>JAVUPR010000224.1:0-10000000 GCA_036785695.1 Gentiana straminea | reverse complement strand
AATAATCAAAGGAGATAACAGAAAACAAGAAGAACACAGATTTAACATGGAAAACCCCTCTCAAAGTGAGAGAGATAAAAAACCATGGGCAGAAAAGAGATTTTTTTTATTATTATGCACTGAGTTTCAGATTTCACACACACAGACAATGCAACAACAACTGTATTTATAGGCACAAATCCCTAAACCCTAGCCGCAAGGAATCTTTCTCTGATACGCCATAAATACCCCTACACGTGTCCTCCTTTTAATGACACTGTATAGCTGTCACATAACAGAAATAGCAGATGTGGGACCCTGCTGTATTCCAGTACTCAGCAGACTTCACTCTGCTGACATAAGCCTCAGTAAACTCCACCCTACTGATGCACAGAATTGAATACACTTCTCAGCTGTCCATCACACAGCTGAGTCTACAGATTGGTTCCACCAAATGTAGAGGTTAAGTCACTTTTTACTGACAATACTAGTGCCTAATAAAAACAAAAAAATCTAGCAAACATGCTTAATATATTTTTACTAGATATCTCAGTTGGAGTTGCAACGCATTTAATCATAACACTCGAATTCCTTATTTGAACAAAGACATTCAGAGTCCTGCAAATTGGAAATCACAAAAATACGCTCAATGATAATACATAAATCCATAGGTAGTTTTCTAGAGCGTCGAAGGAGGACATGGTACCTGCTACAGCTCAATTTTTTTGTCCTAGAAAACATGAACTGGATGCAGTGACTAACTGAATGCATTTTTTGGTAGCAAAATGAGTTTCAATACTTAGGGTTCAGAATCACTGCAGCGGCGGCTTAAACCCTGTAACCAAGTGCAAGGTGATACAAGCAGAGCCAGAGGCCAGAGCAATTTACCAAGCTTGGAGTATCGCTGTGCCGAAGAACTAGGATCCTCTGCGGTACAACTTTGGTGTAAAGCCTGCTGTGCCTTCTTCAAATGCTGAATTTTATGTTTTTTTGCATCACATGCTGAATTTACATTTTTACCCTCCATTCCCTCTTACCACAACACTGTTGTGATGCATCAATACAGCAGAAGACCCAGGCTCCTCTGCCAAAACCGCTATCCCGATTCCCTGTGCACACGATTTTTTTTTATTTTTATTATCTATATTAATATTTTCAAGTAAAAAACCGCCAATTGACCCGTCAATTGACCCGCTCCACGACCCGGTTAAAAAGAAAATAAAAATAAAATAAGAAAAGAAAAAACCCTCATCCGGCAATTCAATCCGCATTTCACACAGACGTGCTCCACCTCCACTCCCGCTCTTCCAACTTCTCCCCAGCAAACCGCATAACTGGGATTGAAAATTTTGCAATTCAGATTTGTTTTCCCACCTTTATTGGACAAGACTCTCACGATTATGCTAAATTAACCGCCCAAAAACTTACCATTCCGACGATTCTCCTCCTCTCCAATAACTTCCTCACTCAGTTCTTGGAAAGAAAACTTTTATATCCTCCCACGCCATATAATTTTCGCAATTTTTAATTTTCTGCAACTCCCGATTTAATAGCCTCCACCTCAATGCAATGAAAATCAGATGAGAATCATGAGATATAAGTGGATAGGAAATCATATGGGGCTTTGAGAATCATGAGATATAGGTGGACAGAAATCGATGGGGCTTTGTCTTGGTATTGATTCGCCATTTGAATTTGGTTTTTTTTTTTTGGGCGGGGGAAATTCGATTTTATCGCATACAATGGCATCAATTGTACTTATCAAATATGTCTCCCGAATCGACAAGAGAACCATTGTATGTGAGCAAGTAAAGTTCTATTATTTTTATGTATAATTTATGCACTTTAAAGGTTGTTGTTTCATAGCAATGTGTAGGCATGTTTCGATCTTTTCATCTTTTATTTTTTTTATGGGTAGGATATTAATCTTCTTATGATGTGTTTTCTTTCTCCATGAATATAATATTACAAAATTTGTTTGTTTTCTACATGATATTCTATCATGATGTTATCAAATTCTTATTTGTTTCATCATTTGTAAACGTTAGGAGCCATTTTTGCTGGTGCTTTGGAAGGACTAAGACATTGTACTCTATCATATCTACTATGAGAAAGCTTTGTTCAGTCGTCCTACATCATTTCTGCTTTTTGGACTATGTTTTCTGCCAATATGGTGGTTAAGTTTAAGGAAATATGTACACTTATGATTACTAGTTGCCTGCAAATGAGGCTAATGATGCTTAAAATCGCAATCGGGTAATTAAATGATTCGAGTTAGGAAAATAATATCAAAACAAGTATATTTTGTATGAATTTGGTCTGAACTCTTTTTTGAGAGAGCTGCCTTCGTATCCAGTTCAAGTATAGAATTGGAATCAAGTCCCCTCGTAGTTCAGATTGTCTTTTTATACCTTTAGATCATGGGGATAACTCCCTCTACTATAGTAGGGAGTTATCAGCGGTTATTCTACCAACTATGAGACGTGGGATCTACCCATGTTTGTAAACGGTTATGCCGTTATTGACTCTGTCTTTGTCCTACTCATTTGATTATTCGCCCCGTAGGTCTTTCCGGTCGAACATAACGGAGTCCTGCTCATTTGGTTATTCTACCCAAAGGTCTTTCTGGTCAGAACATAACGGAGTCCTGCTCATTTGATTATTCTACCCAGAGGTCTTTCTGGCCAGAACATAACGGAGTCCTGCTCATTTGATTATTCTGTCCAGAGGTCTTTCTGGCCAGAATCTGGTAGAGTCCTGCTCTACCAGTCCATTTATCTTTATTTTCTAGCCTTTATAATGGGCCCGGCCCAATTGTAAATAACCCGGCCCAATGGGCCTATATATCATCATAAGTCCCCCCAGACTGGGGTGGACTGCTTTACAGCTACCCTAGTCTGGAATGTATGAACTTCCGTCATTAATATAACGCGAAATGAGGCCAACTTCCGTCGTTCTGCTTAGAATGCCCTACATTTTCGTTACTGACTTCTGGGTATTTTGCATGAATTTGGGCTGAACTCTTTTTTGAGAGAGCTGCCTACATATCCAGTTCAAGTATAGAATTGGAATCAAGTCCCCCTCGTAGTTTAGATTGCCTTTTTTTACCTTTAGATCATGGGGATAACTCCCTTTACTATAGTGGGGAGTTATCAGCGGTTATTCTACCAACTATAAGACGTGGGATCTACCCATGTTTGTAAACGGTTATGCCGTTATTGACTCTGTCTTTGTCCTACTCATTTGATTATTCTGCCCAGAGGTCTTTCTGGTCAGAACATAACGGAGTCCTGCTCATTTGATTATTCTACCCAGAGGTCTTTCTGGTCAGAACATAATGGAGTCCTGCTCATTTGATTATTCTACACAGAGGTCTTTCTGGCCAAAACATAACGGAGTCGTCCTGCTCATTTGATTATTCGTCCAGAGGTCTTTCTGGGCAGAGTCTGGTAGAGTCCTGCTCTACCAGTCCATTTATCTTTATTCTCTAGCCTTTATAATGGGCCTGGCCCAATTGTAAATAACCCAGCCCAGTGGGCCTATATATCATCATAAGTCCCCCCAACCTGGGGTGGACTGCTTTACAGCTACCCTAGTCTGGAATGTATGAACTTCCGTCATTAAGATAATGCGAAACGAGGCCAACTTCCGTCGTTCTGCTTAGAATGCCCTACATTTTCGTTACTGACTTCTCGGTATTTTGCATGAATTTGGACTGAACTCTTTTTTGAGAGAGCTGCCTGCGTATCCAGTTCAAGTATAGAATTGGAATCAAGTCCCCCTCGTAGTTCAGATTGCCTTTTTATAACTTTAGATCATGGGGATAACTCCCTCTACTATAGTGGCCGGGGAGTTATCAGCGGTTAATCTACCAACTATAAGACGTGGGATCTACCCATGTTTGTAAACGGTTATGCCGTTATTGACTCTGTCTTTGTCCTGCTCATTTGATTATTCTGCCCAGAGGTCATTCTGTTCAGAACATAACGGAGTCCTGCTCATTTGATTATTCTACCTAGAGGTCTTTCTGGCCAGAACATAACTGAGTCCCGCTCATTTGATTATTCTCATTTGATTATTCTGCCCAGAGGTCTTTCTGGTTAGAACAAAACGGAGTCCTGCTCATTTGATTATTCTGTCCAGAGGTCTTTCGGCCAGAGTCTGGTAGAGTCCTGCTCTACCAGTCCATTTATCTTTATTGTCTAGCCTTTATAATGGGCCCGGCCCAATGGGCCTATATATCATTAGAGGCATTCTTAATTTTTTGCGGATCAAATAATGTATTCAACCTAGCTTTGGAGTTTTGATCTTCAAATTGGATTCTTTTAGTGCAAAAGATGCAAGGCCAAAGGTGTAGTGAAAACCCGTGAAAACAAATTTAATTAGAATGTTATGCACTAAGAGGTGGTATTGTACTTCCTCACAACTTCAATGGATTCGTTCGGTTCTACTTTTCAATTTTAATGATAATGATGGGTAATCCAGTAATGTTAAACATTTGTCAAATCAGGATTGCTATTTCTGATATGCATGGTTGTACTTTCGTATTTTTAAAATGCATTGTCATCAGAAAGTTTGGTAACTAGCGTTTGTATGTAAATGAGGCATTGTTTTATTTTTTTAATTCAATTGATGCTTTTGTGTTTGTATTCATTTGAAGATTATATGATGGTGGGTAGGTTATATTCAATCCACACTAGAACTCTTCAACCTGGACCATTAAGATGAATGTTTGTCACTTGCTGGATTTTTTTTTTGTCTATATATGTGTTTTTTTCTTTGCTGTCATTTGTCATTGATATTAAAACTGTCGATTTGGAGTGGAGTAGTGTGATATTTCTTGAATATCTTGGCCCTGTTAACTTTGATATTCTCACTGTCAGCATGGTGAGAATTGTTTCTACTTAAAATGTTGTTTCTTTGATTCAGTATTATTTGAAATTGTTTTTTTCTTTTTTTTTCTTTTCTTTTCCTTTTCCTCTTTCTCTCTTCAGGAAATTCGATTGAATCACATGCAACGGCATCCTTTCGCTCTTGCTTTTCGTATGCCACGTTGTTTGGGAGATGAAGGTACATACACATGAACGGTTGATCCGAAGATATGTTTTCCTTGAAAGCTCACATTTTTCCTTCTTCTACTTTTAGATGATACTTACCAGAATGCTTGATAAGATTGAAAACTGCCATGTCTCATTGTTAAGGCTCTTGATTCTTCATTTCGATATGAAATAATTATTGTGATTACAAGTGTTTAACATGTACATAATACGATTGTTTTGTGTCACAGACACCTCTATGAGCTGGATGTCCATTTACATCGGTTTCAAAGATCGGCATCAAAGGGAAGATTACATCCCTTTTTTTCTCATTCGACACTCGAAGACTTCTTATTCAGCTTGCAGCTGCATCAAAGTTGAGAAAATTATAGGGACTTTACGGTATTGGTTTATGCATCCTTTTTAGTTTCAAGCTTTAGTCCAGTACATTTCAGCTTATTGAAAAGTGTAATAATCCCATCCCTCTTTGGCGGCTATGCTGAATTTTGAAAATTCTAAGGTTAAATTTTGTGTCTTTCAGGGCGTTTGGCTACTTGAACTCGCTCCTAAATTGGTCGAGCAGGGACGACTTAAAAGCGTTAGAATCGATGATCTTATTGTGGAGGAAGCTAAACAGTCCCCTGAAATGATGTATGTTGGAAGTACACTTCCCATATTTCCCATCCTCGCATGGGATGACAAGCCTATTGGAGATGGTACTTTCATTTCTTATATGTTTCTTTGCTTCTGAAAGGAAATGTTGTTGCATGATATATACAGGGTCATTAGCATAAGTGCATTTAGGATATTATTATCATTTCTGTTTGTTTTTCTAAATAATTTATCTTCCGTACGTATTTCCCAAGGACGGAGCCAGGATTTAAATCTAGGGTGAGTTAATGGACTATATCCGGTTTGTCGGGTGGGCTGGATTAAGATTTGACGGATCAAACTGGACCACATAGAATTTTTAGTGTGATACTTTTTGGTTCGGGTGGGGTTAGCCCCCTCAACATTTCACATACCTCCGTCCTTGGTATTTCCAGAATGATTCTCATTTTGACCGGTTTTTGGTTAATGAATATTTTCCGATCATTTTCCATATTTATGCTTGGTTGTCTAACTTCCACTTTTTTTTTCTTTTTTTTTTCTAGAAATGGAAAAAAGAAGAATATTGTTTGTACTTTTGTTGGCAAAAAGGCAGCTTTCTGCCTTGCATTGTTGGGGATATGATGCAATGAAGAATGCATGGGACAGAGTGAATTTGGCTGCTTAAAAAATTATGTAGACTGCCGGTGACGCCAAAAGAACTGCAGAAGACGCCATTTGAAATGCCAAGGGATGGGCTGGGCTGGGCTGTCAGCAAAGCATGTGAGTAAGCTTTTAGTTCATAAATCAGAATGCAAAATTATTTGATTTAGAATCCAAAATGGTGTAGCTAGATGTACTTTGCTTTTGATTCGAGGTCCAATATTAGAAAGGAAAGATGAGTTGAGTCAGCTGCAGTGGCCGGTACTTCTATATGTTTGTGGGTTCAGGGGCTTTTCATGGTGAAAAATAATTAACACTCAGATCTACTAATGTACGGCGGTGAGCGCAATTTGATTTTTTGTTTTGTTTTTATTTGAACATTATTTCCTTTGCATTTTTTGTTAATTAAAGTCATTCCTACGTTTTCTTTTCTTATGTGCCAGGCAAAATTTATGCTCAAAACACATATGTTGCTGAGATGTATATTGATGGTTGATTATAAATTTAGAAAAGGAATGGACTTTGATTTAAACATTGCAGACCTCACCTTATGTTGTTGCCGAAGCAATGCACATTTAAAGGCTTAAAATCTTTGGTTGACAGGGAAAGGGGAACAAGCACGACTTCTAGAAGCTTTGCCAAGAAAAATTGTTGATGATTTGGGAAAAAGATGGTGAGTCTGGTCACTCTTGATTCCTGCTCTAATGTCAATCTTAATCATTTTATCTCTTGCTTCACATAAAAACAGATGATCATCTATCTTAGTTATATGGATTTCTCAAGTGAACATATGTAAAAATCTTTCTCTTTTTTTTAATGCTTTTCTCATATCTCTATGATTATTCAATTACATACATATTCTTACATAGATGTTCATTTGTTTGGTGAAGGGTGTTTGTGGAATTTGGGGAAGAAGAAAGGGGTATAAGGCACATGAGGTCGACATTACGACACGGAATGGGGGTTGTAGGTGTTTTTGTTTGGTTCTTTTTTTTTAAAGCAATATATCTTCAATTTTGTTATGTATACATCCTAAAAATCTCCCCCAAAAGTGTGCCTTTGTTTTAAAAAAATTGCTTTGATTTCTTGACAGATCATGGAAAAGTCCATTAGACCTCTTACATAGTGCGACAATCCGGATATATATTGGCATTGTCAATTAGCAATTTATTGTGAAGTTTCCACTAGATTTCAAGTTGTTCATCATTTTCTTCTTTTCCCCTCCGACTTCCTCTTGCTTATCCACCATTGATTGAAATGTTAAAAAGAAATTTAGAGCCCTTTTGCAAATAATCTATAGATGATTTTTGCGCATAATGAGGATGTAATAAAACTTATACCAAGAGGAGTATAATGCGAAGTTATCAGGACATGAGATGTCCTGATAGCCTGACCTAAAGAGAAATATGGGAGTACGTATTCCTAAAAGTTAAATTCACTAAAAGAATATTTTAAACAAGCTTATAACGGGGGTTGATTTTATTGTTCATAAGGAGTAATCGATCTTCTTAGACAGTTTGATCGATAGTTGTTGTCTATGTAAGAGGAGATCCGTAGTGATGGGTAATGTGCATTTTATGTCCTGAATTGTGTTCTCCACATTGTTGCATTTTTTTTTAATAAATATTGTTGGATAACATTCACATGTCTCAAACTATATATCATTTACAAATTTTACAGCGTTCCGTGCATCGCACGGGTTTTCCCACTAGTTATTATTATAATTTTTTTATCTATCTCAATATTGCCGATGAATTTTGTTTTTCTCTATTAGTGCGTGCATTATTCAAGCAACATTTTATCTTTTTAAAATTACGGATGAGCCAAAATTCCACTTTTCAATATAAAATAAATAAAGAGGACACTTTATTTTTTTTTAGTTGCAATAAGGACAAATAATTTGGTCGGACAAAAATACTCATTCTATCATTAGCCGGT
Organism: Gentiana straminea; assembly: GCA_036785695.1. Lineage (NCBI taxonomy): Eukaryota > Viridiplantae > Streptophyta > Magnoliopsida > Gentianales > Gentianaceae > Gentiana > Gentiana straminea. The sequence goes on along the minus strand of JAVUPR010000224.1, from coordinate 9,991,796 downwards.
AACATCACGCATTTTCACCCATTTACTGAAGTATGAACGGTTCGTCTAATTCTTTTTTTTTTTGTTTTAAAAGCTCAATTTCAAACAACCGTAACTTTTGATTTAGAACTACAATCATCAAAAAAATTCACCGAAATTCATATTTTTTTTGCTCTTTATTTTGAGATCTCATACGATACCCTTTCGACGTAAATTTTGAAAGTCGAAAAAACATTTGCATTAATTGAAGCGTTTTTTTATATACGACCGTAACTTTTGATTTAAAACACCGATCATCAAAATTCTTCCACCAAAGTTCATATTTTTTTTCCTCTTCATTTTGAGATCTCATATGATACCCTTTCGACGTAGTTATTGAAAGCCGAATTTAATCGCAGCGTTTACACTAACACAATAACACAATATCAGTAACACAGACACAATAACATCATTACCATTACCATTAACAATAGCAGTGTGGGATTAGACAAAAATCATGGACTCGGCAAGCTTTACAACAACACCGATACTCAATATTCCTTTATGGATTAAAACAGAAATAAACCGTAAACTAAAAATCATTTGGACAATAATGTAATCACATTAACACCCAAAAAACTTGTGTTTTTTCAAATAACACATTCAATCACAATGGCAAAAAATTACAACATATATGATAAACAACTTTAACATCAACATATATTATAATTAAGTTACATCAAGGAAAGGATTACTCATGCCATTTCTATAAAAAAAACATAGATTTACGAGAACCAACTAACTAGTAGTATGTAAATGCAACATATGGCTCTTAGGCATGTGATGGTCTTGATTTTTTCTTGCATACTTGTGATGCAACACCAGCATTGCCTCACCATTTTAAATCAACAGCCTTCAATCACCTGGACCAAAACCACCTGCAATGACACCTTTTACAAACAATATATTGTGATATTAATAGTATCAGTAACACAGTATTAGGCTCATTTAAGGCTTAATTCAATGGACTACTTCAAGGCACACATATAAGGCTCATTTAAGGCTTAATTCAAGGGACAAAATATCATATTTGGCTCATATAAGTCTCATATAAGGCACACGGTATCAGTAACAGTATCATACAAGGCACACAGTATCAGTAACACAGTATTAGGCTCATATAAGGCTCATTTAAGGCTTAATTCAAGGGACTATTTCAATTAGTTGAAAGAAGTTGTAAGTGAGGAGAAATGAAGTATATTAGCAAAGATAAATGAAAAGTAGTAGTATGAATTAGTGGAGATTAAAAATGAATAGAAACCATGGAGGAGAGAAGCCACAGAGAGCCTTTAGAAGAAAACTCGTTAGCTGTAACCAATGGAAAGCATCTTGCTAACTCAAATGCCAAGATCTGTTGGGCAGTACAATCCAGTATTAAGTTCTTATTTCAAAACAAACAGGCAGTTTCAGTTCTTCAAGTTCAAGATAAAGTATCACTAAGTAATGCAGAAATTACACATACAACATTTTCTAACGGCGATTCAATGTAATAGCAAGTACATGACTTCAACCCCTGATTTTTGTCTCGGCTGGATGTAAGAATCCTGGTCTAAAGCAAGAACATGATTCGATTGAATGATTCTTGCCTTTACCAAAAGAAACTTCAAAATGATAAAAAGCATTTCCTGAACATGGTAAAGAATTGACTTCTTTTCAATCAGGGTATACTTGTTTTTTTAAGTTTTCCCAAAACTCAAGACCTTTAGGATAAGAATTTATGTACGTCTTCATGAATCTAACATCAGAGCTTGCTATACAATAGTACACAATGCTAATTTTCCATCCACTACTCATTCCTCTTTGAGCCAATTATACATTGATAACCTCAGTTTGTCCCTTTGCACCGAGTAAGAGACATATGCTGGAAATATTAATAAGCTAGACAACGGATAACCCATATCATTTACAAGAAAATAAATCTTAGTTGTAATACAATCTTTGGATTGCTTAAGAATTTGAGGACATGATTTAACAGTCATTTTGACATCCAAAGGATTTAAACTAGCATGTACTAAACAATCAAATCTCTCTTGCAATTCCATTCCTCTACCTTGGAACATCTTGAATGCTCTATCGAATTCTTTGGAGTTCTCAACAAACCCAAGGTCTAATAAAAACTTCACTTTCATATTATAGGACTTAAGCTCGTCCTCTTTGATACGCGCTCTATTTTTTTTCCATAGACCCAACTCTTTAACTCTTCAGGATTTTCTTTGATGAGTTCATGCGTTTTCTTATTCCCAGCACCCAAAAAATTCATGACGCTTCTATATTTCTTTATAGGACATGAACCAAGCAACAAAGTGTGTGAAGACACAATATTACCAATATTCGGGGGATCCATCTCAATTGAAAGTAGAAAGCCATAACAAGACCTCAGATTAGCCAAAAATCTTGAAACTGGTATTTGTGGAAACTGCAAAAGCATAGTACGTATTCCCTCGGATGTACAGCCAAATAGAGCAGAATTCTAAGGCTGCAAAATTGACACGCTCGCTATAGATACATAGTAAGAGGGTATCTCATTGTCAGTTTGCCGCATTCTCTGTCGAAGACTTGCGAGATGAGAAGGAAGTGAAGGCAGTAAATGCTTTTAGAAAACCCTTAAATGAAAATGAAAGGGATATAAGGACCTTAGATTTTCGATTTACAGGCCAGGCTTGAAGAGATGCCATTGAATAAGAAAAGAGACTTCAAGCTATCAAATACCTGAGAACTAGTGACCGGACACCGGAAGACGAACGGAGACGACAAAAAGGACGCCGGAGAAGCTGGTTGCGTTCTAGAAGAAGGAGTAGCCGGTGGTTCGAGGAATGGAAAGAGACAGAGTAGGATAGTGTGTTTTGGGAGCGAAGAAGAAGGCGTAACTGAAAATGAGGGCAAAATAGACCATGACCAATAATTTTGTCCTTATTGCAACTAAAAAATGAGGTGTGGATTAAAGTTTAATTAGGGGAAAAAGTGGAATTTTACCTAATTTTTCCTTATAATTATTGCTTATTTTCTTTAAAGAGGCTTCTATTGATATCGACATCACGAAACTGCTTACGGCACCCCGAAACTGCTCACGGCACCCTATAAATCACTCTTGACACCACATTGAATATTTTTATTATTTCTTTACTTCAGGCACCACCAAAAAAATAAAAAAGTTACTTCATGTACCACAATTTTATAAAATTACAATAAAGTCCTTTATTAAATTAATAGAGCATTTTAGTTCTTCAATAATAATATAATCTTAACATTAATTCAAAACACCCTTTAATCTTCATCATCCTTTTTCATTATCATCCATCTTCATCTTCATCATCATCCTTCTTCATCTTTATCATCCATATTCTTCAACAAAAAATTCATTAATAAACACTGCAAACAACCTTCTTCTTCATCACCATAACAATCCACAAATTTAATCTTCATCCAAATCATCAAACATTACCCAAATATTACAACTTTCTTCATCTTCATCATCAAAATTCATTTCTTCATATCAAAATTTAATCTTCATCCAAATCATCAACCTTTGGAAGTGTTGGACTTATTTTTGAGTTTTAGTGATGAGTGCCAAACTAGCTGTTATAGAGCAAAGGCAAAAAGATGTCTAGATCAAATGTATAGGTTTATTAGAGTTTGATCCATGTATAGGTTTGATCAAACAAGCACTGTAATTGGTCAGCCGACTATTATCAGCAGACCTGTCCATATCAATAGGGTAGCTGAGTCAGTAGACTAGTTTAGGAACTTGCTGAAGACTGAAGGCTGAGGGCTCAAACTCAGTTATTGAAGGCTAAGGGATCAAACTTAGTATTTAAAGTCAAGGATATGGAATTAGAATTTAGGGAAGTCTGTGATGACCTAAACTGATTACATATACCTTAGGTACAAGGTCTAAGTTCCATAAGAAAAGTGATGATTGGAACTTGGTTATAATCAAAATGGTGTAATCTAACTTCACAATAAAAAGTTAGATATAAGAGAAGTCAGCAGCAGTGCTCTATGAACACAATAACTTTGGATTAGCTGACTTATATGTGCTTCAGCAGACCAACACTCACAGGAACCGGCTGAACATACATTTCGATTTAAATCAAAGTTACATTGGAAGAACACAAGAATAAGGACAGTTAACAACTTCTGATTTTATCAAACAAATCAATGGCTAAGATTAAAAGGACGTTGGATAGATTCAGACCTATATCCAATGGATATAAGTCAAAGGGTGGACGACTGGAAACTGTCAAAAAAGAGTCTGACAGTGTCAGTCCTAGGAACAGTCAGAAAAAACAAGTCAAGATATAGACAAATCTGAAACGGCTATGTTTGAATTTCAAACATAAGTCACAAAGATTCCTTCCTATAAATAGAGGACTCCTTATTCAGAAACATATGATGAACATTAAGAGAAAAATAACAAGAAATCTTGAGCTTCAGATTATTATCAAGAAAAACACCCTGCTGACCCTGCTGAGCATAAAGCTACTGATCCAGTCAAATTCTTCAAGTGTAATCTGCTATCAAGCTACATCAAGCTTACACACTTGAAGATCTCAAGCTGCTGATCATATCTTCCTGATCAAGCTGCTGAAAGCTGAATCACTTACTTGATTCAAAATTTCTTTTACAAGAAACCTGTTGAGGACAGTGAAGCATCTTTGGGTGTCAAGGACTGTTGTTTGTGGTGGAGCTGGTGAAGAGGCAATCCTACCTTTCAAGGACCAGTGGAAGACTTTAGAGCAGCAATCCTACCTATTCCAAGTGTTCAGTTGTGAAGCCATAGTTATTGGTGAAGGACAAGCAACTTAGGGATTTTTGTAACTGCTATCTCAAAGATCTCTAGTGAATTACCTCCAACATCACAAGAGAAGAGTGGACTGACAGGAATACACCACCTGAAACCACTATAAAATCTGCCTACTTACCTTCTGCATTTACATTCTATATTTAGTTCACTTAGCACATCAACCTACTGAAACTAGCAACTGAATCACACACTTACACTACTGAGTATCTAATACTTGGTATCATATTTTAACAACAAGTGACAAGGCTTAACTTGATTATATTCCACTGCAACAAATTCAGTAAAATCAATAGTCAACGAGACTGCGAGTGTCGCGGACTGCGAAGTGTCGGTAGACTATCAAGTGTCGCGCAGGCCGCCGAAGTTGCTGAGTTTGTTAACTCCAAAAGTTTTAAGTGTTAAGTTTATTCACCCCCTGTAAACTTAACCAAAGCCTTTTGAAGGGACCAACAATTGGTATCGGAGCAGTGTTTCTGTTCTGAAGTAATCCTACTTGTTGTGCTTGTGAAAATACTTTGAAAACTTTTTCAAGTTTTTTATTTTCAAAGCTTTGCATCATGGATAACAACCAGTATGCTAGAACAATGTTGATGTGTTCTTTAGATCGTTTTGATGAGTATAAACGTCGTATGAAGGCTTTTCTAGCTGCAACACATGATGAGATGTTGGATGTGCTGACTGATGGACCACTGGAAATCACAAAGCCAATAACAGTAGATGGTCAAACACAGTACATTCTAAAACCAAAAAGAGAATGGAATGCTGAAGATAGAAAAAGAGCAAACCTCAACAATATTGCTATTGATATCATATATAAAACCTTGGACAGCAATATGTACATGAAGGTGAAGGATTGCAAGACTGCAAAGGAACTTTGGGATAAGTTGCAATTAATCTGTGAAGGCACTGATGCAATCAAGAAGAACAAAATCAGTGTGGTAAAGAAGAAGTTCCAAAAGTTCAAAATGAAACCAAATGAGACTATTGAACAAATGGAGTCAATATTCAATGCAATCATGGATGAACTCACCCTGCTGAATGTAAAATACACAAAAGAAGAAATCAACTCAAAAATCTTGGAAGCATTACCTGCAAAAGAAGTTTGGGAAATGAAGGTGACTGCAATAGAGGAGATGAGAAGTCTACATGAAGAGAACAACTTCAAATTATTTTCAGATCTCAAAGCTTATGAATTCAGTAAGAAACTAGTCCCTGAGACTGAAAAAGAAGAACCAAAGACCATTGCATTAGCTGCTACACATCAAGAAGAAACATCAGGAGCTCAAGATGATTTACTGGATGAGATGCAAGAGCAGATTGCCCTACTGAGTGTTAAGGGTGATTTTATGCGATTTATAACGTTATATTTTATAATAATTTCCTCCATATTCGTATTATTTGCATAGAAATTAAGGGTTTAATCGAATTATTGAGCAAATGAGTTTTAAAAGTATTTAAGTGTAAACTTGAGCTAATTTCGTGATTTTATTGGTAATTATCTATGGTTTTACACTTTGCGTGTTCTTATGGTTTTGAAGGTACATTTACATGTCATGGAGAGGGATGAAAGGAGCTTAAAAGATGTTCAAGTGATGATTTGCATGGAAGGAAAGAGATAGAGATGAAGTTGGAATGAAGATCAAGATGAATTTGGAAGAAAAAAGGACTGGACGAGCGTCCAAATACCTGAACTGGCGTCCAGAGGAGCAATTGGATTCAGGAAGCTGAGATGTTAACTGAACGTACGTTTGAAGTCCCGTCCATCTGGACGGGCGTTTGAAATTCAGGACGGGCGTCCGGGTTGAAGAAGTTTGATTCAGAGTTTTGACAAATCTGATGAACGAGCGTCCAAGTTTACTAAGGACGGGCGTCTGACGTGACTCGGCCCGATTCAAAGATTTTACTGAAGACTGGACGTGCGTCCACTCATCCAGACGGGCGTCCACGGCCGACTTAGGCATAACCGACCTAGTTTTCTATATATAGCCGCATTATTTCAACCCTAATCATCATATATCGACAGCAGCCGTAGAAAACCCTAAATTCTGAAGCCGAGTTGTGCTCGGTCGGCCAAGCCTTGGTGCTTGGTCGACCGAGGGTTAGATTAGTTGTTTTATTTATTCTGTTCCGTTTTCCTTTCGATTCATGAGGATGGCTGGAAGCTGATCAACTTGGAGCAAGCATGTGAAACTTTTCAGCATCGTTTTTTTTCCTCCTTTGGATGATTTTGTGAGTTTTAATTAAGTTGTTTCTTTTCTATGATTATGTGTTATGCAAATTTATATCGAGAGATGTTTTGCTATTGATGTTTACTATGTGACGAGAGTCGGTGTAAAACTAGATCACCATAGGAAAGATTGGATCTTTAACTTATAAGTAACGAGAGTTGATTAGGTTAGAGTATCTAGATTGTTAGATTGAGAAATCTTGCACCTTGGTTTGATAGCGTTAATCTTTAAGATCGAGAGATAAAAGATTGATAGGCGAACTTTTCTAAGAGATTAGGAGTTCATACCTTTGATAGGTGAATCACAAGTTTAGTTAGATCATCATAAGATAATCTAGAGAGGAAATTAAGGGTTGCGGGATGGTGGATCATTGCTTGTTCTATGTTTAATCGCTATTGTCATTATCATGCTTTTATGAGTTTTATTGTTTTTCTCGTTTATAGTTTAGTTATGTTCGCAACGATCTTTCCTGGCTTTGGACTGACAATCCTCTCTCCAGTTTATATTTTCGTTTTGTTATTTTAGGTTTTAATAATAATGGTATCAATCTTAGGAAAATTAATGAACTAGATACCCCGATTCCCTGAGATCGACTCCGGTATCAACCTCTATACTACGATCCCTGCACTTGGGGTAAACCGGATTAAATTTATTACTTGTTTATTTTCATTGCAAAAATCCGTGACATTGAGCAAGAAAATCGAATGATGAAAACTGGAAAGGGCTCTCCAAGGAATTTCACAAAGAAACCTAGTGAAAAGAAGAAGGATGATTCCAAGAAAGACAATGATTACTTGTGCTTTCAATGCAAGAAACCAGGACACTTCAAACCTGACTGTCCTGAACTAAAACAGAATAAGGAACCTGATTATCTTTGCTTCAATTGCAAGAAGCCTGGACATTTCAGACCTGATTGTCCAGACCTACTGAAGAGCAAAAGTCAACAAAGAAGATTTGGCAAGAAAGCTATGGTTGCTGAAGATGAATCAGGATATGAAGTAGAATCAGAAAAGGGAACTGATTCTGATGATACTGCACTTGTTGCTGATATGGATGATTATGCTTTAATGGAAAATATGGATGAAACAGAGGAGGTATACAATTTTGTATCTATAAACACTCCTGCTGGAAATGATTGTGAATCAACTTGTGGTTCAAATCCTAAAAATTCTGACAATGAAGAAACATTGGATGCCATCCTTAATCAATTGAGGATAATACAATCTGGTTATGAGATTGTGAAGGCTGAAAAAGAAGCTCTTCAAACAGAAGTTGAAAGGTTAAAAGCTGAATTGAAAATTCTCAAAGGAAAGGAAAAAAGACATTGGTCAGAATCAGCATAAGCCTGCTGAACATTCAGTAGCTGCTGAATCTGCTGAACAACCTTGTTCCTCCACTGCATTCAAATCTGGAAATCCTTATGGTGATAGAACATGCCTTGGATTTGGAACTCAACAATCTAATAAGAGTGGATCCAGTAAGGTTACTGAACCTAGTGCCAGAATTGGTCCTAAGTTTGTACCTGCACAAGATCCAACTCCAAAAAGGGTTGCTGAGGTAGTGAAGCCTACTGAGAAGACTTCAAGGAAGCAAAATCAGAAGTCAAAAAGGTCAACAGCACCTAATAAAAAGAATAACTCTAAAAATAGGATTGTAGTACCTTCTAGACCTACTGATAGCAGACCTGCTATCAAGTCTGCTGGACCACAAAAAGACAAAAATCAGAAATATTCCAAGGATAAGAATCCTAAACCCAAAAATGTCAATCATTCAAGGGATACTTATCTCAGGGGGAAAGGTAGATTGTTCCCTACTGATGATGATTGAAATATTCCTGCCCTACTGCTAGAAACAATAGATATAACCATGCTTCTAGGGTAAAACCTAAGCAATGGAATCAGCAGAGGACTTATACAAGATCTCAGCAGGGACCTCAGCAGACTCCATATTACAAGGCTGTTCCTAATAGACAGCAAACTAATGGTTATGCTAGAGCTTCTAACAATAGGAATCACTTCAAAAAGCATTACATACCAAAAGGCCAGAAAGCATATGTGAATCCTACACAACCAAATGTTAGACCTTATGGATGTGTAGAATACATGTATGAACAAAAGTATGATACCTTCCAAAGAAGACCTTATGGAAACTTGCCAAGGGTCATGCTTACCACTGACCACTATGGACCCAAACAGTTTTGGGTACCTAAAATGCATTAACTTTGTTTTGTAGGGTGTCTGGTACTTTGACAGTGGGTGTTCCAGACATATGACAAAGAATAAGCACTGTTTGTCAAATTATGTGGCAAAGGATGGTCCAAGAGTGAATTTTGGCAACAAGAACACACCAGGATATACAAGAGGTTATGGCACACTTGTGAGAAATGGATTAACAATCAGGAATGTTGCATTTGTGGAAGGACTGGACTACAACCTACTGAGCACTGGACAGTTTTGTGACATGGGTTACAAGGTCACTTTTGACAATGGCACCTCTATTGTCATTAGTGAAAGAGGTGATCAAGTTGTATTGGCTAGAAGAAGACAACAAAACATGTATGTTGTGGATTGGTCTACTGCTGTTCCAGAAACATGCTTGATTGTGCATACCAAGTCAGAACTTAATTGGTTATGGCATAAGAAGTTGAATCATCTAATTTTTGATGATATCAATCAGTTGGTGAAGAAGAAACTGGTGATTGGTTTACCTTAGATCACATTCAAGAAGGATGCTATATGTGATGCATGTCAGCAAGGTAAACAAACAAAGTCAAGCTTCAAGTCAAAGACTAAGCAATCAACTAAAAGAGTTTTGGAGCTGATGCACATGGATCTATTTGGACCAGTAACATCAACAAGTGTAACAGGAAAGAAATACACTTTGGTAGTTGTGGATGATTATTCAAGATACACTTGGGTAGTATTCATGAACAAGAAGAGTGAAACACTTCAAAAGATGCCTGAACTTTTGAAGAGATTGCAAAATGAGAAAAGCTTAACAATAGTGAAGATCAGATCAGATAAGGGTACTGATTTTCTCAATAAAGTTATAAGAGAATAATGTGAGAAGAATGGTGTACTACATCAACTAGCTGCTGCAGGCACACCTCAGCAAAATAAGGTTGCTGAAAGAAGAAACAGAACCTTAAAATAAGCATGAAGAACTATGATTTGTGAAGCATTATTACCTGAAAGATATTGGGCTGAAGCAGTTAACACGGCATGCTATACACAAAATAGAACCTCAGTGAACAAGAAGCTGCTAAAGACACCTTATGAAATTTGGAATGGAAGGACACCTAATATATCCCATCCATTTGGAAGCAAATGTTTTATCTTAAATCATAAGGAACAGTTGAAGACATTCCAACCAAAATCAGATGAAGTAATTTTCTTGGGATACTCATCTGTCAGCAAGGCATTCGTACTGAATAAAAGGACACTGTAACATGAAGAAACAATACATGTTGTATTTGATGAACCTAAGTTCACTGGAATGGAAGATGAAGCTTTAGAACCTGCTGAGAATCCACAAGTCACTGATCCAGAATGTGTTGAAGTTTTGGAAAGGATAAATGACTTAAAGGTCTCTGACTCGGCCCCTGCTGAACACCCTGCTGGTGACACTACTGATGCAACAACTGGGGCAGTTCAAGGATCCGCTGAACCCCCTGAAGCAACAGCAGACCCTACTAAAGATGATGTTCCTGATAATCAATCTAACCAGAATCCACAATGGTTAAGAGATCACCCTGCTGAGCAAGTTATTGGCAATATACAGCAAGGTGTAAGGACAAGAAGACAATTAAAAGCTATGTTCACATGTTTTAAATCTCAAATGGAACCTAAAGTTGTTGAAGAAGCTATATCAGATCCAGATTGGATAATTGCCATGCAAGAAGAGTTAAATGAATTTGAAAGAAATCAAGTGTGGACACTAGTGGAAAGGCCTAATCATGCAAATATAATTGGTACAAAATGGGTTTACAGAAACAAATTAGATGAATTTGGTACCATTGTGAGAAATAAGGCCAGACTAGTAGCAAAAGGCTATTCTCAAGCAGAAGGAATAGATTTTGATGAGACATATGCACCTGTTGCAAGACTGGAAGCTATCAGGTTGTTCTTGGCATATGCTGCCTATAAAAACTTCAAGGTATATCAGATGGATGTCAAAAATGTTGGAAAGGTGTCCTAAACCCAATCGGGTTGGACCGGATCCGACCGGGTCGGGTCAATTACAGTCTATTTAGTTCATGTAATAACTTTATTATGATTAATAAAAGCACTTATGTTATTATATATTGTTTGTCTTCATGTTATTTGTTGTATATATATAGTAATGTCCCTAGTATCAATCTGTGATAGAGAAACCATGATAGTGATTATGGTTGATGAGATCTCTAATCACTATAACAAGGTTGGTACTTAAATGTCTCTAGTCTTACATATTATCAAATGGGACATTGACAGTATAATCAGACTAGCACGTATTGGATGTCTTCTATCTTTTAGAAGATAGGGATAGATCTCGTCTATCGAAGTATAGGGACATTTGGACTGTACGTGGACGTGTATTAGAGAATGCGTACGTTAGACTGACCCACTTACATTAAGTGTCACACTATGTGGCGGTTGTGTAATTATCCTTTTGACCGGAGTCTTCATGGCATCATGGTGTGGATTGTCATGCTTTGACACTATTGAGATATCTCCTAACCACGGGGCGATCTTACGGTAGTGATTGGGTATGATATTGAAGCATGCGGAGTATACATGATTGGTCGTCCGGGAATCGCGTATCCTATGATTGGGATCGAATATCCGAAATGGCCTTCTTATAAGGAATGTCTAGCTCTCGAGAATCTTTGCAAAGTGGGAGTAAATGTGTTATTCCGAGAGAGTGTGATATCCAGATTATAAGATACGATCGTTAATGTATTGACACTCGAGATACGATCGTATGGATATTATTTCTGCGATAGGATTGTAAGTTACACGGTAACTGTTTCACATGAAAGGTAGTAGTCATTGCTTTTGACTCTTCCGATAATTGGGGGTCATGGTGTGTTGCTAGACGCTATCCCGTGATCGTTAGGTATGAAGGGCGTTTTAGTAAATTGCACTTTGTGTCTACGGCCAACATATTCGGAAGCCTATCGGGTCACACACATATGAACATAGATTCGGATTAAAATGCGGTTATAGTTGATAACCAAATAAGGAAACTTTATCTCTAGACTATAAGGGTTATAGTGGTAAATTAATATGGTGGTATTTATTTATTATGAATAAATAAAATACAAGATATAATTATATATAAATTATATTAATTAAAGAATATTCCGGAAGCCAATTAATTGGCATATGGGGCGCCACAATTGAGTGTATAAGATACACTTGGATTGTGCACTTTAATTAATAAGATTGCCATAATATTAATATAAGATATTAATTGATTTTGGAAAAATAGATTTATGGTAATAAGATAATTATAATCAATATAAGATATTGGCAAAATAAATTATAATTAAAGAGATAAATCAATCTAGTTGATTTTTCTTATTTTATTGGGAAAAGGTTTTCTTCTCCTCCACACCATATGGGGCGCCACCTTCTACTATAAATAGGAGGTGGGTGTCAAGCTCTTTTTGTACATCACAATTGCAAGAGCTCATAGTTCTTATGTAAAATAGAGAGCAATCCATAGTGAGTTTGTGAGGGAAACAAAGGCCGGTCTAGCAACCGGAGTTTTTCCGATATCAATCCAAGGAGGATTCCGGCAAGGGGTTCGTGTGGATTAGCGATAGAGGCCGGACGCGTGGACGGCTTGCGCATTGAACTACTCTCCGTTGACGGTCAAAGCGACGATCTTATAGATCATCTGAGGTATAACCGTCAAACTACTTAACGTGTTTATCGCATTAAACGAAGAACGATCTAGAAAAGGAAATCAAATTTTAAATTCCGCTGCGTTAAACTAGTGATTTCCTAACAAAAGTGCATTTTTGAATGGCTTTCTGGAAGAGGAGGTCTATGTTCAGCAACCTCCTGGTTTTGAAATTAAAGATCAAGAAGATAAAGTGTACAAACTCAATAAAGCACTTTATGGCTTGAAACAAGCACCAAGAGCATGGTATGAGACTCTATCTCAATTCTTGGTGAATAATGGTTTCACAAAAGGTACCATTGACAAGACTCTTTTTAGAATCAATGAAGGGGACAACACCCTGCTGGTACAAATTTATGTTGATGACATAATCTTTGGTTCTGAAAATGAATTACTTTGTGAAAAGTTTGCTAATCTGATGAAAAGTAAATTCCAAATGAGTATGATGGGAGAAATGAACTATTTCTTGGGATTGCAAGTAAAACAGATGAAAGATGGGATCTTCATTCATCAAACCAAGTATACCAAGGAGATACTGAAGAAATTTGGTATGGAATACAGCACAAAGGTATCAACTCATATGAGTACAAACATTAGATTGGATGAAGACAAAGAAGGCAAAGATGTTGATCAAACCTTATACAGGAGGATGATAGGCAGTCTGCTGTACCTTACTACCAGCAGACCTGATATATCCTTTGTTGTAGGTGTTTGTGCAAGATTTCAATCAAAACCAAAAGAAAGTCATCTAGCTGCAGTCAAAAGGATCCTCAAGTATCTAAAAGAGACTTTGGATGTTGGAATATGGTATTCAAAAGAAGGAAGTTTCAAGGTTAATACCTACTCAGATTCTGATTATGCAGGATGCAAGATTGATAGAAAAAGCACCACAGGAACATGTCGATTGATGGGAAATAGACTGGTTTCCTGGTTCGGTAAGAAACAGAATTCTATATCAACTTTCACTGCTGAAGCTGAATATATTGCTGCTGGAAGTTGCTGTGCACAAATACTTTGGTTAAGACAAGAATTAAGGGATTATGGAATTGAAGAAAGAGCAATTCCTATAATGTGTTGTTGGAAAGGTGTCCTAAACCCAATCGGGTTGGACCGGATCCGACCGGGTCGGGTCAATTACAGTCTATTTAGTTCATGTAACAACTTTATTATGATTAATAAAAGCGCTTATGTTATTATATATTGTTTTTCTTCATGTTATTTTTTGTATATATATATATATAGTAACGTCCCTAGTATCAATCTGTGATAGAGAAACCATGATAGTGATTATGGTTGATGAGATCTCTAATTACTATAACAAGGTTGGTACTTAAATGTCTCTAGTCTTACATATTATCAAATGGGACATTGATAGTATAATCAGACTAGCACGTATTGGATGTCTTCTATCTTTTAGAAGATAGGGATAGATCTCGTCTATCGAAGTGTAGGGACACTTGACCGTACGTGGACGTGTATTAGAGAATGCGTACGTTAGACTGACCCACTTACATTAAGTGTCACACTATATGGCGGTTGTGTAATTATCCTTCTGACCGGAGTCTTCATGGCATCACGGTGTGGATTGTCATGCTTTGACACTATTGAGATTTCTCCTAACCATGGGGCGATCATGCGGTAGTGATTGGGTATGATATTGAAGCATGCGGAGTATACATGATTGGTCGTCCGGGAATCGCGTATCCTATGATTGGGATCGAATATCAGAAATGGCCTTCTTATAAGGAATGTCTAGCTCTCGAGAATCTTTGCAAAGTGGGAGTAAATGTGTTATTCCGAGAGAGTGTGATATCCAGATTATAAGATACGATCGTTAATGTATTGACACTCGAGATACGATCGTATGGATATTATTTCAGCGATAGGATTGTAAGTTACACGGTAACTGCTTCACATGAAAGGTAGTAGTCATTGCTTTTGACTCTTCCGATGATTGGGGGTCACGGTGTGTTGCTAGATGCTATCCCGTGATCGTTAGGTATAAAGGGCATTTTAGTAAATTGCACTTTGTGTCTACGGCCAACATATTCGGAAGCCTATCGGGTCACACACGTATGAACATCGAGTTGGATTAAAATGCGGTTATAGTTGATAACCAAATAAGGAAAGTTTATCTCTAGACTATAAAGGTTATAGTGGTAAATTAATATGGTGGTATTTATTTATTATGAATAAATAAAATACAAGATATTAATTATATACAAATTAGATTAATTAAAGAATATTCCGGAAGCCAATTAATTGGCATATGGGGCGCCACTTTTAAGTGTATGAGATACACTTGGATTGTGCACTTTAATTAATAAGATTGCCATAATATTAATATAAGATATTAATTGATTTTGGAAAAATAGATTTATGGTAATAAGATAATTATAATCAATATAAGATATTGGCAAAATAAATTATAATTAAAGAGATAAATCAATCTAGTTGATTTTCCTTATTTTATTGGGAAAAGGTTTTCTTCTCCTCCACACCATATGGGGCGCCACCTTCTACTATAAATAGGAGGTGGGTGTCAAGCTCTTTTGTACATCACAATTGCAAGAGCTCATAGTTCTTGTGTAAAATAGAGAGCAATCCATAGTGAGTTTGTGAAGGAAGAAAAAGGCCGGTCTAGCAACCGGAGTTTTTCCGATAGCAATCCAAGGAGGATTCCGGCAAGGGGTTCGTGTGTATTAGCGATAGAGGCCGGACGCGTGGACGGCTTGCGCATTGAACTACTCTCCGTTGGCGGTCAAAGCGACGATCTTATAGATCATCTGAGGTATAACCGTCAAACTACTTAACGTGTTTATTGCATTAAACGAAGAACGATCTAGAAAAGGAAATCAAATTTTAAATTCCGCTGCGTTAAACTAGTGATTTCCTAACATGTGTGACAGCACAAGTGCAATTGCAGTTACAGAAAATCCTGTTTTGCACTCAAGAACCAAGCATATTGATGTGAGACATCACTTTATAAGAGATCATGTTGAAAAGAAAGATGTGGTGGTTCTGTATATCCCTACTGAAGATCAACTTGCCGACATCTTCACTAAACCTCTGGATAGTGAAAGATTTGCTAAACTAAGGACTGAACTTGGAATTATAAAAGTTGACTGATACACCTACAATCAGCAGTGTACTGGAATTCACCAAGGGGATTAGTCTTTGCTATGATGGGTGAGCTCACTTAGCAGATTAGTCATTGGTATCAAAAATTCCATGTACTTATTTATATTTGGACAATTGAGCAAATGAGGTTGCCAAGGGGATTGGTCTTTGTCTTGTTGGGTGAGCTCACTTGACAGATCAGTCATTGGTGTTAAACTTCATCTTGTATTATCAGTTGGACAAAACAAAGAGATTTGAAGATCATCAGAGTTACTCGTGTCAGCAGGCTGCTGAGGCATCTTTATCAGCAGACTGCTGATCCAAGTCTACTGATGACAAGGCTGCTGAGAAATACGTTACTCAGTCAAACCTTAACAAAAGTCAAAAAGCAAAAGACCGGGATTTCCACCTTATTTTTATAACCGTAGTTACACGATCTGACGGTTACAAGTCTTTATGGATAAGTTATGGGCCACGTGTCAAGATCCTATTAACTCAAATTTAATCGTGGTTAATGCTACAGTACGTATTCTGACAGTTTTCAACCACTACTCTCTGTTATATATACAGACCTATACACAGAAGATAGCTACAACACTCATATTGCCATTCTCTGCAAATACTTTGTGTGAACACAGATTTGAAAGTTTTCTTCTTCATCTTTCCCATTTTTAATGGCGAACAAGGATGATGTTCATATTGGAACCAGTCAGAGTGTAAGAGGATATGCTACTGATTGTCACTCTACTGAGTTAGCTATTAACATAGGACGAAGAATCAGAAGGATTGCTGGCTTGGAAAATGTTTTCAACAGAAGACTGGAAAGAATTTCATATATCAACGTGCTAGAATTCTGGAAGAACATAGTTATACATGAAGGTAGAGAGGCCTTCAATACAATGGTTAATGGTAGAGATATTGAAATCTCTTCAGATCTACTGAGAGAGGTTTTTCACTTTGGACCCGGAAATAATGCTCCTACCAATCCAGAAGCAATGAATCTGCCAAGAATGAAGTTTGTGGATGCAATAAAGACAAATGAGAAGATATCTTTATCTCTAGGCATTAATGTGAAGCATATTGGATATGAGTATAACCTGCTGAGTAAATTAATTGCCAAGACCATTTTGGGATTCATTGGGAGTCTAGATACACTGTCTGGACCTAAAATAGACATACTGATCATCATCTGCAGAAGTATGAAGTTTGATTGGGCTGGATTCTTCATACATTACATAAAGAAGGTATTTATTGAAGATATGGATGGTGTAAGGAAGTCCAAGACCAAGCCCCTAGGTCTACTGATTCAGACCTTGTTGAATCATTTTCAGATACCTGATATTTCATCTGAAAATATTAACAAATCCAGATACAAGCCAGAAATTGCTACCCCTATTCCTGGTTTGGATGATGATAAAGATGTAGATGATGAGGCTACAGGAAGTGATAATGATGGTGGAGATGATGATGCTGGTGGTGAGTAGGTCAAGCAAGTTGCTAAGTCTGCTGCACCCAAGAAGATTGTTGAGAAGAGAAAGGCTGCTGACACAAGGAAGATCACAAAAATGTTAAAGCCTAAGAAGACAAGGAAGCAAACAGCAGAGACTGCTGAGTCTGCTGAGGGTCCAGATGAAATTGAAGTTACTGACCCTGCTGTAATTACAAAGAAAAAGTCTGCTGCTGAAATCCTGAAGGAGCAACAGAAAGAAGACAGTAGAAAGAGGAAAGCTACTGGGGTTGAAGCTGAAAAACCTTCCAAGAGGATGAAGGAAATTGCCAAGAAAAAGAAATTCGGCAAAGGGAAACAGTTGAGGATTCTAGAGGCACAAAGGGAAGAAGAAGAAGAAGAGGCTATTGAAGCTGAGCCCTTAACTATTATTAAGCCTACTGAAGAACCACATCAGACTGCTATACCTGAGCCTGCTGTAGAAGTTTTTGAATCCTCCCCTGTAAAGGCTGCTGAGCCTACTGAAGCTACAGAAGTTGTTGTTGAGCAACTTGTAGAAGAACCACAGTAATTACAGAGTCTGCACCTGCTGTGGAAGTTGAAACATTGGTACAAGACCCTACCATTTCTGCAAGAATTCAGGGGGAAGAGCAATCTGTTTCTAACCCTGCTGATGAGCATGTAATCCAGGGGGAACCAAGTGTTGAACAGATGGAGGTAGTAGGCACTAATGTACAATCTGAGCAACCTACTGACCTCGAGGCATCTGTTGAAGAAACTCTGACTCTGCTTGTTGAGACCTTTGGAGGTCAGCAAGGTGCACAAGCAGCTCCTAGAAAGCCAACCATGCCCTTTGAAAGGAAGGAGAAAAAGAAGAAAGAAGGGTATGTTGATCCAAAGCTCCAGCTAGTAGCTGATTACTTTCAGTGGAAGTTTGGGTTTTACAAAAGACAAAAACCAACTGGAGCCAATGACAGATTTTGAGGAGTGGGCTTTCGAAAAGTTAGGAGTGGAGAATTTACTTGATCTGATCGATATCTCTGTGTTGGAAATGAGATTGATGGATCTCATTGATGAGCAAAATAAAGAAGGAGGTATCAAATTCAGGGATCCTAGAGATGGATCAGATAGTGATGACTCATCATTATCTGACTCTGGTGATGATTATCCTTCTGGTCCAGGAGAAATCAGTGGGACTGCTTTGATGAATGAAACAAGAATAGGACAGTCCACTGAAGTTGGAAAGTCTGCTGAGGTCCAGCAAACTGGTCAAGTGGGTGAGGATATGGAAGATCTCACCATTGATGATTTAGAGGCCTCAATCAATGATAGAGCAAATCTTGGAGGCAACAGGCTGGTTGGTGTTTCAGATACTTTCTTTGTTGAAGAAGCAGCTGAGCATATTGATGATCATCAGACTGTAGATTTGAATGAGGAGAAGGTTGCTGATCATAGTGAGCCTGATATCGTTTTGAGGATTCTGCTCAATATCAGGAGTGGATTGAAAATCAGGGCACTCTATCTAAGTCTGCTGAGGATCTACAGAAGATTGCTGATGCTGGAGGGTGTCTAAAGGAAAACTTAGCAATCTTTCCCTTCATATGTGTGGAAGAAAGAGTCCTAATCACTGAGGAGCAGACAGTGATTGGACAGAGGCTGGATATGGTGATGGGTTGTGAAGATTCACCATTATCTGTTGAGGAGGTTCAGGCTGCTGAGGTACAAACAGCACCTGAACAAAGGTTGGAACTGGTGGTACAGGTTGCTGAGGATCAAACAGCACCTGGACAAAGGTTGGAACAAGCTATGGGTTTGGAGGAAACCCCTGCTGTTGTTGAAACACAGGTTGCTGTAGTGGAGCCTGTTGGAGGAAAGGCCACTGAAAGGAAGGATGGTCAGCCGACTGCTGTTATTGATGAGGATGAGCAGCTGCTGGACTATGACTTCAGTGATGAAGAATTTCAAATGCCTGAGGAAGAACATATTGATGATGAAGCACAATAGGCATTTGTGCCAATTTTTGAGGAACCTGCACAAGATCCAATAATGGAGGATATTCTTGGTGCTATGGTCAAAGAAGGACCTGCCCCTGCTGGAAGGGAAATGAGTAGAGCCATGGTTGTCAGCAGACAGAGGGCACAGTATAATGTAGAAGAGCCTGCTGATGAAGCTGCTGGATATATGGCTGGAGGAATGGCTGGTGGGGTACCAGCACAGGTGTTGAGTGACATCATAAGGTTAAGAACTCAACTTGACAGGCAAGAGCAAAGGTTTGAAGATTTGATGAATCTAGTGGAAAATAGAGGAAGAACCACTGAGACTGTTGCTTCCAACATTACCTCCACTCAGTATGCTCTTGCTGACCTTGCTCTAGATGTAAAGGGAATTAGACAAGGCAACACACTGAAGGACAAGTTTTTGAAAGATCAATTTGCCTCTATTCATCAAAAACTTGACAAACTTGCTGAAGAACCTAACCTTGCTGTGGCTAAACCTGCTGGAACACTTCAACCTGCTGGATTGGATCCTAAGTTCACTGAGAGGATCAATCTACTGGAGCAAACAATACAAGAAAGGATTACTGCAGTTGACACTAGAACTGAAATTATGGAAGGGCAACTGAGTAATCTAGTCATCACACAGAGAGTGTTCATGGCCTGCTGTCCCGTTTTGTTGATGATGTCAATAAGGGGGAAGAGAGCCGGCAAGCTATAGCAAAAGAGGCTGCTAGGATTTTTGCACAGAAAATATAGGAAGCTGACACCAATGCTTACAGAGAGCCTGCACCTGGCAGACTTCCACATACTGATGAGCTTTTCAAAGAATATAAGAGGCAATACTACAACAAGAGAAGACCTTACCATGACAAGGGTTTCCATGAGGGACTAAAATCTTTTTTGGGACTTAAGTTTTTGGAAGCAAGGGTTAAAACCTTGAGATCTACACATAGAGGTGGAAGAGGTGGTAGAGGTGGAAGGAGTCTGCCTACTACATCAGCTATAGATTCACTACATGAGTTCAAAGAGTTATACATGCGTTTAGGCTTCAGAGTACATCACATCAACCTTACTCTACCTGAAGCATGGAAATGGTGGAAAGAAGTGAATCCCCACATTGATTTTCCCTTATAGAAAATGATTGGATGATATAGATGGTTAGAGAAATAAGGGCATATCATGAGCAGCAAGAGAAGGAGAGGCAAGAAAGAGAAAGAAGACACTAGATCCGCATACTTTATCTGCTTTTTTTTGCTGAATCTAGACTACAATACTTTTGAACAACTGATTATAATGAGAAATGACTGAATTTGTTCTGTTTTTGTTTTTAATCTTTTTGCTTTGCTGTAAGGAGGGTATTGGCATCATCACCAAAAAAGGGGAAATTGTTGGACTTATTTTTGAGTTTTAGTGATGAGTGCCAGACTAGCTGTTATAGAGCAAAGGAAAAAATATGTCTAGATCAAATGTATAGGTTTATTAGAGTTTGATCCATGTATAGGTTTGATCAAACAAGCACTGTAATTGGTCAGCTGACTATCATCAGCAGACCTGTCCATATCAGTAGGGTAGCTGAGTCAGTAGACTAGTTTAGGAACCTGCTGAAGGCGGAGGGCTCAAACTCAGTTATTGAAGGCTAAGGGATCAAACTTAGTATTAAAAGTCAAGGATATGGAATCAGAATTTAGGGAAGTCTGTGATGACCTAAACTGATTACATATACCTTATGTACAAGGTCTAAGTTCCATAAGTAAAGTGGTGATTGGAACTAAGTTATAATCAAAATGGTGTAATCTAACTTCACAATAAAAAGTTAGATATAAGAGAAGTCAGCTGTAGTGTTTTATGAACACAATAACTTTGGATCAGCTGACTGATATGTGCTTCAGTAGACCAACACTCACAGGAACCTGCTGAACATACATTTCGATTTAAATCAAAGTTACATTGGAAGAACACAAGGATAAGGACAGTTAACAACTTCTGATTTTATCAAACAAATCAATGGCTAAGATTAAAGGTACATTGGATAGATTCAGACCTTTATCCAATGGATATAAGTCAAAGGGTGGATAGACTGGAAACTGTCAAAAAGGAGTCTGACAGTGTCAGTCCTAGGAACAGTCAGAAAAATCAAGTCAAGATAGAGACAAATCTGAAACGGCTATGTTTGAATTTCAAACATAATTCACAAGGATTCCTTCCTATAAATAGAGGACTCCTTATTCAGAAACATATGATGAACATTAAGAGAAAAATAACAAGAAATCTTGAGCTTCAGATTATTATCAAGAAAAACACCCTGCTGACCCTGCTGAGCATAAAGCTACTGATCCAGTCAAATTCTTCAAGTGTAATATGCTATCAAGCTACATCAAGCTTACACACTTGAAGATCTCAAGCTGCTGATCATATCATCCTGATCAAGCTGCTGAAAGCTAAATCACTTACTTGATTCAAACTTTCTTTTACAAGAAACCTGTTGAGGACAATGAAGCATCTTTGGGTGTCAAGGACTGTTGTTCGTGGTGGAGCTGGTGAAGAGGCAATCCTACCCTTCAAGGACCAGTGGAAGACTTTGGAGCAGCAATCCTACCTGTTCCAAGTGTTCAGTTTGTGAAGCCATAGTTATTGGTGAAGGACAAGCAACTTAGGGATTTTTGTAACTGCTATCTCAAAGATCTGTAGTGAATTACCTCCAACATCACAGGAGAAGAGTGGACTAACATGATTACACCACCTGGAACCACTATAAAATCTGCCTACTTACCTTCTGCATTTACATTCTGTATTTAGTTCACTTAGCACATCAACCTACTGAAACTAGCAACTGAATCACACACTTACACTACTGAGTATCTAATACTTGGTATCATATTTTAACAACAAGTAACAAGGCTTAACTTGATTATATTCCGCTGCAACAAATTCAGTAAAATCAATAGTCAGCAGACTACTGAGTGTCAGCAGACTACTGAAGTGTCAGCAGACTGCTGAAGTTGCTGAGTTTGTTAACTCCAAAAGTTTTAAGTGTTAAGTTTATTCACCCCTCCTTTAAACTTAACCAATGTCTTTTCAAGGGACCAACATGAAGGACCTGTTGGCTGCTTATGATCCAAACGTTGATAGCTTTCACAAGGAACCAGTGACTATAATTGCCTCCAACCTTGAAGTCAGGACATTCTATGGTATCTTTACTTTCTGATTTTAACTGTACACTACATGCTTCGACCCATATTCCTGATGTTCATGTTGTTACTATTGAAGGTCTGTCTCTAGCGACAAGAAACAACACATACTTTATTGAAAACCCACTGCTGCCCGAGGATCTTAGGCTTAAAAATTGGTAATGTACTTGTCTTAACAGTTTATCAAATCCAGTACAAGACAATTTTCAACTCTGATATATCTTTGTTGTGTCTTAAAGGTATGCTGAAAATAAGCAAAAAGTTGTTGGTTGGCTGAACATCAAAGCCTATGAGGATAACAAACGGTTCTTTGTCCCACTAGATACAAAACAAGTCTTGGATTTGGCTGATGCAATGTCAGCTTTTGAAGATGTGAGTGATTACACCAATACTACACACTTAGTGCTTGTTTCCAAAATTATTTACTTACCTTACTTTTGATTAATGTGTAGGCAAAAACATGCTGGATAAAGGGAAAGCTTCGCTTAAGCGTTACACGTAGCCATCTTTACTACATTGTTTGTGGAAGCTGTAGAATAACTGTCGAAGCTGCCTTGGATTGGGACGTCAGCTGTTCCGGATGTCGAATCCTTTCGCCAATGAAAATTAAGTAATTCTTAAAAATACTGCTTCTCATAAATGTCTTCACGATTAAAGTTTCCAATTTAATTTATTTACCTTTACTTAACATTCACCTTGACAGGATCAAACTACCGTGACTTAGAACAATGAAAACACAAACATGAAGAGCACGATAAAATCTCCAGACGCTGAGAAGCTTATTCCGTACACTGTAGCTGAAATAATGAAGCTAGAAGAAGAGGTACTCAACTAAATATTCAAATTGGTTGCTTTGTTTATTATGATTAATACAAGAGTCTTTGTCATTTACTAGCATAAAATAGATCATATAAGTGGAGTAAAAGTAACACACCTGAACTTAGTTATTTCTGCACCGTATAACACATCCACAATAAAAACAAAGATACTTCTGACGAATCATGAATTTATAAACAATCAATGCTTAAGGTCTTTGGAATGTACAGCTTTATATTATCCGCCTAGACTACCGATTTACAGAAATCAAATACTACACTTTGCACCACACAAAGACAAGTGTGACTTTTGCAGATGTATGAAGCTGTGGAAAAACAATCCTAACATACATTCATTTGATCGTCATGTATCATGATTGGATGAAAAATTTGACATAAACTAACAAAAAAATTGCAATGTATGGATTGATTCATTGTATCTGCTTTTAACAAGAACCTCGGTACTTACGATCAAACTTAAACTTATACATGTGTATATTTTAAATTATCATAATTGGTTTATTTAAACAAGTATTAAGTGTTTCATAGCCATCTTCGCAGCAGAGCCAATCTGTTCTTAACGAAATTTCAGTTGCAATGGATAACATAGAGGTCGTGTGTTTTGTCAAGTACTATGATAAACTAATCGATAGCGCAACGCTTCAAAGATATGTCATACATTAGACGTGCACATTTGATGAAATGGAAGCATTTGGTAAGAACATGCACACTGGGAACAGCTGCACCTTTCATACTCCATTCTGAAACTCCTGCTGTTACGTCTGATGAAACCGCGCTCTTGTTGCCTACTTCAAACAAAGCGGATGACTCACATGCTCAATTCTTTACACCGACGACTAAAAAGGTACTCGAAGAACTCAGCCAGCTATGTCTCCAACCAGCATCCAACAGTTTTCCTTCTTCACTGCTATGAGAAACATTAACTTTGGAACCAACACTATTGAGGATTTGGGATACACTCCTTCTCAACTCCCTGATTCAGAAGTTAACAACACTAGGAACACCAAAGAAAAAAAAACAAGGGACAAGAAAAGAATGTTTGAACGATGCTTGCTAATTAGATGTGGACACCTTTTGCTTGTAATATATTGTAGCTACTAGAACAATGAATGTCTTTCTTTATTTTACTCTTTTGCATCCATCACAATCTTCATCTGAAGATGTTGATCGAGATCTGATTACAATGCTTGCATAGTTATTAGCTCAATTGGCTTGCTATGTTATTAGTAATGTATTATGAACTTATAAGATGTTCTTGAATGCTGTATCTGCTACTTTTTAACTGCTTGACGTGCTCATTACAACCTTACTTTCATCCCTAAAGTTGCTATCCTTATGCTTATGCTTTCTTTCCAACCATTTCTACAGCATCATGCAACCAAATATAATGAACCGCTGCTAAATCAAGGGCCTTGCGGTGCAAGGCCTAAATCACTAGTAAATATATAAAAACGTAATCACTCTAGTAAATATATAAACATAGTTATTACATGTAATGACAATCAAATAACCAAGATTAATTTGAAACAAAACCAAAATGAATTCACTGAACCCATAAATAAAAACATGCAATACAGAAATGAATCCACCGAATCCATATATAAAAACATGAAATAATCGATCTTATTATTACATGTAATGTAATGAAATGAAATAACGAATTTTTTTAAGGAAAAGAGTACACTCCGTACCTGCGATGATTTGATCCGTAACCTGAATCAGATCCGAAAATGCCTGAGGACTTGACTAATGACACCAATACGACGAGTACCGCGACCCTTGGCTAACCCGTAGCCAAAAACCTTGGTATAATGGACACCCACAAAGGTTCGCTCACAACCTCGATAAGTCCCGTTTGGAATCCACCAAACAACGGTGTTGGAATCCACCAAACACCAACGTGAGAAAACCCACCAAAGCTTAAAAGCTTCAAATATAATATATTTATATCAAAATTTGTCTGACTGTTACAATGACTCTATTTGCCTTTATATAGCTAGCCTACAAACTCCAAGACCTAACAAAAATAAAAGACTAATTAATCAATGTGGGATAATAAAACATAACTAAAAATAAATAAAAGACTATTACTAAATTTAATAAAGTTTCTTCATTGAGAATCATATCATTCCCTCCCGGCTCCAATTAAAAGGATTCGACCTCGAATCAAAAGGATGTCGTAAAACGCAGCAACAATGACAAAACAGGCCGAACCAACAACGAACACCAATGATATGCCCGGATGAAATACAAAGCGGACATACCATTTCAAATCAATGACGCGGTTTGATGTTGAACCAAATGTCGAAAATGAAACATCAAAGAAGTCATCTCGCATGCTAAAACTTTGAGGAATCCCGGAAAAGTAGCAATATAATGAGAACGATTCACATCCGGACAGACATCAACATTTTTAGAAAATGGATCAATGAAATGGTTCTCCGGTTTGCCACCAATTAAATGCTCTTCAGGAACCTGCAAAGAAGAGGAAATAGAACCCAAACAAGTGGTCGGCAAAGTAGGACCAACTTCCTCATGTGCCTCGTTGTTCTCCACCACCTTTTCATTCTCCTCGGTGATCGCCTCTGCCACGATCGACTCTTGAACTAACTCCGCCAATTCTACTCCAACAACCTCCTCCAATTTATCCACCTTCACTTCCTCATCCACAAATTTAGGTTTAGCTTCATCATCCATCTCCACCACACTCTCATTTTCCTCGACCAATCGCTCATCATCACCGTTTTTCAACTTATCCTCTCGAGTGTCAGCAATCTCTACGGTGGTCTCTACAATCTTCTTTGGGATATGAACATTCACCTGGTCTTCCTTAGGTGATTTCTCACGTAAACTACGCATTTTCTGCCAAAAATGAGGGCAGTCATAATAGGGTTAAATTACAAATTTGGTCATGTAACTGGACACATTTTGAATTTACTTATCATTCAGGTTTTCAAAAAAAAAAAAAACTTATCATTCAAAATGAGATTTAGTGTCATTGGAGAGAGATGTTACTTAATGTAATTATTGTGAAGTGTAAGTAGTGTGATTTGAGTGAGACGATATTAGTAAAAAATCAAATTTCGTATATTACTTTTTAGATATTATACTTTAATAAAAAAAATATTTTGTATTAAGTGACATAAATTTAAGAATATTTGATATTATTTTGGGATGAATAATTTATAAGGGATGTGTTTAATGTCTCAGTATTTGTATTAAATGTCATAAATGAGTTTATATATTTATCAAAATGTTATTTAATGTTAGAATATTTTTCAATGTTTGGCAAAATTAAATTTATAATTTAGTAAATATTATAACCTAATGTGACATTCAAAAAACACTTAATGTGATATTTCGCATTAAGTGCCATAAAATTAAGAATATTTTATATTAATTAGGATGGCTAATTTATAGGGATGTATTTAATATGAGAATATTTTGTATTAAA
Organism: Gentiana straminea; assembly: GCA_036785695.1. Classification (NCBI taxonomy): domain Eukaryota; kingdom Viridiplantae; phylum Streptophyta; class Magnoliopsida; order Gentianales; family Gentianaceae; genus Gentiana; species Gentiana straminea. The sequence goes on along the minus strand of JAVUPR010000224.1, from coordinate 9,964,815 downwards.
TGACATATTCTATCAATATTATTAAATTATTCCAATTTTTCGTTAAACAAATATTGTATCATGTTTGATTTCTTTTTCATTTTTCGATTAATTATGATGCATTATGATTTTAATCAACTATTTTATTACACCCTAAAATTTTGTAATTATTGTGAAGTGTAAGTATTAATTTGTGATTGCATATTTTATGATTAGTGTGAATTGTAAATAGTTATTTTGAGGTAATAAATTTTTACATTTATCTGTATTTGTCTAATAATTTTGATTGATTGTGATTTTAATCAATTATTATATACTATATTCCGCCTTAATTTAAAAAAAAATAAATAACACTAATTCCCTTAGTATGCTATTTTCCCAAGATCTAGTTATATTAAAAAAAAATCTGGTCATTTTCAAAAAATAACCCAAATATGATAATCCAGCATTTTTTATTTGAAGAAAATAACAAAATATGTATATTAGCCTAAACCCTTAAAAAATTAGCCTAAATCCTAAAAATATGAATATCAGCTTAAACCCTAAAAAATAACAAAAATATGCACAAATAAAATTAAGTAGCAAATAATTTATGCCAATCTGGCGTCCAGTTCCACCTAACGCCGCCGTTGTTTTCCCGTCGAATCCAAAGCCTAAATGGAAACCATGAACGTGGATTCCAGTATAGAAGAAGTAGATTTGTTAAAACGAAGTGTGGAAAAACCCAAAGAGGGAGGTAATCAATCATCACCATCATTTTGGCAACAGTCGAGTGGGGTGGAGATTGTAAAAGGCAGGTATGCTGATCCGGCGATCTACATAGGTGATGAAGATGACGATTCCGACTTCTCTGACTTCAAAGATGTCATTGACAACTTCATGGGACCTGAAACAGACGAGGATGCAATAACCATTCCTCTAGAAGAGTGCTTCGATCTATGGCGGCCATGGCGAAAGGCACTTATTATTAAACTCTTGGGTAAGTCGATTACTTACAATTTCTTATGTAAGAGACTGTCTGAACTTTGGAAACACCGGGGCCGAATAGAAGTTACTTTCAGTGAGAAAGTGGAAACCTTTTTTCCAACTGGAACCGGAAAAAGTCACTCAGACTCTAGCTTGGATACGGTTCACCAGCTTATCCCTGGAGATTTTTTGTGAACCGTTACTACTGAAATTGGGAAATTTGATAGGTAAAGCAGTGAGGATCGACCCAAATACATCCCAGACTGTCAGGGGTCGCTTTGCTAAAATATGTGTAGAGATGAATCTGAAAAAGAGACTGAAATCCTCAGTTGTGATTAATGGACGATGATACAAAGTGGAGTATGAGGGACTCCAACAAATTTGCTATGGATGTGGTAGATTCGGACATAGCAAAGAGGAATGTCCAGATAATATACCAGTCAATCTTCCATCAGAAGAAGCCCACACAGCAGCCCCAGTTCAACAAACACAGAAACAACAGGGCCCTACCCCAGAAAATCCGTATGGACCCTGGATGATTGCAGCTAGAAGGAGAAAATGGACTCCTAATAAGAATAAGTCACAGCAGCATCAAGCACATGGAAATCCTGAAAGAGCAAATGAGGAGACAATTGAGACGGGCATGACCAGTGGGTCCAGATTTGAGATTCTAAATGAGGAGGAAGTAGAGATGACTGACCCTGCTCTGGATGAGGTCCAAGATATAAGGGAAAAACTTCAAAATGTAGAACCACATGATGGACAGGCCAAGATAAAAGAGGCTCAGAAACAGTCTACTCAACAACAATCAAGTAAGAAGAGAACTACTTCAGAGGGAAGCCGAAGTGGGGGAAAGTCTAGTAGCAAATCTTCAAAGCTTGTGGATGGTTCCAGTCAGATTCAGACTGATTCTGGGAGGAATAAACACTCCAACGCTACCCCTGCAGCACCAGTTCAACAACAGAAACGAGCCTCTACTCCTAGAGCCAGATCAACCAACAAAACAGCAGCTCCTATTATGACTTTTGACCCTAAAAAAACCCCACATCCTATAACAACTGCTGGGCAAATAAATGCAGTCTTTAAAGCCACACCAGCTGAACTCGACAAATCAGGTGAACAACACATCAAAGTTCATCCTCCAGACATCTCTTTTGACGACAGAGGTCAAGGACATAATTTGGAGTTCTCAGGAATTAATCCTTTGTATAATGACAAGATGGGGACTACAACCCCCAATCTATAAATTAATTTTGTAATGGTGAAAGTCCTAGCCTGGAATTGTAGAGGTGCCGCTTCCCAGGAATTTCTGTGACATTTGAAGTCTCCAATTCATCAACAAAAGCCTGATGTTTTATTTTTGATGGAAACTAGATGCTCAAGTGAGAGAGCAATAGAAATCCTACACAAAATCCCTTTCACGAACACTACAAGAAAATTGAGTTTTGGCAGCGCAATATTGGCAGCGGGCATGTAAAGCAAGTCGCAAATGTGCTTTTTCACGGCGTGATCTCTATATTTCGCTGCCAATATCAACCAATGGCAGCGTCTGGGAGCAATAAGCTGTTGATATACTTTCTGCAGCTTGTTTAAGGGCGCTGTGAAAAATAATTTCAATTGGCAGCGTGAGATGCAAGCCGTCAATGATTCAACCTTTTTCGAACCATTTTTTTTCATCTTCGCTCCTTCTCTAAAATTTCCCGGATAAAATGAAATATAAGCGCTAATTAGTACTGAGGGATTTCAGCACGGTGCGCAAAAAATATTCCCGGGCAGAACCCTAACTAGTCCTGATGTCATCGTCGGAGGAAGTAAAACTATTCCTGTACAAGGTCTTCTGCCGGAGCCGTGATTTTTCAACCGACGAGATACGGTCGGCTTATCAGAAGCTTTCTTTTCACCGGCATCCGGAGAATCTGATCCAATCCGGCTTATCACAAGCTAAAGCTACTCCTCAATTCCAACAGCTTGCAAATGTGTATAGAGTACTCTTCGACCAACATGAGCGAGCATGGTATGACTCGCACCGTTCTTGAATCTCGTTTTCCAGCTTTTCCACCATCAAATCTTCCAATTATATTTCTGCCCCTGACCTCTTTTCCTATTTATCCTACTCAAGTTATTGTGGATACTCGGATTCCAGCACTGATTAGAATGAAAGAAAAATTAGGTGACATTCCATTCCTTTTTTAGTCTTATTAGCTGATGTTGCATTCGATTGTGATGTTTCATAATTCAATTTGATGTTTTTTATACTGATTTCTTATAGGTTGTTTAGGATCAAGCTCTAAATATGACATGTCACTTGTTTTGCTTGAATTTTTTCCAGATTATGTATATTTTTAGTGGTTGGGTTGACTTCTGCTGTTCTATTTACTTTCTCTCATTGTTGATGAGTTAGGGATATTTGGGTGATTGTCCATGAGTTAGATATTATTTAGGGGAAACTCCCTTAAAATACATTTAAAAAAAAATAGTTTTTTTTATACACCTTATTTTTTAAATCTATAATTTATATACACCTCCCAAAATAACATGATACCGTCCTATTTCTTCTAAAACCGTGTTATTTTTAAGCTATAACCGTTCTATTGTATTACGAAATACCGTTCTATTTAACACGGTACCGTGCTATTCTAAGAAAAAAATCAAATAAGATTATCTCTTGCGAAAATTGTTCCATCCTTCTCCCTCCTCCCGCTTTTCTTCATCACCCTTTTCTCCGGCGCGACTCCTTTCTTCCCCGGCACCACCCATCCTCCATAAAAAGCAAGCCTTTTCTTGTTCTTCACATTGTACAGGTACACAAATCATCATCTCTTTTCACCATTTCGGGGATAAATGCTGGTGGGAAATCTTTTTCAACATTTCGGGATAGAGAAGTTGGGCCATTTCCGGCAAGAAGAATAACGCAAAAAATCAACTCTTGGGTTTGTTTAACACCGTTTGCTATTGCATTTGTTGTCGGTAAGATTTTTCTATTTGATTTACCTTCAATTTCTTAGTTTTATAAACCAATTATGAATGGGTTTTCTTACCATCAATTCATAGATTTAAGGATAATGTTTTGGAAACCCCAGGTTAACATTCGACCCAATTGCATTTTTGTTTTGTTTTGAGCAACTATGAGTCCTGTAGTGACTATCATCTATGCCCTTTAGTCTATAACTGGATTTCATTGATCAATGGTTATGTAAAAATTGTGTTTTGGAGCTGTGTATTTATCATTTGTGGACGGTTACGAAGTAAATGACATGTAGTCCAATTCTGGTTTGATTAGGTTTGCTTTTTGAAATTTACCAGATTCTTTGTCAAGCTGAGATCTAGTAATGTGGCTTGTGTATTTTAAAATCTTAAGGTCGCTAACAATGTTGATGATTTGGTTTAAAATAAATCATGTAACTTGATTAATGCTTTGGTCCTGAGTTGATGATGCTCGTCATGTCTTGGGTATTTGATTTGTGTGCACAGGAAATATGTTCATGTTGAACTCATATTGTTTTAAAACAGTGTAATAAAATATTTCTGGTTGATCAACCGTTTGCTTCTGTTTATGATGTGTCAGTGAACGTTTATCTTTCATGGTGTTTACTCTACATAATTATGTAATATCATCAGAGCCTTCCTGATGTATATGTTGAGTGTAAAGAAGTTGGTATACAGACTCTTCTTTGGTTAGCACTTTGTCTGCTGACCTTTACACCGCAAACCGGTGTTGATAGTAAAATTTTAGTACTATATGAAATTTGGAACAGTTGAGGTGTGTGTGCGCAACAACCTTTCAAAAGGTATATCACTTGCTAACTTTTTTCACTTATTCATTTCTTATACAAGGGAATGAGTTACCTTAGTACTGCTATAACATGGGAATTTAATTTGTACCTTCTGTTCACAGTGGTTAAGTGATGTGCAAAAGCATCTGTTGGTTTAGTTAAATAAGGTGATTGTGAGAATTGAGTGGTTAATACAATACAACATTGAGCTGCATCTATATACTTGCCAGCTTCGGCACATACAGCTACTTTTGTCTTATAAAGGAAAAGAAAAAAGGAAAATGTTCTTGTTAAATGAGTCCTTACTATTTGTATCTGTGGGTTATACATCATTGATAGTTTGCTTAACTATAAGTGGTTTAAAAACTAATGTATATAGAAATTTCATACATATATATTTACATTACTCTGTGTGAATCTTTGAAACAGAGTAAAGCTAATTTAGACGGTGAATTCCTTCTGTAAATGAATTCTAGTGAGTAAAGATTACATCTTCAAATTTAGACGGTGAATGTCATCTTTGTAATCATCATCATTAATTATTATTGTTGTTGTTGTTGTTCTTATACCGTGGTTAATGTGATTTCATGTATAGATGGCGGGGACTCCCGGTGCATGGGTTATTCGTCCGGAGGATAGATACACAATAACATACGATTACGGGGGCGGAAAAGAGCGGTTCAAAAAACTCAAAGCTGCACTTATCTCTCATAAAGATGCTAACTTGATTGACCAAATATTGAAATCCCCATTAGGACAAATATACAAAGCTATGGAGAACTTTAATTACTCGTCCACGCTTGTGCATCAGTTGCTTATTAGATCGGTATATTCAGATAGAAATGACGAGCTCAGATTTCGTTTTAGAGATAGCATATGTCGTTTAGGACAGACTGAGTTTGCGCTAATCACGGGTTTATATTTCGGTGTAGTAGAGCCAGACATTCGGCCAGTCGAAGATAGGAATCGAAGTAGTTTGATTGAATGCGATAATCATGTTATTCGTGATGTTGATATGACGATGGCTCCATTCCGTTTAAAGGTAAGTCATATTACGATTGGTTTCCTAGAGAAGGCGTTGATGGCTGCCACAGATGCTGAGATTGCCTATAAACTTGGCTTGATATATTTGATTGAGGCGGTATTGCATGGAAAGGCGTCTGCTTCAAACGTATCTCCTTTTGTATTCTATCTAGTTGAAGATATACCGCGTTTTCTCCATTATTCTTGGGGTTCATATTTTTGGGACATCACACTACAGGATTTAATGGATAAGCGAGATGGAACGATGAGTCATATAAGTCGAAAGGTAGTGAAGAATGATGTAACGTGTTTGGTTTACGTATTATTTGTGTGGGCGTACGAGACGATTCCGTCGGTTGGATTGCTAATCGCGAGATACGTTGCAAATAATAAGGTTATTCCACGTATGTTGAGGTGGCATCCCAATGAGGGCAATATAAACCACAAATTTTTGTCAAAAAATCTCGATTCTCAAGACCATGTAATATATATTTAAATTATTTATAATACATAAATTATGTGAAACAATTTTGTTTATACATTTTTTAACACTTGAAATAATGTTTCCATGTGTACAGGGTGTGAATACTTATTTTAAGCCGAGTGATGCAGAGGTACAGATGTTACGGGGCATTGGGTTGACAGATGACAAGATCAATATGCCACCACTTGTGTGTACTATCCCGCGTGATGCCTCTCATCAACGTGGATGTGTTCGTCCGTTTCCAGCTCCCATCTATGATACTCACCGTGCCAATGCACATTCTGAACGTGTGAGTACATTTGACACAGCTCCCCCCAAAAGTCATTCTACCATTCCCGGAATAACACAATTACATACAGAACTTTTGGGGTTGAGGTCATATGCATTGTCAATGGCCGAAGAAGTATTGAAAGACGTGAAAGATGGTAATGAAGACGTGAGAGAAAACATAGATGGTGCTAGAAATGATATTACATATGGCAGAAAACTGATTCGTGCAGAGTTGGAGACTGTGAGAAATGATTCGCGCAGTCAATATATTGGTATCTGTTCCACCTTGTCTACGATTGAGAGCTTCATCAACCGACATCGGGTATTTTTTTTGTCATGTGATTATGAAATAGTCGATTATCATGTATTGAATAATAATTAAATTTCTTCAAAGTCTACTCGTCCACCACAAGGTATACACCGTTGATGCGGGAACCTAAAGAGTATCAGCAGAAGGTACCTAATCAACAATGCCATCAACATACAAGAGAAGATCATCAACTTGGGGACAAGCAAAACCAAGAACATGGGTTCAGCATGAATTTTGATAAGGTATGGATTGTCCCTTGTTTCGCATAACAAAAAACCGTGTGTCGTTCATTATACTAACAAAACATTGAATCAGGAACAAATCAGGCCTGCTTCAAAATTTACTCCAGATAGGCTGTTTCGTCCTTGCCCCCCTCCAATTGGGCCTCAAACTTTACCTAAACACGAATTGTCATTGCATGTTGTTAAACGCAAAATTGATGGTAGGAAAGATGGGTCATCAATGTTGAGCAAAAAGGTTTTTTTTTATCTATTCTTATTCTTATTTGTGCTGCTGCTATTCATTTACTCAGTACTTTCCTACAAATTTTTCTCTCTATAGCTTTATCCTCCATTTTCCTTGTTGTTTTATTAAGTTTATGACAATGTGATTTATAGTTCTTCCTATATTTTGTTCATTTTGTTTTAATGAAGATTTTTTTAGTATAAGATTTTTGTTTTATTAAGTTTATGACAATGTGATTTATAGTTCTTCCTATATTCGGTTCATTATGTTTTAAAGAAGATTTTTTTAGTTTTTTTAGGTACGACAGTTAAGTCATTGCCGCTGACAATTGTAATGACATGTTGTTTTATAGGAACATATAGGAGATGTTCCAATGATGGGACAATATACGCCGCGGCCTCCGGTAGCTCCTGGGATTAGACCACTACCTCCGGAGCCTCGCGAGTTATGGCCCGATCTGCAGGTGGCAATGCATGATAATGTGACACCCCTGTCAGATGAGTTTGTATTGGATGTGGGTATGAGAAAAGCCTCATGTGAGAAGACTCCTAAGGGCGATGGTGTGGATGACCCAATAATGGTACCAGATTCAACATCATGTGATTCTGCAAGTGAGTGACTAGTATACATACATGTTTTGTACGTGTAATAGAAATTGACAATGAGATAAGTAATGTGGAAAAATAATTCATTTCAGCACCAACGCCGAGGAGGGTCATATCCGCGCTATTGCCAAACCAACCTCGTAGTAGGAGGCCAACTCAGCGTCCGGGTAAGTTGCAAGATTTCGTGGATCCATCAACGGTTGCAAGGAATATACGTAGCAGATATGATCCATTCCGGCCCATCGATTTGGGTAAGTGGTTAGTGTTTCGTGATTGGTATAATAACCCTGTTGCACCTGATATGAAGATCGAAGGGGTTTACTACAATTTGACTTGCCCGATGTTTGATGGTCATCCTTATTGGTTCGAGACTCTTTACACATCAAAGAGGTGGTTAGATGTTTCGGTATGTAGATTGTTACACATTACTTGTTGTATGGTTACATACAACGCAATAAAATACTAATGTATTTCACTCGTCATACGCAGCACGTGAACGCGTACATGTACCTGCTAAGAGGCCGGATGCAAAAACACCGTAGTTCATTCAAGAGTAATGTTTGCATTTTCTCCCACGATTTGGGAGTTTTTTTGACTACAGAAGAAAGAAAAAAGCTAAAAAAAACCGGACCGGCGGGATATCTCGGTGTTGAATGAAGTAAGTGGGTTGACGAAAGATAGTATTGTGCACACTCCGGCCGTGGATATTTGCTTCCCATTGGGTTGCTTTGGTCATAAGCATACCCTCATGGGATATTACAGTGTATGATTGCATGTACGGTACGGGTATAAACAATGAGATGGATGACAAGTTGCGCGAAATAGCAACATCTATGCCTTTGCTGCTCAATATTTCTCATGATTTGACGGGCGATCCACGTATTTCGCAACCTTTGAAAGTGAAGCGGATGGGGTGTGATGCATGCCCGCAAATGGAAGGAGTGTATGTTTTAACACCATTTCTGCAAATGTCATTAGAACATTTCATATAAAGATTTAATCATGTGTAATCTTTTTTCTGATTTACAGGGGGGACTTTGGAGTTTTTACTGTAAAGTATATAGAGCACCTACTATTGAAGCACGTTGATTTGAAGGATGTAACACAAGAAAACATGGACGTATTCAGAGACAAGATGTGTGTTGACATCTTTCATAAGATTATGGATTTATAGTGTAACTTGTGTTGACATCATTTTGTGTTTATTTATAAAGGCCTTTTGTCATGGAAGTTTTTGTCCTATGCTATGAAATTATTTAGTTTATACAGTGTAGTGTTTGCATATGGATATGATTAATTGCAGGATTTATTGGTCATTTTTATGTCGAAGCCAAATATTGTGTATGATTAAGCAATGTAATTTTAAGTGTTTAAATTTTTTTTTATTTTTTTTAACAAAGCCAATAAAGAGTGTAATCTCATCCCTGTTGAGTTTGAAAGCATGATTTTTACAGAGGAATGCATAAACATTGCGCATAACATACACTAATGTGGTATATTAAGTGACCAATTGACAATTTAATTCAATGTATCAAAAACAATCAATGTGGTATATAAAAGAAATTTGGAAGATTTATAACAAAAAATCATAGAAAATAGATGGGAATAGCTCAGTAAGTCCAAACCATTTAACTATGGATATTCATGTCGTGTCCTTGAAATGTTATCATCGTGTTGTTAACCGTTTTGTGATCGATATGTGTGAATGATTTCAAATTATTCAATGGCAGACAAGTTTGCAAAATCATGATAGTATTTGCTTCTTAATCGGGGATGGCAAGTTTGAAAAAGCATGATAGATGTGACAATACGACATGGACAAAAGCTGAAAGACGATAATACTGTTTATACTAATACAATTGTTCCTACACATCAACATGACCCATAATTGCCATAGTATTGGCAACACAAATCTGCAGAAATCGTTATCTAATGAATCATAAACATAAATAGTCCAGTCTTTAATAGACATCCCAACGGCAACCCAATGATCGGACTCGATGCGCCATAATGTGTATGCTGTGGTATGTGGTCTCCAAACATGTGCATACAATGCGGGATGGGGAAGCGAACTTTCTGCCATTGAAGTGGCAAATTCCACATACCGTCGTTTCCTACATATGGTAAACAAAATAAAAAAGTTAATAGCGACATGGACCAGCATATTTTAAGTTTTCATACCTATAGCCAATTTTGTTTAAAGCAAACAGGTGAAAGCACTCCAAGAATATTTGCAACAACTTCCACAGTGCAAGGTGTAAATCTAGTCACTGAAGCATAACATAGAGTACTAACTACTTCAATAAATCTAGTAACACAAGCAAGTAAGCAAGTGGAGTTGTGTTCTATTTCTCAATCTCAATACTTTGAACCTAGTTCATCATAGGTACCTATAGCCAATTAATTTAACATAACTAACCCGATGAGAAAGTGTCCTCCGTTTCTAATACGTCATTAACGCAAACTCTGTCCTCCCAAAACGGCATGTGGTATCACCGAGTCTAATTAGCAGCTCATCATCTTTGTCCGTGTAAACAGATCGGACCAGCAAATGGTATGGAAGAGCATAACCGTACTGAAAGTAGCTCATTGCATCATACATGTCACCCAATGGGGAACTTCTTATCCTGTCAACCAAACCATGCTTCTGAAAACTACTTAATTTCGTATCAAGGGTTTCAAATTGAGTTTTCCCACCCCGGTAGCTGTGTTCCACAACGTATCTATTCTCTGGACGCATGATTCAATCACCAATGATTCCTGCCATCTACAAATGCAAGCATTTTCAATTCGATAAGCATGTGACGTAACATTCAACAAGCACCGAAAAATAATCATGAGAAGCGTTTGAGTTCAAAGAAGTAAATAAGATTGGGAATAAGATTTTACGGTGCAAAGCATATACACTATGACCAATTTTATTCCAGCCATTAGAGACTCGTGAAATTTAGTATCCTAAAGGTAAGATACTGTGTGTTAATTTATAGCCCAGAAACATCACAGTGCAAGTAATAAATTCAAAAAGTATCCTTGATTTTTTCCTTGGCTAATAAATCACCCTTACAAACATACGACATACGACATAGATTCAAAAGGGTTCATCCCAAAATCAACAAAGGCCTGAAGAAATTGAAGGTGAAAAAAACTCATTCATATAACAGCTACGAAATTGAAGGTAAATCAAATAGAAAAAAGTTACCGACAATTGATGCAACAACAAACGGCGGTTAACAAATCCAAGAGTTGTTTTTAGAGTTATTATTCTTGCCGGAAATTCCCGACTTCTCTACCCGGAATGTTGATTGCCCGACATCTAGCCCAAAATGTTGAATGAGATTGCCTAACAATTCATCCCTGAATTTGTGAAGAAGAAATGATGATTTCTTAAAAAGAAAAGACTGATTTTTGGAGAGGAGGAGCTGGGGAGTGGAGAAAAAAGTCGATGGTGGGTGGAGAAGAATGTCGATGGTTCGGGTTGCCTTCAATCTGTTTTTCTTGTCAAAAAGCACGGTATCGCGTTAATAATAACACGATACCGTGTTAAATATACCGGTTTTCCACAATACAATAGCACGGTTTCAGGCAACATATGACGGTATTATGTTATTTTAGCCGGTGTATATGAATTAAAGATTTAAAAAGTAGAGTGTGTAAAAAAAAAACTATTTTTTTTTAGCAGTATATTCAATATCATTTCCCTATTATTTATTATTGTAAAATATTTTTGCGTAGAAGTATTTTTATGATTGTTTATGATGCTTTTCTATCTAGTTTTCTTCACATATGGGTTAGAGGTCAAAGGGATTTTGAGTAAGAGAAAACGCATGATAAGTGTGGGAGTGATGGGATTTTGAGTGGTGAGAAAGGGAACGTGCTTATTGAAGAAAGTGGAGATTTAAAACTAGTTTAAATTTATAAAAACTAGTTTCTGGCTTCAACTCCCCAGTTACTATATCTGCTATGTTTCTGAAAGATTTGGTGTCAAATATGCTACCGGCAAAAAGTAACTGCGTATTGTTATTAAAGGATTTTTTTAGCAGATTGAAAGATTGAAAATGCCAAATGACATCAATTTGAAAAGTTGATTCTGTTGCTTTCCTTGTATATATGTAAGTGAACATCAGGATTATTGTATGTGGAAATGACTTAGCGTTTGTCTTAATGAGTGGAGATATAATTGGGTTAGTTTCAGTGGCCTTTTTTTCCTTGTTTTTTTCCCCTTTTGAAGTGTGGTTTTTATAAAGAAAACTTAAGAATTGTGTTAAACTCCTTTTAAATGTCTTCTTTGATGTACATGGATATTGGTGAATTATTTTATTAGCTATCATATGAACAAATAAGCCATCGAATATTAGTCAATATATGCTGCCTCCAACCGAACACCAACACCCATAATTAACACCGAACACCGTGAATTATCGACGTACATCATTCCTACTAATCTAGTGAAGAACTAAGGGGGATAAGAATATGTTAATGTGGAAAGACTACACAGTGAAATATATGTTACAATGAGATTTCACTTTGGTCACTTGTTTTCTTTGTGTTTGTTTAATTTTAGTTCTTCTGTCAGGTGATATATCTTAAGTAGAACACTAGGTTTATTCACCCCCAGTGTATTATTTTTCTGGCTACTTCATAGAGACATGTGTGCTATAATATGTGAACTAAAGTATAGAACATATGAACTAAAATACTGTAAGATAATTTTTTTTTAATATTGCTGAACACGTGTATCATACTTAAGAACATATGAGAGTGAGACATCATTTTTGTGAAGTAAAGTAATATTATTTTTCTGTGGTCAACTTTGTTAAATTGAGTAGTCTATTTTTTTTGCTAGTTTACCTGATGTTTACGCTTTATGCAACTCGACAAATTAATTGTGCTATGTTTATGTGAAAAAAATCAAAATTGAATTGCTATGTCTGGTGAAACGTATTCTTTCATTTTCTTTTCTCTTTTGCGTAAGGATCCAAGTTTTGTCCGAATTGAAAAATTAGACAATTCGCTTTCCTGATGAAGAAGAATTCCCATATGAGGTTAATTAAATACTTAAATAACAAACAACTTTCATTGTTAGCAGATAACTGAGATAAGTGTCTGCGAAAATCCTCGTCGGGATTACCACACAGCCCATTATTCAATCCGTTTTTATATGTTTTTCTAGTGAATTCACACCCATCTTGAGAATCTTTTGGAGGTGAATCTTTAATTAATTACCTTGGAATAATAATGGAAGGCAGTATGAAATGCTCTGCAAATTATGTTCCTCACTCTCATTAGCATTTTGGAATGGTAAGGGTTACTACGCATGTACAGAGACAATTTCAGTGGTGGGCGGTGATGTCAATTATACATGGTGTCAGACTCTTGATCAATGCATCAGACTTGCTTATGCTCTTAATCATCTTGGACGTCCCTGCGGCGATGCGGTAAGATAAATTTCCAGTCCTATCTCTAATGGGTCTTAATTCCTCGTAGCCTACCGTTGTGAGACTCTGCCACCATGTCTTTCACCTGTTTGTAGTTTTTTCTATACTAAAAATTGCAATCTTTGGCTAAGATATCTCAAACTTTTTTGGTATGTTGTATTTCTAGTTCAAAGTTCAGCACCTTTTTTGTGGTTTCCTGCCTTATTTTTTCCAAATTGATATAATGCTTTTGGCCCAAATCTAAAATCTTAGACTTTCATGTATTGTTTATCTAGCTTATTGATCAGTATAAGAAGAGGAGCTACCAAGAAAAATGTTCATTTCTCGATGAGCAGCGGTTGTGAAGCTGGGAAATGTGTTTGGCTGCTGTACTAGCGTATGATACTGCATGAAAAAGTATAAAAGCACTAAATATTGCAGAGCTGATATTCAAGAAATATTCAATTCTCCTTATGTTTATGTTTCTTGTAGAACGATGGATGATTTGGCCTGCTAAGTATCAATCTTAGACATAAACATACCTCAATTGTACGGTGCGAAATCTATGTGGGGTAATATTTAAGTGCGAAATCTATGTGGGGTAATATTTAAGTGTTAACATTTTTATGTATATATTTATATTGTTCTTAATTCTGAGTGTTGGATTTAGTAGGAACCTGGTACGCGGAGGCAATTTTGTGTTCTAATATATTGTCTTAGTTCTTCTTCCAATGTGTTGGATTTTGTATTCCTATCGTTTTGGGTTGAATTACATGCGTTGGTGTGCATTATTGAAAATGTATTGTGTACTGGTTTTTTATTATGGAAATGGTTTTTGTTTTATGCATGTGAGCATTGCTTTTTAAATTTGGTAAATATTATTTTTTTAGAAAGAAAACTTTATCCGCAGCGTGCTTATGCAGGCAGTTTTTAATAAATCTACCATTTAGCAGCGTGCTTATGCATGACACATTTAATATAGGGGGAATGAGGGAGAAGGACAAAAATATTTCATCAATTGAGTAGAAGGACAGTTTTTTGAAACTTTTGCATAAAGGACAAAACTATTTATTCACTGTCGAAATTCACTTGTGTTCGAAATTCACCGTTTAAATTCACCGACGAAATTCACCGTTGAAATTCACTAATTTTCAAAATTCATCGTCGAAATTCACTATTTTTCGGGATTCACCGTCGAAATTCACCGTCGAAATTCACCGATTTCGGGATTCACCGGGGAGATTCACCGATTTTCGGGATTCACCGTTTGTCCTTCTCGCTATAAAAATTATGCAAATTGTCCTTCTCCCTATAAAAAATATGTAGCCGTCCCGTTACTTAAAAATATTTCAGATTGTGTCCTTATCCCTAATTTTCCATTTAATATATTTATGGTTTTAGCAGTGTGCAATTTGAGCTGCATGTAACATAATTAGCAGCGTGCATAGTATGTTGCTAATTAAACATTAGTAGCGCACATCGTAAGCTGCCAATTGTAGAATTAGCAGCGCACAGTAGCATGCCGTGGATAACCTTATACTTTCAGCGGCTTTGAATTTTGCAGCACGCAATGTGCGCCGCCAATAGCTGTTTTTCACGCTGCCAAAAGACTTTTTTTTGTTGTAGTGGAATATGTTTGCTATTGAAGCTAGGGGGTATGCTGGTGGATTGTGGTGTTTTTGGGATGCAGACCGGACCCCCCTCAACTATATCACATGTACCAATGAAATTTTGACATTGGCTGTGATGTCAGGAATACATGTGGATTGGATTCTGACTTTGATCTATGCCTCCCCATTCCATCTGTAAGAAGTGAATTGTGGGATTATCTACTAGACTTAAACAAAAGATTTCTCTACCATGGTGCCTAATTGGAGATCTTAACCAGGTCATTTATCAGAGAGATAAACAAGGAGGAAGAGCTGTTGGGGATTAAATATGGTCAAGCTGTGGATGATGACCCAACAATGTGAATTATTGGAAGTCCCTTCCAAGGGCCTAGATTTACCTATGCTGGTGGGACCTATGACAATAAAAAAATGTATCTAAGACTGGATCAGTGCTGGTGCAACCTTGAATGGAAAGAAAAATTCAGCCATGCCATAGTGAAGCACCTCCCTAGAGCTCACTCTGACCATAATCCTATTTGCCTAGATACGGAGATTCAGATACGTAGAAGAAGGACCCCAGATTCCTTTTATTTCCATAGAGCTTGGCTAGAGCACAGAGATTTTGACGATTTTGTCTATCGTACCTGGAAACATGGGGGAGAGCTATATGATATTGTGAATCACTTCACTTCTCACACTAAAGATTGGAATCAAAACGTGTTTGGCAACATCTTTACAAGAAAAAAGGTTTGTTTGCGTAGATTAGAGGGCATTGAGAGATAAGTTTGATTATTCAGACTAACAAAGAGGCTTATGGAACAATTAATAACATACTCCTCTTAGTAGAACATAGAACTGCTGGAATAGTTCAAACATTTGTTAAAAATACAAATTGGACTAATGTTAACGCAGATAACATGTTTAGAAGTATCATTGATAGCTTCAATACTATGTTTCTAGGAATCAATTATGCAACGGATAAAACCAATGAGATTCTTAGACAACAAGAAAAGGCAAGAAATCGCCTTATAAACTTACAATTATGTGATGTTTGTCTTTTAGACACATTTACTTATGATTTTGAAACTAATCTTTATAAACTTCCAACCAATGAGTTTATTGGGTTTATAAAACAATATTTAACCAAAATCCCTATAGTAGGAGAAAAATCTCTACAAAGGTTTGAAAATGAAACCATTGGAGTAGCAGTAAACAGTCTTGGCTTCGCCAATAGAATTGTTAAAGAAGAACTCACAAAAATTTGTGATTTATCCAAACAACCGAAAAAATTGAAGAAATTCAATAAACGTTGTTGTTTAAATATCATGGATGCACCTACAGAGTACGGCTGCATACCACAGAAGACTTATACCAAAGATAAGTTTAAAAAACATTATAAGAAAAAGAAATTCTCTTATAAAAAGAAAAATAAACAGTTTAAACTCGGCAAGTATTTTAAGCCCCGTCAGAAGACTGACAGAGGAAATAAAAATACAGATAAAAAGAAATTCTGCCCCAAAGGCAAGAAAAATTGTAGATGTTGGATCTGCAATGTTGAGGGTCATTATGCTAATGAATGTCCCAATAAACAACAATATCCTCATAAGGTTAATCGAATTGAGGAAATTATTGATTTAGGTTTCGAACCTATAGAAGATATATACGACTCATATAGAGAAGTTTATATCTTTAGAGAAATTTTAATAAATTCTGAAGATGAAAATCTTATATCCGACTATTCCTCTGATGACTATGAATATTCACGTGATGAATACAATTCAGCGGATACAGACTAACTTAGCCATTCAGGAAGAATCCTGGAATGATGAAGAATTAGTAATAACACGAAATATTACTAATCCAAATTCCATTTATATCAAAGGACAATTAAAGTTTTCCGGATATAAACAGATAAATTTACATTGTTATGTAGATACTGGCGCTAGTCTTTGCCTTGCATCAAAATTTGTTATACCTAATGAACATTGGGAAAATGCACCCAATATCATTCCTTTAACAATTGCAAATAAAGAAACACTTCACGTTTCTAAAGTTTGTAAAAATCTAAACATACGAATCGCAGGTGAAATATTTCACATACCTACGATTTATCAACAAGAAAATGGCATGGACATTATTCTTGTTAATAACTTCTGTCAATTGTATGGACCTTTCACACAATTCACCAGCTTCTCTGCGTCTTCTTGCATTTCTGGCCAGTAATATCCAAAAAGCTTACATTTTCTGGCTTGAGCTCTTGCTCCCAAGTGATTTCCACAAATTCCGAGATGGATTTCTCTCAGTACATAATCTCCTTCATCTGGAGTGATGCATTTTAACCAGGGTGCTGCATAAGATTTTCTGTACAGAACATCATTGAACAGAGCATACCTGGCCGAGACTCTTATCAGTTTCCTGGCGCGTACCTTATCTTCAGGGAGCCGCCGTCTCTCACATACATTACAATTGGATCCATCCAAGTTTCTTCCTGCATTATCGGTTGCACTTCAATCTCGTTACAGCTTTTCTGATTTAACTGTTCAACTAACACCTTTTTGTTGGATAGAAAATTCAACCCCAACTTAGACAATGCATCTGCTCTGGTGTTTTGGGCCCTTGTTATCTGTTCTACTTCTACCATTAAAAAGTTTTGCAGTTTCCTTTGTGCAACCGCTAGGTATTTCTTCATGGGGCCTTTTTTTGCCTCGTATTCCCCTTTGATATGATTTGTTACAAGCTGTGAGTCGGTGTAAACTTTCAGATTTTGCACACCTGGCTTCTATGCTAGGTTTAAACTAGTTATCAAAGCTTCGTATTCTGCTTCATTGTTAGTAGCTTGAAATTCAAAATGAAGAGCATACGGGAATTCTTCACCTTTTGGGCTGATGAGTAGGAGTCCTGCTCCTGCTCCCTCTTTGTTGGAAGCTCCATCCACATAAAGCTGCCACTTCTCTGCCTTTTGCTCAATAGCCAAAGCCTTTTCTTCTGCCAAGAAATCGGCTAATGCTTGAGCTTTAATTGATGTCCTTGGTTTGTATTCCATGTCAAACCCTGCCAACTCAACTACCCATTTTGCTAACCTTCCAGACTTGTCTGGTTTATCCAAAATTTGCTTTAAGGGTTGATGTGTTAACACTACCACTGGATGGCTTTGGAAATATGGTCTTAGTTTCCTTGTGGCATGTACTAGGGCTAGAACCAATTTTTCCACTTCAGAATATCTGATTTCAGGCCCTTGTAGGGCTTTGCTTACAAAATATACAGGTCTTTGTAACATACAATGTTGTTTTACCAACACAACACTTACTGCTTCATGGCAAAAAGACAAGTATAAGAATAATACCTCACCTTCTAGAGGAGGGGTCAGGGTTGGCAAGTGACTGATATGATCCTTTAAATCCTGAAAAGCTTGTTGACATTCTGCATTCCACTCAAATGGGCTGGACTTCCTAAGAATTTTGAAGAATGGCAATGACTTCTGTGCAGATTTTGATAGGAAACGATTTAGCGCTGCTAATCTTCTTGTCAGTCGTTGGACTTCTTTAACATTCTTCGGTTCAGGCATTGTTTTCGAAGCTTCCAACTTATCCGGGTTGGCCCTGACACCTTCCTTGGATATCATGTAACCGAGGAATTTGCCTGACCTTACTCCAAAAGTGCATTTCTTGGGGTTCAACTTCATCATTGTTTGTCTTAACACTTGACAAACTTCTGCTACATCTTTCAAATATTGGTCAAGAGTCATGCTCTTGATCAATAAATCGTCCACATATACCTCCATGGATTTTCCAATTTGTTGGCTGAAAATGGTATTGACTGCCCTTTGGTAGGTAGCCCCTGCATTCTTTAGTCCAAAAGGCATAGACACATAGTAGTAGGAACCAAATTCAGTAATAAAAGCAGTTTTTATAGCATCTATAAGGGCAAGTCCAATGGTAGGGGTCAAAATCAAATTTTGACCCCTATAGGAAGGTATTAGCATCTCCAATGGAAAAATTAATAGGTATCAAAATTAGGTGTGACTGGAGAGGTGCACCATATTTGAACCCTTGGCTAATACCCTCCCATTCACTACACGCGCGCGGTGGAAGGAATTTGGCCAAAAAGGTGCTTTGTCGCCAACCAAAGCCACACGGGCTTGTCCCTCCTTGTCCCCCCTTGTCCCCTCATTTGTTCTTTTTTTTTTGGCTAACACATATTTTTGTAACGGAAATACTTCCTCCGTTTTTTTTATCTCGTCACATTTTATAATTTACTCTTTTTTATTTACCCGTCATTGTACATTTTTAATGCATTATTTATTACTTTTTCCTCCTTTACCAATAAAATATTTTATCTTTAATTTATCCAACCAATCATGACACGCTTATGGCGAATTGACTAGTCAAGAATTTATTTTCGCAAATTTGGATATTATTTTACTTCTCGTATATAGTTTTTCAAAATTATTGTTAGGTTATTTAAAAAAAGTATGGTTAAGTAAAAAATAGGTTAATTAGTACGACATTATTTTTTTTTTTTTTTGAGTTAAGACAATATTTTTTATATTATTGAAACATTCATAAATTTAATCAAAATGGATTAAAAAAAATGATACTACTAAATTTTGATATTTTGGGTTGGAGATATTGTTTGTAGGTATCAAACTCAAATTTTGATACTTTGGATTGGAGATGAAAATTTGATATCTATCTTTACACTGTTCATAGGTATCAAATTTTAAAATTTGATACCTATGGGTTGGAGTTGCCCTAAGGTCCATCATAATCTGATGATATCCCTTATAAGCATCTAAGAAAGCAAATATTTCATAACCAACTGAGCTTGTTTTAACCCAAAAGGTAAAACATTCCATTGATAATGTCCTTGTGGACAAGTGAATGCAGTTAATAATTGTGATTCCTCATCTAGCAGAACTTGCCAGAATCCAGATTTACAATCAAAACTACTAAATATTTTCTTCCCTCGTATAAGAGTCAGAAGCTCATCTTTATTAGGAAGATTATGACTATCACCTATTGTGGCCGTGTTAATGGCTTTATAGTTAACAACCATCCTCTTTTTTCCTCTTCTCTTCTCTGCTTCATTCTCAACTAAGAATGCTGGAGACATGTGAGGTGATTTACTAGGCTTAATAATTTTTAAGTCTAATAGCTCTTGAATTTGTTTACCAAATTCTTCTCTATCCAATGGACTATAAATCATAGGCTTAACCTTGACTATTGTCTTTGGATCAATAAGTTTTATGGTTGCAGTCATCCATTTTTTAGACTTCAATGGGTCTATAGGATTTTCACCACAAACTTTTTCTAACAAGTCGTTAATCTTTTTGAACTTTATGTTCTCATGATTAAATTCTTGCTCAGTTTTGCAAACTTCTTCTATCTCCCCCCTTCTAAAAATTTGATTTTTTCAGGGCTAACCGGGATAAGTGTAGGTATAAGTTTTTTAGAATTCTTTTTCATAGAATCTAAAAACCCGTGTTGTGCCATAGTAAAGGCTTTTCTTATTTTTCCAATAATCACTGGTTGATTACAAGAGTAAAAATAATTCTATCTGTGAATTGTGTGAAAGGTCCATACAATTGACAGAAGTTATTACCAAGAATAATGTCCATGCCATTTTCTTGTTGGTAAATCGTAGGTATGTGAAATATTTCACCTGCGATTCGTATGTTTAGATTTTTACAAACTTTAGAAACGTGAAGTGTTTCTTTATTTGCAATTGTTAAAGGAATGATATTGGGTGCATTTTCCCAATGTTCATTAGGTATAACAAATTTTGATGCTAGGCAAAGACTAGCGCCAGTATCTACATAACAATGTAAATTTATCTGTTTATATCCGGAAAACTTTAATTGTCCTTTGATATAAATGGAATTTGGATTAGTAATATTTCGTGTTATTACTAATTCTTCATCATTCCAGGATTCTTCCTGAATGGCTAAGTTAGTCTGTATCCGCTGAATTGTATTCATCAGGTGAATATTCGTAGTCATCAAAGGAATAGTCGGATATAAGATTTTCATCTTCAGAATTTATTAAAATTTCTCTAAAGATATAAACTTCTCTATATGAGTCGTATATATCTTCTATAGGTTCGAAACCTAAATCAATAATTTCCTCAATTCGATTTACCTTATGAGGATATTGTTGTTTATTGGGATATTCATTAGCATAATGACCCTCAACATTGCAGATCCAACATCTACAATTTTTCTTGCATTTAGGGCAGAATTTCTTTTTATCTGTATTTTTATTTCCTCTGTCAGTCTTCTGACGGGGCTTAAAATACTTTCCCGGTTTAAACTATTTATTTTTCTTTTTATAAGAGAATTTCTTTTTCTTATAATGTTTTTTAAACTTATCTTTGGTATAAGTCTTCTGTGGTATGCAGCCGTACTCTGTAGGTGCATCCATGATATTTAAACAACAACGTTTATTGAATTTCTTCAATTTTTTCTGTTGATTGGATAAATCACAAATTTTTGTGAGTTCTTCTTTAACAATTCTATTGGCGAAGCCAAGACTGTTTACTGCTACTCCAATGGTTTCATTTTCAAACCTTTGTAGAGATTTTTCTCCTACTATAGGGATTTTGGTTAAATATTGTTTTATAAACCCAATAAACTCATTGGTTGGAAGTTTATAAAGATTAGTTTCAAAATCATAAGTAAATGTGTCTAAAAGACAAACATCACATAATTGTAAGTTTATAAGGCGATTTCTTGCCTTTTCTTGTTGTCTAAGAATCTCATTGGTTTTATCCGTTGCATAATTGATTCCTAGAAACATAGTATAGAAGCTATCAATGATACTTCTAAACATGTTATCTGCATTAACATTAGTCCAATTTGTAATTTTAACAAATGTTTGAACTATTCCAGCAGTTCTATGTTCTACTAAGAGGAGTATGTTATTAATTGTTCCATAAGCCTCTTTGTTAGTCTGAATAATCAAACTTATCTCGGTTGCCCAATTGTCTATGAGCTCTTTTCTATTTGTCCTTCCATCAATATTGAGGATAGGAGTCCTAGATTCCTTATGTTCACTAGGAATTTTAGGATAATTAGCAGTGAAAAAGGTTCCTTCTTCACCTTTTCTTTTCTTAAAGGAAGATTCTTCTCCTTTAGTACCAGAAGTTCCAAATTAGGTTGTTTTTCTGAAGTTTCTTTCTTAGGAATAGCTTCAGTTGGTTCTTCTATAGGGTATAGAGTTTCAATACCAAGAATTAAACTTAATTCTGGTTTTGATTCTATTTCTTTTTCAGCTTCTAGCTCGTCTAGAGTCATTAGCTTAATTACTTCATCAAGAGGTGAAGTATTTTGTCCATCTAAAATGAACTCTTCTTTTCCTAGGTTATCCCAGAAAAACTTTTCTAATTTTGCGCCTATTGACAAGGCCATTTTAAAGCATTTGGGTCAGCACTTGAACCAAGCTCTTCATTTCCCACATTATGGTTAGGATAACTATATTTTCCGTCTTCCGGAAAAGTAGAAGTAGAAATAGGTATTTCTGTATAGGAAACCTTATGTATTTCCTCTTTAACTTCTTTTATGATTTTTGCTGCTAGGTATTCAACTTCAGTTCTAGAAGCAAATCTTGCTATCGATTTTTCGATGTCTCTTAATTGTTTTAATATGACTTTTAAATCTTCACGAAGAATATTCATAGTCGTATTAATAGTTACCATGCTTATGTCTGACATGATACTATGGTTGACCTAAAATTATTTTGAGGGTTTTCTCAAGCTTGTCAACTTTACAACAAAGTAGTTGTACTTCTTGATCGGCGAGTCTGTCGATTTTGCAACTCAGAGTTCTTATCTCTGTGTTTGTTTTTTCTACCAAAATCAATAACTCTTGATTTTGCTCGGCATTTGCCAAGTTAGTGTCTTGATTATATTCCCCCCTCTCTAAAAGGTCGGAAAATCTATTCCAAATAGGTGGATTTTTTGATAATCCTTGACTAGGATCTTTGCTAATTCCAAAAAAGGAGAGCATTTTATAAAGTCCTAATAAAATACGTGCAGATACTGCATTTAAGTTATTACCTAAATGTTGTATTGCCTTTATATTAACCTCATTTGTAGAAAACCAATGTGTAATATTGGTATCTCTATTTAAAGGTTTGATTTGTAGTAATCGTCCCTTTTTAACGATATATCTAACTCTTTCACTTTCCGTGATTAAATATTGAGTTTGATTACCAAATTTAACTGGTCCGTCTTCGTAACCAGGTTCCATTTAATTGTTGATTACCTTCCTTTTTCAGCCAAGATATTTCCAAAAATATCCTGGTGAGTGTGACCTACTGTTTCAGACCTCAAAGTATGCAACGAGTATGCCGCCGCAGGGTCGGTCAGTGACTCGACGAGTACCCAAAATCCTATCCTTTCGGAGACCAAGCTTTGAATTTTGATAGGGGTGATGGCCATCCGTATAGGGCGAAATCAAAGCGGCTCGAGGCGTCACCCTTCTCTCACGTGCTTGTGTCAATAGTAGAGGTCGTGGGGTCGGTTGTCACCTTCTCTGCTCCCACTCGTTATTTTGAAAATTAGGTAGCCTTTTAGGATTTTCAGAATTTATTTACAATCCAAAAAATAATAAATCATGAATATTTAAATTAATCCTCCCACTAGTTCATCGGTTCCAAATACCGTCTAACCAGTGTCACTTATTCACGATTTTTCAATTTTATGGAAAAATCTTTGTGTAGATATTACACAATTAAAATTTTCAATTTTTTTTATAATCCTAATACATTAGGACTTATGATTTTTCAGTAATTCGAAAAACATTAAATCACAAAATTTAGAGCTCCCACTAGTTCATCGGTTCCAACTACCGTCTAACTAGTGACACTATATTCATGATTCTCCAATTTGTCGATTATTTAGAAATCTCTTGTGTAGTCACTACACAACTAAATTCACTAAAAGAATTTTATAGTCCTAATATCGTCATGATAAAATTTTAGGATCGTAGAATTTTATCTTAATAATTTAAAAACAATAAATCTTGAAAAGCAATCACCAACTTATTATTATTAAACCCTGGCTGAGTTTTAACCGAGTTCACCGAATGGTGTAGGGATTGACTAAGCCGACCCATCCTCTTCGTTGGTTCATATACGACGCTAATGTCGCACGTGTGCGGGTGCTGGGTTGAAAATCGGGCTAAGGTTGCCCCATTGAGCCTCAGCTCGCTGGATAGCTTGACCTTGCCGGACCCCCGTGGCTAACCCCGCACTTGGATGGACAATTCGAGTCGAGCCGAAGCCCTGTTGACCGCCCGAACCAATTTTCATACCTTTTGCTTAGTTGGTGTCAAACTTTTCCGGATTTTCCAATTTTTCAATTATAAAAATTCTTTTATGTAGTCACTACATAATTAAAATCCACGAATGATTTTTAGATCCCATAAATAAATTTTATTTTTTATCATGTGAATTTTTTATCCCGATAAAATTCCTTTTCCTATAATTAATTTATTTTATTTTTTTATCTAAATTAATTATCGTGTCGATACATGTCTAATTAATTTCAATATTTTCTATATTTATGCATATGCTAGGAGTGGAATTCATGAATATGATGCATGGCATTGTTATATTGTTATATCACATAAGAAAATAAATGCGAACATTAAACCACTGAGATTGACCGTTGTTATCCTCGTATCTAATCTATAAATTAAATAAACCCAAAGAATAGAATAAAAAATTAATCTACTATATTTTTCAGCCACCTCAGGTATTTGATTTTCTGCTCTTGTTTCTTTATCAAAAATTGCTCTAGCCGAATTGGTAAGAGTCTCCTTCTTCCTTCATCACCGCTTGAGTTCGAATCCCTTTAAAGGTCCCCCCTTTTTTTCGTATTAATTTTTTTTTAAATTTACGAACAGAAAATAAAATAATACGAGGAGAAAAAAAATACAAAAAAAATTAAATTTAAATTAAATAAACCCTAAGCATAGAATAAAAAATTAATCTACTATATTTTTCAGACACCTCAGGTATTTGATTTTCTGCTCTTGTTTCTTTATCAAAAATTGCTCTAGCCGAATTGGTAAGAGTCTCCTTCTCCCTTCATCACCGCTTGAGTTTGAATCCCTTTAAAGGTCCCCCTTTTTTTTCGTATTAAATGTTTTTTTTTAATTTACGAACAGAAAATAAAATAATACGAGGAGAAAAAAAATACAAAAAAAATTAAATAAAAAATTCAAAATTTTATATGGCCAAAGGGATTTGAAGTCGGGTCTGTGCACCATTGAACTTGTGTCTCGGCCACTGTGCTACAACTTTATTCTTCAAAATCTTCGCGCAGAATTAATTTAAAAGTGATGCGGCCGAAATAAAAAAAAATTGCAGAAAATTAATGGTGCAAAAATAAATTACATGACATCCTATGCCCGGAAAAACGGGTTTACAATAGATCTAACGGTAAACAAGTACCAACCCCAATCCATTTCATCAATCAAATCGCATAAAAAATAAAATAAAAGATGCAATTTAATTCTATTCCACTCCTTATTAATTAATTATGCAATCATGATCGCAAAATCGCTTTAACCTGTCTCTGATACCACATGCTGGATATACAGAAACCCGAATCCGGATCCGATCCATAATTGGATCGTCAGATCTGATTCTCAGCACCGATCGAGACACTCGATCTTGCACAGCGGGAGCTACGAATAAATTCGCACGCGATTTTACCACGATTCGATTCACATAATTAATTAATAACCACAAGAAAGTTAGTAGATTTACCCAACAAACGGAGAGGAAGAAATAGTCGACTAAAGGGAGATGCCATAGTCTTCCGGATTGTTTCTCCTAGCGACGACTGGTGGACGTCGATCCTCGCCGTAGAACCTCCTCGAATATACACAAGAAAAACTGTAGTTTTTTCTCCTCCTAATGACTAAGTCAAGAAACTAATTTTTCTTCCTCTTTTTTGGGTGTGTGGCGCAAATTGTAATGTCTTATTGTGTTGGGAGGAACTCTCTTTATATAGGAAAATAACTAGTCAAAAGAGAGTTATCATTTTCACACCACAATTACCTATTCCCATAAGGAAAAGATATTTGCCAAAAGATAAGAGATAATTCCCAAAAAATCAATCTATTATTTTTCCATTAATTATCCAACAAAAAGATAATTAATTAATTACACATGTGACATAATCTAGAAAAATTTATTTTCCTAATTTATCACAAATAATAGGCCCCAATATCAACATTAAATTTAATAGAAAATGTCTTTTCTATTTTACATATTATTTACCAAATAAATAATATTGCATATTCATTAAATAGACCAACTATTTAATTTATTCTCGAGGTTCCATAAAACGAGAAAACACTCGCGTGTTAGGAGCTAACCCGGGGACCATGGACCTATAACCAGTAGCTACAATAAATTGAATAAAATATTCATCGAACGAATATTTCTACTCAACTTATTAATTCCGGAATTACGCCACCATAAATCCGAAACTGAACTCTATCGATTATAGATATAACTTATTCTCAAAACATCGAGTCGATAAGTGTACATTTATATAATCATTAGATATAAACTAACCCTCCATAGACTATCCGTAATGAAGCGAGACTATTTCCGTAAACCCTCTTCGATACATCTTATCCTTATTTACCATTAACCCACTAGTGATCAATTAGTTCATAACCAATACAAACTCCGCGGATCGATCAGTTTCTAGAATTAACAAATAATGGGATTGTCTTTCTACTTCCCGCAGGAAGGAATGGATTCCATACCTGTGAGATACACACTTCTCACTCATTTCAGAATAGTGTCAACGTGAAAGTGATTCGGACCGCGCCTCTTAGCGATCCTTAACGAACACATCAAACCCTATCCTGAAACAAGTAGGAGTCTGTAATCACTTCAGGATTAAGGTTAATTCATATATGATCATCTTGTGATTTAATGAGATTTCTCAATCACGGAATTATATGAGAAATACGGATTAAATCGGTCCAGTCCTATATGACTACATCATATATAAATGCCCCACTTAGATAACCAATATCGACGATCCGGATAAGACGGCCACACCATAAAGTGTTCTGTGCGCATTAATGGTGGTTTAATCAATAGACCCCATACTTTGATTAAGTTCACCATAAACTTAATCCTCGAGTGTGTCACACACTAAGTTATATGTCTACATATGATGCGACTTGGGGTTTTCAGCAGTGTATTACTTACAAGCACGAAGCAAGTAATAAGATGAGAATAAATCTGTCATTTATTAATTATAAACACAATTACATAAATTGTCTTTCGGGCGCTACTTCCAACAATCTCCCACTTGCCTGTAAGGACAAGCAATAATTGTCTTTCGGGCACACTATATCTAACAGCCCTTACATCCTCCATTGACACTGTGTATTTCCCAACAACAAAAGACTGCACAAAATTCTCATATGATGCTTGCAGTGATACCAACAAAATTAGAGCTGCATCCTCATCTTCGATCTTAACACCAATACTTCAATATTGTGTTCAGATTTTCGAGATGATCTCTGAGAGGCATTCCTTCATGAATCTTTAAACTGAATAGACGTTGCTTCATCAGCAACTTGTTGGTCAATGACTTTGTCATATACAGACTCTCAAGCTTCAGCCACAGCCCTGCTGCTGAATTCTCTTCAGCAACTTCAGGTCATTGGAGCCCAAAGCCCTAGTTTCTTCAACAGAACACGCATCTCGATTTGCCATAGATTGAAATTGTTTCTTCCTATGAATTTATCAATCTCCACATCCAACCCAGACATCTTGATCTCGCCGGAAAGCTAACGTTGGTCCCAGAACCTAGCGTCAATTACGACTTTGGTGACAATCAACCTAACTAGAACAGATTTCGGATTCCCTGATGATAACCTCGTCGCTCCGATACCAGTTTGTTATAACAGGAACGCCAGGGATCCAAACGGATTGCAATAATCAAGATTAAATGAGAAAGCATAAATCACACAAGAAACAATAACACAGGATTTAACGTGGTTTCCGGCAATATGCCGACTAGTCCACGGGCAGAAACGAGGAGATTATATTATCGCTGGAGATTTGATAGACTCTGCAATTGCATATGAAATTGCTCTTGATGCCACTGCAAATATTCTAGGTTACTACAGATGAGTATTTATAGTCACCAAACCCTAGACCTAACCGTCATAACTAAATACTAGCTGATTGACAAAAATACCCCAGATGTGAACTCAGCTCAGCTGAATCCACTTGACATAACCTGTAGATATTTACCCTGCTGACATTGCCCCTACTGACATTGTCCCTGCTGACATTACCCAGCTGGCCTTGTCCCTGCTGACATTGCCCTGATGTAGAACTCGGTTTTGTTTAATATACCTCAGCAGACTCAACAGTCTGCTGACCCAAGAAGAAATTCAGTAGACCTTCCCAGATGACTTTCATAGACTTGAACACACTTCACTCAGCTGACCACCACTCAGCTGACTTCCAAATTAGTTCTACCATATGCAGAGTTTAAGTTAGTTTTCTGACACCTAGAATCTATATTTTTTTATAGTTAATGTTGTTGGTTCACCAAACCAGCCTACTACCGGGAGAAAAGTTATTATACAACAGTGATTTTATGGGTGATACCAAGTGGATGAATGAGATGTGTTTTTATACACTCTCTCTCACATAGTAGTAGGATGAATTGGACACATCTCACCCCTCCTCTTGGTATCATCCATCAATCACCGTTGTCTAATAATTCTTCTCCTACTACTGGACACACCAACACTAAAGAAATTGAAAAAAAAATGATTGGGAGAACCACAATATGACCAAATATTGTCTCGTTAAAGAGAACTTGATTTAAAAAAACGAAAATAGAAACAATCCGATATATGACGGACGTCCATAACCAACTCGAAAGACGACGACGACCACCACCACCACCACCTAGTAGCTAGCACCGTTATGACCGACAAGCCCGATGAGTACCAAAGCCACCCAGGATCTACAAACAAACCACAAAAACAGAAAAATAACACAACTATCCAGAAATTATCAACGCCAATGTCACCAAACATGTAAGCTCTATCACCCTCCCCACCAACAACCCAGATCGGCGGCGAGGGGGGATGAGTCCAAAATCTAGCGACAACGGCTCAGTAGACATAATAGATGACAAAACTACACTAATCTTTTCTCCATAGACATGCACCGACATCCACAGTCTGAAACCGACCGCTATTGCCATAATCCGGCGAACCGCCGTGAAAGCATCACCTCCAGCCGGCGAACTGTAATTATATCGAACTAAGCCTCAAAACGAAGAGTATGAAAAAAAAATTAAAAAAAAAATTCAATGAAATTTTCATTACGTTTGGAAATCTAGATCAACAGATATGAAAGTTTGAAAATGGAGGAAAGAGAAAAAACAAAAAACAAAAAAAATCCGGAACAGGCGTTAGCAATGTGTTTTTTCTTTTTTTATCCTTTAAGTTATAAATATTGTAGAACTTATCCCCCTATAAAAAAAATATTTGGGTATCTTGTTAGTTATAAATAATCCAAAATGTGTCATTCTTCCTAATTCTCTATTTTTTTAAAGCCTTTAAGGGCACCACAACAATGTTTAAAGGTGTCCTTAAGATAATAGTTGATTTAATATGGTGACCTTAAAGACCTTTTTTTTTTTTATTACTTTAAGTTTTTTGTGTTGGATCGAAGGATATCAATCACATGTCCGTTTATACGTGCATTTATAAACTTGAATTTTTTTCGGTCTTGCCCTACGTTCATTTTTATTACATATGAATGATTTACAATATCTGTATTTTTATATTGAAAATGTTCTGCGGTATCTATAACAACGTACACGTAGTGCTATCTTCACCGCCTAAATAGATGTTGAGTAGTACTCCTTCCATTTTCTCTGACAGTAAATAGAGAAAAATCACACAAATTAATAAAATAATTAATGTGTCTGAAATATGATGTAAAATGACTAGTTTATTTTTTCCTTTTTCTCCATTGAAATATTCTCTCCCAATTAATAATTTGATTTTTTTTTTTTGGGTATACTAGTAAATTGTGCCTTGCACACCTTCCAACTATTTACCTAGTTCTTTGACTGTCCCAATTCAAATGACATCGAGAAATAATATTATTTGTTTGGAGACACGAGAAATAATATTATTTGTTTGGAGACATGAGAAATATAAGTAACCTTTCAACATATATATATATATATATATATATATATATATATATATATATATATATATATATATATATATATATAGTAGTGGCTTTATTTGAAGGGGGTTAAGAATGGAAAAAAAAATGGTGTATTGATATTCTAAAATGACAGATAAATATAAAACAAATCAATTTTCTAGAATGTGATAGTTAAATAAAACAGAGAGATCAATAAACATTAGGTGCTTGAAATAATTGGTGAACTTACATGTTAAACTTAACACAAGTAGATCTGCACATCAAATTGTTTAATATATTGTGTTCCTCTTGGTTGTCGTGTTAGGGTATTCATATCAATCACCCTATCTCTATCCCCACAAATACTATTAAAAAATACATATCCCTACTTTACAAAGAACTAAATTCACAATACTCTACATCGATCCCTATCTCTATCCTTACAACATTAAAATATTCATTTTTCAACTAATTTTTAAATTCAAATTTTTATATTTCAACGGCTATATTCGAACACACACATTTTTTCCAAAATTATTTTTAAAATTTAAAATTTTACTCCAACGGCTATATTTGAACACACACATTTTTCAAAACTTACTTTTTAAATTCAAATTTTACTCCAATGGCTATATTTCAACAGAGGGAAGAAAAAAAAAAAATCGTTTCAAAAAAAAAAAAAAAAAAAAAAAAAAAAAAAGTAAGGATAGCTACAGTGTCACCCCAGATCTGGGGTGACACTGTTCATCCACCCCAATGTAGGGTGGGGATAAAATATCTGATGCAGGAGAGTTTTTGCTTCTTCCCTATTTTTTTCCCTACATGTAGGGATAAAGGTGGAGATAAAGACTCTGATGCTAATACCCTTAGACTTTCAACTTAAACCTCCACCAATAATTTGTCCATTCTAGGTTTAGAAAACAATAGCCCAGAAAATAGTACAACCTCTCTCCTAAAATATAAATTATTTTAAGAATTTTTACACAGATTAAGAAAATAGTTGAATGTCATAAATTTAAAAGTTAAATGTCTAAAGTACTCATTGACTATCATTAATACATAGTACACCCTCCGTTTTTATTTATATGTTGCAGAGAGAAAAATCACACAGATTAAGAAAATAATTAATATGTCTAAAATATTGTATTGGTAATGCATTGTTTTTATTGGAAATGTAAATACTTTGTTGGTAAAGAGTTTTTAGTCTTGGAAATGAATTTCTTTTACTGGAGATGTGTTGGAAATAATATTTGTGTTTTGATGATGATTCGTCACGTAATTAATAAGATCACTTATAACCAATGATGATGAAATCATAACTAGCTGTTATAGTGTAAAATGAAAGAAGAAGCAAGAAACTGTCTAGAGAAAATGTATAAGTTCTATCTAGAGTCTGAACTTTGTATAAGTTGTTTCAGACAAGCATTGTAATAGTTAGGAACTAGGCAAACAGCTGAGTCGCAACAAGAAAACTGAGTTTACGTATGAAGAACTGAGGGAGCAGACTCAGTTATGAGAAAACTGAAGAAGATGAGTTCGCTGAGGGTCACAAACTCAGTTGACTTATCTAGAAGACTGAAGAACTGAGGGACACAGACTTAGTTGTCAAAGACTGAAGAACTGAGGTGGCAAACTCAGTTAGAAGCTGATTAAGTCATGACTATAAGTCAGGATTCAGGCAAGTTTGTGGTGACCTGAAATTAAACTATAGATAATATAAAACCGAGTGATCTTAAGGACAAAGATTATCAGTTATCAGAAGGAAGCTGAATGGTGTACTCCGACTTGGTCAATAAAAGTCGGATGTCAAGAATACACGGTACTGAGTTTTGAAGAAGAATAGAAATTTGAGTTAAGGCCTTGTTGAATTTAAACCGACAAAACGACAAAAGGTCGTACATATGAACGTTGGCTAAACGACAAATGTAACGTCTACAAGAGCTAGTTGACCGTTACATCACCCCTATAAATACACAGAGAAAAAGGACTGAAAGTGTGTGGATCGGAGAAGTTTTGAAAAGCACATATCTAAAGATCCAGATCCAGGAAATCAGATTTCATATCTAGAAAAGGGGAAGCCAACAGAATTGCCTTGGAGATTTATAAGAAAAATCCAGTAACCCATTAAGCGGGAAGAAGACATCTTAGAGCTACAATGCTATATCCAGAAGAATCAGACAGCTCACTGAATTAATCTTTTGATTAATTCTAAACCTAACCTTTGTGAAAAAGGGTTGGCTGTGCATAGTTTGAGGAGAGAAATTCCACCTTCCCTCATACGGTTGCAACTTGGTTGCCACAACATTGGTGCAATCGCGGACCGTGTGTATGTCGTTTGTGGTGAGTCAGAAGGAGTCATTCCACCTCCGAAGGATCAGTGTACAGAATGAAGGGAGCAATCCTACCTTTCTTCATTATGTGTAGACAGTGAAACTAGGGTGTCGTGAAGGACTGTCATTGTGCTAGGATTTTGTAACGGTTATCGCAAGATTCTAGTGATACCTCCTACACCACAGGAGAAGGGGAGACGTACGGGATTACACCACCCGGAACTTCCACAAACAAATCTTGTGTTGATTTACTTTATGCATTTACATTCGTGCTGTGATTGATTTAATTATTGCCTTATCTATTTAATCTCACACTCAGCAAATGTCAGACACTGAGTCAGCATAAAACTGATACATAGAAGGTTCAGATCTTTATTGACACATCTACAGCACTAAAGGCTAGTTTTATCCGCTGCCAGTTGACGAGAGTAAGAACAAGTCAGTATTGACTTATACTCAATTGAGTTAACTGAACTCCGCACAAGTTACGGGACAGGAACAAAACTGAACTAAGCATCAGTTTAAGTTTCGGAGAAACTCAGTTCCTGGGGTACTTTCAGTTTTGGGAAAGTTTTTGATGACAAGTTTATTCACCCCCCTCTAAACTTGTGTTAGCCTTTCCAAGCGGACCAACAATTGGTATCGGAGCGGTTCCTTCTTTTTGGAGGATATCTACTGCTTTGTAAGATAGCTGGGTCATCAGTTATTTTCGATACCAACAATTGGTATTGGAGCAGTTCTTCCATTTGGAAGTGATTCAACGATATCTTACAAACCAGTTGTTGAAGACCCCTCACTGTATCAGTTGTAAAAGCACTCAGTTCGATTTCAATGACTACATCTAGAATTAGAAGTTGGCTTATTCACCCCCTGACTTATTGTTTGCAAAATGTATCTGATTTTCAGGATCAATTATCTGATAGGTTCACTTCGACAAATTTGGATACAAATCCAGAACCTCAACTCAGTGATGATGTGGATACAAACTTCAATGTTCATATGAACAAATCCAGAGGAGTTCCATCACAGAGAGACCCTTCAGAAGAAGAAAAGAAGTTGTTGCAAGTTACTATTGATATAGAAGATTCATTAGAGAAACAAAAGAATGTACATGCAAATCTTAAAAATGCATCAAACCATCATGAAAAGGTACATTCTTCAACTCAGTTATCATTCGCTGAACTCAGTCAGAGAAATTCTAAACTTGTCAAGTTAATCGAAAAACTCACATTGGAGTTAAGACTAAAAGACATAGAACTTGACAAAGCAAAGGATTGGAATGAGTTTCTTGAAACTGAGATATCAAATCTTGCTGAAAGATTAATATCTAGTAAATTTGACAAAAGCAATGATGATTCCCCACCCCTACCCAGTCTTGAGATTTCAAAGAGTATAAACTCTAGACATCAAGTTACTAGAAGACCTAGTGGATTACACAAAGAAATCAAAGATGAAAGATCTAAAAGAATCCTTGTGAAATCAACTAAGGTTGAGCGTAATGGCTTATCTAGAAAAGAGTTGAGAAGGCTTAATTCTCTCAAACAAGAAACTGAAAGTAATACTTCAGTAACTAATCCAGCCGGACCCAAGAAGATATGGGTACCGAAGAAAAGATAAAACTGTTTTGCAGGATGAGTCAGCTCGCAATGCTGAATCCTGAACTGACTTCCATACAAAAGCTAATGAAGGACAAATTGGTCAAAAGCAGAAAACTTTCCAGCTACCATCTGACGCTTGAGCTGACATGACAAATCACTCGAAGCCACGTGTCAATCTAGGAGAGAAAGTAGATGTACATCCCTACAAATCTCATTGATTGTGACACGACTCTCATTTTGAAGACGATTGAAAAACGCAATCTTGACAAAATTCTGTTCAATCAATCTCAAAGCACTCAAGATTCTCCCAAGAATTCCTAATTCAGAAAATCATGGAGCGATACAACATTGATGATGGAATCACCACAAGTCTGGATGATTTCTGTCAAAAAAATTTGAACTCCACTCTGTCGACTCAAATTGTAAGCAAAATCAAGAAAATTCGAGGATTGGAGAACTTGATTGATACAAAGGTCACTACTTTGTGTCCAGACGGCATCAAAGACTTCTACAAAAATGCCATAATCACCAATAATGGAAAAAGCTTCAGGACAACCGTTCAAGACAAAAGCATTAATGTTGATGAACATTTGCTCTCACTAGTCTTTGGCTTGGACATAATCAGAGGATCTTCATCTCTAACATTTGGAAATGAAGAAAAAGGCAAGCTTTGGAATGTTACATCACTTAACATGGACGAGAAAAATTTCATTGGATCCATCTACCAACAGAGACCAGAAATCGCATTCCTGACGATCCTTCTGACCAGAAATGTCATTGGTCATGCTCGAAATTTCTACACTCTTTCGACAGACAAACTAAAGCTGATCTATGCCATTTGGTTTGAAGAAAGATTTGATTGGAACAAGTTTGTTCTCAATCATTTGATCAAACTAGTTTCAGACGAAATTGAGAAAGCCAAAGGAAGGAAGGCTTCTGGAGAAATTTTTTTTATTAAGAAAGGGATACACTTATCTAGTTCAAAGGATACTAGATCATTTCTCCATTTCAAAATCCACACAAACAGAAGTGAAACACAAATCAGTGCCCACTGGAGTGAAGAAGAGGAAAATCATTGAAGAAGAAAGAAGTGAAGTTTCAGATTCTAGTTCAAGTGAGACTGTAAGGTTGGATGACAGAACCTTAAGAAGACAAAGGAGGATGTGGAACAAACTTCAGGCTAAGAAAACTGAAACTGAAGATGTAATTCAGATTGATGATGATACTGAAGGAAGTGAACGAGAAGAAACTGAAGAAAGTGAACCCCCAACTGAGACGCATGGAGAATACACTGATGAGCAAAGAGAAGCTTTGGAAGACACTGAATTTTGCGAAGCTGATTATGAAAAGGAACTATCACGTTATGATGTTCATTTTCATTATCAAGAACCAAGCTCCTCATCTCAAGTTCATGAGGCATCTACAAGCAAATCTACAAATGAAGAATCTCAGCATCAAGAAACTGAGATTGAAAAAAGATTGGAAGTAGCAAAAGAGATCATCGAAAGTCTGATGCAGACCCTACAACAAAAACTCTACAATCTACATGACCTTGTTGGAAAAGCACATTATTCAGGCTTAAACAAATACTCCAACATCATCACCTTACGCAAGCTGTTTGAAGAAAGCTTTTGCATATCTTCAAACAAAGGGGAAGAGAAAACTGAAGGTGATGAAGAGAAAGCTGAAGATGATGCTGATGCTGATAAAATGGTAGAGGAAACTGAAAGTTATAAAGCTAAGAAATCTATGCCAGACAGTTGGTAGAAGAACAAGATAAACAAGTAGATGCTGATCTACTGACCATTCAACAAGATGGAGTAGAAATTGATAATCTGATCGAAAAGCTAACTGCAGAAGAAGATTTTAAAGAAACAAGAACTGAGGAAGATGAAGAAGCCTCAGTTAAAGCTGGGTTGAATATCAGAAAGAAGCTTGTAATGTGTGTCAGATTCCTTGAAAAGTTGAAGGCGATAAAAACTGAGGGGGAAGCTGAAATAAAAGCAGAAAGAAAGGTTGAGAAAGGAAAACATAACTTGATTTCGAAGATGAAGAGAAAAAGATGAATGAGGAAATCAAGGAAATTCTGATCAAACTCAAGAACCAAGACAATGAAGAGGCGAATCAGATGATCAATGAATACTTGAAGATCAAGCCTAGAGAGGGAGAATCAAAAGAAGAAGGAAAGGCAAGAAGACTCCTGGAGACAAAAAGAAGCATCTTTATTGGAGAAAAACTGATGAGTTTGGAAAAAGAAATTTGTAATAATTTTAGTAACTCAGTTTATTGTAACATTTTATTATAATGAACTCAGCTGTTTAGTTTGTTATTTTAATTGTTTTTGTTATGATTTCTTGCATTATTCTTTTATTATTGCTTCTAGGGAGGGTTATGATACATCATCAAAAAGGGGGAAATTGTTGGAAATAATATTTGTGTTTTGATGATGATTCGTCACGTAATTAATAAGATCACTTATAACCCATGATGATGAAATCATAACTAGCTATTATTGTGCAAAATGAAAGAAGAAGCATGAAACTGTCTAGAGAAAATGTATAAGTTCTATCTAGAGTCTGAACTTTGTATAAGTTGTTTCAGACAAGCATTGTAATAGTTAGGAACTAGGCAAACAGCTGAGTCGCAACAAGAAAACTGAGTTGACGTATGAAGAACTGAGGGAGCAGACTCAGTTATGAGAAAACTGAAGAATATGAGTTCACTGAGGGTCACCGACTCAGTTGACTTATCTAGAAGACTGAAGAACTGAGGGACACAGACTCAGTTGTCAAAGACTGAAGAACTGAGGTGGCAAACTCAGTTAGAAGCTGATTAAGTCATGACTATAAGTCAGGATTCAGGCAAGTCTGTGGTGACCTGAAATTAAACTATAGATCATATAAAACTGAGTGATCTTAAGGACAAAGATTATCAGTTATCAGAAGGAAGCTGAATGGTGTACTCCGACTTGGTCAATAAAAGTTGGATGTCAAGAATACAAGGTACTCAGTTTTGAAGAAGAGTAGAAAACTGAGTTAAGGACTTGTTGAATTTAAACTGACAAAACGACAAAAGGTCGTACATATGAACGTTGGCTAAACGACAAATGTAATGGCTACAAGAGCTAGTTGACCGTTACATCACCCCTATTAATACACAGAGAAAAAGGATTGAAAGTGTGTGGATCAGAGAAGTTTTGAAAAGCACATATCTAAAGATCCAGATCGAGGAAATCAGATTTCATATCTAGAAAAGAGGAAGCCAACAGAATTGCTTTGGAGATTTATAAGAAAAATCCAGTAACCCATTAAGGGGGAAGAAGGCATCTTGGAGCTACAATGCTATATCCAAGAATCGTATACCACCGAATTAATCTTTTGATTAATTCTAAACCTAACCTTTGTGAAAAAGGGTTGGCTGTGCATAGTTTGAGGAGAGCAATTCCACCTTCCCTCATACGGTTGCAACTTGGTTGCCACAACATTGGTGCGGCTCGTGGACTGTGTGTATGTCAGTGGTGAGCTGGTGAAGGAGTCATTCCACCTCCGAAGGATCAGTGTGCAGAATGAAGGGAGCAATCCTACCTTTCTTCATTATGTGTAGATAATGAAACTAGGGTGTCGTGAAGGACTGTAATTGTGCTAGGATTTTGTAATGGTTATCTCAAGATTCTAGTGATACCTCCTACACCACAGGAGAAGGGGAGACGTACGGGATTACACCACCCGGAACTTCCATAAACAAATCTTGTGTTGATTTACTTTATGCAATTACATTCGTGCTGTGATTGATTTAATTGTTGCCTTATCTATTTAATCTCACACTCAGCAAACGTCAGACACTGAGTCAGCATAAAACTGATACATAGAAGGTTCAGATCTTTATTGACACATCTACTGCACTAAAGGCTAGTTTTATCCGCTGCCAGTTGACGAGACTAAGAATAAGTCAGTATTGACTTATACTCAGTTGAGTTAACCAAACTCCGCACAAGTTACGGGACAGTAACAAAACTGAACTAAGCATCAGTTTAAGTTTCGGAGAAACTCAGTTCCTGGGGTACTTTCCGTTTCGGGAAAGTTTTTGGTGGCAAGTTTATTCACCCCCTCCCCTCTAAACTTGTGTTAGCCTTTCCAAGGGACCAACAAGATGTAAATACTTTATTGGTAAATGAAGAAAAAAATAATAAATGATGCATTAGAAATGTAAAATGCCAGATAAATAAATAAAAAGTAATTATGAAATATGACCGAAAAATAAAACGGAAGGAGTAGTTGTTAAATCATTATCATTACTATTATAAAAGAGACGGCGTGTTTCCTCCGTCAAGGATTTCCTCCTATTATAAATTTAATTTAGTATTCTATATATACATTCAGTCAATTATAAGTCTTAATTAAATTCCATATGTGTCTATCCAATCCAATCAATTATAAATCTAACAATAAAAGGAATGATTTAATGGAAAAATAAACACGTTAAATGTTTTAATATTCCATATATATACATTCAATCAATGATATATATATATATATATATATATATATATATATATATATATATATATATATATATATATATATATATATATATATATATAAAATCAATTTTTTGCAAATTCTATCCAATCAATTATAAAAATTTTAGTAAAAGGAATGATTATTAATTTTAAAAAAAACACATTAAAAAGTTTTTCTTGAATGTTGTAACACGCAATTTCATTAGTACTAATATTTTTTGTTTGAAAGGAACACGTAAAATGATAATAATAATACGGAGATGTGCATAAATTCATTAAAATGTGTAATTTCAAGTAAACGCGTTAAAAATATTTATTTAATAATTCTCAATTATTAATAAACATGGTAAACATAATAAATAGTATAATAATATGTAATTAAAGGAAACACCATTTTAATAGATACATATGTAATCAAAGTAAACACTTTATTAATAGATATTTAGGAAACGTGACATTTTCCGAAAGATTTTTAAGTAAAAGATAACACAATATGATTTAAGGAGAGAAAGACAATTTCTACAAGATTATATATTAAAGGACATAAAAAATTAGAAAAAGAAAAACAATCATGGTTAACTAATAGAAGTTAAGTGTGTTTCTTTCCTAAATATTTCCCCTCAAAACTGTTTATCCATAATTAATTTTCTAACTAAATACCACAATCATGGATAAATATTAAATAACATAGATAAAATGTATGGTTATAAATTATTGTTTTCATTAAATATTAAATAAAATTAATAAAATGTATGATATTAAAATTAAAATGAAGATGATGTCTCCAAAAAAAAAAAAACATTGTGCTCATGGGTGTGGTTAGATGAGTTATACATTCTTGTGCAATATAACTTTTTAAAACTGTGTGTTCACCCTTAGTATCTAATATTATTTTAATAATAGTATCAAAGAATTTTCGAACAAGGGTCTTAAAGTGCATAAAAACACCAACCACATCATATTTACGAATAAACGGATGGAACCATGTGTACTTGGTAAAATTATCAACAAAATTATGTAATGTTTGAAACCATCACACGATATAATTGTGGATGTCCAAACGTCAGTGAAACTAATCTCTAGATGACGGGAAGAACATAAAATCGAAGTAGTAAAATAAAGTTTGTGAATTTTTCTCTAAACATGCAAAACAATGAGAAGAAACATTCGTGGTGGTAGACTCTATATCATTTTGACAATGACTAGCTTGAAAATGGGGGTAGCTTGGTGACCAAGACGTAGATGCCAAGCATTTTTTTTGATGTTTTATTCACTGCAAAAAGCTACAAGATGGGAGTTTGGTCATTCATACGATCCATTTTTTAATCGGTCATTGCGTCATAGGAGTATTGGTCTGAAGATCCTTCAAATAAATTTTGAGGGTAAGAATTCAAAAGAAACATTATGGGCTTGACAAAGCTAAGAGATAGATAATAAATTACGAGACATGCTGGAAACACAACGAACATTGACATGGGTGAGATTGGTTACCGTACATGTGGCATTCAGGCCTCGCACAGAGTGATAAAGAACATATCAGCATTTGGGCCGGCATAGGCTCATCTCGACATGCAGGTCGTTGTATGCCTGAAATGGCACAGGTCGCCTTCTGTCCCTCATAACCTGCAAAAGCAAGACGTTTACGGCCTCTTACCACTGACATTGTGCAGGTCGCCTTGGTCATTGATGCTCAATACAATACATGTCATCCTCGACCTCCAGCAAATGTTACTTTCCATTCAATGATCGTTTTGAACTTCACACAGACATTACTCCACGATCGTAATTGCTATAGCGTAGTGGCAGACCCAAAAGTTTTATCAGTGGGGGCACCAGAGTAAAAATGATGATCCACTATGGGCATAATGGTATTTTTATATTTTTTTAACAGTAAAAATATATCATTTTCCGGATCTCAGAGGGGGCACCAAAGTAAAAATATTATGGAATACAGAGTAATCCTGCTCAAGGAAAAGGTGTGGGTGGAAGAAATTTTAGGAATTCTCAGAATAACAATAGGAGGATGCAACGTACCTACCGTGGCAGAGAAGGTCGTACAGTTGAAAGATGCTATAAGTAATATGTGTACCCTAACAAGTAACAAGAGAAGATGAAAACACGTCCCCTCAAAGAGCAAGCTCAAGGACCCCTCACTCTTTTGTGTGTTTTGCAGGTCCATTCCTAAATACACTCAAAAAGGTTATTTGGATCATCACTCAGAGGTCCATTTACCTATGTGTGTGATGGGAAGATCATCTCCATCACCAACCATGATGTCTTCATTGCCATAATAAGGCATGTGTAATGCCAAATTACTGAGATCAGTGGTAACATGATGCATAACACCACTATCAAGAATCCACGGAGAAGATGACGGAGCATCCTAAGGTGCTTGAAGAGGACGCAATTTAGGTTGATTGGATCAAATGAGAAAATTCTATAAGAGGTTGAACTTGGTAAGAATATCATCATTTCTCTGAATGTTCTTGCACTTTGCACACTGGAAATTCTCTAAGTAAGGTTTTTTGGGGCGAAAACTCGGGTCTACTTCATGAGAGAAAGTATTTTGTGTTTGTTTCCTAGAATTACGAATATTAAGATGTGAAAACAAACTAGCATTAGGATAGGGATGTCATGTCGAATGAGCTGTATCACAACCAGAAAAAGTGATCGGGTGCAACTTAGATGGAAGAGACTTATAATTAAGTAGCTTTTCATGAAGATCTTCAAATCAATGGAGGTGTCACACGCTTGAAAAACCCTAGCCAACTCCTTATTGCCATCACTCAAATTGTCCAAAATAAGATTCAACATCATCCGGATCCATCGACCAATTCCTCAGCTTTAGACTTCACAACATGAAGATATTTAGAGATTGTTTGAGTACCTGTTTGTATATATTTTAGGTATTGTTTAATATGTTTGATTCATCCAGGGGAGGCCTTTGCATGTGTATCATATAAAGTAATCCATGCCACACAAGAAGTCTTTGCGTGAGTGATAAACGAAATGATATTTTGAGAAAAAGAAGAAATAAGAGCATTTACGTGAGTTGATCATGTCTAATCCAAAGATAGTATGATGGATAAGATTGAGGACAAAGAGTGATTCCAGACTTCATAATCCATCCGTTAAATAGGAACACGTTTATTATGCAAGGAGATATGTTGGATTGATATTCATGATTTTGGCAACTCATCAGTTAAATAGGAACGATGAAAGTATAATTTATGAAAATAATTGAATGATAGTATAATGATTAAAGTATATGTTTAATATTTTACCACATAAAATAAAATTCTATGGTTTCACCATTCTTCCGATCATACTAAAGAAATTGAATCTTAGATTCATACATCCATTTTTTTAAATATACTAATCATTATCTTAAATGTTACTTTGTTTAATAAGCGCTCTTTGCAATTGTTAAATTATATTCACAACTAAGATATAATAAATATATGAAATTATATGTACATGAAAACCATATGCTATACTTTTTACAGGCACTCTATTAAAGTGAGTTGATTATGTTAGAGTAAAACCTTTGTAAAAGCTGCTGAAAAAATATTGAAAATGTCCTACTAGATAATTATGAAAAATATGTCTTGATATATGTTACACAGCCATATTTGTAAATCCATAATATTTATTATATTATTTTTGAGTCGTAATTATTATATTTTAAAAGATGATAAATGTATCGAGTACATGCATGATGCATTTATAAATTCAAAACACTAACAGAAAACATAAGAATAGTTGTAATTATCATAGCATATTTATATTTTATGAGGAAGAAACACTTAATAAATTATGTATTAATTAGTATTGTTTTTATTTTGAAATTTCAAAGTTCCGTTTCCCTGAAACATGTGCGGAGGCACGTGCATTTTATTAGTAATAAAAAATAGTTGGTTGGATAATAAATTTGGTTAAGATAAAGAAAAAAACAGTAAATTTACGTTGATAATGTAGAATGACTTATATTGTGTGATAAATCTAAATATATAGTATGACTTATATTTTGGAAGCGCGAGACAGTACTATACTTGGTGATCTACTGGTGTATATTTAAGATAGAAATTGTTTTCAATAGCATGTGAATTGTATTGAATACATAAATTTAATCCCCTCAAAAAAAAAAAACATAAATTTAATACTACAAGTTGATCTAACACACCTTCATCAAAGTAATTGAGCCTAGTTGCACTGTCAGATGCAGCAATTGTTTATAGAACCATTTTTTTCTTAGAAGGAAAAAGTTTAGCATACAACCATGGTAGAAAGATTATGCCAAGCAGCA
This sequence comes from Gentiana straminea, assembly GCA_036785695.1. Taxonomy (NCBI): domain Eukaryota; kingdom Viridiplantae; phylum Streptophyta; class Magnoliopsida; order Gentianales; family Gentianaceae; genus Gentiana; species Gentiana straminea. The sequence goes on along the minus strand of JAVUPR010000224.1, from coordinate 9,921,936 downwards.
GCATGGATGCGTGTGGGAGAGGTAGGGGTCATTGTCCTTACTGAAATTCTGACGGAAAAAAAAAAACGTTTTAAAACGATGGCAAATTTTTTGGTGATAAATTGTGACGCCCCATTCCGGATAACGAGAACTTATCCGTCAAGAACGTCCAGCATGCATATGTTAACTTTAAATGAATCAAAATTAATATATACATAAGCCTCGTGACAATCAATCAGAGTAAAAGCGTAATAAATAAAATCGAAATATTACTCGAAATAGAAAGTCAAGCGACAATCAAAAGGATCACCAAGTCCCAAAATCTACGTCTAGGAAAACTGAAACGACAAACAACGAAATAAATGTTGTTTACATTATTACATCCCAAATAAATAGAAAAGATACTAAAAGATTGTCTCTCAACATTGTTTAAAAGAAAAGCATAAAATAAAAGTCGTCATCTTGAGCTTATACGTTAGCTTTGTCATTACCATTATCGTATCCATACTCATCGTCATCCTGACAATCACCTTCTCGGGTGGGGACAAAAGAAAGAGAAGGTGTAAGTACTTACGTACTTAGTAAATGGTAGAAGAAACGGTTACACAATATATTTATATAAGACATATCAAGACAAAGTCTACAATCGCTACCACATAGGTTATAATTGAGATCTCTCTCACCCTCTACTAGATCACATAGTACATCCTCACGCACATAAGTTTGTTACATCAATATCAAAGGACACTACGCACGGTGAACAACTGCACCGCAACACGGTAAGAACCTCGAGGGCACGGGCTTAGGTCCCCGTGTGGGAGTCACACGCGTCCCTTGGCATCAGACCAAGTAGAGGGGTGTAAAAATCCCATGCTAAGAAGAATAGACGTGCCTCACCACGGATATCGATGCTTTAGCTTTTAGACACACACATATGTAAATTTAGGATTTTAGATCTGACCACCTGATTCATTCACATATACGGCTCCTTCGGGACTTCTAGTCCTAGACATCTAATTACGCTACCTAGCACGTTGTAAAAGAATCATTGACTACTAAGTCAATGTCCCACAAGGCCTAAACAAAGCCTTCCGGTGCTCCCACATTCTCCCTGCAGATGGTCTCAATTGTTGGTAATTTAAGTGTTACCATGTACATTTATTGTAATCGGGGTTTGGTACAAAGATGGGTGAACTCGGAATGCTATAAATGAGTTTGGAGATACGGAGTGTATGCTCATATAAGTATTTAACGAGTTTACGGATTTAAATGATCAAGTATAGTTCGGGAAAATCGCTTAAATGACCGAAAATCCACTTAAAGGACCAAAATCGTGTTTGGGAAAAACAGGTGACAGCGGCCGCCGTCACCACAGTGCGCCCGCCCGTGGGGTTTTTCTCGTGTATAAATTTGAACAGAGAGTTTGGTCGGTTTTTTGGCTTTCACAGCCGGCCACGTGCGCCCGCCCGTGGCCCGAAATTCGAAGTGATGTGTTTTTTCACTCTTTTCAATCGTTTTTTGTATGCACCTTGTTTCAAAAGGTTGCATACATAAAATAGGTCGTTTTTCCACCAATATAAATGATCATTTTAAGTGCTTTAAACAAAGAGTTTACAAGATAGATAGCACATTCATCTTTGAGAGTTAAAAACACTTATATACTATCTCCAAGAGCATTCTTCATATTTTTGGTGCCTAAATATGAAGGGAAAACGTAGTCTTATCTCACAAAAGTATTTGTGACACCCTAGGCATTCTGTAAGGGGCAAATAACTTTTGTAGGAAAGTGTTTTCACGATTCTACGTTCATATCAAGTTATCAAATTTTCAGCGTTTTCTGAGTTTTCTGCGTGTTGATTGACATTGTTGTTCCCTTGTAAGCCATATTTATACAACAATCTACAAAAGTTATTTAGTTTACAATGTCGGTTTCGAAAGGAAGAGTTCGAGGGAGTGAACTTTAGAAGATGGCAGACTTGATCAAAGGTTGTGTCCTAGTATTTTGGGCATAACTCTTGATTCAGGAATCGGTTTGAAAATCCGGAGATACCGTTAGAATCGTGGCGAGACGAGGATCGCAGTGATATCAAGTTTGCGGTCTGGTTCGATGTTGACAGTTGTCAGAAATTCTGAGAAGTTACTGCGGTTTTTTGATTGATGCAAAGTCGATTATAATCTTTTGGTAAGTAAAAGTTCATTGGAATGACTTTGTAAAAATTGCTGTGATGTTGCTATGACTACGGATGAATGGTATGTATGTTTATTTACATTATTTCATGAAAGTATGTGGTGTCCAAGAACAAGTAACTACAATCAATATAAAATTTGATTGTAGTGTCTAGTTTTGTTCTTGGATGTTATTTGATTATTCATATATGTTGTTTGGCTTGATTTTTCTAGACATGATTGAATCAATGATGAAACTTGCTGCGTGTTTAATGTTTAATGTTCATTGATCTTGGTGATAAAATCATGTTAATGTTTAGAAATTTTAAGTGTTTGTGTATAACTAATGTTGGGATGAATCAAGTGTTATCTCTTGGAAAGCTTGATGTCTATTGTAGTTAGATGTTTTCTAATGGTACAAATAGATGGAAATCATGTTGAAGAGATAATGTTTTTAAATGTCTATCTTTGATAGAACACTTGTAATGAAGAGTTTGCAAATCTAAAGAAATTTAGATTTACGGAAAACTTGTTTTACTAGGTTGAATGCCTAGTATGTAAGATCAAACAAAGGATAGAATAATGACAAGTAAACTAAGTCTTGGTGAAACAACTAATAAAATGTTGTTTTGAGTTTTGACTCCGGTTTGGAAAATTGTGAGTGTAAGGATCAACTCGTTTTTGAAGTTTTGAACCGGTGGATTGTTGATCCGTGACATTCATGAAAAGGAGTCAAGGTTGTCATTGTTAAGAGATTTAAGTATATCCTTTGGTTCTTGGAAGTATATAGTTTAAACATTAGTTGTACATGGTTTGTATGATTTGAAATAATTTTACATGTATGTTTATTGGTATGCTTAAGTGATACTTATATACATATAAGATGTTGCTATGCTATAGGAGTGTATATGCTATTTTGGTTCAAGGTGCTAATTAAACTTGATAGACATCTTAGCTTGAAGATTAGTTTAATTTAAAGTTGTTTGTAATACCTTGTTCGTAACTATTCAAATCTTACATATGTTTTATACTTTATATGTCTTATATATGTTTGATGTCTAAGGAAGTGACTTTGTCCTTTGATGTATGTTGAATACATGTTTGGTGTTTTGCTTTGGTTTAGTATCTATTCATGATACTAAAAGTGAAACATGCTCGATCTACAAAACGTTATAAAAGGAGTGGAGGGTCGTACCTTAACAAAATAAATGTAAAAAAAAGGAATGGAGGGGTGTACCCTAAATATGAAAAAAAAACTTAATAAAATGTGGAACGGAGGGTTATACCTTAGAAAAAAACTTAATAAAATTTGGAATTGATAATAAAAAGATGAGAGTATATCAATAAATGAGAGGAAAAGAGTAGTCAGAGGTGATGCAAAGGGAGCCGGAGATGGTAGCAAAAAATGAAAGGAAAAAAAAAGACATGTGACAGCTTTATCGGTAGTGCTTTTCTCTTCGGAAGTTGGAACCTCAGCATTAGCAGGCGGCGCAGCATCTAATTTTTCAAAAGCCATCAATAATTCTGGATCAAGGCCCATCCCACCTTGTTCCACTAGATCGAGGTTGAAGGCCGGACTTAGAATAATTCGTGGAAGAAGTTGTAAGACGAGCACTCAAAGAATCAGCAATCCATGGGGGAACAAAGGACGCAGCGGTGGAGATTGGAGGACGTAGACGTGGAAATTTATTTGGGATATTTTTAATAACGAACAAAATAAAAATAAAAGATGAGGGGGTGAGGGTTCGTGTAGATTACGAACCCCCACCCAAACGATTTTCTTTATGATTGACTAGGATCTAAAAGACGTTAGTCTGAGAGCTCTGATACCATGATAGAATTATAGTAAACGTAATTGTCTTGCATTGCTTCAATGGAATCACTACTAGAATTTTCTAGATTTCCGACGTGAAAATTCGTCGGTAATCCGTAGGAAAATCAATTTTCCGACAAAATTCCGACGAATCAGCATCGTAGGAAAAATGGCCATAGGAATCGCGTTTCGACGAAATTTCCGACAAATTTAGTGACGAACTTTCCTACGGAAGTTACTGACAAATTTCCGACGAAACAAATGACAAGCTTCCTACGAAAGTTACTGACGAATTTCTGACGAAAGTAGTAACAAAATTCCTACGAAACTTTCTGACAAAATTCCGAAGTATCTTGTGATGAAATTTCCTACGAACGTTTCTGACAAATTACCAACGAAGTTAGTGACGTTATTTCCGACAAATTATTTGATCCAAATTCCAACAACCTTCCGACGGATTTTTTTATTAATTTTCTGACCAATTTCAGACAAAGTTTGTCACTAATTTGTCGGTATTGATCACTATTTCTGCAGCAACAAATACTTTCCAACAAATTTCCGATGGAATTTGTCACAACTTTGTCACAAATAAGATTTTTGAAATGACAGGTTTTTGTAAATTGTTTTAATACCACCTGTCCAAATGAAATACATTATCACAATGTATTCTTATTGCCAATTACTCAACCCTCAAAAAATTGCACATGCTATTTAATTGATGCAACAACCAAGTCTACAAAACCTCTATAGAGATTAGCAGTAAGATACAAAAAAAATCTATCCATCAAAGAAAAAACCCATAGTGCCACACGAGAATTCCCAAAATAAAATAGAGTGCGGATCTAATGTATAATAAATCTAAATAATCCTCAATGTCGCGTACCATGCGGGGGAGGAAGGCTTGCACCAACTGCGCAATCCTTCCTATCTCCGCCTGCATGGTAGATTGTGTGGCTGCAGACTTCTCTCGCTCCTCAGCAGATCTCTGTCTTTCCTCAGCCAAACTTTCACGTACAGAAGAGAGGTCTTCACGCAACTGTGAATTTTCTTCTAAAAGCTGTGATACTTGTTGCAACAGGACCTCATTTGGCATCGAATGCGAAATCGATCCACTAGTGTACTCTAATGATAAATTACCCAATCCTTTCACACGACCATTTTTTGCACCCCAAGCGCATTCCAGAAACACTTTATCCGATTCACATAATAAATCTTATTTTTATGTTTATCTATTTCCGACCAACTTGCTACGATCAACAGTGTTCGTCGGAAATTGGTAGGAAAGACCCGAGCGGGAGAAATTCGCGCCCTTAAACATAGGCGGGAGCCTTTCGCGCGTAAGATTTCCGACAAATGTCCGACGAAATACTTAGCGACAATGGCATTCCGTCGGAAATACGTCGCAAATATTTTTATGATTTCATAATTATTTAAACCGTCGCAATACCATCGGAAATGCGTCGCAAAATTCCTACGACATTATTTCGTCGGAAATTCTCGTCGGAAAAACAGAAAATTCTAGTAGTGAATGGAGAGTACAAATATATATGGTGTAGAGTATTAGGCAATAAGTAAAATAATTAATACAAAATATTCTATTATTATTATGCGGATTCTGCGAGATCTTATAGAGTATTCTCAACAGTATCTTGAGAAATGTAAAGTTACAGATCTTTTCGGTAATCACGGTATTAGCTTTTTTTTGTTTATGGTGTACAAGAAAAGGAAATTTGTGATCTTAGACGGAGTCCTCCCTCCGTTCTAAAATATCTGGTTAAGATGACAAAAACACAAAAATTAAGGAGATAAGTTAATGTTTTAACTTTATCGCTAAAATGACACCAAAAAAAGAAAAAGAAAAATGTAGAAGCCTTGAATAAAATTAATTCAATTTTCTTTTTTACTCTCACCCCTAATAAATAAAGGTATATGTAGTAAAAACACAATAAATAATGTGTTGTAAATTGAACTCCATTATATTGGAACAAGAGGAAGTATGTTTTTTTTTATTTTAATTTCCGTAAATTATTATTTGAATATATATAGCTAAAGATGCTCTGTGCTGTGAGATTTATTCTCGGGACATAGGCGAGCGACCCAAATTCCAAAAACACTTGGATTTTTGGAGCTAAAGAGCAATTTACTTACGATACTTAGTTGAAATTCATAAAAGGGATTTACCGTAAAATAAATATAAATAAAAAATCTACGACATGTTTTGCTACCTGCACCTCCTAAATAGTAGTAGTAGTAGACATTTGGTGCTTGAAATAATTACGCGTTAAACTTAGCACAACTAGCTGATATTTAACTCGAATAAATGAAACTATTGAACCAAGATTAACACACAAAGAAGTGGTATTTTCTTTTGAAGGAAAAAGAATTTTATTAATTAGAATGTCAGGCGATGCGGCTAGAAAAACATGTGCGGGTGGAGAGGTTACATTCCTTAGCTAATAAGTGGGCAGGGGTATTCCCCTCCCAACCTAAGAGAATGAAACATGTGAGAAGCAGGGAGAAAGGTAAATGCAATCTTCAATGATATTCCCAATAGTATATTTGTCCTCAATGTCATTCATAAGCCGTTTATAAATTAGGAGACAGTCTCCCTCGAAAATGATGCAAGGCAACCCCATCTAATAGCCATGGTCATAGCATGGTAAATGGACAAAGCTTCCCGAGAGTTGGATCCGAACATCTCTCTAAGCGATGAGAAAAAGAGTGAAAAATTGTGCCTTCGTTGTTCCGAATCAGTCCTCCGATTGCTAGATAGCCATCTTTAAGAGCAGCGTCCACATTAAACTTAACAAAATGCGGAGGAGGAGCAACCCATATAGGTGAAATTGCTCCTCGGCTTGTGTCGACCGGCTTCGTAGCTGGAAGAAGGCGTTCATGGAGAATTTTGAAAGAAAAACTTGACCCCCCCAAAGAGTCCTATTTTTCCTCCACGGAGATAAGGCGCCAAAAGATCTACTACTTTAATTCCTGTTTCAAAAATAGATAATTTTGTATCTAATCGTATAAAGGCGGGCGCATCTATGAATGGGATATATTGTCCGAGTATCTACAGGCCAACTACGCTCAATTATTAGAGGAGCTCCCGTGTCATAGCTTCCGTCTCTTCCGTCTCATATGAGAAAGAAAAAGAAGAACGTACCCATGATCACAAACAAGCTACCAGCCACGGGCCATTCAGAGCAAGATTGAATCGAATCAACACACATTCAAAGATGTTATACAAATCCACAGTTTCAGAGTCAACTTGGGCCAGAATCTGGCGAACATGGATAGTTTTTGAGTCATAAATCCAAGAACACTTTGCTTTCCACACATGCCAAAGGAATTTTATCACCTTTACAACCGTAAATTCATCCTCGCCTTTAAGAAGTGGTATTTGACCAATATAAAATTGAAAAAGGTTACTAACATAACATAAAATAATAAAAAGTTTAAATGCTTATAACATATTAAATAGAGGTTAACCAACTACATGACACAATTAACATTATTTAATCTACTAATTAATTCGATTCGATGATTTAATAACACAAACCTTAATTTTGTTCAATTAATTAATGGTGTGATCCCCTAATTTGATTACTAATTCCGGGCATTCAAAGGTTTATCCGGACAAAACTAAACTCAACTGAGCAAATGTGCACTAACTGATTTCAATTTAGGCACTTCAAGACCCAAAAAATTTCACAGCTCCCAAATCTTTCATTTTGAAACATCAACCAAATATGATTTAATTACCCAAAATGCGATGGAATCATTACTTGCGATAATCATATCATCAACGTAAACAAGAACATTGATGCAAACATCACCTCTACACAATGTGAAAAGTGAATAATTGATGTAAGTCAACCGAATGATGCAATTTTATCCCAATTCTTAAGCTTTTAGTGGCGCTTTTATATCAAATTCATGCAATTATGTGATGAAATAGATCAAAAGTTGTAAATAAATTTAACCCCATACTTTAGACTTTTATGCCAAATTTTGCTATCGGAATTATGCGAGGTATCGTTTTTGGCTTTGTTTTGCAGATACCCAGGTTAGATATTAGTTTTGGAAGAGCTTGGAACAGTCTATCGAGCTTTAGGGAGGTTTCTTGTTGAAGAAGTTAAAGAATCAAGCTAAGAGTAGGATGTCGGCGCGCACCGAGTACACAGGCGGTGGACGCCGGAATTTGACAGTTGAAAGTCTGAGCAGCAGTTAATGATTTGGATTCACCCAACTACCTGTCAGAAGTCGGTGCACGCCGAGTGCACAGACGGCGGACGCCGAAAGATCCGGATTTCAAGTTTTAAAGCTTATTCTTGGCTTCATTTAGAAAGGCGGCTGAAAATAGACAACCTTTTTTCTATCTTGAAGGCACTTCCACTTTCCAAGCTCTTCTAGCCAAAATTTTCACATCTTTAACTCTTAAACTGCATATGTAGCCAAAATTTTCACATCTTTAACTCCTTAAGAATTCTTGTTTTGATTCCTTGGATGAATTCTAGTTGGAAAAGTTTGTATCTTTTGGGATACACTCTCTTTATTGGAGCTTTTGAAGATTGAATGCAAGTCTTCCTTTTTCAAGTTATTAGCTTGTGATTGGTATAATTCTTAGCCTTTATTTTGATTTAATTGTTCTTATGGTTATGGACTCTAACTTTAACATGTTGGGACTCATAACAATGAGTGGGTAGTTTCACACTAGCCAAGATAATGTGAAGTGAAGATGGATTCTTTTGATTGTGAGTGAGTTGGTTGTTTGCATTTGAGTTTCTTGTAGTGTTGAACCTTCTTTTACTTGATATTATTGATAGCAATCTAGGAAGTAATTAACCCTAGTTTTCACACACACACTTGGTAGAGATCGAAAGGGTATATTGAGTGTAGGAATGGAGTAGAAGAATCGGAAGGTAAAACCGACCTTAAGTTGAATTCGGTTTCTAATCTGAGGGTAGCTTGGGCTTGTGTTCAAGTGCATATCATGTTGAATCATTAGACTTAGGGTGCCTAAGTCAAGGAGGAGGCATAGAGTGATCTCATTCATTCAAAAGAAGGGGGATTGCTAGTCAAGGAACACACAGGTTCACACTCTTAAACATCTTAGTAAGGAAGGTAGGTAGCCAACTCTATCATAGTCAAAGAAAGTCCATTGGATCAAAGCATTGTCTTGGTTAGTTCCATTTTTCAATTGAGTTTAATTAATTATATTAATCTTCACTTATCTTGCACAAAAATTGCGACTTAGATCGAAAATATGAACCTAATCGGTGGTTAACCAACACACTCCTTGTGGGATACGACCTTGACGCACCAACTAGGCTACAGTTGACCCGGTACACTGCCGGTTAGACTGAACACCCAGTAGGGACACGTCATGTTTTTTGGTGCCGTTGCCGGGGAGTGTAATGGTTAATACTTATATTAGCTTAAGATTTTCGAGCATAGGTCAAGTCTTTTCTAATCTCATTTTCTGTTTATTTCATTGGTACTTACCACTTGGTAAGTTACCTGGTGCGTTTGATCGTTTTCTTGTTGTTTCACCTTTGTAGTTGATGACTCGGTCCCAAACCGGTAAAGCTTCACTTACTCCATATCGTTCGGACATTAACACGTACGAAAGACAGTTGAGAGCTAAGCAGAGAGTTGGTCAGTTTAGTGGAGAAACACTTGGTGAAGAATCATCCCGATACTCATCGACTCGAGAAGAGATGGTAGAGAATATTCAGAATGCACATATTGACCCTCAACAGGAAGATCCAAACCCCCAAAAAAATCCCAATAACCAAGGCCAAAACAACCGGAACAACCAAAATCAAAACCGCAACCGAAAAAACCCGCCTTTGAGACCCCTTGGCGATCAACCCTTGAGAAGGAATGCACCTAATGATTCTATTAGGTTGCCCAATGAAGGGGAGAATAATTTTGAAGTGAAAGGGCATCTTTTCGGATTGATTGATACCAAATGCCAATTCGTAGGAGAAGATTTTGAGGATCCACACTATCACCTCTATTTTTTTGAGCAACTTTGTAACAAAGCTAAGAGTCATAGGATTCAGAAGGAGTTGACAAGACTGTCTATGTTTCCGTACTCTTTGACAGGGAAAGCCAAGGAATGGTTTGTCTCCTTGCCTCACCACTCATTGAATACGTTGGACGAGGTACAAAATGAATTTTTAGAGCAATATTTCACACTTGGAAGGAATTTGAAATTGATGGTTTCAATAGCGAACTTTGCACAAGGACCTGATCAAACTTTAGGGAGTGCATGGGAGAGATTTAAAAAATTGTTGAAAGCTTGCCCCGATCATGTTATCCATTCGACACGTAGATTCAACTTTTCTGTAGACAATTGAGGATAGAGTCGCGTTCTAATATTGACCACGCATGTGGATGATGTTTAATGTCGTGCAATGCTCAAGAAGTCTATGTTGCTATACAGAGAATTTCAAAGAATCATCGGATGTGGGAAACCGGATCTAGCACGAGGAAAGTTAGTTTTACAGAAGGATCAAAGGATAATTCAGAGCTTTTAGAGAAGATAGATAAGTTGCCAAAGAAATTTGACAATTTGCATTTAAGTAAGAAGATGGAAGGAAATTTTTTGATTGAGAGCAAGAAAGATAATGCTGGTAATAATGATGAGCTATCTTTTGAGATGGAAGAGCCCGGTGATTTACAAGCGGAGGAAGTAAGCTTCATGCAACAACATTAGAATTTAAACAATGCTTATTCTAACTCTTTCAATGCCATTAAGCGAGATCATCCGAATTATCGTTGGAATGAGAACTCATACAAGCAAGGACTACAACCATTTGCTCCCCAACCATGAACTTCCTACAATTCCAATATGTCCTACCAAAGCCACTAAGGCAATGCCTCAACTCAATCACCGAACACCCGTTCTTACCCTCAACCCACCACACAAACTATCCCAACAACCGAGAGTTCAAACCAAGCACGAGAGGATATATGGGACAACACTTTGGATAAACTCATGGGAGTAGTTGCCACTCAAGCCAAGAATATGGAAAGTGTGATGGCTTCGTTTAGTGCAGTCAACAAGGATATGGGAGTGTTGAAAATAGCTATGAGTGGGCATGATGTGAGAATGAAGACAATAGAGGCATCTATGAGGAACGTGGAGGAGCAAATCAGTAGAGATGGTGAGAGGAGAACTAGTAGACCTCCGGGAGGACTACCAAGTAACACCGAAAGGCAACACAAGGAAGTCTACGTTATTTGTACTCACAGTGGAAGAACTTATGGTAGTGGTGATTATTTTGGAGTCGGACGAAGTGAAGTTGAAGAAGATTTAGATAATCCATTCTATGATACACCGGAATTGGAAGGAGAGGATTTAGAGAGTGAAGATGAAAGGAGAGCAGAACATGAAGAAGAAGAATCTGTGATCTTTGAATTTTTGAGTCGGGAAAAGCATGTGAATGCTGACAGTGATGACGAAGAAGGTATGAATGAAGCGAGAATTTGGAGAAGTTTGAAGAATCCCCATTTGAGTGATGCACGGACACCGTTTGAGGGATGTCACATTAGGAAGGAAGAAGAACCTGAGAAACCGGTGCACGCCGAGTTGGAAGCATCAAAGAATTTCTTGGAACAGAGAGTTTCGATGTTTCCACCGGTGGCCGCCGAGGCAAGGTCTGAGAAATCGGTGCACGCCGAAAAAGGAAAGTTCACTCTTTTGAGAAGGACTGAAAACAAACAACATGAGGATGATTCATGGAGACCACTTGATGCACAGAGATTTAAAGAAGCTCGCCCATCATCTTCCAAGGGCAAAGGTAAGGAAGGTATGAATTCCAATCCTACTCTTATTGATCTTGAATCATTACCTTACCCACCTAAGGAACAAGTTAAAAAGATGTAGGTAGACAAAAAGTTTGCACAATTCCTTAAAGCCATCTTACAGTTAACATTCATGTTATAGAAGCTTTAGTGAATATGCCTGTTTATGGGAAGTTTCTCAAAGTCATTCTTTCTAATAAAAAGCGTCTTAAGGAGTATGAGAATGTGATTTTAAATGAAGAATACTCCGCCGTGTTACAACATAAGCTACCCCCTAAACGAGTGGACCCCGGGAGTTTCACCATCCATTGTGAAATTGGAGGCTTCCTGTTTAAGAGGGTGTTGTGTGATCTTGGTGCAAGCATTAATCTAATGTCTCATGAGGATTATGTGAATTTAGGAATTGGTCAACTTAAGAATACAGAGATGACTCTCCAACTTGTAGATAGGTCTATTAAGCGTCCAAAAGGAGTTATCAAAGATGTATTAGTCAAAGTTGATAAGTTCTACTTCCCCGTGGACTTTGTAGTGATGAAAATGGAGTCTGGCTATTCTACACCCCATATTTTGGGTCGACATTTCTTAGCTACAGCTAGAACCCTAATTGATGTCCAGCGAGGTAAAGTGACTTTGAGAGTGAATGAGGATGCAGTAACTTTCAATGTTTTTAAGGCTATGAAGCACCCATATACTTTGCATGATTCTTGTTCTTTTGTTGAAACTATGTCTCCTATGTCTTTGGAGGAAACTAACGTGAAGGAATTCGAGGATAGATTGGAGGAATGCTTTTCGTGTTCCATTTATGAAGCAGAGGAGGAAGGCGATGAGATGCGTGAGGAACTATTTCATTTGAATGTAGGAGGAGATTTTGTCAAGCAACCTTGGCATAAGTTTTTGGAGCTGGAACTCACAGGGCCAGTACTAAAGCCTTCAATCATTGAACCACCGAGAGATCTCGAGTTGAAACCACTTACCTCTAATCTTAAATATGCATTTCTTGAAGATGATAAGTTACTTCCTTTTATTATTTCTTCGTCACTAACCATCTTGCAGGAAGATAAGTGGTTGAGAATGCTCAGAATGCATAAGAAAGCGTTTGGATGGAGTATTGCACACATACAAGGCATCAGTCCCGAGATTTGTGTGCATAAGATCACACTGAATGATGATGCGAAACCTTGTATCCAACCACAATGCTGATTAAATCCACGCATGCAATAAGTTGTCAAGAAGGAAGCGATTAAGCTTTTAGAGATGGGTATTATTTTTCCAATCTCAGACAGTGAATGGGTGAGTCCAACACAAGTAGTACCGAAGAAGGGAGGTTTTACAGTGAAGGAGAATGAGAAACATGAGTTGATCCCGACAAGAGAAGTGACTGGATACTGCATGTGCATTGATTTTCGAAAACTGAATGACCATACTAAGAAAGATCACTACCCGCTCCCATTCAAAGTACAAATGTTGGAACGATTGAGCGGGCACAAATTCTACTATTTTCTAGATGGTTATTCGGGGTACCTACATATATTCATTGCAGCGGGAGATCGGGAGAAGACAACTTTCACTTGCCCCTATGGCACCTTTGCTTACAAACGTATGCCATTTGGTTTGTGCAACGGCCCTGCCACATTTCAGAGATGTATGACATCTATTCTTTTTTGATATGGTAGAGAAATTTCTGGAGATATTCATGGATGATTTCAGTATATTTGGAGATTCTTTTGATGAGTGTCTGAATCATTTGGAGAAGGTTTTGCAGAGATGTGAGGACACAAACTTAGTTTTGACCTGGGAGAAATCCCATTTGATGGTGTCGAATGGTAGTGATAGGTCACAAGATTTCTGAAGAAGGGATGGAAGTTGATAAAGCTAAAATTGAAGTAATTGAGAAGCTACCACCGCCAGTTAATTTGAAGACGTTAAGAGGATTTCTTGGACATACAGGTTTTTATAGATGCTTCATTGCGGACTTTTTTCAAAGATTGCCAAGCCCCTTAGCCATCTGTTAGAGAAGGGCACATCTTTTTTGTTTGATAGCAAGTGCATGGAAGATTTTGAAACATTAAAGAAGAAGTTGATAAGTGCACATGTCTTGGTTGCACCTGATTGGTCCATGCCATTTGAACTAATGTGCGATGCAAGCGATTTAGTAGTTGGAGCGGTACTAGGGCAACGCCATGGTAAGGTATTGAAGGCCATGTACTATGCCTCACACACCTTGAATTATGCACAAGTGAATTATGCCACAACTGAGAAAGAGCTACTGGAAATAGTGTTTACTCTCGACAAGTTTCAATCCTATCTAGTAGGTTCCAAGGTGATTGTATATACAGACCATGCATCGTTGAAGTACTTTGTTAAGCAAGAAGGATGCGAAGCCACGACTTTTGAGATGGATTTTGCTTTTGCAAGAATTTGATATCACCATTGTGGACAAGAAAGGCAATGAGAATGTAGTGGTATATCATTTGAGCAGATTGAAGCATACGAAGAAGAAGGGAAGCGGAGAGAGATACATGACACCTTCCCAGATGAGCAGCTTATGGTAATTGACACTCCACCGGCATTGCAACTTCTTGATACTGAGCTTAATCCAAAAGAAAATTCACCGTGGTTAGGTAACATTGTGAATTATTTTCTTGCGGATACATCCACCCTTCCTGGACATGGAAGAAGAAGAAAAAAATTCTTCCATGACTTGAAATTCTACTATTAGGAGAAACCAGATCTCTTTCGGAGATGTACCGATGACATAATAAGAAGATGTGTCCCCGATAGTGAAATTTCCAGTATATTATCCTTTTGCCATGGAAGGGAATTTGGTGGACACCATGGAGGGTGGAAAACGGCATACAAAGTTTTGCAATGCGGCTTCTATTGGCCTTCCATTTATAAATATGCACACCGTTTTGCTAAGTCTTGTGAATCATGCCAGAAGTGGGGAAATGTTTCTAAGAGACATGAAATGCCCTTTTAACCTATCTTGGAATGTGAACTATTTGACGTTTGGGGTATAGATTTCATGGGGCCATTTCCCAACTCCTTTGGTAATCAATTCATTTTAGTAATGGTCGATTATGTTTCAAAATGGGCTGAAGCCCAAGCCCTTCCCACCAATGATGCCGGAGTGATGATGAAGTTCCTTAAAAAGAACATCTTCACAAGATATGGTACTCCTCGGGCAATCATTAGTGATCGGGGTTCTCACTTTCGTAATCGACCGTTTACTAAACTTATGGAGAAGTATGGCATGAAACATAAGATCGGATCATCCTACCACCCACAGACTAGCGGTCAGGTAGAGGTATTGAACCGAGAGGTAAAGAGGATTATTGAAAATACGGTTGATACCAACACCAAGACATGGTCAGTGAGTTTGGATGATGCATTGTGGGCATATCGCACAGCTTATAAAACACCAATTCGTTGCTCCCCTTATAGACTAGTCTTTGGAAAGTCATGTCACCTTCCCGTTGAGTTAGAGCATCGAGCATACTGGGCTATTAAATTCCTCAACTTTGACCCCAAAAGTGTGGGAGAGCATCGGTTACTCCAACTCAACGCCCTGGAAGAATTCCGTTTAGATTCTTACGAGAACTCTCGCATCTATAAGGAACGCATGAAGACATTTCATGATAAGAAAATCTTTCACCGTGAGTTCCATGTGGGTTATAGAGTACTTTTGTACAATTCACGTTTGAAGCTTTTTCTAGGGAAGTTATAATCTAGGTGGCGAGGACCATACACCGTTGTGAAAGCACATGCATCAGGAGCTGTAGAGTTGATAGATGGTGAGACGTCGTTCTTGGCAAACGGGCATCGAGTGAAGCTTTTTGTAGAAGATGAAGCTATTCCAACCAGCAAGGAGGTTTTGTACCTCTTTGATACTATTCAAGACTGAAGCAGTACATAGTCTAGTTATAGACTATAAATTTAGCACTTTCGGGTACTATCTCTCTTTTTACTTCTTAAGCAATATCTTTCGGTTGGATTTTAAGCTTATGTGCTACATGCTTATGTGAGTAATTGTTAGTGGTATCCATGCATGATAATCTGTATAATTTCCATCAACTCTACCGTATAATCCCGTCGAGCAAACGATGTTAAACAAAAGCGCTACCGGGAGGCAACCCGCAATTGATAACTTTTGAACCAATAACATGTTTTAGAGAGAGTTTTGATGAAATCGAGTGTGAATTTAAGCGGAAGAGTCAACTTATGGAAAACCAGAGAGTTTCGGTGTTTCAGGGTGAACGCCAAGGTTGGACTCGGTGCACACCGAAAATGGTGCACATTTTCATCTTGGTTCAGAGAGTTTCGGCGTTCCGAGATCGAACGCCAATACCCTTATCGGCGTACGCCGACTGTGGCAGTTTGAATTTTAAGATGGTTTTCAGCTCTTTTCTCGTGCCCATTATCTCCTACCCATCGGTTTTGACACCCCAAAATCATAACTCTTCACCCACTAACACCCTTTCAACTCCATAACTCCCTCTTCAATCCATTTCCTTCTCCTTATTTCATTCTCATCACCAACACACCAATGATTTCTTCCATTAGTGCAATTGGAGAACTGTAAGTGCAAGACATTTCTCTACGGTGTGCAACCCAAATTCCGGTCATCTCCATCTTTTCCGGAGGTCTAAGACAACCAAGGTAAGAGCTTTAATGATTATCTCAAGATTATTCTCTCAATTTCCATTTTAATTCCTATTCAAGCAATTCTTGAGTTCAAAGTTGGTTCATTTGACTAATAGTTGTTGTCTTGACTCCACCACTCACCTTTAGCCATGGGTAATCCTAAGAGTCCACCAGAGTCTAGGAAAAATCAAAAAGCCGGTCGTGTTAAGTCACCCACTCCTTTGTCCACCGGAATCATTGTCATCCCCAATCGTGTCCTAACCAAGGTTGAGAAAGCCTGCAAGTTTTCTAATTTCACACATGATAATGCCACTAAGGCTTTTTGAACCTATTTTCGTGATCGTTCATTCATGATAGAAAGAGCCATTGATTTTACCACAGTTAGTCAAGAGATAAGGGATATCATTGCGAGAAACCACTGGGAAAACTTAGCAATCGAGCGTACCGAGCATTTTAATTCTACTTTGGTTGCTGAATTTTATTCTATGCTTTCCACCATCGTAGTTGAGGAGGAACATCCTGACGTAGGTTTTGAATCTGTTAGAGGTGCCGATATACCTTTTTCACCGGAAGCCATTAATTCTTTCTTTGGTTTACCTCCATCACCTGATACACCTTCGTACGAGCAAGTTTGGGAACTTGATCCGGGCACTAAGACTTTTGAGAAAGACGAAGAGGAAATATGCTTCCTTTGTCCTTTTGGTGCTTGGGTGCAAGGTCGTTTTAACTTTGGCAATGCTTCTAAAGATGTGAAAGTCATAAAACATTTCTTAACCTTTAATGTTCAACCATCCAGCAATATTCATGATTTCAATGCTGCCGATGCATGTCTTACCTATGCCATTTTTAATAACATGTTTGTCAACGTTAGTGAGATAATCTTTAAAAAGATCTCTGACTTTGCTGATCAAAAGAATAAGACTCGACTTGCTCCATTTCCTCATCTCATTTCCACCTTATGTACTGATCAGCATATTCTTGAGTTTCCCGGTGATGTGTTGATGCCACCTTGTCACATTAAGATTGGACCAAATATCAAAGATACCCTTAAGCCCGAAGATGAACCCGCCGGAGCCATTCCCCCCACCCTTTTGCACCTATTGGTGACTCGTCTATGATAGGTATGCTCCACCACCTGGATTCTAAGATAGCTATTCTTCGAGGTGCTCAGGTGGCTATGAAAACTAATCAAACTCAGTTATCAGAAAGAAACCTTTTGTGGGCAAATGATATTCGATCCGGTCTTCGTAGTCAGCAAGCTTTGCTTTTCGCTATATGCCCAAACCTTAGGCTTCGTCCAGAGAATTTTCCCTCATGTCAAGAATTACCTTATACCCCGTGTCACGGATTTTATTAACACAAAACAAACAAGTAATAATCCGGTTAACCTCAAGTATAAGGATCGTAGTAATAGTGGTTAATGCCGGGTCGATCTTACGGGGAACTAAACAATTGTGATTCTAGTTTTTGTCTAACCTAAACTATGTCACGAAACTAATCTAAACAAATAATAAAACAAAACAAAACAAAAAATAAGACTAGACAGAGGATATAGTCCAAAGCTAGGAAGAATACGGGTTGCGAACCTTTAACTAACTAATCTAAGATGCAAATAAAAGTAAACTAACTAAACAAATTCAAGTTTTAAGGATTTAAATCAAGTGTATAACGAACAAACGAGGATTGATCCACCTATCCAACAAGCATTGATTTCCTATCTCGATTATATTGTGGTTTTTATCTAGGTTGTGATTCACCTTATCTAAATATGAACCCTAATTCCTTAGAAAGTTCATCTATTAATCTATTATCTTCCAATGCAAGATTAACGCGTTTTCTAACCAAAGGTGCAAACTTTACGTTTATAATCTAGCAATTAAACCTATTAACTTCCGTTATGATAGATTCAAATTACTATTCTTATTCATGGTGATCTAAGGTTTATTAAGATTTCCATCAACAATAAACAATCAACACATGCATATCTTCCGATGTAAAAGCAATTAAACATATTAAACATGAATAAGGAAACAACCTTTAATAAAAACTCACAAGATAATCGATGAAAACGAAATCAACAATTGTTGGATGGCTTCACAATACTCGTTTGATGAAGCTTTTAGCTTCGAACATCCTCGAACTCAAATTTGCGTAAACAAGGCATAAAAAGGTAACTAATTTAACCTAAATCTAAAGTGCATAAAAACTGGAATAAAAAGGAGAAAAACGCAGCCTAAAGCCGCCCCTAGGTTTAGGGTTTTGAATAATGAGTATATGGTATCTTTAGTGGTTGAGAAACAAACCGCCTATATATAGATTTCTAAGTCGGTTCAAAGAAAGTCGGCTACCGGACGCCCGTCCGGATCCTTGAACGCCCGTCCACTCTTCAAATAAACTTCGAATCGGGCCGAGTCATGATCGACGCTCGTCCATCCGGCCGTCCACTCCTACGTCCAAACTTCCCGAATCAACTTCCCATCCCCGGACGCTCGTTCACTTCATCGACGCCCGTCCACCGGACGGAACCCGGACGCCGCTTGATATAATCGAATTCTGATTTTTTTGATCTTTATCTCTTTTATCATCAATTAGCTCGAACTTAATCAACTTTTGATCATCTTTTGAGCCTCAAACATGTATCTATAACACATAAAAACATCGCAAAATGTAATAATGCTCAAATAATCATAAAATCACAATTAAAGCACCAAAATCAACCTATTTTGCGATTAACTCATTTAAAATATCATTTGCTCAATATTTCCATTAAACAATCGTTTCTTATGCAAATTCATACAAATACGGGGGAAAATACCATAGAATATAACGTTATAAATCGTATAAATTCACCCTTAACAACTCCCCCACACTTAGCTTTTGCTCGTCCCGAGCAAAACAAGACAAGATAAAGGCTCGAGAAAAGAACGTACATCTAAACATATATAACACATATCCAATAAATCGAAGTTCACCAAAGTGTGTGTGCATAGCCATAGAAAACTTCCACTAAATCCAAACTCGAGAAACTCAAAGCAAAACTAGCTAATACCCCCTCGTAGACTAGCAATAAATAACACTCATAAGATGTACCCTACAAACGTAAAATATCCCGAAAAGAATGATCGAATATATCTAGTGGCCTTTCGAAATACTCGTAGGATAATCCCTACAAAGATATCCGTCGCTTTCTACTCGGGGATAAGATAGACGATAACTCGCCTCTCATTCATTTCATAACAATTCTTATATAAGTTGATTCAACTATTTCCACTTTTAAACGCACATCGAATGAGTTGTTGCCCCGTCATAGCGTAATAGGATATTCGAGATATACCCTACCTTACTCCAATCATCGTGCAGCTTTTTTCCCGACCGTCGTGAGCTTTTGGTCATCATAGTGGTATAGACATACGTGGTATACCCTATCGCACTCAAATCATCGACCAGCTTCCGACACACCCAATTACTTCATTTAAACTCAACTTTTTCATTTGACATTAAGTTACGTGTCACTTATCACATTCAAACCTTAGATATTCACAAGATGACATACTTCGGATCTAAATACAAACTATCATAAATCTCAAGATATATACGTAGCACTAAGCACATGACTTATAAGAAAATCGTAAATCACTCGTCCAAAAGGGGTATAACTTTATAAATTAGCTCATCATTTACTATGGCTCGTGAAAAATAGATCGTGTGAAACAACTAACTTACTAAACATATGATATATAGCTTGGATGACTATAAAAATAACGAACAAAGAATATGCATTTGCTCACTCGGGACAAAACAAAAACAAAAATGTCGGAAAATTTTGAAAATTCTAGCTCATTTTGCATAAAAACACATTGATATAAGCAAATGTGTAGATACACGTCATTCATTCCCCTCCCCCACACTTAAAGATCAACATGTCCTCATGTTGTGCGTAATTAAAGAAAAGATAAAAGACTTAGCCGATGTCAAGCGTTACTCGAATGTCGGTCGCCGGAGCCTATATAAGGACACTTAGAACTCGTAACCGTACAATGTAGCTCGACAAAACCGCTAAAAAGATACCTGCACGACTTGACAAACACGGAAACATCTCGGGGAAAACGGGGGATTATACCGTAATGAAAAGAGATATCAAAAATGAAGATAAATCAAAAGATAAAGCATCCAATACATCCAAAAGTATAAACAAAATAGAAATGAAAGTACGGGTGCCTTATGGCTTACATGATCCATCGGAAAAAGTAACAAGAGCAACATCAAAATTACACGAATCATATAAGTAAAAATGTCAATAATACAAAACCACAAAATCTAGAATCAAACAAATAAGATCAAGGTTGGCTCGGCGCCGCGAATCATCACCGGAGGATCGAGGAGGGTCCGTGGCGGTGGTGCCGTAGTCCTCTCTCGCCGAGTCGTCGCTCCTCATCCGAAGACTCGTACTCGTGTAGAACATCCGCGATGGCCTCGCTCAATCTCATCAAAGAAAGAGATAATCAATGGAGCTCGGATTGAAGGTTCCGTCGTCCCTCGGCCGCCGGCCCTCACGTATACATTGAAGAATCGACAAAATGTTGTTCTGCGTATCCCGAATATCGCCCATCCATTCCCGGAAACTATTTGCCATGCTGAACCGCATCCTGACTGCGGGAGATAAAGTAGGAAGGGAGGATGCACGAGGCGGTGCCGAAGATGAACCAGGCTCCTGAGGTGCCTCCGTCTCAGACTGTCCCGAAGACTTACCCTTTTCCCTTTGTAAAGGCCTCGGGTTCTTCGGCTTATGATCGGCTCCAAACTCAGGCACACCGGCATCGATACACAAACCGTGGATCGTGTGAGGGACGATCAAGCTCCGCGTGTAAACCTTCTCGGTTAATAGATATCTCGTCATACAATGCTTGTCCCACATCCACATTCAGCCAAATGTCAACGCATACAAGCATGCCGAGGTCACCAATATGAAAATGTGTCAAGTTGTTCTTAGGCAACAACCGACTCGAATAAATCGACACCGGACCTTCCAAATCCTCCGTCCAGGTCGTGGTAACCAACTCCTTCCGGTCTCCTCCCGGTCTCAATGTCCAGGCCACATCCGGGCAAACTCGCAACCTCAACTCCTCCAAAGGATCCTGCCCCAAACTCTGTCTATGAACAATCTCCTCCTTGTAATCCCGACCCTCAAAAGCCGCTAAGTTGTATTTCTGATTAATCACCTCTGGTGTAAATGGAACTTCCACCCCTCGAACCACAACTACCTTCGTCCCCAAGTCGGTTTCCGAGCAATTAGCATAAAATTCCCGAACTAGGGAGCCATTTACCGGGGTAGGTGGGATTGTCATCAAGGCATCCCATTTCCGATCCTTAAGCAACTTAACGAAATCCGGATCGACTTTTGCCTCCAATGTCGCCCTCTCAATCAACATTGTCCTCGAGAAATAATGTTTAGTATAAACATCATGGGCTCTGTGGTTCACGAATCTACGAGGCAACGGCATAGAGCTACGGTTTTAGCTTTCTTTCTAGTTTGGGCAGCCCTAGGTACAACCGGTTCCCCTTCCCGGGTAGCATCTACAAGTGTCCTCACCCTAGACGATCCTCCACCTCGGGGAACTCTATGCATCCGTGCCAATGGCACATCCTCATCCGTCTCATAATCCGAGGTTGGATCATCTCTTAAGGTAGCCCTAGTTTGGGTGGCTCTAGGGGGTTGCTCTCGAATACTAACACCCCGGTTCGGATCAACTAAGGTTGGATCAAACTCTTTACGCTTCTTCCCGGCCTCCCGGGCCACTTCCTTACCATGCCGCTTCACCACTGCCTTCTTATGAACCATTGGTCAAGCCTAGACTAAACCAAACAAACCCAATTCGCAACAAGATACCCGTTTAACATCCAAAGCGGGATTTCAAAACAACCAAACCACAACCACAACCATAATCATCACCAAACAACCCATTCATCACCCATCACAACACCATATCACCATAACAGAGCAGACAGAAACACAAAACCAGAAAAAAAAAAAAACGAATTAAGGTAATATTCAAGTGAACGAGCCGACCCGAAGATCGAACTCACAAAAACGTGAATAAAATCTAGAAAAGTTGTTACTAACTTACCAAGTAGGGTGAGTAGATGCTGATCGAGATGAAAACGAGTCCAAACAACACAAATATGGCCTCCAAAATCGAATTTTTCTCCAAAAAGTCGGACTGAGGAGGGTGCTGATTCTCCTAAAATATGGCGTGTTGGGGAATTTGGCTATGAAAATCGAAGAGAGGGTGTCAAGAGCGGTCTATAGCACTTGGAATCGCCCTAAATGGTTTAGAATTGAAGATTTTAGGGCAAAAGGAGGGAAAAGTCGGTTTTTGCGTTTGAAAATTCGAAAAGTGAAGGTTCACCGTCGGAGGGGGTATATATAGACGCAGGTTGGACGCTCGTCCAACTCGGGGGACGGGCGTCCACCGGGAAATCGATGAACCGGACGGGCGTCCGCTTATTAGACGCTCGTCCAAGAGTTTAAATCACATACAGATTGGAGGGAATAAAGCGTACGGGCGTCCAGTGCTTAGTGGACGCTCGTCCAAAAATTGGTCAAGGCGGACGGGCGTCCGTAGTTCGGACGGGCGTCCAAGCGTATAAGTGCAAAAATTATAAAATTTCCATACAAATCAAATTCAAAATTGCACTTTCTTATTAAACTTAAATAAAACTTCAAAAATACAAATAAAAATCAAACGAAGTACATAAAATTACTAGAGAATAAATAAAAACAAATAGAAAACAAGGGGTTGCCTCCCACCAAGCGCTTTTGTTTTGCGTCGTTAGCTCGACGAAACAACCTAACCACGCTAGTCCTCATAAATTTCCGACCAATCCACAACTCGGATAAGACGGCGGAGCATGTCAATCGCCGGAGGGAAATCATATTCATCTTGCAAACCCCAATCCTCACCAAATACCTACATTAACACCTCGAAAATGCTCACTTGCGCACTAGCGCTAAATCTGTCAAAGATCGGATCATTCAGATTGTGTATGGACGTCCTAGAGCCGCCCGTAACTCCTCGCAGTAAAGTCTCCACCTCCCGAACAACGGGGAACAATGAGAACATAGGTGACCGTCTTGACGCGGGTACTAATGTCAAAATCTACGTGCAAAACGATGGTTCCTCCCGGTCCGTCATCTACAGTAATGAGTGGAATCCTCCTAAGGAAAGGTAACTCCTCTGGCTGAACACCGAAATCCATATCTAGAAAGCACAACTAACTGACAGATAAAAACAAAAACTTAATAAGGCTAAAACTGAATAAACTAAACTTAAATACTAACACTACCAAAGCATAAAACAAAAACAACTAAAAGAACGATATCTAGGTTGCCCCCTAGTGGCGCTTTTGGTTAATGTCGTTAGCTCGACACCGTTTAAAGCTCACTGGATCGTGCCATTTGACTTTTCTCGCCACCACTACCTCGTGTAAGCTCGATTAGTAGTGTGGCTGCGTAAAACAGCATCTCACACATGGGGTAAGATCTTTGATGGCTTTCCAAACACGTTTAAACTTCCCCATGGTTGACTTCTTCTCCTGCTGAGTCTTCTGATGATGTTTAAGTTGACGCTCCTTCCAATACTCTTCCATATCCCAACTACCAGCTAGAACTTCTTCAGATTTACCATTACCGTCATCCTCTGAAAATAGGTCGGGTGAAAACACATCAAATTCTTCGACTTCTGTAGCACCACACCCGAGGATATCGAGGAAACGAACAATCAAAGGCTTTTCCTTGGTCTCACCAATGTAGTGCTTGCACCTTTGACCATTCACTCGAAACGGTTTACCGCTATAACCGTGAAGTTCTAGAACGCCACCAGGAATGATTTGGAGAATCTCGAAGGGGCCGGACCAACGTGTCCTCAACTTTCCAGGAAACAAATGTAACCTAGAGTTGTATAGAAGAACTTGTTCGCCGACGTGGAATTCTCTCTTCTTAATCTTAGCATCGTGGAGTAGCTTCATCTTATCTTTACTAATCCTGGCACTTTCATAGGCCTGGAGTCTGAATTCGTCTAACTCATGTAACCGCCGCAGCCCGATGTTTCCCACAAGATTGGGAATCAAAGTTCAGAAACTTTGTAGCCCAATAAGCTCTATGCTCTAACTCGACAGGCAGATGACATGGCTTTCCATAGACCATTTGATATGGAGATGTACCCATAGGGGTTTTATAGGCAGTTTTGTATGCCCAAAGTACATCATCCAATTTCAAACTCCAGTCTTTTCTATGACTGTTGACTGTTTTCTCCAGGATTTTCTTGATACTTTGGTTGCTTCTCTCAACCTGACCACTAGTCATCGGATGATATGGTGTTCCTGTCTTATGACGAACACCATACTTTTCGAGAACTTTCTCTAGGGGTCGGTTGCAGAAATGCGTCCCTTCATCACTGATCAAGGCACGTGGACATCCAAACCTCACAAAGATATTTTTCTTTAGAAATTTCATGACCGTCTTATGATCATTGTGAGGAGTGGCTTGAGCCTCCACCCATTTAGACACGTAGTCTACGCAGACTAAAATGTATTTGTTACCGCAAGATGATGGGAATGGTCCCATAAAATCGATACCCCATACATCAAAGACCTCGCATTCTAGGATGGGTTTCAAAGGCATGTCAAAACGCCTTGTCAGAGTACCGGTTCTTTGGCATCTATCGCAAGCTTTACGTAAAGCTTCGTGTCCTTAAAGATCGTAGGCCAATAGAAACCGGATTGGAAGATCTTAGCAACGGTTTTCCACGGACCAAAGTGACCTCCAAAGGGGTCCACCGTGGCATTGCTCAATAATATCCCGTTGCTCGATTCGTGAACACATCTCCTAAGCAAACCATCTTTACAGATCTCTTAAAAAGATAAGGTTCATCCCAAACGAAAGATTTCAAATCGTAGAAGAACTTTTTCTTCTCCCGATAAGACAATTCGGATCGAGATATCGGGCATGAAGGTAATTTACAATGGAAGAATACCATGGAACATCGTGAGGACAACCGTCTATCAACATAATGTTCTCTAGAGGAAAGTAAAGATCTATATCATCCGGATCATCCTTTTCCTCACTTAGCATCCTTGAAACGTGATCACCACTACGTTTTCACCGCCCTTTTTGTCCTTTATTTGAACGTCAAACTCTTGTAGGGTCGGTATCCAACGTAGTAGGCGCGGTTTGGCCTCTTTCTTAGTCATCGATACCGCAAAGCAAATATGATCGGTCCACACAATCACTTGAGCTCCTAACAAGTAACTACGAAACTTGTCCATAGCAAAGACTACGGCCAAAAGTTCCTTTTCGCAGTGGTATAGTTAACTTGAGAGGGGTTCAATGTGTGACCGGCGTAATAGATAGGCCGGAACTTCCCCTTGATCTTTTGTCCTAGAACAACACCAACAAGATAGTTTGATGCGTCGCACATAAGCTCAAAAGGTAGGTTCCGCCGGGCGATATAAGAATTGGAGCGTATATTAAACGATCCTTAAGCTCCTCAAACGCTTGCTTGCAGCTCTCATCAAAATTGAACTCAACGTCTTCCTTTAGTAAAGTGGATAGGGGCTTGGCTATCTTGGAGAAGTCTTGAATGAATCTTCTCGAAACCGACATGTCCAAGAAAGCCTCTCACTTCACGCACATTCTTAGGATAGCTCATCTTTTCGATAGCTTCTACTTTTGCCCTGTCAACTTCTATACCTTGGGCGGAGATTTTGTGGCCAAGAACTATTCCCTCATCTACCATGAAATGGCATTTTTCCCAATTAAGTACTAAGTTCTTTTCTACACATCTGGATAACACTTGATCAAGATTGTCAAGGCAATCATCAAAAGACTGACCAAAAACCGAAAAATCGTCCATAAAAATCTCCATACACTTTTCTACAAACCCGTCAAAGATAGCTAGCATACATCGCTGAAATGTAGCTGGGGCATTGCAGAGACCAAATGGCATTCGCCTGTAAGCGAATGTACCATATGGGCATGTGAAGGTGGTCTTTTCTTGGTCAGCTGGATCAATGGGTATCTGGAAGTATCCTGAATATCCATCTAGGAAACAGTAGAATGCGTGTCCCGCCGTACGCTCAAGCATCCGATCAATGAATGGAAGGGGAAAGTGATCTTTCATGGTTACCTCATTGAGCTTTCTATAATCGATGCGTACTCGTAACCAAGACAAGTCTCAATGCTATTTCCTCTCCCTTCTCATTCTTCTCAATCGTAATTCCTCCTTTCTTGGGAACTACTTGAGTCGGGGAAACCCATTCACTATCCGCGATGGCATAAATGATTCCCATGTCCGTAAGTTTGATGATTTCCTTTTTAACGACTTCTTGCATATGAGGGTTGAGCCTCCTCTCGGGGCCGTCTAACACATTTTGCACCCTCATTCGTCTTGATCTTGTGCATACAGATGTCCGGAGATATCCCTCTGATATCTCCTACCTGCCAACCAAAGGCTTTTTCATTTTTCTTCAAGACGTTGATTAGTTTCATTTCCTCTAAACGAGAAAGCTTGCGTATATAATCAATGGAAGCTTGTCACCTTCTCTTAAAAACACATACTTAAGATGTTTAGGCAACGGCTTCAACACCAAATCTGCAGGGGGGTCTTCTAAACTCGACTTGAGATCTCCACTTTTCAACTCAATATCACTGAGTTTACTCTGTGGTCCCACTGCCAAAGCTTCTCCTTCCAACAATTCTTCCTCAAAATCAGCTGCTAATTGATCTAGATTGACCACACCATGGGTATTTAGATTGTCAACCAATCGCTCATATTCAAATTCTACACCATGACTTGCTTATCCATATAATCGGTGAAATCATCCGTCATATAATCAATGGAAAAGCCGGTTGGAGGGCCGCAGGGTACTTGAATGGACTTTAAGACATTGTAACTCACCTCTTGATCACCAACTCGGATAGTCACTTGCCCACCATCGCAATCGATGAGGGCTCTAGCCGTAGATAAGAAAGGTCTTCCAAGAATCAGGGGGACGTTTTCATCTTTCTCCATATCTAAAACATACCAATCAACTGGAAAGGTAAATCTATCAATCTGAACCAAAATGTCTTTCAGATCCCTGAAGCCTTTTTAGAAGATCTATCAGCGAATTGTAGACTCATAGTAGTGGGTTCTAGAAGGCTTTGTAAACCGAGCCGTTTGCATACGTACATTGGCATAAGACTTATAGAGGCACCTAGATCACACAAAGAATTAGGGAAGACTAGACCTCCCATTAATACTGTAAGTACGAACTTGCCAGGGTCACCTCTTTTAATTGGTAAGTCTTCATAATTAATCATGGAGCAATCCTCACCAATTTGCCTTTCCATGCCTGCTAACTTCTTTTTCGAAGACACAACATCCTTGATGAATTTTGTATACTTAGGCATCTCGACCAAGACTTCTGATAATGGAAGATTTACCTGAGTATTTTTCAAAAGGTTCATCACCTTTTCGTACTTTTTGTCCTCACTCAAGGAAATGTTGCTCTTTCTCGGTGGAAATGGAAGCTTCTTAAGGTCACTCTCAGAAAAGACTTTCTTTGAGGATGCACTTACAGCTTTGTCTTCCGCATCTTTCCATCGAACAAATTTTTCGTATTTTTTTGTAGTCGTGGATCACCTCCCGACTTTCGCTTGCTTTTTCGGTCCTCGGGGATCAGCCACTTGAGGATCACCAACTTCTTCACCTCTCGTGGGATCACCACCCGAGTTTTCTCTTGCGCTTGAGGGGAGTGTAGGTGCTCGGCTTCCCTCCCCGCCTTATCAATGGCAGGGGGGGCTAGTGGTTTCCCCGACGGGAAGGACCACTAACTTGAGTACCGCTTCTCGTATTCATTGCACCGGCCTCCTCTTTACCGTATTGAATTGATGGCACGAGGTCGCACATGGGCCTTTGTTCAAGTCGCCCGAGCAACTTGACCACCCTTTGGATTCTTCTCGGTGAAACCGGGCACCGCCCCGGGGTCTGAAGCTAACCGTTCATCCGCTTGCCCAATTTGTCTCTCAAGATTCTTCATTGATCTACTTTGCTCCTCCAATTTAGCTTCAAGATTGGTAGATTGGGAGGGGCCTTGAGAGTTTTGGAAATTTGGAGAATAGGGCTGGCTGGGCCGACTTTGGACTGCAGAATTAGAATTGGCGGGCCAATTCTGATTGAACCTTTGAGTAGGATTGGAAAAATTTGAATTTTGGTTCTGATTAAAACCAGGGTTTCTATTGAAATTTTGATTCGAATTAAAATTCGAATTAGGATTAAAACTTGAAGGTTGACTAAACCCTTGGTTTTGAAAATTATTCTGGCCAGAAAACTGATTGAACCTTTGATTGTTCTGGCCATAGAATGCATTCACTTCAGCATTCTGCCCGTTCATAGGACAGAATCTAGAAGTGTGCCCCACCTCGTCACAATTCGACATGTGACTTGATTGTACCGTCCATAATCATGAACAACATTCACTTGATAAGGTGCAAGGGGGATTAAATTGACACCGGCCATTCATATGGCCACCGACAAAGAGCTTTTTCGCGATGCATTTAACCCGAGGGTTCTGTGGAAAAGAAGAAGTTTGATTTATCGGATTTGAAACTTGAGGTGTTGCCATCTCGCTTCGCAAAGATGGCGATCAAACTTTGCAAATTGACTTCCTCAACCTTGGGAGGAGGAGGTGCTTGGATTGCTTGATAAGAGGGGGCATAGTTATACTTTGCAATGTCCTCAAACAATGCCCTCCCTCTTCGTGTGTTTTCTTCGTAAATGCCCCACCGTAAGAACTATTGACCATGCCTTTGGTGAGCTCGGTCAATCCACTAAAGAAGGTGTTGACTTGCCTTTCCAAAGGGCAAGCCATGGTGGGGACACTTTCTAAGAAGAGACTTGAATCTCTTCCAACATTCGAAGAAGGATTCATTCTCTTTCTGATAGAAAGTGAATATTTCATTTAAACACTGGGCCGTCTTTGAAGGTGGAAAATATTGACTCAAGAACTCTCTCTCGAGTTCGGCCCAGGTGGTGATAGATTCGGAGGGGAGAGAGGTGTACCACTCTTTAGCCTCTCCTTTCAAAGAAAAAGGAAACAATTTAAGCTTGATCGCATCCTCATTTACTCCTTGGATGCGTGTAGTACCGCATATCTCTAAGAATGTATGTAAGTGGGTATGCGGATTCTCCGATTGATAGCCATGAAAGATTGATGCATGCCGCATCATCCGGATAAGTCCCGGCTTTAGCTCAAAGGTTTGTGCAAGAATGGCCGGGATAACAATAGCCGGGTTGACTTTGACTTCGCCCGGCCTGGCGTAGTCCGCCAACGTACGTCTATTATTAGCGGCCATTATCACAAAATCGTGATTTCCTTGGCTAGTTGATCTTCAAGATCTTGCTCGGCTCGTCGCCGTAACCGCGAACGGAAAATCCGCCCGTTTGGCCGGACTACGGTTCGCTCGGGGTCGTGGGTGTATAATAACGGTCCCTTTTGACTCCGAGTTTGCATAAACCGGACCAAAAACAAGTGAAACGAAGCCTAAAAACTAAGAAATTAAAAGCCTAAACTAAAAATTAAAAACCTAAAGAAAAGAAAAGGAAAGAAGAAAAGGAAACAAAATTATTGAAGAAAAAGGGACCGTACGGACGTCCAAGGGTTTGGACGGGCGTCCGGGTGGAATTTGGACCGGACGGGCGTTTAGTGGTCCAAACGCTCGTCCGAAAGGAAGAATACTTGAACGGGCGTCCAAATTTTATGGACGCTCGTCTAAGTGAATAAAAACGAGAACGTAATTGATAATTTTCCGGCGGACGGGCGTCCAATTTCCCGTACGCCCGTTTGGTAGCGGGAAAATCGTAACGTAATCGAAAAATTGCGTAAAAGAAGGGAAGGTAAGACAAAAGACGAAGAGAAGAAAGCGTAGAACTAATCACAAGAGAACCTTAAACCCTAAGCTAAAACCCTAATTAACTAATTACCTAAACGTTTATCAACTAAAAACAGGAATTTAAAACGAAATAAAAACAGTAAAAAAAACAAAAACAAACAGAAAAACGAAAAACAAAAACTAGACAACCGTCCGGCTCCCCGGCAACGGCGCCAAAAACTTGTCACGGATTTTATTAACACAAAACAAACAAGTAATAATCCGGTTAACCTCAAGTATAAGGATCGTAGTAATAGTGGTTAATGCCGGGTCGATCTTACGGGGAACTAAAAAATTGTGATTCTAGTTTTTGTCTAACCTAAACTATGTCACGAAACTAATCTAAACAAATAATAAAACAAAACAAAACAAAAATAAGACTAGACAGAGGATATAGTCCAAAGCTAGGAAGAATACGGGTTGCGAACCTTTAACTAACTAATCTAAGATGCAAATAAAAGTAAACTAACTAAACAAATTCAAGTTTTAAGGATTTAAATCAAGTGTATAACGAACAAACGAGGATTGATCCACCTATCCAACAAGCATTGATTTCCTATCTCGATTATATTGTGGTTTTTATCTAGGTTGTGATTCACCTTATCTAAATATGAACCCTAATTCCTTAGAAAGTTCATCTATTAATCTATTATCTTCCAATGCAAGATTAACGCGTTTTCTAACCAAAGGTGCAAACTTTACGTTTATAATCTAGCAATTAAACCTATTAACTTCCGTTATGATAGATTCAAATTACTATTCTTATTCATGGTGATCTAAGGTTTATTAAGATTTCCATCAACAATAAACAATCAACACATGCATATCTTCCGATGTAAAAGCAATTAAACATATTAAACATGAATAAGGAAACAACCTTTAATAAAAACTCACAAGATAATCGATGAAAACGAAATCAACAATTGTTGGATGGCTTCACAATACTCGTTTGATGAAGCTTTTAGCTTCGAACATCCTCGCAACTCAAATTTGCGTAAACAAGGCATAAAAAGGTAACTAATTTAACCTAAATCTAAAGTGCATAAAAACTGGAATAAAAAGGAGAAAAACGCAGCCTAAAGCCGCCCCTAGGTTTAGGGTTTTGAATAATGAGTATATGGTATCTTTAGGGTTGAGAAACAAACCGCCTATATATAGATTTCTAAGTCGGTTCAAAGAAAGTCGGCTACCGGACGCCCGTCCGGATCCTTGAACGCCCGTCCACTCTTCAAATAAACTTCGAATCGGGCCGAGTCATGATCGACGCTCGTCCATCCGGCGTCCACTCCCGCGTCCAAACTTCCCGAATCAACTTCCCATCCCCGGGACGCTCGTTCACTTCATCGACGCCCGTCCACCGGACGGAACCCGGACGCGCTTGATATAATCGAATTCTGATTTTTTTGATCTTTATCTCTTTTATCATCAATTAGCTCGAACTTAATCAACTTTTGATCATCTTTTGAGCCTCAAACATGTATCTATAACACATAAAAACATCGCAAAATGTAATAATGCTCAAATAATCATAAAATCACAATTAAAGCACCAAAATCAACCTATTTTGCGATTAACTCATTTAAAATATCATTTGCTCAATATTTCCATTAAACAATCGTTTCTTATGCAAATTCATACAAATACGGGGGAAAATACCATAGAATATAACGTTATAAATCGTATAAATTCACCCTTAACAAGAAGCATCTGAGGCCATGACCTACTTTTTCCCTCAGCGGGGTAGTATGCCACATGAGCCGACTATTTTTGATCTCTCGAAGAAGATGCGCACTGTCAAACATTTCATCAATTCCCGCATGTTCCCTTCTGCTGATGTCTCAAAGATAACTGATGAGGAGATTATTTTGTTGTATGCCACTCACATTGATGTTCCTGTGAACTAGGGGAACCTCATCCATTTTTCAATTGTCCAGTTTGCTACTTCTCCTTGGGCTCACGCTGAGATCGTGCTTCATTTTCCTTGGTTGAATACCAAGCTGTGTGCTCGCATCCCTACAGACCCGCTGGATGAGATGTTCTCGAGTAAGAACTCGAGGGGTGGTTTGCTACCTATAGATCCGGTTGATGATTCCTCTAGTGGGGTGGATGAGTTCCCCAATGATATTTCTGATGAGGAGTGATATCTGAACTTTGCCCAATCCATGTTGCTTTCTGTTTGGTTGTGCTGTTCTCTTTGAATTTAAGTTGATGTGTAATTATAATGCTCTCAGTGAGCACGACTTTCTCCTTCCCTATGATTTATTTGAGTTTGTTGGGCACGTTATTTGTTCTCTTTGTGGTATTGCATGTTACTTTGTTATAGGCATTTGTGCTTAGCTCTTTCTTTTGAAATGCCGTGCTTTATTACTTGCCCCATGCATGTATTTACCCATATTTTGCTTGGTATTCGCATTTTTCTGGTCTACGCCACTTTGATCACCAAGCCACTTGCTTTTCAGCATACTCGGCGCTTGAGTGACCAGCTTGGCTTACGCCGGCCGAACGCCGAATATCTCTGTATAAAAAATTGCTTTCTCGGCATAAGCTGAGAAACCTGTCGGTTCACGCCGACAGTTTTGGTTTCACCTTATTTTGCCTCGTAATTGCCCATTTTGTTTACTCTCTTTCCTCCTAACTACTCATTGACACACATTTCGCATTGAGGACATAGCAAGTTCGTAAGTGGGGAGTGGTGCCGTAGTTAGTCGGATAGAGAGAAAAATGTCACTAAATACTCAAGAAACACCTAGACTTTGTTCGTTTTCACGCATTACAAGCTCATAATACCCCTGGTGTAGATGAAAAGGTGTTGTCATTTGATGGTTCAAACTAAATGGAAAATGTGATTTGAATGATACACGAGAACATGTAAGTCTAATCTTAAAGGGTAGTGTGAAACCCAATGCATGCATGATTTTAATTTTCTGGCAGTGCAAATCATTGTGAAATCTTTCAAACAATCATCATGATAGAGTCTAGAACATAAGTTTGTACTCATTTGAGACGAATAATAGGCATTGGAATCGGAATAAGGGTGACGATTTTTGGTATTACTTTGACTCGACCATAGCCAAATGGCCTAAACATGAATTACATTTCGTCCCCGCCTCAGCCTTGTAGAGTGGCGAGACCCCACTCGAAACTAGCCATCGTATTTAACCTCATGATAATCCGACCTTTAACCCAATTTGGTCTACATTCCCTTGACTTCCCGTAAGTGTAGCAAGTATTTATGGATTGTGTGGGTGGTCATAATGCGGAGTAGTGGTTGGACAATTTTAGTCGGCTCGAGTTGGTTTTTCCCCAACTTACAAGCTGTTCACAAAAAAAAAACAAAAGTAGCTTTTCTCTTTCGAATTTTATGTACAATTTTCAATTTAGTTCGAAAAACCCCAAAATTACAAATTGAAAAAGATCTAGATTGAAACCGAATGATGCAATTTTATCCCAATTCTTAAGCTTTTAGTGGCACTTTTATACCAAATTCATGCAATTATGTGATGAAATAGATCAAAAGTTGTAAAGAAGTTTTAATTATTTAACCCCATACTTTAGGCGTTTATGCCAATTTTTGCTATTGGAATTATGCGAGGTATCATTTTTTGCTTTGTTTTGCAGATACCCAGGTTAGATATTAGTTTTGGAAGAGCTTGGAACAGTCTATCGAGCTTTTGGGAGGTTTTTTGTTGAAGAAGTTAAAGAATCAAGCTAAGAGTAGGATGTCGGCGCACACCGAGTACACAGGCGGAGGACGCCGGAATTTGACAGTTGAAAGTCTGAGCAGCAGTTAATGATTTTGACTCACCCAACTACCTGTCAGAAGTCGGTGCATGCCGAGTGCACAGACGGCGGACGTCGAAAGATCCGGATTTCAAGTTTTAAAGCTTATTCTTGGCTTCATTTTGAAAAGGGGCTGTAAATAAACAACCTTTTCTCTATCTTGAAGGCACTTTCACTTTCAAGGCTCTTCTAGCCACAATTTTCACATATTTAACTCTTAAATTGCAAGTGTAAACATTAAGAAATCTTGTTTTGATTCCTTGGATGAATTCTAGTTGGAAAAGTTTGTAGCTTTTGGGATACACTCTCTCCATTGGAGCTTTTGAAGATTGAATGTAAATCTTCCTTTTTCAAGTTATTAGATTGTGATTGGTATAATTCTTAGCCTTTACTTTGATTTAATTGTTCTTATGGTTATGGACTCTAACTTTAACAAGTTGGGACTCATAACTATGAGTGTCTAGTTTCACACTAGCCAAGATAATGTGAAGTGAAGATGGATTCTTTTGATTGTGCGTGAGTTGGTAGTTTTGCATTTGAGTTTCTTGTAGTGTTGAACCTTCTTTTGCTTGATATTGTTGATAGCAATTTAGGAAGTAATTAACCGTAGTTTGCACACACACACTTGGTAGAGATCGAAAGGGTATATTGAGTGTACGAAGGGAGTAGAAGAATCAGAAGGTAAAAGCCGACCTTAAGTGGAATTCGATTTCTTATCCGAGGGTATCTTAGGCTTGTGTTCAAGTGGATATCATGTTGAATCATTAGACTTAGGGTGCTTAAGTCAAGGAGGAGGCATAGAGTGATCTCATTCATTCGAAAGAAGGGGGATTGCTAGTCAAGGAACACACCCGGTTCACACTCTTAAACATCTTAGGAAGGAAGGTAGGTAGCCAACTCTATCATAGTCAAAGAAAGTCCATTGGATCAAAGAATTGTCTTGGTTAGTTCCATTTTTCAATTGAGTTTTAATTAGATTAATCATTACTTATCTTGCACAAAAATTGTGACTTGGATCGAAAATATGAACTTAATCGACACCAACACACTTCTTGTGAGATATTGTTGGATGTAATATCGCCGGACGGATCTAGATCCGCCCGATTACGCAGCGGAATAATAAGGATCACGATCAATATAACATTAAAGCACATAATTTAAGATATACCTAAAGAAATTTAGATCTACTTACCAATCAAAAGATAAGCTGAGATCCAAAGAATAAGCCGAGATCCGAGAATCGAGAATCCATAGTCTTCCGATGTGTATCTCCAAGCAACAACCGGTGGATGTTGATCATTGATGCTTGACCCCTTGATATGCTACCCGGAAAATCCCGAAGATTTTCCAACTCTAAACCCTAATAGGAAGTCGACATCTCCCCATTATAATTGTGTATATGGCGTGTTTTTCATCTTGTGTAGGATTTATGAGAGCTATCTTTATATAGGAGAGAAATCCTTATCCTCCAAGGATTTAATAATTAATACAAAATCAATTATAATAATTCTTATTAAATAAAAGATACACCTAGAATAATCTAGAACAAATCTAGAATATTTAAGGATCAATCTAATATTTTTCCAGTTAATTATTTAACAAATAAACAATTAATCACATGTCATATAATTATCCAAGAAAACTAATTTCTTGATAAATATATACTTACAAAATGCGCCTCCCCTAACTCAATTAGGTTAGCACACGTATGATACACAAAAGGATCGAGTCCATGAAAAATGTATTTTCCGTATATTTAATTATTTAGCCCACTAAATAATTATTTCACACATCAATTAAATAGTCCAACTACTTAATTTTTAATGAGTTCCAACGTCAAGAAACATATGCATGTTAGGAGCCACATCGGGGACCATGGACCTATAACCAGTAGCTACAATAAATTAAATAAAATTATTAATCTAATAGAACAATTCTTATCAATCTATTAATTCCGGGATTACGCCACCATAAACCCAAAACTGAACTCTACTGATTATAGATATATACTTACACTCTAATCATTGAGTAAAAGCGTCCATTGATATAATCATTACATACAGATAAATCCTCCATAGACTGTTCATTTTGATTCGGGATATTTCCGTAAACCCTTCTCAAAACATTTATCCTTATTTACCATTAACCCCCTAGTGATCAATTAGTTCATAACTAATATAATATGAACTGGGCCCATCGATCAGTTTCTAGAATTAACAAATAAGGGAACTGTCTGTCTACTTCCCGCAGGAAGGAATGGATTCCATATCTGTGAAGTCACAGACTACTCACTCATTCTAGAATAGAGCCAACGAGAAGTGTTTAGATCACATGTATCCAAGTGATCCTTAACTAACACATCAAACCCTACTTTGAACCAAGCAGTAAAATGTGATCATATTAGGATTGAGATTAATCCATATATGATCATCTTGTGATTCGATAAGATTTCTCGATCACGGAATTATATCGAGAAGTCAAATCAAATCGGACCAGTCCTATATGATTGACATCATATATAAATGCCCCACTAGGTACCTTATACTGACTGTCTGGATAAGACGGTCACACCGTTAAATGTTCTGGGCGCGTTATTGGTATATTAATCATGAGACCCATACTCTAATTAAATTCACCACGGACTAAATAGTTTTAAGCATATCATCACTAACTCAATCCTCGTGTGTATGCCATACACTGAGTTATGTGATTACATACCGATATACTTAGGGTTTTTATAAGCATAAATGCAAATATTAAGATGAATTATAAATCCTGTCAAAAACAATTACAGAAATTGTCTTTCGGGCACTACACCTAACAATCTCCCACTTGCACGAAAGGCAAGTGATTAATTGTTTTGAGCATACCCCTTATACCCAACATTCTCCCACTTGCTCTAAAAGCAAATGAGATATATCACTCAATTCTCTACCCGCCAAGTGCATCAAACCATTTAGATGTCAAAATACATTCCGAGTGTGCCGCCGCAGGGTCAGTCAGTGACTCGGTGAGTATGCAACATCTAAATGCCACATGACTTAGTATACTGATCCGTTAGGTTGTCAGCTCGAGACGATCTTTAGGATCGAAACGTTGCCGGTCCATCCAATCAGGTGGTACTCCCCGAATATGCTTTTTTTTACCTCTAGTGACTGTGAAGATCCTTATCAGCTACCTCTCCACTGTTTTCACAATGAAGTGGTATCGGCTTACCAGATCTGGAATTACTCCTAGATATGGAAGGAAATCCTCAATCTGACTTAAATTCAGAATCACACGAGTAAACACTTTGCCCGAGATCAACTTAACGATCATCCTTAATCTGACTTAAAGTCAGAATCAGTGTAATCATCTATATTCAGGTTCGCACACGAATATACTAGCCTATTATTCCTCGTTCTCCAAAGATACTTGAGGACGTACTAAACTTGCTATTTAATACACGAATCCAAGATTCGATTAACTTGTAATTACCTGAATTTATCTTATCAAAAGAGAGTCTATCCCATTTTCTATTCATTCTCAGGTTTAGAGAAGCATTCCGTGAGAGGTAGGGTAGGACTACTTCGTTGAATGTTGCATACCGATATGCAAAATCATCTTAACCATTAGGATAGATTGGATTGCCAGTCACATATTCTCGGGAATTTGAACGAATCAAATCCTTTAGAATATAGTCCGATTCTTTCATAAAGAGAATCTTGGCATGTCAGTTTCTGACTTCAGATAACACATCCATGTTGTTTCCAACTGTTTCAGTGTTACCATTCATGAACATTAATGTATACACTACTTTACCAATACTGACATCCAGTCTATGAAAGACTTATCAATATTCTTGTCAAGTCCACATACTTGAAATATGTGACTTTTAAATGACCTAGAGGTTTTCTTTGATCCTTAGAGGATATAGGCCTTGGTTCCTGAATCAATTCAAATTCCATTTGATTGGCGTTTGATTGGCAAGAAAGTCTTAAGGAGTTACCCCTATTTCCTGCATTCTAACGAAATCATGCATTTATTCTTAGCTAAAACCCTTCTGTTCGAATGAATTCAGATTCCGTTTGTTCGGCAAGAAAGTCTTAGGGAATCACCCCTATTTTCTGCTTTCTAACGGAATCAAACAAGACCGAGTGGTGAAAGAGTTCACGGTCTAGTTAACTCTCTACTTGTTAGGGAATCACCCCTAGACCACTCAGCTTTGTACCAAAATTTAAACTTTCTATTCATTCGACTCTTATCATGTAGATCCAATTACTCCCACTGGGCCTGAGACACTCAGGTGGTTCTACTAGAGTGTGAACAGAACTGGAGTACCAAAACTCCATTCATAGGGTTATGGATTTTAAACCAACCTCTATTGATCAGAATCCTATACAGCCTGCAAGGAACCATAGGTTATCAATCACCTCTGTAAACTGCAAAGTCTTCGAAAACCACAATAGGTAATGGTTAAACCATACTCCCATTGCGTTCTTGGAGGATTGATATTCTGATCTAGTTGTAATTATCAGTGTTATCACCAACAACCAATGTTGGACGTGGTCTGATCTAATCAGTTAGTAAATACCTTGAGTAATCGTACTCCAAAGTCCAAGGTTGTTATTCATAGACCCTTTCAGAAGGGTTTTTGACAGTATAACCATCACTTTCTGATCTTAAGAATCTTATAACCAACCTTTACTCGACATATAAGATATTGCACGAACAGTCATCATCTGAACGTGTACGCAAAATTTCCAGTCCTACCTTCAAGCATTAAGTGCTAAATGCCTATATTGACGGAAGTGGGGTGAACCGAATTCATAACCAGAAATTTGTAAGCATCTTCTAGGTAGACTTCTCGGTTTTATATGATAGTGTAAACCGTTATTTCGCAACCAATATCTTAAATGAGTTAAGCAGTGTATTGTAGCACATTAATAACTATATGAGGCAAATTTATGGTGTTATCCCTCAGTGGATAAATTCCACTGGGAGGCAGGCCGAGCATCAGTCCCAAGACTATGCTATGGCCTATTACTGAGCATAGAATACTCTATCTCTGGTGAATCAAAGATACCTCCAAATATTTTAGATAATCTTACTGGCGTTTCGAGTAGTTGTCTGATGAGATGTACTTACTCAGAAGCTCCTTCTAACTTTTATCTTTCACAAGACCCCGAAGGTCATTATGAACAAGCTATGTTACTTCTTTAAATCTATTACCCTTTCCCGATTGAAAGGAAGCTTAGTCATTGTTCCTTTTGAGACAGTGTTCCTTGACTGGGAGATAGAAATCACCCTAAGCCAGTCTTCAGATCTTGTCTTTAGGAAATATGCACTAATTAGTAGAGTATGAAGAAGTGTTTATCTAAATACGGAAACCTTTTTGCCTTTAATAGTTTAAGATGTGTTACATATACATTTTCAGCATTTCTTAGTGGTTCTGACTTTATAAAACAAAAGTCCGAGTCTTGGATTCGTGCTACAAATGTAATATTCACTTTCTATAAGACAAACAAATTATCGAATTGAAAGTGAATCCATTTGTTCCAACGAATCTGAAAACATAAAATAAATTTTCTGTGATATTCTAGGATTGAATCCGAAATTCATTTCCTTATATCACTCCCACTTATTCTAGCTGAAATAACTGCCAGTTGTCTACTCTATTTATCGTTTAATGCATAGCTACCTTGTTCTTCCAAAGAACTTAGCTTTCGAGGAAATCGTTAAGGATGCATTGGTTAGTGATCCGAAATCACCTTCCTTATCCTCTGATTTTCTATTTATTAATATTCCGGTTTAGCCTTAAAACTACTTAGTTTAGATGACTAACACGTATAGACATTCTTTCCTATTCTTGACTTTCCTTATATGGAAACAGTCTTGAACTAGCAGTTCATTTGAGTAGACACTACACGTGAACTGTGGGATGTCTAATGATAGTGTTACTCGTTTGGACTATTTGATTTTTCTAATAAATCAACAAATCATAAGGTTAAAGCTCCCACTACTTTATCAGTTCCAAATACCATCTAACTAGCAATGCTTTATGTTTGATTTTCAGATATTAGAAAAATCACCAGAACTAAGCTCCCACTAGTTTATCGGTTCCAAATACCGTCTGACTAGTAATGCTTTGTTCATGTTTTTCCAGGAATGGAAAAACTCTTGTGCAGTCTCTTACACATTTCTAATGATTTAGAAAAGCAAAAAATCATAAGAATAAAGCTCCCACGAGTTTATCGGTTCCAAATACTGTCTACCTAGCAATGCTTTATTTCTGATTTTTCAGAGATTAGAAAAATCACCAGAACTAAGCTCCGACTAGTTTATCGGTTCCAAATACCGTCTAACTAGTAATGCTTTGTTCAAGTTTTTCCAGGAATGGAAAAACACTTGTGCAGTCTCTTACACATTTCTAATGATTCAGAAAAACAACAAATCATAAGAATAAAGCTCCCACTAGTTTATCGGTTCCAAATATCGTCTAACTAGCAACACTTTATTTATGATTTTCCAATTTTTCAATTAGAAATTTCTTGTGTGATTACTCACACTAAAATTCACTAATAGAATTTCATAAAGTCCTACATCATCTTTGAACTAAGTGCGTCTCTCGTTCAACACGAGTGACAGCAGTGACATACCTATACTATGCCACTTAAGATTTAAAGGCTCAAGAGGAATAGCTCTTCCGAAAAATTTAATTGCATTCTTTGATGAGTTCAACATTCTTGTTACTTTCCACTTTTAACGAAGTCATTACACTAGCAGTTTAGTAGCCCAGAGATGATAGTTGTAAACAAAATTGACAGAAAAAATTCATACATACACGACTAGATAAATTTTAGGAATTATAAACAGTAAAAGTCTATCCTACCATTCCAAGGATTTAACATCACATCGTACCGCTGCCTAGGGGGTCGGTATCAGCACGATAACGGTTAAACTCAGACAATCTCTCTCGATGATTAAACTTTAAGAATCTAACATCTCATGGGAATCGTACATCATATACCTTAATCGTCAATTTCCTTCCTTTTTCAGCCAAGATATTTCGTAAAATATCCTGATGAGTGTGACCTACTATGTCAGACCTTTAAGTACGCCCCGAGTATGCCTACGTAGGGCAGGTCAGTGACCCGGCGAGTCCTCAAGATCCTATCCTTTCGGAGACCAAGCCTTGAATTTTGATAGCGGTGAACACCATCCGAAGGGGGCCGAAATCAAATCGGCACGAGGCGTCACCATTCTCTCACTTTCTTGCATCTATAGTAGAGGCCGTGGGGTCGGCTGTCGCCTTCCCCGCTCCCACTCAATATTTTGAAAAAGTGGTGGGTTTACTGATTGCGGTTTTGGACTTGACAATATTTTAAGAAACAACAAATCATGTACCCAAATGGTGTCGGTGATGTAGGCAAGCCTACCCGTCTTATTCGTTGGAACATATGTGACTGTCGGTCGGATCCGGCTAAGAGAAGCCCCGTTTAGCTGTAAAGGCTTGTCGGATATGCTAAGTCTTGCCGAACCCCCGTGCAATCGTCACACGTGGAGGGTGAGTCGATCGAGCCGTAGCTCAGTTGAACTTACCCAACCATGGTTAGACCATTTCCGAACCCATATATCATGATTTTCCGATTACTTAAATTGTCAAACTTTCCCGTAGACACTACGGAACAAACCCGCAATCTCGTTCCGGTTTAAGGTGGGATTCACCGAGAATCCATCACCGAAAACTTAACGATTGACAAAACCCAGTTCCTCGTTTCTTAAATTAGTTTCTAATAATTAATTTCCACAACAATTAATTAAAACTTAAACTAATTAATCGAGTTGAATACATGCCTAATTAATTATCCAAAATTATCTAGCTACATGTATGCATATGGAGTGGAATTCATGATATGATGCATGGCATTTTTCCGGTTCTACGCATACATTCTAAGCATACATACCAGTGAGGAAAATAAACATCAAGATGGACCGTTGGCACCCCCGTATCTAACCTATTAGAAAATAAATAAATAAACCCTAACTAGGGTTTACTAGTTTCTAATACAATCTGCTGCTGATCCGTTTCATCGAAGATCGGGCATCCAAACGAACTCTGATTGACACGACAATTTGTGGGCCTGTTCTTCACTACTCCTGCTTCAATATGGACGGTTAGATCCGAGTTTCTATGGCCCAATTTTCTCAAGCAATCCGCCGATCCAACTGCTGTATCTGTTTATAACTGCGGTGCAGCAGTGTCTTCCCGGAGCCGATCGGGCATCGAGACAAAACCCGATCGACATGAAAGTTTTAGGCCTTGTTCATAACTCCATGTTAGTCAATCGGAATGGTCGGATCTATGTTTCAACATTCCAAACTCTTCCAGAATTTCGACGAACTCACAGCTAGGGTTTTTACGGCTGCTGTGTTTCTCTGTTACAGTAGTAACTTTATAGCAGCGATCTGATACCGAGACGGACTCCGGTCGACACCAAATTTTGAGGACATGATCATCAACTTTGGATCCTTATTATGACCGGAGGGATCGTCGTTTCAACTGCTCAATCAACGGGAAAAAAGAAAAGACAAACAGCAACAAAACAGATCTATTTCTAGGAAATTTAAAATTACATCACCAAACTAATTACAAAATTTCCTATACTCATATAACGAATTTATATGAGTTTACAATAGATCTAACGGGTAAACAGTGCCAATCCCAATCCATCTCTTCAACCACAACATATCAAAGCATTCATCATCATGAAAATTTTCGAATTTAAAAAAAACGAAAAACAATGGAACCTAAACATGCAAATCCACTACTAAATCTATCAATTATATACTTTATTTTAGATCGGAGGCTCTGCTACCATTTGTTGGATGTAATATCGCCGGATGGATCTAGATCCGCCCGATTACGCAACGGAATAACAAGGATCACGATCAATATAACATTAAAGCACATAATTTAAGATCTACCTACAAGAAGGTTAGATCTACTTACCAATCAAATGATAAGCCGAGATCCAAAGAATAAGCCGAGATCCGAGAATCGAGAAGCCATAGTCTTCCGATGTGTATCTCCAAGCAACAACCGGTAGATGTTGATCATTGATGCTTGACCTCCTTGATATGCTACCCGGAAAATCCCGAAGATTTTCCCAACTCTAAAACCTAATAGGAAGTCGACATCTCCCCATTATAATTGTGTATATGGCGTGCTTTTCATCTTGTGTAGGATTTAGGAGAGCTCTCTTTATATAGGAGAGAAATCCTTATCCTCCAAGGATTTAATAATTAATACAAAATCAATTATAATAATCCTTATTAAATAAAAGATACTCCTAGAATAATCTAGAATAAATCTAGAATATTTAAG
The DNA here is from genome assembly GCA_036785695.1 of Gentiana straminea. Lineage (NCBI taxonomy): Eukaryota > Viridiplantae > Streptophyta > Magnoliopsida > Gentianales > Gentianaceae > Gentiana > Gentiana straminea. The sequence goes on along the minus strand of JAVUPR010000224.1, from coordinate 9,878,409 downwards.
GATCAATCTAATATTTTTCCAGTTAATTATTTAACAAATAAACAATTAATCACATGTCAAATAATTATCCAAGAAAACTAATTTCTTGATAAATATATACTTACAAAATGCGCCTCCCCTAATTCAATTAGGTTAGCACACGTATGATACACAAAAGGGTCGAGTCCATGAAAAATGTCTTTTCCATGTATTTAATTATTTAACGCACAAAATAATTATTTCACACATCAATTAAATAGTCCAACTACTTAATTATTATTGAGGCCCAACGTCAAGAAACATATGCATGTTAGGAGCTACAATAAATTAAATAAAATTATTCATCGAACATAACAATTCTTATTCAATCTATTAATTCCGGGATTACGCCATCATAAACCCGAAACTGAACTCTATCGATTATAGATATATACTTACACTCTAATCATTGAGTAAAAGTGTCCATTGATATAATCATTACATACGGATAAATCCTCCACAGACTGTTCGTTTTGATTCGGGATATTTCCGTAAACCCTTCTCAAAACATCTTATCCTTATTTACCATTAACCCCCTAGTGATCAATTAGTTCATAACTAATATAATATGAACTGGGCCCATCGATCAGTTTCTAGGATTAACAAATAAGGGAACTGTCTGTCTACTTCCCGCATGAAGGAATGAATTCCATATCTGTGAAGTCACAGACTACTCACTCATTCCAGAATAGAGCCAACGAGAAGTGTTCATATCACATGTATCCAAGTGATCTTTAACTAACACATCAAATCCTACTTTGAACCAAGCAGTAAACTATGATCACATCAGGATTGAGATTAATCCATATATGATCATCTTGTGATTCGATAAGATTTCTCGATCACGGAATTATATATTAGAACTCAAATCAAATCGGTCTACTCCTATATGATTGACATCGTATATAAATGCCCCACTAGGTACACTATACCGACGGTCCGGATACGACGGTCACACCGTTAAGTGTTCTGGGCGCATTATTGGTATATTAATCATGAGACCCATACTCTGATTAAAGTTCACCATGGACTAAATAGTTTTAAGCATATCATCACTAACGCAATCCTTGTGTGTATGCCATACACTGAGTTATGTGATTACATACCGATATACTTAGGGTTTTCAGCAGTGTATTAATATAAGCATAAATGCAAATATTAAGATGAATTATAAATCCTGTCAAAAACAATTACAAAAATTATCTTTCGGGCACTACACCTAACAGATACGACCTTGACTCACCAACTAGGCTACAGTTGACCTGGTACACTGCCGGTTAGACTGAACACCCAGTAAGGACACGCCAATAATCTGAGTAAGACCGTGTAAAACCATACTCGGTCAAAGCCCATGCATGCTTTGCAAACCAGCACCTTGGTGCCTGCTTCAAAGATATATAGATTTCTTCATCCGACAAACCAAGTTGCCCCTTGACTTCTCGAAACTAGGGGAATTCACATATAAATCCCCTCATCCAAGTCGCCATGGAGGAACGTGTTCTAAACGTCCATCTGATGGATCTCCCACATTTTAATAGCTGCAACTGCTAAAAAGTCCACCATTTTTTCCATGGGAGCGAAAGTCTCAGTATGATCAATGCCTTCGACCTTTAGACGTTGCAAACGTCCATGTTCATCATATATTTCAGTGTAAACCCATTTAATCCTCAAGGATTTATTTGCGGGAGGGAGGGCTTGAAACTCCCAAGTACCTTGATCTTCCAAAGCACAAATTTCATCTGCCATTGTCTTTCACCACCCTTCATGTTTAACTGCTTCCGTAAAATTATGAGGAGGATTCCCTACAGTAATGGCTGCTACAAACTTACGATCTTTGTCAAAAAAAGGTGTAAATCAACAAAATATGAAAGAGGATACCGAGTATCTAAGGAAGATGACAGAGGCGGTGATGAAGGAGAGGGATTGTTCGTGTCGAACCGAGTATGAGTGATGATGTCTTGATACCGTGTATTGGGAAGTTTTTCTTTTCTTCCCACAACCAAGCTCCGTGACCTCGACAGTCTCCATATCAGTAACAGGAGGAACTGGCCCCTCTGAAGGCCGAGACCCCACCCCATGATCCCCTTCTCCAACCGAGGCTACAGGTTCATAGGGTGGAGGTAGGGGCTCGACCTATGGAACATCAAGGGGAATATCTTCATCAAAATAATTAGTAACATACTCATGCGAACTTGTGCCATATGGAGAACTTCTCGGAATGGAAGAAGTGGTCTCCGCCATAGGAAAAAAATTCTCAAAAAATTTAACATCGCGTGAGACCAACAATTCTTGAGTTTCTAGGTCAAATAAAGTCCACCTCTTCTTCGCATAAGGATAACCCATGAAGATACAACACAGACTTTTACTCGCAAATTTAGCACCATTATGGCATTAATAATGAGCATAACATAAGCATCCCAAGACACGTTGGACATTTAGGTTGGGAGGTTTACCATACAAGCATTCATAAGGAATTTTATATTTTAGAACACTCGAAGGAGTACGATTGATTAAGTAACACACAACCACATCACATATGTTGGAAGAAACGGACGAAAGATAATTTATGTAATTGTTTTTAGAATTAATAAATGACAGATTTATTCTCATCTTATTACTTGCTTCGTGCTTGTAAGTAATACACTACTGAAAACCCTATGTCGTATCATATGTAGCCATATAACTTTGTGTGTGACACACATGAGGATTAAGTTTATGGTGATACACGTGAACTGTCAGTCCGTGGTGAACTTAATCAAGTATGGGGTCTATTGATTAACCACCATTAATGCGCCCAGAACACTTTATGGTGTGACCGTCCTATCCGGACCATCGACATTGGTTGTCTAAGTGGGGCATTTATATATGATGAGAGTCATATAGGACTGCACCGATTTAATCTGAGTTTCTCATATAATTCTGTGATTGAGAAATCTTATTAAATCACAAGATGATCATATATGGATTAACCTTAATCCTGAAGTGATTACAGACTCCTACTTGTTTCAGGATAGGGTTTGATGTGTTCGTTAAGGATCGATAAGAGGTGCGGTCCGAATCACTTTCACGTTGGCACTATTCTGGAATGAGTGAGAAGTGTGTGTTTCACAGATATGGAATACATTCCTTCCTGCGGGAAGTAGAAAGACAATCCCCTTTTTTGTTAATCCTAGAAACCGATCGATCCGCGGAGTTCGTATTGGTTATGAACTAATTGATCACTAGTGGGTTAATGGTAAATAAGGATAAGATGTATTGAAGAAGGCTTACGGAAAAAATCCCGCTTCATTACGGATAGTCTATGGAGGGTTAGTTTATATGTAATGATTATTTCAATGGACACTTATCGACTCAACTCGACGTTTTGAGAATAAGTTATATCTATAATCGATAAAGTTCAGTTTCGGATTTATGGTGGCGTAATTCTGGATTTAATAAGTTGAGTGGGAGAAACGCCCGAAAGATAATTTATGTTATGTTCGATGAATGTTTTATTCAATTTATTGTAGCTACTGGTTATAGGTCCATTGTCCCCGGGTTGGCTCCTAACATGCGAGTGTTTTCTCATTTTATGGAACCTCGAGAATAAATTAAATAGTTGGTCTATTTAATGAATATGCAATATTATTTATTTGGTAAATAATATGTAAAATAGAAAAGACATTTTCTATTAAAGTGATGTTAAAAGTGGCTCCCCATGTGATAAATAATTAGAAAAAGAAATTTTTCTAGATTATGTCACATGTGTGATTAATTAATTATCTATTTGGTGAATAATTAATGGAAAATTAAGAGATTGATTATTTGGGAATTATCTCTTATTTTGTGGGAAAAATATATTTTCCTTATGGGAATAGGTTTTTTGTGGTGTGAAAAGGATAACTCTCTTGACTAGTTATTTTCCTATATAAAGATAGTTCCACCTAGCACAAAATATATCACAAATAGCACCACAATACAAATAAAAAGGAAGAAAAATTAGTTTCTTGCATTAGTCATTAAGAGGAGAAAAATCTAGGGTTTTTCTTGTGCATATTCGAGGAGGTTCTACGGCGAGGATCGACGTCCACCAGTCGTCGCTAAGAGATACAATCCGGAAGACTACGACTTCCCCCTTATGTCGATTTATCGTCTCTCTCCGGTGTGGGTAAATCTACTAACCTTCTTGTAGTTATTAATTATTTATGCGAATCAAATCGTGGTAAAATCGAATGCGATTTTATTCGTAGCTTCCGCTGTGCTAGATCGAGTGTCTCGATCGGTGCTGAGAATCACATCTGACGATCCAATTATGGATCGGCTCCTATATCCAGCATGTGGTATCGGAGCCAGGTTAAAGAGATTTTGAGATTTTGATTGCATAATTAATTAATAAGGAGTGAATTGAATAAATATTGCATCTTTTATATGTTTATTATATATATATATATATATATATATATATATATATATATATATATATATATATATATATATATATATATATATATATATATATATATATATATATATATATATATAGCGTGGTTGAATGTTTTGGTTGACGAGATGGATTGGGGTTGGTATTGTTTACCCGTTAGATCTATTATAAACTCAATTATTTCCGGGTATAGGAAATTATGTAATTTATTATTATTTTAATTTTCTAGATGCATAATTGTATTTTATTTTATTTTGTTTTCTTTCTTAAAAAAAAATTTAAAAAATAAAAAATTAAAAAAATCAAAGCCAACAAAATTCGAACCTCGATTGATGTGACGGAGGGTAGAGTGCTACACCAGTTCGACTGTGAAGCAACTTTTGAAGATTTCATCCAGCAAATTAATATATGAAGCGGCGGCTGTTTCATTAGATAATTAGTAAACCTTATTGAACGTAGGGTTTATTTATTTAGATTATAGATTAGATACGGGGGTACCAACGGTCCATCTCAGTAGTTTATTTTTCGAATTTATTTTCTTGTATGATTATTTATGTGATATAACAATGCCATGACATGCATCATATTCATGAATTTCATTCCGAGCATATGCATAGATGTAGATAATTAAAACGAACGGCATTTTATCGGGATATAAAATTCACATGGTAAAATAAAATTTACTCGGTAAATATAATTTTGGGATTTAAAAATCATTCGTGATTTTTAATTATGTAGTGACTGCATGAAAGAATTTTAATAATTGAAAAATTGGAAAATCCGGAAAAGTGGGACACCAACTGAGCAAAAGGTTCGAAAATTGGTTCGGGCGGTCAACAGGGCTTCGGCTCGACTCGACTTGTCCGTCCAAGTACGGGGTTAGCCACGGGGGTCCGGCAAGGTCAAACTATCCGGTGAGCTGAGGCTCAGTGGGGCAACCTTAGCCCGATTTTCAACCCGGCACCCGCACACGTGCGACGTTAGCGTCATATATGCACCACCGAAGAGGATGGATCGGCTTAGCCAATCCCGACACCGTTCGGTGAACTCGGTTAAAGCTCAACCAGGGTTTAATACCGATAAGTTGGTGATTGCTTTTCAAGATTTATTGTTTTCAAATAATTGAGATAAAATTCTACGATCCAAAATTTTTATCATGACATTATTAGGACTATGAAATTCATTGGTGAATTTTAATTGTGTAGTGTCTACACAAGAGATTTTCTAAATATTCAAAAAAATTGGAAAATCATGAATAAAGTGGTGTTAGTTAGACAATATTTGGAACCGATAAACTAGTGGGAGCTTTTAATTTTGTGATTTATTGTTTTGGTATTATTAGAAAAATTCATAAAGTCCTAATGTATTAGGGTTTTGAAATTCTTGGTGAATTTTAATTGTGTAGTGTCTACACAAAGAATTTTAAAATCCGAGAAATTGGAAAATCGTGAATAAGTGACACTAGTTAGACGGTATTTGGAACCGATGAACTAGTGGGAGGATTAATTTAAATATTCATGATTTATTGTTTTTCGGATTGTAAATAAAATTCTAAAACCTAAAAGAGACTACCAAGTTTTCAAAATAATGAGTGGGAGCGGGGAAGGTGACAACCGACCCCTCGGCCTCTACTGTTAACACAAGCACTGTGAGAGAATGGTGACGCCTCGTGCCGCTTTGATTTTGGCCCCCTTCGGATGGCCTTCACCGCTATCAAAATTCAAGGCTTGGTTTCCGAAAGGATAGGATTTTGAGTACTCGTCATGTCACTGACCTACCTTCAGCGGCATACTTGGGGTCTACTTAAAAATCTAAAACAATAGGTCACACTCTGAAGGGTATTTTTGGAAATATCTTGGCTGAAAAAGGAAGGTAATCAACAATTAAATCGGGAAGTCTGATTCTCAGTTAATTGTTGAGAGAGATTGTCTAAATTTAATCGTCACCTCTTTGACCTACCCGTCGGCGGCACTGAGGTGTGAGATTAAATCCTTGGAATGGTAGGATAAACTGCATACAAGACATCACGTTTATAATTACTAAAATCATTATTTGTTGTGGTGTATGATTTGATTTATATTTCTGTCAAAATTTATTTTTGCAACTACATATCATCTCAAAGGTATCTAAACTGCTAAACATATTATATTGACTAATAACGACTTCGTAAAAGTGGAAAAGTAACAAGAACGTTGAACTCATAAATCGAGAATGCAAATTAATTCTTAGGAATAGGATGTTCCTTTTGAGCCTACAAACTTAAGTGACATTGATGTGACTACTGTCACTCGTGCTGAGCGAGAGACAAAACTGATATTAGTTCAAAGACGACAAGAATGATTTGATATGAATCTCACCAGACATCCCATAGTTCACGAGTAGTGACTACTCAAATGAACTGCTAGTTCACGGCCATTTCGTTTAAAGAAATCAAAGAATGGGAAAGAATGTCTACAAGCGCAAGTCATCTAAACTAAATAAGTTAAAGCTAAACCGAAATATTAATAAAAAAATTAAAGGATAAGGAAAGTGATTACGGATCACCAACCTATGAATCCTTAGAGACTTTATTAACCGAGTAATTTGACTCGGAAGCTAAAGTTCTTTTGTAAGAACGATGTAGCTGGGCATTCATGATGAAGAGTAGACAACGGGCAGTTATTTCAGCTAAGATAGTGGGAGTGATATTTGGAAACAAAATTTCGGATTTTAATCCTTGAATATCGTAGAAATTTAATTTCTGTTTTAAGATTCGTTGGAACAAATGGATTGACTTTCAAATCGATAAAAATAGTTGCCATAAAGAAAGTGAATATGACATTTGTATACGATTCCGAGACTCGGACTTTTTTTGATAGAGTCAGAACCACTAAGTAATGCTGTAAAGGTATATGTAACACATCATAAGCTATTAAGACAAATGGTTTCCATATTAAGATAAACGATTCTTCAGCATCTATTAATTAGTGCATATATCCTAGAGATAAGATCTGAAAACTGGCTAAGGGTGATTCCTATCTCCCAGTCTAAGAACACTATCTCAAAGGAAAAATGACTAAGTAACCTTTCAATTAGGAAAAGGTAATAGAGCTAAAGAAATATCACAACTTGTTCATATTGACCTTCGGGGTCTTATGAAGGATACAAGCTAGTGGGAGCTTTTGAGTGGTAGACATTTTGTCTGATGACTACTCGAAACGCCGATTAGTTTATCTAAATATTTGGAGGAATCTCTGATATTACCAGTGAAACGAGTATTCCATGCTCAAATATAGGCTATAGCATAGTTTTGGCACTGATGCTTGGCCTACCTCCGGGTGAAACGATTTCACTGAAAGGATAAACCATAGATTGTCTTGTATAGTTATTGATATGCTACAATACACTGCTTAACTCAATTAAGATGTTGGTTGCAAAATAACTGTTTACATTATTATGTAATACTGAGAAGTCTACCTAGAAGATGCTTATGAATTTGTGGATAAAGAGTGAACTGCATTTACTCCACTTCCGCAAATAGAGGCATTTAGCACTAGTGCTTGAAGGTAGGACTGGAGATTTTACATACACGTTCAGATGATGACTGTTCGTGAAATATCTTAATGCAATGAGTAAAGGTTGGTTATAAGATTCTTGAGATCGGATCGTGACGGTTATACACTGTTACATCCTTTCTAAAAGAATGTTTAAATAACAACCTTAGACCTTGAAGTACAGTTACTCAAGGAGTTACTATCTGATTTAATCAGACCACATCCAACATTGGTTGTTGGGGATGATGCTGATAAATACTACTAAACTAGATCAGAAAGTTAATCCACCCAAATCCAGTGGGAGTATGGTTTATCCATTGACTCGCTGTGATTATGCAGACTTAACAGTCTGCTGTGGTTGATTGATAACCTATGGTCTTTTGGAAAGACTGTATAGGATTCTGATAAAAGAAGGTTGGTTTAAAGCCATATACCTATAAATGGAGTTTTGGTACTACAGTTCTATTCATACTCTTGTAGAACCGCCTGAGTATCTCAGGCCCAGTGGGAGCAATTCGATCTACGTGAAAAGAGTCGATGTCAGGATTTGCTTAGTTTAACTTTCTAAGCAAAGCCAAGTGGTCTAGAGTTAATTCCCTGAGTAGTAAATAGTTCAATAGGGGTGATGCCCTGAACTCTCTCACCACTAATCCTTGCTTGACTCCATGGAAAGCATAAAGATTACCATGGGTGATGCCTTGAAACTTTCTTGCCCAAGAATGGAGCTTAGATTCATTCAGAACAGAAGGGTTTTAGCTTAAATCCAATGGCAGATTGACTACCTATGCTTATATCCATTGGTGGATAAAAGCAAACCTCTAGGTCATTAAAAGTCACATGTTTGAAATATGTGGGCTTGACCAGAATATTGATGAGTCTTTTGTAGACCAGAGAATCAATATTGGTAATGTAGTAGACGTTAGTGTTTATAAAGATTACACTGCAACGGTTGGGAACAACTTGAGTGTGTTATATGAAGTCAAGAACTGACGAGCCAAAGCTTCTCTAAATCAGAGAGTGGACTATATTCTTAGAATCGATTCGGTCGAATTCATGAGAACAAGTTGTTGGCCCTATCCCATCATTCTTATTGGTTAAGATGATAATGCATTTTCATATGCAAAATTCAACGAGAGGTTTCCTACCCAACCCCTCACGGAATAATTCTCTCAATCTTCAGATTTAGAGAAAATGGGATAAATTCTCTTTTGGATAGAGAAAGTCAGGTTATTAAAAGTCGATTAAAGTCGAATCTTGGATTCGGACGTTGAGCAGCAGTATAGTGCATCCTCAAGTACCTTTAGAGAATGAGGAGTCATATGCTTGAGTATTCGGGTGCAAACCTGAGTATTGTTGACTACACTGATTCTAATTTTGTCGGATTAAGGATGATCGTGAATCGATCTCAGGCTCAGTGTTTACTTATTGTGTTGGAGCTACAGTCTGGAGCAATCCAGCATTGCCAATTTGACCTTGTTAGTCGAATACATATCAGCTTTCGGAGCAGCTAAAGAGTCAGTGTGGCTTGAGAATTTCTTTGTTGGACCGGGAAGTGATTCTAGGTCTCGATGAGCCGATACCATTTTTTCTGTGAAAATAGTTGAGAGGTAGCTCATGCAAAAGTTCTTCGCAGTCACAAGAGGTCAAAAGCATATTGAGAGTAAATACCACCTGGTCAGACAGATCATGCAAAGAGACGATGTTTCGGTCTTAAAAGATCGCCTCGAGCCGACAACCTAGCTAGCTGATCAGTTTACCAAGTTGCGTGGCATCTAGTGTCACTGAAAAGCAATTGGTGGGTCTGAAAATAAGGGGATGTGTCTCATCTGCTTTATAGCAAGTGGGAGAATGTTGTGGATAGATAGAATAAGGATGTGGTGCTCTAAAAAAAATCATTGCTTGTCTTTACGGGCAAGTGGGAGATTGTTAGATATAGTGTTCCCGAAAGACAATTGTTGCTTGTCCTTACGGGCAAGTGGGAGATTGTTGGAAGAAACGCCCGAAAGACAATTTATGTAATTGTTTTTAGAATTAATAAATGACAGATTTATTCTCATCTTATTACTTGCTTCGTGCTTGTAAGTAATACACTACTGAAAACCCCAAGTCATATCATATGTAGCCATATAACTTAGTGTGTGACACACACAAGGATCAAGCTTATGGTGATACACTTGAACTGTTAGTCCATGGTGAACTTAATCAAAGTATGGGTTCTATAAGAGCACATGAAACATTCAAAATGTGTTGATGTTTCCGTTCTACCCTCCCATTTTGTTGAGGGGTACCCATATAGGTGATATGCCAAGCCCAGAAAGGGGAATAAGGTCCTCGGCCTATACAGTTCGCACCTTTATAAGTCGGATTGGGCCGGACATCAATTCATCTCACTCTTTGCTTCAGTGATATTTATCATTGGTAGTGCAATGAGTGTCGATCAAGAAAAGCCTTTGACCCGCCCTTTGGCCGGCAAGAAGCACAGGGGGCTGACTCGCTCGCCCCTCAGCTCGTAGTCCGACCACGACTCGGATCAAGCACGCTTATCAAGAACCAGAAGTTAATGCTCGACTGTTACAAATTAATAACCCGCCATGGTTATCATGAAGCTCGCCCAATCAGACATGGACACGTCAGCCATGTATTTAATCACTTTAATTATGCCTTAATTGTAATCTCTTTCAATTGTTAACTCCTAGCCCTATAAATAGTGGCAATGAACCCTATACAGGTATATATTATTCGATAACACCAAAAGTAGACAACCACTACCAATTCGTCGACAGATTGCATGTTCCTTACAGCTTTCTTGTCATTTCATACTACTGCCACATCACTCATATTCAGCTCCATATATCCACCGCCAAAATCATCATAAATAGCCACTAAAATCTAACAAAATACGTTTGTGATAATTCCGACATTATCATCATGATGTTTCAAAGATAATCCCCTATTCTCGATAATATGGTTGTAAAAACTCCGTCCCGTTATCGCTACGAACACGTTTAATTTTCTGATCAAATTGCTCTTCAACTAATGCCACAAATTCCTAACATAGAAGCAACTTCCACTTTATTTTAAAGAAAATAAACCCAAACAATCCTAGAAAAATCATCGACAATCGTCCAAAAATAGAAGGCTCCGCAAGTAGAATGTCATATACGGACCCCACAAATCATAGTGAATAGTTCAAATATTCTATTACCTCTAAGAGGCACTAGTAAGAAAGCTATCATGAGGTTGTTTTGCACGAAAGCATACATCACAACCGTCTTTATTCAAACTACTAGACGTACTCACAACGGGAAATTTCCTTAGAACTTTTTCCGAAGTGCCATAACTCTACCGAATCTCCACCAGTAACTGCAATAATTCTTGCATCTGGAACACCTCGAAAAAAAAAGTCCCTCGACATGTTCACCCACTCCAATCACCATCCTCGTTACTCGGTCATGCATAAAACATAATCAAGAGTGTGAGTTCAATACGACAATTATATTCGTCCAAAAACTGAGTAACAGAAAGGAAATTGCACATCGAATTCGGAATATATAACACATTTACCAGTTTTAAATTTCCTGGCAAGATTACATTGCCCTTATGGGAAGTATGTGAAGTGGCGCCATCCGGTAGGCCAACCGGGAATTTATCGATCTCTCAAACATCCATCAACAAATTTAAGCGTCCGGTTACATGATGATGTTAGGTGTAGTGCCCGAAAGACAATTATGTAATTGTTTTAAGACAGAATTAATAATTCATCTTATTATATGCATGTGTGCTTATAATTAAAACACTACTGAAAACCCTAAGTACCTTGTTTATGTAATCAAATAACTCAGTGTATGGCTATACATAAGAGGATTGAGTTAGTGAAATGTACTTAAAATTAACTTAGTCCGTAGCGTTTATTAATCTGAGTACGGGTCTCTAGATTAATTTGCTAATAATGCGCCCAGAACACTTTAGGTGTGACAGTCTTATCCGGACTGTCGGTAATAGGGTACCTAGTGGGGCATTTATATATGATGATTAGCATATAGGGCTGGACCGATTTGATTTGAGTTCTCGATATAATTCCGTAATCGAGAAGTCTTATCGAATCACAAGATGATCATATATGGATTAATCTTAATCTTGAGGTGATCACAGACGACTGCTTAGACTGGAGTGGAGTTTGATGTGTTAGTAAGGACCACTTCGCAGTATGTGGTCCAACACTTCTCGTTGGCTCTATTCTAGAATGAGTGAGTAGTCTGTGTTATCACATATATGTAATCCATTCCTTCCCTCGGGAAGTAGACAGACAGTTCCCTTATTTGTTAACCCTAGAAACTAATCGATCGGCCGAGTTCATATCATATTGGATATGAACTAATTGATCACTAGGGGGTTAATGGTAAATAAGGATAATATGTTTCGAGAAGGGTTTACGGAAATATCCCGAATCGAAGTGAACAATATGGAGGATTTATCCGTATGTATTAAATATATCAGTGGACGCTTTCGACTCATAAATTGAGTGTAAGTTATCTATATTCGATAGAGTTCAGTTTCGGGTTTATGTTGGTGTAATCCCGGAATTAATAGGTTGGATATAATTATTCTGTCTGATCAATAATTTTATTCGATTTATTGTAGCTACTGAATATGGGTCCATGGTCCCCGACGTGGCTCGTAATATAGCATATAGGTTTCTCGTCGTTGCACCTCAATTATAATTAAATAATGGATTGGGCTATTTAATTTGATATGTGGATTAATTGTTTAGTTGGACTAGATAATTAAATGCATGAAAATGTTTTTTCGTGGACTCGGCCCAAATAAATGGAAAAATGCGCATGACCTCATTATTTAGGGCTTGGGGCGCATATGTGTGTTATTTATTATTGGGAAATTTGTTTTCCTAAATTAATAATAAGACATGTGATTAAATTATTTATGTGTTAAATAATTTAAGGAAAAGAATATCTTTTATATATCCTTATTTATTTTGGAATATCTTAGATATATCTTTTTAGGAAAATGATTATTTCAATTGATTTTGTATTAATTAAATAAATCCTTGGAGGACAAGGATTACTCTCCTATATAAAGAGAGTTCTCCCAAGCCTTTTGATATCACATTAAACACGCCATTATCATAAGAATATAGCTTGGAATTTTCGGCTATAGTTCTTAGGGTTTCGAGTTGGAATAATCTTCGGGATTATTCCGGTAGCATATCAAGGAGGTCCGGCGGCGGGAAACACCATCCACCTGGTGTTGCTGGGAGACACACGTTGGAAGGCTGTGGCTTCTCAATACACGTGTTATTGGATCTATCTTTCTTGGAGTTAAGCACCATTAAAAGGTAAAATCCAAACCCCCTTGTAGTTTGATCTTTAATTTATATTCTTTGTTCTCGTTTAGATCTAGATCTGATGCTTTCCGCTGCGTAATCGGGTCAATCTATGATTGATCCGACGATATCACATCTAACAAGTGGTATCAGAGCCTTTGATCTAACGATCAAAGTATATGAATTTTAGATCTTTGAGTGGAAAAACATGTTTTAGGTGTTTTTATTTCGTTTTTTTGGTAAATTCGAAATTTAATCATGTTGTATGCTTGTGAATGTTGTGGTTGAAGAGATGGATTGGGGTTGGTATTGTTTACCTGTAGATCTATTTTGTAGCTCCTTTATTTAGTAACAATTGAGCATAAGAATTGTATTTTTTTATGTCCTATTTTCGAAAATTATGTGTAAAAGTAGCATCTTTTATTGTAATTTGATTGTTCCGGGTTCGAGACGACGAAGATCATGATGTTGAAAATCATCAAGATATCAAAAAACGTAAAAACGGAGGAGGCCGATTGTTTTATTTTTCCGGCAAATTAGGTTCACGGCGGTTTTTTTTTTCGATGCGGCAATTATTTTTTTTTTGTTCAGGGTCACGGCAAATTTTTTTTGGGTGTGGCGGCTAGGGCTGATTGAATAATAATAATAATAAAAAAAAAGGGGGGTTTACACGGCATCAATATATATTTTTTTGCATGGTTTTGCATGCACAATTTTATTTATTGTTATAACCTAATTGTTTTGCCGACATAAGAAAATTTTTTTTTTTTTGATCAGCCCAGAATTAAAAAAAAAAATTGTTTTTTTTAAAACAATTATTAATATAGATATATTTTAAATATATGGGTATATTACGGCCTCCTCTCCTCGTTGTTCGTGGTTCGTGTCAAGATCGAAGCTTTGAAGATCCTGATGATTCAAGTTTGAAGATCAAGACTCAAGACATAGTATAAGCTTTACTTTTCCTTAGAAAATAGTTAGTCGGGGGTACCAACGGTCCATCTCGATGTTTACTTTTCGGTATAATTTTGTTTTTGATCAAGATTACGTGTTTAAAACCGGAAAATTGCCATGACTTGCATCTTCATGATTCCACTCCAATGCATACACGCAGTTTTTTAATTTCGAATTAAAATAGACGTTTATAACTCAAATAATTAGTATGAATGCTTATTAAAAAAGGGTAAACCCTACCCCTGAGGGTCCCCACTCCCCCTGTCCCACGGGATGAGTGGAGATGTAAATCAAGATCCCCCAGTAGCTCAGAGTCAATGGGCTTACCTTTAACAGGAGGGAATAATTCGCCCCTTGTAGGAATCGAACCTCTAACCTCCCGCTAGGCTGCAATTACGCACCCATGCCCCTTGCAAACTGGGTTATGTCCTGGGGACAATATGAATGCTTATTAATTTAATATGTGGTAGTTAAATAATAAGTAGCTAATTATAAAAACCGAGGACCCGGGTTTTTGTCAATCGTTATGATTTTAGTGCTGGATTCTCGGTGAATCCCACTTGGATAAATCGTTGAGCTTGTCGGTGATGGCTTCTCAGTGAACCCACCTTAAACAGAAATGAGATTACGCTTTGGGTGGCAATTTAGAAATCGGAGAATCTTAGTACATGGGTTCGGAAATGGTCTAACCATGGTTGGGGGAGTTCAACCGAGCTTTGGCTCAATCGACTCCCCTCCACGTGTGATGAACGTTACAGCAGTTCGACAAGACTTAGCATAGCTGATAAGACCTCGGGCTAAACGGGGCTTCTCTTGCCGGATTGGCCTGAACTGTCACATATGTTCCAACGAATAAGACGGCGTAGGCTTGCCTACATAACCGACCCTGTTCGGAGTACTTTGATTTATTGTTTCTTATTGTCAAGGCCGAAACCGTAATTAGTAAACCCACCACTTTTTCAAAATATTGAGTGGGAGCAGGGAAGGTGACAGCCGACCCCACGGCCTCTACTATAGGTGCAAGCACGTGAGAGAAGGGTGACGCCTTGAGCCGTTTTTTATTTCGGCCCCCTACGGATGGTGTTCACCCCTATCAAAATTTAAGGCTTGGTCTCCGAAAGGATAGGATTTTGGGTACTCGTTGAGTCACTGACCGACCCTACGGCGGCATACTCGGGGCATACTTTGAGGTCTGATATAGTAGGTCACACTCTTTATGGATATTTTTGAAATATCTAGGCTAGAAAAGGAAGGTAATTAGTGATTAAGGTCCGGGATGTCTGATTCCCGTGAGATGTTTGATTCTCGATGATTAATCATTGAGAGAGATTGTCTCAGTTTAACCATCACCTCATTGACCTACCCTACGGCGGCACTGAGGTGCGAGGTTAAATCCTTGGAATGGTATGATAGACTTCTTATAAGTTTATTATTCCTAAAATAAAAATCTAGTAGTGAAATTTTAATTTTTGAATTTAACTTTCTGTCATTTTATTTACAACTAAATCTCTAGGTTACTAAACTGTTAGTAATAGGACTTCATTAAAAATGTGGAAAGTAACAAGTACGTTGTAAGTATCAAACAATGCGAGTTAATTTTTCAGAAAAGATTTATTCTCTTAAGCCTTTAAAAACTTAAGTGACATAGTATAGGTATGTCACAGGTGTCACTCGTGTTGAACGAGAGACGACCATACTTAGTTTTCAAAATATGACATGGGACTATCATATAAAATTCATTTAGTGAATTTTAAAAGTGTAATTACACAACAAATTTCTAAATTGAAAAATTGGAAAATCATATACATAAGGCGTTGCTAGTTTGACGGTATTTGGAACCGATAAACTAGTGGGAGCCTTAGTCTTATGATTTGTTGTTTTTCTGAATCATTAGAAATGTGTAATGGACTACACAAGAGTTTTTCCATTCGTTGGCAAAACAAGAATAAAGCTTTACTAGTTAGACAATATTTGGAACTGATAAACTAGTGGGGGCTTAGTTCTGGAGATCTTATAATCTTTGAAACATCATAAACACAGCATTGCTAGTTAGACAGTATTTGGAACTGATAAACTAGTGGGAGCTTAGTTCTAGGTGATGTTCTAATCTTTGAAAAATCATAAATACAAAGTATTGCTAGTTAGACGGTATTTGGAACCGATAAACAAGTGGAAGCTTTGGTCTTCTGATTTGATGATTAGAAAAAATCGATGGTCCAAGCAAGTAACACTGAACATCCCACAGTTCAAGAGTAGTGTATACTCAAACGAACTGCTAGTTCAAGACTGTTTCCATCTAAGAAAAGTCGAGAATAGGAAAGAATGTTTATACATGTTAGTCATCTAAACTAAGTAGCTTTAAGGCTAAACCGGAAAATTAATAAATTGGAAATTAGAGGATAAGGAAAGTGATTTCGGATCACTGACCAATGCATCATTAGCAATTTTCACGAAAGCTAAAGTTCTTTGGAAGAACTAGGTAGCTTTGCATTAAACGATAAATAAAATAGACAACGGGCAGTTATTTCAGATAGACTAGTGGGAGTGATATAAGGAAATGAATCTCGGATTCAATTCTTGAGTATCACAAAAAATTCATTTTCTATTTTCGGATTCGTTGGAACGAACGTATTCACTTTCAATAGGATAATTTGTTTGTCTTATTGACGATGAATATAAAATTCGTAGCACGAACCCAAGACTCGGACTTTTGTTAGATAAAGTCAGAACCACTAAGAAATGCTGAATAGGTATTAGTAACGCATCTTAAAATATATAAATGCAAATGGTTTCCGTATTTCGATAAACGCTTCTTTCTATTCTATTAATTAGTGCATATTCCCTAAAGACAAGATCTGAAGACTGTCTTAGGGTGATTCCTATCTCCCAGTCAAAGGAACACTGTCTCAAAGGAACCATGACTAAGCTTCCTTTCAATCGGGAAAGGGTAATAGATTCAAAGAAGTTACATAGCTTGTTCATATTGACCTTCGGGGTCATATGAAAGGTACAAGCTAGTGGGAGCTTTTTCAAGTAGTGACATCTGGTCTGACAACTACTCGAAAATCCAATAAGTTTATCCAAAATATTTGGAGGAATCTCTGATTTCACCAGAGATAGAGTATTCCATACATAGAAATAGGTTATTGCGTAGTCTTCGGGACGGATGCTAGGCATGCCTCCCAGTAGAATGTTTTCACTAAGGGATACACCACAAATTTGCCTTACATAGTTATTGATGTGCTACGATATGCTGCTGAACTCATTTAAGATATTGGTTGCAAAATAACGGTTGTAATGAAAAACCGAGAAGTCTACCTAAAAGATGCCTATGCATTTGTGGATAAGGAGTGAATTCGGTTCACCCCACTTCCGTAAATATAGACATTTAGCATTTAGTGCTTGAAGGTAGGACTGGAAATTTTGCGTGCACGTTCTGAACGTGAAATATCTTAATGCATTGAGTAATGGTTGGTTATAAAACTCGTGAAATCGGAGAATGACGGTTATACTGTCAAACTCGGTCTGATAGAGTCTATAAATAACAACCTTAGATCTTGAAGTATTTGTACTCAAGATGTTACTAACTGATTTGTTCAGTCCACATCCAACACCGGCAGTTGGTGATAACACTAATAAAAACTACTAAACTAGATCAGTATATCACTCCACCCCGAACGCAGTGGGAGTATGGTTTGTCCATTACCCATTGCAGGACCTTATGGTCTATAGGGTAGATTGATGACCTATAGTCCTTCGTGGACTGTATAAGATCCTGATCATAGAGGTTGGTTTAAAAGCCATAACCCTGTGAATGGAGTATGATACTCCAATTCTGTTGAAACTCTTGTAGAACCACTTGAGTATCTCAGGCGCAGTGGGAGTAATTAGAACTACATGGAGAAGAGTCGAATGAATAGGAAAGTTTAACTTTCAACGCAAAGCTGAGTAATTTAGGGGTGATTCCATGCAAGGTAGAGAGTTAACCAGACCATGATCTCTCTTACCACTCAGCCTTGCTTGATTTTCGTCAGAAAGTAGGAAATAGGGGTGATTCCCTAAGACTTCCTTGCCGAGCAACGGAATCTGAATTCATTCAGAACATAAGAGTTTTAGCTTAGAACAAATAACGGATTCGTTACAAAGCAGAAAATAGGGGTGATTCCCTAAGACCTTTTTGCCAGACTAACGAAATCTTAATTTATTCAGAAAGAACCTTTGGCAGGATGCCTGCCATAGCTTATATCCTTTAAGGATTAAAGCAAACCTCTAGGTCATTTCAAAGCTAGACTTTTGATAAGTCTTTCATAGACTGGGAATCAACATTAGTAAAGTAGTATGTAGATTAGTGTTTATGAATGGTAACACTGAAACAGCTGGAAACGACATGGGTGTGTTATCTGAAGTCAGAGTCTGACATGCCATCGGGATTCATTCTAAAGGATTTGATTCTCTCAAATTCACGAGAATCGATCATTGGCAATCCCATCCATTCACCTGGTTAAGATATTCTTGCATTTATGCAACATTCAACGATGTAGTCTACCCTACCTCTCAGGAATGGTTATCTACACCTGACGATGAATACCATATGGGATGTTTAGTGAATCCTAAAGTATCTTCGGGAGAATGAGGAATAATATGCTAGTATATTCAGGTGCAAACTAAAATATAAGTGATGACACTGATTCTGACTTTAGGACAGATGAAGGATGATCGTTAAGTCGATTTCGTCCTCAGTGTTGAATCAAAGGCATATTGAAATCGTACCACCTGATTAGATGGAAAGGCGACGTTTCGATCCCAAAGATCGACTCAAGCCGCCAACCTACCTGATCAGTTTACCAAGTCACATGGTGTTTAGTTTTAAGTACGCGCCGGGTCACTGACCTACCCTACGGCGACATACTCCGGTCGTACTTGGAAACGTGAATTACTTGGATGCGCTTGGAGGGTATGAATCTTAGGGACATGTCTCACTTGTTTTGAGCAAGTGGGAGAATGCTGTAGATATAGAAATAAAGGTGTGCTCTAAAACAATTAATCCACTTGCCTTTCGTGCAAGTGGGAGATTGTTAGGTGTAGTGCCCGAAAGACAATTATGTAATTGTTTTAGGACAGAATTAATAATTCATCTTATTATATGCATGTGTGCTTATAATTAAGACACTTTTGAAAACCCTAAGTACCTCGTTTATGTAATCACATAACTCAGTGTATGGCTATACACAAGAGGATTGAGTTAGTGAGATGTATTTAAAATTAACTTAGTCCGTAGCGTTTATTAATCTAAGTACGGGTCTCTAGATTAATTTGCTAATAATGCGCACAGAACACTTTAGGTGTGACAGTCTTATCCGGACTGTCGATAATAGGGTACCTAGTGGGGCATTTATATATGATGATAATCATATAGGGCTGGACCGATTTGATTTGAGTTCTCGATATAATTCCGTAATCGAGAAGTCTTATCGAATCACAAGATGATCATATATGGATTAATCTTAATCCTGAGTTGATCACAGACGACTGCTTAGACTAGAGTGGAGTTTGATGTGTTAGTAAGGATCACTTCGCAGTATGTGGTCCAACACTTCTTGTTGGCTCTATTCTAGAATGAGTGAGTAGTCTGTGTTATCACAGATATGGAATCCATTCCTTCCCTTGGGAAGTAGAGAGACAGTACCTTATTTGTTAACCCTAGAAACTAATCGATCGGCCGAGTTCATATCATATTGGATATGAACTAATTGATCACTAGGGGGTTAATGGTAAATAAGGATAATATGTTTCGAGAAGGGTTTACGGAAATATCCCGAATCGAAGTGAACAGTCTATGGAGGATTTATCCGTATGTAATGATTATATCAGTGGACGCTTTCGACTCATAAATTGAGTGTAAGTTATCTATATTCGATAGAGTTCAGTTTCGGGTTTATGGTGGTGTAATCCCGGAATTAATTGGTTGGATATAATTATTCTGTCTGATGAATAATTTTATTCGATTTATTGTAGCTACTGAATATGGGTCCATGGTCCCCGACGTGGCTCCTAATATAGCATATAGGTTTCTCGTCGTTGCACCTCAATTATAATTAAATAGTGGATTGGGCTATTTAATTTGATATGTGGATTATTATTTAGTTAGACTAGATAATTAAATGCATGAAAATGTTTTTTCGTGGACTAGGCCCAAATAAATGGAAAATGCGCATGACCTAATTATTTAGGGCTTGGGGCGCATATGTGTGTTATTTATTATTGGGAAATTTGTTTTCCTAAATTAATAATAAGACATGTGATTAAATTATTTATGTGTTAAATAATTTAAAGAAAAGAATATCTTTTATATATCCTTATTTATTTTGGAATATCTTAGATATATCTTTTTAGGAAAAGAATTATTTCAATTGATTTTGTATTAATTAAATAAATCCTTGGAGGACAAGGATTACTCTCCTATATAAAGAGAGTTCTCCCAAGCCTTTTGATATCACATTAAACACGCCATTATCATAAGAATATAGTTTGGAATTTTTGGCTATAGTTATTAGGGTTTCGAGTTGGAATAATCTTCGGGATTATTCCGGTAGCATATCAAGGAGGTCCGGCGACGGGAAACAACATCCACCTGGTGTTGCTGGGAGACACACGTTGGAAGGCTGTGGCTTCTCAATACACGTGTTATTGGATCTATCGTTCTTGGAGTTAAGCACCATTAAAAGGTAAAATCCAAACCCCCTTGTAGTTTGATCTTTAATTTATATTCTTTGTTCTCGTTTAGATCTATATCTGATGCTTTCCGCTGCGTAATCGGGTCAATCTATGATTGATCCGACGATATTACATCTAACAGATGAGTCACTCATTTATTAACTATCCACTACGACTCACATGATAGTCGATCTTTTGATTTTGTTAAATTGAGCAACTCGAGAATACTCTGCCATTGAGCTGGGCTCAGATTATTTAGAGCAGCCTGGTCACTGTGTCGAGCCGAGCTCGGCCCACCTTCTTGTTGTGAAGTCGTAGCCACTACTGCTTTATTTAGTCAGGCCGGTGTAGACATAGACTGTTTGTTCCGACCTCGACCATTGCCGGCAGAAGACCCCGACCGGACACCTCCACGATTTCCTCTTCCAGCAGTCCAGCCACCCTAGGGGCGGTCACCCCACCAATCTGGGTAACCATGGAGTTGGAAACGCATCGTTTCATCATGTCAATCCCGGTTAAAATGATTGCAATTCAGCTCCGATTTACCTTCACTTTTCGGTTTAAATTTCGCTTCAGCCTGATTCTTGAACACCATCATAGTGTCCCTGTAGTCTTTAACTGAGGAAGCCCCACCCCTAAGACATTCTTCCTGAGTGATCGCATGCAAAGCACTTACTAGCAATAGGACTAGGTCTTTCGTAGTAGAGTATTGGCGAGTCAAGGTCGAATCCCACAGAGACTCGTAAGGACGCAGATTAATCGAGATTGAATGGTCACAATAATGGTCTACGACTTACTATAATATAGATAGAAGTAAAAGTGGTGCCAATAAACAAACACGATTATGCAAATTCAAACGGAACGCACAAGATTTTCTAATGTATTAGTCTAATTATGAGTTATTAGTTATTCCACCCATAACATGCATTAGTCATCCCCGTTGGTAAATTATAATAAATAGACAGCTACGGGTGCAAACTCCTAACCCTATCTACTTCCATTGTAAGGACATCATATAATCTATATGCAACTAACCTCCTTCGTTGGTTGTATTAGTTCATACTTAGTAAGTTTTAGACTCAAGACCAAAAACCTCCTTAGGCAGCTATCGACTATGACTAGCACGTTCCTAAGGATCCATCAAGACAATATCCTAATTAACACTTCACCTTTCAAGTCCTTTATGCTAATTTACGACGACATGCAAATAGTTGATCAGGCTACTAACATGTAAATTAAATCTTTCGATCAACGTAGCTAGCACCGATTATCATGAACTAGTAATTTACTAGGTATTCATATCTAGCGATATAGACCGTCGCAGATCTAAAGAATGCAATCACTATTTCATGATTTCTTCACCAACGAATCAGATCTATACATACATAATAGAACATGTCATCATGTCATGCATCAGTTCGTGGTTTATCTTTGGTCATCCAATCTGGTATCATATGGCTTATCTTTCAAATGTCTTTGATGAAATTAAGGTGGTTAAGGCAAAGCTTGAGATGATCAAGGTAAAGAACATCATAAACAATGTAAGATGCCTCCCTAGTTCGGTTGGTTTCATTAGTGAACTGCAGACTACACAAGGTAGACCTTCAGAAATCAATGAAATTGTTGTGGGCTTTGAGGATAAGAAAGAAAAAATTATCGGCATGCTTAAATTGGGACCTAAGTCACTTGAAATTGTTTCAATTGTTGGCATGGATCGATTGGGAAAGACCACTTTAGCCAAAGAGGTTTTTGGTTCCTCGTCAGTCAAATGTCATTTTAATGTATTTGCCTTTTGCTCCGTTTCGGCAGATCATAATACTAGGAGGATGTTACATAACATTATACGCGATGTTAAGGGGGTTGACGACACAAGTCCTAACATGACTACTGATGACTTGGCTCACCAACTATGGAAATATTTGAGTCATCGAAAGTATCTTATTTTATTGGATGATATATGGAATGTAAGTGCCTGGAATGAAGTAAAAGCTCATTCCCTGATAATCAAAATGGGAGTAGAGTTATGCTCACTACCCAATCTTGTGAAGTTGCCGACAAATGCAGAATTAATTGTAGCCCACATCAACTACATTTTCTGAATGAGGTTGAAAGTTGGGAGATGTTGCAAAAGAAAGTGTTCCATAATGACATTTCACCATCATATCTCTACGAGATTGGAAAGCATATTGCTAAAAACTGTAAAGGCCTCGCTTTAGCTGTTGTTGTAATTAAAGGGCTCCTTGCTACGGAAAAAAGCCTGAGGTGGTGGAGTGAAGTTGCACAAAGATTAGTTTATTATCTTTTTGACGAGGGATGTATGAACGTTTTGGAATTAAGTTACAAGCATTTACCTGAGAATCTAAAACCGTGTCTTCTATTCTTGGAGCATTTCCGGAGGATTGGCTTATTAGCGTTAAGCATGTGATAATGCTATGGATTGCTGAAGGATTCGTACAAGAATCCAACACAAATAGCATAGAAGATGTAGCAAAAGAATACTTTAATGACTTAGTTGATAGAAGCTTTATCATTGTTAGTGTGAGAAGTTCCAGTGGTGGGATAAAAACATTTCGTGTTCATGATTGATACATGTTTTGTGTCCAATGAAATGCCGGGATAGGAACTTTTTCCAGTTGAACCATGAAAGTGCATCACCTAGTTCCTCAGACCCTTCAATAAATAATCATTATCGTGTTTCCACGCAAAAGGAAAGCGATGTTATTATTGCAGCTGGATCTTCACTTTCAAATGCACGAACCGTACAGTTTTTCGGTTTAGGTCGTCAACATGGTGTTAGTGACTTCCCTTTAAGGAAGTTCGGACTTGTTCAAGTGCTGGATTTGGGTACTCTCAAATGGAGAGGAAATGATATAAATCAACTTAACTCTCTGATTAATCTGAGATATATAGATGCTAATTTGCTGGAGTTGAATCGAAATTGTATCCGATCGTCAATATCCAATCTCTGGAATATAGCATCTTTAACGTTGAGATCGGACGGTCAAGGTACAATACATTTTCCAGAGACTTTTTGGAGATTGAAAAGTGATAGGCATGTGAATGTAGTCAAATGCAGCCTAAATTTATGGGATGACGACAATTTATCTAGTGAACAAATAATGGATAAGGTGGTAAGCTTTTCAAAACTAGTTTTATCTACTGGAAAAGATGTCAAAAGGCTTCTCCAAAGGCTGCCCGTTGTTCGGAAGCTGGGTTGTTTTTTAGAAGGATCTCATGATGAAGAATCAATAGAAACATTGGACTTTTATAGGGAATTAGAGTCGCTGAAGCTAACCGTATGGAGGGATTCAACCCAATCGCTATAACTAAGACAATACATTATCAACTTTCCTACAACTCTAAAGAAACTAACTTTAGAACGGTTTCTTCTACCTTGGACGGCTTTATCAGCAATTGCAGAGCTACATTGTCTTCAAGTTTTGAAGCTAAGAAAAAATTCCTTTGGGGAGCCAAAATTGGAGACGGAAGATTTTGTTTTCCGAAATCTGAAATTCTTTCAATTGTTTGATGACTTTTTGAGGGAATGGAATGCCTCCACCGAGTCCTTTCCTTGTCTAGAGCAACTTGAGTTTCGATGCCAAAAATTAAAAGAGTTACCGCCTTGTTTCGGAGAGATTTCAACCTTGAACAGGATTCGTGTTGTATTCTCTCCGGCAACTGAGAGTTCGGCTCTTAGAATCCAGAAAGAACTGATGGAACTTGGGATACAACTTGAAGTTTCCATCTTGACACCGTGGAACGTTCGATTCAAGTAATTCTTCTTGAATTTAAAAAGATACTAGTATCTAATCTACTATTTGTTTGACTAACTACCATTACAAATCCTAATCAATGTGGTTTCTTTTTTCCTTTTGGGACTTCTTCTTCTTGAAGTGATGTGGCCAACGGAAATGACACTTTATTCATAAGAAAATTCCAGATCACGTGCTTTGATTTTTATGGAAAATTTGATGTGCTCTGATTTGATAAAACTGTTAACTTAACCGTTTCGGAGACTGTCCCAAAAACTGTTACAAATTATGATGAAGGTTTCTTATTTATTTATTATTTTCATATATTGTTTAAGATGATGGGTTTACGTTATGATCAGTGGGTCCTACATCAGGATAAATAGTGTAGGAATGTGTTGTGTTACTCGTGGTGCCCAAATAGTTGGGTAAGTAGCATTATCCTAAACAACGAGCTGCTATTTTTCCTTCTTTGAATGTGCGCGCTCGGAAAGGAATGGTTATATAATGAGAGTATTTGTTCACCTTATCGTGTTTCTATCGATGTTGCATCATACTACTTGTGCATGACAACACTCAGTCGAATGTTCGAAAGTCGATTGAGAGTTGGTTTTCAAGTGTATGAAACAGTTACTGTGTCTAAGGAAATTACGGGAACATACTACCAAGAAGTTTATAGTTTGAGTTATCTCCGCAATGCATAGAAACGCGTTCCACTGTGCTATTCGTGGGTCCATTTTCTCGGTAGTTTAGTCAAAAGCCTACTAAAATAGACGGTTTGATTGCTTTTCTTTTTTCTTCTTCCTCACGGGGATAAAATTACAACATATAGTAGACATCTACCCACACGCACACGCTGAAACTCGAACCCTGAACCTCATGCGCATCTAAATATTTTGGCATACATAAAATCATAAAAATAAAAAATAAAAAAAAAGAACAATTCATATCACATATTTTACATAATTTCTTTATAGTGTAAACAAATTATGTAACTTTTTTTTCTTACAAATTATTCTTTTTCTCTTAAATAATTTCCAGACACGTTAGGTTGACTATGACAACACCTTTGAATTCTTCATAGTAGATTTATTGGCAACAATTAATGGTTCAAAGTTGAAATATCATATATAAATTTGAAGCCAAAAAAGTGAACTATACACAGATGAGGAAAAGTGTAAAACAAAATACGAGATATATATATATATATATATATATATATATATATATATATATATATATATATATATATATATATATATATATATATATATATATGTATGTATCAAAAACTTATTTTATTGGAGGTAGTAATAAATTAATTTCTAAAAGGGTTGAAGGATTATTAGTGATGTTTACTTTTTACCTGCCAGAAGAAACCGTTATTTGCCCTCTATTAGTTAGCCTGAAATTTTAGCCAAAGGGTTGTTTAAAATAGTATTTTAAATTAGAACCTTCCCAAAAGAATTCTTTTTTTTTTTCTTTTCAAACCATTAACCTTCACATTTTCAATAAAAAAAAATAATAATTATAGTAATAATTTTCTTATATAAATAATTCACCAGGATGTATCCATCGTTCCATCTTCTTCAACTTTAATTTGATTCAAAAATGTCTTCTTTTTCTACCATTAAAACTTCTCTTGCTATTTTTCTGATTTTTCTACCATTACTTACAAAACAAGATTTCATTCCTCCAATCCTCTCACCATTATTTGGTATTAATAATTTCTTTCTCCCCTTATAAGTTCATGGATATTTGTTGAATCTCTCGGTAAACTACCATATAGAGTTCAGATCGATCCTCTACACTGTACAACACCGTGTTTTAACTATGGAAGGTCCAAAACAAAGTCGTCTTAGTGTTTTTCTTGTTTGAAAAACATGCTTCAAACGACGTCGTTTTGGACCATCCACAGCCCGAACACAGTGTTATACACAGTAAAGGATCCAGGCTCCTCTAGACTATATGTACGTTACACTGAATGTTATTACGCGAATCTAAAGTTTGGTTAACTAAGTATCTGTATTTAATTTTTGAGTTATATATAATTTTCATGGTGTGATTTTAGTTGTGTTTTTTTGGGTGTTAATTATAATTATAGTAATTGATTTTATATATATATATATATATATATATATATAAATATATATATATATATATATATATATATATATATATATATATATATCCGTCCGTCCGTCCCGTAATATAAGTCTTTTTAATTTTTTTGTGATGTCCTAAAATATAAATCTTTCTTACATTTCAATACAATATTAATGCATTGTTTTCACTTTCATACTAAACAATGCAATATTATAAGTCAATCTCAAAACCAATACACTATTTTGCCTTGAAATATTAAAAAGTAATTTATTTATGATTTTCTTAATCTGTGTGAAAAGTTTAAAATGACTTATAATACGGGACGGAGGGAGTACACAGTAGATGATCCAAAGTTTGCTACACAATATTTCATGCATGAAGTCTTCATTTTCATTTTCTTGTAAAACTTAGTTTGAGCTATAATTTTCGTAGTGTGATTTTAGTTATTATGTTTTTCGGTGTTAATTATAGTTATAATACCCTCAAAAAAATTATACTTATAACTAATTAATATATGTGTACAGAAAATGTATGCAATGATGTGGAATGTGGAAAAGGGACATGTGAAAAAGCAATAGGGCAGCCATTTAACTTTGTTTGCAATTGTCAAAGTGGTTGGAAAAGACTTCGTCAAGGAGATGAAACTAATTTGCAGTTTCTTCCATGCATTATTCCCGAGTGTAAGCTTTCTTCTTGATATATATATATATATATATATATATATATATATATATATATATATATATATATATATATATATATATATATATATATTATCACTTTCCATCTGAGCTTGTGAAATCGGTTGTTACGGTCATCTGGGCTCGAAAATGATAGTTGTACAACTTCAGATGCGCAACTTTGACACAACCATCGTTTACAATCATGAGTCAGTAGAACAAACCAGTTGACCGAAGATTGTATATGATATATAGTTGTGTTTGTGGAGTTCTGAATATATCACTTTCCATTTGGCTAGGCTCATGAAATCAGTTGTCTCAGCCATCTGGCCAGGCTCGAAAGTGAGATAGTTATATATACATACATACATACATCTTTATAGATATAACTTTGACACAAAGCCGTGGGTCGGTAGGACCCACTGGTCAATCAATCGTTGTAAATGATAGCTGTGTTTCTGGAGTACTTGTGAAAGTATCGTTTTCCTTTGCCTCTCTTAATTTGTAGGTTCTCTCGACTATTCTTGCATGCCAGCTCCTCCTCCAGCTCCGGCTGTTCCGTATAATCTATCATTTTTCGACCGTAATTAATTAATCCCTTAATTTTACATAACCATATAATATCATTTGCCATTTAAATAAGTTCATTTGGCCCATCATCTATAATTTAAACATTTAATTTTGCTTCATATATGATTTACAGCATGCTATTGGATATATTGTGGAGAAGGAACATGCACAAATAATTCAACATATACACATACATGTCAATGCAATCCTGGTTACTCTAATCTTCTTGATTTTCCAGCTTATCCTTGCTTTGGCCAGTGTAAGATTATATATTAAAACCCGAGTTTTATATATTTAAGTTGTAATTAGAATCGATTTTTCAAGATTATTAAAGTTTAATTTCACTTATATTTGTGATGAAGGTTCTTTGGGTTCTGACTGTGCAAATCTCGGAATTAAAGTTGACAAAACTTCGTCGTCGTCATCAACAACCTCGACAACGCCAAATTCATTCACCTCACCGAACGATTCCAATCCAGGTATGATTGAAGGCTCACATTTCTTAATATGCTTTTCGAGCAAATTGTTTCGTCATAATATCTGTTATATATTTTAGCACTTTATGTTTTAGATATATTATTTGTCCTTTTATTTTGGGTGAAACGAAAGATTTTAACACACTCAGTTTGTCTCTAACGGGGTTCGAACCCTGGTCTTCATTCCGGATTATAGTCTAGCTCACCAGTAGACCGCCACTAGTCCGATTTGTGCATATTATTTGCCATTTTACAAAAATCTGAGGAATATCTAATACATCTTTTAGTACTATTTGTTGCTATAATACAATAAAATATTAAATTATGCTAGAAAAAAATTGACAAATTTGTTCATATAATACTGAGAATCTTTTTTCTTTTTTCAATTAAACATATTAAAAGAAATAGTTAATTTTCAATTATGACACAATATGGAAGATGTCAGACAAAAACAATATAAGAAAAAAAATTTGTCAAAAAAGACAAAGTGAATGTGATAGTGAATTTTGACAGTGAATTTCGCTTGGTTTTGTCAATTTCACTTTCTGTTTTTTTTTACAAACATCTTTTCTTATGTCCTTTTTATCTGACATCTTCTATAGTGTGTCTTTTCCGACAAATACCCCTTAAATAAATGGATGTTATTTGCAGGGCCATTATTTTCTTGACCACAAATGCAAGAAACCATATTTTACAGTTGACGTAGACCTTGGCTTTGGTCTTATATGGCTAAGTCAATTTATAAAAATAAACAAAAATAAAAAAATTTATAAAAAAAAAAAAAAATGTCAAACTCCCCTCCCCCCTCCGTTCAATATTTAATATGATAGCTTAATTTACATTTTTCTTACACACGCATGCACACTTTTGTCCCCACCATAACTCAAACCCAAAACCTCCGGAATAATATGATAGCTTAATTTACATTGTGAAAGGGTTTCTACATTTACAGAGAATTAATGTAAACCAAACAATATGTCTTTTTTTTTTTTTCTTGAAGCCCCGGTATCCGGAACCCACTGATCCGAAGTTCGGCTCGGGTCTACTTTTACAAAATTTCAAATTTATTTGCTCGATTCAAGTCGAAATTTTCATGTTTAAACGGCCATGATTTAACTTACCATATTAATATTCAGGATCTTTGTAATTAGAGATCAAATTGAGTTTCTTTGTTTTTAACCCGACATAATAATATATTTATCTTATTTTTATTTTCTTGGCAGCTATCTCAATCTTCCCCGGAAAGCTTCAATGGATGGGGCTCATATTAATATTTTGTGTAGTGTTATTTAGGAAATAGTTACATTTTAATCGACCCTATTTAATTCTGTTGATCACAGAGAGTTGTAGTATAATATTTATGTAATGTTGTATGATTTCTTTTATGTCTATGACACTTTCACTAGACTTAATTTCAACTATTTCTACAAATAACTTATTAGTAGTACTTAGATTCAAAGCAATCAATTGAGGTTTCTAAGGCAGGGCCTCTATCTTTGGAAAACTCCAAATGTAAGGATCCAACAGTTTCTAGTAAGGTTGAAGGAATAGTAGTTGCAAATAGCTTACCTACAAGCAATTCTTTTGAGAAGCTCTCTATACCGGGCACCGATGAAAACGCCAAAGCTGCTGTTGCTGCAAACTCAACAGCTATAGATAGCCGTAACTCTATCTTGGTTGAGCTGCAAAATATGGATTTCGATTGCCCAAAGGCTCGGTTGACTGGTTACATATCTGAGAGTGTTAAGAATCAAGCGCTTACCGTTGTACTAAAACCAATTTGTGGAAGTAAAATGCACAACTTTATTTCCTTATCATTTAAGAGTGTGGGCAATCTGTCCCATCCCCCCCCCTTCAAGTGTTGGCAATTTTCCAACACTTGCATAATTTTTTTCATTTAAGAGTGTGGGCAATCTGTCCCAACACCCCCTGTTAAAGTTGTCCCACATTTGGCACTTGCTATTGTATCACCCACCATATGTACTCACCTCACAACCTAGGTTTTGGGGATGAGGCCCCTCCTCTTATATGGCCTTGGGCTTAGTTTTCTACATGGTATCAGAGCCACTCTTGTGCAAGTGTTGAGCCACTCTTAGTTTTATAGCTGTTAAGGAAGGCGCTACTATATTTCTTATATCAACACCCCCCTCAAGTGTGGGCAATCTGTCCCAACACTTGCATTTTTTTTTTTAAATAATGTTCCAACCAGGGTTCGATCTCGTGACCTCTGGCTGCGATACCTTGTTAAACGATCTTTAGTTTTGGCAAGATTCAAGAAGTCGATTATGCCTTGCCACTGTGTCGATGTTAAATTGGAAAAGCCACTCTGCTCTGCTATTCCGTGCAATTTCAGTCCGTCGGAATTGCGATTCGGCGAGCCCACAATTGCCGTGTTTGCCCGAATTGAGCTATGATCAGGCCGGCCCGAAGGAGCTGAATTTCCTGTTGAATTGCAAAAATATTCTGTGTTTTCAGTTTTCGATTTCGATTTCGATTGAACGTCGGCCTGAATATTGAAACAGATCTGTTCATCATCCCGATTAATTTCAAACGCCATAATCGCGTCTCGTTCTTCATGATTTGGACAGAAGCTTCCGCCACGCACGCAGGCTTCCTGGGGCCCATCGTCCGTCGGTGTTTGGGTGTTTGCAAGCTTCGACTCTTCTTGATCGCCATTAGAACGATGCCCAACTATCAATTTTGTTGGATTTGAGGGTAAATTTTGGGCTTTCAAGTTTTCAACTTCTTCGTTTGAAGAAGCACAGTCAGCAAACAATGATTCCATGGCTGAAGTTCGGCCAATCCTTCCTGGTTTGGTTTGGTTTTTTTTTTTTTTTTTTTTATTTTAGAGAAAATCTGTTGATTAATTTCAGTATTGCGAGGGAATTTCGGATTCAAAATAAACCTCTCTGATGGGAAACCATGGATTCAGACTATAGCGAGGGAATTAGGGAAGACGATCTTTTTTTTTTCAAATTTTATTTTATTGCGGTGAGGGCTTTATCTCTGATACCATGATAGATTTGATCACACGAATAATTTTGGGGCCTTTAGTTATATGAGCTTGTCAACACAAATTGTTGCAAGAATAAGCTTATCACATAATTCATATCATGAATAAGCTTGGACTACACAAGTTGAGTGAAAAACCAATAATGCCCTTACCCTTCTTGATTTGGGGTGATTTACTTAACCCTAAAAATGTAATTAACCCTTAATTAAAAATCCTGTTAATTATTTCTTAACCTGACCCCCAATCCCACCCCCTAAATTAAGGCGGGTAAAATAACCCACCCTAATTTACGCGCCAAAATCCGATCAAGCCCTTTTCTATCGCGCCAAAATCCGATCAAACGGACTATTCCTCCTTTGCAAAGCCAATTACTCTACTCTGTCCCTCTCTCCGCAAACCCAATTACTCTGCTCCGTCTCTCTCCGATCATTGTCCTCGCCGGAACAACCCTCTGTGTTCTTATTCTCCATCAATCATTGTCCGAGCCGCGGTGGGTGGTAATCGAAAGGGTTTCTTGGCTCTCCATATCGGTATGTGAATGTAAATTAAGCCAATACCATTGAATTGCATGTAAATGATCGAGTTTGTGGTGTATATGATTTTGTAGATTAGGAAGGTGTGTATGTGGCGTTGAATGATTTAGGCAAATTGAGTTTGTTAGTTACTTACCCTTTCGGGAGTAGCTTAAACCGTGTGTTTAACTCTGAATTGAATTGAAAATAGGGGCGACCCCTATTGAAAATGGCTATTTGATTTGAATTGAATTGGTTAAATGTTGAATTGGTGATTTGTGTAGTTATTACCCTGTATGACTATCTATATCTATATCTATATCTATCTATTTGGTTATATTTTTTAGAATTCTAGGTGAATAGTAATCGTATTAATCTTAAAATATTGATTATAGTGTGACACAAGTTTAAACTTGTTAATGGCTATGTGAACTTGTATCTGCATTTCAAGGTGTATTGATTATAATGTGACACAAGTTTAAACTTGTTAATGGCTATTTGAACGGAATTGGAATTGATTTGTGATTTAAAATAAATTGAATGCAATGCTACATTCAAACATTCAAGCGTTATGGATTTTGTCTATGTGTATATTGGTTTGTAATTATTGTATTGAATAAAAATAGGATCTCGGTGAAGCGTGATGGAAGATAAAGTTTGTATTTTTATATTTTACCCTGTGGAGATTGAAAAAGACGTCAATGGTCTATGGTCTTGGAAGTATGTATGGTGTGAATCTGAAGAAGTCTCGACGATTTTGAGTGTCAAAAAGAACATTACATTTGAAGAATTGTATGACATGGTGAAAAGTGAGTTGGAAATAGATACAACTAACTATGAGTTTGAGATGAAATATATGGTCCCCATTAGTAAAGCTAGACCGATGGTGCTTGATTGCGATAAGCTTGTGAATCGGTTTATATCTGTTTGTAATTTAAAACAAGATGCTTTATTAATATGTTTGAAGGAAAGGAAAAGTGTACCGAGGTTTATGAAAGTCAAGAAATATGTGAAGTATTAAATGTGTCGGAAACTCAAGAAACATGTGTTCAAAGAGATGAAGAGACATATGTTGATGTTTTGGCAAATGGGA
Source organism: Gentiana straminea (assembly GCA_036785695.1). Classification (NCBI taxonomy): domain Eukaryota; kingdom Viridiplantae; phylum Streptophyta; class Magnoliopsida; order Gentianales; family Gentianaceae; genus Gentiana; species Gentiana straminea. The sequence continues at coordinate 9,845,230 of JAVUPR010000224.1, read as the reverse complement.
TGAAAGAGATGTTGGATGTAAGAAGAGAAAGCATGGAGACATGTGTTGAAAAAAATGTTAATAAAGAGATAGATGTGGATGTTGTTGGGAATGTCATTGAAGAGATGTTGGATGTAAGAATAGAAAGCATAGAGACATATGTTGAAAAGACTGTTAATGAAGAGATATATGTGGATGTTGTTGGGAATGCCATGGAAGAGACGTTGGATGTAAGAATAGAAAGCATAGAGACATGTGTCAAATATTCTCATTTGAACACGGGGGGTGACAACATGGACTTTAATGAGCAACTTGAAGACTCCTTATTGGTGAATTTGGGTGAAGATGTTTATTTAGAAGAATCATATAAGAGAATTAGAATGAGCGGGGCTGATGAATTGCCAAATGAGAATCTTGATGGCTTTGTTGTGAGAAACGAGATTGTTGATCCCTTGAATGCACCCGCAACTGTGGTTAACGTGCAAAGGTTTGAACATGAAGACTTTTGTTATAGCCGTACTGGTAGGTGATACTTTAGTGTGCATTCCCGAACATGAAGACTTTCGTGTGAATGATCCGTTTAAATGCAAAAAAAATTTGGTATTCAAACTTGAGATGTTGGCTACTAAGTACAATTTTGAATTCAAAACACAAACTTCCAACAAAAGCGTTTATTCAGTTTTATGTGAAGCCGCCGGATGCAAATGGCGTTTGCGAGCCACCAAACTTCAAGCACCTTCTGAGCGATTTGTAGTGGTAACGTATGCAAATAAGCATAGCTGCCCACCCATTGCTCCTCCAAAAGACCATAGACATGCTACGCACAAGCTAATTGGCACATACTTTTCCAGAAGGTTTAAAGATGCCAATCGTATTAATGCACTAAAGGACTTGATGCATGATTTCCTACAAGAATTTGGATATGATGTAACTTATTGCAAGGTGTATAGGGCTAAGGGTTATGCAGAAGGATTGATATAGGGTAATCCAAACAAAAGTTGGGGAGAATTGCCTAAATATTGTTATAGGCTGAAGGCTAGAAACCCGGACACTGTATATCATATTGAAAAATGTGATGGGAATGTTTTCAAATACATTTTCATGGCACTTGGTCAAAGTATTGAGGGTTTTTATTTGGCGATGCGGGAAGTCATTTCTGTGGACAGCACGCATTTGAAAATGTGTTTTAAAGGGACCTTACTTGTGGCAACATGTCAAGATGCAAATCATCAAATATTTCCACTTGCTTGGGGTGTTGTTGCCTCTGAGAGTATAGAGTCTTGGACATGGTTTTTTGATAAGCTGAAACCCATCATTGGGGACACGAATGATCTTGCGATACTTTCTGATCGTGCCGATAGTATTAAAACATCTGTCAAGGCGGTGTTTAAGAATGCGCACCATGGGCATTGCATGTATCATGCAAAAGAATTTGAGGATGAAATATCCGAGATGTGGTGTGGGAAAGCTTTTAAGAAAGCTGAAGAGGCCTATACAGAAGCAGAATTTAAGTTGAATTTCGACACTTTATGTAGTAAATGTCCGAAAGCTAACGAATATTTGAAAGAAGCAGAATTCAATTCCCTATATGGGGTAGAGCTAAATTTGAGGGATATCATTACAACATAATGACCACAAACCATGCCGAGTCTGTGAATTCTAGGCTAAAGCGTGCACGAGAATTTTCAATTGTTGGGTTGATTGAACATATCCGGGAGATGTTACAGGATTGGTTTGCTAAAAGAAATTAATCATCTACAAATTGCCAAGATGCTCTTACTCCCAAAATTGAAATCGAAGTGAACAAAAGCTTCTAGTCAGCCAAACGATTTTCAGTTAATACACTTTCCTCAGATAAGTATGATGTTCGTGACAAGGATGCTGTTATTTCTTACATCGTTGAGTTGGATTTGAAGACGTGTACATGTAAAAAATTCCAGATTGATATGTATCCATGCGAGCATGCAGCTGCTATGTTGAAGTACACAGGGAAGCAAGCCTCCAATTATTGCACTTGGTATTATAGCGTCAGTTGTTGGAGGCTAGCTTATCCCAAATGTGTGTATCCACTTCAAAATGAAGATGAATGCGTGTATCCCGATGATGTGCTTAACGATGTGGTTTTGCCACCGAAGGTGCCCAAGAGACAAAGTGGACGGCCATCAAAAAAGAGAAAACGCTCAGCGGGGGACAGAAAAACGAAGTATGTTTGTGGCAAATGCGGTGTCAATGGTCATTACGCTTCCACTTGTAAGAGTTTTATTGGTGGAGAAATGCTCACCAATGATACTCCTACTTTGCAATGATAAGGTATTGTATGTATTAATATTTAGAGTTGTTTTTTTATTCAATCATGTTACATTGCATTAAGCTTGTTACCTTTTTTCTTTGACAATGTTACAGGAAGGCGTTGGGATACATATTGTGGCTGTTTAAGTATTAATGGTGATGGAGAGGATGATTGGTTGATGTGTAAGCTTCGAAGACGTAACTTATGTTGTATTTTGAATAATGGAAGTGATGTGTTGATGTGTTTGTTTGTTATTGTATTTTGAATAATGGCAAATTCTAAGTGTTGGTTGTTCTCCTTTGGTTGATTGGTTGATGTGTAAGCTTCGATGACGTAACTTATGTTGTATTTTGAATAAAGGAAAGTGATGTGTTGATGTGTTTGTTTGTTATTGTATTTTGAATAATGGCAAATTCTATGTGTTGGTAGTTCTCCTTTGGTTGATTGGTTGATGTTTAAATCTGGAAGATGTCGATGATGTTGAATTTTGAATGATGGCAAATTGATGTGTTGGTTGTTCTCATTTGTTTAATGTGAAGGGAAGTTGTTCGAGTGTCACGAATGTGGTGTTTTGCGTCCATTAAGGGCGTTGTAAAATATTCACTCTAGAAACAAGTTTAAATTTGTGTCGGCCCTGGAAACAAGTTTAAGCTTGTGTAGCCCCAGGAAATAGGTTTAAGCTTGTAAAACATTGATGTGTTGGTTGTTCTCCTTTTTGTTTAATGTGATTACCATTCAAATCTTCAAATAACCATTAGATAAGAAAACCAAATGAAATGTACAGAAATATACCAGAGAAATACAGAATTCCAAGAACTTAAGTTTTTATTTCGTAAGATGAAATACGAAATAAAAGGTTAGACAAGTAATAGTCAATAATACAAGTTTCTTTTGAGATGAATTGTTCCCTAGCCTGGTCTTCTCAAGTAGTGTCTCCAGACGAGCAATCCTTTCTCTATCATGGAGTAACATTTGAACCATGGAATCTGAATTGCGACCTCTCAATAACTCAATGACGTTGATCTCAACTTGTTCAATTTTTTTTCGCATCATTGTCTCGCATGCACTTTATCATTTCAATATCATTTTGAAGGACACCGATTGTGCATTCAAGTTTATCTGTTTTCTTCATCAAGTTCATAGAGGTAAGATGAAGACACCTTGCCATATGGCCCAGTAGATGAAGACACTTTGCCATATGGCCTAGTAGATGTAGACACCTTGTCCTGCCATATGAAATAGTCATATTTGACTTCATCATCCTGCAAAGTAAGAAATTCCAATTATTATACAGACACATTATCCCTTGAAAGTAAATGGAAAGTGTAACCAAAATAATTAGTCATACCGGCCAATAAGGACAACCGTAGAATAGTCTCCCTGGGTTATCCTGTGTTCCTGAAGTCACCAATTTTTCAGGAACGCCACATTTTCATAACAATGTACGCTCATTAAATGTCCTAGATTCATTTACCTTTCTAGAAGAACTGGAAATCAGAGAAGTACACTTCATATTTTGCTTCAGGTTCATTTCAGAGATTGCAGCCACTATGAAAAGAAAAAAACATTGTGCATAATTGAGTATTAATTGGTCTGTCTATATCTCAAATAAATAACTAAATGCCCCTAACAAGTACTCCCGATTCACAAGAGTGCAATCTATGAGTGAATTTGACTGCTTCTTCGTTTCAAAAAAAACATAATTCATAAGAGCATAGCAACTCACCAAAATTAGCTCTGTTAAGTAATTGATGTCACGGTTAATTCACCCCAATATGTTAGAAATTAGCTCAAATTCACAAAAATGTAACAAAATTCTGGAAAAACAAAAGAGTTGCCTCGGAAAGCCCCTGGAAGAAAAGCTAAAACAAAAGAGCAGAGTAACTCACCAAAATTAGCTCTGTTAAGGCATTGATGCTCTGTTAATTCACACAAATATGTTAGAAATTAGCTCAAATTCAAAAAAATGTAACAACATTCTGGAAAAACAAGAAGAAAAGCTAAAACAAAAGAGCAGAGTAACTCACCAAAATTAGCTCTGTTTGGTTTCTTTAATGGAGATTTTGAAGATTGAATGGTGGGAAGATCAAACGAGGGAAACACATCAATGAAAGGGGCGGGGGTTTACTTGGGTTAGGTTAGAGGGGTTAGTTGTGGGTGAAGAATTCGAATCAAATCAAATAAGGGAATTTCAAAATTTCAAAATTTTGGGCGATTTTAGCGGGAAAGCAAAAATTTTGGTTGCAACAATTAAGAGGGGAGCAGCTTAAGGGCGGGAATTGATGATGATGGAGGGGGAGAGTAGGGTTCCGATCACATAATTGAAAAAAATACAAAATAAAAAAAAATATTAATTCTAGTTACATCATTTGATTATTGAAAAAGTAGTTAATACATCTTCTTACTTCTAAATAATAAATAATAATAATAATTAAAACAAAATTAAACGGACTTCCGATTCCATTAGAACTACTTATCGTGTGACATATACTCACGTAAGACACCATAAACGGACTTATCGTGTGACATACTCACGTAAGACACCATAAATGGACTTCCGATTCCATTAGGACTACTTATCGTGTGACATACTCACGTTAGATACCATAAACATACTTCCGATTAGAAATACTTACGTGTGACATACTCACGTAAGACACCCTAAACGGACTTATTGAGTGACATACTCACGTAAGACACCCTAAATAGACTAATTGAGTGACACTCATGTAAGACACCATAAACGGATTTATTGTGTGACATACTCACGTAAGACACCATAAACGGACTTATTGTGTGACATACTCACGTAAGACACCCTAAACGGACTTATTGAGTGACATACTCACTTAAGACACCCTAAACGGAATTATTGTGTGAAAAAATCACGTAAGACACCATAAACGGACTTATGGAGTGACATACTCACGTAAGACACCATAAACGGACTTATTGTGTGACATACTCACGTAAGACACCATAAACAAACTTATAGAGTGACAAACTCACGTAAGACACCATAAACGGACTTATTGTGTGACATACTCACGTAAGACACCCTAAACGGACTTATTCGCGTATGACACCATAAACGGACTTATTGAGTGACATACTTACGTAAGACACCAAAAACGGACTTATTGAGTGACATACTCCCGTAAGACACCAAAAACGGACTTATTGAGTGACATACTCACGTAAGACACCATAAACGGACTTATTGTGTGACATACTCACGTAAGACACCCTAAACGGACTTATTGTGTGACATACTCACGTAAGAAACCCTAAACGGACTTATTGTGTGACATACTCACGTAAGACACCCAATACGGACTTATTGTCATGTAAGACACCTAAACGGACTTATTGAGTGACATACTCACGTAAGACACCATAAACGGACTTATTGTGTGACATACTCACGTAACACACCCTAAACGGACTTAATTGAGTGACATACTCACGTAAGACACCCTAAACGGACTTATTGTGTGACATACTCACGTAAGACACCCTAAACGGACTTATTGAGTGACATACTCACGTAAGACACCATAAACGGACTTATTGAGTGACATACTCACGTAAGACACCATAAACGGACTTATTGTGTTACATACTCACGTCGCCACCCTAAACGGACTTATTGTGTTACATACTCACGTAAGACACCCTAAACGGACATATTGTGTGACATACTCACGTAAGACACCCTAAATGGACTTATTGAGTGTAATACTCACGTAAGACACCATAAACAGACTTATTGTGTGACATACTCACGCAAGACACCCTAAACGGACTTATTGTGTGACATAATCACGTAAGACACCCTAAACGGACTTATTGAGTGACATACTCATGTAAGACACCATAAACGGACTTATTGTGTGACATACTCACGTAAGACACCCTAAACGGACTTATTGTGTGACATACTCACGTAAGACACCCTAAACGGACTTATTGAGTGACATACTCACGTAAGACACCATAAACGGACTTATTGTGTGACATACTCCTGTAAGACACCCTAAAAAGACTTATTGTGTGACATACTCATGTAATTAAGACACCCTAAACGGACTTATTGAGTGACATACTCACGTAAGACCAATAGTGAAAATCACCGTTATGTCACTCGTCGTGACACATCGGTTGTCCCTCTGTCATTACTCGTCTAAGAAAACGGTACTACTATCTACTCGCTTAAAACAAAATTAAATGAATGGTAATGAAGGGGGAATGGACGGTCCCCGGTCAACAATGGCCCCCTGCCACTGATTTTGTCATGTTTTGTCCTCTTTCTACTTTTTTTCCCCTCCTTCTATGCATGCGATGGGACGGTATGTTCTCTCTTTTATTTCCTTCTTGTTTATCATGCAGAGTAGTTTTTTTCAAGCAATCCTCTTTTGTTGTTTTTTTTCTTCCTTATAGTCTTTATTCTTATAATTTATAAAGTATGAAAATCCTATAATTACATTAATTAATCCCGTTAATTAATATAATATTTTTTCTTTCTTTTATATCAAACACTAATTAATTTATTCATTCAACTCACATAAGAAATACAAATCATTTCATTTTCTTATAAACTACATATGATTCAAGTCTGCTCATTTCCAAGTCTGTTAAAATAACAACATTCGATTCAAATTGACACATGCTTAAACTTGTGTAACATGTACAAACCAAAACCAACCCCAAAGAAAAAGCATAACAAACCAAATTGGACTAGGAGGACATTAGGACCAAAAGCAAACTCATGCAATTTCCAAAGAACAGAAATAAATTCAGATAAATATATTATACAAGAAACATGAACATAAAAATAAAAGCAGTAGTTTCAGGACATGAAAATAAATTATACAAACAGAAAATTTTAAACCAAATTAAAACCAAAGTTTCTGCAAACAAACAGTAAAATTAAAATTAAACAAACAGACATAACAACAACAAGGTTTTTCAGAAATCACAGATAATGTGGCAGATGTGCAATCCTTTTCCCTGTCGTCTCGTTGCAAACCTGGACAACTTGATTGATCTTCCACTTGTAGGTCTGCATCGTCTCTTTCAGATTTGCCACCTCACAGTCTCTTGCTTCAACCTCCTCAACCACCTTCAAGTTGATGTTCTCAGTTTCATGAAGAAGTTCACATCTTTGTGCCATCATGTCTTGCTTTTTCTCCTCCAGTTTGTGCATAAATTCCTTCCTTAACCGCTTCATCTCTTCCTCCAATTATTGCTTGAATATGATTCGAATCTGTTGCCTTTCTTCCTCTAGCATTTTCATGAATTCGTTTCTTTCCATTGTCATTTTTTTCTTTGATGTGCTTCCTGATTTAGAGATATACGGTATTTATCTCAGCATCATCCCAGAATATATATAGCCTAGGTTAACCCTAGGTTAAGTGTAGCGTTGCAAGCAATTAAATGGATGCGGCGTTTCACTTTTCAAAAACTGACTTTGTAGTTGAAACAATTCCAACGCTTCGTAAACCTTCGCGACTTTGGTAGTTGAAACGAATCAAAGTCTTGTATTCACATTTTCCAAATCAAATTCCACCTTTTATTTTAAAAAAACAAAACAAATTCATTTTGAGAAACTTACGTATAATAATTAATCCTTCAATAATATCACAACGTACTCAATCAACTACCTTATTATATCGTGAGTATTTTAATGTTAAACCTTAGCACTAATTAAGGAGTATGGTTTTATTTTATTCTATCGTGATTATTCTTTAATTATCTTAATATATCTTTCAAACTCAAATTTTCTACCCAACTTTAACTTTGTGTGCAGTTATATGGTTTTGTTTTAAACTTGATTATAGGGTTTAAACTTGATAATCAGTTCCAAAATGAACCTAAGTAAGAAATGAAGTACAATTACATGCACAACCAGAAATCTAAATGTTGATGATACTAACCTTTGGCTATTATTTCTTCATCCTGCCTCTTATTTGAATAACACACCTTAGCATTTATGCCAGAATTCTTTAAGGCAAGGATATCATCAACAAGCAGTCTGCCGTCATCATTCCTAGATCCATCATTAATAGCCATTACAGCAGAGACAGATCAGATTCCACAACAACCTGGGAGACACCATAATCCTTAGCAATCCACAAAGCTTCTTTGATAGCCAGCAATTCCTCTTGAAGAGTGGAGTTTCTTCCTATAACTCCCACGAATCCTCTATACAATCTTCCATTACCGTCTATGAAGTGTTAGGTTTTATGCCCGAAAGACAATTGTAATTGTTTTATTTAACTAAATGACATAATTTATTTCATCTTATTTATTCGCATTTATTTTCAATATTAATACACTACAGAAAACCCTAAGTATATTGATTATGTAATCACATAACTCAGTGTATGGCTATACACACGAGGATTGAGTTTGTGAAATATATTTAAAATTAACTTAGTCCGTAGCTTTTATTAATCTGAGTACGGGTCTCTAGATTAATTTGCTAACGATGCGCCCAGAACACTTTAGGTGTGACAGTCTTATCCGGACTGTCAGCAATAGGGTACCTAATGGGCATTTATATATGATGATAATCATATAGGGCTGGACCGATTTGATTTGAGTTCTCAATATAATTCCGTGATCGAGAAGTCTTATCGAATCACAAGATGATCATATATGGATTAATCTTAATCCTGAGGTGATCACAGACGACTGCTTATACTAGGGTAGAGTTTGATGTGTTAGTAAGGATCATTTCGTAGTATGTGGTCCAACACTTCTCATTGGCTCTATTCTGGGATGTGTGAGTAGTCTGTGTGATGACGGTCAAATTATACCCATAAAAGTCATCAACGTTGTCCTTAAATCGAGTTATCTCTACACATTTTAGGGTTTTCAAATATATCTTTAAGTCGGTCTAAGTCTCTATATAAAGGAGCAGCCACGACTTTTAGTTTATCAATATAGTTCTTCGTATTTTATATTATTTTTCTTCATCACGGAGGCGATGGATTCATCGATTAGAGATTGCATTGAAGGATCGGAGGACCTTCCGTCTACGAGGGTAATGTCTATCCAAATATGTCGTTTTTATTCGTAGATCTATTTTATTTCGTTATGGAGTAGTCGTTTGTGTATTGATTTCGTGATGTAGTTAATTAACAAACCCATATTCATGTAGATCTAAGCCGTACGAAGGCGTTTTACGAGCAAATTCTAGAGTTACCGGTCTAGATCTACCATGGCCTATATGGTTAGATCTAGCCATCAAGATTCTAGTAATTCTCTATGAACGACTTCGGCTACGTCATTCTTTCTGTTTTTCATATACACATGTACTAGATCTGGCCAATTTGTTACATTGTTCTCGTAAATTAATATGATATATTATGAAAATTGTCATGTTACTAGGACAGTAGTTAGCCGATCGTTTATGAGGTGTGCCAACCCGTCCACGGTGGTTGCCTAGACGAGGTGACGATTTTAGATCGGCATCCCTAGTTTGGTATAGCATGCTTGTTATATGATGTTCTATCCCGTCCAAGGAAGGATTCGTAATTAAGCATAGGGATCTTCTATCCGTTCACGAATTAGATCCGAGTTTAGGGGATGACTCCCGTAGCCAAAATATAATCAACCTTAATGTCTTTTCTGTCTCGGCTTAAATATACATATATGGGGGAGTAATTACTAATAGCGTAATCAATACCGTTTGTTAGAGTCTTATAAAACCATAAAAATAAGTGTTTTAGTGTCTACTGTCGTATTGTTAGTCTTTGTGTTTTCTATCGTGTCAACCTTTATTTCTACGTTATTGTTGGTCGGAAACTGCTTTCAATCTATTTTTAGTTTATTAACGTTGTACTTGTTTAAGCCGAGTCTCTGTGGGATCGACCTCGACTCCATCTAGCTATACTACGATTGAACCTAGTTCTCTTGCTAGTTGGTTATTTAGGTATCGAGTTATTTTTATAAATTGACCATCATCAAGTTTTTGGAACCGTTGCCGGGGACTCGTGTCATTAAATTAAGTATAGCTTAATTTATTAAAAGTAGATTCGTAAATATTGTGAATAGTGTATGTTTAATTAGTTTTATAACATAGAAATAACGTGTAAGAGTCGTAGAACAAATCTGGGCAGTTTCTCAGAACCCACTGGACTCGCTGGCAGGGAGCTGCCTGTTCGCTGGGAGCGAGACAGTTTTTTGGGCAGTTTCTGCTCCATTCTGTTCTATACAGTGTTTGCTTCGTGTTTCTATAATTTTTATATTTTTAGAGTCTGTTTTCGTTTCGTTAATTAGTGAGTCTTGATAAAGACCTAGCTTTTAAGGTTTTTAATTGTTTAATTATTTTGTTTCATATAGAGTCAGTTTTATTTTTGTTTATTTTAGAGTCTCGCCAAAGGCAGTTGCCTTGGCATATTTTAATTGTTTATTGTTGTTTTTGTCTTGCAATAAAAAAATATAATAAAATAAAAATAAAATAATAATAAGAACGAGCTGCCCAGATTTCTAAGGATCCGAACGAAGCGCAAGGCGAGGAAAAATCTGAAGGAACACAACATTCCGATCAATTTGACTCAGACATGGAAGGATTACTAAATGAAGCCAACCAGGTAAATGGAAATAATTTTAATAATGCAATTTTGTTAACCGAGCTGTGGCTGCATGGGAAAGACGTACTTTGCAAAGCTATGCAACGCCTACCATTGACCAATTCATTCCTGCTATCGTAGTGCCTGAAAATGCTGCTGAAGTTTATCACCCGAAACCTAATGTCATTCAAATGGTGGCAAACTATTCCACTTTTCATGGTATCCTGAATGAAGATCCTGGCATTCACGTGATGAATTTCTTAGAGATCGTTAGTACCGTGAAGCCAGAACTGGTTCCTGAGGATAACATTAAGCTGAGACTTTTCCCGTTCACTTTGAAAGATAAAGCTAAGCAATGGCTTTTCTCTTTAGAGGCTAGATCAATCACGACCTGGGAGGAACTGCTACAAAAGTTCATGAATAAGTACTTCCCTATAGGAAAGACCTTTAAGTTACTCCAAGATATCTTGGGGTTCAAGCAGCAACCTGGGGAGAGTTTTGATCAAGCTTGGGAACGTTTTAAGGAGTCCATGAGGAAGTGCCCTCATTATGTTATCCCTCTATTGTTTTTAATGCAAACCTTTTACCATGGATTGAGAGATACGGAGAAGATAAGAGTAGATGCCTCCAGCAATGGAGCGTTTGTTCTTTTATCTCCTAAGGAGGCACAAAGAAAGATGGAACAAATAGCAATGAATAGCCAATGGGGAGGTGGTGAAATAGCAACTGTGAAGATGGCCGATAATCTATTTGAGGAGGATGTATCGCATAAGATCCTAAATACTCTATTGCTCATAAATGATAAGGTGGATGGTATGCATGAGAGGATTGTACGAGTAGAGACTGGAAAAGGGACGGAAACGACTAGGCCATTAGAGAATGCGGGTACTAAAGAAGCCAATTACATTGGGAGACATGGTAATCACTATGACGGTTACAAACCAAATCATGACCAACCTGAATTCCGATGGAGTGATCCGAATGAAGGGGTAAAACCACACAACACTTATGTACCTCAGCAAGCTCAAACTTATGGTTGGGAAGTTGCACTTGAAAAGATGAGTGACACAATGTCTGACACTGTGAATCAATTAGCAGAATCCATTACTGACTTGGCTACAAACTTTCACCAATACTGTCAAAATAATGATACCAAAGTCACCAACCAATAAGCCTTAGTCCATAATCTCTCTCATCAAATAGGACAATTTGCTGAACAACTGTCAACTAGACCTCCTGGAGGATTTCCGAGCAACACTGATAGGAACCTTAGGTATGTGAATGCAATAATGACTAGAATTGGAAAGGAGCTTACTCCATCAATCCCAAAGAACAAGGAAAATGTAGAGGATGTTAGGGATGAGGAGAAAGAGCCCGAGGAGGCATTGACACCCTCTGGAACTGAACAAACCTGCTTAGAAAAGCCCCCCGACGAGCAATTATCCTCCAATTTAGGGAATAGTGATTGCGCCGAAATATCTTCGCGAAGTGAGGTTGTTAAGACTGAGAAGCAACAACCATGGTTTAAAGATTATGTGAATTATTTATCCGGGAGATATTTGCCACCAGACTTGAACCAGCAGCAAAAGAAGAAGTTCTTTGCGGACCTTAAACACTATTATTGGGATGAACCCTATCTTTTTAAGCGTTGCTCAGACAACATCTTTAGAGGATGTGTTCCTGAGAGTGAATTCCCCGATATACTTAAACATTGACATACTTATGAAGCGGGAGGACACTATGGAGGGGACAAGACTACTGCTAAAGTTCTCCAATGTGGTTTCTACTGGCCAAATCTTTACAAAACTGCACACGAATATGCTAGATCCTGCCATTCATGTCAAATGACGGGCAATATCTCGAAGAGAAATGAAATGCCACTGAGGAGTATCCTAGAACCAGAAATCTTTGATGTATGGGGTATTTATTTTGTGGGACCTTTCACTTCGTCTATTTCAAACCGCTATATTTTGGTGGCAGTCGAATATGTGTCCAAATGGATCGAGGCAATTGCTTCACCTACTAATGATGCAAAGGTTGTGTTGCGGTTCTTAAAGAAAATTATCTTCACCCGGTTTGGAATCCCTCGTGCCATAATTGTGATAATGGAAGCCATTTATGTAATAAGCTATTTAAGAAGTTAATGGTCAAGTACGGGGTGAGACATAGGTTAGCTACCGCTTATCATCCCCAAACAAGTGGTCAAGTTGAGGTCACTAATCGAGAGATTAAGCGCATCCTGGAAAAAACTGTGAAACCAACAAGGAAAGATTGGTCGTTGAAGTTAGATGACGCTTTATGGGCTTATTGGACTGCGTATAAGACTTCCATAGGTATGTCCCCGTACCAGATTGTTTTTGGGAAAGCGTGTCATCTACCGGTTGAACTTGAGCACCGTGCCTTATGGGCTACTCGTATGTTGAATTTAGATGAAAGTTTAGCCGGAGAAAAGAGATTGTTGGAATTAACTCGCCTAGAAGAGTTTCGCATTGAAGCTTACGAGATTGCTCAACTTTATAAAGAGCGCACTAAGAGATTTCATGATAAAAAGATCCTTGACCGCACCTTTAAGGTGGGTGATTTGGTTCTTGTTTACAATTCGCGCTTGAAACTTTTCCCGGGCAAGTTAAAATCAAGATGGTTTGGTCCTTATAAAGTGAGTAAAGTATTTCCTTCCGGAGCTACAGAGGTAAGTCACCTGGATGATCGAAAAACTTTTATGGTCAATGGTCACCGATTAAAGCATTACCTCGGGAATCATTTTGATAGAGAGGAAGAAGTACTTACTCTAGGAAATCCTAGTTACAACAAGACCATCATGTGAGTACAGTCGAGCTAACGACTATAACCATAGAACTGTTTCTTAAAACTATATTTTAGATTTGTTTTTGTTTTTGCTTTTAATAAAGTAGCATGAGACTGTTAAGGTTTTTTTCATCTCGCCATGTTCCGAGTCTCAGTTCGGAATAAACGAGGTTTTTTCCTTGATAGCCGCCATGTGAATTTTGTAGTTTTAACTCTTTGGTTTTCCTTGTCATTGGTTGTATGAAATAAATTGGCTTAATTTGTTTTTGGATATTCTATATCTAATTACAGCCACGTTATTTTATAACTTCCATTGACATGTTATTAATGGTTTCGTGGAGTTTCTGTTTGGTTTGCTTAAATAGGTTTTCGTTTGCTTCTCCACGACGTGCTTGGACTACTACTATATTCTGCATTTACTTGAGAGCCATTTCTAGAGCTAAGTCTTTTTCTTAAATTCTCCTTTTTCTTTGTCATTGGGGACAATGCCAAGTTTAAGTGGGGGTAGGAGACTTAGCTATGATGTGTTATAATGGAAAATTGAATGAAACGGTGAAAAATTGAAAAAATTGAACAAATGCCAAATTAAGTATCTCGTACCCTTAGAATTGTGAGTTCTAAACAATGAATTGATAGGAAAGGAACCAAGTTTCATGAGTACGTGATCATTTTATACTTATGTGAATGTAAATTTAAGGATATTCATGCCGACTGTTGCAAGTAGTTGTTTATTATTCGATTACTCAATTTGAATCGACGTTTACCGCACGAATTATAATAACTGAAAGAATTGTGTGTACATTGCATAGATGATTGGTTATGTAAACTTAGTGTCGATATTTATCTGCTGATGTATTCCTATCATCTAGCCATCAAAGCGGAGTAATAAGCTTGAGAATTATCTGTGTTTTGACAATGCGTTAAACACTGGGCTTGTAGTAACGTTACCAAAGTAGCCTCGCGCTTGTGGTAATATTCAACGCTATTGACTAATCTGTGAGCGGGGGATTCTTGCAATGCATACTTTACCTTTAAAGCAAGTTTCTTTCTTGAGAGGTGTTAATACTTGAAATTATGAAAATGCGAAGAAATTCAACTTTTTAAGAGGCTTTGAGTATTTTCTCGGTCTCCGAGTCCAAAAACCTTATGGATCACGCTCTTGCTTATTTCACCATGTCTTTACCCATTGCGAGGCTTAAGAAGTGGGAATACTGGTGTTGGTAGGTTAAGACTGCAAAGTTAGCATAAACTTTAATCTTGCCACGAATATATAAAACTGAATGCACATGCACACATCACTTCGATTCATAGCGAGTAGTGAATAATGAATACCTTATGATCATGAATGGTATGAGTTGACTCGAGTTTCTTGTGTAAGTATGACTTGACCATGGAAAATGTTGTCTTGGGGAATGACTTATTGATGCTTTGTTCGGGACGACCAAAGTCTAAGTGGGGGGTAGTTGATGACGGTCAAATTATACCCGTAAAAGTCATCAACGTTGTCCTTAAATCGAGCTTAATAATATATATTTTATATTAAATCACATGTTTATATTGATTATTTAGTGTTGTGTGATTTATAAGATATAATTTGGTATTTATCTATTTATATTATTTAAATATGATTTACGGTGCGATAAATATTGATTTTATAGATTGCGATAAATCGGAAGATATCTATTATCGGAGGAAGTAAATCTCAAGAGAAATCAAGGCAGAATCGGATTGCATTAAAGATAAATACCGAAACAGCACGAAAAGTGGAGTAAGGAACAAGAAAAGCCAGCGAGCCAATCAGAGGGCAGTGAGCTCGCTGGCAGCGAGCTATTAGTTCGCTGGGGGCGAGTTGACCAAAATCTCGAGGATCGGCTGGGAGTTATCTCTACGCGTTTTAGGGTTTTCAAATATATCTTTAAGTCGGTCTAAGTCTCTATATAAAGGAGCAGCCACGAATTTTATTAGTTAGACTCTTGAAACACAATATTACAATACTTTTAGTTTATCAATATGGTTCTTCTTATTTTATATTATGTTTATTCATCACGGAGGCGATGGATTCATCGATTAGAGATTGCATTGAAGGATCGGAGGACCTTCCGTCTACGAGGGTAATGTCTATCCAAATATGTCGTTTTTATTCGTAGATCTATTTTATTTCGTTATGGAGTAGTCGTTTGTGTATTGATTTCGTGATGTAGTTAATTAACAAACCCATATTCATGTAGATCTAAGCCGTACGAAGGCGTTTTACGAGCAAATTCTAGAGTCACCGGTCCAGATCTACCATGGTCTATATGGTTAGATCTATCCATCAAGATTCTAGTAATTCTCTGTGAACGACTTCGGCTACGTCATGCTTTCTGTTTTTCATATACACATGTAATAGATCTGGCCAATTTGTTACATTGTTCTCGTAAATTAATATGATATATTGTGAAAATTGTCATGTTACTAGGACAGTAGTTAGCCGATCGTTTAGGAGGTGTGCCAACCCGTCCACGGTGGTTGCCTAGACGAGGTGACGATTTTAGATCGGCATCCCTAGTTTGGTATAGCATGCTTGTTATATGATGTTCTATCATGTCCAAGGAAGGATCGTAATTAAGCATAGGGATCTTCTATCCGTTCACGAATTAGATCCAGTTTAGGGGATGACTCCCGTAGCCAAAATATAATCAACCTTAATGTCTTTTCTGTCTCGGCTTAGATATACATATATGGGGGAGTAATTACTACTAGCGTAATCAATACCGTTTGTTAGAGTCTTATAAAACCATAAAAATAAGTGTTTTAATGTCTACTGTCGTATTGTTAGTCTTTGTGTTTTCTATCGTGTCAACCTTTATTTCTACGTTATTGTTGGTCGGAAACCGCTTTCAATCTATTTTTAGTTTAATAACGTTGTACTTGTTTAAGCCGAGTCTCTGTGGGATCGACCTCGACTCCATCTAGCAATACTACGATTGACCCTAGTTCTCTTGGTAGTTGGTTATTTAGGTATCGAGTTATTTTTATAACTTGACCGTCATCACTGTGCTATCACAGATATGGAATCCATTCCTTCTTTCGGGAAGTAGACAGACAGTTCCCTTATTTGTTAACCCTAGAAACTGATCGATCGGCCGAGTTCATATTATATAAGTTATGATCTAATTGATCATTAGGGGGTTAATGGTAAATAAGGATAATGTGTTTCGAGAAGGGTTTCCGGAAATATCCCGAATCGAAGTGAACAGTCTATGAAGGATTTATCCGTATGTAATGATTATATCAGGGGACGCTTTCGACTCATAAATTGAGTGTAAGTTATCTATATTCGATAGAGTTCAGTTTCGCGTTTATGGTGGTGTAATCCCGGAATTAATAGGTTGGATATAATTATTCTGTCTGACGAATAATTTTATTAAATTTATTGTAGCTACTGAATATAGGTCCACGGTCCCCGACGTGGCTCCCAAAATAGCATAAATAGTTTTCTCGTCGTTTCACCTCAATTATAATTAAATACTTGGATTGGACTATTTAATTTGATATGTGGATTAATTGTTTAGTTGGACTAGATAATTAAATACATGGAAAATACATTTTTTCGTGGACTCGGTCCAAGTGTGGAATTTTCGTGTGGACTAGGGTTTTACCCAAGTCTTGGCCGAAAATTATATTGTTTATTATTGGGAAATTTGTTTTCTCAATAAATAATAAGACATGTGATTAAATTATTTATTTGTTAAATAATTTAAGGAAAAGAATATCTTTTATATATCCTTATTATTTTGGAATATTCTAGATATATCTTTTTAGGAAAATGATTATTTCAATTGATTTTGTATTAATTAAATAAATCTTTGGAGGACAAGGATTACTCTCCTATATAAAGAGAGTTCTCCCAAGCCTTTTGACAATCACATAACACGCCATTTGTGAAGTATTATAGCTTGGAATTTTCGGCTATAATACTAGGGTTTCGAGTTGGGATAATCTTCGGGATTATTCCGGTAGCATATCAAGGAGGTCCGACGGCGGAAAACACCATCCACCTGGTGTTGCTGGGAGATACACGTTGGAAGTCTGTGGCTTCTCAATACACGTGTTCTTGGAGATCTATTATTCTTGGAGTTCTATTAATCTTGGAGTTAAGCACCATAAAAAGGTAGGCTCCTAAACCCCTTGTAGTTAGATCTTTAATTTATGTTCTTTGTTTCGTTTAGATCTAGATTTGATGCATTCCGCTGCGTAATCGGGTCAATCGAAGATTGATCCGATGATATTACATATAACAAGTGGTATCAGAGCCTTTGATCTAACGATCAAAGTATATGAATTTTAGATCTAGGAGTGGAATAACATGTTTTAGATGTTTTTATTTTGTTTTTCTTATGAATTTCGAAATTTTATCATGATGCATGCTTGTGAATGTTGTGGTTGAAGAGATGGATTGGGGTTGGTATTGTTACCTGTAGATCTATTTTGTAGCTCCTTTGTTTAGTAACAATTGAGCATATGATTTGTATCTTTAATTATGCAATTTTCCAAATTCCATGTAAAAGTAGCATCTTTTATTGTAATTTTGTTGTTCCGGGATCGAAAAGATGAAGATCTTGAAGAAAAGTTGGAGATCAAGGCGAAAACTAAGGTATGAATGAGGAGAAACGGCTAAAAACCTTTTTTAAATTAAAATTCTGCGCTATAGGATTTTCAGTGACGCTGAAAAGCGTCGATATAAGTCTTTTTTTTTTAAAAAAAAAAAACTAGCATGCGGCTAGTGTTTTATGCGGCTGTATGTCAATATTCTTTATGGAAAATTAGGGATAAGGACACAATCTGGATTATTTTTAAGTAACAGGACAACTACATATTTTTTGTAGGGAGAAGGACAACTGCATAATTTTTATAGCGAGAAGGACAAACAAAGTGAATCCCGAAAATCGGTGAATCTCTCCAAAGTGAATCCCGAAATCGGTGAATTTTGACGGTGAATTTCGACAGTGAATCCCGAAAATTAGTGAATTTCGACAATGAATTTTGAAAATTAGTGAATTTCGACAATGAATTTCGGCAGTGAATTTCGGCAGTGAATATAAACAGTGAATTTCGAACACAAGTGAATTTCGATAGTGAATAAATAGTTTTGTCCTTTATGCAAAAGTTTCAAAAGACTGTCCTTCTACTCAATTAATGAAATATTTTTGTCCTTCTCCCTCATTCCCCCTATTCTTTAACTTAATTTTTTTTTATAAAAGTCTGCCGTTTGCCAGAGTATTAATAAAAAAATAAAAATTAAAAAAAAATTGGGAAATAATTTATAACAGCCGAAAGATAACAAAAAAAAATTATTAAAAAGGTTTTATTTAATTATAATAAATTGGTGTTATTTGATTAAAAACCCATTCTCCTCTCGGGTGTTCGTGGTTCGTGATCCGGCGGTTCGAGTTCGAGATTTGAAGATAAAGACTCGAAGACATGGATTAAGTTTTACTTTTCCTTAGAAAATAGTTAGTCGGGGGTACCAACGGTCCATCTCGGTGTTTACTTTTCGCTATAATTTTGTGTTTGATCAAGATTACGTGCTTAAAACCGGAAAATTGCCATGACTTGCATCTTCATGATTCCACTCCAATGCATACACGTAGTTTTAATTTAGAATTAAAATAGACGTGTATAACTCGAATAATTAGTATGAATGCTTATTAATTTAATATGTGGTAGTTAAATAATAAGTAGCTAATTATAAAAACCGAGGACCCGGGTTTTGTCAATCGTTACGATTTTAGTGAGTACGGGTCTCTAGATTAATTTGCTAATGATGCGCCCAGAACACTTTAGGTGTGACAGTCTTATCCGGACTGTCGGTAATAGGGTACCTAATGGGGCATTTATATATGATGATAATCATATAGGGCTGGACCGATTTGATTTGAGTTCTCGATATAATTCCGTGATCGAGAAGTCTTATCGAATCACAAGATGATCATATATGGATTAATCTTAATCCCGAGGTGATCACGACGATCGCTTAGACTAGGGTAGAGTTTGATGTGTTAATAAGGATCACTTCGCGGTATGTGGTCCAACACTTCTCGTTGGCTCTATTCGGGATGAGTGAGTAGTACGTGCTATGACGAATATGGAATCCATTTCTTTCTTCGGGAAGTAGAAATATCTTTCTTCGAAGACGACAGTCCCTTATTTGTTAACCCTAAACCGATCGATCGCCGAGTTCATATTATATAAGTTATGAACTAATTGATCACTAGGGGGTTAATGGTAAATAAGGATAATATGTTTCGAGAAGGGTTTACGGAAATATCCCGAATCGGAGTGAACGAATGAGGATTTATCCGTATGTAATGATTATATTTTATTAACATTTTCAACTAATTTTGATTATATCGTGGACGCTTTTGACTCATAAATTGAGTGTAAGTTATCTATATTCGATAGAGTTCAGTTTCGGGTTAATGGTGGTGTAATCCCGGAATTAATAGGTTGGATATAATTATTTTGTCTGACGAATAATTTTATTAAATTTATTGTAGCTACTGAATATAGGTCCATGGTCCCCGACGTGGCTCCCAAAATAGCATAAATAGTTTTCTCGTCGTTTCACCTCAATTATAATTAAATAATTGGATTGGACTATTTAATTTGATATGTGGATTAATTGTTTAGTTGGACTAGATAATTAAATACATGGAAAATACATTTTTTCGTGGACTCGGCCCAAGTGTGGAATTTTCGTGTGGACTAGGGTTTTACCCAAGTCTTGGCCGAAAATTATATTGTTTATTATTGGGAAATTTGTTTTCTCAATAACTAAAAAGACATGTGATTAAATTATTTATTTGTTAAATAATTTAAGGAAAAAAATATCTTTTATATATCCTTATTATTTTGGAATATTCTAGATATATCTTTTTCGGAAAAGGATTATTTCAATTGATTTTGTATTAATTAAATAAATCTTTGGGGGACAAGGATTACTCTTCTATATAAAAAGAGATCTCCCAAGCCTTTTGACAATCACATAACACGCCATTTGTGAAGTATTATAGATTGGAATTTTCGGCTATAATACTAGGGTTTCGAGTTGGGATAATCTTCGGGATTATTCCGGTAGCATATCAAGGAGGTCCGGCGGCGGAAAACACCATCCACCTGGTGTTGCTGGGAGACACACGTTGGAAGTCTGTGGCTTCTCATTACACGTGTTCTTGGAGATCTATTATTCTTGGAGTTCTATTATTCTTGGAGTTAAGCACCATAAAAAGGTAGGCTCCTAAACCCCCTTGTAGATCGATCTTTAATTTATGTTCTTTGTTTCGTTTATATCTGGATCTGATGCATTCCGCTGCGTAATCGGGTCAATCAATGATTGATCCGACGATATTACATCTTACAAGTGGTATCAGAGCCTTTGATCTAACGATCAAAGTATATGAATTTTAGATCTAGGAGTGGAATAACATGTTTTAGATGTTTTTATTTTGTTTTTCTTATGAATTTCGAAATTTTATCATGATGCATGCTTGTGAATGTTGTGGTTGAAGAGATGGATTGGGGTTGGTATTGTTTACCTGTAGATCTATTTTGTAGCTCCTTTGTTTAGTAACAATTGAGCATAGGATTTGTATCTTTAATTATGCAATTTTCGAAATTCCATGTAAAAGTAGCATCTTTTATTGTAATTTTGTTGTTTCGGGCTCGAAAAGATGAAGATCTTGAAGAAAAGTTGAAGATCAAGGCGAAACCCAATGTATGAATGAGGAGAAACTGCTAAAAACCTGTTTTAAATAAAAATTCTGCGCTACAGGATTTTCAGCGACGGTGAAAAGCGTCGCTATAAGTCTGTTTTTTTTATTTATAAAAAACTAGCATGCGGCTAGTGTTTTATGCGGCTGTATGTCAATATTCTTTAACCTAATTTTTTTTATAAAAGTCTGCCGTTTGGCAGAGTATTAATAAAAAAATAAAAATAAATTTTTTTTTTGGGAAATAATTTATAACAGCCGAAAGATAACAAATTTTTTTTTAAAAAAGGTTTTATTTAATTATAATAAATTGGTGTTATTTGATTAAAAACCCATTCTCCTCTCGGGTGTTCGTGATTCGTGATCCGGCGGTTCGAGTTCGAGATTCGAAGATAAAGACTCGAAGACATAGATTAAGTTTTACTTTTCCTTAGAAAATAGTTAGTCGGGGGTACCAACGGTCCATCTCGGTGTTTACTTTTCGGTATAATTTTGTGTTTGATCAAGATTACGTGCTTAAAACCGGAAAATTGCCATGACTTGCATCTTCATGATTCCACTCCAATGCATACACGTAGTTTTTTAATTTCGAATTAAAATAGACGTGTATAACTCGAATAATTAGTATGAATGCTTATTAATTTAATATGTGGTAGTTAAATAATAAGTAGCTAATTATAAAAACCGAGGACCCGGGTTTTGTCAATCGTTACGATTTTAATGAGTACGGGTCTCTAGATTAATTTGCTAATGATGCGCCCAGAACACTTTAGGTGTGACAGTCTTATCCGGACTGTCGGTAATAGGGTACCTAATGGGGCATTTATATATGATGATAATCATATAGGGCTGGACCGATTTGATTTAAGTTCTCGATATAATTCTGTGATCGAGAAGTCTTATCGAATCACAAGATGATCATATATGGATTAATCTTAATCCCGAGGTGATCACAGACATACGACTTAGACTAGGGAAGAGTTTGATGTGTTAGTAAGGATCACTTCGCAGTATGTGGTCCAACACTTCTCGTTGGCTCTATTCTGGGATGAGTGAGTAGTCTGTGCTATGACAGATATGGAATCCATTTCTTTCTTCGGGAAGTAGACAGACAGTTCCCTTATTTGTTAACCCTAGAAACTATCGATCGCCGAGTTCATATTATATAAGTTATGAACTAATTGATCACTAAGGGGTTAATGGTAAATAAGGATAATATGTTTCGAGATGGGTTTACGGAAATATCCCGAATCGAAGTGAACAGTCTATGGAGGATTTATCCGTATGTAATGATTATATCAGTGAACGCTTTCGACTCTTAAATTGAGTGTAAGTTATCTATATTCGATAGAGTTCAGTTTCGGGTTTATGGTGGTGTAATCCCGGAATTAATAGGTTGGATATAATTATTCTGTCTGACGAATAATTTTATTAAATTTATTGTAGCTACTGAATACTGGTCCATGGTACCCGACGTGGCTCCCAAAATAGCATAAATAGCTTTCTCGTCGTTTCACCTCAATTATAATTAAATAGTTGGATTGGACTATTTAATTTGATATGTGGATTAATTGTTTAGTTGGACTAGATAATTAAATATATGGAAAATACATTTTTTTCGTGGACTCGGCCCAAGTGTGGAATTTTCGTGTGGACTAGGGTTTTACCTAAGTCTTGGCCGAAAATTATATTGTTTATTATTGGGAAATTTGTTTTCTCAATAAATAATAAGACATGTGATTAAATTATTTATTTGTTTAATAATTTAAGGAAAAGAATATCTTTTATATATCCTTATTATTTTGGAATATTCTAGATATATCTTTTTAGGAAAAGGATTATTTCAATTGATTTTGTATTAATTAAATAAATCCTTGGAGGACAAGGATTACTCTCCTATATAAAGAGAGTTCTCCCAAGCCTTTTGACAATCACATAACACGCCATTTGTGAAGTATTATAGCTTGGAATTTTCGGCTATAATACTAGGGTTTCGAGTTGGGATAATCTTCGGGATTATTCCGGTAGCATATCAAGGAGGTCCGGCGGCGGGAAACACCATCCACCTTGTGTTGCTGGGAGACACACGTTGGAAGGCTGTGGCTTCTCAATACACGTGTTCTTGGAGATATATTATTCTTGGAGTTAAGCACCATAAAAAGGTAGGCTCCAAAACCCCCTTGTAGTTAGATCTTTAATTTATGTTCTTTGTTTCGTTTAGATCTAGATCTGATGCATTCCGCTGCGTAATCGGGTCAATTTATGATTGATCCGACGATATTACATCTAACATGAAGACCCCACCAATATCCACCATGCCTCTACCATTCTCATCAATATCCATGCTGCTGGCATAAGTGTTGACCTTAATCCAACCCTCAACAGAAGGTTCCAAAGAAATCCAATGAGGCTCCTTCACAACAAGAATACATTAATTAGAACATCCAATAGTCATAACAGCATTATACATGTGTTAAAATCAAATGTAAAGGAGGAATATTTTTTATACTAAGAATGGACTTTAGGGAGATGAGTCCCCACGTGCTGATGATACAAGAGTCTCCAGTCTACAGTTGCATGGTTGCTCCAAGTAAAGGCAGGTCTAGAGTAGCCCAAATCTATCAACTTACAATTGCTGACATTGAAGTTGAAGTTATCAATCCTACAAAGATTATTCCCAGAGATGACAGCATGAATTCTATTTGGGCGGGCTTCAATACAGTTAATATCGAGCAAATCTGAATTCCAAATGATACAAATACCTCCAGATCTTCCAATAGGAGGAGCATACTGTATGGAACCTGTAAAACCAATCTTAGCTATGACTTTAAATGCTTTCTTCGCCTGGATGGTTTCAAGAAGGACTGCCACATCAGGTTTCTGTTTCAAAAGAAACTCTTTGATGTGCCTTCTAAATTCTTTGAAGCCAGCACCTCTGCAATTCCAAATGAGGATCTTAATGATACCAGTGTGAGGAGAGGGGATGTTCTCAAAAGAAGAAAAATAACTATGAATCATTGCTTCCAAGAATTCCAACTTGGAATCTTTCGGTCCTACTGATGATAGACTCACATTCCACATCTGAATCATCTCCTTCCAGTCTATGGCTATTGTGCAGTCCTTCACCCTATGCACATATTCAACCATCACACTAGACTCCACCTCCCTCAGTAGATGTATATTTGAGTTTAGTTTGGTCCTGTGCCATAAAATTCACGCCATTCTCTTCAATAGGGGCTTGGTATTGTTGTTTTGTTTAAGTTTTACAAGTGACATGTCTCCACTCTTTAGATTGAAAATGTTATATACGAGTCTTTCTTTTAAAATTATTCACACTAGATATTTTAAGAGGCATTTTTAAGGGGCTTGGTAGCACATGGTCATTTTAGGAATTTAAGCCATGACTGGAAAAACAATGACCTAGAAAAGCCAAAAAGATTCTTGGGGTCATTTTACGAGTTTACTTTAAGTAATGTCTGTGAAATTGTACCTTTATTGGTACAGCAATATTCTTTTATTAATTGTACTTTTCATTTGCAGACCCCGCTCTTTTATTATACTTTTTATTAATTGCAGAAACATAAAGGTTCTTCTTCTTTATTCATCCAAATCCCCTCCTTTCTTATTCTACTATTTTATTAATTGCAAACCTTAATACCCTAATTTATTTGCATGCATGCAGCAACTGATGTATAAGAAACTACATCCATACGTTTCAAAAAACAAAAGAAACTACGTCCATGATATCATTCAAACAAAAAATAAAACACTTAAAAATATAATATTATAAATGATTTCATAAGAAAAAGTTATTACATAAACTATAATCTTAAACAAAGTACAAATTCATAAATAAAAAGTGGGGTTTTGGAATTTGATCACAGGCCATGGTGCAGAAACTCGGTAACAAACTCTTTATTGAGAGAGTTTGAACAAATCAAAAGTTAAAATTAAGAACTGAATTCATTATGTTAAGGGTCAATAACAAATCATCATTTATTACTACGTACATAATATCATTCAAAAAGCAGTCAAAATGGACTGATAATATTATAAATAATTTCAAGTTCATAACAAAATTTTACAACATAATATTATTAAAGAAAAATACAAATTTATAGAAAAGTGGGGTTTGGATGGGGGTGGGATTTGATCACATTCTATGGTCCGAGAACTCTATAACATGATCTCTTATTGAGAGAGTTTGTGGTCGAACCCCAACTCCAATTGGGGCCAAAGAAACATTATCG
Source organism: Gentiana straminea (assembly GCA_036785695.1). Classification (NCBI taxonomy): domain Eukaryota; kingdom Viridiplantae; phylum Streptophyta; class Magnoliopsida; order Gentianales; family Gentianaceae; genus Gentiana; species Gentiana straminea. The sequence goes on along the minus strand of JAVUPR010000224.1, from coordinate 9,819,576 downwards.
TTCCCCGGCCATGGCATCATGCGATAGTGCACGAATGAAGATGCACATCGCACTGTAATTTTGTAAGCATCATTGCACAGTCATATAATATCGCTGATTTTCTTTTTGACTGTTTTGATGTTGTCATTGATAAACACCACTTCAATATACATGGAATCTGACTCCTGTGTCATCCATATTTTCAGTTGATCAATTTCATAATGGCATTCATGTCTTCGCGCGTCCAATTTTCTTTCCAAGTCTTCAACATGGTTTCTTAAATCTGCGATCTCCTTAGTATGAATATCCATTTTCTTCTTCTTCTTTTCTGTTTTTATTTGTAATAAATATGAATTGTACACCTTATACTACTATTTATAGGCCCAATTTATCTTTTTTTAAAGGTGTTGGCGTCTCTTCGATTTACCCTACCATGAGACCCTTCAGATTCGTATATGTATCTCTTCGATTTTCACTACCATGAGACCCTTCACATTCTGTCTCCGATTTAATAATCCGGTTTACCCCAAGTGCAGGGATAGTAGTATAGTAGTTACGACCGGAGTCGAATCACAGGGAATCGAGGTTGGTCTAGTTCTTAATTTCTCTAAATTTGTCATGAAAAATAAAACAAAACAGCACAAAAAAAAATGAAAACAATAAACTGGACAGAGGATCTAGAATCCAAAGCCAGGAAAGATAGTTATGAGCTAAACTAATGAAAATAATTCTATTCTAAAAATATAATAAAATTACTCAGATGATAACAAATAAATTGAAAACGAACAAGCAATGATCCACCGATCTCACAACCCTCAACTTCCTCTCTAGATTGTTTAGTGAAGATTTAATGAAGATTGTGGTTCACCTATCAAAAGTATGAATTTCTAATCTCTTAGATAATTCTACTATTAATCTCTCATCTCTCGATCTTAAAGATTAACGCTTTCATAACCAAGGTGTAAGATTTCTCAATCTAGCAACTTAGAAATTAACCTAACAACTCTCGTTATTTTTAGGTTGAAAATCTAATCTTTACTACGGTGATCTAAGTCTAACAACGATTCTCATCAAACGTTAAACAACAAATCGCAACCATCTCTCGATTTAAATTGCATAACAATATGAACATAATAAAGAAACAAACTTTATTTAAAACTCACAAAACAATCCCAGAGAAGAAATCAAGATGTTGCAGAGATGGCTTCACAAAGCTCGTTTAAATCGCCTAGCCTCTACTCATCGTTGGTATATAAATAAAAATTCGATAAAACTATGTTTATGGTAGCAAGAGGAAATAGCAAAGTCGCCCCCAAGGGGACTGGGGCGGCCAGGGATGGAATTATATCTTTTAGGGTTCAGAAAACGCGACTATAAATAGGTTTTTAAGTCGGTTTAGCTGAGGCAGCGGACTAGACGCCCGTTTAGAATGGTGAACGCCCGTCCAGGGTGTATAAAATCTTCGAGTCGGGCCGAGTCTGATCAGACGCCCGTCCTATGTAAATTTGGACGCTCGTTCAGCAAAAATCTCAATACTCTGAATCCACTTTTTCTTCCTGGACGCCCGTCCGGATCGTCAAACACCCGTCCAGCTCGACGGAGTATCGAACGCTCGTCTGGATCTTCAAACTATTAGGTGTAGTGCCCGAAAGACAATTTGTGTAATTGTTTTTAATAATGGATGACAGAATTTATCTCATCTTAGTTACTTGCTTTGTGCTTGTAAAGTAATACACTGTTGCAAACCCTAAGTATATCTGTATGTAACCACTTAACTCAGTGTATGGATTACACGTGAGGATTGAGTAAGTGGAGATATGCTTAAACTGTTAGTCCGTGGTGAACTTAATCAGAGTTTAGGGTCTCTTGATTAAAACACCAATAATGCGCCCAGAACACCTTAGGGTGTGATAGTCTTATCCGGACTATCGTTAGAGGGTACCTATGTGGGGCATTTATATATGATGGCATTCATATAGGACTGGACCGATTTAATCTGCATTTCTCGGTATAATTCCGTAATCGAGGAATCTTATTAAATCATTAGATGATCATATATGGATCAACCTTAATCCTGAGGTGATCACAGGGTGCTGCTTGTCCCGGGGTAGTGTTTGATGTGTTAGTTACGGTTCACTTAAATATGTGTTCCAAGCCACTTCTCATTGGCACTATCTCCAGATGAGTGAGTAGTTCTGATTTTCACGGACATAGAATCCATTCCTTCCTCGCGGGAAGTAGAGAGACAAATCCCTTATTTGTTAGCCCTAAGAAAGTGATCGATCCCAGGAGTTCGTATTAGACTAATTGATCACTAGTCAGATATGTGAACTAATTGATCATCAGGGGGTTAATGGTAAATAAGGATAAGATATTATGTGTCGGGTTTACGGAGATATCCCACTCAGAGTGGACAGTCTATAGAGGGTTAATCCGTATGTAGTGATTATATCAATGGACGCTTATTCACTCTATGGGTTGAGTATAAGTATACATCTATAATCGGTAGAGTTCAGTTTCGGGTTTATGGTGGCGTAATCCCGGAATTAATAATTATATTATGTTTGATGAATAATTAATTATTGGAGCTACTGGTTATAGGTCCATGGTCCCCAATGTGGCTTTTGTAATTTGGACTAATAATCTTGTTATTTGGGCCTCAATGATAATTAATTGGCTGGGCTAATTAATTGATATACATGGATATTATTTAGTTGGGCTAAATAATATAATATACATAAAAGATATTTTATGTGGGCTTAGTGAACCCTATAAGTGGCGCCAATATATGTTGATTAATTAGAGAGAAATTAGTTTTCTTGGATAATTATTTGACATGTGATTTATCTTTTATTTGTTAAATGATAATTCATGGAATATTAGATAATAATATGATTTATCCTAATTTATTTGGGATAATCATTTTATTTATCTTTTATTTGGAATAAAGGATTAATGTAATAATTATCTCTTAATTATTTAATCCTTGGAGGACAAGGTTTACTCTCCTATATAAAGAGAGTTCTCCCAAGCCTTTTGAATTGGCATAATTCGACCACATACTTGTAAAAGAGAGAAAAGATTGTTTTTCTTGTCAAGGGTTTTAGAATAAGAAAAAGTCTAAGTTTATCTTTGTGTTGCATATCAAGGAGGTTCGTGTATCAAGAAGGGTGTCCACCAACCGCCGTTTGGAGAATACATCGGAAGATCTTGGCTTCTCTTCCTAGTATTGGTAACATGATCTTAACCCCCTTGTAGTAGTTTAAGTCCTTTAATTATGTATTGTGATGTATAAGTCGTGATCCATCCGCTGCGCGTAGATCTAATTCGTTTAGATCTAAGAACCTGCATCCTTCACAAACGCCCGTCCAGCTCCATTTCAAGTTTGACTTGCATCTTCTCCCTTCCATTTAGATCTCCTTTTATGACATGTTCGCGTACCTACAAAACCATAAAAACATGCAAAGTGTAAAACCATAGATAATTATCAATAAAATCACGAAATTAGCTCAACTTTGCATTTAAATCATTTCCATACGCATTCTTTCAATAAATCATTAAAACACTTAATTTTCTATAAAAAGTAATAAAACACAATGGAAATTGCTACGAAATAAAGTCGTATAAACCGTAAAAATCACCGTTAACACATTCGTTTCTGTATCTCTTCGATTTACACTACCATGAGACCCTTCACATTCGTATCTCTTCGATTTACACTACCATGAGACCTTTCACATTCGTATCTCTTCGATATACTACTATTTATAGGCCCATTTTATCATTTTTAATAGTTTAATTCCAGTTCTTACCCGCAACAATCTCAAACATGTCCCATTGACCGAAACAATCTTGAACTTGTGTAACATTAAATAACACTTATGTCGAAACAATCTTGAAACTGTATAAAGTTAAAATTAAGAAATGAATCCATTATATTAAGGGTCAATGACAAATCATCATATTCCCTTATTATCTTCTTCATTTCAAGGGGAAAATATTCTAACGACCCTAATGATGTTATAAGCAAACTAATGAATCAACCATTAGTTCTCGACATGGAGAAAATTACTTCTTTATTTCAACAGAAACATGTTCTAATGAATACTGTTATAAGAAACTAATGAATCAAACCCTAGTTCACAACATAAGAGAGAATTACTACAACTACAATACATAATAATAATTACACATTTTTCAAACACCATGGTTCTCCTTTCAAACACCCTGATTAAAAAGAACAATTACACATTTTACTTCTCCTTCAAACCGTTCTTCTTAAAAAACGAGTTAAATTGTTTATAATGACATCTTAGTTTATGGTTTTCATAACCAAAACCCCCATAGACGGTTAACATCTATGGCTGAATTCCCATGAAAGCAATTCCCCAACCAACTTCTTTCTCCAATCTAGAATATGCTCCTTCCCAATCAATGATATATTCACTCTTCCCAGCATGAAGTCCACGTGTTTAAGAACGAACATGCCACAATCAGTCCTACCAAATTACAACAATTACAAGATAATAAGTTAGTCACAAAATCGAAAACCTTAATAATCTCTATATATATTGTATAAATATAAATTATCAAACATACCCATTCTCTTGAGAGGGACACTTCGCGCTCAACACCGCTAGCTTTTTCTCAGAATACTTCTCATAGCCTTTTACAAGCTTCTGCATTAAAAGCGGTATGACAACTTGCATATGCATGACACACCTTGCAAGAATCACTTTTCTGATATGCTCCGGAAGGCTGTCATACACGAAAATTATCCTTGCACTCAGATCAATTTTCATAAGAAACCAATGATATCTCTCTATCATCGGCACATACAATGTCTTGCAACCTTCCCATGGTGTGCTACATTCCGGAGCTGCCCCGTTCACAAAATGCCTAAATATTGAATAAATTCTGCTTCTCTTGAGCGTTTCATGTTTAGTGTGTGGAAATTTTTGACATATGTTGCAAATTGAGTATCAAGGACACGGGCATCTTGGTCAAACATATTCGGGTACTTTAAGCATCGCCGGGGAATTTCACACAATGAACTATCCAACACCTGAATATAAATATTACTACTTAACAAAAGCATACATTTCAATCTAAACTGCTGTGTTTTTGTAAAATCTAAAGCATATACTACTTATGTTTCTTGGCAAGCTCTGCCCGCGGTTCGTTATTCCTTTCAAAATCCCTACTTCGATATCAGCGTCAACCAACTTCACACGTTCACTGTGTAAATCAAAAGGAAGAAAAATCAAATTAATCATCAAAATAGGGTTTACAAATTAGGTTTTAAACGCCCCTTACTTTAAGTGTATGCCATTGTTACCTGTCTTCACATGAAGCCATAAACTTGTCAACACACTTCATCAGCACGGTATCCATTTTTCGGAACGGATCATACTCATCAAACTTCTTCACTTTCCTCTTTTTCGCTAGTTTGATAGGAGGGCTGTCACAATCTCTTCTTTTCTTCGACGTCAGCGGTAGATTGAAACGTACGACTTTATAAAACATTCAATGACGTAATTACTTTGGATTACACATATATGCCTACTGACATAAACTCAAATTAATTATTTTTGTAAAACTACCATTTACACCTTTTTTTCCTGCCCTCTTTTCCAAATCATCCCGATCGTCTTCGTCTTCGATTTCCAAAACATCCATTTTACTCACCTCGCCTCTCTCTTCTCCTAAGGCATTACCTAGTCATAATTTCAAGAAACAAAATTTTATGAATAAATTAATTCTCTCACCAAAACAAACAAATATAGGATAAATTTAACATTATACCTTCGCCGTTTGGGTTGCCCTCAAAACTTTGGCCTACAGTACTCCGCAGGTTCCTCCACGACGTTCACATCTTCATCACCTTTCCCCCTCGTTTGTAATAGCTGGTTCTTCTTCCTCTCTTATCTCAACTTGCTCCTCCTCCATGCCACCTTCCATTCCCTCGTTTACGATTTCATCAACTTCCTCCTCCATCTACGGAATTTCCTAATCATAATTTTAAGAAACTAAATGTTATGAACTAATTAATTCTCTCACCAAAACAAACACATATAGGACAAATTTAACATTATAAACTAATTCTCTCACCAATCTCACCAAAACACATAAAAGGCAGATTAATTACCTTTGCCGTTTGGGTTTCCCTCACCTTCCTCCCTGACATCAGCTTGTTCCTCCTCTATGCAACCATTTACATCATAATTTCAAGAAATAAAATGTTATGAACTAATTCTCTCATCAAAATACATAATGAACAAATCAAAAGGACAAGATTCACATATACCTTCACCGTTTCGGGTTTCCTTGACCGTTTCCTCAACTGAGGCATTAGGTTCATCCCCTACCTCCTTCTCTTCAACTACGGTCGTTTCCTCAACCGGGGCATTAGGTTCATCCCCTACCTCCTTCTCTTCAACTACGGCATTTCATAATCATAATTTCAAGAAATAAAATGTTATAAACTAGTTCTCTCCTTTATAAACTACATAAAGGACAAATTTAACTTCATACCTTTGCCGTTTCGGGATGCCTCCACAGTTTCATCTTTCACTTCATTCAACTCTTCATTACCTTCCATTTCACTTGCATGTATAGCATCATTTTTGCATTTTTCACATGCAGAACAAAGACGAACCTCCATCAATTTAACTTTATGCTGGAGCGTATCCACTAAAGCGCACATTCTTTTGTTCTCTTCAGCAACTTTTACCAACTCTTCACACATTCTTTTGTTCTCTTCACTCACAGTAATTTTTACCAATTCTTTTAAGTTTTCATAATCAACGTTACCCGTTGATTGCTCAGGTACATTGTCAGTTTCATCATCTTCAACTTCATCTTCCCGGGGCATCAAAAAATAAGCTTTTTCCTTTTCAGCTTCGGATGGAACCAACTTTCGAACCGCCTCCACCTGCATTATATACAACTCATAAATAATGTGGAGGCTGCATGTACATATGATGTATGATAAAAATATAACCATATTATATGACTTTTTATATCGTATTTACGATAATATCGTATAAATTCTATAAAAATATATCTAAAAACACATAAAAATCAAAATCATTATAAATAGATATTATCATTATAATTTTAGTAAAACTTATAGTTTTTATGATCAAAATTACTGTGGCTCGTGTTTTTGATTGTTTCAGGGTACGTGTGATGGAAAATTGAAGGATTAAAACCGAAACAGTAAGAAACGGAAGAAAGATATTTTTCAAGATCCGGCCCAAACCGAAAAAACCCGGCCCGAGCCGGAATCTCTCTGCACCAGCACATGGGGACTATCAAGAGAGAATCTCCACTGTAGCACCGGCCCGCGCCGGTACTACACCGGCCCGCGCCGGCCTTGACATCCACTCTATAAATACTCCTCATTTGCGCTTGATGGAGTTGTACCAATATATATATATATATATATATATATATATATATATATATATATATATATATATATATATATATATCACTTCTATATATATATATATATCTTAATCTAGTTTGTAGTTCTGTAAATACCGTAAACGACACTCTATCGAAATAATAATGTAGTATAAATATCGTTTTAGTACATAGAAGGATTATCAAGGCTCGTTTTTGCTAAAGGAGTTGTTATTTCCGGAGAATACGGCTCTGACGCTACAATTGTAATCTGGTAACTTTTTAATGTATTTATGTTTGTTTGTTGTTATTAGTATCTATCTATTAGTTATAATGATATTAGGCTAACTTTATATCTAGCCAAGATATGAAATTGAATTAGTTTATCTTTTTAGGGAAATAGATGATGACTATGTTAAAATTGAATTAAAATCGATTATAATGAATCTTTTTCTATCTTGCAACGTATTGATAATATTCGGATTGACGTAATTAACCAAGATGAATCGCAACATATAACCTAATGATGAACCGACCGGAGAAGTTAGGATATGAGATAAAGGATAGAAAAACCGGAGGGTAAAATTGGCCGAGTGAAAACGTGACAACGGAATCCGATTTCCTACCCGGGGGCGATTTGTCTTGGGAAAGATGAATCTTATTAAATTTGTGTTCAAGATCATAATAATGTTAAAATCAATGGTTTAATTGAAATTAAGACCGGAAAGTTAAATCGATCCGCCTGACAACCGGAGCCTTTTGAATAACATCGGCCGTCTGACAAATGGAATAACCTCTTTTATCCGGGGTAGATTTGTACTCGGTACCTGTTCAGACTAACTGAGATTAGCATGGGGCAGTTGTGGAGATTAAACTGATGACAATTTGACATATGACAATTTCATACGCTCGTGAGAGGAGGAGTTGTCTAGCTTAGGAATACACCGATTCACCTTAAATTAAGGAAAGATCAAGCAAATCTATTTCTACTAAAAAGAGATACTGATTCAGTGACATATTCTTGGCTAGTTTCTAATAATATTACTAGTATTTATATCTTATATATTGTATTGGTACCTATATATATTTATATATATATATATATATATATATATATATATATATATATTTGTATTTCTATATGCATATATATATATTTTTGTATCTATATATATCTGTTTTAGTTTTATGCATTTATTTACTGTTTTAAGGTTACTAAATAGAAAAAAGAAAAATTGCGACTTAGATTGAGTTAATAATAGCTTTTTGGTGTTTAGCCACACTCTGAATTACCATACGTTTCCCTGAGGATTCGACACCTGACTCACCATACTAGCACTACAGTTTGACCCGATACACTGTCGGTTAAGGACTGGAATAGCACTAGAAAAGGCCACGTCAGCTTTCTGGCGCCGTTGCCGGGGAAACGACGCTAATTCATTGTGTTCGAATGGTTTCTACTTGTATTAGCTCAAAATTCTCGAGGATAAGTCAACACTCTTCTTATCACGTTTCTTTTTATTTTTCGTTGGTACTTACCTTGTAGGTAAGTTACCAATTTTTTTTACTTCTGTCTTTATCAAGTTATTTTCTGTTTTCGATAGTTGATGACCAGAAGCGGTAAGGCCCCACTCACTCCTTATAAGCCTGACATAAATACTTACGAAAGGCAGTTAAGAGTAGAGAGTAAACGAGGTCATACTAGTCAGGGAAATCCTGACGAATCATCCTCAAATCGAGAAACGAGAATGGCCAAAATCAGTGATGAAACACCTGAACAAGGTATTGTACATGCCCAAGGACATGGACAAAACCTTAATCAGAATCCACCAATACCAAATAATCAAAATCCTAATGATAGAAATAATCAAAATCGGAACCAGAATAATCATAATAATCCTAACCTACCAAACCCGAGACCTATCTCTGATCAGACCGTAAGAAGAAACCAGACTAATAATCCAATTCGTTTACCAAATGAAGGAGCGAATAATTTCGAAATAAAATCTCATCTTTTTGGTTTAATTGACACAAGAGCCCAATTTCTAGGAGAAGATGATGAGGATCCACATCATCATCTTTATCTTTTCGAAGAATTGTGTAATACAGCCAAAAGTCAAGGTGCTCATCGTGAATTAACAAGGATGTCTATGTTTCCTTTTTCTTTAAAAGGAAGTGCACGAGATTGGTTTATGTCACTCCCACATCATTCATTGACAAGTTGGGAGGAGATTCAAACCGAGTTCTTAAAGCGGTATTTTACTCCTGGTAGAAATTTGGAATTAAAGGTCGAAGTTGCTAACTTTAGACAAGGATCCGAAGAAACGCTTGGGAATGCTTGGGAGAGATTTAAGAAACTATTAAGAGCTTGTCTCGATCATGGTTATTCCTTAGATATGCAAATCCAACTTTTACGTCGTAAACCGAGGAAAGACTCACGTGCGTACGTTGATCATGCATGTGGTGGTTCTTTAATGATGAGTGAAGCCAATTAGTTTACGATGCCATAGAAAAGATTTCCAAAAATAACATAATGTGGGAAACCGGTTCTAGCACAAGAAAAGTAGCATTTGCAGGAGAATGTACATCGAATACGGAAGTTCTAGCACACTTGGAGAATTTAAGTAGGAAATTTGATGGCTTACAAACCAGTAAGAATGCTAACTTGGAAAATAATTTAACAAATGACTACTCAAATCATGATAATGTGTCATTAGGGAAAGAAGACCAGAAGGATATTCAAGGGAGGAGGTGAGTTTTTTACAACAGCATAAGAATTTGAACAACGCGTATTCAAACTCGTTTAGTGCTATTAGAAGGGATCACCCTACTTATCGTTGGTCCGAAAACCCCGTAAGCAAGGACAACCACCGTATCCAGTTCAATATAAGAATTCATATAGTAATCAAGTTTATCAAGGAGATACCGCAAATCAGAACCTACAATCATTACATAGATCGTATCCACAACATACTACTCAAAGTATACCATTCACTCAAAGTTCAACTCAACTTTGAAGGAGTTGATAAATGGGAGAAATTAATGGAAAATATGATGGGTGTAGTTTCTACTCAAGCTAAAAATGTAGAAACTATGATAACTTCTATAGGGACAGTCACTAAGGATATGAGTACGTTGAAAACATCCATGAGTGGACATGATACCAGAATGAGAACTATAGAAGCATCAATAAGGAATATGGAAGATCATTTGAGTAGAGAAGGAGAACGTAAAAAAGTAGACCTCCAGGAGGATTACCAAGTAATACCGAAAGAAACCCGAGAGAAGTAAATGCTGTTATTACGAGAAGTAGAAAACTTTGTGGAGATACTGGAACAGAAAACTCAGGAGATAATGAAGTAGAGAATGATTTAAATGGAAAAATTGAGACAAATATGGAAACCTCAGTTGAACTTGAATTTACTGATAAAGAAGAAGAAATTATTGAAGATTTCTTGAAACAAAATAGTAAAGTTGAACCTGAAAGTAAGAATAAGGAATGGGTTAAAACTCCTAGGATTCTAAAAAATCCAATGGACAGTGACCTGAGAACCTTATTTAAGGAACATGTTAGAGAAAACAATACTGAAGAAAAGAAGGAAGATTTGCCAATAACCGAAAAAGGGAAAATCGATACAGAAGATGCTTCAAAGAAAAGATCGTATGAGAATGAAACATGGCGAACAAGTACTAATCAAAGATTTAAGGAAAAAGGAAAAGAGGGTATAACTTCAGAACCAAAGGTTATAAATTTGGAATCTTTACCTTACCCACCTAAGGATCAAATTAGAAAGATAAAAACTGATAAGAAGTATGCTCGTTTCCTTGATACTTTTCGTCATATTCATGTCAATATCCATGTTATCGAAGCCCTAATCAACATGCCTACCTATGGAAAGTTTCTTAAAGATATCCTGTCAAACAAAAAACGGTTAGAAGAATATGAGAATATATGCCTTAATGAAGAATGCTCTGCGCACTCCAACATAAGTTGCCTCCTAAACTTAAAGATCCTGGTAGTTTTACAATCCCATGTGAGATTGGAGGATTTCTGTTTAAGAAAGTACTATGTGATCTTGGAGCAAGTATAAATCTCATGTCTTATGAGGATTATAAGAAACTAGGCATAGGAGAGCTTACAAATACTGAAATGACCCTTCAGATGGCAGATAGATCGATTAAACATCCTAAGGGAGTCATCGAGGACGTGTTGGTTAAAGTAGACAAATTTTACTTTCCAGTAGATTTTGTAATAATGGAAATGGAAGAAGGATATTCAGCGCCAATTATTCTAGGTCGTCCATTTCTAGCAACGGGAAGAACATTAATCGATGTTCAGAAAGGAGAACTGATACTAAGAGTTAACGAAGATGAAGTTTCCTTCAATATCTTCAAAGCTATGAATCATCCATACAATTCACCAGAATCGTGTTCTTTTATAGATGAGATATCTACACTCTGTGATGATCAATTGCAAGATTATGAAGATAAGCTAGAGGAATGTTTAGCATTATCTATCTATAAAGAAGATGAAAATGATACTGAAATGAAAGAAGTGATCCTTTATCTTGATAAGGGGCTGTTTTCTAAACATCCGTGGCATAAGTATTTGGAATTAGAACTAGAAGGGCCAGTTCTAAAACCTTTAGTAGAAGATCCACCAAGGAATCTGGAATTGAAACCACTTCCTACAAATCTTAAGTATGCTTTTCTTGAAACTTGATAATCTACTACCGATTATTATTTCATCAACCTTAACTAATGAACAAGAAGATCAATTACTTAGAATGTTAAGAAATCATAAGAAAGCATTTGGATGGACTATGCCAGATATTCAAGGAATTAGCCCTGAGATATGCGTTCATAAGATCATCCTAAATGAGGGAGCTAAACCTTGTATTCAGCCACAACGCCGCCTCAACCCAAATTTACAAGCCATTGTTAAGAAAGAGGTTATTAAGCTATTAGAAATGGGGATAATCTTTCCCATATCAGATAGTGAATGGGTGAGTCCAACTCAAGTAGTACCAAAGAAAGGAGGTTTCACGGTAAAAGAAAATGATAAAAATGAATGGATTCCGACAAGGGAAATTACAGGATATCGAATGTGTATTGATTTTAGAAAACTGAATGAACATACTAAGAAAGATCATCATCCACTTCCATTCATCGTACAAATGTTGGAATGATTAAGTGGACATAAATATTACTGTTTCTTAGATGGCTATTCAGGATATTTACAGATATTCATTGCAGCAGGAGATAGAGAAAAAACTACTTTCACTTGTCCGTATGGAACTTTTGCTTATAAACGAATGCCATTTGGTTTATGTAATGCACCAGCTACATTTTAGCGATGTATGATGGCAATATTTTCTGACATGGTCGAGAAATTCTTAGAAATCTTTATGGATGACTTTAGTGTTTATGGAGATTCTTTCGATGAATGTTTATCACACTTAGAACGAGTGTTACAACGCTGTGAAGATACCAATTTAGTATTAAACTGGGAAAAATGTCACTTAATGGTATCAGAAGGAATTGTTCTAGGTCATAGAATCTCTGAAGTAGGTATCGAAGTAGATAAAGCTAAAGTCGAAGTAATTGAAAAGTTACCTCCACCAGTCAATTTAAGAACTTTGAGAGGATTTCTCGGACATGCAGGTTTTTATAGGAGATTTATTGCAGATTTCTCGAAAATAGCAAAGCCTCTAAGTCATTTGCTTGAAAAAGAGGTACCATTTAATTTTGATGACAAATGTATGGAAGCCTTTAAGACCCTAAAAGCGAAATTGACTAATGCACCAGTATTGGTGGCACCGGATTTGGATTTGCCGTTTGAAATAATGTGTGATGCAAGTGATTTAGCTGTAGGAGCGGTCTTAGGTCAACGATATAACAAAGTACTCAAAGCAATTTACTATGCGTCTCACACTCTAAATGCAGCTCAACTTAATTATGCAACTACAGAAAAAGAACTGTTGGCTGTAATATTTGCCTTAGAAAAGTTTAGATCGTATATTGTCGGATCTAAGGTTATTATTTATACAGACCATTCAGCCTTGAAGTATCGTTAAGTAAGAAAGATGCTAAACCACGTCTTCTTAGATGGATTTTGTTACTTCAAGAATTTGATATAGAAATCAAGGATAAAAAAGGAAGTGAAAATGTAGTAGCAGATCATCTAAGTAGAATGGAAAATGATGAAGGAAGAGGAAATGAAATACGAGATTCATTTCCTGATGAACAACTTTTTAGGATAGATACTCCCTTAACCATGCACTTATTAAAAGATAAAATACCATTAAAAGAAAATTCACCATGGTTTGGGAATATAGTTAACTATCTTACCTGTAATTACGTTCCGTCTCATTGGACTTGGCGTGAAAAAAGAAATTCTTTTACGACTTAAAGTTTTACTATTGGGAGAAACCGCATCTTTTCCGAAGATGCTCGGATGGAATAATCGAGAAAATGTATTCCCGATAGTGAGATTTTAAGTGTTTTATCGTTTTGTCATGATCGTGAGGCGGGAGGTCATCATGGAGGATGGAAAACTCGCTTTTAAAGTTTTACAATGTGGTTTTTATTGGCCTACACTATATAAAGATGCGTATAAATACGTAAAATCTTGTAAATCATGTCAAAAATGGGGAAATATATCGAAAAAACATGAAATGCCTATGCAACCGATTTTAGAATGTGAATTATTTGATGTATGGGGTATAGATTTCATGGGACCTTTCCCTATATCATTTGGAAAAAGATTTATTCTTGTAATGGTTGATTATGTCTCGAAATGGGTAGAAGCTGAAGCTCTTCCCACTAACGATACCAAGGTTGTGCTAAGGTTCCTTAAAAAGAATATATTTACAAGATATGGCACTCCGAGGGCTATCATTAGTGATAGAGATTCACATTTTTGCAACCGACCATTTACTAAGATAATTGAGAAATATGGTGTAACTCATAAGCTAGGAACACCCTATCATCCGCAAACTAGTGGACATGTAGAGGTGTCTAATAGAGAAATTAAAAGAATCGTGGAGAAAACAGTGGACTCAAATCGTAGAAACTGGGCAGAAAGACTAGATGATGCATTATGGGCATATAGAACAGCCTTTAAAACACCAATTGGTTGTTCTCCTTATAAATTAGTTTTTGGTAAATCTTGTCATCTCCCTGTTGAATTAGAACACCGAGCTTTGTGGGCTATTAAATTCCTAAATTTTGATCCTAAAGCTGTTGGTGATCATAGATTACTTCAGTTAACAGAACTGGATGAGTTTCGACTCGATTCTTATGAAAATGCTCGAATCTACAAGGAACGCACGAAAGCTTTCCATGATAAGAAAATCTATAATCGTGAGTTCCATGTAGGTGATCGAGTACTTTTGTACAATTCACGTTTAAAGTTGTTTCCGGGAAAGCTTAAATCTAGATGGACGAGTCCCTACGACGTAACTAAAGTCTATAAGTCCGGAGTCGTTGAACTAACCGATGGGAAAACAACTTTTATAGCCAATGGCCACGGGGTAAAATTATTCGTGGAAACCGAAGGGATACCTCAAACGAAGAAATATTATTGCTTAACGACCCTCCAACGGATTAAGGAAGCAGGAATTCTAAACTCAGCCGATTACGGGTACTATCTTTCTAAATTCACTTTTTAATATGCAATTTAAGTAGTTTCGTCTTTTACCGGGTAGACGTAAAAGAACTGGAATGCCTTTCATAGATAGAATAGAAGTTTTTATTTTACTTTTAAAATTAGGTTTAGATAAAGATGTTGCCTTTAGAATAGAAGCCTTAGTTTCTAACTTGAACAAGGAACTGATACGCGAAATCAGAGAAAGAGATCTTTGTAATGGAAATTCAAGAAGTGCTATAAAGAGAAGGGCAAGATTTCTAAAGAGATGTAGAATTTGTGGCAAAAGTGAACATAATGGAAAATGTGGGGACAGCACAACCAAATCCCAGGATGAATGTTTGAATGTAATTAAGATGGGAACGATTAGGTGGTTATCCGAAAATCCCGATGGACAACAAAGAGAGAATTCAAACGCATCATTTCTAGGGATTAGTTTGATGGACCGTTATAATAGAAATCTCGAAGATTTAAGGATGATAGAGTAGAATTAGATTAAATTTTTTTTTTATTTTTTTTTTTTTTTTTTTTATTTTCAAAAATTTCATAAAAATTTTATGATAAACTTATTTTTATATCATATATATGATTTATATGATATAATTAAGGATTATCATACCAAAAATATTTTTTTTAGCTTTTATAAAAATTCGTAATAATTTATTTTATCATGAAATAATTTTATGACTTTGATAAAAATATTTCTATGATATAATTTAAATTATTACACAAAAAAAAAAAAGAATCGAGTAATTACTAACAATTCGAGTCGATAGGAGTTCGATTCGATTCGTTAGCTATATAACCTAAAAGAACATCACAATTCCATCATCTTCATCTTCTTCATTTCTTCAACACAAAAGCCGCCCCACCCCTTTTCCCCTCTTCAAAAATTTCATCACTTTTCACCAAATTTTCTATCCCAAATTACTTAATTAATCATCTTCTCTTCCATTCCACTCCACAAATTCATCAACATTGCATAAAAGGATAGATTTTTCAAGCAAAGCTCCTCTCTTTTTCAACACAATTTCGGCGGCACCACCATTTATTCCGGCAACTATCTACTCTTTCTAGCTCTCTACGGTAACTATATATATATGTATATCAATCATTTCAATTTTTATCAAGCTTTTAGTTTTTAATTTTTAATTTTATTTTTTTCCTATAATTTGGTCTAAGTACTTGTTTGTGTTTGTTGTTTGTTATTGTTTTTGTTGTTATTTTGTCATACCAATATCGTAGATGGCCTCATCATCTAGGAGAAGCTCTAAGAAAAGAAAACCAGATAACCCCGTAGTAGTACCGGTTCATGAACCGCGACCATAGCTTAACCGAACTTGAAGAAGCGTTTCTTTTGAAAAAACCGCTAGTATTGAAGCTAAAAATGCCTATGATGGATTTTTCAGTAAGTGCGGGGTCACTTTAGAACGTGGTATGGATTTTGACTGTTTGGGAGAAGAAGTGAAGAAAATCTTCCAAGATAGGGAATGGATGGAAATTGCGATGGAACGCACTAGTAACATAAATGTCACAATGGTAGCCGAATTTTATTCTCGTTTTATCTACTTATGATAGGGCTACTCTTGATGATCTAGAAAGTATCCCTCTTAGGACGGTTAATGTCTCTTTCAATCCCGTCATGATAAATTCTATTTATGGGTTACCCGAGATACTTGAGGATGATGATTATCGATTTTTGGAATTTAGACACTTTGCCTGTAGACTACTAGCTAAATCATTTGAAGCTCAGGCTGCCTTTGATCCCACAGCAGTTTGGAAGGATAATAGGTTTCCTTATGGACGGTGTATAAGGGACATCAGGGCTATCAAGCAATTTATAGGATATAATGTTAATCCTTCGACTCATCTCTATGCTTATGGTCGTGAGGATGTTGTTTTGACCTGGGCTATGGTGCATGACATTCCAATAAATCTAGGGAAGTTAATTTTTACCAAGGCATGTGATTTTGTTAGGAATAGAACTCGAGGAGGACGTCTGCCGTTCCCTAATCTTATTTCTGCCTTGTGTGATCTTCATGAAGTACCAGTACTACCCTCAGATAGGATTATGTCACCTTTTGCTCCACTTATTGGCCAGAAACTAACTGCATTGCCTGCTGGTAGAATCAACTACAATAATCCTAACCGCCAGCAACATCAACAACCACCATAGCCATCTCCTATTCATACATCTCGAGTTCCTAGGCAATCCCCTCAGCCGCATCCACTTCAGGGCCAGAATAGCCAGATAGAGGCTATGTTTCAGCATATGATTCAAGCTCAGGCTAGAACTGATGCTAATATAGCCTTAGCTTGTGAACAAGAATAGGAAGTGGGTGAAGATCTTAGGATTGGCCAAAGAGGTCACAGGGCTTTCATCAGTGATATAGATCCCAGATATGCAGAGATTTCTGCTTGTTACCCTCAGAGTCAGCCTGACCCATATACTATGCCAGATTGGATTCCACCTGTCCCACCACCAGTTTTATTCCAGGACTATATGCCGTCATCTGTAGGACAGGGTAGTATGTTTACAGGTTCGTTTGATGCATCCATGGGCATGGGAGGAGTAACTTCAGTAGCAGATGTGACAGCAGGTCTCGGCTCGTTTGGATTGGAAGGTTCGGTGACGATGACGACGAGGCAAACTCAGGCTACATTTCAAGCTTCTACGTCAGTGGATCCACAACAGTTTAACTATGATTTTAGTACGACTCAGTCTCTCGGGACTGATTTTACTTCTAGTATGTTTGGATCTTTTTCGGCTCATTTTGACTCATCTTATGATGAAGATGAGGATTACGATGGAGATGAGTAGTTAAGTAAACTTTTCCTATTTTACGATGTATGACGATATACTTTGGTTTGATTTTTATTTTAGACGGTTTGATGTACTCTGTGGTTAGTACACTACGCAGTTTTACGTTTTTACGTTGTTTTTGTATTATTAGAATTTTTCACCCCTGTTTTAGATAAAATTACATGTAATCACACTAAATTAACCTGATAAAACATCCTGAAATGCAAAAATCTGTGACCGAGCACTGTAGCACCGGCCCGCGCCGGTACTGCACCGGCCCGCGCCGGCCTGGTGTTCTACCGACCTCATTCAGGTTGTTTCTTATCTATTTCTGGCACTTCTATATAAGGAAACAGAGGGCTCACTCCTCAATTTGCCAATTCACCTCTTTAGTCTCTCGTTTTCTTATATATTGCGTATAAAATGTCCGATCATTCGTCAGTTAACAGTTATTCTCCTCCGCATACCCCAAACTCCGTACTCCCTAATTCGCATTATCCGTTTTTCCACCCCATCCCTTACAATTATATGAATGAAGCAAATCCAAACCCTTTTTTGAGTAATTTCAACCAATCACCGGTGCCTTTGGTTGAAAGAGGTCTAAATTTTAGAAAAGTGGATAATTGGGCATTCATAAGAATGGAAGCGGATGGGTGGGACTATTTTTGTCGTATGCCCGGAGGAAGAATTAATGTTACAATGGTAAGAGAGTTTTACTCGGTACTTGCGAGAGGCTAGTACTCTGAGTCGTTACGATCTGTTACCATTAGAGGTACTGTTGTTTCCTTTTACTCCTACCATAATCAATCAAAATTTTCATATACCACCAGTCCAAACATCACCCTCTAGTCATTATGAGTATCAGTGGAGACTTGACACCGCTGAAGGATTTATTAACAAATGTTCGGAATCTTATCAAGTTTTATTCCAACATTATAATAGGGATAGAGATGTCTCCACTGCCGCTTTACTTCCCCATTTGAGAACCTGGAAACGCTTCATCAATTCACGAGTTTATCCAACTGATGATTTCTCGGAAATCAGTGATGATGAATTGTTACTATTGTATGCTATAACGAGCGGGGCAGTTATAGATTGGGGAATATTGATTCAGAAAGCAGTACTGTTAGTTTTGCATTTGGAAGCGAGACCGTTCCGTCGGCCTATGCCTTTTGCATGGCTGATTTCCAGAATAAGTGTTCGTTTGGCTAGGGTACCGGAAAGAGCGACAGATGAGTACTTTCCAGCTTGCCTTCCTCAGGTAGGGCTACTACCAGTCGATATTCCGGGAGGATCTTCAAGTGGAGAAAATTAGATAGTTATGATAGTTGTAAGGAATATCAAAGGTAATAATAAGAGTAGAATAAATTAACTTAGAATAAATTAGTTTAATCATAACTTAGATTAACTTAGTTTTAGTTTATAGTAATATTTAGTAGTTAACTTGTACTTTTTAATATTGTAATATATTTGTTTGTGTTAATGTTTTTTTATTTTTATTTTTATTATGCTATATTATATAAACGCTAATCTTTATGACACGTAACAATATTCACCCGTTAAAAAAATTTATTTTAATTCCTAAACCAACTTTTTACTACTCATTACACATCGAGACGATGTCAATTCGTAAGTGGGGAGTAGAGATTGGTTAGTAAATAAAATAAATTTAATATATCAAATACTGATGCACTTAGTTTAATCAATCTTAAGGAAATAAACGAAATAATATATAATCATTATAATAAAAATAACATATTTGGATAGAATAAATTTTTAATTAAGTAAAGTAATCTCGATATATTATTTCTATATTATTTATATCTATGTTAGATTTTTATCAAGATTTTAAGTATGTATACCTAGATAAATAGTATGAAATATTATTTTTTTTATGGAATTAGACAAAAGTTACTTATAATTATAATAAAGTTTTAGAATGATTTTCTTTTCAAGACAAGTATGAATTTGGAATCGGATTAGGAATGATGAGATTTTTGGCATTACTTTGACTAACTATGGCCAAATAAGCTACCCGAACGTAATTTCCAATTTTTGTCCCCACCTCACCTTGCGAGTGATCAAGACCTCACTCGAAATTAGCCATTATGATTAACTAGATATAACCGACCCTTAACTTAAATTGGTCTACATTTCCTTGAAATCCCGCAGGTTTAGTATGTACTTATGGATAGCGGTGACGACATCGAAATTCAATAATGGTATATGCTGAGATTGGAATAAATATTATTCGGAAGGCAATCTGTTTTCAAAAAAAAAAAAAAAAATCTGTTATTCTCTAGAAAAAGAAAAAGTTGGAATAATTAAGTGTTGATGTATCCGTACTCACCTCATGACACTTGAAAGATAGTCGATGCTGGTAATGAGTTCGGATATGTTTGTTTGTTATTAAAAAAAAAAAAACAAAACAAAAAAAAAACAAAACAGTGTCCGGATGTTACTAATCAAGGTATTTTTTTGATCAGAAGTTGAAGGTGTAAGTACGTACGACTTGCCTCTATTTTCTTTTGATTTCCCTTTGTTATCCTGTTGATTAGCCAAACACCCTGAGCCTGAACGTTATAAGCCATTTTGCCAACTACTTGACTTAGTCCTTGATTCTGAAATTTCATATAGTGGCGATTACAAAATTTTTCTAAGTATTTTATTTTATAGTTATTAAGTAATTTATGTAGAATTTCATTTAAATAATATTTTATAACTAGTTTATTAAGTTATACACACTTTTTATTTTTTTAATAATCTTAGATAGATAAAATTAATATGATTATAATGTTGACAGGATGCGTTACTAAGTTAGAAATTTAGTCTAGAAGAACTATATTGTTTGCATTATAACAGTTTATATATTATTGCTTATTTTGCTCGAGGACGATCAAAAGCTAAGTGGGGAGTAGTTGATGTATGATAAAAATATAACCATATTATATGACTTTTTATATCGTATTTACGATAATATCGTATAAATTCTATAAAAATATATCTAAAAACACATAAAAATCGAAATCATTATAAATAGATATTATCATTATAATTTTAGTAAAACTTATAGTTTTTATGATCAAAATTACTGTGGCTCGTGTTTTTGACTGGTTTCGGGGTACGTGTGATGGAAAACTGAAGGATTAAAACCGAAACAGTAAGAAACGGAAGAAAGATATTTTTCAAGATCCGGCCCGAACCGAAAAAACCCGGCCCGAGCCGGAATCTCTCTGCACCAGCACATGGGGACTGTCAGGAGAGAATCTCCACTGTAGCACCGGCCCGCGCCGGTACTACACCGGCCCGCGCCGGCCTTGACATCCACTCTATAAATACTCCTCATTTGCAGCTTGATGGAGTTGTACCAATATATATATATATCACTTCTATATATATATATATATATTATCTTAATCTAGTTTGTAGTTCTGTAAATACCGTAAACGACACTCTGTCGAAATAATAATGTAGTATAAGTATCGTTTTAGTACTTAGAAGGATTATCAAGGCTCGTTGTTGCTAAAGGAGTTGTTATTTCCGGAGAATACGGCTCTGACGCTACAATTGTAATCTGGTAACTTTTTAATGTATTTATGTTTGTTTGTTGTTATTAGTATCTATCTATTAGTTATAATGATATTAGGCTAACTTTATATCTAGCCAAGATATGAAATTGAATTAGTTTATCATTTTAGGGAAATAGATGATGACTATGTTAAAATTGAATTAAAATCGATTATAATGAATCTTTTTCTATCTTGCAACGTATTGATAATATTCGGATTGACGTAATTAACCAAGATGAATCGCAACATATAACCTAATGATGAACCGACCGAGAGAAGTTAGGATATGAGATAAAGGATAGAAAAACCGGAGGGTAAAATTGGCCGAGTGAAAACGTGACAACGGAATCCGATTTCCTACCCGGGGGCGATTTGTCTTGGGAAAGATGAATCTTATTAAATTTGTGTTCAAGATCATAATAATGTTAAAATCAATGGTTTAATTGAAACTAACACCGGAAAGTTAAATCGATCCGCCTGACAACCGGAGCCTTTTGAATAACATCGGCCGTCGACAAATGGAATAACCTCTTTTATCCGGGGTAGATTTGTACTCGGTACTGTTCGGACTAACTAGATTAGCATGGGGCGGTTGTGGAGATTAAACGATGACAATTTGACATATGACAATTTCATACGCTCGTGTGAGGAGGAGTTGTCTAGCTTAGGAATACACCGATTCACATATAATTGATTCACCTTAAATTAAGGAAAGATCAAGCACATCTATTTCTACTAAAAAGAGATACTTGATTCGGTGACATATTCTTGGCTAGTTTCAATAATATTACTAGTTTTATAATAATATTACTAGTATTTATATCTTATATATTGTATTATATACCTATATATATATTATATATATATATATATTTGTATTTCTATATGCTTATATATATATTTTTGTATCTATATATATCTGTTTTAGTTTTATGCATTTATTTACTTGTTTTAAGGTTACTAAATAGAAAAAAGAAAAATTGCGACTTAGATTGAGTTAATAATAGCTTTTTGGTGTTTAGCCACACTCGAATTACCATACGTTTCCCCGAGGATTCGACACACGACTCACCATACTAGCACTACGGTTTGACCCGATACACCGTCGGTTAAGGACCGGAATAGCACTAGAAAAGGCCACGTCAACATACCAAACTTAATATATATATATATATATATATATATATATATATATATATATATATATATATATATATATATATATATATATATATATATATATATATATATATATATATATGAATTAAAACACCGGATTTGGCTTATACATACCTTCAAAGTGTGCGGAAAACCATTTAAAGTATATCCGATCGGGGGTTTTTGAAAGAATCCCTCATGTCCCTCCTCCAAACATAGACAGTGGCTTCATAAGAAGCGTTTCCCCATGGATACTTATTGAAAGCATCCAAATCCTCAACCCACTTAAGGATCCCCCAACCCACCGCACGTCTCTCTTCCGATCCCCACACAACGTACGTCAATATAACGATCAAGCCAAGCTTGTAACGGTCATTAGGATCCTTAATGCGATTAAACTTTTCCCACGCATCCTTCCTACACACTTTCAATAAGTTTTTAAAATACTTATTAACTAATCTAGACTCTTTTCCTACCCCTTTATCGACATTGCTACCGTCGCCAACCAAGAGACCACTAACCAGCGCAAAATCTTCTACACTAAATCGTATTTTTTTTGCTCCGAATTTGAACCAAAAAACATTGGCATCTACATTCCATGGACTCGCCAACCTCATTAACAACTGATGTATTATCATGTTGGCTTGCATATCTGTTGGAAATATTATTTATGTTTTGATGATGATTCGTCACAAAATTAGACAAATCACTTACAACCCATGATGATGAAGTCGTAACTAACTGTTATAGTGCATAATAAAAGAAGAAGTAAGAAATGGTCTAGAGACAAATGTATAAGTTCTATCTAGAGTCTGAACTTTGTATAGGTTGTTTCAGACAAGCATTGTAATAGAATAGGAACTAGGCGAACAGCTGGGTCACAACAAGGAAACTGAGTTATAACAAGAAAACTGAATATGCACTTGAAGAACTGAGGGTTCAAACTCAGTTATGCTGAAACTGAAGAAGATAAGTTCGCTGAGGGACACAGACTCAGTTGGCTTATCTAGAAGACTGAAGAACTGAGGGACACAGACTCAGTTGTTGAAGATTGAAGAACTGAGGTGGCAAACTCAGTTAGAAGCTGATTAAGTCATGACTATAAGTCAGGATTCAGGCAAGTCTGTGGTGACCTGAAACTGAGTTATAGATCATATAAAACAGAATAATCTTAAGGACAAAAATTATCATTTACCTGGAAAAGAAGAAACTGAGCGGTGTACTCTGACTTGGTGAATTAAAGTCAGATATTAAGTAAACAAGGTACTCAGTTTTGAAGAAGAGTAGAAAACTGAGTTAAGGCCTTGATTGAATTCAAGCTATCAATACGACAAAAGATCGTACATATGAACGTTGGCTAAATGACAAGTGTAACGGCTACAAGAGCTAGTAATCGTCACATCACCCCTATAAATATACAAGAAAATCACTTGAAGTAAGTGAGAGGAGGATCAGAAAAAGAGCTTTACAAGCATACATTCAAGATCCAAATCCAGATCCATAAAAATCAGATTATATCCAGATAAAGGGGAGCCAACGACACTGCCTTGAAAACTTCAAAGGAAGATCCAGTAACCCATCAAGGGGGAGTGAAGGCATCTTGGAGCTACAAAGTCAGATCCAGAAAAAATCAAACAGCTCACTGAATTAATCCTTGATTAATTCTAAACCTAACCTTTGTGAAAAAGGGTTGGCTGTGCATAGTTTGAAGAGAGCAATTCTACCTTTCTTCATACGGTGTTGCTACGGCGATTGGTGCGATGCGCGGACCGTGTGTGTGAGTGGTGAGTGGTGAAGGAGCAATTCCACCTCCGAAAGATCAGTGTGCAGAGTGAAGGGAGCAATCTCACCTTTCTTCATTTTGTGTAGACAGTGAAACTAGGGTGTCGTGAAGGACTGTCATAGTGCTAGAATTTTGTAACGGTTATCTCATCTTTCTAGTGATACCTCCTACGCCACAGGAGAAGGGGAGACGTACGGGATTACACCACCCGGAACTTCCATAAACAAATCTTGTGTTGATTTACTTTATGCATCTGTGTTTGTTTTATTTAATGCATTATCTCTCAGCAAACACTAGACACTGAGTCAGCACTTAACTGTTACATAGAAGGTCTAGTTTTCTAATTACACACATGTTGCACTAAAGGCTAGTTTTATCCGCTGCCAGTTAACGAGACTAAATATAAGTCAGTAATAACTTATATTCAGTTAAGCTAACTGAACTCCGCACAAGTTAAAGGGACAGGAACTGAAGATCAGCTTAAGTTTCAGAGAAACTCAGTTCCTGGGACTTTTCCGGTTCGGATCGCTTTTTGGTGACAAGTTTATTCACCCCCCCCCTCTAAACTTGTGTTAGCCTTTCCAAGGGACCAACAATTGGTATCGGAGCAAATCTTCCTTCTCCGGAAGAGATCCAAGATACATTTCAAACCGATTGTTGAAGACCCTCACCGCATCGAGTTCATATAGTTTCAATGTCTACATCTAAAGCTAGAAGTTGGCTTACCCATCCCTTAATTAATTGTTTGCAAAATATATCTGATTTTCAGGATCAAATGATCGAAAGGTTCAGTACGACAAATCTTTATACAAATCCAGAACCTCAACTCAATGATGAAGTGGATACAAACTTCAATGATCACCTTAAAGAATCCAGAGGAGTTCCATCACTGAGAGACCTCTCAAAAGAAGAAGGAAAGGAATTGTTGCAAATAGATATTGATATAGAAGACTCATTACAGCAACAAGAGAATGTACAAACTATATCGAATCATCAAGAAAAGGTACATTCTTCCACTCAGTTATCACTTGCTAAACTCAGTCAGAGAAACTCTAATCTTGTCAAGTTAACCGAAAAACTCTCCTTGGGATTGGAACAAAAAGACAAAGAACTTGACAAAGCAAAAGATTGGAATGAGTTTCTAGAAACTGAGTTGTCATATTTTGCTGAAAGGACAATTCTCAGCAAAGTTGACAAAGGCAATGATAATCCGCCACCCCTACACAGTCCTGAGACTTCAAAAAGTACAAATCTTAGAAATCAAGATACTGGAAGACCTAGTAGATTACACAAAGAAATTAAAAATGTTAAATCTAAAAGAATCCTTGTGAAATCAACTAAGGTTGAGCGTAGTGGTTTATCTAGAAAAGAGTTGAGAAGGTATAATTCTCTCAACCAAGAAATTGAAAGTAATATTTCAATAACTAACTCAATCGGACCCAAAAAGATATGGGTACCAAAGAAAACTTAAACTGTTTTGCAGGAAAAGTCAGTTCACTTTGCAAAATCCTCAGAAAACTGACTGAGATGGCAAAAGCTGATGAAGGACAAAACTGTCAAAGAAGTAAAGACTTTCCAGCTACCATCTGACGTTTGGGCTGACTTGGCAAATCACTCAAAGCCACGTGTCAATGCGGAGAAAAAGTAGATGTACATCCCTACATAATCTCATTGATTGTGACACGACTCTCATTTTGAAAACGATTGAAAGACAAAATCTTGACGAAATCCTGCTCTCCCAAAATCAAGCATTCAAGAATCCCAAATTCAAAAATTCAATGGAGCAATACAACATTGACGAAGGAATCACAACAAGCCCGGACGCATTCGTCAAAAATTCTCAAACTCCAATCTTTCAATTCAAATTGCAAAGAAGATTAAAAAGATTCGAGGTTTGGAGAATTTGATTGATACAAAGGTCTCTACCTTATGCCCGGACGGCATTAGAGATTTCTACGGAATGCTTTGAAATCACCAACAATGGAAGAAGCTTCAAAACTACTTGTTCAAGACAAAAACTTCACCATTGATGAACAACTCGCTTTCCCCGGTGTTCCATCTAGATATAATTGGAGGCTCTTCATCCTTCACCTTTGGGAAAGAGGAAAAAGACAAGCTTTGGAACATCACCGCAATTAATAAGAAAGAGAAGAATTTCGGTGGCTTTATATATCGGCGAAAGGAGAATTCGCATTCCCGACAATTCTTCGACCAAAAATGTCATTGGTCAAGCTCGAAATTTCTACACTCTCTCAACGGACAAAATGAAATTGATTTATGCCATTTGGTTTGAGGAGAGATTTGATTGGAACAAATTTATACTCAATCAGTTGATAAAGCAGAATTTTTTATGAGAAGCAGAGAATCAAAGAAAGTAAGGAAGCTGCTGGAGAATCATTCTTACTAAAAAAGGGTTTTACCTATCCAGTGCAAAGGATACTGGATCATTTGTCCATTCCTAAATCCACACCAACCGAAGTGAAACAAAAGTCAGTATCCACTGGGATAAAGAAAAGAAAAGTCACCAAAAAAGAAGAGTGGAGTGAAGTTTCAGACTCCAGTTCAAGTGAGACTGTGAGACTAGACGACAGAACCCTGAGAAGACAAAAAAGAATGTTGAACAAGTTTCAGGCAAAGAAAACTGAAACTAAGGAAGTAATTGAGATTGATGATGAAACTGATGAAACTGAAGAAAGCAAGCCTGATGAGTCTGAAGAAAGCATGTACAAAGAAACTGAAGAGTTCGTTGATGAACTTGAAGAAAGTGAACAAGATGGAGATGAAGAAATTGGTGAAGAAGAATCTGAAGGAAGTGAATTTCCCACTACTATGTTTGGGGAATACACTGAAAAACAGAGAGAAGCTGTTGAAGATGCATAATTTTGTGAAACTGAGTATGAAAAGGAACTGACAGTTCATGATACTCACTTTTACTATCCTGAAACTGGATCCTCGTCACAAGCTCATAAGGCATCAGCATTTGAAGAATTTCTGGTTCAAGAAACTGAAGCTGAGAAACTGAAGAATCTGAAAGATTTCATTGAATGTTTAATACAGAATCTACAGGAGAAACTGTCCAACCTGCATGAACTAATTGGAAGGATACATTATTCAGGTTTGAACAGTTACTCAAACATCATCACCCTACGTAAGTTATTTGAAGATTGCTTTCGCTTATCTTCAAACAAGGGGGAAGATGAAGCTGTAGGTGATGAAGCTGTAAGAGAGGATGCAGCTAAAGCTGAAGAGGCTTATGCCGGACAACCGATGGAAGATCAAGACAGACAAGTAGATGCTGATCTACTAAATACCCAAATTGATGAAGAAGCGGTTGATAGTATGTTTGAAGAGCTGATTGCAGAAGGAGATTTTAAAGACACAAGGACTAAGGATGATGAAGATAATGCAGTTAAAGCAGTGCTGAGCATCAGGAAGAAGCTTGCAATTTGTGTCAAATTTCTTGAAAAATTGGCAAATAAAGAGACACAAACTAAGGGGGAAACTGAAAAGAAATCAGAAAATAAGGAGGAAAAAGAAAAAGCTAATCTCATTTCTGTAGAAGAAGAGAAATTGATGGGAGAAAAACTCAAAGAAATTCTGAGTAAGTTCATAAACCAAGAGAATGAAGAAGGAAACAGATTGCTGAATGAATATCTGGAAATCAAGCCGAGAGATGGTGAGTCAGTTGAAGAAAGAAAAGAAAGAAGACTTTTGGAGACGAAGAGAAGCATTCTTTTTGGAGAAAAGTTAATGGCACTAGAAAATGAAAAGTTGTAATCTAATTCAGTTTTTTTTTTAACTCAGTCTGTTCCATTTTGGTTCTTGTGATAAACTTGGCTGTTCTATTTTGCTATCTTAAAATAGTTTGTTATGATTTCTTGCATTATTCTTTTATTATTGCTTTTAGGGAGGGTTATGATACATCATCAAAAAGGGGGAAATTGTTGGAAATATTATTTATGTTTTGATGATGATTCGTCACGAAATTAGACAAATCACTTACAACCCATGATGATGAAGTCGTAACTAACTGTTATAGTGCATAATAAAAGAAGAAGTAAGAAATGGTCTAGAGACAAATGTATAAGTTCTATCTAGAGTCTGAACTTTGTATAGGTTGTTTCAGACAAGCATTGTAATAGAATAGGAACTAGGCGAACAGCTGGGTCACAACAAGGAAACTGAGTTATAACAAGAAAACTGAATATGCACTTGAAGAACTGAGGGTTCAAACTCAGTTATGCTGAAACTGAAGAAGATAAGTTCGCTGAGGGACACAGACTCAGTTGGCTTATCTAGAAGACGAAAAAGCCGAGGGACACAGACTCAGTTGTTGAAGATTGAAGAACTGAGGTGGCAAACTCAGTTAGAAGCTGATTAAGTCATGACTATAAGTCAGGATTCAGGCAAGTCTGTGGTGACCTGAAACTGAGTTATAGATCATATAAAACTGAATAATCTTAAGGACAAAAATTATCAGTTACCTGGAAAAGAAGAACTGAGCGGTGTACTCTGACTTAGTGAATTAAAGTCAGATATTAAGTAAACAAGGTACTCAGTTTTGAAGAAGAGTAGAAAACTGAGTTAAGGCCTTGATTGAATTCAAGCTATCAATACGACAAAAGATCGTACATATGAACGTTGGCTAAATGACAAGTGTAACGGCTACAAGAGCTAGTAATCGTCACATCACCCCTATAAATATACAAGAAAATCACTTGAAGTAAGTGAGAGGAGGATCAGAAAAAGAGCTTTACAAGCATACATTCAAGATCCAAATCTAGATCCATAAAAATCAGATTATATCCAGATAAAGGGAGCCAATGACACTGCCTTGAAAACTTCAAAGGAAGATCCAGTAACCCATCAAGGGGGAGTGAAGGCATCTTGGAGCTACAAAGTCAGATCCAGAAAAAATCAAACAGCTCACTGAATTAATCATTGATTAATTCTAAACCTAACCTTTGTGAAAAAGGGTTGGCTGTTCAGGGTCAATTTGTAGTGTTTTTAAGGATATATTTTACATCAATTTTCCCCATATATAGATGTTTTTCATAGAAATCGAGCTTATAATCGACTAATTGAGTAAATGGTGTTTCTAATAGGTTAAATTGCAAAACGTAGCGATTTATGTGTTTAAATCTTGATTTTATATTATTTTAGGATTGTGTTACGCTTTGGTATGTTTTTCCTACATTGTAGATACACATTGTTGATGGAAAGGATGATTTTAAAGAGATGAATTCGAGTGGAAAATCCCGAAATATACTCGTAATACGACGGGCTAGTCAAAAATGCATTTTCTGAAGAAGAGTCCTTAATGAAAGTTGTAGAGTTTTCCGAGGGCTTAATTATGACGTTCGGATCATAATTTTTGGAGGTCTACAACTCAAGATATGAATTTTAGAAATCTCCTACCTAAATTAGGATTATCAGCCGCATGCAATTTCCTAAATACATTGATACAGCCGACATTAGCATACAGCCGCCTCTCTTTATTCCCTATAAATATATGCATGTATTCAAACCCTATTTTCATATTATTACAATTATTCAAGCAGCCGCAATTTACCACAAAGAAGCAGCGGCAACTTGAGGTTTCAAGGCCGGTCACCCGAGCCTTGTGCTCGGGTGATCCGGGTTAGATTAGATGTAGTTTTTTTCCGTTTATTTCGTTGTTGATCCGTGGAGTTCATCCAATGTACCAAAACTATGTGAGTTTAATCTTTTAATTTATTCAATCCTTTTTATTTTTATGATCTTTAATTTATTTTGTATTTTTCTATGATTCATGATGCTATTATGTGAACTTATATCGAGAGATTAGTTTGCTATTGATGTTTACAACATACGGAAGTTGCGTAAACTAGATCACCATAGAAAGATAGGATTTTTAATCATTAATGATGACAAGTTAATTGGTTAATTATCTAGGTTGTTAGGTTCTAAAATACGAGAGTTAACTTGAATCTACACCTTCGTTTTGTATGGAATATTGGTCTCAACATTCGGAAGAGGAGAGATCGATAATTGAATTCACTAAGGAATTAGGAATTCATAGCTTGAGAATACGGATTCACTAAGGAATTAGGAATTTGTGTCTCGTGTAAAGGTGAAACCACAATTTGAATTAAAATCATGAGATGAATTAGGATTGAGATCACTTGGTTTGTATGATGTTTGATCCCATGTATCCTTAGTTTAGGTTTTTATTATTTGTTCTAGCTTAGATTTATTTTAGTTGTTCTTTGAGTTTTTATGTTTAATCTTTCGTTTATTTGTTTTTTTTGAGTAACAATTGAGAGGATTAATTAAACTAGATTCAACATCCCAATTCCCTGTGGATCGACCCCCGTACTTATCCAACTTTACTAGCAACTACCCGGTATTCGGCCGGTTAGGAGGTAGTTTTGCATGGTAGTATAGGTTTTATAAATTTTCCTTTGTTTTAATGATGCAAAATCTCTCCAACAAAAGTGGCGCCGTTGCCGGGGAATCGGTGTTTTGTTGAATCTTCTTTCGTTAATTTTTCTATTTTGTTACGTTTTATTTGTTTTATTTTATTTCAATAAAAGTAGCGTTTAACAAATCGAGAGTTTTTATTTTTGCCGTGTTTCGATAACCGTTGGGTTAAGAATGTGCAAAAAGTTTTTTACTCGATTTGTGAAACGTGAACTATATGTTTGTTTGTTATCTAGTCTAACCCTCTGTGCTTTAATTTGATGTGGCTGCTCTGTGATATTTGATGTATGATCTTTTAAGAAATTAGGGTTTGCTGTGCTTCCTGCGTTTTCTATGCAAATTCGACTGTTGGACGAGCGTTCAAGTAAGTGAACGCCCGTCCAGTCCCTAACATTGCAGGTGAACGAGCGGTTGAGACTTTGGACGGCCGTCCAGTGCAGAAATTTCCAGGTGAACGCCCGTCTGCTTGGTTGAACGCACGTCCAGGTTCCAGAATTTCTCTTAATTTGATTTTTAATACTTTATTTGACTTGGATATTTTCATATGAGCTTCTGTGGCTAATTGTTTTTACGTAGATGTTCTGAACTTGCATGTTTACATCTTTCCATCTACTGATCCATGTTAAATAATTGATTTATTTTTATATACTTGATTCATCCATGCAAGTTATAGTTACTGTCGGTTCTCGTACGCTATAACTGTTCTTATTGTTAATTTGTAGCTAATGTCGGTTTCCGTATGCTACTTACCGCTGTGATGAATCTTGTTAGCTTTTAAGACTTATGTGCTTCCTTGTTGTTTATGTAACTCATTTGGGTAACTACTGTCGGTTTCCGTAATGCTACCATCTTGGGCTTATGAGTTATATCTGTTTAGTATAGCTAACTGTTGGTTTCCATAAGTCTATCACTTTCGATAAGTCTTAAGGCGCGTCGGCACTAGTGACAGCACTGTCGTTTATCGTAACCTGTCATTATTTGGTAGACGTTTATATATATGTCGTGTTGCATATAGTGGGCTAGTTTTCTTTCTTTTATTTTATTTTCTTTTTGCATATCATTTAAATGCATTTCATTTAGTTGCATTTCATATAGTTGCATTGTTTTTCTATTTTTCCTTTTATTTTTCTTAAGTGTGGTCACTGTCGGTTTTCGTAATACCACCTAGTTTATTTTTCTTTTTGAGTGTAGTTAACTGTCGGTTTCCGTAATACTACCTCGTCTTTATTTTATTTTTAGGATTTTTCACGTAGATTGCATTGTAATGCATTTTCATATAGTTGCACCTAGCCTACTATTTTGTAATGTTTCATGTATATTTTCCATCTTTATATGAGCTTAATCTAAAAATTCTCTGACTTCCTTTCCTGTGCTTTATATGTTATCTTCCCCCTATCCCCGAGGTATTTCATGTTTATCAAGTGTGCAGGGTATTTGCATTAGCTATTGTGAGTTTTTAGACGATATCAGTTTTCTGGTGGATGGTCCACAATCTACTGATTTCTTCAAGCATTTCTGGGTGAGGTCGACCCACTTCCAGAATAGCTCCCTTTCGAACAACGAATCAGCTAAGTTTTCTTTTTCTTTTTCATTCTGCACAACTTGAGGACAAGTTGCAATCTAAGTGTGGGGGAGGGGATGGTTTTTGTGTATCTACTTTCATTTGCTCATATTAGTTATAATTTTCTATGAAAAGTGCTAAATTTTTCAAAATTTTTTGTTTAGTCCCGAGTAACATTTCAACCGCATGCTAGTTTTATAATCTGTCACCTTTAGTTGTTATCAGTAGTCATATCATGTTCTGAGAATAGGTTTAGTAAGTCGATACTCACTTGAACTTCATTTCACGAACCTATTAGATGAAGAGCCAAATATAGAATAGTCTCCGGTTAGTTAAAGGAAAGTTAATTCTTGATACGAGATAACACTTATTTAGCATTAATGAAAGTTAAGAACTTGTGCTATACTCACGCTTAGAATCTCGGTACCTTAGTGTTCTTGAGAACTTTGAGAGTCTTGAATGTGTTAGAAATATATTTGACCGAGAGTTTCCAAAGAGTTTGAAAAATATTAAAATATATATATCTATAAATAATAAATGAATAGAATTTCTTTGCGGGAATTTTGTTTGTAACTATCACCTCGAGTCCATTTGGATACTGCCCCAAATGGGGAGTGTGTTATACTTTTGAGACGCGACGATAAGAAATATAAAATATAAAATGTACGCTTTTTGGAACTCTAAGTCAAGTTAATCTAAACCCAGTAGAGACCCGAGAGGTATTTTCTTGGCACTCAGTAAAGGAGTTTAATTGTGAGTTGGTTACTATGTTCTTGGTAATTAGTTTTTGTTAGGTAAGTGCTGTAGATAGAATGAAGTTTTCGTTTAGTTGACCGGATAACGTTTAGTGCTTGATGTATTATATCAAGAGAGGATCGGTGGAAGTTTAGTAGGTTCGCACACACATCACCGAGTGAGGTCGATTTGCTGAATACTAGCTTGTCATGATTTTGACTATATCTCGTATCAGGTTATGTGGATTCTTGATGGTATGTTCTTGTTTTGTTTTGCTCGGGACGAGCAAAAGTTTAAGTGTGGGGATGTTGTTCAGGGTCAATTTGTAGTGTTTTTAAGGATATATTTTACATCAATTTTCCCCATATATAGATGTTTTTCATAGAAATCGAGCTTATAATCGACTAATTGAGTAAATGGTGTTTCTAATAGGTTAAATTGCAAAACGTAGCGATTTATGTGTTTAAATCTTGATTTTATATTATTTTAGGATTGTGTTACGCTTTGGTATGTTTTTCCTACATTGTAGATACACATTGTTGATGGAAAGGATGATTTTAAAGAGATGAATTCGAGTGGAAAATCCCGAAATATACTCGTAATACGACGGGCTAGTCAAAAATGCATTTTCGAAGAAGAGTCCTTAATGAAAGTTGTAGAGTTTTCCGAGGGCTTAATTATGACGTTCGGATCATAATTTTTGGAGGTCTACAACTCAAGATATGAATTTTAGAAATCTCCTACCTAAATTAGGATTATCACCGCATGCAATTTCCTAAATACATTGATACGGCCGACATTAGCATACAAACCGCCTCTCTTTATTCCCTATAAATATATGCATGTATTCAAACCCTATTTTCATATTATTACAATTATTCAAACGGCCGCAATTTACCACAAAGAAGCAGCGGCAACTTGAGGTTTCAAGGCCGGTCACCCGAGCCTTGTGCTCGGGTGATCCGGGTTAGATTAGATGTAGTTTTTTCCGTTTATTTCGTTGTTGATCCGTGGAGTTCATCCAATGTACCAAAACTATGTGAGTTTAATCTTTTAATTTATTCAATCCTTTTTATTTTTATGATCTTTAATTTATTTTGTATTTTTCTATGATTCATGATGCTATTATGTGAACTTATATCGAGAGATTAGTTTGCTATTGATGTTTACAACATACGGAAGTTGCGTAACGTTAGATCACCATAGAAAGATAGGATTTTTAATCATTAATGATGACAAATTAATTGGTTAGATTATCTAGGTTGTTAGGTTCTAAAATACGAGAGTTAACTTGAATCTACACCTTCGTTTTGTATGGAATATTGGTCGTATTCGGCCGGCATAGTTTGAAGAGTAGCAATTCTACCTTTCTTCATACGGTGTTCCAACTACGTGCATAGTTTGAAGAGAGCAATTCTACCTTTCTTCATACGGTGTTGCTACAAAGTGTGCGGCCTCGCGGATGTGTGTGAGTGGTGAGCCGGTGAAGGAGCAATTCCACCTCCGAAAGATCAGTGTGCAGAGTGAAGGGAGCAATCTCACCTTTCTTCATTTTGTGTAGACAGTGAAACTAGGGTGTCGTGAAGGACTGTCATAGTGCTAGAATTTTGTAACGGTTATCTCATCTTTTTAGTGATACCACCTATGCCACAGGAGAAGGGGAGACGTACGGGATTACACCACCCGGAACTTCCATAAACAAATCTTGTGTTGATTTACTTTATGCATCTGTGTTTGTTTTATTTAATGCATTATCTCTCAGCAAACACTAGACACTGAGTCGCACTTAACCGTTACATAGAAGGTCTAGTTTTCTAATTACACACCCGTTGCACTAAAGGCTAGTTTTATCCGCGCCGTTAACGAGACTAAATATAAGTCGGTAATAACTTATATTCGGTTAAGCTAACCGAACTCCGCACAAGTTAAAGGGACGGAACCGAAGATCGGCTTAAGTTTCGGAGAAACTCGGTTCTCGGGACTTTTCCGGTTCGGGATCGCTTTTTTGGTGACAAGTTTATTCACCCCCCCCTCTAAACTTGTGTTAGCCTTTCCAAGGGACCAACAATATCCTTCAAATGGATTAAGTGTCCAAAACAAAACTGCTCCAACATTTCTTTGTGCTTGTTGTTAAGCTTTTCATAAACTTCAATTGTTTTACCAATTGAACATCAGGAAACAACTTCACATTTTGCAGACCTTTTTTCTTCGCTAAGTGCATAAATCAACGGCATTTTTTCAACTTATCTATAACCAACAAAATAAGTAATTTCAATTCAATCGAATTAAAGAACAAATGAATGTGAATACAGTTGAAACAAATAAGAAATTTCAATTCAACGCCAACAACTAATAACACATCACCGGCATTGTTTGAGCTAACGAATGATTCAACACCACAAAATTTAACTAATCACATCCCAAGATCATACATGCACACCACGAAATTTAAGTAATCGCATCCCAAAATCATACATGCACATACCAATATAACCCACCAACAAAATCGTACCTTTTGGAGATTCGCTCGAATGTTCAAGTCGGCTCCTTCAAGTTTCTGTTGATCAGCTTCCAGTTGGAGAATAGAGAATGTTGATACAAATTGTTGATCACAAGTTCGAGTCTGTGTTCTTGCAGTGAATTTGGAAAGAATTGAAGGGTGAATTTGGGAGCTCGAAGTAGTTTTAATCGAAGGGGCCAGAATTTGGGGAATTTTGTTAATAGAATTAGGGATTTTGGGATAATAGATGAAGGGAATTCGATGGGGGTATTTCTGTCAAAGCAAGGTTTTATAACGTTTTCCCCTTTTTTCCTTTTCTTTCATATATGCGTGGGGGTCAAAGCTCAATCTTGCAAACCACAAAGTTCATAAGCTTAAACGTGCTATTCCTCAAATAATTTTCTTGTTCTTCACCATTCATTGTCGTACAAATATATAGCCATCTCTAGGGTTTCAACACCTATACATATTGTCCAAACTACCCTTTCTAGAAAATACAATAAATATAATTTGACTATATTAATATAAATCCGTAATATCATGTTAAGATTAAAGAGCTTACCGTTGTACTAAAACCAATTGGTGCCAGTAAAGGCGCTACTTTATTTCTTATGCATTAAGAGTGTGGGCAATCTGTCCCAATACCCCCCTCAAGTGTTGGCAATCTGTCCAACACTTGCACGATTTTTTATTCAAGAGTGTGGGCAATCTGTCCCACCACACCATCAAGTGTGAGTAATCTGTCTCAACACTTGCACAATTGGTGTTACTACGGATGTTAGTGACTTGCTTGTGGAGCCACCTCCACCTAGTGGGAATGACGGAGATAATGGTGAGAGGGTGGCGGCCATTAGTGAGGGCGTTGAAGAATATCACTTGATGGGGTTGTGAGTGAATAGTCGACCGTCGAAACGGTAGAGTTGGGGAGAGGGAAACGTACAAAAGTTCCCAATTCCAAATATTGAGAGTTCATGACACATACATCAGTGGATAAGAAAAGTCCTTCGGTGAACTCATCCATTTTATCAACCTCCTCAGGTAGTCTCTTACGCATTATGTGAATTATTCTCGTTTTTCTGACGCACACAGAAGGTTTCTAGCAAAAGTGACTGCAGGAAATCCTCCCCGATCCTTTAAAGAAGCTGTAAAATATGAAGGATGGAGAAAAGCAATGGTAGAGGAAATAAAAGCTTGGGAGGACCAAGGCACGTGGGTATTACAGGAATTACCTCCTTGTAAGAAGGCCCTAGGGAGCAAATGGGTATATACTGAAAAATACGACGAGTTGGGAAATCTGCAACGATTGAAAGCACGATTGGTTTCCTTTGGCAATCACCAGGTGGAAGGCGTTGATTATAATGAGACCTTTGCTCCCGTAGCAAAGATGGTAACGGTTCAAGCCGTTCTTGCTGTGGCGGCAGTTAAAAAGTGGGAGATCCATCAGATGAATGTACATAATGCATTTGTGCATAGAGACCTGAATGAAGAAATTTACATGAAAATTCCTCCCGGATTTGACCATAACAAGCATAATATGGTGTGTCGTATGCGAAAATCACTATATGGGTTGAAACAAGCACCCCGTTGTTGGTTTACAAAGCTGGCGTCAGCATTGAAGGAATATGGTTTTAAGCAGTCCTACTCAAATTACTCACTTTTCACACTTGTTCATGGAGACATACGGCTGAATGTGCTAGTATATGTTGATGATATGATACTTGCTGGGAACGATGCAGCAGCCTTGTAGGTATTCAAAAATTATTTGGGCAGTTGCTTCAAAATAAAGGATTTGGGGAGATTAAAGTTGGAGGTAGCTAGAAATCCACAGGGAATTTTTCTATCTCAACGAAAGTACGCGCTTGACATAATTGAGGAGACCGGTCTGCTAGGGGCTCGTTCTGCTGAGTTCCCTATGGAACAAAATCACCAGTTGGCGGTTGACGATGGTGACTTCTTAGATGATCCCGGGAAATATCGACGATAGGTGGGACACCTTATTCATCTTGGTGTTACACATCCCGACTTGGCGTATTCGGTTCATATTCTTTCTCAATTTATGCTGTCACCGCACGTTAAGCATTAGGATGTTGCGTTAAGAGTGGTTCGTTACTTGAAGAAGAGCCCGGGTTATGGTGTACTTTTGCTGGCAGATATCCCATTGTCCCTCGAAGGGTGGTGTGATTCCGATTGGGCGTGTTGCCCTGTCACTCGTCGGTCCTTGAGTGGGTGGTTCGTGTTACTTGGGACTTCACCGGTCTCGTGGAAGACAAAGAAGCAGCAGACGGTCTCCCGTTCATCCGTGGAAGCTGAGTACCGCTCCATGGCATCCATTACATGTGAGTTGAAATGGCTTCGGCAACTTCTCGGTGATTTAGGTGTTCGGGTAGCTACTGTCTTATTCTCTTTTCTGAAGGTAATCTCTGATTTCTCTTTGCATGTCCACCATCCACTGATTTTCAATTCTGGAGAAGTCAATCCAAGTGTGTACCATCTTCAACAATTTCCAGGCTTCAGTTAAGGTTAACTTAACACCATGCCAGTTAAATCCTCCTCCAATGTAGCATGTCTTGATTCTTCTACACAATCCTTAGCTTTTTGTTCAGTATATGTCTATTGTCTACCTTCAGATCTTCCAGCTTGTCCTCCTCTACTAGTTTGACCTTTTACTAGTCATTTTCTGGGATTAGATCCTTGCTTCCCACAATTTAAGTCCATTGAAGGAATTTAGACCTTCCTGAAAAGACATATCCTGGTAGGGTTTTCTTCTTGCAACATAAGCAGCTTTAAATTCCTTCAGCAGATCATCAGTAAGCTATACTCTGCCAGGTGTAGGCTTTCTGAATCCATTGATGTCTGCTTCCCATCTCTTCTTGTTAAAGATCCTTGCTGCTTCTTTTGCTTCTACTGTCTGACCTTCTTCCCCCTTATTGGCATCATCAATAAAACGGTTCAGCAGGCCAAGGACACTCTCCTGTGTGTTTACCAAATTACTCAGTTGTCCCTCTATAATCTCAGTTATTGTATCAACTGCAGTAATTCGGCCTTCCATTGTCTGTTCCAGCAGGTTGATCCTCTCAGTAAACATAGGATCTAGTACAACAGGGTGAGGTGTCTCAGCAGACTTATGTGCCTCAGCTAACTTGTCAACTTTCTTATGCAAAGATGCAATCTGCTCAGTCATGTTTTTGTCTCTTTTCACAGCATCTAGCTTAACATAGGCAACTTCTCTGAGCAAATCATTAGTGGAAAATTGTAAATGAGTAACATTTGATGCTACTGACTCTGATGTTCTTCCTCTATTTTCCAATAAGTTGACTAAATCTTCAAATATATGTTCACCCCTTGTCAGCTGAGTTCTTAGCTGTGTAATGTCATTTCTCACAGCCCTTACCTCCTCCAAAATGTATCCTGGTACTGCACCAGCCATACCACCAGACATTTGTCCAGCAAAGTTATCAGCAGATTTATCACCATTATCATCTGCTCTTGGTATCCTGACAACAATAGCTCTTGTCCTATCCCATTCAGCAGGTTCATGACCTTCTTCAATCACATTCTCAACCGGTACTTCCTAAAAAATAGGTATTTGTACTTGTTGGGGCTCTTCTTCTCCTTCTTCTTTAGGCATTTGAAATTCTTCATCACTAAAATCATAGTCAACAAGTTGTTCTTCATCAGGTTGTGCAGCAGCTTACTGTCTATCTTTGCCATCAGCAATCCTCTCTTCAGTAGCCTCCAACTCAGACACAAGGGATTCCTCCAATCCCAATAACAAGTCCAACCTTTGTCCCAATACTGTCCGTTCCTCAGTAATTAGGACCTCATGTTCCATCCTATGTTAAGTTGTTGTCTGTACCTCAGCAGACTGAACCTCCATCTCTTCAACTGTGATTTGAGGAAAAATAGCCAAGTTTTCCTCCAAGATGCATGTACCTCAACAATCTCTCTTAGCACTTTAGCAACCTGTGCTAAGGTTTCTTCAGTGTCAATACTATCCTGATATTGATTTGATTCTTCAGAATTGACATCAGCTTGCTCAAACATCACTATATCAGAGACATTTACCAAATGAAATCTTCAAGAAGTGTTGTTGCTTAAATTTGATCTTTCAAATCTTCATTATAGATAGCGGCCAGTTCTTGGTCTAAATTGTCAATCTGCTGGCCCTTAGTAGACTTGCCACCATCAGCAGATTGTTTTGCTGTTTTCTCAGTAGACCCATGTCTAGCTTCTTCAATACATCTTTCCAGTGCAACACCACAGGACTCTACTAGATGCATAGGATGATCATCATCAGAGTCTAAAGATGATGATGAGTCATCACTATCTGGTGTAAATTGGGGATCTCTGAACATAATGTTGCCTCTCTGCTGTCCATCTTCAATTAATTCCAACAGAACCGCATCTCTAACTCAGATGTATCAATTAATCCCAATAGATTTTCCACTCCAAAATTGTCAAAGGCCCATTCTTCAAATCAAGTCATAGGCAATGCTGCTGGTTTCTGTCTTTTGTAGAATCCAAACTTACATTGAAAATATTTCTGAATCTTCCTGAAGTTAGGATCCACTTTTTCCTTTTTTGACTTTTTCTCCCTTCTTTCATATGGCTTTGTGGGCTTCCTAGGAGCATGTTTGTCAACTTGTTGACTTCAAAAGTCTCCACAAGATGACTCAGTGTACCCTCAGCAGATACAAACAGGTCAGTAAGCTCTCCAGTTTGTAAGTTTGTGCCTACTGCTTCCATTTGTTCAAGATGAACTTCCCCCTTAATCTCATGCTCTTCAGCAGGGATATCAACAGTTTGCTCTTCCTCCTGATTTGTTGTAACCTCAGTAGGGTCTTGCAAAGGTACATTAACTTCCACAGCAGGTCCAGATTCAGCAATTTGTTGTGGTTCTTCAACTTGTTGCTCAACAACAACCTCAGTAGCCTTCTTAGTAGGCTCAACAACTTCTGTTTTCTCAACAACATCTTCTTCTGCTTCCTTTTGTTCTTCAAGAACACTTAATTATTTCCCTTTACAATGACTTTTCTTTCTCACAAATTGCTTTCTCCTCTTGGCAGGTTGTTGTTCAGCCTCAAAAAGTTCCTTTTCTAACTGCTCTTTGCTAGCAGCCTTCCTTTTCATTGAATCCTCTCTGAATTGTTCTTTAAGCACATCAGCAGCAGTCTTCTTTACAACTTCAGTAGGCTCAGCAGCCTCAACATTAACTTGAGTTTTAGTAGACTCAATAGTATCTATTGATTGCTACATTGTCCTCTTTGGCTTTAACATTTCAGTGATATTTCTTGTGTCAGTATCCTTCCTCTTCTCTACTGATTTCTTTGGTACAACAGGTTTTACATCTTCTTTTGCTTTAGTCCTATGTTCTTGCTCACCACCATCATCATTATCATCATCACCATCACTTTCTATTTCTTCCCGAGCCTCTTCATCATCATCCAATCCAGGAATGCTATAGTAGATTTTTGGCTTGTATCTTGTTTTGTTGATGGGTGTAGGTGCAACATCAGGAATCTCTAAATGATTTAGCAGGGCCTGAACCATAAACCCAAAGGTTTTGTCTTTGATTTCCTTGTACCATCTCTTTCATCTAACATAACCTTCTTCATGTGTTGTACAAAGAATCCAGCCCAATCAAACTTCTTGCTTCTTGATATGATCATCAGCAAATCTA
This sequence comes from Gentiana straminea, assembly GCA_036785695.1. NCBI lineage: Eukaryota > Viridiplantae > Streptophyta > Magnoliopsida > Gentianales > Gentianaceae > Gentiana > Gentiana straminea. The sequence continues at coordinate 9,778,288 of JAVUPR010000224.1, read as the reverse complement.
TCTTTGATCCAGAAAGAGTATCAAGACTTCGAATAAATCCCAGAATATTCTTAGCAATGAGTTTACTCAGCAGATTATACTCCAATGCAATATTCTTCACATTTATGTTCAAGGCTGTTGCAGCTGATTTGTTGGTCTTTATTGATTCAACAAAATCCAACCTTGGTAACTCCATCAATTCTGGATTCGTAGGGCTCCAATCCCTGGTCCAAATCCAAACGCATCTCTCAGCAGGTCTGAGGTGATTTCAATATCTTGGCCATTTACCGTCGTAGTAAATGCCTCTCTGTTTTCTCTTATCACCATGTTTCTCCACAGGTTGCTAACATTGGTGTAAGAAATCCTTTCCAATCTGAGATTCAAGATGGTTTCCAAATCTTCATACCGTCTGATTCTCCATCCAAGATTGATTGCTAACTCGGTTTTCTTAGCATCAACAACATAACCTCTCACACTTTGACTCGTACCAAGATGAATATCCTTGTCCGCCATTGCAATCGAATGAAAAAGATAAGGATGAAATCATTGTAAATCTATGTTCACACTTGCGTATATTCTCCAGAGAGATTGATCTGAGAATGTATGCATATATTTTGAGTGAATATATGTATATATATATATATAGCAAAGTAGTGGGTAATAACCGTCAGTCAGGTACTGTGCACGTATTGTACCATAATCACATAATTTTCAATCTGAATTAAATGTGGTACTGCCACGTGTCCCACTAACTGATCTCATTAGTACTAAACAGTTATGTACTAGTAACAGCTGTAATAAATGATAAGATTAATATCCATTTACTCGATTGTTGACTTTCATTAAAGTCTGACTTTATCAGCAGGGTTCCATACAACAGACTTCTTCAGTAGGCTTTTCCTTCAATAGAGTATAAATAGTCTGCTACCATCCTTCGGTAGGTTCAGCAGGTTCAGCAGCCTGCTGAACCAAAAACATAGCTGATCTTTACCAAACATAGTTTTGTCCAGTTGATAATACAAGATGAAGTTTAATACAAATTTCTGGTCTGTCAAGTGAGCTCACCCAACAGGACAAAGACCAATCCTCTTGGCAACTACATTTGCTCAATTGCCCAAACTATAAGAGTACTTAGGAATTGTTGATACCAATGACTAATCGGCCAAGTGAGTGCACCCAGCAGGGCAAAGACTAGTCCCCTTGGTGAATCCAGTACTCTACTGACTATTACCATTTAGTCAAGGCAGAGTTCAGTTTCGGGTTTATGGTGGTGTAATCCCGGAATTAATATATTGAATATTATTGTTCGGTCTGACAAATAATTTTGTTTAATTTATTGTAGCTACTGAATATGGGTCCATGGTCCCCGACGTGGCTCCTAATATAGCACATAGGTTTTCTCGTCGTTTCACCTCAATTATAATTGAATAGTTGGATTGGACTATTTAATTGATATGTGGATTAATTGTTTAGTTGGACTAGATAATTAAATACATGGAAAAGAAATTTTTCGTTGACTCGGCCCAAAATAATGAAACATGCGTGTGACCTAAATTTGTTGTAGGGTGGGGCGCATTTTTTAATTGTTATTTATTAGGAAATTAGTTTTCTTAATAAATAATAAGACATGTGTTTAAATTATTTATGTGTTAAATAATTTAAGGAAAAGAAAATCTTTTGTATATCCTTATTAATTTGGGAATATTCTAGATTTATCTTTTTAAGGAAAAGGATTAATATGATTGATTTTGTATTAATTAATTAATCCTTGGAGGACAAGGATTACTCTCCTATATAAAGAGAGTTCTCCCAAGCCTTTGAGATCATCACAAAATTCGAAATATTGGGAGTATTGGAGCTTAGAATTTTCGGCTCCTATACTTGGGTTTGAGTTTTTAGAAAACTTCGGGTTTTCTAAAGTAGCATATCGAGGAGGTCCGGCGGCTTGAAACACCATCCACCTGGTGGTGCTTGGAGACACACGTTGGAAGACTTTGGCTTCTCAACTAGGCTCTCAACTAGCTTGGATCGAAGATTGTTCTAGACGTTTATTCACAATAAACCGGTAAGCAATCTAAACCCCCTCGTAGGTTTAGATCTATTGTTTTATATATTTTGGTTGACTAGATCTAGATCTTATACTTTCCGCTGCGTAATCGGGTGGATCTTTGATCCATCCGGCGATATTACATCCTAACACCCACGATAGATGGTCAACGTTTTGGCATTTAATCAGGTCGTTTTTCTCTGTTTTTGTGTTAATATCGATATATCTCACATTAATACTGATATGAATAGATTAGCTGCCTGATCTTCTTGCCTTCGTGTGTCTGATTTAGGTGGTAACTGATCCGGAAAGCTAAGTCTTAATCCTTACACCGAATTCAGTCCTTATAAACCGAAGATTGAAGTGACATCGTTTAATAACAATTGATGCTCTTTTCACTGAATCGGTCTCATCAAATCGGTGAATCTCTACCTGGTTTGCTCGTGTAAAAGGATTGGCCCTTCTTGGGGTAGGGTTTGGTTAAGTCGAGTTAGGGTCTTACACCCAATGAAGTCAAGGGTCAGGTCAAAGCTGAGGGTATTCACACAATGATGCCCTAAAATAATTTTTAGACTATTTGGCATCATAGATAGTCCAGAATTTGGTTTTAGGAATAAGTCTGGTTCAATTAAAGGTAAGTAGATAATATGTCAAAATTGAAACAGGACTCGGGTGCCCTACACTGGTCTATTAGAACATGTTTTAGTGAAATCCAAATTAAGTTACGATGACTGTGTGGTTAACCATCCATATAAAATGGCTCATTGACCTAACATACTTGGTTCATTGACCATCAAACCAAAAATTGGTTACCATAATAGGATAGTCACTTAGGTTAGTATGATTGCTTGGTTAAACCGATTTACTATGAGGTTCATTGACCTGACATACTTCGTTCATTGACCTAATATACAAACCACTGGTTAACCAAGGCCGGAAAATCATCTCACTTAATATGCCACGGATTATAATAATTCACTAATCCTGTTCACACTTAGCCTTAAAGTTCAAATCATACCTCCAGGGTTATAAATAGCCAGTCATATCACACTGGATTGCTCATCAAATGACAATTAAGCAATCCCACATTTTCCAACTATAAAAAAGGTTTCCATTTTCATTTTTGAAAGGCTAGGAGCCTAGGTTTGTCTTCTTTCTCACTTGCCTTAAGTGAAAAAGAACTAGTTGGAATCTTCTTGGAGTGTGTATAGCTTGAGGACTAGAAAATCTATACACAGGACTCAGGATCAACCTTGGTAGTAGTCTAAAATTGGTGTTCTTCTGTGAAGGTACTCAAATCCAGATACCTTTAGTTATTTTATAGCTTTATGTTAACTGTGTTTTAGTTGTGATAATAGTGTTGCTCAATAGACCTATGTTCTAAGATTAGTTGTACAGAAAGGATCATTTCTGTAGTGCCCAAATGAGGATTTGGTAGACAGACTGGCTTTCTATTGACCTCTGATCTTGTGTGTCAATCGGAGATATTGATCAAGTCTATTACTTGTCTATTTTACCCAAGTTTGCTTGTTTGAACATTCTGGTATTACGAATTGCTGTGATTCAGAAAGGATCTAACCTGCTGTTAAGCAATTTGGTTGAGTGCCAAAGTTGCTGCCATGTGGATTAGGCACATCAAATCGGACTTTCTTGTTAACATCAATCTGAAAACTTAGAACTGTTCATCCCCCCTTGTTGTTGTGCTAACTATTGGTTCAGCAGTCAGCTTGCCTTGTACCAAGAAACCATGATTTGTTCCATAGTGTGGTTGGTTTTAAAAACCAGCACACAACCTTGTGGATAAGGCACAACAGACTGATCATTTGATCCATTGCAAGCCTGTCCTGGTACAAGGCTTGATTGTCTTTGTATCCCCTTAAATCAGTTAAGAATTTTAGCAATATATTCCTTGTGAATTGCTTGTTGAGGTTGTTCCCCCTGTCTGTGCTGTCCTTGCTATAAATTTGCCGCAATACTTGTTGTCCTACTGCCTGCAAACCTGAAGCCTGCAAACTTGTTTCATTTGTGACATTTCTGTAATAGTGCTAGCATTCTTAGTTTTTGCAGTAGCTAGTTGGACCTGCTGGTGTACTTGTAATCTATAGCAATACTGATTTTATAATCAGAAATGAGTCAAGACTCTGACTTGATCATCATTTCAGTGCTGAAGCTGATTGATCAGCATAGTCTTGGTCCTTACATTGGTGTTTGTTGTTGTGCAATTGTATTCAAAGTGAATATACACTTCTGATAACCTTTCAGTCAAGAACTGATTATCATTTGTTTTGACTCAACTGAAGCACTCAATTTGAGTTCTAGTCTGTGCAATTGTTAACCTTCAGATTCCTTTTGATACCTGCAGTTTCTGTAATCTATTATCTGAAACATGAATCTGTAATAATATATATAGTTCTGATTCTATAAGCCGTGAATTAGTTGTGTAAACATACTCTGAACCTGTTTTTTTATATATACATATTGTGATGTGTTCTGATCTTGCATATCCTGTATTTTTGATTGAATCTTTTTTTGTTGAAACTGATTCATTTATACAATCACATAGAAATATCTGATCACTTAGGTTCACTTATACACAATCAAATAACTTTATTAAATAGCTTCAGGTTTGATAAAATTAGTAATTGTGTAATTAACTAATGAAAATTTGCTCCAACTTGTTATTCTTTTATTAAATAAAAAAAGCAGTAATAATTTAACCACACTCTATTCAACCACCCTTCTAGAGCATGTACGCGCATTATCGATCCAACAAATGCATGTGATGTTAATACAACCTAAGGTAAGATAGTTGCACATAGGGCTAAGCTATTTAGCAAAGATGTTTAGCTAAATTAGAGGATGTCACACGTAGCTGAATATTGAAAGAAGAATTATGAATCTGATCTTATGAGGAATTATGTGAGTCATTGGTTATGATGGATTGGTTAGTACCAAGTGATCGTGTGTAAGTCACTTCTACTCACAAAATACTAGCAAGAGTACTAGGTGAATCGTAGTATAGTAAGGCGAGTCAAGGTCGATCCCACAGAGACAATGCAACATGGATAATAGACTCATAAATCTAATAAAAACACAAATAGCGGTCTTTCGACCAACATAAAGACATAAAAGAAATTGGTTTCTCCCCTCCTCACCGATCTCCTAAATTGGTGTGATTAATCGTTACGTCTACTTTTCCCCGGAATTTCCTGACATAATCAGAACGTGTTTAAATTCAATTTTAGCTATGGGTGTAGTCTCCTAGTATTACGCTACTTTCATAGGATGGACAATAGGTGCCTATGTGTAGTTAACCTCCTTCGTTGGTTGTATTAACCCACAAGCAATAAGTTCTAGAAAGTGCCGGCTAAAGACCGAGAACCTCCCTAAGCAGCTATCGTGGATTGACTAGCTTTTTCCTAGTATTGATCCAGACTTTGTCCTAACTAACAATTCACATTGTGAGTTCTTCATGTTAATTTATGAATACAATAAGCAGATTGACCAGATCTAACCTACTGTTAATTAAATCTATCGATCAACGTTGCTGACACCGAAATCCAGGTTTAGGGTGACTTATGGTGCCTCACAATTGCGATAAAGAGCGTCGCAGTTGCGGGGGCGACGGTTCCTAATTCTTGAATATCCTCGTTCTGTTCTGATTAATTCTAGTTAATTACGGTTTGTTCAGACATGTAGATTAATTACATCGCGTTAATGTAACTAATCTATCATGATAAAAACATAAATGAACTTTCAAGGCTTCATACATTTATCAATGGCGGATCTAGCTTGATCAACTCAAGCTAGTTGATGGGTTGGAGAATAAAACCAAAAGAACGAACTCAAAATAAACTCAAGAACTCTTTATTTCATAAATCAAATAATAGTTGGAGGTATATGTTTCAATGGGGGTTTCACTGGCTTTATATAGAGTTGTGAACCGACCTAATAATCCTAACCCTAACCGACTTAATACAAATCACGACCGCTTCTGTTTCTTGTCTCCCAAGTCTCGCAGCTGTGGCTAGGGCTTCCGCAAGTACGGGCCTAATTTGCATCTTTTCAGGGTCTAGCAGACTTTTCACAGACTTTCTTGACTTCGTCCCAATGACTTTCCTAGCCTGGATTCATCTTTTAATGCTCAAATACGGCATACCTGAAAAGCACGAAAAACGAGACAGAATAGTACTATATTCACAGGATAAATATATAAATGCATAATTAATAACTAGGGAACCGATACTAATCAATCCACAAGTATTTCATACAATAATTGAACTATCTCTGACCCGTTGACCATGATTCGGGGCAAATAAATGTATAGTTTATAGTACTAATTTCAGTGTGATCAACTACCTCCCACTTAGCTTTTGGTCATCATGAGCAAAAAGGCGAAAGAAAATGAACTCTCGGACCAATATACGAGTTAATTAAAACAGCTAAGCACCACAAAGTCAAGATAATAATCACGTCAAGATAAGTAACACATTAAATAATACTCAATTCATGAACCGGTGTGTGTGTGCAATAACCCTCAAGCCGCAGTAACATAAATAGAATTGAATCACATTATTTCGACTCATAGTCTAGCTAGTAAATCACGAGAATGCTTGTCACTTTATGCCATTTATTGATAGATTTATTTATATTTCATCGCAAGGTCAAGTCAACTGAGCAAGGTGGACCGGGATCCGAGTACTACTCAAAGGCTCACGTTTATCAGGTCTATTTAATTGTGCGAGGACCGTACGTCTTACGTTCCAGGTTTGCTTCCCTCTTGCCAAAGAGAAAGAAATAGCATCTATACATTTACAATTTTTTCTTTTGTTGGCGGGTGGACACTCAAAATTCTATCAATCCTCACGGTCCGCTCTATGATAAACAACCGAATCCGTTTTCCCTTAGCCCTTATAAGACCTAGAACTTGACCTAAATGACCATAGGTAAAACAAAACTCGAAAAAAAGAGGGTCAACACAATTAAAATAATGTGTCATAAACAGAATATGCGGTTAATACGCAACTACTTCAAAAGTGGGCATGATTTTTATCCTTTCATTTGTAAACAAAGATGCAATTAATTAAATTCAACAGCTCAAAGACTTCGTATCCTTGAATTCTTACATGAAAATGATTCAAAAGACAAAGTGGTGAAAAATGCATCAAAAAGAATCGTGAAATCGAAAATTGATGAATCACATGGTCGAAAGCTAAGTGACTTTCCTACCCCCACTTAATCGAATCATTGTCCCCAATGATGAAAAGATTAAGAAAGAAAGGAACTTAGATGCGTTAAGCACAGAGCAAGGAAGTGAATCCGTATCATCAAAACATCGGGCTAAAATCTGTTGAAATCCTGGGGAATCTGCTTGAATGCTAACATACAAAACATGGCGAATCACTCGGGGTAACACAATAAAATATAAAATATCGTGGCAGTAAGCAATAAGAATAAATTGCAAATAAATTAAGCCAAGAAAACGAAATTCAAAAGCTACAGCAAATTGCAAAGTCGGAAATAAAGAAAACAACGCCAATGGATAAAATGAGCAACAAAAAAGATAAAAACTAATCTACTCATCCGAGTCATATATCGGATAATACTCAGAACCAGGGGGTGGTGCGGTTGTAGACGGGTTGGCCCCCAAAGAAGATGCAGCATGTCTAAGGGCTCTAAGTGGCGGGCATAGGGAGGGATGTGGAGATGCGTCATCATATGATCAATCTTGGTGTGCATTGTCGCCATCTCTCTAGTGATCTCCTCTTGGAACTCCTGCTGAGTTTTCACACCACCGTGCACTGGTAGGCGTGGCCATCATTTACACCGTCTTGTCATGGTAATAGATGTGCTGTCAAGATTAGGCAGTGGCTCAGCTCCCTCATCAGCTGCCAGAACAGGGCACTCTACTACCATAGCCAGTGCGTCAATCAGATTGCCTTATGGTAAGATATCTCTACTCGACCGGGAAACTTCCCGTATGAGGGTATGCATAAACAGACCAATATATATTGACATCATTCTCGATGTCGAGAAAGAACATATGATCGGCCTGCCGATAGGTGGCGGAATCATTACGAGCTCAAGGGAGCAAGTGTGTAATGACAAACCGATGCAACATCCGTGCATCCCATGCCAGCTTGATCGTCTGGAAAATCTTCAGGAAATGATCGGCGCCCAACTTCCACTCAATGCCATAATGGCCAGCAGTAATCTCTAGGAACTCGTAGTTACGCTCCTGCGTAGCAGTGGTGTAGTCATATTCATGATATGGTGCATCCGTAAAGCCAAAGTGAGCATTAATGCTCTCAATGGAGAGATTGATGCTAACCCCTCAGACAATAGCAATAGTAGACTGGAAGTTTCTTTACACATAAGCATAAAACTGACAGACAATGGTGGCGTTAAATACATCAGGAATATCGGCCATGTCCATGATACCGTGACGTTGAAGAACAGGTGGCACAATGTCACGACAATCATTGAGTTCGACTCCTCTTTCCCGAAGAACCGTATGGGCATTCCAATGAGTCCTAAAGGACTCGTAAAGTGCAACCAAAGTGAACTGAGGAACACCGTTAATAGTGTGAATGGCATCGCCCTAAACTCTTTGATGTCCTTCCCGTCCTCTGGGAACTCTGTTGCCCCGTTCAGCCATGGAGATTGAAGAAGAGAACTCTGAATCTGCTACTATATCAGAATAAAGGTCCCGTACTTGCCACCGATGTTCTCGCAATTGGCGGAGCACTGATCCGGATAAACAGAAAATGGGACTGCCTGGTTACTGTGAGATAATCAGCTTCGCAGCTGCGGTTGGGGAGCTCGCAATTTCAAAGGTACTGGGCTCGATTTCTTCTAAAAATTTCATCCAACCTTCAAAGAACAACAATGGGGATTTGAGGCTACGAAAATGGTGTGTTCGCAGCAACATCAGTAATGGAAGGAAAAAAATGATAAGGATTGGAAATGATGTGTGGTTTATTTGGTAATGATAATGGTGGTGTATGGTGATGGTGGTGGCCGAAAATTTGGAGATAAGAAGTGAAAATGGTGATATGAATTTGGTGATGGTGATGCTGATTATGAGGGTGAAATTGTGGTTTAAATAGGAGAAATTGTGTGGTTAACGTTGAAGTAGTAAAGATGGGAAGTAGTAAAGATGAGGGAGATTGAGGTGATTGAGAGGATTGAGGTAGACGGAGGTATGGTGGGTTAATAGGGAAGAGGGAAAGGTAGGAAAGTGGGAAGAGCGATGAGACGCATCACCGCTACCGTCAGGCTCCCACAGTAGTGTGTGGGGTCCACACGCTTGTGTGTGTGTCAGAATGTCTTCAAACCTCGGGAACCGTATCTAGACATTTCCGGAATTACGCAGGCATGCCCTACAATTGCGGAAGTATTTTCTTTTTAGGCTCATCCAAACTTCACAACAGCTTACTCATTTACCTAATCCATGACATCAGTCAATCCTGAATGACTCCTTATAGACTGAACTATCACATTCCTTGCATATTTATCTCCGACTCTACTAACCTACTTCACCGGACTGATCAACAAGTAAAAAAAACCTTCCCACCATCCTTCAGCCTTAGGCCTCGGGATGAGGTTGGATGAAAAAAAAGCTTGTTGGTCTGTCTAGCTACTTGTATTCGACTCGACCTAGTCTAAGGGGTAAGAAGTACTTCTGAGTTTGAAGTCGTCAGCTTGACTTTCCTTCTGGCTTTACCATCAGTCGGACTTTCAGGTTTTCGCCTGCCAAACTCACACTCTTGAAGCTTTGACGGAAGTGCGCCTCACATCTTTCTCAATAAATGCTCTTTCTTGGTTTTTCAGACCAAGGAAGAAACATGCCTCCTTACAATCAAGAATGGAACCCTCTCAAACTTGTTTGGCAGGTCCTTGAGCTCTTTGTTGTGCACACTTGGTCCTTCTAGCATGTGCACTTGCCTTACCTCTCTTACTTCAAGCATTATTCCTTAAGCGCAAGGACTCCACGTTGTCATCGTTTAAATCCAATCCTTCACTACACGGGGTGGGTTGTTCCTCATCCGATAGAGTGGGATGATGTGCCTCCCATGGCGCTTGGTCATGGTCTTCATCATCTCTTTCTCGAAGCAGAACTATCATGAATTCCTACTCATCGGTTCCTCCCAAAACCTCTTTGTGCCTGCTTTCAATCTTTTGTATCTCTATGATCTTTACCTCTCCAAAACTCGAGCTCATACGGCATTCTGCATGTATATTACTTAATGGCTCTAAGATCTTAAAAGTTCTGGCATCGTTATTGTTCCTTAGTGTAATCTCGCCACTATCGTAGTCTAGAATGGCACTGCTGGTAGCCATAAATGGACATCCTAAAAATACATTTGCACTATGGTCTTTGGTGATGTCTAGAACTAGAATATCAGTGGGGAAGTAAAACCTTCCACTCTGATAGTACAGTATTTTAGCATACCAACGACCATGTCTTCCCTACGATCGACAAATCGCATGGTACGTTTCTGGTCCATGGTGACGTTAAAATCTATCGCTTGGCAGAGGAAAGTGGAAAGATGTTGTAGCTTGAGCCAGAGTCACAAAGCCTTAATACTAGAGATACTCCATTTACTGAAATAAGGAGCCAAAATGGGCCAGGTTCTCCTAACTTATCTATTACATCAGAGTCTGGGTAATCTTCAGGCTCGGATGGAACATAATCAGGATCCTCCACGAGTTCAAACACAGAGGATTATATATCAATGACCTAAACATGAGACTTACCTCTCCTAAAGTCTTCATATTCCCTTAGGCTTGCTTCCATGTTCTCTTTGGTTCTAGTTTTTCCATCCTCCAGTTTCACACTTTTCATAACCTTTTCATATTTCTCTCAAGCTCTGGAGCCTGGATGCATAGAGATAGGCGTAATATTCATAACTGAGCAAGGCATTGTGCTTGCTTGACTTTGATTTCCAAAAATTTGTCCGAGATAAAGCCAAAAGTGTTATGTACTTCCTGCAAGAGAGAAAAAACAAAAACAAAAACACGGTTAGTAACTTCCGCTTTAATTGGGTTTAGGCCAAACTGCGGTGGACCTACCAACTAATAATATACATGGGTAGGCACATAAACACTAGGAACTAATCAGAATCCGAATTCCAGACGCTTGTAATTGCGGCAAGGGTCATCTCAATTACGAGAGCTGTTTCCATTATCCTGATCGTAAAAAAATACAGGTAGTATGCAGAAAGGACTCTAGACTTGAAAATAAAAATAACAAACGAAAAAAAAATAGTTCTCGATTAGAAATAATGAATTATTATCTACATTGGCCATTTTCCCCGGCAACGGCACCAAAAATCTTGATCGCGTGTAAGTCACTTCTACTCACGAAATACTAGAAAGAGTATTATGTCCATCATTGTATAGTAAGGCGAGACAAGGTCGATCCCACAGAGACAATGCAACATGGATAATAGACTCAAAAATCTAATCAAAAACACAAATAGCGGTCTTTTGACCAACATAAAGACAGAAAAGAAATTAGTTTCTCCCCTCCTCACCGATATCCTATGTTGGTGTAATTAATCATTACGTATACTTTTGCCCGTAATTTCCCAACTTAATCAGAACGTGTTTAAATTCAGTTTTAGCTACAGCGCAGTCTGCTCGTATTACGCTACTTATATGGGACGGACAGTAGGTGCCTATGTGCAGTTAACCTCCTTCGCTGGTTGTATTAACCCACACGCAATAAATTCTAGAAAGTGCCGGCTCATGACCGAGAACCTCCCTAAGCATATATCATGGATTGACTAGCACATTCCTAGGGATTGATCCAGACTATGTCATCAATAACACTACACCTTGTAAGTCCTTCGCGTTAATTTACGAATACAATAAGCAGATTGGCTAGATCTAACCTACTGTTAATTAAACCTGTCGATCAATGTAGCTGATGCCGAATCTCTAGATTTAGGGTGACCTAGGGTTCCTTGCAATTGCGATAAAGACCGTCGCTATTGCGGGGGTGGCAGTTCCTAATTCTGGAATACCATCGTTCTGTTCTAATTACTTCGGGTTAATTACGGTTCGTTTAGACATGAAGATTAATCACATAGCGTTAATCTATCTAATCTACCATGATGAAAACATAAAGGAACGTTCAAAGCATCATACATTTATCAATGGCGGATCTAGCTTGATCAACTCAAGCAAGTTGATGGGTTGGAGAAGAAAACCATAATAACGAACTCAAAATAAACTCAAGAACTCTTTATTTCATAAATCAAATAATAGTTAGATTATATGTTATAATGGGGGTTTCACTAGCTTTATATATTGTGAACTGACCTAATAATCCTAACCCTAACCGACTTAATACAAATCACGGTAGCATCCGATTCTTGTCTCTCATGTCTCGCAACTACGGCTAGGGCTTCCATAGTGTGGGCCTAATTGTTTTCTTTTCGGGGTCCAGTAGACTCTTCATGGACTTTCTTGACTCCGGCCTAATGAATTTTCCTAGCCCGGATTCATCTTTTAATGCTCTGAATACGGAATACCTGAAAAGCACGGAAAATGAGACATAATAATACCATATTCACGGGATAAATATATAAATACAGAATTAATAACCAGGAAACCGATACTAAGCAATTGACATGTATTTCATACAATAATTGAACTATCTCTGACCCTTTGAGCAGGATTCGGGGCAAATAAAGGTATAGTTTATACGACTAATTTCAGTGTGATCACCAAGCTATGCAGATTCGTTGGGAGGAATGGGGTAGTTGTGATGTTTTGTTTCCCACTTTTTGGTTTATGACCACTGTTTGTTTTTTTAGCCATGCATTAGTAATTTTGTTCGGGAATTACTCATGTCTCTATTGGATCGAACCTAGCTCATTGCTATACTGCGGTGGACCTAGTCCACTTGCTAGTATGAACGACTTACATGCTATCAAGCCGGAGGGTTAACTGATGGACATCTTGGAGATGGATAAACATGATAAGGATACTTCCCGTCTAGGGATTGATAAGGGTAAGCCATATGTTGCTCGTGATGATACTGATAAAAGGATTCATAATGAGGATGTGATCTCACATACTTGTGTTTTACTTGATATGGTCTAGCTGGTGGCACATTCTCCAGACAGGAATCTTGATGCCTTGGTGATTGTTCATGCTCAGAACGAGGTGGAGGTTGAGCTCGAGGGTGGGGGATAAACTGGAGACTGTGAGGAATAAATTGGCTACTGAGGAGGATAGACTGGAGGCTGTGGAGGATAAGCACATACTTGTAGAGGATACACAATAGGTGGTTGTGGGTAAACAACTTGTGGAGGTGGTGGATAAGCAAAGGGTGGTTGATAGACAAAAGGTGGTGGTGAGTATCATACAGATGGTTGTGGTATAGATAAAGGGGTTAAGGAGATAGTGATCTCAAACTTGAAACCCGCTGGAGAAATGCCTGAGGCAGTCAACTGACCGGTCGTGGTTAGGAAGTCAGATACCAAAGGTGGTGAAGTCTGAGAAGCACTCAATACAACCGTTTGAACCACTGTACCCACTGTACCATGCTGACTTGCTTCATCTTCAACTCTCGATTCTCTGGGATATGTGGAACAACCAACTCCATCCGGATGTGGATTAGTTCTAGTACCCACCATTCTATTGCTAGGAAAAGAGGTTAGCTATTGATCCAAGAAAAGATAAACTAATATTATAAAGTTTCAACTATACTTAAGGAAATAAACTAATATCTAATACCAACTGTGACGTCCCGTTCACGAATACCGATTCCTTATTCAGAATTGAACGCCCGGCACGCATATACCATAAATTTAAATAACTTATATACCTAAGCCTTTAAAACTGACATCAGAGTATAATTTGCAGAAGAGAAAATGACTCGAGATTTACCGATTAATACTAAGGGTAGAAAAGGAAATCCAGTTGATTCCATACAACATTAAATCAAAAGAGTTCAACGATAATTCACCAACAAATAAGATCAAGAGATTTATAGTCTAAGCTATTAAAAACTTCTTCAAAAGCTTAAAAGTCTATTCTATTACAAAATATAAAGCATTAAAGCTCATCAAGATGCCATGGGCCCATGAGGTCAGTTCTCATAGTACTCGTACACCTCATCATCTTCAACACCTTCTCAGGGTAGGAAACAACATAATAAAGCGTAAGTATAAATGTACTTAGCAAATGGTAAAAACACCGAATATACACGTATTATGACACAAGGAATATCAACAAGAATAAAATAAAATATGTTCACAAAGCTCACTCCCCTCTAATAGTCTCAATAGTAGACATAACCATCAAAGACATTTGTTACACATTGATCTAATGACACTTTTCATGGTGATAATGCATCGATCATGACATATCCTCAACACCTCTAGGGAACCGTAGCAAACCATATGGAATATTACACAAGTCCTTGTGGTATCTTACCCTGTAGAGGTGTACTAGTTCCATAAAAAGATGCAAAAGCGTGCCTTACCAAAGACAAACATGCTTTCCTTTTAGACAAGACAAGTATGTATTTACGTATTTAATCTAACCATATACATTCACTGCAAATTAAAAGGCTTCATATAGACCACTAGACCTTAGACCAACTCTACATTACATTACTTAGCACATTGCATAGAAATATTAGAGTCTAATCCAATATACACAAGGCCAAGGGACAAGGCTTCCAATGATCCCGAGTTTCTCCCCGCAGAGGGTCTACACAAGATGCTGAGCCGAATCCACTAGAAACCAAGCCCTTAAGTTTTCCACATAACAAAGTCACGTAAGACCAAATTAAATGTGTTAGAATGCTCCCATAAGACATGGTGTAGAGCCAAAGCCACTAAAACACATATATTTCGCTTTACTATGCATATTATAAGTTTTTACAATAAGGCATGTTCAAAAAGAGGACAAAACAAGATTCTTTGATCTAAAACGTAGATTTAAGGTTACTCTAAACAACTCAAATCTAAGAAGGAAACTAAGAACGATTCTTTATTTAGAAAATGGGTCTAGATCTAAAAACGGATTTTGAAAATCCTTACTTGATCAAACAAATCTTTATGTGAAAACGTTGATCTCTTCGTTGTGATCGTCTTGGTGTGATTGATCTAAAAACCCGACGGATAGATTGGTGAGAAAATGTCGATCTTCTTCTACCGACTTTTCTTTCTCTCCTCTTTTCTCTCTGTCTCTTTTCTAACTTGAGGCAAAGTGAAAATAAGGCTAAGGGTTTAGAGCTATGTTGCACGGACACGGACACGGACACGGCGCACGACACGACACGGACACGGCGATACGGCTAATTCCAAAATTTAAGGACACGACACGCCGCCGACACGTTATATATATATATATATATATATATATATATATATATATATATAAAATGTAAATAAATTTCAATTTATCAAAAAAAATATTCTTAAACATCTGAAAAAACTAGACAAAATAAGATATGTATTACATAAACTCTATGAATATCTAGAATAGATATTCGACCTTCATACGGTGTCAAAAGAAATTGTGATTGACTTTCAGAATATTACAAATTGTAAAAATGATTGTTTATCAACAACAAACGGATAAACTTGATACGATACGACGTATTATTTATTTAATTATTATAGAAATGAAAATCGTGTATTTTAACGTTTCAATTGAAGAAAACTTAAATAAAGAAAATAAAATAAAAAAAAATGGGTTCAGGAGTGTCGGGGTGTGTCGGTGCCGTGTCGGGGAGTGTCGACAGTGTGTCGGAAGCGTGTCGACAGTGTGTCGGAAGCGTGTCGGATATTTAAAATTTAAATAATATTAATTTAATCATCCGACACGCGTGTCGGACACGGTGTCGGAGCGTGTCGGAGTGTGTCGTGTCGTGTCTTGTGTCGGACACGGCGCACGGCGACCAGATTGGAGTGTCGGTGCATCATAGGTTTAGAGTGTTGGGGTGTCGTAGGAAAACTTAGTTTTCCAAAAGTACCCTTACTCTTCATTTCCTTTTTACTAAAAAGGCTATAATACACCGTATAAGTCTCGAAATAACACTTATTCCTTTTTGTGAAAAACAAGTGTATCACAACAATTAACCAGAAAATATAAAAAATAAATTCATCTTAAAAGTTCATGCAAGAAGCTAACCGAAAAATGGAGCTTCATTCTCGCCGCCGTGGGAGAAGAATGAAAATTTCACCATCGGTTACGTATTTGTCCAAAAGTTTGACACTGCTTTTTCATGGTGGGGGCCTCGCATATCCCAAAAGTGATAAAGCATGAGTGTAAGATGGAATAAAACGGTATCCAAAATACAAAATTCCCAACATGCACGATCGGAGATGAGTCATTGATGATCATGCAGATTAGAAAAAGTTTCCTTCAAACGAATACTGATTTATATAAATATTACTCTCTCCGTTTCGAAATAACTGAGTCAGTTGTAAAAATCACGCATATTAAGGATGTGATGTCAAAATGTTTAAAAAACCCTTACTCTATAATTAACACAATATTGTATTTATTCTCTCACTCCTTAATAAATAAGGGTATAAGTAGAAAAACACAATAAATATTGCATTGAAAATGTAATTACATAAGTTATTTTGAAAAAATCTTTTTTACAACTGTCTCAATTATTTTAAAACGGATGGAGTATTCAAATGGAAATAAGAAAGGAAAAATAAAAGATTCAGACAAATACCATATGGGCGGCTCTCATCTACTCGACTTTTGTCGGCTCAATCCAATGCAACTTCTTCAATTCCTAGTTTTTCAAAGCAGAACAAAATCCAACTTTTTTTTTTTTTTTTCAAATAAAAAATAATTCGGGTCATTGAAAAATACACCTTCCGTTTTTCGTTATGGGTAATTCTTCCATGGGTGGTCCATTTGAGGAGTGGGACACATTCCATTACCTTTTACTGACTGATGCAGTCCTCTTTTCAGACTGTTCCTTTTTTTTTTTTTTTTTTTTTTTTTTTTTGTGGAAATTGCTTCATTTCCCTTGCACCATTTCATTTCCTTTCATTTTTTTTTCCCGTTCTTTAATTTGGGGTTCCAATTTCCAAAGAGTATTTTCATAATTTAATTTAAAAAATAACTTTCACCCTTATTCCAAACTAACCCACGTTGTCCCTTAATTTTATTTTCATGAAAGTCCAGGAATATATATATATATATATATATATATATATATATATATATATATATATATATATATATATATATATATATATATATTTTCAACCGATTATTTTACAAAATGACTACCTAATAAGTTTGATAGGGTAAGACACAATTCTTAGTTTTTCAAAGCAGAACAATATCCAAATTGTGCTCTATTTTCCCAAATAAAAAATAATTCAGGTAATTGAAAAATACACCTTCCCTGTTTTTTTTTTGTCGTATTACAGAATTTGTTTTGTTTTTATTTATTTGTCGCATAATTTAGTGTTTTTTTCTTCCTTAAGAATTGGGGGAATGAGTGAGAAGGATACCAACATTTCAGTTTTTGAAACTTTTGTATAAATGACAAAACTATTTTATTTTTTATTTTTTATTTTCTGGCGCCTTTTTTTCCAAAAAAAAAAAAACTCTTTTTCTCTTATCCATCTTTTATAAACTCTCATATCTCTCAATACAGAAATCTAAATTCGAAAATGTTTCATCAAATTTTTTATTTTTTCATTCTCTTTTTTTTGAGACCACATTCAATATATTCAGACGTGATTTCAAAAAATCCACTGTCGAAATTCTCTATTATTCGAAATTCATTATCAAAATTCACTGATTTTCGGGATTCACTTAAGAGATTCACTGAGTAAATTTCAACAGTGAATCTCACGAAAAACGATGTAATTATATCGAATCAAGTCTCAAATCAAAGAGCATTAAAAAAAAAAATTTCAGTGAAAGTTCATCGCGTTTGGAGATCTAGATCAAAAGATATGTGGGTTCGAAAATTAGGGACGTAAGAGGAAAAGTAATAATCAAACCCAGGAACACTGGTACAGGTTCCAGCGCAAATTTAAATTTTTTTTTTTTTTTTTTTTAGGCTATAAAAATTATTAAAGTTGTTGATCTCCCTAAAAAAATATTAGGCTATCATGTTACTAAAAAATATTTTCCAAACTGTGGGTCTATCCCTAATTTTCCATAAAGTATTTACACATCCAATAAAAAAAAAATTCAATATTAAAAACTTATTTACCAACAAAGTATTTACATCTCTAATAAAATAATATATTTTTAATACTATATTTTAGATATTTTAATTGTTTTCTCAATTCGTGTCAATCTTTTTTTGCGACATATAAAAAAACAGAGGGAGTAATTACATAAAATTGAACCCAACTCAAAGAGTCGGCACTTGGTATTGCAAAGGCCAGATAATTCCTAACCTTAGCAAATCGTTAACACTTCATGGTGTGTTTTTTTTTGTTTTGTATTTTTTTTTTATACGTTTTTTTAATACAAACATCATTAACGCAACACATGAGAATCAATACAAATCTTTTTTTTTAAAGACTCAATACAAATCTTAACTACATTTTTTTAAAAACATTATGAGATTGAATCATAGTATTTTGTAGCGTGCAATGCAGTATCTTAATTTTGGGATAATCATGAGGAAAAAAATATTGAATTTATATTTAGAAAATAAGAAACAACACCAATCTTTACTATCCGTAACTAGATTATTATTTTTTGGTGTAACTACATATATTACATTGGCTAGTATTAATCTGTTTCGGTGTTACTATATTTTTATGTTGTAATTACATTCTTTTTATGTGTTACTACACATTTTTTTGTTGGAACTATACTTAATATTTTTGTTGTTACTACATTTTTTGTGTTACTACTTGTTCTACAAGTATTTCTACATTATTTTTTGGGTGTAACTACATATATTTGATTGGTTGGCCGGTACTACATTTTTTTTTGCGTTACAACGTTTTTGTTGTTTTAACCACGTTGTTTTTATCTGTGTTAACAAACGTTTTTAGCTGGAACTACATCTACTTTTCTTTTTGGTGGATCCATCTACTTTGTTGGTTGTTACTACTTCGTTTCGACATTTTTTTCGGGTTGTGAGTACATGTTTTTGGGTCAAATTGTGTGAGTTTGGCTATAAATAACTATTCAAGCAATTGTTATAAAAAGAAAAGAAAAAAAACTTTATCCGTTTGAAAAAAAACAATTTAATATGAAACAAACTGCTTGGCCGCATATTTAAAAAAATATAGAACGATCCAATAATTAATAGGGGAATTATAGGAAGAATAGTTGTTGTTGTCCTTATAAACAAAATGTGTTTTTCCTTGTCCTTTTAGTATGATTAAGTTTTAAATGTGTCCTTCTGTAATATTCTGATTTTCGAGAAATGACGACTTATCATTTTACGAAAACGAAATATTATTATTCATTACTTCTTTTATGGAGTTAAGTATTTTGTATATATATATATATATATATATATATATATTATAGAAAAGGAAATTTGATTTTTATTAATTAAGGAAAATAAATAATAGGTTCTTATTTTTGGAATGGTTATTTAAGGAAAATAATCATCTCATTAATCTTATAACCTACCAGAAATAAGAATTTAGACTTTTCAAGATCTTTGAGAGCGTTTGAGAGCAAGAGGGCGGCCAAGAGGGTTTTGCCAATTACTCACGGAGATCTTAACGCGTTTTCAGATCAGAGTAGAGCAACAGAATCGTCGTAAAGAGGGCGTCGTTTCAACACCAGAAAGTTGGGACTTTGTTAAGGTATGAAATTCGAGCCCTAGTTATGTTCTTGACGGAGTTTGATGGATTCAAACTCATGAATTCGTAGTCTTATATGTTTAGAAGCGAGTGATCAAACCTAATATGGTTTTGGATTGATCACATAGGTTTTCTGCGAAGGAAAGATTGTTTTCCTGAAGTTTTTCTTAGAATTGGACTTGGATTAGCTTGCTAAAAGGTAAGAGGGTCTTCCTATACTTTAATTACGGTTTATAGGGTTTAAGTTGTGATTTTTGTTTTTTTGATGTTTTTGAGGTTTTCATTGTTAGAATTCATGCTATGAGTTGTTTAAGAATCATAGGATGTTATGGTATTGTAAAGGTTAAGTTTTTCTGTTATTTATGAGAAATTTCGATGTTAAACTAGTATGGACTTGAGTAGAGATCGTAAAAGCGAAAAAAAAAGTAGAGTTGGGCTTTTCTGGTCGTCTAATGCGCCCGCACCGGCTTCCAGTGCGCCTTCACTGGCGGGCAAAAGGTTCAGATTGTTTTTTTAGCAGGTGGGTGCGCCCGCACCAGGTCTGGTGCGCCCGCACTGACTGAGCAGAAACATCATGCATGTTTCTGGTCGTCCGGTGCGCCCGCACTGGCCCTATTTTTTATGAATAACTTATTTTAAGCCACAAATCAAGCCTTGAATGTTGTTCTTTGATCTTATAACATTAACTAAACCTAAACAAGCCATGATTGAGCTTCTGATGCATTAAGTTCCGGCACCGAATCTACTCTTCAAAGGAGTTGATGTTCGGGACCGTCGTAAGGGCATGAAGAGGCTTGTGCTTTGATGAACTTGAGTTAATCAATGTATGTGTGCTTGATAGGATGTGGTGTCTAGATTTCTAAGTGAGAGAGTAGAGTCGTTAAGGTGAACTTTATCCTTGAAAACACTTAAGTGGCTAGCTAATAACAATTTATAATTACATACTTGCATAGTAACAAGATTAAACGTCACGTCACTTTTGGTTAGGCACATGGGAACATCGGCTATGTGACTCGTCCGGACAGGTGGATAACTCTGTGACCTTCTAGAGGCCAAATGAAAGGTGAGCTTCACCGGACGTGTATGCATACTGATGAGAGTCAAATTGGCTATCATTTACTATGTAATTATACCCCGTTTATACCTCGTTTTATATGTTTCCGGATACATTTGATTGCATTTTGATGTATTTTACACCTTGGTTATCATTTCGGGACCTAGGACGTAAAGTCCGGGATTCTCGGTATTTTTCGGTGTAATTTACTATACTCTCGGTCACCCTAGTGTCCTGTAGGGATTATGTGTGGTGTTTGTTGTGATTTTGTACAGGTATTAGGTGTTCGAGAAGGCTGGAAGGCGATTTGCGAGGATTGGAACGTGTGCCCGAAGCTTAAACGTTCAAACGGATCAAAACGCGGTGGTACTACAACCATATCTTCCATTTACCTGCATTTTGATCCACCTTGGAGGCATTTTCTGGGCTGGACAACTTCATGAGAGTTGTAGAAAATTTCATTAGCTTTCCAACGCATTTTAAATCACTCGATTTGGAGGTCTACACACAAAGTTACGGCTGATTTACTGGAGGTGTATCACCCGGCGCGCTTTGAGAAATGCTAGGCGCACGCCTACGGAGGAAAATCGGCCAAAGTTTCAGTCCGTGTTTTCAGCATCCTAGGCGTGCGCCTGCACTTTCCTAGGCACACGCCTAGCGTCCAGATCTGCAAAAACACTATATAAACCTCCCATTTTCACCCATATAGATATATAGATCGAAATTTCTACTTTTTTGCTGCGTTTTTCTTCATCTCCCTTAGATTAGATTAGTTTAGATGTAGATTAGATTAGATTAGTTGTAGATCGTTGTAATCCGGAGGATCTCGGTGATAGCTTGACGCGTTATTGACGGGATTTCGCTCGGAGATTCGATTATCTACGGCATAATATTTTTGGTATTTCAATTTCCTTTCTTGTTCTTGCTTTTGATCTTTATCTTTGTTAGCTTTGATTGTTGATTTCTTGTTGTTTTTGTTGATAAGATGAGTAGCTAGTTTTTCCAATAGTCGAGTTATGTGATAGTCTATGAAATCGAATCCTTAGCTCGTTGATTACAGTGTTTTGATGTTATGATTGTTAGATTCTCGGTGTTGTTATCGTTCTAGAACTTATTCGTAAATGACTTTTATTGAACTCGCGACTCGATAATCGTATTTCACGCGTCTTCTTTACATATGTATTTTGCGAGAGGATATGGGAAAAGGGGTTCTAGGATCACTGTGTAAAACCGACCGAGTTGTTCGAGACTCGGTTTCGTTGTGAGGTTTGTATCGACTTGTCGAGCGTCTCATAGAGCGTAGACCGTGTTGAGTCGGTTAAATCCGGTCGGCGGACTCGTTGAATTCGACATAGGAAACTAGGTTGTTGAAATTGGCGCTTAGTTTCGGAAATAGGAGACGACATCCTTTAACAATGTCAAGAACATTAGAGTATATCGAAATCACTTCTGGTTACGAGTTAGGGTTAGATAGTAGTCGATTGGATCATAGCTCGGCTATCTCTTTTATATAGTTTTAAATCTCTCTTTGTTGTGCATATTAGTTTGTAGAACCGGTGATCTGACAAATCACCACGTTCAATATTTGTGTTGACCTGAACTAGGGACGAGACCGACTTTGGTACTCGACCAGATTCCCTGTGGGATACGAACTTGACTCACCAATTCTAGGCTATAGTTGACCCGGTACACTGCCGGTGAGATTGGACACTTAGGAAAGGCCGATCAAGTTTTCTGGCGCCGTTGCCGGGGAATCGGGTTGATATCTTGTAAGTTAGTTAAGTTCTTAGGATTAGGTCGTTTTTCTTATTTTTTTTATTTCTGTATAGTTTGTTTTATTTTGTTGTTGTTGAAGTGTCACACCATTTACTTCGGTAGTGGTAGTGACAAGTTACCGTGATTGTGTTCGTGTTGTTTCCCTGTTTGCAGATAATGAATCCATACTACAATTACGGCTCCTATCCTTACCCATTCGGATATTACAATTACGGTGCTATGGGTTACCAAACACAACCATTTTATGAGTTCAACCCATACGCCACATCTTATGGAAATGAGTGGGATAATGCCCCGAGTTACTTTGATCAACAACTCGATACTTCTCCACCTCCGGAATCAGAGACCTCAACGGAGCAACGGATGGCACTTGAGCAAGCTTGTTGAAGAGTTTAGTAAAGTGGTCCAAGAGCACCATAATGAGCTTCAAGATGGCCGGACGCAATGCAAACAGCCATACGAAACTTGGAGCTTAAAGTGCAACTACTGTTTGAGGAGTTTGAGAGGAGAGAGCAAGAAAGTATGATTGAAATCACCCCGGAGGAACAATACGAGGATGGTATGACTCTTGTATCTATTGAGTCACCTGTTCCGTCTTCATTTAGCCTTATTGTTATATCTTCGGGGGTGCACCCTATTGAGTTTGTTGTTGATGTTGAGCCTAAATGTTCATACTTGGTGCTTGAGTCGTTATTAGTTGGGATATGTTTTAGTTCGGGGAAAGTGAGTTCGTTGTTCGGTGCAATGGACTCATCGAACAAATCGTGGTGGTGGGGATTGAGCCCCATATTTTTATTGTTTTATTTTCAAGGGGTGCTCAATTCTTACGATTTTTGTAGGGAGAAGCAACGGTTTGCTCTCCTTTGGTATAGCTATCCTTGACATGTTTGGGGGTAGAAAGTCGAGCTGAGGACTATAAACTCGGAATGTGTTTTTATTGATTTTTCTTTCCCCTCGTGTTTCACTGTGTTTCTTTAGTTTCTATTTTGATACTTCGGGTAAGTTTTGTTGTTATATAACTCGAAGAAGTGTGTTTTGGGGGGTTAGTGTGGTGTTTTGGTTTTGATGAGTTGTGATAATCCGGGTAGTTTCATTGTGTTATACTCCATACTTGTACACCTTTGGTGTTGGTTGTGTATATTTTATAAGTACAGGTACCCTGGGAGTTCATATTACGGATGCCACATGATCGTACTCGCGTATTTTTCCGGTTGTAAGCTAACTTTTCTACCCTTACCATTCGTGTTTCGTTTTAAAGTAGGGGGTGGTTGGTTTAGCTTCGATGTTTTGTTTTCATGTGGAACGAGTTACTTAGTGATTGTTATCCCTTTGGTGTAAATGAGTCATTTTTTAGAAATTTTGATGCCTTTGACATTGGTTTTCGTACATTGAGCCTTTTGATATTGTTTTGATTGAACATATAGTGATTATACGAATGCATTTCATTTGAGTTGAGATCTTGTATTGAGAATCGAATAGTTCTATCACGTTAGCTTCGACGTCATTTATCACCATGATTAGTGGACGATTTTAGTTGTCGTATGACCCGGTTACCTAGAACTTATATTAGTAACTTCGAGGCGAAATAGAAAGGTCTTCGTTGTTAGGTACGGGATGACGGTTTTGGCATTTATTTTGACCCGATCAGAGCCAAATGCCATCCTTATACATATTTCCACGCAGTTACCCTCTCGGCCTTTTGTAGGGTGGTTAGACCGCCCCCGAACCGACCATTTTGTTACTAACCCGTATAATCGATGTCCCTAGCCTTATTTCGGTCTACGTATCCTTGACTACCTTGCAATTGAGCTTTTATTTCCGCACATTTATACGATGTTGCGAGATGTTGTGGTATGGGAGTGCTGTTGTGACATTGTATTATTCGAGTTATTCGGTATGAGAGTGTGACGGTGTGTTGGTTCGACTTTGTTCGGAATTTTGCTATGTATAGTTTTATACATACAAGTATATAGTTTGAAAAAAATATAAGAAAAAAAAAGGGAAAAAAAAAGGGAAAAAAAAAGAAAAAAAAAAGAAAAGAAAGAAGAATAAGAAGAAGAAAAATTGAAAAAAAAGAGTGTATATATGTTTATAGTATGTGTTTTTATTTTTAGGAAGTGTCCAGAAAATAATGGACCAAGTTATTGTTGTTTAGAGTTGGAGTTGGGGTTTATTTCGGATATCGAGATTGTTTTTATAGTTGGGGAGTTGGAGGCGTTTGAAACCGAGTTTCATATATATTTTTCTCGGTTAAAGCTCGTTTGCACTTTCTCTTTCTATTTTTTATCGTAAATATCCTTTCGTAACCCTAACCTAAGCCTAAACGATATAACCGTGCAAGTCCTGCTCGACTGTACTAGACTTTGATTGACCTCAATTAGTGGAGATGTTTACGACGTATAAGCCTATGGTGTAATCCTGGTATGTACACGTCTATAATCTAAACCGGTCATTGGTGATAAATGTCGAAGAAGCTATACACACACACGTTCTTTTCTCGATACAAGGTAGAACTTAAATCTTATGCATTTGTGTCATTTACTTGTGTTTTACCATTTCAATTCTTTTAGACTTGATGTATGATAGCAATGTTGACTTCATCTTTATTTTTGAATCGCTCATTTTTGCTCGAGGGCGAGCAAAAGCTAAGTAGGGGGTAGTTGATGAGAGTCAAATTGGCTATCATTTACTATGTAATTATACCCCGTTTATACCTCGTTTTATATGTTTCCGGATACATTTGATTGCATTTTGATGTATTTTACACCTTGGTTATCATTTCGGGACCTAGGACGTAAAGTCCGGGATTCTCGGTATTTTTCGGTGTAATTTACTATACTCTCGGTCACCCTAGTGTCCTGTAGGGATTATGTGTGGTGTTTGTTGTGATTTTGTACAGGTATTAGGTGTTCGAGAAGGCTGGAAGGCGAGTTGCGAGGATTGGAACGTGTGCCCGAAGCTTAAACGTTCAAACGGATCAAAACGCGGTGGTACTACAACCATATCTTCCATTTACCTGCATTTTGATCCACCTTGGAGGCATTTTCTGGGCTGGACATCTTCATGATAGTTGTAGACAATTTCATTAGCTTTCCAACGCATTTTAAATCACTCGATTTGGAGGTCTACACACAAAGTTACGGCTGATTTACTGGAGATGTATCAACCAGGCGCGCGCCTGAGAAATGCTAGGCGCACGCCTACGGAGGAAAATCGGCCAAAGTTTCAGTCCGTGTTTTCAGCATCCTAGGCGTGCGCCTGCACTTTCCTAGGCGCACGCCTAGCGTCCAGATCTGCCAAAACACTATATAAACCTCCCATTTTCACCCATATAGATATATAGATCGAAATTTCTACTTTTTTGCTGCATTTTTCTTCATCTCCCTTAGATTAGATTAGTTTAGATGTAGATTAGATTAGATTAGTTGTAGATCGTTGTAATCCGGAGGATCTCAGTGATAGCTTGACGCGTTATTGACGGGATTTCGCTCGGAGATTCGATTATCTACGGCATAATATTTTTGTATTTCAATTTCCTTTCTTGTTCTTGCTTTTGATCTTTATCTTTGTTAGCTTTGATTGTTGATTTCTTGTTGTTTTTGTTGATAAGATGAGTAGCTAGTTTTTCCAATAGTCGAGTTATGTGATAGTCTATGAAATCGAATCCTTAGCTCGTTGATTAAAGTGTTTTGATGTTATGATTGTTAGATTCTCGGTGTTGTTATCGTTCTAGAACTTATTCGTAAATGACTTTTATTGAACTCGCGACTCGATAATCGTATTTCACGCGTCTTCTTTACATATGTATTTTGCGAGAGGATACGGGAAAAGGGGTTCTAGGATCAACTTTGTGTAAAACCGACCGAGTTGTTCGGACTCGGTTTCGTTGTGAGGTTTGTATCGACTTGTCGAGCGTCTCATGTAGAGCGTAGACCGTGTTGAGTCAGTTAAATCCGGTCAGCGGACTGTTGAATTCGACATAGGAAACTAGGTTGTTGAAATTGGCGCTTAGTTTCGGAAATAGGAGACGACATCCTTTATAACAATGTCAAGAACATTAGAGTATATCGAAATCACTTCTGGTTACGAGTTAGGGTTAGATAGTAGTCGATTGGATCATAGCTCGGCTATCTCTTTTATATAGTTTTAAATCTCTCTTTGTTGTGCATATTAGTTTGTAGAACCGGTGATCTGACAAATCACCACGTTCAATATTTGTGTTGACCTGAACTAGGGACGAGACCGACTTTGGTACTCGACCAGATTCCCTGTGGGATACGACCTTGACTCACCAATTCTAGGCTACAGTTGACCCGGTACACTGCCGGTGAGATTGGACACTTAGGAAAGGCCGATCACATACCGGGGAAACCTGGGACTAACACTGCAGACCACTGTTGGTTGGCAACCATCTCGTCGTGGATAGTCACCTCGCGTAGTGCTCTTGAGTGCTGACGTAACCAAGATAAGCTAAGCTAGAAACGTATAGTCATGACATGTTGATGGACATGGAGTGAACCTTAGATTGAGTTGGTCTCAAAATATAATTCATTAATTACAAAATCTGAGTTATAAACCTTAATTACTTTGTAGCTTCTACTTCTTACTGAGTACATAGTACTTACCTCAAATGCATTGTTTTTCTATGTGTTTGGGGGAGAGAAGATAAACAGGTTGATCCGGAGTTTGATGAAGACGTTTGAGGACGCCGACGTTGAAGCGTTTACATTCTGTTTTGATACTTTTAGATTTGTTGTTTTTGGGGGAAACTTTGTAATTTCCTTTTAGTTTTCTTTTGGAGGATTGCGTACGTTTTAGATTTCGTTTGGTTTTCCAATGTAATAAATGTTGCATTTCTATCTTTAGATTTCGAGTTTCTATTCTTGTATGTTTGGAAAAAATTATATACCCGAGTCTTTGCTTCCGTTTTGCTTAACTCGATACGACGTAGTAGAGGTTGACGTATAATATGAGATTTATTTTATATTATACGTGCCGAACGTTCCTTTTCCGGATAAAGATTCGGTGTCCGGGAATGGGGCGTTACATCTTCTCTACAAAATCCTATGAAAAAGAAAACAAACAAAAAAAAAAACCAAAACATGAGCCACATTACAAGAATGATAAGTATTCCACGGTAATAATAAATCAAACCGTAAATAATATTATTGATAATGAAAATAATATTCAGAATCAAAGATGAAGGTAACAATTTAATGGTTTAGATTTATGTGGAATTCTTGGTTCAGAAAATGAGGTGTTGTGTGAAAATTATTCTAATCATATGAAAAATAAATTCTAGATGTGTATGATGAGACAACTTAACTACTTTCTGTGATTACAAGTCAAGCAACTGAGTGATATGATTTTTATTCACCAAACTAAGTATACAGGGGAGCTGATAAAGAAATTTGGGATGGAAACTAGTGCAAAAATCTCAACACCTATGAGTACTGGAATCATATTGGATGAAAACAAAGATGGCGAAGATGTTGATCAGACTTTGTAAATAAGAATGATTGGAAGCCTGTTGTATCATACAACCATCAGACCAGATATATCATTTGTTGTGGATGTCTAACCAAGATTTCATTCAAGACCAAAAGAAAGTCACCTTGCTGCATTCAAGAGAATCCTAAGATATCTAAATGAGACACTAAAAGTTGGTATTTGGTATTCTACGGAAGGAAGCTTCGAGTTAATATCTTATACAGATTCTGATTATGCTGGATGCAAAGTTGATAGAAAAACTACCTCAGGCACATGTCATCTGATGGGTAACAGACTTGTGTCCCGATTCAGCAAGAAGCAAAATTCAACCCCAACATCCACTGCAGAAGCAGAATACATTGCTGCTAGAAGCTGCTGTGCACAAGTTTTGTGGTTGAGACAACAACTGAGAGATTATGGGACCGAAGAAAGTCAAATTACAATAATGTGTGATAATACAAGTGCTATTGCTATAACAGAGAATCATATGTTGAACTCAAGGACTAAACACATTGATGTAAGACATCACTCCATTAGAGATCATGTTGAAAAGAAAGATGTTGTGCAGTACATCCATACTAAAGATCAGCTGGCAGATATATTTACAAAACCTTTGGATGCTGATAGATTCGCTAAGTTGAGGACTGAGCTTGGGATTATCAAAGTCAATTGAGTTGGATCATCTGAGTTGTTGATTGAAGATCAACTGAGCAAGTGATATTAACCAAGATGATTGATCTTTACTATGTTGGGTGAGCTCACTTAGAGGATCGGTCATTGGTTTTTACAATTTCATTTTTCATTGTTTGTTTATCAGTTGAAGTGCAGAAGTCAGGTTAAACTCTACAACTGAATGGCTTGGTCAGCTATGTTTTTATAGCCAATTGGATAAGTCAGTCAAGTTATATGCTGCAAAAGTAAATATCAGTAGAGCTTAGTCATTTTAACTCTATTGAAGATGTTTACTATGGTCAACTGTTAATGAAAAGTCAACAAAAGTTGAGAAGGTTTAACTTATCCGATTTATTAAAGCTGCGTAAGGACATAATTGTTCAGTACATAGTGCGGTCCAGATGTCATATTCCTACTTGTTGGGTGTTAGGAATAGTTTTTATTAGTTTTGATGATGTCCATACCAGCAGTTACAGTTAGCCTGAAATAAGTTAGAACTGAAATGTATTGGATTTACTAGAAGTCTGACGTTGTACAAGTTAGTCAGACTAAGCACAATAATTAGTAGTCTGGTAGGCTAGCTCAGTGCAGTGAAGACTGAAGATCAGCTGTGTTGGTGCCTTGAAAAGGCTTTAGTTAAGTTTAGAGGGGGTGGTGAATAAGCTTAACACTTAAAACTTTTGGAGTTAACAAACTCAGCAAGTTCGAGCTAACTCGCCGACCGCTCGCAGTCCGTCGACCAATCGCAGTCTGTCGACCGTTAATTTTACTGGAATTTGTTGCGGCGAATATATTCAAGTTAAGCCTTATTACTTGTTGTTAAAATATGATACCAAGTATTAGATACTCAGTAGTGTAAGTGTGTGATTTAGCTGCTAGTTTCAGTAGATTGATGTGGTAATTATACTAAATGCAGAAAGTAAGTAGGCAATTTTATAGTGGTTCCAGGTGGTGTAATCCTGTCAGTCCACTCTTCTCCTGTGATGTTGGAGGTAATTCACTAGAGATCTTTGAGGTTGCAGTTACAAAAATCCCTAAGTTGTCTGTCCTTCACCAATAACTATGGCTTCACAAACTAAACACTTGGAACATGTAGGATTGCTGCTCCAAAGTCTTCCACTGGTCCTTGAAGGGTAGGATTGCCTCTTCACCACTCCACCACAAACAACGAGTTCTTGACACCTAAGTGCTTCTCTCTCTTCGAGGGTTTCTTGTAAAAGAAAGTTTGAATCAAGTAAGTGATTCAGCTTTCATCAGCTTGATCAGGATGAAATGATCAGCAGCTAGGAATCTTCAAGTGTGTATACTTGATGTAACTTGATAGCAGGTTACACTTGAAGAATTTAATAGATCAGTAGCTTTAAGCTCAGTAACATCAACATGGTGACTTCTTCATAAGAATTTGATAGCTCAAGATTGATTGTTGTTTTTAATCAATTTTCATCATCTGGATTTCGTATCAGGGGCCTTCTATTTATAGGTGAGAATCCTTATGTTTTGTGTTTGAAATTCAAACATAACCGTTTTAGATTTGTCCCCATCTTGACTTGCTTTCTGTCCCTGTACATAGTATTGACACTGTCAGTTTACTTTTTGATAGTTTTCAGACTGTCCACCCTTTGACTTGTATCCATTGGATAAAGCTCTTGTTGGTCCCTTGAAAAGGCTTTGTTTAAGTTTAGAGGGGGGTGAATAAAACTTAACACTTAAAACTTTTGGAGTTAACAAACTCAGCAAGTTCAGTAGCCTGTCGCCGCTCGCTCGAGTCCGCTAACCACTCGATAGTCCGCGACGGCTCGGTAGTCCGCGACTATTGATTTCACTGAATTTTGTTGCAGCGGAATATATTCAAGTTAAGCCTTATTACTTGTTGTTAAATTATGATACCAAGTATTAGATGCTCAATAGTGTAAGTGTGTGATTCAGTTGCTAATTTTAGTAGGTTGATGTGCTAAATATACTAAATGCAGAATGTAAATGCATAAAGTAAGTAGGCAGATTTTATAGTGGTTCTAGGTGGTGTAATCCTGTCAGTCCACTCTTCTCCTGTGATGTTGGAGGTAATTCACTAGAGATCTTTGAGGTTGTAGTTACAAAAATCCCTAAGTTGTTTGTCATTCACCAATAACTATGGCTTCACAAACTGAACACTTGGAACAGGTAGGATTGCTGCTCCAAAGTTTTCCACTGGTCCTTGAAGGGTAGGATTGCCTCTTCACCAGATCCACCACAAACAACAGTTCTTGACACCCAAATATGCTTCACTGTCTTCAACAGGTTTCTTGTAAAAGAAAGTTTGAATCAAGTAAGTGATTCAGCTTTCAACAGCTTGATCAAGATGAAATGATCAGCAGCTTGAAGTCTTCAAGTGTGTAAACTTTATGTAGCTTGATAACATATTACACTTGAAGAATTTACTGGATCAGTAGCTTTAAGTTCAGTAAGGTCAGCAGGGTGACTTTTTGATAAGAATCTGAAGCTCAAGATTAATTGTTGTTTTTCTCCCAAAAATCATCACTTGTTTCAGTTTCAGGGGTCCTCTATTTATAGTAGAGAATTTTGTGACTTATGTTTGAAATTCAAACATAGCCGTTTTAGATTTGTCCCTTTCATGACTTGCATTCTATCCCTGTACATAGTACTGACACTGTCAGTTTACTTTTTGACAATTTTCAGACAGTTCACCCTTTGACTTATATCCATTGGATAAACCTCTGTTTCTTTCCAACATTCTTTTAATCTGGACCATTGATTTGTTGACAAAATCAAAGTTGTTATCTGTCATTTTCCTTGTAATATTCCAATGTAACCTTTGATTAAATCGAAACATACATTCAGTAGATTCATGTGTTATGTAAGTCTGTTGAGATACTTGGCAGTCAGCTGTTCCAAGTTTGCTGTGTTTATAAAACACTGCGGCTGACTTCTTTATATCTAAATTTTTGTTATGAATTTAGATTACACCAATTTGAAAATAACTAAGTTCCAATCACCACTTAACTTATGGAACTTAGACATTACACAAGGTATATGTAATCAGTTTAAGTCATCACAGACTTCCCTAAATTCTGATTCCATATCCTTGACTTTAAACACTAATTTTGATCCCTTAGCCTTCAATAACTGAGTTTGAGTCCTCAGCCTTCAGTCTTTAGCAGGTTCCTAAATTAGTCTACTGACTCAGGTACCTTACTGACCTAGACAGGTCTGCTGATGAAAGTCAGGTGACCTTTTACAATGCTTGTTTGATCAAACCTATACAAAGATCAAACTCTAATAAGCCTATATATTTGATCTACACATATTTTTGCCTTTGCCCTATAACAGCTAGTCTGGCACTCATCACTAAAACTTTAAAATATGTCCAACAATTTCCCCCTTTTTGGTGATGATGCCAAAACCCTCCTTACAGCAAGGCAAAAAGTATAAAAACAAAAATCCAGAACAAATTCAGTCAATTCTCATTATAAGCATGTTTGTTCATCATTATTACAAACTCGATTCAACAAAAGATAAAGAATTGTATAAGTATGTTGAACTAGTTCCTCATTTCTCTTTCTTGTCTTTCTTTCTCTTGTTGCTCTTGATATTCCCTTATGTCTCTGACCATGTCTCTCATCCATTTATTTTCAATAAGGGAAAAATCAATTTGAGGATTTACTTCCTTCCACCATTTCCATGCCTCAGGTAGAGTTAGATTGATATGGTGTACTCTGAATCCTAGACGTACGTACAATTGCTTGAACTCTTCCAATGATTCTCTTCCTGATGTAGTAGGTAGACTTCTTCCACCTCTACCACCTCTGTGTGAAGTTCTTATGGCTTTGACTCTAGCTTCCCATAATTTAAGTCCCAAAAAGGAATTTAGCCCTTCATGAAAGCCCTTGTCATGTTAAGGTCTTCTCTTATTGTAGTATTGCTTCTTGTATTCTTTGAAGAGGTCATCAGTCAGCTAAAGTTTGCCAGGTGCAGGTTCTCTGAATACGTTTGTATCAGCCTCCCATTTCTTTTGAGCAAAAATCCTTGCTACCTCTTTTTCTACTACTGCCTGGCTCTCTTCCCCCTTATTGACATCATCAACAAAATGAGAAAGCAGACCATGAACACTCTCCTGTGTGATCACTAAGTTATCCAGTTGACCTTCCATAATTTATGTTCTAGTGTGAACTACAGTGATCCTTCCTTCTAGTGTTTTCTCCAGCAGATTGATCCTTTCAGTGACTTTGGGATCCAACGCAGCATGTTGAAGTGTTTCAGCAGGGTCAGCCACAACAGGCTTGGGTGTTTGAGCAAGTTTGTCAAGCTTCTTGTGAATAGAGGCAAACTATTCTTTCAAGAACTGTTCCTTGAGAGTATTGCCTTGTTTTATACCTCTCAAATCTTTGGTTAGATAAGCAAGAGCAAACTGAGTGGATGTGATATTGGAAGCAACTGTTTCAGTAGTCCTCCCTCTATTTTCCACCAGGTTCATCAAATCATCAAATCTTTTTTCTTGTCTGTCAAGTTGAGTTCTTAACTGTGTAATGTCATGTCTGACTGTCCTCAACTTATCCAAAACATATGCTGGTACTGCACCAACCACACCTCCAGCCATATGTCTAGTAGCATCTTCAGCAGGCTCTTCAACATTGTACTGTGCCCTCTGTCTGCTGACAATCATGGCCCAACTCCTATCCCTTCCAACAGGGTCAGGACCTTCTTCAACCATAGCACCAAAAATATCTTCCAAAATGGGATCTTGTGCTGGTTGAGGTTCCAAGATAGGTTCTTCTTCAAACAATGGCACATATGCCTGTTGAGGTTCAGCAGCAATAGATTCTTCCTCAGGCACTTGGAACTCCTCATCACTGAAGTCATAGTCCAGCAGCTTTTCATCCTCATTAACAATAGTCTGTTGACTATCCTTTCCTTCAGTACCTTTTGGCCACATTAGGCTGTATTTCAGCAGCCTGTACTTCAACAATTGTAGGGGTTTCATCCAAACCCATTATAAGTTCCAACCTTTGTCCAGGTGCTATCTGATCCTCAGCAACCTGTACCTCCGGTTCTGACCTTTGTTCAGGTGCTGTTTGTTCTTCAGCAGCCTGAACCCCCGCAAGAAGTAGTGGTGATCCTTCAAAGCCCATCACCATGTCCAATCTATGTCCTATCATTGTTTGTTCCTCAGTGAGTAGGACCCTCTCTACTATAAAAATAAAAGGAAAATAGCCATATTTTCCTCTAGAAATCCTCTAGCATCGGTAATTTGCTGTAGAGTATCAGCAGTTTTAGATAAGGTGTCCCGAGTATCAATCCACTCCTGATACTGAGCTGAATCTTCAGAACTGATATCAGGCTCACTGTGTTCAATAACTTTCTCCTCATCCAAATCTTCAGTCTGCTGATCATCAGGATTCACATCATACTCCACAACTAAGAATGTATCAGATGTACCAACCAACCTGTTATCTCCAAAATTTATTCCATCATTGATTAGAGCCTCCAAATCATCTATAGTAAGATCTTTCAGATCTTCATCCATTGAATCAGTTTGCTGGACATCAGCAGACTTGCCAGCACTAGTTGATTGTTCTACTCTTGGTTCACTTGATAATGCAGTTCCACTGGCTTCTCCTTGATGTGTAGGATGATCGTCATCAGAACCAGATGATGATGAATCATCACTATCTGGTTCATCCCTAGGATCCTTAAACATGATACTTTCTTCTTTCTTTTCTTCTTCAATGAGTTCCATCAACCTCATTTCCAGCAAGGAAGTATTAACCAGGTCAAGTAGGTTTTCCACCTCTAAATTTTCAAAAGCCCATTCTTCAAAATCTGTCATTGGCTCAGTAGATGGTTTTTGCTTCTTATAAAAGCCAAACTTCCATTGAAAGTAATCAGCCACCAACTTTAGTTTGGGATCAACATATCCTTCTTTCCTTTTCTTCTCCTTCCTCTCAAAAGGCATTGATGGTTTTCAAGGTGCTGTTTGTTCAACTTGTTGTCCTCCAAAGGTCTCAACAAGCAGATTCAATGTTTCCTCAGTAGATGCAACTATGTCAGTAGGTACCTCAGATTGTACATTTGTACCTACCACCTCCAATTGTTCCACACTTGGTTCCCCGACTTGTATGTGTAACAACAGGGTCAACAACCATGTGTTCTTCCCCCGAGTTGTAGCATCCTCGTAGGGGAACCGGTTCACCAATTTCTTCAGCAGGCTTAGGTACATCAGTCTGCTGTGGTTCTTCACTGTGTTGCTCAACAACAACACCAGAATCAGCAGTAGGCTCAACAATTGTCACTCTCAGTCCTTTCTATATCCAACTTTTCATCATCATTGTGATAACGCTAGTAGTAATTACTCCCCCATGCTATGTAGATTGACGACGAGACAAAACAAGACATTTAAGATTAATTATTCTGGCTACGGGAGTCATCCCCTGAGATAGATCTAGCTCCGGTTAGGCCATCTAGATCATCGTGTCTCCATTACGTGACTTCACATTTTTAGTCTCCATCTCATATAACTTCTGACACAATTACGAAACTAGGGATGCCGGTATAAACCGTAACCTCATCTAAGCAACATTCCTATGATTAGGCATACTTCTTAGACACCGATTCAATCTCTATCCTAAATAACAATCACTTTTTGGGTCTCATGTTAAATTACGATGACAAATAATTAAGTTGATCAAGTTTAATTACTCGTTTGAATTACAAAGCAGAGAACCTGACGTAGTCGAAGCCGTTCACAGACAAATCAAGAACATCACAGATCTCGTTACCAACGAGTCATAGGCTCGCTGCCAACAAGCTCAGATCTGAACCAGATTTGCTCGTGAAACGTCTTTTACGTCTCAGATCTACATAAACATGGGTTCGATAATTAACTACATCACGAAATCAATACACAAAAAGACTACTCCATAACGAAATAAATTAGATCTACGAATAAAGATTGCATAATTGAGTAGACATTACCCTCGAAGACGAGCGTGACTCCCACTCTTCGATACGATCTCTAACCGGAGATTCTAACGACTCCGTAATGAAAGAACATAAAATAAAATAAAGAAAACAACGAACTATATTGATAAAAGTATTGAAAATATTGTATTTCTAAAGTGTACATATGGCGTGTGGTATATGCCTTTATTTATAGGTGTTCAAGCTAATTAAGAGATATACTTCAAAA
The DNA here is from genome assembly GCA_036785695.1 of Gentiana straminea. Lineage (NCBI taxonomy): Eukaryota > Viridiplantae > Streptophyta > Magnoliopsida > Gentianales > Gentianaceae > Gentiana > Gentiana straminea. Next base: position 9,742,298 of record JAVUPR010000224.1, on the reverse strand, counting down.
TGTCAAAACAAATAAGAGATAACTCCCGGCCGATCGCAAAAATGTGTCATGCGCCCCCCCCCCCCCCCCCCCCCCCCTAAATGGCGTGTGGAAGTTGGCGCCATCATTTGATTGGTTTGCCGGCTTTTGTCATACTTTACTCCTCTTCTTGTGCTTATCCGATATTTATCTTTAATGCATCTTGAATTTATCTTGAGATTAAATTCTTCTATTTGTATTTATCCTCCATAATTATCCAAATTCTGCAAAATAAATATTTATCCCAAAATAAATCATATTCAAATAAAAATGGATAAATATATACAATATAAACGGATAAATACTAAATTATGCCTTATAAATGGATAAATACCAAATTATATAATATAAATCACATAACATTAAATAATCAATATAAACAGGTGATTTATCATAAAATATATATTATTAATCCCGATTTAAGGATAATGTTGATGACTTTTACGGGTATAATTTGACCGTCATCAACTAGCCCCGACCTAGACTTTGATCGTCCCGAACAAAGCATCAATAAGTCATTCCCCAAGACACATTTTCTGTGGTCAAATCATACTTATACAAGAAACTCGAGTCAATTCATACCACTTATGCTCATAAGGTACCCATTATTTACTACTCATCATGGATCGAAGTGACGTGTGCATGTGCATTTAGTTTTATCTATTCGTGGCAAGATTAAAGTTTATGCTAACTTCGTAGTCTCAACCTACCAACATCAGCATTCCTACTTCTTAAGCCTCGCAATGGGTAAAGACATGGTGCAATAAGCAAGAGCATCATCCATAAGGTTTTTGGACTTGGAGACCGAGAAAAATACTCAAGCCTCTTAAAAATTTGAATTTTTTTTTTCTTCGCATTTCCGTAGTTTCAAGCTTTACACCTCTCTCACGGATTAGTGGAAGCATTGAATATTACCACAAGCGCGAAGCTACTTTGGTAATGTTACTACAAGCCCAGTGTCTAACATTTCGTTAAAACACAGATAATTCTCAAGCTTATTACTCCGCTTTGATGGCTAGAAGATAAGAATACATCGGCGGATAAATATCGACTCTAGGTCTGCATAACCAATCATCTACGCAATGTACACATAATTCTTCAGATTTTATAATTCGTGCGGAATTCGTCGATTCACATTGAGTAAGCAAATAATAAATAACTACTTGCAATAGTTGGCATGAATATCCTTAAGTTTACATTCACATAAGTATGAAATGATCATGTACTCATGCAACTTGGTTCATTTCCTATTAATTCTATGTAGAAGAACTCACAATTCTAAGGGTACGAGATAATAAATTTGGCATTTGTTCAAAATTTTTGATTTTTCACATTTTTCACCGTTTCCTTTAATTTTTCAATTATAACACAACACATCATGGCTAAGTCTCCTACCCCCCACTTAAACTTGGCATTGTCCGCAATGACAAAGAAAAAGGAGAATTTAAGAAAAAGACTTAGCTCTGGAAACGGCTCTCAAGCAGATGCAGAATGTAGTTGTAGACCAAGCACGTCGTGGAGAAGCAATTGAAAACCCGTTTAAGCAAACCAAACGAAAACTCCACGAAACCGTTAATAACGTGTCAACGGAAGGTATAAAATAATGTGGCAGTAATTAGATATAGAATATCCAAAAACAATTTAAGCCACTTTATTTCATACAACCAATGACACGGAAAACCAAAGAGTTAAAACTACAAAACTCACATGTCGGCTATCAAGGAAAAAACCTCGTTTATTCCGAACTTAGAATCGGAACATGGCGAGATGAAAAAAACCTTAACAGTCGCATGCTACTTTATTCAAACAAAACAAAACAAAAGATAGTCTTTAAGAAATGGTTCTGTGTTTATAGTCGCCAGCTCGACTCAACTCAACGATGGTTTAAGTATAGGTGGGATCTTCAAGAGTGAAGACTTTCTCCTCTTTACCTTGACCAAGACCCATGTAATGTTTCACACGGTGTCCATTGACCACAAAAGTGGATTGGTCTTTAAGGTTCAACAATTCAACAGCTCCAGAAGGGAAAACCTTACTCACTCTATAAGGGCCATACCATCGTGATTTTAACTTGTCAGGAAAGAGTCTCAAGCGCGAATTGTAAAGAAGAACCGGATCGCCTTCCTTAAAAGTGCGGTCCAATATCTTTTTATCATGAAATCTCTTTGTGCGCTCCTTAAATATTTTAGCATTCTCATAAGCTTCCGACGAAACTCCTCTAGGCGAGTCAACTCTAACAACCTTCTTTCTCCAGCTAAACTCTCATCAAAATTCAACATACGCATGGCCCACATGGCACGGTGTTCAAGTTCAACCGGTAGATGACATGCTTTACCAAAAACAATCTTATAAGGGGGGACATACCAATAGTCGTCTTATAAGCAGTCCTATAAGCCCATAAAGCATCATCTAATCGCAACGACCAATCCTTCCTAGTCGTATTCACAGTTTTCTCCAAAATGCGCTTTATTTCTCGATTTGTAACCTCAACTTGTCCACTTGTTTGAGGGTGATAAGCAGTAGCTAACTTGTGTCTAACCCCGTACTTAATCATCAACTTTTCAAACGGCCTATTGCAAAATTGGCTTCCATTATCACTAATAATGGCACGAGGGGTTCCGAACCGCGTAAAAATAATTTTCTTTAAGAACTTCAGTACAACTTTCGCATCGTTAGTAGGCGAAGCAATGGCCTCAACCCATTTGGACATGTAGTCGACCGCAACTAAAATATAGCGGTTGGACAAAGACGAAGTAAAGGGTCCCACAAAATCAATACCCCAAACATCAAATAGTTCCACCTCTAGGATAGTCTTCATTGGCATTTCATTTCCTCTCGAGATATTTCCCGTCATTTGGCAAGAATGACAAGATCTAGCATATTGATGCGCATCTTTGAACAAGGTAGGCTAGTAAAAACCACATTGGAGAACTTTCACAGCAGTCTTGTCTCCTCCATAATGTCCTCCAGCCTCATAAGCATGGCAATGTCTAAGGATATCATACATTTCTTCTTCCGGCACACATCTCCTAAAGACATTGTCGGATCCTAGCTTAAAGAGATAGGGCTCTTCCCAATAATAGTGCCTAAGATCCTTAAAGAATTTCTTTCTTTCTTACGGGTTGAGATTTGGTGGCAAGTATTTCGCGGATAGATAATTCACAAAGTCTTTAAACCATGGTTGTTTATTCTCCTTTACAACCTCAACACGCGAAGATACTGCAGCGCAATCATCCTTTCCATGTATGGCCGTGATGGAGAATAGTTGTTCATCAGGAAGTGTTTCTCCAATCTCGGTTATTGGTTCATTATCCTCTATTTGTAGACGGGAAAGATGATCCGCAACCAAATTCTCAGATCCTTTCTTATCACGGATTTCTACATCAAATTCTTGCAATAGTAGAATCCATCTCAACAACCTTGGTTTGGAATCTTGTTTGGCTAAAAGATACTTCAAGGCCGCATGGTCAGTCCAAACAGTGACTTTAAATCCTACTAGATAAGATCGAAATTTGTCAAAAGCAAAGATAACAGCTAGAAGCTCTTTCTCAGTAGTCGCATAATTCCTTTGAGCAGCATTTAAAGTTCGACTAGCATAGTAGATGGGCCTAAAGATCTTGTCTTTCCTTTGTCCTAAGGCAGCACCTACAGCTGTATCGCTTGCATCGCACATCAACTCAAAGGGTAGATTCCAATCAGGCGCAATCAGAACGGGTGCAGTAATAAGCATGATCTTTAACTTATTGAAAGCTTTCATGCACTCACTAGTAAACACAAACGGCACATCCTTGGCTAATAATTCGGTAAGAGGTCGAGAGATTAAGGAAAAGTCCTTCACAAACCGGCGATAGAATCCTGCGTGGCCAAGAAAACCTCGCAATGTCTTAAGATTGGTTGGTGGAGGCGCTTTTCAATCACCTCAACTTTTGCTCTATCCACCTCTATACCGTTCTTTGAAATACGGTGGCCAAGTACTATACCCTCAGTAACCATAAGATGACATTTCTCCCAGTTAAGCACCAGATTCATCTCCTCGCATCTCTTCAACACTCTTGCCAGATGCGTGAGACATGAATCGAAATCATCTCCAAATACGGAGAAATCATCCATAAAGATCTCTAGGAAATCTTCAACCATATCAGCAAACAGAGAAATCATGCATCTTTGAAACGTTGCTGGTGCGTTGCACAAACCAAAGGGCATTCTATTATAAGCAAAGGTTCCATATGGACATGTAAAAGTGGTCTTCTCACGATCCTCGGGTTAGATATGAATTTGATAATATCCTGAGTAACCGTCAAGGAAACAATAAAACGCATGTCCGCTCAGTCTCTCGAGCATTTGATCAATGAAGGGAAGAGGGAAGTGATCCTTACGAGTTGCATCATTTAGTTTCCTAAAGTCAATGCACACTCTATGACCAGTAATGAGCCTAACAGGAATCAATTCATTTAACTCATTAGCTTGTACAGTAAAACCTCTCTTCTTCGGAACTACGTGGATCGGGCTAACCCATTCACTATCAGAAATAGGGAAGATGATTCCCATTTCTAACATCTTAATGATTTCATCCCTTACCACGTCCTTTAATTGTGGAGTCAACCTTCTTTGGGGTTGTACAACCGCTTTCTTCGCAGGATCGACGGAGATTTTATGCATGCAAACACTAGGGCTAATGCCTTTGATGTCAGCTATAATCCATCCAAATGCTCCGCGATACTCTCTCAACACTCTCATAAGCTTTTCCTCTTGTATTTCAGTCAAGGCAGAAGAGATAATAAGCGGCAAGGTCTCATCTTGAAGAAATACATACTTCAAATGTGCAGGCAGAGGCTTCAGTGTTAGATTGGTAGGTGGTTCTTCTAACGAGGTCTTTAACTTTTGTCCGGTCAGTTTAAGTTCAAAGAACTTATGCCAAGTCGGTCTATGGTAGTACTTTTCAACCTCGGTAGACTTCATCTCCTCGACATGTCTAGGGGTTCCTCTACTACATCCAGGCCATATCATTTTTTCTTCCTCGCTCTTTTCATATGGCACTTCATCCTCTAACTCAAGGGTAGCCTCGAGGAAATCTTTAATATCCTCATATTGTTGGAAGTCATTGACAAGCTTGTCAATAGAATCCAACATGAAACATGCATCCTCTTCATCATCTGGTGTTTTCATAGTGTCAAGCACGTTGAATGCTATTTCATCCCCATTAACTCTTAACACTAACTCTCCTTTGTAAACATCGATAAGTGTCCTACTAGTGGCCATAAAAGGTCTTCCTAAGATTAGGGGCACTTCGTAGTTAGCTTCCATATCCAGCACAACAAAGTCGACAGGTAACACAAATTTCTCAACTCTTACTAGCACATCTTCAACCACTCCACAGGGTTCCTTAACTGAACGATCAGCTAATTGCAAAGTAATTGAAGTCTTTTTAAGGTCTTTCATACCTAGCTTTTGAAAAATGGATAGAGGCATCGATTTACGCTCGCTCTAGATCACACAAAGCTTTGTTCAAACATACGTTACCTATGGTGCAAGGAATGAGAAAACTTCCCGGATCCTTGCATTTAGCGGGTAACTTATGTTGAAGGATGGTGAGCACTCCTCATTTAGACAAATGGTTTCTAAATCTAAGAGTTTCCTCTTAGTAGAGACGCTTCTTTTAAGAACTTGGTGTACTCGGGCATCTCAGCAAGTCCTTCAACTAGAGGTATATTGATGTGTAACTTTCTAAAGATATCAATGAACTTCTTATACCTCTTGTCATCAACCTTAGGCTTAGGTTTGCGTGGAGGATAAGGTAAGGTTGAAGGATCGACATCAGTGAAAATAGGGTACGTATTGTTATAAAGCTCAACTCTAGGGCCAGCAGGTTCCTTATAGGTTTCTTGCTCGGGCAAGGTCCCACAAGTACTTGCTTCCTTGCTTGGCTCACCATCCTTGCTCTCTACGGATTTCTCTTTCTCTTTCAAAGATGGTGGAGTTACTTCTTTCCCACTTCTCGTCATGATCGCATTCAAATCCTTAGGATTCTTATCAGTGGTGCTTGGCAATCCTCCAGGAGGTCTAGTCGAGACTTGCTCAGCTAACTGTCCTATTTGGTGAGTGAGATTCTGGACTATGGCTTCTTGATTGGTCACTTTAGCATCGGTCTTCGACAATATTGGCTAAAGTTAGTGGCTAAATCAGCCATTGATTTTGAAAGTTGTCCCATATTGTCGGTAACGACATTACTCAGTTTTTCTATGGCAGCTTCCCAACCAAAAGTTTTAGTTTGCTGTGGTGCATAATTCGTAGGCGGTTTAGGCCTTTCTCCTGCATTAGGGTCACTATATCGGAATCCGGGGTGGTTATGATTAGGCTTATATCCTTCCCCAATATAATTGGCTTCTTCAGTACCAGCATTCTCACTTTGAGGGGTTACCTCGATTCCAGTCCCTTTCTCTACTCTTGCCATCCCCTTTTGCATTCCATCTACCTTACTGTTGATAACAGACAGTTGTTCTAAGATTTTGGTAGATGCACTATCCTCAAATATGTCAGTAGCCATCTTCACAGCAGCTATGTCATTGCCTCCCCATTGACTATTCATCGCTATTTGCTCCATTTTTCCATGTGCCTCCTCAGGAGATAAAAGAACAAACGCTCCATTGCTAGAGGCGTCTACTCTAATTTTCTCAGTCTCTCTCAATCCATGGTAAAAGGTTTGCATTTAAAGCCAAAGAGAGATATCATGATGAGGACACTTCCTCATAGCTTCCTTAAAACGCTCCCAAGCTTGATCAAAACTCTCCCCATGTTGTTGCTTAAATCCTAAGATGTCTTGGCGTAACTTAAAGGTCTTTCCTAACGGGAAATACTTATTCATGAACTTTTGCAACAATTGTTCCCAAGTAGTGATAGATCCAGCCTCTAGAGAGAGAAGCCATTGCTTAGCTTTATCTTTCAAAGTAAAAGGGAAAAGCTTAAGACGAATGTTCCCCTCCGGGATTAATTCTGGTTTCACTGTGCTAACGATTTCCAAGAAATTTGTCACATGAACACCAGGATCCTCGTTTTGGATTCCATGAAAAGTGGAATAGTTGGACACCATTTGAATTACATTAGGCCTAGGGTGATAAACTTCCGCAGCATCTTGCGGTGCTACGATAGCGGGAATGAATTGCTCAATAGTAGGTGTGGCATAACTTTGCAAAGTGCGCCTCGCAGCTTGGTTTCCATTATTAGCATTAAGATTGTTCGCATTATTAACATTATTGGCATTATTAATAACTTCAGGATTAATTACCTGGTTCGGATTGACCGGAATGCCTTCCATTTCTGCTTCAGATTCAGAATGTTCAGAATGATCGGTTGTATGTCCTTTTTCGATTCGTGCTCGCTTTCCTCAAGATTTGGATCCTCTTCTCCTCGCTCGGCCAAATTCTCTAGCTAACTTTCTATTTCGCCTTGCAAATTTCTCTATTTCAGGATTATATGGCTCAAGCGGTTCCTTCGATTTCCGAGTAGCGTACTATAAAATAACAAAAAACAAAAAAACAATTAAAAACTTTAAAGGCTAGGCCTTTAACTAGACTAAATAATAAAACCGAAACTAAAACAGACTCTATTCACAATATTCATGAATTTACTTTTAATAAAATAAGCTATATTTAATTTAATGACACGAGTCCCCGGCAACTGCGCCAAAAACTTGATGTCGGGTCAAGTAAAATAAAATACTCGATACCTAAATAACACACTAGCAAGAGAACTAGGTTCAATCGTAGTATAGTTAGATAGAGTCGAGGTCGATCCCACAGAGACTCGGCTTAAACGAAATACGACTTATTAAACTAAAAAGCAAATTAAAGGCGGTCTACGACCAACAAATAACGCAGAAAATAAAATTGACACAATAGAAACACAAAACCAACAAAAGACACAACTACACTAAGACACTTGTTTTTATAGGTTTTATAAATGATTAACGAACGGTATTGATAACGCTAGTAGTAATTACTCCCCCATGCTATGTAGATTGACGACGAGACAAAACAAGACATTTAAGATTAATTATTCTGACTACGGGAGTCATCCCCTGAGATAGATCTAGCTCCAGTTCGGCCATCTAGATCATTGTGTCTCCATTACGTGACTTCACATTTTTAGTCTCCATCTCATATAACTTCTAACACAATTACGAAACTAGGGATGCCGGTATAAACCATAACCTCATCTAAGCAACATTCCTATGATTAGGCGTACTTCTTAGACACCGATTCAATCTCTGTCCTAAATAACAATCACTTTTTGGGTCTCATATTAAATTACGATGACAAATAATTAAGTTGATCAAGTTTAATTACTCGTTTGAATTACAAAGCAGAGAACCTGACGTAGTCGAAGCCGTTCACAGACAAATCAAGAACATCACAGATCTCGTTACCAACGAGTCATAGGCTCGCCGCCAACAAGCTCGGATATCGAACCGTTTGCTCGTGAAACGTCTTTTACGTCTCAGATCTACATAAACATGGGTTCGATAATTAACTACATCACGAAATCAATACACAAAAAGACTACTCCATAACGAAATAAATTAGATCTACGAATAAAGATTGCATAATTGAGTAGACATTACCCTCGAAGACGAGCGTGACTCCCACTCTTCGATACGATCTCTAACCGGAGATTCTAACGACTCCGTAATGAAAGAACATAAAATAAAATAAAGAAAACAACGAACTATATTGATAAAAGTATTGAAAATATTGTATTTCTAAAGTGTACATATGGCGTGTGGTATATGTCTTTATTTATAGGTGTTCAAGCTAATTAAGAGATATACTTCAAAATGTCAAAACAAATAAGAGATAACTCCCGGCCGATCGCAAAAATGTGTCATGCGCCCCCCCTAAATGGCGTGTGGAAGTTGGCGCCATCATTTGATTGGTTTGCCGGCTTTTGTCATACTTTACTCCTCTTCTTTTGCTTATCCGATATTTATCTTTAATGCATCTTGAATTTATCTTGAGATTAAATTCTTCTATTTGTATTTATCCTCCATAATTATCCAAATTCTGCAAAATAAATATTTATCCCAAAATAAATCATATTCAAATAAAAATGGATAAATACCAAAATATACAATATAAACGGATAAATACTAAATTATGCCTTATAAATGGATAAATACCAAATTATATAATATAAATCACATAACATTAAATGATCCATATAAACAGGTGATTTATCATAAAATATAAATTATTAATCCCGATTTAAGGATAATGTTGATGACTTTTACGGGTATAATTTGACCATCATCAATCATCCAAACCAGGGATGAGATAGCTGATCTCCTTCTTATATCTGGACTTGTTGAGTTTCTCAGGTGCAACATCAGCAATCTTTAAATGAGTCAGTAGGGTCTGAATCATCAAACCCAAAGGCAAAGTCTTAGACTTCCTAGTCCTTTCTCTGTCCACTGTTATCACTTTCTTCATGTATTGGACAAAGAAATATAGCCCAATCAAACTTCATGCTTTTGCAGATGATGATCAACAAGTCAATCTTGGATCCAGACAGTGTGTCAAGGCTTCCACTGAGTCCCAAGATGTTCTTTGCTATAATCTTACTCAGCAGATTATACTTCATCCTTATATGCTTCACATTGATGCTCAGTGATGATTTGATGGTATTGTTGGTCATTATTTTATCGATAAAATCCAATCTTGACAACCCCATTTCTTCAGGATTGGTTGGAGCATTATTTCCAGGTCCAAAACCAAATGCTTCCCTTAGCAGGTTTGAGGAAACTTCAATCTCTTGGCCATTTACTGTGGTAGTAAATGCCTCTCTATTATCTCTTATCACAATGTTTCTCCAGAAATTTACAACATTGGTGTAGGAGATGCTTTCCAATCTCAGATTAAGAACATCTTTCAGTCCTTCGTATCTTCTGATTCTTCTACCAATGTTGATAGCTAACTCAGTTTTATTAGCATCAACAACGAACCCTCTGACACTTTGGCTCGTTCTAATGTGAATATCATCCTTGTCCGCCATTAGAGATGAAAAAGATGAACAAAAAAGCTTTCAAATCTGTGTTCACACAGTGTATCTTCAGAGAAATATCGATCTAAGGTTGTAAGTAATGTGTCAGTGTATATATATCTGTATATATAGAGAAGGTAGTGGGTGGTAACTGCCAGATAAAGTGTTGTACGTGCACTGTAGCATTAACCATGATTAAAGTATGAATAAATGCGATGTTGCCACATGTCCCACTAATTCATTTCATAAGAGTTATAACCATTGGATATTTATAACTGCGGTTATAAAGGATAATAAATAATATCCAATTACTGTTGACTTCATTTAAGTTTGACTGTCTTGTAACGTATAACTCAGCAGCCTTTGACTTCAGTAGACTTGGATTAGCAGTCTGCTGATAGAGAATGACTCAGCAGCCTTCTGACAAAGTAACTCTGATGATCTTCAATTCCTCTTGTTTTGTCCAAATGATAATACAAGATGAAGTTTAATACCAATGACTGATCTGTCAAGTGAGCTCACCCAACATGACAAAGACCAATCCTCTTGGCAACTTCATTTGCTCAATTGTCCAAACATATTTAGGTACATGGAATTGTTGATACCAATGACTAATCTGCTAAGTGAGCTCACCCAACATAGCAAGGACTAATCCCTTGGTGAATTCCAGTACATTGCTGATCAAAGGTGAGTCAGTCAACTTTTATGATTCCAAGTTTAGTCCTTAACTTATCAAATCTTTCACTATCCAATGGTTTTGTGAGAATACCAGCAAGTTGATCTTCAGTAGGGATGTAAAGAACCACCACATCTTTATTTTCAACATGATCTCTTATAAAGTGATGTCTCAAATCAATATGCTTGGTTCTTGGGTGCAAAACAGGATTTTCTGTGATTGCAATTGCACTTGTGTTGTCACACATTATAGGAATTTCTCTTTCTTCAATTCCATAATCCCTTAACTGTTGTCTTAACCATAATATTTGTGCACAACAACTTCCAGCAGCTATATATTCAGCTTCAGCAGATGAGAAGTTGATATGGAGTTCTGTTTCTTACCGAACCAGGAAACTAGTCTATTCCCCATCAAATGACAGGTTCCTGTGGTTCTTTTTCTATCAATCTTGCATCCTGCATAATCAGAATCTGAGTAGGATATAACCTTGAAGCTTCCATCTTTTGAATACCATATTCCTACTCCCAAAGTCTCTTTTAGATACTTGAGAATTCTTTTGACTGCAGCTAGATGACTTTCTTTTGGTTTAGATTGAAATCTTGCACAAACACCTACAGCAAATGATATATCAGATCTGCTGGCACTAAGGTATAGCAGACTGCCTATCATCCTTCTGTATAAGGTCTGATCAACATCTTTGCCTTCTTTGTCTTTATCCAATCTAATGTTTGTACTCATAAGAGTTGATACCTTGGTGCTGTTTTCCAAACCAAACTTCTTTAGTAACTCCTTGGTATACTTGGTTTGATGAATGAAGATTCCATCTTTCATCTATTTGACTTGTAATCCCAAGAAATAGTTCATTTCTCCCATCATACTCATTTGGAACTTGCTTTTCATGAGATTGGAAAACTTTTCACAAAGCAATTCATTTTCAGAACCAAAAATTATGTCATCAACATAAATCTGTACCAGCAGGGTGCTGTCTCCTTCATTGATTCTGAAAAGAGTCTTGTCAATGGTACCTTTGGTAAAACCATTGTCCACAAAGAATTGAGATAGATTCTCATACCATGCTCTTGGTGTTTGTTTCAAACCATAAAGTGCTTTATTGAGTCTGTACACTATATATTATTGATCTTTAACTTCAAAGCCAGGAGGTTGGTGAACATAAACCTCTTCTTCTAGAATGCCATTCAGAAAATCACTCTTGACATCCATCTGGTATACTTTGAAGTTTTTGTAAGCGGCATATGCCAGGAAAAATCTTATAGCTTCCAATCTTGCAACTGGTGCATATGTCTCATCAAAATCTATTTCTTCTGAGAATAGCCTTTTGCTACTAGTCTGGCCTTATTCCTCACAATGGTACCAGATTCATCCAATTTGTTTCTGTATACCCATTTGGTTCCAATTATATTTGCATGATTAGGCCTTTCCACTAGTGTCCAAACTTGATTTCTTTCAAATTCATTCAATTCCTCTTGCATAGCAATCATCCAATCTGGATATGATATTGCTTCTTCAACAACTTTAGGTTCCATTTGAGATAGAAAACAGGTAAACATTGCTTCTAATTGTCTTCTAGTCCTCACACCTTGTTGTATATTGCCAATAACATGCTCAGCAGGGTGATCCCTTAACCATTGTGGATTTTGGTTAGATTGGTTCTCAGGAACATCATCTTCAGTAGGGTCTGCTGTTGCTTCAGCGGGGGTTCAGTAGATCCGTGAACTGCCTCAGTTGTTGCATCAGTGGTGTTACCAGCAGGGAGTTCAGCAGAGGCAGAGTCAGAAATCTTTAAGTCATTTATCCTTTCCAAAAACATCAACACATTCTGGATCAGTGACTTGTTGATTCTCAGCAGGTTCTGAAGCTTCATCTTCCATTCCAGTGAACTTAGGTTCATCAAATACAACATGTATTGATTCTTCATGTTTCAGTGTTCTTTTATTCAGTACCCTGAATGCCTTGCTGACAGAAGAATATCCCAAGAAGATTCCTTCATCTGATTTTTGTTGGAATGTCTTCAATTGCTCCTTATGATTTAATATAAAACATTTTCTTCCAAATGAATGAAAATAGGATATATTAGGTTTCCTTCCATTCCAAATCTCATAAGGTGTCTTCAGCAGCTTTTTGTTCACTGAGGTCCTATTTTGTGTATAGCATGTTGTATTGACTAATTCAGCCCAATATCTTTCAGGTAATAGAGCTTCACAAATCATTGTTCTTCCTGCTTCTTTCAAGTGTCCTGTTTCTTCTCTCAGCAACCCCATTTTGTTGAGGTGTACCAGCAGCAGCAAGTTGATGTAGCACACCATTCTGCTCACAATATTCTCTTATAACTTTATTGAGAAATTCAGTACCCTTGTCTGATCAGATCTTCACTACTGTCAAACTTTTCTTATTTTGCAATCTCTTAAAAAGTTCAGGCATCGTTTGAAGTGTTTCACTTTTCTTGTTCATGAATACTACCCAAGTGTATCTTGAATAATCAACCACAACTACTAGAGTGTACTTCTTTCCTCTTACACTTGTTGGTGTTACTGGTCCAAACAGGTCCATGTGCATCAGCTCCAAAACTCTTTTTGTTGATTGTTTAGTCTTTGACTTGAAGCTTGATTTTGTTTGTTTACCTTGCTGACAAGCATCACATATAGCATCCTTTTTGAATGTGATCTCAGGAAAACCAATCACCAGTTTCTTCTTCACCAACTGATTGATATCATCAAAGTTCAGATGATTCAACTTCTTATGCCATAACCAATTCTGTTCTGACTTGGTATGCACAATCAGGCATGTCTCTGGAACAGAGTAGACCAATCCACAACATACATGTTTTGTTGTCTTCTTCCAGCCAACACAACTTGATCACCTCTTTCACTAATGACAATACATGTGCCTTTGTCAAAGGTAACCTTGTAACCCATGTCCACAAAACTGTCCAATGCTCAGTAGGTTGTAGTCCAGTCCTTCCACAAATGCAACATTTCTGATAGTTAATCCATTTCTCACAAGTGTTCCATATCCTCTTGTGTATCCTGGAGTGTTCTTGTTGCAAAATTCACTCTTGGACCATCCTTTGCCACATAGTTTGTCATACAGTGCTTATTCTTTGTCATATGTCCGGAACATCCACTGTCAAAGTACCAGACACCCTACAAAACAAAGTTAATGTATTTTAGGTACCCAAAACTGTTTGGGTCCATAGTGGTCAGTGGTAAGCATGACCCTTGGCAAGTTTCCATAAGGTCTTCTTTGAAAAGTGTTATACTTTTGTTCATACATGTATTCTACACATCCATAAGGTCTAACATTTGGTTGTGTAGGACTCACATATGCTTTCTGGCCTTTTGGTATGTAATGCTTTTGGAGTGATTTCTATTGTCAGAAGCACTAGCATAACCATAGGTTTTCTGTCTGTTAGGAGCAGCCCTGTTATATGGAGTCTGTTGAGGTCCCTGCTGAGGTCTTGTATAAGTCCTCTGCGGAGTCCTCTACTGATTCCATTGTTGAGGTTTTATCCTAGAAGCAAGGTTATACCTGTTGTTTCTAGCAGAGGGGGCAGGAATATTCCAGTCATCATCAGTAGGGAATAATCTACCTTTCCCCCTGAGATAAGTATCCCTAGAATGATTGACATTTTTAGGTTTAGAATTCTTATCCTCGGAATATTTCTGATTTTTGCCCTTTTGTGGTCCAGCATACTTGGTAGCAGGTCTGCTATCAGCAGGTCTAGAAGGTACAGCAGTCCTACTCTTAGATTTATTCTTTTTGTTAGGTACTGATGTCCTTTTTGACTTCTGATTTTGCTTGTTTGAAGCCTTCTCAATAGGCTTCACTGCCTCAGCAACCTTTTTGGGAGTTGGATCTTGTGCAGGTACAAACTTAGGACCAATTCTGGTACTAGGTTCAGTAACCTTACTGGATCCACTCTTATTGGATTTTTGAGTTCCAAACCCAAGGCCTTTTCTATCATTATAAGGCTTTCCAGATTTGAATGCAGTAATAGAACTAGATTGTTCAGCAGATTCAACAGCTACTGAATGTACAGCAGGCTTATGCTGATTCTCTCCAACCTCTTTTTCCTTTCCCTCGAGAATTCTTAATTCATCTTTTAACCTTTCAACTTCTGTTTGAAGAGCTTCTTTTTTAGCCTTCACAATCTCATAACCAGATTGTATTATCCTCAGTGGATTAAGGATGGCATCCAAAGTTTCTTCATTGTCAGAATTTTTAGGATTTGAACCACAAGTTGATTCACAATCACTTTCTGCAGGAGTGTTTATAGATACAAAATTGTATACCTCTTCGGTTTCATCCATATTTTCAATTAAAGCATAATCATCCATATCAGCAACAAGTACAGTATCATCAGATTCATTTCCTTTTTCTGATTCAACTTCATATCCTAATTCATCTTCAGCAACCATAGCTTTCTTGCCAGATCTTCTTTGTTGACTTTTGCTCTTCAGTAGGTCTGGACAATCATGTCTGAAATGTCCAGGATTCTTACAGTTGAAGCAAAGATAATCAGGTTCCTTCTTCTGTTTTAGTTCAGGACAGTCATGTTTGAAATGTCCCGGTTTCTTGCATTGAAAGCACAAGTAATCATTGTCTTTCTTGGATTCATCCTTCTTCTTTTCACTAGATTTATTTGTGAAATTCCTTGGAGAACCCCTTCCATTTTTCATCATTCTGATTTTCTTGCTCAGTAGGGCAATTTGTTCTTTCATCTCATCCAGTAGATCATCTTGAGCTCTTGATGTTTCTTCTTGATGTGTAACAGCCAATGCAGTGGTCTTAGGTTCTTCCTTTTCAGTCTCAGGTACAAGTTTCTTGCTGAATTCAAAAGCCTTGAGATCTGAAAATAATTTGAAGGTGTCCTTTTCATGTAGACTTCTCATTTCTTCTATGGCAGTCACCTTCATTTCCCAAATTTCTTTTGCAGGTAAGGCTTCTAAGATTTTTGAATTGATTTCTTCTTTTGAGTAGTTTACACTCAGTAGGGTGAGTTCATCCATGATGGCATTGAATTTTGATTCCATTTGTTCAATGGTTTCATTTGGTTTCATCTTGAAATCTTGGAACTTCTTCTTTGCCACACAGACTTGGTTCTTCTTAATTGCATCAGTGCCTTCATAGATTAATTGTAAATTATCCCAAAGTTCCATTGTAGTCTTGCAATCTTTCACCTTCATGTACATATTTCTATCCAAGGTTCTGTATATGATATCAATAGAAATGTTGTTGAGGTTTTCTCTTTTTCAATCTTTAGCATTCCATTCTCTTTTAGGCTTTGGAATGTACTAAGTTTGACCATCTACAGTTATAGCTTTTGTGATTTCCAGTGGTCCATCAGTCAGCACATCCATCATCTCATCATGTGTTGCAGCTAGAAAAGCCTGCATACGATGTTTATACTCATCAAAACGATCTAAAGAACACATAAACATTGTTCTAGCATACTGTTTTTTTATCCATGATGCAAAGCATTTAAGATCAGAAACTTGAAAAAGTTTTCAAAGTATTTTCACAAGCACAACAAGTAGGATTACTTCAGAACAGAAGCACTGCTCCGATACAAATTGTTGGTCCTTTGAAAAGGCTTTGGTTAAGTTTAGGGGGGTGAATAAACTTAACACTTAAAACTTTTGGAGTAAACAAACTCAACAAGTTTAGTAGCTCGCGACCGCTCGCAGTCCGCCGACCAATCGCAGTCTGCGACAATTTCGCAGTCCGCCGACCGTTAATTTTACTGAATTTGTTGCAGCGGAATATATTCAAGTTAAGCCTTATTACTTGTTGTTAAAATATGATACCAAGTATTAGATACTCAGTAGTGTAAGTGTGTGATTCAGTTTCTAGTTTCACTAGATTGATGTGGTAAATATACTAAATGCATAAATTAAATGCAGAAAGTAAGTAGGAAATTTTATAGTGGTTCCAAGTGGTGTAATCCTGTCAGTCCACTCTTTTCATGTGATGTTGGAGGTAATTAACTATAGATCTTTGAGGTTGCATTTACAAAAATCCCTAAGTTGTTTGTCCTTCACCAATAACTATGGCTTTAAAATCTGAACACTTGGAACATGTAGGATTGCTGCTCCAAAGTCTTCCACCGGTCCTTGAAGGTTAGGATTGCCTCTTCACCAGCTCCACAACAAACAACAGTTCTTGACACCTAAGTGCTTCTCTCGTCTTCAGCAGGTTTCTTGTAAAAGAAAGTTTGAATCAAGTAAGTGATTCAGCTTTCAGCGCTTGATCAGGTTGAAATGATCAGCAGCTAGGAATCTTCAAGTGTGTATACTTGATGTAACTTGATAACAGGTTACACTTGAAGAATTTACTAGATCAGTAGCTTTAAGCTCAGTAACATCAGCAGGGTGACTTCTTGATAAGAATTTGATAGCTCAAGATTGATTTTGTTTTTCATCAATTTTCATCATTTGTTTCTGTATCAGGGGTCTTCTATTTATAGGTGAGAATCCTTATGATTTGTGTTTGAAATTCAAACATAACCGTTTCAGATTTGTCCCCATCTTGACTTGCTTTCTGTCCCTGTACATAATACTGACACTGTCAGTTACTTTTTGACAATTTTCAGATTGTCCACCCTTTGACTTGTATCCATTGGATAAAGCTCTGAATCTTTCCAACGTTCCTTTAATCTTAACCATTGATTTGTTGACAAAATAAGAGTTGTTATTTGTCCTTGTCCTTGTAATATTCCAATGTAACCTTTGATTAAATCGGAACATACATTCAGCAGATTCCAGTGTTATGTAAGTCTGATGAGATACTTGGCAGTCAGTTGTTCCAAGTTTGCTGGGTTTATAAAACACTGCATCTGATTTCTTTATATCTAACTTTTTGCTATGAATTTAGATTACACCAATTTGAACATAACTAAGTTCCAATCACCACTTAACTTATGAAACTTAGACCTTGTACACAAGGTATATGTAATCAGTTTAGGTCATCACAGACTTCACAAAATTCTGATTCCATATCCTTGAATTTAAACACTAAGTTTGATCCCTTAGCCTTCAATAACTGAGTTTGAGCCCTCAGCCTTCAGTCTTCAGCAGGTTCCTAAACTAGTCTACCAACTCAGGTACCTTACTAACCTAGAGAGGTCTGCTGATGAAAGTTAGCTGACCTTTTACAATGCTTGTTTGATCAAACCTATACAAAGATCAAACTCTAATAAGCCTATACATTTGATCTAGACATCTTTTTGCTTTTGCCCAATAACAGCTAGTCTGGCACTCATCACTAAAACTTTAAAATATGTCCAACAAGCTGAGTACCACGACTTAGGATCCAGGCTCAGTGAAGTGAAGACCTATGGACTGAC
The DNA here is from genome assembly GCA_036785695.1 of Gentiana straminea. Lineage (NCBI taxonomy): Eukaryota > Viridiplantae > Streptophyta > Magnoliopsida > Gentianales > Gentianaceae > Gentiana > Gentiana straminea. The sequence goes on along the minus strand of JAVUPR010000224.1, from coordinate 9,724,209 downwards.
TTAATACCAAGGATGTCTGTGATGACCTTGGGTAAGTCTAAGATAAGCAGCCAAGTGATAAAAATAATAATTTCTCAAAATGGTGTACATTGACCTCACCCACTATAAGGGCCAGTAAGGAAAATCAGCAGAGAAGCATCACTAGAGTAAAGATAAGCTTAGAAGAATCAACAGAATAATAATCAACACTGAAACTAAACAGAAGAAGGATCAGCTCTGTGGAAGTCAGCAAGTAACAAATAGCAAGCTGACTAAGAAATCAAGTGAGATGAATGTGCAAACATTTTATCACACAAGTAGCAGCCAGGCTTAGTGAACAAAGCTGACAAGCTGATTGAATAAAAGAGTCAGCTGACTAAGCAGGTGACAGATGAAGAAAAAACAAATCAAGCACGAGGGAAATATGCAAACAAGAAATTATTTACTGAAATATTCAATAACGGATTTTTTGATGGGCGTTGGGAATAAGATCAGGATCACGCAAATCAAGAGAATTAAAAAGGAAAGAATCAAGGATTTTTCCCCATCATTAATCAGCTAACAGACGATATTTCAAAATCAGAATAATTCAAGGCGATAAATAGAGGTATCACCAGAAGGGCAAAGAACAATAACTATAACAAAAAAAATCTATAAGTGCCCACACTCTGCAAGAAAAAGTTTACAAATTTCCCGATCTTAAAAGATTCAATCCAGAAGTCAAGCTTAGAATTCTCCGACACTGAAACAATTTATCAAGTCCGAACTTGATCAAGTTTGTTATTATCAAATTAACACATCTCATCTCCATCAGAGATAAGAAAATCATAGAAGAGACATTTATTGTCTTCAAGGACTAAAGTAACTGAATCAGAGAAATTTGAGAAAGAGTTGTGAGTGTTAGCTGCTGAAGGAGCAGTGGTGGAGTCTAATCACAGAAGAATGTATTTCCACAAAGTGACAACTCGAAGATTGTGAAAACTTTGTAGTGAAAGACAATAGATGTTAGTCAACTAGATGATACATTTCACGATGTTTTATCCGTAATTCTCATTCGCTTAATTATGTTTTCGTATCAATTTGAGCCATTACATTCTTAGTTTCATCCAAATGTGTAGATAGTAAATTTTATACAACGTATCATATTTTGATAGGTTTTGTACCGGTTATAGTAACCGGAGCTTCGTTTCGGGTTTACGCTTGGTACTTTGGTGATTTATTGTTGGATTATAGGATGACAGAGACCCCTAGTGATGACACTTGTTGAGAATAAACACATTTTTTGTGGGCTAGAAGAGTATTCCAGAAGCTAACGAGTTCAAAGGGATCATTTGTCTTTAGTGCTTTTATAGTATCATATATTTATTGGACATTGGACCCCCTTTAGAGGACTTTTCTGGAGAAGACTTCTTGATGCTAGTTTTAGATCAAGAAACCATCTTTACAATGCATCTTAAATCACTTCAATCGGAAGTCTACAACTCAATTTATACCCATTTTACTGAGTTGTTGTAAAGGTTGGCAGGAGCAAACCTTATGTTGGCGCCCTCCAACGTTGGCAAAAGCTGACAGAGCTATTTTGGTGACAATTGGAGTTCTCCAACTCACCATCGGAGGCCTCCAAGTACTCCAAACCCATTGAAGGCCTCCAACTCATTGTTAGAGGCGTCCAAGGTGTGCAGATTGCTCATTTAAGTTAAGTATTCAAGTTTCAATCTACCATTCTACTACCCCCTTTCTTTGAAGCTTAAAGGCACTTCAACCTCAATGATCTTCTAGCCAAAATACACCATAATCCAACATTTAGTTCCATTTGTAAACACTAATAATTCTTATTTTTGATTTCTAGAATCTTTGACTGGAACCAAGTTTCCATCTATTTGGGTGTAAACTCCATTGAAGCACTTATTGATTTTGAATGCAAGTTTCCTTCTTCAAGTTAATAGATTTTGGTTGGTAAATTCTAAGCCTTTAGTTTTAATTTATTTGTTTTCATAACTATGAAATCCATTCTTCACATGTTGGAATTCATAGCTATGAGTGGCTAGTTTTCTACTGCCAAGATAATGTTTTTGTGATAGTTTTATCTATATTGGTTGATTATGAATGTTAGTCCATATTTCATAGCATCTTGTGTTGTTGTTATATTTTCCTATTTGTATTGCATTTCGTGCTTGTGTTGGATTGATCACCTAGCATATATATACACACACACACACACTTAGTTGAGACCGAAAAAAGAAGCTTGGTGTGGGAGAACGGATAGGAAAACCAGAAGGTAAAACCAACCTTAAGTGGAACTCGGTTTCTTAACCAGGGGTTATTGTTCAGTCATTGCACCAAATAACTTTATCATGTTCAATCATTAGGTCTATGGTTCTTAGACCAAAGAGAAGGCATAGAGTAATTCCGTACACTCGTATGAGAGGGAATTGCTAGCATAGGGTGCACCGATAACACACACTTGAACACTAATGGAAGGTTTGTAGGTTGTTCATTCGTATGATATTAGTAGAGATGTACTTGATCATCGCATTGTCTTGGCTAGGCTTTTTATCATTTCAATACCCTTTTGTAGTGTAGTTTATTGAGCTTAATATATTGATCTTAGACCATTTACTTTCTTGTATTTTTAAATTTGGACCAAAATAATACAGCTTTTCGGTACTTAACCTTACCATCCTCATGGGATCGACCTCAACCACTTGACTAGACTATAATAGACCCGGTATAATTGCTGGTAATATTGGACCCCTAGAAATGTTTGATCAAGTTTTTGGCACCGTTGTCGGGGATTGTGTAACGGTTGATACTCATATTAGCTTATACATTTCAGGATTAAGTCGTTCTTTTCTTATCTTTTTATTTCTTTTGATAGTGATTACCTCTTTGAGGTAATTCACCATATTGCTTTGATTGTGTTCTTGTTGTTTTAACTTTTTGAAGGAAATTTCTTGCAAGAATGAGAGATGAGAAGTAATTGAATGCAAAGGCTTGTGGAACCGGGGAAAGTAAGCGAAATGCCCAAATGAGAATCCGAATCTCCTTAAAAATCCAAATTCCTATCTTCCACCACCACCACAAGAACTTTACCTACTAGTTCCCCCACCTCCACTTGAACCACCTCTACCAATTCCACCACCACCCCAAGAACCTTACCTATTAATTTCCCCACCAACAAAATCCACCTCCACAAATAATTACTCGCTATCGATTTGAGAAGTACTCCTTACGGCATGTATCTCATAGTTATATAAAAGAAAGAGAGAGTGGGCCCCTTTCTCGGTACACTCGTAAGCCAACTTCTTTTGGATTCTTATCTCCCTTCCCTATCTTCCACCACCTCACTTGAACTACCTCCACCAAATCCTCCACCACCCCAAGAAACATATCCAAATGATCCAAATCTTGATTTGAGCACTCATCCTTATCCACCCTTAGCTTTAGAGAAAGAAGTTGTCTTTAAAAATTTCAAAGAGAAAAGCACCCCAATACTCCTGTAGAATCAAACTCTTTTAAGAATAGTGTGCATCCTTTGGGGTATGGAGTGTACTAAACCATAGATACTCGAAGATAACTTTAGCGAACATGGTGAGTCTTTAGCAGTGATGGATTATTCAAAGTGCAAAGCAGACAAGGGATGGTGACTAATGTTAAAAATTCTATTGAGACGGTGATGGTTCGTGAACAGAGGGAACATGATACTCAATCTTAATTAAACGTATCATACGAGTCTCTGTGGGATTCGACCTTGACTCACCAGTGCTCTGCTACGATAGACCTAGTCCTATTGCTAGTAGTCCATGCTTACACCACAGTTTGATCATGTTCATACATTTCAAGACTTATCATGATCCAACACTTGAAGATTCCTACAAGTCTGGATCACTTACTTGATTCAACCCAACTTTCATTTAAGCAAAGGTTTGGACTTTGAAGGATCCAGGCTAGGGTGTCAAGGACCGTTGATTGCAGTCTGGGTGAGTGTGTGTGGTGGAGCTGGTGAATAGGCAATTTTATCCAGTAAAGCATTTGGAGAGCAGGAATTCAACCTGTTGTTCAAGTGTTTTGATTTTGAAGCTAGGGATTAGTCAAGGACAATCAACTAGGACTTTTTGTAACCTTTACCTCAAAGAGCCTAGTGGGCTTTTTACCTCCTACGTCAGAGGGGAAGAGTGGACTGACAGTATTACACCACCTAGAACCACTACAATTTACTTTACGCACTTACTTTATTGCAATTTCTATTTACAGTTTTACTTATCTCGGGAATCAAACTCTTGCATACAAACTGGTTGAATTCCACACCAATCACCAAGCTGAGTTTCACCAAAACCCGGCTCAGAATACTTTCAAATAGAACAACATAACTTAAAGGATAATTAATTAATTCCGTTGCATTTAACTCTATTATAGAAAAAGTCAGAACACCTATTCTCAGCTTAGGTATGTTAACTCTGTAAAAAGGTTTTAAGTGACAAATTTATTCACCCCCTCTAAATTTGTCCAAAACTTTACAAGATACCAACAATTGGTATTGGAGAAGGTTTCTATTACAGAGTTCTGTTCTGAGTAGATTCTTTTGTTGTTCTAAATAAAAGTCTAAGCAAACTTTTTCTGAGTTCAGTTTTTCAAGCTTTGCATCATGGACAACAATATGTATGCTAGATTGCTAATTTTCATTATGGACATATTTGATGAGTAAAAAAGATGATTGCAGGCATACTCAGCGGAAACTCATGATGAGATGATGGACATACTAACTGATGGACCAATTTGGATCATGCACATGCAAACTGTGGAAGGTGGAGGACAAGTCAGAGTTCTAAAACCCAAGGATCATTAGAATGTTGAAGATAGATTGCATGACAATCTAAAGAACATTGCAGTGGATATCATCTACAAGACATTGGATAGTAACCTATACTTAAAGGTCAAAGATTGCAAAACTTCTAAAGAGCAATGGGAAAAGCTACAACTGATAAGGGCTGTATAGGATTCTGACAATAGGAGGTTGGTTTAAAGACATATACCTGTAAATGGAGTTTTGGTACTCCACTGTTCATACTCTTGTAGAACTACCTGAGTGTCTCAGGCCCAGCCGGAGCAATTAGATCTACGTGAAAAGGAGTCAAATGAATGAGAAAGTTTATTTTTCCAAGCAAAGCCAAGTGGTCTATGGGTAATTCCCTGAGAAGTAGATAGTTCAATAGGGGTTATGCCCTAAAACTTTCTCACCATTCAGCCTTGCCTAACTCCATGGAAAGCAGAAAGATTACTACGGGTGATGCCTTTAAACTTTCTTGCCGTACAACAGAACTTGAATTCGTTCGGAACATAAGGGTTTTTTGCTTAAAACCAATGGCAGATTGACTGCCTATGCTTATATTCATTGATGGATTAAAGAAAAACCTCTAGGTCATTAAAAGTCACATTTCTTAAATTTGTGGGCTTGACCTGAATATTGTTAAGTCTTTTGTAGACTAGGATATCAATATTGGTAAAGTTGTGAATATTAGTGCTAATGCAAGGGTAATACTGCAACTGTTGAGAACAACATATGTGTGTTATCTGACATCTGGAACTGATGATCCAAAGCTTCTCTGAATTAAAGAAGTGGACTATATTCTTAGAAATCGATTCGTTCGAGTTCATAAGAACAAGTTGTGGCAGTATCCCATCCATCTTATTGGTTAAGATGATAATGCATTTCTTTGCATGCTATATTCAACGAGTGGTTTCCTAACCAACCCCTCACGGAATAATTCTCTTAGTCTTTGGATAAAGAGAAAATGGGATAGATTCTCTTTTGGATAGAGAAAGTCAGGTTACTAAAAGTCAATTAAAGTCAAATCTTGGATTCGGACATTGAGTAGCAGTATAGTGCATCCTCAAGTACCTTTCGAGAACGATGAGTAATATGCATCTATATTCTGGTTCATAACAGAGATTGTTGACTACACTGATTTTGACTTACAGTCAGACTAAGGATGATCATTAATTGATCTCGGGCTCAGTGTTTTCTCATAGTGATAGTGCTATAGTCTGGAGCAATCCAGCACTGCTAATTTGACTCTTTTAGTCGAATACATAGTAGCTTTCAGAGCAGCTAAAGAGGCAGTGTGGCTTGAGAAGTTCTTTGTTGGATCGGGAAGTGATTCTAGGTCTCGATGAGCCGATACCAATATACTGTGAAAACAATTGAGAGGTAGCTCATGCAAATGATCTTTGTAGTCACAAGAGGTCAAAAGCATATTGAGAGAGGGTACCACCTGATCAGACAAACCGTGCACAGAGGTGACATTTCGATCCTAAAAGATCGCCTTGAGCCGACAACCTTGCTGATCAGTTTACCAAGTCGTGTGGAATCTAATGTCAATGATAAGCGCTGGGCGGGTATGAAATCGGGAGATATGTCTCATCTACTTTAGAGCAAGTGGGAATGTTGTGGATATATAGAATATGGGTGTGGTGCTCTAAAAACAATTGTTGCTTGTCTTTACTGGAAAGTGGGAAATTGTTCGATGTAGTGCCCGAAAGACAAATGTTGCTTGTCTATACGGGCAAGTGGGAGATTCTTGGAAGTAGCGCGTGAAAGACAATTTATGTAATTGTTTTTATAATTAATAAATGACATATTTATTCTCATCTTATTGTTTGCTTCGTGCTTATAAGTAATACACTGCCGAAAACCCCAAGTCGTATCATATGTAGCCATATAACTTAGTGTGTGTCAAACGTGAGGATTAAGTTTATGGTGATACACTTGAATTATTAGTCCGTGGTGAACTTAATAAAAGTATGGGGTCTATTGATTAAACCACCATTAATGCGCCCAGAACACTTCATGGTGTGACCGTCGACATTGGTTGTCTAAGTGGGGCATTTATATGTGATGAGAGTCATATAGGACTGGACTGATTTAATTTGCATTTCTCATATAATTCCGTGATTGAGAAATCTTATTGAAACACAAGATGATCATATATGGATTAACCTTAATCCTGAAGTGATTGCAGACGCCTGCTTGTTCCAAGATAGAGTTTGATGTGTTCAGTAAGGATTGCTAAGAGGCGGGGTCCAAATCACTTTCACGTTGGCACTATTCTGGAATGAGTGAGGAGTGTGTGTCTTACAGATATGGAATCCATTCCTTCCTGCGGGGAGTAGAAAGATAATCCCCTTATTTGTTGATCCAAGAAACTGATCGGCCAAGTTCATATTGGTTATGAACTAATTGATCACGAGTGGGTTAATTGTAAATAAGGATAAGATGTAATGAAGAAGGTTTACGGAAATAATCCTGCTTCATTACGGATTGTCTATGGATGGTTAGTCTGTATGTAATGATTATATCAATGGACACTTATTGACTCGACGTTTTGAGAATAAGTTATATCTATAATCGATAGAGTTCAATTTCAGATTTATGGTGGCGTAATTCCGGAATTAATAAGTTGAGTAGAAATGTTCTGTTCGATGAATATTTTATTCAATTTATTGTAACTACTGGTCTTGGTCCCCGGGTTGTCTCCTAACACACGAGTTTTTTCTCGTTTTTTGGAACCTCGAGAATAAATTAAATAGTCGGTTTATTTAATGAATATGCGAGTATTATTTATTCGGTAAATAATATGTAAAATATAAAAGACATTTTCTATTATCCCAATTGGCATAAAAATGGCACCACTTTATTTGATTTTGGTAAATGAAAATTTTCTCCTAATTAATAATGTGGAAAATATAATTATTTATGAGTTAAATAATTATAAATAAGAAATTAGTTTTCTTATTGGATAAATAGGAAATTTGTTTTCCTATTGGATAATTGTTTTATTTTTCCTTAAAGGAAAAGATAAATTTGTGTGTATAAGATAAACTCTTAAACTATTGGTTATTATCCTATATAAAGAGAGTTTCTCCTAACACAAAATAGTTTTTGAATCCAATGCAATATTGTAAAAAAAAAAAAGGGACGCATCCTTTTTTTGGGAAAAGAGAGAAATATTGTTTTCTTGCCTTAGCCATTAGGAGAAGTAAAACCTAGGGTTTTCCTTGAGCATATTCGAGGAGGTTTTACTACGAGAATCGACGTCCACCAGTCGTCGCTTGGAGATACAATCCGGAAGACTGCGGCTTCTCCCTTTTGTCGATTGTGTATCCCTCTTCCATTGGGTAAATATTTAACTATCTTGTAGTTATGTTAATTAATCAAGGTAAAATCGCATGCGAATTTAATTCGTATCTTCCGTTGTGCATGATCGAGTGTCTCGATCGGTTCTATGAATCAGATGTGACGATCCAATCATGGATCGGATCTGGATTCGTGTTTCTGTGTATACAACACATACAACATTCAATAATTACAAGGTATATCAAATGGATGTTAAAAGTGCTTTTCTAAATGGATTGTAGAAGAATAATTCTATGTACAACAACCACCAGGATTTGTGATTAAATGTAAAAAAGACAAGGTTTATAGATTGAAGAAAGCCGTCTATGGACATAAGCAAGCACCCGAACCTGGTATGAGACTTTTTCTCAATTCTTAGTGAACAATGGTTTTACCAAAGGAAACATTGACAAAAATCTTTTCAGAATCAAAGTTGGAGACCAGACTTTACTTGTACAAATATATGTTGATGACATCATCTTCGGATCAGAAAATGAAGTGATGTCTGAAAAAGTTTGCCAATTTGATGAAAAGCAAATTCCAGATGAGTATGATGGGTGAACTGAATTATTTCCTTGGTTTACAAGTCAAACAGATGCATGAAGGAATTTTCATTCATCAAACCACGTATACAAAAGAGCTATTAATATGTTTGGAATGGAGACTAGCCCAGGAATCAGTACTCATATGGGTACAAGGACAAGACTGGATTAAGATAAGGGAGGCAAAGATGTTAATCAAACACTCTACTGAAGAATGATTGGAAGCTTACTCTACCTAACTACAAGCAGACGAGACATATCATTTGCAGTTGGAATGTGTGTTAGATTTAATATAAACCCAAAGAAAGTCATTTTGCAGTAGTCAAAAGGATTTTGAAGTACTTGAAGGAAACTATTGAAGTTGGATTATGGTACTCAAGGGAAGGTGAATTCAAACTGATATCATATTCAGATTCTAACTATGCAGGATGCAAAGTTGATAGAAAGAGCACATTAGGCACTTGTAAGTTAAAGGTAAATGGACTTGTGTCATGGTTTATCAAGAAGCAAAATTCAATCTCAACTTCTACAGCTGAGCTGAATATATTGAAGCTGGAAGTTGTTGTGCTCAAGTGTTATGGATGAGACAACAGCTTAGAGATTATGGGATAGAAGAAAGTGAAATTCCCATAATGTGTGACCACACATGTGCAATTTTTGTAGATGAGAATCCAGTTCTGCACTCAAGGACAAAGAAAATTCATGTGAGACATAATTTTAAAAGAAATCATATTGAAAAGAAAGATCTCACAATGGATCAACTTGTTGATATTTTCACAAAGCCACTAGATGCTGAAAGATTTGTCAAGAGGAGAACTGAATTAGGAGTTATCAAGGTCAGTTGAACCATGGAATCCACCAAGGGGATTGATCTTTTTCATGATGGGTGAGATCATTTGACAGATCAGTCATTGGTATCAACGATTTCATTTGGTTTCAACAAACTGACTATCAAGTAACTGATTTATGAGAAAAAGCTGAAGATGGATACTGACTTTGGATAAACAGTTGAATTGTACTTTCTTGGTTAGGGAGGAGTCAACTTAAGTCAAATGGTTAAATGAACGTGAACGATAACCGTTACATCACAATAATTACCGTCGTAATTGTCAGAAAAGTTGTTATGCTTTATACTCGGATAAGGACAAAAGTACATGCATTGGTTCTACAAATTCTCAGAATAAGAAGTTCAAATGGTACCATCATATCTATAAAAAAATCCACTTGATCATTTTGAAGGGACACTTGATCAAAATTTCTCAAAAAAATTCTCTCAGAAAATCTTCTTCTCAAATGTCTTCAAATCTTTCAAGACTTATTGATATTGGGATAACACTATCTGGTGGTCCCTTGAAAAGGTTGACACAATTTTAGAGGGGGAGGGGTGTATAAACTTGTCCCTAAAAATCTAGATGTGAAACAAATTATGTTCAGTTAAAACTTGTGTGGAGTTGAGCTGAGTATAAGTCTAACTAACTTATGCTCGAACTGAGTCAACCGGCAGTGGATATAAAGTTTTAACCTTTTTAAAATTGATCTTGTTGTATCTATGAAAAATCTTGTATGTAAAACTGAATTCTGGTGAATGTCAGTTTGTGTACTTTGTATGTATATAACTTTCATTCCGTTAGCTTAGTATAACTCAAATAAAAACAATTACAAATAACAGTAAGTAAATGCGTAAAGTAAAGTAAGGCAATAATTATAGAGCTTCCAGGTGGTGTAATCCTGTCAGTCCTCTCTTCCCCTGTGATGCGGAGGAAAATTCCACTAGAACTCTGATAAAATCAAAGTTGGGCTGAGAATCAACTGAATGATTCTTGCTTGTGGTTCTTCCGAGTGTTGGATCTTGATTAAAGCTTTGTAGCTTGGACACTTGAAGAAATCTAGATATGATCTTGTTGAGCACAAAATTGATAGCAATTCTGATAAACAGAATTTGATCTCAAAATGCTTGCAAACTTGTAATCTTGTTGTTGTGTCTTTGATCCTTGATGGAAAGTCCTCTATTTATAGTGTAAGATCCAACGTTCATCTTGTTTGAAATTTGAATCCTTTAGCTATCAAAGGTTGTATGTCAGATGTCAATGACCGTTCTGACATGACAGCCCTTCATCCAATGAGAATGCTTGATTTTCAACATTCAAATTCTCTTTTAGCATTTTGGATGTCCTTAGCTCTAAAACTGAGTTGTTTATGAATGGTCAGTTTTTAGCTTCTGAAAACTGAGTGAGTCAATTTTTAGTTTATAGCGTTAACTGAGTTTTTACTCTTCCTCAAAACTTAGTACTCTATTTTCCATCTGATTTGTATTGACTTAATCAGAGTACACCATATCTTATAAATCATCTATGATATCATTGTCCTTATGTATCTTAGGTCTTAATACAAGATCCATAAAGTCAGTTCAGGTCATCACAGTCTTGCCTGAATTCTAACCTTATTGTCTCGGCTTTGGTCTTCATAAACTGAGTTTGAACCGTCAGTTCTTCATTCTTCAATAGCTTAGTCTGTGTCCCCAGTTCTTCATTTACTAAGTTCGTGCCCTCAGCCTTCTGCTTCTAGATAAGCCAACTGAGTCAGTGTCCCTCAGTGAACTTACCTTCTTCTGTTCTGAGTAAAATTAAGTTTTTGACTCTGAGTAACATTTTCAGTTTTGTTGTGAGTTATCAGTTTCTCTGATGTGTATTCTCGGTTTTCTAGAAGATTTCTAGTTTTCAGTTTTACGACTCTCTAACTATTACAGTGCTTGTCTAATTCAACTTATACATAGATCAGGCTCTAATAAATCCTATACATATTATTTCTAGACAACTTTTAGCTCTTCACTATAACAGCTAGTTTCAGCACTTCATCAATGGGGTGTAATCAACCAAATAAACAAATAAGATGAATTATCATCAAAACTCAAATTTTATTTCTAACAATTTCCCCCATTTTGATGATGCCAAAACCCTCCTCAATAGAAAAGAATAAAGATAAAACAATGAAATACAAAGTAAAATTGGAAACTGGATTTTTCATTAGAATTCACAAAAATTGAGATAAGTTACACAGTAATTGACTTATCAGCTACTTTGCTTGTTGTGTAACTAATATTTAGTTCCTTTGTTTATCATGAAAATGATTTCATTTTCTAATTTTGTATCTTCCTTGGCAAAGACTTTGAGATAGTCAACTTGACTTGACATCTTCCACTTTCTCTAGAGTTAACTTAGGAAGATCATTTTCGCGTTTGTAGTATTCTTCAAATTCAGCACCGTCTGCTTTCATTTATTCTCTCTTGTCTTTGATTTGAAGTTACTCATCAATCTTCTTTATTTTCTTGTATTTTGCCATTTTCTGATTATAAAATTAATCAGATAGAAAATAAACGAGAGATTCTTCATAAGTCTTATGCTTGTACTTGGTCTTCACATGACTATAATCCTTGTAGAACTTGACCCATAGATCTAGTGTAAGAGCAGCTCTTTTCTCTCCAGGTTGGCTGTATTTCAGTATGAGTTGTTCTTCACTGAGTTTTTCCACATTGTTGACATATGGATCTATTGCTGATTTTCTTTTCTTTAGGTCAATCAATTGAATTTCTAGTTTCAGCTTCTCCTCTTGTAGCTTCAGCTTTTCTTCTTCTACTACCCCTTTTTGGCATCATACAACAAATTGATTAACAAATAAGTTGCCTTTTGATCATTTCTATGCCCTTTTGAGAAGTTAGAACTTTAGAGAGCTGAGTCTCTAATCCGTAAATTCTCTTGTTTAAGTGCCGGTCAGCTTGAGCTTGAGCTTCTCTATCTTCCAAGGTTGTAATTTCAAGCTGTTCCTTTAACTTGAGAATTTTTGAAACTGATTTTGAAGTGGTCTGTTTGATAGTGTCTAACTTGGAATGAACTGAGACATCAGTTTTCTTCCTGTAATCCAAGTAGACTGATATTTTTGACAAAAGATTGTTGTAATCATATTTTTGATTGAGCATACTATCCAAAGAATTTTGAACTCAGGTAATTTCTTCAGGTGTCAACAACTCTGTTGGAACAACTTCTTCTTTAGTTGACTGAGTTTGATTGTCCACAATCATCAATTGTTGTTTATCAGCTTCTTCTTGTTTTTGACTTTCTGTTGTCTGTGAACCAACTGGCAATCCTTCATGATCCTGAGCTTCAATTTTATCTCCTTGAATATCAGATTTCTCTTCTTGATGTGAAACTGAACTTTGCTCTGGTATCTTCTTTGAATCATCATCCTTTTCATCATCATTCTTCTTTAAAGCATCCTTAGTATAGATGATTCAGCTGACCTCTTCTTCTTTTGAGCATTCTCTTCAAGTTTCTTATAGCAGCTTGTTAAGAATTCATCCATAGGGAATAATGCATATAAGTCTTCTATTTCGAGATTCTCTAGGAATATCTTTTCTTCAGCCTTTAGACCTTCTTTGACTGATTCCCAAGAGTCTTCAGTTTTGAGCTTCATCTGATTGATGATCCTTTCGGGTTCAAATATATATTCTGGTTGCTGAGATTGTTGTTGCTGAAATTGCTGTTGTTGTTGCTCAGTATCCATAGCGGAAACTTGTTTCTCTGATAGTTTCAGCTTTTTGTTTTCAGCAAGTTGAGCATCTTCAGTTGTCAGTTGTTGTTCCCCCTCAGTTGGTGTTGTCTTGTTGTTTCAGTTTCTCGACTGAAGTACCTGGGAACAAACGCCTTCCAACTGAATTTTCCCTCTGTGAGTCAGCTTTTCGCTTGACTCCTTTCTATTAAGCTATCTGCTGAGAAACAATCTTCTTCTTCTCTTCAGCTACGGAAGGTTCTTTCCTTGAACTTACTACTGCTGCAATTTTCTTAGTATCAGTAGTTCCTGAAACAACAGCTTATTCAGCTTCCTTTCCTTCAATGAGTCTCTCTAAGTAATGCTAAATTACTCTACTGAGTGACTTCTTCAACCAGAATCTCCCAACTCTTTGTCTTCCTTCAGCTTGGGTTTTGCTAACACATGCTATTTCGGCTAAGTGTTGCTTATTGATCTGACTGAACGCATATCCTGCCCAGTTGAATTCAAATTCATCCCATATGAAGTTCACCAGATGTATCCTGTCTTCGGATAAGTTATCTAACCCCTTGAAATGTCCGATAACATGTTTGCTGATCCATCTACTGAGTAAGGCAAATTAAGTCTTGTGATGATTGAGATGCATATAAGCTCCGGCTGGTTGACTCTGTGGCTGAAATCTGGGTGAGAAAGGCTTCACGCTTGAGTGGCAAACAGGCTAGGTCTATTGATTTCACAAGTGGCTTATTGAAATCAAATAGTTGCCTTATTATCTCTTCATTGATAATAACCTTTTCTCCAAGAACATTTGTCACATGTGAGTTCTTTACCATCATATTTTCCCAAAATTGTAATAAACCTTACAAGTCAAGATCTTTCTTCATTTTAACTTCCCAAAGATTTCTCAATCCTTGTGTTTTCTTGATCATTTCGCATATAAAACTGGTGAGAAGAGTATTGTTGCACAATTCTTGAAATTCTTCGAAGGAAAAGCTTTCTACAACGGCTATTAATCTGGATTCTTGTGAGTGTTTTGAGGCGGCCATTGTAAGAAAGTTTTTGGGATTTAAGAAAAAGAGAATTTGATTTTTTTTGTGTTTTGAGGCGGTAGGAGTCTGAAAAGATATATAGGGGTTGGGCGGTTAGTGATTTGATTGCATGATCTTTTGAGAGATATTGTACAATCTTTTCAAATACCACTGAGTGTTTGTGTAACCGATGCATGTACTATTTGGCATTATTGGGATACACACACAACAAATTTTGACAAAAATGGCGGTAATTAAATGGGATATAACTGATGTCGGTATTATTCTTTTAACCTTTGAAATTATTTGACTAGATAAAACTGATTCGAATTTTCAACGGTCAGTCCTTAAAGGTCAGTTCCGTCCTTAATTCAGTTGGCTAGTTTGAGATTGTTGATGTCAATGACTGATCTGTCAAGCGAGCTCACCCATCATGACAAAGATCAATCCCCTTGACGAATCTCTGAGGCTTAACAAACTTTTATGATCCCCAATTCAGTTCTCAGTTTGAAAACCTTTCTTTGTCCAGAGGTTGCGTGAATATGCCAGCCAATTGGTCATCAGTTGGGATATAGAGAACTGTAAAATCTTTATTTTCTACATGATCCCTTATAAAGTCATGTCTCACATCAATATGCTTTGTCCTTGAATGCAAAACTGGGTTATTTGTTATAGCTATTGCACTTGTATTATCACACATTATACGTATCAAACCTTCTTCAATGCCACAATCTCTTAGTTGTTGTCTGATCCATAAAACTTGAGCACAACAACTTCCAGCTGTGATGTATTCAGCTTCAGCGGTAGAGGTTGAAATTGAATTTTGCTTTTTACTGAACAAAGACACAAATCTATTTCCAAGTAACTGACATATGCCTGAAGTACTTTTTCTGTCTAGTTTGCATCAAGCATAATCTGAGTCTGAGTAGGATATCAGTTTGAATTTTTCTTCTTTTGAATACCATATTCCCACTCCTATTATGTCTTTTAAATACTTCAAGGTTCTTTTGACAACTGTTAAGTGACTCTTTTGGGTCTTGTTTGAAATCTTGCGCAAATACCAACTGCGAATGATATATCTTGTCTACTTGGTGTAAGATAAAGTAGACTTCCAATCATTGTGGAGAGTTTGATCGACATTCTTGCCATCTTTATCTTCATCTAGTCTGATGTTGGTTCTAATAGGTGTTGTAATTCCAGCACTATTCTCCATTCCAAACTTTTTGATAAGTTATCTTGTGTATTTTGTTTGGTTAATGAATATTCCATTATAAATTTGTTTAACTTGTAAACCTAGAAAGTAATTTAGTTCACCCATCATACTCATTTGAAATTTTCTCTTCATCAAACTTGCAAATTTCTCACAAAGTTGTTCATTTTCAGATCCAAAAATGATATCTTCAAAATATATTTGATCTAGGAGAGAGAGCTTTCTTCAATCATCATTCTGAACAGAGTTTTTTCAATGGTTCTTTTAGTAAAACCATTGTCCACCAAAAATTGTGATAAGGTTTCATACCAAGCTCTGGGTGCCTGTTTAAGTCCATAGAGAGCTTTGTTCAGCTTAAAAAGTTTATCAGCTTGATCTTGTATCTCAAATCAACGTCGTTGTTGGACATACACTTCTTCTTCAAGTATTCCATTCAGAAATGCACTTTTAACAACCATTCGGTAAACTTTGAACTTTTTTTGTGCAACAAAGGCAAGAAATAATATGATTGCCTCTAACCTTGCTACTGGTGCATAGGTTTCATCAAAGTCTATCCATTTTTCTTGTGAATATCCCTTAGCCACATGTCTAGCTTTATTTCTGCCAATGTTTCCTTCTTCGTCAAGTTTGTTTCTGAATACCCATTTGGTGCCAATAATATTTGCATGATCTGGTCTTTCCACCAACTCCCATACTTGATTTCTTTCAAATTCATTGAGTTCTTCTTGCATGGATAGTATCCAATCTGGATCTTTCAAAGCTTCCTCTATCTCTTTTGGTTCGGCTTGAGATAGAAAACATGCTATCATAGCATATAACTGATTTCTTGTGCGAACTCCTTGTTGAAAATCTCCAATCACCTGTTCTCAAGGTGATCTCTCATCCATTGATGTACTAGGGGTTGCATTAAAGGGTCTTCATTTTGCTGAAGTGGTTCTTCATGAATTTTAGCTTTTGGAATTTGATATGCTTGAGCAGGATCAGTTTCATTTTGTACTGGATGTTCAACTGTAGGTTCAGTTGTTTGAAACTGAGACGGATCTTGATATGAAGATTATGAAATCCTTAATCTTCCTAAATCAACAAAAATTGATTCTGGTAACTTTGGTAATTGAGGTTGAGAAATTGGTTCTTCATTGTCTTCAATTGTATCACTAGTGATGTTTGGTTCATAAAAAACCACATGCATGGATTCTTCATGCTTGTGTGTTCTTTTGTTCAAAACTCTGAATTCTTTAATAACACATGAATATCCTAAGAATATTCCTTCATCAACTTTAGGTTGAAAAGTCTTGAGTTGATCCTTTCCATTATTGTGTATGTAGCATTTGCTTTCAAAGGCATGAAATTATGAAACATTTGGTTTTTTTATTCCATATTTCATAAGATGTTTTCTCCAACCTTTTGTTCATGAGGGCTCTGTTCTGAGTATATCAAGTTGTATTTATTGCTTCTACCCAATATCTTTCAAGTAGCATAGATTCACAGATCATTGTCCTTCTTGCTTCCTTGAGTGTCCTATTTCTTCTTTCAGCTACTCCATTTTGCTGAGGTGTTGCGGTAGCTGCAAGCTGATGTAACACTCCATTTTCTTCACAATATTCAATGATTATATTGTTGATAAATTCAGTTCCTTTGTCAGATCTTATCTTGAAAACTGTTACACTTTTCTGATTTTGAAGTTTCTTCATCAGTTCAGTGAGTTTTTGCTTGGTCTCACTCTTCTTTGTCAAGAAAATTACCATGTATACCTTGAGTAATCACCAACCACTTCCAATGTGTACTTATTTCCACTAACACTGATATGTATAACTGGTCCAAACAAATCCATGTGTAGAAGTTCCAATACTCTTGTTGTTGAATGTTGAGACTTGGTCTTGAAACTTGCTTCACTTGCTTCCTTTTTGACAAGCATCACACAAACTATCCTTTTTGTATGAAATTTTAGGTAGTCCAATTACTAAGCCTTTCTTGACCAGTAGATTGATGTCATCTAAATTAAGATGACTCAGTTTCTTGTGTCATAGCCAACTGATTTCTGATTTGGTATGCACAAGTAAACAAGTCTCTGAAACTGCTGTTGACCAGTCCACAACGTACATGTTTTCTTTTCTTCTTCTAGAAAGAATTACTTGATAAGTTGTCTCACTTATGACAAACAAAATTATTTGTTAAAAGTGACTATGTATCCCATGTCACAAAATTGGCTTGCACTGAGTAGGTTGTAGTTGAGTCCTTCAACATATGATACATGCTTGATTGTGAGTCCATTTCTGACCAAGTTACCATAAACTCTTGTATACCTAGGTCTGTCCTTACTTCCAAAGTTGACTTTTGGTCCATCTTTGGTAACAAAATCAATCTGACAATCTTTGCTCCTTCTCATGTGTCTTGAGCAACCACTGTCAAAGTACCATATTTCCTGAAAAACAAATTAATGAACTTTAGGTACCCAACTCTATTTGGGTCCACAAGAGTTAGTTTTAAGTACAACTTTTGGGATATTTCCATAAGGTCTCCTTTGAAATTTGTTGCACTTGTTTTCATATATATAAGCTACATTCCCATAAAATATGTGTTTGGATTGTACCTTATTTATGTGCTCTCTCAAGTCTTTTGGTCTAAACTAACTTCCAAAATGCTTTATATCATTAAAAGCTGAATAATTACCATCATTCTATTTGTACTGAGGTCTAAACTGACTTTTGTACTAAGGATTCTGCTGAGATCTCAAATGAGTTCTCTGCTAAGACTTGTGATAAGTCTTAGGTCTTGAATGATTGTTCTGTTCAGTTTTAGTAATAGGTTCAGAGAAGTTTCAATCATCATCAGAAGGGAATAATCTTGCTTTCCCCCTGAATTTGTGAATCTTTGAATAATTAACATTCTAGGATTTACTTTGATTGAAATATTTCTGGTTCTTTGCATGATTCACTTGTGTAGATCTGGCATTCGTTGTCATCTATTTCTTTGAGGACAACTGTTACCTTTAGATTTACCTTTGATATTAGGTGCAGCTGACTTCTTAAGAACCTGATGCTGAAACTAGGTTGACTTATTTTGAGTTGATTTTGCTGGTTCAGCATGCTTCTCATTTTGAGAATTTTGTTCAGCTACAAATTTAATGCCAGTTCTGACATTAGATTCTCCAGCTTTACTAGTTCCTTCATTTGACAGTTTGTTGAGTATCAAATCATAAGCCAGTTCTATCACCATAAGGCTTTCTAGATTTGAATCCAGTTGCAGAACTTGATTGAGCTAGAGATTCAGCTGCTGCTACTGAAGTAGTAGGCTGATGTTGATTCTTTGCTTGATCAGTTTTGTCAGTTTCAAGATATTCAACTCAGTCGTTAATCTTTCGACTTCCAGAATTAGAGATTCATTCTCAACTTTGATTGATTCATAACTAGCTTGTATTGTTACTAGCTAATTCATCAATTCATCTAAAGTTTCTTCTAATTCAAGATTTCGAGGATTAGAGCCAAGATAGTAGTTACAAAAGTCCCTAAGTTTGTCATTGATCAATGACTATGGCTTCACAAATTGAATACTAAGAACATGTAGGATTTGCTGCTCCAAATACTCCACTGAACAAATCCTACTAGCTGAGGGCAAGAAACTGAAAAAGAGAAAGGCTTCTGATAAGGATTGTAACATCCCGACCTTTCAGAAAAGGTTAAAAGAGTCTTTTAACAAAAATTCATTTTTTTTTGTTTTACTTTAATTAAAGGATTTGAAGTATTTTTACATATATATAATCGAAATATATAAATATATATTTAAAGAAGTTAATTTTGGAATTTATGAATTTATAATTACATTTAATATTGTGGGAAGTTTTATTTTGGGGAATTAACTCTCCATTATTTTAAATATTTCCAAGGAAGTTTTCATAATCCCTTTTTGACTGAACATAATTCGACCTTGGAGAGGAGAGAAAAGAAACAGAAATAAAGGGTTTGGCATTGGATACTTTTGCATATCTCCGTGACTGTTAATCCGTTTTGAAATCCGAAAGTACCGCTGGAATCGTGAGAAGACGAGGATCGTTTTGATACCAAAATTTAGGTCTGATTCTCAGGTATGTTGGAGTCGAATTTCTGCTGTGAATTAATGAAAAGGATCATGAATTCATGTGCTAGGGTTTTTGTTTCGTAGTTCTTTGTTTAGAAGATTTGAACATCAATTAATTCATGTTAATTGTGATCTTTTAGATCTTGTTTGAGGCCTGTTTAAGTGCTGCAGAGATTAGTTTTTGGTTTGTGGCTTCAATGAAGTAAGAGGCTCTTCCTATGTTTAATTAAAATTTTATGATGTTAAGGTTGAGCTTTTGTGCTGATTTCTTGATTGTAAATCATGTTAATTGTTGTTGTTGTAGTACAAGATGTTATGGTATGTTTAAAGGCTGTTTTCCTACTGTTTTGATGTGTATTTTTTGTGATAAACATGTTAGAAAGGTTGTAGAATCGAGAGAAGTGTTGAAAATCAGGTTTAGGGCCTGTACAGTTAGAATGCGCACGCATTGATCTTGCTTTTGGGAAATTTGATGTTTGAGCTATGTGTTGAGTTTCAAGCGTTGTTTCTTGATCTACAAAAAGAAACATTAATAAACATTCATGAACATTACAAAGCCATGAATAAGCTTCTGATGCGCTTGGTTCTACACCGGATGTATTCTTAAAGGGAATTGAAATTCGAGACCGTCGGAAGAGTAAGAGTTGCCTTGTGCTTTGATGAATTAGTATTCATCGATGTCTGTGTAATTGCTAGCTTGAGTCTAAGAGTCTTAGAAGAGAGAGTAGGGAGCTTTTTTGTCTGAATGAACCTAGGTGGCTAGCTAATCACTTAATAAACATATTTGACTAGATAAAAGATTAAACATCATGAGAGCTTGGATAGGCACAGTACAATATCGGCAATGTGATGTTTGGCCAGATAAAATGGTGATGATCACGGCCGGATTCAAGACCCGCCAGATAAAGTAGTGATCATTCCACCGGACAAACTCACGAACGAGATATGCATTCACCGGTCAGCTTTCTAGGGTTGGCCAGATAAAGTGGAATGATTATCTCGAGACCGCTAGAGATTTATCTCTATAGGGTTGCGTCTTTTGTCTTAGTGCATATCTCACTAAGTGTAGTGCCCTCGCAAACATGATGTAACAAAGATAAGTTAAGTTAGAAACTTTTAGTCACGACATGTTGATGAGCATGAAGTGAACCACAGAACTGAGTCGGTCTCATAATGATAACTTAATAATAATTAATGAACCTTTCGTTGTAAGACTTGATTATACATTAGCTTCTTCCTCTTTCTAAGTACTTTGTACTTACCTCAATTGCATATGTTGTTTTGTGTGCTTTTGGGGTGAGAAGACGAACAGGTTGTCCTTGAGCTCGTTGAGGAGTTCGATGATGTTTTGATGACGTTGGTGCTGATGATGCTTTCTTTTACTTTATTTTAAAGGTTGTACTATAGTATGTTGTACATTCTTAAATAACATGTTGTACTTCTATTCTATGTTTGAGAAGACAAGGGTTGTATCTTTATTTTGTAACATCGTACGTTGTAAGCTTTATCTCGTTGTTGTAAGCTTTTCCTTTCTACCCCTAGTCGGTTTGTATTCTAGTAGCATTTATGGTTTTTACCCGAGCCTTTTAGGCTTCCGTTGCTTTATTTTGATACGACGACGTAGAGGCTGGCGTATAATATTAAATTTATTTAATGCTATACGCGCCGAACGTTCTCTCCTGGATAAGGGCTCGGTATCTGGGAGCGGGGAGTTACAGTTGGTATCAGAGCGAAGTGTTCCTTGATTTTCTAGGCTTCCATCTCTCCATTCCTTAATATAAGACTTCTTTAGACCACTTAGTAACCATTCTGACATCCTTGATCTTTCAGAATGGTAGGAACCCGTAGAAGTTTCTTTACTAACCTAAGTTCTTTTCTTAAGATAAGGTATCTTGGATCTTTTAGAACCTTTCTGATCTCTCTTGTTCTTGGTGGTAATTTTTGTAAAGCTAATAATCCGTATACCGTGGTTAGTTTTCACTAGAGCCAAGTGAAAAGTCTTCTTAGGCGAAGGTTAGGTTGAGTTCTATGCTCAAATCTTTTATGTGATGCCCTCAAGTTTGTTCCTTCTCGGATCCTTAATAGAATCCCTATCTTCTTTCGACCTTTCAGACTTTTCTCTCTTTACTCTTCTCTTGGAGGATTTAAAGTTTTCTTATTGCGACTTTTTGATTTAATCATTTCTTTGATTTTATAATTTGGTGTTATGCAAAACGAGTAAACGATTTTGTTCACGTTTCCATATGTGTTTTAATATCATTTCTGATGTTTCAAAAATTCTGTAAAGTTGCAGTCACTTAGAAAATTGCCTTATCTACAATTTCTCCTTTGGCATCAACTTAGTTTTCAATATGGATTGTTCATAAATTGTTTAACAAGGAGGAGTACTCTGTTCAGAAAATTCTGCAGCGGTACTCTTCCTTATGAATCTGTTTTGAATAATCTAAATACCTCCAAATGACTTGAATTTTTGATATGTTGTAGAAAACTTTCTTCTCTAAAATTTTTGTTTTGGAGTCAAGTGTAAATTCGTTCTGGTTTGAGTACAATCTGCAACACAATGCAGATTATAATTTTCTGAAATTTTTGTCAGCTTACAGCAGTCGACGAAAAATAATTATTTTAACCAACCAATACTTTTCCATAAATTCTGAATTTTGTGTAGCATATGTAAAACTTATATACCTACAACTATTCTTTTTACATCATGTTCAAAATCAGTTTGGTTTGTTCTATACAAGTCAATCATTTCATGGTTGATGTATGTACTTAAACTTTTAAAACCATTTTAGTACTTGTTCATGAAAGGCTAGACAACATCCTTTCACCCTAGAAGTTTAGGTGTGGGGTTAGAGGTGTTGGGAAGGATTTGTAGTATAAGACTTTTAACTTAGTTGTTAGCCAAAGTAAGAAGTTTAGTAGGTAGGTATTAAGTGTTGTAGATTTAATACCCTTATGTGACAAGAAACAATTACATGGTGACTTTCCAATCCCATATTTTCTTTAACAAGGTGCTTTCTATAATCATTTGGTTTCATACTTAGTTACCTCTAATTTCAAATGTTTTCCCATGCATACTATTTGTAACCAATGTGCTAGCTAGATCATCCATTTGAAACTTTTTGAACTCGGTAAAAGTCTTTTCATTGTGAAGTTTTGTTTTCCAAGTGTGCACAAACTTTGATGTGTCTTTTTTTTATGAAGATGTTTTCATAGTGTCAAATGCTTGATTTATGGAAACAACTTTCTCATCCTTCGAACTATTTGAACTGGCAATTGCATATCCTTTCAGTGCATCATGTTTAGCAAATTCGGGTCAATACACTTTTGCATCCTAGTGATTACCTTCAATGCATCCCCTACACTATGTTTTAGTGCAGAAGATGTTTTGTTTAAAGACTCAACTCTTTTATTAGAATTTTATACCATTTCGAAAACCGGTTGAAAGATCAAACTTTCTCAAAACATCCATTTTAATTACATATCCTTTTTTCTTCCGGTAAGAATACGTGAACAACCATTTCTTACCTAAGTGTCATTTAATAGCTCCAGACTACTTTTAGAAAATTATATATATACATATGTTCAAAAGTCCTATCGATAATTACTTTCAAAGTACTGCATCTTTTACTCCCTTACGAATTTTTTTTTGAATAAGCGAGTAGTCGAACCTCTTTTACGTCTCATGCATGTGTTTTAAAGTTATGTTTTGATAAAGAATTTTAGCCTGCAACTTATTTTGTTAAGAGTATTCCTCGACAAAATTTTCTACAAGTGTTAAGTTGTTTTGTCTTATATTAAACCATCCTTCTTCAAATTGGAAGAAATGGCTTTCTGAATTTTTTTTAAACAAAGGGTTGTCCTCATTCCTTTGAACATTTGCACCCTTGATGCAAACCTTTTAACAATGTCACAATAGCCCTTCTTGTGTTAGTCTTTGAACGACACGAAAACATGCATTATTTGAAACTCTTGTGTTTTCTTTACACAGTCATCACTTATGATTTTTTTTTTCTCGAAGCACTTCTTCGATTTACCTTTATCATTGAACCTTTGGAGAAGATGTTCCCCGCTTTCAAAAAAAAAAAATTTAACTGCAACGGTTGTTGAAAGAAATAGAAAATGCATTCTCTGAGTTCATTTACTTTCTTTTCCACGTTATCATTCATGACCTCTTCGCAAAATTTCTCCAATTTACTTGGATTTTCATCTTGAAAACTTTAGAGAGAATATTACTCGTCTTCAATTATTTTTATTATATATATATATATATATATATATATATATATATATATATATATATATATTTGAATAAGATTTGAAACTTTTTCTACTTCCGGACCTTTTCTATTGAACTCTTTAATAGCGAAGTAAGAAAATTTATCCTTTTGCATTCAATCATACCAATTACTTCAAGGGAAAGGAAAATGTTTTCAATATGGATTATATTGGATGATCTTTTGGTTGCAACAAATGTCCTAGCCAGAGAACTTTTGTTTTATCGATTTTATCACAAGTGGCCTCATCTTGGTAAATTTTATATGTCATCCATTTTGTGTTATCCAAATAAATGTTTTACTATATGCATGTGAACCAACTTCAAACCATCTTTCATTTTGTATTACGCGTCTCAAAATTTCCCATTGTTATCTCCTTTAGTAGTTTCAGTTTTCAAAAGACTTTTATAACCATTCTTACATTTCTTCTGGAATCAAGGTGAGAATAAGTTTAAGACTTTGTTTCTTGTATATGTTTTTCTTAAAAATAAATTCTTTTACCACTCCAGTCTTCTGTTGGACTATAAAATTATGTTTGCTGATAAACTCACTGTCAAAAGTTGTTTTCTTGTCTATAGGAAAGCCTTATAAGTTTGGTAGAAGATGTTTATATGGTTTCCTTTTTGAAGACTAGTAAAGATTGATGTATGTCTATGGTTTGGGTGTGTTATAGATGGATTAGTGCTGGATTGATAACAAGATGGAGTTGAAGTTCCTTAAGTTAATAGCTAGTTTCTGGAAGGTAAGGCAGATGTATAGGTCAAAGCAACCCTCGTATAAGTATGGAACTGCTGTAAGGGTGACAAATGGACGAAGAACCTAGAAGAATACTACTTGTTAATTAGTGGATTGATGTATGACTTTTGGGACAAAGTGTTATAGGAGGAGTTTAAGGAGTTAGGTTAGTAGAGTTGAGTATAAGGTAGTTGAAAGGCGTGAATAAGCTAGAGTAGTGCTGGGGTCTGAAGTACAAGATTAGTTGTGTTGGACGCATTGAAGCCTGGACGATGAAAATACTAAGGTCCAAATCAGTTGGAGATAACGTTTTGTTTGAAGGTGAACTAAAAGGTAGGCAAGCTGGTACATAAGATGATAGTGCAGTTGGTCCTGGCAAGTTTCGAGGGCGAAACTTCTTTAAGGGGAGAAGAATGTAACATCCCGACCTTTCAGAAAAGGTTATAAGAGTCTTTTAACAAAAATTCATTTTTTTTGTTTTACTTTAATTAAAGGAGTTGAAGTATTTTTACATATATATAATCGAAATATATAAATATATATTTAAAGAAGTTAATTTTGGAATTTATGAATTTATAATTACATATATTATTGTGGGAAGTTTTATTTTGGGGAATTAACTCCCCATTATTTTAGATATTTCCAAGGAAGTTTTCATAATCCCTTTTTGACTGAACATAATTCGACCTTGGAGAGGAGAGAAAAGAAACAGAAACAAAGGGTTTGGCATTGGATACTTTTGGGCATATCTCCGCGACCGTTAATCCGTTTTGAAATCCGAAAGTACCGCTTGAATCGTGAGAAGACGAGGATCGTTTTGATAAAAAAATTTAGGTCTGATTCTCAAGTATGTTGGAGTCAAATTTCTGCTGTGAATTCATGAAAAGGATCAAGAATTCACATTCTAGGGTTTTTGTTTCGTAGTTCTTTGTTTAGAAGCTTTGATCATCAATTAATTCATGTTAATTGTGATCTTTTAGATCTTGTTTGAGGCCTGTTTAAGTGCTGCAGAGATTAGTTTTTGGTTTGTGGCTTCAATCAAGTAAGATGCTCTTCCTAATGTTTAATTAAAATATTATGATGTTAAGGTTGAGCTTTTGTGCTGATTTCTTGATTGTAAATCATGTTAATTGTTGTTGTTGTAGTACAAGATGTTATGGTATGTTTAAAGGCTGTTTTCCTGCTGTTTTGATGTGTATTTTTTGTGATAAACATGTTAGAAAGGTTGTAGAATCGAGAGAAGTGTTGAAAATCAGGTTTAGGTCCTGTACAGTTAGAATGCGCACGCATTGATCTTGCTTTTGGGAAATTTGATGTTTGAGCTATGTGTTGAGTTTCAAGCGTTGTTTCTTGATCTACAAAAAGAAACATTAATAAACATTCATGAACATTACAAAGCCATGAATAAGCTTCTGATGCGCTTGGTTCTACACCGGATGTATTCTTAAAGGGAATTGAAATTCGAGACCGTCGGAAGAGTAAGAGTTACCTTGTGCTTTGATGAATTAGTATTCATCGATGTCTGTGTAATTGCTAGCTTGAGTCTAAGAGTCTAAGAAGAGGGAGTAGGGAGCTTTTGTCCTGAATGAACCTAGGTGGATAGCTAATCACTTAATAAACATATTTGACTAGATAAAAGGTAAAACATCATGAGAGCTTGGATAGGCACAGTACAATATCGGCAATGTGATGTTTGGCCCGATAAAGTGGTGATGATCACTGCCGGATTCTAGACCCGCCAGATAAATTAGTGATCATTCCGCCGGACAAACTCACGAACGAGATATGCATTCACCGGTCAGCTCTCTAGGGTTGGCCAGATAAAGTGGAATGATTATCTCGGGACCGCTAGAGATTTATCTCTATAGGGTTGCATCTTCTGTCTTAGTGCATATCTCACTAAGTGTAGTGCCCTCACAAACATGTTGTAACAAAGATAAGTTAAGTTAGAAACGTTTAGTCACGACATGTTGATGAGCATGAAGTGAACCCCAGAATTGAGTCGGTCTCATAATGATAACTTAATAATAATTAATGAACCTTTCATTGTAAGACTTGATTATACATTAGCTTCTTCCTCTTGCTAAGTACTTTGTACTTACCTCAATTGCATATGTTGTTTTGTGTGCTTTTGGGGTGAGAAGACGAATAGGTTGTCCTTGAGCTCGTTGAGGAGTTTGATGATGTTTTGATGACGTTGGTGCTGATGATGCTTTCTTTCTTTTACTTTATTTTAAAGGTTGAACTATAGTATGTTGTAGATTCTTAAATAACATGTTGTACTTTTATTCCAAGTTTGAGAAGAAAGGGTTGTATCTTTATTTTGTAACATCGTACGTTGTAAGCTTTATCTCGTTGTTGTAAGCTTTTCCTTTCTACCCCTAGTCGGTTTGTATTCTAGTAGCATTTATGGTTTTTACCCGAGCCTTTTGGGCTTCCGTTGCTTTATTTTGATACGACGATGTAGAGGCTGGCGTATAATATTAAATTTATTTAATGCTATACGCGCCGAACATTCTCTCCGGATAAGGGCTCGGTACCTGGGAGCTGGGCGTTACAAGGATTGTCTGGAGAAACAACTGTTTCCTGACATTGAGAGTCAGAATCAAGCAAAGGTTGTCAAGAAATTGAAGAAAGTTCATGGTAAAGGGAAAGAATTGTGAGTCTTGTAGGAATAGAAAGACCAAGAAGAGAAAAGGAAAGTTGCTGAAACTAAGGAGGATACGCTGCTGGAGAATGTGAATCAGGAAACATAGGCAAAATAAGGGTCAGTAAAGCCTGTTGTTTTTCCTGAAGTTGTAACTAAAGATGTCTATAAAGAAGTTGAAGATGTGTCTAAGGATGGTGGAGAGACATAAGATGAGAGTTTAGCTATTTTGTGTTGTATAATCTATGCCCTAGTTGCATATTGTGTTTGATTAATTCTCAAAAATATTATCTTTTATATGGTACTATATTTGATCATGTTACTACTGGCCATGAAACTTTGGTTTACATCATATGGCATTGTTTTTGTATTTGTCTATTTTGCAAAAATTTAATTTAATTGGTTATTAAGTTAATTATATGTTATTTGTTTAGTGTTACTGAACCTCATAATATAAGCCTCATGATTGTTTCATTAAGTCCAGCCCGTTCATTCACTCAAAGCCTTGTCCAATGCCCTTCATATTGACTTCATCCTCACACGAGCATCCGAAATTGTCATATGTCCAATCATTTGTCCAAGGTCATCCTCAAGCATGGGTCACTCCCGTTTTGTCATACGGCCAATTTTAAGGTATGTCAATTAAACAAACGAATTAAACGTAATAATCTCTTGAGTACATATGTCAATAAGAGTTTGTTTCTCCCGAAACAAATCTACCCCCGGTTTAGGAAATCGGATTCCGTTGTCACGTTTTCACTCGGCCAATTTTACCCTCCGGTCATTCTATTAACGAGTTCATAACCTAACTACGAGGCGTCAATTCATAATTAGATTATGAATTCTTTCATATCAAGTAGCTAATTCAATACGAATATAGAAAGAGATTCATTATAACCGATTTTTATCCAATTTTAGTATAGTCATCATCCATTTCCCTAAAAAGATAATACTAATCCAATTTCATATCTTGGCTAGATATTAAGTTAGCCTAATATCATTATAATTAATATATAGATACTAATAACAACGTAAATACATTAGAAAAGTTACCGATTACAATCGAAGCTTCGAGTTGTATCCTCCGGAAATAGCAACTCCTTTACATCAATGAGCCTTGATACATCCTCTAAGTATTATAACGATACTTTATACTACGATTATTCCGGCGAGTGCCATTTACGGCTTTTATTTAACTAAAAACAACAAAACGAAACTATAGATAGATATAGAAGAGAGATATATGTATTGGTACCCTTCAAAATGGTTGCACTTGAGGGGTATTTATAGGGTGTACCACAAGGCCGGCGCGTGCCGGCTACACAGTATATATTCCCTTGTCAGAGATTTGTGGGCCCAATGTCAGAGATTTTCTTGCAAGATCCGGCCTTCTCCGGCGCGTGCCGGACATACAACATATCTTATGTTCGTAAAAACCGATCTCGAGCTGTAGACCTCAGATTGACATGATTTGATAGTCGTTGGAAAGCTCTTTTGAAGGCCTACAACTTTCATCAAGGACTTTTTCTCTGAAAATGCCTCTAAGTTAGATCAAATGTCCGTTGAAGATGAGTTACGGTAGAAACATTAAGGACAGTTGATCTGTTCAAAGTTGTTAGATTTTGGCATAATCTTTTATCCCACAAAAACTCATGATTTATACTTCAAAGTATGTCATATTTTGGGATCTCGGTAAACATCTGATCCTGCAATAAAATCAACGAAACACCAAACGTAAATCTGACAAAAAAACCATCATTTTTATCGTTTTTATAACTTATGCATCTAATTATAACTAACTATGATTTTTATAAGTTTTCGATGCATTTATATGAAATTATACTAAAATATCATAAAATAATAATAAAAAGTCTTATAATATGATCATATATTTTTCATACATCACAACTCCCCACTTAGCTTTTGATCGTCCTCGAGCAAAATAAGCGATAATATAATTCTTCTAGATTAAATTCCTAACTTAGTAACGTATCTTGTCAATATTATAATTATATTATTTTCATCTATCTAAGATATTAAGAAGATAAAAAATGTATATAACGTAATAAACTAGTTATAAAATATTTTTTAAATGAAATTTTTCATGAATTACTTTATAAGTATAAATAAAATATTTAGAACAACTTTTTAATCTCCACTGTATGATTTATCGGAATCAATGATTAAGTCAAGTAGTTGGCAAATTGGCTTGTAACGTTCAGGCTCAGGGTAGTTGGCTAATCGAAAAGGATAACAAAGGGAAATCAAAAGAGATAGAAGCAAGTCGTACGTACTTACACCTTCATCTTCTGATCAAAAATTTCTCAATCAGTAACACTCCTGACACTGTTTTAAATTTTCAACTTTAATAACTTCCAAAATATGGTTTCTCTTTTTTTTTTTTTTTTTTTGAACATAAATAATAAGACTTAAGAACATAGGCATTGCTTTATCAAGATTGATCGGAGTACTACTCTTTCGATCGAAAATCACGAATTCGGTTTCCTTAAACTCGTGATAACTCTTGATAGTTTTGATTCGACTTTTTCTTTTTCATCAGATTTATAGCATATACCTTCATTCCCAGCAATAGGACATTTCGTGATAATACCCTAGCTGGACTACTATCATCAGGCAGCTTTATCTGATATTTTATTTTTGGGTTGTCGATCAAAAACAGAAAAGATACCTATAATACTCTGTTCTTATATTTTTATTTTTATTATTATTATTATATATATATATATATATTTTATTTTTTTTAGAGAGAATAACCATATTTGATAACAAACTGCCTTCCGAATAACATTCATTTCAATCTCAGCATATATCAAATTTCGATGTTGTCACCGCTATCCATAAATACATACTAAACTTGCGGGATTTTCAAAGAAATGTAGACCATTATTAAGTTAGGTTAGTAATTTCTAGTTAATAATAATGGCTATTTCGAGTGAGGTCTTGATCACTCTACAAGGCTGAGGTGGGGACAAAAATTGGAAATTATGTTCGGGTAGGCTTATTTGGCTCTGGTTTATCAAAGTTATGCCAAAAATCTCATCATCCCTAATCCGATTCCAATTTCATACTTGTCTTGAAAAGAAAATTATGCTAAAATTTCATTATAATTATAAGTAACTTTTGTCTAATTTCATAAAAAAATATTTCATAATATTTATCAAGATATATATACTTAAAATCTTATTAAAAATCTAAAATAGACATAATTAATATAAGAATAATATATCAAGATTACTTTACTTAATTAAAAATTTATTCTATCCAAATATATCATTTTTATCAAATAATTATATATTATTGCTTATTAAACTAAGTGTGTAAGTATTTGATGTATTAAATTCACTTTATTTACTAACCAATCTCTACTCCCCACTTACGAATTGGCATCGTCCCGATGGCTAATGAGTAGTAAAAATTTGGATTAGAAAATAAAATGAATTCTATCATGGTTAGATTATTTTAGGTGTCAAATAGACGAGCGTTTATATAATATAAAAGAAAAACATTTAAAAACATAAATTAAAAACATGCAAATATAACACAACTTAAAACTACTAGGAGTGTTAAACTAGAAAACCATAAATTAAGTTAAACTAATTTAAACTAATTTATTAAACTAAGTTATTTTAATTTATTGTGACTTATACTAACGTACTTGTACTACTTTTATGATTTTTATTCCTTCCCGACTACCAACACGCTTATCTAATTTTCACCACTTGACGATCCTCCCGGAATATCGACTGGTAAAAGCCCAACACGAGGAATACGAGCTGGAAAATATTCATCTGTCGCTCTTTCCGGAACCCTTGCCAAACGAACACATAACCTAGAAATCAACCATCCAAATGGTAAAGGATGATAATTCGGTCTTCTCCCGAACGCAAAACTCACAGCTGATTTATGAATCAGCACTCCCCAATCTATAACAGCTCCAGTAGTAATCGCATATAGAAGCATCAATTCATCATCACTAACTTCCGAGAAATTAACAGTTGGATAAACACGTGAGTTGATGAATCGCTTCCACGTTCTAAGATGGGGAAGAAAAGCAGTCGTAGAGACATTTTGATCAATATCATAATTGTAGAACAAGAGTGGACAAGCTTCCGAATATTTTGTAATAAAACCGTCAGCGGTATCCAATCTCCATTGATACTCAAAATGACTTGGTGATGTGTGGACTGGTGGAATAAGGAAAATTTGATTTATGTTGGTAGAAGTGAAAGGAACAACAACTCCTCTCACTGTAACAGACTGTGTTAACGGCACAGTATGAGCTTCTGAAAGTACTGAATAGAATTCTCTTACCACAGTAACATTAATCCTACCTCTCGGCATACGACAAAAATAGTCCCACCCATCTATATCCATCCTCGTAAATGCCCAGTTTGTCAACCTTTCGAAATTTAAACCCCTTTCAATCAACACCGGTGACTGATTGAAATTACTTATATAAGGGTTGTGAACCGAAGCATACATAGGCTCGTAAGGGATTTGATGAAAAAATGGATTTGGAATGACAGAATTTGGTGTATGTGGAGGAGAATAACTGTTAACTGACGAACGATCGGACATTTTAAACTCTTTATAGCGAGAAAATTAAAGATAAAGGAAGGAAATGAGCATTTTAGGAATGCTGCATCTGTTTCCTTTTATAGGCAAAGCTGGACTGAAATGGAAATATCCTGAGAAGATCCTGCAGCCCACTACACCGGCGCGTGCCGGACACCAACCGGCGCGTGCCGGTCAAATAGTGCTCAGTCAGAGATATTTCAATTTCTAGCTTGATCCAGCTTTTATTTTCTGACAATAGATTCTGCATATTTCTAAAACGTGGGGGAAAAATTTGAAAACATCCGAAAACTACGAAAAAATAACAACGTAACAACGTGCACTACCCCGAGAGTGCATCAAACGTTTAACGTACACAACACATATAAAAGATTATAAGGCAAACCATAAGTAGATAGTTATACAAAAAAAAAAAAAAAATTCACTCGTCCTCATCATAGTTAAGATCAATGTCACCAGTAAGGTCGTACTGAGATGACGATGATCCAAATGTAGATAGTATCGAAGTAAAATCAGCTCCTTGCGACTGCGTCGTATGAATACCATAACTGAACTGCTGTGGATCCGATACAGAAGTTCGAAATGATGTCTCAGTCCTCATCGTCGACATAGAAACTGATCCCTGAAGACCAAATGAACCAAATCCTGCTGTCACATCTGCTACAGAAGTCACTCCTCCCATGCCCAAGGATGTCCCTGGTGTACCTGTAAACATACCACCCTGTCCTATGGATGACGGCGTATAGTCCTGATAAATAACAGGTGGTGGAATCGGTGGAATCCAATCGGCATAGTATATGGGTCGCCGACCGTAGGGTGTCTAGCGAAATCTCGGCAAATCTAGGATCAAACTCACTCATAGCATCTCGATATCCTCTCCGACCAACTCTAATGTCCTCGCCCAATGTCTATTCTTCTCACAAAGCTAAAGCTATATTAGCATCGGTCTAGCCCGAGCTTGAACTAAATGCTTTGAAACATAGCCTCAACTTGGCTCGTTGTGGCTGATGTGACTGTCTCGGTGGTCTAGGTACTTGAGTGTGAATAGGAGGTGGAGGTGGTGGTTGACGATTAGGATTATTGTAATCTATTACTCCAGTAGGTAAGGCTCTCAGCTTAAGACCAATGGGAGGAATGTAGGGAGACACAGTTCTATCCGAGGGTAAGACAGGAACTTCTGCAAGCTCACACAAGGCAGAAATGAGACTAGGGAACGGGAGACGTCCCCCTCGATAACGAGTGCTTGCAAACTCACATGCCTTAGAAAAGATCAATTTCCCCAGATTTATAGGAATATCATTAACCATGGCCCAAGCAATAACCACTTCCTCTCGACCAAATGCACAAACATGTGTGGAAGGACATACATTATGGCCTAAGAACTGTTTTATTGCCCTTATGTCTGATGAAGGAAAAATTCACTGTTATTTTTATAACTTTTCACCCCGTTTTTAATATCATTTTGAGCACTTTTATATCAATTTGAGTCATTAATTCCTAAGTTTCATAAAAATATATAAGTCGTGACTATTTTATAAAATATCATGTTTTTATAAGTTTTTATTAGTTTTTGTACCGGTTTAGTAACCGGAGTGTCGTGTCGGATTTACGTTTGGTATTTTGGTGGTTTATTGCGGGATTATAAGTAGACCAAAATCCTACGTAACGACATGTTTTGAGCCCTAAAAGAGGTGTTAAGAGGGTTATAAGAAGGTGCCACAAGTTTACGAGTTCAACGGAGCAAATTTTCCTAAGTACTTAATCGTTACATATTTTCGACGGAGATTTGACCCAGCTTAGAGGCATTTTCAGGGGATGACTTCTTCATGAAAGTCGTAGATCTTCAAGTAATCTTTCCAACGCATTTTGAATCACGTCAATCGGACTTCTACAACTCAAATGGTGGTCAAGTGGCTAATCAATTCGTATTAGTGGAAATCCCGAAAACGACACGACATACGAATGGCTCATCAAAACGACATTTTCTGAAGAAGAGTCCTTCATGAAAGTTGTAGAGTTTTCCGAGAGATTTCTAATGACGTTTAAATCATGATTTTTGGAGGTCTACAACTCAAGATATAGATTTTAGAAGTTTAATATATAATTATATAATTATATATATACACATAACCGCCCGCACATGCATTCGGTTAGAAGTAATCATTGCAAATGATGATTCGGGACCGATCCGACTCCCTTTCGGGACCGGTCCGGCTCCTTGAAATTGCCTATATATATGAGAGCGTATGCGAGTAAACTTTGCCCCTCTCTTCTCCCATTTCTCTTCTTCTCCTTCTTCTTTCTTTTATTTATGTTATGGAGGGGCCTATATGTAATATATATGTCGTTATAATGTCGGTGTAATAACCCGACTAGTTATAGTTTTAATATAATTTCGTTTCCGCTTTTTATTGCTTTCTTTTATTTTATGCAATTAGTATAAATATATATATATACGTATATTATATATATATCTATATCTATATATATATCTATATATTTATCTATACGTATATCTATATAGCTGTAGTTATCTTTTTCGTTTTGTTTTCTTTCGTTTGTTATTTTCGTTGTTATTTTCGTTAATATGAGTAGTTAAACTCAACATAGCCGAATTATGTGAAAACGGGTGAAATTAACCCTTGGGAGACGAGATGGAGTTGTGTTGTGCTTAATTTAACGTTTTTATGATAAAATCATGTTTTAAACTTGTTTTGATCATTTTAATAACTTTGAATAAAATTGACAACTTTGTTCACGGTTACATCGAGCTTATAAATGTATTTTGCGGTGAGATGTGAGATATGGATATCACTAATCATAGTCCTGATTGTTAGATTGACAATCTAAGTGACAGATCTGGACTATGCCTAAGTGAAATTCTTATTTTTACGAGATGTGCGAAACATGTTTTAAAATCACTAAACCATAGTCTTAATCGTTAGATTGGCAACCTAAGTGACACGTTAAACTATGTTTTCTGTGAGGTTTTTCAACGGCTTTTTATTCTGGTCAACCATGTTAGGCGAGTTAGCTCTCTAAAGGGAGGGTTAATAAACCTAGTGTGGGGGTTAAGTGAGAGCCGTTCGATCTTAACGCAAGAATAAAGAGTTGACTCCCGTGAATATCATATGAAATGAATCGGATAAAACACACTCCTTATCAAGTTATTCCCGTGGGGAGATAACCCGTTGGATCATGGCTCGGCTATGCTTTTTAATCACCTAGTTAATCTCGTTAGTTAAAATTTATTTTTCGCATTAGTATAAAAACTCCACCTAAAACTTTGATCGCCTAGACTAAGTTCGACGTTCATTTTGGTACTCACAACCACATTTCTCTTGGGACGACCTCGTACTCCCGTAGCTATCCTAGCAATCGACCTGGTACTCTGCCAGTTAGAGAGTTAGTTTACCCACAGTTGCGAGTCTTTATAAATGTATTTTTTAGTAGGTGAATTTTTCGCTCATCAAAAAAATTGGCGCCGTTGCCGGGGACCAATATTTTAATGGGTGTATTTTTCTCTCATCAAAAAAATTGGCGCCGTTGCCGGGGAAATGTGTGATATTGTTGTGATATCTTGTAAGTGAACCGAAGGCTTGGGCCTAGGTTTTAAAAAAAAAAAAAAAAAAAACAAAAAAAATAAAAACGAAAAAAAAAATTTTTTTTTTTTTGTTTTCCTGTTGTTTTCTGAGATCTTGCAGATTGAGTTTAAATGGATGGATTTTTCAATCAATACTACTCACCTGAACAACAATACTCCTACCAACCTCAGGCACCGGAACAATCTTATCAACAACGGTTCGTGTCTCGGCCTCAATATCAACATCGAATAACCAAGGTTCATGGAATTATCGGTGCCCTAGTGCATACCGGGACCGAAATTATGGTTATTCGAGTTATGAGCCACAACATTACGAGGGTTACCCGAACCCTAATGCTTATCGGGATTACGGTGTTCATACTCGGCACGTTGATAGCTTTAACCATATTCGGCCATCGATCGGTGTCCGGAATGGCAAGAGGACTACTACTCACCTCCGATGAATCAATGTCAATATGATCGGTGCGCCCCCATGCCACAAGAAGAATTCACCGACAACAAATAGAGCAACTAGAACGATTGAACCGGATCTTGGAAGAGCGATCGTTGGACATGCGGGAGTTCAAGGTAAGTACGACTCCGCTATAAGAAATCTTCAAGACAAGGTGGGGCAATTGATTGAATTAGTGAGGTATGTGAAAGAGGCGAGAGACAAGTGCAATAGAGGTGGTTAGGGATGAAAATGTTATCACCGAAAAAGTTCGGGATGAGAATGAGGTTGATAATTCGGTTCGCGAAGAAAAAGTGCAAGATTTGGAGATGACGAGTTAGAGGAGCGAGAGATTGATTGGCCATCTTTAGTAAAGCCACCGGGAGAGTTGGTAATAGGCGATATATCGGTCCCGGATTACTACATTCGTCCACTCTGTGAGGATGAATTTTCCGCGGTCCAGTTTGTGTACTCCCCGATGGATGAGCTTTATGGTAATTTTCAAAAGAAGATGTTTCGACAGGTTGATAACAGAAGATTCTCTAGCTGGGAGGAGATAGCATCGAGGGCCAAACGAGGTACGTTTCTAGACAATTTAATTTCAATGGTTCTCGCATTGTTAATTTTTCTTAAGCTATTGATCTTCTTGAGTTCGATTTTGGTTGATCGAGTCTGTATAGAGTCACCCTGTCGAGCAAACGACGTTAAACAAAAGCGCTACCGGGAGGCAGCCCGATAATAATAATTTGGATAAGACTAGTCTGAATGAAATGTAGAATTTGTATGAAAGATGAACACAAAGCACAACCAAGTCTCAGGATGAATGTTTGAATGTCATTAAGAGGGAATGATTAGGTGGTTATCCGAAAATCCCGAGGGAATTTAAAGAAAACATTCAAATACATCATTTCTTGGACTTAGGTTGTAGAACCCTTGAGGATCTGGGTATAAAAGACTCACTACATTTCATTTTATGATCTAGTCTGTTTCAAATTTCTAGTAGTTGTAGTATAGTGGTGAGTATTCCCACCTTAATAAAACTGTGTGTAATAAAAATGAATTTAGGAATAGCTGACTTGACTATGATATATGCTCATGTGATACGTATATGCTTAGATGTTCTGTGCTTTACCCGTGTGGGTTATTTTTCCATCTAAAGCTATATATATATTGCCTATCGAATTTTCTGACGTAACAGGGCCATTATCTTATTATTCTCATATCCCTATTCGATGTCTTGGCACGAGGACCATGTCCCGTGTTTTCTTTGTTTTAAGTTTTGGTATAGGGATTCGGATCGTGCTTTCTCATGGCTGTTACGGGATTCAATAGCACCTTTCTGCCTGGTTTATAAGCTAAGTCTTCCTCTCTATCTCATTTACACTCTGAGAATAATGCAAAATCGTAAGTGGGGGGTAGAGTCTGGTTGGTTTAGAAATGGCAGTAAGTGTTTAAACCTTTAGTTTTTGATTCTTTTTCGAGCATTATTTAGTTGATTAAAATAAATTGTATAAGGTATATATTTCATGGATTTAAAGATGTAATGATCAATTTGGATATGTATAACCAATGTGAACCGTAAGTGCATTTTAGCCTAAATTTATTTGTGTAACATGAATTCCTTCACGTAAGCCTTTGATATTGAAGCGAAAATTTTAAACTGTACCCATTCAGTATTCTAGTGGTTTATCCTAGAGATAGCAGTAACTTAGTACCTAACTTCGAACATGTACTTGTGAATATCTGAAGGTTTGAATGTGATAGAAAGAATGTCAAAATAAGATAAACTATATATATGTCGGTTGTAGCTACCAATGATTTGAGTGCGGTAGGCGTTATCACGAAACGTCCTATACCACTATGAGGCTTAAAAGCTCCCGACTGCCTGATGATATTAGTCCAGCTAGGGTGTTATCACGAAACATCCTATTGCTGGGAATGAGGGCATAAGCAATAAAAAAAATAAAAAAAAAATTTAATAATAATAATAATAATAACAACCTAGTTAATTTCTGACTATCCCCAGTATAAACTAAATGATATGCATTAGGGATTATCCTAATAAGTACACGGGAGGACGTTGTGTGGAATTGTTACTACCTATGCCTAGGAAAGTCATTAGGATCGTCGAATGGATATTTGTGCGTTTGCTTGAATTATTCAAGAGAGGATAGTGGAAATTGAAAAGGCTTGTCACACACTCAATCTGTTATACATTTATATTGCGGTTAACGTGTAGTTATGATTCGAATGGTTGCATCATCTGATTGTCATTTATATCTTATATCTTCATGAATTTTTCCTCATTCATTTTATTTTATCGCTTATTTTGTTCGAGGACGACCAAAAGCTAAGTGGGGGGTTGTGATGACGGAAAAATTCACTGTTATTTTTATAACTTTTCACCCCGTTTTTAATATCATTTTGAGCACTTTTATATCAATTTGAGTCATTAATTCCTAAGTTTCATAAAAATATATAAGTCGTGACTATTTTATAAAATATCATGTTTTTATAAGTTTTTATTAGTTTTTGTACCGGTTTAGTAACCGGAGTGTCGTGTCGGATTTACGTTTGGTATTTTGGTGGTTTATTGCAGGATTATAAGTAGACCAAAATCCTACGTAACGACATGTTTTGAGCCCTAAAAGAGGTGTTAAGAGGGTTATAAGAAGGTGCCACAAGTTTACGAGTTCAACAGAGCAAATTTTCCTAAGTACTTAATCATTACATATTTTCGACGGAGATTTGACCCAGCTTAGAGGCATTTTCAGGGGATGACTTCTTCATGAAAGTCGTAGATCTTCAAGTAATCTTTCCAACGCATTTTGAATCACGTCAATCGGACTTCTACAACTCAAATGGTGGTCAAGTGGCTAATCAATTCGTATTAGTGGAAATCCCGAAAACGACACGACATACGAATGGCTCATCAAAACGACATTTTCTGAAGAAGAGTCCTTCATGAAAGTTGTAGAGTTTTCCGAGAGATTTCTAATGACGTTTAAATCATGATTTTTGGAGGTCTACAACTCAAGATATAGATTTTAGAAGTTTAATATATAATTATATAATTATATATATACACATAACCGCCTGCACATGCATTCAGTTAGAAATAATCATTGCAAATGATGATTAAGGACCGATCCGGCTCCCTTTCAGGACCGGTCCGGCTCCTTGAAATTGCCTATATATATGAGAGCAGATGCAGAGTAAACTTTGCCCCTCTCTTCTCCCATTTCTCTTCTTCTCCTTCTTCTTTCTTTTATTTATGTTATGGAGGGGCCTATATGTAATATATATGTCGTTATAATGTCGGTGTAATAACCCGACTAGTTATAGTTTTAATATAATTTCGTTTCCGCTTTTTATTGCTTTCTTTTATTTTATGCAATTAGTATAAATATATATATATACGTATATTATATATATATCTATATCTATATATATATCTATATATTTATCTATACGTATATCTATATAGCGTAGTTATCTTTTTCGTTTTGTTTTCTTTCGTTTGTTATTTTCGTTGTTATTTTCGTTAATATGAGTAGTTAAACTCAACATAGCCGAATTATGTGAAAACGGGTGAAATTAACCCTTGGGAGACGAGATGGAGTTGTGTTGTGCTTAATTTAACGTTTTTATGATAAAATCATGTTTTAAACTTGTTTTGATCATTTTAATAACTTTGAATAAAATTGACAACTTTGTTCACGGTTACATCGAGCTTATAAATGTATTTTGCGGTGAGATGTGAGATATGGATATCACTAATCATAGTCCTGATTGTTAGATTGACAATCTAAGTGACGGATCCGGACTATGCCTAAGTGAAATTCTTATTTTTACGAGATGTGCGAAACATGTTTTAAAATCACTAAACCATAGTCTTAATCGTTAGATTGGCAACCTAAGTGACACGTTAAAACTATGTTTTATGTGAGGTTTTTCAACGGCTTTTTATTCTGGTCAACCATGTTAGGCGAGTTAGCTCTCTAAAGGGAGGGTTAATAAACCTAGTGTGGGGGTTAAGTGAGAGGCCATTCGAGATCTTAACGCAAGAATAAAGAGTTGACTCCCGTGAATATCATATGAAATGAATCGGATAAAACACACTCCTTATCAAGTTATTCCCGTGGGGAGATAACTGTTGGATCATGGCTCGGCTATGCTTTTTAATCACCTAGTTAATCTCGTTAGTTAAAATTTATTTTTCGCATTAGTATAAAAACTCCACCTAAAACTTTGATCGCCTAGACTAAGTTCGACGTTCATTTTGGTACTCACAACCACATTTCTCTTGGGACGACCTCGTACTCCTGTAGCTATCCTAGCAATCGACCTGGTACTCTGCCAGTTAGAGAGTTAGTTTACCCACAGTTGCGAGTCTTTATAAATGTATTTTTTAGTGGGTGAATTTTTCGCTCATCAAAAAAATTGGCGCCGTTGCCGGGGACCAATATTTTAGTGGGTGTATTTTTCTCTCATCAATGTCCCTAATACAATTCCCATAAGCAAACCTATTTTCTATCCATTCAGCAGTTGGGTCAAAGGCTTGTTGGGCTTCATAAGCTTTGGTTTGTAGAGCCATAGGATGTTCTAAACCCCATACATTCTGATAATCCTCATCTTCAGGTATTTCAGCTAAACCATAGAATACATTAATCATAGCAGGGCAAAAAGTAACATTAACACTTCTTAGAGGGATATAGGTCATCTCCTCAACCGTATCAGCATCATAAGTAGATAATACTGAATAAAATTCTGATACCATAGAAACGTTAATCTTATCTTTCCTATCCATAGCTACATCCAACCATCCTCTATCCTTGAAAATTTCTTTCACTTCTTTCCCAATCTTCGAAAAATCAATCCCTCGTTCTAACCAAACCTTACTTTTACTAAAGTACTCATCATGTGCCCGCTTAGCTTCGGCACTAGCGGTTTTTTCAAAGGTTAAAGTTTTCTCCCTTTTGGTTAAAGGCCTAGTTTGAACTACCGGTACTACGATGGGTACTTCGGTCTTTTTCCTCTTAGGATTGCTTCGAGATGATGAGGCAATCTACGATAGTGGTATGACAATACAACAACACAAACAAACAACACCAACAACAAGAACCAACTATTACTTAGGCTATAAAATCAAAATAAATTCAAAATAATTTCAGAAATTTAACTAAAAATTGAAATATTTGATATATATATATATATATATATATATATATATATTACCTTAATATGCTAAAAAAAAAAGCTAGGTCGCCGGAATTAATGGTGGGTCGCCGGAATGAGAGAAAAGAGAGCTTTGAGCTTGCCAAGCTTCAACTTTTTTCCAATGTTGATCTTCTTAGATGTTTTAGATGAAGAGAAGATGATGGATTGTTGAATTTGTGATGAAAAAGTGATGAAATTTGATATATTCTTGGGCGAAAATGGGGAGGAGTCGGGCTGCTCTTCTAAAATTTTGAGGGAATGGGGAAAATGAAGAAAGGGCGCATTTTTTTTAGGTTTAAGTGTGTCCACACCGGCGCGTGCCGGTAGTGTACCGGCGCGTGCCGGTCACACTGTGTCCAATTTTTCACTTTTTGCTTCTTTTATGTGTAATAAACTTAGATTATACCACAAAAATAATTTTTTGATGTTTATAAGATAAGTTTAATACGATTTTTCATAAGAAATTTTAATAAAATATAAAATTACTACTATAAGACTGAAAAATACATATTCTCTTTTTTTTTTTTTTTTTTTTCCGAATTAACACAACTTTAAAAACAATTAAAAGACTAAAAGCACACACTGAAATTTTTAGGATTTTTAGCTAACTCCCTCAATCTCAGATCCTCAAGATTGTTATCATAACGGTCCCTTAACCTTTCTCCTAGGAATGATGCGTTTGAATTATCTCTTTGTATTCCCTCGGGATTTTCGGATAACCACCTAATCGTTCCCTTCTTAATAACATTCAAACACTCATCCTGGGATATGGTTGTATTTCTTCCACATTGTCCATCATGTTCACTTTTTCCACGGATTCTACATCTCATTAGAAACCTTGCTCTTCTTTTTATTGCACTCCTTGAATTTCCATTACAAAGTTCTCTTTCTCTGACTTCGATTAGCAATTCCTTATTTAATTTAGAAACTAAGGCTTCTATCTTAAACGCGACATCCTTATTCAGACCTAATCTTAAAAGTAAAATAAAATCTCTTATTCTATCTATGAAAGGCATCCAGTTCTTTTACGTCTATCCGGTAAAAGACGAAACTACTTTAAAATGCATATTAAAAGGTGAATTAGAAAGATAGTACCTGTAATCGGCCAATTTTAAAATTCTACTTTCTTAATTCGTTGGAGGGTCGATAAGTAATAATACTTCTTCTGGTTGAGGTATCCCTTCAGTTTCCACGAACAATTTCACCCCGTGTCCATTGGCTATAAAAGTTGTTTTTCCATCGCTTAGTTCAACAAATCCGGACTTATAGATTTTTGTTACGTCATATGGACCTCGTCCATCTAGATTTAAGCTTTCCCGGAAACAACTTCAAACGTGAATTATATAAAAGTACTCGATCACCTACATGGAACTCACGACTATAGATTCTCTTATCATGAAAAGCTTTCGTGCGTTCCTTGTAGATTCGAGCATTTTCATAAGAATCGAGTCGAAATTCTTCTAGTTCGTTAACGAAGTAATCTATGATCACCGACACTTTAGGATCAAAGTTTAGAAATTTAATAGCCCATAAAGCTCGGTGTTCTAATTCAACAGGGAGATGACAAGATTTTCCAAATACTAATTTGTAAGGAGAACGACCAATCGGTGTTTTAAAGGTCGTTCGTATGCCCATAATGCATCATCAAGTCTTTCTCGCCCAGCTTTTACGATTTGAGTCCACCGTCTTCTCCACGATTCTTTTAATTTCTCTATTAGACACCTCGACTTCGTCCACTAGTTTGTGGATGATAGAGTGTTCCAAGTTTATGAGTTACACCATATTTCTCAATTACCTTAGTAAATGGTCGGTTACAAAAATGTGAACCTCTATCACTAATGATAGCCCTCGGAATGCCATATCGTGTGAATATATTCTTTTTAAGGAACCTTAGCACTACTCGGTATCATTAGTAGGGAGAGCTTCACTTTCTACCCATTTAGAAACATAATCAACCATTACTAGAATAAATCTTTTTCCGAAAGATATAGGGAAAGGTCCCATGAAATCTATGCCCCATACATCAAATAGCTCACATTCTAATATTGGTTGCATAGGCATTTCATGTTTTTTCGATATATTTCCCCATTTTTGACATGATTCACAAGATTTTGCATATTTATATGCATCTCTATACAAATGTAGGCCAAAAGAAACCACATTGTAAAACTTTGAAAGCGAGTTTTCCATCCTCCATGATGACCTCCTGCCTCACGATCATGACAAAATGATAATACACTTAAAATTTCACTATCGTGAATACATTTCCTAATTATTCCATCCGAGCATCTTCGGAAAAGATCCGGTTTATCCCAATAATAAAACTTTAAGTCGTAAAAGAACTTCTTTTTCTCGTTGCCAAGTCCAATGAGGTGGGATGTACTTACGGGTAATGTAGTTAACAATATCCCCAAACCATGGCGAATCTTCCTTTGATGGTATTCTATTTTTTAATAATCGCATGGTTGAGGGAGTATCTATCTTAAACGAGCTTTCTCATCCGGAAACGAATCCCGAATTTCTTTTCCTTTTCCTTCATCATTATCCATCCCGCTTAGATGATCTGCTACTACATTTTCACTTCCTTTTTTATCCTTAATTTCAATATCGAATTCTGAAGTAACGAAATCCACCTAAGAAGACGCGGTTTGGCATCTTTCTTACTTAAAAGATACTTCAGAGCTGAATGGTCTGTGTAGATTATTACCTTAGAACCAACAATATATGATCGAAACTTATCTAAGGCAAATATTACAACCAACGCTTCTTTCTCGCAGTTGCATAATTAAGCCGAGTCGCGTTTAATGTGTGAGAAGCATAGTAGATAGCTTTGATAATTTTGTTATACCGTTGACCTAAAACAGCTCCTACAAACTAAATCACTTGCATCACACATAATTTCAAACGGCAAATCCCAATGGGTGCTACTAGTACTTGGTGCGTAGTTAATTTCGCTTTTAGGGTCTTAAAGGCTTCCATACATTTATCATCAAAGTTAAAAGGTACTTCTTTTTCTAGCAAATGACTCAGGGGCTTTGCTATTTTTGAGAAATCTGCAATAAACCTTCTATAAAATCCTGCATGTCCAAGAAATCCTCTTAACGTTTTCAAATTAATTGGTGGAGGTAATTTTTCAATTACTTCGACTTTAGCTTTATCAACTTCAATTCCTGCTTCAGAGATTCTATGAC
The DNA here is from genome assembly GCA_036785695.1 of Gentiana straminea. Lineage (NCBI taxonomy): Eukaryota > Viridiplantae > Streptophyta > Magnoliopsida > Gentianales > Gentianaceae > Gentiana > Gentiana straminea. The sequence goes on along the minus strand of JAVUPR010000224.1, from coordinate 9,679,961 downwards.
CTAGTACAATTCCTTCAGATACCATCAAATGACATTTTTCCCAGTTTAGAACCAAGTTGGTATCTTCACAGCGTTGTAAAACACGTTCTAAGTGTGATAAGCATTTATCAAAAGAATCTCCATAAACACTAAAGTCATCCATAAAGATTTCTAAGAATTTCTCGACCATATCAGAAAATATTGCCATCATACATCGCTGAAATGTAGCAGGTGCATTACATAATCCAAACGGCATTCTTTTATAAGCAAAAGTTCCATAGGGACAAGTGAAAGTAGTTTTTTCTCTATCTCCTGCTGCAATGAATATCTGTAAATAACCTGAATAACCATCTAAAAAGCAGTAATACTTATGTCCACTCAATCTTTCCAACATCTGCACGATGAATGGAAGTGGATGATGATCCTTTTTAGTATGATCATTCGGTTTCCGAAAGTCAATACACATTCGATATCCTGTAATTTCCCTTGTCGGAATCCATTCATTTTTATCATTTTCTTTTACCGTGAAACCTCCTTTCTTTGGAACTACTTGAGTTGGACTTACCCATTCACTATCTGATATGGGAAAGATTATTCCCATTTCTAATAGCTTAATGACCTCTTTCTTAATGATTGTTTGCAAATTCGGGTTGAGGCGGCGTTGTGGTTGAATACAAGGTTTAGCTCCTTCATTCAAAATAATTTTGTGAACACAAATCTCAGGGCTAATACCTTTGATATCTGCCACTGTCCATCCAAAAGCTTTCTTATGTTGTCTTAACATTCTTAATAATTGATCCTCTTGTTCATTTGTTAAGGTTGATGAAATAATAATTGGTAACAGATTATTATTTTCAAGAAAAGCATATTTCAAATTCGAAGGAAGTGGTTTCAACTCCAGATTCCTTGGTGGATCTTCTACTGATGGTTTTAAAACTGGTCCTTCCATTTCCAATTTCAAATTTTTATGCCATGGATGTTTAACAAACCCTCCTTTATCTAAATAAAGGATTACTTCTTTCATTTCGCATATCATTTTCATCTTCTTTATAGATAGAAAATGCCAAACATTCTTCTAATTTATTTTCATAATCTTTAAATTTGGCATCCCACATAGTAGAATATTCATCTATAAAAGAACATGATTCTCGGTTCTTTGTATGGATGGTTTATAGCTTTGAAGATATTGAATGAAACTTTATCCTCATTAACTCTCGCATTAGTTCACCTTTTTGAACATCTATCAAAGTTCTTCCTGTAGCTAGAAATGGTCGACCTAGAATAATTGGCGCTGAATATCCTTCTTCCATTTCCATTATTACAAAGTCTACTGGGAAGTAAAATTTATCAATTTTAACCAACACATCCTCGATTATTCCCTTAGGATGTTTAATTGATCTATCTGCCATCTGAAGGGTCATTTCAGTATTCGTAAGCTCCCCTATTCCTAGTTTCTTATAATCCTCATAAGACATGAGATTGATACTTGCTCCTAGATCACACAATACTTTCTTAAACAGAAATCCTCCAATTTCACATGGGATAGTGAAACTACCAGGATCTTTAAGTTTAGGAGGTAGCCGATGTTTGAAGTATTGCGTAACATTCTTCATTAAGGCATATATTCTCATATTCTTCTAATCGTTTTTTGTTAGATAGGATATCTTTAAGAAACTTTCCATAGGCGGGCATGTTGACTAAAGCTTCTATAACAGGGATATTGACATGAATATGACGAAAAGTGTCAAGGAAACGAGCATATTTCTTATCAGTTTTTATCTTTTTAATTTGATCTTTCGGTGGATAAGGCAAAGATTCTAAATCTATAACCTTTGGTTCTGAAGTCATTTTCTCTTTTCCTTTTTCCTTGAGTCCTTGAGCATTACTTGATCGCCAAGTTTCATCATCTTGAGATTTTTCCTTTAAAACATCCCCTGTATCAACTTTATCCTTCTCAGTTACTTTTAAATCTTCCTGTTTTTCTCCCTGATTTTCTCTGACATGTTCCTTAAATAGGGTTCTCAGGTCCTTATCCATAGGATCTTTCAGAATTCTAGGGACTTTTACCCATTTTTCACCTTCAATTTCAGGTTCAACATCATTCTGTTTTAAGAATTCTTCGATAATTTCTTCCTCTTCATCGGTAAATTCAAGTTCGTCCTTTTCCTTTACGATATTATCAAAATCATTTTCTACCTCATTGTTTCCTGCGTTTTCTGCTCTAGTATCTTCACAATATTTCCTACTTCTTGTAATCACAGCATTTACCTCTCTCGGGTTTCTTTCAGTATTACTTGGTAATCCTCCTGGAGGTCTACTGTTGTTACGTTCTCCTTCTCTACTCAAATGATCCTCCATATTCCTTAATGATGCTTCTATAGTTCTCATTCTCGTATCATGTCCACCCATAGACGTTTTCAACATAGTCATATCCTTAGAGACTGAACCTATAGAAGTTATCATAGTTTCCATATTCTGAGCTTGAGTAGATACTACACCCATCATATTTTCCATTAATTTATCCCATTTATCAACTCCTTCAAAGTTGGGTTGAACTTTGGGTGACCGGTATAGTTTGAGTAGTATGTTGTGGATTAGATTTAGGTAACGATTGTAGGTTCTGATTTGATGTATTTCCTTGATGAACTTGATTACTATATGAATTCTTATACTGAACTGGATATGGCGGTTGTCCTGGCTTATTAGGGTTTTCAGACCATCTAAAAGTTGGGTGCTCTCTTCTAATAGCATTAAAGGAGTTTGAATACGCGTTGTTCAAATTCCTATGCTTGTTGTAAAAAACTCACCTCTTCCCTTGAGTATCCTTCGGTTCTTCTATCCCTAATGACACATTATCATGACTTGAGTAGTCATTTGGTATGATAGTTTCGGTTTTACGATCCTACTAGCCTCGTAGGTTGTCAAACTTTCTACTCAAATTCTCCAAATGTGCTAGAACTTCCGTATTCGATGTGCATTCTCCTGCAAATGCTACTTTCCCGGGTGCTAGAACCGGTTTCCCACATTCTCGTTATTTTTGGAAATCTTTTCTATAGCATCGTAAACTATTTGGGCTTCACTCATCATTAATGAACCACCACATGCATGATCTACATCCGCACGTGAATCTTTCCTTAATTTACGACGTAAAAGTTGGATTTGCATATCTAAGGAATAACCATGATCGGGACAAGATCTTAACAACTTTTTAAATCTCTCCCACGCATTCCCAAGCGTTTCTTCGCATCCTTGTCTAAAGTTGGCAATTTCGACCTTTAATTCCAAATTTCTACCCGGAGTAAAATACTGCTTTAAGAACTCGGTTTGAATCTCCTCCCAACTAGTCAACGAATGATGTGGGAGTGACATAAACCAATCTCGTGCTCTTCCTTTTTAAAGAAAAAGGAAACATAGACATCCTTGTTAATTCACGATGAGCACCTTGACTTTTGGCTGTATTGCACAATTCTTCGAAAAGATAGAGATGGTGATGTGGATCCTCATCATCCTCTCCTAGAAATTGGGCTCTTGCGTCAATTAGACCAAAAAGATGAGATTTTATTTCAAAATTATTTGCTCCTTCATTGGGTAAACGAACTGGATTATTAGTCTGGTTATTCTTAAGGTCTGGTCACAAATAGGTCTCGGATTTGGTGGGTTATTATTACGATTGTTCTGGTTCCGATTTTGATTATTTCTATTCTGGTTATTTGGTATTGGTAGATCTTGATTAAGATTTTGGCCATGCCCTTGAGCATGATCTAACCCTTGTTCAGGTGTTTCATCACTGTTTTCAGCCATTTTCGTATTTTGATTTGATGATGATTCTCCGTCAGGATTTCCCTGACTAGTATGACCTTGTTTCCTTTCTGCTCTTAACTGCCTTTCGTAAGTATCTATGTCGGGCTTATAAGGAGTAAGTGGGGCCTTACTCTTTCGGTCATCAACTAACGAAAACCGAAAATAGTTGAAATCGATAAAAGTAAAGATTGGTAACTTACTTATTAGGTAAGTACCAACGAAAAAGAAAATAGAAATGGGGTAAGAAGAGTGTTGACTTATCCTCGAGACTTTTGAGTTAATATAAGTAGAAATCATTCGAACACAATGAATTAGTTCGATCCCCGGCAACGGCGCCAAAATAGCTGACGGACCTTTTCTATGCTATCAATCCTTACCGGCAGTGTACCGGGTCAAATTGTAGTGATAGTATGGTGAGTCAGGTGTCGATCCTCAGGGAAACTTGGTAATTCACCGTGTGATTAAACACCGAGAAACTATTATTATCTCAATCTAAGTCGCAATTTTATCATCCAACCAAACTCTAAACTAACAAAGCATAAAACTAAAACAGATATATATAAGTATATAAATATATATATATATCAATATATATATATAGATATAAATATATATAGGTACCAAAACAATATCTAGGGGAGGGAGATAGATATTATAATTAGATACTAGCCAAGAATATGTTATTGAATGATTATATCTTTCTAGTGGAAATTAGATGTGCTCGATCATTATTTTAAATTAAATCAATTATACGAAACGGTGCACTCCTAAACTAAACAATTCATCCTCACACGAGCATCTGAAATTGTCATATGTCCAATCATTTGTCCAAGGTCATCCTCAAGCATGGGTCACTCCCGTTTTGTCATACGGCCAATTTTAAGGTATGTCAATTAAACAAACGAATTAAACGTAATAATCTCTTGAGTACATATGTCAATAAGAGTTTGTTTCTCCCGAAACAAATCTACCCCCGGTTTAGGAAATCGGATTCCGTTGTCACGTTTTCACTCAAACCAATTTTACCCTCCGGTCTTTCTATTAACGAGTTCATAACCTAACTACGAGGCGTCAATTCATAATTAGATTATGAATTCTTTCATATCAAGTAGCTAATTCAATACGAATATAGAAAGAGATTCATTATAACCGATTTTTATCCAATTTTAGTATAGTCATCATCCATTTCCCTAAAAAGATAATACTAATCCAATTTCATATCTTGGCTAGATATTAAGTTAGCCTAATATCATTATAATTAATATATAGATACTAATAACAACGTAAATACATTAGAAAAGTTACCGATTACAATCGAAGCTTCGAGTTGTATCCTCCGGAAATAGCAACTCCTTTACATCAATGAGCCTTGATACATCCTCTAAGTATTATAACGATACTTTATACTACAAAGATTATTCCGGCGAGTGCCGTTTACGGCCTTTTATTTAACTAAAAACAACAAAACGAAACTATAGATAGATATAGAAGAGAGATATATGTATTGGTACCCTTCAAAATGGTTGCACTTGAGGGGTATTTATAGGGTGTACCACAAGGCCGGCGCGTGCCGGACACCAACCGGCGCGTGCCGGCTACACGATATATATTCCCTTGTCGAGATTTGTGGGCCCAATGTCGAGATTTTCTTGCAAGATCCGGCCTTCTCCGGCGCGTGCCGGACATACAACATATCCGATGTTCGTAAAAACCGATCTCGAGCTGTAGACCTCGGATTTACTTCAAAGTATGTCCCGGTAAACATTTACCGAAACACCAAACGAGCCCATCATTTTTATCGTTTCCATCTAATTATAACTAACTATGATTTTTATAAGTTTTCCATTTATATTTCACATACTCATTTCTCCCACTCATTTCATCGCCCCCTTTATTGTTTTCTCTTTCATTAGAAACCCCCTAACCCCAAATCGTTCCAGCCGTTCCTTCTCCCAATATCCTAAATTCATTGCATATCTTTGAAATACCCAGAAAATCTACAACGATGTTTCATCTCCTACCCTCTTAGTTGTTTATCGTGCATTCATTGCTTGATTTGCATGGATTTGCAACACATTTTAGTCCGGAAACGTGATGGTTCCTCTGAAATCCGGTGAAATCATTCCATTTATGATTCGATTCTTTCCTTTTGTGACTAACGTTTAATATCAGCATTAACTCGTGTGATTTGTTTTGCAAAATCCTGATAAGAATGGAAAGCTGCCGTGGTCAAGGCTCTAACTATAAAAGGTGAAGCGAATCAGGGATTTCATCACGCGGATTCTGCGGCGATCTATCAGAAATGAAAGTTGTGCCCATATTCATTGTCACGTGTGAATGATTGAAGATTTTACTCTTCAAAGTCCATCCTCCGCACGATTCCTCTCTGTTCACACTGTTGGTTGCTTACAATCCAAGATTCAAAGCCGGATTGCTATGGTAAAAGGCTTGAACCAAGTTTATTTTCAGTATCTGGTCTGACCGAGGGTCTAATACCCTATGAGGTCCAGTTTTGAGTCTATACCATGAGAACCCTGGTTCAATGATGGGTCAAAATCATGTCGGTGTGGGTTAATCGGTTTATCTGATATGATTTTGAAAAGCTCAGTGACCGCCTTCGGTTTATTGGAAAATCACTATGTTAATAGTCCATTTTGACCATGTATTTGACCTTATGTGCTACATGTATAAGTGGTTTAGTCAATTATTAGGTCAGTCATGTGCCTTAACCGGTTTTAGTGGATTTTTTCTAAGTGTTTGCACATTATGCTAGGGTCAAATTCCTTTTGGTTCTATTTATTGGTTCAAGTTTTCACGAGCTAGAGATACCCTAATTATGGGCCAATAAGCAAAATAAGGTGGCAATGTGATAAACTTAACCCAAAACCCTAACTTACCAAAATCAATATTTTAGCATATTTGTTATATGGTGCCATGGTTATGAGCTGGCCTAATGCACAGTCATGTGACTTGAGAGTTCCTTATACTCACAAGCTATAAATAGACCAGGATAGTTAACTAGGATTGTGTTAGGAACATTTTAGTTGTTTTGATGATGGACATACTAACTGTTATAGCAAGCCTGAAATAAGTTAGTAATATATGTATATACTTTACTTAGAGTCTAACATGTTGTATAAGTTTAGTCAGACAAGCACTATAATAGACTGGTAAGCCGGCTCATTAAAGAGATTGGATCAGCTCAGTGAAAACAGCCAAGGAACCAGCACAGTGAAGTGAAGACTTATGGACTAACTTACAACCAAGGAAGTCTATGATGACCTTGGATAAGTCTAAAATATATTAGAAGTGATGGAATCTATTCTTTTGATATGGTGTACACTGATCTCACCCAAATGAAGGATCAGAGAAGTACAAACATACATTGGACATTGAGAATCAAAAGAGAAAGAAATATAGAATAAAAACAGCAAACGGGCTAAGTGAAAGTTTTGCCAGCTGACTATAAGGAATAACGGTGAAGAGAATCTCAACGGTGAAGTAACAGTCAGAGCAGCCAAGTAAGTCAAATCTAATATTTTGGAAATCTGCAATATGATCAAATCGAAGATCAACAATTAATGTAGAATCAATCAAGGACTAATTTTATAAGGAACGTTTGAAGAAACTCCGCATCACTGAAATCAAAGAGAATGAAATCATGGAAAAATCAAGGATTATTCTCTGCATTAAATAGCCAACTGACGAATTTTCAAATCAAGAAAATCAAGGCTATAAATAGAAGGCATCGACGGAAATAAAGAAGAACAACACAGACAACATCAAGAACACTAAGTGCTGAAACTTTGTCAATTTCACAAGCCCTCATTCTGAACTAAAAACGAAATATCCAGAAAATCAAACTCAGAAAATAGAGCATCAAATCTATATCAAGTACTGAGTCTGATCAAGCCACTGTGAATCAAATTCACATCCAACTGAAGCAATTGAATCAGATTGTCTGAGAAGGAATTGCAATCATTTGTGATAGCTGCTAAAGGATTTGTTCTCAAGGAGCAGTGTTGAGACTGAGTCACGGAAGCTTTTGTAGCCAGGGAGTGATAGTCTTGATATTGTAAAGCTTGTGTAGCCAAGGACAATCATACTATTGTATTGGGGAAAAACAATAGTAATTCCTTCAATCATCACAGGAGAAGAGTGGACTAAGGGATTACACCACCCTGAACCACTATAAACTTTGTGTTATTTACTTATATCATTTACTTTCTGCATTTACCTTAAGTACATTTCTTTATATGTCTATAATTGTTTAAATAGTTTGAAAAATACGCTTTAGAATGGTTTTAATTCTCCGCTGCCCAAAAGCTTTTCATTAGAAAAGTTTTTGCAACTCATGAGCTTTAAAGTTTTTTAAACTCACAATATAGTCATTGACCCCTCTGACTATATTTCACCCTTCTCTGGGACCAATAATTGGTAGCAGAGCAGAGTTCTTTGTAACAGAACCTGTTCGGATCTGATTTCTGGTAACAAGGAGATCACTATTTTCAAAAGTTTAAAGTATCTCTTATAAAATTTCATTATAGAGTCTTCAAACTTTATGTCTAAAATTCATGTTTTCAATGTTAACAATTTTGATGAATAAAAAATAATAATGTTAACTCATCTTGCAGCAACTCATGAGGAGATGCTGGATGTTATTAACGATGCCCCTATCAAGATCATAACTGTGGAAACCACAGGTCCAAATTAAGGTAAACCTATTGAAAAACCGAAGAAGGACTGGACCAAAGATGATAGGAGGAGAGATAATCTAGACTTTCTTGCCAAAGATATGATAATGAAAACTCTTGACAACAATATGTTCATGAGGATCAAAGACTGTAAAACAACAAAGGAAATGGGGACAAATTGGCACTTGTCAATGAAGGATCTGAGGCAGTCAAAGAAAATAAATTATCTGTTGTTAAACAGAAATTTTAAAATTTTAAAATGAAGACTGGTGAATCCATTGATCAAATGGACAATAGATTTTCAAGTATTATTAGTGAACTACAACAACTGGGGCATACATATCCATAAAAAGAAGTTTGCCTGAATATTCTGAGAGGTCTACCAGAAAGATGGAAGATCGTCACATCGGTACTAAAAGGCATGATATATATTACCAATACTAAGACCCTAACACTGATGTATCAACTGACAGCTCATGAATTTGAGTTAAATAGTGAAGATGTTGCACCATCAGAGCCACACAAGGCCAGTGCACTGGTTGCATCCCGGTAAAGTAAAGCAGCTGACTCAGCAAGTAAAGAGACTCAAGAACTAAAGGAGCAGATTGCTTTACTGATTAAACGATTTGACAGACTCAAGAAAAGGCACTACAAGGGAAGTTCTTCATCCAAAGATAAGACTTCAAGACAAAGGATGATGAACTCAGATGCTTCAACTGCAAAAAGAAAGGACACTTCAAGGCTGATTGTCCAGAAGAAAAAGACAAAGATGAAGAAAAGAAGAGATACAAGTCGTAAGACAAAAGGAAAAGCATGAAAGCATTAAATGCTGAAAACAGAAGCAAAAGTGATGCAGCGGAATCATCTGATAATGACTCAGATGATAGTTAAGGCACCAGCTCAAACAATGACAAAGCTTATTTATGCTTAATGACAAAGGATATCGAAGAAACAGAGGTACTATCTAGTTCATGCTCATATAATGCATCCTCATCTGACACTGCACAATCATCTGTTTTCCCATTAGACTCTGCAAATCTAATTCAAAATCTCATGAGTAGATTTGAAGAAATCCAAATAGCTCATGAAATTCTGGAACAAGAATGTAAGAATCTTGAGATAGGAAAATAAAAGATTAAAGAAAGAACTGGATAAATTAAAAGTTGAATCGACTAGTAAGGAAGTAAACACAGGTGATCAACAAGCAACATATGATCACTCATCTAGTGCTAACAGACTAGCTAAGGAAACTTCCCTACCAGCTGAGGCCACCACAACACCATTTAATGCACCAGCTTACAAACCCCAAAAAATGTTTGGATCCAGATCTGGTCTTGGCACAATAGTCAAGATGAGAAAAGAAACAATGGACAACACAGATCTAACTAAGGACCAAAAATGGTCCTAAATTCATAAAAGGACAGACCATAGTTTCAACTACTCATCTTGCACCAGTGAAGGCAAAAAAAACCATTGGAATGAAAAAGCATAGTAAATCATCTTACCAGCCTACTAAGGGCAAAGGTATGATGAAAGGTAAGGGCGGACTTTACCCATCAGAAGATGATTGGAAAGTTCCACCTCCAAAATACAAGAGAAAACCATTTCATACAAAGCCAAATGTATTTGGGAAAAGCCAGAAAAGGCATGGTCCTGGATACAAAAGGTTTTGGAAAGTGAAATAGGATGCTAAGACACCAAAAGGTAGAGAAATGTATCAGAATACTTTTAATAAACTTATTAGAAGCTATTCTTCCATTTATTATACATATGAGGTTGATGACTTCAACCCTCCAAAGAGAAAATCTTTTGGATACACACTTGGATTATGAGGCATGACTGCTAACAGGTATGCACCCAAACAGTGTTGGGTACCTAAACTTGCTTAACTTGTTTTGTAAGATGTCTGGTACATAGACAATGGATGTTTCACACATATGACAGGTAATATAGGATGGATGACTGAATTCAAAGCTTTTGATGGGCCCAAAGTTACCTTTGGAGGGAAAGAAAACCCCAGCAAGATTAAGGGGGAAGGCACCATGTTAAAGAACAACCTGAAGATTCAGAATGTAGCATATGTCAAGGGATTGAATTTCAATCTTCTAAGCATTAGTCAATTTTGTGACAAAGGCAATAATGTGCACTTCAATAAAGAAGGTTGCAAGGTGATTCACAAACAAACCAACACAGTTGTACTTGCAAGAAAAAAAGATGACAACATGTATGTGGTAGACTGGAAGACAACAAAAGTAGAAACATGTCTGCTTGTCAAGAACAAACAATCACCTAGCTGGATTCGGCACAGAATACTGACTCACCTGAATTTCAAGATAATCAACAAGTTATCAAAGAACAAAGTAGTAGAAGGCCAAACAGACATCACATTCAAGAAAGAGAGTCTTTGTGATGCTTGTCAGAAAGGAAAACAGATCAAAATCTCCTTCAAGTCAAAGCCACATCAATCAACAACAAGAATCTTACATATGTTCCATATGGATCTATTTGGACCAATCACACCAGTAAGTGTAAGTGGAAAGAAGTACACTTTAATAGTGGTTTATGAATTTTCCAAACACACATGGACCATTTTCATGAACAAGAAACGAGAAACTCTCAAAAAACTACCAGATTTACTAAGAAGAATACAGAATGAAAATGAATTGAAGATTGTCAAGATAAGATCAGATAGAGGCACAGAATTCCTAAATGAAGTGATCAGAACCTATAGTGAAGAAAATGGTGTACTACATCAACTTTCGGTAGTAAGAACACCACAACAAAATGGAGTTGCAGAAAGAAGAAACAGAACACTCAAAGAAGTTGTCAGAACTATGATAGCAGAAGCAAACTTTCCAAAGAGATTTCGGGCTAAAGCAGCAAACATAGCATGTTACAGTCAAAACGGATCTATCATTAATAAACATCATGGGAAAACACTATGAAATATGGAATGGAAGAAAACCTAACGTAGCTCACTTACATATGTTTGGATCTAAATGTTTTGCTTTGAAAAGGAATCAGTTACATACATTTGATGAAAAAGCTTATAAAGCAATATTCATGGGATATTCATATACCAGCAAAGCTTTCAGAGTATTAAACAAGAGAACCTTGGTGATTGAAGAATCAATTCATGTAGTGTTCGATGAACCAAACACTAGTGGTGAAGACTTACACACACTTGAAGAAGAAGCTACACAAAGAAAAGCCTATATGGATACAACAATACCAACCACTATGCTAAATCACTCTATTGAAAATCAAGAAAATTTACATGTTATCACTCCAGCAGAGTCACCAACTCAAACTCCAGAAAATAATGTACAAACAGGCACAGAAGAAGCATCAAATCAAGCACAACCTCAACCTAATTTGAATTGGCTTAGAGATCATTATGAAGAACAAGTCATTGGAGATGTTGATGCAGGAGTAAGAACCAAAAGACAACTAGAAAGCATGTTAACTAGTTTTCTGTCACATGTGGAACCAAAGACAATAGATGATGCAATCCAAGATGATGATTGGATTACTGCCATGCAAGAAGAACTCAATGAATTTGAGAGAAATGAAGTCTGGGAACTTGTTGATAGACCAGACATGGCCAACATCATTGGAACAAAATGGGTGTTTAGAAACAAGATGGATGAACAAGGAGCAAATGTCAGGAACAAGGCAAGACTGGTAGCAAAAGGATATTCACAAGCAGAAGGCATAAATTATGATGAAACCTTTGCACTAGTAGCAAGATTGGAAGCAATAAGACTTTTCCTAACTTTTACAGGTCACATAGACTTCAAAGTCTATTAATGGATGTAAAGAGTGCATTTCTGAATGGACTCTTGGAAGAAGAAGTATATGTTGAACAACCACCTGGTTTTCAGATCAAGAGAAAAGAAGATAAGGTATACAAGCTCAAAAAGGCACTTTATGGACTCAAACAAGCACCTGGAGCCTGGTACGAGACACTGTCACAATTCCTTATCAACAATGGATTCAGTAAAGGAACCATTGACAAGACACTATTCAAGCTAGAAGATGGAACAAGCACCTTGTTAGTACAAATCTATGTGGATGATATCATATTTGCATCAGAAGATAAGAAGCTATGTGAAAATTTTGCAAATTCTAATGAAAATAAAATTCCAAATGAGCATGATGGGAGAACTCAACTACTTCCTAGGATTACAAGTGAAACAGATGAAAGATGGCATCTTCATCAATCAAGCAAAGTATACAAAAGACTTGATTAACAAGTATGGTATAGACACCAGTGGAACTTCAAAACACTTATGTGTGCAAGAACTATACTTGGGAAGGATGAAAACGGGAAGGATGTTGATCAAAATTTATACAGAAGAATTATTGGATCCTTACTCTACCTAACTACAAGCAGACCTGATATAGAATTTGCAGTAGGAGTATGTGCAAGATTTCAAGCTCAACCTAAGGAATCCTACTTACTAGCAGAAAAAGAATCATCAAATATATGAAGCATACAGTATATGTCGGAATTTGGTATCCAAAAGATGGTGGATTCAAATTGATATCTTATTCAGATTCAGATTATGCTGGATGTAAAGTGGATAGAAAAAGCACCTCAGGAACTTGTCAGATACTAGGCAGCAGACTAGTATCTGGTTTTGTAAAAAGCAGAATTCCATATCTACTTCAACAGCTGAAGCAGAATATATAGAAGCAGGTAGCTGTTGTGCACAAGTACTATGGATAAGACATCAGCTAAGAGACTATGGAGTAGAATAAAAGACAATTCATATCATGTGTGATAACACAAGTGCAATATCAATTACAGAGAATCCAGCATTCACTCAAGAACAAAGCATATTCATGTGAGACATCATTTCATCATAGATCATATTGAGAAAGGAGATGTAATCTTGAGGTACATATCTATAGAAGATCAATTGGCTGATATATTCACACAACCACTCAGTCATGAAAGATTTTGTAAGTTAAGAACTGAGTTGGGAATGATTGAAATTGATTAAGTCACAAGGAGCAGCTAACTGGAATAATCGGCGAAGTGACTTCACCAGCTTGACTGAACCTTTTCCATTTTGGGAGCGTTCACTTCGCAAGTAAGGCACTGGTACCAGTGAAGTCCACTTCACTGGTTGTTAGGAATAGTTGTTTTGTTATAGCAGCTTAGTAAACAGGCTACTACACCTGTCTAGTGATCAGCCAAGTCACTCAACCGCTCAATGCAATAAAGAAAACAACAAAGTGAAGTGTGAAATTAATAAATCATTTACACATGTGGAAAATCAGAGGATTTATTTATTAATAATGTAGGATTACACATGTGGTTTTTTATTTTACAAAATTGTGGGGAATACATTTTAAATTGATGGAATGACGGCAACGCCTCAAATCCCGGAATTTATCATTACTTACCTCAATCCACTCTCCCACTACACTCAATAACCGTGATTTCTTATACACCAAATCACGCCATTACTCCACTAAATCCTTCCATATTCAAAACCCTGTTCACACTCAAATTGTTTGGCTATATAAAACACACTTATACTTTTCACAAATTCTTTACTCCTCTTTGCAATTCAGAAATTTTTTCTAGAAATTCAAAGATTTTTCTCTCTCAAACTCTCATAAATGGCCTCATCTTCCTCAACCACAAAGTCCGGAAAACAATACGAGAAATCAATTGCAATAGGGTCATTTTTCCAACCCATACACTATATGAACCTGTGCAACAATGATGTACAAGCAAAAAGATTGGTGGATGGTTGCACCAATTTAAGGCTGATGACATTCCTCAACCCTTCTAATACTGGCATTTTCTACGAGAGTCTCATTTCCTTCTATAAAACCGCCTAATTTGTCTTTGGGCTCCTTGCTGAGGATGGTGAAGTAAATGAAGACAAGATAGTTGCTACTGGCAATTGCTTGAGATCTTTTCTCAAGAAACATTTCCATGAATTCAGTTTACTGATGCCACCACACAAAACAAAAGGTTCAATTGCTAGATCTGGGAAAAACATTGAAGGCAAGTTAGGGGCAATGAATGCCATGACCAAGGTTAGGATGCGGCTGATGGGTATTATCTACAATGGCCTGGAGTTTGACTGGGCCACCTACTTCTTCAGAAGGCTCAAGGAACAAATCAAAGGAGAAACTAATGCAGCAGAAAAAGGAATAGCAAAAGGCGAAATGAAAAAGGGAATTTTCTGGGTAAAGAAATCCTATGGGATTTCTCTTCACTATTTGCTGAAGTGTCTGAACGTTTCTGCTATGGCACTGCATCGATTGCATGATGCTAAGGTAATGTACACCAATGTCAAACAACCAAAAGCAGCATGTGGAGAAAAGAGGAAGAAATCAAATACAAGCACCTCCAGTCAAAGAAAGAAACAAAAGGTTCAGAGAAATCTGGACCGAGAATCCTTTGGCAAATTGATAGATGAGGAAGAAAAACCACAAGACCAAGAGGAAGAAGGAAATGAAGATGATGGTGAAAACCAATGAGGAAATGGAGATGGTGGTGAAAACCAAGGAGGATATGATGCTGAAGAATTGGAAGAAGACCAAGAAAGGGACATTGATGACAGAGTTGCGGAGTATCTAAATTGGAAAATTGGAGACTCCAAAATTCAAATGTCCAACTCTGAGAGAATGTTTGAAGAAGAGGCATGTTTTTTTGAATTTCTTGGGATCTCTTCCCTAGTAGGTGTACTTGATGAAACACTACTATGAGAAATGATAGAAACCGCAAAAGCCAAATAACACAAGTCCTCTGATGATGAAGCTGAAGATGATAATCAATCTGCTAATGATGATGGTAATGATGGTTATGATGATGACCAAGATGGTGGTAATGAGGATAATCATAGAGGTGCAGAAGATGCAATTGATGATGATATAACTCTGCATGCTTTCCTACAGAAAAATGGAGCATCTAAGCAAACACCCCCAGCTAAGAAAAATGAACAGCAAACTGGGTCAGCTGAGGGCACTACTGAGCAAACTAAGGTTAGGCAACAACTCTTAGTTGACACATAAGATGAACCAATAGTAGTGTTGGACAATGGATCAGCTGCTGCAACACCAGCAAAGTCCAATCCCAGTAGAGAGTAAGGGGGATGAGAGACATTGCTGCAACTAAAATCACAACTACTCAAGTACTTGAAGAAGGAGTTTGTGATGTTGATGTCACTCAACCAGCTATACAAAACCAGGAGCCTGAACTAGTCCCTCCCACACTCACTCAACCGGGGACTTCTGCAACGCCTCAAACAGAACAAGTTCAAACACAGCAGGATGTTGGCATACCAAATCAAGCATTTCAAAGAGTAGTAGGCTCCTTGATAGATGAGTTATAACAACAAGCTATATATCTCATAACAATGTCAGCAGCCTTCAAAGATGAAATTCAATCCATAGAAACACAGATTCAAAGAAGTTGATGAGTACATAGATGCACAAAATGTGGTTGTGCAAAGGCAAAACGATTTTATGCGGCAGATGACTATCAACCTCACCAACAGGCTTACAGGCATAAAGGAACATGTTTTACTCGAAAATCAAGCTATGGCCTATGTAATTGGGTTCAGAATTACACATGTGATTCAAAAACTATCAGCTAATGACAAAATATTTACATCTATTGAATACAAGTTGTATAGTCAGATCAGTACAACTAAGACTACTAATAGCATTCTGCTACAACAACAGGATGATGCTGCCAAAAAGAGGGAAAGAAATTATAAGCCTGAAGGTTCAACAGTCAGACCTCCACACTTTATAGATGAACAGCTCAGAGCAAGAGATAGACAAATGAGAATAAGAACTGAGGCTAAAGAACAACAAAAAAGAGCCTTGGAAAAAAGGGAAAAAACTAAAAATGAGCCTTTCTTTGGACTACCATTCCCAGTACAAAGAAGAGATGATGACGAGACAGATCAGGCAATCAACAATGGCGTGGGTCTAGCCAACAGAGAAGTTCTGAAAGTCAACATCGTTCTAGCAGTAGTAGAGGCGGTGGTAGTGGACAAAGACACACTCCTGGAAGATACTCAAGTCAGAAACGGTACTTCACATCATTCATAAATAAGAAAGAAAGAGAAGCAGCAGTATTAGAAAATGTGAAAGAATTCTTCAGAGTCCAAGATGAATTATATCCAAACTCGTCACAAGATGAAGCATGGGTAGACTGTCTTAGCTATCAGGATGATGAGCTGAGAGTAGACATGGAAAGGATGTATAATGAAACAAAAATACATATGCATCCTTGAAGCAAGGAACAAGGGAAGAAGCATCTGGCTCAAGCAGCAGAGCAAATCAATCAGTGCCTCTCTCTCCAAAGGGGACTGAGGAATTATCTGGTGAGAGACAATAGGAGTTTAATAACATGACAAGATTTTTCAAACCCATGGGCATGTTAAATTATCAACAACAGTGGGTAATGTACAAGGATCTGAAGTTTGCAGATCCACATATTGCTGAAGCAAAGCTCAGATTGACAAAATACTTTGGAGAGCCACAGGAACATAAAACTATGCCTGATTTCAATAGGCTTTTTGACATGAAAGTATTTTTAGGTCTCACTCATCACACAGCTTTGGAGTACTGGAAATGGAAGTTTCCAGAAATTGACAGGAAAGACTTGGAAGGGATTCAAACTACAAAGTTCAAGAGGTACAAGGAAAATCTAAAGAACTTATAGTTGTGATTTGACATTCTTTTTGAAACTTTATGCCCTTCATGGATGAATAAAATTTCTGAGTTTTATTCTTTTATTATATGAAAATGTTTACTTATGTTCAAGCTTATGAGGGTTTTGGTTTCATCAAAAAGGGGGAAATTGTTAGGAACATTTTATTTGTTTTGATGATGGCCATACTAGCTGTTATAGTAAGCCTGAAATAAGTTAGTAATATTGATATAACACTTTATTTAAAGTCTGACATGTTCTATAAGTTCAGACAAGAATTGTCATAGACTGGTAGGCCGGCTCAGTCTATAAATTGGATCAGCTCAGTGAAAATAGCCAAAGAACCAGCACAGTGAAGTGAAGACTTATGGACTGACTTACAACCAAGGAAGTCTATGATGACCTTAGGTAAATCTAAGATATATTACAAGTGGTGGAATCTATTCTTTTGATATGGTGTACACTGATCTCACCCAAATCAAGGCTCAGTGAAGTACAAACATACATTGGACATTGAGAATCAAAAGAGAAAGAAAGATAGAATAAAAACAGCAAACCGGCTAAGTGAATGTTTTGCCGACTGACTATATGGAATAACGGTGAAGAGAGTCTCAACGGCGAAGTAATAGTCAGAGCAGCCAAGTAAGTCAAATCTAATACTTATGAAATCTGCAATATGATCAAACCGAAGATCAAACAATTAATGCAGAATCAATCAAGTACGGAATTTTATGAGGAATGTTTGAAGAAAATCCGGATTACTGAAATCAAGGAGAATGAAATCAAGGAAAAATCAAGGATTATTCTCCGCATTAAATAGCCAATGGATGAATTTTCAAATCAAGAAAATCAAGCCTATAATAGAAGGCATTGACAGAAATAAAGAAGAACAACACAGACAACATCAAGAACACTAAGTGTTGAAACTCTGTCAATTTCACAAGCCCTCTTTCTGAACTAAATAAGAAATATCCAGAAGATCAAACTCAGAAAACGAGCATCAAATCTATATCAAGTACGGATTCTTATCAAGCCACTGTGGAATCAAATTCACATCCAACTTAAGCAATTGAATCAGATTGTCTGAGAAGGAATTGCAATCTTTTGTGATAGATGCTGAAGGATTTGTTCTCAAGGAGCAGTGTTGAAGACTGAGTCACTGAAGCTTTTGTAGCCAGGGAGTGATAGTATTGAGATTGTGAAATTAGTGTAGCAAAGGACAATCATACTATTGTATTGGTGAAAAACAATAGGTAATTCCTCCAATCATCACAGGAGAAGGGTGGGCTAATGGATTACACCACCCTGAACCACTGTAAACTTTGTGTTATTTACTTACAACATTTACTTTCTACATTTACCTTAAGTACATTTCATTATATGTCTATGATTGTTTAAATAGTTTCAAAATACGCTTTGGAAGGGTTTTAATTCTCCGCTGCCCAAAAGCTTTTCACCAAAAAAAAAATTTGCAACTCTTGAAGTTTAAAGTTTTTTAAACTCACAATATAGTCATTCAGCCCCCCTCCTCCCCCTCGACTATTTTTCAACCTTCTCTGGGGAACCAACGGATTGTATCAACCCAGAATCACTTCTTGAGCGATCCTACATACTTAGAACTTTTAGTTTTTCCACTTTTCTTGTTGTCCATTACGTCTGCAAAGAAATAGAGGTGTATGGATTGATAATCTGTGGTTGGCCAAGCTGCTGGATTCTTGTGACTGCTATTGACTAGATCATCTGGTCCAGAGCCTTCATAGAATCACTGGACTGATGTTTCTATGCTCACTGTGTAAGGTAAACACACCAACTTAGTCCAATCTATAATTCTGTGTTTTATCTGTGTTTGATTGCTTTTAAGTTGCATTACAGTAGTCTTGTAGGATACTAGTTCTGCTTGTGGTGTCTAAGTTTGTAATGTGGTTTGAATGCGTATTTTGGTTGTTGATTTTGTTGATCAAAGTAGTAGACAGCAGTTTGATTGGTCTAAAGTACCAAGTCAAGACTGCCCGGAGAGGTTTGCTGTTTGTGCTTTGAGTTTGAATTGAATCAACACATTAAGTCTTTGTTCTTGCACTTTGATAAAAGTCTAGCCTTGATTTTTTTGTGTGATTTTATGAATCTTCATTGCTCTATCAAGTCTCCTAGTTTGAACCCTAGCAAGGTATTGGTTACAACGACACACTAGCCTGAAGTACTAGTGGTGTCTACCTGGTGGTTTTGATGTAGACCTATTCCCTGCTATAAGTGGACAAATTAGTTTGATTCCCACTATAAAATGGTTGGTTCTGTACTTGATCATCATCAATGTACAAGTTTTTTTGCTATTAATCAAGTACAGTAACACCTCATTGTTAATTTTGTTCAAGTTTTGTGCTTATCTGTTTAATCTTGTACCTGCTGCACTTAACTCACGCCCCATCTTATGGCCAAGCTTCTCAAGCCTCTCTATGTAACCGATCAATTTTAGCACGTGTGACCCAACTGGAGTACCTGGAGCAATCTTGCAACCAAAATGGGCCTTCAAGACCTCGTACCTCTAAGTGCGAGACGAGAAGCATAGAGCTCCTATAGTCGACCTATGATGGTGTAAGCATCCATGGACTAGTGTTGTTTCTGAAGTTTCGGTGTCATAGAAGCAAGCATGATGCAAGTAGCCTCAACAATGTCAAAACAATGCTTCGCATTCTTCTTAACCGAGCATCTTCAGGTTCCTTAGTTAAGGTTTTTTCCAAAACATAGACAATGTTTTCATGTCTCAAAACAATTTTGAGGTCTCTCTCCCAGTCGAGAAAGTTTGTTTCGTCAAGCTTGCTATCAATGATAAATGAAGATTCAATTTGTTCAACATTTCTACAACAATAAAGTAAAGATAATATAAGTAAAAGTTCATGCATACAAAACCATAAAATTGCACTTTAAAATTTTAAATAGGTTTTGCTCCCACTAGCCAACTATACTCAATTGGGTTTCAAGAATTTAATTAATTTTGTACTGGATGGAATCCAATCTAGTTGACTCGATCCCCGACGTGTGCCGATCGACCAGGTCAATTTTGAAAGGTGGGTACACTTACCGGTCGTATCTCTTGCGACTTCCATAGGTTGACTAGTCAACTCTTTGACAATTCACATCTCTATATGATAGTCAATCTTTAAAATCAGACGGTCCTGACGGGGGCCAATCACCGCAAGATTCTTAGTCGAGTTGTAACCCAAATATTCATGAGATCTCATATCTCGATAATAACGATATACCCGAGGTAGGTCAACTCCCGACGTGGCCCGATCAGTTGGATACGAACAAGGGCTCTTCACCGTCATTATAATATTGTGAGACAAATATAACTCGATTTTTGTCGTGGGAATAATTTTTAAATTAATTCACTTAATTAATTTTAATTAATTATGGTCTCATCTAAAACATGCATATTTCTACGTTATCAAAATAAAGTAAAACATACACCATTCTGCGCACAAAATAATCGGTATGATCATGGAATTTTCCTAAGTGCGGTTTCGAATACAAACTGATGAAACCGTGGGTCACAATCTAAGGGTAGCTGCAACCGCCAATAGGATCTTTAATGTGTCATCCCCAATGGGATCTTTATTCGTCTCTCTTTGGTCTCCATCTTCTGCTCCATTCTTGTTACATAAAATCTATCTAATAAATTTATTCACCCGCCGCACGCAGGGGGGTGCTAACGAGAATAGGATAATGCAGAAAATAAACTAGGTCACGTTCTTCATAACGGCCTAGGACAATTTTGAAAAAACCAATAGAAAATAAATCATTCAAATCTATCATATTGGTCGAGTCCATAATCAATCGGGGTCCATGCAATCACATTATATCTACAACATCTAATTCATACAATAAAAAATCTTATGAAAAAGATTAAAATTTTAAAATTTACCAACTTGCGTCTTATTTTATCAAATCAAATAATCAATTAATATTTAATTAATTAAATGACTTTAATCGAAATAAAGTTAACAATTAATTTTAAACGATTTTAATTTTAATTTTAAATTAATAAGAACTATTCAAATTTAAATCAAAATTAAAATTAGGTCTCTTTAGTTTCTTTCCTTTTGATTCCTAACCAAAAGGGATGTCTTTGGTTTCCTAAACCAAAATGCATCTCCTAAGCCCATTTCTAAAATCAAAATTTTGAAAAGGACCTAGGCATATTCTAAAATAAATTTGAAAATGCCTAGGTTAACTGTGTCATCGCAATGGTCCAAACTATTTGAATCATTGGTTAGCACCATGGCATTAACTAAACAAAGAGATATCTATGTACCATAAAAATTCACAAAACAACAAAAAAAAAAATCCGGGTCCACCAAGAACCACCAGCCTACGCCGACCACCATAGGGGCAGCCGACGCCGCCGGCGTGTTCAAGGTGGGGCGCCGACGCCGCCGGCGTGTTCAAGGTGGGGCGCCGCCGCCAGTCAGTCGAGCTGCCCCACCGCCGATTTATATATATATTTTGTTGGTTCTTTGTTCTGCGAATTTAAATCATTCATCTATTAATTAATTACTGCACAATTTAATTAGTGCTTATTGTTTAAGTTCGAAGTTCGCTCTGATACCTGTTAGGAAATCAACTAGTTTACGCAGCGTAATTTAAAATTTTGATTTCCGATCCCAAGATCGACTCCGTTTAATACAATAAACACGTTGAGTTAGTAGACGGTGATTACCTTGCTAGATCTATAAGATCGACGCTTTGACCGTCAAGAAAGAGTAGTAGTGCGCGCGAGCCGTCCACGTGTCCAGCCTCTATCAATATCCACATGAGCATCTCACTAGAATCCTCCTTGGATAGCTACTAGAAAAACCCAACTGCTAGACTGGCCTTTTCTCTCTCTCAAAAACTCCCTCGAAGAAGCACTCAGTTATTTTGTAAATTAGAACTCTTCTAATTATGATGTACAAAAGAGCTAGTCAACCCCTTGCTTATATAGGGTATATATGGCGAGCCCCATATGTCTCCCAATCCCATTAGGAAAACCTTCTGTGTAGAGTAAGGAGAAAGAAAACATTTACTAATAAAATATGTATTCGAGATTTATCTCATTTAGTTTAATATCTTATATTAAATAAACCAAGATATTATCAATATCAATTATTGATCTTCTTTAATACATTTACCATAAATCAATTTACACATGTGCAAATCTATATTTATTAATACATAACATAATTAATTAATTAATTGCTCAATCCAAGTGTATCTTAATACACTAATATTGGCGCCGCCTATGCCAATAAATTGGCAATCAGAATATTCTTTAATTAATTAATATCTTGTATTTAATTTATTCATAATAAATAAATATCATAATATTAATTTATCACTATAACAATTTATAGTAGAGATAAACTTTTCTTATTTGGTTATCACTATAACAGCATTTTAATCCTGCTAAATGTTATTATATGTGTGACCCTACAGGCTTCCGAATATGTTGGTCATAGGCATAAAGTGCAATTACGAAAATGACCTTCATACATAACGATCACGGAATAGCGTCTAGCAAGACACCGTGACCCCCAATCATCGGAAGAGTCAAAAGCGAGGACTACTACCTTTCATGTGAAAAAGTTACCGTGTAAATAGAATCCTATATTGCTAATAATATCCATACAATCGTATCTCGAGTGTCATTACATCAATGATCGTATCTTATAATCTGGATATCATGATCTCTCGGAATAACTCATTTACTCCCACTTTGCAAAGATTCACGAGAGCTAGACATTCCTTATAAGTAGGCCATTTCGGATATTTACTCCTAATCTTAGGATACACGATTCCCGGATGAACAAACATGTACCCTACGCATGCTTCAATATCATACCCGAGCACTACCGCATGATCGCCCCATGGCTAAGGGAAACCTCAATAGTGTAAAGGCATGACAATCCACACCGTGATGCCATTAAGACTCCGGTCTCAGGATAATTACACAACTGCCACATACTGGGACACTTAATGTAAGTGGAAAAATCTAACGTACGCATTCTCTAATACACGTCCACATACTGTCTATGTGTCTCTACACTTTGATATATGAGAGCTATCCCTATCTTCAATAAGATAGAAGACATCTAATATTTGCTAGTTTAATCATACTATCAATGTCCCGTTTGACAACACATACGACTAGAGACTTTTAAGTATCAAACTTATCAAAGTGATTAGAGATCTCATCAACCATAATCACTATCAAGGTTTCTCTATCACAGTTTAATACTAAGGACGTTGATATATATACAATAGCATAATTGGTTCATAAAGATAAACTAAATATATAATAACAAAAGTGCTTTTATTAATGATAATAAAGTTATTACATGAACTAAACAGACTGTAAACGACCCGATCCAATCGGATCCGGTCCAACCTGATTGGGTTTAGGACACCATTTCAACAGTACTTTCATAGCAACCTTTGTTGGGTAGTGTGCAACGTGTATGGTGTTTCGGTAAGCATATTGTCTAAAACGCATGGATCTCAAACTTTACTCCCAACTTTCAGAAAACCTTCCATTTGGCACCCTAATCATATATGGATGGGTTTGTACGATGGGAATCATTTCGTTCGTCTATCTATCAGAGATACTTTTCCAATGCCTAGGGTGCAATTGGTTTGGTATAAGTTTACTACACAAGAAGCAAGTGAATTGGCTGAGAAATTTTCTCATAGACTCACTTTATGGGTTCGGGGACAAGAGTTATTACCTGCCGAACCACATGGACTTAGATTAGTGACGTTATGGCCGTGTTTTGTATATTTTGCCTTGGTGGATTGATGGATTGTCGATGACAAGTCCTTGGTTGTGTATTTTGCTTGATGGATTGTCGATGACAAGTCCTTTGTTGATGGAATATTTTGTAAAGGTGTTTTGATGACGCTATATGAAAAACATTTGTAAGGTCTTTTGTGATGTCGTACTTTTTTTTGTTTGTCGATTGTTTATGTTGGTAGGTTGAAAATATCAGTCCAAATTATAGTTTATGAAGTGCTGAGACATAAAATGTTAGCAGCTATGTTGCCCATAGCACAGACTAACGTCAGATGCACTGACGTTATGGTTCCAGAACCCTATAACATATTGACACTCAACACGTCAGGCAAGTCGATGTTTGTTGTTACTGTAAACGTCAGAGTGGAAGACGTCGGCAGAAACATCAACATGTGCCGTTGATTATCACTTATAACATCAAATTCACTGACGTACTTAAAGACAGTGGCTAATTGTTCCTGGAAGTCATAATGTCCACTTCTTTGAAGTCGTTTGTCCACATAAACGTCAAATTAGCTAACATATGCAGCTATAAAGGCTGATACCTTTTGGGGCTCATAATCTCAACATAGCTGACATTTGAAGGACAAAAAAATGTCCAATATGCTGACATTTTAGGAATCAGGACCGTAACGTCTCAAAACGGCAGTAGGTCTGACGTTATTCTCTATGTTCAACGTCACATCTGCCGAGGTATTAGCAACAGAGAGTTCCACAAGGATAAACCTTATGGAGCTCGTAACGTCCACAAATCTGACGTTGATGTGAACATTAAACGTTGAATTGGTTGACGTTGTACGAAACATAGGCTTCTTGCACTATAACGTCCCCACCTTTCATGTTATAGTGCAATACGGGCGTCAATTTAGGTGACGTCATGTCTATTTTTCCAGTAATGTCGTGTGGACCATATGCATTTCAAACCAATAACCTCAAGTTTCATCCAAACACAAAACTAAGCAAATCCAAACACTTACGTGAAGAATTCAATTGCAAACACAATCAAAAACCCATACGAATTCAATGATACATCCTAAACACAAATCCAAACTTCATACAAATCCAAACTTCATCCATAAAGACAAACATGATTCATAGAGAACATGAACAAATCAAACTGAAACATGTTCCAAACAGAAATCAAACGAAAACATGATCCAAACACGGAAAGTTGGAAAGTAATAGTTTAAGTGCACCATAAAAGTAATATATATCAATCACTTTTTTTTCTTCGATGTCGATGCCCTTGAACGTTTGGCTGCTCTTCCTTCTGGCTCATGTTCATCTGGACCTTGTTCTCCTACCTCTACGTTCACATCCTTCTTTTTCTTTGATGCCCTTGAACGTTTGGCTGGTATTCCTTCTAGCTCATCTTCATCTGCCCTTAGTTCTTCTACCTCTACATCCACCGAAACATCTGAGCTACATACTCCAGTTACCAAGAACTCATATGCCATCCCCAATACCTTCACCATATCTTTCTTATTCTTCTTCGATTGATTTTGCATAGCATCATCTATCGCGCTTATAACCATCATCTTGATTTCTTCATCCAATATGAAAATACAAAAAAATTTAAAATATGTATTTACTCAATGGAAAGCACAACAACAAATTGGTAAACACAATTATTCATACCTCTCCCGAATATTGCTTATGTCTGCTCGCATCCGACAATCGACGCACGACAACTGATCGATACCACGCCGTGTACTTAGTAGTCGTTTCCCACTCAAATCTAGCCTTTCGCATCCGTTTACTTTTGTGCACCGAATGATTAGATAATTATAGAAGGCGTCGTCATCTGGTGTGTAGGTTATAACATTTTCTTTCGAACTCCTGCTTCTTTTCTCGAAGGAATTGGGTCTTATGGTATGGATTGGAGATGATCGAACTGACGGACGATGCGGTTGGGATGGTAAGGCTCAACTATGTCTAGTGTCCTTATACACCCGTAATACCAACATATTTCGTCATCGGACAATGTTCAGGCTTTTTGATATACATTCCACACAACCTGCAACAATCAAAAGTGTTATAGGAAAACTCAACAAGATTGAACATTAACATCCAACGAACCGACTTACATCTCGTGCTTTCATCAAGTCCAAATCCTCTCTCAAATGCAGTAGTATAGTCACCGCAATTTCATCCTTCATTCCGCCAATAGGCTTCCACTTCATCAACAGAGGCATCTCTCTTTCCTTGTACGCATTGTTTCTAAGGGGGCATAATTTTGAAAATTGTTCATAAATTCATACCTACATTCAAATAATCAAAAAGTTGTCAAAGTATTCACGAAAACCATCAAAACCCAAAGAAATTAAAATATACAATTATACCTCCGAGAGTGTAAGGTAACCGGACACTCCCACAACTGTCATCACACTTGCCTATGAAAGTTTCCGGTACAGATGCGCAAGTGTCGCACCCTAAGCCCACTCATGCACTAAATCCAAATCACTCAAAAAATGAAGATACGCTACACGTACCTTGTCTCTAGACCGGTCTTGGAAAAGGGTACACCCCAACAAATACAACAGATACCCTCGTACAGCTTGATCAACTGTGATTTCATTATGTCCACTCTTACTCGCAAGATTTTTTTTCAGCCAACTTCTCGACACCCTTGATCCACCACAATGGTTAAACTCAGTACCCACTAACTCCGAATCAATACCGAGAAGATCACGCACAAAGAGTACCGGGTTGACATCTTTCGTAAACTCGTAGTTCACTGACTTTCCACTAACCTGTAACCCAGTGATACAACGGACATCGTCAAGTGTGATATTCATCTACAAAACGGTAAGTGGAAGGTGATTGTTTTTGGTTTCCACCTCTCAATAAATGCACAAACGAGAACTCAATTGGCTTGCAAGTAAGAAGTTTTGATCAAGCTGTACAACGGATTGGCCTTCAGCCTTATCTGAAATTCCTCGCTTTTGTGCTCGACCTTCCAATACTTGATTGAAGTTGTGTATTGATTACATCCTATGACACCCCGATCCCGTACAAATAAATGAATGAAACGTCAAGGATATATAAAAATAAAACCGAGCACAAATTATAGAACAATTTAAAAAATAATATACATGCTTCATCTTCATCAAACCATATATATCCAACATGTTTCTCCCAATCCCTCAACATTACATTAGTATCTACCTCACCTGCCTCTATTCTTGACCCGCCACTCCTAGATGCTTCTCTTGATGTCCTTGTACTCTCATGTTGGATCGATAATGCGCGTAAAACACTCTAGAAGGGGGGTTGAATAGAGTGTTGGTATTTTATACCACTTTTTCGAGTTTATCAAAAGACAAGCAAGTTGGAGCAATTTGACAAAACAATTACTAATTTGTTAAACCGGAAGCTATTTAATAAAATTATTCGGTTGTGTATTACCTAAGTGATCAAGGAGTTAAATGGGTGATTACAAACAAGGATGAGTGCAGGTGGATTGTTTAATACTAGTTAAGTTATTTTCAAATAGTTTCTACACCAAACTTTAATTCAGCAATCACGAAGTCAAAAGGGTTAAGTTGATTTGTATTAGTGAACAAAGATGATATTTTAACTCAAACACAAATAAAAAAAAATCAACTTCAGATTATGCAAATTCAAAAGATTCAGACAAGTATTTCAGAGTGTTTGATTCAGACTAATAATCCCTTTATTAAATAAATACATATACAAAATAGACTTGTATTGTGTGCCTTCAGGTGAACTTATACAAGTGATAATCCAACCTTGACTGGTAGATTATCACAGATACTGTTCAACAACTGAATACAATGCACACTAGAATACAAGCAATGCAAGGACCAAAGACTAAGCTGTTAAATCAGATTCAGCACTGAAATGTTAATCAAATTAGAGTCTCAACTCAAGTTTTATTAACAAAACAATATTGCTTCTGATCAAAAACAAAATAGCAGGTCCCCAAAAAAAACTAAAAACCTATTACAACTTGTTCACAGAGAAATTCAGAATTATCAACAAATTTTGCAGGCAGTGTTGATAGTGAAAATTTGAATCAGGTTATGGCAAGAAATCAGAGCATATGCGGCAAGTTTGTACAGCTAGGGGCAGAATTTCAGTATGCAAATCTCAAGGATATGCACACTAAAATTCCCAGCAGTTTTGAAGGGAGAAATGCAAAAACACAGTACTGAGGTCAAATATGTACTCAAAGGCACAGCTTTGCAAGGGTATCAGAAATTCAGTCTATGTTGCCTTATACTCAAGGCAGTGTGCTGGTATATTAATCCAGGCACACTAAGAAAATAGATCCTGAGTTTTGACACAGAGGCAAGCTGATAATTGAATATAGATTTACCACAACCAGCTTCTCAATTCAGTGATCAAACACAGTCAAGTGTGATATCAATATCTGTCAAAGCAAGCCTTATTCACAAGGCTGTGTATTGATCTTTCAGCCAATTCACCAAGGAGACAGATATTTCAACACTTTCTGTGATTTCAACACTTGAATGACAAACACACTATACTGCTAACTACTCAAGTATGCAGACACAAAGTAAATGACTACTGCAGGACTTAAACCAAGTTCTTGATTGAATCAAGATCAGAGATGAAGCTAAAATCTGAATTGCCAGATCCTCACTTAGGCAATTTCTAGATTAGAGTCCTTCCGCACAACTGATCTTAGAAACAGGGGTCCCTTAGTTTAATCAAGCAGACAAATCAAAAATAGACTCAGACTCGATTAAAAGGACTGCTCAAGTACCAACTTAATTGAAAAACAAGTTGACCAGTTTAAAAAGCAATAAAAAGGATCGGAATGAGAACCTTCCTATGAGATGCACAAATGCAGACACATACACAAGCTGATCCAAGAATCTTGTGTATAGCTTTTAGCCAATCCACAAGCTATACACACTTCAATGAGATTCCAGGCAAGTTCAATATACTTCAGGCAAGTATATGAACCTTACACCACACTACTAACTTCACAAAGGACTTTTGCAGAAAACATTTTGAAGGTAGAAAGAGTGTAATTGCTTTTTTAAAAACTGATGATGAACACTAGGGGATGTGAGGTCTATATATAGGATTAAAGGACAGAGTTAAAATCCTTTTTTAAAAAAGGTTTGGTTAAAAAAAAATACTAGACTAGATTTGACTCGGTTTAGACTAGACTAGGATGGTTATGACTGTTTTGGGCATCACTGGTCCGAGGCCCTCAGCATATGACTCGAACCAGACCATCATCGGGTTAAGAAACCCTAGGTCAACTATCTAGCCCATAGAAAAGGGTTCAAGACAATTTACCTGAGCGGTTTGGGTTGAGATTCACCAAAGCGGGGCTAAGACAAAGAAGGGGAGAACCACCAGTTGGTTAAACGGCACCTCTTCAACCCAACTTTGAAACTAGACTGGAAACGGGACAGATGCAGTCTTCAACGGTTGTGAGTCCATCCATCACGTTTAACACGTGTTTCTGGTTCATATGGACTGCAAATCGACACATAAAGGCAAAAATCAGGCAGATATCAATTCGAATCAGAAAATAAAAGATTTGATATTAACTTTTAAGAGGAAAAGATACGACCTTTGAATCAAGATTGACTGTATGTCCATAGCATCGATCATTTAGGTCTCGTATCACCCGTGGGATCGAATGAAAGGTCATGCCTTTCACAATCGTACTGTTGGTCCTTTGAAAGGCTTTGGTTAAGTTTAGAGGGGGGGTGAATAAACTTAAAACTTAAAACTTTTGGAGTTAACAAACTCAGCAACTTCGCAGCCTGTCGATACTTCGCAGTACACTCGCAGTCCGCGACCGTTGAGTTTACTGAATTTGTGCAGCGGAATTATATCAAAAATTAAGGCTTATTACTTGTTGTTAAATATGATACCAAGTATTAGATACTCAGTAGTGTATGTGTGTGATTCGGTTGCTAGATTCGGTAGATTGATGTGTTAGATGAACTAAGTGCGAATATAAATGCGTAAAGTAAGTAGCCAGATTTTATAGTGGTTCCCGGTGGTGTAATCACGTCAGTCCAGTCTTCTCCTGTGATGTTGAAGGTAATTCCCTAGAGATCTTTGATGTAGCTGTTACAAAAATCCCTATATTGCTTGTCCTTCACCAATAACTATGGCTTCACAAACTGAACACTTGGAACAGGTAAGATTGCTGGTCCAAAGTCTTCCACTGGTCCTTGAAGGGTAGAATTGCCTCTTCACCAGCTCCACCACAAACAACAGTCTTTCACACCCAAAGATGCTTCACTGTCTTTAGTAGATTTCTTGTAAAAGAAAGATTGAATCAAGTAAGTGGTTCAGCATTCAGCAGCTTGATCAGGATGATATGATCCGTAGCTTGATTTCTTCAAGTGTGTAAACTTGATGCAGCTTGAATGCAGATTACACTTGAAGAATATTTCTGGATCAGTAGATTAAAGCTCAGTAGGGTCAGCATGGTGTTTTTCTTGATCAGAAATAGAAGCTCAAGATTTATCTCTTAATATTCATCAATTTTCATCACTTGTATCTGAATTAGGAGTCCTCTATTTATAGGTGGATCTACTGTCCACCCTTTGACTTATATCCATTGGATAAATCCTCTGTATCTTTCCAACGTCCATTTGATCTTAGCCATTGATTTGTTTGATAAACTCAGAGGTTGTTAGCTGTCCCTTTCTTGTAATCTTCCAATGTAGTCTTTGATTAAATTGAAATATGTGTCCAGCAGGTTCCTGAGAACATAAGTCTGCTGATATACACATCAGTAAGCTTATCCTTATTATGCTGTGTTTAAAAACACTTCAGCTTAATGTCTTTTATCCAACTTTTCTTTATGAAGTTAGATTACACCTTTTTGCAAATAACTAAGTTCCAATGACCACTTAATTTATGGAACTTAGACCTTGTACACAAGGTATATGTAATCAGTTTAGGTCATCACAGACTTCTCTAAATTCTGATTCCATATCCTTGACTTTAATTACTAAGTTTGATCCCTTAGCCTTCAATAACGAGTTTGAGCCCTCGGCCTTCGCCTTCGGCGGGTTCCCGATCGCCCATCGACTCACCTACCCTACGATCTAGACTAGTCCGCGATGTAAGTCGGTGACCTTCTACGGTTGCTTGTTTGATCAAACCTATACAAGATCAAACTCTAATAAACCTATACATTTGATCTAGACATCTTTTTGCCTTTGCTCTATAACAGCTAGTCTTGCACTCATCACTAAAACATAAAAATAAGTCCAACAATTTCCCCTTTTTTGGTGATAATGTCAATACCCTCCTAACTGCAAAGCAAAAAGATTAAAAACAAAAACAGAACAAATGTCAGTCATTTCTCATTATAATCATTTGTTCAACATTATTACAATCTAGATACAGCAAATGATAAGACAGAATAAAGTGTGCTGATCTACTATCTTCTTTCCCTTTCTTCCCTTGCTTTCTCCACTTGTTCTTGGTAAGCTCTTATCTCTCTGATCATATCTCTCATCCATTCATTTTCAATCAGAGAGAAATCAATATGAGGATTCACTTGTTTCCACCAATGCCATGCTGCAGGTAGAGTAAGATTGATTTGATGTACTCTAAAACATAAACGCATGTATACTTCTTTAAACTCATTCAGTGACTCCTTTGCATTAGTGGTAGGTAGACTCCTTCCACCTCTATCACCTCTGTGTACTGCCCTCAAGGCTTTGACCCTTGTTTCCCAAAACTTGAGTCCAAGAAAAGAATTGAGTCCCTCATGGAAACCTTTATCATGATAAGGTCTTCTTTTGCTGTTGTAGACTCTCTTGTATTCTTTGAGAAGATCATCAGTAAGTGGAAGTCTTCCACGTGCAGGCTCCCTAAAAGCATTAGTATCATCTTCCCATCTTTTCTTAGCAAAGATTCTGGCAGCCTCTTTTGCTACTGCTGTTTGGCTCTCTTCCCCCTTATTGACACCATCAACAAAACGGGACAGCAGGCCATGTACACTTTCCTGTGTGAGCACTAGGTTGTTCAGTTGACCCTCCATAATTTCAATCCTAGTGTCAACGCGATGTGATCCTTCCTTGCAATGTTTGCTCCAGTAGAGTTATCCTCTCAGTAACTTTAGGATCCAGTACAGCAGGTTGCAGTGTTCCATCAGATTCAGCCACAATAGGTTTAGGTGTCTCAGCAAGCTTGTCAAGTTTCTGATGAATGGATGCAAATTGTTCTTTCAGAAACTTGTCCTTCAATGTATTACCTTGTCTGATCCCCTTTACATTCAGAGCAAGGTCAGCAAGAGCATATTGAGTGGAGGTTATATTGGAAGCAACAGTTTCAGTGGTTCTTCCTCTATTCTCCACTAGGTTCATTAAATCTTCAAATCTCTGCTCTTGCCTATCAAGTTGAGTTCTTAAATTTGCAATGTCATTTCTAACAATCCTCAACTCATCCAAAACATGTGCTGGTACACCACCAGCCATTCCTCCATCAGCTCCATCAGCAGGCTCTTCTACATTGTATTGTTGCCTCTCCCTGCTGATAACCAAAGCAAAGCTCATATCCCTTCCAGCAGGGTTAGGTCCTTGGAATTCTTCCAGAATGGGATCAAGAGCAGGCTCTTCAAAAACTGGAACAAATGCCGGTTGAGGTTTTTCATCAATAGGTTCTTCCTCAGGCACTTGAAACTCCTCATCACTGTAGTCATAGTCCACCAGCTGCTCCTCCTCATCAATTACAGCAGTCTGCTGACTATCTTTCCCTTCAGTGACCTTTCCTCCAGTAGGCTCCACTACAGCAGCCTGTTCTTCAACAACAGCAGGGGTTTCTCCAAACCCAAAGATGGTTCCAACCTTTGTCCAGTGCTGTTTGTACCTCAGCAACTTGTACCTCCTGTTCCAACCTTTGCTCGGGTGTTGTTTGAACCTCAGAAACCTGAACCACAAGTGCCACGACAACATGTTCAAGAAATACATCCATATTCTCCTTTTGAAATTCCCTAATATCAGGAATCCTCCTTATAAAATTTGCAGCCTTGGTATGAGTGTCCTCAGTGTCAATCCAGTCTTGATATTGAATGGAATCTTCCGAACTGACATCAGGCTCACTATGGTCAGTATTCCTCTCATCATCCAAATCTACAGTCTACTGATCATCAGTATGTTCAACAGGTTCTTCAACAAATAAGTTGTCTATTTCACCAACCATCATGTTTGCACCAATGTCTATTCCCTCATTGATTTGTGCCTCTATATCATCCATGGTGAGATCCTCCAGATCCTCATCCATCTGTTGATTTCCTTATCTTTCGATGATCGTCCAAAGATCGAGATCGCTCCACTCTCGGTTCAATTATCATAGCAGTTCCACTGGTTCCTCCGGGACCAGAGGGATAATTACCTCCAGAGTCAGATGATGAATCATCACTGTCTGATTCATATCTGGGGTCTCTGAACCTGATACCCTCCTCCTTCTGTTGTTCATCAAACAAATCCATCAATCTTGATTGCAGTAAGGAGGTACCAACCAGATCCAGCAAATTTTCCACTCCCAATTTCTCAAAAGCCCATTCTTCAAAGTCTGTCATTGGTTGTTCAGCAGGCTTTTGTCTCTTATAAAATCCAAATTTCCATTGGAAATAATCAGCCACTTGCTGGAGTTTAGGATCTACAAACTCCTCTTTCTTCTTCTTCTCATGTCTCTCAAAAGGCATGGTTGGCTTTCTAGGAGCTGGTTGTTCACTCTGCTGACCTCCAAAGGTCCCAACTAGCAGAGTCAGAGTTTCTTCAACAGATGCTTCTAGGTTAGTAGGTTGCTCAGATTGTATATTTGTTCCTACTACCTCCATCTGTACTACACTTTGTTCCACCTGACTTACATGCTCATCAGCAGGGTTAGAAACAGATTGCTCTTCCCCCTGAACTATTGTAGAAATTGCAGGGTCTTGTACAAATTTTTCCACTTCCACAGCAGGTGTAGAATCAGTGGTTTGCTGTGGTTCTTCTAGAAGTTGCTCAACAACAACTTGTGCAATTTCAGTAGGCTCAGCAACCTTTACTGGGGAGGATTCAACAACTTCAACAGCAGGCTCAGTTTCAGTAGTCTGCTATGATTCTCCAGCAGGTTGCTCAACAACAACCTCTACATCCTCAGTAGTCTTAATAATTGTTAAGGGCTCAGCCTCAATAGCCTCTCATACTTCTTCTTCTTCTTCTTGTTGTTGCCATTGAGCCTCTAAGGTTTTCAATTGCTTTCCTTTGCCATGTTTCCATTTCTTGGCAATTTCTTTCATTCTTTTGGAAAGATCTTCTTTTTCAATTTCAACAGCTTTCCTCTTTTTACTTGCTTCCTTCTGTTGCTCCTTCAAGATTTCAACAACAGACTTCTTTGCAACTACAGGGTCAGTAACCTCAATCTCTAACTGGACCCTCAGTAACCTCAGTAGTCTCTGCTGTTTGCTTCCTTATCTTTCTAGGCTTTAATAGTTCAGTAATTTTTCTTGTGTCAGCAGCCTTTCTTTTCTCAATAACCTTCTTGGGTGCAGCAGGTTTAACAACTTTCTTAACCTGCTCACCACCAGCATCATCATCTCGATCATTACCATCACTGTCAGTAGCCTCATCATCTACATCTTCATCATCATCCAGACCAGGGATAGGATTACCAACTTCTAGGCTTGAATCTGGATTTGTTAATCTTTTCAGATAAAACATCAGGTATCTGAAAATGATTCAGCAGGGTTTGAATCATTAGACCTAAAGGCTTGACCTTGGACTTCCTTGTCCCATCTCTATCTTCAATACACACTTTCTTCATGTAGTGTATGAAGAATCCAGCCCAATCAAACTTCATACTTCTGCAAATGATGATCAGTAGGTCTATTTTGGGTCCTAATAAAGTATCCAGGCTTTCAACAAATCCCAAAATGGTTTTGGCAATCAATTTGCTCAGCAGGTTGTACTCAAAACCAATATACCTCACATTGATGCCCAGATTTGAAGCAATTGTATCATCTGTTTTTATTGAATCCACAAACTTCATTCTTGGTAGATTCATTGCTTCTGGATTGGTGGGTGCATTATTTCCAGGTGCAAACCCAAATACCTCTCTCAGTAGGTCTGAGGATATTTCAATCTCTCTTCCATTAACAGTTGTAGTGAAGGCCTCTCTACCTTCATGTATGACAATGTTCTTCCAGAATTCCAACACATTGACCTAGGAAATTCGTTCCAATATTCTGTTTATAACACCTTCTAGCCCAGTAAACCATCTGATTCTTCGTCCAATATTAATGGCTAACTCAGTGGAGTTACAGTCAGTAACATATCCTCTTACACTCTGACTAGTTCCAATATGAACCTCATCCTTCTTTGACATTTTTGTAAGAAAAAGATAAATAAGATAACTCTCAAATCTGTGTTCACACAGTGTATACGCAGAGAAAATCAATCTGAGATTTTTGTGAGTAGCCTCTGTAAATAAGTTTGTATATATATATATAGACAAATATGGTTGAAATTGTCAGAACATATACTGTGCATTAACCACGATTAAATTTGAGTGAATGATGTCTTGACACGTGGCCCATTACTTTTCCATAACGTTTTGTAACCGTTCGATCGTGTTAACTGCGCTTATAAGGATAGAATAAATATCCAGCCATTTGCTTGTTGACTTTAGTAAGTTTGAGTGTGTAACGTTTCCTTCAGCAGCCTTGTCATCAGTAGACTTGGCTCAGCAGCCTGCTGACAGAGAAGTCTCAGCAGCCTGCTGATAGAGCCACTCTGCTGATGTTTAATTCATTTTGTATTGTCCAACTGATAATACAAGATGAATTTTAATACCAATGACTGATCCGTCAAGTGAACTCACCCAACATGACAAAGACCAATCCCCTTGGCAACTTCATTTGCTCAATTGTCCAAACATAAGTACATGGAATTGTTGATACCAATGACTAATCTGCTAAGTGAGCTCACCCAACATAGCAAAGACTAATCCCTTGGTGAATTCCGATACACCGCTAATTAAGATTATATCAGTCAACTTTTATAATTCCAAGTTCAGTCCTTAGTTTAGCAAATCTTTCACTGTCCAGTGGTTTAGTGAAAATATCAGCAAGTTGATCTTCAGTAGGGATATAAAGAACCACCACATTTCTTTTCAACATGATCTCTTATAAAATGATGTCTCACATCAATATGCTTGGTTCTTGAGTGCAAAACAGGATTTTCTGTGATTGCAATTGCACTTGTGTTGTCACACATAATTGGAATTTCTCTTTCTTCAATTCCATAATCCCTTAATTGTTGTCTTAACCACAGTATTTGTGCACAACAACGACTTCCAAAGGCAATATACTCGGCTTCGACGAAGTGGAAGTTGATATAGAATTCTCGTTTCTTGCTAAACCAGGAAACCGCCTCTATTTCCCATCAACGACGGTTCCTATGGTGCTTTTTCTATCAACCTTGCATCCAGCATAATCAGAATCTGAGTAGGATATAACTTTGAAGCTTCCCAACTTGACAATTTAAAACAGACTTTTTGAATACCATATCCCTACTCCCAAAATCTCTTTTAGGTACTTGAGAACTCTTTTGACTGCACCTAAATGACTTTCTTTAGGTTTTGATTGGAATCTTGCACAAACACCTACAGCAAAGGATATATTAGGTCTTCTGGTAGTAAAGTACAGCAGACTGCCTATCATCCTTCTGTATAAAGTCAGATCAACATCTTTGCCTTCTTTGTCTTCATCCAATCTAATGTTTGTACTCATAGGAGTTGATACCTTGGTGTTGTTTTCCATACCAAACTTCTTCGGTAACTCCTTGGTATACTTGGTTTGATGAATGAAGATTCCATCTTTCATTTGTTTGACTTGTAAACCCAAAAAGTAGTTCATTTCTCCCATCATACTCATTTGGAATTTAATCTTCATTAGATTTGCAAACTTTTCACATAGCAATTCATTTTCAGAACCAAAGATTATGTCATCAACATAAATCTGTACCAGCAGGGTGTTGTCCCCTTCATTGATTCTGAAAAGAGTCTTATCAATGGTCCCTTTTGTAAAACCATTGTCCACCAAGAATTGAGATAGAGTCTCATACCATGCTCTTGGTGCTTGTTTTAAACCATAAAGTGCTTTATTGAGTCTGTACACTTTATCTTCTTGATCTTTAACTTCAAAACCAGGAGGTTGCTAAACATACACCTCTTCTTCCAGAATGCCATTCAAAAATGCACTTTTGACATCCATCTGATATACTTTGAAGTTTTTATAAGCAGCATGTGCCAGGAAGAATTTGATAGCTTCCAATCTTGCAACAGGGGCATAAGTCTCATCAAAATCTATTCCTTCTGCTTGAGAATATCCTTTTGCCACTAGTCTGGCCTTATTTCTCACAATGGTACCAGATTAATCAAGTTTATTTCTTGTATTCCCATTTTGTACCAATTATATTTGCATGATTAGGCCTTTCCACTAGTGTCCAAACTTGATTTATTTCAAATTCATTCAATTCTTCTTGCATAGACATTAAAGGAAGCAGGAAGAACAATGATTTGTGAAGCATTGCTACCTGAAAGATATTGGGTCAAGCAAGAATACAAAGATGCTACACACAAAACAGAACTTCGGTAAACAAGAAGCCGCCGAAGACACCCTATGAGGTCCGGAATGGAAGGATACCCAACATATCCTATTTCCATCCATTTGGAAGTAAATGTTTTATTCTAAATCACAAAGTTCATTTGAAAACATTCCAACCTAAATCGAGATGAAGGCATATTCCCGGGATATTCTTCGGTCGGCGAAGCATTCGGTGCGAACAAGAGGTCACTAAAACATGAAGAAACAATCCATGTTGTGTTTGATGAACCTAAGTTTACTTGGAATGGAAGATGAAGATCATGAACTCCGCTAGGAATCAACAAGTCACCGATCCAGTTGTGTTGAAGTTTTGGAAAGATTCAATGACTTAAAAGTTTCGATACGCCCTGCCGAACACCCCGCCGAAAATGTTACCGATGCAACAACGAGTAAGCGGTTCAAGGATCCGCGACCCCCATGTAGAAGAAACTACAGTAGACCCTACTGAAGATGATGTTCCTGTAAATCAAAATAACCAAAATCCTCAATGGTTAAGGAATCACCCTGCTGAACAAGTTATTGGCAATATACAGCAAGGTGTGAGGACTAGAAGACAACTGGAAGCCATGTTTACCTGCTTTCTATCTCAAATGGAACCTAAAGTTGTTGAAGAAGCAATTTCAGATCCAGATTGGATAATTGCTATGCAAGAAGAATTAAATGAATTTGAAAGAAATCAAGTTTGGACACTAGTTGAAAGGCCAAGTCATGCAAATATCATTGGTACTAAGTGGGTATACGAAATAAATTTGATGAATCGGTACCATTGTGAGAAATAAGGCCGGACTAGTTGCAAAAGGCTATTCTCAAGCGAAGGAATAGATTTTGATGAAACTTATGCACTGTTGCAAGATTGGAAGCAATCGAGATTATTCCTAGCACATGCGCATATAAGAACTTCAAAGTATATCAAATGGATGTCAAGAGTGCATTTTTGAATGGGATCCTAGAGGAGGAAGTGTATGTTCAACAACCTCCCGGATTTGAAGTTAAAGATCAAGAAGATAAAGTGTATAGACTCAACATAGCACTTTATGGATTGAAACAAGCACCAAGAGCATGGTATGAGACTCTATCTCAATTCTTGGTAGACAATGGTTTCACAAAAGGCACCATTGACAAGACTCTTTCGTAATCGTTGAAGGGGACAAGACTGCATGCCGGTACAAATTTATGTGGATGACATAATATTTGGTTCGAGAATGATTTACTTTGTGAAAAATTTGCAAATCTAATGAAGAGCAAATTCCAAATGAGTATGATGGGAGAAATGAATTACTTTTTGGGATTGCAAGTCAAACAAGTGAATGATGGAATCTTCATTCATCAAACCAAGTATACCAAGGAGTTGTCAAGAAGTTTGGTATGGAAAATAGCACTAAGAATTCAACTCCTATGAGTACAAACATCGATTAGATGAAGATAAAGAAGGCAAAGATGTTGATCGGACCATATACGTAAGGATGATAGGCGTCCGTCGTACCATCACCGCCACAGACTCGATATATCCTTTGTTGTAGGTGTTTGTGCAAGATTTCAATCTAAACCTAAAGAAAGTCATTTAGGTGCGAAGTTAAGAGAATTCTCAAGTATCTTAAAGAGACTTTGGGAGTAGGGATATGGTATTCCAAGGAAGGAAGCTTCAAACTAATATCCTACTCGGATTCGATTATGCTTGGATGCAAGATTGATAGAAAAAGCACCTCGGGAACTCCGTCGCTTAATGGGAAATAGACCGGTCTCCCCGGTTTAGCAAGAAACGTAATTCTATTTCAACTTCCACTCGCCGAAGCCGAATACATTGCTTCGCCGGAAGCTGCTTGTGCACAAGTACTATGGCTAAGACAACAATTAAGGGATTATGGAATTGAAGAAAGGGAAATTCCAATCATGTGTGACAACACAAGTGCAATTGCAATCACGAAAAATCCCGTTTTGCATTCAAGAACCAAGCACATTTATGTGAGACATCATTTTATAAGAGATCATGTTGAAAAGAAAGATGTAGTGGTTCTATACATTCCTACCGAAGATCAACTTGCCGATATTTTCACTAAACCTCTTGACAAGTGAAAGATTTGCTAAATTAAGGACCGAACTTGGAATCATAAAGATTGATCGATATTCAACGGTGTATCGGAATTCACCAAGGGGATTAGTCTTTGCTATGTTGGGTGAGCTCACTTAGCGCATTAGTCATTGGTATCAACAATTCCATGTACTTATGTTTGGACAATTGAGCAAATGAGGTTGCCAAGGGGATTGGTCTTTGTCATTTTGGGTGAGCTCACTTGACGGATCGCTCATTGGTATTAAACCTCATCTTGTATTATCAATTGAACAAAACAAGATGAAAACAAGGATCGACGAGAGTAATTTTGTCGGCGAGGCCGCCGAAGTCTACTTATCGACACCGCCGAGCCCACCCCGCCGAGGATTACCTGCCGCCGGAGGGAACGTTACTCGACTCAAAGTAATTAAAGTCAAAAAGCATATTGGCGGGATATTTATTTTATCCATTATTACCACAAGCAAACCATCCAACGGTTACAAACGTTATGGAGGAGTAATGGGCCACGTGTCAAGACGGCATTTAATCAAATTTAATCGTGGTTACCTCAATGTACGAGCCGTGATGCTTCAACTACCCATTGTCTATAAAATCGATCGTTATACGGCGGCTTCTCCACTTGCAATTTCGCTTTATCTCTCGCAAAATCTACATCGTGTGAACACAGATTTGAGAGCAATCTTTCTTCATCTTTTTCTTATTTCAATGGCGGAAAGGATTGAGGTTCAAATCGAATCAAGCCAAAGTGTAAGAGGCTATGTTGTTGATGCAAACAGAACGGAACTGGCCATTAATATAGGTCGTAGAATAAGAAGGTTTGCAGGCCTGGAGAACAAACTCAACATCAGATTAGAAACAATATCATACACCAATGTTATTGATTTCTGGAAGAATATTGTTATAGAAGAAGGAACTGAAGCATTCAAAACCACTGTGAATGGTGAGGAGCTTGTAATCTCCTCCAATCTGCTGAGAGAAGTGTTTGGTTTTGAAGAAGTTGTTGATGGTTCACAATCCCGAAACTATGGGATTGGACAAGATGGCTTTTGTAGATCGGATCAAGACAAATGCAACTATCAAATCGCACTGTGCATCAATTGCAAAAACATTGGTAATGAATACGGTCTGTCGAGCAAGCTCATTGCAAAGAACATACTTGGGCTAGTTGGCGGTATGGATACTCTATCGGGACCCAAGATGAGCCGATGATTATCATTTGCGAAGCATGAAATTTGATTGGGGTGGTTATTTCATTCATTATATGAAGAAAGTAGCCAAGGAGGACAAATTAAAGAAAAGAAAATCAAAGGCCTTACCCCTAGGTTTGATGGTTCGGACCCCGCGAATCATCCGGAGGTTCCCGATCTTGAACCGCTTGACATAAATCGGTCCGTATACAAGAAGGAGATTGATCATGCGATTCCCGGACTAGATGATGATGAAGAGGTTGCTTTGGAGAGCATGCTTGGTGATAATGATAATGGAGATGACGGTGATGCTTGGTGGTGAGCGAGTTCGGCAAACTAAGAAGATATCCATCAAACCTGGCT
Source organism: Gentiana straminea (assembly GCA_036785695.1). Lineage (NCBI taxonomy): Eukaryota > Viridiplantae > Streptophyta > Magnoliopsida > Gentianales > Gentianaceae > Gentiana > Gentiana straminea. The sequence goes on along the minus strand of JAVUPR010000224.1, from coordinate 9,638,721 downwards.
GCATCAAAGAAAACTGCTGGAAAGAGAAAGAGTGCTGATGTTAGGAAAATTACAGAAATCTTGAAATCAAAGAGAACAAGAAAGGAAACAAAGACACACGATCGCCGAGTCCGCCGAGGGTCAAGTGGAGGCTACTGACCCTGCTGTAGCTGCAAGAAGAACTGTTGTTGAAATTCTGACAAAACAACAGAAAGAAGATAGTAAAAAGAGAAAATCTACTGGACATGTTGATGATGATGATGATGAACCCCTATCCAAGAGGATGAAGGAGGTTGCCAAAAAGAAGAAGTATGGCAAAGGAAAAGAATTGAGAATCTTGGAAAAACAAAAAGTCCAAGAAGAGGTGTCGTAAGAAGAAGAAGAGGTGCCGTTGAGGCCGAGCCCTTAACTATTATTCCACCAGTTATAATCAGTGATTCCTCACCTGATGAGGTTATTAAGTCTACTGGAAGTGAACAGGTTGTTGTTGAGCAATCTGTTGAAGAATCACGACGTCCGTCGTACTGCAGAGCCTCGCCGTAGAAGATGTTATTGGTGAATCCACCGAAGCCGCACAGTTGTTGTTGAGCAATCTGCGAAGAACCACAACAATCTACGAACTCCGCTTGTGGTAGTTGAAGAGGTGATTGAAGACTTGATTGAAGACCCCGCAAGTTTGGCAATAGTTCGGGGGAAGAGCACTCGTCGCTAACCCCCGCCGATGAGCATGTGAGTCGGGGGAATCAAGTGAGATACAAATGGAAGTAGTAGGTACAACTACACAATCACGGAACTCCGCCGATTTTCAAACATCGGTAGAAGAGACCATGAGTCCGCTTGTTGGGACCTTTGGAGGTCAACAAGCCACCGAAGTCGCTCCCAGGAGATCTTTCATGCCCTTTGAAAGGCATGTGAAAGAGAGGAAGAAAACGAAGAATCTGTGGATCCCAAACTTCAAGAAATTGCCGATTATTTTCAATGGAAGTTTGGTTTCTACAAGAAACAAAAGCCACCGTCTTGAACCTATGACCGATTTTGAGGAATGGGCTTTTAACAATTTGGGAGTGGAGAACTTGCCGGATCTGGTTGATACCACTCGCCGCAATCCGGATCGATGGATCTATTTGATGAGCAACGAAGGAGGAGGGTATTAAGTTCGTAGATCCAAGAGATGGAGATGATGATTCTTCCTCATCATCCGACTCAAGGGGAGATTTCCCCTCAGGACCAGGAGAACCCAGTGGGACTGCATTGATATATGATCCACCTGCACAACAGTCCACTGGTACTGGTAAGTCTGCTGAGGGCCAACAGACTGAAGAAATGGATGAGGATCTACAAGATCTCACCATGGATGATCTAGAAGCATTGATCAATGAGGGAATTACATTGAGTGATGGTAGGCTAGTTGATGAATCGCTACATTTCATGTTGTAGAGCCTCATTTGGACAACCCGAAGATGAACGATTGTTGATTTGGATCAAGAAAAAGCCGTTGACTTTAGTGAACCAAGTGCTAGTTCGAGGAATCCATTGAATATCAAGATGGATTTGACATTGAAGGCACTCTTACTAAAATCTCGCCATCATCCCGCACAAGATTGGTCATGCGAAAGGTTTTCAAGTGGATAATACCAATATCTTTAATCCACAGAAAACCGAAGAGGGTTGTGGGGTACAAAAAGACTGGACAAAGGTTGGAACAGGGAGGTACAGTGTTGTTTGAGTCTCAAACAAAGACTCGGACACAAAGTTGGAACAAACTTTGGGTTTGGAGGAAACCCCCGCGTTCTTGCGAGGCCGCCGTAGTGGAGCCTTCGGAGCCAAGACCACCGTAGGGAAGGATAATCGCGCGGGCCGCCGGTGTTAATCAAGAAGAACAACTGCCGGATTATGACTACGGTGATGAAGAATTTCAAATTTTTGGACAAGAAGAAGTTGTCGAGGAACCCGCACAAGATCCGAGTCATGGAAGACATTCTTGGTGCAATGGTTGAGGAAGGACCTCCCCCCGCCGGGGAGAGATTTGAGTAAAGCAATGGTCATCGGTAGACAACGTGCACAATATAGAGTTGAGGAGCCTACTGATGGACCTACTGATAGTAGAATGACTAGTGGAGTGCCAATTGAAGTTGTCAATGAGTTAAGAACTGTAAGAAATGACATGCAACAGTTAAGGAACTCATTTGGACAGCAAGAACAGAGATTTGAAGAACTGATGAAGATGGTAAATGATAACAGACAATCTAACGATACCGTTGCTTCAAACTTTGCTTCCACTCAAAATGCTATGAATGATTTGATATTAGATGTCAGGGGTATCAAAGTTGGAAATAAAGCCAAAGACAAGTCTCTAAAAGACCAACTTCTTTCCATACATGAGAAACTTGACAAGCTTGCTGAAGCTCCTAAACCCGCCGAGCTCCGCTCGCCGCACAACAACTCGCTATGCCCGATCCCAAACTCACCGAAAGGATCAACGAGACGGGAGGAGACATTGCAATCTAGGATCACTACCATTGATACTAGAACTGGAACCATGGAAGGCCAATTGCATAGAGTGATTGTATCACGGAGGGTATTCATGGCCTCATCTCCCGTTTTGTTGATGATGTCACTAAGGGGGAAGAGGGCAAATCGAGTGCGGCAAAGAAAGAGGCCGCAAGACTCTTTGCACGAAAAGATGGATTGATGATACAAATGCTTTTAGGAGACCCGCACTGGCGAGTTCAACTCACCGATGATCTTCTCGTCACAATACAAGAAAGAATTTTATAACGAAGGAGACCTTACCATGATATGGGATTTCATGAAGGCCTTAACTCTTTCTTGAGTTTGAAATTTTGGGAGGCAAGAGTCGAGCCTTAAGGTCAAATTACGGAGGAGGCAAAGGTGGAAGAAGTGGCGAGGTGATAGGGTGTTGCCTATCACAAAAGCAAAAGACTCACTTAATGAATTCAAGGATCTTTATATGAGATTTGGATTCGAGTGAATGATATCAATCTTGTCCTCGCTGAAGCATGGAATTGGTGGAAACAAGTCAACTCTTATATTGATTTCACACTTATTGAAAATGAATGGATGAGGGACATGATAGAAGAAATTAGAGCCTATCAAGAGCAAGCTGAGAAGGCTAGACAAGAAAGAGAGAAGAGACAATAGATCAGCTACTTATCATTATTTTATCTTTGCTGATGCTAGATTGTAATATTGTGAACAAATATTTATAATGAGAAATGACTGAATTTGAATCTGTTTTTGTTTTCATCTTTTTGCTTTGCTGATTAGGTGAGGGTAGTGGCATCATCACCAAAAAGGGGGAAATTGTTGGACTTATTTCTTAGTTTTGATGATGAGTGCCATACTAGTCGTTATAGTGCAAAGGCAAAAAGATGTCTAGATAAAATGTATAGGTTTATTAGAGTTTGATTCATAAATAGGTTTAATCAAACAAGCATCGTAAAGTGGCCGCCGATTGATATCGACAGATCGGTCTAGGTCGCAGGGTAGATAGGTCGCAGACCGGTCCGGAACCCGCCGAAGATTGAAGACGAAGGGCCGAGGGCTCAAACTCGCTTAATGAAGGCTAAGGGATCAAACTTAGTAATTAAAGTCAAGGATATGGAATCGCATTTTAGGCAAGTCTGTGATGACCTAAACCGATTACATATGCCTTGTGTAGAAGGTCTAAGTTCCACAAGTTGGATGATGTTTGGAACTTGGTTATATTTAAAATGATGTAATCTAACTTCACAAATAAAAGTTAGATAAAAGTAATCAAATTTGGATTATATTTTACGTACAAAATAATGATGTTCAAATAGATCGATTGGTTTTACGACAGATCGATGAACCTCGCTAATATATACCTCGATTAACTCAAGATTATTGGAAGATTACATGGATAAGAACAGCCAACTACCTCTGACTTATCAAGCAAATCAAAGGCTGAGATTAAAAAGACGTTGGGATGATTCTTATTTTTATCCATTGGATACAAGTCAAAGGGGTGGACGGACACCTTGCATCATCAAAAAGTAATCCGACAAAGTGTCAGTCCTATGAATAGTGACAGAATGCAGTGCAGATGGGACAAATACAAGGAACGGTCACATTTGAATTTTAAATTCAAGTCACATGCACTCTTACCTATAAATAGAAAACTTTCAACTCATAAACGAGATGATGAATTTTGGGAAAAACTTTAAGTAACAATACTGAGCTGAAAAACACCCTGCTGAACCTACTGAGCTTAAGACTGCTGATCTAGTTATCTTCTTCAAGTGCATTCTGTGTTCAAGCTGCATCAAGCATACACACTTGAAGACTGCAAGCTGCTGATTACATCATCCTAATCAAGCTGCTGCAACTGAATCATTTATTTGATTCATTCTTTATCTTATAAAGAATCTGCTGAAGACAGTGAAGCATCTGTTGGGTGTGAAAGACTGTTGGTTTGTGGTGGAGCTGGTGAAGAGGCAATCCTACCCTTCAAGGACCAAAGTGGAAGACTCGGGAGCGAAGAATCCTACCTGTTCCCGCTTTTCGGTTGTGAAGCCATAGTTATTGGTGAAGGACAAGCAATCTAGGATTCTTTGTAACGATAACTCAAAGATCACTAGTGAATTTCCTCCAACATCACATGAGAAGAGTGGACCGACAGGATTACATCACCCGGAACCACTATAAAATCTCTCTACTTACTTACGCCACGACGAGGTTATGTTTTGTGTATAAGCATGCCTTTTCAAGGGACCAACGATTTGTTTTGTGTATAGCATCGTATTAATCGCTTGACCCAATATCTTTCGGTAGAAATGCTTCACAAATCATAGTTCTTCCTCGCTTCTTTTAATGTTCTATTTCTTCTTTCAAAGAACCCCATTTTGCTGAGGTGTACCAGCAGCAGCAAGTTGATGTAGCACACCATTCTGTTCACAATATTCTCTTATAACTTTATTGAGAAATTCAGTACCCTTGTATGATCTGATCTTCACTACTGTCAAACTTTTCTCATTTTGCAATCTCTTCAAAATTTCAGGCATCTTTTGAAGTGTTTCACTTTTCTTGTTCATAAATATCACCCCAAGTGTACCTTGAATAATCATCCACAACCACCAAGGTGTATTTCTTTCATGTTACACTTGTTGGTGTTAGTGGTCCAAATAGATCCATGTGCATTAGCTCCAAGACTCTATTTGTTGATTGTTTAGTCTTTGACTTGAAGCTTGACTTTGTCTGTTTACCTTTCGACATGCATCACATATAGCATCCTTCTTGAATGTGATCTCAGGTAAACCAATCACCAGTTTCTTCTTCACCAACTGATTGATATCATCAAAATTTAGATGATTCAACTTGTTATGCCATAACCAATTGAGTTCTGACTTGGTATGCACAATCAGGCATGTTTCGGAACAGCAGTAGACCAATCCACAACATACATGTTTTGTTGTCTGCTTCCAGCCAACACAACTTGATCACCTCTCTCACTAATGACAGTGCAAGTGTTTTTGTCAAAAGTGACCTTGTATCCCATGTCACAGAATTGTCCAGTGCTCAGTAGGTTGTAGTCCAGCCCTTCCACATATGCAACATTCCTGATTGTTAATCCATTTCTCACAAGTGTGCCATATCCTCTTGTTTATCCAAGTGTATTCTTGTTGCCAAAATTTACCCTTGGACCATCCTTTGCCACATAACTTGACAAACAGTGCTTATTCTTTGTCATATGTCTGGAACATCCACTGTCAAAATACCAGACACCCTACAAAACAAATTTAATGCATTTTAGGTACCCAAAACTATTTGGGTCCATAATGGTCAGTGGTAAGCATGACCCCTGGCATGTTTCCATTAGGTCTTCTCCTAAAAGCGTCATACTTTGGTTCATACATGTATTCTACACATCCATAAGGTCTAACAATTGGTTGTGTAGGATTCACATATGCTTTCTGGCCTTTTGGTATGTAATGTTGTTTGAAGTGATTTATGTTGTTAGAAGCATTAGCATAACCATTGGATTGCTGTCTCTTAGGAACAGCTCTGTAATATGGAGTCTGCTGAGGTCCCTGCTGAGGTCTTGTATAAGTCCTCTACTGAGTCCTCTGCTGATTCCATTGCTTAGGTTTTACCCTAGCAGTATGGTTATACTTGTTGTTTCTAGCAGTTGGGGGAGGAATATTCCAGTCATCATCAGTAGGGAACAGTCTACCTTTCCCCCTGAGATAAGTATCCCTAGAATGATTAACATTTTTGGGTTTAGGATTCTTATCCTTGGAATATTTCGGTTTTTCCCTTTTTGTGGTCCAGAAGACTTGGTAGAAGGTCTGCTATCAGCAAGTCTAGAAGGTCCAGCAGTCCTACCTTTGGATTTACCCTTTTTGTTAGGTACTGATGTACTTTTAGACTTCTGATTTTGCCTCTTTGAATCATTCTCAGTAGGCTTCACTGCCTCAGCAACCCTTTTAGGAGTTGGATATTATGCAGGCACAAACTTAGGAGCAATCCTGGTACTAGGTTCAGTGACCTTACTGGATCCATTCTTATTGGATTGTTGAGTTCCAAATCCAAGCCTTGTTCTATCACCATAAGGCTTTCCAGATTTGAATGCGGTGAGGAACAAGATGGTTCGGCGGACTAGCGCTTACGAATGTACAAGGTAGGCTTATGCGGTCGATTCCGTCTAACTTCTTTTTCCTTTCCTTGGAGGATTCTTAATTCAAAGCATTTAATCTTTCAACTTCTGATTGAAGAGCTTCTTTTTCAGCCTTCACAATCTCATAACCAGATTGTATTATCCTTAGTTGATTAAGGATGGCATCCAAAGTTTCTTCATTGTCCGAATTTTTAGGATTTGAACCACAAGTTGATTCACAATCACTTCCAGCGAGAGTGTTTATGGATACAGAATTGTATACCTCCTCTGTTTCATCCATATTAGCCATTAAAGCATAATCTTCCATCTCAGCAACAAGTGCAGTATCATCAGATTCATTTCATTTTTCTGATTCTACTTCATATCCCGATTTCATCTTCAGCAACCATAGCCTTCTTGCCATGTCTTCTTTGTTGACTTTTGGTCTTCAGTAGGTCTGGAAAATCAGGTCTGAAATGTCCAGGCTTTTTGCAGTTGAAGCAAAGATAATCATGTTCCTTACTTTGTTTTAACTCAGGACAGTCTGTTTGAAGTGTCCTGATTTCTTGCATTGAAAGCACAAGTAATCATTGTCTTTCCCGGAATCATCCTTCTTCTTTTCACCGAATTTCTTAGTGAAATTCCTTGGAGAACCCTTTCCAGTTTTCATCATCCCGATTTTCTTGCTCGGTAGTGCAATCGCTCTCTTGCATCTCATCCAAGAGATCATCTTGAGCTCCCGATGTTTCTTCTTGATGTTTGGCACCAATGCGGTTGGTCTTTGGTTCTTCCTTTTCGGTGGTAGGTGCCAATTTCTTGCTGAATTCATAAGCTTTAAGATCTGAGAATAATTTGAAGGTATCCTCTTCATGTAGTTTTCTCATTTCTTCTATGGTAGTAACATTCATCTCCCAAACTTCTTTTTCAGGTAATGCTTCCAAGATTTTTGAGTTGATTTCTTCTTTTGAGTAGCTTACACTCACTAAGGTGAGTTCATCCAGGATTGCATTGAATCTTGATTCCATTTGCTCAATGGTTTCATTTGGTTGCATTTTGAACTTTTGAAACCTCTTTTTGGCCACACTGATTTTGTTCTTCTTAATTGCATCAGTGCCTTCACAGATTAACTGTATCTTGTCCCAAAGTTCCTTTGCAGTCTTGCAATCTTTCACCTTCATATACATATTGCTATCCAGAGTTCTGTATATGATATCAATAACAATATTGTTAAGATTTGCTCTCTTTCTATCTTCAGCATTCCATTCTCTTTTTGTCTTTGGAATGTATTGTGTCTCATCTCCCACTGTTACTGATTTGGTAATCTCCAGTGGTCCATCAGTCAGCACATCCATCATTTCATCATGTGTTGCAGCTAGATAAGCCTGCATACGACGTTTATATTCATCAAAACGATCTAAAGAGCACATCAACATTGTTCTAGCATACTGGTTGTTATCCATGATGCAAAGCTTTGAAAATCAGTAACTTGAAAAGGTTTTCAAAGTATTTTCACAAGCACAACAAGTAGGGTTACTTCAGAACAAAAGCACTGCTCCGATACCAATTGTTGGTCCCTTGAAAAGGCTTTGGTTAAGTTTATAGGGGGGTGAATAAACTTAACACTTAAAACTTTTGGAGTTAACAAACTCAAGAACTTCAAGCAAATTTCGATACTTCGATGGTCCGCGGACACTCGCAGTCCGTCGACCGTTGAGTTTACCGAATTTGTGCAAATGGAATTATATCAAAAATTAAGCCTTATTACTTGTTGTTAAATATGATACCAAGTATTAGATACTCAGTAGTGTATGTGTGTGATTCAGTTGCTAGATTCAGTAGATTGATGTGTTAGATGAACTAAGTGCGTAATATAAATGCGAGTAAAGTAAGTAGCCGATTTTATATTGGTTCCGGGTGGTGTAATCCTGCGCCACCCACTCTTCTCCCGTGATGTTGGAGGTAATTCACTAGAGATCTTTGATGTAGCTGTTACAAAATCCCTATGTTGCTTGTCCTTCACCAATAACTATGGCTTCACAAACTGAACACTTGGAACAGGTAAGATTGTTGCTCCAAAGTCTTCCACTGGTCCTTGAAAATTGCCTCTTCACCACTCCACCACAAACAACAAGCCTTTCACACCCAAAGATGCTTCACTTGTCTTCGCAGATTTCTTGTAAAAGAAAGATTGAATCAAGTAAGTGATTCGACTTTCGACGACTTGATCGGGATGATATGATCGGCAAGAACTTGATGTCTTCAAGTGTGTAAACTTGATGCATCTTGAATGCAGATTACACTTGAAGAATATTTCTGGATCAGTAGATTAAAGCTCAGTAGGGTCAGCAGGGTGTTTTTCTTGATCAGAAATAGAAGCTCAGGATTTATCTCTTAATATTCATCAATTTTCATCACTTGTATCTTGATCCGAATTAGAGTCCTCTATTTATAGGTAGGAATCCTTGTGACTTATGTTTGAAATTCAAACATAGCCGTTTCGATTTTGTCCCATTTGACTTGCTTTCTCGTCATGTTCATAGTACGACACGGTCGATCGCTTTTTTGACAAGTTTACGATCTGTCCACCCATTGACTTATATCCATTGGATAATCCTCTGTATCTTTCCAACGTCCATTTGATCTTAGCCATTGATTTGTTTGATAAAATCAGAGGTTGTTAGTTGTCCCTTTCTTGTAATCTTCCAATGTAGTCTTTGATTAAATCGAAATATGTGTCCAGCAGGTTCCTGAGAATATAAGTCTGCTGATATACACATCGGTAAGCTTATCCTTATTATGCTGTGTTTAAAAACACTTCAGCTTACTGTCTTTTATCTAACTTTTCTTTATGAAGTTAGATTACACCTTTTTGCAAATAACTAAGTTCCAATCACCACTTAATTTGTGGAACTTAGACCTTGTACACAAGGTATATGTAATTAGTTTAGGTCATCACAGACTTCCCTAAATTCTGATTCCATATCCTTGACTTTAATTACTAAGTATGATCCCTTAGCCTTCAACAACTGAGTTTGAGCCCTCAGCCTTCAGTCTTCAGCAGGTTCCTGATCAGTCTACTGACTCAGCTACCCCTTACTGATCTAGACTAGTCTGTTGATGTAAGTCAGTGACCTTCTACAGTGCTTGTTTGATCAAACCTATACAAGATCAAACTCTAATAAACCTATACATTTGATCTAGACATCTTTTTGTCTTTGCTCTTTAACAGCTAGTCTGACACTCATCACTAAAACTTAAAAATAAGTCCAACACGTACCTTTAATCAGACATGAATGCTCAAAATCAGGGCAGAATCAAATTCATATCAGAAAAATAAACTCTGAATATACGATATCAACATAAATGAAAAATACAACTTGATTAAATGCGATTGACCTTCCATCTAGGGTTGCAATGAACATCGAATCAGTATCAGATTTTCCAAATATGGAAGCTTTTTGAAATCGGACCCTCCTCAGAGTTAAACAAACACGTGGTTGCCCCGATTTTGAAACGAGCCTTCACAGGTTACGATTCTGTGTAGCTACCAAATCGTATTTCATCACGAGAGATGAATAGATTAGGAAGGTAGATGAGACGACTAGCAGAATTTAAGGGCGGCCATTGAAGGAGAGGATCGTGTTCATTGAATGAGGGGATTTTGGGAAGAGAGAGGTCTGGAGACGGCTGAGTAAATGCTAGGTTTTGACACAAAAGAAAACTGAGAGAGTGGAGTGGATAGGTTTTAGTTAAAAAGGGTCATTGGGCCGGATGGTTGATCCAAAGAGAATGAGGCCGGCCCTTCTATAAGTGTATATGTGTATTAAGTCATATGATATAACCATTGCAATTAAAAATTCACTTATAAGATTAATAATATTAATTTTATAAGGTAAATCAATAAGTAAATGATTCATCACATAATTTAATAAATCCTGCAAAAATTAAAGTAAAACACAAAAGTTGCCATATGATGTAAGCTTTAACTTCATGGCGGTTAGTCACAAGTGTATTTTAGTAAAATCACACATTAGGGGTATTTTTGGAAATTAATCAAACTTACGTTCAACTGGGGCTCAGAACTCAACATCTCAGTCTGAGCTGCCCTACATGTCGCTTGGCAAATATTTGATGCTTGGGGTGGCTTATCGGCCACCTGCTGAACTAGTCCAACATTTGGGGTTTGGGACGCCTGAGTTGTCACGTCATCAACTTGTCCAACAATTGATGCAGAAGGTACCCCAGATAACTCTAAAATTGGTTCTAAACCAGCAACCACATCATCAGATGCATCTCATGTTTCAGCTCCTTTGACCACCTCTGGAACCACTACTGGTTGCTCAACATCTACACTTGCAACTGTCTCTGTTGCCACCCCCTCTTGACCACCTTCTTGAAGAGGTTCTAAAGACACTGCACTTGCAACTGTCTCTGCTGTCACTCCCTCTTGACCTCCTTCTTGAAGAGGTTCTAAAGACACTGCACTTGCAACTGTCTCTGTTACAGCTCCCTCCTAACCACCTTCTTGAAGAGGTTCTATGACACTGCACTTGCAATTGTCTCTGTTGCCACTCCCTCTTGACCACCTTCTTGAAGAGGTTTTAACAACACTGCACTTGCAGCTGTCTCTGTTTCCACTCTCCCTTGACCACCTTCTTGAAGTGGTTCTAACGACACTGCACTTACACCAGTGTCAATTTCTCCATCCACCTGCATACCAGTGTCATCATCCTCAATATTTCTGTTACTTTTCCACTTCATTTTATACGTCGAGCCAGTTTTTCTCGAACAACCAACAATAGGTGCATTACTTGGCGGAATCCGTGGATCCTTAACAATTTGATCCACTTCAATATCAAATGATGCATCCCTTGTTTCCTCGTTCCCAACACTAGATCTCGTCCTAACCATGATTCCCTAAACAAAAACAAGACATACCATTCACAAAACAAGAATCATACTCAAAGGACAAGTTTGTAAAAAAAAGGATTTAGAACAACGTCGGTGATCGTGACGTTGGTATTGCAACATAAACGTCGGATTTGGTGTTGTATAAGGAATAACATATCAAAGTGGCTAAAACGTCTATAAATCCAACGTAACGATTCAAAACAAGCGTCAAGATATCTGACGTTTTAACCTCGGACCTATTTTTAGTTTTGTATTCAAAAACGCCACCAAACCTAACGCCCATATTAATACTTGGCGTCACAAACTCTGACGTTGAAAGAGAAGCGGGAAATTCAACCAGACTATTAAACGTCTAACTTGGTGACGTTGTTATGTCTTAAAACTTCAAGTCTACTGGCGTTTGGTGCGAATTTCTTCTCCTTCAACCTTAGTCGAAAGGGTTCGAAGTGGCCGGAAAAAGAAATCGTAGAAAAGCCGATTTACATACATATTGAACTAAAATAATACCGAAATGAAAGAAAAAAGATACATATTCATCACTTACGTGTTTTGGTTCAAAGATTGGCTATTGTTTCCTTCGATGTTCCCTCCACCAGTGCTATTCACTTTATTCCGGCGAGATTCAAAATGGGAGTTTTTTTTTGAAATGAGATTAGAAAGAGAGGAGAGGGAAAGAAATAGATAGGTTAGTAAGTTTTTTATTAAGTTAGGTTAATTAATATTAAGTTACGTTAATTTATATTAAGATAGTGTTATTAATTTACAAAGTGAAAGGACTAAATTGTAAATATATTATTTATGTGGTGTCATCAGTGATTTTATGATAGTATTGAAGTAATTGAAAAATAATAAATTAAAGCGTGTCGATAGTTATTTTGTGGTGCCAATAAAAACTTTTTTAATATAATAACAAGCTCAACTCTGAGTCCCTAGCTCTTAATGGCACTTTAAATAACATTTTGAAGTAATTTGGATCATTCTATTCCTGCAATTGACACTTATTAACACTCTTTGTCTCTTAATTTATCTAACTCTTACTCCAAAACTGGAGTCCACAATAAAGTGAATAGTACCTACTGTGCGGTCTTTTTCTCTCATTTCTATGTCGTCTCTCTCCTAGTTTAATTATTATGAATATAATAATTTCTTTCACCTGCTGCTTGTATTGTATTGTATTGTATTTTTATTTTTTTTGAAATTGGATGATTTTTTTAGGAGTAAGTTGGATGATTTTAATGTGGAAAAAAGTAAGGAATGATTAAATCATATGACATATATATAGTTGTCGTTGCCCAAAACCTGTTCTAGAACAGTTGGATCTTGGAGATGAGTAGATGACAATAGGGGTTTTCATTTATTGTGTTACTCGTTGATAAAAATACAAAGAATTTCAAAAGACACTATAGTTTTTCAAAAATAACATACGACATGTTTTATAAACGAATACGACATATTAAAATATCATTTTGTAAGTATAAAATATTTCATTTTAATTTTATTGGAAAAGAAAAAATGAGAAAATATATTTTTAGTTAAATTGGTTAGTTGAAATGGGTAGAAATTTTTTTTTTTTTTTTTTTTTTTTTTTTTGAGGAATTGTATAAAAAGTGTTTATTGAAGTTGGTTGTTGTATAGGATGTTTAAAAAATAAACTTTAAAATAAATAAAAATGCTATAAGAAGTCACCACTGTAGTTATCTGATTTAAAGTCTCACTGGATGGGAACCGAAGACCTTCGTAAAATTCCAAGCTGATACATCCACTAGGGTGAAGAATTAAAGTAAGAGAGAGAAAAAAACGACCTTAAAAAATACACGCACATATTATATACATCCACAAAGGGTGAAGAATATTTTAAATACATTCTTGTGTATGCACAAGTCCTACATTGTGCCAAACGTTCAAGTGGTGCAATATTTTAATGCAGAACAGGGAGTGGAAATAAAAAGCATTGCCGGAAAAGTTTGGGGAAGAAAAAAAGTGCAAGTTGGAGTAGATGTAGAAGAAGAATTGTTGTTGTTGTTGTTGTTAAGAAGCAAAGCTGTTGAATATGTTTTATGGAGATGCGAGCCCAAAACAAAACAAACTTTTTTATACTTCTTCCACAAGAGGAAATTTCTCTGTACTCTTCTTTTTCCTCCTTTTCATTCTCGTTCTATTCATTCTGTAATTTGCTTTCATTTTCTCCTCTGCTAAAACTAGGAGTTGATATAATTTGATTTTCACTCCTCCTTTTTTGGGCATTGGTCAGAAAGCAAACACACTTATTGATCTGGGATTCTGGGTTTGAGACTTTGTGGGATGAACAATTGAGAAATTTCTCTGTCGTCCTGTGTGTTTTAGTTGGTTCCTTTAAGCTTTTTCTTGAGGTAACCTAGTGGGCTATTAAATATAGTTGCATTGGAAAACGTGATGATAGATTCTGGTGATGGATTGATGGTAAAGTTTGTTGTCTCTTTTTGGCTATGTTCTGGATCTAGAGTTGTTGCTGATGAAACAAGTGATTCTGGGATAGTTTGAGCTGGGTTTTGGGGTTGAGAATCTGAAAGCTTCTGTGCCCTTATTTTGTTGCTTCCATCAATATTATTTCTTTCTTTTTTGTGCTGAATAATTTTGTGGCACTTCAGGATTACATTTGAGTGTAAATACAGCCAAGTTTTAGCTTGAAATTTCTGACTGCCATTTTCTCCCCCCTGAGATATATTGCACTTCAGGGGGTTGATTTGATATCCTTTTCAGTAATTTTCAGTAAAGAAAAAGAAAAATACTTAGAGCTCAATGTAACAGCGAAAAACCCATCATTTTTATTGTGGGTTTGATCGTTTCATTCGGATACTGTTCTTTTTCAACAGTAACTATCCGATAGTTTTTGATTGATTCATAAAACATATTAGAAGATCATCAGTGGCAGGATCGGTCGTGTTTTTTATTCTGCTGGTCTATGGGATTGCCTGATAATTCTCTATTGAGTTTCATAGATAAGATCAAGTCCTGGTGGATAGGAAGAAGTGGTCCATCTGCTTTTTCTAGTGGATATACAATGGCTAGTTGTATTTGCAACTGTGAGTTGATTTTGAGGGATTCTTTCCTTAAGCATCAGTGCCAGAACTGCACTAGGATATTGTGTGGTAACTGTATGAAGGATTGCGGGGCTTTGGATGGCAATATACTAATCAAAGTGGATTCAGAGACGAAACCGCAGGGATTGATCACTATTGGGTCTTGCAAGTTTTGTTCAGACCTAAGCACCATGCCTAAATCTGGAAGTAGATACAGTGATAAGATATACCCGGACGAGTCTCCGAGAGGTGTCCCTGATCCTCAATCACCTAGTTGCAGTGGTGAAGGATATGATTATGATTCCCCACATGCTGTATCCGTAAGTAGTATTGCTCTGTATCCATCACCGGTTTCAGTTCCTCTCTCTCCGAGCAGGTATGATCTCTTGAATTTCTTAGAGCAATGCCTTAAATATTAGTTCAAGTGATAAATCCTGGTTGTGTGTTTGAATAGTGATAAGTTAATATTCCATGTGTTTGTGTGTTTGAAGAGTGATATTGCTTTACTGTTTTTGTAGAAGCGATGAAGAAGATAGAGATGATTCCAACAGTAACATTTTAAGTCCATCAAGTGAATACTGCAATGGTATTTCAGATATTGAGACAAGTAGTGCTAGATCTAGACTTTATTATCACAATTTAAGGTCGGTTGAATCAAGCCCTCTTGATAGCCCCTCTGGTACTCGTTCCGCTTCTGTTCTGGCTGAATATAATGTACAGCAAGAGCAACAAGCAGCAAACCGGTCTCATAATGACGGTCTCTTTCACAATCAAATTATGCCTGAATTCAAAGGGTCTGAAAATTCAGCACCTGTTGATGGTTTTGGTGATCATATGTCAATATTCCAGGAACAGTATGCGAGGACACATAAGCCGTTAGACTTTGAAAGCAATGGACCTATTTGGTTCCCTCCTCCGGCCGAAGACGAAAATGAGGATAGAGACAACAATTTCTTCACATACGACGACGATGATGATGAAATTGGAGACTTACGGTCATCATTTAGCTCTATTGGTAATGTAGATGCTAGGGAACCTTTAAAAGCTATGGTACACGGACATTTTCAGGTTCTTGTATCGCAGCTATTGCAAGGAGAGGGTGTAAAGTTTGGGAGAGAAAACGATGCTGCAGATTGGCTTGATATAGTGTCAACAATAGCATGGCAAGCAGCGAATTTCGTGAAGCCAAACACCAGTAGGGGAGGAAGCATGGACCCTGTTGACTACATCAAGATCAAGTGTGTAGCATCCGGAGTTCCTAGAGATAGGTAAATTGCTTGCCATTTTTATCATTGCTCTCTTAAATTCCAAGCATTGCGTCAATTTATGCGTATTTCAATGTTTGAATGCAGCATGCTTGTCAAAGGAGTAGTTTGTACTAAAAATATAAAGCACAAGCGCATGACTTCACAACACAAAAATCCCAAATTACTTCTTTTAGGAGGAGCACTTGAGTTCAAAGGAGTAGCCAACCAGCTTGAATCGTTTGATGTTTTGCGACAAAAGGTCCTCTTTTTAGTGAATTTTTTGTTTTCCCTGTATAAGTTTGGACCATTGAGAATGAGCCTTGATTGTTTATTTTTGTACAGGAAATGGATCACCTTAAAATGATGGTTTCAAAAATTGAGGCTCTTCGAACCAATGTACTTCTTGTCGAAAAAAGTGTATCTTCATATGCCCAAGAATACCTATTAGCGAAAGATATCTCATTAGTTTTAAACATCAAAAGATCGCTTTTGGAACGGATAGCCAGGTGCACCGGTGCTCGTATTTGTCCATCGGTTGACAAGATATCCACAGCGCAATTGGGCCATTGTGAATGCTTCCGGTTGGAAAAGTTCCATGAAGAGCATGAACCTGTCAATAATCAGTTGAACAAGAAGCCATCAAAGACATTGATGTTTTTTGAGGGTTGTCCTAGGCATTTAGGGTGCACGGTTGGTTATTTTACTCAAGTATTTTTATGATTTGAACTATGTGCTAACCATTTATCCGTACTAAACATTCATCTACTTTCTCCTTAAGGCTTATTCCTTTCATATATGATATTTTCATACTGATTTTCTTGATTACTCTCTTTGAAATTCCTAGTTGACCTTAACTGTGCTGGCGCACACAGTACCGCTATTGGGCAGAGTCCTTTGTTTTTGAAATAGTACATTGTTGTCGATAAGGAGTTTTTCTATTCATAGTTGTTTTCTGCCTAATGTCTAATACATTGACTTGCATTACTGAACTCTATTATTTTTCCATTTGCATCTCTTTGCTCTATGAATTTTTCGTCATGATATATCTTCATTAAGATATAGGTTGGCCCTTCTGTCCAGCCATCCATTGTTTCCATACAAGAATTAGCACAAGCTTCCATCCCTCTTAACCATAGTTCTCCTCCCCCTCCCCTAAGCCTCAGGTATCCTGACCACTGGCCCGACTAATCCAGAGTCGGTCCTTTGGGTGCTCGGATAGTCTGACTCTTATTCGGGAATTTCAGACTTGGCACCTATCTCCTTCAACATGGCGTTTTAGGAGGGAATCGAAAGTTGCAAATGGAGTTGTGAACTTTACAAAGATTAGAGAATGATTCATATCTTGTTCGTTTTATCTGCAGGTGCTTCTTAAAGGATCATGCCGTGAAGTGTTAAAAAAGGTCAAGCACGTTGTTCAGTATGCTGTTTTCGCTGCATACCATTTGTCATTGGAAACTTCTTTTCTGGCTGATGAGGGTGCTAGTCTACCTAAATCCAGAATAAAACCTTCTATTACCGAGGATCACGACCTTGGTTTCAATGTCACTTGTATATCGAAGGAATGTAAATATAATCCTGACTCTTGTAACGCATCATGTACACATTTAACATCTGATATAGCACTTGACCAAGTATTTGCGGTCAATAACCATCACCCTGAAGATCATTTTCTTGACGATTTGACAAAACACGAGAGCCACTCAATGGAAATCGTTGAAGCTGCTAAGCTTGGCGAAACTGAGACTTCTCTCGAGTGTTATCAATCTGGTGATACTTCCCAGAGTATATTGGTTTCCTTTTCCAGTCGTTGCATACTGAATGAAAGCGTTTGTGAGCGGTCTAGACTACATCGGATCAAGTTCTATGGCTCCTCTGATAAGCCTCTTGGAAGATATCTTCAAGATGATTTGTTTGACCAGGTAAGTTTTCCTTGGAAATGTTTTGGAATGGTCATTATGTCGTATGGTATGGTGACATAAGTTTCCTTGCACTTTTCTTCCAGACCTCATCCTGCCAACCATGCAAGGAGCCGACAGAAGCCCATGTGTTATGCTACACTCACAAACAGGGAAATCTTACGATTAATGTAAGACGTCTTCCTCATGTTAAACTTCCTCGTGAACGTGATGGAAAGATATGGATGTGGCATCGGTGTCTGAGATGCGCGCATGTGGACGGTATTCCTCCAGCAACTCGTAGAGTAGTAATGTCTGATGCTGCTTGGGGTCTTTCCTTTGGGAAGTTCTTGGAACTTAGTTTCTCAAATCATACCACTGCTAACCGCGTTGCAAATTGTGGCCATTCATTGCAGAGGGATTGCCTTCGGTATTATGGGTAAGTAATAGAAAGGGTTTCTCTCAGTTCCTAAGTTATGGATTTTGATGATCCTTCCATTGATTGCTTTCCTATATGTTATTTTGCTACACAGGTATGGGAGTATGATTGCATTCTTCAGATATTCACCTATAGATATTTTAAATGTCTGTTTGCCTCCACCGATTCTTGATTTCGATATCTCAGGACAAGAATGGATAATAAAAGAGGCAGCTGAGGTTATTTATCTCACATTTGCTCAATTGAACTTCTTGAATTGATCTAAATAATTGGTAATGATGTTTTATTATCTTTGTGCCTGCATTTGTATCAGTTTTTGAGAAAGGCAGAAGCGCTGTATGCCGAGTTGTCTGCTGTTCTTCGAAGCATTGATCGTAAAGTTTCATCGTCTGCTCACGAATTTTCTACTGATGTTACTGAGCTGCACAACCGTGTCGTGGAGTTGAATGACCTGCTAACTAAAGAAAAACGTTCTTACGATGTGAGTCCAGATTTCGTACAATGCTTCTTCCATCTGCAAACTTTGACTGGAACTTTTTCGTAGTAAAGTATAATAAATCTTGTGTCTGTTTTCATTAGTAATAATGTAATTTGGTCTTCTGGCAGGATGTTCTTGAAATAGCTGCATTTGACATCCTTGAACTTAATCGTCTCAGACATTCTCTACTAATTTGTTCACATGTTTGGGATCGTCGGTTTAATTTATTGGAGTCCCTTCTTTCTATGAGATCTGGAGTCAAAAGTTCAAAAGATACTGCAGCTTTTCATGAGGAAAAAGATAATAGAAACGAGACACGTTTCAACAAATCCTGTTTTGAGCCGTATTTTGAAGAAAACTTGAGCGATGGTTCCGAGGTCCGTTTTTCTCCAATAAAAGCTGTAAAATGTGATCAAGAGCTGAATCATACGATGCAATACGGGTCTAATCTGTCAGAATCAGTTGAAGATAAAACAAAGGAGGATATACGAGAGATGCTGGAACGTGCTCCTTCTGCTGCATCGGTTCTCTCTGATACGATTGATTCTGTATGGACCGGTTCAGGAAATCCATCTGTTAGAAGGCTAATGGCGCCAACTCGAGTTTATTCGTTCGATTCTGCTCAAAGACTTCAAGAACGAATCAAGAAAGGATTTCCTTCTTCAATGCATTTGTCAATGATGAAATCTTTCCACGCATCCGGGGACTTCAGAAGCATGATCAGAGACCCGATCTCTCAGATATCTCTTAATGAACCCGAGTGGGATGTTCTACGGAGTGCATCGCCATCTTTTCTCTCTTCTGCATCGCTCTTATCTGACGGAGCGAGGCTAATGACCACGCAAAACAGCCAAAGTGACGTTGTCATTGCTGTTTACGACAATGAACCTAGTAGCATAATATCTTATGCTCTTAGTTCCAAAGACTATGAAGACTGGGTTACATATGGAATATCCAATGAATCTACGACAATCAATATGGAGAATCGAGCAGTTTCTGATCTTGCATCATGGCAATCCTTTGGTTCTCTAGACCTTGATTACATTCATTACAAAAGCAATGAATCTGAAGATTCTTCTTCATCAAGAGTTGGTTCCTTCTATGTTGATCAAAAGACCTCACCCCATCTCAAGATTTCATTCACGGATGAATCTTCGAAAATTGTTGGCGGCAAGGTGAAGTTCTCTGTTACATGTTACTTGGCAAAACAGTTTGATGATCTGAGGAAAAAATGCTGCCCTACTGAACTGGATTTTATACGATCTTTAAGCCGCTGCAAAAGATGGAGTGCAGAAGGGGGAAAAAGCAACGTCTACTTTGCTAGGTCTTTGGACGAAAGGTTTATCATCAAACAAGTGACTAAGACCGAGCTTGAATCATTCGTAGAGTTTGCTCCCGAGTACTTCAAATACTTGACAGATTCCTTGAACTCAGGGAGTCCGACTTGCCTAGCTAAAGTTTTGGGAATATACCAGGTCAGCCCGCGTCTCTTTTTTATTCTGTTTTTTTCGCATTTTACGTGCCTTAATTAAAGGAGATAAGTGGGAAAAAAAAAAGGTATGTATGACCATTTTGAGGTTTTGTAATTGCAGGTGACAGTGAAGTATTTGAAAGGAGGCAAGGATACAAAGATGGATTTAATGGTAATGGAGAACCTTTTCTTTAAAAGAAAAATATCTAGGGTTTATGATCTTAAGGGTTCAGCTAGATCACGTTACGTTCCTGATGCGACTACTGGGAAGAACAAAGTGTTGTTAGACTTGAATCTTCTAGAAACACTTCGTACGAAGCCCATCTTTCTTGGAAGCCATGCAAAAAGAAGACTGGAGAGAGCTGTTTGGAACGATACCTCGTTTTTAGCAGTAAGCTCTGTTTTTTCGCTTGGTGAAGTCTCTGTTGTATTTGTTTATTTATAAAATAAAAAAAAAAAATTGAATGATCCCATGAAATTGTATATTGTGATCAGGCAATTGATGTGATGGACTACTCATTGTTAGTTGGAGTTGATGATGAAAAGAAAGAACTTGTACTTGGGATCATTGATTTCATGAGACAATACACTTGGGACAAGCACTTAGAGACTTGGGTTAAGGCTTCTGGCATACTTGGTGGTGGACTAAAGAATAATGCTTCTCCAACCATTATTTCACCTAAACAATACAAGAAAAGATTCAGGAAAGCCATGACTACTTACTTCCTTACCGTACCGGATCAGTGGTCTTCTTGATTTCTCATCTCGTTAATCTGTGCTTCTTCTTCTACACGTGTGTGTGTGCGCGCGCGTGTGTGCGTTCGAGTAATAATGACGAGTTGGTGATACCAATGTTTTTATACTACTGATGATTTTGGTTCATCTTATTATTATATATATGTATGATATGCTATGCTATGCTATGCTGCTTCATCAGGTTGAAATGAGCCCGTGAAGAAAGTTTCTGTATACAAAAGCAAGTTTACAACTAAGAAGATTTCTCACTTTGTACTTTGTACTTTGTAAATTTTTTGGGGGTTATATCAGCACATCCCTATTTACTTTCAGCACTCTATTGCTTCCAGCACCACAAAAATTACTTCGGCACCCCTATTTATTCTAACTAACTAGTCAGCTTGGTACAACTCAATTATATATTATATATTAACCAAAATGGATGGGAAACCGTAGTGACGTCACAAGATGGTTGTCTCACGTCACCAAGCCTAATGATACTTTAAATCTGACAATGCGGTTTCTTTCACAACACTTCCCCTTGCCACAATAGTTCGTCCATGTCGTTTCTCGACAAGCAGTGAAATAGGCAACATAAATTCAGCCTTATGATCAAGAATCAAGATTATGAAATTCACCTACCAGGATATATATATATATATCTATTTGACCTTTTAGCTGAATGAAAACATCTATTATCATTCATGCATAAGGTAGCAGTGTTTTAGCATTAGGGATGGATCCATTTTTTTACCTTTTTCTGAAAGCTGCCATAACAATTTGTCCAACACCATTGAGCAAAATCTTTCAGCAAATTTAGTCTTTGGGTGAGGTGAAGAGCCGACTAAGAATAGTAGAGTAGAAAAATATGTACAATAAAATAGAATAAACAATTAACTACTAAATATATACGTCATACACAAAACACGGTTTCCAACACCCCCTCAAATTTTTGCGTAGACATTAAGCATGCCCAACTTGCTCACAATGTCATCAAATTCTCTTTTCCCAAGAGTCTTCGTCAACCCATCAGCCGTTTGCTTCGCGGATGGTAAGAATGGGATGCTCACTTCACCACTATCAAACTTATCCTTGATGGTGAACTGGATCATTGGCAATATCTGTCGCAGCTTTATTGTCACAACAACTTCATCGGCAGATTATTCTTCATTTTTAATTCTCTCAAGACTCTTTTAATCCATAGGATCTTGCAAATTCTCCCACAACAACTCACGGCGAGATTATTCTTCAACTCCTCGGACTCTTTTAATCCATAGGGTCTCGCAAATTCTCCCTCAGCTGAACTCCTTGACACTACCTGTAATATTCCGATTTTCGTGAAAGGACAGACGTGTCATTTTGCGAAAACGAAATATTATTATTTGTTTTCTTTTATTGGAGTTAAGTTTTGTGTCAGTTATATATATGTTATTTTCGAAATATGTATATAATTAAAGGGATTATTCGGTTTTTGGTAATTAGAGGTAATTAAGGAAAATGATTATTTTGGAATGTGTATTTAAGGAAAATTACACTTAATCCTTCCCATAACCTAATTAATCAGAAAATTAGTTTATACGCTCTTCCTTCTCTGCGCAATTTGGAGAAGAGAAAAGGCCAAGAGAGTTGTCACAATATTTGAGGCGTTTCTTGATCATTTTCAGATCGGATTGGAGAATTAGAATCGTCGTGAGAAGAGCATCGCTTGGTTATCAGTTTTGTGGAAGTGCAGCAGACTTTTCGAGGCTTTGAATTTGGTTTTTTTGGATGCAATCAAGTAAGAGACTCTTCCTATGATCTCAATTAGCGTTTATAAGGTTTGGATCAAGTTTTAAGATGTTTAGATGCTAGAAAGATGAGTCTTTTCGGTGATCAATGATCATTGATGTTATGGTATGATTAGATATGTTTTTCGCGTTTTTCTATGTTCAATTCGATGTTAATTGGGTTAGAAATGGATTAGAAATCGTTAAGGGATGAAAATCAGGATTTAGGACAGCAGGCAGAATGCGTGCGCATTGGCTAGCAATGCGCACGCATTCCTGTTCCAGGTTTGCAAGTTTTGGTTTCTGGATGCTGAATGCGCACGCATTCCTGCACAGGGTGTTCTGGTTTTAGCTTCTGGTTTTGGAATGCGTACGCATTCAGAGTAATGCGCACGCATACGTGATACAGGTTGTTTGGGCTTTGGTTCTGGTTGAAGAATGCGTACGCATTCATAAGAATGTGCACGCATTGTTCAAACAGAGAGTTTAGGGTGAGTTCTGGTCAGGTAATGCGTACGCATTGTAGGCAATGCGCACGCATTGCTTGGACAGACAGTTTCAGCAGGTTTCTGGAAGAGGAAGCGTACGCATCTCAGCTGATGAGCACGCATTGGACACTGTTTTGGGAAAATGTGATGTTTAAGCTTTGTCTTTCAGTTTTAAACCCTTATTTATGATATGTTAACATTGTATAAACATAAAAAAAGCCTAAATTGAGCTTCTGATTCGTTCAGTTAAAACACCGAATGTACTCTTAAAGGGAGTTGAAGTTTGGATCCGTCGGAAGAGCATGATAGGCTTGTGCTTTGATGAATTAGCATTCATCATTGTCTGTGTAATTGCTAGGCCTTATTTATGTCTAGTGGTCTAGGAAGAGAGTAGTAATTGTATGGGTGATTAATTGAAAACACTTAGGTGGTTAGTTAATCATTTCAATAAAATACGTACTTGACTAGTAAAAGATTAAACAACATGTCTCTCTTGGATAGGCACCAGTATATATCGCGATGTGTGTGCTAGCAGATAAAGCGAACAACGCTGCTGGCCTATAAACGGCTAAATGGCAGTGGAGGAATTTCGCCGCAATGTGCGCACTATGTCGGAGTCTACCTCTTCTAGCCTCCGTGGGTATTGGTGTGATCCACTAATAGGTTGCAATCAATATCTCCTGGTGGATATACATCAGGCGTAGTGCCCTTGAGTGCGGTTGTAACAGAGATAAGCTAAGTAGCAACGTTTAGTCAGTTCATGTTGATGGACATGAAATGAACCCCAAATTGAGTCGGTCACACATAAATAACTAAACAGTTAAATATCTTTTCTTTATAAATCTTAATTGTTGTCATAGCTTTTATCTTTTATTAAGTACGTTGTACTTACCTCAAATGCATGTTTTCTATGTGTCTGGGGGTGAGAAGACGAACATGTTGATCATGTTTTCGAGGAGGAGTTCGATGACGACGTTTGACGACGCCTCATTGAAGACTTATTATTTATTCTTTTGCTATTCATTTTATTAGACTGTTTTATTACTTTTGGATTAGACGTTTGGTCTTTCGAGACTTGTAGCACTTTTACGTTTCTCCGAGGATTTCGTACGTTACATTTGGATTTCGTATTTTCTTTTGAATGTAATCAAGATACATTTCCATCTTTAGATTGTACTTCTATTCTTGGATCATTGAGGAATTTTATTACCCGAGTATTTTGCTTCCGTTTGCTTATTTTTGATACGACGTAGTAGAGGCTTACGTATAAAGTAAATTTATTTTATTTTATACATGCCGAACGTTCCTTTTCCGGATAAGGACTCGGTGTCCGGGAACGGGGCGTTACATTACCTGCCGTTTCTTACTTCTCCATGTCACTAAGTTTCCCCATACAAATGCACAGTAACCAATCACCGACCGCCTATCCACCTGACAAACACCCCAATCACAATCATTAAATACCTCCACACCTCGTTTTTTTGATTTTTTTTTTAAGTACAAACCACGACCCGGGGTTGACTTTAGAAATCTGAGAATCCTATTGACTACATCCAAGTGTTTCTGAACCGGAGATTGCATGAATTGGCTCACTAAGCTCACGACAAACGCAATATCTGGCCTCATATGAGACAAGTAGATCAACTTTCCAACAAGCTTCTGATATCTCTATATATTAACAATTTTATCATCAGGACCCGCTTTGAAGTTAAAATTCAACTCCATAGGAGTCCCACTTGAGCGCGCACCCATCATTCATGTCTCTGTCAATAAATCAAGAGTATATTTTCTCTATGATACAGACAATCCATCTTTGGTTCGAGCAATCTCCATACCCAAAAAATATATGAGAGAACCTAAGTCCTTAATCCCAAATTCCTGGGCCAACCGCTCCTTAACTCTCATGGCTTCATTTGTATCATCACATGTTAGAATAATAGCATCGACATAAACAATCAAAACTGTCAATTTACCAGTTATAGACTTTTT
Organism: Gentiana straminea; assembly: GCA_036785695.1. Classification (NCBI taxonomy): domain Eukaryota; kingdom Viridiplantae; phylum Streptophyta; class Magnoliopsida; order Gentianales; family Gentianaceae; genus Gentiana; species Gentiana straminea. The sequence goes on along the minus strand of JAVUPR010000224.1, from coordinate 9,613,627 downwards.
AATAACCAAAGTATGATCCGCCCCCTTGAGTGAATCATATTGATATGCCAAGCCTAGAAAAAAACCTATAGATCCGGACCAGGCCCATACGAAGGCCCAACAACGGATAGGGTCCTCGGCCCAGCCAGTCCGCCTCTTCATAAGCCGGACCAAGCTGAGTATAATCCATCCCACCTTATGCCTTTACGATTCTCATCGTTGGCCCAAGCAACGTCGATCAGCAAAACATCTAGATCGACACGATTTATAGGGGGGCCGACCTACTCGCCCTCCCTAGCTCGCAGTCTGTCGACTCGGACCAAGCCTGCTTGGCCAAGCAACAGAGTTCTTACATGACGGTTACAGGTGAAGAACCCGTTGTGGTTACAATACAAGCTTGTCCAAGCAAAGCTCGTCCAAACCAAGCTCGCCCACAAACCTTGTATTTATTTAAGCTTTACCTGAATTTTATTTTACCGCCTTTGAAACCACCGACTCTAAGTCCCTATAAATAGAGGCATTCATACCCCGTACACGGGGGGGGGGGGTCAACTAATGAAAAACACATACAACCTTTGCCATTTCGTCAACATCTTTTGTGTTCCTTGCATCTTCATATTTTCTTCATATTGTTCTTAAGCATCGCCACCCAATTACCGGAGAAAAGCTCACTTTAATTCATACATCCACCGCTAAAATCAATTAAACATCTTTGTGACAACCCCGGCGTTATCAGTTGGATCCGTTACCGGGAAAATTACGGTTTCGGCATTTTTTCCAAGTCAAATTATGTGTCAGATCTGAGCTTTGCGGCGGTTGCTCTTCAGCTCAGGTGGCCCAAAACCGCCCAATTTGGGTTTTCCGGCATCATCTTCATCATGTTCATCAGTAACTTCATCCGGATTTCCATATCTTTATCCAATTCATCAGGGTTATCAGCAGATCCGCATCAAACTCAACAGATCTTCTTGATCATCACAGGACCGGAAAATCTCCACCAGATCATAATTCCGTGACCAGAGCATTTTCAGATCTTTGTCATCTTCATGGCTCAAACAATCTGCAGGTCCAACCCTACTTGATGGTTTGCCACCTCCGGCCGGAGAACCGGCCGAAACATTGCTCAGGACACTAACGGGGAGGATGTTGGTCGTGCTCAAGCACAACACCTTTTAGGCGAGAAAAACCATGTGTCGCCATCGACGGTATGGGATCCCACCCTGCATGACATCAGAATGTTTCTTGACGAGAGAGCCAAGTCAAAGGAGACTTTAGCTGCCGCTACCCGACAGGATACGTGGCTGGAACATCTCACCCAATGAACAAGTTGGTGCCATTGAGCGTCGCCACCGTCAAATTGTTGAAGTCGGCCTTTCTCTTCTTGCCCAATCCAACATTCCGCTTCCCTATTGGGAGGATGCCTTTATCACTGTCACTTGTATCATCAACCGTCTTCCCACCAAAGTCCTCCATGATAAGTCCCCTTTTAAAATGGTCTACCATCAATCCCCTGACTATACATTCCTTCGAGACTTTGGTTGTGTGTGCTGGCCTTATTCTGTCCTTACAACCATCATAAGAGTGATTTCCGCTCCAAAACTTGCATCTTTCTCAGCTATAGTCCTTCACACCACGATTATAAATGTCTGGACCTTGCCTCTGGCCGTATCTATATTGCTCTCCATGTGGTTTTCGATCAATCCGTCTTCCCCTATACACCTTCTTCTTCCAAACCCACACTTGATAATCTCACTGTCCCCCTTCCAGTCGCCCTGCCAGCACCTCCATAAAATCCGTCTCCCCCTCCCGAGCATTCGCCACCCACCTCTCATGCGTCCACTTTAGCCTCGGCCAACCAATTCCCTTAAACCTGTCTCTCGGCCTAACTTTATCCGTTATCCACTTCTAAAGTCCTTGTTGCTTCTACTGACTCCCTCGACCCTACTTCCTATACCGAAGCCTCCAAACACCTAAATTGGCGTAATGCTATTAAGAGAGAAAATTGACGCGTTGTTGCGTAACCATACCTGGGATCTTGTTCCTCTACATCCTCGTATGAATATTGTTGGAAATAAATGGGTTTATCGCACTAAGCAGCATGTAAGTGGCCTTTTTGAGCGTCATAAGGCTCGCCTTGTGGCCAATGGTTTTCATCAGGCCGAAGAGGTTGATTTCACTGACACATTTAGTCCGGTTGTTAAACCGGTCACTATTCATCTTCTTTTGTCGCTTGCTTTTTTGCTGGGTTGGTCTCTTCGCCAGGTGGACATTCAAAATGCTTTTCTCTATGGGCATTTATCTGAGCCCATTTATATGCATCATCCACATGGATTTGTTCACTCTGATTATCCTAACTATGTTTTCCATCTTCGATTAAATATACGTGATTTTATTACGAATACGTTTTCTCGAAGAAGTGGTCTTGATGGAAGTTGTAGAGAATTCAACGAGCTTTTCAACGGAAGTTCGATTATGTCATTCGATATCGAGAATTCAAGTTACGATTTTTAGAAGTTAATCGTGTAATTATATATAATTATATATATAATTACACGGCAGATCTGTGATGATTAGAGGGTAACATGGGCTCACATGCTTATAACTAACTCGTAATGATTGTCATCATTACACCGGACCGATCCGGCCAATTTTCGGGACCGGTCCGGGAAGGAGGAAAGTCTATATATATGGGAGCCTCGGCATTTGCGGGGAGTGTACCAATATATATACACCATATTCTATATATATTCTCTATCCCCTCTTTTCTTTAGTTTGTAAATAGGCCTTATGCCAAAATAAATAAAGTAGTAGTAGTATCGTAGTAATGCTCGGGAAATTCTCGAAGGTTCGGTGTTGCTTTGAAATCGTTGAATACACAGGGAAAAGACGATTTCTGAGTCAGCAGTTGTAATCGGGCAATTTCTATAATAATTATGTTTGTGTTTGTTATTTTCTTCTTTTTAGTTTTTATAATGTTATTAGGCTAAATCTAATAACTAGCCAAAGTTATGTAATCGTATTATTTCGATCTTTTCGTTAAAAGAATGATGTTAAAATAAAATTGATTAAAATTGAGTTAAAATGAATCTTTTTCTATTTCGCTACGTAACGATAACATATTCGGAATGAAGTAATCAATCATGATGAATACCACATATAACTCCGACGATGAACCGACCGGAGAAGTCGGGATATGAGTAAAAATAGAAAAACCGGAGGGTAAAATTGGCCGTCGATTAACGGAATCCTATTTCCTACCCGGGGGCGATTTGTCCTAGTAAAACAAATCTTATTAATTTTGTACTCGAGATCTTAATAATGTTAAAATCACGAGTTTAATTGAAACTACACCGTTTGTATTAAATCGATCCGCTTGACAACCGGAGCCTCTTGAATAACATCGGCCATCGACAAATGGAATCACCTCTTTTATCCGGGGTAGATTTATACTCGGTACTGTTTTGACTAACTAAGTTTAGCATGGGGCGGTTGTGGACATTGGACTCGATGACAATTTGACATATGACAATTTCATACGCTCGTGTGAGGAGGAATTGTTGACATTAGGAGTACACCGTTTCATTTACTCAATTGGACCTAATAAAAAGGAAGATCGAACACATTCTATTAATTGAAAAGATCGAATAAATTGATTACATATACTTTGGCTAGTCTAGTCTATAAACTATATATTGGTATCTATATATTTATATATATATATATATATTTTACTATTTATGTACATCTATATATATTTATATATCTATATATATTATATTAGAATAACTTTTAAATTACGCATTTATTTTATGTTGGTTAGAGTAGTAGTAATCTGTGTTATAAAATTGCGGTTTAGATCGAGTTAATAGCAGCTCTTTGGTGTTTAACCACACTTAAAAGAATTACCACTTTTTCCCTGAGGATTCGACACCTGACTCACCACTTTATCACTACAATTTGACCCGGTACACTGCCGGTTAGGATCCGTCTAACCTAGAAAAGGTCTGTCCCTTTCTTGACGCCGTTTCTAAGGCTTGGTTTTGGTGACGTCAGCTTTCTGGCGCCGTTGCCGGGGAACAAAGTCGCTATTTTTTTTTGTGTCTATGGTTACTACTTGTATTAGCTTAAAAATTCTCGAGGATAAACCAACACTCTTCTTATCACATTTCTTTTTTTTATTTTTCGTTGGTATCTACTTTCTTTTAGTACCAATTTTTTTCTTCTTTAAAACTCGAGCATTTTTCTATTTTCGTTAGTTGATGACCAGAAGCGGTAAAGCCTTACTTACTCCTTATAAGCCTGATATAAACGCTTACGAAAGGCAGTTGCGGATAGAGAGTAAACGTGGTCAAACCAGCTTAGGACTCCTTGGAAAATCTCCAACGGAATCATCTTCTAATAAAAATAAAGAAATGGCTGAAACTAGTGATGAAACAAACGAACAGAGGCTAGATCATGCTTTAGGGCATGGCCAAAACCCTGTTAACCCTAATAATAATCAGAATAATAGGAACAATCAAGATCGGAACCAGAATAATCGTAACAATCCACCAAACCCAAGACCTATCTGTGATCAAACTGTTAGGAGAAACCAGACTAATAATCCCATACTTTTACCTAATGAAGGAGCGAATAATTTCGAAATTAAGTCTCATCTTTTTGGTTTAATTGACGCAAGAGCCCAATTTCTAGGAGAAGATGATGAAGATCCACATCATCATCTCTATCTATTTGAAGAACTGTGCAATACAGCCAAAAGTCAAGGTGCTCATAAGGAATTAACAAGGATGACTATGTTTCCTTTTTCTCTAAAAGGACGAGCCCGAGATTGGTTTATGTCTCTTCCACACCACTCGTTAACTAGTTGGGAGGATATTCAAACTGAATTTCTGAAACAATATTTCACTCCAGGACGGAATTTGGAATTAAAGGTCGAGGTTGCTAAATTTAGACAAGGATCTGAAGAAACACTTGGGAATGCCTGGGAAAGGTTTAAAAAATTGTTAAGAGCTTGTCCCGTTCATGGTTATTCTTTAGATATGCAAATTCAACTTTTTTGTCGTAAACTAAGAAAGGATTCACGTGCAGATGTAGATCATGCATGTGGTGGTTCGTTAATGATGAGTGAAGCTCAAACAGCTTTACGATGCTATAGAAAAGATTTCCAAAAATAACGAGAATGTGGGAAACCGGTTCTAGCACTAGAAAAGTAGCTTTTGCGGGAGAATGTACGTCAAACACGGAAGTTCTAGCACACTTGGAGAATTTGAGTAGAAAGTTTGATGGATTACAACAAGGTAAGAATAAAAATTCGAGAAAATAGTATGCCAACCGAATACTCAAATCATGATAATGTGTCATTAGGGATAGAAGAACCAACGGGATATTCAAGAGAGGAGGTGAGTTTTCTTCGACAACATAGGAATTTGAACAATGCATATTCAAACTCGTTTAATGCTATTAGAAGAGATCACCCAAATTTTAGATGGTCGAGAAAACCCTAGTAAGCCGGGACAACCGCCGTATCCGGTTCGGTATAAGAATATGAATAATAATCAAGTTTATCAAGGAAATACATCTAATCGAATTTACAATCATTACCAAGATCCTATCCTCGACATACCACTCAAAGTATACCAAGGTAACTCGAATTCAACTCAATCTGCGAAGGGGTTGAAAAATAGGAAAAAGCTGATGGAAAATATGATGGGTGTAGTATCTACTCAAGCTAAGAATATGGAAACAATGATGACTTCTATAGGTTCAGTCAGTAAGGATATGAGTTCAATGAAAACATCTATGAATGGACATGATACCAGAATGAGAACGATAGAAGCTTCATTAAGGAATATGGAAGATCATTTGAGTAGGGAAGGTGAACGTAACAACAGTAGACCTCCTGGAGGATTACCAAGTAATACTGAAAGAAACCCAAGAGAGGTAAATGTTGTAGTTACGAGAAGTAGGAAACTCTACGGTAGTAATGGAGTAGAAAACTTCGGGAATAATGAAGTAGAAAATGATTTAGATAAAAATGAAGAGACTAAAGATGAACTTGACTTTACTGATGAGGAAGAAGAAATCATAGAGAATTTCTTGAAAAGGAATAGAAGTTTGGAACCTGAGAATGAAGGTAAAAAATGGGTAAAAATCCCTAGAATTTTGAAAGATCCCATGGATAAAGACTTAAGGAATCTATTCAAGGAACATGTTAGAATAGAAAATAAAGAAAACAAGGATGAAAAACAGGAAAAACTGAAGGAGTCTGAAGTAGAGATTGATTCAGGGAACAAATTAAAAGAAAAAATTCAAGAACCTGAAACATGGCGATCAAGTAATACTCAAAAGTTTAAGGATAAAGGAAAAGAGAGAATGACTTCGGAACCAAAGGTTATAGATTTAGAGTCTTTACCTTTTCCTCCTAAAGATCAAATTAAAAAGATTAAGACTGATCAGAAGTATGCTCGTTTCCTTGATACTTTTCGTCATATTGAGTTAATATCCCTGTTATCGAAGCTCTGATAAATATGCCTGCCTATGGAAAGTTTTTGAAAGATATTCTATCAAATAAGAAAAAATTAGAGGAATATGAGAATATATGCCTAAATGAAGAATGTTCTGCAATTTTGCGGCATAAGTTACCACCTAAACTGAAAGATCCTGGAAGTTTTACCATTCCATGTGAAATTGGAGGATTTCTGTTTAAAAAGGTCTTATGTGATCTTGGAGCTAGTATAAATCTCATGTCTTATGAGGATTATAGAAAGCTAGGCATAGGAAAGCTTACTAAGATCGAAATGACTCGCAAATGGCGGATAGATCGATTAAGTACCCTAAAGGAATAATTGAGGACATATTGGTTAAGGTAGACAAGTTCTATTTTCCAGTAGACTTTGTAGTTATGGAAATGGAAGAAGGATTTTCAGCGCCACTTATCTTAGGACGTCCATTTCTAGCTACAGGGAGAACTTTAATCGATGTTCAGAAAGGAGAATTAATTTTGAGAGTCAATGAAGATGAAGTTGCTTTCAATATTTTCAAAGCTATGAACCATCAATATACATCACCAGAATCATGTTCTTTTATAGAAGATATTCATTCTGTCTATGATAATCAGTTACCAACTTTTGAAGACGGATTAGAAGAATGCTTAACTCTATCTATCTATAAAGAAGATGAGGAAGACATTGAAATGAAAGAGATAATCTTAACTCTAAATGAAGGCAGTTTTACTTTTAAACCACCATGGCATAAGTATTTGGAGTTAGAACTAGAAGGACCGCTTCTTAAATCGTCAATAGAAGATCCGCCGAAGAATGCGGAATTGAAACCGTTACCTTTAAATCAAGTATGCTTTTCTCGAAATTGATAATCTATTACCGGTTATTATTTCATCAACTTTAACGGAGCAACAAGAAGATCAATTACTAGGAATGTTGAAAAAGCATAAGAAAGCTTTTGGATGGACGATTGCCGATATTCGAGGTATTAGCCCTGAGATATGTGTTCATAAGATAATTCTAAAAGAAGATGCTAAACCTTGTATTCAACCGCAACGCCGCCTCAACCCAAATTTGCAGTTAATCGTTAAGAAAGAGGTTATTAAGCTATTAGAAATGGGAATAATTTTTCCTATATCGGATAGTGAATGGGTAAGTCCAACTCAAGTTGTACCAAAAAAAGGAGGTTTCACAGTGAAAGAGAATGATAAGAATGAATGGATTCCAACAAGGGAAATTACAGGATATCGAATGTGCATTGATTTTAGAAAACTAAATGATCATACTAAGAAAGATCACCATCCACTTCCATTCATAGTGCAAATGTTGGAGCGTTTAAGTGGACATAAGTATTATTGTTTCTTAGATGGTTATTCAGGATATTTACAGATTTTCATTGCAGCAGGAGATAGGGAAAAGACTACTTTCACTTGTCCTTATGGAACTTTCGCGTATAAAAGAATGCCGTTTGGTTTATGTAATGCTCCTGCTACGTTTCAAAGATGTATGATGTCTATATTTTCGATATGGTTGAGAAATTCTTAGAAATTTTTATGGACGACTTTAGTGTTTACGGAGACTCTTTTAATGGTCATTTGTTACACTTAGAACGAGTGTTACAACGCTGTGAGGATACCAATTTAGTGCTTAACTGGGAAAATGTCATTTGATGGTATCAGAAGGAATTGTACTAGGTCATAGAATCTCTGAAGTAGGAATCGAAGTTGATAAAGCTAAAGTCGAGGTAATCGAGAAATTGCCTCCACCGAGTTAATCTAAGAACGTTAAGAGGATTTCTTGGACGTGCGGATTTTATAGGAGATTTATTGCGATTTTTCAAAGATAGCAAAACCTCTAAGTCATTTGCTTGAAAAAGAAGTACCTTTTAATTTTGATAGTAAATGTATGGAAGCATTTAAGACCACGAAAGCGAAGTTGATTCTTTTGCATATTGGTAGTACAAGACTCGGGATTTACCTTTTGAGATTATGTGTGATGCAAGCGATTTAGGTTTGTAGGAGCTATTTTAGGTCAAATATATAATAGAATTCTCAAAGCTATTTACTATGCATCACATACGTTAAATGCGGCTCAACCGAACTATGCAACTACGAGAAAAAGAACTGTTGGTCTGTGTGATTTTGCCTTAGATAAGTTTAGATCGTATATTGTTGGCTCTAAGGTAATAGTTTATACAGACCATTCAGCATTGAAATATTTACTGAGTAAGAAAGATGCAAAACCACGTCTTCTTAGATGGATTCTCCTACTTCAAGAATTTGATATTGAGATTAAAGATAAAAAAGGAAGTGAGAATGTAGTAGCGGATCATCTAAGTAGAATGGAAATCGATGAAGAGATAGGAAATGAAATTAAAGATTCATTTCACGATGAACAATCAAGCTGTTTAGAATCGATACTCCTTCAACCATGCGGTTATTAAAGAAAAGAATTCCGTCTAAGGAAAATTCACCTTGGTTTGGAGATATCATTAACTACTTAACTTTGTGATTACATTCCGTCTCATTGGACTTGGCAACGAGAAAAAGAATTTTTTTTATGACTTAAAATTTTATTACGGGAGGAACCAGACCTTTTTCGTAAATGTTCGGATGGGATAATCAGAAAATGTGTGCCTGATAATGAAATTTTAAGTGTTTTATCGTTTTGTCATGATCGTGAGGCAGGAGGTCATCATGGAGGTTGGAAAACTGCTTTTAAAGTCTTGCAATGTGGTTTTTATTGGCCTATACTTTATAGAGATGCGTATACATATGTTAAATCTTGTGAATCATGTCAAAAATGGGGAAATATCTCGAAAAAACATGAAATGCCTATGCAACCTATTTTAGAATGTGAGTTATTTGATGTTTGGGGTATAGATTTCATGGGACCTTTCCCTATATCATTTGGAAAAAGATTTATTCTTGTAATGGTAGATTATGTCTCGAAATGGGTAGAAGCTGAAGCTCTTCCCACTAATGATACCAAGGTTGTCATACGATTCCTTAAAAAGAACATATTCACTAGATATGGCATTCCAAGGGCGATCATTAGTGATAGAGGGTCACACTTTTGCAATCGACCATTTACTAAGTTAATTGAAAAATATGGTGTAACGCATAAGTTAGGAACACCTTATCATCCGCAAACCAGTGGTCAGGTAGAGGTGTCGAATAGAGAGATTAAAAGAATCATAGAAAAACAGTGGACTCAAACCGTAAAAACTGGGCAGTTATACTAGATGATGCGTTATGGGCATACGAAACGACTTTTAAAACTCCAATTGGTACATTCTCCCTACAAATTAGTCTTTGGTAAATCTTGTCATCTCCCGGTAGAGTTAGAACACCGAGCCTTCGGGGCTATTAGATTTACGAATTTCGATCCTAAGGCTGTCGGTGATCATAGACTACTTCAGTTAACAGAATTAGAAGAATTTCGCCTTGATTCTTATGAAAATGCTCGAATCTACAAGGAACGCACGAAATCCTTCAATGATAAGAGAATCTATAGTCGTGAGTTCCGTGTAGGTGATCGAGTGTTATTGTACAATTAACGTTTAAAGTTGTTTCCGGAAAGCTTAAATCAAGATGGACGGGACCATTTAAAGTAACACGAGTTTATAAATGCGGAGTCATTGAACTAACGATGGGAATACAACTTTTATAGCCAATGGTCACGGGGTGAAACTATTTACGGAAGGTGAAGAAGTCTCTCTCATAAATGAAGTGATGTTGCGATCGACCCTCCAAAAGACTAAAAAAAGCGATGCTACGAAAAGTTTGAAAGTATCACATTACCGGGTTTTATCTTTACTTTTATATGTCTAAACTAGTTTCGTCTTTTACCGGTTAGACGTAAAAGAAATGGATGTCTTTTTTAGATAGATTAGGAATTTTTGTTTTACTTTTAAATTTAGGTTTTGATAGGGATATTGCCTTTACTATAGAAGCCTTAGTTTTTGGAAAGAACAAGCAATTGTTGAGAGAGAAAAAATTGAAAGAAGTTTGTAATGGTACGTCGAGAAGCTCGATAAAGAGAAGGGCTAAGTTTTTAAGGAAGTGCGAGATCTGTGGAAAGATTGAACACAGTGGGCAATGTGGGAAAAATATAACTCAATCTCAGAGTGAGTGTTTGAATGTAATTAAGAAGGGAACGATTAGGTGGTTAACCGAAAATCCCGATTGAATTCCAAGACTTAATTCAAACGCTACGTTTCTAGGATTTAGTTTGCTTGAACGGTATGTTAGAAATCTGGAGTTTATAGAAATTGAAGAATTAGAAACCCCGTAAGTTCAAGTCTTTTATTGTTTTTAGTTTTTTTTTTTGCATAACTTTGAAAATTTTATAAAATTGGATCTTTATAAAATTAAGGAGTTTTATAAAAGTTTTATAAAAAGTTTTTTAAGTTTTTAGATATTTTATAAGAATTAATAAAAATTTATTGAATTTTTATAAACTTTTAAATAAGTTTTATAAAGATTTTATAAATTTTGAGAAATTGTTATAAAATTTATAAATTTTATTTTTTAGTTTTATTAAGTTTTTATTGAGTTTTATAAGTTTTATATCAAAAATCCAAAAAAATAAAAAATAAAAAAAATTTCGAAAAATCATAAAAATTTCACACGGACCGATCCGGCCCTTATCCAGGACCGGTCCGGGATCGATTTAACCTAAAAGGACGGGACCTTTCTTTCTTCTTCATTTCTCCTCTTTTCTTCAAACAATGCCGGCACGCACCATCACCACCATCCCCAAAAATTTTCTTTTTCTCTTCAAAAATACAAATTACACTATACCATTACATATATTCTTCCTCTTTTACTCTCCTCTCTTCAACACAAGTGAAAAATTCGAAAAAGATCGAACACAAGCTCCATTTCATCCCGGTGGCTTCTACGACTTTTCCGGTCACTTTTCACCGTTTTGTTCATTATAAGGTATAATTTGTTTACTCTAGTTATCAATTTCACGATTTTTGTAATTTTTAGATTTATTTTCAACTGTTTTGATTTTTAAGTGTGTTGTGACATTTTATTTGTGTTGTTTTTGTTGTTCTTTTGTTATTCCAAAATTCGTAGAATGGCCTCATCTAGTCGCAAAATCTCTAAGAAACGAAAGCCTAATATTCCAATAGAAGTACCAGTCGTAGGTCTTAAAGATTTAACACCGGAAGAAGAGTACGTTAGTTTCTTTGCTACGACTTCACCTCAAGCTAAGAATGCTTATAAGAATATCTATAGTAAATGTGGAGTTGTGTTGGAAAGAGGCTTAGATTTTGATGACTTAGGAGAGGAAGTTAGGCGTATTTTTGCAAGACGCCAATGGTTGGATTTTGCGGCTCGGAGGACGGACGGGAGATCAATACTACCTTAGTGGCGAGTTTTATATGCGGTTAAATCTTTGACTTTGACACCCACCGAGGATAGTATGATAGAGTCTATCCCCCTTAGGTCTAGACATGTTTCTTTTAGTCCGGAACTTATCAATCTTTGTTTTAGGGGTAGAAGTTTTTCCGGATGAAGAGGATTACGGAGTCATTTGTTTATAGATTAGATGATCCTGCTATGTATGAGCGGTTGCCTCTACAGAGCTCGAGGGGTTTGATGCTACGGCGAGTGGGTGGACAACGAGATTTAATTATGGGAAGTGTTTTAGAGATCGAGGGCAATCAAAAGATTTTTGAGCCATACTCTCTATCCCACTACCAAACACACCGCCTTTGGTAAAGAAGATTTATGCATTACTTGGGCGATGATTCATGATATTAAGGTGGATGTGGGGAAAATTATGTATAAAAGGGTTTTCGAGTTTATTGTTACTGCCAAGGCAGGGAGTCACATGTACTTTCCTGGCTTTATTTCGGATTTATGTCGTAGATCAGGAGTTCCTTTCCTATCTAACGATAAGTTAACTATGGCGAGATGAGTCCACGATAGGCCCTAGTACGAGGAGGTCTCCGAGAGGGTTCGATAGACTCGATAGTTAGACGTAGTGCACCTCCACCGGTTCCACCGGTTTCGGCATTTTCATCTTTTTTCGACGACGACGGAGACTTCTCTCCCAAACACCATTACATACGATATGTTTCAATCTTTAGTGTCGGATGTAGCCCGAGGACGAGCTAATATGGCTTTGTTTGCGAGAGAGTAGGCGGTGGAGTGATGATTTACGTAGAGGGTGTTGAGACATGAGCGGATGCATCTTAATCCTTCTTTCGATAAAGCGCCTATCCGCCCTGTCAATCGACCCATATACTTTACCGTTTGGATAGCACCTATCCCACCATCTCGAGCTTTCATCATATGCCAAATCCTTTTGGAAGCCGGTCTTGTGGTCGGGGTGTCTTTTATACGGGTTCTCGGGGTCTTTGTTACATCTAGGCGGGGAGGATTTTCGGATTTTGCAAGGATGACGTCGAGTATGAGTTCGATAGGTCTCGACGGTTCGGTTCGGACCACGACTACGTTTCCACGGCCCGATTACGTCATCGGTTCCAAGTTTGAATGATCCGGTTTACCTGCTTGAGGATGATGATGTTGACATTGTTTGATTTTGAGCAACTTTGTTAGTTTTAAACATTTTACTCATACATTTTATTTTATTTTCCGCATTTTAACTTTCTTAAATACTAAGTTTGCTAATTTAATAGTTTTTCGTTTTCATAATCGTTTTATGTCATAATAGTAAATTTAATCATTTTTAATAGTATTTAAATATTTCATAAAAAAAAAAATCTAAAAAATATTTTCGTATGTCGTTTTTAAAAATATAATTCGTGTATCGTTTATCCGTATCATTTAGATAATCTTTATTAATCTTTATAAATTTTAAATAGCCTTGAGTCTATTAGACAAACAAGCGAACTTGAATTTTACAACCTTCACACGGTAAAAATATCTTAAAGCCGGACCGGTCCGGTCAGTTTCAGGACCGATCCGGGAGTTAAAAACTGCTTAGTCATATTGAGAGTGTTAATATGCAGCCACATATACTCTCAATACTTGTCCATTTAAGGAAAGAGAGCTGAGAGTAAAAAAATTGCAAATTCACTGAGTAGCTTTCAACTTTCTATCTGTTATAATATTTTCATCTGTTTCAACTAAAATGTCAAACCGGTCATCACCATCAGTCAATTCATACGATCCGGAGGCATTAGATGTTTTTGTCCCGGAGTCTAGCGCTTCAAATGTTAATTTATTGGTGAATGCGAGGTTTGCAAATTCTCCAATTTTAGTTGAGAAGGGTATCAACTATGAAAAAATTGATCAGTCAGGGAAGGATTTAATTCAGAATAGAGGTTGGAGAAAATTTGTAAGGAATCCAAGAGGTAGGATTAATGTTTCTATCGTTAGGGAATTTTATTCCGCTCTCTCTACTATCTGTACTGTCGATCCGTCACAACTTGTATCCGTTCGTGGTACACTTATTCACTTTTCACCTCATATTATCAATCATATTTACGAAATACCGATTTTCAATCAAAACCATAATCTTCATTTTGAATATCAATGGGCGTTAGGGAACTCCTTTAACGTTGTCAACTATATCACGGAAGCTTTTCCGTATTTGTTTCCAGAGTTCGATCAAAATTACGACTCTACCACTTCAGCTCTACCTGCTCATCTGAGAGCATGGAAACACTTCATTAACTCACGAGTCTATCCGACTAGTGACTTTGCGTGGGTTAGTGATAATGAGATACTTTTGTTGTTTGCGTTGATAAGCGGAGCTCATGTGGACTGGGGGATTTTGATTTTTAAGACGGCAGTAAACTTTGCAGTAGAACGTTATAATAATGGAAGGCCGATGCCTTTTGCCTGGTTAATTTCAAGATTGTGTATTCATTTGAATGAAGTCCCTGAAATTGCCTCGACGAGGTATATCCGTCTCGTGATTATCGTAGAGGATTGCTACCGGTGGAGAATCCGGGTTGTTCGTCAACTATTTGAGATAGTTGTTGTTGGTTTTTATTTAAGTTTGTTTAAGGTTGGTTTGCTTTAATAAGTTAGTAAGTTGGTTAAGGTTAGTAAGTTAGTTAGTAAGTTTGTTTTAGTTCGAATCTTTTAGTTGTAATAGTTTCTTTTTGTTTAATATATATGATTGTTTGTTTTTAATATACGCGTGTTATCGATGTTTATAACGATCATCTATAATTTTAATTTAATTTTCGAACCTACTTTTTCATACTCATTGAACATCGGGACGATGCCACTTCGTAAGTGGGGAGTAGAGTTAGGTTTGAAAATTTCATTAAAATTTTCGAAAAAATTAAAAATATTTATAAAATATAACCTTTTTCATATAAATTAGTACTTTAATTACTTATTTCTTAGTTTTAATTTTTCTTGAATGATTTAAGTTAGTTAATATATGAATAAAAATAATATAATTTGAAAAGATTAATTTTTGATTTGGTAAAATATATTAGATATATTATGAATCTGTTTTATATCTTTTATAAATTTTATTAAGATTTTGAGTATGTATAACTAAATAATTTTTGTCAAATATTTCTTTTATGGAATTATTCAAGTAATTTTTATATTTATAAATAAATTTTTAGATAAATTTATTTTCAAGATAAATTATGAATTTGGAATCAAAACTAGGGACGATGATTTTTGGCACGCAAAAATATAACTATAGCCAAAAATAGCCTACCTAAATAAAAATTCCAATTTTTGACCCCACCTCGAGTTTTTAAGAGTGATCAAGACCTCACTCGGAATTTAGCCATTTTGATTAACTAGAAATTTCCAACCCTTAGCTTGTTTTGGTCTACATTTCTTTGACATCCTTCGAGTTTGTACGTACTTATGAGAGGAGATGATGACAAAAAGAGTTAAGAGTTGAGAAAAAATGGTTATCTTTGAGATTGGAATAGGTAGATAGATTCTAATATAGATGTTCTCACCTCGTGACGCTTGCGAGATAGGCGATTTTGGCAATGAGTTCGGATATGTTAGTGTCCTATGAAAAAATTATATTAAGAATTAAGGCACCATTTTTACACGAAATTAGTCAAATATCGGGTATCTTCCCTATCTTTGATCGACAATATATAAATAATAATAATGCCGATGATAGTAGTCCGGCTAGGGTATTATCTCGAAATGTCCTATTCTTTGGGAATGAAGGCATAAGTCGAATCAAAAGATCTCAAGAATGATTACGGGTTTAAGGAAACCGGACTCGTAATTTTAGATCGAAAGAGTAGTACTCCGATCAATCTTGATGAAGCAATGCTTGTAAAATTTGATTTTTCTACACACACTCACGCTTTAGTTCTTAATATTAATATTTATGTTTAAAAGAAAAAGAAGAGAGAAAATCTGAAAAATAGTGGAATAAAAGGATGTTACTAATCGGAATTGTTTTTTTTATCAAGAATGTGAAGACGTAGGTACGTACGACTTACCTCTTTTTTTTTTATTTCCTTTTCTATCTTTTCGATTAACCAATGTCCTATCCTAATATATTATAAGCCATTGTGTCTTATCGACTTAGTTAATGATTCCGAGAAATTCGTAATAATCGAGATAGAAAATAATTCTAATATTTTATTTATATTTATGAATTATTGCATGCGAGTTTCCATCGATTAACATTTGATACTTAATTTATTTAAGTTATATAAACTTTATATCTTATTAAATTTCTATAAAAGTTATAAATTATATGTTTGTAATATTGACGATATATATTACTTTTGAAATTTTAATCGATCAATTATATTATACGTTATTTATATATTACCGCTTATTTTTGCTCGAGGACGATCAAAAGCTAAGTGGGGAGTAGTTGATGTATGACTTTTATATGATTAAATATACGTGATTTTATTACGTTTTATCGACAAATTCTATATAAAATATATGAAATTATGATATAATTAGTATGAAATATTAATCTTTATAGTTTAGTATAGTTAGTAGTAAAAGTTAGTATTTATAGTAAAAAGTTGTAGTTTTTGTACCGGTTTTAGTGACCGGAGTGTTGTGTCTATTTTACACGGGTATTTTGTGTTTATTTCATTGCAGAATCCTAAGATGAACTGAAATCCCGAGTAGAAACACTTTTTGAAGTCAATTCAAGTCGTTGGAAGGGAGTTATAAAGCATCACTCAATTTAAATGGTCAAGTGGGTAGTCGTTTTTTAAATAACAAAATCCCGAAAACGACACGTATTGGAAATGGCTCATCGAGAATACGTTTTACGAAGAAGTGGTCTTGATGGAAGTTGTAGAGAATTCAACGAGCTTTTCAACGGAAGTTCGATTATGTCATTCGATATCGAGAATTCAAGTTACGATTTTTAGAAGTTAAGCGTGTAATTATATATAATTATATATATAATTACACAGCATCTGTGATGATTAGAGGGTAACATGGGCTCACATGCTTATAACTAACTGTAATGATTGTCATCATTACACCGGACCGATCCGGCCAATTTTCAGGACCGGTCCGGGAAGGAGGAAAGTCTATATATATGGGAGCCTCAGCATTTGCAGGGAGTGTACCAATATATATACACCATATTCTATATATATTCTCTATCCCCTCTTTTCTTTAGTTTGTAAATAGGCCTTATGCCAAAATAAATAAAGTAGTAGTAGTATCGTAGTAATGCTCGGGAAATTCTCGAAGGTTCGGTGTTCTTTGAAATCGTTGAATACACAGGGAAAAGACGATTTACGAGTCGGCGATTGTAATCGGGTAATTTCTATAATAATTATGTTTGTGTTTGTTATTTTCTTCTTTTTAGTTTTTATAATGTTATTAGGCTAAATCTAATAACTAGCCAAAGTTATGTAATCGTATTATTTCGATCTTTTCGTTAAAAGAATGATGTTAAAATAAAATTGATTAAAATTGAGTTAAAATGAATCTTTTTCTATTTCGCTACGTAACGATAACATATTCGGAATGAAGTAATCAATCATGATGAATACCACATATAACTGACGATGAGCCGACCGGAGAAGTCGGGATATGAGTAAAAATAGAAAAACCGGAGGGTAAAATTGGCCGTACGATTAACGGAATCCTATTTCCTACCCGGGGGCGATTTGTCCTAGTAAAACAAATCTTATTAATTTTGTACTCGAGATCTTAATAATGTTAAAATCACGAGTTTAATTGAAACTACACCGTTTGTATTAAATCGATCCGCTTGACAACCGGAGCCTCTTGAATAACATCGGCCATCGACAAATGGAATCACCTCTTTTATCCGGGGTAGATTTATACTCGGTACTGTTTTGACTAACTAAGTTTAGCATGGGGCGAGTTGTGGACATTGGATCGATGACAATTTGACATATGACAATTTCATACGCTCGTGTGAGGAGGAATTGTTGACATTAGGAGTACACCGTTTCATTTACTCAATTGGACCTAATAAAAAGGAAGATCGAACACATTCTATTAATTGAAAAGATCGAATAAATTGATTACATATACTTTGGCTAGTCTAGTCTATAAACTATATATTGGTATCTATATATTTATATATATATATATATATATATATATATATATATATATATATATATATATATATATATTTTACTATTTATGTACATCTATATATATTTATATATCTATATATATTATATTAGAATAACTTTTAAATTACGCATTTATTTTATGTTGGTTAGAGTAGTAGTAATCTGTGTTATAAAATTGCGGTTTAGATCGAGTTAATAGCGACTCTTTGGTGTTTAACCACACTTAAAAGAATTACCACTTTTTCCCTGAGGATTCGACACCTGACTCACCACTTTATCACTACAATTTGACCCGGTACACTGCCGGTTAGGATCCGTCTAACCTAGAAAAGGTCTGTCCCTTTCTTGACGCCGTTTCTAAGGCTTGGTTTTGGTGACGTCAGTCACAGTCTTTATGGCCTTCGTCGGGCTCTCCGTGCTTGGTTCTCTCGCTTCACTGATGTCTTGACTCAAGTTTGTCTTTGTCGGTTCCAAAAACCACAATATATTTATTCTCGTGATGGTGCTCGCGTTTATGTTCTGATTTATGTGGATGATATTTTTATTACTAGCTCGTCGTATTTTCTTGTGGAGAAGGTTGTCTCTTATCTTGGTCGGCACTTTCCGGTTAAGGATCTTGGCTCTCTGTCCTATTTTCTTGGCATTGAGGTGTTTCCTACCTCCGATGGGCTCATTCTCACTCAACGCAAGTATATCTTTCAGCTTCTGCAGCATGACTCTTTGGACAAACCAAGCCTTGTCAGACACCTATTTCGGCCTCTACCCGACTTACACTTGACGACGGCCCTCCATGCGCCGAACCTTCACTTTATAGCACTATTGTTGGCGGTCTGCAGTATCTCTGTTTCACTCGGCTTAATATTTCTTTCGCGGTCCACAAGGTTAGTAAGTATATGCATTCGCCTACCGAAACTCACTGGGTAGCAGTTAAACGTATTCTTCAGTATCTTAAGAACACAATCTCCGATGGTCTCTTCTTCTCTCGCCGGTCCCGTATTTCGCTCCGGGCTTATTCTGACTCTGATTGGGCTGCTGACACCGATAATCACCGTTCCGTTAGGGCATATTGGGTCTTCCTTGGTGATAATCTCATTAGTTGGCGTAGTAAGCAACACTTGACGGATTTAAAGAGTAGCACTGAGGCCGAGTATAAGACTCTTTCTAACATTGCCGCTGAACTCCAGTGTCTTTGCAGTCTTCATCGTGAGATGCAGGTTCCGTTGTCTTCCCCGCCTACTTTTTGGTGTGATAATATTGGAGCCACCTATCTTGCTCACAATCTGGTGTTTCATGCGCCACACGAAGCACATAGAGATCGACTTCCACCATGTTCGTGAATTAGTTGCTGCTCGCAAGCTCGGCATCTCTTTTATCTCCTCCAAGGATCAGATAGCCAATGTCCTCACCAAACCCTTGGCTCAGCCTCGTTTTGCCAGTTTAAAATCCAATCTCCATGTTCAGCCACATCCCACGGGATTGCGGGGGCGTGTCGAGGATACTCTAGAAATAGTTTAAATGTTTATCATATATTTAATATTAATTGTATACTTGGAGGCCAAGTTACTGAGGCCTATATATTTGTACTCACATATTCAGTTGAATTAATGAAATACAATACACTTTGAATCATGTTAAAGACTTTATAGAAAATTATCATAGATGATGTCCATTAACCATATATGTCTTGCATCCGTCTCAAATAAAAGTCCGTTCAGTTTTTTGGATTTGTCTCATAGTTTAAATTCATTTAGAATTTCAATGAAGCATTTATTACATTTTTTTTTATTTTACCCCTAATTTATTATACATTCACCTAAATTTTACTATTTTACAACTATTACATTAACGAGAGTCAAAAGGTGTTATAGACTTTCAACATTAAAATTAATGTCATTTAACCAATTTCTTAATATGCGCGAAAAGTCTAAATTGACTTATAACGAGAGTCTAAAATGATTAAATGATAAGTTTATACATGTATTTTAAAAAAATTCCAAGAAAGAGGTGTGTCTACAATAGATGTATCCTGCACATTATAACTACACAGGGTGCGTTTAGTCCTTATATATGAAGCCGATAACATCATGTCTTTGCCCATATCCCTTGGAAATGTTCAAAAGGAATCTAATAAATTCGCATTTCACAAATAATGGTATACACTCTGTTAAAACCGGATACAACTTAGAGTTACATTAAATCAGAAGAAACAAGAGGACGAATCCTCAATTGCATTATCCTCGCAGCCATACAAGAATTTGGATGTTTTATGTAGATGTTGTCCAAGCCCTTGCAGTTTACAATGCTATCATCTTTTGCTATCACCCGGTGTTTCTATAATGTTGTTTTTCAAGGTGATCCTCAAATCGTCGAGCTACCAGAAAGTGCTGTCGGAATGTTCATATATTTCTTGTGTAGGAAGCATCATTCAGGTTTGTCATAATATGTTAGCTTGTTTTTCTACGTACAGAATGTCTTTTGTAAAGAGAGAAGAGAATCAGGGGCGGCTCTAGGAATTTGGGGATACGGGTGGGTCAGAAATTTGTCATATTTTGGAATAACATAATTTAAAGTGTATTGCGTAGGGAGAGATATATATAATTTTTTTTTTTTGATTTGTTTCAAACTTTTGGGGATGAATCACATGGGAGAAGAAACGAAGCTTTCCGACGGGATAGAAGAATCACCGGAGAAGATCGGATCGACGATTTGCTAGATAAAAGACTGGTTCATCTACTCAAAATCCAGGATTTGAAAGGATTCATCTACTCAAAATCCGGGTTCATCAACCAGTCGTTTGTTGTTTTTTTTTTTTTTTTTTTTTGAAGAAGCAGCGTTCCTTTTTTTTTTTTTTTTTTTTTTTCCAAGAAGCGAAGAGTAGCAGGAGAGATTGGGGATTGGGACTAAAGCTGAAGATGTGAGGAAGCAGGAATTTGTGTTTTTGAAGAAGAAGCAGGGATTTTTTTTTATTTTTTTTATTTTTTTAAGAAGAAGAACAGGGTTGCCGAGAGGAAGAAGAGGTTTTTTTTTTTTTTTGGTTTAGGGTTTATGGAAGAATTGGCATAACGAGAGAGAGAAAATTGAGCTTTCGATACGATCTGTAACATAATTCAAAGTGTATTGTGTTTTTATTGATTCATATGAGTAATGAAATAGACAAAATATATGGGCAGAGTGTGTGGCCAACAATCGCGATAAGATAAATATCAAATACTAAATAGAATAATCTTATTATACTAATATATCTTCGACATTGAATTACTATACCTATTCTTATATATTATAGCTCAATACGAGTAAATACGGAACAATATAAAAAATAAAGGGGTCGATCGCACATGTTTATTTGTACCTACAAAAAATTTCCTACTGCAGTATTTTTTTTAGAAACCTCTGAAGGTAGCTAGAGCTGCCCCTGAAAAGAATACACCAGCTCTTTTTTTAGCAAAAGAAAGAATGTCTTTGGTTGACCACTTGACCTTAAACAATGGAAAATATATGTCGCCTTCTCATTTAATCGTGGCTAGCTCTATAAATATTAAAGTAATACAATTAATTTTTTTCAATAAAAAAAATTATAATAATATGTCAGCAGAATTTCACAAGCACTTGGCCATGCCAAACATTATATTCTTATAATGATTCACAAGTTGTAAAAATATTGTTAGGAAATAACATTTTTCCGGGATAAATTTGAAGCCCAATCATTTTCAAAAGAATTATTATGCGACAAAATGTGTGGTATGGACAAATATAGGTTTTTTGGTAAATCGGATGTGGTTTGGAGATGGTGTTTCTTTAGTTGCTAGGCGGTTCGTGATGTAGGCGGGTGGTTCGGGCGGGCGGCATGACTGTTTCCTTTACCGGTTGGTGGTGCCATCCATTTGCTATGTGGCTTTCATAATCCCGTTAAGGCTCCGGGCTCTTAATTGGCGGTTATGGTAGTCGTTCTCTTAACGGAGGCGGCGGCCGGTGGCGGTGGTCTCCTGTAGCGACCTCCATGGTTTATGGTCTCAGTTCTGCCGTTTTTTGTTGTTAATAGTGTTTTAGATTGTCGTGTAATTTGTTCAGTTTGTTCTAGTTTTTAGTTTTTGTGGTGGGGTGAAGCTCTCGGCCTCTATTGGCTTATTCACCCCTTTTATCAAACCTGTCTCACGGGACTTTCGGTCTTGATAGCCTTGATCGGCGTTGTTAGTGCGGCAATAGGCCGCGTTGTAGTACGGCTTTGGCCGTGTTGTAATCTTTGTTTATTTTGATTTTAATAAAGCTTTCGTCCTTTGGAGAAAAAAACAAGAATACCCTTGAGCATAGCACTCAAATTGGTGAATGTTAGTAATATAATATTAAAGTTCATTGCATCCACATTACTCGTTTTATTGTTTTTAACGTGCAACTGACAACATAAAAATTCATGCCGGCTGAAATCCAGCGATAAAGCCAGTTCATAGTACTCCAATATTGTATGTAAGAAACTTATCACTCCAATTTAGGGGCCAACAAGATACATCTTCAGGAGTCTTCCGTGCTTGATTTTTATTTATTTATTTTTTTCTTGTTTGTTAAATAATAGTTTGAAGTAAAAAAATATTTTAGTTACAGAGTTTGAGGTTTTAATATTATCAACTTGCATTCAAATATTTTTTATTACGGAATTGGAGGAAAAGCGCAAAAAATAAAATAAAAAAATACAATACATTTTCTCTCGTCCATCATTTTTAAATACTGATATTTTTCGATCTACAATTCCAAACTTAAAAATTCTTTTACCAATTTTTTTTTTTTTTTTCTCTTTATTTTGAGACGCACATCATTTATTTTAAAAATCCACTATAGAAATTCTTTGTGTTTCGTATTCACGTAATTTCCGAAAAACGAATCTTACAAAAAACTATGTAATGATATTGACCGATTCTCAAAATGAAGAGAGTGATTAAAATTCGTTGTGCGAATTTTGACAACGAATCTTACAGATGCAACAGTATGCGTGTGTTGTTTTTTTGTCATTTAAGCTATAAATATTATAGTAGTTATTTGGGTGTCCTTTTAATTAAAAATATTCCAAAAAAATGTTCTATTTCCTAATTATCTATTTTTTAATAAGTTTGATGAACAACTTCCCAAATTTCTTCACAGATCCCAAGAACATAGAAAGTGATTTCTTGGATCATTGATTTCATATTCATGACATGACCATTGAATCACTTTCACCCCAAGCAGAATACTTAGGATCTTGAGTAGCAGACCCAGATCCCATTAAATGACTCGATTTTCCCATCCCTTTAAGGAATGTCTGAACAAATTGAGAACATTTTGATAAATTTCGATGTCTATTTCGTATATCTCAATCAATTATAGAGTACAATATTTATAGCCACTAGTAGGGCTTCTACAACTACATAATATACCGAAACCACCCTTACTAAATTAATACACATATAAATATTTTCCATAACTCTAATTTCCATAATAAATGTTTCCATATCGTAATAACCCCCCCCCCCCTCAAGTGGGATCGTGAAGATCCTGAACGCCCAACTTGCGCAATAAGAACTTGAACTGATGTCATCCCAATGCCTTGGTAAAAATATCCGACAATTGATGTTCCTTAGGAACATAGGAAGGAAGAATCAACCCATCCGTGATGGCATCACGTACGAAGTGACAGTCAGCTGCACACGCAGATTCAAAACCGACCAAAGACGGTGAATGTCGAGCTGTCGGGTGGTTCTCCGCCTCCACTGCTGCCATGGCTGGTTCGATCTGTTGAATTTATTTTTATTTTTTTTCAATAACTTTTGGCCTTTTTCCTTCATCTCCGTTTCTCGTCCTTCTCCAATCAAATTAGTGACTTGAGAATTTTGATTGCTGAGAATAGCAATCTGTTCGAAGCTTTGGCCTTTTTTTGTTTTCTTCTAGCCGGAGTCGGGCTTCTTCTTCTTCAATTTTTTTTTCAATAATCGGTCTCGGATACCATGATAAATTCCGGTGTCTATTTCGTATATCTCAATCAATCATAGAGTACAATATTTATAGCCACTAGTAGGGTTCTACTGAAGAATTGAGGAACCTTTTAATTGAATTGTATTATCTTTGATGATCATTCACTTTGTGTATTACAATGCCTTATATAAAATAGGAACAACAAACCTTAATTGTAAACCCTTATTTGCTAAAGAGTTTGTCCCTTTAGAAAAACATAATCCCTAGCAATCCCTAATATACTGATGATTTCTGGTGTGGAATATGGAAAGTCAATCCTCGATTTTCTTCTTCAGAATCTTTCCTTTTTAATTGCTGCAAATCCTCTTATGTACCACCTATCTGCTTAACATCCTCACTCAATCTGACGTGTGAAGGCACCTAACACGAATATTGTCCCGAATAAACTGAAATTGAGCCTTAGGAAGACTTTGGTGAATACATCGGCCAAATTGGACGAAGATGGAACATGCCTGGTGATGAGTTGTTTACCCACAACCTTTTCTCAAACAAAATGGTAATCGAGGGCGAAATGTTTTGAACGAGAGTGAAGTGAAGGGTTGACAGTCAGATAAACCGCACTCAGGTTATCACACATGAGTTGTGGTGGTTGCAGGAGACGAATGCCAAGATCTCGGAGAAGATATGAAATCCAGGTGAGTTCTGCCGTTGCAGACGCCATAGACATGTACTCCGCTTCAGTACTGCATCGAGAGACCGTTGGTTGCTTTTGAAAGACCAAGAGACACAATTTTCCTTAAGGAAGACACAGAAACCGTTCTGGTGCTTCGTCTGGTCACCGGACAGCCGGCCCAATCAGCGTCACTGAACGCTGATCTCTTCAGGTAGTGTAAACCATGATTAGAGGTTCCTTTAACATAACGCAACAATCTTTTTATTTCGTTCAAATGTTTGACTGTAGGCTTAGAGAAATACTGGCAAACCTTGTTTACAGCATGAGTGATGTCCGGTCTGGTAAATGTTAGGTATTGTAATGCACCAACCAAACTTCTATAAGTGTATGAGTCAACCAACTCTGCATCATTTGAATAGTCTTGCATTTTTAGAGCCATATGAGTTGTTGTAGCATTACTTTCCAACATGCCTGACTTGGTCAACAGAGAGTGTATATACTTTGCTTGATTGAGAAACACCCCATCAGTTGTGGATTGAACTTTCATACCCAGGAAGTAGTGTAAGGACCCCGGTCTTCAACCGCAAATTCTCTACTTAGAGCATCAATCAATGTCTCTACTGACTGAGAGTGATTACCTGTGAGAAGTATATCATCTACATAAATAAGTAGTATGAGAGTGATACCAGACTGATGAAAAGTGAATATGAAGGATCTACCCTGCTGCATAGGAATCCCAAGTGTAATAAAAAGAAGGACAATCGGTCAAACCAAGCCCTGGTTGCCTGTTTGAGCCCATACAAGGATTTCTTGAGCAGGCACACATGATTTGGTGTCCTTGGATCAACAAATCCGGGGGTTGTTCCATAAACACTGTTTTCTTGAGGTGTACATGAAGGAAAGCGTTCTTTATATCTAATTGTTTCATGGACCAGCCCAGAGAAACTGCTACTACAATCACGAGCCTCATGGTTGTAGGTTTAATGACTAGATTGTATGTTTCTTCAAAATCAACCCCTGGAAACTATGAGTAACCTTGAGCTACTAAACGAGCCTTGTACCTTTCAATATTACCCTGTGATGTGGTCTTTACCTTAAAAACCCATTTGGACCCAATAATGTTAGCATGAGTGGGTCTAGGGACCAAGATCCAAGTGTTATTCTGATGTAGTGCTTGCATTTCTTCTTCCATGGCTTGCTGCCAATTAGGGTCTCTCTGAGCCTCCTCTCAATTCCTTGGTTCAGGGATAGTCTGAGTGACCAACGTGGCATAGTCTTTGAGGTATGTAAGCGGTCTCATATCCCTGACTGGCCTTTGATCTGGCAGAGGTTGTGGTTTATTAGGTATGTTTTGGTCTTCATCAGTGGTGTCACTGCCTTGGTCATCTAGTTCTTCAGGTGATGCTTCTTCCACTGGTTGTTGTGGTTCTAAGTCATGCACTTGCTGTTATGGTAGATCATCAGTAAGTGATTCAATAGAACTCAATCCGGATTCAAATTGTTGTGTTCCATTTGTTCAACATGCCCTTCATCTGACCTTGGATATTCAAACCAATCTGAAGTAGGTCCATTTGATTTAGTGATGGACTCATTGAATGAAATACCTGCTCATTGAAAACTACATGTCCCTGGATATGTATACTCTTTTAGAGTAGGTTAAAGGCACTTGTATCCTTTGTGCATGGGGCTATACCCTAAAAATACACAAGGATAACTCATTTTTTCAAATTTTGAGTCTGTCTGGTTTCTCAGAGAAGGAAAACACTGACAACCAAACACCCTCAAGCCTTTGTAATCAGGTTGTCTATTGTAGAGTCTGTGGTATGGTGTGTCAAACTGTAGGGCGAAGAAGGTAATTTGTTGATGAGGTAAAGTGTTGTGCTGAAAGCTTCAACCCAAAGGTTTAGAGGTGTGCCATCATGGAACATCATAGTGAGTCCAGTTTCAACTATATGCTTGTGCTTTCTTTCCGTCACTTCATTTTGTTCTGGAGTGTACGGGCAAGAGATATTCAATTCAATTCCACGGTTCTTTAAATGATCCAGGAAGGGTGTTGAGTTGAACTCACCTCCACCATCACACTGGAAAATCTTGATCTTCTGATTCAATTGATTTTCCACCAGTTTTTGGAACTTGACAAACACATCCCAGAATTTTGATTTTTTTTTTTAATGGATACAACCAAGAAAACCTAGAAAAGTCGTCAATAAACACCACATAATATTTGTAGGACTGATTAGATAAAACCGGGGCAGGTCCCCACAAATCACAATGAACCTTTTCCAAATGATGTTTTGAAACAAAGTGATTTTATTAAAAGGTTGTTTGCAACTCTTTCCTAACTGACAGCTAATACAATGTATGTCCTTATTATTCCAAGAACTAAGATTTATTCTTCCAAATTGCTTGAGCTTGGTCATCAAGTTCTGATTTGGATGTCCCAGCCTTAGATGCCAGACTATGGAGGTGGCCTTCCATGTTCTTACTGCTGTAAGGGCTTCTTGAGCCTCTTGATCCAATGTATATAGGTTTCCCTTTTATGCCCCTGGGCTATGATCTTCTTGTTTTGATCCTTAACAACAAAACCAGACTTATTAAATTCAAAAGAGCATTGATTATCAACAGAATATTTTCCAAAAAGAGTAGGTTTTTAGTCAACTCAGGTACAACAAGGATATCATTTAGTTGTAAGTTACCAATATTTGCACTACCAATATATGATATTCTCAATCCGGTACCATCTCCTACAAAGACTTATCATGCCCAAGATATTTGTGTGCATTTATTAAGTTACCTTTTGAGTTTGTCATATGTTATGTGGCTCCAATATCTGCATAGAAGCCTATGTCTGTCTGATCTCCTGTTTTGAGGGCAGCAAAAGCTTTCTGAGTTTCCTCTGACTGGTAAGCATAGTCAAACCTGTACCAACAGTCAATAGCATAGCAACATGATTAAATTTCCCACAGATCTGACACACAAGTGGTGGAACTTGTGGAGGATTTTGTTTCCCATTTGTTCCAAGTTTCTTAGGTTGCTCTTGAGAATCAGTTCTCCTTTGCTTTCCTTCTGCATTGGTAGGCCTTCCTGCAAGAGCAAAGCCGCTTCCTCTAGAGTTGTATTGACCTCTACCACCTCTCCTCCCTCTACCACGACCCCTTTGTGAGAATAAAGCCTACAGTTGGTCTGTGGTTGCCTTTTCCTGCATTTTTTAGAGTTTGTAGGGTTTGTTCATATCTTTGAAGGGCCATGACAAACTGTGAGAATGAGGGGTAGGGAGCCTTGGTGAGCATGGTTGTCCGGAAGCTGGTGTATTCATTGCCAAGACCATGAGCAAATTGGAAGACCTTATCCATATCTACCATTGGTTTATTGATTGTTGCTAGGTTATCGCAGATGGATTTGAATTCCCTTAAGTATTCATCCACTATTCTGGTGCCTTTCTTGATCCCCATCAACATATTTTTCAGATTTCCTTCCTTTTCTACTATGTGGTGAAGGAGTTGTTGTTCTAGATTTTCCCATAATTGGTAGGCTGTGAATTCTTCTTCATGAATCATACTGATTATTTCCTCTTTCATGGTTCCTAGCAACCATGAGACAAAGAGGCCGTCTTTTATTGTCCAAGTGAGGTAGTCAGGGTTGTCAATTTCCTCCCTTGCTGCATTCTTGATCTTCTGGGAATGGGTGTTCACTAGATGAGACGTGGTGGAAAACACCAAGGCTCTTGACCAATGGAATCACCTATTATCTCCATAGCAAGAAATTTGTGAAATTGAGTTTGATTGAGATCAAACTCGAACACTGATAAAACTGTTGTATGGTCAATCCATATTCCTTGGCCATGACGACGCAACGAAAGTGGAGAGGATAAATTTGAGGCTTAAGAGTGTTTTTGTGGCTCCGATACCATGAAGAATTGAGGAACCTTTTAATTGAATTGTATTATCTTTGATGATCATTCACTTTGTGTATTACAATGCCTTATATAAAAGAGAAACAACAAACCCTTATTTAAACCCATATTTGCTAAAGACAATTTTGTCCTTTTAGTAAAAACACAATCCATAGAAATCCCTAATTTACCGATGATTGCTGGTGTGGAATATGGCAAGTCAATCCCCGATTTTCTTCTTCAGAATCTTTCCTTTTTAATTGCTGCAAATCCTCTTCTGTACCACCTATCTGCTTAACATCACAACTACACAATATACCGAAACTACCCTAACTAAATTAATACACATTAATATTTTCCATAATAAATGTTCTATATCGTAATACATTTTAATTAAGTCTTGTCATTCATCCGATGTGTAGTTTGAATTTGCTGCAAATCTCTTGTTTGGCCAAGATTAGCATTGAAAATGGATTCCGATTTTGTGCTCGTAGCAGCGGAATCCGACATATTCGAAAATATAAATATTAATTTTGAAGTTATTTTTCAGAAGGATTAAGTTTAGCGCTCTAAGACCATGTATGATTTCAAGAACAAATAAACTGAAAATAATTTCAATAATAAAATTCACTTAATCGATACGAAGTGTATTGTATTACATACACAAGAAAAGCTCAACGGCTAGAATGGGGAAAAGATAACAACTATCACTTAAGAAAAAACTATCGTTAAAAAGAGAACAACGGTGACTACAATATAATAAAATATAATAGACATGTCAGACGAGTAGAACTGGTCAAATTAGATGAGAAGGGCAGCAGCAGCGGAGAAGATCATCAGAGGCGACAAGACATGAAGTACCCAGCTGAGAAGAACCAGAGCTGAATAGAACCAGGCGTGAAGAAGGTTCAGACAAGTAACAAAAAATGTTGATTTCTAACATATACAACAAAACTATTAATGTTACAATAACTATATTGTTTCAATAACAATTACTGTCTGGAATTATTTGTTATATATTGTAACAATAATTGCATACACAATAAAAAAATGTACTTACATCAACATCTTTAGAAAAGAGTAAATATGTATTACATTGGTTACCATCTTTGCCAGTATCAGTCAATAAATGACTCTTAAATTGATCCTTTAAATGTGCACCATCCAAAAAAGGCAAAGGCCGGAAAGAGTTGAAATCATGTATGCAAACATCAAAAGAAACCAACAGTCTTCTAAACCTACATGTTGTAGCGTACACATCCAAAACAACATGTGAACCATGATTTGCATATAAAAGACATTTAACATACGAAGGCAATCTACTAAATGATTCACGCACATCACAAAAGTAGTTGATGTGGCTTTCCACCAACAAATTCTTGCTTTTAAATATAACACATTCATCTAAACTTTTGAGAAAAGTCATGTTTAACTACAACGGGATTGATATTAGGTCTACCATGGGCAATTATTTCAACCTATGAAACAAGATTTGAGCTCATTCGTGCTCCTTCAAAAGAACAACCAACAGTACAAAAAATATGAACATTACATGCTTTATCATCACTTAAAAATACTCATTCACACATAATTTGATAGCATGTACCGTCCATTCACACCTATATTGTTCATTGACGAGACAAAAAGCTATTACCCTGTTACTGTCATTCTTTGTTAAACATACTGAAAACCACTTTGACATCTTTTGCAAGGATAATATAAAACCAATACACTATCATAAAATACTTACCCAACATTGAATGAAATATTTTCCCAACCCAAGTATATCATAGGTTTCTTAGACGATTAAGATACTGACATAACAACATTCTCATCAACAACAACATGAAAAGCAACAATAGTTGAACAAGTCTCGGAACAAGAAGACCCACTAACGCTTTCTTCTATCACAATCACATGAACACAATGTCCAGTATATGACTCAGCTACAACAAACAATTTACGCACATTTTCATCATTCGAAGCACTTAGGACAATCAGGTAACTTGTATAACATTTTAACAAATGAGGCTTTTAGACAAGTCCATTCCGTACAAATCCAATCGACAATAAACATCAAAGAGTCATCTTCAGAAACTGACAACACATATGTCTCCTCCAAATATGTGCACATCAAAATCAACATTCGTATAAACTATGCATAAAGTTTAACACAAGTTACCATTTCAGAGCAAAGTATTAAACCAATTAAAAATAGAGACACTTCAAAGTAACATTAGCATCCTGACAGTAATAGTTCACAATAACAGACAATTAAGAATAACAAATGATAAATTTTTTAACTCATAACTAAAACACATTGAACTAAAAAAAGTACATTTCACAATAACACTTCACAATAATACCTACAGTTGCATAAAAAAATACACATATAAAGTTCACCATCCACATTAACACTCGACAATACACATTTTACAGTGACATATTAACACAAAAGAAAATAGAAACATTTGACAGTAACGATAAAAGCCCGACAGTAACATTTCACACTACATACAATTCCTGACAGTGAAAGAACAAAAAATGTTACATTATAGTTGAGGTAACAACATACAACACAAGGGAATACAATTATAACACTCCACCATAATACTTCAAAGTAACATAAACGGATCCTCTGGATATGGCCTAGTGGTGAGGAGCTGGGGTGTTGTAATGACACACCCTACAAGGTCGAGGTTCGATTCTCGTAAAAGGGGTTGATTTCCGATTGCTAAAACTTCGGTGATGGGGAACAAGACTCCACTCTAAACTCTAGGCTCCCGATTAACCTCTCCTCGCATTCCCGTGGGATCGGGGGCAAGTCAAACCGTTTTTCAAAGTAACATAAACGGTACACTTACAATGTTAACGATCCAAAGTAACACTACACAATGAAACCTTACATTTCACAATAACAATTCAAAGTAACAATCACCGGAAACAACTTACGATGACTAACTGTCATTGCAATCATATAGTAACAAACTATTCAACACATTAAAAGTGTTGAACGCAGAATTCAGAGAGCTTAAAAAGTAATAAAACGAAGATTTTAGAGAGATTGAAAATGGAGCAAATATCTCAAAACTCCAAATTACAAACAAAAGTAAGAATCGATTTGTATTACCGTAGTGTACTACTAAAACCTTATGAGAAATTCAAGTTGAAACATGATTATGTCTTACACTTTCTGCAAGTAACAATGATTTCAATGTGATTTCAGGCAATACGTGAAAAACTGAGGAAACAAAAGATTTAGAGAGCTTAAAAATGGAGCAAATCTAACCGATACTGATTATTCTCGTGAAAATTCACCTCGCCAAAAAGTAGAAAATTGACCATTTGAAACGAAATCTAATAGAAGGAAATCAGGTGATGATCGAAGAACATATCGCGCAAAATCCGGCATTAAACGAAAACGAGCTGCGAGAAAACAGATTAAAGACTGTTACATGCATTAGTTAATTTAAAGTAAGGCCAAATAGACCACACAAATTAATTTTGTCTTTAACGCAACTAAATAATCGATACTTGATTAAAACCTAACATCCACAGTGAATTTAAGACTAATTTCCTGTATTTTTTATATGAGTGACATAGCTTAGTTATTTTCTAAGTAATTTTTTTTTTCGTAAAGACAGTATTAATGGCACCACAATCAATCTTCCGTTCATGCATTACAATAAAATTCGACATTTTCAAAGTCAAATTTATACACAAAACTCTGGAACGGTTGAATCAGATTTTGATGTCTGTAAAGTTAAAATTTGTCTAAAATGTAGTACTCGATTATATCGACTGTGATATCATTAACGATATCTTCTGTGAAAAGATAGTCAGTTTAGCCCATACATTCTATATTTTTTTTGATTGTCTAAAATCCTACACTCTATCTAAATGGGGTCTATCGGCACCCCCAGTTTTACTATCGGCACCATTTTTTGATTATTTTTTTTCTACTTCCGGCACCACACTAGAAACGTCAGCATCATTCACGTTCCTTTCCGATATCAATGTCAGTGGACTGACGTTACTAAGTACTGACACTTTTATAATGTAAACGTCGGTGCCACTGACGTTGGTTTTGAACAACAACGTCAGTTTCACTTACTTTGGTTTTCAATAGCAACGCCAATACCACTGACGTTCTGTTCAGTAAATATAAGTGTGGTGCCGATGTAATTATTTGTGATGCCGGGAGTAATGTGGTGCCAGTAGAAAATTGGGGGTGCAAATAGAACCCCCATATAAATTACTATGGGTGTTGTTAGTGGCACCACGCCATATCTACTCGGGCACCACACCATCCAAACAAAATCTACTTCGGCACCACACATTGTAATGCTATTTTTCAAAACATTTAGTGGCACCACACCGATAATTACGAAAATGTCATACCTACCTATGACACCACATATTTTACCTATTTCCAATCTTCTAAAAATAATTATATAATGGTTCATGAACTTTTGAAAATACATAATTGTAACATTACCTAGGACACCACACAATTTCCCTCCAAAACCATTCTTCTTCCCACATTCCTCAAATTTCATTATCTTCATACATATCATCTTCTTCATTCATCTCTTTCATTCCTACTTTGTTCATCTACTTCATTTCTTTTCTTATCAAACCTTCACCACTAAAGCTTTCATCTTCTTTCTTTTCTTCATCATCCAACTATTTTAACGTAGCTCTTCTTATTATTTTTCATATATTCCAAAACAAAAGGATTTTTTTTATCAAGTTTATGAAAAACCCATATTATAGGGTTAATGTAAAGCAAAATTTTTTGGGTTTGGAAGGTTGAAAAGGAGTTTCTTAACATTTATGGAGTTATCCAATGAAGTTTTGTTAATGGAGACATCCCATGAAGTGATATGGCAAGAAGAAGAGGAAATGAAGGTAATGAGCATGCTAATGCTTAGAATTTATTGTTCTTTGAAAGCATAATCATGTGTATTAGTTGATAGGTTGTAGTAAAAGATGGACAAAAACGTTTTTAAACATCTCGTACAAGAATTCGACTCTGCAGGGATGAATTCATGCATTTCAACAGTTGCAGAGTCGAAAATAGTTTCAACAGTTTAAAATTCAAAAAATGCATTCTTATTCGATAGTTGAAGAGTCGAAATTTACTTCCATTGTTACACAGTCGAACAACTCAACATTGTTCAACTAGAACATAGTCGAATATGGATACTACCCTTGCACGGTCGATTTTTACGTACTACATTCGACTTTTTTGAAAGCATATGTTCATATGTTGGTCCTAAAACCTTGTTTATGCACTATAGGTAGATGAACAAATAACCCAAGCTGATACTTTATCTCAAATTCCTCATCTAGACGAAATAAGTGAAGGTGTAAAAAAGACTTACATGTGTGTGAATATACATAACAATTTTCTTTCATTGCTATATACTTTGTTTTGTTGTATTGTTAGATTATAGAATTGCGGTTAAAATAATGTAGGTTAATGGTCAAGAAACCCGAACTATTGATGAAGAATATGTCTTGCCAAGTGTTCATGAATTAATCAAGAAAGATATGCATTTTCAAGAAGAGAAGAAGACCGAGAAAAAAGAAAACATGCTTCAGATTATAGATAGTGATCACCATGTTGAAATCAATGAAATAATACCAAACAAAGTTGATACTGGAATTGTGAAAACAAATCTTTGTACTTGTGTCATCATTTGTATTTTCATGGATACTTTGTATGTTAGTGGTGTATATGTATTTTGGTGGTTGTTTTGTATCTTGATGTTGAATTTGAATGTTGGTGATTATTTTTATTTTGGTGATCATTTTGTTCTTTTAGTCTTTTAGTCTTTTAGTTCTCATTTATAACCATTTGATTGAAAACACGATGAGTTGGGCCAAAACAATAGTACAATATTCAACCCTTACAGAGTCGAAAATGTTAATTTAAACCCCCGGGTCCCGTTTGGTTTCCAACCCCTACAAAGTCGAAAAATGTGTTGTTCTTACTGAGTTTCAATTTTAATTTTTACTTAGTTGAAATGTGTATATCAATGTAAATAAATGTAAAACACATACTAAGATCCTTTACCCCTTTCATAATTTGGTAAATATTGTTTAAACATGTGTTGGATTGAAAACAAAGTTAGTTGGGCCAAAACAATATGACCAGACAAAATTCAACCTTAGAGAGTCGAAAATGGTAATTTCGACCCCAAAGAAGTCGAAATTGCACATTTCAACTTCCACAAAGTCGAAAAGTGCAATGTTCTTACTGACTTTCTATTTCAATTTTTATTACATGAAATATGTATTTCAATGTAAATAAGTGTAAAACACATACCAAGATCCTTTAACCATTTCATAAGTTTGGTAAATATTGTTTAAACTTGTGTTGGATTGAAAACAAAAGGAATTGGGCTAAAACAATATGACCATACAAGATTCAACCTTAAAGAGTCAAAAATGGGAATTTCGACCGCTCGTAGTCAAAATCGCACATTTCAACCTCCACAAAGTCGAAAAGCGCGATGTTCTTACCGAATTTCGATTTCAATTATTACTTAGTTGAAATGTGTATTTTAATATAAATAAGTGTGAAACACATACCAAGTTCTTTTTCTCCTTTCTCCTTTCTCCTTTCTCCTTTCATAAGTTTGGTAAATATTGTATAAACATGTGTTGGATTGAAAACAAAATGAGTTGGGCCAAAACAACATGACCAGACATACGATTCAACCCTTAAAGAGTCGGAAATGGTAATTTCGACCGTCCAAGAGTCGAAATTGCACATTTCCACCTCCATATAGTCGAAAAGTGCACTGTTTTTTTTTTTTTGTTGAAATTTTTAAAAAGTTAACGGTTAGTTTGTAATAAAAAGAATCTGTATAAAATACTTTTTGTCTAAAAAAAGTATTGTATTGTATAATACATATGGTACCCGAAAAAAACTCTTTATCCATAAAAATAATTAGTATGTCGCCTAAATAACTCAATCATTTTTTTATTTGATAGGATGCCGGAGGTAGATATGAGGCCCTCAATTACTATATCCATATCCTTGTTCACATATGGTTAAAACTTTACTTCTGTATTGGAAGTTAATGAGATAATTTAATCAACAGGCTGTCTAAAACCTGTTGAACCAGCCTTTTTTAAATGCTTTCCTCCTATCTATTCTAACGAATTCTGGTGGCAAAACTCTCACAAAATTGACACTTGCAGTTGCACGCCATGTCCGGAGAAGACGCCACCGTCGACAGTGCCGGCAATGTCGCAGACGATCTCTCCACCACCGTCCATACACACCTTCAGTTAGTCCAAGATATTGTGTGGATCTCCAGTAGTGGATTCTCTGGCCCCTTCAAGAAAGATTGCACTGACTTGGCTCGCAGAGTCTCACTTTTAGCCCATTTGCTGGAAGAGATCAGAGAGCCTAACGGAGACATGGGCCATTTTTCTTCCCCCGTTCCTTTTCTTTTTGATCTTTCTCTGGCTCTTGAAGCTGCCAAGAGTTTGCTTCTTGCTGCTAAGAAGAGGGATATCAATAATTCTTCTGTAAGTACTTTAAATGAATTTTCCGTTCACATTACCCAAAATGTATGTAACTAATGGGTTTATATACAATTGATGATTCCGATCCGACTGAATATGCTGGATGCTGTCCCGGTTTGGAGAGATAAAATTTCATGAAGACTCCATTAATGACAGATTTGTAGTCTTTATATACGATTCTGATACGATTTGATAAAGTAGCTGGATTGCAGCCTTAGAACTTTGGCCTTGAGATCTTGAGCCTGGCCTCGTCAACGCTGGAAAGTAGTATTTTTTTTTTGGATCCAATTATGGTCTTAATTCTAAGCTTCGATTTTGCTTCAAGCAGTCTATAAGGCAGTTTTGTGTTTGATAAAAGCAGATCTTTACCAGATTCTAACTGTTGATTCAGCAGCCATGAACCCAATGGGTTTTCTCCGCCAATCATCAGCTTTTAGACCATTGCTTTTAGAGCTGGAATAGTCTGTAGAGGTTTCTGCAATGTTTTTTCGGCTTGTGTGACGACTCATTAGGGTATGGGCTCTTGAGTAATTGGTTTCATATGATATTATCGGTTGAATCTTGGATAAGCTGGAGGCTTTGTGGTTTTGAGTGTATTAAGCCGGGCATTTTTCCATTCAGAAATTTGTTTTTATGTGATCATAAACGGATCTAAAGAGCAGGTGCATTTGCAAGTAATGCGTGTAACATTACAAAATACGATCATCTAGAAAGGATACAGTATTGTCTCTCATATCCCACTCGATGGATGAAAATGTTGACAAATTGATAAGAATGCACGCAATTATTTGATATTAAGTTGGGTTATCTGAAATGTATTGTGCATGACGACAATACATTTCGCCCAGCTAATTCAAGAAAATAGTGATATGAGTATTTTAAATTTCATGTCATACTTCGCAGGATGGGACAGGCAAGAAACTATTTTTCAGTTTCAGTGTGTGACATGGAAACTGGAGAGAACCCTAAATGATATACCTTTTGAGTATTTTAATATATCTGAGGAAGTACAAGAGCAGGTAATTTTCTGTTCTGTAATGGCTTCCGTAATTCTTAAGATGGTAGACTTTTCGCTGATAATTCTTATATTTACAGGTTGGATTGGTCCGATCCCAACTGAGAAGAGCTGCAGATAGATATGGTGGACCGTTGAATTCAAACTTGCTGTCCAGGGGATTATCCCAGCCCTTAGATAAAGATATCGATCCACTCCAGCTTGGCAACCGTGTGATCAGAAGCCTCCATGTAAATAATTTCAGTTATATAGATCCTGAATTGAGAGAAAAGTCCGTATTTTTACCAAATACGCGTAATTTGGATGATATGACTGAAGACCTTGTATCCAGAAGTTGTGATGGTGATGCCATGGATAGTTCGGTTAACAATGGCGAGGAAGATAATAAAAAGAGTGATTCTCCTGTAGTTCCTGATGATTTAAAGTGTCCCATATCACTTGAATTGATGAGGGATCCTGTTATTGTCTCCACGGGACAGGTACGGATTTTTTCACCATCTTTTTGTTTTTCCGTTCTATCTGACACTAGGATGCTCGGATACGGATACGCGGATACGGGATACGCTGATACGGGATACGCAGATACGTGATTTTGGAAAAATATAGGATATGGATACAGGAATGTATCTGTAAAATATAAAAATATGCAAACTAAACTGTAAATAATAAAAATAAAATGTTTATATATATGTGTGTGAGTGTAGCTATGTACACATATTAAGGTTAAACTCATTCTTTAAGCATCATGTTCTTCGGATACACGTATCTGTAGTCAAGATACGTGTATCCGGTAAAGTATCCATCTTTTGAAACTTACAATTTGCCCCATATACGTATCTAAGGGTGTATCTGGAGTATCCGTCGAGTTTCGGTATCCGATACGTATCGGATATTGGATACTCATACGTTTGCAGGATGAAGTATCCGTGTATCACAGATCTGGCATAGTTCCTTGTATGAATCTAAATAGATGTTGGACCTAAGTTGTAGGGCATTTCTTGTAATTTTTTAATCCTTCTTATCCTACAGACTTATGAAAGATCCTATATTCAAAGATGGATAGATTGTGGGAACACTACGTGCCCGAAAACTCAGCAAAAACTTGATAAGCTTACTCTTACACCAAACTATGTGTTAAGAAGCATAATAAGTCAGTGGTGTGAAAAACACAATATAGACCTTCCAACTGCATTGACTAATGGGAAGATGAGAAAGAGGGATGGATGTATTGAAAATCTTGTTCATAAGCTCTCGAGTGAGTTAATTGTTGAGCGCCGTGCTGCTGTAGCAGAGATTCGATCACTGTCGAAAAGAAGTACAGATAACCGGATTTTGATTGCCGAAGCCGGGGCGATTCCTGTTCTTGTAAACCTTTTGACGTCCGAAGATGTTGAAACACAAGAAAACGCAGTCACTTCGATATTGAACCTGTCGATTTACGATAGCAACAAGAATCTCATTATGCTTGCCGGCGCGATTCCTTCGATCATCCAAGTCCTTAGATCTGGAACCATGGAAGCAAGAGAAAATGCAGCTGCAACGGTCTTTAGTTTATCTCTTGCAGATGAAAACAAGATAATAATCGGAGCGTCAGGCGCCATACCGGCATTGGTGAAATTACTCGAGAACGGAAGTTCTAGAGGAAGAAAAGATGCTGCAACTGCTTTATTCAATCTGTGCATATACCAAGGAAACAAAGGTAGAGCAATCAGAGCTGGTATCGTTACGACGTTGTTGAAAATGTTAACAGATTCAAGTAGTGGCATGATAGATGAAGCTCTTACTGTTCTTTCTGTTCTTGCAAGCCACCATGATGCTAAGGCGGCCATTGTTAAAGCTAGCGCGATACCTATACTAATAGACCTAATGCGTGCTGGTCTACCTCGGAGTAAAGAAAATGCAGCCTCTATTTTACTGTCATCATGCAAAAGGGATCAAGAAAATCTTGCTTGTTTAAGTAGGCTTGGTGCTGTTATCCCTTTAACCGAGCTCGCCAGGAATGGCACCGAACGGGCAAAACGAAAGGCTCAATCTTTATTGGAGCAACTTCTTCACTCACAACAGATCTAACAGCAATAAGTGCTCTAATCTTGAACTTTGATTCTGCTAATTATGTAATCTATATCACTATATGAACATTTTTCCCTCGATTGAAGTAACAGCGTTGGTTTGTGTATGAAGATATGCGTCAATTTTTCTTTATTTTTTTTTCCCCTAATGATGAACGCAAGTGCCAAAGAAGTACTTGATGTTTGTTTGTCCTTAATTATATATATATATATATATTTTTATTTTTATTTATTTTTTTTTTTTTTGGGTGGGACAAAGTTGTTTCTTTTTTTCCTTTTTTTTTTTTTTTTGGGTGTGTGTGTAAAGATACATTTTGCTTTGTAATATTATAGGGTGTTGGAATGTTGGCCCATGGAATGGCTTAGTTAAATGATAAACATTCAACTTTGTTGTTTTTTTTTTTTTTTTCAACACACGCACACACTTTTTGTCTACAATGAGACTCGAACAAATAACTTCCGGGTTAAGAGAGATTTTATGGTGCAATGGTTGTAGGAAGGTTATACCAAGTGGTATACATTAGAGCCTCTCATTTTTATTCTCTTTCACATAATACACTTTTATCGTGTGTGAGAGGTTAAAATGAGTGGTTGTAATGTATGCGCCACTTTGATTATGCAACGATTGTATGTTAAAATTTCACCCGGGTTAAGGACCAAGCTTGTTTTTGCGCTTTGGCACTTTGTTGCCTTTTTTAATTTTGCTAAGATGTGTATTATCGAAAGATTATGATATAATTACATATTACAAATAGTTGATAGATTTATGAATCATTCGATTCGTATATCAGATGAACTTAGAAATTAATGTTTAACCACTCCAAGGAAAAAAATGGAAATTAATCTTTAAAGTTTATGAAAAATGTGCATAGGAGACGGGAAGAGTAGTTGAAAGGAATATCAACTCATAAACCCTCGTTGATTGTTGGAAGTCCCTTAGCTTTATATTTAAGAGCTAAGTTTAGTTTTAGGGTTGTGTCCGAAGAAGCAAGACCACTTTTGTGTGAGAAGGAATTAGATGGCTAGCCGGCTCGGCTTTGATTTGTTTGGGTTCGAGTTTGAGTTATTAATAAGTGTTACTTTTTAGACAAAATTTCTTTGAAATGAAAGCAAAATTTAATTTTAATTAATAGTAATTAAGACGGCTGATTATTCTAGAAACGTGTCTGAAAGCTGATGCTTTTAGTGGGAAACTAGAAAACTCGTGATTAGATCGGCCTAATTACGTGATAATCTCTCATCTCCACTATATAAAGTGTTGATGTAGTGCCATAAACCCAATCGAATTGGACCGGGTCAGATCATTTCTATTACGTCTTTATGTTTATACATATGATAAATAGAAAATTAGGGTAAATGACACATTTTGAAATAATTTTAAGTAACAGGACACCAAATACTTCTTATAGGGAGAAAAACAACTCTACAATATTTATAGCTTAAAGGATTTTTTATTAAAAACAAAGCCTGCTTCCCTGCTTATTTTTTATTTTTATTTTGTGTTTTTTCTTTCCACCTTTATTCTAAAGGAGGAATGACACCGTTGAAATTATAAACTTTGTGCTTTACAACTATAAGTTTTGACCTGTTTTTGATTTTTAAAGAAATTGAAAAGGGTTATTTAGTTATATAAGCTTCATTACCAAAATTGTTGCACATATAAGCTTCTTTAACAAATGGCTGCACATATAAGCTTTTAATCATAAAATACCCCAAAATACCCCCTCCTTCTTCCCTCACCCCAGAAACCTAAAACTTAAACCCGCCGGAGAACCCACCGGAAATCCTGCCGGAAAACCCACCTAAACCCCCAAACGCCCCGAACCCCCCCCTGAAACCCTGAACCCCTAAAACCTTGAACCCCTAAAACCCTGAATCCCATGAACCCCAGCCCCCTGAACCCTTAATTTCACGATTTCCGGTGAGGTCGCAAATATATATATATATATATATTAAATCGTGAATCAAGAAGAAGAAGACTATAGGAAGGAAGAAGAAGAAGAAGAAGAAGAAGAAGAAGAAGAAGAAGAATAAAAAAGACAAAGAAGTCATTTCCAGCGAGAATGCAATGAGCTCGCCATATTTTCCGGTGAAATGAAGAAAGGGGAAGAAAGGATGAGGCTAACTTAGTATTTTTACCATATTTAAAAATGGAAGCTCAAATGTGCAAAAAGTTGTCCAAATTAGCTTATACACGGCATTTCCCCAATTGGAAAAAGGGTAAAAAAAACCTTATAAAATCATGGATAGACTGAAATACCCCTCTCTATTTATCCCCAAATCTCTTAACTCCTTCATCCAATTCTTCCTTAACCTCATTATTCATTTCCACCATCCAATTTAATTACCCACCGTGAATCGAGCAAAATAGGCTCAGCAAAATTCTTGTCATTTCTACCCA
Organism: Gentiana straminea; assembly: GCA_036785695.1. Classification (NCBI taxonomy): domain Eukaryota; kingdom Viridiplantae; phylum Streptophyta; class Magnoliopsida; order Gentianales; family Gentianaceae; genus Gentiana; species Gentiana straminea. The sequence continues at coordinate 9,572,095 of JAVUPR010000224.1, read as the reverse complement.
AATTCACCCCGTCATTTCTACCCAAATTCTAACCTAGGATCAGCAACATTCTTGTCAACAATCGAGCTAAGTGTGCAAACTCACCGGTAGTTGAGGAAGGTGATCGGAAAGTTGAAGAAGCTGACCGAGCAAGTCTGCAAAAGGTATTATTTTGGGGTTTGGTATCTGCATGTAAGATTATAATTCACTCGAGTTAATGCATTTACACTTGTTTGATTTTTTGGGTTGAGTTTAAATTTTGTTATGTATATGATTTTGGAGATTAGGAAGATGTGTGATTTGTTATGGTGTTGAATGATGTGGGATCGGTTTAAGAAAATTGTGTAACCAAATTTGTTAGCTTAAACAATGGCGGTGATGAAATTTGTTCAAAATGTGTTATTTGCTTCAATTGTATTCAAATTCATTTGTTCTTTCATTTGATTGATACATTTTGTTTATTTTTTGTTGGTAATAGAAAATTGGTTGAAAAATGACGTTGGTTTATGCACTTAGCGCACAAGATAGGACTGCAAAATGTGAAATCGTAAACCGATGTCAAATTGGTAAAGCAAATGGAGTTTATCAAAAACTTGACACCAAGCACAAAACAAAGTTGGAACGGTCTTGTTTTGGACATTTAATCCATTTGAAGGATCAGCAAGCCAACCAGATAGTACATCAGTTGATAATGAGGTTGGCGAACCCTGTAAATCGAGATGTTTTGTGGTTCAAAGTTGGAGCCAAAAAGATACGATTCAGTGTATAAGAATTTGCGCTTGTTACCGGTTTCTTGGTTGGCAATGATAGCAATGTCGAGAAAGGCGTAGGAAAAGAGTTTAAATTAGTTAAGAAGTATTTTAAAAACCTTATGTCAGTGTATAGGAAGCATGTGTGGCAAAAGTTTAATAACACTAAGAATGTTGTAGAACGTTACAAGTTGGGGTGATCGTTATCTTGACGTACGTTGTGTGGGCATCAGAAGAGAAACGTGCGGTGGATTGGTGGATTTTTCAGTTGGTTGATGATTTGGATGCTTTCAACAAGTATCAATGGGGAAATGACTCTTATGAAAGCACTTGTCCATGTTTTGAGGAGGGACCTAAGAGATGTTTTCAAAAAGGTCCCGATCGCATATACTTTCTATGGTTTCCCGCATGCTTTGAAAGTATGTAAAAGCGAAATCCGGTGTTTTAATTCATAATATATATATATATATATATATATATATATATATATATATATATATATATATATATATATATATATATATGTTGTTAATTTTTTTTGTTATGTTTGGTCAATCACTTGTATGTAAATGCATCGTAGGTTTGGGCACTTGAAGCAATTCTTTCTTTAAGAAAGTTTTCCGAGATTGTTGATGAGAATGCTCTCCCAAGGATGATGAAGTGGGGAAATGCAAAAATGGTCAACTCTGCATTAGTTGAAGTTGTTCTTGAATCGGGAGAGGTAGTGATGTTTAATTTGTATCTTAAGTTTGGTATGTAAATGCATCCTTCACATTAATCATGAGTAGTAGATAATGCAGGTGGATGTAGTTCGAAAGTTGGTTCCATCCGAAGCTGAAAAGGAAAAAGCTTATTTTGTGATGCTCCGGGAAGTTGAAGTTGAAGATGATGAAACTACTTATGACAATGCACCTGAGCAATCAATGGGTAACGTTGATTATGAAAAGCTAAAAGAATTGGTAAAAATTGTTGTGAGTGAAGAGAACAAAAGAATGTGCGAAGAGTTGGTAAAAATTGCTGAAGAGAACAAAAGAATGTGCGCTTTAGTGGATACGCTCCAGCGTAAAGTTAAATTAATAGAGGTTCATCTTTCTAATGAAGAGTTGAATGAAATGGAAGATGAAACTGTGGAGGCATCCCGAAACGGCAAAGGTATAAAGTTAAATTTGTCCTTTATGTTGTTTATATAGGAGAGAAATAGTTTATAACATTCAATTTCTTGAAATTATGATAAGGAAATGCCGTAGTTGAAGAGAAGAAAGCCGGGGAAGGTGATAGAGAGGTAGGGGAGTTCCCACCAGAAAATGAAAGCGAAGGTGAAGAGAGAAATGAGGCCGCTGAAATTGAGGAGGAAGTTGCTGCTATTGTAAATGAGGTTGGGGATGGTGATAAAGAGGTAGGGGAGGTCCCACCTATGACTATAACTAAGAGGTGGGTGTCAAGCTCTTTTGTACATCACAATTCCAAGAACTAATAGATCTTGTGTAAAATAGAGAGCAGCCTATAGAGAGTTGGAGAGAGGGGAAAAGGGCCGGTCTAGCAACCGGAGTTTTCCAATAGCAATCCATGATGGGATTCCGGCGGGTCGTTCGTGTGGATTAGCGGTAGAGGCCGAACACTTGGGCGGCTCTATGCAGAACTACTCTCCCTAGACGGTCAAAGCGTTGATCTTTTAGATCAACCAAGGTAACCACCGTCTTTAGCTTATTTGTTTATTGCTTAAACGAAGTCGATCCTGGTTAAAGGAAATAAATTTTTGAATTCCGCTGCGTTCCCGCGTAGATTTCCTAACAGTGGTATCAGAGAGAGCTTCGAGCTTAAGCAATAAGCGTGTTATTTTGCGTAGTTAATTTTATCGTTTAAATCACGTAATTAAAAGATGAAAGATTTTTGATTTGCAAAATTGATACATGAAAAGAAAAAAAAAACGAGATCGGGTGGTGCTCGGCCGAATGGCGGCGGCACCACCATCGGCGGCGGCTGGGCGGCGGCAGCAGGGCAACCTGCTGCCGGCAGTCGGTTGACCGGTCAATGCTGGCGGATCTCCAAATTTTGTTTCGTGTATTTTGTGATTCAATATGGTTCATAGTTGTGATTGGTAAATCCTCCTTTGTTTAGTTGTGTCATATGGCTAACCAATGGTTCAATAGTTTGAGCCATTGGGATGCCACATGGCATTAAAATAATAATGGTCTTTCCAAATATTTGTTTGGAATAGGCCTAGCCCTTTCCAAATATTTGATTTGGGAAAAGGCTGCAGCCAGGCCACTTCCGAAATTTTGATTTTGGAAAGTGGCGAGGCCTAAACCAAAATTATTTGTCCTTTCCAAATATTTGATTTGGAATAGCCAGGCCCTTTTCAAATATTTGATTTTTAAAAGGCTGGCTTGGCCACTTCCAAAATTTTGATTTTGGAAAATGACCAGGCCTAAACCAGATTTGGTTTAGGAAGATGCCTTTTGGTTTAGGAAACCAAAGGCATCCCTTTCGATTAGGAATCAAAAGGAAAGAAACAAAAGAGACATAATTTTAATTTTGATTTATTTTTGGAATAGTTCTAATTTATTAAAATTAAAATTAAAATCGTTTAAAATTAATCGTTAATTTTATTTCGATTAAAATCATTTAATTAATTAAATTTTAATTAGTTAATTGATTGGATAAAATTATTTAATAGATTAAATGTTAATTGATTAATTAAGACGCAAGTATATAAATTTTGATTTTATCTTTTTCATAAGATGTTATTGTATGGATTAGATATAGTAGATATAATATGATTATATGGACCCCGATTGATCATGGACTCGACCGATATGATAGATGTGAATGATTTAATTTTTCTGTTGGTTTAAAAATTATCCTAGGCCGTTATGAAGAACGTGACCTAGTTTATTTTCTGTATTTATCCCATTCCCGTTAGCTCCCTCCTGTGTGCGGCGGGTGTATTTATTTTATTCGATAGAATTAAATGTAACAAGAATGGAGCAGAAGATGGAGACCAAAGAAAGACAAAAAAATAAAGATCCCATTGGAGAATGGAGCATTAAAGATCCTATTGGCGGTTGCAACTACCCTTAGATTGTGACTCGCGGTTTCGTCAGTTTGTATTCGAAACCGCACCTAGGAAAAATCCATGATCATACCGGTTACTTTACGCATTTATTTATTTTGTGCTTGTATTTATTTTATATGATACGATAGATGCATCACTAGGCACGATCTAGATAAATGTGTAGGATGTATGTTTATAGAGATAGACATATTTATGATGAGACCATAATTAAAATTAATTAAGTGAATTAATTTACAAAAATACTTCCACCTCAAAAGAATCAAGTTGAAATTGCCTCCCCATATTATAATGACGGTGAAGAGCCCTTGTTCGGATCCAACTCATCAGCCAAAGCAGGGGGTTGACCTACCTCGGGTATATCGTCATTATCAAGATATGATCGTATGAGATCTCACGAATATTGGGGTTATGACTTGACTAAGAATTCTCTCGGCCACCAGCCAAAGCGGGGTCGTTTGGATTTTAGAGGCAAGGGTTTGACTACTTCATAAGATGAAAATTGTCAAAGAGTTGACTAGTCAAACAACAAGAGTCGTATAAGATACGATTGACAAAGGGTTGTCTACCTATTAGGCTATTTTCGGCCCACCAGCCAAAGCGGGGGTCGCGGTAGTTTAGTGGGATCTTGTCCACTAAAGAAATTAATAATTCTTGAAAGTCAATTGGAAGTAGTTGACTAGTGGGAGCAAAATCATAAATCAAAAGACCATTTTTGATTTTGCGTGTATAAACAACAATACTCTTTTATTTTCATTTTTACGTTGTAGTTTTAGCAAACTTTATATTTATGTTTTATTCTCGATTAGTAAAACCAAATTATGACTGTTACCTTTTGAGAAACGTTCTCAAATATGGTTAAGTAATTTTAATCCTTTTAAAATGAGCAATGACACGAGAGATCCCGTTATAGTAGTTAGAGACAAGGAGGCTACATATTTGATGGAGTACTCCAAGGCTTTAATTATTAATGAAAGCGGAAGCTCATGATGTGATTAAATCATTTGAAATAAGTTTGAACGAATTAGTCATATATTGGATACGATCCAAGATGATCATTCAGTCATACGATGACAATTAATTCAAACGTTGGATAAGAATGACCACGTCTAATTTTGGAAAGGTTGTTTTCAAAATTGTAAGATTTAAGTATCGACTTAATTCTATCATTGCTTAAAGGTTAATTAAATAGTCAATGTTTTGAATACGATTCAAAAGAATGAAAATAAACTATTTAATATACTTTAGATTTTCTTTATGAAAGGAAATTAAAGACATAGCTCTTGTGATCCTTCTTAAGTCTTATGAAGACTACACTAAGAAATATTTACAAGTGCTTGAAGGATTAAAAGGGGAAAGTTAGGGCATGTGCTTAAATAGAGAACTTATTGAAGTTTCTATTATAGGCAAGTAAGTTGAGATAAATCTATCTAAGTTCAAGTCAACTCTTAGATATATGATATCTTGCGAGTGTGATTAAATTAGAAAGATTAAATGCAGATATGGAAGGTGGAGCAAACGTTGTGACACTTACCATATTCTGGATCTAGTAAACTGATAAGGGAACTAAATAAATGTTATTATGTTCCGGTTCTTATGAAGAACATGCTTTCAGTTATTTGTTAGGATTTAGTAGACATATTCAATTGTAAAGAATAAATGTTATTCCGATAAAGTTGGATGGTCACTGAATCTAACATACTAGATTGTTGTCACTATATAGTTGATATATGTGATGAGATCTCAACTAAATATTTGTGTGGCTGTTATCCTTAATATTTGTGGTTGTTCTAGACATAGTCTCTCTGGAAGGAAAGCGTGTAACTAAACATCATTCTGATGATGTTGAACCATATGATTATGAATCATATGGGTAGTACGTATCTTATCTAAAGATGACTAAAATACCCTTTTATGAAAAGGTTATAAAATCTAGAAAGTTGTCCAAAGCCTAAATATACCGATGTTTGTTGGCTTGTGACAATTAATGCCACAAATAATTGTTTATTAGTCTCTACGACTATTAGAAATAGTCAAGTGTACTCAGTGAAGTGCATAATTCGGAAAGCCCAAAAAGTTCGAGCTAGTACGAATATGAGATTGATGAGCTACTTAGGAATTAATCTTCAATTGGATTGAAGTAGTTAATACCTGAAGGGTGTTTCAGAAGTCATCTGAAAACGAATAAGATTCTTCCCTTGAAGGATACCATCTTTGGGATACGCAATTAGATTGTGTTCGCAAAATGGAAACAACACTTTATATGATAAAGGTGTGACGAAAGCCATGAGAAGTATCCCTTACCCGTTTCGGGATAGAGCCCTTATACTTAACCGAGTTCCAAAGATAAAGGTTGAATAAATTCCATATTAGATATGGAAGAGGATAATGTCGAATCTATCTTAACCGATGATTTGAAGTTGTCATAGGCAGAGTCAGAAAGGCTTGGAGCCTAATACGACATATGCGACTTTGTGGAATGTCTTAGCTAGCACGCTGGACATTATTTACTCGTCCGCGGAGCAAAAGGTGTTTCTCTCCAAACATGCTGTCTTCTAGAGGAAGTGTTTCTTCCAAAAGAGACAGTAGGAGTAAATAAGATCTCAAAAGAGTTTGAGAACCACAAAGATATATTCAACCAAAGGAACGTGAGCAGACGCCGCATAGCGATGAGGTGTAGAACACTGCTCAGAGCACACAAAAGTTCTGTAAGTCTGTGGATAACCTCAAGCCTGAAAAGGCTGCTGGTATGTTCATCTTGAAGAATGAATATCTCACGACTTATGAAAGAATGTTTGAAAGGTGATGTATTATTTTTATATGATTAAAAATATGTTATATTATCAACGAATTCTATGTAAAATATATGAAATTATGGTATAAATAGTATGAAATGTTAATCTTTATAATTTAGAGTAGTTAGTAGTAAAAATAATAAAAAGTTGTAATTTTGTACCGATTTTAATAAATCGGAGTGTCGTGTCAGATTTACGTGGGTATTTGTGGTATTTTGTTGCAGATTTATAAACCGAGACCCCGAGAATCGACATATTGAAGTTTAATCATATCTCTGGAATGATTTAGAGAGTGCCACGAGCTTAAAGGGTCAATTGAATAGCTTAAGTGGACAAGTGGCCAACCAATCTGGTTAAGTAAAAATCGAGAAATGTCTCCGACAAACGAATGGCTCATCAAAATGACATTATCTGAAAAAGTGTTCTTCACGAAAGTTGTAGATTTTTCCGAAAGCTTTCCAATGCAATTTAAATTATGAAGATTGGAGGTCTACAACTTAAACAGTGATCAAGTGGCTAATCGATTTGGGTTAAGAAAAATCCCGTAAAAGCTTCGGAGGAACACGAGGTTATCAAGAAGACGTTTTCTGGAGAAGAGTTCTTTATGAAAGTTGTAGAGTTTCTCGAGACCTTAATTTTGGTATTTCGTTTGCAATTTTTGGAGGGCCAGAACTCGAGATATGAATTTTAGAAGTTTAATAATTATATATATAATTATATATAATCACCGCACATGCTGGAGTGATCAAGTTAGTGGGGGTAATCATTATACCGGACCGATCCGGCTTATTTCCGGACCGGTCCGGCCTTGAGACCTTTGCCTATATAAGGAATGCATCAGAGAACAGATCGATGTACCATATATATATATACATCCTATATATATATATATATATATATCTCCTCTCTCTTTTCTTTTCTTTTCTTTTTTATTTTGTAGTTTGTAAATAAGGCCTTACGCCGTAATAATGTAGTTTAAGTATCGTTATAATGCTCGGGAAAGTCTCGGAAGTTCGGTGTTGTTGAAGTCGTTGTAATGTCCGGAAGAATACAACTCTGATTCAGCATTTGTAACCGGGTAACTTTTCTTAAGTATTTATGTTTGTTTTTATATTTTTCGTTGTTATAATGTTTTTAGGCTAAATATAATACGGCCAAAACTATGTAATCGGTTTTATTTCGATCTTTTCGTTAAAGAAATGTTGTTAAGTTAAAATTATTAAAATTGAGTTAATTGAATCTTTTTCTATTTTAATCGTATTCGTATTGACATATTTAATCGATCGAGGAATTCATAATCTAATTATGAATTGACGCCTCGTAGTCAGAATTCGAGATAAAAGATAGAAAAACCGGAGGGTAAAATTGGCCGTATGAATAACGTGACAACGGAATCCGATTTCCTACCCGGGGGTAGATTTGTTTTGGGAGAAATGAATTTTATTATAATTTGTACTCGAGATCGTAATAATGTTAAATCATCAGTTAAGCGAAACTTAAACCGGAAAGTTAAATCGTCCGGCCTTGACAACCGGAGCCTTTAAAATAAAATTGACCGTTTGACGAACGGAATGACTCCTTTTTATCTAAGGGTAGATTTGTACTCGGGACCTGTTCAGAAAAACCGTAACAGTTGTGGACCTTGGACTGATGCAATGGACATATGACAATTTCATACGCTCGTGTGAGGAGGAATTGTTTACCTCAGGAGTGCACCGTTTCATTTACTCAATTGGACCTAAAATAAAAGGAGAGATCGAACGCATTTCATTTAATCGAAAAGATCGTATAAACCAATTATATAAGTTTTGGCCAGTTCTCTAAAATTATTTGTTTAATATATTGGTACCTATATATTTATATATATATATATACTTTGCAATTTATGTACATCTATATATATTTATATATCTATATATATTATATTAGAATAACAATTAAATTACGTATTTATTTTATGTTAACTAGAATAGTAGTGATATGTGTTATAAAATTGCGGTTTAGATCGAGTTAATAACAGCTCTTTGGTGTTTAACCACACTTAAAAGAAATTACCAAGTTCCCTGTGGATACGATACTCTGACTCACCATACTAGCACCACAATTTGACCCGGTACACTGCCGGTTAGAATCGTTTAACCCAGGAATTGTACGTCGGTTTCGGCACCATTCTCAGGGACAGGTTAGGCGTTGTCAGCTTTTTGGCGCCGTTGCCGGGGAACGTCGCTAATTTTTTTTTTTTTTTTTTGTGTCTATGGTTACTACTTGTATTAGCTCAAAATTCTCGAGAATAAGTCAACACTTTTCTTATCCCATTTCTGTTTTTATTTTTCGTTGGTTGTTACCTTATAGGTAAATTACCAATTTTTACTACTATCAATTTCTAGTTATTTTCTATTTTCGTTGGTTGATGTCCGAAGTGGTAAGGCCCCGCTCACTCCTTATAAGCGACATAAACACTTACGAAAGGCGAGTTAAGAGTAGAGAGTAAACGCGGTCATACTAGTCGGGAAATCCCGATCAAGAATCATCTTAATAAAAATACGAGAATGGTGAAATCGGTGATGAAACACACGAACAAGGGTGGAACATGCTCTAGGGCATGGACAAAACCCTATTAACCCTAATAATAATAATAATAATAGAAATAATCAAAATCGGAACCGAGAATAATCGTAATAATCCGCCAAACCCGAGACCTATCGTGATCAAACCATAAGAAGAAACCGGACTAATAATCCCATACTTTTACCTAATGAAGGAGCGAATAATTTCGAAATTAAGTCTCATCTTTTTGGTTTAATTGACGCAAGAGCCCAATTCCTAGGAGAGGATGATGAAGATCCACATCATCATCTCTATCTTTTTGAAGAAGCTGTGCAATACGGCCAAAAGTCAAGGTGCTCGTAAGGAATTAACGAGGATGACTATGTTTCCTTTTTCTTTAAAAGGACGAGCCCGAGATTGGTTTATGTCTCTTCCACATCATTCACTTACAAGTTGGGGGAGATTCAAACTGAATTTACGAAACAATATTTCACTCCGGGACGAAATTTGGAATTAAAAGTCGAGGTTGCTAATTTTAGACAAGGATGCGAGGAAACTCTCGGGAATGCGTGGGAAAGGTTTAAAAAGCTGTTACGAGCTTGTCCCGATCATGGTTATTCCTTAGATATGCAAATTCAACTCTTACGTCGTAAATTGAGAAAAGATTCACGTGCGGATGTAGATCATGCATGTGGTGGTTCGTTAATGATGAGTGAAGCTCAAATAGTTTACGATGCTATAGAAAAGATTTCCAAAAATAACGAGAATGTGGGAAACCGGTTCTAGCACCGAAAAAGTAGCTTTTGCGGGAGAATGTACGTCTAATACGGAAGTTCTAGCACATTTAGAAAATTTGAGTAGGAAATTTGATGGTCTACAACGAGAATAAGAACCAAAGTTCGAGAAAATAGTACACCAAATGAATACTCAAGTCATGATAATATGTCATTAGGGAGTGAAGAACCAACGGGATATTCAAGAGAGGAGGTGAGTTTTCTTCGACGGCATAGGAATTTGAACAATGCATATTCAAACTCGTTTAATGCTATTAGAAGAGATCATCCAACTTATCGATGGTCGAAAACCCTAGTAAGCCGGGACAACCGCCGTATCCGGTCCCGTATAGGAATAATAATCAAGTTTATCAAGAAAATACATCTAATCGAAATTTACGGTCATTACCTAGATCCTATCCTCAACATACCACTCAAAGTATACCGGTAACTCGAGTTCAACTCAACTGCGAAGAAGGAGTTGAAAAATGGGAAAAACTAATGGAAAATATGATGGGTGTAGTATCTACTCAAGCTAAGAATATGGAAACAATGATGACTTCTATTGGTACGATCACTAAAGATATGAGTACAATGAAAACATCTATGAGTGGACATGATACCGAATGAGAACGATAGAAGCTTCATTAAGGAATATGGAAGATCATTTGAGTAGGGAAGGTGAACGTAACAACGGTAGACCCCCGGGAGGATTACCAAGTAACAACGAAAGAAACCCAAGAGAGGTAAATGTTGTAGTTACGAGAAGTAGGAAGCTCGTGGAAGCAATGGAGTTGAAAACTTTGGGAATAATGAAGTAGAAAATGATTTAGATGGTAAGAATGATGAAACTAAAGATGAAATTGAATTCAACGATGAGGAAGAAGAAATTATAGAGAATTTCTTGAAAAGGAATAGAAGTTTGGAATCGAAAATGAAAGTGAAAAATGGGTAAAAATCCCTAGGATTTTGAAAGACCCTATGGATAAAGATTTAAGGAATTTATTCAAGGAACATGTTAGAATAGATGAAACTGGTAATAAGGATGAGAAACGGGAAGAACCGAAAGAATCGAAGTAGAGATTGATTCGGGGAACAATTTAAAAGAAAAAATTCAAGAACTGAAACATGGCGACTAAGTAATACTCAAAGGTTTAAGGAAAAAGGAAAAGAGAAATTGACTAGGGAGCCAAAGGTTATAGATTTAGAATCTTTACCTTACCCTCCTAAAGATCAAATCAAAAAGGCAAAAATTGATAAGAAGTATGCTCGTTTCCTTGACACTTTTCGTCATCTTCATGTTAATATCCCTGTTATTGAAGCTCTGATTAATATACCTGCCTATGGAAAGTTTCTGAAAGATATACTATCAAATAAGAAAAAATTAGAGGACTATGAGAATATATGCCTGAATGAAGAATGTTACGCAGTTACAACGGCATAAGTTACCACCTAAGGCGAAAGATCCTGGAAGTTTTACGATTCCATGTGAAATTGGAGGATTTACGTTTAAGAAGGTCTTATGTGATCTAGGAGCTAGTATAAATCTCATGTCTTATGAGGATTATAAAAAGCTAGGCATAGGAAAGCTTACTAAGGCGAAATGACTACGCAAATGGCGGATAGATCGATTAAGTACCACTAAAGGAATGATTAAGGACGTATTGGTTAAAGTAGACAAATTCTATTTTCCGGTAGACTTTGTAGTTATGGAAATGGAAGAAGGATATTCGGCGCCACTTATTCTAGGTCGTCCATTTCTAGCTACGGAAGAACTTTAATCGATGTTCGAAAGGAGAATTAGTTTTGAGAGTCAATGAAGATGAAGTTGCTTTCAATATTTTCAAAGCTATGAATCATACATCATCGAAATCATGTTCTTTTATAGAAGATATTCATTACGTATATGATAATCGATTACCAACTTTTGAAGACGCAGATTAGAAGAATGCTTAACTCTGTCTATCTATAAAGAAGATGAGGAAAACATTGAAATGAAAGAGATAATCCTTTCTCTAGATAAAGGAAGCATTACTTTTAAGCCACCATGGCATAAGTATTTGGAGTTAGAACTAGAAGGACCGGTTCTTAAATCGTCAATAGAAGATCCGCCGAAGAATGCGGAATTGAAACCGTTACCTTTAAATGCGAAATATGCTTTTCTTGAAACCGATAATCTATTACCGATTATTATTTCATCAACTTTAAGCGAGCAACAAGAAGATCAATTACTTAGAATGTTAAGAAAGCATAAGAAAGCTTTTGGATGGACGGTTGCCGATATTCGAGGTATTAGCCACGAGATTTGTGTTCATAAGATAATTCGAAAGAAGATGCTAAACCTTGTATTCAACCGCAACGCCGCCTCAACCCGAATTTACGAGTTAATCGTTAAGAAAGAGGTGATTAAGCTATTAGAAATGGGGATAATCTTTCCTATATCAGATAGTGAATGGGTAAGTCCAACTCAAGTTGTACCAAAGAAAGGAGGTTTCACAGTGAAAGAGAATGATAAGAATGAATGGATTCCAACAAGGGAAATTACAGGTTATCGAATGTGCATTGATTTTAGAAAGCTAAATGATCATACTAAGAAAGATCATCATCCGCTTCCATTCATAGTTCGGATGTTGGAACGTTTAAGTGGTCATAAATATTCTTGTTTCTTAGATGGTTATTCGGGATATTCTGATTTTCATTGCGGCGGGAGATAGGGAAAAGACTACTTTCACATGTCCTTATGGAACTTTTGCTTATAAAAGAATGCCGTTTGGTTTATGTAATGCTCTGCTACGTTTCAAAGATGTATGATGTCTATATTTTACGATATGGTTGAGAAATTCTTAGAAATTTTTATGGACGACTTTAGTGTTTACGGAGATTCTTTTGGTAAATGTTTGTCGCACTTAGAAAGAGTGTTACAACGCGTGAGGATACCAATCTAGTACTAAAGCGGGAAAAATGTCATTTAATGGTATCGAAGGAATTGTTCTAGGTCATAGAATCTACGAAATAGGAATTGAAGTTGATAAAGCTAAAGTCGAGGTGATTGAAAAATTACCACCACCGGTGAATCTAAGGACTCTAAGAGGATTTCTTGGACATGCGGGATTTTATAGGAGATTTATTGCATAATTTTCGAAGATAGCAAAGCCTCTAAGTCATTTACTTGAAAAAGAAGTACCTTTTAACTTTGATAGTAAATGTATGGAAGCTTTTCGGACCACGAAAGCGAAGTTGATTCTTGCACCGGTATTGGTAGCACCGGAGGCGGGATTTGCCTTTTGAGATTATGTGTGATGCTAGCGATTTAGGTTGTAGGAGCATTTTTAGGTCAAAGGTATAACAAAATTCTCAAAGCTATTTACTATGCTTCCCACACATTAAACGCGGCTCAACTTAATTATGCAACTACGAAAAAAGAAGCGTTGGTGTAATTTTTGCCTTAGATAAGTTTAGATCATATATTGTTGGTTCTAAGGTAATAATCTACACGGACCATTCGGCTACGAAGTATTTGCGAGTAAGAAGGATGCGAAACCACGTCTTCTTAGATGGATTCTCCTACTTCAAGAATTTGATATTGAAATTAAAGATAAAAAAGGAAGTGAGAATGTAGTAGCGGATCATCTAAGTAGAATGGAGATTGAGGAAGAGATAGGGAATGAAATTAAAGATTCATTTCACGATGAACAACTATTTAGAATAGATACTCCTTCAACCATGCGGTTATTAAAAAATAGAATTCCTTCTAAGGAAATGTCACCTTGGTTTGGAGATATCATTAATTACTTAACTTTGTGATTATATTCCGTCTCATTGGACTTGGCAACGAGAAAAAGAAGTTCTTTTACGACTTAAAATTTTATTGCGGGAGGAACCGGACCTTTTCCGTAAATGTTCGGATGGGATAATCGAAAAATGTGTGCACGATAATGAAATTTTAAGTATTTTATCGTTTTGTCATGATCGTGAGGCGGGAGGTCATCATGGAGGATGGAAAACTGCTTTTAAAGTTTTACAATGTGGTTTTTTTTGGCCTACACTATATAGAGATGCTTATAAGTATGTTAAATCTTGTGAATCTTGTCAAAAATGGGGAAATATATCTAAAAAACATGAAATGCCTATGCAACCTATTTTAGAATGTGAACTTTTTGATGTTTGGGGCATAGATTTCATGGGACCTTTCCCTATATCTTTTGGAAAAAGATTTATTCTTGTAATGGTAGATTATGTTTCAAAATGGGTAGAAGCTGAAGCTCTTCCCACTAATGATACCAAGGTTGTCATACGATTCCTTAAAAAGAACATATTCACTAGATATGGCATTCCGAGGGCAATCATTAGTGATAGAGGTTCACATTTTTGTAATAGACCATTTACTAAAATAGTTGAAAAATATGGTGTAACGCATAAACTAGGAACGCCCTATCATCCGCAAACTAGTGGACAGGTAGAGGTATCGAATAGAGAGATTAAATGAATCGTGGAAAAAACAGTTGATTCAAATCGTAAAAACTGGGCAGTTAAATTAGATGATGCATTATGGGCATACAGAACAGCTTTTAAAACACCAATTGGTTGTTCTCCACATAAGCTAGTCTTTGGTAAGTCATGTCATCTCCCGGTTGAGTTAGAACACCGAGCCTTCGGGCTATTAGATTTCTAAATTTCGATCCTAAGGTTTGTCGGTGATCATAGATTGCTTCAATTGACGAGAACTAGAAGAATTTCGTCTCGATTCTTATGAAAACGCTCGAATGCAAGGAACGCACGAAATCTTTCCATGATAAGAAAATCTTTAAGCGTGAGTTCCATGTAGGTGATCGAGTGCTTTTGTACAATTCACGTTTAAAGTTGTTTCCGGAGTAAGCTTAAATCAAGATGGACGGGACCATTTAAAGTAACAAGGGTTTACAAAGCTGGAGTTTGTTGAACTAGCGATGGAAATACAACTTTTATAGCCAATGGCCACGAGAGTAAAGTTATTTGTGGAGGGAGAAGGAATCACACTTTGAAAGAAGAAATAATGCTACGATTGATCCCCCGACAAATTGAAAAAGCGAGAGGAAAAATGAAAAGCGAAAAGCGAGCTGGAATCGGCCGAAAACCGGGTTCTATCTATCTTTACTTTTCTGTATTTTTTTATGTTTAAACTCTTTTCGTCTTTTACCGGATAGACGTAAAAGAACTGGATGTCTTTTTTAGATAGAATAGGAGTTTTTATTTTACTTTTGAAATTAGGCCTTGATAAAGATGTCGCGTTTTCTATAGAAGCTTTAGTTTTTGAACAAAACAAGAAATTGTTGAGAGAGATCGATTGAGAGAAGTATGTAATGGAACATCAAGAAGTGCGATAATAAGAAGGGCAAAGTTTCTAATGAGATGCGAGAATACGTGGAAAAAGTGAACATGTTGGACGATGTGGGAAAAACACAACCAAATCCCAGGATGAGTGTTTGAATATTGTTAGGAAGGGAACGATTAGGTGGTTATCCGAAAATCCCGATGGAATTCCGAGAGATAATTCGAATGCCTCGTTTTTAGGAGTTAGGTTGATCGAGTGTTATATCAGAACTTTGGAAGATTTAGAAATCGAAGAATCAGGAACCCCTTAAGTTTCGAGTCTTTTATTTTATTTTATTTTATAAAATTTTCGCATAACTTCTGAAAATTTTATAAAATTGGATCTTTATGAAAATTTGAGGAGTTTTATAAAAGTTTTATAAAAGTTTTTTTTTCAGTTTTAGTTTTAATGTTTTATAAGAATCGACATAAATTTATTAAATTTTTATAAGCTTTTTATTAAAGTGTTATAAAGATTTTATTAAATTTTTAGAAATTGTTATAAAATTATAAAATTTCCTTCAAATTTTATTTTTAGTAAGTTTTAAATTATATAAAATTATTTTTAAGGTTTTAATTAAGTTTTATTAGAATTTTTATAAGTTTTTATCAAAAATCATAAAAAAAATAAAAAAAATCTAAAAAGTTAGGCACGGACCGATCCGGCCTTAATACCGGACCGGTCCGGGGTCTAAAAACATAAAAAGACGGGGACCCTTCTTTTCTTCTTCTTCTTCCCTAATTTTTTTTCTAACAGCCGCATAACACCCAAACCCCACCATTACGAATTTTTTTACTTTTCTTCCACAAAAATTCATCTCACACTACACCACTACTTGATTTCTTCTCATTATCATCTCCTCTCTTCAACACAAATTGGAAAATTCAAAAAGGGTCAAAAACAAGCTCCATTTAATTCCGGCGAATTTTGAACTTTTCCGGCCTACTTTTCAACGTTTTCTATACATTAAGGTATAATTTACTTTATTTAGTTATCAATTTCGTATTTTTCATAATTTTTTAGATTAATTTCAACTGTTTTGATTTTTGAGTGTGTTGTGACATTTTTATTTTTTGTTGTTTTTGTTGTTGTTGATTGTCATTATCAATATCGTAGAATGGCTGAGTCGAGTAGGAGAGGCTCTAAAAAGAGAAAATCACACATTCCTATATCAACTCCTGTCGTAGGCACAGTAATTTTATCATCTGAGGAAGAAGCCGTAAGCTTTGAAAAAACCGCATCACCTGAAGCTAAGAAAGCGTATGAGAACATTTATAGTAAATGTGATGTATTGGTTGAAAAAGGATTAGACTTGGATGACTTAGGTGATGAAGTTAAGGATATCTTTCGAAGACGTCAGTGGTTAGATTTAGCGGCTAGAAGGGAAGGGGAGATTAACACGACTATAGTAGGCCGAGTTTTATTCGGTTTTATCTACTTTGTCGGAAGAACAGCTTACTCAGTCGGAAACCGTACCCTTACGAACCAGAAATATTCCTTTTAACCCTGCCGTCATAAATGCAATTCTAGGAGTTGAGGTTTTTCCTGAGGAGGAGGATTACAAGGTAGTTTATAATTTAGATGATCCTGCTAGCTTTGAGCAGACTGCCCTGAGAGCTCAGACTGTTTTTGACCCGACCGCTGTGTGGGTTGAAAATCGGTTTAATTACGGAAACTGTTTTAGAGGTTTAAGGGCAATTAAAAGATTCATTAGCCATAATCTCTATCCTTCTCGTAAACACACCGCTTTTGGAAAGGAAGATGTTTGTATCGCTTGGGCGATGGTGAACGATGTTAGAGTGGATGTTGGAAAGGTTATGTTTAAAAGAATTTTTGAGAGTATTGTCATCGCCGGACAGGGGAGTCATCTATACTTCCCTTGTTTTATCTCGATTTATGTCGTAGGTTGGGAGTACCATTCTGCCTAATGACAAGTTATCTCTGGGCGATGGAAATCGATTGGACCTAGTTTGACTAGTCTTCCGGATGGTAGTATTAGATCTTTGCTTAGAAGACGTCAAACTTAGCCAGCTCCACCAGTTTTTACATCATCTTCCTCTTTTCCATCTTTTTCTAGTCAGCCTCAACAAACTCCTTTCTCCAACACTATCACTTATGACATGTTTCAATCTTTAGTGACGGACGTTGCACGTGGTCAAGCCAATGTGGCTTATTATCTTTGAGAGTACTAGGCGGTGGTGTGATGATCTTCGTAGAGGTTTAAGAAGGAACGAGCGGTTGCTTCGTAATCCTACTTTTGATGATCCCCGCCTATCCACATTGTCGGTCGATCCTTATACCTTACCGAGTGGGTAACACCTTTTCCACCACCTTCGAGCTTTCATCCATCGTCATATCCTTTTGGAAGCCAATCTAGTGGGACGGTGTATTTTCGACAGTGTTCGGAGACCGGCAATGTCGAGTTGGGGAGGATTCACTGAGTTTGCACATGTCACGACTGGCATGAGTTCGATGGGTCTTGATAGTTCAGTCAGGACCACGACTACAGTTCAGCCGCCAGCTTCTCAGTCGTTTCCGAGTTCGAGTTTTCAAGTTGATCCTGAGGAAGACTACGATGAAGATTGAATTTAATAATTTTGATTAAACATTTTTATTGCACTTTTTATTCGACATTTGTCATTTAAATATTGGTTGGTTTTCATTTTTCGTTTAGTTTGATTTTACAATCGTTTTTATCAAAATTTGGTTTGCATTTTTCGGTTTAGTTTTTATAAAAACTATAAAATATCAAGAAAATAATTTTCGTATAATTACTACGTCATTTTACAAAAATATAATGTGTCGTTTTATCCGTTTATATCAAGCATTATAAAGTATTTTCAAGGACAAGGTTTGTATTGTTTCACACGTGAAGTAAAAAACCAAAACACAAGTTGTCTTTCACCTCTGTCCCTCAGTTAAAGTAAGATGAGGCCGGACCGATCCGGCATATTTCCGGACCGGGCCGTGAAGAACAGAAGGCTGAGTCATTTTAGAGTCTGTCTAATGCAGCCACGTATGTATAATTTTACCATCTATTTATAGAAGTAAAGGCAGGAGCAACAAATGCTCATTCTTTCACTGTCTATCTAACTTAAATTGTATTTCTTTTACTTTTTGTCAAGTTTTAAAAAATGTCAAACCACTCTTCACCGTCGGTTAATTCTTACGAGCCTAATACACCGGATCATCCGGAATCTCAAGCTTCTAATGAGAGTATCATCTTACACAATCGTTTTGCAAATTCTCCAATCCTATTGGAGAAAGGTTTAAATTTAGATAAGCTTGATCAATGGGGAAAAACTATCATTCGAAGTTTTGGTTGGAAAAAATTTGTCAGTACACCGAGAGGAAGGGTAAATGTCTCAATAGTGCGAGAATTTTATTCTGCACTTATGACGACATCTATGATCGATATCACTCAGATTGTTCTAGTAAGAGGAGTGGCTGTTCCCTTCTCTTCATCTGTTATCAACCAAATCTTTGAAATTCCACCGATTACGATGCCACATTTTGAAATGCAATGGGGACTACAAAATCCCTCTAATCATTTGAATAAAGTACACGAGTCATTCCAATGTCTGTTCCCGCTTTTTGATACAAATCACGACATGTCAACACGAGCTCTACTTCCACATCTAAAGGCGTGGAAACATTTTATAAATTCTCGAGTTTATCCCACCTGGGATTTTGGAAGTTTGGCTGAGAATGAAATGCTTCTACTTTATGCTTTGACATTCGGTGTATTTGTTGATTGGGGTATATTGATTCAAAGGACAGTGTTGGAGTTTGCAATCACGAGAGGTAGTAGGGGAAAGCCTATGCCTAATTCATGGATGATATCACGTTTGTGTATTCTTCGAATGGAGTAGAAGAGTGGAGACGGATGAATTTTTTCCGTCTGTAGAGATAGTCGGTTTGGATTGTTACCGGTTGATACACCGGGTTGTTCGTCTACCATCTAGAGAATTGTTAGTGGTTTGTTAGTAATATTTAAGTTTTAATAAATTAAGTTAAGTTTGAAGTTACTTTAGTTAAGTTAAGTTTTTCTTTTAAGTTTGTATTAATCTATCTTGTTTAATATGTCTTAGTTTTTTAAGTTGTTTGTTTTTATTTAATAATATAATTCGTATACGCTAAAATAAAATCAGAAAAATAACGTTAATAGATAATTTTAATTTTATTTTCGAACCTACTTCTTTACTACTCATTGAACATCGGGACGATGCCACTTCGTAAGTGGGGAGTAGAGTTAGGTTAGAAAATTCATTAAAATTTTCGAAAAATAGTCAAAAATAATTATATTATATGTCTAATTTAGATTTTAATAAGATTTTAAGTTTATATAATTGAGTAATATTAGATATCGTTTTTATGAAATTATATAAGTATGTTGATATTTATAAGTAAAATTTTTAGAATCATTTTCTTTTCAATATGAATTATGAGTTTGGAATTGGACTAAGTTTGTTGATTTTTGGCACCACAAAAATATAACTATAGCCAAATAACCTACCTCAGCCTTGATTAGAGTGATCAAGACCTCACTCGAAATTGTCAATTGTGATTAAATAACCAAGCTATAGCTTATTTTGGTCTACATTTCCTTAAAATTCCGCAAGTTTGTACGTACTTATGAAAAGAAATGGAGACATAAAAGCTAAGTTTTGGTATATCTTTGAGATTGGAAAGATTAGATAAGTAGTAGTATATTCGATCTTACCTCAGGACACTTGCAAGATAGTCGATTTTGGTAATAAACTCGGATATATTAATATTCTATAAAAGAATTAAGAACGAAGCACCATACTTACACAGAATTAATCAAATATCAGGTATCTTCCTTATCTGTGATTAACAACTTAAAAATAAAAAGAAATGATCGGTTGTAGCTACCAATGATTGGAGTGAGTAGGGTATTATCACGAAATGTCCTATATCACTATGAGGTAATTAAGCTCCCGATTGCCTGATGATAGTAGTCCAAATTAGGGTATTATCTCGAAATGTCCTATTGCTGGGAATGAAGGCACAAGATAAAATGAAAAAGGAAAAGTTGAATCATAAGATCTCAGGAATTATTACAAGTTTAAGGAAACCGGACTTGTAATTTTCGATCGAAAGAGTAGTACTCCGATCAATCTTGATGAAGCAATGCCTGTAAGTTTGATTTTCTACACACACTCACGCTTTTAGTTCTTAATCTTAAAAAAAAAAAAAAAAAAAAAAAAGAGAAAAAATCTGAAAAAGAAGAAGATGTTATTAATCGATGATTATTTTTTATCAAGAATATGAAGATGTAGGTACGTACGACTTGCCTCTTTCTCTTTTTGATTTCCCTTTTTTCCGATTAACCAACATCTTGAACCTAAACTCTATAAGCCATTTTTGTCGACTACCTGACCGAAGTTTCCGATTCCAAAATTTCATAATAGTTGCGATTAAAAATAATTCTGATATTTTATTTATACTTATTAAGTGTTCATGTACAATTTCATCTAAATAATATTTAATGTTTAAGTTATATACTCTTTCTGTCTTCTTATAATTTTAAATTAGCATAAGTAATATATTTGACAATATAAATTACATTAAAAATTATAATATTATCTTTTATTACCGCTTATTTTTGCTCGAGGACGATCAAAAGCTAAGTGGGGAGTAATTTGATGTATTATTTTTATATGATTAAAAATATGTTATATTATCAACGAATTCTATGTAAAATATATGAAATTATGGTATAAATAGTATGAAATGTTAATCTTTATAATTTAGAGTAGTTAGTAGTAAAAATAATAAAAAGTTGTAATTTTGTACCGATTTTAATAAATCGGAGTGTCGTGTCGATTTACGTGGGTATTTGTGGTATTTTGTTGCGTATTTATAAACCGAGACCCCGAGAATCGACATATTGAAGTTTAATCATATCTCTGGAATGATTTAGAGAGTGCCACGAGCTTAAAGGGTCAATTGAATAGCTTAAGTGGACAAGTGGCCAACCAATCTGGTTAAGTAAAAATCGAGAAATGTCTCCGACAAACGAATGGCTCATCAAAATGACATTATCGAAAAAGTGTTCTTCACGAAAGTTGTAGATTTTTCCGAAAGCTTTCCAATGCAATTTAAATTATGAAGATTGGAGGTCTACAACTTAAACAAAGTGATCAAGTGGCTAATCGATTTGGGTTAAGAAAAATCCCGTAAAAGCTTCGGAGGAACACGAGGTTATCAAGAAGACGTTTTCTGGAGAAGAGTTCTTTATGAAAGTTGTAGAGTTTCTCGAGACCTTAATTTTGGTATTTCGTTTGCAATTTTTGGAGGGCCAGAACTCGAGATATGAATTTTAGAAGTTTAATAATTATATATATAATTATATATAATCACCGCACATGCTGGAGTGATCAAGTTAGTGGGGGTAATCATTATACCGGACCGATCCGGCTTATTTCCGGACCGGTCCGGCCTTGAGACCTTTGCCTATATAAGGAATGCATCGTAGAAACGGATCGATGTACCATATATATATACATCCTATATATATATATATATATCTCCTCTCTCTTTTCTTTTCTTTTCTTTTTTATTTTGTAGTTTGTAAATAAGGCCTTACGCCGTAATAATGTAGTTTAAGTATCGTTATAATGCTCGGGAAAGTCTCGGAAGTTCGGTGTTGTTGAAGTCGTTGTAATGTCCGGAAGAATACAACTCGATTCAAAGATTTGTAACCGGGTAACTTTTCTTAAGTATTTATGTTTGTTTTTATATTTTTCGTTGTTATAATGTTTTTAGGCTAAATATAATACTGGCCAAAACTATGTAATCGGTTTTATTTCGATCTTTTCGTTAAAGAAATGTTGTTAAGTTAAAATTATTAAAATTGAGTTAATTGAATCTTTTTCTATTTTAATCGTATTCGTATTGACATATTTAATCGATCTGAGGAATTCATAATCTAATTATGAATTGACGCCTCGTAGTCAGAATTCGAGATAAAAGATAGAAAAACCGGAGGGTAAAATTGGCCGTGTGAATAACGTGACAACGGAATCCGATTTCCTACCCGGGGGTAGATTTGTTTTGGGAGAAATGAATTTTATTATAATTTGTACTCGAGATCGTAATAATGTTAAATCATCGCTTAAGCGAAACTTAAACCGGAAAGTTAAATCGTCCGGCCTTGACAACCGGAGCCTTTAAAATAAAATTGACCGTTTGACGAACGGAATGACTCCTTTTTATCTAAGGGTAGATTTGTACTCGGGACCCGTTCGTAAAAACCGTAACGCTTGTGGACCTTGGACCGATGCAATGGACATATGACAATTTCATACGCTCGTGTGAGGAGGAATTGTTTACCTCGAGTGCACCGTTTCATTTACTCAATTGGACCTAAAATAAAAGGAGAGATCGAACGCATTTCATTTAATCGAAAAGATCGTATAAACCAATTATATAAGTTTTGGCCAGCTTCTCTAAAATTATTTGTTTAATATATTGGTACCTATATATTTATATATATATATATATATATATACTTTGCAATTTATGTACATCTATATATATTTATATATCTATATATATTATATTAGAATAACAATTAAATTACGTATTTATTTTATGTTAACTAGAATAGTAGTGATCTGTGTTATAAAATTGCGGTTTAGATCGAGTTAATAACAGCTCTTTTGGTGTTTAACCACACTTAAAAGAAATTACCAAGTTCCCTGTGGATACGATACTCTGACTCACCATACTAGCACCACAATTTGACCCGGTACACTGCCGGTTAGAATCGTTTAACCCGGGAATTGTCTGTCAGATTTCTGGCACCATTCTCAGGGACAGGTTAGGCGTTGTCAAAAGGCAAGATTGAGAGATATGGCCAGGAGCCATAATATCTGAATTAGATTCCATCAGTGACAACCAGGTTGTGAACCTAGTCTGTCTTACCTAGAGGGAATGTCCCTGTAAGGCTGAGCCCGGTTCTATTCAGATGATGCTTGTTATAACTTGATATCATGGCTATATGATAGTGTTGAAGACGTTGAGCAGAAATCTCGATGTTCATAGACGATGACATGATATGTAAGCCCACGAGATTCATTTATGGACTCAAACAAGTTTCTCAAGACGATTTCTTTGTTTGATAATCAAAGGAGTTTGATTTAGTCAAAAGAAGGATATGCCCCAATGTGCAAGATGGATAGTGGGAGTGTGTTACGATTTTTGAGTAAGGTATTGGATAACTCTCTCGAGAATTATCACCCCATGTCACAGTCAATTAATGTTTGGTAGTTCAAGGTCTTTACGAAAGCACTTGGATTGGCAGGTCTTATTTTTGGAAATAAGAATCTATAGCGATAGATTTAACTGCTGTTAGATTATAGTTTACCTATATAGATGTGATTCTAAAAGAGTTTAGCATAGGTCGCGACAGGGGATACTGCTAGTCGGTGTTCTCGAGATCTATTTATGTTAGGACGTTGGTCCTAAAGATAAGGTGAAAGATGATGCTTATGGAAGGTTTCCTTCGCTACGGCGATAGGAACCATCATAAAGGTAATGCCGGATGTTCATAGTCCATGAATAGTCATGAGAAAGTATGAAAGTAAATCTGGTGAATGTCGAGAATATCCTTAAACAAGTTAAGGAAAGTTTCCTAGTTTATTGAAACTTGGAATTAAATAAACATAGTTGTACAGACGTATATCCTGAGTCTTATGGAGGCGAGTGGGAGCTACAGTCTGGGTTTGCAGTCACTTTGATTAAGTGACACAGTGAGCTGGAAATGTTCTAGCCTATGGGTCACTGTAAATTCTACAACCAGGCCAAAACACGGTAGTGCCTTAGAGGCGCAGCGGGAGCAGTACATGGATCTAGAAGGTTCATTCCTGAACCTAGTACGGTTCTTCCACCTTTTCTATATAGCTGATATAGTAAGTGGATTCATTGCTTCAAGCAAGGACCAGGGTCTCGTCAGAGATTCGTGTGTGTGTTGAGGCAGTTCCTTTGACTTGATGATATGGAACGTGATATGAAGATAGTCTGAGTCCCCACGGATAGCGATCCGTTCATGGCTAAAGCTGGTTGCGAGTATTGCATTAGATTCTTGTGTTTCAACTTGGTCTTGTGTGTGCGAGTGATTGGTTTTAGGCCAAGTAGGAGATTGTTGAAATAGTGTCCTAAACCCAATCGGGTTGGACCGGATCCGACCGGGTCGGATCATTTCTACTATTTCTTTATGTTTATACATATATATATATTAAATGGCCTTTCTGTTGTCGTATATATGTTCTTTTTAAAGAACCAATTGTGAATTGTTATATGATAACGTCCTTAGTATTAAACTGTGATAGAGAAACCATGATAGGCGATTATGGTTGATGAGATCTCTAATCATTTTAACAAGTTTGATACTTAAATGTCTCTAGGCTGATGTACTATTAAACATGGCATTGATAGTATGAACAGGCTAGCACGTATTAGATGTCTTATGTCTTTAAGGGCAGGGATAGATCTCGTCTATCGAAGTGTAGTGACACTTGACCGTACGTGGACGTGTATTAGAGAATGCGTACGTTAGATCGACCCACTTACACGGATAAGTGTCACACTATGTGGCGGTTGTGTAATTATCCTTAAGACCGGAGTCTTCATGGCATCACGGTGTGGATTGTCATGCTTTGACACTATTGAGGTTTCCCCAGCCACGGGGCGATCATGCGGTAGTGATTGGGTATGATACTGAAGCATGCGGAGTATACATGATTGGTCGTCCGGGAATCGCGTATCCTATGATTGAGATCGAATATCCGAAATGGCCTTCTTATAAGGAATGTCTTACTCTCGTGAATCTTTGCAAAGTGGAAGTAAACGAGTTACTTCGAGAGAGCATGATATCCAGATTATAAGATACGGTCGTTGATGTTTTGACACTCGACTAACGACCGTATGGATATTATTACAGCGATAGGATTGTAAGTTACACGGTAATCGTTTCACATGAAAGGTAGTAGTCATTGCATTTGACCCTTCCGATGATTGGGGGTCACGGTGTGTTGCTTGCGACGCTATCCCGTGATTGTTAGGCATGAATGGCATTTTCGTAATTTGCACTTTGTGTCTACGGCCAACATATTCGGAAGCCTATCGGGTCACACACATAAGAACATCTAGCCGAATTAAAATGTGGTTATAGATGATAACCAAATAAGGAAAGTTTGTCTCGAGACTATAAAGGTTATAGTGGTAAATTAATATGGTGGTATTTATTTATTATGAATAAATTAAATACAAGATATTAATAATATTATATTAATTGAAGAATATTCCGGATGCCAATTTATTGGCTAGGGTGGCGCAATTTGTGTATGTAAAAGATACACTTGGATTGTGCAATTTAATTAATAGTATTACCAAATATTAATATTAGATATTAATATATATATATATATATATATATATATATATATATATATATATATATATATATATATATATATATATATATATATATATATATATATATATATATATATATATATATATATATATATATATATATATATAATACACATGTAACTTGTGGGCACTAATGCAAATTGGAGATTTGCATGCGCACCACTATGTGTATGTATATAGATTTATTTGTGATATATATATGTGATATATACATATGTGTAAATTGATTTATGGTAATATAATAAAAGATAAATATTGTCAATATAAGATATTGACAATATCTTGGAAATATTCAATATAAGATATTGACAATATCCTAGATTTATTTAATATAAGATATTATAATAAATGAGATAAATCAATCAAATATATTTTCCTTATTTTATTGGGAAAATGTTTTCTTCCTTTCTACTCTATTGGGGCGCCACCTATGACTATAAATAAGAGGTGGGTGTCAAGCTCTTTTGTACATCACAATTCCAAGAACTAATAGTTCTTGTGTAAAATAGAGAGCATCCTATAGAGAGTTGGAGAGAAGGGAAAAGGGCCGGTCTTGCAACCGGAGTTTTCCAATAGCAATCCATGATGGGATTCCGGCGGGCTGTTCGTGTGGACTAGCGGTAGAGGCCGAACACTTGGGCGGCTCTATGCAGAACTACTCTCCCTAGACGGTCAAAGCGTCGATCTTTTAGATCAACCAAGGTAACCACCGTCTTTAGCTTATTTGTTTATTGCTTAAACGAAGTCGATCCTGGTTAAAGGAAATAAATTTTTGAATTCCGCTGCGTTCCCGCGTAGATTTCCTAACAAAATGACCCATGAATCTTTTTTGCTTTTCTAGGTCATTACTTTTCCAGTCATGGCTTAATTTCCGAAAATGACCATGTGCGACCAAGCCCCTTAAAAATGCGTCTTAAAATAGCTAGTGTGTATCATTTTAAAAAAAGACTCGTATATAACAATTTTAAATCTAAAGAGTGGAGACAAGTCACTTGTAAACCTCATAAAAAAGCAACAATACCAAGCCCATATTGAAGAGAATGGCGAGAATTTTATGACACAAGACCAAATTAAACTCAAATATACATCTACTGGGGGGTGGAGTCTTGTGTGATGGTTGAATATGTGCACAGGGTGAAGGACTGCACAATAACCATAGACTGGAAGGAGATGATTCAGATGTGGAATATGAGTCTATCATCAGTAGGACCGAAGGATCCCAAGTTGGAATTCCTGGAAGAATTGATTCATAGTAATTTTTCTTCTTTTGAGAACATCCCCTCTCCTCACACTGGTATCATTAAGATCCTCATTTGGAATTGCAGAGGTGCTGGCTCCAAAGAATTTAGGAGGCACATGAAAGAGTTTCTTTTGAAATAGAAACCTGATGTGACAGTCCTTCTTGAAACCGTCCAGGCCAAGAAAGCCTTTAAAGTCATTGATAAGATTGGTTTTACAGGGAAAAAAAGTCTCCTCCTCCTATTGGAAGATCTGGAGGTATTTGTATCATTTGGAATTCAGATTTACTCGATATTAACTGTATTGAAGCACGCCCAAATAGAATTCATGTTGTCATATCTGAGAATAATCTTTGTTGGATTGATAACATCAACTTCAATGCCAGCAATTGTAACTTGATAGATTTGGGCTACTTTGTACCTGCCTTTACTTGGAACAACCATGCAATTGCAGACTGGAGACTATTGTATCATCAGCATGTGGGGGCTCATCTCCCTAAATTCCATTCTTAGTTTTAAAAAAATCCTCCTTTAAATTTGATTTTAACACATGTATAATGATGTTATGACTATTGGATGTTCTAATTCATGTATTCTTGTTGTGAAGGAGCCTCATGGGATTGCTTTGGAACCTCCTGCTGAGGGTTGGATTATGGTCAACACTTATGCCAGCTGTATGGATATTGATGAGAATGGTAGAGGCAATGTGGCTATTGGTGGGGTCTTCATAGACGGTAATGAAAGATTGTATATAGGATTCGTGGGATTTATGGGAAGAAACTCCATCCTTCAAGGGGAATTGCTGGCTATCAAAGAAGCTTTGTGGATTGCTAAGGACTATGGTGTCTCCCAGGTTGTTGTGGAATCTGACTCTGTCTCTGTTGTAATGGCTATTAACGGTGGATCTAGGAATGAAGACGGCAGACTGCTTGTTGATGATATCATTGCCTTAAAGAATCCTGGCATAAATACTAAGGTGTGTTCTTCAAATAAAAGGCACGATGATGGAATAATAGCCAAATGTTAGTATCATCAACATTTAGATTTCTGGCTGTGCATGTAATTATACTTCATTTCTTACTTAGGTTCATTTTGGAACTGATTATCAAGTTTAAACCCTATAATCAAGTTTAAAACAAGACCATATAACTGGACACAAAGTTAAAGTTGGGTAGAAAATTTGATTTTGATATATATATTAAGATAATTAAAGAATAATCACGATTGAATAAAATAAAACCATACTCCTTAATTAGTGCTAAGGTTTAACATTAAAATACTCACGATATAATAAGGTAGTTGATTGGGTTGTGATATTATTGAAGGATTAATTATTATAGGAAAGGTTCTCAAAATTAAGTCTGTTTGTTTTTTTTAAAATTAAAGGTGGAATTTGATTTAATTAGAAAATGTGAATACAAGACTTTGATTCGTTTCAACTACCAAAGTCACGAAGGTTTACGAAGCGTTGGAATTGTTTCAACTACAAAGTCAGTTTTTGAAAGTGAAACGCCTCATCCATTTAATTGCTTGCAACACTACAATTAACCTAGGGTTAACCTAGGCTATATATATTCTGGGATGATGATGAGATAAATACCGTATATCTCTAAATCAGGAAGAACATCAAAGAAAAAAAAATGGCAATGGAAAGGAACGAATGTTAGGAAATCACTAGTTTAACGCAGCGGAATTTAAAATTTGATTTCCTTTTTCTAGATCGTTCTTCGTTTAATGCAATAAACACGTTAAGTAGTTTGACGGCTATACCTTGATGATCTATAAGATCGTCGCTTTGACCGTTAACGGAGAGTAGTATAGTGCGCAAGCCGTCCACGCGTCCGGCCTCTATCGCTAATCCACACGAACTCTTCGCCGGAATCCTTCTTGGATTGCTATATGAAAAACTCCGGTTGCTAGACCGGCCTTTTTCTTCCCTCACAAACTCACTATAGGTTGCTCTCTATTTTACACAAGAACTATGAGCTCTTGCAATTGTGATGTACAAAAGAGCCTGACACCCACTTCCTTTATATAGGCAAAGTGGCGCCCCTATGTTGTGTGGAGGAGAAAAAAACATTTTCCCAATAAAATAAGGAAAATCAATTAGATTGATTTATCTCTTTTAATATAATTAATTTGGCCAATATCCTATATTGAATATAATTATCTTATTACCATAAATCTATTTTTCCAAAATCAATTAATATCTTATATTAATATTATGACAATCTTATTAATTAAAGTGCACAATCCCAGTGTATCTTATACACATCAAAAGTGGCGCCCCTACAGTCAACTATTGACTTCCGGAATATTCTTTAATTAATATAATTTGTATATAATTAATATCTTGTATTTTATTTATTCATAATAAATAAATACCACCATATTAATTTACCACTATAGCCTTTATAGTCTAGAGATAAACTTTCCTTATTTTGTTATCAACTATAACCGCATTTTAATCCGACTCGATGTTCATATGTGTGTGACCCGATAGGCTTCCGAATATGTTGGCTGTAGACACAAAGTGTAAATTACTAAAATGCCCTTCATGCCTAACGATCACGGGATAGCGTCTAGCAACACACCGTGACCCCCAATCATCAGAATAGTCAAAAGCAATGACTACTACCTTTCATGTGAAGCAGTTACCGTGTAACTTACAATCCTATCGCTGTAATAATATCCATACGATCGTATCTCGAGTGTCTATACATTAACGATCGTATCTTATAATCTGGACATCATGCTCTCATCACATAGTGTGACACATAGTGTACGTTAATAACATGAAGATAAACAATATATAATAACATAAGTGCTTTACAGTCTCTACATTATATGTACAACAAATAACATGAAGATAAACAATATATAATAACATAAGTGCTTTTATTAATCATAATAAAGTTATTACATGAACTAAAGAGACTGTAAATGACCCGACCCGGTCGTATCTGGTCCAACCCGATTAGGTTTAGGACACCTTTCCAAAAATCTTCCACTTGGCCTAAAGCCAATCACCCATATGCCTAAGCCCGTGCAAGTGAACATGTTTCTCATGCTTTGCTTGAGACAATGCCTTGGTTAACGGATCAGCTATGTTTTCATTCATGTGGACTTTCTCTATCTTTTCATCTCCTCCGTCTACTATCTCTCTAATCATGTGATAGCGCCGTAGCACATGTTTGGACTTCTGATGAGACCTTGGTTCCTTTGACTGAGATATCACTCCATTATTATCACAGTACTGAGGTACTGGACAATGGAGGGAACCACACCAAGTTCAGTAATGAACTTCTTCATCCAAACTGCTTCCGTTGCCGCCTCTGAGGCTGCTATGTATTCGGCTTCCGTTGTAGAGTCTGCAGTAGACTCATGCTTGGAACTCTTCCAGCTCATTGCTCCGCCGTTAAGCGTGAAAACAAATCCAGACTGTGACTTAAAGTCATCCTTGTCAGTTTGAAAACTGGCATCTGTGTAACCTCATAATACTAAATCATCATTCCCGAAAACCAGGAACATATCCCTAGTACGTCTCATGTACTTAAGGATATTCTTGACAGCAATCCAGTGACCATCACCTGGATCGGACTGGTACATACTAGTCATACTAAGAGGGTACGAGACATCTGGTCTTGTGCACAACATGGCATACATGATAGACCCGATTGACGAAGCTTAAGGGACCTTACTCATTTGTGCCCTCTCCTCTTCTGTCTTAGGACTCATTCCCTTTGACAGATAGACCCCATGTGACATGGGCAGCAATCCTCTCTTGGACTGCTCCATGCTGAATCTCTTCAGCATATTGTCTATGTAGGTGGATTGCGACAGACCAAGCAACCTTTTTGATCTATCTCTATAGATCTTTATTCCTAGAATATAGGCTGCATCACCCAAGTCCTTCATTGAGAAGTTCTTGGATAACCAAGCTTTGACCGATTGTAACATAGGCACATCATTCCCTATGAGCAATATGTCATCTACATAAAGCACTAAGAACACAATGGCACTCCTACTAACCTTCTTGTAAACACAGGGCTCATCTTCGTTCTTGATGAAATCAAACTGTTTGATTATCTCATCAAAGCGAAGATTCCAACTCCGAGAAGCTTGCTTTAATCCATAAATGGATCTTTGCAGTTTACACACCATCCTGGCGTCATTGGTTGTGAAACCCTCGAGTATGTCATATACACTTCCTCGGACAGGTTCCCATTAAGGAAAGTCGTTTTCACATCCATCCGCGCATTTCGTAATCATGGTATGCTGCAATAGCGAGCAAAATTCTAATGGATTTTAACATGGCAACAGGCGAAAAGGTTTCGTCATAGTCAACTCCTTGTCTTTGCTTATAACCTTTTGCCACTAACCTAGCCTTGTAGGTAGTCACGTTACCATCCATGTCGGTCTTTCTCTTAAAGACCCATTTACACCCTATAGGAACTATTCCTTCAGGTGGATCAACCAAGTTCCAAACTTGGTTGTCTTTCATGGATTCCATTTCATAATTCATGGCTTCCAGCCATTTCTCTTTGTCATGCCTTAATAGCACTTCCTCATAAGTTCTAGGGTCCTCATCTTCCATGAGATACACGCCAGTGTACCTTTCGGGTTCACGGCGTTCCTTGGTGGATCTTCGAGGTGCTAGTGTGTCCACGGTAGAGGCTGGCATCACATCTGTATGTGGTGTCTCCTCTACTTCCATCAACTGACTGTCATCCGTAAGTGGTTCTCGAATTTCTTCAAGATCAATCTTACTCCCACTAACCCTATCCAGAATAAACTCTTTCTCTAGAAAGTGGCCAGTCATGGCAACAAACACCTTTTGTTCCTTAGGATGGTAAAATTGGTATCCTCTAGTTTCTCTAGGATATCCCACAAACAGACATTTGTCAGATCTAGCTTCTAATTTGTCAGGCATCATCCACTTCACGTAAGTCGGACAACCCCAAGGTTTAAGATAGGCTAGACTCGGTTTCCTCTTATGCCATACCTCGTATGGTGTGGATTCAACCGTCTTTGATGGATCTCGGTTCAGTGTATATGATGCTGTTTCTAGAGCATACCCTCAAAATATTTTGGGAGAACTGCGTAGCTCATCATGGATCGTACCATGTCTAACAGGGTACGGTTCCTCCTCTCAGATACGCCATTCATCTGAGGCGTGCCTGGAGGGGTCCATTCAGGTAGAATCCCATTCTCCTTCAAATAGTCTTGAAACTCTCCATCCAAGTATTCTTCACCTCGATCGGATAGAAGTGTTAAGATTTCTCTACCTAGTTGTTTCTCCACTTCACTTCTGAATTCCTTAAACTTTTCAAAGGCTTCAGATTTATACTTCATTAAGTATATATAACCATAGCGAGAATGGTCATCAGTGAAAGTGGTAAAATAAGAGTATCCTCCTTTGGCTTGAATTGACATTGGGCCACATACATCTGTATGTATGAGCTCAAGCAATTCATTGGATCTTATCCTTTTGCCACTAAAAGGTGACTTTGTCATATTGCCAAGTAAACAAGCTTCACATGTATCAAACGATTCGTAATCGAATTGATCCAACATTCCATCTTTATGGAGTTTAGAAATGCGATTCTTATTTATATGGCCAAGTCTACAATGCCATAAGTAGGATTCATTCAAGTCATTTGTCTTGGCTTTCTTGTTATTTATATTAAGTACGTCAACATTCATATCTAATATGTAGAGACCATTGCTAAGTATGCCAGTACCATAAAAGATTCCATCACGTGAAAAAGAACAACATTTATTCTCAAACGTAAATGAAAAACCATCAACATCTAATGCGGAAATGGAAATAATGCTCTTCGTAAGAGCAGGAACAAAATAACAGTTACTAATTTCAAGTACTAGCCCACTGGGCAATGAAAGAAAATAAACTCCTACGGCCAGCGCAGCAACACTTGCTCCATTTCCAACGCGTAGGTCCACCTCTCCTTTCTTTAGATCTCTAGTTCTTCTTAGTGCCTGCATATTCGTACAAATATAAGAACCACAACCAGTATCTAATACCCAGTGGTTAGACTTAGAAGAAGTAATGTTGATCTCAATCATAAATATACCTGAAGTCGAAGAATCAGAATGCTTCTTCTTGGTACTCAAGAAGCCTTTGCAGTTTCTCCTCAAATGTCCGGTCTCACCGCATTAAAAGCAAGCATCCTTGGATTTGTCTTTTGCTATCTTAGGCGTTGGCTTAGGTGCAGCCTTCACCTTCTTGGACTTTTTCTGGGCTTTGGCTTTGCCCTTGCTTGAAGTGACCAGCAACACTTGCTTTCCCTTCCCCACAGTGCCCTCAGCAGTTTTCAACATGTTCAATAAATCCGCAAGGGAGCAATCTATCTTGTTCATGTGATAGTTCATCACGAACTGCGATAATGAATCAGGTAGAGATTGTAGAATCAAGTCAATACTCAATTCTCATTCCAACTTGTGGCCCAGCTTCCCAAGCCTCTCTATGTACCCGATCATCTTAAGCACGTGTGACCCCACAGCAGTCTCAGATGCCATCTTACAACTAAACAGGGCCTTCGAGACCTCGTACCTCTCGGTGCGAGACCGAGAAGCATAGAGTTCCTTGGTGGACCATGATTGTGTACGCGTCCATAGACTCATGTTTGTTTCGTAGTTCAGGTATCATAGAAGCAAGCATGATACATGTAGCATCAGCATCGTCTCGAACAACGGTGCTTGTTATACTTCTCGACGATCCGCGGCCGAACCCTCAGCGGGCTTTTCCATTAGGGCCTCATCCAAGACATAGCCAATCTTCACGTGCCTCAAAACGATTTTGAGGTTCCTTTCCCAATCGAGAAAATTAGTTTCGTCAAGCTTGTTTTCGATGATAAAACGAAGGTTCAATTTGTTTGACATTTTTCTACAACAATAAATAAAGATAGAATAAGTAAAAGCTCATGTATAAAAAACCCTAAATTTGCACTTAAAATTTTATAAGGTTTTTGTTGGAAATAAAAGTTATGTTTTGATGATGATTCATCACTCATTTGTTAATTGTTCTTAACCCCATTGATGAAGTGTCATAACTAGCTGTTATAGTGCAAAGCAAAAAGAAATCTAGATATCAATGTATAGGATTTATTAGAGTCTGATATTTGTATAAGTTAAATCAGACAAGCACTGTAATAGTTCTAGGCTGGATCAGAGAAATGAAGAAACTGAGATTTAATCTAGCTGAGATTCTACAAGAAACTGTCAATAGAGCACACAAACAGAAGATTGAAGAAGATAAGTTCGCTGAGGGAAACAGACTCAGTTGGCTTATCTAGAAGACTGAAGAACTGAGGGACACAGACTCAGGTATTGAAGAATGAAGAACTGAGGGTTCAAACTCAGTTATGAAGATTACAAGTCGAGACTGTAAAGTTAGACTTCTGGCAAGATTGTGGTGACCTGAACTAACTTTATGGATCTTGTATGAAGACCTAAGAATCATAAGGACAATGAATTCTTAGATGATAATGAATCATGATGTACTCTGATTAAGTCAATTATAATCAGATGAAAACTGGAGTACTGATATTTGAAGAAGAGTAAAATGTCAGTTAATGCTTCAAGTCAGTTAGGAAACTGACAAATGAAAAACTCAGTACAAAACTGATAAGGAAACTCAGTTTTGTAAGTCATCCATCCAACAAACTGAAAGTACAGTCGAACGTTGTAAAAAAACGATTTCATTGGATGAAGTACTGACACAGCAGAACGGTCAGAAAATATAGCCGTTACAAGCAGGATGAACGTTGAATGAACCCCTATAAATAGTCTGCCTCTACAACATCAAAAAGGAGTGCAGGTATATGATAATAAAGCAAAGAAAATTAAAAGGAATCTATCTAGTCAAGAAAAATCAAATTGAGGGGGAAAGCCAAATCCAAAAGAATACCTGCTAAGTACTTAATTGCAAGATCAAGAAATTTCTTCAAAGTGTTCAAGCATATTCAAGCAGATTCAAGATCTAACATTTGAAGAAATGCATAGCCGTGCTTAAATTAATCATCCAGAAGAAAAGCTCAAATCACAAACTTGAATCATAGTTATTGATTCAAAGTCTCAACTTTGATTTTATCAAAGGTTTAGATCGTGAAACACCAAGAAGGTGTGAAGGACAAGCTTGAGTGCCAATCGAAGACCGTGTTTGTGATG
Organism: Gentiana straminea; assembly: GCA_036785695.1. Taxonomy (NCBI): domain Eukaryota; kingdom Viridiplantae; phylum Streptophyta; class Magnoliopsida; order Gentianales; family Gentianaceae; genus Gentiana; species Gentiana straminea. The sequence continues at coordinate 9,536,937 of JAVUPR010000224.1, read as the reverse complement.
AGCCGGTGAAGAGGCAATTCTACCCTCCAAGGACAAGTGGTTCAAACAATGCTCTGAAGAGCAAGAATCCTACCGTTCTACAAGTGTTTAGATTGTGAAGCTGGGATTAGTAAAAACTATCGCTTTAGAACTTTTTGTAACCGGGCCATCTCAAAGAAGTTCTAGTGGAATTTTCCTCCGCATCACAAGGGAAGAGAGGACGTGACAGGATTACATCACCCGGAACCTCTATAATTCTTGTCTATTTACTTTATGCATTCATTTATTTCATTATAGCTTTATTTACGTGGTTTTCATACCGAAACTAAATTAACTAGTTGTTAAAGGCTAATATTTTATCCGCGCGCTTAACAAGACTAAACATAAGTCGCATTGACTTATATTCGCTTGAGCTAACCGAACTCCGCACAAGTTAAGGGACAGAACAAAACCGAACCGAAGATCGCTTTGAGTTTCGTAGAAACTCGCCTCCCCGGGGCTTTTCCAAATTTCAGATTAGTTTTTGGTGACAAGTTTATTCACCCCCCCTCTAAACTTGTGTTAGCCTTTCCAAGGGACCAACAATTTGTATCGAAGCAGTTCTTCTAGTTCGAAGAGATCCGGATTAATTCTTTCCGATACCAACAATTGGTATCGGAGCAAATCTTCTTTTGAAGGTGATCCAATATCTATTTGCTTGCTTGAGTAACTGTATATCAGTTATTTGTTCAGGAGCAACCAGTTGTTGAAAACCCCTTACTGTATCTGTCTTAAAAGTATTTTTAATGGATACATCTAGAATTAGAAATTGGCTAAATAACCCCCTGACTGACTATTTGCAGAATGTTGTCTATGATTTTCAGGATCAAGTATTCGAAAGATTCAGTACTACAAGCTCCCACACAAATCCAGAACCTCAATTCGGTTATGATAAAGACATTGAGTTCAATGCGAATGTAGATGATGAATCCGGAACATTTCCATCCTTAAGCGATCTTTTAGAAGAAGCAGAAAGAGAGTTACTACGAGTAGCTGATTCTATAGAAGAAAAGCTAACCAGAGATCCATCCAGTGCAAAAGCCACAGATATTGATGAGACTCTACCTACAAGCCATGGAGGAGAAAGTGATGAAGAAATCATACGCTAGAGCTACACAGGTGAATGCTATTGATAAAGGAAAACAAGTTCTAATTAAGTGATGATTCCTCAACAGAAGGTTTATCTATCAAACATCAGGAGGTAAGTGCATCTACATCCAAATCTCACACTATCCTAAACAATCAAAGAAATGAAGATTTCAATGAAACCTTGGACATACTCATAATGCAATTAGAGATTATTCAAAAGAATTATGAGAAAGTCAAAAAGGAGAAAAAGTTATTGAAAACTGAAATTTCGAGATTGAATGCTGAAATCAATCAAATCAAGACTAATAATGGAACCAAGGTAATTCGACCAACTGATGAACCAAAAAAAATTATAAACATCAGTGAATCATCAGTTGATCCAATTTCCAAAGTTCAATTCAAACCAGGAAAACCATTTGGAGATAGATCTCGTTTAGTGGTTTGATAATCGATAATTCTAAGTTTAGACCAGGATCGCTTGCAATAAAATTTGTGATTGCTCAACAACCAAAAACTCGAAAACTCGATAAAGTTATTAGAACCGATAGATACTCAAAGACACGCCCAAATGCACAACCGATAAAACCGAAAAATCACCGGTAAAATTCACCAAGCCAACCGATTTACGTAAAGACTCGAAGGTCGAAAACAAGAAACCGATCCGAAATCGTAAGAAAAATCTTCAAGTCATATCCATCTAAGAATGAAGATCATTCATGGAATAATAGACTCGTAGGGAAAGGAAGATTATTTCCCACCGATGAAGATTGGAATAGACCATCACATCGCCACAAACCGAACAAATTTAAAACTCGTTATGACAAAACAAGAAAAGTTTGTGAAAAACCGACTTCACTCACCAAAATGTCAAGAGAGGTATAAAGTTAAAAATAAAGTTGTACCATCAAGAGCTAATCGCTTAGGACCCAAAAAGATATGGGTACCAAAAATTTCTCACTTTGTTTTGCGGGAGAAACACCACTAGCTGAGAACTGAGAAATGCAATTCACAAAACTGAGTTGTATTCACAACTGAGTTTTTGAATTCAAAGATAAGGACAAAACTGAGCGTATACAGCTGTTGATACACCGTACCTTCTTTATTCACTTTTATCTAGCTACGGTTATCAAGAAAAGACGTGGTCCTTCTCAATCTAAACCGTTCATAATTTCCACTCACCCACCTTTTCGCAATCTCAAAACATTTATGACAAGACGTTTTAAGTCCCACTCAATTCTTAACTACCCCCACTCCAAATTATAAATACCTAAATTTTCTTTTATAAATTCTTTACGCTTGAATTCTGAATCTACTCTCTGAATTTCAAATTTTCAATCAAATCCAGAAAAATGACCTTCACTCTTGTTGAACCTGGAATGATCGTTTCTCTTGATCAATATATTGCAAAGTATGTTGATCAAACTCTAGTCAATTCTATTGCAACAAAAATCCGGAAAATTAAAGGATTGGAAGCTGCCTTCAACATCGATCTAAAAAGTGTTTGTTTAGAAAGCATCGGAGACTTCTATCAATTTGGTAGAACAACTGTAGAAGGAGAAAACACACAAACCTATATCACCACTGTCAATGATAAGGAAATCAAAGTCACCGAAGATTTAATTGCGTAAATCTTTGGGTTTGACAAATCCGAGGAACAAAGAACCATTAAGTTGACTAAGGAACAGAAGGAGAAGTTATGGAGAGATATAGCGATTATCGAGAATATGCTGTCTTACAAACAGGGAGCACAAGCTTGCTCAAGCCAGAATTTAATTTTCTCTCAAAGATGCTGGCAAATTGCATAATTGGGAATGCTGGAAACTTCAGCAATCTATCTGGAGCAAAACTAGATTTGCTATATGTGATTTGGTTTGAAAAAGATTTCAATTGGGCAAGGTATCTATTTGATCAATTGATAGCACAATCAATTGATGTACCCAAAAAGAAGACCGATGTGAAGAAAGGATGATTTTATCACAAGAAGACTCTTGCGTTAGTAGTCCGAGGATACTCAATCACTTTGGAGTTGCTAAGAGAAAAGAAACACCAATTTCTCGACGGAAAGATTGCCATTAAGGAAGAAAAAGCAAGAAAAATGAAAGCCGAGAAATCCGAGATCGAACCCAAGAAGAAGAAAAGCAGAAATCGAAAGAACTCCGCAACTCGGAGATGAAGTGTTGGCACAAATTGAAGACTTAAAGAAAAGAAGAAAACAAGCTTGGAAGAAACGAAAAAAGCTTAACTGATCTAGTTACTGAGAAACCAATAGAAATGTCATCAACTCAAGAAGCTAGAACTGAAGTTGCTGACGGATCAGCACCAGAAGTGCAAACTGAAGTTAATCTCACCGAATCTATTCCAGTTTCGGTAACTGAGGTTTTACCAACTCAAGAAGCAGCTATGCATTCACAGGAAATGGAAATAATAAAAGAAACTGAAGTTGTCAACAGAGAACAGACTGTTGAAACTGACTTGCAGAAAGAAGCTGTAACTCAGGGGGAACAGACCCTGAGAACTGAGCCTAATGATGAAGAATCCGATTGTGATGAAAGACTGATTGATGAAACAACATTGAACATGCTTATGTTGCTTTCAAAGTCCAAGTCTACTCCTCAAGAATCTGTACCTAGTTTGGAACAAGAGGAAACTGCTAAAGAATTTTCAGCTCCTCAAACCGAAGAAAAGGAGGTCAAGCGTAAACATAATCAACCAAGATTATTCAAGCTTGGATGAACAAGTTCATGAAGTTGAACCCACCGAACACACAACGAAAGAAGTTCCGCTTGTTGAATTGGAACCCGAGCAAAGTGAAAGACAAGCCGTTGAAGAAGATGCAAGTGAAAAAGTTTTGCAACCGAGCCAATAATCTCGCCTCGATATTGAAAAAGAAACATCGCTTGTCCCAAACACCGCCGAGGAGAAACCAAAGCAGAACCAATCTTATGCAAACTGATGATCCCATGCAAATTGAAGTTCCTACTCAAGAAGAAGATCATGAGATCACAAGAGAATCAGGGGACACCCTCACACCATTCAAATCCCCATCTGATCATACATAACTTATGAAAGCTGATTATGAGCGATTGCAAAGATACAGAACTTGGAAGTTCAGTTCTATAGATAATCAAAGAAGTCAACGTGCGTAAATTGAGATTATTGAGAAATGGGTATTCGATCTTTACAACATTACAAGTTTAATGGAGATAATCAATACCGACGAATTCCTAGATCAAGGATATGCGCCGATCGTAAATAACTATCGAGGGAAGCCATAGCCAAGGGAAGTTCTAAGAAGAATGTTGATGATGATTTTGAGGAAGATCCCGACCTACAAAAAGGGATTCTTGCCTCTATACAAGAAAAGGAAACCGCAACAGTAACTAAATACCGATGAAGACTCTAGTAGTTCCGTGAAAGCAAGTGGAAGTTCAAGTTCGAAAGCTTATCCGAAACACACTGACAAAGAAGCAGAGGAGGCTACCAATCTCCCACCGATAAATCCACACTTGAAATAGCAAGAACTTTGCGTACATACCCGGAGAAGAATCGATGATGAACTTGAAGTACATCTCGTCACCCACAAAAGTTATTGATTCATCAAGATTGGAAGAAGCCGAGAAACAACAAGAGAAAAGACAATCACCGAATTTAGAGAAAAATCGAAGCAAGTTGTTCTCTCACCTCTAAAGCAAGCTAAACCAACTGAGACTGAGACAAGCAAAGAAAGAAACAACAAGGAGAAATTCACAAGATGTTCCTACTCAAGTTGATCTCATTAGGTATTATCACAATGAGATACTCGAATTCAAAAGGATGACCAAAGCTTATTCGGAAAAGTTTTAAAATCCTTAGAAGCCAGTCAAGATGAACGAACCAAGCTTGAAAAGAAAATGGACACTGTGAATGACAACTGTCAAACCACTCTGCTTGAGATTCGAAAAACAACCACTGAGCATGTCACAAGGAAAAATGAAACTCAAGACAGATGGGAAGGTATTCTTAATAATCTAGTCGATAGAATGTTTTTAATGGAACAGGCATAAAGGACTCAAGATTGTGGCTCAAACCATATTGGCATCAACTCAACAAACATTGAATGCTTACATCAAAAGCCCGATTAATAAAGATGATGTCAATAAGGGGAAAGTTTGGATATCTTAAAAGTCCATGCAAAAAATGCCACAAGTCCTCACAAATGTTGATGATAAGTTGAGTGAATCAAGAAAGCAAGAGGAGATTTTACCGATGATGAGATGAAACTCGATTGTTAAATACTCACAACCAACCGACAAAAGAGTTGGTCCGATTCTCGTCTCTACAATCTATTCAAGAACTTACCAGAGAGAAAAGGAGTATCAAAAGAAGAATCTCTTGAAATATTTCTACACATGCAGAAGATACTCGTGTACTATTGGAATAAACTGAAGAAATGGGAAGCAGATGGCACCTTAGATAGAGCTTCAGAGAAAGTTGAAAAGGCTGAACCTGAATTTGTTCAAACTCTACTGAGAACAGCCCCCAATGAAAGACTAAGGACATCAGTCTTTACATTTGCAGTTCTATTCAAAAGCAAATTTTTCAAGAAGAACAATCTATCTCAATCATGGAACATTTGGGCAAGCATTCATGGAATTGAACATTCAGCCACAAATGATGAAATGAGAACTGTTGCGGAAAACTTTGATAATCAACCTTCTCAATCTGCCAAGTAAAAAGAAACTATCTTCTAGTTCTTTTTATCATGTTGTACTTTATCTCTTACTCAGCATTGTAACTCAGTTATCAAATAAATTTCGCTTTCTCGCTCAAAGTGTTATTTATCGTATTTTGTCTTTTATCTTTTTGCATTGCTTTTAAGGAGGGTATTGACATCATCAAAAAGAGGGAAATTGTTGGAAATAAAATTTATGTTTTGATGATGATTCATCACTTATTTGTTAATTGTTCTTAACCCCATTGATGAAGTGTCATAACTAGCTGTTATAGTGCAAAGCAAAAAGAAGTCTAGATATCAATGTATAGGATTTATTAGAGTCTGATATTTGTATAAGTTAAATCAGACAAGCACTGTAATAGTTCTAGGCTGGAACTGAGAAATGAAGAAACTGAGATTTAATCTAGCTGAGATTCTACAAGAAACTGACAATAGAGCACACCAACAGAAGATTGAAGAAGATAAGTTCGCTAAGGGAAACAGACTCGGTTGGCTTATCTAGAAGACTGAAGAACTGAGGGACACAGACTCAGTTATTGAAGAATGAAGAACTGAGGGTTCAAACTCAGTTATAAAGATTACAAGTCGAGATCGTAAAGTTAGACTTCGTGCAAGATTGTGGTGACCGAACCGACTTTATGGATCTTGTATGAAGACTTAAGAATCATAAGGACAATGAATTCTTAGATGATAATGAATCATGATGTACTCTGATTAAGTCAATTATAATCAGATGAAAACTGGAGTACTGATATTTGAAGAAGAGTAAAATGTCAGTTAATGCTTCAAGTCAGTTAGGAAACTGACAAATGAAAAACTCAGTATAAAACTGATAAGGAAACTCAGTTTTATAAGTCAACCATCCAACAAACTGATCGTACAGTCGAACGTTGTAAAGAAAGCAATTTCATTGGATGAAGTACTGACACAGCAGAACGGTCAGAAAATATAGCCGTTACAAGCAGGATGAACGTTGAATGAACCCCTATAAATAGACTACCTCTACAACATCAAAAAGGAGTGCAGGTATATGATAATAAAGCAAGAAAATTAAAAGGAATCTATCTAGTCAAGAAAGATCAAATTGAGGGGGAAAGCCAAATCCAAAAGAATACTTGCTAAGTACTTAATTGCAAGATCAAGAAATTTCTTCAAAGTGTTCAAGCATATTCAAGCAGATTCAAGATCTAACATTTGAAGAAATACAGAGCCGTGCTTAAATTAATCATCCAGAAGAAAAGCTCAAATCACAGTTGAATCATAGTTATTGATTCAAAGTCTCAACTTTGATTTTATCAAAGGTTTAGACTGTGAAACACCAAGAAGGTGTGAAGGACAAAGTGCAACGAAGACAATGTTTGTGATGAGCCGGTGAAGAGGCAATTCTACCCTCCAAGGACCAAAGTGGTTCAAACAACTTGAAGAGCAAAGAATCCTACCTATTCTACAAGTGTTTAGATAGTGAAGCTAGGGATTAGTCAAAAACTATCAGTTTAGAACTTTTTGTAACCGGGCCATCTCAAAGAAGTTCTAGTGGAATTTTCCTCCGCATCACAGGGGAAGAGAGGACGTACATGATTACATCACCTGGAACCTCTATAATTCTTGTCTATTTACTTTATGCATTCATTTATTTCATTATAGCTTTATTTACGTGGTTTTCATACCGAAACTAAATTAACTAGTTGTTAAAGGCTAATATTTTATCCGCTGCCAGTTAACAAGACTAAATATAAGTCAGCATTGACTTATATTCGCAACTGAGCTAACAGAACTCCGCACAAGTTAAAGGACATGAACAAAACTGAACTGAAGATCAGTTTGAGTTTCAGAGAAACTCAGTTCCTGGGGCTTTTCTAGCTCAGGATTAGTTTTTGGTGACAAGTTTATTCACCCCCCCCCCCCCTCTAAACTTGTGATAGCCTTTCCAAGGGACCAACAGTTTTACTCCCACTAGCCAACTATTCACAATTGGCTTTCAAGAATTTAATTAATTCTTTAGTGGCTGGGATCCCATCTAGTTACCTCGATTCCCGATGAGGGCTAATCAACCGAGATAATTTCGACAGGTAGATACTCTTACCAGTCGCATCACATGCGACTCCCAGCAGCTGACTAGTCAACTCTTTGACGTTTCACATCTCTATGTGATAGTCAACCCCTTGTCTCTAAAATCAGATGGTCCTGACGAGGGCCAATCACCGCAAGATTCTAGTCGAGTCGTAACCCAATATTCATGAGATCTCGTAACGATCATATCTCAATAATAACGATATATCCGTGGTAGGTCAACTCCCGACGAGGGCCGATCAGTTGGATCCGAACAAAGGCTCTTCACCGTCATTATAATATTGGGAGACAATTTTGGATCGATTTTTGGCGTGGGAATAATTTTAAAATTAATTCACTTAATTAATTTGGTTTAATTATGGTCTCATCTACTATGTGCATATTACTACGATATCATATAAAGTAAAACATACACAACATTCCGCGCACAAAATAACCGGTATGATCATGGACTTTTCCTAGGTGCGGTTTCGAATACAAACTGACGAAACCGTGGGTCACAAACTAAGGGTGTCCGCAACCGCCAATAGGATCTTTATTGCTGTACGCCAATGGGTTCTTTATTTTTCTTTGGTCTTTATCTTCTTGCTCCATTCTTGTTACATAATGATCTATCTAATAAATAATTACACCCGCCGCACACGGCGGGGTGCTAACGGGATTGGGATAAATGCAAAAAGTAAACTATGTCACGTTCTTCATAACGGCCTAGGACAATTTTTCAAAACCAACATAAAGAAAAACATTCTCATCTATCCTATTGGTCGAGTCCATGATCAATCGGGGTCCATATAATCACATTATATCTACACATCTAATCCATACAATTTTATCTTATGAAAAAGATTAAATTCTAATTTTAACTACTTATGTGTCTTATTTTATCACATCAAATAATTAAATAACATTTAATTAATTATATGACTTAATCGAAAATTAAAATTAACATTTAACTTTAAATCGATTTTAATTTCAATTAAATTTGAACTATTCAAAATAAAATTAAAATTATAAAGTCTCCTATTTGTTTCCTTTCCAAAACTAAATTTGGCTTAGGCACACCACTTTCCAAAATCAAAATTTTGGAAGTGGCCAGCCAGCCTTTACAAATCAAATATTTGAAAAGGGCTTCAGCTATTCCAAATCAAATATTTGAAAAGTGGCTAGGCCTATTCCAAATCAAATATTTGGAAAGGCCAAATAATTTTGGTTTAGGCCTGCCACTTTCCAAAATCAAAATTTTGGAAGTGGCCAGCTAGCCTTTTACAAATCAAATATTTGAAAAGGGCCAAGGCCTATTCCAAATCAAAATTTGGAAAGTCCAATATGCCATGTGGTTTCCCAATGGCCCAAACTATTTGAACCATTTGTTGGTCATATGACACAACTAAACAAACGAGATATCTATGCACAATAAATATCACAAAACGAAAAGGGTCGATCTCCCCCATTGGAAGAGGACAGCCGATGGACGGCAGCCCTGAAGCCGCCGCCGCCGCCGTAGAGGAGGGGGACCGCCGCCAGTCGGCCGAACCCCCCCTAAAACCCTAATTTTTTTTTGTTTTAACGTTTCGTAATTTAAATCTTGCATCTATCGATTAATTACTACGCAATTAAATTATGCTTATTGCTTCAGCTCGAAGTCTGGCTCCGATACCACTGTTAGGAAATCACTAGTTTAACGCAGCGGAATTTAAAATTTGATTTCCTTTCTCTAGATCGTTCTTCGTTTAATGCAATAAACACGTTAAGTAGTTTGACAATTATACCTTGATGATCTATAAGATCGTCGCTTTGACTGTCAACGGAGAGTAGTACAGTGCGCAAGACGTCCACGCGTCCGGCCTCTATCGCTTATCCATACGAACTCCTCGCCGGAATCCTCCTTGGATTGCTATCGGAAAAACTCCGGTTGCTAGACCGGCCTTTTTCTTCCCTCACAAACTCATTATAGGTTGCTCTCTGATTTACACAAGAACTATGAGCTCTTGCAATTGTGATGTACAAAAGAGCCTGACACCCACTTCCTTTATATAGGCAAAGTGGCGCCCCTATGTTGTGTGGAGGAGAAGAAAACATTTTCCCAATAAAATAAGGAAAATCAATTAGATTGATTTATTTCTTTTAATATAATTAATTTGGCCAATATCTTATATTGAATATAATTATCTTATTACCATAAATCTATTTTTCCAAAATCAATTAATATCTTATATTAATATTATGACAATCTTATTAATTAAAGTGCACAATCCAAGTGTATCTTATACACATCAAAAGTGGCGCCCCTACACTCAATTAATTGACTTCCGGAATATTCTTTAATTAATATAATTTGTATATAATTAATATCTTGTATTTTATTTATTCATAATAAATAAATATCACCATATTAATTTACCACTATAACCTTTATAGTCTAGAGATAAACTTTCCTTATTTGGTTATCAACTACCGCATTTTAATCCGACTCGATATTCATATGTGTGTGACCCGATAGGCTTCCGAATATGTTGGCCGTAGACACAAAGTGCAAATTACTAAAATGCCCTTCATGCCTAACGATCACGGGATAGCGTCTAGCAACACACCGTGACCCCCAATCATCGGAAGAGTCATAAGCAATTACTACTACCTTTCATATGAAGCAGTTACCGTGTAACTTACAATCCTATCGCTGTAATAACATCCATACGATCGTATCTCGAGTGTCAATACATTAACAATCATATCTTATAATCTGGATATCATGCTCTCTCGGGATAACACATTTACTCCCACTTTGCAAAGATTCTCGAGAGCTAGACATTCCTTATAAGAAGGCCATTTCGGATATTCGATCCCAATCATAGGAAGCGCGATTCCCGGACGACCAATCATGTATACTCCTCATGCTTCAATATCATACCCAATCACTACCGCATGATCACCCCGTGGCTAGGGGAAATCTCAATAGTGTCAAAGCATGAGAATCCACACCGTGATGCCATGAAGACTCCGGTCAAAAGGATAATTACACAACCGCCACATAGTGTGACACTTAATGTAAGTGGGTCAGTCTAACGTACACATTCTTTAATACACGTCCACGTACAGTCCAAGTGTCTCTACACTTCGATGGACGAGATCTATCCCTATCTTCTAAAAGATAGAGGACATCCAATACGTGCTAGTCTGATTATACTATCAATGTCCCATTTGATAATATGTAAGACTAGAGACATTTAAGTACCAACCTTGTTATAGTGATTAGAGATCTCATCAACCATAATCACTATCATGGTTTCTCTATCACAGATTGATACTAGGGACGTTACTATATATGTACAACAAATAATATGAAGATAAACAATATATAATAACATAAGTGCTTTTATTAATCATAATAAAGTTATTACATGAACTAAATAGACTGTAAATGACCCGACCCGGTCGGATCCGGTCCAACCCGATTGGGTTTAGGACACCTTTCCAACAACGAATTCATGAAAATGCTGGAGGAAGAAAGGCAACAGATGAGAATCATATTCAAGCAAGAACTGGAGGAAGAGATGAAGCGGTTGAGGAAGGAATTTATGCACCAACTGGAGGAGCAAAAGCAAGACATGATGGCACAGAGATGGGAACTTCTTCATGAAACCGAGAACATCAACTTGAAGGTGGTTGAGGAGGTTGAATCAAGAGACTGTGAGGTGGCAAATCTGAAAGAGACGATGCAGACCTACAAGAGAAAGATCAATCAAGTTGTCCAGGTTTGCAACGAGACGACGAGGAAAGGGATTGTACATCTGCCACATTATCTGTGTAATACCCTACTCCCGACCCCTAGGTCCACTGGGGTCATTCTAGGAGGGGTTGCGAAGCTCTCGCCGCGACTTCAATAACTAGACTAAAAATCCCAAGATTATCTACTAAATCCACGATTTAACATAATAAATCCACAAGTTAATTTTACATCAATCCAGTAATTATTTCCATTACAAAATATTACAAACCATAAAATTACAAAAAAACTCCTTAAAATAAACCGAGATACCAACCAAAAACATTAATTTCAATTTCCTCGGATCTCGATCAATAACATCTCTTATAATATTCATTCCCCTCGATCATTAACTTGTAACCTGTATTTATAATTATGGGGAAAAAAAAACAAAAAAAAAACAAAACAGAGAAACATGGAAAACGAGGCGTCAAAGAAAGTACTTTGTATGAGCCACGTGTGCAAGTGTTATACTATATATATATATATATATAAATATAAAAACAACTTTTATAAAAATTTGCAGCGGAAACCTTTATTAATCTTGCAAAACGAGTTAGTAAGACAGATATAATAAGTCAATTTTAAAAGTTTATAGTGCACGAGCATTAAAGAGAAACATGTCGAGTTTATTTTACAAGCACCAGCTTTGGCCGAGCCGATGAGTCAAGTACCGCCCTAACACCGTTTTACCATATGGATTTCAACCGCACTCCACGAGAACTAGCCATGCCTGACAACTCCGGCCGATTGTCAGGGAAAAGGAATCAACCTTCGCCGTGCAAACCTCCTACACAGTTCCAGCCAACCCTATCCATGCCCTAGGACCCATGCACCAACCGTCAGCCCTTGCTTTCCCGGCTGTAGCATGAATCTTCGGGGAAAAGGTACCGTCACCACTCTTACGAGTGAGCACTCTAGCTACTGTCGGGAAAGACTTCGAGTCAAGAGGCCCCGAGACCGGTGACTAGCCGTTCTCCAAGAGCGGTAACTCTAATCCCCCTAGCCACCAGAGCTTTGACACTTTCGTGTCACGAGCGAGCGAGCGAGCGAGCAAGTATTATCCGTCAATTCCAAGTATATCAGTTTTATAGTTACAAGATTGTGCACTAGCTCAAAACGGTTAATGTTTTATTGTTTTTAAGACATCATTCGAAACGACTTCCGAGTTTAAAACATCATTTTAATATAAATAAAATACTTGAAAATGATTTTAAAAAAAAAACACACTTTGCTTTATATCAAAATAAAAGACTCACCTAATATCCAAGCTAATATCCAAGCTTATACGATTATTTCACATTCCACTTGCAAGTTTTGACATTTCTTCGTTATACTCCAGTACCTTTTCTCATCACATTGCCAGTAGTGTATTTTTTTTCTTCCAAATAAGCTCATGCATTCCAGCATTTAGATTAACTCTTTCATTCCATAACACCCTGGCCCTTTTTGTCAGACTAATTAGATTACGTCAAATTTTGATCTATTCACCCCCATCAGGGTAACGACTTCTTACCTTTTTTTTTTTAACACACAATCTATCCATCTCCATATAAATCCCACCCCTAGCTCCCTTTTCTGCTCACACATGTTTCATATCATTTCTCAACATCATATCCCTATAATAGTACCCTGAAGATGATGATCAAGAGTAGACTGATTCATCTGGTTATATGACGAGGTGACTTTGTTGATTGAAAAAGATGCAGCTCCATGAAGGTCAAAGTGATTGGTTCAATGATGGGCATGGTGTCTTTGAAGGTAAAGCATATATAGCAAAGAAAAAAAATCATAAGTTGATCGGCGACGAAGAAGGACGTGTGTGTTTATATATTTGTGACTATAGATTAGTGCCATGGTTGATAAGCTTCAGGGGATGGAAATGGCTATTTAAAGGTGGTGGATATGGCCACTCGGGGCAGCTCACCGGAAAAGACAACAACAAGGAATGAGTTTTTCTCTAAAAAGAATAACCGGCAGAATAGAATGGTAGAAATAAAACTAATGGAAATGTTTGTTATATAAAGTGGTGTTATTTAGGTGTGTGAATCGGAAGAGTTGAAAATATAGGTGAGGAGAAAATACTAAAATATTTATAGCCGCACCGATAAATGATAGTGAAGGTGAAGCCATAAGTATTTTTTTTAACTGACGCAAGTGAAGGATGATTTAATACATTAAATGCATTCGTATTTAACAATAGTAACGTATACATCTAATTATAAATTCAGGTTAAATATCTTTCCTAATAATGGTAGACAATTTATATATCATGTGATAATAATGCGGGTAATAATAATAATAATAATAACAATAATAATATCATTTTTAGTATAAAATAATAATGTCACAACGAAATCATTTCTACGTAGAAAATACTACAACTTAATTAGTAGTATGAAAATATTATACATTACTAGATCTTATTAGTTGAAAATATAAATAAACAAATAAATTATTTAAACAGTTATCTCGAAATGCCTATAAAGTCCTTTATAAACAATTGGCAAAAATCGGGGCGTTACAATTCTCCCCCCCTTAAAAAGAAGTTCGTCCTCGAACTTCCCTCTCCTTAAATCTTTGTTGTCAACCTTAACTTTGTCGTAGTCCTATGTAAATCCTCTAATTAGCCTTACTCGACACTATATTCCATGAAAAGATAACCTCAATTATATTAAGACCATGAACTTTAATTTATGTAACCCAAACTTCCCTATAAGATCCAATGATTAAAATTACTAGTGTTTCATGCTGCCACATAAGTGTCAAAAAAAATAATAATAATCAAAGAAACATTTTTATTCTTTGAAAAATTAAAATTTTCATAATTCGAACATAATATAGCTATTGATATTTTGTATATCTTGTTTTAATTTTTTTTTTTTTTAAAAAATTATTTATAAACTTAACTTGTCTTGAAAAAAAAAAAAAAAAAAAAAAAAAAAAAAACATTGTATTTTCAAAAGATCACAAATAACTACGGAGTATATGCTAATAAAAAATGGATTATGGAAATAAAAACGAATACTTAAAGTTTGGAAAATAATGAATCATATGAGACTTTGAAAAATAAAAATTTGAAATTGTTAATAAATGCGAGAAACAAAGGATATATATATTTTCTCACTCTTATAAAAAACTATAACCATGAAATAGTTAATTTAAATCACATTCATTTTAAGGAACATACTAATTAGTTTAAAATAATTGGACAATAACGTATCTTTTAATGTTGGTTAAAAAAATAAAAAAAACAAAAAAAAAAAAAACGTATCGTTCAATGAAAAACACACAAAACATGACTAAGTCACATTCTATAAAAACATATTTCTAAGGAATATAGAATATATAGAAATATAAAGTACATTTGTTGCTAGATAAACTTTCAAATATACATGGCATGCGAAACACTTATATTTCAATCCTGGATCAAAATATTAAAACTTAGTATACATGATGTCTAAATGTCACAACTTATGCTTTCATATTAAGTTCATACCTTATTGTCATTATAGTTTCACTTGATCAATACCTAGTTGATCTAAAAATCATTTCACTAATCATATTCTATAAAATCATTTCCTAAATGTTGATTCATCCTCTTAGCTACACTAGATCATTTAATCTTACTTGTCCCAACATAGAACTCCCGAGAAACTTAACCTGGCTCTGATACCACCTGTAATACCCTACTCCCGACCCCTAGGTCCACTGGGGTCATTCTAGGAGGGGTTGCGAAGCTCTCGCCGCGACTTCAATAACTAGACTAAAAATCCCAAGATTATCTACTAAATCCACGATTTAACATAATAAATCCACAAGTTAATTTTACATCAATCCAGTAATTATTTCCATTACAAAATATTACAAACCATAAAATTACAAAAAAACTCCTTAAAATAAACCGAGATACCAACCAAAAACATTAATTTCAATTTCCTCGGATCTCGATCAATAACATCTCTTATAATATTCATTCCCCTCGATCATTAACTTGTAACCTGTATTTATAATTATGGGAAAAAAAAAAAAAAAAAAAAACAAAACAGAGAAACATGGAAAACGAGGCGTCGACAAAGGGGTAGATGAGCGCGTGTGCGAAGTGTTATACTATATATATATATATATATAAATATAAAAACAACTTTTATAAAAATTTGCAGCGGAAACCTTTATTAATCTTGCAAAACGAGTTAGTAAGACGATATAATAAGTCAATTTTAAAAGTTTATAGTGCACGAGCATTAAAGAGAAACATGTCGAGTTTATTTTACAAGCACCAGCTTTGGCCGAGCCGATGAGTCAAGTACCGCCCTAACACCGTTTTACCATATGGATTTCAACCGCACTCCACGAGAACTAGCCATGCTCGACAACTCCGGCCGATTGTCGTGGGAAAAGGAATCAACCTTCGCCGTGCAAACCTCCTACACGGTTCCAAACCAACCCTATCCATGCCCTAGACCCATGCACCAACCGTCGCCCTTGCTTTCCCGGGCCGTAGCATGAATCTTCGGGGAAAAGGTACCGTCACCACTCTTACGAGTGAGCACTCTAGCTACGTCGGGAAAGACTTCGAGTCAAGAGGCCCCGAGACCGGTGACTAGCCGTTCTCCAAGAGCAGTAACTCTAATCCCCCTAGCCACTGCAGCTTTGACACTTTCGTGTCACGAGCGAAAGCGAGCGAGCGAGCAAGTATTATCCGTCAATTCCAAGTATATCGCTTTATAGTTAAAGATTGTGCACTAAATTTCAAAACGGTTAATGTTTTATTGTTTTTAAGACATCATTCGAAACGACTTCCGAGTTTAAAACATCATTTTAATATAAATAAAATACTTGAAAATGATTTTAAAAAAAACACACTTTGGCTTTATATCAAAATAAAAGACTCACCTAATATCCAAGCTAATATCCAAGCTTATACGATTATTTCACATTCCACTTGCAAGTTTTGACATTTCTTCGTTATACTCCAGTACCTTTTCTCATCACATTGCCAGTAGTGTATTTTTTTTCTTCCAAATAAGCTCATGCATTCCAGCATTTAGATTAACTCTTTCATTCCATAACACCCTGGCCCTTTTTGTCAGACTAATTAGATTACGTCAAATTTTGATCTATTCACCCCCATCAGGGTAACGACTTCTTACCTTTTTTTTTTTAACACACAATCTATCCATCTCCATATAAATCCCACCCCTAGCTCCCTTTTCTGCTCACACATGTTTCATATCATTTCTCAACATCATATCCCTATAATAGTACCCTGAAGATGATGATCAAGAGTAGACTGATTCATCTGGTTATATGACGAGGTGACTTTGTTGATTGAAAAAGATGCAGCTCCATGAAGGTCAAAGTGATTGGTTCAATGATGGGCATGGTGTCTTTGAAGGTAAAGCATATATAGCAAAGAAAAAAAAATCATAAGTTGATCGGCGACGAAGAAGGACGTGTGTGTTTATATATTTGTGACTATAGATTAGTGCCATGGTTGATAAGCTTCAGGGGATGGAAATGGCTATTTAAAGGTGGTGGATATGGCCACTCGGGGCAGCTCACCGGAAAAGACAACAACAAGGAATGAGTTTTTCTCTAAAAAGAATAACCGGCAGAATAGAATGGTAGAAATAAAACTAATGGAAATGTTTGTTATATAAAGTGGTGTTATTTAGGTGTGTGAATCGGAAGAGTTGAAAATATAGGTGAGGAGAAAATACTAAAATATTTATAGCCGCACCGATAAATGATAGTGAAGGTGAAGCCATAAGTATTTTTTTTAACTGACGCAAGTGAAGGATGATTTAATACATTAAATGCATTCGTATTTAACAATAGTAACGTATACATCTAATTATAAATTCAGGTTAAATATCTTTCCTAATAATGGTAGACAATTTATATATCATGTGATAATAATGCGGGTAATAATAATAATAATAATAACAATAATAATATCATTTTTAGTATAAAATAATAATGTCACAACGAAATCATTTCTACGTAGAAAATACTACAGCTTAATTAGTAGTATGAAAATATTATACATTACTAGATCTTATTAGTTGAAAATATAAATAAACAAATAAATTATTTAAACAGTTATCTCGAAATGCCTATAAAGTCCTTTATAAACAATTGGCAAAAATCGGGGCGTTACAATCTGTGATTTCAGAAAAACTTTGTTGTTGTTATGTCTGTTTGTTTAATTTTAATTTTACTGTTTGTTTGCAGAAACTTTGGTTTTAAATTTTCTGTTTGTATAATTTATTTTCATGTACTGAAACTACTGCTTTTATTTTTAGGTTCATGTTTATTTGTGATTTCTGAAAATTTTTGTTGTTGTTTATTTATGTTCTTTGGAAATTGCCTGAGTTTGCTTTTGGTTTTAATGTCCTCCTAGTCCAGTTTGGTTTGTTATGCTTTTTCTTTTGGTTCTGGTTTGTATATGTTACACAATTTTAAGCCTGTGTCAATTTGAATCGTATGTTTTTATATTTTAACAGACTTGGAAATAAGCAGACTTGAATCATATGTTATAGGATTTTCATATTTTATAAATTATAATAATAAAGAATATAAGGAAGAAAAAAAAAACAACAAAAGAGGATTGCATGAAATACTACTCTGCATGTAAAACAAGAAGGAATCCATTCCAAAAGAGAAAGAAATAAAAGAGAGAATATACCGTCCCATCGCATGCATAAAAGGAGTGAAAAAAGTAGAAAGAGGACAAAACATGACAGAATCAAGGGCAGGGGCAGGGGGCAGGGGGCGGGGGGAAGGGTGAATTTTTGAAAACTGTGCCATTGTTGACCGGGGACTGTCCATTCCCCTTTCATTTCCATTCATTTCATTTTAAACGAGTAGATAGTAGTACCGTTTATGGTGTCTTACGTGAGTATGTTACACAATAAGTCCGTTTACGTGAGTATGTCACTCAATAAGTCCGTTTACGTGAATATGTCACTCAATAAGTCCGTTTAGGGTGTCTTAGCACTCAATAAGTCCGTTTAGGGTGGCTTACGTGAGTATGTCACTCAATAAGTCCGTTAGGGTGTCTTACGTGAGTATATCACTCAATAAGTCTTACGTGAGTATGTCACTCAATAAGTCCGTTTACGTGAGTATGTTACTCAATAAGTCCGTTTAGGGTGTCTAACATGAGTATGCCACTCAATAAGTCCGTTTAGGGTGTCTTACGTGAGTGTGTCACTCAATAAGTCCGTTTAGGGTGTCTTACATGAGTATGTCACTCAATAAGTCCGTTTAGGGTGTCTTACGTGAGTCTGGCACTCAATAAGTCCGTTTAGGTTGTCTTACGTGAGTGTGTCACTCAATAAGTCCGTTTAGGGTGTCTTACGTGAGTGTGTCACTCAATAAGTCCGTTTAGGGTGTCTTACGTGAGTATGGCACTCAATAAGTCCGTTTTGGGTGTCTTACGTGAGTGTGTCACTCAATAAGTCCGTTTAGGGTGTCTTACGTGAGTATGCCACTCAATAAGTCCGTATAGGGTGTCTTACATGAGTATGACACTCAATAAGTCCGTTTAGGGTGTCTTACGGGAGTATGCCACTCAATAAGTCCGTTTAGGGTGTCTTACGTGAGTCTGGCACTCAATAAGTCCGTTTAGGGTGTCTTACGTGAGTATGCCACTCAATAAGTCCGATTATGGTGTCTTACGTGAGTATGCCTCTCAATAAGTCCGATTATGGTGTCTTACATGAGTATGCCACTCAATAAGTCCGTTTAGGGTGTCTTACGTGAGTATGTCACTCAATAAGTCCGTGTATGGTGTCTAACGTGAGTATGCCACTCAATAAGTCCGATTATGGCTTCTTACGTGAGTATGTCACTCAATAAGTCCGTTTTGGGTGTCTTACGTGAGTGTGTCACTCAATAAATCCGTTTAGGGTGTCTTACGTGAGGGATGTCATACAATAAGTCCGTTTATGATGTCTTACGTGAGTATGTCACACCATAAGTAGTCGTAATGGAATCGGAAGTTCGTTTACGGTGTCTTACGTGAGTATTACGTGTACACACCATAAGTTCGTTTAATTTTTTTGATTATTATTATTATTAATTATTTAGTAGTAGTAAGAAAATGTATTAACTAATTTTTTTAATTATCAATTAATAATGATGATATAACTAACTAACTAGACTATCTTTTTTTGTATTTGTTTATTTTTTAATTATGTGATCGGAATCGGACCCCTAATCTCCCCCTCCATCATCATCTTCCCGCCCTTAAGCTGCTCCCCGCTCAATTGTTGCAACCAAAAGCTTCCCGCTAAGAATCGCCCAAAATTTTGAAATTTTGAAATTATTTGACTTATTTGATTCGAATTCTTCACCCTCAACTAACCCCTCTAACCTAACCCAACTACACCCCGCCTCTTTCATTGATGTCTTTCCCTCGTTTGTTCTTCCCACCATCCAACCTGCAAAATCTCCATTAAAGAAAGCAAACATTCACACTCTACAATTATTAAATAAAAATAATAATTGATAATACCGGCTTTCCCAGGAAACTCTTTAGTTTTTCTAGAATGCTGTTACATTTTTTTCCAATTCGAGTAATTTCTAACATACTAGTGTGAATTAACAGAGCATCAATGACTTAACTGAGCTAATTTTGGTGAGTTACTCTGCTTTTTTGTTTTAGCTTTTCTTCAAGGGGCTTCCTTATTGGTCTTCTTCAATTGTTTGCTGACACGAGTTGTTTGTATGTATGCCAGCTCTTTCTGATGATAAATTCAACCCATTATCTCATTTTGAATGATCTCCTGCTTGTTTGAATTGCCTGCTGTATTTATCTGTTTGACTTTACTCTTTTTCTCATAAATCTTGGCCTTTCTTGGGCTTGTTTTTTGTTGCTATTGTTGTTGCTATTGTATGGGCTTGCTGCTGCATCTAATAACTTACTATGCACTTATGAATTATGTTGTTTTGAAATGAAGAAGCAGTCAAATTCACTCATAGATTGCCATGTTGTGAATCGGGAGTACTTCTCAATTATGTTAATATTACGTTTAGTTATTAATTTGAGCAGTCAAACGAAGAAACAGTCAAATTTATGATTAGTGAATGGTTGAGTTAGTATTACGTTTAGTTATTTATTTGAGATATATAACTATGCACAATGTTTTTTTGCTTTTCATATTGCCTGCAATCCCTGAAGCAAAATATGAAGAGTACTTCTCCGATTTCCAGTTCTTCTAGCAAGGTAAATGAATCTGGGCCATTTCATGAGCGTACATTGATATGCAAATGTGGTCTTCCTGCAAAATTGGTGACCTCAGGATCACAGGCTAACCCATGGAGACTGTTCTACGGTTGTCCTTATTGGCCGGTATGAGTAATTATTTTTGTTATACTTTCATTTCATTCAAGGGATAATGTGTCTGTATAATAATTGGAATTTCTTATTTTGCAGGAAGAAGGCTCGTGTGACTATTTCATATGGCATGACAAGGTGGCTGCATCTACTAGGCCATATGGCAAGGTGTTTTCTTCCACTGGGCCACATGACCATGTTACCCATGTGAACTTGATGAAGAAAACAGATAAACTTGAATACACAATCGGTGTCCTTCAAAATGATATTGAAATGATAAAGTGCATGCGAGAAAATGATGCAAAAAAAATTGAACAAGTTGAGATCAACGTCACCGAGTTACTGAGAGGTCGCAATTCAGATTCCATGCTTCAAATGTTACTCCATGATAGAGAAAGGATTGCTCGCCTGGAGACACTACTTGAGAAGATCAGGCTAGGGAACGATTCCTCTCAAAAGAAACTTGTATTATTGGCTATTACTTGTCTAACCTTTTATTTCGTATTTCATCTTACCAAGTAAAAACTTAAGTTCTTGGGATTCTGTATTTTTCTGTACTATGGATTTGGTTTTCTTATCTAATGGTTATTTGAAGGATTTGAATGGTAATCACATTAAACAAAAAGGAGAACAACCAACACATCAATGTTTTACAAGTTTAAACCTGTTTCCGGGGGCTACACAAGCTTAAACTTCTTTCCGGGGCTGACACAAGTTTAAACCTGTTTCTAGAGTGACTATTTTACAACACCAACCATCATCTACATCTTCCAGATTTGAACATCAACCAAAGGAGAACAACCAACACATACAATTTGCTATTATTCAAAATACAATAACAAACAAACAAAGAAAAAATGTAACAATCTTAAACAGCCACAAATGTAAACATCTCATAGTAATTTTCATCAACATTCATACTTAAACAGCCACAAAAGTAAACATCTCATCCTCTTCATCAACATTAATACTTAAACAGCCACAATATGTATCCCATCGCCTTCCTGTAACATTGTCAAAGAAAAAAGGTAACAAGCTTAATGCAATGTAACATGATTGAATAAAAAAAGAACTCTAAATATTAATACATACAATACCTTATCATGGCAAAGTAGGAGTGTCGCTAGTGAGCATTTTTCCACCAATCAGACTCTTACAAGTGGAAGCGTAATGACCATTGACACCGCATTTGCCACAAACATACTTCGTCTTTCTGTCCCTGGCTGAGCGTTTCCTCTTTTTGATGGCCGTCCACTTTGTCTCATTGGCACCTTCGGTGGCAAAACCACATCGTTAAGCACTTCATCTTCATTTTCAAGTGGATACACACATGTGGAATAAGCTAGCCTCCAACAATTGACGCTATAATACTAAGTGCAATAATTGGAGGCCTGCTTCCCTGTATACTTCAACACAGCAGCTGCATGCTCGCAAGGATACATATCCTTCTGGAATTTTTTACATGTACACGTCTTCAAATCCAACTCAACGATGTAAGAAATAACAGCATCCTTGTCACGAACATCATACTTATCTGATGACAGTGTATTAACTGAAAATCGTTTGGGTGACTCGAAGCTTTTGTTCACTTCGATTTCAATTTTGGGAGTAAGAGCATCTTGGCAATTTGTAGATGATTCATTTCTTTTAGCAAACCAATCCTGTAACATCTCCCGGATATGTTCAATCAACCCAAGAATTGAAAATTCTCGTGCACGCTTTAGCCTAGCATTCACAGACTCGGCATGGTTTGTGGTCATTATGTTGTAACGAAATCCCTCAAATTTAGCTCTAGCCCACATTGGGAATTCTGCTTCTTTCAAATATTCATTAGCTTTCGGGCATTTACTACATAAAGTGTCGAAATGCAACTTGAATTCTGCTTCTGTATAGGCCTCTGCAGCTTTCTGAAAGAGCTTTCCCACACCACGTTTGGGATATTTCATCCTCAAATTCTTTTGCGTGATACATGCACGCCCATCGCATTCTTAAACACCGCCTTGAAAGATGTTTTAATACTATCGGCACGATCGATATCATTATCATTCGTGTCCCCAATGATAGGTTTCAGCTTATCAAAAAACCATGTCCAGGACTCTATACTTTCAGAAGCAACAACACCCCAAGCAAGTGGAAATATTTGATGATTTGCATCTTGACATGTTGCCACAAGTAAGGTCCCTTTATAAAGCGTTTTCAAATGCGTGCTGTCCACATAAATGACTTTTCGCATCGCCAAATAAAAACCCTCAATACTTTGACCAAGTTCCATGAAAAAGTATTTGAAAACATTCCCATCACTTTTTTCAATATGATATATAGTGTCCGAGTTTCTAGCCTTCAGCCTATAACAATATTTGGGTAATTCTCCCCAACTTTTGTTTGGATTACCCCTTATCAATCCTTCTGCATAACCCGTAGCCCTATACGCCATGCAATAAGTTACATCATATCCAAATTCTTGCTAGAAATCATGCATCAAGTCCTTTGGTGCGTTAATACGATTGGCATCTTTAAACCTTCTTGCAAAGTATGTGCCAATTAGCTTGTGCATAGCATGTCTATGGTCTTTTCGAGGAGCAATATGTGGGCAGCTATGCTTATTTGCCTACGTTACCACTACAAATCGCTCAGAAGGTGCTTAACGTTTGGTGGCTCGCAAACTCCATTTGCATCCGGCGGCTTCACATAAAACTGAATAAACGCTTTTGTTGGAAGTTTGCGTTTTGAATTCAAACTTGTACTTCATAGCCAACTTCGCAAGTTTGAATACCAAAAAATTTTGCATTTAAACGGATCATTCACACGAAAGTCTTCATGTTCGGGAATGCACACTAAAGTATCACCTACAGTACGGCTACAACAAAAGTCTTCATGTACAATTCTTTGCACGTTAACCACAGTTGGGGGTACATTCAAGGGATCAACAATCTCGTTTCTCACAACAAAGTCATCAAGATTCTCATTTGACAATTCATCAGCCCCGCTCATGCTAATTCTCTGATATGATTCTTCTAAATAAACATCTTCACCCAAATTCACCAACAAGGAGTCTTTAAGTTGCTCATTAAAGTCCATGTTGACACACCCCGTGTTCAAATTAGAATCTTCGACACATGTCTCTATGCTTTCTATTCTTACATCCAACATCTCTTCCATGGCATTCCCAACAACATCCACATTTATCTCTTCATTAACAATCTTTTCAACACATGTCTCTATGCTTTCTATTCTTACATCCAACACCTCTTCAATGGCATTCCCAACAACATCCACATCTATCTCTTCATTAACATTCTTTTCAACACATGTCTCCATGCTTTCTCTTCTTACATCCAACATCTATTTCATCCCATTTGCCAAAACATCAACATCTGTCTCTTCATCTCTTTCAACACATGTTTCTTGACTTTCCGACACATTTACTACTTCACATGTTTCTTGACTTTCATAAACCTCGGTACACTTTTCCTTTTCCTTCAAACATATTAATAAAGCATCTTGTTTTAAATTACAAACAGATATAAACCGATTCACAAGCTTATCGCAATCAAGCACCATCGGTCTAGCTTTACTAATGTGGGACCATATATTTCATATTTCATCTCAAACTCATAGTTAGTTGTATCGATTTCCAACTCATTTTTCACCATGTAATACAATTCTTCAAATGTAATGTTCTTGTTGACACTCAAAATCGTCGAGACTTCTTCAGATTCACACCCTACATACTTCCAAGACCATAGACCATTGACGTCTTTTTCAATCTCCATAGGGTAAAATATAAAAATACAAACTTTATCTTCCATCACGCTCACTGAGATCCTGTTTTTATTCAATACAATAATTACAAACCAATATACGCATAGACAAAATCCATAATGCTTGAATGTAGCATTGCATTCAATTTATTTTAAATCACAAATCAATTCCAATTCCGTTCAAATAGCCATTAACAAGTTTAAACTTGTGTCACACTATAATCAATCCACCTTGAAATACAGATAGAAGTTCACATAGCCTTTAACAAGTTTAAACCTGTGTCACACTATAATCAATATTTTAAGATTAATGCGATTACCATTCACAAGTTTAAATGCGTGTCACACTATAATCAATATATTAAGATTAATATTATATTCATATATATATATAATATAACCATATATATATATATATATATATATATATATATATATATATATATATATATATATATATATATATATATGTAGTCACTTTGCACAAATCACTAATTCAACATTTAACCATTTCAATTCAAATCAAATAGCCATTTTCAATCGGGGTCGCCCTCATTTTCAATTCAATTCAGAGTTAAACACACGGTTTAAGCTAATCCCGTAGGGTAAGTAAACTAACAAACTCAATTTGCCTAAATCACTCAACACCACATACACACCTTTCTAATCTCCAAAATCATGTACACCACAAATTCAATCATTTACATGCAATTCAATGGTATTAGCTTAATTTACATTCACATACCGATATGGAAAGCCAAGAAACCCTTTCGATTACCACCCAGCTCGGCTCGGACAATGATTCACGGAGAAGAAGAAAAGAGAGGACTGTTCCGGCAATGACAATGACTGGACACTAATGGAGAGACACATCAGAGTAAATGGCTTTGCAAAATGGGAAATAGGATAGGAAAGGGGCTTTTGATATGATTTTGGCACGTAAATTAGGGTTGGTTATTTTACCCGCCTTAATATTGGGGGTCGGATTAAGAAACTTTAATCAGATTTTTAATTAAGGGTTAATTACATTTTTAGTGTTAAGTAAATCACCCCAAATCAAGAAGGGGGAAGGGCATTAATGGCTTTTCACCCAGCTTGTATAGTCTAAGCTTATTCATGACATGAATTATGTCATAAGCTTATTGTTACAACAATTTCGGTTGAAACTTAAATAACTAAATGCCCCTATTCTAAATAGATGTTAGACCATTGAGAAGTCTTTCCTTTCACACTTTTTATTTATCTTATTTTTCATTCCAGTTTCATTTTTTCATCACTCTAAAAAACAATCAACTCTAATAATACTTTTATATAATTTTTCAAATAAGGTGAACCGTAACCTCTCTAAATTAACTGAAACCGAAACGAAACGAACGAACCGAATGTCCTGGAAGCCCTTGGATCAAAATCCAATTAGCCTAATCCTACGGCCCAGAGAATTCCTAGGTAAGAGGCTTGGAAACCCCCTATATAAACATATATCATCCGTTAGTGCAGCATCCACGAGCTCATTTTCCATATCTCTAAGGTTGAAGGTTGCTGCTGTTGCTCATTTGTTAACTTGAGAAACTCTCTCTTGATTACCTCAAGGTATTCTTTAATATAGCTTAATTTTTGCTACCTGTGTCTGTTCTGGCAAATAGATTTGTATGTTTTAATAGGTTTTTAAGTGAATGAAAATCGAATTCGTGTGGTTCGCATTTGCTTCTGCAGTTTTTGTTTAATTTGCTCGTAAAGCTTGTTGATATGCTGAAAAGATATTTGAGGATTCTGAATTAATTCAAGCTCGATATAGTATCTACATAGATTGAAATTTCTTATTTGAATCCTCTCTGAAGATACAATCATCTGAATCGGCGTTATTTTTTATTTTTTATTATTTATTTTCCGTTTTAGATGTTCTTTGTACCATGCTTTAGGTCCAACGAGGCTCTAGGATTTTGATTTGTAAGCAAGGCTGCATATGTAATACTTAATAAGTTAAGTATCTGTTTGCTCTTACTGTTTGGTTTAGGCAGTATGTATATACAAACAAGAATGAAGAGACTTTATCTCTGTTTTTTATCAAGTCTAGTAGCTAAACCAAAACAATTGATCCTTTTTCAACGGGCGGTCTTATTGTATTGTCATCATAATGAATGATGAATCTAACGTGACATCACATTTAGGATACGTATGGAAATTTTGTGGTGTGCTGCACTTTGGAGTTCTTCTTTAATGTGGAATGTGCTGCCTCTTGTAGTTCAAGGTTGTTTTTATGCATTTGTTAATAATTATGTGTCTATGTTAACTTCATTTATGATTTCAGTTTTTCGAAGATTACAACTCAAAACTTGTTGAGCAGCCCACAAATTATATTACCAGAAGGCAAGCTATAAGGTATTGGACCATTGTATAGTTTTTTTTTTGTTCTTTTCTTTTCTTTCATTCTAGCATCACAGCTTCGTGAAGTAATCATTAACTGCCATTATCGCACCTTTGAAGAATCCAGAAATGAAAATAGGGGAATCTAAAACAACGAAATGAGTATTCACAGCAGAACTCAGCTCTGATACCATGTCAATTTTGGTCCGAAATCAATACAAATCGAAGCAAATTAAGAAACTCTAAAACATAGGGAGTTGTTACAGCAGAATTACCCCTCTTTTAAGTTCATCAGAAGAGACATAATGTTGCAGTCAACTGTCCTCTCCCCCAGCGGCTCCATTGCAATGGTTATACCCATCCATGTGTATTTAAGGAATGCTCATACGGGTTTTACGAGCCATAAATGGACTTTCTAGATCTGAGCCATAAATGGACTTTCAATGATAATGTCCTTGGCTCATCTTCATCATATTGAACAAAGTATTAAAATGGTGAACACCCCCTAACTCTCCTCTCCCACCCTATTATAAATTACTCCATTACCGTCTCATACCCAAACTCATAATACCTTGCTCTACCGTTCATCACCTTCTCCTATCGTGTGCATTTAAGTGATAAAAAATCTTCATCATTTTCAGCTGCTTGAGGTAACAAATTGCAATAAGCTTGTAGTAATATTGTATCATCTGTAAAAGAAGATCCAAATTGTTGGTGGATTTTCGTTTATTGCAACAGATCTGGATTATAAGGCTGTGAAAGTGTTGTTTTGAGCTGGTTCGGTTCTTTTATTTTATGTGCAACAGAGCTGGATTGGAGCTGGATTATAAGGCTGGGAAGGGGTTGTTTTTAGCTGATTCGGTTCTTTTCAGTGCTACAGATTTTGCTGTAAAAGTGTCGTTTTTAGCTGGTTCGGTTATTTTCTTGGTAAGAATCATTTATCTATTCATTATGTTCTACATGTTGGCATTGTAGGAGAAGGACATGATTTGGTTTTCATTATCTTCTGTTTTTTTGGCTTGAAAAGTTTAGTTTACCGTAAATGCTACCATAATTTTTTTTTCTCCCAAATTTTTTTGAAAATCATCGTTTTTGATACCAAGGTATACAAATGGTTTGTCAGCATGGTTGTACCTAATGTCATGTTATTATAACCATATTTTTTGACCCTCTTTTAAATATATAATATATAGTAGTGGTGTGTGTGTGGGAAGAGAGTATATATGTATGGTTTTAAAGCATGTCATTTGGTATAACAATGTAAGAATCATTCTGCATTGGTGTCCGAGAGAAAATGTATATATTAGGTGAGAGGATCTAGAATTCTACTGGAGATAGATATTATTTTACGGTACAATCTTTTGTATTAGTAATGTTGTAGCAAATGATATACAGTACAACCTTTTGTATTAGTAATGTTGTAGCAAATGATATACAACACACCTTTTTATTTTTACTTCCCTCCATGTAAGAAACACCAATTATGTGTTAAAAAAAATGAAAGTAGTTATGTTGTATGTCATTCGGCAGGACAACGGTTATACACTAGTCATATTTTAAATTTTTTCTCCTACCGTGTGTGGATATTTAATGTGTTGGCTTTGGTTAGGTGTGTTTTTGTTAAGTCCAGGTTATAAAAGTTTTCTATGCTGCTTTGAGTCACCTATTGCTAAGGTGGATGTATATATACTATTGTTATTATTTTACTTAAATTTTCATATACAAATATTTAACTATGTGCAGATTTTAATATATGTCCCCGTCAAATGCTAGCGTAACCATCCTCTCAACATATGCTAGCATGTTACTAGTCATGTTAGCACCGATTGTACGTGAAGGAAAAAAAACATCGATGTGAACCGAAATATAAGGTATGTATGTCATTAATCCACAGATTTTGAAAGTATTTATGTTATGCATTATAGCTCAAGAATAAAACATTTCCTCCTATTAATGTTCTATTTAAGCGTTTCCTTACTTTTGACGTTGTTCTATTTAAGCGTTTCCTTACTTTTGATGTCATGCATACCAAAAAATGGTAAACAAAAATTTTGGTAAAATAAGTGAACATTCACCTTTAAAATTTCTTTAAAACATATCTGAACCAAAAATTTACTTCCCTAGGCACAATCAACAATAACAACACCTCTATCCCCTGGATATGGCCTAGTGGTGAAGGCATGGGTGTTTAAAAACAGCCTGAACAGGAGCGGGAGGTCTAAGGTTCGAACCCCACAAGGAGCGAATCGCTCTTTGTCTCCTGTCAATGGGCAGCCTGTGTTCTAAGCTACTAGGTACCCAGATTTACATCTCGAGAAAAAAAAAAAAAAAAATAACAACACCTCTGAAATCTGTATGCAATGCAAATCATGTGAACTAATTTGAATTGACATTATTCATCAAGCTTGTGCTAATAAAGATCTTTATATATATATATATATATTCTAGCCAAGGCATGTGACTACCTTGTTACCTTCTTTGGTGTTGGAATACGGCCTCCTGATTTCTTTTTAACAATGGCTTTGTGATTCAGTAAAATAGATGATGTCAATCGTACTATCTCTTTCTCATGATTCGGTATTGGGAGAGTCCGACTCCACAACGATGCGTTTGATGTTGAGATCCCACACTCATCTGACATCATTTTAGATTGACCTAAGCTCTGGAATACCCATGTTGCCACAAAATCCATGCTTCCATTCACCTTCAGTGTCTCAAATGCAGCTCTCTACTGTTGTGTACTTGAGACAAGGCGTAAGTCCATAAAGGTTGTTTTCTTTGGCTATAAGAGCATCAATAAGATCTTCCTCAGATTGAGTTACAAATGTAGTTGTAGATTAATCAAAATTGTTCTCAATGGGCTGCTTGATTAGATTCATGGCTTGATCATTTTGGAGATTGTTGGCCATGCTCATTAAAGATCTTTCCGTCACATGACTCACATACACCCGTCTTTGACACTTGTCTCTCCTGGTCTAACAGGTCGGAACTAGTTTTATCAGGTTCATCTTCACTAGTTTTCCATTTCTCACATGAATGTGTGTAAATATAGTACATCCAAAGGACTTATTGTGGAAGTCGATTAACCGGTGTTTGATAGTTAAGAATCGAAGAGTGAAAGAGAATATGAGAGAAACTCTTGAGTTCCATGTTTATTGTTTCTTATTTATGTATGGTTTTCAACATCTTTTGGGCTCCCACCACATGGATCATTTTGTAGTTAAGTAGGTGGTCTTCCTAAAAGTACAAAATATGCAGAATGTGTTATGATGAGTTTGTGGACTAGATTTGCATTGTTAGTTTCGTAGTAACTTTTATCTTTAATTTGTTTTATTAATAATGGATGTTTTATTTTAGTGTTATATATTGGCTATATACAACGCTAATGAAGACGTTCTGTTTACAATCAAAGAGCCATCACTGTTAAAAACTTTATAAATTAATGATCATATAAGAACTTTAATTAATGATCTTGTAAAGTATGTTACCATAATAATTAATTAATTACTTTTTTGGTTTGCAGGCCATTCAAGTTTACGTTGCGCACGGATGACAGGAGAAATGGCGCCGGCGTCTTGAAAATGCAGGACGTAATTGTAGAAGCAAAATTCTTGCTGTAGTGACCTATATGCAACGTACAAAGAGACCTATATGCAACTTGCTGTAGTGACCTATATGCAACGTACAAAGAGACCTATATGCAACGTACAAAGAGAAACTAGGTCACCCAATCTGCAATGGATACCCCAGCCAGTACATCTCTTAGCCTCCTCCAGTCTTCAAATTCACATCAAATACTCACTCTCCAAGAATTCAATTCCCTCTTCAACCATCTTAACACCACTCTGTTGTCATCTACCCCATCTTTTCCCATCGAAAGAGAAAACCCCCCAAATCCTAAGAACGTCTCTCTCAAGGAACCCAATTTTATGACCACTTCCATTTCTCTCAAACCTGAATCCCAAATCCAAGATAAACCCACTTCTCAATTTTGGTTGAAGCCTGCTTCGAGAGGCTCCCCTGCAATCCATACTTTGTTCAAGAACCTTTCTGTTTTCGAAAGGGCTCTTATTGGCGGTGGTGCTGGGGGAATCGCCGGCGCATTTACTTACGCTTGCTTGCATCCTCTTGATACTGTGAAAACAAGGCTTCAAACAAAAGGGGCGTCGGAAATTTATGATGGAGCCATTGATGCAATCGTGAAGACTTTTAAAAGCCGGGGAATTCTTGGGTTCTATAGTGGGTTTTCTGCTGTAGTTGTGGGGTCTACTTTTTCTTCTGCCGTGTATTTTGGGACTTGTGAATTTGGGAAATCGATTCTGTCGAAATTTCAGTATCCTGTTCTTTTAATCCCTCCTACAGCTGGGGCAATGGGTAATATAGTTTCGTCTGCGATAATGGTACCGAAAGAATTGATTACTCAGAGGATGCAGACTGGTGCCAAGGGGAGGTCTTGGGAAGTATTGTTGAGGATTTTGGAGAAAGATGGAATAATGGGGCTTTATGCTGGCTATAATGCTACACTGCTGAGGAATTTACCGGCTGGGGTGTTGAGCTACTCCTCATTTGAGTACTTGAAAGCCGCAGTGTTGATGAAGAAGAAGAAGACTAATTTGGAGCCGATCGAAAGTGTTTGTTGTGGGGCGTTGGCTGGTGCAATATCAGCTTCCCTAACAACTCCATTGGATGTAGTGAAGACTAGATTGATGACTCAGGCACATGAAGAAGTTGTGAACAATGTTGCTGCAGTAGTGTGCGGTGGTGTTTCAGCCACTGTTAAACAAATCTTAAAGGAAGAAGGATTGGTTGGTTTTACCCGTGGAATGGGACCGAGAGTCCTTCATAGCGCCTGCTTCTCAGCTTTAGGTTACTTTTCCTTTGAGACAGCCAGGATTACAATTTTGCATCACTATCTCAGACAAAAAGAACTTCAGAATTCTCTACAGGTTTCTTCGACTTCAACTGATCTTAGGCAAAACGGACCTTAGCCTTTTCTTCTTTCTTTTTGGGGTAAAATTTAAGCTTTGGTAATTTTCTCTCCATGTACTAGTTCCGATTGTTTTCTGTTTTGCAACTTAAATTGCTGTATTCAACACATTATACTATATGAAGAGCTTCAATGTGAGACATAGGTTAAAGTTGTTCACTTTTTCTTGCCATTAAATTTCACTGTAATATTGGGCAGAGGTAGCTTTGGTAAGAACATATTGTTAATGTGTAATAACAAATGTTCTATTTTACACAGGTAAACAACACTTTTTTGTTTTTTTGAATTTTTGTGACAATTGAAGAAGGAAAGTTCTGGATTGGAAATGTAGGTGGAGGGGAATCTTATCCTCTTTATAGTTAAATTTTTTTCTTTGAAGGGTCTCTTTCTAGTTAGTTAGGAGAATGAGCAAGTTTGTTAGCAGAATGAGCAAGTTGTTAGCTGAGTCACTAGAGTCAATTGGCTTCATCTCTTACAAAGTGAAATTATGGTGGTCTTAGAGTAAGTTGGGCTATGGTACAACGACTGCTTGGTAAGAGAGACTTCACGGTTGAAACTGCCGGGTCGAATCAATCAACCGAGCCATAGACGGATTTTAGGGCATTTAGCTAGCCTATATTTCGAGAGAAAATAACAGTATCTACTTGGACACCTTTTATGGATGGTCTAAGTGTGAATTGCTCTCAAACTCCATCTCGGTCGGCCTCTTGCTTTCGAGGGGGCAACTCTTTCACGTAGCAGAAGTATTTACTGGCTTTCCGGGAAAATATGTTGGTCTAGCGGCGCAGCAGTTCTTTCATACCAACCTAGCTGCCCGGCGCTGCTATTGGCATAACAACCGGTACCACCATAGGTTGGCCCGAACTGTTCGGCAGATTCCCACACGTTACTACTCTCTCTTCTTCTTTCGACCAAGAGGTTTATGACTGTGCCACGTCATCTAACTTATAAACCTTTCCTCTGTAAACATTTTATTTACAACTATAAACCTTTTCACACTGCCATATCATCATATTATAAACATTTACATAAATTTTTTATAATTTTACGAAAATCTTTTCTCACTTTATAATATGGACCCACTTTATAAATATTTTATTATTTCATAAAATGAATTTAATTTTTTTCAAAACTATATATAACATTATTACATAATAAATAAAATTAAATTAAGTTTTTCTGTAGTTGTATATATATTTTTATACATGTATGTAATAGAGTCATGATATATATATATATATGAGTATAAAATGAAAAAAAAAGATAGAACAAACGGCTGGAATTTTCTACCGTTACTTTGATTTGAAATTTTTTATTTTATTTATTTATTATGTGTTCACAAAACAAAAGAAAGTAATTTAATACTATTTTTTTATTGTGCCTTTCCGGTGGATAAAAGTAAGGGTGGATGACCGACTGATAAAAAAATGAATTTTTTTTTCCAGCTGGCACATTTTGAACCGGTCCACGCAGAAGAAGCTGTTGGACAAAGCTTTGCACAGTCGAGCTTTGCTCCAATGGTAAAACCTTTGCATAAAGCTTCACAAGTAAAAAGTAAACCCCCATTTGAAAGTTTGAAGGTGGTTGATTTCCTTTCGATTTTCTTTTGCCATAGCTAACTTTTAAGTACTTTGGTTATTTTGATGGATTTGATGGTTTGCTCTTAGTTTTAGTTGTTTTTTTCCCAATGTTTTGTTGTTTTCGTGTTTGGACCAACGATATCCAGCTTTTTATTGTACTTTCCGAGGGCAATAGTTCGGTTTATTTATAGGCAGCTTCTATCGGCACAACGAATTTATTATTGACAATCTTATTTATTTATTATATTTCATTTACTTCACCACCACCCACAAATTGCTTTTTCGGCACCACGTACGCGTGTCAGTGCCGCGGACGTTTTGTTTCGCTAATAACGTCAGTGGGTCTGACGTTTTGCACCAATGATAAATTTATAACTATAATATCATTGCCATTGACGTTGGTATTGAAAACCAACGCCAGTGACAGTGATGCCCGTACCGAAAACAATCGTCAGTG
This sequence comes from Gentiana straminea, assembly GCA_036785695.1. Taxonomy (NCBI): domain Eukaryota; kingdom Viridiplantae; phylum Streptophyta; class Magnoliopsida; order Gentianales; family Gentianaceae; genus Gentiana; species Gentiana straminea. The sequence goes on along the minus strand of JAVUPR010000224.1, from coordinate 9,502,788 downwards.
ACACAAACATTATGTTGCACAAAAATAAAAAAAAAATTACACTATAAAATCTATGTGGTCCAGTTTAATCCATGTATTATTCTTAATCTAGCCCACCCGACAAACTCGATATAGTCCCTTAACCCACTCCAGATTAAAATCCTGACTCCGCCTTTATGTCCCTTGTGTGTTAATTGTGTTTGGCGGTCATTGACCACCATAAAATTTTCCATAATTCATTATTAATTATTACGATCGATTTTTATTTTCTTTCATAATCGTTGAAAGATCAACACATGGCCACCCTAAAGAATGTCATTAGCCGCTGAACACCGATATATGAAATGTAGATGGTATGCTATACATATTGTGTTTTCTACATGAATGGGTCACAAGATGAATCATCTTTAACTAACAACGATTATAAAACATGAAACGTGACATTAAATACACCGTAAATAAAATCATAAACTCTTTAAAATCATGTCTCGTGTCGTGTTTTCAGTGGATGGATTAGAACACTATAGTAATAAATCTCTGCAGTAGAATTTCCTAACAAAATGTAACATTGCAAATACCTAGTATTAGTAAATAACTTAAACACAACTTCTGGCAAATTATATGATAATATTGGCAGAGACAGTAACACTGCAGATCTACTTCCATAGACAAAAAATGTACATTAAACTTTGCAATATATGCATACAGTTTTCCCTATAAAAAGGAAAAAAAAACAAGGATGCTTCAATTGCAAGGCCTTCCTAAAACAATAAAAAGTTAGGCCGATTCCGAGGTCGTACTCATCTGAGTATTCGAGTTCGAACTCGATTCCGAGTGGGAGGAGACTGGGCTCCATATTATAGGACTCGGCAGATCGTCGTTGAAATCAACTTCACATGCCATAGACTTTCTAGGGAACCTACAAACTTCTTTCTGTAAATAGTGCTAAATTGATTGGTACGCTGCAAGTGGAATCAAAAGATCAAAACAAATACGCGGATCAATTGTCAAACAAAATATTTGACGTAAGTCTTCTTAGCATCGATTGAGATATTTTCTATTTCAAAGCAAACAGAAAGCTATGGACTCGGGTGAGTCTTATTTTATTTGTGCAATTAATCAAGAAATGTCCTATTTTACTGTACTGTAAATTATTGATAAACGTTCATGTCTGCTAAATTAATTTCGCATCACGTATGACACGATCAATAATACATAACAATTGGTATCGGAGCGAGCTAGATTGATTCATGGATTAATTTGCCAATTTTAGAGTTTGCTAAATTTGTTAATTTATAGTAATGATTGCAATAGATATTATGTGTAAATGAATTTGGATCTTTCTTTAATTTTATTGCATCATAAACGTATAATATTATTTTCTGTAACATAAATCCCTTGAAAGGTTGGTTACAAAGTTAAGGTATTATTATCCAAATTAATGGGCTAGTTAGTCACCAAAGTGACCTAGTTGAAAGATTATAGTTTGGATGGTTAAATCAAGTGTATAAAATTTTATCAAAACACTGATCATGATGCCTTGTTTTTGTTCATATAATTGAGTTATAAATATAAAGCTAGAAGGTAATCCAAAGATTCTTAAATTTATAATAATTACGAGAAGTTATTTTAGGTTAGTTGATATATTCATCCAAAGATGGTATAATCAACTAATTTTGACTTTAGAATAATTTATGTTAAAGTTATTTTTTCGCATCGTTTATGTTTTACATATTTAAATAGTTGCCCAAAGGTATATTTAGATATGTAGTTAAGTGGTATTCTGAATCCATAAAATTGTTGATTGATTTTTGATAACATATGTAAATATTTTGCAACATCTCAATTTTTTTTTATTCTGGTCTTGTCGTTGACAAATTCAATGGGATGAACTATACTAACTGGTCAGAGTAGATCCATTACCAATTAGGGGTTTTGGATTTGGATATTGCTTTGGTGAGTGTGGTTACTCCTGCGGCACTTACTGAGACTAGCTCCGAATCCGATAAGTCGTTTTACGACGCATAGGAGTGGTCTAACCGGCTATGTTTGAATTTGATGAGGTTAACCATGGTGTAAAATGTCAAGGCGTCAATCCCATTGGAGATGGCGCATTAAAGATCCTTTTGGCGGTTGCAGCTACCTTTAGATTGTGACCCGCGGTTTCGTCAGTTTGTATTCGAAACCGCACCAAGGAAAATTCCATGATCATACCTGTTACTTTACACATTTATTTATTTTGTGCTTGTATTTATTTTATGTGATACGATAGATGCATGATTAGACACAATCTAGATGAATGTGTAGGATGTATGTCTATAGGGAAAGACATATTTGATGAGACCGTAATTAAAATTAATTAAGTGTATTAATTGACATATATACTTCCACAACAAAAATTAAGTCGAAATATTGTCTCCCAATATTATAATGACGGTGATTAGCCCTTGTTCGGATCCAACTGATCGGCCCTCGTTGGGAGTTGACCTACCTTGGGTATATCGTTATTATTGAGATATGATCGCATGAGATATCGCGAATATTGGGTTATGACTTGACTAGAATATTGCGGTGATTGGCCCTCGTCAGGACCGTCTTATTTTAGAGACAAGGGGTTGGCTACCATATAGAGATGTGTAGTGTCAAAGAGTTGACTAGTCAACTACCAAGAGTCACATAGAGATGTGATTGGTAAAGTGTTACCTACCTTCCGAATTATTCTGGTTGATCGGTCCTCGTCTGAAATCGGGGTCACTAGATGAGATCTTGGCCACTAAAGAATTTATGAAAGATTCTTGAAAGTTAATTGGGACTAGTTGACTAGTGGGAGCAAAATCATAAATCAAAAGACCATTTTTGATTTTGCATGTATAAACAACAACACTCTTTTATCTTTATTTTTAGGTTGTAGTTTTTCAGCAAGCTTTTATTTCTATGTTTTATTCTCGATTAGTGAAACCAAATTATGACTGTTACCTTTTGAGAAACGTTCTCAAGTATGGTTGAGTAATTTTTAATCCTTGTAAAATAAGCAATGACACGAGCAACTACGTTATAGTAGTTAAAGACAAGGAGACTACATGTTTGATGTTGTGCTCTAAGACTTTAATTATTAAAACGGAAGCTCAAGATATGATCATATCACTTGAAATTAGTTTCAATGAATTAATCATATATTGAATACGATCCAATATGATCATTCTGTCATACGATGACAATTAATTCAAACATTAGTTGTGTTGGATGTGAACGACCACATCGAATTTTGGAAAAGTTGTTTTCAAAATTGTAAGATTTAATTATCGACTTAATTATTTAACCATTGCTTGAAGGTTAATTAAATGATTAATGTTTTGAATATGATTCAAAAGGTTAATAAACCAATTAACAGACTTCAGATTTTCTTTATGAAAGAAAATTAAAGACATAGCTATTGTGATTTTTCTTAAGTCTTATGAAGACTACATTAAGAAATATGTACGAGTGCTTAAAGGATTAAAAGGAAAGTTATGGCGTGTGCTTGAACAAGAGATCTTATCGAAGTCTCTATTCTAGGCAAGAGTGTTGAGATAAATCTATCTAAGCTTAAGTAAACTCTTAGATATATGATATCTTGCGAGTGTGATTAAATTATAAAGATTAAAATACGGAATACACTAAGATACGAAAATTGAAGCAAACGTTGTGACATTTTCGGTTTTGTATTCTGAGTCAAGTAAGCTGACAAGGGAACTAAATAAATGTTATTGTGTTCCGGTTCTTATGAAGAACACGAGCTCAGTTGTTTGTTAGGATTTAGTAGACATTTTCAATTGTAAGGAATAAATATTATTCCTATAAAGTTGAACGGTCACTGAATCTAACATATTATATGGATGTCACTATATAGTTGATATAAGTGATAAATCTCAACCAAATGTTTGAATGGCTGTTATCCTTGATATTTGTGGTTGTTCTAGATGTCGACTCTCTGGAAGAGAAACGTGTAATCAAATGTCATTCTGATGATGTCTAAACCATGTGATTATGAATCATGTGGATAATACGTATCTTATCTAAAAATGACTAAAATACCATTTTATGAAAAGGTTATAAATTATAAAAAAATTGTCTAGAGCCTAAACATACCGATGTTTGTTGGCTTGTGACAATTAATGCCACAAATAATTATTTATTAATCTCTATGACTATTTTTAGAAATAGTTGAATGTTCTTAGTGAAGTACAACAATTCGGAAAGACCGAAAAGTTAGAGCTAGTACGAATATGAGATTGATGAACTACTTAGGAATTAGTCTTCAATTGGATTGAAGTAATTAATACCCGAAGAGTGTTTCAGAAGTTGTCTGAAAAGGAATAACCTCCTTGGTAGGACCACGAGCCATTTGCCGTGCACGTTTGGCTTTCCTTGCCAGTGCACTAGGCTTACCTTGCCTACTTCGAGATTTATCCATGAAGCCCAAAGAATTCACCGTTTCAACTTTTAAATTCATGCTTGCACTACGTGAGGTGGGCATATCAGAATTGACCGCCTCCGTTGGCGCATTGTAGTGAACTTTGTCATCTTTTTCTCGAAGTAATATTCTCAAAAATTCATGCTCGGTTTTTCCATAGAGTCCTTATATTTCTTGTCATTTTCCCTTGCTCTTTCCATATCTCCATCCGGCAATCTCCCGGTCTATTTTTCAATGGCTCCAAAATCTTATAAGTTATAGCATCGTTATTTGCTTTCAGGGTGATTGTGCCATTGTCCATGTCCATTACTGCTCTGCGTTGGTTGCCATGAATGGACATCCAAGCAACACATTAGCACTTGGATCTTCTGGAACGTCAAGAACTAAGAAGTCACTAAGAAACTCGAGGTCTCTATTTTGACTACGCAGTCATTTAGCCTACCGCAGATCATGTCGACCTGGTGATCCACAAATCGTATGGTGGTAGTAAGGTTCATGGTGATAGGAAATTTAACCAGTCTATAGAGAGAAAGATGGAGGATATTGCTTCTAGAAGCAGAATCACATGACCCTAATCCTACGGATACATGTCAATCGATATGGGTAGCCAAAAAGTACCTAGGTCACCTAGCTTAGGGATCAAATCAGAGTCTGGGTATTTCTCTGGCTCTGACGGAATATAATCAGGATCCTCATTAGGATCGGAATCAGAAGACCAAATATCAATAACATGTATATGATACTTACCTCATTTAAAGTCCTCGTACTTATTTTGTTTTTTTTTTTTTTTTTACTTTTTTCCAGATCCTCGCATCGTCCTCCAACTTGACTCTCTTCTCATCCTTCTCATACTATTGCCTCACTTCTGAATCTGGATACATCAAAACTAGTGTAATGTTCAAGAAAAGACGTCAATTGGGGGCCATCATGCTCATTTGGTCAACTACAGAAGGTTTAACTATAATGAAATCAGAGATATTTGCACTTCCTGTAGCAAAACAAAAGAAAGACAAGACTTGGTTAGCAAACTTCCGCTTCAGTTGAATCCAGACCCAACTGCTGCAGACCTACTAACTAAACACATAAGGGGTGAACATAGAAATACAGAGAAGTAATCATAATCGGACTATTCAGACTCCTACAATTGCGGTAGGGGGTGTCGCGATTTTGAGGCTGATTTCCTCATTTCCGATCGTAAAAAAATACAGGGTTTATGCAGAACATACTCTGGACTCAAAAAGTTAAAATTACAAACAGAAAACAAATAATTCAAAATTAGATTTAATGAATTCACTATCTATATTGGCCATTGTCCCCGGCAACGGCGCCAACAACTTGATTGCGTGTAAGTCACTTCTAATCATGAAATACTAGCAAGAGTACTGGGTCAATCGCATTATAACAAGGGCGATTCAAGGTCGATCCCACACAGACGATGCAACACAGATAATATACTTACTAATATAACTAAGAACATATAGAACGGTCCCTAGACCAACATAAAGACCCAAAGAAATTGGTTTTTCTCTCCTCACCGATCTCTTAACTTCGTGTAACTAATCGTTATGTTTACTTTTCCATGTAATTTCCCGACTTAACAAGAACGTGTGAATTAATTTAGTTTTAGCTACGTGTGCAATCTCCTAATATTATGCTACTTCCACGGGACTCTCCCATGGAAGTAGGTGCCTATATGCAATTAACCTCCTTCGTTGGGTGTATTAACCCACATGCAAAATGTACTAGAAAGTGCCGGCTCAAGATCGAGAACCTCGCTAAGCATCTATCGTGGATTGAGTAGTACGTTCCTAAGAATTGATCCATACTATGTCCTAACTAAAACTTCACCTTGTAAGTCCTTAATGTTAATTTACGAAAACGCAAAGCAGATCGGCCAGATTTAACTAAACATGGATTAAACCTATCAATCAACGTAGCTGACGCCAAATCTCCAGATTTAGGGTAACCTAAGTTGCCTCGTAATTGCGATAAAGACCGTCACAAGTGCGGGAACGGTGGCTCTTAGTTCTGGAATATCATCGTTCTATTCATGTTGGTCCCAGAGAAGGGTGAAACTATAGTCAGAGGGGGGGGGGGGGGGGTGAATGACTATAGTGGAGTTTCAAAAACTTTTCTTTTGTTTAAAAGCTTTTGGGCAGCGGATAAGTCCCTTCTTACTTAGTTGTTTTCAAATCAATTTTGACGATCACAGATATAAGTTATGATCTAGGCAATTTAAATAAATGTAAAGTAAATTGCGTAAAGTAAATTGACACAAGGCTTATAGTGGTTCGGGGTGGTGTAATCCCTTAATCCACTCTTCTCCCGTGATGATCGGAGGAATTCACTTTTGTTTTCACGAGATACAATAGTATGATTGTCCTTGGCTTCCCAAGCTTCACAATCTACAAGACTATCACTCCTTGACCGTAACATGCCTTCGGTGATTCGCCTCCTTTGTCGCTCCTTGAGATCAATATCCTTCAACAAACTATCACAGTTCAACTCCTTCTCGGATTGCCTCCGATTCGGGTGCTTCGCCTTTGATGTGAATGTGATTCACACACTAGCTTGATCAATCTCGGTCTTGAATATGACTTTGTAGCTCGATATCCGAGCCGATCACTGGATGTATCCTTGTAAGTTCAGAGAGAAGGCTTTTCAAATTGACAGAGTTTCTGCTTGATTTTTCTTTTCAGATCGTTATTTTTCTTTGTCTGTCAATGCCTTCTATTTATAGCCTTGAATAACATTGATTTTGAAATTCCGTCCGTTGGCTATATTAATGAGGGAATAATCCTTGATTGTATTTTTGATTCCCCCTTAATTGCTTTCTCCTTGATTTCAGTAATCGGATTTTTCTTTCAAACAAATAGCAGAAAATCCGTCCTTGATTGACCCTCTATTGATTTTGCATTTAATGCATGATCTTCTGTATCTTCAACATATATCAAGTCTGATCTGGAAAGTGTTACTTCGCCGTTTTCTGAACGGTTGAGTGATCCTTCTGACTTAGCCGTTTTAGATCTTCCTTCACCGTTTTGTCTTCACTCAGCCGAAATTCAGTTTACTTTGCCGATTCACTGTTTTCTTCTTTGCTTCAGTTTAAGGAGAATCTTTGTACTTCACTGATCCTTGATTGGAGTTAGATCAGTGTACACCATATTTGAATATTGAGTTTCATCACTTAAAGTGTAACTTGGACTTATCCAAGGTCATCACAGACTTTCATGGTTATAAGTCAGACCATTAATGTCTTCATTGCTTCTCTGCTGGTGTTTGGCTGGCTTCACTCTGCCGAATGTCTGTTTTTACTTTGCCATCCTACCAACTAGTACAATACTTGTCTGACTCAACTTATACAACATGTCAGACTCTAAGTAAAGACTTATACAGAGAATTCTAACTTTTCAGGCTTGCTATAACAGCTAGTATGACCATCATCAAAACTTAATATAATGTTCCTAACAATTCAGATTAATTCTGGTAAATTACGGTTCATTTAAACATGCAGATTAATTATATCGCGTTAATCTAACTAATCTACCATGATAAAAACATAAAGAAAATTTCAAAGCTTCATACCTTTATCAATAGCGGATCTAGATTGATCAACTCAAGCTAGTCGATGGATCGGAGTAGAAAACCAAAAGAACGAACTCAAAATAAACTCAAGAACTTTATTTTATACAGATTGATAAGAAGAAGTATGGTAATCGCAGCTTATGTTACAATGCACGGGCACAACCTTTATATAGAGCTGTAAACCGACCTAATAATCCTAAACCTAACCGACTTAATACAATTCATGACAGCTTTTGTTCGTGTCCCTAAGTTTCACAGCTGTGGTTAGGGCTTCCGCTATCGAGGGCATATTTTCAGCTTCTGTAGGCTCAGCAGACTCTTCCATGGACTTTCTTGACTTCGGCCCAATGACTTTTTATCACTCGGATCCAATCTTCTATAGCTCCCAAACATGGTACACTTGAAAACTATGCAAAATGAGATAGAATAGTACCAAATCACGGGATTAAATACAAAGATGCAAAATTAATAACCAAGGAACAAGCACTAAGAAATCGACATGTATTTCATACAATAATCGAACTATCTTTAGTCAATAGAGCATAATTTGGGGTAAATAATAGCATAGTTTATAGTACTAAATATGGTGTGATCACTCACCTTCTTCGTTAATCCATGGTACTACTTTCTTCTCTATCAACCCCACAACATATTCAAAGTATCATTTACCCACCATACCCCCTGTCTAAACTCCCCAGCCTACGGTTTATGCACTATAACAGACCGTTTACCCACCTTCGCCTCCTATATATCCTTCACCATAGGTTAAATCTGCATCACCCTAGCTCTACACACCTTTCATTCCTAGTGTGCCATCATCTCACCTCGACCTTACTATGTTTCGTACCCGCCTCCATACCAGCTAGACAGATCTCCCCACCACTATCAAATATACCACCCATATTAAACCCATAACGTGTGATACCTACTGTTGGTCCTAGAGAAGGGTGAATATATAGTAAGAGGGGTGGGGGTGAATGACTATAGGAGTTTCAAAAACTATTCTTGATAAAAGGTTTTTGGGCAGCGGATAAAACCCTTCCTAAATGTTGCTTCAAAGTAATTTAACCACGCACACAAATAAAGTAAATTACTGAATGTAAATGCTGTAAAGTAAAGTGTAAAATATAAATGAACACATAATTTATAGTGGTTCAGGGTGGTGTAATCCCTTAATCCACTCTTCTCCTGTGATGATTGGAAGAATTCACTATTGTCTTTTACCAATACAATAGTTATGATTGTCCTTGGCTACACAAGCTTCACAAAATACAGATTATCACTCCGTGGCTACAAAATCTTCAGTGACTCAGTCTTCACACACTGCTCATTAGGAACAAATCCTTCAACAACTCTCACACTTCTGCAATTCCTTCTCAGACAATCTATTCAATTGATTGATCAAAGAGATCCTTCAAGTTGTTGTGAATTTAGATTCACAAGATTTATCAATACTTAGTTCTGGATTGTATCTTTGCTGTTCTGAAATCTATTTTTATTTACTGGATATAGCTTTGAAGACTAGAATTAAGGTTTGTGATTTTGACAGAGTTTTTGGCACTTATAATTCTTGATTGTAAAATTGTTTTTGTATATACTTCCCTGTTCATCTCTGTCAACGCCTTCTATTTATAGCCATAAATCCCTTGATTTTGAAATTCTGTCCACTAGCTATTTAACGCTCAGAATCATCCTTGATTAATTTAATCTCCTTGATTTCAGTGATCCAGATTTTCATCAAACGTTCATCATAAAATTCGTTCTTGATTGATTATGCATTTATGTCTTGATCGATTCTGCATTTATTTCTTGATCTTCCATAATTTCCATGTTTTGAATAAGTGATAGCAGCTTAATTGCCTTAGCTGCTTTTTCTTTACTTTGCCGGCTGAGTGATCACTTGACTGCTTCTTTGTAGTTATTGCACTAGTTCAGTGTTCCTTTCACTTGAATTCTTCCTTGGTTATGCTTTACTAGGTTGCTTTTTCTTTTACTCTGTTGTTGCTTTGTTTGTCAGCCGATAGTCATTTAATTCACTGATACTTGATTTTGTGTGAGATCAGTGTACACCATTTTATAAATAATCAAGTTCTATCACTTGAAATAACACTTAGACTTATCCAAGTTCATCACAGACTTCCTTGGTTATAAGTCAGTCCATAGGTCTTCATTTTACTATGCTGGTGCCTTGGCTGTCTTCACTGAGCTGGTCTATTGTCTTTACTGAGCCAGCCTACCAATGTAGTACAGTGCTTGTTTGAATGAACTTATACAACATGTCAGACATCTAAGTAAAGCCTATACTAATATTTCTGACTTAGTTCAACTTATTTCAGGCTTTCTATAACAGTTAGTATGACCATCATCAAAACAATAAAATGTTCCTAACACCTACCCACCGTTGACACCACCAACATCTTACCCACATACCCACATACCTATTTATAAAGAGTCATGATAACCTACCCGCTGACGTATTCTACAATCCCCAATACTATACGACAACAGGGAGAAGGATAACGCTAGACTCTTTACAGATGTAAATAAGTCTAGAATTCATCATTTCGATGGCAGAGCTGATTCTACAGAGGATGGGAGATGGCTGAGACTAGTGGAGTGGGATTTTAAAGGGATGATGATTCATCAAGCCACTTAGCCAAATATTACAGTTACCTTGTTGACATGAGCGACCGAAGAGTGGGCGGATTGGATAGATAGGACTAAGGAGAGATCAGTGATTGTGAGAAGGTCTATGCAAAGTTTCTTGAAGTGTATTTTCTACCGACAATTGCCAGACAGTTCATCCGGCTGAGATAAGGCTGCATGTTAGTGATGGAGTATCAGCGGCAGTTTTATAAGCTCAGAAAGTGTGTGCAAGAGATCATGGGAAAAAAGGTGAGAACACTGGCTCGATTCATGGATGGCTTGGATCATGATATCTCGGACAACATGGGAAGCGAAAGATGATACGATCCTCAAGTACCTAGAGTTTATTGACCTTCCAAGTATGTTTTAGTTTTGATGATGAAACTTGTTTTAAGGGGGAATAATGTAATACCCTGAAATTCAGAATATGGTACAAATGTAATTGTTTTGTTTGTAGTATATTGTTATAGTGATCATAGATTGTCATCTAGTTGTAGGTATTCATAGTATAATTGGATAAATTGGTGTTCTTGGACTTAATTGTTGCTTTTTTTTTTATATCAATTTTCCCAGAATCATAATGTAAAGATCTGGGTAATCTTTATGTTACTTGTTGATATATTACTAGGTATTGTTAAGTATATGAATATGCATGCTGATAATCGTTTTACTCATGTTTTTGTGTTGAAATAATATGTGTCAGTGCAATAGTTCGAACAAGAAAATAGAGGAAAACTGCAAGAAATCGGGCCAAGTGTGCTCCTAAGGACGTGATCAGTAGAGAAAGAGTGCAAGTACTCATGGGCGTGTGATCACAATCTATTAGGTACTATATTTTACACCCTATTTGCCCCCAGTTATGATCAATAGAAGAGATACAGTCTTATTACTATATGAAATGCATGTTAATTGCCTAGTGCATATTCCTTATGTCGTAATTCTGCATTTATATGTTTATCCTTTTGAATCGGTACTGTTTTGTCTCGTTTCGTTCCGTTTTCAAGAAGTACCATTTTCTAGAAGACGGATAAGGTGAATCCGGGCTGGAAGAAGTCATTGGGACGAATAGAAGTAGTCTAGAAAGAGATCTGCTAAAGAAACCAAGGAAACTAAGGCCGGACTAGGCGAGGTCCAGGCCTTGCGAGTCAAGGACTTGCAGAACACGAAACCAACTTTGCGAATATTAATTAAGTTACCTACAACACCTTATATAAGTCCGGTAGCAATTGTTTATTATGTATGTACTAATATTGAATCATGTTTATATGAAATAAAAGTTCTCTTGGCTTTATTGTGAGTTATCTTTGGTTCCCTTCTCCCCATGCCATCAACTAGCTTGAGTTGATCAAGCCAGTCTTCCATTGTTTAATGTATGAAGTTTTGAACGTTCCTTTGTGTCTTTACTATGTTATATTAACATGATTTTAAGCGTTGTAACTAATTTGAATCTTTAACGAACCAGTATTTCACTAGAATTAAACATAATGATAACATATAACCCTATAAATAGGAACCACTGTGCTCGATGCGGCGGAGGTCTATACCGACGCGTCGAGGCAATTTTAGGTCAACCTAATTTTGGATATTCGGCGTCAGCTATGTATGATCGACATGATTAATTAAAGTGTATTTAGGTCTGGGAAATTTAGTATTCGTATTCATAAACTAGCATGAAGGATTATTAATGAAGTGTTAGTTAAGACGTAGTCTGGATCGATCTATGCGAACATGCTAGTCATCGTTGATATCTTCCCGAAGAGGTTCTTTGTCTTGTGCCGGCACTCTTTAAAACTTAATGTGTGTGAGGTTATACAACCTAAGGTAGATTACCTGCACATAGACTTTTTTTGTCCTTCTAAATGGAAGTAGACAAGGTTAGGAGACTGCACCTGTAGTTAATTACTAAGATAAAACATATGTTCTAGTATTCTAGGGAATTACCGGGGAAGTAAACATGACGATAAATTTTGTCAAGTTAGGAGATAAGTTTAGAGGGAAGGTGATACCGTTTTTTTTTCTTAGTCTTTATGTTGGTTATAGACTGCTTCGATGTGTTATTAATAGGGTTTACTATGTTTATCGTTGGAAGTTGCATTGTCTCTGTACGATCGACCTTTGCTCGTTCTCTATACAAAATGGGCCTAGTCCTCTTGCTAGTATAAGTGACGTACATGAGATCAATGTTTTTGGCACCGTTGCCGGGGACAATTGCCAATTTCCGTGATAAATTTTCTAAATTCTAATTAAGAACGTTTTTGTTTTGTGTTTTTACTTTTTATTTTGAATCTTGAGTCTATTCCGGAAGAATTGGTCCGTAATAAGAGACTTGTAAGAGTTCAGACGGGGGGAGGTGGGGGGGGGGGGGTGAATGAAATTTTTTTGATTTTGGAGTTTCTCACTTAATGAACGAGACTGATTAGTAAGAACAGACTAGCAAAGTGCTCATCTGGTTTTAGTGGTCTGGTTTACTTTAAAAATGAGTGCAACGGAATAATGATATAGTTTTAAATAAGCCTTGAGCTTGGTTTTCTATGCTGAGTAGTGTGATGTTGAGTATGCAAGTATTGAAAGTAAAGTGCTGAAAATAAATGAGTCAGGAAATGTTATCGATCTGTGGAGTGGCGTAATCTCCTACATGACTACTTCTCCCATGACTCGGGAGGTATGAATATTGTTCTCTATACTAATACAATAGGTTAATGTCCTTGACACCCTGCATATGCTTCACACTCTAAAGCCAATCCATGACACCCCGCATGTGCTTTAGTGATCTATTTGCACGTAGCTCGTCTGATGAACTTCCTTTCTCCAATGACTCATCTGTCTTCTCCGCTGCTCCTTCACACCCCGCATATGCTTCAACAAGTTCGCCTTGAGAACTTTTTTTCTGAATAGAGTGAGTGCTTTATCAAAATAATGTTACAAAGGATGAGAGCTTTTGCTGAATCTGACTTTGAAGTTTCGGTTTCAGCTCTCTTGATCAAGTAGATCACTAGATAATTTCTGTTTTGCTTAGTTGTTTTTTATCTTCTTTAATTCTAGATTTGGATTGGTAAGCTTTGATATGAAGATCTTGTTCTTGAAGAGATTGAGTATTTTGATAGCTTTTTGTCAAAATCTTTTTAACTTGCTCAACTCTTTTTTTTGGTTGCTCTTCTTCATCCTTATATAGTCTTTGTCGGGTATATGTACCATTGAGAAAATGAGTGGCCCTATCCCATATTAGATGTTGATTTGTCACTTGAATTTAAAAAATGGTCCGTTCAGCTTTTGTCCATTGGAGCCCGTACTTGATGGCTTCTAGAATGTAACTTTATAGCATCAAATGCTATTTCTCCACCTGTATGAATTCAAAGCTGTTAGATCAAAAGTTGATCATATGGATGGCTACACGTCCTTGTAATTATCACTTCATTTATCTTTTAGTCACTTATGGGTAATGGTCATCTCTGGTCTGAATCTTGACTCGTCTGGATCTGGATCATTAACTCATCTACTATTTGCTTTTGCTTGTTGGTCTGCTTTTCCTTTGTAAGAACTCTGACTTCTGGATGAGTAGTCTGCTTGATGGATGAGAGTCTGGTCTTCTATTCTTTAGATCTTCAATCCAATAGTACTATATTTGATTAAAAACAAATACAAGTAAAGTCTGACCAAGCCTATAAAATTCGAATGTCAGACTACTAAGCAAACTTATACTTGGTATCTAAACCAACAATTTTGGTATCATCAAAACTTCTAATCTATGGGGACCTAAAAAATTCTACCTTTTTGATGATGCCAAAACCAATCAAGCATGACAATAAATTATAATTTGAAGTAAATGCAAATAAGTCAAAAAGATTTTGACGTGTGGAGAAAAGATAGATTTTATAAATATAGAGAGAAGTATGTTACAAATCATTTAAAACAAAATAATTTAAAGTACAGTTGGAATAAACTTTTAAATCACCAGTCTGGATTCTTCAAATCTTCCTCCAGACTCATGTCCATCTATTCATGTTCCTTAAAAGCTTATAAAACTTGTCTTCTCTTTTCCGATCTCCAGAAAAAACTTCTTCAGAACGCTTCAAAGATAGCAGCAACAAAACTTTCCTACTTTCACATCTTAAGGCTCAGATCTTTCCTTTGCCTTTCTCACCAGCATCATCATCATCTTTATTTTCCTTTCCATCTTCCCCCTTTTTTGGCGTTATCCAAAAGGGAGTCTATCAGAATTTTGTTCAGCTGAGATTGATTTGCAAGGAATTCATTGAATGTAAGAGATAGTGAAGTGACGGCTTGTTGTAGGCTCCGGATCTGTGCTTTTGTTCCTGATGCACTTAAATCAACATGTTCCCCCGATTGTCCTGCTAGTTGATCAATCTTTTGATGTGTGAAGTCATGTCTACTTCCAGATAATTCATTACTCAAGTGGATTCCATCCAAAACACTCTGATGTTGATTGACCAAGCATTGGTCAACCATATACTCCAAGGTTGTTCTGATGCTGGTAGCTAGATTTGCAATTTCGGTCCTGAGCCCTGCACCCTCTATGCTTAGATCTCTCAGTTGATTCTTACGGCTCCTAAAGGCTCTTCTATCCAAATCATGTCTGAACTGTAGATGTGTTTGGATGCAATCCATACCATATTGTATGTCATGGGTAATGTCCATCAGAATAGGACCTTCAAACTCAACTGGTTATGGAAATGACTCTTATTCCCCCTCAGTTGATTGCCTTTTTCCATCATTAAACTCTTTCCCTTGGTTATTATCCTCAAGATTCTTAGTATGTGCAATGGATTCAGTATCTTGAGCCGGTTTAGATTCTCTTACAACAATATTACCTCCAGCATTCCCATCATCATCATTACTATCATCATCATCAGAGTCAGCACTGTAATCATCATGATTATCATCATCATCAGATTCATCATGTTCTTGAGGATTGAGTTCTGGTTTGAGAGTTCCTTTGTGCATCCCAGACAAAACCGAGGACGTTATGTATAGCAGCTTCCATGGATCGAACATATCCAAAAAGTTGTCTTCAGGATGTATCTCCTATGTGTCTTCCCTTACCAAATCTCTCACTCATCCTTCTTCTCTTTCCATTTCTTCTTTGTCCGTAAGATCATGAATAGCTATTGGACTTCATCCATCTAATCACTCTCATCTTCTGCTTATAAAGTGTATCAATTGGATCTACATGGTATAGATCATGATAGGGAATGTGATGAGTTTCAGGCATGTCCTGATCCCTTCTTTCTGACCTGGATTGCTCAACCGGAGCAAGATTCTCAATTGTTTCAGCTTCAGGTGTGGTTAATGGTGGAGTACTAGTCTGATATCTCAAAGGACTAGTTTCTTTTACATTTGGTTGTGTAGTAGTCTTGATTTCCATAGTGGCTGGTTCCTCATCAGGAACCAATGATTCTTATTCTTCAACCTTCCTTTCTACAATAGCAAGCAATGCCTTAACTGATTCTGGTACATTTCCTAATATACCAACATTCTCTGATTGTTGCAGTTTGTGCAGTTGGTGATGAGTGCGTAGTAGATTTTTTTGATTATCTCGGCCAGAGACATGGTATCTTTATCATCTGAGGAAGATATGTCAACGATATGCATAGATGGAACAGTTGGAAGCAATACCCGTGGTGTGGCCTGAGATGGAACAGTTTGTAGAACGGATGGAGGTTGAGTTTTTGGTTCTGAATCCCTATGTCGTTCTGCTATTGTTTTGAATCGCTTTGTCAGTCGTGTGCTGGCATATGCTTCAATCCCGGATGCCGAAGCCTGTCCCAGAGCAGTTTCTTGAGGTGGTTAAACAAGTGCCATTGATAGGACCATTGTGGTTTTTCTCTTTTTCTTTCCGGCCTTTGATCTTTCTTTTTTCTCACGCTCAGAAAGGAAAGAGATTTTTTTCCAAAGGAATAGAGATGGCGTTTCTCATATTTATACCCAATCTTCTGATGAGTATGTGAATCACAAATCCAAATGATTTTGTGAAGTGAAAAGATCCATCCGTTTTCCTTCCTTGAGAGTTTTCAGCATTCTTCTCTCTGATTAGTTGATCCAACATTTTAGTGTAGATGTATTCTCCTCAATTGAAACTTCTATTTTTATGAACAACATACAACAATTTGAATAATTCTTCTCTGAGTGAGATTTTCGCAGATGTGCCTCCAGATAATTAAGCCTCTGATAATCATGTCAGCAAGGTTACAAAAGTTGCTGTTCATGTTCTGTGAGCTATCTCTATTCTTGATTTCAATATTCCCACTCTATGCTATGGTGTTGAAGAACTCTGTTCAATTTGCAATGTGGATAAGACTGGTTTTTGCGGTTTGACCATTCTCCAAACTCATCACAGGTGTAATGTGTCATTGTTGATGTGCAATACACTTCCTTACACATTTGTGATTTTGTCACCGCTTTTATTGTAAACAACATTTCTCCAGAACTTTAGTGTATCTTCGGACTGTAATTTGGAGTTCGATTATCAATGAGTAAATGAAGGTTTTTCCGACGAAAGTAGTTCACCGTGGATATGGTGAATGCATATTTGTCTGAGTTGGCTAAGAAGCCATATAAGTGGAAGTTTTGGCCAGTATGAACTTGATCATGAACCATTTTAGTTTTTCTGGGTAAGATTTTCTGAATAGTATGATGAAGAAGATGAATAGTTGTTCAGAAAAGGGTTTCTGGAGGGGGTTTCAAATTTTGAAAGTGTAATGTGAAAATGTTTCGAACAGCGGTTATGTAGATAATGTACAGTGGAGATATAAATGATCTAGGGATTGTGTGTATCAATACTCTAACCTTAGGTTTTCTAGCCGTAATGATGACTTTTGATCTCAAAGATTGTGATATGGCCATAACTTCCCCACTTATGGAAGTTTAGGGACACAAACCGTCTTTCAATGCTATCGGAGTTGCAATAATCAGATGTCTAGCCAATACGCTTCCTCCACGTGTCTGTTTATCTCGAAACTCCCCATAAACATCCTGTAACTCCTCGCATTACGTGTTTAAATGAACCAAGTGGTCAGGTGTAACAATCTTTGTAGCATTAAATAATAATTTTCTCATTAAAATCTGTAACACTTTTCTTCTTCAATGTGATTTGATATTTCATAGTACTTCTTTAGGAGAATTTATGAACCTTGTCCGGTAGACTTGCTTTTCTTCCTCCAAGGTTGTCTGTATTGAATGTCCAATACTCGTCTGTGTCCATTGGTCATCTAGTTTTATTTCAGACTAGTTCTAATCATCAAAACTAATGCGAAGACCTAACAAATGTCTGATAACCAGATGTTTAGGAAGCCAATACCAATTTATGAAATCATTAACTCAATGATTAATCTGTCAGGTGAGTGTTAAGGGTGATTTTATATGATTTATATCATTATATTTTGTAACAATTCTCTCCATATTCGTATAATTTGCCTAGAAATTAAGTGTTTAATTGAATTATTGAGCAAATGAGGTTTTAAACGGTTTAATCGCAAAATTGGTTGATTTAGGTGTTTTATTGTTGATTTTATATTGATTTGGATGATATTACACTTTGCAATGTTTTATTATATTGTAGATACACGAAATTGGCTCAAAAGAGGATTAAAAGATGTCAAGGATCGAATTCATATGAAGAAAAAGAGATAGAGATGAAAAAAATCAGATTTGAAGTAACCTGAACGTGCGTTCAATCCTCCGTCCAGTGGACGGGCGTCTAAGCAAGTGGATGGGCGTCCAGAAGAAGTGATTTGATTCAGAGTTCTCCCAAATTTAGTGGACGAGCGTCCAAATTAAAGAAGGACGGGCGTCTGATCCAGCTCGGCCCGACTCGAAGTTTTTATTGAAGGCTGGACGGACGTCCAGCATAACGGACGGGCGTCCGAGCGCCGACTTAGCAGAACCGACTCTGAAATTCTATATATAGCTGCGTTTTCTCCCATAATTATCATCAGATTTTTGAACCCCAAAACCCTAGGGGCGGGTCAGTTTTTATTTTTTTTATTTTCTATCTAGACTCAAACACTTTTTATGTATTTTTACTCATACAATTCGATCTTCAAGAGGATGCTAAGAGGCTAGACCTCTATTGAACAAGCATTGTGAAGCCATCCTATCAACAATCCAGTTTCGTTTCTTGATTATCTTGTGAGTTTTTCTTATCAAAGTTGTATCTTTATTATGTTTATCTTGATTTTCTGCAATTATATCGAAAGATGCTTGCATGTGTGATGTTTAATGTTGATGAGAATCGTTATTAAACCCTAGATCACCATAATAAAGATTAGATTTTTAATCTAAATTAACGAGAGTTATTAGGTTAGATTTCTAGGTTAGAAATTGAGAGATTTCACACATTTGATTAGAAAACGTTAATCTTTAGATCGAAAGATAGGAGATTAATAGGCGAACTTGTCTAAGAAATTAGGAGTTCATACCTTGGCTAGGTGAATCACAACTTGGTTAAAAATCACGAGATAATCTAGATAGAAATTGATAGTTGTAGGATAGGTGGATCAATAGCTTGTTCGCTCGTAAAATATTGATTAAATCACTCGAACTTGAATTGCTTAGTAAAATTGCAATCTTTATTTCATAATAGATTTAGCTTAGTTAATTTGTTCGCAACCATATTTTCCTGGCTTTAGGTCTCGATCTTCTGTCCAGTTATTCTATCGTTAGTTTTCCGTTTTAGTTATTCACTGTTTTATTTTCGTATCTTTTAGTAGTAATCGTGACATAATTAGGTTAGATAATAAAAACTAGATTAAACAACCCTGATTCCCCGTAAGATCGACCTGGTATCAACCTCTATACTATGATCCCTGCACTTGGGGTATACCGGATTTATAAATTTATTACTTGTTTATTTTGCTTAGATAAAATCCGAGACAAGTTTTTGGCGCCATTGCCGGGGAACCGGACGGTTGTCTAGTTTTTATTTATCTATTACTTGTTTATTTTACTTTTATTTCTCTTTTTATGTTCTTTATTCTTTTATTATTAGGTAATTTATAGTTAAGTTATTAGATTGTTCGTCATTAGGTTTCGTAGTTATCATTTTCTTAGTTTATTTTATCTTTTCTGTTCTTCTGTTTTTCTGTTTTTTTTAATCAGACGAGCGTCCAGTTGATACGGACGCCCGTCCGTTTAAATTTTTCTAACTCTTTTCGTAGTTTACCCAGTCAGACTCGCGTCTGGTTAACCAGACGCCCGTCCTATTCATTATCCAGGCAGACGCCCGTCCAGTCATCTGGACGCCCGTCTGACCTCTTTCTTTTCAAAATATTTTCTCTGTTTTAACCTTTGAATTAAAGGTTAAACAACTAGATCTTGGTATCGGTTTATGCAAACTCGGAGTCAAAAGGGGCCACTACTCTATACCCCTGACCTCGAGCGAACCATAGTCCGACCAAACAGGAGAAGACTCCGTTTTGCGGACCACCCTGACGAAGAAAACACAGTCGAACGGGATATCGAACAAGCTCGAGAGATCGAAAATATAGTCATTATGGCTGCTGAAGATAGACGTACGTTGGCTGACTACGCCATGCCTGGCGTAGTCAAGGTCAACCCGGCTATCGTCCTACCAACCATAAATGCTCAGACCTTCGAACTCAAGCCTGGTCTCATTCAAATGATGCAACATGCATCTATCTTCCACGGCTATCAGTCTGAAAATCCGCACACTCACGTACACACATTTC
This sequence comes from Gentiana straminea, assembly GCA_036785695.1. Classification (NCBI taxonomy): domain Eukaryota; kingdom Viridiplantae; phylum Streptophyta; class Magnoliopsida; order Gentianales; family Gentianaceae; genus Gentiana; species Gentiana straminea. Next base: position 9,482,421 of record JAVUPR010000224.1, on the reverse strand, counting down.
TGGAGATATGTGGTACGACTCGCATTCAAGGCGTAAGCGAGGATGCCATTAAGCTGAAATTGTTTCCGTTTTCCTTGAAGGGAGAGGCAAAAGAGTGGTATAACTCTCTCCCTGCTGAATCCATTACCACTTGGGCTGGACTTGAAAAAGAGTTTCTAAGTCAATATTTCCCACTTTCCAAGACAGCCCAATGCCTCAGTGAAATTTTTAAATTTTATCAGAAGGAAAACGAGTCATTCTTTGATGCTTGGAAGAGGTTCAAATCTCTTCTTCGGAAATGTCCCCATCATGGTATTGACTTGCAGAGGTAAGTCAATACATTTTTCAGTGGATTGATCGAGCTCACTAAGGGCATGGTCAATAGTTCTTCTGGTGGGGTATTCTTGAGAAAAACACCTGAAGAGGGATGGGCACTATTTGAGGATATTGCCTAGTACAATTACGCCCCCTCTCAAGCTATTCAAGCACCTCCTCCTCCTTCTAAGATCGAGAAGGTGAATATGCAAAGTCTGATCGCCATGCTGCAAAAGCAGATGGCAGCTTCTCAAATTTCTCCTAATCCGATCAATCAGAATCTTTCCACTCAACAGAACTCTCAAGTTCTATACTGTGAGAATTGTTGTCAGACTGGCCATATGATTGGCCAGTGTCAATTTATTCCCCCCTCTGCTTATCAAGTTAATACTGTTCATGAAAATGGACAGTATAATCCAGTCACATGTCAGAACTGTGACAATGTGGGGCATACATCTCGTTTCTGTCCTTTGAATGGACAGAATGCTGAAGTAAACGTGATATGAAATTGCATGGATCTAGGAAAAGCGGTACTTGAACTTTAGGTGGTTTTCGGATTTTGTTGAAGTCTAGAAATGAAGGTATTTGGAAGTTGGTGAATCCTCCTCGACACAACTACAACAATGCGTAGAAGCACCTTGGAATATTTCTCGAGAGCTCCTCGACACAACCTCAACTTTGTGAGGAAGCACCTTGGAATAACCTTGACACCTAGAAAACTTGTTTCTAAGCACCTTGGTATAGGACACCCACAAAGGTTGCTCAAGCCTTTGATAATCCGACAGAACCTCTATCCAGAGAATTCCAAACACACACTAATCCAAGTGTATAAAAGAGAAAATTTATATTGATGTCAAAGATGATCCAAAATACAATTGATAGTTTGAGTATTTATAGGCTACTTGAAAAAGCTAAGTACATGAATAAGACTAGTATTGGTAAGCTAAAAGACTTCTAAAAATCCTCAAAAGGTGGCGCCATTTGTGATGTTTGGAGAGTCCAAGGTGAGTTCATTTCATGCTTCCAAAATAATGTAATGTATCTCCAATTGTCCAAGTTCAATGCATCTAGTTTCTTCAAGCAATTTCTTCCAACAAAAAGTGGCGCCTATTTCCCTTAATTTCCAACCTTGATACTTGATTAATTATAGTCGTATGATAGTGCAAATATAGTAGTAATATAATGCGACTAATTACTTAATTAATCCGAGATTCCGTCGAATAAATGACGGTCTTCAAAACTTCAAAATGTGATGAGTACATAGATTCCAAATCTTCAAAATGTTGTAGGACCAAAGTATTCATCGAATCAAGCCTCAATTTTCGTTGGAGACGAGTTTCGGGTCCAAGTCTAGTCGTGACGGGTGGTGGAGTGTCGGATGGCTCTATACTTACATCATTCCCTCCCGGTTGAGAAGGATCTGTCCTCAGATATGTTGGATTGTCATAGGGTCGCAGGTCCGTCACGTTAAACGAGTTTGAAATTCCCAGTCGGCCGGAATGTCAAGCTTGTAGGAGTTATTATTGATTCTTTCCAAAACTTGATACGGTCCATCGCCACGCGGATGTAATTTTGTTTTGCGCTTGTGGGGAAATCTATCTTTGCGAAAATGCAACCAAACCCAATCGCCGGGGTCAAATATCATCTCTTTTCGGCCCTTGTTTGCTTGTTTCTCGTACCGAGCTGTTTGGGCTTCCACATTTTCCCTTGCTTTGGCGTGCAACTTTCGAACCATCTCAGCCTTCTTGTCGCCATCGAGATTGGTAAGTATACCTGGAGGTAAAGGAACCAAATCAATAGGGGTGATAGGATTAAAACCATACACAATCTCAAATGGTGAAAATTTAGTAGCAGAATGTGTGGCACGATTATAAGCAAACTCCACATATGGTAACCACGTCTCCCAATTCTTTAAATTCTTTTGCACTACCGAGCGCAATAATTGCCCCAAAGTCCGATTAACAACCTCAGTTTGACCATCAGTTTGTGGATGATATGCAGTAGAATACAACAAAGTAGTACCTAAACGCATCCACAACACTCGCCAAAAATGACTTATAAATTTAACATCGCGGTCACTAACAATTGACTTAGGTACACCATGTAGTCGTACAACTTCCTTAAAGAATAATTCAGCAATATGCGAAGCATCATTTGTTTTATTACACGCAATAAAGTGAGCCATCTTAGAAAAACGATCGACGACCACAAAAATAGAATCCTTGCCCGATTGAGAACGAGGTAAGCCAAGTACAAAATCCATCGATAGGTCGACCCAAGGGAAATCGGGAATGGGTAAAGGAGTATACAAACCATGGGGTTGTGATTTCGATTTTGCCTTAAGACAATTAACACACGACTTACACACTCGATGAACATCACGAGCCATCTTAGGCCAATAAAAATGTGTGTGAAGTATGTCCAAAGTTTTAGAAACCCCAAAATGTCCCATAAGCCCACCGCCATGTGCTTCTTGTACCAAATATTCACGCAACGATCCCCGAGGGATACACAATCGATTTTCTTTAAATAAAAACCCCTCATGTTGATAAAATTTATTCGGTGCGGCGGTATGGGTCAACTTATATATTTCGTAAAAAATCAACATCCGAAGCATACAACTCTTTAATGTGCTCAAACCCAAGTAGCTTGGTTTGCATGTGTGTGATAAGAGTGTAGCGTCTAGACAAGGCATCGGCGACGTGTTTTCTTTTCCTTTTTTATACTTAATCACATAAGGAAACGACTCGATAAATTCCATCCACCTAATGTGTCTTAAGTGCAATTTTGATTGTCCCTTTAAATATTTCAAAGATTCATGGTCCGAATGAATAACAAACTCTCGTGGACGCAAGTAATGTTGCCAAACCCGTAGACATTGAACAAGTGAATATAATTCTTTGTCATAGGTTGCGTAATTTAGTTGTGCGCCTTTTAATTTTTCGCTATAGTATGCAATCGGACGCCCTCTTGAATTAAAACTCCACCAATTCCCACCCCGGATGCATCACATTCTATCTCAAACATTTTAGAAAAATCGGGCAACGCAAGAATAGGTGCAGAAATTAAACAAGATTTAAGAGTTTCAAATGCTTCCCTTTGTGTGTTTCCCCAATGGAATGGAGCATTCTTCTTTACCAACTCATTCAATGGTGCAGCGATAGTGCTGAAATTTTGAATAAATCGTCGGTAAAAACTAGCGAGGCCATGACAACTTCGAACCTCCGTTGCATTTTTTGGTTCTGGCCACTCGGATATCGCCTTGACCTTTTCTTGATCGACCTCGATCCCCTGTCCACTCACAACAAAACCAAGGAAGACAACTCGATCCAAACAAAACGAACACTTTTTTAAGTTTGCATAAAGTTGTTCTTTACGGAGTGCTCCCAAAACAAGACTTAGGTGTGAAAGATGCGACTTTAAATCGTGACTATTTATTAAAATATCATCGAAATAGACCACGACAAATCGTCCAATAAATTCCCTAAGTATTTCATTCATCAACCGCATAAAAGTACTAGGCGCGTTGGTAAGTCCAAAAGGCATAACGAGCCATTCATACAAGCCATGTTTTGTTTTAAATTAATTCGGTTTTCCATTCATCGCCCTCACGAATCCTCACTTGGTGATAACAACTTTTTAAATCAATCTTCGAAAATATTTTTGCACCATGCATTTCATCCAACATATCATTAAGGTAAGGAATGGGATAGCGATATTTTACCATGATTTGATTAATGGCACGACAGTCGGTGCACATTCTCCATTCGCCATTTTTCTTTGGCACAATAATAACGGGAACCGCACATGGACTCATGGATTCGCGAATTCGCCATTCTCTGATACCAACTGATGTGAAATTGCACGGATCTAGGAAAATCGGTATCTGGATTCAAGTCTTTCTCCTATAATTCTTGAACTTGGCATTGAATCTCCTTAGTCTCCTCGGGATTTCCCGATAAGCCGGTCGGTTAGGCAAGATAGCGCCCGGAATAAAATCAATTTGGTGCTCAACGCCTCGAAGTGGTGGTAATCCGCTTGGCTCTTCGTCCGGAAATATATCGTCAAATTCCTGCAAAATGGTTAGTACTTCTTCGGGAATGGTTCCTGCAAGGTCACGGATTAGCGTACAACAAGGATATAGAATAGGAGAATCACTATTATGTTCCGAACGAGAAACCAATGGATAAAAATCCTTATAGACGAACAAAATAGGATTCCGAACAGCCGCAAAACTCACTTTCTTATCACGATTTTGGGAGTTAATTTTGACATTCTCGGGTGGTACAATAGCCTTTCCCGTAATTACTACGCGCTTGCTCTTTTCTTTCAAAGAAATTTGACATAGTCGGCATGAGCCTCGTGTGGGGGTAACGGACTCAAAGTGATACGCTTTCCTTTGTGTGTCAAAGTATATTTATTTAGAAAACCATCATAAAGAACACGCTTATCAAATTTCCATGGACGGCCAAGCAACAAATGAGTGACATGCATAGGAACAACATCGCAAAGAACTTTATCGTCATATTTCGACAAGCTAAAATTCACGTATGCTTGCTTTGTCACTTTCACGGATCCACTCTCGTTCAACCATTGCAATTTATATGGTTGTGGGTGCTTTATTGTGGGAATTTTTAATTTTTCAACAACCTCACTACCAATCACATTGGTACAACTACCGGAGTCAATAATCATCATGCAAATTTTTCCTTCGATAAGACAACGAGTTTGAAAAATATTCTCACGTTGTATTTCGTTGTTATCGATTTGACTCACCGTGCTAAGGACTTTTTTGGTTACAAATAACGCACGCTCATCATAAAAAGTTCCCATATCGTCACTTTCATCGTCCTCAACTTGTTCATTTTCATTAACAATTTCCTTCTCATCCTCGGATTCCGATTGATATAATCCATCCTTATTAGCAATATAAGTGCGCTTATTGACACATTCATTAGCCTTATGGCCCAACCCCTTGCACTTATAACAAATTGTAGGTTCTTCGGTTTTTCCCTTAGGCGCGTTTTAGGGAGGAGTAAATTTAGCAGAATTTTTAATAGGAAACTTACCTCCGTCGCCTTTGGATGATGTCGGCCGATATGTAGCGGGGCTGGAATTTTTGCTAAGTTGTGCTCTTCACCTCTTGAGTTGCTGTTCCTTCGTCAAACCCGCATGTACCATTTCGTCGTAAGTTGTGCAATTCATCATTTCAACCTGGTCGGCTATCTCAGGCCGCAATCCTGCCAAAAACCGAGCCATGGTGTGTTCATCGGCTTCTTCTGTATCGGTGCGCATTAATGCCAACTCCAATTCATCGTGATAGACTTGAACAGATTTCTCGCCTTGTTGGAGAGTTTGTAATTTCCTCACTTGTTCCTGTCGATACGACTCGGGCACCCACTTCCGGTGCATCTCATTTTTAAGCACTTCCCAAGATGAAATCGCCTGTTGTCTTGATTTCCTACGCTTTTCATTAGTTTTCTGAAACCAAAGCATAGGTCGTTCCTCAAATTCACTTGTGGCAAGTTGAACCTTATTCTTTCCGAATAGTTATGACAATTAAATATTTGCTCAACTTTAAGAACCCAAGAAAAATACTCATCAGGATTAGAATTACCTTTAAATGCCGGAATTTTTTGTTTAATACCTTGGAGATTTTCTCTTGGTGCCGCCAAGATAGTAGCTGTATCGTCAAATGGCAAGTCTTCGTCGCCATTGGTAGAATGATTGCTGGGTTCATGTGCTTGTGGTTGAACACCTTGTCCCACTTGTATTTGGGCAAATCGTTCATCCATTCTTTGAATCATATAATGAATTATATGCTGCAAACGCTCCTGTTCCTCCTCACTTATTCTAGGAATTCGATCGTGGTTTTCCATTTTTATTTTTATTTTTATTTTTTGTTTTAAATGTGTGTTGTTTCTCAAGATGGAAGAATATATCGAATATATCAAGTAACATAGAAACCTTGGAGGATTTCTTACAACAAGAAGTAGACACAGGAATTTTAAGTGTTTTTGGAAATTCTAGGCACTACTCCAAAATTCAGAAAAAAATTGCCGGGAGAAGAAAAATAAAAAGGAAAATGTTTAATGTTTTTTTTTTTTTTTTCACTTGTTGCACGTACGGAGCGGTATGCCCGTGTGGAACAAGTTCTTCAAATACACACGTTATAGACTATACCAGTATGCCGTATTATGCTATACCTTTAAGCTCTTCTAACATACGTACGTTTATATGCAACAATAATATAGAAGAAAGAAAAAAAAAAGAAAATAAAAATGATATAGTATCACAATTCCGCCTTGTTCTCTCGATACCAACCGATGTGAAATTGCGCGGATCTAGGAAAAGCGGTACTTGAACTTTAGGTGGTTTTCGGATTTTGTTGAAGTCTAGAAATGAAGGTATTTGGAAGTTGGTGAATCCTCCTCGACACAACTACAACAATGCGTAGAAGCACCTTGGAATATTTCTCGAGAGCTCCTCGACACAACCTCAACTTTGTGAGGAAGCACCTTGGAATAACCTTGACACCTAGAAAACTTGTTTCTAAGCACCTTGGTATAGGACACCCACAAAGGTTGCTCAAGCCTTTGATAATCCGACGAACCTCTATCCGAGAATTCCAAACACACACTAATCCATGTGTATAAAAGAGAAAATTTATATTGATGTCAAAGATGATCCAAAATACAATTGATAGTTTGAGTATTTATAGGCTACTTGAAAAAGCTAAGTACATGAATAAGACTAGTATTGGTAAGCTAAAAGACTTCTAAAAATCCTCAAAAGGTGGCGCCATTTGTGATGTTTGGAGAGTCCAAGGTGAGTTCATTCCATGCTTCCAAAATAATGTAATGTATCTCCAATTGTCCAAGTTCAATGCATCTAGTTTCTTCAAGCAATTTCTTCCAACAAAAAGTGGCGCCTATTTCCCTTAATTTCCAACCTTGATACTTGATTAATTATAGTCGTATGATAGTGCAAATATAGTAGTAATATAATGCGACTAATTACTTAATTAATCCGAGATTCCGTCGAATAAATGACGGTCTTCAAAACTTCAAAATGTGATGAGTACATAGATTCCAAATCTTCAAAATGTTGTAGGACCAAAGTATTCATCGAATCAAGCCTCAATTTTCGTTGGAGACGAGTTTCGGGTCCAAGTCTAGTCGTGACGGGTGGTGGAGTGTCGGATGGCTCTATACTTACATCATTCCCTCCCGGTTGAGAAGGATCTGTCCTCAGATCTGTTGGATTGTCATAGGGTCGCAGGTCCGTCACGTTAAACGAGTTTGAAATTCCCCAGTCGGCCGGAATGTCAAGCTTGTAGGAGTTATTATTGATTCTTTCCAAAACTTGATACGGTCCATCGCCACGCGGATGTAATTTTGTTTTGCGCTTGTGGGGAAATCTATCTTTGCGAAAATGCAACCAAACCCAATCGCCGGGGTCAAATATCATCTCTTTTCGGCCCTTGTTTGCTTGTTTCTCGTACCGAGCTGTTTGGGCTTCCACATTTTCCCTTGCTTTGGCGTGCAACTTTCGAACCATCTCAGCCTTCTTGTCGCCATCGAGATTGGTAAGTATACCTGGAGGTAAAGGAGCCAAATCAATAGGGGTGATAGGATTAAAACCATACACAATCTCAAATGGTGAAAATTTAGTAGCAGAATGTGTGGCACGATTATAAGCAAACTCCACATATGGTAACCACGTCTCCCAATTCTTTAAATTCTTTTGCACTACCGAGCGCAATAATTGCCCCAAAGTCCGATTAACAACCTCAGTTTGACCATCAGTTTGTGGATGATATGCAGTAGAATACAACAAAGTAGTACCTAAACGCATCCACAACACTCGCCAAAAATGACTTATAAATTTAACATCGCGGTCACTAACAATTGACTTAGGTACACCATGTAGTCGTACAACTTCCTTAAAGAATAATTCAAAGAATATGCGAAGCATCATTTGTTTTATTACACGCAATAAAGTGAGCTATCTTAGAAAAACGATCGACGACCACAAAAATAGAATCCTTGCCCGATTGAGAACGAGGTAAGCCAAGTACAAAATCCATCGATAGGTCGACCCAAGGGAAATCGGGAATGGGTAAAGGAGTATACAAACCATGGGGTTGTGATTTCGATTTTGCCTTAAGACAATTAACACACGACTTACACACTCGATGAACATCACGAGCCATCTTAGGCGAATAAAAATGTGTGTGAAGTATGTCCAAAGTTTTAGAAACCCCAAAATGTCCCATAAGCCCACCGCCATGTGCTTTTTGTACCAAATATTCACGCAACGATCCCCGAGGGATACACAATCGATTTTCTTTAAATAAAAACCCCTCATGTTGATAAAATTTATTAAGTGCAGCAGTATGGGTCAACTTATATATTTCAGAAAAATCAACATCCGAAGCATACAACTCTTTAATGTGCTCAAACCCAAGTAGCTTGGTTTGCATGTGTGTGATAAGAGTGTAGCGTCTAGACAAGGCATCGGCGACATTGTTTTCTTTTCCTTTTTTATACTTAATCACATAAGGAAACGACTCGATAAATTCCATCCACCTAATGTGTCTTAAGTGCAATTTTGATTGTCCCTTTAAATATTTCAAAGATTCATGGTCCGAATGAATAACAAACTCTCGTGGACGCAAGTAATGTTGCCAAACCCGTAGACATTGAACAAGTGAATATAATTCTTTGTCATAGGTTGCGTAATTTAGTTGTGCGCCTTTTAATTTTTCGCTATAGTATGCAATCGGACGCCCCTCTTGAATTAAAACTCCACCAATTCCCACCCCGGATGCATCACATTCTATCTCAAACATTTTAGAAAAATCGGGCAACGCAAGAATAGGTGCAGAAATTAAACAAGATTTAAGAGTTTCAAATGCTTCCCTTTGTGTGTTTCCCCAATGGAATGGAGCATTCTTCTTTACCAACTTATTCAATGGTGCAGCGATAGTGCTGAAATTTTGAATAAATCGTCGGTAAAAACTAGCGAGGCCATGACAACTTCGAACCTCCATTGCATTTTTTGGTTCTGGCCACTCGGATATCGCCTTGACCTTTTCTTGATCGACCTCGACCCCCTGTCCACTCACAACAAAACCAAGGAAGACAACTCGATCCAAACAAAACGAACACTTTTTTAAGTTTGCATAAAGTTGTGCTTTACGGAGTGCTCCCAAAACAAGACTTAGGTGTGAAAGATGCGACTTTAAATCGTGACTATATATTAAAATATCATCGAAATAGACCAAGACAAATCGTCCAATAAATTCCCTAAGTATTTCATTCATCAACCGCATAAAAGTACTAGGCGCGTTGGTAAGTCCAAAAGGCATAACGAGCCATTCATACAAGCCATGTTTTGTTTTAAATTAATTCGGTTTTCCATTCATCGCCCTCACGAATCCTCACTTGGTGATAACAACTTTTTAAATCAATCTTCGAAAATATTTTTGCACCATGCATTTCATCCAACATATCATTAAGGTAAGGAATGGGATAGCGATATTTTACCATGATTTGATTAATGGCACGACAGTCGGTGCACATTCTCCATTTTTCTTTGGCACAATAATAACGGGAACCGCACATGGACTCATGGATTCGCGAATTCGCCATTCTCTGATACCAACTGATGTGAAATTGCACGGATCTAGGAAAATCGGTATCTGGATTCAAGTCTTTCTCCTATAATTCTTGAACTTGGCGTTGAATCTCCTTAGTCTCCTCGGGATTTGCCCGATAAGCCGGTCGGTTAGGCAAGATAGCGCCCGGAATAAAATCAATTTGGTGCTCAACGCCTCGAAGTGGTGGTAATCCGCTTGGCTCTTCGTCCGGAAATATATCGTCAAATTCCTGCAAAATGGTTAGTACTTCTTCGGGAATGGTTCCTGCAAGGTCACGGATTAGCATACAACAAGGATATAGAATAGGAGAATCACTATTATGTTCCGAACGAGAAACCAATGGATAAAAATCCTTATAGACGAACAAAATAGGATTCCGAACAGCCGCAAAACTCACTTTCTTATCACGATTTTGGGAGTTAATTTTGACATTCTCGGGTGGTACAATAGCCTTTCCAATTACTACGCGCTTGCTCTTTTCTTTCAAAGAATTTGACATAGTCGGCATGAGCCTCGTGTGGGGGTAACGGACTCAAAGTGATACGCTTTCCTTTGTGTGTCAAAGTATATTTATTTAGAAAACCATCATAAAGAACACGCTTATCAAATTGCCATGGACGGCCAAGCAACAAATGAGTGACATGCATAGGAACAACATCGCAAAGAACTTTATCGTCATATTTCGACAAGCTAAAATTCACGTATGCTTGCTTTGTCACTTTCACGGATCCACTCTCGTTCAACCATTGCAATTATATGGTTGTGGGTGCTTTATTGTGGGAATTTTTAATTTTTCAACAACCTCACTACCAATCACATTGGTACAACTACCGGAGTCAATAATCATCATGCAAATTTTTCCTTCGATAAGACAACGAGTTTGAAAAATATTCTCACGTTGTATTTCGTTGTTATCGATTTGACTCACCGTGCTAAGGACTTTTTTGGTTACAAATAACGCACGCTCATCATAAAAAGTTCCTATATCGTCAGTTTCATCGTCCTCAACTTGTTCATTTTCATTAACAATTTCCTTCTCATCCTCGGATTCCGATTGATATAATCCATCCTTATTAGCAATATAAGTGCGCTTATTGACACATTCATTAGCCTTATGGCCCAATCCCTTGCACTTATAACAAATTGTAGGTTCTTCGGTTTTTCCCTTAGGCGCGTTTTGGGGAGGAGTAAATTTAACAGCAGAATTTTAATAGGAAACTTACCTCCGTCGCCTTTGGATGATGTCGGCCGATATGTAGCGGGGCTAGAATTTTTGCTAAGTTGTGCTCTTCACCTCTTGAGTTGCTGTTCCTTCGTCAAACCCGCATGTACCATTTCGTCGTAAGTTGTGCAATTCATCATTTCAACCAGGTCGGCTATCTCAGGCCGCAATCCTGCCAAAAACCGAGCCATGGTGTGTTCATCGGCTTCTTCTGTATCGGTGCGGATTAATGCCAACTCCAATTCATCGTGATAGACTTGAACAGATTTCTCGCCTTGTTGGAGAGTTTGTAATTTCCTCACTTGTTCCCGTCGATACGACTCGGGCACCCACTTCCGGTGCATCTCATTTTTAAGCACTTCCCAAGATGAAATTGCCTGTTGTCTTGATTTCCTGCGCTTTTCATTAGTTTTCTGAAACCAAAGCATAGGTCGTTCCTCAAATTCACTTGTGGCAAGTTGAACCTTAGTTCTTTCCGAATAGTTATGACAATTAAATATTTGCTCAACTTTAAGAACCCAAGAAAAATACTCATCAGGATTAGAATTACCTTTAAATGCCGGAATTTTTTGTTTAATACCTTGGAGATTTTCTCTTGGTGCCGCCAAGATAGTAGTCGTATCGTCAAATGGCAAGTCTTCGTCGCCATTGGTAGAATGATTGCTGGGTTCATGTGCTTGCGGTTGAACACCTTGTCCCACTTGCATTTGGGCAAATCGTTCATCCATTCTTTGAATCATATAATGAATTATATGCTGAAAACGCTGCTGTTCCTCCTCACTTATTCCAGGAATTTGATCGTGGTTTTCCATTTTTATTTTTATTTTTATTTTTTATTTTAAATGTGTGTTGTTTCTCAAGATGGAAGAATATATCGAATATATCAAGTAACATAGAAACCTTGGAGGATTTCTTACAACAAGAAGTAGACACAGGTATTTTAAGTGTTTTTGGAAATTCTAGGCACTACTCCAAAATTCAGAAAAAAATTGCCGGGAGAAGAAAAATAAAAAGGAAAATGTTTAATGTTTTTTTTTTCACTTGTTGCACGTACGGAGCGGTATGCCCGTGTGGAACAAGTTCTTCAAATACACACGTTATAGACTATACCAGTATGCCGTATTATGCTATACCTTTAAGCTCTTCTAACATACGTACGTTTATATGCAACAATAATATAGAAGAAAGAAAAAAAAAGAAAATAAAAATGATATAGTACCGTCAATTCCGCCTTGTTCTCTGATACCAACTGATGTGAAATTGCGCGGATCTAGGAAAAGCGGTACTTGAACTTTAGGTGGTTTTCGGATTTTGTTGAAGTCTAGAAATGAAGGTATTTGGAAGTTGGTGAATCCTCCTCGACACAACTACAACAATGCGTAGAAGCACCTTGGAATATTTCTCGAGAGCTCCTCGACACAACCTCAACTTTGGGAGGAAGCACCTTGGAATAACCTTGACACCTAGAAAACTTGTTTCTAAGCACCTTGGTATAGGACACCCACAAAGGTTGCTCAAGCCTTTGATAATCCGACGTAACCTCTATCCGAGAATTCCAAACACACACTAATCCAAGCGTATAAAAGAGAAAATTTATATTGATGTCAAAGATGATCCAAAATACAATTGATAGTTTGAGTATTTATAGGCTACTTGAAAAAGCTAAGTACATGAATAAGACTAGTATTGGTAAGCTAAAAGACTTCTAAAAATCCTCAAAAGGTGGCGCCATTTGTGATGTTTGGAGAGTCCAAGGTGAGTTCATTCCATGCTTCCAAAATAATGTAATGTATCTCCAATTGTCCAAGTTCAATGCATCTAGTTTCTTCAAGCAATTTCTTCCAACAAAAAGTGTCGCCTATTTCCCTTAATTTCCAACCTTGATACTTGATTAATTATAGTCGTATGATAGTGCAAATATAGTAGTAATATAATGCGACTAATTACTTAATTAATCCGAGATTCCGTCGAATAAATGACGGTCTTCAAAACTTAAAAATGTGATGAGTACATAGATTCCAAATCTTCAAAATGCTGTAGGACCAAAGTATTCATCGAATCAAGCCTCAATTTTTGTTGGAGACGAGTTTCGGGTCCAAGTCTAGTCGTGACGGGTGGTGGAGTGTCGGATGGCTCTATACTTACATCAAAACGCTTTCTTTGGCCAGACCAATCAGAGGTTTAATAATCAATTCTCTGGCCAGAGTAATCCTCAAAACCAGGGTTTCACCCAGAATCAAAATTTTAATTCAAATTCGAATTTTAATCAAAAACAAAACTTCACTCGAAACCCTACATACAACCAGAACCAGAACTCCAATTTTTCCAATCAGAATCAAAGGTTCAGTCAGAATTGGCCTAACAATTCTAATTCTACATTTCAGAATCGGTCCAGCCCGCCTTACCCGCAAAACTTCCAAAACTCTCAAGGGCCCTCGCACTCGAGTGATATCCAAGCCGAATGGAGCTCCTTTCGGGAGGAGCAAAACAGACACTCAAGAATCTTGAGAGGCAACTAGGGCAATTGGCTGAACAGCTTAGCTTCTAGACCCCGGGGCTTTGCCCGGCTTCACGGAAAAGAATCCAAAGGGTGGTCAAGTTGCTCAGACCGATCTGAATAATAGCCAATGCACTGACCTGGTGCCTTCAATTCCGTACGGTAGAGAAGAGGCCAGTGCGATGAACTTATGGTCAGGTACTCAACTAAGTGGTCCCCCTCACCAGGGAAACCACTAACCCCTCCTGCCAGCGATAAGGCAAGAGGGGAAGTCGAGCACCTACGTTCCCCTTGGCTGCAAGAAAATACTCAGGTGGCTGGTCCCCTGAGAGGTGAAAGAGTTGGAAGTCCTCAGGTGGCTGAACCCCTGAGGAATGAAGAATCAAGTGAGAGTCAGGAGGCTGATCCCCTGACTAGTAAGAAGAATGAAAAAGTGGCAAGGTGGAAAGACTTGGACGACAAAGCTGTCAGTTCATCCTCGAAGAAAGCCTTTTCTGAGAGTGACTTGAAAAAGCTTCCATTTCCACATAGAAAAAGCAACATCTCCTTGAATGAGGACAAAAAGTATGAAAAAGTGCTAAACCTTCTGAAAAATACTCAGGTTAATCTTCCATTATCCAAGGTTTTGGTTGAGATGCCTAAGTATACCAAATTCATCAAGGATGTTGTTTCTTCTAAGAAGAAATTAACAGACATGGATCGGTTGATTGGTGAGGACTGCTCTATGATCAATTATGAAGATCTACCAATCAAGAGGGGTGACCCTGGGAAATTTGTGCTCACATTGCTGATGGGAGGCCTAGTCTTTCCAAACTCTTTATGTGACCTAGGTGCATCCATAAGCCTGATGCCATTGTCTGTCTGCAAACAGCTTGGGTTAGACAATCTTCTAGAACCCACTACCATGAATCTTCAATTCGCGGATAGATCTTCTAAGAAAGCAGCAGGAATACTAAAGGACGTCCTAGTTCAAATTGACAGATTTACCTTCCCGGTGGACTGGTACGTTCTAGACATAGAGAAGGATGAGCATGTCCCTCTAATTCTTGGGAGACCTTTTCTGTCTACAGCCAGAGCCCTCATTGACTGTGATGGTAGGCAAGTGACGATACGTGTTGGTGATCAAGAGGTGAGCTACAATGTTTCCAAAGCTATCCAGAAACCCTTTGAAAGACCGACCGGCTTCTCCATTGACGATACGTCTGATGACTTCAATGATTTCATGGAAAAGCAAGTCATGGCTGTTGCAACTGAATACGAGCGACTAGTTGAGAAGTTGAATAATCATGGTGTGGTGAATCTAGAGCAGTTAGAAGCTGAAATTGAGGATGAGTTGTTGAAAGGAGAAGCCTTGGCAGTGGGACCACTAAGTAAACTCAGCGATCTTGAGTTAAAAAGTGGAGATCTTAAATCAAGTTTGGAAGACCCCCCTACGGATTTGGTATTGAAGCCGTTGCCTAAACATCTGAAGTATGTGTTTTTAAGAGAAGGTGACAAGCTTCCATTAATTATATCTGCCAAGCTCTCTCGATTAGAAGAAATGAAGCTGGTAAACGTCTTGAGAAAAAATGAGAAAGCCTTTGGTTGGAAAGTAGGAGACATCAGAGGGATATCTCCTGACATCTGTATGCATAAAATCAAGACTGAAGAGGGTGCGAAATGTGTTAGACAGCCCCAGAGGAGGCTCAACCCTCATATGCAAGAGGTGGTCAAGAAAGAGATTATCAAGCTTTTAGATATGGGTATCATATACGCAATCGCTGACAGTGAATGAGTATCCCCTACTCAGGTAGTTCCCAAGAAAGGAGGGATTACTATTGAGAAGAATGAGAAGGGAGAAGAAATAGCATTGAGACTTGTTACTGGTTACAGAGTCTGCACTGATTACAGGAAACTCAATGAAGTAACCATGAAAGACCATTTCCCCCTTCCTTTCATTGATCAGATGCTTGAGCGTCTGGCGGGACACGCATTCTACTACTTCCTGGACGGATATTCAGGATATTTTCAGATACCCATCGATCCAGTTGACCAAGAAAAGACCACTTTCACCTGCCCTTATGGTACATTCGCTTACAGGCGAATGCCATTTGGTCTTTGCAATGCCCCAGCTACGTTTCAAAGATGTATGCTGGCTATCTTTGACGGGCTAGTTGAAAAGTGTATGGAAATTTTCATGGATGACTTTTCAGTCTTTGGTCAATCTTTCGATGATTGCCTTGATAATATTGACCAGGTCTTATCCAGATGTGTGGAAAAGAACTTAGTCCTAAACTGGGAAAAGTGCCATTTCATGGTAGATGAGGGAATAGTTCTTGGCCACAAGATCTCCGCCAAAGGTATTGAGGTAGACAGGGCCAAAGTGGAGGCTATCGAGAAGATGAGTTATCCTAAGAATGTGCGCGAAGTCAGAGGTTTTCTTGGACATGTCGGTTTTCTTGGACATGTTGGTTTCTATAGGAGATTCATTCAGGACTTTTCCAAGATAGCCAAGCCCCTGTCTACGCTACTTAAAGAAGACGTTTTATTCGATTTTGATGAAAGTTGCAAACAAGCGTTTGAGGAGCTTAAAAGTCGATTAATCTCTGCACCGATCCTTATTTCGCCTGACTGGAATCTCCCCTTTGAGCTTATGTGCGATGCATCAAATTATGCGGTTGGTGCAGTCTTAGGACAGAGAATAAAAGGGAAATTCTAGCCAATCTATTACGCCAGTCACACACTAAATACATCTCAAGTAAACTACACGATGACTGAAAAGGAACTATTGGCCTCACTGTTGCTTTCTTTGACATATATCTCCTGCCTACCCCCTCCTGAACTCATGGCGTCAGGAGGGGCTACTCGTTTCCTGATAACTTTTCAGGTTCAGCTTTCTTACCGCTTCTGAGGGTGACGGCATTCAACTCCTCCTCTTGTCCATAATCCCATTGCGGTGTGATTGCATTACAAGCACTGACATCTGCCTTAGGGTTTTTATCTGTATAACTAGGCGGTCTTCCTTGAGGTCGCTCGCTTGTTGATCGGCCATCGACCAATCTGTCTCTCCATCGTTTTTTGACCGGTGGCTAGTGTTTTCACCATGTCTACTAGCTCACCAAATTTCTTCTGAGAGATATAGGTGGGTTGTTGATTTTGCGTTTGAGCCCAGTTACCTTGGGGTCTTTGGTTATTGGATGCACCAGGTGGTGTGTAATAACTATTTCACGGGTTTCTCGAATAGTTACGGTTTTGAGTGTGGCTCAATTGACCAGAATTTTGACTGAAACCTCTGAAAGGTTGATTCTGGTTCTCCATGGCATGCACTTCCTCATTCATCATATTCCCGGCCTGCATGCCCAAGTAATTCACATCTGCTGGCCCTTCTTGCTGCTTCATTTGTAGGTTGGCTATTTGCTTGTTCATTATTTCCATTTGAGCAACTAGCATTTTTGTCTCCGAGTCACTTGCAGCAGCCTCCTTTTTGCTTCCACTAACAGGGGTCTTCTTTTGAGTAGCCCACATGTTATTCTTAGCTATTGTTTCTGCTACCCTGTAGGCAACATCATCTCCTCCCCCTAAAAACGATCCATGAGCTGTGGAATCTAAGTAATCTCTATTGGGTTGAGACACACCCTGATAGAATAATTCTAGAAGTTCATGTCGATTGTATCCATGGTTAGGGCATTTCCTCATTAACAAATTCAACCTCTCCCAGGCCTTTCCCACACTCTCTCCTTCTAATTGCTCGAAAGTAGCTATATCTCATTTACGGTCCATTATCGTTCCAGGTGAAACGAATTTCAGAGCAAAGGCTCTTTTAACATCAGCCCAGTTATGAAGAGAGTGATGGGGTAAGGACTTAAACCATCGATTTGCTTCACCTTTCAAGGCAAACGGGAAAAGTTTCAATTTAACAACTTCTGAAGGAACGCCAGGGTAGTGACCTGCTTCACAGCACAAAAGTAGACAAGAAGTTATGTGGGTCTTCTGGAGCAGTGCCATGGAATGAACTATTTTGGACCATCCCCACAACTCCATTCTTCAAATCAAAATGCATTCCTCCCATCTCCGGAGGCCAAATTGGTCTATGCCCTTCCAAGAAGTCTTGATCAAGATATGGCGCATAAGGGTCTTGCTGCACAACAGCTACAGCCGCCTGGGGCTGCTGCTGTTGAACATTCTGATTTACTGGTGGATGTACAACTGGTGCATGGGGCTGTTGCTGTTGAACAACTATCTGAGGTTGTTGTTGCATCTGCTGGTTTATCCAGGCTTGCTGCTGTTCCTGGTTCTGCAACATTTGCATCAGAATTATGTTTAATTGAGCGGGATCCATGCCAGGAGGATTTTGGTTATTATTCCCTTGGTTCTCCTGTTCGTCATCGCTAGAACCGTGTTCGCTCATGTTGTCAGGATTTGGGAAAAGTCTTTTTTTGACAATGTCCCGTTCAGGTTCAGGACAATATAATAACGGTCCCTTTTTGCTCCTGGTTTGCATAAACCAGGGGAGCAAAATAGAAAAGTCAACACTGACGATAGGTCAGATTGACGAAAGAGTTTTTTTTTTTTTTAAGCAAAGGTTAAGAGAAGGAAAGAAAAGGAAAGAACATAAGAGAATAAGAAAGAAGAAGCAGACGGGCGTCCGAGGTCTTGGACGGACGTCCTCCTGAAGAGATAACCGGACGGGCGTTTGATACTCCAGACGCTCGTCTGGTTGTTGAAAACGTTTCAGAGAATAAGCTGTTAGAACGGACGGGCGTTTGATACTCCAGACGCTCGTTCGGGAGCTGAAAAACGAGACAGAATAGAGAAAACAGCAGGGAAAAAGAAGAAGATACTAAAACTAAATCCTAAGACACTAAAAAGAAAAATTTCACCAGCACAGAAATCTAATCCTAAATCTAAGGCTTTTATAGCAAAATAATAAAACTGAAATAATTAAAAATGAAATGTACCTGCTAGCACTTGTACCCGGCAAAACAGAGTTAGTACCGACACAAAACTATACTAACAAACAATCCGACAACCGTTACCGAATCCCCGGCAACGGCGCCAAAAACTTGTTCGATAAAACTAGTTTTAAATTTATTTTATCGGAACACCCCAAGTATAAGGTTCGTAGTATAGGGTGCTACCGAGTCGTCCTAAGGGAATCGTATAATTATCGGATTACAGTATATTTGTTATAAATAATGTCACGAAGATCTAAATTAAACTATTGTTGAAATTAATTTTAATATAAAAACTGGAGATTAAGATTGTATCAAATAATTAAAAGAACAGTAGAACAGCCAAAATCAACCACACAACAATCACACAACCATTTTATGATCAGAATACGATTTTATTGGTATGATCAACCTCAAAATCGATTAAATTCCTTTAACCCAATTTCTAGGATTTTGTTTTCTTTTCCAAGCAAAACAATTTAACATACATCACAAGATCATCAATTTGTTCCCAAATTACATAACCCAATTAACAACAAATGATTCCTCAAGATATTATTAATTGTATCGATCGAAAAGGTTCTATTGTTGAATTATATTTCCATACACATTCAAATCAACATGTGGTTTCCTTGACATTCCTATCTAATGAAACACTTAACAATCAATCCAAATACCAATCGATAAATAAACTACAATATTCGAAATCATAAATAAAGATAACCTAACAATTCATGGTTGTGGTGATGTTGATGTGATATCCTCCAGTTATTCTACCGCTATACGCTTAGCCTTGCATCCTTGTGACGATCCACGACGCGATTAAAGGAAAGAAACTCATAATTTTTGTGTGTTTTGGTGCGGCTGCTTTCTGGGTGGAATGTGCGGCTGCTCTCATGTGTGTACTAGGGTTGAAATAGGCGATGTATTTATAGAACTCTGAGGCGGCTACGGTTAGAATCGGCGGTGGACGCCCGTTCAGAAGGGTAGACGCCCGTCCAGGTGCGTGTAAAATTTATCGAGTCGGGCCGAGCTGGGTTTGGACGCACGTCCTATACAAAATCAAACGCCAGTTCAGCAAAAATCATAAGACTCTGAATCCAATTCTTCCTCCTGGACGCTCGTCCAGTATTGCGAACGCCCGTCCAGTGGACGGAACAACAGACACTCGCCCATCAAAAAAAAAACTAAACTTCCGGAATCAACTTCCCTCTCTGGACGTCAGTCCAAAGCTCTAAACGCCCGTCCAGAGCTCCTGGGATTGATTTAATTGATTTCTTCCCTCTTTATCTCTTTATTCTTCAGCTCCCAATTCTTCAAAGCACGAATAAACACTTCAAATCATCTTTTCCAGTCGCATTTAACACCTGCAAGTCAATGAAAGCATACCAAAGTGTAACACAACTCAAACCAACATAAAATCATCATTTTAAGCACGTAATTGGCACGTTTTACACTTTTTATAACTTTAAAACCATTTCTTCAATTTATTCAATTAATACGTAATTTTCTATAAAAATTACTAAAACACGGGGATTATTCTTATGAAATATTGCAATATAAATCATAAAATTCACCGAGAACAATATACCCTACCTTACTCAAATATTAAGGCAGCTTCTTCTGACTGTCGTGAGCTTTTGGTCATCATAGTGGAATAGGACATTCGTGATATGACCTACCGCACTCAAATCATCGACCAGCTTCCGACACACACAATTAATTCATTTAAAATTCAACTTTTTCAACAACTTTAGGTACGCTTTACTTATCACATTCAAACCTCAGATATTCACAGTATGTCATACTCTGGCTATAAACACAAACTATTATAATTCCCACGATATGTACATTAGCACTAAGCACATGACTTATAAGATAACAAAAATCTCTAATCAAAAAGGGGTATAGCTTTATATTATAGCTCATCATTCACTATGGCTCGTGAAAAATATATATCGGGTGAAACAACTAACTTACTGGACATACAGTATACAACATCGATGACTATATAAAAACCGAACAAAAATTATGCATTGCTTACTCGGGACAAAACAAAAACAAAAATTTTGAAAAATTTAGCTCATTTTTGCATAGAAACGAAACGAAGTAAGCAAACGAATAGATACACATAAACCATTCCCTCCCCCACACTTAAACCACAACATGTCCTCAGGTTGTGCAGAATTAAAGAACGGATAAGAGTACTTAGCTGATTGCAATAGATACTCGAATCGTTGGTCAGGCCGGAGCATTCGTAGTGACAAATAGAACTCGTATCAACACGATGTAAAAGCTAGCTCGACAATACAGCTAGAAATATACCTGCACTACTCGACAAACATGGAAAAATCTCGGGGAAAACGGGGGAAGTATACCATGATGAGAGATAACGAAATGATTAGATCAAAAGAGAAAACATCCAATACAATGAAAATCGAAATCATAGTAATGTCAAATGAAAGTACGGAATGCCTTAAGGCTTACAAGATTCATCGAGAAAAATAGACGGTAGCTAACACGAAAAGTACAATGAATCAAGTAATGAAAAGTAGCAGGACAATACAACCATCGTATCAAAGAGAAAAAAACAAAAGCTAGAATCAAAAACATATCCTCAGGTCTGCCCCGGTGCCGCAGAATCATCAACAGGGGGTGATCCAACCGGAGGAGAGTCAGGCTGCTCCTCATCCGAAGACGACTCGGAATCATGAAGAACATCCGCAATGGCTTGCTCAATCTCATCCGAATAGACGTAATCTATAATGCTCGGGCTGAAGACTTTGTCGTCCCTTATAGGCCGGCCCTCACTCATACACTGCAAAATAGTTAAAATATTGTTCTGAGATGTCCTCATATCCTCCATCCAGTTCGTACGCTATTGGCCATACTCAACCTCATCCGGACTAAGAGAGATAAAGATGGAAGGGAAGATACTCGAGGTGGTGCTGAAGATGAACCGGGCTCGCGTGCTGCCTCAGCCTCAGACTGTCCCGAAGATTTCACTCTCTCCCGCTGCAAGTACCTAGGATTCTTCGGCTTGTGATCATTTTTGTACTCGGGAACCCTAGCATCTTGATAGATACTGTGGATCAAATGCGGACATATCAAACATCGCGTATATACTTTCTGATTCGTGGCTATCTCATCGAAAATCGCCTGTCCTACATCCACATTTAGCTTGAAGTTCAAGGCATATAACATTCCAAGGTCACCAATGTGAAAGTGAGTCAGGTTGTTCTTAGGCAACAACCTGTTCTGGATAAACCGACATTGGACCTTCCAATCCTCCGTCCAACTCGTTGTCACCAACTCTTTCCTGTCTCCACCCGGTCTAAGTGTCCACGGCACCTCCGGACATACCAACAAACGTAAATCCTCCAGCGGATCCTCTCCCGCATCCTGCTTGGCCTTTAATGCCTCCTTGTAGTCCAACACCTCAAAAGGTTATACTTCTCGTTTATAACCTTAGGCGTAAACGGCACCTTCACCCCCCGAACCATCACAACTCCGGTTTCGAGATCTGTTTCCGAGCAATTGGCATAAAACTCTCGAACCAATGTTGCATTAACCGGAGTCCTCAGGGTCTTCATCAATGCTCCCCACTTCCTATCCGCAAGCATTTTAACAAACAACGGATCAACTTGAGTCTCTAACACAGCCCTCTCAATCAACATCGTTCTCGCTACATAATGCTTGTTGTACACATCAAGAGCCTTCGGATTAAGTAATCTACGAGCCAAGGTAATAGGGACAGGGGGTCTCACATTCTGTCTAGCCGATTCTGCTCTCTCCGTTGCCTCGTCGGTTCTAGGCCTAGGCTCCTCTGCACCACTTTCAACTTGAGCCTCCGTCACCCTAGTCATCTTTCCCACTAATGGCTCATCATCAGTGTCAGACCCCGACTCAGACTCGTCGCGTAAAGGAATCCTAGATTGACCTCTAGGAGGATTTTGACGCTCACCAATATGGATGCCTCGGTTTGTATTGACTAATGTGGGGTCTACAGTCTTCTTCTTCTTAGCAGGTTCATCGGCAATCCCCTTACCATGCCGTTTCTGCACCCCTTTACGAACCATTGTAAACTAAGGCTAACCAACAACAATCCCAAATCACAATTCCAACGAACCACCCATTTATCGTCCAAACGGGATTTCCCAAACAAATCAATACCAAACCAACATCAAAACCACAATGCAACCCATCCATCATCATCCAAGCCATCCCAGATCATCAACAAAGAAAGAAAAATACCAAACAAAAAGAAGAAAACAAATAAGGCAAGTTTTATGTAAAAGAGTCGACTCGAAGATCGAACTCAAGGAAAACGTGAAATAATCTACGAAAAGCTTATAAAATCTTACCAAGTACGTTGAAGGGATGATGATGGTGATGATGATTAGAAGTCCAAACAATGCCAAATTGACCCAAAAAATCGAATCTTGTTCTTCAAAAAGTCGGACTATATAGATCACTGAATCCAATTAAATGGTGTTTGTTGGAGGGTTTGGATTGAAAAATCGAAAAGAGGGGATTGAGAGCTATTGATAGAGCCTTGAATCGCCCAATTTGGTTTAGAAATAAAGATTTTATGGCA
Organism: Gentiana straminea; assembly: GCA_036785695.1. Taxonomy (NCBI): domain Eukaryota; kingdom Viridiplantae; phylum Streptophyta; class Magnoliopsida; order Gentianales; family Gentianaceae; genus Gentiana; species Gentiana straminea. The sequence continues at coordinate 9,459,216 of JAVUPR010000224.1, read as the reverse complement.
AAGGAGGTCGAAAAGTCGGGTTTTGCTTTTGAATTTTCTGATGCAAATAAAAAAATGAGGAGCAGGGGTATATATAGTTGCAGGTCTGAACGGGCGTCCAGGAAACCGGACGGGCGTTCAGCTGGAGATCATATGAACTGGACGGGTGTCCAGATACTCAGACGCTCGTCCATGTTGTCGATTTTTGAACAGAGTTGGAGGGAATCCTGCAGACGGGCGTCCAAGAAATTTGGACGCTCGTCCAATATTTCCAAAGGGCGGACGGGCGTTCAGGAAGTTTGGACGCTCGTCCAAGGCAGACACATATCAGACGGGCGTCCAAAGGCATGGACGCTCGTTTGATGCAGAATTCAGCAAAACTATGAATTTTTATTCAAATCAAATCAATCTTTTATTCCATTATAAAAATTCATACATAACTCCAAATAATAATTAAAAACCGAAGAACACATAAAAACACTAGAAAATAGTGGGTTGCCTCCCACCAAGCGCTTTTGTTTAACGTCGTTTGCTCGACGAAATAACCTAACAACGCTAGTCATCATAAATCTCCGCCCAATCCACAATCCGGATCAGACGGCGGAGCATGTCAATAGCAGGGGGAAAATCAAACTCGTCCTGTAGAGCCCAGTCCTCGCCAGCAACATCCACTCCTTGGAAATGCTCATCTTGCAGCACTAGCACCAAATTAGTCAGCATCGGATCATTGAGGATTGTATACGGTCGTCCTAAAGTCTCCTGCAGGTCCTCTGAGCTAAAATCTCCACCTCCCGAAGATCGGGGTACAATGAGAACATAAGTAACGGTCCTGATGCGGGTACTAATATCAAAGTCTACGTCCAAAATGATAGTCCCTCCGGGTCCGTCACCTAGAGTGATAAGTGGGATCCTACTAATGAAAGGAAACTCCTCTGGTAGAACTCCGTAATCCATATCTAAAAACACAGCTAAACTGAACAGATTCAAACAAAATCTTAATTAGACTTAAGATAAAAACTAATCAAAGAAAAAGAGACAACACAAAAGAAAGTCCTAATATAATAAAGGATATCTAGGATACCTCCTAGTGGCGCTTTTGGTTAATGTCGTTAGCTCGACACTCTTTTAGCTCAGCCTGGATCAGGCCATTTAATTTTTCTGCCAGCCACTACCTCGTGTAAGCTTCGATCAGTAGTGTGGCTGCAGAAACAGCATCTAACACATGAGGTTAATTCTTTAATTGCCTTCCACACACGTTTAAACCTCCCCATGGTTGATTTCTTCTTCTTCTGACGAAGTTTCAACTGTTGCTCCTTTTCAAACTCTTCCATGTCCCAACTACCTGCTAGAACTTCTTCAGAGGGACCACTACCGTCATCCTCAGAAAACAAATTGGGCGAAAACTCTTCAAATTCATTGACTTCTGAAGTACCACACCCGAGGATATCGAGGAATCGAACAATCAAAGGTTGTTCCTTGGCTTGACCAATGTAATGCTTGCACCTTTGACCATTCACTCGGAACGGCTGGTCACCATAACCTCGCAGTTCTAAAACACCTCCAGGAATGATTTGGAGAATTTTAAAAGGGCCGGACCATCATGTCCTCAGCTTACCAGGGAACAGATGTAACCTGGAGTTGTACAATAAAACTTGTTCCCCTACTTGGAATTCTCTCTTCTTGATTTTGGCATCGTGAAGGAGTTTCGTCTTTTCCTTACTTATCCTGGCACTTTCGTAGGCCTGAAGTCTAAATTCGTCCAACTCATGCAACTGTTGCAATCGATGTTTTCCACACGATTGGGTATCAAAGTTTAAAAACTTCGTGGCCCAATAGGCTATATGCTCTAACTCGACTGGCAAGTGGCATGGTTTACCATAAACCATTTGATAGGGTGATGTACCCATGGGTGTCTTATAGGCAGTTCGATTGCCCACAATACATCATCCAACTTTAGACTCTAGTCTTTTCTATGACTGTTAACTGTTTTCTCCAGGATCTTCTTTAAACTTTGGTTGCTTCTTTCAACCTGACCACTAGTCATAGGATGGTATGGTGTGCCAATTTTGTGCCGGACACCATATTTCTCAAGAACTTTCTCCAGAGGTCGGTTGCAAAAGTGTGTACCTTTATCACTTATCAAAGCGCGTGGACACCCGAATCTCACGAAGATGTTTTTCTTTAGAAACTTCATGACCGTCTTATGATCATTGTGAGACATGGCTTGAGCCTCCACCCATTTCGACATGTAATCCACGCAGACTAAGATGTATTTATTTCCACAAGACGATGGGAATGGTCCCATAAAATCGATACCACATACATCAAAGACTTCACATTCTAGGATGGGTTTCAATGGCATGTCGAAACGCCTTGTTAAAGTTCCGGTTCTTTGACACCTATCACAAGCTTTACAGAAAGCTTCTGTATCTTTGAAGATCGTGGGCCAATAGAAGCCGGATTGAAAGATCTTAGCAATGGTTTTCCAAGGACCAAAGTGACCGCTAGTGGGTCCACTGTGGCATTGCTCAATGATATCACGTTGCTCAGATTTAGGAACACATCTTCTCAGCAAACCATCTTTACAAATCTTGAAAAGGTAAGGTTCATCCCAAATGAATGTTTTCACATCAGAGAAGAATTTCTTCTTCTCTTGATAGGATAATTCTGGGTCAAGATATTGGGAATGAAGGTAGTTTACGATGGAAGAATACCATGGAACATCTGGAGCACAACCGTCGATAAGCATGATATTCTCCAGAGGAAAGTAAAGATCTATATCGTCAGGGTCATCCTTTTCCTCACTCAACATTCTTGAAACATGATCAGCCACTACGTTTTCAATGCCCTTTTTGTCTTTAATCTGGACATCAAACTCTTGTAGGGTCAGTATCCAACGTAGTAAGCGCGGTTTAGCCTCTTTCTTAGTCATGAGATATCGCAAAGCAGCGTGATCAGTCCACACAATCACTTGAGCACCCAGCAAGTAACTACGAAAGTGATGAGGATGCTGAGAAGAGAAGTCAGGTAGCTGAACCCCTGACTAAAAAGAAAACTGAGAAGTTTGTCAGATGGAAGGATAAGGAGGACGAAGCCATTAAAAGTCAAACTATAATCAATCATTCGAAAACCCTTCCGTATCCAGCAAATAAAAGAGAGAATATCGTGAACTCTGACAAACAGTATGACGGAGTGAGAAAAATGCTTAGAGATACTATGGTGACTATGCCACTTGCTGAGGTATTAACTGAGATGCCTAAATGCTTTAAGTATATTAAGGATGCCTGTGGAAGTAAGAAGAAGCTAAAGGGAATGGCAGAAGAGGTGCTAAGAGAATAATGTTCAACGGTTTCACAGAGCGTTGCAATCAAGCGAGGTGACCCCGGACGACCCTCAATCTCTTGCATTATTGAAGGCCACACGTTCCACAATGTCTTATGCGACTCAGGGGCCTCTGTCAATGTGATGCCATTGAACGTCTGCAAGAGTCTCGGGTTGGACAAAAGGCTAAGGGAGCGCCCCGTCTCTCTTCAGTTGGTAGACCGATCTAGCCGTTTAGCAGCTGGTTGTGCAACAACGACCTTATCCATGTTAAACATTTAGTTTTTCCAACTGACTGGGTCATACTGGATTACCAGTTTGACAAGGAGATGCCCCTGATTCTGGGCCGGCCTTTCTTAAACACTTCTGCCTCCACCATTGACTTCCAAACTGGCCAAATCACCCTGAGAGTAGAGGACACTTCCGTTACCCTCGAGCAAGGAAAAAGTTATGCGGAAGCCCCAACCCATGAGATCTCATTCATTGAAGCAATCTATGGAGATGAATCCAACCCTGATGAAGAGCTCACGGAGACAGGAGCCCTGGATGTTATAATTCACGAAGCAGGAAATAACTGTTCACAGGCCGGAATCACTGTAGAGTTGTCTCAACAACTTGCGCACACTGAGCCTATGAGTGAACGGAAAATCTGGGACATTCCAGGGATGAGCAGCAATGATTTGAAGGAGCTCAACCAGGCAGACATTAACCGTGCAGAGGAGGAAGTTTTAATGGGGAGTTGGGACGAATCTGGAGAGAAACTACCAATTGGGAGTTGGATGATTGGGAGCAGCTTGCAGAAGAGCTTGAGGAAGAAGAACTTAAGAAGATGGTTAAGCATAAGAAAGAAAAAATAGAAGCTGACAGGAAGATTCCTCTAGATGATGTCATTCAATACCTTTCTGGGGTTACACCTCAGAAAGATGAGGTGTTTTTCAGTCAACCGGTCCAAGCTCACAAGGAAAAAGGTGGTCCCTTAAAATCTAGTATCGAGCAACCACCTGCTGACTTAGAGTTGAAACCACTTCCGCAGCACCTAAAATACATCTTCCTTAAAAACGGTGATAAGTTGCCCTTGATCATCTCGTCTAAACTCGAGCCGGAGCAAAAAGCAGAATTAATCAAAGTGCTTGAGAAACGTATCCTCGCGTTTGGATGGCAGGTGGGCGATATCAGAGGAATCAGCCCGGACGTGTGCATGCATAAGATTCGAACGGAGGAAGGAGCGAAAAAGGTCAGACAACCTCAAAAGAGGCTGAATCCGCACATGCAGGAGGTTATCAAAAAGGAGATCATCAAATGGCTTGACATGGGAATTATTTATGCCATAGCTGATAGTGAGTGGGTCAGCCCCACTCAAGTTGTGCCAAAGAAGGGGGGAATTACAGTGGAAAAAAACGAAAAAGGAGAAGAAGTAGCTTTACGCCTCGTGACAGGCTATAGAGTCTGCATAGATTATCGTAGACTTAATGAGGTTACTGCCAAAGATCACTTCCCCTTACCCTTCATTGACCAGCTTCTCGAAAGACTAAGTGGTCACAAGTACTATAGTTTCCTTGATGGCTATTCTGGCTACTTCCAGATAGCCATTGACCCTAATGACCGGAGAAGACCACGTTTACGTGTCCATCGTGCACTTTTGCTTTTCGCGAATGCCATTCGGCTTATGCAATGCACCCGTGACTTTTCAACGGTGCATGTTAGCCATTTTTGATGGACTTGTGGAGCGGTGCATGGAAGTCTTCATGGATGACTTCTCAGTCTATGGCGACAGCTTTAATGAAATCTTAAAGAATCTAGATATGGTGCTCCAACGTTGTGTTGAGAAAAATCTGGTGCTTAACTGGGAGAAGTGCCATTTTTAGTCGAAGAAGGGATTGTTTTAGGACACAAGGTGTCCAGTGATGGTATTCAGGTGGATAAGGTTAAAGTAGAAGCCATTGAGAGAATGTTGTACCCGAAGACAGTTAAGGAGGTACGAGGATTTCTGGGACATGTGGGTTTCTATCGGCGTTTCATTAAAGATTTTTCGACGATAGCAAAGCCGTTATCCAACCTGCTGAAAGAGGAAGTGGAGTTCCTGTTTGATGATGGGTGTAAGAAAGCTTTTAATAGCTTAAAGGATAAGCTAACCAGTGCCCCCATATTAATCGCGCCCGACTGGACTAAACCTTTTGAACTAATGTGCGATGCCTCTACACTACAAGAAAAATGGGTTTTTATAACGGGAAATCCCGTCATTATATGCCATTTTCTTGTCATTAAAGACTTTTAATGACGGGAAATCACCCTCATGCCCCTCTCATAGTTGCCCTTCTAGTTAAAGCCTTCAATGACAAGAACCGGCCTCATCATTAAAGACATCAAGGGTTTAATGACGAGATTAGACTATCATTAAAAAAATTCCAGTGACGAGTAAATTCCTCATTATTATACAATTTGCCTCTCATTAGAACTAAAGTTTAATATTAGTTTCTACCCATTAATGATGGAGATTACCGTCATTAATAATTGAAAACTTGCTCATTAATTAGCAATGACCATTATCAACAAGAGACATGTAATGACCGGGTATACCATCACAAAAACTGCTTTAATGACGATAAAATTTGTTGTTTTGTTACAATCTCACCATCATTAAATCATGCTTTCTATAATTACCCATATGGTCATTATGAACAAATACTAAAATATTAATTAACACATTTAAACATATCACAAGCTGTAAGTTGAAACCATTTGGAATAATCTACACAAAATATACATAGTTGCAACAATATGCATTCATATATCCAAAATATACATAATGGTAGAGTTGTTTCAAGATATTCAAAAAGATAAGTTACTTACATATAGATGCATAATGATAGGATTTTCTAATATCACACCCCCAAAATACAAATATCGAACAACCATATATGTCCTCACCAAAACATCAAGCACCTTCAATCTTTCATTTCTACACAGCAAGCTACTTGACTAGCAAAATTACACCATCTTGAGATACGATAAGTAGCAATCCTTACACGTATATCTTCCAAAAGCATCAAAACCTTCCAAAAGTCTGCATACTTTTTAAAGTTTTAAAAATCTAAGGAAAAGTTTTAAAAGTAAATCTAACAATGACAACAGAAAGGAAATATAAGGAAAAGTTTTAAAAATCTAACAATGATTCTTAAGTAAAAAGTAAACATGTTCCTAATTCTTTTTGAACAACAAAAAATACTCATTGCTAAAAAAGATTACAAAATTTGTCCATGGTACCAAAATGAAGCCCCCGGCTACTGAAATAAACAAAATACTGAAAGCAACAATACTATTAAATCTCCCAACCGACTATTGAAGCGGTCGCCTTTCAAAAACCACAATTACCACCACCATTTTTTTGATCAGAAATTCCTTAAAACAAGGAAGAAATGACATATATTCTAATCATATATGCTCAAAGATGAAGCAACTATTCATACCATTCAAGTTGCTACAACTAATATTTCAGGTAAATGCTGGAAATGCGGTGGGTTAATTGCTCAGCAATTTCAGGTAAGCACGACAACAGATTGTGCTAATATCATGAACTTATTCACCAGGAGCAATGCAGAAATATTGGTGCAGTAGATCAGGAACAGAATGTATAGAAAGAGAACATAGAGTAGTAAATACAACGCACACAACCCCTCGAAAGAGAAAAAAAAAAGTAGACAAGCAGTTTACCACATCATGAGCAGATTAAAGGGTAGTAAACACTAGATACCTTATCAAGAGCTATTGTTCATCATTAGTCTCTTGAGTTACAACTTGAATTCTTCTACTTCCATGTCCAACATTCGATATTTTATTTTCACACATACGATCTTTCAACAACTGACCAGGTGCTATGAAATGCACAGTCTTTTGTTTGATTTTTGGGTTCATCTGTTGACACAAGAAGAATAAAATGAACACTTAAAGAATATATGTGCAATATAACAACAGGTCTTTCATATGAATTATATTATACATAGAGTACATAAATGAAAAAATATATAACAAGCAATATCCCTGATACAATAAAATGAGGTTGAACTACTACCCCAAAGAAATTGAGGTCCCTAGAAAGTTTCGATACCAGAACTATTCGAATTTAAAGCACCGAAAGAAGATGCACTTCCGTAAAAAGCGGCTTGAATATGACTCGGGAAACGAAAAGGTGTTGAAAGGCACTTCTATAACCGGCATTATTACCATTGTTCGAATATTATCCGGTCATTTGGTGCTACTACCCTAGTCGAGTTTGAAGTTTGGTGTTGGAAAATAGAATCTAAACCAGACATATTGCATAGTATAGGACTTAATGATATGAAATCGACGGATTTACTAAGACTTGACGGAGGAGATTTTTCCGGGGGTTCCTAATTGTCGCCAATTACGTGCCAGAAATACGAGACATAAACGTGCTTAAGCCTAATGTATTATACTTACCTTACGTTTATATGAGGAAATGTTTCAACATAACTTTTACCACAATGCCAAGAACAACTCCTTTCCAAAAAAGGAACTTTATTTAGATGAAAAAAACAATGTTACAAAAGATTTGTCTTGCATGCATATTATTAATTAACCTGGTCGATGCTTCCATTAAATGGTAATATCAAAATCCCCAAATGTAAACATACAAAACTATATTATTAAAATTAAAATTTTAGAAGCAGGATTCATACCTGTACAATGGATCAGCGTCACCAGCACTAGCATCAAGTGCTCAAACAAGAGCATTCATCAACAGCTTCCGTAAGAATACTTTAAAGTAATAAAAGTTCACTAGCTGAAAAATCTATATACCACCCTTATGACACAATGAATTCAGAAGCATTGGTTGATTTCATATTACCATACAATGTACAATGTATGCATGATTTGCCATGATCCTGATGCGATTATGTGACAGTCAGTTTATATGTAAGGTAAACTTAGTTTATGCTTAAAATTCTACAAGAGGAATTACATGATACTTACCAGGGGAAACTTATATAAGGAAAAATATTTATAAATATTATTCAAACCTCGAAACTTGACTTAGAGTCCTCATGATCGATTGCGGGAACTTGCTTCGTGGGGTTAGTAGCTTTAAGGGAAAACATAGAGAGAGAATCGATTCTTTACGAATTATAAGCATAAAGAGTAAGTTCTAAACATTAATTAATGCAAACAGAGCATTTAAAGACCTTCAAATTCATGAGTTAAGTGCTGCCATGTAGCAAGCTCAATCTCAATCCCATTTTCCCTTCATTAAAATGAAATCAAGAACCATATCTAACACTTCAATCTTGAATTATGCTTTATATAAAAAAAACATTGGGCTCCAAAAAAGGTCATGCCCATTTCAAGAACCTGCAAATCGTAAAGCATTCAACGAAGTATTATACATGAAAGTAAAGTTTGTTTGACTAAAAAAAGTCGTTAGCATGCAATTCACCTTGATTTGGGGCGGACCTTGAATTCCAACAAACTTGCTTGCTCGATAAAAAGAAAAATCTACAACAGTGGTAGTGGAATATCCGGTTATGGTAACTCTTTGTGCAATCCCAAGTTGATCAAAGGTTGCAGCCTCCTAAGAAAGACACAAATCTCAACAAAGAAAGTCAACACCTAAAAAAAAGATACGGAATAAATTTCGGCACAAATCAAAGATGATAAAAAAAAGTAACATGTGAATTTGGGCATAGTAATTGGAAAAATGCATTGTTTTCCTACTTCGCAGTTTAGGGTTTTGAAAACAATTACACAAGACATCAAAAGTTGTTACTAGTTGCCTTTGACAAGCCACTCCGCAACAGCATTACCCAGTTACACACTAGCCAAGCCACTCCAGGAGGAACACAACACAAACTGAGGAAACAAATGCAAAAGAAGCAGCACAATTCAGCTCAATGCAGAACCAAACCTGGACTCCAACAAGCTCAGAAGATTCAATACCAAATTAGGACTAGAATTACAAAGCTTATAAAAATCAGGTGAATGGAGCAGCCTAAGTAATCACACTGCATAAATATCAACAGCCCAATTTAGCAACACACAAGTCCTAATGATGAGCACACTAGCACCACTACAAATGCCAACACCAGCAAAATGTCCTTGTTATTCTTAGGTCCAACAATTATAAAAGGACATTGAAACATTATATCGACATGTCAAGTAAGATACATAACATTGTTAAGAAGTAACTACTTCACCAAATTCAATTGAACAATGAGATTTAGACATAACATGAATCGTTCGCCCCAAATATGAGTGAAAACATGTTAAAATCGTAGAACGAAGATGTAAGATCTATTCTATGAAAATTATTCCCCGAGGTTGTCAATTATTAACATAAACCAAGATATGTCTCACTGAATACAGGACCGTTGAGTCAAATACTAATTCATTTAGTAATGAAAATAAGAAAAACTTTTCTTAAGGTCTAAAAGGTTTTCAAGGAACAACTAATATGTTCTGTTTTTTAATCTTATACAACCAAAAAAATCTGCAAAAACAGGGAAACCAATGAATCACTCAAACTCAAGGAGAACGGTTGAAAATCTTCAGCAACTAGACAAGAGAAATAGAGTCTCAAAAACAACAACGAATTTATACTCACCGTCTTCTTCATGTGGCTAGTTCAAAGGGAAGGAATTAGAATCACTTCGTTTGATGTAAGTGAAATCAGAGGATGGAGAATGGTCATCGGAGATAATGGAGGAAGAGAGCCGCCGGAAAGACCATCGATTTGAAATTGGTATGACGATTGGCTTCACGTTGCTAATTCAAAGTGAAGGGTTTCGACCTGCTTCATCTACGATCAGTGAAATTGGAGGATGGAGAAATATATTCGGAGGAGTACAGTCGCCGAAAAGACCATCGATTTGGGATTGGTATGACATCGCCGGATTTGGTGTTCAGAGTAAGAGTATGCAGTCAGCGGCGGAGGTTCTAATATTTTCTAGGTTTTCAGGTTTTTTTTTTTCTTTTTTCTTTTTGAGAGATAGTTTTCGCTTTTATGAATCTGAATATTGTTTTCCTTCAAAATAAAAGATTTGGAAATGTTTTGGTGGGAGATAAACCCGCCTAAAATTTGGGGTTTTTATTGTTATATTATAAAATTAGTAGGAAGGAAAATAATTGATTTATAACACTATATAGTACATAATAATGACGAGATGATATTTTGTGTATCAATAATAAGAGGATACGGAATCAATAATGACGAGAATTAGAACCTCCTCTACGTTTTTACAGTATATAATTATTAATATATATTGCCGTCATTAAAAGACATTTATAATAACGAAATTTCGGCCCGTCATTAAATTCCTGTCATTAAAATCAGTTTTTCTTGTAGTGCTAACTACGCAGTGGGCGCAGTTCTAGGGCAGAGAATTGACAAAAATTTCAGGCCTATCTACTATGCGAGCCGAACTTTGAACCCAGCTCAGTGTAACTACACTACTACGGAGAAAGATTTCCTAGCTGTCGTTTTTGCTATGGATAAATTTAGAAGTTACCTTCTCGGATCTCCAGTTGTGGTCTGGACAGATCACGCAGCACTACGCTACCTTATGGAAAAAGCATACGCTAAACCAAGGTTACTCAGATGGATTCTGATACTACAGGAATTTGACCTTGAAATTAAGGACAAGAAGGGTAGTGATAATGTTGTAGCTGACCACTTATCTCGCCTAGTGAACGAGGGTGGTGAAATCCCTAAGGAGATAGGCATTGACTTTCCGACTGAGCAATTAATGAAGCTAGAGACTGTGAGGCCGTGGTATGCTGATTACGTCAACTACTTAGCAAGTGGGCATTTAGAAGAGATGACGTATCAGGAAAAGAAGAAATTTTTCAGCGACTTAAAGTATCTTGTATGGGAGGATCCATATCTGTTTAAAGTTTGCAAGGACGGGTTGCTTAGAAGGTGCGTTCCGGAGCATGAACAATTGGATATTCTGGAGCAATGTCATAGTGGTCCCGCTGGTGGACACTACGGAACACCGAAGACAGTCACAAAAATCCTTCAAGCTGGTTTTTACTGGCCTACCTTGTTTAAAGATGCTGAAACCTTTTACAAAGGCTATGATAGATGCCAAAGAGTAGGGAGACTCAGTAATAGGATGGAGATGCCTTTAAGGCCTATCTTGGAATGTGAGGTTTTTGACGTCCGGGGCATTGATTTTATGGGACCATTCCCATCATCATGCTCTAACAAATATATTCTGGTCTGTGTGGACTATGTTTCCAAGTGGGTAGAGGCCATAGCCACCCAAACCAATGATCACAAAGTTGTAAAGAAATTCTTGCAAAAGAATATCTTTACTAGATTTGGCTGTCCTAGAGCCATTATCAGTGATGAAGGTTCGCATTTCTGTAATGCACCACTGGATAAAATTCTTGAGAGATATGGTGTCAAGCATAGAATTGGTACACCATACCACCCCCAAACCAGTGGCCAAGTCGAGGTGAGCAACAGAAGTCTAAAGCGGATTTTGGAGAAAACGGTAAATTCAAATAGATCCAACTGGAGTCTGAAGTTGGACGACGCACTTTGGGCTTATCGCACTGCGTTCAAGACCCCTATGGGTACGTCACCATTTCAAATGGTTTATGGCAAGGCTTGCCATCTACCGTCGAGCTGGAGCACAGAGCTTACTGGCCTATTAAATTCTTAAACTTCGATAGCCAACTCTGTGGGGAGAAAAGATTACTGCAACTACATGAGCTCGATGAATTCAGACTCAGGGCCTACGAGAACGCCAAGCTGAGCAAGGAGAGAATGAAGGCGCTCCACGATGCAAAGATAAAAGATAGAGATTTCAAGGTAGGAGAGATGGCTTTGCTTTACAACACCAGATTACATCTGTTTGCTGGCAAGCTTAAGTCCAGATGGTCCGGACCCTTTGAAATTGTCGAAGTTCATCCGGGTGGAGCAATTTCCTTGAAAGGGTACAGCGGTCAACCTTTTAAAGTGAACGGCCATAGATTGAAAAAGTATTTTGGACAGCCTTATGAAGCACCTGAAGTCCTATACTTTCAAAAGTTGGTTGACATGACTGATGTGTTGATTTGTGATGAGATCCCATCCGACTTCTTTACTTCGGATGATGACATTATTGCCCTTAACCTTAAAGATGCTTCTGCCATGACTCCTGCACCTATCATTATGCCAGTGCCACAATTAAGCAACAACACGAAGAAGAAAATCAGCGTCGTCCGGATGGCTAAGTTCCAGGACTCAGTCGCGCACTTGACTAGTTGTTGCTGTGACCACACCGATGCTCTCCACTCTGACACTGATGAAGGAGTGGCCCTGATCAAACCAAAGTGGCCCGATCCGGGTTGACTTTGCTGACTCTGTCAAGCTACTGACATAAAAGAAGCGCTACTAGGAGGCATCCTAGATATCCTTTCAAGTATTTTTATTTCCTTACTTAGTTTTAATAAAACTTGTTGTGTGGTGTTTGTCCCGTTACCTACTTGCACCACTTGCCTTGTTTCATGGTTCCATGTTTACTCATATACCCCTTGGCCCCCGAGATTATATGCTATGTCGAGTGTTGCAGATACTTTTGAGCGGTTTTTGCCAGCTATTCCTTCAGTGTTGTCTGTTCTTGATACGAGTTGCAGCAGTACAATAATGTTCCAGCCGACAACCGCTTTGCAACCAGCTAAGTATTCTTTTCTTTCATTTGCACATTCTGAGGACATAATGTGATTTAAGAGTGGGGGGTGTCTACATGATTTCATGTTATATTTATTGGAAAAGGCTCGCTAGTTGTAGTTTCTTGACGATGATTGTCAGTAACCTCTGTGAGATAACTATAGCATGTTTTTACTGATACGAGATAGTATTCATTTCATATTCACGCAAGCCTTTGAAATTGAAGCGAAGTTTCTTTAAACTTTATCCATTCATGATCCTAGTGGTTTATCCTAAAGAGACTTGTGCTTAATAGTAACAGTAAACGTGACACCTAAATTCTGAACGTGTACTGTGAATATATGAAGGTTTGAATGTGATAGGAGGGATATATCTTAAGGTTTGTATACCAATCTAAGATGAATTATATATATATTTATGTCGGATGTAGCTGCCGATGATTTGAGTGCGATAGGGCATTATCACGAAATGTCCTATACCACTATGAGGCTTAATAGCTCCCGACTGCCTTATGATAGTAGTCCAGCTAGGATGTTATCACGAAACATCCTATTGCTGGGAATGAGGGCATATGCTATACATGTGGTATTAAGTGAACTTTAAAAGAAAATTAGCAAATGGCAATGTGGAAAGTTAGTAAAGTTGGTAGGAACCGTAGTTATCTCCTGACTATCCCCAGTATAAACCGAATGATATGCATTAGGGATTATCCTAATAAGTACACGGGAAGACTTTGTGTGGAACGATTACTGCCTATACCTAGGAAGGTCATTAGGACTGTTTGAAAGGATTTTTGTGCGAAAGAATGGTGGAGATTGAAAAGGGCTTTTCACACACACACAGAATCTATCTCTATGGTGGTACTAATTGCTATCGTTGTCGTATCTTTGGTTACGTGAGTCGAGAGCCTATGTGAATTACATGTATAGTGAGCCAGTTTTGATTGGTTTGTTCGGGACGAACAAAAAGCTAAGTGTGGGGGAGTTGTTCTCGGTGAATTTTATGATTTATATTGCAATATTTCATAAGAATAATCCCCGTGTTTTAGTAATTTTTATAGAAAATTACGTATTAAATGAATAAATTGAAGAAATGGTTTTAAAGTTATAAAAAGTGTAAAACGTGCCAATTACGTGCTTAAAATGATGATTTTATGTTGGTTTGAGTTGTGTTACACTTTGGTATGCTTTCAATGACTTGCAGGTGTTAAATGCGACTGGAAAAGATGATTTGAAGTGTTTAATCGTGCTTTGAAGAATTGGGAGCTGAAGAATAAAGAGATAAAGAGGGAAGAAATCAATTAAATCAATCCCAGGAGCTCTGGACGGGCGTTTAGAGCTTTGGACTGGCGTCCAGAGAGGGAAGTTGATTCAGGAAGTTCAGTTTTTTTTGATGGACGAGCGTTTGTTGTTCCGTCCACTGGACGGGCGTTCGCAATACTGGACAAGCGTCCAGGAGGAAGAATTGGATTCAGAGTCTTATGATTTTTGCTGAACTGGCGTTTGATTTTGTATAGGACGTGCGTCCAACCCCAGCTCGGCCCGACTCGATAAATTTTACACGCACCTGGACGGGCGTCTACCCTTCTGAACGGGCGTCCACCGCCGATTCTAACCCTAGCCGCCTCAGAGTTCTATAAATGCAGCGCCTATTTCAACCCTAGTACACACATGAGAGCAGCCGCACATTCCACCCAGAAAGCAGCCGCACCAAAACACACAAAAATTATGAGTTTCTTTCCTTCAACCGCGTCGTGGATCGTCACAAGGATTCAAGGCTAAGCGTATAGCGGTAGAATAACTGGAGGATATCACATCAACATCACCACAACCACGAATTGTTAGGTTATCTTTATTTATGATTTCAAATATTGTAGTTTATTTATCGATTGGTATTTGGATTGATTGTTAAGTGTTTCGTTAGATAGGAATGTCAAGGAAACCACATGTTGATTTGAATGTGTATGGAAATATAATTCAACAATAGAACCTTTTCGATCGATACAATTAATAATATCTTGAGGAATCATTTGTTGTTAATTGGGTTATGTAATTTGGGAACAAATTGATGATCTTGTGATGTATGTTAAATTGTTTTGCTTGGAAAAGAAAACAAAATCCTAAAAATTGGGTTAAAGGAATTTAATCGGTTTTGAGGTTGATCATACCAATAAAATCGTATTCTGATCATAAAATGGTTGTGTGATTGTTGTGTGGTTGATTCGGCTCGTTCTCTTCGTTCTTTTAATTATTTGATACAATCTTAATCTCCTGTTTTTATATTAAAATTAATTTCAACAATAGTTTAATTTAGATCTTCGTGACATTATTTATAACAACTATACTGTAATCCGATAATTATACGATTCCCTTAGGACGACTCGGTAGCACCCTATACTACGAACCTTATACTTGGGGTGTTCCGATAAAATAAATTTAAAACTAGTTTTATCGAACATATATCTCGAATATCCTATTCTGCTATGACAGGGCAAGAGCTCATTCTGATGTGCATTTGAAAGTGAAATAGTTAAATCAACTTGCAATAAGAAGTGGTATGAATGAATAAAAGACTTAGTTATCGTATACCTTATCCCCAGTATAAACTGACAGATATGTTGTAGGGATTATCCTCTGAGTATGTCAGAAAGGTCATAAATGTATTCTATCATCCTTTTTGGGATATGTTACGTTTTGTAGGGTGCATCTTATAAGTATCGGTCATCTCTATTTTGAAGGGGGTATTAGCTAGTTTGCTTGACATTTTCAAGTTTGGACTTGGTGGAAGTTTACTATGGCTTTGCACACACACAGGGGTGAGCATCTGATTTATTGAATATACTTTGTTCTTGCTAAAGTGTCTATCTTTTCTCGAGCCTTTATTCTGCTTTGTTTTGCTCGGGACGACAAAAGCTAAGTGTGGGGGAGTTGTTAAGGGTGATTTTATATGATTTATATCGTTATATTGTGTAACAATTCTCTCCATATTCGTATAATTTGCATAGAAATTAAGTGTTTAATTGAATTATTGAGCAAATGAGGTTTTAAACGGTTTAATCGCAAAATTGGTTGATTTAGGTGTTTTATTGTTGATTTTATATTGATTTGGATGATATTACACTTTGCAATGTTTTATTATATTGTAGATACACGAAATTGGCTCAAAAGAGGATTAAAAGATGTCAAGGATCGAATTCATATGAAGAAAAAGAGATAGAGATGGAAAAATCAGATTTGAAGTAACCTGAACGTGCGTTCAATCCTCCGTCCAGTGGACGGGCGTCCAGAAGAAGTGATTTGATTCAGAGTTCTCCCAAATTTAGTGGACGAGCGTCCAAATTAAAGAAGGACGGGCGTCTGATCCAGCTCGGCCCGACTCGAAGTTTTTATTGAAGGCTGGACGGACGTCCAGCATAACGGACGGGCGTCCGAGCGCCGACTTAGCAGAACCGACTCTGAAATTCTATATATAGCTGCGTTTTCTCCCATAATTATCATCAGATTTTCGAACCCCAAAACCCTAGGGGCGGCTCAGTTTTTATTGTTTTTATTTTCTATCTAGACTCAAACACTTTTTATGTATTTTTACTCAAACAATTCGATCTTCAAGAGGATGCTAAGAGGCTAGACCTCTATTGAACAAGCATTGTGAAGCCATCCTATCAACAATTCAGTTTCGTTTCTTGATTATCTTGTGAGTTTTTCTTATCAAAGTTGTATCTTTATTATGTTTATCTTGATTTTCTGCAATTATATCGAAAGATGCTTGCATGTGTGATGTTTAATGTTGATGAGAATCGTTATTAAACCCTAGATCACCATAATAAAGATTAGACTTTTAATCTAAATTAACGAGAGTTATTAGGTTAGATTTCTAGGTTAGAAATTGAGAGATTTCACACCTTTGATTAGAAAACGTTAATCTTTAGATCGAAAGATAGGAGATTAATAGGTGAACTTGTCTAAGAAATTAGGAGTTCATACCTTGGCTAGGTGAATCACAACTTGGTTAAAAATCACGAGATAATCTAGATAGAAATTGATAGTTGTAGGATAGGTGGATCAATAGCTTGTTCGTTCGTAAAATATTGATTAAATCACTCGAACTTGAATTGCTTAGTAAAATTGCAATCTTTATTTCATAATAGATTTATAATAGATTTAGCTTAGTTAATTTGTTCGCAACCATATTTTCCTGGCTTTAGGTCTCGATCTTCTGTCCAGTTATTCTATCGTTAGTTTTCCGTTTTAGTTATTCACTGTTTTATTTTCGTATCTTTTAGTAGTAATCGTGACATAATTAGGTTAGATAATAAAAACTAGATTAAACAACCCCGATTCCCCGTAAGATCGACCCGGTATCAACCTCTATACTATGATCCCTGCACTTGGGGTATACCGGATTTATAAATTTATTACTTGTTTATTTTGCTTAGATAAAATCCGAGACAGTGAGCTCACCCAAGTTCACAAAGATGTAATTCACTGGTTAATTTCATATGATTATTTGGACTATGAAAGATTCATTAGTCCAAGAAGACTTCTCAATTCTGTAAATCTACTTTCACAAAGAGGTTTGGAGAAAATATCTGCCAACTGGTCGTGTGTTTTGATGTTGACTAATCTCACATCACATTTTTCCACATGATCACGTATGAATTGTTGTCTGATGTCAATATGCTTTGTCTTGGAATATTGAACTAGATTCTCTGATAATGATATAGCACTTGTGTTGTCACACATGATTGGAATCCCATTTTCTTCAATTCCACAGTCTCTGAGTTGTTGCCTTATCCATAAGACTTGTGTACAACAACTTCCTGCAGCTATATTCTCCTTCTGCTGTAGATGTTGCAATGGATGTCTGTGTCTTGTAAACCAAGATACTAGTCTGTTCCCTAGCATTTGACAAGTACCAGATGTACTTTTCATGGAGACTTTGCAACCTTCATAGTCTGCATCTGTGTATCCAACCAGAATGAAATCACCTTGAACATGACACTAGTCAAAATCACCTTCTAAATTTATCTTCATCTCAACATTGAAACAAATTTCACTACAATTTATACACGAAGTTACAAAATGCTGAGCTATAGGAGTGAAAGATGTATAGGGATGATGCTCATAGGTAGGACCCAAAAGGGTCCCCAAAAATGATAACAATGAGCATGATCTAGAGGGAAGGATCGTATTGGTGAAGCTCTAAGGCATTACTAGACAAGCCTGAAACCCTTTGGCCCATAAGGACATGTACATCAAGTAAAGCCTTATGGCATCTCAAGATTGGCCTGGCTCTTTAGATTAAAACAAGGTTCACCTCCGGAGATGTCCGGGCCAGGCTTGCCCAGTGGTCGTCAGCATAATGGTGCTGAAGGTCATTAACCTCTTTGGAATGTGTATTGCGTAATGCCTTAATTTGTATGGCTTGTTGAGTGATCTTATCCACGACACAATCATAGGCTCTTGACCAGACTCCTCAGCTTCCTCCCCGGCAAACCTTAGTTGGTGAGAGAGCTTACATGCCTATTACCGGCAGTGCCGGACCTAACACTAAATGGGCCCGGGGCAAAATTTGAAAAATGGCCCCCATTTTATTACAAAAATAATATGTTCTATATATTAGTAACATAAATCAACTCATGATCAAGAAAATACTAATCCATTTACATATGCATAAACATAAAGATGTAGTAGAAACAATCCGACCCGGTCGGATCCGGTTCAACCCGATTGGGTTTTGGGCACTACTTCAACCGGATTTTGGCTAGAAGAGTATTGAAGATGGATGTGTCTTCAAGCTAAGGATTGGTGGAATAGAAAGATATGTTAAAAACACCCAAAATGGAGTTTTTATGCTCAAAATCTGCTTTCTACGATGCTTGGCGGACTCCATTATAAGTCGGAGGAAGCCAACTGTCACAAAAAAATCTCTAACATATTTTGACAATGTTTGGCGTTCGCCACTCTAAGTTTGGCGCCGGCCAACCTTCATAGAAGTTCAGTAGAATGACAATAATTTGAATTGTAATCCTCCACTAGATGTGAATCATGATGCGTTGTAAAGCTGGTTTCATGATCTACAACTCTAATCCATAAAATGCCTCTAACACGAGTTAAATGTCAATTGAAGATTTGTTACGGTAGAAGCACTAATTACAAATGACCCATTTGAATTCGATAGCTTTCGGACTACTCTTCTAGCCCTCAATAGATGTGTTTATGTAAAACATGTGTCATCACTCGGGGTCTTGGAGAATGTATAATCCTGCAATAAATCACAAAAATACCAAGCGTAAACCTGAAATGACGCTTCGGTTACTATAACCGGTACAAAACCTATCAAAATAAGATATTTTATATAATACTCTCTCCGTCCCAATTTGTTTGGGACTGTTTGAAACTCTAAAAATTTAAGGGAACATCATTTATTAGCTTGTCTAGTCATTAAAAATATGAATACTTTACAATTATGTTCTTCTTTTATTGTCCGTAAATTTCTTAATAAATGTAGTATGTGGGCATTTTAGGAATTTAAAAAGAACATTTTAGTCTAAATATTAGTTATGACTTATTTTCGGGACATCCATAAATGGAATAAGTCCCAAAAAATTTCGGACGGAGGGAGTAATTACTATCTACATATTTGGATGAAACTAAGGAAATAATGGCTCGAATTGACACAGTAAAGCTTATAGTGGTACCAAAAATAGGGTATAATGTCATGATAATGCGTGGCAATTTGCCTCTTATCAATACTCAAGTCAAAGGGTCTTTGGAAGCACAATTTACTATCATGTGAGTGAAGGGAAGCTGGAACAAGAGCCCACAATGGAGTGTTTGTAGGGTATGAGGATGTGGTGAAGGGTTATAGAATTCGGTCATCAGCAGAATATAGATTTATTCTTAGCACAGATGTGGTTTTCGATGAAAATTCTATGCTCAACTCATCAGTGAGAGGGATTGCAGAGTCTGAAACCATTGCTGAATCTGAGAGGGCTGACAATAAAGTGGAGATTCAGGTGGAGTCATCTGAGATGCAACACTCAATTAACTGGTCCAAGGTAGCACTCATCTTATCTGGTTGCTGAACCAGAGCAGAATCCAAGCCAGTCAGCTGAACATGGGTCAGCTGATAATCAAACAGGGAACATGAGTCATATAGTATAGCTGTCAGCAAAGGTAGAAGATCCAATGTTTTGGTACCTCCCAAGAGGTACGAGTTTGATGATATGGTTGGATATGCACTTCAAGTTGCAGAAGAAGTATATGGTTTTGAACCTTCTATTTATAGGGAAGCAATGACATGTTCCGAAGCATCTCAATGGCTTGCTGCCATGAGAGATAAAATGGAGTCATTACTGAAGAATCAGACCTGGGATCTGGTCAAACATCCAGGTGATAGGAGAGTTTTTACTTGCAAGTGGATCTTCAAGAACAAGGAAAAAATGACTGAGGCAGAAGGAGTCAACTATATGGCATGTTTCAAAAGGAAGGGGTGGACTTTGATGAGATATTTTGTTTGACTGAGGCAAGGAAGATTTTGTTTGTAAGTTGAAGAAGTCCTTGTACGGAATGAAGCAAGCTCCAAGGCACTGGTATAAGAGGTTTGACAATTAGCTTGGTTATAACTTAAGTCCATATGACTGCTATGGTCACAACAGTCAGCTGAGAGATAAATCATACATCTATCTTGTTTTGTATGTGGATGACATGTTGATAGCTGCAAGAGTGAAGTCTGATGTTCAGAATCTGAAAGACCTTCTTAGTGCTGAGTTTGAAATGATAGATTTGGGTGCATCCAAGAAAATTTTAGAGGTGGAGATCTGGAGAGATAGGAGTCAGAAAAAGCTGTTCTTGTCTCAACAGGGTTATATACAGAAGATTTCTCCCAAGTTTGGCATGTCTACTGCAAAACCAATAGATACTCCAATGGCATCTAATGTTCATTTGTCTGTTTATGCTTCACAATCAACATATGAGAAGGAGTACATGTTAAGAGTTCCATATGCTAGTGTAGTTGGCAGTCTGATGTATGCCATGGTCTGCACTAGGCCGCATCTGGCTCGGCAGTCAGTGTTGTCAGCAGGTTTATGACTCAACTTGGAAAGGAACACTGGAAAGCTATGAAAAGAATGTTCACGTACCTTAGGGGTACAACTGATGCTGGTCTCATTTATGGAGGTGTTACTCAAGGAATGGTCATAGGGTACGGTGATGCTGATTATGTAGGTGATGTGGACAACATAAAATCTATAACTGGTTATGTTTTCACATTGGGGAATTCAGTTGTCAGCTGGAAAAGCAACTCTTCAGTCCACAGTGGCTTTATCAACTAATGAGGCAGAATATACGGCTCTTACTTATGCTTCCAAGGAAGGTATTTGGTTGAAGGGACTTGTCAGTGATTTGGGGCTATATTAGGATCAAGCATGTGATATATTGTGACAACTTGAGTGCAATATGTTTGGCTAACGATCAAGTTCATCATGAGAGAACCATACATATAGATGCGATGTATCATTTTTGAGAAATTAGAAGAGGGTTGTAGTTAGGAAGATCAACGCCAAGGAGAATTCTGTTGATATACTTACTAAACAAGTTTAGCAGAGCAAGTTTCAGTTGTGTCTGGATTTGCTGATTATTCAAAGCTTAAAATTTGTTTTCTGGATACTCAAATGAGGGCAGATTAGCTGAGTGTATTTTGTGGAGAAGTATGGTACAAGTACACATGACATTGACGAATGCATCTGGTGCAAGTACATCTGTTTATGCAATCTGGTTGACTGTGAATGAGAGTTCAATTCAAGGTGGAGATTTGTCAGCAAAGGTGACTTAAACTCTACATTTTGTCGAACTAATTTGGGGTAAGCTGCGAATGATGGCCAGCTGAGCAAGAGTATTCATGTCTGTGGAAGTCAGTTGGTGAAGTCAGCGGAGATCCTTCGGTTTGGGGGACTGCTGAGTCTGCTAAGTTTATGAATGCTGCTGAGTTCTACAATCTGGTCTGCTTGGTTACAAGTCTAGGAAAGCCAACGATGCTGAGGTTCATCTGGTGGAGATAGCTAGAGCTAGGGTTCACATATGGGGCGTTTATGGCATAGTTATCAAACCCAGTCCGGCCCGGTGATTCAACCGTTCGACCCGGTGACCCGGTCAAGGAATCGGGCCGGTTCAAGCATCAACCTGCTTAAGCAAGTGACCTGCTAAATCCCGGTAAACCCGGTGGTTCAAATGGTGACCCGGTGACCAGGTGGGCACTAGTTGAACCAGTGGGTCAAGGAGATGAAAAAAATATGAAATGGTATCGAACCGGTGTAAGCAGAAAAACACTCAAATTTCTTCGATATGATGCAAATAATTATAATTTGAGTCTATAAATTGTAACTCATAATGTGATATATAGTTTCATATCAATATTTACTTGAATATAAATTATCAAAATGTATATTTTTCATGATATGATATATTATTTACTACTATATAAATCTTTCCGGTTGAACCGGTGACCCAACGGTTGACCCAGTGGCTCGGTGAACCAATGTCTTTTCCGGTTCAACGATCGGGCCGGGTCTGATAACTATGGTTTATGAGAATTCCGATCGTGTCATAAAGGCAGCTAATGTTAGGATTCCAAGACTATAAATACCCAATGATTGTAATCAATGTAGTGTGTGAAAACTCATATATTTCTGTGCATAATGAAAATTCTCCTTTTATCTCCGTGTAATTGTCTGTTCAACGCCGGAAACCAAGTTAAATTAATGTGGTCTTCTTGTTTCTATTATTTTGTCTTTGTCATTAATCTTTTACGTTCTTGATTTGGTTGTGTGTTTGTTCTTTCTTGTACAAGTTCCTCATATCTTTTAACACACACACGACACATATATATATATATATATATATATATATATATATATATATATATATATATATATATATTATATATATATATATATATATATATATCTCACCGTAAGTTTAAATGATCCACTATAAGATTTAAATTTGCAAGGACAAGTAAGGCGACATAATGTTACGTATTCATTAGTAAAAAGGAGTACAAGAACTTTTTGAACTGACCAAGAGTACACATGACACACGGTAGAAGGAAAAAAGAAAGAACAAAAAAATCCCATGAATTATTTTATATAGAAATACACTTAAAAAGGAAGAAGGGGGAACATTATCATGGGATTTTGTAACGTTACAAGGGATATTCTTGTACACAGAGTTTCAATTGCATCGACTCGATCAAAGTGTCGGTGTTTATAAAAAGATATATATAATCTTTTTACACACATGTCATTCGTCTATTAGTGTCGGTCGATAATCACTCTCCATGTATAGAATTTCCCCCGGTGTGGTAAAAGTCTCATTCTTCCGTCTTTTGCTTCTTCTTATCATCCTCCGATTCATCAGAATCGCTGTATTTCTCTCTCTTTGTCCTTGATTCTGACTGCTCCTCGGTCTCTGATTGTTTGTCTGACTTTGCGTCTGATTCCTTTTCTTCCTCTGTCTCTGATTGTGAGTCTGACTTTGCGTCTGATTTGTTCTCTGCCTCTGTCTCTAATTGTGAGTCATATGACTTTTCCTCTGATTCTGTCTTTGTCGCCGTCTCTACCTCTTCCTCTTCCTCTTTCTCTGGCTCCGGATCTAACTCGTCTCTCTCATAGCAAGTGAAAATACTTGTATCACAATAACATTTTGCAGGACAACCTCCGTCGTTATCACATATATCCTCGTCATCACACTCCTTAATCCTGCATGTTCCTCCATGCTCACAATAGCAATTTTGCGGGTTTTTGCAGTCTTGAGTCACAAAGTTACATTCATCTGGGGGACATGAAAACAGAGAAACCTCAAAATATTTTGGATAAACTTTCCAGAGTGTTTGAATAGTTATCAGACAAGAAGTCACTACTCGGAAGCTCCTACTAGCTTGTATCTTTCATCAGACCCCGAAGGTCGTCACGAACAAGCTATGTTACTTCTTTATAACCATTATCCTTTTCCGATTGAAAGGAAACTTAGTCATTGAACCTTTGAGACAATATAACCAGACTGGGAGAAAGGAATCACCCTAAGCCAGTCTTCAGGTCTTGTCTTTTAGGGACTATGGACTAACTATGGAATATGAAGAAGCGTTTATCAAAATATCGAAACCAATTGCTTTTAATAGTTCTTAAGATGTGTTTTATATACATATTTCAGCAGTTCTAAGTGGTTTTGACTTTATCAAACAAAAGTCCGAGTCTTGGACTCATACTACAAATGGTATATTCACTTTCTATACTACAAACAAATTATCAAATAGAAGGTAAATCCATTCGTTCCAACGAATCTTAAACCGAAAATAAATTTTCCGCGATATCCAAGGATTGAATCCGAGATTCATTTCCTTATATCACTCCCACTATTCTAGCTAAAATTAACTGCCCGTTGTTTACTCTTTTAATCGTTAAATGCACCGCTATCTTGTTCTTCCAAAGAACTTAGCTCGACAAAATCGCCAAGGATTCATAGGTTGGTGATTCAAAATCACTGTCCTTATCCTATGATTTTCAGTTAATTAATTTTCGGTTCACCCTTAAAGCTTTCTCAGTTTAGATGACTAACACTTTTAGACATATTCTCCCATTCTTTCCGTGAATGGAAACAATGTTGAACCAGCGGTTCGTTTGAGTAGACACTACTCTTGAACCGTGGGATGTCTATTTCGAGTGTTACTCGTCGGGACTTCTCGGATTTTCTAATATACCAGAAAAAAACAACAAATCATAACATTAAAGCTCCCACCGGTTTGACGATGACAAATTATGTCACCTTAATGATTTGAGCCCTAATTTAATCTAGTGATGAACACACAAGAACCCTAATGCCAAAAAGAGGAATGAGGGGGTGGATTTTATGTATGCGGCTGAGTCCAAGACTGTATCTTGGATTGCCTACGTATCTCGTTATCGTTCCAGAATCAAACCTTACGTAGTTCCCGGATTGGGGTATTTATAATGACAATACTTGCCTAAACCCTAAGGTTAAGTCGGCTTGTGTTATTGTCATCTTTACCCTTAAATGGGCCTTGACCCTTGCCCAAGCTATCGCTATGGGGGGCTTAGACAAAGCCGGCGCGGACACGGTCCTCGGTGTCGATACTGCCGACTTGCGGTGATCGACCCTAGACTCATTGTCCTACACTGCTAGCTGGTGTGGACTCTATCCTCGTTATCGACTCGACTCACACCGCTCGGTCGTCGGTCGTCGATAGTCGATAGTCGTAGCCTGGCTTTTATATGATGGCCTTGGCCTCGAGCCTGGGCATCGACATGAATACACTGGCGTTATTTTATAATGTGATGACCAACCGATAGACGACACGTGGAGGGAGTGAAACCCCGTATCGTCATAAGCCCCCCAGACTTGAGAGAGGCGACTTCCGTTGTCCGAGGTCGGGTCTGTCACTTGAATCGTCTTCGAGTTGGGTTTTTCTTTGGGCGGGAGAAAGCCCGCCTTTTCACAACCCTAACTACCTTGTAGCCACGTGGCACGATATCTGGCATACGAAACGCTTCGAATCCCGCAAAGGACGCGTCACCGCCTTGATTGTCGCGATTTCCAGGGGTTATAACCCCCAATACCCACGTCTCTCCAAATCATTTGCAAATCTTTTGCTTCATATATAAAGGAGGAGAGGATAGAAGCTGCTGCAAAACCCGGTTTGTTATTTTCTTCATCTCATTCCCCAAACTCCAAAACACCAAGTAAGATCCTGTCTTTTATCTTAGTGTTCTTCATCTTTTTGTTTGATTTTATCTATGTCAAGTAGTAGTAGTAGTGCTACGTAATCCGATAGGGGTAGCGGAACGCCTTCCCAATCCCAAATTCCGGTACCGCCGTCTCCGATCTTCTTCTCCGGCAAGATTCCGGCGAACCCTCCGCTTCTTCTCCTCCCCGTCCCTCACCAACCTAAGAAATTAGTGACTAGGATGGACGGGAAAGGTGCTAAGGGATGCCTCGCCGTACTCTCTTCGAGGAGGTTGTCGAAATCGTAGGAAGTATAACATTGTTAATCCTCCCTTCGAGTCTCGACTTCCTTCGGTAATCACATGTTTGCCGATGAGCCCCCGCAGGGGTTTTGCGCCATTTACGAGAATCAACTTGCGAGTGGACTAAGGTTCCCACTCGCCCCGCCATCCTCGCGATTCTACATCATTATGAGATTAGTGTTTCTCGCATCGCCCCAAACGGTGTCGAACTCGATGGGATTTATAATAGCATGTCGAGTGGCTCGTGTCCGCTTCTCGGTGCCCTTGTTTCGGTACTACTACAAGATAGCTGCTACGCCCGACAAGCTGTGGTATTCATTCCAGAGAAGAACCAACCGACATGAGTTCATAACCAGGGGACCTTCTTCTCACGGGGAGTGGAAGCCTCGATTTTTCTTTCTCCGTCATGGCCTGGATAACCCCTACATAGGGCCGGAGGTCGAGAGACGGAAAACAGACAAGCTTGGGAAAGATCCGGTTCTACACGAGGCTCGTCTCCGGGTGGACACAACTTCGAGGTGTGTACCGAGACCCGAGTCTCCCGTATCACCTGGCCCATTTGGAGGAAGCTGGGCCAATGCCATACGTGGGTCTTAATGTCCCGCATCACGAGAACCGTAGGATGTTCCTTATTTGCTTGCCTTTACATACTTGTCATTTGTCGTGTTTGATGACTTGTTGCTTGTTTTGTTTATCGATCAAACTAACTTGTCTTTTTTCTCGCAAAGGGGAAGGTTCTCCAAGGTTACCGATCCCACCCGTATCCCGAGTCGACGGTCGTAGTCGCTCCACCCTCGAGAGGTCGTGCCACCCCCGACTTGCCGGTGGCTGAGACCAGGGTGCCTTCTGCTTCCCGAGAGGGAGGTGCTTCCCAGCCTGAACCTACCCCTGCTGCTCTTGAGTCGACTGCCGCGGCTGGATCGACTGAGCCACCTCCGACAACTGGCAACTTGACAGTCCGATTTGGTTCTCTTCGAGATGAGGACGAGGAGGAGATTGTCGATTTGACCTCGAATGTCGAGGTTAATGTCGAAGAGCCGGCGGTGCGAACAAAGAAAAGGCCAACTGTCGCCGAGGTGGTGAGGGAACAGCTTCGAGAGGCGAAGAGGAAGAAGGTTGCTGAGACCTCTACCGAGTCAGGGATCGGTGTGGACTGGGTTGCCGACGATTACGCTGGCGTGGACGACAAGAACCTGTCTTTCGTGCTGCGAAAATTAAATCGTCTTGTAAGTCGATCCTTCTTTTCCTATTAGCTTCTCTCGAGGCCTATGCCTTGTCCCTTTTCTGATACGCTCTTTACGTTTTGTAGAATACCCTTGTTGGTCGGGAGGCTGCCCGACGGCTGGCCAAGACAGGGGAGTCGGCGGACGAAATCAAGAAGGAGAATGGCAGGCTGCTTCAAGACAATGTCGCCAAAAGTGCTGCCCTCTCTGCTGTGGAAAAACAATACAACGCGTTGAAGCACGAGTCGGTCGCCGAGCTCGAGAAGCTGCAAGATAAGTTGGTGGCTGCTGAAACAAAACTGGCCACTACTGAGAAGGAGCTGGGCCGACTGCAGGAGGAAAGGCATGATCAGGGTAGGGAGCTGCTCAAGCTGGCTCAAGACTACGAGATGTTGCTGAGGGGGCAGAAAGCTGCCGATGAAGAAGCTAGGAAGGCTCGACATGATCGAGATGTGCTAAAGGCTGAACTGGATCGAGCGCACACACAGGTCGAGGAAGCTAAGACTGAAGCGATCATGGAATACCGGAAGTCGACCAACCTCGAGGACGATCTAGTGGTGATCATGCGTGCCTCGATGATGGGTGGCTACACTCGGCCGTTGATCGTGAAGGCCGTCGTCTCCGGATTCGACGTATCGTCCCTCGAGACGCCTATGTTCTATAATCCGGACTCGGAGCAAACTCGTACGATCGGTACATCGAAGAGTTTCAGCAAGGGAGTCTTTGGCTATAAAGTATGCTCCTTCCACGTCTGCCCCTACTGCCGATCCGACCGCCGCTGATCCGACCCCTGCCACTACTGAGCCGACCCCGGAAGCCGACCCCTGATCGTTGTCTTTTTAATTCTTCTTTTGATATTCGAACTTCTAATTTGTAATAACCTTTATAACTTTGGCTGGTCTTTTTCGACCTGGCCTTGTTTTGTAATGACTTTGCGTTGATTTTGCTATCTTTCTTGACTTGACTTTGCTTTGCTTGTCTTGATGTTTCATAGTCTTTCGCTTGCCGAGCTCCTGGCTCTGTTCGCTACTCGCTATTCGTTTTATTTGCTGTACTTGTTGTTGATACTGTGTTGCCCCCCAAGTGTATTATGAACCCTTGGTTCTTATTGCACTTGAGATCGACTTGCTTGCCTTAGTCTTTTGCCCCTTAGGCTTATTTGACCTTAGGCTGAGCATTTTAATGTGAACTGCCCCTGGTTTTAGTCTTTTTTGCCATTTAGGCTCTTTCGACCATCGACTGGGACAGGTGGCCCGACTATGCGAACCGTCCTTTGTCCAGCCTTTTTCGCCCTCGGGCTTATTCGGCTTTCGACGGGGACAGTGGCCCGACTATGCGAACCGTCCTTTGCTTTAGCCTTGTTTGCCTCTTGGGCTCGTTCGGCTCTTAGCTTGGACCTTTGGCCCGACCCCGCGAACCGTCTCTATGCCTTTGCATTCGTCGCCCATTAGGCTAACTTTGCTTTGGCTTTATCGAGATGTCCGACCTCGCGGATTTCTCTACTCGTTTTCGATTGTTTTGCCTTTAACTTTTCTCGTCACATTGGACTTGTATCGTTTTGGCTATAAATCCTAACAAACACGTAAAGCATCTCGAAAAGATACAAATTTATTAGAATACTCATAAAATTGTCTCATGGACTTATTACAAGATTCATAAGTGAAAAGTAAATAAGTTCATCAAAGTAAAGCTTATCTCAAACATAATACTTCCTCGCATTGTTGGCGTGCAATGTCGAGGAACCGTGGTTCCATCTGCTCGACCAAGTTGATAAGACCCTTTGGGGTGAACCTTCAGAATCTGATATGGACCTTCCCAATTCGGGGTCAGCTTTCCGACTGCTTCCTGTCGACTCGCTTCATTTTTCCTTAGAACCGCATCGCCAACTCAAGTACCTGTGTCTTACCCTCGAGTTGTAATACTGAGAGATCTTTTGCTTATACCTTGCCATCCTGGCTGAGGCTATTTCCCTTCGTTCCTCGACATTGTCCCTTTCCTGTCGGAGTTCGGGATCATTTGTCTCAACATTATAAGACAGAACCCGAGGGGAGGGAACTCCGATCTCGGCGGGTATCACCGCTTCACACCCATACACTAAAGAAAAGGGAGTTTCTCCTGTCGACGAATTAGGAGCTGTCCTATATGACCATAGGATGCTCGGAAGTTGAATTGCCCAATCTCGACCTTCTGCCTCTAGCCTCTTCTTTAACCCCAGCTTGATCTGTCGGTTAGTCTGTTCGACTTGACCGTTTGCCTGGGGGTGAGCCACTGAGGTGAATCGCTGGTCGATTTGGTACTCGCTGCACCATTCTCTAACTTTTCGATCTTCAAACTGGGTACCGTTATCCGAGATCAAAGCCTTTGGAATTCCGTACCTACATAGAATGTCGACCCACAAGAACTTTTTAATGGTTGCAGCTCGGATGTCGGGCAAAGCCTTAGCTTCTACCCATTTTGTGAAGTAGTCCACCGCAACGACCACGAATCTGAGATTTCCCGGAGCTCGGGGCAAAGGTCCGACAATATCGACCCCCCACTGATCAAACGGCCATGCTGACGAGATGACGTTCATATCTTGTGCTTGTTGATGAGAGATATTATCATGGATCTGACAAGCGTTGCATTTCTGGACAAGATTATTCGCATCTCGCTGCATCGACGGCCAAAAATACCCAGCTAACTTGCATTTTCGAGCTAACATTCTAGCCCCGCAGTGATTTCCACATGCTCCTCTATGAATTTCTTCCAAGAGATATTCGCCTTCATTTTCAGAGACACATCTTAACCATGGACTTACAAAAGATTTTCGATAAAGGATGTCGTCGAAGAACGCATATCGAGTGGACTCGGAGTCGAATTTTTCTTGATTGCACCTTATCGTGGTAATATTCCGTCCTTAAGGTATGAGCGATCGAGTCCATCCACGTGGCCTCGCCGAGTAATCGGCCGGGCCTCCGTCTCGATGTAACTCCTATCGGTCGCAACTCGACCGAACCTTCTTGCTTGACATGAAGTTTGATGCCAACTTGGAGAGCGCATCGGCTCTCTTGTTCGACTTCGGGGGACTTGCTCGAATTGAATTGTTTTGAATTTTGGTATGAGGCTTTGGACAACTGCTAAGTAATTCTTCATGGTTTCTTCCTTAGCCTCATACTCCCCTTTCACATGATTGACCACTAACTGCGAGTCACTGTAAACTGACAAATCTTCGACACCCAGCTTCAAAGCGAGCTTTAAACCAGTAATCATAGCCTCATACTCGGCCTCGTTGTTCGTTGCCTTAAAGTCGAATCGAAGGGCGTATGGGAATTCCTCGCCTTTCGGGCTTACTAGAAGGAGCCCTGCTCCTGCCCCCTCCTTACTCGATGCTCCATCGACTTGAAGAGTCCATTTTTCCTCTGGACTTTGCTTTTCTTGATCGAGCTGGACGGAGATCCCTTCAGCCAAAAAATCCGCCAAGGCCTGTACTTTGATCGCAGTTCGAGGTACGAACTCGATGTCATACTGGGCCATTTCTATCACCCATTTTGCCAATCGACCTGAGGTGTCGGGTTTTGCCAATATCTGCTTTAGTGGTTGGTCAGTGACTACCACAATAGGATGAGCTTGAAAATAGGGCCTCAACTTTCTCGAGGCATGAACAAGACATAATGCTAGCTTCTCGGCTGGTGAGTATCGGACCTCGGGGCCATGTAATGCTTTGCTGACGAAATATATCGGTACTTGCCCATGTACCCCTTCTCGAACTAGGACCGCACTCACTGCCTCCTCGCATACTGCCAGATACACTAATAACCTTTCCCCGTCTCGAGGTGAAGTTAGGGTCGGTAAGTCTGATAAATAAGTCTTCAACTCTTCAAAGGCTGTCTGACATTCATCATCCCAATGAAAAGGACTGGCCTTTCGGAGTATCTTGAAAAATGGTAGTGCACGCTGTGCTGATCTCGATAGAAATCTGTTGAGAGCTGCCATTCGACCCGTGAGCCTTTGTACTTCCTTGATATTTCGTGGTGCGGGCATGTTCTTCAATGTATCAATTTTATCCGGGTTCGCTCGAATCCCGTCCTTCGAAATCATATAGCCCAAGAACTTACCCGACCCGACTCCAAAAGTGCACTTCTTCGGGTTTAATCTCATCTCGCGTTTCTCTCAACACTTCGAAAACCTCTCGAGCATCGACCAGTTATTGTCTCATAGATCGACTCTTGATAAGTAGGTCATCTACATAAACTTCCATACATCTACCAATTTGTCTTGCAAAAATTTTATTGACTGCCCTCCGGTATGTTGCCCCGATTCTTTAATCCGAATGGCATGGTCACATAGCGTAAGGTGCCAAATTCAAGATAAAAGATGTTTTCTCTCGCGTCTCGAGGATCCATTTGAATCGATGGTATCCTTTATATGCATCTAAAAAACCAAAAACTTCAAAGTCGATGGTCGAATCTACTAACCCGTCGATTTTAGGCAATGGATACGAGTCTTTTGGGCAGCTTTGTTTAAATCTCGTGAAGTCCACACACATGCGCCAACTCCCATCGGGCTTCTTGACTAATACCGGGTTAGCTAGCCATTCGGGATAGAATACCTCTTTCACTATCTTGGTCGCGTAGCTTGCCGACTTCCAACTCGATGGCCTCAAGTCGATCCGACGCAAAATTTCTCTTCTTCTCGTTTGACCGGCTTTTTAGCCTCGGTCAATTTCTAGCTTATGAACCGCGATGTCGGTGACAAATTCGGCATGTCGGTGGCTTTCCAGCAAAGATGTCCCCGAACTCGATTAAAAGCTCGACCAAGCAGTCGTTTTTCTTTTTCTCTCGGGATCCAAATCCCGACTTGCACACACTGATCGTCCTCTCCTTCCCAGAGTCGGACGTTTTCAACTGCATCACTGGAGACCCAACTCTTCTCCTCTTCTTCCTCTGGAATCAATTCCTCGACTAAGACTTGTTGAACCGCCATCTTCCCATTCATGACAACAGAGTTACAACTCCGAGCGACTTCAACGTCTCCTTTTACTTCGTGGGAACCGCTCCTGGTAGGAAATTTCATGCTATTATGAAAAGTCGATATGATAGCACGCAGGTCGAAGAGCGCAGTCGTCCTAGATAACATTATACGCAGAGGGAGCCTTGACCACCACATAGCTTAATTCAAGTGTCCTTCCTTTCTCGCCATCCCCAACTCGTCGTGAGTAACTTTATCGAGCCCATAGGGATGGACCGCTTGCCCCGTGAATCCGAACAGGGGAGACGCTATGGGGGGGCTAAATCCTTCTCTTTCAACTTCATCGCTTGAAACGCCGAGTGATATATGATGTTCACCGCACTCCCGTTATCGATACAGACTCTCGATACACGGGCTCGGCTAATAACTGCCTCAATAACTAACCCTTCGCTATGACTCCTCGACTTGGGGATATCATCTCGAGGGCCGTATCCGACTTCTGTCGTGAATCTGAGCTGCTTGCGCTCTCTCGAGCTACTAGCTGGCTCTTCACTGGTCTGATCCTTATCACTTTCATCTGGACCAAAGATCGTATTGACATAGTTTACAGGTCGATTTTCTTCGTATCTGTCCCGACCGAAGTTATCTCTGTTGTTTCCTTCCCGACCTGGGGATCGATTCCTCTGAGGTGACCGATCCCTTCGCCTCTGGGCATCTCGACCTCGGTTCCTGTCTTGATCGGAGTTTTTCCTCTTAAATTCCCCACGCCCTCTGGGCCCATCATACCGAGATCTGTCAACAACTTCGTCTAGCTTTCCTTCCCCGAATGCGTACGTCGATATCTCTCTTCGTGTCGATACAATCCTCTCGTTGTATGGCCTATGTCTTCGTGAAAATCACAAGATTTGCTTGCATTCCTCTTTTCTCGAGGCTTCTTCAACGGTGGCGGTTTCCTCGCCAAGTTTTTTGAAAGCATAATCGACAACACCTCGGATCGAGGTCGATTGAGCGGGATAAAGTCCTTATCACGTGAGGGTCCCTTCTTGCCCCCACGGTCTGAGGTGGACGTGTCGATACGGTCCCAAACCGATGGCTTGCTTTCGACATCCTGCCTCTTTGACTGATTCCTGTTCGGACCTCGGGTGTCTTTCTTGGGGTCCATCCAGTCGGATTGGGTGTGCCGCCGCACTGCCTCTTCCCCTTGACAGAATCTATGCACCACATTGACACATTCGTCCATGGTATGGGGAACATCTCTGCTCAACTTCATGTATAACTTAGTATTACGCAGCCCCCTACGAACGACGTGATCAGAAGTCGGTCATCTGCGTCCTTGACCTGCATGGCCTCGAGATTAAACCTCTTCAAATATTCCATCACCGTTTCATCTTTTTGCCTCCCTCACTCATGAGAGGTGCGTGGCACTCAGATGAAACTTCTTATTGACTATAAACGCATCTCGGAATTTTCGAGCGAGTACGGCAAAACTGGAAATCGACCCTGGTCGTAGCTTCGTGAACCATTCTCTTGCTCGACCTACGAGTAGCGTCTCGAATGCCCGACAGCGCATTGCATCGGGTGCTCCATCCAATCTCATTTGAGATAGATACATGTGGAGATGGTCCTCCGGGTCGGTGGTGCCATCATAAGGTTCTATTTTTGGTATCTTAAACCCCTTGGGTTTAGGAAAGCTCTCGATCTCCTTCGTGAAGGGGGACTCGAGCCACAACGAAACCTGGTTCTTTCCCAAAATTGCATTCAGCTCTTCCCCGGCGCTATCATCATCCCCTCTCTGGTGTTTTTGGTGGATCTCACGTCTCTTCCTTTCCACTGAGCTAGATGATGCGCTTATTTCGTCCCCAGGAGTCTGTTTAGGCTTGTCCACTACATCTTTCTGACCGCCTTCCGCCATAGCTTCTTTCTGGGCGGCGTCTGCCTGCCTTCGCGCCGTAACTGCCTCGGCTATTATCCTGGACATTACCTCCAAATCGCCCCCGCCAACCGATCCGCAAGCACCCGATATTCTGGAGCAAGAGCCGGCTTTTCTTGGTTGGTGGGTCTCCTGGACAGGGTTCAAGGCTGGATCTTTTTCCCCCTGTTTCGCTGAGGATCGTGCTGAATAAGATCCAAGGCGGGATCTTCGTCTCCTTGCATATCATTATCGATCGGCTCGTTCATCTGGGAGCCTTGATCGACCGCTTTGGATGCGCTTTTGGATGCGCTTTTCTTGGGAGGCATCGTGTTTCTTGCGTCTTCAATCAATAGAAGGCCCTCCTTCTAGCGCCAATGACGATGACAAATTATGTCACCTTAATGATTTGAGCCCTAATTTAATCTAGTGATGAACACACAAGAACCCTAATGCCAAAAAGAGGAATGAGGGGGTGGATTTTATGTATGCGGCTGAGTCCAAGACTGTATCTTGGATTGCCTACGTATCCTGTTCTGTTCCAGGAATCAAGCCTTACGTAGTTCCTGGAATGGGGTATTTATAATGACAATACTTGCCTAAACCCTAAGGTTAAGTCGGCTTGTGTTATTGTCATCTTTACCCTTAAACGGGCCTTGACCCTTGCCCAAGCTATCGCTATTGGGTGGGCTCGGACAAGCCGGCGCGGACACTATCCTCGGTGTCGATACCGCCGACTTGCGGTGATCGACCCTAGACTCATTGTCCTACATTGCTAGCCGGTGTGGACTCTATCCTCGTTATCGACTTGTCCTCACACCGCTCGGTCGGTCGTCGATAGTCGATAGTCGTAGCCTCGGCTTTATATGATGGCCTTGGCCTCGAGCCCGGGCATCGACATGAATACACTGGCGTTATTTTATAATGTGATGACCAACCGATAGACGACACGTGGAGGGAGTGAAACCCCGTATCGTCAGATATAATGCTGTAAATAAAATGACATATATTAATTCAAGTTTAACACTACTATATAAGTTTATTTTAGGAATTGTAAAATAAAATTAAGTCTACTCTACCATCCAAGGTTTTAACCTCGCATCTCAGTGCCGCCGTAGGGTAGGTCAAAGAGATGACGGTTAAATCGAGACAATCTCATCAATGAATAACTTGTGAGAATCGAACATCCCACGAGAATCGAACATCCATTTATTCATTGACTACCTTCCTTTTTTAGCCTAGATATTATCAAGAATACCTTTGATGAGTGTGACCTACTATATCGGATCTCTTAGGAACGCCCCGAGTGTGCCGTCGTAGGATAGGTCAGTGACCCGACGAGTACCCGGAAATCCTATCCTTTCGGAGACCAAGCCATGAATGTTGATAGGGGTGAACACCATCCGTAGGACGAAATCAAAGCGCCGCGAGGCGTCACCCTTCTCTCACTTACTTGTATCTATAGTAGAGGCCGTGGGGTTGGCTGTCGCCTCCCCCGCTCCCACTCAATATTTTGGAAGTGGTGGTGGGTTAACTAACCACGTCTTTTTGATGTTAACATAAAAGCACATCAAATCAAGGATTCCGAATGGTGTCGGTAACGTAGGCAATCCTACCCGTCCTATTCGTTGGAACATATGTGACAGTCGGACTAAGTCGGGTCAAGAGAGCCCCATTGAGATAAGAAGGAATCACCCCTCCGCTCACCGGTGTAGCTTAGTCTTGCCGGACCCCCGTGCATACATCACACTAGGAGGGTTAAGTCGGTCGAGCGAAGCTCAGTTGACCACCCAACCTATAGGCGAACCGTTTTTATCCAAGATTTATTGTTCTTTTACCATCATTCAATCTCGTAGACACTACGAATCGAAAACGTGATCTCGTTTAGCTTTTAAGGCGGTTCACCGAGAACACACACCGAAAGGCTTAACGATTTCATAACCCGTCCTCGGATCTTTTAATTAGTTACTAAATTAATTAATTACCACGTATTAATTAAATTTCAACTAATTACGTGAGTTTGTATACATGCCTATTCTAATTACCAAAATTAAAATTCTACATGTATGCATGGAGTGGATTTATGATATGATGCATGTCATGGCAATTCCGATTTTATATCTATTTCATGATCAAACACATAAAAAATAAATTGCGGAAAATTTAAAAATCGAGATGGATTGTTGGTACCCCCGTATCTAATCTATCCTAGGAAAAAAAAAAGTAAATTACAATCTTGTTGTCTTCATGTCTTCGATCTTCGAACCTTGAACCACGAACCGCGGACCCGAAAGGAGAAGGGGCCTAAATTTTATAAAATAAAATAAATCAAATATATATATATATATATATATATATATATATATATATATATATATATATATTTTTTTTTTTTTAAAATTATTTTTTTTCGAATTTTTTTTATTTTTATTTATAAAAATCCTGTTGTTTTATTATTCCAGAATTTATTTTATTTTATTAAACAGTTGATTTAAATATATAAAAAAATTGATTTTTAATAAAATCCAAAACCTAACCTAGTTAGGAAAATTATGAACGAAAAATTTTCAGCCCCGACTCCTATTCATACCTCGAGTTCCGTCTTCATCTTGTGTTCATCATCGTTCTTCGTCGTTTTTCCGGAATTACAAAAATAAAATAAAATAAAATAGCCGAAAAAATAAAGAAATAAAAAACAACAACTTTTACATCAATCCTATGCTCAAACGATCTAAATCAAGAGAGCTTACAATAGATCTAACGAGTAAACAGTACCAACCCCAATCCATCTCTTCAAACCACAACAATCGCAACATAAAAAAAATATTAAACATGCATCGGCCCCTATAAAAAAATTTGGGACAAAAACATCTACATGTTTACCACTCCCAGATCTAATATTTTATACGTATAAATATAGATCACCAGGCGACTGATACCACTGTTAGTAATACCATCCGCAACGGAAGCGATTTAAGGATCTAGATATATAATTTACACATAATAAAATAAGTAGATCTACTCTACAAGGGGGTTGTAGAATATTCCTCTTGGATCTCAAAATCCAAGTTGAAGAACCGCAATAGGAAGAACAAAAGATGGTGTGAAGAGCACCACGATCTTCCGCATGTGTGATCCAAGCAACTCCCGATGGAAGGAAATTCTCGTCTCGAATCCTTCCGATATGCTACCCGGAAAACCTCCAAGATTTTCTCTTTTTCTCTCCTGGGCCGAAAATTATTTCTTCCTCTCTCTAAGAGATGAAGTCAAAAATTGTGTGTGTTAGGCTTGGGATAACTCTCTTTATATAGGAGAGTAATCCTTGTCCTCCAAGGATTTTATTTTGCAAATAAATAAATCCAATAAATAAAAGATAATGCCATAATATTCTAGGACAAATCTAGAATAATATTTATCTTTATTTCTTACCATAAATATTTATCCAATAAATATTTTGTGCACATGTCTTAAAACAATTTCTTGTTTCCTAAAAACATGCTCTTGGCCGAAATTATCATTATTGACCTAGTCAATATTAATTTCGGCCATAACACTAATTTTGCCAAGATTATGAAAAATGTCTTTTTCACATATTTAATTATTTAGTCCAACTAATTTAATAGTTCACTAAACAATTAATTCACATATCGTTTTAATTAAATTCTAATAAGAACTAAATTAATATTATTAGGATTCGACGTCCGAGAATAGCTATGCTATATTGGAGGCACGTCGGGGACCATGGACTAATAATCAGCGGCTCCGATAAATCAAATAAATAATTATCTTACGAACAGAATAATTATATTCGATAAATCAATCACAGGAATATGCCACCATAATCCCGTGACTGCACTCCTCCGATTATGAGATTATATTTATCTCCTCACGTGAATGATAATAAGCGTCCATTGATATAATCATTACATGCGGATTAATCCTCCATAGACTGTTTATTCTAAATCGGGAAGTTATCGTTAACCCTTTTTAGAACCTCTTATCCTTATTTACCATTAATCCTCCAGTGATCAATTAATTCATACAACTCACTGGTAGCTAATCAGTGTAATATGAACTCAATGGATCGATCAGTTTCTAGGATTAACAAATAAGGGAATTGTCTATCTACTTCCAGAAATGGAAGGAATGGATTCCGCATCTGTGATAACACAGACTACTCACTCAATCCAGTATAATGCCAAGATGGGGTAATTCAGATCACAGACTCAGTGTAATCCTTAACCGTCAAGTCAAACCTCATACTGATTCAAGAAGTTGACTGTGATCACCTCAGGATTAAGATATATCCATAAATATGATCATCGATTGATTCGATAATACCTCTCGATTACGGAATTATATCGTGAACTCTAATCAAATCGGTCCAGCCCTATATGATATATCTATCATATATAAATGCCCCACTATGTTCTCTTAACCGAATGTCCGGATAAGACAATCACACCAATTGTGTTCTGGGCGCATTAATAGCATGTTAAAGGAGAGACCCGATACTCTCGATTAACTTCACTACGGGCTAATTTGTATTTTAAGTACATCTTCACTAACTCAATCCTCCTGTGTATATCCCATACACTGAGTTAAGTGATTACATAAACGATATACTTTAGGGTTTTCTGTAATGTAAATACTATTGTCACATCGGTGAATATGAGAATAATAAATATGAATAATAATATCATTTCATTTATTAAATAAAACAATTACAAAATTGTCTTTCGGGCATTACACCTAACAAAAAACACTCTACTATTCTCTCGCCTCCTCGTCCGGAGGCCTGCGTCCACCCTTGCTCACGCACAATAATACTACTTCCTTCGTTTGTGTCCATTTAAAGTTTATCACAATTTTTTTTACAACATATTCTCACATATATTAAGAAACTCAAAACT
This sequence comes from Gentiana straminea, assembly GCA_036785695.1. Taxonomy (NCBI): domain Eukaryota; kingdom Viridiplantae; phylum Streptophyta; class Magnoliopsida; order Gentianales; family Gentianaceae; genus Gentiana; species Gentiana straminea. Next base: position 9,420,212 of record JAVUPR010000224.1, on the reverse strand, counting down.
CGTACATGTCATAAAGTCTAAGTTGTCATTTCGCTCGCATTCATTATTTGTAATGGCGATTTAAACTATGCATTGCTGAGTCTATGGGAAACTGAGGTTTGGTCAGCAGAGCGTGAAGCTGTCTGCTGAGTCTTGTGTTCAGCTGAAGAAAGTCAGCAGAGTTGGTCTGTTGAGTCTGGTTTGCTGAGTTGGATCTTAGCAAACATAGGGAGCAAGTTTTGCGTGGGTTTTCCGTTTTGGTGAAGGTTACTTCTGGGGTATTTCAGTCATTTACAGGGTTGGCTGTTAAGTCGGTTGGGTTTGTATTCCCAAGGCCTAAAAATACCATCTGTAATGAATGTAAATTGTAACTTTCTCGTGTTAATTAAATAATCATCGGTTGTCCGTGGAGTAGTCGGCACATTGCCGGAAATCACGTTAAATCTGTGTTCTTTTTTGCTTCTGTATTATGTACTTGTTAATTGTTTGATCTTTAATCACAATCACTATCACTTCTTGATCGATCCGTCATAACAAACTGGTATCAAATCATTCCAGGTTCATCAAGAAATCTGTTTTTCTGTTCCAGGATCAACACAAGCTTTTCTGGTGAAGAAAGATGTCTGCTTTGAATGTTAAAATTGACAAGTTTAAATGAAGAAACAGTTTTAGTCTGTGGCAGATCAAGATGCGTGCTTTTTGAAACAACAAGGACTTTGGGGTTCATTGTCAAAATCAACAGAAGGAAGTGCTATTGAGAGATCTAGTCTGGAGGAGAAAGCACATACAACAATTATGATGTGCTTGTCAAATTATGTTGGAGAGATCTAGTCTACTTTACAGAATAGAGATGCACTGGTCCAAGCTTGAGAGTCTGTACATGACAAAGTCCCTAACCAACAAGTTGTTATTGAAGCAACGTTTGTTTAGTTTAAGGAAGCATGGGGGTACTCAGCTGAGGGATCATCTAGATCAGCTGAACACAATATATTGTTGGATCTAAGGAATATTGTGTGAAGATTGAAGATGAGGATGCAGCATTGATCCTACTTGTGTCATTGCCTGCATCATATGAGAACTTTGTGTTGTTTTTTATTTTTGGGAAGGACTCAGTGTCATTGAAGGATGTGAGATCATTTGTCATTGCTCGAGAGGTACGCCATAAGGCATCTGGTTCTAGTACATACAGTCGGTCTGCTGGGTTGGTGGCCAGTGGAGTTAGTAGAGGATCAGGTAATCCTGGAAAGGAGAAATTCAAGAAGGGTTCTAAGGGTCCTAAGGAAAATGATGTCTGTAATTACTGCAAGTAGCAGGGACATTGGAAAAATGAATGTCCAAAAAGGAAAAAGTAGCAGGGCACTCAACAGGGCATTGTTGCTTTGGCAGAACAAGACACCAACCCTGAAGAAGATCTGGCCCTAAAATATCAGAGTCAGTAAGGCACAAGGATGTGTGGATTCGGGACACCGAGGCATCTTATCATGCATGTCCAAATAGGGAGTGGTTCTCAACTTATCAGCAGGTAGAGGGAGGCTATATTGCTATGGCTAACTGCAAGGTCAGCAAAATAGTTGGGATTGGCTCAGTTCATTTGAGGACACATAATGGTAAATTTCGCACACTGAAGGCGGTTAGGCATGTTCCACAGATGACCAAGAACTTGATATCACTTAGTCTATTAGACAAAAAAAGGTTCAGGTTCAGAGGTGAAGGTGGACTGGTGAATGTCTATAAGGATTCAACTATGATTCTAAAGGGAATTAAACGGGGGACATTATACGATGAGAGACAAATTGTCACTTATTATCACGATATTTTATCCCTATTTCCGATACACGTTTGAGCATTATTACACCAATTCGAGCCATTATTTGCTTAGTTTAATCCAAATGTGTCGATAGTAATTGTTATATGAAATATCTTATTTTGATAGGTTTTGTACCGGTTATCGTAACCGGAGCATCGTTTCGGGTTTACGCTTGACATTTTGATGATTTATTGCAGGATTATAGGTTGACCAAGAGCTCGAATGATGGCACGTGTTGAGTATAAACACGTCTTTTGAGGACTAGATGAGTATGCCAGAAGCTTTTGAGTTCAAGCAGATCATTTGTCTTTATTGCTTCTACCGTAGTACTTCTTCAATGGACATTTGACTCCCCTTAGAAGAATTTTATGGAGAAGAATTCTTCATGAGAGTTGTAGGTCATGAAACGGGATTTTCAACGCATCTTGAATCTTATCAATCAGAGATCTATAACTCATATGATGCCAATTTACTGAACTGCTATGAGATTGGCGTACGCCATACTTATAGTGACGTACGCCAAACATTTCCAGAGCTGTCATAGATATTTTGAGTGACATTGGCGTACGCCATACTTATATAAGCGCACGCCAATACGCCGCAGAATCAGTTTTTCAGCATAAAAACCTCATTTTGGATCTATTTTTCATATCTCCTCCATTCCACCTTCTTCCCCAAACTCTCCAAACTTGAAGACAACATCTTCAAGGGCTCGTAGTGCCAAATTCCACCATATCTTATCATCTAATTCAACTTGTAAACATTAAGAATTCTTACTTTTAACATCTAGAATCTTTACTGGATGCATGTTCTTCATCTTTTGGTGTAAAAACTCTATTGGAGAAATTCTTGAGTTTGAATGCAAGTTTCCTTCTTCAAGTTAATAGTTTTTGGTTGGGTAAATTCTTAGCCTTTACTTGTTATTTAGTTGTGTTCATAGATAAGAATTCCATGGGTGACATGTTGGATTTCATAGCTATGCGTGACTAGTTTTCTACTAGCAAAGATGATGTATTTGTGATAGTTATTAATCTCTATTGGTTGATTGGGAATGTTTGTTCATATTTCATAGCTTCATGTGTTTTTGTTATCTTTTTCTATTTGCATTGTATTTCTTGTTTGTATTGGATTGATGACTGATGACGGTTAAAATAGTCTATCCTACGGCATCAATATTCTATCCATTATAAGTTAAAAATAGCTGTTTCGACCTATAAATATGAACCATTTACGTTGAATGAGTCGAGAAATCTGCACTTAGCATTTATTTTCCCTATTTTGATATTATTTTATGTATTATTTGATGATTTTCAGGATATAACATGATGGACGAATCTGGAGTGGACTGAACGAAAGGAATGGGCCTAGGGTATTCCAGAAGCATCCAAGTTAAGTCGGTTGAAAAAAAAAGACAAAAGTACCCCCGGTAACCCGGGAGGCGGTGCCGACTTACCGAGGGTCGAGAATCTTCCGAAACATGTTTTCTTGGATGAGGGGTCGAACTAGTTGTTCCTAAGTCGGTTTAGATAGCTATAAATAAGAGGCTTCGACTCAGAACACAAGTGTACAATTTTCAAGACAAATATTATGCAATAAAAAGTTCTTAGTTCTTTATTTATTTATTTTATGAGTTTTGGTCGGAGACACGACGGAGTCGCCGCCTAGGGAGAGATCCGAAAGAGATCTACGCTCGTCTTCGAGGGTATGATTTTCTGTCTTTTCCAAGATGTACATCTATCGTTGTTCTATTCAACTAGGAGGTTTTAATTGTTTATTTAGTTTAATTATGTAGTCGTTAGTTTATTTTACCCCATGTGTTATAGATCTGATTCGTTGGTGAAGAAATCATGAATTGCGTTCTTCAGATCTGCGATGGTCTATATCGTTAGATCTGAATACTTAGTAAATAACTAATTCATGATAATCGGCGCCAGCTACGTTGATCGATAGATTTAATTTACATGTTTTTAGTCTGATCAACTATTTGCATGTTATCGTAAATTAACATGAAGGACTGTTAGTGAAGTGTTAATTAGGACATTATCTAGAATGGACCCTAGGAACGTGCTGGTCAATGTCCACAGCTGTCTAGGCGGGTTTGCGGTATGAGTTAGTGCTCGATATTGACAGCTCTAGTTCTTTATGCGTATGGGCTATTACGGACCAATTAAGGAGGGTAGCTTGCATATAGATTATCTACTGCCATTGTCGGAGTAGATTGGGTTTGGAGTTGTACCCGTAGCTGAACAATGAATAAATTCACCACTGGGGAGGGCTGTTGCATGTGTGGGGGGAATAACTAATTACTTCTAATTGAACTAATACATTAGAAACTCTAGTTTGCTTCGTTGAACTTACATAATCTTGCTAGTTGATTGTTACCAAATTTACTACTGTCTATATTATAGTTGGTCATAGACCGTTATTGTGACAAGCTGAATCTTGATAATTAGACGTTCTTACGAGTCTCTGTGGGACCGACCTTGATTTTCAAGTACTCTACTATGATGGACCTAGTCCTATTGCTAGTAGGTGCTTTGCACGCGATCAAGATTTTGGTGCCGTTGTCGGGGACTCGTGTCAAGAATATTTTTTTATTTAAGATTGAGTTTCTTGTATATATTTGAGTCTTTTTAATTGAGTCTGTTTTATAGTCTGCTTATACTGGAGTCATATAGAGTCAGTCCTGTTAAAATATGAAAAAATGGTACGATCGGTTTACCGAGGGTCTACCCCGATAAACCGAGGGTCCCAATTTTTCCAGAATCATTTCTATTAGTTTATAGTCGAGTCAGTAGTTAGAGTATGTATTTTTGAGTCTGCCAGGCATGTGTAACAGCCAGCGAGGCAAGTTACTAACTTTTTTTTTATTCTTTTTGTGTCTTGTGGTACGCTACACGATGTTCATCAGCCAAACTTGATAGATTCATACTTGAGATTGAAAAGTTTGTTAGACAAAAGAGAAAGGAAACTCGAGAGAAATCTGTTAGGCTGGCGGACGACGTGGTTTCACACGAAAGAGATCACAGCAAGAGAGAAGAAGAAGAAGATATAGAGACCAATATGGCACAGAACAGATAGAATGGACAAAATGGAGCAGGAGTTGTGGTGCAAGCAGATAGGAGAACTCTATAGAGTTATGCAATGCCTACGATTGAGCAATTTGTGCCAGCAATTGTTCAGCCTGAGGATGCAGCTGAGGTATTTCACCCAAAACCGAATGTGATACAAATGGTGACTAACTACACTACTTTTCATGGAGTAATGAACAAAGATCCTAGTGTACACGTCACCAACTTTCTGGAGATAGTCGGTACGGTAAAGCCAGCAGGAGTGCCTGAAGATAATATCAAGTTGAAGTTGTTTCCAAGTGAACAAATGAGATTTGATGCCTCGAGCAACGGATGTTTTTTGTTGCTATCACCTGAAGAAGCCGAAGAGAAATTGGAGCAAATTACGCTTACAAGTCAATGGTGAACACACCAAATTGAAACGGCCAAAGTAGCTGAAGGCGTATTTGAAGAAGATACTTCACAAAAGATCTTATACCAGCTAATGGCAATGAATGAAAAGATAGATGGTATTCAAGATCGCATAGTTAAGGTTGAGAAAGTTCAAGAGATTGAAGCAACGAACACTAATGACGTGAACTATATAGGGAGGCAAGGAAATCCTTATGGGGGCGGATATCGCCTAGGTTCTCATGACCACCCTGGTTTTAGACTGAGTGACCCTGCTAGGGGTTTTCGACAATTTGATTTAAACGGTGGAGAGAGACTGAGACAAACTGGTGGATTCATGCCTCAATTCAATAAGTCCGGTGGTTGGGAAGCAGCCATGGATAAAATGAGCTCAACTGTGACCGATACGGTCAATTAACTTACGAAATCCATGACTGAGCTGAATACAAACTTCACCACTTATTGTCAGAAGAATGATACAAGACTGAACAATCAAGAAGCCTTAGTGCAGAATCTGTCGCACCAAGTGGGGCAGATTGCAGAATAAGTGTCAGCCCGTCCTCTGGGAGGATTGCCAAGTAATACTGAGAAGAATCCGAAGGACGTGAATGCAATCATGACTAGAAGCGTAAAGGAACTTCCTTGACATGTTATACCAACTGTCCATGAAGAATCAGAAAGCAGTCAGCAGCAAAACACAGCAGAATCTAGAGAAAAAGAGGGGCCGGTAACCCGGGACACTACTCCGGTAAACCGGGAGTCTGAATATTCAGCAGACAAGCAGGCAAAGTAGCCGCAGTTAGCAGGTAAGTCTTCACGAAATGTAACTATTAATCCTGCTACTTTACCCTATCCCCCTAGGAAATATAAGCCGAATATTAATTGATGATGTGCGTTATAAAAAGTTTATAGAGATGTTTAAAAAGTTGCAAGTAAATATACCTTTGGTAGAAGCTATGGCTGGAATGCCAGAGTATGCGAAATTCTTGAAAAAAGCAATTTCTACCAAGAGGAAATTGTTAAACCTTGAAACCATTTGCCTGAACGAGGAATGCTCGGCCATTTTGCAATGCAAACTGCCTCCTAAGTGTAAAGATCCTGGGGGCTTCCTCATAGCATGCACAATTGGAGGAGTATGCCTAAATAAAGCATTGTGTGATCTTGGAGCCAGTGTCAATCTAATGCCACTCTCCATCTTTCATAAATTAGGCATGAAAGATTTAAATGAGACATCTATAACCCTTCAATTAGCAGATAGGTCAATGAAGCAACCTTGTGGAGTGGTGGAGAATGTTTTGGTGAAAGTTGATTAGTTTGTATTGCCTGTGGACTTTGTGGTGCTAGACATGGAAGCTAACCACGATGTTCCATTGATATTAGGAAGACCTTTCCTAGCTACAAGTAAAACCTTGATAGATGTTCATAAGGGTGAGCTGATTCTAAGAGTGAATGAGGACAAGGTAGTGTTCAATGTGATGAATTCAATGAGATATGCTCAAGATGAAGGAGAAGCATGCTACATGCTAGATGCCATAGACGAAATTGTGTTGGAATTATATCAGCAAGTGGCACTAGACCCTGAAGTAGCTGAGACTTTACTCCTGAAGGAAGAAGAAAGTTATGAGGAAACTTGGCCTGGGTGTAGTGAAGGTCAAGTGCATGAAATAGAGCCTATATCCTCTGTGGATTTAGGAGGAACCATTCATAGACCTTCCTAGCACAAGTTCTTTGACTTACAGTTGACTGGTAAGTTGTTAAAATCATCGTTAGAAGAGCCACCAAAGAACTTAACGTTAAAACCTTTGCCTTCTCACCTGAAGTACGTGTACTTACAAGATGATACTCTCCCCCTTATAATTTCAGCGTCATTATCACCTTTAGAGGAGGAGAAACTTTTGAGAGTACGGAGGGAGCACAATGGAGCATTTGGATGGACAATTGTAGCTATTAGAGGAATAAGCCAATCGGTGTGCATGCATAAGATCTCTCTAGACCCTGAAAAGAAAGCGGTAGCACAACCTCAAAGGAGGTTGACACCACAGCTAAAGGATATTTTTAAGGAAGAGATCATAAAGATGTTGGAGATGAGAATCATTTTCCCAATTGCAGACAGTGAGTGGGTAAGCCCGATTCATGTGGTGCCCAAGAAAGGATGATTCACTGTCCAACCTAATGAGTTTGATGAGCTAATCCTTGTGGTACTAATTACTGGACATCGAGTTTGCATAGACTTTAGAAAACTGAATGATGCAACTCGTAAAGATCATTTTCCCATACCATTGATTGATCAGATGTTAGAAAGATTAAACGGTCATGTGTTTTATTGTTTCTTAGATGGATATTCTGGTTATTATCAGATTCATATTCCCCCTAAGGACCGCGAGAAAACAACTTTCACATGTCCTTATGGAACTTTTGCGTACAATCGCATGCCGTTTGGGTTATGCAATGCACCAGCAACATTCCAAAGGTGCATGATGTCATTATTTAAGAACATGGTGGATGTTTTTCTAGATATTTTCATGGACTATTTCTCTGTATTTGGAGATAGCTTTGATAAATGCTTGGACAATTTGAGTAAAATGTTGAAGAGATGTGAAGAGACCAACCTTGTACTTAACTGGGAAAAATGCCATTTCATGGTTACAGAAGGAATAGTGTTGGGTCATAGAATTTCAAAGAAAGGAATGGAAGTTGATAGAGCAAAGGTAGAGGTAAGAGAGAAGTTACCCCCTCCAACGAACTTGAAGACGTTGCGAGCCTTTCTTGGCCACGCAGGATTTTATAGGAGGTTATTAAGGACTTCTCTAAAGTTTCTAAACCTTTGACGGAATTACTTGCAAAGGATGTACCTTTCGTATTTGGAGAAGAGTGCATGAAAGCATTCAACACATTGAAGCGAATGCTTATAACCGCCCCAATTCTGGTAGCACCAGATTGGAACAAAACTTTTGAGCTTATGCGTGATGCAAGAGACACGGCAGTCGGAGCAGCCCTGGGACAAAGGGAGGATAAAATCTTTAAGCCTATCTATTACGCTAGTCGTACCCTTAATAGTGCCCAGAAGAATTATGTGACTACAGAGAATGAACTCTTTGCTGTCATCTTTGCATTTGATAAGTTTCGACCTTACCTGATAGGATTGAAAGTCACTGTATTCACTGACCATGTAGCTTTGAAATACCTTTTAACCAATCAAGACTCCAAGCCGAGACTTTTAAGATGGATTCAAATCTTATAAGAGTTTGATGTGGAAATCAAAGATAAAAGGGATCTGAGAACCAGGAGGCTGACCACCTGTCAAGGTTAACTTTGCTAGAAGAAGAGCAACTGACTGAGATTAAGGAAAGCTTTCCTAATGAACAACTTTTTTCCATCTCAGTGGTAGCTCGGGTTGAATCTCAGACCCGATATCATACATCAAGAGTGGGCAAGGTATACCCTTGGTTTGCTAACATTGTGAATTATCTAGCAGGAAAGTACCTGCCACCAGAATTCAACAATGTAGATAAGAAGAAGTTCTTTACATATACAAATTGTGCCTTGATGCCATTCTTAGGAGATGCGTGAATGATGATGAGATTCCAGTATTTTGCACATGTGTCATGCTAGAGAAGCTGGAGGTCATTATGGGCCGGATAAGACACCAGCAAAGGTACTGCAGTGTGGATTCTATTGGCTAACAATTCATAAATCCGCTTACAAGTTTACAAGATCCTGTCATTCCTGTCAAATGACTGGTAATATTTCTAAGCGGAATGAGATGCCACTGCAGAGTATCTTAGAAGTGGAGTTATTCAATGTATGAGGAATTGATTTTGTGGGACCATTCACATCGTCAGAATCAAATCGTTACATCCTGGTAGCAGTCGATTATGTTTCCAAATGGGTGCAAGCGGTAGCTTCACCTACTAATGATGCCAGGGTTATCCTGAGATTTATTAAGAAAAACATTTTGACGAGGTTTGGAGTGCCCAGAGCCATAATTAGTGACAGAGGGAGTCAATTCTGTAATAGGTTATTTGAGAAGTTGATGATGAGATTTGGGGTTAGACATAAGATTGCAGCAGCATATCACCCCCAGACGAGTGGACAAGTAGAAGTCACGAACAGAGTGATTAAAAGGATCTTAGAGAAGACTGTGAATCCCTCAAGGAAAGATTGGTCTTTGAAATTAGATGACGCTCTTTGGGCATACAGAACAGCTTATAGTACCACAATTGGGATGTCACCATATATGATAGTGTTTGGAAAAGCATGTCATTTACCGGTAGAACTCGAGCAACGAGCGCTGTGGGCTATGAGATTTCTAAACATGGATGAGGATTTAGCCGGTAAAAAGAGAATGCTAGAGTTGAACAGATTGGAGGAGTTTAGACTTCAAGCATATGAGAATGCAATGATTTACAAGGAAAGAACGACACGCCTGCATGATAAGAAGATTCTGAACCGCACATTTCAAGTGGGGGATAAAGTGCTGGTGTACAACTCGCGTCTTCGTCTTTTTTCTGGAAAGATGATGTCTAGATGGTGTGGACCATATGTAGTAACGAAAGTCTACAATTCAGGTGCATGTGAAGTTAGACATGAACTCTCTGGGCAAACTTTCACAGTTAACGACCACAGGCTGAAACATTACCTAGAGCACAAGTATAACCCTGAATTGGAAGTCTTTACATTAGAAGAGCCGTAATATGAATGAAGGAGCCCTATTAGTACAGTCGAGCTGGCGACTATAAACTCAGAACTATTTCTAAAACCCTTATTTATTGATTTTGTTTATTTTGAGTCAATAAAGTAGCATGGCAATCGGAAGGTTTTTTTCATCACATATATCTTCAGTCACCTGGCTAGAGATATATGTGGTTTTTTCCTTCACAATTCTCATGTGATACCCTGGTAAAAGTTTTCACGTCTTGCTTAGGCCGATAAAAGAATAAAGTGGCTAAAACTATTTTTGCGCATTCCGCAGGTATGCACAATTACAGCCACCCTATTTTCTTGTTGCCTTTTGCATGTCACTCACAGTTTTTGGAAGAATTTTGCACCGCAGGTAACAACTTGGAAGAGGAATAACCTAGGAGCTAATGATTTTGCTCCAGGATTTGTTTTGACTCAGCCAACGTTTCTAGAGCTAAGTACTTTTTCTTCTTTTTATTATTAGTCATTGGGGACAAAGTCTATAATAAGTGGGGGGGGGGGGGGGGCGTCTTAGCTGGTTAATCGGAAAAGGGAATAATTTTGAAATTTTAACACTGTTTTTAGCTTGCTTATTGCACGTTTTCGAGTAAGGAATCGGCAGAAAAGAAGCCCAAGTTCAATTTGAAGTGAGCTATAGCATATTCAATTTAGTATGGAAGAATGAGCATATGTTATTTGCATGAAGTAGTATCTTATTAATTATTATTCTATCATTCCAATCAATATTTGAGCACATAATCTGAGTGAGAAATGTTTATTTTCTGTCTTTTCCAAGATGTAGATCTATCGTTGTTCTATTCGACTAGGATGTTTTAATTGTTTATTTATTTAATTATGTAGTCGTTAGTTTATTTTACCCATGTGTTATAGTCTGAATCGTTGGTGAAGAAATCATGAAATAGTAGTTGCGTTCTTCATATCTGCGATGGTCTTTATCGCTAGATCTGAATACCTAGTAAATTACTAATTCATGATAATCAGCGCCAGCTACGTTGATCGATAGATTTAATTTACATGTTTTTAGTCTGATCAACTATTTGCATGTTATCGTAAATTAACATGAAGGACTGCTAGTGAAGTGTTAATTAGGAAATTATCTAGAATGGACCCTAGGAACGTGCTGGTCAATGTCGACAGCTGTCTAGGTGGGCTTGCGGTATGAGTTAGCACTCGATATCGACAGCTCTAGTTCTTTATGCGTATGGGCTATTACGGACCAATTAAGCAGGGTAGCTTGCGTATAGATTATCTACTGCCATTGTCGGAGTATATAGGGTTAGGAGTTGTACTCGTAGCTGAACAATGAATAAATTCACCAATAGGGAGGACTGTTGCATGTGTGGGGGGAATAACTAATTACTCCTAATTGAACTAATACCGTAGAAACTCTAGTTTTCTTCATTGAACTTGCATAATCTTGCTTGTTTATTGTTACCTGATTTACTACCGTCTGTGTTATAGTTGGTCGTAGACCGTTATTGTGACAAGCTCAATCTTGATAATTAGACGTTCTTACGAGTCTCTGTGGGATCGACCTTGATTTGCCAGTACTCTACTACGATAGACCTAGTCCTATTGCTAGTAAGTGCTTTGCACGCGATCAATGACCTGGTACTTGCACACTCACACACACACACACACACTTAGTTGAGACCAAAAAAAGATGCTTGGTGTGGGAGAAGGGGTAGGAAAACCGGCAGGTAAAATCAACCTTAAGTGGAACTCGATTTCTGATCCGGGGGTTATTGTTTATTCATTGCACTCAAGAACAAAATCATGTTGAATCATTAGGTCTAGGGTTATTAGACCAAAAAGGAGGCATAGAGTAGTTCCGTACTCTCATATGAGGGGGAATTACTAGCTTAGGAGTGCACCGATAACACACACTTTATCACTATTGAAGGTTGGTAGGTAGTTCATTCCCATGATGCTAGTAGAGATTGGCTCCCAAGATGCTAGTAGTGATTGGCTCTATCATTGCATTGTCTTAGCTATGCCTTTTATTATTTGATCACCTGTTTTAGCATAATTGATCTTTAGACTATTTACTTTCATGTTTATTGCGACTTAGATCAAGATAATCATAGCTTTTTGGTGTTCAACCTCACAATCCTCGTGGATATGACCTTGACTACTTATGAGACTACAATTGACCCGGTACACTGCCGGTTAGATTGGACACCTAGAAAAGTTCGATCAAATTTTTGGCGCCGTTGCCGGGGATTGTTTAACGGTTGATACTCATATGAGCTACAAAATTCTTGAGAATAAGTCAATATTTTCTAGTCTTTTCTATTTTATTTCTTTGGTACTCACCTCTTTGGTAAGTCACCACGTGCTACTAATTGTGTTCTTGTTGTTTTCTATCTTGTAGCTGATGAACTATTCTCGACGAGGCAAGGCCCCGGATACTCCTTACATCCTGGATATCAACAGTTATATTATGGATCGAATTATTGAGAATAAGGTTGGCAAACCTCGCCGTGAATTGGATCTTGGTGAAGCATCTTAAAAAATATCTTTACATCAAGAAGAGGAAATGGACGAGGTGCAAGGAAAGGCCCAAGGAGGGCATACCTATGAAAATTCTCAAGTTGACCAAAATCCCTTAAATCCAAATGAATTTATTCCACCACCACAAAAACCATATCCACAAATTCCACTACCACCCCAAGAACCATATCCATACGATCCACCCCCAAATCCACCCTACCAAGATAGACCGCTTTGTGAGCAAGCCATTCAAAGAAAAAATCAAGTTCATAATCCTATTCGGCTACCTCATATTGATGCTAAAAACTTTTCAATCAAGTCTCATATGTTCGGTCTAGTGTAGAGTAGAGCTCAATTCCATTGAAAGGCCCATGATGACCCACATCTACATCTTTATAACCTTGAAGATATATGCAATACGGGATTCCAAAATAGTGCTTGTCATGAAATGTCCCGTCTTGCATTATTTCCTTTTTCATTGAAGGGTCAAGCAAAGTAATGGCTTATGTCACTTCCCCACCATCACTTGCAATCATGGGATGACATTCAATTTGAGTTTTTGAATCAATACTTTGCACTGGGTAGATATTTGGAGTTCAAAGTGAGAGTTGCTACTTTCAAGCAATAGTTAATTGAATCATTCGACAATGCTTGGGGCCATTTTAATAAGCTCTTGAAGGTGTGTCCGAATTATGATTATACATTGGACAAGCAAGTCCAATTATTTTATAAAGGCTTTCATAAAGGATCAAGGGCACAAATTGATTCCACATGCCATGGATCACTTATGATGAGCACAGGCCAATATAAGGCAATTGAAAGTGTGGCAAGAAATGAGTAATTGTGGGATCCCGGCCCAAGTGAAACGAAATTTGAAATTAAGGATGAGCACAATTCAAAAGAGAAAGAAATATTGAGAGAAAAGTCAGTGGAAAATAAGAGTATTGATGAATTACAAGCAGGAAAGAGAATTTTAAAGCATCGAGAATGTGAGAATGTGACATTGGGTGTTTTTCATATCAAAGAATCATCAATCTCTGATGTATCTACACAAGAAGAAATGATTTTATTGAGAAAATGTCGGGATTTGGACAACACTCACACCAATGTTATGGACCCACCACTTATCGTACAACAAGCCCCGAACCAAACACAAGAGGATGTGGCTAATTTAAGCAAGTTAATGGATAATTTAATGGGTGTTGTTGCTACACAATCCGCCAACATGCAATGTATGATGTCCTCCATAGGCACGACAACTCAAGATTTTGGTACTTTGAAGACATCCATGAGAGTGCACGATATTAGAATGAAATTATGGAAGCGTCTATACGAAGCATTGAAGATCATATGAGTCGGTAAGGTAAGAGAAATAGTAGTAGACCACCGGGTGGATTACCAAGAAACACCGAGAGAAACCCGAGATATGTCAATGCTATTACTACTCGAAGTGGAATGCTATATGGGTATAACGAATGAAGTAATGAGGTTGAAAAAGATTTGAATGACGAAAAAGAGGAAGAGTAGAGTGAAGAAGAGGAAGAGATCATTGATGGTTTCTTGAAAAATAATGGCTATGTTGAGGTGGAGAAAGAATAAGGATGGATAAAAGTCCCGAGAATATGGAAAAATCCAAGATTGAGTGATTTGAGGACTTTATTCAATGAACCAGGCAAAACGGTGTGCACCATTGACAAACTGGCGTGCACCAATGACCAACTGGTGCACACCAATGGTAAATTGGCACGCACCAACGAGATTCAGAGAGATTCATCGTTGACACCAGGTAATATGGCATGCACCGACGATCAACTGGTGCACACCAAGAGCAAACAAAAAGTTATTGAGGCCGGACAGAGCAAAATGGCGCACACCAGTGACAACTGGTGTCCACCAATAGCCCAAACATGAGGAAAGCATAAACCACTTCATTGAACAACATGGGTAAGGGAGGTATAACTTCTACTTCAAAAATTATTGATCTTGAGTGACTTCCCTACCCCCCGAAAGGTAAATAAAAAAGATGAAGGTTGATAAAAAAGTATACACGTTTTCTTGACACTTTTCAACACCTAAAAATTAACATCCCTATCATCGAAGCACTCACAAATATGCCGGCGTATGGAAAGTTTCTTAAGGACATACTCTCCAACAAGAAACAGTTGGATGAATATAAGACAGTGTGTCTAAGTGAGGAGTGTTTGGCAGTGCTTCAACACAAGCTTTTTCCTAAGCTTAAAGACTCTGGGTGATTTACAATCGCATGTGAGATTGGGGCTTTTTGTTTAAGAAGGTGCTATGTGATCTCGGTGGTCATAAACCTTATGTCCTATAATGATTTTATGAAACTTGGCATAGGCAAGCTTAAGCGTACGAAGATAACTCTCCAACTTTCAGATAGATCCATTAAACGTCCAAAGGAAGTCATCGATGATGTACTATTGAAAGTTGATAAATTTTACTTTCCCGTAGATTTTGTTGTTATGGATATGGTGGAAGGGTACACTACACCCCTTATCCTCAGTAGACCATTATTAGCAATGGAGGAGGCTGTGATCGATGTCCATAAAGGAGAGATTAGTTTGGGAGGGAATGACGAGCACGTTATCTTTAACATTTACACATCATTGAAGTATCCACACACAATAGTAGAATCTTGTTCTTTTACGGACACGTCGTGTCCCCTTGTTGTAGATCGTACACATACGTAGGTAGTTGAAGAATTTGTGATTCATAAAGAGAAAGCTCACAAACCAAAAGCTTGTAAATCAAAGGAAAAGGTCAAGAATTGTTGTAGATTTGGTGCCATAGGAGTATCTATAGGTTTGGTCAGGAAAGGCTGTAGATTACTCAGGGCTAAGGGTTTTAGGAAGCACAATCTACTATCATGTCAGTGAAGGTAAACTTGAACCAAGATCCACGAAAGGATTATTTGTGGGGTATGAAGATAGAGTTAAGGTGTATATAATCTAGGCATCAGCTGAAAACGGGGTTATACTCAGCAGAAGTGTAGTCTTTGATGAAAACTCTATGCTTAACTCATCTGTGAAGGCCACATCTGTTACAGCATATAGGCTGAAAGGAATGATGAGTGCATAAGCTGCTGATGATATGAAGACACCAGCAGCCTGCTGACAGTATTGAAGCCTCAACAGCCTGCTGATCATTTTCAGTATGATGTAAACTAAAAAGCGGTGATTCTGTTATAGCTTGTTATGACTGTTTGTAACTTACTTCTGACTGATCCATGAGGTGTATGAAACTATAAATACCCCATGATCAGCTGCATTGTAATTAACTTGTAACTTTTACTTGATCAATAATAATTCCGCATTTTATTTTGTTTGTTTGTTTGTAATTCTACCAACTTCATCATGGTATCAGAGCTGAAATTTGAGAATTTCTAAATGCTTTCCTGCGTTTCCTACAATCTTTGAAGAATCTTGAGAGTTTTCTTCATCTTTTCTGAGTTTTCAGTTTCTTGAGAGTAAACTTTCATCTCTTTCTCTATTTTTTGATCAATTCTTGATAGGTTTTTCACTATCATTGTTGATTTATGATCAATTTTGGAGTTCTTGATAGCCATGGCAGCTAAGAAACAAGAAATAAGTCCCTCCAGTCCATTCTATGTTCATCCAAATGAGAATCATTCTCTGGTTCTTGTTCAGCCAGTGATGAATGGCAACAGCTATAATCCATTGAAAATGTCCACGGAGATGGTGTTGATCACCAAGAATAAAATTGGCTTCATAGACGGCATAATTAAAAAGCCAGAAGCAATAGACTTTCATGCATGGAGACAGTGTGATACAATGGTGAGATCATGGATTTTAAATTCTATTGAAAACACCATTGCACAAAGTTTGATGTATTTCAAGAATGCACATGCAGTTTGGAGGAATCTTGCAGCAAGATTTTCAAATGTTGATGCATTAATACTTTCAGATCTTCTTGAAGAAATGCATCTACTGAAACAAGGCATCGATTCTGTAAATCAATATTTCACAAAATTAATGATTCTTTGGGAAGAAATCCAGACCATCAGGCCTGTAACAGTTTATTCTTGTGATCCTCAATGTTACTGTAATATAATCAGCAATCTGATGGATCATATGGAGGCTGAACATGTCATGAAATTCCTTAAAGGATTGAGGGATGAATTTGAATCAATGGTCTCACATGCGATGTTGATGGTGCCCTTTCCAGAAATTTATGATGCCTTTGCAATGGCAATCAAGTTTGAAAGACAGAAGTTGTATGTGGCTAACAAGGACAATAATCAAGATTGCATGGTTCTCTTTTCACAAAAGAATGGACAGGGGCAAAATCAGATTGTCACTAGACCTAACTCTGCTGCAAATCCCAGACCCAAAAATCCAAAAAAGATGCAATGTAGTTTTTATGGATTTAATGGTCAAACTGAGGAGGCTTGTTACAAGAAGCATGGTTTTCTTCCTGGCTTTAAATCAAAAAGGGCAAACATGGTAGATGAGGAACAATTAGCAGAAGAAGATCCGGCACCAAGCAGGTCTGCTGGACCAGGGTTCCCCAATCTTACTGCACTGCAACTTGAAAAGTTGATGGCTCTGCTGAATTATCCTCCTAAACATGCAAGATTTGCTGTTGGCCAACTTGCTGATTTTGTTACACATTACTCACCTACTACAGGAACATGTGACCTTAATTTAGTAAGATCAATACAATGGATCTTGGACTCTGTTGCCACAGATCACATTGTAGGATCATTAGATCTGTTAAGCAATCCCAAACTTTCATCTGGTATAAAAATGGGATTACCTAATGGAAATAATGTCTCTGTCACACATGTAGGACATGTGAGGATCAATACTCAACTTGTCCTACATGATGCGTTTTGCATTCCTGGTTTTAAGTATAACCTTTTATCTTTACCTTATTTTATTAATCATACAAAAGATGCAGCTGTCTTTTCTGCTAACAAGTGTATTTTGCAGGACAAGAACAAGAAAATGATTGGTTCAGCTGAGTTACAGAGAGGACTTTATGTCATGGACCAACCAATAAGACTTTCTGTTACCAATACTGTAGAAAATCACACTCTATCTGATAGAATAGATGATGCACTTTTATGGCACTACAGACCTGGGCACTTTCCAGACAAGAGATTGCAAGTCATCAGTTCACAGTCTGCTGATGTCAAGTTTTGTAATCATGATCTTTGTTATATATGACCTATGGTTAAACTGAAGAAAAATCCTTTTTCTTTAAGTACTACTGCTGTAAATGCTACTTTTGACCTTTTTCATATGGATATTTGGGGTCCTCTGAGACAGCATACAGTAAATGGACAACAATATTTTCTTACTGTTGTAGATGATTTTTCTAGATTTACTTGGGTTTTTCTTATGAGTCTTAAATCTGAAGCTTATGACCTTGTTGAATCTTTTGTCAAATTTGTTTCTACTCAGTTTAATAAATTTATGCTCAGTAGGGTATCAAACATCAGACATCTTGTGTAAGTACACCTGAGCAAAATGGTATTGTTGAAAGAAAACATCAGCATCTGCTGAATATTGCAAGAGTTTTGAAGTTCCAGAGTAATCTACCAATTGAATATTGAGGTTTTTCTCTTTTACATGCTGCAAAGTTGATTAATGCCACACCTACACCACTGCTCAATGAAAGCACTCCACATGAAGTTATTTATGGCACCAAACCTGACTATTCAGTGTTTAAAGTTTTTGGTTGCTTAGTTTTTTCATGCACACTTCAACAAGTATAGGACCAAATTTGACTCAAGATGCAGGACTTATGTCTATCTTGGGAATTCAACCACCTCCAAGGGTGCTATTCTCTTAAATATTACCAACAAAGATATCTTTGTTGCTAGAAATACTCAATTCCATGAAACTTATTTTCCTCTTTTTCAACAGGTGTCGGAAAGCCTAGATATCTTGCTGACATGCCTGTTTCTTTGCCAGTAATGGACAGTTTTGATGACCTGCTGAATTAGTCAGTAGACCAACCAACAATGGGATCAACAGAAGCTGATACATCCAATGAAAGGCTTGAACCAGTAAATCAGGCACCTGAACCCACACAGCTAAGAAGGCTCACAAGAACAAAGAAATCACCAACCTTTTATCAAGGGGGTTCTCATAATGTTTAGTAGACTCCACATGCTGAGTGCAGTAATGAGTCTGGACAACATCTCAGCAGACTATGCCAGATTCATTAATGCTATTGATGCTATTACAGAGCCTACGATTTACAATCAAGCTATCAAGCATGATGAATGGAATGAGGCAATGAACAAAGAAATTGACGCCTTACAAAAGACTCACACATGGGAGATAGTTGATCTGCCCCAAAGCAAGAAACCCATAAGGTGCAAATGGTTGTATAGAATCAAACACAATCCTAATGGATCAGTAGAGAGATACAAAGCTAGACTAGTAGAAAAAGGCTACACTCAGACATATGGGATTGATTATCAAGAAACCTTTTCCCCTATTGTCAAAATCACTACTGTCAGAACCATACTTGCAGCAACAGCAACCAATAATTGGCATCTACATCAAATGGATGTCAACACTGCTTTTCTTCATGGAGATTTACATGAAGAACCAAACCAAGTTTGCAGACTTACCAAATCATTATATGGCATTGGAATTGCAAGTTGACAGAATCATTGGAGGCTCAAGGATTCATTCAATCTAAACATGACCACATTCTATTCACAAAAGGGCCAGGACTGTCATTCATTGCCTTATTGGTATATGTAGATGACATCATAGTTTCTAGCACCAGTGAAGAGTTAATTCAACAAGTTAAGCATGCTTTACACCAGCAGTTCAACATCAAAGATCTTGGAAAATTAAGATATTTCCTAGGGATTGAGGCTGCTAGATGTCCGAAAGGCATATCAATTTTTCACAAAGAAATACACACTTAACCTTTAGAAGAATATGAATTTTCGAGAGTCAAACCTGCTAAGACACCTATGGAGCCCAAACAGACTTTACAACATGGTGATTCACCATTTTTATAAGATAACACTGCATACAGATCCCTACTGGGTAAATTGATTTACCTCACTTTTACTAGACCAGATATTTCCTTTGCAGTACAACAACTAAGTCAATTTTTGGACACTCCTAATGAAAATCACATGAAGGCAGCTTATAGACTGCTGAGGTACTTGATGACCAATCCTGGCTAGGGAATCTTATTCCCAACAGACAATGATCTTGCACTTAAGGGTTTTATAGATAGTAATTGGACTGGTTGTCCTGAAACAAGAAGATTAGTATCAGGTTATATGATGTTTCTAGAAGATGTTCCAATCTCTTGGAAGGCAATAAAACAAACAACAATTGCTAAAAGCTCATCAAAGGCTGAGTACAGGGCCATGGAAAATGCAGTTTGTGAAATCCAGTGGCTTATCTATATACTACAGGATTTACAAATTCCAGTTCTTTTGCCTACTGTGTTATTTTGTGACAATGCTAGTGCAATGCACATTGCTCACAATCCTGTCTTTCATGAAAGAACCAAACATATTGAAATTGACTGCCATGTTGTGAGAGAAAAGTCAAATCAAGGCTCATCAAACTTCTTCCAGACAATACAAAAGAACAAATAGATGACATCCTGATCGGGGTCAATCAGGTTATAATATACTTGACCACCATAAACCAATACTAGCAAGAGGACTAGGCCCATCGTAGTATAGTTATAGTGAATCAAGGTCGATCCCACAGGGAACCAATTGTGGATCATCTTATATACAAACAATTAATTAAACATGTCAAGGACATAGAGGCGGTCTACGACCAACATAAGACAAGAAAGGTAAAGACACGACTCGACACAACGTAATTAACCTCCCCAATTATAGTCTTTATCGTTTGGACCTAGATAATTTATATAATAAACTGAACTTATTAATTGTCAATCCGTTTGTATCTATCTTAGATTGGCTACGGGAGTCATCCTCTTTAACTTGACTTAGCACCGGTAAGTCACTAAATCACTGTGATATTGTTACGTGACTTCGCCTTTTAGTGCCTCCATCTCATATAACTCACACGCTTACGACTCTAAGGATGACGATATTAACCGTACACCTCGTCCAGGCAACATTCCTATGGTTAGGCGTACTTCCTAAACGATCACTCAAACTCTCGTCCAACTAACAATTACCAAGTTATAGTCTCATGCTAGTTTACGATCTACGTATAACAAGGTGCGCGCAATTCCCTAATATAAACCTACCTAGATAACGCTGAACGTCCGAAGATCAATTCATGAGCCTACCTAAGAGTTTTATATCGGTATTTCCTTCTTACACGTTTTAATTAAATTAAGTGAGTGACGTAGCCATAGCCATACCTACTGAGATAATAAATTCTATTAAGTTAACCTAACCATAAAGACATGGCTATCTAACGGATGAACAGGGGGCTCGGTCGACCGAATACAGACACTCGGTCGACCGAATGGTCCTTTCCCCCAGATTACATCACTGAATATATCTCTCAGCGTTTCATCATACACAACGGATTAAACAGTAATTCGTAAAGCATTCATATAAACTAACATAGATACGCATTAATTAAATCAAGTAGATTCATGGATAGAAACTAAGCAGATGACGTAGGTTATGGGATCCTCATAGACAAGGTATCGCCACCTCCCTAACGTCATAGCCTAGATCTACATCATCTAGCTATGAATAATCAACTCAAACGATAAAGCATAATTGAGGAATTAATTACTTAAAAGAAAGAAACAGAAAATAAAGGCTTACATATTGCAGCCCTTAAATTGCTGGAAACCCTCAAATTATTCTACATTGTATCAAAGTTATATTATGAATTGTAAGATTGAAGAAAGAATGAAGGGATGTATTGGTGTGTCTAAGGTGTGTTTTACAAATTTCGTAGCTGCTGCTTATATAGAGGCTGTAACCGACCTAGGGAGGATCTAGAAGATATACACGCAAAAATCCCATAAGTGACCGAACCGACACACTCGGTCGACCGAATGATAGGGCTCGGTCGACCGAATGATAGGGCTCGGTCGACCGAGCCCTTTTTCTGCACGTGTTAAACGTTTCTCTCGTCTATCTTGTTCCCCACTGCACGCTTGCGTGTTGATCTGATTAATCTTTCATTTAATGCTCCGATTTTCTTCCTCTATTATCTTGAGACCATTGATTGAATGACATTAATCCTCTCGATTTGTCGTGATCTACAAAATCAGCATTTATCGCACAATAAATCGATCTTTTAATAATAAAAACAGCTAAATACCAAATATCATATTAATAATCACTTAACATTAAGTAATAAATATAAACGAGTGATTTAATATGAAATATACATTATTAATCTCGATTTAAGGATAATGTTGATGACATTTACGAGTATAATTTGACCGTCATCAACTACCCCCCACTTAGACTTTGATCGTCCCGAACAAAGCATCAATAAGTCATTCCCCAAGACAACATTTTCTATGGTCAAATCATACTTACACAAGAAACTCAAGTCAACTCATACTAGTCATGCTCATAAGATATCCATTATCCACTACTTACTATGAATCGAATTGATGTGTGCATGTGCATTTAGTTTTATATATTCGTGGCAAGATTAGAGTTTATGCCGACCTCATATCAAAATTCACCAACATCAGCATTCATACTTCTTAAGCCTCGCAATGGTTAAAGCACTAGAACAATAAGCAAGAGCGTATTTATAGGGTTTTTGGACTTGGAGACCGAGTACTACTCAAAGCCTCTTAAAGAGTTGAATATTCTTTTCATATCTTCATATTTTTCAAATACTATCAATCTCGAGGAAGAAAACTTTTTAGAGTATCCCCCTATCTTAGATCATGTATCGCATCGAATATTACCACAAGCGCGGGGCTACTTTGGTAATGTTACCACAAGCCCAGTGTCTAACATTTTGCTAAAACACAGTACGTCTCAAGCTTATTACTCGCTTTAATGGCTAAAAGATAAGAATGCATCAGCAGATAGATATTGATACTAAGTTCACATAACCAATCATCTATGCAATGTACACATAATTTCTTCAGTTATTATGGTTTGCGCGGTATACTCGATTCACAGGTTGAGTAATTGAATAATAAATAGCTACTCGCAAAAACGGGCATGAATATCCTTAAATTTACTTAACATAAGTATAAAATGATCACATACTCATGAAACTTGGTTCCTTTCCTATCAATTCTTAGCTAGGAACTCACAATTCTAAGGGTACGAGATAAATAATGTGGCATTTATTCAATTTTTTCAATCATGTGCCGTTTCATTCAATTTTCAATTATAACATAACATGGCTAAGTCTCCTACCCCCCACTTAAACATGGCATTGTCCTCAATGACAAAAATAAATGAGAAGTTAAGAAAAAGACTTAGCTCTGGAAACGGCTCTCAAGTAAAGGAAAAAAAATCGGAGTAAATTTCAGCACGTTGTGGAGAAGCAAGTGAAAACCTGTATAAGCAGACAAACTCCACGAAACCGTTAATAACACCATGTCTATGGAAGTTATAAAATAATGTGGCAGTAATGAGGTATAAATACCTAAAAACAGTTTAAGCCACTGTATTTTATACAACCAATGACAAGGGAAACCAAAAAGAAAAATACTAAATAGAAAGAAAAATAAACAAGCAACTAAAGATGGTGGTCTTCATCTACAACCTCCACCGCCTAAATACTCTTAAAACCGGGTGGAGAAGACAAAGATCAAAAAGCATTACCCGACGTGGGAAAACACGAGGGTGACTCGATCGAAAAGGTATTCAATCCAGGAAAAGAGAAACTTGGTAAGGTATAACAGATTGAATGCGACCTATTGGCTAAAGATAAAATCAGCATAGTTGTAAAAGTGTGAAATGTAAAACTTCCGGTAGAAAGATAAGTTGTATGTGATCGAACCAAAATTTAAAATCTAGCTAGGTTCAGGGCTACACTTACCCTAGCTAGGATCATGAAAACTTAAATGATAAAAGATAATCATTAAAGCTTAGCAATATTTCAAATTCCGCAACACATAGGTATTGTGTAAACAAAATGGAGATTGAGACTATGACGGGTTTAGAAAAAGATACACATAAGGATGGGAAGAAAAGATAAAGGGTGGGTAAGAAATTGTGTTTATGGGTTTGAGAATTGTTTAAAGGAATGGGATTGGGTGGGAGAGCGAAACGGATGGAAAGAAAGAGAGACGATGAAAGAATGGTTAGAAATGTGAACTGTTGGGGCAGATTGGTGAGAGGATTGAAAAGTTTGAAGGTGAAAAGGTATAAATGAAAGGATAAGGGTAGTTGCAGAATGAATTGCGCACCACTTTGAATTTTTACTTGGATCACCATTCTAAAAGATTTTGGAAGTTGACCAAAACTGTTCTTGTTCGCACCAATCATTCTCTGTTACATTTTCAGTAATTCTCAAGCTCTCTTAATGCTTCCATCTTAAGATTGATTGCTAAATTTCCTTTTAATTTCTTGACTCTCCTACGGAACTCTATTTCACGTGGCCTATATTGAGTAAAAAAGTTTTGCACATCCTTAGCCCAATGGCCATCGGAACACGGCAAAATAAAAAACCTCAACGTATGTCACGTCACTCTTATTTTACACAAAGAAAACAAAACCTAAAATCCTAAAAAGAAATCCTAAGGGTTTTAAAGAAGTAGTTCTGAGTTTAAAGTCCTCAGCTCGACTTTCCAAAAAGTATCCTTGTCAGTTATCATTCTTGGATCGCCAGACTTTGACCCTTCGCGCACTATAAGAGGTGGGCTTGTTGCTTTTGCGGATTAGTACCCTTCCCTTGGTTGTGAGACCTAGGAAACGACATTTTTCCATACCATTTATCCAAAGCTCTTACCTCGGCTCTCGTTTTAGGAATTCGGGAATTCTAAGAAACTCGGTTAAAATTACGGTTTTGGCCTTGACAATAAGAAACAATGAATCAAAGTACCTCGAATAAGGTCGGTTATGTAGGCAAGCCTACGCCGTCTTATTCGTTGGAACATATGTGACAGTTCAGGCCAATCCGTCAAGATTAAGCCCCGTTTAGCCTGAAGGCTTATCGGCTATGCTAAGTCTTGTTGAACTGTGTAATGTACATCACACGTGGAGGGGAGGCCGATTGAGCCGAAGCTCGGTTAAACTCGCCCAGCCATGGTTAGACCATTTCCGAACCCATGTACTAAGAGTCTCCGATTTCTAAATTGTCACCCAAAGCGTAATCTCGTTTCTGTTTAAGGTGGGTTCACCGAGAAGCCATCACCATAAAACATAACGAAAACAGAAGATTGTGTTCTCTCAAAACTCAACGTCTCCTTTAGGTTGTGAATGCTTAAACTACACAATTTGTTGCTCCCATGCCAGTAGAAGCAATCTCATGCATAGGACAATGAGATTTTAACAGAACTACAAGGAACTCTTTATTCACTGCTTCTTTTCAACGACTACATGTTTCCCTACACCCTCTAGATGAGATAGATCTGGGGCAGAACCTTCCACACTAATAAAATTAATCTTACAAACCAACTCCGGGCTAAGCTTCATACTTAGGTTCATGTATAGGCTAACTTATGTTCAAAAAACCAGAAGATAGTAAAACATAAGCAAAAAAGGTAGTACCTTGCCTTCAACATTGTACCACGAAGAATTTAAGCCTTTAAAATTTTTTCGGAGCCATCTTGGTGCTTTAAAGGTATTGCTTCCATCGCTTTTCCCATCTTAGATTCGTAGCTCCACATGTTTGCTGGGTTATTTTCTCAGCGCCCGTGAAAAATTACTGACTCAGATTATTGCTTCCTTGGTTTCTGCAAACAGAAGAAAAACAAAACAGACCGTAGACTGATTTTAACATGGTCTCCCATGCTGCTATCAGACTTACGGATTAAACATACGGGGATAAACAGACACGCGAAATTCCAGACTCGAAAAACACAAATCAGAAACCGTGTAAACAGAACAGGACAAGAACAAAACAAAAATATTATAAATTCTCGGTCGACCGAATGAGGTCTCTCGGTCGACCGAATAATTAATTTTTTTATTATTTTTATTTTAAGCTGGAATTTTCAGACAGAGCAGACAACCAGAGGGACTCAAAACGTAAAAACAGACTCTAAAACAAAAAACTCGACATGAATAAATAATTATTTATATATAAAATTGACCGTTGGTTCCCCGGCAACGGCGCCAAAAACTTGATCGGGGTCAATCAGGTTATAATATACTTGACCACCATAAACCAATACTAGCAAGAGGACTAGGCCCATCGTAGTATAGCTATAGTGAATCAAGGTCGATCCCACAGGGAACCAATTGTGGATCATCTTATATACAAACAATTAATTAAACATGTCAAGGACATAGAGGCGGTCTACGACCAACATAAGACAAGAAAGGTAAAGACACGACTCGACACAACGTAATTAACCTCCCCAATTATAGTCTTTATCGTTTGGACCTAGATAATTTATATAATAAACGAACTTATTAACTCGTCAATCCGTTTGTATCTATCTTAGATTGGCTACGGGAGTCATCCTCTTTAACTTGACTTAGCACCGGTAAGTCACTAAATCACTGTGATATTGTTACGTGACTTCGCCTTTTAGTGCCTCCATCTCATATAACTCACACGCTTACGACTCTAAGGATGCCGATATTAACCGTACACCTCGTCCAGGCAACATTCCTATGGTTAGGCGTACTTCCTAAACGATCACTCAAACTCTCGTCCAACTAACAATTACCAAGTTATAGTCTCATGCTAGTTTACGATCTACGTATAACAAGGTGCGCGCAATTCCCTAATATAAACCTACCTAGATAACGCTGAACGTCCGAAGATCAATTCATGAGCCTACCTAAGAGTTTTATATCGGTATTTCCTTCTTACACGTTTTAATTAAATTAAGCGAGTGACGTAGCCATAGCCATACCTACTGAGATAATAAATTCTATTAAGTTAACCTAACCATAAAGACATGGCTATCTAACGGATGAACAGGGGGCTCGGTCGACCGAATACAGACACTCGGTCGACCGAATGGTCCTTTCCCCCATATTGCATCCCTGAATATATCTCTCAGCGTTTCATCATACACAACGGATTAAACGGTAATTCGTAAAGCATTCATATAAACTAACATAGATACGCATTAATTAAATCAAGTAGATTCATGGATAGAAACTAAGTAGATGACGTAGGTTATGGGATCGTCATAGACAAGGTATCGCCACCTCCCTAACGTCATAGCCTAGATCTACATCATCTAGCTATGAATAATCAACTCAAACGATAAAGCATAATTGGGGAATTAATTACTGAAAAGAAAGAAACAGAAAATAAAGGCTTACATATTGCAGCCCTTAAATTGCTGGAAACCCTCAAATTATTCTACATTGTATCAAAGTTATATTATGAATTGTAAGATTGAAGAAAGAATGAAGGGATGTATTGGTGTGTCTAAGGTGTGTTTCACAAATTTCGTAGCTGCTGCTTATATAGAGGCTGTAACCGACCTAGGGAGGATCTAGAAGATATACACGCAAAAATCCCATAAGTGACCGAACCGACACACTCGGTCGACCGAATGATAGGGCTCGGTCGACCGAGCCCTTTTTCTGCACGTGTTAAACGTTTCTCTCGTCTATCTTGTTCCCCACTGCACGCTTGCGTGTTGATCTGATTAATCTTTCATTTAAGGCTCCGATTTTCTTCCTCTATTATCTTGAGACCATTGATTGAATGACATTAATCCTCTCGATTTGTCGTGATCTACAAAATCAGCATTTATCGCACAATAAATCGATCTTTTAATAATAAAAACAGCTAAATACCAAATATCATATTAATAATCACTTAACATTAAATAATAAATATAAACGAGTGATTTAATATGAAATATACATTATTAATCTCGATTTAAGGATAATGTTGATGACATTTACGGGTATAATTTGACCGTCATCACATCCCTACCAAGGCCTTGGATGCACCTATTTTCTCTTATCTACTAGATAAATTGGGAGTTTCAAAGATCTTCCAGAATTCAAGTAGCTGAAAGGAATGCTGAGTGCAAGTTGTTCACGTACCACTCTCAGCTTGAGGAGGGGGGTGTTATAGTATATAGGCTGAAAGGAATACTAAGTGCACAAGATGCTGATGATATAAAAACACCAACAGCCTGTTGATAGTATAGAAGCCTGCTGACAGTATGAAAGCCTCAGCAGCCTGCTGATCACTTTCAGTATGATGTAAACTAGAAAGCGGTTATTCCATTATAGCTTGTTATAACCATTTGTAACTTACTTCTGACTGATCCATGAGGTGTATGAAGCCATAAATACCCCATGATCAGATGCATTGTAATTAACTTGTACTCCTTTCGTCCCAATTTGTTTGGGACATTTTGGAACTCTTGAAATTTAAGGAAATATCATTTATTGTATTGTCTAGTCATTAAATACATGACTAATTTACAATTACAACCCTTTTATATTGTCCATACATTTTTCAATAAATGTTGATATATGGGTATTTTAGACATTTAAGAAGCAAATTTAAGTCTAAACATTAGTAATGAGACTTATTTTCCATAAAAGGAATATGTCCCAAACAAATTGGGACGGAGGGAGTAACTTTTACTTGATCAATAATAATTCCGCATTTTATTTTGTTTGTTTGTTATTCTACAAAATTCATCAACTTTGGAATCTAAATTTGGATCTGGAGCTGAGAAAGTTGATAACAGGCGGAGCTTTAAGTAGAATTTACTGAAATGAAAAACTCAGTAGAGGACAGTCAGCACCCAACAGATCTAGAGCTGGATCCAAACTATACTTTTGAACAAGGGTCAACAGATACTCAAATAGATGAAGTTGGTTAGCAGGTTATGGATCTTAACAGAACTAGAAGGACCAATGTTAGACCCCCCCACAAGGTATTTGAGGATATGGTTGGATACGCACAACAGATAGCTGATGAAATGGATGGTTTTCAACCAAACACTTACATGGAAGCTGTGGCACGTTCTGAGGCATCTCAATGGCTTGCTTCCATAGGAGAAAAAAATGGAGTCACTTCAGAAGAATGAGACTTGGGATCTAGTCAAACAACCACATGATATGATGGTGGTCAGCTGCAAATGGATCTATAAGAAAAATTAGGAATATCACCTGCTGAGGGCATATATATATATAAGGAACGTTTGGTTTCAAGAAGTAGGCTTGTTAAAGATTAGGCTTGTTAAACCAAAACCAACCCAATCCAAACCGACCAATTCGAACCAAACCATTGGGGTTGACTTCATTTTGGTTTGGTTTGGGGAACGAATTATGGCACCCCAAACCGACCCAAGTCTTTCGAAACCAACTTTAACCCACCCAAACCAATCCAAAGTCAAATCTTCCAAATCTACATCTGTCTGTTGTGTTTGCTCCACAGTCACCTGAGGAGGATGAATACATGTCAAGAATTCCATATGCTAGTGTAGTGGGTAGTTTAATGTATGCCATGGTCTATACTAGGCCTGCTTTGGCTTAGGCAGTCAGTACTGTCAGTAGGTTTATGGCTCAACCTAGGAAGGAACACTGGAAAGTAGTGAATGTTTAGGTGCTTTAGGGTTACATATGATATTGGACTCATTTATGGTGGTGATACTCAATGTTTTATCACAGGGTACTTGTGATTCTGATTATGCTGTTGATATGGACAACATGAGATCAATGACTGGGTATGCGTTTACTTTGGGTAGTTATGTGGTAAGTTGGAAAGGAACTTTACAAGGTTCAATGGCACTATCTACTACTGCAGCAGAGTATATGGCACTAACAGAAGAAGCAAAGGAAGCAATCTAGTTAAAAGGGCTAGTCAATGATCTGAGTCTGCATTAAGATCAACCCAGGGTGTACTGTGACAGTCTCAGTTCAATATGTTTGGCTAAGGATCAGGTTCATCATGAGAGAACCAAGCACATTGATGTTAGGTACCAATTTCTGAGAAATAAGAAGAGGGTCAAAGTCGGAAAGATCAACACTGATGTTAATCCTGCTGATATGTTCATTAAACCAGTTTCAAGGAGCAAGTTTCAGGTGTGTCTTGACTTGCTGAACATCCAAAGCTGTTAATCTGAATCTCGGAATGCTCAGCGGAAGGTGGGGTTCTACTTAGGTATTCAAATCTGAAGTCAAAGAGGAAATCTGGTACTTGGTTGGGCATCTGGTCAGTCTGCGTGGAGTTCAAGTCAAGGTGGAGATTTGTAATGGTTCTATGCATTGCTGAGTCTGTGGGAAACTGAGTTCTGGTCAGTAGAGCATGAACCTGTCTGATGAGTCTAGTGTGCAGGTAAATAAAGTCAGCAAAGTTGATCTGTTCAGTCTGGTTTGCTGAGTTGGATCTCAACAAACTTAGGGAACATATTTTGCATGGGTTTTCCGTTTTGGTGAAGGTTACTTCTGGGGTATGTAAGTCATTTACTGGGTTGGCTGTTAAGTCGGTTAGGGTGGGATTCCCAATGCCTATAATACCATCTGTAATGCATATAAATTGTAACTTTTTCGTGATAATAAAATAATCATCGTTTGTCCGTGGAGTAGTCGGTACATTGCCGGAAACCACGTTAAATCTGTTTTCTTTTTTGCTTCTATATTATTTACTTGTTAATTGTTTGATTTTTACTCGTAATCACCATCACTTGTGATCAATCCGTCATAAAAATTATAATTAAAAAAAAAAGTTAATTGACATTTACGATACATCAGCTAGAAATGATTTTCGTTTATCTCAATTTGCTGAAATCAACCATTATACGTGACTCTGCTGTAAAAAAAATAAAATTAATAAAGATAAAAAAACCATTTATACTGTTTTGTTGTTCACTCATCTTACGACTTACTCACCTATCTCCTCCATTAACAACACCTTACATCCTCCATATCTTCTAAATCATCACTCTAATCCTTATACGTTAGATTAATGGACTTTAGTATGTATAAAATTGGTTTAGGCCTTTTATTTTATAATGTACTACCTCCGTCACAAAATATAAGTCCTTTTAGCTTTTTGGTTTTGGCCCAAAATATAAGTCAATTTAGAAAACCAACAAATCATTTATTACATTTTTTCTCATTCTACCCCTCATTTATTATATACTAAACCATTTTTTACAACTTTGCATTAATACCAATGAAAGGTCATTTTAGTCATTTTAATCTAAATTAATTACACATAACAAATTTAACTAACTTTCTTAATAAGTGTGAAAAAAATCTAAAAAGACTTATATTTTGGGTTGGAGGTAGTACCAATCAAGAGAATCTCCCAATTGTCTTAACTATTTTGGATTTTGTCTTTAGGCTTCAGGAAAGTTGTATCTTTTGTGTTTCTTCACTATAGTAATATATTCTCTTTCGCTCGTGGGCGTAGGTCACATTGACCGAACCACGTAAATTTGGTGTTGTATCTATTTCCATCCTTTCGTTATTTTGTGTTACTGTCGTTAAGGGGTATCGTTGAGTTTGTCTTTTTTTTCTTTCTAACAAACTGATATCAGAGCCAATGCTTTTTTTCTTCGAGTTTTATGAAAACTACCCATTATGACGGTAACTAAGTATTATTTTGAAAAGTTAGAAAAAAAACTTCAACTTCGGGATGTGGCTGTTGCAGATGGAGGACATGCTGATTCTGGAGGGCTTCTATATTGCGCTACTTGGGAAGGTGAAAAAGCCAGAGAATATGTCAGATGAGGATTTTTTTGTCTTGTCAGGAAGGCCAGGTCACGTATCATCATTTTTCTTTCTGATGATGTTTTAAGAGAAGTAAGTTTT
Source organism: Gentiana straminea (assembly GCA_036785695.1). Lineage (NCBI taxonomy): Eukaryota > Viridiplantae > Streptophyta > Magnoliopsida > Gentianales > Gentianaceae > Gentiana > Gentiana straminea. The sequence continues at coordinate 9,388,900 of JAVUPR010000224.1, read as the reverse complement.
ATATATGAAGAAAACCATGGAGAATAAGTTTTATTTAAAGCATAATTTGTATATGCTTCGTATGTCTGATGGGTGATCTCTATTATTGCACTTAGATAAATTTGATTCCCTACTCATGGATTTAAGTAATAAAGATGCTAAGATTGATGACGAGGATCTGGCCCTGTTGTTATTATGTTCGCTTCTCCAGTCGTTTAAACATTTTAGAGAAACAATGCTTTAAGGTAAGGATAATATTTCTTACAAAGAAATTAAATCGATTTTAAATCGAAAGAGTATATTGATAAAGACATAACTGAGGGAAGTATACCAAGAGAAAATGAGTAATTCGGGGAAGATAAAACAAGAAGGATGTAGATAGTAAAAATTATGTTTTGAGTCCCAGACAAAAAGATTTGACATGAAATTATTGTAAAAGATTGGGCATATCAAATCTGATTGCTTTCGACTTAAGAATAAATACCAATGTTAACAAAAGAAAGAGCGTGGCAAAGAGTCTAGTTAGGCCGGTATCGTAGAAGATGAGAGTGATTGAGATATCTTCTTTGCTGATGATAAATTAAGGTCTGTTGATGAGTGGATCTTGGATTCTGGTTGCATGATTACACGTTTCCCAATAGGGATTGGTTTTCCACGTACGATTCAGTCAAGGTGGACTTGTTTCATTTGGCCATGGCGCAGTTTGAAAGGTTGTTGGTATTGGTACGGTTTGAATCAAGACCGACGATTGTGTTGTTAGAAAACTTACGAAAGTTAGACATGTTGCAGATTTAAAGAAAAATCTCATCTCTTTGGCATGCATGAGACTCTTGGATGTAGGTACACTGCTGAATGTGGAGTTCTGAAAGTGATTGAAGGTGCTCTCGTTGATATGAAAGCTTGCAGGTCTGGTAGTTTGTATGTTTTGCAGGGATCCACATTCATTGACACTTTTACAATCCTTTTGTCGTCCCGTTCAGAGTTAGATATTATGAAGCGTCGTCTGTTTGTTAAGTTCAAACAGTGTTTGAACTTATTTGACATTGTTTAATGATTATAGAGTTTGTGGAGAAAGAGTAGTGTTACTATTTCTAGATGTGAGACAATTGTCCCAAGGTGGAGCTTTAAGTTCTAATCTTTATTTTTTTTGTTACCATCTCTGATGACCCACCACCAAAACCCGTATTTTTTCTGCCATGAACCACCACCAACCTGTCCCATTTCTCCATTAATGATGCAAAGCTTCTATTCAGCTTGAACCACCTTCTATTTGAAGTTTGTAGAATTTGAAGCCATGAAGAAATTAATACCGCGAATCATATAGTGAATCGCAAGGTAAATCATACAATAAATTATATGGTGTATAATTTGATTGTGAATCATTCGATGGTTCAAGTATATAGTGACTCGTATGGTGAATTGTATAGTGAATTATTAAGTGAAACACAAATGGATAATGATATGTGTACCTTCAAAAATCTACAAAAGGTTTACACCCTCATCATCTCTACGATTCATTTTTTAATTTCACAGAAAATTGAAAAAAAACACATTAACACTCACAACCACAAGATGATATTGGGTGTAAACTTCATGTAGACTTTTTGGCATACACATATCATTATGCATAAAGACGATGCCAAAAATTGACCTTACCGATGTGTCGCCTCCACATCAGTACAATAATAAATAAAGATAGAGAAAAGCCACCATGAAGGGCTAGAACCCCCAGTACACGAGCTGCATGAGCTCGGTCACCATCCTCCGATCTCTCCCGGTTGGCCTGTACTTGTGATCATACTTGTCCTTGACCGACCCTACAGGTCGGCTCAAGTCCCTCTCGGATCAAACCTCTTATGAACGCAAGAATCCGAGCTGATCCCCGCTCGGCTATCCTCCCGACCTTCGTAGGTCGGCCAAAACACAGAAGGATTCAGCCAGTTCAGCTCGGGCCATCTAAGTCTGTCAGAGTCACTCCTCAATCGTATTTACCACGAGTGTGATAAACTGATAAATATTGGAAGAATCCCTCATATTTAATACTCTGATTCTGACAGTCAAATATATCCATAATTATCTCCTAAAATTAAGGAGATTAACTCGTAGTTATCTTTTCCTTAGGGAACACGAAATCCAGGCCCAACAAGGACAAGGCCCACACCGCCTTAGGGCATAACTCTCCTCTATATAAACCATCCCTAAGGAAATACGAAGACTTGATTCCAATACAGGCATTGGATACGTAGGCAGCTTGAGATACAGTTTCTCAAGTACAGTCTAAACCACCACCAAAACACCCCCTTTTTTTTTATCGTTTTCTTAAGGATTTTTGCAGGTTGTCTTTAGGAGATTAGCCGTGGATTATCATCGACGATTTTTGGAATCGTCAAATGGCGCTAGAAGGAGGGTCTCCTACTGGCAACTTTGTTAAAAAATAATCCAACAAACAAAAATGCAATCAGATCTACGGCCAATTCCTAGAGATTGAGCGGTCAAAAAAAAATTCCCACCGTTCATATTGAAGGAGAAAGGGTGGGAATGAGCCCCCCAAATTTCATGCGGATCGGAGTTTGTTTCAAGGCCCGATCGGTGCCGTAAAGTTGTTGCTGCTGCTGTATCACCAGAAAACGCAGCAGTCACATCGGCGGCTAATTTCCAGAGATTGAGCCGTTAAAAAATGATTTCCACCGTTCATATTGAAGATAAAGGAGGGACAAACAAGCCCTCCAAATTTCGTGTCGATCGGAGTCTGTTTCAAAGCCCAATCATCACCGGAGAGTAGCTGCTGTAACACCAAAATAAGCTGCGTGTTTTTTTTCCTTATTCTTCAAGATCCGAGCCGAGCTCCCCAGCTCTCCAGATCCGAGCTCTCAAGATACAGGCTCTCATCGGGTTTTATCTCTACAACTTTATTATGATCACACTTATTCGTTTTTGGAACTCTCCCGACCTAAAGAGTCGGGACGAGCTTTCTTATATTTTGGAACTCGGCTTTGGGCGAGCCTTCTGTAAGTCCAAATTTAATTCGGCATCATAGTTGGAACTCGTCTTCGGGTGAGAATTCTATAAGTCTGAATTTAATTTGGTATCCTATTTGGAACTCGCCTTCGGGCGAGCCTTGTATAAGTCCAGCTTCAGGTCGGCATCATATCTGGAACTCGCCTTCGGGCGAGCCTTCTATAAGTCTGGCTTCAGGTCGGCATCATATTTGGAACTCACCTTCATGCGAGCCTTCTATAAGTCCGACTTTAGGTCGGCATCATATTTGGAACTTGCCTTCGGGCGAGCCTTCTATAAGTCTGACTTTAGGTCGGCATCATATTTAGAACTCGCCTTTGGGCGAGCCTTCTGTAAGTCCGACTTTAGGTCGGCATCATATTTTGGAACTCACTTTCGGGCAAGCCTTCTATAAGTCTGAATTTAATTCGGTATCATATTCGGAACTCACCTATGAGCGAGTCTTCTGTAAGACCGACTTCAGTTCGGCACCAATAGATTACACCAATAAGCAAACTGTACGTTGATTTACTATTATTCTATTTTCCATTACGCATGGTTTTTATTGATTTTACAGGACATTCTTTCATGCAAGACGTCAGTCAACCTGGCCCTGCTCCCTGTGCTTTTAAAACGAGAAGTTAGCACTTGCCTGGACTTGATCATCCAATACTTTCACGTGAAAAGTCAGCACTAGCCTAGCCCTGCTCGCCGTGCTTTAAAATGAGAAGTCAACACAGCCTGGCCCTGCTCGTCCAATACTTTTACGTGAGATGTCAGTCTGAACTACCCCAGCTCGTCCAACAATATGCGGAGCAGTCGGCCGCCCTGAATACCACAATTCTACGTGACATCGTCACATCGGTACGATTGACAACACCCCTGGTGCACCAAGCGTTCAAGCCCGTGATAAGGACAACGTCCCATCAGGTTCTCCTTAACGCTATTTTAATGTAACATTGACTCGTTCTATTATGTATTTTATCAAAAGCTCAAACTCAATGAAATATTTCTGACTCCCTTAATATATGATACCTGATCCTCACCCAGTCTGGCTCAGTAAAACACACGCGAGGTCTGAAAAATCTGACCCAGCTCACATAATTTAATATACGAAGTCAACAAAACTTCTAAATCAGCTCACCAAAATATACATCCGCGCGTCCCGCGTCGGACCAATCAAACATATCCGTTGAATTGTCTGTAGGCAAGACAAGCCGAGCTTCACGGCGGACTCCACTCAAATCTCTATGACTGAGTCTTGAGCTCTGCAGGTCTGACTCAACCTGATCAGCAAAGACCAAACTAATAAATTCTGCGTTACAGACTCAAATAATTAAGTCTACAGGTCAGACTCGAGATTAGACAAACAAGCAACCAAGTATGCCATCCTAAAACTATAAGTTAGTGCATGGCATACTGAAGGGCAAGACGTCCCCTATTATAAAGCATTCAAGAGACCGAAAGTTCGGATTAAGAAAACTCATCAAGAGTATATCCGAGATCCGCGGTACGGAACCAACTTAAAATCAAATTTGCAAGACATGTTCGACTTAAGCTTCGCAGGTCGAACTCAGCAAAGTTTACAAAGGGTGGGACATACTCGAACAGAGCTTCGTAGGATGAGCTCCGTGAAGTTTGTCGGTCAAGCTCATTAGGTGTACATGTCGGACTCGAACCAAAGTCCACGGGTCGCACTCAATTGAGCTCCGCAGGTTGGACTCAAGAAGTTTGTAAAACAATATCTTTAAGTCCGCAAGTCGGACTTAACTGAATTCGTTGTATGTAGGGCAAACCCGAACAAAAACATGACAAAACCTTTAGTATGCCATCCAAAACTGCAAGTTAACGCATGGCATACTAGAGGGCAAGATACATCTACAATTATGAAGTACTTAAAGAAGTAGTCGGAATAAAGTTATGGCCGAGAACTTAATGAAACACTCCTTCTATTATCAAAATTGTACACAGTACAATTTCATTTGAAATTTTATTTCAAAGCAAAAAACTACAAGCCTTCTAACCTAAGAACCTGGGGCTGGACTCTACGGTGTCTCGGAAGGAGCAAGAGGCGAGGTAAGAGTAGCCGCAACATGACAAGAGTACTCGGACACAATGTCCACTCCCTCCGAGAAGTGCTTCAGACGATTGTCATAGACCGTACCCATGCCAAACTTATAAAAAGCCTCGCTGGGGAGATTGTCCCTGACAAAATCAGCAATCTGACCATCTGCCTTATTCAACCCCAAAGTGTAGCCATGGTTAAGCCGACCTTGCCTCAGGTCGGCAATCTTCTTCAAATCTCCAATACACTCTCCCAGCCCGGGGAAAATGTCCTGGCCAATCCAGGTTCCCTGCAATTAAGAAACTCTATCAAAGTACAACACTCAAGTAATAAAAGGAAGCATGCGTATTCTATGGCCTTGAAGCCATTGTCAGCTAGCTCCATATCAGTCATCCTAGAGATCGGCTCCTGTTCCACAGGCCGGGCTCAATAAAGTCTATAGGACGCACAATCTGAGCTTCGCATGTCCGGCTTAGCAAGTCTATGTCAACTAAAATGGACATTGAGTCCGCTTAATAGTGTGGCATCGTAATCCCGTCCTCTTGACAAACACAAGAAGTCAGTCTAATCTGGCCCTGCTCACCGAGAAGCTTAACGCTAGAAGTCAGTCTGATAAGACCTCAAGCGAATCTTTTATATGCCCGACTCCGGCTCGGCATCATATTTAAAGCTTGCCCTGAGCGAAAATTCTCAAAATTATGGCCTTACGCTCTCAAGCATGACGCGCTTAAAATTTGTCTCTACCTATGCACAACACCGGTGTACTACGCTATATGAGCCTTAAGTTATCTCAGTAGATCGCCTTAGAACAAGTCACCTCAAAAAACGGTGTATCAAGTCGTTACAACTTTACACCATGACTCTCGTTTACACCTCTGAAAGCTTAAAGAGTACGGGGGCATTGATGTATCGCATCAGTCCAAGTCCCCTAATTCCAGAAAGAGCCCATGGATCCAAACCTGGCCCATATGTAAGCCTAGAAATGGATAGGCCCCTCGGCCCAGCCTGTGCGCCCTTAATAGGACGGCCCAAGCCAAGCATGATCAAGCCCGCCTCGCACCATCACGATTCCTATCTTGATTCTAGGCAACGGTAATGAAGCAACAAGCAGCTAGCTTGATACAAAGAATTAGGGGCTCAACCCGCTCGCTCCTTCAATCTGCCATCCTTCAACGCGAACAAAGCCAACGCAACTAGAAAACAAAGTTCATAAACGACGCTCTCATGCCTCAAAGCTCTCGGCTCGCAAAAGGCTCTCGTTTCGCCAGCTCTTCAGCTCGGCACTCTAAGACCGATCTCGGTTAGGCAGCTTCCTAGTTTTCCAGCTCGTCCAACTGCCTTGTGATAGCCAACTCATGGCCATATAAATAACCGCGCACCCTTGACAAAAGGGGGCTCTCATTTTTGAAGAACTACGAAATTTGGACTTGATCCCTTACAAGTTAAAGGTACGTAGGCAGCCTTCTACGGCTCAGCTCATAATCATAAGCATAATCATAATCTCAAACATAACATTTTCTTCATCCTTGTTTTTGAGTGCCACCACGCGACCACCAGCGTGGGCTAAAACGCCTTGAATTCCAAGTTACAACGGAACTCTGCCAGATTGGCAGAATAAGCTGCATATCGGGTCTTCAAGTCTAGAGAACCATGGCCAAGCTAGCTTAAGCAGATCCGAGCTGACCTCAAGGGCTCAGCTGGATCTGGGGGGCTTATGACAATGCCAAAAATTGACCTTACCCACGTTTCGCCTCCACATCATTACAATAATAAATAAAGATACAGAAAAGCCTCCTCAAGAGCCAGAACCCCCAATACCTGAGCTGCATGAGCTCAGTCACCATCCTCCGACCTCTTCAGGTCGGCCCATACTTGTGATCAAACCTGTCCCTAACCGACCCTACAGGTCGGCTCAAGTCCCTCTCGGACCAAACCTCTTATGCATGCAAGAATCCGCGTTGTTCCCAGCTCGGCTATCCTCCCGACCTCCGTAGGTCGGCCAAAACATAGAAGGATTCAGCCAGTTCAACTTGGGCCATCTAAGTCGGCCAGAGTCACTCCTCAATCGTATTTCCCACGAGTGTGATAAGCAGATAAATTTGGGAGGAATCCCTCATATTTAATACTCTGATTCTGACAGTCAAATATATCCATAATTATCTTCTAAAATTAAGGAGATTAACTCGTAGTTATCTTTTCCTTAGGGAACACGAAATCCGGGCCCAACAAGGACAAGACCCACGCCGCCTTAGAGCATAACTGTAACATCCCGACTTTTCAGAAAAGGGTAAAAGAGTCTTTTAACAAATTCAGGTTTTTCGGGTTATTTAATTAAACGATTTGAAGTATACTTATATATATATATATTTTGTTATATAAGAGAGAAAAACCAGATTTTTGTTAAGCAAGGGTGTTTTAGTAAAAAGGGGTTTATTTTGGAAGTGGGTATTTAAGGTTAACCTAACACTAATCTCCTAAACCTAATTAGAAATCAATTTTCACGTTTCCCCCTCCTCTCCTGCGCAAATGAGAAAGAAAAGGGAGAGACTAGAAGAGTTCTTCAACCATCAAAGGAAGGGTTGATCGTTTTTCTGAGCAAATTCAAGAGTTGGAATCGTTGTGTAGAGGACAGCGTTTTGCCTTCGGTTTGGTTGTGTTGCAGCAGCTTTTCTCTGAGTTTTGATCTGGTTGGTGGCTGCAGTTAGGTAAGGAGAACCCTTACGTTTGCAGTTTTTGATTATACATTGGTTGTGTTGAATTCTTGTTGCTTTAGTGGTTTAATTGTGTTAATTTGATGCCTAAACAATGGTTGATGTTTTGGTATGGGTGGTAGTTTAATTCGAGTGCTTTTGGTCAGGAAAGATTGGGTTTTTGGTTTGGAAAACGGATGAATACGATAGGGTTCAAAACCAGTTTCTGGTAATCGCCAGGGCGGACGGGCGTCCGGTTTTCTGGACGGGCGTCCAACCTTGGACGGGCGTCTGGGATCCTAGGACGGGCGTCCGGGGTGAAATTTTGATACGATTGAAAGGGGATGCCCGGACGGGCGTCCACTTTTGGACGGGCGTCCGAGCCTTCGGACGGGCGTACGGTCCTTCGGACGGGCGTCCACCCGAGCCGGTCTTCCGGCTTTGTTTAATTTGGCTTTCAACTATCGTTTAGGGTTGTTTAATCAACCTTAAACCCTTTTAAGTGTATTACCATTTTATGATAACACCTTTAAACCTTACTTAGGATAGAATTGGTCTCTTGATCATGATGAGTGGTGTCGGTAAGGGAGTGTTATCTAAACGAACTAGGACGGTTAGTTAATCACCTATTACTACACAACTTGCTAGATAAAAGATTAAACACCATGTGGTCTTGGGTAGATCCCGAAGATCTATAGCGTGATGTGTGAACGGACGGTCAAAGTGAGTGTCCTATCGGCCCTGCGGGCCTATAGGCATCGCCGTATGTTCATACTATCGGAACCGGTGATTGTATCCTGAAGATTTCAATACGTTCCGGGGTTATTGTATCCTGAAGATTTCAATATGTCACGTTCCACCTTGGTAGCATGTTGTAACAAAGATAAGCTAAGTAGCTACGGTTTAGGCATATTGGGAGATGTAACCTTTATGCGTAGAATCGAGTTTGTCTTGTCTTTTCAATTGAAATCTAATAATAAACTTTGTATATTCTAAGCTTAAACGTACTTCTCTTCCTTACGAGTATTACATACTTACCCTTTGTGCATTTACGTTATATGTGCTTGGGGGTGAGAAGGCGGACGAGGATTGCGAGTTTTACGAGGAGTATGTTCCCGAGGAGGATCTCGAGCTTGACATTTATTTTTATGCACTTTCATTTACGCATGATATGATGCCTTGTTTTATATACTTTGTTCATAGTACTTTGGGATGACGTGTGTTCATCTCTATTTCTTATTTCATAGTATTCGTTTGGACTTTCGAGGGACTTCAGTTGTATTGTTTTGATACACTTTCAGCTTTTAGTACTTTTTCTTATTCTAGCATCTTTATGGACATTTATTACCCGAGCATTAAATTTCCGCGCGCTTCGATTGTATTGATTGTAGGCTTACATGTATAAATGAATTAATTTTTATTTATATATGTGCCGAACGTCGTATTTCCGGATAAGGGCTCGGTGTCCGGGAGTGGGGCGTTACAGTTGGTATCAGAGCGAAGCGTTCCTTGCTTTTCCAGGCTTCCCTTCCTTAAGATAAGACCTTTAAGACTGCTTAGTAACCATTCTGACTTCTTTGATCTTTCAGAATTGCAGGAATTCATAGAAGTTTCTTTGCTGACCTAAACTTTTGTTTTTTTTAAGATAAGGTATCTTAGATCTTTTAGAACCTTTCTGACTTCTTTTGTTCTTGGTGGCAAATCGTAAAACTAGGAATCTTTAGACCTTGGTCAAGTTTCACTAGGACCAGGTGAAGGGTCTTCCTAGGCAAAGGTTAGTTAGAGTTCCAAGCTCACATCCTTTATGTGATGCCCTCTAGTGTTCCTTCTAGGATCTTTAGCAGAACCCTTCTCTTCTTTTGGAGCTTCTAGACTTTTCTCCTTTTGCTCTTTTCTTGGAGGATTTAAAGTTTTCTTATTGCGACCTTTTGATTCAATCATTACCTTGATTTTGTATTTTGGTGTTATGCAAAACGAGTAAAACAACTTTGTTCACGTTTCTATATGTCTTTTAATATTACTTCTGATGTTTCAAAAATTCTATAAATTTGCAGTCACTTAGGAAATTGCCTTATCTACATTTTCTATTTTGGCATCAACTTAGTTTTCAATATGGATTGTTCATAAATTGTTTAACAAGGAGGAGTACTCTGTTCAGAAAATTCTGCAGCGGTACTCTTACTTATGAGTCTGTTTTGAATAAGCTAAACATCTTCAAATGACTTTAATTTTTGATATGTTGTAGAAAACTCTCTGATCTGCAATTTTTGTTTTGGAGTCAAGTGCTAATTCTTTCTAGTTTGAGTTCAATCTGCAAATTAATGCAGATTTTAAATTTCTGAAAGTTTTGACAGCTTGCAGCAGTTGACGAAAATAATTATTTTTAACCAACTTATGCTTTTCCATAAATTCTGAATTTTGTGTAGCATATGTAAAGCTTGTATACCTACAACTTTTCTTTTTACATCTTGTTCAAAATTAATTTGGGTTACTTTGTGCAAGTCAATCATTTCATGGTTGATGTATGTACTTAAACTCTTAAAACCCTTTTAAGTACTTGTTCATGAAAGGCCATACAACATTCTTTCACCTTGGAAGTTTAGGTGTGGGGTAGTATGTGTTGGGAAGGCTTTGAAGCATAAGACCCTAACTTACTTGTTATCCAAAATAAGAAGTTTAGTGAGTAGATATTAAGTGTTGTAGATTTAATACCCTTTTGTGACAAGAAACACTTACATGGTGACTTTCCAATCCCATGTTTTCTTTAACGAGGTACTTTTTATAATCATTTGGACTCACACTTAGTTACCTCTAATTTCAAATGTTTTTCCCCTTGCATACTATTTGTGACCAATGTGGTAGCTGGATCATCCGTTTGAAACTTTTGAACTCGGTAAGAGTTCTTCCATGGCGAAGTTTCATTTTTCAAGTGTGCGCATACTTTGATGTTTTTTTTATGAAGATGTTTTCATAGTGTCAAATGCTTGATTTAAAGGAAATGAGTTTCTCATCCTTTGAACTATTTGAACTGGCAACTGCATACCCTTTCATTGCATCATGTTTAGCAAATTCGGGTCAATACACTTTTACATCCTAGTGATTACCTTCAATGCATCCCATACACGATGTTTTGGTGCAGAAAACTTTTGTTTAAAGACTCAACTCTTTTATTAGAATTTTATACATTTCGAAAACGGGTGGAAAGATCAAACTTTCTCAAAACATCCATTTTAATTACATAATCCTTTGTCTTCCGGTAAGAATACGTGAACAACCATTCCTTACCAAAGTGTTATTTAGTAACTCCAGGCTACTTTTAAAAAAAAAATTATATACATGTGTTCAAAAGTTCTATCGATAATTACTTTCAAGATACGCATCTTTTACTCCCTATGAAATTTTTGTCTTTGAATAAGCGAGTAGTTGAACCTCCCTTACAACTCATGCACGTCTTTTAAAGCTACGTTTGATAAAGGATTTTAGCATGCAACTTATTTTGTTAAGAGTTTTCCTCGACAAAGAAAAAAATTTACTACATGTGTTAAGTTGTTTTGTTTTATTCTAAACCTTCTTTCTTCAAATTGGAAGAAATGACTTTATACCTTTTAAGAACTTGTGATCAAACTCCTTATTGTCCCTAACCGACCCTACTTCACGGCACTTCTCCGGTCGGCTCAAGTCCCTCTCGGACCAAACCTCTTATGCATGCAAGAATCCGCGTTGTTTTAATAGCCCGCATTCAATCATACCACTAACTTCAAGAGAAAGGAAAATGTTCTCGGCTATCCTCCCGACCTCCGTAGGTCGGCCAAAACATTTTCCTACTTGAAGGATTCAAAATATTTGCATAACCATTCTTACCTTCCTTCGGAATCAAAGTGAGGACAAGTTTAAAACTTTGTTTCTTATAGATGTGTTGTTTAAAAATAAACAACTTGGGCCATCTAAGTCGGCCGAATTGATAACAAGGCGGAATCACTCCTCAATCGTATTTCCCACGAGTGTGATAAAGCTTGTCGATGAAATTACTAAGGTTCAAATCGAGTTGGAGATAAATTTGGGAGGAATCCCTCGATATTTAATACTCCCGACTTTTCGAAAAAGGGTAAAAGAGTCGATTTGAAGTATACTTATATATATATATATTTTGTTATATAAGAGAGAAAAACCAGATTTTTGTTAAGCAAGGGTGTTTTAGTAAAAAGGGGTTTATTTTGGAAGTGGGTATTTAAGGTTAACAAAATATATCCGTTTCCCCTAATTATCTTCTAAAATTAAGGAGATTAACTCGTAGTTATCTTTTCCTTAGGGAACACGAAATCCGGGCCCAACAAGGACAAGACCCACGCCGCCTTAGAGCATAACTCTCCTCTATATAACCATCTCTAAGGAACTACGAAGACTTAATTCCAATACAGACGTTGGATACGTAGGCGAACTAGGACTTAGTTAATCACCTAGATACGCACCATGTTCTCAAGTCCAGTCTAAACCACCACCAAAACACCCCCCTCTTTTTATCGTGTTCTTAAGGCTTTTTGCAGGTTGTCTTTAGGAGAATAGTCCTGGATTATCATCGGCGATTTTTGGAATCGTCACATAACAATTATTAAACATACCGATGATTGTGAATCTTAAAAATAAAACATACATTCAATCATATAGTGAATTAAACAGTGAATTAAGTTTATGAATCGCAAAGATCAAACATAACATGAATCATAATGTGAATCATATTGTGATTCAATTCCGTGAATTGTCGAAATTATGTGGAAATGGGGTCAAAACGAAAAAAAAAAAAAAAAAAACTGTGCAAGATGTTTTTTATTCAACAGCTAGATGGAGAGATATTATATTTTAAAATGCTATAATAAAGAGAGAACTTGGTTTAAAAAAGGGAAATAGAAAAAGAGTATTATTATTCACAACTTTTGGTTAAGATGATCGAGGATAAGTATTAAATACCATGGAAAATAGCTGGAACAATACAAGGTATCTAGAACATTATCAACCTGTATAGTTACCCTATTATCCACAATTTGCTGGAATCGAATGTGGTAGCGGACTTTTAAGGTAATGTAGCTTCCATGCATGCAACTACTCAACTCTATGAGCAGAACGATGATATGCCGCACCAACTTCGAAAACTGTTGCATGGAGATCAACTTGGTTTACCTAATATACGGATTATTCATTAATGTCGTCTATCACTGGACGCATCCTTCATCTTTCAACATGAATGGTGCAAACTAGGTTGTAACTTATTCGGTTTAGTTTATCAAAAATATTTTGTGGAAAGCGTTCGCTCCTTCTATCATTGGTGCATGAAAGACCGTAGATGTGAGTATCAAGTTGGCGACACGGTTTAAATCCTGGAGAGGAAATATGGAAGCACCCTTCACCTCTATGGAGGGTGCAAACCAGGCGTTATCTCTTCCATATTATTTAATTATTATTATTATTATTATATTAAAACATATGAGGAACTTGTTGCACAAGAAAGAACAAACATAGAAGCAATCAAACGTAAAAAGTTAATGGCAAAGACAAACAACAATAACGGAAACAAGAAGAACACAGTGATTTAACATGGTTTCCGGAGTTGTGCCGACTACTCCACAGATACAAAATAAGAACTTTTATCATGCACAGAAATAAATGATTTTTTTCACACACTATATTGATTACAATCATTGGGCATTTATAGCCTTGGAATCATAACCCAAGCTGCCATTATGACATTTTTGTAATTCCCATAAATGCCCCAGATGTGGACCCCAACTCCAGCTGTCTCCACCAGATTAAACTCAACACTGCTGACTTTCTTAGACTTGTAACCAAGCAGGCCAGATTGTAGAATTTTGCGGCATTCAAAAACTCAGCAGACTCAACAGTGTGCTGAACTAGAAAGATCTCAACTGACTTCACCAGCTAACTTCAACAAACATGAATACTCTTGCTCAGCTGACTCCAGATTAGTTCCAGCAGATTTAGAGTTAGTCATCTTGGCTGAAAAATCTCCACCGTGACTTCAACTCTCATTCATAGTCAATTAGATAGCATAACCAGATGCATTCGTTAATGCCAGGATGTACTTATACCACTTCTCCATATAATCCACTCAGCGTATTTGTCCTTATCTGAGTATCCAGAAAACACGTTATAAGCTTTTAATATTCAACAAGTCCAGATGCAACTGAAACTTGCTATGTTGAACTGGTTTAGAAAGCATATCAGCAGGATTCTCCTTGATGTTGATTTTCCTTACTACAACCCTCTTCTCATTTCTCAGAAAATGGTACCTTATATCTATATGATTGGTTCTCTCATGATGAACCTGATCCTTAGCCAAACATATTGCACTCAAACTGTCATAATATATCTCTGCTTCATCCTGATGTAGCCTTAAATCACCGACTAGTCCCTTCAACCAGATACCCTCTTTGCTGCTTTAATAAGAGCCGCATATTCTGCTTGAGTATTTGATAAAGCCAATGTGGCCTGAAGAGTTTCTTTCTAGCTGACAACTGAATTCCCCAATGTGAAAACATAACAGGTCATAGATTTTCTACTATCCACATCACCTATATAATTAGCAGCACAGTACCCTGTGATTAGACCCTGAGTGTCACCTCCATAAATGAGACCAACATCAGTTGTACCTTTAAGGTACCTGAACATTCTTTTCCCAAATTTCCAGTGTTCCTTTCTCGGTTCAGCCATAAATCTGCTGACAACACAGATTGCTTCAGCGTATCAGGCCTAGTGTACACCGGGGCATACATCAGAATGCCAACTACACTAGCATAGGGAACTCTTGACATGTACTCCTTCTCCTCAAGTGATTGTGAAGTATAAAAAAATAAATGTACATTAGATTCCATTAGAGTATCTATTGGTTTTGAAATAGACATGGCAAAGTTGACCAAAATCTTCTGTATATAACCCTGCTGAGACAAGAACAACTTCTCTGAGTAATATCTCTCCAAATCTCCATCGCCAACAACTTCTTGGCTGCACCTAAATCTTCCATTTCAAACTCAACAGTGAGAAGGTCTTTCAGATTCTGAACATCAGACTTCTCTCTTGCAGCTATCAACATGTCATCCACAAACAAAACAAGATAGATGTATGATCCATCTCTCGGCTAACTGTTGTAAACACATCAGTCATATGGATTTCTGTTATAACCTAGCTGGATCATGTAACTGTCAAACCTTTTATACCACTGCCTTGGAGCTTGCTTCATTCCATAAAAGGACTTCTTCAACTTACAAACAAAACCTTCTTTTCCAGGAACTTGGAATCCCTCTGGTTGAGTCATGTATATCTCCTTATCCACCTCACTATATGAAAAGGCTGTCTTCACATCTTACTACTCAAGTTCAAGATCATATTGTGCCACCATTTCTAGTAACACTCTGATTGAAGTGTGTCTGACCACTGGTGAAAATATCTCATCAACGTCCACCACTTCTTTTTGATTGAACCGTCTTGCAACCAAACAAGCCTTATAATTGACTCATTCTGCCTTAGTCATTCCTTCCTTTTTCTTGAAGATCCACTTGCAAGTAACAACTCTCATATCACCTGGATGTTTGACCAAATCCCAAGTATGAGTCTTTAGTAATTACTTCATTTCATCTCCCATGGCAGCAAGCCAATGAGATGCTTCAAAACATGTCAATGCTTACCTGTAAGTAGAAGGTTCAAAACCATCCACTTCTTCTGCAACTTGAAGTGCATATCCAACCATATCATCAAACTCATACCTATTGGGAGGTACCTCAACATGGATCTTCTAGATCAACTGGTAGCTATCATCTGCTGACTTATGTTCTCTGTTTGATTATCAGCTAACCCCTATTCAGATGACTTATTGGATCAGACTCTGGTTCAGCAACAAGATCAGATGAGTGTTGACTTGGACAAGGTGAGTGTGGCATCTCAGCTGACTCCACCTGAAGCTCCACCTTACTGTCAGCCCTCTCAGATCTAGCACTGGTTTCAGACTCAAGTCCCTCTTACTGATGAGCTGAGCATAGAATTTTCATTGAAAACTACATCTCTACTGAGAATAAATCTGTTTTATGCTGATGACCGAATTCTATAACCCTTCACACCATTTCTATACCCTAAAAACCTCATTTCTTGGGTCTTGGTTCCAGCTTCCCTTCACCGACATGATAGTAAAATGTGCTTCCAAAAACCTTAGGCTTGAGTATTCAACAGGCTTACCTGATCACATCTCAAATGGTGTTTTGAGTTGATCCCTGTGTGAGGACTCCTGTTGATTAAGTAGAATGCTATACTTACAACCTCTTCCCAAAATCCCCTTGATAAACCTGCATTAGAGAGCATGCATCTTTCCCTCTCCAGAAGTGTTTGATTCATTCTCTCAGCTACACCATTCTGTAGAGGAGTTTTCCCGACTGTATGATGTCTGACAATACCCTCACCTTTACAAAATGTATCAAAATTAGACTAGTAGAATTTCAGACCATTATCTGTTCGAAGCCTCTTGATTTTTTTCCGTGTTTGATTCTCCACTAGAGCCTTTCACTGCTTGAAAGTATTGAATGGCTCACTCTTGTGCTTCATCATCACCACTCAAGTCATTCTTGAATAGTCATCTATGAATGCCATAAAATATCCGTGACCACCCAATGATTCCACCATTGATGTACCCCAGCCATCAAAATAAATATAATCAAGTGATGACTTTGTGTTGTGTGCCAGTTTTAGGAACTTTCTTCTATGTAGCTTCCCAAATACAAAGAGTTCACAAAAGTCCAAATGCTTGGCCTTATATCCCTTAAGAAGAACATTATGAGACCGAACATGCATCTTATTTTCAACCATGTGACCCAGTCTCATGCAGTCAGTGACCGATGAACCTCAACATATGCCAAAACAGACCCAACAAATGTAGACCCTTGCAGATTATACAAGGTCCCCCTCTTGACTCCACTGAGAACCACAACTAAACCTTTGTAGACATTCAGAAATCCACATTCACCCTTGAAATTGAACCCTTTTCTGTGCAAAAGACTAAGAGATACCAAATTCTTGGTTATCTGTGGAACATGTCTCACATTCTTCAATGTATAGAATCTACCATCCATTGCCCTCACATTCACTGGGTCAATCCCAACTACATTGCAGACCCGGATGTTTGCCATATATATATATGACCATAATTTATCTTCTCATAGTTTGAGACCCACTCCTTGTGTGTGCAAATATGATAGGATGCCCCAGAGTCTAGAATCCACACATCAACATGGTGTTCTGACTATCCTGCCACTAGAACCAAAGTAGTTATGCCAAAACTGTTCTCATGTTGTTTCTTCCTCTTTGGGCAATTGCACTTCCAATGTCCATGCTCCTTAGAGTAATTGCAGACATCTATGGACGTAGGACCTGTAGACCCTGCTGTCTTGGAACTCTTCTTCCTAGACTGCCATGCCCTTTCCCACTACTGCTGACTACTAGTCCAGCAGCCTGATTGTCTGCCCCTGCTGCCTTATGTCTCAGATCCCTGGCATGCAAAGCTGAACTTACATCCTCCAAAGCCACTGTATCCTTCCCAACTCTGAAGGACTGCACAAAATTCTCAACTAGGGTTTTCAGTAGTGTATTTCTTACAAGCACGAAGAAAGTAATATGATGAGAATAAATCTGTCATTTATTAATTGTAAAAACAATTACATAAATTGTCTTTCGGGCGCTACTTCCAACAATCTCCCACTTGCCCGTAAGGACAAGCAACAATTGTCTTTCGGGCACACTATATCTAACAGAAACTGGCAATGAAACCGGGAAAATTTTAGCATCATCTTCATCCTAAATCTCACATGAATATTCCTGAGATCAAGTAATATTGTGTTCAGTTGATCATGGTGATCCCTCAGTTGTGCCCCCTCATGCATCTTTAGGCTAAACATCATGTGCTTCAGCAGCAACTTGTTGGTTAATGACTTAGTCATATACATGCTCTCAAAGCTTTAACCATAACTTGGCAGTAGTGTCTTCCTCAGCAACCACCGTGACAACATCATCAAATAAGCACAACATGATGATTGAATATGCTTTCTCCTCTAGACATGCATAATTTACAGCACTGGTATACCCTTTACCAGATAAAGAAGTCCACGATCCTTGTGGTTTCAACAAGGCCTGCATCTTGGTTTGCCACATAATGAAACTGTTTCTCCCTGTAAATGTGTCTATCTTAACATTCATTGCACACATGCTTCTTGCTAAAGAACAGATCTTTTGATCCCAAAATCCTAGCACCGGTCTTGATGAAGATCAACAACGATCAACCTGCAACTTCCTCTGAACCAACGCTCTAATACCAGTTTGTTAAAATAGATGAGGAACTTGTTGCACAAGAAAGAACAACTACAGAAGCAATAAAACATAAAATATTAATGGCAAATACAAACAATAACAGAAACAAGAAGAACACCGTGATTTAACGTGGTTTCCGACATTGTGACGACTACTTCATGGACAGAAAACGACAACATTTATTATGCACAAAAATGCATGATTTTTTCACCCACTACATTGATATGAAAGTCAGAACTGCCGACTTTTCCAGACTTGAAACCATGCAAACCAGATTGTAGAACTCAGCAACATTTATAAACTCAGCAGACTCATTAGTTTTCTTAACCAGAAAGATCTCAGCTAACTTCCACAGACATGAATACTCTTGCTCAACTGACTATCATTCTCAGCTGACCGCAGATTTGTTCCACCAAATGTAGAGTTTAGGTTACCTTTGCTGACATTTTTTATAACGAAGCTGGTGCAACTATTTGGTATATCATCTACATTGAATGATTGGAAAAAATGAAAAAATGAAGGTTACAGCTGAAAGACGGGTTATTTACCCACTGAAACATTTTGAAGACTCACGACAACTCAATGCACAAGAGCATGGATGATATGCTAATACTTTTGTTGAAAGGAACCTCATACATTTGTGAAGAATTTGTCACATATTTCTTCCACTCTAATCTTTTGTAATTTCTATTCAGGGAACAAATTTTATGGAAATGTAGGTGCTACTCTTTCTTATGAAATGGCTCCTACACCGGATTTGTTACTCAGAGGTTTTAAGAAGGCTAGACTACGTTTCGTCTACGTTTTTCGGTAAAAGGGGAGAACCAGATTAGTTAGCTCAAATTGAATTTCCACTGTTGTATTAACCAAACTTACGAATTTATGTGGCTTTGATACTTAAAATTCCTCTCTGGGATCGACCTTGTAGTCACCTATAGACTACGTTATGGTCTAGTAAAAAATGATCATCACATATGAATCATATATAACATTGTTAGTATAAATATATATATATCATTGATTATTGCAATGAGTGATAGCAACACCGAAAACTAGAAATAAAAAATGCGTTTAAAATAACACGGTCCACGTATTTTAAATAGCAAAAAAATTGAAGAAGACTCCAGAGGGAAACTAATCCTCTATCGGTGCACAATTGGTGCATAATATAATTACCGATCCAATGATTGATTTGATTTTCATTAAGATTCATAGTGTAAATGCGTATGACGTGGGACATATACATGGTCCTAGGCCGGTTTAGGGGTTGAGCATATAAATATATAAATTCTTAAAAACCTGAGTATAAAATATCATCACACCGATTAGATGCACCGATTAGTTTGTCTTATAGTTCTCTCGACTTCTATTAAAAGTCTTCACAGAGGGTGTTTTTGATTCGGGCCGGCATCATACGGCAAACATTGCATTAAAGATGCTTTACTTTTTTTTGGCGTGTGGATTTGTACAACTAGAGTGTTTTTTAGGAATCTGGAGAACCGTATTAGTCCATTTATGTTGGCAAATTTGTACATTTCATTTGGTTTAATGAAAAGATATGCCGGATAAAAAAGATTCATCCGGCATCCGAATAATATGATTTCCCTTTGTGTCCATTAATTTCTATTTTTTTCCCGTATTCCGTCCTTTATTCTCATCACCTCTAAATATTATCACATTCTTACATATATTAAGAAAACTCAAAACTCGTTTGATGTTGTATGAATATTACAAACGGGTAATCGGGTAATTATAATTAGGAAAATTGTATAAGAACAATGGTATTTGGGTATAATTTTGGACTGAACTCTTGAGAGAGCTGCCTACGTATCCAATTTAAGTAATAAACTGGAATCAAGTCCCCCTCGTAGTTCAGGGTGTTCCTTATATAGTAGTAGATCGTGTGTCTCTTCCTGGATGTGCTTGGAAGTTATTACCGACTATCTTCTGGACGTGGGGTCTACCCACGTACCCAAGCAGTTAAGGTGTTATTGACTCGGTCCTCACCACGTCCAGCCTGTTATTCTGTCCAGAAACCATTCTGGTCAGGACACGGTGGGAGTCCTGCTCCTCTGACTATTCTGTCCAGCTTCTTGATCTGGTCAGCACTTGCTGTCCTGCCGTGCGAACCCATTCTCTTGATTATCTAACCTTGGGCCTGGCCCAATTATGGATAACCCGGCCCAATGGGCTCATATATCATCATAAGTCCCCTCAGACTAGGGTGGACTGCTTTACATCTGCCCTAGCCTGAAACGATGCAACTTCTGTCATTAATATTGCGCGAAACTAGGCCAAGTTGCGTCCGCTCGATATCATTACAACCGTAGACTAAACTCTTACGTCGCTTCACTTCTTGTCACATAATTATTTCTCTTTCCACATTACTCTTCTATCTTAAACCTTTGGAAACGCCTTTCTGCAACCACAAGTAAGTCTTTATCTTTATGTTATTCTACATTTCTTTTAAATTGTTGATTCTTTCATGAGTTTGAGAGCCAACACTGCTTCCAGTGGATCTGTAGAGAAATTGTTTGAATCCCCAGAAAAAATATCTAGAGCCATAGATAGTGAGGAAGTGAATTCTTCTAATCCTGTGTTTTGTCCTGAAACTGTAATAAACCCCGGTCATCCATCTTCTTCGATTGATTTAAGAAATACCTCCACTTTTGGAGATAATCCAATGTGCCTTCTGCCTCCTCACCTTCTGCCTCCTGGGATTTTCACTCCCACTTCAATCACCAGTATCCCGAAGATTACACTGCCTTCTTAAACACCTTAAAGAGAGAAATCAATCGATTTGACAAAACCAAAGCAATAATGGCTTGCCACGGTGTTGCTAGAAAAATGACCAAAACTGAGATGGCTGGTTTATTAAAAACCTATAAGATCCGTACTGAGCCTTTCGAAGTTGTTCTTCCAAAACCGACTGAGTATGCTTACAATCCCCCGGCCGGTTTCTGCACAATATACGCTGATCAGCTTCACAATGGGTTAAGGTTTCCTCTCTCCCCTGGATATGTTGAGGTAATGAAGTATTTCAAACTAGGAGTTGGTCAGATACACCCAAATAGTGTTAAATTCCTGGTAGGTTTCTTGATTTGGTGTCGTCTGAACACCACCCCTTTTTCTGTAAAGTTGTTTAGGAATTTCTACCAGTGTAAATTGACACAGGGTAGTGGGGGGTGGTATCATTTCTGCCGTAGGGCCAGTGCTCCGATCATCCCTATAACTGGCAAAGATAAGACTAAGAAAAAGTGGCAAGAACACTTTTTCTTTGTGAAGCACAATTCGGATGCCACTTTGGGGCGATGGAATACCTCTTCCATGAAGGACAAGTTGGAAGACTTTATTGATGCTACGCTGTCCCGATACCTTGTTAGTAAAAAAATTTCCCTTAACCTAGACTTCATACGTTCTGCCATGATAGATCTGCTCAGCTTCAGACTGCAGGGCCTGTTGGCTACGTGGAGTTCTCCAAGAAACAGTATAGAAAATGTATGTTTGTACTTACATTTTATTCTGATTTTTGATTATAACTTGATTATCTCTTTCTTTTCATAGTGGCCAATGTAGATGATCTGATTAGCATCGACCTCGATGAGGAGGAGGAAACAGATCAGATGGCAGAAGACTCTGAACGGACCTTGTCCGTTATTCCAGAAGGCGGTGAAGTTTCTGGTCAGCCAGAGGATGCTGAGATAGGCACATGCTCTGGTACGGCTGTGCGCAGGAAACCGTCCACACCGCTAATCCTTCTGATCAGAACATTCTGAGCACAGTTAACCCTATAGATATGACTATTGAAGAAGATCTTCCCGGTGCTCAATCTACTGGCTTGAACGCAGTGCCTCTCAGGACTGTTTCTCAAAGACAGAAGAAAAGGCACAGATCCACCTCCTCTGGTATCTCTGCAAGTGGTTCTTCTTTCAACTTTGAAGACATGTCTGATGACGACTTTGCTGACTCTGTAAGTTTTTGTTTTTGTTTTGAAAGCTATCATTTTCCTTTTAATTTCGATCTTCTAAGACTTTTCTTTTTTGTAGTGCTACCGCCTGGGCAAAGCATTGCATAAGAAGACTGCCAGCATAGCTGGGGACATCACTGCCTTGCAACAAAAAGTGGCTCATTTGGACGAGGCCAATGCTAAGGTGGCCAGTTTGGAAGAATCCAACCTTGCTGCTTGTCTGGAGATTGAGAAGTTGAAATATGATCTTGCCAAAGCTGAGGGTTTGATATTCACCCAGGAGGAGCAGTTGAAATTGAGGGATCAGTGTCTAGAGAAAATGAATGAGGAGCACCTGCAACATCTCACCACAGTCAAGAAGATGAAAGCTGACTTTGACGAAACTCTGAGGCAGATGGAGGAAATTCCTGCCCAGAATGTTGTCCAGAAGGTGGTTGCTGGGTATAAGTCTTCTCCTCAAACTTATGAGGAAATCCAAATCATCCTAGCTCCGGCGCTGTGCAGAGGATATACACTCGGTGTCGATGAGGCTAAACCTGCTGACCTGGTGATTAACACTAATCACAGGTTGTACGATAAGAAAGTGGGTGAAATGTTCACAAAGCGATATGACGAGTACAAGAATGGAGAAGACATAATTAACAAGTATGCTATAAAGAAATCCGCTCAGCCTTTAGAGAAATCTGCTCAGCCTTCAGAGAAGTCTGCTCAGCCCTCAGCTCCTCCTACCTCTTGATTTACATTTTTTCTTGAACTTTGAATTTTTGCTGCTCTGTGCAGCTTTTGATGTAATAACTCTATTTTTTATTTGATGCTGACTGTATTTTGATCTTCCAAACTTTTGGGATTGTACTTTTGAATATATGCCCTTGAATTTGATATTCGATTTGATATTCGTTCATCTTTACCTTCCTGCTGCGCTGCAAAGAAGTTAGGATTTTTTATCCTTAGCTTCTTAATTTTTAGCTTCTGCACAGAATACCCGTAATGCCTAGACCATTATTGTTTTCTCCCCAGGATATTCTTGCTCTGCAAGTTAACTTTCTGCTCCATTGAGAGTGTGTTCTGCACAGGATTTTCTTGCGTGTGAATTTAATACTTGTGTGTTGTTTATTTGGGAGTTGTTTATTTGGGTCTTCTGCCCAGAATGATCCCGCACTGCAAGTTTTTGCGTGCCTTTACATTAATTATGTGCTCTGCACAGAATTTTTTGCGCTGCAAGTTCAACACTTGTGTTTTTTTGTGGGTCCTCTGCCCAGGATGCCCTCGCACTGCGAGTTTGGCATTTTTATATTTTTAACTAGGTGCTCTGCACTGAATTTTCTTGCGCTGCAAGTGTAACACTTGTGTGTTTTTTATGTGGGTCCTCTGCCCAGGATGTCCTCGCACTGCGAGTTTGGCATTTTTATATTTTTAACTAGGTGCTCTGCACTGAATTTTCTTGCGCTGCAAGTGTAACACTTGTGTGTTTTTTATGTGGGTCCTCTACCCAAGATGGCCTCGCACTGCGAGTTTGGCATTTTTATATTTTTAACTAGGTGCTCTGCACTGAATTTTCTTGCGCTGCAAGTGTAACACTTGTGTGTTTTCCTTGTGGGTCCTCTGCCTAGAATTATTTTTTGCTGCAGGTGTACTGATAAATAAAACATCAGGTCTTTAATTCCTTGTCCAGCACAAATAAGAAATTATGATATTTATATGCATAATTACAATTATAAAGCTAAAACAAAGAAAAAAGGATAATGTAATTTCTTAAGGAAAATATTTCCTTAAATGAATAGCATTCCATCTTCTAAGAATTGTTTTTCCAGAAGCATTAGCTAGTTGATATGATCCTTTTCCATGTACTTTCATAACTTTATAAGGACCTTCCCAATTCGGGTCTAGCTTTCCAGTGGGGCCTTGCTTACTGGCGTCATTCCGCCTTAGCACTAAATCACCTTCTTTAAAATACGTACCGTTGACTTTGGAGTTGTAGTACTGGGCAACTTTCTGCTTGTACTTGGCCATCTGTATCAGTGCACTATCGCGTTTATGTTCCAGCTCATCTTTGACTTGCAACATGTGTACCTCCTGCGTTTCTGGACAGTATAATTCTGTCCTGGGAGACTTGTGTCCAATTTCTGCTGGTATGACTGCTTCACATCCATATGATAAGGAGTATGGAGTTTCTTGTGTAGCAGCGTTTGGGGTGGTTCTATATGCCCACAAGATATTTGGAAGATGGTCTACCCAATGAGACCCCTCATGTTCCAACCTTTTCTTCAGTCCCTGTTTTATCTGCCTGTTGGTCTGATCTACCTGCCCATTGGCTTGAGGATAGGCCACTGATGTAAAATGTTGGGAGATTCCTAGGTTGGTGCACCAAGTTTGCACTCCTTGATCTTCAAATTGTGTGCCATTATCATAAATGAGAACTTTAGGGATCCCATACCTGCATAGAATATTTCTCCATAGGAACTTCTGTATTTGGTTGGCTGTGATGGTGGTTAAGGGTTCAGCTTCCACCCATTTAGTGAAATAATCCACTGCCACCACTAAAAACTTGAAATTTCCCGGAGCCCGGGGTAGTGGACCCACTAAGTCTACTCCCCATTGATCAAATGGCCATAGGGATACGATTGGTATCATCTCCTGTATAGGATTATGTGATAAATTGCTATGCACCTGGCATGTCCGGCAAGTTCTGACCAGATTCTCTGCGTCATCTTGCATTTCTGGCCAGTAATAACCGTAAAGCCTACATTTCCTTGCCAGAGCTCTCGCTCCCAAGTGATTTCCACAAATTCCGAGATGAATTTCTCTTAATACATAATCTCCCTCATCTGGAGTAACGCATCTCAACCAAGGTGCTGCATAAGATTTTCTGTACAGAACATCGTTGAACAGAGCATACCTGGCTGAGAGTCTTATCATTTTTCTGGCATGTACTTTATCTTCAGGAAGCCTTCCATCTCTTAGATATACTACAATCGGATCCATCCAAGTTTCTGCCTGTGTGATTGGTTGTACTTCAATCTCATCACAACTCTTGTGCTTCAACTGCTCAACCAACACCTTTTTGTGGGACAAGAAATTCGATCCTAGCTTTGATAAAGCATCTGCTCTCGGTATTTTGGGCCCGAGTTATCTGTTCCACTTCTATCGTTAAGAAATTCTGCAATTTCTTCTGTGCCACAGCAAGGTACTTTTTCATGGGGCCTTCTTTTGCCTCATACTCTCCCTTGATATGATTTATTACCAACTGTGAGTCTGTGTAGACTTTCAAATTTTACACGCCTAACTTTTGTGCTAAGTTTAATCCAGTTATCAAAGCTTCATATTCTGCCTCATTGTTAGTGGCCTGAAAGTCAAAATGAAGAGCGTACGGGAATTCTTAACCTTTTAGGCTAATGAGTAGGAGTCCTGCTCCTGCTCCTTCTTTGTTGGAGGCTCCGTCCACATAAAGCTGCCACTGTTCAGAGTTGTTCTTCTTAGCCTTGTTCTGTTCAGCCTTTTGCTCTATAGCCAAGGCTTTTTCTGCTACCAAGAAATCAGCTAATGCTTGAGCTTTAAATGCTGTTCTTGGTTTGTATTCGATATCAAACCCTGCCAATTCAACTACCCATTTTGCCAATCTCCCAGACTTGTCTGGTTTTTCCAAAATTTGCTTCAAAGGTAGATTTGTCAACAAAATCACTGGATGACTTTGGAAGTATGGTCTCAGTTTCCTTGTGGCATGTACTAAGGCTAAAACCAATTTTTCTACTTCAGAATATCTAATCTCAGGTCCTTGTAGGGCTTTGCTTACAAAGTATACTGGCATTTGTATCATGCCATGTTGCTTTACCAACACAACACTTACTGCTTCATTGCAAAAGGACAAGTAAAGAAACAGTATCTCACCTTCCTGAAGAGGAGCTAGAGTTGGCAAGTTACTGATATGATCTTTCAACTCCTGAAAAGCCTGTTTACATTCTTCATTCCATTCAATGGACTGGCCTTCCTGAGAATCTTGAAGAATGGCAATGACTTCTGTGCCGATTTTGACAAGAATCGGTTTATTGCTGCTAATCTTCCTGTCAATCGTTGAACTTCTTTGATATTCTTCGGTTCAGACATATTTTTTAAGGCTTCTAATTTATCAGGGTTGGCCCTGATACCTTCTTTAGATATCATATAACCTAGAAATTTGCCTGATCTCACTCCAAAAGTGCACTTTTTTGGGTTCAGCTTCATTCCTGTTTGTCTCAGAACTTGACAAACCTCTGTTACATCTTTCAAATATTGGTCAAGAGTCCTGCTCTTGATCAATAAGTCATCAACATATACTTCCATCGACCTACCAATCTGTTGTTTGAAAATAGTATTGACTGCCCTTTGGTAGGTAGCCCCTGCATTCTTTAATCTGAAAGGCATAGACACATAGTAGTAGGAACCAAATTCAGTAATAAAAGCGGTTTTTACAACATCTACAGGGTCCATCATAATCTGAAGATACCCCTTATAAGCATCTAAGAAAGCAAAAATCTCATAACCAACTGTAGAGTCTACTAGCCTGTCAATTCTAGGGGAAGTATAACTATCTTTAGGACAAGCTTTGTTTAAATCTGTGAAGTCCACACACATTCTCCAACTGCCATCTGGTTTCTTGACTAACACTGGGTTTGCTAGCCATTCTGGGTAGATAACTTCTTTAATCATGTTGGCCTGGAACAATTTTTCCACTTCTTGCTGGACAGCCTGTATCATTTCTGGGGCAAAAGATCTTTTCTTTTGTTTCACTGGTTTCCTGGTTGGGTCGATGTTGAGCTTATGGACTGCCAGCTCTGTTGACAGCCCGGGCATGTCACTTGCTTTCCATGCAAACACATCCTTGTAATCTTTCAATATTCTGACCAGCATCTGTTTCTGTTCAGCAGGTATCCATGATCCTATGCTGACTGTGTACTCAGGATCCAGTTCATCTAACATTATTGATTCCACGGGATCATTGGATTGCCAGCTCTTTTCTTCATCTGGTACTAGATCTTCCATTGTTACCTGCTGCACCTTTATTTTTCCACTTATCGTGGCTGTATAGCAGTTCTTGGCAGCATCTACATCCCCTTTTACAGTGGCTTCTCCTTCAAAAGTTGGGAACTTTATACTGTTACGTGCTGGCGACACCACTGCCCTTAGGTCAATTAATGCTAGTCTTCCCAGAATCACATTATACGCAGATGGAGCTTTTATTACCACATAATTGACCACCAGAGTCCTGCTCTGTGGTCCTTTGCCAAAAGTCGTCAATAGCTTTAACATACCCACAGGATGTATGGGTGGCCCGGTAAATCCAAAGAGAGGAGTTGATACAGGAGTCAACTCCGAGTCTGCTAGCTTCATTGCTTGGAACGCACTATAATACAGTACGTTCACTGCGCTGCCAGTGTCTACGCAGATTCTTCTGACCAGGTTTTTCTGAATAACCGCTTCTATTACCAGTCCTTCGTTGCTCACGACGGCTGGTAGTGCATCTCTAGGACCGTACTGAACGGTTCCCATTACTTTCTGGTTTTTCGCTTCTCCGTCCTTTTCAGTGCTGCCCCTTTTATCTTCCTGAGCAGCCTTATTACCTTCTCCTGGTCCACCCACAATCGTATTCACAGTGTTGATTGGGGCGTTTTCTCTGTGCCAATCTGCATCCGGAGACGGGTCTCTGTGTCTTCTCTGGTTGTACCTGTCATGACTGTTGTGTTGTCTTTTAAATTCTCTCCTTCCTCTGGGGTTGTCCCCCTGTGCTCGATCGATGCACTCATCGATCTTTCCCTCCATTGCTGCTGCGTCTATATCTCTGATCATGTCCCTGCACTGTTCAGAGTCATGCACAATATCTTTATGGTACTTGCACCACCGGGTGTGGTCTCTCTTCTCTCTTGGACCCTTCAATGGAGGAGGGATATTGGCGATTCCTTTCTTCTCCATAATCACCAGTACTTGGTCCCGAGGTCTGTTCAGAGGAATAAGGTCTCTGTCCCGCAAAGCACATTTTTTCCCTAACCTTTCAGAAATGGGTTGGTTACCCTATCCCAAACAGATTTTCTCTTTTTGTCGGTCTTATCATCAGTCTTTCCTTTTTTAGAATCCCTGTGGGACTCTTCCCTCTTGGCTCTGTTAGCCCCTTCTCCTTGGCAATGTCTGTATGCAATTTCCAGACATTCTTCCATTGTACCCGGATTTTTGCTGCTCAGCTTTGCATGTAAGCGTCCTTCTCTAAGACCTGCCACGAAGGATGCCACTAAAAACTTATCATCCAAGTCTGCTATCTGGGATGATTCTCCGTTGAACCTCTTGATAAACTGCAACACCGTTTCATCACTTTTTTTGCCTAATGGTCAGCAGACATGTGCGGTTCCTCTGGAAAGGTCTTGCTGCGATGAATGCATGCATGAACTTTCTGGTCAGAGTTGGAAAATCCGGGATGGATCTAGGGTTCAACTTGTTGAACCAATCTCTTGCCTTTCCTGTTAGAAGAGTTGCAAATGCCCTGCATTTCATCTCTTCTGGAGCGTTATACAAATTCATGTGCTGGATGTACTGATGCATATGGTCATATGGATCCTTAGTTCCATCATATGCTTGGATCTTTGGGATTTTAAATCCTGGAGGACACGGGAATGCGTCGATGTCTTCAGTGAAAGGAGACACCAGCCTAAACTCATCTTGCTTAGGCTTAAGCATAGCGTCTAATTCTGCTCGGGCATTATCACCACCTGGGTGAGTAACCACCACTCTAATGCTAGATTCTGCTTCCTGTTTCTCTTTTTTGGCAGTTTGAAGCGGAGTATGTGCTTCAGAAACGTCATTATCCTTATTTCTTGCTTTCAAAACTGCCTCAAATATGGCCTTTATCTCTTCTCCTTTGAGATTGGCCAGATTTTCTACCAACATTTGTTTAACTGCGTCTGGGTTGCTCGTTTGTCCTTCTTCCAAAATTCTCTTTCCAGTATCTTGGTCATTTCGATCTGGGCTTTTTTCTCCAGTTTTTTCCTTTTCGGGTTGATTTTGCTGCTTCTTCAAATTTCCTTGATTTCTTGCCATTTTTCCGTAATAATTACTCACTAACTAGAATTGGACCCTTCTTCTAGCGCCAAATGATGTTGTATGAATATTAAGAACAATGGTATTTGGGTATACTTTTGGACTGAACTCTTGAGAGAGCTGCCTACGTATCCAATTTAAGTAGTAAACTGGAATCAAGTCCCCCCCGTAGTTCAGGGTGTTCCTTATATAGTAGTAGATCATGTGTCTCTTCCTGGATGTGCTTGGAAGTTATTACAGACTATCTTATGGACGTGGGGTCTACCCACGTACCCAAGCAGTTGAGGTGTTATTGACTCGGTCTTCACCATGTCCAGCCTATTATTCTGTCCAGAAACCATCCTGGTCAGGACACGGTGGGAGTCCTGCTCCTCTGACTATTCTGTCCAGCTTCTTGATCTGGTCAACACTTGCTGTCCTGCCGTGCCAACCCATTCTCTTGATTATCTAACCTTGGGCCTGGCCCAATTATGGATAACCCGGCCCAATGGGCCCATATATCATCATCGGTAAATGTCATGAGCTTTAGTTTATGTCAACAAAGTGACTTGATGCAACGTCCCGCTCCCGGATACCGAGCCTTA
This sequence comes from Gentiana straminea, assembly GCA_036785695.1. NCBI lineage: Eukaryota > Viridiplantae > Streptophyta > Magnoliopsida > Gentianales > Gentianaceae > Gentiana > Gentiana straminea. The sequence continues at coordinate 9,359,203 of JAVUPR010000224.1, read as the reverse complement.
TCTGTAAAAGAGCGTTTGAACCGTATAACATTAAATAAATCTATTATTTTACGCCAGCCTCTACGTCGTCGTATCAAAAATAAAGCAAACGGAAGCCAAAATACTCTGCAAAATCATAAAAGCTACTAAGAATAGATTACAACAGACTAAAGATGGGAAGTTTAACTTACATCAATGAAAAACCAAAGGTTACAAAGTACAATGTCTAAAAGAGGAAGGTACATCAAACTTGTCCTAGAAGTAGTCTTTAAGAGAAAAAGTACAACACTTAACTTACAAAGTCTAGAAATTAAAGTACAACAAGTCTAGTACAACATTTAATAAATTGAAAGAAAACGAAAGCATCATCGTGGCATCAACATCATCAAGCATCATCCTCAGTAAGCTCATAGTCAACATGTTCATCTTCTCACCCCACAAAGCATACAACAAAATGCAATGTAGGTATGTATAACGTACTTAGATAAGAGGAAGATGCTAATGTATAAATAAGCCTTACAATGAAAAGGTTAATGTTATTAATTAAGTTATCTTTATTTGACGGACACAACACAAGGTTTCACTTCATTCTCATCAACATGTTGTGACTAATGGTTTCTTACTTAGCTTATCTTTGTTACATCCGTATTCAATGCACTACGCATGGTGCTACTCACCGTGAAGTATCTGGTGCAACATATTGATGATCACACCAATAATCATGAAAGTCTATTCTGGAAGACTTCGATAGTGTACGCGTTCGGTGAAGTCCTTATACTCCTAGTGCCCCTTCAAGGCCAGCCAAGTTATTCATTCATGAAGTCCCCTACTCTTGGTGCCTTTCAAAGGCCAGCAGAGTTATTCGCTTTATCCGAATGGCCAAACATCGCGATATGACCTTGTGCCTTATTGTAATATCCCGATTTTTTAAAAAGGGCATCATTGTCTTTTCATGAAAAATCTGAATATTAGGTTTGGAATTAAAGGAAAAAAGAAGAAGAGGGGTAATAAGGATTTAATTAATTAATTGCGATTATAAAAGGAAAACTAATCCTAAATTAACCTAATTATAGTTCAACGTAAAAATCATCAGAGTGGCGCAAGTTTTGAAAAAATAAAGAAGAGGAGAGACTTTCGAATCTCTAGGCTAATCCGTTGATCGTTTCCACAAATTCTTCAAGGGAAAACCCATCATCTCAAGGCAAGGAAGCTTTTGATACCGACAATCCCTACATCCGTTAACTTAAGTTTTCCCCCATCGTTCTTGGTGATTAGGGTTTAATCACCATTGTTAAGGTTGAGTTTTTCTGAGTTAATTTTTGTAGTGATCAGTTTTGGTTCGAATCGTTGTAGGTTCGGAGTTCTAAAGTTTAACCTTTTCAAGGTTTTGGTAGCATGGACCGTAGTAGCTCGCAATTTAAAGTAACGTGGTGTTCTTATCGTATGATTAAGGTGTTGTAAGTTATTGAGCAATTTGTATGTTTATTTTCGATGTTTATGATTTGTTTAAGTTGGAGTTTGGGGAGGAATCGGGTTGGAAATCGTATTTTAACAGTTGCAAATTTCTAGGAAAAACCCAGGCAAACGGGCGTTTGCGGTCGTTACAATTCAAACGAGCGTTTGAGGGTTTGACATTTGATATAGGATGTGGCCTTTTTTCACGAACAGGCGTTTGGGGAGTAGTAAACGTTCGTTCAAGGCAAACGTACGTTTACAGGGTGTCGAACGTGCGTTTGACCTGTTTATTCCATTTTTACTATTTTATCGTGTCAGCTTGGTTTCAGGCTTTATAATCATGTCCTTACTGCTTAACCTTATGTGACAAAGCCTTGAACAAGCTTTTGATGCGTTTAGTTCTGGCACCATATGGATTCCCTAAAAAGATGAAGTGTGGGACCGTCGAAAGCTTCGGATTTGCCTTATGCTTTGATAAGCTAGGGTTTATCGATGTCTGTGTATGTGCTAGGTTTTGTTAGAGTCTAGTGGTCTTAAGAAGAGGGAGTACATTGATAGGCGAGCCTTTTATTTGAATCAACTTAGGTGGCTAGTTAAACATCTAATCAAACGTATGTGTTAGATTAATAATCTTAAACATCATGCAATGCTTGGTAAGGCATAGTACAATATCGCGATGTGTTCTCTGACTAGAAAAAGTAGACTGTACCCACGCCGGTCAATCGATTGGCTAGATAAAACGTCTGGTGCACTCTGCCGGTCATCACACTATCGGGACTCAGATATTCCCGGGGCTACTAGAGCATGTCTCTAAGTAGGGTGCACCAAGTTGTCCTAGTACATCCTATTACTAGGCGTAGTGCCCTCGCTATTCATGATGTTACAAACTTGAGCTAAGCTAGATAACTTTGGAACCTCATGTTATGCTATGAACATAATATGATAGTTAGCTAGGGTTAATCACGGAATGAACTAATAAAAGACGGCGTTGCTTTTATTTCTTTATGAGACCGACGTTATACGATCTTCTACGTGTTACTAAGCACTTATGTAATTACACCGTTACTTTATGTTTTTCTTTCTCTTTCCTCAAAGAAGATGAACAGGTTTTTAATGTTGATGTGTTCTTCGACAATGACGTGTGAGATGGAGCTCTCGAAGACTTAGTTTCTTTAGTTTTGGTTTCTTTTAAAAAAGCTGTTGATTCAAGTTCAAACAATGTTGTCTTTCTTTTGGATTAGTACCGTTTGAGTTCTTTTGGATTTGAATGTTGGATGATTCCGTTTTCTTTATTGGATTTAGTTTTCGCAGCATTGAAAACCGTGTGTTCGATCTTCTGTTTCCCGAGTCATTTTATCTTCCGCATCATTTTAGTTCTGATATATGATGTAAGGCTTACATATATTATTGAATTTTTTTGATAATATATATGCCGAGCTCTCTTTCCGGATAAGGACTCGGTGTCCAGGAAAGGGGCGTTACAGTTGGTATCAGAGAGAAGGTTTTCCTTGCTGTGTAGGACTTGATTTCTTCTTTAAGATAAGTGTTAATGATTTAGTAACCCCTCTCTTTTCTTGGTAACAGAATGGTTCTTACTATAGGAGGAGCTAATACGAATAACACCGAAGCGGCTAACACCCGGACAGTTCACACTGAGGCAGAAGTTACTGAGGTTATTATTCCGAGAAGGAAAATAAGAGGACCAGCTACCCGGGGCCCTACATTTTCTCAAGTGAACACCCCGTATGTGAGCAACATCATGCATGGGGTGAATCAAGGATCAGATATTGTCATTAGGGGAATAGTGGAACAAGGGGGTCCTTCACAGTTTAACCCCAACATACCGTTCATCACTACTTCAACAGGAGAAATACCAGGAGTATCCGTGCCTCCAATGACCACAAGATGGACAGGGTAGGGCTTTCTCAACAACCGGCCAGTCAGTTTTTTCAGTCATCCACAGACATCAGCATTTTCCTCCACACCACTAAGCTTTACGCCTCAACCAACGGTTCTTCCTCCACCACCGCCTAGGTCTGATACTTTTGTAGCAGCTGGCTACACCTATCAACAACCGACTTAACCGTATCAGATGTATCCGCAACAGACCCACCCCCAACAGCAGGTTCAACAACCTTAACCACGGTATCAGAATGTTATTTCCTCTACGGTTGAGTATCCCACACCCTATCCACCTTAGCAGCCAGCTATGGGTTATCCTGCAGGTCCGATGGCTCAGAATGCTCCACCAGTTTAGCAGCCGATACACCATCATCATTTTGGGGGTTACGACAGGCCAGTGGATTGGTATGATAAGATGAAGAAGCACAAGGTGCCAGAATTCTTTGGCAATGTTGAGCCAGCAGCAGCAGATTTGTGGATTCGTGGGTTTGAGAGGACGTGCAGAAATGTGAAAGCTCCAGAAACTGAATGGGCTCAGTTAGCAGTATCCTTGTTGGCAGGAAATGCAGAAAGTTGGATGGAAGCTTATGAGCAAGTTAATCCGAGGGTCACGGATTGGGCAGTGTTTAAGGATCTATTCTACAAGGAATACTTTCCTAGGACATCACAGAATGCAAAGTCCAATGAATTTCTAAGTTTGAAACAAGGAAGATATGCTACAGTGACTCGGTACTCCAAGAAATTCAATGAGTTAGGCAGATTCTACCCTGAAATCATGAGAAGCGAAGAGAAGAAGATTGATAAGTTCATGGAAGGATTGTCACATGAAGTGGCAAAGGGCATGCTAGGAGATAGACCTACTAGCATGGCAACATCATGGATAGAGCTTTGATTGCGGAAAGATTTGCTAGTAAATAGACAGTTGTAGTTGGAGACAAGAGGCCTTTCTCGAATTATCAAGGGAATAATAGAGGAGCACTACAGCAGAATGTTAAGAGGACGGGAAATCCGGCCACAGGGAGTTCAGCAGGTGGACCACCATCGGTTTGTGCTAAGTGTAACAAGACACATATAGGAGAGTGCATGGCAGGTAGCATGAGTTGTTTCCACTGTGGGGAAGTGGGACATTACTCGAGAGTGTGTCCTAAGAAGCTCTCTCAAGGTAATCAGGCAGGAGGACGAGGTAACCAGCCGGGTAATCATGCCACAGGTAGCAGACCAGTTCGTGTCTTTGCAATAGATGCAGAACTGGAAGAGTTAGATGACCTTATGGTGACAGGTACTTTTCAGTGTTTGTGTTTATTATAGATATTTAACATGATATAGCGCGCATATGATATTATACATTTGTACTTAAATTGATTCACTTTTTAGGTACCGTAATCATAGGTAATCTAGCAGTTTCAGCTCTGTTTGATACTGGAGCTTCAGGGACTTTTGTTTCCTCTAAGATAGCTAAGAAGTTGAACCTACCTCTTAAGGAATTGGAGAGACCTTTGAGTATAACCACCCCTTTGGGCAGAGTTACTAGATGTGCTCAGGTCACACCCTAAGTTGATATTAGAGTTGGGACTTATAGGTGCCAGCATGCTTTGACGGTGTTGGATTTCTTAGATTTCGATGTTATCCTGGGTATGGACTGGTTGTCTAAGAACTATGTCTACATGGATTGTAGGGGTAAAAGGGTGATCTTTAAGGTTCCAGGAAAATCAGCTAAGACGTTTCAGGGTAATGTATACAAGCCTAGCAAAGGTCGTCATCCGATTATCTCAGCAGTTAAAGCCCTAAGAGCTTTGGGAAAGTGTTGCCAGGGTTTCGTTGTTTATGCGTTAGATATGGAAAAGCACAAGCCCGAGTTAAGAGAGACTCGTGTAGTTAAGGACTTTCCTGAAGTTTTCCTGAAAGATTTTCCAGGACATATGCCTGATAAGGTCATAGAGTTCGAGATCGAATTGATCACAGGAGCGTCACCAGTAGCTAAAGCACCTTATAGGATGGCACTAGCGGAGTTGAAAGAGTTGAAAACTCAACTTAAGGAGATGCTAGAGAAAAAGATTATCCAGCGAAGTACATCACCGTGGGGAGCACCGGTCTTGTTTGTGAAGAAGAAAGATGGGAGTATGCGTTTGCGCATCGACTACAGAGAGTTGAATAGACTGACGATCAAGAATAAGTATCCTTTACCAAGGATTGATGATATGTTCAGTCAGTTGCAAGGTAAGAAGGTGTGCTCTAAGATTGATCTTAGGTGCAGTTATCATCAGTTGAGGATCAAGGTTTCAGATATACCTAAGACAACCTTCAGTACGAGATATGGACATTATGAGTTTTTGGTCATGCCGTTTGGGCTCACTAATGCTCCATCGAAGTTCATGGACTTGATGCAAAGAGTTTTCATGCCTTATCTCGATAAGTTTGTGATAGTTTCATAGACGATATCTTGGTATACTCTAAGGATGAGAAAGAGCATGAAGAACACCTAAGGGTAGTTCTACAAACCTTAGAGAGAACAAATTGTATGCCATGTTTTCTAAGTGTGAGTTTTGGTTGGACCAAGTTAGTTTTCTTGGGCATGTAGTTTATGGAGAAGGCATTAAGGTGGATCCAGCGAATATAGAAGCTGTTGCTAAGTGGCCTAGACCTACATCAGTGACTGAGATAAGAAGTTTCTTGGGTTTAGCTGGGTACTACCGGAAGTTTGTGCAAGATTTCTCTAAGATAGCTACACCTCTCACGAGGCTTAGTCAAAAGAACGTTAAGTATGAGTGGACCAATGAATGTGAGGAAGCTTTTCAGAATTTGAAAGAAAAGTTGACCACAACACATGTGTTAGCATTACCGGAAGTTTTTGATAACTATGATGTATATACAGATGCATCAGGTCAAGGTTTGGGTTGCGTTTTGATGCAATCAGGAAAGGTAATTGCTTACGCCTCTAGGCAATTAAAGGTGCATGAGAAGAATTACCCTACATACGACTTGGAGTTGGCAGCGGTGGTGTTTGCTCTAAAGCTTTGGAGACACTATTTGTATGGTGTCAAGGCAAGGTTCTTCACGGATCATAAGAGTCTTAAGTTCTTCTTTACCTAGTAGAATCTGAACATGAGACAAAGAATATGGTTGGAGTTGGTGAAAGATTACGACTTGGACAATCAATACCATCCGGGTAAAGTGAATGTTGTAGCTGACGCACTTAGCCGGAGGTCGGTTAATGCTATCACAACCTTGCAAGAAGTTGTGGATCAGTTGGATGGGATGCGATTCAAGTGTTTGAGCGGAAGGGTGAAGCTCAGAATTTGGCACCATTGATGGAAAGATCTGATTTGCTAGATGAGATTTGGGCTAAGCAAGATAAAGACCCTATGTTGTTTGATTTGAAGCGAGTAGCTCGAGAGAAGCCTACAGTGGGTTATCAGTTGGACAAGAGTGGTCATCTTTGGTACGGAGACCGTTTGTGTGTGCCCGATGTGGATGGCCTAAGGGAGAAGGTTATTGTTGGTCCCTTGGAAAGGCTAACACAAGTTTAGAGGGGGGGGAGTGAATAAACTTGTCACCAAAAACATGATTTAAAACAAATTAAGGTTCAGTTAAAACTTGTGTGGAGTTAAGCTGACTAAGCTAAGTTTAAGTCAAACTAACTTAAGCAAAAACTGAGTCAACCAGCAGCGGATATAATTCTAGCCTTTTTCTTGATCTTGTTATTCTATGTGAAAGCTGAGTGTGTTAAACTGAATTCTGGTGAATGTCAGTCTGTGAGCTGTGAATTGTATAACAATCAAATTCTCAGAATGCTGTAAATGAATAAATAAATGCGTAAAGTAAATAAACAATAATTATAGAGGTTCCAGGTGGTGTAATCCTGTCAGTCCTCTCTTTCGCTGTGATGCGGAGGAAAATTCCACTAGAACTTTTTTGAGATGGCCCGGTTACAAAAAGTTCTAAACTGATAGTCCTTGACTAATCCATAGCTTCACTATCTAAACACTTGTAGAACAGGTAGAATTGCTGCTCTTCAATTGTTTGAAACACTGGTCCTTGGAGGGTTGAATTGCCTCTTCACCAGTTCATCACAACCACAGTCTTCCTGACTGCACTCAACTGTTCTTCACACCTTTTTGGTGTTTCACAGTCTAAACCTTTGATAGAATCAAAGTTGGGACTTGAATCAATAACTATGATTCAATTGTGATTTGAGCTTTTCTTCTATATGTATAAATTATGCACAGCTCTGTATTTCTTCAAATGGATGATCTTGATCTTTCTGTTGAATGCTGATTAACACTTGAAGAAATTTCTTGATTTTGCAATTGAGTATTTAGTAAGAATTCAATCAGATTGGCTTTTTCCCCTTTGATTTTTCTTGACTAGATTAATTCTTAGAATTCCCTTTCCTCTCTCCACCCTTCCTCTTCTTTCTAATCGAAGTGTTCTATTTATAGGGGTTTATCTAACGGTCAAATTCCTTTGAGTTCAAATCCTTGTAGCCGCTAGTGGTCTTGCTTTCTTGCTTGTACGTTTATGTCAGAACGGATAGATTATCCTCCAATCATAATTCTTCATTTGTAACGGTTGGATTTTTCTTCAGTTTAGTTAAGCCTTAGTTTCGAAACTAATTTACTGAGAGCATTATCAGTTTGTAAGAGCTTTAACTGAATGTTTACTCTTCTTCAACAATGAGTACTCCATTTTACATCTGATTACGATTGACTTAATTAGTGTACACCAAGCAATTAATCAGTAAAGACATCATTGTCCTTATGTGTCTTAATTAGCTTCCAATACAAGATCCATTAAGTCAGTTCAGGTCATCACAATCTTTCCTGAAGTCTAACTTTACAGTCTCGACGTAGTCTTCATAACTGAGTTTGAACACTCAGTTCTTCAGTCTTCAATAACTGAGTCTGTGACCCTCAGTTCTTCAATCTTCTAGATAAGTCAACCGAGTCTGTGTCCCTCAGCGAACTTATCTTCTTCAGTTTCATATTGTATCCTGAGTCAGTTTTAACTAAATACCAGTTTCCCGTTATTTCAGTTTCCTAGTTATCTTCGTTTTCTAGTTATCTTAGTTCACAGCCTAGAAATATTACAGTGCTTGTTTAATTTAACTTATACAAATATCAGACTCTATTAAATCCTATACATTGATATCTAGACATCTTTTTGCTTTGCACTATAATTGCTAGTTATGACACTTCATCAATGGGGTTTATAACAATGACTGAATAAGTGATGAATCATCATCAAAACATAAATTTTATTTCCAACAATTTACCCCTTTTTGATGATGTCAATACCCTCCTTAAAAGCAATGCAAAAAGATAAAACAAGATACAGTAAATAACACTGTGAACTGAGAAACTGAGAATTTATTGATAACAGAGTTACAAAGTAAGGTAATAAAATACATGATAAAAAGAGAGCTAAAAGGGCAGCTTCTTTTTACTTAATAGTTAAACTTAATTGATTATCATATGCTTCAGCAACATTCCTCATAGCATCATTTGTTGTTGTGCTTTCGATTCCATGGATGCTTGCCCATATGTTCCATGATTCAGACAAATTATGCTTACTGAAGAATTTGCTTTTGAAAAGAATAGCGAAGGTAAAGACAGATGTCCTCAGCCTTTCAATGGTGGCTGTCTTCAGTAGACTTTGAACAAATTAACGTTCAGCCTTTTCAATCTTATCTGATTCTTTATCTAGAGTACCATTCTTTTCCTACTTCTTGAGTTTATTCTAGTAATGCATGAGAATTTCTGCATATGTAGGAATGTTTCTAGAGATTCTTCTCTTGATTCTCCTTCTCTGGCTGGTAGATTTTTGAATAAACTGTAGAGACGAGAAAAAGCCAAATCTTTTATCAGTTGGCTCAGAGAATTCAGCAATCAGCTCCATTTCCTCATCAGTGAATTCTCCTCTAGCTTTCTTCAGTTCAGTCAGGTTATCATCAATGTTTGCAAGGACTTGTGGCATCTCAGTTGCATGAACTTTTAAAATGTCCAAACTTTCCCCCTTATTGACATCATCTTCATTAGTGAGGCTTTTGATGTAATTGTTTAGATTCTGCTGAGTTGATGCCAAAATGGTTTGAGCTACAACTGAGTCCTTCATGCCTTGTTCCATTAGAATCATTCTGTCAACCGGATTATTGAGAATACCTTCCCATCTATCTTGGGTTTCATCTCTTATTGCATCGTTTTCAATGGTTGTCTTTCGAAGCGCAATCAAAGTGTCTTGATAGTTACTCGTGACGATATCCATCTTCTTTTCAAGTTCGCTTCTTTCATTTTTGCTAGCCTCTAAGGACTTTAGAAATTTTCCAAATAAACTGTTATCGTCCTTCTGAATTCTGATTATCTCATTATGATAGAATTTAATGAGATAAACCTAAGTTGGTATATCTTTTGAGCTTCCTGCTTGTTGTTCATTGGCTTTGCTTGTCTCAGCCGCAGTCGATTTAGGTTGCTTTAGCGGTGAGAGAGCAACTTGCTTCAGTTTTTCTTTGTATTCTGCTGATCTTCTCCTTTCTTCAGATTGTTTTCTAATTTCTTCTAGACTCGATTGATCAACAATTCTTGCAGGTGACATTTGTACATTAAATTCTTCATCAGATTCTTCTTCAGCCATGTTTGTCACAGTTCTTGCTATTTCTAGCATAGACTTATCAGTATGAGATTGATAACCCCCTTCTTCTTCTTGTTGTGCATCAGATACAGTTTCAGAACTGGAACTTCCATAGCTTTCTTCAGAATTACTAGAATCATCATCAGTTCTCTGATCGGTTTCAGTCTTCTTTTCTTGTAAGGAGGCAAGAATCCCTTTTTGCAAGTTGGGATCTTCCTGAGAATCATCATCATCATTACCCTTTTTGGAACTTCCACCAGCTGTGGCTTCATTCCAATAACTATTTCTGATCAGCGCATATCCTTGATTCAAGAATTCATCGGTATTGATCATTTCTGATAGATTTGTGATGTTGTAGAGATCAAATACCCATCCTTCAGTGGTTTCCATTTCTTCCAGCTGACTCCTTTGATTGGTGATAGAATCGAATTTCTAGATTTGGTAATCGCGTAATCGTTTGTAATCAGCTGACATCAGTTCTCCATGATCAGTTGAGAGTTTAGATTGAGTAACAATCTCTACAGATCCTCTTGTGATTTCCTGGTCATCTTCCAGAATAACGTCTTCAGTTTGCATAGGGTCAGTTCTGCTGATTCCTCCCTCGGCAGTGATTGGGATGACTGATTTACCTTTTTCAGTGGCTGAAACTGAGATTATCGGCTCAGTTTCCAAATTCTCGTCATTAACAAGTTCTTTGGTAACTTGTTCTTCAACAGGCTCAAGTTCCAATTCGGTAACTGGAACTTCTTTCATCATGGATTCAGTGACTTCTTCTTCATGAACCAGCTCATCCAGATGAATAACTTTAGTAGATTTGGATTCTACTTCAGCTCCTTTATCTTAAGAATGAGAAGCTAAAAATCCTTTGACTGATTCTTCAAATTCTAATCTGGAAGCAGATTTTTGAGGTGTGGATCTAGATTTTGAAAGTAACAAAGCATGTCCATAGTTTCTTTGTCAATCATTTTTCTTCACTGTCAGATAATTCATCATCATGCTCAATTCTCAGGGTCTGTTCCCCCTGAGTGTTAGCTTCCTTCTGTGATTTAGCTTCAACACTCTGTTCTCTATTGACAACTTCAGTTTCCTTTGTCATTTCGATTTCTTGTGTAGGTGTAACTGACTCTTGAATTGGTAAAACTTCAGTTACAGATACTGGAATAGATTCGGTAAGTGTAGCTTCAGTTCTCACTATTTGTGCTGATCCTTCAGCAACTGAGGTAGTGACTTTTGCTGGTGAAACAAGATCAGATTTGTCTTTCTCTGATTCTTCCATTTGTTTCCTTCTTTTTCTTAATTCCTCAACTTGTTCCAAGGCTTCATCTCCAGTTACAACTTTCTTCAACTTTATGCTTTTCTTCTTTTTAGGTTCACTTACAGAACCTTCAGCTTTTCTTTTTCCAGACTTTTCTTCTTTAATAACAATCTTCCCATCACCAATCGGCGTTTCTTTTCTCTTTGTGATTCCAAAATGATTGAGTATTCTTTGGACCACCAGTGCAAGAGTCTTCTTGTGATAGAAACTACTCTTCTTGACATTGGTCTTCTTTTTGGGTGTGTCAATGGAATGTGCCACTAATTGATCAAATATATCTTTTCCAATTGAAATTTTCTCCAAACCAAATCACATATAATACAATTTCGCTCCAGATAGATTGCTAAATTTTCCTGCATTTCCAATTAGGCAATTTGCTAACATCTTGGTGAGAAAATTGAATTCCGGTTTGAGTAAACTTGTGCTCCCGGTCTGTGCAACTGTGGAGTCTGCATCAATTGCTATATCTTTCCATAATTTTTCCTTATGTTCTTTTGTCAATTTGATGGCTGCTGTTCCTCCAGATTTGTCGAACCCAAAAATCTCTGTAATTAGGTCTTTAGTAACTTTGATCTGCTTACCATTGATAGTTGTGGTAAATGTGTGTGTGCCTTATCCTTCTAGAGCTATACTTCCAAATTCATAGAAGTCTCCAATGCTCTCCCGACATACACTCTTCAGAATGATGTTGAATACATCATTCAATCCTTTGATTTTCTGTATTTTTGCTGCAATAACTTTGGCTAAAGTTTGATCAGTGTATTTTGCAATAAACTAATCAAGAGAGATGATCATTCCAGGTTCAACATAAGTAGAAGCCATTTTTTTCTGGATTTGATTGAGAATTTGAAAATTTGGAGATTTAGAGAATATATTCAAAATTCGAGTGTAAAGAATTATAAAATAAAATTCTGGGTTATTTATAATTTGTAGCAAGGGTAGTTAAGAATTGAGTGGGACTCAAAACGTCTTGTCATAAATGTTTTGAGATTGTGAAAATGAGTTGAGTGGAAAAGATGGACGGTTGGGATTGGAAAAGATCACGTCTTTTCTTGGCATCCGTAGCTAGACAGTCGTAAGTAGAGTAGATGCGGTGTATCTCTTGCTGTACACATTCAGTCTTGTACTTGTGCTGAATTCAAAAACTCAATTGTAAATACAACACAGTTTTACGAATCACACCTCTTCAGTTCTCAGTCAATGATATTATCCTGCAAAACAGAATGAGAGATTTTCGGTACCCATATCTATTTAGGTCGTAACTGATTAGTTTTAGAAGATATACATTTATTTTTGACTCTATACTTCTCTTGATATTTTAACTGAGTAAATTCAGTTTTTGAAAATTCTTGCTGTTTTGTCCTAATTGTTTTTCGTTTGTTCAGTTTGTGGAACTGATGTGATGGTTTATTCCAGTCTTCATTAGTGGGAAATAGTCTTCCTTTCCCTTTGAATCTATTATTCCTTGAATAATCTTCATTCTTAAATGGATGAGACTTGAAGATTTTTCTTACTAATCTCTGATCAGTTTTACCATTTTCAGCCTTCTGAGCCTTCCTGTAAAATCTGTTGGTTTGGTGTTTTTTACCAACTGATTTTTCTGTTCTTTCGGTTTGTGCATTTGGCTGTGCTGAGTTTTTGTCAGTTCTAATAATTTTATCAGTTTTTTGAGTTCCTGACTGTTGTGCAATCACAAATTTCATTGTAACTGAACTTGGTCTGAACTTAGAATTATGTTGATTAATAAACCCTAAACCAGATCTGTCTCCAAACGTTTTCCAGGTTTGAACTGAACACTGGGAATTGGATCAACTGATGATTCTGTGACGTTGGTCAGTTCATTAGTTGGTCGAATTACTTTAGTTCCATTATTAGCCTTGATTAAATTGATCTCAGCTTTCAATCTCTAAACTTCTGCTTTCAATAACTTTTTCTCATTTTTGACATCCTCATAATTCTTTTGAATTATCTCTAATTCCTTTATGAGTATGTCCAAGGTTTTATTGAAGTTTTCATATCTATGATTGTTCATGGCAGTGTAAGTGCTGGATGTAAATGCAATAACCTCCTGGTGTTTGATAGGTAAGCTTCTTGTTGAAGAATCATCATTTAAGACTTGCTTTCCTTTATCATTGGTACTTGCCTGTGCTGCTACTAGCAGTATGATTTCCTCATCACTTTCACCTCCATAGCTCATAGGTAGAATTTCATCAATATCCTAATTAGCTACTCGTAGCAACTCTTTTTCTGCTTCTTTTGAGAGATCACTTAAGGATGGAAATCCTCTGGATTCATCATCATACGCGTGAAAGTCAATATCCACATAATTACTAAAATGAGGTTCTGGATTTGTATGTGAGCTCGTAGTACTGAATCTTTCAAATACTTGATCCTGAAATTCAGAAACAACATTCTGCAAATAGTTAGTCAGGGGTTATTCAGCCAACTTCTAATTCTAGATGCATTCATAGGATGCTTTTACAAATGATACAGAGAGGGGTTTTCAACAACTGGCTTGTAAGATATTTGGATCACTTCCAAACGGAAGAACTGCTCCGATACCAATTGTTGGTCCATTGGAAAGGCTAACACAAGTTTAGAGGGGGGATGGGTGAATAAACATGTCACCAAAAACTTGATTTAAAACAAATTAAGGTTCAGTTAAAACTTGTGTGGAGTTAAGCTGACTAAGCTGAGTTTAAGTCAAACTGACTTAAGCAAAAACTGAGTCATCCGGCAGCGGATATAATTATAGCCTTTTTCTTGATCTTGTTATTCTATGTGAAAGATGAGTGTGTTAAACTGAATTTTGGTGAATGTCAGTCTGTGAGCTGTGAATTGTATAACAATCAAATTCCCCGAATGCTGTAAATGAATAAATAAATGCGTAAAGTAAATAAACAAGAATTATAGAGGTTCCAGGTGGTGTAATCCTGTCAGTCCTCTCTTCCCCTGTGATGTAGAGGAAAATTCCACTAGAACTTCTTTGAGATGGCCCGGTTACAAAAAGTTCTAAACTGATAGTCCTTGACTAAACAAGAATTATAAGGTTCCAGGTGGTGTAATCCTGTCAGTCCTCTCTTCCCCTGTGATGCAGAGGAAAATTCCACTAGAACTTCTTTGAGATGGCCCGGTTACAAAAAGTTCTAAACTGATAGTCCTTGACTAATCCTTAGCTTCACTATCTAAACACTTGTAGAACAGGTAGAATTGCTGGTCTTCAATTGTTTGAAACACTAGTCCTTGGAGGGTTGAATTGCCTCTTCACCAGCTCATCACAACCACAGTCTTCCTGACTACACTCAACTGTCCTTCACACCTTCTTGGTGTTTCACAGTCTAAACCTTTGATAAAATCAAAGTTGAGACTTGAATCAATAACTATGATTCAATTGTGATTTGAGCTTTTCTTCTAGATGTATAAATTATGCACAGCTCTGTATTTCTTCAAATGAATGATCTTGATCTTTCTGTTGAATGTTGATGAACACTTGAAGAAATTTCTTGATTTTGCAATTGAGTATTTAGTTAGAATTCATTCAAATTGGCTTTGTCCCCTTTGATTTTTGAGTAGATTAATTCTTAGAATTCCTTTTCCTCTCTCCACCTCTTCTTTCTGATTGAAGTGGTCTATTTATAGGGGTTTATCTAACGGTCAAATTCCTTTGAGTTCAAATCCTTGTAGCCGTTAGTGGTCTTGCTTTCTTGCTTGTACGTTTATGTCAGAACGGATAGATTATCCTCCAATCATAATTCTTGATTTGTAACGGTTGGATTTTTCTTCTGTTTAGTTAAGCCTTAGTTCCAAAACTGATTTACTGAGAGCATTATCAGTTTGTAAGAGCTTTAACTGAATGTTTACTCTTATTCAACAATGAGTACTCCATTTTACATTTGATTACGATTGACTAAATCAGTGTACACCAAGCAATTAATCAGTAAAGACATCATTGTCCTTATGTGTCTTAGCTTCCAATACAAGATCCATAAAGTCAGTTCAGGTCATCACAATCTTGCCTGAAGTCTAACTTTACAGTCTCGACGTAGTCTTCATAACTGAGTTTGAACCATCAGTTCTTCAGTCTTCAATAACTGAGTCTGTGACCCTCAGTTATTCAATCTTCTAGATAAGTCAACCGAGTCTGTGTCCCTCAGCGAACTTATCTTCTTCAGTTTCATATTTTATCCTGAGTCAGTTTTGACTAAATACCAGTTTCCTAGTTATCTTCATTTTCTAGTTATCTCAGTTCACAGCCTAGAAATATTACAGTGTTTGTCTAATTTAACTTATACAAATATCAGACTCTATTAAATCCTATACATTGATATCTAGACATATTTTTTCTTTGCACTATAACAACTAGTTATGACACTTCATCAATGGGGTTTAGAACAATGACTGAATAAGTGATGAATCATCATCAAAACATAAATTTTATTTCCAACAGTTATGGATGAAGCGCATAAGATTTCTTTTGCGGTACATCCAGGAACCACTAAGATGTATGGAGATCTCAAGGGGTGATATTGGTGGCCTAGTATGAAGTTAGGGATCGCAGAGTTTGTGGCAAGATGTGATACATGCCAGAGAGTGAAAGCAGAACACAGAAGGCCAGGAGGTTTGTTGAAACCCTTGAAGATACCGGAATGGAAATGGGAGAATATCACGATGGACTTCATCACTGGGTTACCTAAGACTAAGGGTAGTCATGACATGATTTGGGTGATTGTGGATAGACTTACAAAATCAGCCCATTTATTGCCATGTAAAGTGGACATGCCTATAAGGAAGTTCGCTACTATGTATATCGACAATATAGTGAAGATTCATGGTGTGCCTTTATCTATTGTATCCGACAGGGATAGTACATTTATCAGTCGCTTCTGGAAGAGTTTACATAAAGCTTTTGGGACGAAGACTGATATGAGTATAGCGTTTCATCCACAGACGGATGGGCAGTCAGAGAGAACAATTCAGACTCTCGAGGATATGCTTAGAGCTTGTGTTTTGGATGCCGGAGGATCATGGATAGATTAACTCAATTTGGCAGAGTTTTCTTACAACAATAGTTACCATGCTAGTTTGGGAATGCCACATTTTGAGGCCTTGTACGGTAGGAAGTGTAGAACTCCACTTTACTGGGATGAAGTGGGAGAGAAACACATCACAGGGCCGGAGATGGTTTAGCAAGCAAAGGAGAAGATCGAGTTGATAAAGAAGAATCTGAAAGCCGTTCAAGATCATCGAAAGAGTTGGGCCGATGTTAGAAGAAGACCGCTAGAGTTTGAGGTCGGGGATAGAGTTTACCTTCGAGCGACTCCAATGAAGGGTGTCAAGAGGTTCGGACAGAAAGGAAAGCTAAGTCCAAGGTATGTAGGACCTTTTTGTTAGGAAATCTACGCGGGAACGCAGCGGAATTTAAAATTTTATTTCCTATCGACCCAAGATCGACTTCGTTTAAGCAATAAACAAACGAGTAGTAGACGGTGGTTACCTTGGTTGATCTATAAGATCGACGCTTTGACCGTCTAAGGAGAGTAGTTCTGCATAGAGCCGCCCAAGTGTTCGGCCTCTACCGCTAGTCCACACGAACAGCCCGCCGGAATCCCATCATGGATTGCTATTGGAAAACTCCGGTTGCTAGACCGGCCCTTTTCCCCTCTCTCCAACTCTCTATAGGATGCTCTCTATTTTACACAAGAACTATTAGCTCTTGGAATTATGATGTACAAAAGAGCTTGACACCCACCTCTTATTTATAGTGGTTGGGGCGCCCCTACTAGGTGTGGAGAAGAAGAAAACCTTTTCCCAATAAAATAAGGAAAATATAATTGATTGATTTATGTCATTTAATTTAATATCTCATATCAAATAAATCTAGGATATTGTCAATATCTTATATTGAATATTCCCAAGATATAGTCAATATCTTATATTGAATATTTATCTTTATTATATTACCATAAATCAATTTACACATGTGTATATATCAAACATATATATAACACATATAAATCTATTAATATATACCAAATGGTGCGCATACAGCAAATCCAATTTGCAATCAATGAACACACACACGCATGCATTCAATATATATATATTATTTTATTTTATTAATATCTAATATTAATAATAGGTAATATCATTAATTAAATTGCACAATCCAAGTGTATCACTTATACACATATGTGGCGCCACTTATCAATATAAGTGTATTTAATTAATCAACTTAATTAATATCTTGTATTTAATTTATTCATAATAAATAAATACCACCATATTAATTTACCACTATAACCTTTATAGCCTCGAGATAAACTTTCCTTATTTGGTTATCATCTATAACCACATTTTAATCCGGCTAGATGTTCATATGTGTGTGACCCGATAGGCTTCCGAATATGTTGGTCGTAGACACAAAGTGCAAATTACGAAAATGCCCTTCATGCCTAACGATCACGGGATAGCGTCTAGCAACACACCGTGACCCCCAATCATCGGAAGAGTCAAATGCAATGACTACTACCTTTCATGTGAAACGAGCTTACCGTGTAACTTACAATCCTATCGCAAGTAATAATATCCATACGGTCGTTAGTCGAGTGTCAAAACATCAACGACCGTATCTTATAATCTGGATATCATGCTCTCTCGAAGTAACTCGTTTACTCCCACTTTGCAAAGATTCACGAGAGTAAGACATTCCTTATAAGAAGGCCATTTCGGATATTCGATCCCAATCATAGGATACGCGATTCCCGGACGACCAATCATGTATACTCGCATGCTTCGATATCATACCCAATCACTACCGCATGATCGCCCGTGGCTAGGGAAACCTCAATAGTGTCAAAGCATGACAATCCACACCGTGATGCCATGAAGACTCCGGTCTTAAGGATAATTACACAACCGCCACATAGTGTGACACTTATCCGTGTAAGTGGGTCAGTCTAACGTACGCATTCTCTAATACACGTCCACGTACAGTCCAAGTGTCTCTACACTTCGCTAGACGAGATCTATCCATGCCCTTATAGACAGAAGACATCTAATACGTGCTAGTCTCTTTATACTATCAATGCCCTGTTTAATAGTACATCAGCCTAGAGACATTTAAGTATCAAACTTATTAAAGTGATTAGAGATCTCATCAACCATAATCGCCTATCATGGTTTCTCTATCACAGTTTAATACTAAGGACGTTATCATATAACAATTCATAATTGGTTCTTTAAAAGAACATATATATGACATGAAAAGCCATTTAATATATGTACAAACATAAAGAAATAGTAGAAATGATCCGACCCGGTCGGATCCGGTCCAACCCGATTGGGTTTAGGACACTATACCAACAATCTCCCACTTGGCCTAAAACCAATCACTCGCACACACAAGACCAAGTTGAAACACAAGAATCTTATGCAATACTCGCAACCAGCCCTAGCCATAAACGGATCGCTATCCGTGGGGACTCAGACTATCTTCATATCACGTTCCAAATGACCAAGTCAAGGGAACCGCCTCAACACACACACGAATCTCTGACGAGACCCTGGTCCTTGCTTCAAGCAATGAATCCACTTACTATATCAGCTATATAGAAAAGGTGGAAGAACCGTACCAGGTTCAAGAATGAACCTTCTTGATCCATGTATCGCTCCCGCCGCGCCTCTAAGGCACTACTTGTGTTTTGGCCTAGTTGTAGAATTTACAGTGACCCATCGCTAAGAACATTTCCAGCTCACTGTATCACTTATTCAAAGTGACTGCAAACCCAGACTGTAGCTCCCACTCGCCTTCATAAGACTCAGGATATACGTCTGTATAACTATATTTATCTAACTCCAAGTTTCGATAAACTAGGAACCTTTCCTTAACTTGTTTAAGGATATTCTCGATATTCACCAGATTTACTTTCATACTTGCTCATGACTATTCATGGACTATGAACATCGGCATCATCTTTATGATGGTTTCTATCGCAGTAGCGAAAAAAAAACCTTCCATAAGCGTCATCTTTCACCTTATCTTTAGGACTAACGTCCTAACATAGATAGATCTTGAGAACACCGGCTGTTGGGGAGATTTTGCATCATTAAAACAAAAGAAAATTTATAAACCTATACTACCATGCAAAACTACCTCCTAACCGGCCGAATACCGGGTAGTTGCTAGTAAAGTTGGATAAGTACGGGTATCGATCCTCAGGGAAAAGGGCTATCGAATCTAATCTAATTAATCCTCTTTATTAACTAAAACCTAAACTAAAACAGAAAAGTAAACTGGACAGAGGATTGTTAATCCAAAGCCAGGAAGGATAAAAGCGATAAAAACATAAATAAAACTACATCTAGGAAAACGGTAAATCTATCTACTGAACAACCATAAACAAACTATGATCAACCTCTTCCCAACAACCATCACCTCACCGAAGAAAATAAGATCAACACATATTCATTCACAAGTTATCTTGGATTATTATCTTATCTAAAGAAACGTTTCCTCTTCCGATTTATCACGCCATTCATTAGTTTACCTTCCGGTCTTAACTAACATCTATACAAATCAAAGATATGGATGAAATCCTAATCTAACAACCTTATCCCTCAACTTCCGTTTGTTGGAACAATAATTGTTAATCTCTATCATGGCAATCTAACGAATTTATTAACTTCCGTTATCTAAATTCGATTAACATATAGCATCTCGAAACATGAAAGAGAACAAGAATAACGTAATGAAACAAATACATGAAAAATCTCATCTTTCCGGTAACGGTGATATCCCTCAATTCAAATCTAGGAAAATCTTGCATCGAATTAATCAAATTGTGATCCTCTCGTAAATCTAGATATTTAACCTACGAACTTCCGTTATGTATAGATTAAAGATCTACTCTTTCCTATGGTGATCTAAACTACACCGACTTCCATCATACGGTAGCATCAAATCATGCAATCATCTTCCGATTTATATTGCAAGATACAAATAAACATAGAAAAGAAACAATTCGAATTAAAACTTACAAAACATCCATCGAAAAAGAATTAAAGTTGCAGCTGGAAAGAGGGAGCTTCAAGGCTCATCCATGGCTGCTCAACTTCATCATCACTCGAACAAGAAGAAAGAAAAACGAACTAACTACCTAATCTAACTAACCTCCGGCCGACCAAGCATGGAGCTTGGCCGGCCGGGCTGCTCTCTGCTCGAAATTTAGGGTTCAAGAGAAGCTGGGGCGTATTTGATAATGATTAGGGTCGAAGAGAGCTGCTGTATTTATAGAAAATCAGAGGCGGTTGCTACAGTAACGGTGCCGGACACCCGTTCACAAGGTCGGACGCCCGTCCACTATTTTCAGCAACAACATCCAAACTTGTAACGCTCATATCTCGGGCCTCGTAAGTCGGAATGGAGTGATTCAAAATCCTGTAGAATCCTCTCTTCAAGCCCTACAACTCTTCTCTTGAGGTCCAGAGTCAAATCGGTTGTTATCATATCAAGAACTTCGTTGCAAGGTCGTCACTACCCGGAATCCTGATTTTCCGACATTTATCTTGATTGATTTCTTTCCTTATATCTTTCAATCTTCCATAACTTTGATTGATCCTTTCCAAGCACGAATTTGGCTCTCTCAAATCCTCTCTTTCATCATCAATGAGTATCTACAACAATAGGAAAACATACCAAAACGTAACAATTTCCAAAACAACATAAAATCATCAAATAAACACATAAATCGATACGTTTTCATATTCAACCATTAAAAACCTCACTTGCTCAATATTTCCATATAAACACTAAAAAAAAAAAAAAAGGCACACACACACACACACACACACACACATGATTCTTATGCAAATTATATAAATACGGGGGAAATCATTACAAAATATATCAATATAAAACGTGTAAAAACACCCTTAACACCGGCTAGCAGTATCTCCTTACGCGATCTATGCTAAACTTCTTTTAGCATCACATCTATATATGTAAACTATAATCTAACAGCAGTTAAATCTATCACTATAGATTCTTATTTATAAAATAAGAACTACTAATCCAAGTGCTTTCGTAAAGACCTTGAATTACCAAACATTAATTGACTGTGACATGGGGAGATGATCCTAAGAGAGATATCTAATACCTTACTCAAAAATCGTAACACGCTCCCACTATCCATCTTGCACATTGGGCATATCCTTCTTTTGACTAAATCAAACTCCTTTGATTATCAAACAAAGAAATCGTCTAGAGAAGCTTGTTTGAGTCCATAAATGGATCTCATGGGTTTACATATCATGTTATCGTCTATGAACATCGGGTTGTTTGCCCAACGTCTTCAACACTATCATATAGTCATGATACGAAGTTATAACAAGCATTATCTGAATAGAACTGGGCACAGCTGGCAGCATAAAGATAATTACAAGGTTTACACCTCATACCCTTCAGCCGTCACTATAGCCTTATGGTAATCAGATTACTATCCATGTCAGCCTTCCAGGGACACTCCCCTTAGGTAAGACAGACTAGGTTCATAACCTGGTTGTCACTGATGGAATCTAATTCACATATTATGGCTCCTGGCCATAACTCTCAATCTTGCCTTTTAAACATTCTTTCATGAGTCGTGAGATATTCATTCTTCAAGATGAACGTACCTGCAACCCTTTCAGGCTTGAGGTTATCTACAGACTTACAGAACTTTTGTGTGCACCGAGCGGATCTACACCTCATCGCTATATGGCGTCTCGCTCACGTTCCTTTGGTTGAATATATCTTTGTGGTTCTCAAACTCTTTGAGATCTGATTTACTCCCACTGTTTCTCTTGGAAGAAACACTTCCTCTAGAAGACAGCATGTTTGGAGACAAACATTTTGCTCCACGGACAAGTAAATAATATCTAGCGTGCTAGCTAAGATATTCCACAAAGTTGCATATGTCGTACTAGGCTCCAAGCTTTTCTGACTTTGCCTATGACAACTTCAAATCATCGGTTAAGATAGATTCGACATTATCTTCTTCCATATCTAATATGGAATTTATTCAACCTTTATTCTTTGGAACTCGGTTAAGTATAAGGGCACTCTCCCGAAACGGGTAAGGGATACTTCGCATGGCTTGTGTCACATCTTTATCATATAAAGTGTTGTTTCCATTTTGGGAACACAATCTAATTGCGTATCCCAAAGATGGTATCCTTCAAGGGAGAATCTTATTCATTTTCAGACGACTTCTGAAACACCCTTCAGGTATTAATTACTTCAATCCAATTGAAGATTAATTCCTAAGTAGCTCATCAATCTCACACTCGTACTAGCTCGAACTTTTCGGGCTTTCCGAATTATGCACTTCATCGAGTACACTTGACTATTTCTAAAAATAGTCGTAGAGACTAATAAACAATTATTTGTGGCATTAATTGTCATAAGCCAACGAACATCGGTATGTTTAGGCTTTAGACAATTTTTCTAGATTTTATAACCTTTTCGAAAAAGGGTATTTTAGTCATCTTTAGATAAGATACGTATAACCCACACGATTCATAATCACATGGTTCAACATCATCGAATGACGTTTAATTACACGCTTCCCTTCTAGAGAGACTATGTCTAGAGTAACCACAAATATTAAGGATAACGACCATACAAATATTTAGTTGAGATCTCATCACATATATCAACTATATAGTGACAACAATCTAGTATGTTAGATTCAGTGACCTTCCAACTTTATCGGAATAACATTTATTCTTTACAATTGAATATGTCTCTCAAATCCTGACGGATAACTGAAAGTACGTTCTTCATAAGAACCGGAACATAATAACATTTATTTAGTTCCCTTATCAGTTTACTAGATCCAGAATATGGTAAGTGTCACAACGTTTGCTCCACCTTCCATATCTGTATTTAATCTTTCTAATTTAGTCACACTCGCAAGATATCATATATCTAAGAGTTGACTTGAACTTAGATAGATTTATCTCAACCTACTTGCCTAGAATAGAAACTTCAATAAGTTCTCTATTTAAGCACATGCCCTAACTTTCCCTTTTAATCCTTTAAGCACTTGAGAAATGTTTCTTATTGTAGTCTTCATAAGACTTAAGAAATATCACAAGAGCTATGTTTTCAATTTCCTTTCATAAAGAAAATCTAAAGTTTATTAAATAGTTTATTCATCCTTTTGAATCGTATTCAAAACATTGACTATTTAATTAACCTTTAAGCAATGATAGAATTAAGTCGATACTTAAATCTTACAATTTTGAAAACAACATTTCCAAAATTCGACGTGGTCATTCTTATCCAACGTTTGAATTAATTGTCATCGTATGACTGAATGATCATCTTGGATCGTATCCAATTTATGACTAATTCATTGAAACTTATTTCAAATGATTTAATCATATCATGAGCTTCCGCTTTCATTAATAATTAAAGTCTCGGAGCACTGCATGTAATCTCCTTGTCTCTAACTACTATAACGGGATTGCTCATGCCATTGCTTATTTTAAAAGGATTAAAATTACTTAACCATATTTGAGAACGTTTCTCAAAATTAACAGTCATAATTTGGTTTTACTAATCGAGAATTAAACATGAATACAAAGTCTGCTAAAACTACAACATAAAAATGAAAATAAAAGAGTGTTGTTGTTTATACACGCAAAATCAAACATGGTCTTTTGGTTTATGATTTTGCTCCCACTAGTCAACTACTTCCAATTGACTTTCAAGAATTATTATTTTCTTTAGTGGACAAGATCCCACTAAACTACCGCGACCCCCGCTTTGGCTGGTGGGCCGAAAATAGTCTAATAGGTAGACAACATCCCATTGTCAATCGTATCCTATACGACTCTTGTTGTTTGACTAGTCAACTCTTTGACAAATTTTCATCTTATGAAATAGTCAAACCCTTGCCTCTAAAATCCAGACGACCCCGCTTTGGCTGGTGGCCGAGAGAATTCTTAGTCAAGTCACAACCCCAATATTCGTGAGATCTCATACGATCATATCTCGATAATGACGATATACCCGAGGTAGGTCAACCCCCGGTTTGGGCGATGAGTTGGATCCGAACAAGGGCTCTTCACCGTCATTATAATATGGGGAGGCAATTTCAACTTGATTCTTTTGAGGTGGAAGTATTTATGTAAATTAATTCACTTAATTAATTTAATTATGGTCTCATCATAAATATGTCTATCTCTATAAACATACATCCTACACATTTATCTAGATCGTGCCTAGTCATGCATCTATCGTATCATATAAAATAAATACAAGCACAAAATAAATAAATGCGTAAAGTAACCGGTATGATCATGGACTTTTCCTAGGTGCGGTTTCGAATACAAACTGACGAAACCGCGGGTCACAATCTAAAGGTAGCTCGCAACCGCCAATAGGATCTTTAATGCTCCATTCTCCAATGGGATCTTTATTTTCTTCTCTTTCTTTGGTCTCCATCTTCTGCTCCATTCTTGTTACATTTAATTCTATCTAATAAAATAAATACACCCGCCACAGACGGGAGGGAGCTAACGGGAATGGGATAAATGCAGAAAATAAACTAGGTCACGTTCTTCATAACGGCCTAGGACAATTTTTAAAACCAACAGAAAAATTATATCATTCACATCTATCCTATCGGTCGAGTCCATGATCAATCGGGGTCCATATAATCATATTATATCTACTATATCTAATCCATACAATAAAATCTTATGAAAAAGATAAAATTAAAATTTAACTACTTGCGTCTTAATTAATCAATTAACATTTAATCTATTAAATAATTTTATCCAATCAATTAACTAATTAACATTTAATTAATTAAATGATTTTAATCGAAATAAAATTAACGATTAATTTTAAACGATTTTAATTTTAATTTTAATTAATTAGAACTATTCCAAAATAAATCAAAATTAAAATTATTTCTCTTTTGTTTCTTTCCTTTTGATTCGTAATCAAAAGGGATGCCTTTGGTTTCCTAAACCAAATTTGGCTTAGGCCTGCCACTTTCCAAAATCAAAATTTTGGAAGTGGCCTAGGCCTAGGCCTTTTACAAATCAAATATTTGAAAAGGGTCTAGGCCTATTCCAAATCAAATATTTGGAAAGGCCAAATAATTTTGGTTTAGGCCTGGCCACTTTCCAAAATCAAAATTTTGGAAGTGGCCTAGGCCTAGGCCTTTTCCCAAATCAAATATTTGGAAATGGCCTAGGCCTATTCCAAATAAAGTTTGGAAAGACCATTATTATTTTAATGCCATGTGGCATCCCAATGGCCCAAACTATTTGTACCATTGGTTAGCCACATGACACAACTAAACAAAAGACGAATTACCAATCACAACTATGAACAATATTGAAACACAAAATACACAAAACAAAATTTAGGGATCCACCAAAAGATGCACCAGCCGACGTCGACCGCCCCAAAGGGGTGCCGCCGCCGCCGGCGCAATTTCCGGTGGGGTGCCGCCGCCGATCGGCCGAGCACCCCAAAAGCCGCCCCCTTTTTTTTTTTTTTCGCGTATCGATTTGCGAATAAAAAATCTTTCATCTTTTAATAACGTGATTTAAACGATAAAATTAACTACGCACAATAACATGCTTATTGCTTAAGCTCGAAGCTCTCTCTGATACCACTGTTAGGAAATCTACGCGGGAACGCAGCGGAATTTAAAAATTTATTTCCTATCGACCCAAGATCGACTTCGTTTAAGCAATAAACAAACGAGTAGTAGACGGTGGTTACCTTGGTTGATCTATAAGATCGACGCTTTGACCGTCTAAGGAGAGTAGTTCTGCATAGAGCCGCCCAAATGTTCTGCCTCTACCGCTAGTCCACACGAACAGCCCGCCGGAATCCCATCATGGATTGCTATTGGAAAACTCCGGTTGCTAGACCGGCCCTTTTCCCCTCTCTCCAACTCTCTATAGGATGCTCTCTATTTTACACAAGAACTATTAGCTCTTGGAATTATGATGTACAAAAGAGCTTGACACCCACCTCTTATTTATAGTGGTTGGGGCGCCCCTACTAGGTGTGGAGGAGAAGAAAACCTTTTCCCAATAAAATAAGGAAAATATAATTGATTGATTTATCTCATTTAATTTAATATCTCATATCAAATAAATCTAGGATATTGTCAATATCTTATATTGAATATTCCCAAGATATAGTCAATATCTTATATTGAATATTTATCTTTATTATATTACCATAAATCAATTTACACATGTGTATATATCACACATATATATAACACATATAAATCTATTAATATATACCAAATGGTGCGCATACAGCAAATCAATTTGCAATCAATGAACACACACACGCATGCATTCAATATATATATTATTTTATTTTATTAATATCTAATATTAATAATAGGTAATATCATTAATTAAATTGCACAATCCAAGTGTATCACTTATACACATATGTGGCGCCACTTATCAATATAAGTGTATTTAATTAATCAACTTAATTAATATCTTGTATTTAATTTATTCATAATAAATAAATACCACCATATTAATTTACCACTATAACCTTTATAGCCTCGAGATAAACTTTCCTTATTTGGTTATCATCTATAACCACATTTTAATCCGGCTAGATGTTCATATGTGTGTGACCCGATAGGCTTCCGAATATGTTGGTCGTAGACACAAAGTGCAAATTACGAAAATGCCCTTCATGCCTAACGATCACGGGATAGCGTCTAGCAACACACCGTGACCCCCATCATCGGAAGAGTCAAATGCAATGACTACTACCTTTCATGTGAAACGATTACCGTGTAACTTAAAATCCTATCGCGATAATAATATCCATACGGTCGTTAGTCGAGTGTCAAAACATCAACGACCGTATCTTATAATCTGGATATCATGCTCTCTCGAAGTAACTCGTTTACTCCCACTTTGCAAAGATTCACGAGAGTAAGACATTCCTTATAAGAAGGCCATTTCGGATATTCGATCCCAATCATAGGATACGCGATTCCCGGACGACCAATCATGTATACTCCGCATGCTTCGATCATACCCAATCACTACCGCATGATCGACCCGTGGCTGTGGGAAACCTCAATAGTGTCAAAGCATGACAATCCACACCGTGATGCCATGAAGACTCCGGTCTTAAGGATAATTACACAACCGCCACATAGTGTGACACTTATCCGTGTAAGTGGGTCGATCTAACGTACGCATTCTCTAATACACGTCCACGTACGGTCCAAGTGTCTCTACACTTCGATAGACGAGATCTATCCCCGCCCTTAAAGACGAGAAAACATCTAATACGTGCTAGTCCGTTTATACTATCAATGCCCCGTTTTATAGTACATCGGCCTAGAGACATTTAAGTATCAAACTTATTAAAGTGATTAGAGATCTCATCAACCATAATCGCCTATCATGGTTTCTCTATCACAGTTTAATACTAAGGACGTTATCATATAACAATTCATAATTGGTTCTTTAAAAGAACATATATATGACAACTGAAAAGCCATTTAATATATGTACAAACATAAAGAAATAGTAGAAATGATCCGACCCGGTCGGATCCGGTCCAACCCGATTGGGTTTAGGACACTATTCCAACACTTTTGATGTCGTCAAAAGAGTTGGGAAGTTAGCGTATAGACTGCGTTTACCAGAATCGATGTCTAGAGTCCATAATGTTTACCATGTACCGATGCTTAGGAAGTGTCTATCTAAAGTGGAGGTGGAATCTGAGATTGATCTGGAAGGTTTACAAGATAATCTTTCATACATGGAGAAGCCAATAAAGATTCTGGATAGAAAGGAAAATATGATAAAGAGGCGAGTGATCCCGTTAGTGTTAGTGTAATGGAGTAATCATGCACCGAATGAAGCCACTAGGGAAGTGGGAGCGGACATGTTCAATGAGTTCCCAGAGTTCCCTCATCTACCAGGTACGTTTTAGTTTCGAGGACAAAACTCCTCTTAAGGGGGGAGGAATGTAATATCCCGATTTTTCAAAAAGGGTATCCTTGTCTTTTCACAAAAAATCTAAATATTAGGTTTGGAATTAAAGGAAAAAGAGGGGTAATAAGGATTTAATTAATTAATTGGGATTATAAAAGGAAAACTAATCATAAATTAACTTAATTATAGTTCTACATAAAAATCATCAGAGTGGCGCAAGTTTTGAAAAAAAGAAGAGGAGAGAATTTCGAATCTCTAGGCTAATCCGTTGATCATTTCCATACACTCTTCAAGGGAAAAGCGATCATCTCAAGGCAAGGAAGCTTTTTGATACCGACAATCCCTAAATCCGTTAACGTAAGTTTTTCCCCCATCGTTCTTGGTGATTAGGGTTTAATCACCATTGTTAAGGTTGAGTTTTTCTAAGTTAATTTTCGTAGTGATCAATTTTGGTTCGAATCATGGTAGGTTCGGAGTTCGAAAGTTTAACCTTTTCAAGGTTTTGGTAGCATGGACCGTAGTAGCTCGTAATTTAAGGTAACATGGTGTTCTTATCATATGATTAAGGTGTTGTAAAGTTATAGAGCAATTTGTATGTTTATTTTTTATGTTTATGATCTGTTTAAGTTGGAGTTTGGGGAGGAATTAGGTTGGAAATCGTAGTTTAACAGTTGTATATTTCTAGGAAAAACCCAGGCAAACGAGCGTTTACACAAGGGCAAACAGGCATTTGCGGTCGTTACAATTCAAACGAGCATTTGGGGTTTATGGACGAGCGTTTGAGGGTTTTCCATTTGATACAGGATGTGGCCTTTTTTCATGAACGGGCGTTTGGGGAGTAGTAAATGTTCGTTTAAGGAAAACGTGCATTTACTGGGTGTCGAACGTACGTTTGACCTGTTTATTCCGATTTTACTATTTTATCGTGTCAGCTTGGTTTCAGGCTTTATAATCATGTCCTTACTGCTTAACCTTATGTGACAAAGCCTTGACCAAGCTTTTGATGCATTTAGTTCCGGCACCATATGGATTCCCTAAATAGATGAAGTGTGGGACCGTTGAAAGCTTCGGATTTGACTTGTGCTTTGATAAGCTAGGGTTTATCGATGTCTGTGTCTGTGCTATGTTTTGTTAGAGTCTAGTGGTCTTAAGAAGAGGGAGTAGACTGATAGGCGAGCCTTTTATGTGAATCAACTTAGGTGGCTAGTTAAACATCTAATCAAACGTATGTGTTAGATTAATAATCGTAAATATCATGCAATGCTTGGTAAGGCATAGTACAATATCGCGATGTGTTCTCTGACTATACAAAGTAGTCTGTACCCATGCCGGTCAATCGATTGGCTAGATAAAGCATCTGGTGCACTCTGCCGGTCATCACACTATCAGGACTCAGATATTCCTGGGGCTACTAGAGCGTGTCTCTAAGTAGGTTGCACCCAGTTGTCCTAGTACATCCTATTACTAGGCGTAGTGCCCTCGTTATTCATGATGTAAAAAACTTGAGCTAAGCTAGATAACTTTGGAACCTCATGTTATTCTATGAATATAATATGATAGTTAGCTAGGGTTAATAACGGAATGAACTAATAAAAGATGGTGTTGCTTTTATTTCTTTATGAGACCGACGTTATACGATCTTCTACGCGTTACTTAGTACTTATGTACTTACCCCGTTACTTTATGTTTGTCTTTCTCTTTCCCCAAAGAAGATGAACATGTTTCTAATGTTGATGAATTCTTCGACGATGACGTGTGAGATGGAGCTCTCGAAGACTTAGTTTCTTTAGTTTTGGTTTCTTTCAATAAATCTGTTGATTCAAGTTCAAACAATGTTGTCTTTCTTTTGGATTAGTACCGTTTGAGTTCTTTTGGATTTGAATGTTGGATGATTTAGTTTTCTTTATTGGATTTAGTTTTCGCAGCATTGAAAAGCGTGTGTTCGATCTTCTATTTCCCGAGTCATTTTATCTTCCGTATCGTTTTAGTTCTGATGTATGACGTAAGGCTTACATATATTATTGAATTTATTTGATAATATATGTGCCGAACGCTCTTTCCGGATAAGGACTCGGGGTTCGGGAACAGGGCGTTACACTTACCATGAATAACATGATGTTTAGTCTTTTATCTACACATGTACGTTTGTTATTAATTTTTAACTAGCCACCTAAGTATTTTCAAGTAAGCTCCCTCACAACTCCTACCTTCTTACTTAGACCCCTAGATACGGACAAGCCTAGCACATACACAGACATTGGTAAATACTAATTCACCAAAGCACAAGTCAATCATACTCTTCCGACGGTCCCCAACTTCAACTATTATGAGAATCCACTTGGTTCCGGAACTAAACGCACCAAAAGCTTAATCCTGTCTTGTTCATGTTCATTTAATATTATTATATCAAGAAACAACCTTCAAAACTAGTTTCGTGACTTAAAACAAGCTAACACCAAAAACTGTCCCAATGTGTGCGCATTCTACTCATTGCACACGCATTGAGTGAATATAAACATTGTTGGAAATAAATGTTATGTTTTGATGATGATTCATGAGTTATTCAGTTGTTGTTCTTAAACCCATTGACGAAGTGTCATAACTAGCTGTTTAGTGCAAAGTAAAAAGATGTCTAGATACTAATGTAAAGGATTTAATAGTGTCTGATATTTGTATAAGTAAAATCAGACAAGAACTGTAATTGTTCTAGGATCATAATTGAGAAAACTAGTATGTAATTGATGAGACTATGAATACTGAGTTCACAAATGAAAATTGAAAACCTGACTCAAAGCACACCTATAAAAGCTGAAGAAAGTAAGTTTTGCTGAGGGACACAGACTCGGTTCACTTATCTAGAAGCTGAAGATCTGAGGGACACACACGCTGATGACGTAGATCAAGTGATAATAAAATACTTGACCACCATAAACCAATACTAGCAAGAGGACTAGGTCCATCGTATTATAGCTATAGCGAATCAAGGTCGATCCCATAGGGAACCAATTGTGGATCATTTATATACAAACAATTAATTATTCATATCAAGGATACAAAGGCGGTCTACGACCAACGAAAGACAAGAAAGGTAAAGGACTCGACTCGACACAACACATAAACAACGTAATTAACCTCCCCAATTACTATGTTATCGTTTGGATCTAGAGATTCTATATAATTAAGCTAGACTCGACAACTACTAACCCGATTCGTATTTCTTTTATATTGGCTACGGGAGTCATCCCCTAAACTATATCTAGCTCCGGGTAGGCCATCTAGATCACTGTGCTACATTACATGACTTCGCTTCGCAGGCCTCCATCTCATATAACTCGCACGCTTACAAAACTAGGGATGCCGATGTTAACCGTATTCCTCACCTAGGCAACATTCCTGTGGTTAGGCGTACTTCCTAAGTGATCGCATCAATCTCTGTCCCATTAACAATTACATGCACGGTCCATGTTAATCTACAATTTACGTATAACTAGATGTGCACATTTCCCTAATACAGAACAGATCTAGATCTCGCTGAAAGTCCCGGAAGATCAATTCATGAGCCGACCTAAGAGCCCTATATTGGTATTTTCTAATCATACGCTAATTAATACAGACGAGCAACGTAGCCGTAGCCATACATACTAAGATAAGAAATTCTAGGTGGACAATCACACCATAAAGACGTGGCTAGATTGACGTGGCGAAAACCTAAATCTTAGCGTTACTATATACGTAACGGATAAAATAGAGATTCATAAAGCCATTATATAGATCTACTAAAAACACGATTGTCGATCATACCAAAGTCATCTGTAGGTCCCCGGATAACAGATCTGGGCGTGTAGATCCTTATAGACAAGATATCCCCATGTTCAGGGTCAATTTGTAGTGTTTTTAATGATATATTTTACATCAATTTCCCCCGTATATGGATGTTTTTCATAGAAATCGAGCTTATAATCGATTAATTGAGTAAATAGTGTTTTTAATAGGTTAATTGCAAAATGTAACGATTTATGTGCTTAAATTGTGATTTTATGTTATTTTGGGATTGTGTTACGCTTTGGTATATTTTCCTATGTTATAGATACATATTTTGGCATGCAAGAGGATTAAATGATGAGGTTTTGCATGGAAGAGAAGTGAAATGGAAGGAAGATGGAGATAAAGCTTGGAATGAAGCTTTCAAGCAGCCGAACTTCCGATGCAGTTCTTGATATGATATACACTGATTTGACTCTCGACCTCAAGAGAATATTTGTAGGGCTTTAAGAGAGGATTCTACAGGATTTTTAATCACTTCATTCCGACTTACGAGGCCCGAGATATGAGCGTTACAAGTTTGGATGCTGTTGCTGAAACTACTGGAAAATGTCGTAATATACTCGTAATACGACGGGCTAGTCAAAAAGGCGTTTTCTGAAGAAGAGTCCTTAATGAAAGTTGTAGAGTTTTCCGAGGGCTTAATTATGACATTCAGATCATAATTTTTGGAGGTCTACAACTCAAGATATGAATTTTAGAAGTTTCATTCCTAAATTCATGCATTGAGCGACCGACATACTCCAAATCCTAATTGGAAAAGGATTTAATTGCGGCCGCCACCGCCATATTGCTTCAACCGACTTATGCATCTATTTAAACAGCCGTTCCTAACCCTAATTACATACGGTATTCGACATACACTTTTCTTGAGAGCGGCGGTACAAGTTGAGGGTCTCAAGGCCGGTCACCCGAGCCTTGTGCTCGGGTGATCCGGGGTTAGATTAGATGTAGTTTTTTCCGTTCATTTCGTTGTTGATCCGTGGAGTTCATCCAATGTATCAAAATTACGTGAGTTTATTTATTTAATTTATTCAGTCCTTATTCGTTTTTTATGATCTTTAATTTATTTTGTATCGTTCTATGATTTTGATGCTATGATGTGAATTAGATCGAGAGATCAGTTTGCTATTGATACGTTTACAACATACGGAAGTTGCGTAAGCTAGATCACCATAGAAAGATAGGATTTTTAATCATTAATGATGACAAGTTAATTGATTGATTATCTAGGTTGATAGGTTCTAAAATACGAGAGTTAACCTGAATCTACACCTTCGTGTTGTATGGAATATTGGTCTCAACATTCGGAAGATGAGAGATTGATAAATTGAATTCACTACGAGAGTAGGATTTCATAGCTTGAGAATACAGATTCACTAAGGAATTAGGGATTTGTATCTCGTGTAAAGGTGAAACCACAATTTGAATTAAAATCATGAGATGAACTAGGATTGAAATCACTTGGTTTGTGCACTGTTTGATCCCATGTATCTTTAGTTTAGGTCGTTTTTATTATTCTTAGCTTAAGTTTATTTTTCTATGTGTTTTTATGTTTGTTCTTTCGTTTATTTGTTTTCGTAAGTAACAATTGAGAGGAATTAATAAAACTAGATTCAACATCCCAATTCCCTGTGGATCGACCCCTTACTTATCTCGCTCTACTATCAACAACCCGGTATTCGGCCGGTTAGGAGTTAGTTTTGCATATAGGTTAGGGTTTATAAATTTTCTTTTGTTTTAATGATGTAAAATCCCTCCAACAAAAGTGGCTTTAGATTTTTAATCCCTCCAACAAAGTGGCTTTTGTTTATTTTCTTTTGTCTTTTTAGTTTATAGAATAGAATTGTTTTCGTCATTCGGTTCGCAACTATCTTCGCTGGCTTTAGATTTTTAATCTTCTGTCCAGTTTAACTTTATTGTTTTCATTACTAGTTCATTTTGTTTTGTTATTCTAGTTGTAGTCTTTAATTGTTAAGTGTAGGTTAGTTTTATTTTTCTCGTGACAACTTTAGGAAATTTATTAAAACTAGACAAAGACGATTCCCCGTGAGTTCGACTCCGGTTTTAATCATTATACTACGATCCCTGCACTTGGGGTAAACCGGATTTATTTTATTACTTGTTATATTTCGTTTAGCATAAAAATCCGTGACAAGTTTTTGGCGCCGTTGCCGGGGAATCGGTACGGTTGTCTAGTTTTTTTTTTTGTTATTAGTTTTTCGTAGGTTAGTGCCCTTAGTTTGCTGTTTACGTTAAATAAAAAAAAATAAAAAAAAAAAATATTTTAAAAAAAAAAAATTCTTTCTGTTCTCTGTTCTGTTCTGTATTATAGTCTCTTTTTCTGTTTTATTTACGTTTTTTTTTTTTTTTTTTTTTTTTTTTTTTTTTTTTTACTTTAGAGTTTAGTGTAGCCTTTGTAAGAAATTCGTGCGGATAACTTGTTTTTGGTCCGGTTTATGCAAACCCGGAGTCATAAGGGACCGTTGATATACACCCCCGACCCCGAGCAAAGCATAGTTCGGCCAAACGGGCGGTTTCTCCGTTCGCGGTTTTGGAAGACGAGCCGAGCAAGACCTCGAGGAACGGTTAGCCGAGGAAATCACGATTTTGTAGTAATGGCCGCTAACAATCAACGAACGTTGCGGACTACGCCATGCCCGGCGCGATCAAAGTCAACCCCGCAATTGTTATCCCCGCCATTGCCGCTCGAATTTTGAGCTTAAGCCGGGACTCATCCAAATGATGCGGCATGCATCGATCTTTCACGGGTACCAATCGAGAACCCGCATACTCATTTACATACATTTCGGAGATATGCGATACCACTCGCATCCAGGGAGTAAGTGAAGATGCGGTGAAGTTAAAACTATTCCCGTTTTCCTTAAAGGGAGAGGCTAAAGAGTGGTACGGCTCTCTCCCACTCGAATCTATCACAACCTGGGCAGAACTCGAACAAGAGTTTTTAAGTCAGTACTTCCCACCTTCGAAGACTGCCGAGTGTCTGAATGAGATCTTTACCTTCTACCAGAAGGAGAATGAATCATTCTTCGAATGTTGGAAGAGGTTCAAATCTCTTTTAAGAAAATGCCCCCACCATGGCTTGCCTAAGGAAAGGCAAGTCAACACTTTCTTCAGTGGACTGACCGAGCTTACTAAAGGCATGGTCAACAGCTCTTCTTACGGTGGGGCTTTCCTCAAAAAGACACACGATGAAGGATGGGCACTTTGTTTGAAGACATTGCCAAATACAACTATGCCCCATCCTATCGGACCATCCAAGCGCCTCCTCCTCCCAAGGTGGAGGAAGTCAATGTTCAAAGTCGATAGCCATGCGCAAAAGCGAGATGGCAAGTCCTCAAGTTCCAAACCCGATTAATCGGACTCCTTCGTTTCCGCAGAACCCTCAGGTTCTGTATTGCGAAAATTGCTGTCAGACTGGTCACATGTTTGGCCAATGTCAATTTCAGTCCCCCTCTGCTCATCAAGTCAATGCTGTTCATAACAATGGACAGTATAATCCAATCACATGCCAAGTATGTGATGATCCGGGGCACACTGCTCGCTTCTGTCCCATGATTGGGCAGAATGCTGAAATTAATGCTTTCTCTGGCCAGTCCAATCAGAGATTTAATAATCAATACTCTGGCCAGAGTAATTTTCAAAACCAGGGTTTTCATCAAAATCCAAATTTCAACCCCAATTCGAATTTTCAAAATCAGAGCTTTAATCAAAACCCTGGGTTCAATCAGAACCAGAATTCCAATTTTTCGAATCCACAAAAAGGTTCAATCGAGTTGGCCCGCCAATTCTAATTCTCGGTTCAAACTTGGCCTAGCCACCATCTCCCCGAACTTCCAAAACTCTCAAGGCCCCTCCCACTCAAATGATATAAAAGCCGAATGGAATTCATTTCGAGAGGAGCAAAGCGAGACAATGAAAAGTCTTGAGAGGCAAATCGGGCAGGTACCGGGCCGAGCGGTTAGCTTCCGGACCGTCGGGCGGTTTGCCCGGCTTTACGGAAAAGAATCCAAAAGGCGGTCAAGTCGCTCACGCCGATTTAAGCGACGATCAATGCACGACTCGGTACCTTCACCTCCATACGGTAGAGAAGAGGCCGGTGCAATGAATTTGAGAAGTGGTTCTCAAGTTGGTGGTCCCCCGGCTTCCGGGAAACCACTAGCCCCTCCCCGCCGCGATAAGGCGGGAGGGGAAATTGAGCAACCATCATCCCCTCGGCTGCAGAAGACAAATCGGTGGCCGATCCCCCGATAAAAGAAAGAGTTGAGATTCCTCAAGTGGCTGATCCCTTGAGGAATGAAGAATCAATTGGAAGTCCTCGGGTGGCGATCCCCGAGGAATGATGAGTTAAATGATAGTCGGGTGGTGATCCCCCGACTAACAAAAAGAATGAAAAGACGGTTCGGTGGAAAGATTTGGAAGACAAGGCCGTTAGTTCGTCCTCGAAGAAAGTATTTTCCGAGGATGATTTGAAAAAGCTTCCCTTTCCACCTAGAAAGAGCAACATCCCGTTGAGCGAAGATAAGAAGTACGAAAAGGTGCTTAAATTGTTGAAAAATACTCAGGTAAATCTGCCATTATCCGAGGTCTTGGTCGAGATGCCTAAGTATACAAAGTTCATCAAGGATGTTGTATCTTCCAAGAAGAAGTTAGCAGGAATGGATCAAGCAGTTGGTAAGGAGTGTTCTCTGGTTAATTATGAAAGCTTACCAATCAAGAGAAGCGACCCAGGAAAATTTGTGCTCACATTGCAGATGGGGGGATTAGTCTTCCCAAATTCCTTATGTGACCTGGGTGCATCTATCAGCTTGATGCCATTATCTGTGTGCAAGCAGCTGGGTTTACAAAGTCTTCTAGAACCCACTACCATGAACTTGCAGTTCGCTGATAGATCTTCAAAGAAAGCCTCAGGGATCCTAAAGGACGTATTGGTTCAAGTTGGTAGGTTTACCTTTCCCGTTGACTGGTATGTCTTAGATATGGAGAAAAATGAAAATGTCCCTCTGATTCTTGGAAGACCTTTCCTATCTACAGCTAGAGCCCTCATCGATTGTGATGGTGGGAAAGTAACTATCCGAGTTGGTGACCAAGAGGTGAGCTATAGCGTTTCTAAATCTATTCAAGTACCCTCCGGTTCTCCAACCGGCTTTTCCATTGAGGAGACGTCGATGACTTCAATGACTTCATGGATAAGCAAGTCTTGGTCAGTAGAAGCGAGAATATGAGCGATTGATCGATAATCCGAATAATCATGGTGTGGTCAATCTAGACCAATTAGCAGCTGATTTTGAGGATGGGCTACGAGAAGAAGCTTTGGCAGTAGGGCTACTAAGTAAACTCGACGATGTTGAGTTGAGGAGTGGAGATCTTAAATCAAGTCTAGAGGAACCCCCGTAGACTTGGTTCGAAGCCGTTGCCTAAACATCTTAAGTATGTATTTCGAGAGAAGGTGACCGGCTGCCTTTGATCATCTCTCGCCAAGCTATCTCGAATAGAAGAGCTTAAACCGTTGTTAAACGTCTTGCGCAAAAATGAGAAAGCGTTTGGATGGCGGTGGGAGATATCCGAGGGATATCTCCCGACATCTGTATGCACAAGATCAAGGCGAGGAGGGTGCAAAACGAGTTAGACGACCTCGGAGAAGGCTTAACCCTCATATGCAAGAAGTAGTCAAGAAGGAAATTATAAAGCTTCTAGATATGGGTATCATTTACGCCATTGCGGACGGTGAGTGGGTATCCCCAACTCAAGTAGTTCCCAAAAAAGGTGGAATTACTATTGAGAAGAATGAGAAGGGAGAAGAGATAGCATTGAGGCTCGTTACGGATACGAGTATGTATCGATTATCGAAAACTCAATGAGGTCACACTAAAAGATCATTTTCCCCTTCCATTCATAGACCAGATGCTTGAGCGTCTGGCGGGGCACGCATTCTACTGCTTCCTGGATGGATATTCAGGATACTTCCAGATACCCATCGATCCTGTTGACCAAGAGAAGACTACTTTCACTTGCCCTTATGGGACATTCGCCTACAGACGGATGCCATTTGGTCTCTGTAATGCCCCGGCCACCTTCCAAAGGTGTATGATGGCAATCTTTGACGGGCTAGTTGAAAAGTGCATGGAGATTTTTATGGATGATTTCTCGGTCTTTGGTCGATCCTTCGATGATTGCCTCGATAATCTTGATCAGGTGTTGTCTAGATGTGTGGAAAAGGACTTAGTGCTCAATTGGGAAAAATGCCATTTCATGGTAGATGAAGGCATAGTTCTGGGCCACAAAGTGTCAGCCAAAGGTATAGAAGTAGATAGGGCCAAGGTTGAAGCTATTGAGAAGATGAGTTATCCTATGAATGTTCGGGAGGTCCGAGGTTTTCTCGGACATGTCGGCTTCTATAGGAGGTTCATCCAGGACTTTTCAAAGATTGCCAAGCCCCTGTCTACTTTACTCAAAGAAGACGTTACTTTTGATTTTGATGAGAATTGCAAGCGCGCGTTTGAGGAGCTTAAGAGTAGGCGATCTCTCGCTCCAATTCTTATATCGCCGACCGGAACCTACCCTTTGAGCTTATGTGTGATGCATCCAACTATGCTTGTTGGTGCGCCTTAGGGCAAAAGCTTAATGGAAAGTTCCACCTATCTATTATGCCGATCACACACCGAATCCTTCTCAAGTTAACTACACGACAACGAAAAGGAATTATTAGCCGTAGTCTTTGCTATGGATAAGTTTCGTAGTTACTTGCTAGGTGCTCAAGTGATTGTGTGGAGCCGACCACGCTTGCTTTGCGATATCTCATGACTAAAAAGGATGCTAAACCGCGCCTACTGCGTTGGATACTGACCCTACAAGAGTTTGACGTTCAAATTAAGGACAAAAAGGGCAGTGAAAATGTAGTGGCGGATCACGTTTCTAGAATGTTAAGTGAGGAGAAGAGTGATCCTGATGATATAGATCTTTACTATCCTCTAGAAAACATTATGTTGATAGACGGTTGTCCTCCTGTTGTTCCATGGTATTCTTCCATTGTGAACTACCTTCATGCCCGTTATCTTGATCCTGAAATGTCTTATCAAGAGAAGAAGAAGTTCTTCTCTGATATGAAATATTTCATTTGGGATGAACCTTATCTTTTCAAGATCTGTAAAGATGGTTTGCTTAGGAGATGTGTTCCGGAATCCGAGCAACGCGATATAATCGAGCAATGCCATAGTGGACCCACGGTGGTCACTTTGGTCCTTGGAAAACGGTTGCGAAGATCTTTCGATCCGGTTTCTATTGGCCTACAATTTTTAAGGACACAGAAGCTTTCTGTAAAGCTTGTGATAGGTGCCAAAGAACCGGTACTCTGACAAGGCGTTTTGACATGCCTTTAAAACCCATCTTAGAATGCGAAGTCTTTGATGTATGGGGTATCGATTTTATGGGACCATTCCCATCATCTTGTGGTAACAAATACATCTTAGTCTGCGTGGATTACGTGTCAAAATGGGTGGAGGCTCAAGCCACAACTCACAATGATCATAAAACGGTCATGAAATTCCTAAAGAAGAATATCTTCGTGAGGTTTGGATGTCCACGTGCCTTGATCAGTGATGAAGGGACGCATTTCTGCAACCGACCTCTGGAGAAAGTCCTTGAAAAGTATGGTGTTCGTCATAAGACAGGTACACCATATCACCCGATGACTAGTGGTCAGGTTGAAAGGAGCAACCAAAGCATCAAGAAAATCCGGAGAAGACCGGTAAACGATCATAGAAAGGATCGGAGTTTGAAGTTGGATGATGTACTTTGGGCCTACGAATCGCCTATAAAACCCCTATGGGTACATCTCCATATCAAATGGTCTATGGTAAACCATGTCATCTGCTGTCGAGTTAGAGCATAGAGCTTATTGGGCTACAAAGTTTCGAACTTTGATTCCCAATCTTGTGGAAAACATCGATTGCAGCGAGGTTGCATGAGTTGGACGAATTCGGACTCCAAGCCTATGAAAGTGCCGGGATTAGTAAAGATAAGATGAAGCTACTCCACGATGCTAAGATTAAGAAGAGAGAATTTCAAGTCGGAGAACAAGTTCTTCTATACAATTCCGAGGCTACATCTGTTTCTGGAAAGTTGAGGACACGTTGGTCCGGTCCCTTCGAGATTCTCCAAATTATTCCTGGAGGCGTTCTAGAACTACGCGGTTATGGTGACCAACCGTTTCGAGTGAATGGTCAAAGGTGCAAGCACTACATAGGTGAACCTAAAGAGAAACCTTTGATTGTCCGTTTCCTCGATATCCTCGGGTGTGGTGCTACAAAAGTCGAAGAATTCGACGAGTTTTCACCCGACCCGTTTTCGAGAGGATGGCGGTAATAGTCAATCGAAGAAGTTCTAGGCGGTAGTTGGGATATGGAAGAGTATTGGAAGGAGCGTCTACTAAAATGTCGGCGAAGCTTCGAAGCTTCGAAGAAGAAGAAGTCAACCATGGGGAAGTTTAAACGTGTTTGGAAAGCCGTCAAA
This sequence comes from Gentiana straminea, assembly GCA_036785695.1. Lineage (NCBI taxonomy): Eukaryota > Viridiplantae > Streptophyta > Magnoliopsida > Gentianales > Gentianaceae > Gentiana > Gentiana straminea. The sequence continues at coordinate 9,318,576 of JAVUPR010000224.1, read as the reverse complement.
GATTTTACCCCATGTGTTAAGTCTTTGTTTACGCGACCGAACGCTAACCAAAGTATCGATGAGGTAGTGGGTTGGCGTAAAAGTCAAATGGCCTGATCCAGGCTGAGATTTAAACGGTGTCGAGCTAACGACATTAACCAAAAGCGCCACTAGGGGGCAACCTAGATATACTTATTTGTTTTAGTTATTTTCGTTTTTGTTCTTTTCTTTGATTTATTTGTTTTGTTCAGGTCTAATTAGGGTAATTGTTGCCTCTGCCTTGTCGGTTGTTTCGATTTCACTTTATCATTCTCTTTATCTTCATTGTGCCATGATATAATCCCTGTTTCCCCCGAGTTTTTCTGTGTTCATCGAGTGGTGCAGGAATACTTCTAGCTGATACACGTTCTATTTGTCACTACGACGTTGGCCTTTTCATGCTCCGGCCTGACCAACGATTCGCGTATCTGTTGAAATCAGCTAAGTTCTTTTTCTATTTTACTTTCTGCACAACATGAGGACATGTTGATCTTTAAGTGTGAGGGAGGGGAATGATGATTTGATGTGTATCTATACACGTTTGCTTAACTAGTTGTGTTTCTATGCAAAATGAGCTAGAATTTTCAAATTTTTTCGACACTTTTGTTTTTGTTTTGTCCCGAGTCGGCAATTCAAATCTATGTTCGTTATTTTTATAGTCATTTATGCTATATATCATATGTTCAATAAGTTAGTTTTTTTCACCTGAGATCTATTTTTCACGAGCCATAGTGAACGATGAGCTATAATATAAAGTTATACCCCTTTTTGACGAGTGATTTCGATTTCCTTATAAGTCATGTGCTTAGTGCTTTGCGTATATATCTTGAGATTTATGATAGTTTGTATTTAGATCCGGAGTATGATATACTTGTGAATATCTAAGGTTTGAATGTGATAAGTAACGCGTAACTTATTGTCAAATGAAAAAGATGAAAAATATGAAGAATTATTGGGTGTGTCGACGGCTAGTCGATGATTTGAGTGCGATAGGGTATACCACGTATGTCCTATACCACTATGATGACTAAAAGCTCACGACGATCGAAGAAGCTGCCTTATGATTTGAGTAAGGTAGGGTATATCTCGAATATCCTATTCTGCTATGACGGGCAAATAGCTCATTCGATGTGCGTTTAAATGTGAAAATAGTTAAATCAACTTATATAAGAAGTGGTATGAATAAAAGACTTAGTTATCGTATACCTTATCCCCAGTATAAACTGACAGATATGTTGTAGGGATTATCCTCTGAGTATGTCAGAAAGGTCCTAAATGTATTCTATCATCTTTTTCGGGATATGTTACGTTTTGTAGGGTGCATCTTATAAGTATCAGTTATCTCTAGTTTGAAGGGGGTATTAGCTAGTTTGCTTTGAAATTTTCAAGTTTGGACTTAGTGGAAGTTTGTTATGGCTTTGCACACACACCGGGGTGAACTTCTAATTTATTGACTATGCGTTGTATGTCTTTGAAGTGTCTATATTTTTCCCGAGCCTTTATCTTGTTTTGTTTTGCTCGGGACGAGCAAAAGCTAAGTGTGGGGGAGTTGTTAAGGGTGATTTTATGTGATTTATATCGTTATATTTTGTAGCAATTCTCTCCATATTCGTATAATTCGCATAGAAATTAAGCGTTTAATTGATTTATTGAGCAAATGAGTTTTAAAAGTATTTAAGTGCAAATTCGGGTTAATTATGTGATTTTATTGGTAAATATATTTATATATGTGATGTTACACTTTGCACGTTTTTATTATTGTAGGTACAACGAGCATATCGTGGACGAGTCAACGAGTTTGAAGGGTTTCGAGCTTTGCATTTTAATTGAAGATATATCTAGAAGGGCAAAATTGGAATTATCATATTTTTATTAGGGTTTTATTATTTTAAGAAAAGAAAAAAAGGGATAATTGTTACCCTAGCTCGAAGAAGATTATAAAAGGACGGCATTCGAGCGAAACGAGGGACGGAAAAATCATGCGGGAACGAGCCGAGACGAGAAAATCAAAAAAAAAAAAAAGGAGAAGCACTCGGTCGACCGAGTGCACACCTTCGGTCGACCGAGCAACATATTTATTTTTTTTTTTTTTTTTTTTTCGTTCGTATGGATATGAGCGAGAGGCTAGGCACTTCGGAACAAGCGTGTGAAACCGTCTCGGCAACGTTTTGATTTCAACTCTTGGATTGTTTGTGAGTTTAATTAAAGATTGTATCTTTATTATGTTTTTATTGTTATTATGCAATTTCATTGATGAATGTATTGCTTTGTTTGATGTTTACTATTCGATGAGAATCGTTGTTAGGCGAGATCACCATAGTAAAGATTGGATTTTTAACCTAATTAACGATAGTTGTTAGGTTGAAATCTAGATTATGAGATTGAATAAATTTCACACCTTGGTAATTAAAGCGTTAATCTTTTTGTATCGATAGACGAAAGAGATTGATAGGCGAATTTTTCTAAGAGATTAGAAATTCATACTTATGATAGGTGAATCATAATTTTTATTAAATAATCACTAGACAATCCGAGAGAAGAAATTGAACGTTGCGAGATAGGTGGATCATTGCTTGTTCGTTGTTACACTAATTGAGAAAAACCCATTGTTGCTTGTTCTTCGTAGCAATCTTAAGATTTTATTGTCTTTTTAGTTTATAGAATAGAATTGTTTTCGTCATTCGGTTCGCAACTATCTTCGCCGGCTTTAGATTTTTAATCTTAAATCGGTTTAACTTTATTGTTTTCATTACTAGTTCATTTTGTTTTGTTATTCTAGTTGTAGTCTTTAATTGTTAAGTGTAGGTTAGTTTTATTTTTCTCGTGACAACTTTAGGAAATTTATTAAAACTAGACAAAGACGATTCCCTGTGAGTTCGACTCCGGTTTTAATCATTATACTACGATCCCTGCACTTGGGGTAAACCGGATTTATTTTATTACTTGTTATATTTCGTTTAGCATAAAAATCCGTGACACCCCACTGCCTCATATCGTATCCTTAGATCTACATCGTTCGGTGAAGAACGAACAACCTCAAACGATAAACAATAATTGGGGGGATATAACTACAAAGAACAAAAAAGAAATAAATACAAGAACTCACATAATTGCTGCTGAACTTGTATTAAAACTGCTCTAAGAAATTGAGAATTTGTGTTATGAAAAGTGATATAAAGTGTTACAATGAAATAAGTATATATAGGCTTGGAAAACCAACTTAGGATAAACTCCAGCCGACCTAATTTACGTTTCCTAAATCCTAATAACGCGTCGAGATAACTCCAAGTCAATCCGGTGGTTTTGTTGAACTTGCTCCCAATCAGGGCCGGCCCTGGAATATTTTAGGCCTTCGGCTATTGTTAAGGCCATATTTATATGATTATTAAGGGTTTATTTCATTATTATTTTCCCCACATTTGCGTAATTTACATGAGAATTAAGGGTTTAAGTGTAATTATTAGGTAAATGTCATTTTAATATGGTTATTTGCAAAATTGGTTATTTTAAGTGTTTAATTGAATTAATTATGATTATTTGGATTTCATTACATTTTGCAATGTTCATTTATCTTTTAGGAGACTTAATTTCGAGATGATCAATCAAAGATATGGGAAATAAAAGAGATAAGGAAAGAAATCAATCAAGATAAAGATGGAAATATCAAGGAATCCGTTACGCATCAATCCGGACGAGCGTCCATGCGGCGTCCAATATGGACGGGCGTCTTGTAATTCGGACGAGCGTCTAGAGAAGAAAAGTTGAACGAGAGAGTTTGGACGGAATGCGGACGAGCGTCTTGATAGCGTCTAAGGCATCTTGAACGGGCGTCCATATAAGCGAACGAGCGTCCGACGCCGACCTAAGGCTAACCGACTTAGAGCTCTATAAATACGAAGAGCAGCCCCAACCCTAAGAACATACTTTTTTTACGCAACATTGAGATCGCAAATTCACCAAAAGGCTGCGGCCGAGAGAACCCTAATTTCACGAGAGATGCAAATCTCCCAACCAACAATCATATTCAACATGATTGTTGGCTAGAAACCTTGCAGTGAGTCGACGGAGGGAGCCTATCAACAACAAAACCAATTAGAGAATTCGATGCTTATGTGTAGTGAGTTTATTTCGTAGTTTTTCATTACTTTGGATCTGTTTTGTATTGTTTAAGTTTTATTGAATTAAGATTTGATGAAACGATCTATGTTTAATTTATGCTTGAATAAATTTATGAAAGTCTGTTTATTTGAGTTCTCTTTCGTTCAAAGTAATGCATCTAATTGTGTTTTAAGAGATTATGCATGATTAGTTGAGTAAGAGTTTGGAAACAATCTCGTGATTTCGTGTTGATTGCATGTTTAGTTTATTTGAAAAGATAAACGAAACCCTAGAATTTGGTTGAAGAAATTTAATTGAATTCGTGAATAAATCACTACTAAAAACTACATCTTAGATCACCATCTAGTTGGGGGTTGTTGGTTGATGGGTGGATTCGTTGCCTCGCTGTGTTTTCCTTTATTGTTTATTAATCAAATCGTTTAGATTAAGTTTAGTTTAAGCTCTAGTTTTATAAACCCTAATTTCCTGCTGTTTTCCTGCACTTTTCTGCTTCAGTTCGTAATCAGACGCTCGTCCGCAATAGCAGACGCCCGTCCATTAGATTTAGTTTTCAGACGCTCGTTCACTTTAGTGAACGCTCGTCCGCCTTTCTGTTTTCTTATTTTTCAGCTTGTTTTATTTCTGTTTTTATTTCCTGTTTTAGTTTCATTTCTTAGGTTTAGGTTTTAGTTAGTTTCAACCTTAGTTTAGTTAATAATTGTGACATAGTTGATATAGATTTATATTTGAATCCGATAAACATTCCACTCCCTTAGGACGACCCGTAAACATCCTATACTACGATCCTTATACTTGGGGTGTTTCGGTTATAAATTGTAAAACTCGTTTTTACCGAACAGCTATGTCGTCGAATTAGGCCTTTTATACTGAGTGCGACAGGTGTCGCCGAAAAGAAACGGGGTTCGACCTATGCGAATGACACACCATTTCGTAGAAGGGATTTTTCATTGGGAAACACCATTTCGGGTTTGCATGTTCATTGGGACACATCCTTTGAAGACGAACTGGTTTGTTCTTTCGTGAAGAGGTACAATATCTTTTCGTTGTCTATATATAGAGAGACATCAGCATTCGGTGAAAAACACGAATAGAAGCATTATCAGTACAAACATAATGTGTCTTTAAAGTAGTACTCCAATGAATCCTAAGAGAGGTCTTAAAACATCTCTTTAAAGAAACGTTTTATACGTTCCTTGGAGATCATTTAGTTCTGTTTGTTTTATCACATTTTTTCTAAGATATTTCCCGTGACTTAATCCAATTCAAATAAAAAAAGTATACATATGTGATGTGTGTCTATAATTTAGACATTGTAATTTTTTTGGGCCTTTATCAATTGAAGTAAAAAAAAATATAGGTCAATTATAAATTCTTTTGGCCTTTATTAACACATTCTATTACGTTAGATTGGATTAGATCTATACGGTTTTTTTTTTAAAATTGCGGAACATGTAAATTCGGGCCCTCGAAATTATTGGGCCTTAAGCTGCCGCTTCCTCGGCTTATAGCTAGGGCCGGCCCTGCTCCCAATGAAGTAGGGGCTCGCTGCCAGCGAGTTCATCAGTTTCTGATTGGCTCGCTGGCTTTTCTTGTTCCTTACTCCTCTTTTCGTGCTGCTTCGGTATTTATCTTTTATTCAATCCGATTCTGCTCCGATTTATCTTGAGATTTACTTCCCTCATTGGTAGATATCCTCCAATTTATTGCACAGTAAATCATATTTAAATGATAAAAACGGATAAATACCAAATTATATTCTATTAATCACATAACATTAAATAATCATTATAAACATGTGATTTAACATAAAATATATATTATTAGGCTTGATTTAAGGATAACGTTGATGACTTTTACGTGTATATTTTGACCGTCATCAACTACCCCCCACTTAGACTTTGATCGTCCCGAAGAAAGCATTGATAATTAAATTTTCAATTTGGTATTTTTCAATTTTCAATTTGGCATTGATAATTAAATTTTCAATTTGGCATTTTTCAATTTTCAATTTTTAATTTGGCATTTTTCAATTTGGCATTGATAATTAATTTTTCAATTTGGCATTAAGGGTACGAGATAATTAATTTGGCTTTTTTTTCAATTTTCTTCAACTTTTCACCGTTTCATTCAATTTTAACACATATCACATCATAGCTAAGTCTCCTACCCCCCACTTAAACATGGCATTGTCCCCAATGACAAATAAAAATGAGAATTTAAGAAAAAGACTTAGCTCTGGAAACGGCTCTCAAGTAGATGCAGAACATCGGAGTAATCCAAGCACGTTGTGGAGAAGCAAATGAAAACCTGTTTAAGCAAACCAAACAGAAACTCCACGAAACCGTTAATAACATGTCAGCGGAAGATATAAAATAATGTGGCAGTAAGTAGATATAAAATATCCAAAAACAAATTAAGCCACTTTATTTTATACAACCAATGACAAGGAAAACCAAAGAGTTAAAACGACTCGTTCAGACACGAATTCTAAAACGAATAAGAAAAAGGATATCTAGACGCAAAAATAAAAATACTAAATAGAAAGAAAAATAAACAATCAACAAAAGATTAATATCTGCATCGATATCCTCCAACACAAAAATATTCATGAAACCGGGTGGAGAAGACAAAGATAAAAAAGCATTACCCCACGTTGGAAAACACGAAGTTGACGGGATCAACCATGTTTTCAATCCAATGTAAAAGAGAAACTTGGTAAGGTATCACAGATTGAATGTGACCTATTGGCTAAAGATAAAATCAAATACTTAGCGCATAAACTTCTCGCTTGGATTGGATATCAACAACTTAGGGAGATTTAGCTACTCTCGAAATTACTAATTACCCAATTTAGCACGTGGAAGGTCTCAACGTCATCAACAAGGTCGGATCAGTGTGATATTTTTGAACAAAACTCATCATCTAGAAATGCCGGAATAGGCGTAAAAGTGTGAAATTCAAAACTTCCGGTAGAAAGATATTGTATTTTGATCGAACCAAAAACTTTTAAAATCGAGCTAGGGTCAGAGCTACACTTACCCCAGCTAGGATCATGAAAACCAAAATGATAAAAGATAATCATTAAAACTTAGCAATATTTCAAATTCCGCAACACAAAGGCATTTTGTAAACAAAATGGAGGTTGAGAGTATGATGGGTTTAGAAAAAGATATACATAAGGATGGTTAGAAAAGATAAAGGGTGGGTAAGAAATTGTGTTTTGGGTGGGTTGAAAATTGGTGAAGGAAATTTGTTGGGTAGGTAGTATTTAAGGGATTGGGCTAGGGTGGGAGAGTGAAATAGATGGAGAGAAAGAGAGGGAATGAATGAATGGTTAGAAATGTGAACTGTGAGGCAGATTGGTGAGAGGTTCGAAAAGTTTGAAGGTGAAAAAGTGCAAAGGGAAAGATAAGGGTAGTTGCAGAATGAATTGCACACAACTTTGGATTTTCACTCGGATCGCCATTCTAAAAAGTTTTGGGATGGAGTTGACCAAAAAGCGTTCTTGTTCGCACCAATCATTCTCTGTTACATTTTCAGTAATTCTCAAGTTCTCTTAATGCTTCCATCTTAAGGTTGATTGCTAAAATTCCTTTTCTTTAGCAATTTCTCGACTCTCCTACGAAACTCTATTTCACGTGGCCTTTATTGAGTAAAAAAGTTTTGCACATCCTTAGCCTAATGGCCATCGGAACACGTCAAATAAAAAACCTCAACACAAGTCACGTTACTTTTTATTTGACTCAAAGAAAACAAAGCCTAAAAAACTAAAAAGAAATCCTAAGGGTTTTAAAGAAGTAGTTCTGAGTTGAAAGTCCTCAGCTCGACTTTCCAAAAAAAGTATCCTTGTCAGTCATCCTTCATAGCTCGCTAGACTTTGACCCTTTGAGCACTATAAGAGGTGGGTTCGTCGCTTTTGTGGATTAATACCCTTCCCTTGGTTGTGAGACCTAGGGAACGACATCTATCCATACCATTTATACAAAGCTCTTACCTCTGCTCTCGTTTTAGGAACTAGTGAATCTAGGGAGATTTAGTCCTAGGGACCCATTTTAATCACATCCTCTATTATGCTGCTTCATTATGCTCTCTCAAAACTCAACGTCTTCTTTAGATTGCGAATTCTTAAAACTACACAAATTTTTGCTACCATGGCCAGAAGAAGCAATCTCATGCATAGGACAATGAGATTTTGACAGAACTACGAGGAACTCTTTATTCACTGCTTCTTTTCAACGACTACATGTTTCCCTACACCCTCCAGATGAGACAGATTTGGGGCAGAACCTTCCACACTAATAAAATTAATCTTACAAACCAACTCCGGGCTAAGATTCTGTTGGACTTATTTCTAAGTTTTAGTGATGAGTGCCAGACTAGCTGTTATAGTGCAAAGGCAAAAGCATGTCTAGATCAAATGTATAGGTTCATTAGAGTTCGATTTTTGAATAGGTTTGATCAAACAAGCACTATAAAGGTCAGCTGATTTATATCGACGGAGGCGGTCGGTCTAGGTCAGTAGGGTAGAGAGGTCTGTAGACTAGTCAGGAACCTGCTGAAGACTGAAGGCTGAGGGTTCAAACTCAGTTAATGAAGGCTAAGGGATCAAACTTAGTAATTAAAGCCAAGGATATGGAATCAGAATTTAGGCAAGTCTGTGATGACCTAAACTGATTATATATACCTTGTGTACAAGGTCTAAGTTCCTTAAGTTGGATGGTGATTGGAACTTAGGTATTTGCAAAAAGGTGTAATCTAACTTCACAAATAAAAGTTAGATAAAAGAAGTCTCCTGCATTGTGTTTGAAACACAGCAAATTTCAGTTCAGCAGACTGATGAACCTGCTGATATACATACTTCGATTAATTAAAGATTACATTGGAAGATTACATGGATAAGGACCGCCAACTACCTCTGATTTATCAAACAAATCAATGGCTGAGATTAAAAAGACTTTGGGATGATTCAGGACTTTATCCAATGGTTTCAAGTCAAAGGGTGGACAGACTGCACTCTGTCAAAAAGGATTCTGACAGTGTCAGTCCTATGAATAGTGACAGAAAGCAAGTCAAATGGGACAAAACCAGGAACGGTCATATTTGAATTTCAAATACAAGTCTCATGGACTTCTACCTATAAATAGAGGACTTCCAACTCAGAAAATGATGATGAATTAAAAAGAGAAAAATACAAGTGATAATTCTGAGCTGAAAAAGCACCCTGCTGAACTTACTGAGCTTAAGGCTACTCATCCAGAGAAAATCTTCAAGTGTATTCTGTATTCAAGCTACATCAAGTTTACAAACTTGAAGACTGCAAGCTGCTGGTTACTTCATCCTAATCAAGCTGCTGCAACAGAATCATTTACTTGATTCATTCTTTATTTTACAAAGAACCTGCTGAAGACAGTGACGCACTTTTGTGTGAAAGACTGTTGTTTGTGGTGGAGCTGGTGAAGAGGCAATCCTACCCTTCAAGGACCAGTGGAAGACTTTGGAGCAACAATTCTACCTGTTCTAAGTTTTCAGTTTGTGAAGCCATAGTCATTGGTGTAGGACAAGCAACCTTAGGAATCTTTGTAACAGCTACATCAAAGATCTCTAGTGAATTACCTCCAACATCACAGGAGAAGAGTGGACTGACAGTATTACACCACCTAGAATGACTATAAAATCTGCCTACTTACTTTCTGCACTTACATTCTGCATTTAGTTTATCATACACTTCATCCTACTGAATCTAGAAACTGAACTCACACACATACACTACTGAGTATCCAATACTTAGTATCATATTTAACAACAAGTAATAAGGCTTAATTTTTGATATAATTCCACTGCACAAATTTAGTAAACTCAACTGTCAGTAGACTACGTATATCGACGGGCTGCGAGGTATCGACGGACTGCGAGGTATCGGCGGGCTGCGAAGTTGCTTTGAATTTGTTAACTCATAAAGTTTTATGTGTTAAGTTTATTCACCCCAACTCTAAACTTAACCAAAGCCTTTTCAAGGGACCAACAGTTGGTATCGGAGGTGTGCTTCTGTTCTGAAGTAATCCTACTTGTTATGCTTGAAAAAATACTTTGAAACTTTTTCAAGTTACTGATTTTCAAAGCTTTGCATCATGGATAACAACCAGTATGCTAGAACTATGCTGATGTGTTCTCTAGATAGATTTGATGAATATAAACGTCGAATGCAGGCTTACCTTGCTGCAACTCATGATGAAATGATGGATGTGCTGACAGATGGACCACTGGAGATTACCAAAGCAGTAACAGTGGGAGATGAGACACAGTACATTCCAAAACCAAAAAGTGAATGGAATGCTGAAGATAGAAAGAGAGCAAACCTCAACAATATTTCTATTGATATCATTTATAGAACCTTGGATAGCAATATGTACATGAAGGTTAAAGATTGCAAAACAGCTAAAGAACTTTGAGACAAAATACAGTTGATCTGTGAAGGCACTGATGCAATTAAGAAGAATAAAATCAGTGTGGCCAAAAAGAGGTTTCAAAAGTTCAAAATGCTACCAAATGAAACCATTGAGCAAATGGAGTCAAGATTCAATGCTATTCTAGATGAACTTACCCTACTGAGTGTAAGTTATTCAAAAGAAGAAATAAACTCAAAAATTTTGGAAGCATTACCTGACAAAGAAGTTTGGGAGATGAAAGTCACTGCAATAGAAGAAATGAGAAAGCTACATGAAGAGGATACCTTCAAATTATTCTCAGATCTTTAAGCTTATGAATTCAGCAAGAGATTGGTCCTTACCACTGAAAAGGAGGAACCAAAGACAACTGCATTGGCTGCTAAGCATCAAGAGGAGACATCAGGAGCTCAGGATGATTTGCTGGATGAAATGCAAGAGCAGATTGCCCTACTGAGCAAGAAGATCAGGATGATGAAGACTGGAAAAAGCTCACCAAGGAATTTCACTAAGAAATTCAGTGAAAAGAAGAAAGATGATTCATGAAAATACAATGATTATTTGTGCTTTCAATGCAAGAAACCAGGACACTTCAAACTGACTGTCCTGAGTTAAATCAGAAAAAGGAACACGATTATCTTTGCTTTAATTGCAAAAAGCATGCACATTTTAGACCTGATTGTCCAGACCTACTGAAGACCAAGAGCCAACAAAGAAGACATGGAAAGAAGGCTATGGTTGATGAAGATGAATCAGGGTATGAAGTGGAATCTGAAAAGGGAAATGAATCAGATGACACAGCATTGGTTGCTGATATGGAAGACTATGCATTAATGGCTAATATGGATGAAATAGAGGAGGTATATAATACTGTATCAATTAACACTCCTGCTGGAAGTGATTGTGAATCAACTTGTGGTTCAAATCCTAGAAACTCTTACAATGAAGAAGCTTTGGATGCCATCCTCAATCAACTGAGGAAAATACAATATGGTTATGAGATTGTGAAGGCTGAAAAAGAAACTCTTCAAGTAGAAGTTGAAAGATTAAATGCTGAATTAAGGGTTCTCAAAGGTAAAGAAAAAGATGTTGAACAGAACCAGTATAAGCCTGCTGAACATCCAGTAGCTTCTGAATCTGCTTTGAACCATCTTGTTCCTCTACTGCATACAAATTTGAAAAGCCTTATGGAGATAGAACAGGGCTTGGATTTGGAACTCAACAATCCAAAAAGAGTGGATCCAGTAAGGTTACTGAAACTAGTACCCGAATTGGTGCTAAGTTTGTACCTGCACAAGATCCAACTCCTAGTAAGGCTGTTGAGGCAGTAAAACCCACTGAGAATGCTTCAAGAAAGCAAAATCAGAAGTCAAAGAAGTCAACAGCTCCTAATAAAAAGAATAAATCCAAAAGTAGGACTGCTGTGCCTTCAAAAGTCTGCTGGACCACAGAAAGGTAAAAACCAGAAATATTCCAAGGATAAGAATCCTAAACCCAAAAATGTTAATCATTCTAGGGATACTTATCTCAAGGGGAAAGGTAGATTATTCCCTACTGATGATGATTGGAATATTCCTGCATCTAATGCTAGAAACAGCAAGTATAACCATGCTGCTAGGGTAAAACCTAAGCAATGGAATCAGCAAAGGGCTCAGCAGAGGACTTATACAAGACCTCAGTAGGGACCTCAGCAGACTCCATACTATAGGGCTGCTCCTAACAGACAGCAAGTTTATGGTTATGCTAATGCTTTTAACAACAAGAATCACATCAAACATCATTATAAACCAAAAGGCCAGAAAACATATGTGAATCCTACACAACCAACAGTTAGAACTTATGGATGTGTAGAATACATGTATGAACCAAAGTATGACACTTTTAGGAGAAGACCTTATGGAAACATCCCAGGGGTCATGCTTACCACTGACCATTATGGACCCAAACAGGTTTGGGTACCTAAAATGTATTAACTTTGTTTTGTAGGGTGTCTGGTACTTTGACGGTGGATGTTCCAGACATATGACACAGAATAAGCATTGTTTGTCAAATTTTGTGACAAAGGATGGTCCAAGGGTAAATTTTGGCAACAAAAATACACCTGGTTACACAAGAGGATATGGCACACTTGTGAGGAATGGACTTACAATCAAGAATGTTGCATATGTGGAAGGACTGGACTACAAATTACTGAGCACTGGACAATTCAGTGACATGGGATACAAGGTCACTTTTGACAAAAAGAACTGTATTGTCATTTGTGAAAGAGGTGATCAAGATGTACTGGCTGGTAGAAGACAACAAAACATGTACATTGTGGATTGGTCTACTACAGTTCCAGAAACATGCCTGATTGTGCATACCAAATCAGAACTCAACTGGTTATGGCACAAGAAATTAAATCACTTAAATTTTGATGATATCAATCAGTTGGTGAAGAAGAAACTTGTGATTGGTTTACCTGAGATCACATTCAAGAAAGATACTATATGTGATGCTTGTCAGCAAGGTAAACAGACTAAATCAAGCTTCAAATCAAAGACTAAGCAATCTACTAATAGAGTCTTGGAGCTGATGCATATGGATCTATTTGGACCAGTTACACCAACAAGTGTTACAGGAAAGAAATACACCTTAGTGGTGGTGGATGATTATTCAAGGTACACTTGGGTGATATTTATGAACAAGAAAAGTGAGACACTCAAAAAGATGCCTGATCTTTTGAAGAGAATACAGAATGAGAAAAGTTTAACAGTAGTAAAAATCAGATCAGACAAGGGTATTGTGTTCCTCAACAAAGTTATAAGAGAATACTGTGAACAGAATGGTGTACTACATCAACTTGCTGCTGCTGGTACACCTCAACAAAATGGGGTTCTTGGAAGAAGAAACAGGACTTTAAAAGAAGCAGGAAGGACAATGATTTGTGAAGCATTGCTACCTGAACGATATTGGGCTGAAGTAGTTAATACATCATGCTATACACAAAACAGAACCTCAGTGAACAAGAAGCTGCTGAAGACACCTTATGAGATTTGGAATGGAAGGAAACCTAATATATCATATTTCCATCCATTTGGAAGTAAATGTTTTATCTTAAATCATAAGGAGCATTTGAAGACTTTCCAACCAAAGTCAGATGAAGGAATTTTCTTGGGATATTCTTCAGTCAGCAAGGCATTCAGAGTACTCAACAAAAGGTCACTTAAACAGGAAGAAACAATCCATGTTGTGCTTGATGAACCTAAGTTCAATGGTATGGAAAATGAAGGTTGTGAACCTGCTGAGAACCTACAAGTCACTGATCCAGATTGTATTGAAGTCTTGGAAAGGTTTAATGACTTAAAAGTTTCTGATTCGGCCCCTGCTGAGCACCCTGCTGGTGATACTACTGATGCAACAACTGAGGCAATTCAAGGATCTGCTGAACCCCCTGTTGAAGAAGCAACAGCAGACCCTACTGAAGATGAGGTTCCTGAGAATCAATCTAACCAGAATCCACAATGGTTAAGGAATCACCCTGCTGAAAAAGTTATTGGGAATGTACAGCAAGGTGTGAGGACTAGAAGACAATTAGAAGCAATGTTTACTTGTTTTCTATCACAAATGGAACCTAAAGTTGTTGAAGAAGCAATCAGAAATCCAGATTGGATAATTTCTATGCAAGAAGAGTTAAATAAATTTGAGAGAAATCAAGTTTGGACACTAGTTGAAAGGCCAAATCATGCAAATATCATTGGCACTAAATGGGTATACAGAAACAAACTTGATGAATCTGGTACCATTGTGAGGAATAAGGCCAGACTAGTTGCAAAAGGCTATTGTCAAGCTGAAGGAATAGATTTTGATGAAACTTATGCACCTGTTGCAAGATTGGAAGCTATCAGATTATTCTTGGCACATGCTGCATATAAAAACTTCAAGGTATATCAAATGGATGTCACGAGTGCATTTTTGAATGGCATTCTAGAGGAGGAAGTGTATGTTCAGCAACCTCATGGATTTGAAGTTAAAGATCAAGAAGGTAAAGTGTATAGACTCAACAAAGCACTTTATGGTTTGAAACAAGCACCAAGAGCATGGTATGAGACTCTATCTCAATTCTTGGTGGACAATGGCTTTACAAAAGGCACCATTGATAAGACTCTTTTCAGAATCAATGAGAAGGACAGCACCCTGCTGGTACAGATTTATGTTGATGACATAATTTTTGGTTCTTAAAATGAATTGCTATGTGAAAAGTTTGCAAATCTAATGAAGAGCAAATTCCAAATGAGTATGATGGGAGAAATGAATTACTTTTTAGGATTGCAAGTTAAACAGATGAAAGATGGAATCTTCATTCATCAAACCAAGTACACCAAGGAGCTGCTGAAGAAGTTTGGTATGGAAAATAGCACCAGGATATCAACTCCTATGAGTACAAATATCGGATTGGATGAAGATAAAGAAGGCAAAGATGTTGATCGGACCTTATACAGAAGGATGATAGGCAGTCTGTTGTACCTCACTGCCAGCAGACTGATATATCCTTTGCTGTAGGTGTTTGTGCAAGATTTCAATCTAAACCTAAAGAAAGTCATTTAGGTGTAGTCAAAAGAGTTCTCAAATATCTTAAAGAGACTTTGGGAGTAGGGATATGGTATTCCAAGGATGGAAGTTTCAAAGTTATATCCTACTCAGATTCTGATTATGCTGGATGCAAGATTGATAGAAAAAGCACCACGAAACTGTCAGTTAATGGGAAATAGACTGGTTTCCTGGTTTAGCAAGAAACAAAATTCTATATCAACTTCCACTGCTGAAGCTGAATACATTGCTGCTGGAAGTTGCTGTGCACAAGTACTATGGCTAAGACAACAGTTAAGGATTATGGAATTGAGGAGAAAGAAATTCCAATTATGTGTGACAACACAAGTGCAATTGCAATCACAGAAAATCCTGTTTTGCACTCAAGAACCAAACATATTGATGTGAGACACCATTTTATAAGAGATCATGTTGAAAAGAAAGATGTGGTGGTTCTTTATATCCCTACTGAAGATCAACTTGCTGACATTTTCACTAAACCACTTGATAGTGAAAGATTTGCTAAACTAAGGACTGAACTTGGTATTATAAAAGTTGACTGATAATCAGCAATGTACTGGAATTCACCAAGGGGATTTGTCTTTGCTTTGTTGGGTGAGCTCACTTAGCAGATTAGTCATTGGTATCAACAATTCCATGTATTTATGTTTGGACAATTGAGCAAATGAGGTTGCCAAGGGGATTGGTCTTTGTCATGTTGGGTGAGCTCACTTGACAGATCAGTCATTGGTATTAAACTTCATCTTGTATTATCAATTGGACAAAACAAGAAGGAATCAAAGATCGACGAGTGACACGGTCGAAATAAGGGCTTGAAGCATCTTTATCGACAGGTACGCCGAGTGAACCCTACTGATGACAAGTCTGCTGAAGGATACGTTATTCAGTCAAATTTACTAAAGTCAAAAAGCAGATTGGCGGGATATTTATTATATCCTTTATAACCGCAGTTACACGATCCAACGGTTACAAAAGTTATGGAGAAAGTAATGGGCCACGTGTCAAATTAGCATTCACTCAAATTAATCATGGTTAAATGCACAGTACACGTTCTGACAGTTTCAACTGCATTTACCTATATATACACAGATTATTACACAGAGGCTACTACAAAATCTCAGATCGATATTCTCTGCATTTACACTGTGTGAACACAGATTTAAGAAGCTCTTTTCTTCATCTTTTTCTTATATCAATGGCGGAAAAGGTTGATGTCCAGATTGGAACAAGCCAAAGTGTAAGAGGCTTTGTTGTTGATGCTAACAAGACTGAACTAGCAATCAACATTGGTAGAATAATAAGGAGATATGAAGGCTTGGAGAATGTACGTAACTTAAGATTGGAAACAATATCTTACAAAAATGTTATTAGCTTCTGGAAAAATATTGTGATAAAGGAAGGAAGAGAAGCATTCAAAACGACTGTGAATGCTCAAGAAATCGAAATTTCATCAAACCTAGTAACTGAAGTTTTTAGTTTTGAAGAAGTATTAGATGCTCCAGTAAATCCTGAGGAAATGGGATTGTCCATGATGGATTTTGTTGACAAAATTAAGACCAATGAAGCCACCAAATCTATTCCAGGCATCAATGTAAAACACATTGGATTTGAGTACAACCTGCTGAGCAAAATCATTGCTAAGAACATCCTAGGCCTCGTTGGAAGTATGGATACTCTATCAGGACCCAAGATAGAGCTGCTGATGATTATTTGCAGAAGTATGAAATTTGATTGGGCTAGATACTTTATCCACTACATGAAGAAAGTTGCAAAAGAAGAAGAAGAAGGAAAAAGGAAATCCAAGGCCTTACCCTTAGGATTAAATGTTCAGGCCCTACTGAATCATTTGGAAATTCCTGATGTTGCACCTGAGAAGATAAACTAGTCTAGATACAAGAAAGAGATTGATTATCCTATCCCTGGTCTGGATGATGATGAAGAAGTGGATAATGAGGCCATTGAGAGTGATGCAGATGATGGAGGAGATGGTGATGCTGGTGGTGAGCAGGTCAAGAAAGTTGTTAAGCATGCTGCACCAAAGAAGACTACTGAGAAAAGAAAGGCTACTGACACAAGGAAGATAACAGAGTTGTTAAAGCCTAAAAGAACAAGAAAGCAAACAGCACAGACTACTGAGTTTGCTGAGGGTCCAAGTGATGTTGAAGCTACTGACCATGCTATAGTTGAGAAGAAGACTGTTGCTGAAATTATGAAGGAGCAACAGAAAGAAGCAAGAAGAAAAAGGAAAGTTATTAATATTGAAGATGATCCACTCTCCAAAAGAATGAAGGAGATTGCCAAGAAAAAGGAGAAACATGGCAAAGGAAAGGAATTAAAAATTTTGGAGGCTCAAAGGGAAGAAGAAGAAGAAGCAGAAGTTGGAGATGCTATTGATGCTGAACCTATAACCATTATAAAGCCTACTGAGGATGTAGAGGTTGTTGTTGAGCAATCTGCTGAAGCTACAGAATCCTCACCTGCTAAGGCTGCTGAGCCTTCTGAATCTGCTCAAGTTGTTGTTGAGCAACTTGTTGAAGAACCATAGCAAACCACTGAGGCTACACCTGCTGTGGAAGTGGAAACACTTGTAAAAGACCCTGCAAATCCTGCAATAGTTCAGGGGGAAGAGCAGTCTGCTGCTGACCATGCTGATGAGCATATAAGTCATGGGGAACCAAGTGTTATGCAGATGGAGGTAGTAGGGACTAATATCCAACCTGAACAACCTACTGACCTGGAAACATCTGTTGAGGAAACTCTCAACTTGCTGATTGAGACCTTTGGAGGTCAGCAAGGTCTTGAATCTGCCCCCAGAAAGCCAACAATGCCATATGAGAAGGCACCTAAGAAGGGCAAAGTAGATCCTAACTTCATAAAAGTTCAAAAATATTTCGAATGGAAGTTTGGATTCTACAAGAAACAGAAACCAGCTGTTGATCCAATGAGTGGATTTGAAGAATGGGCATTTGATCAGCTGGGTGTGGACAGCCTATTGGACTTAATAGATACAACCATGCTGCAATCTAGGCTGATGGATATATTGGATGAAGGAAAGAAAAGTGGAGCAATTATGTTCAGAGATCCAAAGTACACACCTGACAGTGATTCATCTGATTCTGATGATGATCCCCCCATGTTCCCTGGGGAGACCAGTGGAGTGGCTAGAGGAACAACTAATGATGCCACTGGTCAAGGATCTATTGATGGTGCAGAAGATGAACCTACTGATTCTGGGAAGACTGCTGAAGATTCGCAAAACGCAGATTTGGATGAAGAAAGAGTTACTGATATCAGTGAACCTAGTGCCATTTCAGAGGAATCAATTCAATATCAAGACTGGATTGACACTGAAGATGCCTTAGTCAAAACTACCAATTATCTAAGGAGGATCACTGATGTGGGGGAATTTAAAAAAGAAAACACGGACATATTCCCTGATCAAGTTGTTGTGGCACAAATTGTACTAGAACAAAGAACTGAAGAGGAGGTACATGTTGCTGGGATACAAACAGCACCTGGACACAGGTTGGAATAGGAGGTACAGGCTGCTGAGTTACAAACAACACCTGGACAAAGGTTGGAACCAGATTTGGGTTTGGAGGAAACCATTGCTGTTGTTACAGAGGCTGCTGTAGTGGAGCCTACTGGAGTCAAGGGCACTGTAGGAAAGGATGGTCAACAGTCTGTTGATGACGATAATCAACATTTGGACTATGACTACAGTGATGAAGATTTTCAAGTGTCTGAGGACGAAGTTGTTGCTGATGAACCTGCACAAGATCCAATAATGGAGGATATTCTTGGTGCTATGGTTGAGGAAGGACCTGCCCCTGCTGGGAGAGATATGAGTAGAGCAATGGTCATCAGCAGACAAAGGGCTCATTATAATGTAGAAGAGCCTGCTGAATGAGCTGCTGGAGAAATGACTGGTAGTGTACCAGAATATGTTGTGGAAGAGTTGAGGGCAGTCAGAAATGACATAACACAGTTAATGACTCAACTTGACAGACATGAACAAAGATTTGAAGAACTGATGAATCTAGTGGATAACAACAGACAGTCTACTGAAACAGTTGCTTCAAATTTCACATCTACTCAACATGCTGTTAATAATCTTATTCTAGATGTGAGGGGAATCAAGCAAGGAAATACACTGAAGGAGAAGTTTTTGAAAGACCAACTTGCATCTATCCATCAAAAACTTGATCAACTTGCTGAGTCACCCAAGCCTGCTGAGGCTGCTGGTACATCTCAACCTGCTGTACCTGATCCTAAGATCACTGAGAGGATAACTCTGCTAGAGCAAACTATGCAAGAAAGGATCACAGCTGTTGACACTAGGACTGAAATCATGGAGGGTCAATTAAACAACCTAGTGCTCACACAGGAAAGCGTGCATGGCCTGCTGTCCCGTTTTGTTGATGATGTCAATAAGGGGGAAGAGCAAACAGCAGAAGCAAAAGAAGCTGCAAGGATTTTTGCAAAGAAGATATGGGAGGCTGATACAAATGCATATAGAGAACTTGCTCCTGGCAGACTTCCAATCACAGATGATCTTCTCAAACAGTACAAGAAGGCCTACTACAACAAAAGGAGACCTTATCATGACAAGGGATTTCATGAAGGTCTTAACTCCTTTTTGGGCTTAAAATTCTGGGAGGCCAGAGTTAAATCAATGAGAGCCACAAGAAAAGGATGAAGAGGTGGTAGAGGTGAAAGGATTTTACCTATCACAAATGCAAAGGAATCATTGAATGAATTCAAGGAGGTTTACATGAGGTTAGGCTTCAGGGTACATCAGATAAATCTAACTCTTCCTGAAGCTTGGCACTGGTGGAAACAAGTTAATCCTCATATTGATTTCACTCTGATTGACAATGACTGGATGAGAGAGATGATCAGAGAAATCAGAACATATCAAGAACAAGCTGAAAAAGCAAGAGAGGAAAGGGAAAGAAGACAGTAGATCAGCATACTTATCTGTTTTATCTTTGCTGATGCTAGACTGTAATAAATTTTGAACAAATGTTTATAATGAAAGGTGAATAAATTTGTTCTGTTTTTGTTTTAATCTTTTTGCTTTGCTGTTAGGTGAGGGTATTGGCAACATCACCAAAAAGGGGGAAATTGTTGGACTTATTTCTAAGTTTTAGTGATGAGTGCCAGACTAACTGTTATAGTGTAAAGGCAAAAAGATGTCTAGATCAAATGTATAGGTTCATTAGAGTTTGATTTTTGAATTGGTTTGATCAAACAAGCACTGTAAAGGTCAGCTGATTTATATCAGCAGACTGGTCTAGGTCAGTAGGGTAGATAGGTCAGTAGACTAGTCAGGAACCTGATGAAGACTGAAGGCTGAGGGTTCAAACTCAGTTAATGAAGGCTAAGGGATCAAACTTAGTAATTAAAGTCTAAGATATGGAATCAGAATTAAGGCAAGTCTGTGATGACCTAAACTGATTACATATACCCTGTGTACAATGTCTAAGTTCCTTAAGTTGGATGGTGATTGGAACTTAGGTATTTGCAAAAAGCTGTAATCAAACTTCACAAATAAAAGTTATATAAAAGAAGTCAGCTGCATTGCGTTTTAAACACATCAAATTTTAGTTCAGCAGACTGATAGGTATTTCAGCAGACTGATGAACCTGCTGATATACATACCTCGATTAATTCAAGATTACATTGGAAGATTACATGGATAAGGACAGCCAACTACCTCTGATTTATCAAACAAATCAATGTCTGAGATTAAAAAGACGTTGGGATGATTCAGGACTTTAACCAATGGTTACAAGTCAAAGGGTGGACAGACTGCACTCTGTCAAAAAGGATTCTGACAGTATCAGTCCTATGAATAGTGACAGAAAGCAAGTCAAATGGGACAAACCAGGAACGGTCATATTTGAATTTAAAATACAAGTCACATGGACTCCTACCTATAAATAGAGGACTTCCAACTCAGAAAATGATGATGAACTAAAAAGATAAAAATACAAGTGATAATTCTGAGTTGAAAAAGCACCCTGCTGAACTTACTGAGCTTAAGGCTACTCATCCAGAGAAAATCTTCAAGTGTATTCTGTATTCAAGCTACATCAAGTCTACACACTTGAAGACTGCAAGCTGCTGGTTACTTCATCCTAATCAAGCTACTGCAACTGAATCATTTACTTGATTCATTCTTTATTTTACAAAGAACCTGTTGAAGACAATGAAGCACTTTTGTGTGAAAGACTGTTGTTTGTGGTGGAGCTAGTGAAGAGGCAATCCTACCCTTCAAGGACCAGTGGAAGACTTTGGGGCAGCAATCCTACCTGTTCTAAGTTTTCAGTTTGTGAAGCCATAGTCATTGGTGAAGGACAAGCAACCTTAGGAATCTTTGTAACAGCTACATTAAAGATCTCTAGTGAATTACCTCCAACATCACAGGAGAAGAGTGGACTGACAGGATTACACCACCTGGAACCACTATAAAATCTTCCTACTTACTTTTTGCACTTACATTCTGCATTTAGTTTATCATACACTTCATCCTACTGAATCTAGAAACTGAACTAACACACATACACTACTTAGTATCATATTTATCAACAAGTAATAAGGCTTAATTTTTGATATAATTCCGCTGCACAAATTCAGTAAACTCAACTGTCAGTAGACTACGTGTATCAGCAGGCTACTGAGGTATCAGCAGGCTACTGAAGTTGCTAAATTTGTTAACTCCAAAAGCCCTCTAAACTTAACCAAAGCCTTTTCAAGAGACCAACAGATTCATACTCAGGTTCATGTAAAGACTAACTAATGTTCAAAAAACCAAAAGATAGTAAAACATAAGCAAAAAGGGTAGTACCTTGCCTTCAACATTGTACCACGAATAATTCAAACCTTTTAATATTTATTTTCTCGGAGCCATCTAGGTGCTTTAAAGGTGTTGCTTCCATTGCTTTTCCCATCGTAGATTCGTAGCTCCACATGTTGCTGGGTTATTTTCTCAGCGCCCGCGAAAAATTACTGACTCGGATTATTGTTTCCCTGGTTTCTGCAAACAAAAGAAAAACAAAAAACAAATAGACCGTAGACTGACTTTAACATGGTTTCCCATGCTGCTATTAGACCAACGGATTAAACATACAGAGATAAACAGACACGCGAAGTCCCAGAAAACAGAACCTGGCTCGTTGGCACCGAGAGGCAGTCTCGCTGGGAGTGAAACCAGATGTTCCAGATTCTGGAATTTTTTACACAGAGCAGACAACCAGAGGGACTAAAAAACGTAAAAACAGACTCTAAAACAGAAAACTTAACATGAATAAAAAATTTATATATAAAATTGACCGTTGGTTCCCCGGCAACAGCGCCAAAAACTTGATGACGTAGATCAAGTGATAATAAAATACTTGACCACCATAAACCAATACTTGCAAGAGGGCTAGGTCCATCGTAGTATAGCTATAGCGAATCAAGGTCGATCCCACAGGGAACCAATTGTGGATCATTTATATACAAACAATTAATCATTCATATCAAGGATACAAAGGCAGTCTACGACCAACGAAAGACAAGAAAGGTAAAGGACTCGACTCGACACAACACATAAACAACGTAATTAACCTCCCTAATTACTATGTTATCGTTTGGATCTAGAGATTCTATATAAAGACTCGACAACTACTAAACCGATTCGTATTTCTTTTATATTGGCTACGGGAGTCATCCCCTAAACTAGATCTAGCTCCAGGTAGGCCATCTAGATCACTATGCTACATTACGTGACTTCGCTTCGTAGGCCTCCATCTCATTTAACTCACACGCTTACAAAACTAGGGATGCCGATATTAACCGTATTCCTCACTTAGGCAACATTTAGGCGTACTTCCTAAGTGATCGCATTAGTCTCTGTCCCATTAACAATTACCTGCACGGTCTCATGTTAGTCTACGATTTACGTTTAACTAGATGTGCACAATTCCCTAATACAGAACAGATCTAGATCTCGCTGAAAGTCCCGGAAGATCAATTCATGAGCCGACATAGAAGCCCTATATTGGTATTTTCTAATCATACGATAATTAATACAGACGAGCAATGTAGCCGTAGCCATACCTACTAAGATAAGAAATTCTAGGTGGACAATCACACCATAAAGACGTGGCTAGATTGACGCGGCGAAAACCTAAATCTTAGCGTTTCTATATACGTAACGGATAAAATAGAGATTCATAAAGCCATTATATAGATCTACTAAAAACACGATTGTCGATCATACCAAAGTCATCTATAGGTCCCTGGATAACAGATCTGGTCGTGTGGATCCTTATAGACAAGAAATCCCCAACGCCTCATATAGTATCCTTATATCTACATTGTTTGGTGAAGAACGAACAACCTCAAACGATAAACAATAATTGGAGGGACTTAACTACAAAGAACAAGGAAGAAATAAATACAAGAACTCATATAATTGCTGCTGAACTTGTATTAAAACTACTCTAAGAAACTGAGAATTTGTGTTATGAAAAGTGATATAAAGTGCTACAATGAAATAAGTATTTATAGGCTTGGAAAACCGACTTAGGATAAACTTCATCCGACCTAATTTACGTTTCCTAAATCCTAATAACGCGTCGAGATAACTCCAAGTCAATACAGTGGTTTTGTTGAACTCACTCCCAGCGAAGTAGGGGCTCGTTGCCAGCGAGTTCATCAGTTTCTGATTGGCTCACTAGCTTTTCTTGTTCCTTACTCCTCTTTTCGTGCTGCTTCGGTATTTATCTTTTATTCAATCCGATTCTGCTCCGATTTTTCTTGAGATTTACTTCCCTCGTTGGTAGATATCCTCCAATTTATCGTAATCTATAAAATAAATATTTATTGCACAGTAAATCATATTTAAATGATAAAAACAGATAAATATCAAATTATATTCTATTAATCACATAACATTAAATAATCATTATAAACATGTGATTTAACATAAAATATATATTATTAAGCTTGATTTAAGGATAACGTTGATGACTTTTACGAGTATATTTTGACCGTCATCACACCCAGTTATTGAAGAATGAAGGATTGAGGGTTCAAACTCAGTTTATGGAGACCAAAGCTGAGACTGAAAGTCAGAATTTAGGCAAATTGTGATGACCTAAACTGACTCTATAGATCTTGTATGAAGACCTAAGACACAAAAAGATAATGAAATCTTAGATGATTTATATGTTGTGGTGTACTCTGATTAAATCAATTATAATCAGATGAATAAAAATGTACTGAGCTTTTGAAGAAGAGTAAAAACTCAGTTAATGCTCTTAAACCTAAAAACTGACTAGAACACAAAAAATCAGTTTGAAGTTGAAGTTATATGAAAACTGAAGAAAGATCTGGCCGTTATAAAGCAAGCAATTTTATTGGATACCCCGAAATGTCAAAAAGTACACTGACATTCAACAAAATAAGCAAGACCACCAACGGATACTAAGATTCAAATTCAAACGTTCAAATTATTCAAACATTGGAAATGCCCCAATAAATAGGTCACTTCTACCACAAGAAGAAGTGTGGAGTTCTAAGAATAAATTTATCTAGAAAGATTCTACTAAAGGAGAAAGTGAATTAAAAAAAAACTCATGCTATATACTTTATTGCAAGATCAAGAAATCTTCAAAGTGTCCTCAAGCATTCAAAGAAATACCAAGATCATGCACTTGAAGAAAAACAGAGCTTGAACATATTATACACATCTAGAAGAATAAGCTCAAATCACAAGTTGAATCATAGTTATTGATTCAAGTCTCAATTTTGACTTTATCAAATGTTTTAGACTGTGAAACACCAAGAATGTGTGAAGGACAGTTGAGCTGCAGTCAGGAAGACTGTGTTTGTGACGAGTTGGTGAAGAGGAAATAGAACCCATTAAGGACCAGTGGTGCAAGAAGTTGCAGAGCAGCAATTCTACCTGTTCTATAGTTTCTTAGATTGTGAAGCAAGGGATTAGCCAAGGACTATCAGTTTAGGTATTTTTGTAACCGAGCTAGCTCAAAGTGTTTTAGTGGAATTTTCCTCCGCATCACAAGGGAAGAGAGGACTGACATGATTACACCACCTCGAACCTCTATAAATTATGTCTTATTTATTTACTTACCTTACGCATTTACTTACTGTATTATAGTAGCACTCAGCAAACATAAGATACCGTGTCAGCACGGCACTGCATCTTAATTCAGCAAACTGATAACTCAAGTTCTATAAAAAGGCTTTAATAATCCGCTGCCGGTTAACTCAGTTAAGCATAAGTCAGTTTTGACTTATACTCAGCTAAGTTAGCTTAACTCTACTCAAGCTTTAGATCGAACTTAATCTGGTTCAAGATTCAGTTTTTGGGTTTTTAGGGACAAGTTTATTCATCCCCCCTCTAAACTTGTGTCAGCCTTTCCAAGGGACCAACAATTGGTATCAGAGCAGTGCTTCTATTCCGAAGGGATCCTTAGCTGATTCTCTATATCAGTTTGTTAGCTTGAAGTAACTCGGCTTCAGTTATTTCCGATACAAACAATTTGTATCGGAGCAATCCTTCCTTTTGAAGGTGATCCAAAGTTGTTACTACTTCGAGTCTTTAGTTTGATTAACTGGCCATCAATTATTTCTGATACCAACAATTGGTATCGGAGCAAATATTCAACTTAGAAGAGATCTCGGATGGAGCTTTATCAGCTGTAACTGACCAACAGTTATTTCCAATTGTTTTCAAAGATTTTTCAAAACTGCATCATGGATACACAACATGACTTTAGAAGTTTAATTGATTACTCATTTTTACAACTTGATGAATATAAAAGCGAATTGCAAGCTCTTGTTGCTGACACTCAAGAAAGATTAATCGAGACATTCATTGAAGATTCAATGATTACCAACAGCCATGAGAGTTCTGAGATTTTACCATTAAGTCTTGCTGCACAAGGTCTCATTGAAAGTGATGAAGAAATCATTGATAATGCAAGATGAAGAAGCCGAAAGTTTGGTTTTGAAGAACCTTTTATACATTTGGTTATGAATAACTTATCTGGCAGCCATTTCTCTATCCTTATAAATGGTTCTCCTGTTGGTTTCTTCTCTTCCACAAGAGGTATTAAACAAGGTGACCCCCTCTCTCCTTATTTGTTCATCATTTTAACCGAAGCTATTTCTAGAGGTCTAAAAAGTGTCATGATTCCTGGCACTGATACTTATGCTACACCTACTGGTTTTGCTCCTGTCACTCACTCTCTTTATGCAGATGATCTGATAATATTTGCTAGAGCTGCTAGGGCTACCATCAATAAGCTGGCTAATTTTTTAGCTATTTATGAGAGGGCCTCTGGTCAGAAGGTCAACAGAAGCAAGAGCTCTTTTATTATGTCTAGTAAAGCTCCCCAAAAAGCTACTCAGAGTGTGGAAACTATAACTGGTTTTCAGCAAGACACTTTTCCTTTCACTTATTTGGGATGTCCTATCTTTTGTGGTAGAGCCAAGTCTTCCTACTTCCAGTCTCTTGTTGATAAATTTGAAGCAAAACTTAACAAATGGTACACTAAGTATCTCTCCCCTGGGGGCAGGCTTATACTTATCATACATGTCCTTTCCTCTGTTCCTATCAACATTATGTCAGCTGTTAAGTTGCTTATGGCTACTATTCAGAAGTTGGAGCAAATTATGGCTAACTTCCTTTGGCATGACAGTGATAATCACAAGAGAAGGCATTGGAGGAGTTGGCAAAATGTGTGTTATCCTACAGTTGAAAATGGACTTGGTATTAGGAGCTTAAAGACCTTCCAGGCAGCTCTTGCTTGTAAATTATGGTGGAAGATTCATCAGCAGCAAGGATTGTGGGCAAAAAAGGTGATGAATGGCTCCTATCCTCTCTACAAACTCCATGCTTGGAAGCTGCTGGGACCAGTCCAAGAATACACTGATCAGAATATGATCTATCTGACTGGCCCTGTAAATAAATGGGTGTGGACTGTGGATAAGTCTGGAAAATTTTCTGTCTCCTCTGCTTATGAAACACTTAGGATGAAGAGATCATGCCTGTTTGATTTAGGGGAAATCTGGAAGCCCTATATTCCCCTCAAAATTGCACTGTTTAATTGGAATTTATACAATGGTTTACTGCCTTTTGCTGATCAGTTACATAAGATGGGATTTTCAGAGCCTTTTAAATGCTTAAATTGTTCACATGGTGATACTATGGACCATGTGATCTGGAGTTGTCAAAGAGCTCAAGAAGTCTGGAATTTTTTTCAAAATATTCTTAACTATTACCCTGCTGCTGCAAATCTTCAGGAAGTTCACAAAGCTTGGAGATGTAACAGCATTAGGGGAGCTCTTGGTAAGGTTATTCGGATTATCCCTTCTTTAATTTTTTGGGGACTTTGGAAAGATAGGTGCAGTATGCTTCATGTGACTGCCATGGACATTCATCAGACAATCAAAAATATTGTTGCTGATCTGCAAAACATATGTCAGAGTATGAATCTCACCAAAAAGAACAGTGAAGATATTATCCTTGTTAACACAGGACTGCTCAAGAATCTGGCAGCAAGGCCACAGAAGACTGTTGTTGCTATTAGATGGCATGCTCCTCCTCCTGCTTGCTATAAATTGAATATTGATGGTTCCTCCCTCCAAAATCCTGGAATAGCTGGAGGTGGTTTCATCATTCGTGATGAGAATAGTGCTCTTATTGTTGCTGGTACTAGAGCTTATGGTATTGCTACCAATTTTGAAGCTGAGTTGAAGGCTCTTATTGATGGAACACAGCAATGCATTGATCTTCAACTCCAAAATGTTGAGATTGAATCTGACTCAAAGCTGATGGTTGATATGATTCATGGAAAATCATAGCCTCCTTGGAGACATATAGCTGAGATTGCTACCATGACTGATATGTTGAATCAGAATAATTTTCAGACCAGGCATATTTACAGAGAAGGTAATATGGCAGCAGATTACTTGGCTAAGAAAGCTCACGGCATAGCAGTACAATTCACATGGGGGATGTTGATGAGGGTCTTAAAGCTATCTTACTTGAAGATTTGCTTCAGCTGGCTCATATAAGATATCTTAATGGATAGCATTTTACAGAGGGTCATCATGCTTGGAAGCACCTTTCAATTATTCTCTGAAGGGTGCAAACCAGGTTGTATCTACATTCTCTGTGCCAATTTGTGTTTATTTCCTATTTGCAGTTTATCTATTGATATACCTCCTGGCAAGACCAGTTTGATCATCAATTTCTGGGGTTTCATTAGTCCAAGACTTCAATGGATCATTGCTTGGACTTTAATTTGGGGGCAGGCTTCATTTCAAAAGATAGATGCAGCATATCAAGCAAGACGGGGACAACAAAATTCTGAAGATCAGCATTCTCCCATGGTTTTCAAGTTTAGTTTAAGGCTAGATAGGATTTATTGGAATTTTCATAAGTTTTTTCTTTTTTTTTTCCTTTTGGTTGGGTGATTTTGCCGGTGTGTCAAGGCCCGTACTCTTCCCCTAGCACTCGATTTTTCCCACCCTGGGTTTTTCGGACTAGGGGTTTAAGGAGGCGGGGTTGCTCACTGATGACATTATTGTAGTGAGGAGGCCATGGATGGCAACACTGTAAATTTCTTTGTTCTTCTTTAATAAAATTTACAGTTTTGAAAAAAAAAAAAAAAAAAAGAGAAGAAGCCGAAACTGAGAACTTATCAATCAAACATCATAAGGTAAATGCTTCTACATCAAACTGTCACACTGCCAGGAACAATAATAGGAATGCAGATTTCAATGAAACCTTAGACATTCTCATAAAGGAATTAGAGGAAATTCAAAAGAGTTATGAGAATGTCAAAAAGGAAAAAGAATTGTTGAAAGCTGAAGTTCTAAGATTAAATGCTGAGATTAATTCCATCAAGGCTAACAATGAAACTCGGGGAAATTGCTCAACTGATGAGATAACAGAGGTAATAAATATCACAGAGTCATCAGCTGATCAAATTCCTAGTGTTCGGTTGAAACCAGGAAAACCATTTGGAGATAGAACAGGTTTAGGGTTTGACAACCAACAGAATTCTAAGTTGAGACCTAGTTCAGCTGCACCTAAGTTTGTAGCTGCACAAAATTCAGGATCACAGAAAACTAATAACAGTGTTAGAAATGACAGAAACATAGCATAGCCTCGTTCAAAAATTGACAAAACTGTAAAACCAGTTGGTGGCAATCCGCAAACTGACAGATTCTACAGAAAAACTCAAAATGCTGAAAAAGGCAAAACTGATCAGAGATCAGTCAAAAGAACATTCAAATCATATTCACCTAAGAATGACACTCATTCATGGAATAGTAGATTCAGAGGGAAAGGAAGACTCTTTCCTACTGATGAAGACTGGAATGGACCCATGATCACTTAGTCTCACAAAATTTTCAAGAAAAAGACGATCGAGTCGAAACAGCAAAATATTGTGAAAATTGACTCTTTCAAGTCAAAAGGTCAAAGAAAAATATGTGAGAGAAATGAATCAATTTGGAGAAAATTGAACGATCTCAAAAAGAATATTAATTCTAAGGAAAAGTAGTCATTTCCAAGAATTAACTCAAAAGCTAATCCAAAAGGACCCAAACAAACATGGGTACCAAAAAGCTCTTAATTTGTTTTGCAGATGAAAACTGACTACTGAGGAATTACGAAAAGCTGACATCGTCAAAACTGAGATGTCAATAACTGATCAGGAAAAACAAGGCTGAGATCCAGTTTGATCATGTTACGGATAATATCAACGCGGAAACTTTACAGTTGGAGATACAGTGCATCAATTGCATTTACTGGTACAAGCTACACTTGGCAGAAAAGTCATCCTACACAGATCTCAATCGTCCATCTTCTCCACTCACCATCTTTTTCACATCTCAATACCTGATGTGATTTATGACAAGACGTTTTGAATCCCACTTAGATTTTTGAACTACCAAATCTACAATCTATAAATACCTTTGTATTACCTTTAGAAAAATCTCTACATTCAGTTTCATTCATCCCCCAGTTCGAAAGAATTATTTCATTCTTCAAATTCTCAAAATCCACTCCAACAATCAGAAATCATGACTTTTACCTGAGTTGAAGCCGGATTGATCAGTTCACTTGATCAATTTCTTGAAAAATACAATAACTCAGATCTTGCTAAGCAAATTGTACCAAGATCAAAAAAATCAAAGGTCTTGAAGAAGTGTTCAACATTGCACTAGAAGGTGTTTTCCTGGACAGCATCGGTGATTTTTATGAGTTTGGAAGAACAGGCATAGAAGATGAATACACCTAGACAACCAAAGTAAATGTGAAGGAAATTAATGTTACTGAGAACTTTATTGCAGAAATATTCGGTTTCAAGAAATCTGGATCTCTTCTGCTATCAAGTTAACCAAAGAGCAAAGAGAGAAGTGGTGGAAGGATATTGCAATCAAAGGAGACTCTAATGTCTCATTGTCAGGTTCAACAGGTTTCCTCAAACCTGAGTTCAATTATTTGACCAAGATGCTAGCAAATTGTGTAATTAGGAATGCAGGCAATTTTAGCAATCTTTCTGGCACCAAATTAGATCTGTTGGATGTTATTTGGTTTGAAGAAAACTTCAATTGGAAAAGATATATTCTTGACCAATTGGCAGCACAATCATCTGATGTATAGGAAGATTTTATCACAAAAAGACACTTGAATTATTGGCACAAAGGATTATTGACCATTTTGGAATTGCAAGAAGAGGATAGACTGCAATTGTTGATGGTAAAATAGCAGCAAAAGATGAGAAGATCAAATCTGGAAAGGGGAAAACTGAAGGTTCTGAAGCTGAACCTAAAAAGAAAAGGAAAGGACCATCTAAGAAAGTCACAACAGATGAAGCACTGGTAGATCTTGAGAGATTAAAGGAGAGAAAAAGAAAAATGGATGATTTGGAGAAAGACAAAGCTGATGAAGAAACTGAGAAAAGCAAGGAATCATCACCTGCAAAATCTGTAACTTCAAAAACTGGAGGTCAAACAAAGAAACCCAGAGCTGAAGCTGAAACCCCTACCAAACCTATAGCTGAAGTGGCACCCATACAAGAATGAGTTGAAGAAGTTCAAGAAATCGACCCGGAAATTGATAATGTTGAGCAAGTAAAGGAACCTGGTGCTGAACTGGAAATTGAATCATATGAGCTTCAGGCAGCTGAATCAAAAGAGAACCCTGAACCAGTTGCTGAACCTATAGCGGAAGAAGGAATTATTGCTGAAGTGAATCTAGGAACTGAACAAGTTAGCATAGTTCCTGAAATTGAAACTGAGTCATCTATCATCCCAGTTTTTGTTGAGGGGGAATCCAGCAAAACTGAAGCTGAGAAAGTTGAAGAACAGTTGGGACTCTAGCTGAATCAAATCTGGAAGATCCTAGAGAAACTGAAGAGATTACAACCCAGCTTGATATTTCTGTCGATATTTGAATGCTGATTGAAGATGACTATAGGAAACTTGATGCTTATCAACATTGGATGTTCAGCTCAATTGATAATCAAAGAAGCCAACTATAAGCTATGGAAAGAACGGAGCAATGGGTCTTTGATTTATTCAATATCACTCATCTATCTCAATTATTCAGTTCTGAAGAAATCTTAAGTAATGGATATTCCCCAATTAGAAACAGTTACTGGAAGAAGTTTGTTGAAGGAGGAGGTTCTAAGTCTAAGAAAGATGATAATGATGACGATGATGATTCTCAGGGGGATCCTGATCTACAAAAAAGGATACTTGCCTCTCTTCAAGAAAAAGAAGCCGGGAAAGATGCTAAAGAAAGTACTGAAGGAATTGATGATTCGGACTCTAAGACTTAGTCTGGATCATAGAAAGAAGACGAAGAAGGTTATCAGTCACCGACTGATAGAGAAGTTCTTGAGATAGCAAAAGCTGAAGCTGATCAACCATGAGAAGAAACTGATGACGAGCTTGACGTAAAGCTGTCA
Source organism: Gentiana straminea (assembly GCA_036785695.1). Classification (NCBI taxonomy): domain Eukaryota; kingdom Viridiplantae; phylum Streptophyta; class Magnoliopsida; order Gentianales; family Gentianaceae; genus Gentiana; species Gentiana straminea. Next base: position 9,286,400 of record JAVUPR010000224.1, on the reverse strand, counting down.
CCGGTAAGGGAAACTGATCCTTCTACTCTAAATGAAATAAGAAGACAGTCTGAAGAAAACAAGGAAAAACTGAAAGGAATCATTTCTCCGCTTACAAAAGAAAAGAGAGAAACTGAGAAAGCACCTGAGTCTGAGGTAGCCAAAATAGAAAAGAAAGCTGAAAGTAGAAAAGATGTGCCAACACAGGCTGAGTTCATCAAGTACAACTTTAATGAGTTTGTGAGAATACAAATTGAAGATATGTGCATCTTTGGGAAAGTGTTACAATCCATGGAGGAAAATAAAAATTAAAGATCTAACATGGAGAAGAGATTGTATAGTGTCAAGAAGGATTGTCATGACACACTGATCGCAATCAAAAATGCATCTATTGAAACGGTTGCTAGGAAAACTGAAACTCAAGAGAAACTGGTAGGCATGGTTACTAATGTACATGACAGAATGCTGCTTCTGGAAAATGCCATGAAAGACTCAGTGGTTGCACAAACCATATTGGCATCAAATCAACATCACTTGAACTCTTATATGAGAAGTCTGATTCAAAAGGATGATGTCAATAAGGGGGGAAATAAAGCCATCTTACAAGTCAATGCAGCTGAAATGCCAGAAGTTCTGGAAAGCATAGATTATAAAGTGGTCGAACTGAAGAAAGCCAGAGGAGACATGCCTGATGAAGAAGCTGATTAGGAAATTTTCTAAAACAACTGAGAAGTGACGTGGTTTAGATTCACAGCTTTATAGTATCTTCAGGGAGCTACCCACTAAGGAAGGTGAATCAAGAGAACAAGCCCTAGAAAGTTTTCTAGTCATGCAGAAAGTCCTTGTTCATTATTAGAAAAAGATGAACAAATGGGAAAGAAATGGTACGCTGGATAAAGCTGAAAAGAAAGTTGAAGAAACGGACTCTGAGTTTGTCAAAGATCTACTGAAGACAATCTACCAATGAAAAGTTAAGAAAGATTGTGTTTGTATTCACAGTATTGTTCAAAAGCATGTTTTTCGGAAAGCACAATATGACCAATTCATGGAATGTATTGGCAAACATAAATGGAATTGAGAGCAGTCTAACAAGCCAGGCCATGAAAGTAATTGCTGAAATGAATGACAAGCAGATTGAAGGAACTGACAAAGGAAAGGGAAAGGAAGCTGAAACTTAGTTTCTTTTTCACATTTTGTTGTATTTCAATACTTAATACTTTGTAACTCAGTATCATCAATAAAAACTCAGTTTCTCAGTTCTTTGTGTTTGTTTTTGTCTTTATCTTTTTGCATTGCTTTTGAGAAGGATATTGACATCATCAAAAAGGGGGAAATTGTTGGAAATAAAAGTTATGTTTTGATGATGATTCATGAGTTATTCAGTTGTTGTTCTTAACCCCATTGATGAAGTGTCATAACTAGCTGTTATAGTGCAAAGCAAAAAGATGTCAAAATATTAATGTATAAGATTTAATAAAGTCTGATATTTGTGTAAGTAAAATCAGACAAGCACTGTAATAGTTCTTGGATCAGAACTGAGAAAATGAGTAACTAACTGATGATTTTATGAAAACTGAGTTCACAACTGAAGATAGAGAAACTGACTCCGAGCACACCTATGAAAGCTGAAGAAGGTAATTTTCACTGAGCGACACGGACTCGGTTGGCTTATTTAGAAGCCGAAGAACTGATGGACACATACTCTATTATTGAAGAATGAATAACTGATGGTTCAAACTCAGTTTATGAAGACCAAAGCCGAGACTGTAAAGTCAGAATTTAGGCAAGATTGTGATGACCTAAATTGACTCTATAGTTCTTGTATGAAGACCTAAGATACATAAGGACAATGGTATCTTAGATGATTTATATGTTATGGTGTACTCTGATTAAATCAATTATAATCATATGAAGAAAAGAGTACAGAGCTTTTGAAGAAGAATAAAAACACAGTTAATGCTCTTAAAGCTGAAAATTGACTAGAACACAAAAAATCAGTTTGAAGCTGAAGTTATATGAAAACTGAAGAAAGATCTGACCGTTATAAAGCAAGCAATTTTATTGGATACCCTGAAATGTCAAAAAGGACACTGACATTCAACAAAATAAGAAGGACCACCAACGGATACAAAGATTCAAATTCAAACGTTCAAATTATTCAAACATTTGTAATACCATTATAATTAGGTCACTTCTACCACAAGAAGAAGTACGGATTCTAAGAATAAATTTATCTCGAAAGATTCTACTAAGGGGGAAAGTGAGTTAAAAGCTATATACTTTATTGCAAGATCAAGAAATCTTCAAAGCGTCCTCAAGCATTCAAAGAAATATCAAGATCAAACACTTGAAGAAAAACAGAGCTTGAACATATTATACACATCAAGAATAATAAGCTCAAATCACAAGTTGAATCATAGTTATTGATTCAAGTCTCAATTTTGACTGTATCAATGGTTATAGACTGTGAAACACCAAGAAGGTGTGAAGGACAGTTGAGCTGCAGTCAGGAAGACTGTTTGTGATGTGTTGGTGAAGAGGCAATACAACCCTTCAAGGACCAGTGATGCAAGCAGTTGCAGAGCAGCAATTCTACATGTTCTATAGTTGCTTAGATAGTGAAGGTAGGGATTAGCCAAGGACAATAAGTTTAGGACTTTTTGTAACCGGGCTACCTGAAAGAGTTCTAGTGGAATTTTCCTCCGCATCACAGAGGAAGAGAGGACTGACAGGATTACACCACCTGGAACCTCTATAAATTATGTCTTATTTATTTACTTACCTTACGCATTTACTTACTGTATTATAGTAGCACTCAGAAAACATAAGAAACTGAGTCGGCACAACACTGCATCTTACTTTAACAAACTGATAACTCAAGTTTTATAAAAAGGCTTTAATAATCCGCTTCCGGTTAACTCAGTTAAGCATAAGTCAGTTTTGACTTATACTCAGCTAAGTCAGCTTAACCCCACATAAGCTTTAGATCTAACTTAATTTGGTTCACGATTCAGTTTTTGGGTTTTTGGGGACAATTTTATTCACCCCCCCCTATAAACTTGTGTCATCCTTTCCAAGGGACCAACAAACATTATGCAGTGGCAATGTATGCGCATTGCCCATTTGATGTGCACACATTGTGCACGAGAGACAAATATGAGACATCATGTTGCCTCAATGTTGCACATTGCCCCTCAATGCGCACGCATTGAGCACAATAACTCCCTAAAACACAGTTTTCAGCCCTTTGCCGATTTCTACTCCATTCCAACCAAGTTTAACATCAAAATAAACATCAAAACAACATCAAATCACCTTTCTAACAACATTTATCATCATAGACTTGTATAACAACAAATTAGGCATGATTCCACATTAAACCACACAAAACACTCAACCTCAAACATCATAAACCTAATTACACATTAGGAAGAGCATGTTAATTGTTCAAAGCTAAATACAAAGCCGAAACTACGAGAAAGACTGCAGCAACTCTCCTCCAAAACAAATCCAAAACCTTGATGAAACTTGAAAGTTTTTGTATCCACACAATCCTTGGCTTCTCACGAATCCATTGCTATAATTTTATCTAAAAACCGGTGTAAAACTTGTGAGAAATTGTAAGAACTCTCCTTATCCTCTATTTTCCCTCTCAACCCTTCTCAAGTTCGTGCAAGTAGTTCTTCTGACAAACTCCCAAGCAAAAACTCCTACTTAATGGGAATTTATTTTTCCTAGAATAACTCCTCCCTTTATTTTCCAATTAAAGCCAAATTAAATTTCCTTCATATATATATATGGAAATAATAATTGAGAAGGTAAACAAAAACCAGATGAAATAATAATTGAGGATTTTAATAAATCTCTTGACAATTGGAAAATTCCAAAGGTAAACAAAAACCAAATATATGAATCACCAAGATTCATTAGTTTTAAATCCGATTTTACCATTAAAACAGAAGAAAGAGATATTCAACTATCAAAACCCTTTGAAACCATACAGTTTCTTCTTCAAACTCCTTACAAAAACATCGTAAAAAATAATAACAATATATTCATATCAGTCTAATACAAGTGGGAATAAAACCTCTGACCAGAGAAGGATTAAACACTTCCATTCTTGCAGTTCTCAGAGATACAAGACACTTAGACTTTGAAGATTCACTTTTAAGTTCAATTGAATCTAGTCTTTGTACAGGCCCAATTACATTTGATTGTTGGCCAAATATTTCAATTTCCCTAAATGATCCACATATCCTAAAATCACTTGTGCTTCAACTAAAAAACGCACAATTACAAAATGTTAGAAGGATCAATTCCTATTATTATTATTTTTAGATTACACTACAAATCTATGATTTCAGCCTTTTTCTACAAAAGTACGATGTTACAGTCCAAATAGAGAAACACACCTACTACAGACGGATCTTTCAAGATCTAATAAGAGTACTTTTAGAACCATCAAATGGAAAGATATTACTCTTCCTGATGACGGGTTTTAGAAAATGTAGTCCCATTACACCATAAATTTCCAGAACCAAATTCAGAACTAAAACATGTTACTCAGTTCACTGATGGCAAGGTAAAACTTCTTTTTGACAGAAGAAAAAGTATGAGTGCTCAATACACCGATTCTAGGTCTGTATCTAAAGATACTTCTGCTACTATTGACCTAGGCATTGTATCACAAATCCTATCAGTTATAGGCACCTCAAAACCAAGGAATTCAATCTCCGATATCCCTGTTACAAGATTAAGAAACGTAGATTATGTTTCACAAATACCAAGATCTTTTTATCATGCAAAAAACGAGGTAGGTAACGAACCAACAAACCCTCCGGAACCAACCAAACCCTCTTTTTCAGCCATTACTGATAATTTTAATGAACTAAATATAATTTAAAAAGATTTTACAATTCATAAAAAATTCTTCACAGTGAATTTACTCTGAAAGGAACGTAAAGAAAAGGACTTGATTCTTTGATAAATTTCTGTTAAAACGACAAGAATTTCAAAACAAATACTACGACTTTGTAAATAACTATAAAATTCATATAAATTTCTTTGTCTGGTTTGAAATTTATTACCTAGAACATCGTATTGACTACCCTTTCTCAACCATAATTAGTCCTATTACCATTCGTAATAAGAATCCGGAATGGGAAACTACCCAAAATTCTAAAGAAATAAAATATTTTCACCCACCATTCCGAGGAATAAAAATACGGCACCAAGATCAATATATAGAAGCTTATCCAATCAAAATGCCCGGAGAAGACGACAAAAGAAATATAAAAAAATATTATCTCACAAAATAATTACACAAACACTAATCTTCACACAATTGGAAAACAATTAGAAAAAAATGGAAAGACACATGAAGATTAGTCAAATTGAGAAAACTCCGCAAAATGATAATTCCAATGTACTAAAAAACCTAACAACCCCAGTCTTCAAACCATACCAAGTGTCTTCATCATCTATCAAAGATATCCAAAAGAAAAAAATCTGATTTACTTAAAGATTTACAAAACAGACTTCAAAAGATGACAATGGGCTCATCTTTTGAAAATCAAATAGAACCTGACACCCCCACAACGACATTACATAGTAATACGATTGGAAAAGAATATGATTTGGAATCACAAACAGACACCGATACCTCACTAGATCAAAATCAAATAAACAAAATAGGGTGGAATTCACAACACGTTCCAAATTATCCTCTTGACATTATACCTGTTGACACTCAAATTCAAAATCGTTTTAATGCATCATCTGTTTATAATTGGAACTTAGATACTATGAATGAATATCAAATTCTATCCCTCCTATAGCAAATGACAATGGCTGCAAATGCATATAGAACACAACATAGAGTCCAAGATAGGACTACCGTAGAATTACTAATTGCAGGTTTCTCAGGACAATTAAAAGGATGGTGGGATTTTTATTTAACACCTGACCAACATGACAAATACTTAGTTCACTAAAATACGATGAAAAACAAAATCTAATTCTTGACGAGCAACAAGAACCTTCACAGGATGTTGTATCTACTCTAATACATACCATCTCAATAAATTTTCTAGGAGATCCAACAAATTAAAAGAGAGAAACATTGAACTCCTCTCGAATTTACGCTATAAAAAACTCAGTGATTTCCAATGGTACAAAAATAATTTCCTAACAAGATAAATGCAAAGAGATGATTCCAATCAGCCTTTTTGGAAAGAAAAGTTATTAGCATGACTACCAAACTTGTAAGGAGAAAAAGTCAGAAATAGAATTCGAGCAATTCAGGCAACCAAATTATTCCATACGATCAATACACATATGGACAACTAGTTAGTGTTATTCAACAAGAGGGAATGAAAATATGCCAAGACCTCAAACTTAAAAAATACATAAAATGGGAAATGAAAAAAGCTAATCTAGAACTTGGAACCTTTTGTCAACAATTTGACAATAATCCTTTTAGACAAGAATCCTCTTGCAAAGAAAATTGCAAAAAACCCAATTATAAAAACAAAACAACCTATAAACCCAATAGGAATTTATATCGAAATTACAAACAAAACAAACAACTCTCAAACAATAATTTCTATAAAACTAAAAAATATAATAAACCAAGTCCGAATTAGATAAAAAAAACATTGAATGTTATAGATGCCACAAAAAAGGACATATAGCTAATTATTGTAAATTAAAAAGAAAACTTAATGAACTAAATCTGGAAGACGACATTAGGAACAAAATCTCAAACTTACTTATTGATTATGCTAGTGAACAACTAACGGAGAAAGTACAGATAACAATGGAAAAGCAAAAATGGATGACACATTAGCAAGTACTTCTGAATCAGAAGGAAACAATGGAAAAATGTTAAATGTTATCTCAAAAAAACAACAAATTTTTATTGATATATTACAACAAATTAATGACCTAGCTCTACAACAACAATATCTCGAAAATTTATTGGAAACTTTTAAACATGAGCCATTAGCACCAAGTACTTCCACGAGTACTTATGATTTTACAACAATCTTAAACAGGAATAAAAATAAAAAAGATAATACTACGAATCACGATCTACAAAAACAGATTAAAGAGATAAACATGAATTAAGAGAATTAAAAGAAAAACAAAAAATGATTCAGTATTAATCCAAACCATTATTGAAACATTAAAAGCCAATAGTGACACGTATACTGAAAATGAAGATATTACGCAAGAGCTACAAAACATCACACAGACCACAGCTGATTTCCTCTCTGTTTTAAAAGAAATTACATCCAGGAAATAAATCATAAACATTACAGTCCAATTCATGAATGATTACGAACTTAATACCATTGCACTTTTTGATACTGGAGCAGACTTAAATTGTATAAAAGCAGGATTTGTCCGTATAAAATTCCAACATCAAACCCATGAAAAAATTTCAGCAGCCAACAATTCAAAACTAGTAATCTCTGCAAAAGCAGAAGCTTCCATAATCAATAATGGGATCTCTTTAAAGACATCCTTTGTGGTTGTCAATGATATCCATCACTCTGTAATTCTTGGCACTCCATTTATAAACCTTATAACACCATACAAGGTTTGCACAGATGCTATTTGCTTCAAGATAAACCACAAAAAACACATGTTTCATTTTCTAGTAAAGCCCAAAACTAGAAGCCTTTTATTAAAAGTTTGCTCTATACATGAAAGCACAATTAATAATATAATATATAACAAGCAATTCCAGCTCAATGAGCTTCGAAAAGATGCTTCGTTACAAAGAATAAATAAATTGCTTGACCAGCCAACTATAAAAGTGAAAATACTAAGATTACAAAAATATTCACATTAAAAGTTTGTGCTAACCTACCAAATGCTTTCTGGAAAAGAAAGCAACATATGGTTGATCTACCCTATGAAACATCTTTCAAAGAAAAAGACATACCTACTAAAGCTCGGCCCATACAAATGAATAATGACCATGAACGATTTCGCGGAAAAGAAATACACGATCTTGAAAACAAAAAATTAATCTCTAAAACTAGATCACCTTGGAGTTGTTATGCTTTCTATGTTAATAAAGCCTCTGAATTCGAAAGAGGAACTCCAAGACTAGTCATTAATTATAAACCACTTAATAAAGCTTTAAAATGGATTCGCTATCCCATACCTAATAAAAAGGACCTTCTAAATAAACTCCATGATGCCTTCATATTCTCAAAATTCGACATGAAATCAAGTTTCTGGCAAATACAAATAAAACCAAAAGACAGATATAAAACAACATTCACTGTTCCCTTCGGGCAATACCAATGGAATGTAATGCATTTTGGCTTTAAAAATGCCCCTTCCGAATTTCAAAGAATTATGAATGAAATATTCAATTATTACTCAACATTCTGTATTGTATAAATAGATGATGTACTTATATTTTCAAAAACTATTGATGAACATTTCAAACATTTAAAAACGTTTTTATATATAATCGAAAAAAGCGGTTTTGTTATATCAGAACCTAAAATGTCACTTTTCCAAACAAAAATAAGATTTCTTGGGCAGTATATTACTTAAGGTACAATTTTTTTTTCAAAACAACTTTATTTTATTAAATGAAAAAGAATAAAGTGCTACAAAGTCAATGCCACATCCCGGCCCGCCCCAAGTACGTGATAGAGTGCATAGCATGGCCTCCTTAAACCTTATGCGTGGCAAACACAGTGTAGGAAAATCCAGCACATAGGGAAGAGTACTCGCTCTATGCACCCCAAAATACCGACACCATAAATATTACAGTAATAAACATCAAAATTATCCTCCACTCGAGACTTGTCCTTGCTTAAGCACAAAAATTAGCACGGTTGAATCCGCATAGAAATTCCATGGAAAATAATAGCCCGTGTATCCGACCAAGGTATGAGCCAATGCCTCCAAAGAAGCGCCTGAAGCACGAAAACGGTAACACTCCTTCTCCACCTTGTCCTTGCCACTACAACCCAACGGATGGTTACACCTGGCATAGGAGAGAGATGATAACCCCAAAAATAGCTAAAGAATATAATAACCCAAAAAAGGAACAAGGACACCTGGATTGCACCCGTAACAGGATGATAGGGGTGCCTCCAAAGTTGAATGCCAATCCTGGGTCTATGCATTGAACCCTTTCTGTCGACCACCAGAATTCTGCTTATATGCGTCACCTTCAAATAAAAATGCCCGGTCCCAGCTAGCCGAACATGAATCCTCAAAATGCAAACGCCGGTTAAAGCATAGAAATACTTAAGGTACAATTAAACCCACAGAAAGATCTCTAAATTTCACCACAAAATTTCCAGATAAAATTCTTGAAAAAAAACAATTACAAAGGTTCTTAGGATGTTTAAATTATGTCCTTGACTTTTACCCGAATATAAACAGACTAGAAAAACCACTTCATGACCGTCTAAAGAAAAACCCTACACGTTGGAATACAACATATACAAAAATTGTCCAACAAATTAAGAAACAGGTCACACGAATTCCATGTCTCCACTTGGCAGATCCCGATCTTGGTAAAATAGTAGAAACTGATGGTTAAGATATTGGTAACGGAGGAATCTTGAAGCAAAAACAGGATTCTAAAGAACTAATTGTTCAGTTTACATCTGCACATTGGAATGATACCCAAAAGAATTATTCCACAATCAAGAAAGAGATTTTAAGCATTGTTTTGTGCATTCAAAAATTTTGAAGTAATTTATTAAACAAAAAGTTTTTGCTATGTAGAGGCTGTAAGAGTGCAAAACAAATTTTACAAAAAGATGTACAAAATCTCGCATCAAAACAAATTTTTGCACGATGTCAAGCTATTTTAAGCATTTTTTTTGATATTGAATTCATAAACGTAGATAGAAATTCAGTTCCAGATTTTCTTACACGTGAATTCCTACAAGACAGATCCGATGGCCCCCAAAGTTGACAAAGGGTAAAAGGCTACAAATACAAGTGTTACAAAACCTAAAATGTCCTGGTATGACATTGTAGTCAAAGAAGAACAAGACGCTGGCAATATTGAAGATTCAGTTTCCTTAGACCCAGAGTCACAAAAATTTCTTGAAAAATTAAGAAAAAGCCTGGAATTTAGGAAAATGCATTTATCTCAACCAAACACACAAAACCTGCTGGAATTACCCATAGCATCATCATCAAAATGCACAACGTGTCATCAAAACCAACAACATCATCATCAAAACCCATTGTTTTAACATCAAATTCATTCCACCCGCTCGCAAAACCTTCTACCACACAAAACACAACCACACAAAAATAGCTTACACAGTAAAAGCATACTCCCAAAACATTACTACAATTGAAGTTGGTTTTCAGAAACAAGATCATTTTCAATCACTACAAAATTACTTTGGAAAAGGGAGGTTTTACAAGCCTTGGGATCTGCAAAAAACCCTAGTCTTTTACCAAACCATCTTACAAGTTACTCAATCAACAAGCTTTGACAACACATATTAACAAAATAACTAAACCACACCTACATATTCGACCTGTAAAATTCACAAAGTCATTACCCCATCAGATTGGTACGGATGTCTTTCTAAAACTATTGCATTCCCAGACGAGTACAAAGAACAACCTTTTTATAAAACGATATTTAACTATTGGGAATGTCAACAGGCATGGTTTAATGCTTTCTTAATTCAAAACCAAAACAATCAACATACATGGTTGATGCATTTCGATACAAAAACTGCGGACATCTCAAAATTTCCATCATGGTGGGTTCAGTGGTGGGATTGCTTTGGTTGGGTACCAGAGATTCAAAAGCCAATGGTGCTTGAATCATTCAATATTTTCAAAACAAAGTACAAGCCCTCCGAAGCTGAAAAAAGATTTCCAGCATTTGCAACTTTAAGTACAAAATTCTATCTACCATGGAGTGTGAATTGGTATTTAGATTTTTCTGATCATCCTATTCAAATTATCAGAAGAAGATATAGGGTAAAATGGTGGGAGAAATGCAATATGTCAAAAGCCTATTGCCAGTAAACATCGAGGCAGGGTTACAAACAACACAAAGACCCCGGGAAATTCAAGTACAATCTACTGCAAACACAAGTTTCTCGGAAAAGAAAGCACAAGTTGCAGCATTACTAGCTGCGTCAAAAATAGATGATGAATTACAACAAATTTTGTTCCAATATGCATCAAATTCACAAACGTCACCTCTCAGTTCCACATCATCAGTAAACATTGACGAGGAAGACGAGGATTATCTACCGATACCCTAAAAAATAAAAAACAAACACTACATTACAAAAATCTTACCTGCAACACTATCTACTGGTTTCTTTTGCAAAAAACACCTACACAATACTTTTCACCAAATACATATATTTTTTATATAAAAAATATATGTTTACACACACACACGAACACAAAATTTTATACATATATATTTATATATATATACGTATATACATACACTCACAGATATACAAACAATATATGTTTTACACGATAGATCAATACGTCAAATCATGGACAGCAAAAACTGCACCACAAGTGGCAGACAAGAGAAGACATAACTAAAATTAAAAGGAGCTTATTTATCACAAAACGACAAAAGACGACTCAGCAAAGATATATCACTACAAGTGGCAGACAAGAGAAGACATCACTAGCAAATATTGGACATCACTTATCAAAAGACGACAACAAAAAACTCAGCAAAAAACAATATGACAGACACCTCTTACAAAGGAATATAGGACTTTAAATTATTGTACCCCCTTTAAATTATTACCAACTGCATATAAATAAGAAGACAGAGAACAGAGGAAGGAAGACTCCTTAGAATATTAAATACAAAATTTTATTTTCTATTCAAAATAGGAGCAAAGTTTTATTTTATTAGACGGCAAGAAGGAAGAGTGAAGACACTTCTGACATTTGTATCTCCACAATTGTATCCGTTTCAAACTTTTTAATTAAGGTATAAATTTTTACATGTTTTCTTTGACAAAGCATTACATATTTCATATACATTTTAATTAAGGAGTAAATTTTTACATGTTTTCTTTGACAAAGCTTTACATATTTCATATGCTGTTTTCGCATTATTGTTAAAAATCCTTCATTTTATTGTTTAATTTGTATTAGCAATCCTTCGTTGATCCCTGGGTTGTATTAGACCAATATGAATATATTGGTATAATTTTTTACAATGTTTTTGTAAGGAGTTTGCAGAAAAAAGCTGTATGGTTTCAAAGGGTTTTGATAGTTGGATATCTATTTCTTCTGTTTTAATGGTAAAATCGGATTTAAAACTAATGAATCTTGATGATTCATATATTTGGTTTTTTTTACCCTTGTAATTTTCCAATTGTCAAGAGATTTATTAAAATCCTCAATTATTATTTCATCTGTATGTATAATCCTTTCTGAACTTTCTTGAACATAACTTGATACCGACCTAGAAGATGTAGTTCTACCAAATATAGACTCTATAACCCTTTTGTTATAAATGTTTCGTACGTGCCTACAATTTCAAAATAAGAATAAAATGCCAATAGACTTACTCTCTTACAGTTTGGGCAAAAACCACTCAGCAAGTATGAATATTTACCAAAGGGGTTTGAATAATATTAAGTATAACTATCACTTCGTATGGCTCCGATACCAAAGACGCCCAGGGATCAACGAAGGATTTCTAATACAAATTAAACAATAAAATGAAGGATTTTTAACAATAATGCGAAAACAACATATGAAATATGTGAAGCTTTGTCAAAGAAAACATGTAAAAATTTATACCATAATTAAAATGTTTGAAACGGATACAATTGTGGAGATACAAATGTCAGAAGAGTCTTCACTCTTCCTTCTTGCCGTCTAATAAAATAAAACTTTGCTCCTGTTTTGAATAGAAAATAAAAGTTTGTATTTGATATTCTAAGGAGCATGCCTTCCTCCATTCTCTGTCTTCTTATTTATATGCAGTTGGTAATAATTTAAAAGGGGTACAATAATTCAAAGTCCTATATTCTTTTGTAAGTGGTGTCTGCCATATTATTTTTTGCTGAGTTGTTTGTTTTCGTCTTGTGATAAGTGATGTCCATTATTTGCTAGTTATGTCATCTCTTGTCTACCACTTGTAGTGATATATCTTTGCTGAGTCATCTTTTGTCTTTTTGTGATAAATAAGCACCTTTTAATTTTAGTGATGTCTTCTCTTGTGCAGTTTTTACTGTCCATGATTTGTCGTATTTATCTATCTTGTAAAACATATATTGCTTGTATATTTGTGAGTGTATGCATATACGTATATATATAAATATATATGTATAAATTTTGTGTTTGCGTGTGTGTGTAGATACATATATTTTTTATATATAAAATATATGTATTTGGTGAAAAGTATTGTGTAGGTGTGTTTTTTGCAAGAGAAACCAGCAGATAGTGTTGCAAGTAAGCTTTTTGGAATGTAGTGTTTGTTTTTTTTCCTCAGGGTATCGGTAGATAATCCTCATCTTCCTCGTCAATGTTTACTGATGCTGTGGAACCGAGAGGTGACATTTGTGAATTTGACGCATATTGGAACATAATTTTTTTGTAATTCATCATCTGTTTTTGACGCAGCTAGTAATGCTGCAACTTGTGCTTTCTTTTCCGAGAAACTTGTGTTTGCAGTAGATTGTACTTGAATTTGCCGGGATCTTTGTGTTGTTTGTAACCATTCCTCGATGTTTACTGGCAATAGGATTTTCACAATATTGCATTTCTCCCACCATCTTACCCTATATCTTCTTCTGATAATTTGAATAGGATGATCATAAAAATCTAAATACCAATTCACAATCCATGGTAGAGAGAATTTTATACATAAAGTTGCAAATGCTGGAAATCTTTTTTCAGCTTCGGAGGGCTTGTACTTTGTTTTGAAAATAAATGATTCAAGCAATGTTTGTTTTTGAATCTCTGGTACCGAACCAAAGCAATCGCACCACTGAACCCACCATGATGGAAATTTTTAGGTGTCCGCATTTTTTGTATCGAAATGCATCAACCATGTATGTTGATTGTTTTGGGTTTGAATGAAGAAAGCATTAAACCATGTCTGTTGATATTCCTAATAGTTAAATGTCGTTTTATAAAAAGGTTGTTCTTTGTACTTGTCTGGGAATGCAATAGGTTGAGAAAGACCTCCGTACCAACCTGATGGGGTAATGACTTTATGAATTTTACAGGTCGAATATGTAGGTGTGGTTTGGTTATTTTGATAATATTTGTTGTCAAAGCTTGCTTATTGAGTAAATTGTAAGATGGTTTGGTAAAAGACTGGTGTTTTTTTTTGCAGATCACAAGGCTTGTAAAACCACCGTTTTCCAAAGTAATTTTGGAGTAATTGGAAAGGATCTTGTTATTGAAAACCAACTTCAATTGTAGTAATGTTTTGGGAGTATGGTTTTACTGTGTAAGCTGTTTTTTGTGTGGTTGTGTTTTGTGTGGAAGAAGGTTTTGCGAGCGGCTGGAATGAATTTGATGTTAAAACAATGGGTTTTGATGATGATGATGTTGGTTTTGATGAAGATGTTGTGGGTTTTGATGATGATGCTATGGGTAATTCTAGCAGAATTTTTGTGTTTGGTTGAGATAAACGCATTTTCCTAAATTCCGGGTTTTGTCATAATTTTTCAAGAAATTTCTGTGACTCTGGGTCTAAGGAACCTGAATCTTCAATATTGCCGGTGTTTTGTTCTTCTTTGCTTACAATGTCATACCATGACATTTTAGGTTTTGTAACACTTGTATAGTTGTATTTGTAGCCTTTTTCCCTTTATCAACTTTGGGGGCCATCGGATCTGTCTTGTAGGAATTCGCGTGTAAGAAAATCTAGAACTGAATTTGTATCTCTGTTTATGAATTCAATATCAAAATGAAAAATGCTTGAAATAGCTTGCCATCGTGCAAATATTTGTTTTGATGCAAGATTTTGTACATCTTTTTGCAAAATTTCTTTTGCACTCTTACAGTCTATATGTAGCAAAAAAATTTTGTTTAATAAATCACTTTGAAATTTTTGAATGCATAAAACAATGCTTAAAATCTCTTTCTTGATTGTGGAATAAATCTTTTATGTATCATTCCAATGTGCAGATGTAAACTGAACAATTTGTTCTTTAGAATCCTGTTTTGGCTTCAAGATTCCTCCGTAACCAATATCTGAAGCAACAGTTTTTACTATTTTATCAAGGTCAAGATCTGCCAAGTGGAGACATGGAATCTGTGTGACCTGTTTCTAAATTTGTTGGACAATTTTTGTATGTGTTGTATTCCTAGGTGTAGGGTTTTTCTTTAGACTGTCATGAAGTGGTTTTTCTAGTCTGTTTATAATCGGGTAAAAGTCAAGGACATAATTTAAACATCCTAAGAACCTTTGTAATTGTTTTTTATCAAGAATTTTATCTGGAAAATTTGTGGAGAAATTTAGAGATCTTTCTATTGGTGTAATAGTACATTGAGTAATATAGTGCCCTAGAAATCTTATTTTAGTTTGGAAAAGTGACATTTTAGGTTCTGATATTTTACAGCCATTACTGATAATTTTAATTAACTAAATAAAATTGAAAAAGATTTTACAATTAATAAAAAAAATTCTTCACAATGAATTTTACTCTGAAAGGAAAGTAAAGAAAAGGACTTGGTTCTTTGGTAAATTTCTGTTAAAACGACAGGAAATTCAAAACAAATACTACGACTTGGTAAATAACTATAAAATTCATATAAATTTCTTTGACTAGTGTGAAATTTATTCCCTAGAACATCGTATTGACTACCCTTTCTAAACGATAATTAGTCCTATTACCATTCGTAATAAGAATCCGGAATGGGAAACTATCCAAAATTCTGAAAAAATAAAATCTTTTCACCCACCATTCAAAGGAATAAAAATACAGCACCACGATCAATATATAGAAGCTTATCCAATCAAACTGCCCGGAGAAGACAACAAAAGAAATATAAAAAATATTATCTGACAAAATAATTACACAAACACTAATCTCCACACAATTGGAAAAAATGGAAAGACACATGAAGATTAGTCAAATTGAGAAAACTCCGCAAACTGATAATTCCAATGTACTAAAAAACCCACCAACCCCAGTCTTCAAACCAAATCAAGTGTCTTCATCATCTATCAAAGATATGCAAAAGAAAAAAAATCTGATTTCTTTAAAGATTTACAAAACAGACTTCAAAAGATGACAACCAGCTCATCTTCTGAAAATCAAATAGCACCTGACACCCCCACAACAACATTACATATAAATACGATTGGAAAAGAATATGATTTGGAATCACAAACAGACACCGATACCTCAATAGATCAAAATCAAATAAACAAAATAGGGTGGAATTCACTACACGTTCCAAATTATACTCTTGACATTATACCTGTCGACACTCAAATTCAAAATCGTTTTGATGAATCATCCATTTATAATTGGAACTTAGATAAAATGAATGAATATCTAATTCTCTCCCTCCTACAGCAAATGACAATGGCTGAAAATGCATGTAGAACACAACACGGAGTCCAAGATAGGACTACCGCAGAATTACTAATTGCAGGTTTCTCAGGACAATTAAAAGGATGGTGGGATTTTTATTTAACACCTGACCAACATGACCAAATACTTAGTTCACTAAAATACGATGAAGAACAAAATCTAATTCTTGACGAGCAACAAGAACCTTTACAGGATGATGTATCTACTCTAATACATACCATCTCAATACATTTTCTTGGAGATCCAGCAAAATTAAAAGAGAGAAACACTGAAATCCTCTCGAATTTACGCTGTAAAAAAATCAGTAATTTCCAGTGGTATAAAAAAAATTTCCTAACAAGATTAATGCAAAGGGATGATTCTAATCAGCCTTTTTGGAAAGAAAAGTTCTTAGCAGGACTACCAACCTTGTTAGGAGAAAAAGTCAGAAATAGAATTCGAGAAAATTCAGTCAACCAAATTACACTACAAAAAAATGGAGAAATAATGACAAAAAATTGGTGAGAGGATGCTATTCTAGTCACTAAAGTCAATCTTTTTTTATAGTTTTAGTGAGAGTTAGTATTTTGTGTAGCTAAAAGGTGAAGTCTTAATGACTAATTTCAATCCAGTCATTATTCGTATACTTGGAAAAAATATGACTAATTTTTTTATATTTATAAATATATACGTGCCTTTTTTTGCGGGGGTTGGGGAACATGACTTTTTCTTGAAATGTATTTTCCCGCAAATTCTTTTACTTTTAGTAAAAAAGGTCCCGCCCCAATTTTCCAAATCAGCGCCAAAGAAATTTTCCCGATTTCTATCCACGTTAATTTAACTATCCAGGTTTTGTTTAAAATTGATTTATCCCTCTAAAACAATTGATTTATCCAATTTTCCTACTTTAAAACTATAGCGGCTCATAGCTTATCACACAATTAAACCGTTGATATACAATTCAGAGAAGTCCAAAAATAATAAACTTTTTTCCAAATCGTGATCGAACCTACGTATTCGGCATCGAAGAAGCGATTGATCCTACCAAGGATCTATTTGTCAGGTATTTGATTTTGCTTGTTAATTTATTTCTTAGGTTTGGTGTACAATACCCACCTATTGTCTACTTGATTTCCTTCTCTAATTTTTCACATATTTGCTTCGTATTTATGTTTTGGTTGATTAGAGTAACAGTTCATTGATGGGTGCGGCGTCATCGGTGTTTCTTGGGTTGATATCGGTGTAATCAGGTATGATTTCGAATTCATGAGATTTTTCTATTTCTAGAAATTGATTAGTTGGTGTTTTTGGAGATCCACCGTAATAATTTTGTGGTTTGGTTTGTGGCTTGGTTGATATCACAAAGAATCTTTTTTATAATTGCTATTTGATTCCACGATCTTCACGGTTTGTATTTGCACAATCCAAAAATTGGTCACAGCTAACGCAACTTGTTCATCCTATGATTGGCTTCTGATGAATCTCCCCATATGTGCATCGCGCATTTCTGCAATAGTAGATATAATGTTGTCTATTGAATATGGTTATTGAAAAACCAATTGAAAGTCTGTTTGATTATGTTTGATTGGTAAGATTTATTTTTTACTTTGATTGGTAAGTCATTTTCTATTATCCATTTGATTCAGTTTTTATTATTTCTGTGACAAACCGTGGGAAATATAAAATGGGTTACTTGTGATTGGAACGTGTTTAGACGTTGTTATGTAAATTGATGCATTGTAGATCACCTATGTATGGATGAAGTTTATGTTCTACAAATTCGCATCTCACATGTTCGAAAAATTGTCTAAATTAAATGAGTTCTTTTAAACTGAGATTTTTGTGGCAGTAAATGATTAAATTTATGGCATGAATAGACATAATGAAATGTGTTGAAATCATGTTGGTGCCACGGACATTCTAGGATTTGGAAACTCATGAACATGATTTTCAATTTAAAGGAGGGAGTGATATATATATATATATGCTTGAACTTAAAGTATGATGTTCTGTGTCTGTTTTAGATTATAATTTTCCTAAGTCATTTTACATAAATACATACAAGAAGCTAATGTAAGGAATATGAAGGAAAAATAAAAGTGGGTTCTACTAAGTGCTCAAGAAGGCCGTGTAAGGCCTGCGTTCTTTCCGGTCATATAAACCGGAGTCTTTTCGTGCTCCGGGTGATATACGATTGAGTCTCTATGATTAAAACTGGATTTCGGTGTGGGTTCGGTGCATGAAAGTCCGAAAAAGAAATGCATTCCCTGTGTTGTGATCACATAAGCTTAGTTATGTATGTTCACCGTGTGCATTGAAAAGTCCAGAATTTTGAAATGATAAGAACAAAAGTATTGATGGATTCATTAGTTTCGTTGTGACACTTCGGCCTAATTTTCTTAGTTTGGAAGTGCTAGAATGACATAGGTGCTTGTTATTGGCATCCCAATGGATGCCCTGGCACCCCATTTCGGGCTTAACATTCGACCTTCGTGCCCCAAGACCATATACTTATTCTTTGTTTTAATTCTTATTTTTTATATACGAAAGACACATCTCTGCTGGGCCCGTTTTCTTTGAACTTATTCGTTGCTTCATCTTTTTTTCGTTTTATGTATTAATAATGTAGTTTTATATGCGATGACCCCGTTAGTCATGGCTCTTATTCCATTTAACCTTGAGGAACTATCATAATTATTTGTTGGGACCGAAGGGAAACTTTGTCCACTAAAAATGAGAGTGACGAGAGACAAAAAAATTACTAATTTTTAGAGTGTAGAGAAGTTGAGTGAAAAAAACTTCCCATGGAGCCCAAGATCTTAGTTGAACTGTGTTTTATTATGTTCGTTTCATAGGAAATTTGTTAAAGGTCTATAAATACACTAGACACGGCTAAAATCGTGCATTGTCTTTCACCGTTTAATGTGGGAAAAATTTTGTACGGCTATGTGTTCATGACAAAAAGGGTATCGAGGAAATGACCGAACGTGCTTTGCTTATGTAACGCCGCATACTTGGGCTTTGGGATGAGTGTTTACAATGTCAATAACAAAACAAAACAATGAGCTACAAAAAATTTTTTTGACAAACAGGGGTCAAACTGAGTTGTGACAAACAGGGGTACATTCATTTTAATTTGATTGGTCTCTTTTTTGAAGTGTGAAATTGCACTATATGAAAAGTATAAGGAAACAAATAAATTTGGTGGAAAATGAATTTACGGGGTTTTATCAACTCACGTATAACCACGACCAAAAGGAAACAATATCATTATAATGAAAAACGGTTGTGCCACAACGAGTGACACAACACATTTTTGTACCCTTGATTATAGTGTAGTATTTATTGATTGTGATGTTGGCTCACTATAATCAAGCGTGCAGAAATGTATTGGGACACTTATTGTGGCACAATTGTTGTGCCTATAGCATCACTAAAAAATTTATCATAATAACACATCCATACTTTTTTTGTGGGCAAAAGGATTTTTTTTAGGCAACTTTTATTGAACATGTTTGTTTTCTGTGCATCGTACCTGAGTTTTTTGGTCTCTTGTGCTCCAATCTTTAATCCTATTATATTATATTATATTACATCAAGTGTTTTCTGTGTTAGATTTTTTGGTTCACAATTATACATATTTATGAAATTAGGAAAATGGCACCTAATAAGAAATGGATGATTCTTATCAATAATCGACTCAATGTAAAATACAAGGCCAGTGTTAAAGATTTTTTAGAATATTCTTTTCGAAAGACAGGTGAAGAGCATTAGTAGTGTTTTTCAACTGTTCATTGTTCATCAACAGGTCTGAAGCAAGCATTTCTGATTCCACTTTTTCAACATATTGATTTGATTCATGATCAATTTCATCCACAATGTTTTTCACCGGTTCATTGCTAGTTAACAAGTCCGAATCCAAACTTTCGATCCTACAAAACTCGATTTGATTTATCATGAACAAATTTAACGAAGACAAAATTTCGAACTTGTTTTGTCTATGTGCTAATCTTAGATCTTATATATTTTGTAGGTTTCACTTATATATTCGGTTCTAATCTTAGATCTTAATATGTTTTTAGCTTACTCCAATCCATTACATGCTAAACCCAATTTGATGAAACTATAGTAGCATATGTTTGTTGGATAGGAGCTTGTTTTGACCCCATACAGAACGTTCTCAACATGGTTAACAGTGTTTTGGTTTTCATCTTTAGGCAAGAATGACAACCAAAAAAAAACTTAATACCATGATTCCGTAAATCACTGAACTGGCCAAGAATCTGGTTGTTTTGTTGATATACTTAGATCAACAATTCCGTTAATATCATGACTATAAGCTGCATATATATGCTATTAGAAGTGAAAATCAGAATATGAATGCACAATTGATACTGCGTGTGCTATCTTAACGAGTTTTCGGCTATTACATATAAATATTGTTGGCGCTTTCATTGACATTAAATGGATACATATTAGTAAGAGTGTAAATGTATTGTCCTTTTTCACTTTTGGTAAGACGATAATGTGCATATTTTTTTGCTGGAAAATGACCAGCAGAATTTCCTTTTTTTTTTTTACCCATTTCTCTTTCGCCTCTTTCCATTAATATTCTCTCTCACTATCATGTACGTTCTATCTCTGTTCAAACTATTGTTACTTTACAAACATGATGGGTTTTTAATATTGAAATATCCCCTCCTATGTTGTTGGTATCATTTACTAACTACTGCTACTTGAATTCTCGCTCTGTTCACACTATCTTTTTGCCTAGGAAGATTAAAAATGGAAAACACGAATCGAAAAACAAAATAAGGAATGAGCCCCGGCAAAATAAAATTTCAATATTAATTGCTTTGGGGATAGACTTGGGAGTAGGTATTGAGCCCTTGCATTACTTTGCTCGCCCGTGTTTTTTCCAAAGAAATATTGTATTTGTGTTTGGTCATTGGACATGCCCATACTTTCCTTTTTGGCCTTGCGATTATTAATTTTTCGTTTGGATTTTAGTTTTTCCTTATATGTCATCTTACATGTTTGATTACAATTTTGCAGGGGATGTTGAATTTATTGCACACCATGTTGAAAATTTCATTCATATCTAAATTACAAGATTGAAGATCTGATAAGGTTGATTGTTGCATAAGCATGAAGAAATTGCTTCAATCTAGTTCACCTTGTAGTTTCAAGTTCGTTAAATGGGATGATGTTGTGTTCTAGTGTTTGAGTGGTGTAGGTGTTTTAAAATAACTTTGTCATTTAATATTACGTTTCATTTGGCTTTTTCTTTTGATGTTGAACTCGTCTTGCTTAGATGTTAGTGTTTGAACACATAATGTTAACGTTATTTCAATAAAAATCTATTATTGCATTTAGTGTTGTGTATTAATATTTGTTGTTTTTAAATAGATGTAATTCAATAATGGTAATTAAGACTAATGCTAAATCATTGTATTGCTATTAATAATAGGGGGAATGAGGGAGAAGGACAAAAATATTTCATCAATTAAGTAGAAGGACAGTCTTTTGAAACTTTTGCATAAAGGACAAAACTATTTATCCACTATCGAAATTCACTTGTGTTCGAAATTCACTGTTTAAATTCACTGCCGAAATTCACTGTCGAAATTCACTAATTTTCAAAATTCATTGTCGGGATTCACTAGGGAGATTCACTGATTTTCGGGATTCACTGTTTGTCCTTCTCGCTATAAAAATTATACAGTTGTCCTTCTCCCTATAAAAATATGTAGTTGTCCTGTTGCTTAATAATATTTCAGATTGTGTCCTTATCCCTAATTTTCCATTAATAATAATGACGATAAGTTTATCATCATTATTAAATTAACTTTTAATGAAGGTATAATTAATAATGACAAGGAACATATTGGCGGTAAAAAGACTTACGGTGACGGGAATATTGATATTCTAATGATGGGGTATATTGTTAGTATTGTTATTTCTAATGAGAGGAGATCGAAACAATAATGATCAAAATTATCTTCATTAATATAAACTACTAATGAGAGTATAATATCGTCATTAATTATACAACAATTATAATGACAGGACACTGTACAGTCATTATTTACTTTTAGCTAGGAAGGCGGTAGTGACGGGCCATGACGGGAAATTTCCCGTCGTTACACGTTTTCAATGACAGGACATTAGCTTTTAAATGACTAGTTTTCCCGTCGTTAAAAACCGATTTTCTTGTAGTGTTATTCCATACGATCAATACACATACGGACAACTAGTTAGTGATATTTGACAAGAGGGAATGAAAATATGCTAAGACCTCAAACTTCAAAAACAGATAAAATGGGAAATGAAAAAAGCTAATTTAGAACTTGGAACCTTTTGTCAACAATTTGACAATAATCCTTTTAGCCAGGAATCCTCTTGCTAAGGAAATTGCAAAAAACCCAATTATAAAAACAAAACAACATATAAACCCAATAGGAATTTATATAGAAATAACAAACAAAACAAACTACCCTCAAACAATAATTTCTATTAAACAAAAAAATATAATAAACCAAGTCCGAATTGGATAAAAAAACGTTGAATGTTATAGATGCCACAAAAAAGGATATACAGCTAATTATTGTAAATTAAAAAGAAAACTTAATGAACTAAATCTAGAAGACGACAGTATAAACAAAATCTCAAACATACATATAGATTCTGCTAGTGAAACAACTAACGGATAAAGTACAGATTACAATGGAAAAGCAAAAATGGACGACACATTAGCAAGTACTTCTGAATCAGAAGGAAACAATGGAAAATGTGAAATGTTATCTCAAAAGAACAACAAATTTTTATTGATATATTGCAGCAAATTAATGACCCAGCTCTACAACAACAATATCTTGAAAAGTTATTAGAAACTTTTAAACACGAGCCATTAGCACCAAGTACTTCCAGGAGTACTTATGATTTAACAACAATCTTAAACCGGAATAAAAATAAAAAAGATAATATTACGAATCACGATCTACAAAAACAGATTAAAGAGATAAAAAAAATGAATTAAGAGATTTAAAAGAAAAACAAAAAAAGGATTCAGTATTAATCCAAACCATTATTGAAACATTAAAAGCCAATAGTGACACGCATACTGAAAATGAAGATATAACGCAAGAGCTACAAAACATCACACATACCCCAACTGATTTCATTTTTTGTTTTAAAAGAAATTACATCCAGGAAACATATCATAAACATTACAGTCAAATTCATGAATGATTACGAATTTAATACCATTGCACTTTTTGATACTGGAGCTGACTTAAATTGTATAAAAGCAGGATTTGTCCGTATAAAATTCCTACAGCAAACCCATGAAACAATTTTAGCAGCAAACAATTCAAAACTAGTAATCTCTGGAAAAACAGAAGCTTCAATAATCAATAATGGGATCTCTTTAAAGACATCGTTTGTGGTTGTCAGTGATATCCATCACTCTATAGTTCTTGGCACTCCATTTATAAACCTTATAACACCATGCAAGGTTTGCCCAGATGCTATTACCTTCAAGATAAACCACAATAAACACATGTTTCCTTTTTTAGTAAAGCCAAAAACTAGAAGTCTAAATTTATTAAAATCTTGCTCTATACATGAAAGCACAATTAATAATATAATATATAACAAGCAATTCCAGCTCAATTAGCTTCGAAAAGATGTTTCGTTACAAAGAATAAATAAATTGCTTGACCAGCCAACTATAAAAGAGAAAATACTAAGATTACAAAAAATATTCACATTATAAGTTTGTGCTGAACTACCAAATGCTTTCTGGAACAGAAAGCAACATATGGTTGATCTGCCCTATGAAACATCTTTCAAAGAAAAAGACATACCTACTAAAGCTCGGCCCATAAAAATGAATAAAGACCATGAACGATTTTGCAGAAAACAAATGCAAGATCTTGAAAACAAAAAATTAATCTCTAAAACTAGATCACCTTGGAGTTGTTCTGCTTTCTATGTTAACAAAGCCTCTGAAATCGAAAGGGAACTCCAAGACTAGTCATTAATTATAAACCACTTAATAAAGCATTAAAATGGATTCACTATCCCATACCTAATAAAAAGGACCTTCTAAATAAACTCCATGATGCCATCATATTCTCAAAATTCGACATGAAATCTGGTTTCTGGAAAATACAAAGAAAACCAAAAGTCAGATATAAAACAACATTTACAGTTCCCTTCGGGCAATACCAATGGAATGTAATGCCTTTTGGCTTAAACAATGCCCCTTCCGAATTTCAAAGAATTATGAACAAAATATTCAATGATTACTCAACATTCTGTATTGTATACATAGATGATGTACTTATATTTTCAAAAACTATTGATGAACATTTCAAACATTTAAAAATGTTTTTATATATAATCGAAAAAAGCTTTTATATATATATATATATATTTATATATATATATATATATATATATATATATATATATATATATTTCGAAAATACATATATAGAATTCTTTAATCCATAATTAAGTAAATATAATATTCCGAACTTTACAAATTGACACGTCTGCCCTTTCCAAAAGTTCGGGATATTACATTCCTCCCCCCTCAAGAGGATTTTCGTCCATAAAACTCGAACGTACTCAAGCTGTAGATCTTCCTCTAGCACTCTTTTCAAAACAAAACCAAAACCGAAGCTTCACTTGTTCACATTTGGATCACAAACAACAACTCTTATCTTGCTAACCAAGAACCAAAACTCTAGGAATCCCCAAACCGTTTCAAACTCTTTCATGCTTAACCCAAAACTGACCAAAAACTTCTTGAACTACTGAAACCGCACTAACCAAGCTTTTATTCATCACTCCTTTACAACTCACTTACCCGTATGGTGTCCAAAAAGGTTTCCTAAAGGTTGAAGGGTAGACTTAACTTCTTAGCTATCTTACTTAACACAAAATTTTGTCATTCTTGTATTAATTAAGGCTGACATATCTAAGTTATCCATTAATAATGTATCTAAAAGTTAGTTCATTCACTTTCATACATTTACAACGTGAAACTAATTCATGTTATAAAGTACTTTAAGAAACTAAACAAACTAAAAGGTACATGGTATAGTTGCATCCAAAGCAAACACTCTTGTCGGTTGGCTTGCACTTCCTCGGTTGTTATTTCCTTGATTCCTTTGAGCGTTTCTTGAAGGAAATCTTTCAATATGCCCGGTCTCTCCACACTGATAGCACCCACTCGCATTTGTTCTACACTCTCCATAGTGGTTCTTCTTGCACTTCAAGCAAACTGGTGCACCTACTGTTGACTTGGCTGCACGTGGTGCCGCAATCCTTTTGTCATCTTGTTGTTGCGGTGCTTCTTGATAATCTACGTGACTGCCCTCAAAAGGTCTCTTTATTCCATCCAAAACCGAGGGTTTGTTCTTAAATGTCTCAACTTCCAAAGCCTTGTTCAGCAACTCCGCCATGGTCATTGGTGGGGAATCCCTGGATAAACCATTCTTGTACAAGGCCATCTTCCTTTCTTTAACTCCTCTGATCTTGAGGTAAAACCGACCCAACCCATTGAACCGATTTGTGAATTATAAAACTGTTATATTTAGACCTTGCTGGAGTTTTAGAAACTGACTTCCCTTTTCTGTTTGTACCGTAGGTGGAAAGTATTTGGTGTAGAACATCTTCTTAAACGCTTCCCAATCCATGATCTTTCCATTTCTACTTTCTATAGCATCTATCCAACTCTCCGCTGTCCCAAGTAAAAACCTTGCTGCTAGCTGTGCCATATCAGACTCTAGAACATTCACATTCCTACAAGTCTTCTCAAAGCTCCTAATCCATATCTCCGCCGTAGCCGGCTCCACATTTCCGGAGAAGTCTTAAACCCTTTTTCTCTTCAACTTTGAATACCAATCAACCGATGGAGTTTGTTTTTAAACCAGTGGTGCCACTGGAGGTCTAACCACTTGAGAAACTTATAGGTTAACGGGATGGTAAACTGGTGGAAAAACATGTGGGTATCCATGGGGTACTTGAGGTGGGTATGAAGGTGGGTACGGCTGTTGAGGTTGAACCATTGGTGGTAAATGTAGTATCCTTGGTGTTGAGGTGGTATGTGGAAAGGTTGGTGAAGTCCATAGGATGGATAAAGAAAACCGTAGTGATGATAAACTCTTGGGGATGGTAGTATGGTAGGTTGAGGAGGATAACTTGTAGGTGGGGGGTAAAATGTTTGTTGATACGGTGGGATAACTAGAGAAGGTGGATGCCTTACTGGTGATGGTGGAGTGTACATGTTATCTTGAGGTGGATACACGTTTGTTACGGGAGGTACGTACACCAGTGGGATCTCTCCTACCATGGTAACACATAAGGGTTCACCCACTGGTTCATGCAATCCATGATTCTGATGTGGTTCTTGGTGCACTTGAGGGTAAGGCCGTGGCTGATGGAGCATCTCTTTCTGATTCTGATTCTGACCAGCCTCTTGCCCAGCTCTTGAACTCTCACCTCCAAACACGCCTCTATGGGTTTCTACCATTCTGGAAGATCAGGAAAGATCAGAATGTTACTAAGTTGTCTAAAGAAATCTTAACTCAAGAAAGGAAGCCTAAGGAATGATTTTCTATGGTACCAACTGTAGCGCCCCGCTCCCGGATACCAAGCACTAATCCAGAAGAGAACGTTCGGCGCACGTAACATTACGCACCAAACATTCTCTTCTGGATAAGGGCTCGGTATCCAGGAGTGGGGCATTACACTTGATCTCTATTCTGGTGGAGCTAATCTTAGAAGTCAGTTGAGAATGATGTTCAGCCGAGTAAGTGTGTTCAGTTCTGTGAAAGTGAGCTAAGTTTCTTCTGAAATCATTAGCCCATTAGGTCTGTTTAGGTTGATGAATACAATTGAGTTCTACAACTGAGCTGGTTGGTTAAAAGTCTAGGAAAGTCAGTTGAGCTAAGTTTCGTCTATGGATAACATTTGGAGTTGGCGTCTACAACTGGGGTATTTATGACAGTTTAGACAAAGATCCTATGGTGGCTATGGTTTAGGGAATTGTTCCTATTAATACCAATGTTGTAATCAATGTAGTGTGTGTGAAAACCTTGTAACTTTGTGCATAGTTAAATATTTCATTTTCTGGCCGTGGAGTAGTCGGCACAATGCCGGAAACCACGTTTTATCACTGTGTTTTCTTTGTTTCTGTGTTTTATCAATTTCCGCCATTGTTTATGTTTGTATTGTTTTGTTTTATTTTTCTTGGAGTGCAAGTTTCTCATCTGTGTTTTAACAAACTGTTATCAGAGCATTGGTTTAGAGTAATTTACAGGCTGAACTGAGTTGATTTTCGCCAATACCGGTGACCGGTGCTAGAATTGTATGATCAAAGGTATGTTCTTTAGCAAGAAGGATGTCAACAATGAACGTAAAGATTGATAAATTTACAGGGATGAACAATTTCAGTTTGTGGCCAAGCCTTGTTAAAGAAACAATGATTGTGGACTCTTTTCTGTTATAAAGGGGAAGCCAATGCAGCAGATTATGCCAGTCTGGAGAAGAAATCACATTCAACCATCATGTTGTGCTTATATGATGATGTTATCACAAAGGTTTCTAAGGAAGACACCGCTGCCAACTTATGGTCAAATCTTGAAAGCCAGTATATGATTATGTCATTGACGAACAAGTTGCTGAAGCAGATGCTGTTTAGCCAGATGATACATGAGGGGGCTTGATCACACTGAAAAGAATAATATAAATCATACCCCAATTTTCCTCTAATCATGCTCAATTGATTAATGATAGATGGAATATTGTATGAAATACGTATCGATTGCCTAATACCAGTTCCTCGGTTTGGAATTCTGCATATTTACATTTTATCCTGATGTTTGGTACTGTTTTGTCTCATTATGTGATTTTCTGGAATACCATAATATGGGCTAAAGGAGCTGGATCTAGATTAAAGAAATAAACATTGGGCCGAAGTCAGGAAAAGTCAATACGTAGTCTCCTGGGCCCAAAAGAAAGAAAATAGTCCGGAGGTTGCGAGAACCCTAGCCACAGCCGCGGGAACTTAAAGGGAACGAAAAGCAGAGAGCCGTGATTTGTATTAAGTCGGTTAGGGTTAGCTTAGCTAAGTCGGTTTTACAGCACTATATAAAGCTGTACGATTTCATTGTATACAACAACTCTCGATATATACATACTTTTTACTAGATCTATGAAATAAAGCATTCTTTCTCTTCAATTTGAGTTCGTTGCTTGGCTATCTTCTCCAATCCATCAACTAGCTTGAGTTGATCAAGCTAGGTCACTATTGATAGAGGTATGAAGCTTTGAACGTTCCTTTGTATTTTAATCATGGTAGACTTAGTTAGATTAACGTGTTGTAATTTTTCTGCATGTCTAAACTGATCGTAATTAACTAAAGTAATTAGAATAGAACGATGTAGATTTTAGAATTAGGAACCATCGCCACCGGTCCCAACGGTCTATATCATAGCCGCGACACCCTAAGTCTCTCCTAATCTGAAGATTCGGTGCCAGCTACATTGATCAATAGATTTAATTAACAGTAGGTTAGATATGGCCAATCTGCTTATTGTATTCATAAATTAACATGAAGGACTTGCAAGGTGAAGTGTTATTGTGGACATAGTCTGATCAATCCTTAGGAACGTGCTAGTGAATCCACGATAGCTGCATAGGGAGGTACTCGGTTTGCACCGGCAATCTCTAATACTTAGCACGTGTGAGCTAATACAACCAACAAAGGAGGTTAACTGCACATAGACATCTACTATCCTTTCAATGAAAGTAGATAAGATTAGGAGAATTCACCCATAGCTAAAACTGAATTAGAAACGTTCTGGTTAGTCTAGGTAATTACGAGGAAAAGTAGACGTAAAGATCAATGACACCAAGTTAGGAGATCGGAGAGGAGAGATACACTAATTACCTTTTCTGCATTTATGTTGGTCGAAGACCGTTATTTGTTTTCTTGTCCAGACTTAATGTTAATTATCTATGTTGAATTGTCTCTGTGGGATCGACCTTGAATCGCATCTACTATACTACGATTGACCTAGTACTCTTGCTAGTATTTCATGCGTATTAGTGGCTTACACCGGATCAAGTTTTTGGCGCCGTTGCCGGGGACAATGGCCAATGTAGATAATATGTTCATTAAATATGAATAAGAATTATTTGTTCATTCATTAGATTAGGATCTGTTCTGTATCACACCTGCACCATTTTATGATCAGAAAAAGGGAAATAGTTTCCGAAGCCGCAACAAGCCCTGCCGCAGCCTTGAAAATCTGCGACTCTAGTTCTGATCACTTTTTTGTTTTTTCTGTGTTCATCCCAATATGTTACAAGTTAATAGGTCCACAAAAGTTGGGTCAAAGCCCAGCTGAGGCGGGAAATTACTAACCTTGTTTTTGTTTGGTTTTGTCTATCTTGTAAGATATAGAACGCTTTTGGCAATCACTAGTAAGATCAACAGAACGCTTTTGGCAATCATTAGTAAGATCAAGGGAATTCTAAGACCAGCTAGCACAATGCCACAAAGAATCATAAATGCCGTGCCAATCTCAATGTACCCAATCTCGAAGGTATATGAGCAATACCAAGCGGATAAGAAGAGAGTGGAACAATAGAATGAAGCAGCCAGAACTAAAGAGGAGAAGGAATCTAACCTCAAAGAATACGAGACTCATAGATCATGTGAGTTTCCTATTGAGTTAATTGATATATCTTCTACGGACTTCGATCCTGAAGAGGATAAGGACACCTTGTTCTCTGATTTAGAGGTTTACCCTGATTCACACTTGATAGAGAAATTAGGGGACCCTGGTACATTTAGGCTCCAGTCTCGAAAAATGGAGTATATTTAAGACTGGGAATGTGCGATTCAAGTTCAAGGTGCAACATTCTCCCTCTTTTTCTGTGCAATCATGCTAAATTTAAGGTCAAGTTGTCTGAGACACGTAGTATGCGTTTGGCTGATCGTGAGATTGATATGCTCACTGGCAAGCTGAGAAACTGTGAGCTCAGAGTGGGAAGTTTCGAGTTCCCAGCTGACTTTGTAGTTATGGACATCCTCGATGATCCAAGTGCAAATGTTTTTCTAGGACGCCCCTTCTTAGCGACCAGCCGAGCAATCTTTGATTACGATAACTGCGACATCACGCTTTAGGTCAATAATGATGCAAAAACCTATACGATCCTAGAGCCACTGCCAAACCGACCAGGACAATATCGCGTCAGCTCCAATACAGGAGAAGTTAAAGTTGTTGAGATAGACGACATCCGAGAACATACGAGGCAAGTGGTAGTTGAAACTAGAGAGCATGAAATTTTGACAGTTCTACACCGAGAAAATGATGAGAAGAATCACAATAATGAGCCAAGAAAGGCAGCCAGTCTCGACAAATCCACCCAGCACAGTGATGTTTCGAGGTCAAAGGTAAAAAAATGGATTCTTTGGGCAAAAAGGTAAAATCTTGAAGTAGACAAGGAAAGCCGAATGCACTGGCAAGAAAGGTCAAAAGTGCAGGGCAGAATGCTTAAGGTTTCAAAGAGGTTCGAGAAGTAGCGCTTCTGGATAGAAAGGAGGAATGTCTCTACTTAGGAATAAAAATCCCAGGAAGGGAATTCGTTGAAAAAGAGGGAAGACACACCTCGGTTAAGGCCTCACGAGTGCAATGCTGGCGGGTGAAAACCCAAAGATCAGACTAAGTAAGAGTCGAAAGAAAGTCGAGTTGGCGACTCTAAACTCAGAACTACTCTCTTACCCTTAGGATTTAGTTTGAATCAAATAAAAGTAGCAGGATTGGACAACAAGATTGTTTTCATCCTTCCGCATCCCGAGGTTTTGTTTTAAAGGATGGGGGAAGGTTTTTTTTACTTGATGAACAGTCCGGTGAAATAGGTTAGTCGAGTCGGAGAAGAGAAGACTGAGAAAGGCAAGGTCTAGGCTATGAGGAGTCGATTTTGATTGATAATATAACGCCCCGTTCCCGGATACCGAGTCCTTATCCGGAAAAATGCGTTCGGCACACATAGAAATAAATAAAATTTAATGCATACACGTCATCCTCATCAATAATCAGAGATACTAAACGACGCGGAAGCTAAAAGATAACTCGGAAATTAAAATTAAACCAAACAACTGAAACGTCTCCCAAAAACCGAACCAGAGTTACAAGTGCTGTTCTATAAAAAAAACCGAATTCAAAAGAGAAACTAAACATCCAAAGAACAACATCCAAATGTTAGAGTACCACACCCTCGGAACTCCCTTAACAAAACTAAAATAAATGGAAAGATAACAAAACTACAAAGAAACCGCTGGACACCAAGCTTAGATCCCACTCATTCCTCGTCCTCAGGATAACCCTAAGCCATCTCGTCATCCTCCGGATACACATCTAAAAGAATGAAGGGACAAAACACAGGGGAATAACGGGTGAGTACAAAGTACACAGTAACATGAGTAGGTTCCGCACTATCATAGCTACTCAACCAGTAAGAAGGCGTTGCCGTCTTTTATTAACTTTTCCGTTATTAACCTAGCTACCTATCACATTGCGTTCATGGCACAACATGAGGTCCCTAGGGTTTCTAGCTTAGCTCGCTATTTGTCATGCTAAGGTTGGCAAGGACACATACGACCGGTAATTACGCGCACCGGTTACGATTACGACCTACTAGAATTACGTCTCCAGTAGTACGAACAACTTGTGTTCGATAGTGCGCTGACTTGTGCATGTACTCTCATGGAAGTCCGGATGACTACAGAGGCACACATCACATCGGGCCATATACACATCGACGGAGTATAAACGTGCCTTACGCAAGCCTCCCAAAGCATTTAATCTTTTAGCTAACACATATGTAATTTAATAAGTGTTTAACTAGCCACCTAGTTCATTCACATAAAAGGCCCCTACCATCTACTCAAGGTCCTAGACCACTAGACTTTAACCTCCTAGCACATACACAGACAATGGCGAACACTAGCTCGTCAAAGCACTAGGTCCGTCAAGGCTCTCCGCACGTCCCCTACGAACGATCACGGTTAGTGAAAACTCCGAAAGGTTGGGTTCTATGTGCGTGAGAACTCCCTTCAGGACTTAGTTCAAGATTAAAGATTAGATTATAAAGCCCGGACATGAGCTGACACCACAAAACAGCTCAAACCAACATTTGCCCAACCAGACTCTTATCCGTACGGATGGATAAGTTATCCGTACGGATAAATGCCCCAACCATCCGGATAACTTACTGTATTCCCAAAACTCCAAACCAGTGACTTATCTGTACGGATAAGACTTCTATCCATACGGATAGCCCCAAAATCCTGTACGAAAACTGCAGAACAGCCCTGTACGATTTCCAACCCAAAACCAATCCAAATTCCATCTTTTATACACCAAACAGCAGTAAAACAGGTAATAAACATACAAAACTCCAATTCACTGATTAGGCCCCTAAAATAGTACGAAGTCTAGCCACGTTACCTTTTGATTGCGTGGTTCTACGATTCCAAGCCCTCGAAGCACTAACAAGCCTTGAGCCTTGAACCTATACAAACAACAAGACCTTAGGACCTTCCTACGATGTCAAAACCGCAGTAGAACAGCACCTTGATGCTATTCATCAAGTTCTAAGCCAAAGAAGATGTAAACTCACCGGAACGAAATCACAAATCGTTTGTACCAGGAGAATCACCGCGATCCTCCGAACCTTTTCTTCTACTGCTGTCTGCACAAACGAGCCACGGATCAAACACCAAAATTCAACCTAGGGTGAACCTTTTGATGGAATAGGCGCCCTCTTCTGTCTCAGAGCGCAAGAAGAAAAAAACAGAATTGAAAGAGAAGTGAGGGTCAATTCTATTTTCCCGTTTAAATACCCCGACGCCTTTAATTCCCGTTTACGTTGGCCAATCAGAATATTTTCTTTTATTCTAATTTCTTATTCCTTTATTTATTCCTTTTAATTAAATAAAATCATAAAACCCCAATTATCATTAGAAGACAAAATGGCCCTTTTTGTAAAAATCGGGGTGTTACAGATAAGAAGCAAGGATTGAATGAGAATGGAAGCTGGATTAAGATTTAAGGAATCTAGAAGGAAAAAGCTCAGAAAGCCGCGAGAGTACTTCCCGCTGCCGCAGAAGTACTTAGGCCCGGTTCCTGGGATTTGACTAAATTCTAGGAAGTCAGGGTGGCACGTGTATCCCACGAGCTGACTCGGAAATATGATGGGGCAGTCAGCCATCCCATCCACTTCTCCACTACTCCACCTTTTTCTCTTCCCCATTACTCCTCCATCCCTCTACCTCTCATCAATCCCATCAATTTCTCCCTCAATCCAATCACCATTAACTCATCCCACACTTCCTTACAACCTTTTCAAATTTCAAACCATTTCAAATTTCAAATTCATTTCCTTTTCTCCTATATAAACCACCTATACCTTAACCATTTCTTCCATCACAAAAATCATTTCTTATATTCTTCTTCTTCTACACCACTCGGCAACCATCACCACCACCGTAACACCATCACCTAGCCACTACACCACCCAAACCACCATTTCCACAAACCAAACCATAACTTTTCCCAAGATTTCTACTGTCAAATTTTTGATTTGTACAATTTGGAATCATTTCCATTCAAAAGTTGTTGCAGAAAACCCCCGGAAATCCAGAAACCAGAAACACCAATACTCAGAAAGCAGCGAAAGATCCTCTCACAGTAGCACCACGCAGTTCAACAACAACAGAGTTCAATTCGTCAATTTGAATGGCTGGTAGAGGCAATCCAATTCTGAGACATAGAGGAGCACAACAGAGGCTTCAGGGCGATGCCATGCCCACTCTCAATGGCATCGACCAGTTTGCTTCTGTTGCTATTTATGAGTCATTCAAGAATTTTTGGAACAATGATCGGTTTCTAGGGTAAGATGAGTCGACCTCAATGATTGTGGTGATGTGATACCATGAGTTCTTCAATTCCACAGCATATCGGACATGGCTCTCATTCCGGCCGGTTTAATGCCACCATTCTTCATGAGTTCTATGCCTATGTAGTGGGCAATCCCGAGTCTAATGTCGCTATGGTTCAATGGGTCCATATTGATTTCTGGATCTAGACCATCAATGCCCGCTAAGGCATCATCAAAGCACCTCTTCCCGACGAATTCACCCCACTACGGAGAATTCACCAGTGCCGCTAGAGAGCGCAATTGTTAGGAACATTTTATTTGTTTTGAGGATGGCTATACTAGCTGTTATAACAAGCCTGAAATAAGTTTGAAATATTTGTATAACACTTTACTTAGAGTCTAACATGTTGTATAAGTTCAGTCAGACAAGCATTATACTAGACTGGTAGGATGGCTCAGTGGAAGACTAAAGATCAGCTGAATGAAGGCCGCGAAGTACCAGCAGAGTAATGTCAAGACCTATGGAATGACTTATAACCAGGGAAGTCTGTGATGACCATGGATAAGTCTACGATATATTACAAGTGATGAAATCTATTAATGTAATATGGTGTACACTGATCTCACACAAATAAAGGATCTATGGAGTACAAGCATACTTGGAAAATCAATGGAGAAAAACAAAACAACAAGTTGGCTAAGTAAAAGCTCTACCGGCTGACTATAGAAGTAACAGTGAAGGAGTCACTGGACCGGCCAAGCAACAACTAAGTGAGGAAATAGCAAAGTCAAGTATGCTGCCCATGATTTATTCTGAACGTGAAAATAAGAAGATCAAGCAATTAATGCAGAATCAATCAATGACGGATTTTATGAATAACTTTTGAAGAAAATCCGGATGACTGAAATTAAGGAGAATAAAATCAATGAAGAATCAAGGATTAAATCAAGGATTATTCTCAACATTAAATAGCCATGGACGAATTTTCAAATCAAGGAGATCACGGCTATAAATAGAAGGCACTGACAGAAAAAAGAGATACATGAAATATACGTGCATATACAAAAAGTGCAGAAACTCTGCCAATTTCAAAAACCTTCTATTTGAACTTGAAAAGACATATGTAGAGATCAACTCAGAAATCAGAGCAACAAATCCACATCAAGGACTAAGATTGATCAACTCTCTGTGAATCATATTCACACACAACTGAAGCAATTGAATCAGATATTCTGAGAATGAATTGCACATCTTATGGTAGCTGCTAAAGGATTTGTTCACAAGGAGCAGTGTTCAAGACTGAGTCACTGAAGCTTTTGTAGCCAGGGAGTGATAGTCTTGAGATTGTGAAGCTTGTGTAGCAGGGACAATCATACTATTGTATTGATAAAAAATAATAGTGAATTCCTCCAACCATCATAGGAGAATAGTGTCTTAAGGGATTACACCACCCTAAACCACTATAAACCTTTGTGTTCATTTACTTTCTGCACTTTGCCTAACAACATTTCCTTACTGCATTTTAGTTATACTCTCTGTGTGCTTGAACTACTTTAAAACAACTTTAAGAACGGACCTATCCGCTGCCCAATAGCTTTTAAAATAAGAAAAGTTTTTGAAACTCTATAGTCATTCACCGCCCCTGACAATATTCTCACCCTTCTCTGGGACCAACATTTTGATCGCCTGATGACTATTGCAGAATGTTATGATGTGCAATGGGATTTCGCAGCCAACAATTTTCGAATACCATCTACTCAAACGAACGGGCATGGGGCGCTCGTATGCTGCACATATTTGTCATTACCCATCTTCTGCCCAATGCTCATACGGACACCGTGACTTGTCTGTAGGCCGAGCTCATGTACTATCTCAATATCAAGAATGTTGTGAACATCGGTCTATTGATACATAGACGGATTCGCCAGGTTGCCATGACAATGCGAGAGATTTTACCGTATGGCAACCTGATAGATGCTTTGGCCATGGAAGTTGAGTGCCCAGTCTTGGCCGTTGATGAGAGAGTCGAGTCACCACCTATCCTTGAAAGTATAACGGTCCAAAGGACGGGAAGGAGGAGAAGATGGCCTGCAATACCGGCACAAGGACGTGCTAGGCTTCAACATGAATTTCAAGCTGACGTGACGAGGGAGTTAGCCGAGATGCGAGGAATGCTGACACATATGACGATGCATCTCCACATTCCTCCCTATTCCCCACCACCACGATCCCCTAGGCATGCTCCATCTTCTTCGGGGGCTGGCCTTTCTTCAGTAGCACCACCTCCTGTTCACGAGGACTACGAGGACATTGATTCTGATTAGTCCCTAGTTCTAGTTATTTTTTAAAAGTTTTTTATTTTCCATTGTTATTTTTATTTTTTATTTTTCTTTATTACGACTTTGAAATGAATGGCTTTTCTTTTCATTTCAATAAAATCATTCATGGCTTAAATTGTTTGCATTTCACCAGTTTAATTGCTTACTGCCATTTTATATTTTATTATTGTATCACCTCTACTTTGCCTGAGTTTTGCATGTCAGAATTCTATAGCAGATATTCACAGGCTTTTCACGACTTTGAGCCCAAGACATGTTCGAGAAGAATTCATTTACTTCACTCCGCGCTTAACCGATGCTAAGTTCCTTTTCGTTATTAATCTTTTCATCATTGGGGACAATGCTTCGATTAAGTGGGGGGTAGGAACATCACTTAGCAATTGACTACGAATTTTGTCAAATTTTGTCGAGTTGTCACGAGTCTTGTTGATGCATTTTTTACCACTTAGACCTTTTGGAAATAATTAATTACATCTTTGTTTCATGACCGAAATAAAAGTCGTGTCACTCTTGAAGTAGTAGCGTATGGACAGACCTTTTTAAGCACGTATAACTCAGTTCTTCAATGTGTAGTTAGATGACGCATTATACAATTTAGTATTGAAGAATGAGCATGTGTTATGTTGCATGAAGTAGTGATTTATTAATTGTTATTTTACCATTGCATTCTATTTTTGAGCATGTAATCTGAGTGAGAAATATTTGGATAAGATGAAGAGTTATCTTAGACCGGGAATCGATATTTGTCGGTGGATATACTTTAACCAATTGTTGTAGGATGATGGTAGCAAAATGAGGCCACAAAAGGTAAAATGGGACAAAACGGGCTCGCGAGTGAGAGAGAAAAAAAAGTGAGAAATCTTCCAAGGGAAGCCGATGGAGTGTAAAATGCACGGCTATTGCAAGAAAAAAAGAAAAAGAAAAAAAGAAGAAAAAAATATATATAATAAAGGCAGCGAGGGAAGCGAACTCGTAGAAAAAAGGGCATGACCCTCGCATAAAAAAGAAACAAACGAGGATAATGAGTAAAAGTCGGTCCCCAATTCTGCCCGGCCCAAGTGAGGTTTCATGTTGTTTGCCTGAGTCTGAAAGCAAGAGGAGCGAGTGTGCACATGGATAAGTAAAGGTTGTGGGGTCATTATAACTTCATTCTTTCTTGAATGCACTATCACGAAAGACTTATCACACGACACATTGATGCATTGGTAAGTGATAATTAATGGGAAACTTATAGATTTGTGCATTATATATGTTTTGCCTGAAATCTTTGTTGGTATAATGTGATTCCGTCTGCATCACTATTGTTTGGAAAGTTATGGCACACACACACCGGTTCGTGAATTGAAAAGTGTTTAATCCAGCATGATTCTCATCTCGGCTTATGACACATAGTTGTATATTAGCCCGGAGATGAGTTTCCTTCGCCTTTTTATTCAGGACGATCAAAAGCTAAGTCGGGGGTAGTTGATCACACTGAAAATAGTACTATCAATCATACCCTAAGTTGCCTCGAATCATGCTCAATTGATTAGTGATAGATGAAATATTGTATGAAATACGTATCGAATGCCTAATACCGGTTCCTCGGTTAGCAATTTTGCATCTTTACATTTTATCCCGATGTTGTGTACTGTTTTGTCTCATTTTATGTGATTTTAAGGAATTCCATAATATGGGCTAAAGGAGCTGGGTCTGGATTAAAGAAAGAAACATTGGGCCGACGTCAGGGGAAGTCAATACGAAGTCAACTGGTCCAGAAAGGAAGAAAACAGTCCAGAGGCTACGGGAACCCTAGCCACAGCCGTGGCAACTTGGAGGGCACGAAAAGCAGAAAGCCGTGATTTGTATTAAGTCGGTTAGGGTTAGCTTAGCTAAGTCGGTTTTACAGCTCTATATAAAGCTGTACGATTTCATTGTATACAAAAACTCTTGATATATACATAATTTTTACTATATCTCTGAAATAAAGCATTCTTTGTGTTTAATTTGAGTCTTTGCTTGGCTATCTTCTCCAATCCATCAACTAGCTTGTGGTTATCAAGCTAGGCCACCATTGATAGAGGCATGAAGCTTTGAATGTTCTTTTGTATTTTAATCATGGATGACTGAGTTAGATTAAAGTGTTGTAATTGATCTGCATGTGTAAACGTATCGCAATTAACTAGAGCAATCAGAACATAACGGTGTAGATTTAGAATTAAGAACCATCATCGCCGGTCCTGCGATGGTCTATATTGCAGCCGCGACACCCTAGGTCTCCCCTAATTTGAAGATTTGGCGCCAACTACGTTGATCGACAAATTTAATTAACAGTAGGTTAGATCTGGCAAATCTGCTTATTGTATTCATAAATTAACATGAAGGACTTTCAAGGTGAAGTGATAGTTTGGACATTGTCTGATCATTTCCTAGGAACGTGCTAGTCAATCCACGATAGCTGCTTAGGG
Organism: Gentiana straminea; assembly: GCA_036785695.1. Taxonomy (NCBI): domain Eukaryota; kingdom Viridiplantae; phylum Streptophyta; class Magnoliopsida; order Gentianales; family Gentianaceae; genus Gentiana; species Gentiana straminea. The sequence continues at coordinate 9,247,120 of JAVUPR010000224.1, read as the reverse complement.
AGGTACTCGGTTTGCGCCGGAAATCTCTAATACTTAGTGCGTGTGAGTTAATACAACCAACGAAGGAGGTTAGCTGCACATAGAACTGTCCTTTTAATGAAAGTAGATAAGATTAGGAGAATGCACCCGTATCTAAAACTAAATAGAAACGTTTTGGTTAGTCTAGGTAATTATGAGGAAAAGTAGACATAAAGATCAATGACACCAATTTAGGAGATCGGAGAGGAGAGATATGCCAATTACCTTTTCTGTATTTATATTGGTCAAGGACCGTTATTTGTTTTCTTGTCTAGACTTAATGCTTATTATCTATGTTGCATTTTCTCTGTGGGATCGACCTTGACTCGCATCTACTATACTATGATTGACCTAGTACTCTTGCTAGTATTTCGTGTCTATTAGTGTATTACAAACGGATCTGGGCTCAGCTGTGGGTATAGTGACAGACCAGCTGAGACAACCTCCTTACCAGTTAAGTCCACCACTGTGTTTATGGTGATTTTCTATGATTTATATTACTCTATTTCGTAACAAATTCCTCTATATTCTAATGATTTGCATAGAAATTTAAGTGGTTATTTGATTTATTAAGCAAATGAAGTTGGAAGTTGTTTAGGAGCAAACTCTAGTTAATTACATGGTTTTATTGGCAATTTTCTATCTATATATACGGTTTTACACTTTGCTCGTTTTTATCATCTTGAAGGTACATTTACATGTCGTGAAAGGAGCTAAAATGACATCTTATTTGGATTTGAATAGAAGGAAGGAGATGAGGATGAGATTGGATTGAAGATTCAACTTGAATTTGGAATGAAGTTGAACCAGACGAGCGTTCGATACTCCGTCCAGATGGACGGGCGTTTGAAGATCCGAACGGGCGTTTGAAGATTCAGACGGGCATTTGAGGAATCGAACGGGTGTCCAGGAAGAAATAGTGGATTCAGAGTATTGAGATTTTTGCTGAACGAGCGTCCAAATTACCACTGGACGGCCGTCTGACATGACTCGGCCCGACTCGAAGAAGTTCATACAAGCCAGACGGGCGTCCAGCCGCCGACCTAGCATAAACCGACTTAAAAGCCTATTTATAGGCGCGTTTTTTCAACCCTAAAGGAATCAAATTAACATTAGGCGGCTACAAAACCCTTAGGGGCAATTTTTCTGTGTTCTCCACCCTTTATATACAACTTTTATGCTTTTGATTTCTTAGATAAATTCCTTCAAATTTATGTACTTCATAGAAGCTATTTCGAGTATTCAAGCGATGTTTAGTGGCTAAAAGCTTTTGGAACAAGCATTGTGAAGCCGTTCTATCAACACTTTGATTTCAGCTTTGGATTATCTTGTGAGTTTTTATTATAAGTTCCATCTTTATTATGTTTTACTTGTTTTTATGCAATTTGAATCGAGAGATCTTTGCATGTCTGATGTTTAATGTTGATGAGAATCGTGATTAAACCCTAGATCACCGTAGTAAAGATTAGATCTTTAATCTAATTAATGAGAGTTGTTAGGTTGAATTTCTAGATTAGAAATTGAGAAATTTCACACCTTGGATATAAAAGAGTTAATCTTTTTGTATCGATAGACGAAAGAGATTAATAAACGAATTATCTAAGAGATTAGAAATTCATACCTACGATAGGTGAATCACAACTTTTGTTAATTCATCATTAGATAATCTAGAGAAGAAATTGAGTGTTGTAGAATTGGTGGATCATTGCTTGTTCATTTTTAAATTCATTGATTAAAATCGTTTGTGCTTGTTTTGCATAGCAAGTTTATATTTTTATTGCATGTTTAGGTTATAGAATAGAATTAGTTTAGTAAATCTTGTTCGCAATTATATTTCCTGGCTTTAGATTTCTAATATTCTGTCCAGTTTACTTTTGTTATTTTTGTTTTTACTTTGTTACGTGTTAATCGTTTTTATTTTCTTATAATTTTAGTAATAGTAGTTGTGACATCTTTAGGATAGTTAGATAAAAAAATAGGTAAACAACCTCGATTCCCTGTGGACTCGACTCCGGTATTAACCTCTATACTACGATCCCTGCACTTGGGGTAAACCAGATTTATTTTTATTACTTGTTTATTTTTCATTAAATAAAATCCGAGACAAGTTTTTGGCGCCGTTGCCGGGGACTCGGTACGGTTGTCTAGTTTTTACTAAGCTTTCTGTTTTTGTTTTCTGATGGTTTCCAAACGGGCGTCCTGAGTAAGTGGACGCCCGTCCATCTAAAAAGAGCCAACTCTGTACCGTTTGGAGGAAATCAGACGAGCGTCTGGCTTGCCCCAAACGGCCGTCTAGTTCTTCAGGCAGACGCCCGTCCGCATTAATTGGACGCCCGTCTGTCCTCCTATTTTTATTTTCTTTTCATAGGTTTTAACTTCTAGTTTTTAGTTTAGACAACTTGATTTTGGTTTCAGTTTATGCAAACTCGAAGTCAAAAGGGGCCACTACTCTATACCCCCGACCTCGAGCGGACCATAGTGTTCTCGGTGAATTTTATGATTTATATTGCAATATTTCATAACAATAATCCCCGTGTTTTAGTAATTTTTATAGAAAATTACGTATTAAAATGAATAAATTGAAGGAATGGTTTTAGAGTTATAAAAAGTGTAAAACGTGCCAATTACGTGCTTAAAATGATGATTTTATGTTGGTTTGAGTTGTGTTACACTTTGGTATGCTTTCAATGACTTGTAGATATACATTTTCGAGCTAAAAAGAGGATTAAAAGTGGTGCAAGATCGGAATTTATATGATGGAGAAGAGATAAAGATGAGAAAATCAAGATTTGGTCGACACTGGACTGGCGTCCAGAAGCTTGGACTAGCATCCAGGGTGGACGGGCGTTTGCAATTCTGGACGGGCGTCCGCAAGAAGAATTTTGATTCAGAATGTTGAGGATTTTGCTGAACTGGCGTCCATTTTTGCATAGGACTGGCGTCCATTCAAGGCTCGGCCCGACTCGAAGAATTCCATACATTCTGGACGGGTATCCAGGACTTTGAACGGGCGTCCGCCACCGATTTTTACCCTAGCCGCCTCAGAGTTCTATAAATACAGCGCCTATTTCAACCCTAATACACACATGAGAGCAGCTGCACTTTTCCACCCAAAAAGCAGCCGCACCAAACTCTGAAGAATGATGAGTTTCCTTCCTTCAACCGTGACTTGGATCATCGCAAGGATGCAAGGCTAAGCGTATATCGGTAGAACAACTGGAGGATACCACATCAACATTACCACAACCATGAATTGTTAGGTTATCTTATTTATGATTTCGAATATTGTATTTTATTTATCGATTGGTATTTGGATTGATTGTTAAGTGTTTTGTTAGATAGGAATGTCAATGAAACCACATGTTGATTTGAATTTGTATGGAAATATGATTCAACAATAGAACCTTTTCAATCGATACAATTAATAATATTTTGAGGAATCATTTGTTGCTAATTGGGTTATGTAATTTAGGAACAAATTGATGATCTTGTGATGTATGTTAAATTGTTTTGCTTGGAAAAGAAAACAAAACCCTAGAAATTGAGTTAAAGGAATTTAATCGATTTTGAGATTGATAATACCAATAAAATCGCATTCTGATCATAAAATGGTTGTGTGATTGTTGTGTGGTTGATTCTGGCTGTTCTACTGTTCTTTTTATTATTTGATAAACCAATCTGTTCGTATCGATTACTACGATTAGTTATTTCCAGAATTTAGTGTTGTTTTCTGCATATTTCTGTTTTCGGACGTCGTTGGACGCCCGTCCGCCGTTAGTGGACGCCCGTCCATTATTGAAGTTTTTTCTGCTTTCTGTTTATTTTAGTCATCGTTCTTCGTTTCTGTTTTATAATTAATATAAACTTTAGGTTTAGATAGTAAATTGTGACATATTTGATAGAATAACTGCCTTAATCCGATAAACATTCGATTCCCTTAGGTTGACTCGGCAACACCCTGTACTACGAACCTTATACTTGGGGTGTTCCGATAAAATAAATATAAAACTAGTTTTATCGAACAAGTTTTTGGCGCCGTTGCCGGGGAGTCGGTAACGGTTGTCGGATTCTTCGTAGTGCAGTTTTCTGTGTCAAAATGGATCGTTATAGCACGCGGTAGTATTTTGACCATAACTTTCGGCTCGAGTGTCCGTTTAGCGTGCAGGACCCCAATTCGGAAAGCTCGTTCCGATGCCGACGACGTGGCAAATGGCCATAGGCCCTTTGACACCATTTTCGAGGTCAAAATCTGCTGTTTCCCCTCCATTTTGGCCCTAGAAGATTTCAACACGTTTTTTTTCACCGTCTTAGTGTTTTTCCTGTTTTAAGTTTTTCATAGGTAGGTTTCTTTTCCTGTTTCTGTTTCTATATCTTTAAAAAAAAATTAAAAAAATAAAAAGAAACTTTCTGAACGGGCGTCCAGCATTTGAACGCCCGTCTGCCCCCCAATTTGTCTTGTGAACGCTAGTTCAGTGACCTGAACGGGCGTCCATTCTAAAATTTTGTATCCTGCATTAGTTCAGCAGATCAAACGAGCGTCTGGAGTATCAAACGCCCGTCCGGTTATCTCTTCAGGAGGACGTCCGTCCAAGATCTCGGATGCCCGTCTGCTTCCTCTTTCTTATTCTATTTTATTCTGATTCATTCTATTCTGTTCTTTCCTTCTCTTAACCCTTTCTTACAAGGTTAAAACTCTGTCATCAACCTGACCTATCGTCAGTGTTGACTTTTCTGTTTTGCTCCCCTGGTTTATGCAAACCAGGAACAAAAAGGGACCGTTATTATATTGTCCTGAACCTGAACGGGACATTGTCAAGAGAAGACTTTTCCCAAATCCTGACAACATGAGCGAACACGGTTCTAGCGATGACGAACCGGAGAACCAAGGGAATAATAACCAAAATCCTCCCGGCATGGATCCCGCTCAATTAAACCAAATTCGATGCAAATGTTGCGGAATCGGCAACGACGCAAGCCTGGATAAACCGGCGAGATGCAACAACAACCTCGTATAGTCGTTCAACAAAAATGACCCCCAGTACCGTAGTGTAGGCAGTGCGGCAAGACCCTTATGCGCCATATCTTGATCAAGATTTCTTGGAAGGGCATAGACCAATTCGGCCTCCGGAGATGGGAGGAATGCATTTTGATTTAAAGAATGGAGTTGTGGGGATGGTCCAAAATAGTTCATTCCATGGCACTGCTCTAGAAGACCCACATGACTTCTTGTCTACTTTTGTGCAAATATGTGAAGCAGGTCACTACCCTGGCGTTCCTTCAGAAGTTGTTAAATTGAAACTTTTCCCGTTTGCTTTGAAGGGTGAAGCAAATCGATGGTTTAAGTCCTTACCCCATCATTCTCTTCATAACTGGGTTGATGTTAAAAGAGCCTTTGCTCTGAAATTCGTTTCACCTGGAACGATAATGGACCGTAAACGAGATATAGCTACTTTCGAGCAACTAGAAGGAGAGAGTGTGGGAAAGGCCTGGGAGAGGTTGAATTTTTTAATGAGGAAATGCCCTAACCATGGATACAATCGACATGAACTTCTAGAATTATTCTATCAGGGTGTTTCTCAGCCCAATAGAGATTACCTAGATTCCACAGCTCATGGATCGTTTTTAGGGGGAGGAGATGATGCTGCCTACAGGGTAGCAGAAACAATAGCTAAGAATAACATGTGGGCTACTCAAAAGAAGACCCATGTTAGTGAAAGCAAAAAGGAGGCTGCTGCAAGTGACTCGGAGACAAAAATGCTAGTTGCTCAAATGGAAATAATGAACAAGCAAATAGCCAACCTACAAATGAAGCAGCAAGAAGGGCCAGCAGATGTGAATTACTTGGGCATGCAGGTCGGGAATATGATGAATGAGGAAGTGCATACCATGGAGAACCAGAATCAACCTTTCAGAGGCTTCAATCAAAATTCTGGTCAATCAAGCTACACTCAAAACCGTAACTATTCGGGAAACCCGCGAAATAGTTATTATACACCACCTGGTGCATCCAACAACCAAAGACCCCAAGGTAACTGGGCTCAAACGCAAAATCAACAGCCCACCTATGTCTCTCAGAAGAAATTTGACGAGCTAGTAGACATGGTGAAAACACTAGCCACCGGTCAAAAAATGATGGAGTGACAGATTGGTCAGATGGCTGATCAACAAGCGAGCAGACCTCAAGGAAGACTGCCTAGTTATACAGATAAAAACCCTAAGGCGGATGTCGGTGTTTGTAATGCCATCACACCGCAAGGGGATTATGAACAAGAGGAGGAGTTGAATGCGGTCACCCTCGGGAGCGGTAAAAAGCCGGACCCGAAAAGTTATCGGGAAACGAGTAGCCCCTCCCCGACGCCATGAGTTCGGGAGGGGGTAAGCGAGAGATAAATACCAAAGACAAGAAACGGTGAGGAAGAGCCGAGTGATGATGATTCTTCGGGGGATAGTGATGAGGATGCGAGAAGAGAAGTCGAGTAGCCGAACCCTTGACTAAAAAGAAAACCGAGAAGTTTGTCGGATGGAAGGATAAAGAGCGACGAAGCCATTAAAAGTCAAACTATAATCAATCATTCGAAAACCCTTCCTTATCCAAAGAAAGAAAAGAGAGAATATCTTGAACTCGACAAACAAGATGACGGAGTGAGAAAGATGCTTAGAGATACTAAGATGACTATTCCACTTGTTTGAAGTATTAACCGAGATGCCTAAATGCTCTAAGTATCTTAAGGATGCCCGTGGAAGTAAGAAGAAGCTAAAGGGAATGGCGAAGAGGTGCTAAGAGAAGAATGTTCAACTGTTTCACAGAGCGTTGCAATCAAGCGAGGTGACCCCGGACGACCTTCAATCTCTTGCATGATTGAAGGCCACACTTTCCACAATGTCTTATGCGACTCAGGGGCCTCTTTCAATGTGATGCCATTGAACGTCTGCAAGAGTCTCGGGTTGGACAAAAGGCTAAGGGAGCGTCCCGTCTCTCTTCGCCAGACCGATCTAGCCGTTTAGCAGCTGGTTGTGTTAACAACGTCCTTATCCATGTTAAACATTTAGTTTTTCCAACTGACTGGGTCATACTGGATTAACGGTCTGACAAGGAGATGCCCCTGATTCTGGGCCGGCCTTTCTTGAACACTTCTGCCTCCACCATTGACTTCCAAACTGGCCAAATCACTCTGAGAATAGGGGACACTTCCGTTACACTCGAGCAAGGAAAAATTTCTGCGGAAGCCCCAACCCAGGAGATCTCATTCATTGAAGCAATCTATGGAGATGAATCCGACCCTGATGAAGAGCTCACGGAGATAGGAGCCCTGGATGTTATAACTCAACAACTTGCGCACACTGAGCCTATGAGTGAACGGAAAATCTGGGACATTCTAGGGATGAGCAGCAATGATTTGAAGGAGCTCAACCAGGCAGACTTTAACCTTGCAGAGGAGGAAGTTTTAATGGGTAGTTGGGATGAAATAGATTTCTGGAGAGAAACTACTGATTGGGAGTTGGATGATTGGGAGCAGCTTGCAGAAGAGCTTGAAGAAGAAGAACTTAAGAAGATGATTAAGCATAAGAAAGAAAAAACGGAAGCTGACAGGAAGATTCCTCTAGATGATGTCATCCAATACCTTTCTGGGGTTACACCTCAGGAAGATGAGGTGTTTTTCAGTCAACCGGTCCAAGCTCACAAGGAAAAAGGTGGTCCCTTAAAATCTAGTATCGAGCAACCACCTGCTGACTTAGAGTTGAAACCACTTCCGCAGCACCTAAAATACATCTTCCTTAAAGACGGTGATAAGTTGCCCTTGATCATCTAGTCTAAACTCGAGCCGGAGCAAGAAGCAGAATTAATCAAAGTGCTTGAGAAACATATCCTCGCGTTCGGATGGCAGGTGGGCGATATCAGAGGAATCAGCCCAGACGTGTGCATGCATAAGATTCGAACGGAGGAAGGAGCGAAGAAGGTCGACAACCTCAAAGGAGGCCGAATCCGCACATGCGGCGGAGGTCAAAAAGGATATCATCAAATGGCTTGACATGGGAATTATTTATGCCATAGCTGATAGTGAGTGGGTCAACCCCACTCAAGTTGTGCCAAAAAAGGGGGGAATTACAGTGGAAAAACACGAAAAATGAGAAGAAGTAGCTTTACGCCTCGTGACAGGCTATAGAGTCTGCATAGACTATCGTAGACTTAATGAGGTTACTGCCAAAGACCACCTCCCTTTACCCTTCATTGACCAGCTTCTCGAAAGACTGAGTGGTCACAAGTACTATAGTTTCCTTGATGGCTATTCTGGCTACTTCCAGATAGCCATTGACCCTAATGACCAGGAAAAGACCACGTTTACGTGTCCATCTGGCACTTTTGCTTTTCGCAGAATGCCATTCGGCTTATGCAATGCACCCGCGACTTTTCAACGGTGCATGTTAGCCATTTTTTATGGGCTTGTGGAGCAGTGCATGGAGGTCTTCATTGATGACTTCTCAGTCTATGGCGACAGCTTTGATGAAATCTTAAAGAATCTAGATATGGTGCTCCAATGTTGTGTTGAGAAAAATCTGGTGCTTAACTGGGAGAAGTGCCATTTTCTAGTCGAAGAAGGGATTGTTTTGGGACACAAGGTGTCCGATGATGGTATTCGGTGGATAAGGCTAAAGTAGAAGCCATTGAGAGAATGTCGTACCCGAAGACAAAGAAGGAGGTACGAGGATTTCTGGGACATGTGGGCTTCTATCGGCGTTTCATTAAAGATTTTTCGACGATAGCAAAGCCGTTATCCAACCTGCTGAAAGAGGAAGTGGAGTTCTTGTTTGATGATGGGTGTAAGAAAGCTTTCAATTGCCTAAAGGATAAGCTTATAAGTGCCCCTATCTTAATCGCACCTGACTGGACTAAGCCTTTTGAATTAATGTGCGATGCCTCTAACTACGCAGTGGGCACAGTTTTAGGCCAGAGAATTGACAAAAAGTTCAGGCCCATTTACTATGCGAGCCGCACCTTGAACTCGGCTCAATGCAACAACACTACTACGGAGAAAGAGTTCCTAGCTGTCGTTTTTGCTATGGATAAATTTAGAAGTTACCTTCTCGGGTCTCAAGTTGTGGTCTGGACAGATCACGCAGCACTACGCTACCTTATGGGAAAAGCAGACGCTAAACCAAGGTTACTCAGATGGATCCTGATACTACAGGAATTTGACCTTGAAATTAAGGACAAGAAAGGTAGTGATAATGTTGTAGCTGACCACTTATCTCGCCTAGTGAACGAGGGTGGCGAAATCCCTAAGGATATAGGCATTGACTTTCCGACTGATCAATTAATGAAGCTTGATACAGTTAGGCCGTGGTATGCTGATTACGTCAACTACTTAGCAGGTGGGCATTTAGAAGAGATGACGTATCAGGAAAAGAAGAAAATTTTCAACGACTTAAAGTATCTCGTATGGGAGGATCCTTATTTGTTCAAGGTCTGTAAAGATGGTTTGCTTTGAAGGTGTGTTCCGGAGCATGAACAATTGGATATTCTGGAGCAATGTCATAGTGGTCCCGCTGGTGGGCACTACGGAGCACCTAAGACAGTCACAAAAATCCTTCAAGCTGGTTTTTACTGGCCTACTTTGTTTAAAGATGTTGAAGCTTTTTGCAAAGGCTGTGATAGATGCCAAAGAGTAGGGAGACTCAGTAATAGGATGGAGATGCCTTTGAGGCCTATCTTGGAATGTGATGTTTTTGACGTCTGGGGCATTGATTTTATGGGACCATTCCCATCATCATGCTCTAACAAATATATTCTAGTCTGTGTGGACTATGTTTCCAAGTGGGTAGAGGCTATAGCCACCCAAACCAATGATCACAAGTTGTAAAGAAATTCTTGCAAAAGAATATCTTTACTAGAATTGGCTGTCCTAGAGCCCGTATCAGTGATGAAGGTTCGCATTTCTGTAATGCACCACTGGATAAAATTCTTGAGAGATATGGTGTCAAGCATAAAATTGGTACACCATACCACCCCCAAACCAGTGGCCAAGTCGAAGTGAGCAACAGAAGTCTAAAGCGGATTTTGGAGAAAACGGTAAATTCAAATAGATCCAACTGGAGTCTGAAGTTGGACGATGCACTTTGGGCTTATCGCACTGCGTTTAAGACCCCTATGGGTACGTCACCATTTCAAATGGTTTATGGCAAGCCATGCCATCTCCCGGTCAGCCGAGCACGAGCTTATCGGGCTATTAAATTCTTAAACTTCGATAGCCAACTCTGTGGGGAGAAAAGGTTACTGCAACTACATGAGCTCGATGAATTCAGACTCAGGGCCTACGAGAAAGCCAAGCTGAGCAAGGAGAGAACGAAGGCGCTCCACGATGCAAAGATAAAAGATAGAGATTTCAAGGAAGGAGAGATGGCTTTGCTTTACAACACCAGATTACATCTGTTTGCTGGCAAGCTTAAGTCCAGATGGTCCGGACCCTTTGAAATTGTCGAAGTTCATCCGGGTGGAGCAATTTCCTTGAAAGGGTACAACGGTTAACCTTTTAAAGTGAACGGTCATAGATTGAAAAAGTATTTCGGACAGCCTTATGAAGCACCTGAAGTCCTTTACTTTCAAAATTTGGTTGACATGACTGATGTGTTGATTTGTGATGAGATCCCATCCGACTTCTTTACTTCGGATGATGACATTATTGCCCTTAACCTTAAGGATGCTTCTACCACGACTCCTGCACCTGTCAGTATCCCAGTACCACAATTAGGCAACAACACGAAGAAGAAAATCAGTGCTGTCTGGATGGCTAAGTCCTAGGACTCAGTCGCGCACTTGACTTGTTGTTGCTGTGACCACACCGATGCTTTCTACTCTGACTCTGATGAAGGAGTGGCCCTGATCAAACCAAAGTGGCCCGATCCGGGTTGACTTTGAAATCTCTGTCAAGCTAATAACATAAAAGAAGCGCTCCTAGGAGGCAGCGTAGTCCTTTAAGTTACTTTTTAGTTAAGTTTTAGGGCATTAGGAATAAAACCATGGTGATTGGTGTGTTGGTTGTCCCTGTCCTATTTGTGAATGCATTATGTGCCTACATGTTTACTCATATACCCCTTGTACCCCGAGATTATATGCTATGTCGAGTGTTGCAGATATTGTTGCAGCGGTACATTCATGCTACGGCCTGACCTCTGCCACCCTACAACCCAACGATCACTTTGAAACCAGCTAAGTAATCTTTCCTTTTATTTTGCACATTCTGAGGACATAATGTGATTTAAGTGTGGGGGGTGGTCTACATTGGGTATGTTATCATGCTATGTTTCTGACAATGAGTAAATGTGATTTTCTCGAAAATTTTAAAAATTTTCAAAGTAAACTTGGATAATTGTAAATCTTGAGCATGTAATTGAAACAAATGGCTTGCTAGTTGTAGTTTCCTGACAATGATTTTATGTGACTTTGAGAGATAATTATAGCATGTTTTTAATGATTTGAGATAGTATTCATTTCACACTCACGAAAGCCTTTGATATTGAAGCAAAAATTTTGAACTGTATCCTTTCAAAATTTTTAGTGATTTATCTTTGAAAGATTTGGTCTTAATAGTAACAATGAAGTAACACCTAAGTTCAGAACGTGCACTGTGAATATCTGAAGGTTTGAATGTGATAAGTGAAACGTAACTAATGTTTTTGGAAAAAGTTGAGTTAATAATAAATAAAGGGGCGTGTCGGAAGCTGGTTAATGATTGGAGTGCGGTAGGGCATTATCTCGAAATGTCCTATTCCACTATGATGACCAAAAGCTCACGACAGTCAAGAAAAGCTACCCTATGATTGGAGTAAGGTAGGGTGTTATCCCGAAACATCCTATTCTACTATGACGGGTAAGAGCTCATTTTGATGTGTGTCAAAGAAGAAAAAAAGAAAGTGAAGAAAAAAATTAAAGACTTTGTTATCGTTGAACTTATACCCAGTATAAACCGAATGATATGCTGTAGGGATTATCCTACTGAGTGCGCGGGAAGACTTTGTGTGGAACGACTGCTGCCTATACCTAGGATAGTCATTAAAATTATTTGAGAGGATATTTGTTTGAGAGGATTGTGAAGATTGAAAAGGGCTTTTCACACACACTGAATCTATCTCTATGTTGGTATTACTTGCTATATTTGTCGTATCTGTTGTTGCGTGAGCCAGGGATATATGTGGATTACATGTACAGTGAGCTAGTTTTGATTGTTTTGTTCGGGACGAACAAAAATCTAAGTGTGGGGGAGTTGTTCTCGGTGAATTTTATGATTTATATTGCAATATTTCATAACAATAATCCCCGTGTTTTAGTAATTTTTTTAGAAAATTACGTATTAAATGAATAAATTGAAGGAATGGTTTTAGAGTTATAAAAAGTGTAAAACGTGCCAATTACGTGCTTAAAATGATGATTTTATGTTGGTTTGAGTTGTGTTACACTTTGGTATGCTTTCAATGACTTGTAGATATACATTTTCGAGCTAAAAAGAGGATTAAACGTGGTGCAAGATCGGAATTTATATGATGGAGAAGAGATAAAGATGAGAAAATCAAGATTTGGTCGACACTGGACTGGCGTCCAGAAGCTTGGACTAGCGTCCAGGGTGGATGGGCGTTTGGAATTCTGGACGGGCGTCCGCAAGAAGAATTTTGATTCAGGATGTTGAGGATTTTGCTGAACTGGCGTCCATTTTTGCATAGGACTGGCGTCCATTCAAGGCTCGGCCCGACTCGAAGAATTCCATACATTCTGGACGGGCGTCCAGGACTTTGAACGGGCGTCCGCCGCCGATTTTTACCCTAGCCGCCTCAGAGTTCTATAAATACAGCGCCTATTTCAACCCTAATACACACATGAGAGCAGCCGCTCTTTTCCACCCAAAAAGCAGCCGCACCAAACTCTGAAGAATGATGAGTTTCCTTCCTTCAACCGTGACTTGGATCATCGCAATGATGCAAGGCTAAGCGTATAGCGTTAGAACAACTGGAGGATACCACATCAACATCACCACAATCATGAATTGTTAGGTTATCTTATTTATGATTTCGAATATTGTATTTTATTTATCGATTGGTATTTGGATTGATTGTTAAGTGTTTTGTTAGATAGGAATGTCAATGAAACCACATGTTGATTTGAATTTGTATGGAAATAAGATTCAACAATAGAACCTTTTCAATCGATACAATTAATAATATTTTGAGGAATCATTTGTTGCTAATTGGGTTATGTAATTTGGGAACAAATTGATGATCTTGTGATGTATGTTGAATTATTTTGCTTGGAAAAGAAAACAAAACCCTAGAAATTGAGTTAAAGGAATTTAATCGATTTTGAGATTGATCATACCAATAAAATCGCATTCTGATCATAAAATGGTTGTGTGATTGTTGTGTGGTTGATTCTGGATGTTCTACTGTTCTTTTTATTATTTGATAAACCAATCTGTTCGTATCGATTACTACGATTAGTTATTTCCAGAATTTAGTGTTGTTTTCTGCATATTTCTATTTTCAGCACGTCGTTGGACGCCCGTCCGCTGTTAGTGGACGCCCGTCCATTATTGAAGTTTTTTCTGCTTTCTGTTTATTTTAGTCATCGTTCTTCGTTTCTGTTTTATAATTAACATAAACTTTAGGTTTAGATAGTAAATTGTGACATATTTGATAGAATAACTGCCTTAATCCGATAAACATTCGATTCCCTTAGGACGACTCGGCAACACCCTATACTACGAACCTTATACTTGGGGTGTTCCGATAAAATAAATCTAAAACTAGTTTTATCGAACACATAGTCCCACCAAACAGGCAGAGAATCCGTCATGCGGTTCTTTCTGTTAAGGCCGATCAAGACCTTGAGGAACGTTTAGCTGAGGAGATCGAAGACATAGTCATTATGGCTGCAGAAGATAGACGTACGTTTGCTGACTACGCCATGCCTGGTGAAGTCAAAGTCAACCCGGCCATCGTTCTACCTGCCATAAATGCACCAACCTTCAAACTCAAACCTGGGCTCATCCAAATGATGCAACATGCATCAATCTTCCATGGTTTTCAATCTGAAAATCCTCATACTCACGTACACACATTTTTGGAAATATGTGGTACAACTCGCATACAAGGGGTAAATGAGGATGCAATAAAATTTAAGCTATTTCCGTTTTCCTTGAAAAGGGAGGCGAAAGAGTGGTACAACTCTCTGCCTGCCGAGTCAATTACCACCTGGGCCGAACTCGAGAAAGAGTTCCTGAGTCAATATTTCCCACCATCCAAAACAGCCCAGTGCCTAAGTGAAATTTTCACTTTCTATCAAAAGGAAAATGAGCCTTTCTTCGACTGTTGGAAGAAGTTCAAAGCTCTCCTTCGAAGATGCCCCCATCATGGTTTGGACTTGTAGAGGCAAGTCAACACGTTTTTCAGTGGATTGACCGAACTCACTAAGGGTATGGTCAATAGTTCTTCTGGAGTGGCATTCTTGAGGGAAACACCTGCAGAGGGGTGGGCATTATTTGAGGATATTGCCAAATACAACTATGCCCCCTCGTCTCATGCTATCCAGGCACCTCCTCCTCCTCCTCCTAAGATCGAGGAGGTAAATATGCAAAATCAAATTTCCATGCTGCAACAGCAGGTGGCTGCTCTTTCAATGTCTCCAAATCCAACGAATCAGAATCTATAATTCCCGCAGAACTCTCAAGTTCTGTTTTGCGAAAATTGTTGTCAAACTGGCCATATGGTTGGCCAGTGTCAATTTATTTCCCCTTCAACCTATCAAGTCAATGTTGTCCAGAATCAGGGACAGTACAATCCAGTCACATGCCAGGCATGTGATAATGTGGGGCACACTGCTCGTTTCTGTCCTATGGTTGGACAGAACGCTGAAGTCAATGTGTTCAGTGGCCAGCAAAATTAGAGATTCAACAATCAGTTCTCTGGCCAAAGCAATTTTCAAAATCAGGGTTTCAATCAAAACCCGAATTTCAATCAGAACCATAATATGAATTTTTCCAATCAAAATCAGATGTTCAACCAGAACTGGCCGAACAATCTAAATCCGATGTTTCAAAGTCGGTCTAGCCAATCTTTCCCACAAAACTTCCAGAACTCTCAAGGCCCCTCTCAATCTAGTGATCTTGAAAGCAAATTGGACTCCTATCAGAAGGAGCAGAATAATAATTTCCAATTCCTTCTTAGCACAATTAAGAATCTTGAGAGGCAGCTTGGGCAAGTAGCTGACCAAAAAGCTTCTAGACCCTCGGGGCAGTTACCTAGCTTTACTGAGAAGAACCCCAAGGGTGGTCAAGTGGCTCAGACCGAGTTAAATCAAAGCCAATGCACTGATCTAGTTCCCACAGTTCCTTATGGTAGAGAAGAGGCCAGTACTATGAATTTGAGATCCGGCACACAGCTTAGTGGTCCCCCGAACCAGGGAAACCACTAACCCCTCCTGCCAATGATGAGGCAGGAGGGGAAGTCGAGCGCCCACAATTCCCTGTCCTGGATGAGAGTACTCAGGTGGCTGATCCCCTGAGAAATAAAGAGTTTGATAGTACTCAGGTGGCTGATCCCCTGAGCAATAAAGAATTCAGTGAGAGTCAGGTAGCGGATCCCTTGACTAGTAAAAGAAGTGAGAAAATGGTGAGGTGGAAAGATTTGGAAGATAAAGCTGTCAGTTCATCCTCGAAGAAAGTATTTTCTGAGAGTGATTTAAAGAAACTACCATTTCCACCTAGAAAAAGCAACATCTCCTTGCATGAGGACAAAAAGTATGAGAAAGTGCTTAATCTTCTTAAAAATACTCAGGTAAATCTTCCATTATCTGATGTTTTGGTTGAGATGCCTAAGTATACAAAGTTCATCAAGGATGTTGTGTCCTCCAAAAAGAAGCTCGAAGACATGGATCAGTTAATTGGTGAGAATTGCTCTGTGATTGGTTATGATGAATTACCAATCAAGAGAAGTGACCCTGGGAAATTTGTGCTCACATTGTTGATGGGAGGCTTAGTCTTTCCAAATTCTTTATGTGACCTGGGTGCATCCATAAGTCTGATGCAATTGTCTGTATGTAAACAGCTTGGATTGAATGATCTTTTAGAACCCACAACTATGAATCTCCAATTCGCTGATAGATCCTCCAAGAAAGCTGCGGGGATATTAAAGGATGTTTTAGTCCAAATAGATAGATTCACTTTTCCGGTTGACTGGTACGTCCTAGACATAGAGAAGGATGAGAATGTTCCTTTAATACTCGGCAGACCTTTCTTTTCTACAGCAAGAGCCCTCATTGATTGTGATGGTGGCAAAGTTACTATACGATTTGGTGATCAGGAGGTGAGCTACAATGTTTCTAAAGAGATTCAGAGACCCTCTGATTACCCAACCGGCTTCTCCATTGAAGACATGTCAGATGAATTTAACGACTACATGGAAAAGAAAGTCATGGCTGTTGAGACTGAGTATGAACGATTAGTAGATAATCTGAATAATCATGGTTGGGTGAATCTAGAACAACTAGGAGCTGAAAT
This sequence comes from Gentiana straminea, assembly GCA_036785695.1. Taxonomy (NCBI): domain Eukaryota; kingdom Viridiplantae; phylum Streptophyta; class Magnoliopsida; order Gentianales; family Gentianaceae; genus Gentiana; species Gentiana straminea. Next base: position 9,230,561 of record JAVUPR010000224.1, on the reverse strand, counting down.
TGATGAAGGTTCGTTGACAGGAGAAGCTTTGGCAGTGGGACCACTGAGTAAACTCAGTGATGTTGAGTTGAAAAGTGGGGAGCTTAAATCTAGTTTGGAAGAACCACCTGTGGATTTGGTATTGAAGCCATTACCTAAGCACCTGAAATACGTTTTCTTAAGAGAAGGTGACAAGCTTCCGTTAATCATTTCTGCCAAGCTATCCCGGTTAGAAGAGATGAAGTTGTTAAATGTTTTGAGAAAGAATGAGAAAGCTTTTGGTTGGCAAGTGGGAGACATCAGAGGGATATCTCCTGACTTATGCATGCACAAGATTAAAACTGAAGAGGGTGCCAAGTGTGTTAGACAGCCCCAGAGGAGGCTCAACCCTCACATGCAAGAAGTAGTTAAGAAAGAGATTATCAAGCTTTTGGACATGGGTATTATTTACGCAATTGCTGAAAGTGAATGGGTGTCCCCTACTCAAGTAGTTCCTAAGAGAGGAGGAATTACTATCGAGAAGAATGAAAAGGGTGAAGAAATAGCATTGAGGCTAGTAACGGGTTATAGAGTCTGTATCGACTACAGAAAACTCAATGAAGTTACAATGAAAGATCATTTCCCCCTTCCTTTCATTGACCAGATGCTTGAGCGTCTGGCAGGACATGCATTCTATTGTTTCCTTGATGGATATTCGGGATACTTCCAGATACCCATAGATCCGGTTGACCAAGAAAAGACAACTTTCACCTGCCCTTATGGTACTTTCGCTTACAGGCGAATGCCATTTGGTCTCTGCAATGCCCCAGCTACATTCCAAAGGTGTATGCTAGCAATCTTTGATGGTCTGGTTGAAAAGTGTATGGAGATATTCATGGATGATTACTCAGTCTTTGGTCAATCCTTCGATCACTGTCTTGCTAATCTTGATCAAGTATTATCCCGTTGTGTGGAAAAGAACTTAGTCCTAAACTGGGAAAAATGCCACTTTATGGTAGACGAAGGAATAGTTCTTGGCCACAATATATCAGAAAGAGGAATAGAAGTAGATAGGGCAAAAGTGGAGGCTATAGAGAAGATGAGTTTGCCTGGAAATGTGCGCGAAGTGAGAGGTTTTCTTGGACACGTCGGTTTTTATAAGAGATTCATTAAAGACTTTTCCAAGATAGCCAAGCCCCTATCTACCCTACTCAAAGAAGATGTTGTTTTTAATTTTGATGATAGTTGCAAGCAAGCGTTTGAGGAGCTTAAAAGTCGCTTGATTTCGCACCGATTCTTATCTCTCCCGACTGGAATCTACCCTTCGAGCTTATGTGTGATGCATCCAACTACGCTATTGGTGCGGTCTTAGGACAACGAATAAAGGGAAAGTTCCAGCCCATATCTTACGCCAGTCACACACTAAACCCTACTCATGTAAACTATACCACAAATGAAAAGGAATTATTGGCCGTAGTCTTCGCTATGGACAAGTTTTGTAGTTACTTGTTGGGTGCTGCAGTTACTGTGTGGACTGATCACGCTACTTTGCGATATCTAATGACAAAGAAATATGTTAAACCGCGCTTACTACGTTGGATACTGATCCTGCAAGCCACAGTGGGCCTACTGGCGGTCACTTTGGTCCTTGGAAAACCGTTGCAAAGATCTTTCAGTCTGGTTTCTATTGGCCCACGATCTTCAAGGATTCAGAAGCTTTCTGCAAAGCTTGTGATAGGTGCCAACGAACCGGAGCTTTAACAAGGCGTTTTGACATGCCGTTGAAACCCATTATAGAATATGAAGTCTTCGATGTATGGGGGATTGATTTTATGGGCCTGTTCCCATCTTCCTGTGGAAATAAATACATCTTAGTCTGTGTCGATTATGTATCGAAATGGGTGGAGGCCCAAGCCACTTCTCGCAATGATCATAAAATGGTCATGAATTTTCTAAAGAAAAACATCTTTGTAAGATTTGGGTGCCCACGTGCCTTGATAAGCGATTAGGGAATACACTTCTGCAACCGACCACTAGAGAAAGTACTTGAGAAATATGGTGTTCGGCATAAAATCGGCACACCATATCACCCTATGACTAGTGGTCAGGTTGAACGAAGCAATCAGAGCTTGAAGAAGATCCTGGAGAAAGTAGTAAACAGTCACAGAAAGGACCGGAGTCTTAAGTTGGATGATGTACTATGGGCATATCGAATCGCCTACAAAACCCCCATGGGTACATCACCCTATCAGATGGTATATGGAAAACCATGCCACCTACCAGTTGAGTTGGAGCATAGAGCGTATTAGGCCACTAAGTTCTTAAACTTCGATACCCAATCAAGTGGTGAACACCGACTGCAGCAGTTGCATGAGTTAGATGAGTTTAGACTCCAAGCCTACGAGAGTGCTAGGATAAGTAAAGATAAGATGAAACTCCTTCATGATGCCAAAATCAAGAAGCGAGAATTTCAAGTTGGGGAGCAAGTTCTATTGTACAATTCCAGGTTACATCTGTTCCCAGGAAAGTTGAGGACACGTTGGTCCAGTGAAATTCTGCAAATCATTCATGGAGGTGTTTTAGAACTAAGAGGTCATGGTGACCAGCCGTTCAGAGTGAATGGTCAAAGGTGCAAGCATTATATCGGTCAAACCAAAGAAAAACCTTTGATTGTTCATTTCCTTGACATCCTCGGGTGTGGTATACCTGAAGTCAATAAGTTTGACGAATTTTCACCCGACTTGTTTTCTGAGGATGACGGCAGTGGTCCATTAGAGGAAGTCATGGTTGGTAGTTTGGATATGGAAGAGTTTAAAAGGGAGCAACAACTTAAGAGACGTCTGAAGAAGAAGATGTCTACAATGGGGAGGATTAAAAGTGTTTGGAAAGCTATCAAAATCTTGACCCCATGTGTTAGATGCTGTTTTTGCAGCCACACTACTGATCAGAGCTTACACGATGTATTGGCTGGAAGAAAGGTTAAATGGTCTGATCCAGGCTAAATTGAGAGATTGTCGAGCTAACGACACAAACCAAAAGCGCCACTAGGGGGCATCCTAGATATCCATATTTATATTAGTTACTTTTTATATTACTTTTGTCTTTGTTTTATGTGTTTTAGTTTTAGTCTAATAAGAATGTTGTATGGATCTGCTTCAGTTCAGCTTTCTTTTGTTGCATCAAGCTTTGCTACTTTATAGTATCCTCTATCGCTACTTTTGCATGACATGTTATATTCCCCTGTGTCCCCCGAGGTACGTCTTTTTTTCTCATGTGTGCAGAATATTTGCGATGGCGATTGTGAGCTTTTAGATGAATTCAGTTTACCGGTGGATGGTCCACGCCCATCGCTTTCTTCAAGCATTTACGGATCGACTCATGACCACTTCCCGAATTGCCACCTTCGAATTACGATCCGAGTACTTTATCCGTTCTTAAATTCGCACAACATGAGGACATGTTGTCGTTTAAGTGTGGGGGAGGGGAATGGTTATGTGTATCTTTTTGCTTATATTGTTATTCTATGCTGAAAAGAGCTAAAATTTTCAAATTTTTGTTTTGTCCCGGTTGAGCGAATGCATATTTTTGTTCGGTTTTTATAGACATTTATGCTGTATATTGTATGTTTAGTAGGTTAGATGTTTCACCCGACATACATTTCACGAGCCATATTAAATGATGAGCTAAAATATAAAGCTATACCCATTTGGATTAGTAATTTTTGATTATCTTATAAGTATCTTGTGCTTAGTGCTAATGTACGTATTGTGAGAATTATAATAGTTTGTGTTTAGAGCCGGAGTATGACGTACTGTGAATATCTTAGGTTTTAATGTGATAAGCAAAATGTGACTATTGTGCTTTAAAGAGTTGTTTTAAAAAAATGAGTTAATTGGGTGTGTCGGAAGCTGGCCGATGATTGGAGTGAGGTAGGGCGTATCTCGAATGTCGTATACCACTATGATGACCAAAAGCTCACGACAGTCAGAAGAAGCTGCTTGATGATTTCAGTACGGTAGGTCATATCTTGAATGTCCTATTCTACTATGACGGGTAATAGCTCATTCTGATGTGCGTATAAATGTGAATGTTAATTAAATCAACTTACGAAAGGTATTGGTATGAATTGATATAAGACTTAGTTATCGCCTACCTTATCCCCAGTATAAACCGACAGATATGTTGTAGGGATTATCCTCTGAGTATGTCAGAAAGGTCCTAAATGTATTCTATCATCCTTTTCGGGATATGTTACGTTTTGTAGGGTGCATGTTATAAGTATCATCTTTTTCTAGTTTGAATGGGTATTTGCTAGTTGCTTGGAAAGTTTCAAGTTTGGACTTAGTGGAAATTTACTATGGCTTTGCACACACACCGGTGTGAACCTCTAACTTATTGAATACGCTTTATACTTGCTGAAATGTCTATATTTTCTCAAGCCTAGATTTTGTTTTGCTTTGCTCGGGACGAGCAAAAGTTAAGTGTGGGGGAGTTGTTTATGGTGATTTTCTATGATTTATATTACTCTATTTCGTAACAAATTCCTCTATATTCTAATGATTTGCATAGAAAGTTAAGTGGTTATTTGATTTATTAAGCAAATGAAGTTGGAAGTTGTTTAGGAGCTAACTCTAGTTAATTACGTGGTTTTATTGGCAATTTTCTATCTATATATACGGTTTTACACTTTGCTCGTTTTTATCATCTTGAAAGTACATTTACATGTCGTGAAAGGAGCAAAATGACATCTTATTTGGATTTGAATAGAAGGAAGGAGATAAAGATGAGATTGGATTGAAGATTCAACTTGAATTTGGAATGAAGTTGAACCAGACGAGCGTTCGATACTCCGTCCAGATGGACGGGCGTTTGAAGATCAGAACGGGCGTTTGAAGATTCAGAGGGGCGTTTGAGGAATCGAACGGGCGTCCTGGAAGAAATAGTGGATTCAGAGTATTGAGATTTTTGCTGAACGAGCATCCAAATTTACACTGGACGGGCGTCTGACATGACTCGGCCCGACTCGAAGAAGTTCATACAAGCCAGACGGGCATCCAGTACCTCAGACGGGCGTCCAGCCGTCGACCTGGCAGAAACCGACTTAAAAACCTATTTATAGGCGCGTTTTTTCAACCCTAAAGGAATCCAATTAACATTAGGCGGCCACAAAACCCTTAGGGGCGATTTTTCTGTGTTCTCCACCCTTTATATACAACTTTTATGCTTTTGATTTCTTAGATAAATTCCTTCAAATTTATGTACTTCATAGAAGCTATTTCGAGTATTCAAGCGATGCTTAGTGGCTAAAAGATTTTGGAACAAGCGTTGTGAAGCCGTTCTATCAACACTTTGATTTCACCTTTGGATTATCTTGTGAGTTTTTATTAAAAGTTGCATCTTTATTATGTTTTACTTGTTTTTATGCAATTTGAATCGAGAGATCTTTGCATGTCTGATGTTTAATGTTGATGAGAATCGTGATTAAACCCTAGATCACCGTGGTAAAGATTAGATCTTTAATCTAATTAATGAGAGTTGTTAGGTTCAATTTCTAGATTAGAAAATTGAGAAATTTCACACCTTGGATATAAAAGAGTTAATCTTTTTGTATCGATAGACGAAAGAGATTAATAAACGAATTATCTAAGAGATTAGAAATTCATACCTACGATAGGTGAATCACAACTTCTGTTAAATCATCACTAGATAAACTAGAGAAGAAATTGAGTGTTGTAGAATTGGTGGATCATTGCTTGTTCGTTTTTAAATTCATTGATTAAAATCGTTTGTGCTTGTTTTGCATAGCAAGTTTATATTTTTATTGCATGTTTAGGTTATAGAATAGAATTAGTTTAGTAAATCTTGTTCGCAATTATATTTCCTGGCTTTAGATTTCTAATCTTCTGTCCAATTTACTTTTGTTATTTTCGTTTTTACTTTGTTACGTGTTAATCGTTTTTATTTTCTTATAATTTTAGTAATAGTAGTTGTGACATCTTTAGGTTAGTTAGATAAAAACTAGGTAAACAACCTCGATTCCCTGTGGACTCGACTCCGGTATTAACCTCTATACTACGATCCCTGCACTTGGGGTAAACCGGATTTATTTTTATTACTTGTTTACTTTTCATTAGATAAAATCCGAGACACACTGCACCACTTATAGCACCAGCTTACAAACCCCCAAAAAGGTTTCGATCCAGATCTTCTCTTGGCTACAATAGTCAAGATGGGAAAGGAAACAACGGACAATACACTTCTGGACCAAGGACCAAAACTGGACCTAAATTCAGAAAAGAGCAGACCATGGTTTCAACTACTCATCCTGTACCAGTGAAGTCAAAACCTAGTGTAGTGAAACAACATAGTAAATCATCTTACCAGCCCACCAAAGGCAACGGTATACTAAAAGGTAAGGGCAGACTTTACCCTTCAGAAGATGATTTGAATGTTCCACCCCCAAAATACAAGAAGAAACCATTTCATTCTATGCAACATGTATTTAGAAAAAGTCAACCCAGGCATGTTCCTAGGTACATGAGGAAGTATGAAAATAGGTTTCCTCCTGCATATTGGAAGGTGAAAATGGATGCAAATGCACCTAAAGGTAGATAAATGTATCAGAATACTTTTAAACCTATTAGAAGCTATTCTACCATGCCTTATACATAAAAGGTTGATGACTTCAACCCTCCATGAAGAAAATCATTTGGATATACACTTGGAGTAGGAGGCATGACTGCTAAAAGGTATGGACCCAAACAGTGTTGGGTACCTAAACTTGCTTAATTTTTTATAGGATGTCTGGTACATAGACTGTGGATGTTCCTGACACATGGTAACAAGGGATGGCTGACTGAATTTAAAGCTTTTTATGGACCCAAAGTTACTTTTGGAGGCAAAGAAAACCCTAGAAAAATTAACAAGGAAGGCATCACATTGAAGAACAATCTAAAGATTCAGAATGTGGCATATGTCAAGAGATTAAACTTCAATCTGTTAAGCATGAGTCAATTTTGTGACAAAGGCTACAATGTGCATTTCAGCAAAGAAGGATGCAAGGTGATTCACAACCAAACCATCATAGTTGTACTTGTAGGAAAGAGAAAAGACAACTTGTTTGTGGTAGATTGGAGGACACCCAAAGTAGAAACTTGCATACTAGTCAAGAACAAACAATCACCTAGCTGGTTTTGGCACAGAAGACTAAATCATCTAAATTTTAAGACCATCAACAAGTTGTCAAAGAACAAGCTAGTGGAAGGCTTACCTGACATTACATTCAAGAAGGAAAGTCTCATGCATGTCAGAAAGGGATGCATATCAAGAGTTCTTTCAAGTTAAAGCCACTTCAATCAACAACAAGGATCTTACATCTCTTACATATGGATCTTTTTGGACTAGTTACACCAATGAGTGTAAGTGGAAAGAAATACACTTTAGTAGTGGTTGATGACTTTGCAAAATTCACATGGACAATCTTCATGAACAAGAAAAGAGAAACTCTCAAGAAGCTTCCAATTTACTGAGAAGAATTCAAAATTAAAAGGAGTTAAAGATCATCAAGATAAGATTAAACAGAGGCACAGAGTTTCTAAATAAAGTAATCAGAACTTACTGTGAAGAAAATAGAGTTCTACATCAACTATCAGCAGTAGGTACTCAACAACAAAATTGAGTAGCAGAAAGAAGAAATAGAACTCTGAAGGAAGCTGTTAGAACCATGATAGCGGAAGCAATCCTACCAAAGAGATTTTTGGCTGAAGCAGCAAACGTAGCATGTTACACTCAAAACAGATCCATCATCAACAAACATCATGGGAAAACACCCTATGAAATGTGGAATGGGAGAAATCCTAACATATCTCACTTACACATGTTTGGTTCTAAATGTTTTGTTTTGAACAGGAATCAACTTCATACTTTTGATTAAAAAGCTGATGAAGCAATATTCATGGGATACTCGGATACCAGCAAAGCTTTCAGAGTACTCAACAAAAGAACTCTGGTGATTGAAGAATCAATTCATGTAGTGTTTGATTAACCAAACACCAGTAGTGAAGACTTAAAATCTTTTGAAGAAGAGGCTCCATGAAGACAAGTCTACATGAGTACAACAGTACCGGCCACCATTCTAGGCCACACTTTTGACAATCAAGAAGAAGTACAAGTTACTGCAACAACAGAGCCACCAAGAGAAGATCAAGAAGTTGAAGCACAACTTCAACCTGACTTAAACTGGCTCAGAGATCATCCAGAAGAACAAGTCATTGGTGATGTTCAAAAAGGAGTTCGAACCAAAAGACAACTGGAAAGCATGCTCACTTGTTTTCTATCACAGGTGGAACCCAAAACAGTAGATGATGCAATCCAAGATGCTGATTGGGTTACAACCATGTAGGAAGAACTCAATGAATTTGAAAGAAATTAAGTATGGGAACTTGTTGACAGACCAGAAATGGCCAACATCATTGGAACAAAATAGGTGTTTAGAAACAAAATGGATGACAAGGATCTATTGTCAGAAACAAAGCAAGACTAGTTGCGAAAGGATACTCACAAGCTGAAGGCATAGATTATGATGAAACCTTTGCACCAGTAGCAAGATTAGAAGTAATCAGACTTTTTCTAGCCTTTGCAGCTCACAAAGACTTCAAAGTCTATCAAATGGATGTCAAAAGTGCATTTCTAAGTGGACCCTTCTGGAAGAAAAAGTATATGTGGAACAACCACCTGGATTCCAGATCAAAGGAAAAAAGGACAAAGTATACAAGCTCAAAAAGGCACTATATGGTCTCAAACATGCCCCTAGAGCCTTGTATGAGACACCGTCACAATTTCTCATCAACAATGGATTCATCAAAGAAACCATTGACAAGACTCTTTTCAAACTAGAAGATGGAACAAGCACATTGATAGTTCAGATCTATGCAGATGATATCCTCTTTGGATCAGAAGATGAAATGTTGTGTGAGAAGTTTGCAAGTCTAATGAAAAGTAAATTTCAAATGAGTATGATGGAGAGAGCTCATCTACTTCCTTAGATTATGATCGTGTGTAAGTCACTAACGTTGATATTACAAGAAAGAATACTAGGTACATCGTAGTATAGTAAGGGCGAATCAAGGTCGATCCCACAGAGACAATGCAACTTTAAGTATAAACGATTCAAACCTAACTAAGAAGCAGTCCCAACTAACACTTCACTATCAGTACTTTATGTTACTTTATGAATACAATAAGCAGATTGGCCAGATCTAACCTACTGTTAATTAAACCTGTCGATCAACGTAGCTGACGTGAATCCTCCAGATTAGGTTTCCTAAATTTTGCCTCAGTATACCGGTATAGACCGCCAGTTTACTAGGGGCAGCTTTTCTTAGTTCTGGATCTACATTGCTCAATTACGATTAATCTAAGTAAATCATGGGGTCGTTAAACATGCAGATTAGCTAAACACATAAATACGAGCAGATCTAGCATATTGAAGACAAAAAGGAATGTTCAAATCTTTATACCTTCAACGATGGAGATCTAGCTCGACCACTCAAGCTAGAGATGGTAGAGAATGGGAGAAAACCAGAAATAACTTCTCAAAAGCTTGGAATAACTTTATTTCATTAAATTGTATAATGTATATATAATATAATATGCAAAACTTATGAAAACTTCAGCCAATACGGCTTTATATAGATACAATAGCCGACTTATGACTCTTAGAAACCATAACCGACCAAGTAAACGTGGCAGAATCGTTTTTGTGTCCCACAAGGCTCTCGGTTTACCGGACCTAGCCCACAGTAAACGGGGCTCACTTTTCCTCTTTTTCTTCAGCAGACCCTCTTCTTGGACTTCTTTTACTTGGCCCAACATGCTTTCTTCGATCCAGATCCGTTCTCCAATGCTCCAGATTCGGTACATCCAGTAAAACACGTAAAACGAGGCAAAATAAAACCAAACCTTCGGGAAAATAACACACATGCAGAATTAAGATCCTAGGAACATGCACAGAGCATTTAACTCATATTCCATATAATAAAGAGCCTATCTATCCTCTCTTGAGCAGAGTTTGGGGTAAATAAAGGTATAGTTAATGGTACTATTTAGAGCGTTATCAACTAACCCCCACTTAGCTTTTGAGCGTCCCGAGCAAAAAGGCGAAAATAAAACAACATCCCGATCAGTATACAAATTAATTGAAATCAACTATGCTCCACAAAGTCAATATCAAGATCATGCCGCTGATATCCATCAGTAATGCATTAAACACTATTCCTGTCATGAGCCAATGTGTGTGTGCAATAACTTTCACAACCGCTTAATAGTGCAGACAATCTCACATTACGTCAACCCATAGTCGAACTAACCAGTCTCGAACATGTTTTTATTAGTCAAACTAGCTGGCAAGGTGGATCGAGAACCGAGTATTACTCTTACGCTCGCGTTTATCGGTTTATAAGTGTGCATTTTACGCTCCATCGACTCAAATTTTTCCAAAGAGATTATAGATGTATATATTTTTCAATGCACTTCTCTCTCTTGGTGGCTGAACTCTCATAAATTTATCTATCCTCACGGTCTCACTCTTGATAAACTACTGAATCCAAAATTCCTTTGCCTTTTTAAGCTTTGATGGAACATGATTCAGGATAAAGCCAGGGTCAACTCTAGTCAAGGCAATATGCTATCGACTACACACCAGGGAAAGTGAGTTATTCGTGCGTAAGATGGTGGCTCACAACAGAATATGCACTTAATACGCCACTACTTCAGAAGTGGACACAACTCTACTCGTACATCTTGGAACAAAAGTGAAGTCAATTAACTCAAAAAGATCAAAGATATCATATTTTTTCGAAATTCTGTCGAAATGAATCAAAATATATGTGGTGAACAGTGTGTCAATGAGAATCAAGATAATCATGCAATTAACGGAATATAATGCTAAAAAGCTAAGTGATGTCCCTTACCCCCAACTTAATCGAAACATTGTCCCCGATGTGTAAGATGAAAAAGGTAATACGAAAAGAAACTTCTCTTCGTTAAGGGCGGAGCCAAAGGAATGAATGTAAGTAGTCCATGAATAATCTGCGCTAAGTATCTCAAACAATCCAAGAAGAATGGTGGTGACAAGAAATCGTATAATAAATCGCAGCAGTAAAAGAGAAAATAAATAACTCCAAACAGTTTAAGCTGACAAAATCATTATATTAGTAATTTGCTACATTACTAGATAGGATATAAAATAAAAGAAAAATGGAAAATAACAACAATGAAAAGAAAGAAATCTAATCCTCATCATAATAATCCTCCCAGTCATCTCTAGGCTCAAAATCGGGAGGTGGTGCAGAACTTGAGGCAGCAGCCGTGGAAGATGATGCTCGGTGAAGTAGGGCAGTCCGAGGTGGTAGGGTCTCAGGAGGAACTCCTAGAAAGTCTATAATTCTATCCATCTTGCGATGCAGACTAACAATTTCTCTGGCATGCTCCTCCAACAAAGCTCTTTGAGTTCGAGGTGCTCCGTGGACCGGAGTATGCTCTCTCTCAGCTCTGGAAACGACCCGTCTTGGTACTCTTAAGACTGACTGTGAACTTATCATTGGCTCAGGGTCTTCCCATTCATCACTAACCAGAACCAGAACCAGAACTAGAACCTCATCCTCTATAGCGAACATGTCAATCATATGCCTATATGGAAACTGTTCACGCTCAGATGTGGCGGCAAGCTCGTGAATGCGGCTGTGCATCAAGAGGTCTATGTTGACAGGACATCCCTGCTTCTGATAGAACATCAATTCCACCCTCTTCAGTGTGACAGACACCGTGTGCTTGGTTGTTAGAAGGCGAGCACAAACAAATCGATTGACAACCTTCCTATCCCATGATAATTCATTTTCTAGGAAGATGGTAGGGGCTCCGGTAGGATTGCGCTTCCATTGTACCCCAAAATAATCACCAATCATCTGCATCCTCTCTAGATCATTAATATTGGTTGAGGATGTGTACTCATCTGGGACCACTGGTGGATTGCGAACTCCGTAATAGGCATTGATCCGCTCAATCGTGAAGTCAACCTTAACTCCACAGACCATTCCAAATGTATCTCCTGGGTTATGCAAAAGATAAGCATAAAATTCTCTCACCACTGTCGCATTGAACCGCATCGGTGCCTCAGCCATATCTAAAATATCTTGTACTTTTAGGGCTCGTGGCAAGATCGTACCACAATCATCCAACTCTAATCCTCATTCTCGGGCAACCGGTCTTCCATTCCAATGCCCTTGGAACGATTCATAGTTCTCTAAAGAATGAAATTGCTCAACCCCGTCTATCAAGGGGTTAGCATCTCAATAGACGTACTGGTGACCACTTGGAAGATGGGATGTTTAGCTACGCTTGGGACCCAACCTGATTGATACAGAGACTGGTGATGAAGCTGACTCTGAAAAAGTACCCTCGGTAAACCGAATTGTACCCCGATTTACCGGCCTGAATTTCTCTCAGTTCTGACTGGGACAGTGCTCTGTTGATAAAAGAAGTAGAACTGTAGCATCTTCTCTTTGCAGCAGCACTACAAATCAGCAACATGGATGGAAAGATTAGTGTCTTGGTTGGTGTTTATGGAAGAAAAAAGTTTGATTTTGGTGGAGGTATGGTGGTGATAGTGGTAGTGAAAGGGGCCGAATTTTCAAGAGATAGAAGAAATGGAGAGATTTTGGTGATGGAAGAAGAAGATAGTTGGTGAGGATGATGAATAATTATGGTGTAAGGGTGTTTAAATAGGATAAATGATAGAAGGTGGAAGGATTTGGTGGGATAGTGGGTAAAGGAGTAATTAGGGTGAGGGATTTGAGGGGTTTGATTGATGGGATTGAGGTGGAGTTATGGTGCAGTGTGGGAAAGGATGAAAAGGTGGAAAATAGGGAAATGGGGCGGTTTTGCTGACTCGTAGGTTTCTGATGCAACGTGTGTCCTCCCCGTGCCTCTAAAAATCCTGTTTTTTGATCTGACACTAAGAACCTGAAAAAACCTATCTCGCTAGACCGGAGGTGACTCCCGGTTTAACGGGGCTTCTTTTCTCCAGATTTTTCTATAGTCCTTCTCTGCACACATTAATTAAACTCACTGCTCAATCCTGACCTCAAAATGACTAGTTCCTTACTCCTTTTGTTGCTATTTCCGACTCAATCCTAACCTACTTCACTAGAATCCACAACGAGTAAAAAAACCTTTGCAACAACCATCGGTTTCAAGCCTAAGGGTGCGGTAGGATGAAAAAAAGCTCGACCCTTCATCCGGCTACTTTTGTTCATTCCTATTCTACCTAAGGGTTCAAGAGAATAGTTTTGAGTTTAAAGTCATCAGTTCGACTTACCTTTAGATCTTCACTCAGTGAAAAGTTAAGGCCTTAACTCACCAAAATTGCATATTTGAGGTTTCAACCGTCATGTACTTCCCTTCTCGTCGGTCATTATCTTTCAAGAGTGCCTTATCCCGGTTTTCCATAGAAACTTTCTGAGCTCTCTTCCTAGCACGCCTCTCTCTCTTTGCTCGTGTGCTAGGTCGCTGTCTCTAAGCATTAATCTCATGAATTCTTGCTCATAGGTTTCCACTAAAACCTCTCGTTGCCTATGCCCTTCCATTTCTATCTCCATGATTTCCACTTTTACTAAAACATAAGTCATTTTGCAACTTTCCGGCCTATTATCTAGGGGATTTAGGATTTTTATCGATACGGCATCATTGTTCAATATTAAACTAATTTCCCCATTATCGAAGTCCATGATTGCTCTGTTGGTCGCTAAGAATGCCTTTCAAATAGAACAGGGGCACTCGGATCCTTAGGTACGTCTAAAACCATGAAATTTATAGGAAATAAGAATCCTCCTGCCTTAATCGTACAATCCTTTAGCAGGCCGGCATGCATATCTCGGGTTCGATCGAAAAATGTCATGGACCGAGTTTGATCCATGACAACCGGAAGCTTAATCTTTTGGCAGATGGATAGAGGAAGAATGTTACAACTTGCACCAGAATCACAAAGACCTAAACCTACAGATATACAATTGATAGAATTTGGGAGTCTAAATGTTCCAGGGTCTCCTAACTTTTCTGCTGAGTCAGAGTCTGGGTAATCCTCAGACTCTGAGAACATAGTGCCCGGATCCTCCTCTAGATCATCAAAGTCATAGTCAGACGATACATCAATTAGCTCGATAGGAAACGTACCTGGCCGATAAGTCTCATACTCCTTCAAGTTTTCCTCAGCTTCCCATTTAAGCTTTTCAGTCCCCTCCTCCACACACTTCTTATCCGCTTCATATTGCTCCCTGGCTTCTGATCCAGGATACATAGAGATTGGCTTGAAGTTCAACATAGTACGAGACATTGCGTTTGACTCGTCTAGACTTAATCGCTCTTGCTTGACTGAATTTATGAAGTGTCTAGATACTCCTACAAAAGAGACAAAATAAGACAAGGAAAAGGTTTGCAACTCTCGCTTCAGTTGGGGATGAGCCCAACTTTTGCAGGCCTACTAACTAAAATCAACTGGGAATAACATAGAATAGCAAATGATGTTCAGAATTTGATTTTCTAGGCCTCGGTAAACTGGGGGTAAGCCACGGTAAACCGGGCCTAGAATTTCTTATTCTGCCAGATTAACGGATGCAGATTTGATCCAGAACGACTCAAGACTCAAAAAAAAGAAAGTAATAAAAAAACAACTTCTTAAACAGAATTAACACGTTTATTCTTGAAATTGGCCATTGTCCCCGGCAACGGCGCCAAAAATCTTGATCGTGTGTAAGTCACTAACGTCGATATTACTAGCAAGAATACTCGGTACATCGTAATATAGTAAGGGCGAATCAAGGTCGATCCCACAGAGACAATGCAACTTTAAGTATTAACGATTCAAACCTAACTAAGAAGCGACATATATGGTCTTTGACCAACAATAAACATGAAAGAAACTTAGTATTCCTCCCCCTCTTCCCACCGATCTACTAACTAGGATTAGTTAATCTTTATATTTACTTCCCCACATAATTTCCTTAAATTAATCGAGCGGGCTTTTAATTTAGTTTTAAGCTACGGGTGCAACTCCTAACCCTATCTACTCCGACCATGGTATTAGACAATCTATACGCAAGCTACCCTCCTTAATTGGTCTGTGATAGCTATACGCATAAAGAACTAGAATTACCGACATCGAGCACTAACTCATACCGTTAACCCTGCTAAACAGCTGTCGACACTGATCAACATGTTCCTAGGGTCCATCAAGACTATGTTCAAACTAACACTTCACTATCAGTACTTCATGTTATTTTACGAATACAATAAGCCGATTGGCCAGTTCTAACCTACTGTTAATTAAACCGTCGATCAACGTAGCAGATGTGAATCCTCCAGATTAAGTTTCCTAAATTTTGCCTCGGTAAACAGCTATAGACCGCCGGTTTACCGGGGGCACATCTTCTTAATTCTGGATCTACATTGCTCAATTACGATTAATCTAAGTAAATCATGGGGTCGTTAAACATGCAGATTAACTAAAACACACAAATACGAACAGATCTACCATATTGAAGATAAAAAGGAATGTTAAAAGCTTCATACCTTCAACGATGGAGATCTAGCTCGATCCACTCAAGCTAGAGATGGTAGTGAAAGGGAGAAAACCAGAAATACCTCCTCAAAATCTTGGAATAACTTTATTTCATTAAATGGTATAATGTATATAATATAATATCCATAACTTATGAAAACTTCAGCTAATGCGGCTTTATATAGATACAATAGCCGACTTATGACTCTTAAAAACCCTAACCGACCTAGTAGATGCGGCAGAATCAAATTCGTGTCCTATAAGGCTCTCAGTTTTATGGACCTAGCCCATGGTAAACCGGGCTCACTTTTCCTCTTTTTCTTCAGCATACCTCTTCTTGGACTTCTTTTACTTGGCCCAACATGCATCCTTTGATCCAGATCCATTCTCCAATGCTTCAGATTTGGTACATTCTGTAAAACACGTAAAACGAAGCAAAACAGTACCAAACTTTTGAGAAAATAACACAAATGCCGAATTATGATCCTAGGAACATGTACATAGCATTTAACACATATTCTATATAATAACGAGCCTATCTATCCTCTCTCTAGCAGAGTTCTGGGTAAATAAAGGTATAATTAATGGTACTATTTAGAAGGTTATCATATTACAAGTAAAACAGATGAAATATGGGATCTTCATCAATCATGCAAAGTATACAAAACACTTAATCTACAAGTAAGGGATGGACACTAGTGGAACTTCTGAAACACCTATGTGTGCTAGAATTATATTTGGAAAGGATGAAAATGGGAAGGATGTTGATCAAGAACTATACATATGAATCATTGGATCACTACTCTACCTAATTGCAAGCAGACTTGATATAGTAACTGTAGTAGGAGTATTTGCAAGATTTTAAGCTCAACCAAAAGAATCACACTTGTTGGCAGCTAAGAGAATCATCAAATATTTGAAGCACACATTCAATGTAGGAATTTGGTATCAAAAGATGGAGGATTCAAATTAATATCCTACTCAGACTCAGACTATGCTGGATGCAAGATTGACAGAAAAAGAACCTCTGGAACTTGTCAGATGCTAGGCCACAGACTAGTATCTTGGTTTAGTAAAAAAGCAGAATTCCATATCCACTTCAACAGCTGAAGCAGAATATATAGCAATAGGTAGCTGTTGTGCACAAGTATTATGGATCAGACAATAGCTAAGAGATTATGGAATAGAGGAGAAGACAATTCCAATCATGTGTGACAATACAAGTGCAATATCTATTACAGAAAATCCAGTGCTTCATTTAAGAACAAAACACATTGATGTGAGACATCACTTTATAAGAGATCATG
Organism: Gentiana straminea; assembly: GCA_036785695.1. Lineage (NCBI taxonomy): Eukaryota > Viridiplantae > Streptophyta > Magnoliopsida > Gentianales > Gentianaceae > Gentiana > Gentiana straminea. The sequence continues at coordinate 9,213,683 of JAVUPR010000224.1, read as the reverse complement.
TGGAGAAACTTGAGATATATATCTACCGAAGATCAATTGGCTGATATTTTTAAAAAACCACTCAGTCATGAATGATTTTTTAAGCTGAGAACTGAGTTGTGAATGATTGAAATTGACTAAGTAATAATGATCAGCTAACTGGAGTAATCAGCGGAGTGACTTCACCAACTGACTAAACCTTTGCCATTTTGGGTGTGCTAAGTAGGCAGGTAAGGCACTGGTACCAGCGAAGTTCACTTCACTGATTGTTAGGAATAGTTTTTATAAAGCAGCCTAGTGAAAGACCGGCAGAGTAAACAGCATGCTCATCTCTCCACCGGTGAACGAATTTTCAAGACAGTGTGAAATGAATAATGCATTTACACATGTGGAAGATCTGAGGACTTATCTATTAATTATGAAGGATTACCCACGTGGGGTTTATTTTCTTATATTCGTGGAAGTTATTATTTGACAAGAGAGAATGACGGCAACGCCTCGATTCCCGGGCACTATCACCACATGCCTCAATCCTCTCCCCTACTTCACTCAAAAGCCACGATTTATACAAAACAAATCACGCCATCACTCCATCACAATCCTTCCATATTCAACCGCGTTCATACTGCTATCAAAATCTTCACCTATATAAGCAACACTTCAGTTTTTCACAAAGTTTACGCCCCCTTTGAATTTCTTGAACCCTATTCTCTAAGAAATTTCAAAGATTTTTCTCTCAAAATTTCTTAAGGACAATGGCTTCATCTTCCTCAAAAACCAATTCTGGAAAATAGATCAGCTTAGGGGTGAAGAATAAACTTGTCACCAAAAACTAGTTTGTAAGTCTGATTAGTTCAGTTTTAAACTTGTGTGGAGTTGAGATGACTTAGCTGAGTATAAATCAAAACTGATTTATGCTAAAACAGAGTCAACCGGCCGTGGATATATTTTAGCCTTTATGCGGATCTTTTTGTTTCTAAGAAAAAAATGATGAGTATGCAAAACTGAATTTTGGTGAATGTCAGTTTGTGAACTGTGAGTGAATATCAATCAGTTTGTTCAGCTATGCTGTAATGATGACAATCACCAATACTAATAAACTAAATAACAGAAAGTAAATGCATAAAGTATGCAAGGCAAGATTTATAGTGGTTCCAAGTGGTGTAATCCTGTCAGAGCCACTATTCCCCTTTGATGTAGGAGGAAAAATCCACTAGAACTCTTCGAGGTTGCCGGTTACAAAAAGTCCTAATTGATAGTCCTTGTGTTGGAAATAAAATTAATGTTTCGATGATGATTCATCAGTTATTTTAATTATTGTGTTTAACCCCAATGATGAAGTGTCATAACTAGCTGTTATAGTGCAAAGCAAAAAGAAGTCTAGAAATCAATGTATAGGATTTATTAGAGTCTGATGATTAGATAAGTAAATCAGACAAGCACTGTAATAGTTCTAGGTTCAGAACTGAGAAAAAAATAAACTGACTTGATGAAGAACTGAGTTTACAACTGAAGATAAATCATTTTGGAAAACTGACTCAGAGCACACTGACAGAAACTGAACAAGGTATGTTCGCTGAGGGACACATACTCGGTTGACTTATGTAGAAGCTGAAGAACTGAGGGAACAAACTCAGTGCATGAAGAACTGAGGGACCCAGACTCAGTTATTGAAGATTGAAGAACTGACGGTTCAAACTCAGTTTGAGTAGAATAAAGCCGAGACTATAAAGTTAGAATTCAGGAAAGTTTATAATGAGCTGAACTGACTCTATAGATCTTGCATGATGATCTAAATACTTAAGGACAATGATATCTTAGCTTATTTATGAATAATGGTGTACTCTGATTAAGTCAATAATGATCAGATGAAGAATGTTTATAGAGTACTGAGATTTTGAAGAAGAGTAAAAACTCAGTTAATGCTCTTAAGCTGAAAACTGACTAAATCAATAATGCTCATGCCGAGGTTAAGAAAAACTGAAGAAAGATTTGACCGTTATAAAACAAGCTATTTTATTTGTTAACACAGAAATGTCAGAAAGGACACTGACATTCACCAGAATAAGCAGGACCACCAACGTATGTAAGGATTCAAATTCAAACGCTCAAATTCATCTAACAGTTGGAGAACCCCCTATAAAAAGGTCACATCTACATCAAGAAGAAGTGTGCAGTTCTAAGAAATAATTCGGTCAAGAAAGAGTTTCACAATGGGGGAAAGTGAATCAAAAGAACTCCTGCTACATTTTACATCTCAAGACCAAGAAATCTTCAAAGTGTTCAAAAGCATTAAAAGAAAGATCAAGACTCACACTTGAAGAAAAACAAAGGCTGAGCTTATTTTATATACTTTCAAAAGAAGAAGCTCGAATCACAAGTTGAATCATAGTTATTGATTCAAGTATCAAATTTGATTTCATCAAAGGCTTAGACTATGAAACACCAAGAAGGTGTGAAGGACAGTTGAGTGTAGTCAGGAAAACTGTGTTTGTGAAGAGCTGGTGAAGAGGCAATCCAACCCTTCAATGACTAGTGGAGCAAGCTTAGTTTAAATAGTAATCCCACCTGCTGAAACCTGAAGCTGGAAGATTGTGAAGCTAGGGATTAGTGAAGGACAATCAGTTTTTAAAATTACTTTGTGTCTTGTAACTGTAAACCTTAAGAGCATAGTGAATTTGGCCTCCTACATCACAGGGGAAGAGAGGATTGACAGGATTACACCACCTGGAACCTCTATAATTTTTGTCTCATTTATTTATTTACTTTATGCATTTATTTACTGCATCTAAGTTTACATTGCACCTAATCACAAACTCAGCAAACATAAGAAACTGAGTCAGCACAACATTGCATTTTTAACTAGACAAACTGATAACTCAAGTTTTATAGAAAGGCTTTTATTAATCCGCTGCCGGTTAACTTAGTTAAGCATAAGTCAGTCTTGACTTATACTCGGCTAAGTTGGCTTAGCTCCGCACAAGTTTAAGATCGAACTCAATCTGGTTCAAGATACAGTTCTTAGTGTTTTTGGTGACAAGTTTATTCACCCCCCCCCACCTCTAAAATTGTGTCAGCCTTTCCAAGGGACCAACACCTTGACTAATCCCTAGCTTCACTATCTAAAAAACTGTAGAACAGTTGGATTGCTGCTCTACAACTTCTTGAAACATTGGTCCTTAGAGGGTTGTTTTGCATCTTATCCAGCTCCACCACAAACACAGTCTACCCGACTGCAAAAACGACATTTTTCCTTGACAAATCCTAAACCTGATTGCTTCACAGTCTAAACATTTGATAAAAATCAAAGTATGGCTGAGAATCAATAAATTGATTCTTGCTTGTGGTTCTTCTAAGTGTCGGATTCTTGATTGAGTCTTTGTAGCTTGAACACTTGAAGAATTCTAGATATGATCTTGTAGAGTGCAAAGATTGATAGCAATTTAAGACTTGGGCACAATAATGCTTGATTCTCATGTTGTTGTGTTTGATCCTTGATGCCATGTCCTCTATTTATAGTGTGAGGTCCAACTTTCATCTTACTTGATTTTTAAATTCTATCAACTTCTATATTTTTAGATGCCAGACGTCAGTGACCGTTCTTGAACAATGTAGTTTCTTTGTGCAGTGGATGGATCAAGATTTACAAATTACAATACATAAATAATGGATATAAATTACTACAAGGGGTTTAATATGTCTTACCAATAGCAGGAAGAGAAGCCAAGATCTTTCAATGTGTTCTCCAAACGGTGGTTGGTGGACACCAATTCTTGGTACTAGAACCTCCTTGATATGCTTCCAAGAAAAAACTACAAGTTTTTCTTCAACCAGAAACCCAAGACAAGAAACAAGTTTTTCTCTCTATTTTTATGTGTGTATGTCGAAAAAAAATATTCTTCCCATATGTCTTGGAAGAACTCTGTTTATATAGGAGAGTAAATCCTTGGCCCCCAAGTTTCTAGTTAATTAAATAAATAATTAAAAAGAAATCACAATAAAAAATAATTCCATTTATGAAAGATTATGATTAATCAATCAATCACTTACAAATCAATTATCTTTTATTAATTATTTTTTTAACTAGTAAATAATTAATCACACAAGAAAATCAATTCTTGCACTTTATGACATGGGAGGCGCCACACCTAGGGTTTTAGGCCCACAGAAAATGTCTTTTATGTGTATTATATTATTTAGCCCAACTAAATAATATTTCGCATATCAATTAATTGGCCTAGCCAATTAATTATCACTGAGGCCCATTAAAAAGAAAAATACCTGAATTACAGGAGCCACATTGGGGACAATGGACCTATAACCAGTTGCTCCAATAATTAAGTAAAATATTCATCGAACCGAATATTCATACTTAAATTATTAATTCCGGGATTACGCCACCATAAACCCGAAACTGAACTCTACCAATTATAGATATATACTTACACTCAACCCTATGAGTAAATAAGCGTCCCCTGATATAATCACAACATACGGACTAACCCTCCATAGACTGTCCATTCTGAGTGGGAAGTCTCCGTGAACCCAACTCAGAATATCTTATCCTTATTTACCATTAACTCCCTAGTGATCAATTAGTTCACATATCTGACTAGCAGCTAATTAGTCTAATATGAACTGGGCCCATCGATCATTTTCTTTGGGCTAACAAACAAGGGGACTGTCTCTCTACTTCCCTCGGGAAGGAATGGATTCCATGTCTGTGAAAAATAGAAATACTCACTCATTAGCGAATAGTGCCAACAAAGTGACTTGGATCACATATCAAAGTGATCCGTAACTAACACATCAAACACTACCCCGAGACAAGCAGCATCCTGTGATCACCTCAGGATTAAGGTCAATCCATAGATGATCATCTAATGATTTAATAAGATTTTTTGATTATGGAATTATATCAAGAAATACAGATTAAATCGGTACAGTCCTATATGAATGCCATCATATATAAATGCCCTACTTAGGTACCTTCTACCGACATTCCAGATAAGACTATCACACCCTAAGGTGTTCTGGGTGCATTATTGGTGTTTTAATCATGAGACCCTAAACTCTGATTAAGTTCACCACGGACTAACAGTTCAAGTATATCACCAATAACTCAATCCTCACGCGCATGCCATACACTGAGTTAAGTGGTTACATACTGATATACTTAGGGTTTGCAGTAGTGTATACTTTATAAGTACATAACAAATAATAAGATGAATAATAAAATCTGTCATAAAAAACAATTACATAAATTGTCTTTCGGGCACTACATCTAACATTTCTGACATGTCAGTGCTTCATCTAATAATGTTTCTTGATTAATAACGCTCATATATAAATTTAGTTCCTTGGATGACTGACCTTAAAACTGAGTATCCTGATCAGTTTTGGACTGAGTATGTCAGTTATTGATTTGTCAACTGACTTAGAGCATTAACTGAGTTTTTACTCTTCTTCAAAACTTATGACTCTATTCATCTGATTTCACATGACTTAATCAGGGTACACCATATCCTTAAATAAATCTTCTAAGATATCATTGTCCTTATGATTCTTAGGTATCATTGTCCTTTTGTATCAAGACCTAAACATGATCCATAAAGTCAGTTCAGGTCATCACAGACTTACCTGAATTTTAACTTTACAATCTCGACTTTAATCTTCATAACTGAGTTTGAACCCTAAGCACTTCATTCTTCAATAACTGAGTCTGTGTCCCTCAGTTCATCATACACTGAGTTTGAGCCCTCAGTTCTTCATCTTCTAGATAAGTCAACCGAGTCTGTGTCCCTCAGCGATATTACCTTCTTCAATTCTGGGTAAACTTCAGTTCTGAGTGACATCTTCAGTTTTAGTCAATATCCAGTTTTCTAGATGATTTCCAGTTCTTAGTTTTACGACTCTCTAACTATTACAGTGCTTTCTGATATAACCTATACAATTATCATACTCTAATAAATCTTATACATTCAATTCTAGACATCGTTTAGCTATTCACTATAACAGTTAGTTTCAGCACTTCATCAATGGGGTGTAATCAAACAAATAGATAAATAAGATGAATCATCATCAAAACATACATTTTATTTCCAAAAATTTCCTCCTTTTATGATGATGCCAAAACCCTCTTTAAAAGAAAAGCTTAAATATAAAAACAATGCAAAAAAAATGTAAAACTGGAAACTGGATATATCATTAGAATTCACAAAAACTGGAATAAGTTACACAATTGATCATAAAAACTGAAATATAAGCTAAACAACTTTCTATGTAACTAGAATGAATTTCCTTTGTTTGTCATGGAAATGATATTCATTCTCCAGCTTTGTATCTTCCTTGGAGAAAGCTTTGTTGTAATCCACTAGACTTGACAATTTCCATTTTCTCCAAAGAACTAACTTAGGAAGATAACTGTTGTCTCGGTAGTAATTTTCAAATTCCTAAACATCGATCTCCATTTGTTACTTCTTGTTCTTGTTGGCTTAGCTTTCATGTTTCTCATTTTCTTGTGATTTGCCATCTTCTGACTGTAATATACATCAGATAAGAAGTAAACAAGCAATTTTTCATAAGTCTTGTATTTGTACTTTGCCTTGACATGATTGTAATCTCTGACAAATTTCATTCACAAATCCTGTGTAAAAGTAGCTCTTTTATCTCCAGGTTTACTATATTTTAAAATGAGATGCTCATCACTGAGTTCTTCAGTTTCTCTGATATAGGAAGTTGCTGATGATTTCAGTTTCTTCAATTCTGTCAGTTCAGCTTCTAGCTTCAGTTTCTCTTCTTGTAACTTCAGCTTTTCTTCTTCTACTTCCCCGTTTTTGGCATCATACATTTGATTTATCAAGAGATGAGTTTCTTTTTTATCTTCTGATATGCCTTTTTGAGAAGTTAGAACTACCTTGAGCTGATTTTCTAGACCATAAATTCTTTGATTCAGGTGCCATTCTTCTTTAGCTTGAGTTTCTCGATTCTCCATGGTTGTGACTTCAAACTTTTCCTTTAGTTTAAGAATTTTGGAAACTAAGTTAGAAGTTGTCTTCTTGATAGTGTATAGCTCTGTATGAACTGAGACATCAGTCTGTTTCCTGTATTCAAAATATCTAGAAATTATTGACTGTAGAGCATTGTACTCTTCCTTCTGATTGAGCATGGTGTCCAAGTTTGATTGGACCTTGTTCAGTTCTTTAGCTGTCAAATTTTCAGTTGGATCTTCTTCTTCTGTGCTTACAGACTGAGTATCATCTTCTTTTGCTTCTTTTGCAGACTTAGTTGTTGATTATCAGCTTCTTTTGCTTCTTCCTGATTGTCAGTTTTCTGATCTCCAACTGGCAATTCCTTCTGTTGAGTATCAGTTTTACCTATTTGATTTTCAGTTTGTGCTTCTGGCAGTAAATTTGTACTCTGTGCTGCCTTCTTCCTTAAATCATCATCATTATCATCATCTTTCTTCTTTTAAACATCCTTCGGTATAGATGATGTAACTGATTCTTTTCTCTGAGCTATTTCTTCGATTATCTTATAGCATTTGGTGAGAAATTCATCCATAGGAAGAAATGCATATAAGTCTTCTATTTCAAGTTTATCCAAAAATAGCTTCTCTTCATTATGCAAAATATCCTTGATAGATTCCCGAGAATCTTCAGTTTTGAGCTTCATCCTAATCAGTTTGATGATTCTTTCAGGTTCAACGATGTATTCTGATTGTTGAGTCTGCTGTTGCTGAAGTTGTTGTTGCTGAAATTACTATTTTTCTTGATCAGCATACATAGTGCAAACTTGTTTCTCTGATATCTTCAGCTTCTTTTGAGAAACACCTTCAGCAAACTGACTGTCTGTAGTTGTCAGTTGTTGTTCCTCCTCAGTTGGTGTTGTCTTGCTTGAAGTACATGAGAACAAACGTCTTCTAGCTGACTTAACCTTCTGTGAGTCAGCTTTCCGCTTAACTCCTTCTGTTCAGCTATTTGCTGAGATACAGTTTTCTTGGCTTCAGGTTGGGAAGCTGTACCTTTCAACTTACTATTGCTGCAATTTCCTCAGTATCAGTAGTTTTTGATACATCAAATTGTGTAGATGTACCAACAGTTTGTGTAGATGCAGCAGAAATTTGTTCTGCTTCTTTCCCTTGACTGAGCCTTTCCAGGTAATGCTGAATTACCATACTGAGTGATTTCTTCAACCAAAATCTGCCAACTAACTGTCTTCCTTCAGCTTTGGTTTTGCTAACACATGCTAATTCAGCTGTGTGTTGTGTCTTGATCTGGTTGAACACATATCCTGTCCAGTTGAACTCAAATTCATCCCATATGATGTTCATATGATATATCCCATCTTCAGATATGTTATCTAACCCTTTGAAATGCCTGATAACATACTTGCTGATCCATCCGATGAGTAGAGCATACTCAGTTTTGAGACTGTTGAGTTTTGTATTGAGGTCGGCAGGTTGATCTGTTGCTGAAATCTGGGTAAGAAAGGCTTCACGCTTGAGCGGAAAATAGGCTAGGTCTATTGATTTCACAAGTGGTTTCTTGAAATCAAATAGCTGACTTTTTATCTCTTCTTTGATAATCACCTTCTCTCCATGAAGCTTTGTTACTATTGAGTTCTTCACCATCTTCATATTCTCCCAGAATTGCAATATTCCTTCCTAGTCAAGATCTTTTTTGCAATTTCACCTCCAACAGGTTTTTCAAACCTTGTGTCTTTTTGATCTTTTCATGTATAAAACTTGCGAGAAGAGTGTTGTTGCACAGTTCTTCATACTCTTTAAATGATAAGCTTTCTACAACGGCGATTAATCTAGATTCTTGAGTTTGTTTAGAGGCGGCCATTGTAACAAATTATAGGCTTTTGAGAGTGTGAGAAAATTTGATTTTTGTCGTTTGAAGGATATGATAATGTGAAATTATATAGAGGGGAGGATGACGGTTTCTGATTTAAATCCACAATCTCTGAAGATCTTGTACCAACTTTTCAAATACCACTGAGTGGTTTGTGTAACCGATGCATGTACTATCTGACATTAGTGGGGGTGTACACGCAACAAATTCTGACAGAAACGGCGGCAATTAAATGTGATGTAACTTTGACGGGTTTATCCTTTCAACTTTTGTCTTCCTTTGACTGGATATAAACTGAGGTTGAGATCAGTTCCTTGTTGAGTTCAGTTCCGTAATTCCTCAGTTTGAGATTGTTGATGTCACTGACTGATCTGTCAAGTGCCATCATGACAAAGATCAATCCCCTTGACGAATCTCTGAGCTTAAACTGACTTAACTGATTTTGATAATTTCCAATTCAGTTCTCAGTTTTGAAAACCTTTCTTTGTCCAGTGGTTTTGTAAATATGTCAGGCAACTGATCTTCAGTTGGGACATAGAGAACTGTAACGTCCTTTTTCTGCACATGATCCCTTCTAAAGTGATGTCTTACTTTAATGTGCTTTGTCCTTGAGTGCAAAACTGGATTATCAGTCATGGCAATTGCCCTTGTATTGTCACACATTATAGGAATCAATCCTTCTTCTATTCCATAATCTCTCAATTGTTGTCTTATCCATATAACTTGAGCACAACAGCTTCCAGCTGTGATATACTCAGCTTCAGCTGTTAATGTTGAGATTGTGTTTTGTTTCTTACTGAACCATGACACAAGTCAATTTCCTAGTACTGACATGTGCTTGAAAGTACTTTTTCTGTCCACATTGCATCCAGCATAATCTGAGTCTGAGTAGGATATCAGCTTGAATTCTCCTTCTCTTGAATACCATATCCCTACTCCTGCTGTGTCTTTTAAATACTTCAAGGTTCTCTTGACAACTGCAAGATGACTTTCTTTAGGTCTGGTTTGAAATCTGGCACAAACACCAACTGCAAAGGATATGTCTGGTCTACTTGATGTAAGGTAGAGTAGACTTCCAATCATTCGTCTGTAGAGATTTTGATCCACATCCTTGCCATCTTTGTCTTCATCTAATTTGATGTTGGTTCCAATAGGTGTTGCAATGCCAGCTGATTTCTCCATTCCAAACTTTTTGATCAATTCTCTTGTATACTTGGTCTGATGAATGAATATTCCTTCATCCATTTGTTTCACTTGTAATCCGAGAAAGTAATTCAGTTCTCCCATCGTACTCATCTGAAATTTGCTCTTCATCAAACTTGCAAATTTTTCACAGAGTTGTTCATTTTCTGATCCAAAGATGATATCATCAACATAGATTTGAACTAGGAGAGTAATTTCATCAACTTTCATTCTGAATAAGGTCTTGTCAATGGTTCCTTTGATAAAACCATTTTCTACTAGAAACTGAGATAGAGTTTCATACCAAGCTCTTGGTGCCTACTTTAGTCCATGAAGAGCTATTCTCAGTTTAAAAACTTTATCAACTTGATCTTTGATTTCAAAACCTGGTGGATGATGTACGTAGACTTCTTCTTCAAGTATAACATTCAAAAATGCACTTTTAACGTCTATTTGATACACATTGAATTTCTTATGTGCTGCAAAGGCAAGAAATAGTCAGATTGCTTCTAACCTTGCAACTGGGCATAAGTTTCATCGAAGTCTATCCCTTCGGCTTGTGAGTAACATTTGGCTACAAGCAGGGTCGGGTCCACACTTACATTAGGGGGCACTCGCTCCCCCTCGGATCCGGAAAACACACTATTATATATATGTTATGTATCTTTTTTGCCTCCCATAAAATTTATATCTGCCCTTATCATGTAGATGTCCTAGTTCTTATACTACGTCTTAACTCCTCGGTATCTTGAGGGTTTCTTTCAGCAGCATCATATGTTCGTTTGTTGGAACCAGAACCTTCTTTCTCATTGTCTTTGCAAGGAAATATATCTTCAAAGAATACTGCATTCCTTGACTCAATGATCACATTTTCATATACATCAGGAATGTCTGACTTGTGCACCAAAAATCGATAGGCACTACTGTTATTAGCATATCCAATAAATATACAATCAATTGTTTTAGGCCCAATCTTAACTTGTTTAGGCTTAGGTATTTCTACCTTTGCTAAACACCCCCACACTTTAAAGAATTTGTAGGTAGGCTTGTGGCCTTTCCACAATTCGTATGGAGTCTCATCCTTTTTCTTTGAAGGGATTTGATTTAGAATGAAGTTAGCCGAGAGGAAAGCCTCCCCCCACAAGTTCTGGGGTAAACCCGAACTAATCAACATGGCATTCATAATTTCTTTTAGTGTCCTATTCTTACGTTGAGCAACACCATTTGACTGGGGTCAAAATGGCGTAGTAGTTTGATGAATAATGCCAAATTTTGCACAAAATTCATTAAATGGTGCATCATATTCTCCACCACGATCACTACGGATTACCTTAATCCGTTTGCCAAGTTGATTTTCAACTTCAGACTTATAATTTTTGAATGCATTAAGGGCCTCAACTTTGCTTCTCAGCAAATACACATAACAGTATCTTGTACTATCATCGATAAAAGTAATAAAATACTTTTACCGCCTCTGGTCTGCACAAACTTTAAATCACAGATATCACTGTGAATTAAATCCAAAGGTTCCGTATTCCTTTCTACCGTTGGAAACGGTAACTTAGTCATCTAGGCTTCAACACATACTTGATATTTATGATTCGGATCAAAACTTAGATTAGGTAGAAAATTTAAATTCACAATTTTACGTACGGATCTATAATTTACATGACCTAATCTACCATGCCATATACAAGAAGATTCAATCATATATGCATATGTTAAAGCCTCATTATTAGTAGCCTTTGGTAACATAGTGGCAGCATTGAACTTGAACGATTCATCAACCAAATAGCCATTGCCAACAACTACTTCATTCTTTAAAATAATTATTTTACTATCAACAAAGATTAATTTGGAACCATGGTTAACTAGAAGTGAACCCGATACAAGATTCATCCGGATATCCGGTACATACAACACATTATTAAGGGTAAGTTTTTTCCCTGAACTTAATTTAAGAATTATTTTTCCTTTACCCTCAACCTTTGCACTAGAGGAATTTCTCATTAACAATTGTTCTCCGTCTACCTGTCGGTAGTCGTGAAGCATTGATTTCACGGCACATACGTGATTCGTAGCACCGGTGTCTACCCACCACTCATAAGGATTTTCAATCGTGTTGCATTCCGATATCACCATGACTACATTTATCTTATGCACGTTACAGATAATTAGGTTTGACAAAAAGTAAACTCTCTGTTTGCGAAAAATGTATTATCACAAAATGTTCAGGATTTTCCAAAAATATCCACCGAACAAACTTAATCAACTATTGCAATGAATTTATTTAATAACAATTAAGATAATATATACTAACAGTAGCTCAAATGCAAATATAAGCAACAAATTGGGTGACGGGCTTATGCTATTTAACTTACTGAGCAGAAGCAAAATATAGATAGAACCACAACCAAAATTAACAATTGATTTTTTTTTTCCTGTTATTAGTTATTACCATTGAATTCCCAGAATGACAAACGACATGCATAATCTGTATAAAAAAAAACGTCTTAAGATTGTGAGTAAAAATTTAATAAATTTAGCATGCCGTTAAAAACTAGTTTATGCAAAAACAAAAACACAAAACAAAATTAGGACAGAAAACTTTTAGACTGAGGTGAGTGCAGCACTCTGTCCTTAAGACGTTTTTGCGCCGATTATGTGCCCACGGTTCTCGCAATCGTCTCCCTAGATACAACAGTCTTTACCTATTGTCCAAAACAGCACTTCAATTGAACAAAAGACGGCGAACCGATTGTGTTCATAATCTCTTCAATGACTCAAAAAATGAATACACAACATGCTATACAGAAGTTTTGTATTTGAAATTGTGTGTATTATTCTATTTTTACAAGTCTGTACTTAGGCCAATATAAAAGAGGCCAACCGGTTGATGGTCAATTCCCAATTGATACTTCTATTCGAGAAGTCATATGCCAATAGTCATCATAAGAGTCACATCTTAACACCATTAACAAAAAGTCATGTCTTTAAAGCCATTACAACCGTACATCCCTTTTCTTCTTCTTTTTTTTTAAATTTATTTTTTTATTATTATAATAATAATTTCACATTCATCAAAAGAGATAATTTTATAACACCAAATAATATATAATCATTTATTCGGATATAGGCGTCCCTTAATCCGTATAAGTGATTACTGAAATATTATTTCCAACAACCTCCCACATGAATGAGAAATTATGACTTCCCCCACATGAATGCAATGTTGATGCATATGCAATGCAGACTCAGAAGAGATTACAGGAGGAAATCTATTGCATCGGGAGAGGTGGTTTGCGGCCTTGAACCTTCCGTAGTAGAGTACCATCGGACAAACTCGGCTAAGCAGTGAACTAGGTCTTGAACTGCTCAGGCTTTGGTGTATGCCTAGACAACGATACCTGCACAATAGATATCCTAACATTCTCGAGGTTCTCATGGTTGTGTCCATTTTCGCCCTGGACATCTTGGTTTCAGAAAGTGTCCTAGAGAATTCAAGCCTTTAAATTCTCATAGAAGCGGTCTCACTTCACACTTACATAGGTGACCTCCCATAAAGAATACTCTGTAATACCCCACTTGGCTTAGCCTGATGTGAATCAGGATCCATCATATATATCACTTTTAAGTATTCTTACAATATTATTATCTAAGTAATAATATAATATATTAATTATAAAATACGAGCTGATTTTGAGGATATTATTGGTGCCACATTTTGGAGGCATTTTAAGGAATTAAATTACATATTATTATTAATAAGAATATTAAAAATATTGGCTGAATTCTCATGATAATATGGCGCCTCCAAGAAGACAAGTTTTGTGTATTCCAAGTACATTGAATCTAGATGGATGTTTGGGGCGCCTATTTTAAGTGCATTGAACTTAGTGAGCAGTCTTCTTTATTGGATCGGATCAGGAGTTTTACTTATCCAAAATTGATGGTCCACATGTTCATTTCATAGTAGAAAACCTGATCTTCAACTTTCATCAATGGGTCATCTTCATTTGAATAAGTTATAATTGTCAAAATGGCCTAAACAGCTGCGGGACAAAAACTGGACAATATAAGGAAGATACATTGAACCTGGATGAAGCTCCTTGGATGTGCCAATATGCATTTAATTTAGGATAAACTTTTCATCTTATTATTATGAATTCATGTACTTAATTTCCTATAAATTTCCTCAAAAAAAAAAATTCCTATAAATAGTCTTTGTATTTGTAATTTGAAAATTCAGCTTTTGATGATATAAAATTTATATTTTCTCACTTGGAAAAGTGTGTGTTGAAATTCTCGGGAAAAAGGTTTCTAAATCCATATTATCAAGGGCCTAAGCAACCCTTGTGGGTATCCATATACCAAGGTGCTTAGAAACGGGTTTTCTAAGTGTCGAGGTGATTCCAATGTGCTCTCACACAGGTTGTGATTGTGTCGAGGAGCTTACTGATTCCAATGTGCTTTCACACAGGTTGTGACTATGTCAATGAGCTTATTGATTCCAAGGTGCCTCCACATAGGTTGTGGTTGTGTCAAGGACTTATTCCAAATACCTCAAATCAATGATCCAAAGTTTAAATCAAGTCGACCTTTCCCGGTTCACTTCAGTTGGTATCAGAGACAAGGCAGATTGACGGTATTATATCCCTTTATATTTTCTCAAAAAAAAAATTAAAAAAAAACATTTGAACAAAAGAATGGCTGGAAAAAATGAAGATGTGCAAAGGATCAATGAGAAGATTACAATGTTTTCAAGGATGATGGCGGCATTGTTCATCCATTTCTTTGTGTTGGATGAAGGTTTCTATGTTGGAATTATTCGGTGTGTATGGCCAACATTCATATTCGACCCTGGTGGATTCGAGGACGAATCTTTTCGAAGAGGGAGAGTATGATGTGAATTAGGATCCATCATATATCTCACTTTTAAGTATTCTTACATATATTATTATCTAAGTAATAATATAGTATATTAATTATAAAATACGAGCTGATTTTGAGGATATTATTGGTGCCACATTTTGGAGGCATTTTAAGGAATTAAATTACATATTATTATATCTTATTATTAATAAGAATGTTGAGGATATGATTGATACGACGTAGTTTTGACACTTTATTATTACATTGTATTTTGTTATTACCGTTGTACCCTTGTATGGTGTATATATATACCCACCATTGTAACAGTTTCACCAATTAACACAATACATAAATTACCACATGGTATCGGAGCCACTTTGATCCAATCAAAATAAAACAAAAAAAACCCCACCCAGCCGCAATACCCTACCCAGCCGCAATACTTTTCTCAGACCTGCAACTTTGCTTCAAGCTCGTCACTTTGAACAGCCACCACCATGTCCGACGATGAAGGCTCAATTGCTGCACCAAAATACCCCACCTTTACCCCACATTCGTCTCTGCAAATCACCAAATTAACGAGGTCCAACTACAACCTTTGGAAGGCACAAATCATGCCCTATCTTAGAGGGCAGCGTGTGTTCGGTTTCATTGACGGGACCATCCCACCGCCGTCTCCCACCATTGTTTCCGACACCGGAAAACTAGAGACGAACCCCGACTATGCAGAGGACCTTGATGCCTGGACCACCACTGACCATATGCTCCTTTCCACCATCACCGCCTCCCTCTCCGATGAAGTCTTGTTACAGGTATATAATTGCACCACGTCGGCCTCCATCTGGGCAGCTCTTCAGCAGTCCTATGCTTCGCAAAGCCGCGCGAAGTTGATCCAAATCAGACAAGAACTTGCAACAACACGGAAGCATGATCTTTCGGCCTCGGCTTATTATTTCAAAATCAAAGCTTTGGCTGATGAATTACATCTTGCAGGCCATCCCTTGTCCACGGATGACTTCATCACCTACCTTTTAGCGGGGCTCGGCCCGGAGTACGACTCGCTTGTCACGATGGTTTCCACCAACGCTGCCCTTACCGCCGACGACCTCTACTCTCATCTCCTAACGGCGGAGGCCCGTATTTTGCATCACCGGCCTGTCCCTCTTACTCCTTCACCGGCTGCCGGACCACAAGGCAACTATACCCGCGGCCCGAACAACACCAATGCAGGTTATGGCGCCTCTGGACCCTACGGCAACCAAATTAATAATAATGGTAACTCTGGACATTATGGCAATTTCATTAATGGAAGCACCTCAAACCGTGGACGTGGGGGCCACTCTCCCAACTACCGTGGTCGTGGTCGTGGTCGTGGCAATCAACGCTCCAACCAACATTCTGGTAACGATTCTTCCACTATATGTCAAATTTATGCTATGTCTGGGCATACTGCCCATGCGTGTAGTTACAGGTATGAACAATCATCTGATCCTGCTGCTGCATCACACTATCACCGTAACCCTTGTTCCCCACAGGCCTATGCTAGTCACCCCCAACACCCAACCTATAACCCTAACACTGAATGGCTTCCGGACACTGGTGCCTCCCACCACCTAACCAATGACCTTCGCAACCTCAATCTCAACTCTGAACCCTATGACGGTTCTGAACAAATTCACGTTGGCGATGGCTCAGGTTTGCCTATTTCTCACTTCGGTTCTTCTACTTTTCACACAGCTGCTCACACGTATCACTTGTCTAACGTACTTGCCTCCCCTGTCCTCACCAAAAATCTTTTGTCTGTTCAACGTTTCTGTTCAGATAATTCTGTGTATTTTGAATTTCACGACTCTTTTTTTCTTGTCAAGGACTACTCGGGCACCACGCTCCTTAAAGGCTATGTTCGTGACGGTCTCTACCACTTCCACAGTCCGCCACCTCGGCTCATTCAAGCTCTTCACACTGTCTCCGACTCTCTTACGAAGTGGCACTACCATCTCGGTCACTGTTCTTATCCCGTTCTTCATCAGGCTTTGCGTACTTTGTCTATTTCCATTCCAAATAAATCACCGGATGCGGTTTGTGCTCCGTGTCAATTAGCTAAAAGTCATCGTTTTCCTTTATATACTTCTGATTTTACCTCTAGTAAACCTTTAGATATGATTTATTCGGATGTTTGGGGACCCACCGAATTCTCTATTTCTGGCAATCGATATTATGTTAGTTTCCTTGATGATTTCACTAAGTTTATTTGGTTTTACCCACTTAAGTTAAAATCTGACGTTGAGCGTATTTTTCCTAATTTCCTTGCACTTATCGAACGTCACTTTAACACCAAACTAAAATCCATCCAAACCGATTGGGGTGGCGAATATCGACACTTTGAGCGCACCCTCACTCAATTAGGCATTCAACATCATCGTTCCACCCCTCACACCCATGAACAAGCCGGCGCCATTGAACGCCGCCATCGTCAAATCACCGAAGTTGGCCTTTCACTTCTTGCCCACTCTAATCTTCCTTTACCCTACTGGGAAGATGCCTTCACCACCGCCACATATATCATCAACCGTTTGCCGTCTCGTGTCTTGAACAACAAATCACCCTTTGAGCTTATCTATCACCGCCCTCCGGATTACTCCTTTCTTCGTGTCTTTGGTTGTGCCTGTTTTCCTTACCTCCGTCCTTATAATCGACACAAAACCGACTTCCGCTCCAAGGCTTGTATCTTTCTCGGGTATAGTCCATCTCACCACGGTTACAAGTGTCTCGATCCTTCCACCGGTCGTGTCTACATCGCTCGCCACGTGATTTTTGATGAAACCGTCTTTCCTTACACCTCATCCTTACCCACCCCACTTTCTGTTTCTCCCACCGTTCCTCTGCCTTTATTCCTTCCACCCCACCCCACTGCACCCCGTACCACCAAATCCCCACCCCCACCCCCACCCGAGGACCCTCCCACACCTCCCCCACCACCCCCACCCCCCACGCCGCCTTCTCCCCCACCTCCTTCACCCCCACCCGATCCTCCGTCACCCCTTCCCCCTCACCCTATGACCACTCGCACCCGTACCCGTCCCTCCGACCCAAACACAACCCCGACTTTATCCGTTATCCACTCCCAAAAGCCCTAGTCACCACCTCCTCTCTTTCGAACCCACCCGTTACACCGAGGTCCGTTAAACACAAGGTGTGGCGTGATGCCATGCAGGATGAGATCAATGCTCTACTTCGTACTCACACGTGGGACCTTGTGCCCTATCACACGGATATGAATGTAGTGGGGAATAAGTGGGTTTTTCGGACAAAACTCCATGCGGATGGCCATGTTGAGCGTCACAAGGCCCGTTTGGTTGCCAAGGGCTTTCACCAGGCACCGGGTATTGATTACAGTGAGACCTTTAGCCCGGTTGTCAAGCCGGTTACTATACGCATTTTGCTATCACTTGCTGTTTCGCAGGGCTGGTCCCTACGCCAGGTTGATATTCAAAATGCCTTCCTCCATGGCAACCTTACAGATACTGTTTATATGGCCCAGCCCCCGGGTTTCGCTCATCCAGATCACCCTGATTACGTTTGTCGGTTGAAGCGTAGTTTATATGGCCTTAAGCAGGCACCCCGGGCTTGGTTCTCTCGGTTTACGGATGTTCTTACTCAGTTTGGCTTTGTTGGTTCCAAAGCCGATACCTCACTCTATGTTTATTCACGGGGCCCCATACGGCTTTATGTTTTGATCTATGTCGATGATGTTATTCTTACCGGCAACAGCTCGCCTCACATTGAACAAAGTTATCCGGTTCCTTGGCACTCACTTTCCGGTCAAGGATCTTGGCACCCTCTCCTACTTCTTGGGTGTTGAGGCATTACACACTCCGGATGGTCTGTTTCTCACACAACGTAAGTATATCTTTACTCTGTTGCAGAAAGCGAATATGGATAAGTCCAAGCCGTGTTCTACTCCTATGGCTGCCTCTACTTGGTTACATCATGACCTCGGTCCACTGTTCTTGGATCCTGCTCTGTATCGTACGATTGTCGACGGTCTGCAATACCTTGGTTTTACTCGCCCCGACATTGCCTTCGCAGTTCATAAGGCTAGTAAGTTCATGCATGCTCCTACTGAGGCTCACTGGTTGGGGGTCAAACGCCTCCTTCGTTACTTGAAGGCTACGATTTCTGAGGGACTCTATTTTTCTCGCCGCTCTACTCCACATTTGCGGGCTTTTTCTGACTCGGATTGGGCAGCCGATCCTGATAATCGGCGTTCTGTTGGTGCATATTGTATCTTCCTTGGTGATCATCTTATTAGTTGGCGCTCCAAACAACATTTTACCATCTCCAAAAGTAGCACGGAAGCCGAATACAAGACTCTCTCCAACACCGCCTCGGAACTTCAGTGGATTCGTAGTCTTCTTACCGACATGCTTATCACCACGCCTACTCCGACGCTTTGGTGTGATAATGTTGCGGCCACGTACCTTTCTCACAACCCCGTCTTCCACGCTCTGACCAAGCATATTGAGATTCATTTCCACCACGTTCGGGAGCTCATTGCCGCAAAGAAACTTACTGTTGCCTTCCTCACCTCCAAGGACCAACTTGCTGATCTTCTCACCAAACCTTTGGGAAATCCACGCTTTGCCTTCTTGAAGACCAATCTCCGTGTCTACCCTTTACCCACGGGATTGCGGGGGCGTGTTGAGGATATCATTGATACGACGTAGTTTTGACACTTTATTATTACATTGTATTTTGTTATTACCGTTGTACCCTTGTATGGTGTATATATATACCCACCATTGTAACAGTTTCACCAATTAACACAATACATAAATTACCACAAAGAATATTAAAAATATTGGCTGAATGCTCATGATAATATGGCGCCACTTTTGCTAGCATGGAAATCCAAGAAGTCAAGTTTTGTGTATTCCAAGTACATTGAATCTAGATGGATGTCTTTTGGGGCGCCTATTTTAAGTGCATTGAACTTAGTGAGCAGTCTGCTTTATTGGATCGGATCAGGAGCTTTACTTATCCAAAATTGATCCACATGGTCATTTCATAGTAGAAAACCTGATCTTCAACTTTCATCAAGGGGTCATCTTCATTTGAATAAGTTATAATTGTCAAAATGGCCTAAACAGCTGCATGACAAAAACTTGACAATATAAGGAAGATACATTGAACCTGGATAAAGCTCCTTGGATGTGCCAATATGCATTTAATTTAGGATAAACTTTTCATGTTATTATTATGAATTCATGTACTTAATTTCCTATAAATAGTCCTTGTATTTGTAATTTGAAAATTCAGCTTTTGATGATATAAAATTTATATTTTCTCACTTGGAAAAGTGTGTGTTAAAATTCTCTGGAAAGAGGTTTCTAAATCCGGATTATCTAGGGCCTAAGCAACCCTTGTGGGTATCCATATACCAAGGTGCTTAGAAACGGGTTTTCTAAGTGTCGAGGTGATTCCAAGGTGCTCTCACACAGGTTCTGATTGTGTCGAGGAGCTTACTGATTCCAAGGTGCTATCACAAAGGTTGTGACTGTGTCAAGGAGCTTATTGATTCCAAGGTGCCTCCACACCGGTTAAGGTTGTGTCAAGGACATATTCCAAATACCTCAAATCCATGATCCAATGTTTAAATCAAGTCGACCTTTCCCGGTTCACTTGACACAGTCACAACCACAACCTGTGTGGAGACACCTTGGAATCAATAAGCTCCTTGACACAATCACAGCCTGTGTGAAAGCACCTTGGAATCAGTAAGCTCCTCGACACAATCACAACCTGTGTGAGAGCACCTTGGAATCACATCGACACTTAGAAAACCCGTTTCTAAGCACCTTGGTCTATGGATACCCACAAGGGTTGCTTAGGCCCTTGATAATCTGGATTTAGAAACCTCTTTCCTGAGAATTTCAACACACACTTTTCCAAGTGAGAAAATATAAATTTTATATCATCAAAAGCTGAATTACATGTTACAAGTAGTAGGCTATTTATAGGACACTTGCAAAAACTAAGTACATGAATAATAGTATTAATAAGATAAAAAGTCTTCTTAAAAACTTCAAAAGGTGGCGCCAACTTTTGTGGGGAGTGGAGTCCAAGGTAATTTCATTCCATGCTTCAAAAAATGCAATGTATCTTCAATTGTCCAAGGTCAGTGTATCTAGTTTCTTCCAAGCTTGCTTTTACCCAACAAATGGCGCCATGCTCCTTGATTTTCAGCATTAACACTGGCTAATAATACTTAAGAAAGTATATATTATCATGTAGTAACATTGTTGGACTTATTTTAAGTTTTAGTGATGAGTGCCAGACTAGCTGTTATAGAGCAAAGGCAAAAATATGTCTAGATCAAATGTATAGGTTTATTAGAGTTTGATCTTTGTATAGTTTTGATCAAACAAGCACTGTAAAAGGTCAGCTGACTTTCTTCACAGACCTTGTCTAGATCAGTAGGGTACCTGAGTCAGTAGACTAGTTTAGGAACCTGCTGAAGACTGAAGGCTGAGGGCTCAAACTCAGTTATTGGAGTGTAAGGGATCAAACTTAGTATTTAAAGTCAAGGATATGGAATCAAAATTTAGGGAAGTCTGTGATGACATAAACTGATTGCATATACCTTGTGTACAATGTCTAAGTTACATAAGTTAAATGGTGATTGGAACTTGGTTATGTTAAAAATAGTGTAATCTAACTTCATAATAAAAAGTTAGATATAAGAGAAGTCAGCCGCAGTGTTTTTATTAACACAACAACTTTAGATCAGCTGACTGATATGTATTTCAGCAGACTAATACACACAGGAACCTGCTGATATATATTTTGAATTATTCAAAGGTTACATTTGAAGAATACAAGGATAAGGACAGATAACAACTTCTGATCTTATCAAACAAATCAATGGTTAAGATTAAAGGGACGTTGGGAAGAAACAGAGGTTTATCCAATGGATACAAGTCAAAGGGTGGACAGACTGGAAACTGTCAAAAAGCAATCTGACAGTGTCAGTACTATGTACAGGGACATAAAGCAAGTCAAGATGGGACAAATCTGAAACGGCTATGTTTGAATTTCAAACATAAGTCATAAGGATTCCTACCTATAAATGGAGGACTCCTAATTCAGATACAGAGGATGAAAATTGTGGAAAAACAATAGATAATCTTGAGCTTCAGATTCTTATCAAGAAATCATCCTGCTGACCCAACTGAACTTAAAGCTACTGATCCAGAAAATTTCTTCAAGTTTAATCTGTTATCAAGCTACATTAAGTTTACACACTTGAAGAATCCAAGCTGCTGATCAAATCATCCTGATCAAGCTGCTGAAAGCTGAATCACTTACTTGATTCAAACTTTCTTTTATAAGAAGTCTACTGAAAACAGTGAAGCATCTTTGGGTGTCAAGGACTGTTGTTTGTGGTGGAGCTGGTGAAGAGGCAATCCTACCCTTCAAGAACCAGTGGAAGACTTTGGAGCGAAGAATCCTACTGTTCCAAGTGTTCGCCTTGTGAAGCCATAGTTATTCTTGAAGGACAAACAACTTAGGGATTTTTGTAACTGCTACCTCAAGAATCTCTAGTGAATTACCTCCAACATCACAGAAGAAGAGTGGACTGACAGGATTACACCACCTAGAACCACTATAAAAATTACCTACTTACTTTCTGTATTTATATTCTGCATCTAGTACTTTTAGCACATCAATCTACTGAACTAGCAACTGAATCACACACATACACTACTGAGTATGTAATACTTGGTATCATATTTTAACAACAAGTAATAAAGCTTAATTTAAATATATTCCGCTGCAACAAATTCCGTAAAGTCAATAGTCAGCAGACTACTGAGTGTCAGCAGACTACTGAGCTATCAGCAGGCTACTGAAGTTGCTGAGTTTGTTAACTCCAAAAGTTTTAAGTGTTAAGTTTATTCACCCCTCCTCTAAACTTACCCAAAGCCTTTTCAAGGGACCCATAATTGGTATCGGAGCAGTGCTTTTATTCTGAAGTAATCCTACTTTTTGTGCTTGTGAAAATACTTTGAAAACTTTTCAAGTTTCTGAATTTCAAAGCTTTGCATCATGGATAACAACAAGTATGCTAGAACAATGTTGATGTGTTCTTTAGATCGTTTTGATGAGTATAAACATCGTATGCAGGCTTCTCTAGCTGCAACACATGATGAGATGATGGATGTGCTGACTGATGGACCACTGGAAATTACAAAGGCTATATCTGTGGATAATCAAACTCAGTACATTCCAAAGCCAAAAAGAGAATGGAATGCTAAAGATATAAAAAGATCAAACCTCAACAATATTGCTATTGATATCATATACAGAACCTTGGATAGCAATATGTACATGAAGGTGAAAGATTGTAAGACTAACAATGAACTTTGGGACAAGTTGCAATTAATCTGTGAAGGCACTGATGCTATCAAGAAGAATAAGATCAGTGTGGCAAAGAAGAAGTTCCAGGAGTTCAAAATGAAACCAAATGAAACTATTGAACAAATGGAGTCAAGATTCAAAAATCTTGGAAGCATTACCTGCAAAAGAAGTTTGGGAAATGAAGGTGACTGCAATAGAAGAAATGAGAAGTCTACATGAAGAGGACACCTTCAAACTGTTTTCAGATCTTAAGGCCTATGAATTCAGTAAGAAACTTGTACCTGAGACTGAAAAGGAAGAACCAAAGACCACTACATTGGCTGCTACACATCAAGAAGAAACATCAGGAGCTCAAGATGACCTACTGGATGAGATGCAAGAGCAAATTGCTCTACTGAGCAAGAAAATCAGAATGATGAAAACTGGAAGGGGTTCTCCAAGGAATTTCACAAAGAAGTTTAGTGAAAAGAAGAAAGAGGAATCCAAGAAAGACAATGATTACCTGTGTTATCAGTGCAAGAAACCAGGACACTTCAAACCAGACTGTCCTGAACTAAAACAGAAAAAGGAACCTGATTATCTTTGCTTCAATTGCAAGAAGCCTGGACATTTCGGACCGATTGTCCAGACCTACTAAAGAGCAAAAGCCAACAAAGAAGATCTGGCAAGAAAGCTATGGTAGCTGAAGATGAATCAGGATATGAAGTAGAATCAGAAAAAGGAAATGAATCTGATGATACTGCACTTGTTGCTGATATGGATGATTATGCTTTAATGGAAAATATAGATGAAACAGAGGAGGTATACAATTCTGTATCTATAAACACTCCTGCTGAAAGTGATTGTGAATCAACTTGTGGTTCAAATCCTAAAAATTCTGACAATGAAGAAACTTTGGAAGCCATTCTTAATCAACTGAGGAAAATACAATCAGGTTATGAGATTGATTGCGGTCAAGTTAAATTATTAACTCGATGCCTAAATAACCACTAGCAAGTGAACTAGGTTCAATCGCAGTATAGCTAGATAGAGTCGAGGTCGATCCCACAGAGAATCAATTTGTGGATCCTGACTTAAATAGTCAACCTATTTATTTCGTTTGACAAAGACGGTCTACGACCAACATAGAATACGAGAAAAGAAAGACACACTCAAACATATAAACAAATAACACGTAAACAAATAACGTAATCAACTGCCCAATTATAACCGTAATTATTTGGATCTAGACAATTTATATAACAACAAGACTCATCAACTATTAATCCGTTCATATCTATTTATATTGGCTACGGGAGTCATCCCCTAAAACTTGATGTAGCACCGGTAGGTCACTAGATCACTGTGGTATTGTTACGTGACTTCGCCTTTTGGTGCCTCCATCTCATATAACTCACACGCTTACGACTCTAAGGATGCCGATATTAACCGTACACCTCGTCCAGGCAACATTCCTATGGTTAGGCGTACATCCTAAACGATCACTCAAACTCTCGTCCAACTAACAATTACCAAGTTATAGTCTCATGCTAGTTTACGATCTACGTATAACAAGGTGCGCGCAATTCCCTAATATAAACCTACCTAGATAACGCTGAACGTCCGAAGATCAATTCATGAGCCGACCTAAGAGTTTTATATCGGTATTTCCTTCTTACACGTTTTAATTAAATTAAACGAGTGACGTAGCCATAGCCATACCTACTGAGATAACCGATTCAATTAAGCTAACCTAATCATAAAGACGTGACTGATTAACGGATGAAACAGGTTTGAAATCTCTCGGTCGACCGAATAGGTGCTCTCGGTCGACCGAATAGGTGCTCTCGGTCGACCGAATGACACCTCTCGGTCACCCGAGTACTTAACTCCCCAGATTACATCCCCGAATATATTTCTCAGCGTTTCATATACGAATCGAACTATATAGTGAATCATCAGGACATCATATAAATTAATTTAAATACACGTACATTAAACACGCAGATTCATCCATAGATATTAGGTAGAGGACGTAGGGTATGAGATCCTCATAGACAAGATATCATCACTACCCTAACGTCATATCCTAGATCTACATCATCTAGATATGAATAACTACTCAAACAATCAAAGCATAATTGGGAAATTGATTACTAAAAGAAAACAAGTTGAAGAACTAGGGCTTACATGTTTGCACCCTCAGCTCCTTCTCAAGCCTAAAGAATCCTTATTTATTTGTATATATGAATTGATATTGGTGAATGCATAATAAAAAATACAAAGGACTTGTGTTTATATAGGGCCTCAGCCGACATAGAAAACCGACTTAAATGCCGACACTACTGAACCCTAACCGCCTCAAACAATGTGCCGGACTTCTGCTGGGCTACAACCCCACTCGGTCGACCGAATGCATAGGCTCGGTCGACCGAGCCTTATGTGCTTCTGGGCTTTCTTCTTCTTCCGTCTTGGGCTTTCTGAACTTGTCTGCAATCCATTAAAGCTTCTCCGAAGTCCATCCTTGTGCTCCAAAATGAGTTACTACAAATATAGCATGACATACAGTTTGTAACATCAAATAATATAATAAAACCTCCTAATACATAATAATGAATCGTAACTCTCGACATATGCAAATTAAGCGTATCACGACTTATTATTGCTCTATTATAGCTCCTTTAAACTAGAATCGGGGATAAAGATCATAGAATAACGGGCACAAAATGACCGTTATCAACTACCCCCCACTTAGCCTTTGATCGTCCCGATCAAAATAACAATAAGTCATTCCCCATAAACCGCTTTCCTGTGGTCACAGTATACTAACACAAGAAACTCGAATCAACTCATACCCTCTATGCTCATCAGCTATCCATTATCCACTATTCATCATGAATCGATGTGTTGTGTGCATGTGCATTGAGTTTTAAATATTCGTAGCGAGATTAGAGTTTATGCAAACTTTGTAGTCTTAACCTACCAAGTTTAGTATTCCCACTTCTTAAGCCTTTTAATTGTTGAAGCACTAGAATAATAAGCAAGAGCGTATCTATAGGGTTTTTGGACTTGGAGACCGAGTACTACTCAAAGCCTCTTAAAGAGTTGAATATTCTTTTCATATCTCCATAATTTTCAGACACTATCAATCTCAAGAAGGAAAACTTTTTAGAGCATCCCCCTATCTTAGATCAAACATAGCATCGAATATTACCACAAGCGCGAGGCTACTTTGGTAACTTACTACAAGTCCAGTGTTTTGTTAAAACACAGGTACGTCTCAAGCCTATTACCCAGCTTTTGTGGCTAAAATTTTAGGAACACATCAGATGATAAATTTGACACTAGGTAAGCATAACCAATCATCCATGCAATGTACACATAATTTTTCATTTTTATAATAAGCGTAGTACAACTCGATTCATTTATCGAACAATTGAATAATAAACAACTACTCACAACGGATAATATGAATATCATTAAGTTTACTAATCAATAAGCCAATGCCTATTCTATCTTTAAGTTCTGTCACACCGCCTATCGTTCACGGTCACGATCAAGAACAAGAAGGGGAACCCGAGGATGATGCTGACGAAGCCGGCCCGAACTATTTGCAACTAGCACCATTCAATCCAGGATTTTAGGATTAAGTATTTTTATTTGCGTGTTTGCATTTCCTTTAATTAACGAGTTTTTATTTTGACTCAATTCTACTAGTGTGTCGTGTTATATAGAGCAGGTTTCACTGTTTCCTAAATTCGAACTCATGTGATGTTTTGGACTTGATGAAATGTATTGAAATGTAATCATTAATTTATGGACTTAAAAATGTTTAAGGAAATTGCTTTCCCTTTTACGGTCCCTTTTTCTGATTGTTACTGTTTGGACTAATACTGTAACAAATTTCGAGCTTTGTTTAAGATGCATGTTGCAGCGATTATTCTTCCGCCCTGCTAGCGGCCAATGCCTGTGCCTGTTACACTTTGACGAATTCCCAAGACTTGTTCAACTTCCACGTTTATCCAGAGCTAAGTTCCTTTTCTGAGTTTGTTCTTTCGATTTTTATACATTGGGGACAATGCATGGTTTAAGTGGGGGGTACAAGTCACTTAGCTCAAATAAGCTTCCATATACTCCCATATATCAAATAATAAATAAAAGAAAGAAAAAAAATTTAATTAAAAATTTTAAACTTAGAATCACATTTACCTTGGTGAGTTCCTGATAATTATATCTACTAAGAAATAAGCCATATTTCATGAGTACGTGATCACACATAGGAATCGCCGCCTAACACTGGGCACTCGACTCCCTCACAGAATGTAGTGATCAGTGAACCAAAAGGTAAGGTATGCCGAGGCTTGAGAGCATCGTCTGTCATTTCCTTGCGTATCAACGCCCCCACATTCACGGGCCATCCCATGTATAACCAATAAAGCAGAGTGGCATGGGTATAGTAGACCGTAGATACATGCTTAGCCGGAACGATGTTAGAACGGATAAGCCGATGAAAGCATTTATCCTCCCATCTCCTGAAATCTGGTTCCGCAAATGTGCGGGCAACCTCCCCTATGGTCCATTCTATCCCCAGATAGGCACCAACTTCCTCCAACCAAGCATCGGACCCGTCAAATGTCGCCATATACTCCGGCCCGTCCTCCGAGATATCCAACCCAAAATAAGCATTAAACGTACCCGGACAAATTACAATTGGTCGTCCACGAATAATAACAATATTGGTGTTGGGGTGTACGCGTAAATAAGCATAAAATTCTCTTACCCAATTGACGTTGACCCGGCCGGGGGGTGCTATGACATCGCGCCATTGATGACGTTCCACCAATTCCAAAAGCTCATCTTCACAATTATCCAAATCCAGTCCTCGAGCTCGATGTACAGGGGCATTAACGAAATGATTAATAAATGAAGAATATACCTCCCGGCTCGCGAATTGTGGTACCCCGTTGATTAATGGTGTGTTGCCTTCAACAGCCACAAACTGAGCGGCTCTGTGTCTTCTTGGTGGCATCCGGACATGTAAACAGCACAGCAGCGGACGGCGGCAACAGGGCTACTCTCGGTCGACCGAGAGTAATTACTCGGTTGACCGAGTGATGAGTTCGCCTGAAATGGTGGGTTTCCGGCCCTGTATCGTCCCAGTGACTGATTTGGTCGATCAGAAAATCGTTTCGACAGGATTTTCAAAGTGAGTGAAAACGGTGAAACAAATGAAGATTTTCAAAATATTTCCATTTGATTTCTACAGGGGTTTGGGGAAAAGGTAGATGAAGAATTTGGATAAAGAAAATGGAGAAAAGGATGAAGAAAATGGAGGAGAGAATGAATGGGTTAAATAGAAAAATGGAATTTGAAAGGTGGAATGTTATTGGTGGATAAAATTGGTTGGGGATTGATGAGGTGTAAAAGTGGAATTTGAAAATTTGAATTGAAAGAATAAAGAAATTGGGAAGAGGAAAAGGTGAATGGTTGGGAAGAGGGGAAGGTGAATGGAGATATGTAGAAATTAATGGTGTTGACCATTTAATCTTTTTGACATACCGTAAATTAACCACAACATATAACCATGCCAAAATTATTATTTCACTTTTGCAATTCCTACCGCAAAATTTTTTTTCTAACCGACAAGTTGTCTCAAGCACAAAAGCAATCCCATTCTTATCATAAATAAATCAAACTATCTGGTCTAAGTATTTGTAAAATAACGCTTTTCTATTTCCTTAATCAACAATTTCTTACAAAGACTCAGTTACTACACTCCATTTCACGTAAAAACGATTCGAATAAAAAAAAAAAAAAAATTTTGCACATCCTTAACTCAGCAGTCGTCGGAACACGGCAAAATAGAAAAAAAAAACTTCTTATCGTTTCACGCTACTTTTATTTTTTAAAATAAAATAACGAAAAACAGAAATAGTTCTACAGTTTAAGTCGGTAGCTCGACTTTCCATAAATCATCACTTTCTACGAACTGCTCTTGGCTTGCCAGGTTTTCACCCGGTTAGCCTTTACCGAAAATGTCTTGCTGTCCTTTTGCACGAGTGCCTTTCCGTGAGATGTGAGTCCAACGAAAAGACATTCGAACTGTCCATCCAAGCAAGCTCCAACTTTCGTGATTGTTTCAGAAGTAGATGAGCTATCTTTAGCTCGAACTCGACGAGTTCGTTTCTTTGTTTGCTTCCTTCTATTCTTGGGTCTGGAGAAAGGCAGGCCTTCAGGATTATGATTTTCTAGAACAGGGGCAGGCTCGACAGCTTTCTCACGACTCAGAACTGTAAGGGTCTCATCTCTTTCTTCTGTCTTGTCATCGACACTTTTTCCTAGGCCCGGAGTAATATCTGGTTTCGAACTACCAACTCCTATAACATTCATGCTCACCGGAGTAGGGAAATCTGAATTCCTCATCCCATAGGTCTCAGAACTTCTAGCATCGAAAAATGTGATCTCACGCCTGGTCATACGAATTAGGGCTCTAGAAGTATTGATAAAGGCTCTCCCTAAAATGATCGGGTAGTGAGGGTGCTCATCTATATCCATAACAACTATATCTATCTTAAACCTGAGCTGTCCTATGCCAATGATCATATTATACATATTTCCAGACATGATTGTTCTGGTCCCATCCGCGAATCTAACTTGCAACGGAGTATTCGTGGGAGTAAGGATTAGATTTCTATCACAAAGACTCTTCGGGAAAATGTTCAGACTCGAGCCAGAATCTATCAAAGCCAACCCTAGGTATGTTCCTTCTAAGGTAACCTCTACCATAAATGCGCCTGGGTCATCTAGTTTCGGCATCAACCGAGCTTCATTCTCAATATGCGCTGCATCTCTAGGACAGATGACTATAGGGCGATTTAGGTCTATGCTATCCTCAGAATCAGATTCTATATCTGACATGTGAGGCATGTAGTCATATCCTGAGTCTGAATCTGAAGAAATCTCTTCAGGATTTAACTTGGACATACCTCTGTATATGTAAGCATCTTTAGACTCTTTTGACTTCTTGGCTTCGTGAATTCTTGCCTTCATCTTTGCTATTCTCTCTTTGAGTTTAGGTGTCAACGGCTTTCTAGGTGTGGTTTTGGTTCTCAGCACCATGACTTCTTCTCCTTGAACCTCAGACAACTGATGTGATGACATCTTGCTAAACAGTTCGCTTGAGTGATTCCCTCTGATTAACTGCATCATAAG
Source organism: Gentiana straminea (assembly GCA_036785695.1). Lineage (NCBI taxonomy): Eukaryota > Viridiplantae > Streptophyta > Magnoliopsida > Gentianales > Gentianaceae > Gentiana > Gentiana straminea. Next base: position 9,183,180 of record JAVUPR010000224.1, on the reverse strand, counting down.
AAAAACAACAAACGGTTATTGAACTAACAGGCAGTATGATTACTCATACTGCTACTAGGCTTATAACCTACTAACAGATTCACAGGGGGAAAACAACTATCAGAAAATATAAAAAAAATAATAATGGGTTCGGTCGACCGAGTGCTAACGTTCGGTCGACCGAATATACAGATATATTTTTATTTTTTTATATTTTTTTTTTATTTTTTTTTTATTTTTTTATTATTTTTTTTAAATTTTTATTTTATGTAAATATGAAAGAAAAAAGAGAAACGAAATAATTAAGTTGATCATTGAAGCAGTTGGACCATTGATTCCCCGGCAACGGCGCCAAAAACTTGATTGCGGTCAAGTTAAATTATTAACTCGATGCCTAAATAACCACTAGCAAGTGAACTAGGTTCAATCGCAGTATAGCTAGATAGAGTCGAGGTCGATCCCACAGAGAATCAATTTGTGGATCCTGACTTAAATAGTCAACCTATTTATTTCGTTTGACAAAGACGGTCTACGACCAACATAGAATACGAGAAAAGAAAGACACACTCAAACATATAAACAAATAACACGTAAACAAATAACGTAATCAACTGCCCAATTATAACCGTTGGATCTAGACAATTTATATAACAACAAGACTCATCAACTATTAATCCGTTCATATCTATTTATATTGGCTACGGGAGTCATCCCCTAAAACTTGATGTAGCACCGGTAGGTCACTAGATGACTGTGGTATTGTTACGTGACTTCGCCTTTTGGTGCCTCCGTCTCATATAACTCACACGCTTACGACTCTAAGGATGCCGATATTAACCGTACACCTCGTCCAGGCAACATTCCTATGGTTAGGCGTACTTCCTAAACGATCACTCAAACTCTCGTCCAACTAACAATTACCAAGTTATAGTCTCATGCTAGTTTACGATCTACGTATAACAAGGTGCGCGCAATTCCCTAATATAAACCTACCTAGATAACGCTGAACGTCCGAAGATCAATTCATGAGCCTACCTAAGAGTTTTATATCGGTATTTCCTTCTTACACGTTTTAATTAAATTAAGCGAGTGACGTAGCCATAGCCATACCTACGAGATAACCAGATTCAATTAAGCTAACCTAATCATAAAGACGTGACTGATTAACGGATGAAACAGGTTTGAAAGCTCTCGGTCGACCGAATAGGTGCTCTCGGTCGACCGAATGACACCTCTCGGTCACCCGAGTACTTAACTCCCCAGATTACATCCCCGAATATATTTCTCAGCGTTTCACATACGAATCGAACTATATAGTGATTCATCAGGACATCATATAAATTAATTTAAATACACGTAAATTAAACACGCAGATTCATCCATAGATATTAGGTAGAGGACGTAGGGTATGAGATCCTCATAGACAAGATATCATCACTACCCTAACGTCATATCCTAGATCTACATCATCTAGATATGAATAACTACTCAAACAATCAAAGCATAATTGGGAAATTGATTACTAAAAGAAAACAAGATGAAGAACTAGGGCTTACATGTTTGCACCCTCAGCTCCTTCTCAAGCCTAAATAATCCTTATTTATTTGTATATATGAATTGATATTGGTGAATGCATAATAAAAAATACAAAGGACTTGTGTTTATATAGAGCCTCAGCCGACATAGAAAACCGACTTAAATTCCGACACTACTGAACCCTAACCGCCTCAAACAATGTGCCGGACTTCTGCTGGGCTACAAGCCCACTCGGTCGACCGAATGCATAGGCTCGGTCGACCGAGCCTTATGTGCTTCTGGGCTTTCTTCTTCTTCCGTCTTGGGCTTTCTGAACTTGTCTGCAATCCATTAAAGCTTCTCCGAAGTCCATCCTTGTGCTCCAAAATGAGTTACTACAAATATAGCATGACATACAGTTTGTAACATGAAATAATATAATAAAACCTCCTAATACATAATAATGAATCGTAACTCTCGACATATGCAAATTAAGCGTATCACGACTTATTATTGCTCTATTATAGCTCCTTTAAACTAGAATCGGGGATAAAGATCATAGAATAACGGGCACAAAATGACCGTTATCAGAGATTGTGAAGGCTGGAAAAGAAGCTCTTCAATCAGAAGTTGAAAGATTAAAAACTGAATTAAGAATTCTCAAGGGTAAGGAAAAGGAGGTTGGACAGAATCAACACAAGTCTGATGTACATTCAGTAGCGGTTGAATCTGCTGAACAATCTTGTTCCTCCACTGCATTCAAATCTGGAAAGTCTTATGGTGATAGAACAGGCCTTGGATTTGGAATTCAACAATCTAATAAAAGTGGATCCAGTAATGTAACTAAACCTAGTACCAGAATTGGTCCTAAGTTTGTGCCTGCACAAGATCCAACTCCCAAAAAGGTTGCTGAGGCAGTAAAGCCTACTGAGAAAACTTCAAGGAGCCAAAATCAGAAGTCAAAAAGGTCAACAGCACCTAACAAAAAGAATAATTCCAAAAGTAGGACTGCTTTACCTTCTAGACCTGCTGATAGCAGACCTGCTACCAAGTCTGTTCGACCACAAAAGGGTAAAAATCAGAAATATTCCAAGGATAAGAATTATAAACCTAAAAATGTCAATCATTCAAGAGTTACTTATTTCAGGGGGAAAGGTAGACTATTCCCTACTGATGATGATTGGAATATTCCTGCTCATATTGCTAGAAACAACAGATATAACCATACTGCTAGGGTAAAACCTCAGCAATGGAATCAGCAAAGGACTTATATAAGACCTCAGCAGAGACCTCAGCAGACTCCATACTACAGGGTTGTTCCTAACAGATAGCAAACTAATGGTTATGCTAGTGCTTCTAACAAAAGAAATCACTCCAAAAAGCACTATATACCAAAAGGCCAGAAAGCATATGTGAGTCCTACACAACCAATTGTTAGATCTTATGGATGTGTGGAATACATGTATGAACAAAAGTATGATACCTTTCAAAGAAGACCTTATGGAAGCTTGCCAAGGGTCATGCTTACCACTGACCATCATGGACCCAAACAGTTTTGGGTACCTAAAATATATTAACTTTGTTTTTTAGGGTGTCTGGTACTTTGACAGTGGATGTTCCAGACATATGACAAAGAACAAGCACTATCTGACAAACTATGTGGCAAAGGATGGTCCAAGAGTGAATGTTGGCAACAAGAATACACCAGGATACACAAGAGGATATGGCACACTTGTGAGAAATGGATTAACAATCAGGAATGTTGCATTTGTGGAAGGACTAGACTACAACCTACTGAGCACTGGACAGTTTTGTGACATGGTTTACAAGGTCACTTTTGACAAAAGCACATGTATTGTCATTAGTGAAAGAGGTGATCAAGTTGTGTTGGCTGGAAGAAGACAACAAAACATGTATGTTGTGGATTGGTCTACTGCTGTTCCAGAAACTTGTCTGATTGTGCATACCAAGTCAGAACTTAATTGGTTATGGCATAAGAAGTTAAATCATCTAAATTTTGATGACATCAACCAGTTGGTGAAGGAGAAACTGGTGATTGGTTTACCTGAGATCACATTCAAAAAGGATGCTATATGTGATGCTTGTCAGCAAGGTAAACAAACTAAATCAAGCTTCAAGTCAAAAACTAAGCAATCAACAAAAAGAGTTTTGGAGCTGATGCACATGGATCTTTTTGGACCAGTAACACCAACAAGTGTAACAGGAAATAAGTACACTTTAGTAGTTGTGGATGATTATTCAAGATACACTTGGGTAGTATTCATGAACAAGAAAAGTGAAACACTTCAAAAGCTGCCTGAACTTTTGAAGAGATTGCAAAATGAGAAAAGTTTGACAGTAGTGAAGATCAGATCAGACAAGGGTACTGAATTTCTCAATAAAGTTATAAGAGAATACCGTGAGCAGAATGGTGTACTACATCAACTAGCTGCTGCTGAGAGAGACTGAGAAAATTAGAGTAGACGCCTCCAAGGAATGGAGCGTTTGTTCTTTTATCTCCTGAGGAGGCACAAGGGAAGATGGAGCAAATAGCGATGAATAGCCAATGGGGAGGCAATGACATAGCTACTGTGAAGATGGCCGCTGACATATTTGATGATAGTGCATCTACCAAAATCTTAGAACAACTTTCTGTTATCAACAATAAGGTAGATGGGATGCAAGAGAGGATGACAAGAGTGGAGAAAGGGGCTGGAATCGAGGTAGCACCTCAAAGTGAGAATGCTTGTACTGAAGAAGCCAATTATATCGGGGGAGGGTACATGCCTAATCATAACCATCCTGGATTCCGATATAGTGACATTAATGCAGGAGAAAGGCCTAAACCGCCTACCACTTATGTACCACAGCAGACTAAAACTTTTGGTTGGGAAGCTGCGATAGAAAAACTGAGTAATGTCGTCACTGACAATATGGGACAACTTTCAAAATCTATGGCTGATTTAGCAACTAACTTTAGCCAATATTGTCAGAAGACCGATGCTAAGGTGACCAATCAAGAAGCTCTAGTCCAAAACCTCACGCACCAGGTAGGACAACTAGCTGAGCAAGTCTCAACTAGACCTCCTGGAGGGTTGCCAAGCAACACTGAAAAGAACCCTAAGGATTTGAATGCGATCATGACAAGAAGTGGAAAAGAAGTAACTCCACCATCCCTGCAAGAGAAAGAGAAAATCACAAAGAATAAGGATGGTAAGCCAAGCAATGAGACTAATACGCCCGAGACTTTGCCTGAGCAATGAACGTATAAAGAACCTGCTGGCCCTAGAGTTGAACTTTACAATAACAAGTATCCAATTTTCACTGATGTCGATCCTTCAACTCTACCTTATCCTCCACCAAAACCGAAGCCTAAGTTTGATAATAAGAGGTATAAGAAGTTCGTGGATATGTTTAGTAAGTTACAAATCAATATACCCCTAGTTGAAGCATTAGCTGAAATGCCTGAGTACACCAAGTTTTTAAAAGATGCCGTCTCAACTAAAAGGAAACTTCTAGATTTAGAGACCATATGCCTTAATGAGGAGTGTTCAGCCATCCTTCAACATAAGTTACCCCCAAAATGCAAAGATCCGGGAAGCTTTCTCATTCCCTGCACCATAGGTAACATATGTCTGAACAAGGCTTTGTGTGATCTAGGAGCTAGCGTGAACCTGATGCCACTATCTATTTTTCGGAAGCTAGGCATGAAAGATCTTAAGAAGACCTCAATCACATTGCAATTAGCTGACCGTTCTGTCAAGGAACCGTGTGGAGTGGTTGAGGATGTGCTAGTAAGAGTTGAAAAGTTTGTATTCCCTGTCGACTTTGTGGTATTAGATATGGAAGCTAACTACGAAGTACCATTGATATTAGGGAGACCTTTCATGGGTACTAGTAGAACGCTAATTGATGTTTACAAAGGCGAGTTGGTGTTAAGAGTGAACGAAGAGAGAGTTGCATTCAATGTCTTCGACACTATGAAGCAACCTGATGATGGAGAGGATGCATGTTTCATGTTGGACTCCATTGATAGGATCGTTCAAGAATTTCAACAACATGAAAGTATCAAGGATTTTTTGGATGCAGTCTTAGAAGAAGAAGATGAAGTCAAGTACGTGAGTAGTGAGGAGGAGAAGATGATATGGCCATGATGTAGTAGAGGGACCCCAAGACCTGTAGAGGAAGTAAGTCTTTGCGGAGATTGAAAGATTCTATCATAGACCAACGTGGCATAAGTACTTCGAACTTAAACTCACCGGTCAAAAGTTGAAGACCTCTTTGGAAGAACCTCCCACAAATTTGACTTTAAAACCTCTTCCTGCGAATTTGAAGTATGTATTTCTTCAAGATGAGACTTTGCCGCTAATTATATCTTCATCCTTGACGGACTTACAAGAGGAGAAACTAATGAGAGTTCGAGAGAGTACCGCGGAGCATTTGGATGGACCATAGCTGACGTTAAGGGCATTAGTCCTAGCGTATGTATGCACAAGATCTCCGTGGACCCTGAAAAGAAAGCGGTTGCACAACCTCAAAGGCGTTTAACCCCACAATTAAAGGACGTGGTTAGGGATGAGGTTATAAAAATGCTAGAAATAGGAATTATATTTCCAATTGCTGATAGCGAATGGGTAAGCCCTATCCATGTAGTTCCCAAAAAGGGAGGATTGACGGTGCAAGCCAATGAGATGAATGAGTTAATTCCTATAAGGCTAATCACCGGTCATCGAGTATGCATAGACTTTAGGAAACTAAATGACGCGACTCGTAAGGACCATTTTCCCCTTCCCTTCATCGATCAAATGCTCGAGAGACTGAGCGGGCATGCTTTCTATTGTTTTCTTGACGGGTATTCGGGATACTATCAAATCCACATCTCGCCCGAAGATCGTGAGAAAACAACATTTACATGCCCATATGGGACATTTGCGTATAATCGAATGCCATTTGGATTGTGCAACGCCCCCGCGACATTTCAACGATGTATGATGTCATTATTTGCGGATATGGTGGAAGATTTCTTGGAAATATTTATGGATGATTTCTCAGTATTTGGAGACGATTTCGATTCATGTCTCGCACATCTAGCACGAGTGTTGAAGAGATGCGAAGAGACTAATCTTGTGCTTAACTGGGAGAAATGTCATTTAATGGTCACGGAAGGTATAGTACTAGGCCACCGCATATCAAAGAACGGTATAGAGGTGGATAGAGCCAAAGTTGAGGTGATCGAGAAATTACCTCCACCTACTAATCTTAAAACTTTGCGAGGTTTTTTAGGCCACGCCGGATTTTATCGTAGGTTTATCAAGGACTTTTCCTTAATCTCTAGACCTCTTACCGAATTATTGGCCAAGGATGTGCTATTCGTGTTTTCTAATGAGTGCATAAAAGCTTTCAACGAAATAAAAAGTAGACTGATTACTGCACCCGTTCTGGTCGCACCGGATTGGGATCTTCCGTTTGAACTGATGTGTGATGCAAGTGACGCTGCTGTAGGCGCCGCTTTGGGTCAAAGAAAAGATAAGATTTTTAGGCCCATTTATTATGCAAGCCGGACTTTGAATGCTGCCCAAAGAAATTACGCCACAACGGAGAAGGAACTTCTGGCCGTTATCTTTGCTTTTGACAAGTTTAAATCTTACTTAGTAGGATCTAAAGTCACTGTGTGGACTGACCATGCGGCTCTTAAGTATCTCCTAGCAAAGCAAGATTCAAAGCCGAGACTGTTGAGATGGATCCTACTGTTGCAAGAATTTGACGTAGAAATCCGAGATAAGAAAGGAAGCGAGAACGTGGTGGCCGATCATCTATCGTGCTTACAATTAGAGGATGGTGAGGAATTACCTGAGATAGGAGAATCTTTTCCTGATGAACAACTTTTCTCCATCACCACCATCGGGGGACATGATGATTGTGCTGCAGTTTCTTCACGAATAGAGGTTGCGAAGGAGAAGAAGCAACCATGGTTTAGTTTGTTTGTCAATTATCTATCCGCAAAGTACTTACCACCGAATCTCACTGTCCCAAAAAGAAAAAAATTCTTTAAAGATCTTAGACACTATTATTGGGATGAACCTTATTTATTTAAGCTAGGATCTGATAATGTTTTTCGAAGATGTGTGCCAGAAGAAGAGTATAATGATATCCTGAAGCATTGTCATTCTTATGAAGTTGGAGGACACTACGGGAGAGAAAAAACCGCGGCTAAGGTCCTCCAATGCGGGTTTTATTGGCCGACATTGTTTAAGGATGCACACCAATATGCAAAGGCATGTCATGCTTGTCAAATGACAGGTAATATTTCAAGGAGGAATGAGATGCCACTCAAGAGCATCTTAGAAGTGGAGCTTTTTGACGTTTGGGGAATAGATTTTGTTGGACCATTCACTTCATCATTATCTAACCGATACATCTTAGTTGCTGTTGATTATGTATCCAAATGGGTTGAGGCCATTGCTTCACCTACTAACGATGCTAGGGTTGTGGTTAGATTCTTGAAGAAGAACATTTTTACAAGGTTTGGGACGCCGAGGGCAATTATAAGTGACAATGGTAGTCATTTTTGTAATAAACCTTTTGAACGGCTGATGGTTAAGTATGGGGTTCGACATAAGCTAGCAACCGCCTATCACCCCCAGACTAGTGGCCAGGTAGAAGTCACCAATCGAGAGATAAAGCGTATCCTGGAAAAAACTGTTAATACAACTAGGAAGGATTGGTCGTTACGTTTAGACGACGCTTTATGGGCTTATAGGATCGCATATAAAACCTCGATTGGAATGTCACCATATAGGATTGTTTTTGGAAAGGCATGTCATCTACCCGTGGGCCTGGAGCACCGGGCCATGTGGGCAACAAGGATGCTAAATTTTGATGAGACGTTGGCCGGTGAGAAAAGGATGTTAGAATTAACTCGCCTGGAGGAGTTTCGTTTAGAGGCATACGAGAATGCCAAGATTTTCAAGGAGCGCACGAAGAAGTTTCATGACAAAAAGATTCTGGAGAGGACCTTTCAAGAGGGTGATCTGGTTCTCTTGTACAATTCGCGCTTAAGACTCTTCCCGGGTAAGTTGAAATCAAGATGGTATGGCCCATTTCAAGTACAACAAGTCTTTCCTTCTGGAGCGGTGGAGCTATTCAACTTCAAAGACGAGTCCAGATTTGTGGTCAATGGACATCGTATTAAGCATTATCACGGGCTTCCGCCTGCTGCTGAGGAGGAGGTTTTGTACCTCGATGACCCTGTTTATGAATAAACCATCTTGAACTGAGTCGAGCTAGCGACTATAAACTTAGAACTACTACCTATACCTATCTTTTTCGTTTTCCTTTTTAATAAAGTAGCATGCGCCTATCACGGTTTTTTTTCATCTCGCCATGTTCCGAGTCTAAGTTCGGAATAAACGAGGTTTTTTCCTTGATAGCCGTCATGTGAGTTTTTAGATTTAAATCCCTTTTAGTCTTGTCCATGGCAGTATAAAGTAAAGTGGCTTAAACTGTTTTTTAGATATCTATATCTAATTACTGCCACATTATTTTATAATGTCCATAGACATGGTATTTGACGATTTCGTGGAGCTTGTTTGTTTATACAGGATGTGTCTGTCTCTCCACACTGTGCCAATGATTACTCCGATAATGTTCCTTTACTTGGGAGCCGTTTCCAGAGCTAAGTCTTTCATCTTGAACTCTCATTTATTTTTGTCATTGAGGACAATGCCTTGTTTAAGTGGGGGGCAGGGGACTTAGCTATATATTGTGCTATATGTTGAAAAAGTCAAGGGGAACGGAATACTGAGACAATATTGAGCCAAATTTAAAATTTTTATGGATAAATGCCAAGTTGTTTAACTCGTACCCTTAAACCTGTGAAGTTCTTATACTTAGAATTGATAGGAAATGAACCAAGTTGCGTGAGTACGTGGTCATATTATACTTTTGCGATAAATTGTTAGTAGACTTAAGGATATTCATGCCAACAATTGCAAGTAGTTAGGTATTGTTCAATCACTCAACATGTGAATCGTTTAGTACCGCATGAGTTATAATAATTGAAAGAAGTATGTGTACATTGCGTAGATAATTGGTTATGAGGACCTAGTGTCGATATTTGTCGACTGATGTATTTTGATCTTCTAGCCAACAAAAGCGGAGTAATAAGCTTGGGACGTACCTGTGTTTTGACAATGCATTAAAACACTGGGCTTGTAGTAACATTACCAAAGTAGCCCCGCGCTTGTGGTAATGTTCGATGCTATGTTTAATCTAAGATAGGGGGATACTCTATGAAAAGTTTTCTTCCTTGAGATTAGTAGTATTCGAAAAATATGCAAAATTGAAAAAAATTTCGAATTTTTTTAGAGACTTTGAGTAGTACTCGGTCTCCAAGTCCAAAAACCCTATAGATACGCTCTTGCTTATTATTCTAGTGCTTTGCCCATTGCGAGGCATGAGAAGTATGAATGCTGATGTTGGTGAATTTAGATATGAAGTCTGCATAAACTCTAATCTTGCTACATTTATATAAACCCAATGCACATGCACAATCACTTCGATTCATAGCGAGTAGTGAATAATGCTTATCTTATGAGCATGACTGGTATGAGTTGACTCGGGTTTCTTGTGTAAGTATGAGTTGACCACAGAAAATGTGTCTTGGGAAATGACTTATTAATGCTTTGTTCGGGACGAAGCAAAGTTTAAGTGGGGGGCATTTTGATGACAGTTAAAATATACCCATTTATGTCATCAATTATAACCTTAAATTGGAGTTAATTATATATATTTCATATTTAATCACGTGTTTATATTTATTATTTAATGATAAGTGATTATTGATATGATAATTGGTATTTAGCTGTTTTTATTATAAAAGAGCAATTAATTGTGTGATAAATGCTGATTTTGCGGATCATGATAAATCGGGAAGATAATTATCATACAATCGGGAGATCTCAAGATAAAAGAGAAGAAAATCGGAGCATTGAAGAAAAGATTAATCGAGATCAATTCAAAAGCATGCGAAAGGGGGAACAAGTTAGACAAGAAACACGTTTAACATGTGCAAAAAAGGAGGCTCGGTCGACCGAGCCACTTCATTCGGTCGACCGAGGCGGGAGGTTCGGTCACCCGAAGCTATCCGACCGAAAACGCGTGCATATCTTCTAGATCCATCCTATGTCGGCTACAACTCCTATATAAACAGCAGCCACGATGTTGAGAACAACACACCACTACAACACAAAACAATTCATACAATTTTAGCTTTTAAGTTTTAGTTTTACTTTCTTTATGTTCGTTCATTGTGGATTCATCAGATTCTCCGATTAGGGAGCGCATTAAAGAGTGGGAGTCACTCTCGTCTTCGAGGGTATGACTATTCAATTATGCAATCTTTATTTGTAGATCTGATGCATTTTATTATGGAGTAGTTTTTATTTGTATTGATTGCGTGATGTAGATTTATTTTCGAACCCATGTGTTTAGGTTAGAAACGTTAAGAAGTAATCATGATTTGTTCCGACACAGAACTGTGTTCGGTCGACCTAGACATGTCACTCGGTCGCCCGAGTGCTGTCGTTCGGTCGACCGAGCGTGGTAATGTGTAGGGCAATATTATGATCGGCTTCGACTACGTCAGATTCTCTGATTTGGAATTAAAACGAGTAATTAAACCTGATCAACTTAGTTATTCGTCATCATAATTTAACATGAAACCCAAAAAGTGATTGTTACTTATGATATAGATTGAATCGGCATCTAAGAAGTACGCCTTACCCTAGGAATTTTGCTTAGATGAGGTTACGGTTTATACCGGCATCCCTAGTCTCGTAATTGTGTCAGAAGTTATATGAGATGGAGGCATTAAAAAAGCGAAGTCACGTAATGGAGGCAGATGATTTAGAGGGCCTAACTGGAGCTAAATCTACCTTAGGGGATGACTCCCGTAGTCATAATAATTAATCTGTAACGTTTGTTTTATCTCGTTAGCATCCTAATTCACATGGGGGAGTTATAATCTACTAGCGTAATCAATACTATTTGTTTAGATAATATCAACCGTATTATCCGTGTTTTAGTAGTCTTTAGTTTGTCTTTGTGGTCTTTTGTGTCTTGTGGTTGTCACTATTTTATTTACTGCATTTAGTTGGTCGTAGACCGCCTTTTTAATTTGGTTCTAATAGGATAAAGTTGTGTTTTGTTTGTGCCGAGTCTCTGTGGGATCGACCTCGACTCTGTCTGGCTATACTACAATTGAACCTAGTTCTCTTGCTAGTGTGTTAGTAGGCATCGAGTTAATAATTTAACTTGACCTCCATCAGCTGAATATATTGCTGCTGGAAGTTGCTGTGCACGAATACTTTGGCTAAGACAGCAATTAAGGGATTATGGAATTGAAGAAAGAGAAATTCCTATAATGTGTGACAACACAAGTGCAATTGCAATTGCAATCACAGAAAATCCTGTTTTGCACTCAAGAACCAAGCATATTGATGTGAGACATCATTTTATAAGAGATCATGTTGAGAAGAAAGATGTGGTGGTTCTTTACATCCCTACTAAAGATCAACTTGCTGATATCTTCACAAAACCATTGGATAGTGAAAGATTTGCTAAACTAAGGACTGAACTTGGAATTATAAAAGTTGATTGATACATCATTGATCAGCAGTGTAGTGGAATTCACCAAGGGGATTAGTCTTTGCTATGTTGGGTGAGCTCACTTAGCAGATTAGTCATTGGTATCAACAATTCCTTGTACCTATTTATGTTTGGACAATTGAGCAAATGAAGTTGCCAAGGGGATTGGTCTTTGTCATGTTGGGTGAGCTCACTTGACAGATCAGTCATTGGTATTAAACTTCATCTTGTATTATCAGTTGGACAAAACAAGAAGAATTGAAGATCAGCAAAGTGACTTTGTCAGCAGGCTGCTAAGACATCATTGTCAACAGGTTGCTGAGCCAAGGCTACTGATGACAAGGCTGCTGAGATATACGTTACATAGTCAAACTTTAATAAAGTCAAAAAGTAAAATAGTCGGATATTTATTCTATCTTTATAACCGCAGTTACACGATCTGACGGTTACAAATCTTTATGGATAAGTTATGGGCCACGTGTCAAGATCTCATTAACTCAAATTTAATCGTGGTTAATGCTACAGTACGTGTACAGTACTTTGTCTGACAGTTTCTACCCACTACTCCCTGCTATATATACAGACATATACACAGAGGATGCTTACAAACCTTCAGATTGATATTCTCTGCAATTACATCGTGTGAAAATAGATTTGAAAGCTTTCTTCTTCATCTTTCTCATTTATAATGGCAAACAAGGATGATGTTCATATTGGAACTAGTCAGAGAGTGAGAGGATATGTTACTGACTGTCACACTACTGAGCTGGCTATCAACATCGGAAGAAGAATCAGAAGGATTGCTGGGTTAGAAAATGTTATCAATTGAAGATTGGAACGAATTTCATATGTAAATGTATTGGAATTCTGGAGAAACATAGCCATACATGAAGGTAGAGAGGCCTTCACTACAACAGTTAATGGCAGAGAGATTGAAATCTCTTCTGATCTACTGAGAGAAGTTTTTCATTTTGGACCTGGAAATGGTGCTCCTACCAATAGCAATGAATCTGCCAAGAATAAAGTTTGTTGATGCAATAAAGACAACTGAAACTATTTCATCATCTTTAAGCATTAATGTGAGGCATATTGGATTTGAGTATAATCTACTTAGCAAATTAAATGCAAAGACCATTTTGGGGTTCAGTGGGAGTCTAGATACACTGTCTGGACCTAAAATAGACCTACTGATCATCATTTGTAGAAGTATGAAGTTTGATTGGGCTGGATTCTTTATACATTACATGAAGAATGTGTTTACTGAAGATAGAGATGGTGTAAGGAAGTCCAAAACCAAGCCCCTAGGTCTACTGATTCGGACCTTGCTGAATCACTTTCAAATACCAGATGTTGTATCTGAGAAAATCAACAAATCCAGGTACAAGCCAGAAGTTGCTACTCATATTCCTGGATTAGATGATGATGAAGATGTTGATAATGAAGCAACTGAGAGTGACAGTGATAGAGATGATGGTGCTGGTGGTGAACAGGTTAAGCAAGTTGTTAAACCTGCTACACCTAAGAAAGTTGCTGAGAAGAGAAAGGGTACTGACACTAGAAAAATCATAGAAATGTTAAAGCCTAGGAAAACAAGGAAGCAAACAGCAGAGACAGCTGAGTCTATTGAGGGTCCAGTTGAAATTGAGGTTACTGACCCTGCTGTCACAAAGAAGAAGTCTGCTGCTGATATTTTGAAAGAACAACAGAAGGCAGATAGTAGAAAGAGAAAAGCTGCTGAGGTTGAAGCTGAACAACCTTCCAAGAAGATGAAAGAAATAGCAACGAAAAAGAAACATGGTAAAGGAAAACAGTTAAGGATTCAGGAGGCTCAAAGGGAAGGAGAAGAAGAGGCTATTGAAGCTAAGCCCTTAAAAACTATTAAGCCTACTGAGATTGAACAGGTTGTTGTTGAGCAACCTACTTGAGAATCACAGCAGACTACTGCACCTAAGCATGCTGTAGAAGTTGTTGAATCCTCCCCTCTAAAGGCTACTGAGCCTACTGAAGCTACAGAAGTTGTTGTTGAGCAACTTCCTGAAGACCCACAACAAACTACTGAGTCTATACCTACTGTGGAAGTTGAAACATTGGTACAAAACCCTGCTAGTTCTGCAATTGTTCAGGGGGAAGAGCAATCTGTTGCTAACCCTGCTGATGAGCATGTAAGTCAGGGGGAACCCAGTGTGGAACAAATGGAGGTGGTAGGCACTAATGTACAATCTGAGCAACCTACTGACCTAAATGCATCTGTTGAAGAAACCTTAAATCTACTTGTTGAGACATTTGGAGGTCAGCAAAGTGGACACACAGCTCCTAGAAAGCCAACTATTCCCTTTGAAAGGAAGGAGAAAAAGAAGAAAGAAGGGTATGTTGATCCTATGCTCCAGCTGGTGGCTGATTATTTTCAATGGAAGTTTGGTTTTTACAAACGACAAAAATCAACAGCTGAGCCTATGATAGACTTTGAGGAGTGGGCTTTTGAAAGGTTAGGAGTGGAGATTTTGCTTGATTTGGTTGATACTTCTTTGCTAGAAATGAGACTGATGGAACTCATTGATGAACAAAAGAAGGAAGAAGGTATCAAATTTATAGATCCTAGAGATGGATCAGATAGTGATGATTCATCATCATCTGACTTTGATGATGGTCATCCCCCACATCAAGGAGAAGCCAGTTGGACTGCTATGTTAAATGAACCAAGAGTTGAACAGTCCACTGATGTTGGGAAGTCTGCAGAAGGCCAACAGACTGTCTAAATGGATGAGGATTTGGAAGATTTAACCATAGATGGTTTGGAAGCGTTAATAAATGATGGGATAAATCTTGGAGGCAATAGGCTGGTTGGTGTAACAGAAACTTTCTTTGTTGAAGAATCTGCTGAACATACTGATGATCAGCAGACTGTAGATTTGGATGAGGAGAAGGTTACTGATCATAGTGAGCCTGATATCAGTTCTGAGGATTCAGCTCAATATCAAGAATGGATTGATACTCAGGATACTCTATTCAAAACTGCTAATACTCTACGAAAGATTGCTAATGCTAGAGGGTTTCAAAAAGAAAATATGGCTGAATTCCCTGCAATTCTTGTACAGAGAGTGTTGATCAAAGAGGAACAAACAGTGATAGCACAGAGATTGGACATGGTGATGGGATTTGAGGGATCACCATTACTTGTTGATGAGGTTCAGGCTGCTGAGGATCAGACCCTGAACAAAGGTTGGAACAGGTGGTACAGGTTGCTAAGGATCAAACAACACCTGAACAAAGGTTGGAACAGGTGGTACAGGTTGCTGAGCATGAGACAGCACCTGAACAAAGGTTGGAACAGGTGGTACAGGTTGCTGAGGATCAAACAGCACCTGGACAAAGGTTGGAACTAACTATGGGTTTGGAGGACACCCCTGCTGTTATTGAAAAATAGGATGCTGTAGTAGACCCTACTGGAGGAAATGTCACAGAAGGGAAAGATAGTCATCAGAATGTTGTTATTGATGAGGATGAACAGCTACTGGACTATGACTACAGTGATGAGGAGTTTCAAGTGCCTGAGGAAGAACCTATAGATGATGAACCACAATAGGCATTTGTACCAATCTTTGAGGAACCTGCCCTAGATCCAATCCTGGAGGAATTCCAAGGACCTGCTCCTGCTGGAAGGGACATGACCAGAGCCATGGTTGTCAGCAGACAGAGGGCACAATACAATGTAGAAGAACCTGCTGATAAAGCTGCTGGACATATGGCTGGAGGAATGGCTGGTGGAGTACCAGCACAGGTTCTGGATGAGTTGAGAACAATCAAAAATGACATTACAAGATTAAGAACTCAACTTGATAGACAAGAGCAAAAGTATGAAGACTTGGTGAACTTGGTGGAAAATAGAGGAAGAACCACTGAAACTGTTGCTTCCAATATTACTTCCACTCAGTATGCTCTTGCTGATCTTGTACAAGATGTAAAGGGAATAAAACAGGGCAATACACTGAAGGATAAGTTCCTGAATGATCAGTTTACATCCATTCACCAGAAACTTGATAAACTTGCTGAGGCACCCAAGCCTGCTGTGGCTGAACCTGTTGGAACACTTCACCCTGCTGGATTGGATCCTAAGTTTACTGAGAGGATCAATCTATTGGTGCAGACAATGCAAGAAAGGATCACTGCAGTTGACACTAGAACAGAGATAATGGAGGGTGATGACGGTCAAATTATACTCGTAAAAGTCATCAACATTATCCTTAAATCGGGATTAATAATATCTATTTTATGATAAATCACCTGTTTATATTTATTATTTAATATTATGTGATTAATAAGATATAATTTGGTATTTATCCATTTATAAGATATAATTTGGTATTTATCCGTTTTTATTATATAATTTGGTATTTATCCGTTTTCATTATATTTATCCGTTTTTATTTAAATATGATTTATTTTGGGATAAATATTTATTTTGCAGATAAAGATAATTTTTGGAGGATAAATATAAATGGAAGAATTAATTTACAAGATAAATCCAAGATGCATTGAAGATAAATATCGGATAAGCACGAAAAGAGGAGTAAAGCATGACAAAAGCCGGCAAACCAATCCAAGAGTGGCGTCCCCTTCCACACACACCAAGGGGGGGCGCATTTTGCTATTTTCCGGAGATCGGCCGGGAGTTATCTCTTATTATTTTGATATTTTTAAGTATATCTTTTAATTAGCTTGAACCCTTATAAATAGAGCTGTACTTTACACACCAAATACACTCTGGAAACACAATATTACAATACTTTTAGTTTATCAATATAGTTCTTTTTATTTTATATTATGTTTCTTCGTCACGGAGGCGATGGATTCATCGATTAGAGATTGCATTGAAAGATCGGAGGACCCTCCGTCTACGAGGGTAATGTCTATCCAAATATGTCATTTTTATTCGTAGATCTATTTTATTTCGTTATGGAGTAGTCTTTGTGTATTGATTTCGTGATGTAGTTAATTAACAAACCCATATTCATGTAGATCTAAGCCGTACGAAGGCGTTTTACGAGCGAATTCTAGAGTCACCGGTCTAGATCTACCATGGTCTATATGGTTAGATCTAGCTTTCTGTTTTTCATATAAACATGTAATAGATATGGCCAATTTGTTACGTCGTTCTTGTAAATTAATATGATATATTGTGAAAATTATCATGTTACTAGGACATTAGTTAGCTGGTCGTTTATGAGGTGTGCCAACCCGTCCACGGTGGTTGCCTAGACGAGGTGATGATTTTAGATCGGCATCCCTAGTTTGGTATAGCATGCTTGTTATATGATGTTCTATCCTGTCCAAGGAAGGATTCGTAATTAAGCATACGGATCTTCTATCCGTTCACGAATTAGATCCAGTTTAGGGGTTGGCTCCCGTAGCCAAAATATAATCAACCTTAATGTCTTTTCTGTCTCAGCTTAGATATACATATATGGGGGAGTAATTACTACTAGCGTAATCAATACCGTTTGTTAGAGTCTTATAAAACCATAAAAATAAGTGTTTTAGTGTCTACTGTCGTATTGTTAGTCTTTGTGTTTTCTATCGTGTCAACTTTTATTTTTACGTTATTGTTGGTCGGAGACCGCTTTAAATCTATTTTTAGTTTAATAAGGTTGTACTTGTTTAAGCCGAGTCTCTGTGGGATCGACCTCGACTCCATCTAGCTATACTACGATTGAACCTAGTTCTCTTGGTAGTTGGTTATTTAGGTATCGAGTTATTTTTATAACTTGACCATCATCAAGTTTTTGGCGCCGTTGCCGGGGACTCGTGTCATTAAATTAAGTATAGCTTATTTTATTAAAAGTAGATTCGTAAATATTGTGAATAAAGTCTGTTTAATTAGTTTTTATAACATAGAATTAACCTGTAAGAGTCGTAAAACAAATCTGGGCAGTTTATGTTCTGTTTTGTTTTACACAGTTTATGCCTTGTGTTTTTGTATTTTTCGTATTTTTAGGGTCTGTTTTAGTTTAGTTTTTATTTATTGAGTCTAGGATTAGCCTTTAAAGTTTTTAATTGTTTATTGTTTTTGTTATTTCTATTTTTGTCTATTTTAGAGTATCGCCAAAGGCAGTAGCCTTGGCGTATTTTAATTGTTTATTGTTGTTTTTGTCTTACAAATAAAAAAAATAATAAGAACAAGCTGCCCGGATTTCTGAGGATCCAAACGAAGAGCAAGACGAGGAAAAATCTGAAGGAACACAACATTCCGATCAATCTGACTCAGACATGGAAGCATTACTGAATAACGCCAGCCAGGTAAATGGAAATAATTTTAATAATGCAAATTTTGTTAACCAAGCTGTGGCTGCATGGGAAAGGCGTACTTTGAAAAGCTATGCAACGCCTACCATTGAACAATTCATTCCTGCTATCGTAGTACCTGAAAATGCTGCTGAAGTTTATCACCCGAAACCTAATGTCATTCAAATGGTGGCAAACTATTCCACTTTTCATGGTAACCTGAATGAAGATCCTGGCATTCACGTGATGAATTTCTTAGAGTTCGTTAGTACCGTGAAGCCAGAACTGGTTCCTGAGGATAACATTAAGCTAAAACTTTTCCCTTTCACTTTGAAAGATAAAGCTAAGAAATGGCTTTTCTCTTTAGAGGGTAGATCAATCACGACCTGGGAGGAACTGCTGCAAAAGTTCATGAATAAGTACTTCCCTATAGGAAAGACCTTTAAGTTACGCCAAGATATCTTGGGGTTCAAGCAGCAACCTGGGGAGAATTTTGATCAAACTTGGGAACGTTTTGAGGAGTCCATGAGGAAGTGCCCTCATCATGATATCCCTCTATGGATTTTAATGCAAACCTTTTACCATGGATTGAGAGATACGGAGAAGATAAGAGTAGATGCCTCTAGTAATGGAGCGTTTGTTCTTTTATCTCCTGAGGAGGCACGAGGAAAGATGGAGCAAATAGCAATGAATAGCCAATGGGAAGGTGGTGAAATAGCAACTGTGAAGATGGCCGATAATCTTGAGGAGGATGTATCGCATAAGATCCTAAATACTCTATTGCTTATAAATGATAAGGTGGATGGTATGCATGAGAGGATTGTACGAGTAGAGACTGGAAAAGGGACGGAAACGACTAGGCCATTTGAGAATGCGGGTACTAAAGATGCCAATTACATTGGGAGACAGGGTAATCACTATGACGGTTACAAACCAAATCATGACCAACCTGAATCCCGATGGAGTGATCCAAATGAAGGGGTAAAACCACACAACACTTATGTACCTCATCAAGCTCAAACTTACGGTTGGGAAGTTGCACTTGAAAAGATGAGTAACATAATGTCTGACACTGTGAATCAATTAGCAAATTCCATGACTGACTTGGCTACAAACTTTCAACAATACTGTCAAAATAATGATGCCAAAGTCACCAACCAAGAAGCCTTAGTTCAGAATCTCTCTCATCAAATAGGACAATTAGCTGAACAACTGTCAACTAGACCTCCTGGGGGATTCCCCAGCAACACTGATAGGAACCCTAGTGATGTGAATACGATAATGATTAGAAGTGAAAAGGAGCTTACTGCAACAATCCCAAAGAACGAGGAAAATATAGAAGATGTTAGGGATGTTGAGAAAGAGCCTGATGAGGCATTCACACCATGCTTAGAAAAGCCCCCGGACGAGCAATTATCCTCCATCTCTACCATTTTAGGGAATAGTGATTGTGCCGAAATATCTTCGCGAAGTGAGGTTGTTAAGGCAGAGAAGCAACAACCATGGTTTAAAGATTATGTGAATTATTTATCCGGGAGATATTTGCCACCAGACTTGAACCAAGCAGCAAAAGAAGAAGTTCTTTGCGGACCTTAAACACTATTATTGGGATGAACCCTATCTTTTTAAGCGTTGCTCAGACAACATCTTTAGAAGATGTGTTCTTGAGAGTGAATTCCTCGATATACTTAAACATTGCCATACTTATGAAGCAGGAGGACACTATGGAGGGGACAAGACTGCTGCCAAAGTTCTTCAATGTGGTTTTTACTGGCCAAATCTTTACAAAACTGCACACGAATATGCTAGATCCTGTCATTCATGCCAAATGACGGGCAATATCTCGAGGAGACATGAAATGCCATTGAAGAGTATCCTAGAACCAGAAATCTTTGATGTATGGGGAATTGATTTTGTGGGACCTTTCACTTCGTCTGTTTCAAACCGCTATATTTTGGTGGCGGTCGACTATGTGTCTAAATGGGTTGAGGCTATTGCTTCACCTACCAATGATGCAAAAGTTGTACTGCGGTTTTTAAAGAAAAATATCTTCACGCGGTTTGGAATCCTTCGTGCCATCATTAGTGATAATGGGAGCCATTTGTGTAATAAGCCGTTTGAGAAGTTAATGGCCAAGTACGGGGTGAGACATAAGTTAGCTACCACTTATCATCCTCAAACAAGTGGTCAAGTTGAGGTCACTAATCGAGAAATTAAGCGCATCCTGGAAAAAACTATGAACCCAACAAGGAAAGATTGGTCGTTGAAATTAGATGATGCTTTATGGGCTTATCGGACTGCGTATAAGACTTCCATAGGTATGTCCCCATACCGGATTGTTTTTGGGAAAGCGTGTCATCTACCGGTTGAACTTGAGCACCGTGCCTTATGGGCTACGCGTATGTTGAATTTAGATGAAAGTTTAGCCGGAGAAAAGAGATTGTTGGAATTGAATCGCCTAGAAGAGTTTCGCATTGAAGCTTATGAGAATGCTCGGATCTATAAAGGGTGATATGGTTCTTGTTTACAATTCGTGCTTGAAACTCTTCCCGGGCAAGTTAAAATCAAGATGGTTTGGTCTTTATAAAGTGAGTAAAGTATTTCCTTCCGGAGCTGTAGAGGTAAGTCACTTGGATGATCGAAAGACTTTTGTGGTGAATGGCCACCGAGTAAAGCATTACCTCGGGAATCAATTTGATAGGGAGGAAGAAGTACTTACTCTAGGAAATCCTAGTTACAACTAGACCATCATGTGAGTACAGTCGAGCTAACGACTATAACCATAGAACTATTTCTTAAAACTTTCTTTTAGAATTTGTTTTTGTTTTTGCTTTGAATAAAGTAGCATGAGACTGTTAAGGTTTTTTTCATCTCGCCATGTTCCGATTCTAAGTTTGGAATAAACGAGGTTTTTTCCTTGATAGCCGCCATGTGAGTTTTATAGCTTTAACTCTCTGCTTTTCTATGACGTTGGTTGTATAAAATAAAGTGGCTTAAATTGTTTTTGGATATTCTATATCTAATTACTGCCACATTATTTTATAACTTCCATTGACATGTTATTAACGGTTTCGTGGAGTTTCTGTTTGGTTTGCTTAAACAGGTTTTCGTTTGCTTCTCAACGACGTGCTTGGACTACTACTATATTCTGCATTTACTTGAGAGCCGTTTCCAGAGCTAAGTCTTTTTCTTAAATTCTCCTTTTTCTTTGACATTGGGGACAATGCCAAGTTTAAGTGGGGGGTAGGAGACATAGCTATGATGTGTTATAATTGAAAATTGAATGAAGCGGTGAAAATTGAAAAAAAATTGAACAAATGCCAAATTAAGTAGCTCGTACCCTTAGAATTGTGAGTTCTTATGCAATGAATTAGTAGGGAAGGAACCAAGTTTCATGATTACGTGATCATTTTATACTTATGTGAATGTAGATTTAAGGATATTCATGCCAACTAGTGCAAGTAGTTATTTATTATTTGATTACTCAATTTGAATCGACGAATACCGCACAAATTATAATAACTAAGAAGAATTATGTGTACATTGCGTAGATGATTGGTTATGCAGACTTAGAGTCGATATTTATCTGCTGATGTGTTCTTATTTTCTAGCCATCAAAGCGGAGTAATAAGCTTGAGATTTATCTGTGTTTTGACAATTAGTTAAACACTGGGCTTGTAGTAACATTACCAAAGTAGCCCCGCGTTTGTGGTAATATTCAATGCTTCCACTAATCCGTGAGAGAGGGATTCTTGCAATGCATACTTTACTTTTAAAGCAAGTTTCTTTCTTGAGAAGTGGTAAAGTTTGAAACTATGAAAATGTAAAAAAATTCAAAATTTTAAGAGGCTTTGAGTATTTTCTCGGTCTCCAAGTCCATAAACCTTATGGATGACGCTCTTGTTTATTGCACCATGACTTTAACCATTGCGAGGCTTAAGAAGTAGGAATGCTGATGTTGGTAGGTTAAGACTGTGAAGTTAGCATAAACTTTAATCTTGCCACGAATATATAAAACTAAATGCACATGCACACATCACTTTGATTCATAACGAGTAGTGAATAATGGGTACCTTATGAGCATAAGTGGTATGAGTTGACTCGAGTTTCTTGTGTAAGTATGATTTGACCATGGAAAATGTTGTCTTGGGGAATAACTTATTGATGCTTTGTTCGGGACGATCAAAGTCTAAGTGGGGGGTAGTTGATGACAGTCAAATTATACCCGTAAAAGTCATCAACATTATCCTTAAATCGGGATTAATAATATCTATTTTATGATAAATCACATGTTTATATTTATTATTTAATATTATGTGATTAATAAGATATAATTTGGTATTTATCCATTTATAAGATATAATTTGGTATTTATCCGTTTTTATTATATAATTTGGTATTTATCCGTTTTCATTATATTTATCCGTTTTTATTTAAATATGATTTATTTTAGGATAAATATTTATTTTGCAGATAAAGATAATTTTTCGAGGATAAATATAAATGGAAGAATTAATTTACAAGATAAATCCAAGATGCATTGAAGATAAATATCGGATAAGCACGAAAAGAGGAGTAAAGAATGTCAAAAGCCGGCAAACCAATCCATGAGTGGCGTCCCCTTCCACACACACCAAGGGGGGGGGGGGGCGCATTTTGCTATTTTCCGGAGATCGGCTGGGAGTTATCTCTTATTATTTTGATATTTTTATGTATATCTTTTAATTAGCTTGAACCCTTATAAATAGAGTTGTACTTTACACACCAAATACACTCTGGAAACACAATATTACAATACTTTTAGTTTATCAGTATAGTTTTTATTTTATTTTATATTATGTTTCTTCATCACGGAGGCGATGGATTCATCGATTAGAGATTGCATTGAAGGATCGGAGGACCCTCCGTCTACGAGGGTAATGTCTATCCAAATATGTCGTTTTTATTCGTAGATCTATTTTATTTCGTTATGGAGTAGTCTTTGTGTATTGATTTCGTGATGTAGTTAATTAACAAACCCATATTCATGTAGATCTAAGCCGTACGAAGGCGTTTTACGAGCGAATTCTAGAGTCACCGGTCTAGATCTACCATGGTCTATATGGTTAGATCTAGCCATCAAGATTCTAGTAATTTTCTGTGAACGACTTCGGCTACGTCGTGCTTTCTGTTTTTCATATAAACATGTAATAGATCTGGCCAATTTGTTACGTCGTTCTCGTAAATTAATATGATATATTGTTAATATTATCATGTTACTAGGACATTAGTTAGCCAATCGTTTAGGAGGTGTGCCAACCCGTCCACGGTGGTTGCCTAGACGAGGTGACGATTTTAGATCGGCATCCCTAGTTTGGTATGGCATGCTTGTTATATGATGTTCTATCCTGTCCAAGGAAGGATTCGTAATTAAGCATAGGGATCTTCTATCCGTTCACGAATTAGATCTAGTTTAAGGGATGGCTCCCGTAGCCAAAATATAATCAACCTTAATGTCTTTTCTGTCTCGGCTTAGATATACATATATGGGGGAGTAATTACTACTAGCGTAATCAATACCGTTTGTTAGAGTCTTATAAAACCATAAAAATAAGTGTTTTAGTGTCTACTGTCGTATTGTTAGTCTTTGTGTTTTCTATCGTGTCAACTTTTATTTTTACGTTATTGTTGGTCGGAGACCGCTTTAAATCTATTTTTAGTTTAATAAGGTTGTACTTGTTTAAGCCGGTCTCTGTGCGATCGACCTCGACTCCATCTAGCTATACTACGATTGAACCTAGTTCTCTTGCTAGTTGGTTATTTAGGTATCGAGTTATTTTTATAACTTGACCGTCATCAGAGGGTAAATTAAACAACTTGGTGATCACACAAGAAAGTGTTCATGGCCTGCTGTCCCATTTTGTTGATGATGTCAATAAGGGGGAAGAGAGCCAAACAGCAGTAGCAAAAGAGGCTGCTAGGATTTTTTGCACAAAAGAGATGGGAAGCTGACACCAATGCATACAGAGAACCTGCACTTGGCAGACTTCCACTGACTGATGATCTTTTCAAGGAATAAAAGAAGCTTTACTACAACAAGAGAAGACCTTACCATGACAAGGGCTTCCATGAGGGACTCAATTCCTTTTTGGGGCTTAAGTTTTGGGAAGCAAGAGTTAAAGCCTTGAGATCTTCACACAGAGGTGGAAGAGGTGGAAGAGGCGGTAGAGGTGGAAGGAGTCTACCTACTACATCAGCTAAAGATTCACTGAATGAATTCAAAGAGTTATACATGCGTTTAGGCTTCAGAGTACATCAGATCAACCTTACTCTACCTCTGGCATGGAAATGGTGGAAGGAAGTGAATCCCCATATTGATTTTTCCCTTATTGAAAATCAGTGGATGAGAGAAATGGTAAGAGATATAAGGGAATATCATGAGCAGCAAGAGAAGGAAAGACAGGAAAGAGAAAGAAGAAACTAGATCAACATGCTTACAATTGCCCTTATTTTTTGCTAAATCTAGACTGTAATACTTTTTGAACAAATATGATTATAATGAGAAATGACTGAATTTGTTCTGTTTTTGTTTTTACTCTTTAAGCTTTGCTGTAAGGAAGGTATTGGCATCATCACCAAAAATGGGGAAATTGTTGGACTTATTTTAAGTTTTAGTGATGAGTGCCAGACTAGCTGTTATAGAGCAAAGGCAAAAAGGTGTCTAGATCAAATGTATAGGCTTATTAGAGTTTGATCTTTGTATAGGTTTGATCAAACAAGCACTGTAAAAGGTCAGCTGACTTTCATCAGCAGACCTGTCTAGATCAGTAGGGGTACCTAAGTCAGTAGACTAGTTTAGGAACCTCCTGAAGACTGAAGGCTGAGGGCTCAAACTCAGTTATTGAAGGCTAAGGGATCAAACTTAGTATTTTTAGTCAAGGCTATGAAATCAGAATTTAGGGAAGTCTGTGATGACCTAAACTGATTGCATATACCTTGTGTACAAGGTCTAAGTTCCATAAGTTAAATGGTGAATGAAACTTGGTTATGTTCAAAATGGTGTAATCTAACTTTATAATAAAAAGTAAGATATAAGAGAAGTCAGCTGCAGTGTTTTTATAAACACAGCAACTTTAGATCAGATGACTGATATGTATTTCAACAGACTAATACACACAGGAACCTGCTAATATATATTTCGAATTATTCAAAGGTTACATTGGAAGAATACAAGGATAAGGACATATAACAACTTCTGATTTTATCAAACAAATCAATGGTTAAGATTAATGGGACGTTGGGAAGAAACAGAGGTTTATCCAATGGATACAAGTCAAAGGGTGGACAGACTGGAAACTGTCAAAAAGCAATCTGACAGTGTCAGTACTATGTACAAGGACATAAAGCAAGTCAAGATAGGACAAATCTGAAACGGCTATGTTTGAATTTCAAACATAAGTCACAAGGATTCCTACCTATAAATAGAGAACTCCTAATTCAGATACATATTATGAAAATTGAGGAAAAACAATAGATAATCTTGAGCTTCAGATTCTTATCAAGAAATCACCTGCTGACCCTACTGAACTTAAAGCTACTGATCCAGAAAATTGCTTCAAGTGTAATTTGTTATCAAGCTACATCAAGTTTACACACTTGAAGAATCCAAGCTGCTGATCATATCATCCTGATCAAGCTGCGGAAAGCAAAATCACTTACTTGATTCAAACTTTCTTTTATAAGAAATCTACTAAAGACAGTGAAGCATCTTTGGGTGTCAAGGACTATTGTTTGTGGTGGAGCTGGTGAAGAGGCAATCCTACCCTTCAAGGACCAGTGGAAGACTTTGGAGCAGTAATCCTACATGTTCCAAGTGTTCTGTTTGTGAAGCCATAGTTATTGGTGAAGGACAAACAACTTTGGGATTTTTGTAACTGCTACGTTAAAAAGCTCTAGTGAATTACCTCCAACATCACAGGAGAATAGTGGACTGATAGGATTACACCACCTGGAACCACTATAAAAATTGCCTACTTACTTTCTGCATTTATATTCTGCATTTAGTACTTTTAGCACATCAATCTACTGAACTAGCAACTGAATCACACACATACACTACTGGGTATCTAATACTTGGTATCATATTTTAACAACAAGTAATCAGGCTTAATTTAAATATATTCCGCCGCAACAAATTCAGTAAAGTCAATAGTCGCGGACTACGAGCTATCAACAGTTTCTTTGAAGTTGCTGAGTTTGTTAACTCTAAAAGTTTTAAGTGTTAAGTTTATTCACCCCCCCCCCTAAACTTAACCAAAGCCTTTTCAAGGGACCAAAAAAACATATTATAAAATATGACATAATAAATAATATTATTCCGATGGTCCGCAAGCATAAATGACGGACTTAACGACTTCAAAATTCTTGGACTTTGATTCATATCAGACTTCAAAATTCTTGGACTTGGATTCATATCAGACCCTCCCGGTTGCGAAGGATATGTCCTCAGATCATGCGGTTTGTCGTATTCTTCAAAAGCATTCACTAATTTCGAACAACTTGTAAAAATTATCAAGGATATACCGGGATCAAATATCATGCAAACACACAATTTCAAATGAATTACACGTTGATATCGTGTTCCATGCTTCGCCAATGAAACATAAAAAAAGTCGCCGGGTTGAATATATTTATTGATGAACTTTTGTGTTGCAGCAGCATAGTCAAAGTGTTGCAATGTGGAGTAGGGACGATTTTTTTTTGTTGAAAAAAAAAAGAAAAATTGGATATAATACCGTCAATCCGCTCTTCTCTGATACCAACTGAAGTGAACCGGGAAAGGTCGACTTGATTTGAACTTTGGATCGTGGATTTGAGGTATTTGGAATAGGTCCTTCACACAACCACAACCTGTGTGGAGGCACCTTGGAATCAATAAGCTCCTTGACACAGTCACAACCTGTGTTAAAGAACCTTGGAATCAGTAAGCTCCTCGACACAATCACAACCTGTGTGAGAGCACCTTGGAATCACCTCGACACTTAAAAAACCCGTTTCTAAGCACCTTTGTATATGGATACCCACAAGGGTTGCTTAGGCCCTTGATAATCCGGATTTAGAAACCTCTTTCCAGAGAAATTCAACACACACTTTTCCAAGTGAGAAAATATAAATTTTATATCATCAAAAGCTGAATTACATGTTACAAGTAGTAGGCTATTTATTGGACACTTGCAACAACTAAGTACATGAATAATAGTATTAATAAGATAAAAAGTCTTCTTAAAAACTTCAAAAGGTGGCGCCAACTTTTGTGGGGAGAGGAGTCCAAGGTAAGTTCATTCCATGCTTCAAAAAATTCAATGTATCGTCAATTGTCCAAGGTCAATGTATCTAGTTTCTTCCAAGCTTTCTTTTATCCAAAAAATGGCGCCATGCTCCTTGATTTTCATCATTAATACTTAGCTAATAATACTTAAGAAAGTATATATTATCATGTAGTAACATATTATAAAATATGACATAATAAATATTATTATTCCGATGGTCCGCAAGCATAAATGACGGACTTAACGACTTCAAAATTCATGGACTTTGATTCATATCAGACTTCAAAATTCTTGGACTTGGATTCATATCATAGCCTAAGTATAGGAGTCATTAAAAGCTTTGGGTTAACCTAACATCATCACAGAAAGCACTTTTGTTATTAACAGAATTGGTAAGTGTTCACTGTCCCTCATAACTTAGTTGTCCCTTTTGAAGAATGGTCTTGGGATCTCCAGTAAGAATGGTTGGGTTACCATCACAAGGGAGCATGCATAATAGGTTTCAGTCCCATTCCGTTTGTCAAAATTGACATCTGATCTCTAGCTAGACCTTTTGTAAGCGGATCCGCAAGATTGTCCATCGATTTTATATAATCAATGGAAATCACTCCATTAGAGATCAATTGTTTTATGGTATTATGTCTCCATCGTATGTGTCGAGACTTACCATTATACATACTACTTCTTGCCCGTCCGATCGCTGACTGACTATCGCAGTGTATGCTAATAGCAGCGACTGGCTTTTGCCAACAAGGAATATCCTCTAAGAAATTATAAAGCCATTCTGCTTCCTCTCCAGCTTTATCCAATGCTATAAACTTATATTCCATGGTGGATCGAGCTATGCATGTCTGCTTTGAGGATTTCCAGGACACAGCAGCACCCCCAATAGGGAACACATAACCACTAGTGGACTTTGAGTCTTTTGAATCTGATATCCAATTTGCATCACAGTACCCCTCTTGTATTGCTGGATATCTCGTATAATGCAATCCAAGATTCATTGTGTATTTCAAGTATCTTAACACTCTATCAAGAGCTTTCCAGTGATCTTCACTTGGATTACTCGTGAATCTACTCAATTTATTCACAGCACATGCCAAGTCTGGTCGAGTACAATTAGTAATATAGATTAGACTCCCTATAACCTGTAAATAATTCAATTGACGTACCGGTTCACCTTTGTTCTTGACTAAGTGCGTACTTAAGTCAAGTGGAGTTTTCGGAGGACTTTTATCAAACACATCAAATCTTTTAAGAACATACTCCACATAGTGAGACCGCGATAATACAAGTCCATCAGATGTTCTAGAGATTTTAATCTCCAGTATGACACCTGCCACTCCCATATCTTTTATATCAAAATGTTTTGTCAACATTCTTTTAGTTCTCATGATTATATCATGATTACTACCCATGATCAGCATGTCATCCACATATAGACATACCATCACGTATGCATCAGGTGTGTTCTTAATATAAACACACTTATCACACTCGTTAATTTTAAAACCATTTGACACACTTATCACACTCATTAAAAATCCACTTACAACCGAGTGGTTTATCTCCAGGTGGAAGATCAACCAACTCCCAAGTGTGATTTTTCATGATGGATTATGTTTCACTGTTGATAGCTTCCTTCCAAAACGGAGTTCTTGGACTGGACATAGCCTCAACATATGTCCTCGGATCATCCTCTACCATATAGGAGTGGAAATATGGACCAAAGAATGTAGATGTCCTAGTTCTTTTACTGCGTCTTAACTCCTCGATATCTTGAGGGTTTCTTTCAGCAGCATCAAATGTTCATTTGTTGGAACCAGAACCTTCTTTCTCCTTGTCTTTGCAAGGAAATATATCTTCAAAGAATACTGCATTCCTTGACTCAACGATCACATTTTCATGTACATCAGGAATGATTGTCTTGTGCACCAAAAACTGATAGGCACTACTGTTATTTGCATATCCAATAAATATGCAGTCAATTGTTTTAGGCCCAATCTTGATTTGTTTAGGCTTAGGTATTTCTACCTTTGCCAAACAACCCCACACTTTAAAGAATTTGTAGGTAGGCTTGTGGCATTTCCACAATTCGTATGGAGTCTCCTTTTTCTTTGAAGGGATTCGATAGAATGAAGTTAGCCGAGAGGATAGCCTCCCCCCATAAGTTCTGGGGTAAACCCGAACTAATAAATATGGCATTCATCATTTCTTTCAGTGTCCTGTTCTTACGTTCAACAACACCATTTGACTGGGGTCAATATGGCGCAGTAGTTTGATGAATAATGCCAAATTTTGCACAAAATTCATCAAAAGGTGCATCATATTCTCCACCACGAGCACTACGGAATACCTTAATCCGTTTGCCAAGTAGATTTTCAACTTCAGACTTATAATTTTTGAATGCATTAAGGGCCTGATCTTTGCTTCTCAGAAAATACACATAACAGTATCTTGTGCTATCATCGATAAAAGTAATAAAATACTTTTTACCGCCTCTGGTATACACAAACTTTAAATCACAGATATCACTGTGAATTAAATCCAAAGGTTCCGTATTCCTTTCTACCGTTGGAAACGGTAACTTAGTCATCTTGGCTTCAACACATACATGACATTTATGATTCGGATCAAAACGTAGATTAGGTAGAATATTTAAATTCATCATTTTACGTACGGACCTATAATTTACATGACCTAATCTACCATGCCATATACAAGAAGATTCAATCATATATGCAGATGTTAAAGCCTCATTATTAGTAGCCTTTGGTAACATAGTGACAACATTCAACTTGAACAATTCATCAACCAAATAGCATTGCCAACAACTACTTCATTCTTTAATATAATTATTTTACTATCAACAAAGATTAATTTGAAACCATGGTTAAGTAGAAGTGAACTCGATACAAGATTCATCCGGATATCCGGTACATACAACACATTATTAAGGGTAAGTTCTTTCCCTGAACTTAATTTAAGAATTATTTTTCCTTTCCCCTCAACCTTTGCACTACAGGAATTTCCCATTAACAATTGTTCTCCGTCTACTGGTCGGTAGTCGTGAAGCATTGATTTCACGGTACATACGTGATTCGTAGCATCGGTGTCTACCCACCACTCATAAGGATTTTCAATCGTGTTGCATTCCGATATCACCATGACTACATTTATCTTATGCACGTTACAGATAATTTGGTTTGACAGAAAGTAAACTATCTGTTTGCGAAAAATGTATTAGCACAAAATGTTCAGGATTTTATAAAAATATCCACCGAACAAACTTAATCAACTATTGCAATGAATTTATTTAATAACAAATAAGATAATATATACTAACAGTAGCTCAAATGCAAATATAAGCAACAAATTGGGTGACGGGCTTACGCTATTTAACTTACTGAACAGAAGCAAAATATAGATAGAACCACAACCAAAATCAACAATTGATTTTTTTTCTTCATGTTATTAGTTATTAGTTATTACCATTGAATTCCCAGAATGACAAACGACATGCATAATCTGTAAAAAAAAAAAAAAAAAACGTCTTAAGATTGTGAGTAAAAATTTAATCAATTTAGCATGCCGTTAAAAACTAGTTTATGCAAAAACGGAAACACTAAACAAAATTAGGACAGAAAATTTATAGACTGAGGCGAGTGCAGCACTCTGTCCTTAAGACGTTTTTGCGCCGGTTATGTGCCAATGGTTCTCGCAATCGTCTCACAAGATACAACGGTCTTTACCTCTTGTCCAAAGCAACACTTCAATTGAACAAAAGACGGCGAAACGATTGTGTTCTATAATCTCTTCATTGACTTAAAGAATGAATACACAACATGCTATAAAGAAGTTTTGTATTTGAAATTGTGTGTATTTTTCTATTTTTACAAGTCTGTACTTAGGCCAATATATAAGAGGCCAACCGGTTGATGGTCAATTATCAGTTGATACATCTATTCGAGAAGTCATATGCCAATAGTCATCATAAGAGTCACATCTTAACACCATTAACAAAAAGTCATGTCTTTAAAGCCATTACAACCGTACATCCCTTTTCTTCTTCTTTTTTTTTTTTAAATTTATTTTTTTATTATTATAATAATAATTTCACATTCATCAAAAGAGATAATTTTATAACATCAAATAATATATAATCATTTATTCGGATATAGGCGTTCCTTAATCCGTATAAGTGATTACCGAAATATTATTTCCAACAGTTCCTTACAAACAAGGGTACATGTGGCGTCTCAACGACACAACCATAAGTCACCACAAAAATCTCTTGTTTCAATATTTTGATTGCTGTCCAATTATCCGATAAAATCATCCAGCGACATTCCAGCAATATCAAGGGATATATAGGAAAGTTAATGTAATGCACCAAATTCGGGTAAAGGGTAAAAATTTAATTGTGATTGGATTTACCCTGGTTATTTATTTACCATTATTTTAACATTTGGGGGACTAAATTAAAAGAATTTAATTTAAATGTTAAGGTAGTTATTTCTACAAATATAAGCCCCCCCCCCCCCCCCCCCCCCCCCCGTTACAGAATTAATAACAGAGAAACAACTATAAATATAACGTAGAAAGAAGAAGAAAAGAGTTGTGTATTATTTCACCGGTATCATGGGGCAAATTGATCAAGGACAACAATTGATCAGGTCCTTCATCTTTGAATTTAAAATTAAAAAAAAAAAGGAAAAGCTTCGAAAGGACAGCATTTGATCAGGACCTTCGTCTTTGGAAAAAACACATAGGAATAGCTTCGAACAGGGTCTGGCAAAAAGAGAGGCTACAATTGTGGACAGGTTCGGCAGCGGCACTGGTTTTGCGTCAAGGGCAGAATTTTCAGCCTATTTTTTGGCAACTAGGGTTCTTTTTCGACAAGGGCAGGATTTCTGTTGCTCCGGTGGGGCTCGATGACGGAGCCACCTGACTTGTCCGATCGTCCTAAACCTCCGGACGCCACTGGCCAGCCTACAAAATCCTATGCGGCTGCCACAGCAAGCCCGACAGCAGAGATACCAGATTTTGGCGTGTATGGTACGTGCAAAGGTGAGCCAGCTTTCTTTGTCCCTCGTATTGAACTAGAGATACTTTCGCGTCCATTTGCGAATGCATTGGTAACCCGATTCCCTGACTACAGGCCTCGTATCGAGGATATTCGTAAGTTTTTCTTGCGTCTTGATCTTAAAGCTACTTGCAAAGTTGGTCTTCTTGATACTAAACACGTCCTTGTCCATCCGGGTTGTCAAGAAGATTATAATAGACTCTTTACTCGTCGTGAATGGTTTATGGGATCAAATCGTTTTGTGCTTTCTAAGTGGACGATAGATTTTCACTGCAATGCTGATTGCTCATTGGTCCCTATTTGGTTTGAACTCCCGGGTCTTCCGCTTCCTTACTTTAATCCGAAGTATGTGAGTAAGATAGGTGGATTGATAGGTAGAC
Source organism: Gentiana straminea (assembly GCA_036785695.1). Lineage (NCBI taxonomy): Eukaryota > Viridiplantae > Streptophyta > Magnoliopsida > Gentianales > Gentianaceae > Gentiana > Gentiana straminea. The sequence continues at coordinate 9,149,986 of JAVUPR010000224.1, read as the reverse complement.
CATTACAAACTGATGCTGCTACCACTGATTTGAGGAGACCGTCGGTCGCTCGGGTTCTTGTTGAGGTTGATATTTTAAAACCACGGTGTACTCGTATTTGGTTGGGTGAAGATGTCCATAATGGCCAGTGGCAAGAAGTCAACGCAGAATTTTGGCGGGATTATTGTACTTTTTGCCATCGCATTGGTCATGCTGAGGTGAAATGTAGGCGGAAAAATCCACCACCGGAGAATATGCGGAAGAATTCGGGCATGAGCAATGGTCAACCGAGGAAGACTGACATGCATAATTCTGAAACAAATCCGACTAAGCCTCAACAAGTCTATCAAGTGAAACAACATAGCACTGTAACTCCGATTAATCCGTCTGATATGCACATAAATAGTGTGACTACGGCTGCTGGACCATCTTCGAGCAATACTTCCCTTCCTTTAGCCTCAAGTCCGGAACCTGTTAATATTACGCATAATTCATTTAGCATCCTTGAGTCACTTACTGAAGAGGAACTATTGGAGACTTCTCACCAATCTCTTCTTAAAGAAGATCACGAACGAAAAAACGAAAATCGTCCCCATTCGGCCGGCGATGGATCCTCTCGGCACGTGGACCTCACCGAATTAAAGGACTTCCATGGGACGCTAGAGCTACGTTTTAAGCAGTCGGGCATTAGACCGGATCAACCAACCAGCCCGGCACCTGGTATTGTGGGGACTGCACCTGCTATTTTACAGTTGGAGCCGTGTCCCGTGGAGGATCAGCTGGCGTTGGCTTTAGTTCCGCCCTCCATTGATCTTCCTGGCTCTCCTATGAAGGATGGTGAGGACATTGACACGGCTGTGTTAGCAAATAAGGATCAGCTTCCTGAGGAAAACAAATCGGATGGTCCCTCTACGATCAATGCTACGGCTAAAAAACGGAGGAAAAAAGGTAAATCAACAACTTCTTCGGATTCGGCTCCATCTCAAGCTTATCAACTTCGGTCTTCCAATGTTTAGTCCTATCAACATTTTATATTGGAATGTTCGAGGTATTGGTAATGTCTCTTCTCAAACTTGTCTCAAAAATATTTGTAGACGTAATAATGTTAAGATTTTAGTGTTGATTGAACCTTTGTGTTCTGCTAATCTTTGTTCCACCATTCGGCTTAAATTGGGATTTGATTACTCTCAATCTCTGTTGCGAGGTAAAATTTGGTTTCTCTGGACTGGGGTTACTTGCTCGTTGTCCACGGACTGTGATCAATTGTGTACGGCTGAGGTCACGGATCAGAATGGCGACGTGTTTTTGGTGTCTGGCATTTATGCGAAGCACTCTCGTCAAGCTCGTACTCCTCTTTGGCACGCGGTTAAAGCTCGGGAAGAGGTTAGCACACGGCCATGGCTTCTAGGGGGAGATTTTAATATTGTTCGGATGCTAGAGGAAAGGAAGGGTGGAGCCTCCCTAGGGCTAATGACATGTTGGACTTTAATGAGTGCGTTCAAGTGGCTAATCTTACCGAGGCGTGCTTTGAAGGCTCGCAATTTACTTGGCACAATCGGAATATGTGGCAACGTCTTGACAGGGTGTTCCTTAATGAGGCTTGGTTGGACCATTTTAATATGACAAAGGTTTTACACTTACCAAGGGTCCACTCGGATCACTGCCCTTTGCTCGCTACTTGTGGCTCTATTACCGCTCGTAAGTCTTCATTTCGGTTTCTTAATGTGTGGACGGATGACGGATCTTTTTATGATGTGGTTAAATCTGTGTGGGCTGAACCGGAAGTTGGTCAAGGAATGGGGCTCCTGGCAACTAAATTGAAGAAGCTTGGATATAAGCTTACTGAGTGGAATCATACTGTTTTTGGGAATATTTTTGATAACACACAGAAAGCGCTAGCGGAGGTCAATGTTAAAACGTTGAGGCATGATCAAGTCGGGTCTCTTGATACCCATACGGATCTCGATAGGGCTATTATGGATTATGAGAGATGCAACAATATTGAGACTCGATTTCTTAAGCAGAAGCCAGCAGTTAAATGGATTGAGGCGGGGGACGCCAATAGTAAGTACTTCCATGCTATTTGCAAGCAAAGGCGGAACCATAACTATATCCATCGTATTAAGGCAGAGGCTGGTAATTGGATTGACAATCAAGACGAGATACGGATTTCTTCGAAGACCTTCTTTGAAAACCTTTTCACGGCTAGTCGGACAGGGATTGGTGCTCCTTTGAAGTCGTTTATCCTCCCTCAAATCTCTGAGGATCAGAATGCGAGCCTTATTGCGACCCCTACGAGTGAGGAAATTCACAATATTATTCTTTCCATTGATCCGGATAGTGCTGCGGGTCCTGATGGCTTTACCTCTCACTTTTTCCGATTGTGTTGGGACATCATTAAGCATGACATGACTAATGCGGTTTCTGACTTTTTCCTCGGTGGCCACCTTCCACGATATTTTTCCACGTCCTCGATTATTCTTCTTCCAAAGAAGGTGGGGGCTGATTGTTGGAAAGATTTCCGTCCTATTAGCTTATGCACTGTCTTCTCCAAGTTCATCACTAAGATAATCACTCAACGGTTGAATGCGTATCTCCCTATGCTGGTGGCGGACCACCAGTCGGGCTTTGTGCCAGGTCGTTCCATTACGGATAATATTCTTTTAGCTCAAGAACTGTGTAAGGATTTGAATAAGAAGATCCGCAGCCCTAACATTTTGCTTAAGCTTGACATGGAGAAAGCTTATGATCGAATGGAATGGGGTTTCATTATGCAGATTTTGAGGATGTTTGGCTTTCAAGAGCTTTGTGTGGATCTCATCTTCCGGACTTTGGCGGATAATTGGTTCTATGTCCTTCTGAATGGCATTCCGTCACCCTCCTTTCATGCGACTCGTGGTGTCAAACAAGGTGACCCTCTTTCTCCCGCTCTTTTTGTTCTTGCCGCAGAGTATTTTGGGAGGCTTATTAATGATTTCATGAACGACAACCCGGGTATGCATTATCATTCTAAAGTACGGGGGATACATTACTTGGCTTTTGCGGATGATACGATTCTTTTTACTCGATGCAATAAGAAAGGTCTTAAGCGTCTTAAGGAGGTTTTTCGACTATGAAATTGTTTCGGGACAACGAATTAATGCGAGTAAGAGCACGTTCATTGGTCATAAGTTGCATGCCACTCAACTCCGTTGGATCCAGGATGCTTTGGGTTTTATGAGGGAGAATATGCCTTTTCGCTATCTTGGTGCTCCTCTTTTTCGAGGACGGAATAGAATCAGCTACTATCAAGACATTATTGACAAGGTTCATCATCGGCTTTTTCATTGGGGAAGTCGGCTGCTGTCGTTTGGAGGTAAACTTATATTGCTGAGGCATGTGTTAACTTCTATTCCGATTTTTATCCTTCAAGTTTTGGTCCCTCCTAAAGAGGTTATTCATCGGTTACATCGTCTTTTTAATAAGTTTCTTTGGGATGGCGGAACCAACGGGAGCCATATTCATTGGACGTCGTGGGAAAGTGTTTGTAAGCCTACGGAGGAAGGGGGTTTAGGGATGCGAAATCTTTTTGAAGTTATGGATTCCTTTGCGGTTAAATTGTGGGTTCGTCTTCCGATGAGACAGGGGATTTGGGCCCAGACAATCTATAATACCTATATTGCGAATCAGTCGCCCCTGCAAGCTTCCCTTCCCAGAAATCCGACGCAGATGGTTAAGAAAGTTTGGCAATTGCGTGATATTGCTGAATATGCTATCACGTGGAAGGTCAATGCCGGTAATATAGATTTTTGGAGAGATAAATGGGTGAACATTGATTTGGGCGATCCCCCAGACAACGAATTTAGGAAGGTGAAAGATTTCATTGTGAATGGGAGGTGGAATGTTCCTCTTTTACAAGAACATCTTCCTCTACATATTGTGGATGAGATTTTATGCATACCATTTCGACCTGACCAGGACGACGAATTGATTTGGATTTTAAATTCGGATGGGCATTTCAGTACTAAGTCGGCGTGGAATATGCTACGGGCTCAAAAACCGGTCCGTCCTCTCTTCAAGTTAATTTGGAACAATATGTTACCTCTAAAGATTTCTTTCTTCTGCTGGAGACTAGTCAATAATGTTCTTCCTACGGATTCGAACATTCAACGGCGTGGTATTACTTTGGTTTCTAAGTGTTTTGCGTGCCAGCAAGGGGAAGATCTCCGTCATATTTTCATTGAGTGTCCTTTTGCCCAGTCTATCTGGAGTCACTTTATGAGTCAATTTGGCCTTCGTTTCACTCCTACTACTGGGATTGTTCCTATGTTTAATTTCTAGATCAACTCTTCGGCCCACATATATAATATGCGCCTTCTTGTACCGGTAATTGTGTGTTGGGGCATCTGGACGGAGAGGAATAAGTGTAGACATGATGATTTTTGTCCGTCTGTTCAGCGTACCAACATTCACTACAAGAAAAAGGACTATCAATGACGAAAACTTAATGACAGGCGTAAATCCCGTCATAAAAAATGTGTTTTAGTGAGAGGAAAAAACAGTCTCTAATTAAAAGAGACGATTAATGACAAAATTTTAACTCCCGTCATTTTTGTTTATAATTCCCTGTCATTATACCTTTTAGAAAAACATTTCCCGTCATTATGATATTATTTCTATTAAATTTTTTTAAAAGGTACTTAGTAAAATTGCCAAAAAAATTAGGCGGTTCTTAGGGAAAAAAAAAATCATATATAAAATTTGCCCAAATTTTAGGCGGCAACTTTCACCCCGAATATAATCCTAAAATTTCAATTCTTTTTACTCTTAAAAAATCATTTTTTTTATTGGAATATTAATTTCATTTATATTAGTAATAAAATCCACCACATATTTCTCTCGATAGAATTTACCAGCTCTCATCTCCATCACACAGCTCTCATCTCCATCGCACAACCGCCGAACCCTCTCTGGTAATTGAAAAAATACGACGGTGCTTCCACCGTTCTATCTCCTCTTTTTTTTGTCACAAATCGTACACTTGCATACTTATATCAATTTGATGATTTTTGGCTTTGGATGTAAATTTTAGGGTTGAATCGCTACCAATAATCGGTGTCTTCGATTGGCAAGACAGGGAGTTTCAGTTACACTCACAAGTAACGGTGGGTTATTTTACAATCTTAGCTTACATGATTCATTCTGCATATTAAAGTCTTTTTTTTGTTATTTGTGACTCGAGTGAGTTTTGTGTTCGATTGATTTTTTTTGGAGTTAGGTGTGTTTTTTTGGGGGTTCTGTGTTACATGTGTAAGGCACTTGGGGAAGACCATTAATTTTATTTCAACTGATCCTTTAGTGTCTTTGGAATGTGTTTTCAAAAGCTAAGATCTTGGGTTTGTGTCCCTTTTGTCGGTGGTTTGAGAGCTCCATTATATCCTTTATAGCTGAAGCTTGAACACCAGTTGTTCCTTCAGATAGGATTTATATTTTTCTTGAATGGTCCTTTAAACATCTCAAAAAATCTGCTAAGCCAACACCCCGGCAATTCCATGTCAACATACGCATTAAATCATTTCAGGATGGTGGTTGTGGTCATTAGTGACCACCATATCTACGTCTTCAGGGAGTACGATTATTCAGTCGGAGGTCTATCTATCTGGAACTTCTTGTACAGAACCGTAAAGAATGTCCCTTTTGTTAGTGCAATCAAAAGATACTTGTATGACCCTCAAGTAGCGTATTACATCCGATGTTTGTTCATGGTGAAAGTTGTTGATGTAAGAACTCAAGTTTTCAAGATGAAGGGTATGTGCATGAGTGCATCGTTCGCTAATCAAGTATTCGGATTTACTTGCTTCTTGATGTGATTCCCCCCCAAAGATGGATGCTCTCGAGTCTCGAGTTGTGCAGCCTCGTATATATTTCAGAAGTCCTTTTCGCCTACTTTTAGGTTTCTTGGTGAGTTTATATAAAAGAGTAAAGATAGTTTTCTTGCAGCATTTGGTATGATTTCATGTTTTAGTTTCTTAATATATTTTTTTGTTACTAGTTTTGTTTTCTTTGGAGTTGATAGTGAAATACATGTCTGATAAAGTACTTGTCTATGAGTGATCTAAGCTGTCCATATTGAATGTTGAAATCCATTTCTCTAATTTAAGTGGTACTGTTAGCTATCTAATTTGAAAAGGATCTTTGGAACTTTGAGCTGAACCATTGACAAAAAATAGGGTGTCTTTACTGGTACCACACCAATTCTATCGTTGTGGCATCACATCAACTTTTTCACGGTTGATTTTATAGTTGAGAATCGACTTTCTATTGTTTGATTGTTTTCGGTGTGGTGTCCAATGGAATGTTACATCCTTGAAACTGAAGCCGCACCCCCTATCATCTATATTGGCGTGGCTATTAAAGAGTTTGAGATGCTATATTGCTCATCTCTCTGGTTATTTCAGAGGTTTCTAGTTTATCTATCTTTTTTCTTCATCAGATTCAGAGGTGTGTTTGCATTAGCTAAACCGAGTTTTTCATATTTGCATTAGATACTTGAGGGTCATACAAGTATCTTTTGATTGCACTAACAAAATGGACATTCTTTACGGTTTTGTACAAGACGTTCCGGATAGATAGACCTCCGATTTGAATAATCATCCTCCCTATTTTAAACCCCGGAATAATCGTTCATCTATGAGTTGCCAAGTTATATTTCCTTGCCCAGTATGCGTACCTTGAATGGAATTATCCGCATTGCTTCTTTTATCTGGAGGTTTGGATTTCAAGTTCATATCCCCATTGTCCATTGTAATTTGGTTCCCACCCATAAGAGAGTTGGATGGAGCAATTCCCCCTCGATTGTGTGTTGTTTTAGACTTTTTTCTTGGCCATTTGAGAAACATTGAGTGGTACCTTCTTCACTGTCCTCCTATTTCTCATGGCAGAGGGTAGAATATATTATGTAGATATGTTGTACATTGATAAAACATAGGTGCCTACAAGTGAATGGGTTCATGAAGTTCAATATAGCTGGAAAAGTGGCTCTGTTTCCTTTGCAAATTGCAAGGGTAAAGTCTACTGAGGTGTTTTATGGTACCTTGAATTGCCAAATCTGGTTGTTTTGTTCAAGGAGATCTCTGTTATTGCTATTTGTAAAATAAATTAGTTGTGCTGATTAGTGACTAACAAGTTGCTGCATTAGTGTGGTAACAGATGATCCCAAAAAGTAAAAATAACACAAAACAGAAGCCTATTTCTTTCCTTGCACCTGGTCGGTGGCCAAGGAGCGCAATTACGGGAAAAAAACTTTAAATTTTGCATTTGGGAGTAAGAGGATAGATCTTTGTAGAACAACGGACAAACAATTTCGCAATCATGAAAGGACGGGTAAAAATGTCGATTTAAGTGGACTTTGAAATGTATTATAAATTGATGTAATTGTAACAAACATTTTACTCCTTCCCGTAGGTGGAAATGGAGTCCACAATCTTTTTGTTCATTATGGTGAAGATAAATGGGAAGAAAGGAATATAACAGAAGAAAGTTCTTTCTTGGATATTTTAAGCATATGTAAGAAGTTTATTGACATTTATGCCGTTGGCATCAAAATTACGGATGAGAATGGTAAGCCTTTGAAAAATGACAAAGATTTGTTGGGTTTGCTGAAAGAACAAGAAAATGTGGAGGATATATCTATTTATTTAAGTGTCGATGCAACTGTACAACCATTGATCTTCAAATTGCCCGAGGACAATCCATCATTTGGTAAACTTTAATTAGAGTTATTTGATTTGATTTTGTTTTTTCAGTTCTTTTTATCTTTCTTTTATGTTGTGCCATTTCAGTTTCTTCCCCAAGTACTTCACAAGTGAGATTTGAGATAACAAAAGATGGTATTCATGGTGAAAAGATGTATGAGAATACGGGAAAAAGTGTTGAAAGTAAGTATGATATGCGTAACATGTAGATTATCATAAGTCACATGTTATATTTTTGAGTTAAAATATGAACATAGTTTTAAATACTATTTTTATTGATTACACTTGGCAGCTGAAAAAGTGAGAAAAGTGAGAGGAATGAACAAGAACCTGAAAATCATTTCTCTAAAAAGTGGAGAAAAACATGTGATACAATTTTACAACAATCGTGGAGTAGGACCTAATCACACATATTGGTCTAGACACTTGGGGAAAATTGTCCGAGACAAGCAAGTATGTCCTATACGAGTGCATACATGGAAGGATGTAACTAAAAGTGAAAAGGAACACATGTGGGCTATGGTAAAAGTACGTGAAACACATATGCTTTTTTGTTATTTTCAAGGTGTTATATGTGTTTGGTTTATTGTCAGCATTTTGTCTTGTGTTAAATATACTTATTTAGAGTCATTATAACTTATTATCTAGACATACTAGTTTGGAACTTTCTTAATGAACTATGTTTTTGCAAGCCACAAGGTCAAGCTTAGTTCCTATGTATTAATATCTTCGATAGTTGACTTAGACAATCCTTACAATAAGCTCACTAAGAATGTAAATGCTGATGAGACCCTATGTCTTGTATAAGCATTCTTAATTGACGTATAATTACATGACATTTCCTTTTCATGGCTGATTATGATTTTGAACATTTGGATGAGAACTAGCTAGACGCCTTTTTGAGAATGATTTTGGTGGAATGAATCTTATTTCATATGATCTTTTGCAGGAGTGCTTTTCCAATCCCAATATGGAATCATATCGTGAATACACTTTGGAGCATATGGGTAGTTTGTGGAGTGCATGGAGGTCGTCTCGAATGCAAAGTATGTGAAACCTTGCAATACTAAATTGCTTGCATTGAAAAATGTTCCTTCGGGGATGAATGCTAAAGATTGGGATTGGCTTGTCACTGAAAAGTTCTTAAGTGATAAGTTTCAGGTATGTTCAAGCTAGTCCAAAATCTAAACAAAAATATCAAGATTCTGTTGTTAATTTTTATTTGAAGGTGGATAATTTAATGCCTATATAATAAATTTTACTCCCTCACAAGTAGATGTTATGTTACATGATTCGTCTTATTTTTAACTTGGTTGAATGTGAGACGACACATAGTACAAGATATGTTAGACATTAAATTCTGTTAACATGCTTAATAAAAAAATATTCGAATGGTGGTTTTATCACACATCTAGAGTTGTTAGTGGTTTTCGTGGCCTACTAATTCTTCTCTAAGCATCTATTTACATGGCAGCAAAATTGTCATCATTGTTTCATTGCTAAATGTTTTTGTTTATTAAGTGGGTTTTGTTTTCATCTCGTGAAGTGTTTTTATCTACTCAAGTGTCATAAAAAAACATGATATTTGAGGGACATGCGGTTGCTTACGGTGTTTCTCATTTCACTGAAAGTTAGTGTTGATTTATTTATTACCGTTTTATTATTTAAATGTAGAAAATAAGTTCTCAGAATTCTAATAATCGGGTCAAAGGAGTGATGCATCATCGAACCGGAAGCCAACCGCATAGACAAATCATATATGAGATGGTAGAAATTCAACAATTCTTTTGTGTTGGATTTATTATGTTGCTGATTGATATTTAATATTCACTTGTCTATTTTCAATATTCCAGGGAGGCAAGGAAGATACCCCACCTAACATTGCAAAAATATTTTATGCGACTAGACAAAAAAATGGAAAGCTTGTTGAACAGAGAGAGCAAGAAAAATATGTAAGTATCAACTCTTAACATTTAAGAATATATTCATCATTTTATCACTATTTTTTGACTTGTAGAGCTCGTGCTTTGTAGGATGAGATAATCAAGACTGTTCAAGCCAATGCATCACTATCACCTATTAATGTGGTTGAAACTTGCTTTGGTCCACAAAACCATAGCAATGTATTTGGTTTTGGAGGTGGAATGAAGAGAAAACATTTTGATGATCCTAAGGCTTCTCAAATCAAAGAACTTAAGGCTAAGATCCATGAGAAAGAAGAAGAAAATAATGATCTTAGAAGACGTGTTGAGGGAATAGAAAGTATATTGATGCAAATGGGGAAGGAAAACCAACCAACTTCAAATGAGCCTCCGCGTAGCGGTGACCTTGAATAGCTTTCACCCAGGTATCTTTTATTCATGTATTTTTGTTAGTTTTAGTTAATTTTGGATTTTGGTGACCTTGTTATTCTTGGTTCATGGATTTTGTGAACTTTTAAGGTATTTCTCCACTAGTATGTTTTGGAATGTGCCTAACAGAACCTTGCATTAGTGTCATGTTTTGGAGTCTCGAGTGAGCATGTCTTGGTTAAGTTGAGCTTTCCTTTTGAGCCTTGGCATGAGTCATTTTTGTTTGGTGAAGTTTTTAATTCCATCTATTTTGAGCCTTGGTATGAGCCTAATAACCTGATGGTTAGAGGTCTGTCTTTGTATCATCTATTTAAGACTTTGCATGCTAGTTAATGTTCCGAGTCTTATTCTGTTTGCTATATAATTTGTCCGCCATAGCTTAAATGTATTAGCTGTTGTTTGATGTATGTCCATAGCTTAAATGTTGTTAGGTCTTGCATCATATGATCTGCAATCTTTCGTGAAGTTGTTACAAGTTTTTCTATACTCATTATTATTAATTTATATGCAGGCATATATTTTAATGCTTTTTGAAGAAGTGTAGCAATGGATTGCTATCTATCATATCTTACGATGGTGTAATAATATGTAGACATAATTTTGCTTTGGTATTTTGATAGTGTATGGTTAGATATTCGCACTTCGGGATATGATATTTTGAAATCCTTGTAGAATGAATCTATATGTAACATATCTTTTGGATATTCGGGAACCTCGTTATTGTGTATATTTTGAATATGAATATGTAAATGTAGATGTAGCTTATTGCTGGTTGATTTATTTTGAGTAATGTTGGGTTTCAGAAGGTAACATTTTAATATTTATTAGTATTGGTAGATTCTTTTGTGGGGCAGTGAGAATTCATTGGAAATAATGATGATGATCACCACTTTCGTTAACATATGGCATTTATAAAGAGCTTTTGATGCTATAATATCAATAGATAATGGTTAAATTTTATTATCATGACAAATGTTGTAAAACATAAACAGTGAGGGGAAAATGCATCATTAAAAGCATATACTAAACATCATTTGAAACTATAGTGAGGGGAAAATAATATATTAATATGCAGAAATGTTGTCATTAAATTGTTATTTATGAGAGGAAATTGAACCTATAATGTGGGGATTCGTCCTCATTGAATCAAGATTCAACGACATAAAATAAACTTATGATGACGGGATAAGCCGTTATTAAAATTAATGCTTAATGACGGGATTGCACCAACATTAAAGTGCACTACAATTAATGACAGGTATACATATCCTGTCATTAATTGCCTTTATCTAGAGAGGCAGTTGTGAAAGGAAACTTCCTGTCATTAAAAGCCTTTAATAACGGGAATCGGGCATTTAATGACGAGAATTCCCGTCATTAAAACCTATTTTTCTTGTAGTGATTCTCATTGAGAGAATGATCAGACAGGTAGCTTTCCGAAAGGCTGTTGATCGTAAACATATTGGGATTGATTGGGATGTTCCTTTTTTCAAGCCTTTCAAGGTGAAAACTCGCCCCTAGCGTCGCTTGATCCAATTACGGTGGATTCCTCCCCATGTCGGTCGGGTGAAGCTCAATGTAGACGGTAGTGTCAGAAATGGAGTTGCTTATGGGGGTGGAATTATTCGGGATTCGCATGGTAACTTTGTCATTGCGTTTCATGCTTGCTTCGGCCATGGGAATGTTCTTGATGCGGAAGTGAAGGCGCTGCTCTTTGGTATTCGGTTGCGTCCACATGTTTTGCCTCTTGATATTGAGACTGACTCCACATTTGTTTCTCGTGTGATATCCGGAAATCATAGTGGAGGTTGGCCCCTATGCATCTCGATTGGTCAGATTTCGGCTTGTCTTCGGGAAATACCACACAACATCTCTCATGTGTTTCGGGAATGTAATAGAGTGGCGGACAGCTTCGCAGCTATGGAAGGAGACGATATGACGTTTAATCATCTTAACGACGTGCCTGATCATATTCAACAGATTATTAGTGATGATTTACATGGCCCTCCTCTTATTCGACATGTTGCAGACAACTAGGGAAGCACTCTTCACTTGTGAAAGAGGGGAGACGACTTTTCCACATCGACGTTGTCATGTTCGGATGCGAATGGCTCCTCCAGCCTGGAAGCACCCCTCCTTTTCTAGTTGGGGTGCAAATCAGGTGTTTTCTATCCATCGTCTATTCACTAATTGGCACGTAGTACACTTTTTCACTGATTTTTATGCTTTTATGCTTTGCGGGCGATTCGGGCACCTCTTCCGGGGAGATGGCCAGCGTGGATTTCTGGAAGCACCCCTATCATGATGTTAGGGGTGCAATTCAGGTGTACATGTTCCTTTATTGGATTCTTTGCATAATGATTTATTTTTTATGGCTCTCTGATTTCTATGCTTTATCCGGCGTTTGCATTTTGAGGATTCATGTACGGCTAGCTTGGACCGGGCATTTTTATTTGAAGGGGACGCATATAAGCAGAATGCTGGAGGTCAACAGAAAGGGTTCAGTGCAAAGGACCGGGATTGGCATTCAACTTTGGAGGCACCCCTATCATCCTGTTAGGGGTGCAATCCAGGTGTCCTTGCCCCTTTTTTGGGTTATTATCTTCTTTAGCTATTTTTGGGATTATCATCTTTCTCCTGTGCCAGGTGTAACCATGCGTTGGGCTGTAGTAGCAAGGACAAGGTGGAGAAGGAGTGATACCGTTTTCGTGCTTCAGGCGCTTGTTCGGAGGCTTTGGCTCATACCTTGGTCGGATACACAGGCTATTTTTTTTCCTTGGAATTGCTATGCGGATTCAACTGTGTTATCTCTTGTGCTTAAGCAAGGACAAGTATCGAGTGGAGGATAATTTGGATGTGTTTGACTGTAATATTTATGGTGCCGGGATTTTGGGGGTGCATAGAGCGAGTACTCTTCCCTATGTGCTGGATTTTCCTACACTGGGTTTGCCACGCATAGGGTTTAAGGAGGCCATGCTATGCACTCTATCACGTACTTGGGGCGGGCCGGGATGTGGCATTGACTTTGTAGCACTTTATTCTTTTCCATTTTAATAAAATAAAAATTTAGGAAAAAAAATAAATAAATAAACAAGAAAATTTTGTAAATAAATTTGAATAATAGATAAACATATTGTTATCTTTTATAACACTTCCCGATATCTATTATTCAACAAACAATATATATGATATGGCTCATTAAAACCTTACTAAGAAAAAACGTAGTGGAAAAATATTAATTAAGAAAAAAGAGTACATATTAATCTATGTTGATTTACTACCCCTAAACCAAGCATTAATTAAGGTCTTTCAAACATCGCATCCCAATGCTCTTCACCAGTCTCACAAATGTTGCAATTGGCAATGTCTTGGTAAATATTTCTTGCCAGGTTGTCGGTTGATCGGATCTGTTGCACATCAATTTCCCCATTCTTTTGCAAGTCTATTATATGGATATTTAATTACTCGATCTGAGTTGCATGCACTATTAACTTTGCTAGAAAAATACAGTGGGAAAAATCTAGACAAGGAAAATAGTTAATGTCATATCCGTTTTTATGTGTTGCACTGACTGTCTCGTTAAAAACCTTTAACTAAGAAAACCCTGTGGGAAAAACTTGGTTAAAGGGAAAAATAGTACAATCATTGGTTTTCAGACCAAATGCTTAAAATAGTTTTGAAGTTGTCGCTCTCCCTGACGACAACAATCTTCCTTTTGTACGCATACCAGTACACATTTTTCTCCAGAACAAATTTAGAAATGATCTAGTGAACAATTCTTCTAGATTGTTACTAGAACGTACTTTGTATAGCTGTCTCTTCTAGACTTCATGTAGATAATTGAATGTAGGGGCTAAATACTGTCATACCCACTACTTATTCGTGCAGCACATGGAACCCAGTCATCACTATAATTATAAAAACAATGAGGAAAGTAATTCAATCAAAATTTGAATGCATATATTGACACGTCGTAGTGCTATAAATTCATGACATTTTATATTTTCCTTCCTCGACAGTACTATACTATAGCCATATTACATTCAACATGAATGTTAACGACATTTTTAACTTAACAGTATGCATGTTGCGCGAGTCATATTAATTCGTTTCTGAAATCCACCAAGGATTTTCATATCAATATTAATGTCCAGCGACCCATAAATATGCGGACATGACATATGAAAACTCAACGTTACTGCCAGATATATTAGTTAGCGGAACATAACATTATCTATAATGGAAGAATATATTTGATCATTAACAAACAAATATTTCCAATTCAAACTCAACCTCAATTGCTTATTTCATTTTTACCTTGTCTGAGTTTTTCTGACACTCTGCTAATGACTTAGGTACTGGATCCAGATATCGTAATAGCAATTAAAGAGGCAAATATTTCGTCGACGACTATGATATTTTATTATAAATTTCCCATAAAATTCATTGTTAATTCAATATTAGCATAAACCAATTCCTTATCAATGTATGAATTGGTTGTTCCGCAACCCCAATAATTAATCATTTGATGCACGTGTAGTTTTATTTTGTAGTTTTCGTCTACAAGACGAATCTCTTTAAGAGATCTAATGAGTGACTGAATATAATTCATTTTCCGGGGATTGTTATCTTTTACACCGATCGGTCTTCTACGCTTCTGTCGTAGAGAAATATTATCAATAATATTGTTGGTACGTTTATAAATGGTCATTCTTTTATTCAATTAACGCATTTGGAAAATTATTTGCTAAATACTACAAGTAAGATTATTTTCGCAGTTCAGTTAAACTGATGCGTGGAAGATCGTTTATCTTGTTAAAATTTCTTATCATTCTTTAATTATAACATCAGGTTTTCTTTATCTTTCCCTAATGCCGAGAATCGATCATCATCAAACATGTTGCACCGAGCTATACCTTGATGTTCTTTTATTCGCTTCTAGAGATTTACACATTTAAAACATAGAGGTTTCATTAAATATCTCATTCTATGACATTTTTTAAATCATTATCTCTCTTGCGCTTTATATACCACTATGTGATTTCGGATTATTCAAGAATCATTCAATTTATACATCATATGTAGAGAAATCACTAGAATGAGACATTGAACCTTCTTGTTCATTTCTCCTTTTTTCACAGAAAATATTTGATGTATGCAAAATGTGCATAAAATCTACCCTTCGTAGGTTTTATGTCAATGGATAATATATGAACTCATTGTTCATATATGTCAATGTTTGCAATAACCCGTGACGGATTCAACGTTTCAATGTGAGATCATCTTATGCGGGTATCAACAAATTACTTTAATAATTTTCGATTCCGGGAGAAATATTGTCTTACATAGAGATATTATATTCTTTCTCAGAATTATGGATACAACGTATCAGGTTATACCAATGTTCTTGAATCACCAACTCAATTCTAGTGGGATTTTCACATAAAGAATGGTTATAACCACGGTAACCAATATATCATAATCATTATATGTCATTTAAATATTTTAAATATGGTGGTATTTAAAGAGATCAAGTATAAATTGAATTGTGGAAGTAAAACAATTTATCACTTATATGTTCTAAATATAACTTCAATAATAATAACATATTACAATTTCAATCAAGCTACACACAGTACTACTCAATATTTAATTAGATTGCAAAACCGAGTATACCCAAGCTGATTGTTAGTCTTATAATATATAGGAAACTCACTTACGGAGGTTCATTAGTGCATCAAGCTTTGACATTTCAATTTTACAATCAAAGTGTCAAACTGATTAACAATTGCAAAATCGATAGAGTAAACGAAATACCATATCCATGAGTTCAAGTATAACATGAAGACTTTCCTCAAAAAATATAAGTATAACATGTAGACAAAAAACTCAGATTCCAAGATTATGCAATTAATATATATATAGAAACGGTAATACCGATGAACACTATCTTATTCAAGAGTACATATGTACTAGGGCTGAGCTTGTGTCGGGTTGGGTTCGTTTGGGTTGGGTTTTTACATAGTATTAGTCGGGTTGGTTTAAAAAACAACTAACCCAAACCAAACCAAATTATTAGAAAACCTAATGGTTTGGTTTGGTTTGGTTTCGGGTTGGATTGTGTTGGGTTTCGAGTTTTAAGCAAAAACAATGTAATTGTAATCAAACTTCCATGTTTTAAAATCCATACACGTATTCAATCAAAATTCAAATTTTAAACCACATGTCCATAGTAATAGTCATTAAAGAGAACAATAATTAAACACAACTTTTGTGGACATCATATTATAAGTCCAATAAACTATGACACAACCAACAACATATAGATATAATAAATTAAACATTAAGGCATGCATATACTGATTTTTAAATGTTAAAAAATGATTCATGATTCAAAAAAAAAAAAATTTATATTCATTCATCAATTCATCATTTTTATCCGATTTTGGTTTACAATGAATGGGTTGTTTGATTTGACTTGATTTTGACTGTTTAACAAATGTTTCTTCAATTTCAATTATCACGCCACAAGAATAGATGTTGATAAAAAATGATAATGAACAATAATATCCTTTTCATTGGCCATGAATAGAATAACCATTGTATTGTCTTTTGGGTTAGGTTGGGTCGAACCGAATAAAGAAATTAAAACCCCAAACCAACCCAATACCATTCGGGTTGGGTTGAAAACCAACCAAAATTTTTTGGTTTCATTAGGGTTGGGTTATTTCGAGTTGGTTCGGTTTGGGTTTTGGGTTGGATTGGGTTTATTTGGTTTTTTTTCTCGGCCCTAATATGTACAAATAGACCGTTAAACTGATTTAAAACAAAAGATTATAAAATCATATTTATGTCTTAATTTAAACAATTATCAATCGGATGATCAATGATACACACACACACACACACACACACACACACACATATATATATATATATATATATATATATATATATATATATATATATATATATATATATATATATATATATATATGTATATAATTACTAGCATCTATAAATCATAAAACGGTTGTAACTTTATTTATGCAAGGGTGTTATTTAATTTATAACAGATGCCTACACATATTGTATAATGTAGTTAACATCGAAAAACACGTTTTAATTTAAACACATACAATTGTTTATTTAGACATAAAACACATACAATTTTTTAATTTAGACATAAGCGGATACAAAAATGATCCTGAAAAAAAATGGCTCAAATTAAAATCTTTAGTTCTTTTTTTTTCTGCTACTTTAGTTCTTATTTGAAGTATCAAAATGATGAGTACTATGTACAATAATTAGTAGCATACTTGATTGAAATAACATGAAGAATAACCCTTACCAGTAGTTCACGTAGAACACTTTAATAAAAGAAATTTTATCTTACATCAATTAGATATATAATGTATTATTATCAAACATTTAGAGGTTAACCCCTTTCAATGTAAATAACATGTTCACTAGGTTCAATATTGCTATATGCCATGAAAAAATTCATAACTCATACTCATGAGTATAAATAACCATCCATCATAAAAATCACCAAAAAAATTCTTTACCAGAAATTCAAAACTGTATCATGCATATAAAAAATTAACAAAGCAATTTACCAACCAATTTTAATCAATCAATGCCAACAAGCGGTGTCATTATAAAAAATTTACAATTAACCTAATTTACCCAATGATGCTGCCAGAAAATGGGCTCATCCACGTGGCACCTCTTTGGTGGCTCAACACTTGTCCTAGGGAAATAAACTACTTTTGACGTCCTAGTGACGAGCCCAGGGAGCTCGTCCATCCGCTTGGTCACCACTGGTCCTCCTGTGTCTGGCCATAATTGGATCGGGTCATCTCGGTCTAATTCAGGTCGGAGAGGAGTCGGGCGCTGAACCTTAGGAGATCGACTGTACGACCTCTACCGACCTCTATCGATCGGACAAGGTCCTTAGGCTTATATAACCTTATGGTTGTAGGAGCTCGCTCACGGTTCCTGATCTCTGTAGGCGACCCCTCCATCCCAACGTATCTCTGGCAGAGCCCATCTTTAATCTTATACCTCGTTTGCCTAATAACTAGATAACTCTCATAAAATCCTGAATAATAAAGGCTCGAATCTTTATCACTTAATGCTAATATTTGAATACCATAATTATCTCCTATAATCATGGAGATCACTCAATCATAATCTTTTTCCTTATGGAGTACGTTAATCAGTGTCAATGTCACACACGACACCTTAAACCCTAGGGCCTAAGCCCCACTATATAAACTGTACCTAAGGAACTACGAAGACTTGATTCCAATTGAACCATTGGATACGTAGGCAGCTTGATAATCATCAAGTGCAGTCTAAAATAAATCAAATCACCCCTCCATCATCGGTTTTTCCGTGTTCTTGAAGTGTTCATAGGTCATAATCAAGGAAGTGAGTTTAAAGAATTACCTTGATGATTTTTGGATCGTCAATTGACGCTAAAAGGAGGGCCTTCTGTTGATTGATAATCCCAAGAAAAGCTTCAGGATAAACATGGTGACTACACGATAGCAGGCTCCTAATGGTAATGGTGCTAACAATGCATCAGAGTCAGATGCTAACAACCAGGATCAGCCGCAGCAAGAAAATATCTCTCTCGACGCAACTCATCAGGGGCTAGCTGATCAACTCATGGCTTTGGATGAATCTGCGAAAGCCGCGGTTCTCAATACCGTCTTGGCAGAAGAGGATGAAGAAGATGGGGATTGGGAAAGCCTGGAAGACGAAGGCCCCCTCAATGAAAATTCACAGGATGTGAATCACTCGAACGGAGACTCGTCTGAAGAAAATTCCCAAAGTCCAGAACCAGAAGAAGATGATGATCCCAACGACGGATCGTGGGAGCCGACACCCCCCCACAGCGTAAGAATAGCAGAAAAGAAAATCGGTCGTCATCCTCAAGCCTGCAAAGGCAATTGGTCGTCCCCCAGGCCATGGAAGCAGCTCACGCCGAACTTGAGGCGATAGCCGGAAGAAAATCGATGCTCCTAGCACTCGAGTCCCCTTTTTCCGAACAGATCGATAATTATCTGCGTCCAGCAAGGTTCAAGATCCCCAAATTGGAACCTTATGACGGAACCAAGGACCCTCAGGATCACCTGTTTCAATATCTTATGCACATGAATCTCGACTGAGCCCTCGAGGAGATGAAGTGCAAAGCATTCCCCGCGTTACTCACCGGACGAGCCCGGGAATGGTTCAAGAAGATACCCCCAAGGACGATCTATAGCTTCGACACATTGGGAAAGATGTTTCTTAATGCGTTCATTACCGCCAAGCCGTTCCAGAAGAACGCACCCATCTGTTCGCTATCAAACAGAAGAAAGATGAGACTGCGCTGCAATACCTCAAGCGCATCAGTGAAGAATCGCTGCAAGTCCGGGACACTGACGATCAAGTCCGAATCGCATCCTTCGTGGCAGGATTACGCGAAGGTAGATTATATGCTAAACTGAGCAGCAGGCTCCTCACCACCATGGAAGAGTGTCTGGAGGTGGCATTTAAGCATTGTCAAGGTGAAGAAGCTAATCGCGTGAAACGAGAAGTGGAGAAATCTGATCCCAAAAAGGATAAGTCAGTGGATTCATCTTGCAACAAGAGAAAGTCGTATGGAGATCGTGCAAATGGTTTGGCCACGGATCAGCCTGAGAAGAGGAATGCCTTGCAGCCCAGGGATTTCCCTGTGTTAAATCGGTATCGGGAACAAGTATTGGCAATCATGGAAAGAAAGGGTTTGGCGAGAACCCCTACGCCGCTTCGAAGCCCCTTGGAGAGAAGAGACCAGAGCAAGTTTTGTACCTACCATCAAGACACTGGGCATGAACTAGATAACTGCAGGGACTTTCAACGTGACGTGGAAGCAGCGTGTTTACGACTAATTTTGTGGTTTATATCGAGTTATTCCGTGACAATATCTTCCGTGTTTTAGTGTTTTTTTTATAGAAAATCACTTGCTAAAAGGATAAATTGGAAGAATTGGTTTAGGATCTATTGAAGTGTGAAAATCGAGCTATTTATGTGGTTTTTATCTATTTATGTACGATTTTACACTTTGCTCATTTCTATCGCCTTGTAGGTATGCTTGCATGTTGTGAAAGGAGCTAGAACGGTGTTTGATTGAAGATTAAAGGAAGGAGAAAGATGCAAGTTTGAGATTGGCATGAAGGTCTACATGGCTGAACTGGCATCCATTGCATCCGTCTAGTGGACGGGCGTTTAAAGTACCAGACGAGCGTCCACTATTCCAGACTGGCGTCCAGTAGGAGATTTTTTATTCAGAGTTTGATGATTTTTAGCGAACGAGCGTCTGATTTTGTATAGGACGGACGTCCAAGAAGACTCGGCCCGACTCAATGAATTTTGTGAAGCTTGGACGGGCGTCTACCTTGCTGGACGGGCGTCCAATAGCCGACTTAACCCTATGCTCCGTATCTTGACCAAGACTTCCTGGAAGGGCATAGACCTATTCGCCCTCCAGACATGGGGCAAGTGAACTTCGATCTGAAAAATGGAGTGGTAGGACTGATCCAGAATAGTTCTTTTCATGGCACTGCTGATGAAGATCCCCATGACTTCTTGTCCACCTTCGTTCAAATCTGCGAAGCAGGCCACTATCCTGGTGTTGATTCCGAGATTGTCAAATTAAAACTCTTCCCGTTTGCTCTAAAGGGTGAAGCAAACCGTTGGTTTAAATCTTTAGCCCATCATTCTCTCCGTACCTGGAATGATGTCAAAAGAGCCTTTGCTCTGAAGTTTGTCTCACCTGGGACAATCATGGACATGAAAAGGGAGATAGCCACATTTGAACAACTTGATGGTAAGAGTGTGGGGAAAGCATGGGAGAGACTAAATCTGTTGATGAGGAAGTGCCCCAACCATGGATATAGTAGACACGAGCTACTAGAGTTATTCTACCGAGGTGTCTCTCAACCAAATAGAGACTTCCTTGATTCAACTGCTCATGGATCATTCCTAGGGGGAGGTGATGATGCTTCTTACAGGGTGGCTGAAACTATAGCAAAGAATAACATGTGGTCAAGTCCTAGGAAGACCAATGTTAGTGGGAATAAGAAGGAATCTGATGCGAGCAACTCTGAGACCAAGGTGTTAGTTGCGCAAATGGAAGTAATTAGCTGCTGCCAATTTACAAATGCAGCAGCAACAAGGGCAGCCAGATATGAACTACCTGGGAATGCAGGCGGGAGATGAAATTACTGAGGAAGTGAATTTCAACCAAACCTTCGGAAACTCCAATCAGAACCGGAATTATTCCGGATTTCAACGTCCCAACGCACCACCTGGCCCATCCAATTCTAACCCTTCTTTCAACTCAGGTTATCAAAGACCACCTCCTTGGGTGGTTAATCAATCTCATAATCCCAACTCCCAAAGACCTCAAGGTGGTTGGAATCAAAGCCAACATCAAAATCATACCACCTCATGTGTCCCTCAACATAAGTTTGAAGAGCTAGTGGACATGGTGAAGACCCTGTCTACTAGTGTCAAGGCAATAGAGAGACAGGTTGGGCAGATGGCAGAACAGCAAGCAATCAGACCCCACGGTAAACTCCCAAGTTATACCGAGAGAAATCCAAAAGCAGATATCAATGTTTGCACTGCCATCACACCTCAATGGGAGTATGGAGACCAAGAGTTGAATGAAGTTACCTTGAGAAGTGGTAAGCGGCGGGACCCGGAAAGGTGTCGGGAAACGAGCGGCCCCTCCCGACGCAATAAGTTCGGGAGGGGGCAATCGAAATCATATACCGAAGAAACCAACGGTGAGGAGGAGCTTAATGATGACGGCTCTTCGGGGGATGAGGATGATTCGATTCGAGGAAAAGTCGTGGTTGTTCCCCCGACAAAGAGGAGGAGGAGAGAAGTTTGTGAGATGGAAGGATAAGGAAGACGAAGCCATTAAAAAGTCGGTGGCTGTTCCCCTGACAATGATAAAGCCCTTCCTTATCCACCAAAGAGGAAAGAGAATACCCTCAGTCTTGACAGACAATATGACGGAGTGAGGAGGATGCTTAGAGACACCAAAGTGAGTATACCCCTAGCTGAGGTATTGACTGAAATGCCCAAGGACTCTATGTATCTTAAAGAAGTTTGTGGAAGCAAGAAGAAGCTTCAAGGGATGGCAGAAGAAGTTTTAAGAGAAGAATGTTCCATGGTTTCACAAAAAGTTGCTATTAAGCGAGGTGACCCCGGAAGACCTTCAATCTCCTGTGAGATTGAAGTCCACAAGTTCCAAAATGTCTTATGCGATTCGGGGCCTCTATAAATGTGATGCCATTGAACGTCTGCAAAAAGATCGGTTTAGATAAAAGAATGCAGGAACGCCCTATTTCTCTACAGATGGTAGACCGATCTAGCCGCTGAGCAGCCGGTTGTGTTACTAATGTTCTTCTCTATGTTGAACATTTGGTTTTCCCTACCGACTGGGTTATTTTAGACTACCCACCTGACAAAAAGATGCCTCTAATTCTAGGCCGGACCTTTTTAGACACCTCTGCCGCCCTCATTGATTTCTGTAAGGGTCAGATTACACTTAGAGTTGATGATACATCTGTCACCTTCACACAAGGGCAAAGTCCTGAGACACCCTTGATTGAAGAAATCTCATTCATTGAAGCAATTTATGAGGACGAAGAAGATGCCAACTCTGAAGAAGCAGAAGGGCTAACAGAGATAGGTGTTTTCGAAGTTATAAACATTGTAGATCAAGATGACTATGGACCATCTTCTATTCATTACAGGCCGTAGTCACCGACGAGTCGTCTTCACGACTTGCTCACACTGAGCTTGTCAATGAAAAAGAAACATGGAATTTCCCAGCAATGAACGATGATTTAAAAGAGCTGCATCAGAATGACTTTAACCCTAGAGAAGAGGAAGCCCTGATGGGTAGTTGGGACGAAGTGGATTTCTGGAGAGAGACTACTCATTGGGAGGTTGATGATTGGGAACAGCTAGCAGAGGTGCTAGAAGAAGAAGAGTTGAGAAAGATGATCAAGCATCGAAGGAGGAAGCGTGTGCGACGACGTAAGGATCCCTATGGATGATGTTATCCGATCTTTACTCGGGGTTATGCCTCGGGAAGATGAGGTGTTCTACTGTCAACCACTTCAAGCCCATAAGGAAAAAGGTGGCCCTTTAAAATCTAGTATTGAGCAACCACCTACTGACTTGGAGCTTAAACCGCTTCCTCAACACCTTAAGTACATTTTTCTTAAGGATGGTGATAAATTGCCCTTGATCATCTCTTCGAAACTCGAGTCCGAGCAAGAAGCACTGCTGATAAAAGTGCTTGAAAAGAACAACCTCGTGTTCGGATGGCAAGTAGGTGATATCCGAGGAATCAGCCCCGATGTGTGCATGCATAAAATCCGAACGGAGGAAGGAGCTAAGAAAGTCAGACAACCTCAGCGAAGGCTGAATCCGCATATGCAGGAGGTTGTCAAGAAAGAAGTTATAAAGTGGTTAGACAAGGGAATCATCTATGCAATCGCCGACAGTGAGTGGGTTAGCCCCACCCAAGTTGTGCCAAAGAAGGGAGGTATCACCGTTGAAAAGAATGAAAAGGGGGAAGAGATAGCTTTACACCTTGTGACTGGCTACAGGGTCCGCATTGATTATCGCAGATTGAATGAAGTCACCGCCAAAGACCATTTCCCCTTACCTTTCATCGACCAGCTTCTTGAAAGACTGAGTGGTCATAAGTATTATTGTTTCCTCAATGGATATTCTGGTTACTTCCAGATAGCCATCGACCCTAAGGACCAGGAGAAGACTACGTTTACGTGTCCATCAGGCACTTTTGCTTTTCGCAGAATGCCTTTCGGGTTATGCAATGCACTAGCAACATTTCAACGGTGCATGTTGGCCATTTTCGATGGACTTGTGTAGAAATGTATGGAAGTCTTCATGGATGACTTCTCAGTCTATGGCGATAGCTTTGATGAGATCTTGGAAAATCTAGATATGGTACTTCAACGCTGTGTTGAAAAGAATTTAGTGCTTACCTGGGAGAAATGCCATTTTCTAGTAGATGAAGGGATTGTTCTGGGACACAAGGTGTCCAGTACTGGTATTCAGGTTGATAAGGCTAAAGTAGAGGCCATTGAAAAGATGGCGTACCCGAAAACAATGAAAGAGGTACGAGGTTTTCTAGGTCATGTTGGCTTCTACAGGTGGTTTATTCAGGATTTTTCCACCATCGCCAAGCCCTTAACTAACCTTCTGAAAGATGATGTTGAGTTCTTGTTTGATGAGAAATGCAAGGAAGCTTTCAATTGCCTAAAGGATAAGCTCATAAGTACCCCTATCTTAATCGCACCTGACTGGACTAAGCCTTTTGAATTAATGTGCGATGCCTCTAACTACGTAGTGGGTGCAGTTTTAGGCCAGAGAATTGATAAAAAGTTCAGGCCCATTTACTATGCGAGCCGCACCTTGAACCCGGCTCAATGAAATTACACCACGACTGAGAAGGAATTCTTAGCCGTCGTTTTTGCTATCGACAAGTTTAGAAGTTACCTTCTAGGGTCTCAAGTTGTGGTTTGGACAGACCATGCAGCCCTACGCTACCTTATGGACAAAGCAGATGCAAAACCAAGGTTACTCAGATGGATTCTAATTTTGCAAGAGTTTGACCTGGAGATCAAAGATAAGAAGGGTAGTGAAAATATTGTGGATGATCACCTGTCTCGCCTAGTAAACGAGGGTGGCGAAAATCACAAGGAAATAGGCATCAATTTCCCTACTGAGCAATTGATGAAGCTTGATACAGTAAGGCCGTGGTACGCTGATTACGTCAACTATTTAGCAAGTGGGCATTTAGAGGAAATGACGTATCAGGAAAAGAAGAAATTTTTCAGCGACTTATAGTTTCTCATATGGGAGGATCCATATCTGTTTAAAGTCTGCAAGGATGGGCTGCTTAGAAGGTGCGTTCCGGAGCATGAACAATTGGATATCTTGGAGCAATGTCATAGTGGTCCCGCTGGTGGGCACTACGGAGCACCTAAGACAGTCACAAAAATCCTTCAAGCTGGTTTTTACTGGCCTACTTTGTTTAAAGATGCTGAAGCCTTTTGCAAAGGCTGTGATAGATGCCAAAGAGTAGGGAGACTCAGTAATAGGATGGAGATTCCTTTGAGGCCTATCTTGGAATGTGAAGTTTTTGACGTATGGGGCATTGATTTTATGGGACCGTTCCCATCATCATGCTCTAACAAATATATTCTGGTCTGTGTGGACTTTGTTTCCAAGTGGGTAGAGGCCATAGCCACCCAAACCAATGATCACAAAGTTGTTAAGAAATTCTTGCAAAAGAATATCTTTACTAGATTTGGCTGTCCTAGAGCCCTTATCAGTGATGAAGGTTCGCATTTCTGTAATGCACCACTGGATAAAATTATTGAGAAATATGGTGTCAAACACAAAATTGGTACACCATACCACCCCCAAACCAGTGGCCAAGTCGAGGTGAGAAACAGAAGTCTAAAGAGGATTTTGGAGAAAACTCTGAATTCCAATAGGTCCAACTGTAGTCTAAAGTTGGATGACGCACTTTGGGCCTATCGCACCTCGTTTAAGACCCCGATGGACACGTCACCCTTCCAAATGGTCTATGGCAAAGCTTGCCATTTACCAGTCGAGCTTGAGCACAGAGCCTAATGGGCTATTAAATTCTTGAATTTTGATAGCCAACTCTGTGGGGAAAAGAGGTTATTACAATTAAATGAACTCGACGAATTTAGACTCAGAGCATATGAGAATGCAAGAATCAGTAAGGAAAGAACTAAGATACTCCATGATGCCAAGATCAAGGATCGAGAATTCAAAGTGGGTGATATGGCTTTACTTTATAATACCCGGCTCCATTTGTTTGCCGGTAAGCTAAAATCTAGATGGTCTGGCCCCTTTGAAGTTATCGATGTCAATCCAAGTGGAGCGATCACGTTGAACGGGTATGGTAATCAACCTTTTAAGGTCAATGGTCAAAGACTCAAGAAGTATTTTCGGCAGCCAAAAGAAAAGCCTGAGACCTTGTACTTTCAAAAGAGGGTTGCGACGCCTGATATTCTGATTTGCGATGAGATTCCATCCAACTTCTTTAGTTCGGATGATGACATTTTTATATCTACCCTTGAGGATCCTTCTTCCGAGCCTTCTGAACATGTCAGTATACCAAAGCTCGCACTGCGCAAGAACGAGAAGAAGAAGAGAGTCAATGCTATCTGGAGAGTTAAGTTCAAACACTTAGTAGAGCACTTGACTTGCTGCTGTTGTAGTCACACCCCTGTCCTTCATTCTGATACCGATGAAGAAGTGGCCAGCAGTAAGCCAAAGTGGCCCGATCCGGGTTGACTTTGAAATCTGTGTCAAGCTAATGACATAAAAGAAGCGCTACTAGGAGGCAGCCTAGTCTTTTAAGTATTTCTTTTTAGTTAAGTTTTTAGGGCATTAGGAATAAAACCATGGTGATTTGTGTGTTGGTTATCCCTGTCCTACTTGTGAATGCTTTATGTGCCTACATGTTTACTCATATACCCCTTGTCCCCCGAGATTATATGCTTTGTCGAGTATTGCAGATATTGTTGAGCGGTTTTTGCCAGTTGTCACTTTTAGTGTTGTCTGTTCGTGATACGAGCTGCAGCGGTTCATTCATGCTACGGCCTGACCTCTATCAACCTATAGCCCGACAATCATTTTGACAACCAGCTAAGTATTCTTTTCTTTTATTTGCACATTATGAGGACATAATGTGATTTAAGTGTGGGGGGGTGTCTACATCGGGAGTTATCATGCTATATCTTCTGAAAATGAGTAAATTGTTATAAAACTAAGAAGATAATGGAGGAAGAACAAGAGGAAATGCAAGTATAGAAGAAGGGAAAATTGCTTGTGTATTATTCCAATGATATAAGGGGGTATTTATAGTAGAGATTACAATGTGAACACAATAATCTGAATTAATCACAAATCTACTTAAATCAATCAGAATAATAGATAATCCATCAATGATATTATTTCATAACACTCCCCCTTGGATATCTATTATTTAAACATACAACAGATATGATATGCCTCATTAAAACCTTACTAAGAGAAAACCCAGTGGGAAAAAAATCTTAGTTAAGGAAAAAGAGTACATATTTATCTGGTTGATTTACTCCCCCTGAACCAAGCGTCAATTTCGATATTTCAATTGCTGCATCCCAATGCTCTTCAATGGTCTTTCAAATGTTGCAGTCGACAATGTCTTGATAAATAATTATCGGTTGACCGGATCTTTGCACGTCAATCTTCTCATTCTTTTGCAAATCATGAGTAAAGAATAACTTGGGTGAAATATGTTTTGTTAATCTCCATTAATATAGCCTCACTTCAATTGAGATATGCAAGATGCATTGTCTTCATGCAATTAAATAATTTTCCATTCTCATCTAGACAATGTCTCAATTGATTGTCTCGATCGTAGTTGCATAACGTATATGTCATGTACTATTAACTTTGCTAGAAAAACCCAGTGGGAAAAAAACTAGACAAAGTAAATAGTTCATGTCATATGCGTTTCTATGTGTTGCACTTGATTGTCTCATTAAAAACCTTTAACTAAGAAAACCCTTTGGGAAAAACTTGGTTAAAGGGAAAAAGAGTACAATCATTGGTTTTAAGACCAAATCCACACAAAAGTTTTGAAGTTGTCGCTCTTCCTGACGACAACAATCTTTCAAATGTACACATTCCATTATTATAAACACTTATTATCCAAAACCGATGTAGGAATAATCTTAGTGAACAAATCTATGAGATTGTCACTTGAGCGTACTTTTGCATATCACTCTTTTTAGAGTTTATTGGATCGTCGAATGTAGGGGCTAATAAGCGTCATTCCCACTACTAACTTGTGCAACACATGCAACACAATCAACACTGTAATCAGCTAAATAATGGGGGAAGTAATATAATCGAAATTTGCATGCATATATTTCCACTATCATGCATCGTAATTCCTTAAAATTTATGACATTAACCATGCATTACTTACATATTCCTTTCTCAATAGGAATCTACTCAATCGGGTCATACTACATTCAACATGAATGATAACGACCTTAACCATATGCATGTTGCGATTGTCATATTAATTCATTTACGAAATCCACCAAGGATTTTCATATCAATATTAATGTCTAACGACCCGTAAATATACCGTCATGACATAAAGTTACGCCGGATATATTAGTTAGCGGAATATTATATTATCTATAATGGGAGAATATATTTGATCATTAACAAACAAATATTTCCAATTCAAACTCAACCTCAATTGCTTATTTCATTTTTACCTAGTCGAGTGTTTATGGCACTCGCGAATGACTTAGGTCTTGGATCCGGATATAATAATAGCAATTAAAGAGGCAAATATGTCGTCGACGACTATTATATTTTATTATAATTTCTCCCATAAAATTCATTTCTAATTCGATATTAGCATAAACCAATTCCTTATCAATGTATGGATTGGTTGTTCCGCAACCCCAATATTTAATCATTTGATGCACGTGCAATTTTTGTTTTGGGGTTTTCGTCTACAAGACGAATCTCTTTAAGAGATTTCATGAGTGATTTGAATATCAATAATAAATTGATCATTCTTCCGCGGATTTTTATTTTTAACACCGATCGGTCTTCTACGCTTCGGCGTAGAGAAATATCTTCAATCATACTTGTTGGTGCATTTGTAAATAGTCACTCATTTAATTTCAATATAGGCATCGGCATATTACTTGTTAAATACTACAAGTAAGATTATTTTCGCGATTCGATTAAACGATGCGTGGAAGATCGTTTATCTTGTTAAAATTTCTCGGCATTCTTTTATTTTAACATGAGATTTTCTTTATCTCCCCCAATGCCGAGAATCGATCTTCATCGAACATGTTGCACCGAGCTATACATTGATGCTCTTTTATTCGCTTCATGCGATTTACACATATAAAACATAGTGGTTTCAATTAAATATCTCATTCTATGAGATTTTTGAAAGCAATATCTCTCTTGCGCTTCATGCGTTTAATATATCACTTGTGTGATTTTAGATTCTTCAAGAATCGTTCGAAAAAATTCACGTTATATTTAGAGAAATCACTAGAATGAGACAACGAACTTTTGGTTCGTTTCTCCCTCTTTCTCGGAAAATATTTGATATATGCAAAATGTGCATAATCTACCCTTCGTGGGTTTCATGTAAATGAATAATATATGAACTCATGGTTCATATATGTCCATATTTGTCACGAGATATAATGGATTTTCCTCCTCTTATTCTCGGACAACATTTTTTCATAATCGGTATCTAGAAAATTTGCATTACCCGTGACGGATTCAACATTTTAATGTTAGAGATCCTCTTATGCGGGTATCAACAAATTTCTTTAATATTTTCCGATTTGGGGAGAAGCATTATCTCCTTTAGAGATATTTTATCAATTCTCACAATGCTTATTAGGATGATTAAGTCAAGCGATTTTGAAATTAATAATAATATTCACAATTAAACAACACCATGTATCATGTAAATGATAATATTGACAATCAAACAACACAATGTATCACGATTCCTAAGACAAGCAATTCATATGGGATCTATTACTAGAACAACTCAAGGAATCCTCGATAACTGAAAAGTCCGTAAAAATTATATGTCAATAGACACTATCTTACCAAAATGTGATCACTTACATAATAAATGGCAGCAACTTTTCTCGACTAAATGCATGTTTCTATCTTATATTATGAATAGATAAATCATGCATTACATAGAGCATAGTATTAAAGATGATTTGATTTAATAATGCGTTCAACTTCTCAGAAATAATGAGAATTCAAAATATTTTTTAAGAATTAAGTCATAGTCTATCAAATTCTAAAATATTTTAGTGAATTAATATGATAGAAATGAATTGTTATATTGAAGAAATCTTCACCGTCGATTAGAAAATTGTATTAGTATAAATCGATTTTCTACAAATTGAGAATATCAATTGAAACTGAGTAAATCTATTCTTATGCAAAAGGTGTATGAACTAAGATGCTCACGAAAATTGGCATCGAAAGATACATTTTAAGTTCAACACATTTAATCATCTTATTTAGCCATAAGCGAAAATCAAAACGATCATTGAAAATAGAATAAAGTCTTATCAATAGACTAAGTGTAGAGCATCCGAAACAAAGAGTTTTGGATCTATAATTATTATTATAACACATTAACACATATCATATCATTTTCAGTGTAGCTACCATTCGAGTTCACTTAATATTGCTATTATGGGAAGAGTATTTTATATGTGTCAAGAAGAATTCATCTTAATGCCCATAAATAAAACCAACCTCTCGTATATGAAGATCACCATTGTATTAAAAATTACCATCAAAAGCTGTGTCAACTAGAGGAATTACATATATACCACAACTTAAACTAAAGAGGAATTACCAACCATCGAGCAAAATGACACAATCAACCGACGCCAACTAACTTCAAGTTGTGAAGCCAACTAACTTCAAGTTGTGTTATCAGTGGCATATCAAAATCAACTAAAATAAACCCACAACCTCCGGTTGACATAGTGGCATATTAACCAAAATATTGACTATTAATTGGCCTTGACTATGTTATGATTGTCATTGTGATAGGAAACATATTTTCCACGACCATGGCATGATTGTCATTGTGATAGGAAACATATTTTCCACTACCACGGCCTCTACGATCTCCACCGCGACCACGACTTGCGCCAAAATGGCCAAAATTTGAAGATTTTGTCACATTCACTTCAGGGAATGAACTTGCACCAATAGGGGTTATTGGTTTTCATATCCCACACATGTGGTAGGTGTGGCCTGGTCTATTTTACAATCGGTAGTGCCACTTCAAGGGCATACCATTACGATAAAATGATAATCATATAACTTTATTGATATATTCAGTAGATTTTTATCTCTAAATTTCAGATCACTCGTGGAAACATTTTTTAATGGAGTTCAGGTCCTTAGTTATTTACGTGAATAACATCTCCACGTTTTTGCTATGAATCTCAAGTTCACTTTTAAGAGTATTTGGCATGTCGACGTTCAAATATGTGAATTTCATATTCACTTTCGTCAATCGACGACATGTCCGTTAATGTGAATTTTATATTCACTTTTACGAGCTTTATATTTTCATATGGATTTACGGTCCATTATATACTCTTTTCGAATATTGATCATCTTCACGTGATCATATATATGTTTCCATAATAAAACTTAGCCTTCATGGCTCATATCAAATTTATTGACTTGATCCATCATTTTATTAATGTTATCAAGATGCACAAATCAAATCGATAAATTAATTTTGCCATATAATTTCAACCGTGGTGTAATAAAAATGGTTGAATTAATAACGATTTAAAATACTCTTGCGAATGCGAGTTGAGCCAATCACGTATGAGTTTCGGTTAAACGACCCACTCTCAAGTGGCCGAACCATTCTTTCAAAGTTCATAAGGATCTCATACGGATCTCGAACCTTTCGGTAAAACGACGACCAACTTCGAGTGGTCGAACCTTTTCTCAAATATTTCCATAATTCATATGGATCTCAAACCTATCTTTCAAATGGTTTTATAATTCATACGGATCTTTCACCGTTAATACTCATATTCTATCTCTCGTCAAAATAATGACGGAGAAATATCATGGCCTTTACACGGTCATGGTTTGTCTCAATATTATTAATGACAAATTTTACCAAGACCCATAATTAAGTGCAATTCAATATCCATGGCCCATGATAAATAATTTTTTTTTCGTCGGCGTAATTGGATGTATTACTTTCGGATAGAATTGGATACTCCCCCGGTATATTTGTCTTTTTCGGTTTGAATCCCAAAATCACACCATCATCCGGTTCCTTGTACATTGATCGGCCAATTTTCTTGACAATGTGGGTCGCAATTTTCAAGTCCCACAAATTGTGGCTTTAAGTTTGACGATAATTAATAAATAAATTAAATAACTAAATAGAGAAATACGGCATGTTTAAAAGGTCATAGATAATTGATCTTATCATCAATATTTCTGTATCATGGATCCAATATCTCTGTACCTTTGATTTGAGTATAGAAAAGAAAAAAAAAAGGCAAGATGATTGTTAATTTCCTATTCCAAAAAAAGTGTAATAATAACCAAGTCATCGTAAAATAAAGCCTGCCATAAAGATGCAAAAAAAACACTTCCCTTTTATTGGATCCGGTATATATTTTGCCGTGGAAGTTTTTGAAGCTTTGTACTTGAACCATCGGGTGTGGTCTGCCTTCATGGTCATGATGGGTACGGGCACAGGCACCACCAGGGAAGAGAGATCGTCGGATCGAGAACGGTTAGCAATGAAGGCTAGCAAAGAAGGCTCGATGGATGGTAAGGAATATCATGTGCTCAGTTGACGGAGACTCGTGCTGATAACGTGTTATAAAACTAAGAAGATAATGGAGGAAGAACAAGAGGAAATGCAAGTATAGAAGAAGGGAAAATTGCTTGTGTATTATTCCAATGATATAAGGGGGTATTTATAGTAGAGATTACAATGTGAACACAATAATCTGAATTAATCACAAATCTACTTAAATCAATCAGAATAATAGATAATCCATCAATGATATTATTTCATAACATAAATGTGATTTTCTCGACAATTTTAAAAAAAATTCAACTTGGATAATTGTAAATCTTTAGCATTTAATTGAAACAAATGGCTTGCTAGTTGTAGTTTCGTGACAATGATTTTATGTGACTTTGAGAGATAATTATAGCATACTTTTACTGATTTGAGATAGTATTCATTTCACACTCACGAAAGCCTTTGATATTGAAGCAAAAATTTTGAACTGTATCCTTTCACTATTTTAGTGATTTATCTTAGAGATATTTGTTCTT
The DNA here is from genome assembly GCA_036785695.1 of Gentiana straminea. Classification (NCBI taxonomy): domain Eukaryota; kingdom Viridiplantae; phylum Streptophyta; class Magnoliopsida; order Gentianales; family Gentianaceae; genus Gentiana; species Gentiana straminea. The sequence continues at coordinate 9,116,886 of JAVUPR010000224.1, read as the reverse complement.
AATAGTAACAGTGAAGTAACACCTAAGTTCAGAACGTGCACTGTGAATATCTGAAGGTTTGAATGTGATGAGTGAAACGTAACTAATGTTTTTGAAAAAAGTTGAGTTAAAAATAAATAAATGGGTGTGTCGAAAGCTGGTCTCGATCGATGATTGGAGTGCGGTAGGGCATTATCTCGAAACGTCCTATACCACTATGATGGCCAAAAGCTCACGACAGTCAGGAAAAGCTACCCTATGATTTGAGTAAGGTAGGGTGTTATCCCGAAACATCCTATTCTACTATGACGGGTAAGAGCTCATTTTGATGTGCGTCAAAGAAGAAAAACGAAAGTGAAAAAAAATTAAAGACTTTGTTATCGTTGAACTTATACCCAGTATAAACCGAATGATATGCTGTAGGGATTATTCTACTGAGTGCACGGGAAGACTTTGTGTGGAACGATTACTGTCTATAACTAGGAAAGTCATTAAACTATTTGAAGGGGTATTTGTTTGAAAGGATTGTGAAGATTGAAAAGGGCTTGTCACACACACATCGAATCTATCTCTATGTTGGTATCACTTGCTATAGTTGTTGTATCTTCTGTTACGTGAGTTAGGAATCTATTTGGATTGCATATAAAGTGAGCTAGTTTTGATTGTTTTGTTCGGGACGAACAAAAGTTTAAGTGTGGGGGAGTTGTTTACGACTAATTTTGTGGTTTATATCGAGTTATTCCGTGACAATATCTTCCGTGTTTTAGTGTTTTTTTTTTATAGAAAATCACTTGCTAAAAGGATAAATTGGAAGAATGGGTTTAGGATCTATTGAAGTGTGAAAATCGAGCTATTTATGTGGTTTTTATCTATTTATGTACGATTTTACACTTTGCTCGTTTTTATCGCCTTGTAGGTATGCTTGCATGTTGTGAAAGGAGCTAGAACGGTGTTTGATTGAAGATTAAAGGAAGGAGAAAGATGCAAGTTTGAGATTGGCATGAAGGTCTACATGGCTGAACTGGCGTCCATTGCATCCGTCCAGTGGACGGGCGTTTAAAGTACCAGACGAGTGTCCACTATTCCAGACTGGCGTCCAGTAGGAGATTTTTGATTCAGAGTTTGATGATTTTTAGCGAACGAGCGTCTGATTTTGTATAGGACGGACGTCCAAGAAGACTCGGCCCGACTCGATGAATTTTGTGAAGCTTGGACGGGCGTCTACCTTGCTGGACGGGCGTCCAATAGCTGACTTAACCCTAGCCGCCTCAAAATCTTATAAATACCAGCGTGTATTGAACCCTAATCGCACCATATCATATCATTCACTCAAAAATACACACAGCAGCCGCGTATTTCAGAGAGCAAACGAGAGATGAACTCTTCCATCCCAACAATCATGATCACCAATATGATTGTTGGCTAAGCAATTCGCGGTGGGACAACGGAGGAAACCAATCAACAACCACACCAACTAGAGGATTTTTAGCTACATCTTTAGTGAGTTAATTTATGGTTTTTCATCAGTTGAATGTTGTGATTAATTGTTTACGTTTTATTTGAATCGAGAGATCGATGAAACTATTTTTCTGATTGAATTTATATGAGAATATTGTTCAAGCTTTGATCTTTTCAATTGATGCAATTAATTGTAATTCAAGAGATTGTTTATGATTAGTTGAGTAGAGTATTGGAGACAGTCTCATGATCGTGTTATGCATGCTAGTTTAGTTTTGCTTGAGAAAGAAAACGAAACCCTAGAAATTGATTAAAGAGATTTAATCGAAATCGTGATTTGATCATTACTAAAAACCGTATTTTAGCTCACAATCTAGTTGGGGTTGGTTGGTTGATTGGTGGATTCTCGTTGCCTTGCCGTTCTTTTAATTATTTGATAAACCGATTCGTTCATATCAACTTTTGTTGCTGAGTTTAGTTATTTTAAAAACCCTAGTTTTTACCTGCTGTTTTCTGCATATTTTCTGTTTCTAGAACGTTACTGGACGCCCGTCCACATCAGTGAACGCCCGTCCAGTGTCGATTTTATTCTATTTTCTGCTATTTTCTGTTTCTAGTCATAGTTTCTAGATTATAATTAATATAAACCTTAGTTTTAGGTAGTAATCTGTGACATAATCGGTATAATAACTGTACTTAATCCGATAGACGTTCGATTCCCTTAGGACGACCCGGTAACACCTTTACTACGAGCCTTGCACTTGGGGTGTTCCGGTAATTATAAATTTAAAACGAGTTTTTACCGAACACAGCGATTGCAGAAGGTAAGTTAGATGAGGTCGTGGATCGACCCCGATATGGCGAACGCCGAGGACCGCGAGATTACCAGCAGAGAAACTATGGTCATGATCGCGGCCGACAGGGCGAGCCCCAGAGAAAAAGAGAGCCATCTCCTGACAAAGGTCACCCAACGGACAATCACCCAATCAACACTATCAACACCATTGTGGGAGGCCCTGGCAACAGTTTAGAGATCAACAATTCAAGTGCCCGAGTGGGCAATGGGCAGACAACCAGGGGAAGCCGAGTCCTCTTTCTAGAAGTAGGCTACGGGCCGAAGGATCCTCTCCCCCTGATCCCTAACAATGAAGGGCTAGTCGTTGAAGTCGTAGTCAACAAAAATTTGGTTAAGAGAGTTTGTGTAGACACTGGTAATGCGGTTAACGTCCTATACTTTGCAGCTTTTCAGGCAATGGGTCTCAAAGAATCCGAGCTCAATCCGGTCTCAGCACACTTGTTCGGATTTGCCGGCCCCCCGATTCATCCACTGGGAATGGTTCGACTTGCGACGACATTCGGCAAGGAATCGTCAGGAAGGACTCTCATGGTAAATTATGTCGTGGTCAGATCTTCATCAGCGTACAACATCATCTTGGGAAGGCCCGCCCAAATCGATCTGCGAGCCATAATCTCCCCAGCACACATCAGTTTGAAGTTCCCGACCGCCAGAGGGTCGGTTGAAATTAAAGAAGACTTGGAGATCGCCCAAAGTTGCTATGCGGCTACCATCAAGGGCAAAGGGATCACTTTTGTCTAATACGTTCGGCAAGTCTTTGTTGGCTATCATTTTTTACAAACTATCTTTACTTCCTGCATTTTAATTACTGCTCGTACTTTCATAACATTTGAGGGGATTTTCTCTATGTTATTTACTTTTTTTTCGTCAATGTTGGATATTTATTTTCTGATTAATCACGTCTTTGTCTGGTCTCAATGTGGCCACTTCTTGATTCTTATTTTACACACTTTGTGAATTGCACAAACACTTATACTGTGCAGTAAAGCTTTACACGAGAAGTCAGTCCGATCTGGCCCGGCTCGCCTCACCCTTAAACGAGAAGTCAGCGCTAGTCTGGCCCCGCTCGTCATTAAAAAAAATACACCCGAAAAGTCAGTCTGACCTGACTCAGATCGCCGCGCTTCCAAACGAGAAGTCAGCACCTGTCTGGCCCCGCTCGTCATCAAAAACTTCATATAAACAATTAATTCATAAGCCCAATTTAACGTAGTCCGGATTACTCTAGGAATCGGGAGCAAATTTACCTTAAATCAGCTAAGTTTAATGTCTACTTAAGTTCAATGCCCACTCTGTGGTCAATTGAGCCCATGGTGATCGATCTAGATCGGCTCTCCGAGCTCTAGATCATCTCGCCCTTGTATTTTTCTTTTAGTTTAGGCGATCGATCTAGATCGGCTCTCCGAGCTCTAGATCTTCTTGCCCTTGTATTTTTCTTTTAGTTCAGGCGATCGATCTAGATCGCCTCTCCGAGCTCTTGATCATCTCACCTTTGTATTTTTCTTTTAGTTTAGGCGATCGATCTAGATCGGCTCTCCGAGCTCTAGATTTTCTCGCCCTTGTATTTTTCTTTTAGTTCCGGCGATCGATCTAGATCGGCTCTCCGAGCTCTAGATCATCTCGCCTTTGTATTTTTCTTTTAGTTTAGGCGATAGATCTAGATCGGCTCTCCGAGCTCTAGATCATCTCGCCCTTGTATTTTTCTTTTAGTTTAGGCGATCGATCTAGATCGGCTCTTCGAGCTCTAGATCATCTCGCCCTTGTATTTTTCTTTTAGTTTAGGCGATCGATCTAGATCGGCTCTCCAAGCTCTAGATCATCTCGCCCTTGTATTTTTCTTTTAGTTTAGGCGATCGATCTAGATCGGCTCTCCGAGCTCTAAATCATCTCGCCCATGTATTTTTCTTTTAGTTTAGGCGATCGATCTAGATCGGTTCTCCGAGCTCTAGATCATCTCGCCCTTGTATTTTTCTTTTAGTTTAGGCGATCGATCTAGATCGGCTCTCCGAGCTCTAGATCTTCCCGCTCTTGTATTTTTCTTTTAGTTTAGGCAATCGATCTAGATCGGCTCTCCGAGCTCTAAATCATCTCGCCCTTGTATTTTCTTTTAGTTTAGGCGATCGATCTAGATCGGCTGTCCAAGCTCTAGATCCCGTCGCCCTTATGGTCATATCCTCAGACGATCGTTTCAAATTCGCTCTCTGGACTCTATACCCTCTGACTTTAGTAACTTCTCTAGTATGATATGAGACCGAACTCAAACTCTCGATTACAACCCTATCATTACAATAAAACTAGAAAAATATGCCATTCACCATATAATGGTGAATAACATATTAGGGACAACATACATACCCATAACAAACAACCAAAACCAACACATACATACCCACAACTCAAAAATTATTCACAGAAATAAAATCAAAACAAATTCTTCATTAATCAAAAATAAGCTGCATAGTACATAAATAAACTAAGAGTCAGGAGCAGGACTCTTCTGAGGAGGGGCCGACCCGGACGCTGTAGCCGGCTGATGGACATACTTATCCACTATGTCCACCCCCGCTCGGATGTCCTTGGTGCACTCAGTGTATGCCACATCCATCCCTGGCTTATACTAAGCATTCTTAGGAAGGGCATCCAGAGCCAGCACAGGGAACTGAGCCCTCGCCTCATCCACCCCCAAGGTATACCCATGATTGAGAATGGGAATCAGCAACACCTTGAGAGCCTCGGTGAAGTCACCCGAAGCCTTATAATCCTGAACGGCTTCGGCGCACCGAGCCGCAATGTTGGCCTCCAGATCGGCCACTCTCGCCTTGTGGTCCCCGACCTCCAGCTCCATTCCCTTCTTCTCCTCGGCCAACTCACTCTCCGCGGCCTTCAATTCTTTCTCCTGAGCCTGGAGCTGGGCTTGCAGGGTTTTTATCTCTGCGTCCTTAGGGCGAATAGATGCCCTGAGCTCATCCCTGGTCTTTCATAGCTCGGAAATTTCATCCGATTGGGCAGCCAAGTAGGCTGAGGCTTTGCCCAACATCTTGAAAACTTCTTGGCCGATTGTGCCACCCTGAACCAATATAGAACGTCAGGACCGTCGGACCTTAAACCACTAGAAAGAAAGAAATAAGCAACACTTACCAGTTCTACTGTTTTGCATCCCAGGATCGCCAGCTCCTCGTCAGACATGCTACTAACCCTCTCCTGCTCGAATGTCCCCTCCTGACCTTCCTCAGGGTCCTTCGACTTGATTTTCTTTGAAGACCGACCCTCTTGAGAGGTCGGCCTCTGTCGAGTTGGTTTTTTTGGGACCAACCCCCTCTCTGTAACCTCCCTAGGGGTGTCCACCCTGGTCATGTCCACATATTTTAAAACATATGACTTTAAATGACCGAGAGGTTCTCTTAAATCCACAAAGGATATAAGCCCAGGCAGTCATCCTGCCGTTTGTTCTAACCAAGACCCTTCTGTTCTGACTGAATTCAGAATCCGTTTTTGGCAAGAAAGTCTCAGGATATCACCCCTATTTTCCGCTTTCTAACGAAATCTTGCAAGACTGAGACGAGAGAGTTCAAGGTCTGGTTAACTCTCTACTTGTCTGGGAATCACCCCTCTTCCACTCAGCTTTGTGCTGAAAGTTTAAACTTTCATATTCCTTAGACTCTTTTCCCCTCTTCCATTATGGCTATGACATCACCGACACATCAAAATTTAAATCATCATTGTAATTCTTATGATCAATATAATTTATTGATCTAGTATACTTTGGTGGTCATTTCGTTTCGCGCCACGATTGTCATTGTGGTGGGTCATATATATATTTTCTACCACCATGGCCTCTATTATGGAGTCCACCACGACCACGAGCCAAAATTTGAATATTATGCCGTGGCCAATATTCGAATATTGTGTCGCATTCACTCCAGGAAATGGGCTAAAACCAATATTGATTTCTATTAACAAATCATTATTTTTCTTAGCCAACAATGGACATGCTCTGAGATCAACTCATTATTCAACTCATCAGCCAGCAATAGACATACACTTGGAACGGAATTTCTCTTGAAACCTATCTCTCGATATTGCTGTCGCTAAATCACATTAGAGACATGGAAGGTGGAAAAGGTTTTTCCCAGTATGTCTGCATCTGTCACATCTTCACCACATAATTTCAATTGTGATGTAATCTCCTTTCTGACACCATCCCATTCTGAGGACTTAAAGATGGCTGAATTATATTCAGTGTTAGATTTAAAATCTTGTAATCGTAGGTTGAGCCAATTATGTCTGACTTTCGGTAAAACGGCCCACCTCAAGTGGTTGAACCTTTTTCCATAATTTATACGGATCTCTTAAGGAACTTTTTTTTTCCATAATTCATACGGATCTCAAACCTTTCTGTAAAACGACCAACCTCGAGTGGTCGAATCTTTTTTTTTTTAAATTATTCCGTAATTCATATGGATCTCGAACATATCATTCAAATTGTTATTATTATTCATACGGATCTTTCACTGTTAATACTCAGGTTCAGTCCCTCGTACATATCCATATTGATCTTTCACCGTTAATACTCATGTTCAATCTCTCGTCAAGATGATGATGGAGAAATATCATGGCTTTTGCACGGTCTTGGTTTGTCTCAATATTATTAATGAAAATTGTTTTACCAAGACCCATAGTAACTAAGTGCAATTCAATATTAATGGCTCATGATAAATAAATTTTTTTCTCGATAGAAACAAATACTTGTTAGCCATTGGAAAAAACAAATCAAGAAGAATACAAAAATAAAATTTCACCTTTTGTTGGTTCCTCGAGTCGAGTCTCGTGCTGATAACGTGTTATAGAATTAATAACAGAGAAACACAGATAAATATAACGCAGAAAAAAGAAGGGAAAAGTTTTGTATTATTTCACTAGTATCATGGGGTATTTATAGTAGATATTACAATATGAATACAATATAATTAATAAAACAGAAAATCTTGTAAATCAATTTTAATAATATATAAACATATTTTTATCTTTTATAACACTCTCCCTATTATTACACTTGTGTGTCTATGAAAGGAAGAGCAGAAGTTGAACTTTTGTCTGGGAAGGGAGAAGTAATGGGACACCTAGAATCTTTGGAATTCCGAACCATCAAACCGTTGCCTTGTAGATCAAAGTGGAGATTTGTGATCACTGCGCCATGAGATTCCTTTTGAACATAGCTTCGTCTCAATCCGCAAGTTAAATTTTTCAGTCATTTTAGAATCTCGGAGGAATCTTGAAGAATTCCTAAGTTTTGTTTATTGTAGATTCTTGTAGGGATCATATATTGTCATCTAGTTGTTGGGATAGTAGTAGAGTTAAAGAAATTGATTCTCTTGGACATAAGTGTTGCTTTTGATCATGTTTTTAAGAATCATATGGAAATGGGGTGTTCTAATCTAGACACTTTTTATGCATCTTGTTGATATATTTCTTGGTATTGTTTAGTAGATGAATATGCTGGTTCAGAATCGTTTTATTCATGTTTTGGTGTTGAAATATTGATGTAAAAGTGCTGCAGTTTGAACAGGCTAAATGCAGGAAAACTACAGGAAATCGGGATAGGCGTGTGCCTATGGTCGTGACCTGCTTGCAATAAGTCTCAGTACTCGAGTTCATGCTTTTTTTCTAGGCTAGGCATGCGCCTTAGAGGTGTGCAAAAAATAGAACTTCCTAGTACTTGTAGGAAAGCGCCTGAGAGGCTATGCTTGTGCTTCCAAGGTGTGCGCGTAACTGTACCGAGAGTCGCATAATGTTTCAAAATGTTCCAGGCATGCGCCTAAGCCTAAAGATGCATATTTATGTTTCTTCTGGGCATGGAATGGTTTTATATGATATGTATGTCCCCTATTGGTGTTCATGAATAATAACACTGAAACAGTTGGAAAAAACATGTGTGTGCTATCTGAAGTCGGAAACTGACAGGCCAAGATTCTATGGATGAGAGAATTGGACTATATTCTAAGAATTTGATTCGGTCAAATTCACGAGAATGAGTCATTGGCTATCCCACCTATCTTATTGAATAAGATGATTATTGTCACGGATTTTATTAATACAAAACAAACAAGTAATAAAATTTATAAATCCGGTATTCCCCAAGTGTAGGGATCGTAGTATAGCGATTAATACCGGAGTCGGTCACAGGGAATCGGGGTATCTAGATCATTAATTTTCCTAAGATTGTTACTACTAAAACGAAACTAAAAACGATAAAATAAACTGGACAGAGGATTGTTAATCCAAAGCCAGGAAGGATAAAAGCGATAAAAACTAAATCTAAACTACTAACTATAAAAGGAAATAAACAAGAAGATGAATATGGAGATTAACAATGAACAAACAAAATCATCCAATCCTTCAAACCCTCTATCTCTATCTAAAGTTATCTTGTGATGATTAACTAAAGATGTGGTTCACCTAATCAAAAGTATGAATCCTACTTCCGTAGATAATTCGTCTATCAATCAAAACAAGGTGTAAGATTTATTCAAATCTAGCAACCTAGATAATCAACCTATCAACTTCCGTTATGTCAAGGTTAAAAATCCAATCTTTCCTATGGTGATCTAAGTCTAACATGACTTCCATCAAAATCAAACATCGATAAGCAACCATCTTCCGATATACGTTGCATAACAAATAATCGCATAGGAAAAGATACAACTTTGAGATAAAATCACAAAACAAACTTAAATAAAAGTAGATAAAACCTGAAGAAGAAGATTCAAATCGTTTGAACAATTGCAGCCCCCAAGCATGGAGTACATCGCAGCAGCAAAACAGAAAAGCAAAATAAAAACCTAATCTAACTTGCCACCCTGACAACGCCTAACCTATCCCTGAGAATGGTGCCAGAAATCTGACAGACAATTCCCGGGTTAAACGATTCTAACCGGCAGTGTACCGGGTCAAATTGTGGTGCTAGTATGGTGAGTCAGAGTGTCGAATCCTCGGGAACTTGGTAATTTCTTTTACGTGTGGTTAAACACCAAAGAGTGTTATTAACTCGATCTAAACACGCAATTTTATAATCACTACTATTTCTAGTCAACATAAAATAAATACGTAATTTAATTGTTATTCTAATATAATATATATAGATATATAAATATATATAGATGTACATAAATTGCAAAGTATATATATATATATAAATATATAGGTACCAATATATTAAACAGATAATTCTAGAGAACTGGCCAAAACTTATATAATTGGTTTATACGATCTTTTCGATTAAATGAAATGTGTTCGATCTCTCCTTTTATTTTAGGTCCAATTGAGTAAATGAAACGGTGCACTCCTGAGGTAAACAATTCCTCCTCACACGAGCGTATGAAATTGTCATATGTCCATTGCATCGGTCCAAGGTCCACAAGCGTTACGGTTTTTCGAACGGGTCCCGAGTACAAATCTACCCTTAGATAAAAAGGAGTCATTCCGTTCGTCAAACGGTCAATTTTATTTTAAAGGCTCCGGTTGTCAAGGCCGGACGATTCAACTTTCCGGTTTAAGTTTCAATTAAACTGATGATTTAACATTATTACGATCTCGAGTACAAATTATAATAAAATTCATTTTTCCCAAAACAAATTTACCCCCGGGTAGGAAATCGGATTCCGTTATCACGTTATTCACACGACCAATTTTACCCTCCGGTTTTTCTATCTTTTATCTCGAATCCTGACTACGAGGCGTCAATTCATAATTAGATTATGAATTCCTCAGATCGATTAAATATTTCAATACGAATACGATTAAAATAGAAAAAGATTCAATTAACTCAATTTTAATAATTTTAACTTAACAACATTTCTTTAACGAAAAGATCGAAATAAAACCGATTACATAGTTTTGGCCAGTATTATATTTAGCCTAAAAACATTATAACAACGAAAAATATAAAAACAAACATAAATACTTAAGAAAAGTTACCCGAATACGGCAGTTGATTCAGAAATCGTATTTTTCGGAAATTACAACTTCTTTAGCAAAACCGACTTCCGAGATTTTCCCGAGCATTACAACGATACTTAAACTACATTATTACGGCGTAAGGCCTTATTTACAACTACTACTAAAAAATAAAAAGAAAAGAAAAGAAGAGGAGAATATATATATATGTAGGATGTATATATATTTTGGTACCCTCCGATCGGTTCTCTGATGCATTCCTTATATAGGCAAAGGTGAAGGGGCCGGACCGGTCCGAGATTAAGCCGGATCGGTCCGGTATAATGATTACCCCCACTAACTTGATCACTCCAGCATGTGCGGTGGAGATATTATTTTTTATATATAATTATTAAACTTCTAAAATTCATATCTCGAGTTCTGGCCCTCCAAAAATTGCAAACGAAATGCCAAAATTAAGGTCTCGAGAAACTCTACAACTTTCATGAAGGACTCTTTTCCGATAACGCCTTCTTGATAACCTCGTGTTCATCCGAAGCTTTTACGGGATTTTTCTTAACCCAAATCGATTAGCCACTTGATCACTGTTTAAGTTGTAGACCTCCAATTTTCATAATTTAAATTGCATTGGAAAGCTTTCGGCAAAATCTACAACTTTCGTGAAGAACACTTTTTCAGATAATGTCATTTTGATGAGCCATTCGTTTGTCGGAGACATTTCTCGATTATTATTCAACCAAATTGGTTGGCCACTTGACCACTTAAGCTATTCCATTGATCATTTAAGCTCGTGGCACTCTCTAAATCATTCCAGAGATATGATTATACTTCAATATGTCGATTCTCGGGGTCTCGGGTTATAAATCTGCAATAAAACATCACAAATACCCACGTAAATCTGACACGACACTCCGATTTACTAAAATCGGTACAAAATTACAACTTTTTATTATTTTTACTACTAACTACCATTTCATACTATTTATACCATAATTTCATATATTTTACATAGAATTCGTTGATAATATAACATATTTTTAATCATATAAAAATAATACATCAAATTACTACCCACTTAGCTTTTGATCGTCCTCGAGCAAAAATAAGTGGTAATAAAAGATAATATTATAATTTCTAATGTAATTTATATTGTCAAATATATTAATTATGCTAATTTAAAGTTATAAGAAGACAGAAAGAGTATATAACTTAAGCATTAAATATTATTTAGATGAAATTGTACATGTAACACTTAATAAGTATAAATAAAATATCAGAATTATTTTTAATCGCAACTATTATGAAATTTTTGAATTGGAAACTTCGGTCAGGTAGCCGACAAAAATGGCTTATAGAGTTTAAGTTCAAGATGTTGGTTTAATCGGAAAAAAAGGAAATCAAAAAGAGAAAGAGGCAAGTCGTACGTACCTACATCTTCATATTCTTGATCAAAAATAATCATCGATTACTAACATCTCTTCTTTTTTTTTTTTTTTTTTTTTTTTTTTTAAGACTAAGAACTAAAAGCGTGAGTGTGTGTAGAAAATCAAACTTACAGGCATTGCTTCATCAAGATTGATCGGAGTACTACTCTTTCGATCGAAAATTACAAGTCCGGTTTCCTTAAACTTGTAATAATTCCTGAGATCTTATGATTCAACTTTTTCTTTTTCATTTTTATCTTGTGCCTTCATTCCCAGCAATAGGACATTTCGAGATAATACCCTAGCTGGACTACTATCATCAGGCAATCGGGAGCTTAATTACCTCATAGTGATATAGGACATTTCGTGATAATACCCTACTCACTCCAATCATTGGTAGCTACAACCGATCATTTCTTTTTATTTTTAAGTTGTTAATCACAGATAAGGAAGATACCTGATATTTGATTAATTCTGTGTAAGTATGGTGCTTCGTTCTTAATTCTTTTATAGAATATTAATATATCCGAGCTTATTACCAAAATCGACTATCTTGCAAGTGTCATGAGGTAAGATCGAATATACTACTACTTATCTAATCTTTCCAATCTCAGCATATACCAAAACTTAGCTTTTATGTCTCCATCTCTTTTCATAAGTACGTACAAAACTTGCGGAATTTTAAGGAAATGTAGACCAAAATAAGCTATAGCTTGGTTATTTAATCACAATTGACAATTTCGAGTGAGGTCTTGATCACTCTAATCAAGGCTGAGGTAGGTTATTTGGCTATAGTTATATTTTTGTGGTGCCAAAAATCAACAAACTTAGTCCAATTCCAAACTCATAATTCATATTGAAAAGAAAATGATTCTAAAAATTTTACTTATAAATATCAACATACTTATATAATTTCATGAAAACAATATCTAATATTAATCAATTATATAAACTTAAAATCTTATTAAAATCTAAATTAGACATATAATATAAATTTTTTTTTTTTTTTTGACTATTTTTCGAAAATTTTAATGAATTTTCTAACCTAACTCTACTCCCCACTTACGAAGTGGCATCGTCCCGATGTTCAATGAGTAGTAAAGAAGTAGGTTCGAAAATAAAATTAAAATTATCTATTAACGTTATTTTTCTGATTTTATTTTAGCGTATACTAATTATATCATTAAATAAAAATAAACAACTTAAAAAAACTAAGACATATATATTAAACAAGATAGATTAATACAAACTTAACTAAAGAACTTCAAACTTAACTTAATTTGACTTATTAAAACTTAAATATTACTAACAAACCACTAACAATTCTCTAGATGGTAGACGAACATCCCGGTGTATCAACCGGTAGTAATCCAAACCGACTATCTCTAGACGGAAAAATTTCATCCGTCTCCGAAACTCTTCTACTCCATTCAGAAGAATACACAAACGTGATATCATCCATGAATTAGGCATAGGTTTCCCCCTACTACCTCTCGTGATCGCAAACTCCAATACTGTCCTTTGAATCAATATACCCCAATCGACAAATACACCGAATGTCAAAGCATAAAGTAGAAGCATTTCATTCTCAGCCAAACTTCCAAAATCCCAGGTGGGATAAACTCGAGAATTTATAAAATGCTTCCACGCCTTTAGGTAGAAGCATTTCATTCTCAGCCAAACTTCCAAAATCCCAGGTGGGATAAACTCGAGAATTTATAAAATGCTTCCACGCCTTTAGGTGTGGAAGTAGAGCTCGTGTTGACATGTCGTGATTTGTATCAAAAAGCGGGAACGACATTGGAACGACTCGTGTACTTTATTCAAATGATTAGAGGGATTTTGGAGTCCCCATTGCATTTCAAAATGTGGCATCGTAATCGGTGGAATTTCAAAGATTTGGTTGATAACGGATGAAGAGAAGGGAACACCACTCCTCTTACTAGAACAATCTGAGTGATATCGATCATAGATGTCGTCATAAGTGCAGAATAAAATTCTCGCACTATTGAGACATTTATCCTACCTCTCGGTGTACTGACAAATTTTTTCCAACCAAAACTTCGAATGATAGTTTTTCCCCATTGATCAATCTTATCTAAATTTAAACCTTTCTCCAATAGAATTGGAGAATTCGCAAATCGATTGTGTAAAATGTGATACTCTCATTGGAAGCTTGAAATTCCGGATGATCCGGTGTATTAGGCTCGTAAGAATTAACCGACGGTGAGGAGTGGTTCGACATTTTTAAAACTTGATAAAAAGTAAAAGAAATACAGTTTAAGATAGACAGTGAAAGAATGAGCATTGGTTGCTCCTGCCTTTACTTCTATAAATAGATGGTAAAATTATACGTACGTGGCTGCATTAGACAGACTTCAAAATGACTCAGCATTCTGTTCCTCACGGCCCGGTCCGGAAATATGCCGGATCGGTCCGGTCTCATCTTACTTTAACGAGGGACGAGAGGTGAAAGACAACTTGTATTTTGGTTTTTTACTTCACGTGTGAAACATTGCATATGCCTTTAAAGATATTTCACAAAGAGTATGTTATCTTTGATACGAACGGATAAAACGACACATTATTTTTTATAAAACGACGTAGTAATTCTACAAAAATTATTTTTGTGATATTTTATAGTTTTTATAAAAATTAAACCGATTTAAAATGCAAACCAAATTTTGATAAAAACGATTGTAAAATCAAACTAAACGACAAACGAAAACAAAACAATATCTAAATGACAAATGTCGAAGAAAAAGTGCAATAAAAATGTTTTAATCAAAAATTATTAAATTCATTCTTCATCATAGTCTTCCTCAGGATCAACTTGAAAACTCGAACTCGGAAACGACTGAGAAGCTGGCGGCTGAACTGTAGTCGTGGTCCTGACTGAACTATCAAGACCCATCGAACTCATGCCAGTCGTGACATGTGCAAACTCAGTGAATCCTCCCCAACTCGACATTGCTGGTCTCTCGAACACTGTCGAAAATACACCCGTCCCACTAGATTGGCTTCCAAAAGGATATGACGATGGATGAAAGCTCGAAGGTGGTGGAATAGGTGTTACCCACTCGGTAAGGTATAAGGATCGACCGACAAGGTGGATAGGCGGGATCATCAAAAGTAGGATTACGAAGCAACGCTCGTTCCTTCTTAAACCTCTACGAAGATCATCACACCACCGCCTAGTACTCTCGGCATAATAAGCCACATTGGCTTGACCACGTGCAACATCTGTCACTAAAGATTGAAACATGTCATATGTGATAGTGTTGGAGAAAGGAGTTTGTTGAGGCTGACTAGAAAAAGATGGAAAAGAGGAAGATGATGTAAAAACAGGTGGAGCTGGCTGAGTTTGACGTCTTCTAATCAAAGATCTAATACTACCATCCGGAAGACTAGTCAAACTAGGTCCAATCAGATTTCCATCAGCCAGAGATAACTTGTCATTAGGCAGGAATGGTACTCCCAACCTACGACATAAATCAGAGATAAAACAAGGGAAGTATAGATGACTCCCTGGTCTGGCGATGACAATACTCTCAAAAATTCTTTTAAACATGACCTTTCCAACATCCACTCTAACATCGTTCACCATCGCCCAAGCGATACAAATATCTTCCTTTCCAAAAGCGGTGTGTTTACGAGAAGGATAGAGATTATGGCTAATGAATCTTTTAATTGCCCTTAAACCTCTCAAACAGTTCCCGTAATTAAACCGATTTTCAACCCACACAAACGGTCGGGTCAAAAATAGTCCGGGCTCTCGGGCGATCCGCTCAAAGCTAGCAGGATCATCTAAATTATAAACTACCCTGTAATCCTCTTCCTCAGGAAAAACCTCAACTCCTAGAATTGCATTAATGACGGCAGGGTTAAAAGGAATATTTCTGGTGCGTAAGGGTACGGTTTCCGACTGAGTAAGCTGTTCTTCTGACAATGTAGATAAAACCGAATAAAACTCAGCTACTATAGTCGTGTTAATCTCCCCTTCCCTTCTGGCTGCTAAATCTAACCACTGACGTTTTCTAAAGATATCCTTAACTTCATCACCTAAGTCATCCAAGTCTAATCCTTTTTCAACCAACACATCACATTTACTATAAATGTTCTCATACGCTTTCTTAGCCTCAGGTGATGCGGTTTTTTCAAAGCTTACGGCTTCTTCCTCAGATGATAAAATTACTGTGCCTACGACAGGAGTTGATATAGGAATGTGTGATTTTCTCTTTTTAGAGACTCTCCTACTCGACTCAGCCATTCTACGATATTGGTAATGCCAATCAACAACAAAAACAACAACAAAAACAACAAAAAATAAAAATGTCACAACACACTCAAAAATCAAAATAGTTGAAATTACTCTAACAAATTATGAAAAATACGAAATTGATAACTAAATAAACTAAATTATACCTTAATGTGTAGAAAACGTTGAAAAGTAGGCCGGAAAAGTTCAAAAGTCGCCGGAATGAAATGGAGCTTGTTTTTGACCCTTTTTGAATTTTTCAATTTGTGTTGAAGAGAGGAGATGATAATGAGAAGAAATCAAGTAGTGGTGTAGTGTGAGATGAATTTTTGTGGAAGAAAAGTAAAAAAATTCGTAAGGTGGGGTTTGGGTGTGGGGTGCGGGTGTTAGAAAAAATTAGGGAAGAAGAAGAAGAAAAGAAGGGTCCCCGTCTTTTTATGATTTTAGACCCCGGACCGGTCCGGTATTATGGCCGGATCGGTCCGTGCCCAACTTTTTACATTTTTTTGATTTTTTTTTACTTTTTATGATTTTTGATGAAAACTTATAAAAATTCTAATAAAACTTAATTAAAACCTTAAAAAAAACTTACTAAAAATAAAATTGGAAGGAAATTTTATAATTTTATAACAATTTCTAAAAATTTAATAAAATCTCTATAACACTTTAATAAAAAGCTTATAAAATTTTAATAAATTTATATCAACTCTTATAAAACATTTAAATTAAAATTAAAAAAAAAACTTTTATAAAACTTTTATAAAACTCCTCAAATTTTCATAAAGATCCAATTTTATAAAATTCTCAGAAGTTATGGGAAAATTTTATAAAATACACATATATGAAAAGACTCGAAACTTAAGGGGTTCCTGATTCTTCGATTTCTAAATCTTCCAAAGTTCTGATATAACGCTCGATCAACCTAACTCCTAAAAACGAGGCATTTGAATTATCTCTCGGAATTCCATCGGGATTTTCGGATAACCACCTAATCGTTCCCTTCCTAACAATATTCAAACACTCATCCTGGGATTTGGTTGTGTTTTTCCCACAGCGTCCAACATGTTCACTTTTTCCACAGATTCTGCATCTCATTAGAAACTTTGCCCTTCTTTTTATCGCACTTCTTGATGTTCCATTACATACTTCTCTTAATCTGATCTCTCTCAACAATTTCTTGTTTTGTTCAAAAACTAAAGCTTCTATAGAAAACGCGACATCTCTATCAAGGCCTAATTTCAATAGTAAAATAAAGACTCCTATTCTATCTAAAAAAGACATCCACTTCTTTTACGTCTATCCGGTAAAAGACGAAAAGAGTTTAAACATAATTAAATACGTAAAAGTAAAGACGGATAGAACCTGGTTTTCGGTGATTCCGGTTCTCTGCTTTTCGCTTTTCATTTTTCCTCTCGCTTTTTCAATTTGTCGGGGGATCAATTAGTAACATTATTTCTTCTTTCAGTGTGATTCCTTCTCCCTCCACAAATAACTTTACTCTGTGGCCATTGGCTATAAAAGTTGTATTTCCATCAGTTAGTTCAACGCCCAGTTTTGTAAACCCTTGTTACTTTAAATGGACCTGTCCATCTTGATTTAAGCTTACCTGGAAACAACTTTAAACGTGAATTGTACAAAAGCACTCGATCACCTACATGGAACTCACGCTTAAAGATTCTCTTATCATGGAAAGATTTCGTGCGTTCCTTGTAGATTCGAGCGTTTTCATAAGAATCGAGACGAAATTCTTCTAGTTCTGTCAATTGAAGCAATCTATGATCACCGACAGCCTTAGGATCGAAATTTAGAAATCTAATAGCCCAGAAGGCTCGGTGTTCTAACTCAACTGGGAGATGACATGACTTACCAAAGACTAGCTTATAGGGAGAACAACCAATTGGTGTTTTAAAAGCTGTTCTGTACGCCCATAATGCATCATCTAATTTAACTGCCCAGTTTTTACGATTTGAGTCCACTATTTTTTCCACGATTCTTTTAATCTCTCTATTTGATACCTCTACCTGACCACTAGTTTGCGGATGATAGGGCGTTCCTAACTTATGCGTTACACCATATTTTTCAACTATCTTAGTAAATGGTCGATTGCAAAAGTGTGAACCTCTATCACTAATGATCGCCCTCGGAATGCCATATCTAGTGAATATGTTCTTTTTAAGAAATCGTATGACAACTTTGGTATCATTAGTGGGAAGAGCTTCAGCTTCTACCCATTTTGAAACATAATCTACCATTACAAGAATAAATCTTTTTCCAAAAGATATATGAAAAGGCCCCATGAAATCTATACCCCAAACATCAAATAACTCACATTCTAAAATAGGTTGCATAGGCATTTCATGTTTTTTCGATACATTTCCCCATTTTTGACAAGATTCACAAGATTTAACATACTTATAAGCATCTCTATATAGTGTAGGCCAATAAAAACCACATTGTAAAACTTTAAAAGCAAGTTTTCCAACCTCCATGATGACCTCCTGCCTCACGATCATGACAAAATGATAAAATACTTAAAATTTCATTATCGGCACACATTTTCTGATTATCCCATCCGAACATTTACGGAAAAGGTCTGGTTCCTCCCAGTAATAAAATTTTAAGTCGTAAAAGAATTTCTTTTTCTGCTGCCAAGTCCAATTAGACGGAATATAATCACAGGTTAAGTAATTAATGATATCTCCAAACCAAGGTGAACTTTCCTTAGAAGGAATTCTATTTTTTAATAACTGCATGGTTGAAGGAGTATCTATTCTAAATAATTGTTCATCAGGAAATGAATCTTTAATTTCATTCCCTATCTCTTCCTCAGTCTCCATTCTACTTAGATGATCTGCTACTACATTCTCACTTCCTTTTTTATCTTTAATTTCAATATCAAATTCTTGAAGTAGGAGAATCCATCTAAGAAGACGAGGTTTCGCATCCTTCTTACTCAGTAAATACTTCAAAGCTGAATGGTCTGTATAAATTATTACCTTAGAACCAACAATATACGATCTGAACTTATCTAAGGCAAAAATTACAGCCAACAGTTCTTTTTCTGTAGTTGCATAATTAAGTTGAGCTGCGTTTAATGTGTGAGAAGCATAGTAGATAGCTTTGAGAATTTTGTTATACCTTTGACCTAAAACAGCTCCTACAGCTAAATCGCTAGCATCACACATAATCTCAAACGGCAAACTCCAGTCTGGTGCTACCAATACTGGCGCAGTAATCAACTTCGCTTTCAGGGTCTTAAATGATTCCATACATTGACTATCAAAGTTAAAAGGTACTTCTTTTTCAAGCAAATGACTTAGAGGTTTTGCTATCTTCGAAAAATCTGCAATAAATCTCCTATAAAATCCTGCATGTCCAAGAAATCCTCTTAGAGTCCTTAGATTCACTGGTGGTGGTAATTTTTTAATCACCTCGACTTTAGCTTTATCAACTTCAATTCCTATTTCAGAGATTCTATGACCTAGAACAATTCCTTCTGATACCATTAAGTGACATTTTTCCCGTTTTAGTACTAGATTGGTATCCTCACGGCGTTGTAACACCCTTTTAAGTGTGACAAACATTTACCAAAAGAATCTCCGTAAACACTAAAGTCGTCCATAAAAATTTCTAAGAATTTCTCAACCATATCGAAAAATATAGACATCATACATCTTTGAAACGTAGCAGAGCATTACATAAACCAAACGGCATTCTTTTATAAGCAAAAGTTCCATAAGGACAAGTGAAAGTAGTCTTTTCCCTATCTCCCGCTCGCAATGAAAATCTGTAAATATCCTGAATAACCATCTAAGAAACAAGTAATACTTATGACCACTTAAACGTTCCAACATCTGAACTATGAATGGAAGTGGATGATGATCTTTCTTAGTATGATCATTTAGCTTTCTAAAATCAATGCACATTCGATAACCTGTAATTTCCCTTGTTGGAATCCATTCATTCTTATCATTCTCTTTCACTGTGAAACCTCCTTTCTTTGGTACAACTTGAGTTGGACTTACCCATTCACTATCTGATATAGGAAAGATTATTCCCATTTCTAATAGCTTAATCACCTCTTTCTTAACTATTAACTCAAATTCGGGTTGAGGCGGCGTTGCGGTTGAATACAAGGTTTAGCATCTTCTTTCAGAATTATCTTATGAACACAAATCTCAGGGCTAATACCTCGAATATCGGCAACTATCCATCCAAAAGCTTTCTTATGCTTTCTTAACATTCTTAGTAATTGATCTTCTTGTTGCTCAGTTAAAGTTGATGAAATAATAATCGGTAATAGATTATCAGTTTCAAGAAAAGCATATTTCAGATTCAAAGGTAACGGTTTCAATTCCAGATTCTTCGGCGGATCTTCTATTGACGATTTAAGAACTGGTCCTTCTAGTTCTAACTCCAAATACTTATGCCATGGTGGCTTAAAAGTAACGCTTCCTTTATCTAGAGAAAGAATTATCTCTTTCATTTCAAGGTCTTCCTCATCTTCTTTATAGATAGACGAGTTAAGCATTCTTCTAATCTGTCTTCAAAAGTTGGTAATCGATTATCATATACGTAATGAATATCTTCTATAAAAGAACATGATTCTGATGATGTATAATTCGTAGCTTTGAAAATATTGAAAGCAACTTCATCTTCATTGACTCTCAAAGTTAATTCTCCTTTCTGAACATCGATTAAAGTTCTTCCTGTAGCTAGAAATGGTCGACCTAGAATAAGTGGCGCTGAATATCCTTCTTCCATTTCCATAACTACAAAGTCTACTGGAAAATAGAATTTGTCTACTTTAACCAATACGTCCTTAATAATCCCTTTAGGGTACTTAATCGATCTATCTGCCATTTGCAGAGTCATTTCAGTCTTAGTAAGCTTTCCTATGCCTAGCTTTTTATAATCCTCGTAAGACATGAGATTTATACTAGCTCCAAGATCACATAAGACCTTCTTAAACAGAAATCCTCCAATCTCACATGGAATCGTAAAACTTCCAGGATCTTTCAGTTTAGGTGGTAACTTATGCTGCAGAATTGCAGAACATTCTTCATTTAGGCATATCTTCTCATATTCCTCTAATTTTTTCTTATTTGATAGTATATCTTTCAGAAACTTTCCATAGGCAGGTATATTAATCAGAGCTTCAATAACGGGGATATTAACATGAATATGACGAAAAGTGTCAAGGAAACGAGCATACTTCTTATCAATTTTTGCCTTTTTGATTTGATCTTTAGGAGGGTAAGGTAAAGATTCTAAATCTATAACCTTTGGCTCCCTAGTCAATTTCTCCTTTCATTTTTCCTTAAACCTTTGAGTATTACTTAGTCGCCATGTTTCAGGTTCTTGAATTTTTTCCTTTAAATTGTTCCCTGAATCAATCTCTACTTCAGATTCTTTCGGTTCTTCCTGTTTCTCATACTTATTACCAGTTTCATCTATTCTAACATGTTCCTTGAATAAATTCCTTAAATCTTTATCCATAGGGTCTTTCAAAATCCTAGGGATTTTTACCCATTTTTCACCTTCATTCTTAGATTCCAAACTTCTATTCCTTTTCAAGAAATTCTCTATAATTTCTTCTTCCTCATCGTGAATTCAATTTCATCTTTAGTTTCATCATTCTTTCCATCTAAATCATTTTCTACTTCATTATTCCCAAAGTTTTCAACTCCATTACTACCACGAGCTTTCTACTTCTCGTAACTACAACATTTACCTCTCTTGGGTTTCTTTCAGTGTTGCTAGGTAATCCTCCTGGTGGTCTACTGTTATTACGTTCACCTTCCCTACTCAAATGATCTTCCATATTCCTTAATGAAGCTTCTATCGTTCTCATTCTGGTATCATGTCCACTCATAGATGTTTTCATTGTACTCATATCTTTAATGACTGTACCAATAGAAGTCATCATTGTCTCCATATTCTTAGATTGAGTAGATACTACACCCATCATATTTTCCATTAATTTTTCCCATTTTTCAACTCCTTCTGCAGGTTGAGTTGAACTCTGAGTTACTGGTATACTTTGAGTGGTATGTTGAGGATAGGATCTAGGTAATGATTGTAAATTCTGATTAGATGTATCTCCTTGATAAACTTGGTTATTATTCTTATATGGGACCTGGATATGGCGGTTGTCCTTGCTTACTAGGGTTTTCGGACCATCGATAAGTAGGGTGATCTCTTCTAATAGCATTAAACGAGTTTGAGTATGCATTATTCAAATTCCTATGCTGCTGAAGAAAACTCACCTCCTCTCTTGAATATCCTGTTGGTTCTTCACTCCCTAATGGCATATTATCCTGATTTGAGTATTCAGTTGGTGTACTATTTTCTGAACTTTGGTTCTTATTTTGTAGGCCATCAAATTTCCTACTCAAAATTTCTAAATGTGCTAGAACTTCCGTATTAGACGTACATTCTCCTGCAAAAGCTACTTTTCTGGTGCTAGAACCGGTTTCCCACATTCTGTTGTTTTTGGAAATCTTTTCTATAGCATCGTAAACTGTTTGAGCTTCACTCATCATTAACGAACCACCACATGCATGATCTACATCGACGTGAATCTTTTCTCAATTTACGACGTAAGAGTTGAATTTGCATATCTAAGGAATAACCATGATCGGGACAAGCTCTTAACAGTTTTTTAAACCTTTCCCACGCATTCCCTAGAGTTTCCTCAGATCCTTGTCTAAAGTTAGCAACCTCGACTTTTAATTCCAAATTTCGTCCTGGAGTGAAATATTGTTTCAGAAATTCAGTTTGAATCTCTTCCCAACTTGTAAGTGAGTGATGTGGAAGAGACATAAACCAATCTCGGGCTTGTCCTTTTAAAGAAAAAGGAAACATAGTCATCCTCGTTAATTCCTTATGAGCACCTTGACTTTTGGCTGTATTGCACACTTCTTCAAAAAGATAGAGATGATGATGTGGATCTTCATCATCCTCTCCTAGAAATTGGGCTCTTGCGTCAATTAAACCAAAAAGATGAGACTTAATTTCGAAATTATTCGCTCCTTCATTGGGTAAAAGTATGGGATTATTAGTCTGGTTTCTTCTCACGGTTTGATCACAGATAGGTCTTGGGTTTGGCGGATTGTTACGATTATTCTGGTTCCGATTTTGATTATTTCTATTATTATTATTATTATTAGGGTTAACAGGGTTTTGTCCATGCCCTAGAGCATGTTCCAGCCCTTGTTCAGGTGTTTCATCACTGATTTCAGCCATTCTCGTATTTTTATTAGAAGATGATTCTTGATCAGGATTTCCCTGACTAGTATGACCGCGTTTACTCTCTACTCTTAACTGCCTTTCGTAAGTGTTTATGTCAGGCTTATAAGGAGTGAGCGGGGCCTTACCACTTCTGGTCATCAACTAACGAAAAATAGAAAATAACTAGAAATTGATAGTAGTAAAAATTGGTAATTTACCTACAAGGTAACAACCAACGAAAAATAAAATAGAAATGGGATAAGAAAAGTGTTGACTTATTCTCGAGAATTTTGAGCTAATACAAGTAGTAACCATAGACACAAAAAAAGAAATTAGCGACGTTCCCCGGCAACGGCGCCAAAAAGCTGACAACGCCTAACCTATCCCTGAGAATGGTGCCAGAAATCTGACAGACAATTCCCGGGTTAAACGATTCTAACCGGCAGTGTACCGGGTCAAATTGTGATGCTAGTATGGTGAGTCAGAGTGTCGAATCCTCAGGGAACATGGTAATTTCTTTTACGTGTGGTTAAACACCAAAGAGTCATTATTAACTCGATCTAAACCGCAATTTTATAACACGGATCACTACTATTCTAGTCAACATAAAATAAATACGTAATTTAATTGTTATTCTAATATAATATATATAGATATATAAATATATATAGATGTACATAAATTGCAAAGTATATATATATATAAATATATAGGTACCAATATATTAAACAGATAATTCTAGAGAACTGGCCAAAACTTATATAATTGGTTTATACGATCTTTTGGATTAAATGAAATGTGTTCGATCTCTCCTTTTATTTTAGGTCCAATTGAGTAAATGAAACGGTGCACTCCTGAGGTAAACAATTCCTCCTCACACGAGCGTATGAAATTGTCATATGTCCATTGCATCAGTCCAAGGTCCACAACTGTTACGGTTTTTCTGAACAGGTCCCGAGTACAAATCTACCCTTAGATAAAAAGGAGTCATTCCGTTCGTCAAACGGTCAATTTTATTTTAAAGGCTCCGGTTGTCAAGGCCGGACGATTCAACTTTCCGGTTTAAGTTTCAATTAAACTGATGATTTAACATTATTACGATCTCGAGTACAAATTATAATAAAATTCATTTTTCCCAAAACAAATTTACCCCCGGGTAGGAAATCGGATTCCGTTATCACGTTATTCACACGACCAATTTTACCCTCCGGTTTTTCTATCTTTTATCTCGAATCCTGACTACGAGGCGTCAATTCATAATTAGATTATGAATTCCTCAGATCGATTAAATATGTCAATACGAATACGATTAAAATAGAAAAAGATTCAATTAACTCAATTTTAATAATTTTAACTTAACAACATTTCTATAACGAAAAGATCGAAATAAAACCGATTACATAGTTTTGGCCAGTATTATATTTAGCCTAAAAACATTATAACAACGAAAAATATAAAAACAAACATAAATACTTAAGAAAAGTTACCCGAATACGGCAGTTGATTCAGAAATCGTATTTTTCGGAAATTACAACTTCTTTAGCAAAACCGACTTCCGAGATTTTCCCGAGCATTACAACGATACTTAAACTACATTATTACGGCGTAAGGCCTTATTTACAACTACTACTAAAAAATAAAAAGAAAAGAAAAGAAGAGGAGAATATATATATATATGTAGGATGTATATATATTTTGGTACCCTCCGATCGGTTCTCTGATGCATTCCTTATATAGGCAAAGGTGAAGGGGCCGGACCGGTCCGAGATTAAGCCGGATCGGTCCGGTATAATGATTACCCCCACTAACTTGATCACTCCAGCATGTGCGGTGGAGATATTATTTTTTATATATAATTATTAAACTTCTAAAATTCATATCTCGAGTTATGGCCCTCCAAAAATTGCAAACGAAATGCCAAAATTAAGGTCTCGAGAAACTCTACAACTTTCATGAAGGACTCTTTTCCAGATAACGCCTTCTTGATAACCTCGTGTTCATCCGAAGCTTTTACGGGATTTTTCTTAACCCAAATCGATTAGCCACTTGATCACTGTTTAAGTTGTAGACCTCCAATCTTCATAATTTAAATTGCATTGGAAAGCTTTCGGAAAAATCTACAACTTTCGTGAAGAACACTTTTTCAGATAATGTCATTTTGATGAGCCATTCGTTTGTCGGAGACATTTCTCGATTATTATTCAACCAAATTGGTTGGCCACTTGACCACTTAAGCTATTCCATTGATCATTTAAGCTCGTGGCACTCTCTAAATCATTCCATAGATATGATTATACTTCAATATGTCGATTCTCGGGGTCTCGGGTTATAAATCTGCAATAAAACATCACAAATACCCACGTAAATCTGACACGACACTCCGATTTACTAAAATCGGTACAAAATTACAACTTTTTATTATTTTTACTACTAACTACCATTTCATACTATTTATACCATAATTTCATATATTTTACATAGAATTCGTTGATAATATAACATATTTTTAATCATATAAAAATAATACATCACACCCCAGCCTCCCCAAAGGGGGCTGGGGCCGCCTAGGGTTTGCCTCTTATGATGGTGTATCAATGAGATCGAATAATGTGTGTCTTAGGGTTGAAATCGCGCTGCTATTTATAGAAAAGTAAGGCGGCTGCTGCTTAAGTCGGCCGTGGACGCCCGTCCTCTTCTCTGGACGCTCGTCCATTCTTCTGGACGGAGGTGGACGCCCGTTTGCTTCAGCGTCCAAACTCTCTGTATCAAAATCGCTCCTCCGGACGCCAGTCCAGCCTGGACGGGACTTGGACGTGCGTTCAGCTCTTTTTCTTCCAAATTCATCTTGATCTTCATTCCAACTTCATCTCTATCTCTTTCCTTCCATGCAAATCATCATTTGAACATCTTTTAAGCTCCTTTCACCTCATGCAAGCGTTCCTACATCATGATAAAAACATGCAAAATGTAACATCTTACATCTAAAGACATTTATCCACTAAAATCACATAATTAGCTCGATTTTGCACTTTAATACTTCTAAAACTCATTTGCTCAATATTTCAATATAAAGCTCGATTTCTCTGAAAAACATCCACATATGGGGAAAATTGATATAAAATATATCCTTATAAAACGTATAAAATCACCCTTAACAACTCCCCCACACTTAAACCTTGCTCGTCCCGAGCAAGACAAAACATAATCAAGACTCGAGACATATAAACATTTATGCAAATATAAAACATATTCAAGTAGTTTAGAGGTTCACCCAAGTGTGTGTGCATAGCCATAGAAAATTTCCACTAAATCCAAACTTGAAAAACTCAAAGCAAAACTAGCTAATACCCCCTCGTGGACTAGCAATAAATGACACTCATAAGATGTACCCTACAAACGTGACATATCCCGAAAAAGATGATCGAATGAATCTAGGGCCTTTCTGAAATACTCAGAGGATAATCCCTACATCATATCTTTCAGCTTATATTGGGGATAAGATTAACGAAAACTAAGCCTTATATTCAATTTCGTAACGATATCTTAGTCGATTCGACTTATTCACTTTAAACACACATTAGAAGAAGCTATTGCCCTCATAGCAGAATAGGACATTTCGAGATAATCCCCTACCTTACTCAAATCATAAGGCAGCTTTTCCTAACTGTCGTGAGCTTTTAGTCATCATGGTGGTATAGGACATACGTGTACACCCTACCTCACTCAAATCATCGACTAGCTTTCGACACACACGATTAATTCATTAATTCAACTTCTTCAATTGGGCAATAGTTACGTGTACTTATCACATTCAAACTTCCAGATATTCACAGTATGTCATACTTTAATCCTAGAATACAAACTATCATAAATCTCACGATATATACGTATTACTAAGCACATGACTTATAAGATAATCAAAAACTACTAATCCAAAACGGGGTATAACTTTATAAATTAGCTCATCATTCACTATGGCACGTGGAAAATAAATCTTGGTGAAACAACTAACTCACTAAAAATATGGTATACAGCATCAATGACTATAACAAACCGAACAAAAACGTGTATTGCCTACTCTGGACAAAACAAAAACAAAAGTGTCGAAAAAATTTGAAAAATTAAGCCCCTATTTTGCACGGAAACATCATGTATTAAGCAAATGGTAGATACATAGCGATCATTCCCCTCCCCCACACTTAAATAACAACATGTCCTCATGTTGTGCAGAATAAGAGAAACTTAGCTGATTGTAGTTCTAAAGTGGCAATTCCGGAAGTGCTACGTATCAACTCTAGAAAGGCTTGATGAAAGCAGTAAACTGTGGACCATCCACCGGAAAACTGACATCATCTGAAAGCTCACAAGTGCTATAGCAAATATCCTGCATACATGAAAAACAACACAAAACGTACCTCGGGGATAGGGGCACAAAAGATTATAGACGAGGCAATATCATAAAACAAAGCATAAGCGATTAAGAACCGATAAAAACCAAACCTATGTGAAATGTAGTGCAGAGATATAATGTCGGCAGGAGGAAGGTCATATGGATTTTTTCAAATTCAGCTCATGCAAGTTACCTGATCACAAAAACCGACACCAAAACCCACGACGACACAAGACAAAACAAAACAACCCTAATACAACGAAACGAAAACTATCTAATGCAACGAGAAGAGAACTATCTTCCGTATTTATTCGAAAAACAAAAACAATAAAAAAAAAAAAAAAAAAACAATAATAATAGCAAAAACTTTTCTTAATATTGGGTTGCCTCCAAACAAGCGCCTTTCTTTACTGTCTTTGGCTAGACACACGTGAAACTCAGCCTGGATCAGGCCACTTAACCTTTCTTCCAGCCACTACATCGTGTAAGCTCTGATCAGTGGTGTGGCTGCAGAAACAGCATCTCACACATGGGGTCAAATCTTTGATAGCTTTCCAAGCACGTTTAAATTTCCCCATTGTGGACTTCTTCTTCTTCGCTTCTCTTTAACCTTCGCTCCCTTGCAAACTCTTCCATATCCCAACTACCAGCCAGAACTTCCTCTACTGGACCGCTACCGTCACCCTCAGAAAACAAATCGGGCGAAAACTCGTCAAACTGGTTGACTTCAGGGGTACCACACCCGAGGATGTCGAGGAAATGAACAATCAAAGGTTTCTCTTTGGGTTGACCAATATAATGCTTGCACCTTTGACCATTCACTCGAACGGCCGGTCACCATGACCTCTTAACTCTAAAACGCCTCCAGGAATAATTTGTAGAATCTCAAAGGGGCCGGACCAACGTGTCCTTAACTTTCCAGGGAACGGATGCAACCCGGAATTATACGAAGAAACTTGCTCCCCGACTTGAAATTCTCGCCGCTTGATCTTTTCATCATGAAGGAGTTTCATTCGTCCTTACGATCCTGGCACTCTCGTAGGCTTGGAGTCTAAACTCATCTAACTCATGCAAATGTTGCAATCGATGTTTTCCACAAGATTGGGTATCGAAGTTTAAGAATTTAATGGCCCAATACGCTCTATGCTCTAATTCGATTGGCAAGTGGCATGATTTTCCATAAACCATCTGATAGGGTGATGTACCCATGGGGGTCTTATAGGCGCTTCGTATGCCCATAGTACATCATCCAACTTTAGACTCCGAATCCTTTCTATGACTCGTTCACCGTTTTCTCCAGGATCTTCTTCAAACTCGGTTGCTTCGCTCAACCTGACCACTAGTCATCGGATGATATGGTGTGCCAGTTTTGTGACGAACACCATACTTTTCAAGAACTTTCTCTAGGGGTAGGTTGCAGAAATGCGTCCCTTCATCACTGATCAAGGCACGTGGACACCCAAACCTCACGAAGATGTTTTTTTTTAGAAATTTCATGACCGTCTTATGATCATTGTGAGGAGTGGCTTGAGCCTCTACCCATTTAGACACGTAGTCTACGTAGACTAAGATGTATTTATTACCACAAGAAGATGGAAATGGACCCATAAAATCGATGCCCCATACATCAAAGACTTCGCATTCAAGAATGGGTTTCAATGGCATGTCGAAACGCCTTGTCAGAGTACCGGTTCTTTGACACCTATCACAAGCTTTACGTAAAGCTTCGTATCCTTAAAGATCGTGGGCCAATAAAAACCGGATTGGAAGATCTTAGCAACGGTTTTCCAAGGACCAAAGTGACCACCGGTGGGTCCACTGTGGCATTGCTCAATAATATCGCGTTGCTCAGATTCTGGAACACACCTCCTTAGCAAACCATCTTTACAGATTTTGAAGAGGTAAGGCTCATCCCAAACAAAGTATTTCATATCAGAGAAGAACTTCTTCTTCTCTTGATATGACAATTTTGGATCAAGATATTGGGAATGAAGGTAGTTTACGATGGAAGCATACCAAGGAATCTCGGGAGTGCACTTGTCTAGATGCATAACATTCCGGAGAGGAAGGGAGAGGTCTAAATCTTCGTGTTCTTCCTCCTCTTCATCCTTCATTCTCTTATCCACAATCACCTCAACACTCGTGGCTTCAACGGCTCCTCTAATGTGACTTCCGCCGGGTGATTAACATCTTCAACTATCTCTAACGTCGGATCTTTCCTAGGACAACCGTCTTCATCATCACACCCCGGTGGGAAGGAAGTCTCTAACCTTTGTAACTTAAGCCGACCCACATCAGGTTCTAGCTCATCAATTGTCCCTTGTTGCCCATGGCTTCGATCTTGACCCAACGGAGAACAAGGATAGTTACTACTCCCACCATTGTATGGTGGTGCATAGTTGTGGTCATATTGGAATTGATTCTCATGACTTGCACCATCATCGTCGTAAGCATCTTCTCCACCATAAGGGAGTGTGGGAGTTAGGTCAATGCCTTGGTTTTGAGCCATTTCCCCGATTCGTCTCTCCAGATTCTTTGTTGTGCTCAGAAGGAATTGGATGATATTGTTTTGCTCCTCCAAATTAGCTTCAAGATCGTCAGATTGAGAGGGGTCTGGATAGTTCTGAAAGTGTTGTGGAAAAGATTGGTAAGACCAACTTTGATTTTGATCGGAAAAATTGATATCTTGATCCTGACTGAAGTTCGGGTTTTGATAAAAATTCTGATTTGGATTTAAACCCTGATTTTGAAATTTTCTATGGCCAGAGAACTGATTATCAAATGTCTTATTGTTCTGGCCAATGAAAGCGTCTTCGTCCACTATTAGGACGAAACGAGCAAAGATGTCCCACGTTGTCACAATTCGACATGTGACCGGACCGAAATTTCCCGATTATGGAAAGAATTGACTTGATATCCAAGCAGGGGGAAGAGATCGACACGGCCAACAAGATGGCCGGGTCGACAACATCTTCCACAAAACGAACGGGGAGAGTTCTGTGGAAAAGACGGGGTCGGATTCATAGGATTAAGCGACATTTGAAGAGATGCCATATGCTGTTTCAGCATGGCGATCTTACTTTGCTCATCCATGTCCTCAATCCTAGATGGAAGATTGTATGAAACACAAACAGAAACCTAAACTACGAAAAATTTAAAACAGGAAACACTAAAAACGTGTTGAAATCTTCTGAGCCCAAAATGGAAGGGAAAACAGTGGATTTTGACCTCGAAAACGGTGTCGGACGGCCTTTTGCCATCTATTACGTCGTCGGCGTCGGAACGAGCTTTCTGAATTGGGGTCCTACGCGCCAATCCGACACTCGAGCCGAAAGTTATGGCCAAAATACTAAAGAGTGCTAAAACGATCCCTTTTATCCAAAAATTTGATCGTTAAAAACGTGGGGTCAGATAATTCAACCTCAGATGTCCCCGAATTAATGTGGAAACTAGAAAAGATAGAAACAAAAACCCTACCTACGAAAAGACACTGAAACAGGAGGACAGACGGGCGTTTGGAAATCCGAACGCTCGTCCGGAAGGTCAAGAACAGGACGGGCGTCCAAATTTGATGGACGTTCGTCTGACTTGGTAAAAATGATACAGAGTTGAGAATTTTAAAACGGACGGGCGTTTGATTGTTCAGACGCCCGTCTGGGACAGGAAAAAAAAAAACAGAGACGAAAAACAAAGGAAAAACGGGGGACGAAAGGACGAAAAAAACAAAAACAGATAGGAAAATAAAAACGAGATAAAGTGGGAGAAACCTAATAGAATACTACAAAACCTAAACGATTAAAAACCCTAATAACCTAACTAAAGTCTACCTAAAAACAAGAAATATAAAGAAATTAAAACAAGAAAAGCGGAACAGCTTAGAAAAACTAATAAAACTAGACAACCGTACCGATTCCCCGGCAACGGCGCCAAAAACTTGTCACGGATTTTATGCAATGAAAACAAACAAGTAATAAAATTTATAAATCCGGTATTCCCCAAGTGTAGGGATCGTAGTATAGCGATTAATACCGGAGTCGGTCACAGGGAATCGGGGTATCTAGTTCATTAATTTTCCTAAGATTGTTACTACTAAAACGAAACTAAAAACGATAAAATAAACTGGACAGAGGATTGTTAATCCAAAGCCAGGAAGGATAAAAGCGATAAAAACTAAATCTAAACTACTAACTATAAAAGGAAATAAACAAGAAGATGAATATGGAGATTAACAATGAACAAACAAAATCATCCAATCCTTCAAACCCTCTATCTCTATCTAAAGTTATCTTGTGATGATTAACTAAAGATGTGGTTCACCTAATCAAAAGTATGAATCCTACTTCCGTAGATTATTCGTCTATCAATCAAAACAAGGTGTAAGATTTATTCAAATCTAGCAACCTAGATAATCAACCTATCAACTTCTGTTATGTCAAGGTTAAAAATCCAATCTTTCCTATGGTGATCTAAGTCTAACATGACTTCCATCAAAATCAAACATCGATAAGCAACCATCTTCCGATATACGTTGCATAACAAATAATCGCATAGGAAAAGATACAACTTTGAGATAAAATCACAAAACAAACTTAAATAAAAGTAGATAAAACCCGAAGAAGAAGATTCAAATCGTTTGAACAATTGCGGCCCCCAAGCATGGAGTACATCGCAAAGAAAGAAAAACGAGAAAAGCAAAATAAAAACCTAATCTAACTTGCCACCCCAAATTCTCCCCAAAGGGGGCCGGGGCCGCCTAGGGTTTGCCTCTTATGATGGTGTATCAATGAGATCGAATAATGTGTGTCTTAGGGTTGAAATCGCGCCGCTATTTATAGAAAAGTAAGGCGGCCGCCGCTTAAGTCGGCCGTGGACGCCCGTCCTCTTCTCTCGGACGCTCGTCCATTCTTCTCGGACGGAGGTGGACGCCCGTTTGCTTCGGCGTCCAAACTCTCTCGTATCAAAATCGCTCCTCCGGACGCCGGTCCGGCTCCTCGGACGGGACTTGGACGTGCGTTCGGCCTCTTTTTCTTCCAAATTCATCTTGATCTTCATTCCAACTTCATCTCTATCTCTTTCCTTCCATGCAAATCATCATTTGAACATCTTTTAAGCTCCTTTCACCTCATGCAAGCGTGCCTACATCATGATAAAAACATGCAAAATGTAACATCTTACATCTAAAGACATTTATCCACTAAAATCACATAATTAGCTCGATTTTGCACTTTAATACTTCTAAAACTCATTTGCTCAATATTTCAATATAAAGCTCGATTTCTCTGAAAAACATCCACATATGGGGAAAATTGATATAAAATATATCCTTATAAAACGTATAAAATCACCCTTAACAACTCCCCCACACTTAAACCTTGCTCGTCCCGAGCAAGACAAAACATAATCAAGACTCGAGACAGTCCCCTTGTTTGTTAGCCTTAAGAAAGTGATCGATCGTGGGGGTTCATATTAGACTAATTGATCACTGGTCAGATATGTGAATTAATTGATCATCAGGGGTTAATGGTAAATAAGGATAAGATATTCTGTGTCGGGTTTACGGAGATATCCCACTCAGAATGGACAGTCTATGGAGGGTTAATCCGTATGTAGTGATTATATCAATGGACGCTTATTCACTCTATGGGTTGAGTATAAGTATATATCTATAATTGGTAGAGTTCAGTTCGGGTTTATGGTGGCGTACGTAATCCCGGAATTAATAATTAATGTACTTATTCGGTTCGATGAATAATTAATTATTGGAGCTACTGGTTATAGGTCCATGGTCCCCGATGTGGCTTCTGTAATTCGGACTAATAATCTTGTTATTTGGGCCTCAGTGATAATTAATTGGCTGGGCTAATTAATTGATATGCATAGATATTATTTAGTTGGGCTAAATAATATAATACACATAAAAGACATTTTATGTGGGCTTAGTAACCCTTAATGGTGGCGCCAATATATGTCATTTAATTAGAGAGAAATTAGTTTTCTTGGATAATTATTTGACATGTGATTTATCTTTTATTTGTTAAATGATAATTCATGGAATATTAGATAATAATATGATTTATCCTAATTTGTTTGGGATAATCATTTTATTTATCTTTTATTTGGAATAAAGGATTAATGTAATAATTATCTCTTAATTATTTAATCCTTGGAGGACAAGGATTACTCTCCTATATAAAGAGAGTTCTCCCAAGCCTTAGGCATTGAAAATTTCGACTTGACCACCAAAAAAGAGAGAAATAATTAGTTTTCTTGTCTTGGGTTTTAGAAGAAGAAAAACTACAAGTTTTTCTTGGTGTTGCATATCATGGAGGTTCGTTTATCAAGAAGGGTGTCCACCAACCGCCGTTTGGAGAACACATCGGAAGATCTTGGCTTCTCTTCCTACTATTGGTAACATGATCTTAACCCCCTTGTAGTAGTTTAAGTCCTTTAATTATGTATTGTGATGTATAAGTCGTGATCCATCCGCTGCGCGTAGATCTAACTCGTTTAGATCTAAGAACATGCATCCTTCATGAGTAACCCATGCATGCGCATCAGCCTGAAAATGCAGTTTTATGTTTATTTTGTGTATGGCATTCTAGTAAGTGGTATGTATCTCTTCGGGACATTATGTGGAACATGCCGAATGTTTTTTCGAATAAGAAACTCGGTATCCGAAAAGATGGCGTCATAGTATGTTATGAAATTGTCCTCAAGGAATAATATAATCATATAAAGTTTCTCTTTAAAAAAAATCTAATTGAAATAGTTGCCGTTTGCAGCCCTTGTCCGCTTATTTTTTTGGGGGAAGGGGCCACAATGATAAAAAAATTAATAAATGGGTCTGGAAGGACAAAAATAACATTTTCATGATTATAAAGGACAAAAATCACAATTGTTACTTTAAAATTGTTACTTTACGTGTTAATGTTACTTTGTGTTTCACAATTGTTATTTCATATTTACTCTTTTCCACATTTGTTACTTCAAATTTGTTACTTCATAATTGTTATTTTTGTCATTATTAAATTACAGTTTTCTTATATCCTGATTTTTTGATAATTTTGTCTTTCTGGAAAAAAAAAAATATTTTTAGCCTGATCTTGACCAATAATTTGGTTTTTTTTATCATTATAATCATTTAAGTAATTTGAAAAGTACAAAATTAAGGTCCGAGAAGAAATGACCAACTCGACTTCTTTTGAATATTGAAATAATATTACCTAGTGGAATTATTTTTCTCCACTGCAAAGATAATGATATAATACTTGCAATATTAGCTTATTCTTTAACGTACACGATCAACCGTCGAAAATTTTGAAAATGTCTTAAGTACTAATAAACTAATATAAAATAGTAAGGAACATTTTCATATAGAAAATCCAAAACAGATTCACCAACCCAATTAAACTTTAGAGACCATATGTTGTACGATAAGTAATGTAGGTGATGTTTGTCTTAATCCAAGTTGACAAGATCATTATGTATCACATTTTATAGAGGTGATTTTTGTATCAATTTAGTAATGTAGGATATTACAGTATCTAAATCAATAATCCAGTTATATAGTTGACCCAACTTATACACAGTAACACGGTAAACACCTATTGACGTGTGTATGACCCGACTTCATACACATGACACTTATCAGACATTGGACAAAATGATAAAGGCCGTCTCATCTAATGCGCCTATATGGGCTAAGCTCAGTATTCGGCCTTATATCAGATGACTTCTGCAATACTCGCTTCAGTACAACGCATGTTGCACTTCTTATCATTGTATCCACATTACACATGTCGTCTTTTGTCCGACATGACACAGGTTATCATGTGTCCAACATGTCGCGAGTCGTCATGTGTCTTCTATGATTTGCTCGACGTAAAACGTCTACTGCCTCAAAATGCCGACATCGTGCAGGTCACTTCGGTGTCTTAAAGTCAGCTCCGAACAAGTCAGTCCAAACCTCATTTGACAGTTACACTTCATTAACCAGGCATTAAGTCATGTTGTTGTAAATGCTCATTGATTCTCTCCGTCAGGCCCATGATTGCTCCATTAATGCCTCTTAAATGGAACCATATCATTGACCACGACTTTAATGACAACACAACCGTCTCCCCCACATGGGAAGCCTATTTAAATGATCACCATCCTCATTATCTAGAACTACATTTTTGCTTGATCTCAACATTCTGCGTACCTAGATAGTCATAATTTGGCTCAGCTAATCATCATCCGAAAAACTGCAAAATTGCTAGTTCGGCAATGCTCCCGAATCTCGATTACCCAACTCACGACCCAATTTCATATCTGACAATTTTGAGCATCATCAGTTATATTTTTTATTTTTGTATTTATTATAAATAACTATGTTCTTCTTTACACACTTGATTAAATAAAACTATAACATTTAAAATAAAAAACGACTGTGTGTTGAATATCTATTTTTCTTAGATTTACTAATAATAGCACTCGTCAGTAATCTGTCAGCAATTTTATGGTGATCCTGATAAATCATGTCACACTTGTTCCGTCACTTAAAATTTTTGGGAAAAAACTAAAATTTTGGGTTATTTTTTCTTGCAAGTAAGGATTCACGTAAATATTCATAATATCTATTGGTTTTGGTACACCATGTCAGAGTTGAGACCGGAACAAAATAAAATTTGCCATATTCTGTGTTGATAAATAGTCTAAGTTTGGTGCATTTCGATCCTTGTCCCCTCTTCCTTAATTAGGTGAATACTTCCACAACTTATTCTATATATATGCAGCCATTTTCAACTTCAATATTCACATTTTATTCTAAATAATCGAGGAACCCAACGCAAGTTTTTTTTTCCTCTTCTCTAGCAGCTACATGGGAAATTACAACTCATGCAAAAACTTTAGCTCCCCTATGATTAAAAACACCACGGCCGCAAGCAGAGTAATTCTCCCAGGCGGTGAAATACGACACTGCCGCGCTGCAGTTAAGGCGGCAGAGCTGATGCTGGAATCTCCCAATTATTTTTTGGTGAACTCTAGGTCTCTGAATATCGGAAAAAGGTTCTCACCAATCATAGCTGATGAAGATTTGGAACTGGGACACGTGTACCTAATGTTCCCAATGAAAAGAAAGAATTCGATGGTCACTGCAGCAGACATGGCGGTGGTTCTAATGGCGACGGGCAAGTCAACAACCAGACGGATTACTGGTGAGGGAACTGCAAAGGTGGATTATTTGAAGGAGAGTGAAGTCGGAGGAGAATCAAAATTGAAATTGGATGAAATATTTGAAGGGTTTCAGGTTGGGGAATTATATGGATACAAGTTAGGTACTTGTAGATCAAGGAAGCCTCTCTTGGCTACAATCTCCGAAGAGGTGCCAGTTTGTATCAGATAAATCCCTTATAATTGACTCAAATCATCTTTCTGATGTTGTACAAAACTTTTCCATAATTACATAGTTTTCGATTCATAAAGTTTTTCTGTCAGCCGATTGTATAGCTACACCCCTTTATTGTTGGTGGTTTATGAGGTTACTAAAAACAATATGATGTACAGTGTTTTATCTCAAAGCTACTTTTGAGTCTTTGAAAAATGCTCTGCATATGATATATACCCTTTAAATCACTTTTGAGTCTTTGAGAATTGCTCTGCATATGGTACCCTTTTAAATCTGAAACTTTACTTTACATTTTGCTTGTACTTTACAATAAGGGGAAGAGGTGTTCTATGTTTCGAAATTAAGTTCAGATTCTAAAGGGATGATGTAATGATCGCGTGTAAGTCGCTTATACTAGCAAGTGAACTAGGTCCATCATAGTTAGCGAGAGTGCAAGGGTGGATCCCACAAAAACATGTGTGAATTTTCGAGTATAGCCTCTAGCGTAGAGCCAAACGCACGTATAGTGGTCATTACCAACAATAACGATAAAGAAAAGAAACATACAACAAATAATCCACCCAATCAAGCCAATCCTACCGTGGTATTAAACAATACATTATAACTAACGACCCACCTTAATTCTCCTAGTATATCATATTCTTATTCTCTTTATTATTCATACAGCTGCAGGTGCAATTCCTTAGAACTGGTTCTACTTCCTTGCTAGACAATAGAGCCCTATGCTGAGTTACGTGTTTACCGTGTACATGCTAGAACTCGTCTAACTAGAACACGCATATTAACGAGGAACGCCGGTGTAACCTGAACACCACACTTAAGCATCCACCGTAGATTGGCTGGCAATACTTAAGCGATCTAACTACCTATGTCCAATTTATCACTTCAAAAGGGTTCCTTTATGTTAAAGTCTTAAAGACGTACAACAAATATGCCAAATCTTGCACACGTAGGTTAAACCTAGTAATCAGATGTAGCTGGCGCCAATCCCTCAGAATGAGGGTTCCTGGTTGTCCAGCCGCGGCGGTAAGACCGCCGTCGCGGCAGGCACAACGAATTCCTAGATACCGGGCCATACATGCTACGAATCAGTTTATATTGTGAACTAAGGTGCGTTGACTATACTGATTGGATAATTGCATGTCACATCGTTGTTAGTCACTCATCTAATCCTAGAATGTGAATAAACGTTAAATAATTCATACATTTGATGTTGGCAACTAGCAAGAACGGCTCAAGCTAGTTGCTTGATTGGGGAGGTATCGTTGCACACGAAGAAACTACTTATTATAGACATCAAAATCACATAAGAAACTTTATTTAATTCTACAAAATTGATTATACAATGTTGAGTTATCACCTCATCTCTTTTGATAAATTCGACTGCTACAGACGTTTTATAGTCTTGTAGCCGACCTAACTCTAAATTGAAAACCTAGCTAACTTGAAAAACTCTCTTATATAGTCAGTTCACATCCTGCTGGCATGGCCTGTCTGTGGCCCAAGTTGTTTCCGCTGTGACTCGGTTGGGCTTCTACCCGATCTTGCAAAATCTTCGCACCTCAGCCTTCTCTGGCCCAAACTCTTTAATTCGGCACCTCTGATCCATGCATCTGTACCTTAACAGAATTTCCTTTGTCTACAAATCACAATAAAAAAGTGCGAAGTAATACCAATTTTAGGGATAAATTGTGTAAATGCAAAATGATGAACTAAGAATCTCCAGGCATGCAATTGACTCATAAATCATGCAATTCTCAATCTAATTCACCGTAATCAAGCATATTCTTAGGGTAATAAAGGTGGAAAATATGTTACAAAGTTGATTGTCATCAACAACATCCTACTTAGCTTTTGATCGTCCCGAGCAAAGAGTAAAAACGAACGCCCGAAGCAATATAAAAGTTAATAAAAGATAGGATTATTCAAAAAGTCAGAACAAGAAGTACATTAACCGCTATCCATCAGTCATGCATTAAGAACTACTTTATTCCTCAACCGACGTGTGTGTGGATAACTCAACGTGCGATGTGTTTGTAGGAAGAATCAAATTATATCAACTTACTCTCTTACCTAACTAATCATAAACTTTTTGTTCTCTTCCCATCATTTATTATTAATACCATGAACAAGCCAACCAAGAAGACCGGGCGGATTCGGGAACAAAGTACTACTCAAAGTCCACGTTTGTTTTCATACGTTTTCTTATCTGAAGGCCGTGTAGATTCTCAAAAAGAAGCTTTTAATGATGCGTGCCTAGAAAGAAACCACTGTCAAACCAACTGTAGACATTCTCAAGAAATAGACTTGTAAAGGTGGGAGTCTAGAAATAATCTCCTATTCAAACAACCTACCGGACCTGCTACCTTCCTGCCAATTGATTTGCTTTTCAGGCAGTTTACTCTTTTCTTTCTAAAGATTCTCACATTTTCCACTCACAAATATGTTTTTCCCGTTCCTTCAGGGCTTTGAAAACTTGCAAAATTGGTTTATGGCATGAAGTTGGAAAAAACTTGGATAACTAGAGTTCAAACTAAGTCAACATAATTCCTCATCTACAACTACTAACTTTTATGCGAACTCAAAAAGTTTTTTCTTTGTTTGAGGAAGCGAACTCATAAAGTTGATTCAGGAATAGAATAGATGATTAAAACATTATCACTTCAAGAAGTTAAAATAGCTATTATTTAGCCATTTGTGAATTAAACATGTAGATAATTAATTAGCTCCAAAATCATAAAGGCTTCACTTCAATCGATGTTGCAACAGAAAAAAGTGGTTGAAACATGCTTGAAAAGGTAAAAAATTATCCCGATATTTATAGTTCATTTGAGCAATAAGCTAAGTCACGCATACCCCTACTTAAACCAAAAATTGTCCTAAATGCAAAAGATAAAGAAGAAAAATCGAAAGGAACGTATCTTTGGAATAAGCACGGAGTAGAAAAAGGTGGAACCAGATCTTCCAAAACGAATGTGCCAAAGAATTGAGAAAATCCGAAAAATCTGCAAAGATGGCAATACAAAACACTACGCCCAAAACATGCAGGAGTATATTAATTAGCCAAATTCAATGTAATGAGCGATAATGCCGGAAGTAATGAAGTAAAAATTAAGACTAAAAAAAAAAAATTTAATCCAACAAAACGCATTAATATCAAAGCAGTAGAAATGCGGATATCAAAGTCGAAAATAAAAATAAAGAAAAATACAAACCGACTAAACCAAGTAGAAATACTACCAAAAAAAAAAAAAAAAAAAAAAAAAAAGACTATGACTCAACAAAAACCGTACTCCTCGTCGTTATCCTCCAAATCCTAATAATCATCCCCAAAGCAAAGAGGAGGAAGAGTAGAACTAGTCCGGATCCTCTGCTGTGATGATTACACAGCAGGGGCTGCTGTGACTATAAAACGACGCCGTATTGAGTCTAAGCGACGCCGTTTGGTTCCGAGCTTTAAAAAAAAATAAAAAATCAAAACGATGTCGCTTTGAGTACAAGCGACGCCGTTTTGGCGTCACAACAAGGCACGGCAGGCCGCATCACAGCAGACGATCCGGACTCGGGTAGAACAAGAAGGACCCGCCCCTTCTGATGAGGCGGCTCTAGGAGCTCAAGTGGATGAATCTGTATTAAGAGGGATGTCGAAATGCTCCATAAGCCGGTCGAACTTGGTGTGGACCAAGCCCGTCTCGGCGAATAAATGATCTTTCACCTCCCATTAAGATGCGAAAGCACCAACACCTTTACCGTGCACTGGGGTGCGTGGTCTCTGAGGTTCCTGTGGAGGTCTTGGGTTCAGTCACGGTCCTTCGAGACAGTATCGGCTTGGGCCTCACCCAATAATATCCACCCAAGGCCGGGCACTCTGCCTTAGCAGCCAGAGCATCAATCATTGAGCCTTAGGGTAACAACTCATTCCCTGTGATCAAAGCTACCTCACAGATGTGGGAGTGCATCGGCGTCCCCACATTGACAGCTCCATGCATCTCTATCCAATACAGAAGCTCAACTCGATGAGGGGTGTCATCAGAAACATGCTCGGTGGGCAGAAGATGTGCACAAATAAACCCTACGAAAAAAGATAGAAAAAAAGGCTTGTTGATCTATGTTTCTATCGTTCAGAGTTTTGTAGTTCAAATAGCCCCTTTGGGCTATGTTATAACATTTGAATTACTCATTCTAATCAGTAGATTTATGCGATATGATACATAGTTTTTTATTTTGTTTTGGCAATGAGTGTAACGCCACGTTCATGGAATCCGAGTCCTTATCCGGAAAGAGCGTTCGGCACAAATATTATCAAATAAATTCAATAATATATGTAAGCTTTACGTCATACATCAGAACTAAACGACGCGGAAGATAAAACGACTCGGAAAACAAAAGACCGAACACACGGTTTTCAATGCTACGAAAACTAAATCAAATAAAGAAAACTAAATCATCCAACATTCAAATCCAAAAGAACTCAAACGGTACTAATCCAAAAGAAAGACAACATTGTTTGAACTTGAATCAACAGCTTTATTGAAAGATCCCAAAACTAAAGAAACTAAGTCTTCGAGAGCTCCATCTCACACGTCATCGTCGAAGAACTCATCAACATTAGAAACCTGTTCATCTTCTTTGAGGAAAGAGAAAGACAAACATAAACTAACGTGGTAAGTACATAAGTACTTAGTAACACGTAGAAGATCGTATAACGTCGGTCTCATAAAGAAATAACAGCAACGCCGTCTTCTATTAATTCATTCCATTATTAGCCTTAGCTAACTATCATATTATGTACATAGCATAACATCAGGTTCCAAAGTTATCTAGCTTAGCTCAAGTTTGTTACATCATGAATAACGAGGGCACTATGCCTAGTAATAGGATGTACTAGGACAACTGGGTGCAACCTACTTAGAGACACTCTCTAGTAGCCCCGGGAATATCTGAGTCCCAATAGTGTGATGACCGGCAGAGTGCACCAGACGCTTTATCTAGTCAATCGATTGAACGGCGTGGGTACAGTCTACTTTGTCTAGTCAGAGGACACATCGCGATATTGTATTATGCCTTACCAAGCATTGTATGATGTTTAATTTTATTAATCTAACACATACGTTTGATTAGATGATTAACTAGCCACCTAAGTTGATTCACATAAAAGGCTCGCCTATCAGTCTACTCCCTCTTCTAAAAACCACTAGACTCTAACAAAACCTAGCACATACACAGACATCGATAAACCCTAGCTTATCGAAGCACAAGGCAAATCTAAAGCTTTCGACGGTCCCACACTTCATCTTTTTAGGGAATCCATATGGTGCCGGAACTAAACGCTTCAAAAGCTTGTTCAAGGCTTTGTCACATAAGGTTAAGTAGCAAGTACATGATTATAAAGCCTGAAACCAAGCTGACACGATAAACAGTAAAAAAAAATGGAATAAACAGGTCAAACGCACGTTCGACACCATGTAAACTCACGTTTGCCTTGAACGAACGTTTACTACTCCCCAAACGCCCGTTCATGAAAAAAGGCCACATCATGTATCAAATGTCAAACCCTCAAACGCTCGTCCATAAACCCCAAACGCTCGTTTGAATTGTAACGACCGCAAACTCCCCTTTGCCCTTGTGCAAACGCTCGTTTGCCTGGGTTTTTTTTCCAAAAATCTGCAACTGTTAAAATACGATTTCCAACCTAATTCCTCCCCAAACTCCAACTTAAATAGATCATAAACATCGAAAATAAACATACAAAT
Organism: Gentiana straminea; assembly: GCA_036785695.1. NCBI lineage: Eukaryota > Viridiplantae > Streptophyta > Magnoliopsida > Gentianales > Gentianaceae > Gentiana > Gentiana straminea. Next base: position 9,074,191 of record JAVUPR010000224.1, on the reverse strand, counting down.
TGCTCTATAACTTTACTACACTTTAATCATACGATATGAACACCACGTTACCTTAAATTGCGAGCTACTACGATCCACGCCACCAAAACCTTGAAAACGTTAAACTTTAGAACTCCGAACCTACAACGATTCGAACCAAAACTGATCACTACGAAAATTAACTCAGAAAAACTCAACCTTATCAATGGTGATTAAACCCTAATCACCAAGAACGATGGGTGAAAACTTACGTTAACGGATTTCGGGATTGTCGGTATCAAAAGCTTCCTTGCCTTGAGATGATCGCTTTTCCCTTTAAGAGTCTGTGGAAACGATCAACGGATTAGCCCAGAGATTCGAAAGTCTCTCCTCTTCTTTTTTTTTTTCACAACTTGCGCCACTCTTAGATGATTTTTATGTACTATAATTAGGTTAATTTAGGATTAGTTTTCCTTTTATAATCCCAAATGATTAATTAAATCCTTATTACCCCCTTTTTTTTCCTTTAATCCCCGACCTAATATTTAGATTTTTCATGAAAAGACAAGGATGCCCTTTTTGAAAAATCGGGATATTACATTCCTCCCCCCTTAAGAGGAGTTTCGTCCTCGAAACTAGAACGAACCTGGTAGATGAGGGAACTCTAAGAACTCGTTGAACATGTCCGCTTCCACTTCCCAAGTGGCTTTAGTCGGTGCATGATTGCTCTATTACACTAACACTAACGGGATCACTCGCCTCTTTATCATCTTTTCCTTTCTATCCAAAATCTTTATCGGCTTCTCCATGTATGAAAGATTATCTTGTAAAACTTCCGGATCAATCTCAGATTCCACCTCCACTTAGATAGACACTTCCTAAGCATCGATACATGGAAAATATTGTGGACTCTAGACATCGATTCTGGTAACCGCGGTCTATACGCAAACTTCCCAACTCTTTCGACGACATCAAAATGTCCTACATACCTTGGACTTAGCTTTCCTTTCTGTCCAAACCTCTTGACACCCTTCATTGGAGACACTAGAAAGGTAAACTGTGTCCCCGACCTCAAACTCTAGCGGTCTTCTTCTAACATCGGCCCAACTCTTTTGACGATCTTAAACGGCTTTCAGATTCTTCCTTATCAAGTCGATCTTCTCATTGGCTTGCTGAACCATCTCCGGCCCAGTGATGTGTTTCTCTCCCACTTCATCCCCGTAAAGTGGAGTTCTACACTTCCTACCGTACAAGGCCTCAAAAGGTGGCATTCCCAAACTATCATGGTAACTATTGTTGTAAGCAAATTCAGCCAAATTGAGGTAATCTATCCATGATCCTCTGGCATCCAGAACACAAGCTCTAAGCATATCCTCGAGAGTTTGAATTGTTCTCTCTGACTACCCATCCGTCTGTAGGTGAAAGGCTGTACTCAAATTAGTCTTTGTCCCAAAAGCTTTCTGTAAACCCTTCCAAAAGCGACTGATAAATCTACTATCCCTGTCGGTTACAATAGATAAATGCACACCATGAAGCTTCACTATATTGTTGATATACATAGTAGCGAACTTCCTTATAGGCATGTCCATTTACATGGCAAAAAATGGGCTGATTTTGTAAGTCTATCCACGATCACCCAAATCATGTCATGACCACCCTTAGTCTTAGGCAAGGTGATGAAATCCATCGTGATATTCTCCCATTTTCATTCCGGTATCTCCAAGGGTTTCAACAATCCTCCTGGCCTTCTGTGTTCTGCTTTCACTCTCTGGCATGTATCACATCTTGCCACAAACTCTGCGATCCCTAACTTCAAACTAGGCCACCAATATCTCTCATTGAGATCTCTATACATCTTAGTGGCTCCTGGATGTACCGCAAAAGCAATCTTATGCACTTCATCCATAACCTTCTCCCTTAGGCCATCCACATCGGGCACACACAAACGGTCTCCGTACCAAAGATGACCACTCTTGTCCAACTGATAACCCACTGTAGCCTTCTCTCGAGCTACTCGCTTCAAATCAAACAACACAGGGTCTTTATCTTGCTTAGCCCGGATCTCATCTAGAAAATCTGATCTTTCCATCAATGGCGCCAAATTCTAAGCTTCACACTTCCGCTCAAACACTTGAATCTGCATCCCATCCAACTGATCCACAACTTCTTACAAGGTGGTGATAGCATTAACCGATCTTCGGCTAAGTGCATCAGCTACAACATTCGCTTTACCCGGATGGTATTGAATATCCAAGTCGTAATCTTTCACGAACTCCAACCATCTTCTTTGTCTCATGTTCAGATTCTCCTGCGTAAAGAAGAACTTAAGACTCTTATGATCCGTGAAGATCCTTGCCTTGACACCATACAAATAGTGTCTTCAAAGCTTCAAAGCAAACACCACCGCTGCCAACTCCAAGTCGTGTGTTGGGTAATTCTTCTCATGCACCTTTAATTGCCTAGAGGCGTAAGCAATTACCTTTCCTGATTTTATTAAAACACAACCCAAACCTTGACCCGATGCATCTGTATATGCATCATAGTTATCAAAAACTTCCGGTAATGCTAACACAGGTGATGTGGTCAACTTTTCTTTCAAAGTCCAAACAACGGCTTCTATCTTCGCTGGATCCACCTTAATGCCTTCTCCAGACACTACGTGCCCTAGAAAACTAACTTGGTCCAACCAAAACTCACACTTAGAAAACTTGGCATACAATTGAAGGATGCAGGTTCTTAGATCTAAACGAGTTAGATCTACGCATAGCGGATGGATCACGACTTATATATCACAATACATAGTTAAATGACTTAAACTACTACAAGGGGGTTAAGTTTATGTTACCAATATCGGGAAGAGAAGCCTTGATCTTCCGATGTGTTCTCCAAACGGCGGTTGGTGGACACCCTTCTTGATAAACGAACCTCCTTGATATGCAACACCAAGAAAAACTCCAAGTTTTTCTCAAACCGGGTGGAGCTAAGGATCGAACTCCTTAGCCTTTTTTCTCTAATAATTTCATGGCTCTCTCTTCACCTAGGGCTCGGGGAGAACTCTCTTTTTTATAGGCAAAATCCAAGAGAGAAAACCTATACCCAATCGGTTTAACAAAATAAAAGAGATAATTCTAATTATTATTATCCAATAAAAATAAGAGATAATTATAATCTTATAATAAGAAAATATAATTATCCTTATAGTTAAGAGATAAATAATAAATAAATTATTTTCTTTTATTTATCCAATTAATTATTTAACAAATAAATAACTAATTACACAATATGTCATTATCCAGGAAAACTAATTTCTTGGAAAATTCAAGACATATTGGCGCCACACTAAGCCCACTGGCCCACGTAAAATGTCTTTTCGTGTATTATATTATTTAGCCCAACTAAATAATATCCATGCATATCAATTAATTAGCCCAGCCAATTAATTATCACTGAGGCCCAAATAACAAGAATTAATAGTCCGAATTACAGAAGCCACATCGGGGACCATGGACCTATAACCAGTAGCTCCAATAATTAATTATTCATCAAGCATAATAAGTACATTAATTATTAATTCCGGGATTACACCACCATAAACCCGAAATTGAACTCTACCGATTATAGATGTATACTTATACTCAACCCATAGAGTGAATAAGCGTCCATTGATATAATCATTACATACGGATTAACCCTCCATAGAATGTCCATTCTGAGTGGGAAGTCTCCGTGAACCCGACTCAGAATATCTTATCCTTATTTACCATTAACCCCCTGATGATCAATTAGTATGCATATCTGACTAGTAGCTAATTAGTCAAATGCGAAACTCCCGGGATCGATAACTTTCTTAGGGCTAACAAGTAAAGGGACTGTCTCTCTACTTCCCGCAGGAAGGAATGGATTCCATGTCTGTGAAAATCAGAACTACTCACTCATCAGGAGATAGTGCCAATGTGAAGTGGCTTGGAACACATATCTAAGTGAACCGTAACTAACACATCAAACACTACCCCGAGACAAGCAGCACCCTGTGATCACCTCAGGATTAAGGTTGATCCATATATGATCATCTAATGATTTAATAAGATTCCTCGATTACGAAATTATATCAAGAAATTCAGATTAAATCGGTCCAGTCCTATATGAATGCCATCATATATAAATGCCCCACGTAGGTACCCTCTACCGATAGTCCGGATAAGACTATCACACCCTAAGGTGTTCTGGGCGCATTATTGGTGTTTTAATCAAGAGACCCTAAACTCTGATTAAGTTCACCACGGACTAACCGTTTAAGCATATCTCCACTAACTCAATCCTCACGTGTAATCCATACACGGAGTTAAGTGGTTACATACAGATATACTTAGGGTTTGCAGCAGTGTATTACTTTACAAGCACAAAGCAAGTAACTAAGATGAGATAAATTCTGTCATCCATTATTAAAAACAATTACACAAATTGTCTTTCGGGCACTACACCTAACAATCTCCCACTTGCACGAAATGACAAGCAACGATTGTTTTTAGAGCACACCCTTTCTCATCTTATTCACAACACTCTCCCACTTGCTCTAAAAGTAGATGTGACATATCCATCAATGCCGTACCCTCCAAGAACTCAACTTGGTACACTGATTAGTTAGGTTGTCGACTCGAGACGATCTTTAGGATTGAAAAATTGTCGGTCTTTCCAATCAGGCGGTACTCTCTTTCAATAAGCTTTTGACTTCTTGTGACTGAGAAGATCCTTCTAAGCTATCTCTTCATTGTTTTCACAATGAAGTGATATCGGCTTATCAGACCTGGAATTACTCCCAGAACAAAAAGGAAATTCTAAGCACTATGAGTAAAGACTAAGCCCGAGATCAACTTAATGATCATCCTTAATCTGACTACAAGTCAGAATCAGTGTAGTCAACCATATTCAAGTTTGCACCTGAATATACAAGCATATGATTCCTCGTTCTATAAAGATACTTAAGGACGTACTAAACCGCTATTCAATGCTCGAATACGAGATTCGACTACTATTGACTTGTTATAACCTGACTTGCCGTTATCCAAGAGAGACTCTATCCCATTTTCTCTTTATCCGAAGATTTGGAGAATCATTCCTGAGAGGTAGGGTAGGACTACTCTCGATGAATGTTGCATACGTATATGCATGATCGTCTTATTCAATAAGATGGATGGGATAGCCAATGACTCATTCCTGTGAATTTGACCGAATTAAATTCTTAGAATATCGTCCAATTCTCTCATCCAGAGAATCTTGGCCTGTCAGTTTCCGACTTCAGATAGCACACACATGTTGTTTCCAACCGTTTCAGTGTTATCATTCATGAACACTAATACTACTACTTTACCAATATTGATATCAAGTCTACTAAAGACTTATCAATATTCTGGTCAAGTCCACATATTTTAAAACATGTGACTTTAAATGACCGAGAGGTTCTCTTAAATCCACAAAGGACATAAGTCCCGGCAGTCAACTTGCCATTTGTTCTAACCAAGACCCTTCTGTTCCGAATGAATCCAGACTCCGTTTTACGGCAAGAAAGTCTTAGGGAATCACCCCTATTTTATGCTTTCTAACGAAATCTAGCAAGACTGAGTGGTGAGAGAGTTCTAGGTCTGGTTTACTCTATACTTTTTAGGGAATCACCCCTAGACCACTCAGCTTTGTGCTGAAAGTTAAACTTTCCTATTCATTCGACTCTTTTCGGCGTAGATCCAATTACTCCCACTGGGCCTGAGACACTCGGGTGGTTCTACAAGAGGCTGAACAGAACTGGAGTACTAAAACTCCATTTACAGGGATAAGGTTTTTGAACCAACCTCTATGATCAGAATCCTATATAGCCCACCAAGAGCCATAGGTTATCAATCACCCTAGCAGACTGTAAAGTCCACAAAACCACAATGGGTCAACGGTTAAAACCATACTCCCACTGTGTTTTAGGTGGATTGACATTCTGATCTAGTAGTATTTATCAGTGTAATCACCAACAACCGATGTTGGACGTGGTCTGGTTAAATCAGATAGCAACTACCTTTGGGTAACCGTACTCCAAGGTTTAAGGCTATTACTTATAGATTCTATTAGAAGCCTTGTGACAGTTGAACTGTCACATTCTGATCTCAAGAATCTTATAACCAACCTTCACTCGTCTCATTAAGGCATTTCACGAACAGTCAAAATCTGAACGTATGCGCAAAATCTCCAAATCCTACCTTCAAGCATTAAATGCTAAATGCCTACATTTACGGAAGTGGTGTGAACCGAAGTCACTCCTTATCCATAAATTCACTAGCATCTTACTAGGTAGACTTCTCGGTTTACATAATAATTGTTAACCGTTATTTTGCAACCAATTATCTTAATCGAGTTTAGCAGTGTATTGTAGTACATCAATAACTATATAGGGCAAGTATATGGTTTCTTTCTCGATGAGAAACATTCCACTAGGAGGCGGTGCCGAGCATCAGTCCCAAGACTATGCTATAGCCTATTTCTGAGCATGGAATACTCTATTCTCTGCTAAAATCAGAGACTCCTCCTCGTATTCTTTAGATAAACTAAATCGCGTTTCGAGTAGTTATCAGACAAAATGTCACCACTCAAAAACTCCCACTAGCTTGTATCTCTCACTAGACCCCGAAGGTCATGATGAACAAGCTATGTTACCCCTTCAAATCTATTACCCTCTCCCGATTGAAAGGAAACTTAGTCATTGTTCTTTTGAGATAGTGTTCCTAGACTGGGAGATAGGAATCACCCTTAGCCAGTCGTCAGGTCTTATCTCTAGGATATATGCACTAATTAATAGATATTGAAGGGTCGTTTATCTTAATACGGAAACCATTCGCCTATAACAGTTTAAGACGTGTTACATATACCTTTTCAGCATTTCTTAGTGGTTCTTACTTTATCAAAAAAAAGTCTGAGTCTCGGATTCGTACTACAAATGTCATTTTCACTTTCTATGAGGTAACAATATATCGAGTTGAAAGTGAATCCATTTGTTTCAACGAATCTGTAAACAGAAAAATAAATTTTTCTGTGATGTTCAAGGATAGAGTCCGAAATTCATTTCCTTATATCACTCCCACTATTCTAGCTGAAATTACTGCCCATTGTTACTCTATTAATCGTTAATGCAAAGCTCTCTTGTTCTTCCAAAGACCTTAGCTGCCGAGTCGAGTTACTCGGTTAAGAAAGTCGCTAAGGATTCATTGGTTAGTGATCCGAAATCACTTTCCTTATCCTATACTTTCTTTATTTAATGTTTCGGTTTAGCCTCAAAACTTCAGTTAAGATGATTAACACTTATAGACATTCTTTCCCATTCTTAACTTTCCTTAAAAGGAAATAGTTTTGAACTAGCAGTTCGTATGAGTAGACACTACTCGTGAACTGTGGGATGTCTAATGAAAGCGTTACCCAGTGGGACTAATTTTCTAATAAATTAGAAAAACATACGACAAAAGCTCCCACTAGTTTATCGGTTCCAAATACCGTCTAACTAGCGACACTTTAATTTATGATTCTCTAATTTTTCTATTAGAAAATTTCTCGTGTAGACACTACACAATTAAAATTCACTAGAAGAGTTTTATCGTCCCAATCATCTTTCAAACTAACTATGGTTGTCTCTCGTTCAACACGAGTGACAGCAGTGCATACTTATTTACGTCACTTAAGTCTTGAAGGCTCAAGAGAGATATCTCTTCCGAAAAATTAATCGCATGTAAGATCAATAAGTACAACGTTCTAGTTACTTGCCACTTTTTAACGAAGTCATTACTAGTCAATTTTACACCAGCAGTCTAGCACCCTAGAGAGATATATAAATAGTTGTAAATAAAATTGACAAAAAATAAATCCAAATCACACACTACTAATAAATTTTAGGAACATAAACTATGTACCTATAGTCTATCCTACCGTTCCAAGGATTTAATCTAATGCCTCAGTGCCGCCTTAGGGTAGGTCAAAGAGGTTTCGATTAATATTGAAGATCATATTGAGAATCGAACATCTCTTTTGTGATCGTCAATCACCTTCCCTTTTTCAGCCAAGGTACTACCAAAAATACCCTTTATGAGTGTGACCTACTGTCTTAGATTTTTAGGTAGACCCCGAGTGTGCCGCCTTAGGGTCGGTTAGTGACCCGGCGAGTACCCAAAATCCTATCCTTTCGGAGACCAAGCCTTGAATTTTGATAGCGGTGAAGGCCTTCCTTAGGGGGCCGAAATCAAAGCCGGCACGAGGCGTCACCATTCTCTCACATTGCTTGTGTCAACAGTAGAGGCCGTGGGGTCGGCTGTCGCCTCTCCCGCTCCCACTCAATATTTTGAAAAAAGTGGTGGGTTTACTGATCACGTTTTTGGACTTGATGTTACATTAAGGAACAATAAATCATAGGCCCGAATGTTGTCGGTTACGTGGGCTAGCCCACCCGACCTATTCGTTGGAACATATGTGGCCGTCGGACGGGTCAAGACTAGGGGAGCTCCGTTGAGCCGTAGTGGCACTTCGGATGGCTCATCCTTGCTAGACCCCCGTGCAAACGCCACACGTGGAGGGTGAAGTCGATCGAGCCGTAGCTACTGTTGACCACCCAACCGTGGTTAAACCACTTTCGAACCATGTTTGCCCGTGATCATCCAATCCTTAAACATCAAACTTTCACGTAGACACTACGGAACAAAAACGTAATCTCGTCTAGGTAAGGTGGAATTCACCGAGAATCCAACACCTTAACCATGAGGTTTCGGGATTTTACTCCTTATGCTTTCGCAGAGTGGGATTCACCGAGAATCCATCACCCAACCTCGACGATTGAAAAAACCCGTGTTCCTCGGTTTTTACCCTAATTAGTTTCTAATTAATATCAAACAATTAATTAAAACTAATTGCGTGTTTTATACATGCCTAACTAATTCCTCGAATTAATTTCATGGCAATTTTCCGGTTCTACGCATACAATCTAAACATGTATTCTAGTGCGGAAAATAAACACCGAGATGGACCGTTGGCACCCCCGTATCTAATCTATTAGAAAAAAAATAACCAAAACGCTAACTAGGGTTTACTTCTTTCTAACATAATCTGTAGCTGTTCAAAATCGTCGACGATCGGCAAACCAAACGAACTCGGATCACGACGAAACTTTCCAGATCTGTTCCTCACTCATTGGGCTTCAATATGGACGGTTGGATCGGAGTTTTGACTTGTCAATATTCTCCAGTGAGCCGCCCAACATGCTGCTGGATCTGACTTTTACAGCAGCGCCTCAAAGATTTCCCGAGGCCTATCGGGAATCGATATGAATTCCGATCGACCTGAAATTTTTATGCCACGTCAAAAACTCCGTATTCATCGATCTGACCGGTTGGATTTGCGTTTCAACGGTCCAAACTCTACCAGAAATTCGAGGAAGTCACAGGTAGGGTTTCTGTGAATCCTGCATTTTTCTGTTACAGAAGCTTCTTTGCAGCAACGAATGGATATGAAGACGGACTCCGATCATCATCTGACGGCGTTTCGCTCCTCCGGCGATCGAATTCCGAATAAAAAACGAGGAATAATTCGGAATACCTAGAGGCAATGAAAAGTCGGGCGGCGGAGGAGACTCGGTTGGCGGCGATCGAGAGGGCGTACGCGGCGCGTGTACAGGAACTAAGCCGGAGGGAAATGGAGGCGGCGGAGATGGAGTTTTCGAAAGCGAGGAGGATTTGGGAGAGAGCGAAAGAAGAAGTCGAGAAAGCGGAGAAGCTTAAAGAGAGAGCAATGGCGAATGGAATTGTTAACGATAATGATACATGCATGGAGATCACTTGCCATTCTTGTAGGCATAAGTTTCGACCTTAATATTTTGAAAATTTTCTACCTATCAAATATATCTTGTTCCTAAATAAAAATAAAAAAAAAAAAAAAAAACTCATAGCCTTTTTAATTTGGGTGGAATTGTTCATCATCTTCTGAGGAGCGAAATTTTGTGGAATTGTTCATCATCTTCCAATCTTTATTCTGACCGGAGGGATCATCGTTTCAACGGCTCGATCAACAGGAAAAACGAAAAAAACTAAACAGCTACTAAACAGATCTATTTTCTGGAAATTAAAAATTGCAATAAAAATAAATTACATAATTTCCTATACTCATATGAACGAATTTTCATCGTTTATATGAGTTTACAATAGATCTAACGGGTAAACAGTGCCAACCCTCAATCCATCTCTTCAACCACAACAACCAATCATTATCAAAGCATAAAACAATAAATAAAATTTACCTACATGCAATTCCACTCCTTTAAATCGTTTAATTATGATTATGACTATATAAATCGTGGAACCTGTCTCTGATACCACATGAATGATGCAGGTTCTTAGATCTAAACGAGTTAGATCTACGCGCAGCGGATTGATCACGACTTATATATCACAATACATAGTTAAAGGACTTAAACTACTACAAGGGGGTTAAGTTTATGTTACCAATATCGGGTAGAGAAGCCTTGATCTTCCAATGTGTTCTCCAAACGGCGGTTGGTGGACACCCTTCTTGATAAACGAACCTCCTTGATATGCAACACCAAGAAAAACTCCAAGTTTTTCTCAAACCGGGTGGAGCTAAGGATCGAACTCCTTAGCCTTTTTTCTCTAATAATTTCGTGGCTCTCTCTTCACCTAGGGCTCGGGGAGAACTCTCCTTTTTATAGGCAAAATCCAAGAGAGAAAACCTATACCCAATCGGTTTAACAAAATAAAAGAGATAATTCTAATTATTATTATCCAATAAAAATAAGAGATAATTATAATCTTATAATAAGAAAATATAATTATCCTTATATTTAAGAGATAAATAATAAATAAATTATTTTCTTTTATTTATCCAATTAATTATTTATCAAATAAATAACTAATTACACAATATGTCATTATCCAGGAAAACTAATTTCTTGGAAAATTCAAGACATATTGGCGCCACACTAAGCCCACTAGGCCCACAGAAAATGTCTTTTCTGTGTATTATATTATTTAGCCCAACTAAATAATATCCATGCATATCAATTAATTATCCCAGCCAATTAATTATCACGAGGCCCATATAACAAGAATTATTAGTCCGAATTACAGAAGCCACATCGGAGACCATGGACCTATAACCAGTAGCTCCAATAATTAATTATTCATCAAAAATAATAAGTACATTAATTATTAATTCCGGGATTACGCCACCATAAACCCGAAACTGAACTCTACCGATTATAGATGTATACTTATACTCAACCCATATAGTGAATAAGCGTCCATTGATATAATCACTACATACGGATTAACCCTCCATAGACTGTCCATTCTGAGTGGGAAGTCTCCGTGAACCCGACTCAGAATATCTTATCCTTATTTACCATTAACCCCCTGATGATCAATTAGTATGCATATCTGACTAGTAGCTAATTAGTCAAATGAGAAACTCCCGGGATCGATCACTTTCTTAGGGCTAACAAATAAAGGGACTGTCTCTCTACTTCCCGCAGGAAGGAATGGTTTCCATGTCTGTGGAAATCAGAACTACTCACTCATCAGGAGATAGTGCCAATGAGAAGTGGCTTGGAACACATATCTAAGTGAACCGTAACTAACACATCAAACAGTACCCCGAGACAAGTAGCACCCTGTGATCACCTCAGGATTAAGGTTGATCCATATATGATCATCTAATGATTTAATAAGATTCCTCGATTACGGAATTATATCAAGAAATTCAGATTAAATCGGTCCAGTCCTATATGAATGCCATCATATATAAATACCCCACGTAGGTACCCTCTACCGATAGTCCGGATAAGACTGTCACACCCTAAGGTGTTCTGGGCGCATTATTGGTGTTTTAATCAAGAGACCCTAAACTCTGATTAAGTTCACCACGGACTAACCGTTTAAGCATATCTCCACTAACTCAATCCTCACGTGTAATCCATACACTGAGTTAAGTGGTTACATACATATATACTTAGGGTTTGCAGCAGTGTATTACTTTACAAGCACAAAGCAAGTAACTAAGATGAGATAAATTCTGTCATCCATTATTAAAAACAATTACACAAATTGTCTTTCGGGCACTACACCTAACAAAAATGTGTTCTCTCTTAGGGTCTGTAGAACTATCCTTAGGTGTTCTTCATGCTCTTTCTCATCCATAGAGTATACCAAGATATCGTCTATAAAAACTATCACAAACTTATCGAGATAAGGCATGAAAACTCTTTGCATCAAGTCCATGAACTTCGATGGAGCATTAGTGAGTCCAAACGGCATGACCAAAAACTCATAATGTCCATATCTCGTACAGAAGGCTGTCTTAGGTATATCTGACACCTTGATCCTCAATTGATGATAACCGGACCTAAGATCAATCTTAAAAAACACCTTCTTACCTTGCAACTGACTGAACAGATCATCAATCCTTGGTAAAGGATACTTATTCTTGATCGTCAGTTTATTCAACTCTCTGTAGTCGATGCACAAATGCATACTCCCATCTTTCTTCTTCACAAACAAGACCGGTGCTCCCCACGGTGAAGTACTTGGCTGGATGATGTTTTTCTCTAGCATCTCCTTAAGTTTAGTTTTCAACTCTTTCAACTCCACTGGTGCCATCCTATAAGGTGCTTTAGCTACTGGTGACGCTCCTGTGATCAATTCGATCTCGAACTCTATGGCCCTATCAGGCATATGTCCTGGCAAATCTTCCGGGAAGACTTCAGGAAAGTCTTTAACTACACGAGTCTCTCCTAACTCGGGCCTATGCTTTTCCTTATCTAACGCATAAACAACGAAACCCTGCCAACTCTTCTTCAAAGCTCTCAGGGCTTTAACTGTTGAGATAATCGGATGACGACCCTTGCTAGGCTTGTATACATTACCCTGAAATGTCTTAGCTGATTTTCCTGGAACCTTAAAGATCACCCTCTTACCCCTACAATCCAATTAGACATAATTCTTAGACAACTAGTCCATACCCAGGATAACTTCAAAATCTAAGAAATCCAACACCGTCAAAGCATGCTGGCACTTATAAGTCCCAACTCTAATATCAACTTGGGGTGTGACCTGAGCCCATCTAGTAACTCTGCCCAAGGGTGTGGTTATACTCAAAGGTCTCTCCAATTCCTTAAGAGGTAGGTTCAACTTCTTAGCTATATTAGAGGAAACAAAAGTCCCTGAAGCTCCAGTATCAAACAGAGCTGAAACTGCTAGATTATCTATGATTACGGTACCTAAAAAGTGAATCAATTACAATACAAATATATAATATCATATGCGCGCTATATCATATTAAATATCTATAATAAACACAAACATTGAAAAGTACCTGTCACCACAAGGGCATCTAACTCTTCCGGTTATGCAACTACTGCAAAGACACGAACTGGTCTGCTACCCGTGGCACGATTACCCTGCTGGTTACCTCGTCCTCCTACCTGATTACCTTGAGAGAGCTTCTTAGGACACGCTCTCGAGTAATTTCCCACTTCCCCATAGTGGAAACAACTCATGCTACCTACCATGCACTCCCTTGTATGTGCCTTGTTACACTTAACACAAACCGATGGTGTTCTACCTCCTGAACTCCTCGTGGACGGATTTCCCGTCCTCTTAACATTCTGCTGCGGTGCTCCTCTATTATTCCCTTTATAATTCGAGAATGGCCTCTTGTCTCCAACTACAACCGTCTGTTTACTAGCAAATATTTCCGCAATCAAAGCTCTATCCATGACGTTTGCCATGCTAGTAGGTCTATCTCCTAGCATGCTGATGAGCTAAATTTACCCCACAAAAATACAATTTATAAAGACTCGCAACTGTGGGTAAACTAACTCTCTAACTGGCAGAGTACCAGGTCAGATTGTTAGGATAAGCTACAGGAGTACGAGGTCGATCCCAAGAGAAATGTGGTTGTGAGTACCAAAGCGAACGTGGTTCTTAGTCTAGGCGATCAAAGTTGTGGTGGAGATTATTATACTAATGCAAAAAGTAAAGTTTAACTAACAAGCTTAAAAAGCATAGCCAAACTATGATCCAACAGGTTACCCCCTCAGGAATGACTTGACAAGGAGTGTGTTTTAACCGATTCGCTTTATATGACATTCACGGGTGTAAACTCTTTATTCTTGCGTTAAGGTCTCGAACAACTCTCACTTAACCCCCATACTAGGCTTATTAACACTCCCTTTAGAGAGCTAACTTACCTAATAAGGTTGACCAGAATAAAAAGCCGCTGAAAAACCTCACAAAAGCATAGTTTTAACGTGTCACCTAGGTTGTCAATCTAACTATTAAAGCTATGTTTTAGTGATACTAATACCGTTTCCTTCATCTCGTAAGAATAAGAATCTCACATAGGCATAGTCCTGACTCGTCACTCGGGTTGTCAATCTGACAATCTAGACTATGTTTTAGTGATATCCATATCCCACATCTCGCCGCAAAATGCATCTATAAGCTCGATGTAACAATGAACAAGGTTGTCAATCTCATTCAAAGCTATTAAAATGATCAAAACAAGTTTTAAAACATGAGTTTATCATACGAACGTTTAATTTAAGAGCTACACAACTCCTGACTCATCTCCCAAGGGCGTTTCACCCGTTTTCACATATTTCGGCTATAAAAAGGTTTAGCTACTCATATATATATAGATATATATATATATATATATATATATATATATATATATATATATATATATATATATATATATATATATATATATATATATATATATATAAGCATAATTATAAATATAAGTATATAGATAATTATATATATATATATATATATATATAGTACATATATATATATATATATATATATATATATATATATATATATATATATATATATATATATATATATATATATATATATAATACGTATAGATATATATATATAGATAGATATAGATATAGATATATATATATGATAAAACGAAACGAAACAAAACAACAAAGAACAAGAAGGAAATATAACTATATATATATATATATATATATATATATATATATTATATATATATATATATATGACGATACCGGGTTACGAACCTCGATATATCATCATCGAGTGGACCTCATGGATTAAATATTTACTAAGGCACATGAGCCAGATAAGGCATATCAGTCGGACTATCGACTTGGAAGCCACGGCATGCATGTCGAATTTCGAACCTGAAGCATGGCTAGGGATTCGAGGTCACGACTATCGACTTACGGGCGGTGCGGGACATGAGTTCCGGAGTCGGTCCTCCCGGGTCGGGCGTACCGATATCGAGAACAGAGTCCACGCCAGCTACGTTGGCCCATTATCCACAGGATAACTTGGGCAAGGGGTAAAGCCCAATTAAGGGTAAATATGACAATAGCCACAAACCGACTCATATTAGGGTTAGGTCATGCATTGTCCTTATAAATACAACGTTCCAGGAACTACGTATGGCTTGATTCCTGGAATAATAACAGGATACGTAGGCACTCTAAGAATTCCACTTAAACTCAGCCGCAAATATACAAAACCCCTTCTTTGTTCTTGGCATTAGGGTTCTTGGCTATTCATCATTATCATAAGGAAGAGCCCGAATCTTTAAGGTGACATAATTTGTCATCGTCATTGGCGCTAGAAGGAGGGCCCTTCTTTTGTTGAATACGTCAAGATCATCATGCCTCCAAAGGAAAAAACCGCCAGAAAAACCACCTCCAAAAACGTGGATCCACAGAATCTGCAGATAAGTGAGCAGGCAGGTATGGAGCCTCAGGGAGATAAAGATCCAGCCTTAGAGACCGTCCAAGAAAATCCACCACAACAAGCTCAGGGCCTTGCCCCAGAGCATCAGGCCATGGTGGATCAGTTGGCGGCTACAGATCACAACGCTCTGAGAAAAATAATGGCGGAAGCGTTTACACGACGGAAACTTCAGCAACAGCAGCATCAGGCGGAGGGCGGTCTGAATATCGCCGTCAATAAGCCTAAGCCAACTCAATTCGAAGAGATCAGCGCTTCCTCAAGTTCTGTCGAAAGAAGGAAGCGAGAAATCCAACAGAAACACATACGCATCGATGAAGATAGCGTTAGGCAGGAGTTAGACGTAATCCTAGGGAGGACCCAGGGTTCGTTATGGTTAGAGTCTCCTTTCACCAAGGAGATCGAGGATTATCCTAAACCCAAGTGATTTAAGATTCCTAAGATAGACCCGTATGATGGCACCACCGACCCGGAGGACCATCTTCACAGGTATCTATCCCAGATGAGGCTAGATTGTGCACCAGACGAGATGCGATGCCGGGCATTCGAGACTCTACTCATAGGGCGAGCAAGAGAGTGGTTTACTAAGTTGAAACCCGGATCCATCTCCAGCTTCACCATGCTTGCCCGAAAATTCAGAGACGCCTTCATTGTCAACAAAAAGTTTCAGTTGAGCGAGACGCACCTCACAAATGTGAGGCGGCATAGAGACGAGTCGGTGTTAGATTATCTGAAGAGGTTTAACCTTGAGGCCATGCAGGTCAAGGATCCACAGGATCGAGTCTTGATCACTTCATTTGTAGGAGGACTGCGCAACACAAAGCTATATGAGAAGTTAAGCAGAAACCTCCCCCGGAACATGGATGAATGTGTGAATGTCGTCCATCGATTTTGTCAAGGCGAGGAGGCAGTGCGTAGGCACACCCAGGCCGAGTGGATGGACAACTCGAGGAAAGATGGCCGAGGAGCAAATAAGAACCCGTCTCGACAGCAGGATGTAGAGAGAAAAACATCTGTTTGGGATCGCATCGAGGCACCTGTCTCGGGCCGGTCAGAGAAAAAAGGAGGTAAAAAGGATAAAGATTTTACTCCTCTCAACCGATCACGTACAAAGGTTTTATCAATCATGGTCTCCAAGAACCTAGCCAAGAGGCCACCTCCGATCAAAAAACCTCGAGAAAACGAAGGTCGACAAAGTACTGTGAATTCCACGAGGATACAGGCCATTCGACAGAGGAATGTTTCGACTTGAAGAAAGACATTGAAGCTCGTATCCAAGAGGGGAAGTTGGATGAGGTCGTTGACAGATCGCGTTACACCGAGCCCAAGGGGCAACGAGATTTCAAACGGAAAAATCCTGACCAAGATAGAGGTCGAAGTCGAGAGAATCAGAGAAGAAGAGATCGATCCCCTAGACGAGACCGATCTCCTGAAAACGATAGGGACTACTATGGTCAGGACCGCTATGATGATAATCGCCCAAATAATTACGTGAATATGATATTTGGGCCGGGGGAGAGCGAGAAAGAGCGAGCCAGTCGAGAACCAGACGACAGCTCGAGGGCACGCAAGCAGCCGAGATTAACCACGGAAGTCGGGTATGGCCCTGAAGACGACGTCCCTAGGTCGTCAAGTCATAGTGAGGGGTTAGTGATTGAAGCGGTTATAAGTCGAGCCAGAGTATCGAGGGTATGCGTCGATAATGGCAGTGCTGTGAATATCTTATACTACTCGGCATTCCAGGGTATGAAGCTCAAAGAGAAAGACTTAGTGCATGTAGCCTCTCCGCTATTCGGTTTCACAGGTCAGGCAGTCCATCCCATGGGTTCCATAAAGCTACTCACGACAGTAGGTGATGGAGAGAGAGGGAGGACGCTAGAGTTAAACTACGTGGTCGTTAAATCTCCCTCCGCTTATAATGTCATTTTGGGTAGACCGGCCCTTTTCGAGCTACGAGCTATAATTTCGACGTACCATAACAGCATGAAATTCCCGACTCGAAGTGGTTCCCACGAGGTGAAAGGGGATATTGAAATCGCTAGAAGCTGCAATTCGATAGTGATGAACGGTAAGATGGCGGTACAACAAGTCCTCGTCGAGGAACTTATTCCGGAAGAAGAGGAAGAGAAGTATTGGGTCTCGAGTGAGGAAGTTGAAAATGTCAGCTTATGGGAAGAGGAAGACGATCAGAGTGTCCAAGTCGGGGTCTGGATCCCGACTCAGGAAAAGCGGTTATTGATCGACCTGCTGAAAGAGTTCAAGGATGTTTTTGCATGGAAGGCGTCCGACGTGCCAGGTCTACCGACAGACATCGCCATCCATAAACTCGAGATTGACCAGGCCCGAAAGCCAGTCAAACAGAAGAAACGAAACTTCGCGTCGGATCGATTGGAAGCCATCGAGTCCGAAGTCGGGAAGTTACTGTCGGCAAATATAGTGAAAGAAGTGCTTTATCCAGACTGGCTTGCTAACCCAGTGTTGGTAAAGAAACCAGATGGCAGCTGGCGCATGTGTGTAGATTTCACGGATTTGAATAAGGCATGCCCCAAAGATTCCTATCCGCTACCTAAGATCGACATGTTAGTTGATTCGACCATCGGTTTTGAGGTATTCGCGTTTCTCGATGCATACAAGGGATACCATCAGATTCTTATGGACCCTCGAGATGCGGAGAAGACTGCGTTCATTACAGAGTTCGGCACCTTTTGTTATGTTTCCATGCCATTCGGACTAAAGAATGCGGGGGCCACGTACCAAAGGGCAGTCAATAAAATTTTTGCGAAGCATATTGGAAGAAGCATGGAAGTCTATGTCGACGATCTACTCATCAAAAGTTGATCGATGAAGCAATTCTTGGCAGACGCCAGAGAAGTATTTAAGGTGTTAAGAGATACAGAAATGAAACTTAATCCAAAAAAGTGCACCTTCGGGGTGAGAACATGCAAGTTTCTAGGGTACATGGTGTCGCGAGACGGGATTCGAGCTAACCCTGATAAGATCGACACGCTAAAGAATATGCCGGCACCTCGGAATACGAAAGAGGTTCAGAGACTCACATGTCGGATGGCAGCACTAAATAGATTCTTATCTCGGTCAGCCCCGCGCACTACCGTTCTTCAAGATTCTTCGAAAGCCCAGTCCTTTCCATTGGGACGGCGAATGTCAGACGGCCTTCGAAGAATTAAAAGCATATTTATCAGAACTACCTACTCTCACCTCTCATCGAGAGGGGGAAAGGTTGTTAGTTTATCTATCGGTCTGCGAGGAAGCAGTGAGTTCGGTCTTGGTCCGAGAAGGGGAAAAGGGCCAGATACCTATATATTTTGTAAGTAAAGCTCTACATGGCCCCGAAACCCGATACTCGCCAGCTGAGAAACTCGTATTATCGTTGGTACACGCGTCGAGAAAGCTTAGGCCATACTTTCAAGCCCATCCTATAGTGGTAGTTACAGACCAACCACTCAAGCAAATTCTGGCGAAGCCCGACGCGTCTGGTCGACTTGCGAAATGGGTAATCGAGATGCCTCAATACGATATCGAGTTCGTGCCGCGTACCGCGATCAAGGCTCAAGCTTTAGCAAACTTCTTAGCCGAAGGCATATCAGTGCAACTTGAGCAAGAAAAGCAAAGTCAGGAAGAACGATGGATGCTCCATGCTGATGGAGCCTCGAGCAAAGAAGGAGCAGGCGCAGGCCTCCTATTAGTCAGCCCGAAGGGGGAAGAGTTTCCATACGCTCTCCGATTCAATTTTAAGGCAACCAATAATGAGGAAGAGTATGAAGCAATTATCACTGGTCTGAAGCTCGCCCTGAAGCTGGGGGTCGAAAACCTCAACGTTTATAGTGACTCGCAATTAGTCGTTAATCATATCAAAGGGGAATACGAGGCTAAGGAAGATACTATGAAGAAGTATTTGGCATTAGTTCAAGGCCTCAAGCCGAAATTCAACACGATTCAATTTGAACAGGTACCTCGAACTCAGAACAAGAGGGCCGACGCTCTGTCCAAATTAACATCGAACTTCGTTTCTAGTAAAAAGGTGTTAGTAGAGTTGCTAACAGAAAGAAGCTACGAAGAGATAGAGGCCCAGCCGATATCTCAGCAGGCCACATGGATGGATCCGATTGTCCTTTACTTAAAGGACCAAATATTACCCAACGATAAAGTACAATCAAGAAAGGTCCGACTACGGTCGGCTCGATATGCATTCTTCAACGACATACTTTATCGGAAGTCATTCACGAGTCCATGGTTGAGATGCGCATCTGAGACAGAGGCAG
This sequence comes from Gentiana straminea, assembly GCA_036785695.1. Taxonomy (NCBI): domain Eukaryota; kingdom Viridiplantae; phylum Streptophyta; class Magnoliopsida; order Gentianales; family Gentianaceae; genus Gentiana; species Gentiana straminea. Next base: position 9,054,132 of record JAVUPR010000224.1, on the reverse strand, counting down.
AGTATCTTCTCGAAGAAATCCATAGAGGAGCTTGTGGAAATCACTGTGGGGCTAGGATGTTAGCTCGGAAGTGCAAGCTCGCGGGATACTTCTGGCCGTCAATGCAACGAGATGCGAATAATTTAGTGCAGAGATGCAACTCTTGTCAAATTCACGATAACGTCTCGCATCAACAGGCACAAGAAATGAACGTCATCTCGTCAGCATGGCCTTTCGACATATGGGGAGTCGATATTGTAGGACCCCTACCTCGGGCCCCGGGGAACAATAAGTTTGTAGTTGTTGCGGTAGATTATTTCACTAAGTGGGTAGAAGCCAAGGCTTTACCCGATATCAAAGCAGCGACAATCAAGAAATTCCTATGGGTTGATATTTTATGCAGGTATGGTATTCCAAAGGCTTTAATCTCGGACAACGGCACTCAGTTCGAAGACCGAAGAGTTAGAGAGTGGTTAGCCGAGTATCATATCGACCAGCACTTCACTTAAGTGGCTCATCCCCAAGCGAATGGTCAAGTCGAACAGACAAATCGACAGATTAAACTCGGATTGAAAAAAAGGCTAGAAGCTGAAGGACGAGATTGGGCGTGGCAACTCCCGAGCATCCTGTGGTCATACATGACAGCTCCAAACTCGTCAATGGGTGAAACACCTTTCTCCCTAGCATATGGGTGTGAGGCAGTTATCCCGCGGAGATCGGCGTTCCTTCCCCTCGAGTTTTAGCGTATAATATTGAGACGAACGACCCCGACATCCGACAGGAGAAGGATAATCTCGAGGAGCGGAGAGAAATGGCCTCAGCCAGAATGGCAAGGTACAAGCAGAAGATCTCTCAATATTACAACGCGAGAGTAAAATATAGATATTTCAAGGTCGGAGATCTAGTCTTGAGGAGGAACGAAGCAAGTCGACAGAAGGAGATCGGGACACTCTCCCCGAACTGGGAAGGCCCGTATCAGATTTTAAAAGTTCACCCTAAAGGCTCATATCAGCTAGGTCGAGCAGACGGAACTACAGTTCCTCGACAATGGCACGCGAATAATTTGAGGAAATTTTACGTATAAGCCTTAATCGATTAGGTTGTTTCTACTTGTTTTATAAGATTTGTAATCAGTCCGTGAGATAGTTTTATCTTCGTTATAATAAATGATGGTTCCTCTTTTCTACTGTTCTACTAAGTTATTCTCGTAATGTTCTAAGTCCGAAAGGTCACGAAGTTACAACCGACAAAGGATGGAGCAATCCGAAAGTCGGAACTCCCGACAACGCCACAAGCATACAATGCAGAAGGCAAAAAGAAGACTCGCAAGGTCGGGTCAAATGTCCAAGTCAAAAGCCTAACGTACCTAAGGGTCGAATAAGGCAGACAAAGGACGGTTCGCAGGGTCGGGCCAAACGTCCAAGTCGGAAGTCTAACCAGCCCAAGGGGCAACTAGACCAGGACAAGGATAGTGCGCAATGTCGGACTAATTCGAAAATCCAGCAAGCATATAAGGCTAAAAAGCAAGGCAACTGGATCGACCTAAAGCCATATAGAGCTCAAGTGTATTATGAACTAAAGTTGATAAAACACTTGGGGGGCAATACAATATCGACAAGGCAGAAGCGAATAGAGCCAGAGGCTCGATAAGGAAGAAAGCCAAAGACAGTAATAAATGAGAGAGTAAATAACAACAAATAGAGACAAAAGGGCAGAAATTTCAAAACAAATTAAGGCCAGGTCGAAAAGACCAGCCATGATAAAGTGAACATTCACCCAAGTCGACTCAAAGTTAATAAAATTTACAAATAATGGCAAAGTCAAAGTTCAGAACATCAAAGTTCGAAATAAACAAGATAACTAAATAGCAGCATCGGGGGTCGGATCTTCGGGAGTCGGCGTGGGAGCAGTGACAGCAGAAGTCGTATTATCGGGAGTCGAGCTCGTTGTAGGGCCGCCATACTTCTCGGCAAGTGATATACCCTGCTGAAATTCGTCGAAGTACATGTCGTACAACGCCTCCGAGTCAGGGTCATAGCAGCCAGGCTCTTCGAGCTGGTCGATCTCGACGTCCGGGTAGGCCTTCTTCACTTGGTCCGCCGCCTTGGTGAATCCTCCAAGTATGGCCGTCTGCATGATTACATCGAGATCCCTGCCCAACTCGTCAGACTTCCGATACTCGAGTACTGCGCAGTCCTTACTTCCTCGAGCTGCCTAGGGATCTGATCCAGTTCGGTTTTCAGCTGATCTCTCTCTTCTGCAGTGGCCGCTCCCCATGCAAGTTCCTGCTCGAGAGCCTCTTTCAGAGCAGCCTCCCTCCCTTCGGCCGCAGCCAGATCTCTCCTCAGCTCGGCAACGACAGCTTCCTGCTCCTCCTTTACCCTCTTTATCTCAGCATCAACCTCTTTCTTGAAAACATTGAGCTGCGATTCTAGACCAGCGACCCCAGCAGACTTGATAGCGAGCGCGTCGTTCAGCCTCCGAATCTGTGTCTTCAGCTCTTCCTCGGTCTCGGACGGCATGTTCATACGTCGAGAAGCTTCTCGACTCATAAAGTAATGCTGCCAAAAAGGACAAGTTAAGGCATATGCTTCGAGAGGTACCTGATATGAATCTCAATCCAAGTATTCGTCACATTTTGAAGTTTTGAAGACCGTCATTAATTTGACAGGAATCTCGGATTAATTAAATAATTAGTAAGTAAATTCACTATGTTATTACCATATTTCAATCAAGTATTAATTCTGAAAAATCATGGAACAAGAATGGCGTCACTTTTAGAAGATCATCCAATTCTGGAAATTGAAGACTAGCTACTGTTTTGTCCCGTTTTGACCATTATAAACTTTCCGGATGAATTTATGTCCTTGACCAAAGTTGTAGATCTTTTTGAGTACTATAAAATCCATATATAGCTCGTATTTATTGGACAACCGAATCTCTGTATATGACCAGAATACTGATGGGTACTGAAACAGATACATTGCACTTGGATGAAGAAGATTCGTTGAATCTAGCTAGTCTTGTTAATGAACGAAAATTGGAGATACATTGCATTATTTTGGAAGCATGGAATGAACTCACCTTGGACTCTCCAAACATCACAAATGGCGCCACCTTTTGAGGATTTTTAGAAGTCTTTTAGCTTACCAATACTAGTCTTATTCATGTACTTAGCTTATTCAAGTAGCTTATAAATACTCAAACTATCAATTGTATTTTGGATCATCTTTGACATCAATATAAATTTTCTCTTTTATACACTTGGATTAGTGTGTGTTTTGAATTCTCTGGATAGAGGTTCGTCGGATTATCAAAGGCTTGAGCAACCTTTGTGGGTGTCCTATACCAAGGTGCTTAGAAACAAGTTTTCTAGGTGTCAAGGTTATTCCAAGGTGCTTCCTCACAAAGTTGAGGTTGTGTCGAGGAGCTCTCGAGAAATATTCCAAGGTGCTTCTACGCATTGTTGTAGTTGTGTCGAGGAGGATTCACCAACTTCCAAATACCTTCATTTCTAGACTTCAACAAAGTCCGAAAACCACCTAAAGTTCAAGTACCACTTTTCCTAGATCCGTGCAATTTCATATCAGTACCAAAAAGAAATCGATAAGAGTTAGCGTTTACCACGCGATCCAGTTCTCGGAGGGAAGAAGCCAGGACCTGGTCGTCCAGCTTCTTGACATCGTCTGCCGACATCTCACCCGAGGCAGCAAGATCCAGAAAGGGTTTGGTGACTTTTGCCTTTTTAGCCTGTTTTTGCTGGTCTCTCACCAGCTCCTCGAGAGCCGACCTCTTCTTTTGCAACCGGGTTGCTTCAGAGCCGGAAGTCTCTTCACCTCTCCCGACAGTAAAGTCGATAACATCCTCTTCTTCACGTATCGACCGATGCTCATGGGTGAGTCCCCCCGAGGTAGAAGGCGGAGTCGGTTGTGCGACAAGGGTAGTTGTCTCGACCCCCTCAGTCGAGTCATCAACATGAGCAGATTTCTCCCCTGATATTGGGGGAATGGCTCTCGACCTGGATGCATTGACAGCAGCAGCTACTGCGGAAGCCTTTGGGACAGCGACCTTCGAGAATCTGCCCACTACACAAGTAAAAAAGAAGTCAGTTTCAGAAATAATAAAGATACAACTTCAAAGAGCAATAAAACTTAGCAACAAAATAATAGAGTTTCCTACAATTTTCCTGATCGACAGCAGGAAGGCTTATGTATGGTACGGGTCCCACCTCCTCGAGATGGGCAAGGTCGTAAAGGAGACTCAGTTCCAGCATAGTCACCTTGAACTTGAATCTCTCGAGAGAAAGAGCCTCGTCGGGTGCGGCCTCACGACCCAGTTTGTCATCCCTTCCGTCTCTCGACCTCCATAAGCCGATATAAGGATTGTCCGACCCATGTCGGAGAAAGAAAAACCTAGGCTTCCAATTCCCATGAGATGAAGGTCCCCGAGACACGAACTCATGACGATTGGTACGCCTTTGAAACGTGTACCACATTTTATCCGGCAGCGCAGCGATCTTGTACCACCACCGGAATAAAGGAACGGTAAAACTGATACCCGCAACTCGACAGGCAATCAAAAAGCCCATCAAAGTCCGGATTGCATTCGGGCCCAGTTGAGATACGCCAATCTCATAATGGCGAAGAACAGCCAGGACCGCCGGACATAGAGGGAACCTTAGCCCACTCGACAATTGGGCCTCATAGACCGTACAGAACCCTTCAGGGGGCTCATCGGCAAACTGATGGTGGCCGGAAGGAAGCTGAACCACCAGTTGGGGGCTTGAAAGCCCATATCTCCGCCGCAGTTGGTTGAGATCATCCATGGTAAGACAAGAAATACACCCTTAGGCCCCTTTCCATCCATTCTGGTGGACAATTTCTTGGGCTCCCGGATAATACCTAAGGGTTCCTCCGGATTTGGTTGTAGAGGTTGATCGGAGGGAGCAGATATTGGTGTTTGATCACCGGAACGAGACTCCTCTATCCTATCAGAGATTGTAGCACTACTAGACATGGACAGATTCAAGCAAGATCGGTAGGAACAAAGAAAAAGATGATAGCAGAAAAGACGCTTACTTGTATTTTCTGAGGAGGAAATGGAGAAATGGATAGGCAGAAATGATTCACCGTCTGGTTCTTCTCTCCCCTTTTATGCGTTGCTAATGCCAAATGACAGTGAAAAGACGTGATTAGGGGGGTTACTAGTAGTTATAACTCCCCATGAATCGCGAAAATCAAGGATGACGTCATTTGTGGTAGAAGACGAAGAGATAGTGCGCTCTGACGTCACAATGAACGGCCACGATTGGCTAGGGAAACAGGTGGCAGACGAAGCGTCTACACCATTTCCCGCCAAGACTTAGTCCAACTCGAAGACGATTTCAAATTGGCAGACCTAACCTCGGACAATGGAAGTCGCCTCTCTCAGGTCTGGGGGGCTTATGACGATACCGGGTTACGAACCTCGATATATCATCATCGAGTGGACCTCATGGATTAAATATTTACTAAGGCACATGAGCCAGATAAGGCATATCAGTCGGACTATCGACTTGGAAGCCACGGCACGCATGTCGAATCTCGAACCTGAAGCATGGCTAGGGATTCGAGGTCACGACTATCGACTTACGGGCAGTGCAGGACATGAGTTCCAGGAGTCGGTCCTCCTAGGTCGGCAGACCGATATCGAGAACAGAGTCCACGCCAGCTACGTTGGCCCATTATCCACAGGATAACTTGGGCAAGGGGTAAAGCCCAATTAAGGGTAAATATGACAATAGCCACAGACCGACTCCTATTAGGGTTAGGTCATGCATTGTCCTTATAAATACAACGTTCCATGAACTACGTATGGCTTGATTCCTGGAATAATAACAGGATACGTAGGCACTCTAAGAATTCCACTTAGACTCAGCCGCAAATATACAAAACCCTCTTCTTTGTTCTTGGCATTAGGGTTCTTGGCTATTCATCATTATCATAAGGAAGAGCCCGAATCTTTAAGGTGACATAATTTGTCATCGTCAATATACGTATATATATACGTGTATATATATATATATATATATATATATATATTATAGATAGATATATATATAACGAAAGAAACGTAAGAAAGAACGAAGAACGGAAATGATATTATAACGGTTATTATAACGATAATACAACTACAAATATATATATCTATATAGATATATATAGGCCCCGAAACATGAAAATATAGAAGGGAGAAGATGAAGAAGGAGGGGGAATAAAGGGGCCAAGGATTGTGATGGAAATGGATGGGTATATATAGTATATATATATATATATATATATATATATATATATATATATATATATATATATATATATATATATATATATATATATATAGTATATGGCGATGGATATTTGTTAGAAGTTTGTTAGATGCAATCATGACTCATCACATGCACCATTAGGTGGTTATAATCAAGTTGGGAAAATATCTTCACTTTTCCCGGCGTTTCTATTGCGGCGCTTATCGATAAATAGCCATAACTTGAGTTGTAGACCTCCAATTGACGTGATTCAAAATGAGTTGAAAAGCTCATTTGAATATCTAAAACTTTTATGAACAACTCTTCCCCATAAAATGCCTCTATGTTGGGTCAAATATCTGTCGAAGATATTTTACGGTATAAGTACGTAGGAAAATCGACCCTTTAAACTCGTAAGCTTGTGGCATCTTCTTCTTTCCCTCAAAATCCATATTTTAGTGCTCAAAACATGTTGTTACGTGGAATCTTGGTCAATGTATAATCCTGCAATGAACCACCAAAACACCAAACGTAAATCCGACACGACACTCCGGTTACTAAACCGGTACAAAATTTATAAAAACATAATAAAAACAAGATAATTTATATAATAATTACTACTTATGCATTTAGATAAAACTTAGGAATTAATGACTCGAAATGATACAAAAGTGCTCAAAATGATATCAGAAGTGGGGTAAAAAGTTATAAAAATAACTGTGAATTTTTCTGTCATCACAACCCCCCACTTAGCTTTTGGTCGTCCTCGAGCAAAACAAGCGATAAAATAAAATGAATGAGGAAAATTCATGAAGAGATAAGATATAAAGGACAACCAGATGATGCAACCATTCGAATCATAACCACACGTTAACCACAATATAAATGTATAACAGAGTGAGTGTGTGAATAACCTCTCAAAATTATTATCATGCAATTAATCATGAAATCATGCATGCAAGACCTGTAGTTGCAAACCATAGGCTTAAGAATGATACCAATCTCCACTAATCGAGATGTTCGGATTCAAGAGGTTAGATCAGGTAGGACTTGAAGGGTTATAACGTTAGGCCAGGGTAATTTCGGTTAATCGAAAAGGATATTTTGGAAACTGGAGAAAAAGAAGTACGAGTAAACCTAATCAACTCATGTACCACCTCATTGCTACCATACAAACCATCCAAACTCCTTTTTGATTATTTTCAACACTTTGGGAACCATAGGATACTAACGCACCCGAACTCATTGCCAAAATCGACTATGTTTCAAGCGTCATGAGGTGAGAACGAATACATTAGCACTTATCTCACTATCCCAACTCTAACATCATAAGAATAACTTTGAACTCATCTCTTTGATTCCAACCCTTTTATTTCTATATACATCCAAGTTTGTTTTCTTCTTTTTGTTTTTTTTTTCTTCTTTTTGTTTTCTTTTTTTGTTGGCCCAAAACCAAGCATCTGGTCCAACCGAGCTCCTCCTCTCCTTATAGCTCAAAACCAAGAAACCAACCAACTAAAAACATCATTTCCCCCCACTTTACACTTGTTTTAGCAAATGTGGTCCTACAAAAGACTATGTCCACTCGTAGGGTTAAAATGAAGGGAATGTGACCATAATAAGGCTCAAGGGTAGGTTTCTGACTAAGTAACAAAATGGCTAAAGCGAATGGTGGTCAGACCATTCTATCAAGGCTGAGTAAGGGCTACGAAGGTCAAATGTTTAGGTTAAGGCTTATTTGGCTATGGTAGGGTCAAAGAGAATGCCATGACCGTCATCCCTAACTTCGATTCAAAACATCTTTCTATTTCGCCTCGAAAGGATATCAAACCTAAGTTCTAGTTGCTATAAAAGTATGCTTACATGATATCATACAAAAGTTGCATGGTAACAAAAGATTGAGACTATACGTTCATTAGGAATTTATGTTATACAAATGCACTTGGGGTTAAAATGTAATTACGGTTCACATTGGTTATAAACATCCAAATTGATCATTACTTCTTCAAATCCATGAAATATATATATCTCGTACAAGTTATTTTAATCAACTAAATAATGCTCGAAAAAGAATCAAAAACTAAGGGTTTAAACACTTACTGCCATTGCTAAACCAACCACGTCTCTACCCTCCCCCCCCCACTTACGATTTTGCATTATCCCCAGGGATAGAGAGAAAGACTTAACTTATAGACCTAGCAGAAAGGTGCTATCGAATCCCGTAATAGCCATGAGAAAGCACGTCCCGAATCCCTGTACCAAAACAACCAAAACAAAGCCAACACGGGACATGGTGCTCGTGCCAAAGTATGCAATAGGGATATGGGAATAAGAAAATAGCCCTGTCACGTCAGAAAATTCGATAGGCAATATATAGCACATCGCATAACAGCTTTAGATGGAAAAATAACCCACACGGGTAAAGCACAGAACATCTAAGCATATACGTATTATAGAGAGTATCACATGAGCATATATCATAGTCAAGTCAGCTATTCCTAGATTCATTTTTTTATTACACACAGTTTTATTAAGGCGGGAATACTCACCACTATACTACAACGACCAGAAATTTGAAACAGACTAGATCATAAAATGAAATGTGTGCAAAGTAGTTAATGTGAGTCTTTTATACCCAGATCCTCAAGGGTTCTGTCAAAATAGTCCAACAACCTAAGTCCAAGAAATGATGTATTTGAATGTTTTCTTTGTACTCCCTTGGGATTTTCGGATAACCACCTAATCGTTCCCTTTTAATGACATTCAAACATTCATCCTGGGACTTGGTTATGCTTTGTATTCAGATTCTACATTCCATTAAGATTAGTCTTATCCAAATTATTATTTAATGGGCTGCCTCCCGGTAGCACTTTTGTTTAACGTCGTTTGCTCGACAGGGTGACTCTAAACAGACTCAATCAACCAAAATCTGAACTCAAGAAGATCAATAGCTTAAGAAAAATTAACAATGCGAGAACCATTGAAATTGTATTGTCTAGAAACGTACCTCTTTTAATTCTCGATGTCACCTCCTCCCAGCCAGAGAATCTTCTCGTTATCGACTGTCGAACCATCTTCTTTACTATTCCATAAAGTTCATCCATCGGGGAGTACACAAACTGGACCGCAGAAAATTCATCCTCACAGAGTGGACGAATGTAGTAATCCGGGACCGTTATATTAAACACTACCAACTCTCCCAGTGGCTTTACTAAAGATGGCCAATCAATCTCCTGCTCCTCTAACTCTGAAATATCATTATAGCAAACTGAATCCTCAACCTTATTCTCAACCTGAACTTCTTCAATGAGCACCTCATCATCCTTAACCACCTCTTTTGCACATGCCTGTTTTGCCTGCTCGAACTCCATTATTTCAATCAATTGCACCACCCTCTCTTGAAGATTTCTTAAGGCAGAGTCAGTAATTATCTTGAACTCTTGCATGTCCAGCAGTCGCTCTTGCAAGATCTGGTCCAATCGCTCTAGTTGCTCCATTTGACTGTCGGTGAAGTCTTCTCGTGGCATGGGGGAAAACTGATCATACTAACTTTGATTCATCGGAGGTGAGTAGCAGTCCTCTTGCCATTCCAGACACTGATCAGGTGGCTGAATCTGGGCTATCAACGCATTGAGTATGAACACCGTAATCCTGATAAGCACTAGGGTTCGAAGAACCCTCATAATATTGTGGCTCATAACTCGAATAACCATAATTCTGATCCTGGTACGTACTAGGGCACTGATAATCCCATGAACCTTGGTTATTCTGCTGTTGATACTGAGGTTGAGGCACGAACTGTTGTTGATAACATTGTGCAGATGCCTGAGGTAGGTAGGAGTATTGTTGTTCAGGTGAGTAGTATTGATTGAAAAATCCATCCATTTAAGCTCAATCTGCAAGATCTTAGAAAACAACAAGAAAACAATAAAATTTTTTTTTTTTTTCGTTTTTTTTTACACACTCACACACGAAATCTAAATAAAATGAAGAAAATAAAAACCTAGGCCCAAGCCTTCGGTTCACTTACAAGATATCACAACATAACACACATTTCCCCGGCAACGGCGCCAATTTTTGATGAGCTAAATTTACCCCACAAAAATACAATTTATAAAGACTCACAACTGTGGGTAAACTAACTCTCTAACTGGCAGAGTACCAGGTCAGATTGTTATGATAGCTACAGGAGTACGAGGTCGATCCCAAGAGAAATGTGGTTGTGAGTACCAAAGGGAAAGTGGTTCTTAGTCTAGGCGATCAAAGTTGTGGTGGAGATTATTATACTAATGCAAAAAGTTAAGTTTAACTAACAAGATTAAATAGCATAGCCAAACTATGATCCAACAGGTTACCCCCTCAGGAATGACTTGACAAGGAGTGTGTTTTAACTGATTCAGTTTATATGACATTCACGGGTGTCAACTCTTTATTCTTGCGTTAAGGTCTGAACAACTCTCACTTAACCCCCATACTAGGCTTATTAACCCTCCCTTTAGAGAGCTAACTTACCTAATAAGGTTGACCAGAATAAAAAGCCGCTGAAAAACCTCACAAAAGCATAGTTTTAACGTTTCACTTAGGTTGTCAATCTAACTATTAAAGCGATGTTTTAGTGATACTAATACCTGTTTCCTTCATCTCGTAAGAATAAGAATCTCACATAGGCATAGTCTTGACCTGTCACTCAGGTTGTCAATCTGACAATCTAGACTATGTTTTAGTGATATCCATATCCCACATCTCGCCGCAAAATGCATCTATAAGCTCGATGTAACAATGAACAAGGTTGTCAATCTCATTCAAAGCTATTAAAATGATCAAAACAAGTTTTAAAACATGAGTTTATCATACGAATGTTTAATTTAAGAGCTACACAACTCCTGACTCATCTCCCAAGGGCGTTTCACCCGTTTTCACATATTTCGGCTATAAAAAGGTTTAGCTACTCATATATATATAGATATATAGATATATATAAATACATAAGCATATATATATAGATATATGTATATAGATATATATATATATAGATACTAATATATATATAAGTATAAAAGCATAAATATAAATATAAGTATATAGATCTATAGATATATATATAAATACATATATATATATGTAACGCCCCGTTCCCGGACACCGAGTCCTTATCCGGAAAGAGCGCTCGGCACATATATTATCAAATAAATTCAATAATATATGTAAACCTTACGTCATACATCAGAACTAAAACGACACGGAAGATAAAACGACTCGGGAAAAACAAAAGACAAAAGATCGAACACACGGTTTTCAATGCTGTGAAACTAAATCCAATAAAGAAAACTAATCATCCAACATTCAAATCCCAAAGATCTCAAAAGAACTTAACCAGAACTAATCCAAAAGAAAGACAACATGTTTTGAAACTAAGTCAACAATATTATTGAAAGAGTCAAAAGTAAAAGAACTAAGTCTTCACGAGCTCCATCTCACACGTCCTCGTCAAAGAACTCATCAGCATTAGCAACCTGTTCATCTTCTTTGGGGAAAGGGAAAGACAAACACAACGTAACGGGGTAAGTACAAAAGTACTCAGTAACGCGTAGAAGATCGTATAACTATGATCTCATAAAGAAATAAAAGCAACGCCATCTTTTATTAATTTGTTCCGTTATTAACCCTAGCTAACTATCATATTATGTTCATAGCATAACATGAGGTTCCAAAAGGTATCTAACTTAGCTCAAGTTTGTTACATCATGAATAACAAGGGCACTACGCCTAGTAATAGGATGTACTAGGACAACTGGGTGCAACCTACTTAGAGACACGCTCTAGTAGCCCCGGGAATATCTGAGTCCCGATGGTGTGATAACCGGCGAATGTACCGGACGCTTTATCTAGCCAATCGATTGACCGGCGTGGGTACGATCTAGTTTGTCTGGTCAGAGAACACATCGCGATATTGTACTATGCCTTACCAAGCATTGCATGATGTTTAAGATTATTAATCTAGCACATATGTTTGATTAGATGTTTAACTAGCCACCTAAGTGTTTTCAAGTAAGCTCCCTCACATCTCCTACTCTCGTACTTAGACCACTAGACACGGACAAGCCCTAGCAATTACACAGAAATCGATAACCTCTAGCTTATCGAAGCACAAGGCAAATCCAAAGCTTTCGACGGTCCCACACTTCGTCTTTTTAGGGAATCCATGTGGTGCCGGAACTAAATGCATCAAAAGCTAATTCAGAGCTTTGTCACATAAGGTTGTGCAGTAAATACGCTATTATGGAGCTTTAAACACATAACAAAGGAAAACGATCGAAACAGTCCCCCGTCCGGACGGATAAACTTTCGTCCGATGCGAGAAATAGCCGTACGGATACACAACTCATCCGTACGGATGAACCACCACTCGGTCGACCGAATGGATAGGCTCGGTCGACCGAGCCTCCCTCCCCGCACATATACACGTTCTTCTCGCACCACAGAGGATAGTTTTCTGCACTCTGCGTTTTCTACTCAAATTCAACCCAAACTCGACTTAAACGAATTAAAACCATGAAAAACAATCATACAAATTGCTCTACCACTTTACGAAACCTTAATCATACGATAAGAAAACCACGTTACCTTAATTGCGTGGTACAACGAACCAAAGCTTCAACCCGTCAAAAGTTTAACCTTTAAATCCAAACGTTAAGGAATTTAAGGATTGTTGATATCAAAACGATCCTCGTCTCGTGGTGATCCTTTCTCTCTTGATGAGTCTGATGAAAAGAACAACGGATTAGCCTCGAAAATCGAAAGCCTCTTCTCCCTTTTTTTTTTTGAAACTTGCGCCCTTTCTTTTTTTTTTTTTTTTTGTCAAAAACAACTAGGTTAAAATTAGGATTAGTTTCCCTTTTATAATCCCAATTACCTAATTATTTAATTATTTTCCTTAAAAAGAAAATCCTTGTTTATCCTTTTTCTTTTCTTTCGAAAAATCCTTTAAAAAAAAATTAACATAATATTCTGATTTTTGCTAAAAGACCGAATTGCCCTTTTTCAAAAATCGGGATATTACATTCCTCCCCCCTTAAGAGGAGTTTCGTCCTCGAAACTAGAACATACCTGGTAGATGAGGGAACTCTGGGAACTCGTTGAACATGTCCGCTTCCACTTCCCAAGTGGCTTCCGTCGGTGCATGATTGCTCCATTGCACTAATACTAACGGGATCACTCGTCTCTTTATCATCCTTTCCTTCCTATCCAGAATCTTTGTCGGTTTCTCCACGTATGTTAGATTATCTTGCAAAACTTCCGGATCAATCTCAGATTCCACGTCCACTTTAGATAGACACTTCCTAAGCATCGATACGTGGAAGACATTGTGGACTCTAGACATTGATTCTGGCAACCGTAGTCTATAAGCCAACTTCCCAACTCTTTTGATGACATCAAAAGGTCCTACATACCTTGGACTTAGCTTTCCTTTCTGTCCGAACCTCTTGATACCCTTCATCGGAGACGCTCGAAGGTAAACTCTATCCCCGACCTCAAACTCTAGCGGTCTTCTTCTAACATCGGCCCAACTCTTCTGACGATCTTGAGCAGCTTTCAGATTTTTCCTTATCAACTCAATTTTCTCCTTGGCTTGCTGAACCATCTCCGGCCCTGTGATATGTTTCTCTCCCACTTCATCCCAGTAAAGTGGAGTTCTACACTTCCTACCGTACAAGGCCTCAAAAGGTGGCATTCCCAAACTTGCATGGTAACTATTGTTGTAAGCAAACTCAACCAAGTTGAGGTAATCTATCCATGATCCTCCAGCGTCCAAAACACAAGCTCTAAGCATGTCCTCGAGAGTCTGAATTGTTCTCTCTGACTGCCCATCCGTCTGCGGATGAAACGCTGTACTCAAATCAGTCTTCGTCCCAAAAGCTTTCTGGTAACCCCTTCCGAAGCGACTGATAAATCTACTATCCCTGTCGGATACAATAGATAGAGGCACACCATGAAGCTTCACTATATTGTCGATATACATAGTAGCGAACTTCTTTATAGGCATGTCCACTTTACACGGCAAGAAATGGGCTGATTTTGTGAGTCTATCCACAATCACCCAAATCATGTCATGACCACCCTTAGTCTTTGGCAAACCGGTGATGAAATCCATCGTGATATTCTCCCATTTCCATTCCGGTACCTCCAAGGGTTTCAACAAACCTCCTGGTCTTCTGTGTTCTGCTTTCACTCTCCGGCATGTATCACATCTTGCCACAAACTCTGCGATCCCTAACTTCATACCAGGCCACCAATATCTCTCCTTGAGATCTCTATACATCTTAGTGGCTCCTGGATGTACCGCAAAAGCAATCTTATGAGCTTCATCCATAACCTTCTCTCTTAGGCCATCCACATCGGGCACACACAAACGGTCTCCGTACCAAAGATGACCACTCTTGTCCAACTGATAACCCACTGTAGGCTTCTCTCGATCTACTCGCTTCAAATTAACCAACACAGGGTCTTTATCCTGCTTAACCCGAATCTCATCTAGCAAATCTGACCTTGCCATCAATGGCGCCAAATTCCGAGCTTCACCCTTCCTTTCAATCACTTGAATCTGCATCCTATCCAACCGATCTACGACTTCGGCAAGGTAGTGATAGCATTAACCGCTCTCCGGCTAAGTGCATCGGCTACAACATTCGCTTTACCCGGGTGGTATTGAATGTCCAAGTCGTAATCTTTCACGAACTCCAACCATCTTCTTTGTCTCATGTTCGATTCTCCCGAGTAAAGAAGAACTTAAGACTCTTATGATCCGTGAAGATCCTTGCCTTGACACCATACAGATAGTGTCTCCAAAGCTTCAGAGCAAAAACCACTGCTGCCAACTCCAAGTCGTGTGTAGGGTAATTCTTCTCATGCACCTTTAACTGCCTAGATGCATAAGCAATCACCTTTCCTAATTGCATCAAAACACAACCCAAAACTTGACCCGATGCGTCTGTATATACATCATAGTTATCAAAAACTTCCGGTAATGCTAACACGGGTGCTATGGTCAACTTTTTTTTCAAAGTCTGAAAAGCTTCCTCACATTCACTGGTCCACTCATACTTAACGTTCTTTTGAGTAAGCCTCGTGAGAGGTGTAGCTATCTTAGAGAAATCCTTTACAAACTTCCGGTAGTACCCAGCTAAACCCAAGAAACTTCTTATCTCCGTTACTGATGTCGGTCTAGGCCACTTAGAAACGGCTTCTATCTTCGCTGGATCCACCTTAATACCTTCTCCAGAAATTATATGCCCAAGAAAACTCACCTGGTCCAACCAAAACTCGCACTTAGAAAACTTGGCATATATTTTGTTCTCGTTTAAGGTCTGTAAAACTATCCTTAGGTGTTCTTCATGCTCTTCCTCGTCCTTAGAGTACACCAAGATATCGTCTATGAAAACTATCACAAACTTATCGAGATAAGGCATGAAAACTCTTTGCATCAAGTCCATGAATTTCGATGGAGCATTAGTGAGTCCAAACGGCATGACCAAAAACTCATAATGTCCATATCTCGTACTGAAGGTTGTCTTAGGTATATCGACACCTTGATCTTCAACGATGATAACCGGACCTAAGATCAATCTTAGAGAACACCTTCTTACCTTGCAACTGACTGAACAGATCATCAATCCTTGGTAAAGGATACTTATTCTTGATTGTCAGTTTATTCAGCTCTCTATAGTCGATGCACAATCGCATACTCCCATCTTTCTTCTTCACAAACAAGACCGGTGCTCCCCATGGTGATGTACTTGGCTGGATGATGTTTTTCTCTAGCATCTCCTTCAGCTGAGTTTTCAACTCTTTCAACTCCGCTGGTGCCATCCTATAAGGTGCTTTAGCCACTGGTGATGCTCCGGCAATCAATTCGATCTCGAACTCTATGGCCCTATCAGGCATATGTCCTGGCAAATCTTCCGGGAAAACTTCAGGAAAGTCCTTGACCACACGAGTCTCTCCTAACTCGGGCCTATGCTTTTCCTTATCTAATGCATAAACAACGAAACCCTGGCAACTCCTCTTCAAAGCTTTTAGGGCTTTAACTGATGAGATAATCGGATAACGACCCTTGCTAGGCTTGTATACGTTACCCAGAAATGTCTTAGCTGATTTTCCTGGGGCCTTAAAGATCACCCTCTTACCCCTACAATCCAAGTAGACATAATTCTTGGACAACCAGTCCATACCCAGGATAACATCGAAATCCGAGAAATCCAACACCGTCAAAGCATACTGGCACTTGTAAGTCCCAACTCTAATGTCAACTTGGGGTGTGACTTGAGCACATCTAGTGACTCTTCCCAAAGGTGTGGTTATACTCAAAGGTCTCTCCAATTCCTTAAGGGGTAGGTTCAACTTCTTAGCTATCTTAGAGGAAACAAAAGTCCCTGATGCTCCAGTATCAAACAGAGCTGAAACTGCTAGATTATCTATGATTATGGTACCTAACAAGTGAATCTATTTAAGTACAAATATGTAATATCATATGCGCGCTATATAATATTAAATATCTATAATAAACACAAACACCGAAAAGTACTGTCACCACAAGGTCATCTAACTCTTACGGTTCTCCGCATCCGCCGTGAAGACACGAACGGTTCTGCTACCCGTAGTACGATTACCCCGCCGGTTACCTCGTCCTCCTACTCGATTACCTTGAGAGAGCTTCTTAGGACACGCTCTCGAGTAATGTCCCACTTCCCCACAAAGTGGAAACAACTCACGCTACCTGCCATGCACTCTCCTGTGTGTGTCTTGTTACACTTAGCACAAACCGCTGGCGTTCCACTTGCTGAACTCTTCGTAGCCGGATTTCCCCCCTCTTAACATTCGCTGCGGTGCTCCTCTATTACTTCCTTGAAAATTTGAGAAAGACCTCTTATCTCCAACTACAACCGTCCGTCTCCTGGCAAATCTCTCCGCGGTCAAAGCTCTATCCATGACGCTTGCCATGCTAGTAGGTCTATCTCCTAGCATGCCCTTCGCCACCTCGTGTGACAATCCTTCCATGAATTTATCAATCTTTTTCTCTTCACTTTTCATGATCTCAGGGTAGTATCTGCCCAACTCATGGAACTTCGGGAGTACTGAGTTACTGTAGTATATCTCCCTTGTTTCAAACTCGGGAACTCATTAGCCTTCGCATTCCGTGCTTTGTCCTAGGAAAGTATTCCTTGTAGAACAGATCCTTGAACACCGCCCAATCCGTGATCCTTGGATTAACTTGCTCATATGCTTCCATCCAACTTTCTGCATTTTCTGCCAACAAGGATATGGCTAAATGAGCCCACTCAGATTCTGGAGCTTTCATATTCCTGCACGCCTTCTCGAACCCATGAATCCATAAATCTGCCGCTGCTGGCTCAACATTGCCAAAGAATTCTGGCACCCTATGTTTCTTCATCTTCTCATACCAATCCACTGGTCTGTCATAACCCTCAAACTGATGATGTTGTACTGGCTGCTGCACTGGTGGGGCATTCTGATACTGATAGTTCTGTTGGGGATGAGTGTAGCCAGGTGCTACAAAAGAATCCGACCTAGGTGGCGGTGGAGGTAGAACCGTCGGTTGCGGTGTAAAACTCAGCGGTGCAGAAGGAAACGTCGATACCTGTGGATAACTGAAAACCGACTAGCCGGTGGATGAGAAAGTCCCAACCCGGTCCAACTTGTGGTCCTTGGAGCTGAAGTAGTAACCGGTATGCGGGTGTTACACCGTGAAGGACCCCCTTGTTCCACTCTACCTCTGGTGACAATGTCTGGTCCCTGATTCAACCCACGCATGATGTTGTTCATAGACGGGGTGTTCACTTGAGACACTGTAGGGCCCTGAGTAGCGGGTCCACTTCTTCTCCTTCTCGGAATCACAACCTCGGTAAATCCTGCCTCAGCGTTACCCGTCTGGGTGTTAGCTGCCTCGGTGTTACTCGTATTAGTTCCACCTCTAGTAAGCACCATTCTGTAACTAAGAAAAGAGAAGGGGTTACTAAAGCTCTAAAACTTATCTTAAGGAAGAAGTCAAGTCCTACACAGCAAGGAAAACCTTTCCCTCTGATACCAACTGTAATGCCCCGTTCCCGGACACCGAGTCCTTATCCAGAAAGAGCGCTCGGCACATATATTATCAAATTAATTCAATAATATATGTAAGCCTTACGTCATACATCAGAACTAAAACGACACGGAAGATAAACGACTCGGGAAAAACAAAAGACAAAAGATCGAACACACGGTTTTCAATGCTGTGAAACTAAATCCAATAAAGAAAACTAATCATCCAACATTCAAATCCCAAAGATCTCAAAAGAACTTAACCAGAACTAATCCAAAAGAAAGACAACATTGTTTGAAACTAAGTCAACAACATTATTGAAAGAGTCAAAAGTAAAAGAACTAAGTCTTCACGAGCTCCATCTCACACGTCCTCGTCAAAGAAGTCATCAGCATTAGCAACCTGTTCATCTTCTTTGGGGAAAGGGAAAGACAAACACAACGTAACGGGGTAAGTACAAAAGTACTCAGAAACGCGTAGAAGATCGTATAACTATGATCTCATAAAGAAATAAAAGCAACGCCGTCTTTTATTAATTTGTTCCGTTATTAACCCTATCTAACTATCATATTATGTTCATAGCATAACATGAGGTTCCAAAAGGTATCTAACTTAGCTCAAGTTTGTTACATCATGAATAACAAGGGCACTACGCCTAGTAATAGGATGTACTAGGACAATCGGGTGCAACCTACTTAGAGACACGCTCTAGTAGCCCCGGGAATATCCGAGTCCCGATGGTGTGATAACCGGCGAATGTACCGTACGCTTTATCTAGCCAATCGATTGACCGGTGTGGGTACAGTCTACTTTGTCTGGTCAGAGAACACATCGCGATATTGTACTATGCCTTACCAAGCATTGCATGATGTTTAAGATTATTAATCTAGCACATATGTTTGATTAGATGTTTAACTCGCCACCTAAGTGTTTTCAAGTAAGCTCCCTCACATCTCCTACTCTCGTACTTAGACCACTAGACACGGACAAGCCCTAGCAATTACACAGACATCGATAACCTCTAGCTTATCGAAGCACAAGGCAAATCCAAAGCTTTCGACGGTCCCACACTTCGTCTTTTTAGGGAATCCATGTGGTGCCGGAACTAAACGCATCAAAAGCTAATTCAGAGCTTTGTCACATAAGGTTGTGCAGTAAATACGCTATTATGGAGCTTTAAACACATAACAAAGAAAACAATACTGAAACAGTCCCTGTCCGGACGGATAAACTTTCTGTCCGATACTGAGAAATAGCTGTACGGATACACAACTCATCCGTACGGATGAACCACCACTCGGTCGACCGAATGGATAGGCTCGGTCGACCGAGCCTCCCTCCTGCACATATACACGTTCCTCTCGCACCATAGAGGACAGTTTTCTGCACTCTGCGTTTTCTACTCAAATTCAACCCAAACTCGACTTAAACGAATTAAAACCATGAAAAACAATCATACAAATTGCTCTACCACTTTACGAAACCTTAATCATACGATAAGAAAACCACGTTACCTTAATTGCGTGGTACAACGAACCAAAGCTTCAACCCGTCAAAAGTTTAACCTTTAAATCCAAACGTTAATGGATTTAAGGATTGTTGATATCAAAACGATCCTCGTCTCGCGGTGATCCTGTCTCTCTTGATGAGTCTGATGAAAAAAACAACGGATTAGCCTCGAAAATCGAAAGCCTCTTCTCCCTTTTTTTTTTGAAACTTGCGCCCTTTCTTTTCTTTTTTTTTGTCCAAAACAACTAGGTTAAAATTAGGATTAGTTTCCCTTTTATAATCCCAATTACCTAATTATTTAATTATTTTCCTTAAAAATAAAATCCTTGTTTATCCTTTTTCTTTTCTTTCGAAAAATCCTTTAAAAAAAATTAACATAATATTCTGATTTTTGATAAAAGACCGAATTGCCCTTTTTAAAAAATCGGGATATTACAATATATAAGTACAATAGTATATATATATATATATATATATATATATATATATATATATATAGATAGATATAGATATAGATATATATATGATAAAACGAAACGAAACAAAACAACAAAGAAGAAGAAGGAAATATAACTATATATATATATATATATATATATATATATATATATATATATATATATATATATATATATATATATATATATATATATATATATATATATAGATATAGTTATAGCTATATAATGAAAGAAACGTAAGAAAGAACGAAGAACGGAAATGATACTATAACGGTTATTATAACGATAATACAACTACAAATATATATATATATCTATATAGATATATATAGGAGGGGGAAGAAAGGGGCCAAGGATTGTGATGGAAATGGATGGGTATATATAGGGAGAGATATATAAATATATATATATATATATATATATATATATATATATATATATATATATATATATATATATATATATATATATATATGGCGATGGATATTTGTTAGAAGTTTGTTAGATGCAATCATGACTCATCACATGCACCATTAGGTGGTTATAATCAAGTTGGGAAAATATCTTCACTTTTCCCGGCGTTTCTATTGCGGCGCTTATCGATAAAATAGCCATAACTTGAGTTGTAGACCTCCAATTGACGTGATTTAAAATGCGTTGGAAAGCTCATTTCAATATCTACAACTTTTATGAAGAACTCTTCCCCATAAAATGCCTCTAAGTTGGGTCAAATATCTGTCGAAGATATTTTACGGTATAAGTACGTAGGAAAATCGACCCTTTAAACTCGTAAGCTTGTGGCATCTTCTTCTTTCCCTCAAAATCCATCTTTTAGTGCTCATAACATGTCGTTACGTGGAATCTTGGTCAATGTATAATCCTGCAATGAACCACCAAAACACCAAATGTAAATGCGACACGACACTCCGGTTACTAAACCGGTACAAAATTTATAAAAACATAATAAAAACACGATAATTTATATAATAATTACTACTTATGCATTTAGATAAAAATTAGGAATTAATAACTCGAAATGATACAAAAGTGCTCAAAATGATATCAGAAGTGGGGTGATGAGGGAAAAATTCACAGTTATTTTCATAACATTTTACCCCATTTCTAATACCATTTTGAGCGTTATATATCATTTCGAGTCATAAATTCCTTAGATTTATCTAAATTATGTTAGTAGTAGTTATTTTATAAAATATATTGTTTTTATGTGTTTTTATTAGTTTTTGTACCGGTTTAGTAACCGGAGTGTCGTGTCGGACTTACGTTTGGTATTTTGGTGGTTTATTGCAGAATTATAGGTTGACCAAAATCCCGAGTAATGACACGTTTTGAGGCCTAAAAGAGATATTTTTAGGGATATAAGAGTGTGCCACTAACTTAAGAGGTCAAGTGGCTCAGTGGTTAGTGGTACCACTAACGAATTATATCTTCGACGAACAAATGGCTCATTAAAACGGCATTTTCTGAAGAAGTGTCCTTAATGAAAGTTGTAGATCTTTGAAAGAGCTTTCCAACGCATTTCGAATCACGTCAATCAGACTTCTACAACTTAAGTATCATTAAGTCAAGTGGTCAAGTGGCTAATCGATTCGGTTTAGTGGAAATCCCGAAATGTCTTCGACAAACGAATGACTCATCAAAACGACATTATCTGAAGAAGAGTCCTTCACGAAAGTTGTAGATTTTCCCGAGAGCTTTCCGATGCCTCTTGAATCATGATTTTTGGAGGTCCAGAACTCGAGATATGAATTTTATAAGTTATATATAATTATAATTATAATTATATCTACGCACATGCTGAGTGATCAATCTAGTGGATGCAATCATTTAGGCCGGACTGGTCCGGCCTCATCAAGGACTGGTCCGGCCCCTTGAACTTTGCCTATATAAAGAGTTGTTCGGAGAGCGGATCGAGTGCACCATATATATATATATATATATATATATATATATATATATATATATATATATATATATATATATATATATATATATATATATATATATATATTATATATATTTCTTATTTTTCTTTAGTTTTTAGGTAGTATATAAGGCCTTATGCCGAAATAAATTTAGTAATAATAGTATCGTTGTAATGCTCGAGAAATTATTGGAAGTTCGGTGTTGTTGAAATCGTTGTAATCGAAGATATCTCTGTTATAATAGTAAGTTTGTTTTTGTTTTCTCTCATTATTGTTATATCTATATCTAGCTATTTATTTCTTGTTGTTTCTTGTTTCTTCCATTCTCGTTATATATATATGTATCGTAGTAGTATCCATATATAGGAGAATCGACAAATGATTGGATTTTGGTTTTAATTTGGTTTTAATAGAATTCGCCATAATTGACGAAGGCTATTATGTAAAATTTCCCGCCATTTAATCCATGACATGTTGACAGAATCCGTGTATATGGATAGCTAAACTTTTCATAGCCGAAATATGTGAAAACGGGTGAAATCAAACCTCGGGAGACGAGATGGGAGTTGTGTTGTGCTTAATTAAACGTTTTTATGATAAACTCATGTTTTAAACTTGTTTTGATCATTTTGATAACCTTGAACGAGATTGACAACCTTGTTCATTGTTATATCGAACTTATAAATGTATTTTGCGGTGAGATATGGGATCTGAGGATCACTAATCATAGTCTTGATTGTCGGATTGACAACCCGAGTGACGTATCCGGACTATGCCTATGTGAGATTCTTATCTTTACGAGATGAATGAAACATGTATTAGAATCATTAAAACATAGCCTTAATCGTTAGATTGACAACCTAAGTGATACGTTAAAACTATGTTTTTGTGAGGTTTTTCGGCACTTTTTATTCCGGTCAACCATGTTAGGAAAGTTAGCTCTCTAAAGGGAGGGTTAATAAACCTAGTATGGGGGTTAAGTGAGAGTTGTTCGCATTAACCCCGAAATTAGGAGTTGACACCCGTGAATGTCGTATAAACCGAATCGGATAAAGCACACTCTTTATCAAGTTTTTCTGTGGGGAGATAACTGTTGGATCATGGTTCGGCTATACTTTTTAATCACCTAGATAAATCCGTTAGAATAATATTTATTTTCTCGCATTAGTTATAATACTCTCCACCACAACTTTGATCGCCTGAACTAAGTTCTACGTCGACTTTGGTACTTAAACGTTATTCCCTGTGGATTCGACCTTGTTACCATTATACTAATGTTGACCCGATACTCTGTCGGTTAAAGTTAGCAGTTAGTTATTTTGCTATCAAGCTTTTTGGCGCCGTTGCCGGGGAATACTACGTTTAATATCTTGTAAGTTGACCGAAAGCTTGGGCTTGGGTCGTTTTTTTTTTCTTTCTTTCTTTCTTCTCTCGTTGTTTTTTGTTTGTCAATGCATGACCCGAAGCTCCAAAGAACCACTCATCGAGCCAATTGATGAAATTGAAGCTTACGCACGTCATAGAAACAGTCAGCGCCGAGGAGAACCTCTGATTGCCAGTCCGAACCCTTTGTTTGAGGAAGAAGGGGTAGTAGAGAGTTCATTGTCGAAATCCTCGGAGGAATGGAGGATTCACCAACTCATAGAGATGGCAAAGAGCCCTTAAGCGAGCACAATGTACAAGGGCAAACCTCGGACACTACGGTGGTAACGCAACACTACCATTGCATACTCCACCGAGGACCCCTTGTCATGAGCCGTCAAGAGATGACAACACGGTATTGCGTCGCTTGAGAACCCCACGGCTTAATCGAGAGGACGGGGATTGGACGGTACGGGGGAGGACAAAATATTCGAGTACGCGAACTTAGGACCCGAATTAGACCAAGAGACGGTAAATCGAGTATTGCAGATGCTAGAGAATCAAGGAAATCAACAGGGGTTCCAAAACCCATATAATCAGCAACCACCTATGCAGCAGGATTATCAACAGCAACAACAACAGGATTATCAGCCACAGATGGCTCAGCAGGTACAGCGACCGAGGGTTTGCCGAGATTACGTCACTACTCCTCAGGAAGTTATAGGGCACAATCCCATTAGAGTGCCCCCAATTAATGCAAACAACATGGACATCAAACAGAACATTCTGAACATGTTGGGGGAACATGCTCTATTCCACGGGAAATCAACTGAGAACCCGAATAGCTTTCTGGATCACTTTCTCCAGATCTGTGGAACAATGAAATATAACGGGGTAAGTGACGAGGCGGTAAAATTAATAGATTTTCCGTTTGCATTAAGAGGAGCAGCTAAGGATTGGTACGACTCTTTACCAAATGATTCGTTACATACATGGGCTGATGTAACGAGAGTGTTTCTGAAAAAGTACTTTCCTCCGGCAAAGATTTTAGATCTGAAAGAAGAAATCTCTTCGTTTGATGGTCTCGAGGGAGAGACACTAAAAGAAACTTATGAGAGATTTAGGGGGCTGCTAAAGAGATGCCCCCCACACGGTTTTTCTACAGTGGAGCAAGTCATTATATTATTCAGGGCCTTAGAGCCGATGGACCAAAACAAGCTGAATGCCGCAAGTGGCGGAGATATTATGAATCTGCTGCCAGAACAAGCTATGAGACGGATAGAGAATGCGACGGATGGAGAAGGACAATGGGGATCGAGTAGAAAGAAGAAGAAAGCCCCAATGGAAAGTGTAAAGTCACTGAAAGAGCAACTCGATCGAGAATCTGCTACGCACGACAAGATGCAAGAAATGGTACTAAAGATGGACCGAATGGAGTTAGAAAGAAAGAAGGCACAACAATGCCAACTTTGTGGAGGTGGACATTTTGCCATAGAATGTGCATCATTGAAAAAACCCACTTATCCACAGCAGTTGACACCTACTCCAGTACAACAACACTCTGGCAATCAGACTGACCAACAGCGAATGGATATCTATGCAATGGGTCAAATGAATATGAATCAGCAAGAGTTTGGCCAAAGAACGGTGGAATCGAACTTTGATAATCGGCAAGGGCCTCAAATGCATTATGGTATGGGTAATGATTCACAACAATATGATGTGAATTATGTTGGACAAGGAAACCGGGGGCAATGGAATCGAATCGAGCGAGAATCAAGGTTGGAACCGAGGGCGAATCGAAATTGGAATCGAAACGATAATCGAACCAAGGCTTTAAAACCAAAGCCCGTACAACCGACCTTGGAATCGAATCCCCGAATCGAGTTCATACCGAATCGAATCAAGGCCGGAATCAAAAAATCGAACCCGCAATCTCGGTCACAAGGCCAACGGCAACGGCAAGGGCGGTGGGGCCGAATCAAGGTTGGAATCAGAATCAGGGCCAGCAAAGTAATCAGAATCAGCAAGCGAGCCAACAGTTAAGAAATAATAATTCTGGCACCTATCAGCATCCGAATGCTCATCTGCACCAGAACAACCAAAACAGTCAGCAATCAAACAATTCTGGTGTTCAAAAGACGCCCGCTGAGATACTTCTGGAAAGATTAGACAGGACTGTTTCTGAGCTAAACAAGAATGCTGTAGAGCAAAAAATGGCCACACATTCTGCCATTCGGAACTTGGAGACCCAAGTGGGTCAAATAACCGACACTCTGAAGACAAATCTAAGTGGTGGACTCCCGAGTAACACTGAGAGGAACTCAAAGGGTGTGAATGCTGTGTTCACACGAAGTGGTAAAGAGGTCGGGCTGAGTGACAAAAAGAAAGAATTATGGGCTGAGGAAGCAGAGACTGAAAAGGCTGAGAAAGAGAAAGTAGTTGACCGTGAAGGAGCGATGTATGGTGAAGTCGAGATTGAGGACTTGAAGTTGGCAGTGTGAAGAAAGAAATGGATGCAATGAGGAAAGAATTGGAAGCGACGAAAAAGGCATTGGATGAGGCAAATCAGAAAGCAGTGGAAGGGGCAGCACCAAAGAACGACTATGTGGTATTGGACATCAAGGAAGAAGAAGACTCGCCGCCAAAAGAAAGAGGTAAGAAAAACGAATTCCTCCTCCTCCCCCGATTTTGATGTTAATACTTTACCCTATCCTCCTAAGGGACCCAGAAAGGACATGCTGACTCAAGGTCAGGCAAAATTTCTGAATCTCTTAAGAAAGGTAGAGGTGAATATTCCCCTATTAGAGGCAATTTCGAGCATTCCCCCATATTTTAAATTTTTGAAAGGAATGTTGTCAAGTAAGGAGAAGATGCAACAGATGGTACATTTGAGTGAGGAATGTTCTGCAATCTTTGATAATAGGATACCCCCAAAGTTGCAGGATAGAGGTAGCTTTACCATCCCAATTACCATTGGAGAAACTGTGTTTAAAAATGTGCTATGTGATCTAGGGGCTTCTGTGAGCCTGATGCCTAGAGGAGTGTATGAGAAATTGGGGTTGGGTAAGTTAGAACAAACAAGGATGACCCTACAGATGGCAGATAGGTCTGTTAGGAAACCAATGGGGGTAGCTGAAGATGTGTTAGTGCAAGTAGACAAGTTTGTTTTCCCCGTTGACTTTGTAGTCTTAGATATGGATGGATACTAAAACCCCACTTTTGTTAGGTCGGCCTTTCTTAAACACAGGAGAGACCTTGATAGACGTTAAAAGGGGAGAGATTATACTACGTACGAGTCGGGAAGGAGAGTGTAGCCATAAATGTCTATAATGCAATGAAGCATCCTGATGATGAAAAGAGTGACTGTTTTTCTGTTGATGCTATATATCCTTGTAATTTGGAGCACACTAACCTGCAGGGATACCAAGAACCAATGGAAGAATGCTTGATGAAGTCAAGCACCGTAGAGGATGACGATCCACAAATGAGAGTTCAGGTATATCATTTGGAGGCAACTCCTTTTGTCGACGCAAGCTGGAATAAGAAGCTAGAGCTCGATTTGACTGGCAAGCTGCCGAGGCCATCAATCGAGGAACCACCTACTGATCTGGAGCTGAAGCCACTTCCTAAGCATTTAAAGTATGTGTTTTTAGAACCTGATGAATTACTTCCTCTTATTGTTTCGTCTGCACTAACCGTTTTGCAGGAAGCTAAGTTGATCCACGTCTTGAAGAAACACAAAAAGGCCTTCGGATGGAAGATGGTTGACATAAAAGGGATTAGTGCTGATATCTGCAAGCACAAGATCATCCTGGAAGAAGGTGCCAAGCCGGTCAGGCAATTTCAGAGACGGCTAAACCCACATATGCAAGAAGTGGTGAGGAAAGACGTGGTAAAGATGCTTGAGTTAGGGATAATCTATGCAATCTCCGACAGTGAATGGGTGAGCCCCACACAAGTCGTGCCTAAGAAAGGAGGCATCACAGTTGAGCTTAATGAAAAAGGTGTGCCCATTCCTACTCGTTTAGTTACTGGTCACAGAGTTTGTATTGATTTTCGCATGCTGAATGATAAGACTAGGAAAGATCATTTTCCCCTTCCCTTTATTGATCAAATGCTAGAGCGTCTGAGTGGTCATGCATTTTACTGCTTTTTGGACGGTTTTAGTGGCTATTATCAAATTCACATCGATATACATGACCAGGATAAGACTACATTCACATGTCCGTATGGCACCTTTGCATTCAAAAGAATGCCGTTTGGGTTGTGTAATGCACCCGCGACGTTCCAACGATGCATGATGGCTATCTTTGCCGATATGATAGAGCATTTCATGGAAGTTTTTATGGATGACTTTAGCGTTTTTGGTGATACTTTTGACGAGTGTTTGTCGAACATTGATAAGGTGCTTGCACGTTGTGAGGAGACAAACTTGGTTTTAAATTGGGAAAAGTGTCATTTCATGGTAACTGAAGGAATTGTTTTAGGACATAAGGTATCGGGTAAAGGAATAGAGGTCGATAGAGCAAAAATAGAGGCAATTTCTAATCTTCCTATGCCTACAAATCTGAAGACTCTACGTTCATTCTTGGGACATGCAGGTTTTTATCGTAGATTCATTCCGGGTTTTTCCCACATTGCTAGACCTCTTACTCTTCAATTGATGAAGGGTGCCCCTTGTGTTATTGATGCGGCATGCCTAGATGCTTTTCGAACTCTTAAGAAACTTCTTACTTCGGCTCCTATCTTGGTAGCACCTGATTGGTCTAGGGAGTTCGAAGTGATGTGTGATGCGAGTGATTATGCCGTAGGAGCTGTCCTAGGTCAGAAGGTTGACAAGTTGTTTCGCCCTATCTACTATGCGAGTCATACTATGAACTCGGCTCAACAAAAGTACGCCACAACTGAAAAGGAACTTTTAGCCGTTGTTTTTGCTTTCGACAAGTTCCGGTCATACTTGGTTGGATCGAAAGTCATAGTTCACACTGACCATGCTGCGTTGCAATACCTATTTGCCAAGAAGGATGCAAAACCACGCTTGTTAAGGTGGATCTTGCTTCTTCAAGAGTTCGATGTAGAGATTAAGAATAGAAAGGGGTGTGAGAACGTAGTAGGCGACCATCCGAGTAGGATGGAGCCGAGTGAAGAGAGATGTTTTACAAAAGTTGAGATTGATGACCGTTTTCGGGATGAGCGAGTTGTTCGTAGTGGATACGATGCTCCCGGTTAAGCGAGGAAATTTTCTGCAGAGAGGAAAGAAAGGAAACCCATGGTATGCCCAATTTGTTAATTATCATGAGTGTGGATTTGTAGATCCTGAGTTTAATGAGAACCAGAAGAAGAAGTTCTATAGTGAGGTGAACCGATATGTGTGGGAAGATCCCTTACTTTTTAGGCTTTGTGTAGATGGAATCCTGAGGAGATGTGTTGATGACAGTGAGATAGTGAGTATTCTCTCGTTCTGCCATGATAAAGAGGCCGGTGGCCACTTCTCGGCCGAGAGAACAGCATTGAAGGTGTTACAAAGTGGGTTCTACTGGCCCACTATTTTCAAGGATGCACATGCGTATGTTAAGACATGTAACGCTTGTCAACGCTCAGGGAGGATTTCCAAGAGAAATGAGATGCCCCAGAAACCGATAATAGTGTGTGAAGTTTTTGATATATGGGGATTAGACTTCATGGGACCATATCCGTCTTCTTTCGGGAATCAGTACATTCTTGTCGCCTGTGATTACGTTTCAAAGTGGGTTGAGGCAATTGCTTCGCCTACTAACGATAAACATGTAGTCATACGGTTTCTTAAGAAACATATTCTATCCCGGTTTGGAATACCTCGAGCGATAATCAGTGACAATGGAAGTCACTTTGCAAATAGAGATTTCAATAAGCTTTTAATGAAGTATGGGGTCACTCATAAATTAGGCGCTGCCTACCACCCTAACACTAGTGGCCAAGTAGAAGTGTCCAATCGGGGAATTAAAAGAATCTTGGAGAAGACAGTAAATTCTAATCTTAAGGAATGGTCAAAGAAGTTAGATGATGCGCTTTGGGCACACCGAACTGCGTTCAAGACACCAATAGGTATGTCACCCTACATGCTTGTTTTTGGCAAGGCTTGCCATCTCCCCGTAGAGTTAGAGCATAAGGCCTATTGGGCGATTAAGAATCTAAATATGGATGACGCATTAATCGGTGAAAGAAGGATGGCACAGTTGAATGAGTTAGATGAGTTTCGCCTTCAAGCTTACGACTGTTCGGCGAAATATAAGGAAAAGACCAAAATGCTTCATGATAAGCTGATCAAACCTCGTATTTTC
Organism: Gentiana straminea; assembly: GCA_036785695.1. Lineage (NCBI taxonomy): Eukaryota > Viridiplantae > Streptophyta > Magnoliopsida > Gentianales > Gentianaceae > Gentiana > Gentiana straminea. Next base: position 9,024,175 of record JAVUPR010000224.1, on the reverse strand, counting down.
AACGTAGGTGATGAGGTCCTTTTCTATAATACTCGCCTCCATTTATTTCAAGGCAAACTTAAGTCAAGGTGGTCAGGACCATATACGGTATTGCGAGTTTTCGACTCAGGAGCCATCGAGGTAACACATCCGAAGCACGGAACTTTCATCACGAACGGCCTTCGTCTAAAAACGTATAAGAAGTTACCATTCGATGAGGCTCTCGAAATTGTGCATTTGACTGATCCCGATTCTTGATAAATCGTTTCTAAGTCTTAGTCGAGCCAACGACGTTAAACAAAAGCGCTACCGGGAGGCAGCCCGTTAAATAATAATAATTTGGATAAGACTAGTCTTAATGAAATATAGAATCTGTGGAAAGTATGATCATAATGGAAGTTGAACACAAAGCACAACCAAGTCTCATGATGAGTGTTTGAATGACATTAAAAGAGAACGATTAGGTGGTTATCCGAAAATCTCTAGGTAGAATACAGAGAAAAATTCAAATGCATCATTTCTTGGACTTAGGTTGTTGGACTGTTTTGAAAGAACCCTTGAGAATCTGGGTATAAAAGACTCACTACATTTTATGATTTAGTCTGTTTCCAATTTGAATTGATGCCTTGACTATGATATGTATGCACATATTGCCTATCGAATTTTCTGACGTGACAGGGCCATTTTCTTATTATTCCCATATCCCTGTTCGATGTCTTGGCACGAGGACCATGTCCCGTGTTTTTCTTTGTTTTGGTTTTGTATAGGGATTCGGGTCGTGTTTTCTCATGGCTGTTACGGGATTCGGTAGCACCTTTCTGCCAGGTTTATAAGCTAAGTCTTCCTCTCTATCTCATTCACACGCTTGGGGCATTGCAAGTTCGTAAGTGGGGGGTAGAGTCGAGGTTGGTCTAGTAATGGCATTAAGTATTTATTTTGTATCGAAAAATCCCTTAGTTTTTGATCTTTTTCGAGCATTAATGAGTTGATTAAAATGAATTATATAAGGTATATATTTCATGGATTTGATGATATAATGATCAATTCGGATATGTATAACAAATTTGAACCGTAAGTGCATTTTAGCCTAAATCTATTTGTATAACATGAATTCATTGTTCACGTAAGCCTTTGATATTGAAGCGAAAATTTTAAACTGTATTCATTCAGTATCCTAGTGGTTATTCTAGAGATAATTGCTGTAATTTAGTTCCTAATTTTTGAACGTGTACTGTGAATATCTGAATGTTTGAATGTGATAGAAAGGATATAAGTTAAGTGGAATGAAAAGAAAAATACCAAATTAAGATGAACTATATATATGTCGGTTGTAGCTACCAATGATTTGAGTGCAGTAGGGCGTTATCACGAAACGTCCTATATCACTATGAGGTTTAAAAGCTCCCGACTGCCCGATGATAGTAGTCCAGCTAGGGTGTTATCACGAAACATCCTATTGCTGGGAATGAAGATATATGCTACACATGTGAAATTAAGTCCAGCTAGGGTGTTATCACGAAACATCCTATTGCTGGGAATGAATTAAGCATGGTTGAAAACTTAGTTATCTTCTGACTATCCCCAGTATAAACTGAATGATATGCTTTAGGGATTATCCTAATAAGTACAGGGGAGGAATTTGTGTGGAACTGTTACTTCCTATACCTAGGAAAGTCATTAGGACTGTCTGAATGGATACTTGTGCGTTTGCTTGAATTATTCAAGAGAGGATAGTGGAAATTGAAAAGGCTTGTCACACACGCACTCTGTTATACATTTATATTGAGGTTAACGTGTGGTTATGATTCGAATGGTTTCATCATCTGGTTGTCCCTTACATCTTATCTCTTCATGAATTTTTCCTCATTCATTTTATTTTATCGCTTGTTTTGCTCGAGGACGGCCAAAAGCTAAGTGGGGGGTTGTGATGAGGGAAAAATTCACAGTTATTTTCATAACATTTTACCCCATTTCTAATACCATTTTGAGCGTTATTATATCATTTTGAGTCATAAATTCCTTAGATTTATCTAAAGTATGTTAGTAGTAGTTATTTTATAAAATATATTGTTTTTATGTGTTTTTATTAGTTTTTGTACCGGTTTAGTAACCGGAGTGTCGTGTCGGATTTACGTTTGGTATTTTGGTGGTTTATTGCAGAATTATAGGTTGAACAAAATCCCGAGTAATGACACGTTTTGAGGCCTAAAAGAGATATTTTTAGGGATATAAGAGTGTGCACTAACTTAAGAGGTCAAGTGGCTCAGTGGTTAGTGGTACCACTAACAAATTATATCTTCGACGAACAAATGGCTCATTAAAACGGCATTTTCTGAAGAAGTGTCCTTAATGAAAGTTGTAGATATTTGAAAGAGCTTTCCAACGCATTTTGAATCACGTCAATCAGACTTCTATAACTTAAGTATCATTAAGACAAGTGGTCAAGTGGCTAATCGATTCGGTTTAGTGGAAATCCCGAAATGTCTTCGAAACACGAATGGCTCATCAAAACGACATTATCTGAAGAAGAGTCCTTCACAAAAGTTGTAGATTTTCCCGAGATCTTTCCGATGCCTCTTGAATCATGATTTTTGGAGGTCCAGAACTCGAGATATGAATTTTATAAGTTATATATAATTATAATTATAATTATATCTACGCACATGCTGAGTGATCAAGCTAGTGGATGCAATCATTTAGGCCGGACTGGTCCGGCCTCATCAAGGACTGGTCCGGCCCCTTGAACTTTGCCTATATAAAGAGTTGTTCGAGAGAGCGGATCGAGTGCACCATATATATATATATATATATATACACCATATATATATATATATATATATATATATATATATATATATATATATATATATATATATATATCTCCTTCTTATTTTTCTTTAGTTTTTAGGTAGTATATAAGGCCTTATGCCGAAATAAATTTAGTAATAATAGTATCGTTGTAATGCTCGGGAAATTATTGGAAGTTCGGTGTTGTTGAAATCGTTGTAATCGAAGATATCTCTGTTATAATAGTAAGTTTGTTTTTGTTTTCTCTCATTATTGTTCTATCTATATCTAGCTATTTATTTCTTGTTGTTTCTTGTTTCTTCCATTCTCGTTATATATATATGTATCTGTAGTAGTATCCATATATAGGAGAATCTGACAAATGATTGGATTTTGGTTTTAATTTGGTTTTAATAGAATTCTGCCAAATTGACAGAAGGCTATTATGTAAAATTTCCCGCCATTTAATCCATGACATGTTGACAGAATCCGTGTATATGGATAGCTAAACTTTTCATAGCCGAAATATGTGAAAACGGGTGAAATCAAACCTCGGGAGACGAGATGGGAGTTGTGTTGTGCTTAATTAAATGTTTTTATGATAAACTCATGTTTTAAACTTGTTTTGATCATTTTGATAACCTTGAACGAGATTGACAACCTTGTTCATTGTTATATCGAACTTATAAATGTATTTTGCGGTGAGATATGGGATCTGAGGATCACTAATCATAGTCTTGATTGTCAGATTGACAACCTGAGTGACAGATCTGGACTATGCCTATGTGAGATTCTTATCTTTACGAGATGAATGAAACATGTATTAGAATCATTAAAACATAGCCTTAATCGTTAGATTGACAACCTAAGTGATACGTTAAAACTATGTTTTTGTGAGGTTTTTCAACAGCTTTTTATTCCGGTCAACCTTGTTAGGCAAGTTAGCTCTCTAAAGGGAGGGTTAATAAACCTAGTATGGGGGTTAAGTGAGAGTTGTTCAGACATTAACACCAGAATTAGGAGTTGACACCCATGAATGTCGTATAAACTGAATCAGATAAAGCACACTCTTTATCAAGTTTTTCCTGTGGGGAGATAACCTGTTGGATCATGGTTCGGCTATACTTTTTAATCACCTAGATAAATCCGTTAGAATAATATTTATTTTCTGCATTAGTTATAATACTCTCCACCACAACTTTGATCGCCTGAACTAAGTTCTACGTCGACTTTGGTACTTAAACGTTATTCCCTGTGGATTCGACCTTGTTACCATTATACTACTGTTGACCCGATACTCTGTCGGTTAAAGTTAGCAGTTAGTTATTTTGCTATCATGGGGTAAAAAGTTATAAAAATAACTGTGAATTTTTCTGTCATCACATGCCCTTTGCCACTTCATGTGACAATCCTTCCATGAACTTGTCAATCTTCTTCTCTTCGCTTCTCATGATTTCAGGGTAGAATCTGCCTAACTCATGGAATTTCTGGGAGTACTGAGTCACTGTAGCGTATCTTCCTTGTTTCAAACTCAAAAATTCATTGGCCTTTGCATTCTGTGCTGTCCTAGGAAAGTATTCCTTGTAGAATAGATCCTTAAACAATGCCCAATCCGTGATCCTTGGGTTAACTTGTTCATAAACTTCCATCCAACTTTCTGCATTTCCTGCCAACAAGGATACTGCTAACTGAGCCCATTCAGTTTCTGGAGCTTTCACGTTTCTATTGGAAAGGTGTCCTAAACCCAATCGGGTTGGACCGGATCCGACCGGGTCGGGTCGTTTACAGTCTATTTAGTTCATGTAATAACTTTATTATGATTAATAAAAGCACTTATGTTATTATATATTGTTTATCTTCATATTATTTGTTGTGTATATATAGTAACGTCCCTAGTATCAATCTGTGATAGGGAAACCATGATAGTGATTATGGTTGATGAGATCTCTAATCACTATAACAAGGTTGGTACTTAAATGTCTCTAGTCTTATGTATTATCAAATGGGACATTGATAGTATAATCAGACTAGCACGTATTGGATGTCTTCTATCTTTTAGAAGATAGGGATAGATCTCGTCTATCGAAGTGTAGAGACACTTGGACTGTACGTGGACGTGTATTAGAGAATGCGTACGTTAGACTGACCCACTTACATTAAGTGTCACACTATGTGGCGGTTGTGTAATTATCCATTTGACCGGAGTCTTCATGGCACAACGGTGTGGATTGTCATGCTTTGACACTATTGAGATTTCTCCTAACCACGAGGCGATCATGCGGTAGTGATTGGGTATGATATTGAAGCATGCGGAGTATACATTATTGGTCATCCGGGAATCGCGTATCCTATGATTGGGATCGAATATCCGAAATGGCCTTCTTATAAGGAATGTCTAGCCCTCGAGAATCTTTGCAAAGTGGGAGTAAATGTGTTATTCCGAGAGAGCATGATATCCAGATTATAAGATACGATCGTCAATGTATTGACACTCGAGATACGATCGTATGGATATTATTACAGCGATAGGATTGTAAGTTACACGGTAACTGTTTCACATGAAAGGTAGTAGTCATTTCTTTTGACTCTTCTGATATTTGGGGGTCACGGTGTGTTTCTAGACGCTATCCATCGAGTCGTTAAAATGTAGGGCATTTTAGTAAATTGCAGCTTTGTGTCACGCCCAACAGATAAACTTTCCTTATTTGGGTCACACACATATGAACATCGAGTCGGATTAAAATGCGGTTATAATTGATAACCAAATAAGGAAAGTTTATCTCTAGACTATAAAGGTTATAGTGGTAAATTAATATGGTGATATTTATTTATTTTGAAAAAATAAAATACAAGATATTAATTATATATAAATTAGATTAATTAAAGAATATTTCGGAAGCCAATTTATTGGCATATGGGGCGCCACATTTAAGTGTATGAGATACACTTGGATTGTGCACTTTAATTAATAAGATTGCCATAATATTAATATAAGATATTAATTGATTTTTGGAAAATAGATTTATGGTAATAAGATAATTATAATAAATATAAGATATTGGAAAAAAAAATTATAATTAAAGAGATAAATCAATCTAGTTGATTTTCCTTATTTTATTGGAAAAAGGTTTTCTTCTCCTCCACACCATATGGGGCGCCCCAACCACTATATATAGGAGGTGGGTGTCAAGCTCTTTTGTACAACACAATTGCAAGAGCTCATAGTTCTTGTGTAAAATATATAGAGAGCTATCCATAGTGAGTTTGTGAGGGAAGAAAAGGTCTGGTCTAGCAGCCAGAGTTTTTCCGATAGCAATCCAAGGAGGATTCCGGCAAGGGGTTCGTGTGGATTAGCGATAGAGGCCGGACGCGTGGACGGCTTGCGCATTGAACTACTCTCCGTTGGCGATCAAAACGACGATCTTATAGATCATCTGAGGTATAACCGTCAAACTACTTAACGTGTTTATTGCATTAAACGAATAACGATCTAGAAAGGAAATCAAATTTTAAATTCCGCTGCGTTAAACTAGTGATTTCCTAACAGTGGTATCAGAGACAGACTTCGAGCTTAAGCAATAAGCATAATTTAAATGCGTAGTATTTAATTGATAGATGCAAGATTTAAATCACGAAACGTTAAAACAAAAAAAAATAAAAAATTAGGGTTTATGGGGGTCGGCCGACTGGCGGCGCCCCCCTCCCTCAGCGGCGGCGGTGGCCTTCGGGCTGCCGTCCGTCGGCTCTCTTCTTCCAATGGGGGAAATCAACCTTCTTCGTTTTGTGATATTTTATTGTGCATTGATATCTCGTTTGTTTAGTTGTGTCATATGGCCAACCAATGGTTCAAATAGTTTGGACCATTGGAAAACCATATGGCATGTTGGCCTTTCCAAATTTTGATTTGGAATAGGCCTAGGCCCTTTTCAAATATTTGATTTGTAAAAGGCCTAGGCCTAGGCCACTTCCAAAATTTTGATTTTGGAAAGTGGCCAGGCCTAAACCAAAATTATTTGGCCTTTCCAAATATTAGATTTGGAATAGGCCTAGGCCCTTTTCAAATATTTGATTTGTAAAAGGCCTAGGCCTAGGCCACTTCCAAAATTTTGATTTTGGAAAGTGGCCAGGCCTAGACTAAAATAATTTGGCCTTCCCAAATATTTGATTTGGAATAGGCCTAGGCCCTTTTCAAATATTTGATTTGTAAAAGGCCTGGCCTAGGCCCCTTCCAAAATTTTGATTTTGGAAAGTGGCCAGGCCTAAGCTAAATTTAGTTTTGGAAAGGAAGCAAATAGGAGACTTTATAATTTTAATTTTATTTCGAATAGTTCAAATTTAATTAAAATTAAAAATCGATTTAAAATTAATTGTTAATTTTAATTTTCGATTAAGTCATATAATTAATTAAAAGTTATTTAATTATTTGACGTGATAAAATAAAGACACATGAGTAGTTAAAATTAGAATTTAATCTTTTTCATAAGATAAAAATTGTATGGATTAGATGTGTAGATATAATGTGATTATATGGACCCCGATTGATCATGGACTCGACCAATAGGATAGATGGGAATGTTTTCTTTATGTTGGTTTTTGAAAAATTGTCCTAGGCCGTTATGAAGAACGTGACCTAGTTTACTTTTTGCAATTATCCCATTCCCGTTAGCTCCCCCCCCCCCCCCCCCCCCGTGTGCGGCGGGTGTAATTATTTATTATGTAACAAGAATGTAGCAAGAAGTTGAAGATCAAGGAGAGATAAAGAACCCATTGGCGTACGAATAAAGATCCTATTGGCGGTTGCGTATACCCTTAGTTTGTGACCCGCGGTTTCGTCGGTTGTATTCGAAACCGCACCTAGGAAAAGTCCATGATCATACCGGTTATTTTATGCGTGGAATGTTGTGTATGTTTTTACTTTATATGATATCGTAGTAATATGCACATAGTAGATGAGACCATAATTAAACCAAATTAATTAAGTGAATTAATTTAAAATTATTCCCACATCAAAAATCAAGTCGGAATTGCCTCCCCATATTATAACGACGGTGAAGAGCCCTTGTTCGGACCCAACTCACCAGCCAAAGCGGGGGTTGACCTACCTCGGGTATATCGTCGTTATCGAGATATGATCGAATGAGATCTCATGAATATTGGGGTTAAGACTCGACTAAGAATTCTCTCGGCCACCAGCCAAAGCGGGGTCGTTTGGATTTTAGAGGCAAGGGTTTGGCTATTTTCATAAGATGAAAGATTGTCAAAGAGTTGACTGGTAAAACAACAAGAATCGTATAAGATACGATCGACAAATCATTGTCCACCTGTTTAATTATTTTCGGCCCATCAGCCAAAGTTGGGGGTCGGGATAGTTCGATGGGATCTTGCCCACTAAAAGAATTATTTTCTTGAAAGCCAATAGGGAATAGTTGGCTAGTGGGAGTAAAAACCTTATAGAGTTATTAAGTGCAAATTTAGAGTTTTTATACATGAGCTTTTACTTATTCTATCTTTATTTATTGTTGTAGAAAATGTCAAACAAATTAAACCTTCGTTTTATCATCGAAAACAAGCTTGACGAGACAAATTTTCTCGATTGGGAAAGAAACCTCAAAATCGTTTTGAGGCACGAGAATATTGGCTATGTCCTGGACGAGGCCCTACCGGAAAAGCCCGCTGAGGGTTCGGCTGCAGATGTTGTCGAGAAGTACAACAAGCATTGTTCTGACAGTACTGATGCTACTATACATGTATCATGCTTGCTTCTATGACACCTGAGCTGCAGAAACAGCATGAGTCTATGGACGCCTACTCTATCATGGTCCACCTGAAGGAACTTTATGCTTCTCGCCTCGCACCGAGAGGTACGAGGTCTCGAAGGCCCCGTTTAGTTGTAAGATGGCATCTCGGGACCGCCGTGGGGTCACACGTGCTTAAAATGATCGGGTACATAGAGAGGCTTGGGAAGCCGGGGCCACAAGTTGGAACGAGAGTTGAGTATTGACTTGATTCTCGCAATCTCTACCGATTCATTCTCGCGAGCTTCGTGATGAACTATCACATGAACAAGATAGATTGCTCCCTTGCGGAGTTATTGAACATGTTAAAGCCTGCTGAGGGCACTATGGGGAAGGGAAAGCAAGTGTTGCTGGTCACTTCGAGCAAAGGCAAGGCTAAAGCCCAGAAGAAGTCCAAGAAGGCGAAGGCTGCACCTAAGCCAACGCCTAAGATAGCAAAAGACAAATCCAAGGATGCTTGCTTCCATTGCAGTGAGACCGGACATTGGAGGAGAAACTGCAAAGGCTTCTTGAGTACCAAGAAGAAGCATTCTGATGCTTCGTCTTCAGGTATATTTATGATTGAGATCAACATTACTTCTTCTAAGTCTAACCACTGGGTATTAGATACTGGTTGTGGTTCTCATATTTGTACGAATATGCAGGCACTAAGAAGAACTAGAGATCTGAGGAAAGGAGAGGTGGACCTACGCGTTGGAAATGGAGCAAGTGTTGCTACACTAGCCGTAGGAGTTTATTTTCTTTCATTGCACAGTGGGCTAGTACTAGAACTCAATAACTGTTATTTTGTTCCTGCTCTTACGAAGAGCATTATTTCTATTTCTGCATTAGATGTTGATGGATTTTCTTTTACGTTTGAGAATAAATGTTGTTCTTTTTCACGTGATGGAATCTTTTATGGTACCGGCATACTTAGCAATGGTCTCTGCATATTAGATATGAATGTTGACGTACTTAATATAAATAACAAGAAAGCCAAAACAAATGACTTGAATGAATCCTACCTATGGCATTGTAGACTTGGCCATATAAATAAGAACCACATTTCCAAACTCCATAAAGATGGAATGTTGGATCAATTCGATTACGAATCGTTTGATGTAAGCGAAGCTTGTTTACTTGGCAAGATGACAAAGTCACCTTTTAGTGGCAAAGGGATAAGATCCAATGAATTTCTTGAGCTCATACATACTGATGTGTGTGGCCCAATGTCAATTCAAGCCAAAGGAGGATACTCTTATTTTATCACCTTCACTGATGACCATTCTCGTTATGGTTATATATACTTAATGAAGTATAAGTCTGAAGCCTTTGAAAAGTTCAAGGAATTCAGAAGTGAGGTGGAGAAACAACTAGGTAAAGAAATCAAAACACTTCGATCCGATCGAGGTGGAGAATACTTAGATGGAGAGTTTCAAGTCTATTTGAAGGAGAATGGGATTCTACATGAATGGACCCCTCCCGGGACGCCACAAATGAATGGCGTATCTGAGAGGAGGAACCGCACCTTGTTAGACATGGTGCGATCCATGATGAGCTATGCAGTTCTCCCAAAATCATTTTGGGGGTATGCTCTAGAAACCGCATCCTATACACTGAACCGAGTTCCATCAAAGACGGTTGACTCTACACAATACGAGGTATGGACCAAGAGAAAACCGAGCCTAGGTCATCTAAAACCTTGGGGTTGTCCGACTTACGTGAAGCGGATGATGCCTGACAAATTAGAACCCAGGTCTGACAAATGTCTATTTGTGGGATATCCTAGGGAAACCAAAGGGTACCAATTTTACCATCCTGAGGAACAAAAGGTGTTTGTTGCCAGGACTGGCCACTTTCTGGAGAAAGAGTTTATTCTGGATAGGGTCAGTGGGAGTAAAATTGATCATGAAGAAATTCGAGAACCACTTACGGATAATAGTCAGTTGATGGAAGTAGAGGACTTGCCACACACAGATGTGACACCAGCCTCTACCGTGGACACACTAGCACCTCGAAGATCCACCAGGGAACGCCGTGAACCTGAAAGGTACACTGGCGTGTATCTCATGGAATATGAGGACCCTAGAACTTATGAGGAAGTGCTATTAAGGCATGACAAATAGAAATGGCTGGAAGCCATGAAGTCTGAAATGGAATCCATGAGAGACAACCAAGTTTGGAACTTAGTTGATCCACCTGAGGGAATAGTTCCCATAGGGTGTAAATGGGTCTTTAAGAGAAAGACCGACATGGACGGTAACGTGACTACCTACAAGGCTACGTTGGTGGCAAAAGGTTATAAGCAAAGACAAGAAGTTGACTATGATGAAACCTTCTCGCCTGTTGCCATGTTAAAATCCATTAGCATTTTGCTTGCTATTGCAGCATACCATGATTACGAAATCTGGCAAATGGATGTGAAAACAGCTTTCCTTAACGGGAACCTGTCTGAGGAAGTGTATATGACACAACCTGAGGGTTTCACAACCAATGATGCCAGGATGGTGTGTAAACTGCAAAGATCCATTTATGGATTAAAGCAAGCCTCTCGTAGTTGGAATCTTTGCTTTGATGAGATAATCAAACAGTTTGATTTCGTCAGAAACGAAGATGAGCCCTGTGTTTACAAGAAGGTTAGTGGGAGTGCCATTGTGTTCTTAGTGCTTTATGTGGATGACATATTGCTCATAAGGAATGATGTGCCTATGTTACAATCAGTCAAAGCTTGGTTATCCAAGAACTTCTCAATGAAGGACTTGGGTGAGGCAGCCTATATTCTAGGAATAAAGATCTATAGAGATAGATCTAAAAGGTTGCTTGGTCTGTCGCAGTCCACCTATATAGACAAGATGCTAAAGAGATTCAGCATGGAGCAGTCCAAGAAAGGATTGCTACCCATGTCACATGGGGTCTACCTATCGAAAGGAATGAGTCCTAAGACAGAGGAGGAAAGGGCACAAATGAGCAAAGTCCCTTATGCTTCGGCAATCGGGTCTATCATGTATGCCATGTTATGCACAAGACCAGATGTCTTGTACCCTCTTAGTATGACTAGTAGGTACTGTAGGAGCCCGAACGCAATTAAAATAATTAACACGAATTAAACAACAATTTTATTGAAAATAAAACGAATTACAATTGAAAAATGAAATATACTAAAATAAAGGTGGATACAATAACTCCGAGACGAGTAGGACACTCTGTCCTTAAGACAAATTTGGTCCGGTGTGTACCCCGGTTAAAACCAATTGTCTCCCAGGATAACTCGGATTACTGATTCGTATAGAGGTACTTCTTACACGAACCTTCAACGAACTCTTCTAGTGCTCAGAATCTCTTCTTCAAACTCGTATGCAACTATTTCGTCGAACTATATGAATGTATGAAGCTTTCGGTGTTGTATTTCGAATGTGTATATGTAGCTTCAATCCATATGGAGGCTATATATAGGAGAGGGCTGGGCTGGAATGAATTAATTACAGCCGTTTCATCAGTTACGGCAATGAATTACCATAACTCATCTTAATTACAGCCGTTTCATCAGTTCCAGCAATGAATTAACCATTAATTATTGCTGAACCAATCAGAATGTTTATGAACTGGACCAAGCCCAATTAACTTTTGTATAAAAAGTTTAACACAGGCCTGGGCCTAGGGCCCTCAGGCCTAGAAGGCCCATTCCCCAAAGCCCAAGACCAAGACCAAGGTCAAGGTCAAGGTCAACGGTCAACGGTCAACGGTCAACGGGCTCGGGCTCGGGCACGGGCACGGGCTCGGGCGGGCGGCGGCGGCGCGCGCGCGCGTGTGGCCATTTTAGCGAACGTCCGATCGCTAAAACCAACCCGCTATCTCTCCTTCTTCTAGAGCTTATACCACATATAACATTCTTCCCACATATATACCGGAAAACATTTCTCTCTTTTTCCAATGTGGTACATAGTTTAGTTGAATACTCTTCAACTTCCACTTCCAACAAAAGTTCTTTCAAACACCCGACTTCAAGCGTTAATTTCTCATTCACTCGTACTCCGAATTGAATGATTCTAAATCCCGAATTCATCTACGACTTACGTAGTTTTCGAATTATCAAAACATAGTATATATTCTATACAAGAATATAATCAAATTAAGCTTGCAAAGTCGTTCGAATAAAATGATTATAAAATCATTTTTATTCACTTTAATTCAATTCCACTATTTTCTCCAACAATCCCCCACATGAATGGAAATTAATGCAAATGCACCCCCCGAAGAGATTCTCGACGTAAAAACATTGCATCGGGAGAGAGGTAGCTTCGGCTTTGAACCCGCCCTAGTGAAGTACTATCGGATCTACTCGGCTAATCGCTGAACTTAAGTCTTGAACTGTTCAAATTTTTAGTGTAGAACCGTACAATAGCACTCACACAATATTTCCCTTAGCACCGTACTTGGTTCTCATGACCGGATTCATTTTGGCCCCGAATCACACCTCGGTTTCGTAAAGTGCTTTAGAGAATTCTAGCCTCTCGAATTCTCATAGAAGCGGCCCCACTTCGCACTTACATAGGTGACTTCCTATCAAGAGTATTCTCGCCATACCCCACTCGAATTTAATCAAGTTATAGGAATCATTAAAAGTTTTCACTTAACCTTCACACTCCCGGCGTACAACACTTTTATTCACGAATGGGAAAGTGTTCATCGACATCTTCATAACTTAGTTGTCCCCTTGAACCAAGATCTTGGGATCTCCAAATAACATGGTAGGGTTACCATTACAAAACTTAACTTTCAATAGGCGTAAGTCCCATTCCGAGGGTCAAAATTGACATCTGATCTCTAGGTAAACCTTTAGTAAGCGGATCCGCAAGATTCTCCTTCGATTTTACATAATCGATGGAAATCACACCACTAGAGATCAAGTGTTTAACGGTATTATGTCGTCGACGTATATGTCTAGACTTACCATTATACATACTATTTTGTGCTCGGTGTATAGCCGATTGACTATCACCGTGTATGCTAATAGAGCAATCGGTTTTGTCCAACAAGGAATGTCCTCTAGGAAATTTCGAAGCCACTCGCTTCTTCCCCAGCCTTTGTCCAAAGGTAATAAACTCGCCTTCCATTGTGGAACGAGATATGCATGTCCGCTTTGTGGACTTCCAGACACCGCAAAGACCACCAATCATAAAGATATATCCAAATTGTGGATTTTGACTCTTTAGAATCGAAATCCAGCTTGCATCACAAGATCCTTCTAATACCGCTCGGATATCTTGTGTAACGTAATCCCAGTGTTCATTGTATATTTCAAGTACCCGAGTACTCTCATCGCCGCTTTCCAATGATCCTCACCGGGATTACTTGTAAACCCGCTCGCCTTGTTCACAAGACACGCAACATCGTGTCTAGTACAAGCTTGGTTATGTACATTAGACACCCTATAATCTGTGAATATTTCAACCGAGACACAGTGCTCACCCTTATTTTTGACCAAGTGAAGACTTAAGTCAATGGGTGTTTTCATAGGACTTTCATCAAAAACATTGAATCTCCTCGTAACGGATTCAATGTAGTGAGACCGTGATAATACTAGTCCCTCGATATTCTGGAGATTTTAATCCCCAAAATTACATCTCGCTTGTCCCATATCCTTCATATCAAAATTGCGTGTCAAAGAACTTTTTGGTATTCATGATGATATCATGAGTACTTCCCATAATCAAGCATATCATCAACATATAAACACACTAACACATAAGCATTAGGTGTTTGTTTGATGTAGACGCATTTGTCACACTCGTTAATTTTAAACCCATTAGATAGCATAGTTTGATCAAACTTTAGATGCCATTGTTTGGGTGCCTCGTTTCACCATACAAAGACTTAACGAGTCTACACACCTTGTGCTCTTGCCCCGGAACCACAAACCCCTCGGGTTGTTCCATGTATATCTCTTCTTCTAATTCACCATTTAGAAATGCGCTTTTAACATCCATTTGATGGATCTCCAAGTTATAGATCATAAGAAGAGCAATAAGAACCCTTATAGAAGTGATTCTCGTTACGGTGAATAAGTATCAAAGAAGTCAAGACCTTCCTTTTGTCGATAACCCTTGGCTACCAACCTGGCCTTATACTTATCAATAGATCCATCAACCTTAAGCTTCTTTTTGAAAATCCACTTACACCCGAGTGCTTTACTTCCCGGTGGAATGTCAACCAATTCCCAAGTGTGATTTTGCATAATAGAATCTATTTCACTATTAATAGCTTCTTTCCAGAAAGGTGCTTCTGGATTAGACATAGCCTCGGCATATGTCCTTGGAGTATTTTCTACCATGTAGGTTAGAAAATCTGGCCCAAAAGACGTTGAAGTCCTAGCCCTCTTACTCCTTCGAGGTTCCACTTCCTCGTTTTCTGGAGTACTATCCCCCACATTTTCGTGTACTCTCTTATTTGAGTCTTCATTGTGTCTTTCTTTACGTGGAAAGACATCCTCAAAAAACACCGCATTTCTTGACTCCATGACTGTGTTTACATGCACATCAGGATTGTCAGATTTGTGCACAAGAAATCTATATGCACTACTGTTATGAGCATACCCAATAAATATGCAATCTATCGTTTTTGGCCCAATCTTAATCTGTTTAGGCTTAGGCACTTCCACCTTTGCTAAACACCCCCACACTTTCAAGTATTTATAACTTGGTTTGTGGCCTTTCCACATCTCATATGGAGTTTTATCCATCTTTTTAGACGGAATCCCGTTGAGAATTGTATTGGCGGAGAGAAGGGCCTCCCCCCACAAGTTCTCGAGGTAACCCGTAACTAATCAACATAGCATTCATCATCTCTTTCGAGTACGGTTTTTGCGTTCAAAGAATTCCGTTAGATTGAGGTGCATATGGAGCAAGTAGTTTGATGAATAATGCCCGAATCTAGACATATTCTTTCAAATGGCGATTCATACTCTCCACCTCTATCACTACGAACCTTCTTGATTCGTCTCCGCTAAGTTGATTCTCAACTTCATTCTTATAATTTTTGAATGCCTCGATAGCCTCATCTTTGCTACTTAGCAAATATACATAACAAGACCTTGTACAATCATCGATAAAAGTTACAAAATACTTTTTACCGCCTCTCGATTGCACAAACTTTAAGTCACACAAATCGGTGTGAATTAATTCTAACGGTTCTCGTGTTTCTTTCCACGGATGGAAACGGCGCTTTAGTCATTTTAGCTTCAACACGTACTTGGCATTTTGCGCTTGATTAACTTTAAGTTTAGGTAATAAATCCAAATTCATCATTCTTTGAATTGATTTATTATTAACGTGTCCTAAACGATTATGCCATAAAGTACAAGACTCAATCAAGTACGCAGTAAGTAGATGCATTTTTATTAGCCTCACCGGGCACAACATTCTTTGGCATAATAGCCATTACATTGAGTTTAAATAAACCCTCGGTAAAATAACCTTTACCCACATACATATCATTTTTGGTCAAAATGACCTTGTCATTACCAAATGAAAGTTTAAAACCATTCTTATTCAAAGATACCACCGTATATCGATTTCGCGTATGTCGTGAACATGGAGAACATTTGTGAGGGTCGCCTTCTTTCCCGAAGTCATCTTCGAATCACATTTCCAGCTTCCCCGAATGGTTGACCGAGCAGAGTTGCCCATCCACAAACCTTCTCACCATTTCCACCTTGTAGGTTGAGAAGACATCACGATCGCCGCGTACATGTTTAAGGGGCCCGTGTCCACAAACCATTGTCTCGGATTACCCACAAGTTGCACTCGTCACCATTGCGCAGATTGTCATCATCCTCGCCACCCATATGAGCCTTATGGTTGTAAGGCTTCTTTGATCGGCAACCGCAAAGACGGTGCCCTTGTTTGCCACAAGCTTGTGACACTTGCCATTAAACTTGAATGGCGCCGGCTTATCCCCCGTCGGCTTCCTTGAAGATTCCCCGTCTTCTTAACCGATTTCTCGTGCTTCTTCCTTTTCTCGATTTCGACCTCGCCGACGTTAGCCTTCGCTTGTCCAACCGACTCGTAACGTCTCTTTTCGTATGCTCTATTGTCCTCTTCAATACGGAGGCGAACAATCGTATCATCCATCGTTACCGCTTCCTCTTATGCATCGATAGCTCTTGTACTCCTTCCAAGAGTCGGGAAGCTTCTCAATGACACAGCCACTTGAAAATTCTCGTTGATTTTCGCATCTTCTCGTTATCATCTCGTATATCGAATTTGCAACTCCTCCACTCGTTTCACAATAGGTTTAGTATCGTTCATTTCAAACTTTAAAAACCTACCGACAAGAAACTTCTTGGCACCAAAGCATCCTCTCGTTGTGTACTTTTTCTCTAAAGCTTTCCACAACGATTGAGCCGAGTCATACGTACGTATACACCATACAACATATTATCCAAACCATTAAGAATGTAATTTTTACATAAAAAATCACTATTCTTCCAGCTTTTCGACTACAAGAAAAGCCGTCTTTTCAAATAGCCTCGTGTGGCACCACCGGTGGATCTTCGCTAGCATTCTCGCTAATCC
The DNA here is from genome assembly GCA_036785695.1 of Gentiana straminea. Lineage (NCBI taxonomy): Eukaryota > Viridiplantae > Streptophyta > Magnoliopsida > Gentianales > Gentianaceae > Gentiana > Gentiana straminea. Next base: position 9,007,062 of record JAVUPR010000224.1, on the reverse strand, counting down.
AAGTGTTGTTAAGTAAAACAACATCTTCTCGTTGCCAACGTTTGAAGTTCGATCCGTTGAACTTCTCTCGGCCTCTCGTGGTTAGCACCCGCCCGCGTAGTTGTCCGTGTCATAATTCCCGAAGTGTGGGAAGACCGTCCTCCGTTTGGCGCACCACCGGAGTAGGAGTGATTTGATCATCGTATGCCATTTCGTTCAAGACGTAAAATAAACTTTTATCGAAAAGAATAACCGATAATACAACACGTAGGTTTTTCACCCAAAGAAAACAATTTGAAGATTGTTTTGACTCGTCAAAACAAGCTCGAGTTTGTTTCAACTCGATTCTCCAACAATGTTTGTATTTCAATCTTGTTTTAACGTGGTAGTTTTTACCGTAAAACACCAAAAGGAGGTGGACCGATTTTGCCGTAAATCGATACCAAAAAGGAAGTGGACCGATTTTACCAGAAATCGATACCAAAAAGGAAGTGGACCGATTTTACCAGAAATCGATACCAAAAAGGAAGTGGACCGATTTTACCAGAAATCGATACCAAAAAGGAAGTGGACCGATTTTACCAGAAATCGATACCAAAAAGGAAGTTTTAACTAAATTATAAAACGAGCTGAAGTTTCAGAAGTAGACTGAACCGTTCAGATTAAGAGCTGAAATGTTCGAAACGAGCCGAAAATTCGTAAATAAGCCGAATCAATCAAGAACGAGCCGAGCCGATCGTAACCGAGCCGATCGTAATCGAATTCGATTAAAACAAGTTTATTTAATTCGTCTAAACTCAGAAAAATTGAGTAGAAATTCGTATAAAAAATTTCGATTACGCACGGGTTAAAATCGAACATCGGTTCCGAAAATTTGTCTTAAGGCTGTAGGAGCCCGAACGCAATTAAAATAATTAACACGAATTAAACAACAATTTTATTGAAAATAAAACGAATTACAATTGAAAAATGAAATATACTAAAATAAAGGTGGATACAATAACTCCGAGACGAGTAGGACACTCTGTCCTTAAGACAAATTTGGTCCGGTGTGTACCCCGGTTAAAACCAATTGTCTCCCAGGATAACTCGGATTACTGATTCGTATAGAGGTACTTCTTACACGAACCTTCAACGAACTCTTCTAGTGCTCAGAATCTCTTCTTCAAACTCGTATGCAACTATTTCAGAACTATATGAATGTATGAAGCTTTCTGGTGTTGTATTTCGAATGTGTATATGTAGCTTCAATCCATATGGAGGCTATATATAGGAGAGGGCTGGGCTGGAATGAATTAATTACAAATCGTTTCATCGCTTCTGCAATGAATTACCATAACTCATCTTAATTACAAATTTCATCGCTTCTGACAATGAATTAACCATTAATTATTGCTGAACCGAACTCAATCAGAATGTTTATGAACTGGACCAAGCCCAATTAACTTTTGTATAAAAAGTTTAACACAGGCCTGGGCCTAGGGCCCTCAGGCCCATTCCCCAAAGCCCAAGACCAAGACCAAGACCAAGGTCAAGGTCAACGGTCAACGGTCAACGGTCAACGGGCTCGGGCTCGGGCACGGGCACGGGCTCGGGCGGGCGGCGGCGGCGCGCGCGCGCGTGTGGCCATTTTAGCAGAACGTCTGACTGCTAAAACCAACCCGCTATCTCTCCTTCTTCTAGAGCTTATACCACATATAACATTCTTCCCACATATATACCGGAAAACATTTCTCTCTTTTTCCAATGTGGTACATAGTTTAGTTGAATACTCTTCAACTTCCACTTCCAACAAAAGTTCTTTCAAACACCCGACTTCAAGCGTTAATTTCTCATTCACTCGTACTCCGAATTGAATGATTCTAAATCCCGAATTCATCTACGACTTACGTAGTTTTCGAATTATCAAAACATAGTATATATTCTATACAAGAATATAATCAAATTAAGCTTGCAAAGTCGTTCGAATAAAATGATTATAAAATCATTTTTATTCACTTTAATTCAATTCCACTATTTTCTCCAACAAAATTACCGGTCCAATCCAGGTGATGGTCACCGGATTGCTTTGTCAAGAATATCCTTAAGTACTTGAGACATACTAGGGATATGTTCCCGGTTTTCGGGAATGATGATTTAGTATTACGAGGTTACACGGATGCCGCTTCCAACCGACAAGGATGACTTCAAGTCACAATCTGGATTTGTTTTCACGCTTAACGGCGGAGCGGTGAGTGGAAGAGTTCCAAGCAGGAGACTACTGCGGACTCTACAACGGAAGCCGAATACATAGCAGCCTCGGAGGCGGCAAAGAAAGCAGTTTGGATGAAGAAGTTCATTACTGAACTTGGTGTGGTTCCCTCCATTGAAGGTCCAGTGCCTCTGTACTGTGATAATAATGGAACGATATCAACATATCCCTAGTACGTCTCATGTACTTGAGGATATTCTTGACTGCAACCTAGGGACCATCACCTGGATTGGACTGGTACCTACTAGTCATACTAAGAGGGTACGATACATCTGGTCTAGTGCACAACATGGCGTACATGATGGATCCGATAGCCGAAGCATAAGGGACCTTACTCGTCTGTGCCCTTTCCTCCTCTATCTTAGGACTCATTCTTTCAAAAGATAGACCCTATGTGACATGGGCGGCCATCCTCTTTTGGATTGCTCCATGTTGAATCTTTTCAGTATCTTGTCTATATAGGTGGATTGTGACAGACCAAGCAACCTCTTAGATCTATCTCTATAGATCTTTTTTCCTAGAATATAGGCTACTTCACCCAAGTCCTTCATGGAGAAGTTCTTGGATAACCAAGCTTTGACTACCTGTAACATAGGCACATCATTCCCTATGAGCAATATATCGTCTACATAAAACACTAAGAACACAATGGCACTCCCACTAACCTTCTTGTAAACACAGGGATCATCTTCGTTCATGATGAAATCAAACTGTTTGATTATCTCATCAAAGCAAAGATTGCAACTCCGTTGTTGCATTGTTGCATCATTCCATTGTTGCATTGTTTCATTATCTGTGCCAAGCTCCTTATGTAGTACATTATCAGTGCCTAGCCCTGTTTTTTTATTTCTTTACACAAGGAGCTAGGCACAGATAATACAACAACAAAGATGATGATAACGGCAATGCAATTCATGAAAACAGGTCATTGGACTCACACACAAGAGTGCATCAACAGAAATACTAGCACAACTAGATAATGTAGCAAACCGTGTCCCAAAAGTAACACACTACACTGTAAAAAAGCATATCCAACACATAGTGAGAATAATACAAAGATGGATAAATGGTCTAGGCCAGATGCGGCCATCAAAACAAACAAAGCAACATCTGGTGAATGACAAGGACATAACTTAAACATCAGGTGAGAGGAAGCAGAATCAGAGCCAACAACGCTCCCAGTATGCATCTGATCAACAAACTCCACATCACTGGTGCCAACTTCAATCACAGGGGTAAAGCTCATGGGGTGTAACAGACCAGCTCACAGAAACTCTGCTGTATAAGGGTTGCTCAACATCTGAATAGGCTCAGAAGATAACATAGAAGAAGCCAGAGTCTCAAGACCATAACTAGCACCAACAGTGGACATAATCACAGAACCGTTTAAACCCAAGTTGATCAATCCGGCACTAAGCAAAGACACAGAAAGGGGTGTGCTAAACGCTCTAGAGAAAACAGCCACATCACATGTACCTGTAGAAACAAAACTAGACGCACCACCAGAAGACATGGAATGATGGGTGGATCGAGGATAGGCCTGGTGATGGGTGTGGATAGGTATGGCTGAAACCCAAGCAGGAAGTGTGTATGGCTCAAGCTGACAGGCATCGAGATTATCACAAATGTCTCCAAAAGAAGGATTAAGAGCTCTGAGAAAAGCACACTAACCTCTCAGCCTAATTCTCAAGTCATCAGCCCACATCCGAGTCCTCTCAAATCCTAAGGTCATGCTGGCAGCGTGAGCAGCCCGGCCACCGCTAAGGAAGGCTAAATCAGACTCAAGAAAATCGAGCCTAGCAGTGATAGAAGTGTTAGGTGTAGTGCCCGAAAGACAATTTGTGTAATTATTTTTGGTGACAGAATTTGTTAGGAACATTTTATTATGTGTTGATGATGGCCATACTAGCTGTTATAGCAAGCCTGAAATAAGTTAGAATTCTCTGTATAAGTCTTTACTTAGAGTCTGACATGTTGTATAAGTTGAGTCGACAAGTATTGTACTAGTTGGTAGGACGGCAAAGTGAAAACAGATATTCGGCAGAGTGAAGCCAGCCAAGCACCAGCAGAGATACAGAGAAGGGATTATGATCTGACTTATAACCAAGGAAGTCTGTGATGACCTTGGATAAGTCTAATTTATGAAACTCAATATTCCAATATGGTGTACACTGATCTCACCCAAATCAAGGATCGGAAGTATAAAGATTCTCCCGAAACTAAAGCAAAGAAGAAAACAAGAATCGGCCGAGTACACCGACCGTCGGCAAAGAGAAAACAAAACGGCGAAGAAAGAACTAACGGCTAAGTCGAAGGCTCACTCCACCGTTCTACGTACGGTGAAGAGACACTTACAAGATCGATTTAATATACATTGAAGATTCGAAGATCATGCATTAAATGCACAATCATTAAAGGATCAATCAAGGACGGATTTTCTCGCTATACATTTGAAAGAAGAATCCGATCACCGAAATCAAGGAGAATACAATTAAGGGGGAATCAAGAATAAAATCAAGGATTATTCCCTCATTAATATAGCCAACGGACGGAATTTCAAAATCAAGGCTATTCAAGGCTATAAATAGAAGGCATTGACAAAAAAGAAAACAACTATTAAAAAAAAAAAAAAAAAGCGTAAACTCAATTAGAAAAGCCTTCTCTCCGAACTTACAAGGATACATCTACCGATCAACTCAAATATCGAACTACAAAGTCATATTCGAATTGAGATTGATCAAGCAAGTGCGTGAATCACATTCACATCAAACTCGAAGCAACCGAATCGAGGCAATCCGAGAAGGAGTTGAAACTGTGATAGTCGTTGAAGGATTTTGATCTCAAGGAGCAAGAAAAGGAAGACCGAATCACCGAAGCCATTGCGCTCAAGGAGTGATAGTCTTGTAGATTGTGAAGCTTGGGAAGCCAAGGACAATCATACCGTTGTATCCGTGAAAACAATAGTGAATTCCTCCGATCATCACAGGAGAAGAGTGGATTAAGGGATTACACCACCCCGAACCACTATAAGCCTTGTGTCAATTTAATTTCGCAATTTACTTTACAAAGACTTATTTAATTTGCCTACATCATAACACATATCCGTGATTGTCTAAACTGATTTGAAAACAACATAGTAAGAAGGGACTTATCCGCTGCCCAAAAGCTTTTAAAACACAAGAAAAGTTTTTGAAACTCCACTATAGTCATTCACCCCCCCCCCCTCTGACTATAGTTTCACCCTTCTCTCGGGACCAACAATTGGTATCGTAGCAAGTTGTTCCTAGTATCGAACCCGTTCGCATCTAATTTCGGTAACAAGGAGATCACATATTTTCAAAGTAGTTTTCAAATCAAGTTTTTCATTCACTCGCCATTTTTATCTTCAATTGCACCGATGGATTCCTCAAACTTCTTGTCAAAAGTACCGTTTTCAATGTTAATAATTTTGATGAATATAAAATAAGAATGTTATCTCATCTTGCAAAGAACTCACGAGAGGAGATGCCGGATGTAATCAATGACGGCCCAATCATGATCACTACCGTGGTAGGCACAGGAGAGCGCATCAAGGAAAGGAGATAGACAAACCCAAGAAAGATTGGACCAAAGATGATAGGAGAAGAGCAAACCTAGACTTTGTAGCAAAAGATATGATCTTAAAGACTCTAGACAAAGAACATGTTCATGAGAATCAAAGATCGCAAAACAAAGAAAGGAGATGTGGGACAAACTATCATTGATAAATGAAGGATCCGAAGCAAATCAAAGAAAACAAATTATCTCGTTGCAAAACGTAAATTTGAGAACTTTAAAATGAAGACCGGTGAATCCATTGATCAAATGGACAACGATTCTCAAGCATCATCGTGAACTCGCAACAAACTTGGACACACATATCCACAAAAAGAAGTATGCTTGAAGATCTTGAGAGGACTACCCGAAAGATGGAAGATCATAACATCGAATCGAGGAACAACAAATCTTGCAAGCACCGACACTCGACACCGATGTCCCAATTGAAAGCTCATGAATTCGAATTGAACGGTGAAGATGGTGGTCCGGCGTAGACACACAAAATTACCGCATTAGCCGCACCCCAAGAAAGTAACTTTGCCGAATGCATCAAGAAAGAGACACAAGAACTAAAAGAACAGTAGCTTTATTAGTTAAACGTTTTGACAGTTTAAAAAGAAGCCATTCAAGGGAAATTCAACATCAAACAAAAAGTCAAGCTCAAATAGAGACATGAAGAAGAAAGATGATGAATACGATGCTTCAACCGCAATAAGAGAGGTCACTTCAAGGCCGATTGTCCTGAAGAAAATGACAAAGATGATGAAAAGAAGAAATTCAAAGCATCTGAAAAGAGAAAGGGCAAGAAGGCACTTAAGGCAGAATCCAGCAGTGAAAAGCATGAAGAATCATCTGACAATGACTCAGATGATAGTGATGAAGAAGACAGCTCAGAAAATGAAAAGGCATGCCTATGCCTCTGTTCGATAAAACTTGTTTTATATTTATTTTACCGGAACACCCCAAGTATAAGGATCGTAGTATAGGGTGTTACCGAGTCGTCCTGCGGGAATCGTACAATTATCGGATTAAAATATAGTCGTTATAAATAATATCACAACTTATCAACTAAAATTAAATTTTATACTAATTATGATCTAAAAGTCAATGAACAAGAACGATGAACAAGTAACGATGAACAAGAACGATGAATAGTAAATTTGCAAGAAAATTAACAATTAACTAGAATTTAAAACAACTAACTTAGCAATCAACGATTTATACTAATGATTCGATTTATCAAGTAATTAAAACAACGGCAAGGCAACGGGAATCCACCGATCAATCAACCCAACCCCAACTAGACGGCAAGTTAAAGATATGATTTTTAGTAATGATCTATCACGAATTCGATTAAATTTCTCTAAACGAATTCTAGGGTTTCGTTTTCTTTTTCAAATAAAACAAAACGACATGCAAAACAAGATCACGAGATTATTTCTAATACTCTTACTCAATTAACTATAAACGATCTCTCGAATTATAATTAATCGCATCAATTAAAAGATCACAACTTGAACAATATTTTCATATAAATTCAAAGCATAAAAGATGGTTTCATCGATCTCTCGATTCAAATAAAACGTAAACGATAAATAACAAATTCTAATTGATGAAAAACGATAACTTTACTCACTAAAAGTACGGCTAAAAATCTCTCTAGTTGGTGTTGATGTTGATCGGTTTCATCCGTTGTCCCACCGCGATGTGCTTAGCCAACAACCATGATGTTGATCATGATCATTTGGGTGGAAGAAATCATCTTCTTTTTAGGATAAAGTGCGGCGGCTTTTCTTTGGAAAATTCGTGTGTATGGAATGGTTATGCGTTAGGGTTCCCCGCTGCATGCTTATATAGAGATGAAAGGCGGCTGCTTATTAATTGGAATATGTCGGCTGAATTAAAAGTCTCTTGAGTCGGTTGAAGCAATTCTTTTGTAATTAGGTCGGCTGAAACTTCTAAAATTCATATCTTGAGTTGTAGACCTCCAAAAATTATGATCCGAATGTCATAATTAAGCTCTCGGAAAAATCTACAACTTTCATTAAGGACTCTTCTTCAGAAAACGCCTTTTTGACTAGCCCGTCGTATCCCGAGTCGTTTACGGGATTTTCCACTTACCGAAATTGATTACCCACTTGACCACCATTTGAGTTGTAGAAGTCCGATTGACGTAATTCAAAGTGCGTTGGAAAGCTCTTTCAATGATCTACAATTTTCATGAAGAAGTCCTCCCCTGAAAATGCCTCTAAGCTGGGTCAAATCTCCGTCGAAAATTTGTAACGATTTAAGTACTTAGGAAAATTTGCTCCGTTGAACTCGTAAACTTGTGGCATCTTCTTCTAACCCTCTAAACACCTCTTTTAGACCGAAGATATGCATCTACAAGATATCCAAAATATTGCAAAGTGTAACAACATCCAAATAAACATAAAACCAACGATAAAAACACATAAATCACCACTTTTGCAATTTATTATCTTTAAAACTCATTTGCTCAATTTATCCTTTTGGCGAGTGATTTTCTATAAAAATCACTAAAACACGGGAGATAATGTTACGAAATAACTCGATAAAAACCATAAAATTAGTCGTAAACAACTCCCCCACACTTAGACTTTTGCTTGTCCCGAGCAAAACAATTAAAACTAGCTCACTTTATATGCAATCCAAATAGATTCCTAACTCACGTAACAAAAGATACAACAACTAGAGCAAACAATACTATCACAGAGATAGATTCAGTGTATGTGTGACAAGCCCTTTTCAAATTTAACAAGCCTTCCAAAGAAATATCCTCTCAAAAATTTCAATGACTATCCTAGATATAGGCGTAATAGCTCCACTCAAAGCCTTCTCACGTACTCGCAGTAGATAATCCCTACAACATATCATGCGGTTCTACCGGGTATAAGATCCATGATAACAAAGACTTCACTTTATTTTTACTCATCATTTTCAAAAATTTCAAATTAACGCAAATCAAAGATAAGCTTTTACCCGTCATAGTAGAATAGGACATTTCGTGATAATCCCCTACCTACTCAAATCATTAGGTAGCTATAAACCGACCGTCGTGAGCTTTTGGTCATCATAGTGGTATAGACATACGTGGTATACCCTACCTCACTCAAATCATTAACCAAATTTCCTCTCGACAAACGTATTTATTCGCTAATTATTTATTCATTCACTTTTTAAAGACATAAGTTACATCTCACCTATCACATTCAAACTTTATGATATTCACAAGACACGGTCTAACTAAGGTGTTACTATACCGACCTTCCTAAGATAACTCATCAAAATAATGAAAGGATATAGTTCAAAAATCTTGCTTCAATATCAAAGGCTTTCGTGAGAAACGAATTCTATCTCCATAACAAGAAAGACATGCTATAATCATCTCACTAAGTCACATAAAATCATTGTCGTGAAACTACAACTAGCAAGCATTTGTTTCAATTACATGCTCAAGATTTACAACTATCCAAGTGCAAAAATTTTAAAATTTTAAAATTTATCAAGGATCACAAATATCTACTCATATTGTCGAAATAAGGCATGAATTGCACCCCCCCACACTTAAATCACATTATGTCCTCGAATGTGCAAATAAAAGAAAAGAATACTTAGTCAAGTTATGAAGTGGTTGTCGGGTCATAGGTTGGCAGGTCGTGCCGTAGCATGAACGTACCGCCGCAACTCATATCATGAACGTACAACACTAAAGGAATAGCCGGCAACAACCGCTCAACAAGATATCGCAACACTCGACATAGCATATAATCTCGGGGGACAAGGGGTATATGAGTAAACATGAATGCACACGAAATGGGCAAATAAAGCATTCACAAATAGGAAAGGGATAACCAACACACAAATCACCAAGGTTTTATTCCTAATAACCTAAAAACTCAAAAAAAAAAATACTTAAAAGACTAGGTCGCTCCTAGTAGCGCTTCTTTTATGTCATTAGCTTGACAGTAAACCAAGTCAACCCGGATCGTGCCACTTGGGTTTAAGGCTAACCACTTCTCCGTCGACTCGAATGACTAGAACGGAAATGGTTTTCGCCACAACAACAAGTCAAGTGTGCGAGTAAATCATGAAATTTTTCTCTCCAGACAACACTGACTCTTTTCTTCTTGTTCTTGTTTCTCAGATGCGGCTGAGGTATGCTAACAGGCTCGGGAACATTGACAGAGGGATCTGCAAGGATAGGGGTAATAAGGTCATCATCCACTCCAAAGAAGTCGGATGGAATCTCTTCACAAATAAACGACTCAACCGTTTCATTTCTCTTTTGAAAGTATAGTACTTCAGGCTTTTCCTTAGGTTGCCCAAAGTACTTTTTGAGTCTGTGACCATTGACCTTAAACGGTTGATCGCCGTATCCTTTCAACGTAATGGCTCCACCAGGATGAACATCAAGAATCTCAAAGGGGCCGACCATCTAGATTTAAGCTTACCAAAGAAAAAGATGGAGTCCGGTGTTATACAAAGAAAAAGCCATGTCTCCCACTTTGAATTCCCGATCTTTAATCTTAGCATCGTGGAGCGCCTTCGTTCTTTCCTTGCTGATTTTGGTGTTCTCGTAGGCCCCGAGTCTAAATTCATCGAGCTCGTGTAGTTGCAATAATCTTTTCTCCCCACGCGCAGTTGGCTATCGAAGTTTAAGAATTTAATAGCCCGCAAGCTCGTGCTCCACTCGACCGGTAGATGGCAAGCCTTGCCATAAACCATTTGGAATGGTGACGTACCCATAGGGGTCTTAAACGCAAGGCGATAAGCCCAAAGTGCGTCGTCCAACTTCAGACTCCAGTTGGATCTATTTGAATTCACCGTTTTCTCCAAGATCCGCTTAAGGCTCCGGTTGCTTACCTCGACTTGGCCACTGGTTTGGGGGTGGTATGGTGTACCAATTCTATGTTTGACACCATACTTCTCAAGAATTTTATCCAGTGGTGCATTACAGAAATGCGAACCTTCATCACTGATAAGGGCTCTAGGACAGCCAAATCTAGTAAAGATATTCTTTTGCAAGAATTTCTTAACAACTTTGTGATCATTGGTTTGGGTGGCTATGGCCTCAACCCACTTGGAAACGTAGTCTACACGGACTGTAATATATTTGTTCGAGCACGATGATGGGAAAGGTCCCATAAAATCAATGCCCCGTACATCAAAGACTTCACATTCCAAGATAGGCCTCAAAGGCATCTCCATCCTATTACCGAGTCTCCCTACCCTTTGGCATCTATCACGCCCTTGCAAAAGGCTTCGCATCTTTAAACGAGTAGGCCAAAAAACCAAATTGAAGGATTTTTGTGACTGTCTTAGGTGCTCCGTAGTGTCCACCGCCAGGACCACTATGGCATTGCTCCAAGATATCCAATTGTTCATGCTCCGGAACGCACCTTCTAAGCAACCCGTCCTTGCGTATTTTAAACGATGTGGATCCTCCCATACGAGATACTTTAAGTCGCCGAAAAATTTCTTCTTTTCCCGATACGTCATCTCTTCTAAGTGTCCACTTGCTAAGTAGTTGGCGTAATCGCATACCACGGCCTCCCGCCCTAGCTTCATTAATTGCTCGCCGGAAAGTCAATGCCTATCTCCTTAGGGATTTCGCTACCCTCGTTTACTAGGTGAGATAAGTGGTCACCACAACATTATCACTACCTTTCTTGTCCTTAATTTCAAGGTCAAATTCCTGTAGTATCAGAATCCATCTGAGTAACCTTGGTTTAGCGTCTGCTTTTCCCATAAGGTAGCGTAGTGCTGCGTGATCTGTCCACACCACCACTTTGGACCCTAAAAGATAACTTCTGAATTTGTCAATAGCAAAAACGACTGCCAAGAATTCCTTCTCGGTAGTGGCGTAATTGCATTGAGCCGGGTTCAAAGTGCGGCTAGCATAGTAAATCGGCCTGAACTTTTTGTCAATTCTCTGCCCTAGAACTGCGCCCACTGCGTAGTTAGAGGCATCGCACATTAATTCAAAAGGTTGAGTCCAGTCGGGCGCGATTAAAATGGGGGCACCGGTTAACTTATCCTTTAAGCTATTAAAAGCTTTCTTACACCCATCATCAAACAAGAACTCCACTTCCTCTTTCAAAGGGTTGGATAACGGCTTTGCTATCGTCGAAAAATCTTTAATGAAACGCCGATAGAAGCCCACATGTCCCGTAAATCCTCGTACCTCCTTCACTTGTCTTCGGGTACGACATTCTCTCAATGGCTTCTACTTTAGCTTCATCCACCTGAATACCATCACTGGACACCTTGTGTCCCAAAACAATCCCTTCTTCGACTAGAAAATGACACTTTTCCCAGTTAAGCACCAGATTTTTCTCAACACAACGTTGGAGTACCATATCTAGATTCTTTAAAATTTCATCAAAACTGTCGCCATAGACTGAGAAATCATCCATGAAGACCTCCATGCATTGCTCCACAAGTCCATCAAAAATGGCCAACATGCACCGTTGAAAGGTCGCGGGTGCATTGCATAAGCCGAATGGCATTCTCGCGAAAAGCAAAAGTGCCGGATGGACAGTAAAAGTTGTCTTCTCTTGGTCATTAGGGTCGATGGCTATCTGGAAATAACCAGAATATCCATCAAGGAAACAATAATACTTATGACCACTCAGTCTTTCTAGAAGTTGGTCAATGAAGGGCAGGGGGAAATGATCCTTAGCGGTGACTTCATTTAACCTGCGATAATCAATGCAAACTCTATAGCCAGTCACAAGGCGTAAGGCAACTTCTTCCCCTTTTTCGTTCTTCTCCACAGTAATGCCTCCCTTCTTTGGCACAACTTGAGTAGGACTGACCCACTCACTATCGGCGATGGCGTAGATAATCCCCATGTCAAGCCATTTGATGATCTCCTTTTTGACAACCTCCTGCATGTGCGGATTCAGCCTCCTTTGAGGTTGTCTGACCTTTTTCGCTCCTTCCTCCGTTCGGATCTTATGCATGCACACGTACGGGGCGATTCCTCGATATCGCCTACCTGCCATCCGAACGCGAGGATATGTTTCTCCAACACTTTAATTAATTCTGCTTCTTGTTCCGGCTCGAGTTTAGATGAGATGATCAAGGGCAACTTATCACCGTCCTTAAGGAAGATGTATTTTAGGTGCTGCGGAAGTGGTTTCAACTCTAAGTCAGCAGGTGGTTGCTCTATACTAGATTTTAAGGGACCACCTTTTTCCTTGTGAGCTTGGACCGGTTGACTGAAAAACACCTCATCTTCCTGAGGTGTGACCCCAGAAAGGTATTGAATGACATCATCTAGAGGAATCCTCCTGTCAGCTTCCGTTTGTTCTTTCTTATGCTTAACCATCTTCTTAAGTTCTTCTTCTTCAAGCTCTTCGCAAGCTTTGCTCCCCAATCATCCAACTCCCAATGAGTAGTTTCTTTCCGTAATTCTATTTCGTCCCAACTACCCATTAAAACTTCCTCCTCTGCGAGGTTAAAGTCCGCCTGGTTGAGCTCCTTCAAATCATTGTTTGCTCATCCCCGGAATATCCCGCATTTTCCGTTCACTCATAGGCTCGGTATGCGCAAGTTGTTGAGACAACTCTACGGTGATTCCCGCCCGTTCGTGAATTATAACATCCAGGGCTCCTATCTCCGTGAGCTCTTCATCGTGGTCGAATTCATCCCCATAGATTGCTTCAATGAATGAGATCTCCGGCTCGAAGCTTCCGCGAACTTTTTCCCCGCTCGAGGGTAATGGAAGTGTCCCCTACTTTCGAGTGATTTGGCCGGTTTGGAAGTCAATGGTGGAGGCGAAGTGTTTAAGAAAGGCCGGCCCGTAATCGGGGGCATCTCCTTGTCGACGGTAATCCGGTATGACCCGGTCGATTGGAAAAACTAGATGTTTAACATGGATAAGGACGTTGTTAACACAACCGGCGGCTAAACGGCTAGATTGGTCCACCAACGAAGAGAGACGGGACGCTCCTTTAGCCTTTTGTCCAGCCCGAGACTCTTGCGGACGTTCAATGGCATCACATTAACGAGAGGCCCCCGAATCGCATAAAACATTGTGGAACGTGTGGCCTTCAATCGTACGGGAGATTGAAGGTCGTCCGGGGTCACCTCGCTTGATTGCAACGCTCGTGAAACCGTTGAACACTCTTCTCTTAGCACTTCCTCTCGCCATTTCCTTTAGCTTCTTTTTACTTCCACAGACATCCTTAAGATACTTACAGCACTTAGGCATCTCAGTTAATACCTCAGCAAGTGGCATAGTCACCATAGTATCTCTAAGCATCTTCCTCACTCCGTCATACTGTTTGTCAGAGTTTAGGGTATTCTCTCTTTTCTTTGCCGGATAAGGAAGGGTTTTCGAATGATTAATCATAGGTTGACTTTTAATGGCTTCGTCCTCCTTATCCTTCCATCGACAAACTTCTCGCTTTTTCTTTTTAGTCAGGGGTTCAGCTACCTGACTTCCCTTCTCAGCATCCTCATCACTATCCCCCGAAGTATCATCACCACTCAGCTTTTCCTCACTGATGCTTTCTTTGGCATTTAACTTCTGATTGCCCCCTCCTGAACTTATGGCGTCAGGAGGGGCTACTCGTTTCCCGACATCTTTTCGGGTTCAGCTGTCTTACCGCTTCTGAGGGTGACCGCATTCAATTCCTCCTCTTGTCCATAATTCCATTGCGGTGTGATGGCATTACAAGCACGACATCCGCCTTAGGGTTTTTATCCGTATAACTAGGCGGTCTTCCCGGAGGTCCGCTCGCTTGTTGATCGGCCATCCGACCTATCTCGTCTCTCCATCGTTTTTTGACCGGTGGCTAGTGTTTTCACCATGTCTACTAGCTCATCAAATTTCTTCGAGAGACATAGGTGGGCTGTTGATTTTGCGTTTGGGCCCAGTTACCTTGGGGTCTTTGGTTGTTGGATGCACCAGGCGGTGTATAATAACTATTTCGCGGGTTTCCCGAATAGTTACGGTTTTGAGTTTGACTTGATTGACCAGAATTTTGACTGAAGCTTCTGAAAGGTTGATTCTGGTTCTCCAAGGCCTGCACTTCCTCATTCATCATATTCCCGACTTGTATGCCCGAGTGATTCACATCTGCTGGCCCTTCTTGCTGCTTCATTTGTAGATTGGCTAGTTGCTTGTTCATTATTTCCATTTGAGCAACTAGCATCTTTGTCCTGAGTCACTTGAAGCAGCCTCCTTTTTGCTTCCGCTAACACGGGTCTTCTTTTGAGTTGCCCACATGTTGTTCTTAGCTATCGTTTCTGCTACCCTATAGGCGGCATCATCTCCTCCTCCTAAAAATGATCCATGAGCTGTGGAATCCAAGTAATCTCTATTGGGTTGCGTAACACCCTGATAGAATAATTCTAGAAGCTCATGTCGAGTATATCCATGGTTAGGGCATTTTCTCATTAAAAGATTCAACCTCTCCCAGGCCTTTCCCACACTCTCCCCTTCTAGTTGCTCGAAAGTGGCTATATCTCTTTTACGTTCCATTATCGTTCCAGGTGAAACGAATTTCAGAGCAAAGGCTCTTTTAACATCAGCCCAGTTATGAAGATAGTGATGGGGTAAAGACTTAAACCATCGATTTGCTTCACCCCTCAAAGCAAACGGGAAAAGTTTCAATTTAACAACTTCTGTAGGAACGCCAGGGTAGTGACCTGCTTCACAGATTTGCACAAAAGTAGACAAGAAGTCGTGTGGGTCTTCTGCAGCAGTGCCATGGAATGAACTATTTTGGACCATCCCCACAACTCCATTCTTTAAATCAAAATGCATCCCTCCCATCTCCGGAGGCCGGATTGGTCTATGCCCTTCCAAGAAATCTTGATCAAGATATGGCGCATAAGGGTCTTGCTGCACAACAGCTGCCTGAGGCTGTTGCTGCTGCACGTTCTGAGGTTGTTGTTGCATCTGCTGGTTTATCCAGGCTTGCTGCTGTTGTTGGTTCTGCAACATTTGCATCAGAATTTGGTTTAATTGAGCGGGATCTTGGTTATTATTCCCTTGGTTCTCCGGTTCGTCATCACTAGAACCGTGTTCGCTCATCTTGTCAGAACATTGAAATAATCTTCTTCTGACAATGTCTCGCTCAGGTTCGGGGTTAAAGATAAGATTTCCCTTCTTACTCCTGGTTTGCATAAACCAGGGAAGCAGAACAAGAAGAAATCAACCTTAGGGTTGATGAGAAAGGAATGTAAAGATGATTAGAGGGAGGGTTAGAAAGAGAGAAGAGACTGAAAAGTGAAATTTTCAGAGACTGAACTGGCGTTCAGTGTAAGTGGACGCTAGTTCAGAGAGGATTCAGGAGGTGAACGCTCGTTCAAAGCACTGAACTGGCGTTCAGAAGACAGATGGGGGCAGACGGGCGTTCAGTATGGGTGAACGCTCGTTCAGAAGGTTTTTATTTTTTTTATTTTTTTTTTTTTTTTTTTTTTTTTTTTAAGAGAAACACCTAAAAAAAAAAAATAATAATAAAAAAAATAAATTACACCGACACAAAAAACTATACTAACAAATAATCCGACAACCGTTACCGATTCCCCGGCAACGGCGCCAAAAACTTGTTCGATAAAACTTGTTTTATATTTATTTTACCGGAACACCCCAAGTATAAGGATCGTAGTATAGGGTGTTACCGAGTCGTCCTAAGGGAATCGTACAATTATCGGATTAAAATATAGCTGTTATAAATAATATCACAACTTATCAACTAAAATTAAATTTTATACTAATTATGATCTAAAAGTCAATGAACAGTAACGATGAACAGTAACGATGAACAAGTAACGATGAATAGTAAATTTGCGTAAAATTAACAATTAACTAGAATTTAAAACAACTAACTTAGCAATCAACGATTTATACTAATGATTCGATTTATCAAGTAATTAAAACAACGGCAAGGCAACGGGAATCCACCGATCAATCAACCCAACCCCAACTAGACGGCAAGTTAAAGATATGATTTTTAGTAATGATCTATCACGAATTCGATTAAATTTCTCTAAACGAATTCTAGGGTTTCGTTTTCTTTTTCAAATAAAACAAAACGACATGCAAAACAAGATCACGAGATTATTTCTAATACTCTTACTCAATTAACTATAAACGATCTCTCGAATTATAATTAATCGCATCAATTAAAAGATCACAACTTGAACAATATTTTCATATAAATTCAAAGCATAAAAGATGGTTTCATCGATCTCTCGATTCAAATAAAACGTAAACGATAAATAACAAATTCTAATTGATGAAAAACGATAACTTTACTCACTAAAAGTACGGCTAAAAATCTCTCTAGTTGGTGTTGATGTTGATCGGTTTCATCCGTTGTCCCACCGCGATGTGCTTAGCCAACAACCATGATGTTGATCATGATCATTTGGGTGGAAGAAATCATCTTCTTTTTAGGATAAAGTGCGGCGGCTTTTCTTTGGAAAATTCGTGTGTATGGAATGGTTATGCGTTAGGGTTCCCCGCTGCATGCTTATATAGAGATGAAAGGCGGCTGCTTATTAATTGGAATATGTCGGCTGAATTAAAAGTCTCTTGAGTCGGTTGAAGCAATTCTTTTGTAATTAGGTCGGCTGAAACTTCTAAAATTCATATCTTGAGTTGTAGACCTCCAAAAATTATGATCCGAATGTCATAATTAAGCTCTCGGAAAACTCTACAACTTTCATTAAGGACTCTTCTTCAGAAAACGCCTTTTTGACTAGCCCGTCGTATCCCGAGTCGTTTACGGGATTTTCCACTTACCGAAATTGATTACCCACTTGACCACCATTTGAGTTGTAGAAGTCCGATTGACGTAATTCAAAGTGCGTTGGAAAGCTCTTTCAATGATCTACAATTTTCATGAAGAAGTCCTCCCCTGAAAATGCCTCTAAGCTGGGTCAAATCTCCGTCGAAAATTTGTAACGATTTAAGTACTTAGGAAAATTTGCTCCGTTGAACTCGTAAACTTGTGGCATCTTCTTCTAACCCTCTAAACACCTCTTTTAGACCGAAGATATGCATCTACAAGATATCCAAAATATTGCAAAGTGTAACAACATCCAAATAAACATAAAACCAACGATAAAAACACATAAATCAGCCACTTTTGCAATTTATTATCTTTAAAACTCATTTGCTCAATTTATCCTTTTGGCGAGTGATTTTCTATAAAAATCACTAAAACACGGGAGATAATGTTACGAAATAACTCGATAAAACCATAAAATTAGTCGTAAACAGCCTCATGACCGAAGAATTGGATGAAGACAAAAGTGATAGTTCAGACACTGAGGAAACAAGCCTATGTTTAATGGCTAAAGAATCAGATGAAACTGAGGTAACATCTAGTTCATGTTCTTCATCTAATGCATTCACATCTAACACTGCACAATCCTCTAGTCTTCCATTAGATACAGCAGACCTAGTCCAAAATCTCATGACTAAATTTTATGAAATTGAAAATAATCATGAAATTCTGGAAAAGGAATGCAAGGATCTAAGAAAAGAGAATAAGAGGTTAAAGAAAGAACTGGATAAAACAAGAGCCGAATTAACTAGTAAGGAGACCTACTTAAATGATCAACAAAAAGCGAGATGACCATACATCCGTTACCAACGAATCGATTAAGAAGAACTCCTCACCGAAAAAAGGTAATCACCGCACCACTAAAAGCACCGGCTTACAAACCCTCAAAAAGGTTTGGATCCGGATCCGGTCTTGGCTATAACGATCGGGATGAACGTAGGGATAATAGTCAACACAATTCTAAATTGAGGATCACTAATGGACCAAAATTTAGAAAGGGACAGACCATGTCTCCAACGGATCATCCCGTTCCGGTGAAGTCAAAACCCACCGTAGTGAAACGACGGACTAAATCCTCATTCCAATCATACAAAAACAACGACCATCCGAAAGGTAAATGCGGACTTTTTCCCTCGAGAGGATGATTGGAATGTCACACCTCCAAAATACAAGAGGAAACCATTCCACAAAATGCATCATGTGATTAAGAAAAATCAATCTAGCTATGTTCCTAGACACATGAAGCAAGAAAGGTTTCCTATTGCATATTGGAAAGTGAAGAAGGATATAAATGCACCAAAAGGTGGAAAAAAAGTATCAGAATACCTTCTGTAAAAATATTAGAAGCTATTACGCCATGCCTTATACATATGAAGTTGATGACTTCAATTATCCAAAGAGAAGACCTTTTGGATACATACTTGGTATGGGAGGCATGATCAACTAACGATATGGACCCAAACGGTGTTGGGTACCCAAACTTAATTAATCTGCGTTTTGTAGGATGTCCGGTACATAGACAAGGTGGATGTTCCGGACACATGACAGAAACAAGAAATGGGTCACCGATTTTAAAGCTTTTGATGGACCCAAAGTCACATTTGGAGGAAAAGAAAACACCGGCAAGATTAAAGGGGAAGGCACAATACTCAAAAACAATCTAAAGATTCAAAATGTGGCATATGTCAAGGGACTTAAATTCAATCGATGAGCATCGGTCAATTCGTGACAAAGGCTACAATGTGCACTTCAACAAAGAAGGATGCAAAGTGATTCACGATCAAACAAACACGGTGGTTCTTGCGGGTAGAAGACAAGACAACATGTATGTGGTGGACCGGAGAACGACCAAGGCGAGAAACATGTCTACTTGTCAAGATTAAACAATCAACAAGTGGATTTGGCACGAAAGATTAAATCACACGAATTTCAAGACCATCAACAAACTATCAAGGAGCAAGTTAGTTGAAGGCTTGCCGAGAGATCACATTCAAGAAAGAGAGTCTATGTGATGCTTGTCGAAAGGAAAACAAATAAAAAGCTCATTCAAATCAAAGCCTCATCAATCTACAACAAGAGTTCTACATCTACCGCACATGGACTGTTTGGACCAAATCACTCCAAGAGTGTGAGTGGTAAGAAATATACTCTTGTAGTGGTGGATGACTTCTCAAAATACACCTGGACCATCTTCATGAACAAGAAGAAAGAAACACTCAAGAAGCTACCGGACTTGCCGAGAAGACTCGAGAATGAAAAAGAGCAAAAAATTATCAAAATCGGATCGGATAGAGGCACCGAATTTCTAAATGAAATTATCGAACCTATTGTGAAGAAAATGGAGTACTACATCAACTATCTCAGCGGGAACTCCACAACAAAATGGTGTAGCGAAAGAAGAAACAGAACTCTCAAAGAAGCGATCGAACAATGATTGCTTTGAAGCATGCTTGCCAAAGAGATTAAGGGTCAAGCAAACAAACACGATGCCATACACAAAACAGATCAATCATCAACAAACATCATGGAAAAACTCCATATGAATTATGGAATGGTAGAAAACCCAATATCTCATATTTTCATATGTTTGGATCAAAATGTTTTGTCTTGAACAGAATCATTTGCATACCTTTGATGAGAAGGTGATGAAGCAATCTTCATGGGATACTCGGACACCGAAAAAGCATTCGAGTACTAAATAAAAGAACATTGGTGATTGAAGAATCAATACATGTGGTTTTTGATGAACCATATACAAATGGTGAAGATCTTCAAGACCAAGAAGAGAAAGCCGCACACGAGAGGCAAATCTATACAAATGCAACCATACCGGCTACTATCCCGAATCATCTTTTTGAAAATCAAGAGGAGCCACATATCAATACAACATGAGAAGCACACGAAATTGAAGTTCATGCTCGGCATGAAGGTATGGAAGCACCAAGTGAAGATCAACTTCAACCGGACCTAAATTGGCTTAGAGACCATCCCGAAGAACAAGTCATTGGAGATATTCACACCGGAGTCGAACAAGAAGACAACTGGAGCACATGCTAACTTGCTTTCTATCACAAGTGGAACCCAAGACCATAGATGATGCAATCCAAGATGCGATTGGATCACGACCATGCACGAAGAACTAAATGAATTTGAAAGAAATGAAGTCCGGGAACTTGTTGACGACTCGAAATGGCCAACATCATTGGTGCAAAATGGGTATTCGGGAACAAGATGGATGAGCAAGGAAGCGTTGTCGAAACAAAGCAAGGCTAGTTGCAAAAGGATATTCCCAAGTGAAGGAATAGATTATGATGAAACCTTTGCTCCGGTAGCAAGATTGGAAGCAATAAGACTTTTCTAGCATTTGCTTTGCACACAAAGACTTCAAAGTCTATCAAATGGATGTCAAAAGTGCATTCCTAAACGGACTTTTGGAAGAAGAAGTTTATGTAGAACAACCTCCGGATTTCAAATCAAAGGAAAAGAAGACAAAGTATACAAAATCAAGAAGGCCCTCTATGGCCTCAAACGAGCACCTAGAGCCTGGTATGAAACACTTGTCACAATTTCGATCAAGAATGGATTCAACAAAGGAACTATAGACAAGACTCTATTTAAACTAGAGGAAGGGGCAAGCACATTGCTAGTGCAAATCTATGTTGATGACATAATCTTTGGATCGAAGATGAAAAGTTGTGTGAGAAATTTGCAAACCTAATGAAGAGCAAATTTCAGATGAGCATGATGGGAGAATTAAACTACTTCCTTGGCCTTCAAGTAAAGCAAATGAAGGATGGCATTTTCATTAGTCAAGCAAAATATACAAGAGATTTGATACACAAGTATGGGATGGACACAAGTGGCACAGCAGACACACCAATGTGTGCCAGAGTCATACTTGGAAAAGATGAAGGAGGAAAAGATGTTGATCAGAAAATGTATAGAGGAATTATTGGATCATTGTTATACTTAACTGCAAGCAGACCCGATATTGCATTTGCAGTAGGAGTGTGTGCTAGATTTCAAGCTCAACCAAAAGAATCACATCTTCTAGCAAATAAAAGGATAATCAAATACTTGAAACACACCATCAATGTTGGCATTTGGTACCCAAAAGATGGAGGATTTACACGATATCATATTCGGACTCGACTATCTTGGATGCAAAATAGATAGAAAAAGCACCTCGGAACATGCCAAATGCTAGGAACCGGACTAGTCTCATGGTTCGGCAAAAAGCAAAACTCTATATCTACATCAACGGTAGACGCGAATATATAGCGACAGGTAGTCATTGTGCACAAGTCTTGTGGATAAGACAACGGCTAAGGGATTATGGAGTCGAAGAGAAAACAATCCCAATCATGTGTGACAACACAAGTGCAATATCTATTACGAAAAATCCGATTGCATTCAAGAACAAAGCACATTGATGTAAGACATCATTTTATCGAGACCATGTTGAAAAGGGAGATGTCATCCTAAAATACATATCCACGAAGACCAACTGGCGACATCTTCACTAAACCTCTCGGTTATGAAAGATTTAGTATGTTGAGAACCGAGTTATGGATGATTGAAATTGACTAAGTATCAACGAGCGGCTAACGGAGTAATCGGCTAAGTGACTTCATCAACCGGTACAACCTTTGCCGTTACGGGAGATGTAGCGGGTAAGGCACTGTATCCGGCGAGAGGTAACTTAACGATTGTTAGGAACAGTTCAATGAAGCGACTCGGTGAAGAACTCATTGGACCGGTTAAGTGACCAGCGAAGGCACTTCACCGAGATAAAGACTTGGACAAATTCAAATTCTGAATACACGTGGAGAATAAGGAAATTATGGAGGATTATTCAGTACACACGTGGCGATCACTTTATGATCATGGAGGTAATTATATTATTTTTTGAATTATAAACTCCTCGATTCCCGGGCTCTATCATTACTTGCCTCAAACCACTCCCCCTCTACGCTCGAATATCGTGTTTTTCATACACAAAATCACGCCATTATGTCACTAAATCCTTCCATATTCAAACCACGTTCACACTACCCAAATCACACTATATAAACAATACTCGAGATGTTCGAAATCTTTACATACTTCGCAAATTACAAACCCTACTTTTTCTCAAAATATACTCTTCCAATCCTCCTCTACCTATCGATGGCTTCATCCTCCCAAATCACCGATACTTGAAAAATACTACGAAAAATCAATCATAACCGGCTCGTTTTTCAAGCACGAGTACTATATCTCTTATTGTGACAACGATGCACAAGCACGACGCCCGGTCGATTCTTTGTACAAATTTGGGGCCGATGACCTTTCTAAACCCCCCAATAACCGGTATCTGCTATGAGAATCGATAGCATTTTGGAAAAACGCAAAGTTTATGCCCGGCACGAAGAAGATCGAAGTTGATCGCATCACAAGCTCAATCTTTGGAAAGCACATAGTCATCACGCCCGATACACTCAACAGGTTCCTGAACCTCCCCCAAATTGGTCCTGCAAATGTCAAGCTTGTGACAACAGACATCCCAAAATTCTGGGCTGAAATAGCCAAACGCCCCAAGCCAAATAGCAAAACATACAATCTACCTAGATCAACGCTCAAACTTCCGTTTGCTGAATTTGCACCGGTCATCACCAAAAATATTGAAGGGAGAAAGGGGTCACTGGAAAACCTAACTGAGGTCAGGATCAAACTGATGGCCATAATCTACGAACGAATAAAGTTTGATTGGGCAACCTTCGTATTCAATCGATTGAAGGATCAGATTCAAAAGGAGATTGACTTATCAATCACCGCACCAAACAAGGGTTTGCAGAAAAAGGGCGATTTCTGGGAAAATAAGTCATACGGGTTCCCTCTTCAACACCTGTTCAACGCCATGAAAGTACAACCCACAAATTTGCAGTCCCCACACAAGTCCAAAACAATGTTCACCTACATCAAGGCTTCCCTGAAGCCGAAACCCATTCTTTGGTCAAAAGAGGAAACAACCCGAATCCCGCGGATCGGGGAGTGGGACGAAGAACCAGGTCTCAAAGGCACAAGTAGATACCACCGTGCCCAACATCCGCAACTTAAATGAGCCTATGATATTATGTGATGACACGAAAACGAGAAGAAGAAAAGCAACGGGGAGAAAATTGTCTATCGGGAGGAGGGTGAGGAAGGATATAGAATCACCTCATCGAAGAGGAAGAGATAGACGAGGCGGAAGATGAGTCGAGAAGATGAACACCTAGAAGGTGAAGCTCATGCGGCAAATCGGGAAGATATGGGCATATCGACGATGAACCGACCCTCCGGGAAGTGCTTTTCAAAAGCATTGGTACGGTTGACAAACGGCTCGGTGAGCCACCGATAAAGCTCACTCGGCGGAAATTGCCAACGCCCCCACAATTGCACAAGGGGGAAAAGAAGCGGATGAAGAAGTTCAATACCAACAACCTCCTCTAGATGACCCCGGGCCTGCGAGGCGGAACAAGAAAAGTTGGAAGAAAAAGAAGAGGTTCAAAATGAGGAGGCGAGAGAAGGAAAAGAAAGAAAAAGAAGTTGAAGTGGAAGCGAGGAGCGACAAGGTGAAGATGCTTGAGAGTGAAAATGATGAGGATGAAGAGGATGTCCATGTGGCACCCGAAGAAATTGATCCGAGAGAGAGTCTTCAATCGGACATTCAACCCCTTATTGTGGACATGGAAAGGCAATATTACGGCGAGGCAAAACCCGAAGCATGCCTTAAGGAGTGAAGCAACCTCCTTCAATCACAAGATTGAGGCTCTCATCGCCCACATCAAAATCCAAGATGAAGTCATGGAGAGACAAGGGAACTTAATTTGCAACTTACAACACCTCATCCCTCACCATGTCCAAACCAATCTTGAATTCCATGCCGAGACGGTTGACAACAATCTCAAGCCCTTGGTGGACACCCTCAATGCTCACACATCCAAAATTCAGCACCTGGATGAGATCATGGAGCATTCGGCAAGCAACTTGGACTTTCTCATCAAAGTTGGTGAGGCCAACAACAAATTACTTGGAGAAAAGATTTGGCCCTCTCCCCGAGTCGATGCGACAATTGCGGACCTTGAGGCACATTTTGATGCTTGCCACAAAGGGGGAAGATAACTCAAAGCACGAAAGCTCCGGTGGAAAGAGACGAGGGCGACAAAGGGAAGGACGGCAAAGGCAAGGGCATCGGGTTTGAAGAAATGAAGAAGTAAACCAATTGCTGTTGCTTAATTCAATTCAATCTATCTTATCATTTGTCTTTGTTCATTTAAATAAAAAGATGCAATATCTTATTGCCCTATGATGGAAGAATAAAATCATTGAGTTTTTAATCTGTTGACAATTATGAAATTTTTTGATTACTTATGTTCAGGCTTATGAGGGTTTTGGCATCATCAAAAAGGGGGAAATTGTTAGGAACATTTTATTATGTTTTGATGATGGCCATACTAGCTGTTATAGCAAGCCTCGAAATAAGTTAGAATTCTCTCGTATAAGTCTTTACTTAGAGTCGACATGTTGTATAAGTTGAGTCGGACAAGTATTGTACTAGTTGGTAGGACGGCAAAGTAAAAACGGACATTCGGCGAGTGAAGCCGGCCAAGCACCGGCGAGATACGAGAGAAGGGATTATGATCGACTTATAACCAAGGAAGTCCGTGATGACCTTGGATAAGTCTAATTTATGAAACTCAATATTCCAATATGGTGTACACGATCTCACCCAAATCAAGGATCGGTGAAGTATAAAGATTCTCCTGAACTAAAGCAAAGAAGAAAACGAGTGAATCGGTGAGTACACCGACCGTCGGCAAAGAGAAAACAAAACGGCGAAGAAAGAACTAACGGCTAAGTCGAAAGGCTCACTCCACCGTTCTACGGACGGTGAAGAGACACTTACAAGATCGATTTAATATACATTGAAGATTCGACGGATCATGCATTAAATGCACAATCATTAAAGGATCAATCAAGGACGGATTTTCTGCTATACATTTGAAAGAAGAATCCGATCACGAAATCAAGAAATCAAGGAGAATACAATTAAGGGGGAATCAAGAATAAAATCAAGGATTATTCCCTCATTAATATAGCCAACGGACGGAATTTCAAAATCAAGGCTATTCAAGGCTATAAATAGAAGGCATTGACGAGAAAAAGAAAACAACTATTAAAAAAAAGAAAGCGAAACTCACAATTAGAAATGCCTTCTCTCGAACTTACAAGGATACATCTAGTGATCAACTCAAATATCGAACTACAAAGTCATATTCGAATTGAGATTGATCAAGCAAGTGCGTGAATCACATTCACATCAAACTGAAGCAACCGAATCGAGGCAATCGAGAAGGAGTTGAAACTGTGATAGGCTTGTTGAAGGATTTTGATCTCAAGGAGCGACAAAAGGAAGGCCGAATCACCGAAGGCTTTGCGATCAAGAAGTGATAGTCTTGTAGATTGTGAAGCTTGGGAAGCCAAGGACAATCATACTTGTTGTATCTGTGAAAACAATAGTGAATTCCTCCGATCATCACAGGAGAAGAGTGGATTAAGGGATTACACCACCCTGAACCACTATAAGCCTTGTGTCAATTTAATTTCTGCAATTTACTTTACAGCACTTATTTAATTTGCCTACATCATAACACATATTTGTGATTATCTAAACAGATTTGAAAACAACATAGTAAGAAGGGACTTATCCGCTGCCCAAAAGCTTTTAAAACACAAGAAAAGTTTTTGAAACTCCACTATAGTCATTCACCCCCCCCCCCCCCTCTGACTATAGTTTCACCCTTCTCTCGGGACCAACGAATTTATCTCACCTTATTACTTGCTTTGTGCTTGTAAGTAATACACTGCGCAAACCCTAAGTATATCCATATGTAACCGCTTAACTCGGTGTATGGCATGCACGTGAGGATTGAGTTAGTGGTGATATACTTAAATCGTTAGTCCGTGGTGAACTTAATCGAGTTTAGGGTCTCTTGATTAAAACACCAATAATGTGCCCGAAACACCTTAGGGGGTGATAGTCTTATCCGGACTATCGGTAGAGGGTACCTACGTGGGGCATTTATATATGATGGCATTCATATAGGACTGGACCGATTTAATATGAATTTTTCGATATAATTCCGTAATCGAGGAATCTTATTAAATCATTAGATGATCATATATGGATCAACCTTAATCCTGAGGTGATCACAGGGTGCTGCTTTTCTCGGGGTAGTGTTTGATGTGTTAGTTACGGTTCACTTAAATATGTGTTCCAAGCCACTTCTCATTGGCACTATCTCCTGATGAGTGAGTAGTTCTGATTTTCACAGACATGGAATCCATTCCTTCCTGCGGGAAGTAGAGAGACAGTTCCCTTGTTTTTTAGCCCTAAGAAAGTGATCGATCGGCCGAGTTCATATTAGACTAATTGATCACTAGTCAGATATGTGAACTAATTGATCATCAGGGGGTTAATGGTAAATAAGGATAAGATATTCGAGTCGGGTTCACGGAGACTTCCTATTTTTTTTTGTTAAATGTAAATATATTGAACCAAGGTATGCAAACTACAAGAGCTTCATCCTAAACAAAAGTGCTAGGCTAGTATCTACAAAATGTTGAGAAGAGGTTAGATTTCTTGATTTCAGGCAGCATAAGACCCCTGAGGTTATATGCTACAAGAAACAATAGCCACTAAACCCCTATCAACACTCAAAAACTGCAAAAACAGGGGTCATATGAGAGCATAACTCACAGAGCCTATCCCTTGGGGTGTAGAGAAAAAAATTAATCTCAAACAACCACCAACAAATACCAAAAGTCAACACAAAAGATGTACAAAACCCTAACATCATGGGGTAAAAGTGTACAAAGGAAAAGCAGCTTGCATTATATAGTAGATGTGAGTCTTAATACAATGCAAAATATCAGGTATGTTCATTAAAATGCCTTCAAATCTCCTCTTATTCCTCATATGCCAAAGCCAATACACCACAACAGAGAGAGAAGCAGATCTGGCCACATTCCCAAAAGAGGTACCCTTACACTTTCTGCCAATCCATCTAATAGAACTAACCACAGTCTCTAATCTCCTACTGATGCCAAGCCACAAACATATTTTTCCCCAAACCAAACAAGAAGTAGGACACTGGAAAAACAAATGGGAGCCAAATTCATTCACCAAACCACAGAGTGAGCAGATCTTGTCATCAAAAACCAACCTATCAGTAGTGAGTAAACAATTCTTCAAAGCCATCCACATCATGAAACAGTGCTTTGGAGTAGCCCTAGGGTTCCAGACAGACCTGCACCACCAAACTTTAGGACCTTTCCTCCTAAAGAAATCATAAGCAAACATGGGACATAACTTAGAGCCACAAGTCCAAAATTGCAGCATGACCACAGCAGCATCAGAGGAGCCAGTAGCATCCACAATCCTGTCCCTGATTCTAAACAAAGCCTTGATCAAGGCAGAATCCCCATGCTTGCACTGATAACCCCAGATATCCAAATTCTTCAAGTACTCCTCACTGATCCATTTGACCCACAGACAGTCCTTCTTGCATTGGAAATTCCACAGGATTCTACACAGGAGGGCCAAATTCCAAGCATCCAACTGAAAGATCCCAAGTCCACCCTCATTTTTAGGTACACAAACATCTTCCCAACTCACCAAGGACTTTCTGAAGGAATCACAAGAACCCCCCCACAAGAACCTCCTACACAGCTGATCCAACTTCAACCTAACACCGCCAATAATAGGGAAAATTCCTAACCGAAACAAGAACCCCCGAATGACGAAAGGATAAGTCGTAACCTCGCTTTGCATAAGATAGGGTTGAACCTTTCCAACCTATCGAAATAACTCCTCAAAGATGTAAACAAGGATCATAATGTCCAACATTCGGTCTAACAAAGACACAAAGGAATTCCCGTGTATCTAATAGGTAACACCCCTTCCTTTAAACATGTGATGTCAAGCGGATCCAACTTGTCATCATCACTTAAACTAGCACAAGACATCTCTCGATTTCAACAGTTAGCGGACAAACCGAGCATTCACAAAAAGAAGTTAAACAACTCATCAATAAGGTAACAGAAATAGGATCACCTCTAGCAAACAACATCAGGTCATCAGCAAAGGCAAGATGGTTTCTCTTGAGATTCTCACAGCCAGCATGATAATTAAACTCAGAGTCCTCTCCCAGTATTCTAAGCATCCTGGATAAGTACTCCATACAAATAACAAACAGAAAGGGGGAAAGAGGGTCACCTTGCCTCAGCCCTCTTTTTCCGGGGAAGAACCCCTTCATTTCCCCATTTATAGAGAGTGAATAAGAAGTAGAAGAAACACAAAGCATTATCCACCCAACAAACCTGGCTGGAAAGCCAAAACCCCTCAGAACAGCCTCCAAGAAAGACCAATGTACAGAATCAAAGGCCTTCTTGATATCCACCTTAATCAAACACCTTGGGGGGCCCCTTTTCACTCTATAATGCCTGATCAACTCCTGGCAAAGGAAAATGTTGTCTGACATGGCTCTACCATCAACAAACCCAGCCTGTGCCTCATCTATAGGATCAGGAAGGCAAGTAGAAAGTCTGGAAGCCAAAATTTTAGAGATCACCTTATAAGTAACATCGTAGCAAGAGATAGGCCTGTAGTCACCCACAGAAACAGCATGGCTAGATTTAGGAATCAAAGCAATAACGGATGGTTAATCTGTCTGAGAAGAGCATCATTTTCAAAGAACTCCAACACAGCCTTAGTGAAGTCTTCACCCACAATATCCCAAGACTTTTTGAAAAAACCAACAGAGAAACCATCTGGTCCAGGGGCTCTGTCATCAGAAAAGGAAAACATAGTTTCTTTAATTTCAACTGCAGAAACATTCCTCAATAAATGATCAGCAGCAGCAACAGGAACCATAGGACCAGCATTTACCACATCAACCTCGACCGGAACAGCAGTAGACTGTGTCCCCAAAAGTTCAGTATAGAAATCCACAAAAGCACACCCACCTGATCATAAGAAGTGGTAAAAGAGCCATCTTGCAAGTTTAATACAAGTAATGTGCCTCCTAGAAATATTCCTTTTAACAATAGAGTGGAAAATTTTAGACCCCCTGTCACTGAGCTTCATATAAACACCTTTAGCTTTCTGAGACAGAAAAGATGCCTCATCAGCCTCCAAACCAATACAAATCCTCCTCTGATCCAAAATATGAGAAGCCAACAAATCTGTAGGCCCCAAATTATACTGGGACTGAAGATTACCAAGCAGATTCTGAGCACTTCCAGACCTAACTGAAATATGAGCAAAATGTTTCTTGTTCAGCAACCTCAGAGGTTCTTTTAGTCTTTTTAGCTTCTTACACGGTTGATACATTGCAGTGCCATCAATATCCATCCCCCAACTCTGAGTCAAAATGTTAGTATAACTGGCATGCTGCAACCACATATTAAAGAACTTGAAAGGCTTCTTCTTGGACAGAGAATTAGTAGACAGGGTGATTCTACAAGGAGAGTGGTCAGAATGATGGCCAGGAGGCTCAAAAAAAGCCATAGCATCCAAATTCCAGTCAAACCAAGCTGCATTAACAAAAACTCTATCTATCCTGGTGAAAACACCAGCAGCATGCCAAGTAAAGAACTCACCAGAGGAGTTCAAGTCAGTAAGGTTTGCATCCAAACAACAATCAACACCATCCTGCAAATCATACTCAGTAGGAACAGTCCCATTAATTTTATCATCAACAGAAAGAACAGCATTAAAGACCCCCAACACCATCCAGGGCAAACTGGAACAAACACTGAGTTCCCTAATTCTGTACCACATAGGCCTTCTATCTCCAGTAGTGTGCAAACCATAAACAAAGGTGACCAGAAAGCACTCACCAGAGACTAGAATCCTCACCTTGCAATGAATCCACTGGGCCTCCACCTCCAAGACCTCTGCCTCAACAAAAGCAGGATCCCAAATCACTAAAATCCTTTTTCTACAATGAACTGCAAAATTATCCACAAAATTCCAAGAAGGAACTTTCCTACACAAAAAATTATCAAAACTGTTTTGAGACAGCTTTGTCTCAGGGATTCCAAATAAGGTAATCTGATGCTGCCTAAGAAAATTAACAACGGCAGATTGTTTAACAGCCTTATTGAACCCTCTGACATTCCAGAATCCTATCATTTTTGCCTACCTAGAGGTGACCTACCCCTAGAGACACTTTCATTTCTGTTTTTGTCATTTCCGGAACACCCGGAGGTGTTATGCCTGTTATTTTTCTTTTTCTTCTTTGATTTCTTAGAACCAGAAGCAGCATTTCCTCTTATATGTGTCAAATCATCCTCTTCAACCTCATCTGCACAAGTTCCAACCTTGTCAGGAGATAAGACATTAAAAGTATTGTCAGTATTGACAAGAGGAGTGGCAGGATCTTTCCCTTTGTTACTAGAATCCACAGTTTTTCCTTTTTCTAGATTAGCATTAGAAGCTCCAGAAGCAGTAACAACACTAGCAGACTTACTGACAACCGGATCTTCACCAAATTTACCATCAGCATTAAGCACAATCACTTTCTTCTTCCTAGGAGGATTAGGTTTAGAAACACCAGGTATTTTTGACCTTGCCACATACAAAGCAGGAGCTGCATTCTTAGTTACATCATGTCCATCTTCATTGTGCCCAAGTTTGTTACATTTGGAGCAGAATTTGGGCCTTTCTTCATATAAAACAGGCTGCATTAGAACCTTCCTATCATGCATAGTTATAGGAATGACAGAAGGCAGTTCCATCTTCAGGTCAATCTCCACAAGACATCTTGCAAAACTCAAAACTTTCCTAGAAGCAGTGACCTTATCGGTATACTGAGGACTCCCCAGAAAAGAACAAATCTTACTTAATGCCCTATCCTTCCAAAGTCTTAGTGGTAAGTTAGGCAACTGAATCCAAACTGGGACAACGGTACAAGCATCTTTACTGAAATTGAACATGACAGGCATCTTTTTTAACAGCAAAGGCTTTCCAAAAGCATAAAAAGGACCAGCCTGCAAAACCTCATTGAGATCAGAATCTTGCTCAAATTGAAACACTATCCACCCAGAATTATGGTAATGATATCTGCACTTCCTCGGCCAAGCATTAACAATCTTCTGTACAGCATCTCTTCCAGGAAATTTGGAAGGAAAGATTCCTATCAAACACAGTTTTTCCAAAGAGTCATCATTTAAGTCTTCTTCTTCCAGAAAAACTGTATCCTGTGAGATACAATCCACATGATCAGTCAAGATAACCACATCATCAGTAAGTTCCCTATTCTTTTTCACCATTTGGACCCAAGAAGCAACATCATCCACAGCATTTTCTGCATTCTTTCCCAAAAAAACTCCAGCAGGGGTATCAGCAGGGCCACCAGCAGTCTCAGCAGGGGCATCAGTAGGGTTAGTATCAGTATCAGCAGGGTTAACACTTATCACTTTATCCTTACTTGCAATAGAACCAGGATCCACCTCAACTTGAGTCCCCTGTTCTATCACACCACCAGGTCCTAAAATGCCAGTAGCACCTTCAGTAACAGACTCTACAATTGATGAGCCATGTTCTATCATACCATCATCAGAAACAGGCTCTACAGATGCAGTGATCTGCCCAACAGGTTCCCTAACACTCTCAATAGTCCTTTCGGACATACCACCAATCTTTAAACTATCAATGATAACATTATCAGCTTGTTTTTCAACTTCTAACAACTCAAAAGAGTTGAAATACCTGCTAAATCACCATCAGCAGGGACAATCCTCTTCTTCAAGTTGGAAGCAGCAGGGGTGACCAATCTCCCAGATTTCAATTTCATTGCTTCATAAACTCTAGGATTGCAACATTTAGCGAAAGAAGCTCCTTCTTTTCCACAATCACGGATGTGTCTGTTCGTTGTCGAAATTGCGAAGAAGGAACACCATCTGCAAGTTGCACAATAACAGGGGGGTTCTTCGAAGGAATCTTTCCCACATCATTCTGATCTTCAATAGGAGCTGCAGGAAGAGAAACAATGGTATTAGGGGCTGCTGCAACCTGTTGATCTCCTGAAGACACAGCTTCATCAAGATCCGATTCATGAACAGTACCATCAGCAATAGTTTTCTTATTTTTGCGAGCCATAGTTCAAAACAGAGGCTGTAAAATCAGTGAAGAGTAGGGAAGGTAACAAAAAGGCAAATCGAACAAGTAACAAGAGCAAGAACGCAGTCAAAGAAGGGATTTGACAAGCTCATCCATGGAGAAGATGAAGCCGGTTGAGAGAAAACATCTCTCTAGAAATCCCACTACTGACTTTTTTACTATCAATGGACGCTTATTCACTCTATGGGTTGAGTATAAGTATACATCTGTAATAGGTAGAGTTCAGTTTCGGGTTTATGGTGGCGTAATCCCGGAATTAATAATTAATGTACTTATTATGTTCGATGAATAATTAATTATTGGAGCTACTGGTTATAGATCCATGGTCCCCAATGTGGCTTCTATAATTCGGGCTGATATTCTTGTTATTTGGGCCTTAGTAATAATTAATTGGCTGGACTAATTAATTGATATGTATGGATATTATTTAGTTGGGCAAAATAATATAATACAAATAAAAGATATTTTATGTGGGTTAAAAAACCCTAACATGTGGCGCCTATTTGTCTCCTTTTAGCACAAGAATTAATTTTCTTGTGTTATGGAAAATAAAAGATATTTTTGTTATATGATTGGTTGGATGACTTATTATTTGATTTCCTATTGGTCAATACATGTCACAATTAGTCATTAAGGAAAATATCCTTTTATTTTTTTTAATTAATTATTTATTTAATTAATTAAAACTTGGAGACCAAGGATTTACTCTCCTATAAAAAGGAGAGTTATTCCAAGTGTAATGGGGATTGGTAAAAATTCGACCTACACCACATAAAAGAGAGAAAAAATTAGTTTTCTTGTCTAGGGTTTTAGAAGAAGAAAAACTACAAGTTTTTCTTGGAGTTGCATATCAAGGAGGTGCTTTTATCAAGAAGGGTTTCCACCAACCACCGTTTGGAGAACACATTGGAAGATCAAGGCTTCTCTTCCCACTATTGGTAATATAATTTTAACCCCCTTGTAGTAGTTAAATCATTTATTTATGTATTGTGATATATAAATCGTGATCCATCCGCTGCGTATAGATCTAATTCGTTGAGATCTAAGATCCTACATCCTTCATGTGGTATCGGAGCCAGGTTCCACGATTTATATAGTCATAATCATAATTAAACGATTTAAAGGAGTGAAATTGCATGTAGATAAATTTTATTTATTGTTTTTTATGCATTGATAATGATTAGTTGTTGTGGTTGAAGAGATGGATTGGGGGTTGGCAATGTTTACCCGCTAGATCTATTGTAAACTCATATAAATGAAGAAAATTCGTTCATATGAGTATAGGAAATTATGTAATTTATTTGTTATTGCAATTTTAATTTCCAGAAAATAGATCTGTTTAGTAGCTGTTTAGTTTCTCCGATTTTCCGGTTGATCGAGCCGTTGAAACGACGATCACTCCGGTCAGAATCAAGTCTGGAAGATGGAGAACAAGTGCACAAAATGTGGCGTCGATCGGAAGCCGTAATCATATCCGTTCGTTGCTGCAAAGAGGCTGTTGTAACAGAAAAACGCAGGATTCACAGAAACCCTACCTGTGACTTCCTCGAATTTCTGGAAGAGTTTAGACCGTTGAAACTCAAATCCGACTGGTCATATTGATAAACATGGAGTCATTGACGTGGCATAAACATTTCAGGTCGATCGGGTTTCATCTCAATTCCCGATCAGCCTCGGGAAGTCACTGATGCGCTGCTGTAAGAGACAGATTCAGCAGCATGTTAGGCGGCTCACTGGAGAAAATTGACAAGTCAAAACTCCTATCCGACCGTCCATATTGAAGCCCAAGGAGTGAATAACATATCTGGAAAGTTTCGTCGCGATCCAAGATCGTTTGGTTTCCCGATCATCGAAGAATTTGAACAGCTGCAGATTTTGTTAGAAAGTAGTAAACCCTAGTTAGGGTTTGGTTATTTATTTTCTAATAGGTTAGATACGGGGGTGCCAACGGTGCATCTCGGTGTTTATTTTCCGCACTAGTATACATGTTTAGATTGTATGTGTAGAACCGGAAAATTGCCATGACATGCATCATATCATGAATTCCACTCCATATGCATTCATGTAGAAATTAATTCGAATTAGTTAGACATGTATAAAACACGCAATTAGTTTTAATTAATTGTTTGATATTAATTAGAAACTAATTAGGGTAAAAACCGAGGATCACGAGTTTTTTCAATCGTCGAGATTGGGTGATGGATTCTCGGTGAATCCCACTCTGCGAAAGCATAAGGAGTAAAATCCCGAAAACCTCGTCGTTAAGGTGTTGGATTCTCGGTGAATTCCACCTTACTTAGACGAGATTATGTTTTTTATTCCGTAGTGTCTACGTGAAAGTTTGATGTTTAAGGATTGGATAATCACGGGCAAACATGGTTCGAAAGTGGTTTAACCACGGTTGGGTGGTCAACAGTAGCTACGGCTCGATCGACTTCACCCTCCACGTGTGGCGTTTGCATGGGGGTCCAGCAAGGCTGAGCCATCCGAAGAGCCACTATGGCTCAACAGAGCTCCCCTAGTCTTGACCCGTCTGACGGCCACATATGTTCCAACGAATAGGTCGGGTGGGCTAGCCCACATAACCGACACCATTCGGGCCTATGATTTATTGTTCCTTAATGTAACATCAAGTCCAAAAACGTGATCAGCAAACCCACCACTTTTTCAAAATATTGAGTGGGAGTGGGAGATGCGACAACCGACCCCACAACCTCTACTGTTGACTCAAGCACCGTGAGAGAATGGTGACGCCTCGTGCCGGCTTTGATCTCGGCCCCCTAAGGAAGGCCTTCACCGCTATCAAAATTCAAGGCTTGGTCTCCGAAAGGATAGGATTTTGGGTACTCGCCGGGTCACTGACCGACCCTAAGGCGGCATACTCGGGGTCTACCTAAAAATCTGAAACAGTAGGTCACACTCATAAAGGGTATTTTGGTAATACCATGGCTGAAAAAGGAAAGGTGATTGACGATCACAAATGAGATGTTCGATTCTCAATCTGATCTTCAATATTATTCGAAACCTCTTTGACCTACCCTAAGGCGGCACTGAGCTATTAGATTAAATCCTTGGAACGGTAGGATAGACTATAAGTACTTAGTTTATAGTTCCTAAAATTTATTAGTAGTGTATGATTTGGATTTATTCTGTCAATTTTATTTACAACTGTTATACATATCTCTCTAGGGTACTAGACTGCTAGTTTTAAATTGACTAGTAATGACTTCGTTAAAAGGTGGTAAGTAAATAGAACATTGTACTTATTAATCGTTCATTAATTTTTCGGAAGAGATATTTTGAGCGTTCAGAACTTATGTGACATAAATAAGGATGTCACTGTTGTAAATCGTGTTGAACGAGAGACGACTGTAGTCAGTTAGAAAGATGATTGGGACGATAAAATTCTTCTAGTGAATTTTAATTGTGTAGTGTCTACACGAGAAATTTTCTAATAGAAAAATTGGAGAATCATAAATTAAAGTGTCGCTAGTTAGACGGTATTTGGAACCGATAAACTAGTGGGAGCTTTTGTCTTATGTTTTTTTTTAATTTATTAGAAAATTAGTCCCACTGGGTAACGCTTTCATTAGACATCCCACAGTTCACGAGTAGTGTCTACTCAAATGAACTAGTTCAAGACTATTTCCTTTTAAGGAAAGTTAAGAATGGGAATGAATGTCTATAAATGTTAATCATCTTAACTGAAGTTTTGAGGCTAAACTGAAACATTAAATAAAGAAAGTATAGGATAAGGAAAGTGATTTCGGATCACTAACCAATGAATCCTTAGCGACTTTCTTAACCGAGTAACTTGACTCGGTAGCTTAGTTCTTTGGAAGAACAAGGAAGCTGTGAATTAACGATTAATAGAATAACAACGGGCAGTAATTTCACCTAGAATAGTGGGAGTGATATAAGGAAATGAATTTCGGATTCTATCCTTGAATATCACAGAAAAAATTATTTTTCTGTTTACAGATTCATTGAAACAAATGGATTCACTTTCAACTCGATATATTGTTGCCTCACAGAAAGTGAATATGACATTTGTAGTACGAATTCGAGACTCAGACTTTTGTTTGATAAAGTCAGAACCACTAAGAAATGCTGAAAAGGTATATGTAACACGTCTTAAACTATTATAGGCAAACGGTTTCCGTATTAAGATAAACGATTCTTCAAAATCTATTAATTAGTGCATATATCCTAGAGATAAGACCTAACGACTAGCTAAGGGTGATTCCTATCTCCTAGTCTCGGAACACTGTATCAAAGGAACAATGACTAAGCTTCCTTCCTATTAGAAAAGGGTAACAGATCTGAAGAAGTAACGTAGCTTGTTCACAATGACCTTCGGGGTCTAGTGAAAGATAAAAGCTAATGGGAGCTTTTGAGTGGTGACATTTTGTCTGATAACTACTCGAAACACGATTTAGTTTATCGAAAGAATACGAGGAGGAGTCTCTAATTTTAGCAGAGAATAGAGTATTCCATGCTCAGAAATAGGCTATCGCATAGTCTTTGGACTGATGCTCGGCCTGCCTCCTAGTGGAATGTTTCTCACTAAGGAAGAAACCATAGACTTGCCCTATATAGTTATTGATGTTCTATATTACACTGCTAAACTCGATTAAGATAATTCGTTGCAAAATAACGGTTAACATTATTATGTAAACCGAGAAGTCTACCTAGAAGATGCTAGTGAATTTATGGATAATGAGTGAATTCGGTTCACACCACTTCCGTAAATGTAGGCATTTAGCATTTAATGCTTGAAGGTAGGACTAGAGATTTTGCGCATACGTTCAGACTTTGACTGTTTGTGAAATGCCTTAATGAGACGAGTGAAGGTTGGTTATAAGATTCTTGAGATCAGAAAGTGACAGTTGAACTGTCATAAGGCTTCTGATAGAATCTATAAGTAACAGCCTTAAACCTTGGAGTACGGTTACCCAAAGGTAGTTACTATCTTATTTAATCAGACCATGTCCAACATCGGTTGTTGGTGGTTACACTGATAAATACTACTAGATCAGAATGTCAATCCACCCAAAACGCAGTGGGAGTATGGTTTAACCATTGACCCATTATGGTTTTGTGGACTTTACAGTCTTTTGGGGTGATTGATAACCTATGGCTCTTAGTGGGTTGTATAGGATTCTGATCATAGAGGTTGGTTTGAAAGCCTTAACCCTGTGAATGGAGTTTAGGTACTCCAGTTCTGTTCAGCCTCTTGTAGAACCGCGCCCAGTGGGAGCAATTGGATCTACACGGAAAAGAGTCGAATGAATAGGAAAGTTTAAACTTTTAGTGCAAAGCTGAGTGGTGTAGGGGTGATTCCTTAACAAGTAGAGAGTTAACCAGACCTTGAACTCTCTCACCACTCAGTCTTGCTAGATTTCTTTAGAAAGCAGAAAATAGGGGTGATTCCTTGAGACTTTCTTGCCGAAAAACGGAGTCTGGATTCATTCGGAACAGAAGGGTCTTGGTTAGAACAAACGGCAGGATGACTGCCGGGGCTTATATCCTTTTGTGGAATTAAGAGAACCTCTCGATCTTTTAAAGCCACATGTTTTAAAATATGTGGACTTGACCAAAATATTGATAAGTCTTTTGTAGACTGGATATCAATATTGGTAAAGTAGTAGTAGTATTAGTGTTCATGAATGATAACACTGAAACGGTTGGAAACAACATGGGTGTGCTATTTGAAGTCGGAAACTGACACACCAAGATTCTCTGGATGAGAGAATTGAACTATATTCTAAGAATCTGATTCGGTCAAATTCATGAGAATGAGTCATTGGCTATCCCACCTATCTTATTGAATAAGATGATCATGCATATACGTATGCAACATTCATCGAGAGTAGTCCTACCCTACCTCTCCGGAATGATTCTCTAAATCTTCGGATAAAGAGAAAATGGGATAGAGTCTCTCTTGGATAATGGCAAGTCAGTAGTAGTCGAATCTCGTATTTGTGCTTTGAATAGCGGTTTAGTACGTCCTCAATTATCTTTGAAGAACGAGGAATAATGTGCTTGTATTTTCGGGTGCAAACTTGAATATGGTTGACTACACCGATTCTGACTTATAGTCATATTAAGGATGATCGTTGGGATGATCTCGGGCTCAGTGTTTACTCATTGTGACAGAGCTATAGTCTGGTGAAATCCAGAACCGCCAATTCGATTTTAGTTAATCGGATACGTAGCAGCTTTCGGAGCAGCTAGAGTGGCGTTATGGCTTAGGAATTTCCTTTCTGATCTGGGAGTAATTCCAGGTCTAGTGAGCCGATATCACTTCATTGTGAAAACAGTGAAGAGATAGCTTAGAAGGATCTTCTTAGTCACTAGAGGTCAAAAGCATATTGAGAGAAAGTACCGCCTGATTAGATGGACCGGCGACGTTTCGATCCTAAAGATCGTTTCGAGCCGACAACCAAACTAATCAGTGTACCAAGTCGAGTGCTTGGAGGGTACGGCATTGAGGGATATATCTCATCTGCTTTTAGAGCAAGTGGGAGAGTGTTGTGAATAAGATGAGAATGGGTGCGCTCTAAAACAATTATTACTTGTCATTTCGTGCAAGTGGGAGATTGTTAGGTGTAGTGCCCGAAAGACAATTTGTGTAATTGTTTTTTGTGACAGAATTTATCTCACCTTATTACTTGCTTTGTGCTTGTAAGTAATACACTGCTGCAAACCCTAAGTATATCAGTATGTAACCGCTTAACTCAGTGTATGGCATTCACGTGAGGATTGAGTTAGTGGTGATATAATTAAACTGTTAGTCAGTGGTGAACTTAATCAGTGTTTAGGGTCTCTTGATTAAAACACCAATAATGCATCCAGAACACCTTAGAGTGTGATAGTCTTATCCGGACTATCGGTAGAGGGTACCTACGTGGGGCATTTATATTTGATGACATTCATATAGGACTGGACCGATTTAATCTAATTTCTCGATATAATTCCGTAATCGAGGAATCTTATTAAATCATTAGATGATCATATATGGATCAACCTTAATCCTGAGGTGATCACAGGGTGCTGCATGTCTCGGGGTAGTGTTTGATGTGTTAGTTATGGTTCACTTAAATATGTGTTCCAAGCCACTTCTCATTGGCACTATCTCCTGATGAGTGAGTAGTTCTGATTTTCAAAGACATGGAATCCATTCCTTCCGGCGGGAAGTAGAGAGACAGTCCCCTTGTTTGTTAGCCCGAAGAAAGTGATCGATCGGCCGAGTTCATATTAGACTAATTGATCACTAGTCATATATGTGAACTAATTGATCATCATGGGGATAATGGTAAATAAGGATAAGATATTCTGAGTCGGGTTCATGGAGACTTCCTACTCAGAATGGATAGTCTATGGAGGGTTAATCCGTATGTAGTGATTATATCAATGGACGCTTATTCACTCTATGGGTTGAGTATAAGTATACATCTGTAATCGGTAGAGTTCAGTTTTGGGTTTATGGTGGCGTAATCCCGGAATTAATAATTAATGTACTTATTCTGTTCGATGAATAATTAATTATTGGAGCTACTGGTTATAGGTCCATGGTCCCCAATGTGGCTTCTATAATTCGGGCTGATATTCTTGTTATTTGGGCCTCAGTGATAATTAATTGGCTGGGCTAATTAATTGATATACATGGATATTATTTAGTTAGGCTAAATAATATAATACATATAAAAGACATTTTATGTGGGCTAAAAAACCCTAACATATGGCGCCTATTTGTCTCCTTTTAGCACAAGAATTAATTTTCTTGTGTTATGGAAAATAAAAGATATTCTTGTTATATGATTGGTTGGATGACTTGTTATTTGATTTCCTATTGGTCAATACATGTCACAATTAGTCATTAAGGAAAATATCCTTTTATTTTGTTTAATTAATTATTTATTTAATTAATTAAAACTTGGAGACCAAGGATTTACTCTCCTATAAAAAGGAGAGTTATTCCAAGTGTAATGGGGATTGGTAAAAATTCGACCTACACCACATAAAAGAGAGAAAAAATTCGTTTTCTTGTCTAGGGTTTTAGAAGAAGAAAAACTACAAGTTTTTCTTGGAGTTGCATATCAAGGAGGTGCTTTTATCAAGATAGGTGTCCACCAACCATCGTTTGGAGAACACATTGGAAGATCAAGGCTTCTCTTCCCACTATTGGTAATATGATATTAACCCCCTTGTAGTAGTTAAATCCTTTATTTATGTATTGTGATATATAAATCGTGATCCATCCGATGCGTATAGATCTAATTCGTTGAGATCTAAGATCCTACATCCTTTATGAAGGGTCCTGGCTGAGAAACTGACGAGGAAAAGAGGAACTAGACTGGTTAGGGATAGGGGCACTCAGAGGAGGTGGACCTTGGAAAGACCCAGGTGCAGCAGAAAAGGGATCAGGTTGGGCAGCAGGGAGCTCCGAAATGTTGGGACCAATCCAAATCTTATAAGGTGGTACGAGCTTGTCACCAGGAAGGGTGTTAACCTAAGCTAGAGAACAAAGTCCTAAAATGAGACTGGCGAAAGGCATATTGCCATCCATCCGCCGATAAATAGAAAAGTCAAAAGCCTTATTATACATGAGCAGGCCCACATCCACAGGGAGCTCCTACACAATATCATACATAAGACAAACCTCATCAAAGTTAAATGCAGAAACATGACGGGAGGGGTAAACATTGTAGCTCCAGAAATGCTTCAGAACCCTAACGTCCTTGACTGTCGCACCAAACTTAAACCGTTTCTCCACCCAAGTGGCAGTGGGGTCGAAAGCCTTTTGAGCTTCGAGAGCTTTTCTATGCACAT
Organism: Gentiana straminea; assembly: GCA_036785695.1. NCBI lineage: Eukaryota > Viridiplantae > Streptophyta > Magnoliopsida > Gentianales > Gentianaceae > Gentiana > Gentiana straminea. The sequence continues at coordinate 8,965,379 of JAVUPR010000224.1, read as the reverse complement.
TCACTTCTTGGTCAAGACCCCAAACTACGGCATAAGTGGTGTCAGAAGAAATCTCGGGAATGCCATAGAAATCAATAATGGTATCCGGTGAAAACGGGACATCAGTAGTGTGAAGGTTAATGGCCACCGCTTCTTCTCCCATAGGGTCCTCTACAGTGCACAACAACGTATAAATCTCGGCCACCCAAGTGGCATTAACAACCTCAGTACGGCCCTCTTCAAGCTTTTCCCACTTACGGCTCTCAATGATCCTACGAATGTTCAGGCTAACAAACTCATACTTGATACCACGCTCAAGAAGCAAAGAGCAACTACCAAAGTACTCGTCATAAGGCCGAATGGCATCCTCAGAAGCAGTTTTACAAAATTGATAGCCCTTTCAGCCGAGGTAAGAGCACGGGGTTTTTGGATAGGCACAGTTGTGGTTAGGGCACTAGTCTTACATTTCTTGCTCGAGTCACCCTTACGAGTGTTGGGACGGGATGAGGAATCGGCCATGGCTAAAGTGGTGGTCAACAACAACAACAAATTAATCCTCAAAAAAAATTCAAGCCCATCCTCCGGTTTCAAGTATTAATCATGAAGAACAGTTCATAAGTAAAATGAAATGAAGGAAAAACCATTTACCATGTTGTGGAGTTGATTCACCGGAATGAGAAAAAGAGCAATGTCGGAGAAGAAGGTTAAGCCACCGGAAAAGTTGGTGCCTCATTGCTTGAACAACCAATGCTTCCTTCAAAGAACGAAAGAGAGGAGACAAGGTAGAGAAAAAGAAAGAAGAAAGTGAAAAGTGATGGACGTGGTGGTTTGGAGGAGTGAAAATAGTGTTATGGTGGTAAAGGGGGGCGAAAATGGTGAGAAAAGAGGAAGAAAGGCCAATTGGGAGGATTTATGAGAGGAGAGAGAGAAGGAAAACCGATTAAAGTTCAAAAATTGATACTTCGGTGCACGCCAACTCCCTTCCGGCGCACTGATGACGTAGATCAAGTGATAATAAAATACTTGATCACCATAAATCAATACTAGCAAGAGGACTAGGCCCATCGTAGTATAGCTATAGCGAATCAAGGTCGATCCCACAGGGAACCAATTGTGGGTCATTTGTAAATAATTAATTAAGCATGTCGAACACATAAAAACGGTCTATGACCAACAAAGGACAATAAAAGATAAATTGACACGACACAAACAACGTAATTAACCTCCCCAATTATTATGTTAGCGTTTGGATCTAGAGATTCTATATAATTAAGCTAGACTCGACAACTATTAATCCGATTCGTATTTCTTTTATATTGGCTACGGGAGTCATCCCCTAAACTAGATCTAGCTCCGGGTAGGCCATTTAGATCACTGTGCTACATTACGTGACTTCGCTTCGTAGGCCTCCATCTCATATAACTCGCACGCTTACAAAACTAGGGATGCCGATATTAACCGTATTCCTCACCTAGGCAACATTCCAGTGGTTAGGCGTAATTCCTAGGCGATCGCATCAATCTCCGTCCTATTAACACTAACTTTTTAGGTATCATGTTAATCTACGATGTACGCATAACTATGTGCTAGCAATTCCCAAATATAACACATATCTAGATCTCGCTGAAAGTCCCGGAAGATCAATTCATGAGCCGACCTAGGAGTACTATATTGGTATTTCCTAATAATACACTAATTAAAACAGACGAGCAACATAGCCATAGCCATACCTACTAAGATAAGAAATTCTAGGTGGACAATCACACCATAAAGACGTGGCTAGATTGACGCGGAAAAAACCTAAATCTTAGCGTTTCTACATACGTAACGGATAAAATAGAGATTCATAAAGCCATTATATAGATCTACTAAAAACACGATTGTTGATCAAAGTAAATTCATACATAGGTCACGAGACATAGGCGTGAGCGTGTGGATCCTTATAGACGAGGAATCCCCACTGCCTCAAGTCGTAATCCTAGATCTACATCGTTTAACTAAGAACAAACAATCTCAAACGATAAACAATAAATGGGGACTTAATTATAAATAATTAAGATGAAATAAATACAAGAGCTTACATTTGCAGAACTTGTATAAAAACCACTCTGAGAAAAACTGAGAACTTTATTATAATTCGAGAGAAGTGTCTAAGGTGTGTTTTTGCAATGAACTAGTACAAGTATTTATAAGAGTAAAAATTCGCATAGGATAGGCCTGAACCGATCTAAAATAGGTTTCCTAAATCCAAATGAAGTCTGAAAACGCATTAGGATAATTCCAAGCTAATCCGGATAGACAGGGGGACTCGCCCCTAGCGAACAGGACTCTGGCTGCCAGCGAGTTCATCATAACTGGATTGGCTTGCTGGCTCTTGTATCCCGTACTCCTCTTCTCGTGCTGCTTCGATATTTATCCTTAATTCAATCCGACTCCACTTCGAATTGCCTTGAGATTTATCTTCTTTTCTGCTAGAAAATCTCCAATTTATCTTTATCTACAAAATAAATATTTATTGCATAGTAAATTGTATTTAAATGATAAAAAATGGATAAATACCAAATTATATTTTATAAATCACAAAACATTAAATAATCATTATACACATGTGATTTAACATAAAATACATATTATTATGCTCGATTTAAGGATAATGATGATGACTTTTATGGGTATAATTTGACCGTCATCAACTACCCCCCACTTAGACTTTGATCGTCCCGAACAAAGCATCGATAGGTCATTCCCCAAGACAACATTTTTCATGGTCAAATCATACTTACACTAGAAACCCGAGTCAACTCATACCAGTCATCTCATAAGGTATCCATTATTCACTACTCCCTATGAATCGAAGTGATGTGTGCATGTGCATTCAGTTTTATATATTCGTGGCAAGATTTAAAGTTTATGCCAACTTCGCATTCTCAACCTACCAACATCAGTATTCCCACTTCTTAAGCCTCGCATGGGTAAAGACATGGTCCAATAAGCAAGAGCGTTATCTAAGAGGTTTTTGGACTTGGAGACCGAGAAAAATACTCGAAGCCTCTTAAAAGTTGAATTTTTTCTCACATTTTCATATTAACACATCTCAAGAAAAAACTTGCTTTAAAAGTAAATTACGCATTGCAAGAATCCCCTTTCACGGATTGGTTAATAGCATTGAATATTACCACAAGCGCGAAGCTACTTTGGTAAAGTTACTACAAGCCCAGTGTTTAACGCTTTGTTAAAACACAGATAAATCTCAAGCTTATTACTCCGCTTTAATGGCCAGAATATAGGAATACATCAGCAGATAAATATCGACACTAAGTTCACATAACCAATCATCTACGCAATGTACACATAATTTCTTCAGTTATTATAATTCGTGCGGTAAAAATCGATTCAAAGATTGAGTAATCGAATAATAAATAACTACTTGCAACAATCGGCATGAATATCCTTAAATTTACATTCACAAAAGTATAAAATGATCACGTACTCATGCAACTTGGTTCCTTTCCTATCAATTCTTGGCTAGGAACTCACAATTCTAAGGGTACGAGATAAATAATATGGCATTTATTCAATTTATTCAATTTTTCTTAAATTTTCTACCATACCGTTTCTTTTAATTTTTAATTATAGCACATCATAGATAAGTCTCCTACCCCCCACTTAAACATGTCATTGTCCCCAATGACAAAGAAAAAATGAGAACGTAAGAAAAAGACTTAGCTCGGGAAACGGCTCTCAAGTAAGAAGCAGAATATCGGAGCAGTCCAAGCACGTCGAGGAACTTCTAGGAATATAAGCAAACCGGAAATCAAACACGAAGTTCTATCGCTGCAAAATAAGTCTTCAACAAAGCTCGAAACTCATTACAGCGTTAGCTCATAAATAATAATAATCGAATAAAAGGTACAGTAAAAGGAATACATTAAACCTTAAACATTTTTAAGTTCATAAAACGATTGCATGTTAGAAACATTGAAATTATTAAACCCGACTTGTTTTTAGTACAACATTATGATTTAGAAAACTGACAACAGACTCGATACAAAGGAAAATATACTAAATAGAAATAAAAATAAGCAAGCAACTAAAGATGGTAGTCTTCATCTATAACCTCCACCGCTTAAATATTCTTAAAACCGGGTGGAGAAGACAAAGAGGAAAAAGCCTGACCCCATGTGGAAAAACACGAGGTGGACTGGATCGACAGGGTATTCAAACCAGTATGAAAGAGAAACTTGTTAAGGAATAACAGATTGAGTGTGACCTATTGGTAAAAGATAGGATCAGAAACTCGGCGCAGACGCTTCACGTTTTGAATAGATATCAACAACTTAGGGAGATGTAGCTACTCCTCGAAATTACTAATTACCCAATTTAGCACGTGGAAGGTCTCAACGTCATCAACAAGGTCGGATCGGTGTGATAGTACAGAACAAACCTCATCATCTAGAAATGCCGGAATAGGCGTAAAAGTGCGAAATTCAAAACTTCCGGTAGAAAATAAGTTGTATTTTGATCAAACCAAAAACTTTTAAAATCGAGCTAGGGTCAAAGCTAGACTTACCCCAGCTAGGATCATGTAAACCAAAATGATAAAAGATAATCATTAAAACTTAGCAATATTTCTAATTCCGCAACACAAGGGTATTTTGTAAACAAAATGGAGGTTGAGAGTATGATGGGTTTAGAAAAAGATATATAAGGATGGTAAGAAAAGATAAAGGGTGGGTAAGAAATTGTGTTTTGGGTGGGTATTGTTTAAGGGATTGGGTAGGGTGGGAGAGTGAAATAGATGGAAAGAAAGAGAGGGGATGAAAGAATGGTTAGAAATGTGAACTATGAGGTAGATTGGTGAGAGAATAGAAAGGTTGAAGGGTGAAAAGGTACAAAGGAAAGGATAAGGGTAGTTGCAGAACGAATTGCACACAACTTTGGATTTTCACTTCGATCGCCATTCTAAAAAGTTTTGGGAGTTGACCAAAAAGCGTTCTTGTTTGCACCAATCATTCTCTGTTACATTTTCAGTAATTCTCAAGCTCTCTTAATGCTTCCATCTTAAGGTTGATTGCTAACTTTCCTTTTCTTTAGCAATTTCTCGACTCTCCTAAGAAACTCTATTTCACGTGGCCTATATTGAGTAAAAAAGTTTTGCACATCCTTAGCCCAATGGCCATCGGAATACGGCAAAATAAAAAACCTCAACATATGTCACGTTACTCTTATTGGACTCAAAGAAAAAAACCTAAAATCCTAAAAAGAAATCCTAAGGGTTTTAAAAAAGTAGTTCTGAGTTTAAAGTCCTCAGCTCGACTTTCCAAAAAAAAAGTATCCTTGTCAGTCATCCTTCACGGCTCGCCAGACTTTGACCCTCTGAGCACTATAAGAGGTGGACTCGTCGCTTTTGTGGATTAATACCCTTCCCTTGGTTGTGAGACCTAGGAAACGACATTTATCCATACCATTTATACAAAGCTCTTACCTCGGCTCTCGTTTTAGGAACTAATGAATTCTAAGAAGATTTAGTCCTAGGGACCCATTTTAATCACATCCTCTATAATGCTTCTTCATTATGCTCTCTCAAAACTCAACGTCTTCTTTAGATTGCGAATTCTTAAAACTATACAAATTGTTGCTCCCATGGCCAGTAGAAGCAATCTCATGCATAGGACAATGAGATTTTGACAGAACTACGAGGAACTCTTTATTCACTGCTTCCTTCAACTACTCCATGTTTCCTCACACCCTCTAGATGAGCCAGATTTGGGGCAGAACCTTCCACACTAATAAAATTAATCTTGCAAACCAACTCCGGGTTAAGATTCATACTCAGGTTCATGTAAAGACTAACTTATGTTCAAAAAACCAAAAGATAGTAAAACATAAGCAAAAAAGGTAGTACCTTGACTTCAACATTATACCACGAATAATTCAAACCTTTTAATATTTATTTTCTCGGAGCCATCTTGGTGTTTTAAAGGTGTTGCTTTCATTGCTTTTCCCATCGTAGATTCATAGCTCCACATGTTGCTGGGTTATTTTCTCAGCACCCACGAAAAATTACTGACTCGGATTTTTTCTTCCCTGGTTTCTGCAAACAAAAGAAAAACAAAAAACAAACAGACCGTAGACTGACTTTAACATGGTTTCCCATGCTACTATCAGACCCATGGATTAAACATTCGGAGATAAACAGACACGCGAAATCCCAGAAAACTGACCAGGCTCGCTGGGAGCGAAACCAATTTTTTTTTTTTTTAGAATCTGGAATTTTTACACAGAGCAGACAACCAGAGTGACTCAAAAACGTAAAAACAGACTCTAAAACAAAAAAATTAACATGCATAAAAATTATTTATATATAAAATTGACCGTTGGTTCCCCGGCAACGGCGACAAAAACTTGATGACGTAGATCAAGTGATAATAAAATACTTGATCACCATAAATCAATACTTGCAAGAGGAATAGGCCCATCGTAGTATAGCTATAGCTAATCAAGGTCGATCCCACAGGGAACCAATTGTGGGTCATTTATAAATAATTAATTAAGCATGTCGAACACATAAAAACGGTCTATGACCAACAAAGGACAAGAAAAGATAAATTGACACGACACAAACAACGTAATTAACCTCCCCAATTATTATGTTATCATTTGGATCTAGAGATTCTATATAATTAAGCTAGACTCGACAACTATTAATCCGATTCGTATTTCATTTATATTGGCTACGGGAGTCATCCCCTAAACTAGATCTAGCTCCGGGTAGGCCATCTAGATAACTTTGCTCATTACGTGACTTCGCATCGTAGGCCTCCATCTCATATAACTCGCACGCTTACAAAACTAGGGATGCCGATATTAACCGTATTCCTCACCTAGGCAACATTCATGTGGTTAGGCGTACTTCCTAGGCGATCGCATCAGTCTCCGTCCCATTAACACTAACTTTTTAGGTATCATGTTAATCTACGATGTACGTATAACTAGGTGCTAGCAATTCCCAAATATAACACAGAACTAGATCTCGCTGAAAGTCCCGGAAGATCAATTCATGAGCCGACCTAGGAGTACTATATTGGTATTTCCTAATAATACGCTAATTAAAACAGACGAGCAATGTAGCCGTAGCCATACCTACTAAGATAAGAAATTCTAGGTGGACAATCACACCATAAAGACGTGGCTAGATTGACGCGGCGAAAACCTAAATCTTAGTGTTTCTACATACGTAACGGATAAAATAGAGATTCATAAAGCCTTTATATAGATTTACTAAAAACACGATTGTTGATCAAAGTAAAGTCATACATAGGTCACGAGACATAGGCGTGGGCGTGTCGATCCATATATACGAGGAATCCCCACTGCCTCACGTCGTAATCCTAGCTCTACATCGTTTGACTAAGAACAAACAATCTCAAACGATAAACAATAATTGGGGACTTAATTATAAAGAACTAAGAAGAAATAAATACAAGAACTTACATTATTGCAGAACTTGTATAAAAACCACTTTGAGAAAAACTGAGAACTTTATTATAATTCGAGAGAAGTGTCTAAGGTGTGTTATTGCTAATGAACTAGTACAAGTATTTATAAGAGTAAAAATTCGCATAGGATAGGCCTGAACCGATCTAAAATAGGTTTCCTAAATCCAAATGAAATCTGAAAATGCGTTAGGATAATTCCAAGCTAATCCGGATAGACAGGGGGACTCGCCCCCAGCGAACAGGACTCTGGCTGCTAGCGAGTCCATCAAAACTGGATTGGCTCACTGGCTCTTGTATCCCGTACTCCTCTTCTCGTGTTGCCTCGATATTTATCCTTAATTCAATCCGACTCCACTTCGAATTGCCTTGAGATTTATCTTCTTTTCTGGTTGAAAATCTCCAATTTATCTTTATCTACAAAATAAACATTTATTGCACAGTAAATTGTATTTAAATGATAAAAAATGGATAAATACCAAATTATATTTTATAAATCACAAAACATTAAATAATCATTATACACATGTGATTTAACATAAAATACATATTATAATGCTCGATTTAAGGATAATGTGGATGACTTTTATGGGTATAATTTGACCGTCATCACGCACGCCGTTTACATGGAAAAGCTTCTGTTTTTTCTACCTTCAAACCTGGCGTACGCCGACTGCCCATGGCGTACGCCGCTTACTCTAGCATCCAAAACAGAAACTTTCTCTACACAGACGACACGCACCGAACTTCTTACGGCTCATGCCAAGGCCAACTGTCCCCAAAAAGGTCTATTTTTAGCCCTAAGTCCAATGTCATTCACCAAACTACTACGCATGCTTTGACACAAAAGATTATACAAAGACGGGCTGCCTCCTGGTAGCGCTGTTGTTTAACATCGTTTGCTCGACGGGATTATACAATAGAGAAGATGGATATTATACAGATTATCGTGCATGGATACTATTAACAACTATACACATAAGCACAGAGCAATTAAGCATAGAAAGCTAACCGAAGAATGAATTCTTAACGAATAATAGAAAATATTACCCGTGGGTTGCTAAATTTATAGTCTATAGCAAGACTTTGCAACTTCTTAATCAATAGGGGATCTTTGAGGACCATCACATCTTCCTCTTGAGGTACGCCCTCTTCTGTGATGAACTTCTTAAGTCGATGACCGTTTGCTACAAATGTGGTATTTCCATCACTTAACTCACCGGCTCTCGAAGCATGTGGCTTTGTTACAACAAATGGACCTGTCCACCTGAATCTAACATTTCCTGGAAACAATCTCAAACATGAGTTATACAAGATCACTTTATCATTCACATGGAACTCTCGATCAAAGACCTTCCGGTCATAAAATGACTTGGTTCGCTCCTTGTAAATTTTGGCGTTCTCGTATGCATCAAGGCAAAACTCATCAAGCTCGGTGAGTTGGAGCAACATATGATCACCAACAAGCTCGGGGTCAAAATTAAGAAACTTCATTGCCCAATAAACTCGGTGCTCCAATTCAACGGCCAAATGACAAGACTTACCAAAGACTAGCGGATATGGTGAACATCCTATGGGTGTTTTAAAAGCCGTGCGGTAAGCCCATAGTGCATCGTCAAGATTCACCGACCAATTCTTACGATTGGTGTCAACCGTCTTTTCAATGATCCTTTTCACCTCTCGGTTTGACACTTCAACCTGCCCACTCATTTCTGGGTGATACGGTGTGCCTATCTAGTGTTTCACACCATACTTCTCAAGAAGTTTAGTGAATGGTCGATTCAAAAAATGTGATCCCCGATCGCTAATGATGGCTCCAGGAGTACCAAATCTCGTGAAGATATTCCTTTTCAAGAACTTCAACACCACCTTAGCATCATTAGTGGGGTAAGCTTGGGCTTCAACCCATTTAGAAACATAATCAACCATCATTAAAATAAATTTATTACCTAACGAATGAGGGAATGGACCCATGAAGTGGATGCCCTATACTGATGAAGTTTATAGAATTATAAACTGAAAGTATAATGCGGAATTATTATTGATGAACTAGAAATTACAAGTTGGATTACAATGCAGCTGATCATGGGGTATTTATAGCTTCATACACCACATTGATTAGTTAGAAGTAAGTTACAAACGGTTACAACAAACTTCTAACAGAATCTACATTTTACTCAGCAGGCTGCTATGTCTCTACACTGTCAGTAGGCTGGTTGTGTGTCACCTGACTGTGTCAGCCGATTGTACTCAGCATTCCCTTCAGCCTATATACTGTAACACCCCCTCAAGCTGAGAGTGGTACATGAACAGCTTGCACTCAACATTCCCTTCATCTACTTTAACTCTGGAAGGATCTTTGAAATTCCCAATTTGTCAAGTAAATAGGAGAAAATAGGTGCATCCAAGGCCTTGGTGAGGATGTCAGCTACTTGTTCTTTTGTGTTGACTGGGAGAAGTTTGACAAGTCCTGATTTGACTTTATCTTTCACAACATGGCAATCAATTTCAATATGTTTTGTTCTTTCATGAAACACGGGGTTATGAGCAATATGCATTGCACTGGAATTGTTACAAAATAACATAGCAGTCAACTGAACTGGAACCTGAAAATCCTGTAGTATATAAATCAGCCACTGGATTTCACAAACTGCATTTGCCATAGCTCTGTACTCAACCTCTAATGAGCTTATAGCTATAGTTGTTTGTTTCTTGGCCTTCCAAGAGATTGGAACATCTCATAGATACATCATATAACCTGATACTGATCTTCTTGTTTCAGGACAACTAGTCCAATCACTGTCTGTAAAACCTTTAAGTACAAGGTTGTTGTCTGTTGGGACTATGATGCTTTGTCTAGGATTAGTCTTTAAATACCTCAGCAGCCTATAAGCTGCCTTCATATGATTTACAGTAGGAGTGTCTAGAAACTGACTCAGCTGCTGAACTGTAAAGGCAATATATGGTCTGGTGAAGGTAAGATAGATAAGTTTTCCCACTAAGGATCTGTAAGCAGTATTATCCTCCAAAATGGGTGAATCACTAGGCTGTAAAGTTTGCTTAGACTCCATAGGTGTCTTAGCAGGTTTTGCTCCCAAAAATTCATATTCTTGTAGGAGATTGAGGGTGTATTTTCTTTGTGAAATTGATATGCCTGCAGGTGTTCTAGCAGCTTCAATGCCTAGGAAATATCTCAATTTTTCCAAGATCCATAATAGTGAATTGCTGGTGTATGGAATCCTTGACCCGTTGAATTAACTTCTCATTGGGTCTTGCTACTACGATGTCATCTACATACACCAGCAAAGCAATAAAAGACTGTCCTGGCCCTATTGTAAATAAACTGTGGTCATTTTTGGATTGAATGAATCCTTGCCTCCAAATATTCAACTTGCAATTCCATTGTATGATGGCTTGCTTGAGGCCATATAATGACTTAGAAAGTCTACAAGCTTGATTTGGTTTAGTTGCTCCACAACTTGGGGATACCCGCATGTATACTTCTTCATGCAAATCTCCATGTAGAAAGGCAGTGTTGACATCCATCTAATGTAGATGCCAATTATTGGTTGTTGCTGCTGCAAGTAAAGCTCTAACTATAGTGATCTTGACAACAAGTGAGAAAGTTTCTTGATAATTAATCCCATATGTTTGAGTGTAGCGTTTTGCTACTAGTCTAGCTTTATATCTCTCTACTGAACCATCGGGATTGTATTTGATTCTGTACACCCATTTGCACCCAATAGGTTTCTTGCCTGGGGGCAGATCAGCTATTTCCCAAGTATGTGTTTTTTGTAGAGCTTCAATCTCTTTTTGCATTGCTTCTTTCCATTCATCATACTTGATGGCTTGATTGTAAGTCTTAGTCTCTCTATTAGCATCAATAGAATTAATGAATCTGGCAAAGTCTGCTGAGATATTTTCCAGACTCATGACTGCACTCAGTATGTGTGGAGTCTGCTGAATAGTATGAGCACCCCCTTGATAAAAGGTTGGTGATTTCGTTGTTCTTGTGGACCTTCCTTATTGTGTGGGTTCAGGTGTCTGATTGACTTGTGGATGCTCTTCATTAGATGCCTAAGCTGCAGGTGACCCTATGTCTGGCTGGTCTACTGAGTCATTCATCATATCATCAAAAGTGTCCATTACTGGTAAAGGAACGGGCATGTCAGCAAGATATCTATCCTTTCCCAACACCTGTTGAAATAAAGGAAACTAATTCTCATCGAATTGAGTATTTCTAGCAATAAAGATGTCTTTGTTTGTAATATATAAAAGAATAGCACCCTTGGACGTATTTGAATTCCCAAGATAGACATAAATCCTACATCTTGAGTCAAATTTTGTCATGTACTGCTGAAGTGTGTATGAAAAAATGTACTAAACAACCAAAAACCATAAACAAGGAATAGTCTGTTTTAGTGCCATAAAGCACCTCATGTGGAGTGCTTTCTTTCAGCAGTGGTGTAGGGGTAGCATTAATCAATTTTACAGCATGTAAAAGTCAGAAACCCCAATATTCAATTGGTAAATTACTCTGGAACCTCAGTCCCCTAGCAACATTCAGCAGATGCTGATGTTTTCTTTCAACAATATCATTATGTTTTGGTGCGCTGACACATGATGTCAGATGTATGATGCCCTGCTGAGCATACAAATCAATGATCTGGAACTCAGCTCCATTATCAGATCTAATAACTTTGATAATTTTGTGAAATTGTGTAGAAACAAATTTAACAAAAGATTTAACAAGGTCAGAAGCTTCAGATTTGTGCCTCATAAGAAATACCCAAGTGAATCTAGAAAAATCATCTACAACAGTAAGAAAATATTGTTGTCCATTCACATTATGCTGTCTTAAAGGACCCCAAATATCCATATGAACAAGATCAAAAACAGAATGTACAACAGTTGTACTTAATGGAAAAGGTTTTTTCTTTAGTTTTGCCATGGGACAAACATAACAGATGTCATGATCATAAAACTTGACATCAGCAGACTGTGAACTAATGACTTGCAGTCTCTTATTTGGCAAGTGTCCTAGTCTGTAATGCCGTAAAAGAGCATCATTTAATCTTTCAGACAATGTGTGATTTTCTTCGGCATTGACAACAGAGAGTCTTATTGGTTGATCCATGACATAGAGTAATTTTTGTAACTCAGATGAACCAATCACTTTCTTGTTCTTATCTTGAAAAACCCCACTTGTTAGAAGTAAAAATAGCTGCACCTTTTGTATGATTGATAAATGCAGGTAAAGAAAAAATGTTATATTAAAAACCAGGATTGCAAAACACATCATATAGGACCAGCTAGTGTTTACCCTTACTTGTCCTATATGTGTGACAAAAACATTATTTCCATTAGGTAATCCCATTTTTTTACTAGATGAAGGTTTGGGATTGCTTAACAGATCTAATGATCCTACAATGTGATCTGTGGCACCAGAGTCCAAGATCCATTGTATAGATGATACTAAATTTTGATCAACTGTCCCTCTAGCAGGTGAGTAGTGTGTCAGAATCTCAGCAGGCTAGCCAATAACAAAACCTGCATGTCTATAAGGATCAGAACTCAGCAGAGCCATCAACTTGTCAAGTTGATGTGCGGTAAGATTTGAAAACCCCGGTCTAGCAGACCTGTTTTGGACCTGATCTTCTTCTGCTGACTGTTCTTCCTCTACCAAATTAGCTCTTTTTTACTTGAAAACAGGAGGATAGCCTTTTTGATGTGAAACCAGAAGGATAGCCATGTTTCTTGTAACAAGTTTCCTCAGTATGACCATTAAATCCACAAAAAGTGCATTGCATCTTCTTGGGATTTTTAGATCAGGAATTCCCAACAGATATAGAGTTAGGTCTGCTGACAATCTGATCTTGCCCATGTCCACTTTTCTGAGACGAGAGAACCGTAGAATCATGATTCTTGGCCCTATTAGCTACATACAACTTCCGTCTTTCAAATTTAATGGCCATTGCAAAGGTATCATGGATTTTTGGTAAAGAGGCCAACAGTATTGCCACTGAAACAATTGGCTCAAAATCATCCCTTAAACCTTTTAGGAATTTCATAACATTTTCAGCCTCCATATGATCCATTAGTATGCTGATTGCATTGCAGTGACATTGAGGATCACAAGAACAAAGTGATACATGCCTAATGGTCTTGATTTCTTCCCACAGAACCATCAATTTTGTGAAATATTGATTGACAGAGTCACTACCTTGTTTTAGCAGATGCATCTCTTCAAGAAGTTCTGAAAGCCTCAAGGCATCAACATTAGAAAATCTAGCTGCAATATTCTTCCAAACTGCATGTGCACTCTTGAAGTACATCAAACTTTAAGCAATGGTATTTTCCATAGAATTCAAGATCCATGATCTCACCATTGTATCACATTGTCTCCATGCATGGAAATCTACCGAATTAGCTTCTGGCCTTTTGATTGTGCCGTCTTTGAAGCCAATTTTATCCTTGGTGATTAACACCATCTTCATAGACATTTTCCATAGATTATTTTTGTTGCCATTCATCAATGGCTGAACAAGAACTAAAGATGGATTGTCATTAGGAAGAACATATAATAGACTGGAGGGACTTATTTGTTGTTTCTTAGCTGCCATGGCTATCAAGAACTCCAGAATTGATCACAAATCAACAATGAAAGTGAAATTATAGAAAAAAAACCGATCAAGTAATGATAAAAAAACTCAGGAAAAAGATGACAGTTTACTCTCAAGAAACTGAAATCGCTGAAAAGATGAAGAACACTCTCAAGATTCTTCAAAAAAAAACTCAAAAGAAATGCTAGAAAACATTCAGAAATTCTCAAATTTCTGCTCCGATACCATGATGAAGTTTATAGAATTATAAACTGAAAGTAAAATTCGGAATTATTATTGATGAACTGAAAATTACAAGTTGGATTACAATGCAGCTGATCATGGGGTATTTATAGCTTCATACACCACATTGATCAGTTAGAAGTAAGTTACAAACGGTTACAACAAACTTATAACAGAATCTACATTATAATCAGCAGGTTGTTGTGTCTCTACACTGTCCGTGGGGTTGTGTGTCAGCTGACTGTGTCAGCAGATTTCACTCAGCATTCCCTTCAGCCTCTATACTGTAACACATAAGTTGAATAATTCGCACTCCATTATGGGTTTGAGGGGGATCTCATACCTCTTTGATATATTTCCCCACTTTTGGCATGCAACACAAGATCGTGCAAAACGATGTGTATCTGTATAAAGTGTGGACCAATAAAATCCACATTGTAATACCTTGTACGCGGTCTTCCACCCTCCATGGTGGCCTCCAGCATCATGACTATGGCAAAATGAGAGGATACTTGAGATTTCATTATCGAGAATGCATCTACGAATGATGCCATCCGAACACCTCTAAAAAAGGTTCAGTTTCTCCCAATAATAAAATTTCAAATCATGAAATAATTTCTTCTTCATTTGCCACATCCACTTGGATGGAACATACTCATATGAAAAATAATTGACAATGTTTGCAAACCATGGTGAGCTCTCCTTCGGTATACAACCGGCATGAATAAGTTGCATAGTTGGGGGAGCTTCAACCATCATGAGTTGTTCATCAGGAAAACTATATTGAATTTCTCTTCGCTTTCCCTCTTCTTCATGAAAATCTAATTGACTCAAATGATCAACCACAACATTCTCACTACCCTGCTTGTCCTTTATTTCAATGTCAAACTCTTGGAGCAGAAGGATCCATCGAAGAAGTCTAGGTTTTGCATCCTTCTTGTTCAACAAATACTTCAATGCCATATGATCGGTGTACACAATCACCTTAGACCCAACAAGATATGATCTGAATTTGTCCAGTGCGAATACTATAGCCAATAACTCCTTTTCGGTTGTCGCATAATTCATTTGTGCGGAGTTCAATGTGTGGGATGCGTAATAGATTGCCTTAAGCACTTTATCGTGACGTTGGCCTAACACGGCCCCGACCTCCAAACCACTAGCATCTCACATTAACTCAAAAGGCAAGATCCAATCTGGTGCCATTAGAACAGGTGCGCTAATCAACTTCATCTTCAGTGTTTCAAAAGCTTCCATACATTTCCCATCAAAAACAAAAGGTAAATCTTTCTCAAGAAAATGACTAAGAGGCTTGGCAATGCGAGAAAAATCTGCAATGAAGCGCCTATAGAAACCGGCATGCCCAAGAAAACTTCTTAACGTCTTCAGGTTAACCAGAGGAGGCAATTTCTCGATCACTTCAATCTTTTCTTTGTCCACCTCAATACCTTTCTCATTGATTCTATGTCCTAGAACAGTGCCATCCAAAACCATCAAGTGACACTTCTCCCAATTAAGAACCAAGCTTGTATCTTCACAACATTGCAAAACGCGTTCTAGGTGAGAGAGGCATTCATCAAAAGAATCCCAAAGATGCTAAAATCATCCATGAAAATCTCTAAAAACTTCTCCACCATATTGGAGAAAATTTCCATCATGCATCTTTGAAATGTGGCCGGAGCATTGCAAAAACCAAAAGGCATTCTTTTGTAAGAAAACGTCCCATATGGACAAGTGAAAGTCGTCTTCTCTCTGTCTCCCGCCGCAATGAATAATTGTAGATAGCCTAAATAACCATCAAGAAAGTAATAGAATTTATGCCCACACAACCGCTCCAACATTTGGACAATATACGGAAGTGGATAATGATCTTTATTTGTGTGGTCGTTCAATCGTCATAAATCAATACACATGCGGTACCCTGTGACTTCCCTTGTTGGGATCAATTCATGCTTATCATTTTCCTTCACTGTAAATCTGCCTTTCTTTGGGACAACTTGAGTAGGACTCACCCATTCACTGTCTGATATCGGAAAGATAATACTCATCTCCAACGACTTGATAACCTCTTTCTTGACAATCTCTTGCATGTTCGGATTTAGATGGCGTTGTGGTTGGGCACTTGGCTTTGTATCTTCATTTAAAATGATCTTTTGAACACAAATCTCAGGTCCGATTCACCAAATATCTGCCACGGTCCATCCAAATGTATTTTTATGCTTTCTGAGCATCCTTAATAGCAAGTCTTCCTGGACATTGGCTAGTCACGAAGAAAAAATAATAGGAACTAGATTATCATTTTAAATAAAAGCATATTTCAAGTTAGGAGGGAGAGGTTTCAACTCAAGATTCCTTGGTGGCTCCTCCACCGAAGGTTTCAATACCGGATCATTGAGTTCCAACTCCATATACCGGTGCCATGGTTTCTTATTGAATGTACGGCTGGCATCTAGGTGAAATATCGCCTCTTGCATGTCCTCATCATTATATTCACCGTCATAGATTGACAAGGCTAAACATTCCTCAAGCTTATCTTCATAAACCTGCAAGTTAGTAATCTCCACACAAACAAAAGACTACGTATCTATAAAAGAACATGACTCTTGTGAATTGTATGGATGTTTCATGGCTTTGAAGATGTTAAACTTAACCTCATCTTCATTGACTCTCAAAATTAACTATCCACTTTGGACATCGATAAGAGTCCTTCCCGTGGCTAGGAAAGGACGACCAAGAATAAGGGGCGTTGAATACCATTCATCCATATACATAACCACAAAATCAACAGGGAAGTAAAACTTATCAACCTTAACTAACACATCTTCAATGACTCCCTTAGGACGTTTAATAGACCTATCCGCAAGTTGGAGAGTCATCTCCATGTTCTTGAGCTTTCCTATTCCAAGTTTCATGAAGTCCTCATAAGACATGAGGTTTATGCTCACACCAAGGTCACAAAGCACCCTTTAAACAAAATTCCCCCAATCTCATATGAATCGTAAAATTCCCAGGGTCTTTAAGCTTAGGTGGAAGCTTATGTTGTAACATAGCGGAACATTCCTCATTGATACAAATGTTTTCATACTCTTCTAGGTGCTTTTTATTCGTGAGAATGTCCTTCAACAACTTACCAAAGGTAGGCATGATTGTGAGTGCTTCGATGACAGGGATACTAACATTCAAGTGACAGAATGTGTCAAGGAAACATGCATACTTTTTGTCCAACTTCATCTTCTTAATTTGCTCTCTCGGAGGGTAGGGTAACAACTCAAGATCAATCATTTTTGGATTAGAAGTCATACCTCCCTTACCTTTGTCCTTGGATGAAGATGATGAAACTTCCTTGAACGTTTGTGCATTTGGTGGGCGCCATGTGTCATCACCATGCAGCAATTTCTTTGAAAGGTGCTTAGAGCCTTTGTTCCAAACTTCGACGTGGGCCGAACTGCTGCCGGCGAGTGCCGCTTTCTCTATAAAACTCTCTGTTTCCTTCCTTGTATTTTCGGCATGTGCCGCAGCTAGTCTGGCGTGGGTCCATTTTGTCTGTGTGAATTCTAGAGACTTTTGGCCCATTCTCGAAGTGCACCAATGCACCGTATTAGGCTCAGCGTGCACCGTCTTCCCATTGATGGTTTTCTCTCCAACATGTTCATTGAATAAGGTCCTCAAGTCACATGCCCTTGGATTTTTCGAAAGTCTTGGGATTTTCATCAATTCCTCAACTTTTTTTTCAACTTCAACATAGCCATCATTTCTTAAGAGACCATCAACAATTTCTTCTTCTTCTTTACTCAACTCCCTTTCCTCATCCGTGTCATGTAAATCATTTTCAACCTCATTGCCCACGTGATTGGCATATAACTCTCTATTTCCGCACACTCCTCCACTTCGTGTAATTATGGCATTCACTTCTTTCGTGTTTCTCTCGTATTGCTCGGTAGTCCACCCGGTGGTCTACTAGCACTTCGCTCGCCTTCTTTACTAAGGTGATCTTCCATGTTCCGCACGAATGCTTCAATGTTTTCATTCTCATGTCATGGCCACTCATTGATGACCTCAAAGTCCTAACATATTTTGTCACCGTGCTTATAGAAGTCATCATTATTTGCATATTGGCGGTTTGAGTAGTGACAACACCCATAAGGTTTTCCATCAACTTTTACCATCTTTCTTCTTTATCCGTAGATTGACATGACGTTTGTGTGATGGGGATGCTTTTTGTAGGGTGTTGTTGGTAAGAGTGAGTTGGTGGTTGATTTGGATTATTGCCTTGATTACCTTGACCTTACATGTTATTGAAGTATGGGTTCTTGTATTGAAGAGCAAAGGATGATGATGGTCCTTGTTTGTTCGGATTAGGATTCCAACATTGAGTAAGAAAGTCTCTTTGAATGGCGTTGTACGCATTGGTGTAAGCATTATTCAAATTCTGATGTTGTTGCATAAAGATAACCTCCTTGTTGGAGTAGTCACCGGATTCAATCATTGCCAATGGCACATTGTCCTCATTTCTCATTTCCTCAATTCCACTCTCATTGTACACATTTCTTTCCAACTTTTTGCTTGCTTTCATACTATTGACTTTATTACTAATGGATACCAATTGAGCTAACACTTCCGATTGATTGGTGGATTCTCCCACAAAAGCAACTTTCCTCGTACTCAAACCGGTTTCCCACATTCGGTTATTCTTTGCAATTTTGTCAATGGCATCATATACATCTTGTGCCGCACTCATCATCAAAGAACCATTGCATGCTTGATCAACGTCCGCACGTGATTATTTCGTTAGCTTCCGACAAAAGAATTGGATTTGCATATCCAAGGGATAACCATGATCGGGGCATGCTATGAACAACCTATTGAATCTTTCCTAAGAAACCCTAAGTGATTCACCTTCGCCTTGCTTGAAGCTAGAAATTTCAACTTTCATTCCAAATTCCGGCCAGGAGTAAAGTATTGCTTCAAAAATTCATTTTGG
Organism: Gentiana straminea; assembly: GCA_036785695.1. Taxonomy (NCBI): domain Eukaryota; kingdom Viridiplantae; phylum Streptophyta; class Magnoliopsida; order Gentianales; family Gentianaceae; genus Gentiana; species Gentiana straminea. Next base: position 8,946,078 of record JAVUPR010000224.1, on the reverse strand, counting down.
ATTTCTTCCCAATTTGTCATATAATGGTGAGGGGGTGACATAAACCAATCCTTGGCCTTTCCATCCAACGAGAAGGGTAACATTGACATCCTGGTCAACTCTCTATTAGCACCTTGACTCTTGGCCGTATTGCATAATTCTTCAAAATTATAAAATGGTGGTGTGGATCTTCATCAACACGTCCATGAAATTGAGGCCATGTTCCAACTAATCCAAAAAGATGGGTTTTAACCTCTAAATTGTTTGCTCCTATATTGGGTAAACGAATCGGATTGTTGGTTTCATTTCTTCTCACGGCTTGGTCACAAATAGGTCTTAGATTTAGAGGGTTGTTGTTCTGGTTATTTTTGTTCCGGTTTTGGTTGTTTTGGTTGTTGTTGCGGTTTTGGTTATTGTTTGGTGGTGGTGGTGGTAGTGGATTGTTGTTGAGATTTTAAGGGTTGAGAATGTGAAGGTTTGGGTTTTTTTTATTGTTTTGGTGTCCTCATGTCCTTGCCCAACTTGTGCATTCTCATGATTCACTTTCGTTTCTATTTCTTGAGTAGACGATCCTTGGGAGGATTCTTCACTAAGTTCCAACCCACGATGAGCTTGACCAACTTTATTCTCATCAACTCATTCCCTAATATACGTATTGATATCCGGAATGAGAGGAGTAAGCGGTGCTTTACCTCGTCGAGTCTTGGTCATCCACTACTAGAGAGAAATAACAAGAACACAATAAAATAACACTTGGTAACTTACCCAAGAGGTAAGCACCAAAGAAATAAAATAGAAAGGATATTATAAAACATTGACCTATTCTCGAAAAATTTTAAGCTAATACAAGTGCTAACCGTTACACAAATCCCCGGCGATGGCGCCAAAAACTTGATGTGACTTGTCTGGGTGGCCAATCTAACAGGCAGTGTACCAGATCAATCGTAGTCTACTCCAATGGTCAAGGTCGTATCCCACAGGGATTTGTGAGGTCAAACACTTAAAATATACTATTATTTCGATATAAGTCACAATTAAACAAGAAGGTAAATGATTCTATGATTCTATTATTACAAGGGGTGATAAAATGTAATAGCCTAACCAAGATAATGCATAGGTCAAGCAACCTCTTCTAGTTTCATGGGAATGATTCCTTCCAACCTACCAATGTTGTTCAAGTGTGTGAATCGGTGCATTCATAAGCAAGTAGTTCCCCATCATACAAGTGTATGAAACTACTTTATGTCTCCTCATTGGTCTAGGTGCCTTAAACCTAATGATTCAACATGATACGCACTTGAATGAAATGAATAAACAATGACTCCCAGATAAGAAATCGAGCTCCACTTAAGGTCAACTTACCTTCCGGTTCTCTTACCCCTTTCCCACACCTAACATCTCCATCAATTGTGTGTGTGCAAGTATTGGTTAATTACTCCAACACAAACAAACCATACAATGCAATTAGGAAAAGATTCACAACAAATGAAACTAAGCAAAATGAACAACCATTCCCAATAAACCCAAAGATTATGCTATCTCTACTACATTGTCTTGGCTAGTAAAGAACTAGCCACTCATGACTATGAACACCAACATGTCAAGGTTAGTATTCATGGTTATGAGAACAATCAAAATAAGGTAAAAGTTAAGAATTTACTATTCACAAGCGATCAACTTGAAAATATGAAACCTTCATTCAACTTCAAAAAGACTTCAATGGAGTTTGATACAAAAAAGTGATAGTCTTGCTCCAACAAAATTAAACCAAATATTTAACTAAGAATTCTTAATGTTTTACAACTTGATTTAAAAGCTAAATTTATGAGGATTTTGGCGAGGAGAGCCTTGGAGGTTGGGGTGCCTTCAAGATGAGTGAGAGTGAGTTGGATGAGATATATCCCGTGTGAGAGAGTAAATGATAGCTTTTAATTGTTGAATCTGAAACATCGGTGGATGCCAGTCCAGTCACGGCGTGCGCCGGCTCTCATTCTCATGAAATCGGTGTGCACCGGTGCTGACAAGGTGGTTGAGGACTGATGCATTAAATGCTCTAGCAGAAGTGCTTCAAAATCCCGGCGTGCTCCACTGAGGTCCCAGCACGCGCCATTTATACAGAAAACTCTCTGTTTTTATCAAAACCGTGCCCGGCGTGCGCCATGGGCTTCTGGCATGGGCCATCTATACAGCAGAAAATGGACTTAACTCAAAATGCTTTGTATTGCTTCTCAATCACTCGTTAGGCTTTAATATCTCCCAAGATTCAAGCTCCAAGCCTCGGTATCTGTGCTGCAAGGCAAAAACACAAAGATACCACGCGTAAATCCGATAACAAAATTTGGCTAATAAGCCCTAATATGCACTAAATTAGTTGATTTTTATTATACTTGCTATGTACAAATGATGGTTCAAATCTTCACAATATTTGCTCATTTTGGTACGAAAACATCACTAAATGCTCAAGAAATGGTAGTAAAACATAGAAAAATGCATCATCTAGTTGACTTACATCAGTGACCACTCAGACGGGAATTAGTGCATGCACTTTTTACAATTACTGTAGAGAAACATGAAGCAAAATCTAAAAGATGCAGAACGTCAGCCGCGGCGAAGATGACTCAGGCTGTGACCAATGTGTCTGATTACTGTTGGAAATGAAATTGTGTTTTGATGATGATTCATCTCCTATTTATTTATGTTTTATTTAACCCCATTGATGAAGTGTCATAACTAACTGTTGTAGTGCAAAACACAAAGATGTCTATAATTATTTTGTATAGGTTTTATTAAAGTATGATTATTGTATAGGTTAAACCAGACAAGCACTGTGATAGATATGATATAGGTTTTTAGTAGAGTCTAGGTTGTCTGCTTAGGGTTCGAACTCAGCTGACTTAACCAAAGCTGAAAGCTGAGGGACCAAACTCGGTTTTAGAAAACTGAAGGCTGAGGTTTCAGACTTAGTTAACTGAACATAAAGTCGAGACAATAAAGTTCGAATTCAGGCATGTCTATGATGACCTAAACATACTTTATAGATCTTTAAAATGGAACAATACTAAGTTTATTTTAGATGGTGTACTCTAATCTTATCAAGCGTGGTCAGATGAAGAGAAAGCAAGCTGACCTATTCAAGTTAGTAACGTCAGCTTGACAAGCCAGCTGAAGACAAAAGGAAAACCATATGACATTGTTCAAGGAACTCGGCAATACATACAAATGCTAAATCAAGTTTAGATATCAATGGAAAAAATACAGTTAACGGTTATATTACAAGTGTAATATTTCCGCTGGTTGACAGCCTGTCAATGATAGAAGGACTCAGACATATGACATATATTAAGCAGGACCACTCTAACGGCTACAAGAATTTGAATTTGAACGTTAGGTCACCACCCATAAAAGGACCACTTAGGCATCAAAGACAAATGCACGAGAAAAACAAAAAGTGGTGATAGCAAAGTCTGTATAACAACAAGGGATAAAAATTTTATAATACTCCTGTTGAAATTATATTGCAATATCAAGAAATCTTTAAGTGTGTGAACTACTCAAGAATCCATCAAGACCTGCAAAACTTGAAGAAACTATAGCTATTATGAAGATCATATAAATCAAGAACAAGTTCATCCACAAGTTGAATCACTTACTTGATTCAAGTCTATCTTCAAACAAAGGATTTAGACTGTGAAACACCTAGAGGTGTGAAGGACAGTTGAAGTGCGGTCAAGAAGACTGTGTTTGTGGTGGAGCTGCTGAAGAGTCAATCCTACCCTTCAAGGACCAATGGAGCAAGCATAGTGATAAAGCAATTCTAAGGACTATGGGCTCAGATTGTGAAGCTAGGGAATAGTCAAGAACAATCATTTACTTTGTATCTTGTAACTGTATCTCAAGAACATAGTGAATTTCCTCCAACATCATAGGAGAAGATTGGACTGACAGGATTACACCACCTGGAACCACTATAAACTTAGTGTTTTTATTTGTGTTATTTACTTTACAGCATTTTACGTTCAATGTTGTATTTTGTGTTTGTGTGCTTACTTTATTGCACAGTTAGCTTATCACAAACTCAGCTAACAACACATCAGTTGCTGAAGTTCACGTACAATACAACATATTTCCATATATCAACAAATTTATAAAGGCTTTAATTGATATTCCACTGCATTTAACTCAGTTGTAGAAATAGTCAAAAGACTATATCTCAGAAGGGTTATCTTAACTCCGTAAAATGTTTTTAAAGAACAAGTTTATTCACCCCCCTAAACTTGTTGCATGCCTTTCAAGGTACCTAACAATTACGTACCTTTCTTATCCAAAGTGCAGAAAATTTGAGTAGAAATACAACACATCCGCTATGGAACTCGATATGATTACGGCCGAAATGCTGGAAAGAGGTTCTGCAGTGAAGAACGGTGCTGAACGTTTAGAATCCACCTGCAATTGCTACAGGTCACCAGATTCAAGGATATGTGGTGGTTGTTTAGTGGTGGAAATGGTATAGGTGGTGGTTTAGGTTGGTGTTTTTGTGGTGGCTATTGGTTGTTACAGAATTTGGTGTTGCTTGGTGGTGGTTTTGTGGAGAGAAATCGAAGAAGAATATGTGGATGAATTCACTATCATCTTCGTTTCACCGTTACAGTAGTGATGATAGTCCTTTGCAACTAGCAAATGTTTCACTATCTGAGTTTTCAATCATTTTCACCCATCAGATGTTTCACTGATTAACGTTGTAGTTCCTTCGAATTGTCTTCAACTTTTATCAGAAACTCAGCTCTTTCACAGTCTCACTGCTTTAATTGACTCAGTCCTTGACAACCTTCAGTTGTTTCACTCATCCTCTGTCCTTGACTGCATCAACAGCTTCATAGATTAATTCCTTTTGATTGAATGAATATTCGAGTAGAGGTGGATCAAGATTTGATCCATTGATCTTTTCTAGATTTGACATTGAAGTCCTGGATTCGCGTAAATTCAAAAGTAGCCGAGATGATTCTTTGTATCTTTGGATTTGTTAACTCTTGAATACTAGATGTTTGCTTTGAGTGCTTTGATTCTCTGTTAGAATTCCCTTGGGTTCAATGAATGGCTCGTTTTTTGCTGGCTCGTTCTGCGTTGTCTAAGACCTATTTTTATAGTCTATGGTCTTCTACTAATTAGCTTTGTTCTTCTTCTATAAACTGTTCTTTTGCTCAGCCAAATTTTCTCTTGATAAAATATCCGTTGTAGATCATTAATTGATTTTGTCATCTTCTGAGTAAATAGCCGTTTGATCATCCGGTAATTAGCCGTAATCATTGACATGTTTTTGACTTTCAGAACGTTGCTTGTACGAAGATATGATTCTTTTTTTGTTTGTTTAACAATGTCAAACCTTGATTGCAACATCTCTTACATTCGGGGCCGCATTAAATGCTAGCATATATAGTCTTATACTCAACTTGGATTTGCATGTTAATCCTTTCTTTAACTGAGTCTTCAAGTCTTGGTCAACATAAGTAGTTACCATATCTAATCATTCAGATGCGATAATATGTTCTTGTCAAATCTTATCTCTTTTTCTGATCTAATGATTCTTCTGATCTGGTTTGATCTTCTATCATTTATGCTTCCATTTAGACTTATCTTTTGATTTGGTCTTTCTCTTATGAACTAAACCTCTTCACTGATTTGAATCTTGTCATCTGATATGGATATTCTTATGATCTGATCCAAACTCTATACTTCATTGATTCTTTACACATATCTTTGTCTTTTGACTTGATCTTATTTTTTACTTTGATACGCCATTTGATGTTCTTTAAGTTGTTGTCAACAAATTTGAATTTGTTCCTTGTCATCTGAACTTGATCTTCTGATCTGCTTTTTATTACACCTCTTGATTTTCAATAGATTGTTGTCATCACAATAGAATTTTCAACAACTGGCTTTCTCCTTGATTGTATTCTCTTTGTCTGACTTGCATCAAAGTCGGTCTTCTAGTCTTCTGGTCATTAGGTCTTCAGGTCTGAGTCTGATCCCTCAGTCTTCGTCTAAATTAGAGTCTTGTGTCTTGTGATTTGTTTTAAGTCTGGATCTGAACTATCCTAGAGAAAAAAAAATACATTTCAAAGACTAACATTTTTCCTATTACAACCACAAACTTGATCAAAACTATACAATCATATCATTAAACTGTAACGCCCCATTCCCGGACGCCGAGTCCTTATCCGGAAAGAGCGCTCGGCACATATATTATCAAATAAATTCAATAATATATGTAAGCCTTACGTCATACATCAGAACTAAAACGACGCGGAAGATAAAACGACTCGGGAACACAAAAGATCGAACACATGGTTTTCAATGCTGTAAAACTAAATCCAATAAAGAATACAAAACATCCAACATTTAATCCAAGAGAACCAAACGGAACTAATCCAAAAGAAAGACAACAGTGTTTGAATTGAACCAACAACATCGTTGAAAGAATTAAAACTAAAAGAACTAAATCTTCACGAGCTCCGTCTCACACGTCCTCGTCAAAGAACTCATCAGCGTTAGCAACATGTTCATCTTCTTTGGGGAAAGAGAAAGACAAACACAAAGTAACGGGGTAAGTACATAAGTACTTAGTAACGCGTAGAAGATCGTATAACCATGTTCTCATAAAGAAAAAAAAGCAACGCCGTCTTTTATTAATTCATTTCTGTTATTAACCCTAGCTAACTATCATATTATGTTCATAGCATAACATGAGGTTCCAAAGTTATCTAGCTTAGCTCAAGTTTGTTACATCATGAACAACAAGGGCACTACGCATAGTAATAGGATGTACTAGGACAATTGGGTGCAACCTACTTAGAGACACGCTCTAGTAGCCCCGGGAATATCCGAGTCCCGATAGTGTGATGACCGGCGGGGAAATGTACCGGACGCTTTATCTAGCCAATCGATTGACCGGCGTGGGTACGATCTACTTTGTCCGGTCGAGAACACATCGCGATATTGTACTATGCCTTACCAAGCATTGCATGATGTTTAAGATTATTAATCTAGCACATATGTTTGATTAGATGTTTAACTAGCCACCTAAGTGTTTTCAAGTAAGCTCCCTCACCACTCCTACTCTCTTTCCTAGACCACTAGACACGGACAAGGCCTAGCAATTACACAGACATCGATAAACTCTAGCTTATCGAAGCACAAGGCAAATCCAAAGCTTTCGACGGTCCCACACTTCATCTTTTCAGGGTATCCATATGGTAACTAAACGTATCAAAAGCTAATTCAGGGCTTTGTCACATAAGGTTAAGCAGTAAATACGCTATCATGAAGCTTGAAACACATAGAAGGAAGTCACACATTAAAGACTCTATCTGGATGGATAGAGTGTTCCATCCGGATGGATAAGCTGAGCTATCCGTACGGACAGATCTCCACACAACCCTCAACTTGATACTGTGAAATATCCGTACGGATAACTAAATCATCCGTACGGATGACCACTAACCAAAGAAGACATTTTACGCACTCTGCGTTTTCTACTCAAATCCAACCAAACTTAACATCATTCTAACCCTCCAAACAATGAAAAAACGTCACCTTAACATCTCAGGTCCTCAAACCATAAAAAGGACACAGTACACATTGCTCTACAACTTTACGAAAACTTAATCATACGATAAGAAAACCACGTTACCTTAATTTGCGTGGTACAACGATCCAAACTACCAAAGCTTTGAAAAAGGTTAAACCTTTAACCTCCAACCTACAACGATCAATCCAAAACAGATCACTATGGTGTTTAAACCAAGGAAAACGCTTCTTAACGATGAGGATGAACAAACCTTAAATCAAGAACGAAGAAAACTTACGTCAACGGATCTAGGGATTGTTGGGCCCCTCGAAAGCTTGATGCAAATAAACGAATTTTTGTTCTACGTCTTCGAGCTATATATCCACGTGTATCAAAACGATCCTCGTCCCGTGGTGATCCTTTCTCTCTTGAGACGTCTGTTGAAAAGAGCAACGGATTAGCCTCGAAAAGCGAAAGCTTCTTCTTCGTTTTTTTTTCTCAAAACTGTGCCCCCCCCCCCCCCCACCCCCCTATTCTGCGTCCCTCTTCTTTTTTTTGTCAAAAACAACTAGGTTAAAATTAGGATTAGTTTTCCTTTTATAATCCCAATTATCTAATTATTTTCCTTAAAAAGAAAAAACCTTGTTTATCCCTTTTTCTTTTTCTTAAATATTTTAATTAAATAATATTCTGATTTTTTGCTAAAAGACCGAATTGCCCTTTTTCAAAAATCGGGATATTACATTCCTCCCCCCTTAAGAGGAGTTTCATCCTCGAAACTAGATCGTACCTGGTAGATGGGGGAACTCTGGGAACTTGTTGAACATGTCTGCTTCCACTTCCCAAGTGGCTTCCGTCGGTGCATGATTGCTCCATTGCACTAATACTAACGGGATCACTCGTCTCTTTATCATCTTCTCTTTCTGTCCCGAAATCCTTATCGGCTTCTCCACGTAGGAGAGATTATCTTGCAACACTTCCGGGTCAATCTCAGATTCCACGTCCACTTTAGATAGACACTTCCTAAGCATCAATACATGGAAAACATTGTGGACTCTAGACATCGACTCTGGTGACCGAAGTCTATAAGCCAACTTCCCAACTCTTTCGATGACATCAAAAGGTCCTACATACCTTGGACTTAGCTTTCCTTTCTATCCGAACCTCTTTACACCCTTCATTGGATACGCTCGAAGGTAAACTCTATCCCCGACCTCAAACTCTAACGGTCTTCTTCTAACATCAGCCCAACTCTTCTGACGATCTTGAGCAGCCTTCAGATTCTTCCTTATCACCTCGATCTTCTCCTTGGCTTGATGAACCATCTCCGGCCCTGTGATATGTTTCTCTCCCACTTCATCCCAGTAAAGTGGAGTTCTACACTTCCTACCGTACAAGGCTTCAAAAGGTGGCATTCCCAAACTTGCATGGTAACTATTGTTGTAAGCAAACTCCGCCAAGTTGAGGTAATCTATCCATGATCCCCCGGCATCCAAAACACAAGCTCTAAGCATATCCTCGAGAGTCTGAATTGTTCTCTCTGACTGCCCATCCGTCTGTGGATGAAACGCTGTACTTAAATCAGTCTTCGTCCCAAAAGCTTTCTGTAAGCCCTTCCAGAAGCGACTGATAAATCTACTATCCCTGTCGGATACAATGGATAGAGGCACACCATGAAGCTTCACTATATTGTCGATATACATAGTAGCGAACTTCTTTATAGGCGTGTCCACTTTACATGGCAAGAAATGGGCTGATTTTGTAAGTCTATCCACAATCACCCAAATCATGTCATGACCGCCCTTAGTCTTAGGCAAACCGGTGATGAAATCCATCGTGATATTCTCCCATTTCCATTCCGGCACCTCTAAGGGTTTCAACAAACCTCCTGGTCTTCTGTGTTCTGCTTTCACTCTCTGGCATGTATCACATCTTGCCACAAACTCTGCGATCCCTAACTTCATACCAGGCCACCAATATCTCTCCTTGAGATCTCTATACATCTTAGTGGCTCCTGGATGTACCGCAAAAGCAATCTTATGAGCTTCATCCATAACCTTCTCTCTTAGGCCATCCACATCGACACACACACAAACGGTCTCCGTACCAAAGATGACCACTCTTGTCCAACTGATAACCCACTGTAGGCTTCTCTCGAGCCACTCGCTTCAAATTAATCAACACCGGGTCTTTATCCTGCTTAGCCCGAATCTCATCTAGCAAATCTGACCTTGCCATCAATGGCGCCAAAGTCTGAGCTTCACCCTTCCTTTCAATCACTTGAATCTGCATTCTATCCAACTGATCCACAACTTCTTGCAAGGTAGTGATAGCATTAACCGCTCTCCGGCTAAGTGCATCTGCTACAACATTCGCTTTACCCGGATGGTATTGAATGTCCAAGTCGTAATCTTTCATGAACTCCAACTATCTTCTTTGTCTCATGTTCAGATTTTCCTGAGTAAAGAAGAACTTAAGACTCTTATGATCCGTGAAGATCCTTGCCTTGACACCATACAAATAGTGTCTCCAAAGCTTCAGAGCAAATACTACTGCTGCCAACTCTAAGTCGTGTGTAGGGTAATTCTTCTCATGCACCTTCAAGTGCCTAGATGCATAAGCAATTACCTTTCCTGATTGCATCAAAACACAACCCAAACCTTGACCCGATGCGTCTGTATATACATCATAGTTATCAAAAACTTCCGGTAATGCTAACACGGGTGTTGTGGTCAACTTTTCTTTCAAAGTCTGAAAAGCTTCCTCACATTCACTGGGCCACTCATACTTAACGTTCTTTTGAGTAAGCCTCGTGAGAGGTGTAGCTATCTTAGAGAAATCCTTTACAAACTTCCGGTAGTACCCAGCTAAACCCAAGAAACTTCTTATCTCTGTTCCTGACGTGGGTCTAGGCCACTTAGCAACGGCTTCTATCTTCGCTGGATCCACCTTAATACCTTCTCCAGAAATTATATGCCCAAGAAAACTAACCTGGTCCAACCAAAACTCACATTTAGAAAACTTGGCATACAATTTGTTCTCCTTTAAGGTCTGTAGAACTATCCTTAGGTGTCTTTCATGCTCTTCCTCATCCTTAGAGTACACCAAGATATCATCTATGAAAACTATCACAAACTTATCGAGATAAGGCATGAAAACTCTTTGCATCAAGTCCATGAATTTCGATGGAGCATTAGTGAGTCCAAACGGCATGACCAAAAACTCATAATGTCCATATCTCGTACGAAGGTATGTCTTAGGTATATCGACACCTTGATCTTCAACGATGATAACCGGACCTAAGATCAATCTTAGAGAAAACCTTCTTGCCTTGCAACTGACTGAACAGATCATCAATCCTTGGTAAAGGATACTTATTCTTGATTGTCAGTTTATTCAACTCTCTGTAGTCGATGCACAAACGCATACTCCCATCTTTCTTCTTCACAAACAAGACCGGTGCTCCCCATGGTGATGTACTTGGCTGGATGATGTTTTTCTCTAGCATATCCTTAAGCTGAGTTTTCAACTCTTTCAACTCCGCTGGTGCCATCCTATAAGGTGCTTTAGCCACTGGTAATGCTCCGGCAATCCATTCGATCTCGAACTCTATGGCCCTATCAGGCATATGTCCTGGCAAATCTTCCGGGAAAACTTCAGGAAAGTCCTTAACTACACGGGTCTCTCCTAACTCGGGCCTATGCTTTTCCTTATCTAATGCATAAACAACGAAACCCTGGCAACTCCTCTTCAAAGCTTTTAAGGCTTTAACTGCTGAGATAATCAGATAACGACCCTTGCTAGGCTTGCATACGTTACCCTGAAATGCCTTAGCTGATTTTCCTGGGGCCTTAAAGATCACCCTTTTACCTCTACAATCCAAGTAGACATAATTCTTGGACAACCAGTCCATACCCAGGATAACATCGAAATCCGAGAAATCCAACACCGTCAAAGCATGCTGGCACTTGTAAGTCCCAACTCTAATATCAACTTGGGGTGTGACTTGAGCACATCTAGTGACTCTGCCCAAAGGTGTGGTTATACTCAAAGGTCTCTCCAATTCCTTAAGAGGTAGGTTCAACTTCTTAGCTATCTTAGAGGAAACAAAAGTCCCTGAAGCTCCAGTATCAAACAGAGCTGAAACTGCTAGATTATCTATGATTATGGTACCTAACAAGTGAATCAATTTAAGTATAAATATGTAATATCATATGCGCGCTATATCATATTAAATATTTATAATAAACATAAACACTGAAAAGTACCTGTCACCACAAGGTCATCTAACTCTTCCGGTTCTGCATCTGCTGCGAAGACACGAACTGGTCTGCTACCTGTGGTACGATTACCCTGCTGGTTACCTCGTCCTCCTACCTGATTACTTTGAGAGAGCTTATTAGGACACGCTCTCGAGTAATGTCCCACTTCCCCACAGTGGAAACAACTCACGCTACCTGCCATGCACTCTCCTGTGTGTGTCTTGTTACACTTAGCACAAACCGAGGGCGTTCCACTTGCTGAACTCTTCGTAGCCGGATTTCTTGTCCTCTTAACATTCTGTTGCGGTGCTCCTCTGTTGCTTCCTTGATAATTTGAGAAAGACCTCTTATCTCCAACTACAACCGTCTGTCTACTGGCAAATCTCTCCGCAATCAAAGCTCTATCCATGACGCTTGCCATGCTCGTAGGTCTATCTCCTAGCATGCCCTTTGCCACCTCGTGTGACAATCCTTCCATGAACTTGTCAATCTTCTTCTCTTCACTCCTCATGATTTCAGGGTAGAATCTGCCTAACTCATGGAATTTCTAGGAGTACTGAGTCACCGTAGTGTATCTCCCTTGTTTCAAACTTAGAAATTCATTAGCCTTTGCATTCTGTGCTGTTCTAGGGAAGTATTCCTTGTAGAACAAATCTTTGAACACTGCCCAATCCGTGATCCTCGGGTTAACCTGCTCATACGCTTCCATCCAACTTTCTGCATTCCCCGCCAACAAGGATATGGCTAAATGAACCCACTCAGATTCTGGAGCTTTCATATTTCTGCACGCCTTCTCGAACCCACGAATCCATAAGTCTGATGCTGTTGGTTCGACATTGCCAAAGAACTCGGCACCCTATGTTTCTTCATCTTCTCATACCAATCCACCGGTCCGTCATAACCCCCAAACCGATGATGCTTTACCGTCTTGCTGCGCCTTTGGTGGGGCATTCGATGCGATAGTTCGTTGGGGATGGGTGTAGCCGGTGCTACGAAAGAATCCGACCTAGGCGGTGGTGGAGGTAGAACCGTCGGTTGCGGTGTAAAACTCAGCGGTGCAGAAGGAAACGTCGATACCTGTGGATAACTGAAAAAATGACTAGCCGGTGAATGAGAAAGTCCCAACCCGGTCCAACTCGTGGTCCTTGGAGCTGAAGTAGTAACCGGTACGCGGGTGTTAAACCGTGAAGGACCCCCTTGTTCCACTCTACCTCTGGTGACAATGTCTGGTCCCTGATTCACCCCACGCATGATGTTGCTCACAGACGGGGTGTTAACTTGGGAAACTGTAGGGCCCTGGGTAGCTAGTCCACTTCTTCTCCTTCTCGGAATCACAACCTTGGTAAATCCTGCCTCAGTGCTACCCGTCTGGGTGTTAACCGCCTCGGTGTTATTCGTATTAGCTCCTCCTCTAGTAAGAACCATTATGTAACCAAGAAAAGAGAGGGGTTACTAAAGCTCTAACACTTATCTTAAAGAAGAAATCAAGTCCTACACAGCAAGGAAAACCTGTCTCTAATACCAACTGTAACGCCCCATTCCCGGACGCCGAGTCCTTATCCGGAAAGAGCGCTCGGCACATATATTATCAAATAAATTCAATAATATATGTAAGCCTTACGTCATACATCAGAACTAAAACGACGCGGAAGATAAAACGACTCGGGAACACAAAAGATCGAACACACGGTTTTCAATGCTGTAAAACTAGATCCAATAAAGAATACTAAACATCCAACATTTAATCCAAGAGAACCAAACGGAACTAATCCAAAAGAAAGACAACAGTGTTTGAATTGAACCAACAACATCGTTGAAAGAATTAAAACTAAAAGAACTAAATCTTCACGAGCTCTGTCTCACACGTCCTCGTCAAAGAACTCATCAGCGTTAGCAACTTTGTTCATCTTCTTTGGGGAAAGAGAAAGACAAACACAAAGTAACGGGGTAAGTACATAAGTACTTAGTAACGCGTAGAAGATCGTATAACCATGTTCTCATAAAGAAATAAAAGCAACGCCGTCTTTTATTAATTCATTTCCGTTATTAACCCTAGCTAACTATCATATTATTTCATAGCATAACATGAGGTTCCAAAGTTATCTAGCTTAGCTCAAGTTTGTTACATCATGAATAACAAGGGCACTACGCCTAGTAATAGGATGTACTAGGACAACTGGGTGCAACCTACTTAGAGACACGCTCTAGTAACCCCGGGAATATCTGAGTCCCGATAGTGTGATGACCGGCAGAATGTACCAGGCGCTTTATCTAGCCAATCGATTGACCGGCGTGGGTACAGTCTACTTTGTCTGGTCAGAGAACACATCGCGATATTGTACTATGCCTTACCAAGCATTGCATGATGTTTAAGATTATTAATCTAGCACATATGTTTGATTAGATGTTTAACTAGCCACCTAAGTGTTTTCAAGTAAGCTCCCTCACCACTCCTACTCTATTTCCTAGACCACTAGACACGGACAAGGCCTAGCAATTACACAGACATCGATAAACTCTAGCTTATCGAAGCACAAGGCAAATCCAAAGCTTTCGACGGTCCCACACTTCATCTTTTCAGGGAATCCATATGGTGCCTGAACTAAACGCATCAAAAGCTAATTCAGGGCTTTGTCACATAAGGTTAAGCAGTAAATACGCTATCATGAAGCTTGAAACACATAGAAAGGAGGTCACACATTAAAGACTCTATCCGGACGGATAGACAGTTCCATCCGGACGGATAGGCTGAGCTATCCGTACGGACAGATCTCCACACAACCCTCAACTTGATACTGTGAAATATCCGTACGGATGACCCTGACTGCACCAAAGAAGACAGTTTTACACTCTGCGTTTTCTACTCAAATCCAACCAAACTTAACATCATTCTAACCCTCCAAACAGCAGAAAAACGTCACCTTAACATCTCGGGTCCTCAAACCATAAAAAGGACACAGTACACATTGCTCTACAACTTTACGAAAACTTAATCATACGATAAGAAAACCACGTTACCTTAATTTGTGTGGTACAACGATCCAAACTACCAAAGCTTTGAAAAAGGTTAAACCTTTAACCTCCAACCTACAACGATCAATCCAAAACTGATCACTATGGTGTTTAAACCAAGGAAAACGCTGCTTAACGATGAGGATGAACAAACCCTAAATCAAGAACGAAGAAAACTTACGTCAACGGATCTAGGGATTGTTGGTATCAAAACGATCCTCGTCCCGCGGTGATCCTTTCTCTCTTGAGACGTCTGTTGAAAAGAGCAACGGATTAGCCTCGAAATGCGAAAGCTTCTTCTTCGTTTTTTTTCTTCTCAAAACTGCGCCCCCCCCCCCCCCCCCCCCCCTATTCTGCGTCCCTCTTCTTTTTTTTTGTCAAAAACAACTAGGTTAAAATTAGGATTAGTTTTCCTTTTATAATCCCAATTATCTAATTATTTTCCTTAAAAAGAAAAATCCTTGTTTATCCCTTTTTCTTTTTCTTAAATCTTTTAATTAAATAATATTCTGATTTTTTGCTAAAAGACCAAATTGCCCTTTTTCAAAAATCGGGATATTACAAAACAATAAAAGGCCAATCAGCTAAGGTTTGGCAATACTGCATTCTTGTCAAACCACTCATTTCCATCTTCTTGTCATTGTACCTTATATTCACGGTGCTCTTCACATTAGGTGTGCTCTCGGTAAACTCTTGTTGAATCAAACTCATGATATGCCGTTGCTTGATCCCCGGTGATTTTGACATTGTTCGTACAAGAGCCTTTTGTGGATCTGTCAAACGAAAACTGAACTCATGCCCTTCTAAATGCTCCGACATTTCATGATTGTGCATTCCATGCCAAACTGTTAACGTCCACCTATAAACTCCATCTTGGATTCACCCCCTATAGTTTAAAAGGCCAATTACACTTCTTTGTGCCTGTTTCCTGCTCAGGCTGACCCCACCCTCTTACCAGACTGAGGTCTGTATGGTCCGTTTCTCTCACATCCCAAGTACAATTGAGGTGTCTTCCTTCCCCCTGCCTTCACCGAAGTAGTAATGACTGTCACGAAACCATTAGCTCGGACAACTGCTAGGACCCACGCTAGTAGCTCTTGTCTACTCTCGAATACCTGCAAGCGTTTTGGACACATCATGATTACTTATAGTTTTGTAGCTTACCTATAGGACATAATGTAAAACACAAACTTCAACATACTTGGTTTGTCGTAAAGTCTTGAGTGTAGTCATGTGAAATGTAACAAAGGTTGCTGCAAGCCAAAGATGCCTTGAAAACATAATGAAGTTCAAGAAATTAATTTCCAGACATTTCAATTTTTCACACGATAAACTACAATTATGCCCTGAAAGTAGTCGGGAGGTTGCGAATATTTTGACCGACTTTTGGTCAAATAATCCGATGCAGTTCACACCATAAACTATAATTCATCCCTGAAAGTAGTCCTGAATCTCCTGATGTCGCGAATATTTTGACCCAATTTTGGTAAAAAATATTCTGATCAAGTTAGTGCAGATTTGCAGCCTTCCCCAACCAAACACAATGCATAATAATAATGGGAAAATGAAAAAAAGATGGTTTTTTAATGTCAAATGGGTAACAAGAACAAAAATAGGAGAAGTCCAAGGTACTACTTGCTAGCATTTTGATTTCCCTCCGTATGACCGATTTTCACCCCAAAAAAAATGATTTTCCTAACAAAGAATGTGGGGAGAAAGACGTAATGTGCTTTGACATAATCTTTAACCATTAACTTGTATCATCCATTATTTAATTGATCAATCTTCTAAAAATTTCTAATTCGCTTATGTATAAAAAGAGGGATAAAACCTAATAGTTTAAGTGTTTTGTGAAAGAGAAAGCGTTAAAACGCATCGGAATATTCTGATCCGAACGTTGTCAAGAATACTTTACATCTTCAGCCTCTATAATGGCTGATATGTTACCAAAATTTTCACAACCTTATGGTTATATTCTAACTTGAAATAGATCCAGAAAACGTAAAATTTCAACCTGTAAAAGGGTCAATAATGTTTCCGCAACGTGCATATCAATGTCTCTTTATTCAGAGCACAAAATGTTCATGGACAATAACATGGTCTAAACCTTTTCCGAAACGTATATACTGTTGTTTTATTCTGACTTGAGTGCAGTAAAGAAAACAAACTTTTCGACTGAAAATTTTGTTAGAAACGTGTACCAAAGGTGAACAAATGCCCACACACGAAAGTAAGAACATGAAAACAAACCGAACAAATAACAAAGAAAATTATTCCTCCCATATCATGTCTTTAAAATAGGCTAAAAATATACTATAATTTGGGCACTATACAATTTAAGACTCATTTAGAGCCAGAATCATATGCGTGCTAAATGTCAAAACGAAGCCCGCTCTCACCCTTGACATGTGTAGAACATATTTAGTGTAAAAAGATGGTCGCAAGAAGTACACCAGTGAAATAATTCATATAAAATAGATATGGGCTTGAAAGAATGCCTGTTTAACTGCTATTATCACAGACAGCAATGAAAGATGCACTGTGAAATGTTTGTATTAAATAATGCTGAGACCTTTATAATTGGTCAAAAACAATTTTAGAGGCATCGCATACACCTCCACACCAATTATGTGGTCCTCAGAAGTTCTTCAATATCTTCTCAGCCGATACTCCATCAGCAACAAGAAGAGATGTCACTTCCTGTTTCAACAAAACAATTAATAATAATAATAATTTAGGTTGCATATTAGTAAGCTCCACAGTCAATCTACTTTTAGGGCACCACAGTAAAATTCCAATTCCACCTCTTCAGGGTCAAATTCATGCACAAAACTCGACTCTATAGGGTGTCGAAAGCACAAAAGAAACTCAACTCTATAATTAAAGACATTTTTTCCTTGGCGTTCTAATCATAGCTCCCTGCAAAGTAGCAAACTTCCATCCACTTATCAAACTCTCTACAACCGACAATTTTTATAATATAACCATTGTAGCAATGAGAACGCTATATATAGCATGCAGGCCAACATCAGTTGTGACATCACAAGTAAGCTTGGCAGCAGTTAAGTAGGTGACTTATGCAAGGGTTTGGAATTTATTTGCAGATAAGTTTCTCTGCAGTGCTTACTGTATTGGATAGAAGAAAATTTGATCAGGATGTCAAGGGGACTATATTGTAAACGGGTTTTATCCAAAACAAGGTTGGGGGGAATTCTATGCCACGGCCCAACGCAACAAAACAACTGAATCAAATGGAAGCAGAAAACAAACCTTTCTCTCAATGCCATCCATGGTGGTTGGCTTCTCGACAAGTTCTTCTAGAGGAGAATGGATGTGTGAAGGAGGATGCAGAATGGAAAATGGATGTGTGAAGGAGGATGCGGAATGGGGAATGGATGTGTGGAGGATACAGAATGGGTAATGGATGTGTGGAGGAAGAATGAGGTTTGATGGGGTAGGTGGGGAAAAATTAATCCTTTCGTCCTTTATGTTGACCAAATTTGCCCTTCAGTCCAGTTTTTAACCTTTTATTTACTTTTTTTGTACAATTCACATACACTAGTTTTCTTAAAATAAAATTACATTTTACATACATTGTTATCTTTAAAAAAACTTAAATTACACACATTATGGTCATGAAAAAAGAATTTGACAATGTTACGACATAAAGGACTAAAACATAGTTTAAGCCGACATAAGGGACGAATTTTACAATTTCACAGGGTAAGCAGGTGGCGTCTCAGCTTCTTTTTGTTTGAAGATAGTGGTATTTTTACTGTCTCATAACAATGTCAATAACTGCTGAAGTACTTACGGTAATATGACGTAACAACTTTCATGCAAAAGGACGCACAACTTATGAAAGTTACCTGACTAGAAAACAAACAAAAAAGACACATATAAGTACCTCAGCCATCTGCTTCTGTCCACAAAGAACTGCACCAGTAGACTTAGGGTTCAAAATCCTTTTTGCTCTGGCGAAAGCAGCCTACAAAGAAAATATATTGTTAATTTCAAAAAGGGGGGAAAATTTGTTTCACTGCTGAAAATGTGTTGCGGACTCACCATAGCATGGTACATAGGTGTCCATTTCTGGACACAAAATGCAAATGTGTAGGCAAAACCCAAGAAATACAACATTGCAAAACATTTTGGGTGCGTTTGGGTGGGAGTTTATTATTATTATTATTATGAGTATGCTGGGAGCCGTGTTGGGAATCAAACTCTGGTTCTCACCACGAAGTGCAATGCCATGTACCAGTAGGTCAGATTCGATTCCATGCGTTTGTGTGAGTTAATTTGCTTTATTCACATTAATTCTTCCGTTGAATAAAGCAAATTTTACATCTACATGACATCAACTTTATTCGACACAAAACTCAATTTGATCCAAACATCTTAACCGAAATTTCTCCACTTAATAAGAATAAAGGTGAAATAACTCGTGTCCAGACAAACTCTTAAATTCTCATACCTGGACATACCCTCGCTCCCCAGACCAAGTATCATGTGGTTGAGATAATACAGGGACAATTTTAACTCCAGAAGATTCCCATTCATCAAATCTATCCTACGAAAAGCAGCATGTATAACATATTTGATTAGAGAATATAAAAAAAAGATAACATGAATATTTGTTGTCAGGTAAAGCTTTTACTAAAAACAAAGACAAAATAGGCCAAGAAAGAATGTGTTTGAACCTGATAGGCCATTCTGTTAAGATTTCTTGCACCGTAATATAGTCTAACATCAGATCTCTTATCTACACCAAATCCTGACTCGATTAAAGAACGAATTGGGCTGCACAAAAGAACATGAAATGAGTTACAAAAAATGAGTTACAAAAAATGCAGCTTGATCTAAATGCAATTTTTTAATGCAGACAGATAGGTTTCTCAAGAGATAAACTCCTGGAAAAGAGCGCGCAAGCCCTTTTCGGATATCAACAAATGGTGGGAAGCAAAAAAATCAAACCCAAGATGCATATCTGATAATAAAATACACAAATTATTGTAAGAAAGCTATGCTAGACGTTCAAACTACGGCAGAATCAAGTTTGCAGCATTCCGGCCATTCAGATAAAAGGAAGATAAAGAAAACAGTAGACTCGATGAAACTAGCTTCATAACTTACTAGGTGAAAACAAACAAATATAGCATGGGATGCAGAAGGTGATGTAGGACATAAGAGCTAATTTTAAGTATTTATTTGTACTTTTCTCGTTGGGTAGCCACATGGGCCTTTTTATTACTGCACACGAGCTTTTATAAGTGTGGGCTCTTGTCTTTTCTTGGGCTTCTAGACTATAAAGGTCTTTAGTTGAAGGGAGGACATTATGTAATATTTATCCTCTTTAATTCTTTAAGAATGAAAATCGTAAGAGCTTGGATTTAGCTCTTGTTTTAATCTTTTTCATTGAAGGTCTTCTACATCATTTGGAATTCTTACTTAGGTTTTAGCTCGTTGATGGCTAAAATGAGCTAAAAGATGCCCAGATCCACAACAGTGTTCAAGATTCAAAGATCCATTGAGATATTCAGTCGAAGCTTCATTCAAAAGTTCGATTCCTTCACATCAAAACCGAATCAAGATTTGGATGGATTTATACACCACCTGAAATATAAAACTCACCGAGTCGTGTGTGATCTTCCTTGTGCTTTTGCGGCTAGGGTTAGTGAAGACCATCACGAACGGAATCATAACGTGAAAGAGAATAGGTACGAGGTGAGATCATATTTTCCTATCTTCAGTGACACTTCAAACAGGAAAGATCTCCTTGAATGGGTCGATGCAGTTGATAATATTTTTTTTTTTTTGAAGAAAAGCAACCACCAGAGAAAGTGAAATGTGAGCTGGCATATTATGCCTTCGAAGGAGAGGCAGAACAATGGTGGTGAAGGCTACAACACCAGAGGCTCTTGGAGGTGAATCGAAGATTAGATTATGCCAAGGATGAAATTTCTTGTGTTCAATGACTTATGGCCTGCCACATGCTCGACAAAATGTTCCTTCCGAGTCTACAGCAGGCGAGGTGAAAAGGGTAAGTTTAACCATCGTGATAAGCTATACCATACCATGGCAATGAATGAAATTGCATTAAGAACAACAGCTGAAATTCATAGGAAGCAAAATGAAAATGGGAGAGAAGTAATGAAGCAAATAATGGTTGATAGTCTTGCACCCACCAGATGTTCGACAGAAGTCTTCTTACTCTTAGTTCTGTACAACAACAAACAAGAAGAGATAAACGTTTTAGAGTTCCTTGGAGTATCTAAGCTAGTCTATGAAAACAGTGACATCTGAACTTTAGGGGACACCAGAATCATCGAAGGCTGCCATTGAAGGAATAAAAGGACACTCTCAACCAGAAAGTAATCCTCAAGGTTCTGAACTTCTGGACGGTGTCGACAGCTGAAGATGGAAGAGAAGCTGAAAAAAACCCTTGGCATGAAGGTCGACTCTGGTTCGATTGAAAAGCCTGAAAATGAGATCCTAAATGTCCAGCAATCAAATGCAAGAGAACGCCAGGTGAATGAAATTCTAGGAGCTCCAAGGAGCATTTGTACCATGCAAATAGGTGAGCTGCAAAAGGGGTTTTATCAACAGCTTCCACAGTTGGGGCACATGATGATAGTGGACAACTTTATGGTGCTACCTCGCTGCTATATCTGTTTCAGGTGCTCATTTTGACTCGTTTTTCAGATACGAAATTATTTTTGCTGGGATGTTGTCATTAATGTTTAATCCTGGAGGCAATCGTCAAAACGACCTACAAAGGTTCTAGAGATTCATTTATCGGTTGAATAACCAGAGCCTGAACTGAAGCAAATTTATGTTAAGAAATGTCTATGAGTAAGAGCTAACTGTTTGGACATTAAACCACTAATCTCATCCAGTTCCACTAGTGACATTGGTATGGTCTTGCAAGGTCTTGTGCCCAGCAAAAACAAAGACACCATATCACAAGACATGTTCGAATCATGAAGCATGAGATTTACAATTTGTATGCCTGGAAAAATGAATAAGCAAGAAAGATGACGGCCAAATACCACCCATAGTAGGACAAGCACCCCATCACAGAATACTTTTTCCATTCACTGCATATACAGACCAGCATAAGGCTGGAACTTGAAAAGACAGCGCAATTGATTAGATGGTTATGAATCGCTTCTTAAGTGGCAATCGAAGTTTGAGATATCTAATTCTTGAGGAGTGCAAAGTCTCTTATTATTCTGTTACCAAGATTGTCTCATTTTTAGTGGATTTAGCAAGAGTTCTAGGAGTAGCGATGACAGGAAGATTCGGTAAATATTTCTCATAAGATATAGTACTTGGAGTTCTCACTAGATGTTGAAGGGCAGAAATGACAAGGAGAATGTAGCAACTCTGGATATTGTCAAGGAATACTGGAAGACTTCTGTAACCAGAAATATTTACACAAGCAGCATGCGCTCAAGATAGCATTACAAACTAGGAAAATGCTACGTGCCTTGCCATTCATTGTTAATAACAATAATATTCCTTTGGGCAAGAGCTGCACTAGTCGTGACAATGTGCATGGGGAATTCTATGATAAATTAAACATTTTTGTACTCAATGGCCTTCCGTCAGGAGATAATCCACATACTTTCAATGGTGATTTGATGGATAAGGGTTCTGTTCCTGTGTCACTATTTGTCTTCAAGTATGTATCTCCCAAGACTATATTCTCTTCCAATGATTAACTATGAGGGCAAGAACATGTGCAAAATTTGTGGTTTTGAGGGGGAAGTCAAGCACAAATCAAACGAAACATTTGTGGAGCCATATGTGAGACGGAGAAGTCTAGAGCAAATGTAATCAAACATTTGTGGGAGCCATATGGGGGAGATTTTTGCTGGTTTCTCTTGGCATTTGGCACATGTCAAAAATAATGTAATCTTTGTGGTTTATGAAAGTTAAGTGCAGAATCACTTTGGGAAACAACTCAAAGAAGCTGTAAGGAGGCAGTCTTATGTGGTAGTGTTGTTTGGTAATGCGGAGAACGTCCAATCTACAGTGTTCAACATATTGCTTCAAGTATTAGATGATGAGAGTTTAACGTGTGGGTGCCGTTCAAGAGAGAGAAGGAGGCAGCCATGACATGCTGTGGGGAGTTGATTAAATGGTATTTAGGCTGAATGGACATTATCTTTTCTGGACTTTAGGCAAATGGACACATTCTCTACAAGCTCAATCTTGGGTTTAACATGATGAACCAAGCCATTGGGGGCATTGAAGTTGCACAACCTGGCCTGAATGAGACAATGGACCGGTACGAGGAAACAACTAAGGGGCATTCAAATTTCAAGTTAAGCACTATTGCGATTTCTTCACTTTTGGGTGTTCTGTACAAGAATAAACGGTCTAAAGAGGTTCTGAAATTGTTACATAAAATGGTGAATAGATTTAATCCACCAAAGGACCTGCTGGTGAGCTTGGGAAATTTTGATGTGCAGGAATTACCATCATCCAAAAACTCGCTCGTGGAGGAGCTTTTTGTGTAGGAGGTGGAGATAATAATGTAGGATATGAGCTAGTTTCTAGTATTTATCCTTACTTTGCCTATTGGGTAGCCATATCCTTTTTTCTTAGCATATTGGCTTTTATAAGTGTAGGATCTTGTCTTTTCTTGGGGTTCTACACTATAAATAGTCCTATGTCTTTAGTTGGGGGGTAAGGGGGGTGGATTATGTAATCTTTGGCTTCCTTATGAATGAAAATCCTAAGAGCTTGGATTGAGCTCTTGTTTTTTTTTCCGTTGTAGATCTTCTACATCATGAGGCATAAAATTATTTTTCAAAAGGGAGAATGCTTTCAATTCTCCAACTTGATTCGCTAAATCTCACCCAGTGAACATGAAACATATGTTGTCTGCCAACGGAGTTGATGAAAAATCCTATCATCCATCTAATTTTGACGTATTCTCTACATTGGGCTTCAAATAACTAGATCAAATTACACTACTGACAGCTACTGATCATATCGTGAAAAAGGGAGAGAGAGCATTTTAATAAGTCCCGGATGAAGAACATTAACCTTTTACGGAGCAGGAGCTTTGAGCCAGAATTGCCAAGTAGGTATGATATTTACAAGGATACGAAACTGAAAAGACAAGGAGGATCTGAATAGACAACAGAGTTCGTTTAGTACATAGAAGTACATTTTTAGTAAGACAAACAACTAGATTACTAAAAAGCAGTATAAAAATACAAATGGTAAACATATCTAACTAAACATGTAAGACATGCTAAAGGGTGCGCCAAGTAACAATGAAATGATGTATTTTTGTCATATCCACAGAGCGTAATGAACCGAAAAAGAAAGAGAAAAGACTCGTTTGATCCTTCATTTACCTTCCCTCCACGAAATATATATGTGTGTGTGTGTGTGTGTGTGTATGTGTCCGTGTGTATACATAGACACATACATTTATACTTAGGAACTAGGCCAAGTAAACCAAATTTCATCTCATGTAAGAATTTATTCTTCACAACCAGACATAACAAGAAGCAGGGAATGCACCCCTGCATAGTAGGTGAGACAACAAAAGAGAATCTTATCAAGATAAATTTACTTTCAAGTCAATCATGAAAAGGGGCTGAAAGAGGCAACAAAAAAATCGTAAACACCAATGACTATTCTACCAATAAATGTGAATGGTGATACTTAAGCAAATAGATGAATTAGTAATGCTTAGAAATTACCTAATTCCAGATCCAGTGGCAAAAATAAGCACCGTCTGATAATTATCCGGAGGCGAGATTTGATCCATATCGAAACCTTTACCCATAACCTGACTTAATTCGACCACATCACCCTTCTGTAGTCCGCAGAGAAGCTCCGCAGTGGAGCCAGCAATACTCTTCACGAGGAATTCGAAAACGCCTTTCCTTGCAGCAAGTGACGGCGGAGAGGCGATGGCTAGGAAGGAAGGTTTGTCGAAAGTAGGAACTTTAAGCTGAAGATACTGACCGGCGTTCGTATGAGAGGTTACAAGGTCAGGGTAGTCGGAGACGTCGACAGTAACGTGGAAGAGAGACTCTGCAGCTGGAGATACGGAGAGGAGAGGTGAAGATATCCAGGTAGTTGTGTCTTGTCTGACGGCGGCTGCGGAAACGGAGAGACGGCGGCGGCAGAGGCTGAGGCGACGGAGGAGAGGTTGGGGCCTTAGGTTGGCGAAGGTCATGGGTGGGAAATGAGAGGATTGGGTGCGGTAATGTGCATGGGAACGGAGGTGAGGTAACGAGGAGGGCCGATTTGGAATTGGAGGAGACCAACAAGTCATTGACATTTTCCCTTTTTTAGGCAAAAGAGCGGTGGGAAAGGAAATACAAAATTGTTTTGATTTGGTCGGACGAAGGAGACGAGAAAGCGCCGGCCACGAGGATAGGTAAGATAACAAAGGGCACATCCATATAATAGAAAAGATTTTATTTGACACAATTTAGTCCATTGGTCACTTCCGTTCGAGATATTTTATTATGCAACGATTGTATCAAGTGATGTATATTAAAATATTTCATTTCTAATTTTTTTCACATAGTATAATTTTATTATGTGTAAGAGGTTAGAAATGAATTCTTGTAATGTAATACATTCGTCCTAAAATATAAGTCATTCTAGAGGTTTTCACACAGATTAATAAAGTGGTTGAATGTCATAAATTTGAAGGTTAATGTCTAAAATGTCCTTTGACTATCATTAATGTAATAGTTGTTAAGTAATTAAAAGTGGTTGGATTGATAATAAATTAAGGGTAAGATAGAGGAAAGAATAATAAATGTTGCATTGGTAATGTAGAATGACTTATATTGTGGGACAAGTATGAAAGTGTAAGATGACTTATATTTTGGGATGGAGATAGTATGTTACTTGGTACAATATTCCTACAACGGTTGTATTATAAAATTTGTCTTTCAATGATCTGTTTAACAAAAATAAAAAATATAACTAAATAAGGCATTTAAGGGAAACACGTTAAATCCACATAGGCACCATAGCGAAGTTTAAAAATCGGCATGTATTGATATGCCCTTTACGGCAATGTTACATTTAGTGTGGTACCCTGTAACGTCACCAGACCCCGAGTCTGGTAGCGCTAAATGAGTCATAAATAGTCTGGTCAACTACTTAGACCGCCGTCATCGCTTGGTCTAAAAGGGCTAACCCGAGTTGACAAAAACTTTATGTCTCACACTTATATGAGGGTGAGCATTCTCTTATTTTACCGATGTGGGACTTTACATTTCCCCCCCCCCCCCCCTTATAAAGGACTGGCGTCCTCGCCAGGACGGCCGAGACTGTTCCCGGATCGTCCCTACCAGAGGTAACTAGAGGCCATCCTTACACCATCTTCTTGTACGGTGCAGCGCATAGTTCCGTCTGATAGTCGGCTCTGAATACCATTCTGTAACGCCCCCAGACCCCGAGCCTGGTAGCGCTAAATGAGTCATAAATAATCCGGTCAACTGCTTAGACCGCCGTCCTCGCTTGGTCTAAAAGGGCTAACCCGAGTTGACAAGACATTTATGTCTCACACTTATATGGGGGTGAGCATTCTCTTATTTTACCGATGTGGGACTTTACATACCCTTAAAGACACCCAAAAAATAACTAGCTCATCCGGTAAATTATTAGGGCGTTCTTATTAGCATGACATTCGTTATATCGCTACACCCCACCTACTGGTACCATACCATTTTCACAAAATCAACCTTGCAAAAATTGTATCTAGAGCCAATAATTAACTTTCCCAAAGTCTATTCAGAATCGACTTTGCGGGAAGTCGTTTTTTGCTATAAAATCGATTTTCCTTAGATCGATTATATTGTGTTGCACATTTATTATGATGCACTGGTAGAATTATTATGGTGCAAATAAAAGCCCTTAATTATTATCCCAAAACCACGTCCCCCCCCCCCCCAACTCCTCATGATTTCCATCCAACAAAGAATCCACCATATACATAAATCGGAGTAACATCCTTCCTCATCTCCTCCCTAACCATATTTGTTACTCTAACTGTCTTCCCATTTACTCATTCCTATAGTGGTCCTTTCTATAGTGACTTTGATGCCGTATATTAACCAACGATTTGAGTGAAGAAGGGTGGATTAATAACCTAGAGAAAACAAGGTGAATAATTTAATTTGTAACATTATAAATCACAAAGATCGACATGGCAGTTGGATATGTAAAGACTAATTGATGTGATTTCGGATTGGAAACATGATAGGTAGTGCAAGGAACATCCTAAGGGATCAATAACGAGTTTAAAACCTAGTCCTAGAAAATACAGTCTATGACGTAGGCCAAGATACTACAATGTTTCGCTTGAAAACGCTGATTCGTTCTCGAAGGGTTGTATCCTCTACGACGTAGCAGATACTCACTCACAATTGATTAAATTTAGTCAAGTCAACTTAACCAAGAAAAGTTCACTATAATAATAATAATGTTCTGATTCTGAAAAGTGTTGGTAAATGCCTTTATATAGGCTACAAAGTAATAGACTGGAATTCTCCTAAGCAATGTGGGAAAAGAAAACTAGCAAAAACCCTAAAAAATCTAGGCAATATTGGATCCACTTGATGGGCCTTATTGGTCACCTTAGGCCCATCAGACTTTTATTAAATAGACTAGTGCAAATAATGTAAAAACAATTCCAATAAATAAAATAATTCATTCAAGCTCATCTTTGCTCTCCTCAGGCCCAATAGCATATATGGTGCATCCAGTTGCCTGCTAAATTGTCTTATTGCCCTACATACAAGCTCATTTGCTTAGAAAGCATTTCCACTTTTCAGCGATTTGCTATGTTAATGTGCATTTTGCCTTATACCATGTGAAATAAAAATTAAATTTTCTATTTGACTTGTAGGTTCCATTGCATAAGCTCAAGACCGGTGGATGATTGTCTCGTCGAGTGTAAATTAATGAAGGATATTCTGGTTGAAATGATATTTTGTTGTTGTGAACTTTGTGTTGAGATTCTCGTTGGATTTTCTTGACGTTCGGTGCATAATAAAAGCCAAAAGTTTAACATCTGATCATGAAACCTCATCTTGAGAGCTATCTAAGAATGCGCCATTGGGAAAAATTGAAGGGAAGCACATTATGTGTGTTAAAAATGAACAAAAACAGCCATCATATATGCTTTACTACAACTATTTTCAAGTGTAACTTTGATGTTGAAAACCTCTTACATTCAATGATTGCCTATGTATTTTCTGCTTAGTATTGAAATGATTGGTAGGAGAATATATATATATGATGGTTCTGTTCATGATATACAATAAGTTTTGTCAATTTGATCATGTCATTTTCAACAACAAAACTTGATGTGGTTAAGATATTCAGTTTTTTTTTTGTGCTTTTCAGTTGTGATCGGTTTATTGATGTATCATTCTAGCTGATAGTTTATTGTCATGTATGTAGGATCTGGTTATATAAGAATACATGGGGTGAATGGTTGATTTTATGAAGGTTACTCTTTAAAACATTTCCCCATCAAAAGGTTTTCTTGTTATCCTAAGACAACCCCATTTAACACACTTCAAGCATTCATGACAAACAACATTGCAGATTCATTATAAGGCTAAATCTTAAGGAAATAAACTAGGGTTACTCAGCTGTAACGCCCCACTCCCGGACACCGAGCCCTTATCCGGAAATACGACGTTCGGCACATATATAAATAAAATTTAATTCATTTATATATGTAAGCCTACAATCAATACAATCGAAGCGCGCGGAAATTTAATGCTCGGGTAGTAAATGTCCATAAAGATGCTAGAATAAGAAAAAGTACTAAAAGCTGAAAGTGTATCAAAACAATACAACTGAAGTCTCTCGAACAGTCCAACGGGAATACTATGAAATAAGAAATAGAGATGAACACACGTCATCCCAAGGTACTATAAAAAGTATATAAAACAGTACAACAACTCAAATATAAATAAAAGTGCATAAAATGAAATATCAAGCTCAGAGATCCTCCTCGGGAACATACTCTTCGTAACACTCGAAATCCTGTTCGCCTTCTCACCCCCAAGCACATATAACAAAAATGCACAAGGGGTAAGTATATAATACTCAGTAAGGAAGAGAAGTACGTTTAAGCTTAGAATATATAAGGTTCATTATTATTAGATTTCTACTAAAAAGGCAAGACCGACTTGGATTCTACGCATAAAGGTTACATCTCCCAATATGCCTAAACTGTAACTACTTAGCTTATCTTTGTTACAATATGCTATCAAGGTGGAACGTGACATATTGAAATCTTCAGGATACAATAACCCCGGAACGTATTGAAATCTTCAGGATACAATAACCGGTTCCGATAGTATGAACATACGGCCCATGCCTATAGGCCTGCAGGCCGATAGGACCTTCACTTTGACTGTCTGTTCACACATCACGCTATAGATCTTCAGGATCTACCCAAGACCACATGGTGTTTAATCTTTTATCTAGCAAGTTGTGTAGTAATAAGTGATTAACTAGCCGTCCTAGTTCATTTAGATAACACTCCCTCACCGACACCACTCATCATGATCAAAAGACCAACTCTAAACTTAAGTAAGTTTTAAAGGTCTTAAAATAAAATAGTAATACGTTTACAAAGGTTTAAGGTTGATTAAACAATCCTAAACGATAGTTGAAAGCCACAATAAACAAGGCTGAAAGACCAGCTCCAGGTGAACGCCCGTCTGAAGGACCAGACGCCCGTCCGACCTGGGAATTTTCCAGAAACTGCATCGCGAACCCTCATCGTTTTCATCCATTTTTCAACCAAAAACCAAACTCTCTCAACCAAGTCCTACGCAATTAATCTACCAGCCATACCAAAATATCAACCATCTCATAGACATCAATTTAATGCCAATTGAATCACTAAAACAGCAAGGAAAACAACACAAATGCTACAAATTCGAAACTGAAAACGTAAGGATTTCTCCATACCTTTTCTGCCTAAATACTCCGAATTAGATGCTGTTCCTGGTACCGATGCGAAGCTCTCGTCACGAGGATTCCAACGGTATGCTACGATCTGAAAACGGAATAGAAACGAGGGAGATATCAAGGGTAGAAATTTGACGGTTTCAAGCCAAAACGAAATCTAACCTTCAAACTCGTCCGAAACTCGTAAACCATAACTCCATAAAGACTAACCTTCACTGGGCGAAATTAGTATCCAAACGACCCTTGCGTTACGTAGAACGTTTTTCCTTTGAGGAGTCTCGTACAAACGAGCGACGGATTAGCTTCAATTTTTGAAACCCTCTTCTCCCTCTTTTCTTTCCCAATCTTTGCCGCTTCTCACGATGAAGAACCCGTTTCCCTTTTTTTTTTTTTTTTTTTTTTTTTTAAACTTGACTAATGTGAATAATGGGAGTTTAACCCTTACTTAAATCCCATTAACTCCCATAATTTCCAAATCCATTAATTCCCTTTTTATTTTTTTTCTTTTAAATCCAAAAATTATAAATATAATATTCCGACTTTTCGTTAAAAGACGAAAATGCCCTTTCCGAAAAATCGGGATATTACATTCCTTCCCCCTTAAGAGGAGTTTCGTCCTCGAAACTTGAACGTACCTGGTAAATCCAAAAATTCCGGGAATTCGTTGATCATATCACCTTCAACTTCCCAAGTTGCTTCTTCAGGTGTATGGTTGCTCCACTGAACAAGAACCAACTGAACCATCTTCCTCTTAATCATCTTTTCCTTCCTGTTCAGAATCTTAATCGGCTTTTCATCATAAGCGAGGTTGTCTGAAGTATCTCTTGGATCCACTGTAGACTCAACCTCTGTCTTCGTCAAACACTTCTTCAACATCGATACATGGAAGACGTTGTGAACTCGGACATTGACTCGGCAACCGAAAGCTATAGGCTAACGGTCCAATCCTCTCCAGGGATCACAAAAGGTCCAACATACCTCGGGCTCAACTTTCCTTTCGACCAAAACGCTTTACTCCTCTCATTGGTGATGCCTTCAAGTAAACACGATCACCAACCTCAAACTCAAGCGGTCTCCGTCGACATCCGCCCACTTTTCGCCTATCTTGAGCTATCTGCGATTCTTCTTCACTAACCGAACCCTCTCTTTGGCTTGCTCAACTAACTCGGCCCGAAGTCGTTTCTCCCCAACGTCATCCCAAAACAATGGCGTCCCGCATCTTCTACCATACAAAGCTTCAAACGGTGGCATGCCTATGCTCGCATGATAACCGTTGTTGTAAGCAAACTCGCAGTAGATAATGCGCCCAGGGATCCGCCTACCTCCAAGACACATGCTCTAAGCATATCCTCAAGTGTCTGGATAGTCCTCTCAGACTGACCATCTGTCTGAGGATGGAATGCGGTGCTCAAATCCAACCGAGAACCAAATGCCTCATGTAAGCTCTGCCAAAACCGACTGACGAACCTCGAATCCCGATCAGAAACAATGGAGACTGGGACTCCATGAAGCTTCACTATATTGTCCATATATAGTTCCGTCATCCTTGCCAAGGGCATATTCATCTTGGAAGGCAAGAAATGAGCCGACTTGGTTAATCTATCAACAATTACCCAAATAGCATCATGTCCACCCTTCGTCTTAGGCAAACCTGAAATAAAGTCCATAGTGATCTTTTCCCATTTCCATTCTGGGATATCCAAAGACTTAAGCATCCCGCCTGGCTTCCTATGTTCAGCTTTCACTCTCTGGCAGACATCACACTCAGCGACAAACTTAGCAATCTCTAGCTTCATTGAGGGCCACCAAAATCTTTCTTTCAAATCCCTGTACATCTTGGTAGAACCCGGATGCACTGCAAAAGCGATCTTGTGTGCCTCTTCCATAACTCTCCGTCTCAAATCTCCAACATTAGGCACACGGAGACGATCCTGATACCACAGATTTCCACTCTGATCCAACACATAGCCAACTATAGGCTTCTCTCTTGCAACCCTCTTCAAATCAACCAAAACTGCGTCTTCGTCTTGCTTTGCTCTGATCTCATCCATCAACTCTGATCTAGCCAACAACGGTGCTGCAAACTGACGGTCCTCAATCTGATCAAATCTGCTAAACTGCAAATCATCAACCCCTGCTGTGGTAGCCTCAACACTGGGCTCTAAAACCACTGGTTTCCTGCTCAGGGCATCCGCTACTACATTTGCCTTTCCCGGATGGTACTGAATTTCCAAGTCATAATCCTTCACGAACTCTAGCCATCTCCGCTGCCTCATATTCAAATTCTCCTGAGTGAAGAAATGCCTTAAACTTTTGTGGTCGGTGAAGATTCTAGCCTTGACCCCATACAGATAGTGCCTCCAAATCTTTAATGCGAAAACCACTGCTGCCAACTCTAAGTCATGTGTAGGATAGTTCTTCTCATGTACTTTCAATTGCCTGGATGCATAGGCAATGACCCTGTCTGGCATGTTTCCTGGCAACTCATCTGGAAATACCTCGGGATAATCTCTGACTACTCTAGTATCTTCCAACTTAGGTTTCACTTGTTCCACATCCACTGCGTACAACAAGTAGCCCTCACATCCTTTCTGACATGCCCTGATGGCCTTGACTGCTGAAATGATAGGATGTCTCTTCTTGCCTGGCCTGTAAACGTCCCCTGATAAGTCTTATCTGCTTTCCCCCGGGACTCTGAAAATAACTCTCTTGGCCCTGCAATCCAAGTGAACATAATTCTTGGATAGCCAGTCTATCCCAAGAATCACATCAAAGTCTGAGAAATCCATAACCGTGAAGTCACTCTTACACGGATAGGGTCCAACCTGAACATCCACTTGTGGTATCATCTCAACCACCTTATTTACCTTGCCTAGGGGTGTAACAATCTCCATAGTATCTCTTAAAGGCTCCATAGGTAAATTTAGTTCCTTAGCAATCCTAGAGGACACAAAGGTGGTTGAGGCTCCTGTATCAAATAAGGCCCTGACTACTAGATTGCCTACTCTTATCATACCTGTGATCACATCATCATCTGGCTCAACCTCTCTGGCATCAACAGCAAACATCTGCACCTGCTTACTCGGACTGCTCTACTAGGTGACTCGCCCGAGCACCGGCTACCTTGCGTGGACAATTCCCGGAGAAATGACCCCGTTCACCACAAAAGAAACAACCTGAGGTAGTCGGTGGTCTAGCTGCCGGTGGAGCGCCAACTGGTGGCCTGACTGCTGGTGGGGCACCAACCGGTGGTCTAACTGCTGACTGTGTGGGCAACCTCCTGAACTGCTGCTGCGGAGCCCCTCTGCCACTGCCCTGACTTGTTTCAAAGTTTTTTTTATTACCAACCACCACTGTAGCTCTCTTCCTGAAAGTCTCGACTTCCAAGGCTTTATTCGGTAGCTCTGCCATATTCCTTGCTGTAAAGCCTAGCATGCCCGACTGAATCCCATATGCCAAACCGTCCTTGTAACGGGCCATTTTTCGTTCTTCCACTTGCATCAACTCCGGATAAAATCTTCCTAACTCATTGAACCGAT
This sequence comes from Gentiana straminea, assembly GCA_036785695.1. Taxonomy (NCBI): domain Eukaryota; kingdom Viridiplantae; phylum Streptophyta; class Magnoliopsida; order Gentianales; family Gentianaceae; genus Gentiana; species Gentiana straminea. The sequence goes on along the minus strand of JAVUPR010000224.1, from coordinate 8,912,734 downwards.
TTGTGTACTGGGACACTGTCATGTGATTACCTTGTTCAAGTTTCAAAAACTGACTGGCTTTTTCCGCTTGTACCGTTGCCGGAAAATACTCGTTGTAAAACATGGCTTTAAAAGCCGCCCAATTTGTTACCTTACCGCTGCTACTCTGAACCGCATCTATCCAAGCCTCGGCCGAACCTAAAAGAAAACCGACCGCTAACTGGGCCATCTCTGTCTCAGGGACACCTATATTCCTACACGATTTCTCAAAACTTCTGATCCATTCCTCAGCCTTTGCATGTTCCACATTCCCATAAAAATCTTGCATACGGTTTCTTCTCAGCCTAGTGTGCCAATCTACTGGTGGTGCTGACTCAACAACCGGCCTAACTGGTGGGTAAACCGGAGGGTAACCATAGGGTATTTGCTGCTGCTGCTGAACCGGTGGCCTGAAAGGCTGATAGACCGGGGGATAACCAAGGGGTACCTGCGGCTGCTGCTGATAGTAATACGGAGCCTGATGCTCAGCCTGGTAAGGAGGATAATCTAGGTACTGCTGAGGATACTGCGGAGGGTGCGCGTGCCGCCGAAAACCATGCGAGGATAGCCCGTCGTGGTGCTGTGTCACCGGTGGTGGGTAGACAACCGTCCTCTCGCCGATACCGCCCCGACCCGGGTTGATACGAAGAAGGCCGGAGTGACGCCGCATGGTTAACCACGGTGGAGGAGGTGGTGGTGGATCCCGATGCTTGAACCCGCTCCGGCTCGGGTGACGGTGTAGGCCGTGCGAGGCGGCGGTGACAAACCTGCGACGACCCCTGAGGTTTCACCCCTCTCGGATGTCGATTACCAAGAGCCAAAGTCCTCGATCTTGTGTTTCTACTCATCCCGACAACCAAGAGAACCAGAGTGTTACTAAGGATCTAAAGATAAGATTGAGTTAAACTCAAAGAATAGAAGCCTAAGGAACACGTATCTCTGATACCAACTGTAACGCCCCACTCCCGGACACCGAGCCCTTATCCGGAAATATGACGTTCGGCACATATATAAATAAAATTTAATTCATTTATATATGTAAGCCTACAATCAATACAATCGACGCGCGCGGAAATTTAATGCTCGGGTAGTAAATGTCCATAAAGATGCTAGAATAAGAAAAAGTACTAAAAGCTGAAAGTGTATCAAAACAATACAACTGAAGTCTCTCGAACAGTCCAACGGGAATACTATGAAATAAGAAATAGAGATGAACACACGTCATCCCAAGGTACTATAAAAAAGTATATAAAACAGTACAACAACTCAAATATAAATAAAAGTGCATAAAATGAAATATCAAGCTCAGAGATCCTCCTCGGGAACATACTCCTCGTAACACTCGAAATCCTGTTCGCCTTTTCACCCCCAAGCACATATAACAAAAATGCACAAGGGGTAAGTATATAATACTCAGTAAGGAAGAGAAGTACGTTTAAGCTTAGAATATATAAGGTTCATTATTATTAGATTTCTACTAAAAAGGCAAGACCGACTCGATTCTACGCATAAAGGTTACATCTCCCAATATGCCTAAACTGTAACTACTTAGCTTATCTTTGTTACAACATGCTATCAAGGTGGAACGTGACATATTGAAATCTTCGGGATACAATAACCCCGGAACGTATTGAAATCTTCGGGATACAATAACCGGTTCCGATAGTATGAACATACGGCGATGCCTATAGGCACACGGGCCGATAGGACCTTCACTTTGATTTGTCTGTTCACACATCACGCTATAGATCTTCGGGATCTACCCAAGACCACATGGTGTTTAATCTTTTATCTAGCAAGTTGTGTAGTAATAAGTGATTAACTAGCCGTCCTAGTTCATTTAGATAACACTCCCTCACCGACACCACTCATCATGATCAAAAGACCAACTCTAAACTTAAGTAAGTTTTAAAGGTCTTAAAATAAAATAGTAATACGTTTACAAAGGTTTAAGGTTGATTAAACAATCCTAAACGATAGTTGAAAGCCACAATAAACAAGGTGAAAGACCGGCTCCGGTGAACGCCCGTCGAAGGACCAGACGCCCGTCCGACCTGGGAATTTTCCGAAAACTGCATCGCGAACCCTCATCGTTTTCATCCATTTTTCAACCAAAAACCAAACTCTCTCAACCAAGTCCTACGCAATTAATCTACCAGCCATACCAAAATATCAACCATCTCATAGACATCAATTTAATGCCAATTGAATCACTAAAACAGCAAGGAAAACAACACAAATGCTACAAATTCGAAACTGAAAACGTAAGGATTTCTCCTTACCTTTTCTGCCTAAATACTCCGAATTAGATGCTGTTCCTGGTACCGATGAGAAGCTCTCGTCACGAGGATTCCAACGGTATGCTACGATCTGAAAACGGAATAGAAACGAGGGAGATATCAAGGGTAGAAATTTGACGGTTTCAAGCCAAAACGAAATCTAACCTTCAAACTCGTCCGAAACTCGTAAACCATAACTCCATAAAGACTAACCTTCACTGGGCAAAATTAGTATCCAAACGACCCTTGCGTTACGTGGAACGTTTTTCCCTTGAGGAGTCTGTACAAACGAGCGACGGATTAGCTTCAATTTTTGAAACCCTCTTCCAGCCCTCTTTCTTTCCCAATGTTGCGCTGCTTCTCTGATGAAGAACCCGTTTCCCTTTTTTTTTTTTTTTTTTTTTTTTTTTTTTTAAACTGACTAATGTGAATAATGGGAGTTTAACCCCTACTTAAATCCCATTAACTCCCATAATTTCCAAATCCATTAATTCCCTTTTTATTTTTTTTTCTTTTAAATCCAAAAATTATAAATATAATATTCCGACTTTTCGTTAAAAGACGGAAATGCCCTTTCCGAAAATCGGGATATTACATCAGCGGAATTTAAAATTTTGATTTCCTTATAAAACAAGAACCCACTTCGTTTAACAATAAACATAAAAGTAGTAGACATGATTTATACCATAATGGTCTAAGATAAGTCATCGTTTTGCCTACGGAGATAGTTTTTGCACGGATCCGCCCAAGTGTTCATCCTCTACCGTTGATCCACACGAATAAATGTCAAAATCCTCTCCAGGATTGTTACCGGAAACAGTTAGCTGCAAGGCCATCTTTCCTCCCCTTCAGAATCTCCCTTTCAATAAGCTCTCTAATTTCTTGTAACATATAAGACTTGTAAAAGAGCTTGACGCCCCTGTCTATTTATAGGTAAAAATGGCGCCCTACATGCCTCTTCAGGCCCAATAGCATATATGGTGCATCTAATTGCCTGCTCTTGAGTCTTTTTAGGATGGATCACATCACTAATGACTAACAGAAAATCTTGGTTGGATTGAAGTTTGACTACCACCCAAGAGAGTTTCTAGATTGGGTTATGGTAAAATTTCAACACATGGACATTGTCTGATTGCCCTGCATACAAGCTCATCTGCTTAGAAAGAATTTCCACTTTTCATCGATTTGCTATGTTAACGCGCATTTTGCCTTATACCATGTGAAATAAAACATAAATTTTCTATTTGACATGTAAGTTCCACTGCATAAGCTCAAGACCGGTGGATGATTGTCTCGTCGAGTGTAAAAAAATGAAGGATATTCCAGCTGAAATGATATTTTGTTGTTGTGAACTTTGTGTTGAGATTCTCGTTGGATTTTCTTGACGTTCGGTGCATAATAAAGCCAAAAGTATAACATCTGATCATGAAACCTCATTTGGAGAGCTATCTAAGCATGCGCCATTAGAACATATTGAAGGGAAGCACATTAATTTGTGTGTTAAAAATGAACAAAAACAACCCTCATATGTGCTTTACTACAACTATTTTCAAGTGTAACTTTGATGTTGAAAACCTCTTACATTCAATGATTGCCTATGTATTTTCTTGCTTAGTATTGAAATGATTGGTAGGAAAATACATGTATATAATGGTTTTATTCATGATATACAATAAGTTTTGTCAATTTGATCCTGTCTTTCAATAACGAAACTTGATGTGGTTAAGATAGTCAGTTTTTATTTGTGCTTTTCAGTTGTGATCAGTTTATAGATGTACCATTCTAGCTGATAGTTTATTGTCATGTATGTAGGATCTGGTTACATGAGAATACATGGTGTGAATGGTTGATTTTATGAAGGTTACTCTTTAAAACATTTTCTCATTAGAAGGTTTTCTTGTTATCCTAAGACAGTCTCATTTAACACACTTCAAGCATTCATGACAAACAACATTGCAGATTCACTATAAGGCTAAATCGTAAGGAAATAAACTAGGATTACTCAACGAAATTTAAAATTTTGATTTCCTTATAAAACAAGAACCCACTTCGTTTAACAATACACATAAAAGTAGTACACATAATTTATACCATAATGGTCTAAGATAGGTCATCGTTTTGCCTACAGAGGTTGTTTGTGCACGGAGCCGCCCAAGTGTTCAACCTCTACCGTTGATCCACACGAACAATTGTCGAAATCCTCTCTAGGATTGTTATCGGAAACAGTCAGCTGCTAGGCCATCTTTCCTCCTCTTCAGAATCTCCCTCTCAATAATCTCTCTAATTTTCTAGTAAAATATAAGACTTGTATTATGATACAAAAATTCTTAACGCCCCTACCTATTTATAGGTAAAATTGGCGCCCTACATGTCTCCCAAAACCCTTGGGATTAGCTTATTGACTTTGAGTATAGATTAAGAAACCAATTTCCAATAGAATAAGGATTTAATGAAATAATCATTTTAATTGATTTATTTCATACCTTAGATTGAATAACATATTTTAATTAATTACAAGTGTTTATATATACTACAAACACATATACATTTTGTATGTATATTTATCAATTAGTGACGTAATTAATATCTTGTGTTATTTATTGGAAATAAATAAATACTATAATATTCATTACTACTCCAACACTTTATAGTCGTGATAGATAGAGTCTTATTCTTTTTTCTTTTCTTTTTTTAAATAAAGCCTTATTCAGTTATTACTATATGTTACAATATATGGATAAATAAATGACGATACAATAGGATATGCTCAACTTAACACGACTCAGCTCAATGTAGTAGTCAACTCAGCACAGCTAGAGTCAGCTGAGCTAAATAGGCACAAATCAACTCAACTGGGTAACATAGCTAGGCAGTTATTCAGTTGTAACAGACTTGTAACTTCCATTAAATTGATTCATGAGGAGTATGCTCTATAAATAGCCAATTATCTGCAGCATTGAGTAATAAGAATTCTGCATTTTATTTTGTTTTGTGTTCAATTTCACAACTTCAACATGTTATCAGAGAGTGAAACTTGAGAGTTTCCATTAATTTTCTGTGTTTTGACTCTTGTTTATAAAGAAACTTGAGAGTTTTCTGTTAGAAATAAAATTGAGTTTTGATGATGTTTCATCAGTTATTATTTAATTGTTTGTTTAAACCCCATTGATGAAGTGCTGGAACTAGCTGTTATAGTGAAGTAATGCATAGGATTTATTATATTCTTGTTTTGTATAGGTTATATCAGACAAGTAATGTAATAGATATGTTTTTAGTTAAGTCTAAGACTGAAACTCAAACTGAATCAAGAATGGTTCACTAAGGGATCAAACTCAGTTGGCCATGTTCAAAGCTGAAGACTCAAGACCGAGGGAACAAACTCAGTTATGAAGGATGAGGGATCAAACTCAGTTATTGAAGACCGGAGGCTGAGGGAACAAACTCAGTTTTTGAAGACTACACCGAGACTGTAAGGTTAGAATTCAGGTAAGTCTGTGATGGCCTGAACTGACTTTATAGATCTTGTATTGAAGGTCTAAGATCCATAAGGATAATGTGATCTCAGTTATTCTAAAATATACAAATTGTGTACTCCGATCTCTCTAAACTTCAAGATCAGTTAAATGAGTATACTCAATTCTTTTTTAAGGGTAAATACTCAGTTTTGAAGAAGATTAAAAACTGAGTTAATGCTCAAACTCTGTTATCAATAGAAAAACTAAGACAATCAAGAACTCAGTTACTCAACCAATCAGTTAAATTGAAGAAAATCAGAACGTTGGATATCAAGCATTCTAAAAGTGTGACATGTCAGAAGGACAATAACATTTCTGACAACATGATAGCATATTCTATGGAATCCATGGTGAACATTATGAAATTCAAAAATATGACCGTTGGATTTCACCCTATAAATAGAGGACTTAGCTACAAGGATCAAACACACATCAACCATTTTGCACACCGAAGTAACAAGTTTTGAGCCTAAGTTCTTGCATTCAAGTTATTGCTATCATATTCGTGCTGACAAGAAAAATCCTGAAAATCTTCCAAGTGTTCAAGCATTCAAGATCATCAAGAACCAACACTTGAAGAATCCAAGTCTGAATCACTTACTTGATTCAACACAACTTTGATTTTATAAAAGGTTTGGACTGTGAAGCATCCGATCTAGGGTGTCAAGGACAGTTGTTGCAGTCTGGGAGACTGTGTGTGGTGGAGCTGGTGAAAAGGCAATTCACCCCTTTAAGGAGTAGTGAAGCAGTAGGAGAGCAACAATCCTACCTATTATCCAAGTGTTTAGATTTTGAAGCTCGGGATTAGTCACGGACAATCAACTAGGACTTTTTGTAACCGTTGTAACTTCAAGAAGTCTAGTAGAAAATTTCCTCCTACATCACAGAGGAAAAGAGGATTGACATGATTACACCATCTGGAACCTCTATAATTCTTGTGTTTTTATTCTGCGTATTTACTTTAAGCATTTACTTTTGGTTATTTACTTTACAGTTTCTAGCATAAACTGACTTGCAAACTGATTGAACTCACATCAAGCACAAAACTGAGTTTCACTGAAACTCGGTTCAACATTATTACAAAAGATCAACTTAACATATAAAAATGCTAAATATAATTCCGTTGCATTTAACTCAGTTGTAGAAAAAGTCAACAGACCTTTTCTCAGCTCAGTTATCTTAACTCCGTAGAAAGTTTTATATGAAAAGTTTATTCACCCCCCTTTAAACTTGTCCAAAGCCTTTACAAGAAACAAACAATTGGTATCGGAGCAGTGTTCTTCATACAATGATCTGTTATGAAGTTATCCTTTAGTTGATCTTTATGAAAAGTCTAGAAAACTTTTTCAGAGTTCAGTTTTCAAACTTACATCATGGACAACAATCAATATGCTAGCAGAATTCTTATGTCAAGCATGGACAGATTTGACGGATATAAAATATGATTGCAGGCATATTTGGCGGCAATCCATGACAAAATGATGGATGTGCTAACTGAAGGACCACTTAAGATTACTCATGTACAGACAATCCATGGAGTCCAAACTAGACTTTCCAAACCTAAGGTTGTCTGGAATGCAGATGATCGAAAAAGAGCAAATCTTGACAATGTGGCAATTGATATCATCTATAGAACACTTGATAGCAACATGTGTTAGGAAATCTACGGGGGAATGCAGCGGAATTCAAAAATTTATTTCCTTTTAACCAGGATCGACTTCGTTTAAACAACAAGCATAAATGAAGTATATGGTGGTTACCTTGCTTGATCTAAAAGATCGACGCTTTGACCGTCTAAGGAGAGTAACGATGCACGGAGCCGCCCAAGCGTTCGGCCTCTACTGCTAGTCCACATGAACAACCTGCCGGAATCCACCATTGGATTGGGACTAGAAAAATCCGGTTGCTAGACCGGGCTTTTCTCTCTCTCAAATCTCTCCCTAAGAAGCTCTTTATTTTTCACAAGAACTATTAGTTCTTGGAATTGTGTTGTACAAAAGAGCTAGCCAAGCCTCCTTATTTATAAGAGATGTGGCGCCCTTAAGTATCCCAATCTGATTGGGAGAAGCTTCCTAGTAAATTGGGGAGACCTTTTTCTTATAAAATAAGGAAAATACATTTGATTGATTTATCTCATTTAATATTCAATATCATATATTAAATATATTTCCAAGATATATATTGACAATATCTTATATTGAATATATCTTTATCTTATTACCATAAACCTATTTTTACAAAATAAATTAATATCTATTATTAATATTTTGATAATCTTATTAATTAAATTACACAATTCAAATGTATCCAATACAAATCAAAATGGCGTCCCTTCCTCACTTATTTGGGAATTGAGATTTTCTTTAATTAATATAATACTATGATTAATTAATTTGCAAAATACATGTATATCATATATATACATATATTGAAATATATATGTATCAATATACATATTTAATTAATCAACATAATTAATGATACATATCATGGAAGTTCAAATATCCATCTTGAAGATGACGCAAGTGAGGATCCACTTCAGATTCAAGAAGGACCGATGACGAGAGCTCGGAAACGAAGACTCGAGGATGCATTGAAGAAATTAGTTCTTTCTTTGAATTATTATCGAGTGGGAGAGGAAAACTTATCTATTTTGTTATTATTTACATGTAATAAGGGGTAGGGGTATTTTTGGGAGTTTTGACCAATTTTGAACAACCCTTCCCAAAATGGCAGTTTTGTCAAACCCGACCTTCGGTTTTCCATTTTGGGAAACTAAACCCTCCATTCCCAAGGTATTTGAGGCCCTACCCTACAATAATCTACCCTTTTTACCCTTCAAAAACCCGATACCTTTTTCACCTTAAATTTTGGAAACTGTCCCTACTAAAAATGGACCTTGTCCAAGATTGCGCCCAAGACATGTCCAAGACTTGTCCTAGACATGCCTTGGACGTGTCTTGCTCCTTCCGCATTCTCCCACATCGATTTGAGTGAAGCTTAGCTCCCAAATTGACAAAGTATAAGTATTTTTGTCCCACATTGCCTATTTGGGGGAAGTTCTCTTAGTTTTAGTTCTATATAAGCTTGTATATTTACCATGTATAGAGGAAGTTATATTTTGAGTGATATTTTATACATATTTGAGTTTCAGTGATTGAAACTTTACTTAGTTAATCTTTTTCCTTGCGACTGGGTGAAAGTTTAGCTTGAGAATTTATCAAAGGTGTGAGCGACCTTTGTGCGAAATTCTCGAACTTGGAGAAACCCGGAGTGCGATTCCGAGGGTGGATCTAAGCCTTGCTCATCTTTCCATTTTCGTCCTTATCATTTCAAATTCGTATTACACCACTTGTCAAACAACGATTGTTTGGTTGACCTAGAAACATCCAAATGCTTTGAAATTTTGGTATCTTCTAGAAAATTTTATGATCTAAAAGTTTCGTTCATCGTTCCTTTTCAAATTCGTTATCGTTTAGTCGTGAAAGTTTCTGTCATTTCGTGTTCCGATTGTGAATCGTCCGCACTATTTGCTCTTGTTTTTGGTTTGTTTGACGGTTGGCATTTACCCAAGGCAAGAAGGAGGGAGAGTGTCAAACACGAGTGACTTGTGAGGATATACATTCTTTGATCATGGATTGCGACTTGTTTTATTCACGTTGTCTTATTCGGGGTAAGGAATACGAGTTCTGCATTGATCACGATGAAGAAGCGACTTTAGTTAGTACTGCGTTGGTTAATGAGCTTGATTTGCCTTTGTATAGGCATCCTCATCCTTATTACAAAAAATTTAGCGGTCGTCGGGTAAATGTTATAAGTCAAGCAAGGGTTTACATTGATCTTAATGGTTATAAGTGTGTTATGTTATGTGATGTATTCCCAATGCAAGGTGAATCTATAGTTCTCGGACAGCAATGGTTACATGAGTATAAAGCCAGGTATGATTCATCCCGTGCTTGGTATTCTTTTTTTGGTATGGGTATGAAGTATGTCCTAGCATCAAGGAAAGTGGTACATGTTGATAATTTGGTGCAAGATTGGTTGGATAAATCGAGAAAGGTTTTTGAAGATTGCCTTCCGGATTTCCCTAAACGGGTTATGGAGAACTATAAACGGCGGTGTCTTTGAATTGGATGCTGAAAAGACATTGAGAGAGGCCAAGAACACACACTCTATGGAACCTAGTGCATCCATGGAGGATGTAATATTTATATCGGCTAAGTTGACATGTCTTACTATGGAAGAGGTAATTCCAAAGGATGAGGCTGTAGTTAATGTTCGTGTTGTCAATGATGCTGATAGACATGCTACGCATTTCATGGAAGTAGAAACTATTGAGGAGGAGTTCAAAAGTAAAGAATCTACGCTTGTGGTTGATATGGAGTATTCTCGCAGGTCTGATATTGTGGATGTGCTTGTGGAGGAGGCACAATATGATTTTCTCTCATTGTCCGCTTGTTCGAGTCCTATTTCATCCCCTTTGCAGGTACCTCTTGAACCCCTATTTGAGGGCGACATTGGGTTAATAGATACGCCCCATGCAGCCCATGTACTGCCTTCGGAAGTTCTTGACATTGTTGATATTGGCGGAAAGCCGGAGCACACTCTCGACGATCCGTATCTTGCGTATGTTGCGGTCAATCCTGATTTCTGTTTATTTGATTATCAAGATACCTCACATGGCTTCAATCATATTTATATCATGCCACAAGACTGTTATGAGGTTCCTTTTGTGAAGTATGGTGCGGTCACTTCGTATGTTGCTGATGCAAGGTTGTTTATTCGCGTTCTTTTTGATCCCGGAATATCTTTGGTATTTATTTTGTGTTCTCACGAAGTTGTGCATGATGGTGCTCTGTTCTATGACATCCTATTGATTCGAGGACGAATCCTTTCCAACCGGGAGGGAATGATACATATCATGGAAGTTCAAATATCCATCTTGAAGATGATGCAAGTGAGGATCCACTTCAGATTCAAGAAGGACCGATGACGAGAGCTCGGAAACGAAGACTCAAGGATGCATTGAAGAAATTAGTTCTTTCTTTGAATTATTATCGATTGGGAGAGGAAAACTTATCTATTTTGTTATTATTTACATGTAATAAGGGGTAGTGGTATTTTTGGGAGTTTTGACCAATTTTGAACAACCCTTCCCAATATGGCAGTTTTGTCAAACCCGACCTTCGGTTTTCCATTTTGGGAAACTAAACCCTCCGTTCCCAAGTACCCTATACCTTAAAGGTATTTGAGGCCCTACCCTACAATAATCTACCCTTTTTACCCTTCAAAAACCCGATACCTTTTTCACCTTAAATTTTGGAAACTGTCCCTACTAAAAATGGACCTTGTCCAAGATTGCGCCCAAGACATGTCCAAGACTTGTCCTAGACATGCCTTGGACGTGTCTTGCTCCTTCCGCATTCTCCCACATCGATTTGAGTGAATCTTAGCTCCCAAATTGACAAAGTATAAGTATTTTTGTCCCACATTGCCTATTTGGGGGAAGTTCTTTAGTTTTAGTTCTATATAAGCTTGTATATTTACCATGTATAGAGGAAGCTATATTTTGAGTGATATTTTATATCTTTAAAGTTTCAGTGATTGAAACAAACATAGTTAAAACTTTTCCTTGCGACTGGGTGAAGGGTTAACTCGAGAATATATCAAAGGTGTGAGCAACCTTTGTGCGACATTCTCAAACTTGGAGAAACCCGAAGTGCGATTCTGAGGGTGGAACTAAGCTTGCTCCTATCTTTGTTCTTCATGTTTGTTCTTATTATCCTAATCTAGTAAGTATTTTCGATTTTCCTTCTTGTTTTCTTTTCAATAAAACGTGTTATTAACTTAATTAGCAAGAACACTTAAATCTAGATCCTTAGTTTTCATATCAATTAATATCTTGTATTATATTTATTCATAATAAATAAATACCACCATATTAATTTACAACTATAACCCTTATAGTATGAGATAAATTCTTTCCTTATTTGGTCATCAACTATAACCACATAATCCGGCTAGATGTTCTTATGTGTGTGATCCGACAGGCTTCCGAATATGTTGGCCGTAGACACAAAGTGCAAATTACAAAAATGCCCTTCATACCTAATGATCACGAGATAGCGTCTAGCAACACATCGTGACCCCCAATCATCGGAAGAGTCAAATGCAATGACTACTACCTTTCATGTGAAACAGTTACCGTGTAAATATAATCCTTTCGCTGTAATAATATCCATACGGTCGTAAGTCGAGTGTCAAACATCATCAACCGTATCTTATAATCCGGATATCAAGCTCTCTTGAAGTAACTCATTCACTTCCACTTTGCAAAGATTCACGAGGGTAAGACATTCCTTATAAGAAGGCCCTTTTGGATATTCACCCCTACTGATAGGGTACGTAATTCCCAGACAACCAAACATGTATACTCCGTATGCTTCAGTATCATACCCTATCACTACTCCATGATCGCCCCGTGGCTAAGGGAAACCTCAATAATGTCACTCCGGTCCTAAGGATAATTACACAACCGTCACATAGTGTGACACTTAATAGTGTAAGTGGGTCAGTCTAACGTACGCATTCTGTAATACACGTCCACGTACAATCCAAGTGTCTCTACACTTCGATAGACAAGATCTATCCCTGCCCTTAAAGACAGAAGACATCTAATACGTGCTAGTCTGTTTGTACTATCAATGCCCTGTTTAATAGCACATAAGCCTAAAGACATTTAAGTATCAAACTTATTAAAGTGATTAGAGTCTCATCAACCATAATCGCCTGTCATGGTTTCTCTATCACAGTTTAATACTAAGGATGTTATCATATGACAATAGAAAAGCCATTCATCATATGTATAAACATAAAGAAATAGTAGAAATGATCCGACCCGGTCGGATCCAGTCCAACCCGATTGGGTTTAGGACACTATTTCAATAATCTCCCACTTGGCCTAAAACCAATCACTCGCACACACAAGACCAAGTTGAAACACAAGAATCTCATGCAATACTCGTAACCAGCCCTAGCCATGAACGGATCGCTATCCGTGGGGGCTCAGACTATCTTCATACCATTCTCCAAATGACCTAGTCAAAGGAACCGCCTCAACACACACATGAATCTCCGACGAGACCCTGGTCCTTGCTTCAAGCAATGAATCCGCTTACTATATCAGCTATATAGAAAGGGTGGAAGAACCATTAGGTTCAGGAATGAACCTTCTAGATTCATGTACTGCTCCCGCTGCGCCTCCAAGGCACTACTGTGTTTTGGCCTAGTTGTAGAATTTAAAGTGACCCATAGCCAGAACATTTCCAGCTCACTGTATCACTTAATCAAAGTGACTGTAAACCCAGACTGTAGCTCCCACTCACCTTCATAAGACTCAGGATATACGTTTGTATAACTATATTTATCTGATTCCAAGTTTCGACAAACTATGAAACCATCCTTAACTTGTTTAAGAATATTCTCGACATACACCAGATTCTTGCTCATGACTCTTCATGGACTATGAACATCTGGCATTTCTTTTATGATGGTTCCTATCACTGTAGCAAAGGAAACCTACATAAGCATCATCTTTCACCTCATTTTTAGGACTAATGTCCTAATATAGATAGATCTTGAGAACACCGGCTAGCAGTATCTCCAGTCTATGCTAAACTCTTTTAGCATCACATCTATATAGGTAAACTATAATTTAACAGCAGTTAAATCGATCACTATAGATTCTTATTTCTAAAATAAGAACTGCTAGTCCAAGTGTTTTCGTAAAGACCTTGAACTACCAAACTTTAATTGACCGTGACATGGGGAGATGATTCCTGAGAGAGATATCTAATACCTTACTCAAAAATCGTAACACGCTCCCAGTATCCATCTTGCACATTGGGCATATCCATTCTTTTGACTAAATCAAACTCCTTTGATTATCAAACAAAGAAATTGTCTAGAGAAACTTGTTTGAGTCTATAAATGGATCTCATGGGCTCACATATCATGTTATCGTCTATGAACATCGCTCTATTTACCCAATGTCATCAACACTATTATATAGCCATGATACAAAGTTATAACAAGCATAGTCTGAATAGAACTGGGCTCAGCTGACAGCATAAAGATAATTACAAGGTTTACACCCCGTACCCTTCAGCCGTCAATATAGCCTTATGGTAATCATATTACTATCCATGTCAGCCTTTTAGGGACATTCCCTTTAGGTAAGACAGTCTAGGTTCACAACCTGGTTGTCACTGATGGAATCTATTTCAGATATTATGGCTTCAGGCCATATCTCTCAATCTTGCCTCTAAAACATTCCTTTACAAGTCGTGAGATATTCATTCTTCAAGATGAACATACCAGCAGCCTTTTCAGGCTTGAGGTTATCCACAGACTTATAGAACTTTTGTGGTCCACTGAGCAGTGTTCTACACCTCATCACTATGTGGCGTCTGCTCACGTTCCAATGGTTGAGTATATCTTTGTGGTTCTCAAACTCTTTTGAGATCTAATTTACTCCCACTTTTTCTTTTGGAAGAAACACTTCCTCTAGAAGACATCATGTTTGGAGACAAACATTTTGTTCCGTGGGAAAGTAGACAATATCTAGTGTACTTTCCAAGACATTCCACTGTTGGTCCCAGAGAAGGGTAAAACTATTGTCAGATGGGGGGGGGGTGAATGACTATAGTGGAGTTTCAAAAACTTTTCTTGTATTTAAAAGCTTTTGGGCAGCAGATTAGTCCCTTCTTACTATGTTGTTTCAAAGTAGTTTATGCAATCACAGATATATGATATAATTTAAGCAACTAAATAAATGCAGTAAGGTAAATTTTTGAAAGTAAATTGACACAAAGGTTTATAGTGGTTCAGGGTGGTGTAATCCCTTAATCCACTCTTCTCTTGTGATGATTGGAGGAATTTCACTATTGTTTTCACAGATACAATAGCCTGATTGTCCTTGACTACACAAGCTTCACAATCTTCAAGACTATCACTCCCTGGCTTCAAAAGCTTCAGTGACTTAGTCTCTTTCACTGCTCATTGGGAACAAATCCTTCAGGAGCTATCACAAACACAACTCCTTCTCAGATGGCTCTGATTCAGTTGCTTGATTGAAGTGAATTAGATTCACAAAACTTGTTGATCAGACTCAATGCTTGATGTTGGAATTATAGTTTTGAGTTGATCACTAGATGTTTCAATTTCAGCACAGATGAAGACTTTTCAATTTGACAGAGTTTCTGCTTGTAAATTATCAAACTTAATCGTTCTCTTGTGTGTTTTTTCTTGTCTGTCAATGCCTTCTATTTACAGCCTTGATAATCCTTGATTTGAATTTCCGTCCGTTGGCTATATTAATGAGGGGAATAATCCTTGATTTTATTCTTGATTCCCCCTTAATTAAATCCTCCTTGATTTTAGTGATCGGATTTTTCTTCAAACGTTTATCAGAAAATCTGTCCTTGATTGATCCTCAATTGATTGTTTATTTAATGCTTGATCCTCTGAATCTTCTTCATATTTCAAAATCTGATCAAGTAAAGTTTACTTGGCCGTTCCTTGAACGGTTAAGTGATCTTTCTGACTTTGCCGATTAGATCTTCCTTCACTGCTTTGTCATTACTCAGCCGATAGTCAGTTCACTTTGCCGATTCACTGTTTCCTCCATTCTTTTAGTTTAGGAGAATCTTTGTACTTCATTGATCTTTGATTTGTGTGAGATCAGTGTAAACCATATTTAATCATTAAGTTTCATCACTTGGAATGTAACTTAGACTTATCCAAGGTCATCACAGACTTCCTTGGTTATAAGTCAGACTATAATGTCTTCATGCTTCTCTGCTGATACTTGGCGGCATTTACTTTGCCGAACATCTGATTTTACTTTGCCGTCATACCAACTAGTACAATACTTGTCTGACTCAACTTATACAACATGTCAGACACTAAGTAAATACTTATACATAGAATTCTAACTTATTTCAGGCTTGTTATAACAGCTAGCTAGTATGGCCATCATCAAAACATAATAAGATGTTCCTAACAATTTCCTCCTTTTTGATGATGCCAAAACCCTCATAAGCCCGAACATAAGTATAAAAAAAACTTCTCATAATAAATACTGGAGTAAAACTCAATAATTTTATTCATCCATTTAAGGGCAATAAGGTATTGCATCATAATTATTCAAAGGCATTTTTATCAGTAACTGAAAATATAGAAAAAGGGCTACTACAACTTCTTTTCATCAAACCTGATGCCTTTGCATTTGATGCCCTTGCCCTTGTCAGCTGGGCTTGCCTTCTTTCCACTGGATCTCTCAGGCTTTGAGCTTCCATCCCCCTTTTTGGCAGCACCAAATCGTGTTTCAAGAGTTGCAGTTGTTTCTTCAGATTCAGGGAAAGGACCATACCTTGTCTCCAGAATTTTGTTGTTGGCAGTTACATTTATTAAGGTTTCAAGTTGCTGGCCAAAAAGTTCCATAACCTCATCCAGATGTTGAAGTTGATGAGTGTTGGCATTTAGAGTATCCACCAATGGTTTGAGACTGTTATCAATCTTGTCAGCATGAAACTCAAGATTGGTCTGGACATGGTAGGGGATGAGGTGTTGCAGGTTGCAAAGCAAGTTTCCATATTTATCCATGACCTCATCTTGAATATTGATGTGACTGATGAGGGCTTCAAGCTTGTTATTGAAGAAGGTTGGATCACTCCTTAAAGCAGCTTTCATGTTTTGCCTGCTGTGATACTGCTTTTCCATGTCCACAATCAAGGGTGGAATATCCAGATTGAAAAGTCTTTCTGGATCAATTTCCTCTGGTGGCACTTCAACATTATCATTACCATCATTTTTCTCCTTCTCCCCTACTGTTTCTTGTTCTTGCTTTTCTTCTTATTCTTCCTTTGCTTCCTCATTTTTTTCTTTTTGTGCATCAACAATCTCAGGGTCAGAAAGAGGTTGCTGAGAAGTGCTTGCTTTTTCCCGCCTCTGGAATGACAGATTTTCTTCTCCATGTGCTGGAGACTTGATCTCCTCTGCTGGTGTTCCCCCTTGATCAATAGTGGGGGTGTTGACAAGTTTAGCAGAGTGAGTTTGATCAGCTGGCTCACTGTGCTGTTTGACAACTTTGCTGAGGATCTAGAGAAGGACCTCCTCAATTGTCAGATCATCATCAGAAATCTCCATCTTTTCTTGATCTTTTTCAAGGTGCTTTTATTTCTCCGGCTCTATTTCGTCTGTGTCTGCCTCACTATCAGTTGCATCGTCTTCACCTTCAATCTCTTCTTTATCAGATAAAGTAAGACGGTATCCCTCTTCACCTTCTTCCAAATATGTCACTTCTTCTTGTTTCTCTTCCTCCGTTGCTATATCATCACAGATAACCACAGTCTCAGTCAAGTTGCTGGTGCTTATTACCGGAGTGCTCTCTTGTGCCTTCTGGGATCTGGTTCTTCATTCCACTCCTGATCTGCTTCTTTCAGGTTCTTTTCTTTTCTTCCCGATAGTGGGTTTGGGTTTTAGAGATGCCTTGATGTAGGTAAACATTACCTTGGACTTGTGTGGAGGCTGCAGATTTGTGGGTTTCACTTTTAATGAGTCAAATAGGTGTTGAAGAGGAAACCCATATGATTTCTTTTCCCAGAAATCACCTTTCTTCTGCAAACCCTTGTTTGGGGCTGTATTTGTCAGATCAATTTTCTTCTGAATTTGATCTTTCAGTCTATTGAATACAAACGTTGCCTAGTCAAATGGAATACCTTGATAGATAGTTGCCATTAACTTGACCCGTAACTCGGTCAAATTCTACATTGATCCTTTTCTGCCTTCAATGTTCTTGGTGATAACTGGTGCAAATTCAGCAAATGGAAGTTTGAGTACTGATCTGGGTAGGTTGTAGGTTTTGCTGTTCTTTTTGGGGCTTTTGGCTATCTCAGCCCAGAAGATATTGATGTTAACCTGCACAAATTTCATATTTGCCGGCCCAATCATGGGTAGGTGTAAGAATCTGTTGAGAAGACCAGGTGTGATGACCACTTCTTTTCTAAAGATTGAACTTTTTATACAGTTGTGATCACTTTTATTTATGCTGGGCATAAACTTTGCATTTTTCCAAAATGCAATCAGGTTCTCATAGCATATTCCAGTTATTGGAGGGTTTAGGAAGGTCATTAACCCCAGACTTGTACAGACATCAACCAGTTGTTGGGCTTGTACATCATTATCACATAAGGAGAGATAATGTTCTGACCTAAAAAACGATCCAGTGATGATCAATTTTTCAAAGATTCGTTCTGTGGGAGATAATGAAGAAGATGACGCCATTGATTGAATGAAGATTTGAGAAAGCTTTGATTTTTAAAGGGGAGAAAGTAGGGTTTATGATTTGCAAAAGAGCGTGAAGGATTTTGAAAAATCTTCAAGTGTGGTTTATATATGATGATTTGTGTAGTGTGAACGTGGTTGAATATGGAACGATTTTGTGATGTAATGGCGTGATTTTATGTACATAAATCGCGGTATTTGAGTATAGTGAGGGAGTGGATTGAGATAAGTAATGATAGATCCCGGGAATCGAGGCGGTTGTAATTAGAAGAATAATATAGTTACCTCCACGATTGAAAAATGATCTCCACGTGTGTAATCTTTCACAGTATAATCTTCCATAACTTCTTGATTTTCCATGTGTATTAAACTGATTTAGTTCACACTTTATTTTTCCGTTGACTTCAATATATTCTTCGGTGGAGTGACTTGGCTGGTCACTAAGCCGGAGTAGTGACTTTCTTACTGAGCTGCTATATATATAATTGTTCCTAACAATCAGTGAAGTTCACTTCGCTGAGTACCAGTGCCTTACTTTCTACATCTCATGTAACGGCAAAGGTTTAACAGCTGGTAAAGTCACTTAGCTGATTACCCCAGTTAGCTGCTCCTTAGTGATTAGTCAATTTCTATCATTCCCAACTCAGTTCTCAACATGCTGAATCTTTCATGGCTGAGTGGTTTTGTGAAGATGTCAGCCAATTGATCTTTAGTGGGTATGTATTTTAGAATAACATCTCCTTTCTCAACATGATCTCTGATAAAGCGATGTCTCACATCAATATGTTTTGTTCTAGAATGCAATACTGGATTTTCAGTAATAGATATGGAACTTGTGTTGTCACACATAATAGGAATTGTCTTCTCCTCCATTCCATAATCCCTTAGCTGTTGTCTGACCCATAGTACTTGTGCACAACAACTGCCTTCTGCTATATATTCTTCTTCAGCTGTTGATGTAGATATGGAGTTTTGTTTCTTACTAAGCCATGATACTAGTCTGCTGCCTAGCATTTGACATGTTTTAGAGGTGCTTTTTCTATCTATCTTGCATCCAGCATAGTCAGAGTCTGAATATGATATCAATTTGAATCCTCCATCTTTTGGATACCAAATTCCAACATTGATGGTGTTCTTCAAGTATTTGATTATTCTTTTGGCTGCTAGTAGGTGTGATTCTTTAGGTTGAGCTTGAAACCTTGCACATACTCCTACTGCAAATGCTATATCAGGTCTGTTTGCAGTTAGATATAGTAGGGATGCAATGATTCCTCTATACATTTTCTGATCAACATCTTTTCCAGCTTCATCTTTTCCAAGAATAACTCTAGCACACCTTGGTGTATCTACTATGCCACTTGTAACCATACCATATTTGTGTATAAAGTCTTTTGTGTACTTGGCCTGATTGATGAAGATGCCATCTTTCAACTGTTTCACTTGTAGGCCAAGAAAGTAATTCAATTCACCCATCATGCTCATCTGAAATTTGCTCTTCATTAGATTTGCAAATTTCTCACACGACTTTTCATCTTCTGATCCAAAGATAATGTCATCAACATAGATTTGTACTAGCAATGTACTTGTTCCTTTTTTTAGCTTGAAGAGAGTCTTATCAATAGTTCCTTTGTGGAATCAATTATTGATCAAGAATTGTGATAAAGTTTCATACCAGGCTCTGGGTGCCTGTTTGAGTCCATAAAGAGCCTTTTTGAGCTTGTATACTTTATCTTCTTTTCCCTTGAGTTGAAAACAAGGAGGTTGTTCCACATATACTTATTCTTCCAGAAGTCCATTTAGAAATGCACTCTTGACATCCATTTGGTAGACTTTGAAGTCTTTGTGTGCAGCAAATGCTAGAAAGAGTCTGATAGCTTCCAATCTTGCTACTGGTGCAAATGTCTCATCATAATCTATTCATTCTGCTTGAGAGTAGCCTTTTGCAACTAGCCTTGCTTTATTTCTGACAACTGTTCCTTGTTCATCCATCTTATTTCTGAATACCCATTTTGTTCCAATGATGTTGGCCATGTCTGGTCTGTCAACAAGTTCCCAGACCTTATTTCTTTCAAATTCATTTAGCTCTTCTTGCATGGCTGTAATCCAATCAGCATCTTGGATTGCATCATCTATTGTTTTGGGCTCTACTTGAGATAGAAAACATGTTAGCATATGCTCCAGTTGTCTTCTGATTCTGACTCCTATGGGAATGTCTCCAATGACTTAATGTACATGATGATCTCTTAGCCAGTTGAGATCAGGTTGAAGTTGTTCTTGACTTGGTGCTTCCTTAACTTCACCTTGTGTATCAGCTTCATGCTCTTGTACTGGTACTTCTTCTGTTGTATTGACTGGAGGTTCATCTTAGTTTCCAAAATTGTGATTTAGAAAAGTAGTAGGTATTGTTGTATTCATATAGACTTGTCTTGGTCCTGCTTCTTCAAGTTCTTGAAGGTTTTCACCATTTGTGTTTGGCTCATCAAAGACTACATGAATTGATTCTTCAATTACCAAGGTTCTTTTGTTGAGTACTCTGAATGCTTTGCTGGTGTCTGAGTATCCCATAAAGATTGCTTCATCAGCCTTTTCATCAAAAGTATGCAACTGATTCCTGTTCAACACAAAACATTTTGATCCAAACATATGCAAATATGAGATATTAGGTTTTCTTCCATTCCATATTTCATATGGAGTCTTTCCATGATATTTGTTGATGATTGATCTGTTTTGAGTATGGCATGCTGTATTTACTGCTTCAGCCCAAAATCTCTTTGGTAAGTATGCTTCTGCAATCATTGTTCTTACTGCTTCTTTCAGTGTCCTGTTTCTTCTTTCTGCTACACCATTCTGTTGTGGAGTCCCTGCTGCTGATAGTTGATGCAATACTCCATTTTCTTCACAGTAGGTTCTGATAATTTCATTTAGAAACTCTGTGCCTCTGTCTGATCTGATCTTGATGATCTTCAGTCCCTTCTTTGAATTCTTCTTAGCAAATCTTGTAACTTCTTGAGTGTCTCTCTCTTCTTGTTCATGAATATGGTCCAGGTATATTTGGAGAAGTCATCCACCACTACTAGAGTGTATTTCTTTCCACTTATACTGACTGGTGTGACTGGTCCAAATTGATCCATATGCAGTAGATGTAAGATTCTTGTAGTTGACTGATTGGGCTTTGACCTGAATGAGCTTTTAATCTGCTTCCCTTTTTGACATGCATCACAGAGGCTTTCTTTCTTGAATGTGATCTCTGGTAGGCCTTCAACTAGCTATTTCTTTGACAGATTGTTGATAGTTTTGAAGTTTAGATGGTTTAGTCTTCTATGCCAAATCCAGCTGGTTGATTGCTTATTTTTGACAAGCAAACATGTTTCTCGCTTTTCTTTGTCTTCCAATCTACCACATACATGTTGTCTTCTCTTCTTCCTGTAAGTACAACTGTGTTGGTTTGACTGTGAATCACTCTGCATCCTTCTTTGTTGAAGTGCACATTGTAGCCTTTGTCACAGAATTGATTGATGCCCAGTAAGTTGAAGTTCAGTCATTTAACATAGGCCACATTTTGAATCTTCAAGTTGTTCTTGTGCAATATGACTTCCCTCTTGATTTTACCAGGGTTTTTTTGCCTCCAAAAGTAACTTTGGGTCCATCAAAAGCTTTGAAGTCAGTGAGCTAATCTTTGTTCCCTGTCATGTGTCCGGAACATCCACTATCAATGTACCAGACATCCTACAAAAAAAATTAATTATGTTTAGGTACCCAACACTGCTTGGGTCCATACCTGTTAGAAGTCATGCCTCCTACTCCTAGTGTGTATCCAAAGGATCTTCTTTTTGGATAATTAAAGTCATCAACATCATATGTATAAGGCATGGCATAATACCTTCTAATGTTTTTACTAGAGATATCTGTTGGTCCCTTGAAAAGGCTTTGGTTAGGTTTAGAGGGGGGGGGGGGGTGAATAAACTTAACACTTAAAACTCTTGGAGTTAACAAACTCAGCAAGGTCAGTAGCCCGCTTGCGCTCGAGTCCGCGACCACTCAGTAGTCTGCTGACAATAGATAATACTAAATTTGTTGCAACGGAATATATTCAGATTAAGCCTTATTACTAGTTGTTTAAATATGATAGTAAGTATTAGATACTCAGCAGTGTAAGTGTGTGATTTAGTTGCTAGTTTCAGTAAGTTAATGTGGTCAGTATACTAAATACAGAAGGTAAGTAGGCAGATTTTATAGTGGTTCCAGGTGGTGTAATCCTGTTAGTCCACTCTTCTCCTATGATGTTGGAGGAAATTCACTAGAGATCTTTGAGGTAGCAGTTACAAAAATCCCTAAGTTGTCCGTCATTCATCAATAACTATGGCTTCACAAACTGAACACTTGAAACAGGTAGGATTGCTGCTCCAAAGTATTCCACTGGTCCTTGAAGGGTAGGATTGCCTCTTCACTAGCTCCACCACAAACAACAGTTCTTGACACCTAAGTGCTTCTCTGTCTTTAGCAGGTTTCTTGTAAACGAAAGTTTGAATCAAGTAAGTGATTCAACAGTCAGTAGCTTAATATCTTCAGGTGTGTAGACTTGATGTAACTTGATAGCAAATTACACTTGAAGAGTTTTCTGGATCAGTAGCTTTATGCTCAGTGTAAGTCAGCAGGGTGATTTCTTGATAATAAACTTGATAGCTTAATATTGATTGTTGTTTTTCATCAATTTTTCATCCTATGTTTCTGTATCAGGACTTATGTTTGAAATTCAAACATAGCCGTTTCAGATTTGTCCCCATCTTGACTTGCATTCTGTCCCTGTACATAGTACTGACACTGTCAGTTACTTTTTGACAGTTTTCAGTCTGTCCATCCTTTGACTTGTGTCCATTGGATAAAGCTCTGAATCTTTCCAACGTCCCTTTAATCTTGACCATTGATTTATTGACAAGATCAAGACTTGTGATCTGTCCTTATCCATGTAATCTTCCAATATAACCTTTGATTAAATCGAAATATACATTCAACATATTCCTGTGTATGTAAGTTTGTTGAAATGCTTGTCAGTCAGCTTTTTCAAGTTTGCTGTGTTTATAAAACACTTCAGTTGACTGTCTTCTATCTAACTTTTTATTGTGAATTTAGAGTACACCAATTGGATTATAACTAAGTTCCAATCACCACTTAACATGTGGAACTTAGACCCTGTACACAAGGTATATGTAATCAGTTTAGGTCATCACATAATTCCCTAAATTCTGATTCCATATCCTTGACTTTAAATACTAAGTTTGATCCCTTAGCCTTCAATAACTGAGTTTGAACCCTCAGCCTTCAGTCTTCAGCAGGTTCCTAAACTAGTCTACTGACTCAGTAACCTTACTGACCTAGACAGGTCTGCTGATAAAGTCAGCTGACCTAGTTACAATACTTGTTTGATCAAACTTATACAAAGATCAAACTCTAATAAGCCTATACATTTGATCTAGACATCTTTTTGCCTTTGCTCTATAATAGCTTGTCTGGCACTCATCATTAAAACTTAAATAAGTCCAACAATATCTGATACTTTTCTCTACATTTTTGTGAATTTGCATCCTCCTTCACTTTCCAATATGCAGTGGGAAACCTGTGTTCATGTTGCTTCATATGTCTAGGAACATGCCTAGGTTGACTTTTCCTAAACACATGTTGCATAGTATGAAATGGTTTCTTCCTGTATTTTGGAGGTGAAACATTCCAATCATCCTCTGAAGGATAAAGTCTTCCCTTACCTTTCAAAAAACCTTTGCCTTTAGTTGGCTGAATTGATGATTTAGTCTGCTGTTTCACTACACTAGGTTTTGACTTCACCGGTGCAAGATGAGTGGCTGAAACTATGGTCTGTCCTTTTCTGAATTTTGGTCCATTATTGTTCCTGGATTCAGAATTGTGTTGTCCATTGTTTCTATTCTCATCCTGACTGTTGTAGCCAAGACCGGATCTGGATCCAAACCTTTTTGAGGGTTTGTAAGCTGGTGCATTATATGATGCAGTGGTTATCCCAACTGGTAGGGAGATTTTCTCAGCGGGTCTGTCAACACCAGATGTATGATTAACTACTGCTTGTTGATCATTTGAGTAAGTCTCCTTACTAGTTAGTTCAGTTTTTACTTTATCCAGTTCTTTCTTTAATCTTTTATTTTCCTTTTCTTAGATTCTCACACTCCTGTTCCATAATTTCATGATTCAACTCAATTTCCTCAAATTTACACATGAGATTTTGGATTATGTTTGCAGAATCTAGTGGGAGAATAGAAGATAGTGCAGTGTTAGAAGTGGATGCACTAGATGATGAGCATGAGCTAGATGTTACCTCAGTTTTATTAGATTCTTTAGCCATAAGACATAGGTAAGCTTTTTCATTTTCTGAGATGTCAGCTTCATCATCATCTGAATCATTGTCTGATGATTCTTCATTCTTTTCACTGCTGGTTTCAGCTTTGAGTGCCTTCTTGCTTTTCCTCTTTTCAGCTATTTTGTGCTTCTTCGTCTCCTCATCTTTGTCATTTTCTTCAGGGAAATCTGCCTTGAAATGACCTTTCTTTTTACAATTGAAGCATATTTATTCATCATCCTTCTTCTTTATGTCTTTGTTTGAGCTTGGCTTTTTGTATGATGATGAACCTCCTTTGAATTGCTTCTTCTTGGTAAACCTGTCAAAACGTTTAACCAGTAAAGCTACCTGTTCCTTCAGCTCCTGTGTCTCTTTGTTGTTTGCATCAGCTGTGTTACTTTGGTGAGGTGCAACCAGTGCACTGGCCTTATGTGCCTCTTCTAGTGCACTGTCTTCGCCGTTCAACTCAAATTCATGAGCCTTTAATTGAGACATTAGAGTCAAGGTGTCAGTGTTTGCAAGATTTGTTGTCCCTCTAATTACTGATGTAATGATCTTTCATCTTTTAGGTAAGCCTCTCAAGATCTTCAGACACACTTCTTTCTGAGGATATGTGTGACCAAGTTGTTGTAGTTCACTGATGATGCTTGAGAAACTGTTGTCCATTTGATCAATGGTTTCACCAGTCTTCATTTTGAAGTTCTCAAATTTCTGTTTTGCAATAGACAATTTGTTTTCTTTGACTGCTTCTGATCCTTCATTGATCAGCACCAATTTGTCCCACATTTCATTTGCTGTTTTGCAGTCATTGATCCTCATGAACATGTTACTATCCAGAGTCTTCAAAATCATGTCTTTTGCAACAAAATCGAGATTTGCTCTTCTTTTGTCATCATTGGTCCTATATTTCTTGAGTTTGTCTATCACTTTTTCCTTGATCTGCTTCCGTGCCTACCACAGTTGTAATCTCGATTGTCCCATCATTGATCACATCCAGCATCTCCTCATGAGTTGCTGCAAGATGAGACAACATTCTTATTTTGTATTCATCAAAATTATTAACATTGAATACAGGTACCTTTGACATAAAATTTGAGGAATCCATAAGTACAAATAAGATATATATATATATATATATATATATATATATATATATATATATATATATATATATGTGTGTGTGTGTGTGTGTGTGTGTGTGTGTGTGTGTGTGTGTGTGTGTGGAAAGCACAAATTTGAAAACTACTTTGAAAATGTGTGATCTCCTTGTTACCGAAATTAGATCTGAACAGGTTCTGATACTAGGAACACTGCTGCGATACCAATTGTTGGTCCCAGAGAAGGGTAAAACTATAGTCAGAGGGGGGGGGGGGGGTGAATGACTATAGTGGAGTTTCAAAAACTTTTCTTGTATTTAAAAGCTTTTGGGCAGCGGATAAGTCCCTTCTTACTATGTTGTTTCAAAGTAGTTTATGCAATGACAGATATATGATATAATTTAAGCAACTAAATAAATGCAGTAAGATAAATTTCTGAAAGTAAATTGACACAAAGGTTTATAATGGTTCAGGGTGGTGTAATCCCTTAATCCACTCTTCTCCTGTGATGATTGGAGGAATTTCACTATTGTTTTCAAAGATACAATAGCCTGATTGTCCTTGACTACACAAGCTTCACAATCTTCAAGACTATCACTCCCTGGCTTCAAAAGCTTCAGTGACTCAGTCTCTTTCACTGCTCATTGGGAACAAATCCTTCAGGAGCTATCACAAACACAACTCCTTTTCAGATGGCTCTGATTCAGTTGCTTGATTGAAGTGAATTAGATTCACAAAACTTGTTGATCAGACTCAATGCTTGATGTTGGAATTATAGTTTTGAGTTGATCACTTGATGTTTCACTTTCAGCACAGATGAAGACTTTTCAATTTGACAGAGTTTTTGCTTGTAAATTATCAAACTTAATCGTTCTCTTGTGTGTTTTTCTTATATGTCAATGCCTTCTATTTATAGCCTTGATAATCCTTGATTTGAATTTCTGTCCGTTGGCTATATTAATGAGGGGAATAATCCTTGATTTTATTCTTGATTCTCCCTTAATTAAATCCTCCTTGATTTTAGTGATCGGATTTTTCTTCAAACTTTTATCAGAAAATCCGTCTTTGATTGATCCTTAATTGATTGTGCATTTAATGCTTGATCCTCTGCATCTTCTTCATATTTCAAAATCTGATCAAGTAAAGTTTACTTGGCCGTTCCTTTAACGGTTAAGTGATCTTTCTGACTTTGCCGATTAGATCTTCTTTCACTGCTTTGTCATTACTCAGCTGATAGTCAGTTCACTTTGCCGATTCACTATTTCCTTCATTCTTTTTAGTTTAGGAGAATCTTTGTACTTCACTGATCCTTGATTTGTGTGAGATCAGTGTACACCATATTTAATCATTAAGTTTCATCACTTGGAATGTAACTTAGACTTATCCAAGGTCATCACAGACTTCCTTGGTTATAAGTCAGACCATAATGTCTTCATGCTTCTCTGCTGATACTTGGCTTCTTTTACTTTGCCGAACATCTGATTTTACTTTTCCGACCTACCAACTAGTACAATACTTATCTGACTCAACTTATACAACATGTCAGACTCTAAGTAAAGACTAATACATAGAATTCTAACTTATTTCAGGCTTGCTATAACAGCTAGTATGGCCATCATCAAAACATTATTAGATGTTCCTAATATCCACAAAGTTTCATATGTCGTACTAGGCTCCAAGCCTTTCGGACTTTGCCTATGAAAACTTCAAATCACCGGTTAAGATAGATTCGACATTAATTATCCTCTTCCATATCTAATATGGAATTTATTCAACCTTTATTCTTTGGAACCCGGTTAAGTATAAGGTCACAATCCCGAAACGGGTAAGGGATACTTCGCATGGATTGCGTCACACTTTTATCATAAAGTGTAATTTCCATTTTAGCAACACAATCTGATTGCGTATCCAAAAATGGTATCTTTCAAGAGGAATTTTATTCCTTTTTAGACAACTTCTGAAACACGCTTCAGGTATTAATTACTTCAATCCAATTTAAGATTAATTCCTAAGTTTCATTTATCTCATATTCGTACTAGCTTGAACTTTTCGGACTTTCAGAATTGTCGTACATCAATATGTACATTCAAATATTTCTAAAAATAGTCCAAGAGAGAGATAAACATTTATTTATGGTATAAATTGTCACAATCCAACAAACATCAATATGTTTAGGCTCTAGTCAATTTTCTTGATTTTATAACCATTTCATAAAAGTGTATTTTAGTCCTCTTTGGATAAGATACGTATAACCCACATGATTCATAATCATATGGTTCAGCATCATCAGAATGACATTTGATTACACGCTTCCCTTCCAGAGAGACTATGTCTAGAACAACCACAAATATCAAGGATAATAGCCACACTGATACTTGGTTGAGAAATCATCACCTATATCGACTATATAGTGACTGTAGTCTAGTATGTTAGACTTTGATGACTATTCAACTTTATCGGAATAATGTTTATTCCTTAAAATTGAATTTTTCCAACAAATCATAACGGATAACTGAAAGTATGTTCTTCATAAGAACCGCGGAACATAATAACATTTATTCAGTTTCCTTATCAGTTTACTAGATCTAGAATATGGTAAGTGTTACAACGTTTGCTTCGCCTTCCATGTCTGTATTTAATCACACTTGTAAGATATCATATATCTTAGAGTCGACTATGAACCTAGATAGATTTATCTTAACACGCTTGCCTAGAATAAAAACTTCAATAAGTTCTCTATTTAAGCACATGCCCTAACTTTCCTTTTAATCCATCAAGCACTTGTAAAATATTTCTTATTGTAGTCTTCATAAGACTTAAGAAAGATCACAAGAGCTTTATCTTTAATTTCCTTTAATAAAGAAAATCGAAAGTTTATTAAATAGTTTATTTAACCTTTTGAATCGTATTCAAAACATTAACTATTTAATTAACCTTTAAGTAATGATTAAAGATTTAAGTCAATACTTAAATCTTAAAATTCTGAAAACAACATTTCCAAAATTCGATGTGGTCATCCTTATCCAATCCATCTAATGTTTGAATTAATTGTCATCGTATGACTAAATGATCATATTTGATTGTATCCAATATACGATTAATTCATTGAAACATATTTCAAGTGATTTAATCATATAATGTGTTAGGAACATGTTATTATGTTTTGATGATGGCCATACTAGCTGTTATAGCAAGCCTGAAATAAGTTAGAATTCTCTGTATAAGTCTTTACTTAGGGTCTGACAAGTTGTATAAGTTAAGTTAGACAAGTATTGTACTAGTTGGTAGGATGGCAAAGCAAAGACATATATTCGGTAGAGTGAAGCCAGCCAAGCACCAGCAGAGAAGTAATGAAGACTTTATGGTCTGACTTATAACCAAGGAAGTCTATGATGACCTTGGATAAGTCTAAGTTAAGTTTTAAATGATAAAACTCAATGTTCAAATATGGTGTACACTGGTCTCACCCAAATCAAGGATCAGTGAAGTTCAAAGACTCTCCAAATACTAGAACAAAGAAGGAAACAGTGAATCGGCTGAGTAAACTGACTTTCGGCAAAGAGAAAACAAAACAACGAAGAAGAAGTGACGGCTAAGTCAGTAGGCTCACTCGACCGTTCTAGAAACGGCGAAGAGACACCTACAAGGGCAGAATTGATATACGATGAAGATTCAGAAGATCATGCATTAAATGCTCAAATCATTAAAGGATCAATCAAGGACGGATTATCTGCTATACGTTTGAAGAAAGAATCCGATCACTGAATTTAAGGAGAATACAATTAAGGGGGAATCAAGAATAAAATCAAGGATTATTCCCTCATTAATATAGCCAACGGACGGAATTTCAAAAACGAAGGTATTCAAGGCTATAAATAGAAGGCATTGACAGAAAAAGAAAACAACAATCAAGAAAGAAAAATCTAGCGAAACTCTGTCAATTTGAAAAGCCTTCTCTCTGAAATTACAAGGATACATCTAGTGATCAACTCAGACTTCAAAGCTACAAAGTCATACTCGGGCGAGGATTGATCAAGCAAGTGTGTGAATCACATTCACATCAAACTCAAGCAACCGAATTAGAGGCAATGCGAGAAGGAGTTGAATCTGTGATAGGCGTTGAAGGATCTTGATCTTAAGGAACGAAGAAGGAAGACTGAATCACTGAAGCTGTTGCAGTCAATGAGTGATAGTCTTGTAGATTGTGAAGCTTGGGAAGCCAAGGACAATCATACTATTGTATCTGTGAAAACAATAGTGAATTCCTCCAATCATCACAAGAGAAGAGTGAATTAAGGGATTACACCACCCTGAACCACTATAAGCCTTGTGTCTGTTAGGTGTGATGCCCGAAAGATAATTTTGTAATTGTTTTATTTAATAAATGAAATGATGTTATTATTCATATTTATTATTCTCATATTCACCGATGTGACAATAGTATTTACACTACAGAAAACCCTAAAGTATATCGTTTATGTAATCACTTAACTCGGTGTATGGTATATACACGGGAGGATTGAGTTAGTGAAGATGTGCTTAAAATACAATTAGCCCGTAGTGAAGTTAATCGAGAGTATCGGGTCTCTCCTTTAACGTGCTATTAATGCGCCCGAACACAATAGGTGTGATTGTCTTATCCGGACTTTCGGTTAAGAGAACCTAATGGGGCATTTATATATGATAGATATATCATATAGGGGTGGACCGATTTGATTGGAGTTCACGATATAATTCCGTAATCGAGAAGTCTTATCGAATCAATGGATGATCATATTTATGGATATATCTTAATCTGAGGTGATCACGATCAAGCTGCTTGAATCGGTATGAAGTTTGACTTGACGGTTAAGGATTACACGAGTACGTGGTCTGAATTACCCCGTCTTGGCATTGTCTTGAATTGAGTGAGTAGTACGTGTTATCACGGATACGGAATCCATTCCTTCCATTTATGGAAGTAGATAGAAACGATTCCTTATTTGTTAATCCTAGAAACGATCGATCGTACGAGTTCATATTACAACGATTAGCTACCGAGTGAGTTGTATGAATTAATTGATCACTAGGGGGTTAATGGTAAATAAGGATAAGAGGTTCTAAAAAGGGTTAACGGTAACTTCCCGATTTAGAATGAACGATCTATGGAGGATTAATCCATATGTAATGATTATATCAATGGACGCTTATTATTATTCTCGTGAGGAGATAAATATAATCTTATAATCGGAGGAGTGCGATCACGGGATTATGGTGGCATATTCCTGTGATTGATTTATCGAATATAATTATCCTATAATTATTTATTTGATTTATCGGAGCCGGCGATTATTAGTCCATGGTCCCCGACGTGCCTCACAATATAGCATAGCTATTCTCGGACGTCGAATCCTAATAATATTAATTTAGTTCTTGTTGGACTTTATTAAAACGATATGTGAATTAATTGTTTAGTGGACTATTAAATTAGTTTGGACTAAATAATTAAATACACGGAAAAGACATTTTTCGTGGACTCGGCCCGAATTGGTGTGTTGACCATTTTTTTGACCTAATTGGTCAAAAAGGATAAAAGATGCGTATGACCTATTCTTTTAGTAAAAGGTGCGCATATTTTATGTATTATTAGGAAATTTGTTTTCCTAAATTAATTAATAAGACATGTGCATAAAATATTTATTGGATAAATATTTATGGTAAATAATAAAGATAAATATTATTCTAGATTTGTTCTAGAATATTATGGAATTATCTTTTATTAAAGGATTTATTTTGTTTGATAAATAAAAATCCTTGGAGGCTAAGTTTTACTCTCATATATAAAGAGAGTTCTCCCAAGCCTCAAACAACACATAAAATTCGACTTCTCCCTATAGTAGAGAGAAGAAAATATTTTCGGCCAAGGGTGAGTAGAGGAGAAATCTTGGAGATTTTTCCGGTAGCATATCGGAAGGGTTCGAATCGAGAATTCCTTCCACCGGGAATTGCTTGGATCACACGATCGGAAGACTTGTGGTGCTCTTCACATCTTCACATTCATCCTTTGCGGTTCTTCAACTTGAATTTAGAGATTCAAGAGGTATGATCTACATCCCCGCTTGTAGAATAGATCTAGTTGTTTTATTAC
The DNA here is from genome assembly GCA_036785695.1 of Gentiana straminea. Lineage (NCBI taxonomy): Eukaryota > Viridiplantae > Streptophyta > Magnoliopsida > Gentianales > Gentianaceae > Gentiana > Gentiana straminea. The sequence goes on along the minus strand of JAVUPR010000224.1, from coordinate 8,880,992 downwards.
GCATATTATATAGATCTAGATCCATAAATCGCTTCCGTTGCGGATGGTATTACTAACAGTGGTATCAGTCGCCATGGTGATCTATATTTATACGTATAAAATATTAGATCTAGGAGTGGTAAAACATGTAGATTTTTTGTCCCAATTTTTTTTTTTAAAGATAGGGCCGACGCATGTTAATCTTTTTTTTTTTATGTTATGAATGTCTTGGTTGAAGAGATGGATTGGGGTTGGTACTGTTTACTCGTTAGATCTATTGTAGCTCCTTTGTTTAGTAACAATTGAGCATAGGAATTGTATTTTTTTAATGTCTTTCTTTTCGAAATTTATGTAAAAAGTAGCATCTTTTATTGTAATTTTGATTATCCGGGCTGGAAAAGTTGAAGATCTTGCTGAAAAATTGAAGATCATGTCGAAACCCAAGGTATGAACGAGGAGAAACGGATGAATTTTATTAAAAATCTGCTACAGGACTTTCTGCGACGCTGAAAAGCGTCACTAAAAGTCCTGTTTAATAAATATATGCGGCTAGGGTTTTCTTTAATTTTGCGGCTGCACAAAATTTTTTTTTGTTGTGACCTAATTTTTTTTTTATTATTTATTTAGATCATTCAACAACCGAATGATGAAAGAAAAAAAAAAAATTTATTTTTTTTTTTTTTGGAAAATAAAATTAAAAACGACCGCATGTAATATAATAAAATAAAATATATGATTAATTAAAATAAATTGGATTTATTTAATTAAAAAGACCTTTTCTCCTCTCGGGTGTTCGTGGTTCGTGTTCCGGCGGTTCAAGTTCAAGATTCGAAGATCAAGACTCGAAGACAAGAAGATTGTAATTTATTTTTCCTAGGATAGATTAGTTACGGGGGTACCAACAATCCATCTCGGTGTTTAAATTTCCGCAATTTATTTTTTATGTGTTCGATCATAAAATAGATATAAAATCGGAATTGCCATGACATGCATCATATCATAAATCCACTCCATGCATACATGTAGAATTTTAATTTTGGTAATTAAAATAGGCATGTATACAAACTCGTGTAATTAGTTGAAATTTAATTAATACGTGGTAATTAATGAATTTAGTAACTAATTAATGATCCGAGGACGGGTTATGAAATCGTTAGGCTTTTCGGTGTGTGTTCTCGGTGAACCGCCTTAAAGCCCAAACGAGATCACGTTTTCAATTCGTAGTGTCTACGAGATTGAATGATGGTAAAAGAACAAAAAAAAATCTTGGATAAAAACGGTTCGCTTATAGGTTGGGTGGTCAACTGAGCTAGGCTCGACCGACTTAACCCTCCTAGTGTGATGTATGCACGGGGGTCCGGCAAGACTAAGCTACACCGGAGAACGGAGGGGTGATTCCTTCTTATCTCGATGAGGCTTTGTCTTGACCCGATTTCGTCCGGCTTGTCACGTATGTTCCAACGAATAGGACGGGTAGGCTTGCCTACGTCACCGACACCATTCGGAATCCTTGATTTGATGAGCTTTTATGATAACATCAAAAAGACGTGGTTAGTTAACCCACAACCACTTCCAAATTATTGAGTGGGAGCGGGGGAGGCGGCGGCCAACCCCACGGCCTCTCTTATAGATACAAGTAAGTGAGAGAAGGGTGACGCCTCGCGGCGCTTTGATTTCGTCCCCCTACGGATGGTGTTCACCCCTATCAACATTCATGGCTTGGTCTCCGAAAGGATAGGATTTACGGGTACTCGTCGGGTCAGCGACCTATCCTACGACGGCACACTCGGGGCGTACCTAAGAGATCCGATATAGTAGGTCACACTCGCCAAAGGATATTTTTGGAAATATCTAGGCTAAAAAAGGAAGGTAGTCAATGAATAAAGGGATGTTCGATTCTCGTGGGATGTTTGATTCTCACAAGTTATTCATTGATGAGATTTAACCGTCATCTCTTTGACCTACCCTACGGCGGCACTGAAATGCGAGGTTAAAACCTTGGAATGGTAGAGTAGACTTTTTTTTTAGTTTACAATTCCTAAAATTTAATATAGTAGTGTTAAACTTGAATTAATACATGTCATTTTATTTTCGGCAAAATGTACGCTCAAATTTACGCTTTCTTGTACGAAAAATTAACGGGAAACAACTTTAAGAAATGGAAGAGTAACTTAAACGTGGTGCTCACGTATGAGAATGTGCAACATGTACTTACTTACGAATGCCCTACGCGGCGATCCAAAAACCTGGTAAAGCGAGATCGAACGGCGTAATCGGCCGGATCGAAGCGGACAACCGGGCTCGTGGGATCATCCTGGCGGCGGTGTCGGAGGTTATTAGGACCCGGATTGAAGAGTTTGAGTACGGGGAGAAATCATGCGGAAACTTACTACGATGTTTGGATCACCTAGCAACCAAGCAAGACACGATGCCATCGGGTTGGCCGTCAACACGAAATTGAAGAAAGGTCAAGCGGTGAATGGTCATGTTACGAATATGATCGGTTACTTCAATGACGCCGGTATTCATGGATCAAAGTTCGATGAAGCAACTCAAGTATCAATGATTTTGGAATCGTTGACTCCGAGTTTATCCCGTTCAAAACTCGGTATCGATGGGCAAATATGAATTGACCATGACACGGATCTTGAATGAACCGACTATCTACGAGGGCTGCTATCGAAAGATAAGGTCCAAGTAGGGGATAAGAAAGGCGAAGCCAATATGGCCGAAGCAAGGTCATCAAACAAGCCTAAGGCGAAACCGAAGAAGAAGGGTAGTGTTGCACCCGTGCCCAAGCCAATGAAGAAAAAGGCTGCCAAGAAAGTTGACGAGTCCAAGCCCAAGGGCAAATGCTTTTACTGTAAGGAGGTAGGACATTGGCGACGCCATTGTCCCGAATATCTTCGTGATGTGAAAGATGGCAAAGTCAAGGCGCATTTGGGAAAGATAAGAAAGGTAATTTGGAATTACTATTCTTGGAATCTTTTAATGTAGCTAAAGATGTGTCCACTTGGATACTTGATACGGAGCTACTAACCATGTATGTTCTTCATTGCGGATTCTTAGTTCGTACGAGGAGGCTGGAAGAGGGTTCTCAAGTGATGCGAGTAGGCAACGGGCGCTCATTTCGGCTAAAGCGATGGGAGCTTTGTGGACTTGCATTTTAATAATAGAATTTTACATTTAGACAATGTTTATTTTATTCCCAATTTCGGGAGAAATTTGATTTCTTATTCTGCCTTAGTTGAACAATCATTTTACGTTTCAAATTTGAATGGTGAATTTGTTATTTCAAAGAATGGCTTTGAATTGTGTTCAACTATAAATGAAAATGGTTTATATTTTGTAAGACCACATAAAGCTCCCCTACTTAATCTTTGAAATGTTTAAAGCTTGCTCATCAAAGATGCGCAAAAAGGCGAGAAAGTTTCTCAAGTAAAAGAAGATAACACATACTTGTGGCATCTAAGGCTTGGCCATATTTCCTTGGAAAGACTCAAAAGACTTGAAAAGGTTAATGCCTTAGGTGAGTCATCGGTGACACACTTGCACATCTGCGAGTGTTGCACTGGAGGGAAAAATGACTAAGCGTCCCTTCTCATCAAAGGGTAATAGAGCCACGGGAACTACTAGACTTAGTGCATTCAGACCTTTGTGGTCCGATGAACGTACAAGCTAGAGGCGGATACGAGTACTTTGTGACTTTCATTGATGATTACTCGAGATTCGGTTATGTTTATCTGCTGCATAGAAAATCCGAGGCTTTTGGAAAGTTCAAGGAGTTCCAAGCAGAAGCCGAAAGGCAACTAGGCAAGTCATTGAAATGCCTCCGCTCGGATCGTGGAGGTGAGTATTTAGATGCTGAGTTCATTGACTACTTGGTGAAAAAGGAATTTGTTTCCAACGTTCGGCGCCTAGGACACCTCGGCAAAACGGAGTTGCTTTGAGAGGAGAAACGAGGACATTGATTAACATGGTTAGATCAATGATGAGCTACGCCTCACTACCTATATCCTTTTGGGGTTATGCTTTAGAAGCGGCGGTCTACATTTTGAATGCGGTACCGTCAAAGTCGTCGAAAAGACACCCGTTGAGATGTGGTCGGGACGTCGCGAAAGCATGCGTCACTTCCGCATATGGGGTTGTCACCGCACGTGTGCGATGGACAAGACTACCAAGCTACAATCACGTACAAAAGTATGTTTGTTTGTAGGCTATCCAAAAGGTACACGTGGTGGTCTATTTTACGATCCGGAAGATAACAAAGTGCTAGTCTCGACTAACGCTACGTTTTTGGAGGAAAGTTATATGAAAGACCACGGACCTCGAAGTACAATTGTACTAGAGGAATTACTCTCCGATGACATCGGGCCTATTGTGGGCTGCGATGTTCCTGTAAACAACACTAATAATACAACGGTCACTTCCGACATTCTGTTCCACCCGGACGTCTTTGCGAGAGTGGTTCGGCCACCGGCTCGGTACGGCATGGATTTAGAGGCAAACGTAGTCGCCTCGATGGGGTGGAAGATGATCCTCCGACCTATAAGAAGGCCTTCTTGGATCACGATAAGGATAAATGGATTGACGCAATGAATCGGGAGATGGAGTCTATGTACTCTAACTCGGTCTGAAACTTGTAGAACTTCCTCGGGGTGAAAGGCCCATTGGATGTAAATGGCTCTACAAGCGAAAGAGAGGAGTAGATGGGAAGGTTGAAACCTTCAAAGCACGGCTGGTAGCAAAAGGTTACACACGGCGAGAGGGTATAGACTACGAGGAAACCTTCTCACTGTGGCCATGATGAAAACCATCCGCATCCTCCTTTCGATTCTTTGCATGTACGGATTATGAAATGCGGCAAATGGATGTTAAGACGGCGTTTCTAAACGGCTTTCTTGACGAGGAAATCTATATGCGGCAACCGAAGGATTCATTGAAGAAGGTCGAGAGCACATGGTGTGCAAGTTGCTCGGATCCATTTATGGGTTGAAGCAAGCATCTCGTTCCTGGTATCATAGATTCGATCACACGATCAAGTCTTATGATTTCGAACAACACTTTCTTGAATCTTGTGTGTACAAGAAGGTTATCAAAGATAGTGTTGTATTTCTAGTGTTGTACGTTGATGACATACTCTAATTGGCAACGATAAAGGGATGATGTCCGACGTGAAAAGTTGGTTGACCACGCAATTCCAAATGAAAGATTTGGGAGAAGCGAGTTATGTTCTAGGGATCCAAATTATAAGGGATCGTAAGAACGGGATGTTAGCTACTGTCCCCGAAGCAACTTATATAGATAAGGTGCTTTGGCACGCTTCGATATGGAGAACGCAAAGAAGGGTTTTCTACCAACCCGTCACGGCGTTTACCTATCTAAGTCTCGGGGGCCTCAAACCCCGAAGAGGTGAAGCTATGGGAAGAGTGCCATATGCCTCGGTTTGTTGGTAGTCTTATGTATGCTATGAGGTGTACGAGACACGACATTTGTTACGGCGTTGGATTAGTCGGCCGTTTTCGGTCAAATCCGGGGCAACCGCAACTTTGGACGACGATAAAGAATCTCATCAAATATTTGAAGAGAACCGAAATTATATGCTCGTCTATTCGAGTGGGAGTTTGGAGCTAGCGGGGTACACCGATTCGATTTTCGGTCGGACGAGAGATGATTCTAAATCTACCTCGGTTCGGTGTTTACGCTTGGTGGCGGTGCGGTAGAATGGAGAAGCCAAAAGCAATCCGGCACGGCCGATTCAACAATGGAAGGCGAGTTCATAGCGGCCTCGGAGGCAGCTAAAGAAGCAGTTTGGTTAAGAAAGTTCATCAGCGGATTAGGCGTTGTCCCGAATGCTGAAGATCCTATTACTCTCTATTGTGATAACAATGGGGCCATTGCCAACTCTAGAGAACCTCGAAAGCACGGTAAGTCGAAGCATATAGAGAGAAAATGCGGGTGATCAACGATTTTGTCGATAGAGGGGACATTTCCGTCAAGAAAATCGCCTCCGCCGATAATCCTGGCGATCCATTCACCAAGACGCGTCGATTGAAGCTTTTAGTCGACACTTGGAGACTATAGGTATTAGAGACATGTCTCATTTGCTTTAGAGCAAGTGGGAGTGATAGTTTGCTGTATTTTAAATAATAGGGTGTGCTCTAAAACAATTAATCACATGCTTTCGTGCAAGTGGGAGATTGTTAGGTGTGATGCCCGAAAGATAATTTTGTAATTGTTTTATTTAATAAATGAAATGATGTTATTATTCATATTTATTATTCTCATATTCACCGATGTGACAATAGTATTTACACTACGAGAAAACCACTAAAGTATATCGTTTATGTAATCACTTAACTCGGTGTATGGTATATACACGGGAGGATTGAGTTAGTGAAGATGTGCTTAAAATACAATTAGCCCGTAGTGAAGTTAATCGAGAGTATCGGGTCTCTCCTTTAACGTGCTATTAATGCGCCCGAACACAATAGGTGTGATTGTCTTATCCGGACTTTCGGTTAAGAGAACCTAATGGGGCATTTATATATGATAGATATATCATATAGGGTGGACCGATTTGATTGGAGTTCACGATATAATTCCGTAATCGAGAAGTCTTATCGAATCAATGGATGATCATATTTATGGATATATCTTAATCTGAGGTGATCACGATCAAGCTTGCTTGAATCGGTATGAAGTTTGACTTGACGGTTAAGGATTACAACGAGTACGTGTGCCGAATTACCCCGTCTTGGCATTGTCTTGAATTGAGTGAGTAGTACGTATTTATCACGGATACGGAATCCATTCCTTCCATTTATGGAAGTAGATAGACGCAGTTCCTTATTTGTTAATCCTAGAAACGATCGATCGTACGAGTTCATATTACAACGATTAGCTACCAGTGAGTTGTATGAATTAATTGATCACTAGGGGGTTAATGGTAAATAAGGATAAGAGGTTCTAAAAAGGGTTAACGGTAACTTCCCGATTTAGAATGAACAGTCTATGGAGGATTAATCCATATGTAATGATTATATCAATGGACGCTTATTATTATTCTCGTGAGGAGATAAATATAATCTTATAATCGGAGGAGTGCAGTCACGGGATTATGGTGGCATATTCCTGTGATTGATTTATCGAATATAATTATCCTATAATTATTTATTTGATTTATCGGAGCCGCTGATTATTAGTCCATGGTCCCCGACGTGCCTCCTAATATAGCATAGCTATTCTCGGACGTCGAATCCTAATAATATTAATTTAGTTCTTGTTGGACTTTATTAAAACGATATGTGAATTAATTGTTTAGTGAACTATTAAATTAGTTTGGACTAAATAATTAAATACACGGAAAAGACATTTTTCGTGGACTCGGCCCGAATTGGTGTGTTGACAATTTTTTTGACCTAATTGGTCAAAAAGGATAAAAGATGCGTATGACCTATTCTTTTAGTAAAAGGTGCGCATATTTTATGTATTATTAGGAAATTTGTTTTCCTAAATTAATTAATAAGACATGTGCATAAAATATTTATTGGATAAATATTTATGGTAAATAATAAAGATAAATATTATTCTAGATTTGTTCTAGAATATTATGGAATTATCTTTTATTAAAGGATTTATTTTGTTTGATAAATAAAAATCCTTGGAGGCTAAGTTTTACTCTCTCACTATATAAAGAGAGTTCTCCCAAGCCTCAAACAACACATAAAATTCGACTTCTCCCTATAGTAGAGAGAAGAAAATATTTTCGGCCAAGGGTGAGTAGAGGAGAAATCTTGGAGATTTTTCCGGTAGCATATCGGAAGGGTTCGAGTCGAGAATTCCTTCCACCGGGAATTGCTTGGATCACACGATCGGAAGACTGTGGTGCTCTTCACATCTTCACATTCATCCTTTGCGGTTCTTCAACTTGAATTTAGAGATTCAAGAGGTATGATCTACATCCCCCTTGTAGAATAGATCTAGTTGTTTTATTACGCATATTATATAGATCTAGATCCATAAATCGCTTCCGTTGCGGATGGTATTACTAACAGTGTCAATTTAATTTCTGCAATTTACTTTACATCATTCATTTAATTTGCATACATCATAATTTGCATCTGTGACTGTCTAAACCGATTTGAAAACAATATAGTAAGAAGGGACTTATCCGCTGCCCAAAAGCTTTTAACTAGAAGAAGAAAAGTTTTTGAAACTCCACTATAGTCATTCACCCACCCCCTCTGACTATAGTTTCACCCTTCTCTGGGACCAACAATTGGTATCGGAGTAGTGTTACTAGTATCAGAACCTGTTCAGATCTAATTTCTGGTAACAAGGAGATCACATATTTTTAAAGTAGTTTTCAAATCTGAGTTTTTCATTCACTGTCATTTATATCTTCAATTGCACTGATGGATTCCTCAAACTTCTTGTCAAAAGTACCTGTTTTCAATGTTAATAATTTTGATGAATATAAAATAAGAATGTTATCTCATCTTGCAGCAACTCATGAGGAGATGCTGGATGTGATAAACGACGGCCCAATCATGATCACTACTGTGGTAGGCACGGGGAGCGAGATCAAGGAAAGGAGATAAACAAACCCAAGAAAGATTGGACCAAAGATGACAGGGAGAAGAGCAAACCTAGACTTTGTAGCAAAAGATATGATCTTAAAGACTCTACAAACGAAACATGTTCATGAGAATAAAAGATTGCAAAACGACAAAGGAGATGTGGGACAAGTCGGCACTAATCAATGAAGGATCGAAGCGAGTCAAAGAAAATAAACTATCTTTGCAAAACGAAGTTTGAAAATTTCAAGATGAAGGCGGTGAATCCATTGATCGATGGACAACGGATTCTCAAGCATCATCGTGAACTGCAACGACTTGGTCACACATATCCCCAAAAAAAAGTATGCTTGAAGATCTTGAGAGGACTACCCGAAAGATGGAAGATCATAACATCGAATCGAGAGGAACAACAAATCTTGCAAGCAACGACACTCGACACCGATGTCCCAATTAAAAGCTCATGAATTCGAATTGAACGGCGAAGATGGTGCTCCGGCGAGAGACACACAAAATCAACGCATTAGCCGCACCCCAAAGAAAGTAACTTTGCCGAATGCATCGACAAAAGAGACATAAGAACTAAAAGAACATGTAGCTTTATTAGTTAAACGTTTTGACAGGTTTAAAAAGAAGCCATTCAAAGGAAATTCATCATCAAACAAAAAGTCAAGCTCAACCAGAGACATGAAGAAGAAAGATGATGAATACAGATGCTTCAAATGCAACAAGAAAGGTCACTTCAAGGCTGATTGTCCTGAAGAAAATGACAAAGATGATGAAAAGAAGAAATACAAAGCATCTGAAAAGAAAAGGAGCAAGAAGGCACTTAAGGCAGAATCCAGCAGTGAAAAGCATGAAGAATCATCTGACAATGACTCAGATGATAGTGATGAAGAAGACAGTTCAGAAAATGAAAAAGCATGCCTATGTCTCATGACCAAAGAATTGGATGAAGATAAAAGTGATAGCTCGGACAACGAGGAAACAAGCCTATGTTTAATGGCTAAAGAATCGATGAAACGAGGTAACATCTAGTTCTGTTCTTCATCTAATGCATCCACATCTAACACTTTGCACAATCATCTAGTCTTCCATTAGATACGACGGACCTAGTCCAAAATCTCATGACTAAATTTGATGAAATTGAAAAGAATCATGAAATTCTGGAAAAGGAATGCAAGGATCTAAGGAAAGAGAATAAGAGGTTAAAGAAAGAACTGGATAAAGCAAAAGCCGAATTAACTAGTAAGGAGACCTACTTAAATGATCAACAAAAAGCGAGATGATCATACATCCGTTATTAACGATCGATTAAGGAAATCTCCTCACCGGTGAAGGTATCCACCGCACCACTAAAGGCACCGACTTACAAACCCCCAAAAAGGTTTGGATCCGGATACGGTCTTGGCTACAACGGTCGGGATGAACGTAGGAATAATGGTCAACACGATTCTAAATTGAGGACCACTAGTGGACCAAAATTTAGAAAGGGACGAACCATGTCTCCAACGCAGATCATCCCGTTCCGGTGAAGTCAAAACCCGGTGTAGTGAAACAACAAACTAAATCCTCATTCCGGTCAATCAAGAACAAAAACCATCGAAAGGAAAAGGAAGACTTTACCCTTCGAGAGGATGATTGGAATGTTGCTCCTGCAAAATACAAGAAGAAACCATTCCATAAAATGCATCATGTGTTTAAGAAAAACCAATCTGTTCCTAGACACATGAAGCAAGAAAGGTTTCCTACTGCATTTTGGAAAGTAAAGAAGGATGCAAATGCACCAAAAGGTGGAGAAAAGTATCAGAATATCTTCAGTAAAAATACTAGAAGCTATTCTGCCATGCCTTATACATATGAAGTTGATGACTTCAATTATCCAAAAAGAAGACCTTTTGGATACACCCTTGGTATGGGAGGCATGATTGCTAACAGGTATGGACCCAAACAGTGTTGGGTACCTAAACTTAATTAATGCTGTTTTGTAGGATGTCGGTACATAGACAGGTGGATGTTCCGGACACATGACGAGAAACAAGAGATGGCTCAACGACTTCAAAGCCTTTGATGGACCCAAAGTCACATTTGGAGGTAAAGAAAACCCTGGCAAAATTAAGGGGGAAGGCACAATAATCAAGAACAATCTAAAGATTCGAATGTGGCATATGTCAAGGGACTTAACTTCAATCGATGAGCATCAGTCAATTTTGTGACAAAGGCTACAATGTGCACTTCAACAAAGAAGGATGCAAAGTGATTCACAGTCAAACCAACACAATAGTTCTTACATGAAGAAGACAAGACAACATGTATGTGGTGGATTGGAGAACAGCCAAGGCAGAAACATGTCTACTTGTCAAGAATAAACAATCAACAAGCTGGATTTGGCACAAAAGATTAAATCACCTGAATTTCAAGACCATCAACAAACTATCAAGGAGCAAGTTAGTTGAAGGCCTGCCAGAGATCACATTCAAGAAAGAAAGCCTATGTGATGCTTGTCAGAAAGGAAAACAAATAAAAAGCTCATTCAAGTCAAAGCCTCATTAATCTACAACAAGAATTCTACATCTGCTACACATGGACCTGTTTGGACCAGTCACACCAGTGAGTGTGAGTGGTAAGAAATACACTCTTGTAGTGGTAGATGACTTCTCAAAGTACACCTGGACCATCTTCATGAATAAGAAGAAAGAAACACTCAAGAAGCTGTCAGATTTGTTGAGAAGACTCCAGAATGAGAAAGAACTAAAGATTATCAAGATAAGATCAGATAGAGGCACTGAATTTCTAAATGAAATTATCAGAACCTATTGTGAAGAAAATGGAGTATTACATCAACTATCTGCACGGGAACTCCACAACAAAATGGTGTAGCGAGAAAGAAGAAACGAACCATCAAGGAAGCGATCGGGACAATGATAGCGAGAAGCATGTTTACCAAAGAGATTTTGGGCTGAAGCAGCAAACACAACATGCCATACACAAAACAGATCAATCATCAACAAACACCATGGAAAAACTCCATATGAAATATGGAATGGTAGAAAACCCAATATCTCATATTTTCATATGTTTGGATCAAAATGTTTTGTTTTAAACAGGAATCAACTGCATACCTTTGATGAGAAGGCTGATGAAGCAATCTTCATGGGATACTCAGACACCAGCAAAGCATTTAGAGTACTAAATAAAAGAACTTTGGTGATTGAAGAATCAATACATGTGGTTTTTGATGAACCAAACACAAATGGTGAAGATCTTCAAGATCAAGAAGAGAAAGCATCACAAAGAGAAATCTATACAAATGCAACCATACCAACTACTATCCTGAATCATCATTCTGAAGATCAAGAGGAGCCACATACCAATACACCAGATGAAGCTCCTCAAGTTGAAGTTCATGCTCAGCATGAAGGTATGGAAGCACCAAGTGAAGATCAACTTCAACCGGATCTAAATTGGCTAAGAGACCATCCCGAAGAACAAGTCATTGGAGACATTCACACGAGTCGAACCAAAAGACAAGCTGGAGCACATGCTAACTCGCTTTCTATCACAAGTGGAACCCAAGACCATAGATGATGCAATCCAAGATGCGAGATTGGATCACGACCATGCAAGAAGAACTAAATGAATTTGAAAGAAATGAAGTCGGGAACTTGTTGACGGACACTCGAAATGGCCAACATCATTGGTGCAAAATGGGTATTCGGGAACAAGATGGATGAGCAAGGAACTGTTGTCGAAACAAAGCAAGGCTAGTTGCAAAAGGCTATTCCCAAGTCAAGGAATAGATTATGATGAAACTTTTGCTCCGGTAGCAAGATTGGAAGCAATCGGACTTTTTCTAGCATTTGCGCACACAAAGACTTCAAAGTCTATCAAATGGATGTAAAGAGTGCATTCCTAAATGGACTCTTGGAAGAAGAAGTTTATGTAGAACAACCTCCTGGATTTCAAATTAAAGGAAAAGAAGACAAAGTATACAAACTCAAGAAGGCCCTCTATGGACTCAAACATGCACCTAGAGCCTGGTATGAAACACTGTCATAGTTTCTGATCAAGAATGGATTCAGCAAAGGAACTATCGACAAGACTCTATTTAAACTGGAGGAAGGAGCAAGCACATTGCTAGTACAAATCTATGTTGATGATATAATCTTTGGATCAGAGGATGAAAAGTTGTGTGAGAAATTTGCAAACCTGATGAAGAGCAAATTTCAGATGAGCATGATGGGAGAATTAAACTACTTCCTTGGCCTTCAAGTAAAGCAAATGAAGGATGGCATTTTTATTAGTCAAGCAAAGTATACAAGAGATTTGATACACAAGTATGGGATGGATACAAGTGGCACGACGAGACACACCAATGTGTGCCGAGTCATACTTGGAAAAGATGAAGGAGGAAAAGATGTTGATCAAAAATTGTATAGAGGAATTATTGGATCATTATTATACTTAACGCAAGCGGACTCCGACATAGCATTTGCGGTAGGAGTATGTGCAAGATTTCAAGCTCAACCAAAAGAATCACATCTTCTAGCGGCTAAAAGGATAATCAAATACTTGAAAAACACTTTAAATGTTGGTATTTGGTATCCAAAAGATGGAGGATTTACATTGATATCATATTCGGACTCGACTATCTTGGATGCAAAATAGATAGAAAAAGCACCTCTCGGAACTTGCCAAATGCTAGGAACCGGACTAGTCTCTTGGTTCGGTAAAAAGCAAAACTCCATATCTACATCAACGGTGAAAGCGAAGAATACATAGCGACGGTAGTTGTTGTGCACAAGTCTTGTGGATAAGACAATAGCTAAGGGACTATGGAGTAGAAGAGAAAACAATTCCAATCATGTGTGATAACACAAGTGCAATATCTATTACGTAAAATCCAAACATTGCACTCAAGAACAAAGCACATTGATGTAAGACATCATTTTATCGAGACCATGTTGAAAAGGGGGATGTCATCCTAAAACACATACCCACTGAAGATCAATTGGCTGACATCTTCACTAAACCACTCAGTTATGAAAGATTCAGCAAGCTAAGAACTGAGTTAGGAATGATTGATATTGAATAAGTATCAAAAAGCGGCTAACTGGAGTAATCGGCTAAGTGACTTCATTAACTGGTACGACCTTTGCCGTTACAGGAGATGCAGCAAGTAAGGCACTGGTATCCAGCGAAGGTAACTTAACTGATTGTTAGGAACAGTGAAATGGAGCAGCTTAGTAAAGAACCTATAGAACGGCTAAGTGGCCAGCGAAAGCACTTCACCGAAATAAAGACTTGGACAAATTAATAGTGTGAACAAAATCAATTCTGATTACACGTGGAGAATAAGGAAATTATGGAGGATTATTCTATACACACGTGGCGATCAACTTATGATCATGGAGGTAATTATATTATTTTTCGAATTATAAACTCCTCGATTCCCGGGCTCTATCATTACTTGCCTCAAACCACACCCCCACTCCACTCGAATATCGCGATTTTCATACGCAAAATCACGCCATTATGCCACAAATCCTTCCATATTCAAAACCACGTTCACACTACCACACTATATAAACAATACTTAAAGATTTTCAGAAATCTTTACATACTTCTGCAAATTACAAACCCTACTTTTTCTCACTGAAACCTCAAGATATACTCTTCTAATCCTCCTCTACCTATCAATGGCTTCATCCTCCCAAATCACTGCTACTGAAAAATACTACGAAAAATCAATCATAACCGGCTCGTTTTTCAAACTTGAGCACTATCTCTCATTTTGTGATAATGACTCAAAAGCTCAACGTCTGGTTGATTGCTGCTCGAATTTGGGGCTGATGACTTTCCTAAATCCTCCAATAACTGGAATCTGCTATGAGAATCTGATAGCGTTTTGGAAAAACGCCAAATTTGTGCCTAGCACAAAGAAGACTGAAGTTGATCGCATCCAAAGCTCAATCTTTGGAAGAGAAATAATCATCACACCAGGTACACTCAACCGTTACCTTCACCTTCCATTGAAAGGACCTGCTAATGTCAAGCTTGTCACAACTGACATGGCAAAGTTCTGGACTGAGATAGCCAAAAGTCCAAAGAAAAACAGCAAAACATACAATCTACCCAGATCAACGCTCAAACTTCCGTTTGCTGAGTTTGCACCAGTTATCACCAAAAATATTGAAGGCAGAAAAGGGTCAATGGAAAACCTGACTGAGGTACGAATTAAACTAATGGCCATTATCTACAATCGCATCAAATTTGACTGGGCAACATTTGTGTTCAATCGAATGAAGGATCAGATTCAGAAGGAAATCGATCTATCCATCACTGCACCAGACAAGGGTTTGCAGAAAAAGGGTGATTTCGGGAGAAGAAATCATATGGGTTCCCTCTTCAACATTTGTTCAATCAATTGAAAGTACGACCCACAAACTTGCGGTCTCCACACAAATCCAAGACGATGTTTATTTACATCAAGGCTTCCCTAAAACCCAAACCCATAGCTGGGAGCAAAAGAAAGCAACCTGAAGGCAGTAGATCAGGAGTGGGACGGAGAACCAGATCTCAAAAGACACAAGAGGAGGCCAATATGCCCGACACCGGCAATTTGGATGAGCTCGTGACCATCGGTGATGACACGAACGAAGAAGAAACGCACCGAGAGGAGTCACCTACCCGGAAGAAGGTGAAGAAGGATATAGACTCACCTCATCTGATGAGAAGGAGATACAAGATGAAGGGGATGAGTCAGAAGATGACCACTCAGAAGGAGGAAATCCTGAAACAAATGAAGAAGATTTGGAGAAATCTGATGATGAACTGACTCTCCAGGAAGTGCTTTTCAAAAGCATAGGCAAAGTTGACAACCAGCCAAGTGAGCCAGCTGATAAAGCTCACTCGGCCGAACTTGTCAACTCCCCCACAATTGCACAAGGGGGACCAGTGGTAGATGAAGCAGTCCACACTCAACAACAACCTCTAAATGACCCTGTGTCTAATGAGGCAGAACAAGAGCAGATGGAGAAAAAGGAAGAAGCACAAGATGCAAAGGAAGAAGAGGAAAATGAAGAGCAAGAAGTTGAAGAAGAAAATGAGGAGAAGCAAGGTGAAGATGCTGAGGATGAAAGTGATGAGGGTGAAGAGGATGCCCATGTGGCACCAGAAGAAATTGATCCAGAAAGAGTGTTCAATCTGGACATTCAACCCCTCATTGTGGACATAGAAAGGAAATACTACGAAGGCAAAATCGAAGACGCCTTAGCAGGAGTGAAGCAACCTCCTTCCATCACAAGATTGAGGCCCTCATCGCCCATATCAAAATCCAAGATGAGGTCATGGAGAGACAGGAAACTTAATTTGCAACTTACAACACCTCATCCCTCACCATGTCCAAACCAATCTTGAATACCATGCTGAGACGGTTGACAACAATCTCAAGCCATTGGTAGACACCCTCAATGCTAACACAGCCAAAATTCAGCATCTAGATGAAATCATGGAACATTCTGGCAAGCAACTGAACTTTCTCATCAAAGTTGGTGAGGCCAACAACAAAATACTGGAGAGAAAGTATGGCCCTCTCCCTGAGTCTGATGCGGCAATTGCAGACCTTGAGGCACGTTTTGATGCTGCCACAAAGGGGGAAGGTAACTCAAAGCCTGAAAGCTCCAGTGGGAAGGGAAAGGTGGAAAGCTCCAGTGGAAAGAGAAAGGGCAGCAAAGGCGAGGACAACAAAGGCAAGGGCATCAGGTTTGAAGAAATGAAGAAGTAAACCAATTGCCTGTTGCTTAATTCAATTCAATTTATCTTATCATTTGCCTTTGTTCATTTAAATAAAAAGATGCAATATCTTATTGCCCTATGATGGATGAATAAAATTATTGAACTTTCAATCAGTTGTGTATTATAAATCTTGATTACTTATGTTCAGGCTTATGAGGGTTTTGGCATCATCAAAAAGGGGGAAATTGTTAGGAACATGTTATTATGTTTTGATGATGGCCATACTAGCTGTTATAGCAAGCCTGAAATAAGTTAGAATTCTCTCGTATAAGTCTTTACTTAGGGTCTACAAGTTGTATAAGTTAAGTCGACAAGTATTGTACTAGTTGGTAGGATGGCAAAGCAAAGACGGATATTCGGTAGAGTGAAGCCAGCCAAGCACCAGCAGAGAAGTAATGAAGACTTTATGGTCCGACTTATAACCAAGGAAGTCTGTGATGACCTTGGATAAGTCTAAGTTAAGTTTTAAATGATAAAACTCAATGTTCAAATATGGTGTACACTGGTCTCACCCAAATCAAGGATCAGTGAAGTTCAAAGACTCTCCAAATACTAGAACAAAGAAGGAAACAGAGAATCGGCTGAGTAAACTGACTTTCGGCAAAGAGAAAACAAAACAGCGAAGAAGAAGTGACGGCTAAGTCGGTAGGCTCACTCGACCGTTCTAGAAACGGCGAAGAGACACCTACAAGGGCGAAATTGATATACGATGAAGATTCGAAGATCATGCATTAAATGCTCAAATCATTAAAGGATCAATCAAGGACGGATTATCTGCTATACGTTTGAAGAAAGAATCCGATCACTGAATTTAAGGAGAATACAATTAAGGGGGAATCAAGAATAAAATCAAGGATTATTCCCTCATTAATATAGCCAACGGACGGAATTTCAAAAACGAAGGTATTCAAGGCTATAAATAGAAGGCATTGACAAAAAAAGAAAACAACAATCAAGAAAGAAAAATCTAGCAGAAACTCTGTCAATTTGAAAAGCCTTCTCTCTGAAATTACAAGGATACATCTAGTGATCAACTCGGACTTCAAAGCTACAAAGTCATACTCGGGACGAGGATTGATCAAGCAAGTGTGTGAATCACATTCACATCAAACTCAAGCAACCGAATTAGAGGCAATCGAGAAGGAGTTGAATCTGTGATAGTCGTTGAAGGATCTTGATCTTAAGGAACAACGAAGGAAGACCGAATCACCGAAGTCATTGCGGTCAAGGAGTGATAGTCTTGTAGATTGTGAAGCTTGGGAAGCCAAGGACAATCATACTATTGTATCTGTGAAAACAATAGTGAATTCCTCCAATCATAACAGGAGAAGAGTGGATTAAGGGATTACACCACCCTGAACCACTATAAGCCTTGTGTCAATTTAATTTCTGCAATTTACTTTACAGCATTCATTTAATTTGCATACATCATAATTTGCATCTGTGACTGTCTAAACCGATTTGAAAACAATATAGTAAGAACTAGAAGAAGAAAAGTTTTTGAAACTCCACTATAGTCATTCACCCCCCCCCCCTCTGACTATAGTTTCACCCTTCTCTGGGACCAACATAATGAGCTTCCGTTTTTCATTAATAATTAAAGTTTTGGAGCACTGCATTAAATATGTAGTCTCCTTGTCTATAACTACTATAACGGGGTTGCTCGCGTCATTGCTTATTTTTAAAGGATCAAATTACTTAACCATATTTGAGAACGTTTCTCAAGAGGTAACAATCATAATTTTGTGTTACTAATCGAGAATAAAAACATATATATATATATATATATATATATATATATATATATATATATATATATATATATATATATATATATATATATATATATATAAAATTTGCTAAAAACTACAACTTAAAATGAAAATAAAAGAGTGTTGTTGTTTATATACGCAAAATCAAAAATGGTTTTTCGGTTTATGATTTTTCTCCCACTAGTCAACTACTCCCAATTGACTTTCAAGAATTTTCCGAAATGCTTTAGTGGCTGAGATCCAATCTAGTTACTCGATTCCCGGCGGTGGTCGATCAATCAAGAAAATTTCAAAAGGTAGGTAACACTTTACCAATCACATCTCTATGTGATTCTCAGTGGTTGACTAGTCAACTCTTTGACGATACACATCACTTTGTGTTTGTCAACCCCTTGTCTCTAAAGTCAGACGGCCCTGACAGTGGCCAATCACCGAAAGACTCTAGTCAAGTCACAACCCAATATTCATGAGATCTCTTACGATCATATCTCAATAACAACGATATACCCGAGGTAGGTTAACTCCTGGCGGTGGTCGATCAATTGGATCCGAACAAGGGCTCTTCACCGTCGTTATAATATTGGGAGACAATATTTCGACTTGATTTTTGTGGTGGAAGTATTTATGTAAATTAATTCATTTAATTAATTTTGAATTAATTCTCTTAATTAATTTAATTGTGGTCTCATCATGTATATCTATCTCTATAGACATACATCCTACACATTCATCTAGATTGAGCCTAATTATGCATCTATCGTATCATATAAAATAAATACAAGCACAAAATAAATAAATGCATAAAGTAACCGGTGTGATCATGGACTTGTCCTAGGTGCGGTTTCGAATACACTCGACGAAACCGCGGGTCACAATCTAAAGGTAGCTGCAACCGCCAATAGAATCTTTAATGCTCCATTTTCCAATAGGATCTTTATTTTCGTCTTTCTTTGGTCTTCATCTTCCGTTCCATTCTTGTTACATGAATTTTATCTAATAAAATAAATAAACCCGCCGCACACGGGTGGAAGCTAACGGGAATGAGATAATGCAGAAAATAAACTAGGCCACGTTCTTCATAACGGCCTAGGATAATTTTTAAACCAACAGAAAAATTTAAATCATTCACATCTATCCTATCGGTCGAGTCCATGATCAATCGGGGTCCATATAATCATATTATATCTACTATCTAATCTATACAATTATATCTTCTGAAAAAGAAATAATTAAAAACTAACAACTTGCGTCTTAATTAATCGATTAACGTTTAATCTATTAAATTATTTTATCCAATCAATTAACTAATTAACATTTAATTAATTAATGATTTTAATCGAAATAAAATTTACGATTAATTTTAAAATGGCTTCAATTTTAATTTTAATTAATTAGAACTATTGCAAAAATAAATCAAAATTAAAATTAGGTCTCTTTTGTTTCTTTCCTTTTGATTCCTAATCAAAAGAGATGCCTTTGGTTTCCTAAACCAAAAGGCATCGTTTCACACAAAATTTGGTTGACTGCTTGGCCACTTTCCAAAATCAAAATTTTGAAAGTGGCCTAGGCCTAGGCCTTTCCCCAAATCAAATATTTGGAAAGGGTCTAGGCCTATTCCAAACAAAATTTGGAAAGGCCAATATTTTGGTTGATATATGCCTGGCCACTTTCCAAAATCAAAATTTTGAAAGTGGGATATGCCTAGACCTTTTCCAAATCAAATATTGGGAAAAGGCCTAGGCCTATACCAAACAAAGTTTGGAAATGCCATTATTATTTTAATGCCATGTGGAATTCCAACGAACCAAACTATTTGAACCATTAGTTAGCCACATGACAAAACTAAACAAATGCGATATCTATGTACCATAAAAATTCACAAAACAACAAACAAAATTTTTTGGGGTCCACCAAAACCCACCAGCCGACGCCGGCCACCACAGGGGCAGCCGACGCCGCCGGCGTGTTCAAGGTGGGGCGCCGCCGCCAGTCGGCCGAGCAGCCTCACCGCCGAATATAATTTTTTTTTGTTCGTTCTTTGTTCTGCGAATTTAAATCATGCATCTATTAATTAATTACTACGCAAATTAATTAATGCTTATTGCTTAAGCTCGAAGCTCTCTCCGATACCACTGTTAGAAAATCTAAGCGGGAATGCAGCGGAATTCAAAAATTTATTTCCTTTTAACCTGGATCGACTTCGTTTAAACAACAAGCATAAAAGAAGTAGACGGTGGTTACCTTGCTTGATCTAAAAGATCGACGATTTGACCGTCTAAGGAGAATAGCGATGCACGGAGCCTCCTAAGCGTTCGGCTTCTACCGCTAGTCCACACGAACAACCCGCCGGAATCCACCTTTGGATTGCTACTAGAAAAATCCGGTTGCTAGACCGGTCTTTTCTCTCTCTCAAATCTCTCTCTAAGAAGCTCTCTGTTTTTCACAAGAACTATTTGCTCTTGGAATTGTGTTGTACAAAAGAGCTAATCAAGCCTCCCTATTTACAAGAGATGTGGCACCCCTAAGTATGCCAATCTGATTGGGAGAAACTTTCTAGTAGATTGGGAAGAAAAAAAAACATTTTTCTAATTAAATAAGGAAAATACATTTGATTGATTTATCTCATTTAATATTCAAATCTTATATTTTCCAAGATATATATTGACAATATCTTATATTGAATATATCTTTATCTTATTAGCATAAATCTATTTTTCCAAAATCAATTAATATCTAATATTAATATTATGGTAATATTATTAATTAAATAGTACAATTCAAATGTATCCAATACAAATCAAAATGGCGTCCCTTCCCCACTTATTTGGGAATTGAGATTTTCTTTAATTAATATAATACTATGGTTAATTAATTTGCAAAATACATGTATATCATATATATACATATTTTGAAATATATATGTATCAGTATACATATTTAATTAATCAACATAATTAATATCTTGTATTATATTTATTCATAATAAATAAATACCACTATATTAATTTACCACTATAACCCTTATAGTATGAGATAAATTATTTCCTTATTTGGTCATCAACTATAACCACATTTTAGTCTGGCTTGAAGTTCTTATGTGTGTGACCCGATAGGCTTCCGAATATGTTGGCCGTAGACACAAAGTGCAAATTACGAAAATGCCTTCACACCTAACGATCACGGGATAGCGTCTAGCAACACACCGTGACCCCCAATCATCGTAAGAGTCAAATGCAATGACTACTACCTTTCATGTGAAACAGTTGCCATGTGAATAGAATGCTATCGCTGTAATAATATCCATACGGTCGTAAGTCGAGTGTCAAACATCAACGACCGTATTTTATAATCCTGATATCAAGCTCTCTCGGAGTAACTCATTTACTTCCACTTTGCAAAGATTCACGAGAGTAAGACATTCCTTATAAGAAGGCCTTTTCGGATATTCACCCCTACTGATAGGTTACGTGATTCCCAGACGACCAAACATGTATACTCCGCATGCTTCAGTGTCACACCCAATCACTACCGCATGATCGCCCCGTGGCTAAGGGAAACCTCAATATAGTCAAAGCATGACAATCCACAACGTGATGCCATGAAGACTCCGGTCCTAAGGATAATAACACAACCATCACATAGTGTGACACTTAACAGTGTAAGTGGGTCAGTCTAACGTACGCATTCTCTAATACATGTCCACGTACAGTCCAAGTGTCTCTACACTTCGATAGACGAGATCTATCCCTGCCCTTAAAGACAGAAAACATCTAATACGTGCTAGTCTGTTTGTACTATCAATGCCCTGTTTAATAGTACATAAGCCGAGAGACATTTAAGTATCAAACTTATTAAAGTGATTAGAGATCTCATCAACCATAATCGCCTATCATGGTTTCTCTATCACAGTTTAATACTAAGGACGTTATCATATAACAATTCATAAATGGTTCTTTAAAAGAACAAATATAAGACAACAGAAAAGCCATTCATCATATGTATAAACATAAATAAATAGTAGAAATGATCCGACCCGGTCGGATCCGGTCCAACCCGATTGGGTTTAGGACACTATTTCAACAACATGTACCTGAAGGTCAAAGACTGCAAAACTGCTATAGAATTTGGGAGCAAGTTACAACTGGTGTGTGAAGGCTCAGATTCTATAAAAGAAAACAAAGTTGCAGTTGCCAAGGAAAAGTTCCAAGACATCAAAATGAAACAAGGAGAGACAATTGATCAAATGGAATCAAGATTTTATTCCATCCAAGATGAACTGACGTTACTAAACATTGTTTACACAAGGAAGGAGATCAATGTCAGAGTTTTGAAATCTTTACCATCTTGCTGGAAGATGAAAGTTACAGCCATGAAAGAATCCAGAAAACTATAGAAGAAGAAACTTTCAAAATCTTCTCTGAATTGAAAGCTTATGAGTTTAGTGAAGATTTCGCTGAGACCACTATTACCGGAGTTCCAAAAATAGTAGATCTTGCAGTAGCCGAAAGCAACAAAGAAGCATCAGCTGGTAATAATCTTCAAGCTCTTGATGACTTGGAGGAACATATGTCACTTATGATAAAAAGAATCAGAAAGATGAAAAGTGGCCAATCCTACACATATAAGTACATCAAGAAAGTCCCAGAGAAAATGATGACCATGAGTATTTTTGCTTTAATTGCAAAAATCCTCGACATTTCAAAGCTGGCTGCCTAGACTTACTGAAGAAAACACAACAGAGAAGTCCAGCCAGAAAAGCAATGGTGGCAGGAGATGAAACTGATGACGAAGCTGAAACTGCGAGAGAGAAAGCTTTGTCAGCTACATAATCAGATGATACAGCTCTCATGGCTCATATGGAAGACACAACTAAGGTATTTCAATCTAACTCAAAGTACACATCTGCACACAGTGCTTGTTCCTCCACTGCTGGTTCCAATCCCAAGAATCAGAAATGGAAGAAACTCTTGATGCTCTTATGAAACAGATGGTAGTAATACAATCTGGCTATGAAAATGTAAAGGCAAAGAATCTCTCATTTTAGAAATCCAAAGATTAAATGCTGAATTGAACATTTTGAAGGCCAAAGAAACTGATTTTGCCAAGACTCAGCATAAGCCTTCTACATCTGTCGCAGCTACTAAATCATTAGCTCAATCAACTTTTATAACTGGATTCAAACATGGAAAGCCATATTGTGATAGAACATGCCTAGGATTTGATACACAACAAACTTCTAAGGAAGGTACAAACAAAGCTGCTGAACCAAGTACCGGAACTGGTATTAAGTTTGTGGCCGAACAAAGACCTCTAACTGAGAAGTCTGATGAACCGGTAAGACCAACTGAAAATGGTTCAAAAAGGAAAAATCAGTTTACTAAGAAGTCAACAGCAGTTAACAAAGAAAGATCTAAATGTAGGTCTGTTGTACCTCAAAGAAATACTGATGGTAGACTACTACAAGATCTGCAGGACCAAGGCAGGCTAACCCTGAGAACCAGAAAAATCCTAAATACAATAATGTTAGATCAAAGAATTTTAATCATCTAGGAGATAACTATCTCGGGGGAATGGCCGACTATTTCCCACTGATGATGGGGACTAGAATTTTTATGAAGCTATTGCAAAATCAATTACAAATAACCATTCTGGAAAATCTCAACATAGATATCAACAAAGGCCTCAACAGAGAATTCATTTGATATCTTAGAAGAATCCTCAGTACAGAGGTCAGCATCGACCCCAATACAAGGATGTTCCTAAAAGATAGCAACAAAATGGTTATTATTTTGTTTTTAACAATAGAAGGCACAATGCACAACACTTTATGCCAAGAGATCAGAAAGCTTGTGTGAGCAGATCACAGCATAAAAGTAGATGGTATAATGGATCCGTGGCTTACATATATGACAATAAGTGCAACACATTCCACTAAAGACCCTATAGGAATGTTCCAAGAGTTGTACTTACTACCGACAATTATGGACCCAGACAGACTTGGGTACCTAAGACTTATTAATTTGGTTTGCAGGGCATTGGTATTTTGACAGTGGATGCTCTAGAAATATGACAAAGAGTAAAGACTGTCTGGTGGATTTTCATGCAAAAGAGGACCAAAAGTCCATTTTGGTGGAAAAGACAAACCAGGATATACCAGAGGTGATGGCACCCTAATAAAAAATGGACTGAAGATCAAGAATGTGGCTTATGTTGAAGGATTAAATTACAACTTACTAGGAACTAGCCAATTATGTGATATGGGATATAGTGTGACTTCGTTGTGATATGGGATATAGCCAACACTCGTAAACTATGTTGCTTGAGGTTCAAAAGAGCTTCATCCTTGTTTCTAAGTCCTCTATTTATAGTTAGAAATCCAACGTTCAAAATTTTAAATTCCCAATAGTTCTCTTTGGATTCCTTCGGATATGCCATCATCTATGTGAGACTGTCAGTGTCCTTTCTGACATGTCAGACCATCAACCAATCATAATGGTTTATCTTCAACGTTTGAATTTTCCTTCAGTTAATCTGATTAGCTGACTTTTACTCATATGTGCTGATGTCTTGGTTTTCACAGCAGTGAGATGGCTTTTGCATAATCTCAGCTTTCATTCATTTCTCAGCTGTTATGCTTTTTTCATCTTGTTAGGTGTAATGCCCGAAAGACAATTTTGTAATTGTTTTATTTAATAAATGAAATGATATTATTATTCATATTTATTATTCTCATATTCACCGATGTGACAATAGTATTTACACTACAGAAAACCCTAAAGTATATCGTTTATGTAATCACTTAACTCAGTGTATGGGATATACACGGGAGGATTGAGTTAGTGAAGATGTACTTAAAACACAATTAGCCCGTAGTGAAGTTAATCGAGAGTATCGGGTCTCTCCTTTAACGTGCTATTAATGCGCCCAGAACACAATAGGTGTGATTGTCTTATCCGGACTTTCGGTTAAGAGAACCTAGTTGGGCATTTACATATGATAGATATATCATATAGGGCTGGACCGATTTGATTAGAGTTCACGATATAATTCCGTAATCGAGAAGTCTTATCGAATCAATCGATGATCATATTTATGGATATATCTTAATCCTGAGGTGATCATAGTCAACTGCTTGAATCAGTATGAGGTTTGACTTGACGGTTAAGGATTACACTGAGTCTGTGATCTGAATTACCCTATCTTGGCATTATACTGGATTGAGTGAGTAGTCTGTGTTATCACAGATACGGAATCCATTCCTTCCATTTATGGATGTAGATAGACAGTTCCCTTATTTGTTAATCCTAGAAAATGATCGATCCATGGAGTTCATATTACACTGATTAGCTACCAGTGAGTTGTATGAATTAATTGATCACTAGGGGGTTAATGGTAAATAAGGATAAGAGGTTCGAAAAGGGTTAACGGTAACTTCCCGATTTAGAATGAACAAGTTCATGGAGGATTAATCCATATGTAATGATTATATCAATGGACGCTTATTATCATTCTCGTGAGGAGATAAATATAATCTTATAATCGGAGGAGTGCAGTCACGGGATTATGGTGGCATATTCCTGTGATTGATTTATCAAATATAATTATTCTGTTCGTAAGATAAATATTTATTTGATTTATCGGAGCCGCTGATTATTAGTCAATGGTCCCCGACGTGCCTCCTATATATCCAAAATATTTTGAGGTTTCTCTGTTTTCAATAGAGATAGAGTATTCTATACTCGGAATAGGCCATTCATAGTCCTCGAGACTGATGCTCAGCCTGCCTCATTGTGACATGTTCTCACTAAGTGAGAAACCGTTAAATTGCCTTATATAGTTTTAGATGTGCTACAATACACTGCTTAACTCAATAAAGATATTGGAAACAAAATAACGGTCTACATTGAAATGTAAGACCAAGAAGTCTACCTAGAATATGCTTTGAAATATACGGATAAGGTGTGGATTCGGTTCACCCCACTTCCATAAATATAAGCATTTAGCACACGGTGCTTGAAGATAAGACTGGGAATTTCACGCATACGATCGGTCAATGACCATTCGTGATATATCTTTTTACCTATTGTGTATAAAGGTTAGATTCTTGAAATCGGGAAGGGACAGTTATACTGTTGCATCCTTTCTGATAGAGTCCATAAACAGCAAAACCTTGAACCTTGGAGTACGTTTACTCAAGGTAGTTACTAACTGATTAAAATCAGACCACATCCAACATCGGTTGTTGGTGATAACACTAAATACTACTAAACTAGATCAGAATTTCGATCCACCCAGTAAGTATTGGGAGTATGGTTTATCCATTACCCATTACGGGTTCTGCGGACTTTGTAGTCTGAGAATCGATTGATGACCTATGGCTCTTTTGTGAGCAGTATATGATTCTGATTATAGAGGTTGGTTTAATAGCCATAACCCGGTGAATGGAGTTCGGTACTCCAGTTCTGTTCATACTCTTGTAGAACCACCTCAGCGTCTCAGGCCCAATGGGAGTAATTGGATCTACACGGAAAAGAGTAGAATGAATAGGAAAGTTTATCTTTCAAAGCAAAGCTTGAGTGGTCTAGGGGTAATTCCCTAAGAAGTAGAGAGTTAATCAGACCTTGGACTCTCTTACCACTTAGTATTGCATGATTTCGTTCAAAAGCAGAAAATAGGGGTGATTCCCTGAGACTTTCTTGCCAAACAAATGGATTCTGGATTCATTCGGAACAAAAGGGTATTGCCTTATGAACTTATGACAGGATGACTGTCAAGGCTTATGTCCTTTGTGGATAAAAAGCAAACCTCTCGGTCATTGGAAGTCATATATTTCTACAATATATGGATTTGACCAGAATATTGATAAGTCTTTTGTGGACCGGATATCAATTTTAGTACAGTAGTGAATATATACATATATAAGTGTTTGTGAAGGATAACACTGCACCAATATGAATCAACATGGGTGTGTTATCTGAAGTCAGAATCTGACAATGCCACAATTCTCTGCAACAGAGATTTGGACAACATTCTAAAGAGTTTGACTCGGTCGAATTCATTAGAATCAGTCACTGGTTTCCCATCCATCTTATTGGTTAAGATGATGCATCTGTGTATGCAACATTCAATGAGGAAGTTCTACCCTATGCCTCAGGAATGACTCTCTAAATCTTCGGATCAAGAGAAATGGGATAGATTCTCTTTCTAGTAAGAGATGGTCAGGTTATTGAACGTCAACTTTGATCGAATCTTAGATTCGGCGGTCAACAAAGCAAGTTTAGTATGTCCTTTAGTATCTTGAGAGAACGAGGAATAATATGCGGACATATTCATATGTGAACTTGGATATGTGTGATACACTAATTTTGACTTTAAGTCAGATTGAGGATGATCGTTAAGTCGATCTCGGGCTCAGTGTTTACTCTTGTGTTGAAGCTATTGCCTGGAGGAATCCAGCAACGCCAACTCGACTTTAACTAGTTGGGTGATTAGCGGTTTTTGTAGTAGCTAGATAGGCGATATAGCTTAAAGATTTCCTTTTCATATCTGGGAGTGATTCTAGATATGGAAGCCGATACCACATCATTGTGCAAACGATGAAAGGGTAGCTTATAAGGATTTTCGACATCACAAGAGGTCAAAAGCATATTGGGAAGGTACGACATGATTAGATGGACCGGTAACGTTTCAATTCTACGGATCGTCTCGAGCCGACAACCTGACTAATCATTAAGACCCATGATATTTAGATGTAGGTACTCCCCGAGTCACTGACCTATCCTACGACGGCACACTCGGAGTGTACTTTGTCATCTACAATGGTTATGATATGCTTAATAGGTACTCGAATACGGGATGGGTCTCCATTGCTTTAGAGCAAGTGGGAGATGTAGTTTGTTGTAGTTTAAATAATAGGTTGTGCTCTAAAACATTTAATCACATGCTTTCGTGCAAGTGGGAGATTGTTAGGTGTAATGCCCAAAAGACAATTTTGTAATTGTTTTATTTAATAAATGAAATGATATTATTATTCATATTTATTATTCTCATATTCACCGATGTGACAATAGTATTTACACTACAGAAAACCCTAAAGTATATCGTTTATGTAATCACTTAACTCAGTGTATGGGATATACACGGGAGGATTGAGTTAGTGAAGATGTACTTAAAACACAATTAGCCCGTAGTGAAGTTAATCGAGAGTATCGGGTCTCTTCTTTAACGTGCTATTAATGCGCCCAGAACACAATATGTGTGATTGTCTTATCCGGACTTTCGGTTAAGAGAACCTAGTGGGGCATTTATATATGACAGATATATCATATAGGGCTGGACCGATTTGATTAGAGTTCACGATATAATTCTGTAATCGAGAAGTCTTATCAAATCAATCGATGATCATATTTATGGATATATCTTCATCCCGAGGTGATCATAGTCAACTGCTTGAATCAGTGTGAGGTTTGACTTGACGGTTAAGGATTACACTGAGTCTGTGATCTGAATTACCCCATCTTGGCATTATACTGGATTGAGTGAGTAGTCTGTGTTATCACAGATGTGGAATCCATTCCTTCCATTTATGGAAGTAGATAGACAGTTCCCTTATTTGTTAATCCTAGAAACTGATCGATCCATGGAGTTCATAATACACTGATTAGCTACCAGTGAGTTGTATGAATTAATTGATCACTAGGGGGTTAATGGTAAATAAGGATAAGAGGTTCTGAAAAGGGTTAACGGTAACGCCCGATTTAGAATGAACGATCTATGGAGGATTAATCCATATGTAATGATTATATCAATGGACGCTTATTATCATTCTCGTGAGGAGATAAATATAATCTTATAATCGGAGGAGTGCAGTCACGGGATTATGGTGGCATATTCCTGTGATTGATTTATCGAATATAATTATTATGTTCGTAAGATAATTATTTATTTGATTTATCGGAGCCGCTGATTATTAGTCCATGGTCCCCAACGTGCCTCCTATATAGCATAGCCATTCTCGGACGTCGAATCCTAATAATATTAATTTAGTTCTTATTAGAATTTAATTAAAACGATATGTGAATTAATTGTTTAGTGGACTATTAAATTAGTTGGGCTAAATAATTAAATATGTGAAAAAGACATTTTTCATAATCTTGGCCCAAAAGTGTGTTATAGTCGAAATGTATTGTGACTAGGTCACAAGAGAGAAATTTCGCCCCAAGCATGTTTTTAGTAAACAAGAAATTAGTTTTCTTGTGAATTAATAAGACATGTGCACAAAATATTTATTGGATAAATATTTATGGTAAGAAATAAAGATAAATATTATTCTAGATTTGTTCTAGAATATTATGGCAGTATCTTTTATTTATTGGATTTATTTATTTGCAAAATAAAATCCTTGGAGGACAAGGATTACTCTCCTATATAAAGAGAGTTCTCCCAACTCATACAACACACATAAAATTCGACTTCTCCTCTTAGAGAGAAGAAGTGAAATTTTCGGCCAAGAGAGTAAGAGAGGAAAATCTTGGAGGTTTTCCGGGTAGCATATCGGAAGGATTCGAGACGAGGATTTCCTTCCACCGGGAGTTGCTTGGATCACACGTACGGAAGATCATGGTGCACTTCACATCTTCTTTTGTTATTTCTATTGCGGCTCTTCTACTTGGATTTTGAGATCCAAGAGGTATGTTCTACAACCCCTTGTAGATCTAGATCTAGTTATTTTATTACGTGTAATATATAGATCTAGATCCTTAAATCGCTTCCGTTGCGGGTGGTATTACTAACACATCTAACCTTGTTTTTGTGAGATCAGAGTGCACCATTTTATCAAACTAATAACTAAGACCATTTTCATCACAATATCTTTTTGGATCTTAGACCTTCAATACAAGATCTATAAGTCAGTTCAGGCCATTACAGAATTACCTGTATTCTAACTTTACAGTTTCAGCTTAGTCATGAATAACTGAGTTTGAAACATTAGTCTTCAGTCTTCCCAACTGAGTGTGTTCCCTCAGCCTTAATTAACTGAGTTTGTTCTCTCACCCTTCAGCTTCTAGCACTAGATAAACTCAATTGAGTATAAAACCTGAGTAGACCATCTAGATTAGATTTCAGCAACAGTCTAGACTCCACTAAAACCTATAAGATTTCTGTTATAGTGATTGTGTTTTTTAACCTATACAATAATCAGACTCTAATAAACCTATACATTCAGCTTTAGACATCTTTTAGCTTTTCACTATAACAGCTAGTGTCAGAACTTCATCAATGGGGTTAAAATCAACAAATAAACAAACATTCATCATCAAAACAAACAATTTATTTCTAACAAAAAGGATTTAAGTTTTTAGTCCGCTGCATCGACTTAATAGACCTAATAGTCAACAGACTATTACTCAGCTGAGTTGTCCAAACTCTAGAAAATGTTTTAAGTGACAAGTTTATCAACCCCAAAGCCTTTTCAAGGGACAAACATAAGCCTTGAATTGCTAGCCACCGTTACATCGACAGTGCGCACTTGACGATACATCGGCAGCTCTACCCCTAACTTTTCCTCCCCTTTTGTTTCTTCCTTAACCTTGACATGTTCTTGGCTAACAGATCTTGAATATTCTCTTTCCTCTTCTTATTCTCCCATTAGCATTCTCGTTGTTGACACTAAATCCTTGTGCAAATGTTCGTATAACAGCTCACTTATCCGTAAACTTATGCCCCAGAACTGAGCTACAATGATGGTCCTACCCTGCAAAAACTCAAACAACAAGAAACAAATAATATAAAACTATTGATCCTTCGAAAAAAAATCTGCTATCAAGAGATCAACATGATAAATAAAAAAAATTAATAGGGAAAACTAAGAAAATATGAACACAACATCATACCAGCAATGACTGACAGCTCAAAAAAAGCAAACAAAAATAAAAAACGAGATAAACCCTAAATAATTGTATTGTAATTTCCATTGCTTTTGCCCGGCAACGGCGCCAAAAATTATAACCGGGCACTAGTACTAGCAAGAGAACTAGGCCAATCATGGTACAACACAAGCAAGCAAGGGTCGTATGCCACAGAGACATGAGTGCGAATAAATAACCTTAATAACTAAGTTCTAGCACACACAATGGTGGTCTTGGACCAATATGTCACAGAAAAGGTCCTTACACAAAAACTAACAAGGGACACAAAGACGAAAGTAATTCAAGTCAACAATTATGAGATTTGAGCTAATCGAATCATTAATCAGTTAACCTTCCTCAGTCTAGTAAATATAAGTTCCATGTTTTACACAAACCCTAATTCAAGTTATATTAATAGTTATACTCTCATGGTATTTCAAACCACTCCATGAAAGGGGCAAAGATGTTGAGATGGTGTCCTAAACCCAATCGGGTTGGACCGGATCCGACCTGGTTGGGTCATTTACAGTCTATTTAGTTCATGTAATAAGTTTATTATGATTAATAAAAGGCACTTTAGTTATGATATATTTAGTTTGTCTTTATGAACCAATTATGTTATTGCATATATAGTAACGTCTTTAGCATTAAACTGTGATAGAGAAACCATGATAGTGATTATGGTTGATGAGGTCTCAAATCACTTTAATAGGTTTGACACTTAAATGTCTCTAGTCGTATGTACTTTCAAACAGGACATTGATAGTATGATACACTAGCACGTATTGGATGTATTCTATCTTATTGAAGATAGGGATAGATCTCGTTTATCGAAGTGTAGAGACACTTCGACTGTACATGGACATATATTAGAGAATGCGTACGTTAGACTGACCCACTTACATTAAGTGTCGTAGTATATGGTAGTTATGAAATTATCTCGAGACCGGATTCTTCATGGCATCACGGTGTGGATTGTCATGCGTTGACACTATTGAGGTTTCCCCTAGCCATGGGGCGATCATGCGGTAGTGCTCGGGTATGATATTGAAGCATGCATAGGATACATGTTTGTTCATCCTAAAATCATGAATCCTAATAGTAGGAGTAAATATCTGAAATGACCTTCTTATAAAGAATGTCTAGCTCTCGTGAATCTTTGGAAAGTGGGAGTAAATGAGTTATTCAGAGAGAGCATGATATCCAGATTATAAGATACGATCGTTGATGTATAGACACTCGAGATATGATTATATGGATATTGTAACAGCCACATGATTCGATTTACACGGTAACTGTTTCACATGAAAGATAGTAGTCATCGCTTTTGACTCTTCCGATGATTGAGGGTCACGATGTGTTACTAGACGCTATTTCGTGATCGTTAGATATTAAGGGTATTTTAGTAAATGCACTTTACGTCTACGACCAACATATTCGGAAGCCTATCGGGCCATACACATACGAACATCAGATTAAAATGAGGTTATAGTGATAACAAAATAAGGAAAGTTTATCTCGACTATAAAGTGTTATAGTGACAAATTAATATGGTAGTATTTATTTATTATGAATAAATTAAATACAATATATTAATTATGTTAATTAATTAATGAATATTTCGGATGCCAATTTATGGCATATGGGGCGCAGATGACATGTGTATACGATACACATGGATTTTGCAAATTAATTAATTAATAGTATTATCTTGTATTAATATTGGATATTAATATATATGGATTTATACACATGTATAAATATATTTATGGTAATACATTAAAGATATTCAATATTAGATATGGACAATATCTTGAATTTATTTAATATGAGATATTGAATTAAATGAGATAAATCTAGAATATCTATTTTTCTTATTTTACTAGTAAAATGTTTTATTTTTTCTTACTCCACTCAAAAGCTTTTCCCATTAGGAATGGGAGACATATCCGGCGCACCTCCCTCGATATAAGAAAAGGGTTGGCTAGCTCTTTTATACAACACAATTCCAAGAGTTCACAATTCTTGTGAAAAATAGAGAGCTTCATAGAGAGATTATTTTGAGAGAGAAAAACCCAGTCTAGCAACTGAGTTTTTTCTAGTAGCTATCCAAGGAGGATTCCGGCAAGGTGCTCGTGTGGATATTGATAGAGGCCAGACACGTGGACGGCTTGCACGCACGACTACTCTCCTTAGACGGTCAAAGCTTCGATCTTATAAATCAAACAAGGTATTCACCGTCTACTACTTAACATGCTTATTGTTTTAAACGAAGTTGATCTTGGGATCGGAAATCAATTTTTTTAAATTCCCCTGCGTAAACTAGTTGATTTCCTAACAGTGATATCAAAGCGAACTTCGAACTTATGAAATAAGAACTAAATAAATTGCGTAGTAATTTATAATAGATGCATGATCTAGATTCACGAAACGGAAAAACAAAAAAAAATACAACATCGGGTAGGGAGCTCTGCCGAAGCGGCGGTTCCTCATCGTATAACCGCCGGCGGCGTGGGTGCCCTTAGTGGTCCTAGCGTCAGCTGGTGGTGTATGGTGGACCTCGAGTTTTTTGTTTTGTGATTTCTTTATAGTACATTGATATCTCTTTGTTTAGTTAATGTCATGTGACTAACCAATGGTTCAAATAGTTTGGACCATTGGGATGCCAAATGGCACTATGGTACAATAGGGTTGGTTTATGGTCTACAATTATAGACCTATGATTGACCTTTCCAAATTTTGTTTGGAATAGGCCTATGCCCTTTTCAAACTTTTGATTTTGGCAAGGGCCTAGGTTGGTGCTTTTTGGTTTTGAAACCAAAGACAACCCTTTTGATTAAGAATCGAAAGAAAAGAAACAAAATAGACTTCTTTTAGTAGAACATAAAACTTCTGGAATTATTAAATCATTTGTTAAATCAACAAATTGGTTAGAAGTTCCTTCACAAAATATGTTCGAAACTATCATTGGTAGTTTTTATACTATGTTTTTGGGAATCAATTTTACTGCTGATAAAACAAACGAGATTCTTAAACTACAAGAAAAGGCTAGAAATCGCCTTATCAAATTACAGATATGTGATATCTGTGAATGGATAATTTCACATGCGATTTTGAGACAAATCTTTATAAACTTCCAAAAAGTGATTTTGGAGGATTTATAAAATAGTATTTGACTAAAATCCCTATTGTAGGAGAAAAATCTCTTCATAGATTCGAAGCAGAAGCAGTAGAAGTTAATCTCTTCAGCTTAGGCTTTGCAATAAGAATTATAAAGGAAGAAATTGCAAAGATTTGTGATCTTTCTAAACACAAAAGAAATTGAAGAAATTCAATAAAAGATGTTGTAAAAACGTCTTAGAAGCATCCCTTGAATGCGGATGTAACAAAAAAAAATCCAAAGAAAAATTCAGAAAATGATATAAGAATAAATATTCTTATAAAAAGAAAAACAAAAGGTTTAAGCCAGGAAAATACTTTAAACCACGTCAGAAAATGACAATACTGACAAGAAGAAATTTTGCCCAAAGGGTAAAATGAATTGTAGATGTTGGATCTGCAATATAGAGGGACATTATGCAAATGAATGCCCTAACAAACAACAATATTCTCATAAAGTCAAATTTATGAAAGAAATTGTTGAAATAGGATATCATCCTATAGAGGACATATATGAATCCGTAGAAGAAGTTTATATCTTTGAAGAAAATTCTGAATATTCTTCAAATGAATACGATTCAGAGGATTCAGAATAATTTAAACATTTAGGAAACCTCCTGGGATGATTTAAATACAGAAATAGCAATGTCTAGCCACATTACTAATCCAAACTCTATTTATATCAAGGGACAATTAAAGTTCACAGGATATAAAACATCTAAATTTGCTCTACTATTTAGACACATGAGCTAGTCTATGCATTGCATCCAAGTTTGTTATACCAAACGAGCATTGGGAAAATGCACCCAATACCGTTAAGGTACAAATTGCAAATGGTGAAATAATAAATATTTCAAAGGTCTGTAGAAATCTTAATATAAAGATTGTAGTTGAAATATTTCATATTCCCACAATTTACCAACAGGAAACAGGAATGGACCTAATCTTAGGAAATAAGTTATGTCAATTGTATGAACCATTCACACAATACACATATAGAATTATTTTAACCTTAGATAATCAACCAGTGATTATAGGAAAAATAAAAAAAGCTAGTTTTATAGCACAAAAGGGTTTTTTAGAACCCATGAAAAAGAATTCTAAAACTCCAAAACCAGATGCTATCAATGTTAGCCCTGGAAAAATCACCTTTTTAGAAGGGGGAGGGGGGGGGGGGTGATAGAAGAATTCAAAGAAATATAGCTTTGTGTGCTTCTTTGACAACCTTGTTTCTGAAGACCTTGACTGCCTTTCTAATTTCTTCTGGAAACAAAGAGATTTCCAAAAGATTCTTGCTAGGATAGATCGTCCTAACTAATCCATAAGAAAATGCTTCAAGTACCATTTCTAGGTTAGCACCTTCAATAAAATTAAACAAACTAATTTGTTCGTTGACGGTTGTGAAGAGTTTTTCTTTGATAAAGTTTTCCTCGCTTGCTTCTCTTGCATATCTGAAGAGATAAGATAACCCTTCAAAATCTAGTTCAAGAGTATTTTGTTTTTCAATCTTTTTGGGTATT
Organism: Gentiana straminea; assembly: GCA_036785695.1. Taxonomy (NCBI): domain Eukaryota; kingdom Viridiplantae; phylum Streptophyta; class Magnoliopsida; order Gentianales; family Gentianaceae; genus Gentiana; species Gentiana straminea. Next base: position 8,845,278 of record JAVUPR010000224.1, on the reverse strand, counting down.
GAAACTCTTCCTAAAGAAACCATCGGACTACTTTTATTTTTGGATTTCAAGATTTCTTTAAAGGTTGTAGCTTTCAAGAAATCCGAGTTTGATATCAACTTTGGAGGAGATATCATGTGCTCCCTAGCAAACATTTCTCCTGAAACCTTTGCTTCTATGAATGTTTTGAATTTCTTGTGTTTAACACTAGAAACTCCTTTTATTTCCCTTTCAGCAACTTCCTATGATGTATAAATACCTGCAAAAGGTCCATTATATACAACATAATAATTATCATATAATTTCGGCCGTTGAATAGCCTCATCAGTTTGAACTGATACTGAATTTTGAATTTCAGTTTTATCAAGACTTGAAATGTCTTGTGTATTTGGCCGGAAACCCGAGATAAAATCTATTGGTTTGACAAGATTTTTAGATGTCTATACATCTTTTACATCTTTTTCCAAGATGCTAGGAATCTACGGATTTGATGATTCTTTACCAATTGCCGTTTGCATCGGAATATCTAACAGTTCGTTACTATTGCTAGTGCAAGGACTGTTAATTTCCTTTTGTGGTTCACTTGATGCCCGTTCAAGCAAACTTATCTTCATGTCAAGAACTTGTAGTTCCATTTTAATGATTTTCCGTTGAAGTTTTAACTTCTGTAATTCTTCCATTTCTGGAAGTAAGGATAATTAATCCCTGGGTGTTACCCCTTTTTCTCCAGAAGGAGATTCCTCTGCCTTTTTTAACCTGTAAATGCACGGGTCAGAAAATCTGCAAATATATTTTTATTACCCGAAATGTGTCCTACTTCAAAGTATTATCTGGATAGCCACATTTTCCATCTTACAATTCTACCTTGTTTATTATCACCTTTTTAATTAATATTTAAAAAGTAGGTAAAGTTTTTATTATCTGTCCTGATTAAAAATTTAACCGGAGTAAGATATGAAAAAATGTTCAGAAATGGAAAATGATGATTTGGCATAAGGAAAAAACATGCCATATGCTTCAGAAAGCTTTCGAAAAAGCTAAAGTGGAATATAGCTGTAAAAGATGCTCTGGACCCCACCAACCACAAGAAAAAGAAATTTCTCCACATGAAGACAAAGCAGGACCCAACGACTTACACAAAAGGTAATAATGCCATGTGAAGACAATTGGATTCACAAAGTCTTGATCAATCTCAGTGCTATGAATTTATGCTCTGAATGCTGAGTTGATCACTAGATGTGTTCTTTTAGATTGAAGAAGAAGGCTTAGGATTTTGACAGAGTTTCTGCTCTTTTTCTTTGTATGTCACGTGTGTTGTTTTTCTGTCAATGCCTTCTATTTATAGCCTTGATAATCCTTGATTTGAATTTTTGTCCGTTGGTTATTTAATGTGGAGAATAATCCTGATTTAATTCTTGATTCTTCCTTGATTATATTCTCCTTGATTTCAGTGATCCGGATTTTCTTCAAACGTCCATCATAAAATCCGTCCTTGATTGATCTGCATTTAATGCTTGATCTTCTCTTTTCAGAATCTTCCTTATTTTCAACGTTCTCAATAAGCTTAGATTGCTCTGCTGTTCCTGTTAGGTGTAGTGCCCGAAAGACAATTTGTGTAATTGTTTTTGATAATGGATAACATAATTTATCTCACCTTATTACTTGCTTTGTGCTTGTAAGTAATACACTGCTGCAAACCCTAAGTATATCAGTATGTAACCGCTTAACTCAGTGTATGGCATGCACGTGAGGATTGAGTTAGTGGTGATATACTTAAACTGTTAGTCCGTGGTGAACTTAATCAGAGTTTAGGGTCTCATGATTAAAACACCAATATTGCGCCTAGAACACCTTAGGGTGTGATAGTCTTATCCGAACTATCGGTAGAGGGTACCTAAGTGGGGCATTTATATATGATGGCATTCATATACGACTGGATCGATTTAATCTGGGTTTTCCGATATAATTCCGTAATCGAGAAAACTTATTAAATCATTAGATAATCATATATGGATTGACCTTAATCCTGAGGTGATCACAGGGTACTGCTTGTCTCGGGGTAGTGTTTGATGTGTTAGTTAAGGATCACTTTGATATGTGATCTGAGTCACTTCTCGTTGGCACTATTCCCTGATGAGTGAGTAGTTTTGTGTTTCACAGACACGGAATCTATTCCTTCCTACGGGAAGTAGAGAGACAGTCCCCTTATTTGTTAGCCTTAAGAAAATGATCGATCCCGGGAGTTCATATTAGACTAATTAGCTACTAGTCCGGTATGTGAACTAATTGATCACTAGGGGGGTAATGGTAAATAAGGATAAGATATTCTGATTCGGGTTTACGGAGACTTCCCACTAAGAATGGACAGTCTATGGAGGGTTAGTCCGTTTGTAATGATTATATCAATAGACGCTTATTTACTCATAGGATTGAGTGTAAGTATATATCTATAATTAGTAGAGTTCAGTTTCGGGTTTATTGTGGCGTAATCCTGGAATTAATAATTTAAGTGTGAATATTCTGTTCGATGAATATTTTACTTAATTTATTGGAGCTACTGGTTATAGGTCCATGGTCCCCAACGTGGCTCCTATAATACGAGTATTTTCTTGTTATTGGGCCTCAGTGATAATTAATTGGCTGGGCCAATTAATTGATATGTGAAATATTATTGAGTTGGACTAAATAATATAATACACAGAAAAGACATTTTCTGTGGGCCTAATACCCTAAGGTGTGGCGCCAGCCTCTTATAAAATGCAAGAATTGATTTTCTTGTGTGATTAATTATTTACTTGGTAAGTAATTAATTAATAAAAGATAATTGATTTGTAATTGATTGATTGATTAATCACAATTTTTTATAAATGGAATTATTTTTTATTGTGATTTCTTTTTAATTATTTATTTAATTTAGAAACTTAGAGGCCAAGGATTTACTCTCCTATATAAAGAGAGTTCTTCCAAGACATATGAGAGATGAAATTTTCGTCATACACATATAAAATAGAGAGAAAAACATGTTTCTTGTCTTGGGTTTCTGGTTGAAGAAAAACTTGTAGTTTTTCTTGATGCATATCAAGGAGGTTTCAATTCCAAGGATCGGTGTCCACCAACCGCCGTTTGGAGAACACGTTGGAAGATTGTGGCTACTCATCCAACTATTGGTAAGTAGATCTGAACCCCCTTGTAGGAAGTTTAGATCCTTTATTTATGATATGTAGTTTATAGATCGTGATCCATCCGCTGCGCAAAGATCTGTTTTGTACATATCTGAGCTCCTACATCCTTCATGTGGTATCAGAGCCAGGTTCCACGATCTATGAATTATATTCATAGATAAATGATTTAAAAAGAGTGGAATTGCATGTTGATATTTTTTTTAAATATGCATATGTGATTGGTTGTTGTGGTTGAAGAGATGGATTGGGGTTGGCACTGTTTACCCGTTAGATCTATTGTAAACTCATAAAATTGGTTATGTGAGTATAGGAAATTTTGTAATTATTTGTTGATGTAATTTTAAATTTCCTAGAAATAGATCTGTTTTGTTGATGTTCGGTTTTTCTGTTTTTCCTGTTGATTGAGCCTTTGAAACGACAATCCCTCCGGTCATAATAAAGATCGAAAGTTGATGAACAAGACCTCAAAATTTGGTGTCGATCGGAGTCCGTCTTAAAATCAGATTGCTACAATAAAGTTTCTTCTGTAACAGAAAAGCACAGCAGCCATAAAAACCCTAGTTGTGAGTTCGTCGAATTTCTGGAAGAGTTTGGAACATTGAGACAAAGATCCAAATGTTCAGATTGACTAACATGGAGTTATGAACAAGCCCTAAAAATTTCAGGTCAATCGGGTTTTGTCTCGATGCCCGATCGGCTCCAGGAAGACACTACTGCGCCGCAGTTATAAACAGATGCAGCAGTTGGATCAGCGGATTGCTGGAGAAAATTGGGCCATCGAAACTCTGATCCAACAGTCCATATTGAAGCAGGAGGAGTGAAGAATAGGCCCACAAATTTTCGTGGCAATCAGAGTTCGTTTGGATGCCCGATCATCTATGAAACGGATCATCAGCAGATTGTATTGAAAACTAGTAAACCCTAGTTAGGGTTTATTTATTTATTTTCTAATAAGTTAGATACGGGGTTGCCAACAGTCCATCTTGATGTTTATTTTCCGCACTAGTATGTATGCTTAGGATGTATGCGTAGAACCGGAAAATTGCCATGACATGCATCATAACATGAATTCCACTCCATATGCATATACATGTAGAAATTAATTCAAGGAATTAGTTAGGCATGTATACAACACGCGATTAGTTTTAATTAATTGTATGATATTAATTAGAAACTGATTAGGGAAACCGAGGATTCCGGGTTTTGTCAATCGTCATTGTTAGGTGATGGACTCTCGGTGAATCCCACCTTGCGAAAGCATAGGGAGTAAAATCCCAAAACCTCGACGAGATTGCGTTTTTGTCCGTAGTGTCTACATGAAAGTTTGATGTTAAGGGATTGAACAATTATGGGCGAATATGGTTCGAAAGTGGTCTAACCATGGATGGGTGGTCAACTGAGCCATGGCTCGATCGAATTAACCCTCCACGTGTGGCATTTGCATAGGGGTCTGGCAAGGCTGAGCTATCCGACGAGCGACTACGGCTCAACGGAGCTCCCCTAGCCCTGATCCGTCCGACGGCCACATATGTTCCAACGAATAGGTCGGGTGGGCTAGCCCACATAACCGACACCATTCGGGCCCATGATTTATTGTTCCTTAAAGATACATCAAGTCCAAAAATGAAATCAGTAAACCCACCACTTTTTCAAAATATTGAGTGTGAGCGGGGAAGGCGATAGCCGACCCCACGGCCTCTAATGTTGACACAAGCAAATTGAGAGAATGGTGACGCCTAGTGCCAGCCTGGGACCGGCCTCCCTAAGGAAGGCCTTCACCGCTATCGAAATTCAAGGCTTGGTCTCCGAAAGGATAGGATTTTGGATACTCGTCGGGTCACTGACCGACCCTAAGGCGGCACACTCGGGGTCTACCTAAAAATCTAAAACAGTAGGTCACACTCATTATGGGTATTTTTGGTAATACCTTGGCTGAAAAAGATAGGTAATCGAGGATTAAAATTGGATGTTCGATTCCATTTAATCATCGAGAGAGTTGATCTCAATTTAGTCGTCACCTCTTTGACCTACCCTAAGGCGGCACTGAGGTGTGAGACTAAATCCTTAGAACGGTAGAATAGACTATGCATTAGTTTATAGTTCCTAAAATCAATTAGTAGTCTATAATTTGGATTTATTTTCTGTCAATTTTATTTAAAACAATTTGTGTATCTCTATAGGGTACTAGACTGCTAGTGTATGTTTTAAATTGACTAGTAACGACTTCGTTAAAAGTGGTAAGTAACTAGAACGTTGTACTAATTAATCATACATGCGATTAATCTTTCGGAAGAGATATTTCTCTTGAGCCTTTAAGACTTAAGTGACGTAAATAAATATGTCACTGCTGTCACTCGTGTTGAACGAGAGACAACCGTAGTTAGATTAAAAGATGGTTGGGACGGTAAAATTCTTCTAGTAAAATTTTAATTGTGTAGTGACTACACGAGAAATTTTCTAATAGAAAAATTGGAGAATCATAAATTAAAGTGTTGCTAGTTAGACGGTATTTGGAACCGATAAACTAGTGGGAGCTTTAATATTATGTTTTTGTTGTTTTTCTGATTTATTAGAAAATCAGTCCCACTGGGTAACGCTTTCATTAGACATCCCACAGTTCACGAGTAGTGTCTACTCAAACGAACTGCTAGTTCAAGACTATTTCCTTTTAAGGAAACTCAAGAATGGGAATGTTGGTCCCTTGAAAAGGCTTTGGTTAAGTTTAGAGGGGGGGGGTGAATAAACTTAACACTTAAAACTTTTGGAGTTAACAAATTCAGCAACTTCAGCAGCTGCTGATACCTCAGTTGTCTGCTGACACCTCAGTAGTCTGCTGATACACAGTAGTCTACTGACAGTTGAGTTTACTGGATTTGTGCAGCGGAATAGTATCAAAAATTTAGCCTTGTTACTTGTTGTTAAATATGATACTAAGTATTAGATACTCAGTAGTGTATGTGTGTGATTTCAGTTGTTAGATTCAGTATGTTGATGTGTATAATAAACTAAATGCAGAATGTAAGTGCAGAAAATAAGTAGGAAGATTTTATAGTGGTTCCAGGTGGTGTAATCCTGTCAGTCCACTCTTCTCCTATGACGTTGGAGGTAATTCACTAGAGATCTTTGATGTAGCTGTTACAAAGATTCCTAAGGTTGCTTGTCCTTCACCAATAACTATGGCTTCACAAACTGAAAACTAGGAACATGTAGGATTGCTGCTCCAAAGTCTTCCACTGGTCCTTGAAGGGTAGGATTGCCTCTTCACCAGCTCCACCACAAACAACAGTCTTTCACACCCAACAAATGCTTCACTGTCTTTAGCAGGTTCTTTGTAAAATAAAGAATGAATCAAGTAAATGATTCATTGCAGCAGCTTGATTAGGATGATATAATCAGCAGCTTGCAGTCTTCAAGTGTGTAAACTTGATGTAGCTTGAATACAGAATACACATGATGTAGCTTGAATACAGAATACACTTGAAGATTTTCTCTGGATCAGTAGCCTTGAGCTCAGTAAGTCCAGTAGGGTGCTTAAAATGCAGCTCAGAATTATCTCTTATATTTCCTTAATTTTCATCATCTTTTTCTGAGTTGGAAGTCCTCTATTTATAGGTAGGAGTCCATGTGACTTGTATTTGAAATTCAAATGTAACCGTTCCATGTTTTGTCCCATTTGACTTGCTTTCTATCACTATTCATAGGACTGACACTGTCAGAATCCTTTTTGATAGAATGCAGTCTGTCCACCCTTTGACTTAAAACCATTGGATAAAGTCCTGAATCATCCCAATGTCTTTTTAATCTCAGCCATTGATTTGTTTGATAAATCAGAGGTAGTTGGTTGTCCTTATCCAAGTAATCTTCAAATGCACTCTTGAATTAATTGAGGTATATATATCAGCAGGTTCATCAGTCTGCTGAAATACCCATCAGTCTGCTGAACTATAATTTGTTGTGTTTACAACACAATGCAGCAGACTTCTTTTATCTAACTTTTATTTGTGAAGTTAGATTACACCTTTTTGTAAATAACTAAGTTCCAATCACCATCCAACTTAAGGAACTTAGACCTTGTACACAAGATATATGTAATCAGATTAGGTCATCACAGACTTGCCTAAATTCTGATTCCATATCCTTGACTCAAATTACTAAGTTTGATCCCTTAGCCTTCATTAACTGGGTTTGAGCCCTCATCCTTCGTCTTCAGCAGGTTCCTGAATAGTCTACTGAGCTATCTACCCTACTGATATAGACGAGTCTGTTGATATAAATCAGCTGACCATTACAGTGCTTGTTTGATCAAACCTATGCAAAGATCAAACTCTAATAAACCTGTACATTTGATCTAGACATCTTTTTGCCTTTGCACTATAACAGTTAGTCTGGCACTCATCACTAAAACTCAGAAATAAGTCCAACAATCTCCCCCTTTTTGGTGATGATGCCAATACCCTCTCTTAATCAGCAAAGCAAAAAGATTAAACACAAAAACAGAACAAATTTAGTAATTTCTCATTATAATCATTTGTTCAAAAATTGTTACAGTCTAGCATCAGCAAAGATAAAACAGATAAGTATGCTGATCTACTGTCTTCTTTCCCTTTCCTCTCTTGCTTTCTCGGCTGTTTCTTGATAAGCTCGATTTCTCCGATCATCTCTCTCATCCAAATCATTTTCAATCAGAGTGAAATCAATATGAGGATTCACTTGTTTCCACCAATGCCATGCTTCAGGTAGAGTTAGATTTATCTGATGTACCCTGAAGCCTAACCTCATGTAAAACTCCTTGAATTCATTCAATGATTCCTTTGCATTTGTGGTAGGTAAACTCCTTTCACCTCTACCACCTCTTCCACCTTTTCTTGTGGCTCTCATTGATTTGACTCTGGCCTCCCAGAATTTTAAGCCCAAAAAGGAGTTAAGACCTTCATGAAATCCCTTGTCATGATAGGGTCTCCTTTTGTTGTAGTAGACCTTCTTATACTGTTTGAGAAGATCATCTGTGAGTGGAAGTCTGCCAGGAGCAGGTTCTCTATATGCATTTGTATCAGCTTCCCATCTCTTCTTTGAAAAAATCCTTGCAGCTTCTTTTGCTTCTGCTGTTTGCTCTTCCCCCTTATTGACATCATCAACAAAGCAGGTCAGCAGGCCATGCACACTTTCCTGAGTGACTACTAGGTTGTTCAGTTGACTTTCAATGATTTCAGTCCTAGTATCAATTGCTGTGATCCTTCCTTCCATTGTTTGCTCCAGCAGGGTTATCCTTTCAGTGAGTTTAGGATCTAGTACATCAGGTTGTGATGCAGCAGCAGGCTTAGCAGGTCTATGTACCTCAGCAAGATTATCCAGCTTTTTATGAATGGATTCAAGTTGATCTTTCAAAAATTTCTCCTTTAGTGTATTGCCCTGTTTGATTCCTCTCACATCTTTTGTTAGATCAGCAATGGCATACTGATTAGATGTGTAATTTGAAGCAACTGTCTCAGTAGATCTTCTATTGCTATCCACTAGCTTCATCAGTTCTTCAAATCTTTGTTCCTGTCTATCTAGTTGAGTTCTTAATTGTTGCATGTCATCCCTGATAGTCCTCAACTCATTCAAAACTTCTACTGGCACTCCACCAGCCATTCTTCCATCAGTAGCTCCATCAGCAGGCTCTTCTACATTATATTGTTGCCTCTGATTGGTGATCACCACAGCGAAACTCATATCCCTTCCAGCAGGGTGAGGTCCTTGGTACTCCTCAAAGATAGGATCAATAGCCGGTTCTTCATTCACTGGTTCATCATCAGTAGATCCACCAATTTGAAATTCTTCATCACTGTAATCATAGTCCAGCAGCTGTTCTTCCTCATTAACAACAGCAGCCTGCTGACTATCTTTTCCTACAGTGGCCTTGTCTCCAATAGGCTCCTCTACAACAGCCTGTTCCAACACAACATTAGGGGTTTCCTCCAAACCCAAAGTTTGTTCCAACCTTTGTCCAGGTGCTGTTTGTAACTCAGCAGCCTGTACCTCATGTTCCAACCTGTGTCCCGGTGCTGTTTGTGTCCCAACAACCTGTACCTCCTCTTCAGTTCTTTGTTCTGGTACAATTTGTGCCTCAACAACTTGATCAGGGAATATATCCATGTTTTCTTTTTGAAATTCCCCCATATCAGTGATCCTCCTTAGATAAATTGCAGTTTTCTTTAAGGCATCCTCAGTGTCAATCCAGTCTTGGTATTGAATTGATTCCTCTGAACTGGCACTAGGTTCACTGTGGTCAGTAACCCTCTAATCATCCAAATCTACATTTTGCTGACCTTCAGGTTGTTCAGTAGGTTCAACAACAAACATATCATCAATCTCACCAACCATCTTGTTTGCATCAATCTCTATTCCCTCATTGATTTATGCCTCAATATCATCAATGGTGAGATTTTCCAAATCCTCATCCATTTGTCCAGTCTGTTGTCTATCAGTAGACTGTCTTGTACCAGTAGACTGCCCTACATTAGGATCAATCAACATTGCAGTACCAATGGTTCCTCCTGGACCTGATGGAAAATCACCTCTAGGATCAGATGAAGATGATGAATCATCATGATCATCTCTTGGATCCCTAAACTTGATACCCTCCTCTTTCTGTTGATCTTCAAAGATATCCATCAATCTTGATTGCAGCAGAGTGGTATCAACTAGATCCAGCAAATTCTCCACTCCCAACTTGTTAAAAGCCTATTCTTCAAAGTTTATCATAGGGGTTCTGCAGCAGGCTTTTGTCTTTTGTAGAATCCAAACTTCCATTGAAAATAGTCAGCCACTTGCTGAAGTTTTGGATCTACAAACTCTTCATCCTTCTTCTTCTTCACATGTCTTTCAAAAGGCATGAAAGACCTCTTGGGAGCTGTTTTACTACCTTGCTGACCTCCAAAGGTCTCCACAAGTAGATTCAAAGTTTCTTCCACAGATGCCTCTAGGTCAGTAGGTTTCTCAGGTTGTATATTAGTGCCTACTACCTTCATCTGTACAACACTTGGTTCCCCCTAACTTATTTGCTCATCAGCAGGGTTAAAAGTAGACTGTTCTTGCCCCTAAACTATTGTAGGATTTGCAGGGTCTTGTACAAGTGTTTCAGTTACCACAGCAGGTGAAGACTCAGTAGTCTGCTGTGGCTCTTCATCAAGTTGCTCAACAACAACTTGTGCAATTGGAGAAGATTCAACAGTTTCTTCAACAGGCTCAGGTACAACAGACTACTGTGTTTCTCCAATAGATTGCTTAACAACAACCTGTTCACTTTCAGTAGGCTCAGTAGTTTTTGCAGGTGAGGATTCAACAACTTCAACGGCATGTTCAGTTTCTGTAGTCTGTTGTGACTCTCCAATAGGTTGCTCAAGAATAACCTCTGCATCCTCATTAGGCTTGATAATTGTCAATAGCTCAGCATTAATAACCTCTCCTTGTACTTCTACTTCTTCTTCTACTGCTTCTTCTTCCTGTTCCCTTTGAGCCTCTAAGATTTTCAATTGTTTCCCCTTTCCATGTTTCTTTTTATGGATAATCTCTTTCATTCTCTTGGAAAGTGGCTCATCATCAATTTCAATTGCAGTAGACTTCCTCTTTCTACTGGCTTCTTTCTGTTGCTCCTTCAAAATCTCAGCAACAGTCGTCTTCTTAACTACAGCATGGTCAGTAGCTTCCACATCAATTGGACCCTCAGCAGTCTGTGCTATTTTCTTTCTTGTTCTCTTAGGCTTTAACAACTCTGTTATCTTCCTTGTGTCAGTAGCCTTTCTTTTCTCAGTAGTCTTCTTTAGTGCAACAGGCTTAACAACTTTCTTGACCTGCTAACCACCAGCATCACCATCTCCTCCATCATCTCCATCACTCTCAGTGGCCTCATTATCCACTTCTTCATCATCATCCAGACCAGGGATAAGATAATCAATCTCTTTCTTGTATCTGGACTGGTTTATCTTCTCAGCTGCAACATCAGGAATTTCCAAATGATTCAGCAGGGCCTGAACCATTAATCCTAAGGGTAAGGCCTTGGATTTCCTTTTTCCTTCTTTCTCTTCCTTGGCAACCTTCTTCATGTAATGAATGAAATATCCAGCACAATCAAACTTCATACCTCTGTAAATAATCATCAGCAGCTCTATCTTGGGTCCTGATAGAGTATCCATACTTCCAACGAGGCCTAAGATATTCTTAGCAATGATTTTGCTCAGCAGATTGTATTCATAACCAATATGTTTCACATTGATGCCTGGAATTGATTTGATGGCTTCATTGGTTTTGATTTTGTCAACAAAATCAGTCTTTGACAATCCCATTTCTTCAGGATTTACAGGGGCATCTATTACTTCATCAAAACCAAAAACTTCCCTCAGTAGGTTTGATGAAATTTCAATTTCTTGAGCATTTACAGTTGTTTTGAATGCTTCTCTTCCTTCTCTTATCACAATATTCTTCCAAAAACTGACAACATTTGTGTATGATATGGTTTCCAATCTTATGTTGAGTACATTTTCCAGACCTGCATATCTTCTTATCCTTCGACCAATATTGATAGCTAAATCTGTTTTGTTAGCATCAACAACAAAGCCTCTTACACTTTGGCTTGTTCCAATCTGGACATCAACCTTTTCCGCCTTTGTTTTAAGAAAGAGATGAAGAAGATAACTTGTAAATCTGCATTCACACAGTGTAAATACAGAGAAAATCAATCTGATATTTTTGTAGTAGCCTCTGTGTGATAGTCTGTGTATATATAGGCAAATGCAGTTGAAACTATCAGAACGTGTACTGTTCCATTTAACCATGATTAATTTGAGTGAATGCGGTCTTGACACGTCGTCCATTACTCCTCCATAACGTTTGTAACCGTTGGATCGTGTTAACTACGGTTATAAAGGATAGAATAAATATCCCGCCAATCTGCTTTTTGACTTTAATAAGTTTGACTGTGTAACGTTTCATTCAGCAGACTTGTCATCAGCAGTCTGCTCATAAAGATGCTTCAGCAGCCTGCTGACTGTGTCACTCTGCTGATCTTTGATTCCTTCTTGTTTTGTTCAATTGATAATACAAGATGAAGTTTAATACCAATGACTGATCTGTCAAGTGAGTTCACCCAACATGACAAAGACCAATCCCCTTGGCAACCTCATTTGCTCAATTGTCCAAACATAAGTGCATGGAATTGTTGATACCAATGACTAATCTGCTAAGTGAGCTCACCCAACATAGCAAAGACTAATCCCCTTGGTGAATTCCAGTACATTGCTGATTATCAGTCAACTTTAATAATTCCAAGTTCAGTCCTTAGTTTAGCAAATCTTTCACTATCAAGTGGTTTAGTGAAAATATCAGCAAGTTGATCTTCAGTAGGGATATACAGAACCACCACATCCTTCTTTTCAACATGATCTCTTATAAAATGATGTCTCACATCAATATGCTTTGTCCTTGAGTGCAAAACAGGATTTTCAGTGATTGCAATTGCACTTATGTTGTCACACATAATTGGAATTTCTTTTTCTTCAATTCCATAATCCCTTAACTGTTGTCTTAGCCATAGTACTTGTGCACAGCAACTTCCAGCAGCAATGTATTCAGCTTCAGCAGTGGATGTTGATATAGAATTCTGTTTCTTGCTAATCCATGAAACCAGTCTATTTCCCATTAACTGACAGGTTCCTGTGGTGCTTTTTCTATCAATCTTGCATCCAGCATAATCAGAATCTGAGTAGGATATAACTTTGAAGCTTCCATCCTTGGAATACCATATCCCTACTCCCAAAGTCTCTTTAAGATATTTGAGAACTCTTTTGACTGCTCCTAAGTGACTTTCTTTAGGTTTAGATTGAAATCTTGCACAAACACCTACATCAAAGGATATATCAGGTCTGCTGGCAGAAAGGTACAACAGACTGCCTATCATTCTTCTGTATAAAGTCTGATCAACATCTTTGCCTTCCTTATCTTCATCCAGTCTGATATTTGTACTCATAGGAGTTGATATCTTGGTGCTATTTTCCATACCAAACTTCTTCAGCAGCTCCTTGGTGTACTTGGTTTGATGAATGAAGATTCCATCTTTCATCTGTTTAACTTGTAATCCCGAAAAGTAGTTCATTTCTCCCATCATACTCATTTGGAATTTGCTCTTCATTAGATTTGCAAACTTTTCACATAGCAATTCATTTTCAGAACCAAAGATTATGTCATCAACATAAATCTGTACCAGCAGGGTGCTATCCTTCTCATTGATTCTGAAAAGAGTCTTGTCAATGGTGCCTTTTGTAAAACCATTGTCCACCAAGAATTGAGATAGAGTCTCATACCATGCTCTTGGTGCTTGTTTCAAACCATAAAGTGCTTTGTTGAGTGTATACACTTTATCTTCTTAATCTTTAACTTCAAATCCAGGAGGTTGCTAAACATACACTTCCTCCTCTAGAATGCCATTCAAGAATGCACTTTTGACATCCATTTGATATACCTTGAAGTTTTTATATGCAGCATGTGCCAAGAATAATCTGATAGCTTCCAATCTTGCAACAGGTGCATAAGTTTCATCAAAATCTATTCCTTCTGGTTGAGAATAGCCTTTTGCAACTAGTCTGGCCTTATTCCTTACAATGGTACCAGATTCATCCAATTTGTTTCTGTATACCCATTTTGTACCAATGATATTTGGATGAGAAGGCCTTTCAACTAGTGTCCAAACTTGATTTCTTTCAAATTCATTCAATTCTTCTTGCATAGCAATTATCCAGTCTGGATCTGAAATTGCTTCTTCAATAACTTTAGGTTCAACTTGAGATAGAAAACAAGTAAACATTGCTTCTAACTGTCTTCTAGTCCTTACACCTTCCTGTACATTGCCAATAACTTGTTCAGCAGGGTGATTCCTTAACCATTGTGGATTCTGGTTAGATTGATTCTCAGGAACCTCATCTTCAGTAGGGTCTGCTGTTGCTTCTTCAACAAGGGGTTCAGCAAATCCTTGAATTGCTTCAGTTGTTGCATCAGTAGTATCACCAGCAGGGTGTTCAGCAGGGGCAGAATCAGAAACTTTTAAGTCATTAAACCTTTCCAAGACTTCAACACAATCTGGATCAGTGACTTGTAGATTCTCAGCAGGTTCTGGATCTTCTTCTTCCTTTCTAGGGAACTTAGGTTCATCAAACACAACATGTATAGTTTCTTCATGTTTTAGTGACCTTTTGTTCAGTACCCTGAATGCCTTGCTGACTGAAGATATCCTAAGAAAATTCCTTCATCTGACTTTGGCTGGAATGTCTTCAAATGCTCCTTATGATTTAAGATAAAACATTTACTCCCAAATGGATGGAAATAGGATATATTAGGTTTCCTTCCATTCCAAATCTCATAAGGTGTCTTCGAGCGACTTCTTGTTCACCGAAGTTCTGTTTTGTGTAGCATCTTGTATTAACTGCGCTTGACCCAATATCTTTCGGGTAGCAATGCTTCACAAATCATAGTTCTTCCTGCTTCTTTTAAAGTCCTATTTCTTCTTTCAGCAACCCCATTTTGCTGAGGTGTACAGCAGCAGCAAGTTGATGTAGTACACCATTCTGTTCCCAGTATTCTATTATAACTTTGTTGAGGAACTCAGTACCCTTGTCTGATCTGATTTTTACTACTGTTAAACTTTTCTCATTCTGTAATCTCTTCAAAAGATCAGGCATCTTTTTGAGTGTTTCACTCTTCTTGTTCATAAATAACACCCAAGTGTACCTTGAATAATCATCCACAACCACCAAGGTGTATTTCTTTCCTGTAACACTTGTTGGTGTAACTGGTCCAAATAGATCCATATGCATCAGCTCCAAGACTCTATTAGTAGATTGCTTAGTCTTTGATTTGAAGCTTGATTTACTCTGTTTACCTTGCTGACAAGCATCACATATTGTATCCTTTTTGAATGTGATCTCAGGTAAACCAATCACCAGTTTCTTCTTCACCAACTGATTTATGTCATCAAAATTCAAGTGATTCAACTTTTTGTGCCATAACCAATTGAGTTCTGACTTGGTATGCACAATCAGACATGTTTCTGGAACTGCAGTAGACCAATCCACAACATACATGTTTTGTTGACTTCTACCAACCAGTACAACTTGATCACCTTTATCACTAATGACAGTGCATGTGTTTTTGTCCAAAGTGACCTTGTATCCTATGTCACCGAATTGTCCAGTGCTCAGCAAGTTGTAGTCCAGTCCTTCCACATATGCAACATTCTTGATTGTAAGTCCATTCCTCACAAGTGTGCCATATCCTCTTGTGTAACCAGGTGTATTTTTGTTGCCAAAATTCACCCTTGGACCATCCTTTGTCACAAAATTTGACAAACAATGCTTATTCTTTGTCATATGTCTGGAACATCCATTGTCAAAGTACCAGACACCCTACAAAACAAAGTTAATACATTTTAGGTACCCAAACCTGTTTGGGTCCATAATGGTCAGTGGTAAGCATGACCCTTGGCGAATTTCAATAAGGTCTTCTTTGAAAAGTGTCATACTTTGGTTCATACATGTATTCCACACATCCATAAGTTCTAACAGTTGGTTGTGTAGGATCACATATGTTTTCTGGCCTTTTGGTTTATAATGCTGTTTGAAGTGATTCTTGTTGTTAGAAGCATTAGCATAACCATTAGTTTGCTGTCTGTTAGGAACAGCCCTGTAGTGTGGAGTCTGCTGAGGTCTCTGCTGAGGTCTTGTATAAGCCCTCTGCTGAGTCCTTTGCTGATTCCATTGCTTAGGTTTTACCCTAGCGAAGATGGTTATACTTGCTTGTTTCTAGCGACGAGGGCGGGAATATTCCAATCATCATCAGTAGGGAACAATCTACCTTTCCCCCTGAGATAAGTATCCCTAGAATGATTAACATTTTTGGGTTTAGGATTCTTATCCTTGGAATATTTCTGGTTTTTACCTTTCTGTGGTCCAGCAGACTTGGTAGCAGGTCTGCTATCAGTAGGTCTAGAAGGCACATCAGTCCTATTTTTGGATTTGTTCTTTTTATTAGGAGCTGTTGACTTCTTTGACTTCTGATTTTTCTTCCTTGAAGCATTCTCAGTAGGTTTTACTGCCTCAGTAACCTTACTGGTAGTTGGATCTTGTGCAGGTACAAACTTAGGACAAATTCTGGTACTAGGTTCAGTAACCTTACTAGATCCACTCTTTTTGGATTGTTGAGTTCCAAATCCAAGCCCTGTTTTATCACCATAAGGCTTTCCAGATTTGTATGCAGTAGAGGAACAAGATGGTTCAACAGATTCGAAGCTACTTGGATGTTCAGCAGGTTATACTGATTCTGTCCAACATCTTTTTCTTTACCTTTGAGAACCCTTAATTCATCATTCAATCTTCCAACTTCTAATTGAAGAGCTTCTTTTTCAGCCTTCACAATCTCATAACCAGATTGTATTATCCTTAGTTGATTAAGGATGGCATCCAAAGTCTCATCATTGTCAGAATTTCTAGGATTTGAACCACAAGTTGATACACAATCACTTCCAACAGGAGTATTGATAGATACAGTATTGTATACCTCATCTGTTTCATCTATATTAGCCATTAATGCATAATCTTCCATATCAGCAACCAGTGCTGTGTCATCAGATTCGTTTCCTTTTTCAGATTCCACTTCATAACCTGATTCATCTTCAGCAACCATAGCCTTCTTGCCATATCTTCTTTGTTGGCTTTTCGTCTTCAGTAGATATGGACAATCAGGTCTGAAATGTCCAGGATTTTTGCAATTGAAGAACAGATAATCAGGTTCCTTACTTTGTTTTAACTCAGGACAGTCAGGTTTGAAGTGTCCTGGTTTCTTGCAATGAAAGCATAGATAATCATTGTCTTTCTTTGGTTCTTCTTTCTTCTTTTCACTGAATTTCTTATTGAAATTCCTTGGAGAACTCTTTCCACCTTTCATCATCCTGATTTTCTTGCTCAGTAGGGCAATCTGCTCTTGCATTTCATCCAGCAGATCATCTTGAGCTCCTGATGTCTCTTCTTGATGTTTAGCAACCAATGCAGTTGTCTTTGGTTCCTCTTTTTCAGTGGTAGAAACCAATCTCTTGCTGAATTCATAAGCTTTAAGATCTGAGAATAATTTGAAGGTATCCTCTTCATGTAGCTTTCTCATTTCTTCTATTTCAGTGACTTTCATCTCCCAAACTTCTTTGTCAGGTCCTGCTTCCAAGATTTTTGAGTTTATTTCTTCTTTTGAATAACTTACACTCAGTAGGGTAAGTTCATCTAGGATAGCATTAAATCTTGACTCCATTTGCTCAATGGTTTCATTTGGTAGCATTTTGAACTTTTGAAACCTCTTTTTGGCCACACTGATTTTGTTCTTCTTGATTGCATCAGTGCCTTCACAGATCAACTGTATCTTGTCCCAAAGTTCCTTTGCAGTTTTGCACTCTTTAACCTTCATGTACATATTGCTATCCAAGGTTCTATAAATGATGTCAATAGCAATATTATTGAGGTTTGCTCTCTTTCTATCTTCAGCATTCCATTCTCTTTTTGGTTTAGGAATGTAGTCTGTCACATCACCCACTGTTACTGGCTTGGTAATCTCCAGTGGTCCATCTGTCAGCACATCCATCATTTCATCATGAGTTGCAGCAAGGTAAGCCTGCATTCGACGTTTATATTCATCAAATCTATCTAGAGAACACATCAGCGTAGTTCTGGCATAATGCAAGTCTTCGAAAATCAGTGATTTGAAAAAGTCTTCGAAAATCAGTGATGCAAGTCTTCGAAAATCAGTGATGCAAGTCTTCGAAAATCAGTGATGCAAGTCTTCGAAAATCTATCCATGATGCAAGTCTTCGAAAATCAGTGATTTGAAAAAGTTTTCAAAGTATTTTCACAAGCACAACAAGTAGGATTACTTCAGAACAGAAGCACTGCTCCGATACCAATTGTTAGTCCCTTGAAAAGGCTTTGGTTAAGTTTAGAGGGGGGGGGGGTGAATAAACTTAACACTTAAAACTTTTGGAGTTAACAAATTCAGCAACTTCGGCGGCACTGCGATACCTCGCAGTCCGCGACACCTCGCAGTCCGCGATACACAGTAGTCTACTGACAGTTGAGTTTACTGGATTTGTGCAGCGGAATAATATCAAAAATTAAGCCTTGTTACTTGTTGTTAAATATGATACTAAGTATTTGATACTCAGTAGTGTATGTGTGTGATTTCATTTGCTAAATTCAGTATGTTGATGTGTATAATAAACTAAATGCAGAATGTAAGTGCAGAAAATAAGTAGGCAGATTTTATAGTGGTTCCAGGTGGTGTAATCCTGTCAGTCCACTCTTCTCATGTGATGTTGGAGGTAATTCACTAGAGATCTTTGATGTAGCTGTTACAAAGATTCCTAAGGTTGCTTGTCCTTCACCAATAACTATGGCTTTCACAAACTGAAAACTAGGAACAGGTAGGATTGCTGCTCCAAAGTCTTCCACTGGTCCTTGAAGGGTAGGATTGCCTCTTCACCAGCTCCACCACAAACAACAATCTTTCACACCCAACAGATGCTTCACTGTCTTCAGCAGGTTCTTTGTAAAATAAAGAATGAATCAAGTAAATGATTCAGTTGCAGCAGCTTGATTAGGATGATATAATCAGCAGCTTGCAGTCTTCAAGTGTGTAAACTTGATGTAGCTTGAATACAGAATACACTTGATGTAGCTTGAATACAGAATACACTTGAAGATTTTCTCTGGATCAGTAGCCTTGAGCTCAGTAAGTTCAGTAGGGTGCTTAAAATGCAGCTCAGAATTATCTCTTATATCTCCTTAATTTTCATCATCTTTTTCTGAGTTGGAAGTCCTCTATTTATAGGTAGGAGTCCATGTGACTTGTATTTGAAATTCAAATATAACCGTTCCATGTTTTGTCCTATTTGACTTGCTTTTTGTCACTATTCATAGGACTGACACTGTCAGAATCCTTTTTGACATAATGCAGTCTGTCCACCCTTTGACTTAAAACCATTGGATAAAGTCCTGAATCATCCCAACGTCTTTTTAATCTCAGCCATTGATTTGTTTGATAAATCAGAGGTAGTTGGATGTCCTTATCCATGTAATATTCAAATGTAATCTTGAATTAATCGAGGTATATATATCAGTAGGTTCATCAGTCTGCTGAAATACCCATCAGTCTGCTGAACTATAATTTGCTGTGTTTACAACACAATGCAGCAGATTTCTTTTATCTAACTTTTATTTGTGAAGTTAGATTACACCTTTTTGTAAATAACTAAGTTCCAATCATCATCCAACTTAAGGAACTTAGACCTTGTACACAAGGTATATGTAATCAATTTAGGTCATCACAGACTTGCCTAAATTCTGATTCCATATCCTTGACTTAAATTACTAAGTTTGATCCCTTAGCCTTCACTAACTGAGTTTGAGCCCTCAGCCTTCAGTCTTCAGCAGGTTCCTGACTAGTCTACTGACCTATCTACCCTACTGATATAGACCAGTCTGCTGATATAAATCAGCTGACCATCACAGTGCCTGTTTGATTAAACCTATACAAAGATCAAACTCTAATAAACCTGTACATTTGATCTAGACATCTTTTTGCCTTTGCACTTTAACAGTTAGTCTGGCACTCATCACTAAAACTCAGAAATAAGTCCAACAGGGAAATCATCTAAACTAAGTTTGAGGCTAAACCGAAATATTAATTAAAGAAAGTAGATGATAAGGAAAGTGATTTCGGATCACTAACCAATGAATCCTTAGCGACTTTCTTAACCGAGTAACTCGACTCGGGAGCTAAGTTCTTTGGAAGAACAAGGAAGTTTTGCATTAACAATTAATAGAGTAGACAACGGGCAGTAATTTCAGCTAGAATAGTGGGAGTGGTATGAGGAAATGAACTTTGGATTCGATCCTTGAATATCATGGAACATTTATTTTTCTTTCAGATTCATTGGAACAAATGGATTCACTTTCAACTCGACACATTGTTGCCTCATAGAAAGTGAATATGACATTTGTAGTATGAATCCGAGACTCGGACTTTTGTTTGATAAAGTCAGACCCACTAAGAAATGCTGAAAATGTATATGTAACACGTCTTAAACTATTATAGGCGAACGGTTTCCGTATTAAGATTCTTCAAAATCTATTAATTAGTGCATATATCCTAGAGATAAGACCTAACGATTGGCTAAGGGTGATTCCTATCTCCCAGTCTCAGAACACTGTCTCAAAGGAACAATGACTAAGCTTCCTTTCAATTGGGAAAGGGTAATAGATCTGAAGAAGTAACGTTGCTTGTTCATAATGACCTTTAGTGTCTAGTGAGAGATACAAGCTAATGGGAGCTTTTGAGTGGTGACATTTTGTCTGATAACTACTCAAAACACGGTTTAGTTTATCTAAAGAATACGATGGGGAGTCTCTGATTTTAGCAGATAGTAGAGTATTCCATGCTCAGAAATTGGCTATCACATAGTCTTGGGACTGATGCTCAGCCTGCCTCCTAGTGGAATGTTTTTCACTGAGGAAGAAACCATAGACTTGCCCTATATAGTTATTGATGTGCTACAATACACTGCTAAGCTCGATTAAGGTAATTGGTTGCAAAATAACGGTTAACATTATTATGTAAATTGAGAAGTCTACCTAGAAGATGCTAGTGAATTTATGGATAAGGAATGAATTCGGTTCACACCACTTCCGTAAATGTAGGCATTTAGCACTTAATGCTTGAAGGTAGGACTGGAGAATTTGCGCATATGTTCAGATTGTGATTGTTCATGAAATGTCTTAATGTGATGAGTGAAGGTTGGTTATAAGATTCATGAGATCAGAAAGTGACGGTTGAACTGTCACAAGCCTTCTGATAGAATCTATAAGTAACAGCCTTAAACCTTGGAGCACGGTTACCCAAAGGTAGTTACTATCTGATTTAATTAGACCACGTCCAACATCGGTTGTTGGTGATTACACTGATAAATACTACTAGATCATAATGTCAATCCACCCAAAACGCAGTGGGAGTATGGTTTAACCATTGACCCATTATGGTTTTGTGGACTTTACAGTCTCCTGGGGTGATTGATAACCTATGGTTCTTGGTGGGCTGTATAGGATTCTGATCATAGAGGTTGGTTTGAAAGCCTTAACCCTATGAATGGAGTTTTGGTACTCCAGTTCTATTCAGCCTTTTATAGAACCACTTGAGTGTCTCAGGCCCAGTGGGAGCAATTAAATCTATACGGAAAAGAGTCGAACGAATAGGAAAGTTTCAACTTTCAGCGCAAAGCGGAGTGGTCTAGGGGTGATTCCCTGACAAGTAGAGAGTTAACCAGACCTTGAACTCTCTCACCACTCAGTCTTGCTAGATTTCTTTAGAAAGCAGAAAATATGGGTGATTCCCTGAGACTTTCTTGCCAAAAAAACGGAGTCTGGTTCATTCAGAACAGAAGGGTCTTGGTTAGAACAAATGGCAGGATGAGTGCCAGGGCTTATATCCTTTGTGAATTTAAGAGAACCTCTCGGTCATTTAAAGTCACATGTTTTAAAATATGTGGACTTGACCAGAATATTGATAAGTCTTCCGTAGGCTGGATATCAATATTGGTAAAGTAGTAGTATTAGTGTTCATGAATGATAACACTGCAACGGTTGGAAACAACATGGTTGTGCTATCTGAAGCCGGAAATTGACACGCCAAGATTCCCTGGATGAGAGAATTGGACTATATTCTAAGAATTTGATTCAGTCAAATTCACAAGAATGAGTCATTGGCTATCCCATCCGTCTTATTGGTTAAGATGATCTTGCATATACGTATGCAACATTCAATGATAGTAGTCCTACCCTACCTCTCAGGAATGATTCTCTAAATTTTTGGATAAAGAGAAAATGGGATAGAGTCTCTCTTGGATAATGGCAAGTCAGGTTATCACAAGTAAATAGTAGTCGAATCTCGGATTCGAGCATTGAATAGCGGTTTAGTACATCCTCAAGTATCTTTGAAGAACGAGGAATAACGTGCTTGTATATTTGGGTGCAAACTTGAATATGGTTTACTACACTGATTCTGACCTATAGTCAGATTAAGGATGATAGTTGGGACGATCTCGGGCTCAGTGTTAACTCATTGTGATGGAGCTATAGTCTGGAGAAATCCAGCACCGCCAATTCGACTTTAATTAATCGGATACATAGCAGCTTTTGGAGCAGCTAGAGTGGCGATATAGCTTAGGAATTTCCTTCCTAATCTGGGACTAATTCCAGGTCTGGTGAGCCGATATCACTCCATTGTGAAAAGATAGCTTAGAAGGATCTTCTCAGTCACTAGAGGTCAAAAGCATATTGAGAGAGAGTACCGCCTGATTAGATGGACCGGCGACGTTTCGATCCAAAGATCGTCTCGAGCCGACAACCTAACTAATCAGTGTACCAAGTCGAGTGCTTGGTAAGGCATTGAAGGACATGTCTCATATGCTTTTAGAGTAAGCGGGAGAGTGTTGTGAATAAGATGAGAAAGGGTGTGCTCTAAAAACAATCGTTGCTTGTCATTTCATGCAAGTGGGAGATTGTTAGGTGTAGTGCCCGAAAGACAATTTGTGTAATTGTTTTTGATAATGGATAACAGAATTTATCTCACCTTATTACTTGCTTTGTGCTTGTAAGTAATACACTGCTGCAAACCCTAAGTATATCAGTATGTAACCGCTTAACTCAGTGTATGGCATGCACGTGAGGATTGAGTTAGTGGTGATATACTTAAACTGTTAGTCCATGGTGAACTTAATCAGAGTTTAGGGTCTCATGATTAAAACACCAATAATGCGCCCAGAGCACCTTAGGATGTGATAGTCTTATCCGGACTGTCGGTATAGGGTACCTAAGTGGGGCATTTATATATGATGGCATTAATATAGGACTGGACCGATTTAATCTAGGTTTATCGATATAATTCCGTAATCGAGAAAACTTATTAAATCATTAGATGATCATTTATGGATTGACCTTGATCCTGAGGTGATCACAGGGTACTGCTTGTCTCGGGGTAGTGTTTGATGTGTTAGTTAAGGATCACTTTGATATGTGATCTGAGTCACTTCTCGTTGGCACTATTCCCTGATAAGTGAGTAGTTCTGTGTTTCACAGACACGGAATCCATTCCTTCCTGCGGGAAGTAAAGAGACAGTCCCCTTATTTGTTAGCCCTAAGAAAATGTTCAATCCCGGGAGTTCATATTAGACTAATTAGCTACTAGTCCGGTATGTGAAATAATTGATCACTAGGGGGTTAATGGTAAATAAGGATAAGATATTCGTAGTCATGTTTACGGAGACTTCCCACTCAATGGACGCTCATACATCCTTCAGTTCCTTCATTTGACTGTTGCTTGACCGGTTAAGTGCTTCTGCTTACGTAGCTGTTAAGATATTTCTTCATTACTATTCCTTACTCAGCCGGTAGACAGTTTACTTTGCCGGTTTACTACTTCCTTTATTCTCTGGTTTTCCATGAGTACTTGTACTTCACTAATCCTTGATTTGTGTTAGGTCGGTGTACACCATATTTAAACAATGAGTTTCATCACTTGTAATATAACTTAGACTTATCCAAGGTCATCACAGACTTCCCTGGTTATAAGTCAGTCCATTTTTCTTCATGCTACTCTGCTGGTACTTGGATGTCTCTACTTTGCCGATTATTTGTTTCACTTAGCCATCTTACCAACTAGTACAATACTTGTCTGACTGAACTTATACCACATGTCAGACTCTAAGAAAAGACTTATACAGAGATTCCAACTTATTTCAGGCTTGCTATAGCAGCTAGTATGGCCATCATCAAAACAAATAAAATGTTCCTAACACCTTGAGTCAGTTACTCTATATACACATTGTAACAAACCAGATATCCACAATTAACCAAACATGAATGACCCCAAAAACTCAGATCTGTCGATATCAATGGCATGACTTGCCAATGTATCAACAGCTGCAGGCTGAACCGTGGTATTCTGCTTATCACAAATCAATTGCACAACAATACTTGATTCGAATTAATTATTCAAGATTCAGTGACCTACTACACTACTAAAGCATTGAATATGATAAAAACAAGTAAATCGTGCAATCACAAATACGTGTTTGCATCATAGACAATACAAACGTATAGTACTTCAAGAAATAAACCTCAATTCTGGGAAATAAGCTCTCGAACTATGTCTCAATTACTTCGAATTTGCTCCCAAAATAACAAAATAAAACAAAGCTTTATTCAATACTAGTATAAATTGTATCTATGATCTAAGATATAAAAGTTGTATGAATTACATTTTGTAATTGTTAGGAAGTCTACGTGGGAACGCAACGGAATTTAAAATTTATTTCCTTTTTAACCAGGATCGACTTCGTTTAAGCAACGAGCATAAAAGAAGTAGACTAAGGATTAACTTGGATGATCTTAAATAGATCATTGCTTTGTCTACGGCTGTAGTTTCTGGACGAAGCCGCCCAAGTGTTCGGCCTCTACCGTTGATCCACACGAACAACCCGCCGGAATCAACAATTGGTTTGCTTCTAGAAAAACTCGGTTGCTAGACCGACCTATTCTCTCTCTCAAAATACTCTCTAAGAAACTCTTAGTTTTTACAAGAATTATTAGACTCTTGGTGTTGTTATATACAAAAGAGTTAGCAACCCGTATATAGAGGGTGGTGCGCCCCATTTAGCTCCCAATCTGATTGGGAAAAACTTCTAAGTAGATTAACGAGAAAGAAAACCTTTTACTACTAAAATAATAAAAAAGATATTCTAGACTTATCTCATTTAATTTAATATTTTATATTAAATAAATCCAAAATATTGTCAATATCTAAAATTGATTATCTTTATTATATTACCATAAATAAATTTACACATCTGTGCAAATCTATAGTCATTAATATCTAATATTAATATATGATAATACTATTAATTAAATTGCACAATCCAAGTATGTTTTATACACCTAAAAGTGGCGCCCCATATGCCAATAAATTTGAATCCGGAATATTCTTAATTAATATAATACCATGATTAATTAATTCGCAAAATACATGTGTATCAATATACACACACATGCACCACATACATATACATTATATATATTTAATTAATCAACATAATTAATATCTTGTATTATATTTATTCATAATAAATAAATATCACCATATTAATTTATCACTATAACACCTTATAGTCTAGATAAACTTTCCTTATTTGGTTATCACTATAACCGCATTTTAATCCGGCTAAATGTTATGTGTGGGACCCGATATGCTTCCGAATATGTTGGCAGTAGGCATAAAGTGCATTTTACTAAAATACCCTTCACACCAAACGATCATGGATAGCGTCTAGCAACACGTCATGACCCCCAATCATCGGAAGAGTCAAATGCAATGACTACTACCTTTCATGTGAAATGGTTATCGTGTAAATAGAATTCTATTGCTGTTACAATATCCATACAGTCGTACGTCAAGTGTCAAACATCAACGACCAAATCTTATAATCTGGATATCCTACTCTCTCGAAGTAACATATTACTTCCGCTGTGCAAAGACTCTCAAGAATAAGCCATTCCTTATAAGAAGGCCCTTTCGGATGATTACTCATATTCATAGGATACTTGATTTCCGGACGAACAACATGAATCCTACACATGCTTCAGTAATCACAACCGCATGATCACCCTATGGATAGGGGAAACTTCAATGGTGTCAAAGTATGACAATCCACACTGTGATGTCATGAAGACTCCGGTCTTAGGATATTTACACAACCGCTACATAGTGCGACACTTAATAAAGTAAGTGGGTCAGTCTAACGTATGCATTCTCTAATACACATCCACATACAGTCCAAGTGTCTCTACACTTCGATAGACGAGATATATCCCTATCTTCAAAAGATAGAAGACAACTAATATGTGTAAGTCTAATCGTACTATTAATGTCCCATTTAATAGTGTTAGGAACATCTTATTATGTTTTGATGATGGCCATACTAGCTGTTATAGCATGCCTGAAATAAGTTAGAATTCTATGTATAAGTCTTTACTTAGAGTCTGACATGTTGTATAAGTTGAGTCAGACAAGTATTGTACTAGTTGGTAGGACGGCAAAGTAAAATCAGATGATCGGCAAAGTAAAAGCAGCCAAGTATCAGCAGAGAAGCATGAAAACATTATGGTCTGACTTATAACCAAGGAATTCTGTGATGACCTTGGATAAGTCTAAGTTACATTCCAAGTGATGAAACTTAATGATTAAATATGGTGTACACTGATCTCACACAAATCAAGGATCAGTGAAGTACAAAGATTCTCCTAAACTAAAGAATGAAGGAAATAGTGAATCGGAAAAGTGAACTGACTATCGGGTGAGTAATGACAAAGCAGTGAAGGAAGATCTAATCGGCAAAGTCAGAAAGATCACTTAACCGATCAGGGAACGACCAAGTAAACTCTACTTCATCAGATTTTGAAATATGAAGAAGATTCAGAGGATCAAGCATTAAATGCACAATCAATTGAGGATCAATCAAGGACGGATTTTCTGATAAACGTTTGAAGAAAAATCCGATCACTAAAATCAAGGAGGATTTAATTAAGGGGGAATCAAGAATAAAATCACGGATTATTCCCCTCATTAATATAGCCAACGGACGGAAATTCAAATCAAGGATTATCAAGACTATAAATAGAAGGCATTGACAGACAAGAAAACACACACAAGAGAATGATTAAGTTTGATAATTTACAAGCAGAAACTCTGTCAAATTGAAAAGCCTTCATTTGTGCTGAAAGTGAAACATCTAGTGATCAACTCAAAACTTAGAACTACAATTCCAACATCAAGAATTGAGTCTGATCAACAAGTTTGGTGAATCTAATTCACTTCAATCAAGCAACTGAATCAGAGCCATCTGAGAATGAGTTGTGTTTGTGATAGCTACTGAAGGAATTGTTCCCAAGGAGACGTGAAAGAGATTGAGTCACTGAAGCTTTTGAAGCCAAGGAGTGATAGTCTTGAAAATTGTGAAGCTTGTGTCATCAAGGACAATCAGGCTATTGTATCTGTGAAAACAATAGTGAAATTCCTCCAATCATCACAGGAGAAGAGTGGATTAAGGGATTACACCACCCTGAACCACTATAAACCTTTGTGTCAATTTACTTTCAGCAATTTACATTACTGCATTTCTTTAGTTGCTTAAATTATATCATATATCTGTGATTGCATAAACTACTTTGAAACAACATAGTAAGAAGGGACTTATCCACTGCCCAAAAGCTTTTGAATACAAGAAATTTTTTTGAAACTCTACTATAGTCATTCACCCCCCTCTGACTATAGTTTTACCCTTCTCTGGGACCAACAATTGGTATCGGAGCAGTGTTCCTAGTATCAGAACCTGTTCAGATCTAATTTCTGGTAACAAGGAGATCACATATTTTCAAAGTAGTTTTCAAATTTGTGCTTTCTATACACATATATATCTCTATCTCTTATTTGTACTTATGGATTTCTCAAATTTTATGTCAAAGGTACCTGTATTCAATGTTAATAATTTTGATGAATACAAAATAAGAATGTTGTCTCATCTTGCAGCAACTCATAAGGAGATGCTGGATGTAATCAATGATGGGCCAGTTGAGATTAAAACCGTGGTAGCCACAGGAGCAGATCAAGGAAAAGTGATAGACAAACTCAGGAAAGATTGGACCAAGGATGACAGAAGAAGAGCAAATCTTGATTTTGTTGCAAAAGTTATGATTTTGAAGACTATGTACAGTAACATGTTCATGAGGATCAAAGACTGCAAAATAGCAAAGGAAATGTGGGACAAATTGGTGCTGATCAATGAAGGATCAGAAGCAGTCAAAGAAAACAAATTGTCTGTTGCAAAATAGAAATTTGAGAACTTCAATATGAAGACTGGTGAAACCGTTGATCAAATGGATAACAGATTCTCAAGCATCATCAGTGAACTACAACAACTTTGTCACACATATCCACAGAAAGAAGTGTGTCTGAAGATCTTGAGAGGCTTACTTGAAAGATGGAAGATCATTACATCAGTAATCAGAGGGACAAAAAATCTTGCAAACACTGACACCTTGACTCTGATGTCTCAATTAAAGGCTCATGAATTTGAGTTGAACGGTGAAGACAGTGCACTGGTTGCACCTCAGCAAAGTAACACAGCTGATGCAAACAGCAAAGAGACACAGGAGCTGAAGGAACATGTAGCTTTACTGGTTAAACGTTTTGACAGGTTTACCAAGAAGAAGCAATTCAAAGGAGGTTCATCATCATACAAAAAGTCAAGCTCAAACAAAGACATAAAGAAGAAGGATGATGAATACAGATGCTTCAACTGCAAAAAGAAAGGTCATTTCAAGGCAGATTGCCCTGAAGAAAATGGCAAAGATGAGGAGAAGAAGAAGTACAAAACAGCTGAAAAGAGGAAAAGCAAGAAGGCACTCAAAGCTGAAACCAGCAGTGAAAAGAATGAAGAATCATCAGACAATGATTCAGATGATGATGAAGCTGACAGCTCAGAAAATAAAAAAGCTTACCTATGTCTTATGGCTAAAGAATCTACTGAAACTGACGTAACATCTAGCTTATGCTTATCATCTAGTGCATCCATTTCTAACACTGCACAATCTTCGATTCCCCCACTAGATTCTGCAAACATAATCCAAAATCTCATGAGTAAATTTGATGAAATGGAGTTGAACCATGAAATTCTGAAACAGGAGTGTGAGAATCTAAGAAAGGAAAATAAAAGATTAAAGAAAGAACTGGATAAAGTAAAAACTGAATTAACTAGTAAGGAGACTTACTCAAATGATCAACAAGCAGCAGATAATAATACATCTGGTGTTGACAGACCAGCTGAAAAAATCTCCCTACCAGTTGAGATAACCACTGCACCGCTAAATGCACCAGCTTACAAACCCTAAAAAAGGTTTGGATCCAGATCTGGTCTTGGCTACAACAGTCAGAATGAGAATAGAAACAATGGACAACACAATTTTGAATCCAGGAACAATAATGGACCAAAATTCAGAAAAGGACAGACCATAGTTTCAACCACTCATCTTGCACTCATGAAGTCAAAACCTAGTGTAGTGAAACAACAGACTAAATCATCAATTCAGCAAACTAAAGGCAAAATTCTTCTGAAAGGTAAGGGAAGACTTTATCCTTCAGATGATGATAGGAATGTGGCACCTCCAAAATACAGGAAGAAACCATTTCATACTATGCAACATGTGTTTAGGAAAAGCCATCCTAGGCATGTTCCTAGACATATGAAGCAACATGAACACAGGTTTTCCACTGCATATTGGAAAGTGAAAGAGGATGAAAATGCACCAAAATGTAGAGAAAAGTATCAGAATATCTCTAGTAGAAATATTAGAAGGTATTCTGCCATGCCTTATACATATGAAGTTGATGACTTTAATTATCTAAAAAGAAGATCCTTTGGATACACACTAGGAGTAGGAGGCATGACTGCTAACATGTATGGACCCTAGCAGTGTTGGGTACCTAAACATAATTAATTTGTTTTGTAGGATGTCTGGTACATAGACAATGGATGTTCCAGACACATGACAGGGAACAAAGATTGGCTCACTGACTTCAAAGCTTTTGATGGACCCAAAGTTACTTTTGGAGGCAAAGAAAACCCTGGTAAAATCAAGGAGGAAGACACAATGCATAAGAACAACTTGAAGATTCAAAATGTGGCCTATGTTAAAGGACTGAACTTCAACTTACTGAGTATCAGTCAATTCTGTGACAAAGGTTACAATGTGCACATCAACAAAGAAGGATGCAGAGTGATTCACAGTCAAACCAACACAGTTGTACTTACAGGAAGAAGAGAAGACAACATGTATGTGGTAGATTGGAAGACAACAAAAGCAGAAACATGTTTGCTTGTCAAAAATAAACAGTCAACCAGCTGGATTTTGTTGGAAAGGTGTCCTAAACCCAATTGGGTTGGACCGGATCCGACCGGGTCGGGTCAATTACAGTCTATTTAGTTCATGTAATAACTTTATTATGATTAATAAAAGCACTTATGTCATTATATATATTGTTTATCTTCATGTTTTTTGTTGTATATATATAGTAACGTCCCTCGTATCAATCTGTGATAGAGAAACCATGATAGTGATTATGGTTGATGAGATCTCTAATCACTGTAACAAGTTTGGTACTTAAATGTCTCTAGTACTATGTACTGTCAAATGGGACATTGATAGTATAATCAGACTAGCGCGTATTGGATGTCCTCTATCTTTTAGAAGGTAGGGATATATCTTGTCTATCGAAGTGTAGAGACACTTGGACTGTATGTGGACGTGTATTAGAGAATCCGTACGTTAGACTGACCCACTTACATTAAGTGTCACTATGTGGCGGTTGTGTAATTATCCTTTTGACCGGAGTCTTCATGGCATCACGATGTGGATTGTCATGCTTTGACATTATTGAGATTTCCCCTAGCCATGAGGCGATCATGCGGTAGTGATTGGGTATGATACTGAAGCATGCGGAGTATACATGATTGGTCGTCTGGGAATCGCGTATCCTATGATTAGGATCGAATACCCGAAATGGCCTTCTTATAAGGAATGTCTATACCTCGAAAATCTTTGCAAAGTGGGAGTAAATGTGTTATCCCGAGAGAGCTTGATATCCAGATTATAAGATACGATCGTTAATGTATTGACACTCGAGATACGATCGTATGGATATTATTAAAGCGATAGGATTGTAAGTTACACGGAAACTGCTTCACATGAAAGGTAGTAGTCATTGCTTTTGACTCTTCCGATGATTGGGGGTCACGGTGTGTTGCTAGACGCTATCCCGTGGTCGTTAGGTATGAAGGGCATTTTAGTAAATTGCACTTTGTATCTACGGCCAACATATTCGGAAGCCTATCCGGTCACACACATATGAACTTCGAGTCGGATTAAAATGCGGTTATAGTTGATAACCAAATAAGAAAAGTTTATCTCTAGACTATAAAGGTTATAGTGGTAAATTAATATGGTGATATTTATTTATTATGAATAAATAAAATTTAAGATATTAATTATATAAAAATTATATTAATTAAAGAATATTCCGGAAGTCAATTAATTGACTAATGGGGCGCCATTTTTAAGTGTATAAGATACACTTGGATTGTGCACTTTAATTAATAAGATTACCATAATATTAATATAAGATATTAATTGATTTTGGAAAAATAGATTTATGGTAATAAGATATTATAATCAATATAAGATATTGGCAAAATTAATTATAAAAGAGATAAATCAATCTAATTGATTTTTCTTATTTTATTGGGAAAAGGTTTTCTTCTCCTCCACACTATATGGTGCGCCACCTACACTATAAATAAGATGTGGGTGTCAAGCTCTTTTGTACATCACAATTGCAAGAGCTCATAGTTCTTGTGTAAAATATAGAGCATCCTATAGTGAGTTGGAGAGAGGGGAAAGGGGTCGGTCTAGCAACCGGAGTTTTAAAATAGCAATCCAAGGAGGATTCCGGCGAGGAGTTCGTGTGGATTAGCGATAGAGGCCGGATGCGTGGACATCTTGCGCACTGTACTACTCTCCGTTGACGGTCAAAGCGACGATCTTATAGATCATCAAGGTATAACTTTCAAACTACTTAACGTGATTATTGCATTAAACGAAGAACGATCTAGAAAAAGGAAATCAAATTTTAAATTCCGCTGCGTTAAACTAGTGATTTCTTAACAGTGTTATCGGAGCACGGCTTCGAGCTTAAGCAATAAGCATAATTTTATTGCGTAGTATTTAATCGATAGATGCGAGATCTATAATCGCGAAACGTTTAAAACAAAAGCAAAAAAAAGAATCGATGGGGGCTTGGCTGACTGGCGGCGGCCCCCTCCACGGCGGCGGATGGGCGGCGGCGGCAGCTCCCTGAGCTTCCGGCGTCGGCCGGCTTCTACAATTGGGAGAATCGATTCATTGTTCGTTTTGTGATATTTATTGTGCATAGATATTTAGTTTGTTTAGTTGTGTCATATGGCCAACCAATGGTTCAAATAGTTTGGGTCATTGGAATATCATAGTGACATGTTGGCCTTTCCAAATTTTGATTTGGAATAGGCCTAGGCCCTTTTCAAATATTTGATTTGTAAAAGGACTAGGCCTAGGCCACTTCCAAAATTTTGATTTTGGAAAGTGGCCAGGCCTAAACCAAAATAATTTGGCCTTTCCAAATATTTGATTTGGAATAGGCCTAGGCCCTTTTCAAATATTTGATTTGTAAAAGGTCTAGGCCTAGGCCACTTCTAAAATTTTGATTTTGAAAAGTGGCCAGGCCCAAACCAAATTTGGTTTGGAAGGTGCCTTTTGGTTTAGGAAACCAAAGACATCCATTTTGGTTAAGGACCAAAAGGAAAGGAAACAAATTGGAGACTTTATAATTTTAATTTTATTTTGAATAGTTCAAATTTAATAAAATTGAAATTAAAATCGATTTAAAATTAAATGTTAATTTTATTTTCGATTAAGTCATATAATTAATTAAATGTTATTTAATTATTTGATGTGATAAAATAAAGACACATAAGTAGTTGAAATTAGAATTTAATCTTTTTCATAAGATAAAATTGTATGGATTAGATGTGTATATATAATGTGATTATATGGATCCCGATTGATCATGGACTCGACCAATAGGATAGATGGGAATGTTTTCCTTATGTTGGTTTTTTGAAAAAATTGTCCTAGGCCGTTATGAAGAACATGACCTAGTTTACTTTTTGCATTTATCCCAATCCCGTTAGCTCCCCCCCCCCCCCCCGTGTCCGGCGGGTGTAATTATTTATTAGATAGATTATTATGTAACAAGAATGGAGCAAGAAGAAGATCAAAGAAAGATAAAGAACCCATTGGTGTACAACAATAAAGATCCTATTGGCGGTTGCAGACAACCTTAGTTTGTGACCCGTGGTTTCATCAATTTGTATTCGAAACCGCACCTAGGAAACGTCCATGATCATACCGGTTATTTTGTGCACGGAATGTTGTGTATGTTTTACTTTATATGATATCGTAGTAATGTGCACATAGTAGATGAGACCATAATTAAACCAAATTAATTAAGTGAATTAATTTAAAAATTATTCCCACGTCAAAAATCAAGTCGAAATTGCCTCCCCATATTATAACGACGGTGAAGAGCCCTTGTTCGGACCCAACTCACCAGCCAAAGCGGGGGTTGACCTACCTCGGGTATATCGTCGTTATCGAGATATGATCGAAAGAGATCTCACGAATATCGGGGTTATGACTCGACTAAGAATTCTCTCGGCCACCAGCCAAAGCGGGGTCGTTTGGATTTTAGAGGCAAGGGTTTGACTATTCTCATAAGATGAAAAATTGTCAAAGAGTTGACTGGTCAAACAACAAGAGTCATATAAGATATGATCGACAAAGTGTTGTCCACCTGTTTAATTATTTTCGGCCCATCAGCCAAAGTTGGGGATCGGGGTAGTTCGATGGGATCTTGCCCACTAAAGAAATTATTTTCTTGAAAGCCAATTGGGAATAGTTGGCTAGTGGGAGTAAAAACCTTATAAAATTTTAAGTGCATATTTAGGGTTTTTATACATGAGCTTTTACTTATTCTATCTTTATTTATTGTTGTAGAAAAATGTCAAACAAATTGAACCTTCGTTTTATCATCGACAATAAGCTTGACGAAATTAATTTTCTCGATTGGGAAAGAAACCTCAAAATCGTTTTTAGGCACGACAAGATTAGCTATGTCATGGACGAGGCCCTGGCGGAAAAACCCGCTGAGGGTTCGGCTGCATATGCTGTCGAGAAGTACAACAAGCACTGTTCTGACAGTACTGATGCTACATGTATCATGCTTGCTTCGATGTCACCTGAACTGCAAAAACCGCATGAGTCTATGGACGCCTACACAATCATGGTCCACCTAAAGGAACTCTATGCTTCTCAGTCTCGCACTGAGAGGTACGAGGTCTTGAAGGCCCTGTTTAGTTGTAAGATGGCATCCGGGACTGCTGTGGGGTCACACGTGCTTAAGATGATCGGGTATATAGTGAGGCTTGGGAAGCTGGTGTTAGATGAAATATCGTCGGATCAATCATAGAATGACCTGATTACGCAGCGGAATGCATCAGATCTAGATCTAAACGAAACAAAGAACATAAATTAAAGATCTAAACCTACAAGGGGGTTTAGGAGCCAACCTTTTATGGTGCTTAACTCCAAGATCATAAGTCTCCTAGAACACATGTATGAGCAGCCACAGCCTTCCAACGTGTGTCTCCCAG
The DNA here is from genome assembly GCA_036785695.1 of Gentiana straminea. Classification (NCBI taxonomy): domain Eukaryota; kingdom Viridiplantae; phylum Streptophyta; class Magnoliopsida; order Gentianales; family Gentianaceae; genus Gentiana; species Gentiana straminea. Next base: position 8,810,649 of record JAVUPR010000224.1, on the reverse strand, counting down.
CAACACCAAGTGGATGGTGTTTCCCGCCGCCGGACCTCCTTGATATGCTACCAGAATAATCCCGAAGATTATCCCAACTCGAAACCCGAAGAAAGATAGCCGAAAATTCTAAGCTATTTTCTTCCAATAATGGCGTGTTATGTGTTGTGTTAAAAGGCTTGGGAGAACTCTCTTTATATAGGAGAGTAATCATTGTCCTCCAATGATTTATTTAATTAATACAAAACAAATTGAAATAATCCTTTTCCTAAAAAGATATATCTAGTATATTCCAAAATAAATAAGGATATATAAGAGATATTCTTTTCCTTATATTATTTAACACATAAATAATTTAATCACATGTCTTATTATTTATTGAGAAAACAAATTTCCCAATAATAAATATCATAATATACGCCCCAAACCCTAATTAATTGGGTCATGCGCATTTTCCATTTATTTGGGCCGAGTCCACGAAAAATGTATTTTCATGTATTTAATTATCTAGTCCAACTAAACAATTAATCCACATATGAATTAAATAGTCTAATCCAACTATTTAATTATAATTGAGGTGAAGCGACGAGAAAACCTATATGCTATATTAGGAGCCACGTCGGGGACCATGGACCCATATTCAGTAGCTACAATAAATCGAATAAAAATTATTTATCAGACAGAATAATTATATCCAACCTATTAATTTCGGGATTACACCACCATAAACCGGAAACTGAACTCTATCGAATATAGATAACTTACACTCAATTTATGAGTCGAAAGCGTCCACTGATATAATCATTACATACGGATAAATCCTCCATAGACTGTTCACTTCGATTCGGGATATTTCCGTAAACCCTTCTCGAAACATATTATCCTTATTTACCATTAACCCCCTAATGATCAATTAGTTCATATCTAATATAATATGAACTCGGCCAATCGATCAGTTTCTAGGGTTAACAAATAAGGGAACTGTCTGTCTACTTCCCGAGGGAAGGAATGGATTCCATATCCGTGATAACACGGACTACTCACTCATTCTAGAATAGAGCCAACGAGAAGTGTTGGACCACATACTACGAAGTGATCCTTACTAACACATCAAACCCTGCCCTAGTCTAAGCAGTTGTCTGTGATCACCTCAGGATTTAGATTAATCCATATATGATCATCTTGTGATTCGATAAGACTTCTCGATTACGGAATTATATCGAGAACTCAAATCAAATCGGTCCAAATTCCCCTATATGATTATCATCATATATAAATGCCCCATTAGGTACCCTATTACCGACAGTCCGGATAAGATTGTCACACCTAAAGTGTTCTGGGCGCATTATTAGAAAATTAATCTTGAGACCCGTACTCAGATTAATAAACGCTACGGACTAAGTTAATTTTAAGTACATCTCACTAACTCAACCCTCTTGTGTATAGCCATACACTGAGTTATGTGGTTACATAAACGAGGTACTTAGGGTTTTCTGTAGTGTCTTAATTATAAACATACATGCATATAATAAGATGAATTATTAATTCTGTCCTAAAACAATTATATAATTGTCTTTCGGGCACTACACCTAACAATCTCCCACTTGCACGATAGGCAAGTGGATTAATTGTTTTAGAGCACACCTTTTATATCTGTATCTACAACATTCTCCCACTTGCTCAAAACAAGTGAGACGTATCCCTCAAATCTGTACCCTCCAAGCGCATCTTAGTAATTCATCCTTTCAAGCACGACCGGAGTGTGCCGCCGCAGGGTAGGTCAGTGACCCGGCGCGTACTTATAATCCGAATACCATGTGACCTGGTACACTAATCAGGTAGGTTGACGGCTTGAGTCAATTTTTGGGATCGAAACGTTGCCTTTCCATCTAATCCGGTGGTACGATTTCAATATGCCTTTGATTCAACACTGAGGACGAAATCGACTTAATGATCATCCTTCATCTGACCTAAAGTCAGAATCAGTGTCATCACTTATATTCTAGTTTGCACCTGAAAATACTAGCATATTATTCCTCATTCTCCCAAAGATACTTGAGGATTCACTAAACATCCCATATGGTATTCATCGTCAGGTTTAGATAACCATTCCTGAGAGGTAGGGTAGACTACATCGTTGAATGTTGCATAAATGCAAGAATATCTTAACCAGGTGAATGGATGGGATTGCCAATGATCGATTCTCGAGAATTTGAGCGAATCAAATCCTTAAGAATGAATCCCGATTTCATGTCAGACTCTGATTTCAGATAACACACCCATGTTGTTTCCAACCGTTTCAGTGTTACCATTCACAAACACAAATCTACATACTACTTCACTAATATTGATGCCCAGTCTATGAAAGACTTATCAATATTCTAGTCAAGTCCACATATTAAAATATATGACTTTGAAATGACCTAGAAGTTTGCTTTAATCCTCAAAGGATATAAGCTATGGCAGGCATCGGCCAAAGGTTCTTTCCGAATAAATTAAGATACCGTTAGTCTCGCAAAAAGGTCTTAGGGAATCACCCCTATTTTTTGCTTTGTAACGAATCCGTCATTTGTTCTTAGCTAAAACCCTTCAGTTCTGAATGAATTCAGATTCCGTTGTTCGGCAAGGAAGTCTCAGGGAATCACCCCTATTTCTTGCTTTCTGACGAAATCAAGCAAGGCTGAGTGGTAAGAGAGATCACGGTCTGGTTAACTCTCTACCTTTTAGGGAATCACCCCCAAATTACTCAACTTTGCGTTGAAAGTTAAACTTTCCTATTCATTCGACTCTTCTCCGTGTACTTCCAATTACTCCCACTAGGCCTGAGATACTCAGGTGGTTCTTGTTAGGAAATCTACGCGGGAACGCAGCGGAATTCAAAAATTTATTTCCTTTTAACCAGGATCGACTTCGTTTAAGCAATAAACAAATAAGTAGTAGACGGTGGTTACCTTGGTTGATCTAAAAGATCGACGCTCTGACCGTGTAAGGAGAGTAGTTCTGCATAGGGCCGCCCAAGTGTTCGGCCTCTACCGCTAGTCCACACGAACAGCCCAACGGATTCCCATCATGGATTGCTATTGGAAAACTCCGGTTGCTAGACCGGCCCTTTTCCCCTCTCTCCAACTCCCTATAGGATGCTTTCTAGTTTACACAAGAACTATTAGTTCTTGGAATTATGATGTACAAAAGAGCTTGACACCCACTTCCTATTTATAGGGAAAGTGGCGCCCCAAATATGAGTGGAGGAGAAGAAAACATTTTCCCAATAAAATAAGGAAAATATAATTGATTGATTTATCTCATTTATTACAATATCTCATATTAAATAAATCTGGGATATTGTCAATATCTTATATTGAATATTTTCAAGATATTGTCAATATCTAATATTGACTATATTTATTTTATTACCATAAATTAATTTACACATGTGTATATATCACATATATATTACACATATAAATCCATTATATAATATAGTTATTACACAAGTGCACATGCATATCACATATATGCATACTACACGCAGGAAGCAAAAACATATAAATATTAATATCTAATATTAATATAAGGTAATACCATTAATTAAATTGCACAATCCAAGTGTATCTTATACACAATAATATGCGCCCCCTTTAGCCATTAATTGGCTTCCGGAATATTCTTTAATTAATATAATTAATATCTTGTATTTTATTTATTCATAATAAATAAATACCACCATATTAATTTACCACTATAACCTTTATAGTCTCGAGATAAATTCTTTCCTTATTTAGTTATCAACTATAACCACATTTTAATCCGGCTAGATGTTCTTATGTGTGTGACACGATAGGCTTCCGAATATGTTGGCCGTAGACACAAAGTGCAAATTACGAAAATGCCCTTCATGCCTAACGATCACGGGATAGCGTCTAGCAACACACCGTGACCCCCAATCATCGGAAGAGTCAAATGCAATGACTACTACCTTTCATGTGAAACGAGCTTACCGTGTAACTTACAATCCTATCGCTGTAATAATATCCATACGGTCGTTAGTCGAGTGTCAAAACATCAACAACCGTATCTTATAATCTGGATATCATGCTCTCTCGAAGTAACTCATTTACTCCCACTTTGCAAAGATTCACGAGAGCTAGACATTTCTTATAAGAAGGCCATTAATTTGTATATTCGATCCCAATCATAGGATACGCGATTCCCGGACGACCAATCATGTATACTCCGCATGCTTCAATATCACACCCAATCACTACCGCATGATCGCCCCATGGCTAGGGGAAACCTCAATAGTGTCAAAGCATGACAATCCACACCGTGATGCCATGAAGACTCCGGTCTTAAGGATAATTACACAACCGTCACATAGTGTGACACTTAACCGTGTAAGTGGGTCAGTCTAACGTACGCATTCTCTAATACACGTCCACGTACAGTCCAAGTGTCTCTACACTTTGATAGACGAGATCTATCCCCGTCCTAAAGACGAAGACATCTAATACGTGCTAGCCTGTTTATACTATCAATGCCCTGTTTAATAGTACATCAGCCTAGAGACATTTAAGTATCAAACTTATTAAAGTGATTAGAGATCTCATCAACCATAATAGCCTATCATGGTTTCTCTATCACAGTTTAATGCTAAGGACGTTATCATATAACAATTCATAATTGGTTCTTTAAAAGAACATATATATGACAACAGAAAAGCCATTTAATATATATGCATAAACATAAAGAAATAGTAGAAATGATCCGACCCAGTCGGATCCGGTCCAACCCGATTGGGTTTAGGACCCTATTTCAACAGTTCTACAAGAGTTTCAACAGAATTGGAGTATCATACTCCATTCACAGGGTTATGGATTTTAAACCAACCTCTATGATCAGGATCCTATACAGCCCACGAAGGACTATAGGTCATCAATCTACCCTATAGACCGTAAGATCCTGCAATGGGTGATGGACAAACCATACTCCCACTGCGTTCGGGGTGGATTGATATACTGATCTAGTTTAGTAGTTGTTATTAGTGTTATCACCAACTGCCGGTGTTGGATGTGGACTGAACAAATCAGTTAGTAACATCTTGAGTACAAATACTTCAAGATCTAAGGTTGTTATAGACTCTATCAGACCTAGTTTGACAGTATAACCATCATTCTCTGATTTTGCGAGTTTTATAACCAACCTTTACTCAATGCATTAAGATATTTCATGATCTGAACGTGTACACAAAATTTCCAGTCCTACCTTCAAGTACTCGGTGCTAAATGCCTCTATTTACGAAGTGGGGTGAACCGAATTCACTCTTTATCCACAAATGCGTAGGCATCTTTTAGGTAGACTTCTCGGTAAACCGTTATTTTGCAACCAATATCTTAAATGAGTTCAGCAGCGTATCGTAGCACATCAATAACTATATAAGGCAAATTTATGGTGTATCCCTTAGTGAAAACATTTCACTGGGAGGCAGGCCGAGCATTAGTCCCGAAGACTACGCAATAACCTATTTCTGAGTATGGAATACTCTATCTCTGGTGAAATCAGAGATTTCCTCAAAATATTTTGGATAAACTTACAGGAGTCTCAAATAGTTGTCAGACAAGATGTCACTACTTCAAAAGCTCCCACTAGCTTGTACCTTTCATATGACCCCGAAGGTTGTTATGAACAAGCTATGTTACTTCATTAAATCTATTACCCTTTCCTGATTGAAAGGAAACTTAGTCATTGTTCCTTGAGATAGTGTTCTGTTGACTGGGAGATAGGAATCACCCTAAGCCAGTCTTAAGATCTTGCCTTTATGAAACATACACTAATTAATAGAATAGAAAGAAGCGTTTATCTAAGTACAGAGACCATTTGCGTTTATATAGTTTAAGATGTGTTACTAATACCTTTTCAGCAATGCCTAGTGGTTCTGACTTTATCAAACAAAAATCTGAGTCATGGATTCGTGCTACGAATGTTATATTTATCGTCAATAAGACAAACAAATTATCCTATTGAAAACGAATACATTCGTTCCAACGAATCCGAAAATAGAAAATGAATTTTCTATGATACTCAAGAATTGAATCCGAGATTCATTTCCTTATATTACTCCCACTAGTCTATATGAAATAACTGGCCGTTGTCTATTTTATTTATCATTTAATGCAAAGCTACCTAGTTCTTCCAAAGAACTTTAGCTTTCGAGAAAATTGGCAAGGATGCATTGGTCAGTGATCCGAAATCACTTTCCTTATCCTCTAATTTCCAATTTAATAATTTTCCGGTTTAGCCTTAAAACTACTTAGTTTAGATGACTAACACGTATAAACATTCTTTCCCATTCTCGATTTTCCTTAAATGGAAAAAGTCTTGAACTAGCAGTTCGTTTGAGTAGACACTACTCTTGAACTGTGGGATGTCTAATGATAGTGTTACTCTTGGACTATTCGACTTTTCTAATCGTCAAATCATAAGACCAAAGTTCCCACTAGTTCATCGGTTCCAAATACCGTCTAACTAGCAACACTTCGTTCAAATGGTTTGAGAGATCATAATAAAGCTCCCACTAGATTATCTGTTCCAAATACCGTCTAACTAGCAACACTTTGTATTTATGATTTTTCAAAGATTAGAACATCACCTAGAACTAAGCTCCCACTAGTTTATCAGTTCCAAATACTGTCTAACTAGTAATGCTGTGTTCATGATGTTTCAAAGATTATAAAATCTCCAGAACTAAGCACCCACTAGTTTATCAGTTCCAAATACTGTCTAACTAGTAACGCTTTATTCTCGTTTTATCAATGAATGGAAAAAATCTTGTTCAGTCTATTACACATTTTTAAAGATTCAGAAAAACAACAAATCATAAGACTAAGGCTCCCACTAGTTTATCGGTTCCAAATACCGTCTAACTAGCAACGCCTTATGTATACGATTTTCCAATTTTTCAATTTAGAAATTTGTTGTGTAATTACACTTTTAAAATTCACTAAATGAATTTGTCTGATAGTCCTATATCATCTTTTGTAAACTAAGTATGGTCGTCTCTCGTTCAACACGAGTGACATCCGTGACATACCTATTCTATGTCAGTTAACTTTTTAAAGGCTCAAGGAAAAATCCTTTCCGAAAAATTAACTGCATTTATTGATAATTCACAACGTACTTGTTACTTTCCACATTTTTAATGAAGTCCTATTACTAACAGTTTAGTAGCCTAGAGATCAAATTTGTAAAATAAACATGACAGAAAGTAAAATTCAAAAATAAATTTTCACTACTAGATTTTTATTTTAAGAATAATAAACCTCTTAAAAGTCTATCCTACCATTCCAAGGATTTAATCTCACACCTCAGTGCCGCTGCAGGGTCAGTCAAAGAGGTCACGATTAAACAGAGACAGTCTCTCTCAATGATTAAACTTTGAGAATCATACATCCCACGGGAATCAGACATCCCGGTCGTTAAACATTGATTACCTTCCTTTTTCTAGCCTAGATATTTCGAAAATATCCATAAAGAGTGTGACCTACTATATCAGATCTCAAAGTACGCCCCGAGTGTGCCGCCGTGTTTACGACTAATTTTATGGTTTTTTATCGAGTTATTTCGTAACATTATCTCCCGTGTTTTAGTGATTTTTATAGAAAATCACTCGCCAAAAGGATAAATTGAGCAAATGAGTTTTAAAGATAATAAATTGCAAAAGTGGCTGATTTATGTGTTTTTATCGTTGGTTTTATGTTTATTTGGATGTTGTTACACTTTGCAATATTTTGGATATCTTGTAGATGCATATCTTCGGTCTAAAAGAGGTGTTTAGAGGGTTAGAAGAAGATGCCACAAGTTTACGAGTTCAACGGAGCAAATTTTCCTAAGTACTTAAATCGTTACAAATTTTCGACGGAGATTTGACCCAGCTTAGAGGCATTTTCAGGGGAGGACTTCTTCATGAAAATTGTAGATCATTGAAAGAGCTTTCCAACGCACTTTGAATTACGTCAATCGGACTTCTACAACTCAAATGGTGGTCAAGTGGGTAATCAATTTCGGTAAGTGGAAAATCCCGTAAACGACTCGGGATACGACGGGCTAATCAAAAAGGCGTTTTCGAAGAAGAGTCCTTAATGAAAGTTGTAGAGTTTTCCGAGAGCTTAATTATGACGTTCGGATCATAATTTTTGGAGGTCTACAACTCAAGATATGAATTTTAGAAGTTTGAGTCCAAAAATAGACTAGCATCCAAATAAGCGTCCGTTCACCACCGCCATTCATTCAAGCACCACCGACATACGCATAAGTGATTCAGCCGACTTACTCCCTTATATATACAGCTATTTCCAAACCCTAATGGATATAATTCATTCACACAAAATTTAGAGGAGCAGCCGAGAAATTTGTATCAAAAAAAAAAAAAGATGATTTCTTCCACCCAAATGATCATGATCAACATCATGGTTGTTGGCTAAGCACATCGCGGTGGGACAACGGATGAAACCGATCAACATCAACACCAACTAGAGAGATTTTTAGCCGTACTTTTAGTGAGTAAAGTTATCGTTTTTCATCAATTAGAATTTGTTATTTATCGTTTACGTTTTATTTGAATCGAGAGATCGATGAAACCATCTTTTATGCTTTGAATTTATATGAAAATATTGTTCAAGTTGTGATCTTTTAATTGATGCGATTAATTATAATTCGAGAGATCGTTTATAGTTAATTGAGTAAGAGTATTAGAAATAATCTCGTGATCTTGTTTTGCATGTCGTTTTGTTTTATTTGAAAAAGAAAACGAAACCCTAGAATTCGTTTAGAGAAATTTAATCGAATTCGTGATAGATCATTACTAAAAATCATATATTTAACTTGCCGTCTAGTTGGGGTTGGGTTGATTGATCGGTGGATTCCCGTTGCCTTGCCGTTGTTTTAATTACTTGATAAATCGAATCATTAGTATAAATCGTTGATTGCTAAGTTAGTTGTTTTAAATTCTAGTTAATTGTTAATTTTCTGCAAATTTACTATTCATCGTTACTATTCATCGTTACTGTTCATCGTTACTGTTCATTGACTTTTAGATCATAATTAGTATAAAATTTAATTTTAGTTAATAAGTTGTGACATTATTTATAACAGCTATATTTTAATCCGATAATTGTACGATTCCCTTAGGACGACTCGGTAACACCACATACTACGATCCTTATACTTGGGGTGTTCCGGTAAAATAAATATAAAACAAGTTTTATCGAACAAGTTTTTGGCGCCGTTGCCGGGGAATCGGTAACGGTTGTCGGATTATTTGTTAGTATAGTTTTTTGTGTCGGTGTAATTTATTTTTTTTATTATTTTTTTTTTAGGTGTTTCTCTTAAAAAAAAAAAAAAAAAAATAATAAAATAAAAATAAAATAAAAACCTTCTGAACGAGCGTTCACCCATACTGAACGCCCGTCTGCCCCCATCTGTCTTCTGAACGCCAGTTCAGTGCTTTGAACGAGCGTTCACTTCCTGAATCCTCTCTGAACTAGCGTCCACTTACACTGAACGCCAGTTCAGTCTCTGAAAATTTCACTTTTCAGTCTCTTCTCTCTTTCTAACCCTCCCTCTAATCATCTTTACATTCCTTTCTCATCAACCCTAAGGTTGATTTCTTCCTGTTCTGCTTCCCTGGTTTATGCAAACCGGGAGTAAGAAGGAAATCTTATCTTTAACCCCGAACTCGAGCGAGACATTGTCGAAAGAAGATTATTTCAAAGTTCTGACAAGATGAGCGAACACGGTTCTAGTGATGACGAACCGGAGAACCAAGGGAATAATAACCAAGATCCAACTCAGTTAAACCAAATTCTGATGCAAATGTTGCAGAACCAGCAACAGCAGCAAGCCTGGATGAACCAGCAGATGCAACAACAACAGAATGTTCAACAGCAACAGCCCCAGGCGGCTGCAGCTGTTGTGCAGCAAGACCCTTATGCGCCATATCTTGATCAAGACTTCTTGGAAGGGCATAGACCAATTCGGCCTCCGGAGATGGGAGGAATGCATTTTGATTTAAAGAATGGAGTTGTGGGGATGGTCCAAAATAGTTCATTCCATGGCACCTGCTTTGCGAGAAGACCCACACGACTTCTTGTCTACTTTTGTGCAAATCGTGAAGCGGTCACTACCCACGGCGTTCCTACGAAGTTGTTAAATTGAAACTTTTCCCGTTTGCTTTGAGGGGTGAAGCAAATCGATGGTTTAAGTCTTTACCCCATCACTCTCTTCATAACTGGGCCGATGTTAAAAGAGCCTTTGCTGCGAAATTCGTTTCACACGGAACGATAATGGAACGTAAAAGAGATATAGCCACTTTCGAGCAACTAGAAGGGGAGAGTGTGGGAAAGGCCTGGGAGAGGTTGAATCGGTTAATGAGAAAATGCCCTAACCATGGATATACTCGACATGAGCTTCTAGAATTATTCTATCGGGGTGTTACGCAACCCAATAGAGATTACTTGGATTCCACGGCTCATGGATCGTTTTTAGGAGGAGGAGATGATGCCGCCTATAGGGTAGCGAAATGATAGCTAAGAACAACATGTGGGCAACTCAAAAGAAGACCCGTGTTAGCGGAAGCAAAAAGGAGGTCGCTTCAAGTGACTCGGAGACAAAGATGCTAGTTGCTCAAATGGAAATAATGAACAAGCAACTAGCCAATCTACAAATGAAGCGACAAGAAGGGCCGGCGGATGTGAATCACTCGGGCATACAAGTCGGGAATATGATGAATGAGGAAGTGCGGGCCTTGGAGAACCGAATCAACCTTTCGAAGCTTCGGTCAAAATTCGGTCAATCAAGTCAAACTCAATACCGTAACTATTCGGGAAACCCGCGAAATAGTTATTATACACCGCCCGGTGCATCCAACAACCAAAGACCCCAAGGTAAGCGGGCCCAAACGCAAAATCAACAGCCCACCTATGTCTCTCAGAAGAAATTTGATGAGCTAGTAGACATGGTGAAAACACTAGCCACGGGTCAAAAAATGATGGAGAGACGGATAGGTCGGATGGCCGATCAACAAGCGAGCGGAGACCTCCGGGAAGACCGCCTAGTTATACGGATAAAAACCCTAAGGCGGATGTCGGTGCTTGTAATGCCATCACACCGCAATGGAATTATGGACAAGAGGAGGAATTGAATGCGGTCACCCTCGAAGCGGTAAGACAATTTGGACCCGAAAAGATGTCGGGAAACGAGTAGCCCCTCCCGACGCCATAAGTTCGGGAGGGGGCAATCGAAGTTAAATGCCAAAGAAAGCATCGGTGAGGAAAAGCCGAGTGGTGATGATACTTCGGGGGATAGTGATGAGGATGCGAGAAGGGAAGTCGGAGTAGGCCGAACCCCGACTAAAAAGAAAACTGAGAAGTTTGTCAGATGGAAGGATAAGGAGGACGAAGCCATTAAAAGTCAACCTATGATTAATCATTCGAAAACCCTTCCTTATCCGGCAAAGAAAAGAGAGAATACCCTAAACTCTGACAAACAGTATGACGGAGTGAGGAAGATGCTTAGAGATACTATGGTGACTATGCCACTTGCTGAGGTATTAACTGAGATGCCTAAGTGCTATAAGTATCTTAAGGATGTCTGTGGAAGTAAAAAGAAGCTAAAGGAAATGGCGAGAGGAAGTGCTAAGAGAAGAGTGTTCAACGGTTTCACGGAGCGTTGCAATCAAGCGAGGTGACCCCGGACGACCTTCAATCTCCCGTACGATTGAAGGCCACACGTTCCACAATGTTTTATGCGATTCGGGGGCCTCTCGTTAATGTGATGCCATTGAACGTACGCAAGAGTCTCGGGCTGGACAAAAGGCTAAAGGAGCGTCCCGTCTCTCTTCGGTTGGTGGACCAATCTAGCCGTTTAGCCGCCGGTTGTGTTAACAACGTCCTTATCCATGTTAAACATCTAGTTTTTCCAATCGGGCGGGTCATACTTGGATTACCGGTCGACAAGGAGATGCCCCGATTCTCGGGCCGGCCTTTCTTAAACACTTCGCCTCCACCATTGACTTCCAAACCGGCCAAATCACTCGAAAGTAGGGGACACTTCCATTACCCTCGAGCGGGGAAAAAGTTCTCGCGGAAGCTTCGAGCCGGGAGATCTCATTCATTGAAGCAATCTATGGGGATGAATTCGACCCTGATGAAGAGCTCACGGAGATAGGAGCCCTGGATGTTATAATTCACGAACGGGCGGGAATCACCGTAGAGTTGTCTCAACAACTTGCGCATACCGAGCCTATGAGTGAACGGAAAATGCGGGATATTCCGGGGATGAGCGACAATGATTTGAAGGAGCTCAACCAGGGCGGACTTTAACCTCGCGAGAGGAGGAAGTTTTAATGGGTAGTTGGGACGAAATAGAATTCTCGGAAAGAAACTACTCATTGGGAGTTGGATGATTGGGAGCGACTTGCGAAGAGAGCTTGAAGAAGAAGAACTTAAGAAGATGGTTAAGCATAAGAAAGAACAAACGGAAGCCGACGGAGGATTCCTCTAGATGATGTCATTCAATACCTTTACGGGGTCACACCTCGGGAAGATGAGGTGTTTTTCGGTCAACCGGTCCAAGCTCACAAGGAAAAAGGTGGTCCCTTAAAATCTAGTATAGAGCAACCACCGCCGACTTAGAGTTGAAACCACTTCCGCAAAGACCTAAAATACATCTTCCTTAAGGACGGTGATAAGTTGCCCTTGATCATCTCATCTAAACTCGAGCCGGAACAAGAAGCGAAATTAATTAAAGTGTTGGAGAAACATATCCTCGCGTTCGGATGGCGGGTAGGCGATATCGGAGGAATCGGCCCGGACGTGTGCATGCATAAGATCCGAACGGAGGAAGGAGCGAAAAGGTCGACAACCTCAAAGGAGGCTGAATCCGCACATGCGGAGGTTGTCAAAAGGAGATCATCAAATGGCTTGACTTGGGGATTATCTACGCCATCGCCGATAGTGAGTGGGTCAGTCCTACTCAAGTTGTGCCAAAGAAGGGAGGCATTACTGTGGAGAAGAACGAAAAAGGGGAAGAAGTTGCCTTACGCCTTGTGACGGCTATAGAGTTTGCATTGATTATCGCGGGTTAAATGAAGTCACCGCTAAGGATCATTTCCCCTCGCCCTTCATTGACCAACTTCTAGAAAGACCGAGTGGTCATAAGTATTATTGTTTCCTTGATGGATATTCGGTTATTTCCGGATAGCCATCGACCCTAATGACCAAGAGAAGACAACTTTTACCCGTCCATCCGGCACTTTTGCTTTTCGCGAATGCCATTCGGCTTATGCAATGCACCCGCGACCTTTCAACGGTGCATGTTGGCCATTTTTGATGGACTTGTGGAGCAATGCATGGAGGTCTTCATGGATGATTTCTCAGTCTATGGCGACAGTTTTGATGAAATTTTAAAGAATCTAGATATGGTACTCCAACGTTGTGTTGAGAAAAATCTGGTGCTTAACTGGGAAAAGTGTCATTTTCTAGTCGAAGAAGGGATTGTTTTGGGACACAAGGTGTCCAGTGATGGTATTCAGGTGGATAAAGCTAAAGTAGAAGCCATTGAGAGAATGTCGTACCCGAAGACAAGAAGGAGGTACGAGGATTTCGGGACATGTGGGCTTCTATCGGCGTTTCATTAAAGATTTTTCGACGATAGCAAAGCCGTTATCCAACCCGCCGAAAGAGGAAGTGGAGTTCTTGTTTGATGATGGGTGTAAGAAAGCTTTTAATAGCTTAAAGGATAAGTTAACCGGTGCCCCCATTTTAATCGCGCCCGACCGGACTCAACCTTTTGAATTAATGTGCGATGCCTCTAACTACGCGGTGGGCGCGGTTCTAGGGCGTAGAATTGACAAAAAGTTCGAGGCCGATTTACTATGCTAGCCGCACTTTGAACCCGGCTCAATGCAATTACGCCACTACCGAGAAGGAATTCTTGGCGGTCGTTTTTGCTATTGACAAATTCGAAGTTATCTTTTAGGGTCCAAAGTGGTGGTGTGGACGGATCACGCAAAGACTACGCTACCTTATGGGAAAAGCAGACGCTAAACCAAGGTTACTCAGATGGATTCTGATACTACAGGAATTTGACCTTGAAATTAAGGACAAGAAAGGTAGTGATAATGTTGTGGCTGACCACTTATCTCGCCTAGTAAACGAGGGTAGCGAAATCCCTAAGGAGATAGGCATTGACTTTCCGACTGAGCAATTAATGAAGCTAGAGACTGGGAGGCCGTGGTATGCTGATTACGCCAACTACTTAGCAAGTGGACACTTAGAAGAGATGACGTATCAGGAAAAGAAGAAATTTTTCAGCGACTTAAAATATCTCGTATGGGAGGATCCATATCTGTTTAAAGTCTGCAAGGACGGGTTGCTTAGAAGGTGCGTTCCGGAGCATGAACAATTGGATATCTTGGAGCAATGTCATAGTGGTCCCGCTGGTGGACACTACGGAGCACCTAAGACAGTCACAAAAATCCTTCAAGCTGGTTTTTACTGGCCTACTCGTTTAAAGGATGCTGAAGCCTTTTGCAAGGGCTGTGATAGATGCCAAAGGGTAGGGAGACTCAGTAATAGGATGGAGATGCCTTTGAGGCCTATCTTGGAATGTGAAGTCTTTGATGTACGGGGCATTGATTTTATGGGACCTTTCCCATCATCGTGCTCGAACAAATATATTCTGGTCTGTGTAGACTACGTTTCCAAATGGGTTGAGGCCATAGCCACCCAAACCAATGATCACAAAGTTGTTAAGAAATTCTTGCAAAAGAATATCTTTACTAGATTTGGCTGTCCTAGAGCCCTTATCAGTGATGAAGGTTCGCATTTCTGTAATGCACCACTGGATAAAATTCTTGAGAAGTATGGTGTCAAACATAGAATTGGTACACCATACCACCCCCAAACCAAAGGGCCAAGTCGAGGTAAGCAACCGGAGCCTTAAGCGGATCTTGGAGAAAACGGTGAATTCAAATAGATCCAACTGGAGTCTGAAGTTGGACGACGCACTTTGGGCTTATCGCACTGCGTTTAAGACCCCTATGGGTACGTCACCATTCCAAATGGTTTATGGCAAGGCTTGCCATCTACCAGTCGAGCTGGAGCACAGAGCTTATTGGGCTATTAAATTCTTAAACTTCGATAGCCAACTCGTGGGGAGAAAAGATTATTGCAACTACACGAGCTCGATGAATTTAGACTCGGGGCCTACGAGAACGCCAAAATCGCAAGGAAAGAACGAAGGCGCTCCACGATGCTAAGATTAAAGATCGGGAATTCAAAGTGGGAGACATGGCTTTGCTTTGTATAACACCGACTCCATCTTTTTCTTTGGTAAGCTTAAATCTAGATGGTCCGGCCCCTTTGAGATTCTTGATGTTCATCCCGGTGGAGCCATTACGTTGAAAGGGTACGGCGATCAACCGTTTAAGGTCAATGGTCACGGACTCAAAAAGTACTTTGGGCAACCTAAGGAAAAGCCCGAAGTACTATACTTTCAAAAGAGAAATGAAACGGTTGAGTCGTTTATTTGTGAAGAGATTCCATCCGACTTCTTTGGAGTGGATGATGACCTTATTACCCCTATCCTTGCAGATCCCTCTGTCAATGTTCCTGAGCCTGTTAGCATACCTCAGCCGCATCTGAGAAACAAGAACAAGAAGAAAAGAGTCAGTGTTGTCTGGAGAGAAAAATTTCATGATTTACTCGCACACTTGACTCGTTGTTGTGGCGAAAACCATTTCCGTTCTAGTCATTCCGAGTCGACGAGAAGTGGTTAGCCTTAAACCCAAGTGGCCGATCCAGGTTGACTTGGTTTACTCTGTCAAGCTAATGACATAAAAGAAGCGCTACTAGGAGGCAGCCTAGTCTTTTAAGTATTTTTTTTTAAGTTTTTAGGTTATTAGGAATAAAACCTTGGTGATTTGTGTGTTGGTTATCCCTTTCCTATTTGTGAATGCTTTATTTGCCCATTTCTGTGTGCATTCATGTTTACTCATATACCCCTTGTCCCCCGAGATTATATGCTATGTCGAGTGTTGCGTATCTTGTTGAGCGGTTGTTGCCGGCTATTCCTTTAGTGTTGTCTGTTCGTGATATGAGTTGCAGCGGTACGTTCATGCTACGGCCTGACCTCTGCCAACCTATGACCCGACAACCACTTCATAACCAGCTAAGTATTCTTTTCTTTTATTTGCACATTCTGAGGACATAATGTGATTTAAGTGTGGGGGTGCAATTCGTGCTTTATTTCGACAATATGAGTAGATATTTGTGATCCTTGATAAATTTTAAAGATTTTAAAATTTTGGCACTTGGATAATTGTAAATCTTGAGCATGTAATTGGAACAAATGCTTGCTAGTTGTAGTTTCCTGACGATGATAGTATGTGACTTAGTGAGATAATTATAGCATGTCTTTACTGTTATGGAGATAGAATTCGTTTCTCACGAAAGCCTTTGACATTGAAGCAAGATTTTTGAACTATATCCTTTCATTATTTTGATGAGTTATCTTAGGAAGGTCAGTATAGTAACACCTTAGTTAGACCGTGTGCTGTGAATATCATAAAGTTTGAATGTGATAAGTGAGATGTAACTTATGTCTTTAAAAAGTGAATGAATAAATAATTAGTGAATAAATACGTTTGTCGAAAGCTGGTTAATGATTTGAGTGAGGTAGGGTATACCACGTATGTCCTATACCACTATGATGACCAAAAGCTCACGACGGTTAGAAGAAGCTACCCTATGATTTGAGTAAGGTAGGGTGTTATCACGAAACATCCTATTCTACTATGACGGGTAAGAGCTCATTCTGATGTGCGTCAAAAGAAAAAGGAAAAAAAGAGAAAGTGAAAAAAATTAAAGACTTGGTTATCGTTACTCTTATACCTAGTATAAACCGCATGATATGCTGTAGGGATTATCCTACTGAGTGCGTGGGAAGGCTTTGAGTGGAGTTATTACTGCCTATATCTAGGATAGTCATTGAAATTTTTGAGAGGATATTTCTTTGGAAGGCTTGTTAAATTTGAAAAGGGCTTGTCACACATACACTGAATCTATCTCTGTGATAGTATTGTTTGCTATAGTTGTTGTATCTTTTGTTACGTGAGTTAGGAGTCTATTTGGATTGCATATAAAGTGAGCTAGTTTTAATTGTTTTGCTCGGGACAAGCAAAAGTCTAAGTGTGGGGGAGTTGTTTACGACTAATTTTATGGTTTTTTATCGAGTTATTTCGTAACATTATCTCCCGTGTTTTAGTGATTTTTATAGAAAATCACTCGCCAAAAGGATAAATTGAGCAAATGAGTTTTAAAGATAATAAATTGCAAAAGTGGGCGATTTATGTGTTTTTATCGTTGGTTTTATGTTTATTTGGATGTTGTTACACTTTGCAATATTTTGGATATCTTGTAGATGCATATCTTCGGTCTAAAAGAGGTGTTTAGAGGGTTAGAAGAAGATGCCACAAGTTTACGAGTTCAACGGAGCAAATTTTCCTAAGTACTTAAATCGTTACAAATTTTCGACGGAGATTTGACCCAGCTTAGAGGCATTTTCAGGGGAGGACTTCTTCATGAAAATTGTAGATCATTGAAAGAGCTTTCCAACGCACTTTGAATTACGTCAATCGGACTTCTACAACTCAAATGGTGGTCAAGTGGGTAATCAATTTCGGTAAGTGGAAAATCCCGTAAACGACTCGGGATACGACGGGCTAATCAAAAAGGCGTTTTCTGAAGAAGAGTCCTTAATGAAAGTTGTAGAGTTTTCCGAGAGCTTAATTATGACGTTCGGATCATAATTTTTGGAGGTCTACAACTCAAGATATGAATTTTAGAAGTTTGAGTCCAAAAATAGACTAGCATCCAGGCGTCCGTTCACCACCGCCATTCATTCGGCACCACCGACATACGCATAAGTGATTCAGCCGACTTACTCCCTTATATATACAGCTATTTCCAAACCCTAATGGATATAATTCATTCACACAAAATTTAGAGGAGCGCCCGAGCCGTATCAAAAAAAAAAAAAAAGATGATTTCTTCCACCCAAATGATCATGATCAACATCATGGTTGTTGGCTAAGCACATCGCGGTGGGACAACGGATGAAACCGATCAACATCAACACCAACTAGAGAGATTTTTAGCCGTACTTTTAGTGAGTAAAGTTATCGTTTTTCATCAATTAGAATTTGTTATTTATCGTTTACGTTTTATTTGAATCGAGAGATCGATGAAACCATCTTTTATGCTTTGAATTTATATGAAAATATTGTTCAAGTTGTGATCTTTTAATTGATGCGATTAATTATAATTCGAGAGATCGTTTATAGTTAATTGAGTAAGAGTATTAGAAATAATCTCGTGATCTTGTTTTGCATGTCGTTTTGTTTTATTTGAAAAAGAAAACGAAACCCTAGAATTCGTTTAGAGAAATTTAATCGAATTCGTGATAGATCATTACTAAAAATCATATATTTAACTTGCCGTCTAGTTGGGGTTGGGTTGATTGATCGGTGGATTCCCGTTGCCTTGCCGTTGTTTTAATTACTTGATAAATCGAATCATTAGTATAAATCGTTGATTGCTAAGTTAGTTGTTTTAAATTCTAGTTAATTGTTAATTTTCTCGCAAATTTACTATTCATCGTTACTTGTTCATCGTTACTTGTTCATTGACTTTTAGATCATAATTAGTATAAAATTTAATTTTAGTTAATAAGTTGTGACATTATTTATAACAGCTATATTTTAATCCGATAATTGTACGATTCCCTTAGGACGACTCGGTAACACCCTATACTACGATCCTTATACTTGGGGTGTTCCGGTAAAATAAATATAAAACAAGTTTTATCGAACACGCCGCAGGGTCGGTCAGTGACTCAACGAGTACCCGAAATCCTATCCTTTCGGAAACCAAGCTTTGAATTTTGATAGGGGTGAACACCACCCGCAGGGGGCCGGAATCAAAGCGGCTCAAGGCGTCACCCTTCTCTCACGTGCTTGCATTTATAGTAGAGGCCGTGGGGTTGGCGTCGCCTTCCCCGCTCCCACTCAATAATTTGAAAAAAGTGGTGGGTTTACTAATCACGGTTTCGGTCTTGACAATAGGAAACAATAAATCAAAGTACTCCGAACAGGGTCGGTTATGTAGGCAAGCCTACGCCGTCTTATTCGTTGGAACATATGTGACAGTTCAGGCTAATCCGGCAAGAGAAGCTCCGTTTAGCCCGAAGGCTTATCGGCTATGCTAAGTCTTGTCGAACTACTGTAACGTACATCACACGTGGAAGGGGAGTCGATTGAGCCGAAGCTCGGTTGAATTCGCCCAACCATGGTTAGACCATTCCCGAACCCATGTACTAAGATTTTCCGATTTCTAAATTATCAACCAAAGCGCAATCTCGTTTCTGTTTAAGGTGGGTTCACCCAAAACTCAACGATTTATCTAAGTGGGATTCACCGAGATTCCATCACTAAAATCGTAACGATTGACAAAACCCGATTCCTCGGTTTTTGTAATTAGTTACTTATTTATTAACTACCACATATTAATTAAATAAGCTTTTAAACTAATTATACGAGTTATACATGCCTAATTTATTCGAAATAAACTAGCTACATGTATGCATTGGAGTGGAATCATGATATGATGCATGTCATGGTAATTTCCGGTTATATCATACAATTTTCGATCATACACGAAAAAATAACAGAAAAATAAACACCGAGATGGATCGTTGGTACTCCCGACTAACCTATTTTCTAAGGAAAAGTAAAAACTTAATCTAATCTTCGAGTGTTGAACTTCGAATCTTGAACTCGAACCACCGGATCACGAACCACGAACACCCGAGAGGAGAAAATGCTTTTAAATTAAATAAATCCAATTTATTTGTAATAAAAACCTTTTCAATTAAATTTATTTTTTGATATGTGCGGCTGTTTATAAATTATTTTCCAGAAAAATAATATATATATATTTTTTTTGCTCAAAGTCGGCAGACATAAGAAAACAGTTTATATAAAAATAAAATTAATAACAGCCGCCTTAGTAAACCCTAGCCGAATAGGGTTTTATAAACAAACAGACTTATAGCGACGCTTTTCAGCGTCGCAGAAAGTCCTGTAGCGCAGAATTTTAATTAAAAAACAGGTTTTTAGCCGTTTCCCCTCGTTCATACCTTGGGTTTCGCCTTGATCTTCATATTTTAAGCAAGATCTTCATATTTCGAGCCCAGAATAAAAAAAATTTACAACAAAGATGCTATTTTTTCATATAAATTTTGATTGACATTAAATTAAAATACAAATCCTATGCTCAATTGTTACTAAACAAGAGAGCTACAAAATAGATCTACGGGTAAACAATACCAACCCCAATCCATCTCTTCAACCACAACAATCACAAAGCCATTCATCATGAATTTTCGAATCAATAAAAAAAAACGAAAACAAGCAATCTACACATGCTATTCCACTCCTTAGATCAATAATTTAAATACTTTGATTGCTAGATCAAAGGCTCTGATACCACTTGTAGGATGTAATATCGTCGGATGGATCAAGATCCGCCCGATTACGCAGCGGAATAAATACAAGATCTAGATCTAACAACCAAAATACATGAATAAATATCTAAACCTACAAGGGGGTTTAGGAGCCAACCTTTTATGGTGCTTAACTCCAAGATCAAAAGTCTCCTAGAACACGTGTATGAGCAGCCACAACCTTCCAACGTGTGTCTCCCAGCAACACCAAGTGGATGGTGTTTCCTGCCGCCGGACCTCCTTCATATGCTACCGGAATAATCCCGAAGATTATCCCAACTCGAAACCCGAAGAAAGATAGCCGAAAATTCTAAGCTATTTTCTTCCAATAATGGCGTGTTCTGTGTTGTGTTAAAAGGCTTGGGAGAACTCTCTTTATATAGGAGAGTAATCCTTGTCCTCCAAGGATTTATTTAATTAATACAAAATCAATTGAAATAATCCTTTTCCTAAAAAGATATATCTAGTGTATTCCAAAATAAATAAGGATATATAGGAGATATTCTTTTCCTTAAATTATTTAACACATAAATATTTTAATCACATGTCTTATTATTTATTGAGAAAACAAATTTCCCAATAATAAATATCATAATATGCGCCCCAAACCCTAATTAATTGGGTCATGCGCATTTTCCATTTATTTGGGCCGAGTCCACGAAAAATGTATTTTCATGTATTTAATTATCTAGTCCAACTAAACAATTAATCCACATATCAATTAAATAGTCTAATCCAACTATTTAATTATAATTGAGGTGAAGCGACAAGAAAACCTATATGCTATATTAGGAGCCACGTCGGGGAGCATGGACCAATATTCAGTAGCTACAATAAATCGAATAAAAATTATTCATCTGACAGAATAATTATATCCAACCTATTAATTCCGGGATTACACCACCATAAACCCGAAACTGAACTCTATCGAATATAGATAACTTAAACTCAATTTATGAGTCGAAAGCGTCCACTGATATAATCATTACATACGGATAAATCCTCCATAGACTGTTCACTTCGATTCGGGATATTTCCGTAAACCCTTCTCGAAACATATTATCCTTATTTACCATTAACACCCTAGTGATCAATTAGTTCATATCTAATATAATATGAACTCGGCCGATCGATCAGTTTCTAGGGTTAACAAATAAGGGAACTGTCTGTCTACTTCCCGATGGAAGGAATGGATTCCATAACTGTGATAACACAGACTACTCACTCATTCCAGAATAGAGCCAACGAGAAATGTTGGACCACATACTATGAAGTGATCCTTACTAACACATCAAACCCTCCCCTAGTCTAAGCAGTTGTCTGTGATCACCTCAGGATTTAGATTAATCCATATATGATCATCTTGTGATTCGATAAAACTTCTCGATTACGGAATTATATCGAGAACTCAAATCAAATCAGTCCAGCCCTATATGATTATCATCATATATAAATGCCCCATTAGGTACCCTATTACCGACAGTCCGGTTAAGATTGTCACACCTAAAGTGTTCTGGGCGCATTATTAGCAAATTAATCTTGAGACCCGTACTCAGATTAATAAACGCTACGGACTACGTTAATTTTAAGTACATCTCACTAACTCAACCCTCTTGTGTATAGCCATACACTAAGTTATGTGGTTACATAAACGAGGTACTTAAGGTTTTCTGTAGTGTCTTAATTATAAACATACATGCATATAATAAGATGAATTATTAATTCTGTCCTAAAACAATTATATAATTGTCTTTCGGGCACTACACCTAACAATCTCCCACTTGCACGATAGGAAAGTGGATTAATTGTTTTAGAGCACACCCTTTATATATGTATCTACAACATTCTCCCACTTGCTCAAAACAAGTGAGACGTATCCCTCAAATCTGTACCCTCCAAGCGCATCTTAGTAATTCATCCTTTCAAGCACGACTGGAGTGTGCCGCCGCAGGGTAGGTCAGTGACCCGGCACGTACTTAGAATCCGAATACCATGTGACCTGGTACACTAATCAGGTAGGTTGACGGCTTGAGTCAATCATTGGGATCGAAATGTTGCCTTTCCATCTAATCCGGTGGTACGATTTCAATATGCCTTTGATTCAACACTGAGGACGAAATCGACTTAACGATCATCCTTCATCTGACCTAAAGTCAGAATCAGTGTCATCACATATATTCTAGTTTGCACCTGAAAATACTAGCATATTATTCCTCATTCTCCCAAAGATACTTGAGGATTCACTAAACATCCCATATGGTGTTCATCGTCAGGTTTAGATAACCATTCCTGAGAGGTAGGGTAGACTACATCGTTGAATGTTGTATAAATGCAAGAATATCTTAACCATGTGAATGGATGGGATTGCCAATGATCGATTCTCGAGAATTTGAGTGAATCAAATCCTTAAGAATGAATTCCGATGTCATGTCAGACTCTGATTTCAGATAACACACCCATGTTGTTTCCAACCGTTTCAGTGTTACCATTCACAAACACTAATCTACATACTACTTCACTAATATTGATGCCCAGTCTATGAAAGACTTATCAATATTCTGGTCAAGTCCACATATTAAAATATATGACTTTGAAATGACCTAGAGGTTTGCTTTAATCCCCAAAGGATATAAGATATGGCAGGCATCTGCCAAAGGTTCTTTCCGAATAAATTAAGATACCGTTAGTCTCGCAAAAAGGTCTTAGGGAATCACCCCTATTTTTTTCTTTGTAACGAATCCGTCATTTGTTCTTAGCTAAAACCCTTCTGTTCTGAATGAATTCAGATTCCGTTGTTCGGCAAGGAAGTCTCAGGGAATCACCCCTATTTCCCGCTTTCTAACGAAATCAAGCAAGGCTGAGTGGTAAGAGAGATCACGGTCTGGTTAACTCTCTACCTTTTAGGGAATCACCCCCAAATTACTCAACTTTGCGTTGAAAGTTAAACTTTCCTATTCATTCGACTCTTCTCCGTGTACTTCCAATTACTCCCACTAGGCTTGAGATACTCAGGTGGTTCTTGTTAGGAAATCTACACGGGAACGCAGCGGAATTCAAAAATTTATTTCCTTTTAACCAGGATCGACTTCGTTTAAGCAATAAACAAATAAGTAGTAGACGGTGGTTACCTTGGTTGATCTAAAAGATCGACGCTTTGACCGTCTAAGGAGAGTAGTTCTGCATAGAGCCGCCCAAGTGTTCGGCCTCTACCGCTAGTCCACACGAACAGCCCGACGGATTCCCATCATGGATTGCTATTGGAAAACTCCGGTTGCTAGACCGGCCCTTTTCCCCTCTCTCCAACTCTCTATAGGATGCTTTCTATTTTACACAAGAACTATTAGTTCTTGGAATTATGATGTACAAAAGAGCTTGACACCCACTTCCTATTTATAAGGAAAGTGGCGCCCCAAATATGAGTGGAGGAGAAGAAAACATTTTCCCAATAAAATAAGGAAAATATAATTGATTGATTTATCTCATATATTACAATATCTCATATTAAATAAATCTAGGATATTGTCAATATCTTATATTGAATATTTTCAAGATATTGTCAATATCTAATATTGACTATATTTATTTTATTACCATAAATCAATTTACACATGTGTATATATCACATATATATTACACATATAAATCCATTATATAATATAGTTATTACACAAGTGCACATGCATATCACATATATGCATACTACACGCAGGAAGCAAAAACATATAAATATTAATATCTAATATTAATAAATGGTAATACCATTAATTAAATTACACAATCCAAGTGTATCTTATACACAATAATATGCGCCCCCTTTAGCCATTAATTGGCTTCGGGAATATTCTTTAATTAATATAATTAATATCTTGTATTTTATTTATTCATAATAAATAAATACCACCATATTAATTTACCACTATAACCTTTATAGTCTCGAGATAAATTCTTTCCTTATTTAGTTATCAACTATAACCACATTTTAATCCGGCTAGATGTTCTTATGTGTGTGACACGATAGGCTTCCGAATATGTTGGCCGTAGACACAAAGTGCAAATTACGAAAATGCCCTTCATGCCTAACGATCACGGGATAGCGTCTAGCAACACACCGTGACCCCCAATCATCGGAAGAGTCAAATGCAATGACTACTACCTTTCATGTGAAACAGTTACCGTGTAACTTACAATCCTATCGCTGTAATAATATCCATACAGTCGTTAGTCGAGTGTCAAAACATCAACAACCGTATCTTATAATCTGGATATCATGCTCTCTCGAAGTAACTCATTTACTCCCACTTTACAAAGATTCACGAGAGCTAGACATTTCTTATAAGAAGACCATTTTGTATATTCGATCCCAATCATAGGATACGCGATTCCCGGACGACCATCATGTATACTCCGCATGCTTCAATATCACACCCAATCACTACCGCATGATCGCCCCGTGGCTAGGGGAAACCTCAATAGTGTCAAAGCATGACAATCCACACCGTGATGCCATGAAGACTCCGGTCTTAAGGATAATTACACAACCGTCACATAGTGTGACACTTAACCGTGTAAGTGGGTCAGTCTAACGTACGCATTCTCTAATACACGTCCACGTATAGTCCAAGTGTCTCTACACTTTGATAGACGAGATCTATCCATGTCCTAAAGACAGAAGACATCTAATACGTGCTAGCCTGTTTATACTATCAATGCCCTGTTTAATAGTACATCAGCCTAGAGACATTTAAGTATCAAACTTATTAAAGTGATTAGAGAATGCTAAGGACGTTATCATTTAACAATTCATAATTGGTTCTTTAAAAGAACATATATATGACAACAGAAAAGCCATTTAATATATATGCATAAACATAAAGAAATAGTAGAAATGATCCGACCCAGTCGGATCCGGTCCAACCCGATTGGGTTTAGGACCCTATTTCAAAAGTTCTACAAGAGTTTCAACAGAATTGGAGTATCATACTCCATTCACGGGGTTATGGATTTTAAACCAACCTCTATGATCAGGATCCTATACAGCCCACGAAGGACTATAGGTCATCAATCTACCATATAGACCGTAAGATCCTGCAATGGGTGATGGACAAACCATACTCCCACTGTGTTCGGGGTGGATTGATATACTGATCTAGTTTAGTAGTTGTTATTAGTGTTATCACCAACTCGCCGGTGTTGGATGTGGACCGAACAAATCGATTAGTAACATCTTGAGTACAAATACTTCAAGATCTAAGGTTGTTATAGACTCTATCGGACCTAGTTTGACAGTATAACCATCATTCTCTGATTTTGCGAGTTTTATAACCAACCTTTACTCAATGCATTAAGATATTTCATGATCTGAACGTGTACACAAAATTTCCAGTCCTACCTTCAAGCACTCGGTGCTAAATGCCTCTATTTACGAAGTGGGGTGAACCGAATACACTCTTTATCCACAAATACGTAGGCATCTTTTAGGTAGACTTCTCGGCAAACCGTTATTTTGCAACCAATATCTTAAATGAGTTCAGCAGCGTATCGTAGCACATCAATAACTATATAAGGCAAATTTATGGTGTATCCCTTAGTGAAAACATTTCATTGGGAGACAGGCCGAGCATTAGTCCCGAAGACTACGCAATAACCTATTTCTGAGTATGGAATACTCTATCTCTGGTGAAATCAGAGATTTCCTCAAAATATTTTAGATAAACTTACCGGAGTCTCGAATAGTTGTCAGACAAGATGTCACTACTTCAAAAGCTCCCACTAGCTTGTACCTTTCATATGACCCCGAAGGTTGTTATGAATAAGCTATGTTACTTCATTAAATCTATTACCCTTTCCTGATTGTAAGGAAACTTAGTCATTGTTCCTTGAGACAGTGTTCTGTTGACTGGGAGATAGGAATCACCCTAAGCCAGTCTTAAGATCTTGCCTTTATGGAACATACACTAATTAATAGAATAGAAAGAAGCGTTTATCTAAATACAGAGACCATTTGCGTTTATATAGTTTAAGATGTGTTACTAATACCTTTTCAGCAATGCCTAGTGGTTCCGACTTTATCAAACAAAAATCCGAGTCATGGATTCGTGCTACGAATGTTATATTTATCGTCAATAAGACAAACAAATTATCCTATTGAAAACGAATACATTCGTTCCAACGAATCCGAAAACAGAAAATGAATTTTCTATGATAGTCAAGAATTGAATCCGAGATTCATTTCCTTATATTACTCCCACTAGTCTATCTGAAATAACTGGCCGTTGTCTATTTTATTTATCATTTAATGCAAAGCTACCTAGTTCTTCCAAAGAACTTTAGCTTTCGAGAAAATTGCCAAGGATGCATTGGTCAGTGATCCGAAATCACTTTCCTTATCCTCTAATTTCCAATTTAATAATTTTCCGGTTTAGCCTTAAAACTACTTAGTTTAGATGACTAACACGTATAAACATTCTTTCCCATTCTCGATTTTCCTTAAATGGAAAAAGTCTTGAACTAGCAGTTCGTTTGAGTAGACACTACTCTTGAACTGTGGGATGTCTAATGATAGTGTTACTAGCTTGGACTATTCGATTTTTCTAATCGTCAAATCATAAGACCAAAGTTCCCACTAGTTCATCGGTTCCAAATACCGTTTAACTAGCAACACTTCATTCAAATGGTTTGAGAGATCATAATAAAGCTCCCACTAGTTTATCAGTTCCAAATACCGTCTAACTAGCAACACTTTGTATTTATGATTTTTCAAAGATTAGAACATCACCTAGAACTAAGCTCCCACTAGTTTATCAGTTCCAAATACTGTCTAACTAGTAATGCTGTGTTCATGATGTTTCAAAGATTATAAAATCTCCAGAACTAAGCACCCACTAGTTTATCAGTTCCAAATACTGTCTAACTAGTAACGCTTTATTCTCGTTTTATCAATGAATGGAAAAACTCTTGTGCAGTCTATTACAGATTTTTAAAGATTCAGAAAAACAACAAATCATAAGACTAAGGCTCCCACTAGTTTATCGGTTCCAAATACCGTCTACCTAGCAACGCCTTATGTATACGATTTTCAAATTTTTCAATTTAGAAATTTGTTGTGTAATTACACTTTTAAAATTCACTAAATGAATTTGTCTGATAGTCCTATATCATCTTTTGTAAACTAAGTATGGTCGTCTCTCGTTCAACACGAGTGACATCCGTGACATACCTATTCTATGTCACTTAACTTTTTAAAGGCTCAAGGAAAAATCCTTTCCGAAAAATTAACTGCATTTATTGATAATTCACAACGTACTTGTTACTTTCCACATTTTAATGAAGTCCTATTACTAACAGTTTAGTAGCCTAAAGATCTAATTTGTAAAATAAACATGACAGAAAGTAAAATTCAAAAATAAATTTTCACTACTAGATTTTTATTTTAGGAATAATAAACCTCTTAAAAGTCTATCCTACCATTCCAAGGATTTAATCTCACACCTCAGTGCCGCCGCAGTGTCAGTCAAAGAGGTGACGATTAAACAGAGACAATCTCTCTCAATGATTAAACTTTGAGAATCATACATCCCACGGGAATCAGACATCCCGGTCGTTAATCATTGATTACCTTCCTTTTTCTAGCCTAGATATTTCGAAAATATCCATAAAGAGTGTGACCTACTATATCATATCTCAAAGTACGCCCCGAGTGTGCCGCCGCAGGGTCGGTCAGTGACTCAACGAGTACCCGAAATCCTATCCTTTCGGAAACCAAGCTTTGAATTTTGATAGGGGTGAACACCACCCGCAGGGGGCCGGAATCAAAGCGGCTCGAGGCATTACCCTTCTCTCACGTGCTTGCATTTATAGTAGAGGCCGTGGGGTTGGCTGTCGCCTTCCCCGCTCCCACTCAATAATTTGAAAAAAGTGGTGGGTTTACTAATCACGGATTCGGTCTTGACAGTAGGAAACAATAAATCAAAGTACTCCGAACAGGGTCGGTTATGTAGGCAAGCCTACGCCGTCTTATTCGTTGGAACATATGTGACAGTTCAGGCTAATCCGGCAAGAGAAGCTCCGTTTAGCCCGAAGGCTTATCGGCTATGCTAAGTCTTGTCGAACTACTGTAACGTACATCACACGTGGAAGGGGAGTCGATTGAGCCGAAGCTCGGTTGAATTCGCCCAACCATGGTTAGACCATTCCCGAACCCATGTACTATGATTTTCCGATTTCTAAATTATCAACCAAAGCGCAATCTCGTTTCTGTTTAAGGTGGGTTCACCGAAAACTCGACGATTTATCTAAGTGGGATTCACCGAGAATCCATCACTAAAATTGTAACGATTGACAAAACCCGGTTCCTCGGTTTTTATAATTAGTTACTTATTTATTAACTACCACATATTAATTAAATAAGCTTTTAAACTAATTATACGAGTTATACATGCCTAATTTATTCGAAATAAACTAGCTACATGTATGCATTGGAGTGGAATCATGATATGATGCATGTCATGGTAATTTCCGGTTATATCATACAATTTTCGATCATACACGAAAAAATAACAGAAAAATAAACACCGAGATGGATCGTTGGTACTCCCGACTAACCTAAAAACTTAATCTTCGAGTGTTGAACTTCGAATCTTGAACTCGAACCACCGGATCACGAACCACGAACACCCGAGAGGAGAAAATGTTTTTAAATTAAATAAATCCAATTTATTTGTAATAAAAACCTTTTCAATTAAATTTATTTTTTGATATATGCGGCTGTTTATAAATTATTTTCCGGAAAAATAATATATATATTTTTTTGTGCTCAAAGTCGGCGGTTATAAGAAAACAGTTTATATAAAAAAAAATTAATAACAATAGCCTTAGTAAACCCTAGCCGAATAGGGTTTTATAAAAAAACAACTTATAGCGACGCTTTTCAAACGTCGCGAAAAAATCCCGTAGCCGACGAATTTTAATTAAAAAATCGGTTTTAGCCGTTTCTCCTCGTTCATACCTTGGGTTTCGCCTTGATCTTCATATTTTCAGCAAGATCTTCATATTTCGAGCCCAGAATAAAAAAAATTACAACAAAGATGCTGTTTTTTCATATAAATTTTGATTGACATTAAATTAAAATACAAATCCTATGCTCAATTGTTACTAAACAATAGAGCTACAAAATAGATCTACGGGTAAACAATCCCAACCCCAATCCATCTCTTCAACCACAACAATCACAAAGGCATTCATCATGAATTTTCGAATCAATAAAAAAAAAACAAAAACAAGCAATCTACACATGCTATTCCACTCCTTAGATCTATAATTTAAATACTTTGATTGCTAGATCAAAGGCTCTGATACCACTTGTAGGATGTAATATCGTCGGATGGATCAAGATCCGCCCGATTACGCAGCGGAATAAATACAAAATCTAGATCTAACAACCATAATACATGAATAAATATATAAACCTACAAGGGGGTTTAGGAGCCAACCTTTTATGGTGCTTAACTCCAAGATCAAAAGTCTCCTAGAACACGTGTATGAGCAGCCACAACCTTCCAACGTGTGTCTCCCAGCAACACCAAGTGGATGGTGTTTCCCGCCGCCGGACTTTCTTGATATGCTACCGGAATAATCCCGAAGATTATCCCAACTCGAAACCCGAAGAAAGATAGCCGAAAATTCTAAGCTATTTTCTTCCAATAATGGCGTGTTCTGTGTTGTGTTAAAAGGTTTGGGAGAACTCTCTTTATATAGGAGAGTAATCCTTGTCCTCCAAGGATTTATTTAATTAATACAAAATCAATTGAAATAATCCTTTTCCTAAAAAGATATATCTAGTATATTCCAAAATAAATAAGGATATATAAGAGATATTCTTTTCCTTAAATTATTTAACACATAAATAATTTAATCACATGTCTTATTATTTATTGAGAAAACAAATTTCCCAATAATAAATACATAATATGCGCCCCAAACCCTAATTAATTGGGTCATGCGCATTTTCCATTTATTTGGGCCGGGTCCACGAAAAATGTATTTTCATGTATTTAATTATCTAGTCCAACTAAACAATTAATCCACATATCAATTAAATAGTCTAATCCATTTATTTAATTATAATTGAGGTGAAGCGATAGAAAACCTATATGCTATATTAGGAGCCACGTCGGGGACCATTGACCCATATTCAGTAGCTACAATAAATCGAATAAAAATTATTCATCTGACAGAATAATTATATCCAACCTATTAATTCCGGGATTACACCACCATAAACCCGAAACTGAACTCTATCGAATATAGATAACTTAAACTCAATTTATGAGTCGAAAGCGTCCACTGATATAATCATTACATACGGATAAATCCTCCATAGACTGTTCACTTCGATTCGGGATATTTCCGTAAACCCTTCTCGAAACATATTATCCTTATTTACCATTAACCCCCTAATGATCAATTAGTTCATATCTAATATAATATGAACTCGGCCGATCGATCAGTTTCTAGGGTTAACAAATAAGGGAACTGTCTGTCTACTTCCCGATGGAAGGAATGGATTCCATATCTGTGATAACACAGACTACTCACTCATTCCAGAATAGAGCCAACGAGAAGTGTTGGACCACATACTATGAAGTGATCCTTACTAACACATCAAACCCTACCCTAGTCTAAGCAGTTGTCTGTGATCACCTCAGGATTTAGATTAATCCATATATGATCATCTTGTGATTCGATAAGACTTCTCGATTACGGAATTATATCGAGAACTCAAATCAAATCGGTCCAGCCCATTATCATCATATATAAATGCCCCATTAGGTACCCTATTACCGACAGTCCAGATAAGATTGTCACACCTAAAGTGTTCTGGGCGCATTATTAGCAAATTAATCTTGAGACCCGTACTCATATTAATAAACGCTACGGACTAAGTTAATTTTAAATACATCTCACTAACTCAATCCTCTTGTGTATAGCCATACACTGAGTTATGTGATTACATAAACAAGGTACTTACGGTTTTCTGTAGTGTCTTAATTATAAGCATACATGCATATAATAAGATGAATTATTAATTTTGTCCTAAAACAATTATATAATTGTCTTTCGGGCACTACACCTAACAGCTGGGCCACAAGTTGGAACGAGAATTGAGTATTGACTTGATTCTGCAATCTCTACCTGATTCATTCTCGCAGTTCGTGATGAATTATCACATGAACAAGATAGATTGCTCCCTTGCAAAGTTATTGAACATGTTGAAAACCGCTGAGGGCATTGTAGGGAAGGGAAAACAAGTGTTGCTGGTCACTTCAAGCAAGGGCTAGGCAAAATCCCAGAAGAAGTCCAAGAAGGCGAAGGCTGCACCTAAGCCAACGCCTAAGATAGCAAAAGACAAATCCAAGGATGCTTGCTTCCATTGCGGTGAGACCGGACATTGGAGGAGAAACTGAAAAGGCTTCTTGAGTACCAAGAAGAAGCATTCTGATGCTTCGACTTCAGGTATATTTATGATTGAGATCAACATTACTTCTTCTAAGTCTAACCACAGGGTATTAGATACTGGTTGTGGTTCTCATATTTGTACGAATATGCAGGCACTAAGAAGAACTAGAGAGCTAAGGAAAGGAGAGGTGGACCTACGCGTTGGGAATGGAGCAAATGTTGCTGCACTAGACGTAGGAGTTTATTTTCTTTCATTGCCCAGTGGGCTAGTACTTCAACTTAATAGCTGTTATTTTGTTCCTGCTCTTACGAAGAGCATTATTTCCATTTCTGCATTAGATGTTAATGGTTTTTCATTTACGTTTGAGAATAAATGTTGTTCTTTTTCATGTGATGGAATTTTTTTATGGTACTGGCATACTTAGCAACGGTATCTACATATTAGATATGAATGTTGGCGTACTTAATATAAATAACAAGAAAGCCAAGATAAATGACTTGAATGAATCCTACTTATGGCATTGTAGACTTGGTCATATAAATAAGAATCGCATTTTCAAACTCCATAAAGATGGAGTGTTGGATCAATTCGATTACGAATCGTTTGATACATGCAAAGCTTGTTTACTTGGCAAGATGACAAAGTCACCTTTTAGTGGCAAAGGGATAAGATCCAATGAATTGCTTGAGCTCATACATACTGATGTATGTGGCTCAATGTCAATTCAAGCCAAAGGAGGATATTCTTATTTTATCACTTTCACTGATGACCATTCTCGCTATGGTTATATATACTTAATGAATTATAAATCTGAAGCCTTCGAAAAGTTCAAGGAATTCCGAAGTGAAGTGGAGAAACAACTAGGTAAAGAAATCAAAACACTTCGATCCGATCGAGGTGGAGAATACCTAGATGGAGAGTTTCAATATTATTTGAAGGAGAATGGGATTCTACCTGAATGGACCACTCTAGGGATGCCACAGATGCTTGGCGTACCTGAGAGAAGGAACCGTACCTTGTTAGACATGGTGCGATCCATGATGAGCTATGCAGTTCTCCCAAAATCATTTTGGGGGTATACTCTAGAAACCGCATCCTATACACTGAACCGAGTTCCATCAAAGATGGTTGACTCTACTCAATACGAGGTGTGGACTAAGAGAAAACCGAGCCTAGGTCATCTAAAACCTTGGGGTTGTCCGACTTACGTGAAGCGGATGATGCCTGACAAATTAGAGCCCAGGTCTGACAAATGTCTATTTGTGGGATATCCTAGGGAAACCAAAGGGTACCAATTTTATCATCCTGAGGAACAAAAGGTGTTTGTTTCCAGGACTGGGTACTTTCTGGAGAAAGATTTTATTCTGGATAGGGTCAGTGGGAGTAAAATTGATCTTGAAGAAATTCGAGAACCACTTATGGATAACAGTCAGTTGTTGGAAGTGGAGGACTTGCCACACACAGATGTGATGTCAGCCTCTACCGTAGACACACTAGCACCTCGAAGATCCACCAGGGAACACCATGAACCTGAAAGGTACATTGGCTTGTATCTCATTGAAGATGAGGACCCTAGAACTTATGAGGAAGTGCTATTAAGGCATGACAAAGAGAAATGGCTGGAAGCCATGAATTCTGAAATGGAATCTATGAAAGACAACCAAGTTTGGAACTTAGTTGATCCACCTGAGGGAATAATTCCTATAGGGTGTAAATGGGTCTTTAAGAGAAAGACCGACATGGACGGTAACGTGACCACCTACAAGGCTAGGTTGGTGGCAAAGGGTTATAAGCAAAGACAAGGAGTTGACTATGATGAAACCTTTTCGCATGTTGCCATGTTAAAATCCATTAGAATTTTGCTCGCTATTGCAGCATACCATGATAATGAAATCTGGTAGATGGATGTGAAAACAGTTTTCCTTAACGGGAACCTGTGTGAAGAGGTGTATATGACACAGCCTCAGGGTTTCACAACCAATGACGCTAGGATGGTGTGTAAACTGAAAAGATCCATTTATGGATTAAAGCAAGCTTCTCGGAGTTGGAATCTTCGCTTTGATGAGATAATCAAACAGTTTGATTTCATCAAGAATGAAGATGAGCCCTGTGTTTACAAGAAGGTTAGTGAGAGTGCCTTCGTGTTCTTAGTACTTTATGTAGATGACATACTGCTCATAGGGAATGATGTGCCTATGTTACAATCGGTCAAATCTTGGTTATCCAAGAACTTCTCAATGAAGGACTTGGGTGATGCAGCCTATATTCTAGGAATAAAGATCTATAGAGATAGATCTAAAAGGTTGCTTGGTCTATCGCAATCCACCTATATAGACAAGATGCTGAAGAGATTCAGCATGGAGCAGTCCAAGAAAGGATTGCTGCCCGTGTCTCATAGGGTCTACCTGTCGAAGGGAATGAGTCCTAAGACAGAGGAGGAAAGGGCACATATGAGTAAGATCCCTTATGCTTCGGCAATCGGGTCTATCATGTATGCCATGTTGTGCACTAGACCAGATGTCTCGTACCCTCTTTGTATGACTAGTAGGTACCAGTCCAATCCAGGTGATGGTCACTGGATTGCTGTCAAGAATATCCTCAAGTACATGAGACGTACTAGGGATATGTTCCTGGTTTTCGGGAACGATGATTTAGTTTTACGAGGTTATACAGATGCCAGTTTCCAAACTGACAAGGATGACTTTAAGTCACAGTCTGGATTTGTTTTCACGCTTAACGGCGGAGCAGTGAGCTGGAAGAGTTCCAAGCAGGAGACTACTGCAGACTCTACAACGGAAGCCGAATACATAGCAGCCTCGGCGGCGGCAAAGGAAGCAGTTTGGATGAAGAGGTTCATTACTGAACTTGGTGTGGTTCCCTCCATTGAAGGTCCAGTGCCTCTGTACTGTGATAATAATGGAGCGATATCTTAGTCAAAGGAACCAAGGTCTCATCAGAAGTCCAAACATGTTCTACGGCGCTATCACTTGATTAGAGAGATAGTAGATAGAGGAGATGTAATGATAGAGAAAGTCCACACGGATGATAACATAGCTGATCCGTTAACCAAGGCGTTGTCTCAAGCAAAGCATGAGAATTATGTTCACTTGCATGGGCTTAGGCATATGGGTGATTGGCTTTAGGCCAAGTGGGAGATTGTTGGAAAGGTGTCCTAAACCCAATCGGGTTGGACTGGATCCGACCGGGTCGGGTCAATTAAAGTCTATTTAGTTCATGTAATAACTATATTATGATTAATAAAAGCTGTTGGACTTATTTTTTGAGTTTTAGTGATGAGTGCCAGACTAGCTGTTATAGAGCAAAGGCAAAAAGATGTCTAGATCAAATGTATAGGTTTATTAGAGTTTGATCTTGTATAGGTTTGATCAAACAAGCACTGTAAAAGGTCAGCTAGTTTATATCAGCAGACTTGTCTACATCAGTAGGGTAGCTAGGTCAGTAGACTAATCAGGAACCTGCTGAAGACTGAAGGCTGAGGGCTCAAACTCAGTTATTGAAGGCTAAGGGATCAAACTTAGTAATTAAAGTCAAGGATATGGAATCAGAATTTAGGGAAGTTTGTGATGACCTAAACTGATTACATATACCTTGTGTACAAGGTCTAAGTTCCATAAGTTAAGTGGTGATTAGAACTTAGTTATGATCTAAATGGTGTAATCTAACTTCATAAATAAAAGTTAGATAAAAGAAGTCAGCTGCATTGTCTTTTAGACACAACAAAATATGGATCAGCTGACTGATATGTATCTCAGCAGACTTGTGATCACAGGAACATGCTGATACATATACCTCGAATTATTCAAGATTAGATTGGAAGAAGACATGGATAAGGACAGCTAACAACCTCTGATTTTATAAAACAAATCAATGGTTAAGATTAAAGGGACGTTGGATGATTCAGACCTTTATCCAATAGATACAAGTCAAAGGTTGGACAGACTGTATTCCGTCAAAAAGGAATCTGACAGTGTCAGTCCTAGGAACAGTCAGAAAAAGCAAGTCAAGATTGGACAAATCTGAAACGGCTATGTTTGATTTTCAAACATAAGTCACAAGGATTCCTACCATAAATAGAGGACTCCTAACTCAGAAAAAGATGATGATTGATGAAAAATAAGAGATATTCCTGAGCTTCAAAATCTGATCAAGAAAAGCACCCTGCTGACTCTATTGAGCATAAGGCTACTGATCCAGAGAATATCTTCAAGTGTAATCTGCATTCAAGACACATCAATTTTACACACTTGAAGACATCAAGCTGCTGATCATATCATCCTGATCAAGCTGCTGAAAGCTGTATCACTTACTTGATTCAAACTTTCTTTTACAAGAAATTTGTGGAAGACAGTGAATCACATTTGTGACAAGGACTGTTGTTTGTGTTGGAGCTGGTGAATAGGCAATCTTACCCTTCAAGGACCAGTGAAAGACTTTGGAGCAGCAATCCTACATGTTCCAAGTGTTCAGTTTGTGAAGCCATAGTTATTGGTGAAGGACAAGCAACTTAGGGATTTTTGTAACAGCTACATCAAAGATCTCTAGTGAATTACCTCCAACATCATAGGAGAAGAGTGGACTGACAGGATTACACCACCTGGAACCACTATAAATTCTGCCTACTTACTTTCTGCATTTAGTTTATCTAGCACATCAATCTACTGAATCTAGCAACTGAATCACACACATACACTACTGAGTATCTAATACTTGGTATCATATTTAACAACAAGTAATAAGGCCTAATTTTTGATATATTTCCGCTGCACAAATTCAGTAAAATCAACAGTCAGCAGACTACTGAGTGTTAGCAGACTACTAAAGTATCAGCAGGCTGCTGAAGTTGCTGAGTTTGTTAACTCCAAAAGTTTTAAGTGTTAAGTTTATTCACCCCCCACCCTCTAAACTTAACCAAATCCTTTTCAAGGGACCAACAATTGGTATCGGAGCAGTGCTTCTGTTCTGAAGTAATCCTACTTGTTGTGCTTGTGAAAATACTTTGAAATTTTTTTCAATTTTCTGATTTTCAAAGCTTTGCATCATGGATAACAACCAGTATGCTAGAACAATGTTGATGTGTTCTTTAGATCGTTTTGTTGAGTATAAACGTCGTATGCAGGCTTATCTAGCTGCAACACATGATGAAATGATGGATGTGCTGACAGATGGACCACTGGAGATTACCAAGTCAGTAACAGTGGGAGATGAGACACGGTACATTCCAAAACCAAAAAGCGAATGGACTGCTGGAGGTAGAAAAAGAGCAAATCTCAACAATATTGCTATTGATATCATATACAGAACTTTGGATAGCAATATGTATATGAAGGTGAAGGATTGCAAGACTGCAAAGGAACTAAGGGACAAGTTACAATTAATCTGTGAAGGCACTGATGCAATCAAAAAGAACAAGATCAGTGTGGCAAAGAAGAAGTTCCAGGAGTTCAAGATGAAACCAAATGAAACCATTGAACAAATGGAATCAAGATTCAATGCAATCATGGATGAACTCACCCTACTGAGTGTGAAGTACTCACAAGAAGAAATCAACTCAAAAATCTTGAAGCATTACATGCAAAAGAAGTTTGGGAGATGAAGGTGACTGCCATAGAAGAAATGAGGAGTTTGCATGAAGAAGACACCTTCAAATTGTTTTCAGATCTTACGGACTATGAATTCAGCAAAAAGCTTGTGCCTGAGACTGAAAAAGAAGAGCCAAAGACCACTGCATTGGCTGCTTCACATCAAGAAGAGACATCAGGAGCTCAAGATGATCTACTGGATGAGATGCAAGAACGCGGTTGCCCTACTGAGCAAGAAAATCAGAATGATGAAAACTGGAAAGGGTTCTCCAAGGAATTTCACAAAGAAATTCAGTGAAAAGAAAAATGATGAATCAAAGAAAGATAATGATTACTTGTGCTATCATTGCAAGAAACCATGACACTTCAAACCTGATTGTCCTGAATTAAAATAGAAAAAGGAACCTGATTATCTTTACTTTAATTGCAAAAAACCTGGACAATTCAGACCTGATTGTCCAGACCTACTGAAGACCAAGAGCCAACAAAGAAGATCTGGCAAGAAAGCTATGGTTGCTTAAGATGAATCAGGATATGAAGTAGAATCAGAAAAGGGAAATGAATCTGATGATACTGCACTTGTTGCTGAGATGGAAGATTATGCTTTAATGGCTAATATGGATGAAATAGAGGAGGTATACAATTCGGTATCTATAAACACTCCTGCTGGAAGTGATTGTGAATCAACTTGTGGTTCAAATCCATAAAATTCTGACAATGAAGAAACTTTGGATGCCATCCTTAATCAACTGAGGATAATACAATCTGGTTATGAGATTGTGAAGGCTGAAAAAGAAGCTCTTCAATCAGAAGTTGAAAGATTACTGAATTAAGAATTCTCAAAGGAAAGGAAAAAGAAGTCAGACATAATCAGCATAAGCCTGCTGAACATTCGGTAGCTGCTGAGTCTGCTGAACCATCTTGTTCCCCTACTGCATTCAAATCTGGAAAGCCTTATGGTGATGAAAAAGGGCTTGGATTTGGAACTCAACAATCCAATAAGAGTGGATTCAGTAAGGTCACTGAACCTAGTACCAGAATTGATCCTAAGTTTGATCCTGCACAAGATCCAACTCCCAAAAGGGTTGCTGAGGCGGTAAAGCCTATTGAGAAAGCCTCAAGGAAGCAAAATCAGAAGTCAAAAAAGTCAACAGCTCCTAACAAAAAGAATAAATCTAAAAATATGACTGTTGTGCCTTCTAGACCTGCTGATAGCAGACATGCTACCAAGTCTGCTGGACCACAAAAAGGGAAAAACCAGAAATATTCCAAGAATAAGAATCCTAAACCCAAAAATGTTAATCATTCTAGGGATACTTATCTCAGGGGGAAAGGTAGACTGTTCCCTATTGATGATGATTGGAATATTCCTGCACCTACTGCTAGAAACAACAGATATAACCATGATGCTAGGGTAAAACCTAAGCATTGGAATCAGATGAGGGCTCAACAGAGGACTTATATATGACCTCAGCAGGGACCTCAGCAGACTCCATATTACAGGGCTGTTCCTAACAGACAGCAAACCTATGGTTATCCTAGTGCTTCTAACAAATCACTTTAAACAGCATTATATTCCAAAAGGCCAGAAAGCATATGTGAATCCTACACAACCAATTGTTAGACCTTATGGATGTGTAGAATACATGTATGAAGCAAAGTATGATACCTTTCAAAGAAGACCTTATGGAAATTTGCCAAGGGTCATGCTTACTACTGACCATTATGGACCCAAACAGGTTTGGGTACCAAAAATGCACTAACTTTGTTTTGTAGGGTGTCTGGTACTTTGACAGTGGATGTTCCAGGCATATGACAAAGAATAAACATTGTTTGTCAAATTTTGTGGCAAAGGATGGTCCAAGAGTGAACATTGGCAACAAGAACACACCAGGATACACAAGAGGATATGGCACACTTGTGAGAAATGGATTAACAATCAGGAATGTTGCATATGTGGAAGGACTGGACTACAACCTACTGAGCACTGGACAGTTTTGTGACATGGGATACAAGGTCACTTTTGACAAAAACACATGTATTGTCATTAGTGAAAGAGGTGATCAAGTTTTGTTAGCTGGAAGAAGACAACAAAACATGTATGTTGTGGATTGATCTACTGCTGTTCCAGAAACATGCCTGATTGTGCATACCAAGTCAGAACTTAAATGGTTATGGCATAAGAAGTTGAATCATCTAAATTTTGATGATATCAATCAGTTGGTGAAGAAGAAACTAGTGATTGGTTTACCTGAGATCACATTCAAGAAGGATGCTATATATGATGCATGTCAGCAAGGTAAACAGACAAAGTCTAGCTTCAAGTCAAAGTCTAAGCAATCAACAAAAAGAGTTTTGGAGCTGATGCACATGGATCTTTTTGGACCAGTAACACCAACAAGGGTAACAGGAAAGAAGTACACCTTAGTGGTTGTGGATGATTATTCAAGATACACTTGGGTGATATTCATGAACAAGAAAAGTGAAACACTTCAAAAGATGCCTGAACTTTTGAAGAGATTACAGAATGAGAAAAGTGTGACAGTAGTGAAAATCAGATCAGACAAGGGTATTGAATTTCTCAATAAAGTTATACGAGAATATTGTGAACATAATGGTGTACTACATCAACTGGCTGCTGCTGGTACACCTCAGCAAAATGGGGTTGCTGAAAGAAGAAACAAGACTTTAAAGGAAGCAGGAAGGACTATGATTTGTGAAGCATTGCTACCTGAAAGATATTGGGCTGAAGCAGTTAATACAACATGCTATACACAAAACAGAACATCAGTGAACAAGAAGCTGCTGAAGACACCTTATGAGATTTGGAATGGAAGAAAACCTAATATATCCTATTTCCATCCATTTGGAAGCAAGTGTTTTATCTTGAATCATAAGGAACAATTGAAGACATTCCAACCAAAATCAGAAGCATTTCAGATCCGGATTGGATAATTGCTATGCAACAAGAGTTGAATGAATTTGAAAGAAATCAAGTTTGGACACTAGTGGAAAGGCCTAATCATGCAAATATAATTGGTACTAAATGGGTATACAGAAACAAATTGGATGAATCTGGTACCATTGTGAGGAATAAGGCCAGACTAGTTGCAAAAGGCTATTCTCAAGCGGAAGGAATAGATTTTGATGAGACATATGCCCCTGTTGCAAGATTGGAAGCTATCAGATTATTTTTGGCATATGCTGCTTACAAAAACTTCAAGGTATATCAGATGGATGTCAAAAGTGCATTCATGAATGGCATTCTGGAAGAGGAGGTGTATGTTTAGCAACCTCCTGGTTTTGAAGTTAAAGATCAAGAAGATAAAGTGTATAGACTCAATAAAGCACTTTATGTTTTGAAACAAGCCCCAAGAGCATGGTATGAGACCCTATCTCAGTTCTTGGTAGACAATGGTTTTACCAAAGGTACCATTGACAAGACTCTTTTCAGAATCAGTGAAGGAAACAACACCCTGCTGGTACAAATTTATGTGGATGACATAATATTTGGTTCTGAAAATGAATTGCTATGTGAGAAGTTTGCAAATCTGATGAAAAGTAAATTCCAAATGAGTATGATGGGAGAAATGAACTACTTTTTGGGATTGCAAGTCAAACAGATGAAAGATGGAATTTTCATTCATCAAACCAAGTATACCAAGGAGGCTGTGAAGAAATTTGGTATGTAAAACAAGACCTCAAAGTATCAACTCCTATGAGTACAAACATTAGATTGGATGAAGATAAAGATGGCAAAGATGTTGATCGACTTTATACGTAAGGATGATAGGCAATCTGTTGTACCTTCGCCAATGACATTCGATATATCATTTGCTGTAGGTGTTTGTGCAAGATTTCAATCAAAACCTAAGGAAAGTCACTTGGCTGCAGTTAAAAGAGTTCTCAAATATCTAAAAGAGACTTTGGATGTAGGAATATTGTATTCAAAAGATGGAACTTTCAAAGTCATATCCTACTCAGATTCTGACTATGCTGGATGCAAGATTGATAGAAAAAGCACCACGAACCCGTCGCTTAATGGGAAATAGATCGGTTTCCCGGTTTAGCAAGAAACGAAATTCAATATCAACTTCCACTCGAAGCCGAATATATTGCTACTGGAAGTTGCTGTGCACAAGTACTTTGGTTAAGACAACAATTAAAGGATTATGGAATTGAAGAAAGAGAAATTCCTATAATGTGTGACAACACAAGTGCAATTGCAATCACAGAAAATCCTGTTTTGCACTCAGGAACCAAGCATATTGATGTGAGACATCATTTTATAAGAGATCATGTTGAAAAGAAAGATGTGGTGGTTCTGTATATCCCTACTGAAGATCAACTTGCTGATATTTTCACCAAACCACTGGATAGTGAAAGATTTGCTAAACTAAGGACTGAACTTGGAATTATAAGAGTTGACTGATACATCTATTATCAGCAATGTACTAGAATTCTCCAAGGGGATTAGTCTTTGCTATGCTGGGTGAGCTCACTTAGCAGATTAGTCATTGGTATCAACAATTCCATGTACTTATGTTTGGACAATTGAGCAAATGAAGTTGCCAAGGGGATTGGTCTTTGTCATGTTGGGTGAGCTCACTTGACAGATCAGTCATTGGTATTAAACTTCATCTTGTATTATCAGTTGGACAAAACAAAAAGAATTAAATTTTTAGCAAAGTCATTCTGTCAGCAGGCTGCTGAGACATCTTTTTCAGCAGGCTGCTTTGGACCAAGTCTACTGATGACAAGGTTGCTGAAGGATACGTAACAATCAAACTTCACAAAAAGTCAAATAGCAAATGGCGGTATATTTCTTCTATCTTTATAACCATAGTTACACGATCGGACGGTTATCAGACGTTATGGAAAAGTAATAGGCCACGTGTCAAGATAGCATTCACTCAGATTTAATTGTGGTTAACACCATAGTACACGATCTGACAGTTACAACTACTCTCTGTCTATATATACAGACCTATACACAGAGGATACACACAACTATCAGACTGCTATCTTTCTCTGCAAATTTTCTTGTGTGAACACAGATTTAAGAGCTTTCTTCTTCATCTCATTTACTTATTATGGCACCTAAGGATGATGTTCATATTGGCACCAGTCAAAGTGTGAGAGGTTATGTGACTGACTGTCACTCTACTGAACTTGCCATTAACATAGGAAGAAGAATCAGACAGATTGCTGGTTTGGAGAACATTATTAACAGAAGGCTGGAAAGAATTTCTTATATCAATGTTTTGGAGTTTTGGAAAAACATTTTTATACATGAAGGTAGAGAGGCCTTCACTACAACTATTAATGGAAGAGAAATAGAAATTTCCTCAGACCTGCTGAGAGAATTGTTCCATTTTGGACCTGGAAATGGTGCCCCTACCAATCCTGAAGCAATGAATCTGCCAAGGATGAGATTTGTGGATGCAATTAAGAACAATGAGGCAATTGCATCAAATCTAGGCATAATGTGAAGCATATTGGATATGAGTACAACCTGCTGAGCAAATTGATTACAAAGACTATTTTGGGATTTGTTGGAAGTCTAGATACACTGTCTGGACCAAAGATAGACATGTTGATCATCATCTGTAGGAGCATGAAGTTTGATTGGGCTGGATTCTTTATACATTACATAAAGAAGGTGTTTACAGAGGATAGAGATGCTATAAGGAAGTCCAAGGTCAAGCCCCTAGGTCTCCTGATTCAGACCTTGTTGAATCATTTTCAGATACTTGATATTTCATCTGAAAAGATTAACAAATCCAGATTCAAGCCAGAGATTGCTACTCCTATTCCTGGCCTGGATGATGATG
The DNA here is from genome assembly GCA_036785695.1 of Gentiana straminea. Lineage (NCBI taxonomy): Eukaryota > Viridiplantae > Streptophyta > Magnoliopsida > Gentianales > Gentianaceae > Gentiana > Gentiana straminea. Next base: position 8,767,165 of record JAVUPR010000224.1, on the reverse strand, counting down.
AAGATGTGGATGAAGAGGCTACTGAAAGTAATGGTGGAGGAGATGATGATGCTGATGGTGAGCAGGTTAAGAAAATTGTAAAGCCTGCTGCACCTAAAAAGGTTACTGAAAAGAGAAAGGCTGCTGACACAAGAAAAATAACTGAAATATTAAAGCCTAGAAAGACAAGGAAGCAAACAGCACATACTACTGAGTCTGCTGAGGGTCCAGCTGAAATTGAGGTTACTGACCCTGCTGTAGTTGCAAAGAAGAAGACTGTTGCTGAAATCTTGAAGGAGCAACAGAAGGAAGCCAGTAGAAAGAGGAAGTCTACTGAGATTGAAGCTGAACAACTATCCCAAAGAATGAAAGAGATTGCCAAGAAAAGGAAACATGGAAAAGGGAAGCAATTGAAAACTTTAGAGGCTCAAAGGCAACAACAAGATGAAGAAGAAGTAGGAGAGGCTATTGAGGCTCAGCCCTTAACAATTATCAAGCCTACTGAGGATGTAGAGGTTGTTATTGAGCAACTCCTGCGGAATCACAGCAGATACTAACCCTGAGCCTGCTGTAGAAGCTACTGAATCCTCCCCCGCAAAGGTTGCTGAGCCTACTGAAACTGCACAAGTTGTTGTTGAGAAATATGGTGAAGAACCACAGCAGACTACTGAGTCTGCACCTGCTGTGGAAATTGAGACACTGGTATAATACCCTGCAAGTTTTGCAAGAAGTCAGGGGGAAGAGCAGTCTGCTGCTAACCCTGCTGATGAGCATGTAAGTCAGGGGGAAGAAAGTGTGGAACATATGGAGGTAGTAGGCACTAAACATACAACCTGAGTAACCTACTGACCTAGAAGCATCTATAGAAGAGACTATGACTTTGCTGGTTGAGACCTTTGGAGGTCAGCAAAGTGGACAGACAGCTCCCAGAAAGCCAACCTGCCCTTTGAAAGACAAGAGAAAAAGAAGAAAGAAGGGTATGTTGATCCAAAGCTCCAGTTGGTGGCTGATTATTTCCAATGGAAGTTTGGATTCTACAAGAGACAAAAACCAGCTGCAGAACCAATGACAAATTTTGAAGAATGGGCTTTTGAAAAATTGGGAGTGGAAAAGTTATTAGATCTGGTTGATACCTCTTTGCTAGAAGCTAGATTGATGGATCTGGTTGATCAACAAAAGAAGGAAGATGGTATCAAATTCAGCGATCCTAGAGATGAATCGGACAGTGATGACTCTTCATCATCTGATTCTGGTGATGATCACCCATCTGGTCCAGGAGGATTCAGTGGGACTGCAATGATCATTGAACCAAGGATAGAGTAGTTTACTGGTGCTGGACAGTCTGCTGAAAGACAAGGAAATCAACAGATGGATGAGCATCTAGAGGATCTCAGCATAGATGGTCTGGAGGCCTTGATTAATGATAGGATAAATCTTGGAGGCAACAGATTGGTTGGTGTTCCTGATGATTTGTTTGTTGTTGAACCTGTTGAACAACCTAAGGATCAGCAGAATGTAGATTCAGATGAAGAAAGGGTTACTGATCTTAGTGAGCCTGATGTCAGTTCTGAGGATTCAATTCAATATCAAGACTGGATTGACACTGGGACACTATAACCAAGGCTGCAAATTTTCTAAGAAGGATTTCTGATATTAGGGAATTTCAAAAAGAGAATATGGATGTATTCCCTGTACAGGTTGTTGTGGCACAAACAACACCTGAACAAAGGTTGGAACATGTGGTACAGGTTGCTGAGGTACAAACAGCACCTGGACAAAGGTTGGAACAGGAGGTACAAAGTTCTTTGAGGTACAAACAACACCTGGACATAGGTTGGAACTAACTATGGGTTTGGAGGAAACCCCGTTTGTTGAAGAACAGTGCTATAGTGGGAGCCTGTTTGGAGGAAAGGTCATCGAAGGGAAAGATAGTCGGTACCGTTGTTATTGATGAAGATGAACAACTGCTGGACTATGACTACAGTGATGAAGAGTTTCAAGTGCCTGAAGAAGAACATATAGTGAAGAACCACAACAGGCATTTGTACCACTTTTTGAAGAGCCTGCTCTTGATCCTATTGTGGAGGAATTCCAAGGACCTAACCCTGCAGGAAGGGATATGAACCTTGCCATGGGTGTCAGCAGACAAAGGGTACAATACAATGTTGAAGAGCCTGCTGATGAAGCTGCTAGACATATGGCTGGTGGAGTACCAGAACATGTTGTGGAAGAGTTGAGGGATTTCAGAAATGACATAACAAGGTCAAGAACTCAACTGGACAGGCAAGAGCAGAGGTTTGAAGACTTAATGAATTTAGTGGAGAATAGAGGAAGAACTACTGAAACTGTTGCTTCCAATATTACCTCCACCCAGTATGCTCTTGCTGACCTTGCTCTAGATGTAAAGGGGATCAGACAAGGAAATACAATGAAGGAGAAGTTTCTGAAGGATCAACTTGAAGCCATTCATCAGAAACTTGATAAACTTGCTGAGGCACCTAAGCCTGCTGTGCCTGAGGCTGCTGGAACACTTCAACCTACTGGATTGGATCCTAAGCTTATTGAGAGGATCAATCTACTGGAGCAGACAATGCAACAAAGGATTACTCCAGTTGATACAAGAACTGAAATTATGGAAGGACAACTGAGTAATCTAGTAATCACCCAGGAGAGTGTGCATGGCCTGCTGTCCTGTTTTGTTGATGATGTCAATAAGGGGGAAGAGGGCCAAACGGCGTAGCAAAAAAGAGGTCGCCGAGAATTTTTGCTAAGAAAAGATGGGAGGATGACACCAATGCTTTTATAGAGCCTGCACTTGGCAGACTTCCACTTACTAATGATCTTCTCAGAGAGTACACGAACGTCTACAACAGCAAAAGAAGACCTTACCATGATAAAGGTTTCCATGAGGGACTTAATTCCTTTCTGGGACTTAAGTTTTGGGAAGCAAGGGTTAAAGCCATGAGGGCTGCACATAGAGGTGGAAGAGGTGGTAGAGGTGAAAGGAGTTTACCTACAACCTATGCAAAGGAGTCACTAAATGAGTTTAAGGAAGTTTACATGCGTTTAGGCTTCAGAGTACATCAGATCATGCTTCACTTTGCCTGAAGCATGGAAGTGGTGGAAAGAAGTGAATCCTCACATTGATTTCTCTCTTATTGAAAATGAATGGATGAGAGAAATGATCAGAGAGATAAGAGCTTACCAAGAACAAGTGAAGAAAGCAAGAGAAGAAAGAGAAAGAAGACACTAGATCAGCATACTTTATCTGTCTTATATTTTTACTGATTCTAGACTGTAATACTCTTGAACAACTGATTATAATGAGAGATGACTAAGTTTGTTATGTTCTTGTTTTTAATCTTTTTGCATTGATGTAAGGAGGGTATTGGCATCATCACCAAAAAGGGGGAAATTGTTTGACTTATTTTTTGAGTTTTAGTGATGAGTGCCAGACTAGCTGTTATATAGAAAAGGCAAAAAGATGTCTAGATCAAATGTATAGGTTTATTAGAGTTTGATCTTGTATAGGTTTGATCAAACAAGCACTATAAAAGGTCAGCGGTTTATATCAGCAGACTTGTCTACATCAGTAGGGTAGCTAGGTCAGTAGACTAGTCAGGAACCTGCTGAAGACTGAAGGCTGAGGGCTCAAACTCAGTTATTGAAGGCTAAGGGATCAAACTTAGTAATTAAAGTCAAGGCTATGGAATCAGAATTCAGGGAAGTCTGTGATGACCTAAACTGATTACATATACCTTGTGTACAAGGTCTAAGTTCCATAAGTTAAGTGGTGATTTGAACTTAGTTATGATCTAAATGGTGTAAACTAACTTCATAAATAAAAGCTAGATAAAAGAAGTCAACTGCATTGTCTTTTAGACACAGCAAAATATGGATCAGCTGACTGATATGTATCTCAGCAGACTTGTGATCACAGGAACCTGCTGATACATATACCTCGAATTATTCAAGATTACATTGGAAGAAGACATGGATAAGGACAGCTAACAACCTCTGATTTTATCAAACAAATCAATGGTTAAGATTAAAGGGATGTTGGATGATTCAGACCTTTATCCAATGGATAGAAGTCAAAGGGTGGACAGACTGTATTCTGTCAAAAAGGAATCTAACAGTGTCAGTCCTAGGAATAGTCAGAAAAAGCAAGTCAAGATGGGACAAATCTGAAACGGCTATGTTTCATTTTCAAACATAAGTCACAAGGATTCCTACTATAAATAGAGGACTCCTAACTCAGAAAAAAATGATGATTGATGAAAAATAAGAGATATTCCTGAGCTTCAAAATCTGATCAAGAAAAGCACCCTGCTGACTCTACTGAGCATAAGGCTACTGATCCAGAGAATATCTTCAAGTGTAATCTGCATTCAAGCTACATCAAGTTTACACACTTGAAGACATCAAGCTGCTGAAAGATGAATCACTTACTTGATTCAAACTTTATTTTACAAGAAATCTGTTGAAGACTGTGAAGCACATTTGTGTCAAGGACTGTTGTTTGTGGTGGAGCTGGTGAAGAGGCAATCCTACCCTTCAAGGAACAGTGGAAGACTTTGGAGCAGCAATCCTACATGTTCCAAGTGTTCAGTTTGTGAAGCCATAGTTATTGGTGAAGGACAAGGAACTTAGGGATTTTTGTAACAGCTACATCAAAGATATCTAGTGAATTACCTCCAACATCACAGGAGAAGAGTGGACTGACAGGATTACACCACCTGGAACCACTATAAAATCTGCCTACTTACTTTCTGCATTTATATTCTGCATTTAGTTTATCTAGCACATCAATCTACTGAATCTAGCAACTGAATCACACACATACACTACTGAGTATCGAATACTTAGTATCATATTTAACAACAAGTAATAAGGCATAATTTTTGATATATTTCTGCTGAACAAATTCAGTAAACTCAACAGTCAGCAGACTACTGAGTGTCAGGAGACTACTGAAGTATCAGCAGGCTGCTGAAGTTGCTGAGTTTGTTAACTCAAAAAGTTTTAAGTGTTAAGTTTGTTCACCCCCCCCCCCCTAAACTTAACCAAAGTCTTTTCAAGGGACCAACATAGCTGAATACATAGCAGCCTCGGCGGCGGCAAATGAAGCAGTTTGGATGAAGAGGTTCATTACTGAACTTGGTGTGGTTCCCTCCATTGAAGGTCCAGTGCCTCTATACTGTGATAATACTGGAGCGATATCTTAGTCAAAGGAACCAAGGTCTCATTAGAAGTCCAAACATGTGCTACAGCGCTATCACTTGATTAGAGAGATAGTAGATAGAGGAGATGTAAAGATAGAGAAAGTCCACACGGATGATAACATAGCTGATCCGTTAACCAAGGCGTTGTCTCAAGCAAAGCATGAGAATTATGTTCACTTGCATGGGCTTAGGCATATGGGTGATTGGCTTTAGGCCAAGTGGGAGATTGTTGGAAAAGGTGTCCTAAACCCAATCGGGTTGGACTGGATCCGACCGGGTCGGGTCAATTACAGTCTATTTAGTTCATGTAATAACTATATTATGATTAATAAAAGCACTTATGTTATTATATATATTGTTTATCTTCATGTTGTTTTTTGTATATATATAGTAACATCCCTAGTATCAATCTGTGATAGAGAAACCATGATAGTGATTATGGTTGATGAGATCTCTAATCACTGTAACAAGTTTGGTACTTAAATGTCTCTAGTCCTATGTACTGTCAAATGGGACATTGATAGTATAATCAGACTAGCACGTATTGGATGTCCTCTATCTTTTAGAAGGTAGGGATAGATCTCGTCTATCGAAGTGTAGAGACACTTGGACTGTACGTGGACGTGTATTATAGAATGTGTATGTTAGACTGACCCACTTACATTAAGTGTCACACTATGTGGCGGTTGTGTAATTATCCTTTTGACCGGAGTCTTCATGGAATCACAGTGTGGATTGTCATGCTTGGACAATATTGAGATTTCCCCTTCCCATGGAGAGATCATGCGGTAGTGATTGGGTATGATACTGAAGCATGCGGAGTATACATGATTGGTCGTCCGGGAATCGCGTATCCTATGATTGGGATCGAATATCCGAAATGGTCTTCTTATAAGGAATGTCTAGCTCTCGAGAATCTTTGCAATGTGGGAGTAAATGTGTTATCCCGATAGAGCTTGATATCCAGATTATAGGATACGATCGTTAATGTATTGACACTCGAGATACGATCGTATGGATATTATTACAGCGATAGGATTGTAAGTTACACGGTAACTGCTTCATATGAAAGGTAGTAGTCATTGCTTTTGACTCTTCCGATGATTGGGGGTCACGGTGTGTTGCTAGTCGCTATCCCGTGGTCGTTAGGTATGAAGGGCATTTTAGTAAATTGCACTTTGTGTCTATGGCCAACATATTCGGAAGCCTATCCGGTCACACACATATGAACTTCGAGTCGGATTAAAATGCGGTTATAGTTGATAACCAAATAAGGAAAGTTTATCTCTAGACTATAAAGGTTATAGTGGTAAATTAATATGGTGGTATTTATTTATTATGAATAAATAAAATACAAGATATTAATTAAAAATTATTCCGGAAGTCAATTAGTTGACTAATGGGGCCCCACTTTTAAGTGTATAAGATACACTTGGATTGTGCACTTTAATTAATAAGATTACCATAATATTAATATAAGATATTAATTGATTTTGAAAAATAGATTTATGGTAATATGATAATTATAATCAATATTAGGTATTGGCAAAATTAATTATAATAAAAGAGATAAATCAATCTAATTGATTTTCCTTATTTTATTGAAAAAATGTTTTCTTCTCCTCCACACTATATGGGGCGCCACCTACACTATAAATAAGAGGTGGGTGTCAAGCTCTTTTGTACATCACAATTGCAAGAGCTCAAAGTTCTTGTGTAAAATAGAGAGCATCCTATAGTAAGTTGGAGAGAGGGGAAAAGGTCCGGTCTAGCAACCGGAGTTTTCCAATAGCAATCCAAGGAGGATTCCGGTGAGGAGTTCATGTGGATTAGCAATAGAGGCCGGACGCGTGGACGGCTTGCGCACTGTACTACACTCCATTGACGGTCAAAGCGATGATCTTATAGATCATCAAGGTATAACCGTCAAACTACTTAACGTGTTTATTGCAATAAACAAAGAACGATCTAGAAAAAGGAAATCAAATTTTAAATCCCATTGCGTTAAACTAGTGATTTCCTAACAGATTTGGCATAGAAGATTAAACCATCTAAACTTCAAAACTATCAACAAACTGTCAAAGAAAAAGCTAGTTGAAGGACTACCAGAGATCACATTCAAGAAAGAAAGCCTCTGTGATGTATGTCAAAAGGGAAGCAAATTAAAAGCTCATTCAAGTCAAAGCCCTATCAGTCAACTACAAGAATCTTACATCTACTGCATATGGATCTATTTGGACCAGTCACACCAGTCAGTATAAGTGGAAAAAAATACACTCTAGTAGTGGTGAATGACTTCTCCAAATATACCTGGACCATATTAATGAACAAGAAGAGAGAGACACTCATGAAGTTACCAGATTTGCTAATAAGAATTTAAAATGAGAAGGAACTAAAGATCATCAAGATCAGATCAGATAGAGGCACAGAGTTTCTAAATGAAATTATCAGAACCTACTGTGAAGTAAATGGAGTACTACATCAACTATCAGCAGCAGGGACTCCACAACAGAATGGTGTAGCAGAAAGAAGAAACAGGACACTCAAAGAAGTAGTCAGAACAATGATTGCAGAAACATGCTTACCAAAGAGATTTTGAGCTGAAGCGGCAAATACAGCATACTACACTCAAAACAGATCAATCATCAACAAATATCATGGAAAGACTCCATATGAAATATGGAATGGAAGAAAACCTAACATCTCATATTTGCATATGTTTGGATCAAAATGTTTTGTGTTGAACCGGAATCAGTTGCATACTTTTGATGAAAAGGCTGATGAAGCAATCTTCATGGGATACTCAGACACCAGCAAAGCATTCAGAGTACTCGACAAAAGAACCTTGGTAATTGAAGAATCAATTCATGTAGTCTTTGATGAGCCAAACACAAATGGTGAAAACCTTCAAGAACTTGAAGAAGCAGGACCAAGACAAGTCTATATGAATACAACAATACCAACTACTATTCTAAATCACAATTTTGGAAACCAAGATGAACCTCCAGTCAATACAACAGAAGAAGTACCAGTACAAGAGCATGAAGCTGATACACAAGGTGAAATTATGGAAGCACCAAGTCAAGAACAACTTCAACCTGATCTCAACTGGCTAAGAGATCATCTTGTAGACCAAGTCATTGGAGACATTCACACAGGAGTCAGAACCAGAAGACAACTGGAGCATATGCTAACATGTTTTCTATCTCAAGTAGAGCCCAAAACAATATATGATGCAATCCAAGATGCTGATTGGATTACAGCCATGCAAGAAGAGCTAAATGAATTCGAAAGAAATGAGGTCTGGGAACTTGTTGCCAGACCAGACATGGCCAACATCATTGGAACAAAATGGGTATTCAGATATAAGATGGATGAACAAGGAACAGTTGTCAGAAATAAAGCAAGGCTAGTTGCAAAAGGCTACTCTCAAGCAGAAGGATTAGATTATGATGAGACATTTGCACCAGTAGCAAGATTGGAAGCTATCAGACTCTGTCTAGCATTTGCTGCACACAAAGACTTCAAAGTCTACCAAATGGATGTCAAGAGTGCATTTCTAAATGGACTTCTGGAAGAATAAGTATATGTGGAACAACCTCCTTGTTTTCAACTCAAGGGAAAAGAAGATAAAGTATACAAGCTCAAAAAGGTCTTTATGGACTCAAACAGGCACCCAGATCCTGGTATGAAACTTTATCACAATTCCTGATCAATAATGGATTCAACAAAGGAACTATTGATAAGACTCTCTTCAAGATAGAGGAAGGAAAAAGTACATTGCTAGTACAAATCTATGTTGATGACATTATCTTTGGATCAGAAGATGAAAAGTTGTGTGAGAAATTTGCAAATCTAATGAAGAGAAAATTTCAGATGAGCATGATGGGAGAATTGAATTACTTTCTTGGCCTACAAGTGAAACAGTTGAAGAATGGCATCTTCATCAATCAGGCCAAGTACACAAAAGACTTGATACATAAATATGGTATGGATACAAGTGGCACAGCAGATACACAAATGTGTGCAAGAGTTATTCTTGGAAAAGATGGAGCTGGAAAAAATGTTGATCAGAAAATGTATAGAGGAATCATTGGATCCCTACTATATCTAACTGCAAGCAGACCTGACATAGTATTTGCAGTAGGAGTATGTGCAAGGTTTCAAGCTCAACCTAAAGAATCACACCTACTAGCAGCCAAAAGAATAATCAAATACTTAAAGAACACCATCAATGTTGGAATTTGGTATCCAAAAGATGGAGGATTCAAATTGATATCATATTCGGACTCTGACTATGATAGATGCAAGATAGATAGAAAAAGCACCTCTGGAACATGTCAAATTCTAGGTAGCAGACTAGTATCATGGTTTAGTAAGAAACACTCCACATCTACATCAACAACTGAAGAAAAATATATAGCAGCAGGCAGTTGCAATGCACAAGTACTATGGATCAGACAACAACTAAGGGAATATGGAATGGAGGAGAAGACAATTCCTATTATGTGTGACAACACAATTGCCATATCTATTACTGAAAATCCAGTATTGCATTCTAGAACAAAACATAATGATGTGAGACATCACTTTATCAGAGATCATGTTGAAAAATGAGATGTTATTCTAATATACATACCCCCTGAAGATCAATAGGCTGACATCTTCATAAAACCACTCAGTCATGAAAGATTTAGCATGTTGAGAACTGAGCTGGGAATGATAGAAATTGACTAAGGACTAAGGAGCAGCTACCTGGAGGAATCAGCTAAGTGACTTCCCCAGCTGATTAAACTTTTGCCGTTACAGGAGATGTAGAAAGTAAGGCACTGGTACTCAGCGAAGCCAACTTCACTGATTGTTAGGAACAGTTATATATAGTAGCTCAGCAAGAAAGTCACTACTCCGGCTTAGTGACCAGCCATGTCACTCCACCGAAGAATATATTGGAGTCAACGTCAAAATAAAGTGTGAACTAAATCAGTTTAATACATGTGGAAAATCAAGAAGTTATGGAAGATTACTGTGAAAGATTACACACATGGAGATCATTATTCAATCGTGGAGGTAAGTATATTATTCTTCTAATTACAACCGCCTCGATTCCCGGGATCTATAATTACTTATCTCAATCCACTCCCCCACTATACTCAAATACCACGATTTATGTAGATAAAATCACGCCATTACATCACAAAATCCTTCCATATTCAACCACGTTCACACTACACAAATTATCATATATAAACCACACTTAGAGATTTTTCAGAATCCTTCACGCTCTTTTGCAAAACATAAACCCTACTTTCTCCCCTTGAAAAATCATATATAGCCTTTTCAAATCTTCATTCAATTAATGGCGTCATCTTCTTCAATATCTCCCACAGAACGATTCTTTGAAAAATCGATCATCACTGGATCGTTTTTTAGGTCAGAACATTATCTCTCCTTCTGTGATAATGATGTACAAGCCCAACGACTGGTTGATGGTTGTACAAATATGGGGTTAATGACCTTCTTAAACCCTCCAATAACTGGAATATGCTATGAGAAACTGATTTCATTTTGGAAAAATGCAAAGTTCGTGCCCAACACAATGAAAAGTGATCACGAGTATAAAAAGTTCAATTTTTGGAAAAGAAGTGGTCATAACACCTGGTCTTCAGATTCTTACACCTACCTATGATTGGGCCGGAAAATGTGAAATTTGTGTAGGTTAACATCAACACCTTCTGGGCTGAGATAGCCAAAAGCCCCAAAAAGAACAGCAAAACCTACAACTTACCCAAATCAGTACTCAAACTTCCATTTGTTGAATTTGCACTAGTTATCACCAAGAACATTGATGGCAGAAAAGGATCAATGGAGAATTTGACTGAGTTACGGGTCAAGTTAATGGCAATTATTTATCAAGGTATTCCATTTGACTAGGCAACGTTTGTATTCAACAGACTAAAAGATCAAATTCAGAAGGAAATTGATCTGACAAATACGGCCCCAAACAAGGGTTTGCAGAAGAAAGGTGATTTATGTGAAAGGAAATCATATGGGTTTCCTCTTCAACACCTGTTTGACTCATTAAAAGTAAAACCCATAAATCTGCATCCTCCACACAAGTCCAAGGTAATGTTTACCTACATCAAGGCATCTCTGAAACACAAACCCACTATCGGGAAGAAAAGAAAAGAACTTGAAAGTAGTAGATCAGGAGTGGGACGAAGAACCAGATCCCAAAAGGCACAAGAGAGCACTCTGGTGATAAGCACCAGAACCTTGACCAAGACTGTGGAGATCAGTGATGATTAGCAACGGAGGAAGAGAAAAAAGAAGAAGTGACAAATTTGGAAGAAGGTGAAGAGGGATACCGTCTTACTTCTTCTGATAATGAAGAGATGAAGGTGAAGACGATGCAACTGACAGTGAGGCAGAGGAAGAACATCTCCATGAAGAAAAGATGGAGATTTCTGATGATGATCTGACAATTCAGGAGGTTCTTCTCTGGTGCCTCAACCAAGTTGTCAAACAGCACAGTGAGCCAGCTGATCATACTCACTCTGCTAAACTTGTCAACACCCTCACTATTGATCAAGGGGGAACACCAGCAGGGGAGATCAAGTCTCCAGCACATGGAGAAGAAAATCTGTCATTCCAGAGGCAGGAAAGAGCAAGCACTTCTCAGCAACCTCTATCTGACCCTGAGATTGCTGATGCACACAAAGAAAATAACGAGGAAGAAAAAGAAGAAGAGCTAGAACAAGAAACAGCAGAGAGAGAAGGAGAAAAATGTTGATAATGAGAATGTTGAAGTGCCACCAGAGGAAATTGATCCAGAAAGACTTTTCAATCTGGATATTCAACCCTTGATTGTGGACATGCAAAAGCAGTATCATAGCAGGCAATACATGAAAGCTTCTTTAAGGGGTGATGCAACCTCCTTGAATCACAAGCTTGAAGCCCTCACCAATCACATCAAGATTCAAGATAAGGTCATGGAAAAACAGGGCAACTTGCTTTGCAACCTACAACACCTCATCCCTACCATGTCCAAACCAGTCTTGAGTTTCATGCTGACAAGATTGATAACAGTCTCAAACCATTGGTGGATACTTTAAATACCCACACTCATCAACTTCAACATCTGGATGAGGTTATGGAATATTCTGGACAGCAACTCGAAACCTTAATAAATGTCACTCGGGCCAACAACAAAATTCTGGAGCAAAGGTATGGTCCTCTCCTTGAATCTGAAGAAATAGCTGCAACTCTTGAAGCACAATGTGGTGCTGCCAAAAAGGGGGAAGGAAGCTCAAAGCCTGAGAGCTCCAGTGGAAAGAAGGCGAGGCCAAATGACAAGTGCAAGGGTATCAAAGACAAAGACATCAGATTTGAAGAAAAAAAGTTGTAGTAGCCCTTTTTCTATATTTTCAGTTACTGATAAAAATGCCTTTGAATATTTATGATGCAATAACTTATTGCCCATAAATGGATGAATAAAATTATTGAGTTTTACTCCAGTGTTTATAATGAGAAGTTTTTGTTACTTACGTTCAGGCTTATGAGGGTTTTGGCATCATAAAAAAAGGGGAAATTGTTAGGAACATCTTATTATGTTTTGATGATGGTCAAACTAGTTGTTATAGCAAGCCTGAAATAAGTTAGAATTCTATGTATAAGTCTTTACTTAGAGTCTGACATGTTGTATAAGTTGAGTCAGACAAGTATTGTACTAGTTGGTAGGACGGAAAAGTAAAATCAGATGATTGGCAAAGTAAAAGCAGCCAAGTATCAGCAGAGAAGCATGAAGACATTATTGTCTGACTTATAACCAAGGAGGCCTGTGATGACCTTGGATAAGTCTAAGTTACATTCCAAGTGATGAAACTTAATGATTAAATATGGTGTACACTGATCTCACACAAATCAAGGATCATTGAAGTACAAAGATTCTCCTAAACTAAAAAGAATGAAGGAAACAGTGAATCGGCAAAGTGAACTGACTATCGGCTGAGTAATGACAAAGCAGTGAAGAAAGATCTAATCGGCAAAGTCAAAAAGATCACTTTACCGTTCAGGGAACGGCCAAGTAAACTCTACTTGATCAGATTTTGAAATAGGAAGAAGATTCAGAGGATCAAGCATTAAATGCACAATCAATTGAGGATCAATCAAGGATGGATTTTCTGATAACCGTTTGAAGAAACATCCGATCACTAAAATCAATGAGGATTTAATTAAAGGGGAATCAAGGATTATTCCCCTCATTAATATAGCCAATGGACGGAAATTCAAATCAAGGATTAACAAGCCTATAAATAGAAGGCATTGACAGACAAGAAAACACACACAAGAGAACGATTAAGTTTGATAATTTACAAGCAGAAACTCTATCAAATTGAAAAGCCTTCATTTATGCTGAAAGTGAAACATCTAGTGATCAACTTAAAACTCAGAACTACAATTCCAACATCCAGCATTGAGTCTGATCAACAAGTTTGGTGAATCTAATTCACTTCAATCAAGCAACTGAATCAGATCCATCTGAGAAGGAGTTGTGTTTGTGATAGCTGCTGAAGGATTTGTTCCCAAGGAGCAGTGAAAGAGACTGAGTCATTGAAGCTTTTGAAGCCAGGGAGTGATAGTCTTGAAGATTGTGAAGCTTGTGTAGTCAAGGACAATCAGGCTATTGAATCTATACGTGAAAACAATAGTGAAATTCCTCCAATCATCACAGGAGAAGAGTGGATTAAGGGATTACACCACCCTGAACCACTATAAACCTTTGTGTCAATTTACTTTCAGAAATTTACCTTACTTCATTTATTTAGTTGCTTAAATTATATCATATATCTGTGATTGCATAAACTACTTTGAAACAACATAGTAAGAAGGGACTTATCCGCTGCCCAAAAGCTTTTAAATACAAGAAAAGTTTTTGAAACTTCACTATAGTCATTCAACCCCCCCTCTCACTATAGTTTTACCCTTCTCTCGGACCAACAAATAGCACATACGACAAGAAACATTTAAGTATCAAACCCTTTAAAGTGAGACGAGATCTCATCAACCATAATCACTATTATGATTTCTCATTCACAGTTTGACACTAGGGACATTACCATGTATACAATATCATAATTGCTCCATTAAATGAACAAATATATAATAATAGAAAGGCATTTATTATATGTATAAACATAAATAAATAGTAGAAATGATCCGACCCGGTCGGATCCGGTCCAAACCGATTGGGTTAGGACACTATTTCAACAATCTCTCACTTGGCCTAAAGCCACACTCGTACTTACAAGACCAAGTTGAAACACAGGAATCTCATGCAATACTCGCAACCACCTCTAACCGTCAATGGATCACTATCCGTGAGGACTCAGACTATCTTCATATCATGGTCAAAATGACCAAGTCAAATGTAACTACCTAAGAAAATGAATCCACTTACTATATCAACTTAAACAATAAAGGTGGAAGAACCATGCAAGGTTCAGGAATGAACCTCTTAGATCCATGTATTGCTCACGCTGCGCCTCTAAGGCACTACTGTGTTTTGCTGAGTTGTAAAATCAACAATGATCTCTAGCTAAGAACATTTCCAGCTCACCGTATCACTTATTCAGAGTGACTGAAAACCCATACCGTAGCTCCCACTATCTTCATAAGACACAGGGCATACCTCTGCATATCTCCGTTTATTCGATTACAAGTTTCAATAAACTAGGAACCCATCCTTAACACTTTTAAGGGTATTCTCGCCATTTACCGGAATCTCTTCATGCTTACTCATGACTCTTCATGGAGTATGACCATCCAGCACAACTTTTATGATGGATCCTATTGCTTTAGCAAAGGGAACCTTCCGTAAGTATGATCTTTCACCTCATCTTCAGGACTGATGTCTTGTCATAGATAGATCCTAATAATACTAGCTAACAGTATCTCCTGCTAAGATCTATGCTAAACTATTTTACCATACCATCAATAAGGGTGTACTATGATAACCAAGCAATATCCAAATCTATCACTATAAACTCTTATTTCCTAATTAAGAACTGATACTTCCAAGAACTTTCGTAAAGACCTTGAGCAACCAAACATTAATTGACTGTGATATAGGGTAACAACTCTTGAGAAGGACATCCAATACCTTGCTCAAGAACTATGACACTCCTACTAACCCCTTTGCACTTTAGGCATATCTTTCTTCTTGATGAAATCAAACTCTTTTGATCTATCAAGCAAAAAAATTATACAGAGGAACTTGTTTGAGTCCATAAATGGATCTCGTAAGCCTACATATCATGTTATTGTCTATGAACATCAAGCCATTGGCACAATAACTTCAACACTATCATATAGCCATGATATGCGGCTACAACAAGCATTATTTGAATAGACTAAAGCACAACCAGTAGCATAAAGGTAATTACAAGGTTTACATCTCATAGCCTCTTAGCCATCAACTCAGCTTAATAGTTAATCTTATTACCATCCTTGTTAGTCCTTCATAAAGACATGCTACACCTTTCAGAGACATTCCTTTTAGCTTAGACAAACTAGGTTCATAACCCGTTCGTCGGTCATGGAATTTAATTTCAGACACTACGACTCCAAGACATATCTCTTAATATTGCCTTTCAAGCATTTCTGCATAAGTCATAAGATCTTCATTCTTCAAGATGAACGTACCAGTAGCCTTTTCAGGCGTGTGGTTATCTACAGACTCACAAGGTACTTGTGTGCACTGAGCACTGTTCTGCACCTCATCACTATGCAGCGCCTGCTCATGTTCCAATTGTTGAATATCTCTTTGTAATTCTCAAACTCTTTTGAGATCTCAATTTACTCCCACTGTTTCTGATGAAGTTTCCATAATTACAAACACAGAATAAAATGCGGAATTATTATTGATCAAGTAAAAGTTACAAAGTGTTTTCAATGCAGCTGATCATGGGGTATTTATAGCTTCATACACCTCATGAATCAGTCAGAAGTAAGTTACAAATTGTTATAACAAACTATAATAGAATAACCGCTTTCTAGTTTACATCATACTGAAAGTGATCAGCAGGCTGCTTAGGCTTCTATACTATCAGTGGGCCACTGGTGTCTTCATATCATCAGTAGCTTATGCCCTCAGTATTCCTTTCAGCCTATATACTGTAACCCCCCCCCCTCAAGCTGAGAGTGGGACATGAATTAGATTGCACTCAGCATTTCTCTCAGCTACTTGAATTCTGGAAGATCTTTGGCACTCTCAATTTGTCTAGTAGATAAGAGAAAATAGGTGCATCCAAGGCCTTGGTGAGGATGTTAGCTATTTGTTCTTTTGTATTGATTGGAAGAAGCTTGATAAGTCCTGATTTGGCTTTGTCTCTCACAACATGGTAGTCAATTTCAATGTGTTTTGTTCTTTCATGAAAGACAGGATTATGAGCAATGTACCTTGCACTGGCATTGTCACAAAATAGCACAGTAGGCGACTGAACTAGAATCTGTAAATCCTGTAGTATATAGATGAGCCATTAGATTTTACAAACTGCAATTGCCATGGCCGTGTACTCAGCCTCTGATGAGCTTCTAGCAATTGTTGTTTGTTTTTTTCCTTCCAGGAGATTGGATCATCTCTTAGGAACATCATATAACATGATACTAATCTTCTTGCTTCGGGACAACCAGCCCAATCACTATCTATAAAACCCTTAAGTACAAGATTATTGTCTGCTGGAAATAAGATTCCTTGGCCAGGATTGGTCTTCAAATATCTCAACAACCTATAAGCTGCTTTCATATGATTTTCAGTAGGAGTATCCAGAAATTGACTTAGTTGTTGTACTACAAAAGCAATATATGGTCTGGTAAAAGTGAGGTAAATCAATTTACCCACTAATGATCTCTATGCAGTGTTGTCTTCTAAAATTGTTGAATCCCCATGTTGCAAAGTCTGCTTAGACTCCATAAGTGACTTGGCAAGTTTGGCTCCCAAAAATTCATATTTTTCTAAGAGGTTAAGTGCGCATTTTTTATATGCCTCTTGGACATCTAGTAGCCTCAATTCCTAGGAAATAGCTCAATTTTTCAAGATCTTTGATGGTGAATTATTGATGTAAAGCATCCTAACTTGCTGAATTGACTCTTCACTTGGGCTATCAACTATGATGTCATCCACATATACCAATAAGGCAATAAATGACTGTCCTGACCCTTTTGTGAATAGACTGTGGTCATGTTTGGACTGAATGAATCCTTGAGCCTCCAATGACTCGGTCAACTTGAAATTCCATTGTCTGCTGGATTGCTTGAGGGCATACAATGACTTAGTAAGTCTGCAAACTGATTTTGTTTAGTTGCTGCACAACCTAGAGGTAACTGCATATATACTTCTTCATGCAAATCTCCATGTAAAAAGGCAGTGTTGACATTCATCTGATGTAGATGCCAATTATTGGCTGCTGCTGCTGCAAGTAAAGTTCTAATTGTAGTGATTTTGACAATAGGTGAGAAGTTTTCTTGATAATCAATCCCATATGTCCGAGTGTAGCCTTTTGCTACTAGTCTAGCTTTGTATCTCTCTAATAACCAATCAGGATTATGTTTGATTCTATACACCCAGTTTCACCCTATGGGTTTCTTGCCTGGGGGTAGATCAACTATCTCCCATGTCTGAGTCTTTTGTAATGTTTCAATTTCTTTGTTCATTGCCTCCTTCCATTCATCATGCTTGATAGCTTGATTGTAGGTCTTAGTCTCTTTAATAGCATCAATGGCATTAATGAATCTGGCATAGTCTAATGAGAGGTTATCCAGACTCATGACTGCACTCAGCAGATATGGAGTCTCCTGATTATTATGAGCACCCCCTTGATAAAAGGTTGGTGATTTCCTTGTTCTTGTATGCCTTCTTAGTTGTGTGGGTTCAGGTGCCTGATTAATTGGTGCGTGCCTTTCATTGGATGTTTCAACTGTTCCTGATCCCATTGCTGATTGGTCTGCTGATTTATTCTGAAAGTCATCAAAATTGTCCACAACTGGCAAATGAATAGGCATGTCGGCAAGATATCTAGTCTTTCCCAACACCTGTTGAAAAAGAGGAAAATAAGTTTCATGGAATTGAGTATTTTTAGCACCCTTGGATGTATTTGAATTCCCAAGATAGACACAAGTCCTACATCTTGAGTCAAATTTGGTCATATACTACTGAAGTGTGCATGAAAAAACTAAGCAACCAAAAACATTAAATGCAAAATAGTCTGGTTGGGTGCCATAAAGAACTTTATGTGGAGTGCTTTCCTTCAGTAGTGGTGTACGTGTAGCATTAATTAATTTTACAGTATGTAAAGACAAAATCCCCAATATCAATTGGTATATTACTCTGGAACCTCAAACCTCTTGCAACATTCAGCAGATGCTGATGCTTCCTTTCAACAATACCATTTTGCTCAGGTGTACTTACACAGGATGCCTGATGTATGATACCCAGCTGAGCATAAAAGTCAGTAAGTTGGAATTTTGCAGCATTGTCAGAACTAATTACTTTAATAATTTTATGAAACTGAGTAGAAACAAATTTAACAAAAGATTTGACAAGGTCAGAAGCTTCAGATTTATGCCTCATAAGAAAAACCCAAGTAAATCTAGAAAAATCATCTACAACAGTAAGAAAATATTGTTGTCCGTTCACAATATGATGTCTCAAAGGACCCCAAATATCCATTTGAACAAGGTCAAAATCATCATTTACAGCAATAGTACTTAAAGGAAAATGATTTTTCTTCAGCTTAGCCATAGGATAGACATAACAAATATCATGATTACAAAATTCGACATTAGCAGACTATGAACTGATGACTTGCAGTCTCTTATCTGGCAAGTGCCCAAGTCTGTAGTGCCATAAAAGTGCATCATCTAATCTATCTGATAAAGTATGATTTTCTACAGCATTGGTAACAGAAAGTCTTATTAATTGATCCATGACATAAAGCCCTCTCTGTAACTCAGCTGAACCAATCATTTTCTTGTTCTTGTCCTGTAAAATACACTTGTTAGTAGAAAAGACAGCTGCACCTTTTGTATGATTAATAAAAGAGGGTAAGGATAAAAGGTTATACTTAAAACCAAGAATGCAAAACACATCATGTAGGACCAATTGAGGGTTTACCCTTACTTGTCCTATATGAGTGATAGAGACATTATTTCCATTAGGCAGTCCCATTTTTATACCAAATGAAGGTTGGGATTGCTTAATAGATCTAATGATCCTACAATGTGATATGTGGCACCAGAGTCCAAGATCCATTGTATTGATTTTACTAAATGTAGGTCACCTGTTCCTATAGCAGGTGAGTAATGTGTGACAATATCAGCAGGTTGGCCAATAGCAAATCCTGCATTTCTAGGAGGATCATTCTGCAGAGCCATCAACTTGTCAAGTTGTTGTGCAGTAAGATTAGGAAACCCTGGTCCAGCAGACCTTCTTGGTGCCTGATATTCTTCTGTTGATTGTTCCTCTTCTACCATATTTGCCCTTTTTGATTTAAAGCCAGGAGGAAAACCATGCTTCTTGTAACAAGTCTCCTCAGTATGACCATTGAATCCACAAAACTACATTGCATCTTTTCTGGCATTTTTAGGCCTGGGATTTGTAGCAGAGTTAGGTCTACTGACAATCTGATTTTGTCCATGTCCATTCTTCTGTGACAATAGAATCATGGAATCTTGATTTTTGTCCTTGTTATCCACACACAACTTCTGTCTCTCAAATTTGATTGCCATTCCAAAGGCATCATGAATTTCTGGAAAGGGCACCATCAGCATTGCTTGTGAGACCATTGGTTCAAATTCATCCCCTAAACCTTTAAGGAACTTCATGACATGTTTAGCCTCCATATGATCCATCAGATTGCTGATTGCATTGCAGTGACATTGAGGATCACAGGAACAAATTGTTACAGGCCTGATGGTCTTGATCTCTTCCCAAAGAATCATGATTTTTGTGAAATATTGATTGACAGAATTTGTGCCTTGATTCAGTAGATGCATTTCTTCAAGAAGAACTGAAGTCTTAATGCATCAACATTTGAAAACCTTGCTGCAAGATTCTTTCAAACTGCATGTTCATTCTTGAAGTACATCAAACTTTGTGCAATGGTGTTTTTAGCAGGATTTAAGATCCATGATCTCACCATTGTACATCACTATCTCCATGCACAGAATTCTGCTGAATCTACTTCAGGCCTTTTAATTGTGCCGTCTACAAAGCCAATTTTATTCTTGGTGATCAGCACCATCTCCATGGACATTTTCCATGGATTATAGTTGGTGCCATTCATCAATGGCTGAACAAGAACCAAAGAAGGATTCTCATATGGACATTTTCCATGGATTATATCTTGTTTCTTAGCTTCCATGGCTATCAAGAACCCCAGAATTGATCACAAATCAACAATAATAGTGAAAAAACGATCAAGAACTGATCAAAAAATAAGGAAAAAGGTGACAGTTTACTCTCAAGAAACTGAAAACTCAGGAAAAATGAAGAACACTCCCAAGATTCTTCAAAAAACACAGGAAAGCATTTAGATTCTCAAATTTCTGCTCTGATACCATGATGAAGTTTGTATAATTACAAACACAAAATAAAATGCAGAATTATTATTATCAAGTAAAAGTTACAAAGTGTTTTCAATGCAGCTGATCATGGGGTATTTATAGCTTCATACACCTCATGAATCAGTCAGAAGTAAGTTACAAACGGTTATAACAAACTATAACAGAATAACTGCTTTCTAGTTTACATCATACTGAAAGTGATCAGCAGGCTGCTGAGCCTTCCTACTATCGACAGGTTCGCCGGTGTCTTCATATCATCAGCAGCTTATGCACTCAGCATTCCTTTCAGCCTATATACTATAATAGTTTCTTCTGGAAGAAACACTATCCCTGGAAGACAGAATGTTTAGAGACAAACACCTTTTGCTCCGCAGTCAAGTAAATGATATCTAGCGTACTTGCTAAGATATTCCACAAAGTTGCACATGTCATACTAAGCTCCAAGCCTTTCAGACATTGCCTGCTTGCTAGAAGCATGACAACCCTAAATCATCGGTTGAGATGGATCTGATGTTATCGTCTTCCATATATGATATGAAATTTATTCAACATTTATTCTTTGAAACTCGGTTAAGTATATGAATTGAATAAAGGCACTATCCCAAAACAGGTAAGGGATACTTCGCACGGCTTACGTCACGCCTTTATCGTATAAAGTGTTGTTTCCATTTAGAAACACAATCTAATTGTGTATCCTAAAAATGGTATCCTTCAAGGGATAATCTGACTCCTTTTCAGACAACTTCTAAAACACACTTCATGTACTAATTCCTTCTACTCAATTGAAGATTAATTACTAAATTGTTTACTAATCTCATATTCATACTAGTGCAAACCTTTCAGACTTTCCGAAATTCGTACTTCATTAAGTACGTTCTACTATTTCTAAAACAGTCAAAGAGAGTAATAAACAATAATATTATTCATGGCATTAATTGTCACAAGCCGACAAACATCAGTATGTTTAGGTTTTAGGCAATTTTCTAGATTTTATAACCTTTTCATAAAATGGTAGTCATCTTTAGATAAGATATGTATTACCCACATGATTCATAATCACATGGTTCAGACATCATAAGAATGACATTTGACTGCATGTTTCTCTTCCACAGAGACTATGTCTAGAATAACCACAAAATATCAAGGATAACAGCCATACAAATATTTGGTTGAGATTTTATCACCTATATCAACTATATAGTGACACTAATCTAGTATGTTAGATTCAGTGTCCGTTCAACTTTATCGGAATAACATTTATACCTTACAATTGAATATGTCTACTAAATCCTAACAGATAACTGAAAGTCATGTTCTTCATAAGAACCAAACACAATAACATTTATTTAGTTCTTTAATCAGTTTACTAGATTCAGAATACCATAAAGGAAATGTTGCAACGTTTTGCTTCACCTTCCATATCTTAGTGCATTCCGTGTTTAATCTTTCTAACTTAGTCATACTCGTAGGATATAATATATCTTAGAGTCAACTTGAGCTTAGATAGATTTACCTCAACCTACTTGCTTAGAATGGAGAATTCGATAAGTTCTCTATTTAAGCACATGCTTTAATATCCTTTTAATCCTTTAAGCACTTGTAAATATTTATTAGTGTAGTCTTCATAAGACTTAAGAAAAATCACAAGAGCTATGTCTTTAATTTTCTTTCATAAAGAAAATCCAAAGTTTATTAGATAATTTATTTAATCTTTTGAATCATAGTCAAAACTTGAACTATTTAATTAACCTTCAAGCAATAGTTAAAGAATTAAGTTGATACTCAAATCTTACAATTTTGAAAACAATCTTTCCAAAATTCGTCGTGGTCACTCACATTCAACGCATCTAATGTTTGAATTAACTGTCAACGTGAGACAGAATGACCCATTGGATATCATCGTATGCAATATGTGATTAATTCGTTGAAACTTATTTCAAGTGATTTAATCATATCATGAGCTTCCGTTTTTTCATTAATAATTCAAGTCTTGGAGCACTCCATCAAATATGTAGTCTCCTAGTCTCTAACTAATATAACGAAGTTGCTCTTGTCATTGCTTATTTTAAAGAGATTAAAACTACTTAACCATATTGGAGAACGTTTCTCAAAATGTAACAGTCATAATTTGGTTTTACTAATCAAGAATAAAAACATAGAGTTAAAAGTTTGCTAGAAAGCTACAACATAAAAATAAAGATAAAAGAGTGTTGTTGTTATACATGAAAAATAAAAAATGATCTTTTTATTTATGAATTTGCTCCAACTAGTCAACTACTCCCAATTGACATTCAAGAATTTTCAAAATTCTTTAGTGGCCAAGATCTCATCTAGTTACCCCGATTCCCGACGTGGGCCGATCAACCGAGATAATTCGACAAGAAGGCAACACTTTACCAATCACATCTCTATGTGACTCTTGGTGGTTGACTAGTCAACTCTATGACGCTTCACATCACTATGTGATAGCCAACCCCTTGTCTCCAAAATTAGACGGTCGTGACGTGGGTCAATCACTGCAAAACTTTAGTCAAGTCACAACCCAATATTCACGAGATCTCATACGATCATATCTCAATAATAACGATATACCCGAGGTAGGTCAACTCCCGACGTGGGCCGATCAGTTGGATCCTAACAATGGCTCTTCACCGTCATTATAATATTGGGAGTCAATATTTCGACTTGATTTTTGTTGTGGAGTAATTTTAAATTAACTCACTTAAATAATTAATTACGGTCTCATCAAATATATCTATCTCTATAGACATACATCCTACACAATCATCTAGATCGTGCCTAGTTAAGCATCTATCGTATCATATAAAATAAATACAAGCACAAAATAAATAAATGCGTAAAGTAACCGGTATGATCATTGATTTTTCCTAAGTGCATTTTCGAATACAAACTGACGAAACCGCGGGTCACATTCTAAGGTAGCTGCAACCGCCAATAGGATCTCTATGTCTTATTTTCTTTGGCCTTCATCTTCCACTCTATTCTATTAAATAAATTTTATCTAATAAAATAAATACACCCGCCGCACACGGGGGAGCTAACGGGAATGGGATAAATGTAGAAAATAAACCATGTCACGTTCTTCATAACGGCCTAGGACAATTTTTAAACCAACGAAAAATAAATCATTCACAACTATCCTATTGGTCGAGTCAATGATCAGTCGGGGTCCATATTATCAAATTATATCTACACAATAACTTATGAAACAGATAAAATTAAAACTAACAACTTGTGTCTTATTAAATCAATTAACTTTTAATCAAATAATGACTTTAGTCGAAATATAATTAACAATTAATTTTAAAACAAATTTTAATTTTATTAAATTTGAACTATTCAAAATAAAATCAAAATTAAGTGGGTCTATTTTGTTTCCTTTCCTTTTTGATTCCTGATCAATAGGTGCCTTTGGTTTCCAAAACCAAAAGGCATTGACCTGGGCCTTTTCCAAAATAAATTATTTTGAAAAGGGCCTAAGCCTAGGTCTTTTCCTAAATCAAATATTTTGAAAATGTCCTAGACTTATTCCAAACAAAATTTGAAAAGGTCTAGGTTAATCATAGGTCTATAATTGTGGACTATAAACCAACCCAATTATATTACAGTGCCATTTGGCATCTCAATGGCCCAAACTATTTGAACCATTAGTTAGCCACATGACATTAACTAAACAAAGAGCTATCAATATACCATGAAATTGACAAAACAACAAAACAAAAATTCGGGTCCACCGATTCACTACCATCCGACGCCGGCAGCCCGGTGGGCGCCGACGCCGGCGGCGGTTTATCACCGGTGGGGAGCCGCCGCTTCGGCCGAGCTCCCTACCCGAAAATTATATTTTGTTTTGTTTTTGTCTTGTGAATTAAATCATGAATCTATCACAAATTAATTACTACGCAAATTAACTAATGCTTATTATTTAAGCTCGAAGCTCTCTCTGATACCACTGTTAAGAAATCTACACGGGAGCACACCGGAATTGAAAATTTATATTCTTTTTAACGAGGATCGACTTCGTTTAAGCAACGAGCATAAAAGAAGTAGACTAAGGATTACCTTGGCTGATCTAAAATAGATCGTCGCTTTGTCTACGGTTGTAGTTTCTGCACGAAGCCTCCCAAGTGTTCGGCCTCTACCGTTGATCCACACGAACAACCCACCGGAATCCACCATTGAATTGCTACCTTTTCTCTCTCTCACACTCTCTCTAAGAAGATCTCTTATTTTTCACAAGAATTATTAGACTATTAGAGTTGTTATATATAAGAGATCTAGCCAACCCCTCTCTTATATAGAGGGTGGTGCACCTCATGTAGCTCCCAATCCGATTGGGAAAAGCTTCTAAGTAGATTACGAGAAAGAAAACGTTTTACTAGTAAAATAAGGAAAATAGATATTCCAGATTTATCTCATTTAATTTAATATCTTATATTAAATAACCAAGATATTGTAAATATCTAATACTGATTATCTTTATTATATTACCATAAATCAATTTACACATGTGTGCAAACCAATAGTCATTAATATGTAATATTAATATATGATAATACTGTGAATTAAATTGCAGTGTATCCTATACACTTAAAAGTGGCGCCCCATATGCCAATAAATTGGCGTTCAGAATATTCTTAATTATTATAATACCATGATTAATTAATTCGCAAAATACTTGTGTATCAATATACACACACATGCGCCACATACATATACATTATATGTATATTTAATTAATCAAGATAATTAATATCTTGTATTATATTTATTCATAATAAATAAATCCCACCATATTAATTTATCACTATAACACCTTATAGTCGAGACTTTTTTTATTTTGTTATCACTATAACCGTATTTTAATCCGGCTAGATGTTCTTATGTGTGTGACCCGATGGGCTTCCGAATATGTTGGCCGTAGGCATAAGGTGCATTTTACTAAAATACCCTTCACACCTAACGATCATGGATAGCGTCTAGCAACACGCCATGACCCCTAATCATCGGAAGAGTCAAACCACTACTACCTTTCATGTGAAACGGTTACCGTGTAAATAGAATCCTATCACTGTTACAATATCCATGCGGTCGTACGTCTAGTGTCAAACATCAACGACCGTATCTTATAATCTGGATATCCTACTCTCTCGAAGTAACATGTTACTTTCACTTTGCAAAGACTCTCGAGAATAAGACATTCCATAGAACAAGGCCCTTTCGGATATTTACTCATATTCATAGGATACGCGATTTCCGGACGAACAACATGAATCCTACGCATGCTTTAGTATCACACCCATCACTACCGCATGATCGCCCCATGGCTAGGGGAAACCTCAATAGTGTCAAAGTATGACAATTCACACCGTGATGTCATGAAGACTCCGGTCTTAGGATAATTACACAACCGCCACATAGTGCGACACTTAATAAAGTAAGTGGGTCAATCTAACGTACGCATTCTATAATACACATCCACGTACAGTCCAAGTGTCTCTACATTTTGATAGACGAGATCTATCCCTATCTTCAATAGATAGAAGACATCTAATACGTGCTTGTCTAATCGTACTATTAATTTCCCATTTAATAGCACATATGACTAGAGACATTTAAGTATCAAACCCTATAAAGTGAGTCGAGATCTCATCAACCATAATCATTATTATGATTTCTCTATCACAGTTTGACACTAGGGACGTTATCATAAATACAATATCATAATTGGTCCGTTAAATGAACAAATGTATAATAACATAAAGCCATTTATTATATGTATAAACAAAAGAAATAGTAGAAATGATCCAACCCGGTAGGATCGGTTCTAACCCGATTGGGTTTAGGACATTATTTCAACAGTAATCTACCTTATATAGGCGTCCAAACCGACCTAGAAGCTAATTAAGGAGTCAAAGACGCATTTTATCCTACTTATGGTTGATTTGGTCTTTTGTGCCGTCGAAGCCTCAACGGGAGCTTCCCAATGAAGTCTCTTTAGGTGGGCTGGGAGGCCCAGTTCAGTGTTTTGATCATATATGGATTTCTAAAACTCTGATTGGGGTGATTCAAGATGCATTGGAAATCTTGTCTTGATACTTAAGACTATCATTAGGAAGATAAATCTAATTCGTGTGTGAAAGCCTCAAAAAGATTTTGCTAGCTCATCCTTCACATTATCCTATACAATCTTGGTTCAAACACTTCAACACTTCATCATATTGGAATTCAACCCTTACAAAACTTCATGCCATGACTCTCCATCTTCTACAGACTTGCAAAACATCGAAAAACATACCCAAAAGTAGCTCTTTTCTATGCAATATGAGAATAAACACAACTTTCGGATTACAAGTCAACAAATAAAGAAATGACCTATAAACCTCATAAATCCATGCAAAGATATGCAAATAAGCTCAATAATTAGGGTAAAGTTGTGGTAAAAACATCATACAATTTTGCGTCATCATTTATAGGTCCAGATTTAAATCTGAATCTATTCCTGGATTTAAACTTAGGGAAAGGGAGCTGAGTCAGAAGTGAGTAGAATTCCGGATTTGTCCTTTTCTAGTTCCTGTCTCACGTCTCGTTTGTGTTCCAAACTTGTTTTGTTAAGTCTGATAGAATCATTCCATACTTGAGCCTTTCAACTTCAGAAATTAAACTTTCATTTTCTTCCAAAACAATCTTGTAACCAGCTTGAATCTTTTCAAGTTGATTAAGAATATTCTTATGAGATTCATGTAAGTCAACATTTCTAGGAGATGAAACCTCATCGTCAGCATAGGAACAAGATTCATTTGCATATTTGTTAGAAGATATCACCTCCATGGCTTTAACTGCAAGAATTGAGCAGGTGGGTTTTTCATCAAACTATCTCAAAATAAGCCTGTCCCACATCTGGTTGGGACTTTTGTATTTTATAACCTTTAAGCATATTTTCCCATTCAGAGTCTTCATGATATCATGTCTTTCAGTCTCATCTAGGTCTATGAACCAATCTATTTCATCTTCACAACTTATCAATGGATCTGGTAAGCCTTCAATGCGTATATCCTTCCTAACTTCGTGCATTGTACCTATATATGCATGTAAGCACATTTTCCACTCATCAAAGTTTTCAATAGATTATTTGGGGATGTTATAATGAGATTCCATGATAAAATGAACTTTAAAAATCCTTTGAGAATAATGAGATCTCTTTTTGAAATATTTTAAAACTGGATCTCTTTAATCAGAACAAGAATAGAGTCCTGATACAGAAGAACCTCGCTCTTATTTCGATTGTTGGTCTAATAGATTAGACTTACACAAGTTTAGTGGGGGTGAATGAACTTTTATGAATAAAACTTTTTCTTATCACTTGATGTAAATAACTTCTTAGATTAAAGCATAGATGATTTATTTAAAGCCTTTTCAAATGAGTTTTCAAGTTTGTATGCAATTCTGAAAGTGAATGACTGAAAGTAAAGTGCTAAAAGTAAATGAACAAAGGGTTTAAAGTGGTTCATAGTGGAGTAATCCCTTAGTCCATTCTTCTCCTATGATGTTGGAGGAATTCACTATTGTACACAGACTCTTTTACAACAATGTATGGGTTGTCTTTGACAGCTGCTTTACAATCTAAAAAATCAACCCATGACAACAGTCTCTGCAGCTTCACTGAAATTGCTCTGATATTCCTTCGAAGGTGGGATTGATCCTTTAAAAGTTCCACTACAAACACAATTCCTTGACAGACACTCATATTCTTTAACTGCTTTAGTCCTTCATAGTAAACCACTGCTTTACTGATCAAACTTATGTCCTTGACTGCTTGTACAACTTCACATAATCACTCGTTTTTCAGTAATAAAGTTGGAATAGATATGGATCAACAAGTTGATTCAATGAGTTGAGACTTTCTAGATTTGTCGATGTAGCTTCAGAATGTGCTCAACTTGATTCAAGAATTTTAAAGTTAGTTTATTCTTTGTAGCTTGAGTGCCTGAAATTTTTTCAACTCTTCTAGATATAACTTTAAAGTTCTCAGTATATCCCCCTTTGTAACTTAGTAGACCACTTCGGTATTGGTCTGTAGTTTTTCAAAAGTCTTATGTAAAAAGTGGCTTACGTTCTTGATTTATAGGTGGGAAATATACTTCATTTAGACATGATCCTTTACTTTTGAATATGCTTCTACAAGTGTGATGTAGAGCTGGCATATTTGAAAGTATTAGATCTACAATATATATCCTCAAATATAACCGTTCTAATGACTGAATTCCGATTTTAACGTTATGATAAGTCCATAATTAGCGATGTTTTGATGCGTAGTTTATACCTATTTTCTCGAGAGATACGCATTTTTGGGTATGTTTTTATTGCTTTTCAGGTTTAAGAAGCTCGGAAGAAGAAATTGATGAAATGATGAATTTATTGGCCACAAGAGACGAATTTTGAATAATTGAAGAATTCGAGAGTTAAAGTTTGACGATATTCAATTTCTGACAATGACGGGATCCCGGCTCCTGTGAGAACATAAAAATTCCACCGAGACCCAAGTCAAGACACCACTTATGAGCTGGATTTCACGGATTTATTCTCCTATTTCTCATTGGTTTTTATTTTGATAGATGAATTATTTTATTTATTAGGTTTTTTTATTTCTATTATTGGATATGATTATTACTTTATTAAAAGAAAAGGGGAACGCAGCTTTTGAAGAAGAATTCAGGAAGTTTAGTCGACATTCAGGGTGCGACTTTGATATTTACTATTTCCTAGGGTTTTTATTTTATGAACAACAAAAAACTTTTCTCAATTTCTACAATTCATCAAGGTACTTTTGATTATTTCTTGTACTTTTTGTCAATGAGTAGCTAATTTTCTCCTTTCCAGTTAAAGCATTATTAATCCCTTGATCATGCAATTGTGAGATCAAATTGGTTCATATCCTCGTTAAATTTGTAGTATTTACTTGTTTTCTGTGCTTAACGAATCATGATTGAATAATTAAATTAATCACTACTGCAGGGTTGTTAGTTTGATTGTTTAATCAAATACCAAAAATCTAATCGAGACGATTGTCAACAAAGATTTGATTTTTAGTGGTGAACAACATATTGTCTGCCGGTACGCAGCCCGTAGGATTCCCTGTTGTGGAAATAAGTAATCTAGGTTAATGTTAACCCGATGTGCGTTAATACCTAGAATTAGGTTTGTCCAAGCATTAATGCGATTGTTTTCACCAAACCTCTGGCGATTGTTGAGAGGTGTGCTACACAATTAGAGTGTAAGTAGTGGCGATTGTCCTGCTTATCGAAATTAGGATAAACTGGGTGCTTGGCGATTGTCGGCAGCTATGACTAATTTATTACGAGTTCAACGAGTAATTTATGCATCAATGATCAGTTGTAAGGATGAAGGAAGAAAATAATTGCTTTAGCTGGAATTCTCTTAGATTGATTTTTCCTCTATCATTTGCTTCGTTCTGCTTCTAAATTTTCTGCGAGTATTTAATTCTGCATACTTTGTGATTTTATACTTAAATTTAAAGTTATCCTACACTATCTGTTTGATTACCCTTCTGAAAAGAAATAATCAACTGCTCCTCGTGGGATCGACTCCGACTTACCCTGTAATAGTTATAGAGTGAGAAGGGATATAATTTTGGTGGTTTAACGACGCACCACGTTACTATTATAGTTGTATTAGTTTTTGTCTTGTAGCTGGTAGAAGGTCCATATTTTCTGTGTTCTGAGAACTATATCTTTGTTTAGCAATAAATAATTGTCAGGTTTTACTTATTACTTCAGACAAACATTATTCTTGTCATGACTTGATCCACTAAGACTTGTTTTCTTTGAGATAACTTCGGATATAATCATTCAAGTCTGACCAATTCTTCATGTATGTTCTTAATGTCTTAAAATCTGAATCTATTTCTGCTCAACATGACTTCTGCTATCAGATTTGATCATCCTTGGATCTGATTTCTTACTTCTCTAATCTTTCTATATATTGAGATCAGAATACTCCATATTTTCAATTCTAGCATCACATATACTGGTATCATAAAGTTAATTGAAGCCATCACCGACATACTTGAAGAAATATTTTTGAACTCAACTTTTATGCTCTTCACACATGAGTCGGATCCCTCTATATTCTGATTTTCAATATTAAAAAATGAGCAGCCTTCACATCTTGTAGATCTAATCTTTGATTGCATTTTGAAGACCTACAAGATTTCTAGTACAGTTCTTGTCTGATCAACTTATACAATATCAGACTCTAGTAAAACATATACACATAACTGACCTAACCTTACATGTTTATATCATAGATGGTCTGATCATCATCAAATTTAAACTTCTTAACATACTCTCCAAAACGACATTATGAAGAGACCATTCAAAGTAAAACGTGTTCGTCAAGGAAGACATTTTTGGATAAGCACCGAATAATTTAAAATTGAAAGCAGCTATCAGACGTCCATTAGATAGTAATTGGTTGGGATGGCACCTATCCTTTCACACCAAGTTATCGGAAACGTCCTTAAAAACGGATAATCGTCCAAATCCATGAGATCATCAAAAAATTTGAGGAGGCACCTATAAATAAACACATGGAATTTGAGGATGTTATACTGAGATTCCATGATGAAATTGTTGGAAGTAGCGCCCGAAAGGCAATTTATGTAATTGTTTTTATAGTTAATAAATGATAGATTTATTCTCATCTTATTATTTGCTTTGTGCTTATATTTAATACACTGCTGAAAACCCCAAGTCCTATCATATGTAACCATATAACTTAGTGTGTGTCACACATGAGGATTAAGTTTATGTTGATACACTTGAACTAATAGTCCGTGGTGAAATTAGTCAAAGTATGGGGTCTATTGATTAAACCACCATTAATGCGCCCAGAACACTTATGGTGTGACCGACTTATCCGGACCATCGACGTTGGTTGTCTAAGTGGGGCATTTTTATATGATGAGAGTCATATAGGACTGGACCGATTTAATCTGCATTTCTCATATAATTCCGTGATTGAGAAATCTTATTAAATCACAAGATGATCATATATGGATTAACCTTAATCCTGAAGTGATTGCATACTCCTACTTGTTTCAGGATAGGGTTTGATGTGTTCGTTAAGGATCTCTAAGAGGCGCGGTCCGAATCACTTTCATGTTGGCACTATTCTGGAATGAGTGAGAAGTGTGTGTCTCACAGATATGGAATCCATTCCTTCCTACGGGAAGTAGAAAGACAATCCCCTTATTTGTTAATCCTAGAAACTGATCGATCCCGGGAGTTCGTATTGGTTATGAACTAATTGATCACTAGTGGGTTAATGGTAAATAAGGATGAGATGTAATGAAGAAGATTTACGGAAATATTCCCGCTTCTTTACGGATAGTCTATGGAAGGTTAGTCTGTAAGTAATGATTATATCAATGGACACTTATCGACTCGACGTTTTGAAAATAAATTATATCTATAATCAATAGAGTTCAGTTTCGGATTTATGGTGGCGTAATTCTGGAATTAACAAGTTGACTAGAAATATTTTGTTCGATGAATATTTTATTCGATTTATTGGAGCTACTGGTTATAGGTCCATGGTCCCCGGGTTGGCCCGTAACATGCGAGTGTTTTCTCGTTTTATGGAACCTCGAGAATTAATTAAATAGTTGGTCTATTTAATGAATATGCAATATTATTTATTTGGTAAATAATATTTAAAATAGAAAAGACATTTTCTCTTAAAACGGTTTAATAGGTGGCGCCCCATGTTGAGATAATTAGGAAAAGAAATTTTCTACATTATGTCACGTGTAATTAATTAATTATTTATTTGATAGATAATTAATGAAAAAGAGATAAAGAGATTGATTTTTTGGGAATTATCTCTTATCTTGTGGCAAATATATTTTCCTTATGGGAATAGGTAATTGTGGTGTGAAAATGATAACTCTCTCTTGACTAGTTATTTTTTTCCTATAAAAAGAGAGTTCCTCTTAGGACAATAATGAACATAAATTGGCGCCACCATCATAATGAAAAGGAAGAAAAATTAGTTTCTTTCTTTATTCATTAAGGGGAGAAAAACTAGGGTTTTTCTTATGCATATTCGAGGAGGTTCTACGGCGAGGATCGACGTCCACCAGTCGTCGCTTGGAGATACAATCCGGAAGATCACGGCTTCTCCCTCTCTGTCGATTTACTATCCCTCTCCGTTTATGTAAATCTTCAACCTTCTCATAGTTAGATTAATTGTTTATGCGAATCAAATCATGGTATTATCGCATGTGAATTTATTCGTATCTTCCGCTGTGCATGGTCGAGCGTCTCGATCGGTGCTGTGAATCAGATCTGACGATTCAATTATGGATCGGATCTGGATTCGGGTTTCTGTATATCCAGCATGTGGTATCGGAGCCAGGTTAAAGCGATTTTGCGATCTTGATTGCATAATTAATTAATAAGGAGTGGAGTAGAATAAAAACATTGCATCTTTTAATTTTAATTTTTGCGATTGAATGTTTTGGTTGACGAGATGGATTAGGGTTGGTACATGTTTACCGTTAGATCTATTGTAAACCCGTTTTTTCCCGGGTATAGGATACCATGTAATTTATTTTTGCAATTTTAATTTCCTGCATTGATTAATTTTCGGCCGCACCCCTATTTATTCAAACCGGATGCATTCTACATCAAATCTGAACGCCGGCGCAGTGGTCAAGTCACAATTTCAATGGTTTACAGACCTGAGTTTGAATCCGCTTGGCCGGATTAAATTTGAATTTTTTTTTGTGTTTTTTTTGTTCGAAAAAAAAATTTAATAATCCATGTTCGAAAAAAAAAATAAAAAATAACCCTATTTGAAAAAAAATTTAAAAAAAATTAACCGAAATTTTTTTTTGTATTTTTTCTTTTCGTATTTTTTTTCTTTTCCTGTTAAAAAAAAATAATAACGAATAAAAATAAAGAAGGGGGAAGGGAATCGAACTCAGGTGGTGATGAAGGAAGAAGGAGCTTCAACCAATTCAGCTAGAAGGCCTATTTTATTGAAGATATGGAGCAGAAAATTCTTATACCCGACGGCGGCTACAAATAATTTTAGGGATTATTTTTTTATTTGTTTTATAAATTAGATACGGGGGTACCAACAGTCCATCTCAGTGGTTTATTTTTAGCATTTATTTTCTTGTATGATTATTAATGTGATATAACCATGTCATGCATTATATTCATGAATTACACTCCTAACATAGGCATACATGTAAAAAATTAATATTGAAATTAATTAGACAAGTATCAACATGATAATTAATTTAGATTAATAATAAATTAATTAATTAATTAGAGGAAACGGAATCTTATCGGGATATAAAATTCACATTATAAACTTAATTTGGGATTATTACTCCTTCGGGGTTTTATTTATGAAGTGACTACATAAATTAGAATATTGATAATCAAAATTGGAAAATCGTGAAAAGATGGGACACTAACTAGACGGTATTTGGAACCGATAAGTTGGTGATTGCTTTTCATGATTTATTGTTTTCGGTTATTGGAAAAATTCTGAGATCCTAAATTTTTATCATGACAAGATTAGGACTTTAAAATTTTAGCGAATTTTAATTGTGTAGTGTATACACAAGGATTTTCTATCGAAAAAAATTGGAAAATCATGAATATAGTGTCGCTAGTTAGACGGTATTTGGAACCGATAAACTAGTGGGAGCTTTAAATTTTGTGATTTATTGTTTTTTGAATTATTGAAAAATCATAAGTCCTAATGTATTAGGATTATAAAATTCTTGGTGAATTTTAATTGTGTAGCGACTACACAAATAATTTATAAATCCATAAAATTGAAAAATCGTGACACTAGTTAGACGGTATTTGGAACCGATGAACTAGTGGGAGGATTAACTTAAATATTCATGATTTATTGTCTTTCGGATTGTAAATAAATACTGAAAATCCTAATAAGACTACCTATTTTTCAAAATAACGAGTGGGAGCGGGGAAGGTGACAACCGACCCCACAACCTCTACTGTTGACACAAGCACGTGAATGGTGACACCTCGTGCCGCTTTGATTTCGGCCCCCTAAGGGTGGCTTTCACCGCTATCAAAATTCAAGGCTTGGTCTCCGAAAGGATGGGATTTTGGGTACTTGTCGAGTCACTGACCGACCCTGAGGCGGCATACTCGGGGCGTACTTTGAGATCTGAAATAGTAGGTAACACTCTGAAGGATATTTTAGGAAATATCTTGGCTGAAAAAGGAAGGTAATCAACAATTAAATAGAGATGTCCGATTCTCAGTTAGTTGTTGAGAGAGATTGTCTCAATTTAATCGTCACCTCTTTGACCGACCCTGAGGCGACACTGTAGGTGTGAGATTAAATCCTTGGAATGGTAGGATAAACTGCATGAATGAAATCACGTTTTTAATTCCTAAAATAATTATTTATTGTGGTGTATGATTTGATTTATATTTCTGTCATAATTCATTTTCGCAACTACATATCATCTCAAAGGTATCTAAACTGCTAAGCATATTATATTGACAAATAACAACTTCGTAAAAGTGGAAAAGTAACAAGAAAGTTGAACTCATAAATCGAGAATGCAATTAATCTTCGGTAGAGGATTCTCCTCTTGAGCCTTCAAACTTAAGTGACAAGAAAGTCACTGCTGTCACTTGTGTTGAACGAGAGACAAAACAAAATTAGTTCAAAGATGACAAGAATGATTCGGTATCAATCTCACCTAGACATCCCACAGTTCATGAGTAGTGTCTACTCAAATGAACTGCTAGTTCACAGCCATTTCCTTTAAAGAAAGCCAAGAATGGGAAGGTAAATGTCTACAAGTGTAAGTCCTCTAAACTAAATAAGTTAAAGACTATGTTGGTCCCTTGAAAAGGCTTTGGTTAAGTTTAGAGGGGGGGTGAATAAACTTAACACTTAAAACTTTTGGAGTTGACAAACTCAGCAAAGTCCTGCTGACTGCTCAGTAGTCTGCTGACAGTAGATATTACTGAATTTGTTGCAGCGGAATATATTCAAATTAAGCCTTATTACTTGTTGTTAAAAGATGATACTAAGTATTACATACTTAGTAGTGTAAGTGTGTGATTCAGTTGCTAGTTTCAGCAAGTTAATGTGATCAGTATACTAAATGCAGAAATTAATGCAGAAAGTAAGTAGGCAATTTTATAGTGGTTCCAGGTGGTGTAATCCTGTCAGTCCACTCTTCTCCTGTGATGTTGGAGAAATTCACTAGAGATCTTTGAGGTTGCAGTTACAAAAATCCCTAAGCTGTCTGTCCTTCACCAATAACTATGGCTTCACAAACTGAACACTTGGAATAGGTAGGATTGCTGCTCCAAAGTATTCCACTGGTCCTTGAAGGGTAGAATTGACTCTTCACCAGCTCCACCACGAACAACAGTTCTTGACACTTAAGTGCTTCTCTATATTCAGCAGGTTTCTTGTAAAAGAATGTATGAATCAAGTAAATGATTCAACAGTCAGCAGCTTGATCAGGATGAAATGATCAGCATCTTGATGTCTTCAAGTGTGTATACTTGATGTAACTTGATGGCAGGTTACACTTGAAGAATTTTTTGGATCAGTAGCTTTAAGTTCAGTAATGTCAGCAGAGTGATTTCTTGATAAGAATCTGATAGCTCAAAGTAGATTGTTATTTTTCATCACTTGTATCTGAATCAGGAGTCCTCTATTTATAGGTGAGAATCCTGTGACTTACGTTTGAAATTCAAACATAGCCGTTTCAGATTTGTCCCCATCTTGACTTGCATTCTGTCCCTGTACATAGTACTGACACTGTCAGTTTACTTTTTGACAGTTTTCAGTCTGTCGACCCTTTGACTTATATCCATTGGTTAATCCTCTGATCATTCCAACATCCCATTAATCTTGACCATTGATTTGTTGATAAAATCGAGACTTGTAATCTTCCGATGTAACCTTTGATTAAATCGAAATTTACATTCAGCAGATACCTGTGTATATTAGTCTGCTGAACTTCATGTCAGTCAACTGTTTTGAGTTTGCTGTGTTTATAAAACACTTCAGTTGACTGTCTTCTATCTAACTTTTAATTGTGAAGTTATAGTACACCATTTTGATTATAACTAAGTTCCAATCACCACTTAACATATAGAACTTAG
Source organism: Gentiana straminea (assembly GCA_036785695.1). Classification (NCBI taxonomy): domain Eukaryota; kingdom Viridiplantae; phylum Streptophyta; class Magnoliopsida; order Gentianales; family Gentianaceae; genus Gentiana; species Gentiana straminea. The sequence goes on along the minus strand of JAVUPR010000224.1, from coordinate 8,730,111 downwards.
ACCTTGTACACAAGGTATATGTAATCAGTTTAGGTCATCACAGACTTCCCTAAATTCTGATTCCATAACCTTGACTTTAAATACTTAGTTTGATCCCTTAGCCTTCAATAACTGAGTTTGAACCCTCAGCCTTCAGTCTTCAGCAGGTTCCTAACTAGTCTACTGACTCAGTAACCTTACTGACCTAGACAGGTTTGCTGACAAAGTCAGCTGACCTAATTACAATGATTGTTTGATCAAACCTATACAAAAATCAAAATCTAATAAACCTATACGTTTGATCTAGACATATTTTTGCCTTTGCTCTATAACAGCTAGTCTGGCACTCATCATTAAAACTTAAAATAAGCCCAACAGACTAAACCGGATTATTAATCGAAGAAAATATAGGATAAGGAAAGTGATTTCGGATCACTAACCTATGAATCCTTAGAGACTTTCTTAACCGAGTAATTTGAGTTGAAAGCTAAAGTACTTTTGTAAGAACAAGGTAGCTGAGCATTGATGATAAAAGAGTAGACAACGGGCAGTTATTTCTAAGATAGTGTGAGTGATATAAGGAAATAAATTTCGGATTTTAATCCTTGAATATCGTAGAAATCTAATTTATGTTTTCAGATTCGTTGGAACAAATGGATTCACTTTCACATCTATAGTTGCCTTAAAGAAAGTGAATATGACATTTGTATATGATTCCAAGACTTGTAATTTTGTTTGATAGAGTCAGAACCACTAAGAAATGTTGAAAAGGTATATGTAACACGTCAAAAACTATTAAGGCTAATGGTTTCCGTATTATGATAAACGATTCTTTAGCATCTATTAATTAGTGCATATATCCAAAAGATAAGATCTGAAGACTGGCTAAGGTTGATTCCTATCTTCCAGTCTAAGAACACTATCTCAAAGGAAAAATGACTAAGTAACCTTTCAATTAGGAAAATGTAATAGAGCTGAAGAAGTATCACAACTTGTTCATATTGACCTTCGGGGTCTTATGAAGGATACAAGCTAGTGGGAGCTTTTGAGTAATAGACAGTTTGTCTAAAGACTACTCGAAACGCCGAATAGTTCATCTAAATATTTGGAGGAATCTCTTATATTACCAGAGAAAAGAGTATTTCATGCTCAGATATAGGCCATAGCATAGTTTTTGGAACTGATGCTCGGCCTACCTCCGAGTGAAACGATTTCACTGAAAGGATACACCATGTATTGTCTTGTATAGTTATTGATATGCTACATTACACTTCTTAACTTGATTAAGATATTGATTGCAAAATAACGGTTTACATTGTTATGTAATACCGAGAAGTCTACCTAGAAGATGCTTATGAATTTGTGGATAAGGAGTGATGTAAATTTATTCCACTTCCGCAAATAGAGGCATTTAGCATTTATGCTTGAAGGTAGGACTGGAGATTTTGCATACACGTTCAGATGGTGACTGATCATGAAATATCTAATGCAATGAATAATGGTTGGTTATAAAATTCTTAAGATCGGATAGTGACGGTTACACCGTTACATCCTTTCTAAAAAAATGCTTAAATAACAACCTTGGACCTTGAAGTAAAGATACTCAAAGAGTTACTATCTGATTTAATCAGACCAAATGCAACATTGGTTGTTGGGGATTACGCTGATTAATACTACTAAACTAGATCAGAATATCAATCCACCCAAATGCAGTGGGAGTATGGTCTAACCAATGACCCGCTGTGATTAAGCAGTCTTTACAGCCTGCTTGGGGTGATCGATCACCTATGGTCCTTCTGGAAGGACTGTATAGGATTCTGACAATAGAAGGTTGGTTTAAAGCCATAAACCTCTAAATGGAGTTTTGGTACTCCAGTTCTGTTAACAATCTTGTAGAACCACCTGAGTGTCTCGGGCCCAGTGGGAGTAATTGGATCTACGTGATGAGAATGAATGGAAAGTTTACTTTTCAAGGCAAAGCCAAGTGGTCTAGGGGTAATTCCCTGAGAAGTAGATTGTTTAAAAGGGATGATGCCCTTAAAATTTCTCACCACTCAACCTTGCTTGACTCCATGTAAAGCGGAAAGATTAATAGGGTGATGCCCTGATACTTTCTTGCCCAACCATGGTGGTTGAATTCATTCAGAACAGAAGGGTTTTAGCTCGAAGCCAATGGCAGATTGACTGCATATGCTTATATCCATTGATGGATTAAAGCAAACCTCTAGGTCATTGAAAGCCACATATTGGAAATGTGTAAGCTTGACCAAAAGTATTGATGAGTCTTTTGTAGACTGGAGAATCAATATTGGTAAAGTAGTAGACATTAGTGTTTATAAAGGATAACACTTCAACAGTTGAGAATAACATGAGTGTGTTATCTGAAGTCAAGAACTTACGAGCCAACGCTTCTCTGAATCAGAGAAGTGGACTATATAGAAATCGATTCGGTCGAATTCATGAGAACAAGTTGTGGCAGTATCCCATCCATCTTATTGTTTAAGATGATATTTTCGTATGCAACATTCAACGAGAGGTTTCCTACCCAACCCCTCATGGAATAATTCTCTCAAATCTTCGGATATAGATAAAATGGGATAAGTTCTCCTTTGGATAGAGAATGTCAGATTATTAAAAGTCAATTAAAGTCGAGTCTTGGATTTAAGCAATGGATAGCAGTATAGTATGTCTTCAAGTATCTTTAGAGAATGAGGAATCATATGCTTGTGTATTCGGGTGCAAACCTGAGTGTTGTTGACTACACTGATTCTGATTATTAGTCGGATTAAGGATGATCGTGAATCGATCTCAGGCTCAGTGTTTTCTCATAGTGATGGAGCTATATTCTGGAGCAATCCTATGTTGCCAATTTGATTTTGTAGGTCAAATACATAGAAGCTTTAGGAGCAGCTAGAGAGGCAGTATGGCTTAAAAGGGTCCTTGCTGATCTGGAAGTAATTCCAGGTCTTGTTGAGCCGATATCATTTTACTGTGAAAACAGTTTAAAGGTAGCTCAAGCAAAGGATCTTCGCAGTCACAAGAGGTCAAAAGCATATTGAGGGAAAGTACCAGCTGCTCAGACAGACATGTAGAGAGGTGACGTTTTTGGTCCTAAAGATCGCCTCAAGCCGACAACCTAACTGATCGGTTTACCAAGTCGCGTGGCAACTATTGTCACTGATAAGCGCTTGGCGGTTATAAAATTGGGAGATATGTCTCATCTGCTTTAGAGCAAGTAGGGAGAATGTTGTGGATAGAAAGGATAAGGGTGTGGTGCTCTAAAGGCAATTGTTGCTTGTCCTTACGGGCAATTGGGAGATTGTGGAAAGTAGCGCCCGAAAGACAATTTATGTAATTGTTTTTATAATTAATAAATGACAGATTTATTCTCATCTTATTATTTTCTTTGTGCTTATATTTAATACACTGCTGAAAACCCTAAGTCGTATCATATGTAGCCATATAACTTAGTGTGTGTCACACATGAAGATTAAGTTTATGGTGATACACTTGAACTAACAAACCGTGGTGAACTTAGTCAAAGTATGGGGTCTATTGATTAAACCACCATTAATGCGCCCAAAACACTTTCTGGTGTGACCATCTTATCCGGACCGTCGACATTGGTTGTCAAAGTGGGGCATTTGTATATGATGAGAGTCATCTAGGACTGGACCGGTTTAATCTGCATTTCTCATCTAATTCCGTGATTGAGAAATCTTATTAAATCACAAGATGATCATATATGGATTAACCTTAATCCTGAAGTGATTGCATACTCCTACTTGTTTCAGGATAGAGTTTGATGTGTTCGTTAAGGATCTCTAAGAGGCGCGGTCCAAATCACTTTCACGTTGGCACTATTCTGGAATGAGTGAGAAGTGTGTATCTCATAGATATGAAATTCATTCCTTCCTGCGGGAAGTAGAAAGACAATCCCTTATTTGTTAATCCTAGAAACTGATCGATCCCGGGAGTTCGTATTGGTTATGAACAAATTGATCACTAGTGGGTTAATGGTAATTAAGGATGAGATGTAATGAAGAAGGTTTACGGAAATATTCCTGCTTCTTTACGGATAGTCTATGGAGGGTTAGTCTGTATGTAATGATTATATCAATGGGCACTTATTGACTCGACGTTTTGAGAATAAGTTATATCTATAATCGATATAGTTCAGTTTCAGATTTATGGTGGCGTAATTACGGAATTAATAAGTTGAGTAGAAAATATTCTGTTCGATGAATATTTTATTCAATTTATTTGAGCTACTGGTTATAGGTCCATGGTCCCCGGGTTGGCTCGTAACACGCGAGTGTTTTCTCGTTTTATGGAACCTCGAGAATTAATTAAATAGTTGGTCTATTTAATGAATATACAATATTATTTATTTGGTAAATAATATTTAAAATAAAAAAAGACATTTTCTATTAAAATGGCTTAATAGGTGGCACCCCATGTTGACATAATTAGGAAAATAAATTTTGTAGATTATGTCACATGTGTAATTATTTAATTATTTATTTGTTAGATAATTAATGGAAAAGAGATAAAGAGATTGAGTTTTTGGGACTTATCTCTTATCTTGTGGCAAATATCTTTTCCTTATGGGAATAGGTAATTGTGGTGTGAAAATGATAACTCTCTCTTGACTAGTTATTTTCCTATAAAAAGAGAGTTCCTCCTAGGACAATAAAGAACACAAATTGGCGCCACCATCAAAATAAAAAGGAAGAAAAATTAGTTTCTTGCCTTACTCATTAAGTGGAGAAAAACTAGGGTTTTTCTTATGCATATTTGAGGAGGTTCTACAGCGAGGATCGACGTCCACCAGTCGTCGCTTGGAGATACAATCTAGAAGATCACGGCTTCTCCCTCTCTGTCGATTTACTATCCCTCTCCGTTTAGGTAAATCTTCAACCTTCTCATAGTTAGATTAATTGTTTATGCGAATCAAATCGTGGTATTATCGCATGCAAATTTATTCGTAGCTTCCGATGTGCATGGTCGAGCGGCTCGATCGGTGCTGTGAATCAGATCTGACGATCCAATTATGGATGGAATCCGGATTTGGGTTTCTGTATATCCAGCAGAAATTAACTTTAAAAATCCTGTGAAAATAATGGGATCTTTTTTTTGAAATATTTTAAAATTGGGTCTCTTAAATCAAAACGAGAACAGAGTCCTAATATAGAAGAACCTCGCTCTTATACCGATTGTTAGTCCCATAGATAAGACTTGCACAACCCGAAAAACAATAAATCACATGAATGTTAAACATCACGTGAATTAACTTTTCTAAATAATTTTTTTTCTTATCACTTGATGTGAATAACTTCTTAGATTAATGCATGGAGGATTTATTTAAAGCCTTTCCAAATCAGTTTCCAAGTTTGTATGCAACGCTGAAGTAAACATGCTGAAAGAGAATGACTGAAAGTAAAGTGCCAAAAGTAAATGAACAAAAGGTTTATAGTGGTTTATGGTGGAGTAATCCCTAAGTCCACTCTTCGTCTGTGATGATGGAGGAATTCACTATTGTACACAAACTCTTTTACAATAGTGTATGATTGTCCTTGACAACTCTTCCAGCTGCTTCACAATCTGATCGTTCAATCCATGATTGTAGTCTCTGCCGCTACACTGAAATTGCTCTACTTTTCCTTCGAAGGTGGGATTTATTATTTAAAATTGTTACTACAAACACAATTCCTTGACAGAGACTCATATTCTTTAACTACTTCAGTCCTTCAAAGTAAACCACTACTTCACTGATAAAACTTATGTCATTGACTGCATGCACAACTTCACATAATCACTTATTTCTTAGTAATAAAGTTGGAGTAGAGATGAATCAATAAGCTGATTCAATGAATTTAGACTTTCTTGATTTGTCGACGTAGCTTCAGAATGTGCTCAACTTGATTCAAGGGTTTTGATGTTAAATTATTCTTTGTAGCTTGAGTGCTTGCAATTTCTTCAACTCTTCAGATATAACTTTAATGCTCTGAGTATATTCCCCATTTGTATATTAGTAGAATACTTCGGTATTGGTCTATAGTTTTTCAAAAGACTATTGTAAAAATTGGCTTAAGTCCTTTATTTATAGGTGGTAAATATACTTCATTCAGACCTGACCCTTTACATCTGAATATGCATCTTCAAGTCCGATGTTGAGTTGGCATATTTGAAAGTTTTAGATCTACAATATACATCTTCAAATATAACCGTTCTAATGACTGAAATTCTGATTTTAACGTTACTAGTATGGTTTTATTAACTTTTGTCTTGTAGCTTGTAGAACGTCCATATTTTCAGTGTTCTGACAACTATATCTCTGTTCTGCAATAAATGCTTGTCAACTTTTACTTATTACTTCTGACAAACATTATTCTTCTCATGACTTGATCTACTGAGACTCGATTTCTTTGAGATAACTTCGGATATGATTATTCAAGTACCAATTCTTCATGTATGATCTGAATGTCTTTAAATATGGATCTGTTTCTACTCAGCATGACTTCTGCTATTAGATCTGATCATCCTTGGATTTGATTTGTAACTTGTATAATCTTTCTATAGACTAAGATCAAAATACTCGAAATTTTCAACTACAGCATCACTAATACTAGTATCATAAAGTTTTTTGCCATCACAGAAATAATTGAAGATAAAATTTTGAACTCAACTTTTAAGTTCTTCACACATATTCTGATCTTCAATATTCACAAATGAGCCTAACTCCTCAGCCTTCACATCTTCTAGATCTTGTCTTTGATTGCATTTTGAAGACCTACAAGGTTTCTAGTGTTGTTCTTATCTGATCAACTTATACAATATTAGACTCTAGTAAACCATATACATATAACAGACCTAAACTTACAGGCTTATATCACAACCAGTCTAATCATCATCAAAACTAAACCCTTAACTGAATCTTCAAAATGAAATTATGAAGAGATCATTAAAACGTGTTCGTCAGGGAAGACATTTTTGGATAAGCACCGAATAATTGAAAATTGAAAGCAGCTATCAGAAGTCCATTAGATATGAATTGTTTGGGCTCGCACCTATCCTTTCACACCACGTTAGCATGGAAACAGGATTCCTACGAGGAAGACAAAGACACAGAGTTTTCTTACTTAAAGGCTCTAATGCTTAAAAAAAAGGATAATCATCCAAATCCTTGAGATCATCAAAAAAATTGAGGAGGCGGCTCGAAATAAGCACAAGGCATTTGAATTTCATAATGCAGGCTATCAGGCCCCAATAAAGTTGGAGATGCTAAGACTATATTTATCGGCTCGGGCCACGTCACTCTGTTACAAGACCTCACCTGTGATCTTTGATCCATCTCCGGTCAGGAGGGATTTTGACATGGATACGACCTGGAAGTCACATGGATGGTTCGAATTGGACATCAATTGGGTTAAACTGGTAATTGGGCCAACTGTTGAATAGGTGTTTTAAACCCAATCGGGTCGGACCGGATCCGACCTGGTCAGGTCGTTCACAGTCTATTTAATTCATGTAATGACTTTATTATGATTAATAAAACTACTTTTGTTATTATGAACCAATTATGTTATTGTATATATAGTAATGTCCTTAGTACTAAACTGTGATAGAGAAACCATGATAGTGATTATGGTTGATAAGATCTCGAATCACTTTAATAGGTTTGGTACTTAAATGTCTCTAGTCGTATGTACTGTCAAACAGGACATTGATAGCATTATTAGACTAGCACGTATTGTATGTCTTCTATCTTATTGAAGATAGGGATAGATCTTGTCTATCAAAGTGTTAAGACACTTAGACTGTACGTGGACGTGTAGTAGAGAATGCGTACGTTAGACTGGCCCATTTACATTAAGTGTCGCAGTATGTGACAGTTGTGTAATTATCCTGAGACCAGAGTCTTCATGGCATCACGGTGTGGATTGTCATTCTTTGACACTATTGAGATTTCCCCTAGCCATAGGGTGATAAAGCGATAGTGATTGGGTGTGTTATTAAAGCATGCGTAGGATACATGTTTGTTCGTCCGGAAATCGCTTATCCTATTAGTAGGAATAAATATCTGAAATGTCCTTTTTATAAGGAATGTCTAGCTCTCGTGAATCTTTGCAAAGTGGGAGTAAATGAGTAATTCCGAGAGAGCATGATATCAAGATTATAAGATACGATCGTTGAAGTATTGACACTCAAGATACGATTTTATGGACATTATAACATCGACATGATTCTATTTACACGGTAACTGTTTCACATGGAAGGTAGTAGTCATTGCTTTTGACTTTTCCGATGATTGGGGGTCACGGTGTGTTGCTAGACGCTATCCCGTGATCGTTAGGTATGAAGGGCATTTTCGTAATTTGCACTTTGTGTCTACGGCCAACATATTCGGAAGCCTATCGGGTCACACACATAAGAACATCTAGCTGGATTAAAATGCGGTTATAATGATAACCAAATAATCAAAGTTTATCTCGTCTATAAATTGTTATACTTATTAAATTACTATGACGGTATTTATTTATTATGAATAAATTAAATAAAATATATTAATTATATTGATTAATTAAAGAATCTTCCGGATGCCAATTTAATGGTATTTGGGGCGCCACTTTTTATTGTATAATATACACTTGTATTGTGCAATTTAGTTAACGATATTATCATATATTAATATTGGATAGTAATTGATTTTGGAAATATATATTTATGGTAATAAGATAATGATATTCAATATTAGATATTGGCAATATCTTAGATTTATTTTAATATAAGATATTATAATAAAAAGAGATAAATCAATCAAAGTGATTTTCCTTATTTTATTAGGAAAAATGTTTTTCTCTCTCATCAATCTACTAGAAGCTAATCCACATCAGTTTGGGAACACATAAGTGGCACACCACTCTCTTATATAAGAGAGGGGTTGGCTATCTCTTTTGTATCATCACAATTAGAATAGTTCTAATTTACAAAATAAACTGAGAGCTTCTTAGAGAGAGATTTAGAGAGAGAGAGAGAAAAGGCCGGTCTAGCAACCAGATTTTTCTAGTAACTATCAAAGGAGGATTCCGGTGAGGTGCTCGTGTGGATATAGTTAGAGGCCGGACACGTGGATGGTTTACACGCACTACTAGTCTCCATTGACTGTCAAAGCGTCGATCTATTAGATCAACCAAGGTAATCGCCGTCAACTACTTAACGTGTTTATTGTATTAAACGAAGTCGATCTTGGGATGTGAAAACAAATTTTAAATTCCGCTGCGTAAACTAGTAGATTTCCTAACAGTAGTATCAGATCGAACTTTGAACTTAAGCAATAAGCACAAATTAATTTGCGTAGTAATTAATTGATAGATGCAAGATCTAGATTCACGAAACGAAGAAAACCAAAAAAAGGCTTTCGGCGGTGGGGCTGCTCAGCCGACTGGCGGCGGCGCCCCACCTTGATCACACCGGCGGCGTCGGCTGCCCTTTTGGTGGTCGGCGTCGGCTGGTGGTTCTTGGTGGACCCCGAAAAATTTGTTTTCGTTCTTTTGTGATTACTTTTTGGTGCATTGATATCTCTTTTATTTAGTTGATGTTATGTGACTAACTAATGGCTCAAATAGTTTGAATCATTGGGATGCCACATGGCATTATTTAGTAATGGTCTTTCCAAATTTTATTTGGAATAGGCCTAGGTCTTTTCCAAAATATTTGATTTTGGAAAAATCCTAAGCCTAGGTCCTTTTCAAAATTTTGATTTTGGAAATGGCCAAGGGAGATGCCTTTTGGTTTTGGAGACCAAATGCTTCCCTTTTGATTAAGAATCCAAAGGAAAGAAACAAAAGAGACCCGGTTTAATTTTGATTTAATTTGAATAGTTTCAATTGATTAAAATTAAAATCGATTAAGATTAATCGTTCATTTTTATTTCGGTTAAATTTTTTTAATTAATTCAAAGTTAATTGATTAATCGATTTGATAAAATAAGACACAAATTGGAAGAATTAAAATTTAATCTTTTTAATAAGATTTATTATTGTATGAATTAGATGTTGTAGATATAATGTGATTATATGGACCCCGATTGATCATGGACTTGACCAATAGGATATATGTGAATGATTGATTTTCTGTTGTTTTTTTTTTCAAATTTTCCTAGGCCGTTATGAAGAACGTGACCTAGTTTATTTTCTGTATTAATCTCATTCCTGTTGGCTCCCCCCGTGTGCGGCGGGTGTATGTATTTATTAGATAGATTTTATGTAACATGAATGAAGCGGAAGATGGAGACCAAAGAAAGAACACAAATAAAATCCCATTGGAGAATGACACATTAAAGATCCTATTTGCGGTTGCAGCTATCTTTAGATTGTGACCCGCGGTTTCATCAGTTTGTATTCGAAACCGTGCCTAGGAAAAGTCCATGATCATACCGCTTATATTGTGCACGGAATGGTGTATGTTTTACTTTATTTTGATAACGTAGAAATATGCACGTATAAGATGAGACCATAATTAAATTAATTGAGAGAATTAATTCGACACTAATTAAGTGAATTAATTTAAAAGTATTCCCACAAAAAAATTGAGTTATATTTGTCTCCAAATGTTATAATGACGGTGAAGAGCCCTTGTTCGGATCCAACTGATCGGCCCTCATCGGGAGTTGACCTACCTCGGGTATATCGTCGTTATCAAGATTTGATCGTTATGTGATCTCATGAATATTTGGGTTACGACTCGACTAAGAATCTTACGGTGATTGCCCTCGTCAGGACCGTCTGATTTTAGAAACAATGGGTTAACTATCACATAAGATGTGAATTGTCAAAGAGTTGACTAGTCAACCAATGGAAGCCGCATGAGATGTGGCCGGTAAGTGTACCCACCTTTCGAAATTGACCGGGTCGATCGGCCCTTGTCGGGGATCAAGTCAACTAGATTGGATTCCACCCACTAAAGAATTAATTAAAAAATTTGAAAGCCAATTGTGAATAGTTGGCTAGTGGGAGCAAAACCTAATTAAAATTTTTAAAGTGCAATTTTATTGTTTTGTATACATGAACTTTTACTTACGTTATCTTTACTTTATTGTTGTAGAAATGTCGAACAAATTGAACCTTCATTTTATCATCGATAACAAGCTTGACGAAACAAACTTTCTCGACTGGGAAAGAAATCTTAAAAACGTTTTGAGACATGAAAAAATTAGCTATGTTTTAGACACACCCCTGACTAAGGACCCTAAAGATGCTACTACTGAGGAATTGGTTAAGAAGCATGAAAAACAACGTTCTAACAGTGAGGAGGCTACTTGCATCATGCTTGCTTCTATGACACCGGAACTTCAGATTCAACATAGGTCAATAGACGCTTACACTATAATGACGCACCTAAAGGAACTCTATGCTTCCCAGTCTCGCACTGAGAGGTACGAGGTCTCGAAGGAACTTTTTGGTTGCATGATGGCTCCAGGTTCCCCGGTTGGGTCGCACGTGCTAAAGATGATTGGTTATATTGAGAGGTTGAGAAACTTGGCCATAAGACCCAGTTGAGTATTGACTTGATTCTACAATCTCTACGGACTCCTACTCGCAGTTTATGATGAACTATCACATGAATAAGATTGATTCCTCACTCGCTGAGTTATTGAACATGCTTAAAACTGCGGAAGGCACTATTGGCAAGGGTAAGCAAGTGTTGCTCGTGACTTCTTCCAAAAGGAAGAAGAAAGCCCTAAAGAATTCCAAGAAGGCGAAGGAGGCTACCAAGCCGAAGCCTAAAATAGCTAAAGACAAGTCCAAGGATGCTTGCTTCCATTGTGGCCAACCTGGTCATTGGAGGAGAAATTGCAAGGCCTTCTTGAATGCTAAGAAGAACAAGCACATGTATGTTTATGATTGAGATCAATATTGCTTCTTCTAAGTCTAACCACTGGGTATTAGATACTGGATGTGGTTCTCATATTTGTACAGATATGCAGGCACTAAGAATGACTCAAGATCTAAGGAAAGGAGAAGTGGACCTGCACGTTGGGAATGGAGCAAGTGTTGTTGCCCTAGCCGTAGGAGTTTATTTTCTTTCATTTCCCAGTGGGCTAGTACCTGAATTAAATAACTGTTATTTTGTTCCTGCTCTTACGAAGAGCATTATTTCAATTTCTACATTGGATGTTGAAGGATTTTCTTTTACGTTTGAGAATAAATGTTGTTCTTTTCTCGCGATGGAATGTTTTATGGTACTGGAAAACTTGACAATGGTCTCTACGTATTAGATATGAATATTGATATACTTAATATAAACAACAAGAAAGCCAAATCAAATGACTTGAATGAATCCTACTTGTGGCATTATAGACTTGGCCATATAAATAAGAATCGCATTTCCAAACTCCATAAACACGGATTGTTGGATCACTTTGATTATGAATCATTTGATACATGCGAAACTTGTTTACTTGGCAAGATGACAAAGTCACCGTATAGTGGCAAAGGGATAAGATCCAACGAATTGCTTGAGCTCATACATATTGATGTATGCGGCCTAATGTCAATTCAAGCCAAAGGAGGAGACTCTTATTTTATCACCTTCACTGATGACCATTCTCGATATGGTTACATATACTTAATGAAGTATAAGTCTGAAGCTTTTGAAAAGTTCAAAGAGTTCAGATGTGTAGTAGAGAAACAACTGGGTAAAGAGATTAAGACACTTTGATCTGATCGAGATGGCGAGTACCCAGATGGAGAGTTTCAAGATTATTTAAAGGTGAATGGGATTCTACCTGAATAGACTCCACCCGGAACACCTTAGATGAATGGCGTCCGAAAGGAGAAATCGAACTTTGTTGGACATGGTGTGAACCGTGTGATCCATGATGAGCTATGCAGTTCTTCCAAAATCGTTTTAGGGGTATCCTTTAGAAACTGCATCTTATACACTGATCTGAGTTCCACCAATGATGGTAGATTCTACATCATACAAAGTATGAAATAAGAAGAAACCGAATCTGGTATATCTTAAACCTTAGGGTTGTCCGGCTTACGTGTAGCAGATGATGCGTGACAAACTAGAAGCTAGATCTGACAGATGTCTATTTGTGGGTCATCCTAGAGAAACTAGAGAATACCAATTTTACCATCCAGGAGAACAAAAGGTGTTTGTCTCCAGGACTGGCCACTTTCTGGAGAAAGGGTTCATTCTGGAAAGGGTCAGTAGGAGTAAGATTGATCTTGAAGAGATTCAAGAGCCATTTATAGACAACCATCAGTTGATGGAAGAAAGGCAGGCACCATATACCGATGAGGTGCAAGCACCTGCTCTAGAGACAAACACACCTCAAAAATCCACTAGGGAACACCGTGAATCCAAGAAAGACGAGGACCTTAAAACTTACTAGGAGGTGTTGATGAGGCATGACAAAGAGAAATGGCTAAAAGCCATGAATTCAGAAATGGAATCCAAGAAAGACAACCAAGTTTGGAACTTAGTTTATCCACCTGAAGGTTATAAGCAAAGACAAGGAGTTGACTATGACGAAACCTTTTCACCAGTAGCTATGCTAAAGTCCATTAGAATTCTTCTTGCTATTGCAGAATACCATGATTATGAGATCTGGTAGATGGATGTGAAAACAACTTTCCCTAACGGGAATCAGTCTGAGGAGGTGTACATGACACAGCCTGAGGGTTTCACAAACAATGATGCTAGGATGGTATGCAAGTTGCAAAGATCCATTTATGGATTGAAGCAAGCTTCTCGGAGTTGGAATACTCGCTTTGATGAGACAATCAAACAGTTTGATTTCATCAATAACGAAGATGAGCCGTGTGTTTATAAAAAGGTTAGTGGGAGTGCCGTTGTTTTCTTAGTACTTTATGTAGATGACATATTGCTTATAGGAAATGATATTCCTATGTTACAGTCGGTTAAAGTTTGGTTGTCCAAGAACTTCTCCAAGAAGGACTTGGGTGACGCAGCCTATATTATAGGAATCAAGATCAACAGAGATAGATCTAAGAGGTTGCTGGGTCTGTCGCAGCCCACCACATAGACAAGATGCTGAAGAGATTCATCATGGAGCAATGAGTCCTCAGACAGAGGAGGAAAGGGCGCAAATGAGTAGGATCCCCTATGCTTCGGCAATCGGGTCTATCATGTATGCCATGTTATGCACAAGACTAGATGTCTCGTACCATCTGAGTCTGACTAGAAGGTACCAGTCAAACCCAGGTGATGGTCACTGGGTTGCTGTCAATAATATTCTTAAGTACATGAAGCGTACTAAGGATATGTTCATGGTTTACGAGAACTCTGATTTGGTTTTACGAGGTTACACAGATGCCAGTTTTCAAACTGACAAGGATGACTTTAAGTCACAATCTGGATTTGTTTTCACGCTTAATGACGGGGCAGTGAGCTGGAAGAGTTCCAACCAAGAGACTACTGCAGACTCTACAACGCAAGCCGAGTATATAGCAGCCTCGGAGGCGGCAAATGAAGTGGTTTGGATGAAGAAGTTCATTACTGAACTTGGTGTGGTTCCATCCATTAACGGTCTAGTCCCACTGTACTTTGATAACAATGAGGCAATTGCTCAGTCAAAGGAACCAAGGCCTCATCAGAAATCCAAACATGTGCTACAGTGTTATGACTTGATACGAGAGATAGTAGATAGAGAAGATGTAAAGATAGAGAATGTCCATAACATAGCTGATCCGTTAACCAAGACATTGTCACAGGCAAAGCATGAGAAACATGTTCACATGCACGGGCTTAGGCATATGGGTGATTGGCTTTGGGCCAAGTGGGAGATTGTTGAATATGTGTCCTAAACCCAATTGGGTCAGACCCGGATTCAACCGGTTCGGGTCGTTTACAGTCTATTTAGTTCATGTAATAACATTATTATGATTAATAAAAGCACTTTGGTTATTATATATGTTGTTTATCTTTATGAACCAATTATGTTATTGTATATATAGTAACGTCCTTAGTATTAAACTGTGATAGAGAAACCTTGATAGTGATTATGGTTGATAAGATCACGAATCACTTTAATAGGTTTGATACTTAAATGTCTCTAGTCGTATGTACTATCAAACAGGACATTGATAGTATGATTAGAGTAGCACGTATTGAATGTCTTTTATCTTATTGAAGATAGGTATAGATCTTGTCTATCGAAGTGTTGAGACACTTGGACTGTACGTGGACGTGTATTTGAGAATGCGTACGTTAGATTGGCCCACTTATATTAAGTGTCGCAGTATGTGACAGTTGTGTAATTATCCTGAGATTGGAGTCTTCATGGCATCACAGTGTGGATTGTCGTGCTTTGACACTATTTAGATTTCCCCTAGCCACGGGGCGATCATGCGATAGTGATTGGGTGTCATATTGAAGCATGCGTAGGATACATGTTTGTTCGTCCAGAAATCGCATATCCTATTAATAGGAGTAAATATCCGAAATGGCCTTCTTATATGGAATGTCTAGCTCTCGTGAATCTTTGCAAAGTGGGAGTAAATGAGTTATTCTGAGAGAGCATGATATCCAGATTATAAGGTTTGATCGTTGATACACCGACACTCAAGATACGATTGTATGGAAATTATAACAGCGATAGGATTCTATTTACACGGTAACTGTTTCACATGGAAGGTAGTAGTCATTGCTTTTGACTCTTCCATGATTGGGGGTCACGGTGTGTTGCTAGACGGTATCCTGTGATCGTTAGGTATGAAGGGAATTTTCGTAATTTGCACTTTGTGTCTACGGCCAACATATTCGGAAGCCTATCGGGTCACACACATAAGAACATCTAGCCGGATTAAAATACGGTTATAGTGATAACCAAATAAGGAAAGTTTATCAAGTCTATAAAGTGTTATAGTGATTAAATTAATATGACGGTATTTATTTATTGTGAATAAATTAAATAGAATATATTAATTATATTGATTAATTAAAGAATATTCCGGATGCCAATTTAATGGTCTTTGGGCGCCACTTTTGATTGTATAAAATACTTTTGATTGTATAAAATACACTTGGATTGTGCAATTTAATTAATGATATTATCATATATTAATATTAGATATTAATTGATTTTGGAAAAATAGATTTATGGTAATAAAATAAAGATATTCAATATTAGATATTGAAAATATCTTATATTTATTTTAATATAAGATATTAAAATAAAGAGATAAATCAATCAAAGTGATTTTTCTTATTTTATTAGGAAAATGTTTTTCTCTCTCATCAATCTACTAGAAGCTAATCTCAATCAGTTTGGGAAGACATAAGGGGCGCACCACTCTCCTATATAAGAGAGGGATTGACTTGCTCTTTTATATCATTACAATTAGAATAGTTCTGATCTACAAAATAAACTGAGAGCTTCATAGAGAGAGATTTAAAGAGAGAGAGAGAAGGCCGGTCTAGCAGGCGGATTTTTCTAGTTGCTATCCAATGAGGATTCCGGCGAGGTGCTCGTGTGGATATCGTTAGAGGCCGGACATGTGGACAGCTTGCGTGCACTACTACTCTCCCTTGACGGTCAAAGCACCGATCTATTAGATCAACCAAGGCAATCGCCGTCAACTACTTAACTTGTTTATTGTATTAAACGAAGTCGATATTGGGATCGGAAATCAAACTTTAAATTCCACTGCGTAAACTAGTTGATTTCCTAACACCAACCCCAAAGTCTAGCCCAATGTTGGCTCCTAGTCCAAAGAAATTGGTCAGACATAAGCCTACCTCATTCGGGTCGCTCTCAACATTCAGTCGGCCTCATCTCAACATTAATTTGCCGACCCAGCCGCACGATTCGCTCCTCAACAGAATAGGTTATTTGTGACCTCTAAAGGCATTTATATGGAACTAATAGGCACGATCCGAAAATTCATCCCAATTAACTGCCTAAAATCAATGATTCACATCCCACGATTCTAGCCTAATTGAGCCATGATTTCCTCACGATTGGCATCACACCGGTACTAAATCACATGCCCTACAATCGATTGATTCGTTGGGAGAATTGGATACCGGATCACCTCACGACTACGTTATATTGGATTGATCTTACACAATACTAGGTAAGTATGAAGTCTCAACGACGCAGCCATAATCCCCCTAACATCTTTACTTTTTGTAGTTGAATTTCTTACAAAAGAGTCAAATTACAAGATTAAATTACCCGATGATGATTACGGTTACATTCAAGGTTGATAACCATAAGGTTAGATGTTCAGGCCCTCTTTCTAGCACAAAAAAAATGGGAAGGAGGATTCATATGCCTTCCTTGATCTTCACTACCATGGGAACCATGCTCCTATGGGTTCATTTCCATGTGGATGTTTACAAAAGAAAAACTCATCGTGGATCGAAGAGTTTAAAGAAGAAAAGAAAGATAACATATTAGCTCAATTGTTTTACTAAGAGAAATAGTTACTTCCGAGATACCGCCAGCAGAATGCTCACTTTTATAGCCTAGAAAGAAGGAGAAAAATACCAAGAGTCCATTCAGTGAGTGACACTTGGAAACGCTATTATGAAGAGACCGTTCAAATAAAATGCGTTCCTCAAGGAATTTTTTTGGGATAAGCACCGAATTTTTGAATTTAAAGTGGCAGTCAAACGCACATTAAATAGAAAATGGCTGGGCTCGCACCAATCCTTTCGCACCACATCAGCATCGAAAGGAGACCTCTACGAGGAAGACAAAGACACAGAGTTTTCTTGAGTAAAGGCTCTAATGCTAAAAAAACGGATAATCGTCAAAATCCACAAGATCATCGAAAATTTTAAAGAGGCGCCTCGAAATAAGAACAAGGCATGTAAATGTTGTAATGCAAGCTGTCAGGCATAAATCAAATCGGAAAAGCTTAGACTTCAGCAAATCAGCTTGGGCCACGTCACTCTATTAGTAGACCTCACATTCGATCTCTGACCCAACTCTTGTCCCCGTTATTAGTAGCGAACTCTTTCCTGTGTAGCTCTGTTTATGCGGAAAACTAAATGACCAATCAACAGCTGATTTGCGACATATAAGGCGGTATCGCTTACCGAATCACCAAGCTAGTACGCAGGCCAGTGAGCGGCTTCGGTCTTAGGGTTTATAGTTCCATATGTTCTTGTTGTTCTCCAGATCCAGACCTCTGGGAAAAGCATGAAAAAAACGGCTCAAATGATACGATCCCTCCGTCACCCCACATATATGATCACAGATTTAAAGAGAGCATGTACTCTTTTCATATCCATATCTCGAGATTCATCGATTGCATACCTATCAACAGTAGCAGATCATGTTCCCACTCGAGAGCTTGTAGTTGCGGATCCTCTAGATCTCTAAGATGGAGTTGATCCCCCTAACCCTTGTTGGCGCGGAGCGGGTATAACTCGGAAGTCACATAAATGTTTCGAATTGGACATCAATCGGGTTAGATTTGTAGTTGGGCTCGCCACAATGTTTAGCCCCCAGTTGGGCCCTAAGTTCAAAGAGATCAATTAGACACAAGCTGAATTCATTCGGGTTTCTCTCACCGTTAAGCTAACCTTATATCAACATTAATCAACCGACCTGTCCATCCCGACTTTCAAAGACGGTTATAAGGCATTAATGGGCATGATCCCACGATTGATCCGCATTAAATGCCCTAAATCCATTACTGATCACATTTCACGATTCTAGCCTAATTGAACAATGATTGCCCCACGATTGACATCACACTGGTACATAATCACAGACCTTACAATCCAGATATTAGTGCATAAACTTCCCTGGGCGTGATATCTCTATATAAATGATCATCATCCTCAAATATCATAGTTACGTTATATTGGCTTGATCCATACAATACTGGGTATGTTGGAAGTCTTAACGATGTAGTCATAATGCAACCCCTCCCAAAATCTCTAGTTATCGTAGTTGGATTTATCCTAGAATATTCCAATTATCCGATTAAATTACCCGACGATATTTCGGTATTGTAAATAATTAAATGATTTTTGTTTTCCTCTAGTAAAAATAGTCCAGTGTTTTTATGTTCAAAAAACACAAACCACGATTTCGATTACCTCAACAATATATTCATCAGGAAAAACATTTGTGACAAAGCCAGTATATCCTGACGATTAAATTCGTCAGAAAAAGTTTATTTTTTTGTAGTGAATATTATGGTGTTGTACTACGTTAGTACATATAAGTAAGACACACACCTTTCAAAAAAAAAAAAAAAAAAAAAAAAAAAAAAGGAGTAAGACACACAGATGAAACTATTATTTATTTATTTATTTAAGATGTCCAACTTTACATGTGATCGATTATTATCGTCATTAAAAGAACTCTCCAATTAGGATCAACTTCAACAAAAACATTTGTTCCAGCCTAACTTCAAGTCTTGATCATTAGTCAAAGTTGAGAAAGTTGAATACACTTTAAATAAAAAAGATAAGTCAATTCATAAGAATTTCCTAAAGCAAACAGTAATCAACAATGGATTTCTTTATTTCTTTTTTGAAATAGAGGATTCTATTTGGACCCCCCTATTTACTACTTGCACCCACTTACTATTTGTACCATAAAAAATTACTACTTGCACCACATGATTTTTTATATAGGGAACATCGGTCACACTCATTGGTGTTCGCTTGTGGACACTGTGAATGTGTGACCGACGTTCCCTATATAAAAAAGTGTTAAATCTTAGAACGTCGATCCATGAAACTTTTCACCTGTGTTCTGAGTGGCATACCAACGTCGTCGTGACACGCGTTGGTGTCTTACAACGAACATCAGTGTGAGTGACGTTTTTTTCACCCGAAAAAATATTTATTAATGTGGTGCAAGTAGTAAATATGGGGGTCCAAATAGAATCCCCTTGAAATATTGAATGTAGAATATTAACAACAGAAAATTCAATATTCCAAAATATTGGGCTGATATGACCACCATCTTCACTTTGGCCTTTCATTTCATTTACCTACTTGTAAAGCTCTGTTCACACTTAATCATCTCTATCTCTTCTCCTCTTCTCCTCTTCATAATCATAGTAAAACTACCTCAATAGCCATACATCTTGGTCCTAACCGTATTGAGAGGTTCACCAGAGGTTCATATTTGCTGCGAAGTACCAAAAGATCAAGATTATTTGTCAGATGAAAAGGAAGACACAAATTGCTGGCATCTGTGAAGTGTTGTTGATTTTGGTCGTTTTCTTTTTTCTTTCTGCTGGAAAAATTATATCTGCTGCTATTGATCCCAACTATGTGGCCTGCAAGCCAAGAAACTGTGGGAATAATAGTCTAAACATAACTTTCCCATTCTACATTCAATATTCTTCATGTGGGTTCCCTGAATTTGAGGTCAGTTGCAATAAAGAAGGAAAACCCACAATTAATATCTCTGAAAATGATTATGTGATTGATCAAATTAGCTATAAGAACCGGACTTTTTTGGTACACAATGCTGCTATTCTTTCTTCTGACTCCATTTGCGATCATTCTCAGCAGCTGAAGAATGTTACACAACCTACCACTCCATTTGAGTATTTTAATGAAGACGACCTTTATTTGTTATTAAATTGTACAAATTCCACGGTAGATAAGCTGCAAGATTACAAGGTTGTATGTGCTCATAATGAGTATAAAGATGGGTTAAAGATTGCAATGCTAAAGAATGATGTGAACTTGAATTATGCTCTGAAAGGATGTTTGAAAAATGTGGTGGTTCCGGTTGAAGCCGGAGGAGGAAACCGCAGCAGAAATGGTAGAATTGTAGACTATGTAGGCTTGTTGAGTAGGGGTTTTTCATTGAAATGGAAAGCTCCTGATTGCAGTGAATGCGAGGAGAGCGGCGGACGTTGTGGATTCAATAATACAAGTTATGAATTCAGGTGTTTCTGCCCTGACAAACCACATAGAGTAAGCTGCAAGAATAGTAAGTTATCTCTCTATGTCAAAACCTTTTTAGTTCCAATTTTATTTTTATGGCATTCATGTTTCCTATTCAATAATATTAATGATATATCAGTGACGATTTCCGGATTAGGGCCATGCCACGTGTCATTCGAATAGTGGCCAAGCAATAAGTGTGGGTCAAAACTCCAGGTGAGAGGCGCAACCTGGACTTTCGAACCGACCACCACAGGTCGGTCTGGGGTCCGGTCGTGGTAGGGTGAACCGACCATCCCTGGGTGCAACCTGGACTTTCGGTCCGACCATCCCTAGGTGAACCATTTATTGGCCGAACTGGTCTAGGAAGCTCTATGCAGATCGGTCAGAGTTTTCCTTAAATACGAAAGCAACCAAATCAAATAATTATGGAAAGAATCCTTAGTAATTAAGACAGTGATTCAAGTAATCGGATATGACCCTATTTATCCCTAAATTAACGGGATATTCTTAATAATCCTTAGGGGTTAAGAATCTTAATACTTGTTAGACAAGAAAATGGGGTGAGTCATCCCCTATATAAGCAATCCCTAAGGGCATTCACATCAGGTGCACCATTATTTATCCTTAAAATAATATAAAATAATACATATCCCTATTTTACAACATCTCAATTCAAAATACTCCACAGCAGCATCCCTATCCTTATCCCTATAGCATTTAAAATGCTATTAAATAATATATATTCTACCTCACAACTCTATTCATACACATTAAATATTTATTTTTTCACTCCAGCAGCATTCCTATCATTATCCCTATAATTTTTAATAATTGAATATGTTTAGGGACGTGAATAGTGCATCTCACAAGTATGGATGCACTATCCATATCCCTAAAAATAAATAGGGATAGGGACTCTGTTGTGGGAGCTATTTGGGGTAAACTCTATTTTTTATCTTCATTTTAAGGATAGGACACCATATAGGGCTTCTGCTATGAATACCCAAAGGAACTACAAGGGATTTGATTTTAGTAGATCAATTGGATACGTAGGCAACTTGAGAGCAAACTCTCAGTCTCAGTCCAAATCTAACCACAAACACCCCCGTCTTGCATACTGTTCTTGGTTTTCTTAAGATCTTGGTTATTGTCACTCGATAAAATTAGCCCGAATTATTCATCAGACGAACCATGTATCGTCAATTGGCGCTAAAAAGAGGGCTCTATTCAAAAACATTTTAATGATATTAATGATATATCAGGTTGTGAAGAAAAGCGTTTTGATAAAATTCTTGCAGTAGTAGTTCTTATGGTATACGTTGGTCGATAATTTTGATGGTTCATGTAGAATCCATTCATTTTGATTTGTACAAATACAATTTCATTGTTTTCTTGAACTGGTTAGTTAATCTTAATCGTCAACTTTAGGTGCAGAACACTCAAAGTTGGGAATAATTCTGGGCACAGGTAAACCTCACATATCCTGGAATTGATTAATATTCTTCTTATCGTTTTTGCTTCTCGAATAAATGATGTTTTTCAAAGAGTTGTAAGAAAATTCTTCATTTATTAAGCTACTCTGCCTTACTTTATTTATCTATAGTTGGAACTGCAGTCTTGATCTTGGTGATTGCCATTGTATTCTTGATTGTACGAAGATGCAAGCAACGGACTAATCGCTTTTTCTCAAGAAACAATTCTGATCCCTCTTCAAATCACAATGTCTACTTTGGTGTCCCAATCTTCTCCTATCAACAACTTAGAGAAATTGCCAACAACTTTGATGAGGCAAATGAGCTAGGAGATGGCGGATTCGGTGCAGTTTACTATGGTAAATATATCCCTTTTTCAAACACATTTTTTTGTGAAGATAGATTAGTACTAAATGTTCTGCAATGAAATGAGAACATAATTTTCTTAACATGTTTTTCATTTGAAATAGGAAAACTCCCCGATGGGAGAGAAGTGGCTGTCAAGCGCCTTTACGAGCACAACTTCAAGCGCAAGGAACACTTCATGAACGAGATAGAAATTCTCACCCGGATAAGGCATCGGAATCTTGTGTCCCTTTACGGATGCACTTCAACGCGTAGTCGTGAGCTTCTTCTTGTTTATGAATACATCCCTAATGGTACAATTGCAGATCATCTCCATGGAGATAGAGCTAAAGATAATGTACTAACATGGCCACTACGTATGAAGATCGCCATAGAAACCGCTGATGCATTAGCTTACCTCCATGCATCTGATATAATCCACAGAGATGTCAAGACGAACAACATCCTCCTTGATCACAACTTCTGTGTCAAAGTTGCGGATTTCGGGATCTCGAGGCTTTTCCCGAACAATGTCACACATGTCTCAACAGCTCCTCAAGGGACTGCGGGTTATGTCGATCCAGAATATCATCAAAGCTATCAGCTAACGGAGAAAAGCGATGTTTATAGCTTCGGTGTCGTCCTCATTGAGCTGATATCTTCTATGCCTGCTGTTGATATGAGCAGGAATAGAAATGAGATCAACTTGGCTAACTATGCTACGATCCGGATTCAAAGACGGGCTTTTGATGAGTTGATTGATCCCAAATTCAGGGAAGTTTCAGATTCTGATGTAATGGTGATGACAACCTCAGTGGCGGAGTTGGCTTTTCGGTGTCTTCAGCTTGAAAGGGATTTAAGGCCTACCATGGATGAGGTAGTAGAGACCTTGAAAGCAATAGAGAGTCAGAAAGAAAATGAAAATGGTGGTGGTTCTAGTGAATTCATAAGTTCAGTTGTCCCACTATCACATGAATCAGAAGATGCTTTTTCGAAAAAGGAGATTAAATTTCTGACATCTCCTAATTCTGTGACAGATTTGTGGGTTAGTAGATCAACTGCAGCTAGTAATAGTTCATGATTCCTTCATGGGCCTTAATTTGTGTTGATATATGATAGTTGTAAATCAGTAAGCCTAATTCTTCATTGATTACAATCGTTTAAACGGTACAAGTTAAACAGTAAGAAGGGAGAGAGATCCAAAACTTGATTTGTTTTTTTTTGTTTGGGAAGTGTGGGTCTATAAAAAGGTAATGTGGGTGTGAGCCTTTAAGAAAAGAGTGGGGCCTAACACTTCTTTTTCTTTTTTTAATTGTGCTGGAAGCGGGACTTGAACTCGGGATCTCGTGCTCCGATATCATATTATGATCAAACGCTTATCGTTGTATTAAAACCAATTCTTTTTTTTAATTGTGCTGGAAGCAGGATTTAAACTCGGGATCTCTTGCTCCGATATCATATTAGGATAAAACGTTTACCATTGTCCTAAAACCAATTGTTGTTAGTAAAATTGCTACTATATTTCCTTATATCACGCCGGAAGTGTGGGCCTATAAGAAGAGAGTGGTGCCAAACACTAAGATTTTTTCTTTTTTCTTTTTTTTGTTTGTGCTAGAATCATATTTGGATCAAGTATTTACCGTTGTACTAAAACCAATTCTTTCTTTAATTGTACTGGAAGCGGGACTTGAACTCGGGATCTCCTACTCCGATATCATATTAGGATCAAGCGTTTACCGTTGTACTAAAACCAATTGGTTTTAGCAAAGATGCTACTATATTTCTTATATCACGTCCCTTAAGTGTGGGCCTGTAAGAAGGGAGAGAGATCCAACACTTGACTTGTTTTTTTTTTTGGGAAGTGTGATCCTATAAGAAGAGAGTGGGGCCCAACACTTGGTTTTTTTTCTTTTTCTTTTTTTAATTGAGCTGGAAGCGGGATTTGAACTCGGGATCTCCTGCTCCGATATCATATTAGGATCAAGCGCTTACCGTTGTACTAAAACCAATTGGTGTTAGTAAATGTGCTACTATATTTCCTTATATCAAACTCACATCCGTTATTTGTGTGATTTTGGCAACTGTCTCAGATAAATTGAAACGGACGGAGTAAAATATAAATAGCATACAATCGACCTAAATAACCGGACTACTTCTTGTATAAAAGTTGTATTAAGTGGCATATATTACAACCATTTATTTCTAACCTGTCATATACGATAAAAGTCTATTATGTGAAAGAGCGTAAAAAATGATAGGCTCTAGTGTGTCTCACTTAATTGGTATAACTTTTCTACAACTTTTGCACCATAAAATCTTTCCTATTTATTTCGCCACACACACTTACTCTCTCAAATGTACATAAATTTTACCTCATCATCTCGTCACAAATTATTCACTTGAAAAAAAAGAAGAAAAAGAAAAAGTACTTTTTTTTTTTTTTTTTTTTAAGAAACGAGCCATTTTATTCATCAAATCATGGGAATAAGCCCCTCAAAAACAATACAAGGAAGACAAAGAGAAAATTGTACGGCTAAAAAACATTATTCACTCCAAGCTAGGCGGAGATTCCGCACTCTACTAACAATTTTAGAAAGTAGAATATGAACATGGGGCTTCAGAATATCAGCATCGTGTAAAGTCTTGTTTCTCCAATGCCATATTGTATAGATCGTCTCCGAAAAGAGATAGGGCCAGTCTTTATTGTCACCAATCTTCTGCAAATTGTCACATATCCACTCTTTGGTGTCATCTGAAGAGAAGAATGCGGGCCAAATATGGCGGGGGACGAGAGATCTCCGAGAGGGCGATTAGGTGCGCAGTCTCGGAGAGCATGGATGGTGGATTCCTCTGCTTGGTGGCACTGGGGGCAATCAGAGGAGGAGAGCACATGTCTTTTCTGGAGAAATGCCATGGTAGGTAAAGCATTATGCGAGGCTTGCCAGAGTAGAAAGCTTACCCGAGTCGGCCCTTGTAGCTTCCAAATGCATTGCCAGCATATCTCAGCATCATGGTTGGTGGCATCATTGAGAGACTTATAAGCAGAAGAAACCGAGTATTTAGAGTTGTTAGCTTCATTCCAGATGATTTGATTATCAGCTACATCAAACCCTTGCTTAATAATATTAGCTGCATAGCATATAGTTCGCCAAATCAGGGAATTTGAGGGTTTAGGTAATGCGAAGGGACTACCATATTTATTGATCAAGACCTGAACCCATAGAGACTGATCATCAGTCAGCAGTTGCCAAACTAGTTTTCCCAGGAGAGCCACATTCATCAGCTGAGGCTCCTTGATTCCCAAACCGCCTTCATCTTTGGGGCGACAAAGGTTATGCCAAGCCAGATAATGCATCTTCCTTTCCCCTTCATTGTTACCCCAAAAAAAATCCCTACAGAGTCTATCCATACTCTGAAGCACCCCCATAGGAATTTTCATGGTTTGCATAGTGTAATAGGCTTGGGTTGCAAGGGAACTATTGATAAGGATCAGTCTACCTGCTTTAGAGAGGGCTTTCATCTTCCAGCTTGCCAATTTTCTACGCATCTTATCTAGTAAAGGGCTGAAAATCTGTTTCGTAATTCTTGAATGGATAAGAGGTATGCCAAGGTATTTTCCAAGATTAGCGGTGTGCTGCATATTCAATTTCTGGCTGAGGAGGGATTTGGTGGAGATAGGTGTATTTTTGGAAGTATAGAACTTGGACTTGTGGGTACTAATTTTCTGGCCAGAAATATAACAAAATTGTTCAAGGACAGATATGATGGTAGTAGCTTGACTCTCTGTAGCTTCTCCAAATAGAATCAGGTCATCTGCAAAGAACAGGTGCGACAAGGGGGGCCTTGCCTACCAAGTTTAATTGGTTTCCAATTTCCCTGCTGAACCTGCTGATCAATAATGAGGCTCAAGATTTCCATGCATAGATCAAAAAGGTAAGGGGCTAGAGGATCTCCTTGTCTGAGACCCCTTTGAGGTATAATAGGATCAAGTTTGTTGCCATTCCACAAGATAGATAGCTTGTTCGATTTGAGACTGAACATAATGAGTTGCAGAATAGTATGAGAAACCCCCAGGTGTACCAGTATTTTTTCAATAAAATCCCAGCTCACTCTGTCATAAGCCTTTTCAAGATCAATCTTCAACATCATCCATCCCTTCTTCCCTTGCTTATAATTGAATTGGTGAATAACCTCCTGAGCCACAATAATGTTGCCAGTACTCCCTCTGCCAGGAATGAACGCTGATTGGGTAGTACTCACAAGCTTTCCTATCACTGCCTGAAGCCTATTGGCAATCACCTTGGTAATAATTTTAGCGCACACATTTGTGAGTGCAATAGGTCTAAATTGCTCCACTTTTTTCCGGGGGATTAGTCTTTGGTATCAAAGTGATTAGAGTTTCATTAAGCTTCTCGTCAAACTGGCCACAGGAGAAAGCATTATACACAAGACCAAGAATAGCAGGACTTACAATATGCCAGTAGCGTTTGAGGAAGCAAGCAGGTATACCATCAGGACCAGGGGCTTTGAAATTACCCATTTGAAAAACAGCTTCCTCGACTTCAAGTTCAGAAATCTGTCTGTTTATCCGCTGCCTGTCAGTTGTGTTTAAAGTAGGCCAAGTAATACCCAGATTCCAGTCCGTAGGGGTCGGCTCTGCTTTATAGAGATTAATATAAAAATCCTGTACCATGTATTCAATCTGAGTCATGTCAAAGGTCCACTGATCTTCGCTAGTTTTTAAGCAAGTCACTTTCTTTTTTTGTTGCCGTTTGATGGTGGAGAGATGATAGAAATGGGTATTTCTTTCTCCCTCAGCTCGCCATTGAAGTTGAGAGCGCTGATGCCAGTAGGTTTCTTCTTGGAGCAGGATCGAACTCAGCTCAAGTTGTAGGTTGTCATGTAAATTAGCAAGAAAAGTTGAGGGGGCATGTTCCATTGTTCTTTCAATTCCAGCAATTCTAAGTTGACAGTGATGTTTCCTTTTGAAAATATTTCCAAAGACATGTTTATTCCAATTAATTGTAGCCTTGGCAAACTGGGAGATGGTAGAAGTTATTGAGCCCAAGTCCTTCCAATTCTGTGACACAAACTCCTCAAAATTGCAATGATCCATCCAAGCTCTCTGGAAAAAGAAGCAATTGTTATCTTTTCTTTTGCGGATTGAAACTTCAGTAGTTAAACAGATCGGATTGTGGTCAGACTGAAATCTGGGAAGATGCTGGATATTAGCTCGGTCAAATTTTTCCATCCAACTCATATTACACCGAGGCTTGATCAAGTCTTTGTAATATCTTAGTATTATTTTTGGTAGTGCCACACCAAGTGAACTAGGCCCTTGAAAGGGAATTTCCTCCGACTCACAATGTTGAAGGAAAAGCCAAAGTTTGGTTCTGTTTAGACCTCCAACAGCTCTACCACCAATCTTGTCCCTCTGGAAAACCACTTGATTAAGATCCCCTATAAGACACCAGGGCAAGTCAAACGTGTTTTTGAGCCTTGAAAGATAGTCCCATAAATCATTGCGGGCACTAGGAATAGGAGACGCATAAATCATAGTAATTACCCAGTCAATCACAGAGTCTTTTAGAACAGCCATAGTGAGTGACTGATTGGTGCAAGTTATGTAGGAAAGGTTAACACTATTATTGTTCCAGAAACACCATAAACCACCTGCATAGCCTCTGGCTTCCACAGCATAGAGATTTGTAAAATAGGTTTTTTTGAGAATCTGGCAAGCTCTGTCACTAGTATTTCTTGGTTCCATGAGAAAGAGGATATCAGGTTTATGTTGTGCCAATATAGAAATAAGATGTCGGAGGAGTTCATTAGATGAGGCTCCTCTGCAGTTCCAGGCCAGGATCTTCATATGGAAAACATTAGGATGAGTTGTGTAGGGAGTCCCTACTTCCATCTCCAATAAATAGAGGGTTAGCCACTGTTGTTTCATTGCCAAAGGACTTACCTGTCGCACTTTGGGGCTGATCTGGGGGGTGAGTTTTAACGTTGTCCACTGATTTTCTGGAGTTGGTCTTGTGAGTGTTTGTGGTCTCCAGAACAGAAGTATGTTTTTTGGGATTATTTGAAACTTCGAGAGAGCTTGTTCTAGGTGTCGTTCTTTGGCCTAGTCCTACCACTGGAGGACTTCTTGTTTTGGACGGTAGGTATAAATTCAGGTTCTTTGTTTCCCTCTCCTGCAGAAACATCCATGGCATTCATATCA
Organism: Gentiana straminea; assembly: GCA_036785695.1. Classification (NCBI taxonomy): domain Eukaryota; kingdom Viridiplantae; phylum Streptophyta; class Magnoliopsida; order Gentianales; family Gentianaceae; genus Gentiana; species Gentiana straminea. The sequence goes on along the minus strand of JAVUPR010000224.1, from coordinate 8,701,182 downwards.
GCAGCTTGGTCACCTCTTTGAAGAATTTTTATGCTTGAAGTACTTTCTTCCGCGGTCCTCTTCTTGTTATTTTGTTTTGAAACTTGATCTCTAGTGACCTCTCTTGTTCTAGCTTGTCCCCCATGAGATTGAACATTCTGAACCTTTCCCCTTAGCTCTGTGACAGCATGTGGGATATCCCCTTCTTCATTTGCAGCGTCATTGTCTTCCATGAGTGTGTTTGATTCACCCAGAATTTCAAACCGAGAGCCTGAAGCAGGATTAGACTCTGTTTGATGTCCAGCAGCTTGGGGACTGGTTTTATTTTCTTGTTGATTCCCAGCAGGCTTAACAGGCTGTCTTCTTCTACGAGTCTGGGCAATCATCCAGGGACCATAAGGTTGTTCTTTAGTTGGTCCTTGAGGTGTACTAGAAGATGCAGGTATTCCACTTGCTTCAGATTCATTCGACTGAGCATTAGGCGGACGGGTTTCTTTTCTATGGCCAAACTTGCCACGGCCAAAACGGATCAGGTGTAGACCCTCGTACTCCACCTTAAAGTTTCTACCATTGAGCCTACGGTCGAGTCTAGTGCTTGATCAAGCTTTACCTCCACACAAACTCGGCGAATCGGGCTCGACACTAGCTTTGGTGATTGGATCAATTTTTACTTGTAGTGCCAACCGTTGCCGAGCTCGGTGAGAATATCTTCCTTAAAACACCAAATGGGGAGCCTTGGGAATCTAATCCAAGCGAGAGTTGTTTTGATGGCGGCGGTGGACGGCTCAAAATAAGGCGTCCATTTAGCAACATGTAGGTAATGCCCTTGTATGATCCATGGCCCCTACAGTAAAGCGGTATCGTAATCAAATGGGTCGGTAAATCTGACTATGTAGAAGCCATCCTCAAGGTCCACCACTTCCATCCGACCCTTGGCTTTCCACATATCAGAGAGACGCTGGACTAGCAATTTGTAGGAGACATTCTTCCCAAGCAATTTGATGATCAGTGCTTTCCTCCATGGTCTCCAAAGATCAAGGCAGCGTTCCAGAGGGATGTTAACCGATTTAGGCGATTTGACGGGCCCCATGAAGTTTTCAATCGCATCTCTCCAATATATATGCTCTTCATCGTCTTCTTCTCCGACGTACCAACCGGGAATGGCGAGTCGCTCGGTGACGACTTGGACTCCGGACTTGTTAGACCATACCGATTGAGAAGGAGGTGGGTCTGGTTCTTTTGGCTTATCAGTGCTACGTTAGAGGAGATCAATTTCCTCAGGTGTTTGATCGACGTTCATGGATTCCATGGGTTTGGATGTGGCGGGAGGAAGGAGGAAGAGGAGATGGCCGGTGGGCGGCGAGGCTCAATCCGACCTAATTTTTGAAAAAGTACATTTTTGGCTAAAAGGATATTGAGTTTTAATTAGAACAAAATGCTTGATTTTTTCCTAAATTACCCTCATTTTACTTGTGTTACATAATATAATAAATAAATAAAACAGTTCTTTTTAAAGGAACCAATTAATATTGTAAGTGTCAATCAATTTTCTATGATTTTAGGGAAGTATTATAACTACATATTTTTGAATTTAAGGGATAACACAATTTTGACAAACGAATTAATCCATCTTTTATGCAAAAATTATCCATCTTTTGCAAAAATTACATAAAAATCCATCTTTTTGACAAACGAAAATTACTCCAATCTTCTACGCAAAAATTAATCCACCTATATTTTTCAATCCATATTAGTGTTACTACATTTTTTTGCCGTAACTATATCTATTTTATTAGTTGTTACTGCTTCTTTTTCAATGTTACTATATTTTTTTTGTAGCTACATCTATTTTATTGGCATTTACTTTTTTTTCAATTGTTACAACATTTTTTTCCTCTAACTACATATATTTCATTGATTGTTACTATTTTTTATCAAGTGTTACTACGTTTTTTTAACTGCAACTACATCTTTTTTAATCAGTGTTATTACATTTTTCTGCCGTAACTACATATATTTTATTGATTTGTTACCATTTTTTAATGTTAATGTATTATTATTTTAATTGTTTTTTTTTTCTTTCCATTTCACGTTGTCAATGAGGAGTTAATTAGTTAAAGGTTATTAATGTGTGGGAAAGATATTATGGACTGATTTTCTAGTTTTCTGTTCTTTTCAATAAATGTCATTTCTGATTCTATGCTCTTTGCACGTTTTATGGCAACATATTACAAGATTTACTTCACGTCGGCAATTACTCTAAGATTTACAACAACAACAAAAAAAAGAAGGTATTTCGGTCCATTTATTATAATATTGTCCTTTTTAATCACACAAAACTGAAGTTGTCATTTCATACCTATTTATGACATTCATTGTCCTTCTGACTCCTTTCTCCTTATCATTATAGAAGAATTTTTTGGGAGGCGCCCAGGCATTTTTTAATTTAAAGAAAAACAATTTTTTTTATACGTAAGTTTTGAAAATATGTATTTTTTTATTAATTTAGAAAAAAAACTTGTTGTTCTCCCTAATTTTCTCTAAATAAAAAAGGGGCAAATGTCCAAAAGGACACATATTAAACTTAATTAGATAAATAGGACACTAAAAAATCTTATTTGGTTATAAGGACATAAATTTGTTAGATGGACAAGACTACCCACAGTATAAAATTAAAAAAGAAAAAGCGCCTGCTTACTGTTCACAAAACAATGCCTGGTGCTGTTCTCAAATGCGTCCGTCTCTTCTTCCTTTTCTTTCTTTATATTTTTTTTATTATTTTTTTTTTTATGAAATAACATGTAACAATAAATACTGGAAATTTTTTTTTACTGGAAAAAATTAAAAATCTCTTTTTACTCAATTTTCAAACGAATATATTTTTTTTATATAAAACTCCGATTTTTGTAATTCTTTCATCACATTTCATATTTTTTTCGTCCTCAATGATGTGAATCGAGTTAATAGGGGTGTAACCAAGCCGAGCCAAACCGAGTCGTTACTCCCGAAGGCTCAAGCTTGTATCGACTAGAAAAGACCTACTCGAAGCCGATCGAGTTATAAACAGAAAAGTTCAAATTCGAATCGTTCAATATTCAATAAAACTCGAGTTGACTCGCTTAATAGTCGATAAAACTCGGCTCGACTAGCTTAATAGTCGACAAAACTCGGCTCGACTCGTGAGCCCGGACAAATTTTGAAGAATTCATTTTTCTTTGAGAGGATTGTAGGCTTTATTTGATATTTTTTTGACTTGATTTCTGAAAATCAAATTTTTTTTTCATTAAAATCGACGCGATGCAGTGACACCCACCTTATGCAGCGATTTATGCATTGACACCTTATGCAATGATTTTTGCAGTAACCCCCACCTTATGCTACGACACTTTATGCAACGATTTATAAAGTGACACCCAATGACCCCAACATTTTATGCATTGACAACCAATGACACTAACATTTTATGAATTGACACCCTATGTAGTGACACTCAATTACAACAACATTTTATGCAGTGACATCCAATAACACCAACATTTTATGAAGTGTCATCTTATGCAGTCACACCAATGATACCAATATTTTATGAGGTGACACACAACGACAACAACATTTTATGAAGTGACACCTTATGCATTGACACCCAATGACACGAACATTTTATGAAGTGACACCTTATGCAGTGACACCTCCGATGCAGAGACACCGCGATGCAGTGACCACCCCGGATGCAGTGACCACCACCGATGTAGAGACACCGCGATGAAGTGACACCGTGATGCAGAGACATAGCGATGTTATAACATTTGAAGATGCAGAGACACCACGATGCAGAGACACCGCAATGAAGTGACACCACGATGCAGAGACACCGCAATGAAGTGACACCACGATGCAGAGACATTGCGATGCATTCACCACCGCGATGTAGAGACGCCGCGATGCAGTGACTAACCCAATGCATTCACCACCGCGATTCATTGACCACCGCGATGCAGTGACCACCCCAACACATTCACCACCGCGATACAGTGATCATCCCGATGCAGTGACTATCACGATGCATTGACCACCCCCGATCCATTGACCACCACGATGTAGTGGTCACCCCCGATGCAGAGACACCTCAATGAAGTGACACCGCGATGCATTAGCAACCACGATGGAGTGACACCGCGATGCATTGACCACTATTAGACGAGTCAAGCTCGATCTTGTTATATTTTATTAAAAATTAAATGAATTTTAAGAAAATAATCAAGCTTACGAGCCGAGTCAAGCTATATCGAGTACTTAGCGAGTCGAGTTCGATCTTGCCTTTTTATGGGTTGATCGAGCAACAACTTTTTAGTCGAGTCGAGCCTTAGGGAGTATCGACTCGACTCGGCTCGATTACACCCCTAATGTGAATGACACTACATTTACTTTACAAAGTTACCAAATTTGTGTATCAAATTGTATATGCTGTGACATCAATGTCACTACATCAATTCTCTAATTGTATATGCAGTGACATCAATGCCACTACCTTTATTCTCTAATGAACTGACAATGCAATTATAGCTGGCAAAAAATACACCAAAGTTCAACATGTGCATCATCACAATAATAACATATCAATATAAGCGAAGTGTATTAACTTTCCATGGCAACATGCCCAGCAATAAAATATCACAGGAACAGCAGCAAACAACATCATTCAACAAGAACAGTTGCTAAAAAGTATGGCATTCATGTGATCCACTCCGAGCAGTAGTAACCTTCAATATATATATATATATATATATATATATATATATATATATAACCAACTGGGAGCTGCTACACAACACAAAGCTGCCAAGATATTAGCAGCAACACGGCTCATTTATCAGCCATGAAGATCCCAGTGCCAATCAAGATGTGCAATTATCCCTTCACATTGTAGTTTGTTGTTTAGTAAGTGAAATATGGATATAATGGAAACACATCAAAGGATGAACATACACAGCATAAAAATCTTATCCGATTAGTGGATAGAAAACCGTCTTGTACAAAAAGAAAATCAATTTGAACCGATCCCACTGGCATAATTTCCATTTTCCTGCATCATATGATTTTCAGAAGCCATATCATTAAGTTTATACCTACGATACTTAACAGAGTCACCTTAAACATACATTTGACAAAGTTAGCACACGAAAATTAAAGGATTTATTTTGATTAATAGTTGAAACTCAAACAAATAAACCTGCATACATAGACGAATTATCCGAATAATTATGCATCTCTGATGCAGAAACTACACCGGTACCGGAGAACTCACAAACAAATGGTCCATATCACCACCAATGCCTGAGCCCAAACCAGTATTATTGTTAGAACTACCACCATGAAAATGCTATTTCTTTTCCAGGTAACCCATGTTTTGATTTTTCTAGAGGGCATAATTTGCCATGGAAAATTGGAAATCGAAGCAGAGAACAAACAAAGAGGCAATTATGAAGAAATTATATGCATGCCCAGAAGTGAGTTGTGTTCATCATGAACCTTCAAGAGCTCTTGGAGATCTCCGTCGCCGTGAACTCCGACCGGTGTCTCTGCTTCCACTTCGGCTCCATCGCCTTGCATTTATGTTGTCACCATCTCTACTTCTGCTTTGCCTTGAATGTCATAGCTATCTCTACTTCTGCTGCATCGTGGAGTTTTTGGGTGGTGGATGAGTCGAGTCGTTTTTCTGTCGGGCGGATGAGGCGGCTGTGATTGTGGTTGTACGGGCGGAAAAATTTCAGCAAAATGATTACCAGGGGTATTTTTGGGTGTTCATATTAGATTTGTCCTTATAACCAATTAAAATTTAAGTGTGTCCTAAGTGCCTAATTAAGTATTCAAATTAGTCCTTATAACCAAATACCCAAAAAAAAAAAACCCACATTAAGATGGTGCAAGTTACAAAGGAACGCCACGTCCTAACCAACGTTTAGCGTACACACAACACACACTTACACACACCAAAAAAAACCCAACACATTATTTCTCTCTCTCTCTCTCTCCACAAAGACCACGAAGAGTGAAATTTTAAGTTGGAGACTCTAATGTAAGACGTATGTGGGTTCATCCGGACCACACTTGTGTGGGCTGGATGCGCACGTGCATTTAAAGTTCTTGTAAGCTCCGCCTGCATCTATGCCTTCACTCCTGCAGGTCTTATCACAACCATCGTCAAATACACATATCCCTCCGTATGAGCCGCTTGGTTTATCATAGTAGCAAGTGTCGCGCTACAACAAATTAGGTTTTTAGAGACCGAACCTTTAGGGACGACATTTGTCGTCCCAAAATGTAGATTATTAGGGACGACATGCCGTCCCTAAAGATCGGTCAACGTTCGAGAGATCGGCTTCTGCCACCATCGGTCCTTCAAGAGGAAAATATACAAATATATAAATACACAAGCGAGTGTGTGTGTATATATATATATATTGCAACACAACTATTAATCCTATTATATATATTTATTATTCACTGCACCAAAAAAGGCCTTTAAGGGCGTTCCAAAACGCCCTATATATGAGTATATCGGGGCGTTTTTAATTTAGGGGCGTTTTCACAGAACGCCCTTTCTGTCGACGTTGTAATAGGCAAAAACGTCCTAATACAACCTTGATGAGGCGTTTGAAACGCCCTAACACAACTCGGATAGGGCATTTGAAACGCCCTAACACAACTCAGATGGGGCGTTTGAAAATGCCCTTAATAGGTGGTATAGATGCAAGTTCAAGCGCCCTTATTGAGTCCAAATGAGGCGGTTTAAAATGTCATAACATGTGTAAAATGTAACGGTCAACAAAACACAGTTAGGGCGCTCCAAAACGCCTCATCAGATTTTTTTAATAAAAAAATTTAATACCTACATGTCTATATATATATATACATTCTTTTCCATGCAAGTTCAATCCACTACTAAGCAACGACTAAATAAAATCTTCTAATCCAATTATTCTCAAGTGAAAAAGTTGGAATTACACATTAAGTCAATTAAAACATGCATTTACATAACAAAGAACATTATGCCCAAATCTTCTAAAAGCCTTACTTTCTCTGCTTTTTGAATTTCTAGTGTCAAGGCTCTTGCTTTGTTTATCCCCATTTGGCTCCAACCATTGAAGCACCACCTAAAACGCAAAAGATTAGGATTGTAATTCTCATTGTGAAGATCAAAGTTTTGAAATGAATTTCCATTACGAAAAGAAAATGAGCTATGAGTAGAGTAGAAAGTAACACCGCCCATTCCCGTGCATCTCGTAAGATGAATAACGACAACTTTGTTCGTGGCAAGAAAAAGACATCCCAGGTGATACATAGGGTTGTACACATAGTTTTAGAATTCAATAGACATTTATGCATAAGGGTATAATAGGAACAAAATAACAAACAAAACTTGTAAGAAAGAATATTCCAAGGCTGTAACATAGCAGCAATTAATACTAATTTGACCCCAAGATTTCCTGCATTGATACGAATTACTATAAAAAAAGCGATAAAACATGTGAGATAGAAATGTTTTTTTGTTTATGTAGCTGATATGTATTTTTCAACAAAGTACCCTACAAATTGAGCCAAATGCAGTTTGAACTAAAAACCAATGACAATGTAAACACAAAGGATGAAGAGAACTCACTGAATCTTGTATGGTAGTTGAAATATCGATCAAGTCCAACCACCATACGGCTCCGAAAAAAAAGATTTTTTTGTGAAAATCTTTGGAAGAGAAATTTTATCACAAAAGGGGTGCTTCTAGACAAAAACTTTGTTTGTCACAAAGGTTTAATTGGCGAGAAAAAGAAGTTTTACCACTAAAAAAAAAGTCTCGTACGAAAACTCCAAGACTTTCTTTTCTATTCTAAAAAGGACTTCGCTTCTCATTTCTCATTTCGATAAAAGTCTCTGTACGAAAACCCTTTTCCCCGATGAAGACGATGGAAACCTCGGCCGACTCCCTCCTTCCTCCTCTCGCCCAATCGTCGGCGCCACCGAACAAAATGAACCTCGACGGTGAATTTTTGTTCGGAATCGCCAACCATTGCTTTGGTCGGCCGATGATCGATCTCGGTTTCTTCTCCTGCCAAGCAATCGATCTCTTAATCATCACCTTTAGCCATGACGGATTCTACTTGCTCCTCTGTTTTCTCCACCACTTGTGCTCTTCAATCACCGGTAATTCCTTTTTTGTTTTACTTCCTAACGTATTATTAGCATTTGATTTACATTTTTTTTTTCAATTTTGATCTCAATCGTTTCTTTAGGTTAATTTCTTTCTTCATTTGCATGCTTTGTGAAAATCGATTCATTGCATCTTCTCGCATGCTTTGAAGCTCAATTTTCTGCCTCATCTACATGTTTGATGCATGTTTACGATTCTGACTAGTATGCATTGGACGTTGAGTGAGTATAAAAGGAGAATCAAGCTTTTGTGGCATTGAGATAAGAATGTAACCATGGTACTATGTCCTTTTCATGCTTAAGATAATAAGGAACATAGGTGAATTTATTTTGCTTTTGTTAACGAGTTTAAGTTGCGTCGTATATATAGGAGCTAAGAGAACTTTTGATCCTATACGAGTAGAACTTGATAAGTTGAAGTCTACATTTGTTCAGGGGCATTTGAATTTCTAAGGAACTATTTTGGAAGTTTTGGTTCATTCGTAACGTTATCCGTAAGCATTTTTCATGTCCTGAATTTAACACTTTCCTTATTGCATCCTCTTTACGAGTGAAGGAGAATTTTCATCATCAACATGTAAGTTTCTGTTTTTCAACTCCTCATTTTTAAGTTTCTATCAAAGCCTCTCGATGGTAATCTTGATTGATTCCCCTGTTTTAAATTCTTTAGAATTTACTTATCATTATGTACGATGCAATGGCTAGAAAATACGAGAATCTTGTTGTTCTTGAGTTGTTGATCCTTGTAAATTATCAAGGCACACGCTTGAGCATCTTGTCTCGTAGGCGGGTCTAGTACTAAATACTCAAGCCATAATGGTTGATAAAATAAAGGGGCCTAAGCCACTTGTTCCTAGTATTCCTGGTATAAACCCTTAAGGTTGTTAATGAAAGGACCCTACTTGGGCAAATACTCGAGCAATGTGGGACGGACCCCGGGTTCCATCATGCGGGTTGTTCTTCAACCCCTTTTCTATTTAGTACTTTTTCGTAATTAGTAGCGCGTAATGAAAATAATTTGTACTCGGACTTTTAGTATGTCTAATTAGGCGGCAGTGGTTTTGATGTACGGATTGCTAACATGTTTGATGCATGATTTACGATTCTAGTTTGTGGTAAGAAAATTATTTACGTATGTGTGTTTATATATATAAAGAAAATTAACGAGGAACTCCCCTTTGCTAGTTAGGGAAATTTTTCTTGTCTTGTGAACTTTGAGGTTGGTGGATTTAGTTGATTCGGACACAATGTTTAAATAATCCTAGTCTAGAATGTGATATATTTACATGCTTTCCTGCTTAGATTTTCACTCGAACCGAGTTTATTAATTGGCATACCGAATGCGAGTTGTCCATCTGTTTTGGCATCTAAATTAAAGGTTAAGTTTTGGACGAAGTTGAGGCATATAAGTTCTGTCTTTGTTATGTTCGAGATCAATACCTTGCATCTGTTCTATGGTTTTGTTAGGACTCGACATTCGTCTTTTCATGTTTGGATCGAGTCACCGTGGTTGTACCTTAATTACAACCTCTTAGTGATTAAAGTGGTAAGTTTCTTGTTGATCATTTGTTCATGTATATGATATGTGACATGAATACTTGTGTTTAATTATCTATGACTCAAAATTTATTATCAATTATTCCTAGTGATTGAATTACGAACGTTTAAATAAGAACACATGCTTTGCTCATGTTCGGTGACTTGAATAGTAACGGGCAACCTTCGATGTAGTGATTTTCACCCATTACCCGGAAGCAAAATTCATGTTATGAACCGATGCAAAATATGTTTTTATCCTTTTGTTATAGGATGGGAATATTTTGGCTTGGAAGTTCGATGTAGCCGCCAACAATTTTGTACTAGCCGCATCACTCTCGGGCCACACTTTGTTGTGGTATCACTTATAGTCGGAGCAAAGAGACTATACTTTGGTTCGATGGACAACTCTATTAAAGTTAGTTGGTTGTATTGTGTCGTATACTCTTCGGTTTCTTTATCGGTGAATTGACGAACTTTTAAACCGCTATCGTTTTCGGTGTGGAACCTGGAAAATTTGCAATCCATAGATCAATCGATTTGAAACAAGAATCCTCTTCTTATCCTCTTGAAACGCACTTCGAAATGGAGAAAGCAAGGCTTCCAATAATCGAGGCAAGTAATGATAACTCGAGTCAATAATGTTTGTGGTGAACCTGGAATTTGGTCTTTTTTTGATTTTTTTAGAGTGGATGTTAAGCTTTGCCAAAAACTCATTTGATAAACATGTGCGGGTAAGATGTTTTATCTTGACATGAGACGGGATAAAGAAAAGTTCTAACACGACAAGTCTCCTAGTATATCGAGCATATGAGGTACTTCTTTTGTCTCATTTTTCTCGTGCCGTGGTTTTCGTTTTAGGTCGTCTAAAAATATGCAACATGTTCTATTTTAATGGTATTATGGTTTGCATTATGTGATATGTATTTGTGTTTCATGTCGGATCGAAAAATGTTTGTCCAACTTGCTTAGGTCTTGTTTGCACATGTTGCTAACTAAGATGCTTGTTTCCGTAATAGTCTTGTTCGGATCGTCATCGGGTTTGGTCTTAGATACCTGATTTTTGCGATCTATGTTTTGTTTATATGTCCGACTTCTTGTCCACCGCTTGATTAGATCGAAACCTCATATACTTCTATTTTGACTAGTACACGGTTTCAAAACCATCTCGTTTTCGGTGTATGTCTCAAACCCGGGTAACAAGTCTCCCTTCCAAGCCATCTCTCTTTCGGTGTATGTCTCAAATCCAAGTAACAAATCTCCTTCCAAGCCATCTCATTTTCTTCTTATAATCTTTATTGTGTGGACGATTGTTTCTAGTTTTTCTTTCGGGGCTCGATTTCTTCGTCGGGCGTTGTAGCTTTGTATTAAGGCTTGCTTTGTTTTACCCCGAAAATTCTTAACTAATTTACGTCCGTAAGCTTTGCTAGTTATTGCTAAAGATTTGATCTTGGAGAAGTGAGATGTTTTACCCGCATATTTCAAGTTATTATATGTAGTGTCAATGATCGAGTGTCATTTTTAAATTATCATTATTTTTGTATTTGTTGAAATTATTAGAGTTGATGTTAAGTTTTTGTATAGTTATAAGTGGTTAATAATTATTTATATTTTATTATGTGGTGTATGACTTAATGTGTATTGCTTTTTTTAGCATGAATGTGTCTTTTATTATTATATTTATTATCAATATTATTATTATTATTATTATTATTATTATTATTATTATTAAAACATGACTTCTAGATTATTATATTTATTATCAATATTATTATTATTATTATTATTATTATTATTATTATTATTATTATTATTATTATTAAAACATGACTTCTAGTGACAAAGCCTTTGTCGATATTAACCATTAATGTAAAAATGTGTTTATACCCTTTGGTGACAAGAACACAACTAGTGATAAAATATTCATTAGTTTGTGACAAAAAAATTGTCGCGGAAAAACCTTCTAGTGAGAAATTTAACGTTTTGTCATGAAAAGCTTTGGTGACAAAAGTATTAGATTCGTCGCGACTGAACTTCTTTAGTGACTAATACTCGATTGTCACAATAGACACCTTTAGCGTCCGCAACAAACGCCGCGACAAAAAACATTTGTCACGAAAACTTCTGCAGACGAAAATCAGCACTTTTCGCGACGAATTTTTTTGTCACGAAAAGGTCCTTTTTTTGTAGTGAAGGACAACGAAACTAATAACTATATTTTAACTAATTTTCTAGAAACTTATAGAAAAAAGAAGAAGAAATAGTTCAAGAAAAAAAAGCCAAACATACATTCTCATCGTGTTCCATTAGGAAACCTGGTTTTAGCTCTTTTTGTCCCTTTCTTCCTGTAAAAACAACAGATAAAATAAACATAAACTCGACCATATGTGTTTGTTTTTCATCCTATTTGCGTGATGCCTAAGTGCCCATAAATGGCTTCCAGAGCAATCAATAGGGAGAGACCAATGTTCTTCAAGCTCATGCTGAGGAAGCTGTCAACAAAAGAGAGGGAAGCCCTATATCAGAAATGGGGAATTGAACTAAAATCAAAGAAAAGAAGGCTTCAATTATCAAGATTGCTATGGACAATGACAAAAGACATGGAGCATATCAAGGAAAGTGCTGACCTGTTTGCGAAACTAGCTGGGTTACCAGAACAAAATCAGGCCTCAAAAGAGATGGTTGGACTTAGCTTCACAACCCCATCTATAAAGCTTAAATATTTCACTTGGAAGCCTAGCATGTCTCCTTTGGTTTAGAGATCATTCGAGCCGCCCATGCACTAATGTTATAAAGGAAATGAAGAGACCCTAAACAAATATATCTTAATCTCAAATTGATAATAATTCAACTTTGCTACCTAACAACCCCTTTCAAGACTAGTAAATAATTGTTCTCAAAACACTCTTTTTTCTATTTATTTTTTTCTTCTTCTTTCGTTTGTGTAGATATTACCTATGACTTGTCATCATGAGGTGCTAAAATGGGCAGTACCATTAACAAAGAGAAGCATGTTTTTATTAATGTTTTCAAAAAACAATTATGCTAGGATTAGATTTCCAGGTGTTGAGAGTAGACACATCTAAATTAAAAAACAAAAGATGGCAGGAAGTATGATAAAATTTATTAAAACAGTTATCAAGGAACATATACATACATGTTCACCGAGATATTGAATCCCAGCCAATTCAAGCTCCTTCAAGATTCCATCTTCTCTAATTACATAAACCTTAAATACATGAAATACACAGTTAGTAATCCCCGTTAGAATTCAATATGGTAAAGAAGAAACACATGATTACAAAGAGATAACTATAAAAGGAACAAGTAGACTCCTATCATAACTCTAATTCTATCTTGTCTAATTAATGAACCCTATCAACAATCTCTATCTTTTTTTCTAGTGTTTCGTATGATTATGAAAAAAAAATGGTTACTACAATGCAAACCTTCTTGTCTAGTTGTCTTTTGGGAAGTCAATCGACTTTAAGTACGACGCAAAGAAGAAAAAGATGAGGCAAAAAACTATAATAAATAACTATAAGGCAAAGGGTTCTTAATAGATGACAAGGATTTGAACTAGCGGACCACCAACAAAACGGATGAATACCTCGAGAAATTCCTAAATGTCCTTAAACGTATTTCTCTGGTTATTGAAATCTTTCTTGGTCGTCCCTTTACCACCCGACTCGCGAAAGATTTCTAATTTGTTCATCAACTTTACTCGGCAATCGTGTTTACTCGGCAATTAGGCGATGTGTCACTTGATGCCCTTAATTCATCACCCAAATTCACGAAGTTCCCGGTCTCAAAGACTATAGCAAGGGATTCTCCAGCGGCTATGCAAACCAATCGGTCATCCTTTTCTAGAAAACTAGACAAAAAGGAGATTGACCTGCAGAAATCATTCATCCATTTAGCATTTCAGTCGAGCAAATACAGTCAACAAAGTGTAGATATGGATGCACAAGGACAAATGTCCAGAACTGAATATCAACTCAAACGAAGAAAAAGAACGCAAACTCACTCGATTAAGCTACCAAAAATTCTCGATTGTCTAGAACGACATTTTTAATGTGATGCAGACGCCCAAAAAACAACAGTAACAAAAAAGGTGAGTTAGGCTACCATAAATTCTCGTGGCAGCGCATTCTAAAAATACAGAAGTACAAACCTTTGAGCTAAGCATAACAAGAGTTTCAGGAACCCTCTCAATCAATTTATCCCTCTTACATATAAATAAACCCAGAAAATTGCATTGAAGAAAATACCATCACAGTCAAAGATGAAAGTTTCCACAGAATCAATGAGTTGATCCGGATTCTTAAGGGGTTAAGCAGAGCCACGAATCACAAATCCTGAAGCAGAATGAAGCTAAACGAACAAACAACACAAGAGCTTTACCTTTTAGTCACTATGTTGAGGCCTTGGAAAGTATCTCAAGATGAAACCCTCTGCATACAACGGATATTTCTTTCAAATAAACCCTTTTATGCATTTCCAGACATCCTCTCGTACTATGAATAAACATCGCGAAGCTTCGAAATTAGGAAAAAATGAAATTGAAGTTAGGAGATGGAAGACGATGATCCGATTTTCTGGAATATAGAGATGGAAACGCGCTGAGGTGGAGAGTATGGAAGATGGAGGCGGAGGTGGAGAGATGGAAATGGATGAGAGGTGAAGAGGGATTCTGCCGGCCCTAGATGATTTTGTGAGGAGGGAAATGAAATAAAGAGACGGATAAGCGGGGTATTTACCGCTCTTTCCATTTTTATAAGGAAAAAAAAGTAAAAAATAAAATAAAACCATTTATGGGCGTTTCAAACCGTCCTTTCAGACAAAATTATTTATAAGAAAAACATATAAATCCACTCATTCACTGTACCATAGTGCACCAAAATGCAAGCGCCCCATTATATGCCTGATAGGGCGTTTCAAAATAAATGCCCTAAATTTAGTGTCTTAAAAGGCATATATTTTAGTAGTGATTCATTGTGTATTCGAATGCCTGAAAAGCAATTTTTAAATGTTTAATATTTTAAGTATTTGTCACCTCAAACCTTAAGCTTAATTAATGATGCAATGAAGACGTAGTTATGACAACTAGAACTAAAGGTCTTCACTATTGTTAAACTTGAAACATTTATTTCGTGAAAATGGCACTTTTGGTCTATCATGTTCTCATATTTTTTAACTAACTAACATCTATTTTTTATTGTTACGATAAACACATTTACATGTATGTATTTTGTTACGATAACACTCATAGTTTTATTGTTATTATATAACATCCCAATATATGTTCCATTCTTCGATAAACATCCATATGAATGTTTGTTTTTTTACGATGAACACAATGTTAGCTGTCTTATCAAATATATTTTTTGAGGGGGAGGGTAGGTTGAGGGGACGGGGTCTGGGGCAATAGTGGGACGTTGTCTATTTTAGCTTTTGCATTTTAGCTAAAAACAATTATTTGCTTTAAATGATTTTTTGATATATATTTGCTTTATCCACCCAATTTTCCATCCGAACTAAGGAAAAAGAGATGGTTGGACTAGCATTGCAATAATTTTAACAAAATAAGGGGCAAAAACGCCCAACCGAACGATAAATAGCAGGTCGTAACTTTCACTAATACATAAGATTGTATTGCGATATTCAGTCCCCAACCATATAATATAACTCCACCCCCCCCCCCCCCCTCCCAAAAAAAAAAACAAGATTATGATAAAACTTAAACAAAATACTAATGGTACTCTTTTTGTCGAAAATCGATTGAATTATACACCCCTCAAACTCAAAGAAGACCCTTATCCCCTGCCTTTAAGTTGGTCGGGAACGCACAACTTACGCCATCCAACCCGCCCAAATTTGGTCGTCCTAGGCTTCTAACCCATCTTCCCGCCCTAAGTTTGGCGTTTCCGTCCAACTATGTAAAAGCCGTACCATTTTGATCATTCTCGTTTAATATGATCAACTCGTAAAAGCCATATGGTTAGATTGTAAACATGTGGTTGAAAAATAGTAGAACATGACATACAATACTAAGAATAAACAGGAAAAGAATGTTCAGATCGTTATATAAAAAGGTTTAGAAAATCAACGAGAAAAAAGTGAGTTAATTAAATAGGTACCATGAGCGAAGAAGCCAAAGAAAACGAAAAAGAGGAGAAACCCTTTGATTAACATATTGCCATTGATGAAGCTCCTCATTGCAGATCTCTCTTAATTTACACCAACACTTTATACAAAGTTCTTGTGTTTGTTTATAACGTTTACTAGTATCGTTACACCGTGCATAATGCACGGTGCATGCCCATTCCAGATTGGTATCTATCATGTTGGTGTGTCTTTATGTGCTATGTAGTGTGAATCAACAATTAAAAGTAACGATAAATACACAACTAAAAACATACATATATAAAATTATAAATAACATTTTTCAAGCACAATATAATTGTGACTGGAAACATACACAAACAAGGGCAAATTTGAAAGAATTACGAAACGAATACGTAAAGCACGAAGTGATAAAGAAACGAAACGTATATGAAAAATGATTTGAAAAGATTATGAAAGAGGAGCACAAAAAACAAACTAAAAGGAAAATAAGAAATGCAATACCGGCGTTATAGTCAAACATATATAAAGTTAAATTCAAAGTGATATCAAACGAAAATACGAAACCCGATGTTCCTAAGAAACAAACTGTACGTAAAAACGATTTCAAAAGACTACGAAAAAAAAACGGAAAAAACTAAGTTTAAAACAAAAAAAGAAATCGAAAAACACCGACATAGTAGTAAAATACCAGTTATTATGGCCGGGTGATAACAAAAGTTTAACGACTTATAACAATAATTATATTACAATATTCCATAGAATAATAATAATATAATATTTTTTTTTGTAAGTAATAACATAATATTATTGAATGAAACGTGCATAGTAAGAAGAGAAAACCGTGATGTGATAAAAATAAAAAATAAAAAAGCGCACAAACGTGCTATAAGCCCAAAGATATAACAAAAGCAAAAAGGGTATTTTAAAATTAAAAAAATTAAAAGGAAAAAAAAAGGCAAAACTTTATGGGCCAATCACGTAGTGACACGTGGCAGCACCAAAGGCAACAAGGAAAGCGCCCCTTGTTCCTTTATTATATATATAAGGATATTGAAAAGAAGGTCAATTTATAAGGAAATCTTTTGCCTTTTTTTTTTAATTCCTTTTTCTCTGTTTGTAAAATTGAAAACTCTACCCATTAAAATATTTGGATAAATGTTAAAAAGGAGAAAATAGATATGGAAATAAGCACTTTGTCGAGTGGAATATTTTCTATAGCAAAAAGACAATTTTTATTCACTGAATATTGCATTCTCTCTCCTACTTAATTCTACAAATCAATATATATTTTGATAAAAACGTAAAAAAATCGTAATTTTTTAACCAAATTTTTTCTTTTTTCGTCATTTACATTCTGAAATCTGATTTGATATTTTTCGATTTTTTTATGAGGTCATTTTCATTTTAAAAAAACACCGAAATGGTTGAATAGTAAAATAGTGGATTCGGAGTCTATTCCACTGTAAAACCCTTGTAGTGAATAGTGGATTTGGGGTAACAAAGAGGGGATTTGTCATTATCTCCCAATTTTATTTTTCACTGTCCGGATCCATGTTTTCTCTTTCCTTTTGGTCCTTTATTCTCACTCCCCCCAAAATATTTCAGACTTGGATGTATTTTTTTTTGTACCTTCCCCATATATATATATATATATATATATATATATATATATATATATATATATATATATATATATATTGTCCTTGTTATTAATACAAAATAAATGACTATTATTGTCTGTCTACAAAGTTACAAGACATAAAAAAAATAATGTACAGGTATCAAGGGTTGTGCTTCGATCTACCCCTGCTTTGTTTATTGTTTCCTTTATTTGAATTGGTTTGGTCCAACATATACTCTTTGCTGTGTAAACTCCTTCAGCACCTTGCTGAGTCTTTTTATGAATTAAATTATTTCCCTGTGAGAGTAGTGAGAAGTTGGCGTGAGTTGGGCAATGCTTGGATATTACGTAGAACCTCATGCTGAGAATAAAACCTTAACCTGTAGCTAATTCATATCTATGAATGAAATCCATAATTTAAGGCACATTTCTTTTAATCCCTCTGCAAAACACCAGAAGATCATTTGCATACATACAATGAGTAAGGTGAGGAAAATGTTGAGGAAACGAGTAATGCAACATGGTTGGGTCCCCAAAAAGAACATTGAGACCCCGAGTGAAGGCTTTGGTAAGTAGTGGCGGACTTACATACAACTAGGGGGGCAACTACCCCCTTGATTTGAAAAAATACACTAATATATGTACTATTTTACATAGCCCCCCCCCCCCCCCCTTAATTTTTTTATCTGCCTTTAAATTTTTTATTGCCCCATCTTAACTGAGATCGTGCGTCCGCCCTTGTAATGGTAAGTAATATGAACAAGTATGGTGAGAGCATATGCCTTTGCTCTATACCCCGGGAGGATTGAAAGAAACACACCGAGAGTCCATTAATCAGCACAGAAGATCAACAGCCCCGTATGTTAGAGCAATGAACCGATGGTGAAACCCGAAAGATTGCAAGAGACGTTCAAGGAAAGGCCATGAAACACCGTCAAAAGCCTTAATAATATCTAACTTGAGAACCATATTGTTACCTCTGACTTTTTTATGAATATGTTGAATAACCTCCTGGACAAGTAAAATATTTTCAGACATGCAGACTTGTCATCCGAGCTGAGTTTGTGGAGGTGTTTCTGCAACCAGAGAGATAAGACCTTGGTGAAGATCTTATTCACCACTGTAAAAAAGGGAATCGGTCAAAGTCCGAGAAAGTAACCGGGAGGTCCTTCTTCAGCAGAAGGCTAAAAAAAATAGAGCCTATTGGTCTTAGGATGGGGTAGCTAGAAAAGAAGACCTTAACTTCCATAAAAACATCTTCCTAAATAATATCCCAGAATCGCTAAAAAAATAGCAGAGAAAACATCTAGTCCATGAGCGCTGCTTGCATCTAAAGAAAAAGCCACCGTCTTGACATCTTCCATTGTAATCTCAGCAAGAAGGTCCTCATTATTCTCGTTTTTAAAAATATGTGGAAGATTTTAAATGAATTCCGGAGTTGTAGAGTCGTCACTATCAATGCCTTGTGAGAGTAAATTCGTGAAAAAAGAATGGACGCTTCATTGTTAATAGCTGTGGGTTCTGAAATCCAATCTGTTGGTCCCTTGAAAAGGCTTTGGTGAAGTTTAGGGGGGGGGGGGTGAATAAACTTAACACTTAAAACTTTTGGAGTTAACAAACTCAGCAACTTCAGCAGTCTGCTGATACTCAATAGTCTGCTGATACTCAGTAGTCTACTGACTATTGACTTTACTGAATTTGTTGCAGCGGAATATATTTAAATTAAGCCTTAATACTTGTTAAAATATGATACTAAGTATTAGATACTCAGTAGTGTATGTGAGTGAATCAGTTGCTAGTTCAGAAAATTTATGTGCAAGATATACTATATGCAGAATATAAATGCAGAAAGTAAGTAGGCAGTTTTTATATTGGTTCCAGGTGGTGTAATCATGTACTCCACTCTTCTCCTGTGATGTTGGAGGTAATTCACTAGAGATCTTTGATGTAGCCTGTTACAAAAATCCCTAAGTTGCTTGTCCTTCACCAATAACTATGGCTTCACAACCGAACACTTGGAACATGTGAGATTGCTGCTCCAATGTCTTCCACTGGTCCTTGAAGGGTAGGATTGCCTCTTCACCAGCTCCACCACAAACAACAGTCCTTGACACCTCAAAAGATGCTTCACTGTCTCAGCAAGTTTCTTGTAAAGAAAGATTGAATCAAGTAAGTGATTCAGCTTTCAGCAGCTTGATCAGGATGATATGATCAGTAGCTTCTGGTCTTCAAGTGTGTAAACTTGATGTAGCTTGAAAGCAGATTACACTTGAAGAATTTACTAGAACAGTAGCTTTAAGCTTAGTAGGGTCAGCAGGGTGACTTTCTAGATAAGAATTTGAAGCTCAAGATTATCTGTTGTTATTCCTCAAAAATCATCACTTGTATCTGAATTAGGAGTCCTCTATTTATAGGCAGGAATCCTTGTGACTTATGTTTGAAATTCAAACATAGCCGTTTCAGATTTATCCCATCTTGACTTGCTTTTTCTGACTGTTCCTAGGACTGACACTGTCAGATTCCTTTTTGACAGTATACAGTCTGTCCACCCTTTGACTTGTATCCGTTGGATAGAGGTCTGAACCATCCCAACGTCCCTTTAATCTCAACCATTGATTTGTTTGATAAAATCAGAGGTTGTTAGCTGTCCCTTTCTTTGTAGTCTTCCAATGTAACCTTTGAATAATTCGAAGTATATGTATCAGCAGGTTCCTGTGATCATAAGTCTGCTGAAGTACATATCAGTCAGCTGATCCATATTTTGCTGTGTTTATGAAGCAATGCAACTGACTTCTTTTATCTAACTTTTTGTTGGGAAGTTAGACTACACCATTTGAAATATAACTAAGTTCCAATTACCACTTAACTTGTGGAACTTAGACCTTGTACACAAGGTATATGTAATCAGTTTAGGTCATCATAGACTTCCCTAAATTCTGATTCCATATCCTTGACTTTATTTACTAAGTTTGATCCCTTAGCCTTCAGTCTTCAGCAGGTGCCTGACTAGTCTACTGACCTAGATACCCTACTGACCTAGACAAGTCTGCTGATATAAGTCAGCTGACCATTTACAGTGCTTGTTTGATCAAACCTATACAAAGATCAAACTCTAATAAACCTATACATTTGATCTAGACATCTTTTTGCCTTTGCTCTATAACAGCTAGTCTGGCACTCATCACTAAAACTCAAAAATAAGTCCAACAATTTCTCCCTTTTTGGTGATGATGCCAATACCATACTTACAGCAAAGCAAAAAGATTAAAAACAAAAACAAAACAAATTCCAGCCATATCTCATTATAATAAGTTGTTCAAAAATTATTACATTCTAGAATCAGCAAAAATAAAGCATATGAAGTATGCTGATCTAGTGTCTTCTTTCTCTTTCTTCTCTTGCCTTCTCTATTTGCTCTTGATAGGCTCTTATTTCTCTAATCATTTCTCTCATCCATTCATTTTCAATAAGAGAGAAATCAACGTGAGGATTCACTTCTTTCCACCATTTCCATGCTTCGGGTAGAGTAAGATTGATTTGATGTACTCTAAAGCCTAAATGCATGTATACTTCTTTGAATTCATTCAGTGATTCCTTTGCTTCTGTGGTAGGTAAACTCCTTTCACCTCTTCCACCTCTATGTGCCGCTCTCAAGGCCTTGACTCTTGTCTCCCAAAACTTGAGTCACAGAAAGGAGTTCAACGCTTCATGAAAGCCCTTGTCATGATAAGGTCTCCTTTTGCTGTTGTATACCTTCTTGTATTCTCTGAGAAGATCATCAGTGAGTGGAAGTCGGCCAGGTGCAGGTTCTCTGAATGCATTGGTGTCATCTTCCCATCTTTTCTTAGCAAAGATCCTAGCAGCCTCTTTTGCTACTGCTGTTTGGCTCTCTTCCCCTTATTGACATCATCAACAAGACGGGACAGCAGGCCATGAACACTCTCCTGTGTGATGACTAGATTACTCAGTTATCCTTTCATGATTTCAGTTCTAGTATCAACTGCAGTAATCCTTTTTTGCATAGTCTGCTCCAGTAGATTGATCCTCTCAGTAAGCTTAGGATCCAATCCAGCAGGTTGAAGTGTTCCAGCAGCCTCAGCCTCAGTAGGCTTGGGTGCCTCAGCAAGTTTATCAAGTTTTTGATGAATAAATGCAAATTGGTCTTTCAAAAACTTGTCCTTCAGTGTATTACCTTGCTTAATTCCTCTCACATCTTAGGTAAGGTCAGCAAGAGCATACTGAGTGAAAGTAATATTAGAGGCAACTGTTTCTGTAGTCCTCCCTCTATTTTCCACCAGATTCATTAAATCTTCAAACCTCTGCTCTTGCCTATCAAGTTGAGTTCTTAAACTGGTAATGTCACTCCTGACAGCCCTCAACTCCTCCAAGACATGTGCTGGTACTCCACCAGCCATTCCTCCATCAGCTCCATCAGCAGGTTCTTCTACATTATAATGTGCTCTCTGTCTGCTGATAGCCAAGGCATAGCTCATATCCCTTCCAGCCGGGTTAGGTCCTTGGAATTCCTCTAGAATAGGATCAAGAGAAGGTTCTTCAAAAACTGGTACAAATGCCTATAGGGGTTCATCATCAATATGTTCTTCTTCAGGCATTTGAAATTCTTCATCACTGTAGTCATAGTCCACCATCTGTTCATCCTCATCAACAACAACAATCTGCTGACTATCTTTCCCTTCAGTGACCTTTCCTCCAGCAGGCTCCAATACAGCAGCCAGTTCAACAACAACAACAGGGGTTTTCTCCAAACCCAAAGTTAGTTCCAACCTTTGTCCAGGTGCTGTTTGTACCTCAGCAACCTGTACCACCGGTTCCAACCTTTGTTCAGGTGATGTCTGATCCTTAGCAGCCTGAACCTCCTGTTCAAAGATTGCAGGGAATTCAGCCATATTATCTATTTGAAATTCCCTATCATCAGCAATCCTCCGTAGAAAATTGGCACTTATGAATAGAGTGTCCTGAGTGTCAATCCATTCTTGATATTGAGTTGAATCCTCAGAACTGACATCAGGCTCACTATGATCAGTGACCCTCTCATCATCCAAATCTTCTGTTTGCTGGCCTTCAGCAGACTCACCAGCATCAGCAGATTGATCTACTGCACCATCAGTGGATCTTTGACCAGTGGTCCCTTTTTCCACTCCACTAGTCTCCCCAGGGAACATGAGGGGATCATCATCAGAATCAGATAAGTCATCACTTTCAGGTGTGTATTTTGGATCCTTGAACATTAGTTTGGCGCTCTTCTTCCCTTCATCCAACAGATCCATCAGCATAGTCTGCAACAAGGTTGTATCTACTAATTCCAATAGGCTGTCCACACCCAGCTGATCGAATGCCCATTCTTCAAATCCACTTATTGGATCAGCAGCTGGTTTTTGTTTCTTGTAGAATCCAAACATCCATTGAAAATATCTTTGCACTCTTTTGAAGTTGGGATCTACCTTATCCTTCTTAGATCTCTGCTCCCTCCTTTCATATGGCATGGTTGGCTTTCTGGGAGCAGGTTGAGTACCTTGCTGACCTCCAAATGTCTCATTAAGAAAGTTAAGAGTCTTATCAACAGATGTTTCCAGGTCATTAGGTTGCTCAGATTGTACATTAGTGCCTACTACCTCCATCTGTTCCACACTGGGTTCCCCTGACTAACATGCTCATCGCGGGGTTATCGCGATCGCTCTTCCCCCCTGACTTCTTGCAGAACTTGCAGGGTCTTGTACCAGTGTACCAACTTCCACAAAGAAAGCGGACTCGGTAGTCCGCGTGGTTCTTCAACAAGTTGCTCAACAACAACTTGTGTAACTTCAGTAGGCTCAGCAGCCTCTACAGGAGAGGATTCAACAGCATCTACAGCAGGCTCAGGTACAACAGTCTGCTGTGATTCTTCAGTAGGTTGCTCAACAACAACCTCTACTATCTCCGTGGGCTTGATAGTTGTTAGGGGCTCAGCCTCAATAGCCTCTCTTTCTTCTTCTTCCCTCTGAGTCTCCAAAATCCTCAACTGTTTCCCTTTGCCATGTTTCTTTTTCTTGGCAATTTCCTTCATCCTCTTCGAAAGTTCCTCTGATTCAACATCAGTAGACTTCCTCTTTCTACTGAATTCTTTCTGTTGCTCCTTCAAAATTTCAGCAACAGTCTTCTTCTTTGCAACTACAGCAGGGTCAATAGTCTCAATTTCAGCTAGACCCTCAGCAGACTCAGCAGTCTGTGCTGTTTGCTTCCTTGTTTTTCTAGGCTTTAACATTTTTGTTATCTTTCTTGTGTCAGCAGCCTTTCTCTTCCCAGCAACCTTTTTAGGTGCAGCAGGCTTCGCAACTTGCTTAACCTGCTCACCACCAACATCATCATCTCCACCATCATCATCACTTTATGTGGCCTCCTCAACCACATCTTCATCATCATCTAATCCAGGAATAGGAGTAGCAACTGCTGGCTTGTATCTGGATTTGTTAATCTCTTTAGATGATATATCAGGTATCTAAAAATGATTCAACCAGGTCTGAATCAGTAGACCTAGGGGCCTGACTTTGGACTTCCTTATACCATCCCTATCTTCAATAAACACCTTCTTTATGTAGTGTATAAAGAATCCAGCCCAATCAAACTTCATACTTCTGCAGATGATAATTAGCATGACCATCTTAGGTCCAGACAGTGTATCTAGACTCCCAATGAATCCTAAAATTGTCTTTGCAATCAATTTGCTCAGCAGGTTATACTCAAATCAAATATGCTTCACATTAATGCCTTGATTTGAAGGTATTGCCTCATTTGTCTTTATTGCATCCACAAATTTCATCCTTGGCAGATTCATCGCTTCTAGATTGGTAGGGGCACCATTTTTAGGTCCAAAATGAAAGATTTCTCTCAGCAGGTCTGAGGAAATTTCAATCTCTCTTCCATTAACTGTCGTAGTGAAGGCCTCTCTACCTTCATGTATGACAATATTCCTCCAGAATTCCGGTACATTAACATTTGAAATTCTTTCCAGCCTTCTATTGATAATGTTCTCCAAACCAGCAAACCGTCTGATTCTTCTTCCTATGTTAATGGCTAGTTCAGTCGAGTGACATTCAGTCATATAGCCTCTTACACTCTAACTGGTAAGAATATGAACATCATCCTTGTTTGCCATGATAATTGAAAGAGATGAAGAAGAAAGCTTTCAAATCTGTGTTCACACAAAGTAATTTCAGAGAAATCACAGATTGAGAGTTGTGAGTGTGAACTCTGTGTCTATGTCTGTATATATAGACAGAGGTAGTTGTAACTGTCAGACCACTTACTGTGGTATTAACCACGATTAAATCTGAATGAATGTTGTCCTGACACGTGGCCCATTACTTTTCCATAACGATCTGTAACCGTCAGATCGTGTAACTACGGTTACAATGATAAAATAAATATCCCGCCATTTGCTTTTTGACTTTGGTAAGTTTGACTGTGTAATGTTTCCTTCAGCAGCCTTAGCATCAGTAGACTTGGCTCAGCAGCCTGCTGACAGAATTACTCTACTGATCTTCTATTCCTCCTTATTTTGTTCAACTGATAATACAAGATGAAGTTTAATACCAATGACTGATCTGTCAAGTGAGCTCACCCAACATGACAAAGACCAATCCCTTTGGCAACTTCATTTGCTCAATTGTCCAAACATAAGTACATGTAATTGTTGATACCAATGACTAATCTGCTAAGTGAGCTCACCAAACATAGCGAAGACTACTCCCCTTGGTGATTTCCAGCACACTGCTGATAAAAGAAATATGAGTCAACTTTAATGATTCCAAGTTATGTCCTTAATTTAGCAAATCTTTCACTATCCAGTGGTTTAGTGAAAATATCAGCAAGTTGATCTTCAGTATGGATGTACAGAACCACCACATCCTTCTTTTCAACATGATCTCTTATAAAATGATGTCTCACATCAATATGCTTGGTTCTTGAGTGCAAAACAGGATTTTTAGTAATTGCAATTGCACTTGTGTTGTCACACATTATAGGAAATTCTCTTTATTCAATTCCATAATCCCTTAACTGTTGTCTTAACCAAAGTATTTGTGCACAACACCTTCCAGCATCAATATACTCAGCTTCCAAGCGTAGTGGAAGTTGATATTGAATTTTGTTTCTTTCTAAACCAGTAAACTAGTATATTTCCCATCAACTGATAAGTTCCTGTGGTGCTTTTTCTGTCAATCTTGCATCCAGCATAATCAGAGTCTGAGTAGGATATAACTTTGAAGGTTCCATCTTTTGAGTACCAAATTCCTACTTCCAAAGTCTCTTTTAAATACTTGAGAATTCTTTTGACTGAACCTAAATGACTTTCTTTAGGTTTTGATTGAAATCTTGCACAAACACCTACAGCAAAGGATATATCAGGTCTGCTGGCAGTAAGGTATAGCAGATTGCCTATCATCCTTCTGTATAAGGTCTGATCAACATCTTTTCCTTCTTTGTCTTCATCCAATCTAATGTTTGTACTCATAGGAGTTGATACCTTGGTGCTATTTTCCATACCAAATTTCTTCAGCAGCTCCTTGGTATACTTGGTTTGATGAATGAAGATTCCATCTTTCATCTGTTTGACTTGCAAACCCAAAAAGTAATTCATTTCACCCATCATACTCATTTGGAACTTACTTTTCATCAAATTTGCAAACTTTTCACAAAGTAAGTCATTTTCAGAACCAAAAATTATGTCATCAACAAAAATCTATACCAGTAGGGTGCTGTCTCCTTCACTGATTCTGAAAAGAGTCTTGTCAATGGTACCTTTGGTAAAACCATTGTCCACCAAGAATTGAGATAGGGTCTCATACCATGCTCTTGGTGCTTGTTTCAAACCATAAAGTGCTTTGTTGAGTCTGTACACTTTATCTTCTTGATTTTTAACTTCAAAACCAGGAGGTTGCTGAACATAGACCTCCTCTTCCAGAATGCCATTCAAAAATGCACTTTTGACATCCATCTGATATACCTTGAAGTTTTTATAACCAGCATATGCCAAGAATAATCTAATAGCTTCCAATCTTGCAACAGGGGCATATGTCTCATCAAAATCTATTCCTTATGCTTGAGAATAGCCTTTTGCTACTAGTCTGGCCTTATTCCTTACAATGGTACCAGATTCATCCAATTTGTTTCTGTATACCCATTTTGTACCAATTATATTTTGCATGATTAGGCCTTTCCACTAGTGTCCAAACTTGATTTCTTTCAAATTCATTCAACTCTTCTTGCATGGAAATTATCCAATCTGGATCTGATATTGCTTCTTCAACAACTTTAGGTTCCATTTGAGATAGAAAACATGTGAACATTGCTTCTAGATGTCTTCTAGTCCTCACACCTTGTTGTATGTAGCCAATAACTTGTTCACCAGAGTGATCTCTTAACCATTGTGGATTCTGGTTAGATTGATTTTCAGGAACATCATCTTCAGTAGGGTCTGCTGTAGCATCAGGGGGTTCAGTAGATCCTTGAACTGCCTCAATTGTTGCATCAGTAGTGTTTTCAGTAGGGTGTTCAGCAGGGACAGAGTCAGAAACTTTTAAGTCATTGAACCTTTCCAAAACATTAACACATTCTTGATTAGTGACTTGTTGATTCTCAGCAGGTTCTGAATCTTCATCTTCCATTCCAGTGAACTTAGGTTCATCAAACACAACATGTATAGTTTCTTCATGTTTCAGTGTCCTTTTGTTCAGTACCCTGAATGCCTTGCTGATAGAAGAATATCCCAAGAAGATTCCTTCATCTGACTTTGGTTGGAATGTCTTCAATTGCTCCTTATGATTTAAGATAAAACATTTGCTTCCAAATGGATGGAAATAAGATATATTAGGTTTCCTTCCATTCCAAATCTCATAAGGTGTCTTCAGCAGCTTCTTGTTCACTGAAGTTATATTTTGTGTATAGCATGCTGTATTAACTGCTTCAGCCCAATACCTTTCAGGTAACAATGCTTCACAAATCATAGTTCTTCCTGATCCTTTTAGAGTCTTGTTTCTTCTCTCAGCAACCCCATTTTGCTGAGGTATACCAGCAGCAGCAAGTTGATGTAGTACACCATTTTGTTCACAATATTCTCTTATAACATTGTTGAGAAATTCAGTACCCTTATCTGATCTGATCTTCACTACTGTCACACTTTTCTCATTTTGCAATCTCTTCAAAAGTTCAGGCAACTTTTGAAGTGTTTCACTTTTCTTATTCATGAATACCACCCAAGTGTAACTTGAATAATCATCCACAACACCTAAAGTGTATTTCTTTCCTGTTACACTTGTTGGAGTCACTGGTCCAAATAGATCCATATGCATCAGCTCCAACACACTTTTTGTTGATTGCTTTGTTTTTGATTTGATGCTTGATTTTGTCTGTTTACCTTGCTGACAAGCATCACATATAGCATCCTTCTTGAATGTGATCTCAGGTAAACCAATCACTTGTTTCTTCTTCACCAACTGATTGATATCATCAAAGTTTAGACGATTCAACTTCTTATGCCATAGCCAATTGAGTTCTGACTTGGTATGCACAATCAGACAGGTTTCTGGAACAGCAGTGGACCAATCTACAACATACATGTTCTGTTGTCTTCTTCCAGCCAACACAACTTGATCACCTCTTTCACTAATGACAATACAGGTGTCTTTGTCAAAAGTGACCTTGTAACTCACGTCACAGAACTGTCCAGTGCTCAGTAAGTTGTAGTCCAGTCCTTCCACATATGCAACATTCATGATTGTTAGTCCATTTCTCACAAGTGTGCCATATCCTCTTGTGTATCCAGGTGTGTTCTTGTTTCCGAAGTTCACTCTTGGACCATCCTTTGCCACAAAGTTTGACAGACAGTGCTTATTCTTTGTCATATGCTGGAACATCCATTGTCAAAGTACCAGACACCCTACAAAACAAAATTAATGATTTTAGGTACCCTAAAACTATTTGGGTCCATGATGGTCAGTGGTAAGCATGACCCCTGGCAAGTTTTCATAAGGTCTTCTTCTAAAGGTACCATACTTATGTTCATACATGTATTCCACACATCCATAAGGTCTTACATTTGGTTGTGTAGGATTCACATATACTTTCTGGCCTTTTGGTATATAGTGCTGTTTGGAGTGATTTCTCTTGTTAGAAGCACCAGTATAACCATAGGTTTGTTGTCTGTTAGGAACAACCTTGTAATATGGAGTCTGCTGAGATCCCTGCTGAGGTCTTGTATAAGTCCTCTGCTGAGTCCTCTCCTGATTCCATTGCCTAGGTTTTACCTTAGCAGTATGGTTATATCTGTTGTATCTAGCAGTGGGGGCAGGAATATTCCAATCATCATCAGTAGGGAACAATCTACCTTTCCCCCTGAGATAAGTATCCTTTGAATGATTGACATTTTTGGATTTAGGATTCTTATCCTTGAAATATTTCTGACTTTTGCCTTTCTGTGGTCCAACAGACTTGGTAGCAGGTCTGCTATCAGTAGGTCTAGAAGGTACATCAGTCCTACCTTTGGATTTATTCTTCTTGTTAGGTGTTGCTGACCTTTTTGACTTCTGATGTTGCTTTCTTGAAGTTTTCTTAGTAGGCTTTCCTGCCTCAGCAACCCTATTTGGAGTTGGATCTTGTGCAGGTACAAACTTAGGACCAATTATGGTACTAGGTTCAATAACCTTACTGGATCCACTCATGTTGGATTGTTGAGTTCCAAATCCAAGACCTGTCCTATCACCATAGGGCTTTCCATATTTGAATACAGTGGAGGAACAAGATTGTTCAGCAGATTCAACGGCTAATGAATGTTCAGCAGACTTATGTTGATTCTATCCAATTTCTTTCTCCTTTCCTTCGAGAATTCTCAATTCAGCTTTCAATCTTTCAACTTCGATTGAAGAGCTTCTTTTTCTACTTTCACAATCTCATAACCAGATTGTATTATCCTCAGTTGATTAAGGATGGCATCCAAAGTTTCTTCATTATCAGAATTTTTGGGATTTGGACCACAGGTAGATTCACAATCACTTTCAGCAGGAGTATTAATTGATACAGAATTGTATACCTCCTCTGTCTCATCCATGTTTGCCATCAAGGCATAATCATCCATTTCAGCAACCAGTGCAGTGTCATCAGATTCATTTCCCTTGTCTGATTCAACTTCATAACCAGATTCATCTTCAGCAACCATAGCTTTCTTTCCAAGTCTTCTTTGCTGACTTTTGCTCTCGAGTAGATCTGGACAATCAGGTCTGAAATGTCCAGACTTCTTGCAGTTGAAGCAAAGATAGTCAGGTTCCTTTTTCTGTTTTAACTCAGGACAATCAGGTTTGAAGTGTCCTGGTTTCTTGCAATGATAGCACAAATAATCATTGTCTTTCTTTTATTCTTCCTTTTTCTTTTCACTGAATTTCTTTGTGAAATTCCTAGGGGAACTCTTTCCACTTTTCATCAATCTAATTTTCTTCCTCAGTAATGCAATCTGCTCTTGCATCTCATCCAGCAAATGATCTTGAGCTCCGGATGTTTCTTCTTGATGTGCAGCAGCCAATGCAGTAGTTTTTGGTTGCTCTTTTTCTGTCTCAGGCACTAGTTTCTTGCTGAACTCATAAGCCTTAAGATCTGAAAACAATTTGAAGGTGTCCTCCTCATGTAGACTTCTCAATTCCTCTATTGCAGTCCCTTTCATCTCCCAAACCTCTTTTGAAGGTAATGCTTCCAAGATTTTTGAGTTGACTTCTTCCTGTGAGTACTTCACACTCAGTAGGGTGAGTTCATCCATGATTGCATTGAACCTTGATTCCATTTGTTCAATAGTTTCATTTGGTTTCATTTTGAACTCCTGAAACTTCTTCTTTGCCACACTGATCTTGTTCTTCTTGATAGCATTAGTGCCTTCACAGATTAACTGCAACTTATCCCAAAGTTCTTTTGCAGTTTTGCAATCTTTCACCTTCATGTACATATTGCTATCCAAGGTTCTGTAAATGATATCAATAGCTATGTTGTTGAGGTTTGCCCTTTTTCTATCTTCAGTTGTCCATTCTCTCTTTGGCTTTGGAATGTACTGAGTTTCATTATCCACAGTTACGGCTTTTGTGATCTCCAGTGGTCCATCAGTCAGTACATCTATCATTTCATCATGTGTTGCAGCTAGATAAGCCTGCATTCGACGTTTATACTCATCAAAACGATCTAATGAACACATCAACATTGTTCTAGCATACTAATTGTTATCCATGATGCAGATCTTTGAAAATTAGAAACTTGAAAAAGATTTCAAAGAATTTTCACAAGCACAACAAGTAGGATTACTTCAGAACAGAAGCACTGCTCCGATACCAATTGTTGGTCCCTTGAAAGGCTTTGGTTAAGTTTATAAGGGGGGTGAATAAACTTAACACTTAAAACTTTTGAAGTTAACAAACTCAGCAACTTCAGCAGTCTGCTGATACTCAGTAGTTTGCTGATACTCACTAGTCTGTTGATACTCACTAGTCTGCTGACTATTGACTTTACTGAATTTGTTGCAGCGGAATATATTTAAATTAAGCCTTAATACTTGTTGTTAAAATATGATACTAAGTATTAGATACTCAGTAGTGTATGTGAGTGAATCAGTTGCTAGTTCAGAAAATTTATGTGCATGATATACTATATGCAGAATATAAATGCATAAAGTAAGTAGGCAGTTTTTATAGTGGTTCCAGGTGGTGTAATCCTGTACTCCACTCTTCTCCTGTGATGTTGGAGGTAATTCACTAGAGATCTTTGATGTAGCTGTTACAAAAATCCCTAAGTTGCTTGTCCTTCACCAATAACTATGGCTTCACAAACTGAACACTTGGAACATGTGAGATTGCTACTCTAAAGTCTTCCACTGGTCCTTGAAGGGTAGGATTGCCTCTTCACCAGCTCCACCACAAAAAACCGTCCTTGACACCTCAAAAGATGCTTCACTGTCTCAGCAGGTTTCTTGTAAAGAAAGATTGAATCAAGTAAGTGATTCAGCTTTCAGCAGCTTGATCAGGATGATATGATCAGCAGCTTCTGGTCTTCAAGTGTGAAAACTTGATGTAGCTTGAAAGCAGATTACACTTGAAGAATTTACTAGATCAATAGCTTTAAGCTCAGTAGGGTCAGCAGGGTGACTTTCTAGATAAGAATTTGATGCTCAAGATTATCTGTTGTTATTCCTCAAAAATCATCACTTGTATCTGAATTAGGAGTCCTCTATTTATAGGCAGGAATCCTTGTGACTTATGTTTGAAATTCAAACATAGCCATTTCAGATTTGTCCCATCTTGACTTGCTTTTTCTGACTGTTCCTAAGACTGACACTGTCAGATTCTTTTTTGACAGTATACAGTCTGTCCACCACACTTTGACTTGTATATGTTGGATAGAGGTCTGAACCATCCCAACGTCCCTTTAATCTTAACAATTGATTTGTTTGATAAAATCAGAGGTTGTTAGCTGTCCCTTTCTCTGTAGTCTTCCAATGTAACCTTTGAATAATTCGAAGTATATGTATCAGCAGGTTCCTGTGATCATAAGTCTGCTGAAGTACATATCAGTTAGCTGATCCATATTTTGCTGTGTTTATGAAACAATGCAGCTGACTTCTTTTTGTCACGGATTTTATCAATGGAAAATAACAAGTAATAAAATTTATAAATCCGGTATTCCCCAAGTGTAGGGATCGTAGCATAGCGATTAATACCGGAGTCGATCTCAGGGAATCGGGGTATCTAGTTCATTAATTTTCCTAAGATTGATACTATTATTATTAAAACCTAAAATAACAAAACGAAAAGATAAACTGGACAGAGGATTGTCAGTCCAAAGCCAGGAAGGATAAAAGCGATAATAAATAAATAAAACTATAAACGAGAAAAAAAACAATAAAAACGATGATCATGGTGATTAAACAATCGAACAAGTAATTATCCACCGATCCCGCAACCCTTAATTTCCTCTCTAAAGTTGTCTTGTGATGAGTCAACTAAAATCGTGGTTCACCTATCAAAGGTATGAATTTCTACTCTCGTAGATAATTCGCCTATCAATCTCTCATCTGTCGATATATAAGATTGACGCTCTCAAACCAAGGTGTAAGATCTCTCAATCTAGCAACCTAGATATTCAACCTATCAACTCTCGGTATGTCAAGGTTAAAAATCCCATCTTTCCTATGGTGATCTAAGGTTTACACCGACTCTCGTCATACGGTAAACATCAATAAGCAATACATCTCTCGATATCGATTGCATAACACATAAGCATAGAAAAGATACAACTTTAATCAAATTCACAAAACAAATCTAGATTGAAAATAAAGAACCTGATGAAACGGATTTAAATAACTTGAACACATCGTCTAGCCTCCAAATCATACAACCAAAAACAGCAGAAAAAACGAATAAAGATGAAAAGAAACAACCCTCGGCCGGCCAAGCACCAAGGCTCAGCCGGCCGAGGTTACTTGGCTCGAAATTAGGGTTTTCTGTGTATGCGGCTGTATAAAATTAAATGTCCTAGGGTTTACAAAGCGCTGGTATTTATAGAAAATAAAGTCGGCTGCTCTAAGTCGGTTATCTGGACGCCCGTTTAGTCTGGTGAACTTCCGTCCAGGAATCTGCTGAACTCTCTGAATCGATTTTTATCTCTTGGACGCTCGTTCAATATTCTGGATGCCAGTTCACTGGAAACTTGACTTCTCTGAATCGAAAATCTCAGCCTGGACGCCCGTTTACTTTGATGGACGCCCGTCCAACCCGGACGGGACTTGAACGAACGTTCAGCTTGCTCAAAAATCGATCTTCTCATCTTTATCTTCAATCGATTTCATCTTTATTTCTTCTCCTCTTCATTAATCCGATTGTTAACCTCTTTTAATCCTCTTCTTGGTCGAAATTGTGTATCTACAATACATCAAACACATTGCAAAATGTAGTATCTTCCAAATCAATATAAAACCATCAATTTTACACACAAATCATACAATTTCGCAACTAACCCATTAAAAACATCACTTGCTCAATACTTCAATATAAAGCTCGATTTCTATGAAAAACATCCAGATATGGGGAAAATTGACATAAAATATATCCTTATAAAACGTATAAAATCACCCTTAACACTTTTATCTAACTTTTTGTTGTGAAGTTTGTTGGTCCCTTAGAAAGGCTAACACAAGTTTAGAGGGGGGTGAATAAACTTGTCCCTAAAACTTGATTTAAAGCAAATTAAGGTTCAGTTAAAAACTTGTGTGGAGTTAAGCTGACAATGCTGAGATTAAGTCAAACTGACTTAAGCTGAAACTGAGTCAACCGGCAGTGGATATGATTTTAGCCTTTTCCTTGATCTTGTTATTCTATTATGAAAACTGAGTGTTGTGAAATGAATTCTGATTGAATGTCAGTTGTGACTGTGATGAGTATAACAATCAGGTATCACAATGCTGTAAGTAAATGCTGAATAAATAAATAAATGCGTAAAGTAAATAAGGCGGATATTATAGAGGTTCCAGGTGGTGTAATCCCGTACGTCCTCTCTTCCCCGTGGTGCGGAGGAAAATTCCACTAGAACTTCTTGAGGTGAACTGTTACAAAAAGTCTTAAACAATAGTCCTTGGCTAATCCCTAGCTTCACTATCTAAACAAGCTTGTAGAACAGGTAGAATTGTCGCTCTTCAAATGCTTGAACCACTGGTCCTTAGAGGGTAGGATTGCCTCTTCACCGCCTACCACCACAAACACAAGCCTACCCGATCGCTTGTCACAACTGTCCTTGGCGAAACCTTCCCGGTTTGCTTCACAGTCTAAAACCTTTGATGTAGAATCAAGGTTGGGCTGAGAATCAATAAGTTGATTCTTGTTTGTGGTTCTTCAAAGTGTTGGATTCTTGATAAATTCTTTGTAGCTTGAACACTTGAAGAAATACTAGATATGATCTTGTTATAGTTCAGAGATAATTGCAATTTGAATAGACTGATGCACAAAATTGCTTGTTGATTCTTGTATATGCTCTATTCTATATATTTTGTTGTTGGTGCAAAGTCTTCTATTTATAGTGTGAAGTCCAATGTTCATCTGGCTTCAATTTGAATTGTATCAACGTCTATCTTGCAATGGCTATATTTTCTGACCGTTCTGCTATGTCAGTAACTCATCCAATGAAATTGCTTTCTTTACAACATTCGACTGTACTTTCAGTTTGTTGGATGGCTGACTTATAAACGAGTTTCCTTATCAGCTTTGTACTGAGTTTTTCTTTTGTCAGTTTCCTAACTGACTTGGAGCATTAACTGAGATTTTACTTTTCTTCAAATATCAGTACTCCAGTTTTCATCTGATTATAATTGACTTAATCAGAGTACACCATGATTTATTATCATCTAAGAATTCATTGTCCTTATGATCCTTAGGTCTTCATACAAGATCTATAAAGTCAGTTTAGGTCACCACAATCTTGCCTGAAGTCCAACTTTACAGTCTCGACTTGTAATCTTCATAACTGAGTTTGAACCCTCTGTTCTTCATTCTTCAATAACTGAGTCTGTGTCCCTCGGTTCTTCAGTCTTCAAGATAAGCCAACCAAGTCTGTAACTCTCAGCGAACTTACCTTCTTCCGTTTCATGTAGGTGTATTTGTATGGTTCTACGTTTTGCTCGGTTTTGTCATCTTTTAGGTGCACAAATGTGGAATGGAAGAGGTCTAAATGATGTTTGATTGAAGATTAAAATGGAAAGAAAGAGATACAAGAGGATGAAGATGAAATGAAGCTTGGGAAAATCCCGAAAACGACTCGTAATACGACGGGCTAATCAAAAAGGCGTTTTCTGAAGAAGAGTCCTTAATGAAAGTTGTAGAGTTTTCCGAGAGCTTTATTATGACATTCGGATCATAATTTTTGGAGGTCTACAACTCAAGATATGAATTTTAGAAGTTTGAGTCCAAATTCAGAAAACGGGCGTCCAATGCAGCATGAACCGGCGCCCATGATTCAAACACTCGTCCTACCCGCCGCCATTGCCAGCCGACTTACATCTCTATTTAAACAGCGTGAATCCCAAACCCTAAGATCATCAAATAATTCAGCCGACATAAAAAAAGTAGCAGCCGCCTCTCTCTTTTCCTATATATATATATATGAGCCTTTACCCTAAAATATAAGGCCATAATATTATCAATAATACATAATTATTCACACATAATATTCCAGCCGCAACTTTTCTGAGAATTCAGCCGCACCAAAAACAACTAAAGAGATGAATTCTTCCATCATGTCTTGGATCATCACAAGCATGCAAGGCTAAGCACATCGCGGTAGAGCAACGGGATGAAACCACATCAACGTCATCACAACCATGATTCGTTAGTTTTATTTTTATTTATGATTCGAACATCGTTTTATTTATCGATTGATTTTGGATTGATTGTTAAGCGTTTTATTAGATAGGAATGTCAATAAAACCATATGTTGCTTTGAATTTATATGGAAATATGATTCAATAGTAGAGCTTTTCAATCGATACGATTAATGTTATTTTGAGGAATCATGTGATGTTAATTGGGTTGTTTAATTTGGGAACGAATTAATGATCTTGTGTTGAATGTTAAATTGTTTTGCTTGGAAAAGAAAACAAGAACCCTAGAATTCGATTTAAAGGAATTTAGTCGAATTGTGATTGATCATACCAATAAATCGTATTTAGATCATAAAAATGGTTGTGTGATTGTTGTGTGGTGGATCCTTGTTGTTTTACCGTCCTTTTAAACCTTTGATAAACCGAAATCGTTCGTAACAATTGTTAATTGCTACATTTAATTAGTTAATTAGTGTTAGAACCCTAGTTGTCAATCTTTATTTTTTCTAAAAATTCACTGTTCATCGAAGTTACCGTTCATCGTGTTTTTACTCGTTCATTGCCTTTTAGATTATAGTTAGTATAAAATTTAATTTTAGTTAATAAGTTGTGACATTATTTGTAATAGCTATATTTTAATCCGATAATTGTACGATTCCCTTAGGACGACTCGGTAACACCATATACTACGAACCTTATACTTGGGGTGTTCCAGTAAAATAAATTTAAAACAAGTTTTATCGAACAAGTTTTTGGCGCCGTTGCCGGGGAATCGGTAACGGTTGTCGGATTATTTGTTAGTATAGTTTTTGTGTCGGTACTAACTCTGTTTTGCAGGGTACAAGTGCTAGCAGGTACATTTTATTTTTATTATTTTTTTTTTATTTTATTTTATTTTATTTTTTTTATTTTACTTCAGTTTTAGTTTATAAATTTTGTTTCATAATTTTATTTAGTTGTTAGTTTTAGTTTGTTATAAAAGCCTTAGATTTAGGGTTAGTTAATTTTTTTTTAATTTTATTTTTTATTTTATTATTTTTTTCCATCTTTCTTCTGAACGCCAGTTCAGTGCTCTGAACGAGCGTTCACTTCTTGAATCCTCTCTGAACTAGCGTCCACTTACACTGAACGCCGCCCGCCTCGAAAAATTTCACTTTTCAGTCTCTTCTCTCTTTCTAAACCTCTAAGCCTCTCATCAACTCTAAGGTTGATTTCTTCCTTTTCTGCTTCTCTGGTTTATGCAAACCAGGAGTAAGAAGGGAATTCTTATCTTTAACCCCGAACCTGAGCGAGACATTGTCAGAAGAAGATTATTTCAAAGTTCTGACAAGATGAGCGAACACGGTTCTAGTGATGACGAACCGGAGAACCAAGGGAATAATAACCAAGATCCCGCTCAATTAAACCAAATTCTGATGCAAATGTTGCAGAACCAACAACAGCAGCAAGCCTGGATAAACCAGAGGATGCAACAACAACCTCGAACGTGCAAAGCGGAATACGGCCTCGGGCGGTTTGTTGTGCGCAAGAAGACCCTTATGCGCCATATCTTGATCAAGATTTCTTGGAAGGGCATAGACCAATCCGGCCTCCGGAGATGGGAGGGATGCATTTTGATTTAAAGAATGGAGTTGTGGGGATGGTCCAAAATAGTTCATTCCATGGCACTGCTGCAGAAGACCCACATGATTTCTTGTCGACTTTTGTGCAAATATGTGAAGCGGGTCACTACCCTGGCGTTCCTACGTGTTGTTAAATTGAAACTCTTCCCCTTTGCTTTAAGGGGTGAAGCAAATCGATGGTTTAAGTCTTTACCCCATCACTCTCTTCATAACCGGCCGATGTTAAAAGAGCCTTTGCTCGAAATTCGTTTCACCCGGAACGATAATGGAACGTAAAAGAGATATAGCCACTTTCGAGCAACTAGAAGGGGAGAGTGTGGGAAAGGCTTGGGAGAGGTTGAATCATTGTAATGAGAAAATGCCCTAACCATGGATATACTCGACATGAGCTTCTAGAATTATTCTATCGTGGGTGTTACGCAACCCAATAGAGATTACTTGGATTCCACACTCATGGATCGTTTTTAGGAGGAGGAGATGATGCCGCCTATAGGGTAGCGAAACGATAGCTAAGAATAACATGTGGTCAACTCAAAAGAAGACCCGTGTTAGCGGAAGCAAAAAGGAGGCCGCCGCAAGTGACTCGTAGACAAAGATGCTAGTTGCTCAAATGGAAATAATGAACAAGCAACTAGCCAATCTACAAATGAAGCGACAAGAAGGGCCGGCAGATGTGAATCACTCGGGCATACAAGTCGGGAATGTGATGAATGAGGAAGTTCAAAGCCATGGAGAACCGAATCAACCTTTCGAGGGCTTCGGTCAAAATTCGGTCAATCGAGTCAAACTCAAAACCGCAACTTTTCGGGAAATCCGCGGAATAGTTATTATACACCGCCCGGTGCATCCAATAACCCAAGACCCCAAGGTAATCGGGCCCAAACGCAAAATCAACAGCCCACCTACGTCTCTCAGAAGAAATTCGATGAGCTAGTTGACATGGTGAAAACACTAGCCACCGGTCAAAAGACGATGGAGAGACAGATTGGTCAGATGGCTGATCAACAAGCAAGCAGACCTCAAGGAAGACTGCCGAGTTATACAGATAAAAACCCTAAGGCAAATATCAATGCTTGCACTGCCATCACACCTCAGTGGGAGTATGGAGAGGAGGAGTTGAATGCGCCACCCTCGAAGCGGTAAGACAATTTGGACCCGAAAAGATGTCGGGAAACGAGTAGCCCCTCCTGACGCTATAAGTTCAGGAGGGGGCAATCAGAAGTTAAATGCCAAAGAAAGCAACAGTGAGGAAGAGCTGAGTGGTGATGATTCTTCGGGGGATAGTGATGAGGATGTCGAAAAGAGAAGTCGAGGTCGAACCCCCGACTAAAAAGAAAACTGAGAAGTTTGTCAGATGGAAGGATAAGGAGGACGAAGCCATTAAAAATCAAACTATAATCAATCATTCGAAACCCCTTCCTTATCCAGCAAGGAAAAGAGAGAATATCTTGAATTCGACAACCAAGTATGATGGAGTGAGAAAGATGCTTAGAGATACTATGGTGACTATGCCTCTTGCCGAGGTATTAACTCGAGATGCCTAAATGCTCTAAGTATCTTAAGGATGCATGTGGAAGTAAGAAGAAGCTAAAGGGAATGGCAGAGGAAGTGCTAAGAGAAGAGTGTTCAACGGTTTCACGAGCGTTGCAATCAAGCGAGGTGACCCCGGACGACCTTCAATCTCCCGTACGATTGAAGGCCACACGTTCCACAATGTCTTATGCGATTCGGGGCCTCTCGTTAATGTAATGCCATTGAACGTCCGCAAGAGTCTCGGGCTGGACAAAAGGCTAAAGGAGCGTCCCGTCTCTCTTCGCTTAGTGGACCGAACTAGCCGTTTAGCAGCCTGGTTGTGTTAACAACGTCCTTATTCACGTTAAACATCTAGTTTTTCCAATCGACCGGGTCATACCGGATTACCGGTCCGACAAGGAGATGCCCCCGATTCTCGGGCCGGCTTTCTTAAACACTTCGCCTCCACCATTGACTTCCAAACCGGCCAAATCACTCGAAAGTAGGGGACACTTCCATTACCCTCGAGCAGGGAAAAAGTTCTCGCGAAGCTTCGAGCCAGAGATCTCATTCATTGAAGCAATCTATGGGGATGAATTCGACCCCGATGAAGAGCTCACGGAGATAGGAGCCCCGGATGTTATAATTCACGAACAGCGTAAATCACCGTAGAGTTGTCTCAACAACTTGCGCATACCGAGCCTATGAGTGAACGGAAAATCCGGGACATTCCAGGGATGAGCAAAGAATGATTTGAAGGAGCTCAACCAGTGACTTTAACCTCGCAGAGAGGAGGAAGTTTTAATGGGTAGTTGGGACGAAATAGAATTCTCGGAAAGAAACTACTCATTGGGAGTTGGATGATTGGGAGCGGCTTGCGTAAGAGCTTGAAGAATAAGAACTTAAGAAGATGGTTAAGCATAAGAAAGAACAAACGGAAGCCGACAGGAGGATTCCTCTGATGATGTCATTCAATACCTTTCGGGGTCACACCTCGGAAGATGAGGTGTTTTTCTACCAACCGGTCCAAGCTCACAAGGAAAAAGGTGGTCCCTTAAAATCTAGTATAGAGCAACCACCGCCGACTTAGAGTTGAAACCACTTCCGCAAAGACCTAAAATACATCTTCCTTAAGGACGGTGATAAGTTGCCCTTGATCATCTCATCTAAACTCGAGCCGGAACAAGAAGCGAATTAATTAAAGTGCTTGAGAAACATATCCTCGCGTTCGGATGGCGGTGTGGGCGATATCGAGGAATCACCCGTACGTGTGCATGCATAAGATTCGAACGGAGGAAGGAGCGAAAAGGTCGACAACCTCAAAGGAGGCCGAATCCGCACATGCGAGGTTGTCCAAAAGGAGATTATCAAATGGCTTGACATGGGAATTATTTATGCCATAGCCGATAGTGAGTGGGTCGGGCCCTACTCAAGTTGTGCCAAAGAAGGGAGGCATTACCGTGGAAAAGAACGAAAAAGGGGAAGAAGTTGCCTTACGCCTTGTGACTGGCTATAGAGTTTGCATTGATTATCGCCGGTTAAACGAAGTCACCGCTAAGGATCATTTCCCCCTGCCCTTCATTGACCAACTGCTTGAAAGACTGAGTGGTCATAAGTATTATTGTTTCCTCGATGGATATTCTGGTTACTTCCAGATAGCCATCGACCCTAATGACCAAGAGAAGACAACTTTTACGTGTCCATCTGGCACTTTTGCTTTTCGCAGAATGCCTTTCGGTTTATGCAATGCACCTGCGACTTTTCAACGGTGCATGTTAGCCATTTTTGATGGACTTGTGGAGCAATGCATGGAGGTCTTCATGGATGATTTCTCGCCTATGGCGACAGCTTTGATGAAATTTTAAAGAATCTAGATATGGTACTCCAACGTTGTGTTGAGAAAAATTTGGTGCTTAACTCGGGAGAAATGCCATTTTCTAGTTGAAGAAGGGATTGTTTTGGGACACAAGGTGTCCAAAGTGATGGTATTCAGTGGATAAGGCTAAGGTAGAAGCCATTGAGAGAATGTCGTACCCGAAGACAAGTGAAGGAGGTACGAGGATTTCTAGGGACATGTGGGCTTCTATCGGCGTTTCATTAAAGATTTTTCGACGATAGCAAAGCCGTTATCCAACCTCGTTGAAAGAGGAAGTGGAGTTCTTGTTTGATGATGGGTGTAAGAAAGCTTTTAATAGCTTAAAGGATAAGCTAACCAAAGTGCCCCCATTTTAATCGCGCCCGACCGGACTAAACCTTTTGAATTAATGTGCGATGCCTCTAACTACGCAAAGGGCGCGCAGCTTAGGGCGTAGAATTGACAAAAAGTTCAGCCGATTTACTATGCTAGCCGCACTTTGAACCCGGCTCAATGCAATTACGCCACTACCGAGAAGGAATTCTTGGCGCCGTTTTTGCTATTGACAAATTCAGAAGTTATCTTTTAGGGTCCAAAGTGGTAGTATGGACGGATCACGCAGCACTACGCTACCTTATGTTTCAGCAGACGCTAAACCAAGGTTACTCAGATGGATTCTGATACTACAGGAATTTGACCTTGAAATTAAGGACAAGAAGGGTAGTGATAATGTTGTAGTGACCACTTATCTCGCCTAGTGAATGAGGGTGGCGAAATCCCTAAGGAGATAGGCATTGACTTTCCGACCGAGCAATTAATGAAGCTAGAGACCGG
Organism: Gentiana straminea; assembly: GCA_036785695.1. Taxonomy (NCBI): domain Eukaryota; kingdom Viridiplantae; phylum Streptophyta; class Magnoliopsida; order Gentianales; family Gentianaceae; genus Gentiana; species Gentiana straminea. The sequence continues at coordinate 8,659,504 of JAVUPR010000224.1, read as the reverse complement.
GAGGCCGTGGTATGCGATTACGCCAACTACTTAGCAAGTGGGCATTTAGAAGAAATGACGTATCGTGAAAAGAAGAAATTTTTCAACGATTTAAAGTATCTCGTATGGGAGGATCCGTATCCGTTTAAAGTCCGCAAGGACGGGTTGCTTAGAAGGTGCGTTCCGGAGCATGAACAATTGGATATCTTGGAGCAATGTCATAGTGGTCCCGCCGGTGGTCACTACGGAGCACCAAAGACAAGCACAAAATCCTTCAAGCCGGTTTTTACCGGCCTACTTTGTTTAAAGATGTCAAGCCTTTTGCAAAGGCCGTGATAGATGCCAAAGAGTAGGGAGACTCGCAGTAGTAAGATGGAGATGCCTTTGAGGCCAATCTTGGAATGTGAAGTTTTCGACGTCCGGGGCATTGATTTTATGGGACCGTTCCCATCATCATGCTCGAACAAATATATTCTCGGTTTGTGTGGACTACGTTTCCAAGTGGGTAGAAGCCATAGCCACCCCAACCAATGATCACAAGGTTGTAAAGAAATTCTTGCAAAAGAATATCTTTACTAGATTTGGTCGTCCTGTAGCCCTTATCGTTGATGAAGGATCGCATTTCGTAATGCACCACCGGATAAAATTCTTGAGAGATATGGTGTCACGCATAGAATTGGTACACCATACCACCCTCAAACCAAAGGGTCAAGTCGAGGTGAGCAACAGAAGTCTAAAGCGGATTTTGGAGAAAACGGTGAATTCGAATAGAACCAACTGGAGTCTGAAGTTGGACGACGCACTCTGGGCTTATCGCACTGCGTTCAAGACCCCTATGGGTACGTCACCCTTTCAAATGGTTTATGGCAAAGCTTGCCATCTACCAGTCGAGCTGGAGCATAGAGCTTACTGGGCTATTAAATTCTTAAACTTCGATAGCCAACTCTGTGGGGAGAAAAGATTATTGCAATTACATGAGCTTGATGAATTCGACTCGTGGCCTACGAGAACGCCAAGCCGAGCAAGGAGAGAACTAAGGCGCTCCATGATGCAAAGATAAAAGATAGAGATTTCAAGGTAGGAGAGATGGCTTTGCTTTACAACACCGATTACATCCGTTTGCCGGCAAGCTTAAGTCCGTATGGTCCGGACCATTTGAAATTGTCGAGGTTCATCCGGGTGGAGCGATCTCCTTAAAAGGGTACAACGGACAACCTTTTAAAGTAAATGGTCATAGATTGAAAAAGTATTTCGGACAGCCTTATGAAACACCTGAAGTCCTATACTTTCAGAAGGTGGTTGACATGACTGATGTGCTGATTTGTGATGAGATCCCATCCGACTTCTTTAATTCGGATGATGACATTATTGCCCTTAATCTTAAAGATGCTTCTACCACGACTCCTGCACCCATTAGTATGCCGGTGCCAAAATTAAGCAACAACACAAAGAAGAGAATCAGTGATGTCTGGATGGCTAAAGTCCAAGACTTAGTCGCGCACTTGACTTGTTGTTGCTGTGACCACACCGATGCTCTCCACTCTGACTCTGATAAAGAAGTAGCCCTGATCAAACCAAAGTGGCCCAATCCGGGTTGATGTTGAGATCTTTGTCAAGCTAATGACAATAAAGAAGCGCTCCTAGGAGGCAGCCTAGTCTTTTAAGTTACTTTTCTTTTTGTCGTTAGGTTTTTAGGTTTTTAGGAATAAAACGTGGTGAGTTACGTGTTGGTTATGGTGAATGCTTTATTTGCGTACATGTTTACTCATATACCCCTTTTGTCCCGAGATTATATGCTATGTCGAGTGTTGCAGATACTATTGAGCGGTCTTTAGTGTTGTCCGTCCGTGCTACGAGTTGCGCGGTTCATTTATGCTTCGGCCGACCACCGCCAATCTACAAACTCGACAACCACGTCAAAACCAACCTAAGTGTCGTCTTCTACTTTATTTTTGCACATTCTGAGGACATAATGTGAATTAAGTGTGGGGGAGGGGATAGATGATTTATGTATCTACTTTCATTTGCTCATATTAGTTATAATTTTCTATGAAAAGTGCTTCAATTTTCAAAATTTTTTGTTTAGTCCTGAGTAACATTTCACTGGCATGCTAGTTTTATAATCTGGCACCTTTAGTTGTTATCGTAGTCATATCATGTTCGAGAATAGGTTTAGTAAGTCGATACTCACTTTAACTTCATTTCACGAACCTATTAGATGAAGAGCCAAATATAGAATAGTTTCCGGTTAGTTAAAGGAAAGTTAATTCTTGATACGATAACACTTATTTAGCATTAATGAAAGTTAAGAACTTGTGCTATACTCACAGCTTAGAATCTCGGTACCTTAGTGTTCTTGAGAACTTTGAGAGTCTTGAATGTGTTAGAAATATATTTGACCGAGAGTTTCCAAAGAGTTTGAAAAATATAAAAATATATATATCTATAAATAATAAATGAATAAAATTTCTTTGCGGGAATTTTGTTTATATCTATCACCTCGAGTCCATTTGGATACTGCCCCAATTGGGGAGTGTGGTTTACCTTGGACAGTAAGGGATTGAGTGATCTCAGGGTGACTGCCTCTAATGTAGGGGAGTGTGTTATACTTTTGAGACGCGACGATAGAAAATATAAAATATACGCTTTTTTGGAATTCTAAGTCAAGTTGATCTAAACCCGCAGAGACCCGAAAGGTATTTTCTTGGTACTAAGCAAAGGAGTTTAGTTGTGAGTTAGTTACTATGTTCGGGTAATTAGTTTTTGTAAGGTAAGTGCTTTGTAGATAGAATGAAGTTTTCGTTTAGTTGACCGGATAATCATTAGTGCTTGATGTATTATATCAAGAGAGGATCGGTGGAAGTTTAGTAGGTTCGCACACTCATCACCGAGTGAGGTCGATTTGTCGGATACTAGCTTGTCATGATTTTGACTATATCTCGTGTCGGTTATGTGGATTCTTGATAGTATGTTCTTGTTTTGTTTTGCTCGGGACGAGCAAAAGATAAGTGTGGGGGAGTTGTTAAGGGTCAATTTGCGTGTTTTTAAGGATATATTTTACATCAATTTTCCCCATATATGGATGTTTTTCCTAGAAATCGAGCTTTATATCGAAATATTGAGCAAATGATGTTTTCAATGGTTTAAATGCAAAATCGAGTAAATATCGTGGTTTTATTATCTATTTTGTATGGTTCTACGTTTTGCTCGGTTTTGTCATCTTTTAGGTGCACAAATGTGGAATGGAAGAGGTCTAAATGATGTTTGATTGAAGATTAAAATGGAAAGAAAGAGATACAAGAGGATGAAGATGAAATGAAGCTTGGGAAAATCCCGAAAACGACTCGTAATACGACGGGCTAATCAAAAAGGCGTTTTCTGAAGAAGAGTCCTTAATGAAAGTTGTAGAGTTTTCCGAGAGCTTTATTATGACATTCGGATCATAATTTTTGGAGGTCTACAACTCAAGATATGAATTTTAGAAGTTTGAGTCCAAATTCAGAAAACGGGCGTCCAATGCAGCATGAACTGGCGTCCATGATTCAAACACTCGTCCTACCCGCCGCCATTGCCACCGACTTACATCTCTATTTAAACAAATATGTGAATCCCAAACCCTAAGATCATCAAATAATTCAGCCGACATAAAAAAAGTAGCACCGCCTCTCTCTTTTCCTATATATATATATATGAGCCTTTACCCTAAAATATAAGGCCATAATATTATCAATAATACATAATTATTCACACATAATATTCCAAAATTCGCAACTTTTCCGAGAATTCAGCCGCACCAAAAACAACTAAAGAGATGAATTCTTCCATCATGTCTTGGATCATCACAAGCATGCAAGGCTAAGCACATCGCGGTAGAGCAACGGGATGAAACCACATCAACGTCATCACAACCATGATTCGTTAGTTTTATTTTTATTTATGATTCGAACATCGTTTTATTTATCGATTGATTTTGGATTGATTGTTAAGCGTTTTATTAGATAGGAATGTCAATAAAACCATATGTTGCTTTGAATTTATATGGAAATATGATTCAATAGTAGAGCTTTTCAATCGATACGATTAATGTTATTTTGAGGAATCATGTGATGTTAATTGGGTTGTTTAATTTGGGAACGAATTAATGATCTTGTGTTGAATGTTAAATTGTTTTGCTTGGAAAAGAAAACAAGAACCCTAGAATTCGATTTAAAGGAATTTAGTCGAATTGTGATTGATCATACCAATAAATCGTATTTAGATCATAAAAATGGTTGTGTGATTGTTGTGTGGTGGATCCTTGTTGTTTTACCGTCCTTTTAAACCTTTGATAAACCGAAATCGTTCGTAACAATTGTTAATTGCTACGTTTAATTAGTTAATTAGTGTTAGAACCCTAGTTGTCAATCTTTATTTTTTCTAAAAATTCACTTGTTCATCGAAGTTACCGTTCATCGCGTTTTTACTTGTTCATTGCCTTTTAGATTATAGTTAGTATAAAATTTAATTTTAGTTAATAAGTTGTGACATTATTTGTAATAGCTATATTTTAATCCGATAATTGTACGATTCCCTTAGGACGACTCGGTAACACCCTATACTACGAACCTTATACTTGGGGTGTTCCGGTAAAATAAATTTAAAACAAGTTTTATCGAACAGCTCTGTGATCAAACGTTTGTCTTTCGAATCATCTGAATTGGCCATATTTGAGTGTGAACACAAAGATTTGATTTTTGAAAGAAAGGGTTGCAAGGAGTCTATTTTGCTTTCTGAAAATAATTTTGAATTTTGATAGAGAATAGTGTGAACGGAGATTGAATAAATAGGTAGGATATTCAGGCGGTTGAGTGGTACAACTTTTCAAATTCCATGATGGTTTTGATAACCGATACGTGTACTGTTCTAACAATCGTGGGGTGTACACACGAAATTCTGACAAAAAGAACTGTGGTAATTTAATGTGATATAACCGCTGTTGATTCTATCTTATCAACCTTTGACTAAATTTGACTGGAATGAAAACTGATGCTGAGGTCGGGCCAGAGATAATTCGGTTCCATCAATTTATTCAGTTTTGTCAAATTCTTCAGTTTGTCAGTTGAGATTGTTGATGTCAATGACTAATCTGTTAAGTGAGCGCACCCAACATAACAAAGATTAATCCCCTTGACGAATCTCTGGCTTAACTGACTTAACTGACTTTAATTATTCCCAACTCAATTCTTAATTTGGCAAATCTTTCTTTGTCCAAAGGCTTTGTAAAGATATCTGCCAACTGATCTTCTGTAGGTACATAAAGAACTGTTATATCCTTCTTCTCTGCATGATCTCTTATGAAGTGGTGACGGACATCAATGTGCTTTGTCCTCGAATGTAAAACTGGATTATCAGTAATTGCAATTGCACTTGTGTTATCACACATTATGGGAATTGTTCCTTCTTCTATTCCATAGTCTCTTAATTGTTGTCTGATCCATAAAACTTGAGCACAACAACTTCCAACTGCTATTTATTCAGCTTCATCTGTTGAAGTTGAGATTGAGTTTTGCTTCTTGCTAAACCATGACACAAGTCTATTTCCCAATAGCTGACATGTGCCTGATGTGCTTTTTCTGTATTCTCTGAGAAGATCATCAGTGAGTGGAAGTCTGCCAGGTGCAGGTTCTCTGAATGCATTGGTGTCATCTTCCCATCTTTTCTTAGCAAAGATCCTAGCAGCCTCTTTTGCTAATGTTGTTTGGCTCTCTTCCCCCTTATTGATATCATCAACAAAACGGGACAGCAGGCCATGAACTCTCTCCTGTGTGATGACTAGATTACTCAGTTGTCCTTCCATGATTTCAGTTCTAGTATCAACTACCGTAATCCGTTGTTGCATAGTCTGCTCCAGTAGATTGATCCTCTCAGTAAGCTTAGGAACCAATCCAACAGGTTGAAGTGTACCAGCAACCTCAGCCTCAGCAGACTTGGGTGCCTTAGCAAGTTTATCAAGTTTTTGATGAATAGATGCAAATTGGTCTTTCAAAAACTTGTCCTTCAGTGTATTACCTTGCTTAATTCCTCTCACATCTAGGGTAAGGTCAGCAAGAGCATACTGAGTGGAAGTAATATTGGAGGGAACTGCTTCTGTAGTCCTCCCTCTATTTTCCACCAGATTCATTAAATCTTCAAACCTCTGCTTTTTCCTGTCAAGTTGAGTTCTTAAACTGGTAATGTCACTCCTACAACCCTCAACTCCTCCAAGACATGTGCTGGTACTCCACCAGTAATTCCTCCATCAGCTCCATCAGCTGGTTCTTCAATATTATACTGTTCTCTCTGTCTGCCTGACTAGTCTACTGACCTAGATACCCTACTGACCTAGACAAGTCTGCTGATATAAGTCAGCTGACCATTTACAGTGCTTGTTCGATCAAACCTATACAAAGATCAAACTCTAATAAACCTATACATTTGATCTAAACATCTTTTTGCCTTTGCTCTATAACAGCTAGTCTGACACTCATCACTAAAACTCAAAAATAAGTCAAACACAATCAATCATAGATGATTTTATCTTCTTGATCATACTGTGTTGGCTATAGGCTTTGACTGATGTGTGAAAAGATTTGTGTTCCGATCACCATCTGAAAACCACTTAAATTGACAATAGTTGCAGTAAGACGAAATAGTGCCTCCCACAACCACTGTTAGCCAGAAACCAATACCTCTTCCTCTTGAATCCATATCCTCATTAGTGGTGGTTTAAGAATGTCAACCTCAACATGCACTCTAGCAGCTGATTGTAACGCCCTGTTCCCGGATACCAAGTCTTTATCCGGAAAAGAATGTTTGGCACGTATAGAATTAAATAAATTTAATATTATAAGTAAACTTCTATGTAATCGTATCGAATTAAGAAAATATGGAAGCTAAAAGAGACTCGGAAGAAACATAAATGCTACTAGAATAGATTACAAACCATACTAAAGATAGAAAGGGTATCATTACAACAACTAAATGAAACTTACAACGTACAAAGTCTTAAGAAAGAAAAAACAACAACTTATCTTACAAGGGTCTCAAGAAATGAAAGTACAACATTTTTCTTGAAAACAAAATGCAACATTGTCTGGTACAACATATATGATGTAAGAGAAATAAAAAGTATCAAGTAAAGCATCATCAAACGTCGTCCTCAAATTCTTCATCAAATTCCGGATCAACCTGCTCATCTTCTTACCCCACAAATCATACAACAAAAAATGCAATGGAGGTTAATACAAAGGTACTTATCAAAGAGGTGGAAGCTATTGGATTAATTAAGTTTCCTAAAGAAAGTTTCACTTTATTATTCAGTTATCTTTATATGACCGACCAACTCTAGGCTCACTCCATGCTCATCAACATGTCATAAGATCTTGATTGTTACTAGCTTAACTTATCTTCGTTACATCAATATTTAAGGGCACAACGCATGGTGATACTCAGCACGAAGTATCTGGATGCAACCTATTGGTGGATCACATCAATTGCCACGGGCTAGCCCCGGTAGTGTACACGTTCGGCGACGTCCCTCCGTACTTGGGGTCTTAGTAACATACGGAGTTTTTCACTTTTACTGACTGCCCACACATCATGATATAGACTTGTGTCTTACCAAGAATGACATGATGTTTAGGCTTTTAAACTACACAAGCACGTATGTTATTAATCATTAACTATACACCTTAGTGTTTTCAAGGAAAATCTCACTTAACAACTCTACTCTCTCACTTATACAGCTACACACAACGATCTTAACACAAACACAGACATTGATAAATCCTAATTCATCAAAGCACACGGCTAATCATGTTGTTCCGACGGTCCTGAACTTCAACTCTTAGTAAGAATCCATTCAGTTCCGGAACTAAACACATCAGAAGCTTAGTCACGGCTTGTTCATGTTCATTTAATGTTATTAGATCAAGAAACAATATTCAAAACTCAACTCGGGGCTTAAAACTCATCAAAAACAAAGTAAAACCCTTTTTGGCAGGCACCAAAAGCCCTCTGGCGGACGCCAAAACAAACCAGAGACCTTATGCATAAAACTGGCAAAAGCCGGTCCCCTTCTAGCGGACGCCGAAAGTTTTCTTCCTGTTCCTGGCGGAATCCAGACCCCTTTTGGCAGACGCCAGTAGAGTCAGATAGCCCAGGAAAAGAGTTTTTCTGCACTTTCACGTTTTCTAACCAATTGCCAACATGTTTAACATCAATTTTGACAGTATTACAGCAGAAAAACCCAACTTTAACATTCCATAACATACTGCACTTCAATAACAACAATTAAACATGATTTCCATTATCAAAACAACACCAAAACACAACCAAACCTTTATAAAACTTGAATTAAATCAATAAGAACATCCTCTTACTTGATTAAAGACCACCAACGCAAAACTTCAAAGAAAATCTGCATCACTTTCTCGAACTTCAACCAAAACATATATTGATCTACAATTAAACTACAATCAATTGTGATCAAGGCTTCTAAACCATAAGAACTATGAATTACACCAAATGAAACCATGAGACTTGATCAAACCATGAAAAATCCAATTTAGGGCTTAATTCATACCTTGATAAAATTTGAAACTTTTAGTATCAAAATGATCCTTGTATTCTCACGATTCTTTTGCTCTACTTGAATCTGAAATCCGTCAAGAATCAAGTGAGAATTTGGAAGGTTTCTTCTTTGCTCGCTCTCTCTCTCTTTGAAGACATTTGAACGCACTTTCTGATTTCCCTCTTTTCTGACAACTCCTTACTTATTGGGAAGTAATTTCCCCAAATAAAACCTCCCACCTAAAAAATATAATTAATATTACATTAATTATTATTAATAGATATTTGTTTAAAAGGACTGAGTTGGAGACTTAATTAGGCATTTAGGACAACAAAAAATGATCATCGTTTATAAAGACACATTATGTTTACCTTTCCTAAATTATCCCTTTCTTATACTCTGGCGGATAATCATAAGAAGAAACCTAAAAGTTATGGGTTCAAAACAAGGAGATTTGCCGGTGAATTCAATTTTCGGAAGAGAAGGTTGCCCACTGCGGTCTTGAGCACGATAAAAAATGGCGGAAGAGAAGTTTTTGTTCCAATTTTGTTTCCTTTTGAGGCGCGTGCTCTGGCTTTTCCCCCTTCCGGCATTCACGCACCCGATTTCTCACTCCAATTGCTCTGGATTTCCCGAATCGAAAATCACCTTCATTTCTTTCCATGTTATGATTAAATCAACCAGCGGCATGAGAGATTCCGGCGACATCATCGGAAACCCCTTTATTGTGTTGTATTGATGTAATTTCATGGAGTTCCATCCCCTGTCCTATTGTCTGTTGTAGAGACCTGTACTATTTGTGCTATCAACTCAAGAATGTTGTAGAGACTTGTGTTGAAGTTAAGGCAGTAATTGAATAGCTAAATGTTGCTATTATATAGGGGATCAAGAGGATTGTGTTTTTCTCTTCTAGTAACTTTACATAGTAATGTGTGAGTTTCCTCAACTACATTTTTTCTACTTTTTTCTTTCTTAAAAACCTTCATATGGAGAATATTTCCGTTTCCATGTTGTTGTTTCACGGAGTTCCTTATGGTCCTAGCTTGCAACTCTTTTATCTGATGCGGCTGAGCAGCTGTAAGTTCGCTCAAATTGTTTGCAAACATACCTTCGGAATAAAGTAAGTTAAACAAGGATTAGGCTGCTTTGTATAGTTTTTGAGTGTTTTGATCTTTAATCTGCTGCAAATTGGTTGGGCAAATTACTTTTTTGTTGCTGCTGACATGAAGCTTTGCTGCTGGTTTGTTTTGGCATGGTTGCTGAGCAAATGGATTGTTGCCGCACACATTTTGCTTCTGTTTGCAGCTTGTTTGGGCCTGAGGACAAAGCTACAGATAAATTGTTTTTGTTGCTGCTGACATGAAAGTTGGTTTCAACTAATTAGGAAATATTATAGCCACACAACAAATCTCTTATACTGTACAAGTTGATGAAAAAAAACAAGTATTGTACGATATATCCTTGCAATTTCTCTTTTATGAGTTGAGATTGATTATTGGTTTGATGAATATAGAATACCTATGTGTTTTATAAGATGGGGTTGCAGATTTTATATAGATTTTTGGTGTTGAAACTCAAAATAATGATTGGAAAAACTGATGAGATGGTCATGGTTAATCACTGTGATAATGTTTTAAACATGTTGAGATCAAATGAGATACGGAGCAGAGAAGCTTTTGCATTATTTATGATTGGGTTCACTTTATTATTAATAATTTGTGGAAATAGGAATATGGAGCAGATAAGCTTTGCATTTACGATCTTTTAATAGTTTCTACCTACTTACACTCAGTAGGTGTAGAAAATGTTGAAGCAATATATTATGGTTATGGTTATTAAGCAATACATCTTTACATGTCACTGCTTCGTCAAATGTCACTTCATCTTCACATGTCACTGCATTGCGGTGTCACTGCATCGTGTCGATTTTTACGAAGAAAATTCTGATTTTCAGAAATTAAGTCGGAAAAATATCAAATGAGATATCAGAATAAAGAGGACGAAAAAATATGAATTAGGGTAAAATAATTATGTTGATTGGAGTTTTATATCAAAATATATAGCAATTTGAAGTTGAATTTATAAATGAAAAAAACGATTTTCTGAAATGAAGTCAGAAAAATATCAAATGAGATCTTAGAATAAGGAGGCCGAATAATATGAATTATAGTTATACGATGATCGAAATTTTGATCAAAAGATACACTACAAGAAATTTGTGTTCTAGTGACGAAAACTTGATGACGGGAGGGTAACCCAGTCATTAAATGATATTTTTAATAATTTTTTATACAGACCTCTATCTCCTGTCCTTAAAGATGAAGTAATCCCGTCATTATTGGACACACAAAAAATCATGTCATTATTCCATATAATATACTATTTTAAAAACAAATTATACTAAAATATACCAAAACAAATTTTTTTTTGTTTTTTTAGGGGTACCAACTACCAAAACGTTTCTAAAAAAGCAAAAAACATAATAAAAAAAAAACCACCCTCACATTCAGACCCTATTGTATTCCCAAACCCTAAGTTGCAGCCGTGCCGTTCTTATCTTCATCCCGCTAGGCTCCGGCTAGCGGCCAACCAAACACAATAGAACAGAGATCCGGCGACAACCTCATATTATCTTGTCCCCCGAGGTAGAGACTCACAATTTCCCTCATAGTTGTTGCACTCCTATTCTCTGTACGCCGCAATCCGATTTCGATGTCCATACACCTGTTTCCGACCGGCCATTAATCGCTCATCCCTTCAGTGAGAAACCACGCACATGGACTTTGCGATATCCTCCATTTAGTTTCTTCTTAGACGATTTTGATTAGCCACCATTGCTCTTTTGATGAATATTGTTCGACATGTGTTGTATGCTAGGATCTATCATATTAGTTTCTTTTTGATCGATTTGTGACTCGGAGTAAGTTTTTCAAATTATTACTTTTAATTTTATTATGTGAATATGTATTCTCCTCATTTAATTCTCTATATACCAATCCATGGATTTCTTTGTGTACAAAATATTTTTAGTATGTTATTTTAATTCCTAAAAATTTGGATTTTGGATTTGGTTGGTTTTATTTATGAGATTGCATATGCTTGTGTATTCAGCTGCAAACCTGAGTATTGTTGACTACACTGATTCTATTTTTTGTCGGATTAAGGATGATCGTGAATTGATCTCAGGCACAGTGTTTACTCATAGAGATGGAGCTATAGTCTGGAGCAATCCAGCACTGCCGATTTGACTCTGTTGGTCGAATATATAGCAGCTTTCGGAGCAGCTAAAGAGGCAGTGTGGCTTGAGAATTTCTTTGTTGGATCGGGATGTAATTCCAGGTCTCGATGAGCCGATACCATTTTACTGTGAAAACAATGGAGAGGTGGCTTATGCAAAGGATCTTCGCAATCACAAGAGGTCAAAAGCATATTGAAAGTAAATAATGTTGGAGAAAATGTCAATTTATGTCCATACTCTTAGTGGCCATAAAACATGAGTTAGTGGCCTTAACTTTTACTTAGTGCCATAAGTGAATAGTAGTGGTCATTATTGAGGGTTAGTGGTCTTAGGAGTGGGAGTTACTTTTTCCACCTATATAAACCCTCTTTGGTGGAAATGTCACAACACAAGTTTTTCCAAATAAAACTTTTTCCATCTCATATAGTAAGGTAGTTTGTTTTTTGTTGAAGAGATTCTGAAGCACCAAGAGTTCGTTGAGTTCAGAAGCTGAAGTACCTCAATTCTGAACAGGTAATTGGGTTATCCTGGGCGACAAGTGCTAAACCGTGGGTACTGCCGGAGCATAATTATCTTAAGGATAGAGATTAGCTCGTCCCGGTTACATATCCTTGTTGTTTTTCTTTCTATTTTTCCTTTTTGTTTGTGTCAGTCTAGAATATAATAAAATTGGTCTTCATCTTTTCTGTTCTTTATTTTTTACTTTCGCATTGAAATACTTTAGGTATAACAATCTTAAGACAATTCTTTTCAGAGCCTCTTTGCTCTAAAAAGTATATCTTTGCGAAATGAAAAATAAATTTCAGTCTGCTTGTTGAACTTTTTATTTTTTCTGTTCGTTCTGAGTATCATCAGTGATACTCAGTTGGTCTGTGTCTCCTTTTTGGTATCGGTTTCTGGTAAAACCGGTCCTTTCTTTTTTTGGTATTGGTTTTTTTTTTGTAAAAACCGGTCCATCTCCTTTTTGGTATCGGTTTCTGGTAAAACCGGTCCATTCTTTTTTTGGTATTGGTTTTTTTTTTGTAAAAACCGGTCCATCTTCCTTTTTGTTATTGGTTTCTGGTAAAACCGGTCCGTTTTTTTTTTGGTATTGGTTTTTGGTAAAAACCGGTCCATCATCCTTTTTTATCGTTTTCTGGCAAAAACGATTTTCTGCTTTTTTGTCTCGTTTTTTTGGCAAAAACGACTCAGTTGTGTTGTTGATCTTCTGTTTTTACTCTGAACAGAAATGACTAGAGTCACTGATGCGTCTGTGACAACTACTATTGGAACCACATCAACCACAAGTCTGAATCCATTTTTGGATGCTAATGTGTCTGCTGTGACACAACCTGTTGTTACCATTGCTGGTACTTCTCATACTTCTCATGGAGAGAAACCAGAAAAGTTCAATGGCCTAAATTTCAAGCATTGGCAGCAGAAGATGTTGTTCTATCTCACTACACTTGGACTAGCAAGGATGCTCACTGAAGAGAAACCAGTTGTGCCTCCTGAAAACACTAAGCACAGGGTGTTGCTGGATGTAGAGAGTTGGAAGCATAGTGATTTTCTATTCAAAAATTATATTTTAAATTGCATAGATAATAGTCTTTATGGTGTTTATTCTATGTATGAAAGTGCAAAAACACTTTGGCTTGCATTAGTGAAAAAATATAAAACTGAAAATGCAGGCGCTAAGAAATTTATAGTAGGTAAATTTCAGGACTATAAGATGGTCGAATACAAAACTGTTATTAAACAAGTTGAGGATTACAAATCATTATATCCGAAATTTTAGAAGAAGATATGAAGTGAGAATTTTCAAGTAGCCTGTGTGATTGAGAAACTTCCTGAATCTTGGAGAGAGTATAAGAGTTATCTCAAACACAAGCGAAAGCAAATGTCAATGGAGGATCTGATTGTCCGACTCCGTATAGAGGAGGACAATAAGGGCTCCGAAAGAAAATCAGTTGTGCAGGTTGGACAGGCCAAAGCTCATGTTGCTGAGGTAAAGAATCAGAAAAGGAAGAAATCTGTTCAATCTTCCAAGAAAAAAGCTGAATCATACAAGAAACCACAAACTGTGTACAAGTTCAATGGCAACCGTAACAATTGTGGAAAGTTTGGGCACCGTGCTGCTGAGTGCCGTTCAAAGAAGCCAATTCAGCCAAGGGCACATCTGGCTGAAACTGATGGTGATGAGGAAATGTTCTGCGCTGTGGTGTCAGAATGTAACTTTGTGGGGAATCCAAGGCAATGGTTTGTGGACACTGGAGCCACAAGACATGTTTGTGCTGACCGGGCTGTGTTTTCAACTTACAAGGCTGGCACAGAGGACAAACTGTGGATGGGGAATTCATCAACTTCTCCAATTGCTAGATCAGGGATAGTGATTCTGAAGATGACTTCGGGAAAGAAGTTGACTCTGAATGATGTGCTGCATGTTCCTGAGAATCATAGGAATCTCATTTCTTGTGACAAATTGAACAAGGCTGGTTTCAATCTAAATTTTGGTTCTGATAAGGTCATTTTGACCAAGAATGGTGTGTTTCTCGGTAGGGGTTATTCCACCGAGGGTATGTTTAAGCTTAATGTAATCGCAATTATGCCAAAGAATGTTGTGCCCAATGAGGCTAATAAAATTGCATCCTCTTCCGCTTACTTGATTGAGACTTCTTGCTTATGGCACAATAGATTGGGACACATAAATAATAAATCAATTCGACGGATGATGAACTTAGATTTATTACCTAATTTAAAATTTAGTAATAATGAAAAATGCCATATATGTGTCGAAGCTAAAATGACTAAGGCACCTTTTCCTTCCGTGGAAAGAAACACCGAACCGTTAGATTTAATTCATACAGACTTGTGTGATTTAAAATTTGTACAAACGAGAGGCGGTAAAAAATACTTTGTAACTTTTATCGATGATTGTACAAGATACTGTTATGTCTATTTGCTAAGTAGAAAAGATGAGACACTTGAGGCTTTTAAAAACTATAAGAATGAAGTCAAGAATCAACTTAGCAAACGAATCAAGAAGGTTCGTAGTGATAGAGGTGGTGAATATGATGCACCGTTTAATCAATTATGTTCAGACTCTGGTATTATCCATCAAACGACTGCACCTTATGCACCTCAATCAAACGGTATTGCTGACGCAAAAATCGTACTCTTAAGGAGATGGTGAATGCTATGTTGATAAGTTCGGGTTTACCTCAGAACTTGTGGGGGGAAGCGATACTTTCCGCCAATGTCATTCTTAATAGAGTTTTTTCTAAAAAAATGGATAAAACACCCAACGAGTTATGGAAAGGCTACAAGCCTAGCTATAAATACTTGAAAGTGTGGGGGTGTTTAGCAAAGGTCGAAGTGCCTAAACCTAAACAAAAAAAAATTGGGCCTAAAACGATAGATTGTATATTTATCGGTTATGCAAATAACAGTAGTGCACATAGATTTCTAGTGCATAAATCTGACAATCCGGATGTTCACGTGAATACAATCATGGAATCAAGAAATTCTGTATTTTTTGAGGATGTATTTCCATGTAAAGAAAGAAGTCAAGAAAACACAAGCTTAAATTTTCCGCCCAAGAAGTTGGGTTTTCCAACACAATTGGCGGGCCGTCCCCTTCATTTTATGCTGACCATAAGCGGCCACATAAACCAATAAGTGAAACTACTCCAGAAACTGAGGGTCCTGAACCTCGTAGAAGTAAACAGGCAAGGACTTCAACGTCTTTCGGTCCTGATTTTTTCACCTATATGGTAGAAAACGAACCAAGTACATATGCTCAGGCTATGTCGAATCCAGAAGCGCCGTTCTGGAAAGAAGTAGTCAATAGTGAAATCGATTCTATTATGCAAAATCATACTTGGGAATTAGTAAATATCCCACCAGGACATAAACCTCTCGGTTGTAAGTGGATTTTTAAGAAAAAATTCAAGGCTGATGGATCGATCGATAAATATAAGGCCAGACTGGTAGCTAAAGGTTATCGTCAAAAAGAAGGTCTTGACTTCTTCGATACATATTCACCGGTTACTCGGATCCCGTCGATACGAGTTCTTCTCGCAATTGCTGCGGTTAATAATATAGAAATACATCAAATGGATGTAAAGACTGCTTTCTTAAATGGTGAATTGGAAGAAGAAATCTATATGGAACAACCCAAGGGTTATGTGGTTCCAGGTCAAGAACACAAAGTTTTTCGACTCGTTAAGTCATTGTATGGGCTTAAGCAAGCGCCAAAACAATGGCACCAAAAATTTGATCAAACGATGTTATCAAATGGGTTTAAAATTAACGAGTGCGATAAATGTGTTTATATCAATAACACTTCTAATTCCTTTGTGATAGTATGTCTATATGTTGATGACATGTTAATCTTGGGTAGTACTCATGATATGATCATAAATACTAAGAAGATGTTAACAAGAAACTTCGATATGAAGGATATGGGAGTTGCGTATGTAATTTTGGGGATTAAAATCTCTAGAATGTCGGATGGACTTGCATTGTCACGCCTCATTATGTTGAGTCTCGTTCTAAAAAGATTTAACGTATTTAATGAAATTCCGATAAAAACTCCTATTGACTTGACTATGCACTTAGTCAAAAATAAAGGAGAACTCCGTGTCTCGCTTAAAATATTCACAAATCATAGGTCATTCGATGTACATAACCAATTGTACTTGACCAGACTTAGCATGTGCTGTAAATAAACTGAGCAGATTTACAAGTAATCCAAGTGAGGATCATTGGAAAGCATTGAATAGAGTACTAAGGTACTTAAAATTCACAATGAATCTTGGATTACGGTACACGAGATATCCAGCAGTATTAGAATGATACTGTGATGCAAATTGGATATCTGACTCGAAAGAATCAAAGCCCACAAGTGGATATGTATTCACTATTGGTGGTGCTGTTGTGTCATGGAAATCCATAAAGCAAACTTGCATTGCTCGTTCCACTATGGAAGCTGAGTTCATTGCATTGGACAAGGCAGGAGAAGAAGCAGAATGGCTTCGTAATTTCCTCGAGGATATTCCATGCTGGACTAAGCCTATTGCTCCTATAAGCATACATAGTGATAGTCAGTCGGCTACAAGCCGGGCACAAAATAGTATGTACAATGGTAAGTCAAGACATATTCGTCGTAGACATAATACCATTAAACAACTGATCTCTAACGGCGTGATTTCCGTCGATTTTGTTAAATCGAAGGACAATCTTGCGGATCCGCTAACAAAAGGTTTACCTAGAGATCAAA
Source organism: Gentiana straminea (assembly GCA_036785695.1). NCBI lineage: Eukaryota > Viridiplantae > Streptophyta > Magnoliopsida > Gentianales > Gentianaceae > Gentiana > Gentiana straminea. The sequence goes on along the minus strand of JAVUPR010000224.1, from coordinate 8,642,437 downwards.
TGTCAAAATTGACATACGGAATGGGACTGAAGCCAATTACGACAGAAACTTTGTAATTGTAACCCCACCATGTTGACTGGAGATCCTAAGATCATGGTTCAAAGGGACAACTAAGTTATGAAGGTTCATTGAACACTTACCCATTTTATGAATAAAAGTGTTATCTGTAAGATGTGTAAGGATATGTGAAAACTTTTAATGATTCCTATAGCTTGATTAAATTCGAGTAGGGTATGGCAGAATACTCTTGATAGGAGGTCACCTATGTAAGTGTGAAGTGGGGCCGCTTCTGTGAGAATTCAGTGGCTTGAAATCTCTAATGCACTTTCTGAAACCAGGGTGTTTCATGGCCAAAATGAGCACAACCATGAGAACCAATACGTGTTAATGGAAATATTGTGTGAGTACTATTGTTTGGTTTTACATTAAAGGCTGAACGGTTCAAGACATAGTTCACTGATTAGCCGAGTAGATCCGATAGTATTTCACTAAGGCAGGTCCAAAGCCAGAAGCTACCTCTCCTGATGCAATACTTTATGTCAGAATCTCTTCAGGGTCTGCATTTGCATTAATGTCCATTTTGTGGGGGATTGTTGGAGAAAATGTCCATTTATGTCCATACTCTTAGTGGCCATAAAACATGAGTTAGTGGCCTTAACTTTTACTTAGTGCCATAAGTGAATAGTAGTGGTCATTATTGAGGGTTAGTGGCCTTAGGAGTGGGAGTTACTTTTTCCACCTATATAAACCCTCTTTGGTGGAAATGTCACAACACAAGTTTTTTCAAATAAAACTTTTTCCATCTCATATAGTAAGGTAGTTTGTTTTTTGTTGAAGAGATTCTGAAGCACCAAGAGTTCGTTGAGTTCGGAAGCTGAAGTACCTCAATTCTGAACAGGTAATTGGGTTATCCTGGGAGACTAGTGCTAAACCGTGGGTACTTCCGGAGCATAATTGTCTTACGGACAGAGATTAGCTCGTCCTGGTTACATATCCTTGTTGTTTTTCTTTCTGTTTTTCCTTTCTGTTCTTTATTTTTTACTTTCGATTGTAATACTTTGGGTATAACAAATACCACCTGATCAGACAGACCGTGCAGAGAGGTGACGTTTTCGGTCTTAAAGATCGCCTCGAGCCGACAACCTAGCTGTTCAGTTTACCAAGTCGCGTGGCATCTATTGTCACTGATAAGCGCTTGGCGGGTATAAAATTGGGAGATATGTCTCATCTGCATTAGAGCAAGTGGGAGAATGTTGTGGATAGAAAGAATACGGGTATGGTGCTCTAAAAACAATTGTTGCTTGTCTTTACGGGCAAGTGGGAGATTGTTAGATATATTGCCCGAAAGGCAATTGGTGCTTGTCCTTACGGGCTAGTGGAAGATTGTTGGAAGTAGTGCCCGAAAGACAATTTATGTAATTGTTTTTAGATAAATAAATGACAGATTTATTCTCATCTTATTACTTGCTTCGTGCTTGTAAGTAATACACTACTGAAAACCCCAAGTCGTATCATATGTAGCCATATAACTTAGTGTGTGTCACACATGAGGATTAAGTTTATGGTCATACACTTGAACTGTTAGCCCGTGGTGAACTTAATCAAGTAATGGGGTCTATTGATTAAACCATCATTAATGCACCCAAAACACTCTATAGTGTGACTGTCTTATCCGGACCGTCGACATTGGTTGTCTAAGTGGAGAATTTATATATGATGAGAGTCATATAGGACTGGACCGATTTAATCTGCATTTATCATATAATTTCGTGATTGAGAAATCTTATTAAATCACAAGATGATCATATATGGATTAAACTTAATCCTGAAGTGATTACAGACTCCTACTTGTTTCAAGATAGGGTTTCATGTGTTCGTTAAGGATCGCTAAGAGGGCGGTCCGAATCACTTTCACGTTGGCACTATTCTGGAATAAGTGAGAAGTGTGTGTCTCACAGATATGGAATCCATTCCTTCCTGCGGGAAGTAGAAAGACAATCCTCTTAGTTGTTAATCACTAGTGGGTTAATGGTAAATAATGATAAGATGTAGTGAAGAAGGTTTACGGAAATAATCCCCGTTTATTACGGATAGTCTACGGAGGGTTAGTTTATATGTAATGATTATAACAATGGACACTTATCGACTCGACTCGTCGTTTTGAGAATAAGTTATATCTATAATCGATAGAGTTCAGTTTCGGATTTATGGTGTGTAATTCCGGAATTAATGAATTAAATAGAAATATTATGTTCGATGAATATTTTATTTAATTTATTGTAGCTACTGGTTATAGGTCCATGGTCCTCGGTTTGGCTCCGAACACGCGAGTGTTTTGATGTTTTATGGAACCTCGAAAATAAATTAAATAGTTGGTCTAATTAATGAGTATGCAAATATTATTTATTTGGTAAATAATATATAAAATATAAAAGACATTTTCTATTATCCCAAATGGCATAAAATGGCGCCATATTATTTTGATTTTGAGAAAAGAAATTTTCTCCTAATTAATTATAGTGTGGATAGTATAATTATTTATGTGTTAAATAATTATAAATAAGAAATTAGTTTTCTTATTGGATAAATAGGAAATTTGTTTTCCTATTGGATAAAGGTATTTATTTTCCTAAAAGAGAAAGATAAATTTGTGTGTAAAAGATAAACTCTCAAATTATTAGTTATTTTTGCTATTAAAAAGATAGTTTCTCCCAACACAAAATAGACCTAGATTATCAACGCCATTTTAGATAAAAGAGGCGCCCCATTATGTGATAAATTAGGAAAAGAAATTTTCCTAGATTATGTCACATGTGTAATTGATTAATTATCTATTTGTTGGATAATTAATGGAAATTAAAAGATTGTTTTTTGGGAATTATCTCTTATCTTTTGGCAAATATCTTTTCCTTGTGGGAATAGGTAATTGTGGTGTGAAAATGATAACTCTCTTGACTAGTTATTTTCCTATATAAAAAGAGTTCCTCCTAGCACAAAAACACACATTAATTACGCCACTTATCACCAAATAGAAGAGAAAAATTAGTTTCTTGTTCTAGTCATTAAGAGGAGAAAAACTAGGGTTTTTCTTGTGCATATTCGAGGTGGTTCTACGGTGAGGATCGACGTCCACCAGTCGTCACTAGGAGATACAATCCGGAAGACTACGGCTTCTCCATTGGTCGACTATTTCTTCCTCTCCATTTGTTGGGTAAATCTACTAACTTTCTTGTAGTTATTAATTAATTATGCGAATCGAATTGGGGTAAAATCACATGTGAATTTATTCGTAGCTTCCGCTGTGCAAGATCGAGTGTCTCGATCGGTACTGTGAATCAGATTTGATGATCCAACTATGGATCGGATCCGGATTCAGGTTTATGTATATCCAGCATATATGAGATGAAGTCAATTAACGTAGTTTTTAATGTGAGGATGATGATCATTTTATAGTTCTCCATCATGAGGCTTAATGTCTAAATCCCTGATCTGTAGGACTTGTGACTGAGAGCAAGTGTGATGCCAATCGTTAGGAAATCGTAGCTCAATTAGGCAAAATTGTGGGAAGTGGGAATCAGTCATGGGATCTGCACATTATTGCACTGTAACCGTCTCTGGAGGTTGGAGGTGACATGTTTTGTTCATTAGCGACTTAGATGAACAGATCATCAGGTCTGTGATGCACGAAGTAAGTACCCTGCATTATGTCGGCCATGTGAGCTAAAAGTGGATTAGACCAAACAGTGTTTCCAATCTGACCCCTGAAGGTGATCCCACTTGTAAGAGCGACCTAAAGGTGGTCGGCAGAGCCCTAGATGAAATAATGAAATGTGAGGCCCGATATTGGACTTGGCTTGGGTCGGACCATTATACCAACATGACTCGACTGAGGCCCAACGAGTTTCACGTTTAAGAAATCTGGGTCATACCAATGTCAATAGACCTTATACCTAAGCTAGGATGATCATAGTAGATTAGGTTTGCACTGATGTGATGTGCACGATTTGAGTGGCGGGAATGTATTGTCCTAAATAGTTAGAGTAGTAGAATTCTCACCCCTATTTAAATGTGAGACATAAAGGTTTTGTCAACTCGGGATAGCCTTTTCAGACCAAGCGAGGACGAAGGTCTAGGAAGTTAACTGGATCCTTTATGGCTCAATTAGCGCTGTCAGACACTGGTTTGGGGCATTACAAATTGGTATCTGAGCCGACTACCACACGGGACTAAGTGCCACACCCTGAGAGGCGGAGGGTGCCACATCTAGAATCCTCTGGTACAGACGAGTTTGGGAACAGTCCTGCTGGCCAAGTCCGGGTGGGGGTGCCAGTTTCTTATAAAAAGGATAATGTAATGTCTGACATAGTTAAAGTAGTAGAATTCTCACCCTCATATAAGTGTGAGACGTATATGTCTTGTCAACTCGGGTTAGCCCTTTTAGATGGTGCAAGGACGACGGTGTAAGCAGTTAATTATTGTATCCTTTATGTCTCAATTCGCGCTACCAGACATAGGTCTTGGTGCGTTACAAGGAACATAATCATTTGTTGACGTGGTTAAATCATCATATGATTGTCATTCATTCAAAAGAAATGCTAAGGGCGCAATGGTTGTATAACGATGAGTGACGCGAAAAACATCTCCTCTTACAATAATTATGGGTGATAAAGTGTGTTGTGTCACTCGTTATGTTACAACCGTTATGCATGTATCGTCACTGTTCAGTCAATCACTAGTAACTCCAAAAACACACTAGTTCCATAACAAGTAAAACATTACATTTTTGCACCATTGATTATATTGAGCATATATCACAATCAAAAGGTATTATATGGGATAGATGCACTTATAGTACCATATGTTTATTTATTTACTCAAAACACATACAAAGGAGTTTTATCGAAACAAAACACATACATATGGTGTTTATCGTGAAAATGAATCATAGGGGTATCTATCGCAACAAAAAAGAAAACATATGGGTGTTTATCGTAAAAATGAAAGATAAATACTAGTTTTGAGAAAATAATAAACATAGGGGACTAAAAGTGTAATTATCCCGGTATATTATACCATAATTGAATGTAAAAAGGGTGTTATACGTGTGTCACTCGTTGTGACACAACCGTTCTACCACAACATTTCTCTTCAATCATAAGTAAAAAAAATTGGGGCCTACAAAGGCAAAACACAAAATCTATCATTGCTTTTAAGGGCATTCCACTACATGTCTATTTTTAAATATTGATGTGGTGTTCTAGATAAATTTAGTGTGGTACCCTTATAAAATCCCCCAAATTTCCTCAAAAAAAAAATTAAAAAATTCCCTCAAATTTTACTATGGTCTTTATTTAATCATGCTTTTTAATTCGTAAGATTTTCAATCTTTGTTTATCAAAACACATTACCGTGTAAGTTGCTCATATATAAAAAAAAATACCCACATTAAGATGGTGCATGATGGGAATCAACTTTACTGTACATTTATGTACGTTTTAACCCACGGTTATCATATTTCTAGCATGCTTCGGGTGAGTTTAGACCCTATATCGAGTGTTAATGAGGTTTTCTTTGCACGGCGAGTAACTGTCGGTTTTTCCGTAAACTCGGCCTACTTTTAGCACTTTTTACTCATTTCCCGAGCACCCGTAGTTTGCGGGGTTATGCGTTTGCCTGTTGTTTCCTTATTTATGCAGGATTTGGGTGAGTTGGGAGCCCGGAAAGCGATGATTTATGAGATTAGACATGTCCGAGGCGAGAAACGAAGGCTGAGTATGAAGAAAGTGAAGTTTTGGAAGTCAAGGCACCTATCCGTACGGACAAAACTATGTCCGTATGGACAAACCTCAGCCAGAATCAAGATTTTAAACAGAGAATTAGCCGTACGGATAGGTCTTTTATCCGTACGGACAGAATGATGCAGTAGAGATCCATCCGGACGGATGGAAATATATCCGTACGGACAGATGCTGGGAATACAAAACAGAAGGTTTAATCTGAGATATATCCGTACGGACAACCTGGAGAATCAAGAACCATCCGTACGGATATCCTTTTATCCGTACGGACAAGATGAATTTTGCCCTAGCCTATAAAAGGGCAGCCCAAACGTTTTATTTGACAGACTTTTTACGATTTTAGTTAGTTGTAGCCTCTTCTGGGCGATTTCCTTCGTCCGGAAGCGTAGAATTAAGTTCCATATACCGTTGTTCTCGTCTTTCGATCCTCTTTTACACTAAATACATTACATCATCAATCTGTTACGTCTCGATTGTCAAGATTTGATTTTTGTGAGCACACTTTGGTATTTCATCAATCTTCAATAAAGTGGGTATGATTTCTTGTTCTTTTATCTTTTATATCATGAATTCCTTTATCAATTATTGTTTCAATCCGATAATGAATAGCTAAATCATTTGTACGGCCGAATTATGTGAAAGCGAATGAAACGCCATTAGGGAGATGAACCGGGAGGTAGTGTAGCACGTAATGAAATGTTCTAATCAATAATTCATATCACGAAACCAGTTTTAATCGTAATCGATGCTAGCTTGATCACCTAGTCATTCATCATCACACACACCTAGCTTATAAATGTATGTTGCGGCTAAGTGTGGGAACCGGGGTATCGGGACCGTAGACGTTTTGGCTTAAAAGGTAGTTTGACACCTACCTGTGCACTTGATTGACACTCCGGTCATTAAGTCCATTCCAATACAGGGTTTTTATCGTTTAGACAAGGAATGTAGAGCACACTCCCGGGGTAGTTTGTCTGAGGGTAGAGTAATCCGCTGGATCGTAGTTCGGCTGTACTTCTTTTAATCGTTAAGAAATCCGTTAGTATAATCTTTCTTTTAAGCAATAGTATAACATCCTATTTTCCTGGTTGACCTGAACTGAGTGATAAGTCAGCTGTGGTACTCAAAGACAATCTCTGTGGGTTCGACCTCGGACTCCTCAAGCACTACCTACAATCGATCCGGTCCACTGCCGGTTAGAAAGTAGATTTTGCTAAGGTTTTGAGTTTTTACTTGATTAACCGGATTGCAAAAATCCTCTTATCAAGTTGGCGCCGTTGCCGGGGATCGAACCCGGGTCATCAAGTTCATTCTAGTAGCTTGTGATTATGTCTCAAAGTGGGTGGAGGCGATCACCTCCCCCACTAATGACAGACATGTAGTCATCCAGTTTCTGAAAAAGTTCATTCTGACACGGTTTGGTGTTCCAAGGGCAATAATTTCTGATAATGGCACTCATTTCACCAATAGAGATCTGGATTAGCTGCTTCTGAAGTATGGGGTAACTCATAAGTTAGGAAAACAGCCTACCACCCTCAGACGAGTGGCCAGGTGGAGGTTTCCAACCGTGGTATTAAGAGAATTCTGGAAAGAACTGTTGATAAGAATAGTAAGAGTTGGTCCACGAAATTAGATGATGCGCTGTGGGCTCACAGAACGGCGTTTAAGACTCCGATTGGTATGTCGCCATACATGATCGTGTTTGGGAAAACTTGTCATTTAAAAGTGGAGGTTGAGCATTGAGCGCATTGGGCCATTAAGGAGTTGAATATGGACGAGACTCTTAGTGGGGAAAAGAGGATGGCTCAGCTAGTTGAGTTGGAGGAGTTTCGCCTGCGAGCTTATGATTGCTCGGCTAGATATAAGGAGAGAACTAAGCTCCTCCACGATCAACTGATCAAACCGAAGTTGTTTAAGGTGGGAGATGAGGTTTTACTGTATGATACGCGATTACATCTCTTCCCGGGGAAGCTGAAGTCCCGATGGTCGGGACCTTACACCGTTGTGAAGATGTTCGACTCGGGAGCGGTAGAGATAAACCATCCAAAGTATGGGACCTCAATTACCAATGGTCTTTGTCTGAAGAGATATGAGAAGTTGCCGTTTGATGAGGCTCTTGAGGTCGTGATTTTGGAAGACCCGAAGTTGGAGGAAGTAAGCTGTTTAGTCCCGTCATGGACTCCAATGCATGACATCCTACTCTTATAATCCACCATCCGTCATCTCTCTATTCCTCGTTTTCCTCGCCCGTGCCGGTTGTATAATTTGAAAAACCGGCACCGTTCAAGTCATTCTGTCGAGCCAACGACATTAAACAAAGGCGCTCGGTGGGAGGCAACCCACCATCTTCTATATTTTGTGTGTTCCTGAGCCCCTTGTGAGGTGTTTTTGGGTGTTTGGTTGTTTTGGTTGTGTTCGGATGGACACGAGGGAGTTTTCCTATCTCAAACTTCATTTTTCATTGAAGCTGCCTCCATCCGTACGGATGTTTTCTGTCATCCGGACGGACATATCCCAGTATCAAGTTTTTCACTTTCAGCTCTTCATCCGTACGGATATATCTTCATCCGTACGGATGACTCTCCGTCCAGAAAGTTATGGATTTTCATTTAATCATCCGTACGGATATAGTTTATCCGTCCGGATAGTTCATCCTCTCAAATTATTCGTACGGATATAATTTTATCCGTCCGGATATCCAGTTTTCTATATATACCTATGCCCCCAACCTCCATTCACATCTTTCTCTCCAAATAACCACCCCCGACTTTTTCCGCCCTCAAACACCAAAAACCTTCAATTCTTCACCGTTTTCGAAAATTCTTGGTGCTATAAATGCCTATCCACCTCCTCTCTTACAATCTTCAAACAAATTCCACCAACAAACAACGATCGAGGAGAATCAAGCATTTTGTTAGGGCGATTTTCGTAGGTCAAAAACTCGATTTTGGGCTTCTTTGTTGATCGTCCGGGGATTCCGTCAACTCCGTTGCATTCCTATCGTCCAGATTGGTAAGTCTAGTCGACCTTTCTCAGTTTAATTTCACATTTTCTCTGGGTCGGTTTTCGAATCGAACCCCAAACGAACCTTTAACTGATTAGGTTGTCTTTTCTTGTTTTTCTTGTTGCTTGTGATGGGATGTGATGGTTTGGGGACGTCTGCATGGATGTTTTGATTATTGTGTGGTGATTTCTGGTGGATTATTGGTCTTACGGTGGATTGACGGGTGATTGATTTTGGTTTTGGGTTTGTGGGGCTGTTTCTGTGATCAGGTTCGTAATGAGTCCTAAGAAGAGAGCTGCAGAGGGGGTTTCTAAGCCTGTAAAAGGGAAAGGGAAAGGCAAGGCTATTGCCACGAGTAAGAAGAAACCTAGGCTCGATGAGGTTCCGGTGGAAACTTTGAACATGCCGTTGATTATCGGGGGTGATAGAACTGATAGACCAGTGAGGGAAGTTAGGAAAAAGCCGGTCTATGGTCAGCTTGTAGATGAGACGGATACGGATATGGATACGGATACAGAGGAGGATGAGGAACCGTTAGTCGATCCTCGAAAGGCAAAGAAAGCGAGTACTGAGGCAGCCCCGGGAGGGCAAGCAGGGACCTCCAAGAGGGTTAAGATTTCTGAGGTGAGAGCACAAGCTGAGGGGACATCAGGGGGTGTTTTACCCTTCAAAGATAGATTTGTCAACGAGCATGCCGAGAAAGCGTTTTTATCAAGATTCAAAGGTCGGGAAATTCTAGAAAGGGCTGTGGATATGGAAAAAGTTGAGAAAAGTTTCCTAGACAATCTGAAGAAGAGAAAGTGGGGTGAGTTCATTAAGGTGCCGGATTTCAAGGCAAGGAAGCCTAATTTGACTTTGGCACGGGAATTTTTGGCCAATTTGAGCGAGGTGGATCTGTCTTCGGTGGTGGTGAATGTCCGGGGAATTGATGTACCTTTTACACCAGAGGCCATTACGGACTACTACAAGCTACCGGCCGTCTCGTCGGATTATTTGGATGCGATAAAGGAGAGGCAAGATAAGGGGGAGGACCCTTTTGAGGAGTTACGTTTAGCCATCGATCCTGAAATCCCTTGGACGATGAAGAAGACCGGGGTGGCTAGTGTGAGAGACATGCTCAAGACCACTCGGTTCTCCCGGGATTGGAAGGTAAAAGCCCGTTTTGTTCAGAACCGCCTTCTACCCAAGGACAATTTCCACAAGTTCATCATGCTCGATTTGGCTATGCTCTACGCTCTTCACTTTGACATCCCGATAGATGTGGGGAGGGTGTTGTATAACGAGATTATGAGGAACCAGAAAGATCAGAGAGCCAAACTTGTATGTATCCATCTCCTTAATGGGTTGTGTTTGAAGGCGGGGGTGAAGGAGTATGATTTGGATGAGCGGCATACGAAGAAGCCGATTTTATTGAGTCCGCTATCCGAGACGGGCCCGGGTTGACCACCTGTCGAGGGGGATGTTGAGCACGAGGCTGAGGGTGATCAAGAGCAGGGTGATCAGGGTCCTAAGAAAGAGCCAGTTGCTGAGCAGTCATCTGATTTTATCCGCACAGTTCCTTTACCGACACGCACCCGGTATTTGATGATGGATGGGCTGCGGAATATGCTAGATAGGCAGTGGATTCAACTGAACACATTAGCCGAAGGGTTGCAGATAATCGGAAGGAACATCCCGGACATGCCCGAGCTTAAGGTAGATGACGAGGCTTACCGGTTCACGTCTTTCATCGAGGAAGCCATCGAGTTATGCATAGAGGAGGATGTAGCCGAGGGACTTTTTAGAGCTACCGCGAGCGCTTCTGGAGATGGTGCTGGTACCTCTCAGGCTGCTCCCACTGCTGCTACTGCTACTACCTCTGCTTCTGAGCCCACACCACCTCCCCCCGAGGACCAGACTGGAGTTTAGAGTCGATGCTGTTCCTTTAGAGTCGGTCCTTAGTTTTCTGTTAGATCCGGGTGTTGGTGTCTCAGTTTTCCGTCTAGACTTGGCTAGGAATTTTGTTTTGTGAATACTCTTGTGCTACGTTTATTTCCTTGGTTTGTAATCCATAAGGCACCACTACTTTTGCCTTCTTGACTTGTTTTCTGGATTCTTTTTGTATGGATGATGGTTTTGGATGTTTTATATATCATGTTTGATGCTTCGTCCACATAGTACTATTATTCGAGTTTTCTGACGTAACGAGGTCGAATATTTTGATTATCCCCGGATTTCCCCCTTATTACTTGCTCTGGCACGAGGACCATGTCCCGTGCATGTATGTCTTGGATATGTTTTTCTTTATACAGGGATTCGGGATGCTTTACCTCACGACCGTTACGGGACTTGAACGCGCTGTTTTGCCGGGCTACTAAGCTAAGTCTCTTTTTCCTTTTCGTTCACACACCGAGGACGGTGTTTCACTAAAGTGGGGGGTGGAACGACTTAGCTTATTCGCATGTTTTCATAGTTTACAATGCCGTTATGTGATGAGCTTAGTTTTTACTCGGTTTCGAGTTGATTTCTAGGCACTTTCAAATCTTCCCAGGGTTTTAACACCGCGATATATGCATGTTTTTCACGGTTGAGTTAGTAAACGGTTTTTAGCCTTGTGAATGTCTCGCAGTGAGTCTATTCTATCACGATACGGAACACTTTTAGTACACGTTTGACGATGGTTATACTTAGTACGATTGCTTTACACACCTGTACCCTTAGTTTTGAGGCGAAATAGAAAGGATTCACCCTGGGTAGGTTCGGGATGACGGGAAAGGCATTTCTTTGAAACGACCAGAGCCAAAAGCCAACATCCCAACATTATCCCTCTAAACCCCCCTAAGCCTTGATAGGAACGGTCTGACCACCGTCCGAAATTTGAGCCGTTTTTTGTTACTTAGCTTATAATTCCTAGCCCTGAGCCGATAATTTGGTCACATTCCTTTTTGACTACCCGACGAGTGGACTTAGTTGTTTCCTTTAGACACACTTGCCAAGGCAAGTGTGGGGTGGGAGAGAGTATGTGAAATGGTATGAGGAGGGAGTTTTGAGCTAACATCTAGAAAGGGAGGAGCTCGAGGAAATCATCAATGTGGCCTTTGGTTTGAAAAGAAAGTTTGTTCAAAAAAAAAAAGAGAAAAAAAGAAGTGAATAAAAACGAACCGAAGAAAGCCGGAAAAGGAGTATGCGTATTAGTTAATATGATGTTGAGTTTGAATGTTGTCCTAATGGAGATTCGAAAGAAGTTTGGTGGTTCTATATGTTCGAGTTGAGGGAGTACACGCAATGATTAGGTTCACTCGTGCCTTCTTTTCTCCAGTCCCAAATTATCTTTCGATAACCCCCGTCCGACCCTAACGTTATAACCTTTCAAGTCCTACCTAACCGGATCTCTGGCCCTGGTGAACCTCGATTAGTGGAGACTCTAGGAAGGGCAGGATTGTGTGCAGTCATTTGTCCGGAATTCCAAGCCGGTAACCGTATTGATTATAAGTCGTCGTCATTCACCACACACTTACTCCGTTTCGTGACCTTGTGGAGTCAAGGTATTACATTCACTTGTCTAAGTCCCTTTTGCTTTGATATTTTGAAACGCGTGCATGTACCGTAAAGTTGATTCTATGGCATTGTTTGATCGCCTGATTTACTCGAGGGCGAGTAAAGGCTAAGTGTGGGGTGGTGATGGGAACCAACTTTACTGTACATTTCTGTACAGTTTAACCCACGGTTATCATATTTCTAGCATGGTTCGGGTGAGTTTAGACCCTATATCGAGTGTTAATGAGGTTTTCTTTGCACGGCGAGTAACTGTCGGTTTTTCCGTAAACTCGGCCTACTTTTAGCACTTTTTACTCATTTCCCGAGCACCCGTAGTTTGCGGGGTTATGCGTTTGCCTGTTGTTTCCTTATTTATGCAGGATTTGGGTGAGTTGGGAGCCCGGAAAGCGATGATTTATGAGATTAGACATGTCCGAGGCGAGAAACGAAGGCTGAGTATGAAGAAAGTGAAGTTTTGGAAGTCAAGGCACCTATCCGTACGGACAAAACTATGTCCGTACGGACAACCCTTAGCCAGAATCAAGATTTTAAACAGAGAATTAGCCGTACGGATAGGTCTTTTATCCGTACGGATAGAATGATGCAGTAGAGATCCATCCGGACGGATGGAAATATATCCGTACGGACAGACGCTGGGAATACAAAACAAGAAGGTTTAATCTGAGATATATCCGTACGGACAACCTTCCAACCGTACGGACAACCTGGAGAATCAAGAACCATCCGTACGGATATCCTTTTATCCGTACGGACAAGCTGAATTTTGCCCTAGCCTATAAAAGGGCAGCTCAAACGTTTTATTTGACAGACTTTTTACGATTTTAGTTAGTTGTAGCCTCTTCTGGGCGATTTCCTTCGTCCGGAAGCGTAGAATTAAGTTCCATATACCGTTGTTCTCGTCTTTCGATCCTCTTTTACACTAAATACATTACATCATCAATCTGTTACGTCTCGATTGTCAAGATTTGATTTTTTTTGTGAGCACACTTTGGTATTTCATCAATCTTCAATAAAGTGGGTATGATTTCTTGTTCTTTTATCTTTTATATCATGAATTCCTTTATCAATTATTGTTTCAATCCGATAATGAATAGCTAAATCATTTGTACGGCCGAATTATGTGAAAGCGGATGAAACGCCATTAGGGAGATGAACCGGGAGGTAGTGTAGCACGTAATGAAACGTTCTAATCAATAATTCATATCACGAAACCAGTTTTAATCGTAATCGATGCTAGCTTGATCACCTAGTCATTCATCATCACACACACCTAGCTTATAAATGTATGTTGCGGCTAAGTGTGGGAACCGGGGTTTCGGGACCGTAGACGTTTTGGCTTAAAAGGTAGTTTGACACCTACCTGTGCACTAGATTGACACTCCGGTCATTAAGTCCATTCCAATACAAGGGTTTTTATCGTTTAGACAAGGAAGGTAGAGCACACTCCCGGGGTAGTTTGTCTGAGGGTAGAGTAATCCGCTGGATCGTAGTTCGGCTGTACCTCTTTTAATCGTTAAGAAATCCGTTAGTATAATCTTTCTTTTAAGCAATAGTATAACATCCTATTTTCCTGGTTGACCTGAACTGAGTGATAAGTCAGCTGTGGTACTCAAAGCCAATCTTTGTGGGTTCGACCTCGGACTCCTCAAGCACTACCTACAATCGATCCGGTCCACTGCCGGTTAGAAAGTAGATTTTGCTAAGGTCTCGATTTTTTACTTGATTAACCGGATTGCAAAAATCCTCTTATCAGTGCAAGTTACAAAGGAACGCCACGTCCTAACCAACGTTTAGCGTACACACAACACACACTTACACACACCAAAAAAACCCAACACATTATTTCTCTCTCTCTCTCCACAAAGACCACGAAGAGAGAAATTCTAAGTTGGAGACTCTAATGTAAGACGTATGTGGGTTCATCCGGACCACACTTGTGTGGGCTGGATGCGCACGTGCATTTAAAGTTCTTGCAAGCGCCGCCTGCATCTATGCCTTCACTCCTGCAGGTCTTATCACAACCATCGTCAAATACACATATCCCTCCGTATGAGCCGCTTGGTTTATCATAGTAGCAAGTGTCGCCTTCTGCCACCATCGGTCCTTCAAGAGGAAAATATATATATATATATAAATACACAAGCGAGTCTATATATATATATATATATATATATATATATATATATATATATATATATATATATATATATATAGCAACACAGCTATTAATCCTATTATATATATTCATTATTCATTGTGTATTCGAATGCATGAAAAGCAATGTTTAAATGTTTAATATTTTAAATATTTGTCACCTCAACACCTTAAGCTTAATTAATGATGCAATCAAGACGTAGTTATGACAACTAGAACTAAAGGTCTTCACTATTGTTAAACTTGAAACATTTATTTCGTGAAAATGGCACTTTTAGTCTATCATGTTTTCATATTTTTTTACTAACTAACATATATTTTTTATTGTTACGATAAACACATTTACATGTATGTATTTTGTTACGATAACACTCATAGATTTATTGTTATGATATAACATCCCAATATATGTTCCATTCTTCGATAAACATCCATATCAATGTTTGTTTTTTTACGATGAACACAATGTTAGTTGTTTTTTTGAGGGGGAGGGTAGGTTGAGGGGACGGGGTCTGGGGCAACAGTGGGACGTTGTCTATTTTAGTTTTTGCATTTTAGCTAAAAACAATTATTTGCTTTAAATGATTTTTTGATATATATTTGCTTTTTCCACCCAATTTTCCATCCGAACTAAGGAAAAAGAGATGGTTGGACTAGCATTGCAATAATTTTAACAAAATAAGGGGCAAAAACGCCAAACCGAACGATAAATAGCAGGTCGTAACTTTCACTAATACATAAGATTGTATTGCGATATTCAGTCCCCAACCATATAATATAACTCCACCCCCCCCCCCCCCCCCCCCAAAAAAAAAAAAAAAAAACAAGATTATGATAAAACTTAAACAAAATACTAATGGTACTCTTTTTGTCGAAAATCGATTGAATTATACACCCCTCAAACTCAAAGAAGACCCTTATCCCCTGCCTTTAAGTTGGTCGGGAACGCACAACTTACGCCATCCAACCCGCCCAAATTTGGTCGTCCTAGGCTTCTAACCCATCTTCCCGCCCTAAGTTTGGCGTTTCCGTCCAACTATGTAAAAGCCGTACCATTTTGATCATTCTCGTTTAATATGATCAACTCGTAAAAGCCATATGGTTAGATTGTAAACATGTGGTTGAAAAATAGTAGAACATGACATACAATACTAAGAATAAACAGGAAAAGAATGTTCAGATCGTTATATAAAAAGGTTTAGAAAATCAACGAGAGAAAAGTGAGTTAATTAAATAGGTACCATGAGCGAAGAAGCCAAAGAAAACGAAAAAGAGGAGAAACCCTTTGATTAACATATTGCCATTGATGAAGCTCCTCATTGCAGAGCTCTCTTAATTTACACCAACACTTTATACAAAGTTCTAGTGTTTGTTTATAACATTTATATTAATAAGAAGGTCAATTAATAAGGAACTCTCTTGCCTCTTTTTTTTTTAATTCCTTTTTCTCTGTTTGTAAAATTGAAAACTCTACCCATTAAAATATTGGGATAAATGTTAAAAAGGACAAAATAGATATGAAAATAAGCATTTAGTCAAGTGGAATATTTTCTATAGCAAAAATCACAATTTTTATTCACTGAATATTGCATTTTCTCTCCTATTTAAGACTACCATGAATATATATTTTGATAAAAAGTCAAAAAATCGTAATTTTTTAACCAAAATTGTTCTTTTTCGTCATCTACATTCTGAAATCTCATTTAATATTTTTCGATGTTTTTATGATGTCATTTTCGTTTAAAAAAACCACTGAAATGGTGGAATAGTAAAATAGTGGATTTGTAGTCTATTCCACTGTAAAACCCTTGTAGTAAACAGTGAATTTGGGGTAACAAAGAGGGGATTTGTCATTATCTCCCAATTTTATTTTCCACTGTCCTGATCCATGTTTTCTCCTTGGTTTTTGTCCTTTATTCCCACTCCCCCTAAAATATTCCAGACTTGGATGTATTTTTTTTGTACCTTCCCCGTATATATATATATATATATATATATATATATATATATATATATATATATATATATATATATATATATATCCTTGTTATTAATACACAATAAATGATTATTATTGTCTGTCTACAAAGTTACAAGACATAAAAAAAATAATGTACAGGTATCAAGGGTTGTGCTTCGATCTACCTTTGCTTTGTTTATTGTTTCCTTTATTTGAATTGGTTTGGTCCAACATATACTCTTTGCTGTGTAAACTCCTTCAGCACCTTTCTGAGTCTTTTTATGAATTAAATTATTTCCCTGTGAGAGTAGTGAGAAGTTGGCGTGAGTTGGGCGATGCTTGGATATTACGAAGAACCTCATGCTGAGAATAAAACCTTGACCCGTAGCTAATTCATATCTATGAATGAAATCCATAATTTAAGGCACATTCCTTTTAATCCCTCTGCAAAACACCAGAAGATCATTTGCATACATACAATGAGTAAGTTGAGGAAAATATCGAGGAAGCGAGTAATGCAACATGGGTTGGGTCCCCAAAAAGAACATTGAGACCCCGAGTGAAGGCTTTGGTAAGCAATGGCGGACTTACATACAACTAGGGGAGCAACTGCCCCCTTGATCGGAAAAAATACACTAATATATGTACTATGTTTATATAGCCCCCCGTAATTTTTTTATTTGCCTTTAAATTTTTTATTCCCCCCTGTTAACTGTGATCGTGCGTCCGCCTTGTAATGGTAAGTAAGATGAACAAGTATGGTGAGAGCAGATGCCTTTGCTCTACACCCCGGGAGGATTGAAAGACACACACCGGGAGTCCATTAATCAGCACAGAAGATCAACAGCCCCGTATGTTAGAGCAATGAACCGATGGTGAAACCCGAAAGATTGCAAGAGACGTTCAAGGAAAGGCCATGAAACACCGTCAAAAGCCTTAATAATATCTAACTTGAGAACCATATTGTTACCTCTGACTTTTTTATGAATATGCTGAATAACCTCCTGGATGTTAAGGGTGATTTTATACGTTTTATAAGGATATATTTGATATCAATTTCCCCCATATTTGGATGTTTCTCATAGAAATCGAGCTTTATATTGAAATATTGAGTAAATGATGTTTTCAATAGTTAAATTGCGAAACGTAACGAATTAGGTGCTTAAATGGTGATTTTGTATGATTTTGTAATTATGTTATGCTTTGGTATGTTTTCCTAATTTGTAGATACACATTGGTTATGGAAAAGATGATCTTAAAGAGAGAAATTCGAGTGGAGAAAGAATCAAAAGGATTTATGGAAGAATAAAAGATTTAAGGAAAGAAATCAAGTTGATTGATCCAGCCGGACTAGCGTCCAGTGTGGACGAGCGTTTGAGGTTCTGGACGAGCGTCCATCAGAAGAAATTTAGATCAGAGAGTTTGGACGCTGAAGTAGACGGGCGTTTGGCACAAGTTCAAAGCAGAATGGACGGACGTCTAAGGAATTGGGCGAGCGTCTGGAGGAAGAAAATCGGATCAGGATTGAAATATCGCATTCTTGGACAGGCGTCCACCCAAAACGGACGAGCGTCCGTTGGCCGACTTAAGCAAACCGACTTTGTTTTCTATATATAGCCGCATCGCCCAACCCTAATGGACAATCAGATTTTACACACGAAAAATACCACAAAGCAGCCGCACTTTGGGAGTCTCAAGGCCGGTCACCCGAGCCTTGTGCTCGGGTGATCCGAGGTTAGATTAGGATCGTTTTTGTTTCGTTTTCAATTCATGGATCATCCATTGTATAAACTATGTGAGTTCATCTTTTTGATTTATTCAATCTTTGTTTATCTTCATGATTTTTGATTTATTTTGTATCGTTCTATGATTATGATGCTATCGTGTGAACTCATATCGAGAGATTTGTTTACTAATTGATATGTTTACAACATACGGAAGTTGCGTAAACTAGATCACCATAGAAAGATAGGATCTTTAATCGTTAATTCGTGACAGATTAATTGGTTAATTATCTAGGTTGTTAGATTCTAAAATACGAGAGTTAACCTGAATCTACACATTCGTTTTGTATGGAAATTGGTCTCGACATTCTGGAGAGGAGAGATCGATAATTGAATTCACTAAGGGATTAGGAATTCATAGCTTGAGAAACGGATTCACTAAGGAATTAGGAGTTTGTATCTCGTGTAAAGGTGAAACCACAATATCGAATTAAAATCACGAGATAAACTTGGATTGAAATCACTTGGTTTGTATTATGTTTGATCTCATGTATCTTTAGTTTAGGTCGTTTTTATTATTCTTAGCTTAGATTTATTTTATCTGTTCTATGTGTTTTTATGTTTGTTCTTTCGTTTATTTGTTTTCATGAGTAGCAATTGAAGGGATTAATAAGATTAGATTCAACATCCCAATTCCCTGTGGATCGACCCCTTACTTATCTCGCTCTACTATCAACAACCCGGTATTCGGCCGGTTAGGAGTTAGTTTTGCATATAGGTTAGGGTTTATAAATTTTCTTTTTGTTTAGTGATGCAAAATCCTCCGAACACTGGACAAGTAAAATATTTTCAGATATGCATGCAGACTTCTGAGTTTGTGGAGGTGTTTCTGCAACCGGAGAGATAAGACCATGGTGAAGATCTTATTGACCACTGTACAAAAGGGAATCGGCCAAAGTCCGAGAAAGTAACCGGGAGGTCCTTCTTCGGCAGAAGGCTAATAAAAATAGAGCCTATAGGTCTCGGGATGGGGTGGCTAGAAAAGAACACCTTAACTTCCATAAAAACATCTTCCTAAATAATATCCTAGAATCGCTAAAAAATAGCAGAGAAAACATCTAGTCCAGGAGCGCTACTTGCATCTAAAGAAAAAGCCACCATCTTGACATCTTCCATTGTAATCTCAGCACGAAGGTCCTCATTATCCTCGTTTTCAAAAATATGTGGATGATTTTAAATGAATTCCGGAGTAGTAGAGTCGTCACTATCAATGCCTTGTGAGAGTAAATTCGTGAAAAAAGAATGGACGCTTCATTGTTAATAGCTGTGGGTTCAGAAATCCAATCACTCATAGATGATTTTATCTTCTTGATCATACTGTGTTGGCTATAGGCTTTGACCGATGTGTGAAAATATTTGTGTTCCGATCACCATCTGAAAACCACTTAAATTGACAATAGTTGCAGTAAGACGAAATAGTGCCTTCCACAACCACTGTTAGCCAGAAACTAATACCTCTTCCTCTTGAATCCATATCCTCATTAGTGGTGGTTTAAGAATGTCAACCTCAACATGCACTCTAGCAGCTGATTGTAACGCCCCGTTCCCGGATATCGAGTCGTTATCCTGAAAAGAACGTTTGGCATGTATAGAATTAAATAAATTTAATATTATATGTAAACCTCTATGTAATCGTATCGAGTTAAGAAAATATGGAATCTAAAAGAGACTCGGGTGAAACATAAATGCTACTAGAATATATTACAAACCATACTAAAGATAGAAAGGGTATCATTACAACAACTAAATGAAACTTACAACGTACAAAGTCTTAAGAAAGAAAAAACAACAACTTATCGTACAAGGGTCTCAAGAAATGAAAGTACAACATTTGTCTTTAAAATAAAAAAAACAACATTGTCTGGTACAACATATATGATATAAGAGAAATAAAAAGTATCAAGTAAAGCATCATCAAACGTCGTCCTCAAATTCTTCATCAAATTCCGGATCAACCTACTCATCTTCTTACCCTACAAATCATACAACAAAAAATGCAATGGAGGTTAGTACAAAGGTACTTATCAAAGAGGTGGAAGCTATTGGATTAATTAAGTTTCCTAACGAAAGGTTCACTTTATTATTAAGTTATCTTTATATGACCGACTCAATTCTAGGCTCAATCCATGCTCATCAACATGTCATAATATCTTGATTGGTACTAGCTTAACTTATCTTCGTTACATCAATATTCAAGGGCACTACGCATGGTGATACTCAGCACGAAGTATCTGGATACAACCTATTGGTGGATCACACCAATTGCCACGGGCTAGCCCCGGTAGTGTACACGTTCGGCGACGTTCCTCCGTACTTGGTGTCTTAGTAACGTACAGAGTTTTTCACTTTTACTGACTGCCCACACATCATGATATAGACTCGTGTCTTACCAAGAATGACATGATGTTTAGGCTTTTAAACTACACAAGCACGTATGTTATAAATCATTAACTATCCACCTAAGTGTTTTCAAGGAAAAACTCACTTAACAACTCTACTCCCTCACTTAGACAGCTAGACACAACATTCTTAACACAAACACAGACATTGATGAATCCTAATTCATCAAAGCACAAGTCTAATCATGTTGTTCCGACAGTCCCAAACTTCAACTCTTAGTAAGAATCCATTCGGTGGTGGAACTAAACACATTAGAAGCTTAGTCATGGCTTGTTCATGTTCATTTAATGTTATTAGATCAAGAAACAACATTAAAAACTCAACTCGCGGCTTAAAACTCATCAAAAACAAAGTAAAACACTTTTTGGCAGGCACCAAAAGCCCTCTGGCGGACGCCAGAACAAACCAGAGACCTTCTGCATAAAACTGGAGAAAGCCGGTCCTCTTCTAGCAGATGCCGAAAGTGTTCTTCCTGTTCCTGGCGGACGCCAGACCCTCTTTGACAGACGCCATTAGAGTCTGATAGCCCAAGAAAAGAAGTTTTCTGCACTTTCACGTTTTCTAACCAATTCCCAACATGTTTAACATCAATTTTGATAGTATTACAACAGAGAAAAACCAAACTTTAACCTTCCATAACATACCGCACACCAAAGAAAAACTTTAAAGAAATCTACATCACTTTCTCGAACTTGAACCAAAACATATATTTATCTACAATTAAACTACAATCAATTATGATCAAGGCTTCTAAACCATTAGAACTGTGAATTACACCAAACGAAACCATGAGACTTGATCAAACCATGAAGAATCCAATTTAGGGCCAAATTCACACCTTGATAAAATTTGAAAATTTTAGTATCAAAATGATCCTTGTATTCTCCCGATTCATTTGCTCTACTTGAATCTGAAATCCGTCAAGAATCTCTCTCTCTCTCTCTCTCTCTCTCTCTCTCTCTCTCTCTCTCTCTCTCTCTCTCTCTCTCTGACTTTGAAGACAATTGAATGCACTTTCTGATTTACTTCTTTTCTGACAACTCCCTACTTAATGGGAAGTAATTTCCCTAAATAAAAACTCCCGCCTTAATAATTATAATGAATATTAGTTTAATTATAATTAATAGATATTTGTTTAGAAGGACTGAGTTGGAGACTTAATTAGGCATTTAGGACACCAAAAAATGATCATCGTTTATAATGACACATTATGTTTACCTTTCCTAAATTATCCCTTTATTCTACTCTGATGGATAATCATAAGAAGAAACCTAAAAGTTATGGGTTCAAAACAATGAGATTTGCCGGTGAATTCGATTTTCAAAAGAGAAGGTTGCCCACTGCGGTCTTGAGCACGATAAAAAATGGCGGAAGAGAAGTTTTTGTTCCAATTTTGTTTCCTTTTGAGGCGCGTGCTCTGGGTTTTCCCCCTTCCGGCATTCACGCACCCGATTTCTCACTCCAATTGCTCTGCCTTTCCCGAATCAAAAATCACCTCCATTTCGTTCCTTGTTGTGATTAAATCAACCAGCGGCATGAGAGATTCCGGCGACATCATCGGAAACCCCTTTATTGTGTTGTATTGATGTAATTTCACGGAGTTCCATCCCCTATCCTATTGTCTGTGGTAGAGACCTATACTATTTGTGCTATCAACTCAAGAATGTTGTAGAGACTTGTGTTGAAGTTAAGGCAGTAATTGAATGGCTAAATGTTGTATTATGTAGGGGATCAAGAGGATTGTGTTTTTAGCTTCCATTAACTTTACATACCAATGTGTGAGTGTCCTCGACTACATTTTTTCTACTTTTTTCTTTCTTAAATAACTTCTTATGAAGAATATTTCCGTTTCCATGTTGTTGTTTCACGGAGTTCCTTATGGTCCTAGCTTGCAACTCGTTTATCTGACGCGGCTGAGCAGCTGTAAGTTTGCTCAAATTATTTGCAAACATACCTTCGAGTAACTTGGACATTCTAGCCTCGATTTGAAGCCCGGTTTTGGAATAAATTAAGTTAAACAGGGATTAGGCTGCTTTGTATAGTTTTTGAGTGTTTCGATATTTATTCTGCTGCAAATTGGTTGGGTTTGAGGACAAAGATGCAAATTAATTTTTTGTTTCTGCTGACATGAAGCTTTGCTGCTGGTTTGTTTTGGCATGGTTGCTAGCAAATGGATTGTTTCCGCACACAGTTTGCAATTTGTTTGGGGCTGAGGACAAAGCTACAGATAAATTGTTTTTGTTGTTGCTGACATGAAAGTTGGTTTCAACTAATTAGGAAATATTATAGCCACACAACAAATCTCTTAAAAAAACAAGTATTGTATGATATATCCTTGCAAATTCTCTTTTATTAGTTGAGACTGATTATTGGTTTGATGAATATGGAATACCCATGTGTTTTATAAGATGGGGTTGCAGATTTTATATAGAGTTTTTGGTGTTGAAACTCAAAATAATGATTGGAAAAACTGATGAGATGGTCATGGTTAATCACTGTGATATTGTTTTAAACATGTTGAGATCAAATGAGATACGGAGCAGAGAAGCTTTGCATTATTTATGATTGGGTTCACTTTATTTTTAATAATTTGTGGAAATAGGAATTTGGAGCAGAAAAGCTTTGCATTTACGATCTTTTAATAGTTTCTACCTACTTAAACTCAGTAGATGTAGAAAATGTTGAAGCAATATATTATGGTTTTGGTTATTAAGCAATACATCTTTACATGTCACTGCTTCATCAAATGTCACTTCATCTTCACATGTCACTGCATCGTGTCGATTTTATGAAGAAAATTCCGATTTTCAGAAATTAAGTCGTAAAAATATCAAATGAGATATCAGAATAAAGAGGACGAAAAAAAAATATGAATTAGGGTAAAATAATTATGTTGATTGGAGTTTTATAACAAAATATATTGCAATTTGAAGTTGAATTTATAAATGAAAAAATCAATTTTCTGAAATGAAGTCGGAAAAATATCAAATGAGATATTAGAATAATGAGGCCGAATAATATGAATTATAGTTATACGATGATTGAAATTTTAGACCAAAAGATATATATAATCAGTTGAAATATAATGAAACATGTCACTGCATCGTCAAATGTCACTTCATCGCGGTGTCACTGTATCACGAGGATTTTTATCGATTTGAATCCGATTCAAGTCTATTACGAGATGAATTCGTAACCTTGTACCGGTACGACAATTGATTGTCTATAGGGTGTTATTTAATTGTTTTATAAAATATTTGGTAGATAATGATGATGACAAAAATTATGGACTATTCAAACACAGATTTGGTAGCTATGTAAAAGAATCATAGTTTCACTTTTAGATATTCTCATTCTCGATGTTGTGTCACTGTTGGTGTAATGTTGATATTGCTGCACATACGCTTGATAGTGTCACTGTATAAATAAATGTTACAAATTGTCACATGTCATTGCATCTTCAAAGTGGATAAATTACACTCACTACATTCAAAACCGAAATCTAAGAAATCACTTGTCAACTTCACCAGATTTTCTCTTCAAAAAATGACACTTAAGATGCATTAACACGTGATTTCATATTAATATAATGTTACTTAAGATGTAATGACACATGATTTCTTTTTTATAAATGTTACTTAAGATGAAGTGACACATGTTGACACATGATTTTCTCTTTGTAAAATGTCACTACATCTTCACATGTCGTTGCATAAGGTGCCACTTCATAAAAAGCTATTGTCATTTGATGGCACTTCATAGGTTGTCACTTCATAAAATGTTGGTGTCATTAAGTGTCACTTTATAATGTTTTGGTGTCATTGGGTGTCACTGCATATGGTGTCATTGGCGTGTCACTCCATAATGTGTATGCATAAAATGTTGTTGTCATTGGGTGTCACTGCATAAGGTGTCACTTCATAAAATGTTGTTGTCATTGGGTGTCACTTCATAAAATACTGGTGTCATTAGGTGTCACTGCATAAAATGACACTTCATAAAATGTTGGTGTCATTGTGTGTCACTGTATAAAAAAGTTGTTGTCATTGTGTGTCACTGTATAGGGTGTCAATTCATAAAATGTTGGTGTCATTTGGTGTCACTCCATAAGGCATCACTGCATAATATGTTGGTGTCATTGGGTGTCACTCCATAAGGTGTCACTACATAAATCGTTGTATAAAGTGTCACTGCATCCAGGGTTTTTTCTCCCGAAAAAATTTGTTACAGGCTGTTTCCAAAAAAAAAAAAGCAGAACAGAGTAATACTTCATTCACTTATTTGCGTGTGCATATTGATCCAGGTAATGACGGAAGAAGATCGAGGCACACTTTTTTTCCTTTAATTGAGGGTAGCTTTGTCCATCTACTAATTTATTGTCATTATAAATAATGAAAAGTTAAGTGTGTCATGTTTGCCTAATTAATTCAATTATGTGTCCTTTTGGCCCCTTACCTCTGTAATTAATTCCATTAACTCCAAATATTAATTACCCTTTTTAATATTTCTTTTTATAAGACTTAATCCATAAACATAAATAAATATAATATTTTGTTTTCGCAAATTGACGCATACACCATTTTCCGAAAATCGTAATATTACACCGATGGCCTCCACATAGTAGTGGCGGCAACATCAAGACGCAACTGTTTTCCAAAGATCGACATTACTTAAAAAATAAAACTTTCGTTCATCAAATGCATCAGCATCATGGAATGAGTTAGCCATATAGAAATAATAGATGATTCCTCATCCACGTGAAAATCGGGTGTGCATTTAAAAACTCGCATAGGTTTACTTCCCTTCTACCATAAAGGTTTTGAAAATAAGCGTAAATAATCACCTTCAAAATCAAAATTGATCACAACATGTTTGTTGTCAAGAATCCCTGGAGTGTAAAGCCCTTTATAATTTTGCACGGATAAGAACCTTTTAATCACATCTAGATTGGGTTTTCCCAACGAAAATTTTTCTATCATGGATATGTCGAAAGATTTTACAAAACACACCATAATTTCTCGCGGATTGGTTAAAGATGGGTTGCCTTTGAAAGTGGAGTGATGAAACACAGATATAGGGTAGGATGTTGAAAGCTTTCGTGCCCCTTTAATCGTCTTTGCATAGGTTTGTGTTCGAGAAGGGTTTTCCGGCGTTAATTCCGGCGGCTGGGCGGCCATACATAGAGCATCTGTCATATTTTTTGGTTTTTTAATCGTAAGTGATATGATTACACCTTTGTGTACTGTAATTCAATTTTAATTGTTAAGTGGGCCAAAGCCCAATGTTAGTTATCCTACATCAGCATATTGGTATGAGACAGCCGACTTAGCTTTAATTTAAACAATAGCGTTTTTCAAAAAAAAAAAAAATAAAAAATTTTAAACAATAGCCTATTATTTTAAGACGTGCAAAGGTACAAGTATCAATTTATACCTTAGTAAAAAAAAATATTAATTTATACCAATCAAGATTAACTCTCAATTACCTTAGGTTATTGTTTTTAAGATTCAGGTTAGTTGTATCTTTTGTATTTCTCCATTATAGTAATATTTCTCTTTCGTCCGTGGAATAGACGGTACATTGCCGAAAACCACGTAAATTCTGGTGGTAATTTTTCCTTCCGTTATATATTTTGTCTTACGGTCATTTAGGGCTATCGCTCGGTTTTTTTTTTTTTTTTTTTTTTTAACAAACTGGGATCAAAGCTAACAAACTGGTATCAGATCCGATGTGTTTTTCGAGCCAAGGTTTTTTGGGTTTTTGAAAATTAGCCACTATGATGATAGCTAAGTATTATTTTGAGAAGTTCCACAGAAACGTCAACTTCGGGATGTGACAGTTGATGATGGAGGCCATGCTGATTTAGGAGGGCTTCGATATTGCGCTTCTTGCGAAGGAGAAAAGCCAGAGGAAATGTCACATGAGGTGTTTGCTAGTCTCGATAAAAAGCCAGGTCAGGTATCATTCTGTGCTTTTCTGATGATGTTTTAAGGGAGGTAGCCACTGAGGTTACTGCTAAGTATTTTTGGGAAAAGTTAAAATCCTTGTATATGAAGAAAACCATGGAGAATATATAAGCTTAATTTAAAGCAGTGTTTGTATATGCTTCGTATGTCCGAAGTGTCATCTATATTATCGCACTTAGATAAATTTGATTCCCTACTTATGGATTTGAGTAATATAGTGATGACGGTCAAATTATACCCATAAAAGTCATCAACGTTGTCCTTAAATCGAGCTTAATAATATATATTTTATATTAAATCACTTGTTTATAATTATTATTTAAGGTTAGTGATTTATAAGATATAATTTGGTATTTATCTATTTTTATTATTAAAATAATATTTACTGTGCGATAATTATTGATTTTATAGATTACGGCGAATCGGAGGATATCTACCAACGAAGGAAGTAAATCTCAAGATAAACCGGAGCGGAATCGGAATGCATTAAAGATAAATACCGAAGCGGCACGAAAAGTGGAGCAAGGAACAAGAAAGCCAGTGAGCCAATCTGAAGCTGATGGACTCGCTGGCAGCGAACAGTGAGCTCGCTGGGCAAAATCAACGGATCGACTCGGAGTTATCTCGACGCGTTATTAGGGTTTAGGAAACGTAAATTAGGTCGGCTGGAGTTTATCTTAAGTTGGTTTTCCAAGCCTATATATACTTATTTCATTGTAACACTTTACATCAACTCATAACACAAATCCTCGGTTTCTCAGAGTAGTTTTTATACAAATTTCCAGCAGCAATAATGTGAGTTATTTGTATTTATTTGTTCTTTGTAATTAAGTCCCCCCCAATTATTGTTTATCATTTGAGGTTGTTCGTTCTTCACCGAACGATGTAGATCTAAGGGTACGATATGAGGCTGTGGGGATTCATTGTCTATAAGGATCCACACGCCCAGATCTGTTATCCAGTGACCTATATATGACTTTGGTATGATCGACAATCGTGTTTTTAGTAGACCTATATAATTGCTTTATGAATTTCTATTTTATCGGTTACGTATGTAGAAACGCTAAGATTTAGGTTTTCGCCGCGTCAATCTAGCCACGTCTTTATGGTGTGATTGTCCACCTAGAATTTCTTATCTTAGTAGGTATGGCTACGGCTAAGTTGCTCGTCTGTTTTAATTAGCGTATGATTAGAAAATACCAATATAGGGCTCCTAGGTCGGCTCATGAATTGATCTTCCGGGACTTTCAGTGAGATCTAGATCTGTTCTGTATTAGGGAATTGAGCTCATCTAGTTATACGTAAATCGTTGATTAACATGAGACCATGCAGGTAATTGTTAATGGGACAGAGACAAATGCGATCACTTAGGAAGTCCGCCTAACCACAGGAATGTTGCCTTGGTGAGGAATACGGTTAATATCGGCATCCCTAGTTTTGTAAACGCTCAAGTTATATGAGATGGAGGCCTACGAAGCGAAGTCACGTAATGTAGCACAGTGATCTAGATGGCTTACCCGGAGCTAGATCTAGTTTAGGGGATGACTCCCGTAGCCAATATAAAAGGAATACGAATCGGATTAATAGTTGTCGAGTCTAGCTTAATTATATATAATCTCTAGATCCAAATGATAACATAATAATTGGAGAGGTTAATTACGTTATTTGTGTCGTGTCCTTTATCTTTCTTGTCTTTTGTTGGTTGTAGACCGCCTCTGTGTGCTTGACATGAATGATTAATTGTTTGTATATAAATGATCCACAATTGGTTCCCTGCGGGATCGACTTTGATTCGCTATAGCTATACTACGATGGACCTAGTCCTCTTGCTAGTATTGGTTTATGGTGGTCAAGTATTTTATTACTACTTGATCTACGCAATCAAGTTTTTGGCGCCGTTGCCGGGGAACCAACGGTCGATTTTATATATAAATAATTTTTTATTCATGTTAAGTTTTCTGTTTTAGAGTCTCGTTTTTACGTTTTTGAGTCCCTCGGTTGTCTCGCTTCCGTGTAAAAATTCCAGAATCTGGAACAGCTTGTTTCGCTCCCAACGAGACTGCCTCTCGCTGCCAGCGAGCCTGGTTCTATTTTCTGGGACTTCGCTTGTCTGTTTATCTCTGTATGTTTAATCCGTAGGTCTGATAGCAGCATGGGAAACCATGTTAAAGTCAGTCTACGGTCCATTTTGTTTTTGTTTTTCTTCTGTTTGCAGAAACCAGGAAGGCAATAATCTGAGTCAGTAATTTTTCGTGGGCGCTGAGAAAATAACTCAGCAACATGTGGAGCTACGAATCTTCGATGGGAAGAGCGATGGAAGCAACACCTTTAAAGCACCAAGATGGCTCCGAAAAAAAAAAGAATTAAAAGGCTTGAATTTTTCGTGGTACAATGTTGAAGGCAATGTACTACCTTTTTTGCTTATGTTTTACTATCTTTTGGTTTTTTGAACATAAGTTAGGCTATACATGAACCTGAGTATGAATTTTAGCCCAGAGTTGGTTTGTAAGATTAATTTTATTAGTGTGGAAGGTTCTGCCCCAAATCTGTCTCATCTAGAGGGTGTAGGGAAACATGTAGTCGTTGAAAGAAAGCAATGAATAAAGTGTTTCTTGTAGTTCTATTAAAATCTCTTTGTCCTATGCATGAGATTGCTTCTACTGGCCATGGGAGCAACAATTTGTGTAGTTTTAAGGATTCGCAATCTCAAGAAGACGTTGAGTTTTGAGAGAGCATAATGAAGCACATTATAGAGGGTATGATTAAATGGGTCCCAAGGACTAAATCTTCTTAGAATTCACTAGTTCCTAAAATGAGAGCCGAGGTAAGAGCTTTGTATAAATGGTATGGATAGATGTTGTTTCCTAGGTCTCACAACCAAGGGAAGGGTATTAATCCGCAAAAGCGACGAGCCCACCTCTTATAGTGCTCAAAGGGTCAAAGTCTGGCGAGCTATGAAGGATGACTGACAAGGATAATTTTTGGAAAGTCGAGCTGAGGACTTTAAACTCAGAACTACTTCTAAACCCTTAGGATTTTTTAGGTTTTCCTTTCTTTGAGTCAAATAAGAGTAACGTGACATATGTTGAGGTTTTTTTTTTCCGTGTTCCGATGGCCATTAGGCTAAGGATGTGCAAAACTTTTTTACTCAATATAGGCCACGTGAATTAGAGTTTCTTACGAGAGTCGAGAAATTGCTAAAGAAAAGGAAATTTAGCAATCAACCTTAAGATGGAAGCATTAAGAGAACTTGAGAATTACTGAAAATGTAACAGAGAATGATTGGTGCGAACAAGAACGCTTTTTGGTCAACTCCCAAAACTTTTTAGAATGAAGATCCGAGTGAAAATCCAAAGTTGTGTGCAATTCATTCTGCAACTACCCTTATCCTTTCCTTTATACCTTTCACCCTTCAACCTTTTCTATTCTCTCACCAATCTGCCTCACAATTCTCATTTCTAACCATTCTTTCATCCCATCTCTTTCTTTCCATCTATTTCACTCTCACACCCTAACCCAAACCCTTCACCAATACCTACCCAAACCCATATTCTAAACCAATTTCAACCCACCTATAAACACAATTTCTTACCCACCCTTTATCGTTTCTCACCATCCTTATGTATATCTTTTTCTAAACCCATCATAGTCTCAACCTCCATTTTCTTTACAAGATACCCTTTTGTTGCGGAATTTGAACATTGCTAAGTTTTAATGATTATCTTTTCTCATTTTGGTTTCATAATCCTAGCTGGGGTACGTGTAGCTCTGACCATAGCTAGATTTTAAAAGTTTTTGGTTCTATCGAAATGCAACTTATCTTTCTACCAGAAGTTTTAAATTTCACACTTTTACATCTATTCCGGCATTTCTAGATGATGAGTTTTGTTCTATACTATCCCACCGATCCGACCTTGTTGATGACTTTGAGAACTTCCACGTGCTAAATTGGGTACTTAGTACTTTTGAGGAGTAGCTCCATCTCCCTAAGTTGTTGATATCCAATCAAAACGTGAAGCATCTGTGCTAAGTATTTGATTTTATCTTTCGCCAAAAGGTCACATTCAATCTGTTATACCTTACCAAGTTTCTTTTTTACACTGGATTGAATACATGGTTGATCCAGTCAACCTCGTGTTTTCCCACATGGGGTAATGCTTTTTGATCTTTGTCTTCTCCACCAGGTTTTACTAATATTTTTGTGGTGGAGGATATCGATAATCTTTTGTTGATTGTTTATTTTTCTTTCTATTTAGTATTTTTCTTTTTGCGTCTATATATATCCTTTTTTTATTCGTTTTAGAATTCGTGTCTGAACGAGTCATTTTAACTCTTTGGTTTTCCTTGTCATTGGTTGTATAAAATAAAGTGTCTTAATTTGTTTTTGGATATTTTATATCTAATTACTGCCACATTATTTTATATCTTCCACTGACGTGTTATTAACGGTTTCGTGCAGTTTCTGTTTGGTTTGCTTAAACAGGTTTTCATTTGCTTCTCCACGACGTGCTTGGATTACTCCGATGTTCTGCATCTACTTGAGAGCCGTTTCTAGACCTAAGTCTTTTTCTTAAATTATCATTTTTATTTGTCATTGGGGACAATGCCCTGTTTAAGTGGGGGGTAGGAGACTTAGCTATGATGTGATATGTGTTAAAATTGAATGAAACGGTGAAAAGTTGAAGAAAATTGAAAAATGCCAAATTAATTATCTCGTACCCTTAGAATTGTGAGTTCTTAAAACATTAAATTGATAGGAAAGGAACCATGTTGCATGATTACATGATCATTTTATACTTATATGAATGTAAATTTAAGGATATTCATGCCGACTGTTGCAAGTAGTTATTTATTATTCGATTACTCAATTTTGAATCGACTATTATCGCAGGAATCATAAGAACTAGAAGAATTATGTGTACATTGCATAGATGATTGGTTATGTAGACTTAGTGTCGATATTTATCTGCGAATGTATTCCTATCTTCTAGCCATCAAAGCGGAATAATAAGCTTGAGAATTATCTGTGTTTTAACAATGCGTTAAACACTGGGCTTGTAGTAACATTACCAAAGTAGCCCCGCGCTCGTGGTAATATTCAATGCTATTGACTAATCCGTGAGAGGAGGCTTCTTGCAATGCATACTTTACTTTTAAAGCAAGTTTCTTTCTTGAGAGGTGTTAATGCTTGAAATTATGAAAATGCGAAGAAATTAAACTTTTTAAGAGGCTTTGAGTATTTCTCGGTCTCCGAGTCCAAAAACCTTATGGATGACGCTCTTGCTTATTGCACCATGTCTTTACCCATTGCGAGACTTAAGAAGTGGGAATGCTGATTTTGGTAGGTTAAGACTGCGAAGTTAGCATAAACGTTAATCTTGCCACGAATATATAAAACGGAATACACATGCACACATCACTTCGATTCATAGCGAGTAGTGAATAATGGATACCTTATGAGAATGAATGGCATGAGTTGACTCGAGTTTCTTGTGTAAGTATGATTTGACCATTGGAAAATGTTATCTTGGGGAATGACTTATTGATGCTTTGTTCGGGACGATCAAAGTCTAAGTGGGGGATAGTTGATGACGGTCAAATTATACCCATAAAAGTCATAAACTTTGTCCTTAAATCGAGCTTAATAATATATATTTTATATTAAATCACTTGTTTATAATTATTATTTAAGGTTATGTGATTTATAAGATATAATTTGGTATTTATCTATTTTTTTTATTAAAATAAGATTTACTGTGCGATAATTATTGATTTTATAGATTACGGCGAATCAGAGGATATCTACCAACGAAGGAAGTAAATCTCAAGATAAATCGGAGCGGAATCGGAATGCATTAAAGATAAACACCGAAGCAGCATGAAAAGTGGAGCAAGGAACAAGAAAAGCCAGCGAGCCAATTAGAAGCTGATGGACTCGCTGGCAGCGAACAGGGAGCTCGCTGGGCAAAATCAATGGTTCGACTCGGAGTTATCTCGACGCGTTATTAGGGTTTAGAAACATAAATTAGGTCGGCTGGAGTTTATCCTAAGTCGGTTTTCCAAGCCTATATATACTTATTTCATTGTAACACTTTACATTAACTCATAACACAAATCCTCAGTTTCTTAGAGTAGTTTTTATACTAATTTCCAACAGCAATAATGTGAGTTATTTGTATTTATTTGTTCTTTGTAATTAAGTCCCCCCCATTTATTGTTTATCATTTGAGGTTGTTCGTTCTTCACCGAACGATGTAGATCTAATGGTTCGATATGAGGCAGTGGGGATTCCTTGTCTATAAGGATCCACACGCCCAGATCTGTTATCCGGTGACCTATAGATGACTTTGGTATGATCGACAATCGTGTTTTTAGTAGACCTATATAATTGCTTTATGAATTTCTATTTTATCCGTTACGTATGTAGAAACGGTAAGATTTAGGTTTTCACCGCGTCAATATAGCCACGTCTTTATGGTGTGATTGTCCACCTAGAATTTCGTATTTTCGTATGTATGGCTACAGTTACGTTGCTCATCTGTTTTAATTCGCGTATGATTAGAAAATACCAATATAGGGCTCCTAGGTCGGCTCATGAATTGATCTTCCGGGACTTTCAGTGAGATCTAGATCTGTTCTGTATTAGGGAATTGAGCTCATCTAGTTATACGTAAATCGTAGATTAACATGAGACCGTGCAGGTAATTGTTAATGGGACAGAGACTGATGCGATCACTTAGGAAGTACGCCTAACCACATGAATGTTGCCTAGGTGAGGAATACGGTTAATATCGGCATCCCTAGTTTTGTAAGCGTGCAAGTTATATGAGATGGAGGCCTACGAAGCGAAGTCACGTAATGTAGCACATTGATTTAGATGGCCTACCCGGAGCTAGATCTAGTTTAGAGGATGACTCCCGTAGCCAATATAAAAGAAATACGAATCGGATTAATAGTTGTCGAGTCTAGCTTAATTATATAGAATCTCTAGATCCAAACGATAACATAATAATTGGGGAGGTTAATTACGTTGTTTGTGTCGTGTCCTTTATCTTTCTTGTCTTTTGTTGGTCGTAGACGGCCTCTGTGTGCTTGACATGAATGATTAATTGTTTGTATATAAATGATCCACAATTGGTTCCCTATGGGATCGACCTTGATTCGCTATAGCTATACTACGATGGACCTAGTCCTCTTGCTAGTATTGGTTTATGGTGGTCAAGTATTTTATTACTACTTGATCTACGTAATCATATAGATACTAAGATTGATGATGAGGATCATTTCCTGTTGATATTATTTTCGCTTCCCTAGTCGTTTAAGCATTTTAGTGAAACGATGCTTTATGGTAAGTATACTATTTCTTACAAGGAAATTTAGTCGATTTTCAAATCGAAATAGCAGATTGATAAATAGATATAACTGGGGAAGTAGTTATGGTCAAGAAGACGTGTTGGTAATTCGGGGAAGATCAAATAAGAAGGATACAAATAGTGAAAATTTTTCTTTGAACCCCAGACGTAAAGATTGGACGTGCAATTATTTTAAAATCAGCGGGCATATCAAATATTATTGCTTTCGACTTAAGAACAAAGAAAAGCTTGAACAAAAGAAAAAGTGCGGTAAAGAGTCTGGTCAGGCTGTTATCGTAGAAGATGAGAGTGATGAAGATATCTTCTTTGCTGATGATAAATTAAGGTCTGTTAATGAATGAATCTTGGATTCTGGTTGCACGTATCATATGTGTCCCAATCGGGACTGGTTTTCCACGTATGATTCAGTTCAAGGTGGAGTTGTTCATCGGGCAACGACACAGTTTGCAAGGTTGCTGGTATTGGTACGGTTAGAATCAAGACCCATGATGGTGTTGTCAGAACACTTAAGAAAGTCAAACATGTCCTAGATTTGAAAAAAAATCTCATCTCTTTGGGCGTACATAAGACTATTGGATTTAAGTACACCGCTGAATGTTGAGTTTTAAGCTAATTAAATGTGCTCTTATTGTCATGAAAGCTTGCAAGTCTAGTAGTTTGTATGTTTTGCAGGGATCCACAATCATTGGCACTTCTGCAATCTTTACATCATCATGTTCGAAGTTAGATATTACGAAGCGTCGTTCATTTGTTAAGTTCAAGCAGTGTTTGGACTTATTTGACTGTTTGAAGACTTTTAAGATTGTGGACAAAGATTAGTATTACTATTTCTGGATGTGGGCCTTTGTCCCAAGTTGGAGACTTGTTAAGTAGGCCAAAGCCCAATGTTAGTTATCCCACATCGGCATATTGATATGAAACAACCGACTTAGCTTTAATTTAAATAATTGGCTTAGCCTATTATTTTAAGACAAACCAAAGGTACCATTGAGATATTCCAATTTGTATCAATCAAGATAAACACTCAATTGTCTTAGCTATTTTGGCTATTGTTTTTAGACTTCATGAGAGTTGTATCTTTTATATTTCTCAACTATAGTAATATTTTCTCTTTTGCCCGTGGAATAGTCGGCACATTTCCAGAAACCACTTAAATTTTTGTGTTTTGTCTTTTTCCTTTCGTTATTTATTTTGTGTTAACGTCGTTAAAAGCTATTGCTTGATTTGTTTTTCCTAACATTAATGATCATTCAAGTTGATTTTGCATTTCTGTTTTTCTCTTTTCATTTATGATTTTGTTCCTAGAATTCAGTCTTGAATTCATGTTTAAATTCATCATAAGTGAGTGTTATTTCTTTCACCTCTATTTTATGAAAAACAAGGAAGATTGAATTAATAAAATATGAAGAAAATCTGAGAGATCCCTTGATTCTGCACCACCTCAAAAGGGTTGACTTTAACATGCTCGCCTTGTTGATGAGTTGGCAGACGCGTGGCTTTGTTCAGAAAATCTGGAATTATAAGCATTAATTATACTGGTTACAACATAAATTAATATTTCTTACATAAAAAGATAATATTAACCAAAGCTTCCATGATCAATAATCAAGGAATTAAACAAAATCAAGTGGGTTGTCATTATATGGAAAGACAGAAGGACGCTGATCGGCAACCCCCACAGACGGTATGGCAAAATACGAGTGAGGTAGAAATTTTGAGAGGCAGATTTGCAGATACTAGTATTTACATTGAAGAAGGCAAGGAAGATAAGATAGAGGGGTATCCATAGGTGACTGTGAACTTTATTGGTCCTGAGGAAGACGAGCACGCCTTAGTCATCCCCATAGAGGAATGTCGCGAGCTTTGGATGCCCTTAAGGAGAGCCTTGATTATCAAACTGCTGGGTAAGTACATCATATATAAGTTCTTGTGCCAACGGCTATCTGATCTCTGGAAACATCAAGGGAGGATCGAAATCATAGACCTTGGCTTTTATGTGGTTTAATTTACGAGGAAGGAGGACTACGAGATTGCACTAGAAAATGGACCGTGGGTGATAATGGGGCATTATCTTGTAGTCCGTAAATGGAAGCCATTTTTCAGCCGGAGTCTGAGAAGATCTCTACCACACTTGCCTGGGTACACTTCTCCAGTCTCTCGTTGGAAATTTTCAGGGAGCACCTCTTGATGAAGTTGGGCAACCTAGTCAGAAAAGCTGTTAAGATTGACTCTAAGACCGCCTTTAATGAAAGAGGGAGGTTTGTGAGAGTTTGTGTGGAAGTGGATCTTGAAAAGAGACTTAGGTCATCAGTGGAAACCAATGGAGGAGATAAAATATATAATACGGGGGATTACAACAAATCTATTACTTTTGTGGTAAATTTGGGCATAGTAGGAAGACATGCCCTACTGGTCTTGCTGAGGCACAAGAAAATGTAGAACCTGGTACAACTGACAAACATGTGTGAAAAAAACAAAGACCTACAACGGAAAATCCCTATGGTCCTTGGATGATTTCAGTTAAACGTAGAAGATGGACTAAGGGAAAATGTGCACAGACACCCTAAGTGCGGGATGCTAGTTTGGAAATGAGGGTGGAATCCATGGATCAAAATAGAGAGGATGAAATATCAAAACCCTAATTGACTATTAAACATGGGGTGGGTCTAGTTCAGTATACTCAACCTTCTGGGTCAAGATTTGTGGCCCTGATGGATGAGGAAGATGGTGCAGATGATATAACGGATGTGGTAAAGGACTTAAGGGAGAATGCCAGGCATATTGAATCACATGGAGGACATGATATGACAAAGGAGGTACACAAATCGACCTCCTCTAAAACAAATACTAAAAACAAATCAACAGCTACAGGAGGTAGCAGCACCAAACAAGGAAAAAAAACAACTAAAAGGAGCAGTAGAGTAACCAAAGTACTTTTCATATGAGTAGGGGAAAAGACCTGGGCTCGATTTGAGGATTCAAGGACATCAGATGAAGTGATCAACCAATACCAAGCAAAATAATGTGGCTAGGACAGCTCTAAAGATTTGTCCAATGGTTCTCAACAATAGCTGACCCCAGCTACTCAAGTTCATCAAGTTAAAATCCTAAGTAGAGATGCACCCCCTTCATCACAGCTACATGGAGAGCAAATCAAATCTGGTCCACTGGATGGTAGGACAACTCAACAGAAAGGTGACTTGTCTAACACCATTCTAGGTGATAATCCACTCTTTGAGGTTGAAGTGAGTGTAGCTCAATTCTCAACCCCTTCCTCTCATGGTTATTTAATGAAGATACTAGCTTGGAACTGTGTAGGAGCCATTTCTAGTGGCTTCTTTAGGCATCTTAAATATATTCTAAAGGATACTAAACCAGATATTATGTTCCTGATGGAGCCTAGAAGTTCAAGTGTGAGGGCTAAGGAGATCATGCACAGAACTTATTTCACCGATCTCTTTGTTTTTGAAGATAGATGATATACATGAGGACTCTGGTGCTTCTGGGTTAATGCAGAAACCCTTTTGCAATACATTTCATACACTAACTAGTCCTTAATGGAAGTACTTAATGGATGAGAGGTGGACTGGATCTTGACTATGGTCTATGCTTACCCCAGAGCTATAGCCAGAAATGATTTTTGGAGCTATCTTTGCAGACTCTACTATATCTTCAGAAAACCCATGGGTTTAGTGAGGGATTTGTACTAGGTGGCATTTCAAAGAGATAAGCATGGAGGTAGTGTGGGAGGTGTTAACAGAGTTAAGTTCTGGTCCATGCTGCAACATTATGAGCTTCTAAAGGTGCCCTTTCCAGGACCCCGATTTACTTGGGAAAGGGCCACTTATGTTAATTAGAAAAATCACTAGATACTAGAACAAGGGTGGAGCAATTCTGAATGGATGGGAAAGTTTGAAAATGCATTGATCAAGCACTTGCCCAGGGTTCATTCTGACCATAATTCTATTTTTCTTGATACTGATTTCAGAGTTAATAACAAGATGAGGGTGCATGTCTTCTTCTCTCAGAGGGCCTGGATAGAGCATTCTGATTTTGAGGATTTTGTCCATGCTACTTGGGATGAAGGCTTAAGTATGTATGACACAAATTCAAAAGTTTGCCAAGGCAGCCACCTTATGGAATCAATAGGTGTTTGGTCACATCTTTCATAGAAGAAAGACATGTCTGACCAGAATTCTGGAGATTGAAAGGAGTTTGGACAGAGCCCCTTCGAACTTCCTATCTAATCTCCATGCCCAGCTGAATATGAAACTTGATGACATACTAATTCAAGAGGAGATCTATTGGCATCAGAGGTCCTAGCTCAAATGGGTAGTTGAAGCATGATTCTGGTTAAGAGATCTCTTGCTATTCACCTTTATTATGCTATGCAGACTCTGAAACTACCCCAATCATGCCTTGATGAAATGGAAAAGTTGTGTAGACAATGAGAGAAAGCTACGGAATGCAACTTGCACACCCTTTCTTGGGACTCTCTCTGTCTACCCAAAGATTGTGGTGGCTTGGGCTTCAAGAACTTGAAGAATATGAACATTGCCCTTCTAGGGAAGGTGTGGAAAACCCTTGCAGATGATTAGTCCCTGTGGGTAAAGACCCTGGTCCAAAAGTATGGAAGTCCATTTGAAACATCAAAACCAACTAGCTCTTCTTTGTGGAAAAGTATATTCTTGGCAGCAGCAGCTCTCAAGGACATTTTTGGTGTGTCTGGGGAGAATATTGTCTGGAAATCTGGGATCAATGACAAGTATTCTGTTGCGGAAGGTTATACTTATTTGTCTTCACTATAGGATGTAATATCGCCGGATGGATCTAAGATGCACCCGATTACGCAGCGGAATAGTATAAGATCTAGATCTAACAACCAAAATAAATGAATATAATAGATCTAAACTACGACGGGGTTAGATTGCTTACCGGTTTATTGTGAATAAACGTCTAGAGCAATCTTCAATCCAAGAATTGAGAAGCCACCGTCTTCCAAGGTGTATCTCCAAGCAACACCAAGTGGATTGTGATTCAAGCCGCCAGACCTCCTCGATATACTACCGGAATAATCCTGAGGATTATCCCAACTCGAAACCCTAGTGTTATAGCCCAAATCTCTAAGCTATAACACTCCCAATATTTCGAAATTTGTGATGTGATTTTAGGCTTGGGAGAACTCTCTTTATATAGGAGAGTAATCCTAGTCTCCAAGGCATTGTTTAATTAATACAAAATCAATTAAGATAATCCTTTTCCATAAAAAGATAAATCTAGGATTCCCAAATTAATAAAGATATATAAAAGATTTTCATTTCCTTAAATTATTTAACATATAAATAATTTAATCACATGTCTTATTATTTATCAAGAAAACTAATTTCCCAACAAATAATAATATATAATATGCGCCCCATACACCTAATTAATTAGGTTATGCGCAATTTTCATTTATTTGGGCCGAGTCCATGAAAAATTTCTTTTCCACGTATTTAATCATCTAGTCCAACTAAACAATTAATCCACATGTCAATTAAATAGTCCAATCCAACTATTTAATTATAATTGAGGTGAAGCGACGAGAAAACATATGCTATGTTAGGAGCCACGTCGGGGACCATGGACCCATATTCAGTAGCTACAATAAATTAAATAATATTATCCGTCAGACCGAACAATAATATTCAATCTATTAATTCCGGGATTACACCACCATAAACCCGAAACTGAACTCTGGCGAATATAGATAACTTATACTCAACTATGAGTTGATAAGGTGTCCACTGATATAATCATTACATACGGATAAATCCTCCATAGACTGTTCGTTTCGATTCGGGATATCTCCGTAAGCCCTTCTCGAAACCTCCTATCCTTATTTACCATTAACCCCCTAGTGATCAATTAGTTCATAACTAATATAATATGAACTCCGCGGATCGATCAGTTTCTAGAATTAACAAATAAGGGAACTGTCTATCTACTTCCCGAGGGAAGGAATGGATTCCATATCTGTGATAGCACAGACTACTCACTCATCATAAAATAGAGCCAACGAGAAGTGGGACCACATACAACGAAGTGATCCTTCCTAACACATCAAACTCTACCCTAGTCTAAGCAGTTGTCTGTGATCACCTTAGGATTGAGATTAATCCATATATGATCATCTTGTGATTCGATAAGACCTATCGATCACGGAATTATATCGAGAACTCAAATCAAATCGGTCAAGCCCTACATGAATATCATGATATATAAATGCCCCACTAGGTACCCTATTACCGACAGTCCGGAAAAGACTGTCACACCTAAAGTGTTCTGGGCGCATTAATAGCAAATTAATCATGAGACCCGTACTCAGATTAATAAACGCTACGGACTAAGTTAATTTTAAGTATATCTCACAAACTCAATCCTCGTATGTATAGCCATACACTGAGTTATAAGATTACATAATCAATATACTTAGGGTTTCAGTAGTGTCTTAATGTAAGCATATTTGCATATAATAAGATGAATTATTAAATCTGTCCTAAAACAATTATATAATTGTATT
Organism: Gentiana straminea; assembly: GCA_036785695.1. Classification (NCBI taxonomy): domain Eukaryota; kingdom Viridiplantae; phylum Streptophyta; class Magnoliopsida; order Gentianales; family Gentianaceae; genus Gentiana; species Gentiana straminea. The sequence continues at coordinate 8,601,899 of JAVUPR010000224.1, read as the reverse complement.
TCAGGCACTACACCTAACAATCTCCCACTTGCACGAAAGGCAAGTGGATTAATTGTTTTAGAGCACACCCTTTATATTTATATCTACAACATTCTCCCACTTGTTCCAAACAAGTGAGACATATCCCCAAGAATCATACCCTCCAAGCGCATCTTAGTAATTCATCCTAGCAAGGACGACAGGAGTGTGCCGCCGCAGGGTAGGTCAGTGACCCGGCACGTACTTAGAATCCGAATACCATGTGACTTGGTACACTGATCAGGTAGGTTGGCGGCTTGAGTCAATCTTTGGGATCGAAACGTCGCCTTTCCATCTAATCTGGTGGTACACTTTCAATATGCCATTGAGTCAACACTGAGGACAAGATCTGCTTAATGATCATCCTTAATCCGACCGCAAGCCAGAATCAGTGTTATCACTTATATTCGAGTTTGCACCTGTATATACTAGCATATTATTCCTCATTCTCCCGAAGTGAGTTGAGGATTCACTAAACATCCCATTTAGTATTCATCCGCAGGTTTAGATAATCATTCCTGAGAGGTAGGGTAGACTACATCGTTGAGTGTGGCATAAATGCAAGAATATTTTAACCAGGTGAATGGATGGGATTTCCAATGATCGATTCTCGTAAATTTGAGCGAATTAAATCCTTTAGAATGAATCCCGATGGCATGTTAGACTCTGACTTCAGATAACACACCCATGTTGTTTCCAACTATTTCAGTGTTACCATTCTCAAACTCTAATCTACATACTACTTTACTAATATTGATGCACAGTCAACGAAAGACTTATCAACATTCTGGTCAAGTCCACATATTAAAATATATGACTTTGAAATGACCTAGAGGTTTGCTTTAATCCCCAAAGGATATTATGGCAGGGATCCTATGAAAGGTTCTTTCTGAATAAATTAAGATACCGTTAGTCTCGCAAAAAGGTCTTAGGGAATCACCCCTATTTTCTGCTTTGTAACGAATCCATTATTTATTCTTAGCTAAAACCCTTATGTTCTGAATGAATTCAGATTCCGTTGTTCGGCAAGAAAGTCTTAGGGAATCACCCCTATTTCCCGCTTTCTGACGAAATCAAGCAAGACTGAGTGGTAAGAGAGATCACAGTTTTGTTAACTCTCTACCTTTTATGGAATCACACCTAAATTACTCAGCTTCGCGTTGAAATTTAAACTTTCCTATTCATTTGACTCTTCTCCGTGTAGTTCCAATTACTCCCACTGGGCCTAAGATACTCAGGAGGTTCTACAAGAGTTTCAACAGAACTGGAGTATCGAACTCCATTCACAGGGTTATGGCTTTTTAAACCAACCACTATGATCGGGATCCTACAAAGCCGCCAAAGGACTATAGGTCATCAATCTACCCTATAGACCTTAAGGTCCTGCAATGGGTAATGGACAAACCATACTCCCACTATGTTCAGGGTGGATCGATATACTGATCTAGTTTAGTAGTTTTTATTAGTGTTTTCACCAACTGCCGGTGTTGGATTTGGACTGAACAAATCAGTTAGTAACATCTTGAGTACAAATACTTCAAGATCTAATGTTGTTATTTATAGACTCTTTCAGATCGAGTTTGACAGTATAACCGTCATTCTCTGATTTTACGAGTTTTATAACCAACCTTTACTCAATGCATCAAGATATTTCATGATCTGAATGTGTACGAAAAATTTCCAGTCCTACCTTCAAGCACTCGGTGCTAAATGCCTCTATTTACGAAAGTGGGGTGAACCGAATTCACTCCTTATCCACAAATGTGTAGGCATCTTCTAGATAGACTTCCGGTTTCACATTACAACGTAAACCGTTATTTTGCAACCAATATCTTAAATGAGTTAAGCAGTGTATCGTAGCACATCAATAACTATATAAGGCAATTTTATGGTGTATTCCTCAGTGAAAACAATTCACTGGGAGGCATGCCGAGCATCAGTCCCGAAGACTACGCAATAACCTATTTTTGAGTATGGAATATTCTATCTCTGGTGAAATTAGAGATTTCCTCCAAATATTTTGGATAAACTTACCGGAGTCTCGAATAGTTGTCAGACAAGATGTCACTACTTCAAAAACACCTACTAGCTTGTACTTTTCATATGACCCTGAAGGTTGTTATGAACAAGCTATGTTATCTATTACCCTTTCCTGATTGAAAGGAAACTTAGACATTGTTTTCTTTGAGACAGTGTTCCTTTGACTGGGAGATAGGAATCACCCTAAGCCAGTCTTCAGATCTTGTCTTTAGGGAATATGCACTAATTAGTAGAATAGAAAGAAGCGTTTATCAAAATACGGAAACCATTAGCATTTATATATTTTAAGATGTGTTACTAATACCTTTTTAGCAATGCTTAGTGGTTCTGACTTTATCAAACAAAATCCCGAGTCTTGGATTCGTGCTACGAATGTTATATTCATCATTAATAAGACAAACAAATTATCCTATTGAAAATGAATACGTTCGTTCCAACGCATCCGAAAACAGAAAATGAATTTTCTGTGATACTCAAGAATTGAATCTGATATTCATTTCCTTATATCACTCCCACTAGTCTATCTGAAATAACTTCCCGTTGTCTATTTTATTTATCGTTTAATGCAAAGCTACCTAGTTCTTCCAAAGAACTTTAGCTTTCGAGAAATTGCTAAGGATGCATTGGTCAGTGATCTGAAATCACTTTCCTTATCCTCTAATTTCCAATTTATTAATTTTCCGGTTTAGCCTTAAATCTACTTAGTTTAGATGACTAACACGTATAAACATTCTTTCTCATTCTCGACTTTCCTTAAATGGAAACAGTCTTGAACTAGCAGTTAATTTGAGCTAGTGTTACTAGCTTGGACTATTAATTTTCTAATCGTCAAATCATAAGACCAAAGCTCCCACTAGTTTATCGGTTCCAAATACCGTCTAACTAGCAACACTTTGTATTTATGATTTTTCAAAGATTAGAAAAACACCCAGAACTAAGCTCCCACTAGTTTATCACTTCCAAATACTGTCTAACTAGCAATGCTTTGTTCATGATGTTTCAAAGATTATAAAATCTCCAGAACTTAGCTCTCACTAGTTTAACAGTTCCAAATACTGTAAATAGCAACGCTTTATTCTTGTTTTTCCAATGAATGGAGAAACTCCTGTGCAGTCTATTACACATTTCTAATGATTCAGAAAAACAACAAATCATAGGACTAAGGCTCCCACAAGTTTATCGGTTCCAAATACCGTCTAACTAGCAACACCTTATGTATATGATTTTCCAATTTTTCAATTAGAAATTTGATGTGTAATTACACTTTTAAAATTCACTAAATGAATTTTATATATAGTCCTAAATCATCTTTTGTAAACTAAATATAGTCATCTCTCGTTCAACACGAATGACAGGAATGACATATCTATACTATGTCACTTAAAATTTAAAGCCTCAAGAGAATAAATCTCTTCCGAAAAATTAAATGCATTGTTTGATAATTTACAACGTACTTGTTACTTTCCACATTTTTAATGAAGTCCTATTACTAACATTTTAGTAGCCTAGAGATTAAAGTTGTAAAATGACAGAAAGTTAAATTCAAAAAATAAATTTTTACTACTAGATATTTATTTTAGGAATAATAAACTTGATTAAAGTCTATCCTACCATTCCAAGAATTTAACCTCGCATCGCACCGCCGCCTTTAGGGTCGGTATCAGCACGATGATGGTTAAACTGAGACAATCTCCCTCAATGATTAAACTTCGAGAATCGAACATCTCACGGGAATCAGACATCCCGGGCCTTAATAATTGATTAACTTCCTTTTTCTAGCCTAGATATTTCGAAAATATCCATAAAGAGTGTGACCTACTATATCAAATCTCAAAGTACGCCCCGAGTATGCCGCCTTTAGGGTCGGACAGTGACCCAACGAGTACCCGAAATCCTATCCTTTCGGAGACCAAGCCATGAATTTTGATAGGGGTGAACACCATCCTTAGGGGGGCGGAATCAAAGCGGCACGAGGCGTCACCCTTCTCTCACGTGCTTGCATCTATAGTAGAGGCCGTGGGGTTGGCTGTCGACTTCCCCTCTCTCACTCAATATTTTGAAAAAGTGGTGGGTTTACTAATTACGGTTTCGGTCTTGACAATAAGAAACAATAAATCAAAATACTCCGAACAGGGTCGGTTATGTAGGCAAGCCTATGCCGTCTTATTCGTTGGAACATATTTGACAGTTCAAGCTGATCCGGCAAGAGAAGCCCCGTTTAGCCCGAAGGCTTATCGGCTATGCTAAGTCTTGTCGAACCACTGCAACATACATCACACGTGGAGGGGAGTCGATTGAGCCGAAGATCGGTTGAACTCGCCCATCCATGGTTAGACCATTTCCGAACCCATGTACTAAGATTTTCCGATTTCTATGTTGTCAACCAAAGCGTAATCTCGTTTCTGTTTAAGGTGGCTTCATCGAGAAGCCATCACCGAAAACTCAACGATTTATCCAAGTGGGATTCACCGAGAATCCATCACTAAAATCGTAACGATTGACAAAACCCAGTTCCTCGGTTTTTAATAATTAGTTACTTAATTAATTAACTACCACATATTAATTAAAAAAGCTTTTAACTAATTATACGAGTTATACAGCCTAATTTATTCGAAATAAACTAGCTACATGTATGCATTGGAGTGGAATCATGATATGATGCATGTCATGGCAATTTTCCGGTTATATCACACAATTTTCGATCATACACGAAAAAAAATAACGGAAAAATAAACACCGAGATGGATCGTTGGTACCCCCGTATCTAACCTATTAAAAAAAATAGAAACCCTAACTAGGGTTTACTATTTTCTAATCTGCTGCTGCTGCGTTGTATCGATGATCGGACATCCAAACGAACCTTGATCGTCACGAAAATTTATGGACCTGTTCTTCACTCCTCCTAATTCAATCTGAACGGTTGGATCTTTGTTTCAACGGTCCAATTTTCTCCAGCAATCCGCCGATCCAACTGCTGCATGTATTTATAAGTGCGGCTCTGCAGTGTCTTCCCGGGGCCGATCGGGCATCGTGACAAAACCCGATCGACCTGAAATTTTTAGGGCTTGTTATAACTCCATGGTGATCAATCTGAACGGTCGGATCTTCGTTTGGACGTTCCAAACTCTTCCAGAAAATCGACGAACTCAGCGTTTTTATGCCTGCTGTGCTTTTCTGTTACAACAGCAACTTTATAACAGAGATTGGACATCGAAATCGACTCCGATCATCACGAAATTTTGAGGCCATGTTCTTCAACTTTTATTATTCATTATGACCGGAGAGATTGTCGTTTCAACGGCTCAATCTCCGGGAATAAATAAAAAACTGAACAGCAACAAAACAGATCTACTTCTAGGAAATTAAAATTACAAAATTTCCTATACTCATATAAACGAATTTATATGAGTTTACAATAGATCTAACGAGTAAACAATACCAAACCCAATCCATCTCTTCAACCCCAACATATCAAAGCATTCAACATCATGATTTTCGAAATTTAAAAAAAAAGAAAAAAAACAATGCAATCTAAACATGCAATTTCTACTCCTAGATCTAAAATTCACATACTTTGATTGATAGATCAAAGGCTCCGATACCACTTGTAGGATTTAATATCACCGGAAGGATCTAAGATCCACCCGATTACGCAGTGGAATAGTATAAGATCTAGATCTAACAACCAAAATAAATGAATATAATAGATCTACACTACGAGGGGGTTAGATTGCTTACCGGTTTATTGTGAATAAACGTCTAGAGCAATCTTCAATCCAAGAATTGAGAAGCCACCGTCTTCCGACGTGTATCTCCAAGCAACACCAAGTGGATGGTGATTCAAGTAGCCGGACCTCCTCGATATGCTACCGGAATAATCCCGAGGATTATCCCAACTCGAAACCCTAGTGTGATAGCCGAAATATCTAAGCTATAACACTCTCAATATTTCGAAATTTGTAATGTGATTTTAGGCTTGGGAGAACTCTCTTTATATAAGAGAGTAATCCTAGTCTCCAAGGCATTATTTAATTAATACAAAATAATTAGAAATAGGGATCGTAAACTTTACTTGCATTTCATCTGACGCCACAACCTTTAGTTTTCCACATACCAGCATAGGAGGAGGAATCTCCCGAGCGGCGATGGATTACAAGAGGAAACTGGTGTGTTTTATTGGAATTATTTAGGTTTAGCTAAAAAATAAAAAAATACAAAACAACATCAGTGTCTTTTATTTTGCGGGTATGGAGTGGGCCAATTGGGTAATTGGGTTAAAACAGCTCCTCTTTATATTATAGTATAGATATAGTATAGATTACAAATAAATCAAATAAATACATCATAATATCGTAATAATTGTTAAAGGCTGTTCGATAAATAAAATAGATAATTACAAAATAAGACAATTTTTGGAATATTTCAAGTAACAGGAAAATAAAATAATTTTTACAGGGAGAAGGACAACTAGTACAACATTTATAGCTTAAAGGAGAGGGATAAAAAACCCACACATACACATATGCCCCTTCTTTGCTTTTCGTACACCCATATCTTTTGATTTACATATTCAAACGAGATGAAAATTTCACCGAATTTTTTGTCTTTATGCCCTTCGTTTTGAGACTTAGTTTGATATCATCACATCGTTTTTAGAGACATTCATTGTCGAATTAACTCAGTGAAACCTGAAAAACAATGAATTTTCAAATAATAATGAATTTCGACAGTGGATTTTCAGAATTACGTCAGAATATAATGGACGTGGTCTCAAAATAAACAGCATAATAAAATAGAAAAAATGGTGAAAAAAATTTCAAGTTTGGAGTTGTAGATGAGATATATAATTCAATAAAAATGATGGATTTGAGATAAATTATTATTATTATTATTATTATTATTTTATTATAGCTTAAAGGACATCTTATCAACTAAATAGGGATGAAAGGATATATTAGGACAAAATGCTTGGTATTTTCCTAAATTACCCTCATTTTTGCTTGTGTTACATAATATAATAAATAAATAAAACGGTTCTTTTTATATGAATCAATTAATATTGTAACTGCCAATCAAATTTTCATGATTTTAAGGAAGTATTATAACTACATATTTTTGAATTTAAGGGCTAAAACAATTTTGACAAACGAATTAATCCATCTTTTAAGTAAAAATTATCCATCTTTTATGCAAACATAATGTGAAAAATCAATCTTTTTGTCAAACGAAAATTACTCCAATCTTCTACGCAAAAATTAATCCACCTATATTTTTCGATCCATATCAGTGTTACTTCATTTTTTTGCTATAACTATATCTACTTTATAGTTGTTACTGCTTCTTTTTCAGTGTTACTAATAATTTTTTGTAACTACATCTATTTTATTGGCTGTTACTTTTTTCTTTTTCAAGTGTTACAACAATTTTTCCTCCAACTACATATGTTTCATTGATTGTTACTATTTTCATCACGTGTTACTAAATCTTTTTTATCGGTGTTACTACATTTTTCTACCATAACTACATATATTTTATTACTTTGTTACTACTTTTCTAATGTCACTGTATTATTATTTTAATTTTTTTCCCATTTCACGTTGTCAATGAGGAGTTAATTAGTCAAAGATTATTAATGTGTGGGAAATATATTATGGATTGATTTTTTGTTCTTCTCAATAAATGCCATTTCTGATTTTCTGTTCTTTCCACGTTTTACGGCATCATGCTACAAGATTTACTTCACGTTGGCAATTACTCCAAGATTTACAAAAAAAGGGTATTCCGGTCCATTTATTGTAAAATTGTCTTTTTTAATCATACAAAATTGAAGTTGTCCTTCCATCCATATTTATGACATTCCTTGTCCTTCCGGCTCCTTTCCCAAAAAAAAAAAACTCGAAAGAATCATAACTACAAGATTATGTTGGATGTGGAAATGGTGTAGGGTTACGGGAGTAACTCTATCATTGTTACACCCCGAATTATCTAAAAAGGGTAAAAGAGTAATTGGGGTTCAGGATGTATTGAACACAAAATTCATTAGATACCTTTTATGAATGGCAACTAAATATCATAAGTAAATTGCTCCCGGTTGTTTAATCATTTGATAACCAGAGTCATTCTTTGATAAATGATCACTATGAGTAGAGACTCCATAGAATTGGATCGATCCCCTTTTCTGTCGTTATGGTGGAGAACGGAACCAAGAATTCTCTTTCTTCATCACCAATCGAATCACTGTTCGTGACTCAAGATTCTATTATATCATCAATCCAGCCATCGTTCACTATCACCTAATTATTATTTAACCTTATTATATAATTAACAAGGCTAAAATCAAAAGTCTTGGAATTTATTTTATGGAAATAAATATTATTTTCCAATAAATTAACTCTCTCACCTCATAATCACACACGCACACGACACAGGAAAAAGAAGAAAAAGAAGGTAACCTGGTTCTGGGAGAAAACGAAAGCGAAGAAATAGAATCTTCATCCTAGAGGCTAATCCTTCGAGATTTTGGGCAGACCACAAAAGATGGAAGTATTTGTCTCATCACGGTGATCGTTTCCATACCAACGATTCGTAATTTCGTAAGTTTCTGTTTAGCCCTAAATTTTGAATATTGATCGTTCTTGGTAGGAATTTGAGTTTAGCTTTTATAGATTATTTCCAATGTTTTAGTAATCGTGAAATTGTGTTTTTGGTTCGTTGAAATTGTGTAGAAGTTGGGGAATCGCAAAATCATCTTTGTTTTGCTTTTGGATCGCACTCTTACATAATTAAGGTAAGGGATTGTTCTAAAATTGGTTTTTCTAGGTAGTGTTTTGTATTATTATTGTTGTGGATTGCATATAAATGTTTAGTTCAGGTATGGAGTTGTTGTAGTGCCTAAAAATGTACTGTTTTGTGGTTAAAAATCTTGAAAACCGATCTAGAAGTTGTACAAGGGAGAAAACGCATGAAAACAGGGCGCAACTTGATAGGCGTGCACTTTTCAACTTCTTAGGCATTGATCGTGAAAATCACAACTACGCTCAATTTGTGAGCAAGGCCGATCCCACTAGGGTTGTGGTCTTTGACCAAAATAATCATGGGAAATAAAGTAAATACCAAGGAAAATCAATTGAAGACAAGTTTTAACCACGTTTAAGAAAGTAGATCAAACCGAACTAGTTATTTCTTCTCTAATCATTTTCTATATTGATTCATACACTTTTATAATTAAAGTTCCAAGAATCGAGTCAATTACTGGTGTATTTCCCTAAAGTGGTTCATAGATCGTGCACGGACTCTAGAGCCCAATGAATAGCTAAACGTCTACCATGCGCGGGCTAGAACAATATTAACTAAACACAAATTTAGATCTAGGAAATACCGATAATTATTACCGTAAACCTTGCTATGTAACCACCGTGCTCGGGCTAGTTAACTAATAACGATCTAATTGTTTTTTGTCCAATTACTATCTTCAACCTTAGTTCCTTCAAAAGTAATTAATGAAAACATGCAAAGAAGTGGGCAATTTCAAAACACATAAATTAAAACGAAACAGTAAAAATAATTGAAACAATTTGTTCGGGGAAACTAAATCGTTGAGGCTTTCCCCAATATAGACCGTTGGGTACTCTTTCAAAACAAAGTCTTTTCACAGAGACCGGGGGTTTCTCATGTATGAATCAATATGAATCACGTTCAGGTGCAATTAACATCATTCAATTCAATTTTCAAATAATTTAACCTAACATGCTTGTACCAACGATAATCATCACAAATTCATAAAACATAGAAGAAAGAATCGACATGATTACCTAGAAACACAAGATCTCTCTTCTAGAAATTTCTCCGCAATGAATATCCATAGCACACAACGAAGAATAGGCTAAAGAACACATAAACAATGAAGAAAAGAAGACTTTTATTGATTAACTTGCTACATAGTTTGTTGCTCTGAAAAGCATACACTTTTTGCCGAATTAAATCTTATTTATAGTAAAATAACCAACCTAGGGCTTATAAGGGTAAATCTGGAAGTTTTGGGTAATGTCGGAGCTCTTAACCGAACTATGCCCTCGGTTCAGCATCCGGGTTGTCCCTAGACATGTCCAGACTTGTCCTGGACACATGGGCCACTTTACCGGACATATTCCTCGATTAAGTGTGCCAGGCTTCTCTTCTAGGCTTGTCCAGAACGTGTCCTAACTAATCCTGGGAATTCCTTGGGCACATTGGGTTGTCCTGGGCATGTCCTGGACTGATCTTGGACATGTCTGGGGCTTGTCCAGGACTGATCTTGGGACTTTTCTAACTGCTCGTCCTGGTTCTCCTCCAGTTCGATCTCGATCTTTCTACATGTTTCGGTTCAAATCCTCTTTGGCTCAGATTATTCCTACAAAGAACCATAAAACATGTAGTAATATAATTCGATATAGAAATAAGATAAAAGTAATATAATTCGATATAGAAATAAGATAAAAAATAAGAAATAATCACGATAAAAGCTCATACGTAACTTCCAATGAAATTAATTCCTTTTACGTATAGTTTGTCATGAATTAACACCGTTTAAGTCCAATTTGGGTGGTAAATTGATATAAAAAATGTCATAACTACCCCCACTTAATCTTTGATCATCCCGAGCAAACATCACATTGCAAAGTACTTCCCAAAAAGTCCTACACACTGAATAATACCTACTAAAATCCATATACACACATAAGATGTGAATCAACTTCAATTGTTAAGCAAGTCATTAAGCATCCCTATATAAAGAAACCGATGTGCATGTGTTCATAACTCGCCATGCAGTCATGATTCATAGCAAGATACTTATTATACAAGCCTCGTGTTTCAACTTATCTCCCAAAGAACTCGGTCTTCTTCTCAGAAACTCAAGGTTACAGTAATTGAGCACTGTTCGTTGTTGGTCAGAAGGATTCAGAAATTGAGCGCATTTCCCAATTTATTTTTTTATTCATTTTTGACGATGCGAGGATCCTGCAATGGTGGGTGCCTAGCAATTCCTCACATTGAAATGCCACACAACTCTTGTTTTTTTTCGAATCCTCTTTTTTCCCCTTAACCAACGCCAAATCATGCGTTGACTTCCTTTCCGTATAAGAGAATGAAAAGTGTCAAAGATTGACACGTATGTTGACACTAAACTCGCATAATACTTCATCTAATCATGAAATAACTACATTCAAAGTCATACGTGCTTTAATTTTGTTCATATCGATTTCATGACATGAAAAACATGCTACTTCAAGAATCAAAACACGTGATATGATCGATCTTTCATTTTGTTTGTGCTAACTCGGGTGTAAAAGTTGTCGAGGTTTTCAACATCATGCATGCACCGGGATTCCGAAAAGTCAAGCGACAAAATTATATTTACTTTACCCAAGAAAGTGTACCCTACCCCCAACTTAAGAACATACAATGTCCTCAATGTGAAATAAAAATAAAATGAAAGTCAAGACAATTAGCTTTGGTAAAGGCGGTGGAGCAAAAAATCGAACACGAAGCCAACCGAGTGTGAAACAATAATACTAAGCCAAGAAATCCGTCAAAATCCAGAACGAGCCAAGAAATGCCAAAAACCAAATGTACCACACTCCACGAAACTATTAGTGCAACACGGGACAAAACACCCATGCTAGAAAAACAATGCCATAATACCGGCAGTAAGGCGACACAATAAAATATCAAATGAATAATTAAAGTGCACCGATCAAGATTAAGCCAATACCAATTCACCCTAAAAGCTGACAGAGAAACCCGACTCAATAAATAAAATATAGACTCCAAATAAAAGAAAAGAAAATCAGAATAACTCAACAACGATTAAACAATTGTATAGAGTAAAAAAAAGCGCACATCCATTGCTCAAAAGCTTTTGGAACACATCGATAAAAAACCACTACAAAATAAAATAACCGTGACTCAGTCTAAGACTTCCAAGACACTATGATTCGATCAAACTACGAGAAAAAGGATCTAAGAAGTAGTTCTGAGTTTAAGGTCTTCAACTCAACAGTACGACCACTCATATCTAAGCCGAGTCATCTGAGTAAAATACCTCCTTCGATCTGTCATAATTAACATCCGCATAATGCTTCAACCAATGGCGTTGGACCATCAAGCTCTTATCCTTATCCGGATGTTTAACTCCCACAGTTCCCGAAGGATCTACCTTCAACACGACGTATGGCTTTGGGCCTTTATTTTTTTTATTGTTTTTTTTTATATTTGATGGAGGTCAAGTTAAATTATTAACTCGAGACCTACTAACCCACTAGCAAGAGAACTAGGTTCAATTGTAGTATAGCTAGACAGAGTCGAGGTCGATCCCACAGAGACTCGGCACAAACAAAACACAACTTACTTTATCAGAACTAAATTGAAAGGGCGGTCTACGACCAACTAAATGCGAAAATAAAATAGTTACAACCACAAGACACAAAATACCACAAAGACAAATTAAAGACTACTAAAACACGGATAATACGGTTGATATTATCTAGACAAATAGTATTGATTACGCTAGTAGATCATAACTCCCCCATATGAATTAGGTTGATAACGAGACAAAACAAACGTTAAAAGATTAATTATTATGACTACGGGAGTCATCCCCTAAGGTAGATTTAGCTCCGGTTAGGCCATCTAAATCATCGTGCCTCCATTACGTGACTTCTCTTTTTAATGCCTCCATCTCATATAACTTCTGACACAATTATTTCACTAGGGACGCCGGTATAAACCGTAACCTCATCTAAGCAACATTCCTATGGTGAGGCGTACTTCTTAGATGCCGATTCAATCTAGATCCTAAGTAACAATCACTTTTTGAGTTTCATGTTAAATTATGATGACAAATAATTAAGTTGATCAGGTTTAATTACTCGTTTTAATTCCAAATCGTAGAATCGACGTAGTCGAAGCCGATCATAATATTGCCTTACACCTTACCACACTCGGTCGACCGAATGACGGCACTCGGGCGACCGAGTGACATGTCTAGGTCGACCGAACACGCTTCGTGCCGGAACAAATCATGATTACTTCTTAACGTTTCTAACCTAAGCACATGGGTTCGTAAATAAATCTACATCACGCAATCAATACAAATAAAACTACTCCATAATAAAATATATCAGATCTACAAATAAAGATTGCATAATTGCATAGTCATACCCTCGAAGACGAGAGTGACTCCCACTCTTTAATGCGCTCCCTAATCGGAGAATCCGACGAATCCACAATGAACGAACATAAAGAAAATAAAACTGAATCTCAAAATCTAAAATTGTATGAATTGTTTTGTGTTGTAGTGGTGTGTGTTCTCAACATCGTGGCTGTTGTTTATATAGGAGTTGTAGCCGACATAAGGAGAATCCAGAAGATTGACGTGCATTTATCAAATTAGGCTCGGGTGACCGAACCTACACGCTCGGTCGACCGAATGGCATGGCTCGGTCGACCGAGCCTCCTTCTTCACGCGTTTTCACTTCGGTTCGTCCGACTTGTTTCCCACTCCACGCTTTTTGAATTGATCTGATTGATCCTTTCTTCAATGCTCCAATTTTCTTCTCTTTTATCTTGAGATCTCCCTGATTGCATGATAATTATCTTCCCGATTTATCATGATCTGCAAAATCAGTTTTTATCACACAATTTAATTGCTCTTTTATAATAAATACAGCTAAATACCAATTATCATATTAATAATCACTTATTATTAAATAATAAATATAAACACGTGATTTAAATATGAAATATATAAGTAACTCCGATTTAAGGTTAGAATTGATGACATAAATAGGTATATTTTAACCGTCATCAAAATGCCCCCACTTAAACTTTGCTTCGTCCCGAACAAAGCATTAACAAGTTATTCCCCAAGACAACATTTTCCGTGGTCATCTCATACTTACACAAGAAACCCGAGTCAACTCATACCAGTCATGCTCATAAGATAAGCATTATTCGCTACTCGCTATGAATCGGAGTGATTGTGTGCATGTGCGTTGGTTTTATATAAATGTAGCCGTATTTAGAGTTTATGCGACTTCATATCTAAATCCACCAACATCGCATTCATACCTCTTATGCCTCGCAATGGTTAAAGCACTAGAACAATAAGCAAGAGCGTACCTATAGGGTTTTTGGACTTGGAGACCGAGTACTACTCGAAGCCTCTGAAAATTCGAAAAATTTGTTTCAAATTTTTGCATATTTTTCGAATGCTACTAACCTCAAGGAAGAAAACTTTATAAGAGCATCCCCCTATCTTAGATTAAGCATAGCATCGAATATTACCACAAGCGCGGGGCTACTTTGGTATTGTTACTACAAGCCCGTGTTTTAATACATTCAAAACACAGGTACGTCCCAAGCTTATTACTCCGCTTTTGTTGGCTAGAAGATCAGAATACATCAGTCGACAAATGTCGACACTGGGTCCTCATAATCAATTATCTAAGCAATATACACATACTTCTTTCAATTATGATAACTCATGCGGTACTAAGCGATTCACATGTTGAGTAATTGAACAATACCTAACTACTTGCAATTGTTGGCATGAATATCCTTAAGTCTACTAACAATTTATCGCAAAAGTATAACATGACCACGTACTCACGCGACCTTGGTTCATTTCCTATCAATCCTAAGTATAAGAACTTCACAAGTTTAAGGGTACGAGTTAAACAACTTGGCATTTATCCATAAAAATTTTAAATTTGGCTCAAAATTGTCTCCGTATTCCGTTTTCCTTGACTTCAACATATAGCACAATATATATAGCTAAGTCCCCTGCCCCCCACTTAAACATGGCATTGTCCTCAATGACAAAAATAAATGAGAGGTCAAGAAGAAAGACTTAGCTCGGAAACGGCTCCCAAGTAAAGGAACAATATCGGAGTAATCATCGGCACAGCGTGGGAGAGACAGACACATCCTGTATAAACAAACAAGCTCCACGAAATCGTCAAATACCATGTCTATGGAAGTTATAAAATAATGTGGCAGTAATTAGATATAAATATCTAAAAACAATTTAAGCCACTATACTTTATACTGCCATGGACAAGACCAAAAGGGATCTAAACCTAAAAACTCACATGACGGCTATCAAGGAAAAAACCTCGTTTATTCCGAACTTAGACTCGGAACATGGCGAGATGAAAAAAACCGTGATAGGCGCATGCTACTTTATTAAAAAGAGAAACGAAAAAGATAGTGATAAGTAGTAGTTCTAAGTTTATAGTCGCTAGCTCGACTCACCAAGATGGTTTATTCGTAGACGGGGTCATCGAGGTACAAAACCTCCTCCTCGGCGGCGGGCGGAAGCCCGTGATAATGCTTTATACGATGTCCATTGACCACAAATCGGACTCGTCTTTGAAATTGAATAGCTCCACCGCTCCGGAAGGAAAGACTTGTTGTACTTGAAATGGGCCGCACCATCTTGATTTCAACTTACCCGGGAAGAGTCTTAAGCGCGAATTGTATAAGAGAACCAGGTCACCCTCTTGAAAGGTCCTATCCGTAATCTTTTTGTCATGGAACTTCTTCGTGCGCTCCTTGAAAATCTTGGCATTCTCGTATGCCTTTAAACGAAACTCTTCCGGCGAGTTAATTCTAACATCCTCTTTTCACCGGCCAACGTCTCATCAAAATTTAGCATCCTTGTTGCCCACATGGCCCGGTGTTCCAGTTCCACAGGTAGATGACATGCCTTTCCAAAAACAATCCTATATGGTGACATTCCAATCGAAGTTTTATATGCAAATCCTATATGCCCATAAAGCGTCGTCTAAACGTAACGACCAATCCTTCCTAGTTGTATTGACAGTTTTCTCCAGGATACGCTTTATCTCTCGATTGGTGACTTCTACCTGTCCGCTAGTCTGGGGGTGATACGCAGTTGCTAGCTTATGTCGAACCCCATACTTAATCATCAGCCTTTCAAACGGTTTATTACAAAAATGACTACCATTGTCGCTTATAATTGCCCTCGGCGTCCCAAACCGTGTAAAAATGTTCTTCTTCAAGAATCTAACCACAACCCTCGCATCGTTAGTAGGTGAAGCAATGGCCTCAACCCATTTGGATACGTAATCAACAGCAACTAAGATGTATCGGTTAGATAATGATGAAGTGAAGGGTCCAACGAAATCTATTCCCCAAACGTCAAAAAGCTCCACTTCTAAGATGCTCTTGAGTGGCATCTCATTTCTCCTTGAAATATTACCTGTCATTTGACAGGCATGACATGCCTTTGCATATTGGTGTGCATCCTTAAACAATGTCGGCCAATAAAAACCGCATTGGAGGACTTTGGCCGCAGTTTTATCTCCCCCGTAGTGTCCTCCAACTTCATAAGAATGACAATGCTTTAGGATATCATTATACTCTTCCTCTGGCACACATCTTCGAAAAACATTATCAGATCCTAGCTTAAACAAATAAGGCTCATCCCAATAATAGTGTCTAATATCTTTGAAGAATTTCTTCCTCTCTTGGACAGTGAGATTCGGTGGTAGATATTTCGCGGATAGATAATTAACAAATACACTAAACCATGGTTGTTTCTTTTCCTTCACAACCTCTATTCGCGAAGAAACTGCAACACAATCACCTTGTCCCCCGATGGTGGTGATGGAGAAAAGTTGTTCATCAGGAAAAGATTCTCCTATCTCAGGTAATTCCTCACCATCCTCTAATTGTAAACGCGATAGATGATCGGCCACCACGTTCTCACTTCCTTTCTTATCTCGAATTTCTACGTCAAATTCTTGCAACAGTAGAATCCATCTCAACAATCCTCGGCTTTGAATCTTGCTTTGCTAGGAGATACTTAAGAGCTGCATGGTCGGTCCACACGGTGACTTTAGATCCCACTAAGTAAGATCTAAACTTGTCAAAAGCAAAGATAACGGCCAAAAGCTCCTTCTCCGTTGTTGCATAGTTTCTTTGGGCAAAGCATTCAAAGTCCGGCTCGCATAATAGATAGGTCCGAAGATCTTATCTTTTCTTTGACCCAAAGCGGCGCCAACAACGGCATCACTTGCATCACACATCGGTTCGAATGGCAGTCCCAATCCGGTGCGACCGAACGGGTGCGATGTCGCCTACTTTTTATTTCGTTGAAAGCTTTTATGCACTCATTAGAAAACACGAATGGTACGTCCTTGGCCAATAATTCGGTAAGAGGTCTACAGAGACGAAGGAAAAGTCCTTGATAAACCTACGATAAAATCCGGCGTGGCCTAAAAAACCTCGCAAAGTTTTAAGATTAGTAGGTGGAGGTAGTTTCTCGATCACCTCGACTTTAGCTCTATCCACCTCTATACCGTTCTTGGATATGCGGTGACCTAGTACTATACCTTCCGTAACCATCAAATGACACTTCTCCCAGTTAAGCACAAGATTAGTCTCTTCACATCTCTTCAACACTCGTGCTAGATGTGTGAGACATGAATCGAAATCGTCTCCAAACACGGAAAAATCATCCATAAAGATTTCCAAGAAATCTTCCACCATGTCCGCAAACAATGACATCATACACCGTTGAAATGTCGCGGGGGCGTTGCACAATCCAAATGGCATTCGATTATAAGCAAATGTCCCATATGGGCATGTAAATGTCGTTTTCTCACGATCTTCGGGCGAGATGTGGATTTGATAGTATCCCGAATACCCGTCAAGAAAACAATAGAAAGCATGCCCGCTCGCCTCTCTCGAGCATTTGATCGATGAAGGGGAGAGGAAAGTGGTCCTTACGAGTCGCATCATTTAGTTTCCTAAAGTCTATGCATACTCGATGACCGGTGATTAGCCTCACAGAATTAACTCATTCAACTCATTGGCTTGCACCGTCAATCCTCCCTTCTTGGGAACTACATGGATAGGGCTTACCCATTCGCTATCGCAATTGGAAATATAATTCCCATTTCTAGCATTTTTATAACCTCATCCCTAACCACTTCCTTTAATTGTGGGGTTAAACGCCTCGAGGTTGTGCAATCGCTTTCTTTTCGGGATCCACGGAGATCTTGTGCATACATACGCTAGGACTAATGCCCTTAACGTCGCCTATGGTCCATCCAAATGCTCCGCGGTACTCTCTCGTAACTCTCATTAGTTTCTCCTCTTGTAAGTCCGTCAAGGAAGAAGATATGATTAGCGGCAAAGTCTCATCTTGAAGAAATACATACTTCAAATTCGCAGGAAGAGGTTTTAAAGTCAAATTTGTGGGAGGTTCTTCCAAAGAGGTTTTCAACTTTTGACCAGTGAGTTTAAGTTCGAAGTACTTATGCCACGTTGGTCTATGATAGAATCTTTCAATCTCTCGCAAAGACTTACTTCCTCTACCGGTCTTGGGGTCCCTCTACTACATCCGGGCCATATCATCTTCTCCTCCTCACTACTCACGTACTTGACTTCATCTTCTTCTTCTAAGACAAATCTAGAAAATCCTTGATACTTTCATGTTGTTGAAATTCTTGAACGATCCCGTCAATGGAATCTAACATGAAACATGCATCCTCTCCATCATCAGGTTGCTTCATCGTGTCAAAGACATTGAATGCAACTCTTTCTTCGTTCACTCTCAACACCAACTCGCCTTTGTAAACATCAATTAGTGTTCTACAAGTAGCCATGAAAGGTCTCCCTAATATCAATGGTACCTCGTAGTTAGCTTCCATATCTAATACCACAAAGTCGACAGGGAATACAAACTTTTCAACTCTTACTAGCACATCCTCAACCACTCCACACGGTTCCTTAACAGAACGGTCAGCTAATTGCAATGTGATTGAGGTCTTCTTAAGATCTTTCATGCCTAGTTCCCGAAAAATAGATAGTGGCATCAGGTTCACACTTGCTCCTAGATCACACAAAGCTTTGTTCGGACATACGTTACTATGGTGCGGGGAATGAGAAAACTTCCCGGATCTTTGCATTTTGGGGGTAACTTATGTTGAAGAATGGCCGAGCACTCCTCATTAAGGCATATGGTCTCTAAATCTAGAAGTTTCCTTTTAGTTGAGACGGCGTCTTTTAAAAATTTGGTATACTCGGCATTTCACTAGTGCTTCAACTAGGGGTATATTGATTTGTAACTTACTAAACATATCCACGAACTTCTTATACCTCTTATTATCAAACTTTGGCTTCGGCTTTGGTGGAGGATAAGGTAGAGTTGAAGGGTCGACATTAGTGAAAATTGGATACTTGTTATCGTAAAGTTCAACTCTAGGGCCGGCGGGTTCTTTATACGTTCTTTGCTCGTGCAAAGTCTCGAAGTCTCATTGCTTGGCTCACTATCCTTACTCTTTGTGACTTTTTCTTTCTCTTGCAAGGATGGTGGAGTTACCTCCTTTCCACTTCTTGTCATGATCGCATTCAAATCCTTAGGGTTCTTCTCAGTGTTCCTTGGCAACCCTCCAGGAGGTCTCGTTGAGACTTGCTCAGCTAGTTGTCCTACCTGGTGCGTGAGATTTTGGACTAGAGCTTCCTGATTGGTTACCTTGGCATTAGTCTTCTGACAATATTGGCTAAAGTTAGTGGCTAACTCAGCCATAGATTTTGAAAGTTGTCCCATATTGTCAGTGACGACATTACTCAGTTTTTCTATCGCAGCTTCCCAACCAAAAGTTTTAGTCTCTTGGTACATAAGGGGTAGGCGGTTTAGGCCTTTCTCCTCGCGTTAATGTCACTATATCGGAATCCAGGATGGTTATGATTAGGTCTATACCCTCCCCCGACATAATTGGCTTCTTCGGTACCGATTCTCACCTTGAGGTGCTACCTCGATTCCACTTTCCTTTTTCTACTCTTGTCATCCTCTCTTGCATCCCATCTACCTTATTATTGATAACGAGAAAGTTGTTCTAAGATTTTGGTGGATGCACTATCATCAAATATATCGGCGGCCATCTTCACGGTAGCTATGTCATTGCCTCCCCATTGGCTATTCATCGCTATTTGTTCCATCTTCCCTTGTGCCTCCTCGGAGATAAAAGAACAAACGCTCCATTGCTTTGGAGGCGTCTACTCTAATTTTCTCGCCTCTCTCAACCCATGGTAAAAAGTTTGCATTAAAAGCCAAAGAGAGATGTCATGATGAGGACACTTCCTCATAGCTTCCTTGAAACGCTCCCAAGCTTGATCAAAACTCTCCCCAGGTTGTTGCTTAAATCCTAGGATATCTTGGCGTAACTTAAAAGTTTTTCCTAAGGGAAAATACTTATTCATGAATTTTTGCAACAATTGTTCCCAAGTTGTGATTGATCCAGCCTCTAAAGAGAGAAGCCACTGCTTAGCTTTATCTTTCAAAGTGAAAGGGAAAAGCTTAAGACGAATGTTACCCTCCGGGATTAATTACGGTTTCACGACTAACGATTTCCAAGAAATTCGTCACGTGAACACCAGGATCCTCGTTTTGGACTCCTTGAAAAGTAGAATAATTGGTCACCATTTGAATTACATTAGGCCTAGGGTGATAGACTTCCGCGATCTTGCGGTGCTACTATAGCGGGAATGAATTGTTCAATAGTAGGCGTTGCATAACTTTGCAAAGTGCGCCTCGCTCCTTGGACTAGGGCTTGGTTCTCATTATTAACATTTGCATTCACATTATTGGCATTATTGATAATGGATTAATAACAGGATTAGGTACCTGGTTTGGATTGACCGGATTTCCTTCCATTTCTCGTTTCGCATTCGGAATGCTCGTAATGATCGGTTGTATGTCCTTCTTCCACCCCTTGCTCGCTTTCCTCAAGATTTGGATCCTCTTCTCCTTGTTTAGCCGCTTCCCTAGCTAATTTCCTATTCCTTCTCGCAAATTTTTCTATCTCGGGATTATAAGGTTCAAGCGGTTCCTTCGATTTCCGAGTAGCGTACTATAAAATAGTAAACAACAAGTAAAACAATTAATCACTAGTAAAGGCTAGGCCTTTAACTCACTAAGTAAAACTAAAACGGACTCGAAATAAGTTTGAGGAAAGAAAACGTAAATAAAACAGAAGCAGAATGTTTTAAAACTAAGACAGAATCAGAAACAGAAGAGAAAATAAATTCTCGGTCGACCGAGAGCTGTGGTTCGGTCGACCGAACGTTTTTATTTTTTTATTTTTTTATTTTTTTTACGACACTGTTTTAATATACAGACTCTTATTCACAGAATATTCACGAATCCGAGTTCCAACAAAATAAGCTATATCTCAATTTAATGACTCGAGTCCCCGGCAGCGGCGCCAAAAACTTGATGGAGGTCAAGTTAAATTATTAACTCGAGACCTACTAACCCACTAGCAAGAGAACTAGGTTCAATTGTAGTATAGCTAGACAGAGTCGAGGTCGATCCCACAGAGACTCGGCACAAACAAAACACAACTTACTTTATCAGAACTAAATTGAAAGGGCGGTCTACGACCAACTAAATGCAGTAAATAAAATAGTTACAACCACAAGACACAAAATACCACAAAGACAAATTAAAGACTACTAAAACACGGATAATACGGTTGATATTATCTAGACAAATAGTATTGATTACGCTAGTAGATCATAACTCCCCCATATGAATTAGGTTGATAACGAGACAAAACAAACGTTAAAAGATTAATTATTATGACTACGGGAGTCATCCCCTAAGGTAGATTTAGCTCCGGTTAGGCCATCTAAATCATCGTGCCTCCATTACGTGACTTCTCTTTTTAATGCCTCCATCTCATATAACTTCGACACAATTATTTCACTAGGGACGCCGGTATAAGTTGATCGGGTTTAATTACTCGTTTTAATTCCAAATCAGAGAATCTGACGTAGTCGAAGCCGATCATAATATTGCCCTACACCTTACCACACTCGGTCGACCGAATGACAGCACTCGGGCGACCGAGTGACATGTCTAGGTCGACCGAACATAGTTCTGTGCCGGAACAAATCATGATTACTTCTTAACGTTTCTAACCTAAGCACATGGGTTCGTAAATAAATCTACATCACGCAATCAATACAAATAAAACTACTCCATAATAAAATATATCGATCTACAAATAAAGATTGCATAATTGCATAGTCATACCCTCGAAGACGAGAGTGACTCCCACTCTTTAATGCGCTCCCTAATCGGAGAATCCGACGAATCCACAATGAACGAACATAAAGAAAATAAAACCGAATCTCAAAATCTAAAATTGTATGAATTGTTTTGTGTTGTAGTGGTGTGTGTTCTCAACATCGTGGTCGCCGTTTATATAGGAGTTGTAGCCGACATAAGGAGAATCCGTAAGATTGACGTGCATTTATCAAATTAGGCTCGGGTGACCGAACCTACACGCTCGGTCGACCGAATGGCATGGCTCGGTCGACCGAGCCTCCTTCTTCACGCGTTTTCACTTCGGTTCGTCCGACTTGTTTCCCACTCCACGCTTTTTGAATTGATCCGATTGATCCTTTCTTCAATGCTCCGATTTTCTTCTCTTTTATCTTGAGATCTCCCTGATTGCATGATAATTATCTTCCCGATTTATCATGATCTGCAAAATCAGTTTTTATCACACAATTTAATTGCTCTTTTATAATAAAAACAGCTAAATACCAATTATCATATTAATAATCACTTATTATTAAATAATAAATATAAACACGTGATTTAAATATGAAATATATAAGTAACTCCGATTTAAGGTTAGAATTGATGACATAAATAGGTATATTTTAACTGTCATCAATATTTTTAATTATTTTTAAACTACTTTAACTAAAATTACCCTAAAAAGATAAAGGAAACAAAAAATAGAATGGGAGATTAACGAAAAAGACTATCACACGAATTTCGTAACTTAGCTTACGTTACAAAAAACAAAGTCCCCGGCAACGACGCCATAAACTTGATTGCAAAAATCGCAACTACACTAGCAAGCCGACTAGGTCAACCGTAGTATAGCTCAATTTGTGAGCAACGCCGATCCCACAGGGACTTGTTCGATAATTATGAAAACTTAGTTATAAATTCAAGATTAACGGGGGTTTTGGTCTTTGACCAAAATAAACACGGAAAATAAAGTAAAGATCAAGGCTTATCAATTGAAGTAAATTTTTAACAACATTTAAGAAAGTAGATTGAACCGAACTAGTTAATTCTTACCTAATCGTTTTCTGTATTGATTCATACACTTTTATCATTAAAGTTCCAAGAATCGAGTCAATTTCAATGTATGTCCCTAAAGTGGTTACTAGATCGTGCGTGGACTCTAGAACCTTATGAATAGCTAAACGTCTACCGTGAGCGGGCTAGAACAATATTAGCGAAACACGAATTTAGAACTAGGAAATATCGATTATAATTACCGTAAACCTCGCTACGTAACAACCATGCACGGGCTAGTTAACTAATAACAATCTTATTGTTTCTTATCCAATTACTATCTTCAACCTTAGTTCCTTCGAAAGTAATTTACGAAAACATGGAAAGAAGTGGCCAATTTTTAAATACCTAAACGAAAACAATATAAGTAATCCAAACAATTTGTTTGGGGAAATTAAATCGTTGAGGCTTTTCCCAAATATAGACCGTTGGGTACTCTTTCAAAACAAAGTCTTTTCCTCGAGACTGGGCGTTTCTCGTGTATGAATCAATATAAATCACGTTTAGGTGCAAATTACCAACGATAATCATCCCAAATTTATAAAACATAGAAGAAAGAATCGACATGATTACCCAGAAACACGAGATCAATCTTCTAGCTATTCCTCCCCAATGAATCACCAAGCACACAACCAAGAATAGGCTAAAGAACTCTTAAACAATGAAGAGAACAAGACTTTTATTCATCAACCAACGACATAGTTTTATACTTTGAAAATCGTACATATTCTGCCGAAAACACATCTTATTCATAGTAAATTAACCGACCTAGGTCTTAGAAAGTTAATTTTGGATGTTTTGGGTAAAGTCGGTGCGCTTTACCGACCTATGCCCTCGGTTCAGCAATCGGATTGTCCCTGGACATGTCCAGACTCGTCTTGGGCTTGTCTGGGGCATGACCTGGACGCATGAGCCGCTGTACTAGACATATTCCTCGGTTTAGTGTGCCATGATTCTTTTCTAGGCTTGTCCAGAACGTGTCCTAACTGATCCCGGGCATCCCTTAGACAAATAGGCTTGTCCTGAGAATGTCATGGACTGATCTTGGACATGCTGTGGCTTGTCCAGAACTGATCCTGGGACTTGTCTAACACCTCGACCTGGTTCTCCTCTAGTTTGATCTCGATCTTTCTACATGATTCGATTCAAATCCTCATCGGCTCGGATTATTCCTACAAAGATCCATAAAACAAATAAGATAAAAATACGAAATAATCACGATAAAAGCTCATACGTAACTTCAAATCAAATTATGCCCTTTTATGTATAGTTTACCATGAATTAACCTTGTTTAAGTCCAATTTTTGCGGTAAATTGATACAGAAAATGTCATAAACTTGATTTGCATCCGGCGTGCACCTACGATGTGATTTTGGCAGTGAAATCGTTGTTCTTGTAGACACGCACCTACCATCGTGTTTGGCATACATATACCGATTTAGAGAGTTTAAAAGTTTTCTAGGCATGTCGGTCGTGCGCCTATGGCATCATAGGCGTGGGCCTAACTCCTAGAAGAACGTTTTGGGCTAGTTCTGAATGCTAATCGATATGTAAAGGTCTTATGCACATAGGCCACTCCCGAAAATCAATGTTTAATCATGTTTTGATGGTTTATTCTCTGTGACTTGGTATGCATTCCTTTGAGGGCATTACATGTTATTTTGAAATGTCTAACTTCGACTTCTTGTAGCCTTAGCTCAGTGCCACAACTGAGGCCCTCTATAGGGAGAAGGTGGGAGCACCGGAATGCGATTGTTTAGGCCTTGCAGCACGTTGACTTAGTAGTTAATGATCTCTTTACATTGTTCTAGGTAGTGTAACTAGAATGTCTAGGACTAGATGTCCATAGGAAGCCTATTAATGTGAATGAACCAGGTGGGTACACTTAAATCCATAAATTACATATGTGTTGTGTCTAAAAGCTAAAACGTCATTGTCATCGGTGAGACATGTCTATTCTTCTTTGTATGGGACAATTACTCCTCTCTACTTGGTCTGATGCCAAGGGACACATGTAACTCCCACAAGGGGACCTGAGCCCGTGCCTTTAAGGTGCTTCCCTTGTTGCGGTGCAGTCTTCATTGTGCGTAGTGTCCGTTGATCTTTATGTAACAAACATACTTATGCAAGGATGTACTACGGATCTAGTAGAGGGCGTGTGAGCTTTACTATTACAACCTATATGGTAGTGATTGTAGAAAGTATTCATGTTATATGCATACATGTATGTTATTGATTCGTACCTGATTCTTCTACCCCTTACTTAGTACGTATGTACCTACCCCATTCTTAATTGTTGCCCACCCCGAGAAGGTGGTGTCTTGTAGGTTGTTTTCGAGGCCACTGAGTGGTGACCTGGAGATGATGCATTTGAGGTCTATTTTCTTTATTCCATCATAATTGGGTATAGATTCTCTTATCCATTGTAATGATAGAAATCAGGGAGTTGAGTTTGTGGATGTCATGATGTAAAGGGTTATTTTTATTTTATGGTTATATTAAGTGTGTTGATGATGTATTAGATGCAACATATGTTGCTTTTGATCGTTTGATTGTCGTTATAGTTACTCAAGTTTGTCGTTTTGTCTATAACATTGTTCTGTGATGTTTATCTACATAAGGCTTATGAATATGATTTGATTAAATTTTAATTATATGCGAGCCGGGCGTTCTTTTCCGGATAAGGACTCGGTATCCGGGATAAGAGTGTCACAGTTGGTATCAAAGAGCACAAACTAACACCACTGCATATGATTCAAACTCTTAAGAGGTGGGCTAGTTGTGTTAGATCCGTTAGTTAGGAATCATGGAGCTAGACCTCTTAAGTGTAGACCCACTTAAGCTAGTCCATGAAGCGATGAGTCCTTTAAGGTTGGAACCTTTAAGCCAAATCATGTCACCTAGGACTAAAAGAAACTCTCTTTAAGTAAAGCTTTGGGATTGAAGTCTTATCCTTACATCCTTAAGTTGAGGCCCTCTTGGTTGAATTGTCTTTACACTCCCTATTGTGATCTCTCCACTTTCTTTTACACCTCAATATCAAAGCCGAATTTTTGACTTGGCCAATCTTTGTAAAGAATGATGTCTGCTTTAAATCTACAAATCCTTCACTTCCTCTTTTCACAGTTACTTGATTTGTTGTTTATCATAACTTTTTGGCCATGACTTGCTCGAGACAGGTTCTAGAAGAACCCAATAGTGTTAAAGGTTTCATGCTTTGACACATGGTTTCATCGTCCTTGTGGTTAACTTTTGCAACACGGATGAATGATTTTTGTTTCCGTGTTTTACTTTCACATAAAACCCGTTCCCTACTTGAAAAATTAAGAAAGTTTTCAACAATATGGACCACTGTCTTGTCTACAATTTCTATTTTTACATAAACTCAATATTCAACATGGATTGTTCAAAACATCCATGTCAATGCAGAACACTCTGTCCAGAAAATGTGCAGCATCACTTTCTGATGACGGTCAAATTATACCCGTAAAAGTCATCAACGTTGACCTTAAATCGAGATTAATAATGTATATTTCATATTAAATCACTCGTTTATATTTATTATTTAATGTTAAGTGATTATTAATATGATATTTGGTATTTAGCTGTTTTTATTATTTAAAGCCGATTTATTGTGAGATAATTATTGATTTTGCAGATCACAACAAATCGAGAGGATTAATGTCATTCAATCAATGATCTCAAGATAATGAAGGAAGGAAATCGGAGCATTAAGTGGAAGATTAATCGGATCAACATGCAAGCGTGGAGTGGGGAGCAAGATAGACGAGAAAAACGATTAACGTGTGCAAAAGTAGGTTCGGTCGACCGAGCCTATAGCTTCGGTCGACCGAGTGTAGCTCTTCGGTTGACCGAGCCTTAGGTTTGGGTCGGTTTCCGGCTTATATCGTGCTTATCTTCTAGAACCACCCTAAGTCGGCAAAAACCTCTATATAAGCAAGCAAATACGAGAATTGTAATACACACCAACATATACCTTAGAATATCATTCAATAAAATCACTCTATTCATATCTTGATTCAATGTAGTTTATTGAGGGTGTTTCCGACAATTTAAGGGCCGCAATATGTAAGCCTTTATTTTCTGTTTCTTTCTTTTAAGTAATTAATCCCTCCCAATTATGCTTTATCGTTTGAGTTAGTTAATCATAGCTAGATGATGTAGATCTAGGCTATGACGTTAGGGATGTGGCGACACCTTGTCTATGGGGATCCCATAACTTACGTCATACACTTAGTATTTATTCATGAATCTACTTGATTTAATTAATGCGTATCTATGTTAGTTTATATGAATGCTTTACGAATTACTGTTTAATCCGTTGTGTATGATGAAACGCTGAGAGATACGTTCAGGGATGTAATATGGGGGAAAAAGACCATTCGGTCGACCGAGCCCAGCTATTCGGTCGACCGAGCCCTGTTTTCATCCGTTAGATAGCCATGTCTTTATGTTAGGTTAACTTAATAGAATTTATCATCTTGGTAGGTATGGCCACGGCTACGTTGCTCGTCAGTTTTAATTAGCGTACGATTAGGAAATACCAATATAGGGCTCCTAGGTCGGCTCATGAATGATCTTCCGGGGCTTTCAGCGAGATCTAGGTAGGTTTTGTATTAGGGAATTGACGTCACCTAATTATACGTAGTTCGTAAACTAGCATGAGACCTAAAAGGTAATTGTTAGTTGGACGAGGGCTTGAGCGATCGTTTAGGAAGTACGCCTAACCATAGGAATGTTGCCTAGACGAGGTGTTCGATTAATATCGGCATCCTTAGAGTCGTAAGCGTGTGAGTTATATGAGATGGAGGCACCAAAAGGCGAAGTCACGTAACAATATCACAGTGATCTAGCCACCTAACCGGTGCTAAGTCAAGTTAAAGAGGATGACTCCCGTAGCCAATCTAAGATAGATACAAACGGATTGACAGTTAATAAGTTCAGTTTATTATATAAATTATCTAGGTCCAAACGATAAAGACTATAATTGGGGAGGTTAATTACGTTGTGTCGAGTCGTGTCTTTACTTTTCTTGTCTTATGTTGGTCGTAGACCACCTCTATGTCCTTGACATGTTTAATTAATTGTTTGTATGTAAGATGATCCATAATTGGTTCCCTGTGGGATCGACCTTGATTCACTATAGCTATACTACGATGGGCCTAGTCCTCTTGCTAGTATTGGTTTATGGTGGTCAAGTATATTATAACCTGATTGACCACGTCATCAAGTTTTTGGCGCCGTTGCCGGGGAACCAACGGTCAATTTTATATATAAATAATTTTTTATTCATGTCGAGTTTTCTATTTTAGAGTCAGTTTTTACGTTTTGAGTCCCTCTGGTTGTCTGCTCTGTCTGAAAATTCCAGATTCAAAAAAAAAAAAAAAAAAATTTAATAAAAAAAAAATATTTATTCGGTCGACCGAGAGACCTCATTCGGTCGACCGAGAATTTAGATTTTTTGTTTTATTTTGTTTTGTTCTTGTTCTGTTCTGTTTACACGGTTTCTGATTTGTGTTTTCGAGTCTGGAATTTCGCGTGTCTGTTTATCCCCGTATGTTTAATCCGTAGGTCTGATAGCAGCATGGGAAACCATGTTAAAATCAGTCTACGGTCTGTTTGTTTTTGTTTTTCTTCTGTTTGCAGAAACCAGGGAAGCAATATTCTGAGTCAGTAATTTTTCGCGGGCGCTGAGAAAATAACCCAGCAAACATGTGGAGCTACGAATCTAAGATGGGAAAAGCGATGGAAGCAATACCATTAAAACACCAAGATGGCTCCGAAAAAATTTATGGCTTAAATTCTTCGTGGTACAATGTTGAAGGCAAGGTACTACCCTTTTTTTTGCTTATGTTTTACTACCTTTTTGGTTTTTTGAGCATAAGTTAGCCTATACATGAACCTTAGTATGAATCTTGGCCCGGAGTTGGTTTGTAAGATTAATTTTATTAGTGTGGAAGGTTCTGCCCCAAATCTGTCTCATCTAGAGGGTGTAAGGAAACATGTAGTCGTTGAAAGGAAGTAGTGAATAAAGAGTTCCTCGTAGTTCTGTTAAAATCTCTTTGTCCTATGCATGAGATTGCTTCTACTGGTCAGGGGAGCAACAAATTGTGTAGATTAAGCATTCACAATCTAAAGAAGACGTTGAGTTTTGAGAGAACGCAATCTTCGGCTTTCATTGATGTTTATGGTGATGGCTTCTCGGTGAACCCACCTTAAACAAAAACGAGATTACGCTTTGGGTGACAATTTAGAAATCGGAGACTCTTAGTACATTGGTTCGGAAATGGTTTAACCATTGTTGGGCGAGTTCAAACGAGCTTCGGCTCAATCAACTCCCCTCCACGTGTGATGTACGTTACAGCAGTTCAACAAGACTTAGCATAGCCGATAAGCCTTCAGGCTAAACGGGGCTTATCTTGACGGATTGGCCTGAACTGTCACATACGTTCCAACGAATAAGACGGCGTAGGCTTGCCTACATAACCGACCTTATTCGGAGTACTTAGATTCATTATTTCTTATTGTCAAGGCCAAAACCGTAATTTTAACCGAATTTCTTAGAATTCACTAATTCCTAAAACGAGAGCCGAGGTAAGAGCTTTGGATAAATGGTATGGATAAATGTCGTTTCCTAGGTCTCACAACAAAGGGAAGGGTATTAATCCGCAAAAGCGACAAGCCACCTCTAATAGTGCTCAGAGGGGTCAATATCTCGTGATCCAAGAATAATGACTGACAAGGATACTTTTGGAAAGTCGAGCTGAGGACTTTAAACTCAGAACTACTTCTTTAAAACCCTTAGGATTTCTTTTTAGGATTATAGGTTTTATTTTCTTTGAGTCAAATAAGAGTAACGTGACATGTGTTGAGGTTTTTTATTTTTCCGTGTTCCGATGGCCATTGGGCTAAGGATGTGCAAAACTTTTTTACTCAATATAGGCCACGTGAAATAGAGTTCCGTAGGAGAGTCGAGAAATTGCTAAAGAAAAAGAAATTTAGCAATCCACCTTAAGATGGAAGCATTAAGAGAGCTTGAGAATTACTGAAAATGTAACGGAGAATGATTGGTGCAAACAAGAACAATTTTGGTCAACTTCCAAAACTTTTTAGAATGGCGATCCGAGTGAAAATCCATAGTAGTGTGCAATTCATTCTGCAATTATCCTTATCTTTCCCTTTACATTTTTTCACCTTCAAACTTTTCTATTCTCTCACCAATCTGCACCACAGTTCACATTTCTAACCATTCTTTCATCGTCTCTTTTTCTTTCCATCCGTTTCTTTCCATTCGTTTCACTCTCCCACCCAATATCAATGCCTTAACCACTTTCAACCCACCCATAAACACAATTTCTTACCCACCCTTTATCTTTTCTTCCCACCCTTATGTGTATCATTTTTCTGAACCCATCATACTCTCAACCTCCGTTTTGTTTACACAATACCTATGTGTTGCGGAATTTGAAATATTGCTAAGCTTTACTGATTATTTTTTATCATTTTGATTTTCATGATCCTAGTTGGGGGAAGTGTAGCTCTGAACCTAGCTAGATTTTAAAGGTTTTTGGTTCGATCAAAGTACAACTTATCTTTCTACCGGAAGTTTTAAATTTCACATTTTTTTTTCCCGTCTATTCCGGTATTTCTAGATGATCAGTTTTGTTCTACATTATCCCACCGACCAGACCTTGTTGATGACGGTTATGACTTTTACGTGATACATTGGGTTATTAGTAACTTCGAGGAGAAGCTACATCTTCCTAAGTTGTTGATATCCAATGCAAGCGGGAAGTTTCTACGTTAAGTATTTGATTTTATCTTTAGCCCATAGGTCGCATTCAATCTGTTATACCTTACCAAGTTTCTCTTCTCCTGGATTGGATACCTTTTCGATCGAGTAACCCTCGTGTTTTCCCACATGGGGTCATGCTCTTTGATCTTTGTCTTCTCCACCCGGTTTTATGAATATTTAGGCGGTGGAGGTTGTAGATAAAGACCACCATCTTTAGTTGCTTGTTTATTTTTCTTTCTATTTAGTATTCTTCTTGTCATTGGTTGTATAAAATAAAGTGGCTTAAACTGTTTTTCGGTATTCATACCTAATTACTGCCACATTATTCTATAACTTCCATAGACATGGTGTTATTAACGGTTTCGTGGAGTTTGTTTGCTTATACAGGATGTGTCTATCTCTCCACGGCGTGCTGAAATTTACTCCGATCTTTTTCCTTTACTTGAGAGCCATTTCCAGAGCTAAGTCTTTTTCCTAACTTCTCATTTATTTTTGTCATTGAGGACACTGCCACGTTTAAGTGGGGGGTAGGAGACTTAGCCATGTTATGAATGGAAAATTGAATGAAACGGTACAAAATTGAAAAAATTGAATAAATACCATATTAGGTATCTCGTACCCTTAGAATTGTGAGTTCCTAGCTAAGAATTGATAGGAAAGGAACCAAGCTTAATGAGTACGTGATCATTTTATACTTATGTTAAGTAAATTTAAGGATATTCATGCCCGTTTTTGCAAGTAGTTATTTATTATTCAATTACTCAATCTGTGAATCGAGTATACCGCGCAAATCATAATAACTGAAGAAATTATGTGTACATTGCATAGATGATTGGTTATGTGAACTTAGTATCAATATCTATCTGCTGATGCATTCTTATCTTTTAGCCATTAAAGCGGAGTAATAAGCTTGAGACGTACCTGTGTTTTAGCAAAATGTTAGACACTGGGCTTGTAGTAACATTACCAAAGTAGCCCCGCGCTTGTGGTAATATTCGATGCTATACATGATCTAAGATAGGGGGATACTCTAAAAAGTTTTCTTCCTTGAGATTTATAGTATTTGAAAAATATGAAGATATGAAAAGAATATTCAACTCTTTAAGAGGCTTTGAGTAGTACTCGGTCTCCAAGTCCAAAAACCCTATAGATACGCTCTTGCTTATTGCTCTAGTGCTTCAAAAATTTAAAGGCTTGAGGAGTATGAATGCTGAGGTTGGTAGGTTGAGATTGCGAAGTTAGCATAAACTCTGATCTTGCCACGAATATATAAAACTAAATGCACATGCACACAACACTTCGATTCATAGTCAGTAGTGAATAATGGATATCTTATGAGCATGACTAGTATGAGTTGACTTGAGTTTCTTGTGTAAGTATGATTTGACCATAGAAAATGTTGTCTTGGGGAATGACTTATTGATGCTTTGTTCGGGACGATCAAAGTCTAAGTGGGGGTAGTTGATGACGGTCAAATTATACCCGTAAAAGTCATCAACGTTGACCTTAAATCGAGATTAATAATGTATATTTCATATTAAATCACTCGTTTATATTTATTATTTAATGTTAAGTGATTATTAATATGATATTTGGTATTTAGTCGTTTTTATTATTTAAAGCCGATTTATTGTGAGATAATTATTGATTTTGCAGATCACAACAAATCGAGAGGATTAATGTCATTCAATCAATGATCTCAAGATAATGAAGGAAGGAAATCGGAGCATTAAGTGGAAGATTAAACGGATCAACATGCAAGCGTGGAGTGGGGAGCAAGATAGACGAGAAAAACGATTAACGTGTGCAAAAGTAGGTTCGGTCGACCGAGCCTATAGCTTCGGTCGACCGAGTGTAGCTCTTCGGTTGACCGAGCCTTAGGTTTGGGTCGGTTTCCGGCTTATATCGTGCTTATCTTCTAGAACCACCCTAAGTCGGCAAAAACCTCTATATAAGCAAGCAGCTACGAGAATTGTAATACACACCAACATATACCTTAGAATATCATTCAATAAAATCACTCTATTCATATCTTGATTCAATGTAGTTTATTGAGGGTGTTTCCAGCAATTTAAGGGCTGCAATATGTAAGCCTTTATTTTCTGTTTCTTTCTTTTAAGTAATTAATCCCTCCCAATTATGCTTTATCGTTTGAGTTAGTTAATCATAGCTAGATGATGTAGATCTAGGCTATGACGTTAGGGATGTGGCGACACCTTGTCTATGGGGATCCCATAACTTACGTCATACACTTAGTATTTATTCATGAATCTACTTGATTTAATTAATGCGTATCTATGTTAGTTTATATGAATGCTTTACGAATTACTGTTTAATCCGTTTGTGTATGATGAAACGCCGAGAGATACGTTCGGGGATGTAATATGGGGGAAAAAGACCATTCGGTCGACCGAGCCCAGCTATTCGGTCGACCGAGCCCTGTTTTCATCCGTTAGATAGCCATGTCTTTATGTTAGGTTAACTTAATAGAATTTATCATCTTGGTAGGTATGGCCACGACTACGTTGCTCGTCAGTTTTAATTAGCGTACGATTAGGAAATACCAATATAGGGCTCCTAGGTCGGCTCATGAATGATCTTCCGGGGCTTTCAGCGAGATCTAGGTAGGTTTTGTATTAGGGAATTCACGTCACCTAGTTATACGTAGTTCGTAAACTAGCATGAGACCTAAAAGGTAATTGTTAGTTGGACGAGGGCTTGAGCGATCGTTTAGGAAGTACGCCTAACCATAGGAATGTTGCCTAGACGAGGTGTACGATTAATATCGGCATCCTTAGAGTCGTAAGCGTGTGAGTTATATGAGATGGAGGCACCAAAAGGCGAAGTCACGTAACAATATCACAGTGATCTAGCCACCTAACCGGTGCTAAGTCAAGTTAAAGAGGATGACTCCCGTAGCCAATCTAAGATAGATACAAACGGATTGACAGTTAATAAGTTCAGTTTATTATATAAATTATCTAGGTCCAAACGATAAAGACTATAATTGGGGAGGTTAATTACGTTGTGTCGAGTCGTGTCTTTACTTTTCTTGTCTTATGTTGGTCGTAGACCGCCTCTATGTCCTTGACATGTTTAATTAATTGTTTGTATGTAAGATGATCCATAATTGGTTCCCTGTGGGATCGACCTTGATTCACTATAGCTATACTACGATGGACCTAGTCCTCTTGCTAGTATTGGTTTATGGTGGTCAAGTATATTATAACCTGATTGACCACGTCATCACTTTCACTTATTCTTATGTTTTGAACGAGTTAAACACCTTCAAATGACTTGCATTTTTTATATGTTGTAGACAACACTTTTATCTACAATATTCCTTCGGGAATCAAGTTCAAATTCCTTTTCGTTTGATCGCAATATGCATTTCAAAAAAGTATTTATTAATCTGGAAATTTTGACAGCTTGTGCATGTGGCAAAATAATTGTTTTTGACCGACTCAATATCATTCAAAAATTCTAATCTATTGCTATATTGTGAGAAACTCCAGTACCTAAATATTTTCTCTTTTGATCATGCACAAAATTCTTTCCGTTTGGTTGCACCTGTCGATAATATCACGTCCGGAGTAAATATAGACCCCAACTGCCTAAAATGAATCCTCACCTCTTTGACTTAAGGTTAGGGCTAAGAGAATAATAAGTTATGATCAGCATGTTATAGAGGTTGGTCCCTGAAGTTTGATCTTCTCTTGGGTTGAGGATTTTAGTAGGATGTTGGTAAGGCTAACGTTATGGTTCTTTTTTGCAGTTATAAACAAGCACCAAGTCGCTGTCTTCTAGAATGCCATGCTTGATGTCCAAACCGTTCATGCCCTTCTCCAACCCTACTTTCTCCAGTAAATGATTTCCAGGTTAATTCATCACTAGCGATCTTGATCTCAACAGATCCACTCGACCTGTTGTCATGAATTGCCTCAGAAGAATATCTCCTTAATCCTTCAGTTGGTCCCTTGGAAAGGCTTTGGACAAGTTTAGAAGGGGGGGGGGGGGGTGAATAAACCTGTCACTTTAATTTTTTAATGGAGTTAAGATAACTCTGATGAGATTTAGTCTACTGACTATTTCTACCATTGAGTTTAAATGCATCGGATATATTATTAAGCCTTTTTAAGTTTTTTTGTTCTGTTGAAAATATGTTGTGCTGAGTTCGGTGAACATAGCAGAGGGCTTCATGTAATTCAATCAGTTTTGTAAATGTCAGCTTGTTGCTTGAAATAAATACTATAAACTAATCATGAACTGAGTTTTCTTTAGCTTTCTTCTCTGTTGCAACATATGCAGTTTTTTCAATTTATACGCCAGACTGATTTCCATCAATGTCTGTTTCCTATTCTTTATGCTCACCAATCTGACTGACTTCCCCCCCTTAAAGGTACACCCTCTTTCTTCTCAACTTCAATTTTAGCTATCTTCATCTTAGCTGTGACTTCTTTCTCTTATGTTTCAATGTTGTTCTCCTTAACTTGATCAACTGCATCTTTAGCAACATCCAAAACTCCTATTGTTAGGTGTGATGCCCGAAAGACAATTTTGTAATTGTTTTATTTAACAAATGAAATGATGTTATTATTCATTTTTTATTATTCTCATATTCACCGATGTGACAATAGTATCTACACTACAGAAAACCCTAAAGTATATCGTTTATGTAATCACTTAACTCAGTGTATAGTATATACACAGGAGGATTGAGTTAGTGAAGATGTACTTAAAATACAATTAGCCCGTAGTGAAGTTAATCGAGAGTATCGGGTCTCTCCTTTAACGTGCTATTAATGCGCCCGAACACAATAGGTGTGATTGTCTTATCCGGACTTTCGGTTAAGAGAACCTAATGGGGCATTTATATATGATAGATATATCATATACGGGTGCCGGACCGATTTGATTAGAGTTCACGATATAATTCCGTAATCGAGAAGTCTTATCGAATCAATGGATGATCATATTTATGGATATATCTTAATCCCGAGGTGATCACCGTCACCGCTTGAATCGGTATGAGGTTTGACTTGACGGTTAAGGATTACACCGAGTCCGTGGTCCGAATTACCCCATCTTGGCATTGTACTTGGATTGAGTGAGTAGTCCGTGTTATCACGGATACGGAATCCATTCCTTCCATTTATGGAAGTAGATAGACAGCTTCCCTTATTTGTTGATCCTAGAAACTGATCGATCGTACGAGTTCATATTACACTGATTAGCTACCAGTGAGTTGTATGAATTAATTGATCACTAGGGGGTTAATGGTAAATAATGATAAGAGGTTCTTAAAAGGGTTAACGGTAACTTCCCGATTTAGAATGAACAGTCTATGGAGGATTAATCCATATGTAATGATTATATCAATGGACGCTTATTATTATTCTCGTGAGGAGATAAATATAATCTCATAATCGGAGGAGTGCAGTCACAGGATTATGGTGGCATATTCCTGTGATTGATTTATCGAATATAATTATTCTGTTCGCAAGATAATTATTTATTTGATTTATCGGAGCCGCTGATTATTAGTCCATGGTCCCCGACGTGCCTCCTAATATAGCATAGCTATTCTCGGACGTCGAATCCTAATAATATTAATTTAGTTCTTGTTGGACTTTATTAAACGATATGTGAATTAATTGTTTAGTGGACTATTAAATTTGTTGGGCTAAATAATTAAATAAGTGGAAAAGACATTTTCCATAATCTTGGCCCAATTAGTGTGTGTGTGGAAAAAAATCATATTGACTAGGTCAATGATGATGATTTTCGCCCCATATGTTTATTGGTCAACAAGGAATTAGTTTTCTTGTGATTAATAAGACATGTGCATAAAATATTTATTGGATAAATATTTATGGTAAATAATAAAGATAAATATTATTCTAGATTTGTTCTAGAATATTATGGAATTATCTTTTATTAATTGGATTATTTATTTGCAAAATAAAAATCCTTGGAGGCTAAGTTTTACTCTCCTATATAAAGAGAGTTCTCCCAAGCCTTAACACACAATAAAATTCGACACTCATCTTTTAGTAAGAAGTAAAGAATTTTCGGCCAAGGGAGATTTGGGGAGAAATCTTGGAGATTTTTCCGGGTAGCATATCGGAAGGGTTCGAGTCGAGAATTCCTTCCACCGGGAGTTGCTTGGATCACACGTACGGAAGATCGTGGTGCTCTTCACATCTTCTCACATTCATCCTTTTGCGGTTCTTCAACTTGAATTTTGAGATTCAAGAGGTATGATCTACATCCCCCTTGTAGAATAGATCTAGTTGTTTTATTACGTGTATTATATAGATCTAGATCCATAAAATCGCTTCCGTTGCGGATGGTATTACTAACACCTATATCAATAAGTGATTTAGGCCCTTCTTATTCATGTTCTTCTTTAGATTGTGATTCAGACCGAGACTCTAAGTCTGATGCAGTACATTCATCTTCCTCTGAACTTTCTTTATAGATTCCTCATTGACCCGTAAGATCTCTTTCTCTTCCCCCTTATTGGCATCATCTTTTGAAATGAGGTTCAAAATGATTGAGTTTAGTTGTTGGTTGGATGCCAATATAGTTTGAGCAACAACAGAGTCATTAAGTGTATTTTCAATGAGATGCACTATATTGTGTAGATCATTAGCGAAGTTTTCAAGCTATCCTTAGTATCAGTTTTCCTTAGTATCAGTCATATTGGTTTGACTCAATGGTTGTTTTCCTTATGTCAATCAGAGTGTTCAGGAAATTGCTCTTTATACCTTGCACTTCTTTCAGTAGTGCCTTCCTTTCACCCTTTCTTTCATCAAGAGTCGTCATGATTTTCTCAAGTACGTTTAGATTGTCCTTTTGTGCTCTTATTACTTTATTTGTTTTGATTCTAATGACTTTAAGCTTGGTTGGCACATCTTCACAATCTTGAACTGACTTTTCTTTAGTTTTCTTCTCAGTTGTAACATCTGAATTATTCTCAGTTCCTGCACCAGACTGATTTCCAACAATGTTACTTTCTTGTTCTATCTGCTCACTAATATGATTGACTTCCCCCTTAGAAGGTACAATCTCGGTTTTATGGGTGCCAGCTACAACTTCTTTCTTCTCAACTTCATTTTTAGCTATCATCATCTCAACCGGTACTTCTTTCTCTTCTGTTTCAATGTTGATCTCCTTAACTTGATGAACTGCATTTTTAGCAAAATCCATAACTCCTCTATTAGTAGGTGATTTAGGCCCTTCTTGTTCTGGTTCTTCTTTAGATTTTGATTCAGACTGAGACTCTGAATCTAATGTAGTAGATTCATCTTCATCTGAACTTCCTTCTTCTCATGATTCTTCTTCCTTTTCATCAAATTTTGCAGATTTTGTTTGTTGTTGTGATGCAAGATCCCTTTCTGCATATCTCGGTTTCCCTGTGAATCATCATCATCATCACCGTCATCCTTCTTCTTTGAGCTTTGTGAGTCTCCTCCCACCAGCTTCTTCCATTATTGGTTTCTAATTTCTACATGGCCATTACTGATGAAATCTGAAGTGTCAAATAGTTGTGATTGGTTTGTGATGTCAAACATTCCAAACACCCATGGTTCATTTATCACCATCAGCTCCATTTACTCGTCTTGATTTCTGATTGAGCTGAATTTCTAGTGAGCGTAGTTATCAAATCTCTTACAATCAATTGCAATCCTTTGTTCTATTTCAGTGTATGGATCAGTTTCTGTTTGTAGGATAGCGCCCTTTGAAGTGGTAGAAATCTCTGTTGTACCAGTGGTAGGGACTTCAAGAACAAGGTCCTTGGGAACTTCAGTTATAATTTAGGGAATATTTGCAGGTACATCCAGCTTCTCAGTTATGGCTTTAACTGTTTCAGCGTTAATTGGTTTTGAGTAGTATCTGTAAATCCTATTGATACAATAACATGTTCTTAGTCTATTCTCTCATTCCCGGCATTCTTCTCTTGATTTACTTCCACTGCTTCTTCATCAAGAGTTACAACTTGTTGAACAGACTTCTCAGTTTCCTCTTTCTTTTCAGACATAGAGGATTCAGCTTTCTTGATTGATTCTTCTTTGGATAGCATGTATGTTGACATTTGAGGGGTGGATCTAGCTTTTGTTATAAGAGTCATCATACCGGCTATTTTTGGTGGAATTTCATTTTCATCTTCAGAAGTCTCTTCAAACTCAGTAATCTTCAAAACTGGTTCCCCCTGAATATCAGCTTTGGGTTTGGTGGGGGTTTCTTCATCAGTTTTATGTCTCTTGATTTGATGAAATCAACTTTCTGTATTTGAGACGGTTGGTTTTCTCTCTGATTTTGATGATTCAACTTTCCTTTTCTAAGAGTTTCTTTTGAGTTTCTCTTCTGGATTTTCCTCTTTTTCTTCTTCTTCAATCTCAGTTTCAACAGGAATTTTCAGTTTTCTTCTTCTCTCATTTAAATGTTTGATTGTTATATCCACCTCTTCTTCTGTGAGAATTTTCTTGGTGGTCTTCCTTTTATTCATGCTATGTTCAACAACTAATGTCACAAATTTCTTCTTGGCCTTGGTCTTTTCTGATTTGACTGTGATTATCTTTGTTATGACCCATGGCAAATTTCCATAAGGTCTTCTTCGAAAAGTATTATACTTTTGTTCATACATGTATTCTACACATCCATAAGGTCTAAAATTTGGTTGTGTAGGACTCACATATGCTTTCTGGCCTTTTGGTATGTAATGCTGTTTGGATTGATTTTTATTCTTAGAAGAACTAGCATAACTATAAGTTTGCTATCTATTAGGAGCAGCCCTGTAATATGGAGTCTACTGAAGTCCCTGCTGAGGTCTTGTATAAGTCCTCTGCTGAGTCCATTGCTGAGGTTTTCCCTTAGGAGTATGGTTATACCTGTTGTTTCTAGCAGTAGGGGCAGGAATATTCCAATTTTCATCAGCAGGGAACAATCTACCTTTCCCCCTGAGATAAGTATCCCTAGATTGATTGACATTTTTAGGTTTAGGATTCTTATCCTTGGAATACATTTGATTTTTGCCCTTTTGTGGTCCAACAGACTTGGTAGCTGGTCTGCTATCAGTAGGTCTAGAAGGTACATCAGCCCTACTCTTACATTCATTCTTTTTGTTAGGTACTGTTGACCTTTTTGACTTCTGATTTTGCCTCTTTGAAGCATTCTCAGTAGGTTTCACTATCTCAGCAACCTTATTGGGAGTTGGATCTTGTGCAGGCACAAACTTAGGACCAATTCTGGTACTAGGTTCAGTAACCTTACTGAATCCACTCTTGTGTAGTGCCCGAAAGACAATTTGTGTAATTGTTTTTAATAATGGATGACCGAATTTATCTCACCTTAGTTACTTGCTTTGTGCTTGTAAAGTAATACACTGCTGCAAACCCTAAGTATATCTGTATGTAACCACTTAACTCAGTGTATGGATTACACGTGAGGATTGAGTTAGTGGTGATATACTTAAACTGTTAGTCCGTGGTGAATTTAATCAGAGTTTAGGGTCTCTTGATTAAAACACCAATAATGTGCCCAGAACACCTTATGGTGTGATAGTCTTATCCGGACTGTCGGTAGAAGGTACCTACGTGGGGCATTTATATATGATGGCATTCATATAGGACTGGACCGATTTAATCTGTATTTCTCGATATAATTCCGTAATCGAGGAATCTTATTAAATCATTAGATGATCATATATGGATCGGCCTTAATCCCGAGGTGATCACGAGTGGTACCGCTTGTCCCGGGGTAGTGTTTGATGTGTTAGTTACGGTTCACTTAAATATGTGTTCCAAGCCACTTCTCATTGGCACTATCTCCGGATGAGTGAGTAGTTCGATTTTCACGGACATGGAATCCATTCCTTCCCGCGGGAAGTAGAGAGACAGATCCCTTATTTGTTAGCCTTAAGAAAGTGATCGATCCCGGGAGTTCATATTAGACTAATTGATCACTAGTCAGATATGTGAACTAATTGATCATCAGGGGGTTAATGGTAAATAAGGATAAGATATTCTGTGTCGGGTTTACGGAGATATCCCAATCAGAATGGATAGTCTATGGAGGGTTAATCCGTATGTAGTGATTATATCAATGGACGCTTATTCACTCTATAGGTTGAGTATAAGTATACATCTATAATCGGTAGAGTTCAGTTTCGGGTTTATGGTGGCGTAATCCCGGAATTAATAATTAATGTACTTATTCGGTTCGTTGAATAATTAATTATTGGAGCTAATGGTTATAGGTCCATGGTCCCCGATGTGGCTTCTGTAATTCGGACTAATGATCTTGTTATTTGGGCCTCAGTGATAATTAATTGGCTGGACTAATTAATTGATATGCATGAATATTATTTAGTTGGGCTAAATAATTTAATACACAGAAAAGACATTTTATGTGGGCCTGGTGGGCTTAGTGTGGCGCCAATATGTCTTGGATTTTCCAAGAAATTAGTTTTCCTGGATAATGACATATTGTGTAATTTGTTATTTATTTGTTAAATAATTAATTGGATAAATAAAAGAAAATAATTTATTTATTATTTATCTCTTAACTATAAGGATAATTATATTTTCTTATTATAAGATTGTAATTATCTCTTATTTTTATTGTATAATAATAATTAGAATTATCGATTGGGTATAGGTTTTCTCTCTTGGATTTTGCCTATAAAAAGAGAGTTCTCCCCGAGCCCTAGGAGAAGAGAGGGCCACGAAATTTATAGAGAAAAAAGGCTAAGGAGTTCGATCCTTAGCTCCACCCGGTTGGAGAAAAACTTGGAGTTTTTCTTGGAAGCATATCAAGGAGGTTCTCATATCAAGAAGGGTGTCCACCAACCGCCGTTTGGAGAACACATCGGAAGATCTTGGCTTCTCTTCCTACTATTGGTAACATGATCTTAACCCCCTTGTAGTAGTTTAAGTCCTTTAATTATGTATTGTGATATATAAGTCGTGATCCATCCACTGCGCGTAGATC
The DNA here is from genome assembly GCA_036785695.1 of Gentiana straminea. Lineage (NCBI taxonomy): Eukaryota > Viridiplantae > Streptophyta > Magnoliopsida > Gentianales > Gentianaceae > Gentiana > Gentiana straminea. The sequence continues at coordinate 8,559,855 of JAVUPR010000224.1, read as the reverse complement.
TAACTCGTTTAGATCTAAGAACCTGCATCCTTCATGTCTGATATAACCTATACAATTATCAGACTCTAGTAAAACCTATACATTCACTTCTAGACATCTTCTAGCTTTTCACTATAACAGCTAGTTTCAGCACTTCATCAATGGGGTGTAAACAAACAAGTAACTAAATAAGATGAATCATCATCAAAACTAAAATTTTATTTCCAACAATTGCTGAGTAAAAAATATGAATGAAACAACAGTAAATCCAACTTCAAAAGTTCAATAAAAACCAGGAAAGCCTTATGGTGACATATCGGGCTTAGGGTTTGACAATCAACAGAATTCTCAGACTTGACCTAGTTCAGCTACTCCTGAGTTTGTGGCTACACAAAAGTCTAGACCTCAGAAAACTGCTGAAAATATTAGAACTTATAAGAACTCAGCTAAGCCTTATGCAAATACCGACAAATTTGATGATCAGTTATTAGCACTCAGCAAACTGACAGATCTTACAGAAAACCTCTAGAAATGGCTAGAAACAGCAAAACTGACCAAAATTCAATTAAAAACAACAACAAACCAATTGAACCTAATATGCCAAGGAATAATTTTCTTTCAAGGAATACTTGATTCAGGGGGAAAGGTAGATTCTTTCCTACTAATGAAGATTTGAATGTCTCTAATCCTATTGCTATATCAACTCAGTTTCATAAAGTTCATAAGGTTAAGCCTCAATACAGAGTTGTCAATCCAAGACAGCAGACCTGTGTGAAATATGATAGATCCAACAATATGAATAGAAGTATGCACAATATACCTAAAGGTCAAGAGACGTACTCAAAGGAAATGAATACTCTTTTAAGGATGTTCCAAAACTCTAGAAGAAGAGGCAAATTCATTGAAAAGGAAACCATACTTACAAGGTTCAAATACTAATATAAAAAGACCCAAAAATGCATGGGTACCAAAGAAAACTTAATCTGTTTTGCATGAATGAAAACTGACACTTGATGATTCATCAAACTGACTCCCACAACTCTGAGTTGGAAAATTTCAACTTGTGGTATCTACACTGACGAAGTGATCAAAAACCGAGGAATGATGGAACTGACAAAAATAATGTTGACTTGTGAAATTAAGTCTTGTGAAACAAAAACAACTTTCACAAAACTGAGAAACATATACAGATGGAGATACATTGTATCTACCCCTTTTACTGATACAATCTACGAATGTCATAAAACGTTATTACCTATGTCAGTCGTAACAGTTGATCCCCCCACTAAACGTTACTTTTCCGTATCTCTAGAAAAATGATGTGGCATACGATACTACAGCTTACCCATTCAAATTCCATCATCAAATCACCTTATCAAACCTATTTATACCACTTCATCATCCTCACTCAAACTTTCTCATTCATTCGCATCCAAGAATTATCAGAATTCTTCATCTCCTTACTAACAAACTTTTCAAAAAGTTTCAAGAAATCATGATTGAAGCAGGAATGATGATCTCCATTGATCAATTCCTCACTAAGTTTGACAATTCTGGACTTGGAAACCAAATTGTACAAAAGATCCTCAAAATCAAAGGGCTAGAAGGAGTGTTTAACAAAGATTTACAAAGTGTGTGCTTGGAAAGTATTTGTCAATTCTATGCGAATGGAGGAACGTCAGTCAATGACAAGAATGTACTGGAGTACAAGACCAATGTTAATCAAAAGAAGATAGTAGTTACTGAAGAAACAATTCTAAACATTTTCGGTTTTTGATGACAGTTAAAATATACCTATTTATGTCATCAATTCTAACCTTAAATCGGAGTTAATTATATATTTCATATTTAAATCACGTGTTTATATTTATTATTTAATAATAAGTGATTATTAATATGATAATTGGTATTTAGCTGTTTTTATTATAAAAGAGCAATTAAATTGTGTGATAAATATTGATTTTGCAGATCATGATAAATCGGGAAGATAATTATCATGCAATCAGGGAGATCTCAAGATAAAAGAGAAGAAAATCGGAGCATTGAAGAAAGGATCAATCAGATCAATTCAAAAAGCGTGGAGTGGGAAACAAGTCGGACGAACCGAAGTGAAAACGCGTGAAGAAGGAGGCTCGGTCGACCGAGCCATGCCATTCGGTCGACCGAGCGTGTAGGTTCGGTCACCCGAGCCTAATTTGATAAGTGCACGTCAATCTTCTGGATTCTCCCTATGTCGGCTACAACTCCTATATAAACATCAGCCACGATGTTGAGAACACACACCACTACAACACAAAATAATTCATACAATTTTATATTTTGAAGATTTAGTTTTATTTTCTTTATGTTCGTTCATTGTGGATTCGTCGGATTCTCCGATTAGGGAGCGCATTAAAGAGTGGGAGTCACTCTCGTCTTCGAGGGTATGACTATTCAATTATGCAATCTTTATTTGTAGATCTGATATATTTTCTTATGGAGTAGTTTTATTTGTATTGATTGCGTGATGTAGATTTATTTACGAACCCATGTGCTTAGGTTAGAAACGTTAAGAAGTAATCATGATTTGTTTCGGCACAGAACTGTGTTCGGTCGACCTAGACATGTCACTCGGTCGCCCGAGTGCTGTCGTTCGGTCGACCGAGTGTGGGGATGTGTAGGGCAATATTATGATCGGCTTCGACTACGTCAGATTCTCTGATTTGGAATTTAAACGAGTAATTAAACCTGATCAACTTAATTATTCGTCATCATAATTTAACATGAAACTCAAAAAGTGATTGTTACTTAGGATATAGATTGAATCGGCATCTAAGAAGTACGCCTCACCATAGGAATGTTGCTTAGATGAGGTTACGGTTTATACCGGCGTCCCTAGTGAAATAGTTGTGTCAGAAGTTATATGAGATGGAGGCATTAAAAAGCAAAGTCACGTAATGGAGGCACGATGATTTAGATGGCCTAACCGGAGCTAAATCTACCTTAGGGGATGACTCCCGTAGTCATAATAATTAATCTTTAATGTTTGTTTTGTCTCGTTATCAACCTAATTCACATGGGGGAGTTATGATCTACTAGCGTAATCAATACTATTTGTCTAGATAATATCAACCGTATTATCCGTGTTTTAGTAGTCTTTAATTTGTCTTTGTGGTATTTTGTGTCTTGTGGTTGTCACTATTTTATTTACTGCATTTAGTTGGTCATAGACCGCCCTTTCAATTTAGTTCTGATAAAGTAAGTTGTGTTTTGTTTGGCCGAGTCTCTTGTGGGATCGACCTCGACTCTATCTAGCTATACTACAATTGAACCTAGTTCTCTTGCTAGTGGGTTAGTAGGTCTCGAGTTAATAATTTAACTTGACCTCCATCAAGTTTTTGGCACCGTTGCCGGGGACTCGAGTCATTAAATTGAGATATAGCTTATTTTGTTGGAACTGGATTCGTGAATATTCTGTGAATAAGAGTCTGTATATTAAAACAAAGTGTCGTAAAAAAAAAAAAAAAAAAAAAAAAAAAAAAACGTTCGGTCGACCGAACCACAGCTCTCGGTCGACCGAGAATTTATTTTCTTTTCTCGTTTCGATTCTCGTCTTAGTTTTAAAACATTCTCGCTTCGTTTTATTTACGTTTTCTTTTCTCAAACTTATTTCGAGTCTCGTTTTAGTTTTACTTAGTGAGTTAAAGGCCTAGCCTTTACTAGTGATTAATTGTTTTATTGTTGTTTACTATTTTATAGTACGCTACTAGGAAATCGAAGGAACCGCTTGAACCTTATAATCCTGAGATAGAAAAATTTGCGAGAAGGAATAGGAAATTAGCTAGGGAACTGGCTAAACAAGGAGAAGAGGATCCAAATCTTGAGGAAAGCGAGCAAGGGGTGGAAGAAGGACATACAACCGATCATTCTAAGCATTCCGAATCTGAAACAGAAATGGAAGGAAATCCGGTCAATCCAAACCAGGTACCTAATCCTGTTATTAATCCAGTTATCAATAATGCCAATAATGTGAATGCAAATGTTAATAATGAGAACCAAGCCCTAGTCCAAGGAGCGAGGCGCACTTTGCAAAGTTATGCAACGCCCACTATTGAACAATTCATTCCCGCTATAGTAGCACCGCAAGATGCTGCGGAAGTCTATCACCCTAGGCCTAATGTAATTCAAATGGTGACCAATTATTCTACTTTTCATGGAGTCCAAAACGAGGATCCCGGTGTTCACGTGACGAATTTCTTGGAAATCGTTAGTACTGTGAAACCAGAATTAATCCCGGAGGGTAACATTCGTCTTAAGCTTTTCCCTTTCACTTTGAAAGATAAAGCTAAGCAATGGCTTCTCTCTTTAGAGGCTGGATCAATCACAACTTGGGAACAATTGTTGCAAAAATTCATGAATAAGTATTTTCCCTTAGGAAAAACTTTTAAGTTACGCCAAGATATCCTAGGATTTAAGCAACAACCTGGGGAGAGTTTTGATCAAGCTTGGGAGCGTTTCAAGGAAGCTATGAAGAAGTGTCATCATCATGACATCTCTCTTTGGCTTTTAATGCAAACTTTTTACCATGGGTTGAGAGAGACTGAGAAAATTAGAGTAGACGCCTCCAAAGAATGGAGCGTTTTTCTTTTATCTCCCGAGGAGGCACAAGGGAAGATGGAGCAAATAGCGATGAATAGCCAATGGGGAGGCAATGACATAGCTACTGTGAAGATGGCCGCTGATATATTTGATGATAGTACATCTACCAAAATCTTAGAACAACTTTCTGTTATCAATGATAAGGTAGATGGGATGCAAGAGAGGATGACAAGAGTAGAAAAAGGGGCTGGAATCGAGGTAGCACCTCAAGGTGAGAATGCTGGTACTGAAGAAGCCAATTATGTCGGGGGAGGGTACAGGCCTAATCATAACCATCCTGGATTCCGATATAGTGACATTAACGCAGGAGAAAGGCCTAAACCGCCCACCACTTATGTACCACAAACGACTAAAACTTTTGGTTGGGAAGTCGCGATAGAAAAAGCCGAGTAATGTCGTCACGACAATATGGGACAACTTTCAAAGTCTATGGCTGATTTAGCCACTAACTTTAGCCGATTGTCGAAGACCGATGCTAAGGTGACCAATCAAGAAGCTCTAGTCCAAAACCTCACGCACCGGTAGGACAACTAGCTGAGCAAGTCTCAACTAGACCTCCTGGAGGGTTGCCAAGCAACACTGAGAAGAACCCTAAGGATTTGAATGCGATCATGACAAGAAGTGGAAAGGAGGTAACTCCACCATCCTTGCAAGAGAAAGAAAAAGTCATAAAGAATAAGGATGGTGAGCCAAGCAATGAGACTAATACTTCCGAGACTTTGCCTGAGCAAAGAACGTATAAAGAACCTGCTGGCCCTAGAGTTGAACTTTACGATAACAAGTATCCAATTTTCACTAATGTCGACCCTTCAACTCTACCTTATCCTCCACCAAAGCCGAAACCTAAGTTTGATAATAAGAGGTATAAGAAGTTCGTGGATATGTTTAGTAAGTTACAAATCAATATACCCCTAGTTGAAGCACTAGCTGAAATGCCTGAGTATACCAAATTTTTAAAAGACGCCGTCTCAACTAAAAGGAAACTTCTAGATTTAGAGACCATATGCCTTAATGAGGAGTGCTCAGCCATTCTTCAACATAAGTTACCCCCAAAATGCAAAGATCCAGGAAGTTTTCTCATTCCCTGCACCATAGGTAACGTATGTCTGAACAAAGCTTTGTGTGATCTAGGAGCAAGTGTGAACCTGATGCCACTATCTATTTTTCGGGAACTAGGCATGAAAGATCTTAAGAAAACCTCAATCACATTGCAATTAGCTGACCGTTCTGTTAAGGAACCGTGTGGAGTGGTTGAGGATGGGCTAGTAAGAGTTGAAAAGTTTGTATTCCCTGTCGACTTTGTGGTATTAGATATGGAAGCTAACTACGAGGTACCATTGATATTAAGGAGACCTTTCATGGCTACTAGTAGAACACTAATTGATGTTTACAAAGGCGAGTTGGTGTTGAGAGTGAACGAAGAGAGAGTTGCATTCAATGTCTTTGACACGATGAAGCAACCCGATGATGGAGAGGATGCATGTTTCATGTTAGATTCCATTGACAGGGATCGTTCAAGAATTTCAACAACATGAAAGTATCAAGGATTTTCTAGATCTTTGTCTTAGAAGAAGAAGATGAAGTCAAGTACGTGAGTAGTGAGGAGGAGAAGATGATATGGCCCGGATGTAGTAGAGGGACCCCAAGACCGGTAGAGGAAGTAAGTGCCGCAGAGATTGAAAGATTCTATCATAGACCAACGTGGCATAAGTACTTCGAACTTAAACTCACCGGTCAAAAGTTGAAGACCTCTTTGGAAGAACCTCCCACAAATTTGACTTTAAAACCTCTTCCCGCAAATTTGAAGTATGTATTTCTTCAAGATGAGACTTTGCCGCTAATCATATCTTCTTCCTTGACGGACGTACAAGAGGAGAAACTAATGAGAGTTCTGAGAGAGTACCGCGGAGCATTTGGATGGACCATAGCTGACGTTAAGGGCATTAGTCCTAGCGTATGTATGCACAAGATCTCCGTGGATCCTGAAAAGAAAGCGGTTGCACAACCTCAGAGGCGTTTAACCCCACAATTAAAGGAAGTAGTTAGGGATGAGGTTATAAAAATGCTAGAAATGGGAATTATATTTCCAATTGCTGATAGCGAATGGGTAAGCCCTATCCACGTAGTTCCCAAAAAGGGAGGATTGACGGTGCAAGCCAACGAGTTGAATGAGTTAATTCCGGTGAGGCTAATCACTGGTCATCGAGTGTGCATAGACTTTAGGAAACTAAATGACGCAACTCGTAAGGACCACTTTCCTCTTCCCTTCATCGATGAAATGCTCGAGAGACTGAGCGGGCATGCTTTCTATTGTTTTCTTGACGGATATTTGGGATACTATCAAATCCACATCTCGCCCGAGGATCGTGAGAAAACGACATTTACATGCCCATATGGGACATTTGCTTATAATCGAATGCCATTTGGATTGTGCAACGCCCCCGCGACATTTCAACGGTGTATGATGTCACCGTTTTTGCGGACATGGTGGAAGATTTCTTGGAAATCTTTATGGATGATTTCTCCGTATTTGGAGACGATTTCGATTCATGTCTCACACATCTAGCACGAGTGTTGAAGAGATGTGAAGAGACTAATCTTGTGCTTAACTGGGAGAAGTGTCATTTGATGGTTACGGAAGGTATAGTACTAGGTCACCGCATATCCAAGAATGGTATAGAGGTGGATAGAGCTAAAGTCGAGGTGATCGAGAAACTACCTCCACCTACTAATCTTAAAACTTTGCGAGGTTTTTTAGGCCACGCCGGATTTTATCGTAGGTTTATCAAGGACTCAAGGACGTACCATTCGTGTTTTCTAATGAGTGCATAAAAGCTTTCAACGAAATAAAAAGTAGATCGATTCGCACCCGTTCGGTCGCACCCGTTGGGATCTCGCCATTCGAACCGATGTGTGATGCAAGTGATGCTTCTGTTGGCGCCGCTTTGGGTCAAAGAAAAGATAAGATCTTCAGACCTATCTATTATGCGAGCCGGACTTTGAATGCTGCCCAAAGAAACTATGCAACAACGGAGAAGGAGCTTTTGGCCGTTATCTTTGCTTTTGACAAGTTTAGATCTTACTTAGTGGGATCTAAAGTCACTGTGTGGACTGACCACGCAGCTCTTAAGTATCTCCTAGCAAAGCAAGATTCAAAGCCGAGACTGTTGAGATGGATTCTACTGTTGCAAGAATTTGACGTAGAAATCCGAGATAAGAAAGGAAGTGAGAACGTGGTGGCCGATCATCTATCGCGTTTACAATTAGAGGATGGTGAGGAATTACCTGAGATAGGAGAATCTTTTCCTGATGAACAACTTTTATCCATCACCACCATCGGGGGACAAGGTGATTGTGCTGCAGTTTCTTCGCGAATAGAGGTTGTGAAGGAGAAGAAACAACCATGGTTTAGTTTATTTGTTAATTATCTATCCGCGAAGTATCTACCACCAAATCTCATTGTCCAAGAGAGGAAGAAATTCTTCAAAGATATTAGACACTATTATTGGGATGAGCCTTATTTGTTTAAGCTAGGATCTGATAATGTTTTTCGAAGATGTGTGCCAGAGGAAGAGTATAATGATATCCTGAAGCATTGTCATTCTTATGAAGTTGGAGGACACTACGGGGGAGATAAAACTGCGGCCAAAGTCCTCCAATGCGGTTTTTATTGGCCGACATTGTTTAAGGATGCACACCAATATGCAAAGGCATGTCATGCCTGTCAAATGACAGGTAATATTTCAAGGAGAAATGAGATGCCACTCAAGAGCATCTTAGAAGTGGAGCTTTTTGACGTTTGGGGAATAGATTTCGTTGGACCCTTCACTTCATCATTATCTAACCGATACATCTTAGTTGCTTTGTTGATTACGTATCCAAATGGGTTGAGGCCATTGCTTCACCTACTAACGATGCTAGGGTTGTGGTTAGATTCTTGAAGAAGAACATTTTTACACGGTTTGGGACGCCGAGGGCAATTATAAGCGACAATGGTAGTCATTTTTGTAATAAACCGTTTGAAAGGTCGATGATTAAGTATGGGGTTCGACATAAGCTAGCAACCGCATATCACCCCCATACTAGCGGACAGTAGAAGTCACCAATCCGAGAGATAAAGCGTATCCCGGAGAAAACTCGTCAATACAACTAGGAAGGATTGGTCGTTACGTTTAGACGACGCTTTATGGGCATATAGGACTCGCATATAAAACTTCGATTGGAATGTCACCATATAGGATTGTTTTTGGAAAGGCATGTCATCTACCCGTGGAACCGGAACACCGGGCCATGTGGGCAACAAGGATGCTAAATTTTGATGAGACGTTGGCCGGTGAAAAGAGGATGTTAGAATTAACTCGCCCGGAAGAGTTTCGTTTAGAGGCATACGAGAATGCCAAGATTTTCAAGGAGCGCACGAAGAAGTTCCATGACAAAAAGATTCGGATAGGACCTTTCAAGAGGGTGATCCGGTTCTCTTATACAATTCGCGCTTAAGACTCTTCCCGGGTAAGTTGAAATCAAGATGGTGCGGCCCATTTCAAGTACAACAAGTCTTTCCTTCCGAGCAAAGGAGCTATTCAATTTCAAAGACGAGTCCAGATTTGTGGTCAATGGACATCGTATAAAGCATTATCACGGGCTTCCGCCTGCTCGCCGAGGAGGAGGTTTTGTACCTCGATGACCCCGTCTACGAATAAACCATCTTGAGCCGAGTCGAGCTAGCGACTATAAACTTAGAACTACTACTTATCACTATCTTTTTCGTTTCTCTTTTTAATAAAGTAGCATGCGCCTATCACGGTTTTTTTCATCTCGCCATGTTCCGAGTCTAAGTTCGGAATAAACGAGGTTTTTTCCTTGATAGCCGTCATGTGAGTTTTTAGGTTTAGATCCCTTTTGGTCTTGTCCATGGCAGTATAAAATAAAGTGGCTTAAATTGTTTTTAGATATTTATATCTAATTACTGCCACATTATTTTATAACTTCCATAGACATGGTATTTGACAATTTCGTGGAGCTTGTTTGTTTATACAGGATGTGTCTGTCTCTCCACGCTGTGCCGATGATTACTCCGATATTGTTCCTTTACTTGGGAGCCGTTTCCAGAGCTAAGTCTTTCTTCTTGACCTCTCATTTATTTTTGTCATTGAGGACAATGCCATGTTTAAGTGGGGGGCAGGGGACTTAGCTATATATATTGTGCTATATGTTGAAGTCAAGGAAAACGGAATACTGAGACTATTTTGAGCCAAATTTAAAATTTTTATGGATAAATGCCAAGTTGTTTAACTCGTACCCTTAAACTTGTGAAGTTCTTATACTTAGAATTGATAGGAAATGAACCAAGGTCGCGTGAGTACGTGGTCATGTTATACTTTTGCGATAAATTGTTAGTAGACTTAAGGATATTCATGCCAACAATTGCAAGTAGTTAGGTATTGTTCAATTACTCAACATGTGAATCGCTTAGTACCGCATGAGTTATCATAATTGAAAGAAGTATGTGTATATTGCTTAGATAATTGATTATGAGGACCCGGTGTCGACATTTGTCGACCGATGTATTCGATCTTCTAGCCAACAAAAGCGGAGTAATAAGCTTGGGACGTACTGTGTTTTGAATGTATTAAAACACTGGGCTTGTAGTAACATTACCAAAGTAGCCCCGCGCTTGTGGTAATATTCGATGCTATGCTTAATCTAAGATAGGGGATGCTCTTATAAAGTTTTCTTCCTTGAGGTTAGTAGCATTCGAAAAATATGCAAAAATTTGAAACAAATTTTTCGAATTTTCAGAGGCTTCGAGTAGTACTCGGTCTCCAAGTCCAAAAACCCTATAGGTACGCTCTTGCTTATTGTTCTAGTGCTTTAACCATTGCGAGGCATAAGAGGTATGAATGCGATGTTGGTGGATTTAGATATGAAGTCCGCATAAACTCTAAATCGGCTACATTTATATAAAACCAACGCACATGCACACAATCACTTCGATTCATAGCAAGTAGTGAATAATGCTTATCTTATGAGCATGACCGGTATGAGTTGACTCGGGTTTCTTGTGTAAGTATGAGATGACCACGGAAAATGTTGTCTTGGGGAATAACTTGTTAATGCTTTGTTCGGGACGAAGCAAAGTTTAAGTGGGGGGCATTTTGATGACAGTTAAAATATACCTATTTATGTCATCAATTCTAACCTTAAATCGGAGTTAATTATATATTTCATATTTAAATCACGTGTTTATATTTATTATTTAATAATAAGTGATTATTAATATGATAATTGGTATTTAGTCGTTTTTATTATAAAAGAGCAATTAAATTGTGTGATAAATACGATTTTGCGGATCATGATAAATCGGGAAGATAATTATCATGCAATCGGGGAGATCTCAAGATAAAAGAGAAGAAAATCGGAGCATTGAAGAAAGGATCAATCGATCAATTCAAAAAGCGTGGAGTGGGAAACAAGTCGGACGAACCGAAGTGAAAACGCGTGAAGAAGGAGGCTCGGTCGACCGAGCCATGCCATTCGGTCGACCGAGCGTGTAGGTTCGGTCACCCGAGCCTAATTTGATAAGTGCACGTCAATCTTCCGGATTCTCCCTATGTCGGCTACAACTCCTATATAAACAAAGCGACCACGATGTTGAGAACACACACCACTACAACACAAAATAATTCATACAATTTTAGATTTTGAAGATTTAGTTTTATTTTCTTTATGTTCGTTCATTGTGGATTCGTCGGATTCTCCGATTAGGGAGCGCATTAAAGAGTGGGAGTCACTCTCGTCTTCGAGGGTATGACTATTCAATTATGCAATCTTTATTTGTAGATCTGATATATTTTATTATGGAGTAGTTTTATTTGTATTGATTGCGTGATGTAGATTTATTTACGAACCCATGTGCTTAGGTTAGAAACGTTAAGAAGTAATCATGATTTGTTCCGGCACAGAACTGTGTTCGGTCGACCTAGACATGTCACTCGGTCGCCCGAGTGCTGTCGTTCGGTCGACCGAGTGTGGGGATGTGTAGGGCAATATTATGATCGGCTTCGACTACGTCAGATTCTCTGATTTGGAATTTAAACGAGTAATTAAACCCGATCAACTTAATTATTCGTCATCATAATTTAACATGAAACTCAAAAAGTGATTGTTACTTAGGATATAGATTGAATCGGCATCTAAGAAGTACGCCTCACCATAGGAATGTTGCTTAGATGAGGTTACGGTTTATACCGGCGTCCCTAGTGAAATAGTTGTGTCAGAAGTTATATGAGATGGAGGCATTAAAAAGCGAAGTCACGTAATGGAGGCACGATGATTTAGATGGCCTAACCGGAGCTAAATCTACCTTAGGGGATGACTCCCGTAGTCATAATAATTAATCTTTAACGTTTGTTTTGTCTCGTTATCAACCTAATTCACATGGGGGAGTTATGATCTACTAGCGTAATCAATACTATTTGTCTAGATAATATCAACCGTATTATCCGTGTTTTAGTAGTCTTTAATTTGTCTTTGTGGTATTTTGTGTCTTGTGGTTGTCACTATTTTATTTACTGCATTTAGTTGGTCATAGACCGCCCTTTCAATTTAGTTCTGATAAAGTAAGTTGTGTTTTGTTTGTGCCGAGTCTCTGTGGGATCGACCTCGACTCTATCTAGCTATACTACAATTGAACCTAGTTCTCTTGCTAGTGGGTTAGTAGGTCTCGAGTTAATAATTTAACTTGACCTCCATCAGTTTTGAAGAATCAACGAATTCATCCATTATCAAAGTAGTCAAAGAATCGAGAGCAAAACTTTGGAAAGAAGTTGCCAAGATGCCAATTCAGATGTTTCCCTTATAGGAAGCACATGACTTTTTAAAGTAGAATTTAGCTTATTAACTCATATGTTTGCCAAATGCAAAATTGGAAATGCTGGGACTTTTAGCAACAATACTGGCACGAAACTGGACCTACTATACATCTTCTGGTTTGAAGAAAAATTCAACTGGCCAAAGTACTTACTCAATCTGCTGATGACTCAGTTCTCATCTGAGAGAAACCCAAGGAAGAAAACTGAAGTCAAGAAAGGAAGATTATTTCAGATGAAGACACTACTTGTTCAGAGGAAACTAAACCACTTTGAGATTCTTGAAATTGCACTGACTCAATACTTGACGGATAGATCTTAATCAATTTAGAGAAGACCAAACCAACCCAGAATAATTCCGAACTTGAGCTATGAAAACCAAGCAAGAAAAAGAGAAAAACTGTCAAGAAAGCTCTTTCAGGTGAATAAATTGATATTTCAATTGAAAAATTGATGGAAAGACGAAGAAAACTGGAAATTCTTCCTAAAGAGAAAATTGAAGAAGAAGGGTAAAATGGTAATTGGTGATATTTACTATCACCTAATTATTATTGAACCTTATTAGGTAATTAAAAAGGATAAAATCAAAAGTCTTCGAATTTATTTTATCTAAATAAATATTATTTTCCTATAAATGAACTCTCTCACCTCATAATCACACACGCACAAGACACAGGAAAAAGAAGAAAAAGAAGAAAAATAAGGTAGCCTGGTTCTGGGAGAAATCGACAGTGAAGAAAGAGAATCTTCATCCTGGAGGCTAATCCGTCGCGATTTTGGGCAGACCATAGAAGACGGAAGTATTCGTCTCATTGCAGAGAACATTTTCATACCAATGATTCGTAATTTCATAAGTTTTATGTTTAGCCCTAAATTTTGAATATTGATCGTTTAGGTGTTTTATATTAATTCCAATGTTTTAGTAATCGTAAAATTGTGTTTTTGGTTCTTAGAAATTGTGTAGATTTTGAGGAATCGCAGAATCATCGTTGTTTTGCTTTTGGATCGCATTCTTACTAAATTAAGGTAAGGGATTGTTCTAAAATCGGGTTTTCTAGGTAGTGTTTTGTATTATTATTGTTGTGGATTGCATATAAATGTTTATTTCAGGTATGGTGTTTTTGTAGTGCCTAAAATGTAGGCTTGTCCAGAACGTGTTCTAACTGATCCTGGGAATTCCTTGGGCACATGGGTTTGTCCTAGACTGATCTTGGACATGTCTGGGGCTTGTCCAAGACTGATCTTGGGACTTTTCTAACAGCTCGACCTGCTTCTCCTCCGGTTCGATCTCGATCTTTATACATGTTTCAGTTCAATTCCTCTTCAGCTCAGATTATTCCTACAAAGAATTATAAAACGTGTAGTAATATAATTCGATATAGAAATAAGATAAAAATACAAAATAATCATGATAAAAGCTCATACGTAACTTGCAATAAAATTAATTCCATTTACGTATAGTTTATCATAAATTAACCCCTTTTATGTCCAATTTCGGCGGTAAATTGATATAAAAAATGTCATAAAGGTTATTCGCATCAACTACCACCACTTAATCTTTGATCATCCTTAGAAAACATCACATTGACACGTACTTCCCGAAAATTCCTACACACCGAATCATACCAACTAAAATCCAGATACACACTTAAGATATGAATCAACTTCTATTCATAAGCAAGTCATTAAGCATCCCTATATCAAGAAACCGATGTGCATGTTTGCATAACTCGCCATGCCGTCATGATTCATAACAAGAGACTTATTATACAAGCCTCGTGTCTCAAGTTATCTCCCAAAGAACTCGGTCTTCTTCTAGGAAACTCAAGGTTATAGGAAATGAGCACTGTTCGTTGTTGGTCGGAAGGATTCGGAAACTGAGCGCCTTGCCCAATTTATTTATTATTTTTTTTCAAAGGGTCATGCAACAGACGACGCGAGGATCATGCAATGGTGGGTGCCTAGCAAGCCCTCACATCGAAATGCCACACAACTCTTTTTTTTTTCGAATCCTCTTTTTTCCCCTTAACCAACACCAAACCATGCTTCGACTTCCTTTCCGTATAAGAGAATAAAACGAGTCAAAGATTGACACGTATGTTGACACTAAACTCGCATAATACTTCATCTAATCATGAAACAACTACATTCAAAGTCATACATGCTTTGATTTTGTTCATATCGATTTCATGACATGAAAAACGCTTAATAAAGTGCTACTTCAAAAATCAAAACACGTGATATGATCCATCATTCATTTTGTTTGTACTAACTCGGGTGTAAAAGCTGTTGAGGTTTTCAACGTCATGCATGCACCGGGATTCCAAAAAATCAAGCGAACAAATTATATTTACTTTACACAAGCAAGTGTACCCTTCCCCCCCTTTACGAACACACAATGTCCTCAATATGAAAACAAAATAAATGAAAGTCAAGACAATTAGCTTTGGTAAAGACAGTGGAGCAAAAACTCAAACACGAAGCCAATCCGAGTGTGAAACAATAATACTAAGCCAAGAGATACGTCAAAAATCTTGAACGAGCCATGAAATGCCAAAAACCAAGTCTAACACACTCCAATAAACTATTAGTGCAACACGGGACAGAACACCCATGCTAGAAAAACAATGCTATAATGCCGGCAGTAAGACGAAACAATAAAATATCGAATGAATAATTAAATTGCACCGAACAAGATTAAGCCAATACTAATTCCATTGCAATTCACCCCAAAAGAGGACCGAGAAACCCGACTAAATAAATAAAATATAGACTCCAAATAAAAGAAAAGAAAATCAAAATAACTCAACAACGATTAAACAATCGCATAGCGTAAAAAACTCGCACATCCATTGCTCAAAAGCTTTTGGAACATATCGATAAAAAACCTTTACAAAATAAAATGACCGTGACTCAATCTAAGAATTCCTAGACACTATGACTCGATCTAACTATGAAAAAAATGGATCTAAGAAGTAGTTCTGAGTTTCAGGTCTTCAGCTCGACCGTATGACCACTCATATCAAAGCCGAGTCATCGCAGTAAAAGACCTCCTTCGATCTGTCAGAATTAACATCCGCATAATGCTTCAACCAATGGCGTTGGACCATCAAGGTCTTATCCTTATCCGGATGTTTAACTCCCACGGTTCCCGAAGGATCTACCTTCACCACGACGTATGGCTTTGGGCTGTCTTTAATTTTTTTTATTGTTTTTTTTATTTTTTAATTTTTTTAAACCACTTTAACTAAAATTACCCTAAAAATAGAAAGGAAACAAAAAGTAGAATGGGAGATTAATGAAAAAGGCTATAACCTGAATTTCGTAACTAAGCCTACGTTACCAAAAACAAAGTCCCCGGAAATGGTGCCAAAAACTTGATCGTGAAAATCACAACTATACTAGCAAGAGGACTAGGTCAACCGTAGTATAGCTCAAATCATGAGCAAGGTCGATCCCACAGGAACTTGTTCAATAATTTTGCAAACTTAGTTATAAAATTCAAGATTATGGAGGTTTTGGTCTTTGACCAAAATAAGCACGGAAAATAAAGTAAAGATCAATGCTTATCAATTGAAGACAAGTTTTAACCACATTTAAGAAAGTAGATTGAACCGAACTAGTTAATTCTTCCCTAATCATTTCCCGTATTGATTCATACACTTTTACTATTAAAGTTCCAAAAATCGAGTCAATTATTGGTGTATATCCCTAAAGTGGTTCATAGATCGTGCGTGGACTCTAGAACCCTATGAATAGCTACAGGTCTACCATGAGCGGGCTAGAACAATATTAACTAAACACGAATTTAGAACTAGAAAGACCGATTATAATTACCGTAAACCTCGCTACATAACCACCGTGCATGGGCTAGTTAAATAATAACAATCTAATTGTTTCTTGTCCAATTGCTATCTTCAACCTTAGTTCCTTCGAAAGTAATTTGTTTGTCCTAGAGAAGGGTAAAAGTATAGTCGAGGGGGGGGGGGGGGGTCAATGACTATTGATAACGGAAAAATTCACTGTTATTTTGATAACAATTTACCCCATTTCTGATATCATTTTGAGTATTTTTATATCGTTTCGAGTCTTTAATTCCTTAGTTTCATAAAAATATATAAGTAGTAGTTATTTTATAAAATATCGTATTTTTATCATGTTTTTGTAGTTTTTGTACCGGTTTAGTAACCGGAATGTCGTGTCGGATTTACGTTTGGTATTTTGGTGATTTATTGCGTAAATCATAAGTAGACCAAGATCCTACGTAACGACATGTTTTGAGCCCTTAAAGAGGTGTTTAGAGGGTTAGAAGAAGGTGCCACAAGCTTACGAGTTCAAAAGGGTCGTTTTTCCTAAGTACTTGAATCGTTACATATTTTCGACGGAGATTTGACCCAGCTTAGAGGCATTTTCAGGGGATGACTTCTTAATGAAAGTTGTATATCTTCACATAAGCTTTCCAACGCACTTTGAATCACGTAAATTGGAGTTCTACAACTCAAGTTATGGTCAAGTGGCTAATCGATTCGTATCAGTAAAATGTCGTATAACGACACGTAATGGAAATGCCTCAATCAAAACGACATTTTCTGAAGAAGTTTCCTTAATAAAAGTTGTATATCTTCAAGAAATCTTTCCAATGGATTTTGAATCAAGTCAATCGGATTTCTACAACTCAAATGGTGGTCAAGTGGCTAATTGATTTGTATTAAGGAAAATGTCGTAAAACGACGCGTAATGGGAATGGCCCATCAAAAAGGCATTTTCTGAAGAAGTGTCCTTCATGAAAGTTGAAGAATTTTCCGAGAGCTTAATTTTGACGTTTGAATCATAATTATTGGAGGCCTACAACTCAAGATATGAATTTTAGAAGTTTTATTACAAATAAATACTCGATGGAAGGATCTAGATCCTCATAAGCAATGATCACTACCGGATCGATCCGGCACCAATTCGGATCGATCCGGTTCCTCAACATTTGCTTATATATACAGCATTCTAAACAGAGAGCCGGCTGCCCCTCTCTTCTCCCATTTCTCTTCTTCTCCTTCTTCTTTCTTTTATTTATGTTATGGAGGGGCCTATATGTAATATATATATGTCGTTATAATGTCGGTGTAATAACCCGACTAGTTATAGTTTTAATATAATTTCGTTTCCGCTTTTTATTGCTTTCTTTCATTTTTATGCAATTAGTATAAATATATATATATACGTGTATTATATATATCTATATATATATCTATACGTATATCTATATAGCTGTAGTTATTTTATTTCTCTTTTGTTTTCTTTCGTTTTGTTCTTGTTATATATATATATATATATATATCTATATATACGCATATATATCTATATACTAGTATTTATATATATATGTATGTATTTAGATATATATTTATATTTTGTTGTTTTCTCTGTTTTTATGAGTAGCTAAAGTAGTTGTATAGCCGAATTGTGTGAAAACGGGTGAAATCGACCCTCGGAAGATGAGATGGGAGTTGTGTGCGCGTAATTAAACGTTCGTATGATAAACTCATGTTTTAAAACCCGTTTTGATCATTTTAGTAGCTTTGAATAAAATTGACAACTTTGTTCACGGTTACATCGAGCTTATAAATGTATTTTGCGGTGAGATGTGAGATATGGATATCACTAATCATAGTCCTGATTGTTAGATTGACAATCTAAGTGACAGATCTGGACTATGCCTAAGTGAGATTCTTATTTTTACGAGATGTGCGAAACATGTTTTAAAATCACTAAACCATAGTCTTAATCGTTAGATTGGCAACCTAAGTGACACGTTAAAACTATGTTTTCTGTGAGGTTTTTCAACGGCTTTTTATTCTGGTCAACCATGTTAGGCGAGTTAGCTCTCTAAAGGGAGGGTTAATAAACCTAGTGTGGGGGTTAAGTGAGAGCTGTTCAGATCTTAACGTAAGAATAAAGAGTTGACTCCCGTGAATATCATATGAACTGAATCAGATAAAACACACTCTTTATCAAGTTTTTCCTGTGGGGAGATAACCTGTTGGATCATGGCTCGACTATGCTTTTTAATCACCTAGTTAAACTCGTTAGAATAATCTTTACTTTTTCGCATTAGTATAAACACTCCACTTAAAACTTTGATCGCCTAGACTAAGAAACACGTTCGCTTTGGTACTCACAACCACATTTCTCTTGGGATCGACCTCGTACTCCTGTAGCTATTCTAACAATCGACCCGGTACTCTGCTGGTTAGAGAGTTGGTTTACCCACGGTTACGAGTCCTTTATAAATTGTATTTTTGAGTGGGTAGATTTTAGCTCATCAAAAATTGGCGCCGTTGCCGGGGACCAATATTTTAGTGGGTGAATTTTTCTCTCATAAAAAATTGGCGCCGTTGCCGGGGAAATGTGTGATATTGTTGTCATATCTTGTAAGTGAACCGAAGGCTTGGGCCTAGGTTTTTATTTTCTTGTTTTATTTAGATGTCGACAAAGAGCTATGGATGCTGAAGTGATATTGTCCTGAACTCGGTTTGAATACGACTTTGGTACTTAGCCTCTTCGGAGGGTGATATCTTGTAAGTCTGGCTAAAACTGGGGATTAGGGCCTTCGGCTACCATAACTTTTTGAGGGGTCTAAATATCGTGTGTTTAAAAAAAAAAAAAAAAAAAAAACGAAAAAAAAGAAAAAGTCTATTATTTTCTTGTTATTTTCTGAGATCTTGCAGTTTGAGTTTAAATGGATGAATTTTTCAATCAACACTACTCATCTGAACAACAATACCCTTACCAACCTTATCAACAACAGTTCATGTTTGAGCCTCAGTATCAACAGCAGAATAACCAGGGTTCTCGGTCCTATAATTGCCCAAATGCATACCAGGACCAGAATTATGGTTATTCGAGTAATGAGCCACCATATTACGAGGGTTACCCGAACCCTAATGCTTATCAGGATTACAGTGTTCATACTCAGCACGTTGATAGCTTTAACCATATTCAGCCATCTGATTAGTGTCTGGAATGGCAAGAGGACTACTACTCACCTCCGATGAATCAAAGTCAATATGATCAGTGCGCCCCCATGCCACAAGAAGAATTCACCGACGATCAAATAGAGCAACTAGAACGATTGAACCGGATCTTGGAAGAGCGATTGTTGGACATGCGGAGTTCAAGGTAAGTACCGACTCCGCTATAAGAAATCTTCAAGACAAGGTGGGGCAATTGATTGAATTAGTGAGGTATGTGAAAGAGGCAGAGACAAGTGCAATAGAGGTGGTTAGGGATGAAAATGTTATCACTGAAAAAGTTCAGGGTGAGAATGAGGTTGATAATTCAGTTCGCGAAGAAAAAGTACAAGATTTGGAGATGACAGAGTTAGAGGAGCGAGAGATTGATTGGCCATCTTTAGTAAAGCCACTGGGAGAGTTGGTAATAGTTAATATATCGGTCCCGGATTACTACATTCGTCCACTCTGTGAGGATGAATTTTCTGCGGTCCAGTTTGTGTACTCCCCAATGGATGAGCTTTATGGGAGTTTTCAAAAGAAGATGGTTCGACGATCGATAAAAGAAGATTTTCCGGGCTTTGGGGGAGATGGCATCGAGAGCCAAACGAGGTACGTTTCTAGACAATTTAATTTCTTTGGTTCTCGCATTGTTAATTTTTCTTAAGCTATTGATCTTCTTAAGTTCTGATTTTGGGTGATAACTTGTAAATACTAATTTAGTCGAGCAAACGACGTTAAACAAAAGCACTACCGGGAGGCAGCCCGTTAAATAATAATAATTTGGATAAGCCTAGTCTGAATGAAATGAAGAATCTGTGGAAAGATGAACACAAAGCACAACCAAGTCTCGAGATGAAGGTTTGAATGTCATTAAGAAGGGAACGATTAGGTGGTTATCCGAAAATCCCGATGGAGAAAAAAGAAAACATTCAAATGTATCATTTCTTGGACTTAGGTTATTGAACCCTTGAGGATCTGGGTATAAAAGACTCAATACTTTTTCACACATTTCATTTTATGATCTAGTCTGTTTCAAATTTCTGGTCGTTGTAGTATAATGGTGAGTTTTCCCGCTTTAATAAAACTGTGTGTAATAAAAATGAATCTAGGAATAACTTACTTGACTATGATATATGCTCATGTGATACGTATATGCTTAGATGTTTTGTGCTTTACCAGTATGGTTAATTTTCCATCTAAAGCTATTATATTGCCTATCGAATTTTCTGACGTGACAGTGCCATTATCTTATTATTTCCATATCCCTATTGCATATTTTGGCACGAGGACCATGTCCCGTGTTTGCTTTGTTTTGGTTGTTTTTATTTTCATATAGGGATTCGGGTCGTGCTTTCTCATCGTTGTTACGGAATTTGATAGCACCTTTTTGCCTGGTTTATCAGCTAAGTCTTCCTCTCTATCTCATTTACACTCTGAGAATAATGCAAAATCATAAGTGGGGGGTAGAGTTCTGGTTGGTTTAGAAATGGCAGTAAGTGTTTAAACCCTTAGTTTTTGATCTTTTTCGAGTATTATTTAGTTGATTAAAATGAATTGTATAAGGTGTATATTTCATGGATTTAAAGATGTAATGATCAATTTGGATATGTATAACTAATTTGAACCGTAAGTGCATTTTAGCCTAAATTTATTTGTGTAACATGACTTCCTTCACGTAAGCCTTTGATATTGAAGCAAAAATTTTAAACTGTAACCATTCAGTATTCTAGTGGTTTATTCTAGAAATAGCAGTAACTTAGTACCTAACTTCTGAACATGTACTGTGAATATCTGAAGGTTTGAATGTGATAGAAAGAATGTCAAAATAAGATAAACTATATATATGTCGGTTGTAGCTACCAATGATTTGAGTGCGGTAGGGCGTTATCACGAAACGTCCTATATCACTATGAGGTTTAAAAGCTCCCGACTGCCTGATGATAGTAGTCCAGCAAGGGTGTTATCACGAAACATCCTATTGCTGGGAATGAGGGCATATGCTACACATGTGAAATTAAGTGAAAAGTTAGATAGGTATTGATGTATCCGATCTCACTTCATGACGCTTGCAAGATAGTCGATTTTGGCAATGAGTTCGGATATGTTAGTGTCCTATGAAAAAAAAAAAAAAAAAAAAAACAACAACCTAGTTAACTTCTGACTATCCCCAGTATAAACTAAATGATATGCATTAGGGATTATCCTAATAAGTACACGGGAGGACTTTGTGTGGAACTGTTACTGCCTATACCTAGGAAAGTTGTTAGGATTGTCTGAATGGATACTAGTGCGTTTGCTTGATTTATTCAAGAGAGGATAGTGGAAATTGAAAAGGCTTGTCACACACACACTCTGTTATACATTTATATTGCGGTTAACGTGTGATTATGATTCAATTGGTTGTATCACCTGACTGTCCTTTATATCTTATATCTTCATGAATTTTTCCTCATTCATTTTATTTTATCGCTTGTTTTGCTCGATGACGACCAAAAGCAAAGTGGGGGGTTGTGATAACGGAAAAATTCACTGTTATTTTGATAACAATTTACCCCATTTCTGATATCATTTTGAGTATTTTTATATCGTTTCGAGTCTTTTATTCCTTAGTTTCATAAAAATATATAAGTAGTAGTTATTTTATAAAATATCGTATTTTTATCATGTTTTTGTAGTTTTTGTACCGGTTTAGTAACCGGAATGTCGTGTCGGATTTACGTTTGGTATTTTGGTGATTTATTGCAGAATCATAAGTAGACCAAGATCCTACGTAACGACATGTTTTGAGCCCTTAAAGAGGTGTTTAGAGGGTTAGAAGAAGGTGCCACAAGCTTACGAGTTCAAAAGGGTCGTTTTTCCTAAGTACTTGAATCATTACATATTTTCGACGGAGATTTGACCCAGCTTAGAGGCATTTTCAGGGGATGACTTCTTAATGAAAGTTGTAGATCTTCACATAAGCTTTCCAACTCACTTTGAATCACGTAAATTGGAGTTCTACAACTCAAGTTATGGTCAAGTGGCTAATCGATTCGTATCAGTAAAATGTCGTAAAACGACACGTAATGGAAATGGCTCAATCAAAACGACATTTTCTGAAGAAGTTTCCTTAATAAAAGTTGTATATCTTCAAGAAATCTTTCAAATGGATTTTGAATCAAGTCAATCGGATTTCTACAACTCAAATGGTGGTCAAGTGGCTAATTGATTTGTATTAAGGAAAATGTCGTAAAACGACGCGTAATGGGAATGGCCCATCAAAAAGGCGTTTTCTGAAGAAGTGTCCTTCATGAAAGTTGAAGAATTTTCCGAGAGCTTAATTTTGACGTTTGAATCATAATTATTGGAGGCCTACAACTCAAGATATGAATTTTAGAAGTTTTATTACAAATAAATACTCGATGAAAGGATCTAGATCCTCATAAGCAATGATCACTACCGGATCGATCCGGCACCAATTCGGATCGATCCGGATCCTCAATATTTGCTTATATATACAGCATTCTAAACAGAGAGCCGGCTGCCCCTCTCTTCTCCCATTTCTCTTCTTCTCCTTCTTCTTTCTTTTATTTATGTTATGGAGGGGCCTATATGTAATATATATGTCGTTATAATGTCGGTGTAATAACCCGACTAGTTATAGTTTTAATATAATTTCGTTTCCGCTTTTTATTGCTTTCTTTCATTTTTATGCAATTAGTATAAATATATATATATATATACGTGTATTATATATATCTATATATATATCTATACGTATATCTATATAGCTGTAGTTATTTTATTTCTGTTTTGTTTTCTTTCGTTTTGTTCTTGTTATATATATATATATATATATATATATATATATATATATATATATATATATCTATATATACGCATATATATCTATATACTAGTATTTATATATATATGTATGTATTTAGATATATATTTATATTTTGTTGTTTTCTCTCGTTTTTATGAGTAGCTAAAGTAGTTGTATAGCCGAATTATGTGAAAACGGGTGAAATCGACCCTCGGGAGACGAGATGGGAGTTGTGTGCGCGTAATTAAACGTTCGTATGATAAACTCATGTTTTAAAACCCGTTTTGATCATTTTAGTAGCTTTGAATAAAATTGACAACTTTGTTCACGGTTACATCGAGCTTATAAATGTATTTTGCGGTGAGATGTGAGATATGGATATCACTAATCATAGTCCCGATTGTTAGATTGACAATCTAAGTGACGGATCCGGACTATGCCTAAGTGAGATTCTTATTTTTACGAGATGTGCGAAACATGTTTTAAAATCACTAAACCATAGTCTTAATCGTTAGATTGGCAACCTAAGTGACACGTTAAAACTATGTTTTCTCGTGAGGTTTTTCAACGGCTTTTTATTCTCGGTCAACCATGTTAGGCGAGTTAGCTCTCTAAAGGGAGGGTTAATAAACCTAGTGTGGGGGTTAAGTGAGAGCCGTTCGATCTTAACGTAAGAATAAAGAGTTGACTCCCGTGAATATCATATGAACCGAATCGGATAAAACACACTCCTTATCAAGTTTTTCCTGTGGGGAGATAACCTGTTGGATCATGGCTCGGCTATGCTTTTTAATCACCTAGTTAAACTCGTTAGAATAATCTTTACTTTTTCGCATTAGTATAAACACTCCACTTAAAACTTTGATTGCCTAGACTAAGAAACACGTTCGCTTTGGTACTCACAACCACATTTCTCTTGGGATCGACCTCGTACTCCTGTAGCTATTCTAACAATCGACCCGGTACTCTGCTGGTTAGAGAGTTGGTTTACCCACGGTTACGAGTCCTTTATAAATTGTATTTTTTAGTGGGTAGATTTTAGCTCATCAACTATACTGGAGTTTCAAAAACTTTTCTTTAATTAAAAGCTTTTGGGCAACGGATAAGTCTCTTTTTTTAATACTGTTTCAAAGTACTTTATGCAAACAAAAATATAGGATGCAATAAAATAAAGTGCTGTAAAGTAAATTCCTTAAAGTAAATAGACACAAAGGTTTATAGTGGTTCAGGGTGGTGTAATCCCTTAATCCACTCTTCTCCTGTGATGATTAGAGAAATTCATTATTGTCTTTCACTGATACAATAGTTAGATTGTCCTTGGCTACACAACCTTCACAATATCCAAGACTATCACTCCCTGACTATAAAAGCTTCAGTGACTCAGTCTTCAACACTGCTCATTGAGAACAAATCCTTCAACAGCTATCACAAACACAACTCCTTCTCAGATGGTTCTGATTCAGTTGCTTGAATGGTGTGAATTTGATTCAAAGATTCTGTTTATCAATCTCAGTGCTTGACGTGGAATTTGAGCTCTGATTGCTAAGTTGATCTCCATATGTGTCTTTTATGTTCAAATAGAAGGCTTTTCAAATTGAAAGAGTTTCTGCTCCTTTTTCAGTATTGCTCGTTATTTTTCCTATCTATCAATGCCTTCTATTTATAGCCTTGATAATCCTTGATTTGAATTTAGGTCTGTTGCCAATTTAATGTGGGGAATAATCCTTGTGTTAATTCTTGATTCCCCATTGATTATATTCTCCTTGATCTCAGTGGTCCAGATTTCCTTCAAACGTTTATCACAAATCCGTCCTTGATTGATTCTTGATTGATTGTGCATTTATTGCTTGATCCTTTGATTCTTCCTTATTTTTCACGTTCTGAATAAGTATAGATGATATACTTTACTCAGCTGTTCCTTCACTTGACTGTCGTGTGATTAGTTGAGTAGATATGCTCACTTAGCTGATGTGCTCTTCCTTCACTGATATTCCCTAATCATTCGATAGAATGTTACTTTGCCGGTTCACTGCTTTCTTTCTTTCTTTCTTTGATTTTACAAGAGTACTTGTACTTCACTGATCTGGATTTGTGTGAGATCAGTGTACACTATATTTAAACAATGGGTTTCATCACTTGCAATATTACTTAGACTTATCCAAGGTCATCACAGACTTCCCTAGTTATAAATGAATGCATATGTCTTCATGCTACTCTACTGGTACTTGGCTGCCTTTACTCTGCTGGATTTCTATTTTACATAGCCATCCTACCAACTAGTACAATACTTGTCTGACTCAACTTATACAACATGTCTGACTCTAAGTAAAGACTTATACAGAGATTTCTAACTTATTTCAGGCTTGTTATAAAGGCTTGTATGGCCATCATAAAAACATAACAAAATGTTCCTAACAATTTCCCCTTTTTGATGATGCCAAAACCCTCATAAGCCTGAACATAAGTGTGCAAATTTTCCATAATAATAACAGAATAAAACTAAAAAATTTTATTCATCCATCAAGGGCAATAAAGAGTTCAGCCAAAATTATGTAAAGGCAGAATTTAAAGATTAAATGGCTACTTCTTCTCCTCAAACCTGATGCCCTTGTCCTTGTCTAATTAGCCCCCTTCCCTTTAGAGCATACATGCTTACTGCTACCTTCCCCCATTTTTGTAGCATCAAACCTCTCTTCCAAAATCTTATTTGTTGCCTCAGATACTTGGTTGAGTGTTTTGATCTACTTCCCTGACTGGTCCAAGACGCCGTCCAGAGTCTGAATTTGAAGAATGTGCTCATTCAAAGTATAAACTAGGGGTTTGAGTTTGCCCTCAACAGTCTCTGCTAAGAATTCTAGATTTGTCTGGATATGATGTGGAATGAGATGTTGCATGTTGCTGAGTAAGTCTTCTTGCCTCTCTATTACTTCATCATGTACTTTGATATGACTGATTAGAGCCTCAATCTTGTGATGCGTAGAGGTTTCACTACTCCTCAGTGCAGTTTTAAGACATTGTATGCTCAGATACTGCCTCTCCACATCCTCAATCAGTGGAATGATATCTAGATTGAAAACTCAGTCTGGATCTTCTTGGGCAGACGCATCAGCCTGATCTCCTTCTTCTTCCTCTTCCTCTTCTTTATATTCTTCTTCTTTTGCTTCTCATTTTTTTCTTTTCTACTTCATTTTCTTCTACTTCTTCTGCAATCTCATAATCCGAGAGAGATTGTTGAAATTGACTTGCATCTCCAAGTCCTTGTGAGGACTGTCCTCATTCTTTATGTGCTGGAGTCTCAATTGCTTCAGATGGTGTTCCCTGTTGATCAAAACTGAGGGTGTTTTCAGGGTCAGCGGAGTGAGTTTGATTAGCTGGCTCACTCGGCTGTTGTTCAGCTTTGCTGGTGCTTCTGAGAATCACCTCCTATAGCGTTAAGTCATCATCAGGTAACTAAAACATCTCTTTATCATCCTCATGATGATCACTTTCCTTTTGTCCATCCTCTTATTCTTCATCTTAGACCTCAATAGCCTCTTCCTCTTCCTCAATCTCTTCTTCTTTAGATGGAGTAAAAAAGTATCCTTCCTCACCTTTTTGCAGATAAGTTACTTCTTCTTGATTCACTTCATCATCACTGATTTCAAGGGGGCTATCCTTATTACTGGGTATACTCCCTTGTTGATCTTGTGTTGTTTGAGATCTGGTCCTTCTCCCAATTCCTGACCTGTTGCTTTCAGGCTGTTTCCTTTTTCTTCCAATTGTGGGTTGTGGTTTCTGGGAGGCCTTAACATAGGTAAACATCACCTTAGCCTTGTGCAGTGGATGTACATAGATGGGTGTCACTTTTCCTTGGTCAAACAAGTGCTGAAGAGGAATCCCATAGGATTGTTTTTCCTATAAATCACCCTTCTTTTACAGGTTTTTACTTGGTGCACAATTCCTAGATAAATTTCCTTTTGAATTTGATCCTTCAACCTGTTGAAGATAAACTGTGACCAATTAAAAGGAATACCTTGGTAGATGATAGCCATCAATTTTACTCTGAGATCTGTCATGTTCTTCATGGAGCCCTTCTTCTCTTCAATGTTTCTTGTGCAAAAGAGCGGTTGAGTGCCGATCTAGGAAAGTTGTATTTCTTGCTGCTCTTTCTTGGGTTTTTGGCTATCTCAGTCCATAACGCATTGATGTTGATTTGCATTTCCTAACATCTACTGGACCATTGTTGGAGTGATTTAAGCATCTATGGATGAGACCTGGGGTGATAGTGAGTTCTCGTCCAAACATTGTACTCACAATGCAATCTGGGTCGCTCGTCTTCGTGCTGGGCACGATTTTGCATTTTTCCAGAATGCAATTAAGGTGTCATAGCATATTCCTGTGATTTTGGGATTCATGAATGTCATCAACCCCAGATTTACGCAACAATCTGCTGGATATACAGAAACCCGAATCCGGATCCGATCTATAATTGGATCGTCGGATCTGATTCACAGCACCGATCGAGACGCTCGATCATGCACATCCGAAGCTACAAATTTAATTCGCATGCGATTTTACCACGATTTAATTCACATAATAAATTAATTAACTACAAGAAAGTTGAAGATTTACCCAACAAAAGAGAAGCCGTGATCTTCCAGATTGTATCTCCAAGCGATGACTGGTGGACGTCGATCCTCACAGTAGAACCTCCTTGAATATGCTCCAAGAAAAATCCAAGATTTTTCTCCTCCTAAGGGCTAGATCAAGAAAATAATTTTTCTTTTCTTTTTAATAAGTGTGCCAGAAATTTTGGTATGTTATTATGTTCGGAGGAACCCTCTTTTTATAGGACATTAACAAGTCAAGAGAGAGTTATCCATTTCACAATACAATTACCTATTTTCATTAGGAAAAGATAATTGCCATAAAATAAGAGATAATTCTCATAAAATAAATCTCTTATTTTTTCCATTAATTATTTAACAAATAAAGAAATAATTAATTACACATGTGACATAATCTAGGAAATTTTTTTTTCCTAATTTCCTCACAATGTGGTGCCACTTTGCCATTAATTTTAATAGAAAATATCTTTTCTATTTTACATATTATTTACCAAATAAATAATATTCGCATATTCATTATATAAACCAACTATTTAATTTATTCTTGAGGTTTCACAAAACGAGAAAACAGTCGCGTGTTAGGAGCCAACACGGGGATTATGGACCTATAACGAGTAGTTACAATAAATTGAATAAAATATCCATCAAACAGAATATTTCTACTCAACTTATTAATTCCGGAATTACGCCACAATAAATCAGAAACTGAACTCCATCAATTATAGATATAACTTATTCTCAAAGTGTCGAGTCAAAAAGTGTCCATTGATATAATCATTACATACAGACCAATGCTCTATAGACTATCCGTAGCGAAGCATAACTATTTCGGTAAACCTTCTTCATTACATCTCATCCTTATTTACCATCAACCCACTAGTGATCAATTAGTTCATAACCAATATGAACTCGGCCGATCGATCAGTTTCTAGGATTAACAAATAAGAGGATTGTCTTTCTATTTCCTGCATGAGGGAATGGATTCCATATCTGTGAGACACACACTTCTCTCTCATTCCAGAATAGTGCTAACATGAAAGTGATTCGGACCCCACCTCTTAGCAATTCTTAATGAACACATGAAATCCTATCTTGAAAAAGTAGCAGTATGCAATCACGTCAAGATTAATGTTAATCCATATTTGATCATCTTATGATTAAATGAGATTTTTCAGTCACGGAATTATATTAGAAGTGCAGATTAAATCGGTCCAGTCCTATATGACTCTCATCATATATAAATGCCCCACTTAGATGACCAATATCGATGGTCCGGATAAGACGGCTACTCTTTCAAGGGTTCTGGACGTATTAATGGTGGTTAATCAATAGACCCCATACTTTGATTAAGTTCACCACGGACTATTAGTTCAAGTGTATCACAATAAACTTAATCCTCAAGTGTGACACACAATAAATAAATGGCTACATATGATACGACTTGGGGTTTTCAATAGTGTATAATATATAAGCACAAAGCGAACGGTAAGATGAAATTAATTCTGTCATTTATTAAATATAAAAACAATTACAAAAATTGTCTTTCGGGCACAACACCTAACAATCTCCCACTTGCCCGTAATGACTAGCAACAATTGTTTTTTGAGCACACCCTTATTCTATATCTACTAGCATATTTCTCCCACTGGATCTAAAGCAGATGAGACACGTCTCTTATTCCCATACCCTCCAAGTGATTGTCAAAGACATTAGATGCCAGTGTCTTGGTAAACTGATCAGCTAGGTTGTCGGCCGAGGCGATCTTTAGGACCAAAATGTCGCCTCTGCGCATGATCTCTCTGATCAAGTGGTACTTCCTCTCTATATGCTTTGACCTCTTGTGACTTTGCAGTTCCTTGGAATTCGACACCGCTCCATTATTGTCACAATAAAGTGGTAATGGATTGTTTATATTGGGAATTATTTCCAAATCACCAAGAACTTCTTGAGCCATACCGCCTCCTTAACTGCCTCAGAGGCATCTATGTACTCGGCTTCCATAGTTGAATCGGCAATGCTGGGTTGCTTTACACTTCTCCAGACTATGGCTCCACCTCCAAGAGTAAACACTGAGCCTGAGATTGACTTACGATCATCATTATCTGACTGAAAGTCAGAATCAGTGTAGCCTACGATATTCCGGTCTACACCTTAATAAACAAGCTTATAATTCCTCATTCTCTTAAGATACTTGAGGAGATTCTTTATTGCTATCCAGTGCTCCATGCCTGGATCGGACTGAAAACGACTTACCAATCCCATGCCAAGCAGATGACCGGTTTAGTACATAACATTGCATACATCAGACTTCCAACTACAGATACGTAAAGAATATGTCCCATGCACTCTTGTTCCTCAAGGGTTTGAGGACACTGTTTCTTAGAGAGATCTTTGCATGACGGGTTTGTAGGAAACCCTTCCTTGCATTCTGCATACTGTAACGCAGCATCATCTTATCAAAGCAAACATCTTGTTCATTCGATCCCGAATGAGCCGGATCGTTAGAACATAGCTTGCATCTCCCAAATCTTTCTTTTGGAAATGCGTGGCTAACCAACTTTTAACATCAGACAACATCCCCTTATTGTTTCCAATTAGCAGGATGTCATCAACATACAACACCAAGAATGCCACCTTGTCCTTAGTGATGCACTTGTATACACAAGGCTCATCAGGATTCAGTTTGAAACCTTAAGACTTGATGGTCTCATCTTGTTCCATGACCGAGAAGCTTGCATTAACCCATAAATGGATTTAAGCAACTTGCACACTTTGTGCTCTTGGCCTTTCCCAATAAAACCTTCTGGTTGCTGCATATATATTTCCTCGTCAATATTTCCATTTAGAAAAGCCATCTTAACCTCCATCTTCCAGATTTCATAATCTAAGCATGCAACAATCGAAAGAAGAATACCAATGGACTTTATCATGGCCATAGGTGAGAAAGTCTTCTCATAGTCGACTCCCTCTCTCTGGATGTAAACATTTCCCACTAGCCTAGCTTTGAAGGTTTCAACCTTCTCATCCATGCCCCTCTTTCTCTTTTAGATCCTCATACTTCCTATGTGCCGTACACCCTCAGTGCAATCCATAAGTTTCCAGACTGAGATAGAGTACATATATTCCATTTCTTGGTTCACTGCGTCAATCCATTTATCCTTATCAGAATCATCCATAACCCTCCAGAAGGACAGCAGATCATCCTCCACGACATCAGAGATGACAATATTTGTGTCCTCCTACGTGCCATACCGAATAAGTGGCCGAACCACCCTTTCGGTACGTCTGAACGGTCTAGGATCCTCTAGATCGACTGTGGCATTATCAGTGTTATTTATGATATGAGGTGTCACCAGTGGTCTGACCGTGTTAGAAAGTAACTCCTCGAGTACTACTTTACATTGAGGTTTGAAGTCTGTCATGTACCGATCCTCGAGAAACGTGGCATTAGTCGAGACTATCACCTTATTGTCTTCCGGATCATAAAACAAACCTCCTCTTGTTCCTTCCGGATAGCCTACTGAAGGATGTAGTTTCTTTGCACAGCGGATGTATCACGATTTACAAATTGCAATACATAAATAAAGGATCTAAATTCCTAAAAGGGGGTTTAGTATGTCTTACCAATAGTAGGAAGAGAAGCCAAGATCTTCCAATGTGTTCTCCAAACGGTGGTTGGTGGACACCAATTCTTGGTACAAGAACCTCCTTGATATGCTTCTAAGAAAAAACTACAAGTTTTTCTTCAACTTGTAACACAAGACAAGAAACAAGTTTTTCACTCTATTTTTGTGTGTGTATGTCAAAAAAAAACTTCTCCATTTGTCTTGGAAGAACTCTCTTTATATAGGAGAGTAAATCCATGGCCTCCAAGTTTCTAATTAATTAAATAAATAATTAAAAAGAAATCACAATAAAAGATAATTCCATTTATAAAAGATTGTGATTAATCAATCAATCAATTCCAAATCAATTATCTTCAATGACAGGGGAGGCGCCACACCTAGGGTTTTTGGCCCACAGAAAATGTCTTTTTTGTGTATTATATTATTTAGCCCAACTACATAATATTTCGCATATCATTTAATTGGCCCAGGCAAATTATTATCACTGAGGCCAAATAACAAGAAAAATACCTGAATTACAGGAGCCACATTTGGGACCATGGACCTATAACCAGTAGCTCCAATAATCAAGTAAAATATTCATCGAACAGAATATTCATACTTAAATTATTAATTCTGGGATTACGCCACCATAAACCCGAAACTGAACTCTACCAATTATAGATATATACTTACACTCAACCCTATGAGTAAATAAGCGTCCACTGATATAATCACTACATACGGACTAACCCTCCATAGATTTTCCATTCTGAGTGGGAAGTCTCCCGAGAACCCGACTCAGAATATATTATAATTATTTACCATTAACCCCCTAGTGATCAATTAGTTCACATATCTGACTAGTAGCTAATTAGTCTAATATGAACTGGGCCTATTGATCATTTTCTTAGGGCTAACAAATAAGGGGACTGTCTCTCAACTTCCCGCAGGAAGGAGTGGATTCCATGTCTGTGAAAAACAGAACTACTCACTCATCAGGGAATAGTGCCAACTAGAAGTGACTTGGATCACATATCAAAGTGATCCGTAACTAACACATCAAACACTACCTGACACAAGCAGTATCCTGTGATCACCTCAGGATTAAGGTCAATCCATATATGATCTCTAATGATTTAAAAAGATTTCCTTATTATGGAATTATATCAAGTATAGATTAAATCGGTCCAGTCCTATATGAATGCCATCATATATAAATGCCCTACTTAGGTACCTTCTACCGACAGGCTGGATAAGACTATCACACCCTAAGGTGTTTTGGGTGAATTATTGGTGTTTTAATCATGAGACCCTAAACTCTGATTAAGTTCAGCACAGACTAATAGTTCCAGTATATCACCACAAACTCAATCCTCACGTGCATGCCATACACTTAGTTAAGTGGTTACATACTGATATACTTACGGTTTGCAGTAGTGTATACTTTATAAGCACATAGCAAATAATAAGATGAATAATAAAATCTGTCATAAAAAACAATTACATAAATTGTCTTTCGGGCACTACACCTAACACCTACAAACAGACATACTTTTGTACGTGGTTGCAACTTGCTAGTCTTGTCTTCTAGCACATGCACTAGACATCCCCAAATGCGAAAGTGGTGTATGCTATCGCTCCGCCCCTTCCACAATTCCAGAGTTGTCTTTTCGACAGACATTGACGGAACCACATTCAATATATGAACCGTTGTTTGTAAAGCATACCCCTAAACGGAAATCGGCAGTGATGCGTAGCTCATCATTGACCTGACCATGTCAATCAATGTTCTGTTTCTTCTCTAAGAAACTCCATTTTGTTGTGGTGTTCTGGTTGTGGAACGCTGGGAACAGATCCTATGTTCTAAGAGGTAATCAGTGAAGTCAGTATCCAAATACCCACCTCCTCGAACAAAACGAAGGCTTTTCAATGATTTACCCAGTTTCCATTCAGACTTCTTATGCAAAAGATAAACATATCCATATCTCGAGTAGTCATCGATGAAAGTCATAAAATACTCGAAACCACCTTTGCCATGTACATTCATCGGACCACACAAGTCAGAATGCACTAATTCCAAAGGTTCTTTGGATCTATTTCCTTTTGATGAGGAGGGTCTCTTAGTCATTTTTCCCTACAGGAAAGATTCACAGACTGGGAGTGTGTCAACAGATAACTCACTCAAGGGGCCACCATTTGCCAGTCTTTTGATTCGTACCAAAGAAATATGACCAAGTCTTACATGCCCAAGGTATGTTTTATCTATATGAGAAACTTTTTGCCTTTTAACAGATTTTTGATGTTCTACCTTAAACATTTCAGTGTTAAGCAGTGGAGTTTCTATCGGTTTAGTAAAATACAATCCGTTTTCCAAAATTGTAGAACAAATATCACGTCCATTTCTGGAAATGACAATTTTATTACTATCAAAAGAAAGAGAGTACAATTGTTCTTGCAACATTGAAACTGAAATTATATTTTTACGGAAATTCAGAACAAAATAAACATGGTTTAAAACCAAGAATTTATTCCCAAAACATAAACTAACTACTCTCACGGCTCTAGCTGAAACCACTGCATTGTTGCCAACTCTCATCCTCAGCGTGCCCTCCTCTAGCTCCTGATACGAACTAAGGATCTGCAAAGAAGAACAAACATGGTTAGTAGCTCCAGAATCTAGTATCCATGTTGATACATTTTTAGCTACAGTGTAGGATTCCAAGACTAGTAATTCTGAATCACCTGTCTTATCCTTGCCCTTGTTCTCAAGGCCTTTCCCTTCCTTAGCCTCTTTTAGGTATGCTGGACAATGGCGCCTCCAATGTCCTACCTCATGGTAGTGGAAACATTTCCCCTTGGGCTTAGAAGTTGCCTTTTTAGCCTTCTTCTTCATCGGCTTCGCATAATTTTCTTCACGTTTTACCTGTTTGCCTACTTTACCTTAGGCTTATTCTTTACTCCAGAGCTCGATGCCTTAGCTTCGGCCACGTGGGC
This sequence comes from Gentiana straminea, assembly GCA_036785695.1. NCBI lineage: Eukaryota > Viridiplantae > Streptophyta > Magnoliopsida > Gentianales > Gentianaceae > Gentiana > Gentiana straminea. The sequence continues at coordinate 8,525,346 of JAVUPR010000224.1, read as the reverse complement.
CTCGGCTTTTACTTTCCCTTCTCAGCTTCTCCATGAGGAGATAGCTACGAACTCTTGCAGTTCATTAATCAACTGAGTCATATCAAATTTGAATTTGTTCATGACAACGTTACTCTTGAACTGGAGGAACTTAGGAGAAAGTGATTCTATGACATACTCACTTGAGTGGTATCGTCAAATCTAGAGCCATGAGTCTCGGCATCAGCAAAGTAGTTAATCACGTTCATTACATGACCAGTTACCGACTGACCTTTCCTCATTTTGGCATTTATGGCTAACTTGACAGCCTCAAGACTTGCTTGATCAGATGGGGCACCAAACATGGATATAAGAGAGTCCATGATTTCATGCGCACTCTCCATATTCTCATGCTTGGTCCTTATGATCTCTGGCATGGACACTAGCGTAATGCCACGAGCCTTATTGTCCGCTTCTACCCATCTCTTATGTTCATCGTGTATAGCTCGTGAAGCTTTCATAGGAGGAGTCGGCGGACCCGCCTCGACATGACAAACTTAACATTTTTGTTACTTATCCACTCGTTAAGTTGTTTCCGGTCAGTTTGTCATTTAGCAGATTAGTTACTTGAGAAGACATTATCCTGTAGAATAAAAATGACAGAAATAAATCAAATCATACACCACAACTAATATGTACGTGATGTCATGCATGCATTTTATCCTACCATTCCAAAGATTTAATCTCACATCATACTGCCGCCGTAGGGTCGGTATCATCATAATGACGATTAAATTGAGACAATCTCTCTCAACAATTAACCATTAAGAATCAGACATCTTCTATTTAACTGTTGATTACCTTCTTTTTTCAGCCAAGATATTTTCAAATAAATATCCTTGCGAGTGTGACCTATGGTTTCAGATCTCAAGCCGCCGCAGTGTCGGTCAATGATCCGATGAGTACCCAAAATCCAATCCTTCAGAGACCAAGCCTTGAATGTTGATCGGGGTGAAGGCTATCCATAGGGGGCCGTAATCAAAGTAGCTCGAGGCGTCACCCTTCTCTCACGTGCTTGTGTCAACAGTAAAGGTTGTGGGGTTGGTTGTCACCTTCCTCGCTCCCACTCCTTATTTTGAAAATTAGGTAGTCTAATTAGGATATTAGAAATTTCTAATAATCAAAAACAACAGATCATGAATATTTAATTTAATCCTCCCACTAGTTCATCGGTTCCAAATACCGTCTAACTGGTGTCACTATATTCACGATCTTCCAATTTTATGGATTAAAATTCCTTTTTGTAGACACTACACAAATAAAATTCACAAAGAATTTTATGATCCTAATTTGTCATGATAATAGTTTTAGGATTATAGAATTTTCCAATAAATCAAAAAACAATAATTCATGAAAAACAACCACCAACTTATCGGTTCCAAATACTGTCTAGTTGGTGTCCAATTTTTCATAATTTTCCAATTTTTTATTATCTAAATTCTAATTTATGTAGACACTACATAACCAAAACCCCGAATGATTCATAATCCTAAATTAATTTTATCATGTGAATTTTATATCTCGATAAAATTCCGTTTCCTTTAATTAATTTAATTTATTATTAATCTAAATTAATTATCATTTTCGTACATGTCTAATTAATACCAAAATTAATTTTCTACATGTATGCATATTCTAGGAGTGGAATTCATTAATATGATGCATGTTATGGTTATATCACATAAATAATTATAAGAGAAAATAAATGCGAAAAATAAACCACTGAGATGGACCGTTGCTACTCCTGTATCTAATCTATAAAATTAAAATTAAATAAATAAATAAACCTTATGTTTAAAGGATTTACTAATATCTCTTTAGATCCTGCCACCGCTCTGTATAACAATTTTCCGGTCCGTTCCTTTAACTAACAGCCTCCTAGCTGAGTTGGTCACTGCATCTTCCTTCTATTTGCAAGTCACGGGTTCAATTCCCGGCTGTTGCATATTTGTTTTTCTTTATTCCCCAAAACTGCATTTTTTCTGAAAAAAATCCCAAAAAACACGTCAATGGGAATTGAACCTAGGTCTTCATAATGCAGAACTTGCGTCTTCACCACCGCAGCACAATGTTGCTTGTAATGACAATCTTCGAAATTATTTAAATACAACAGTGCCGCCGAAAATTAAATAGTTCTAATTTCTAGGAAATTAAATTGCAACAAATAAATTACATAATTTCCTATACCGGGAAAAATTTGGGGTTTATAATAGATCTAACGGTAAACAAGTACCAACCCCAATCCATCTCGTCAACCATAAACATTCAACCACACATATGTATAATAAACATATAAAAGATGCAATTTTTATTCAATTCCACTTCTTATTAATTAATTATGCAATCAAGATCGCAAAATCGCTTCAACATTGCTCTGATACCACATGCTGGATATACAAAAACCTGAATCTGGATCCGACTGATTTACAGCACCGATAAAGACGTTCGATCATGCACAACGGTTGCTAAGATTTTAATTCGCATGCGATTTTACCACGATTTAATTCACATAATAAATTAATTAGCGAAAAGAAAGTTGAAGATTTACCCAACAAAAGAGAAGCCGTGATCTTCCGGATTGTATCTCCAAAAGACGACTGGTGGACGTCGATCCTCGTAGTGGAACCTCATTGAATATGCTCCAAGAAAAATCCTAGATTTTTCTCCTCCTAATGGCTAGAACAAGAAACTAATTTTTTTTTCTTTTTCATAAGTGTGGTGCAAATTGTGATGTGTTTTTGTTTTGGGAGGAACTCGTTTTTTTATAGGAAATTAACTAGTCAAGAGAGAGTTATACTTTTCACTATACAATTACCTATTTCCAAATGGAAAGGATATTTGCCATAAAATAAGAGATAATTATCATAAAATCAATCTCTTATTTTTTCCTTTAATTATCTAACAAATAAATAAATAATTAATTACACATGTGACATAATCATCGAAAATTTATTTTCTTAATTTCCTCACAATGTGGCGCCACTTTGCCATTAATTTTAATTGAAAATGTCTTTTCTATTTTCCATATTATTTACCAAAATGACATAATCATCCATATTATTTGCATATTAATTAAATCGACCAACTATTTAATTTATTCTCGAGGTTCCACAAAAATAGAAAACACTCGCGTGTTAGGAGCCAACCCGGGGACCATGGACCTAGAATCAGTAGCTACATTAAATTGAATAAAATATTCATCGAACAGAATATTTCTACTAAACTTATTAATTCCGGAATTACGCCACCATAAATCCGAAACTGAACTATATTGATTATAGATATAACTTATTTTCAAAGCGTCGAGTCAATAAATGTCCATTGATATAATCATTAAATACATACCAACCCTTCATAGACTATCCATAGCGAAGCGGGAATATTTCCGTAAACCTTCTTCATTACATCCCATCCTTATTTACCATAAACCCAGTAGTGATCAATTAGTTCTTAACCAATATGAACTCGGTCGATCGATCAGTTTCTAGGATTAACAAATTAAGGGATTGTTTTTCTACTTCCCGCAGGAAGGAATGGATTCCATATCTGTGAGACACACACTTCTCAATCATTATAGAATAGTGCCATTGTGAAAGTAATTCAGACCGCACCTCTTTGCAATTCTTAACGAACACATCAAACGCTATCTTGAAACAAGTAGTAGTATGCAATCACTTCTGGATTAAGGTTAATTCATATATGATCATCTTGTGATTTAATGAGATTTCTCAGTCATAGAATTATATGAGAAATGCAGATCGGTCCAGTCCTATATGACCCTCATCATATATAAATGCCTCACATAGAAAACCAATATCGACGGTCCGGATAAGACGGTCACACCTTAAAGTGTTCTGGGTGCATTAATTGTGGTTTAATCAATAGACCCCATACTTTGATGAAGTTCACCACGGACAAATAGTTCAAGTGTATCACCATAAACTTAATCCTAAAGTGTGACACACACTAAGTTATATGGCTACATATGATATGATATGGGGTTTTCAGCAGTGTATAATATATATACACAAAGCGAACAGTGAGATGAAATTAATTCTTTCATTTATTAAATACAAAAACAATTACAAAAATTGTCTTTCGGGCACTACACCTAACACCATCAACTAACCTTTGAACTTGTGAATCGTTCTCACAGAATTGTAAATAATGCTCAGGTCGGAAAAACGATCCAGTGATGATCGATGTTTCACAGTATTTTTCAGTTGGAGAGAATGAGTAAGATGATGCCATTGTTTTGGATGAGTTTGAGATTGTGAAAGCTTCGATTTTTCATAGAGAAATTAGGGTTCTGAGGATTCAAGGGAGCATAAAGAGTTCTGAAAATCCTCTAAGTGTTAGTTATATAGGAGAAGTTTGGTAGTGTGAATGCGGTTGAATATGGAAGCATTTTGGTGGAGTAATGGCATGATTTTGTGTATGTAAGTCACGATTTTTGAGTGCAGTGGGGAGTGGATTGAGGTATGTAATGATAAATCCTGGGAATCGAGGCGTTGCCATCATTCCTTTGATTCAAAAATAACCTCCACGATTATAATATTAAATCCACATGGGTAAATCTTCCATAAAATAATTCTTCATAAATCTTCTGATTTTCCACATGTATAAAATTTATTTTGTTTACACATAACTTTGCTATTTTCTCCGAAGTATTCAGCGGTGGAGTAACTTAGCTGGTCACTTAGCTGGTGTAGTGACTTCTTTACTGAGCTGCTGTAAAGAACTGTTCCTAACAATCAGAGAAGTGAAATTCACTGGTTACCAGTGTCTTACCTGCCAAGTGAGCGTACCCAAAATGGCAAAGGCTCAGTCAGCTGGTCAAGTCACTCAACTGATTACTCCAGTTAGCTACTCCTTATAACTTAATCAATTTCAATCATTCCCAACTCAATTCTCAACTCGCCAAAACTTTCATGACTAAGTGGTTTTGTGAAAATATCAGCCAGTTGATCTTCAGTGGATATGTATCTCAAGATAGCATCTCCCTTTTCCACATGATCTCTGATAAAGTGATGTCCCACATCAATATGCTTTATTCTTGAATGTAATACTGGATTCTCAGTTATAGATATTGCACTTGCATTATCACACATAATTGGACTTGTCTTCTCCTCTATTCCATAGCCCCTTATCTGTTGTCCGATCCACAACACTTGTGCAAATCGCTACCTGTTGCAATATATTTTTCCTCAGCTGTTGAAGTGGATATTGATCGCGTGTAAGTCACTAACGTCGATATTACTAGCAAGAATACTAGGTACATTATAGTATAGTAAATGCGAGTCAAGGTTGATCCCACAGAGACAATGCAACTCTAAGTATAAACGATTCCAATCTAATTAAGAAGCGACATAGAGGCGGTCATGGACCAACAATAAACATGAAGGAAACTTGGTATTTCTCCCCCTCTTCTCACCGATCTACTAACTTGGATTAGTTAATCTTAATATTTACTTCCCCTCATAATTTCCTTAAATTAATCGAGTGAGATTTTGGTTTAATTATAAAGCTACAGGTGCAACTCCTAACCCTATCTACTCCGACAATGGTAGTAGAGAACCTATACGCAAGCTATCCTCCTTAATTGGTCCGTAATAGCCCATACGCATAAAGACTAGAATTACCGATATCGAGCGCTAACTCATACCGCTAACCCGCCTAGATAGCTGTCGACACTAATCAGCACGTTCCTTGGGTCCATCAAAACTATGTCCAAACTAACACTTCACTATTCGTATTTCATACTAGTTTTATGATTACAATAAGCAGATTGGCCAGATCTAACCTACTGTTAATTAAACCTGTCGATCAACGTATATGTATTGAATCCTCTAGATTAATTTGTCTAAATATTACCTCGGTAAACCGGTATAGACCACCAGTTTACCGGGGTAGCTTTTCTTAATTCCGGATCTACACTGCTCAGTTACGATTAATCTAAGTAAATCATGGGGTCGTTAAACATGCAGATTAACTAAAACACATAAATACGAACATGTCTACCATATTGAAGACAAAAAGGAACATTCAAAGCTTCATACCTTCAACAATGGAGATCTAGCTCGATCTACTCAAGCTAGAGATGGTAGAGAAAGGGAGTAAACAAAAAATAACTCCTTAAAAGCTTGTAATAACTTTATTTCATCAAATTGTATAATGTATATAATGTAATATGCAAAAATTATGTAAAATTCTGTTAATGCGGCCTTATATAGATACAATGACCGACTTATGACTCTCAAAAACCATAACCGACCTAGTAGAGGCGGCAGAATCAATTTCTTTTTCCACAAGACCTCGGTTTACCGGCCCTAGCCCACGGTAAACCGGGTTGACTTTTCCTCTTTTTCTTCTCCAGATTTCTTCTTGGACTTCTTTTTCTTGGCCCATTATACCTCTTTTGGTCCAAATCCGTTCTCCAATACTCCAGATTCGGCATATCCTATAAAACACATAAAACGAGGCACAACAGTACAAAATGATCTGGAAAATAACATAGATGCAGAATTACGATCCTAGAAACATATAAATAGCATTTAACACATATTCCATATAATAATGAGCCTATATATCCTATCTTGAGCATAATTTGGGGTGAAAAAGAGTATAATTAATTGTACCATTTAGGAGTTTATCAGATATAGAATTTTGCTTTTTGCTAAAGTATGATACTAGTCTGCAGCCTAGCATCTGACAAGTTCATGAAGTGCTTTTTCTATCAATCTTGCATCCAGTATAATCTGAGTCTGAATAGGATATTAATTTGAATCCTCCATCTTTTGGATACCAAATTCCTACATTGATTGTTTGCTTCAAATATTTGATGATTCTCTTAGCTGCTAGTAATAGAGATTCCTTAGGTTGAGCTTGAAATCTTGCACTCTCCTACTGCAAATGTTATATTCGGTCTGCTTGCAGTCAGATAGATTAGAGATCCAATAATTCCTCTATATAGCTTTTGATCAACATCTTTTCCATTTTCGTCTTTCCTAAGGATAACTCTTGCACACATTGGTGTGTCTGATGTGCCACTTGTATCCAAACCATATTTGTGTATCAAGTCCTTTGTGTACTTTTCTTGATTTATAAAGATGCCATCTTTCATTTGTTTCACTTGTAATCAAAGAAAATAATGGAATTTGCCCTTTATCTCATTTGAAAATTTGCCCTTTATCAGATTTGAAAATTTCTCACACAGCTCCTCATCTTCTGATCCAAAAATGATGTCATCAACATAGATCTGAACCAACAAAGTGCTTGTTCCTTCTTATAGCTTGAAAAGAGTCTTGTCAATAGTTCATTTGTTGAATCCATTGTTGATTAAGAATTGTGACAGTGTCTCATACCAGGCTGTAGGTGCCTGTTTGAGTCTATATAGTGCCTTTTTGAGCTTATATACTTAATCTTCCTTCTTTTGAGTTGGAAACCAGGGGGTTGTTCCAAATATACTTCTTCTTCTAGAATTCTATTCCAAAATGCACTTTTGACATCCATTTGATATACATTGAAATCCTTGTGTGCTGAAAAAGCTAGAAAGAGTCTGATTGCTTCCAATCTTGCTACTGGTGCAAAGGTTCATCATAGTCTATGCCTTTAGCTTGACAGTATCCCTTTGCAACTAGTCTTGCTTTGTTTCTGACAACAGTTCCTTGTTCATCCATTTTGTTTCTGAAAACCATTTTGTTTCAATGATGTTTCCCTTGTCTGGTCTGTCCACAAGTTCCCAGACCTCATTTCTCTCAAATTCATTGAGCTCTTCTTGCATGGCAGTAATCCAATCAACATCTTGAATTGCATCATCTATTGTTTTGGGTTCCACCTGTGATAGAAAACAAGTTAGCATATTCTCCAGTTGTCTTCTGGTTCTAACTCCTGTATGAATATCTCCGATGACTTGTTCTTTAGGATGATCTCTTAGCCAATTCAAATCAAGTTTAAGCTGATCTTGATTTGGTTCTTCCACAACTTCTGCTTGTGCATCAACTTCATGTATCTTGTGTTGGTGACTCTTGTGTTGTATTGACTAGTACATTATCATGATTGCCAATGATGTGGTCTAAGATTGTAGCTGGTATTGTTGTATTAAGATAGACTTGTCCTTGTGCAGCTTCTTCTACAAAGTTGTGTAAGCTATCACTATTTGTGTTTGGTTCATCAAAGACTACATGAATTGATTCTTCAATCACCAAGTTCTTTTGTTGAGTACTCTTAATGCTTTGCTTGTTTCTGAGTATCCCATAAAGATTGCTTCATCATCTTTTTTTTTATCAAAAGTATGTAGTTGATTCTTGTTCAAAACAAAATATTTAGATCCAAACATATGCAAATGTGAAATGTTAGGTTTTCTGCCATTCCAAATTTCGATGGTGTTTTTCCATGGTGTTTGTTGATAATAGATCTATTTTCAGTATAGCATGTTGTATTTACTGCTTCAGCCCAAAATCTCTTTAGTAAGCATGCATCTACCATGGTTCTAACAGATTCTTTGAGTGTTCTGTTTCTTCTTTCTGCTAAAGCATTTTCTTGTGGTGTCCCTGCTGCTGATAGTTGATGTATTACTCTATTTTCTTCACAGTAAGATCTGATAACTTCATTTAGGAATTGTGTTCCTCTATCTAATTTTATCTTGATGATCTTGAATTCCTTTTCATTTTGTATTCTTCTCAGCGAATCTGGTAGCTTCTTGAGTATCTCTCTCTCTTTTTCTTCATGAATATAGTCCATGTGAATTTGGAGAATTCATCCACCACAACTAGAGTGTACTTCTTTCCACTTACACTTACTGGTGTGACTGGTCCAAATAGATCCAAATGCAAGAGATGTAAGATCCTTGTTCTTGACTGATGGGGTTTTGACTTGAAAGAGCTTTTAATCTGCTTCCCTTTTTGACATGCATCATAGAGACTTTCTTTCTTAAATGTGATGTCTGGAAGGCCTTCAACTAGCTTGTTCTTTGACAGTTTGTTGATGGTCTTGAAATTGAGATGGTTCAGTCTTCTATGCCAAATCCAGCTGGTTGATTGCTTATTCTTGACAAGCAAACATGTTTCAGCTTTTGATTGTGTTCCAATCCACCACATACATGTTGTCTTCTATTTTTCCTGCAAGTACAACTGTCCTGGTTTGATTGTAAATCACTTTGCATCCTTCTTTGTTGAAATGCACATTGTAGCCTTGTTGTCACAGAATTGACTAATGCTTAGAAGGTCAAAACTAAATCCTTTAACATAAGCCACATTTTGAATCCTCAAATTGTTCTTGAACATTGTGCCTTCCCCCTTAATTTTTCCGGGCTTCTCTTTGCCTCCAAATAAAACTTTGGGTCCATCAAAAGCTTTAAAGTCAGTCAACCATCATTTGTTCCATGTCATATGCCTGGAACATTGATGACGGTCAAGTTCTAAAAATAACTCGATACCTAAATAACCAACTAGCAAGAGAACTAGGTTCAATCGTAGTATAGCTAAATAGAGTCGAGGTCGATCCCATAGAGACTCGGCTTAAACAAGTACAATGTTATTAAACTAAAAATAGATTAAAGGCGGTCTCCGACTAACAATAACGTAAAAATAAAGGTTGACACGATAGAAAACAAAAAGACTAACAATACGACAGTAGACACTAAAACACTTATTTTTATGGTTTTATAAGACTCTAACAAATGGTATTGATTACGCTAGTAGTAATTACTCCCCCATATATGTATATCTAAACCGAGACAGAAAGGACATTAAGGTTGATTATATTTTGGCTACGGGAGTCATCCCCTAAACTGAATCTAATTCGTGAACGGATAGAAGATCTTTATGCTTAATTACGAATCCTTCCTTGGACAGGATAGAACATCATATAACAAACATGCTATACCAAACTAGGGATGCCGATCTAAAATCGTCACCTCGTCTAGGCAACCACCGTGGACGGATTGGCACACCTCCTAAACGATCGGCTAACTAATGTCCTAGTAACATGACAATTTTCACAATATATCATATTAATTATGAGAACGACGTAACAAATTGGCCAGATCTATTACATGTTTATATGAAAAACATAAAGCACGACGTAGCCGAAGTCGTTCACAGAAATTACTAGAATCTTGATGGCTAGATCTAACCATATAGACCATGGTAGATCTAGACCGGTGACTCTAGAATTCGCTCGTGAAACGCCTTCGTACGGCTTAGATCTACATGAATATGGGTTTGTTAATTAACTACATCACGAAATCAATACACAAAGACTACTCCATAACGAAATAAAATAGATCTACGAATAAAAACGACATATTTGGATAGACATTACCCTCGTAGACGGAGGGTCCTCCGATCCTTCAATGCAATCTCTAATCGATGAATCCATCACCTCCGTGATGAAGAACCATAATATAAAATAAAAAGAACTATATTGATAAACTAAAAATATTGTAATATTGTGTTTCTAGAGTGTATATTGTGTGTAAAGTACAACTCTATTTATAAGGGTTCAAGCTAATTAAAAGATATACTTCAAAATATCAAAATAATAAGAGATAACTCCCGGCCGATCTCCGGAAAATAGCAAAATGCGCCCCCCCTTGGTGTGTGTGGAAGGGGACGCCACTCTTGGATTGGTTTGCCGGCTTTTGTCATGCTTTACTCCTCTTTTCGTGCTTATCCGATATTTATCTTCAATTCATCTTGGATTTATCTTGAGATTTAATTCCTCCATTTTTATTTATCCTCCAAAAATTATCTCAATCTACAAAATAAATATTTATCCCAAAATAAATCATATTTAAATAATAATGGATAAATACCAAATTATATAATAAAAACGGATAAATACCAAATTATATCTTATTAATCACATAACATTAAATAATAAATATAAACATGTGATTTAATATAAAATATATATTATTAATCCCGATTTAAGGACAATGTTGATGACTTTCACGGGTATAATTTGACCGTCATCAACTACCCCCCACTTAGACTTTGATCGTCCCGAACAAAGCATCAATAAGTCATTCCCCAAGACACATTTTCCATGGTCAAATCATACTTATACAAGAAACTCGAGTCAACTCATACCACTTATGCTCATAAGGTATCCATTATTCACTGCTCGTCATGAATCGAAGTGACGTGTGCAAGTGCATTTAGTTTTATCTATTCGTGGCAAGATTAAAGTTTATGCTAACTTCGCAGTCTTAACCTACCAACATCAGCATTCCCTCTTCTTAAGCCTCGCAATGGGTAAAGACATGGTGCAATAAGCAAGAGCATCATCCATAAGGTTTTTGGACTTGGAGACCGAGAAAATACTCAAGCCTCTTAAAAATTTGAATTTTTTACATTTTCATAGTTTCAAGCTTTAACACCTCTCAAGAAAGAAACTTGCTTTAAAAGTAAAGTATGCAGTGCAAGAATCCCTCTCTCACGGATTAGTGGAATCATTGAATATTACCACAAGTGCGGGGCTACTTTGGTAATGTTACTACAAGCCCAGTGTTATTTCGTCAAAACACAGACAATTCTCAAGCTTATTACTCCGCTTTTATGGCTAGAAGATAAGAATACATCAGCAGATAAATATCAACTTTAAGTCTTCATAACCAATCATCTACGCAATGTACACATAATTCTTCTTAGTTAATATAATTTGTGCGGTATTTGTCGATTCACACACTGAGTAATCGAATAATAAATAACTACTAGCAATAGTTGGCATGAATATCCTTAAATTTACATTCACATAAGTATAAAATGATCATGTAATCATGCAACTTGGTTCATTCCCTATCAATTCTATGTATAAGAACTCACAATTCTAAGGGTACGAGATAATTAATTTGGCATTTGTTCAATTTTTTTTCATTTTTTCACCGTTTCATTCAATTGTTCAATTATAGTATCATGGCTAAGTCTCCTACCCCCCACTCAAACTTGGCATTGTCCCCAATGACAAAGGAAAAGGAGAATTTAAGAAAAAGACTTAGCTCTGGAAACGGCTCTCAAGTAGATGCAGAATATAGTATTAGTCCAAGCACGTCGTGTAGAAGCAAATGAAAACAAGTCTAAGCAAACCAAACAGAAACTCCACGAAACCGTTAATAACATGTCATTGGAAGTTATAAAATAATGTGGCAGTAATTAGATATAGTATATCCAAAAACAATTTAAGCCACTTTATTTCATACAACCAACGACATGTAAAACCAAAGAGTTAAAACTACAAAACTCACATGGCGGCTATCAAGGAAAAAACCTCGTTTATTCCGAACATAGAATCGGAAAATGGCGAGATGAAAAAAACCTAACAGTCTCATGCTACTTTATTCAAAGCAAAAACAAAAACAAATCTAAAAGAAAGTTTTAAGAAAATAGTTCTAGGGTTATAGTCATTAGCTCGACTGTACTCACATGATGGTCTAGTTGTAACTAGGATTTCCTAGAGTAAGTACTTCTTCCTCCCTATCAAATTGATTCCCGAGGTAATGCTTTACTTGGTGGCCATTCACCACAAAAGTCTTTTGATCATCCAAGTGACTTACCTCTATAGCTCCGGAAGGAAATACTTTACTCACTTTATAAGGACCAAACCATCTTGATTTTAGCTTTCCCGGGAAAAGTTTCAAGCGTGAATTGTAAACAAGAACCATATCACCCACCTTAAAGGTGCGGTCAAGGATCTTTTTATCATGAAATCTCTTAGTGCGCTCTTTATAGATCCGAGCATTCTCGTAAGCTTCAATGCGAAACTCTTCTAGGCGAGTTAATTCCAACAATCTCTTCTCTCCGGCTAAACTTTCATCCAAATTCAACATACGAGTAGCCCATAAGGCACGGTGCTCAAGTTCAACCGGTAGATGACACGCTTTCCCAAAAACAATCTGGTATGGGGACATACCTATGGAAGTCTTATACGCAGTCCAATAAGCCCATAAAGCGTCATCTAACTTCAACGACCAATCTTTCCTTGTTGGGTTCACAGTTTTTTCCAGGATGCGCTTAATCTCTCGGTTCGTGACCTCAACTTGACCACTTGTTTGAGGATGATAAGTGGTAGCTAACTTATGTCTCACCCTGTACTTGGCCATTAACTTCTTAAACGGCTTATTACAGAAATGGCTCCCATTATCACTAATGATGACACGAAGGATTCCAAACCGCGTGAAGATATTTTTCTTTAAAAACTGCAGTACAACCTTTGCATCATTGGTAGGTGAAGCAATTGCCTCGACCCATTTGGACACATAGTCAACTGCCACCAAAATATAGCGGTTTGAAACAGACGAAGTGAAAGGTCCCATAAAATCAATACCCCATACATCAAAGATTTCTGGTTCTAGGATACTCCTCAGTGGCATTTCATTTCTCTTCGAGATATTGCCCGTCATTTGGCATGAATGACATGATCTAGCATATTCGTGTGTAGTTTTGTAAAGATTTGGCCAGTTAAAAAACCACATTGGAGAACTTTAGCAGCAGTCTTGTCCCCTCCATAGTGTCCTCCTGCTTCATAAGTATGGCAATGTTTAAGTATATCGGGGAATTCACTCTCAGGAACAAATCTTCTAAAGATGTTGTCTGAGCAACGCTTAAAAGGATATGGTTCATCCAAATAATAGTGTTTAAGGTCCGCAAAGAACTTCTTCTTTTGCTGTTGGTTCATGTTTGGTGGTAAATATCTCCCGGATAAATAATTCACATAATCTTTAAACCATGGTTGTTGCTTCTCAGCCTTAACAACCTCACCTTGCAAAGATACTGCGGCGCAATCACTATTCCCTAAAATGGTAGAGATGGATGATAATTGCTCGTAGGGGGGCTTTTCTAAGTAGGGTGTGAATGCCTCCTCAGGCTCTTTCTCATCTTCCCTAACAACTTCTATATTTTCCTCGTTCTTTGGGATTGTTGGAGTAAGCTCCTTTTCACTTCTAATCATTATCGCATTCACATCCCTAGGGTTCCTATCAGTGCTGCTCGGAAATCCCCCAGGAGGTCTAGTTGACAGTTGTTCAGCTAATTGTCCTATTTGATAAGAGAGATTATGGACTAAGGCTTCTTGGTTGGTGACTTTGGCATCATTCATTTGACAGTATTGGTGAAAGTTTGTAGCCAAGTCAGTCATGGAATTTGCTAATTGATTCACAGTGTCAGACATTGTGTTACTCATCTTTTCAAGTGCAACTTCCCAACCGTAAGTTTGAGCTTGCTGAGGTACATAAGTGTTGTGTGGTTTTACCCCTTCATTTGGATCACTCCATCGGAATTCAGGTTGGTCATGATTTGGTTTGTAACCTTCATAGTGATTACCATATTTCCCAATGTAATTGGCTTCTTTAGTACCCGCATTCTCTAATGGCTTAGTCGTTTCCGTCCCTTTTCCAGTCTCTACTCGTACAATTCTCTCATGCATACCATCCACCTTATCATTTATGAGCAATAGAGTATTTAGGATCTTATGCGATACATCCTCCTCAAGATTATCGGCCATCTTCACAGTTGCTATTTCACCATCTCCCTATTGGCTATTCATTGCTATTTGCTCCATCTTTCCTCGTGCCTCCTCAGGAGATAAAAGAACAAACGCTCCATTGCTGGAGGCATCTACTTTTATCTTCTCCGTATCTCTCAATCCATGGTAAAAGGTTTGCATTAAAATCCATAGAGTTATATCATGATGAGGGCACTTCCTAATGGACTCCTTAAAACGTTCCCAAGCTTGATCAAAACTCTCCCCAGGTTGCTGCTTGAACCCCAAGATATCTTGGCTTAACTTAAAGGTCTTTCCTAAAGGAAAGTACTTATTCATGAACTTTTGCAGCAGTTCCTCCCAGGTCGTGATTGATCTAGCCTCTAAAGAGAAAATCCATTGCTTAGCTTTATCTTTCAAAGTGAAAGGGAAAAGTCTCAGCTTAATGTTATCCTCAGGAACTAGTTCTGGCTTCACGGTACTAACGATCTCTAAGAAATTCATCACGTGAATGCCAGGATCTTCATTCAGGATAACATGAAAAGTGGAATAGTTTGCCACCATTTGAATGACATTAGGTTTCGGGTGATAAATTTCAGTAGCATTTTCAGGTACTACGATAGCAGGAATGAATTGTTCAATGGTAGGCGTTGCATAGCTTTGCAAAGTACGCCTTTCCCATGCAGCCACAGCCTTGGTTAACAAAATTTGCATTATTAAAATTATTTCCATTTACCTGGCTGGCGTTATTCAGTAATGCTTCCATGTCTGAGTCATATTGATGTGCTCCTTCAGATTTTTCCTCGCCTTGCCTTCGTTTGGATCCTTAGAAATCCGGGTAGCTTGTCTGTTGTTTTTTAATTTTTATATTATTATTTTTTATTTGCAAGACAAAAACAACAATAAACAATTAAAATACGCCAAGGCTACTGCCTTTGGCGAGACTCTAAAATAGACAAAAATAAAAATAACAAAAACAATAAACAATTAGAAACTTTAATGGCTAATCCTTTAACTAGACTTAATAAATAAAAACTTAGCTAAAACAGACTCTAAAAATACTAAAAATACAAAAACACAAAGTATAAACTGTGTAAAACAAAATAGAACAGAAACTGCCCAGATTTATTTTACGACTCTTACAGGTTAATTCTATGTTATAAAAACTAATTAAATAGACACTATTTACGAATCTACTTTTAATAAAATAAGGTATACTTAATTTAATGACACGAGTCCCCGGCAACCGCGCCAAAAACTTGATGACAATCAAGTTATAAAAATAACTCGATACCTAAATAACCAACTAGCAAGAGAACTAGGTTCAATCGTAGTATAGCTAAATAGAGTCGAGGTCGATCCCACAGAGACTCGGCTTAAACAAGTACAACATTATTAAACTAAAAATAAATTAAAGGCGGTCTCCGACCAACAATAACGTAAAAATAAAGGTTGACACGATAGAAAACACAAAGATTAACAATACGACAGTAGACACTAAAACACTTATTTTTATGGTTTTATATGACTCTAACAAACGGTATTGATTACGCTAGTAGTAATTACTCCCCCATATATGTATATCTAAACCGAGACAGAAAAGACATTAAGGTTGATTCAATTTTGGCTACGGGAGTCATCCCCTAAACTGGATCTAATTCGTGAACGGATAGAAGATCTTTATGCTTAATTACGAATCCTTCATTGGACAGGATAGAACATCATATAACAAGCATGCTATACCAAACTAGGTATGCCGATCTAAAATCGTCACCTCGTCTAGGCAACCAACGTGGACGGATTGGCACACCTCCTAAACGATCGGCTAACTAATGTCCTAGTAACATGACAATTTTCACAATATATCATATTAATTACGAGAACGGCGTAACAAATTGGCCAGATCTATTACATGTTTATATGAAAAACAGAAAGCACGACGTAGCCGAAGTCGTTCACAGAAAATTACTAGAATCTTGATGGCTAGATCTAACCATATAGACCATGGTAGATCTAGACCGGTGACTCTAGAATTCGCTCGTGAAACGCCTTCGTACGGCTTAGATCTACATGAATATGGGTTTGTTAATTAACTACATCACGAAAATCAATACACAAAGACTACTCCATAACAAAATAAAATAGATCTATGAATAAAAACGACATATTTGGATAGACATTACCCTCGTAGACGGAGGATCCTCCGATCCTTCAATGCAATCTCTAATCGATGAATCCATCGCCTCCGTGATGAAGAAACATAATATAAAATAAAAAGAACTATATTGATAAACTAAAAGTATTGTAATATTGTGTTTCTAGAGTGTATATTGTGTGTAAAGTACAACTCTATTTATAAGGGTTCAAGCTAATTAAAAGATATAATTCAAAATATCAAAATAATAAGATATAACTCCCGGCCGATCTCCGGAAAATAGCAAAATGCGCCCCCCCTTGGTGTGTGTGGAAGGGGACGCCACTCTTGGATTGGTTTGCCGGCTTTTGTCATTCTTTACTCCTCTTTCCGTGATTATCCGATATTTATCTTCAATGCATCTTGGATTTATCTTGAGATTTAATTCCTCCATTTGTATTTATCCTCCAAAAATTATCTCAATCTACAAAATAAATATTTATCCCAAAATAAATCATATTTAAATAATAATGGATAAATACCAAATTATATAATAAAAACGGATAAATACAATGAAAACGGATAAATACCAAATTATATCTTATTAATCACATAACATTAAATAATAAATATAAACATGTGATTTAATATAAAATATATATTATTAATCCCGATTTAAGGACAATGTTGATGACTTTCACGGGTATAATTTGACCGTCATCAAACATCCACTGTCTATGTACCGGACATCCTACAAAACAAATTAAGCAAGTTTAGGTACCCAACACTGTTTGGGTCCATACCTGTTAGCAGTCATGCCTCTCATTCCAAGTGTGTATCCAAAGGATCTCCTTCTTGGACAGTTGAAATCATCAACTTCGTACGTGTAGGGCATGGCAGAATAATTTCTTGTAAACTTATTGAAATTATTTTGATACAATTCCCTACTTTTTGGTGCATTTGCATCCTTTTTCACTCTACAATATACATGAGGAAACTTATTTTCATATTTCTTCTTGTGTCCAGGAATATGCCTGGGTTGGCTTTTCCTGAACACATGTTGCATGGAATGAAATGGTTTCTTCTTGTATTTTGGGGGTGCAACATTCCAATCATCTTCTAAAGGGTAAAGTCTGCCCATACATTTTCAGTGTGATTTTGCCTTTACTAGGTTGGTAAGATTATTTACTCAGCTGTTTCACTACACTATGTTTTGACTTTATGGTCTGTCCTTTTCTGAATTTGGGTCCTGTTCTGGTCCTTGATTTAGAATTGTGTTGTCCATTGTTTCCTTTCTCATCTTGACTGTTGTATCCAAGACTAGATCCAGATCCAAACCTTTTTGGGGGTTTGCTGGTGTATTAAGTGGTGCATTGGTGCTCTTAACGGGTAAGGAGGTTTTCTCCTAATCTATCAACATCAGATGAGTGATCATCTATGCTTGTTGATCAGTCGAGTGTACTTCCTTACTAGTTGATTCAGCTTTCAGTCCATCCAGTTCTTTCCTTAATCTTTCATTTTCCTCTCTCAAATTCTCACATTCTTGTTCCAAAATTTCATGATTTGTTTGAATTTCTTCAAATTTACTCATGACACTTTGAATTAGGTTTGCAAAATCTAAAGGGAAAATAGAAGATTGTGCAGTGTCATATGTGGATGCATTTGAGGATTATGAACATGATATTGCCTATGTTTCATCAATTTCCTTAGCCATTAGACATAGGTATGCCTTGTCATTGTCTGAGCTATTGGATTCACCATCATCTGACTCATTATCAGATCCTTTTCACTACGGGTTTAAGCTTTAAGTGCCTTCTTGATTTTTCTCTTATCTGTTGTTTTGTACTTCTTTTCCTCATCTTTGTCTGTTTTTTCAGGGCAATCTGCCTTGAAGTGACCTTTCTTCTTGCAATTGAAACATCTGTATTCTTCATCATTTTTCTTCATGTCTTAGCTTGAGCTTGTCTTCTTGTTTGATGATGAACTTCCTTTGAATTGATTCTTATTGTTAAACCTGTCAAAACGTTTATTCAATAAGGCAATTTGTTCTTTTAGCTCCTGTGTCTCTTTGCTGCTTGTATCAACCGTTTTTCTTTGCTAGGTGCAACCAGTGCACTGGCCTTGTGTGCCTCTGTTGGTGCACTGTCTTCACTGTTTAACTCAAATTCATGAGCCTTTAATTAAAACATTAGAGTCAAGGTATCAGTATTGCTAGATTTATTGTGCCTCTGAGTACTGTTGTGATGATCTTCCATCTTTCAGGTAGACCTCTAAATATTTTTTGACAAACTTCTTTCTGTGTGTATGTATGTCCAAGTTGCTGCAGTTCGCTGATAATGCTTTAAAATCTGTTATCCATTTGATCAATGCATTCACCAGTTTTCATTTTGATGTTTTAAAAAATCTGTTTTGCAACATACAATTTGTTTTCCTTGACTGCCTCTGATCCATGATTCATGAGTGATAATTTATCGCACATCTCCTTTGCTGTTGTGCAGTATTTAATACTCATGAACATGTTACTGTCCAGAGTCTTCAAGATCATGTGTTTTGCAACAAAGTCAAGATTTTCTCTTCTTCTATCATCCTTGGTCCAATCTTTCTTAGGTTTATGTATTTCCTTTCCTTGAGCTGCTCCTGTGGTTATCATAGTCATGATCTTGATTGGGTCATCATTGATAACATCCAGCATCTCCTCATGAGTTGCTGCAAGATGAGACAACATCCTTATTTAATATTCATCAAAATTCTTAACATTGAATACAAGTACTTTAGACATGAAATTTGAGGAATCCATAATGAAAAATAATAGATATATTTAGAAAGCACAGATTTGAAAACTACTTTCAAAATATATGATCTCCTTCTTACCAGAAATCAGATCTGAACAGGTTATGATACTAGGGACACTGCTCCGATACCAATTGTTTGTCCCAGAGATGGGTAAAAGTATACTCAGATGGGGGTGAATGACAATACTGGAGTTTCGAAAACTTTTCTTTAATTAAAAGCTTTTAGGCAGCGGATAAGTCCCTTCTTTTAATACTGTTTTAAAGTAGTTTATGCAAACACAAATATAGGATGCAATAAAATAAAGTGTTGTAAAGTAAATTGCGGAATGTAAATAGAAACAAAAGTTTATAGTGTTTCAGGGTGGTGTAATCCCTTATCCACTCTTCTCTTGGTATGATTGGAGGATTTCACTATTGTCTTTCACGGATACAATAGTTAGATTTTCCTTGGCTACACAAGCTTCACAATCTCTAAGACTATCACTACCTGGCTACAAAAACTTCAGTGACTCGGTCTTCAACACTGCTCTTTTAGAACAAATCCTTCTGCAACTATCACAAACACAACTTCTTCTCAGATGGCTCTGATTCAGTTGCTTGACTGGTGTGAATTGGATTCACAGATTCTGTTGATCAATCTCAGTGCTTGATGTGGAATTTGAGCTCTGATTACTAAGTTGATCCTTATATGTGTCTTTTAAGTTCAAATAGAAGGCTTTTCGAATTGACAGAGTTTCTGCTTG
Source organism: Gentiana straminea (assembly GCA_036785695.1). NCBI lineage: Eukaryota > Viridiplantae > Streptophyta > Magnoliopsida > Gentianales > Gentianaceae > Gentiana > Gentiana straminea. The sequence goes on along the minus strand of JAVUPR010000224.1, from coordinate 8,505,178 downwards.
TTTTTTAGTACTGCAATCATTATTTTTCCTATCTATCAATGCCTTCTATTTATAGCCTTATAATCCTTGATTTTAATTTTTGTCCGTTGGATATTTAATATGGGGAATAATCCTTGATTTAATTGTTGATTCCCCTTGATTATATTCTCCTGGATCTCAGTGATCCGGATTTTCTTCAAACATTCATCACAAAATCCGTCCTTGATTGATTGTGCATTTAATGCTTCATCCTCTGAATCTTCCTTATTTTTCACGTTCTGAATAAGTATAAATGATATACCTTACTCAACTATTCCTTCACTTGACTGTTGTGTGATCAGTTTAGTAGATCTAATCACTTAGCTGATGTGCTCTTCCTTCACTGATATTCTCTAATCAGCCGATAGAATGTTTACTTCGCCGGTTCACTGCTTTCTTTCTTTCTTTGATTATACGAGAGTACTTGTACTTCGCTGATCCAGTTTTGTGTGAGATCAGTGTACACCATGTTTAAACAATGAGTTTCATCACTTGCAATATTACTTAGACTTTTCCAAGGTCATCACAGACTTCCTTGGTTATAAGTCATTCCATATGTCTTCATGCTTCTTTGCTGATACTTGGCAGCCTTTACTCTGCGGGATTTCTGTTTTTCTTAGCCATCCTACCAACTAGTACAATACTTGTCTGACACAACTTATACAACATGTCAAAATCTAAGTAAACACTTATTCAGAGATTTTTAACTTATTTCAGGCTTGCTATAAAATCTAGTATGGCCATCATCAAAACATAACAAAATGTTCCAAACATAATTTATGAAAACATGCAAAGAAGTGGCCAATTTTTAAACACATAGAATGAAAACAATAGAAGTAATCAAAACAATTCGTTTGGGGAAATTAAATCGTTGAGGCTTTTCCCATATATAGACCGTTGGGTAGTCTTTCAAAACAAAGTCTTTTCCTCGAGACTGGGCTTTTCTCCTGTATGAATCAATATAAATCACGTTTAGATGCAAATTAACATCATTCAATTTGATCTGCAAGTAATTTAACCTAACATGCTTGTACCAACGATAATCATCACAAATTCATAAAACATAGAAGAAAGAATTGACAAGATTGCCTAGAAACACGAGATCGATCTTCTTTCCTCTGCAATGAATCACCAAGAACACAACCAAGAATAGGCTAAAGAACCCTTAAACAATGAAGACAAAAAGACTTTTATTCTTCAACTTGCTACATAGTTTTATACTTTGAAAATCGTGCATATTTTGCCGAATTACATCTTATTCATAGTAAAATAACCGAACTAGGGCTTAGAAGGGTAAATTTGGAAGTTTTTGGGTAAATTCGGTGTTCTTAACTGACCTATGCCCTCGGTTCAGTGTCCGGATTGTCCCTGGACATGACAAGATTCATCTTGGGGTTGTCTGGGGCATGTCCTGGACACAGGGGCCGCTGTACCGGACACATTCCTCTGTTCAGTGTGCCAGGATTTTCTTCTAAGATTGTCCAGAACGTGTCCTAACTGATCCTGGGCATTCCATCGGCACATGGGCTTGTCCTGGGAATGTCATGGACTGATCATGGACATGTCCGGGGCTTGTCCAGGACTGACCCTGGGACTTGTCTAACACCTCAACCTGGTTCTCCTCTGGTTTGATCTCGATCTTTGTACAAGTTTCGATTCAAATCCTCTTCGGCACGGATTATTCCTACAAAGAACCATAAAACGTGTAGTAATGTAATTCGATATAGAAATAAGATAAAAATACAAAATAATCACGATAAAATCTCATACGTAACTTCAAATCAAATTATGCCATTTTATGTATAGTTTATCATGAATTAACCTGCTTAAGTCCAATTTCGGGTGTAAATTGATACAGAAAATGTCATAAATTTGATTTGAATCTGGCGTATGCCTATGATGTAATTTTGGCAGTGAAATCTCTATTCTTGTAGACACGCACCTACCATCATGTTAGGCATGCGTCTACCGATTCAGAGAGTTTAGAAGTTTTCCAGGCATGCGGGGCATGCACCTATATAATCATAGGCATGGGCCTAACTCCCAAAAGAACTTTTTTGGCTAATTCTGAATGCGGATCGATATGTAAAGTTCTTATTAACATATGCCACTCCCTAAAATCAATGTTTAATCATGTTTGGATGGTTTATTCTCTGTGACTTGGTATGCATTCCTTTGAGGGCATTACATGTTATTTTGAAATGTCTAACTTCGACTTCTTGTAGCCTTAGCTCAGTGAAACAAATGAGGCCCTCTACAGGGAGGAGGTGGGAGCACCGGAAGGCGATTTTTTAGGCCTTGCGGCATGTTGACTTAGTAGTTAATGATCTCTTTACAAAGTGCTAGGACTAGATGTCTATAGGAAGCCTTTTAATGTGAATGAATCAGGTGGGTACACTTAAATCTGTAAATTACATATGTGTTGAGTCTAAAAGCTAAAACGTCATTATCATTGGTGAGGCACGTCCATTCTTCTTTGCATAGGACAATTACTCCTCTCTACTTGGTCTGATGCCAAATGATGCATGTAACTCCCACACGGGGACCTAAGCCCATGCCGTTAAGGTGCTTCCCGTGTTGCGGTGCAGTCTTCACTATGCTTAGTGTCCGTTGATCTTGATGTAACAAACTTACTTGTGCAAGGATGTACTACAGAGCTAGTAGAGGGTGTGTGAGCTTTACTGTTACAATGTATATGGTAGTGATTGTAGAAAGTATTCATGTTATATGCATATGTGTATGTTATTTATTCATACCTGATTCTTCTACCCCTTACTTAGTACGTATGTAACTACCCCTTTCTTAATTGTTACCTGATGAACGGTCGGTCAAGTAATAAATTAACATACTTGATCAGCTTAATACTAATTACTAGCAAGAGGATTAAGTCCATCGTAGTATAGCATAAGTGAATCAAGTTCGATCCCACAGAGAACCTGGCTCAATTAAACATTCGATAAATAACTATTCATATTAAGAACATAAAGGCGGTCTACGACCAACAAAAGGCATAAAGGTAAAAAGACAAAAAATAGTAATTAACCTCCCCCAATAATTATATTATATTTTAGACAACTATCAACCCAATACGTATTTCATATTTATCATGGCTACGGGAGTCATCCCCTAATATGGTTCTAATTCCGGGTAGGACATTAGACCCCTATGCCTAATTACGTGACTTCACCGGGTAGGTCTCCATGTCATATAACAGACATGCATACAAAGCTAGGGATGCCGGTATAAACCATATTCCTCATCTAGGCAACCATCCCGGGTAGGGTGGAACACCTCCTAAACGATCGATTTAACTATGTCCAAACTAACAATCCACTTTTAGGTATCATGCTAATCTACAAAAATGTATAAATAGACGCGTGCTTTTCTAGGTATACATAGGTTAAAACAGATAAACCAACATAGCGGTAGCCGTAACACTGAAAATAGAAATTCTGGGTGGTTGGCTCCATCCGTAAAGACCACGGCTGGGGCTAACTCGACGAAATTATAAATCTCAGCGTATTGAAATATGTGAAGGACTAAATAGATGTTTTATGACGAAACTACATAGATCCGCTAAATACACGTTCGTCGGTTATAAAAAAAAGTCATCTATGGCTCACCGAATAGACGGATTAGTGGAATATTCATCCTTATAGACAAAGATGAATAATCCCTCTAATCATATTCTTAGATCCACATCGTTCGTTATAAATGAACGAACTCAAACGATAAACAAAGATTGAAAGGGAATTAATCACACAAAACAGAACTCCAAATAATAATATAAAACTTACATTGTTGCTAGAAATTCTCTCAACAATGCTAGATCTAAATTATAATAATGCTTCCTTCAATATATGTCTTCTTTTTTTGTTTGTGACGAATGAAAACTATATATAGAGTATATTCACCGACCTAGGGATACGCCCTAGTCGTATTAAGTATATCTTTTAATTTAGGATAGAGTAGTAAACGCGACTACTGAGAGTCCTCTGTTTTGCAGATTTCGCTGGAGCTAGGGCACCATTTCGCTGGGGCACAATGTGTTCTCAGCCTGGACATCGCTTCACAGTTTCTTCTTCAGTCCAGGTCCATTTCTGTGCAATTGTCTTCCCGAAGCCCAGCCATCTAGCATGCGTTACAAAGCCCAATCTAATAAAACCAATAAAACAAGGCTTCTAATACCAAATAATAATAAATTGATTAAATGCAGAATAACGAATCGTGACTCGGTTAACGTACAAATTATGCATGAGCCACACAATTAGTATCTGTTTATAACCCTTTTAAGCTAGAATCGGGGGTAATTAATAGTGAAATAAGGGTATAAAGTTGAGCGTCATCAACTACCCCCCACATAGCCTTTGATCATCTTGAGCAAACACAGAAGGTAAATGAACCACCGAAACACAAAGTACTAATTCATGACAGGCTCATTCAAAATTCCAAAGTAAATGAAATAGCATACATCGTTCATAAGTTACGCATTAATCACTATTTCATCATTGAATCAACGTGTGTGTGTGAATAACCATCATGCAGAGTACTAAAATAGAAAGATTGAAATTATACTACACTCGAGTTGTAACTCTTAATTCAATGATTTTTTATGCCTCCTTATCATTAACAAATAATAGAGGTGTAATACGAGACTCCAAAGAGACGGGGCGGATTCGGAAACCAAGGTGCATTCCTTGATTCACGTTTGTTTTTAATAGCCGTGCGTATTACGCTCCATCGACTAGACAATGTGCCATGGTCGCTTCAATTCTCCGAGTAGAAGGCATGCAATGGTGGGTGCCTAGCATGCAACTATGTTTAAACCTAACGAACTTGCTACCCTTACTTCCAATTGCCTTTTCGCTTTCTTTTTTCTGGAAGACTACTCTTGTTTTTTTTTTCTATGTCATATTCCGTAGAATAGATCCTCACTCACTCACAAATCCATAAGTGACCGTTTTTGCCTCAGTGGCCTCAAATATTACCCTTATCGAAAGTATGACAAGAAGTAATCACAAAATCAAGTGTTTCAAGTTTCAACTTTTCAGAAAATATAATTCTTCATCTTAACTAATTCAGATTTAGCATTCAAGTTATACGTGCTTAAAAAGGTTGATTCAGAGACAAAATATATGCTCAATATGAAACTACTTACATAGAATGATATACATTTACTAAACAATTTCGAAACTTAGCATGTTAACAATAAGTCACAATCGTGCTAAAGAGCTTCATTAATTATCTTTATATGCTCATCTTTATATGCTCAGGTCTCACAAAAGTAAAATGCGATTCAAGCTTATTATTTATCAATTTTAATCAAAATTTTGAATCTATATGGTGAAGAGCAAGCTAAGTGACTCCTGTACCCCCCACTTAAACGATGCATTGTCCTCAATGTATAAAAAAAAAGTAAAGCATAGGAACTTAGCTTCGGTCAAGCGTGGTGGTGGAACTAGTCGTAGGACCTCGGGGCACATAGATAGACCATGGATCTGAAAGATGTAATGCTGTGAAACAAAACTCGAACAAAAACTCGAAACTCGTCATAGCGTTAGTCAATAAAAGATAGTACCCAAAAATAGCGCAGTAAAAGGAATAAATAATCCTCAAACACAATTTAAGCACTTAAAATGGTTACATTATAAAATTATATATATGACTAAGCAAACAGACTCGAATTCTAAACATATTGAAAATAAAGAGATATAGGACTGACTCGATTAAGGAAAACATACTTTATAAAAGAAGAAAAATACAATCTACTCAATCATCAACCTCTCCTAATAATAACGTCTGAAACTGGGAGGAGAATCATGAGCACCAGAAGATTCACCCTCGAAACCAGGCGGGGGTGTACGGCGGCGTCGAGTCGTTGAAGTAGAAGGCCTGTCTGTATGAAAGTGATCGATGATCCTTCCAAGAATATGATGATTTAAGGCAATGTTGCGATCTATTAAATCCATACGAGTGAAAAGTCACTTGTTCACTTCTTGTTGTTCCTCTGAGATGCCTGAACTTCTACTCCTAGGTGTTGTTTTGGTCGTGGCGGGGGACGAGGCCTTGGATTTGGCATGTTTGTAGCTTGAATAGTACTCAGAGATAAAGCAGTTGCGTCGGAAAGATGTACGTCTCCCACTATGGTCTGACAACCCGCACCAGTTGCAAGCAAAGAAATCATTGGCCCATAAGCCAGAAGAGTCCTTGGTGACAAGGCCACTAAGTTCATCTAAGTATAAAAAATCGTCCCAATATCTTCCATAACCAATATAAAAGCGCAACCTCATAGGGGTATACAGTAGAAGTGTGACCTGAAGGTAACAAATCGAAGCATAGGCAGCGATGTAGAATTCTGTCCGACCAATTGGGAAAGTCCCTTTCTTGGAATGTCAATGATTGCGGTCCAACTTCCCATTGGATTCCGAAATACTCCGTGATGTCATCATTCAAGGTCGGAATGGTGGCATAAGTAGCCGTGAACTCGTCAACGTCACCGGCTTGGCTCTCGAAATTATAGAAAGTATTGATAGCCATCGGTGAAATGCTAAACGTGCATCCGCTCACAGTGGCGACAGGAGAGAAGGGGTGGGCTCCTAAGTAAGCATAAAATTCTTTAACGATTGTAGAGTTCAATACCTGTGGTGGAGCCACCAAATAATCCCTACTTGTAAGCTTCGATAAAGGTGGGTATTAGCTCACCATAATGGCTTTCATCTATACCCCACGGTTGTCCTACCGTCCTGTCGTTCCAATGAGTCCGAAATCGTTCGTGCACTTCGGGGCTAACAAAATGTTGCACCCCGTTGAGCAACGGAATTTCATCCCTATCTACAACATATTGTGCTCCTCTCAACAGAATTCATGGTTGGCCACGACAATTTCCATCCATGCTGCTGTGACACAAGATGCTGCAGGAAAGCCCAAAACTTTTTGACAGTTCGCTAGGGCGAAACCCATGTCTCGCTGGAGCCTGGTGCAAAATCTAGAAATTTTCTTCCTGTTTTGCTTCCGGGACTGAGACAAGTCCAAATTTGACGAAACTCAGAAATTTCAGAACCAAACTGGAATGAGTAATGAACTCATTACGAATTAGCTTTCCGGAAAAATCTGAAAATGACAAAAAAGCAATTTACATCATTTTATTGTAGCACAATTTTTTGGGTGGTGTAGAAGAAAAAACAGAGGTTTAGACTTTTGAAGGGTTTAGAAAAATGAGATATAGAAAGAATGATTAGAAGAGAAATGGTAGATAGTAAGAATTGATGATTTTGGTGTGGTAAAATGAGTGGAGTGAAGTGGGTTTTTGTAGGAGTGGAAATTGAAAAGAAAGAGGGGGAAGGTTTGAAATTTGAAATTCAAAATTTTGAATTTTGAAGTTTTAATGTTGGTTGGTGTGAGGATTGATGAGGTGTAACGGTGATAAAGTGAAATGAGTGATTCTGGGGATTGTGCATAAATAAATTCACCCAATTTTGTCACCTAGCTCCAGCGAAGTACGTGCCTGGCTGGAGCGGGAGAACCGAAAATTTTCACATTTCAAATTTTCATTGGGGTTCTGTTTCTGAAACATTCTGGGCACTGGTCCAGAAAACAGTGCATCTCGAGGAAGCTATTTCGCTGGAGCCAGCTAGACAAACTGCTTCGACTTTCCACCATCCTACTTCCTGCTTGTTATCTTTTACAAATCAGGCTTTCCTCGCCTCCGTTCTCTGTTGATTCCGCAATTTTTCCTTTAAAAAAATATCTAATCCAAGACTCTCCTAAAAACTCTACTTCAGTGTCATGTATCGAGTAAAAAAAACTTTGCACATCCTTAGCCTAATGGCCATCGGAACACGGCAAAATAAAAAAAACTCAAACCATTCCACGTTTCTCTATTTTACTCAAAGAAAGAAAAAAAAAATCAAACCTAAAAAGAAAATGATAAAAAAATAATAAAATAAACATAAAATCCTAAGGGTTAGAAATAGTTCTAAGCTTTAAGTCCTCAGCTCGACTTTCCAAGAACTTCATTCAACACAATCCTCATTCTTGGATCTCCAAATTTTCACCCTTTTAGCCTTTACTGAGAAGCGCTCTCCATCTTTTTGAATAAGTGCCTTTTCCCTTGGTCGTGAGACCTAAGAAAAGGTGGTCATCCATACCGTCTAAACAAGCGCCTACCTCAGTGCTTGCCTCTAGACATTGTGGTCGGTTAGCAGATCGGGACATTTGGACCCTCCGTTTCGCACTTCCTCGCCTATTCTGTGCCACTACGTCCTCTTTAATCTCAATATCTCATCCGGAAGGGTTAGACCCTTCAACATACAGAGCATCTACCTGTTGGCCAGAAGCCTTGAGGTACGCTCGTGTACCGGACATTGAGACTAACATCTCTCTCTCTTTGCAGAATAGTGAGAACCTCTCGCTCACTACTTCCATTCTCGACAACATCAACACCAGTCGCTCTACGAACCAGAATTTAGGCGGATTCCTCAGCACTAAAAACATTGATAATATTAATATTCGCCGGGAGTTGGAACTTTGGGTGTCTAATCTTATGGATCTCGAACTCGTGGCATCATACAACGTTAATTCAAGCTTCTTCATACACATTTGGGCCTGGCTAGTAGCGAGGAACCCTCTACCCAATATAATCGGGCAGTGGATGTCCTCATCTATATCCATCACGACTATATCGACCAGAAAGGATAACTTTCCGATCGTGATAGTCATGTTGTTTAGCCTGCCCGTCAATATCGGACGTTATGAATCCGCAAAGCAAATAGTCATCAACGTATACATAGGAGTAAAAGCCCAAAACTTATCACAGAGAGAACAAGGAAAGATCATCATGCCCGACCCACTGTCTATCAGTGCGAGCCCCACATATTCCTTCTCGATAATGACATCCTCAATGAATGCTCCCGGGTCACCTAGCTTCGGTAAGAGCCTTGCTTTCGCTTGTAGCTCAGCTGCCGAATACTCGTAGGGGACTCAGGGTATCGTGTCAAACTCTGAGTTGGACGACGATTCAGACTTGGGTAGAAGAGAAGGTAGATACTCAGATTCTGATTCAGAATCAGAAATAACATAAGGATTATACATACACTCACCTTGTACTGGCTCATGATTGAAGAAATTTGGAGTCGTTCTTCCATTCAAGCCCGTTTCTTTTCTCTTTCTCGCCTCAATCAAGGCTTTCCTACTTGTCCTTCTTGGAGTGGTTTTAGTGTGTAAGACCTTCACCTCGCTTTCCTTTTCCCTGATTGACTGAGTTGTTGACATTTTTCAAGCTCAGCTCGAATAAGAATTTGAAGAGAGTTTGAGAATGTGATAAACACAAGAGTAAACTTCAACTTAGTTTATTCATTGAGTAAAAAGATGTATAAATAGATACAATTGAGATAGAGAGACTAGCTAGCTAGCTTGGGCGGCCACTTGAGTATGTAGATGTGGGCGGCAAGCATGCAAAAGTAAAAAGTAAAAGCTATGTCTATGACATAAAGTAAACTAGAGTTTGACATATTAATTGTTTATATGTATCACAATTAATATGTCTTTTACAATTAAATAAAGTGTACAAAATATCCTGTACGAACTTCTGAGGCTGCTGGGCACCCTGCTGAACATCATTAGACTCAGCAGTCTGCTGAAGTAATGCTGTAATATTTCCACACCCCCCCTCAAACTGGGCTGTATATGTTGATGCAGCCAAGTTTGCTACTAAGTTTGCTGAACATAAGAGGTGGAATAGCCTTGGTAAGAATATCAGCATTCTGATCTGCTGAGGGAACATATTGGAGTTGAATAATCTTGGCATCAATCTTTTCCTTCGAAAAGTGTCCGTCAATGTCCACATGCTTGGTTTTATCATGATGGACGGGATCTTCGACCATGCATAAGGCTGAATTATTATCACGAGAGTGTGATAGGTTGCTTTGAGGAGGTTCTTTGAAGTTCGGTCAATACCCTTTTTAGCCATAGAGCTTCACAAATGCCAAGTACAAGTGCCCGAGTTCGGCTTCGAAGATCGCTTCTTGACACGAGGTTGTTTCTTGCTTCTCCAAGTAACCAGGTTTCCCCATACATATGAGCAATAGCCTCGTGGTAGATCGTCTGTCAATGTGACATCCAGCCCAATCAGCATCAGTGTAGACCTTGATTGATCTATCAGTAGACTTGGTGAAGTGCAGGCCTTGGCCAGGAGTGGACTTTAAATATCTCAGTATCCTATTCACATCATCCCAATGTTGCTCAGTAGGGCAGTGCATGAACTGACTGACCAGACTAACCCCATATGCAATATCAGGCCTTGTGTGAGAAAGGTAGATGAGTTTACCTACAAGCCTTTGATATTGTTCTTTTCGACAAACAATGTCACCATGCGGTAGGGTGTTACTGGGGTCTACTGGGGATACATCAGGTTTGCATCCCAGCATGCTAGTTTCCTTCAGTAGATCCAATACATACTTCCTTTGGGAGACTGAAATGCCTTTGGTGTTTCTAGCCACTTCCATACCAAGAAAGTACTTGAGGTAGCCCAGATCTTTAACTTGGAACACCTTTGCCAGTAGAGTCTTCAAGTTCTGGATCTCAGTAGAGTCATCTCCAGTAAGGATGATATCATCCACATATACAATTAGAATGGACCTCCTCTGGTTGGTTGTCTTGACAAACATGGTGTGATCAGAGTTGCATTGATGATATCCAAGCGGCTTTAACCACGGCGGTGAGTTTTCCAAACCATGCCCTTGGTGATTGCTTCAGGCCATATAGAGATTTCCTCAGTTTGCACACCTTGCCTTGAGTATGAGGATTGATAAAACCAGGGGGTACAGTCATATAAACCTCCTCAGTGAGGTCCCCATTTAGAAAGGCATTTTTGATGTCCGGTTGGTGAAGAGGCCGGTCAAGTTGGACAAATACGGAAATCGCACTCGACGGTGTTGAGCTTTGCTACTTTTTGGTGCAAAAGTTTCCTTATAGTCAATGCCATAAGTTTGAGTGAATCCCCTTGCTACCAATCGGCTTTATACTTGTCAATTTTACCATCGCATTGTATTTGATAGTGAATAACCATCTGCGACTAACCTTTTCTTGCCTTTGGGAAGAGTTGTGAGGTCCCAAGTATGATTATCCAGGAGAGCAGTCATCTCTGTTTTAACAGCAGCCTTCCACTTATCATTTTGAAGGGCCTCCTGAATATTTCTAGGGATAGAGTGAGAGTCCAGATCCTGTGTAAACATGGCAAAGACAGGAGACAACTGATCATAAGATAAATAAGTATGAATAGAATGATCAGTGCATGATCTTTTCCCTTTCCTTAGAGCAATAGGTCTGTCATCTACTTCGTAGACTGCCGAGAGTCGAAGCTAGGGGTCCGGCGACTCGGTTCGAGGTTGCCGAGGTTCCGGTTCGGCGGGCTCGGGTCGACGACCGCCGAGGGTCAGTAATGTGAGTATCCGCAGGATGCTGAAGATTATGATTCTGCTGAGGGTTAGGACTCTGCTGAGGGTAAATGGTTTGCTGAGGGAATGGACTTAGTTCAATCTCAATCAGGTTTCCATCGTGATCGGCTCGATAGGGGTTTGTTTGTAATATGGAGTCCTTTCAAAGAATTTCACATCCATAGAATTGTAAAATTTCTTTTCGGTAGGAGAGTAACACTTGTAACCTTTCATGTCCTGTGCATATCCAAGGAAAATGCACTTATGAGCTTTAGGATCAAGTTTACTTCTGTGTTGAGCATGGATATAAACAAACACAGTACAACCAAAGATCTTTGGAGGCAATTGGGTAATAAGATGATAGCAGGAGTGTGTGGTCAGCAGGGTTTGGAGAGGAGTTTTGAACCCTAACACTCTGCTGGGAAGTCTGTTGATTAAATATGTAGCAAGCCAATATAGCTTCACCCCACATGTATTTAGGAACATGTGTAGTGAACATGATTGATCGGCCATTTCCGACGGATGCTGTTCTTTCTTTCAAAGAACCCCATTCTCGTTGAGGTGTTTCCACACAACTACCGATATGAACAATTCCTCTGTTTGTCAAGAAGTTACCGAGGTTAGACTCATATTATTCCGTAGCATTATCGGTCTTTAAGATCTTGATCTTAGTATCAAATTGGGTGGAGACCATGTGATAAAATTCTTGGAAGATAGGTCCAACTTCGATTTGTCTTTCATTAAGAACGACCAAGTGTTTCGGTATGATCATCAATGAAGGTTACAAACCACCTTTTTCCCGTTATACTTTTCACTCTTGAGGGTCCCCATACATCACTGTGAATTAGGGTGAAAGGGGAAGAGGGCAAGTGAGGTAACTTAGCATACACAGATTTGGTGAGTTTAGCAAATTGACAAATATCACATTGAAGATCATTAAGATTACATCCTTTAAACAATTCAGGGATTAAAGACTTTAAATAACCAAAACTTGGATGTCCTAGTCTATAATGCCATAACATGATATTGTCTAGGTTTTGAGTGCGAGCCGCGAGGCGGTGTTCTCGTCTTCGCTTCTCGTCTTCGGCGGGGTTGATCACAAACATCCCGAGCGGGGTTTAGCTTGCCCAATCACTTCTCGACGAGAAGAAAGATCCCGGAATGTACACCGATTCTTATTAAAAACAACAAATCAATTCAGATCTTTAGTGAGTTTACGACGAGATATAAGGTTACGATCTAACTTTGGAACAAACGGACATTCTCGTAGATATATCGATTAGTAAGTTTAACCTTCCCAACACCTTTAGCATAAGAAACGTAAACCATCAACAGCCTTAATTTCGTGAATTTGGTTGCATGGCATATATTGGGTAATAAGGTTTTTATTACCGGTCATATGGGAAGAAGCCCCGAATCAACAATCCAAGTCTCATTACTAAGAGGTGAGTAAAATATACATGTTTTAGCATGAGTGGCCATTTCGAGGGGAGCTACCTTCCCGATGCTTTGAGCAATAAATGCTCTAAAGGCGAAAACCGAGCATTCGGCTTCGTCATTCTCCTCTTCACCGACAAGTTTGCCTTGACTTTCCCCGGTTGCTTTTGAGGTTTTAGAGGGGGTAGGTTTGCCATGTAGCTTCCAACAATTGTCCTTGGTGTGATTTGTGCGTTTGCGGTGATCACGAACGCTTTCCGCTTTTCTCGCAGGCTTCCCGTAAGTCTCATTAACCTTCTCGCGGGCGCACCTTGATAGGGTTGTCGGTAGGGGAGTTCGGCGGATCACTTTCCTCCTCGTTTTCCTCATGTTTGACCTCGGCAAACATGGATTTGAGATTTGGAAGAGGTTTAGTAGCAAGAATTCTACCTCGACATCATCAAGAGTAGGATTCAAATCCGCAAGGAATTTGAATACTCTCTTTTTCTCGATAATGTCTTTAAAGAGTGCGCATCTTTAACATCATTCCAGGGGTGAGTTTCCAACATATCTAGGTGTTGCCATGCCTTAGATAGTTGATTAAAGTATTGAGTTACGTACATATCCCCTTGTCGGCAATTTTGAATCCGAGCTTCGAGTTCATAGACTTCGGATGTATTGTCTTTTTTTGAGTAAAGGTCTCGGCATTGTCCCGCATTTCCTTAGCGTTGTCATACATCATGAAGTTCTCATCGATCTCTTTTGTCATAGACCTCGTGAGGATGGTCATGACTTGGTTATTTTCTCGTGTCCCATGCTTCAAACTTGGGGTCGGTTTCGAGCGGGGGGCGGTTTAGAACCGGACGGATATCCTATCTTGCCCCGGCCGGAGATATACATTTTCATAGACCTTGACCATAGCAAGTAATTGTTACCATCAAGTTTATGATTTGTAAAAGAAGAGTGTTCGATTATCCCGGTCTGTGAGGCAAATGTGAGTCTACCGAAGAAGATGAAACTTCGTATAATGTTGACATTTTTCGAAAAAGAGCGAGTTTTGCGGCGGATTTTAGAACTTAGTAAGGCTCGCTACCATGAAGAGAGTTTGAGAATGTGATAAACACAAGAGTAAACTTCAACTTAGTTTATTCATTGAGTAAAAAGATGTATACATAGATACAATTGAGATAGAGAGACTAGCTAGCTAGCTTGGGCGGCCACTTGAGTATGTAGATGTGGGCGGCAAGCATGCAAAAGTAAAAAGTAAAAGCTATGTCTATGACATAAAGTAAACTAGAGTTTGACATATTAATTGTTTATATGTATCACAATTAATATGTCTTTTACAATTAAATAAAGTGTACAAAATATCCTGTACGAACTTCTGAGGCTGCTGGGCACCTGTCGAACTTCGACGGACTCGGCGATCTCGTCGAAGTAATCTAATATTTCCACAGAATTAAATTGAATGATTTATTTTCTCCGGAAATCTGCAACATAAGAAAACAACACATAAAACGTCAGTAAACTAACAGTCAGTAGGGTTACCCCTACCACCATTAGACTACAGACTATACAAATAGAGTAAACCAGACACGCAAAATTCCCAGTCTGGAGCCAAGTTCGCTGGTGCGAGATACCTACATTGCTGGGGCGAACTCTGAAGGATGCAGGTTCTTAGATCTAAACGAGTTAGATCTATGCGTAGCGGATGGATCACGATTTATATGACACAATTCATAATTAAAGGACTTAAGTACTACAAGGGGGTTTAAGATTATGTTACCAATAACGGGAAGAGTCGCCTTGATCTTCCGATGTGTTCTCCAAACGGCGGTTGGTGGACACCCTTCTTGATACACGAGCCTCCTTGATATGCAACACCAAGAAAAACTCAAAGTTTTTCTTCTACTAAAAACCCAATACAAGAAAACTAATTATTTCTCTCTTTTGTGGTGGTCAAGTCGAAATTACCAAAGCCTAAGGCTTGGGAGAACTCTCTTTATATAGGAGAGTAATCCTTGTCCTCCAAGGATTAAATAATTAAGAGATAATTATTACATTAATCCTTTATTCCAAATAAAAGATAAATAAAATGGTTATCCCAAACAAATTAGGATAAATCATATTATTATCTAATATTCCATGAATTATCAATTAACAAATAAAAGATAAATCACATGTCAAATAATTATCCAAGAAAAATAATTTCTCTCTAATTAAATGACATATATGGCGCCACCATTAAGGGTCAAAAAGCCCACATAAAATGTCTTTTATGTGTATTATATTATTTAGCCCAACTAAATAATATCTATGCATATCAATTAATTAGCCCAGCCAATTAATTATCACTGAGGCCCAAATAACAAGATTATTAGTCCGAATTACAGAAGCCACATCGGGGACCATGGACCTATAATCAGTAGCTCCAATAATTAATTATTCGTCGAACAGAATAAGTACATTAATTATTAATTCCGGGATTACGCCACCATAAACCCGAAACCGAACTCTACCGATTATAGATGTATACTTATACTCAACCCATAGAGTGAATAAGCGTCCATTGATATAATCACTACATACGGATTAACCCTCCATAGATCGTCCATTCGAGTGGGAAGTCTCCGTGAACCCGACTCGAATATCTTATCCTTATTTACCATCAACCCCCGATGATCAATTAGTACACATATCGACTAGTAGCTAAATAGTCAAATGTGAACTCCCGGGATCGATCACTTTCTTAGGGCTAACAAACAAGGGGATCGTCTCTCTACTTCCCGCGGGAAGGAATGGATTCCATGTCCGTGAAAATCGAACTACTCACTCATCCGGAGATAGTGCCAATGAGAAGTGGCTTGGAACACATATTAAAGTGAACCGTAACTAACACATCAAACACTACCCCGGGACAAGCAGCACCCTGTGATCACCTCAGGATTAAGGTTGATCCATATATGATCATCTAATGATTTAATAAGATTCCTCGATTACGGAATTATATCGAGAAAAACAGATTAAATCGGTCCAGTCCTATATGAATGCCATCATATATAAATGCCCAACGTAGGTACCCTCTACCGACAGTCCGGATAAGACTATCACACCCTAAGGTGTTCTGGGCGCATTATTGGTGTTTTAATCAAGAGACCCTAAACTCTGATTAAGTTCACCACGGTCTAACAGTTTAAGCATATCTCCACTAACTCAATCCTCACGTGTAATCCATACACTGAGTTAAGTGGTTACATACAGATATACTTAGGGTTTGCAGCAGTGTATTACTTTACAAGCACAAAGCAAGTAATAAGGTGAGATAAATTCTGTCATCCATTATAAAAAACAATTACACAAATTGTCTTTCGGGCACTACACCTAACAAACTCAACTCTCCAGAATTTGGAATTTTGTACAATGCAGACAACCAGAGGGACTGAAAAACGTAAAAAAAAAAAAGACAGACTGTAAAAAAAACTTACCACGAATAAAAAATTATCGTTAATAAAATTGACAGTTGGTTCCCCGGCATCGGTGCCAAAAACTTGATGAACGTTAAGTCAAGTAATAAATAAAAATACTTGATCTGCTTAATACTAAATACTAGCAAGAGGACTAGGTCCATCGTAGTATAGCATAATTGAATCAAGGTTGATCCCACAGAGAACCATTGCTCAATTAAACATACTATAACTAACTATTCTTATTAAAAACATAAAAGCGGTCTACGACCAACAAAAGACATAAAGGTAAAAAGACACAAAATAGTAATTAACCTCCCTCAATAATTATATTATCGTTTGGACTCAACTAACCTATATAACTAACGACACTAGACAACTATCAACCCAATATGTATTTTTTATTCATCAGGGCTACGGGAGTCATCCCCTAATATGGTTCTAATTCTGGGTAGGACATTAGACCCCTATGCCTAATTACATTACTTAACAGGGTAGGTCTCAATCTCATATAACAGACATGCATACAAAGCTAGGGATGCCGGTATAAACCGTATTCCTCAGTGGAACACATCCTACACGATCGATTTAACTATGTCCAAAACTAACAATCCACTTTTAGGTATCATGCTAATCTATGAAAAAGTATAAATAGACGCGTGCTTTTCTAGGTATACATAGGTTAAAATAGATAAACCAACGTAGCCGTAGCCGTACCACTGAAACTGCAAATTCTAGGTGGTTGGCTCCAGCCATAAAGACCGCGGCTGGGGTTAACTCGACGAAATTCTAAATCTCAGCGTATTTAAATACGTGAATGACTAAATAGATGTTTTATGACGAAATTACATAGATCCGCTAAATACATGTCCATCGGTTATAAACAAAGTCATCTATGGCTCACCGAATACACGGATTTGTGGAATATTCATCCATATTGACAAAGATGAATACTCCCTCGAATCGTATTCTTAGATCCACATTGTTCGTTATAAAGGAACGAACTCAAACGATAACTAAAGATTGGAGGGGAATTAATCACACAAAAGAAAACTCAAAATAATAATATAAAACCAACATTGTTGCTAGAAATCCTCTCAACAATGCTAGATCTAAATTATAATAATGCTTGACTTCAATATATGTCTTCTATTTTTATTTGTGATGAATGAAAACAATATATAGACTATTCTCGCCGACCTAGTGATAAGCCCTAGTTGTATTAAGTATATCTCTTAATTTAGGATAGAGTAGTAAACGCGTCAGCTGAGAGTCCTCTGTTTTGTAGATTTCATTGGAGCTAGGGCACCATTTCGTTGGGGCAAAATGTGTTCTCAGCCCAGACTTCGCTTCACAGTTTTTTCTTCAGTCCAGGTCCATTTCTGTTCAATTGTCTTCCTGAAGCCCAGCTATATAGCTTGCGTTACAAAGCCCAATCTGATAAAACCATAAAACAAGGCATGTAATACTAAATAATACAATAAATTGATTAAATGTAGAATAACGAATCTTTACTCGGTTAAGGTACAAATTATGCACGAGCCACACAATTCGTATCCGTTTATAACCCTTTTAAGCTAGAATCGGGGGTAAATAATAGTGAAATAAGGGTATAAAGTTGAGCGTCATCATTGCCCACCCCGAGAAGCTGGTGTATTATAGGTTGTTTTCGAGGCCACTAAGGAGTGACCTGGAGATGATGCATTTGAGGTCGATTTTTCTTTATTCCATCATAATTGGGTATAGTATCTCTTATCCATTGTAATGATAGAAATCAGGGAGTTGAGTTTGTGGATTTCATGATGTAAAGGGTTATTTTTATTTTATGGTTATATTAAGTGTGTTGATGATGTATTAGATGCAACAAGTGTTGCTTTTGATCATTTGATTGTCATTATAGTTACCCGAGTCAGTCATTTTGTCTACAACCTTGTTTTGTGATGTTTATATACATAACACTTATGTATATGATTAGATTAAATTTTAATTGTATGTGAGCCGGGCGTTTTTTTCTGGATAAGGACTCGGTATCCGGGACATGAGCATCACAGTTGGTATCAAAGAGCGCAAAGTAACACAACTGCATATTATTCATACTCTTAAAAGGTGGTCTAGTTGTGTTAGACCCGTAAGATGGGAATCATGGAGCTAAACCTTTTCAGTGTAGACCCCCTTAAGCTAGTCCGTGAAGCGATGAATCCTTTAAGGTTGGAACCTTTAATCCAAATCATGTCACCTAGGACTATGTGAAACTCTCTTTAAGTAATGCTTTGGGATTGAAGTCTTAACCTTACACTCTTAAGTTGAGGCCCTCTTGGTTGGATTTTCATTACACTCCCTATTGTGATCTCTCTACTTTCTTTTACACCTCAATATCAAAGCCTACTTTTTGACTTGGCCAATCCTCGTAAGGAATGATGTCTTCTTTAAATCTACAACACCTTCACTTCCACTTTTCACAGTTACTTGATTTGTTGTTTATCATAAATTTTTAGCCTTGACTTGCCTGAGACAGGTTCCACATGAACCCAGTAGTGTTAAAGATTTCATGCTTTGACACATGGTTTTCATCATGCTTGTGGTTAACTTTTGCAACACGGATGAATGATTTTTATTTCCGTGTTCTCTATTCACATAAAGCCCGTTGCCTACTCCAAAAATTCACAAAATTTTCAACAATATGGACCACTGTCTTGACTACAATTTCTCCTTTTGCATAAACTTGATATTCAACATGTATTGTTAAAAACGTTCATGTCAGTGCTGAACACTCTGTCCAGAAAATATGTAGCATCACTTTCACTTATTCTTCTATTTCAAACAAGTTAAACACCTTCAAATGAATTGAATTTTTTATATGTTGTAGACAACACTTTTATCTACAATATCCTTCGGGAATCAAGTTCAAAGTCCTTTTCGTTTGATCGCAATCTACAATTTAAATAAGTATTTAT
The DNA here is from genome assembly GCA_036785695.1 of Gentiana straminea. NCBI lineage: Eukaryota > Viridiplantae > Streptophyta > Magnoliopsida > Gentianales > Gentianaceae > Gentiana > Gentiana straminea. The sequence continues at coordinate 8,485,894 of JAVUPR010000224.1, read as the reverse complement.
TAATCTGGAGATTTTTATAGCTTGTGCATGCGGCAAAAACAATTTTTTTTCACCGACTCCTTATCATTCAAAAATTCTAATCTTTTGCTATATTGTGAGAAACCCCAGTACCTAAATATTTTATCTTTTGATCATGCACAAAATCCTTTCCGTTTAGGTTGCACCCGTCGATAATATCAGGTCCGGACTAAATATAGACCCCAACCGACTAAAAGGAATCCTCACCTCTTTGACTTAAGGTTAGGGCTAAGAGAAGAATAAGCTATGATCAGCATGTTCTAGAGGTTGATCCCTGAAATTTGATCTTCTCTTGGGTTGAGGATTTTAGTAGGATGTTGGTACAGCTAACGTTATGGTTCATTTGGCAGTTATAAACAAGCACCATGCCGCTGTCTTCTAGCATGCTCGATGTCCAAACCGTTCATGCCCTTCTCCAACCATACATTCTCCAGTAAATGATTTCAAGGTTAATCAATCACTTGAGATCTTGATCTCAAGAGATCATGTTGGTCCCTTGGAAAGGCTAGCACAAGTTTAGAGGGCGGGGAATAAACTTGTCCCCAAAAACCAACTGAGAACTAAATCTTGAACAGATTGAGTTCATCTTTAAACTTGTGTGGAGTTAAGCTAACATAGCTGAGTATAAGTCAAGATTGACTTATCCTTAACTGAGTTAACCTGCGGCGGATTATATTAAGCCTTTATATGAAACTAGAGTTTATCATTTTATCTAGATGAAATGTAGTGCTATGCTGACTCAGTTTCTTATGTTTGCTGAGTGTGATCTGGTGCAATATAAACTTAGATGTGGTAATTAAATACGTAAAGTAAGTAAGTAAATTAGACAAAAATTATAGAGGTTCCAGGTGGTTTAATACTCTCAATGATCTCTTCCTCTGTGATGTAGGAGGCCAAATTCACTATGTTTTTGAGGTTTACAGTTACAAGACACAAAGTAAATTTAAACACTGATTGTCCTTCACTAATCCCTAGTTTCACAATCTTCCAGCTTCAGTCTTCAACAGGTAGAATTGCTGTATGAACTAAGTTTGCTACACTGGTCCTGGAAGTGTAGGATTGCGTTTTCACCAACTCTACACAAACACAGTTTTCATAGCTGCACTCAACTGTCCTTCACACCTTCTTGGTGTTTCATAGTCTAAACCTTTGATAAAATCAAAGTTGAGACTTGAATCAATAACTATGATTCAATTTGAGCTTCTTCTTCTAGATGTATATAATATACTCAGCTATGTTTTTCTTCAAATGATTGGTCTTGATCATTCTTTGAATCCTTATGAAGACTTGAAGATTTCTTGATCTTGCATTATAAATTAGCAAGATTTATTTTGATTTACTTTCCCATTTTCTTGAATATTTCTTGATAAATTTAACCATAGAACTCTGCCCTTCTCTTTGAGGTAGTGGCCTATTTATAAGGGTTTCTCCAACGGTTAGATGAATTTTAACGTTTGAATTTGAATCCCTGTAACCGTTGGTGGCCCTGTTTATTCTTTTGAATGTCAGCGTCCTTTTTGACATTTCTGTGCAACCAATAAAATTGCTTGTTTTATAACGGTCAGATTCTCCTTCAGTTTTTCTTGACCTCAGCATGAAAACTTGTCTTAGTCAGTTTTCAGCTTAAGAGCATTAATTGAGTTTTTATTCTTTTTCACAAAGCCAATACTCTATTTTACATATGAATATAATTGACTTAATTAGAGTACACCATAATTCATAAATCAGCAAAGATATCATTGTCCTTACGTATCTTAGGTCTTCTTTCAGGATCCATAAATTCTGTTCAGGTCATCACAGACTTGCCTGAATTCTAACTTTACAGTCTCAACTTCAGACTTTATAACTGAGTTTGAACCCTCAGTTCATCGTTCTTCAATAACTGAGTCTGTGTCCCTCAGCCTTCTGCTTCTAGATAAGTCAACCGAGTCTGTGTCCCTCAGTGAACTTACGTTCTTCAGTTCTTCAGTTGTGTGTGCTCTGAGTCAGTTTTCTAAACTGATTAAACTTCATCTGTGAGCTTAGTTCTTTTAATGTCATCAAATTATTTTCTCATTTTCTCAGTTCTGAACGTAGAACTATTCAAGTGCTTGTATGATTTACTTATACAGTTATCAGAATCTTATTAAATCCTATACATCAATAACTAGACATCTTTTTGCTTTGCACTATTACAGCTAGTTATGACACTTCATCAAATGGGGTTTAAAATAATAACTGAATAACTGATGAATCATCATCAAAACATAAATATTATTTCCAATAATTTCCTCCTTTTTGATGATGTCAATACCCACCTTAAAAGCAATGCAAAAAGATAAGGACAAAATAAAAGTAAACACAAAGAACTGAGACACTGAAATCATATTGCTAAACTGAGTTCCAAAGTATTATAGTACAAATACATGAAAAGAAACTAAGTTCCAGCTTCTTTTCCTATCTCTTGATCAGCTCCACTTGTCTTGTTGTCAAAGATTTCTGCAATTTCTTTCATGGCAGCATTGGTTGTCGTGCTCTCGATTCCAAGGATGTTTGCCCATATGTTCTATGAATCTGACATACTATGTTTGCTGAAAAACTTGCTTTTGAATAATACAGCAAATACGAAAATAGTTCTTCTTAATCTTTCACTTGTGGCTATTTTCAGTAAGTCTTGAACAAACTCATGTTCAATCTTTTCAACTTTGTCAGAAGCCTTATCTAGAGTACCGTTTCTCTCCTATTTACCCAGTTTGTGCCAATAGTGCACAAGAATCTTTTGCATGCTGAGAAACGCCTCTAAGGCATGTTCCCTTGATTCTCCTTCCTATGTGGGTAGCTCTCTAAAAACATTATACAGCTGTGGATCTAGACCAAGTATTTTCTCAGTTGGTTCTAAGAACATTGCAATCAGCTCCATCTCTTCATCAGTTAGTCACCTCTGGATTTCGTCAGTTCGACCAGTTTTTTATCAATGCTTTCAAGAACTTGCGACATATCAAGTGCATTGACTTTTAAAAGATCCAGACTTTCCCTCTTATTGACATCATCTCTATTAATCAAGCTTTTGATGTAAGAATTCAGGTGATGCTGATTTGATGCCAATATAGTATGTGCAACAGCCGAGTCTTTCATTTCTTTCTCCAGTAGAATCAATCTATCAACCACATTGTTGAGAATGCCTTCCAATATTCCTTGTGTATCAGTTTTCCTCACGTTAGTTTCAATGGTTGTTCTTCGAATTTCGATCAAAGTGTTGTGACAGTCCTCTTCGACACTGTTCAATCTATTTCCCATGTTGACTCTTTCATGCTTGTTTTCCTCCATTGACTTTAACACTTTTCCAAAAACACTTAGATCATCATTTTGTATTCTTACAAGCTCATTGAAATAGAATTTGATGGTCTCAGCTGGTGTAGGCACTGCAGTTTTAGGTTCATCTTCCTTTTGTTCAGTTTTATGCTTTACATCTCCAGGTACTTTCTCAGCTGCAATCTGAGACTTGCTTGCAACAATCTCAGTTGTCATAATTTCTTTGATTAGAGTGGAAGAGATTTGATTCCGCTTTTCTTTGAAATCCTCAGCTTCTTTAACTGGTGATTTCACTACAAGAAAAAGGGTTTATAATGACGGGAACTTAATGACGGGAGATAAATGTCATCATTAAATAATAGTTTAATGACGGGAAATAATAAAATATGTTAATTGATGACGGAATTCTAAATCTCGTCATTTTTTATTAAAAATCTCGTCATTAACTTTTCATATAAATACATAAAATAAAAATCTTCTCATTGTTTTTAATTCCTGGTTCTTTTAATATTGTTTTTTTTTATAGATTTCTAATTCTTTTAATTAGAAAACACCTTTTTAAACCAATAAAAAAACACTTTACATTTATCATTCCAATCCCTAAATCCCGATCTCTCCATTTTCATGCCCATCCGCCTCCTCGCAACTCCTCACACCTCCCATTCTTCATCGTCTCTACCACCGGCGATTGGCCTCTCTACGACCGTCAATAGGCGTCTTAACCTCCGTCTCACCTATAGGTGAACCTTTTCTTTTCTAGTTTTGAAAAATCTCATTTTATTGTTCCGGATTAGGGATTTCATCTTCGTCTTCATCATCGCCGGTGGGCGAAAACCTCGACGATTGGCGCTTAAACCTTCTCTTTTGTAAAATATTGTTTATTGTTACGATTGTTACTTATTGGGGTTTTTTGTGTTAAGCTATTATCACTTAATCCTTCTTCTACACTACCTCCGAGCTTTATAGGTAAACCAAGATGAAAAACAGATGTAATTATACCTTGATGATGGATCTCACTTTTTTCCTACGAAGGTAGATTGGGATACATAAGTAGTATATTTTTCATATTGAATGTCTTATTTTATTGGTGTCTCGCTTACTTGTCGGCGTTAATATATATTTCTAGTATTTTTTGGACAAATCTTTGGAAATGGGACTTTCTTTTATGGGCATGACAATTATGATCAGTTAGCTTAAAATTGTGAAGGTGATATGAATGTTTATTTCTTTTAAGAAAATGATCAATGAATCCGATGGAAGTTTTGAGTTGTTGCTTGAATTAATTCGAATGCTCTCTTTTTTTTCCTCTAAATTAAGCGAGATGGGATTTTGTTTCCTCTAATGATAAAAACACAAGGTCTATGGAGGAGAGATCCCGACAATGGAAAAATGGAAGGACATACGAAACTCATCACGCCAATGTTGACATGTCTTGTGCCGATGATGACCCTATTAAGGTGTTGTAAAACTTTAAGTAAATGTAGTGTTTTGCGTATCCTTTCGGGACTTGTGCACTTGTGTTACCTAATGTTCATTTTGATCTTAGATGCCTCATGAATAACCAAAAAATAGAGTGATTGCACATATACCGTATGGTTCGGACTTGAGACAGGGGCACAAAGCAATGGGTTGCTTTAGTTTTCTTGAATCAGTTTGATGGTGAGGAAATGTTTTTCTCTAGTTCCTTTCCGAGATAGATTCATACATTTTCCACATTCCAATTCCAAAAAATGATATCGGCAATGGTGTTAAATCGTTGAAACGAACTTTTTAATGTTCCGTTTTTGTTTTTCGAATTTGCAGTGTGTTTTACAATGCACTCGCTACCTCTTGAAGGAATACGTTGATGAGTAGGTGAAGACATATACTTTCCAAAGCTAATCAAGATGCGAGGATGGTTTTCCAACTTGAAGGTTGTATGTGAATGCCGGTGTGAACTTGCGGGATCGGTTACACACAAGAGCAAGTTAATATAGGATCCGGTCCACCAGGCTCCAAGGTTAGGTGGTTTCGGTCAACAAGCAATGAACCTAGATTTATCAATACGCTTACTTTTGTCGGCAAAGATGGTGCTCCAACCCTTTTTATGGTACATGGCTATGCTGCTTCTCAAGGTTTCTTCTTTCGGAATTTCGATGCTCTTGTCAATCATTTTAGAGTGATTGCAATTGACAAGCTTGGGTATGTTTTGTCTTTTGCATTACCTCGCATACGGTTGTGCTTTTGCATTAACTATGTGAGGTGGATATGTATTCTTGTTGGTAAGACTTAGTTGAATGGTTAAACTTCTATAACATGTAGTTATAACGCCGTCGCCGCACAAGTCTATCTTTTGTTACAAAATCCGTTCATGATTGTTCTAATTATTTGCTATGATGAAGGCCTATAATAACTCTCACTTTTATTCAGCCTACTTTGGCATGAAATTATCTTCAAAACTTTACACGAACCATAGAGTACCCTTCTTTTTTCAAACGAGGTCTATTGCTACATGTTCACGGAAACCAAACCACCTTTTTGTCCGAAAATTTCGGTTATCTACTAATCTTTTGTCGCTTTACATTTTTTTTCTTCTAGTAATGTTACATTTTGGTGCTTTTGGTGTTAAATTTACAATCCTTGATTAAACCGTAATGCAACCTAGGGTGGATCAAGCGGGCTGATTTCAATTGCAAAAGCACGAAGGTTAGTTTTATAAAGGAATGAGAAAACGAAAAGCAGCTCCCAACTTCTCTTTAATTATTATCTAAGGGATGACACCTATGTATACACATGTCCGTTGAATTAGCATATTTTAGCTTAAGGACTGATGGGAGATTGGTGCACTTTGAAAAGCAGCTCTTTTATTTTATTTCGGGTGGGCCGTACTTTTTGTAGAAGTTGCGATCTATGCATATGTATGTTTAGTAATTATACGTTGGGCTTATGTTGTATTGTGAATCCGAGAGACGGAAGCCTGGTTTATTGATTCTTTTGAGGAATGGCGGAAAGCCAAAAATTTTAGCAACTTCATTTTACTTGGTCATTCTTTCGGAGGATATGCTTTGCAAAGAAAAATATGCTCTTAAGGTAACCGTCTTTGGTAGTATGTGATTCTATGATTGTGACTCATCATGTGATTCTTATAGAACTTATATTGTTGTTGTAGCATCCTCAACACGTTAAACAATTAATTTTAGTTGGACCAAATGGTTTTTCTCATGAAAAAGATTACCGAGTGAGTGGTTAATTCAATTTAGACCGTAATGGAAAGGTGTATTTCATCATCTATGGGAATCTAACTTTACTCCACAAAATTTTGTTAGGTAAGTGAAACAATAGCAAGTGCCCAATGTAAAACAACTTGACGCTTTATTTATTTATTTTTATTCGGTTGCAAATTGTGCCTAGTTTGCTCTCGTAAACTAGATGATCTTTTTAGTTGGGTTTTTCTTGTTGTAATTTCTTATTCCCGCACCATGTGAGTGATAACAATTATTGTTTCTAATTTTCATATTAAATTTCGGAGGATTGGGGCCTTTGGGGCCGGTGTGGTTAACAAATATACAAGTGCTCGGTTTGGTTCATGCTCGGAAGGAACTGGTTTGACCGAGGACGAATCAAGACTCGCTTACTAGTAGCTTGATACAAGAAATGTCCTTTGTGTATATATATATATATATATATATATATATATATATATATATATATATATATATATATATATACATGTTGAGTTGGTGTTTAGTAAGAATTTCTTATTTTTTGTGTGCGAAGATTATGTGTACCACACTTTAGTTTGCTAAATCTAGTGGAGAGCTTTGTTTAAAGTATATATTCTCCTTTGGTGATTGTGCTCGGATGCCTCTTTTACAACGGTAATAGTTTTCCCCTTTTTCCCCCCTGTTTTGAAGGATTCATTTGTACATGACAATTTACACAAACCCGAAAAGAATTATTGCCGTAGCAAAATAAAATCACTAAATGGTGTTTAGTAATAATTTCTTATTTTTTGTGTGCGGATTATGTGTACCACACTTTAGTTGCTAAATCTAGTGGAGAGCTTTGTTTAAAGTATATATTCTCCTTTGGTGCTTGTGCTCGGATGCCTCTTTTACAACGGTAATAGTTTTCCCCTTTTTCCCCCCGTTTTGAAGGATTCATTTGTACATGACAATTTACACAAACCCGAAAAGAATTATTGCCGTAGCAAAATGAAATCACTAAATGGTGTTTGTATCCTTTAATTTCAACAAAGATAATCACATGTTATTGTAGGGAATAATGTCCCTCCAATTCCAAAGATAAAAACATTTTGTTGCTTGTTTGACCTTTGGTAGTAAAACCATATATTTATTGGATTCGTTTGGTTCCTCCGAGGAGGCGAATGCCAAGTGAATGTCGAGTTTTTGAAATTGAAAATTATGTGTGCGGTGCATCGAGTGGAAGGTATCGACAACCTTCATCAACGGGGTTCATGATTGGATGAATTATCAAAGGGCGAAGAAGCACGCAAGCATATGAAGAATGTCCCTTGTGAAATCCTAAGGGTGCCTCGGTCTTTTTTCTCTCTCCTTTTCTACCTTCATTTAGTGGCTCGCTTGTGTTCGTTCTAACAATATATACTACTATTACACCGAACCGTTAGAGACGAAACTCGTTCGGTTCAAAAACGTTTTTGATATATGTGGAGCCCGTTTTTAACAAAGCCGGAGAAACTATTTGGTGTAAATTACATGGAAATGGAAATAACGATCGGTATAGTGACTTTTCTCGTTTCAATCCTACTCGAAAGTGATGCATTCAAACAAGACTATTGAACGGATTTGAAAGAATGTTTGTTTTGTTATGGGATCATTATTGTAATTTAGTTTTGTTAATGGATCATTATTGTTGCTCAAATTTTGTTTAGAGTATGTATACACTTGACCAATCTGTTTTGATTTGATAAATCAAACCGAAAATTGCATACTAGTTGAGTCATTGTATTTAACTTGGGTCTTGGATATATGATAGTTGAACTCTATTAGTTGTATGTGTTAGACCTCGGATTATCTGTGCTATCAATTTAAGGTTGAAGCTGAATTTCTTTAGAATTTGACTAGTCAGTTTCCTTGTCTTTAATGTGTTAGACCTTGTTTAGGTTAGTGCCTTGTGAATATACTAAGTTGTGCATATAATCTGATTGGCTTGACACTTTGAGTTGAGTTCTAGTTCTGTATCAGTCTAGCAAACTCTAAGCTTAAAAGAATCTGTGTGAGTTAGTTTGTAGTTGTAAGTGTCCTTATATACTTCAGAGTTGCATCTGCATCATGCTTAGCTCATCATTTCCTAATAGTCAATCTGAGTTTGTGCTATATTGATCATTAGTCTTTTAGCTTTCTATTTTGCATTTCGTTGAATTGTTATTTGGTAGTTGAGTTCTTATCAATTTACATCTACTATGTTTTTAATATCTATTAAGTACCAATTCTGACCTATTGCTTTGCAAGTCAGTTTGAGAGCTCATGCTTGTTATACCCGGTCTGATTAGTTTATTGAGATTGCAAGTGCTTTAGTTATCAAAATCAGAATCTGATATATTGTTTTACTTAATCTAAGTTAACTTTAATTATGTTTCCCATCCGTTGTCATGTATATGTGTGCGGGATTTTGAAAGGTTTTGATGTTTTTTGAAGAAATGTGTAGAAGGATTTCTATGTATCATATCCTAAGATGGTTTAATTTTGCGGTCAAGTAGCTTGTTGCCTATGAACCACGAATGACCGAAGGTGCATAGTGTTTTGATATTAGGAGATCCTACCATTTTGTGTTTACATGTCATTTACTTATCTTTTTGAATATTTTGAAGCAACTATACCTTAACGTATATAAAGGATACCGCGGTGTATATTTTTTGATATATTATTGATGTTGTTGCAACCTTTTGTAGTGTGGTGTATTTAATGGTTTTGATTTGATAGTAATATTTCTTCAGAATGACTGATTCTTGCATAGGGTAATCAATGAGCGGGGTTTCACTTATTAATGACGGTAATCTCCGTCATTAATGGGCAGAAACTAATATTCAACTTTAGTTCTAATGAGAGGCAAATAGTACAATAATGAGGAAATTACTTCTCACTAGAAATATTTTTAATGATAGTCTAATCTCGTCATTAAATCCTTGATATCTTTAATGACGAGGCGGGTTCTTGTCATTGAATGCCTTAAGTAGAAGGGCAACTATGAGGGGGGCATGAGGGGAAATTCCCGTCATTAAAAGTCTTTAATGACGAGAAAATGACATACAATGACGAGAATTCCCGTCATTAAAACCCCTTTTTCTTGTAGTGTTTATCATCAGTTTCTTCTTTAGCAATGTCAGCTTCAACTTTTGCTATCTCGAGTACACATCTGTAAGTAAGAGACTAATATCCTTCTTTCTCTTCATTATATGATTCAGACTTTGTCTTACAGTCCGAATCACTACTTCCTTCAGTGCTCTCTTCATCAGAATCTTCAGCAACAACTTTTTTCGTTTCCTCTTTTTAGAGTGAGGCGAGAATACCTTTTTGTAAGTTAGGATCTCCCTATGAATCGTCATCAACGTCATTGTCATCATCCTTATTTGATTTAGAAGTTTCTCCTTCAGCAAGCTTCTTTCAGTGACTCTTTCTGATTAATGAGTAACCCGTGCTCAAAATTTCTTCAGAACCAAATAGTTGGGACAGATGAGTGACATTGTAAAGGTCAAAAACCCATTTCTCTGTGTTCTCCATTTATTCAAGTTGACTACTTTGATTTGGGATTGAGCTGAACTTCCAATGTTGATAAGCATCAAGTCTTCTATAGCCAGCTTCAATCAGTTTCCCAACATCAACAAATGGTACAGGCTTGGTTGTGATCTCTTCAGTTTCCCTAGGAATCACTGGATTTGATTCAGCTAGAGTCTCAACTTTCTCTTCTTCAGTTTTGTTGGGTCCCCCCTCAGCAACAACTGTGATGACGGATGATTCAACTTCAATTACTGGGACTGAGATAACTTGCTCAGTTTCCAGTTTCTCTTCAGCAACAAATTCTTTTTCTTCTGTAACCTCAGTTACAAGTTTAGTAGTTTGTTCAGAGTTCTCCTTAAGTTCAGTTGCTTGAGGCTTACTTGGTTCAGCAACTGACTGCTTGATAGGTTCAACTTCCAGTTCGGAAACTGGCACCTTCCCTTTTTTACTTGTATCATCTTTCTCTTCAACTTCTTCTTCATTAACAAGCTCATCCAGAGTGATGACTTGTACAAGTGCTGATTCAACTTCACAACCTTCTTTCTCTTGCAACTGAGAGGCTTCCAATTCTCTGATTGATTCTTCACACTCAAGTCAAGACGCTGATTTTTGTGGAGTTGATTTAGACTTAGCAATTAAATTGAGCATGGTCAAGATTTCTTATCCAATCAGCTCCTCATCACTGTCAGTTTCTTCATCATTGATTTCAGTTCTCAGGGATAGTTCCCCCTAAATGTCAGCTTCTGGCAGTGATGAAACTAGCCCTTCTTCAACAACAACTTCAAAAACTAGTTCTTTCTCAGTGGTGACCGGTTTTGTGGGGGTTTCCTTAGTTCTGGGTTTCTTTGCTTGATTTTTCGGAAACTGAGGTAGCTGATTTTTCTGGTGACTGCTCCATGAATTTCTCAGCAATTACCACAGTGCTACCTTTTTCCAATTCTTCCAGTTTCCTCTTCTTTTCTCTTAACTTTTCAAAATCTTCCAGTACTTCTCCGGTTGTCATTTTCTTGGATTATATTTCTTCTTCTTTTTATGTTTAGCCTTAGAATCTTCAGCTTTCCACTTTCCAGATTTTTCTTCTTTGGATGCAATTTTGCCATCAACAATTGCAGTTTCCTTCCTCCTTGCAATACCGAAGTAGTCAATAATCCTTTGAGCCAAAAGTACAAGAGTGTTCTTGTGGTAAAATCTTCCTTTCTTCTCGTCAATATTCTTCTTGGGCACATCAGAAGATTGTGCTGTCAATTGGTCCGAAACATATCTCTACTAATTGAAATCTTCTTCAAACCATATAACATACATCAAATCTATCTTGGTACCAGAAAGATTGCTGAAATTGCCTACATTTCCAATTATTCAATTTGCGACCATCTTGGTTAGAAAACTGAATTCAGGTTTGAGGAGACCAGATAGCAACAAATTTGAGTCTTCCTTGATTGCGATGACTTTGCACAACTTTTCCCTTTTTTCTTTAGTTACTTTCAACGCTGAAGAATATCCAGATTTCTCGAAGCCAAATATATCTGCAATAAGATCTGCAGTATCTTTGACTTCTTTCCTATTGACTTGGGTTATATAGGTAAAGATCCTTTCATCTTCTATGCTTTTGCTCCCAAGCTCATAAAAGTTGCCGATGCTATCCAGACATACATTCTTCAAATTGATGTTGAGCACTTGCTCCAGACCTTTAATTTTTCAGATTTTCTCTGCAATTTTCTGGGCTAAAATTTGATATGTGTATCTCACAATATATTGATCAAGGGAGATGATCATTCCAGGTTCAACTTGGGTAAAAGACATGATTTCTGATGGTAGAAAAGAAATTGGAAAATTTATTGGAGAAAAAGTTTAAGTGATGGAAAAAGGAAAAACAGAGTGTAAGGAGTTTATGTGAAAAATGCGAGAGTATTTATAGGTAGTAGATGAGGTAGTTAGAAAGTTTTAGTGGTTTTTAAGAGGTCTTTTCATAAGTCACATCTGGCATTGAGATTGCAAAAAAGGAGGTGAGTGGAGAGGATGGACGGTGGAGAACAATATAGGTCACAACTACTCTATCATCCGTAGCTTGTATCAGTAAATGCAGTAGATACGGTGTATCTCCAGCTGTAAATGTCTAGCTTGATCTTATCCAAAACTTGAATTAGTTGTCTTTTTGGTCAATACCAAAATTCAGTTGAGAATATGACTCAGTTTTGATGGTTATGTTCTCTCAGTCCTCTCAGCTTTTGAATTTCTCCTACAAAATAAATTGAGAGGTTTTTGGTACCCATATCTGCTTGGTCCTTTTTGATTAGTTTTTGTATTTATGTAATTCTTAGATGACTTGTCAATCTTAGCCTTATACCTTTCTTGATATTTTGACAGAGTAAAGTTAGTTTTCACAAAATTTTGCTGTTTTGGTCTAACAGTCTTTTGTTCATTCATTTTGTGAAACTGGTATGATCTTTTAGTGATCATAGGTGCATTCCAGTCTTCATCAGTAGGAAAGAGTCTTCCTTTCCCCTTGAATTTGTTATTCCATGAATGATTATCATTCTTTGATGGATATGATTTGAATGTTCTTTTAACGATCTCTGATCAGTTCTGTCCTTTTCAGCCTTCTGAGTTTTTTTTTGTAGAATCTGTTAGTTTGTGAGTTGCCACCAACTGATTTTACAGTTTTGTCAGTTTTAGGTCGAGGCTGTGCTGAGTTTTTGTCAGTTATAGCAATTTTGTCAGTTTTCTGAGTTCTTGACTTTTGTGCAGCTACAAACTTAGGTGCAATTATACTAGATCTGATCTTAGAATTCTTCTGATTATCAAACCCTAAATCAGTTCTGTCTCCAAATGGTTTTCCTGGTTTGAACTGAACACTGAGAGATGGATCGACTGATGATTCTGTGATGTTTATTACCTCTGCTAGTTCAACAATTGAGTAATTCTCCTTCATTCCATTGTTAGCCTTGATAAGGTTAATCTCAGCATTCAATCTTAGAAATTGAGCTTTCAACAATTATTTTTCTTTTCCGACCTTCTCATAATTCTTTTGAATTTCCTCTAATTCCTTTATGAGTATGTCCATGTTTTCATTGAAGTCTTCATTTCTATGATGGTTCAAGGCAGTGTGACAATTTGATGTAGAAGCATTTACCTCATGATGCTCGATAGATAAATTTTCAGTTCTAGCTTCTTCTCATCAGATTAGTTAAAAAAAGTGTGATTTCTTCATCACCTTCACCATGATCATTTCCTCTAAAGCTTATGGGTAGTATTTCAGCATTATCTTCATTGTTTGTAATGGATGGATCTTCAATGAATGTCTCAATCAATTTTGCTTGAGTATCAGCAACAAGAGCCTGGAGTTTGCTTTTGTATTCATCAAATCTAAAAAATGATCAGCTAAGCATATTTCTAAAATGATTATGTGATTCCATGATGCAATAACTCTTAGTCAGGAGAACTCTTCAAGATTGGAGATTTGCTCTGATACCAATTGTTGGTCCCTTGGAAAGGCTAACACAAGTTTAGAGGAAGGGGGGTTGAATAAACATGTCCCTAAAAACCAACTGAAAACTGAATCTTGACCAGATTGAGTTCAGTATTAAACTTGTGTGGAGTTAAGGTAACATAGCTGAGTATAAGTCAAGACTGAGTTATCCTTAACTGAGTTTACTTGCAGCGGATTATATTAAGCCTTTATAAGAAACTAAAGTTTATCTGTTTGTCTAGATGAAATGCAGTGCTGTGCTGACTCAGTTTCTTATGTGTGATCTGGTGCAATATAAACAAAGATGTGGTAATTAAATAGGTAAATTAAGTAAGTAAAAGAGACATAAATTATATAGGTTCCAGGTGGTGTAATCCTCTTAGTCCTCTCTTCCCCTGTGATGCAGGATGGCAAATTCACTATGTTTTTTTAGGTTTAAAGTTACAAGACACAATGTAAATTTAAACACTGATTGTCCTTCACTAATCCCTAGCTTCACAAATATCCAACAGGTAGAATTGCTATTTGAACTAAGCTTGCTACAGTAGTCCTTGAAGGGTAGGATTACTTTTTCTCCAGCACTACACAAAAACGATTTTCCTAACTGCACTCAACTGTCCTTCACACCTTCTTGGTGTTTCATAGTCTAAACCTTTGATAAAATCAAAGTTGTGACTTGAATCAATAACTATGATTCAATTTGTGTTTCGAGCTTCTTCTTCTAGATGTATATAATATACTCAGCTTTGTTTTTCTTCAAATGATTGATCTTGATCTTTAATTGAATCCTTATGAACACTTGAAGATTTCTTGATCTTGCAATATAAATTAGCAAGAGTTTCTTTTGATTTACTTTCCCCCTTTCTTGATTCTTTCTTGGAAAATTTAACCTTAGAACTCCGCCCTTCTCTTTGAGGTAGAAGTGGCATATTAATAGGGGTTTCTCCAATTGTTAAATGAATTTGAACGTTTGAATTTGAGTCCTTGTAACCGTTGGTGGCCCTACTTATTCTATGGAATGTCAGCGTCCTTTCTGACATTTCTGTGCAACCAATAAAATTGCTTGCTATATAACGGTCAGATTCTCCTTCAGTTTTTCTTGAACTCAGCATGAAAACTTGTCTTAGTCAGTTTTCAGCTTAAGGGCATTAACTGAGTTTTTACTCTTCTTCAAAAAGCCAAGTACTCTATTTTTCATCTGATTATAATTGACTTAATCAGAGTACACCATAATTCATAAATTAACTAAGATATCATTGTCCTTATGTATCTTAGGTCTTCTTTCATGATCCATAAATTCAGTTCATGTCATCGCAGACTTGCCAGAATTCTAACTTTACAGTCTCGACTTCGGTCTTCATAACTGAGTTTGAACCCTCAATTCTTTATTTTTCAATAACAGAGTCTATGTCCCTCAGCCTTCTGCTTAGATAAGTCAACCGAGTCTGTGTCCCTTAGTGAACTTACCTTCTGCAGTTCTTCAGTTGTGTGTGCTCTGAGTCAATTTTCTAAACTGGTTAAACTTCAGTTATGAGCTCAATTCTTTTAATGTCATCAAATCAGTTTCTCATTTTCTCAGTTCTGAACCTAGAACTATTACAGTGCTTGTCTGATTTACTCATACAATTATCAGACTCTTATTAAATCCTACACATCAATAACTAGACATCTTTTTGCTTTGCACTATTACATCTAGTTATGACACTTCATCAAATGGGGTTTAAAATAATAACTGAATAACTGATGAATCATCATCAAGAAATAAATTTTATTTCCAACAAATCCTCTCGACCTATTGTCATGAATTGCCTCAGAATAATATCTCCTTAATCCTTCTGTTGGTCCATTGAAAAGGCTTTGTACAAGTTTAGAAGGGGGGTTGAATAAACTTGTCACTTTAAAACATTATATGGAGTTACGATAAACTTGATGAGATTTTGTCTACTGACTTTCTACAACTGAGTTAAATATATCGGATATATTATTAAGCCTTTTTAAGTTCTTATTGTTCTGTTGAATATATGTTGTGCAGAGAGCTTCATGTGATTCAATCAGTTTTGTAAATGTCCGCTTGATGCTTGAAACAAATACAATTAACTAATCTTGAACTGAGTTTTCTTCAGCTTTCTTCTCAATTGCAACATCTGCATTTTTTTCAGTTTCTACGCCAGACTGATATCCAACCATGTCAGTTTCCTCTTCTTTCTGCTCACCAATCTGACTGACTTCCCCCTTAGAAGGTGCAATTTCAGCTTTCAGGGTGCCAGCTACACCCTCTTTCTTCTCAACTTCAGTTTCAGCTATCTTCATCTCAACTGTGACTTCTATCTCTTATGTTTCAAATGTTGATCTCCTTAACCTGATCAACTGCATATTTAGCAACATCCAAAAATCCTCTATCAGTAGGTGATTTAGGCCTTTCTTATTCTGGTTCTTTTTTAGATTGTGATTCAGACTGAGACTCTGAATCTAATGCAGTAGATTCATCTTCCTCTGAACTTCCTTGATAGATTACTCATTGACCTATAAGATCTCTTTCTCTTCCTCCTTACTGACATCATCATTTGATATGAGGTTCAAAAGGATTGAGTTTAGTTGTTGTTGGTTGGATTCCAATATGTTGAGCAACAATAGAGTCATTAAGTGTATTTTCAATGAGATGCACTTTATTGTGTAGATCATTACCGAAGTTTTCAAGCATATCCTTAGTATCAGTTTTCCTTTCCTATGACTCAATGGTTGTTTTCCATATGTCAATCAGAGTGATCAGGAAATTGCTCTTTATATCTTCTTCAGTAGTGCCTTTCTTTCACATTTTATTTCATTAAGAGTCGTTAGGATTTTCTCAAGTACGTTTAGATTCTCCTTTTTTATTCTTATTACTTGATTTGTTTTGATTTTAATGACTTCAAGCTTGGTTGGCACAGCTTCACAATCTTGAACTGACCTTTCCTCAGTTTTCTTCTCACTTTCCTGTTCTATCTGCTCGCCAATCTGACTGACTTCCCCCTTAGAAAGGACAATCTCAGTTTTCTGGGTGCCAGCTACAACCTCTTTCTTCACAACTTTATTTTCAGCTATCGTCATCTCAACTGGTACTTCTTTCTCTTATGTTTCAATGTTGAAATCCTTAACTTGATCAACTGCATTTTTAGCAACATCCATAACTCCTATATTAGTAGGTGATTTAGGCCCTTCTTGTTCTAGTTCTTCTTTAGATTTTGATGCAGGCTGAGACTCGGAATCTGATGCAGTAGATTCATCTTCATTTGAACTTCCTTCTTCTGCTGATTCTTCTACATTTTCATCAGCTTTTGCAGATTCTCTTTCTTGCAGTGATGCAAGGATCCCTTTCTGCATATCTTGGTTTCCCTGTGAATCATCATCATCATCACCGTCATCCTTCTTCATTGAGCTTTGTGAGTCTCCTCACATCAGCTTCTACCAGTATTTATTTCTAATTGCTGCATGTCAATTACTGATGAAATCTAAAGTATCAAATAGTTGTGATAGGTGTGTAATGTCAAACAGTCCAAACACCAATAGTTCATCTTCCATCATCAGCACTCTTTTCTCTTCTTGATTTCCAATTGAGCAGAATTTCTAGTGTGTGCAGTTATCAAATCCCTTGCAATAAATTGCAATCCTTTGTTCAATTATAGTGTATAGATCAGTTTCTATTTGTAGGATAGCTGCATTTGAAGTGGGAGATATCTCAGTTGTATCAACGGTAGGGACATCAATAACAATGTCCTTGGGAACATCAGTTATAATTTCGGGAATAGTTGCAGGTACATCCAGCTTCTCAGTTATGGCATTAACTGTTTCGGCACTAATTGGTTTTGAGTAGTATCCGCAAATCATGTAGATACAATAACATGTTCTTAGTCTATTATCACATTCTCGGCATTCTTCTCTTGATTTACTTCCTCTGGTTCTTCTCAAGAGTTACAACTTGTTGAATAGACTTCTCAGTTTCCTCTTTCTTTTCAGACTGAGAGGTTTCGGCTTTCTTTATTGATTCCTCTTTGGCTATCGTGTATGTTGACTTTTGAGGGGTGGCTCTAGCTTTTGTTATAAGAGTCATCATACCGTATATTTCTGGTGGGATTTCATTTTCATCTTCAAAAGACTCTTCAAACTCTGTAATCTTCAAAACTGGTTCCCCTTGAATATCAGCTTTGGGTTTGGTGGGGGTTTCTTCATCAGTTTTCTGCCTCTTGATTTGAAGAGATCAACTTTCTGTATCTGAGACGGTTGGTTTTCCCTTTGATTTTGGTGATTCAACTTTCCTTTTCATAGCGTTTCTTTTGAGTTTCTCGTCTAGGTTTTCCTTTTTTTCTTCTTCTTCAATCTCAGTTTGAATAGGAATTTCCAGTTTCTTCTTCTCTCATTTAACAGTTCGATTGTCATAACCACCTCTTCTTCTGTGAGAATTTTCTTGGTGGTCTTCCTTCTCTTCTTCCTGGGTTCAAAACCTGATGTCGCAAATTTCTTCTTGGCTTTGGACATTTTTGATTTGACTATGATTTTTCCATCAGTTACTGCATTAAGTGCAAGGTTTGGTACTTCCAAATGATCTCAGATTCTTTGAAAGAGTAGAGCAAAAGTATTTGTCTGGAAGAATCTGCCTTTCTTGACATTAGTTCTTTCTTGGTTTGATTTGAGAAGAAAACTTTCTCATCAACTGGTTGAAGATGTATCCTACCCAGTTGAACTTTTATTTGAACCAAAGAACATAATGTAACTCCAGTTTGGTTCCAGAGATGTTACTGAAAGTTTCAGAGTTTCCGATGACCCATTTAGCTAACATCTTGGTCGAGTTGCTAAATTCTGATTTCAAAAGACTTTTACTTCCTGTCTGTGAAACCTTTGACTCGGTGTCTTGGCAACTTCCTTCCATAAGTTTGTTCCTTGACCAATTTTATGGTAGTTCAATCTGTGGATTTCTTAAATCCAAAGGTTTTGACAATAGTCTAATCCGTGATTATTATCTTCTTCTGTCTTATTGTTGTTTTGTACTCTAGCTCTTGCTTGTCATTGACAGACAATCCCCCATTCTCATAGAATTGGTTGATGCTCTCCAAACATATGTCCTTCAAATTTATGTTGAAAATGCCTTCCAAACATTCGATTTTGGGATTCTTCTCTGCTATCTATTTCGCAACACCAGAATGGTCGAACTTGATGAGAAACTGATCAACACTTAAAATTATTCTGGGTTAAATTTTAGGACCGGACATGATTTATTTTATATTTTACACGAACATGAAGTGTTTGAAAGTGGGAATTCTTGGAGAATTTTTCTAGTAAAGATTGAATAGGTGAAGGGATCAAATGTTTTAGGTAGAGTCCAAGGTCTGACCACTTAGTATTGAATAAGTGGTAAGAGAGTCCAAGGTCTGACCACTCAAGCTTTGCTCTGAAAGATAAACTTTCATATTCATTCTACTCTTTTCCGTGTAGATCCAATTACTCCCACTGGGCCAGAGACGCTCAGGTGGTTCTATAAGAGTATGAACAGAACTGGAGTACCGAACTCCATTCACAGGGTTATGGCTATTAAACCAACCTCTATTATCAGAATCCTATACTGCTCACAAAAGAGCCATGGGTCATCAAACGATCCTCAGACTACAAAGTCCGCAGAACCCGTAATGGATAATGGATAAACCATATTCCCAAAACTTACTGGGTGGATCGAAATTTTGATCTAGTTTAGTAGTGTTTTAGTGTTATCACCAACAACCGATGTTGGATGTGGTCTAATTTTAATCAGTTAGTAACTACCTTGAGTAAACGTACTTCAAGGTTCAAGGTTTTGCTGTTCATGGACTCTATCAGAAAGGATGCAACAGTATAACTGTCCCTTCCCAATTTCAAGAATCCTATATCTAACCTTTATACACAATAGGTTAAAAGATATTTCATGAATGGTCATTGACCAAACGTATGCGCGAAATTCCCAGTCTTACCTTCAAGCACCGTGTGCTAAATGCTTATATTTACGGAAGTGGGGTGAACCGAATCCACACCTTATCCGTAAATTCTAAAGCATATTCTAGGTAGACTTCTCGGTCTTATATTTCAATGTAGACCGTTATTTCGCTTCCAATATCTTTATTGAGTTAAGCAGTGTATTGCAGCACATCTAAAAACTATATAAGGAAATTTAACGGTTTCTTACTTAGTGAGAACATGTCACAATGAGGCAGGCTGAGCATCAGTCTCAAGGACTATGAAATGCCTATTCCGAGTATAGAATACTCTATCTCTGTTGAAAATAGAGAAACCTCAAAATATTTTTGATAAACTTTCCGGAGTGTTTGAATAGTTATCAGACAAGAAGTCACTACTTGGAAGCTCCTACTAGCTTGTATCTTTCATCAGACCCCGAAGGTCGTCATGAACAAGCTATGTTACTTCTTTATAACCATTATCCTTTCCCGATTGAAAGGAAACTTAGGCATTGAACCTTTGAGACAATATAACTAGACTGGGAGAAAGGAATCACCCTGAGCTAGTCTTCGGGTCTTGTCTTTTAGGGACTATGCACTAACTATGGAATATGAAGAAGCGTTTATCTAAATATAGAAACCAATTGCTTTTAATAGTTTTAAGATGTGTTTTATATACATATTTCAGCAGTTGTAAGTGGTTTTGACTTTATCAAACAAAGGTCCGAGTCTTGGATTTGTACTACAAATGGTATATTCACTTTCTGTACGACAAACAAATTATCAAATAGAAGGTAAATCCTTTCGTTCCAACGAATCTTAAACAGAAAATAATTTTTCCGCGATATCCAGGGATTGAATCCGAGATTCATTTCCTTATATCACTCCCACTATTCTAGCTAAAATTAACCGCCCTTTGTTTACTCTTTTAATCGTTAAATGCACTGCTACCTTGTTCTTCCAAAGAACTTAGCTCGAGAAAATCGCCAAGGATTCATAGGTTGGTGATCCAAAATCACTGTCCTAATCCTATGATTTTCAGTTAATTAATTTTCGGTTCAGCCTTAAATTTTCTCAGTTTAGATGACTAACACTTTTTGGACATATTCTCCCATTCTTTCCATGAATGGAAACAGTCTTGAACCAGCGGTTCGTTTGAGTAGGCACTACTCTTGACCCGTGGGATGTCTATTTCGAGTGTTACTCGTCGGGACATCTCGGATTTTCTAATATACCAAAAAAAAACAACAAATCATAACATTAAGGCTCCCACTCGTTTATCGGTTCCAAATACCGTCTAACAAGCAATGCTTTAATTTTTATGATTTTCCGATTTTTTCGATTAGAAAATCTTTCGTACATAGTTCCAATGTTTCCAGAAAAACAACAAATCATAGAACTCCCACAAGTTCATCGATTCCAAATATCGTCCAACTAGCGACATTTCATGACTTTCCGGTTTTTCAATTAGAACGGTTACGTGTGTAGTCAGTTACACTTTTCTAATGTTATAGAAAAACAACAAATCATAAAGCTCCCACTAGTTCATCGATTCCAAATATCGTCCAACTAGAAACACTTCATGATTTTCCAAATTTTCAATTAGAAAATTACTCGTGTAATTACTACACACTGAAAATTCACTAAAATAATTTCAAAGTCCGAAATCACCTTTGATCAAACTAAGTTTGTCTTCCGTTTGACACGAATGACATTAGTGACATACCTGTATGTCACTCTGGTTTTTAAAAGGCTTAAGAGAAAATATCTCTTTCGAAAAATAATTGCATTATCGATTAACTAGATCAACGTCCTAGTTACTTTCCACTTTTTAACAAAGTCAATACTAGTCAATTATTAATTTTTTAGCAATTTAGTAATGGATATAATGCTGTAAATAAAATGACATATATTAATTCAAGTTTAACACTAGTATAAGTTTATTTTAGGAATTGTAAACTAAAATTAAGTCTACTCTACCATTCCAAGGTTTTAACCTCGCATCTCAGTGCCGCCGTAGGGTAGGTCAAAAGGATGACGGTTAAATCGAGACAATCTCATCAATGAATAACTTGTGAGAATCGAACATCCCACGAGAATCGAACATCCCTTTATTCATTGACTACCTACCTTTTTTAGCCTAGATATTATCAAGAATATCCTTTATGAGTGTGACCTGCTATATCGGATCTCTTAGGTACGCCCCGAGTGTGTCGTCGTAGGATAGGTCAGTGACCTGACGAGTACCCGGAAATCCTATCCTTTCGGAGACCAAGCCATGAATGTTGATAGGGGTGAACACCATCCGTAGGGGGACTAAATCAAAGCGCCGCGAGGCGTCATCCTTCTCTCACTTACTTGTATCTATAGTAGAGGCCGTGGGGTTGGCCGTCCGCCTCCCCGCTCCCACTCAATATTTTGGAAGTGGTGGTGGGTTAACTAACCACGTATTTTTTATGTTAACATAAAAGCACATCAAATCATGGATTCCGAATGGTGTCGGTAACGTAGGCAAGCCTACCCTTCCTATTCGTTGGAACATATGTGACAATCGGACGAAATCAGGTCAAGAGAGCCACATTGAGATAAGAAGGAATCACCCCTCCGCTCTCCAGTGTAGCTTAGTCTTTCCGGACCCCCGTGCATACATCACACTAGGAGGGTAAAGTCGGTCGAGCGAATCTCAGTTGACCACCCAACCTATAGGCGAACCGTTTTTATCCAAGATTTATTGTTCTTTTACCTTCATTCAATCTCGTAGACACTACAAATCGAAAACGTGATCTGGTTTACCGAAAAAACTTAACGATTTCTTAACCCGTCCTCGGATCTTTAATTAGTTACTAAATTAATTAATTACCACGTATTAATTTAATTTCAACTAATTACGCGAGTGTGTATACATGCCTATTTTAATTACCAAAATTAAAATTCTACATGTATGCATGGAGTGGATTTATGATATGATGCATGCCACGGCAATTCCGATTTTATATCTATTTTATGATCAAACACATAAAAAATAAATTACAGAAAAATAAACACCGAGATGGATCGTTGGTACCCCTGTATCTAATCTATCCTAGGAAAAAAAAAATTAAAATCTTGTTGTCTTCATGTCTTCGATCTTCGAACCTTGAACCACGAACCGCGAACCCGAAAGGAGAAGGGGCCTTTATTTTATAAAATAAAATAAATTTTTTTTTGATTAATAAAATCCTGCTGTTATTATTTTTTTATTCCAGAAAAATTAAATTTATTATTTTTATTAAACAACCGATTTTTAAAAAAAAAATAGGGTTTGATAAAAAAAACAAACAAACCCTAGCCGTGTCTTGCAAAAAAAAAAAAAAGAATTAACAAAAAAATTTCTGCCCCGACTCCTATTCATACCTCGAGTTCCGTCTTCATCTTGTGTTCATCATCGTTCTTCGTCGTTTTTCCGGAATTACAAAAAAAAAAAAAAATAGCCGAAAAATAAATGAATAAAAACAACAATTTTTTACATCAATCCTATGCTCAAACGATCTAAATCGAGAGAGCTTACAATAGATCTAACGAGTAAACAGTACCAACCCCAATCCATCTCTTCAAACCACAACATTCGCAACATAAAATAAATAAACAAATTTCGGCCCCTATAAAAAAATTGGGACAACAAAATCTACATGTTTTCCACTCCTAGATCTAATATTTTATACGTATAAATATAGATAACCAGGCGACTGATACCACTATTAGTAATACCATCCGCAACGGAAGCGATTTAAGGATATAGATCTATAAATTACACGTAATAAAATAACTAGATCTACATCTACAAGGGGTTGTAGATCATACCTCTTGGATCTCAAAATCCAAGTCGAAGAACCGCAATTGGGATGATGGTGTGAAGAGCACCACGATCTTCCGCATGTGTGATCCAAGCAACTCCCGGTGGAAGGAAATCCTCGACTCGAACCCTTGGCCGAAATTTTTTCTTCCTCTCTCTAAGAGATGGAAGTCGAAATTTTGTGTGTGTGTTTTAGGCTTGGGAGAACTCTCTTTATATAGGAGAGTAATCCTTGTCCTCCAAGGATTTTATTTTGCAAATAAATAAATCCAATAAATAAAAGATAATCCCAAAATATTCTAGAACAAATCTACAATAATCTTTATTATTTCTTACCATAAATATTTATCCAATAAATATTTTGTGCACATGTCTTATTAATCACAAGAAAACTAATTTCTTCCTCCCTAAACCATTGCCTTGGCCGAAAATTATCATTGACCTAGTCAATATGATTTTCGGCCACAACACACTAAATTTGGCCAAGATTATGAAAAATGTCTTTTTCACATATTTAATTATTTAGCCCAACTAATTTAATATTCCACTAAACAATTAATTCACATATCGTTTTAATAAAATTCTAATAAGAACTAAATTAAAATTATTAGGATTCGACGTAAGAGAATAGCTATGCTATATTGGAGGCACGTCGGGGACCATGGACTAATAATCAGCGGCTCCGATAAATAAAATAAAATAATTATCTTACCAACAGAATAATTATATTCGATAAATCAATCACAGGAATATGCCACCATAATCCCGTGACTGCACTCCTCCGATTATGAGATTATATTTATCTCCTCACGAGAATGATAATAAGTGTCCATTGACATAATCATTACATATGGATTAATCCTCCATAGACTGTTCATTCTAAATCGGGAAGTTACCGTTAAC
This sequence comes from Gentiana straminea, assembly GCA_036785695.1. Classification (NCBI taxonomy): domain Eukaryota; kingdom Viridiplantae; phylum Streptophyta; class Magnoliopsida; order Gentianales; family Gentianaceae; genus Gentiana; species Gentiana straminea. The sequence goes on along the minus strand of JAVUPR010000224.1, from coordinate 8,461,690 downwards.
CTTTTTTAGAACCACTTATCCTTATTTAACATTAACCCCCTAGTGATCAATTAATTCATACAACTCACTGGTAGCTAATCAGTGTAATATGAACTCGTACGATCGATCAGTTTCTAGGATTAACAAATAAGGAAATGGTCTATCTACTTCCATAAATTGAAGGAATGGATTCCGTATCTGTGATAACACAGACTACTCACTCAATCCAGTACAATGCCAAGATGGGGTAATTCAGATCACAGACTCAGTGTAATCCTTAACCGTCAAGTCAAACCTCATACTGATTCAAGCTGTTAACTGTGATCACCTCAGGATTAAGATATATCCATAAATATGATCATCGATTGATTCGATAAGACTTCTCGATTATGGAATTATATCATGAACTCTAATCAAGTCGGTCCAGCCCTATATGATATATCTATCATATATAAATGCCCCATTAGGTTCTCTTAACCGAAAGTCCGGATAAGACAATCACACCATTTGTGTTCTGGGCGCATTAATAGCACGTTAAAGGAGAGACCCGATACTCACGATTAACTTCACTACGGGCTAATTGTATTTTAAGTACATCTTCACTAACTCAATCCTCCCGTGTATACCCCATACGCTTAGTTAAGTGATTACATAAACGATATACTTTAGGGTTTTCTGTAGTGTAAATACTATTGTCACATCGGTGATATTGAGAATAATAAATATGAATAATAATATCATTTCATTTATTAAATAAAACAATTACAAAATAGTCTTCCGGGCATTACACCTAACATCCTATACAATTTTCTTCTAGACATCGTTTTTGTTGGTCCCTTGGAAAGGCTAACATATGTTTAGAAGGGGGGGTGAATAAACTTGTCACCAAAAACTTTCCTAAACTGGATTTAAAGCAAATTATGATTTAGTTAAAACTTGTGTGGAGTTCAGCTGATTGAGTCGAGATTAAGTCAAACTGATTTAAGCAAAACTGAGTCAACCTGCAGCGGATATAATTAGCCTTTTTCTTGATCTTGTTATTCTTTTACGAAAGCTGAGAGAGGTGAACTGAATTCTGATGAATGTCAGTTTGTGAACTGTGAAGTGTATAACCATCAACTATCAAATGTTGTAAATAAATGCATTAAGTAAATGGGCAAGAATTATAGAGGTTCCAGGTGGTGTAATCCTGTACGTCCTCACTTTCCCTATGGTGTGGAGGAAAATTCCACTAGAACTTCTTGAGGAGAACTGTTACAAAAGTCTTGAACAATAGTCATTGGCTAATCCCTAGCTTCACTATCTAAACAGTTGTAAAACAGGTAGAATTGCTGCACTTCAATTGCTTGAACACTGGTCCTTTAAGGGTAACATATGCCTCTTCACCAGCTACCACCACAAACACAGTCTGCCCGACTGCTTGCAAAAACTGTCCTTGACAAAACTTTCCCGGTTTGCTTCACAGTCTAAACCTTTGATAAAGAATCAAAGTTGGGTTGAGAATCAATGAATTGATTCTTGTTTGTGGTTCTTCAAAGTGTCTGGTTCTTGATAAATTCTTTGTATCTTGAACACTTTAAGAAATACTTGATAAGATCTTGTTGTGGCGCAGAGATGATAACAATTCGAATGAATAAGATTGGTGCACAATAATTATTGTTTTTCTTAATAATTCTATGTTTTTCTTCTTTGTGCATGGTCCTCTATTTATAGTGTGAGGTTCAATGTTCATCTTGCTTGAATTTGAATTATATCAACGTCTATCTCATAACGGATATATTTTCTGTCCGTTCTGTTGTGTCAGTATTTCATCCAATAGAATTGCTTCCTTTATAACGTTCGACTGTACTATCAGTTTATTGGATGACTGATATATAAAAAAACTGAGTTTCCTTGTCGGTTTTATACTGAGTTTATCAAATGTCAGTTCCTTAACTGTATTGGAACATTGACTGAGATTTTACTCTTCTTCAAATATCAGTACTCCAGTTTTTCATCTGATTATAATTGACTTAATCAGAGTACACCATAAAAAATTATCTTCCAAGAATTCATTATGAAGGATGCAGGTTCTTAGATCTAAACGAGTTAGATCTACGCGCAGCGGATGGATCACGACTCATATATCACAATACATAATTAAAGGACTTAAACTACTACAAGGGGGTTAAGACCATGTTACCAATAGTAGGAAGAGAAGCCAAGATCTTCCGATGTGTTCTCCAAACGGCGGTTGCTGGACACCCTTCTTGATACACGAACCTCATTGATATGCAACACCAAGAAAAACTTAGAGTTTTTCTTCCTCTAAAACCCAAGACAAGAAAACTAGTTTTTTTTCTCTCTTTTTAAGTGGTCAAGTCGAAATTTGCCAATACCTTAAGGCTTGGGAGAACTCTCTTTATATAGGAGAGTAAACCTTGTCCTCCAAGGATTTAATAATTAAGAGACAATTATTACATAAATCCTTTATTCCAAATAAAAGATAAATAAAATGATTATCCCAAACAAATTAGGATGAACCATTTTATTATCTAATATTCCATGAATTATCATTTAACAAATAAAAGATAAATCACATGTCAAATAATTATCCAAGAAAACTAATTTCTCTCTAATTAAATGACATTGCAATTGGCGCCACTTATAGGGTCACTAAGCCCACATAAAATGTCTTTTATGTGTATTATATTATTTAGCCCAACTAAATAATATCCATGCATATCAATTAATTAGCCCAGCCAATTAATTATCACTGAGGCCCAAATAACAAGATCATTATTCCGAATTACAGAAGCCACATCGGGGACCATGGACCTATAACCAGTAGCTCCAATAATTAATTATTCATCGAACAGAATATGTACATTAATTATTAATTCCGGGATTACGCCACCATAAACCCGAAACTGAACTCTACCGATTATAGATGTATACTTATACTCAACCCATAGAGTGAATAAGCGTCCATTGATATAATCACTACATACGGATTAACCCTCCATAGACTGTCCATTCTGATTGGGATATCTCCGTAAACCCGACACAGAATATCTTATCCTTATTTACCATTAACCCCATGATGATCAATTAGTTCACATATCTGACTAGTGATCAATTAGTCTAATATGAACTCCCAGGATTGATCACTTTCTTAAGGCTAACAAATAAGGGGACTGTCTCTCTACTTCCCGCAGGAAGGAATGGATTCCATGTCCGTGAAAATCGAACTACTCACTCATCCGGAGATAGTGCCAATGAGAAGTGGCTTGGAACACATATTTAAGTGAACCGTAACTAACACATCAAACACTACCCCGGGACAAGCGGCACCACAGATCACCTCGGATTAAGGTTGATCCATATATGATCATCTAATGATTTAATAAGATTCCTCGATTACGGAATTATATCGAGAAATTCGATTAAATCGGTCCGATCCTATATGAATGCCATCATATATAAATGCCCCACGTAGGTACCCTCTACCGACGATCTGGATAAGACTATCACACCCTAAGGTGTTACGGGCGCATTATTGGTGTTTTAATCAAGAGACCCTAAACTCGATTAAATTCACCACGGACTAACGATTTAAGTATATCACCACTAACTCAATCCTCACGTGTAATCCATACACTGAGTTAAGCGTTACATACTGATATACTTAGGGTTTGCAGCAGTGTATTACTTACAAGCACAAAGCAAGTAACTAAGGTGAAATAAATTCTATCATATAAAACAATCACACAAATTGTCTTTCGTGCACTACACCTAACACATTATCCTTATGATTCTTGGGTCTTCATACAAGATCCATAAATTCAGTTCAGGTCACCACAATCTTGCCTGAAGTCTAACTTTACAGTCTCGACTTGTAATCTTCATAACTGAGTTTGAACCCTCAGTTCTTCATTCTTCTATAACTGAGTCTGTGACCCTCAGTTCTTCAATATAACCCAATTGAGTCTGTATCCCTCAGCGAACTTATCTTCTTCAGTTTTCATATTGGTGTATCCTGAGTCAGTTTGTTTGTCTTGACAATTTCCAGTTTTCTGAATGACTTCCAGTTTTCAGTTTTACGACACACTAGCTATTACAGTGCTTGTCTGATGTAACCTGTTGGTCCCTTGGAAAGGCTAGCACAAGTTTAGAGGGGAGGGTGAATAAACTTGTCCCTAAAACTGGATTTAAAACAAATTAAGGTTCAGTTAAAAACTTGTGTGAAGTTAAGCTGATATTAAGTCAAACTGACTTAAGCTGAAACTGAGTCAACCGGCAGCGGATATGATTTTAGCCTTTTTCTTGATCTTGTTATTCTATTATGAAAACTGAGTGTTGTGAACTGAATTCTGATGAATGTCAGTTGTGACTGTGAGGAGTATAACAATCAAGTATCACAATGCTGTAAGTAAATGATGAATAAATAAATAAATGCATAATGTAAATAAGGCAGATATTATAGAGGTTCCAGGTGGTGTAATCATGTACTTCCTCTCTTCCCCTGTGGTGCGGAGGATAATTCCACTATAACTTCTTGAGGTGAACTATTACAAAAAAGTCCGAAACAATAGTCCTTGGCTAATCCCTAGCTTCACTATCTAAACAGTTGTAGAACAGGTAGAATTGCTGCTCTTCAAATGCTTGAACCACTGGTCCTTGGAGGGTAGGATTTCCTCTTCACGAGCTACCACCACAAACACAGTCTACACGACTGATTGCATAACTGTCCTTGGCGAAACATTCCCGGTTTGCTTCACAGTCTAAAACCTTTGATGTAGAATCAAGGTTGGGCTGAGAATCAATAAGTTGATTCTTGTTTGTGGTTCTTCAAAGTGTTGGATTCTTGATTAATTCTTTGTAGTTTGAACACTTGAAGAAATACTAGATATGATCTTGTTATAGTTCAGAGATGATAGCAATTCAAATAGAATAGACTGATGCACAAAATTGCTTGTTGATTCTTGTATATGCTCTATTCTATATATTTTGTTGTTGGTGCAAAGTCTTCTATTTATAGTGTGAAGTCCAACGTTCATCTGGCTTCAATTTGAATTGTATCAACGTCTATCTTGCAACGGCTATATTTTCTAACCGTTCTGCTGTGTCAGTAACTCATCCAATGAAATTGTTTTCTTTACAACGTTCGACTGTACTTTCAGTTTGTTGGATGGCTGACTTATAAAACTGAGTTTCCTTATCGCTTTGTACTTGAGTTTTTCTTTTGTCGGTTTCTAACCGACTTGAAGCATTAACGAGATTTTACTCTTCTTCAAATATCGGTACTCCGTTTTCATCGATTATAATTGACTTAATCGAGTACACCATGATTCATTATCATCTAAGAATTCATTGTCCTTATGATTCTTAGGTCTTCATACAAGATCCATAAAGTCGGTTCGAGTCACCACAATCTTGCACGAAGTCTAACTTTACGGTCTCGACTTGTAATCTTCATAACCGAGTTTGAGCCCTCGCTTCTTCATTCTTCAATAACTGAGTTTGAACCCTCAGTTCTTCGATCTTTTAGATAAGTCAACTGAGTCTGCAACTCTCAGCGAACTTACCTTCTTCAGTTTCATGTAGGTGTATTCTGAGTCTGTTTGCTTGTCTCGATGATTTCCAGTTTCTAAATGATTTCCAGTTTTCAGTTTTACGACACACTAATAATTACAGTGCTTGTCTAATGTAACCTATACAAATATCAGACTCTAGTAAAATTTATACATTCAGTTCTAGACATCTTTTAGCTTTCCACTATAACAGCTGGCTTCAGCACTTCATCAATGGGGTTAAGATAATATTTTAACAAATAAGATGAATTATCATCAAAACATAAATTTTATTTCCAACAATTTCCCCCTTTTTGATGATGCCAAAACACTCCCTAATAGAAAAGCTTAAAGATCAAAACTATGTAAAACAATGTAAAACTGGAAAACTGGTTTTCATTAGAATGAACAAAAACTGGATAAGTACATTTTGTTCAAATAACTGTGATTAAAGACTAAGCTTCTTCTTAGCTTTTTGCATGACTGAGTTATTTCTTTTTGCTTTTTCATACAAGCGAAAATCTTCTTCAATCTTGGAGTCTTCTTTTGAAAAGGTCTTGTTGTAGTCAACTTGACTACTTTCTTTCCATCTTCTCCATTGAATTAGCTTGGGTAAGCTTGAGTCTTTCAAGTAGTAATTTTCAAATTCTACTAGATCGGCTTTCATTTGTTCAGTCTTGTCTTTAATCTTCAGTTTATCATCAATCCTCTGATTCTTCTTATGTTGTGCAATTTTTTGCTTTGAGTAAATATCAGACAGAAAGTAGTTCAAGGATTCCTCAAATGTTCTATCCTTGTACTTGGCTTTAATAGGATTGTAATCTTTGATAAATTGTGTCCACAGATCCTTTGTAAGTGTGACTCTTCTGTCTCCAGGTTGATTGTAATTTTCAATAAGTTGATCATCAGTTAACTCTTTCTTAAAAAATTTAGGATCTGATCTGTATCTTTGTAATTTTTCTTCAAGTCGCTTCATTTCTCCTAGTAATTTCAGCTTTTCTTCTTCAGCTTCCCCCTTTTTGGCATCATATTCTCCTAAAATCATATCTTTACCAATCGCATATTCTCCTAAAATTGCAGAATTCCTTCCACATCACGTGGTTCTTTGAAGGTAACCTCCAGAATATTTCTTAATCCTGGTTGTTTTTGAATCTTCTCGCAGATGTAACTGGCTAACAGAGTGTTTTGACACATAGCTTCATACATTTCGAATGAAAGTTCATCTAGCTCAGTTATCAATCTTTCTTCTTGTGATTTCTTTGAAGTGGCCATGTCTGGGTGTGAACACAGAGAGTAAATTTGAGATGATTTTGGGTTTGAAAAATCTGATTTTGATTTTTATGAAGTGTGAATGGGGATTGAATATATAGGGGTAGTGTACTGACGGTTGGTTAGTACAACTTTTCAAAATCCATGATGGTTTGGGTAACTAATGTATGCACTGTTTTGACAGTCGTGGGGTGTATACGTAATATTCTAATAAAAAGAACTACAGTTATTAAATGCGATATAACCGTTGTCGCTTTTATCGTGTCAACCTTTGACTTAAGTTGACTGGGATAGAAACTGATGCTGAAGTCAGTTTTAGAAATAACTTCCAGTTTCGTCAAATCATTCAGTTTCAGTAAAGTTTGTCAGTTCTAGTTAATCTGTTTTAAATTGTTGATGTCAATGACTAATCAGTTAAATGAGCACACCCAGCATAACAAAGATTAATCCCCTTGACGATTTTCTGGATTAACTGATTTCAGCTGACTTTTATTATACCCAATTCAGTTCTTAGTTTAGCAAATCTGTCTTTGTCCAATGGCTTTGTAAAGATATCTGCCAACTGATCTTCAGTAGGTACATAAAGAACTATGATATCCTTTTTCTCTGCATGATCTCTTATGAATTGGTGACGCACATCAATGTGTTTTGTCCTTGAGTGTAAAACTGGATTATCAGTGATTGCAATAGCACTTGTGTTATCACACATTATGGGAATCATTCCTTCTTCTATCCCATAATCCTTTAATTGCTGTCTAATCCATAAAACTTGAGCACAACAACTTCCAAATTTGCTATGTATTCAGCTTCAGCTGTTGAAGTTGATTGAGTTTTGCTTTTTGCTAAACCATGACACAAGTCTATTTCCTAGTAACTGACATGTGCCTGATGTGCTTTTTCTGTCCACTTTACATCCAGCATAATCTGAGTCTGAATAAGATATTAGCTTGAATTCTCCTTCTTTTGAATACCAAATTCCAACTCCATCTGTATCTTTCAGATATTTCAAAGTTCTTTTCACAACTGTGAGATGACTTTCCTTTGGTTTAGATTGAAATCTTGCACATACACCAACAGTAAATGATATATCTGGCCTACTTGCTGTAAGATAGAGTAAGCTTCCAATCATTCTTCTGTAAAGTGTTTGATCAACATCTTTGCCTTCTTTGTCTTCATCTAATCTGATGTTGGTCCCCATTGGTGTAGAGATTCCGGTTGATTTTTCCATACCAAACTTTTTGATAAGTTCTCTTGTATACTTGGTTTGGTGAATGAAAATTCTATCATCTAATTGTTTAACTTGTAATCCAAGGAAGTAATTCAATTCTCCCATCATACTCATTTGGAATTTGCTTTTCATTAAACTTGCAAATTTTTCACATAATTGTTCATCTTCTGATCCAAAAATTATGTCATCAACATAAATTTGATCAAGTAGAGTATTTTCTCCATTCTTCATCCTGAATAAGGTTTTGTCTATAGTCCCTTTGATGAATCCATTATCTACTAGAAACTGAGATAGAGTTTCATACCAAGCTCTTGGTGCTTGTTTTAATCCATAAAGAGCTTTCCTTAGTCTGAAAACTTTATCAGCTTGATCTTTGATTTCAAATCCAGGTGGTTGTTGAACATATACTTCTTCTTCAAGAATTTCATTCAAGAATGCACTTTTAACATCCATCTGGTAAACTTTGAATTTCTTATGAGCTGCAAAGGCAAGAAATAGTCTGATTGCCTCTAGTCTTGCAACTGGTGCGTAGGTTTCATCAAAGTCTATGCCTTCTGCTTGTGAGTATCCTTTGGCTACAAGTCTAGCCTTGTTTCTGACAATGTTTCCATCTTCATCAAGTTTGTTTCTAAAAACCCATATGGTTCCAATTCAATTCTTCTTGCATAGCTAGTATCCAATCTTGATCTTTCAAAGCTTCTTCTATTTTCTTAGGTTCAGATTGATATAGAAAACATGCAATCATTGCATCCAGTTGATGTCTAGTTCGAACTCCAACTTGAGTGTCACCAATTAGTTGTTCTTCAGGGTGATCTCTCATCCATTGATGAACTGGTGCTTGCACCAAGGGATTTAAAGTTTGTTCATCTGGTTCTACAAGAATTGGTTCTTGAATTTCTTCAACTGGATCTGAACCATGCAGTTCAGGTGAGGTTTGTTGAGTAGTTGAAAACTGAGACTGATCTGGATCTGAACATTCAGAATTTTGTAGTCTCCTAATATCAACAAAAACTAGGTTCGGCGAGACTAGTAACTGAGACTGAGAAACTGGTTCTTGTCTGTCTTCAGTTGTTTCACCAGGGAAGTTTGGTTCATCAAATACTACGTGAATTGGTTCTTCATGCTTGAGTGTCCTTTTATTTAGTACACTAAAAGCTTTGCTGACACTTGAATATCCTAGAAAATTCCTTCATCAGCTTTGGGCTGAAAAACATGAAGTTGATCTTTTCCATTATTGTGTATAAAACATTTGCTTCCAAAAGCATGGAAGTTGGAAACATTCGGTTTTCTTCCATTCCAAATTTCATAAGGGGTCTTCTCATGCCTTTTATTCATGAGTGTTCTATTTCTTCTTTCAGCTACACCATTCTGTTGAGGTTTTCCTGTGGCAGCAAGTTGGTGTAAAACACCATTTTCTTCACAATATTCAATAATCACACTGTTGAGGAATTCAATTCCCTTATCTGATCTTATCTTTACAACTGATATTCCTTTTTGATTCTGAAGTCTTTTGAGTAATTCTGTAAGTTTTTGCTTGGTTTCACTTTTCTTGGTTAAGAAGATTACCCAAGTGTACCTTGAAAAATCATCCACTACCACCAATGTATACTTCTTTCCACTAATACTAATTGGTGTAATTGGTCCAAATAAGTCCATGTGTAGTCACTCCAGATGTCTGGTTGTTGAATGCTGAGACTTGGTTTTGAAACATGCTTTGGTTTGCTTTCCTTGTTGACAAGCATCACACAAGCTATCTTTCTTATATGAGATCTCCGGTAGTCCAATGACTAACTGTTTCTTAACAAGTGTGTTGATGTCATCAAAGTTAAGATGACTCGGTTTCTTGTGCCATAGCCAACTGATTTCTGATTTGGTATGCACAAGCAAACAAGTTTCAGCAACGGCAGTTGTCCAATCTACTTCATACATATTCTCTTTTCTTCTTCCGGTTAAGACAACTTGATATGCTGATTCGCTGACGACAACACAGAATTCTTTGTCAAAAGTAACTTTGTATCCCATATCACAGAATTTACTGGTGCTGAGTAGATGTAGTGTAGTCCTTCTACATAAGATAAATTCTTGATTGTAACTCCATTTCTGATTAAGTTGCCATAACCTTTGGTGTAACCAGGTTTGTCTTTACTTCCAAAATTAACCTTTGGTGCATCTTTTGCAATAAATTTACTGAGACGGTCTTTGCTCTTTGTCATGTGCCTAGAGCATCCGCTGTCAAAGTACCGTATATCCTGCAATAAAAATTAAGTATTTTTAGGTACCCAACTCAGTTTGGGTCCATGATGGTCAGTTGTCAGTACAACCTTGGGAATATATCATTTTGGTATTCTTCGGATATTGTTGCACTTATTTTCATATATGTTAGCCACATTCCCATAGTATCTATGTTTGGATTGTGTCTTATTTATATGATCTCTCAGATCTTTTGACTGAAACTTATTTTCATCATGCTTTCTATTAAAATAATAATAACCATCATTCCTTCTGTACTGAGGTCTGGGCTGACCTTGGTATTGGAACTTTTGCTGAGAACTAGAGATTAGCTCTCTACTGAGTTTTGGACTGAAACTTGTGATAAGTTTTCTGTCTGGAATGATTGTTATTATCAGTTTTATTAGTAGATGAAGTAAAATTCCAATCATCATCAGTGGGATATAGTCTTCCTTCCCCCTGAATGTGTGAATCTTTGAATGATTGACATTCTTGGATTTACTTTGATTGTAATTTTTCTTGTTCTTGACTTGATTGATTTTTGTGGATCTGGTAGTTGATCTACCAGTTCGGTCTTCTTGAGATACAGCTGATCTACCATTTGGTTTACTCTTGTTGGTAGATCCAGTTGTTTTCTTGTAAAACTGATTTATCCTATGTGATACTGGCTTTACTGGTTCAGCAATTTTCTCAGTTCGTGGAAGTTGCTCAGCCACAAACTTAATACCAGTTTTGGTACTAGGTTTAGTAGCTTTGCTAGTTTTATCCTTGGATGATTGCTGTGTATTAAATCCTAAACCCGTCTTATCTCCATACGGTTTTCCTGATTTGAATCCAAGATGGCGAACTTGATTGAGCAAATGATTCGATTCTTTTCTCGCTAATGCGATGAGGCGATCTTGAATCTTTTCTTTATCAGTTTTAGTCTGTTTCAACTTTTTTAATTCAGACTTCAATCTTTCAACTTCAAGAATTAGATTTTCTTTTTCAGCTTTAATTGATTCATAACCAGCTTGAATAGTTACTAGCTGATTCATCAATTCGTCAAGTGTTTCATCTAATTCTAGATTTTTTGGATTGGAGTCAGTAGTCGAAGAACACGCATTTTGCATGGAAATCTGAGCTGAAGAGTATTTTGAATTGGATTCACATACCTCAGTTGGATCTTCCATGTGTGCCATTAAAGTTGTGTCATCTGATAATCTTTCAGTACCAGCTTCATAATCTGACTCATCTCCGGCAATGAGTGCTCTTCTACCAATTTTCTTGGTGGGGTCTTCTTGGTCAGATCTGGACATTTAGCTTTATAATGTCCAGGTTTCTTGCAGTTGAAACAGAGATATTCATCGTCTTTTCTTTTCTCATGAGTCCTTTTGATGAATTTCTGAGTGACTGGGTGTCCACTCTTCATCCTACAAATTCTGTTCATCATTAGAGCCATCTGTTCTTCCATCTCATCCAATTCTTGAAGATTGCGTGATGAGTTTTCTTGATTGTCATTTGATGCTGCGGCAAGTGCTGTGGTCTTTGGTTCTTCCAGAGCTTTGATTATTGCAGCTGTACTTGTAAAATCTTCACTGAATTCATAAGATTTCAAATCTGAGAAGATTTTGAATGAATCCTCTATATCAAGTCTTCTAGATTCTTCCATAGCAGTGACCTTCACCTTCCAGCACATTGGTAATGCCTTCAAGATTCTTGTATTGATAACTTTCTTTGAGTACTCAATCTTGAGTAGATCTAATTCATCCATGATAGCACTGAATCTTGTTTCCATTTGGTCAATGGTTTCTCCAGATTTCATCTTGAAATTCTCAAACTTTTGTTTTGCAACAGAAATTTTGTTTTCCTTGATAATATGTTCCTTCACAAACTAACTGAAGTTTGTCCCGCATTTCCTTGGAAGTTGTGCATTCTTTCACCTTTAAGTACATGTTGCTGTCAAGAGTTCTGAGGATAAAGTCCATAGCAACATTGTTGAGATTGTTTCGCTTGCGATCATCACTAGTCCATTCGGATTTGGGCTTTGCAACTCGAACTTGCTCTCCACCAACAGTTTGCATGTGAGTGATCTGAATTGGTTAAACAGTGAGTACATCCATCATTTCATCATGAGTAGCTGCTAGAAAAGCCTGCATACGACGTTTATTTTCATCAAATCTGTCCATGTTGCACATAAGCATCTTCTCGCATATTGATTGTTATCCATTGTGAGTGAGTGAGGACTGATAGTAAATTAACTAGAACTGAGCCTTCAAAAGAGAACAACTAGAGGAGATATAGAGCAAATGATATCTTGTCAAAGAAGCCAGCTGTTATAGTGAAAAGCTAAAAGATATCTAGAACTGAATGTTTAGGTTTTACTAAAGTCTGATATTTGTATAGGTTACATCAGACAAGCACTGTAATAGCTAGTGTGTCGTAAAACTGAAAACTGGAAGTCATTCAGAAAACTGGAAATTTTCAAGACAAACAAACTGACTCAGGATACACCAATATGAAAACTAAAGAAGATAAGTTCGCTGAGGGATACAGACTCAGTTGGTTTATATTGAAGAACTGAGGGTCACTGACTCAGTTATAGAAGCTTGAAGAACTGAGGGTTCAAACTCAGTTATGAAGATTACAATCTGAGACGGTAAAGTTAGACTTCAGGCAAGATTGTGGTGATCTGAACTGACATTATGGATCTTGTACGAAGACCCAAGAATCATAAGGATAATGAATTACCTTCAAAACATAAATTTTATTTCCAACAGTTTTGCTTTGCACTATAATAGCTAGTTATGACACTTAATCAGTGGGGTTAAAATAAATAAAAAAATGAACAAGTGATGAATCATCATCAAAACATAATTTCATTTCCAACACCGTTGCTCATTGGATAGTACTACTCCCTCCCTTTGCCTGACGGCCCCATAAGGGAATTCACATAGCTCATTGACCAATAACCAAATCTTGGTTACCATTACCGGATGATCACTACATTTAGTGTCTCGGATTTCTTAAGATTCCGTCTGATTTAGTTCACACTATATGTCTTATGCTCTTTCATACCTTTCAGGATATAAATAGCCAGTCACATTAACAATATTGCAAGTATTCACAAACACTCTAATTGTTTGCAATCCAACATTTTATAGAGTCTAAAATTCCCATTGCTTGTGAGTGTGTCTGTGGGTGTTTTGTATCAAATATTGGTAGGACAAAGGCCTGTAGGTACAAGGTTGGAAATTATCTGGAATCGAAGGATCTCAGTTTCAGGATCTTCACATCATATAATTGGTGAGACTGAAATCATAGGGGAGAGCTTATGGATTTCAGTGGTAAAAACTTATAAGGGTTTGTAAATGTCCGGTCTTTAATTTACTGCTTATTTTGTGGCTTTAGTGGTAGATTAAAATGTCTTGCTTTTTAACTTGATAATTTGTTGTGTTCTAAACTGTGGTTAATTGTTATTATGTCTGAATTATTCCGGGAGGAGTGTGGTCCAAGGAAGGACAATAAGCCCAAGAATAAACATTCTAGGGCCAGTTCACTACCATTGATGTTGATCAAGGATTGAGAATGTGTCTTTATTTATCTCTTGCCTGTGTGCTGAATCATTGGAGTTACATTCACTGATTAAATGTTGTGTCCTTGAGTCTGTGTGTACTGGCTGTGTCTGTGTGCTGATCATAATATCTTCTGTTGTATTGCCTTGCACTGACCACACATTATTTTGTAAATAAAATATATTTTTGATGACGATTCATCTATTTATTGCCTATTTTCTTAACCCCATTGACAAAGTTCCATACTAGCTATTATAGTGCAAAGCAAAAAGATGTCTAGGAACATGAATGTATAGGATTAATTAGAGTCTGATTATTTTATAGGTTATATTAGGCAAGCAATGTAATAGTGGAGTGTAGGACTCAAGATAAAACTGAATCAAGAATGATTCGATGAGGGATCAAACTCAGTTGGTCATGAACAAGACTAAAGATTCAAGGTTGATGGAACAAACTGAGTTATGAAGAGACAAGGGATTAGACTCAGTTTTGAAGACTGAAGAACTTAGGGTTCAGACTCAGTTATGAAGAGTAAAATCCATGACAATAAGTTTAGAATTTAGGTAAGTCTATGATGGCCAGAACTGGCTTTAGAGATCTTGTATAAAAGGTCCAAGTTACATAAGGATAATGTAAACTTATTTAATTATATGAGATGAATATGGTGTACTATGATCTAACAAATAAAGGATCAGATGATGAACTAGGAGTACTCAATTTTAAAGAAGAGTAGAAAACAAAGTTAATGCTTTAAGAAAATGAAAACTCAGAAAACTCAGTTTCGACTAATGCATGAGTCAACCAATCAGTTAATGAGAGCGTAGAAATCAAGCAATTTAATTGGTTGAATCAGTCATTTTCAGAAAGGACACTGACATCTGACATGGACTAAGTAGGACCAGCAACGGCTATAAAGATTCAAATGGAAATGTTGGAAAAACCCCTATGAATATAGGACATTGCATTCAAGGAAATGTGTGCAAGTTTTGAACCTTAAAAACGGAGTTTAGAATTTTGCTAGACAAAGATCAAAGATTTAAAGGGATGAAAAGTTTGTCAAGAACTCCTGCTAAGTCTATTAATGTAAGATCAAGAAAACTTCAAGTAATCAAGTCCATTCAAGAAACATTCAAAAATTACTATACTTGAGGAAACAGTGCTCACTGTACAAATCATATACATCAAGAAGAAGAAGCTCACACACAAGTTGAATCACTTACTTGTTTCAAGTCTCAACTCTTATTCAATCAATGGATAGATTGTGAAAAGCCAAGGTGGTGTGAAAGACAGTTGAGGTGCAATAAGGAAGACTGCGTTTGTGATGGAGCCGGTGAAGAGGCAATCATACCCTTCAATGACCAGTGGAGCAGACTTAGTGATACAACAATTCAACCTGTTAGGGACTATGGATCGAAGATTTTGAAGCTAAGGAATAGTCAAGGACAATAGTTATTTACTTTGTGTCTTGTAACGTTAGCTCAAGAACTTAGTGAATTTCCTCCAACATCACATGAGAAGAGAGGACTGCAAGATTACACCACCTGGAACCTCTATAAACCTTGTGTTATTTATTTACGCATTTACTTACAGCATCTCACATTTGTGTTTGTGATTGTTTGACATTATTGCATTATCTAGCATAACATCAACTCAACATAAACAAATAAGCTGAAGTTCACATAGCATATTTCAAAATAATTTAACAACTAATATTACGAACATGAAAGGCTTTTTAAATATTTTGGCTGAACTTAACCCAGTTGTAGAAAAAGTCATTAGACATTATCCCAGCTTAGTTATGTCAACTCCGTACTCTTTTAAGTACCAGTTTACTTAAGAGTAAAAGTTTTCAAGTGACAAGTTTATTCACCCCCTCTAAACTCGTCCAAAGCCTTTCAAAGGGACCAACATTGGTATCAGAGTAGTCCTTCACACCTGGAGAGATCAAATGTTGTTTTTAAAAATATTTTAAAACTTGCATCACGAATTCAAAAAGTCACATTAGAAGTTTACTTAATTGTTCAGTTTTGAGATTTGATGGATACAAAATTAAATTGCAGGATTTTGTTGTTGATACACATGAAAAACTGTTTGAAGCACTTGTTGAAGATCCAATCATTAGATCAGGCACTAAAGCAGTTGTTCACAATGAAAGTCAAGCTGATGAAACTCAAACTCTATCACTTAGTTTTGCACCAGGAATTCACACTGAAAGTGATGAAGAAATCATCTTGTTCATGGAAGATCAAACTTAAAGTCACATTGATCGGAACAAAGGAAAACATGCCATAATTGAAGGTTGTGATGAAACCAACAAAGAAAATCTATTGATCACATCCTATGAGGTAAATGCTACATCAAACCATTCCAATACCAAGGACATTCATGAAAATTCAGAGTTCAATGAAACTCTTGACATACTCCTAAAGAAATTAGACGCAATTCAAAGAAATTATGAGAATGTCAAGAAGAAAAGAGATTCATTGAAAACTGAAGTTTCAAGATTGGATGGTGAACTCAACATTATCAAATCTAATAGCAGAACACAAGAAGTTAGATCTACTAAGATTCATGATGATATAGCTTAGTAATCAATATCACTGATACAATAGTAAATCCAACTTCAAAAGTCCAATACAAACCAGGAAGGCCATATTGTGACAGATCCGGCTTAGGGTTTGACATTCAATAGAATTCTAAGACTTGACCTAGTTCAGCTACAAGTAAGTTTGTGGCTGCAAAAAAGTCTAGACCTCGGAAAACTACTGAAAATATTAGAACTTATAAGAACTCAGCTAAGCCTTATGCAAAAACCGACAAACATGATGATCAGTTAGTAGCACTCAGCAAGCTGACAGATCTTATAGAAAACCTCTGGAAAAGGCTAAAAACGGCAAAACTGACGAAAAGTCAGCTAAAAACAACAACAGACAAATTGAACCTAATATGCAAAGGAATGAGCTTCATTCATGGGAAACTTGATTCAGGGGGAAATGTAGATTCTTTCCTATTGTTGATGATTGGAATGTCTATACTCCTATTTCTATATCAACTCAGTTTCATAAAGTTCATAAGGTTAAGCCTCAATACAGAGTTGTCAATCCACGGAAACAGACCTATGTGAAATATGATTAGATCCAACAATATGAATAGAAGTATGCAGAATATACCTAAAGGTCAAGAGACATACTCAAAAGAAATGAATACTCTTTTAAGGAAGCTCAAAACTCTAAAAGAAGAGGTAAATTCATTTAAAAGGAAACCATACTTACATGGTTCAAATACTATAAAAGGACCCAAGAAGTCATGGGTACCAAAGAAATCTTAATCAGTTGTGCAAGAATGAAAACTGACACTTGGAGATTCATCAAACTGACTCCTACAAAACTGAGTGGGAAAATTTCAACTTGTGGTATCTACACCGATGAAGTGATCCAAAGTTGTGGAATGATGGAATTGACAAATATAATGCGACTAGTGAAACTAAGTCTTGTGAAACAAAAATGACTTTCACAAAACTGAGAAACGTATACTGATAGAGATACATTGTATCAATACCTTTTACTGATACAATCTACGGATGTCAGAAAACGTTATTCCCTCTGTCAGTTGTAACAGTAAATCCTCCACTAAACGTTACTTTTCTGTATCTCTAGAAAAACGACATGACTTATGATACGACAACTTACCCATTCAAATTCCTCCATCAAATCACTTTATCAAACCTACTTATACCACTTCATCATCCTCACTCAAACTTTCTCATTCATTATGCATCCAAGAATTATCAGAATTCTTCATCTCCTTACTTACAACTTTTTCAAAAAGTTTCAACTAATCATGATTGAAGCAGGAATGATCATCTCCATTGATCAATTCCTCACTAAGTTTGACAATTCTGGACTTGCAAACCAAATTGTACAAAAGATACTCAAAATCAAAGGGCTAGAAGGAGTGTTTAACATAGATTTACATAGTGTATGCTTGGAAAGTATTTGTCAATTCTATGCGAATGGAAGAACGTCAGTCAATGACAAGAACGTACTGGAGAAGACCACTATTAATCAAAAGATAATAGTTACTGAAGAAACAATTATAAACATTTTTGGTTTTGAAGAATCAACGGATTCAACCATTATAAAAGTAGTCAAAGAACAGAGAGCAAAACTTTGGAAAGAAGTTTCCAAGACACCCATTCAGAAGTTTCACCTACCGGAAATACATGACTTTTCAATGTTGAATTTTGCTTATCAACTCAGATGTTTGCCAAATGCATAAATGGAAATGCTGGGACTTTTAGCAATATCTCTGGCACGAAACTTGACGTACTCTACATCTTCTAGTTTGAAGAAAAGTTCAACTGGCCAAAGTACTTATTCAATCAGCTGATGAGTCAGTTCTCATCTGAGAGCAACCCAAGAAAGAAAACTGAAGTCAAGAAAGGAAGATTATTTCAGAAGACACTAGCAACACTTGTTCAGAGGAAACTCAACCACTTTGAGATTCCTGAAATTGCATTGACTCAAATAGCTGATGGATAGATCTTAATCAAGTCAGAGAAGACCAAACCAACCAAGACGAATTCTAAACCTGATGCTATGAAACCAAGCAAGAAATGAGAAAAACTGTCAAGAAAGCTCTTTTAGGTGAATAAATTGATATTCCAATCGAAAAATTGATGGAAAGACGATGAAAACTGAATATTCTTCCTTAAAAGAAAATTGAAGAAGAAGGGTAAAATAGTGATGATGTCGAAATCATCACGGTTGTCTTAGCGGTGTTTGTTTGGTGGAAATCTAGCTTATATGATGTATATTTGTGTGGTTTTTTCCGGTGGTGCTCGGCGGTGCTAGAGGATTCCGGCGGTGGTGCTTAGTAAGAGAGGAGATAGTGGACAAATTGGCTTTGCCTTCTCTTTTATTGATTAGTGGTCCATCCTTCAAATGAGTTACACACTGCCATATTTATAGGGGAGCCACCACCTAAAGTCAGTTTATTTACAAATTAAGACATATAGTATAAGTAGATATTTATCTACAGTAGCAGGCTCGTAGCGGAGCTGGTAGATTGTGCTCCTGATAGCCTCGCTGATCCCTGTATCTATTATATCCTTGTCTTTCCGAACCAGAGGTAGTCTCTTCCTCTAAGTGTCATGGGCGAGGTTGTTGGTGGACCTAATGACCTGGGGTTCATGGGCCGTCCCCCTAGCCTGATAGCGTTGCATAGAACGAAAAGCTTGGAGCAGGCCGACGGCTTGCGAGTTCATGGATTGTGGTGGCCGGTGCCTTTATCCACTATTTTGGGGCTCAGATGGACCCGAGTAATGATCCGTGGGCTAAGGTACGATTTATACATATCAATGGCCCAATACTCCATGCCTTAATTATTTTCTCGAAAGGTAAGGTCTGTTCGTGGATTCGTTGCCATTAAGTACTGTGGCAGCTTTTGGTGGCTTGAGAGCCTTTGTCCTTATAGAAGTTTTGCCGAGTAGAAGTCAGTCTTATAGAGTGCTCGCTCAAAGGCGAGTTTCAAATAAGATGCCGAGCTGAAGGTTGGTCTTATAGAGTGCTCGCTCAAAGGCGTGTTCCAAATATGATGCCGAGCTGAAGGTTGATCTTATAGAGTGCTTGCTCAAAGGCAAGTTCCAAATATGATGCCGAGCTAAAGGTCTGTCTTACAAAATGATTCGCTCCAAGGCGAACTCCAAAATATGATACCGACCAAGAGGTTGGTCTTACAAAAAAAATTCGATCCCGGGTGAACTCCAAAATATGATGCCGACCTAGAGGTCGGTCTTACAAAAATATTCACTACAAGGAAAACTCCAGAATATAATGCCGACCTAGAGGTCAGTCTTACAAAAAGAATTCGCTCCAGGGCGAACTCCAAAATATGATGACGACCTAGAGGTCGGTCTTACAAAAAGATTCCCTCCAGGGTGAACTCCAAAATATGATGCCGACCTAGAGGTCGGTATTACAGAAAACATTCGCTCCAGGGCGAACTCGAAAATATGATGCCGACCTAGAGGTCGGTCTTACAAAAAGATTCGCTCCAGGGCGAACTCCAAAATATGATGCTGTTAGGTGTTATGCCTGAAAGACAATTATGTAATTGTTTTATGTAATGAATGAATTGACATTATTATTCATATTTATTATTCTCATATTCACCGATGTGACAATAGTATTTACAATACAGAAAACCCAAAAGTATATCGTTTATGTAATCACTTCACTCAGTGTATGGGATATACACGGGAGGATTGAGTTAGTGAAGATGTACTTAAAATACAATTAGCCCGTTGTGAAGTTAATCGAGAGTATCGGGTCTGTCCTTTAACGTGCTATTAATGCGCCCAGAACACAATAGGTGTGATTGCCTTATCCGGACTTTCGGTTAACATATCCTAGTGGGGAATTTATATGTGATAGATATATCATATAGGGCTAGACCGATTTGATTAAAGTTCACGATATAATTCCGTAATCGAGAAGTCTTATCGAATCAATCGATGATCATATTTATGGACATATCTCAATCATGAGGTGATCACAGTCAACTGCTTGAATCAATATGAGGTTTGACTTGACGGTTAAGGATTACACTGAGTCTGTGGTCTGAATTACCCCATCTTGGCATTGTACTGGATTGAGTGAGTAGTCTGTGTTATCACAGATACGGAATCCATTCCTTCCATTTATGGAAGTAGATAGACAGTTCTCTTATTTGTTAATCCTAGAAACTGATCGATCCATGGAGTTCATATTACAGTGATTAGCTACCAGTGAGTTGTATGAATTAATTGATCACTAGGGGGTTAATGGTAAATAAGCATAAGAGGTTCTAAAAAGGGTTAACGGTAACTTCCCGATTTAGAATGAACAGTTTATGGAGGATTAATCCATATGTAATGATTATATCAATGGACGCTTATTATCATTCTCATGAGGAGATAAATATAATCTTATAATCGGAGGAGTGCAGTCACGGGATTATGGTGGCATATTCCTGTGATTGATTTATCGAATATAATTATTCTGTTCGTAAGATAATTATTTAGTTGATTTATCGGAGCCGCTGATTATTAGTCCCTGGTCCCCGACGTGCCTCCAATATAGCATAGCTATTCTCGGACGTCGAATCCTAATAATATTAATTTAGTTCTTGTTAGAATTTAATTAAAACGATATGTGAATTAATTGTTTAGTGGACTATTAAATTAGTTGGGCTAAATAATTAAATATGTGAAAAAGGCATTTTTCATAATCTTGGCAAAAAATTAGTGTTATGGCCGAAAATTCATATTGACTAGGTCAATAAGAGAATTTTCGGCCCCAAGCATGTTTTAGGAAACAAGAAATTAGTTTTCTTGTGAATTAATAAGACATGTGCACAAAATATTTATTGGATAAATATTTATGGTAAGAAATAAAGATAAATATTATTCTAGATTTATTCTAGAATATTATGTGATTATCTTTTATTTATTGGATTTATTTATTTGCAAAATAAAATCCTTGGAGGACAAGGATTACTCTCCTATATAAAGAGAGTTCTCCCAACTCATACACACAACATAAATTTCGACTTCTACCACTT
Source organism: Gentiana straminea (assembly GCA_036785695.1). Classification (NCBI taxonomy): domain Eukaryota; kingdom Viridiplantae; phylum Streptophyta; class Magnoliopsida; order Gentianales; family Gentianaceae; genus Gentiana; species Gentiana straminea. Next base: position 8,440,277 of record JAVUPR010000224.1, on the reverse strand, counting down.
AGAGAGGAGAAGGAAAATTTCGGCCAAGGGGAAAAAGAGGAAAATCTTGGAGGTTTTCCGGGTAGCATATCGGAAGGATTCAAGACGATGATTTCCTTCCACCGGGAGTTGCTTGGATCACACGTACGGAAGATCGTGGTGCTCTTCACACAATCTTTCATTCTTTCTATTGCGGTTCTTCTACTTGGATTTTGAGATCCAAGAGGTATGTTCTACAACCCCCTTGTAGAATAGATCTAGTTATTTTATTACCTGTAAATTATAGATCTAGATCCTTAAATCGCTTCCGTTGCGGATGGTATTACTAAGAGTGGTATCAGTCGCCTGGTGATCTATATTTATACGTATAAAATATTAGATCTAGGAGTGGAAAAGATGTAGTTTTTGTTTCCCAATTTTTTTTTTCATAGGGGCCGAATATTTGCATATTTTTTTTTATGTTATGAATGTCTTGGTTGAAGAGATGGATTGAGGTTGGTATTGTTTATCCGTAGATCTATTTTGTAGCTCTTTTGATTAGTATCACTTGAGCATAGGACTTGTAATTTAATTTTATGCAACTCGAAAATTGTAAAGATGGCTTCTATGTAATTTTAATTTTGATCCGGGTTCGAGACGACGAAGATGATGTGTTGAAGATCATGGTATTGAAGATCATCAAGAAGGTAAAAACGGGAGGAGGCCGATTGTTTTATTTTATTTATTTATTTTCCGACAAAAATATGGTCACGGCAATTTTTTGTTCATGCCAATCTATTCCTTTTGACCTAAATTTGCATGGCGGCTAAATTTTGCATGCAGTAAAAAAATTAAATTTATATATATATATATGTTTAATTTTTTTTTTATGGATCTGCCGTGGATAACAAAAAAAAATAATTAATTTAAAACAATTTTATAATATAGATATATTTTATAATATATTAGTATATTACGGCCTCCTCCCTCGTCGTTCGTGGTTCGTGTCGAGATCGAAACTTTGAACATCCGGAAGTTTTCAAGATCAAAATCGAAGATCGAGATTTGAAGACTTAGATTAATTTTTTTACTTTTCCTTAGAAAATAGGTTAGTCGGGGTTACCAACGATCCATCTCGGTGTTTAAATTTTCCGCAATTTATTTTTTATGTGTTTGATCATAAAATAGATATAAAATCGGAATTGCCATGACATGCATCATATCATAAATCCACTCCATGCATACATTTAGAATTTTAATTTTGGCAATTAAAATAGGCATGTATACAAACTCGTATAATTAGTTGAAATTTAATTAATACATGGTAATTGATTAATTTAATAACTAATTAAAGATCCGAGGACGGGTTATGAAATCGTTAAGTTTTTTTCGGTGTGTGTTCTCGGTGAACCGCCTTAAAAGCCCAAACGAGATCACATTTTCGATTCGTAGTGTCTACGAGATTGAATGATGGTAAAAGAACAATAAATCTTGGATAAAAACGGTTCGCCTATAGGTTGGGTGGTCAAATGAGCTTCGCTCAACCGACTTAACCCTCCTAGTGTGATGTATGCACGGGTGTCAGGCAAGACTAAGCTAGACCGGCGAGCGGAAGGGTGATTCCTTCTTATCTCAATAGGGCTCTCTTGACCCGACTTCGTCCGACTGTCACATATGTTCCAACGAATAGGACGGGTAGGCTTGCCTACGTTACGGACACCATTCGGAATCCTTGATTTGATGTGCTTTTACGTTAACATCAAAAAGACGTGGTTAGTTAACCCACCACCACTTCCAAAATATTGAGTGGGAGCGGGGGAGGCGACAGCCAACCCCACGGCCTCTACTATAGATACAAGTAAGTGAGAGAAAGGTGACGCCTCGCGGCGCTTTGATTTCGTCCCCCTACGGATGGTGTTCACCCCTATCAACATTCATGGCTTGGTCTCCGAAAGGCACTGACCTATCCTACGACGGCACACTCGGGGCGTACCTAAGATATCCGATATAGTAGGTCACACTCATCATGGGTATTCTTGATAATATCAAGGCTAAAAAAAGAAGGTAGTCAATGAATAAAGGGATGTTCGATTCTCGTGGGATGTTCGATTCTCACAAGTTATTCATTGATGAGATTGTCTCGATTTAACCGTCATCTCTTTGACCTACCCTACGGCGGCATTGAGATGCGAGGTTAAAACCTTGAAATGGTAGAGTAGACTTAATTTTAGTTTACAATTCCTAAAATAAACTTATATAGTAATGTTAAACTTGAATTAATATATGTCATTTTATTTACAGCATTAAATCCCTTACTAAATTGCTTAAAATTTATAATTGACTAGTATTGACTTCTTTAAAACGTGGAAAGTAACTAGGACGTTGAACTAGTTAATCGATAATGCAATTAATTTTCGGAAGAGATATTTTCTCTTAAGCCTTTTAAAAACCAGAGTGACATACAGGTATGTCACTAGTGTCATTCGTGTCAAACAGAAGACAAACTTAGTTTGATCAAAGGTGATTTCGGACTTTGAAATTCTTCTAGTGAATTTTGAGTGTGTAGTGATTACACGAGTAATTTTATAATTGAAAAATCAGAAAATCACTACAAGAAAACTAGGTTTTAGTGATAGAAATTTAACTAGAGGAGTCAAATTCTCTCACTACAAGCAAATAATTTAGACTTTTAATGAGAGTAAAAAATACATATAGTTAAAAGATGTAGTTTTTAGTTATAAACATCCGATTCCTGTCACAATTTGTATCTTTTCCCGTCGTTATGCAAACATTAGGTATATCCTCTCACTAAATAACATTTTTTCATACTCTTTTGTGTTGTGTGTGTGTGTCTATATATATATATATATATATATATATATATATACTACAAAAAAAAATTTGTAATGAAATAATTTTTTTTATTTGGTCATTAACTCGGAAGTTTCGGGTTTGAGTCTCAACAGGAACAAAAGTGTGTGTACATGTGTATCTTTCGTATCCCTAAACATTTTTTACATTTGTAAAAAAAACACATTTTTTACATTTGTATACCTTCCTAAAACCCATCGATTAAAAGACAAGAAAAATATATTCAGATCTGAAAATCACTTCCCGACAGCAACATCGCCAGAAAGCCTCGTCATCTACCATGGAACCACCGACAAAATCTTCCATCAGTAGCATGTATCATTAGTCGCTGATTTCCTTATTTCTCTTCAATGTCTCACATTTCTTTGTTTCCATTCTCTCTACTTTCCTTGCTAACCGATTTTTGTTATTTCAATTTGGGTGCGATTTTTAGGGTTCAGTAGCAAGGTTTCGCATTTTAGTCGCAGCCACAAATCCAGATGCAATATAATAAAATCAAACCTTATGTTAAGAGCTTTCTACCAATTCAAAGAACCATTTCGTTGAGGTAAGTGTACTTGTCAGAACCAAAATCTGTCTGTAAGATTTGTATCTTTCGCTAAAGATAGCTTCTTAGTAAATTATTTAATGTTGTCATCGATTGTGGTAGTTGTGTGAATGGTGTTTAACAATCTAAAGTATTGCCTTTAATTGGTTTCTTTAGTTTATTTCATATGCACTATTTGATAATTATTTTGTACAAAATTATGTGAGAATGAACACATAAGGTAACATTCTTCCTTTGGTCTAGATGAATGTAGCAGGTGAATAGCCAAATACAAGTTAATGTAATTGTGTTGTATTCCTTGTTAAAATATAGAATCGTATTCTCGTTTTTGGCTTTACTTACTCGGGAATTCTATTGAACGGCGGCTATTTTCGATTATTTGCGCATCTACCGTGTTGTTATGTTATAGAAATCGTATAATCGTATTTTTACGATGTAATAGTGCAAGATCATTGATACTACATCAAACAGAACTTGAGAAATGAAGAACCTGCTAATTTGTTGAGTTTGCATCAGTCCTTGCAATAATTTTAGGGGTCGGCCTTAGAAGCTCTGAACCTGCAACTTGTTCTTATGTGATCATGACATGAGCATTGTGTGAGCTTTTATCATCTTTGCTTAGTTAATGAACGATTTGTGTGCATCCGTCTTACTACCCGTGTGAAAAGTTTGGTGAGTCTTCATTCGAGGATGAAGAATGAAACGAAGTAGTTCTAATGATGGAATTGAAGGATTCTTAAGGGATATAACTTTTACTCATAACTTTACTCACATTTTTGTTTTAACGGTGTTGTTGTAATCCTCTCGCATTGAAAAAGTGAGCGTCCGTTTTGTCAAATGTGTACATATTTTCTCTCTCTCGTCGAAGTAGCTACGGCCGGATCGAGTCGAGAAAATATTTTGTAGTCGCTCTTTCTACTATTTTGCCTTCAATAGTCTCTAGAGTGCCATCCTCTCATTATAAAGGTATTGTTCTCGCAATTTTTCTTCCATGTCCGTGTTTGCTTGTTTATGTCTTGTGATTGGGTGGAACCTTTGATTTGAGCTTTAGAATATGATCACAGGTAGTCATGACTCATGTAATCTGTTAAACATGTTCACGTTTATGTCCCCTGTTGTCTGCTTTAGAGTCTTTTTTGATAAATTGCTAATGTTAATATGGTCTTGGTTCTGTCTTTTATGCATGTTAAAAAAGAAGTTGTGTAACAACTTGTGAAGTTGTTCAATTTGCATCGATCCTTACAATAATTTTAGGGGTCAGCCTTAGTAGCTCTGAACCTGCAACTTGCTCTTATGTGATCATGACATGAGCATTGTATGAGCTTTTATCAGTTTTGCTGAGTTAATGAACTGATTTGTGTGCATATGTCTTACTACCTATGTGAATATGTTTGTTAACTAATCGGATTAAGAAAAATGAGATGAGTTAAGTGTTGCCCATGTTTCGATCCACTGTTTGTTTAAAAGTCTTTCTTGGCTATATGTTTGTTGTAGTTTGATAAAACTTAGGCATGTCTGCCTTGTCTAAACTGAACTTGCTATCTTGTGCAATCTGCTCAGCTGAGTGTCATGTTTATTGAGTGAGTGTATTAAGTCATGTCTTAGTTTCTATCTAAAGTATGTTCTTGTGCTTCTAATATGCCTGCTGCTACCTTATTTTATGTCATGTTTTGCAGCCCCTCAAGATGATTTAAGTACTCTTCTTTGTGCCTTGTTGGATACGTTAATTTGTGCTTTCATGTTCTCTGGTTTGCTAAGTTTAAGTACATGTTTTTGTTGTGATCAAGTAACATGCATGATAGAAGTTGATGGTATGTTTTCTTAAGTGACATGCTTCTATGTGAGCATGCAGTTTGGTCTCGGTATGTATTCATGTCTCTATTGCAGTCTTGTTTGGATCAATACCTAAATTTTTTTTGAGTCTTGGTCTCAGTCATATTCTAACGTACATGTTGTGTTGTGTTTACCTTAGGTGCAATCAAGCTGAGGAGTCTATTAATATGTGTACAGACTACAGAGTGTGATACTTAAGTAATTAGATGTGTCTTTTTATCTGAGATTTTGTTTTTTTGCATTATATCTTATTTGTGTTCACATATGTCAACCTTTTTAGTTGCTAGAGTCTAGGACCTGAAGTTCAGGTTGCACGGAATGTCTAAGTTGTTTTATAAGATGTGTTTATCATGTGAGTGCGCTATCTGTTTGACAGCTTGTTTGATGAACATGAAATTTGAATGCCTAAGCTATTTTTATGCCAGGTTAAGATTTTCCATGATCGGTTGTGATTTTCCTAGATTTTGTGTTGTATTATCGCATGGTTTTCTACTTGAAGTTGTCCCCATCCACCTTGGTCTTCGGTCTGCGTACATTTGAATTGCCTGTGTTGTATTAGTGTATTATCGTGGGCTTTTTCCTTGAAGTTGTGTCCCCCCTCCCATCTCTTCTAGCTTATCCACATATTGTAGCATTGCACTTGCTGCTGGTTTCGTATTCTTTCTCATCCATGCGATGTACTATCATTTATCAAAGATCATGACATTTATATTCTTGTCCCCATCCACTCCTCTTTTTTGCTCTGTTTTTCCTTAAACATATTGATATTCTTAAGAATATGCTCTGAAACTAAGTTGCTAATGGTACCTGGGTAGTAAAAAAGGTATACATTTGAAGCGTTATTCTGATCAAGCATAGTATCTCTATTAGAAATTAGAATTTTCAGCTTTTATACGAAATTGAAAGTGGATGATGCTTTATTGATCTTCGTACATAGGGGTCACACCCAGTGCATGTGCTACATTATATCTAAAGGGTCCTTGTACTTTGGGTGTACTGCTTAGTGCAATATTGTAATAAGATTATGAAATAAGTTTTTAATTTAATTTGTGCCGATCCCTTTGTTAATATCTTATTAACTATTTTGTTGTATGCATCTAGGATGAATTGCAAGATACTGTTTTGCTCTTGGTTTATAATAAGCAATATCTACCTAATTCTATGAATGCCGTAGAAATTACCGAAAAACTTGGTGTCTTTTATCTCCATCAACGTAATTGATATGCTTGTGTGATTGATCTTGATTTCACTCTAACATGAGAGTAAAAGAGCAGACGCTTATTGACCTATCCTTGTTTTTTGAATTCATTGTGTATGTAATGTGTGTGCATAAGGAAGGCAAGGTTGATCAACTTATTAAAGACCTCTAAGTTATGTTGTTTTTGGTTATATGCAGGAAGGACTCAGGGACACCGAGTTGCTCGTGTTAGAAAAGAAGCACGATCTTCCTAATTGTATGTATGTACCTAGGTAGAAAAAAGGCATACATTTGATGTATATTAATTATTTGTTCAATTGTACCAAGATTGGAACTTTCTTAGTAATGAGAAATTCATATGATTGTGTTTTAATATTACTATCTCGTCATTAATTTTATTTTAGCAATAGTGTCGGCCTTATGTAGAGAGAGGTTCATGATTTATAATGGTGGTAATTGTCATCAATAAAAAAAATTATTGAGGGGCGAATGACATGTAATGAGAGGCTATGGAGTCATTGTATCATTATTTAGTGAGGGGCGAGTTAAGCTATACCAAGGGGATGTTTGGTCATTAGATCATGATTTATTGAGGGGTAAATGGAGTTTTAGTGAGAGTATATCCCGTAATAAAAACAATATTTAATGAAGGGCAAACGAACTATTGTGACAAAATATGTCGTCACTAGAACAATTTTTAATGAGAGTAAAACACCTGTCACTAAATGAGAAACATCAATAACGATAGGACCTTTTACTCTCACAATTTACCTTTATATAGAGAAGCAGTAAGGACGGGCGATGAGAGTAAATTTCCTCTAATTAAAAGTCTTTGGTGACGGGAAAGTGACTTTTAATGACTGGATTTCCCCTTGTTAAAAATCGATTTTCTTGTAGTGAATCGTGAAGTGTTACTAGTTGGACGATATTTGGAATCGATGAACTAGTGGGAGTTTTATGATATGTTGTTTTTCTAGAACATTTGAAAAGTATAACCGACTACACACGTAACCGTTCTAATTGAAAAACCGGAAAGTCATGTTGCTAATTGGATGATATTTGGAATCGATGAACTAGTGTGAGTTCTATGATTTGTTGTTTTTCTGGAAACATTGGAACTATGTACGAAAGATTTTCTAATTGAAAAAATCGGAAAATCATAAAAATAAAGCATTGCTCGTTAGACGGTATTTGGAACCGATAAACAAGCGGGAGCTTTAATGTTATGATTTGTTGTTTTTTCTGGTATATTAAAAAATCCGAGAAGTCCCGACGAGTAACACTCGAAAAAGACATCCCACGGTTCAAGAGTAATGTCTACTCAAACAAACCGCTGGTTCAAGACTGTTTCCATTCACGGAAAGTCAAGAATGGGAGAATATGTCTAAAAGTGTTAGTCATCTAATCTGAGAAAACTTTAAGGCTGAACCGAAAATTAATTAACTGAAAATCATAGGATAAGGACAGTGATTTTGGATCACCAACCTATAAATCCTTGGCGATTTTCTCGAAGCGGTGCATTTAACGATTAAAAGAGTAAACAACGGGCAGTTAATTTTAGCTATAATAGTGGGAGTGATATAAGGAAATGAATCTCGGATTCAATCCTTGGATATCGCGGAAAAATGATTTTTTGTTTAAGATTCGTTAGAACGAAAGGATTTACCTTCTATTCGATAATTTGTTTGTCGTATAGAAAGTGAATATACCATTTGTAGTACGAATCCAAGACTCGGACTTTAGTTTGATAAAGTCAAAAACCACTTATAACTGCTGAAATATGTATATAAAACACATCATAAGAACTATTAAAAGCAATTGGTTTCTATATTTAGATAAACGCTTCTTCATATTCCATAGTTAGTGCATAGTCCCTAAAAGACAAGACCTGAAGACTGGCTCAGGGTGATTCCTTTCTCCCAGTCTGTTTATATTGTCTCAAATGTTCAATAACTAAGTTTCCTTTCAATCGGGAAAGGATAATGGTTATAAATAAGTAACATAGCTTGTTCATGACGACCTTCGGGGTCTGATGAAAGATACAAGCTAGTAGGAGCTTCCGAGTAGTGACTTCATGTCTGATAAGTATTCAAACACTCTGGTAAGTTTATCCAAAATATTTTGAGGTTTCTTTGTTTTCAACAGAGATAGAGTATTCTATATTGGAATAGGCCATTCATAGTCCTCGAGACTGATGCTCAGCCTGCCTTATAGTGACATGTTCTCACTAAGTGAGAAACCGTTAAATTGCCATACATAGTTTTAGATGTGTTACAATACACTGCTTAACTCAATAAAAGTATTGGAAGCGAAATAACGGTTTACATTGAAATGTAAGACAGAGAAGTCTACCTAGAATATGCTTTGGAATTTACGGATAAGGTGTGGATTCGGTTCACCCCACTTCCTTAAATATAAGCATTTAGCACACGGTGCTTGAAGGTAGGTCTGGGAATTTCGCGCACACGTTCGGTCAGTGACCAATCGTTATATATCTTATAGCATTGAGAAAAAGGTTTGTTATAAGATTCTTGAAATCGGGAAGGGACAGTTATACTGTTGCATCCTTTTCTGATAGAGTCCATAAACAGCAAAACCTTGAACCTTGAAGTACGTTTACTCAAGGTAGTTACTAACTGATTAAAATCAGACCATATCCAACATCGGTTGTTGGTGATAACACTAAATACTACTAAACTAGATCAGACTTTCGATCCACCCAGTAAGTATTGGGAGTATGGTTTACCCATTATGGGTTCTGCAGACTTTGTAGTCTTAGGATCGATGGATGACCTATGGCTCTTTTGTGAGCAGTATAGGATTCTAATAATAGAGGTTGGTTTAATGGCCATAACCCAGTGAATGGAGTTCGGTACTCCAGTTCTGTTCATACTCTTGTAAAACCACCTGAGCGTCTCAGGCCCAGTGGGAGTAATTGGATCTACACGGAAAAGAGTAGAATGAATAGGAAAGTTTATCTTTCAGGGCAAGGCTTGAGTGGTCTAGGGGTAAATCCCTAAGAAGTAGAGAGTTAATCAGACCTTGGACTCTCTTACCACTTAGTATTGCATGATTTCGTTCAAAAACTGAAAATAGGGGTGATTCCCTAAGAGTTTCTTGCCGAACAAACGGAGTCTGGATTCATTCGGAACAAAAGGGTATTGCCTTATGAACTTATGACAGGATGACTGTCAAGGCTTATGTCCTTTGTGGATAAAAAGCAAACCTCTCGGTCATTGGAAGTCTTATATTTCTACAATATGTGGATTTGACCAGAATATTGATAAGTCTTTTGTAGACTGGATATCAATTTTAGTACAGTAGTGAATATATACATTAGTGTTTGTGAAGGATAACATTGCACCAGTTGGAATCAACATGGGTGTGTTATCTGAAGTCAGAATCTGACAATGCCACAATTCTCTGCAACAGATATTTGGACAACATTCTAAAGAGGTTGACTCGGTCGAATTCATTAGAATTAGTCACTGGTTTCCCATCCATCTTAAGATGATGCATCTGTATATGCAACATTCAACGAGGAAGTTCTACCCTATGCCTTAGGAATGACTCTCTAAATCTTCGGATCAAGAGAAATGGGATAGATTCTCTTTCTAGTAAGAGATGGTCAGATTATTGAACGTCAACTTTGATCGAATCTTATATTCGGCGGTTAACAAAGCAAGTTTAGTATGTCCTTTAGTATCTTGAAGAGAACGAGGAATAATATGCGGACATATTCATGTGTGAACTTGGATATGTGTGATACACTGATTTTGACTTTAAGTCAGATTGAGGATGATCGTTAAGTCGATCTCGGTCTCAGTGTTTACTCTTGTGTTGAAGCTATTGCCTGGAGGAATCCAGCAATGCCAACTCGACTTTAACTAGTTGGGTGATTAGCGTCTTCGTGTAGTAGCTAGAGAGGCGATATAGCTTTAGGATTTCCTTTTCATATCTGGGAGTAATTCTAGATTTGGAAGCCGATACCACATCATTGTGCAAACGATGAAGGGGTAACTTATAAGTAATTTCGAAATCACTAGAGGTCAAAAGCATATTGGGAAAGTACCACATGATTAGATGGACCGGTAAGGTTTCGATTCTACGGATCGTCTCGAGCCGACAACCCGACTAATCATTAAGACCCATGATATTTAGATGTAGGTACTCCCCGAGTCACTGACCTATCCTACGACGGCACACTCGGAGTGTACTTTGTCATCTGCAATGGTTATGATATGCTTAATGGGTACTAGAATATGGGATGGGTCTCCATTGCTTTAGAGCAAGTGGGAGATGTAGTTTGTTGTATTTTAAATAATAGGGTGTGCTCTAAAACAATTAAACACATGCTTTCGTGCAAGTGGGAGATTGTTAGGTGTTATGCCCGAAAGACAATTTTGTAATTGTTTTATTAAATGAATGAATTGACATTATTATTCATATTTATTATTCTCATATTCACAGATGTGACAATAGTATTTACACTATAGAAAACCCAAAAGTATATCGTTTATGTAATCACTTAACTCAGTGTTTGGGATATACACGGGAGGATTGAGTTAGTGAAGATGTACTTAAAATACAATTAGCCCGTAGTGAAGTTAATCGAGAGTATCGGGTCTCTCCTTTAACATGCTATTAATGCGCCCAGAACACAGTAGGTGTGATTGTCTTATCCGGACTTTCGGTTAAGAGAACCTAGTGGGACATTTATATGTGATAGATATATCATATAGGGCTGGACCGATTTAATTAGAGTTCACGATTAAATTCTGTAATCGAGAAGTCTTATCGAATCAATCGATGAACATATTTATGCACATATCTTAATCCTGAGGTGATCACAGTCAACTGCTTGAATCAGTATGAGGTTTGACTTGACGGTTAAGGATTACACTGAGTCTGTGGTCTGAATTACCCCATCTTGGCATTGTACTGGATTGAGTGTGTAGTCTGTGTTATCACAGATACGGAATCCATTCCTTCCATTTATGGAAGTAGATAGACAGTTCCCTTATTTGTTAATCCTAGAAACTGATCGATCCATGGAGTTCATATTACAGTGATTAGCTACCAGTGAGTTGTATGAATTAAGTGATCCCTAGAGGGTTAATGGTAAATAAGGATAAGAGGTTCTAAAAAGGGTTAACGGTAACTTCCCGATTTAGAATGAACAGTCTATGGAGGATTAATCCATATGTAATGATTATATCAATGGACGCTTATTATCATTCTCGTGAGGAGATAAATATAATCTTATAATCGGAGGAGTGCAGTCACGGGATTATGGTGGCATATTCCTGTGATTGATTTATCGAATATAATTATTATGTTCGTAAGATAATTATTTATTTTATTTATCGGAGCCGCTGATTATTAGTCCATGGTCCCCGACGTGCCTCCAATATAGCATAGCTATTCTCGGACGTCGAATCCTAATAATATTAATTTAGTTCTTGTTAGAATTTAACTAAAACGATATGTGAATTAATTGTTTAGTGGACTATTAAATTAGTTGGGTTAAATAATTAAATATATGAAAAATGCATTTTTCATAATCTTGGCCAAAATTAGTGTTATGGCCGAAAATTGATATTGACTAGGTCAATAAGAGAATTTTCGGCCCCAAGCATGTTGTAGGAAACAAGAAATTAGATTTCCTGTGAATTAATAAGACATGTGCACAAAATATTTATTGGATAAATATTTATGGTACGAAATAAAGATAAATATTATTCTAGATTTGTTCTAGAATATTATGGGATTATCTTTTATTTATAGGATTTATTTATTTGCAAAATAAAATCCTTGGAGGATAAGGATTACTCTCCTATATAAAGAGAGTTCTCCCAACTCACACACACATAAATTTCGACTTCTACCTCTTAGAGAGGAGAAGGAAAATTTCGGCCATGGGGAAAAAGAGGAAAATCTTGGAGGTTTTCCGGGTAGCATATCGGAAGGATTCGAGACGAGGATTTCCTTCCACCGGGAGTTGCTTGGATCACACGTACGGAAGATCGTGGTGCTCTTCACACAATCTTTCATTCTCACTATTGCGGTTCTTCTACTTGGATTATGAGATTCAAGAGGTATGTTCTACAACCCCCTTGTAGAATAGATCTAGTTATTTTATTACGTGTAAATTATAGATCTAGATCCTTAAATCGCTTCCGTTGCGGAAGGTATTACTTACAGATGCCGACCTAGAGGTCGGTCTTACAAAAAGATTCGCTCCAGGGGAAACTCCAAAATATGATGCCGACCTAGAGGTCGGTCTTACAAAAAGATTCCCTCCAGGGCGAACTTCCAAAATATGATGCCGACCTAGAGGTCGGTCTTACAAGTTTGGCATATGAAGCCTTAATCTTCGCATTGCTAGCCTTTGTGCGGCTTCCGCATCGTGAATTGCCTTTTTTTGTGGCTTAAGGCCCGTTTTGTGGCTTATAGCCTCTTTTAGGCTCGCACTATAAAGCAGACGACCTTGTCGTTTTGTCCGACATATTTTTAGGCTCGCGCTATGAAGCGGATGACCTTGTCGTTTTGTACAACATATTTTTGCAAATTTTGTGACGTCAAGCGTCTCGCCGTGGGGCCGCGCTATGAAGTGGACGACCCAGTCATTTTGTCCGACTTATTTTTGCAGCTTTTGTGACGTCAAGTGTCTCACCGCAGGGCCACGCCATGAAGCGGATGACCCAGTTGTTTTGTCCGACTTATTTTTGTAGCTTTTGTGACATCATGCATCTCACCGCGGGGCCACGCTATAAAGCGGACGACCCAGCCATTTTGTCCGATTATTATTTAGGCTCGCGCTATGAAGCGGACGGCCTCGTCGTTTTGTCCGTTTATTTTTGCAGCTTTTATGACATCAATTGTCTCACCGTGGGGCCGTGCTATAAAGCGGACGACCCAGTCATTTTGTCTGACTTATTTTTGCAGCTTTTATGACGTCAAGCGTGTCACCGTAGGGCCGCGCTACGAAGCGGATGACCCAGTCGTTTTGTCCGACTTATTTTTGCAGCTTTTGTGACGTCAAGTGTCTCACCGCGGGGCTGCTATGAAGCGGATGACCCAGTCGATTTGTCCAACTTTTTTTTAGGCTCGCGCTATGAAGCGGACGGCCGTGCTATGAATCTGATGGACTTTTGTTGAAGAGAAAATCCATGTTAGGCTTATAGCCAATTTGTGCCATGCTATTAAGCGGACGGACTTTTCTTGAAGTGAAAATACATTTTGATGGAGAGCATGTAATAGAGAGCTTGTTGATGGAGAGCTCGTAAAAAGAGAGCTTTTGATAAATGAGCTCGCTGATATTATCAACTCTTTGGCCATGGCCTTTTTCAAATTTCCCTCTGTTTGTAATAATCTTTCCAAGTGTTTTTGAGCTTGTATCTTTATTTTTGAATACCGTCGCATATGATGCAAAGTCATCGGATTCCACATTGATTGTGGTCGAATGCGTGGGCAAAAGGGGAGCGTTTGGACAGGTGTTAGTATTTCGGCCGTAACTTTCGGCCCCGATGTCTGCTTTGCGCACAAGACCTCATTTCGGAAAGCCCTTTCCGAATGCCAACGACACAATGAACTGCCAAATGCGGTTTGTGGCTGTTTCAAAGCCAAAATCAGCTGTTTTCCCATCCATTTCGGACATCGAAGACTTTTGCATGTTTTTCGCACTTTTGTTATTTCATTCCGAATTCAATAAAGATATGATTCCAGATTCGTTCTCTTAGGAAAGTCCATGATTTTAGCATCTTGATTTCAGTGCTGATTTATTTCCGTAATAAATTCTGTAATTGTATATTTTTGGATCGTATCATATTGGGTAGCTATAAAATCCCTGCTTGTGGGATGGTCATGTTTTTCGAGTCTGCTATATGTGTCCGACGTATCTGTACATATATATACATATATGGCTCCCTTTTTTTGGCGAGGTCAAGGACAATAAATCATTGATCTTGTGAAAAGTAATTGAGCTATAAAGTCTTACTTGTCTCTATTGAGCTTAACGACTGAATCGAAAAATTCCCATATGCGGCCCCCTTGTTTTAAGCAAGATTGAGGGTGAAATTGGTTGAAATAAGTGTCGAGTCTGCGTAATCATATGCTTTTTGAAAATTTCCACTCTCGGCCTCCGAAAATTCCCATATGCTTTTTGGGCAGGTTCGGGACGCTGAATGTCGGGCTCGCCAAAAATAGATTAAGTTGTAAGATCGGACCTGTTTAACTTCAAATTGAAAAAGGCCAATATGAGGCCCCTTGTTTCAAGCAAGGTCGTTGCGGGCTTGGTTGAAATAAATGTCGAACTCGGTTCATTCTCGTCTGTTTAAAAATTCTTACCTCCGGCCCTTTTGTTTCAGTTGAGCTCGGTGACTGAATCAGAAAATCTGATTAAATCCATTGTACGGCCCCCTATTTCAGGCAAGATTGAGGGCGTTTTGTGGCGAGCTTGTTTGAAATAGATGTCATTATCAAAAACTCGGCATCTATTTTTAAAGTTTCAATGCGCGGCCCTTCTGTTTTGGACAGAATTGAGATCGTGAGTAACTTGTCTGAAACAAATGTTGAGGTCGATATCCGGGGCGATAACACAGCAGGGCTTATTGATGGGAAGCTTGTAATAAGAGAGCTTGTATTTGGCGGGCCCATGTCTTACGAGCTCATATCTGGTAGACCATTTACGACTTCTTGGAGTAATGCCAACTTTATCTATAACCTCGTAGACCTTTGAATTTGATCTTTTTCAAGAGCTTACATTGGCAGTCTAATGATATGACCTTGTGAACTTCACCACTACTAATCATCCCGAGCCTTTGATAAAGCTTCCCATTAACCATAGAAAACAATTTAGGATCATAACTTTTCCTACTGTGAGTGGTGCCCTGGTATTGATTTTTCTTTCCTAGAGGGAAATGGCGTCTCACTCAAGCCGATCCTTCTGGCTCTTTCCAACATATCCTCAGGCCTAATTTGGGAGGCCATAGGTTGAACTCCATTTTCATTGGACTTCTTGCTATTCCTGTTAGAAAACAATTGATGATGGCGTCGTCGGGGATGTTTCTGGTCTGATCATAAACCTTGATGAACCACTCATAGTAGCCTCTTCCCGACTCATTTTCTCTCAAGAGGACCTCACAAAGGTCCTCAATGGTCTTCTTCGGCCGGTTCGCGGATTCATATTCTTTCACAAGCTTTTTAGATAGATCCTCCCAGCTTTCAAACAAACACCGAGGAAGCCGACTGACCCAGCATGTGGCCATATTTTGCATGCTGCCGACTAGGGCAACACACCAGGCTGATCTGTTTTGGGTCGATGCGACCTAGGAATGCGGTGAGACAATCATATGGGCAAGTGTTCCCATTGTAGTAATTGTAACTGGGATAGCTAACCTTTTCCTTCTTTGTGGGAAGGGTTTCTGTAATTCTCTTTGGAGTACATCGATTCCAAAGGTCTTGGCGGCTATCTCAGTGGGCCTCGACTTTTTCAGCTCTGCGATTTCCTTTCTCATTATTTCTATTTGTTTGACCATGATGGGATTAATTCCTCGCCTAGGCGGAGGAGGTTTAGCTGTTCACCCGGACCCGTGCTCTGAGTCTGCATCATATCGTGGCTCCTCCTGCTTAGCCCGCTTTTCTCTTATGATCTAATGAGCATCTTTTTCGCTCCTCCCCTCTTGCCTGGGCGTTATACCCCTTTCCGAGAGACCTAGACGGCCTAGGGCTGGACCCTTTTCTTTTTCACCCAGCCTTTCAGATTGAACCCTCTCCTCGCTCTTTCCTTTTTCATTCTCACGACCAAATTGCGCCAAAGCTTAGACGACCTCTTGATCTTCCCTGCGACCCCTTCGGCCCGACGAGTGAACACTTTCTTCAAACTCTATTCTTGACGATGACTTTAGGGACCTCTGTCTGTCGCCCCTGGGTTGACCTCGCTTCTGGGTGGGATTGCTTCTCGGGCAAGTAAACCTCACAAGGTAACCAACGTGCTCGGGCTAGTAAACTAATAATGATCTAATTGTTTCTGGTCCAATTACTATCTTTAACCTTAGTTCCTTCGAAAGTAATTAATGAAAACATGCAAATAAGTGGCCAAATTCTAAACACATAAATTAAAACGAAACAATAGAAGTAATCGAAACAATTCGTTCCGGGAAACTGAATCATTGAGGTTTTTCCCCAATATAGACCGTTGGGTACTCCTTCAAAACAAAGTCTTTTCCCCAAGACCAGGAGTTTCTCATGTATGAATAAATATAAATCATGTTTAGGTGCAAATTAACATCATTCAATTCGATTTTCAAGTAATTTAACCTAACATTCTTGTACCAACGACAATCATCGCAAATTCATAAAACACAGAAGAAAGAATCGATATGATTACCTAAAAACATGAGATCGCTCTTTTAGCGATTCCTCCACAATGAATCTCCAAGCACACAACCAAGAATTGGCTAAAAAACTATTAAACAATGAAGAAAACAAGACTTTTATTTATTAACTTCCTACATAGTTTGCTGCTCTGAAAATTGTACATATTCCGCCGAATTAAATCTTATTTATAGTAAAATAACCGGCCTAGGGCTTAGAATGGTAAATCTGGATGTTTTTGGGTAAGGTCGGTGCGCTTAACCGACCTATGCCCTCGGTTCAGTGTCCGGGTTGTCCCTAGACATGTGCATACTTGTCCTGGGCTTGTCTGGGGCATGTCCTAGACACATGGGCCACTTTACCGGACACATTCCTTGGTTCCGCGCGCCAGGCTACTCTTCTAGGCTTGTCCAGAATGTGTCCTAACTGATCCAGGGAATTCCTTGCGCACATGGGCTTGTCCTGGGCATGTCCTGGACTGATCTAGGATATGTTTGGGGCTTGTCCAGGACGGATCTTTGGACTTTTCTAACAGATCGACCTGGTTCACCTCCGGTTTGATCTCGATCTTCCTACATGTTTCGGTTCAAATACTCTTCGGCTCGGATTCTTCCTACAAAGAACCACAAAACATGTAGTAATATAATTCGATATATAAATAAGTTAAAAATACGAAATAATCACGATAAAATATCATACGTAACTTCCAATCAAATTAAGTCCTTTTACGTATAGTTTATCATGAATTAACCTTGTTCAAGCCCAATTTAGGGGGTAAATTGATGTAAAAAATGTCAAAAAGTTGATTCGCATCAACTACCCCCACTTAATCTTTGATCGTCCCAAGAAAACATCACATTGAAACGTACTTCCCGTAATAGAAATCGCTACCACTTCAAAATTGCCCATCCAACAACCAAAAAATTATTATGCAACTGACATAGAACAAAGACTTGCAGTAGACTATAAAAGATTCAATGAGCATACCCACTGGATATTTAGATCGATCGGAAATCAAGAAGAAGAAAGTGTTAGGTGTAGTGCACGAAAGACAATTATCTAATTGGTTTTATGACAAAATTAATAATTCATCTTATTATATGTATGTATGCATCTAATTATGACACTACTGAAAACCCTAAGTACCTCGTTTATGTAATCACATAACTCAGTGTGTGGCTATACACAAGAGGATTGAGTTAGTGATATGTACTTAAAATTAACTTAGTCCGTAGCGTTTATTAATCTGAGTACGGGTCTCAAGATTAATTTGCTAATAATGCACCCAGAACACTTTAGGTGGGAAAGTCTTATCCGGACTATCGGTAATAGGGTACCTAGTGGGGCATTTATAAATGATGATAATCATATAGGGCTGGACCAATTTGATTTGAGTTCTTGATATAATTCCGTGATCGAGAAGTCTTATAGAATCACAAGATGATCATATAAGGATCACTTCGTAGTATGTGGTCCAACATTTCTCGTTGGCTCTATTTTAGGGTGAGTGAGTAGTCTGTGCTATCACAGATATGGAATCCATTCCTTTCCTCAGGAAGTAGACAGACAGTTACTTTATATGTTAATCCAAGAAACTGATCGATCCGTGGAGTTCATATTATATTAGTTATGAACTAATTGATCACTAGGGGGTTAATAGTAAATAAGGATAAGAGGTTTCGAGAAGGGTTTACGGAGATATCCCGAATCAAAACGAACTGTCTATGGAGGATTTATCTGTATGTAATGATTATATCAGTGGACGCTTATCAACTCATAGTTGAGTATAAGTTATATATATTCGGCAGAGTTCATTTTCGGGTTTATGGTGGTGTAATCCCGGAATTAATAGATTGAATGTAATTGTTCGGTCTGACGAATAATTTTATTTAATTTATTGTAGCTACTGAATATGGGTCCATGGTCCCCAACGTGGCTCCTAATATAGCATATACGTTTTCTCGTCGTTTCACCACAATTATAATTAAATAGTTGGATTGGACTATTTAATTGATATGTGGATTAATTGTTTAGTTAGACTAGAAAATTAAATACATGGAAATTAAATTTTTGTGGACTCGGCCCAATGTGTGTAAAATGCGTGTGGCCCTTATTTCTAGGGTATGAGGCGTACTTTTGAGTATTGAATAATTAGAAAGAAATTAGTTTTCTTAGATAATTATTTGGTATATGATTTAATTATTTATTTGTTAAGTGATAAATCATGGAATATTAGATAATATATTTATTTATCGTAATTTGTTTGGGATATATTATATATTTATCTTTTATTTGAAATAAGGATTAATCTAATAATTATCTCTTAATTATTAAATCCTTGGAGGACAAAGATTACTCTCCTAAATAAAGAGAGTTCTCCCAAGCCTCATTACAACACATAACATGCGACATACATGAGTGTTTGAAGCTTAGAATTTTCGGCTTCAACACTAGGGCTTTGAGTTGGGATAATCCTCGGGATTATTCCGGTAGCATATCGAGGAGGTCCGGCGGCTTGAAATGCCATCCACCTGGTGGTGCTTGGAGACACACGTTGGAAGACTTTGGCTTCTCAACTAGGTTCTCAACTAGCTCGGATTATTGGATTGAAGATTGTTCTTGGAGTTTATTCACCATAAACTGGTAAGTCTTACCCCCTCGTAAGTTTATATCTATTATTTTATGTGCTTTGATTGTTTAGATCTAGATCTTATACTTTCCACTGCGTAATCGGGTGGATCTTAGATCCATCCGGCAATATTACATCCTACAAGTGGTATCAGAGCCTTTGATCCATCAATCAAAATATGTGAATTTTAGATCTAGGAGTGGAAAAAGCATGTGTTGGATTGTTTTTTTTTCCGTTTTATGATGAATCGAAATAATCATGTTGTATACTTGTGAATGTTGTGGTTGAAAAGATGGATTGTGGTTGGTATTGTTTACCCGTAGATCTTTTTTGTAGCTCTTTTGATTAGTATCACTTGAGAATAGGACTTGTAATTTAATTTTATGCAACTCGAAAATTGTAAAGATGGCTTTTTTGTAATTTAATTTTGTTCCGGGCTCGAAAAGATGAAGATCTTGAAGAAAAGTTGAAGATCAAGGCGAAACCCAAGGTATGAACGAGGAGAAACGGTTAAAAAACTGCGCTACATGACTTTCTGCGACGCTTAAAAGCGTCGCTATAAGTCTGTTTTTCTTTTTTATCCCTCGGCTAGGGTTTATTTTGGCCGCTGCACACACATTTTTTTTCTAATCTGTTTTTTTTTATAAAAATTTGCCGTTTGGCAGAAAATAAAAAAAATTTAATTTTTTTGGGAAATAATTTAAAACAGCCGAAAAAAAAGAAACAGTTTTTTTATTATAAATGGGTTTTAATTATAATAAAATTGTTTTATTTAATTAAAAAGCCTTTCTCCTCTCGGGTGTTCGTGGTTCGTGATCCGGTGGTTCGAGTTCAAGATTCGAAGTTCAAGACTCGAAGATTAGATTAAGTTTTACTTTTCCTTAGAAAATAGGTTAGTCGGGGGTACCAACGATCCATCTCGGTGTTTAATTTTACCGTTATTTTTTCGTTTATGATCGAAATTATGTGATAGAAACCGGAAAATTGCCATGACATGTATCATATCATGATTCCACTCCAATGCATAAAGCGTTACTAGTTAGACAGTATTTGGAACTGATAAACTAGTGGGAGCTTAGTTATGGAGATTTTAAAATCTTTGAAACATCATGAACACGGCATTGATAGTTAGACAATATTTGGAACTGTTAACTAGTGAGAGCTTAGTTCTGGGGGATTTTCTCATCTTTGAAAAATCATAAATACAAAAGTGTTGCTCGTTAGACGGTATTTGGAACCGATAAACTAGTGGGAGCTTTAGTCTTATGATTTGACGATTAGAAAAATCGATAGTCCAAGCAAGTAACACTAAACATCCCACAGTTCAAGAGTAGTGTCTACTCAAACGAACTGCTAGTTCAAGACAGTTTTCATCTAAGGAAAGTCGAGAATGGGAAAGAATGTTTATACGTGTTAGTCATCTAAACTAAGTAGTTTTAAGGCTAAACCAGAAAATTAATAAATTGGAAATTAGAGGATAAGGAAAGAGATTTCGGATCACTGACCAATGCATCCTTAACAACTTCTCGAAAGCTAAAGTTCATTGGAAGAACTAGGTAGCTTTGCATTAAACGATAAATAAAATAGACAATAGGCTGTTATTTCAGATAGACTAGTGGGAGTGATATAAGGAAATGAATCTCGGATTCAATTCTTGAGTATCACAGAAAATTAATTTTCTGTTTTCGGATTCGTTGGAACGAACGTATTCATTTTCAATAGGATAATTTGTTTCTCTTATTGACGATGAATATAACATTCGTAGTACGAATCCAAGACTCGGACTTTTGTTTGATAAAGTCAGAACCACTAAGAAATGATGAATAGGTATATGTAACACATCTTAAACAATATAAATGCAAATGGTTTCTGTATTTCGATAAATGCTTCTTTCTATTCTATTAATTAGTGCATATTCCCTAAAGACAAGATCTGAAGACTGGCTTAGGGTGATTCCTATCTCCCAGGTGAAGGAACACTAACTCAAAGGAACAATGTCTAAGTTTTCTTTCAATCAGGAAAGGGTAATAGATTTAAAGATGTAACATAGCTTGTTCATAACAACCTTCGGGGTCATATGAAAGGTACAAGCTAGTGGGATCTTTTGAAGTAGTGGCATCTTGTCTGAGAACTATTTGAAACTCCGGTAAGTTTATCCAAAATATTTGAGGAAATCTCTGATTCACCAGAGATTGAGTATTTGATCGGGGTCAATCAGGTTATAATATACTTGACCACCATAAACCAATACTAGCAAGAGGACTAGGCCCATCGTAAATATAGCTATAGTGAATCAATGTCGATCCCACAGGGAAATTGTGGATCATCTTATATACAAACAATTAATTAAACATGTCAAGGACATAGAGGCGGTCTACGACCAACATAAGACAAGAAAGGTAAAGACACGACTCGACACAACGTAATTAACCTCCCCAATTATAGTCTTTATCGTTTGGACCTAGACAATTTATATAATAAACTGAACTTATTAACTTTCAATCCGTTTGTATCTATCTTAGATTGGCTACGGGAGTCATCCTCTTTAACTTGACTTAGCACCGGTAAGTCACTAGATCACTGTGATATTGTTACGTGACTTCGCCTTTTAGTGCCTCCATCTCATATAACTCACACGCTTACGACTCTAAGGATGCCGATATTAACCGTACACCTCGTCCAGGCAATATTCCTATGGTTAGGCGTACTTCCTAAACGATTACTCAAGCTCTCGTCCAACTAGCAATTACAAGTTATTGTCTCATGCTAATCTACGACGTATGTATAATTAGGTGCTAGCAATCCCCAAATATAAACCTACCTAGATAACGCTGAACGTCCGAAGATCAATTCATAAGCCTACCTAAGAGTTTTATATTGGTATTTCCTTTTTACACATTTTAATTAAACTAAGCGAGTAACGTAGCCATAGCCATACCTACTGAGATAATAAATTCTATTAAGTTAACCTAACCATAAAGACGTGGCTATTTAACGGATTAAAACAGGGCTCGGTCGACCGAATAGGTGGGCTCGGCCGACCGAGTGAACTCATTCGGTCACCCGAATCAATTTCGTCCCCAGATTACATCCCTGAACATATCTCTCAGCGTTTCATCATACAGAACAGATTAAACGGTAATTCGCACAGTATTCATATAAACTAACATAGATACGCATTAATTAGATCAAGTAGATTCATGAATAAATACTAAGTGTATTGATGGCCAAAATAGTGACAGTCCAACTTTAATCGGCAGTGTACCGAGTCGGATGCACTATAGTAGCGAGCAAGGTCGTATCCCACGAGGAGTCAATCGAGTATCAAAGCCGTTTTTGGACTTGGTTTAGGTCAACCGAGGTATTTCAAGTTTAATTACACTAAAACAAAATATAAACTAAAGATACTAAAGAGAGAAAAAGACATAGCCAAATTATGATCCAATTGATTACTTTCACCCCTCCAATCGATTAGTCGGGAATGGGATTAACCAACCTACCAACCTCTACTTATATCGACTCATTCATGGGTGCAAACTCCTAAGCTAGTGTACGACGCCATACAACAATCGAATACCCTTTGCCCGGTTCAACAGTCCGCCTTTAAGAATTTAATTGACCGGAACAAGATTAACGCACTAGAGTTGCCCGATTTCACAACCGATTGAACCTCACTCCCTAATCAATCTAAACAACTCAGTTGATTATAAAGAATGATCTTAAAACCCCTTTTCCCACACCCCTTCGCAACATACATTTATAAAAGTGGTGTGTGAGTTCATGAACTAGGTGTACAAGCTAATTCAAGCATTAAGAACAAGTTTTAAGACATGAATTCGTCAATATAACAACAATTAAACACTACCCATTCCCAATTTCATCAATTAGAGGGTGATTTCTTCAATTTTCACATGATTCGACTATGTTAAGGATTTAGCTACACATCATGCTAGTTAAAACGTAAAGAAAACAGCAAATAAGAAGCATAACAAACATAAAAGAGAAGTTATATACCATAAATTTGCAGAGATTCAAGTTTGAGCTAGAAAGTACAAAAGTAGAAAATCACCAAAAAGGCGGAGACTTGTCGTTTGGAATGGAAATCTAATTCCAGAAATGAAAAGAGTGAGCTAAGAGCTTTTTGATCTACATAAAATTATCATGTTCTAAGCTATTACAAAATTCGAGCTATGAAGGGGGTAGAGTTTGGCTAAGAAGATGAATAATTATCCCAAAATGGGCTAAGGGGGGTATTTATAGGTGGAGGGAGAATCCTGCAGATTTTGGTTCGAACGCTGGTTTCAGATGAGTGGAACGTGCGTTCGCTTGAAATTCACTTGCATCGGTCTCGAATAGGTCTCTACTTTACGTACTTAGGGCTTTTGTCTTGCGACATAACGCCGTATGGATTTGAAGGGTAGGTAGAACGTGCGTTTGAGAGGCCCGGAACGCACGTTTGAAGGTAGGGAACGTGCGTTTGAGTGGCCTTGGAACGCACGTTGAGAGGCGGGGTAGTTGCTAAACCGGCGTTTGAAGGGGCTGAACTCGTTTGACTCGGCAACTCGGAACGCCGGTTTGGGCTTGGAACGCCGGTTGGGGACTGGAACGCTGGTTTGAGGGTTCCAAACGTGCGTTTGGACCCCGTGCCACCAATTCTTCACTTTTTCTCCCTTTTCCACCTCTTTTCTCGCCTCGGTCATGTTTCTCATTGTAAACCATTGCCTTTCGGGTCATCGAGACACCAATACCCTACATTATCACAATAACCAAAAACAACCAAAACATTCCAAAGGGTAAACGTGCTCGGGAATGGGGTCAATATCATCAAAAAGGGGTGGTAAACTATCAAAAATGACGGAATTACCCCCCGTGCTAGGAACTCACAATATTACCCCGAAAGTGGTCTAAATCATCCAAAAATGTGCTTGAAAATGTGGTAAACGGAGGCCAAACAATGTAGCGGAGTCACGTAAAGTTGACTCCTATCAACCACACCACACTTAGCCTTTGCTCGTCCTCGAGTAAAATAGGCGTTTTAAAACCAACCAAGGGATTCAACGTTGTGATGTAGGTGCTACTATTCACACCCTCGAGGTAACCACAAAGTATGAAACACGAACATATACACACCGGTTATAACATTATCAAGAAAGTGAAGTGTGTGTGGTGCCAAGCTAAAAACCAAGTGCTCAAAATGATTGTCGGGGCTTGAATCCCGACCAAAAGTCTACCAACCGTTTCATACCCACTAGCCTCTCCACTAATCAAGGTCACTAAGTTTGGACACGATCGGGTAGGACTTGAAGGGTTATAACGTTAGGCTAGGGTAATTCCGGATAATCGAAAAGGATATTTTGGAACTGGAGAAAAAGGAGTACGAGTGAACCTAATCAACAAGTGTACCACCCTATCTCTACCATACAAACCATCCAAACTCCTTTTGATTATTTTAAGCACTTGGGAACCATAGGATACTAACATACCCGAACTCATTGCCTCACTCAACTATATTTCAAGTGTTATGAGGTGAGATCGAATACATTAGCACCTATCTCACTATCCCAACTCCAACATCATAAAAAATCACTTTTGAGCTCATCACTTTGATTCCAACCCTTTATTTTATAAACTCCAAACTCTTATTCATTGAGAACTTTCTAATTTATTTTGAACTTTGATTGATTGAGTTCTCTTTTCTTTTTCTGTTTTTTTTTTTTTTTTTTTTTTAAGAAAGAAAGAGGAAAGGACAGATTTTTCTTTTCTTCTTGGGCCAAATCAAAACACTAGGCCCAAATGAGCTCCTCTTCTCCTTATAGTATAGCTCAAAACCGAGAAAACAACAACCCATCAAAACATCATTCCCCCCACCCCACACTTGCCTTAGCAAGTGTGGCTCAACAAAAGATTAAGTCCACTCGTAGGGTATAAATGAAGGAAATGTGACCATAATTAAGGCTCAAGGTAGGTTTCTGACTAAGCAACAAAACGGCTATAAACGAATGGTGGTCAGACCATTCTATCAAGGCTGAGAGGGGCTAAGAAGGTCTAATGTTCGGGATTAGGCTTATTTGGCTCTGGTTGGGTCAAAGAGACGCCAGGACCGTCATCCCGTATCCTACTTAGGTGAACCTTTCTATTTCGCCTCGAGACTATTGGTATGAGAGGTGGTAGTAATCAAATTGTGCACAAAGTGTAGCTTACGTGAAATTAATAAACTCCATTCTCAAGATAATATCAAACCGAAGCGTACACGTTCGTGGCCCTACTAAGGCGGTTACCACTCGAATATGAAAATAGCACACACGATACGGTGTTGAAAACCCAAGAAAATTTTTTAAAAATTAACCAAAAATCGACTTGAGCCCGGTCATAGGCTAAGCATACCACATATTTAGCACATTTAACAACGAAAACAAGAAAACGGCTAAGTCTCCCACCCCACACTTAAACGAAACACTGTCCTCAGTGTGTGAGAGATAAAAAGAGTAAAAGACTTAGGCATTTGTTTGACCAAAACCCGGCAGAAAGGCGCACTAGTATCCCATGTGACATCTTCTAGTAAGCTCCATCTCGAGTATCTAAAACCATAGAAACAAAAACCAAGGCAAACACATGCACGGAAAAGTCCACGTGCCAATATATGGTGATAGATACGAGATATATAAAAATAGAAGCCATGCCACAAATAAAGACTCGAAGCATATCAAGCATACTAGACGGGAATCGCACTGGATGTAAAGATAATCAAAAGAAACACAGAGCATCCACGCATAAAATAAAGCAACAGAGGCTCACATAAAAACATCCCCGTCTATGTACAAGAACCGGAACCAAAAGAAATTATCACCCCAACCTCTCTTTTAAGCTAAACTCTCACCCCTTGCACCCAAATACCACTCCAAACACCTAAAAACTAATGAAAAACAGGGAAATGGTGGGTTGCCTCCCCCAAGCGCCTTTGTTTTACGTCGCTGGCTCGACGGAATGACTTATACGGTGTCAACTTTAGAGTTATACCGTTGACACAAAGGTGGAATTGGTGGATAGAAAGAAGTTTGATGGAGTTATACGATTTGAATGCCAAGTTTAGAGTCCTTGACAAGACTCACACGAACCGACACAAAGGACGGGATCCTTAAGGAGGATAACCTCAAGTGCCTCATCGAAATGTAACCTTTCGTACTTCTTCAACCGAAGGCCATTTGTAACAAACTTCCTTTGGTTGGGTGAATGATTTCGACGGCACCGGAGGGATAGACCTTAGAAACTACATAAGGACCCGACCAACGAGATTTGAGTTTGCCTTGAAAAAGATGAAGGCGAGTGTTATAAAGGAGGACTTCGTCACCTTCTTTAAACTCTCGAGGCTTAATAGCTCTATCGTGAAGTAACTTAGTCTTTTCCTTATAGTCTCTCGCACTCTCGTAAGCTCTAAGACGAAACTCATCCAACTCGTTTAACTGTGCTAACCGCCTCTCTCCTACTAGACCCTCATCCAAGTTTAAGAACCGGGTAGCCCAATATGCCTTATGCTCAAGCTCTACGGGTAGGTGACAAGACTTCCCATACACCAACATGTAAGGAGACATACCTATGGGAGTCTTAAAGGCAGTTCTAAGGGCCCACAGCGCATCATCTAACTTATTAGCCCAATCCTTAGGGTGTGAATTCACTGTTTTCTCAAGGATACGCTTAATCCCCCGATTACTCACTTCCACTTGGCCACTAGTTTGGGGGTGATAGGCTGTCCCTAACTTATGCTTGACCCCATACTTGGCTAAAAGAGTATTGAAAGGACGGTTATGGAAGTGACTACCGTTATCACTAATGATAGCACGTGGCACCCCAAAACGAGCAAAGATATACTTTTTGATGAACCGGATGACCACATTTCTATCATTAGTGGGAGATGCTATGGCTTCGACCCATTTTGACACATAATCACACGCAACTAAGATATACTTATTGCTATACGATGACGGATAAGGTCCCATAAAATCCAGCCCCCAAACATCGAACACCTCACACTCAAGGATAGGCTTTTGTAGCATCTCATTTCTCCTAGATATCCGACCTACCCGTTGACAAGCGTCGCAAGCTTTCACATAGGCATAAGAGTCTCGAAAGATAGTTGGCCAATAAAAACCACTTTGGAGCACTTTGAGAGCGGTTTTGTCCCCCGCAAGATGACCACCGGCTTCCCGGTCATGGCAAAACGAGAGGATGTTCCGAATTTCGCTATCATGGACACATCTACGAATTATGCCATCCGAGCACCGTCTATATAGATAAGGGTCATCCCACAAGTAGAAACGAATGTCACTATGGAACTTCTTGCGTTGGTAGTCCTTTAAACTAGGATCTATATAACCGCAAGCAAGATAGTTCACAAAAGGAGCGTACCACGGGTCACCATACCCACCCCGTGGTTCACGAGCATTCCTTTTCATTGGTAGCATCGCGTCCACTACCATCAACTGCTCATCCGGGAATGACTCATTAATCTCCTTCTCAAATCTTCGCACCTCCTCATCTAATGTCATGCGGCTCAAATGATCCGCCACCACATTCTCACAGCCCTTCCGATCTTTAATTTGCACGTCGAACTCTTGAAGAAGCAAAATCCACCGCAATAAACGAGGTTTGCCTCTTGCTTAGCAAATAAATACCTCAACGCAGCATGATCGGTATGCACGATCACCTTAGACCCAACTAGATACGACCGAAACTTATCGAAAGCAAAAACAACGGCAAGTAATTCCTTTTCGGTTGTGGCATACTTGGACTGTGCGGGGTTAAGTGTGTGACTAGAATAGTAGATGGGCTTGAATATCTTATCAACTTTCTGCCCTAAAACAGCCCCTACAGCAGTGTCACTAGCATCACACATAACCTCAAACTCACGTGACCAATCGGGTGCAACTAGAATCGGTGCGGTCACTAATAATTGTTTAAGCATGTGAAAGGCATCGACACACTCTTGAGTGAAAATAAAGGGAGTGTCTTTTGTGAGCAAGAGTGTGAGTGGCCTAGCAATCTTGGAGAAATCCTTGATAAAACGCCGGTAAAAACCCGCATGACCAAGAAAAGCCCGAAGGGTCTTCAAGTTCGTGGGGACGGGCAATTTTTCAATTGCCACAACCTTGGCTCTATCAACTTCAATCCCTTTACGTGAAATCTTATGGCCTAACACTATGCCCTCTTCTACCATGAAATGACACTTTTCCCAATTAAGCACAAGATTAGTGTCTTCACACCTTTGCAAAACTTTATCCAGATTACTCAAACAATCATCAAAGGAGTCTCCAAACACACTAAAGTCATCCATAAAGACTTCCAAGAATTTCTCAATCATGTCCGCAAAGATAGCCGTCATGCATCTTTGGAATGTCGCGGGTGCATTACACAACCCGAAAGGCATCCGTCTAAATGCAAAGGTACCATAGGGACATGTAAAGGTAGTTTTCTCTTGGTCCTTTGGATCAATGCAAATTTGGTAGTAGCCACTAAAACCATCGAGAAAACAGTAAAAGTCATGACCACTCAACCTTTCTAACATTTGATCGATAAAAGGCAAGGGGAAGTGATCTTTCCTAGTCGCATCATTCAGTTTTCGATAATCAATGCAAACACGATAACCAGTGACTAAGCGAGTAGGGATCATTTCATTGTTTTCATTAGGTTGAATAGTCATACCTCCCTTTTTAGGCACCACTTGGGTAGGGCTTACCCACTCGCTATCCGATATGGCGTAGATGATTCCATGCTCTAGCATCTTCACCACGTCTTTACGCACCACCTCTTGAAGGTGTGGATTGAGCCTTCTTTGAGGTTGCCTCACCGGCTTCACATCCTCCTCCAATATGATCTTGTGCTTGCAAACCTCGGGGCTAATACCCCGGATATCAACCATCTTCCACCCAAAGGCTTTCTTATGCCTCCTTAGCACTTTCATTAGCTTTTCTTCCTACGAAGATGTTAGTGCCGCAGAAATAATCAAAGGTAATAAATTATCGGACTCAAGAAAAGCATACTTAAGGTGCTCCGGGAGTGGCTTTAATTCCAAATCCTTTGGTGGCTCCTCGATAGACGGCTTCATCTTCTCACTGTTGAGGCCAAGCTCTAAATATTTATGCCATGACGCCTCAAGAAAGGGTGTTGCTTCCAACTCACAAGCCGCTTCTCTCAATTCTTCATTATCATCATGAATTGTGCTAGACTTCATTAAGCACTCCTCCATTGGCTCTTGATAACCCTGCGTGTTAGCAACCTCGGAAACACAAGAATATATAGATTCAACTTCATCACATTCCGTAATATCATCATGAGGGTACTTAATGGCATCAAAACATTCATAGTCACACTCTCATCTCCTACTCTCATAGTAATATCGCCTTTGGCGACATCTACATTGGCACTTCCGGTAGCAAGAAAGGGTCTTCCTAGCAAAAGTGAATTCCTAGGGTCCTCCGCAACATCTAGCACAACAAAATCGGCCGGGAACACAAACTTATCAACTTGGACTAACACATCCTCTAATATTCCCATAGGTCTCCTAAGGGTCCGGTCGGCCATTTGTAAAGTCATATTGGTCTCGGTTAACCTACCTAGGCCCAACCTCTCATAGATACTCTTAGGCATGAGATTCACACTAGCACCTAGGTCACATAAAGCTTTTGGAAATCTAATAGAGCCAATGGTGCAAGGGATAGAAAAACATCCGGGGTCTTTCTTTTTAGGCGGAAGCTTGTTTTGAAAGACCGCGGAGCATTCTTCATTTAGGCACACCACCTCATCCATCTTGGCCTTGTTGGACAATATCCCTTTCAAAAACTTAACATACGAAGGCATGTTAGCTATAGCATCAACCAAAGGGATATTTATCTCAACCTTGCGCAAGATGTCAAGGAACTTGTTTTGACTCTTGGATAACACATCCTTCTTAGGACCTCGAGGGGGAAAGGGTAAAGTGCTCAAATCAAACGGGGTAGAAGAAGTATTCATACCATTGCTACTTGTACCTTTCCTTTGTGGATTTGAAGTGGTTGTGTCCCCTTTGCTAGTCGCTTTCGGTGCCTCCTCAACTTGCTTGTGAGCTTCACTAGCATGCTCTTCAACAACTTGATCCTCACTATCATGTTCTACCATATCATCCACTTTGCTTTTACCATGATCTTCAACGCTTTTCTTCAACCCAATGTCACTACCAACTACCTTGCCACTTCTTGTAGAGATAGCATTGACACCTTTGGGATTTCTCACGGTGTTACTCGGCAAGCCTCCAACCGGTGCGGTATTTGCATTTTCGGTCAATTGACCTACTTGGGTCTCAACGTTCCTCAATGCCGATTGAAATGTGGTGGCATTGGTCCTAATGTCCCTCAACTCCCTCCCTTGATCTTGGAGAGTTCTTCCTTGATCTTGCAACATTCTCCCATGCTCTTGCAATGTCTTGTTAATTTGCTCCAAGAGAATATCGGTAGAACTCTTTTGTGGAATAGGAGCTATTGGTGGGGGTTGAGAATAGCTTCCTTGAGAGTAGTTTTGATGAGCATTCGGATGTTGGTAAGTTCCGGGTTGTTGTTGTCGAGGAGCTTGATTGCCTTGATAAGAAGAACTTTGTTGAGGCCTAGAGGATTGCCCTTGATTCGGACCACGACCCCAAGTCAAATTAGGATTCTCTCTCCAATTTTGTTGAGCTCCTTGAAAATCATAGTTTTGGACACGCCCTTGCCCCACATAGTTAGCATCATAGGGTTGTGTGTCCAACATCAAACTCGTATCCATAGGTTCAATCACCGGATTGCCATAGGTGGTGAGAGGGTTAAAATCCATTTGCCCCGCATTCAATTGCCCTAAAGCGTAGGCATTCATCAAAGATTGTTGCAATGAATTCGCATTAGCCACTAAGGTCCCGGCTTGAGGTGCTACTTGAGCTTTCATTGGCACAGTTGTTGGTGGTGTATTTGGAGATGTGCAATTCATAGCCGAATGTTCACCACCACAAAGTTGACATAACCGGGCCTTCTTGTTCTCTAAAGCCAAATCATCAACTTTTTGTTCCATAGCCAACACCTTGTTATGCCACTCGGAATTTCTTTCGGGCTCATCTACCAAGGCGGTCACAAGTGGCTTTTTATGCTTCAATTGCTTTCTTCCCGAACTCCATTGCCTATTATTCTCACAAATTCTCTCAATGGTGGCCAATGCCACATCCGGTGCTACATCCATGATGGATCCTCCACATGCCCCATTCAATTGTTGCATTGAACTACCATCCAAATTTCGATAGA
The DNA here is from genome assembly GCA_036785695.1 of Gentiana straminea. Lineage (NCBI taxonomy): Eukaryota > Viridiplantae > Streptophyta > Magnoliopsida > Gentianales > Gentianaceae > Gentiana > Gentiana straminea. The sequence goes on along the minus strand of JAVUPR010000224.1, from coordinate 8,408,571 downwards.
ATAGATGCACTTGATCCCATGCTTCGAATCCATGTTGAGGGCATTTCCGTAACATAGTCTTGAACCGATCCCATGCCTCAAACAAATCTTCACCCAATAGTTGCTCAAAATTGGAAATGTCGGACTTCAAGTCAAGAGCCTTCGATGGTGGAAAGTACTTGAGCAAGAATGTGCTTGCAACTTGTTCCCATGTGTGGAGGGAGTCATGAGCCAAAGATGAATACCACTCCCTCGCCTTTCCTTTTAGAGCAAAAGGGAACAAAAGTAGCCGAACCGCTTCCTCACCAACCCCATTTATCTTCACCGTTTTTGCACACCTCAAGAAAGTTGTTAATGAAAGTGTTCGGATCATCCGTCGCTTTTCCTTCAAATTGAGCATTATCCCCAAGTAAATGCCAAACATGTTGCCTTATCTCCAAGTTATTAGCCGCAACGGCCGGTACTCGAATAGGACTATGACCCGTGGTAGCTATCGGTGTCACATAATCTCTACAAAGCCTCACCGGTCGATTTCCCGCTTGGTTCACTTGAGCTTGAGGTGCATATGGTTGAGGGTTCACTATGGGATTTGGTTGAGGATTAGCTTGAGGGGTAAATTGTTGAGCATAGGGGTTTGCCATTTGAGGGAATTGGTTCATCATAGGGTTCATCATGGGATTCATCATAGGATTGAATTGGGCCATTTGCATCATCATTTGTTGATATTGTTGAAGGAATTGGGGGTCCATTTGTGGAGGTTGTTGTGTTTGAGGGATTTGTGGAGTTTGAAGAGGGATATTGGTCCTTTGTTGAAAGTGATTGGTCAATGAGGGACTACGCACAATATTCCCTTCTCTAGGTAAGGGTTCCATCCTTGGGGAGAGTGAATTGGACGGTTGACCTTGATATTGAGTAGTATCCCTTTCCTCAAACGGATTCACACTTCTTTCTCGTTCCATACCTCGGTCAAACTCAAGATCTTCATTCCCCGTAGCCATACTAGAAGTCTCGGAACTAAAACTCTCACTTTCCAACTCTTGAGTAACTTCTTCAACTTGAACTACCTTGTTTCGCAAGGCGTTTCGGTGTCTAGCCAAAGCCTCAATCTCGGGAATATATGGAAGTAATGGTTCCTTTGAGCTTCGGGTCATACACTACAAGGAGCAAACAACACAAAAACAGTAAAATAAAAACAACCTAAGCCTAAATCTTCAAAGGACTTATGAGATATCGATCAATTCCCCGGCAACGGCGCCAGAAAACTTGATGGCCAAAATAGTGACAGTCCAACTTTAATCGGCAGTGTACCGAGTCGGATGCACTATAGTAGCGAGCAAGGTCGTATCCCACGAGGAATCAATCGAGTATCAAAGCCGTTTTTGGACTTAGTTTAGGTCAACCAAGGTATTTCAAGTTTAATTACACTAAAACAAAATATAAACTAAAGATACTAAAGAGAGAAAAAGACATAGCCAAATTATGATCCAATTGATTACTTTCACCCCTCCAATCGATTAGTCGGGAATGGGATTAACCAACCACCAACCTAATACTTATATCGACTCATTCATGGGTGCAAACTCCTAAGCTAGTGTACGACGCCATACAACAATCGAACACCCTTTGCCCGGTTCAACAGTCCGCCTTTAAGAATTTAATTGACCGGAACAAGATTAACGCACTAGAGTTGCCCGATTTCACAACCGATTGAACCTCACTCCCTAATCAATCTAAACAACTCAGTTGATTATAAAGAATGATCTTAAAACCCTTTTCCCACACCCCTTCGCAACATACATTTATAAAAGTGGTGTGTGAGTTCATGAACTAGGTGTACAAGCTAATTCAAGCATTAAGAACAAGTTTTAAGACATGAATTCGTCAATATAACAACAATTAAACACTACCCATTCCCAATTTCATCAATTAGAGGGTGATTTCTTCAATTTTCACATGATTCGACTATGTTAAGGATTTAGCTACACATCATGCTAGTTAAAACGTAAAGAAAACAGCAAATAAGAAGCATAACAAACATAAAAGAGAAGTTATATACCATAAATTTGCAGAGATTCAAGTTTGAGCTAGAAAGTACAAAAGTAGAAAATCACCAAAAAGGGGGAGACTTGTTGTTTGGAATGGAAATCTAATTCCAGAAATGAAAAGAGTGAGCTAAGAGCTTTTTGATCTACATAAAATTATCATGTTCTAAGCTATTACAAAATTCGAGCTATGAAGGGGGTAGAGTTTGGCTAAGAAGATGAATAATTATCCCAAAATGGGCTAAGGGGGGTATTTATAGGTGGAGGAAGAATCCTGCAGATTTTGGTTCGAACGCTGGTTTCAGATGAGTGGAACGTGCGTTCTGCTTGAAATTCTGGGCAGCTTAGGGCTTTTGTCTTGCAGAACGCTGGTTTGAAGGTAGGGAACGTGCGTTTGAGAGGCCTGGAACGCACGTTTGAAGGTAGGGAACGTGCGTTTGAGTGGCCCGGAACGCACGTCCGGGGTAGTTGCTAAACCGGCGTTTGAAGGGGCTAAACTCGTTTGACTCGGCAACTCGGAACGCCGGTTTGGGCTTGGAACGCCGCCGGGGACTGGAACGCTGGTTTGAGGGTTCCAAACGTGCGTTTGGACCCTGTGCCACCAATTCTTCACTTTTTCTCCCTTTTCCACCTCTTTTCTCGCCTCGGTCATGTTTCTCATTGTAAACCATTGCCTTTCGGGTCATCGAGACACCAATACCCTACATCATCACAATAACCAAAAACAACCAAAACATTCCAAAGGGTAAACGTGCTCGGGAATGGGGTCAATATCATCAAAAAGGGGTGGTAAACTATCAAAAATGACGGAATTACCCCCCGTGCTAGGAACTCACAATATTACCCCGAAAGTGGTCTAAATCATCCAAAAATGTGCTGAAAATGTGGTAAACGGAGGCCAAACAATGTAGCGGAGTCACGTAAAGTTGACTCCTATCAACCACACCACACTTAGCCTTTGCTCGTCCTCGAGTAAAATAGGCGTTTTAAAACCAACCAAGGGATTCAACGTTGTGATGTAGGTGCTACTATTCACACCCTCGAGGTAACCACAAAGTATGAAACAGAACATATACACACCGGTTATAACATTATCAAGAAAGTGAAGTGTGTGTGGTGCCAAGCTAAAAACCAAGTGCTCAAAATGATTGTCGGGGCTTGAATCCCGACCAAAAGTCTACCAACCGTTTCATACCCACTAGCCTCTCCACTAATCAAGGTCACTAAGTTTGGACACGATCGGGTAGGACTTGAAGGGTTATAACGTTAGGCTAGGGTAATTCCGGTTAATCGAAAAGGATATTTTGGGAACTGGAGAAAAAGGAGTACGAGTGAACCTAATCAACAAGTGTACCACCCTATCTCTACCATACAAACCATCCAAACTCCTTTTGATTATTTTAAGCACTTGGGAACCATAGGATACTAACATACCCGAACTCATTGCCTCACTCAACTATATTTCAAGTGTTATGAGGTGAGATCGAATACATTAGCACCTATCTCACTATCCCAACTCCAACATCATAAAAAATCACTTTTGAGCTCATCACTTTGATTCCAACCCTTTATTTTATAAACTCCAAACTCTTATTCATTGAGAACTTTCTAATTTATTTTGAACTTTGATTGATTGAGTTCTCTTTTCTTTTCTTTTTTTTTTTTTTTTTTTTTTTTTTTAAGAAAGAAAGAGGAAAGGACAGATTTTTCTTTTCTTCTTGGGCCAAATCAAAACACTAGGCCCAAATGAGCTCCTCTTCTCCTTATAGTATAGCTCAAAACCGAGAAAACAACAACCCATCAAAACATCATTCCCCCCACCCCACACTTGCCTTAGCAAGTGTGGCTCAACAAAAGATTAAGTCCACTCGTAGGGTATAAATGAAGGAAATGTGACCATAATTAAGGCTCAAGGTAGGTTTCTGACTAAGCAACAAAACGGCTATAAACGAATGGTGGTCAGACCATTCTATCAAGGCTGAGAGGGGCTAAGAAGGTCTAATGTTCGGGATTAGGCTTATTTGGCTCTGGTTGGGTCAAAGAGACGCCAGGACCGTCATCCCGTATCCTACTTAGGTGAACCTTTCTATTTCGCCTCGAGACTATTGGTATGAGAGGTGGTAGTAATCAAATTGTGCACAAAGTGTAGCTTACGTGAAATTAATAAACTCCATTCTCAAGATAATATCAAACCGAAGAGTACACGTTCGTGGCCCTACTAAGGCGGTTACCACTCGAATATGAAAATAGCGCACACGATACGGTGTTGAAAACCCAAGAAATTTTTTAAAAATTAACCAAAAATCGACTTGAGCCCGGTCATAGGCTAAGCATACCACATATTTAGCACATTTAACAACGAAAACAAGAAAACGGCTAAGTCTCCCACCCCACACTTAAACGAAACACTGTCCTCAGTGTGTGAGAGATAAAAAGAGTAAAAGACTTAGCTGTTTGACCAAAACCCGGCAGAAAGGCGCACTAGTATCCCATGTGACATCTTCTAGTAAGCTCCATCTCGAGTATCTAAAACCATAGAAACAAAAACCAAGGCAAACACATGCACGGAAAAGTCCACGTGCCAATATATGGTGATAGATACGAGATATATAAAAATAGAAGCCATGCCACAAATAAAGACTCGAAGCATATCAAGCATACTAGACGGGAATCGCACTGGATGTAAAGATAATCAAAAGAAACACAGAGCATCCACGTATAAAATAAAGCAACAGAGGCTCACATAAAAACATCCCCGTCTATGTACAAGAACCGGAACCAAAAGAAATTATCACCCAACCTCTCTTTTAAGCTAAACTCTCCCCCCTTGCACCCAAATACCACTCCAAACACCTAAAAACTAATGAAAAACAGGGAAATGGTGGGTTGCCTCCCCCAAGCGCCTTTGTTTTACGTCGCTGGCTCGACGGAATGACTTATACGGTGTCAACTTTAGAGTTATACTGTTGACACAAAGGTGGAATTGGTGGATAGAAAGAAGTTTGATGGAGTTATACGATTTGAATGCCAAGTTTAGAGTCCTTGACAAGACTCACACGAACCGACACAAAGGACGGGATCCTTAAGGAGGATAACCTCAAGTGCCTCATCAAAATGTAACCTTTCGTACTTCTTCAACCGAAGGCCATTTGTAACAAACGGTCCTTTGGTTGGGTGAATGATTTCGACGGCACCGGAGGGATAGACCTTAGAAACCACATAAGGACCCGAGCAACGAGATTTGAGTTTGCCTTGAAAAAGATGAAGACGAGTGTTATAAAGGAGGACTTCGTCACCTTCTTTAAACTCTCGAGGCTTGATGGCTCTATCGTGAAGTAACTTAGTCTTTTCCTTATAGTCTCTCGCACTCTCGTAAGCTCTAAGACGAAACTCATCCAACTCGTTTATCTGTGCTAACCGCCTCTCTCCTACTAGACCCTCATCCAAGTTTAAGAACCGGGTAGCCCAATATGCCTTATGCTCAAGCTCTACGGGTAGGTGACAAGACTTCCCATACACCAACATGTAAGGAGACATACCTATGGGAGTCTTAAAGGCGGTTCTAAGGGCCCACGCGCGCATCATCTAACTTATTAGCCCAATCCTTAGGGTGTGAATTCACTGTTTTCTCAAGGATACGCTTAATCCCCCGATTACTCACTTCCACTTGGCCACTAGTTTGGGGGTGATAGGCTGTCCCTAACTTATGCTTGACCCCATACTTGGCTAAAAGAGTATTGAAAGGACGGTTATGGAAGTGACTACCGTTATCACTAATGATAGCACGTGGCACCCCAAAACGAGCAAAGATATACTTTTTGATGAACCGGATGACCACATTTCTATCATTAGTGGGAGATGCTATGGCTTCGACCCATTTTGACACATAATCACACGCAACTAAGATATACTTATTGCTATACGATGACGGATAAGGTCCCATAAAATCCAGCCCCCAAACATCGAACACCTCACACTCAAGGATAGGCTTTTGGGGCATCTCATTTCTCCTAGATATCCGACCTACCCGTTGACAAGCGTCGCAAGCTTTCACATAGGCATAAGAGTCTCGAAAGATAGTTGGCCAATAAAAACCACTTTGGAGCACTTTGAGAGCGGTTTTGTCCCCCGCAAGATGACCACCGGCTTCCCGGTCATGGCAAAACGAGAGGATGTTCCGAATTTCGCTATCATGGACACATCTACGAATTATGCCATCCGAGCACCGTCTATATAGATAAGGGTCATCCCACAAGTAGAAACGAATGTCACTGTGGAACTTCTTGCGTTGGTAGTCCTTTAAACTAGGATCTATATAACCGCAAGCAAGATAGTTCACAAAAGGAGCATACCACGGGTCACCATACCCACCCCGTGGTTCACGAGAATTCCTTTTCATTGGTAGCATCGCGTCCACTACCATCAACTGCTCATCCGGGAATGACTCATTAATCTCCTTCTCAAATCTTCGCACCTCCTCATCTAATGTCATGCGGCTCAAATGATCCGCCACCACGTTCTCACAGCCCTTCCGATCTTTAATTTTCACGTCGAACTCTTGAAGAAGCAAAATCCACCGCAATAAACGAGGTTTTGCCTCTTGCTTAGCAAATAAATACCTCAACGCAGCATGATCGGTATGCACGATCACCTTAGACCCAACTAGATACGACCGAAACTTATCGAAAGCGAAAACAACGGCAAGTAATTCCTTTTCGGTTGTGGCATACTTGGACTGTGCGGGGTTAAGTGTGTGACTAGAATAGTAGATGGGCTTGAATATCTTATCAACTTTCTGCCCTAAAACAGCCCCTACAGCAGTGTCACTAGCATCACACATAACCTCAAACTCACGTGACCAATCGGGTGCAACTAGAATCGGTGCGGTCACTAATAATTGTTTAAGCATGTGAAAGGCATCGACACACTCTTGAGTGAAAATAAAGGGAGTGTCTTTTGTGAGCAAGAGTGTGAGTGGCCTAGCAATCTTGGAGAAATCCTTGATAAAACGCCGGTAAAAACCCGCATGACCAAGAAAAGCCCGAAGGGTCTTCAAGTTCGTGGGGGCGGGCAATTTTTCAATTGCCACAACCTTGGCTCTATCAACTTCAATCCCCTTACGTGAAATCTTATGGCCTAACACTATGCCCTCTTCTACCATGAAATGACACTTTTCCCAATTAAGCACAAGATTAGTGTCTTCACACCTTTGCAAAACTTCATCCAGATTACTCAAACAATCATCAAAGGAGTCTCCAAACACACTAAAGTCATCCATAAAGACTTCCAAGAAATTCTCAATCATGTCCGCAAAGATAGCCGTCATGCATCTTTGGAATGTCGCGGGTGCATTACACATCCCGAAAGGATTTCTTGCTCGGTCCATTACAGACGGAACCGGACCAAAAGGGGTTTTATTCTTTATCTAACAAAGCAAACAAGTAATAAAATTTATAAATCCGGTATTCCCCAAGTGTAGGGATCGTAGTAAAGAGGTTGATACCGGGTCGATCTTACGGGGAACTAAACGATTGTGATTCTAGCTTTTGTCTAACCTAAACTATGTCACGGAACCAATCTAAACAGTGAATAAAAATCGAACAAAACAGAAAATAAAACTAGACAGAGGATATAATCCAAAGCTAGGAAGGATACGGGCTGCGAACCAATTCAATACTAAACTAAACTAAGATGCAAATAAAAGTAAACTAACTAAACGAATTCAAGTTTTAGGGATTTAAATCAAGTGTGTAATGAACAAACGAGGATTGATCCACCTATCCAACAAGCATTGATTTCCTATCTCGATTATATTGTGCTTTTTATCTAGGTTGTGATTCACCTTATCTAAACATGAACCCTAATTCCTTAGAAAGTTCATCTATTAATCTATTATCTTCCAATGCAAGATTAACGCGTTTCCTAACCAAAGGTGCAAACTTTATGTTTATAATCTAGCAATTAAACCTATTAACTTCCATTATGATAGATTCAAATTACTACTCTTATTCATGATGATATAGGGTTTATTAAGATTTCCATCAACAATAAACAATCACACATGCAGATCTTCCGATATAAAAGCAATTAAACGTAATAAACATGAATAAGAAACAACCTTTAAATAAAAACTCATAGTATAACCGAAGAAAACGAAATCAACAATCGTTGGATGGCTTCACAATACTCGTTTGATGAAGCTTTTAGCCTCTGGACATCCTCAGCAACTCAAATTTGTATAAACAGTGCATAAAAAGTAACTAGTTTGATCTAGATCTAAAGTGCATAAAAACTGGAATAAAAAGGAGAAAAATGCAGCCTAAAGCCGCCCCTAGGTTTAGGGTTTTGAATAATGAGTGTATTATGTCCTTGTGTGGAGAAAACAGCCGACTATATATAGATTTTAAAGTCGGTTTCAGCAAGTCGGCTACCGGACGCCCGTCTGGATCCTTGAACGCCCGTCCAATCTTCATATGAACTTCAAATCGGGCCGAGTCATGATCAGACGCTCGTCCAACCAGCGTCCACCTCAGCGTCCAAACTTCCTGAATCAACTTTCCATCCCTGGACGCTCGTTCAATTTCAGCAAACGCCCGTCCACTGGACGGGACCTGGACGCCAGTCCAATATGACTGAATTTCGATTTCTTGATCTCTATCTCTTTTTCATCTTGTCAATTCCTTCATTATCTCTTTTAATCATCATTTGAGCCTTGAAAGATGCATCTACATCATATAAAAACACCACAAAATGTAATATCGCTCAAATAATCGTAAAAACATAATTAAAGCACATAAATCAACCTATTTTGCAATTAACTCTTTTGAAATATCATTTACTCAATATATTCATTAAACACATGCTTCTTATGCAATTTAGTACGAATACGGGGAAAAATATCATAGAATATAGCGTTATAAATCATATAAAATCACCCTTAACAACTAAAGAATGATCCGGTATCATTCTCCAAACACCGCGAAAGGGGTTACTTGTTTGGGGAACTGAGTTGTTTATAAAGAATGATCTTAAAACCCCTTTTCCCACACCCCTTCGCAACATACATTTATAAAAGTGGTGTTTAGATTGATTAGGGAGTGAGGTTCAATCGGTTGTGAAATCGGGCAACTCTAGTGCGTTAATCTTGTTCCGGCCAATTAAATTCTTAACGCCAGTTTGGGGACCTGGAACGCTGGTTTGAGGGTTCCAAACGTGCGTTTGGACCCTGTGCCACCAATTCTTCACTTTTTCTCCCTTTTCCACCTCTTTTCTCGCCTCGGTCATGTTTCTCATTGTAAACCATTGCCTTTCGGGTCATCGAGACACCAATACCCTACATCATCACAATAACCAAAAACAACCAAAACATTCCAAAGGGTAAACGTGCTCGGGAATGGGGTCAATATCATCAAAAAGGGGTGGTAAACTATCAAAAATGACGGAATTACCCCCGTGCTAGGAACTCACAATATTACCCCGAAAGTGGTCTAAATCATCCAAAAATGTGCTGAAAATATGGTAAACGGAGGCCAAACAATGTAGCGGAGTCACGTAAAGTTGACTCCTATCATGTATGACGTAGGTTATGGGATCCCCATAGACAAGGAGTCACCACATCCATAACGTCATAGCCTAGATCTACATCATCTAGCTATGATTAACTAATTCAAACGATAAAGCATAATTGGAGAATTAATTACTGAAAATAAAAAGACAGAAAATAAAGGCTTACATATTACAGCCCTTAAATTGCTGGAAACCCTCAAATTATTCTACATTGTATCAAAGTTGTATTATGAATTGTAAGATTGAAGAAAGAATGAATGATATCTTCGTGTTTTACAATTTCTCGTAGCTGATGCTTATATAGGAGTTTCTGCCGACTTATGAAGGATCTAGAAGGTAAATACGAAAAAATCCGAAAAGTGACCGAGCCGACATACTCGGTCGACCGAATGGATAGGCTCGGTCGACCGAGCCCTTTTTACACGTGTTAAACGCGTCTCTTTGTCTGACTTGTTCCCCACTGCATTCTTTTGAACTGATCTGATTTATCCTTTGATTAATGCTCCGATTTTCCTCTGCATTATCTTGAGATTTCTCGATTGCGCGATATTTATCTTCCCGATTTATCACGATCTACAAAATCAGCATTTATCGCACAATAAATCGGTCTTTTAATAATAAAAACAGCTAAATACCCAATATCATATTAATAATCACTTAACATTAAATAATAAATATAAACAAGTGATTTAATACAAAATATATATTATTTGGCTCGATTTAAGGATAATGTTGATGACATTTACGGGTATAATTTGACCGTCATCAACTACCCCCCACTTAGACTTTGATCGTCCCGAACAAAGCATCAATAAGTCATTCCCCAAGACAACATTTTCTATGGTCAAATCATACTTACACAAGAAACTCAAGTTAACTCATACTAGTCATGCTCATAAGATATCCATTATTCACTACCGACTATGAATCGAAGTGATGTGTGCATGTGCATTTAGTTTTATATATTCGTGGCAAGATCGAGTTTATGCTAACTTCGCAATCTCAACCTACCAACCTCAGCATTCATACTTCTTATGCCTCGCAATGGTTAGAGCACTAGAGCAATAAGCAAGAGCGTATCTATAGGGATTTTGGACTTGGAGACCGAGTACTACTCAAAGCCTCTTAAAGAGTTGAATATTCTTTTCATATCTTCATATTTTTCAAATACTATTAATCTCAAGGAAGAAAACTTTTTAGAGTATCCCCCTATCTTAGATCATGTATAGCATCGAATATTACCACAAACGCGGGGCTACTTTGGTAATGTCACTACAAGCCCAGTGTCTAACATTTTGCTAAAACACAGTACGTCTCAAGCTTATTACTCCGCTTTTGTTGGCAAGAATATCAGAATACATCAGCAGATAGATATTGATACTAAGTTCACATAACCAATCATCTATGCAATGTACACATAATTTTCTTCAGTTATTATGATTTGCGCGGTATACTCGATTCACAGATTGAGTAATTGAATAATAAATAACTACTCGCAAAAACGGGCATGAATATCCTTAAATTTACTTAACATAAGTATAAAGTGATCACGTACTCATGAAACTTGGTTCCTTTCCTATCAATTCTTAGCTAGGAACTCACAATTCTAAGGGTACGAGATACCTAATATGGTATTTATTCAATTTTTTCAATCATGTGCCGTTTCATTCAATTTTCAATTATAACATAACATGGCTAAGTCTCCTACCCCCCAATTAAACATGGCATTGTCCTGAATGACAAAAATAAATGAGAAGTTAAGAAAAAGACTTAGCTCTTGAAACGGCTCTCAAGTAAAGGAAAAAGATCGGAGTAAATTTCAACACGTTGTGGAGAAGCAAGTGAAAACCTGTATAAGCAGACAAACTCCACGAAACAGTTAATAACACCATGTCTATGGAAGTTATAGAATAATGTGGCAGTAATTAGGTATGAATACCGAAAAACATTTTAAGCCACTTTATTTTATACAACCAAAGACAAGAAAAATACTAAATAGAAAGAAAAATAAACAAGCAACTAAAGATGGTAGTCTTCATCTAAAAACCGGGTGGATAAGACAAAGATCAAAAAGCATAACCCCATGTGGGAAAACACGAGGTGGACTGGCTCACTATGTATTCATTCCAGTATAAAAGAGAAACTGGGTAAGGTATAACAGATGCAATGCGACCTAGAGGATAATGATAAAATCAAATACTTAGCGCAGACGCTTCTCGCTTGCATTGGATATCAACAGCTTAGGGAGATGTAGCTACTCCTCGAAATTACTAATAACCCAATGTATCACGTAAAAGTCATAACCGTCATCAACAAGGTCTGATCGGTGTGATAGTTCAGAACAAAACTTATCATCTAGAAATGCCGGAATAGACGGAAAAAAATGTGAAATTTAAAACTTCCGGTAGAAAGATAAGTTGTACTTTGATCGAACCAAAAACCTTTAAAATCTAGCTAGGGTCAGAGCTACACTTACCCCAACTAGTATCATGAAAATCAAAATGATAAAAAAACAATTAATTAAACATAGCAATATTTTAAATTCCGCAACACAGAGGTATTGTGTAAACAAAATGGAGGTTGATACTATGCTGGGTTTAGAAAAAGATACACATAAGGATGGAAAGAAAAGATAAAGGGTGGGTAAGAAATTGTGTTTTTGGGATTGAGAATTGTTTAAAGGAATGGGATTGGGTGGGAGAGTGAAACGGATGGAAAGAACGAGAGGCGATGAAAGAATGGTTAGAAATGTGAACTGTTGGGGCAGATTGGTGAGAGGATCGAAAAGGTTGAAGGGTGAAAAGGTATAAAGGGAAAGATAAGGATAATTGCAGAATGAATTGCACACTACTTTGTATTTTCACTCGGATCACCATTCTAAAAGGTTTTGGAAGTTGACCAAAATTGTTCTTGTTCGCACCAATCATTCTCTGTTACATTTTCAGTAATTCTCAAGCTCTCTTAATGCTTCCATCTTAAGGTGGATTGCTAAATTTATTTTTCTTTAGCAATTTCTCGACTCTCCTACGGAACTCTATTTCACGTGGCCTATATTGAGTAAAAAAGTTTTGCACATCCTTAGCCCAATGGCCATCGGAACACGGAAAAATAAAAAACCTCAACATATGTTCACGTTACTTTTATTTGACTCAAAGAAAGAAAAACCTAAAATCCTAAAAAGAAATCCTAAGGGTTTTAAAGAAGTAGTTCTGAGTTTAAAGTCCTCAGCTCGACTTTCCAAAAATTATCCTTGTCAGTTATCATTCTTGGATCGCCAGACTTTGACCCTCTGAGCACTATTAGAGGTGGCTTGTTGCTTTTGCGGATTAATACCCTTCCCTTGGTTGTGAGACCTAGGAAACGACATTTATCCATACCATTTATTCAAAGCTCTTACCTCGGCTCTCGTTTTAGGAATTAGTGAATTCTAAGAAACTCGGCTAAAATTATGGTTTTGGACTTGACAATAAGAAACAATGAATCAAAGTACTCCGAATAAGGTCGGTTATGTAGGCAAGCCTACGCCGTCTTATTCGTTGGAACATATGTGACAGTTCAGGCCAATCCGTCAAGATTAAGCCCCGTTTAGCCTGAAGGTTTATCGGCTATGCTAAGTCTTGTTCAACCGCTGCGTAACGTACATCACACGTGGAGGGGAGTCGATTGAGCCGAAGCTCGGTTGAACTCGCCCAGCCATGGTTAGACCATTTCCGAACCCATGTACTAAGAGTCTCCGATTTCTAAATTGTCACCCAAAGCGTAATCTCGTTTCTGTTTATAGTGGGTTCACCGAGAAGCCATCACCATAAAACTCAACGAAAGCAGGAGATTGTGTTCTCTCAAAACTCAACGTCTTCTTTAGATTTTGAATGCTTAAACTACACAATTTGTTGCTCCCATGGCCAGTAGAAGCAATCTCATGCATAGGACAATGAGATTTTAACAGAACTATGAGGAACTCTTTATTCACTGCTTCCTTTCAACGACTACATGTTTCCTTACACCCTCTAGATAAGATAGATTTGGGGCAGAACCTTCCACACTAATAGAATTAATCTTACAAACCAACTCCGGGCTAAGATTCTTACTAAGATTCATGTATAGGCTAACTTATGCTCAAAAAACCAAAAGATAGTAAAACATAAGCAAAAAAGGTAGTACCTTGCCTTCAACATTGTACCACAAAGAATTTAAGCCTTTAAATTTTTTTCGGAGCCATCTTTGTGCTTTAAAGGTATTGCTCCCATCGCCTTTCCCATCTTAGATTCGTAGCTCCACATGTTTGCTGGGTTATTTTCTCAGCGCCCGCGAAAAATTATTGACTTGGATTATTGCTTCCCTGGTTTCTCGCAAACGAAAGAAAAACAAAACGGACCGTAGATGATTTTAACATGGTTTCCCATTCTCGCTATCGGACCTACGGATTAAACATACGGGGATAAACGGACACGCGAAATTCCAGACTCGAAAAACACAAATCAGAAACCGTGTAAACAGAACAAAAATAAATTCTCGGTCGACCGAATGAGGCCTCTCGGTCGACCGAAAAATTTTTATTTTTTTATTTTTTATTATTATTATTTTTTTTTTTTTAATTTTCAGAATCTGGAACTTTCAGACAGAGCAGACAACCAGAGGGACTCAAAACGTAAAAACTGACTCTAAAACAGAAAACTCGACATGAATAAAAAATTATTTATATATAAAATTGACCGTTGGTTCCCCGGCAACGGCGCCAAAAACTTGATCGGGGTCAATCAGGTTATAATATACTTGACCACCATAAACCAATACTAGCAAGAGGACTAGGCCCATCGTAGTATAGCTATAGTGAATCAAGGTCGATCCCACAGGGAACCAATTGTGGATCATCTTATATACAAACAATTAATTAAACATGTCAAGGACATAAAGGCGGTCTACGACCAACATAAGACAAGAAAGGTAAAGACACGACTCGACACAACGTAATTAACCTCCCCAATTATAGTCTTTATCGTTTGGACCTAGACAATTTATATAATAAACTGAACTTATTAACTTTCAATCCGTTTGTATCTATCTTAGATTGGCTATGGGAGTCATCCTCTTTAACTTGACTTAGCACCGGTAAGTCACTAGATCACTGTGATATTGTTACGTGACTTCGCCTTTTAGTGCCTCCATCTCATATAACTCACACGCTTACGACTCTAAGGATGCCGATATTAACCGTACACCTCGTCCAGGCAACATTCCTATGGTTAGGCGTACTTCCTAAACGATTACTCAAGCTCTCGTCCAACTAGCAATTACCAAGTTATAGTCTCATGCTAATCTACGACGTATGTATAATCGAGTGCTAGCAATCCCCAAATATAAACCTACTTAGATAACGCTGAACGTCCGAAGATCAATTCATAAGCCTACCTAAGAGTTTTATATTGGTATTTCCTTTTTACACATTTTAATTAAACTAAGCGAGTAACGTAGCCATAGCCATACCTACTGAGATAATAAATTCTATTAAGTTAACCTAACCATAAAGACGTGGCTATTTAACGGATTAAAACAGGGCTCGGTCGACCGAATAGGTGGGCTCGGTCGACCGAGTGAACTCATTCGGTCACCCGAATCAATTTCGTCCCCAGATTACATCCCTGAACATATCTCTCAGCGTTTCATCATACAGAACAGATTAAACATTAATTCGCACAGTATTCATATAAACTAACATAGATACGCATTAATTAGATCAAGTAGATTCATGAATAAATACTAAGTGTATGACGTAGGTTATGGGATCTCCATAGACAAGGAGTCACCACATCCATAACGTCATAGCCTAGATCTACCTCATCTAGCTATGATTAACTAATTCAAACGATAAAGCATAATTGGAGAATTAATTACTGAAAATAAAAAGACAGAAAATAAAGGCTTACATATTGCAGCCCTTAAATTGCTGGAAACCCTCAAATTATTCTACATTGTATCAAAGTTGTATTATGAATTGTAAGATTGAAGAAAGAATGAATGATATCTTCGTGTTTTACAATTTCTCGTAGCTGCTGCTTATATAGGAGTTTCTGCCGACTTATGAAGGATCTAGAAGGTAAATACGAAAAAATCCGAAAAGTGACCGAGCCGACATACTCGGTCGACCGAATGGATAGGCTCGGTCGACCGAGCCCTTTTTACACGTGTTAAACGCGTCTCTTTGTCTGACTTGTTCCCCACTGCATTCTTTTGAACTGATCTGATTTATCCTTTGATTAATGCTCCGATTTTCCTCTGCATTATCTTGAGATTTCTCGATTGCGCGATATTTATCTTCCCGATTTATCACGATCTACAAAATCAGCATTTATCGCACAATAAATCGGTCTTTTAATAATAAAAACAGCTAAATACCCAATATCATATTAATAATCACTTAACATTAAATAATAAATATAAACAAGTGATTTAATACGAAATATATATTATTTGGCTCGATTTAAGGATAATGTTGATGACATTTATGGGTATAATTTGACCGTCATCAGTATTCCATACTCAAAAAGAGGTTATATCATAGTCTTCGGGACTGATGCTCGGCCTGCCTCCCAGTGAAATGTTTTCACTAAGTGATACACCATAAATTTGCCTTATATATAGGTATTGATGTGCTAAGATACACTGCTTAACTCATTTCAGACATTAGTTGCAAAATAACGGTTTACGTTGAAATGAAAACCGAAAAGTCTACCTAAAAGATGCCTATGCATTTGTGGATAAGGAGTGAATTTGGTTCACCCCACTTCCGCAAATATAGACATTTAGCACTTAGTGCTTGAAGGTAGGACTGCAAATTTTGCATACACGTTCAGAGCGTGAAATATCTTAATGTGTTGAGTAAAGGTTGGTTATAAAACTTGTAAATTCAGAGAATGATGGTCGTACTGTAACACTCGGTCTAATAGAGTCTATAAATAACAACCTTAGATCTTGAAGTATTTGTACTCAAGATGTCACTAACTGATTTGTTCAGTCCACATCCAACACCGGCAGTTGGTGATAACACTAATAGAAAACTACTAAACTGGATCAGTATATCAATCCACCCCGAACGCAGTGGGAGTATGGTTTGTCCATTACCCATTGCAGGACCTTATGGTCTATAGGGTAGATTGATGAACTATAGTCCTTCGTGGGCTGTGTAGGATCCTGATGATAGAGGTTGGTTTTAAAGCCATAACCCGATGAATGGAGTTTGATACTCTAGTTCTGTTGAAACTCTTATAGAACCAACTGAGTATCCCAGGCCTAGTGGGAGTAATTGGAAATACACGGAGATGAGTCGAATGAATAGGAAAGTTTAACTTTCAACGCAGTGCTAAGTAATTTAGGGGTGATTCCCTAAAAGGTAGAGATTTAACCAGACCGTGATCTTTCTTACCACTCAGTCTTGCTTGATTTCATCAGAAAGCACGAAATAGGGGTGATTCCCTAAGACCTCCTTGCCAAACAACAGAATCTGAATTCATTCAGAACAGAAGGGTTTTAGCTAAAAACAAATAAAGGATTCGTAACAAAGCAGAAAATAGGGGTGATTCCCTAAGACCCTTTTGCGAGACTAACGGTATCTTAATTAATTCATAAAGAACCTTTGGCAGGGTGCCTGCCATAGCTTATATCCTTTGGGGATTAAAGGAAACCTCTAGGTCTTTTCAAAGTCATATATTTAATATGTGGACTTGACCAGAATGTTGATAAGTCTTTCGTAGACTGGGCATCAATATTAGTAAAGTAGTATATAGATTAGTGTTTGTGAATCGTAACACTGAACAGTTGGAAAAAACATGGGTGTGTTATCTGAAGTCAGAGTCTGACATGCCGTCGGGATTCAATCTAAAGGATTTGATTCGCTCAAATTCTTGAGAATGGATCATTGGCAATACCATCCATTCACCTGGTTAAGATATTCTGGCATTTATGCAACATTCAACGATGTTGTCTACCCTACCCCTCAGGAATGGTTACCTAAACCTGTAGATGAATACGAAATGGGATGTTTAGTGAATCCTCAAGTCTCTTCGGGAGAATAAGGAATAATATGCTAGTATATTCAAGTGCAAACTAGAATATAAGTGATAACACTAATTCTGGTTTTAGTTCGGATTAATGATGATCGTTAAGTAGATCTTGTCCTCAGTGTTGACTCAAAGGCATATTGAAAGTGTACCACCGGATTAGATGGAAATGCGACGTTTCGATCCCAAAGATTGACATAAGCCGCCAACCTACCTGATCAGTGTACCAAGTCACATGGTATTCGGATTCTAATTACGCGCCAGGTCACTAACCTACCCTGCGGCGGCACACTGCGGTCATTCTTGGAAGGATGAATTACTAAGATGCGCTTGGAGGGTACAAATTTGAGGGATACGTTTCACTTGTTCTGAGAAAGTGGGAGAATGTTGTAGATATAGATATAAAGGGTGTGCTCTGAAACAATTAATCCACTTGCCTTTCGTGCAAGTGGGAGATTGTTAGGTGTAGTGCCCGAAAGACAATTATCTAATTGGTTTTATGACAAAATTAATAATTCATCTAATTATATGCATATATGCTTATAATTAAAACACTACTGAAAACCCTAAGTACCACGTTTATGAAATAACATAACTCAGTGTATGGCTATACACAAGAGGATTGAGTTAGTGAGATGTGCTTAAAATTAACTTAGTCCGTAGCGTTTATTAATCTGAGTACGGGTCTCAAGATTAATTTGCTAATAATGCACCCAGAACACTTTAGGTGTGATAGTCTTATCCGGACTGTCGGTAATAGGGTACCTAGTGGGGCATTTATATATGATGATAATCATATAGGGCTGGACCGAATTGATTTGAGTTCTCGATATAATTCCATGATCAAGAAGTCCATCGAATCACAAGATGATCATATATGGATTAATCTTAATCCTGACGTGATCACAGACAACTGCTTAGACAAGGGTAGAGTTTGATGTGTTAGTAAGGATCACTTCGTAGTATGTGGTCCAACACTTCTCGTTGGCTCTATTTTAGGATGAGTGAGTAGTCTGTGCTATCATAGATATGGAATCCATTCCTTCACTCTGGAAGTAGACAGACGGTTCCCTTATTTGTTAATCCTAGAAACTGATCGATCCGCGGAGTTCATATTATATTAGTTATGAACTAATTGATCACTAGGCGGTTAATGGTAAATAAGGATAAGAGGTTTCGAGAAGGGTTTACGGAGATATCCCGAATCGAAACGAACAGTCTATGGAGAATTTATCCGTATGTAATGATTATATCAGTAGACGCTTATCAACTCATAGTTGAGTATAAGTTATCTATATTCGGCAAAGTTCAGTTTTGGGTTTATGGTGGTGTAATAACGGAATTAATAGATTGAATATAATTGTTCGGTCTGACGAATAATTTTATTTAATTTATTGTAGCTACTGAATATGGGTTCATGTTCCCCGATGTGGCTCCTAATATAGCATATACGTTTTCTAGTCGTTTCACCTCAATTATAATTAAATAGTTGGATTGGACTATTTAATTGATATGTGGATTAATTGTTTAGTTGGACTAGATAATTATATACATGGAAAAGAAATTTTTCGTGGACTCGGCCCAATGTGTGTAAAATGCGTGTGGCCTTTATTTCTAGGGTATGGGGCGCATTTTTGAGTATTGAATAATTAGAAAGAAATTAGTTTTCTTTGATAATTATTTGATATATGATTTAATTATTTATTTGTTAAGTGATAAATCATGGAATATTAGATAATATTTTTATTTATCCTAATTTGTTTGGGATATATTACATATTTATCTTTTATTTGAAATAAGGTTTAATCTAATAAATATCTCTTAATTATTAAATCTTTGGAGGACAAGGATTACTCTCCTATATAAGAGAGTTCTCCCAAGCCTCAATACAACACATAACATGCGACATAAATGAGTGTTTGAAGCTTAGAATTTTCGGCTTCAACTCTAGGGTTTCGAGTTGGGATAATCCTCGGGATTATTCCTGTAGCATATCGAGGAGGTCCGGCGGCTTGAAACACATCCACCTGGTGGTGCTTGGAGACACACGTTGGAAGACTTTGGCTTCTCAACGGATTATTGGATTGAAGATTGTTCTTGGAGTTTATTCACCTTAAACTGGTAAGCAATCTTACCCCCTCGTAAGTTTATATCTATTATTTTATGTGCTTTGATTGTTTAGATCTAGATCTTATACATTCCGCTGCGTAATCGGGTTGATCTTAGATCCATCCAGCGATATTACATCCTTCAGAAAGAGATTTTATGGTTACCTTAGAGCCCATTGGGTATTTGGACTGTTTGACATCACCTATATTTCACAACTATTTGACTTCAGAATTTCAATGTAATGGTTATGCCGCCATCAGAGCTAGAAATTGGAAGAGGCCAACCAGACTGAACCAAGAAAGATGACGATGATGATTCATAGGGTGATAAAGACACACAGAAAGGGATCCTTGCATCCTTACAAGAAGGAAAATCTGAAAAAGCCAGTGAAGAAAAGAAAGAAGCCTCATATTCATAATCAATGTCTGAATCACAAACTGAAGAAGAACAAGAACTAAAAGGAATTAAATATTTTACTGATAGAGGAGTTCTGGATATTTCCAAAGATGCAGTGAATCAAGTCGAGTAAATCAATAATGAAATTGAGAAGGAAAAGCTGAAACTGAACCCAGGGAAACTGAAACTATACCTTCTAAGGGGGAAGTGAGCCATTTAATTGAGCAGAAAGCAGATAAAGTGGAAACGGAAACTGGAAATAAAGCAACTATTGTTGGAAATGAACTGTAAAAAATTTCAACTGAAACTGATAAAAGAATTTGAGAGAAGTCAGTTAAGGGTACTGATGAGATTCCAAAGAATATCGATATTATGAGGTACACAACTTGTGAAATTCTCAAAACTTAAGGTGAGAATCTGGATGTACTTGAAAAGATCATGATAACACTGGATGAAAACAAACAAGAAAGAAGAGTTCTTTTAAAAGAAGTGCAGGATACGACAATTGAGTCTGAAGCTAGAAAAACGAAGACTCAATATATGCTTGAGAACTTCATAAATGACTTTCACAACAGAGTTTTAAAAGTTCAGAACACACTTAAAGTCTCTATTTTTGCTCAAACCATATTGGCATATAACCAACAACATTTAAACTCAATCATCTTGAACTTAATGTTTAAGGGGTAAGCATAGGATTTCTTTAAAGTCAATGCTGATGAAATGAAAGGTGTTTTAAGAGTAATTGATGAGAAACTTATTGAACCGAAGAGAGCTAGAGCTGATCTTACTGATAAGGAAATGGAGTTCATAGTAAAGTTCTCTCAACCCACTCAGAGGACATTCGCACTAGATCCACATCGTTATGAAATGTTCAAAAAGCTACCTTTAGCTGAAGATGAAACCAGAGAGCAAGCCATGGATAAATTCTTATGGATGAAGAAAATGAGTGTTCACTATATGAAGAACTGAACATATGGGAGGCAAATGGAACCTTGAAGGAAGCTGAAGACACTGTGCTTGGAGCTGAACTAGAATCAGCTAAGCAAATAATTGAAGATCTCACAACTGATGAAAAACATAGGAAAAGCATGATAAGATTTACTATACTATTCATGAACAAGTTCTTCGGGAATACACCAATGGCTAGTTCATGGCAAATCTAGAAAAATATCAACAACTTAGATTTTGTACCAGTTTATGAGCCAATGAGAGAAACAGCTGAAGCCTTTGACAGAGAAGTTTGGAAGATAGCTGAAGAGAAAACTGAAAGGACTTAATTTTCATGTCTCTAGTTTTCAGTGTTGTACTTTATTATTCCTATGTATTCCAAAACAATGAAATAAAAAAAATTGTTCAGTTTATTTGTTGTTTTATTTTGTCCTTATCTTTTTGCATTGCTTATGAGGGTATTGGCATTATCAAAAAGGGGATTGTTTTGGAAATAAAATATAGTTTTGATGATGTTTCATATTTTTATTGTCTGTTTGTTTTACCCTATTAATGAAGTGTGATGACTAGCTGTTATAGTGCAAAGGAAAAATATTAATAAAAAATTGAATGTTTAGGATTTGTTAGAGTCTAATTATTGTATAGGTTATATCAGACAAGCACTGTAATTGATAGGTTTTATTGGTGTCTAGGACTCAAGCTAAAACTGAATCATTAATGATTCACTGAGGGATCAAGCTCGGTTTGTCATGAACAAGACTGAAGATTCAAGGCCGAGGGAACAATCTTAGTTATTAAGAATTGAGGGATCAGACTCAGTTTTGAAGACTGAAGAACTAAGGATTCAGACTCAGTTATGAAGAGTAAAAGCCGAGACTATAGGGTTAAAATTAAGGTAAGTCTGTGATGGCATGAACAGGCTTTATAGATCTTGTATTAAAGGTCTAAGTTACATAAGTACAATGTAAACTAAGTTAATTGATGAGATGAATATGGTGTACTCTGATCTCATAAATATGGGATCAGATGATGAACTAGGAGTACTCTGTTTTGAAGAAGAGTAGAAAACTGAGTTAATGCTCTAAAAAACTAAAAACTCTGAAAACTCATTTTCGACTAAAGCATGAGTCAACCAGTCAATTAATCAGAACTTTAGAAATCAAGCAATTTGATTGGTTGAATCTTTCATTGTAAAAAAAAACAACGACATCCAACATGTAATAAAAAGGACCACCAACAGCTATAAGGATTCAAATTTTAACGTTGGAAAAAAGCCCCTATAAATAGAGGACTTTGCATTCAAGGAAATGTGTGCAAGGTTTGAACATTAAAGAGGGTGTTTAGAATTTTGATAAAGATGAAGGATTAAAAGTTAAGAAAAGTTTTCCAAGAACTCCTGCTAAGTCCATTATTACAAGATCAAGAAAACATCAAGTATTCAAGTCCCTCCAAGAAACATTCAAAAATTTCTATACTTCAGGAAACATAGCTCACTCTACAAATCATATACATCAAGAAGAAGCAGCTCACACACAAGTTGAATCACTTACTTGATTCAAGTCTCAACTTTGATTCAATCAAATGATAGACTGTGAAACACCAAGGTGGTGTGAAGGACAGTTGAGGTGCAATAAGGAAGAATGTGTTTGTGGTGGAGTTGGTGAAGAGGCAATCATACCCTTCAAGGATTAGTGGAGTAGACTTAGTGATACATCAATTCAGCCTGTTAGGGACTAAGGCTCAAAGATTGTGAAGCTAGGGAATAGTCAAGGACAATCGTTATTTACTTTGTGTCTTGTAACAATAACTCAAGAACTTAGTGAATTTCCTCCAACATCAGTGGAGTGACAGGATTCCACCACTTGGAACCTCTATAAACCTTGTGTTATTTATTTAGGCATTTACTTACAACATCTCATATTTGTGTTTGTGACTGTCAACATTATTGCATTATCTAGTATAACATCAACTCAGCTTTCACCAGTAAACAAAAGTTCACACAGCATATTCCAAAAGAACTTAACAATTAATATTACGAACATGAAAGGCTTTAAAATATTTTTTGACACACATAACTTAGTTGTAGAAAAATTCGGCAAGACATTTTCTCAGCTTAGTTATCTCAACTCCGTAGTCTTTTATGTACCGGTTTACTTAAGAGTAAAAGTTTTCAAGTGACAAGTTTATTCACTCCCTATCTAAACATGTCCAAAGCCTTTTCAAGAGACCAACACTTTACACCTACAATTTGAACACAATTTCTGAGTCCTTTGTGCTCTTTTGTATTGCGGTATTTCACTACTACATACTGCTTTGCTTGTCTGTTGCGTTTCCCACATTGTACCTACTGTGTTGCATATGAGAATCTTTTTTGTGGCCTTCAAATTTGGAGTTACTACTGCAACTGATAGCTACACAAATCTACTACTTCTGCCTATGTTGTTTTGCTGAATTTATAAAGACATGTTGTGCTACATTGCCCTTGATGAACCTAAGTTGTATCCGAAATTATCAAGATTTCAAAAATAGGCCATAGCACTTTTCACAACTCCTGTTCAGTGCGTGCTCAGACTGTGGTTAACTATTATGATAGTTTTAATCCTTGATTTGAACTATCATTTTTGGGAATCATCTAAGTGAACATCTTAGTTTGATATGCCCCTATAGGTATTCTCTTAGCCTATTGTATTTTTCTTAGTTGCCTATCCTACTATCTCTGATCTTGAACTCTAATTGGAATCTGTGTGTAAACTGTTGTGCATCTCATTTAAGTAAATTGCAGTTTGTTTATCTGCATCTTGAATTTATACTGTAACATCTCTTGAAGCTGTTTAGTTAATAATAGCTTGATGTTCTGCATCTTGTCATTGACTAATTTGTACTTCATCCGTAGCATCCTTAGTCGATTATTTGTTTATGGTATTTGCAGTCATATCAACTCAATCTATATTGTTCTGTTATATGTTGTTCTTGAACCAATGGCAAAATATTCCTCCTTGATTTGATCCGTTGGCTATTTTATTTGGATGATTGCATATTAACACATACATCAATTTTATTAATAAGATGATTGCATATTAACACATACATCAATTTTTTTATCTTTATCAGACTGTGTTGGTCCCAAAGAAGGGTGAGAATATAGTCAAGGGGTGAATGACTATATTGGAGTTTCAAAAACTTTTCTGATATTTAAAAGCTTTTGGGCAGCGGATAAGTCTCTTCTTACTAGTTGTTTCAAAGTTGATTAAACACACACAGAGTATAGGTATAATGCAGTAAACAAGGGCTGTAAAATAAAGTGCTGTAAGTAAATGAACACGAAGGTTTACACTGCTCCTTGGGAACAAATTCTTTAACAGCTATAACAAAAGCACAACTCCTTCTCTGACTTCTCTGATTCAGTTGCTTGAGATGAATGTCAATTTGGGAAATTCACCAAACTTTATCTGGTTCAGACTTGAATGATTCTAATTGAGTCCTTGATAATTCTGAACTTGAATCTCTGGATTGAGCAATGAAAGTTTGAATGAAGGCTAGATAATTTTGCAGAGTTTCAGTACTTCTTGTCCTTAATTTTAATCGTTATTTTTCTTCTCCGCCAATGCAAGGCTAGATAATTCTGAACTTGAATCTCTGGATTGAGCAATGAAAGTTTGAATGAAGGCTAGATAATTTTGTAGAGTTTCGATATTTTACTACTGCAACTGATAGCTACACAAATCTACTACTTCTGCCTATGTTGTTTTGCTGAATTTATAAAGACATGTTGTGCTACATTGCCCTTGAATGATTCTAATTGAGTCCTTGATAATTATGAACTTGAATCTCTGGATTGAGCAATGAAAGTTTGAATGAAGGCTAGATAATTTTGCAGAGTTTCAGTACTTCTTGTCCTTAATTTTAATCGTTATTTTTCTTAATTTTAATCGTTATTTTATCAGACTGTGTTGGTCCCAAAGAAGGGTGAGAATATAGTCAGGGGGTGAATGACTATATTGGAGTTTCAAAAACTTTTCTGATATTTAAAAGCTTTTGGGCAGCGGATAAGTCTCTTCTTACTAGTTGTTTCAAAGTTGATTAAACACACACAGAGTATAGGTATATTGCAGTAAACAAGGGCTGTAAAATAAAGTGTTGTAAGTAAATGAACACGAAGGTTTATACTGGTTTAGGGTGGTGTAATCCCTTAATACACTCTTCTCCTGGGATGATAGAAGGAATTCACTATTGACTTTCACCAATACAATAGTGTGATTGTCCCTGACTACACAAACTTTACAATCTGCAAGACTATCATTCCCAGGATACAAAGGCTTCAGTGACTCGGTCTTCAACACTGCTCCTTGGGAACAAATTCTTTAACAGCTATCACAAAAGCACAACTCCTTCTCTGACTTCTCTGATTCAGTTGCTTGAGATGAATGTCAATTTGGGAAATTCACCAAACTTTATCAGGTTCAGACTTGAATGATTCTAATTGAGTCCTTGATAATTCTGAACTTGAATCTCTGGATTGAGCAATGAAAGTTTGAATGAAGGCTAGATAATTTTGCAGAGTTTCAGTACTTCTTGTCCTTAATTTTAATCGTTATTTTTCTTCTCCGCCAATGCCTTCTATTTATAGCCATGATCTCCTTGATTTGAAAATTCGTCCGTTGGCTATTTTATTTGGAAATCCTTGATTTATTTATTGATTCCTCCTTGATTATATTCTTTTTGATTTCAGTGATCTAGATTTTATTCAAACGTTCTTCATAAAATCTGTCTTTGATTGATTCTGCATTAATTGCTTGATTTGCTTATTTCCACGTTCTGAATAAAATGCAGACATCATACTTGACTTTATTGTTTAAGCTGTGCCTTGACCGGCTTAGTGAATCTTTGTTGTTTGTTGTTGAGATCTCCTTCACTGTTTTTCCTTAATCATCCGGTAGAGCTTTTACTTCGCCGTTTTCCTGTTACTTTTCCTTCTTTGATTTTCCAAATATGCTTGCACTTCACTGATCCTTTATTTATGTGAGATCAGTGTACACCATATTAGAACAATATTTTTCATCACTTGAAATGTATTTTACACTTATCCAAGGTCATCACAGACTTCCCTGGTTATAAGTCAGTCCATATGTCTTCACTTCACTCTGTTGGTACTAGGCTGCCTTTATTCTGCTGATCTTCTATCTTTCACTTAGCCATCCAACCAGTCTAGTACGGTACTTGTCTGACTGAACTTATACATCATGTCCGACGCTAAGTAAAGACTTATAAAAATCTTTCTAACTTATTTCAGGCTTGCTATAACATCTAGTATGGCTATCATCAAAACAAATATAATGTTCCTAACAATTTCCCCCTTTTTGATGATGCCAAAACCCTCATAAGCTTGCACCTAAGTAAACATTCTCATATGATAGAAAGAATAAAACTCAACGATTTTATTCATCTATGAAGGGCTTTAAGATGTTCGAACCAAAACATATTACAACAACAAGTTTCTCAGATTTTGCTTGTACCTCTTAAACTTTGTAGATTGAATCCCTTCCATGTCCTTCCAGTAAATTTTTGGGAATTTCCATTTCCAATATTCCAAAGAAGTGTTGTAAGAGATGCCTAGGTATACTTTATTCTCCACAAGCCTATTGAAGTCAGGCAAATTTTCATGAGCAAGTGGCTCTCCAAAGTGTTTCTCCAACCTGTCCTTTGCTTTAGCAAAGTGAGAATCTGCAAACTTCAGATCCTTGAACATCACCCATTGTTTTTGAGGGTCTAATCTGCCCATGGGTCTGAAAAATTTTACCATGTTGTTGAAGTCCTCTTGTCCTTCACTAGATAGCTCCTCTGGTCCATTTGCAGTGAGAGATACTGAGTGGTTTGCTCTACTGTTTGAGCCAGCTTCCCTTTCCTCAGTTCCTTGCTTTATAGAGGCATATTCTCTTTTTACCTCATTGTACATCTTTGCCATGTCTATCCATAACTCATCATCTTTATATCTAAGTCAGTCTGCCCAAGCATCATCTTGTGACAAGTTAGGATACGGTCTATTTTGAACTCTGAAAAACTCTTTCACATTCTCCAGTATTTCTACATCTCTTTCTTCATTGTTTCTATAGGTGGTAAAATAACTTTTCTGACCAGAGAAGCTTCCAGCAGTATGTCATTGTCCACTACTAGTGCCTCTGCTGGTACTAGACCGATGTTGGCACCCTAAGCTTCTTTGATGACTAGATCTAGGCCTTTGCTGATTTCCTGGTCTATCTCTGTCATCATCACTTCTTTGCACTGGGAAGGGTAGCCCAAAACATGATTCATTCTTAGCTCTTTCCCTTTCCTCCAATGCTTTCTTCTACTATTCTTCAGCCTCAGCTCTAACTCTTAGTTCCTTATCTCTAGCTCTCAGCTGTTCTTCTATAAAATGTAGGAGTCTTACTGTTGATCCTTCAGGCTTAACACTTCTTTCCCCCTTTTTGGCAGCATCATCATGTTGTTGCAACATAATGCTATTTGTGGTCTCAGTTGTATTGATCAAACTGTCCAGCTTGGATTCAATGGATGTAACCCTCCCTTCATGAGCTGGCAGCTTTGTAACCACAGTTCCCATCTGGGTTCCAAAGGCTGACCACAGCTTCATTTTCAAGTAAGATATGTTGTCTTAGGCCAGAGAAGTTGTTTATGAGATTGATGTTCATCTGGCGCATGAAGTCATTTTGCCTTTGCACAACAATGTTTTGAGATTCTATGTACTCAGCCACTGCATAGAATCTGTGCTCAATTGATTAACTTTCATCCTTGAAAGCTGTAGACATTGTTTTGAGATACAATGCTTGTTTCTTTAGTTCATCCAGCAATGAGTCCATTGCCCTTTGAAAGGTTTGATTTGATATTACAACATCTTGCTCTGGTTGGACTTTTGCTGGTGGGGTGGTGAAGAAGTCCTTAGTAGATTAAGTGTGGGAGGACCTAGTCCTGGTTCCTTTTCTTGTACATCCGGTTGGGTGACATCAACATCACCTACTCCTTCTTTGAGTACTTGAGTAGTTGTAATTTCAGTGACATCCACGTCTCATATTCTTCCTTGCTCTTTGCTGGGGATGGACTTTGCTTGTGTGGTAGCAGCTGATCTAGTGTCCAACACTGCTGTTGGATCAGCTGATGTGTCAACAGAAAGATGTTGTCTAATGTGAATTTGCTCAGGTATGCACTCAGCTGCCTTAGTCTGCTGGTCATTTTTCTAAGCGGGTGGAGTTTGCTTGACTGTTCCATGTTTTTGTATGAAGGCATGTAGAGTGAGATCATCATGAACTACATCTGTTGCTTCTTCATTATGCTGTGCATGATCACTTGCACCATGTGCTCTTCCATCATCATCATTGTTTCCATCATCTCCATCACTCTGATCATTATCATCATCATCAGATTGATCATCATTGTCATCTTCATCATCAGAGGGCTTGAGCAATCGAGCTTTTTCCTTTTCTATCATTTCCTATAGTAGAGTTTCATCAAGTACACCTACTAAGGTTGTGACACCAAGAAATCCAAAGAACCAAGCTTCTTCATCAAAATTCTTGTCGAGTTTTCAAGTTGAATTATGGAGTCTCCCATCTTCCAGGTAAGATATTCTACAACTCTGTCATCACTATCTCTCTCAAGGATATCTACCGGTACTTCATGAGCCTCGTCTTCTTGTTCCTCACCCTCATCATTTCCTTCCACTTCCTGTTGCTCTTGTTGTTCATCTATTAACTTTCCAAAAGATTCCCTTTTGCTTCTTCCTTTGAACGGAGGTTCTTCTACTGGGTTGCTTTATTTTTCCTCCACCGGCTGCTTTTGCATGTTTGACGTAGGTAAACATAACTTTGGAATCATGCAGCCGGTGAAGTGTCACAAAAGCTATATTGAGACACTTCATCAGATAGTGGAGATGGATCCTATAGGACATATTTATCTAGAAGATCCTTTTTCTCTTCATTCCGCTGCTATTCCCTTTTCAGCAGCAGAGGCCTCACCTTGGATTTTCTCTTTGATTCGTCTGAAAAGGTAGGTGGCCCAGTTAAACTGCATCCCATTGTAGGTAATTCCCGTAAGTCTCATTCTTGACTCAGTCATGGCATCCATGCCTCTCAATTTCCTTCGATGTTCTTTCCAAACAACGCGCTAAACTCATTGAAGGGCTTATTGAGAGCATATTAGGCAGTTGAAATTTTTATTTTCTGGGGTGGCTGCTTTACCAATCTCCAACCAAAATGCATACATGTCTTGTGGAACGATTCCCACTTTTGCATATCCTTGATTCGTGAGTTCAAGGTGCTGGTGAATGACCTTCGCAATTATCACCACTTCTATGCCTTTGACAGACGCAACTATCTTGTTTCTCCTTCATCTCCTTCAAGGAGGCCTAAGACAACATTGTCAGATTTCCAAAAAGAAATGAGACTTTCATAGCAAATGCTAGAGATAGGAGGGTTGAGGAAGTTCCTCAATCCTAGATTGGTGCAACCATCCGCCAACTGTTTTGCTTGCGCATCATTTTTGCATAGTCTTAAGTAATGTACAGATTGCAAAAACGATCTCGTTGCAATCGATTGTTCATACTGTTTTCCAGACTTAGTTTTTGAGGATGATAAAGCCATTGCCTTAAATAATTTTGAGTGAAAAAACTTTGAAATTTCTGAGAAAATAGGGTTTAAGAATTTCAAAAGAGGGCGTAAAGTTTTAGTAAAGCTAAATTGTTATTTATATAGGTGAAGATTTTGACAGTGTGAAAGTGGTTGAATATTGAAGGATTTTGTTGGAGTAATGGCATGATTTTGTGTATATTAATCGTGGTTCTTGAGTGTAGCGGGGGAAAGGATTGAGGCTTGTAATGATCAATCCCAGGAATTGAGGCGTTGCCATCATTCCAACAATTCAAAACTAACCTCCACAATTTAAAATAAAATCCACGTGGGCAGATAAATCCTCAGATTTTCCCATGTGTAACTGCATTATTCATTTCAAACTTCCTTGATAATTGTTTCACCGGTGGAGTGATGAGATTAGTATGTTGGTTACTCTGCCGGTCTTTCATTGAGTTGTTTCATCAAAACTCTTCCTTACAATCGGTTAAGTAAACTTCACTGGTACCAGTGCCATACCTGCCAAGTGATCACACCCAAAATGGCAAAGGTTCAGTCAACAGGTGAAGTCACTCCGTTGATTACTCCAGTTAGCTGCTCATTGTAACTTATTCGATTTTAATCATCCCCAACTTAGTTCTTAACTTACAGAATCTTTCGTGGCTGAGTGCTTTTGTGAAAATATCAGCCAATTGATCTTCTGTTGATATGTATCTCAAATTTACATCTTCTTTCTCCACATGATGTCTGATAAAGTGATGTCTCACATCAATATGTTCTGTTCTTGAGTGAAGCATTTGATTCTCTATAATTGATATTGCACTTGTATTATCACACATGATTGAAATTGTCTTCTCTTCGATTCCATAGTCTCTTAGCTATTGTCTGATCCATAATACTTGTGCACAATAGCTACATGCTTCTATATATTCTGCTTCAGATGTTGAGGTGAATATGGAATTTTTCTTTTTACTAAACCATGATACTAGTCTGCTGCCTAGCATCTAACAAGTTCCTGAAGTGCTTTTACTATCAATTTTCCATCCAATATAGTCTTAATCTGTATAGGATATCAGTTGGAATCCACCATCTTTTGGATACCAAATTCCTACATTGATTGTGTGCTTCAAATATTTGAGAATTCTCTTAGGTGCTAGCAAGTGAAATTCTTTAGGTTGAGCTTGAAATTTGGTACACACTCCAACTGCATATGAAATGTCAGGTCTGCTTGCAGTTAAGTAAAGTAAAGAGCCAATCATTCCTTTTTATAGCTTCTGATCAACATCTTTTCCAAGAACAACCTTGTACACATTGGTGTGTCTGATGTGCCACTTGTGTCCATTCCATATTTCTGTATCAAGTCCCTTGTGTACTTGGATTGATTGATAAATATTCCATCTTCCATCTGTTTCATATGTAAACCCAGGAAATAGTTGAGTTCTCCCATCATACTCATTTGAAATTTGCCTTTCATCAGATTTGCAAAATTTTTGCATAGCTTTCCATCTTCTGATCCAAAGATGATATCATCTACATAGATCTGAACTAGCAATGTGATTGTTCCATCTTCTAGTTTGAAAAGAGTCTTGTCAATGGTTCCTTTCCTGAATCCATTGTTGATCAGGAATTGTGACAATGTCTCATACCAGGCTCTAGGTGCCGGTTTGAGTCCATATAGTGCATTTTTGAGCATGTAAACTTTGTCTTCTTTTCCTTGGAGTTGGAAACCAAGGAGTTGTTCCACATACACTTCCTCTTCTAGGAGTCCATTCAGAAATACACTCCTGACATCCATCTGATATACTTTGAAGTCCTTGTGGGCAGCAAAATCTATAAAAAGTCTAATTGCATCCAATCTTGCTACTGGTGCAAAGGTTTCAACATAATATATGCCTTCAGCTTGTGAATATCCTTTTGCAACTAGTCTTGACTTGTTTCTGACAACAGTTCCTTGTTCATCCATCTTGTTTCCAAATACCCATTTTCTTCCAATGATGTTTGCCATGTCTGGTCTGTTTGCAAGTTCCAGGACCTCATTTCTCTCAAATTCCTTGAGTTCTTCTTACATGGCTGTAATCCAATCAGCATCTTCGATTGCACATCTATTGTCTTGGGTTCCACCTATGACAGAAAACATGTTAGCATGCTCTCCAGTTGTCTTCTGGTTCTGACACCTGTATGAACATCTCCAATGACTTGTTCTTCTGGATAATCTCTGAGCAGTCTAAGCTAAGTCGAGGATGTGCTTGTTCTGGTTCTTCTACTGTTCCTACTTGTTCATCAACTTCTTGAGCTTGTGTTGGTGGCTATGTTGTTGTAGTAGTTGGTACTTCATCTTGATTATCAAAAGTGTCGTCCAGAATGGTAGCTGGTACTGTTGTATTCATGTAGACTTGTCCTTGTGCAGCTTCTTCTTCAAAAGAGTGTAAGTCTTCACTACTGGTATTTGATTCGTCGAACACTACATGAATTGATTCTTCAATCACCAGAGTTCTTTTGTTGAATACTCTAAAAGCTTTGCTGGTGTCTAAGTATCCCATGAATATTGCTTCAACAGCTTTTTCATCAAAAGTATGAAGCTGATTCATGTTCAAAACATTTAGATCCAAACATGTGTAAATGAGATATGTTAGGTTTTCTTCCATTTCACATATCATAGGGTGTTTTTCCATGATGTTTATTGATGATGGATCTATTTTGAGTATAGCATGTTGTGTTTGCTGCTTCAGCCCAAAATCTTTTTGGTAAGCTTGCTTCTACTATCATGGTTCTAACTGCTTCCTTCAGAGTTCTATTTCTTCTTCCAACTACTCCATTTTGTTGTGAAGTTCCTGCTACTGATAGTTGATATAGAACTCTATTTTCTTCACAGTAAGTTCTGATCACTTTATTTAGGAACTCTGTACCTCTGTCTGATCTTATCTTGATGATCTTCAACCCCTTTTCATTCTGAATTCTCCTCAGTAAATCTGGAAGCTTCTTGAGAGTTTCTCTTTTCTTGTTCATGAAAATTGTCCATGTGAAATTTGAAAAGTTATCAACAACCACTAGAGTGTATTTCTTTCCACTTACACTCACTGGTGTAACTGGTCCAAAAAAATCCATGTGTAAAAGATGTAAGATTCTAGTTGTTGATTGGTGTGACTTTGACTTGAAGGAACTCTTGATCTGTTTCTCTTTCTGACATGCATCACAAAGACTTTCTTTCTTGAATGTTATATCAGGTAGGCATTCCACTAGCTTGTTCTTTGATAGTTTGTTGATGGTCTTGAAGTTCAGTAGATTCAGTCTTCTATGCCAAATCCAACTAGATGATTGTTTGTTCTTGACAAGCAGACATGTTTCTACTTTGGTTGTCTTCCAATCTACCACATACATGTTGTCCTCTCTTCTACCTGCAAGTACAACTGTGCTGGTCTGATTGTGAATCACTTTTCATCCTTCTTTGCTGAAGTGTACATTGTAGCCTTTGTCACAACATTGACTAATGTTTAGAAGATTCCAGTTCAATCCCTTGACATATGCCACATTCTGAATCTTCAGATTGTTCTTCAACAAAATGACTTCCCCCTTAGTCTTGCTGGGATCTTATTTGCCTCCAAAAGTAACTTTGGTTGCATCAAAAGCTTTAAATTCAGTCAGCCATCCTTTATTTCTTGTCATGTGTCTAGAACATCCACTATCTATGTACCAGACATCCTACAAAGCAAATTAAACAAGTTTAGGTACCCAACACTGTTTGGGTCTATACCTATTAGCAGTCATACCTCCTACGCCAAGTGTATAACCAAAGGATCTTTTCCTTGGATGGTTGAAGTCATCAACCTCATCTTCTAATATGTTTACTAAAAGTATTCTGATACATTTCTCTACTTTTTGGTGTTCTAGCATCCTATTTCACTTTCCAAATCACAGTAAATGACATATTTTCATGTTGCCTTTTGTATCCAGGACCATGCCATTTTTGGCTTTTCCTAAATACATTTGACAGCATATACAATGATTTTCTCATGTATATTGGAGGTGGAACATTCCAATCATCTTCTAAATGGTAGAATCTGCCTTTACCTTTCAGAATACCTTTGCCTTTAGTGGGCTGGTAAGATGATTTAATCTGTTGTTTCACTGCACTGGGTTTTGACATTACAGGTGCAGGATGAGTAGTTGAAACTATGGTCTATCATTTTCTGAATTCAGCTCTAGTGTTGGTCCTAGTTTCAGATTGGTGTTGTCCATTGTTTCCTTTCATATCTTGACTATTGTAGCCAAGACCAGATGTGGATCCAAACCTTTTTGGGGGTTTGTAAGCTGGTGCTTCAAGTGGTGCAGTGGTGGTCTTAACTGGTTGGGAGGTTTTCTCAGCTGGTCTGTCAGCACCAGATAAGTGATCATCTGTTGGTTATTGATCAGTTAAGTGTACTTCCTTACTAGTTGATTCAACTATTAGTTCATCTAGTTCTTTCTTTCATCTTTTTTTTTTCCTCTCTCAGATTCTCAAACTCTCGTTCCAGAATTTCATGATATGTTTGAATTTATTCAAATCTATTCATGAGATTTTGAATTACATTTGCATAATCTAATGGAAAAATAGAAGATTGTGCAATGTCAGAAGTGGATGCATTAGATGAGCATGAGCAAGATAATACATTTGTTTCTTTAATTTCTTTTGCCATTAAGCATAGATAGGCTTTGTCATTGTCTGAACTAGTGCCTTCACCGTCATCTGAGTCATTGTCAAATGATTCTTCATCACTTTCATTACTGTTTTTAGCTTTCAGTGATTTCTTGCTCTTTCTTTTATTTGATGACTTGTATTTCTTCTTTTCTTCTGCCTTGTCTTTTTCTTCAGAACAATCAGCCTTGAAGTGTCCTTTCTTTTTGCAATTGAAGGATATGTATTCATCAACATTGTTCTTCATGTCTTTGTTTGAATTTGACTTTTTGTTTGATGAGGAGCTTCCTTTGAACTTCTTTTTGCTGATCAATAAAGCAATCTGCTCCTTTAGTTCTTGAGTCTCTTTGCTGGTTGAGTCAGCTGCTTTGCTTTTGCTGGGTGCAAACAATGCACTGGCCTTGTGTGGCTCTGCTGGCACACCATCTTCACTGTTTAATTCAAATTCATGAGCTTTTATTGAGACATCAATGTCAAAGTGTCGGTTTTTGCAAGATCTATTATGCCTTTGAGTACTGATGTGATGATCTTCCTTCTTTCAAGTAGACCTCTCAATTTTTTTTGACAAACTTCTTTCTATTGATTTGTATGTCCCAGTTGTTGCAGTTCACTGATGATGCTTGAAAATATGTTATCCATTTGATCAATGGATTTACAAGTCTTCATTTTGAAATTCTCAAATTTTTGTTTTGCAACAGATAATTTGTTTTCTTTGACTACCTCTGATCTTTCATTGATCAGTGCCAATTTGTCCCACATCTCCTTTCTGTTTTGCGGTCTTTAATCTCATGAACATATTGTTGTCCAGAGTCTACAAGATCATATCTTTTGCCACAAAATCATGATTTTCTCTTCTTCTATCATCTTTGGTCCAATCCTTCTGAAGCTTTTCTATTTCATTTCCTTGATCTGCACATGTGGCTTTCACTGTCATGATCTTGATTGGGACATCATTGATAACATCCAGCATCTCCTCATGAGTTGCTTCAATATGAGACAACATTCTTAATTTATATTCATCAAAATTGTTAACATTGAATACAGGTACTTTAGATATGAAATTTGAAGAGTCCATAGTCACAGACAAATAGATGTATAGAAAAAACACTGGATTAAAAACTACTTTGAAAGTATGTAATCTCCTTGTTACCAGAAATCATATCTGAACAGGTTCTGATACTAGGAACACTGCTTTGATACCAATTGTTTGTCCCAGAGAAGGGTGAGAATATAGTCAGAGGGGTGCGGTGAATGACTATATTGGAGTTTCAAAAACTTTTCTGATATTTAAAAGCTTTTGGGAAGCGGACAAATCCTTTCTTAAAAGCTATTTCGAAGTATATTAAACACACACAGAGTATAAGTAAAATGTATTAAATATGTTCTGTAAATTAAAGTGATGTAAGTAAATGAACATGAAGGTTTATAGTGGTTCAGGGTGGTGTAATCCCATAATCCACTGTTCTCCTGTGATGATAGGAGGAATTCACTATTGACATTCACCAATACAATAGTGTGATTGTCCCTGGCTACACAAGCTTCACAATCTGCAAGACTATCACTCTCTGACTACAAAGGCTTCAGTGACTTAGTCTTCAACACTGCTCCTTAGGAACAAATCCTTCCGCAGCTATCACAAAAGCACAACTTCTTCTCAGACTTCTCTGATTCAGTTGCTTGAGATGAATGTGAATTTGGGAAATTCACCAAACTTGATCAGGTTCAGACTTGAATGATTCTAATTGAATTCTTGATAAATCTAAACTTGATTATCTGGATTGAGCTATGAAATTTCGAATGAAGGCTAGAGAATTTTTGCACAGTTTCAATACTTCTTGTCCTTAATTTTAATCGTTGTTTTTCTTCTCTGCAAATGCCTTCTATTTATAGCCCTAGTCTCATTGATTTGAAAAGTCATCCATTGGCAATTTAATGTGGAGAATAATCCTTGATTTAATTCTTGATTCCTCCTTGATTTCAGTGATCTGGATTTTATTCAAATGTTCCTCATAAAATCCGTCCTTGATTGATTCTGCATTAATTTCTTGATTTTCTTATTTCCACGTTCTGAATAAAATGCAGACATCATACTTGACTTTGATGTTTAAGCTGTTGCTTGACTGGCTTAGTGAATTTTTTTCCATTGCTATTAAGATCTCATTCACTGTTTTTCTTTAATCAGCCGGTAGAGCTTTTACTTCGCCGTTTTGTTGTTTCTCTTCCTTCTTTGATTTTCCAAGTATGATTGCACTTCATTGATCCTTTATTTATGTGAGATCAGTGTACCCCATATTAAAACAATAGTTTTCATCACTTGAAATGTATCTTTGACTTATCCAAGATCATCACAAACTTCTCAGGTTATAAGTCAGTCCATATGTCTTCACTTGACTCTGCTGGTACTTGGTTGCCTTTATTTTGCTGATCTTTTGTCTTTCACTTAGCCATCCTACTAGTCTAGTACAATACTTGTGTGACTGAACTTATACAACATGCGAGACTCTAAGAAAAGACTTATACAAATCTTTCTAACTTATTTCAGGCTTGCTATAATAGTTAGTATGGCCATCATCAAAACAAATAAAATGTTCCTAATAGACTGCATTTTCCTGTATTTGTCTATCACTATGTTAGCTTAGAACATTTGGTTTAACTATTTGCTGCACTTAATCAACAAGCTCTTGGTTATATAATCTAATTAAGTGTTGTTGTTTTTCTATCACATTAGGCTAAACAACTTAATCTAATAATTAATTGAGTCTTTGCTTCCGGGACATAGATAATTAGGACTAAATGTTGTAGTAACTTACTCTAATTAATTGTATAAATTGAATTAAGATTAAAAAAGAAGAGACTATGATCCATTCACCCCCATCTTGATCACAACTGCGCCTAGATACTAACACTATGAGTACTGGTGTCAGATTGGATGAAGATAAATAAGGTAAATATGTTGATTAGACTTTGTATACAATAATGATAGGCGGTATATTGTATCTTACAGCCGGTAGACCTAACATATCATTTGCAATTGGGGTATGTGCAAGATTTCAATCAAGACGAATGTCACTTAGCTGCGGTCAAGAGGATACTCAAGTATCTAAAAGAGACTTCGGAAGTAAGAATTTGGTATTCTGAAGATGGAAGCTTCAGTGTTAAATCCTACTCAGATTTTGATTATGCTAGATGCATGATTCAAAGAAAAAACCCACATGCACATGTCAACTGATGGGTAATAGAGTTTTTTCCTGGTTTAGCTAGAAACAAAATTCTATCTCAACTTCCATTGCTAAAGTAGAATATATAGCTCATGGAAGTTGATGTGCTCAAGTTTTATGGTTAAGAAAATAGTTAAAGGATTATGGGATTGAAGAAAGAGAAATTTCTATAATGTGTGATAACACAAGTGCAATAACAATAACCGAAAATCCATTGATGCACCGATGAACCAAACTGTTGGACCTTTGGAAAGGCTAACACAAGTTTAGAAGGGGGGTGAATAAACATGTCCACAAAAAATAGATTAATTAACAATTAAGGTTCAGTTTAACTTGTGTGGAGTTGAGCTGACAAAGCTGAGTCTAAGTCAAACTAACTTACGCAAAACTGAGTCAACCGGCAGCAGATTTAAATAATAGCCTTTATCTGGATCTTGTTGATTATGTAAGAAAAAGCTAAGTATGCAAACTGAATCCTGGTGAATGTCAGTTTGTGAACTGTGTATGCTTGTAACAATCAGTTTCAGTATGCTCAATGAATAATAATAAATGCTGTAAAGTAAATAACAGAATGTAAATGCGTAAAGTAAGTAGAGCAGGAATTATAGTGGTTCCAGGTGGTGTAATCCTGTCAGTCCACTCTTCTCTATGATGTAGAAGGATAATTCCACTAGAACTTCTTGAGGTACGCAGTTACAAAAAGTCCTATACAATAGTCCTTGACTAATCTCTAATGTCACTATCTACACAACTAAAGAACAAGTTGGATTGCTGCTCTTCAACTGCTAGAGCCACTGGTCCATAGAGGGTTGTATTGCCTCTTCACCAGCTACAACCCAAAACACAGTCTACCCGACTGCAAATGTCACAACTATCCTTGGCAACACCTTGACCGAATTGCTTCACAGTCAAAACCTTTGATTAAGAATCAAAGTTGTGCTGAGAATCAATGAATTGATTCTTGCTTGTGGTTCTTCAAAGTGTCAAAATCTGGATATAATCGATGTAGCTTGAACACTTGAGGAAATTCTAGATGTGATCTTGTTGAGTGTAGATATTGATAGCAATACGAATAAACTAGACTTGTGCACAAAAATGCTTGTATCTTGTTAATTCGGTGTTTTATCCTTGATGCCAAGTCCTCTATTTATAGTGTGAGGTCCATCGTTCATCTTGCTTGAATTTGAATTGTATCAACGTCCATATTTTTAGATGTCAGGTGTCAGTGACTTTTCTCACATGTCAGTTCTTCATCCAATAAAAATATTTGATTTACAACGTTCGAATGTAATTTCAGTTGCTTGGATGGCTGACTATAAAACTAGATTTCCTGATCATTCTATACTGAGTCTGTCAGTTTTCAGTTTGTTAACTGACTTATAGCATTAACTGAGTTTTTACACTTCTTCAAAATTTCAGTACTCTATTTATCTGATTTTATGTGACTGAATCAGATTACACCATTTCTTATACAAATCATTTAAGATATCATTGTCCTTATGATACTTAGGTCTTCTTTCAAGATCCATAAAGTCAGTTCTTGCCATCACAGACTTACCTGAATTCTAACTTTACAGTCTCAGCTTAAAATCTTCGTAACTGAGTTTGAACCCTCAATTCTTCAATATTCCTTAATCTTCTTTAAATGAGTTTGTGACCCTCAGTTCTTCCAATATTGAGTTTGTTACCTCAGCCTTCAGTTATAGGTAAGCCAACCGAGACTGTGTCCCTCAGTGAACTTACCTTCTTCAGATCTTAGTGAACTTCAGTTCTAGGTGTATTTCTGCAGTCTTAAGTTATGTTCCAGTTATCTACATGATTTCCAGTTTTCAGTTTTACGACACTTCTATCTATTACAGTGCTTGTTTGATATAACCTATAAAATTATCAGACTCTAGTTAAACTAATACATTTAGTTCTAGACATCTTTAAGCTTTCAACTATAACAGCTAGTTCCAGAACTTCATCAATGGGGTGTAATCAAACATATACTTAAATGAGATGAATCATCATTAAAACTAAATTTTATTTCCAACAATTTCCCCCTTTTTGATGATGCCAAAACCCTTCTTAAAAGAAAAGCATAAAGATAATAACAATGCAAAACAAAGTAAAACTAGAAACTGGATTTCATTAAGAATTTTGCAAAAACTGGAATAGTTACACAGTTGATAATGATAACTGAAATAAGATCTAAACATTTATTTGTGTAAATTTGATAAAATTCTGTTTCTTATCATGAAGACGATATTCTTCTTCGATCTTTGTATCTTCCTTGTTGAAAGTTCTGAGATAATCTACTTGACTTGTAAGTTTCCACTTTCCCCATACAACTAGTTTAGGAAGATGTCTTTCATCTTTGTAGTAATCTTCAAATTCTAAAATATCAACTTTTATCTATTCTTTCTTGTCTTTAATTTGAAGTTTTTCTTCAATTCTCGTGATCTTCTTGTAATGTGCCATCTTCCGATTGTGAAGAACATCAGATAAGAAATAGGCAAGAGATTCTTCATAGTTCTTATGCTTGTACTTGATTTTAGTAATATTATAAACTTGCACAAATTTCATCCATAAAACCATTTTCAAAGTAGCTCTTTTTTCATCAGGTTGACTGTACTTGGCAATGAGCTGTTCATCAGTGAGTTCTACAATATCCCTGACATAAGGATCTGCTGCTGACTAGCATTTCTTCATTTCCTTCAATTCAGCTTCAAGCTTCAGTTTTTCTTCACATAACTTCATCTTTTCTTTCTCAACTTCCCCCATTTTGGCATCATAGAACTCATTGATTAGTTGATGTGTTGCCTTCTAATCAGTTGACATATCTTTCTGGGAGGTGAGGACTTCTTTGAGCTGAATTTCCAGGCCAAAAATACGTCGATTGAGATGTCATTCGACTTGAGCATGAGTTTCTCGATCTTCCATAGTTGTAACTGAGTTTTTCCATGAGACTGAGAATCTCGGAAATTGAATTTGAAGTGGATTTCTTGATAGTATCCAACTTAGTATGAGTATAGACATCAGTGTTCTTCCTGTAATCCAAGTAACTTGAAATATGTGATAGAAGACCATTGTATTCCCTTTTGGATGAGCGTAATCTTCAAACCTTCTTGTACTTTGCTCAATTCTTCTGTTGTGATTTTCTCGGATGGATCTTCTTCTTCTGTTTCTTGGATTTTACAAAGATTAGCATCTTCCATTATCATCCGTTGCTTATTATCATCAGCTCTGGCTTCTTCTTCTTTGTTGTCAGTTGTCTGATTTCCAACTAGCAATTCTTCTGCCTGAGTATCAGTTTGCATAGATTGGAGTTCAGGTTGAACGTTTGACTGCAAAACTGTACTTTTCTGAGCTTCTTCCTTTGAATCATCAT
The DNA here is from genome assembly GCA_036785695.1 of Gentiana straminea. Taxonomy (NCBI): domain Eukaryota; kingdom Viridiplantae; phylum Streptophyta; class Magnoliopsida; order Gentianales; family Gentianaceae; genus Gentiana; species Gentiana straminea. The sequence goes on along the minus strand of JAVUPR010000224.1, from coordinate 8,367,599 downwards.
CCTAATCATCATCTTTCTTCCTTAAAACTTCCTTCGGTATAGATGATGTGGTTGATTCAGTTCTTCGAGCTATCTCTTTGAATTTATTGTAGCAGTTGGTGAGAAACTCTTCCAATGGAAATAAGGCATAGAGATTTTGTATTTCCAGTTTCTCCAACAATAGTTTTTCTTTATTAGGTAGAGTAGCTTCACGAGAATCTTCAGTTTTGAGCTTCATATTTATTAATTTGATGATTCTTTCTGCATTGAAGATGAACTCCTTTTGTTGCTGAGTTACATGTTCCTCTTGCTCAACATGCATAACAGAAACTTGTTTATCAGACATTTTCTGCTGAAGGTGAGGAACAGCCTCAGGAACCAAGGCCTTTAGCTTACTGACTTCAGTTGTCAGTTGTTGTTCCCCTCAGTTGGTGTTGACTGACTTGAAGTACCTGGGTACAAACAATGTGCAACTGATTTTCCCCCTTGTGTCTCAGCTTTCCTTTTAATTACTTTCTGCTGAGTGATCTACTGAGACACAGTTTGCTTATTGCCTTCATGTTGGAAAGTCTTTGAGGTTTCTTTTCTAGAAAGAGCTTGTGCTGCACTTGTTGTAGATGCAACAGCAATTTGTTATGCTTCCTTCCCACCACTGAGTCTTTCCAAATAATATTGAATCACTAAGCTAAGTGAATTCTTCAGTCAAAATCTTCCCTCAGTTTGTCTTCGTTCAGCTTGGGCTCTGCTGACACTTGCTATTTTAGCCAAGTGTTGTTGCTTGATCTGATTTAAAATATATCTTGCCCAATTAAACTCAAATCCCTCCCAAATAATGTTCATTAGGTGAATACCATCTTCAGTTAATTTATTCAGCCCTTTGTGTTGTCCGACGGTATGTCTGCTGGGGCAGTCCCTGGTGTGCTCGGGGTTTTCTGTACAGATAAGAATCTATCCGTACGGATGAATGGCTGAAACTGAAAAAATTTGAGTACTGAGAGTTATCCGTCCGGATGATAACTTATCCGTACGGATGGAGGCAGGCAAAGTGAAAATGAAGTTTTAGATAGAAAAACCCCCTCGTGACCATCCGAACACATCCAAAACACCAAAAACACATCACGTGGGTCTCAAGAACAAACAAAACACAGAGGATGGTGGGTTGCCTCCCACCGAGCGCCTTTGTTTAATGTCGTTGGCTCGACCGGATGACGCTCAACTGACTCAACTCAAAACAACCTCAAATAACATACCAAATAAGCACATAGCATGTCAACCAAATTCAGCATTCATAAGTTTGAACATGCCCAACGATATACCTAGTGCAAACATCAAAATATTCGAACTAGTGAACGGCTTACCTCTTGCAACTTGCGCCGCTTTCTCCTGCCACCTCACACTTTCTTTCTTTTCTGGATTTTTAGATGGCTTCCCTTTAGACTTCTTGCAATCAGGCGGCTTATCAATCCACACTTTTCCCAGCTTGGGGAGCACCGGTGCGACGGGCGATCCCGATTTATTCCATGCCTCGATCGACGACATCTCGTAAGCGCACCGCATCTCCTTTTGACAATCTTTTTCCTTCCTGCACGTCAGTACGCACCACACCACAAGAAAACAAAGATTCTGTATATAAGCATTCATCATTTATAGCATTTGGACCTCTATCCTTGTAAACATTTAAACGCTCTCTCTCGCCCCCAACACCAAAAGAAATATCTCCACTCTTAACTCCTATCTGAGCGTCACTGGTGGTCAAAAAGGGACGACCTAACAAAAGAGAGGTCTTGGAGTCCATCTCCATGTCAAGAATCACAAAAATCCATGGGGAACACAAACTTTCCAACTTGCACTAAGACATCTTCCGCTACCCCCAAAGGTTTCCTCACCGACCTATCAGCCATCTGTAGGATCATTCCCATAGGTTCAAATTCACCTAACCCTAATTTTTCATATAAAGCCTTAGGCATCAAGCTCACAGAAGCTCCTAAATCACATAAAACATTTCAATTACACTATTGCCCATGGTGATAGGAATGGTGAAACCTCCTCTATCTCTCATCTTAGGGGGTATCTTACTATCATAAACCGCTGAACACTCCTCCCTCAGCTTCACTATCTTACCCACTTTCCCTCAACTTGTCAACATCCCTTCCAAACCTTTAAAATACTCAGGCACTCTAGCAATTGCCTCTAAGAAGGGAACGTTGATCTCTACCTTCTTAAGAATGTCGAGGAATCTACTCTGACTCTCAGTAAGGACCTGCTTCTTAGGACCCTTAGGTGGGTAAGGCAACGTATTCTCATCAAAATCAGGAGGAGGAGGGGGCAAAAAAAATTTTTCTTACCTCGAGTGTTTGGATGTGGAGGCCCAGATGTAGCTTCTTTTGTCATCACTGGCTTGCTCGGGTCCTCCTCTTTAATGTCCAACACTATGAAATCCTGCTTCTCCCTATCTTCATCTCTTCTGGTTTGAGCTTCATGCTCCCTCTGTGCTTCCATTACTCGCTCTTTCCTTAACAACAGCTAACTCTCTTCGTACCGCTTCTAACTGGGTTTCCATTCTTTCTCTCTATGCTGCCTCAGCTTCATCCTCCTCATCCAGATATTCTTCTGCTAAAACTTCTTGCTTTGGCTGGTCGACTCCCTGCTCTCTACCACTCCTAGTGAATATGGCATTCACTTGCCCCGGATTCTACTCAACATCACTCAGACTCTTCTTCAATGTATTTGTGATTTGACCAACTTGGGTCTCTAAATTCTGGATAGCTGAGTGCGTTGCTACCTTCTGTTCAATAGCACTCTTATTTAGCTCAGAGATAGTCTTATCCATCTTCTCTAACATCAACTCAGTTGAGCTCTTCTGGGTACCCGAATTGCTTGATTGGTTATTCTGATGAAGGTGCGTATTCGGCTGTTGATAAGTCCCAGAATTGTTATTTCTGTTTTGATGGCTAGCTTGCTGATTATTGTTTCCTTGCTGCCCCTGATTCTGGTTCCATTCTTGATTGCTCCCCCAACTCTGATTCTGTCCCTGATTATTCTGGCCCCAATTCTGATTATTCTGCTGTTGGTTGCCCTGTTGCTGATTGTTTTGATACATGCCCTGATTGGTATTTTGATACGCATTCTGATTCAGGGGGTTCTGATTCCAAGATTGGTTATTTGGGCTTTGGTTCTGCCTGAACTCTTGGTTCTGATTGTTATTGTTCCGATTCCAATTCTGCCCCTTTGTTTGATTCCAACCTCGCCCCTGCTGATTTTGATTCCAGTTACCCCCTGAATTCTGGTTCCTCCAATTGTTCCCAGAATTGTTGTTGTTCCAGCTTCCCTGGTTGTTATTGCCTTGGTTCCAATTTCCCCCAGAATTATTTCCGACACAGTTCACATCGTTCTGTTGGAAATCTTCTTCCATGCCACACCCCATCGATGGCTTATAATCTTGGTAGTTCGGTGGAACTTGCCAATTTAGGTTGTTACCCCATGGGTTGTTCTGGTTCCATTGTCCCGCAGAATTTTGTTGCTGACCAAATTGCGGATTCCTCCCGGAAACCTGCTGATTACCGCTATTTGAACTCCCTGTCCCCAATCTATTAAGCGCTGCAACTAGATCTTCCATAACTGCCACTGGGTGTTGCTGAGATACATTTGCTACAGGTTGTTGTTGGGTCGGCTATGGTATCTGTTGTGGTAATTACTGAGGATAAGTCGTTCTGCTCAGGGTCGTACAAAACTGATCTGAGTGATTACCGCCACACAACTGACAAACCTGTTGTGCCTCTTTCAGTTTCTTCATCTCTGTCTGAAGTGCCAACAAATCATTATGTGCGGCCGTCTCTTTATTCAACTGCTTTTCAAGGGCCTTAACAGTTTGTTGTGGCTCTTTCGGGTTTTCTATCCCAAAACTGGAAACCCATTCATCATCCCTCTCGATCAAATTGTTAATATGTTGCATTGCTAGCTCGGGGTCAATTCTCGTCAAACCGTTGCCACTAGTTGCATCTAAGAGATTTCTGTCTGACTTATCCAAGGATTTATAAATCTTTATCACCTTCTCAACTGTACTCAAATTGTGTGGAGGGCACTTCTTAAGAAATGCCCTAAACCGTTCAACTGTCTCTTTCATGGTTTCCCCCTTTCGCCCACTGAAATTGTGTATTTCTTGATTTAAATCCTCAATCTTTGTGGAGTAAAATATTTCTTCAGAAAAACATCGGCCACTTCAACCCATGTAGATAATGAGGCGTTAGGAAGGGTGTTGAACCATGTTCTTGCAGCTCCCCTTAATGCAAATTGAGACATCATCAACTTGAGCTCCTCCTCGCTCATTCCGTTGTACTTCAGTGTCTCGATGATCTGCATATAGTTGTCTAAGAATTCATTCGGGTCCTCATTCCGCTGCACATAGAAAACTGTATTCTCGCTGAACAGGTTGATGACATTCTGTTTTGGTTCCATGTTGTTAGCATGGATAGCTGGGATCCTGATCGGATTATGTCCGGTCCCTTGATACGGTGTACCCATGTAATCCCTTACTGATACAAACCCCTGATTTGCCTGTGGGTTGTTCGGGTTGTTATTCAGGTTGTTCTGATTCGCTTGCATAAGCTGAATCTATGCCATCTATTGTTGAATTAACTGATACATCTGCATTTGCAAATTGTCCTGGCCATGCGGCTGTTGCTGAAACAGACCACCCCCTTGTTGGTGTTGCTGTTGGCGAAGAGGTGGTGGGTTGTTATTTTGAAGTTGACCACCCCCCACTTGACCATTTTGTCCATTCGGCTGCCTCTGACCATTTAACACATCATTTTGTTGGTCCTGTCTGTTTCTTCCATCACCCCCTTCTAGAGCGGGGTCAAATAAATTTCTCCAGTCTGTCCTTGCAGCCATAGGAGGGACCAGAGGATTCCTCTCGCGTGGAGGTGGGTCATTTAGAGTACCCAAACCCCCCATTTGAGACGTCCCATCATCATTCAACCGATCTCTACCATTGGTTGTCATATCTTCTTCCTCTGAAGAGAAGTCTGATGTTTCGTGTCCGTCCACGGTTTCTGGAACAGGAGCAAACAATCTTCTCCTCAACTGCCTTGCGTGCCTGTCGATTTCCGGATAATAAGGCTCTAGAGGTGCCCCAGAGCTCCGGGTCGTACACTGCAAGTCAAGACAAAACAACAATAAAACAATAAAAAACGACCTAACCCCAAGCTTTCAGTCAAATTTTGTGATATCAAAGTATTGCCAATCCCCGGCTACGGCGCCAACTTGATAAGAGATTTCTTGCTATCCAGTTAATCAAGTAAAAACTCGAAACCTTAGCAAAATCTACTTTCTAACCGGCAGTGGACCGGATCGATTGTAGGTAGTGCTTGAGGAGTGCGAGGTCGAATCCACAGAGATTGGCTTTGAGTACCACAGCTGACTTAGCACTCGGTTCAGGTCAACCAGAAAAATATGACGTTATACTATTGCATAAAAGAAAGATTATACTAATCGGATTTCTTAACGATTAAAAGAGGTACAGCCGAGCTACGATCCAACAGATTACTCTACCCTCAGACAAATTACCCCGGGAGTGTGCTCTACCTTCCTTGCCTATCTAATGATAAACTCACAGGTGTCGAGTCCTAATTCTTGTGCTAACTCACACCCTACGCAAAGCTTATCAACCCTCCCTTTAGAAGGCCAACACACCTAACGTGATTAAGTTCTAGACTCGCCTGAGTGAACGATAAAAACCCCGTATTGGACATGGACCTAACGACTAGGGTGCCAATCTAGTGCACAAATAGGTGTCAAACTACCTTTAAGCCAAAACGTCTACGGTCCCGAAACCCCGGTTCCCACATTTCACCGCAACATACATTTATAAGCTAGGTGTGTGTGATGGTGAACTAGGTGATCAAGCTAGCTCAATTACGATTAAAGTAGGTTTCGTGATATGAAATTATCGATTAGAACATTTTACGTGCTACACTACCTCCCGCTTCATCTCACTAATGGCGTTTCATCCGCTTTCACATAATTCGGCCATACGAAAGATTTAGCTACTCATTATCGAATCGAAACAATAAACGGTAAAGGAATTCATGATACAAACGATAAAAGAACAAGAAACCATACCCACTTTATTGAAAATTGATGAAGTACCAAAATTGTGCTCACAAAGATCAAATCTTGCCAATCGAAATGTAACGGATTGATGTTGTAATGTATCTAATGTAATAGAGGATCGAAAGACGAGAACATGGTATATGATACTTAATTCTACGCTTTCGGACGAAGGAAATCGCCCAAAAGAAGCTAAAACTATCTAAATTCGTAAAAGTCTGCTGAAAAAAACGTTTGAGGTGCCCTTTTATAGCCTAGGGAAAAATTCAGCTTATCCGTACGGATAACAGACTTTTCCATACGGATAGTTCTTGATTCTCCAGATTACCCAGACGGATGGGAAGCTATCCATACGGATAAGTCTCTGCTGCTTCAGTCTATCCGTACGGATAAATGGCTATCCATACGGATAAGTCTCTGTTCAATATTTTTGCATCTATCTGAGTGTTGACCGTACGGACAGACGTTTGTCCATACGGATAGATGCCTTAACTTCAAAAACTTCACTTTTTCCCTACTTAGCCTTCGTTTCTCTCCTCGGACACGTCTAAACTCATAAATCAACGTTTTCCGGGCTCCCGACTCACCCAAATCCTGCACAAACATGGAAACAACAAGCAAACGCATAACCCTGCAAACTACGGGTGCTCGGGAAATGAGTATAAAGTGCTAAAAGTAGGCAGAGTTTACGGAAAAACCGACAGTTACTCGCCGTGCAAAGAAAACCTCATTAACACTCAATATAGGGTCTAAACTCACCCGAAACATGCTAGAAACATGATAACCGTGAGTTAAACTGCACAGAAATGTACAGTAAAGTTGGGTCCAATCAACTGCTGCTGGTTGCTTGAAGCTGAAATCTGCTTAAGAAGAGCTTCACGTTGGAGTGGCAGACAGGCTAGCTCAATTGATTTCACTAGTGGATCTTTGAAACCAAAAAGCTGTCTGATAATGTCTTCATTGACAAAAAATTTTGTCCACAAACTCTTGTTAGCTGAGAGTTCTTCAGCATCTTCATATTTTCCCAAAATTGCACTCGACCTTCCAAGTCCACATCTTGCTGCAAGTGAGCTTCCAACAGGTTTCCCAAAACTTGTATTCTTCCAATCTTTTCAGATATATGACTGGAACAGCTGAGCAAACGAAATTACCAAGTGGATTGGTCTTTGCCTTGTTGGGTGAGCTCACATGGAAGATCTGTCATTGGTGTTAAATTTCATCTTGTATTATTAGCTGGGCAATTCTATTTATGTCAGATGAATGATAATATGAAGATTAGCTGAGCATCCAAGTAGCCAGTAGAGTATCACACTGTTGAAGCAATGCAACAGAGATGTTATCTCAGTCAGTCTGCTGAAGCTATATAGTGAGTCAACTTTTAATGAATAGTCAACAAATTAAGTTAAAAGGTTTTAACATTATCTTTATTACAACTTTCTTAAGGACATAACCTCTTATTACATAGTGGGGTTCCTTAGTGGGATATATGTCTTATTTCATTGGTATCATGAATATGAACAATACGTGCCTAGAGAAGTTGTACCATTTGCCTCTATACACATTGAATTAGCAGAGAATATCCTTATATTCTCTCATAATTTCTCGAGCAAAATCTCACTCTGCAAAAAGTTCATCTTTTATCTAAATAACAACAATGGCCGCCGTCGATGTTTTCACCACAATCAGTCAAAGTGTTGAAAGTTTCATACATGATTCTAAGAACACAGTTGCTTCACAAGAACTTGGAGATAAGATGAGGAATATCAATGGGTTGGAAAATGTGTTTTACTACCATTCTCAACCGTGTACTACAAAAACAATTGCGTGTTCTACAGAAATATGGTTACTTTTGATCATCAGAACAAATTTCAGATTAAGGTAAATTGTAGGACAATTAAGGGGACTGAAAGTTTAATGAGACAAGTTTTGCATTTAAATAAAGCACGACTACCTTAAACACAGAAGATTTGAAGATTAACAAAGTTGATTTTGTGGATGACATCAAAACAAACCCTTATGTTGATGCATCTGTTAGATTAGAGGTAAAATGTATCAAGAAGGAGTTTTGACAAACACAACATGTTGATAGCAAAGAATTTGTTGGGGATAGTTGGTAGTTACAATACACTATCTGGGCCTAAGGTAGAGATAATGGCTATCATTGAAATAGAGTTAGACTTTAACTAGGATTTCTATCTTTACTGTTATATGATGAAGATTGTCGACGCTGGAGAAGATAAGAAAAAAGAAGGCAAGTCAAAAACCATAGGTAGTGATTATTTATACATCAACAAACCACTAGCGTTCATGGTGCAAAATATTCTAAATCACCTGCGAATTCCACATTAGGAATCTACAAACATAAATCCTGCTAAACAAAAGAATGTGAAGAAAGTTTCATCTAGATCAAGCATGTCTAGTGTAGAAGATTCTGAAAAACAAGAAGAAGAAGAAGAAGAAGTTCATGCTGAAAGAAGAACAAAAAGGAGATTAGATCATGAATCTACTGCATTCGAAGCATAAGTGGAAAGACCTGCTGATACTACAAAATCATTAGATGCACTTGTCCCTGATGAAACTAGGAGGTCAGCAGACCCTTCAATAACTGTCGATCCTGCCAAGTCAGCAGGCACACAAGTTTATAAGAAGAGAAAGCTTATCACTCAAGAACATCTATCTAAAGCTGAAAGCTACTATAGCTGAAACCCAAGAACCCTTGAAAGAAGGAAGCATATTGCTAAGAAGAATGTGAAGTATGGAGTTAGGAAAGACATAAGAGATTGAGTAGAAGAGAAAGAAGCTGATGAGAAGGCTCTTCTTGAACAAGAACATGTGTCTAGTAAGGATGAAGAACAGACACATGGGGAAGATAGTGTTGTGGAAATGGAAAATGTTGGTACAAATGTTCCCAGAGTAGAAGAGCATACAACAGAGTAGGAAACAGAAACATTCCACACTACTGAGGAGACTTTGTCAATGTAAGCAGGACAAACAACATGCTCAATTCCTGCCGATCAAAGAACATTCATGCCAAATGTTTCTAAAAAGAGGAAACAAAAGGAAGATCCATCACTTAAGAATGTAGATGAATACAAGCAATGGAAATATGGCAGACATACCAAGCAAAAGCAGATGGCAAATAAAATAATCAGATTTGAAGTTTGGGTTTTCACACCTTGCAGGTTGAGCATCTACAAGAAATAGTAGATTATGCAGATATGCGGCGATCTTTCCTATCACTACTGAAGATCATTTTGGACATTTTGGTGTGATCACACCTGTTGTATCCCCTATTCCATAAATGTAATCCCTGACACCCCAATTGAACCAAGCGTGATCACTCAAATGATCACTCGGAGTTACAATCAGTTGCAGTAGAAGTGGTGGTTTAGTAGGCTGGGACACATAAAGTTGTTGATAAAGTTCGGATGAGTTGGTTTAGTAGGTTGAGGATCAGACAACTACTGAACACAGGTTCAATGTTGCTATTGGATTGTCAAGTGTTGGTGAAGCTGTTGCTGAGGGGGAACTACAACTGGGTGGTAAAGATAATCCAAGGATTCCTTATGCGATTAATGGGTCGCCTAGACATACTGAATCCTGTCAAAAACCACCAAGTGAATTTGATGATCCTAATGTTGTAATGTCAGATAATGATTCTATGCATTATGAACCTATGAATGCTGAGCAAGAACCTGTACCAAATATTGAACTAGCAATTAAAGATGATAGAAATCGGTCAATTGTGGTTATACAACAAATACCAAAGGATAATGTTGATGCAACAACTAACATACCATTCATACCCAGATTTATAGATGCTGAGATTGAGGCTTTTAGGGCTCATATTTCAATGTTAAGTGATTGGCTAAGGGAAAATGAGCGGAGATTAGAAGATTTGGTGAATCTTGTGGTAAACAAGGGAAGGACAACTAAAGCATCTGCTTCAAACATCACTTATTTACATATCACATGCAAAGATCTTTACACTTAACTGTCTAAGATGAATACATACAACACTCTAAAGGAGATGTTTTTTAGTTAACAACTGAACAGTTTATACAAAAAGGTAAATCAACTGTGTACGAATCCACAAATGATCCAAAGCTTGATGAGAGATTAGAATTTGATAAATCCGACTTTGCAGTCATGGATTACATCCATTGATACAAGGACATAGACAATGGAATGATAGCTGAATAATCTGGTTACTACTGAAGATGGAATAGTTCCTATGCTTAACCGTTTTAATGATGATTTCAATAAGGGTAAAGAGACTACATCAGAAGCAAAACAAGCAGCCAGAATATATACAAAGAAGAAGTATGAGGCTGAGTTAGTTGAGCTGTGGAACACAGCACCAGGAAGAGTTGCTTTAACAGATGGTCTTTTGAAGGAGTTCAAGAAGAAGTATCATGCTGGAAGAAAGCCTTAGTATGGAAAAATCTTTTTTGAAGGGCTGAAGATGTTTTTGGAAACAAGGCTGTATGATCTAAGGATCAGAGCATAAAGGGATGCAGTGAAACCATAAAGGTAGACAACAGAACAAAACTTAATGAGGTTATCACCCAAAGACTCACTATAGGAATTCAAATATCTTTATCATAAGGGTGGTTTTGTTGTTCAAAACATTCGTTTAACACTTGTGGATGCCTGAATTACTGGAAGAATCGGCGTTTTGGATTGATTTCTCTACAATTGAATGGTTCAGCAAACATACACTATTTACTTTACTGTTGAACATTAGTTGTAATATTTTTGAGCAAAATTTAGATCATAAATGATATATATATTAAATTTTTTTTCTATTTTTATCTTTTTTTCTATGCTGTAAGGAGGGTATTGGTATAATCACTAAAAAGGGGGAAATTGTGAGTAATAAGTTTAGTTTTAATGATGAGTGCCAAACTAGCTATTATAGGGTAAGTAAAAAGGTGTTTGGATTTGATGTATAGGTTTATTAGAGTTTGATCCTGGTATAGGTTTGACGAAACAAGCACTGTAAGTGGTCAGCTGACTTGCTCAATAGACCAGTCAATGTTTAGAAATCAGTAGAGTTTCTAGGACCTGATGTGCTGAAGGTTTAGGGTTCAAACTCAAAAATGAAGACTTAAGGCTGAGGGTTCAAACTTAGTATTGAAGATTTAAAAGCCAAGGATATAGGGTCAAACTTAGTTAAGTCTATGATTGCCTAAACTGATCTTATATACCTTGTATTGAAGGTCTAAGTTCCCAAAAATAAAATGTGATGAATGGGACATAGTTATGCTTTAATTGGTGTACTCTAACCTCACTAAAGAATGGTTAGAAAAGTAGCAGTCAAAGGAAGTGTTACGCAAATCAAGAACACAGTAGACCAAGATTCAGCTAACAAGTGCCTTACTCAGCAGACCCATATTCAAGACATCAGCTGAGTATACACAAATTAATTTAATCTGATTCAAGGAATATTCTGGAAGAATTTAAGGATAAGAATGGATATCAAGCATTGAATTAATTAGGCAATCAATGGTGGAGGTCAAAAGTACGTTTCCTGGATTTCAGAGCCACATCAAATGGAGCATTTTCATTGGTTGACAGTCTGTCATGTGAATAGAACAGTGACACTAACACAAGATGTACAACAGAGAATTTCTGGGGAATATTCAGAAAAATCCACTAACGGTAATTTTCAAAATTCAAATTCAAACGTTGGATTTTTAGCTATAACTAGAACATCCCTGGAACCAGAAGAAAACACGAACTATCAAGTAATCAAGAGCAAGTTACTCTGCAGAACTGATCACTTCATCCTGCTGAGCATAAACTACTGGATCCAGAAAATCTTCAAATGTTCCTGCATTCAAGTATCATCTAGTATCACACTTGAAGAACCTGAGTTGCTGATCATTCAATATGGTCAATGGCTTGTTTAAAGCATAATCACTTTCTTGATTCACCACTTTGTATATTAAAGGAACCTGAAAACAGAGAAGCATTGCTGAAGTGTCAAGGACATTTGTGTTTTTTGGTGGAGTTGGTGAAGAGGTAATTCAACCCTTCAAAGACCAGTGGAGTACTTGGGAGCAACAATCACTACAAGAAAATCAGGCTTTAATGTCGGGAATTATCGTCATTAAATGTCTCTTTCCCGTCATTAAAAACTTTTAATGACATGAATTTTCCTCTTATTGCTCCCTCTCTAGTTAAAGGTAATAATGACGGGAAAGTAATGCCCGTCATTGATTGTGCGGCACATTCAATGACGGTGTTATTCTGTCATTGACAATAATTTTAATAACGAATAATCCCCTCGTTATGGGGTCATTTCCCTCTGATTGACTCATGATTTAATAGGAACAGATCCCCTCATTATATGCTTGTTTTCCTCTCATTAAATAGCTATTTAATGACGACATGTCCTCTTATTATACATTTGTTTCCATCATTAAATACCAATTCAATGACTACATATCCTCCCATTATAAGGAAATTTTCCACTCATTAGATCATGATTTAATGACAAAATATACCCTTGATGGGGTCATGAATACTTCGACATTATATACACAATGCACGGCCCCATACTACATATTTATATAATTCAAAATCATTACACAATATTTTAACACTAAAGTATACTTTATTGACAATATAAACAAACAAGATACTAAATAAGATAAGTATAAGATTGTTTACATAATTTTCGGTGAAGTTAACAAACACTAACAAACCTCCATCAGTATATAAGCACCAATAATCATTCCTTTTGACTTCATGCCAATCTTCAAAGGAACCAGTGAGCACTAAAATACTATAATCTGCAAAACGATAAACACCAATAGATGTGTGATTTACTAAATCAAAAATCTCACGATTTAATATTCAAATGTAGCATTATGCAAGGAACCACGCAAAGTCAATAGTGTTGTGTTAGCCCAGCAAGAATGTGATATCATGAGTAGCACAAAATCATTGAACTAAAGATCTTTTACCCACAAACCATGAACATACTTGAGAATATGGCTAAGATTCTGATATAAATTTCCAAAACACTATGATTGTCACACCTCTTTCCAAGAGCCATAAGTTGCACTTCCTTCTTTTCAAGCATACAATGTAAAAATTCTAGGATAAAACTTTATCAAAATTTACTAAAACTTTATCAAAATTTCCAAGAGCCATAAGTTGCACTTTATCAAAATTTACTAAAACTTTAGTTCAAATAACAAACTTTTATGTTTTCAAAATTTTCTATTTATTCAATTCCGATCAAAAATGACATTATTATGTAAGTGCCTAACAGTTAGAAAAACATTCACACTGAAACATAGTAGATCAGACTTAGCCAAACGGAGCAGATAAAATTCATGAGTTGAAGCAAAACCTCAGAGCAGACAAAATGTAACATTGTACTCAAAACAGATGGTAAAATAACTTCGGAAAAAACATCATGATTGATGCAAACACACTGTTTAAGATTTTTATAAAATACATGCAAAGACAAACTGAGAACAATACACAGAGCATCATCATATTGACACAAGTTCAGGCTGAACAAGGAACAACAAGGCAGAGCATATTATATGATTAAGGTATTGTTTTGCAGCTAAAGGATTTAGTAAAGTTATAACAAATTCAATTATCTTGTGTAGTAATTCAAACAAACTGATTCAAATCATTCAAATACAGTTTTGGGAAATTCAGATTGCACATGCACATATGCAAAACGTATACTACAGCTTAGCAATTTTCAGAATATGCTACTTAGTCAAACATGTATTGCATTGTTTCAATCTAATAGACTATGTGACTACTAAAAAAATGTCAACATTATGAATAGTATGTCAAATAAGATCATAGATGCAGCATGGATAAGATTCTAAGTTTAGTCACAGTTTGACCAAACAATGCAGTAGATGTGCAAGTCTAAAGAGGGGCCGAAGTTAGACTTACCATCGAAATGATCCAGCACTTTATGAAAATCGATACGTCCATAAATTGTATGCTAGGCAGACAGTTGGGGGTAGTCATTATCTTCCACATATTAATAAAAAGATGAGCCCCAGATCCTGATAAGAGCAATTAAGTATAAAAGATGCAAGTAGAACTTCCAACAAGATATTTTATTTAAGAAAAATACACCTTAGGAAAAAAAAAATAGAGAATGACAAACACGCAACATGGAAGAAGCATATATGTGAACGATAGTAAAAGAACGCTATACATGAATAATACATGTGACCAATGACAATCTGCTCAGGGAAAGCATTGAACCATAATTAAAGAGCCCCAACATGGAAGTATACATAAAATTCAACAAAATCTTTAAATAATCAATAGTACTAAACATGAAATCAGTGCAGATAAATGACTTAAAAGTGTAATTGTAGATGCCTAATAACCAAAACCTTTGGTACATGAGATATTCATTATTATCACCATTTTCAAATACAAGTGAAGGAAATTTTCCAAGTACCGATATAAATATAGTAAATTTGGTACTGATATTACCATATGCAGGTATAAGATGATAGACAAGTAGCCTGAGAACAGTCAATGGAAATTCAACTTGTAAATTGTTGTGCAAAACAATATAGGGCTCTAATATGAGCAGATAAAATGGAAGGATTATCATACTTGAGTATTGAGACCCATAGTAGAAACTGAGGAGAAAATAGTGTATTATTACCAATGACAGCGTGATCTAAATTTTCAATATAATGAAACAAGTAAAATACACAATACCTTGGCATAACTAGATCACAAAAGTTCCCGTACTTATTTTCAAAAACCTAAAATGGTTAAGAGAAGATCAAAATTGTTAGAATAATTGCAGGGGAAAAATGACGTATTTAAGTCGCAACATAACGTGTAGAAGGCACATAAATATAGCACTTACACACACCAACTCCATGTGGTTAGAATGTCTTTGTCAAATAATTCTGAAAATGAAAAGAAGAAATTTAAAACAAAGTGAACAAATCAAATAAATTTAGTTTCATAAAGATCAAGCAGTTAAACTTAATCGATACAAGAACACAAGAGGGAGGCAACCCATTTAGGGGAAAATAACTCTTCTATCACAATACAACAATTAGTGAAATACAAACATTGCCATCCATTATGTAATTAGAAGTTTTGAGGTTAAACATTAACTATATATAACCAATAACATAAGAAAGGGAAGACAAAAATAATAGCACGTCTCGAGATCTAATGGGCTTTTACACATGATGACTGCTACAATAAAAACAAATATTTATTCTACTTAAATTCTAATAGGAACCAAAAGCACCAAGACAAAAGAATTGTCATGGAACTGAAAGATGCAGGTTCTTAGATCTAAACGAGTTAGATCTATGCGCAGCGGATGGATCACGATTTATATGACACAATTCATAATTAAAGGACTTAAGTACTACAAGGGGGTTTAATATTATGTTACCAATAACGGGAAGAGTCGCCTTGATCTTACGATGTGTTCTCCAAACGGCGGTTGGTGTTCTCCAAAGTTTTTCTTCCACTAAAAACCCTAGTCAAGAAAAAACTAATTTTTCTCTCTTTTTAGACATGTGGGGCGAAAATTTTCTATTGCTATGAGGCTTGGAAGAACTCTCTTTATATAGGAGAGTAACCTTATCCTCCAACAATTAAGAGATAATTATTAAATTAACCCTTAATTCAAATAAAAGATAAATAACATAATTATCCTAAACAAATTAGGATAAATCATATTATTATCCAATATTCCATGAATTATCTTTTAACAAATAAAAGATAAATCACATGTCAAATAATTATCCAAGAAAACTAATTTCTCTCTAATTATTTGATGATATTGACGCCACAAATACTAGGGTTATAGCCCACATAAAATGTCTTTTATGTGTATAATATTATTTAGCCCAACTAAATAATATCTATGCATATCAATTAATTAGCCCAGCCAATTAATTATCACTGAGGCCCAAGTAACAAGATTACTAGTCCGAATTACAGAAGCCACATCGGGGACCATGGACCTATAACCAGTAGCTCCAATAATTAATTATTCATCAAACGTAATAAGTACATTAATTATTAATTCCGGGATTACGCCACCATAAACCCGAAACTGAACTCTACCGATTATAGATGTATACTTATACTCAACCCATAGAGTGAATAAGCGTCCATTGATATAATCACTACATACGGATTAACCCTCCATAGACTGTCCATTCTGAGTGGGAGGTCTCCGTGAACCCGACTCAGAATATCTTATCATTATTTACCATTAACCCCCTGATGATCAATTAGCACACATATCTGACTAGCAGCTAATTAGTCAAATGTGAACTCCCGGGATCAATCACTTTCTTAGGGCTAACAAACAAGGGGACTGTCTCTCTACTTCCCGCAGAAGAAATGAATTCCATGTCTCGTGAAAATCGAACTACTCACTCATCCGGAGATAGTGCCAATGAGAAGTGGCTTGGAACACATATTAAAGTGAACCGTAACTAACACATCAAACACTACCCCGGGACAAGCGACATCCCGTGATCACCTCGGGATTAAGGTTGATCCATATATGATCATCTAATGATTTAATAAGATTCCTCGATTACGGAATTATACCGAGAAATTCGGATTAAATCGGTCCAAATCTATATGAATGCCATCATATATAAATGCCCCACGTATGTACCCTCTACCAACATCCGGATAAGACTATCACACCCTAAGGTGTTCTGGGCGCATTATTGGTGTTTTAATCAAGAGACCCTAAACTCTAATTAAGTTCACCACGGACTAACAGTTTAAGCATATCTCCACCAACTCAATCCTCACGTGTAATCCATACACTGAGTTAAGTGGTTACATACATATATACTTAGGGTTTGCAGTGTATTACTTACAAGCACAAAGCAAGTAATAAGGTGAGATAAATTCTGTCATCCATTATTAAAAACAATTACACAAATTGTCTTTCGGGCACTACACCTAACAATCTCCCACTTGCACGAAATGACAAGTAACGATTGTTTTTAGAGCACACCCTTTCTTATCTTATTCACAACACTCTCCCACTTGCTCTAAACGCAGTTGAGATATATCCCTCAATGCCGTACCCTCCAAGCACTCGACTTGGTACACGGAGCAGTTAGGTTGTCGGCTCGAAACGACCTTTAGGATCGAAACGTCGCCGGTCCATCTAATCAGGCGGTACTCTCTCTTAATATGCTTTTGACCTCTAGTGACTGAGAAGATCCTTCTAAGCTATCTCTTCATTATTTTTACAACAAAGTGATATCGCCTCACTAGACCTGGAATTACTCCCAGATCAGAAAGGAAATTCTTAAGCCATATCGCCACTTTAGCTGCTCCGAAAGCTGCTACGTATTCGATTAACTAAAATCGAATTGGCGGTTCGGATTTCTCCGGACTATAGCCCCATCACAATGAGTAAACACTATTCCCGAGATCGTCCCAACAATCATCCTTAATCTGACTATAAGTCAGAATCAGTGTGGTCAACCATATTCAAGTTTGCACCTAAATATACAAGCATATTATTCCTCGTTCTTCAAAGATACTTGAGGACGTACTAAAATGCTTTTCAATGCACGAATCCGAGATTCGACTACTATTGACTTGTGATAACCTGACTTGCCGATATCCAAGAGAGACTCTATCCCATTTTCTCTTTATCCGGAGATTTAGAGAATCATTCCTGAGATGTAAGGTAGGACTACTCTCGTTGAATGTTGCATATGTATATGCATGATCATCTTAACCAATAAGACGGATGGGATAGCCAATGACTCATTCTTGTGAATTTGACCGAATCAAATTCTTAGAATATAGTCCAATTCTCTCATCCAGAGAATCTTGGCGTGTCAGTTTCCGACTTCAGATAGCACACCCATGTTGTTTCCAACCGTTTTAGTGTTATCATTTATGAACACTAATACTACTACTACATTACCAATATTGATATCCAGTCTACGAAAAACTTATCAATATTTTGGTCAAGTCCACATATTTTAAAACATGTGACTTTTAAATGACCGAGAGGTTCTCTTAAATCCACAAAGGATATAAGCCATGGCAGGCCTCCTACCAAAGGTTCTTTCTGAATGAATTAAGATATCGTTAGTCTCGCAAAAAATGTCTTAGGGAATCACCCCTATCTTCTGCTTTGTAACGAATCAGTTATTCATTCTTAGCTAAAACCCTTCTATTCTGAATGAATTCAGATTCCGTTGTTCGGCAAGAAAGTCTCAGGGAATCACCCTTATTTTCTGCTTTCTAACGAAATCTAGCAAGACTGAGTGGTGAGAGAGTTCAAGGTCTGGTTAAATCTCTACTTGTCAGGGAATCACCCCTATACCACTCAACTTTGCGCTGAAAGTTTAAACTTTCCTATTCATTCGACTCTTTTCCGTGTAGATCCAATTGCTCCCACTGGGCCTGAGACACTCAGGTGGTTCTACAAGAGGCCGAAACAGAAACCGGAGTACCAAAACTCCATTCACGGGGTTAAGGTTTTCAAACCAACCCGTATAATTAGAATCCTATACACCCACCAAGATCCATAGGTTATCAATCACCCCAAATAGATTATAAAGTCCAAAAATCACAATGGGTCAATGGTTAAACCATTCTCCCACTGTGTCTTGGGTGGATTGACATTCTGATCTAGTAGTATTTATCAGTGTAATCACCAACAACTAATGTTGGACGTGGTCTGATTAAATCAGATAGTAACTACCTTTGGGTAACCGTACTCCAAGGTTTAAGGCTGTTTCTTATAGATTCTATCAGAAGGCTTGTGACAGTTCAACCGTCACTTTCTGATCTCAAGAATCTTATAATGAACCTTCACTCGTCTCATTAAGATATTTCATGAACAGTCACAATCTGAACGTATGCGCAAAATCCCCAGTCCTACCTTCAAGCATTAAATGCTAAATGCCTACATTTACGGATGTGGTGTGAACCGAATTCACTCCTTATCCATAAACTCACTAGCATCTTCTAGGTAGACTTCTCGGTTTACATAATAATGTTAACCGTTATTTTGCAACGAATTATCTTAATCGAGTTTAGCAATGTATTGTAGCATATCAATAACTATATAGGGCAAGTCTATGGTTTCTTCCTCGGTGAGAAACATTCCACTAGGAGCGGGTCGAGCATCGGTCCCAAGACTATGCGATAGCCTATTTCGAGCATGGAATACTCTATTCTCTCGCTAAAATCGAGACTCCTCCTCGTATTCTTTCGATAAACCAACCGTGTTTTGAGTAGTTATCGAACGAATGTCACCACTCAAAATCTCCCACTAGCTTGTATCTCTCACTAGACCCCGAAGGTCATGGTGAACAAGCTATGTTACCCTTCAAAACTATTACCCTTTCCCGATTGAAAGGAAACTTAGTCATTGTTCCTTTGAGATAGTGTTCCAAGACCGGGAGATAGGAATCACCCTTAGCCGATCAAGAGTCTTGTCTCTAGGATATATGCACTAATTAATAGATATTGAAAGGTCGTTTATCTTAATACGGAAACCTTTTATCTTTAATAGTTTTAGATGTGTTACACATACTTATTCAGCTGTTCTAAGTGGTTCTGACTTTATCAAACAAAAGTCCGAGTCTCGGATTCGTACTACAAATGTCATATTCACTTCCCATGAGGCAACAATATATCGAGTTGAAAGTGAATCCAATTGTTTCAACGAATCTGTAAACAGAAAAATAAATTTTTCTGTGATATTCAAGGATAGAATCCGAAATTCATTTCCTTATATCACTCCCACTATTCTAGCTGAAATTACGCCCGTTGTTACTTTATTAATGCACAGCTTCATTGTTCTTCCAAAGAACTAAGCCACTGAGTCAAGTTACTCGGTTAAGAAAGTCGCTAAGGATTCATTGGTTAGTGATCCGAAATCACTTTCCTTATCCTATACTTTCTTTAATTAATGTTTCGGTTTAACCTCAAAACTTTAGTTAAGATGATTAACACTTATAGACATTCTTTCCCATTCTTAACTTTCCTTAAAAGGAATTAGTCTTGAACTAGCATTTCGTTTGAGTAGACACTACTCGTGAACTGTGGGATGTCTAATGAAAGTGTTACCCAGTGGGACTGATTTTCTAATAAATTAGAAAAACATAATATAAAAGCTCCCACTAGTTTATCGGTTCCAAATACCGTCTAAATAGCGATACTTTAATTTATGATTCTCCAATTTTTCTATCAGAAAATTTCTCGTGTAGACACTACACAATTCACTAGAAGAATTTTATCGTCCCAATCATCTTTCAAACTAACTACGGTTGTCTCTCATTCTGCACGAGTGACAGCAGTGACATGCCTATTTACGTCACTTAAGTTTTGAAGGCTTCAAGAGAAATATCTCTTCCGAAAAATTAATCGCATGTGAGATTACTAAATACAACGTTCTAGTTACTTACCACTTTTTAACGAAGTCATTACTAGTCAATTTTACACTAGCAGTCTAGCACCTTAGAGAGATATATATAACGAGCTTGTAAATAAAATTGACGAAAATAAATCCAAATCATACACTACTAAAATTTTAGGAACATAAACTAAGTACTTATAGTCTATCCTACCGTTCCAAGGATTTAATCTAATGCCTCGGTGCCGCCTTAGGGTAGGTCAAAGAGGTTTCGATTAATATTGAAGATCGATTGAGAATCGAACATCTCATTTGTGATCGTCAATCACCTTTCCTTTTTCACCCAAGGTACTACCAAAAATACCCTTTATGAGTGTGACCTACTCGTCTCGCATTTTTAGGTAGACCCCGAGTGTGCCGCCTTAGGGTCGGTCAGTGACCCGACGAGTACCCAAAATCCTATCCTTTCGGAGACCAAGCCTTGAATTTTGATAGCGGTGAAGGCCTTCCTTAGGGAGGCCGGTCCCAGGCCGGCACGAGGCGTCACCATTCTCTCACGTTTCTTGTGTCAACAGTAGAGGCCGTGGGGTCGGCTGTCGCCTCTCCCGCTCAATATTTTGAAAAAGTGGTGGGTTTACTGATCACGTTTTTGGACTTGATGTTACATTAAGGAACAATAAATCATAGGCGCGAATGTTGTCGGTTATGTGGGCTAGCCCACCCGACCTATTCGTTAGAACATATGTGGCCGTCGGACGGGTCAAGGCTAGGAGAGGTCCGTTGAGCCGTAGTGGCTCTTCGGATGGCTCAGTATTGCCAGACCCCCGTGCAAACGCCACACGTGGAGGGTGAAGTCGATTGAGCCGTAGCTACTGTTGACCACCCAACCGTGGTTAAACCACTTTCGAACCTGTTTGCCCGTGATTATCCAATCCTTAAACATCAAACTTTCACGTAGACACTACGGAACAAAAACGTAATCTCGTCTTAGGTAAGGTGGAATTCACCGAGAATCCAACACCTTAACCACGAGGTTTCGGGATTTTACTCCTTATGCTTTCGCGAGTGGGATTCACCGAGAATCCATCACCCAACCTCGACGATTGAAAAAACCCGTGTTCCTCGGTTTTTACCCTAATTAGTTTCTAATTAATATCAAACAATTAATTAAAACTAATCGTGTGTTTTATACATGCCTAACTAATTCCTCGAATTAATTTCTACATGTATGCATATGGAGTGGAATTTATGATATGATGCATTTCATGGCAATTTTCCGGTTCTACTCATACAATCTACACATGTATACTAGTGCGGAAAATAAACACCGAGATGGAACGTTGGCACCCCCGTAACTAATCTATTCGAAAATAAATTAAAACCCTAATCTGCAGCTGTTTAGAATCTTCGAAGGTCGGAATATCAAACAAACTCGGATCGAGACGAAACTTTCCAGATCTGATCTTTACTCTTCGGGCTTCAATATGGACGGTTGGATCGGAGCTTTGACTTTTCAATTTTCTCCAGTGAGCCGGCCAACTTGCTGCTGAAACAGACTCTTACAGCAGCGCATCATTCACTTCCCGAGGCCGATCGGGGATCAAGATGAATCCCGATCGTCCTGAAAATTTTATATCACGTCCAAAACCCCATGATTACCGATCTGAACGGTCAGATTTTCGTTTCAACGGTCCAATCCTTTCCAGAAAATCGAGGAAGTCACAGTTAGGGTTTCTGTGAATCCTGCGTTTTTCTGTTACAGCTGCCTCTTCTCATCAACGAACGGACATCCAAAGGGACTCTGATCGACGCCAAATTTTGTGGGATTGTTCAAAAACTTCCAATCTTGATTCTGACCGGAGGGATCTTAATTTTAACGGTTCAAAAATGGGAAAAACGAAAAGACTAAACAGCTACTGTACAGATCTATTTTCTGGAAATTAAACTTGCAAAAAAAAAATTACATAATTTCCTATACTCATATGAACGAATTTTTCATCGTTTATATGACTTTACAATAGATCTAACGGGTAAACAATGTCAACCCCAATCCATCTCTTCAACCACAACAATTTTAATCATAATCAATGCATAATTATAAGTAAAAATTACCTACATGCAATTCCACTCCTTTAAATCGTTTAACTATGACTATGACTATATAAATCATGGAACCTTGCTCCGATACCACATGAAGGATGCAGGTTCTTAGATCTAAACGAGTTAGATCTATGCGCAGCGGATGGATCACGATTTATATGACACAATTCATAATTAAAGGACTTAAGTACTACAAGGGGGTTTAAGATTATGTTACCAATAACGGGAAGAGTCGCCTTGATCTTCCGATGTGTTCTCCAAACGGCGGTTGGTGGACACCCTTCTTGATACACGAGCCTCCTTGATATGCAACACCAAGAAAAACTCAAAGTTTTTCTTCTACTAAAAACCCAAGTCAAGAAAAAACTAATTTTTCTCTCCTTTTAGACATGTGGGGCGAAATTTTTCTATTGCTATGAGGCTTGAAAGAACTCTCTTTATATAGGAGAGATAATTATTAAATTAACCCTTAATTCAAATAAAAGATAAATAACATAATTATCCTAAACAAATTAGGATAAATCATATTATTATCCAATATTCCATGAATTATCTTTTAACAAATAAAAGATAAATCACATGTCAAATAATTATCCAAGAAAACTAATTTCTCTCTAATTATTTGATGATATTGGCGCCACAAATACTAGGGTTATAGCCCACATAAAATGTCTTTTATGTGTATAATATTATTTAGCCCAACTAAATAATATCTATGCATATCAATTAATTAGCCCACCAATTAATTATCACCGAGGCCCAAGTAACAAGATTACTAGTCCGAATTACGTAAGCCACATCGGGGACCATGGACCTATAACCAGTAGCTCCAATAATTAATTATTCATCAAACAGAATAAGTACATTAATTATTAATTCCGGGATTACGCCACCATAAACCCGAAACTGAACTCTACCGATTATAGATGTATACTTATACTCAACCCATAGAGTGAATAAGCGTCAATTGATATAATCACTACATACGAATTAACCCTCCATAGACTGTCCATTCTGAGTGGGAGGTCTCCGTGAACCCGACTCAGAATATCTTATCATTATTTACCATTAACCCCCTGATGATCAATTAGCACACATATCTGACTAGCAGCTAATTAGTCAAATGTGAACTCCCGGGATCAATCACTTTCTTAGGGCTAACAAACAAGGGGACTGTCTCTCTACTTCCCGCAGGAAGAAATGGATTCCATGTCTGTGAAAATCACAACTACTCACTCATCTGGAGATAGTGCCAATGAGAAGTGGCTTGGAACACATATTAAAGTGAACCGTAACTAACACATCAAACACTACCCCGGGAAAAGCGGCATCCCGTGATCACCTCGATTAAGGTTGATCCATATATGATCATCTAATGATTTAATAAGATTCCTCGATTACGGAATTATACCGAGAAATTCGATTAAATCACTCCGGTCCCTATATGAATGCCATCATATATAAATGCCCCACGTAGGTACCCACTACCGACAAACCGGATAAGACTATCACACCCTAAGGTGTTCGGGCGCATTATTGGTGTTTTAATCAAGAGACCCTAAACTCGATTAAGTTCACCATGGACTAACAGCTTTAAGCATATCTCCACTAACTCAATCCTCACGTGTAATCCATACACCGAGTTAAGTGGTTACATACGGATATACTTAGGGTTTGCAGCAGTGTATTACTTACAAGCACAAAGCAAGCAATAAGGTGAGATAAATTCTGTCATCCATTATTAAAAACAATTACACAAATTGTCTTTCGGGCACTACACCTAACAGGAACCTATTGTCATCAAGAATACTCAGCAAACCTAAATATATGGAGTCATTCTCATAACTTGTAAGGTCAGTCACAAGGTGAACCACGCATCTCACACGACATCAAATAAAGAAAAAGGATTGATTGAGTTTCTCCCGATGAATTCGGAAGTATCAAGTAAACTGGTCTCACACAGAAAAATTATAATAAAGATAATACTAAAAAATCATTTATGAATCTTCAGCAAAGATCCATCCAAAAAGAAAATAGAGGAGGCTCCACCCTCAACAAGATCTGCCTAACAAATTCACCAACATAACAAAAGCATGAGAAGACGAACCTAAAAAAACAAACAAAAAAATTCACAAGCATGAATATAATGGTCTTGCTTCCAGGACCGGTCATAAGAAATACAGAATGAGAAACCTAAGGAATGAATATTCTTTAGAATATGCTCCCATAACTGACAACAAAGACATCTCTCTTATAATTATTAGCCAGAAAAAGTCAACTACAAAGACATGACAAGTGAAAACCATAGAGCTCACATAAAATGATAATAGATAAAAGGCAGGGGAAAACCACTTAAAGTTCATATACAAATGCAAAGAAACCTAGAACTCTTGGAAGACGAGTGAAATCTTGATGCTAAGAAAGTTGGGAGGATAAATAACATTTTCGAAGCCATACCGAATACTACGGAACACCCTAGTCGACCCTGTCAAGAAAGAACTACGAATAATAAAACAATAATCACCAGAAACACTATAGTTTTTAAAAACACATTAAAAATCATCAACTTAAATCCAAGCAATGACACCCAATGAACGCTTTATGATCATTCAATCAATAATTATATAAGAAATTCAGCAATACAACGATTAATATGATTTAAGTATTATCAACAGGACAGAAAAATCACAAACAATTTCTTCAACCACATACACACTCATAACACATCAGCAAGGAGAACCAAAACAAAAGCTCAGCAAAAAACAATATCTTTTAGGAATTCAGAAAACAATGCTAAGATAAGGTATTAAGATACTACATTACTACATGGGATTCTTCACCATTAAAGCAGAATGCTTAATACAAAAAACCAAAGAATTAAAAAGAAAATAATTCACTTTAGTATGACAAACCTACAAGATGTTGAAGCCTAATATTTAACTTAAAGTAGATGCAAACCTGCACTAACCTCAAATCGTCTGAAATCTGAAGCCTTAACATAACTCCCTGAAGTTTGATGAAGTATTGAAATCGAGACACCCAGATGAATAATCAGCCAATACCCAAGGAACATTGGGTAGTGTGTGAAGAAAACAACGGTGCGGTGGTGGAAAGTGATGAAAAAGGCATCGGTGGAGAATGAAGAACAGAGCGGCGATGAAGAGTATTGAACGAAGGGTTATGGTTCTAAGTGTGTATCGAATATTCAAGGTTCGAAGAAAGTAGTAGCAGCAGCAGCAGCAGCAGCGGCGGCAACGGCGGGTAGTGAAGAACAAAACGGCGGCGACGGGCAGAGAATTGGGTTAGGGTTATCGGCGTGAAGGCTGAGGGATGGAAAATTGGAAATGAGAAACGTAATAGTTTTTTTTAC
This sequence comes from Gentiana straminea, assembly GCA_036785695.1. Classification (NCBI taxonomy): domain Eukaryota; kingdom Viridiplantae; phylum Streptophyta; class Magnoliopsida; order Gentianales; family Gentianaceae; genus Gentiana; species Gentiana straminea. The sequence continues at coordinate 8,341,644 of JAVUPR010000224.1, read as the reverse complement.
GAATGAATGGATAGAAATGATAATGGGGTGGATTGTATTTTTAATTCATTATTTAAAGAATGTTCTGATTATTTTAAATAATGATGGGAATATTTTTATTGCACAGATAATGACGGGAAAACGATCTCTAATGACGGGAATTGATAGTTGGTCATCAAACAACGAAACAATTTAGGTCCCGTCATTAAAACTACAATTTAATGACGTAATTTCGACCCGTCATTAAATTCCTGTCATTGAAGTCCCTTTTTCTTGTCGTGAATTCTACCTTTTTCTTTGTATTCAGATTGTGAAGCCATAGTTATTGGTTAAGGACAATCACTTTAGGGCTTTTCTAATTGCAACTCAAAAGACTCAACTGAATTTCCTTCAATATCACAGGAGAAGAGTGGACTGACATGATTACACCACCTAGAACCACTATAAATCTTGCCTACTTTTTTTACTACATTTACTTACTACGTTTACTTTATATCTGGTGAATCACATCAACAAACAATCTACATTACTAAACAAACACTACACAACTGAGTGCCCAACACTTAGCTTCATTAACTTTGGAGTAACAAGTAAAAGCTTAATATTCCGCTTCACCAAACTTACCAGACTAGAGATCAGCTGATCTGTCTAACTCAGAAAAAGTTTTAAGTTACAAGTTTATTCACCCCCCCCCCCCCTAATCTTCTACGAAGCCTTTCAATGGACCAACAGATGGACCCAATGTTAATTTTGGAGGCAAAGAAAAACCGGAATTGACAATAGGAAATGGAGCCATCAATAGAGTATTTGTGACTCTTGTCAATAAGAGTAGCAGATCAAATCAAGTTTAAGCTCAAAATATGAACAATTTACAAGCATAATCTTGGAATTGGTGCACATGGACTTATTTGGAATTGTTGATCCAGTAAGTGTCAATGGGGAGAATTACACATTTGTAGTATGGATGACTACTCAAGTAACACCTAGACATTATTTCTCAACAAGAAGAAAGTGACCCTAAAGAAACCGCTAGATCCAATGAAAATGACTCATAATGAGTATTGTTTGTCTATCATCAAGATCATATCTAACAGAGGCACAAAATTCTAAGTCATGTTATCAGAACTTATTGTGAAGAAAATGGTATTCAACACCAACTGTCAAATTCAAGGACACCATGGCAGAATGGCGTTTTTTAAACGAGAAATAGAACACTTAAAGAAGCCGTTAGAACCATGATTGTTGAAGCAAGATTACCAAAGAAGACAGAAAATTTGATACTTTTCGTGTAACATGTTTTATCCTGAACAATGGTAAAGATTAGCTGAAATTTTGATGCAGAAGATGATGAAGGAACAATCAAAGCATTCAGAATATAGAATAAGAGAACTTTGGTTACCTAAGAATCAATTTCATGTGGAATTTGATGAACCAAATTTCATTTCAGATAAGATTGAAGAGCTAACTAAAAAACCTAATCAACTAGATATTTCGGATCCAACCTATGTTGATGAGGAAAGACAAATAATAAATATTAGGGATTTAGTTGTTGAACTAATTTTACAACCAGGTGAATCTGAATTAGAAGAACATCCCATTGAGAACAACATAGCACCAGTTGAACAGCCAGATCTAAATTTGTTGAGGGAACATGATGACGGTCAAATTATACCCGTAAAAGTCATCAACGTTGACCTTAAATCGAGATTAATAATATATATTTCATATTAAATCACATGTTTATATTTATTATTTAATGTTAAGTGATTATTAATATGATATTTGGTATTTAGCCGTTTTCATTATTAAAAGCCGATTTATTGTGCGATAAATGCTGATTTTGTAGATCACGACAAATCGAAAGGATTAATGTCATTCAATCAGTGGTCTCAAGATAATAAAGGAAGAAAATCGGAGCATTAAATGAAAGATTAATCAGTTCAACACGCAAGCGTACAGTGGGGAACAAGTCAGACAAAGAGACGCGTTTAACACGTGTAAAAAAGGGCTCGGTCGACCGAGCCTATCCATTCGGTCGACCGAGTATGTCGGCTCGGTCACTTACGGGATTTTCGCGTGTATATCTTCTAGATCCTCCCTAGGTCGGTTACAACCTCTATATAAGCAGCAGCTACGAGAAATTGTAAATCACACCTTAGACATACCTTGAATCATTCATTATTTCTTCAATCTTACAATTCATAATACAACTTTGATACAATGTAGAATAATTTGAGGGTTTCCAGCAATTTAAGGGCTGCAATATTTAAGCCTTTATTTTCTGTTTCTTTCTTTTAAGTAATTAATCCCTCCCAATTATACTTTATCGTTTGAATTAGTTAATCATAGCTAGATGATGTAGATCTAGGCTATGACGCTAGGGATGTGGCGACTCCTTGTCTATGGTGATCCCATAACCTACGTCATACACTTAGTATTTATCCATGAATCTGCATTGTTTAATTAATGCGTATCTATGTTAGTTTATATGAATGCTATACGAATTACTGTTTAATCCGTTGTGTATGATGAAACGCTGAGGGATACGTTCAGGGATGTAATCTGGGGGAAAAAGACCATTTGGTCGACCGAGCCCAGCTATTCGGTCGACCGAGCCCCCTGTTCATCCGTTAAATAGCCACGTCTTTATGGTTAGGTTAACTTAATAGAATTTATTATCTCAGTAGGTATGGCTATGGCTACGTTACTCGCTTAGTTTAATTAAAATGTGTAAAAAGGAAATACCAATATAAAACTCTTAGGTAGGCTTTGAATTGATCTTCGGACGTTCGGCGTTATCTAGGTAGGTTTATATTTGGGGATTGCTAGCACTTTTTGATTATACATACGTCGTAGATTAGCATGAGACTATAACTTGGCAATTGCTAGTTGGACGAGAGCTTGAGTAATCGTTTAGGAAGTACGCCTAACCATAGGAATGTTGCCTGGACGAGGTGTACGGTTAATATCGGCATCCTTAAAGTCGTAAGCGTGTGAGTTATATGAGATGGAGGCACCAAAAGGCGAAGTCACGTAACAATATCACAGTGATTTAGTGACTTTACCGGTGCTAAGTCAAGTTAAAGAGGATGACTCCCGTAGCCAATCTAAGATAGATACAAACGGATTGACAGTTAATAAGTTCAGTTTATTATATAAATTATCTAGGTCCAAACGATAAAGACTATAATTGGGGAGGTTAATTACGGTGTGTCGAGTCGTGTCTTTACCTTTCTTGTTTTATGTTGGTCGTAGACCGCCTCTATGTCCTTGACATGTTTAATTAATTGTTTGTATATAACATGATCCACAATTGGTTCCCTGTGGGATCGACCTTGATTCACTATAGCTATACTACGATGGGCCTAGTCCTCTTGCTAGTATTGGTTTATGGTGGTCAAGTATATTATAACCTGATTGACCCCGATCAAGTTTTTGGCGCCGTTACCGGGGAACCATCGGTCAATTTTATATATAAATAATTTTCTTATTCATGTTAAGTTTTCTGTTTTAGAGTCTGTTTTTACGTTTTTGAGTCCCTCTGGTTGTCTGCTCTGTCTAAAAATTCCAGAATCTTAAAATAAAAAAAATAAAAAAAAAAAAAATTATTTATTCGGTCGACCGAGAGACCTCATTCGGTCGACCGAGAATTTATAATTTTTTTGTTTTGTTTTGTTCTTGTTCGTTCTGTTCTGTTTACACGGTTTCTGATTTGTGTTTTTCGAGTCTGGAATTTCGCGTGTCTGTTTATCCCCGTATGTTTAATCCGTAGGTCTGATAGCAGCATGGGAAACCATGTTAAAATCAGTCTACGGTCTGTTTTGTTTTTCTTCTGTTTGCAGAAACCAGGGAAGCAATAATCTGAGTCAGTAATTTTTCGCGGGCGCTGAGAAAATAACCCAGCAAACATGTGGAGCTACGAATCTAAGATGGGAAAAGCGATGGAAGCAATACCTTTAAAGCACCAAGATGGCTCCGAAATTTTTTTAAAGGCTTAAATTCTTCGTGGTACAATGTTGAAGGAAAGGTACTACCTTTTTTGCTTATGTTTTACTACCTTTTGGTTTTTTTTGAGCATAAGTTAGCCTATACATGAACCTTAGTATGAATCTTAGCCCGGAGTTGGTTTGTAAGAATAATTTTATTAGTGTCAAATGTTTTGCCCCATATCTGTCTCATCTAGAGGGTGTAAGGAAACATGTAGTCGTTGAAAGGAAGCAATGAATAAAGAGTTCCTCATAGTTCTGTTAAAATCTCATTGTCCTATGCATGAGATTGCTTCTACTGGCCATGGGAGCAACAAATTGTGTAGTTTAAGCATTCAAAATCTAAAGAAGACGTTGAGTTTTGAGAGAACACAATCTTCTGGCTTTCGTTGAGTTTTATGGTGATGGCTTCTCGGTGAACCCACCTTAACCAGAAACGAGATTACGCTTTGGGTGACAATTTAGAAATCGCAGAATCGTAGTAAATGGGTTCGGAAATGGTCTAACCATGGCTGGGCGAGTTTAACCGAGCCTCGGCTCAATCGACTCCCCTCCACGTGTGATGTATGTTACAGCAGTTCAACAAGACTTAGCATAGCCGATAAGCCTTCAGGCTAAACGGGGCTTAATCTTGACGGATTGGCCTGAACTGTCACATATGTTCCAACGAATAAGACGGCGTAGGCTTGCCTACATAACCGACCTTATTTGGAGTACTTAGATTCATTGTTTCTTATTGTCAAGGCCAAAACCATAATTTTAGCCGAGTTTCTTAGAATTCACTAATTCCTAAAACGAGAGCCGAGGTAAGAGCTTTGGATAAATGGTATGGATAAATGTCGTTTCCTAGGTCTCACAACCAAGGGAAGGGTATTAATCCGCAAAAGCAACAAGCCCACCTCTTACAGTGCACGAAGGGTCAAAGTCTGGCGATCCAAGAATGATAACTGACAAGGATACTTTTTGGAAAGTCGAGCGGAGGACTTTAAACTCAGAACTACTTCTTTAAAACCCTTAGGATTTCTTTTTAGGATTATAGGTTTTGTTTTCTTTGAGTCAAATAAGAGTAACGTGAAATATGTTGAGGTTTTTTATTTTGCCGTGTTCCGATGGCCATTGGGCTAAGGATGTGCAAAACTTTTTTACTCAATATAGGCCACGTGAATTAGAGTTTCTTAGGAGAGTCGAGAAATTGCTAAAGAAAAGGAAATTTAGCAATCAATCTTAAGATGGAAGCATTAAGAGAGCTTGAGAATTACTGAAAATGTAACAGAGAATGATTGGTGCGAACAAGAACAATTTTGGTCAACTTCTAAAACCTTTTAGAAAGATGGTCCAAGTGAAAATCCAAAGTAGTGTGCAATTCATTCTGCAATTATCCTTATCTTTCCCTTTACACTTTTTCACCTTCAAACTTTTCGATTCTCTCACCAATCTGCCCCAACAGTTCACATTTCTAACCATTCTTTCATCGCCTCTCTTTCTTTCCATCCGTTTCACTCTCCCACCCAATCTCAATGCCTTAACCATTTTCAACCCACCCATAAACACAATTTCTTACCCACCCTTTATCTTTTCTTCCCATCCTTATGTGTATCTTTTTCTAAACCCATCATAGTCTCAACCTCCATTTTGTTTACACAATACCCTTGTGTTGCGGAATTTGAAATATTGATATGTTTTAATGATAATTTTTTATCATTTTGATTTTCATGATCCTAGTTGGGGGAAGTGTAGCTCTAACCCTAGCTAGATTTTAAAGGTTTTTGGTTCGATCAAAGTACAACTTATCTTTCTACCGGAAGTTTTAAATTTCACATTTTTTCCGTCTATTCCGGCATTTCTAGATGATAAGTTTTGTTCTGAACTATCACACCGATCTGACCTTGTTGATGACGGTTATGACTTTTACGTGATGCATTGGGTTATTAGTAATTTCAAGGAGTAGCTACATCTCCCTAAGTTCATGATATCCAATGCAAGCGAGAATTTTCTGCGCTAACTGTTTGATTTTATCGTTATCCTCTAGGTCGCATTGCATCTGTTATACCTTACCAAGTTTCTCTTTTATACTGGAATGAATACATAGTGAGCCAGTCCACCTCGTGTTTTCCCACATGGGGTTATGCTTTTTGATCTTTGTCTTATCCACCCGGTTTTTAGATGAAGACTACCATCTTTAGTTGCTTGTTTATTTTTCTTTCTATTTAGTATTTTTCTTGTCTTTGGTTGTATAAAATAAAGTGGCTTAAAATGTTTTTCGGTATTCATACCTAATTACTGCCACATTATTCTATAACTTCCATAGACATGGGGTTATTAACGGTTTCGTGGAGTTTGTCTGCTTATACAGGTTTTCACTTGCTTCTCCACAACGTGCTGAAATTTACTCCGATCTTTTTCCTTTACTTGAGAGCCGTTTCTAGAGCTAAGTCTTTTTCTTAAATTCTCATTTATTTTTGTCATTGAGGACAATGCCATGTTTAAGTGGGGGGTAGGAGACTTAGCCATGTTATGTTATAATTGAAAATTGAATGAAACGGCACATGATTGCAAAATTTGAATACATACCATATTATTTATCTCGTACCCTTAGAATTGTGAGTTCCTAGCTAAGAATTGATAGGAAATAAACCAAGTTTCATGAGTACGTGATCATTTTATACTTATGTTAGGAAAATTTAAGGATATTCATGCTCGTTTTTGCAAGTAGTTATTTATTATTCAATTACTCAATCTGTGAATCGAGTATACCGCGCAAATCATAATAACTGAAGAAATTATGTGTACATTGCATAGATGATTGGTTATGTAAACTTAGTGTCAATATCTATCTGCTGATGCATTCTTATATTTTAGCCAATAAAGCGGAGTAATAAGCTTGAGACGTACCTGTGTTTTAGCAAAATGTTAGACACTGGGCTTGTAGTAACATTACCAAAGTAGCCCCGCGCTTGTGGTAATATTCGATGCTATACATGATCTAAGATAGGGGGATACTCTAAAAGTTTTCTTCCTTGAGATTAATAGTATTTGAAAAATATGAAGATATGAAAAAAAATATTCAACTCTTTAAGAGGCTTTGAGTAGTACTCGGTCTCCAAGTCCAAAATCCCTATAGATACGCTCTTGCTTATTGCTCTAGTGCTCTAACCATTGCGAGGCATAAGAAGTATGAATGCTGAGGTTGGTAGGTTGAGATTGCGAAGTTAGCATAAACTCTGATCTTGCCACGAATATATAAAACTAAATGCACATGCACACATCACTTCGATTCATAGTCAGTAGTGAATAATGGATATCTTATGAGCATGACTAGTATGAGTTGACTTGAGTTTCTTGTGTAAGTATGATTTGACCATAGAAAATGTTGTCTTGGGGAATGACTTATTGATGCATTGTTCGGGACGATCAAAGTCTAAGTGGGGGGTAGTTGATGACGGTCAAATTATACCCGTAAAAGTCATCAACGTTGACCTTAAATCGAGATTAATAATATATATTTCATATTAAATCACAAGTTTATATTTATTATTTAATGTTAAGTGATTATTAATATGATATTTGGTATTTAGCCGTTTTCATTATTAAAAGCCGATTTATTGTGCGATAAATGCTGATTTTGTAGATCACGACAAATCGAGAGGATTAATGTCATTCAATCAATGGTCTCAAGATAATAAAGGAAGAAAATCGGAGCATTAAATGAAAGATTAATCAGATCAACACGCAAGCGTACAGTGGGGAACAAGTCAGACAAAGAGACGCGTTTAACACGTGTAAAAAAGGACTCGGTCGACCGAGCCTATCCATTCGGTCGACCGAGTATGTCGGCTCGGTCACTTACGGGATTTTCGCGTGTATATCTTCTAGATCCTCCCTAGGTCGGTTACAACCTCTATATAAGCAGCAGCTACGAGAAATTGTAAATCACACCTTAGACATACCTTGAATCATTCATTCTTTCTTCAATCTTACAATTCATAATACAACTTTGATACAATGTAGAATAATTTGAGGGTTTCCAGCAATTTAAGGGCTGCAATATGTAAGCCTTTATTTTCTGTTTCTTTCTTTTAAGTAATTAATCCCTCCCAATTATGCTTTATCGTTTGAATTAGTTAATCATAGCTAGATGATGTAGATCTAGGCTATGACGCTAGGGATGTGGCGACTCCTTGTCTATGGGGATCCCATAACCTACGTCATACACTTAGTATTTATCCATGAATCTGCATTGTTTAATTAATGCGTATCTATGTTAGTTTATATGAATGCTTTACGAATTACTGTTTATTCCATTGTGTATGATGAAACGCTGAGGGATACGTTCAGGGATGTAATCTGGGGGAAAAAGACCATTCGGTCGACCGAGCCCAACTATTCGGTCGACCGAGCCCCCTGTTCATCCGTTAAATAGCCACGTCTTTATGGTTAGGTTAACTTAATAGAATTTATTATCTCAGTAGGTATGGCTATGGCTACGTTACTCGCTTAGTTTAATTAAAATGTGTAAAAAGGAAATACCAATATAAAACTCTTAGGTAGGCTTATGAATTGATCTTCGGACGTTCAGCGTTATCTAGGTAGGTTTATATTTGGGGATTGCTAGCACCTGATTATACATACGTCGTAGATTAGCATGAGACTATAACTTGGCAATTGCTAGTTGGACGAGAGCTTGAGTAATCGTTTAGGAAGTACGCCTAACCATAGGAATGTTGCCTGGACGAGGTGTACGGTTAATATCGGCATCCTTAGAGTCGTAAGCGTGTGAGTTATATGAGATGGAGGCACCAAAAGGCGAAGTCACGTAACAATATCACAGTGATTTAGTGACTTACCGGTGCTAAGTCAAGTTAAAGAGGATGACTCCCGTAGCCAATCTAAGATAGATACAAACGGATTGACAGTTAATAAGTTCGCTTTATTATATAAATTATCTAGGTCCAAACGATAAAGACTATAATTGGGGAGGTTAATTACGGTGTGTCGAGTCGTGTCTTTACCTTTCTTGTTTTATGTTGGTCGTAGACCGCCTCTATGTCCTTGACATGTTTAATTAATTGTTTGTATATAAGATGATCCACAATTGGTTCCCTGTGGGATCGACCTTGATTCACTATAGCTATACTACGATGGGCCTAGTCCTCTTGCTAGTATTGGTTTATGGTGGTCAAGTATATTATAACCTGATTGGCCCCGATCAGAACACCCAACTGATCAGTTAATTTTAAATCTTCAAACAGTTGTTAGAAGCAGTAGACAGTTGAAAGATATGCTCACATGTTTCCTATCTTAGCTAGAACCAAAGATTCATGAAGAAGCTATTATAGATCCCGATTGTATCATTGATATTCAAGAAGAACCGAATGATTGTAACAATGTCTGGGAACTTGTTTCAATACCTGATTATGCAAATAATATTTAGACCATGTGGGATTTCAGAAAGATGATGGATGAACAAGGGGTTATTACAAGATATAAGCTGGACTTGTTTCAAAGTTGTTATTCTCAAGCAGACGGTATAGATTTTGATGGGATATATATGCACAAGTTCCCAGATTAGAAGCAATCAGACATTTCTTAACATATGATGCATTCAAGAACTTCAGAGTATACTAGATGGATGTTAAAAGTGTATTTCTAAATGAAATTTCAGAAGATGAGGTATATGTTCAACAACCTTCAGGTTTTGAGATTAAAGGTCCATAAGATAAGGTGTTTACATTAAAAAGCTCTTTATAGACTTAAACAAGCTCCAAGAGCATATGAAACCCTATTATGGTTTCAAGAAATGAATCATCGACAAGACATTATTCTGAATTGAAGATTAATCAATAACTCTACTCGTTCAAGTAAAACATGATGATATCATTTTTGGTTCTGATGATGAGAGACTTTTGTGGGGAAAAAATTGCACTGATGAAAAGTAAATTCTATATGGGCATGAAACAAAATTGTTTAAGTCCATAAATTGTTTCATGTTTCCGGAATTGAATTTCAAACATTCTAAACCCCGTCAAATTCAAATATGAGCCAATATAAACCATTTCAATCGGACATTTCATTCTTTACGCACCCATTTCATTCAAGCAGAAAATTTTCTATCTTTCAAAGCTGATTACTTTCAAGAATTTCTAGAGAAATTGCATTCAAACCCACTCACGAAGAAGTTATCACTGGAATAACCATTAAAGTGAATGGAAATAATTCTCCGTTGGTTGCAAAGATTAGTAAATTAATCAAGAATAGTGGTGTGCAAAGCTTTCTAAGTTTATACCTAGATGAAATCAACTACAACAATGTCGTTGATTTCTGGGCATATGCTGAAGTGGATGATGAAGAAGAGACGATTACCACGACAATGAATGAAAATGAGATAATTTTGACAGTAGAAGAGCTACGTATTATTATTGATTATCAACTTAAGGAATATCTAAGCCGAAGGATGTCAAATTTGATAATGCAAAATTCTAGAAGATTATATCCATTGATGAAGAGTCATCGGATACCTTTGCTTGGAAAGTAAATATGTTGAAGATGGAATTCCAGAAGCCGAGCCTGATCATTTCCATATGTACTGAAGGCAAATCCGGAGCATTTGATGCAGTAACAACATATAGATCTTAGTTGATGGCCACAATCTACTACAAGAAGTTTCACTAGGCCGCCTTTGTATTCAATCAGATAGTTGAGGAATTCAAGAAAGAACAAAAGATGGTAGAAGAAAATGGAAAAGTTCAACTTGGCATATTCCATCACACAAAGACTTTTGGTCTTGTTATACAACATCTTAGTTTGAATTTCACCTGTTAAATCCAAGAAAAGTTAATCCTTTGAAGAAGAGGTTCAAACCTTCTAAAAGCAAGGAAATTGAATTGTCATTTCTTAACCAATTCAACAACATCAAAAAAAGAGAAATCTTAGCAAGAAATCAGCTGAAACTGAACAATCAGCGAACATACATTTAGAATCTAAAGATGAAGAAGAGGTGCCCTTGTTTTCAGGGCCTTATTATCTTTAGATCCTTTGTTCATGGTAGCCTTAGAGATCAATGCTGGGCTATTTTCAAGAGTTCCTTCAAGCATGACTTATCTTCTGCTTTCTTCAGCTCTGACTATGGATATGGTCCCATTTAAATAGGGAAGATGCCCCCTACCTAGAATTTGAGTCTTGACATCATCATATTTATGATTCGGACCAGCAAAGAAGGAATATATCTTACCCTTCTAGAAAATTCTTTTAAATGACAATATCCTAATTGTCATTCATCTTGATACACCGATAGTGATCAAATTCTAGACAAGGATTCTACTGGACCACTGTTTAGCAGCAATAGTTCATGATGGTATATTTTGTACTATATTTCATAGCCGATTTGCCCCTGAATTATGCTCAATTGATGAGAGATGGTCTACTTATTGTATGAAATGCGTGTCAATTGCATAGTGGGTATTCTTGGATTGTAATCCTCCATTTCTATGTTTTGCCATTGGAATAAATACTGTGTTGCTTCGTTTTTCATGATTTTTAGGTAATACCATTTTCCGGGTGCAATGATAATTTGAATCCGATAGTGAGATGAGTTATTAGGCTTGATAAAAGAGGTCTAGGAAGAATCTGCTGGAAAATCTAGAAAAGTGTGCCTACCGCGGTGGGGTCCTGGACAACAAGACACCGCTTCAAGAGATACCAATAAGTCGTCTAGGGTTTCTTTTATGTTTATGCCGGTTATCAGAGCCTATAAAATCCATGTACCAGGCAATTGTAACATATACTTATAATGTACTCATATTAGATCTATGCTATATGAAATAAAATTCATCTTAGCTTATTGTGCGTTTTTTTGGATCCCTTCTCCCCAAGCCATCAACTAGCTTGAGTTGATCAGTCAAAGTCTCCAATGTTGAAGGTATGAATCTTTGAATGTTCTTTCATAATGAGCCCCAATTGCATTAAGTTTTATTAATTTCCCAAATTGCTGCATATATGTGAAATTACTATTTTGCCCCTTACTAATCAGCCATGAAGCATTTAAAACGTACATCATATGGCAGGTTTAATTGGTTTTTATATATAATTATTTACTATTTATTTGATTCATAAAATTAATTTATTAATTTTATAAATTGGTTAATTAGTTAACATAATCAATTTGAATCCATTTAAATTGAGCTGTCAGGCTTCCATATACTCTTGCCCTTTTTCCTTGTAACCTGGCGCATCAACCCCCAGCCTGTTTACCCGAGACCCGACTTTGACCTACATTACCCCTGCCTTATAAACCCCAAAACTCGGATGACCTCCTTCATTTTCCCAAATCATACAAACCTTCGCATCCATTCCCAAAATCTGCACTCTTCAATGCACTCCGATTTTCAGTAAAACCTCTTCTCTCCCTCATTCATGGCATATCCCGGAAAATATTCTAGACGCTTCTTCTATCTTCACCCTCTACCTTCCTAATATGTTTTTATCTTACGGAAATCAGGCCTTTTTAAGTAACGCAAACCTTAATTCTTTGAAGACACTTCTCTGTTCGAGCAACCTCATGAGTGAAACTTATTTATTGAAGGCTTGAATTCAAAAGATGCCATCTTTTGCCCCGATTTTGTGTTGATTCGATGCTTTGCAACACCGAATTCAAATTTGTGAAGGCTCCTTTCGAATCGAAGCATTAAAGGTTGTATCTTTTCTTTCATAAAGTCAATATCGTGATTTATTATCTAATTTGAACTGTTTATCTGTCTTGACCTTTCCTTGTGATGTGATTTGCAGATCCTTGGGAAATGAAACACGTGAAAATCGTGACGTATGACTCCCTGCCCATTAACGACTGAATCTTGTATCAAATTCAGCCTAGGTTCACCGAGGATCGAAGTGGTGCCATTTCAGTGACTGGTATTTCTCTCTTTAGTCATTCTTTGCCCGGTTTTGTGAATCTCAACCCAAACCACTCAGGTAAAATGGCTCGAACCCTCTCTTTAGGCTATACGGTTGAGTGTAGAGTTTTATAACCCAGTGATGACTGTGTTTTGAGTCAATGCTGAAGGCAATTGCCCAATGATGCTTAAAATCGGTAAATTGAAGCTTTAGTTGGCACTCCTACGCGACCACATACGTCCATTTCTACGTGAACCAATTCGTGGTATAGCTTTTGCCATATTTTATCATTTCATAAATATCCGTCAGAGATTTATGGATATATCCATTTCATGTTAAAAAAAATTCCTTATTTATTATTAGTTTCTTTAGCTAGTCTGATTATCCCTGTCTTTGTTTATGTTTCGGATTGGAACAAATTACTATAAGTCATCCCCTCCTACGGATTAATCAACACTTTTCACAAATTTTACGGATATAAGCTCTTATTTTCATACTTGTCCTTCCTTATCTTAAATTTGAATTAACTGCAGAATCTACTTCTTTAAAGACAATAAGTTTCTTGATAATTTTTATTGATTCCCTCATCCCACGAAAGGGGTGTTCAAATATATAGCTTTGATTTGGTCTGTAGTCAATGCTTGTTTCAATTAAGGTAAGTGTACATAATTGAACCATGGCTCGGTCAGGTCCCTAAAATGATATATTAGAACTTTATCTAGGGGAATCAACCGGTTTTACAGTGATTGCATGGTTAAACCAAAAAAATCTTATGGCTCATTGACCAGTACTGCTTCTTCCATTTTGCCTGACGGCCCCTTAAAGAAACTTACTCGGCTCATTGACCAAAAACCGAATTCCTTATGATTTTGTTCACACATACCCCAAAGATTTGTCATACCTTCGGGGATATAAATAGCCAGTGACAATAACCTAGGATTGCATCAGTCAAATACACCGTAATCCAACACTTTAATTCTTTCAAAAAGTAAATTCTTTTGTAAGTATTCTAAGGGTGTGGGAAGTGAGTTGATTATCTTGAGAGATACTTCAACTGGTGTGCTGTTATGATATTATGGATATGGGAAAGGCACCACCCAGGAGAGTTCTACGCGTATCTTGTGCACAACCCAGGAGCCACATTTGCCATGGTCCGAGGGGTGAAAGTTGATTTCACCATCGAGCGGATCAGTGAGTATTATGAGGTGCACAACCCACCAGTAGGCCCAGAGGAGTATACATCATCCTCCAATGTTAATGATCTGGAGAGGATGCAGATGATTGCTGACTACTTTGGGGTAGTATGGAAAAGAAATCTGACGGGAGTCCCAACTATTTTCCTAGGGAACGACCTATCTTGGGATAGGAAGATGCTGATTAGATTTGTATGTTCCCGCATTCTTCCGACCAAGCATACGGACTCTGTTACACCAAAGCGGGCGTTGTTGTTCTACCTAGAGTAGGAGTCTCCTGTTAACATCGGTATCTTGATGAACAGCCGAATTCTAGAAATTGCTGATGAGTACGAGCGAAAGCTTCTGCCGTATGGCCCGATGATAGATATGTTCATTCTGGAAAATGAGGTTCCGGTTCTAGTAAGTCACGATTGGGATGTTCCTGGGCCCAAGATAAGCTCACAGTCGGTTTCACGAGCACTTAGACGAGTGGGTCAGAGAGCTGAGAGAGAGCGCACTCCGGTTCACGGGGGGCTCGATCTCAGAGAGCTCGGATAGACGAGAATGCGAGAGAGATTGCAAGTTTGCATGGCAAGATGGATCGTATGATGGACTTCTTAAGCATTCCACCTTCAACCCCACCACCAAGAACTGCACCACATCATAGAGCATCCTCTTCTTCTGCTGCTGCCTCTAGTTCTGGACCACCTATTGGTTTTCGAAAGCCAGGGTGACTGGGAGGATTATTTTGAGAAACACTAGTTATTTCTAATTTTTGTTGTTCTTTTCCATTGTAGTTTTTTTTTATTATTTCCTATCTAGCACTATGGCAGACTTTTATTAATAATATATTGGTTTTGTCGACTTAAATTGTTTTGGGGTTATTTCTCTCTTTCGGCCGCATTTTTATTATATGGTTACTGTCTCCCGAATTTCTTCTCTTTGATTGTTCGATTTATTTAGCACATATATTCAAGGAGTTCTTAAACGACGCCCGTTGCATTATTGGAGATCCATTTCTTTTCTTTGCTCCGCCCTTAACGAAGCTATGTTCCTTTTCATTTTCTCATTTCATCTTCTCATTGGGGACAATGTTTCGATTAAGTGAGGGTAGGAGCGTCACTTAGCTTTTTAACATCATATTTCAAGTTGCTTGATTATGTTCATTCTCTTTAATGCACTTTTCACCACGTAGACTTTTAGTCGTTTCCAGTAAAAAATTTGAGCTAACTCATTACATTCTTGTTCCACAATGCATTGGTGAGAGTCAAGTCCACTACTGAAGTAAGTGATGTATTAACCATATATTCTGTTATAAACCACCCTATTTAGCACGAATAACTCAATTCTACAGTATGTAGTATTGATGACGTATTATACAATTTAGTATGGACGAATGAGCATGTGTTATGTGCATGAAGTAGTGACTTATTACTTGTTATTTTTCCAATTGCATTCCATTCTTAAGCACGTAATCGGAGTGAAGTATTTACATGAGATGAAGAGTTATCCTAGTCCGGGAATAAATATTTGTCGGTGCATATACTTTAATCAATTGTCATAGTAGGATGGTAGCAACTTGAATGCCAAACAAGGTAAACCATGACAAAACGGACTTGCGAGTGAGAGCGAAAAAAGTAAAAAATCTGCCCAAAAGAAAAAGAAAAAAATTGAAAAAAAAGTATATAATAAAGGCAGTGAGGGAAGCGAACTCGTGGAAAAAAGGGCAAGACCCTCGCATAAAAAAGAAACAAACGAGGGCCTAAGAGTAATACTCGGTCCCCAAGTCCGCCTGGCCCAAGTAAGGTTTAATATTTTTTGCCTGAGTCTGAAGGCAAGAGGAGCGAGTGTGCACATTGATAAGTAAGGATTGTGGGGTCTCTATGAGCTCAATTTTTCTTGAATGCACTATCAGAAAAGATTTATCACACAACACATTGATGCATTGGTCAGTGATGATTAATGGGGAACTTATGGATCGATGCGTGGCCTATGTTCTGCCCGGAATCCTGGTTGATATAATGTGATTCTGTATGCGTTAGTGTTGTTTGAGGGTTATTGCACACACACATTGGTTCATGATATGAATACTGTTTAGTGTGTTACTAATGGATATGAGTTGGCATGTTCCTTATCCTAGCAATGAGAGGCATTGTTTCCTTTCAGATTTTTTGCTCAGGACGATCGAAAGCTAAGTAGGGGTAGTTGATAACGCTTAAATCTGACCATTAAATTACCTTTATTTACCCCGAATTATGCTCGAGAGAAGATAGGTAGGCTTATTATTGTGAGGAATATGTGTTAAATACTAAGTTCAAGTTCCTAGGTTTACGATTATGCATCTGTGTTATTATCTAGTAGACTTGGTACTGTTTTGTCTTGTTTTGTACACTTTTCAAGATGTACCGAAATCTGGTGCATCTTGGAATGGATCTGGACCAAAGAGAGAGCATTTTGATGAAATAAAGTTTCTTTAGTTCTTTTGTGATTTATTTTTTGGTTTCCTTCCTTCCACGCCATCTCTAGCTTGAGTAGATCAAGCTAGATCTCCAAAACCGAAGTTATGAAGCATTAAACATTCCTTTATGTCTTTATTATGGTATATCTAGTTGTATTTACGTGTTACCGTTAATATGCATGTTTAACAACCCTATAATTTACTTGAATTGATCAGAACGAAGCAATGTAGATTCCAGAATAGGAACCGATGCCCCCGATTAATCGGCGGTCTATACCGATTAATTGCGGAAATATTTATGTCCCCTTAATCTGAAGATTCAGCGTCAGCTACGTTGATCTACATGATTGATTAAAATGATTACTTAGGCCTGGACAATCTAATATTCTACATCATAAATTAACATGAAGGACTGTTAGTGAAGTGTTAATTAGGACATAGTCTTGAAGGATCCCTAGGAACGTGCTAGTGATACTCGATAGCTGCTTAGGGAGATTTTAAGTCTCGAGCCGGCATCTCTATTGCTACACAGGTTTAGCTACATTTGGAGTGAGGATTTAATGCTCGACAGAGGAGATGAAGAGTAAAAAAAGGCTGAGAAGCTTATCAAAATTATCTTTACGGGATTAGCCTCTTGGGGCTGATCGAATGCCGACAGACGAAGTTGGAGGCAAGGGGCGGAATCTACACCAGTCAAAGTGGCAAAGCCTTTTTATGTATAACAATTCTGAGAAAACATAAATCTTGCAATTTGGGATCAAAGAATGGACATAGAATCTACCGAGCACTCAAGATTCCACCCTTGGAAAACTTGATACCTTTTGGACTAATAAGAAAATGGATAATTTCGCTTAATTGGGTGATTTAGGAGAAAGAGAAAGCACCAATTCGAGCATATTGCGTATGGACTAATACAACCAACGAATGAGGTTAGTTGCATATTGATTGTCTGTTGACCTTACATTGGAAGTAGGTAGGGTTAGGAGATTGCACCCGTAGCTAAACAGAATTAAAATGTTTGATTAATTTAGGGAAATTAAGTGGGGAAGTAAACATAGGGATTAAATACACCAAGTTAGTAGATATATGGGGTTATGGAGGAATACCATGTTTGTTTCTATGTCGTTGTTCATCAATGACCATATTTGTCTTCTTAATTAGGTTAGATTCATTTATACTCAAGTTGCATTGTAACTATGGGATCGACCTTGATTCGCCGTTGCTATGCTATAATTTGACCCAGTACTCTTGCTAGTATAATCGACATAATGCGCGACCATCAAGTTTTTGGCGCCGTTGCCTAGGACAATGGCCTATTTCAAGAATAAACGTATTTTATTCTACTTTAGATGTTGTTGATTTGATTTGATTTATATTTATTAGGATTTGAGTCGTCCTGCAATATACCTGCATTGTTTTACTGCCAGAATAAGAAATTTTGACCCCGATTAATTATGGGTTGCCCCTGATTATTCATGGCCCGGAAAATCGATTTCTGATAGCCTCTGTGATTCTGTGTATATCCCTGTTAGTTTTGGTTAGTAGGTCCACAACAGCTGGGTCTGAACCCAACTGAGGCGGAAGTTGCTAACCGTTTGTTTGTTTTTTGTTTTGTCTTTTTTTGCAGGAATTACATGACACTTCAGAAATTTGATCAAACAGGATTTGGGAAAGCAAAAACAAGTCAAGAACTATGCCTCGTATAGTGTTGAATATCAAACCAATTTCTATGTATCCAGGCTCAAAGGTTAGAGAGCAGTATGAAGCAGATAAGAAGAGAGTGGAGGAGGAGAAAAAAGCACTCAAATGTGAAGTCAAAGAGAGCCCAAAGGAGTATAAAACTTATCGCCCAAGTGAGTTTCCTATTGAGTTAATTGACATATCTTCTGATTATGATTCCGATGATCCTGAAGAGGACCTTGATACTATGTTTTACGAGCCTAAGGATTACCCGGACTCGGATACAGTAGTAAAACTAGGAGACCCAGGGACATTTCGACTCCAAATATCGATTAACGGTGTATCTGTGGGTTAGGAATCTGTGACTCTGGTTCGAGTTGCAACATTCTCCCTTTTTCACTCTGTCAATAAGGAAAGATTCAGGTAAACTTGGAGCAAACACGGTCCATTAAAATTTGCCGATCGTACCCAAGATATGCCAGCCGGTTCGCTAAAGAATTGCAAAATCAAGGCTGGAGGATTCACGTTCCCTATAGATTTCATAGTCCTAGATGTACTAGATTATCTATTTCCACAACAGGGAATCCTACGGGCTACGAACCGGCAGGTAATGTGTTGTTTACCACTAAAAATCAATCCTTTATCGCCACAGCCTAACATGGATTTTGGTGCTAGATCAAAATAACCGCTTAATCATCGTGCGCCAATAATTAAATGAATAATTCTAATCCAATATCCATGAAATCAGAAGAAAAAAAAAGAAGACAAATACTAACAACCGAACGAGGAGAAAGAACAATTAGACCTCACAATCACATGAAAAAAATAATCAGTCAACTGGAAACTAGCTATTCATGACAATATAAAATAAAATAAAGCAAAATAAAACAAATCTATACCATCAAACGCCGGCCGGCCAGAAGTTCACCAGCTTCGGCTTCTGTTCAACTTTTTATTTTTATTGATTTCAACTAAAACATGTCTCCTTGCACAAGGTGCATCGGTCTAGTGGTGAGTTAGACTATAACATCTCATGGAGACTAGTGTTCAAACCCCGTTACGGGCAAAAAAAAAAAAGAAAAGAAAGTAGGAAACCTATTTAGAATTCTACTTTTGGCCCAAGTAAAAGCCCAAAAAGAACAATAATAATAATAACAAAAGAAAACAAATTAAATGTGGTCTAAATAATAAAAATAACTAATGTGGCAAAAGAGAGAAAATCTAAGGTTAACTTTAATAGGCTTTGTCTTATCTTCACTAGTCTGAATCCCGACATAGGCAGAAACCGAAATTCTCGAATCTTGAAGTCCTTCTTTTTCCGTATCATCCACAAAACTTCCAAATATTGCTTTATAAGTCCAGAAATCTTTCAGG
This sequence comes from Gentiana straminea, assembly GCA_036785695.1. Lineage (NCBI taxonomy): Eukaryota > Viridiplantae > Streptophyta > Magnoliopsida > Gentianales > Gentianaceae > Gentiana > Gentiana straminea. Next base: position 8,322,106 of record JAVUPR010000224.1, on the reverse strand, counting down.
GTCCCCACGAGCTCTTAAAACCTAAAAATCATTAAAATAAAATAAAAAACATACCCGAAACGGAGTATTTCCCGACAAAATTGATATATAATAAACACATAAAAATCCCATAAAATACGGTCTCATCACTCCCCACTCTTAGATTATTGCTTGTCCTCAATCAATGCACTCTCAACCCCAAAAAATAAGAAAGAAAAAAATGCATGTACCTCATTCCTTTATGAATGACTTAAAACAACATGAATACAAAGCACCACAAGAATTCCATCAATGACGCCCGTCCAACTGTCTCATCAACCTCATTCTCTATAATGCAAGCCAAAAGGTAATCAAGAAATATACTCACACACTAGTGTTCATACGACTAACTTTATCACACTCGATCATATACTTTAAAGTGGAAAACTAAAAGAATCTGAACTTGTCCTCATTGGTAAAACTCTCAACACACAACCAAGCATTACCATACATTTTCATATCAATCAAATCTCCACCACTATGCATTCAAAATCCAACGCACAAATCATGAGGTCTTTTACAAGGTTGTAACGGGGCAACAGACTTAAAACAAGGTACGGAAAGGGGAAATATAGGGGCTAAATTGTCAAGGAGAATGCATGAATAATGTTAGGAACATTTTATTATGTTTTGATGATGGCCATACTAGCTGTTATAGCAAGCCGGAAATAAGTTAGAATTCTCTGTATAAGTCTTTACTTAGATTCTGACATGTAGTATAAGTTAAGTCAGACAAGTATTGTACTAGTTGGTAGGACGGTTGAGTAAAAACAGATTTTCGGCAGAGTGAACCCAGCCATGTACCAACAGAGAATCATGAAGACATTATGGTGTGACTTATAACCAAGGAAGTCTGTGATGACCTTGGATAAGTCTAAGTTACATTCCCAGTGATGAAACATAATGTTTAAATATGGTGTACATTGATCTCACACAAATCAAGGATCAGTGAAGTACAAAGATTCTCCTGAACCTAAAAGAATGAAGGAAACAGTGAATTGACAGAGTGAACTGACTATCGGCTGAGAGAAGACAAAGCAGTGAAGGAAGATCTAAACGGCAAAGCCAGACAGTCACTTAAATGTTCAGAGAACGGCCAAGTAAACCTTACTTGATCAGATTTTTAAGTATGAAGAAGATACAGAGGATCAAGCATTAAATGCACAATCAATTGAGGATCAATCAAGGACGGATTTTCTGATAAACGTTTGAAGAAAAATCTGATCACTGAAATCAAGGAGAATATAATTAAGGGGGAATTAAGAATAAAATTAAGGATTATTCCCCTCATTAAAATAGCCAACGGACGGAAATTCAAATCAATGATTATCAAGGTTATAAATAGAAGGCATTGACAGGCAAGAAAATGATATGAGAACGATTATGTTTGATAATTTACAAGCAGAAACTCTGTCAAAGTGAAAAGCCTTCATCTGTGCTAAAAGAAAATATCTAGAGATCAACTCAGGAATCAGAACTTCATTTACAAATCAAGCTCTGAGATTGATCAACAAGTTTGTGGATTTAATTCACATCAACTGAGGCAACTGAATCAGAGGAATCTGAGAAGGAGTTGCAACCTTTGTGATAGCTGTTGAAAGATTTGTTCTCAAAGAGCAGTGATAGAGACTGAGTCACTGAAGCTTTTGAAGACAGGGAATGATAGTCTTGAAAATTATGAAGCTTGTGTAATCAAGGACAATCGTACAATTTATCTGTGAAAACAATAGTGAATTCCACCAATCATCACAGGAGAAGAGTGGATTAAGGGATTAGACCACCCTGAACCACTATAAATCTTCGTGTCTATTTACTTTCAGCAATTTACTTTTCAGCACTTTACTTAATTGCATAATATATATATGTGGTTGCATAATCTAATTTGAAACAACATTTGAAGAAGGGACTTATCCGCTGCCCAAAAGCTTTTAAATATAAGAAAAGTTTTTGAAACTCCAACATAGTCTTTCACCACCCCCCCCCCCCCCCTCTGACTATAGCTTTACCGTTCTCTTGGACCAAAAATTGGTATCGGAACACTGTTCCTAGTATCAGAACCTGTTCAGATCTAATTTCTGGTAACAAGGAGATCACATATTTTCAAAGTAGTTTTCAAATTTGTGCTTTATATATATATATATATATATACACACCTCTTATTTGTATTTATGGATTCCTCAAATTTAATGTCAAAGGTACATGTATTCAATGTTAATAATTTTGATGAATAAAAAATAAGAATGTTTTATCATCTTGCAGAAACTCATGAGGAGATGTTGGATATAATAAATGATGGCCCAATCGAGATTTCAACTGGGGTAGCCACAGGAGCAGATCAAGGAAAAGTAATAGACAAACTCAAGAAAGATTGGACCAAGGATGATAGGAGAAGAGCAAATCTCGACTTTGTTGAAAAATACATGATTTTGAAGACCTTGGACAGTAACATGTTCATGAGGATCAAAGATTGCAAAACAGCAAAGGAGATGTGGGATAAAATGGCACTGATCGATGAAGGATCAGAATCAGTTAAAGAAAACAAGTTATATGTTGCAAAACAGAAATTTGAGAACTTCAAAATGAAGGCTGGTGAAACCATTGATCAAATGGACAATTCTCTTGCATCATCAGTGAATTACATCAACTTGGACACACATATCCACAGAAAGAAGTTTGCCTGAAGATCTTGAGAGGCTTTCCTGAAAGATGGAAGATCATCACATCAGTGATCAGAGGGACATCAAATCTTACAAACACTGATACCTTAACTCGAATGACTCAACTAAAGGCTCATAAATTTGAGTTGAACTGCGAAGACAATGCACCAACAGAGGCACATAAGGCTAGTGCACTGGTTGCACCCTAGCAAAGTCAAATAGTTGATGCAAACAGGAAAGAGACACAGGAGCTGAAGGAACATGTAGCTTTACTAGTAAAACCTTTTGACAGGTTTAGTAAGAAGAAGCAATTCAAAGGAGGTTCATCATCATTCAAGAAGTCTACCACAAGCAAAGACATGAAGAAAAAGGATGATGAATACAGATGCTTCAACTGCAAGAAGAAAGGTCATTTCAAAGCTGAATGCCCTGATGAAAAAGATAAAGATGAGGACAAGAAGAAGTACAAGACAGTTGAAAAGAGAAAGAGCAAGAAAGCACTCAAAGCTGAATCTAGCAGTGAAAAGAATGAAAAATCGACTGAAAATGATTCTGATGATATTGAAGCTGACAACTAAGACAATGATATCTATGCCTTATGGCTAAAGAATCTAATGAAATTGAAGTAACTTCTAGCCCATACTCATTATCAAGTGCATCCACATCTAACACTACACAATCTTCTATTCTTCCACTAGATTCTGCAAACCTAATCCAAAATATCATGAGTAAATTTGAAGAAATTGAGTTGAATCATGAAATTCTGGAATAGGATTGTGAGAGTCTAAGAAAGGAGAATAAAATATTTAAGAAAGAACTGGACAAAGTAAAAGCTGAAAAAACTAGTAAGGAGATTCACTCAACTAATCAACAAGCATTAGATGATCACTCATCCAATGTTGAAAGATCAGCTGAGAAAATCTCCCTACCAGTGAAGATCACCACTGCACCACTGAATGAACCAGCTTACAAACCCTCAAAAAGGTTTGGATCCAGATCTGGTCTTGGCTACAACAGTCAGGATGAGAATAGAAACAATGGACAACACAATTCTGAATCTAAGACCAAGAATGGACCAAAGTTCAAAAAAGGACAGACCTTAGTTTCAACCACTCATTCTGCATCGGTGAAGTCAAAACCCAGTGTAGTGAAATAGCAGACCAAACCATCAATCCAGCCAACTAAAGGCAAAGGTTTTCTGAAAGGTAAGGGAAGACTTTACCCTTCAAAGGATGATTGGAATATTGCACCTCCAAAATACAAGAAGAAACCATTTCATGCTATGCATCATGTGTTTAAGAAAAACCAACCAAGGTATGTTCCTAGACACATGAAGCAACATAGGTTTCCCACTGCATATTGGAAAGTGAAAAAGGATGCAAATTCACCAAAAAGTATAGGAGAGTATCAGAATACCTTCAGTAGAAATATTAGAAGCTATTCTGCCATGCCTTATACGTATGAAGTTGAAGACTTTAATTATCCAAAAAGAATATCATTTGGATATACACTGGGAGTTGAAGGCATGACTGCTAACAGGTATGGACCCAAACAGTGTTGGGTACCTAAACATACTTAATTTGTTTTGTAGGATGTCTGGTACATAGACAGTGGATGTTCCAGACACATGACATGAAACAAAGGATGGCTCACTGACTTTAAATCTTTTGATGGACCCAAAGTCACCTTTGAAGGCAAAGACAACCTTGGTAAAATTAAGGGAGAAGGCATAAGGCTCAAAACAATTTGAAGATTCAAAATATGGCCTATGTTAAAGGACTGAACTTCAACCTATTAAGTATCAGTCAATTCTGTGACAAAGGGTAAAATGTGCACTTCGACAAGGAAGGATGCAAAGTGATTCACAGCCGAACCAACACAGTTGTACTCACAGGAAGAAGAGAAGACAACATGTATGTGGTAGATTGAAAGACACCAACAGCAAAAACATGTTTGCTTGTCAAAAGTAAATAGTCAACCAGCTGGATTTGGCATAGAAGATTGAATCATCTCAACTTCAAAACATCAACACACTGTCAAAGAACAAGTTAGTTGAAGGCCTACCATAGATCATATTCAAGAAAGAAAGTCTATGTGATGCATGTCAAAAAGAGAAGCAGATTAAAAGCTCTTTCAAGTCAAAGCCCTATCAGTCAACAACAAGAATTTTGTATCTTCTGCAGATGGATCTTTTTGGACCAGTCACACCAGTCAGTATAAGTGGAAAGAAATACACTATAGTAGTGGTGGATGACTTATCCAAATACACCTGGACTATATTCATGAACAAGAAGAGAGATAGACTCAAAAAGATTCCAGATTTGCTAAGAAGAATTCAAAATGAGAAGGAACTGAAGATTATCAACATCAGATCAGACAAAGGCATAGAGTTTCTAAGTGAAATTATCAGAACATACTATGAAGAAAATGGAGTACTGCATCAACTATCAGCAGCAGAGACTCCACAACAGAATGATGTAGCAGAAAGAAAAAACAAGACACTCAAAGAAGCAGTCAGAACAATGATTGCAGAAGCATGTTTGCCAAAGAGATTTTGGGGAAGTAGCGAATACTTAATGCTATACTCAAAATAGATCAATCATCAACAAACATCATGGAAAAACTCCATATGAAATATGGATGGAAGAAAACCTAATATCTCATATTCGAGTATGTTTGGATCCAAATGTTTTGTTTTGAACAGGAATCAACTACATACTTTTGATGAAAAAGCCGATGAAGCATTCTTTATGGGATACAGACACCAGTAAAGCATTCAGAGTACTCAACAAAAGGACGCTGGTGATTGAAAAATCAATTCATGTAGTCTTTGATGAGTCAAACACAAATGGTGAAAGCCTTCAAGAACATGAATAAGAACTAGGACCAAGACAAGTATACATGAATGCAACAATACCCGCTACCATTCAAAATCACAATCTTGGCAATCAAGATGAGCCACAAGTCAATACAACAGAAGAGGTACTAGCACAAGAGCATGAAGCTGATACACAAGTTGAAGTTGGGGAAGCACCAAGTCAAGAACAACTTCAACCTGATCTTAACTAGCTAAGAGATCATCCTGAAGATCAAGTCATTAGAAACATTCACACAGAAGTCAGAACCAGAAGGCAACTGGAGCATATGCTAACATGCTTTCTATTTCAAGTAGAGCCCAAAAGAATAGATGATACAATCCAAGATGCTGATTGGATTACAGCTTTGCAAGAAGAACTAAATGAATTTGAAAGAAATGAGGTCTGGGAACTTGTTGACTGACTAGACATAGCCAACATCATTCGAACAAAATGGGTATTCAGAAACAAGATGGATGACCAAGGAACATTTGTCAGAAACAAAGCAAGGCTAGTTGCTAAAGGCTACTCTCAAGCATATGGAATAGATTATGATGACACCTTTTCCCCAGTAGCAAGATTGAAAGCAATCAGACTTTTTCTAGCTTTTACAGCCCACAAAGACTTCAAAGTTTACCAAATGGATGTCAAGAGTGCATTTCTGAATGGACTTTTGGAAGAAGTATATGTGGAATAACCACCTGGTTTTCAACTTAAAGGGAAAGAAGATAATGTGTACAAGCTCAAAAAGGCACTTTATGGACTCAAACAAGCACCCATAGCTTGGTATGAAACACTGTCACAATTTTTGATCAAGAATGGATTCAACAAGGGTACTATAGATAAGACTCTCTTCAAACTAGAGGAAACAACAAGCACCATGTTAGTTCAAATTTATGTTGATGACATTATCTTTGGATCAGAAGATGAGAAGCTATGTGAGAAATTTGCAAACTTAATGAAATGCAAATTTCCGATGAGCATGATGGGAGAGTTAAATTACTTTCTTGGCCTACAAATGAATCAAATGAAAGATGTCATTTTCATTAATCAAGCCAAGTACACAAAAGACTTAGTACACAAGTATGATATGGACACAAGTGGCACAACAGATACACCCATGTGTGCAAGAGTCATTCTTGAAAAAGATAAAGCTAGAAAAGATGATCAGAAAATGTACAGAGGAATCATTGGATCCCTACTATATCAAACTGCAAGCAGACCTGACATAGCATTTGCAGTAGGAGTATGTGCAAGATTTCAAGCTCAAACAAAAGAATCCCACCTTCTAGTAGCCAAAAGAATAATCAAATACCTGAAGAACACAATCAATGTTGGAATTTGGTATCCAAAAGGTGGAGGCTTCAAATTGATATTATATTCAGACTCTGACTATGCTGGATGCAAGATAGATAGAAAAAGCACCTCTGGAACATGTCAAATTCTAGGCAGTAGACTAGTATCATGGTTTAGTAAGAAGCAAAACTCCATATCTACATCAACAGCTGAAGCAAAATATATAGCAGTATGTAGTTGCTGTGCACAAGCACTTTGGATTAGACAACAGCTAAAGGATTACAGAATTGAGGAGAAGACAATTCCAATTATGTGTTACAACACAAGTGCAATCTCCATTATAGAAAATCCAGTGTTGTATTCAAAAACAAAGCATATTGATGTGAGACATCACATTATCAGAGATCATGTTGAAAAAGGAGATGATATTCTAAGATACATACCCACTGAAGATCAATTGGCTGACATCTTCACAAAACCACTCAGTCATGAAAGATTCAGCATGTTAAGAACAGAGTTGGGAATGATAGAAATTGACTAAATACAAAGGATCAGCTAACTGGAATAATCAGCTAAGTAGCTGCACCAGTAGACTGAACCTTTGCCGTTATGAGTAAGCTCATTTAGCAGGTAAGGAACTGGTACTCAGCGAAGTCAACTTCACTGATTTTTAGGAACAATTACATACAGCAGCTCAGTGAAGCAGTCACTACACCGGTTTAGTGACCAGCCAAGTCACTCAACCAAAATATAAATTGGAATAAACAGCAAACTAAAGTTTGAAATAAATCAGTTTAATACATGTGGAAAATCAAGAAGTTATGGAGGATTATACTACGGAAGATTGCACATGTGGAGATCATTTTTCAATCGTGAAGGTCACTATATTATTTTTTGAATTAAAAACGACTCGATTCCCGGGATCTATCATTACTCACCTCAATCCTTTCCCCCACTATACTCAAATATCATGATTTATATACATAAAATCACTCCATTTCGTCACAAAATCCTTCCATATTCAACCACGTTCACACTACTGAAATCATCCTATATAAACCACACTTAGAGGTTTTTTAGAATTCTTTACGATCTGTTGCAAATCATAAACCCTACTTTTCTCTCTGAAAAACCAAAGTTTGTCAAAATCTCAAAATTACTCCAAAAATGGCTTCCTCTTCCCAACCCACTTAAACTGGAACACAATATGAGATATCAATTGCAACCAGATCGTTCTTTCAATAAGAACACTACTTAAAACTGTGAGAAAATGATGAAGAAGCAAAACGATTGGCAGCTGGATGCAAAATTCTGAGATTGCTAACCTTTCTAAATCCTCCAATCACCGATGTTTGCTATGAAAGTCTAATCTCTTTCAGGAAGACTGCAAAGTATGTCTCTGGGCTCCTTGCAGATGAAGGTGACGAATGGGAGGAAGACAAGATTGTTGCATCTGTCAACGGCACAAAAGTTGTCATTACAGCGAAGGTAATTCGAAAGCACCTCAAACTTTCAAATAAAGGTCAAGCAAAGGTGGCCCTAGTACCACAAAACTTGGATTACTTCTGGGTAACAATCGCCAAAACGGAAAACCCAGGATCCAAGAAGGTCAACTGTCTTAGATCTTCTTTAAAGAAACCCTTCAGTGAGTTCAGTGCACTAATTGGAAAGAGCATTGAATGAAAGCTAGGGGAAATAATGCCATGACAAAGGCTAGAATACATCTGATGGGAATCATCTACAATAGTCTGGAGTTCAATTGGGCCAACTATTTATTCCTAAGAAATAAATATCAAATCCAAAGAGAGGCAAATACGGCCAAAATGGGGCAAGCAGAATGAACGAAGAAAAATGGACATTTTTTTGGAGAAAATGCCCTATGGAATTCAAATACAAAATCTGTTACAATGTCTACAAGTCCATGTTGTCCAACTCCATAAATTGCATGAATCCAAAATCATGTTCACCTATGTCAAAAAGCAAAAGAAAGCAGGAGAAGGGAAGAGAAAGCAACCCACAAAACATACATCTGGCCACAGAAAGAAGCAAAAGGTTCAAAGGAATTTGGACAAGGAAGATTTTGGAAAATTAATTGATGTAGAAGAAGATTTCAAAGTTGAGGAAGAACAACCAGAGGATGAAAGTGGAAATGAGGATGAACAAATTCAAGATGAGGAAGTTGCAGGAGAAACTGGAGATGATGATGAAACTCCAGAAGAACCAGCACAGATGTGTGCAACTGACATTGATGATAGAATTGCGGCATATCTTGAATTTAAAGAAGGTGATTCCAGAATTCAGCTTCAAGACTCAGAACACATGCTTGCTGTGGGGGCTTGGTTCTTTAATTTTCTTGGGATCACATCCCTTGTTGGTGTACTTGATGAGTCACCACTCTGGGATATGGTGGATGCGGCTAAGGCAAGGATACATCTGCCCTCTGACAAAGAAAGTGATGAATCAGCTGATGAAAGTGATTACCATGATGATGACGATGGTGATGATCACAATGATGATGATGTTGGCGATCAAAATGGTGATGGAAATGATCCAAAGGATACTATTGATGACCAAGATAAAAAGGATGAACAAATAGCCGATGCAATTGATGATAACATTCTCTTAAGCTCTTTTCTATAGACACATGCATCAGAAAAGTCAACCTCACCAGCTAAGAAAACACCTCATCCTCTATCTGTTGACATTCCGGCTGACCTTATAACAATGTTGGACACTGGCTCAGCTGCTGCAACACCGGTCAAGGCAATTCCCAGCACAGATCAATGGGAATAAGAGACAGTGCTGCACCACAATTTACTCCTACTCAAGCACTTGAAAAAGTAGAAGCTAGTGTCGATGTCACTCAATGCATAGACAGAGGACCACAAACAGAGCGAGACCCAGTTGATATCCATAAAAAATTCACTCAACCGACCACTGGCATATTAAATGGGGCCTCTGAAAAAGTAGCAGAACTGTTAGTTGAAGAATTAGAGCAGCAAGCCATGTATCTCAGATCCATGACTTTAACATTTATTGTTAAAAGTCACTCTATTGAAAGAAGATTCCAGGTTGTTGCTGAGTATATTGATGCACAGAACATTGTTGTGCACAGAAAAGCCGACCAGATCAAACAAATGAACAACTATTTTACTCACAATTTCTCAGGTCTACGAAAACACATCTCTTTAGAAACTAAAGCAATGGCCTCAGCACTTGGCACTAGGTTTGGCAGTGTAATCAAAAGGTTAAATGACCATGATGCCAGATTTACATCTATTGACTCCAAACTGGACACCTTGATTGGTACACCTGAAGCTACAAACAATATCTTGCTACAGCAGAGTTGATGCAGCCAAAAAGGGGGAAAGTGGAGATAAGCCTGAAGGATCAATAGTTAGACCCCCAAATTTTATTAAGGAGCAGCTAAGAGCAAGGGACAGGGAACTGAGAATTTAAAATGAAGCTGAAGAGCATCTAAGAAGGGCAAGAGAGGAGAGGGAAAAAATATCAAATGAACCTTGCATAGGTTTCCCTCATCCCATTCAAAGAAGTGATGATGATAGAGATAGATCAGGTAGTCAGCAAAGACCTAGATCAAATCAGCAAAGGAGATTAGCATGTCAACACAGAACCAGCACAAGCAAAGAGAAAAGAAGTTTCCCAACCCACAGAAACAAGCAAGAATATGAGGTTGAAGTAATAGACAGGGCAAGAGAATTCTTCAGAGTCCAAGAAGGTCTGTATCCTAAACAAACACAAGATGAAGCATGGGCAGGATGAAAAGTTGACAGTTGATATGGCCAAAATATACAATGATATTAAAAGACAACATGCATCTCTTAAGCAAAATGTTGGAACCAGCAGACCAAGTACAGCCATACCACTTTCTGCAAAAAGACCAGAAGATTTACCAAGGGAGCAACAAGAAAATTTCAACTACATTGTAAAATTCTTCAACCCTATGGGGAGAATAAACCGGCAAGAAAAATGGGGTCTGAACAAGAATCTCAAGTTTGCTGACTCACACATTGCTGAAGCTAGGGATAGACTTGAGAAATATTTTGGAGAACCCAGGGAAAATGACACCATGCCTGATTTTTACAGACTCTTTGACAAGAGAATATTTCATGGAGTCTCTGAGTACACTGTTATGGCATACTGGAAGTGGAAGTTTCCATAAATTGATTGGAAAGATATGGAGGAGGTTCAGACCATAAAATTCAAGAGGTACAAAGCAGAATTGAGCAAAATATAATTACTGTACTTTGAATATATTTTGAACCAATATTTGCTGTTGCCCTTAAATGGATGAATTAAATTGTTGAGATTTATTCCATTGTTTATTATGAAAAATTTGGCATACTTATGTTCAGTCTTACGAGGGTTTTGGCATTTTCAAAAAGGGGAAATTGTTAGGACCATTTTATTATGTTTTTATGATGGGCATACTAGCTGTTATAGCAAGCCTAAAATAAGTTAGAATTATCTGTATAAGTCATGACTTAGAGTCTGACATGTTGTATAAGTTAAGTCAAACAAGTATTGTACTAGTTGGTAGGACGGCTGAGTAAAAACAAATTTTCGGCAGAGTGAACCCTGCCAAGTACCAGCAGAGAAGCATGAAGACATTATGGTCTGACTTATAACCAAGGAAGTCTGTGATGACCTTGGATAAGTCTAAATAACATTCCCAGTGATGAAACTTTATGTTTAACTATGGTGTACACTGATCTCACACAAATCAAGGATCAGTGAAGTACAAAGATTCTCCTGAACCTAAAGAATGAAGGAAACATTGAATCGGCAAAGTGAACTGACTATCGGCTGAGTGAAGACAAAGCAGTGAAGGAAGATCTAAACGGCAAAGTCTGACAATAACTTAACTATTCAGAGAACGGCCAAGTAAACCTTACTTGATCAGATTTTAAAGTATGAAGAAGATACAGAGGATCAAGCATTAAATGCACAATCAATTGAGGTCAATCAAGGACGGATTTTCTGATAAACGTTTGAAGAAAAATCCGATCACTGAAATCAAGAAGAATATAATTAAGGGGGAATCAAGAATAAAATCAAGGATTATTCCCCTCATTAAAATATCCAACGGACGGAAATTCAAATCAAGGATTATCTAGGTTATAAATAGAAGGCATTAACAGACAAGAAAAAGATAAGAGAATGATTAAGTTTGATAATTTACAAGCAGAAACTCTGTCCAAGTGAAAATCCTTCATCTGTGCTAAAAGAAAATATCTAGAGATCAACTCTGGAATCAGAACATCATTTACAAATCAAGCTCTGAGATTGAACAACAAGTCTGTGGATTTAATTCACATCAACTGAGGCAATTGAATCAGAGGAATCTAAGGAGTTTCAACCTTTGTGATAGCTGCTGAAAGATTTGTTCTGAAGGAGCAGTGATAGAGACTGAGTAACTGAAGCTTTTGAAGCCAGCGAGTGATAGTCTTGAAGATTGTGAAGCTTGTGTTGTCAAGGACAATCGTACTATTGTATCTATGAAAACAATAGTGATTCCTCCAATCATCACAGGAGAAGAGTGGATTAAGGGATTACACCACCCTGAACCACTATAAGTCTTCATGTCTATTTACTTTCATCAATTTACTTTTCAGCATTTTACTTAACTACATAATATATATATGTGGTTGCATAATCTACTTTGAAAAAAACATTTGTAGAAGGGATTTATCCACTGCCAAAAAGCTTTTAAATATAAGAAAAGTTTTTGAAACGCCAGTATAGTCATTCACCTCCCCTACCTCTTCTGACTATAGATTTACCCTTCTCTAGGACCAACAAATAACCACACCAATAATCACGTAGTCGCCAAGAACGAATCTCATTCAAACAAAATGTTGCTCCAACTTCTATCACAACATCCTAAGAATACAAGTGCACACAATACTTTCCAATGAAGCTTGCAAATAATGGGCGAGAACAAGCTACTTATTCAATATATAAAACACTCGTTCATTGTAAGTTGTTTTTTCAACATTCAACTTTTTTTTACTCTAGATCTTGCAATACACTTCATGAAATAACTTCGAGCCATACTTATCCAGATATTTTATTCTTGATACTTCTCCAAAATTTCATGCAACAATTCATATAATCTCTTGACAATAGGGTCAACAAAACAAGGGATCTCGTAAGAAAAGGCCATGGGATTAATTTCTAGAGTTTTATCAAAGAAAGTGTTAGGCTAGAGGGGGGCTCACTTAGGGGTATATAATATGGGTAGGCCAAGAAAAGTGGTTCTTGAAGGGGTCAAATCATAGGTGCCTCAATCACATAGGTGCATTGAACTTGAAAAGCGTGGTCTGGAACTGTATGTCAATGAAAATTCTAGAATGACATTGGAAGTGTGGATAATACTCATTGGAAAATATGAGCGAGTGCACTCTTTGGCCAGGTAAAACCTCACTTTTAAATGGTTTTTCATTAGGGCTCAATGATTTTACCTCCAAAGTTCATAAACAAGTGACCTAAGGGGAGTGTGTCACAACAAAAGTGTGTATAAATGAAAAAGTTGGTAAAGTGTCATAAAAGGAATACTCGGTGCTTTCCTAATATGTCCTAAAGATGAAATTATACTAAGAAAATGCATGAAAAGCTCCCCTACACTTAAATCATACATTGTCCCAAATGTATGCAAAAAGTGGAAAGAAAATTGCAACATATGGAATGATATTCAACTAACATGGTATGCATGATATGCAAGAAATAATAATCTAATATGGAAGAAAATAAAAAAAATAAAAATCAAAGTGTTGAGAATACCTTACAATTCGGACCGTGGGGTGATGAAAAATAAGCTTTGGAATGCATCGTGATTTCGTATAGTCAATGGCATCCGGGGTGGTGCGGAAGGGAAGATCATTGGAATGATTTCGGACTCGCGGAGGACGCTTGTGGATGAAGGCGAGAAAGGGTGGAAATGTGGGAGGTGGGTGGGGGTAGAAGTCGTGGTGGGAAGTGAAAATTATGGGTAGAAGAGGCATTGATTTAGGTTTTATTTTATTATTTTTTAGGTTAAAGGTTGTAAAGGACAGGTTTTAATCTAAAATGGGTGAGAAGGACAAACATGTAGTAACCCATGTACAAAAATGTAGTAACACATGTACTAACTGTCCTTCTCAACCATTTAAGTTTAAAACATGTCCTTATGGACTCTGACCCCTTATTTTTTTGGGTTTTTTTTAAAGTAAAGGACGGGAGGGAAGTGGGAGTTTTTTTTTGGGTTTATTCTTCTCTCTTATTTTTTGTTGTAGAATTAGCCCCTCCATCTTGTTCACTTGCATGACCCTGGTCATCTCAACAACTCTAGGCACCAATGACTCTTCAACTATGATTACCTTCGGGTGACTTTCTGTTGAGTAGGTGTCCTAAACCCAATTGGGTTGGACAGGATCTGACCGGGTCGGGTTGTTTATAGTTTATTGTAGTTCATGTAATAACTTTATTATGCTTAATAAAAGCACTTTTGTTATTATATATTGTTTATCTTCATGTTATTGGTTGTATATATAGTAATGCCTCTAGTGTCAAACTGTGATAGAGAAACCATGATAGTGATTATGGTTGATGAGATCTCTAATCACTTTAACAAGTTTGATACTTAAATGTCTCGAGTCATATGTACCGTCAAATGGGACATTGATAGTATGATTAGACTAGCACGTATTGGATGTCTTCTATCTTATAGAAGGTAGGGATAGATCTCATCTATCAAAGTGTATAGACACTGGGATTGTACGTGGGTGTGTATTAGAGAATGCGTACGTTAGACTGACCCACTTACATTAAGGTGTGGCGGTTGTGTAATTATCCTTTAGACCGGAGTCTTCATGGCATCACGGTGTGGATTGTCATGCTTTGACAATATTGAGATTTCCCCTATCCATGGGGCGATCAGGCGGTAGTGATTGGGTGTGATATTGAAGCATGCGGATTTTACATGTTTGGTCATCCGGGAATCACGTATCCTATGATTGGGATTGAATATCCAAAATGGCCTTCTTATAAGGAATGTCTAGCTCTCAAGAATCTTTGCAAAGTGGGAGTAAATGTGTTATACCAAGAGCTTGATATCCAGATTATAAGATACGATCGTTAATGTATTGACACACGAGATACGATCGTATGGATATTATTACAGCGATAGGATTGTAAGTTACACGGTAACTGCTTCACATGAAAGATAGTAGTCATTGCATTTTACTCTTCCGATGATTTGGTGTCACGGTGTGTTGCTAGACGCTATCCCATGATCGTTAGGCTTGAAGGGCATTTTCATAATTTGCACTTTGTGTCTACGGCCAACATATTCGGAAGCCTATCGGGTCACACACATATTGTTGGAAATAAAATTTATCTTTTGTTGATGATTCATCACTTATTCAGTCATTGCTTTTGACCCCATTGATGAAGTGTCATAACTAGCTGTTATAGTGAAAAGCAAAAAGATGTCTAGATATCAATGTATTGGATTTAATAGAGTCTGATATTTGTATAAGTTAAATCAGACAAGCACTGTAATATTTCTAGGTTGAGAACTGAGATAACGAGAAAATAGGAATTAGTTAAACTGGAAAACAGAGCACACAATATATAACTAAAGAAGATAAGTTCACTGAGGGACACAAAATCGGTTGACTTATCTAGAAGACAGAAGAACTGAGGGTTCAAACTTAGTTGATGTAGAACTGATGGTCACAGACTCAGTTATTGAAGACAGAAGAACTGAGGGTTCAAACTCAGCTTATGAAGACTAAATCGAGACTATATAAGTTATGCTTCAGGCAAGATTGTGATAACCTGAACTGACTATGTAGATCTTGAGCCAAGACACATAAGGACAATGATGTCTTTGCTAATTTCATTTAAAATGGTGCACTCTGGTTAGATCTATAATAATTAGATGAAAGGAAGAGTACTGAGTTGTTGAAGAAGAGTAAAAAATTAGTTAAATCTCTTAGAAACTGAGAACAGACAATGTTCTCAGTAAATCAGTTTTGAAACTAAGGCTGAACTAAACTGAAGAAGAATCCAACCGTTACAGTACAAGGATCATGATTGGAGGATAATCTATCCGTTCTGACAAGTAACGTACAAGCAAGAAATTAGGACCACTAATGACTACTAGGATTCGAATTCAATTTATCTGACCGTTAGATAAATCCCTTTAAATAGGTTGTTTCTTTAGAAACAAAAAAAAGGGGGAGAGGAATTCTAAGAATCATTTTGGTCAAGAAATATTAATATCTAAGGGGGAAAATAATTTAAAAGAATTCCTGCTAAACAATTAATTGCAAGATCAAGAAATTTCTTCAAGTGTTCATTAGCATTCAAGCATATCAAGATTTATCATTTGAAGAAATCAGAGCTGATCATAAACCGTCTTCATCTAGAAGAAAAGCTCATATCACAAGTGAATCATATTCATTGATTCAAGTCTCAACTTTGATTCTATCAAAGGTTCTAGACTGTGAATCACCAAAAAGGTGTGAAGGACAGTTGAGTGCAGTCAGGAAGACTGTGGTTGTGATGAGCTGGTGAAGAGGCAATTCAACCCTCCAAGGACCAGTGTTTCAAACAATTGAAGAGCAGCCATTCTACCTGTTCTACAAGTGTTTTGATAGTGAAGCTAGGGATTAGTAAAGGACTATCTGTTTAGAACTTTTTGTAACCAGACCATCTCAAAGAAGTTCTAGTGGAATTTTCCTCCGTATCATAGGGGAAGAGAGGACTGACAGGATTACATCACCTGGAACCTCTATAATTCTTGTTTATTTACTTTATGCATTTACTTAATGCATTACAGTCTCTAGTTCTTACTTTCAGTAAACATAAGAAACTGACTCAACACATTATCTGATAATTCATATCTTTTAAAGGCTTAAATTAATCCACTGCCAGTTAACTAGACTAAGGACAAGTCAGTATTGATTTATACTCGGTTGAGTTAGCTTAACTCCACACAAGTTTTAAATGAATCTTAATTTGTTTTAAAT
This sequence comes from Gentiana straminea, assembly GCA_036785695.1. NCBI lineage: Eukaryota > Viridiplantae > Streptophyta > Magnoliopsida > Gentianales > Gentianaceae > Gentiana > Gentiana straminea. The sequence continues at coordinate 8,305,243 of JAVUPR010000224.1, read as the reverse complement.
CCAGTTTTTAGGGACAAGATTATTCACCCCCCCCCCCCCCCCCCTCTAAACTTGTGTTAGCTTTTCCAAGGGACCAACAATTGGTATCATAGTAGTTCTTCCTTTGGGAAGTGATCCAAAGATATCTTACAAACCAGTTGTTGAAAACCCCTTACTATATTAGTTGTAAAACCTTTTTATTGAAACTTAATGGATACATCTAGAATTAGATGTTGGCGGAATAACCCCTTCACTGACTATTTCCAAAATGTTGTTTCTGACTTTCAGAATCAAGTATTTGAAAGACTCAGCTCTACAAACTCACATACAATTCCAAAACCTCATTTTAGTAATGATGTGGAAATTGACTTCAACACGTATGATGATGAATTCAGAGGATTTACATCCCTAAGTCATCTCTCAGAAGAAGCAGAAAAGGAGTTGCAACGAGTAGCTGATTGCATAGAAGAAAAAATAACTGAAACCTTCATTGAAGATCCATCCATCGCAAAAGACAAATATATTGTTGAGATTATACCCATGAGCTATGGAGGTGAAAGTGATGAGGAAATCATACTGCTAGGAGCAGCACTGGCAAATATCAATTGCAAAATGAAACAAGTTCAGAATGATGAAGATTCCTCAGATTAGAATTTATCTATCAAACACCATGAGGTAATTGATCTACATCTCATACTCACGTTGCCAAAAACAATCAGAGAAATGAAGATTTCAATGAAACCTTGGACATACTCATAAAGGAATTGGAGGTAATTCAGAAGAATTATGAGAATGTCAAAAAGGAGAAAAATTTATTGAAAGCTGATGTTTCGAGATTGAATGTTGAGATCAATTTAATCAAGGATAATAATGGAACCAAGGTAATTCGACCAACTGATGAACTGACAGAAGTAATAAACATCACAGAATCATCAGTTGATCCAATTCCCAGCGTTCAATTCAAACATGGAAAACCATTTGGAGACAAATCTGGTTTAGGATTTGTTAATCAGCATAATTCTATGTTCAGACCAAGTTCAGTTGCAATGAAATTTGTGACTGCACAACAGTCAGGAACTCAGAAAAATGATAAAGTTATTAGAACTGACAAAAAATCAGCACAATCAAATACACAAGCTGACTGAACTAAAAAATCAGTTAGCAAAAATCACCAAACTAACAGATTTTACAGGAAGGCTCAGAAGGCTGAAAAAGGTAGAACTGATCAGAGATCAGTAAGAAAAATCTTCAAGTCGCATCCATCTAAGAATGAAGATCATTCATGGAATAATAGACTCAGAGGGAAATGGAGACTATTTCCCACTGATGAAGACTGGAGTGAACCATCACATCAGTTCCACAAACTGAACAAACCAAAAACCGTTAGGACCAAACAGCAAAAGTTTTTGAAAACTGACTTTACTCAGTCAAAATATCAAGAAAAGTATAAAGTCAAGAATAAAATTATATCATCTATAACTAATCAGTTAGGACCCAAACAGATATGGGTACCGAGAATCCCTCATTTTCTTTTACAGGAGAAAATCACTAACTGAGAACTGGAAAGGTGTGTTTCACAAAACTGAGTTGTATTCACAACTGAGTTTTTGAATTCAATATAAGTACAAGACTGAACGTGTACAGCTGGAGATACACCGCATCTACTCTATTCACTACTTTCTAGCTACGGATGTCAGGAAAAGACGTTATCTTTTCTAATTTCAACCGTCCATCTTTTCCACTCATATTCATTTTCAAAATCTCAAACATTTGTGACAAGACGTTTTGAGTCCCACTCAATTCTCAACTACCCTTGCTACCATTTATAAATAACCCTGAAATTTCATCTATAATTCTTTGCACTTGAATTTTGAATTTACTTCTTTATCTTCTTTAATCACAAAGTTTTTCAAATTTCTATTATATTCAGAAAGTAATGACTTTTACTCATATTGAACCTGGAATGATCATCTCACTTGATCAATTTATTACCAAGTATGCTGATCAAACACTAGCCAAGGAAATTGCAAGAAAAATACAGCAAATCAAAGTTTGGATGTTGTTTTTAACATCAATCCGAAGAATGTCTGTCTGGAAAGCATTGGTGACTTCTATGAATTTGGAAGTACAGCTCTAGAAGGAGAGGGCACACACACTTTTACCACATCTGTCAATGGTAAACAAATCAAAGTCACTGAAGAACTAATTGCAAAGAGTTTTGGGTTCGACAAATCTAGAGGAACTTCATCCATCAAATTGACTAAAGAACAGAAACAGAAATTATGGAAAGATATAGCCATTGATGCAGACTCTACAGTTTCATAGACCGGGAGCACAAGTTTACTCAAACCGGAATTCAATTTTCTCACCAAGATGTTAGCAAATTGCATAATTGGAAATGCATGAAACTTTAGCAATCTCTCTGGAGCAAAATTGGATTTATTATATGTGATTTGGTTTGGAGAAAGTTTCAATTGGCAAAGATATATTTTTGATCAATTAGTGGCACAATCGATTGACACACCCAAAAAGAAGACTGATGTCCAAAAAGGTCGATTCTATCACAAGAAGACTCTTGCATTGGTGGTCCAAAGAATTCTCGATCACTTTGGAATTGCAAAGAGAAAAGAAACATCGGTTGCTGATGGGAAGATTGTTGTGACAAATGAAAGATCTGGAAAAAGAAAAGCTGAAGGTTCTGTGAGTGAACCTAAAAAGAAGAAAAGCAGGAAGTCGAAGAAAACTTTAATTGGAGATGAAGCCTTGGAACAAGTTGAAGAATTAAGGAAAAGAAGGAAAAAGTTAGAAGATTCAAAAAAAAGACAAATATGATCTTGTTACTGAGAAATCAGTAGAGGTTTCACCAACAAAAGTCACTACTTCAGTTGTTGAAGGATCAGCACAAAAAGTCAGAACTGAAGTTACACTCACCAAATCTGTTTCAGCATCTGTAACTGAAGCTTTACCCATTCAAGAACCAGTTACACATTCACAAGAAATTGAAATGACAAAGGAAACTGAAGTTGTCAACAGTGAACAGAATGTTGAAGCTGACTTACAGAAGGAAGCTGACACTCAGGGGGAACAGACCCTGAGAGTTGAGCACGACAATGAAGGATCTTACAGTGAAGAAATATTAATTGACAACGTAACATTGGACATGCTGCTGTTACTTTCAAAATCCAGATCCACACCTCCGAAGTCTGCTTCCAGATTAGAATTTGAGGAATCAGTCAAAGGATTTTTAGCTTCTCATTCTGAGGAAAAAGGAGCTGAAGTAGAATCAAGATCGACTAAAGTCATCCACTTGGATGAGCTGGTCAATGAAGAAGAACTCACTGAATCCACAATGAAAGAAGTTCCAGTTCCTGAATTGGAACTTGAGCCTGCTAGAGAACAAGTTGCTGAAGAACTTGTTAGTGACAAAGATTTGGGAACTGAGCCGATAATCTCAGTCTCAGCTAATGAAAAAGAATCATCAGTCATCCCAGTTACTGCTGAGGGAAGAACCAGCAAAACTGACCCAATGCAAACTGAACATGTTGTGAGAACTGGAGATACTCTGGAAGTTGACCAGGAGATCTCAAGAGGATCTGAGAAGCTTGTCACTCAATCTAAATCCTCACATAATCATGGAGAACTAATGACAGCTGAATATGAGCGATTGTGCAAATATCAAATCTGGAAATTTAGTTCTATCACAAATCAAAGAAATCAGATAGTAGAAATGGAAGTCATTGAGAAATGGATATTTGATCTCTACAACATTACCAATCTATCAAAAATGATCAATACCGATGATTTCTTAAATCGTGGATATGCGTTAATCAGAAACAGTTACTGGAAGGAAGCTACAGCTGGTTGAAGTTCCAAAAAGAATGATGATGATAATGATTCATAGGGAGATCCCAATTGCAGAAAGGGATTCTTGCCTCTTTACAAGAAAAGAAAACTGAAACTGATCAGAATACTGATGATGATTCTAGTAATTCTGAAGAAAGCAGTGGAAGTTCTAGCTCTAGAACTGTGTCTGATGAACAAGAAGAAGAAGAAGGAGGTTATCAATCTCCTACTGATAAATCTATGCTAGAAATAGCAAGAACTGTAGCAAACATGGCTGGAGAAGGATCAGACGATGAATTCAACTTACAAATATCACCTGCAAGAAATGTTGATCAATCAAGTCTGGAAGATATTAGAAAACAATCTGAAGAAAGAAGAAGATCCGTAGAATACAAAGAAAAACTGAAGCAAGTTGTTCTCTTACCTCTAAAGAAAGCAAAATCAATTGAGGCTGAAACAAGCAAAATCAATTATCAACAAGCTTGAACCTCAAAAGACATACCAACTCAAGTTGATCTCATTAAGTTCTATCATAATGAGATAATCAGAATTAAGAAGGACGATAGCAGTTTGTTTGGAAAAGTTCTAAAATCCTTAGAGGCTAGCAAAAATGATAGAAGCGAACTGGAAAAGAAGATGGATATCGTCACTAGCAACTGTCAAGACACTCTGATTGAGCTTCGAAAAACAACCATTGAAATGATGCAAGAAGAGATGAAACCCAAGATAGATGGGAAGGGATTCTCAATAATCTGGTTGACAGAATGACTCTAATGGAAAATGGCATGAAGGACTCAGTTGTAGCTCAAACCATTTTGGCATCAACTCAGTAGAACCTGAACAATTACATCAAAAGCCTGATTGATAAAGATGATGTCAATATGGGGGAAAGTTTGGATATCTTAAAAGTCCATGCAACTGAGATGCCACACGTCCTTGCAAATATTTATGATAAGCTGACTGAACTGAAGAAAGCTAAAGAAGAATTCACTGATGAGGAGATTGAACTGATTGTTAAATACTCAGAGCCAACTAACAAAAGAATTGTCTTGGATTCTCATCTCCACAGTTTATTCAAAAATATACCAGCCAGAGAAGGAGAATCAAGACAAGAATCTCTAGAAATATTTCGACATATGCAAAAGATTCTCATGCATTACTGGAACAACGGTTGATTTCAAATGGGTTCTCATGAATTACTAGGATCCTTGATTTCAAATCCAGGTGGTTGTTGAACATACACTTCTTCTTCAAGAATTCCATTTAGAAACGCACTTTTAACATCCATCTGATAAACTTTGAATTTCTTGTGAGCTGCATAAGCAAGAAAAAGTTTGATTGCTTCTAATCTTGCGACTGGTGCGTAAGTTTCATCAAAATCTATGCCTTCTGCTTGAGAGTATCCTTTGGCTACTAGTCTGGCTTTGTTTCTAATGACATTTCCATCTTCATCAAGTTTATTTTTGAAAACCCATTTGGTTCCAATGATATTGACATGAATTGGTTTATCTACCAGTTCCCATACTTGATTTCTCTCAAATTCATTTAGTTCTTCCTGCATAGCTAATATCCAGTCTGGATCTTTCAAGGCTTCTTCAAGTTCTTTAGGTTCCGATTGAGATAGAAAGCATGCTATCATCGCATCTAGTTGATGTCTTGTTCGAACTCCAGTTTGAGTGTCACCAATAACTTGTTCTTCAGGATGATCTCGCATCCATTGATGTGTGTGAGTTTGTATTGGTTGATTTGTACTTTGTTCAACTGATTCTTCAAAAACTGGTTCTTGAATTTGTTCAACTGAGTCTGATTGATGTTGTTCAAGTTGTTGAGTAGTTGGAAACTGAGGCTGATCTTGATCTGAACATTCTGAAATTTGTAGTCTTCCAAAATCAACTGAAACAGGTTCTGGTGTGATTGGTAATTGAGACTGAGGAACTGGTTCTGGTCGGTCTTCAGTTGTTTTACTAGGAAAATTTGGTTCATCAAATACTACATGTATTGACTCTTCATGCTTGAGTGTCCTTTTATTCAATACTCTGAATGCTTTGCTGACACTTGAATATCCTAGGAAAATTCCTTCATCAGCTTTGGGTTGAAAAACGTGAAGTTGATCTTTTCCATTATTGTGTATGAAACATTTGCTTCCAAACGCATGAAAGAATGAAACATTTGGTTTTCTTCCATTCCAAATTTCATAAGGAGTCTTTTCATGTCTCTTGTTCATGAGAGCTCTGTTCTGAGTGTAACAAGCTGTGTTTACTGCTTCTGCCCAATATCTTTCAGGTAGTTTAGCTTCACAGATCATAGTCCTTCCAGCTTCTTTGAGCGTTCTGTTTCTTATTCAGCTACACCATTTTGTTGAGGTGTTCCTGTGGCAGCAAGTTGGTGTAAGACACCATTTTCTTCACAATATTCAATAATCACACTGTTGAGGAATTCAGTTCCTTTATCAGATCTTATCTTCACAACTGAAACTCCTTTCTGATTCCGAAGTCTCTTAAGAAGTTCTTGTGAGTTTTTGCTTGGTTTCACTTTTCTTGGTTAGAAAGATTACCCGGTATATCTTGAAAAATCATCTACTACCACCAATGTATACTTCTTTCCACTGATACTAATTGGTGTAATAGGTCCAAATAAGTCCATATGTAGCAATTCTAGATGTCCGGTTGCCGAATGCTTTGAGACTTAGTCTTGAAACTTGCCTTTGTTTGTTTTCCTCGTTGACACGCATCACATAAGCTTTGTCCTTCTTATATGATATCTCTGGTAGTCCAATGACTAGCTGCTTCTTAACAAGTGTATTGATGTCATCAAAGTTGAGATGACTCAGTTTCTTGTGCCACAACCAACTGATTTCTAATTTGGTATGCACAAGCAAACAAGTTTCAGCGACGGCTGTTGTCCAATCTACCACATACATGTTTTCCTTCCTTCTTCCGGCTAGGACAACTTGATAAGCTGATTCGCTGATGACAACGCAGAATTCTTTATCAAAAGTAACTCTGTATCCCATATCACAAAATTGACTTGTGCTGAGTAGATTGTAGTGTAGTCCTTCTACATAGGATACATTCTTGATTGTAAGTCCATTTATGAGTAATGTGCCAAAGCCTCTGGTGTAACCTGGTTTATCTTTACTTCCAAAATTAACTTTTGTTCCATTCTTTTCAACGAAATTACTGAGACAGTCTTTGCTCTTTGTCATGTGTCTAGAGCAACCACTGTCAAAGTACCATATATCCTGCAGTGAAAATTAAAAAAATTTAGGTACCCAACTCAGTTGGGTCCATGAGGGTCAGTTGTCAGTACAACTCTGGGAATATATCATTTTGGAATTCTTCGGATATTGTTGCACTTGTTTTCATATATGTAAGCCACACTCCCATAGCATCTATGTTTGGACTGTGTCTTTTTTATATGATTTCTCAGATCTTCTGACTGTAATTTGTTTCCATGTTGATTTTTGTTATTAAAGCTGGAGTGGTAACCATCATTCCTTCTGTACTGAGGTCTATATTGACCTTTGTAATGTGACTTATGCTGAGAACTGAGATTAGTCCTCTGCTGAGTTTTGGACTGAAACTTGTGATAAGTTTTCGGTCTGGAATGATTGTCATTATTAGTTTTAATAACAAATTCAGTAAAATTCCAATCATCATCGAGGGATACAACCTTCCTTTCCCTTGAATGTATGAATCTTTGAATGATTGACATTCTTGGATTTGTTTTGATTGTAATTTTTCTGGTTCCTGACTTCATTGGTTTTTGTGGATCTGGCAGTTGATTTGCCGTGTCGGTTTCCATTGAATACAGCTGGTCTACCATTTGATTTAGTTTTGTAGGTAGATACAGTTGTCTTCTTAGAAAACTGATTTATCCTGTGTGATACTGGCTTTACTGGTTCAGCAATTTTCTCAGTTTGTGGAACTTGCTCAACTACAAACTTAATACCAGTTTTGGTACTCAGCCCAGCGGCTTTGCTAGTTCCATTCTTCGAAGATTGCTGTGTATCAAATCCTAACCCAGTTTTGTCTCCATATGGCTTTCCTGATTTGAATCCAGTAATTGAACTTGATTGAGCAAACGATTCGATTCTTTGTCTTGTGCGATGCAGAGATCGATCTTCGAATCTTTCCTTTATCAGTTTTGGTCAGTTTCAACATTTTTAATTCAGACTTCAATCTTTCAACTTCAAGAATTAGACTTTCTTTCTCAGCTTTGATTGATTCATAACCAGCTTGTATGGTTACTAGCCGATTCATCAATTCATCAAGAGTTTCTTCTAATTCTAGATTTTTTGGATTGGAGTCGCTAGCGGTCGAAGAACATGCATTCATCATGGAAATCGAGCCGAGGAGTATTTAGAGTTTGATTCACATACCTCATTTGGATCTTCCATGTGTGCCATTAAAGCCGTGTCATCCGATAATCTTTCGGTACCGGCTTCATAATCGATTCATCTCCAAAGAAGAAGTGCTCTTCTACCAACTCTCCTTGGTGGTGTCTTCTTGATCAGTTCTGGACATTCAGCTTTATAGTGTCCTGGTTTCTTGCAGTTGAAACAGAGGTATTCATCGTCTTTTCTTTTCTCAGGAGTCCTTTTGATGAACTTTTGAGTGACTGGATGTCCACTCTTCATTCATCAAATTCTGTTCATCATTAGAGCCATTTGTTCTTCCATTTCATCCTATTCATGAATATTGTTAGATGAGTTTTCTTGAATCTCATTTGATGCTGCTGCAAGTGCTGTGGTCTTTGGTTCTTCCAGAGCTTTGATTATTGCAGCTGTGGTTGTGAAATCTTCACTGAATTCATAAGCTTTCAGATCTGAAAAGATCTTGAATGAATCTTCTACATCAAGTCTCCTGGATTCTTCCATAGCAGTGACCTTCATTTTTCAGCACATTGGCAATGCCTTCAATATTCTAGTGTTGATGACTTTCTTTGAGTATTCAATCTTAAGTAGATCTAGTTCATCCATAATGGCACTGAATCTTGTCTCCATTTGATCAATGGTTTCTCCAGATTTCATCATGAAATTCTCAAACTTTTGCTTTGCAACGGAAATTTTATTTTCCTTGATTGAATCTGTTCCTTCACAAACTAACTGAAGTTTGTCCCACATTTCTTTGGCAGTTGTGCATTCTTTCACCTTCAAGTGCACGTTGTTGTCAAGGGTTCTGAGGATAAAGTCCATGGCAACATTGTTGAGATTGTTTCGCTTGCGATCATCACTAGTCCATTCGATTTGGGTTTTGGAACTCGAACTTGTCCGTCACCTTCGGTTGCATGTAGGTGATCCGAATTGGTCCATCGGTGAGTACATCCATCATTTCATCATGAGTAGCTACTAGGAATGCTCGCATACGACGTTTGTATTCGTCAAATCATCCATGTTGCACATAAGCATTTTTCTTGCATAATGATTGTTATCCATTGTGAGTGAGTGAAGACTGACAGTAGATTAATTTAAAACTGAGCTTTCAAATAAGAGCAACTAGAGGATAACGAGCAAATGATATCTGGTTAAAGAAACACTGCTCCGATACCAATTGTTGGTCCCTTGGAAAGGCTGACACAAGTTTAGAGGGGGGTGAATAAACTTGTCACCAAAAAATCGAATTTTAAACAGATTAGGGTTCGAGATAAAACTTGTGTGGAGTTGAGCCGACTAAGCCGAGATTAAATCAAACCGACTTAAGTGAAACCGAGTCAACCGGCGGCGGATATAATTTTAGCCTTTATATTGATCTTGTTGTTCGTTATGAAAACCGAGTGTTGTGAACGAATTACGGTGAATGTCGGTTGTGATCGTGAGATGTATAACAATCAAGTATCACAACGCTCGTAAGTAAATACTAAATAAATAAGTAAATGCGTAAAGTAAATAAGGCAGATGTTATAGAGGTTCCAGGTGGTGTAATCATGTACGTCCTCTCTTCCCCTGTGGTGCGGAGGAAAATTCCACTAGAACTTCTTGTGGTGAACTATTACAAAAAGTCCTAAACAATAGTCCTTGGCTAATCCCTAGCTTCACTATCTAAACAATTGTAGAACAGGTAGAATTGCTGCTCTCCAAATGCTTGAACCACTGGTCCTTAGAGGGTAGGATTGCCTCTTAACCAGCTACCACCACAAACACAGTCTACCCGACTGCTTGTCACAACTGTCCTTGACAAAACCTTCCCGGTTTGCTTCACAGTCTAAACCTTTGAAATAGAATCAAAGTTGGGATGAGAATCAATAAATTGATTCTTGTTTGTGGTTCTTCAGAGTGTTGAATTCTTGAAAAATTCTTTGTAGCTTTGAACACTTGAAGAAATACTAGATATGATCTTGTTATAGTTTAGTGATGATGACAATTCAAATAGTGTGCACAAATTGCTTGTTGATTCTTGTATATATTCTCTATCTTCTTTGTTTGTGCAAAGTCTTCTATTTATAGTGTGAAGTCCAACGTTCATTTGACTTTGATTTGAATTGTATCAACGTATAACTTGCAACGGTTATATTTTCTGACCATTCCTGCTGTGTCAGTGATTCATCCAATGAAATTTCTTTCTCTACAACGTTCGATTGTACTTTCAGTTTGTTGGATGGCTGACTTATAAAACTGAGTTTCCTTGTCAGTTTTTCATCTGCCAGTTTCCTACCTTACTTGGAGCATTAACTGAGATTTAATTCTTCTTCAAAAATCAGTACTCCAGTTTTTATCTGATTACAATTGACTTAATCAGAGTACACCATGATACATTTATCATCTAAGAATTCATTGTCCTTATGATTCTTAGGTCTTCATACAAGATCCATAAAGTCGGTTCGGTCACCACAATCTTGCACTCGAAGTCCAACTTTACGATCTCGACTTTAATCTTCATAACTGAGTTTGTGCCCTCAGTTCTTCATTCTTCAATAACTGAGTCTGTGTCCCTCAGTTCTTCATTCTTCAAGATAAGCCAACCGAGTCTGTAACTCTCAGCGAACTTACCTTCTTCAGTAGATGTATTCTGAGTCAGTTTGTTTGTCTTGGTGATTTCCAGTTTTCTAATTGATTCGCAGTTTTCAGTTTTACGACACACTATCAATTACATTGCTTGTCTGATGTAACTTATACAAAAATTCAGACTCTAATAAAACTTATACATTCAGTTCCAGACATCTTTTAGCTTTCCACTATAACAGTTGGCTTCAGCACTTCATCAATGGGGTTAAGATAACATTATAATAAATAAGATGAATTATCATCAAAACATAAAATTTTATTTCCAACAATTTCCCCCTTTTTGATGATGCCAAAACTCTCCCTAAAAGAAAAGCTTAAAGATCAAAACAATGTAAAACAATGTAAAGCGGAAAACTCGGTTTTCAATAGAATGAGCAAAAACTCGGATACATGCATTTTTGTTCAAATATCTATGATTAAAGACTGAGCTTCTTCTTAGCTTTTTGCATGACTAAGTCATATCTTTTTGCCTTGTCATACAAACGAAAATCTTCTTCAAGTTTGGAGTCTTCCTTTGAAAAGGTCTTGTTGTAGTCAACTTGACTACTTTCTTTCCATCTTCTCCATTGAATTAGCTTGGGTAAGCTTGAGTCTTCCAAATAGTATTTTTCAAATTCTCGTTAGATCGGTTTTCATTTGTTCAACCTTGTCTTTAATATTCAGTTTATCTTCAATCCTTCGATCCTTCTTATGTTGTGCAATTTTTTGCTTTGAGTAAATATCAGACAAAAAGTAGTTCAAGGATTCCTCAAATGTTCTGTCCTTGTATTTGGCTTTAATAGGATTGTAGTCTTTGATAAACTGTGTCCACAGATCCTTTGTAAGAGTAACTCTTCTGTCTCCAGGTTGATTGTATTTTGCAATAAGTTGATCTTCAGTTAACTCTTTCTTCAAAAATTTAGGATCTGATCTGTATCTTTGTAGTTCTTCTTCAAGTCGCTTCATTTCTCTGAGTAATTTCAGCTTTTCTTCTTCAGCTTCCCCTTTTTGGCATCATATAACTGATCTACCAGGGCATGGGTTGCTTTTTGATCTTCTGAAATTTGTCGTTGAGAATCAAGTACTTCCTTAAGTTGAGCTTCTAACCCGTAGATATGCTTTGATTAATATGCCAATGAGCTTGAGCATGAGTTTCTCTATCTACTGCGGTTGAATCTTCAAGTTGTTGTTTGAGTAAGACAATCTCTGAAGCAGAACTTGAACTTGATTTGTGAATCATCTCTAGTCTTGCATGAACCGAAACATCAGTTCTAGTTCTATAATCAAGATATCCAGAGATGTTTGATAAAAGACCATTCTGTGTATCTCTTTGACTGAGTACTATTTTCAAGTTTTCATGAACTTTGGCCAATTCCTCCTTAGATAGAAAATCAGAGGGATCATATGTAGCTTCCACTTGATCCTTGTCCTGAGTATCAATAACCATCAGTTGTCTGATTTCATCAATCGCTTGCCGATTGACATTGTCCGGTTTTCAACCGACAATGCTTCTTGCCGTGGTACGCTTGTGTTACTTGGATGTTGTGATTGAGTGATTGTTTGCAAAGTCCGTAGTATCATCGCTTTCTTTTCTTGACTTATCATGATCATCATCATCCTTTTTCCGGGAACTCGTCTTTAGATGATGTGCCGATTCTCTTCGTTTGCTAACTCGGTAAACCTTTTGAAACAGCTTGTCAAGAAATTCCTTAATAGGAAACGAGAGAGTAAAGATCTCTTACTTCCAATTTCTCCAAGAGTGATTTTTCTTCGTCCGTAAACGGCATCACGAGAATCTTCTCGGTTGAAGTTTCATTTTCATCAGCCTTATGACTTTGTCAGCTTCGAAGACAGGTGCCGATTGTTGAACTGACTGCTGTTGTCTTTGAGAAGTAAGAATAGCGATGGCATTGTCTTGAATATCTTCGCTTGTCAATTGTTGTTCCCCTCGCAGTAGGTGCTATCTCACTTGAGATTTCGGGGTACAAGCATCTTACAACCGATCTTTCTTCTCGTGGATTCGATTTTCGCTTGGTCCCTCTGTGTTCGCCTTGTTTGTTGAGACACGATTGATCGTTTTGCTTCATGTTGGAAAGTTGTTTCTGTGATTTCCTTCGATGTCACAGTTTCCCTTGCTTGCTTCCCTTCCTTAATTCCTTCCAAATAAAACTAAATGATTCCACTAAGAGTTTTCTTCAGTCGGAATCTGCCATCAGTTACTTGTCCTTCAGCTTGAGCTTTTTCCATACTTTCTAATTCAGCTAAATATTGCTTCTTGAATTGATTGACTATATAACCTGCCCAATTGAATTCTATGTTGTCCCAGATTATGTTCATCAGCAAAATATTTTCTTCCGAAAGTATATTAATCCATTTGGATTTTCCAATGACGTGTTTGCTGAGCCATCTGTTGAGATGTCCAAATTCCGGCTTGATTTTGTCGACATGAACACCAGGTACGATTGGTTCTGTAGATGAAGTAATCATTGCGAGAAAATCTTCTTTCTCCAATGGTAGGGTTGCTAACTCTATTGAAGCTGCTGTTGTATTTGCGAACCCAAAGAGTGATCTCATAACTCTTTCATTGAACACAATGCGATCTCCTCGAACTGTTGTAATCAAGGAGTCCCTGATTAATCGCATATTTTGCCAAAACTGCAAAATGCCTTCCACATCTCGTTTTTCTTTGAAGCAAACTTCGAGGATGTTGTTCAATCCTGGTTGCTTTTCGATTTTGTCTCGTATACAGCTGGCTAATAGAGTGTTTTGACACATAGCTTCATACATTTCGAGTGTTAGTTCATCCAGCTCTGTGATTAATCGTCTATCTTTCGAATCAATTGCGGTGGCCATGTTTGAGTGTGAACACAAAGAAATTTGATTTTGAAGGGTAGGTTTGAAAAGAGTCTGTTTTTCTTAATAAGAAAAATAGTGTGAACAGAGATTAAATAAATAGGTAGGATATTCTGGCGGTTGAATGGTACAACTTTTCAAATTCCATGATGGTTTTGATAACCGACACATGTACTGCTTTCTGACAATCGTGGGGTGTACACACGAAGTCCTGACAAAAGGAACTGTGGCAATTTAATGCGATATAACCGCTGTTGATTTTATCTTATCAACCTTTGACCAAATTTGAATAAAGTGAAAACTGATGCTGAGGTCAGTTTTATAAATAATTCAGTTCCTATAAAATTGTTCAGTTTTGTCAAATTCTTCCAATTTGTCAGTTTGAGATTGTTGATGTCAATGACTAATCTATTAAGTGAGCGCACCCAACATAACAAATATTAATCCCCTTGATGAATCTCTGGCTTAACTGACTTTGATTATTCCCAACTCAGTTCTGAATTTTGCAAATCTCTCTTTGTCCAGTGGCTTTAGTAAAGATGTCTGCCAACTGATCTTCAGTAGGTACATAAAGAACTGTTATATCCTTTTTCTCTGCATGATCTCTTATAAAGTGGTGACGAACATCAATGTGCTTTGTTCTTGAATGTAAAACTGGATTATCAGTAATTGCAATTGCACTTGTGTTATCACACATTATGGGAACTGTTCCTTCTTCTATCCCATAGTCTCTTAATTGTTGTCTGATCCATAAAACTTGAGCACAACAACTTCCAGCTGCTATATATTCAAACCTTCCGTCGTTGAAGTTGAGATTGAGTTTTGCTTCTTGCTAAACCATGACACAAGTCTATTTCCTAATAACTGACATGTGCCTGATGTGCTTTTTCTGTCCACTTTGCATCCAGCATAGTCTGAATCTAAGTAAGAAATTAGCTGGAATTCTCCTTCTTTCGAATACCAAATACTGACTCCATCTGTGTCTTTTAGATATTTCAAAGTTCTCTTCACAACTGTGAGATGGCTTTCCTTTGGTCTTGACTGAAATCTTGCACAAACACCGACAGTAAAAGATATGTCTGGCCTACTTGCTGTAAGATAGAGTAAGCTTCCAATCATCCTTCTGTAGAGTGTTTGATCAACATCTTTACCTTCTTTATCTTCATCCAGTCTGATGTTGGTCCCCATTGGTGTAGAAATTCCAGTAGATTTCTCCATACCAAACTTTTTGATAAGTTCTCTTGTATATTTGGTTTGATGAATGAAGATTCCATCGGCTAGTTGTTTAACTTGCAATCCTAGGAAATAATTTAATTCTCCCATCATACTCATTTGAAATTTGCTTTTCATTAAACTTGCAAATTTCTCACATAGCTGTTCATTTTCTGATCCAAAGATGATATCATCAACATAAATTTGAACAAGTAAAGTATCTTCTCCATTCTTCATCCTGAACAATATTTTGTCGATTGTTCCTTTGATAAATCCGTTATCTACTAAAAATTGAGACACAGTTTCGTACCAAGCTCTTGGTTCTTGTTTAAGTCCATAAAGAGCTTTCCTTAGTCTGAAAACTTTATCAGTTTGATCCTTGATTTCAAATCCAGGTGGTTGTTGAACATACACTTCTTCTTCAAGAATTCCATTTAGAAACGCACTTTTAACATCCATTTGATAAACTTTGAATTTCTTGTGAGCTGCTGTTGGGGAGATTTTGCATCATTAAAACAAAAGAATATTTATAAACCTATACTACCATGCAAAACTACCTCCTAACCAGCCGAATACCGGGTAATTGATAGTAGAGCGAAGTGAGTAAGGGGTCGATCCACAGGGAATTGGGATGTTGAATCTAATTTCACTAATCCTACCAATTGTTACTCAAAGAACGAATAAACAAAAGAAACGAAAGAACAAAACATAAAAACGAAAAAAGAACAATCAAGAGAAATCTAACCTAAAGACATGGGGTCAAACATTGAACAAGCCTAGTGATTTCAATTCTAGTTATCTCATGATTTTAATTCAGTTTGTGGTTTCACCCTTTCACGAGACACAAATCCCTAATCTCTTAGTGAACTTATCTCTCAAGCTATGAACTCCTACTTTCGTAGAGAATTCAATTATCTATCTCTCATCTCTCGATTGTTGAGACTGATTTACCAAACAAAACGACGGGTGTAGATTCAAGTTACTCTCGTATAATCGAATCTAACAACCTAGGAATCTAACCAATTAATTTGTCACATAATCAACGGCTAAAACCCTATCTTTCTATGATGATCTAAGGTTTATGCAACTTCCGTATTATAAACGTCAATAGAAAACAGATCTTTCAATCTATTCTCATGGCATCATAAACACATAGAAAAGATACAAAAAGAACTAAACTCATGAAGAAAAAACTGAATTGAATAAATCAAGAAGAACTCACATAGTCTCATACATGAATTGATCCAAGAACGAAAACGAAAAGCATCTAAACTACTCCTAATCTAACCTCGGTTCACCCGAGCACAAGGCTCGAGTGACCGGCCTTCAAACTCTCAAGATGCGGCTGCTGGCCTCCTTTTGATGTGAAGAAATTTCGAATGAATTTAGGGTTTGGGGCTGCCGTGCTTTTATAATAAAACTAAGTCGGTCGCTACGAACCTAAATCGGTTCCGCCGAATGCGGCGGTGGACGCTCGTCTAACCAATCGGACGCCCGTCCGAGAATGCTTGGACGGATACTGGACGCCAGTTCAGCCAACGTATGAACTCTCTGTATGTGAATTAACTCCCTGGACGCACGTTCGCTTTATCAGACGCCCGTCCAGTCTTGGACGCTCGTTCATTAATCTTGATGGACTTCGATTTCTTGATAATTATTATGATTCTTCCATCTTTATCCATCTTGTATCATCTCTATCTCTTCATCAACACTTCAAATTCGAATTTAGACTCTTCCAAATCCTTTCCAAGTTAAAGATATGTATCTACACACATCGAAAACATACCAAAACGTAACACGATTCCAAAACAACATAAAATCATCAAATAAAGCATATAAATCGATACGTTTTCATATTTAACTATTAAAAACACCATTTACTCAATATTTACATATATAGCTCAAAATCTATGCAAATCATACGAATGTAGGGAAATTGATATAGAAAATATATGTAAAAATCACTATAATTTAGCCCTTAACAACACCCCCACACTTATCTTTTGCTCGTCCTCGAGCAAAACAGAACAAAGATCAAGCTCGAGACAAATAAACATCTACACAAATATAAAGTATATTCAATAACTTAGAAGTTCACCCGTGTAGTGTGTGCATAGCCATAATAAATTTCCACTAAGTTCCACAATTTGAAAGTTATTCAAACCAAAACTAGCCCGGTTTCCCATCTAAGTTAGAAATATTCAAAAATTATAACAGGCACTTTACAAAACATACATATCCCAAAAAGAAATAGTAGAGAATATCTAAAACATTTCTGACAGACTCAGAGGATAATCCCTACAACATATCCTTCAGTTTATACTGGGCATAAGATTAACGATAACTAAGTCCTTACTTATTCATAATAATATATTTCAATATTTTCACTTTTTTCACACTTTTCTAACACACATCAGAATAAGCTTTTGCCCTCATAGCGTAATAGGACATTTCAAGATAATCCCCTACCTTACTCCAATCATAAGGCAAATATAAACCGACCGTCGTGAGCTTTTGGTCATCATAGTGGAATAGGACATACGTGGTACACCATACCTCACCCAAATCATAAACCAGCTTCCGACACACACAATTACAATTATGTTTACTTAGAGATTTCGGGCCGGGCAAGTGGAAAAGATTATTTTCTAGTAGCACGGACCACCGAGCATAACACCTCAAGTAAACAATTTATTACTATTGCAAAGACTTAATCACGTTTCACTTATCACATTCAAACTTACAGATATTCACAGTATGTCATACTTTAATCCTAGAATACAAACTACTAAACTTTTCAAGAATTGTACATAAGCAAAGAATCATGCTATAATCATAAAAAATCTCCAACTAAAATGGGGTAGGCTTTCAACATTTAGCTCATCATTTACTATGGCATGTGAAAAAGAGTGTCGGGTGAAACAACTAAAATTACTAAATATACGAAATATAGCAAAAATGATATAAACTCAAGCAAAGATATGCCTTTGTCTACTCGGGATATAACAAAAAAATTTGAAAATTAAGCACTTTTCATAGAAATACTAAAAATATGAGCAAACGAAAGTAGACACATAAATCATCTATCCCTTCCCCCACACTTAGATTGCAACTTGTCCTCAAGTTATACAGAAATAATAAATTAGAGAACTTAGCTGATTGGATGCTCTGGAGGAACCAACAAGAACCAGGATTGCTTGCATAGCTCAGTAGACTATGGAGCATCACAGGACAACTGAATACATCGTGAAAGTGCACAATAGCTATAGAAAGTATCCTGTAGACTTGATTAGTGCAAAAAGAGTCTACGGGGAAAAGATTAGACTTATACAAATAAAGCACATGGAAAAGAATTTATAGAGATATTCAAATTATGCTCACATAAAGATGGACACATATACATGGAACATTACAAATAGTGGGCTAGGTGCAACTACATGAAAGTATACTACAATGCAGCCTACATGATATGCAATCCTAAAAATAAAATAAATAAAAATAAATTCTGACAGGCTCAGGCTGAGCAAGTTGAGAGGACAACTCTACAGTGACTACGGCCCGTGCAGAAATAAAAACGAGGTAGTTTTACGGAAACCGACAGTTAACTACGCTCAAGAAAAATAAAAGAAAAATAGAAAAACAATGCAACCAGATGACATGCAACTAAATGATATGCATCTAAATGATATGCAAAAATAAAAGAAAATAAAAGAAAGAAAACTAGCCCACTCATTTGCAACATGACATGTATATAATAAACGTCTACCAAATAATGACAGGTTACGATAAACGACAGTGCTGTTCATTATATGCAGTGTAAACGCGCTTTAAGACTCGTCAAAGGTGATCGCATTATGGAAAACCAACAGTTAGCTATACTAAACAGATATAACTCATAAGGTTTCCATCGTAGCAACGGAAAACCGACAGTTACTACCCAAATGAGTTATAAAAATAACAAGGAAGCACATAAGTCTCAAAGCTCACAAGCAAACAAGTTTCAGCGACGGCTGTTGTCCAATCTACCACATACATGTTTTCCTTCCTTCTTCCGGCTAGGACAACTTGATAAGCTGATTCGCTGATGACAACGCAGAATTCTTTATCAAAAGTAACTCTGTATCCCATATCACAAAATTGACTTGTGCTGAGTAGATTGTAGTGTAGTCCTTCTACATAGGATACATTCTTGATTGTAAGTCCATTTCTGAGTAATGTGCCAAAGCCTCTGGTGTAACCTGGTTTATCTTTACTTCCAAAATTAACTTTTGTTCCATTCTTTTCAACGAAATTACTGAGACAGTCTTTGCTCTTTGTCATGTGTCTAGAGCAACCACTGTCAAAGTACCATATATCCTGCAGTGAAAATTAAAAAATTTTAGGTACCCAACTCAGTTGGGTCCATGAGGGTCAGTTGTCAGTACAACTCTGGGAATATATCCTTTTGGAATTCTTCGGATATTGTTGCACTTGTTTTCATATATGTAAGCCACACTCCCATAGAATCTATGTTTGGACTGTGTCTTTTTTATATGATTTCTCAGATCTTCTGACTGTAATTTGTTTCCATGTTGATTTTTGTTATTAAAGCTGGAGTGGAAACCATCATTCCTTCTGTACTGAGGTCTATATTGACCTTTGTAATGTGACTTATGCTGAGAACTGAGATTAGTCCTCTGCTGAGTTTTGGACTGAAACTTGTGATAAGTTTTCGGTCTGGAATGATTGTCATTATTAGTTTTAATAACAAATTCAGTAAAATTCCAATCATCATCAGAGGGATACAACCTTCCTTTCCCCTTGAATGTGTGAATCTTTGAATGATTGACATTCTTGGATTTGTTTTGATTGTAATTTTTCTGGTTCCTGACTTCATTGGTTTTTGTGGATCTGGCAGTTGATTTGCCGTGTCGGTTTCCATTGAATACAGCTGGTCTACCATTTGATTTAGTTTTGTAGGTAGATACAATTGTCTTCTTAGAAAACTGATTTATCCTGTGTGATACTGGCTTTACTGGTTCAACAATTTTCTCAGTTTGTGGAACTTGCTCAACTACAAACTTAATACCGCTTTTGGTACTTAGCCCTAGGCGGCTTTGCTAGTTCCATTCTTCGAAGATTGCTTTGTGTATCAAATCCTAACCCAGCTTTTGTCTCCATATGGCTTTCCCGATTTGAATCCAAGTAATTGAACTTGATTGAGCAAACGATTCGATTCTTTGCTTCGCGATGCGAGAGATCGATGTGAATCTTTCCTTTATCGCTTTGGTCGGTTTCAACATTTTTAATTCGGACTTCAATCTTTCAACTTCAAGAATTAGACTTTCTTTCTCGGCTTTGATTGATTCATAACCAGCTTGTATGGTTACTAGCTGATTCATCAATTCATCAAGAGTTTCTTCTAATTCTAGATTTTTTGGATTGGAGTCAGCAGTCGAAGAACATGCATTCATCATGGAAATCTGAGCTGAGGAGTATTTAGAGTTTGATTCACATACCTCATATGGATCTTCCATGTGTGCCATTAAAGTTGTGTCATCTGATAATCTTTCAGTACCGGCTTCATAATCGATTCATCTCCAAAGCAAGAAGTGCTCTTCTACCAACTCTCCTTGGTGGTGTCTTCTTGATCGCTTCTGGACATTCACTTTATAGTGTCCCGGTTTCTTGCGCTTGAAACAGAGGTATTCATCGTCTTTTCTTTTCTCGGAGTCCTTTTGATGAACTTTTGAGTGATCGGATGTCCACTCTTCATTCTTCAAATTCTCGTTCATCATTAGAGCCATTTGTTCTTCCATTTCATCCAATTCATGAATATTGTTAGATGAGTTTTCTTGAATCTCATTTGATGCTTCGCCGCAAGTGCTTTGTGGTCTTTGGTTCTTCCGAGCTTTGATTATTGCGGTACCGTGGTTGTGAAATCTTCACCGAATTCATAAGCTTTCGTATCCGAAAAGATCTTGAATGAATCTTCTACATCAAGTCTCCTGGATTCTTCCATAGCAGTGACCTTCATTTTTCAGCACATTGGCAATGCCTTCAATATTCTAGTGTTGATGACTTTCTTTGAGTATTCAATCTTAAGTAAATCTAGTTCATCCATAATGGCACTGAATCTTGTCTCCATTTGATCAATGGTTTCTCCAGATTTCATCATGAAATTCTCAAACTTTTGCTTTGCAACGGAAATTTTATTTTCCTTGATTGAATCTGTTCCTTCACAAACTAACTGAAGTTTGTCCCACATTTCTTTGGCAGTTGTGCATTCTTTCACCTTCAAGTGCACGTTGTTGTCAAGGGTTCTGAGGATAAAGTCCATGGCAACATTGTTGAGATTGTTTCGCTTGCGATCATCACTAGTCCATTCAGATTTGGGTTTTGGAACTCGAACTTGTCTGTCACCTTCAGTTTGCATGTAGGTGATCTGAATTGGTCCATCAGTGAGTACATCCATCATTTCATCATGAGTAGCTACTAGGAATGCCTGCATACGACGTTTGTATTCGTCAAATCTGTCCATGTTGCACATAAGCATTTTTCTTGCATAATGATTGTTATCCATTGTGAGTGAGTGAAGACTGACAGTAGATTAATTTAAAACTGAGCTTTCAAATAAGAGCAACTAGAGGATAACGAGCAAATGATATCTGGTTAAAGAAACACTGCTCCGATACCAATTGTTGGTCCCTTGGAAAGGCTGACACAAGTTTAGAGGGGGGGTGAATAAACTTGTCACCAAAAACTGAATTTTAAACAGATTAGGGTTCAGATAAAACTTGTGTGGAGTTGAGCTGACTAAGCTGAGATTAAATCAAACTGACTTAAGCTGAAACTGAGTCAACCGGCAGCGGATATAATTTTAGCCTTTATATTGATCTTGTTGTTCTGGTTATGAAAACTGAGTGTTGTGAACTGAATTCGGTGAATGTCAGTTGTGACTGTGAGATGTATAACAATCAAGTATCACAACGCTGTAAGTAAATACTAAATAAATAAGTAAATGCGTAAAGTAAATAAGGCAGATGTTATAGAGGTTCCAGGTGGTGTAATCCTGTACGTCCTCTCTTCCCCTGTGGTGCGGAGGAAAATTCCACTAGAACTTCTTGTGGTGAACTATTACAAAAAGTCCTAAACAATAGTCCTTGGCTAATCCCTAGCTTCACTATCTAAACAATTGTAGAACAGGTAGAATTGCTGCTCTCCAAATGCTTGAACCACCGGTCCTTAGAGGTAGGATTGCCTCTTCACCGCCTACCACCACAAACACAAGTCTACCCGATCGCTTGTCACAATCGTCCTTGACAAAACCTTCCCGGTTTGCTTCACGGTCTAAACCTTTGAAATAGAATCAAAGTTGGGATGAGAATCAATAAATTGATTCTTGTTTGTGGTTCTTCAGAGTGTTGAATTCTTGAAAAATTCTTTGTTGCTTGTGAACACTTGAAGAAATACTAGATATGATCTTGTTATAGTTTAGTGATGATGACAATTCAAATAGTGTGCACAAATTGCTTGTTGATTCTTGTATATATTCTCTATCTTCTTTGTTTGTGCAAAGTCTTCTATTTATAGTGTGAAGTCCAACGTTCATCTGACTTTGATTTGAATTGTATCAACGTATATCTTGCAACGGTTATATTTTCGACCATTCCTGCTGTGTCAGTGATTCATCCAATGAAATTTCTTTCTCTACAACGTTCGATTGTACTTTCGGTTGTTGGATGGCCGACTTATAAAACGAGTTTCCTTGTCGCTTTTTCATCCGCGCTTTCTAACCGACTTGGAGCATTAACTGAGATTTAATTCTTCTTCAAAAATCAGTACTCCAGTTTTTATCTGATTACAATTGACTTAATCAGAGTACACCATGATACATTTATCATCTAAGAATTCATTGTCCTTATGATTCTTAGGTCTTCATACAAGATCCATAAAGTCAGTTCAAGTCACCACAATCTTGCCTGAAGTCCAACTTTACAGTCTCGACTTTAATCTTCATAACTGAGTTTGTGCCCTCAGTTCTTCATTCTTCAATAACTGAGTCTGTGTCCCTCAGTTCTTCATTCTTCAAGATAAGCCAACCGAGTCCGTAACTCTCGGCGAACTTACCTTCTTCGAGATGTATTCGAGTCGGTTTGTTTGTCTTGGTGATTTCCGCTTTTCTAATTGATTCGCAGCTTTCGGTTTACGACACACTATCAATTACATTGCTTGTCCGATGTAACTTATACAAAAATTCAGACTCTAATAAAACTTATACATTCAGTTCTAGACATCTTTTAGCTTTCCACTATAACAGTTGGCTTCAGCACTTCAACAATGGGGTTAAGATAACATTATAATAAATAAGATGAATTATCATCAAAACATAAAATTTTATTTCCAACAATTTCCCCCTTTTTGATGATGCCAAAACTCTCCCTAAAAGAAAAGCTTTAAGATCAAAACAATGAGAAACAATGTAAAACTGGAAAACTGGTTTTCAATAGAATGAGCAAAAACTGGATACATGCATTTTTGTTCAAATATCTATGATTAAAGACTGAGCTTCTTCTTAGCTTTTTGCATGACTAAGTCATATCTTTTTGCCTTGTCATACAAACGAAAATCTTCTTCAAGTTTGGATTCTTCCTTTGAAAAGGTCTTGTTGTAGTCAACTTGACTACTTTCTTTCCATCTTCTCCATTGAATTAGCTTGGGTAAGCTTGAGTCTTCCAAATAGTATTTTTCAAATTCTGTTAGATCGGTTTTCATTTGTTCAACCTTGTCTTTAATATTCAGTTTATCTTCAATCCTTCGATCCTTCTTATGTTGTGCAATTTTTTGCTTTGAGTAAATATCAGACAAAAAGTAGTTCAAGGATTCCTCAAATGTTCTGTCCTTGTATTTGGCTTTAATAGGATTGTAGTCTTTGATAAACTGTGTCCACAGATCCTTTGTAAGAGTAACTCTTCTGTCTCCAGGTTGATTGTATTTTGCAATAAGTTGATCTTCAGGTAACTCTTTCTTCAAAAATTTAGGATCTGATCTGTATCTTTGTAGTTCTTCTTCAAGTCTCTTCATTTTTCTGAGTAATTTCAGCTTTTCTTCTTCACTCCCCCTTTTTGGCATCATATAACTGGTCTACCAGGGCATGGGTTGCTTTTTGATCTTCTGAAATTTGTCGTTGAGAATCAAGTACTTCATTAAGTTGAGCTTCTAACCCGTAGATATGCTGATTAATATGCCAATGAGCTTGAGCATGAGTTTCTCTATCTACTGCGGTTGAATCTTCAAGTTGTTGTTTGAGTAAGACAATCTCTGAAGCAGAACTTGAACTTGATTTGTGAATCATCTCTAGTCTTGCATGAACCGAAACATCGCTTCTAGTTCTATAATCAAGATATCCGAGAGATGTTTGATAAAAGACCATTCTGTGTATCTCTTTGACTGAGTACTATTTTCAAGTTTTCATGAACTTTGGCCAATTCCTCCTTAGATAGAAAATCAGAGGGATCATATGTAGCTTCCACTTGATCCTTGTCCTGAGTATCAATAACCATCAGTTGTCTGATTTCATCAACTGCTTGTTGATTGACAGTTGTCTGGTTTTCAACAGACAATGCTTCTTGCTATGGTACAGTTTGTGTTACTGGATGTTGTGATTGAGTGATTGTTTGCAAAGCTGTAGTATCATCAGTTTCTTTTCTTGACTTATCATGATCATCATCATCCTTTTTCTGGGAGCTGTCTTTAGATGATGTGCCTGATTCTCTTCTGTTTGCTAACTCAGTAAACCTTTTGAAACAAGCTTGTCAAGAAATTCCTTAATAGGAAACAGAGAGTAAAGATCTCTTACTTCCAATTTCTCCAAGAGTGATTTTTCTTCGTCCGTAACGGCATCACGAGAATCTTCTCGGTTGAAGTTTCATTTTCATCGACCTTATGACTTTGTCGCTTCGAAGACAGGTGCCGATTGTTGAACCGATCGCCGTTGTGTTTGAGAAGTAAGAATAGCAAGGCATTGTCTTGAATATCTTCGCTTGTCAATTGTTGTTCCCCTCGCAGGTGCTATCTCACTTGAGATTTCGTGGTACAAGCATCTTACAACCGATCTTTCTTCTCGTGGATTCGATTTTCGCTTGGTCCCTCTCGTGTTCGCCTTCTTTGTTGAGACACAGTTGACTGTTTTGCTTCATGTTGGAAAGTTGTTTCTGTGATTTCCTTCGATGTCACAGTTTCCCTTGCTTGCTTCCCTTCCTTAATTCTTTCCAAATAAAACTAAATGATTCCACTAAGAGTTTTCTTCAGTCGGAATCTGCCATCAGTTACTTGTCCTTCAGCTTGAGCTTTTTCCATACTTTCTAATTCAGCTAAATATTGCTTCTTGAATTGATTGACTATATAACTCGCCCAATTGAATTCTATGTTGTCCCATTATGTTCATCAAGCAAAATATTTTCTTCCGAAGTATATTAATCCATTTGGATTTTCCAATGACGTGTTTGCTGAGCCATCTGCTGAGATGTCCAAATTCCGGCTTGATTTTGTCGACATGAACACCAGGTACGATTGGTTCTGTAGATGAAGTAATCATTGCGAGAAAATCTTCTTTCTCCAATGGTAGGGTTGCTAACTCTATTGAAGCTGCTGTTGTATTTGCGAACCCAAAGAGTGATCTCATAACTCTTTCATTGAACACAATGCGATCTCCTCGAACTGTTGTAATCAAGGAGTCCCTGATTAATCGCATATTTTGCCAAAACTACAAAATGCCTTTCACATCTCGTTTTTCTTTGAAGCAAACTTCGAGGATGTTGTTCAATCCTGGTTGCTTTTCGATTTTGACTCGTATACAGCTGGCTAATAGAGTGTTTTGACACATAGCTTCATACATTTCGAGTGTTAGTTCATCCAAATTTCCGTGATTAATCGTCTATCTTTCGAATCAATTGCGGTGGCCATGTTTGAGTGTGAACACAATGAAATTTGATTTTGAAGGGTAGGTTTGAAAAGAGTCTGTTTTTCTTAATAAGAAAAATAGTGTGAACAGAGATTAAATAAATAGGTAGGATATTCTGGCGGTTGAATGGTACAACTTTTCAAATTCCATGATGGTTTTGATAACCGATACATGTACTGCTTTCTGACAATCGTGGGGTGTACACACGAAGTCCTGACAAAAGGAACTGTGGCAATTTAATGCGATATAACCGCTGTTGATTTTATCTTATCAACCTTTGACCAAATTTGAATAAAGTGAAAACTGATGTTGAGGTCAGTTTTATAAATAATTCAGTTCCTATCAAATTGTTCAGTTTTGTCAAATTCTTCCAATTTGTCAGTTTGAGATTGTTGATGTCAATGACTAATCTATTAAGTGAGCGCACCCAACATAACAAATATTAATCCCCTTGATGAATCTCTGGCTTAACTGACTTTGATTATTCCCAACTCAGTTCTGAATTTTGCAAATCTCTCTTTGTCCAGTGGCTTTAGTAAAGATGTCTGCCAACTGATCTTCGGTAGATACATAAAGAACTGTTATATCCTTTTTCTCTGCATGATCTCTTATAAAGTGGTGACGAACATCAATGTGCTTTGTTCTAGAATGTAAAACTGGATTATCAGTAATTGCAATTACACTTGTGTTATCACACATTATGGGAACTGTTCCTTCTTCTATCCCATAGTCTCTTAATTGTTGTCTGATCCATAAAACTTGAGCACAACAACTTCCAAATTGCTATATATTCAGCTTCGTCGTTGAAGTTGAGATTGAGTTTTGCTTCTTGCTAAACCATGACACAAGTCTATTTCCTAATAACCGACATGTGCCCGATGTGCTTTTTCTCGTCCACTTTGCATCCAAAGATAGTCCGAATCTAAGTAAGAAATTAGTCGGAATTCTCCTTCTTTCGAATACCAAATACTGACTCCATCTGTGTCTTTTAGATATTTCAAAGTTCTCTTCACAACTGTGAGATGGCTTTCCTTTGGTCTTGACTGAAATCTTGCACAAACACCGACAGTAAAAGATATGTCTGGCCTACTTGCTGTAAGATAGAGTAAGCTTCCAATCATCCTTCTGTAGAGTGTTTGATCAACATCTTTACCTTCTTTATCTTCATCCAGTCTGATGTTGGTCCCCATTGGTGTAGAAATTCCAGTAGATTTCTCCATACCAAACTTTTTGATAAGTTCTCTTGTATATTTGGTTTGATGAATGAAGATTCCATCGGCTAGTTGTTTAACTTGCAATCCTAGGAAATAATTTAATTCTCCCATCATACTCATTTGAAATTTGCTTTTCATTAAACTTGCAAATTTCTCACATAGCTGTTCATTTTCTGATCCAAAGATGATATCATCAACATAAATTTGAACAAGTAGAGTATCTTCTCCATTCTTCATCCTGAACAATATTTTGTCGATTGTTCCTTTGATAAATCCGTTATCTACTAAAAATTGAGACACAGTTTCATACCAAGCTCTTGGTTCTTGTTTAAGTCCATAAAGAGCTTTCCTTAGTCTGAAAACTTTATCAGTTTGATCCTTGATTTCAAATCCAGGTGGTTGTTGAACATACACTTCTTCTTCAAGAATTCCATTTAGAAACGCACTTTTAACATCCATCTGATAAACTTTGAATTTCTTGTGAGCTGCTGTTGGGGAGATTTTGCATCATTAAAACAAAATAAAATTTATAAACCTATACTACCATGCAAAACTACCTCCTAACCGGCCGAATACCGGGTAATTGATAGTAGAGCGAAGTGAGTAAGGGGTCGATCCACAGGGAATTGGGATGTTGAATCTAATTTCACTAATCCTACCAATTGTTACTCAAAGAACGAATAAACAAAAGAAACGAAAGAACAAAACATAAAAACAGAATACCCTCAAAAAAAAAAACATAAAAACAGAAAAGAACAATCAAGAGAAATCTAACCTAAATACATGGGGTCAAACATTAAACAAGCCTAGTGATTTCAATTCTAGTTATCTCATGATTTTAATTCAGTTTGTGGTTTCACCCTTTCACGAGACACAAATCCCTAATCTCTTAGTGAACTTATCTCTCAAGCTATGAACTCCTACTTTCGTAGCGAATTCAATTATCTATCTCTCATCTCTCGATTGTTGAGACTGATTTACCAAACAAAACGACGGGTGTAGATTCAAGTTACTCTCGTATAATCGAATCTAACAACCTAGGAATCTAACCAATTAATTTGTCACATAATCAACGGCTAAAAACCCTATCTTTCTATGATGATCTAAGGTTTATGCAACTTCCGTATTATAAACGTCAATAGAAAACAGATCTTTCAATCTATTCTCATGGCATCATAAACACATAGAAAAGATACAAAAAGAACTAAACTCATGAAGAAAAAACTGAATTGAATAAATCAAGAAGAACTCACATAGTCTCATACATGAATTGATCCAAGAACGAAAACGAAAAGCATCTAAACTACTCCTAATCTAACCTCGGTTCACCCGAGCACAAGGCTCGGGTGACCGGCCTTCAAACTCTCAAGATGCGGCTGCTGGCCTCTCTTTTGATGTGAAGAAATTTCGAATGAATTTAGGGTTTGGGGCTGCTTGTGCTTTTATAATAAAACTAAGTCGGCTGCTACAGTAACCTAAATCGGTTCTGCTGAATGCGGCGGTGGACGCTCGTCTAACCAACTGGACGCCCGTCCAGAATGCTTGGACGGATACTGGACGCCACTTCAGCCAACGTCTGAACTCTCTGTATGTGAATTAACTCCCTGGACGCACGTTCGCTTTATCAGACGCCCGTCCAGTCTTGGACGCTCGTTCATTAATCTTGATGGACTTCGATTTCTTGATAATTATCCTGATTCTTCCATCTTTATCCATCTTGTATCATCTCTATCTCTTCATCAACACTTCAAATTCGAATTTAGACTCTTCCAAATCCTTTCCAAGTTAAAGATATGTATCTACACACATCGAAAACATTCCAAAACGTAACACGATTCCAAAACAACATAAAATCATCAAATAAAGCATATAAATCGATACGTTTTCATATTTAACTATTAAAAACACCATTTACTCAATATTTACATATATAGCTCAAAATCTATGAAAATCATACGAATGTAGGGGAAATTGATATAGAAAATATATGTAAAAATCACTATAATTTAGCCCTTAACAACACCCCCACACTTATCTTTTGCTCGTCCTCGAGCAAAACAGAACAAAGATCAAGCTCGAGACAAATAAACATCTACACAAATATAAAGTATATTCAATAACTTAGAAGTTCACCCGTGTAGTGTGTGCATAGCCATAATAAATTTCCACTAAGTTCCACAATTTGAAAGTTATTCAAACCAAAACTAGCCCGGTTTCCCATCTAAGTTAGAAATATTCAAAAATTATAACGAGGCACTTTACAAAACATACATATCCCAAAAAGAAATAGTAGAGAATATCTAAAACATTTCGACGGACTCGGAGGATAATCCCTACAACATATCATTCGGTTTATACTTGGGCATAAGATTAACGATAACTAAGTCCTTACTTATTCATAATAATATATTTCAATATTTTCACTTTTTTCACACTTTTCTAACACACATCGAATAAGCTTTTGCCCTCATAGCGAGAATAGGACATTTCAAGATAATCCCCTACCTTACTCCAATCATAAGGCGACTATAAACCGACCGTCGTGAGCTTTTGGTCATCATAGTGGAATAGGACATACGTGGTACACCCTACCTCACCCAAATCATAAACCAAACTTTCCGACACACACAATTATAATTATGTTTACTTAGAGATTTCGGTGGCGGTGGAAAAGATTATTTTCTAGTAGCACGTACCACCGAGCATAACACCTCAAGTAAACAATTTATTACTATTGCAAAGACTTAATCACGTTTCACTTATCACATTCAAACTTACGGATATTCACAAGTATGTCATACTTTAATCCTAGAATACAAACTACTAAACTTTTCAAGAATTGTACATAAGCAAAGAATCATGCTATAATCATAAAAAATCTCCAACTAAAATGGGGTAGGCTTTCAACATTTAGCTCATCATTTACTATGGCATGTGAAAAAGAGTGTCGGGTGAAACAACTAAAATTACTAAATATACAGAATATAGCAAAAATGATATAAACTCAAGCAAAGATATGCCTTTGTCTACTCGGGATATAACAAAAAAATTTGAAAATTAAGCACTTTTCATAGAAATACTAAAAATATGAGCAAACGAAAGTAGACACATAAATCATCTATCCCTTCCCCCACACTTAGATTGCAACTTGTCCTCAAGTTATACAGAAATAATAAATTAGAGAACTTAGCTGATTGGATGCTCTGGAGGAACCAACAAGAACCAGGATTGCTTGCATAGCTCAGTAGACTATGGAGCATCACAGGACAACTGAATACATCGTGAAAGTGCACAATAGCTATAGAAAGTATCCTGTAGACTTGATTAGTGCAAAAAGAGTCTACGGGGAAAAGATTAGACTTATACAAATAAAGCACATGGAAAAGAATTTATAGAGATATTCAAATTATGCTCACATAAAGATGGACACATATACATGGAACATTACAAATAGTGGGCTAGGTGCAACTACATGAAAGTATACTACAATGCAGCCTACATGATATGCAATCCTAAAAATAAAATAAATAAAAATAAATTCGACGGGCTCAGCCGAGCAAGTTGAGAGGACAACTCTACAAAGTGACTACGGCCCGTGCGAAATAAAAACGAGGTAGTTTTACGGAAACCGACGCTTAACTACGCTCAAGAAAAATAAAAGAAAAATAGAAAAACAATGCAACCAGATGACATGCAACTAAATGATATGCATCTAAATGATATGCAAAAATAAAAGAAAATAAAAGAAAGAAAACTAGCCCACTCATTTGCAACATGACATGTATATAATAAACGTCTACCAAATAATGACGAGTTACGATAAACGACAAGGTCTTGTTCATTATATGCAGTGTAGACGCGCTTTAAGACTCGTCAAAGGTGATCGCATTATGGAAAACCAACAGTTAGCTATACTAAACGATATATAACTCATAAGGTTCCATCGTAGCAACGGAAAACCGACAGATTACTACCCAAATGAGTTATAAAAATAACAAGGAAGCACATAAGTCTCAAAGCTCACAAGATTCATCACAAATGTATGTAGCATACGGAAACCGACATTAGCTACTAATTAACACGAAGACCGCTTATAGCATACGAGAACCGACAAGTAACTATAACTTGCATGGATGAATCATGTATAAGGAATAAGATCATTTACTTAGCATGAATTCATAGATGGAAAGGTATAACATTCATATTCGGGACATCTATGTAAAAAATAAATAGGCCACGATGCTCGAATGTAAGCAATCCATACTAAATAAAAGCATTAGGAATGAGATCAAGAAAAACCTGGACTACGAACGGCGTTCAAAGACAACAGACGGCGTTCACCTCAAAATACGGCTTTGGACGAGCGTTCGAAAAAACAAACGCTCGTTTGACTTGAAAACCAACCGGACGGACGTTCAGAAAGCATAGACGCTCGTCTGGTCCTTTAAACCAGAACAGAGTCGAAAATATTTGAACGGACGGGCGTCCAATACTTTCAAACGCTCGTTTACCTGCAGCTAAAGAACTGGAACGCTCGTTTACCTGCAACGGCGCCACTTTTGTAGGGGAGATTTTGCATCATTAAAACAAAAGAAAATTTATAAACCTATACTACCATGCAAAACTACCTCCTAACCGGCCGAATACCGGGTAATTGATAGTAGAGCGAAGTGAGTAAGGGGTCGATCCACAGGGAATTGGGATGTTGAATCTAATTTCACTAATCCTACCAATTGTTACTCAAAGAACGAATAAACAAAAGAAACGAAAGAACAAAACATAAAAACAGAAAAGAACAATCAAGAGAAATCTAACCTAAAGACATGGGGTCAAACATTGAACAAGCCTAGTGATTTCAATTCTAGTTATCTCATGATTTTAATTCAGTTTGTGGTTTCACCCTTTCACGAGACACAAATCCCTAATCTCTTAGTGAACTTATCTCACAAGCTATGAACTTCTACTTTCGTAGCGAATTCAATTATCTATCTCTCATCTCTCGATTGTTGAGACTGATTTACCAAACAAAACGACGGGTGTAGATTCAAGTTACTCTCGTATAATCGAATCTAACAACCTAGGAATCTAACCAATTAATTTGTCACATAATCAACGGCTAAAAACCCTATCTTTCTATGATGATCTAAGGTTTATGCAACTTCCGTATTATAAACGTCAATAGAAAACATATCTTTCAATCTATTATCATGGCATCAAAACACATAGAAAAGATACAAAAAGAACTAAACTCATGAAGAAAAAACTGAATTGAATAAATCAAGAAGAACTCACATAGTCTCATACATGAATTGATCCAAGAACGAAAACAAAAAGCATCTAAACTACTCCTAATCTAACCTCGGTTCACCCGAGCACAAGGCTCGGGTGACCGGCCTTCAAACTCTCAAGATGCGGCTGCTGGCCTCTCTTTTGATGTGAAGAAATTTCTGAATGAATTTAGGGTTTGGGGCTGCTGTGCTTTTATAATAAAACTAAGTCGGCTGCTACAGTAACCTAAATCGGTTCTGCTGAATGCGGCGGTGGACGCTCGTCTAACCAACTGGACGCCCGTCCAGAATGCTTGGACGGATACTGGACGCCAGTTCAGCCAACGTCTGAACTCTCTGTATGTGAATTAACTCCCTGGACGCACGTTCGCTTTATCAGACGCCCGTCCAGTCTTGGACGCTCGTTCATTAATCTTGATGGACTTCGATTTCTTGATAATTATCCTGATTCTTCCATCTTTATCCATCTTGTATCATCTCTATCTCTTCATCAACACTTCAAATTTGAATTTAGACTCTTCCAAATCCTTTCCAAGTTAAAGATATGTATCTACACACATCGAAAACATACGAAAACGTAACACGATTCCAAAACAACATAAAATCATCAAATAAAGCATATAAATCGATACGTTTTCATATTTAACTATTAAAAACACCATTTACTCAATATTTACATATATAGCTCAAAATCTATGAAAATCATACGAATGTAGGGGAAATTGATATAGAAAATATATGTAAAAATCACTATAATTTAGCCCTTAACAGCTGCATAAGCAAGAAAAAGTCTGATTGCTTCTAATCTTGCGACTGGTACGTAAGTTTCATCAAAATCTATGCCTTCTGCTTGAGAGTATCCTTTGGCTACTAGTCTGGCTTTGTTTCTAATGACATTTCCATCTTCATCAAGTTTATTTCTGAAAACCCATTTGGTTCCAATGATATTGACATGAACTGGTTTATCTACCAGCTCCCATACTTGATTTCTCTCAAATTCATTTAGTTCTTCCTGCATAGCTAATATCCAATCTGGATCTTTCAAGGCTTCTTCAAGTTCTTTAGGTTCCGATTGAGATAGAAAGCATGCTATCATCGCATCTAGTTGATGTCTTGTTCGAACTCCAGTTTGAGTGTCACCAATAACTTGTTCTTCAGGATGGTCTCTCATCCATTGATGTGTGTGAGTTTGTATTGGTTGATTTGTACTTTGTTCAACTGATTCTTCAAAAACTGGTTCTTGAATTTGTTCAACTGAGTCTGATTGATGTTGTTCAAGTTGTTGAGTAGCTGGAAACTGAGGCTGATCTTGATCTGAACATTCTGAAATTTGTAGTCTTCCAAAATCAACTGAAACAGGTTCTGGTGTGATTGGTAACTGAGACTGAGGAACTGGTTCTGGTCGGTCTTCAGTTGTTTTACCAGGAAAATTTGGTTCATCAAATACTACATGTATTGACTCTTCATGCTTGAGTGTCCTTTTATTCAATACTCTGAATGCTTTGCTGACACTTGAATATCCTAGGAAAATTCCTTCATCAGCTTTGGGTTGAAAAACTTGAAGTTGATCTTTTCCATTATTGTGTATGAAACATTTGCTTCCGAACGCATGAAAGTATGAAACATTTGGTTTTCTTCCATTCCAAATTTCATAAGGAGTCTTTTCATGTCTCTTGTTTATGAGAGCTCTGTTCTGAGTGTAACAAGCTGTGTTTACTGCTTCTGCCCAATATCTTTCAGGTAGTTTAGCTTCACAGATCATAGTCCTTCCAGCTTCTTTGAGCGTTCTGTTTCTTATTCAGCTACACCATTTTGTTGAGGTGTTCCTGTGGCAGCAAGTTGGTGTAAGACACCATTTTCTTCACAATATTCAATAATCACACCGTTGAGGAATTCGGTTCCTTTATCGGATCTTATCTTCACAACCGAAACTCCTTTCGATTCGAAGTCTCTTAAGAAGTTCTCGTGAGTTTTTGCTTGGTTTCACTTTTCTTGGTTAGAAAGATTACCCGGTATATCTTGAAAAATCATCTACTACCACCAATGTATACTTCTTTCCACCGATACTAATTGGTGTAATAGGTCCAAATAAGTCCATATGTAGCAATTCTAGATGTCCGGTTGTTGAATGCCGAGACTTAGTCTTGAAACTTGCCTTTGTTTGTTTTCCTCGTTGACACGCATCACATAAGTCGTCCTTCTTATATGATATCTCTGGTAGTCCAATGACTAGTCAGCTTCTTAACAAGTGTATTGATGTCATCAAAGTTGAGATGACTCGGTTTCTTGTGCCACGATAACCGATTTCGATTTGGTATGCACAAGCAAACAAGTTTCAGCGACGGCTGTTGTCCAATCTACCACATACATGTTTTCCTTCCTTCTTCTAGCTAGGACAACTTGATAAGCTGATTTGCTGATGACAACGCATAATTCTTTATCAAAAGTAACTCTGTATCCCATATCACAAAATTGACTTGTGCTAAGTAGATTGTAGTGTAGTCCTTCTACATAGGATACATTCTTGATTGTAAGTCCATTTCTGAGTAATGTGCCAAAGCCTCTGGTGTAACCTGGTTTATCTTTACTTCCAAAATTAACTTTTGGTCCATTCTTTTCAACGAAATTACTGAGACAATCTTTGCTCTTTGTCATGTGTCTAGAGCAACCACTGTCAAAGTACCATATATCCTGCAGTGAAAATTAAAAATTTTTAGGTACCCAACTCAGTTTGGGTCCATGAGGGTCAGTTGTCAGTACAACTCTGGGAATATATCCTTTTGGAATTCTTCGGATATTGTTGCACTTGTTTTCATATATGTAAGCCACACTCCCATAGCATCTATGTTTGGACTGTGTCTTTTTTATGTGATTTCTCAGATCTTCTTGACTGTAATTTGTTTCCATGTTGATTTTTGTTATTAAAGCTGGAGTGGTAACCATCATTCCTTCAGTACTGAGGTCTATATTGACCTTTGTACTGTGACTTATGCTGAGAACTGAGATTAGTCCTCTGCTGAGTTTTGGACTGAAACTTGTGATACGTTTTCGGTCTGGAATGATTGTCATTATTAGTTTTAATAACAAATTCAGTAAAATTCCAATCATCATCGAGGGATACAACCTTCCTTTCCCTTGAATGTGTGAATCTTTGAATGATTGAAATTCTTGGATTTGTTTTGATTGTAATTTTTCTGGTTCCTGACTTCATTGGTTTTTGTGGATCTGGCAGTTGATTTGCCGTGTCGGTTTCCATTGAATACAGCTGGCCTACCATTTGATTTAGTTTTGTAGGTAGATACAGTTGTCTTCTTAGAAAACTGATTTATCCTGTGTGATACTGGCTTTACGGGTTCAGCAATTTTCTCAGTTTGTGGAACTTGCTCAACTACAAACTTAATACCAGTTTTGGTACTTAGCCCAGCGGTTTTGCTAGTTCCATTCTTCGAAGATTGCTGTGTATAAAATCCTAACCCAGTTTTGTCTCCATATGGCTTTCCTGATTTGAATCCAGTAATTGAACTTGATTGAGCAAACGATTCGATTCTTTCTTCGTTGATCTGATGGGCGATGTCTTTGAATCTTTCCTTTATCAGTTTTAGTCAGTTTCAACATTTTTAATTCAGACTTCAATCTTTCAACTTCAAGAATTAGACTTTCTTTCTCATCTTTGATTGATTCATAACCAGCTTGTATGGTTACTAGCTGATTCATCAATTCATCAAGAGTTTCTTCTAATTCTAGATTTTTTGGATTGGAGTCAGCAGTCGAAGAACATGCATTCATCATGGAAATCTGAGCTGAGGAGTATTTAGAGTTTGATTCACATACCTCATTTGGATCTTCCATGTGTGCCATTAAAGCTGTGTCATCTGATAATCTTTCAGTACCGGCTTCATAATCTGATTCATCTCCAGCAAGAAGTGCTCTTCTACCAACTCTCCTTGGTGGTGTCTTCTTGATCAATTCTGGACATTCAGCTTTATAGTGTCCTGGTTTCTTGCAGTTGAAACAGAGGTATTCATCGTCTTTTCTTTTCTCAGGAGTCCTTTTGATGAACTTTTGAGTGACTGGATGTCCACTCTTCATTCTTCGAATTCTGTTCATCATTAGAGCCATTTGTTCTTCCATTTCATCCAATTCATGAATATTGTTAGATGAGTTTTCTTGAATCTCATTTGATGCTGCTGCAAGTGCTGTGGTCTTTGGTTCTTCCAGAGCTTTGATTATTGCAGCTGTGGTTGTGAAATCTTCACTGAATTCATAAGCTTTCAGATCTGAAAAGATCTTGAAGGAATCTTCTACATCAAGTCTCCTGGATTCTTCCATAGCAGTGACCTTCATTTTCGATCACATTGGCAATGCCTTCAATATTCTAGTGTTGATGACTTTCTTTGAGTATTCAATCTTAAGTAGATCTAGTTCATCCATAATGGCACTGAATCTTGTCTCCATTTGATCAATGGTTTCTCCAGATTTCATCTTGAAATTCTCAAACTTTTGCTTTGCAACGGAAATTTTATTTTCCTTGATTGAATCTGTTCCTTCAC
Source organism: Gentiana straminea (assembly GCA_036785695.1). Lineage (NCBI taxonomy): Eukaryota > Viridiplantae > Streptophyta > Magnoliopsida > Gentianales > Gentianaceae > Gentiana > Gentiana straminea. The sequence continues at coordinate 8,268,380 of JAVUPR010000224.1, read as the reverse complement.
AAACTTACTGAAGTTTGTCCCACATTTCTTTGGTAGTTGTGCATTCTTTCACCTTCAAGTACATGTTGCTGTCAAGGGTTCTGAGGATAAAGTCCATGGCAACATTGTTGAGATTGTTTCGCTTGCGATCATCACTAGTCCATTCAGATTTGGGTTTTGGAACTCGAACTTGTCTGTCACCTTCAGTTTGCATGTAGGTGATCTGAATTGGTCCATCAGTGAGTACATCCATCATTTCATCATGAGTAGCTGCTAGGAATGCCTGCATATGACGTTTGTATTCGTCAAATCTGTCCATGATGCACATAAGCATTTGTCTTGCATATTGATTGTTATCCATTGTGAGTGAGTGAAGACTGACGGTAGATTAATTTAAAACTGAGCTTTCAAATAAGAGCAACTAGAGGATAATGAGCAAATGATATCTGGTTAAAGAAACACTGCTCCGATACCAATTGTTGGTCCATTGGAAAGGCTGACACAAGTTTAGAGGGTGGGTGAATAAACTTGTCACCAAAAACTGAATTTTAAACAGATTAGGGTTCAGATAAAACTTGTGTGGAGTTGAGCTGACTAAGCTGTGATTAAATCAAACTGACTTCAGCTGAAACTGAGTCAACCGGCAGCGGATATGATTTTAGCCTTTATATTGATCTTGTTGTTCTATTATGAAAACTGAGTGTTGTGAACTGAATTCTGGTGAATGTCAGTTGTGACTGTGAGATGTATAACAATCAAGTATCACAACGCTGTAAGTAAATACTAAATAAATAAGTAAATGCGTAAAGTAAATAAGGCAGATGTTATAGGGGTTCCAGGTGGTGTAATCTTGTACGTCCTCTCTTCCCCTGTGGTGCGGAGGAAAATTCCACTAGAACTTCTTGAGGTGAACTATTACAAAAAGTCCTAAACAATAGTCCTTGGCTAATCCCTAGCTTCACTATCTAAACAATATTAGAACAGGTAGAATTGCTGCTCTCCAAATGCTTGAACCACTGGTCCTTAGAGGGTAGGATTGCCTCTTCACCAGCTACCACCACAAACACAGTCTACCCGACTGCTTGTCACAACTGTCCTTGACAAAACCTTCCCGGTTTGCTTCATAGTCTAAACTTTTGAAATAGAATCAAAGTTGGGCTGAGAATCAATAAATTGATTCTTGTTTGTGGTTCTTCAGAGTGTTGAATTCTTGATAAATTCTTTGTAGCTTTGAACACTTGAAGAAATACTAGATATGATCTTGTTATAGTTTAGTGATGATGACAATTCAAATAGTGTGCACAAATTGCTTGTTGATTCTTGTATATATTCTCTATCTTCTTTGTTTGTGCAAAGTCATCTATTTATAGTGTGAAGTCCAACGTTCATCTGACTTTGATTTGAATTGTATCAACGTATATCTTGCAACGGTTATATTTTCTGACCGTTCCTGCTGTGTCAGTGATTCATCCAATGAAATTTCTTTCTCTACAACGTTCGATTGTACTTTCGGTTGTTGGATGGTGACTTATAAAACGAGTTTCCTTGTCGCTTTTTTCATCCGTCGATTTCTAACCGACTTGGAGCATTAACCGAGATTTAATTCTTCTTAAAAAATCAGTACTCCAGTTTTTATCTGATTACAATTGACTTAATCAGAGTACACCATGATACATTTATCATCTAAGAATTCATTGTCCTTATGATTCTTAGGTCTTCATACACGATCCATAAAGTCAGTTCAGGTCACCACAATCTTGCCTGAAGTCCAACTTTACAGTCTCGACTTTAATCTTCATAACTGAGTTTGTGCCCTCAGTTCTTCATTCTTCAATAACTGAGTCTGTGCCCCTCCGTTCTTCATTCTTCAAGATAAGCCAACCGAGTCTGTAACTCTCAGCGAACTTACCTTCTTCAGTAGATGTATTCTGAGTCAGTTTGTTTGTCTTGGTGATTTCCAGTTTTCTAATTGATTCCCAGTTTTCAGTTTTACGACACACAATCAATTACAGTGCTTGTCTGATGTAACTTATACAAAAATTCAGATTCTAATAAAACTTATACATTCAGTTCTAGACATCTTTTAGCTTTCCACTATAACAGCTGGCTTCAGCACTTCATCAATGGGGTTAAGATAACATTATAATAAATAAGATGAATTATCATCAAAACATAAAATTTTATTTCCAACAGAGAGGACTGACAGGATTACACCACCTGGAACCTCTATAATTCTTGTTTATTTACATTATGCATTTACTTAATGCATTTACAGTTAGAATTATCTAGTTCTTACTTTCAGTAACATAAGAAACTGACTCAACACATTATCTGATAATTCAAATCTTTTAAAGGCTTAAATTAATCCGCTGCCAGTTAACTAGACTAAGGACAAGTCAGTATTGACTTATACTCAGTTGAGTTAGCTTAACTCCACACAAGTTTTAACTGAATCTTAATATGTTTTAAATCCAGTTTTTAGGGACAAGTTTATTCACCCTCCCCCCTCTAAACTTGTGTTAGCTTTACCGGAAAAGCCCTTAGAGGGCTCGGCTGCAGATGCTATCAAGAAGTATAACAAGCTTTGTTCTGACAGTACTGATGCTACATGTATCATTCTTGCTTCAATGACACCTAAACTGCAGAAACAGCATGAGTCTATGGACGCTTACTCAATCATGGTCCACCTAAAGGAACTCTATTCTTCTCAGTCTCGCACTGAGAGGTATGAGGTCTCGAAGGCCCTGTTTGGTTGTAAGATGGCATCCGGGACTGCTGTGGGGTCACACGTGCTTAAATTGATCGGGTACATAGAGAGTCTTGGGAGCTAGGCCACAAGTTGGAACGAGAATTGAGTATTGACTTGATTCTGCAATCTCTACCTAATTCATACTCGCAGTTCGTGATGAAATATCACATGAACAAGATAGATTAATCCCTTGTGGAGTTATTGAACATGTTCAAAACTGCTGAGGGCACTGTGGGGAAGGGAAAGCAAGTGTTGCGGTCACTTCTAACAAGGGCAAGGCAAAATCCCAAAAGAAGTCCAAGAAGGCGAAGGCTACACCTAAGCCAATGCCTAAGATAGCCAATGACAAATCCAAGGATGCTTGCTTCCATTGCGGTGAGACCGGACATTGGAGGAGAAACTGCAAAAGGCTTCTTGAGTACCTAGAAGAAGCATTCTGATGCTTCAACTTCAGGTATCTAACCACTGGGTATTAGATACTAGTTGTGGTTCTCGTATTTGTACAAATATACAGGCACTAACAAGAACAAGATAACTGAGGAAATGAGAGGTTGACCTACGCGTTGGGAATAGAGAAAGTGTTGCTTCCCTGGTCGTAGGAGTTTATTTTCTTTCATTGCCAGTGGGCTAGTACTAGAACTTAATAACTGTTATTTTGTTCCTGCTCTTACGAAGAGCATTATTTCTATTTCTGCATTGAATGTTGATGGATTTTCTTTTACGTTTGAGGATAAATGTTGTTCTTTTTCACGTGATGGAAATTTTTTATGGTACTGGCATACTTAGCAATGGTCCCTACATATTAGATGTGAATGTTGACGTACTTAATATAAACAACAAGAAAACCAAAACAAATGACTTGAATGAATCCTGCTTATGGCATTGTAAGACTTGGCCATATAAATAAGAATCGCATTTCCAAACTCCATAAAGATGGAATGTTGGATCACTTCGATTATGAATCGTTTGAGACAAGCGAAGCTGGTTTGCTTTGCAAGATGACAAAGTCACTTTTAGTGGCAAAGGGATAAGATCCAATGAGTTGCTTAAGCTCATACATACAGATGAAAGCGGCCCAATGTCAATTCAAGTCAAAGGAGGATACTCTTATTTTATCACCTTCGTGGATGACCATTCTCGATATGGTTATATATACTTAATGAAGTATATTTCTGAGGCCTTTGAAAAGTTCAAAGAATTCAGAATTGAAGTGGAGAAACAACTAGGTAAAGAAATCAAAACACTTTGATCCGATTGAGGTGGAGAATACCTAGATGAAGAGTTTCAAGATTACTTAAAGGAGAATCAGATTCTACCTGAATGGACCCCTCCTGGAATGCCTCAGATGAATGGCGTATCTGAGAGGAGAAACCGTACCTTGTTAGACAAGGTGCAATCCATGATGAGCTACGCAGTTCTCCTAAAATCATTTTGGGTGTATGCTCTAGAAACCGCATCCTATACACTAAACCGAGTTCCATCAATGAGGTATGGCATTAGAGTAAATGAGTCTGGCATATCTTTAACCTTGGGTTTTCTGACTTACATGAAGCGGAGATGCCTGACAAATTAGAGGCTAGATCTGACAAATGTCTATTTGTGAGTTATCCTAGAGAAACTAGAGGATACCAATTTTACCACCCTAAGGAACAAAAGGTGTTTGTTTCCAGGACTGGCCACTTTCTGGAGAAAGAGTTTATTCTGGATAGGGTCAGTAGGAGTAAGATTGATCTTAAAGAAATTCAAGAACCACTTACGGATAACAGTCAGTTAATGGAAGTGGAGGAGACGCCACAGGCAGGTGTGACGCCAACCTCTACCGTAAACACACTAGCACCTCAAAGATCCACCAGGGAAAGCCGTGAACCCGAAAGGTACACTGGCATGTATCTCATGGAAAATGAGGACCCAAGAACTTATGAGGAAGTGCTATTAAGGCATGACAAAGAGAAATGGCTAGAACCCATGAATTCTGAAATGGAATACATGAAAGACAACCAAGTTTGAAAATTGGTTGATCCACCCAAAGGAATAGTTCCTATAGGGTGCAAATGGGTCTTTAAGAGAAAGACCGACATGGATGGTAACGTTGTTGCCTACAAGGATAGGTTAGTGGCAAAAGGTTATAAACAAAGATAAGGAGTTGACTATGACGAAACCTTTTCACCTGTTGCAATGTTAAAATCCATTTGAATGTTGCTCACTATTGCAGCATACCCTGATTACGAAATCTGGCAAATGGATGTGAAAACAGATTTCCTTAACGGGAACCAGTCTGAGGAGGTGTATATGACACAGCTTGAGGTTTTCACAACCAATGACGCCATGATGGTGTGTAAACTGCAAAGATCCATTTATGGATTAAAGCAAGCTTCTCGGAGTTGGAATCTTTGCTATGATGAGATAATCAAACAGTTTCATCAAGAATGAAGATGAGCCCTGAGTTTATTAAGAAGGTTAGTGGGAGTGCCATTGTGTTCTTAGTGCTTTATGTAGACGACATATTGCTCATAGGGAATGATGTGCCTATGTTACAATCAGTCAATGCTTGGTTATCCAAGAACTTCTCAATGAAGGACTTGGGTGAAGCAGCCTATATTCTAGGAATCAAGATCTATAGAGAGTAAGACATTCCTTATAAGAAGGCCCTTTCGGATATTCACCCCTACTGATAGGGTACACGATTCCCAGATGACCAAACATGTATTCTCCGCATGCTTCAGTATCATACCCAATCACTACCACATGATCGCCCGTGGCTAGGGGAAACCTCAATAGTGTCAAAGCATGACAATCCACACCGTGATGCCATGTAGACTCCTGTCCTAAGGATAATTACACAACCGCAACATAGTGTGACACTTAATGTAAGTGGGTCAGTATAACGTACGCATTCTCTAATACACGTCCACGTACAGTCCTAGTGTCTCTACACTTCGATGGACGAGATCTTTACATGCCCTTAAAGACAGAAGACATCTGATACGTGCTAGCCTATTTATACTATTAATGCCTTGTTTAATAGTACATCAGCCTAGAGACATTTAAGTATCAAACTTATTAAAGTGATTAGAGATCTCATCAACCATAATCGCCTATCATGGTTTCTCTATCACATTTTAATACTAAGGATGTTATCACATAACAATTCATAATTATTTCTTTAAAAGAACATATATATGACAATAGAAAAGCCATTTAATATATATGTATAAACATAAATAAATAGTATAAATGATCCGACCCGGTCGGATACGGTCCAACCCGATTGGGATTAGGACACTATTTCAACAATCTCCAACTTGGCCTAAAACCAATCACTCACACACACAAGACCAAGTTGAAACACAAGAATCGCATGCAATACTCGCAACCAGCCCTAGCCATGAATGGATCGCTATCCGTGGGGACTCGGACTATCTTCATATCATGTTCCAATGATCAAGTCAAAGGAACCGCCTCAACACACACATGAATCTCCGACGAGACCCTGGTCCTTGCTCCAAGAAATGAATCCACTTACTATATTAGCTATATAGAAAAGGTGGAAGAACCACACAAGGTTCAGGAATGAACCTTCTAGATCCATGTACTACTCCCGCTGCACCTCTAAGGCATTACTGTGTTTTGGCCTAGTTGTAGGATTTACAGTGACCTATAGCCAAGGCCATTTCCAGCTCACTGTATCACTTAATCAAAGTGACTGCAAACCCAGACTGTAACTCCCACTCGCCTTCATAAAACATAGTATATATGTCTGTATAACCATATTTATCTGATTCCCAGTTTCGATAAACTAGGAAACCATCCTTAACTTGTTTAAGGATATTCTCGACATTCACCAGATTTACTTTCGTACTTGCTCATGACTCTTCATGAACTATGAACATCCGTCATTACCTTTATGATGCTTCCTATCGCAATCGTGAAGGAAACCTTTCAAAAGCATCATCTTTCACCTTATCTTTAGGACTAACGTCCTAACATAGATAGATCTTGAGAATACCGGCTAGCAGTATCCCCTGTCACGATCTATGCTAAACACTTTTAGCATCACATCTATATCGGTTAACTATAATCTAACAGTAGTTAAATCTATCACTATAGATTCTTATTTCTAAAAATAAGAACTGCTAATCTAAGTGCATTTGTAAAGACCTTGAACTACCAAACATTAATTGACTGTGACATGGGGTTATGATTCCAGAGAGAGATATCCAATACCTTACTCAAAAATCGTAACACACTCCAACTATCCACCTAGCACATTGGGCATATTCTTCTGACTAAATCAAACTCCTTTGATTACCAAACAAAGAAATCGTCTAGAAAACTTGTTTGAGTCCATAAATGAATCTCGTGGGCTTACATATCATGTCATAGTCTATGATCATCGAGCTTTCTGCCCAACGTCTTCAACATTATCATATAGCCATGATACGAAGTTACAACAAGCATAGTCTGAATAACCTGGTTGTCACTGATGGGACATTCCCTCTAGGTAAGATAGACTAGGTTCATAACCTGGTTGTCACTGATGTAATCTAATTAAGATATTATGACTCCTGGCCATGTCTCTCAATCTTGCCTTTCAAACATTCCTTCATAAGTCGTGAGATATTCATTCATCAAGATTAACATACCAGCAGCCCTTTTGGGCTTCAGGTTATCCACAGACTTACAGAACATTTGTGCGCACTAAGCAGTGTTCTACACCTTATCTCTATGCGGTGTCTGCTGTTTTCTGCATATTTTCTGTTTCCAGAACGTCATCGGACGCCCGTCCACATCAGTGAACGCCCGTCCAGTGTCGTTTTTGTTCTATTTTCTGCTATTTTCTGTTTCTAGTCATAGTTTCTAGATTATAATATATACCTTAGTTTTAGATAATAATTTGTGACATAATCGATACAATAACTGTACTTAATCCGATAGACGTTCGATTCCCTTAGGACGACCCGGTAACACCTTTACTACGAGCCTTGCACTTGGGGTGTTCCGGTAATTATAAATTTAAAACGAGTTTTTACCGAACAAGTTTTTGGCGCCGTTGCCGGGGAGTCGGTAACGGTTGTCGGATTCTTCGTAGTGCAGTTTTCTGTGTCGGCAGTATTTTTGCCATAACTTTCGGCTCGAGTGTCCGTTTGGTGCGCAGGACCCCAATTCGGAAAGCTCGTTCCGACGCCGACGACATGACAAACTTCCTACGGCCGTTCGACACCGTTTTCGAGGTCAAAATCCACTGTTTTCCCTTCCGTTTTAGCCCTAAAATATTTCAACACGTTTTTTTTTTCACCGTCTTAGTGTTTTTCCTGTTTTAAGTTATTCGTAGGAAGGTTTCTTTTCCTGTTTCTGTTTCTATATCTTTTTTTTATTCAAAAAAAATTTAATAAAAAAGAGAAACTTTCTGAACGGGTGTCCAGAATCTGAACGCCCGTCTGCCCCCAATTTGTCTTCTGAACGCTAGTTCAGTGACCTGAACGAGCGTTCACCTCCAGAATATCCCCTGAACCAGCGTCCACTCATACTGAACGCCGGTTCAATCTCTTAAATTGTCACCTCTCTCCTTCTCTCTTTTCTCTTTCTAAACCCTCTAATCCTCTCTACATTCGTTCTCATTTCAACCCTAAGGTTGATTTCTTCCTGTTCTTCTCTTCTGGTTTATGCAAACCAGGAGTAAGAAGGGACCTCTTACCTTTAATCCCGAACCTGAGTGATCTATTCTCAGGAGGAAGCTCTTCCCTAATCCGGACATTATGGCTAACGAAGTTCAAAATCCAAATCCTCAAGCCCAAATGAATCTGATCCTTCAACAGATGCAGGCAATACAACAACAACAGAATCAACAAGCTGGGATAAATAATCAATTTCAACAGTTCCGTCAGAACCAGCTAAACCAATTAAATCAAGACCCCTATGCTCCCTATCTTGACCAAGACTTCCTGGAAGGGCATAGACCTATTCGCCCTCTAGACATGGGGCAAGTGAACTTCGATCTGAAAAATGGAGTGGTAGGACTGGTCCAGAATAGTTCTTTTCATGGTACTGCTTACGAAGATCCTCATGACTTCGTGTCCACCTTCGTTGAAATCTGCGAAGCAAACCGTTGGTTCAAATCTTTAGCCCATCATTCTCTCCGCACCTGGAATGATGTCAAAAGAGCCTTTGCTCTGAAGTTTGTCTCACCTGGGACAATCATGGACATGAAAAGGGAGATAGCCACATTTGAACAACTTGATGGTGAGAGTGTGGTGAAAGCATGGGAGAGACTAAATCTGTTGATGAGGAAGTGCCCCAACCATGGATACAGTAGACATGAGCTATTAGAGTTATTCTACAGAGGTGTCTCTCAACCAAATAGAGACTTCCTTGATTCAACTGCTCATGGATCCTTCCTAGGGGGAGGTGATGATGCTGCTTACAGGGTAGCTGAAACTATAGCAAAGAATAACATGTGGTCAACTCCAAGGAAGACCAATGTTAGTGGGAATAAGAAGGAATCTGCTGCGAGCAATTCTGAGACTAAGGTGTTAGTTGCTCAAATGGAAGTAATTAGCAAGCAGCTAGCCAATTTACAAATGCAGCAGCAACAAGGGCCGTCAGATGTGAACTACCTGGGAATGCAGGCGGGAAATGAGATGAATGAGGAGGTGAATTTAATGGAGAATCATAACCAAACCGTCAGAAACTTCAATCAGGACCAGAATCATTCCGGATTTCAACGTCCCAATTTTAATCAAGCCAATGCACCACCTGGCCCATCCAATTCAAAACCTTCTTTCAACTCAAGTTATCAAAGACCACCTCCTAGGATGGTTAATCAATCTCACAATCCTAACTCCCAAAGACCTCAAGGTGGTTGGAATCAAAACCAACATCACAACCAAACCACCTCTTGTGTCCCTCAACATAAGTTTGATGAGCTAGTAGACATGGTGAAGACCCTGGCTACTAGTGTCAAGACAATAGAGAGACAGGTTGGTCAGATGGAAGACCAACAAGCAAGCAGACCCCACAGTAAACTTCCAAGTTATACCGAAAGAAATCCTAAAGCAGATATCAATGTTTGCACTGCCATCACACCTCAATGGGAGTATGGAAACGAAGAGCTGAATGAGGTCACTCTAAGAAGTGCTAAGCAGGCGGGACCCGGAAAGATTTTGGGAAACGAGTAGCCCCTCCTGACGCCATAAGTTCAGGAGGGGGCAATCAGAAGTTAAATACTGAAGAAAGCAACATTGAGGAGGAGCTTAATGATGATTCTTCGGGTGATGAAAATGATTCTGATAGAGAAATGAGGAAAAGTCAGGTGGTTGTACCCCGACAAAGAGGAGGGAGGAAAAGTTTGTCAGATGGAAGGATAAGGAAGACGAAGCCATAAAAAATCAAGCCATGAACAATGATAAAGCCCTTCCTTATCCACCGAAGAAGAAAGAAAATACCCTCAGTCATGACAGACAATATGACGGTGTGAGGAGGATGCTTAGAGATACCAAAGTGAGTTTACCCCTAGCTGAGGTATTGACTGAAATGCCCAAGTGCTCTAAGTATCTTAAGAAAGTTTGTGGAAGCAAGAAAAAGCTTCAAGGGATGGCAGAAGAAGTTTTAAGAGAAGATTGCTCTATGGTTTCACAAAAAGTTGCTACTAAGCGAGGTGACCCCGGGAGACCTTCAATCTCTTGTGAGATTGAAGGCCACATGTTCCAAAACGTCTTATGCGACTCAGGGGCCTCCATAAATGTGATGCCATTGAACGTCTGCAAAAAGCTCGGTTTAGATAAAAGAATGCGGGAACACCCTATTTCTCTTCAGATGGTAGACCGATCTAGCCGCTCAGCAGCCGGTTGTGTTGCTAATGTTCTTCTCCGTGTTGAACATTTGGTTTTCCCTACCGATCGGGTTATCTTAGACTATCCACCTGACAAAGAGATGCCCCTAATTCTAGGCCGGACCTTTTTGGACACCTCTCGCCGCCCTCATCGATTTCTGTAAGGGTCAGATTACGCTTAGAGTCGATGATACATCTGTTACCTTCACACGAGGGAAAAGTCCTGAGGAAACCTTGATTAAAGAAATCTCGTTCGTTGAAGCAATTTATGAGGACGAAGAAGATGCCAACTCTGAAGAAGCGGTAGAGCTAACAGAGATAGGTGTTTTCGAAGCTATAAACATTAAAGATCAAGTTTGATGTGGACCATCTTCTGTTTCATTACAGGCCGTAGTCACTGACGAGTCGTCTTCACAACTTGCTCACAATGAGCCTGTCAATGAACAAGAAACATGGAGATTCCCAGCAATGAACGATGATTTCAAAGAGCTGCATCAGGAAGACTTTAACCCTGTAGAAGAGGAAGCCCTGATGGGTAGTTGGGATGAAGTGGATTTCTGGAGAGAGACTACTCATTGGGAGGTTGATGATTGGGAACAGCTAGCAGAGGTGCTAGAAGAAGAAGAGTTGAGAAAAATGATCAAGCATAAGAAGGAGAAAGCGGGTGCTTACAGAAGGATCCCTATGGATGATGTGATCCAGTACCTTTCTGGGGTTATACCTCGGGAAGATGAGGTATTCTTCAGTCAACCACTTCAAGCCCATAAGGAAAAAGGTGCCCCCTTAAAATCCAGTATTGAGCGACCACCTACTGACTTGGAGCTTAAACCGCTTCCGCAACACCTTAAGTACATTTTTCTTAAGGATGGTGATAAGTTACCCTTGATCATCTCTTCAAAACTCGAGCCCGAGCAAGAAGCACTGCTGATAAAAGTGCTTGAAAAGAACATCCTCGCGTTCGGATGGCAAGTGGGGGATATCCGAGGAATCATCCCCGATGTGTGCATGCATAAAATCCGAACGGAGGAAGGAGCTAAGAAAGTCAGACAACCTCAGCGAAGGCTGAATCTGCACATGCAAGAGGTTGTCAAGAAAGAAGTCATAAAATGGTTAGATATGGGAATCATCTATGCAATCGCCGACAGTGAGTGGGTTAGCCCCACCCAAGTTGTACCAAAGAAGGGAGGTATTACCGTGGAAAAGAATGAAAAGGGGGAAGAAGTAGCTTTACGCCTTGTGACTGGCTACAGGGTCTGCATTGACTATCGCAGATTGAATGAAGTCACCGCCAAAGACCATTTCCCCTTACCTTTCATTGACCAGCTTCTTGAATGACTGAGTGGTCATAAGTATTATTGTTTCCTCGATGGATATTCTGGTTACTTCCAGATAGCCATCGACCCTAATGACCAGGAGAAGACTACGTTTACGTGTCCATCAGGCACTTTTGCATTTCGCAGAATGCCTTTTGGGTTATGCAATGCACCAGCAACATTTCAACGGTGCATGTTGGCCATTTTTGATGGACTTGTGGAGAAATGTATGGAAGTCTTCATGGATGACTTCTCAGTCTATGGCGATAGCTTTGAAGAGATCTTGGAAAATCTAGATATGGTACTTCAACGCTGTGTTGAAAAGAATTTAGTGCTTAACTGGGAGAAATGCCATTTTCTAGTAGATGAAGGGATTTTTCTGGGACACAAGGTGTCCAGTACTGGTATTCAGGTTGATAAGGCTAAAGTAGAGGCCATTGAAAAGATGGGGTACCCGAAAACAGTGAAAGAGGTACGAGGTTTTCTAGGTCATGTTGGCTTCTACAGGCGGTTTATTCAGGACTTTTCTACCATCGCCAAGCCCTTATCAAACCTTCTGAAAGATGATGTTGAGTTCTTGTTTGATGAGAAATGCAAGGAAGCTTTCAATTGCCTAAAGGATAAGCTCATAAGTGCCCCTATCTTAATCGCACCTGACTGGACTAAGCCTTTTGAATTAATGTGCGATGCCTCTAACTACGCAGTGGGTGCAGTTTTAGGCCAGAGAATTGATAAAAAGTTCAGGCCCATTTACTATGCGAGCCGCACCTTGAACCTGGCTCAATGCAATTACACCACGACTGAGAAGGATTCTTAGCCGTCGTTTTTGCTATCGACAAGTTTAGAAGTTACCTTCTAGGGTCTCAAGTTGTGGTTTGGACAGACCATGCAGCCCTACGCTACCTTATGGACAAAGCAAATGCAAAGCCAAGGTTACTCAGATGGATTCTAATTTTGCAAGAGTTTGACCTGGAGATCAAAGATAAGAAGGGTAGTGAAAATATTGTGGCTGATCACCTGTCTCGCCTAGTAAATGAGGGTGGCAAAATTTCCAAGGACATAGGCATTGATTTTCCAACCGAGCAATTAATGAAGCTAGAGACTCTGAGTCCGTGGTATGCTGATTACGTCAACTACTTAGCAGGTGGGCATTTAGAAGAGATGACGTATCAGGAAAAGAAGAAATTTTTCAGCGACTTAAAGTATCTCGTATGGGAGGATCCATATCTGTTTAAAGTCTGTAAGGATGGGTTTCTTAGAAGGTGCGTTCCGGAGCATGAACAATTGGATATCTTGGAGCAATGTCATAGTGGTCCCGCTGGTGGGCACTACGGAGCACCTAAGACAGTCACAAAAATCCTTCAAGCTGGTTTTTACTGGCCTACTTTGTTTAAAGATGCTGAAGCCTTTTGCAAAGGCTGTGATAGATGCCAAAGAGTAGGGAGACTCAGTAATAGGATGGAGATGCCTTTGAAGCCTATCTTGGAATGTGAAGTTTTTGACGTCTGGGGCATAGATTTTATGGGACCGTTCACATCATCATGCTCTAACAAATATATTCTGGTCTGTGTGGACTATGTTTCCAAGTGGGTAGAGGCCATAGCCACCCAAACCAATGATCACAAAGTTGTAAAGAAATTCTTGCAAAAGAATATCTTTACTAGATTTGGCTGTCCTAGAGCCCTTATCAGTGATGAAGGTTCGCATTTCTATAATGCACCACTGGATAAAATTCTTGAGAGCTATGGTGTCAAGCATAGAATTGGTACACCATACCACCCCCAAACCAGTGGCCAAGTCGAGGTGAGCAACAGAAGTCTAAAGCGGATTTTGGAGAAAACTGTGAATTCCAATAGATCCAACTGGAGTCGAAGTTGGATGACGCACTTTGGGCTTATCGCACTGCGTTTAAGACCCCTATGGGTACGTCACCCTTCCAAATGGTTTATGGCAAAGCTTGCCATTTACCAGTCGAGCTTGAGCACAGAGCTTACTGGGCTATTAAATTCTTGAATTTCGACAGCCAGCTTTGTGGGGAAAAGAGATTATTGCAATTGAACGAGCTCGATGAGTTCCAACTCCGTGCCTACGAGAATTCGAGAATCAGTAAGGAAAGAACGAAGGCACTCCATGATGCTAAGATTAAAGATCGGGAATTCAAAGTGGGAGACATGGCTTTGCTGTATAACACCAGGCTCCATCTTTTTGCTTGTAAGCTTAAACCTAGATGGTCTAGCCCCTTTGAGATTCTTGATGTTCATCCTGGTGGAGCCATTACGTTGAAAGGGTACGGCGATCAACCGTTCAAAGTCAATGGTCACAGGATTAAGAAGTACTTTGGGCAACCCAAGGAAAAGCCTGAAGTACTATACTTTCAAAAGAGAAATGAAACGGTTGAGTCGTTTATTTGTGAAGAGATTCCATCCGACTTCTTTGGAGTGGATGATGACATTATTACACCTAACCTTGCAGATCCTTCTGTCAATGCTCCTGAGCCTGTTAGCATACCTCAGCCGAATCTGAGAAACAAGAACAAGAAGAAAAGAGTTAGTGTTGTCTGGAGAGAAAAATTTCATGATTTTCTCGCGCACTTGGCTTGTTGTTGTGGCGAAAACCATTTCCGTCCTAGTCATGCTGATTCTGACAGAGAAGTGGTTAGCCTCATACCCGAGTGGCCTGATCCAGGTTGACTTGGTTTACTCTGTCAAGCTAATGACATAAAAGAATCGCTACTAGGAGGCAGCCTAGTCTTTTAAGTTACTTTTTAGTTAAGTTTTTAAGGCATTAGGAATAAAACCATGGTGATTTGTGTGTTGGTTATCCCTGTCCTATTTGTGAATGCTTATTTGCCCATTTTTATGTGCATTCGTGTTTACTCATATACCCCTTGTACCCCGAGATTATATGCTATGTCGAGTGTTGCAGATACTGTCGAGCGGTTTTTGCCAGTTATCACTTTTAGTGTTGTCTGTTCGTGATACGAGCTGCAACGGTTCATTCATGTTACGGCCTGACCACTGTCAACCTACAGCCCGACAACCACTTTGAAACCAGCTAAGTATTCTTTTCTTTTATTTGCACATTCTGAGGACATCATGTGATTTAAGTGTGGGGGGTGTCTACATCAGGAGTTATCATGCTATACCTTCTGAAAATGAGTAAATGTGATTTTCTCGAAAAATTAAAAAAATTTCAAAGTAAACTTGGATAATTGTAAATCTTGAGCATGTAATTGAAACAAATGGCTTGCTAGTTGTAGTTTCCTGACAATGATTTTATGTGACTTTGAGAGATAATTATAGCATGCTTTTACTGATTTGAGATAGTATTCATTTCACACTCACGAAAGCCTTTGATATTGAAGCAAAAATTTTGAACTGTATCCGTTCACTATTTTAGTGATTTATCTTAGAGAGATTTGGTCTTAATAGTAACAGTGAAGTAACACCTAAGTTCAGAACGTGCACTGTGAATATCTGAAGGTTTGAATGTGATAAGTGAAACGTAACTAATGTTTTTGAAAAAAAGTTGAGTTAATAATAAATAAATTGGTGTGTCGAAAGCTGGTCGATGATTGGAGTGCGGTAGGGCATTATCTCGAAATGTCCTATACCACTATGATGACCAAAAGCTCACGACAGTCAGGAAAAGCTACCCTATGATTTGAGTAAGGTAGGGTGTTATCCCGAAACATCCTATTCTACTATGACGGGTAAGAGCTCATTTTGATGTGCGTCAAAGAAGAAAAAAAGAAAGTGAAAAAAATTAAAGACTTTGTTATCGTTGAACTTATACCCAGTATAAACCGAATGATATGCTGTAGGGATTATCCTACTGAGTGCGCGGGAAGACTTTGTGTGGAACGACTGCTGCCTATACCTAGGATAGTCACTAAAATTATTTGAGAGGATATTTGTTTGAGAGGATTGTGAAGATTGAAAAGGGCTTGTCACACACACACAGAATCTATCTCTATGTTGGTATCACTTGCTATAGTTGTTGTACCTTTTGTTACGTGAGTTAGGGATCTATGTGGATTGCATGAAAGTGAGATAGTTTTGATTGTTTTGTTCGGGACGAACAAAAGTCTAAGTGTGGGGGAGTTGTTTACGACTAATTTTGTGGTTTATATCGAGTTATTCCGTAGCAATATCTTCCGTGTTTTAGTGTTTTTTTTATAGAAAATCACTTGCTAAAAGGATAAATTGGAAGAATGGGTTTAGAATTTATTAAAGTGTGAAAATCGAGCTATTTATGTGGTTTTTATTTATTTATGTACGATTTTACACTTTGATCGTTTCTATCGCCTTGTAGGTATGCTTGCATGTTGTGAAAGGAGCTTGAACGGTGTTTGATTAAAGATTAAAGGAAGGAGAAAGATGCAAGTTTGAGATTGGCATGAAGGTTTACATGGCTGAACTGGCGTCCATTGCATCCGTCCAGTGGACGGGCGTTTAAAGCACCAGACGAGCGTCCACTATTCCAGACTGGCGTCCAGGAGGAGATATTTGATTCAGAGTTGTGAAAATTTCAACAGACGAGCGTCCATTTTTGCACAGGACGGACGTCCAAGAAGACTCGGCCCGACTCGATGAATTTTGTGAAGACTGGACGGGCGTCCAATATCCGACTTAACCCTAGCCGCCTCAAAATCCTATAAATACCAGCGCATATCAAACCCTAAAGGAGATCATACGCATTATTCATTCATTCAAAACCCTAGCAGCCGCATATTCCAGAGCAAACAAGGAGATGAATTCTTCCATCCCAACAATCATGATCACCAACATGATTGTTGGCTAAGAAATTCGCGGTGGGACAACGGAGGAAACCAATCAACAACTACACCAACTAGAGGATTTTTAGCTACGTCTTTAGAGAGTTAAATTTATGGTTTTTCATCAATTGAATGTTGTGTTATATTGTTTATGTTTTATTTGAATTGAGAGATCGATGAAACTATCTTTTTGATTGAATTTATATGAGAGTATTGATTCAAGCCTTGATCTTTTCAATTGATGCAATTAATTGTGATTCAAGAGATTGTTCATGATTAGTTGAGTAGTGTATTGGAGACAATCTCATGGTCGTGTTATGCATGCTAGTTTAGTTTTGCTTGAGAAAGAAAACGAAACCCTAGAAATTGATTAAAGAGATTTAATCGAATTCGTGATTTGATCATTACTAAAAATCGTATCTTTAGTGCGCAATCTAGTTGGGGTTGGTTGGTTGATTGGTGGATTCTCGTTGCCCTGCCGTTCTTTTAATTATTTGATAAACCGATTCGTTCATATCAACTTTTGTTGCTAAGTTTAGTTATTTTAAAAACCCTAGTTTTTTACCTGCAGTTTTCTGCATATTTTCTGTTTCCAGAACGTCATCGGACGCCCGTCCACATCAGTGAACGCCCGTCCAGTGTCGTTTTTGTTCTATTTTCTGCTATTTTCTGTTTCTAGTCATAGCTTTAGATTATAATATATACCTTAGTTTTAGATCATAATTTGTGACATAATCGATACAATAACTGTACTTAATCCGATAGACGTTCGATTCCCTTAGGACGACCCGGTAACACCTTTACTACGAGCCTTGCACTTGGGGTGTTCCGGTAATTATAAATTTAAAACGAGTTTTTACCGAACAGTGACATCAATCTAGTATGTTAGATTCAGTGACCTTCCAACTTTATCGGAATAACATTTATTCTTTACAATTGAATATGTCTACTAAATCCAAACAAATAACTGAAAGTATGTTCTTCATAAGAACCGGAACATAATAACATTTATTTAGTTCCCTTATCAGTTTACTAGATCCAGAATATGGTAAGTGTCACAACGTTTGCTTCACCTTCCATATCTGCATTTAATCTTTCTAATTTAATCACACTCGTAAGATATCATTTATCTTAGAATCGACTTTAAACGTAGATAGATTTATCTCAACTCACTTGCCTATAATAGAAACTTCAATAAGTTCTCTATTTAAGCACATGCCCTAACATTCCTTTTTAATCCTTTAAGCACTTGTAAATATTTCTTAGTGTACTCTTCATAAGACCTAAGAAAGATCACAAGACCTATGTCTTCAATTTCCTTTCATAAAGAAAATCAAAAGTTTATTAAATAGTTTATTTAACCTTTTGAATCGTATTCAAAACATTAACTATTTAATTAACCTTTAAGCAATGTTTAAAGAATTAAGTCAAATACTTAAATCTTACAATTTTGAAAACAACCTTTCCAAAATTCGGTCTGGTCATTCTTATCCAACGTTTGAATTATTTGTCATCGTATGACTGAATGATCATATTGGATCGTTTCCAGTGTCATGAGCTTCCGTTTTTCTTTAATAATTAAAGCCTTGGAGTACTGCATCTAATATATAATCTCTTTGTTTCTAACTACTATAACGGGATTGCTAATGTCATTGATTATTTTAAAAGGATTAAAATTTCTTAACCATATTTGAGAACGTTTCTCAAAAGGTAACAGTCATAATTTGGTTTTACTAATCGAGAATAAAAACATAAATATAAAGTTTGCTAAAACTACAACATAAAATAAAGATAAAAGAGTGTTGTTTATACACGTAAAATAAAAAACGGTCTTTTGGTTTATGATTTTGCTCCCACTAGTTAACTACTCCCAACTGACTTTCAAGAATTATTAATTTCTTTAGTGGACAAGTTCCCACTAAACTACCGCGACACCCGCTTTGGCTGGTGGGCCGAAAATAGTCTAATAGTAGACAACTCTTTGTCAATCGTATCTTATATGACTCTTGTTGTTTGACTAGTCAACTCTTTGACAATTTTCATCTTATGAAATAGTCAAACCCTTGCCTCTAAAATCCAAACGACCCCGCTTTGGCTGGAGACCAAGAGAATTCTTAGTCAAGTCATAACCTCAATATTCGTAAGATCTCATACGATCATATCTCGATAATGATGATATACCTGAGGTAGGTCAACCCCCTGTCATTATAATATGGGGAGGCAATTTCAACTTGATTCTTTTGAGGTGGAAGTATTTATTTAAATTAATTCACTTAATTAATTTAATTAT
The DNA here is from genome assembly GCA_036785695.1 of Gentiana straminea. Classification (NCBI taxonomy): domain Eukaryota; kingdom Viridiplantae; phylum Streptophyta; class Magnoliopsida; order Gentianales; family Gentianaceae; genus Gentiana; species Gentiana straminea. The sequence goes on along the minus strand of JAVUPR010000224.1, from coordinate 8,249,444 downwards.
GGTCTCATAAAAAATACATCCTCCACATTTATCTAGATTATGCATTGTCATGCATCTATCGTATCATATAAAATAAATACAAGAAAAAAATAAATAAATGCGTAAAGTAACCAGTATGATCATGGACTTTTCCTAGGTTCGGTTTCGAATACAAACTGACGAAACCACGGGTCACAATCTAAGGGTAGCTGCAACCGCCTATAGGATCTTTAATGCGCCATCTCGATTGGGATCATTATTCTTCTTTCTTTGCCCTCCATCTTCTGCTCCATTCTTGTTACATTAAATTCTATCTAATAAAATAAATACACCCACCGCACACGGGGGAAGCTAACGGGAATGGGATAAATGCAGAAAATAAACTAGGTCACGTTCTTCATAACGGCCTAGGACAATTTTTAAACCAATAGAAAAATTAAATCATTCACATTTATCATATCGGTCGAGTCCTTGATCAATCGGGGTCCATATAATCATATTATATCTACTACATCTAATCCATATAATAACATCTTATGAAAAAGATAAAATTAAAATTTAACCGCTTGCGTCTTAATTAATCAATTAACATTTAATATATTAAATAATTTTATCCAATCAATTAAGTAATTAACATTTAATTAATTAAATAATTTTAATCAAAATAAAATTAACGATTAATTTTAAACGATTTTAATTTTAATTATAATTAATTAGAACTATTCCAAAAATAAATCAAAATTAAAATTAGGTTTCTTGTGTTTCTTTCCTTTTGATACCTAATCAAAATGGATGCATTTGGTTTCCTAAACCAAAAGAGATCTCCCTTGGCCCTTTCCAAAATCAAAATTTTGAAAAGGCCCTAGGCATAGGCTTTTTCCAAAATCAAATATTTTGAAAAGGGGCCTAGGCCTATTCCAAACAAAATTTGGAATGGTCAATATTTTGGTTAATATACCTGGCCACTTTCCAAAATCAAAATTTTGGAAGTGGCTTAGGCTTATTCAAAACTATGTTGGGAAATGTCATTATTATTTTAATTCCATGTGGCATCCCAAAGGCCCAAACTATTTGAACCATTGGTTAGCCACATGACACAACTAAACAAAAGAGGAATTACCAATCACAACTATGAACCATATTGAAAACACAAAATACACAAAATAAAATTTAGGGATCCACCAAAAATGTACCAGCCGACATCGACCGCCCCGGGGGGGACCCGCCGCAATTTCCGGTGGGGTGCTGCCGTCGATCGGCCGAGCACCCCAAAAGCCGCCCCCTTTATTTTTTCCTTTTGTGTATCGTTTTGCGAATCAAAAACCTTTCATCTTTTAATTACGTGATTTAAAAGATAAAATTAACTACGCAAATTAACATGCTTATTGCTTAAGCTCGAACCTCGCTCTGATACCACTGTTAGGAAATCTACGCGGAAACGCATCGGAATTCAAAATTTTGATTTCCTTTTACCCAAGATCGACTTCATTTAAGCAATAAGCAAATAAGCTAGTGGACAGTGGTTACCTTGCTTGATCTATAAGATCGACGCTTTGACCGTCTAAGGAGAGTAGTTCTGCATAGAGCCGCCCATGTGTTCGGCCTCTACCGCAAGTCCACACGAACAGTCCGCCGGAATCCCATCATGGATTGCTATTGGAAAGCTCCGGTTGCTAGACCGGCATTTTTCCCCTCTCTCCAACTCACTATAGGATGCTCTTTATTTTACATAAGAACTATGAGCTCTTGCAATTGTGATGTACAAAAGAGCTTGACACCCACCTCTTATTTATAGTAGAAGTGGCACCCCTACTTGGTGTGGAGGAGAAGAAAACATTTTCCCAATAAAATAAGGAAAATATAATTGATTGATTTATCTCATTAATATTCAATATATATATTAAATATTTCCAATATATTATAAACATCTTATATTGACTGTATTTATCTTTTTACCATGTGTGAAAATCTATAGTCATTAATATCTAATATTAATACATGGTAATCTTATTAATTAAATTGCACAATCCAAGTGTATCAAGCGCCCCAAAAAGCCTTTTATTGTCTTCCGGAATATTCTTTAATTAATACAATGATATGATTAATTAATTTGTAAAATACACGTATATAATTTATATATATTTCAAAATTATATGTATCAATATACATATTTAATTAATCAACATAATTAATATCTTGTATTATATTTATTCATAATAAATAAATATCACCATATTAATTTACCACTATAACCTTTATAGTACGAGATAAACTTTCCTTATTTGGTTATCATCTATAACCACATTTTAATCCGGCTAGATATTCATATGTGTGTGACCCGATAGGCTTCCGAATATGTTGGATGTAGCCACAAAGTGCAAATTATGAAAATGCCCTTTCATGCCTAACGATCGCGGGATAGCGTCTAGCAACACAACGTGACCCAAGGCATCGGAAGAGTCAAATGCAATGACTACTACCTTTCATGTGAAACAGATACCGTTTAGCTTACAATCATCGCTATAATAATATCCATACAGTCGTTAGCCGAGTGTCAAAACATCAACAACCGTATCTTATAATCTGGATATCAAGCTCTCTCTAAGTAACTCGTTTAAGACATTCCTTATAAGAAGGCCCTTTCGGATGTTCACCCTTACTGATAGGGTACACGATTCCCAGACGACCAAACATGTATACTCCGTATGCTTCAGTATCATACCCAATCACTTCCACATGATCGCCCCGTGGCTCGGGGAAACCTCAATAGTAAAAAAGCATGACAATCCACACCGTGATGCAATGTATTAGAGAATGCGTATGTTAGACTGACCCACTTACATTAAGTGTCACACTATGTGGTGGTTGTGTAATTATCCTTATGACCGGAGTCTTCATGGCATCACAGTGTGGATTGTCATGCTTTGACAATGTTGAGATTTCTCCTAACCATGCGGCGATCAGGCGGTAGTGATTGGGTGTGATATTGAAGCATGCGGAGTATACATGATTGGTCGTCCAGGAATCGCGTATCCTATGATTGGGATCGCATATCCGAAATGGCCTTCTTATAATGAATGTCTAGCTCTCGAGAATATTTGCAAAGTGGGAGTAAAAGTGTTATTCCGAGAGAGCATGATATACAGATTATAAGATACGATCGTTAATGTATCGACACTCGAGATACGATCGTATGGATATTATTCAACGATAGGATTGTAAGTTACACGGAAACTGCTTCACATGAAAGGTAGTAGTCATTGCTTTTGACTCTTCCATGATTGGGGGTCACGGTGTGTTGCTAGACGCTATCCCGTGATCGTTAGGTATGAAGGGTATTTTAGTAAATTGCACTTTGTGTCCATGGCCAACATATTCGGAAGCCTATCGGGTCACACACATATGAATATCGAGTCGGAGTAAAATGCGGTTATAGTTGATAACCAAATAAAGAAAGTTTATCTCTAGACTATAAAGGTTATAGTGGTAAATCAATATGGTGGTATTTATTTATTAAGAATAAATAATTACAAGATATTAACTATATTAATTAAAGAATATTCCGGAAGTCAATTCGTTGACTAATGGGGCACCACTTTTAAGTGTCCAAGATACACATGGATTGTGCACTTTAATTAATAAGATTATCATAATATTAATATAAGATATTAATTGATTTTGGAAAAATAGATTTATGGTAATAAGATAATACGATTCAATATAAGATATTGGCAAAATTAATTATAATAAAAGAGATAAATCAATCTAGAATATTTTCTTTACTTTATTGGGAAAAGGTGGCGCCACCACTAGCTATAAATAAGAGGTGTCTGTCAAGCTCTTTTGTACATCACAATTGCAAAAGCTCATAGTTCTTGTGTAAAATACAGAGCAACCCATAGTGAGTTTGTGAGAGAAGAAAAGGGCCGGTCTAGCAACCGGAGTTTTCCAATAGCATTCCAAGGAGGATTCCGGCAAGGGGTTCATGTGGATTAGCGATAGAGGCCGGACGCGTGGACGGCTTGCGCACTGAACTACTCTCCGTTGACGGTCAAAGTGACGATCTTATAGATCATCAAGGTATAACCGTCGAACTACTTAACGTGTTTATTGCAGTAAACGAAGAACGATCTAGAAAAAAGAAATCAAATTTTAAATTCCGCTGCGTTAAACTAGTGATTTCCTAACAGTGGTATCAGAGACAGACTTCGAGCTTAAGCAATAAGCATAATTTAATTGCGTAGTAATTAATCGATAGATGCAAGATTTAAATCATGAGACGTTGAAACAAAAACAAAAACAAAAAAAATTAGGGTTTTGGGGGGGCTCGGCCGACTGGCGGCGGCCCCCCTCCTCTGCGGCGGCGGCGGCGGTGGCCTGATGGCTGCCATCCGTCGGCTGTCCTCTTCCAATGGGTGAGATCGATCCTTTTCGTTTTGTGATCTTTATTGTGCATAGATATCTCGTTTGTTTAGTTGTGTCATATGGCCAACCAATAGTTCAAATAGTTTGGGCTATTGGGAAACCGTATGGCATATTGGCCATTCCAAATTTTGATTTGGAATAGGCCTAGGCCCTTTTCAAAAATTTCATTTGTAAAAGGCCTAGGCCTAGGCCAATTCTAAAATTTTGATTTTGGAAAGTGGCCAGGCCTAAACCAAAACTATTTGGGCCTTTCCAAATATTTGATTTGGAATAGGCCTAGGCCCTTTTCAAATATTTGATTTGTTAAAAGCCTAGGCCTAGGCCACTTCTAAAATTTTGATTTTGGATAGTGGCCAGGCCTAAGCCAAATTTAGTTTTGGAAAAGGAAACAAATAGGAGACTTTATAATTTTAATTTTATTTTGAATAGTTCAAATTTAGTTGAAATTAGGATCGATTTAAAATTAAATTTTACTTTTAATTTTTTATTAAGTCGTATAATTAATTAAAAGTTATTTAATTATTTGATGTGATCAAACAAAAACGCATAAGTAGTTAAAATTAGAATTTAATCTTTTTCATAAGATAAAATTGTATGGATTAGATGTGTAGATATAATATGATTATATGGACCCCGATTGATCATGGACTCGACCAATAGGATAGATGGGAATGTTTTCTTTATGTTGGTTTTTTGAAAAAATTGTCCTAGATCGTTATGAAGAACGTGACCTAGTTTACTTTTTGCATTCATCCCATTCCCGTTAGCTCCCCCCGTGTGCGGCGGGTGTAATTATTTATTAGATAAATTATTATGTAACAAGAATGGAGCAAGAAGATGAAGACCAAAGAGAGATAAAGAACCCATTGGCATACAGCAATAAAGATCCTATTGGCGGTTGCAGATACCCTTAGTTTGTGACCCGCGGTTTCGTCAGTTTGTATTCGAAACGGCACCTAGGAGAAGTCCATGATCATACCGGTTATTTTGTGCGCGGAATGTTGTGTATGTTTTACTTTATATGATATCGTAGTAATATGCACAAAGTATATGCGACCATAATTAAACCAAATTAATTAAGTGAATTAATTTAAAATTATTCCCACGCCAAAAATCGAGCCAAAATTGTCTCCCGATATTATAATGACAGTGAAGAGCCCTTCTTCGGATACAACTGATCGGCCCACGTCGGGAGTTGACCTACCATGGGTATATCGTCATTATCGAGATATGATCATTAAGAGATCTCATGAATATTTGGGTTATGACTCGACTAAGAATCTTGCGGTGATTGGCCCACGTCAGGACCGTCTGATTTTAGAGACAAGGGGTGGCTATCACATAGAGATGTGAAATGTCAAAGAGTTGACTAGTCAACCAATGGAAATCGAATAAGATTCGATCGGTAATTAGTACCCACCTTCGAAATTGACCCGGTCGATCAGCCCACGTCGGGGATCGAGTCAACTAGATAGGATTCCATCCACTAAGGAATTATTTAAATTCTTGAAAGCCAATTGGGAATAGTTGGCTAGTGGGAGTAAAACCTTATAAAATTTTAAGTACAAATTTAGGGTTTTTATACATGAGCGTTTACTTATTCTATTTTTATTGTTGTAGAAAATGCCAAACAAATTGAACCTTTGTTTTATCATCAAAAACACGCTTGACGAAACTAATTTTCTCGATTGGGAAAGAAACCTCAAAATCGTTTTGAGGCACGAGAAGATTGGCTATGTCTTGGACGAGGCCCTACCGGAAAAGCCCGCTGAGGGTTCGGCTGCGGATGCTGTCGAGAAGTATAACAAGCACTGTTCTGACAGTACTGATGCTACATGCATCATGCTTGCTTCTATGACACCTGAACTGCAGAAACAGCATGAGTCTATGGACGCCTACACAATCATGGTCCACCTAAAGGAACTCTATGCTTCTCAGTCTCGCCCTGAGAGGTACGAGGTCTCAAAGGCCCTGTTTGGTTGTAAGATGGCATCCGGGACTTCTGTGGGGTCACACGTGCTTAAGATGATCGGGTACATAGAGAGGCTTGGGAAGCTGGGCCACAAGTTGGAACGAGAGTTGAGTATTGACTTGATTCTACAATCTCTACCTGATTCATTCTCGCAGTTTGTGATGAACTATCACATGAACAAGATAGATTGCTCTCTTGTGGAGTTATTGAACATGTTGAAAACTGCTGAGGGCACTTTGGGGAAGGGAAAGAAAGTGTTGCTGGTCACTTCAAGCAAGGGCAAGGCAAAACCCCAGAAAAAGTCCAAGAAGTCGAAGGCTAAACCAAAGCCAACGCCTAAGATAGAAAAAGACAAATCCAATGATGCTTGCTTCCATTGCGGTGAGACCGGACATTGGAGGAGAAACTGCAAAGGCTTCTTGAGTACCAAGAAGAAGCTTTATGATGCTTCGACTTCAGGTATATTTATGATAGAGATCAACATTACTTCTTCTAAGTCCAACCACTGGGTATTAGATACTGGTTGTGGTTCTCATATTTGTACGAATATGCAGGCACTAAGAAGAACTAGAGATCTGAAGAAAGGAGAGGTGGACCTACGCGTTGGAAATGGAGCAAGTGTGCACTGGCCGTAGGAGTTTATTTTCTTTCATTGCCCAGTGGGCTAGTACTTGAACTTAGTAACTGTTATTTTGTTCCTACTCTTACGAAGACTATTATTTCCATTTCCGCATTAGATGTTGATGGTTTTTCATTTACGTTTGAGAAAAAATGTTGTTCTTTTTCACGTGATGGAATCTTTTATGGTACTGGCATACTTAGCAATGGTCTCTACATATTAGATATGAATGTTGACATACTTAATATAAATTACAAGAAAGCCAAGAAAAATGACTTGAATGAATCCTACTTATGGCATTGTAGACTTGGCCATATAAATAAGAATCGCATTTCCAAGCTCCATAAAAATGGAATGTTGGATCAATTCGATTACGAATCATTTGATACATGTGAAGCTTGTTTACTTGGCAAGATGAAAAAGTCACCTTTTTAGTGGCAAAGGGATAAGATCCAATGAATTGCTTGAGCTCATACATACTAATGTGTGTGGCCCAATGTCAATTCAAGCCAAAGGAGGATACTCTTATTTTATCACTTTCACTGATGACCATTCTCGCTCTGGCTATATATACTTAATGAAGTATAAGTCTAAAGACTTCAAAAAGTTCAAGGAATTCAGAAGTGAAGTGGAGAAACAACTAGGTAAAGAAATCAAAACGCTTCGATCCGATCGAGGGGGAGAATACCTAGATGGAGAGTTTCAAAGTTATTTAAAGGAGAATGGGATTCTACCTGAATGGACCCCTCCATGGACGCCTCAAATGAATGGCATATCTGAGAGGAGGAACCGTACCTTGTTAGACATGGTACGATCCATGATGAGCTACGCAGTTCTTCCAAAATCATTTTGAAGGATTGCTCTAGAAACAACATCCTATACACTGAACCGAGTTCCATCAAAGATGGTTAATTCTACACCATACGAGGTATGGGCCAAGAAGAAACCAAATCTGGCATATCTTAAACCTTGGGGTTGTCCAACTTATATGAAGCGGATGATGCCTGACAAATTAGATGCCAGATCCGACAAATGTCTATTTGTGGGATATCCTAGAGAAACTAGAGGATACAAATTTTACAATCCTGAGGAACAAAAGGTGTTTGTTGCCAGGACTGGCCACTTTCTGGAGAAAGAGTTTATTCTGGATAGGGTCAGTGGGAGTAAGATTGATCTTGAAGAAATTCGAGAACCACTTACGGATAACAGTCCGTTGATGGAAGTAGACGAGACACCACATACAGATGTGGGGCCACCCTCTACCGTAGACACACTAGCACCTCGAAGATCCACCAGGGAACGCCGTGAACCCGAAAGGTACACTGGCGTGTATCTAATGGAAGATGAGGACCCTAGAACTTATGAGGAAGTGCTATTAAGGCATGACAAAGAGAAATGGCTGGAAGCCATGAATTCTGAAATGGAATCCATGAAAGACAACCAAGTTTGGAACTTAGTTGATCCACCTGAGGGAATAGTTCCTATATGGTGTAAATGGGTCTTTATGAGAAAGACTGACATGGAAGGTAACGTGACTACCTACAAGGCTAGGTTAGTGGCAAAAGGATATAAGCAAAGACAAGGAGTTGACTATGACTAAACCTTTTCGCCTGTTGCCATGTTAAAATGGTTAGAATTTTGCTCGCTATTGCAGCATACCATGATTACGAAATCTGGCAGATGGATGTGAAAACAGCTTTCCTTAACGGGAACCTATCTGAGGAAGTGTATATGACACAGCCTGAGGGTTTCACAACCAATGACGCCAGGATAGTGTGGAAACTGCAAAGGTCCATTTATGGATTAAAGCAAGCTTCTCGGAGTTGGAATCTTCACTTTGATGAGATAATCAAACAGTTTGATTTCATCAAGAACGAAGATGAGCCCTGTGTTTACAAGAAGGTTAGTGGGAGTGCCATTGAGTTCTTAGTGCTTTATGTAGACGACATATTGCTCATAGGGAATGATGTGCCTATGTTACAATCGGTCAAAACTTGGTTATGCAAGAACTTCTCAATGAAGGACTTGGGTGATGCTGCCTATATTCTAGGAATAAAGATCTATAGAGATAGATCTAAAAGGTTGCTTGGTTTGTCGTAATCCACCTACATAGACATGTAATATTCCGATTTTCGGGAAAGTGCGACGTGTCATTTTGCGAAAACGAAATATTGGGTTCGGTTCCTTTTATTCGGAGTTTAAGTATTTGTTAAATTATATATGTATATTTCGAAATATATATATGTATATAGTTAAGGAAGATAATAAGATCTTTATCCTTTTTTTGGATTTATCTTATTATAAAGGAAGATAATAAGATCTTTATCCTTTTTTTGGGATTTATCTTATTATAAAGGAAGATAATAAGATCTTTATCCTTTTTTTTGGGATTTATCTTATTATAAAGGAAGATAATAAGATCTCTATCTTTTTTTTTTGGGATTTTCTATTTAAGGAGAATAAATCCCCACAATTCTTATAACCTATTAGAAATCGATTTTTCTCCACCTCCATATACTCTCTCGCGTGTGTGAGCCAAAAATTAGGGCCGAGAGTTTTTCAATCGGTCGTTAAAGCAATTCTTGACGGTTTTCGCATCGTAGTAGAGCGCCGGAATCGTTGTGAAGAAGGCAACGTTTTGATTGCGTAAAGTTGAAGCTTTGATAAGAGAAAGATCGGTTTTAGCCGTCGTTTCTCGAGTTTTGCTTGTTGGAATAAGCTTGCTAAAGGTAAGAAGCTCTTCCTACAATCTAATTGTGGTTTAGAGTAGAATAGATCATGTTTTGGATGCATATTGCATCAAGTTTTAAGCTTAGATGATGTTTAAGGATTAAGTTTTGTTTTGGATCTTAAAAGACATGTTTTCTACCGTTTTTCTCGCTATAATTCATGTGCAAGATGTTTAGATTCGAGTAGAGACCGTTAAGGGTTGGAAAATAGGTTTTAGGGCTTTTTCTCGCGTAGGATGTGTACGCATTGGCTAGCAATACGCCCGCATTCCCGATGCAGATTGCTTAGAATAAGTGCAAAGAGGATGCGCACGCATTCCGCAGTAATGCGCACGCATTGCCCCGCTTTCTATGTAATGTTGTTTTAAGCTATGTTTTGAATTTTAAACCTTAATTCATGATTAAATAACATTAATTGAATATGAACAAGCCCCGATTGAGTTTCGATTCGTTCGCTTAAAACACCGAATGTACTCTTAAAGGGAGTTGAAGTTCGGATCCGTCGGAAGTGGCATGAAAGGGCTTGTGCTTTGATGAACTAGGGTTCATCAATGTCCGTGTAATTGATAGGATGTGATGTCTAGTTGTCTAAGTGAGGAGTAGAGCCGATAAGGGAGTATTATTCGAAAACACTTAGGTGACTAGTTAATTCACATTAATAATTACATAAGTGTAGTAAAAGCTAAAACGTCATCTATTCTTGGTTAGGCACCGATTCAAATCGGCGATGTGATACGTTCATAAAAGGTGGACAACGCTACGGCTCAAAAGGTCAAGGGTAGTGAGGAAATCCATCGAACGTATATGCATACCGGGGAGATCCCGGGACTACCGGTGCTAATCACCGTAGTTGGCAAGTATATCTCGTGGTGGAATTTTCACCATGCATTGTGTCCTTGAGTAATGATGTAACAAAGATAAGCTAAGTTAGAAACGTATAGTCACGACGTGTCGATGGGCATGTAGTGAACCCTAGATCGAGTCGGTCTCAAGAAGGCAAATCTTTTAATAATAAACCTTAATTATATTGTAGCTTCTACTTCTTACTTTGTACATTGTACTTACCTCAAATGCATGTTTATTTATGTGTTTGGGGGAGAGAAGACGAACAGTAAATGATGAGTTCGAGGAGAACTTTGATGACGACGTTTGAGGACGCCGGAGTTGAAGACTTTGATTAATTATTATTCATTTCTTTATTTATTTCCTAGATTTGGATTATTATTGGATTTTGTAGTTTACTTTTAGTACTTTGGAATTCGTATCGTTTTGGGATTCGTTGGTTTTGTTTCGGATGTAATAACTTTACATTTCCTTCTCTAGTTCTTGAATTTCTATTCTGAGATGTTTGAAAAAAATTACCCGAGTCTTTTTAGCTTCCGTTTGCTTTTATTTGATACGACGTAGTAGAGGCTTACGTGTAATATTATTTATTTAATATTATGCGTGCCGAACGTTTCGATTTCCGGATAAGGACTCGGTGTCCGGGAACGGGGCGTTACGCTTGGTATCGTAGAGAAGCGTCTTTTAGGCTTTCTTTCTATTAAGATAAGTTCTCTTTAGACCTCTTAGTAACGATTTGGTTTTCGTTGATCATCGTGATGGTGTTCACGAGAACCGGAGCGGGTGCGTGCTTCGTGAGTACGTCGAGAGAGTCCTACGCCGCCAGTTGAGGCGGTTTCGTGAGGCGTAATCCTTCACCTCACCCGAGCCCCACTCCACCCCCTCATACCGCAACCCCTACACCACGATCTCGCCGGAGTTTGTCACCGCGACCTCATCGTAGAGCAACACCCACAATGGCATGTGGGAAGTTCGGTTCGCTTTTCCTTGGTAAGTGACGTTCCAAAGGGGGTTTAGTACCGCCACCGCAAGTCACCCTCCACCAAGGTACAACTACATCTACGGAGAACCAGAGAAGCACCTATACGAGTCACCGTAGTGGGAGACATTCCACCGCCTACGTACCCCCAAAGAACTAGTATCTATCCCCCAAAGAAGAGCTACCCTTCTCCACCGTTGTTTTCTCATCATCAAAGATCGACCTTTTACCCTCCTCCAAAGGGGTCATACTCCCCGACCTACCGTACCACCTCCACCCCGTTTTGACCATCAACAAGGTCTTGGTTACCCACCCTACGGTTTACATCAACCCCGCCAACAACAAGAGATACCTTTTGAATACCCTCCAGCTTATCCACAAGCCCCACCCGCTAGACCGGCACCCGAGCAAGCACCACCGATTGACCGGTATACGAGATTAAGGAGGAACAAAGTTCAAGACTTCTTTGGGAATGTCGAGCATTCGAAGGCCGAAGAGTGGATAAGGAGTTTTGAGAAGGCATGTAGGAACATACATGTCCCCGAGACCGAGATGGCACAAGCTTGGCGGTTAGTTTCCTTTTGGGTGCAAATTTGAAGCATGGATAGATGCTATACGTAGCAAGAATGGTAAAGTGACGGATTGGGAAAGCTTTAAGGCAATGTTCTATAATGAGTATTTTCCAAAGAATAAGCAAGTGCGTACGTACATGGCAAGTCAATTTCTAAAGCATAAGCAAGGTAATTACATGACAAGATATCACAATACACCAACAAGTTTAACGAATTGGGAAGATTCTACCCCGAGTTGACGAAGGTAGAAGAGAGGAAGATGGCCCTATACAAGGAAGGGTTATCGTATCGATACGTCCGGCATGTTAGGTTTCACAAACGCAAGAACATGGCCGAGTTGTTGAATAAGGCCTTAGAGGTTGAGACATTCGTAAGAAGGCCACCGTTGTTATCGGGAGCAAGAGGAATTTTGGAACAAGCCAGGGCAATAGCCGGGGAGCACCCCAACAAAATTTCAAGAAGACAACGGCCCCTACAACAGTAAGCCACCCACCGGAGCACCTTTATGCTCTAAGTGCAACAGAATCACTCAGTGTGAGTGTAAGGCTAATACAGAGGTCGCTACTACCGTGGAGATTTAGGACATTTTGCCAAGATGTGTCCCACGAAAGGGAGTTCGAATATTCCGAAGCAAGGAAGTGGGAAAGGCGGCCCAAGTCGCCCCGCCCGAGTCTTTGCAATGGATGCCGAGATAGCGTAACCGGACGATAATGTTATTTCGTGTACCTTTTTGTTTAATTTAATTTATTTGAGTACTTTTATAGCACGATTTAAATCATGTTGTATTTGTATTTAAATAAATGAATTTACATCCTAGGTACAATAATATTAGACAACTTAGCAAGCTTACGGCGTTGTTTGATACGGGAGCGTCTAATACTTTTGTGTCAACTAAGATAGCTAAGAAGCTTAACTTGCCAATGGAACCTTTAAGAAATACTTTGGAGATAACAACACCTTTAGGGAAGGTGACTAAGGTAACCAAGTTGATACCCCGGTAGAGGTTCGAGTTGGAAAGTATTGTTGCAAGAGTGACTTTACGGTTTTGGACTTTTCGTATTTTGATGTGATTCTTGGAATAGATTGGCTATCCGAGAATTTCGTCCACTTGGATTGTAGAGAAAAGAGAGTGACCTTTAAGATACCGGGAAAATCGATAAGACTTATCAAGGTAACATTTACAAGCCTAGTAAGAAGCGTCACCCTATAATTTCAAATGTTAAGGCTATAAGTGGCTTGTCGAAAGGTTGTGAAGGCTACTTGTTGTACGCAGCTGATGTGGAGCAGTAAAACCTAAGTTAGAGGAGACCCCCGTAGTCAAGGAATACCCCGAAGTGTTTCCGTAAGAGTTACCGGGAAACATGCCGGATAGAGAGATAGAATTCGAGATCAAGTTGATGCCAGAGCGGCACCCGCTTGCTAAGGCACCCTATAGAATGGCACCGGCTGAATTGAAGGAGTTGAAAGCACAACTCAAGGATATGCTTGAGAGGAATATAATTCAGCCTAGTACTTCGCCTTGGGGAGCCCCGTGTTGTTTGTTAAGAAGAAAGATGGTAGTACGAGGATGTGCATAGACTATCGAGCGTTGAATAATCCGACCATCAAGAATAAATACCCTTTGCCGAGGATTGATGATTTGTTTAACCAAATTGCAAGGCAAGAGAGTGTTTTCTAAGATTGATCTTAGATCGATACCACCAAATTGAAGATCAAGGTAGCAGATATACCAAAGACAAATTTTCAAGACGAGGTATGGACATTACGAGTTCTTAGTTATGCCTTTTGGACTCACTAATGCCCCATCCGCATTTATGGATTTAATGCAGCGTGTTTTCATGCCATACTTGGATAAGTTTGTGATAGTGTTCATAGATGACATCCTTGTATACTCTAAGGATGAGAAGGAACATGAAGAACACTTAAGGATAGTGTCGGATACATTAAAGGAGAACCAGCTTGTATGCCAAGTTCTCGAAGTGCGACTTTTGGTTGAATCAAGTGAGTTTCTTGGGTCATGTCATTTCGGAGATGGCATTAAGGTTGATCCCGCGAAGATTGAAGCAAGCTTGAGAAGTGGTCCGTACCGACTACCGTTTCGCAGGTTAGAAGTTTTCTCGGTTTGGTCGGCTATTATAGGAAGTTTGTACAAGACTTCTCAAAGATAGCTACACCACTTACCCGGCTCACTCAAAAGGATGTGAAGTTCGAGTGGACCAAAGAGTGTGAAGATGCTTTTCGTACGTTGAAAAAGAGGTTGACTACAGCCCCGCTTTGGCGCTCCGGAGATCTTTGATAATTATGATGTCTACACGGATGCTTCGGGACAAGGTTTGGTTGTGTGTTGATGCAGTGAGGGAAGGTAATTGCTTATGCATCCCGACAGCTTGAAGGTGCATGAGAAGAATTACCCAACACATGACTTAGAGTTGGCAAGAAAGTAGTGTTTGCCCTAAAGACTCGGAGGCACTACCCGTATGGAGTTAAGGCCAGGATCTTCACCGATCACAAGAGTTTGAAGTATTTCTTTACCCAGGAAAATCAATACGAGACAAAGGAGATGGCTGGAGTTCGTAAAGGATTATGACTTGGAGATTCAAGATCATCCGGGTAAAGCAAATGTAGTGGTCGATGCCTTGAGCGTAAAACCGTTGTTTGCGTATCGAGTGTTGAAGACGTTGCGTAAAGGTTAGATGGGTTGAGAATCCGAAGCTTTGATCGATTGAAGACCGACAAGCTTTATGGCACCATTGTTAGCAAGGTCCGAGTTGATGGATGACATTCGGGAAAAGCAAGATGAAGACCCAAGTTGTTGGTTGACTTGAAGCGAGTTGCAAGGGAAAAGCCTACGGTTGGATATGTGTTAGATAAGAATGGCAATCTTTGGTACCAGGATCGTTTGTGTGTGCCTAAGGTTGGTGATTTAAGACAGAGAGTCATGGAAGAGGCACATAGGATTGCTTTCGCAGCTCATCCAGGAGCTACCAAAATGTACAGAGACTTGAAGGAAAGGTTTTGGTGGCCCTCGATGAAACCGGAGATAGCCAAGTTCGTTGCAGAGTGTGATACTTGCCGAAGGTTAAAGCGGAACATGAAGACCGGGAGGAATGCTTAAGCCATTGGATATCCCGTAATGGAAGTGGGATAAGATCACTATGGACTTTATCACCGGTTTACCTAAGACGAGAGGCGGTAATGATGCGATTTGGGTGATTGTGGATAGATTGACCAAATCCGCTCATTTCTTACCATATAAGGTCGATATGCCCTCAAGAAAATGACGACACTATACTTGGATAATATAGTGAAGTTACACGGAGTACCTATCTCGATAGTTTCGGATCGTGATTCGAGGTTCGTCGCCGGTTTTGGAAAAGTTTACAAGCAAATTTTTGGAACCAAGTTGGATTTGAGTACGGCCTTTCATCCTCGTACGATGGACAATCCGAGAGAACCATCCAAACACTTGAAGATATGTTGAGAGCTTGTGTGTTGGAAGTAGGTGGATCACGGGATGATTACCTACCGGTAGCGGAGTTTGCTTACAACAACGGTTATCATGCAAGTATTGGCATGCCACCGTTTGAAGCATTATATGGAAGAAGATGTAGAACACCGCCGTTTTGGGATGAAGTCGGGGAAAGACAAATCACCGGGCCGAATTGGTTGAGCAAGCTAAAGAAAGGGTTCACCGGTCAAGAAGAATCAAGGCGGCGGCTCAAGATAGACAAGAGTTGGGCGTATGTTAGAAGGAGACCTCTTGAGTTTGAAGTTGGTGAAAGAGTTTACCTACGAGCTTCACCAATGAAGGGAGTGAAACGTTTTGGACAAAAAGGAAAGCTAAGCCCTAGGTACGTTGGACCTTTTGAGATTCTAGAAAGAATTGGACCTTTGGCTTACGTACTCAAGTTACCGTAATCCATGTCGAGAGTCCACAACGTGTTTCATGTCTCAATGTTAAAGAAGTGTTTGACCAAGACGGATATTGAGACTATCGTTGATCCGGAGGGTCTCCAGATAATCTTTCGTACGATGAGACACCGACCGAATTTTGGACCGGAAGGAAAAGATGATTAAGAGACGGTTGATTCCTTTAGTTCGGTGCAACGGAGCAATCATTCACCGGATGAAGCTACTGGGAAGTTGAGGACGATATGATCGCCGAGTTCCCGCATTTTATGGACTTACCAGTGTATGTTTTAAGTTTCGAGGACGAAACTCCTTTAAGGGGGGGAAGAATGTAATATTCCGATTTTCGGGAAAGTATGTACGTGTCATTTTGCGAAAACGAAATATTGGGTTCGGTTCCTTTTATTCGGAGTTTAAGTATTTGTTAAATTATATATGTATATTTCGAAATATATATATGTATATAGTTAAGGAAGATAATAAGATCTTTATCCTTTTTTTGGGATTTATCTTATTATAAAGGAAGATAATAAGATCTTTATCCTTTTTTTTGGGATTTATCTTATTATAAAGGAAGATAATAAGATCTTTATCCTTTTTTTTGGGATTTATCTTATTATAAAGGAAGATAATAAGATCTCTATCTTTTTTTTGGGATTTTCTATTTAAGGAGAATAAATCCCCACAATTCTTATAACCTATTAGAAATCGATTTTTCTCCACCTCCATATACTCTCTCGCGTGTGTGAGCCAAAAATTAGGGCCGAGAGTTTTTCAATCGGTCGTTAAAGCAATTCTTGACGGTTTTCGCATCGTAGTAGAGCGCCGGAATCGTTGTGAAGAAGGCAACGTTTTGATTGCGTAAAGTTGAAGCTTTGATAAGAGAAAGATCGGTTTTAGCCGCGTTTCTCCGAGTTTTGCCGTTGGAATAAGCTTGCTAAAGGTAAGAAGCTCTTCCTACAATCTAATTGTGGTTTAGAGTAGAATAGATCATGTTTTGGATGCATATTGCATCAAGTTTTAAGCTTAGATGATGTTTAAGGATTAAGTTTTGTTTTGGATCTTAAAAGACATGTTTTCTACCGTTTTTCTCGCTATAATTCATGTGCAAGATGTTTAGATTCGAGTAGAGACCGTTAAGGGTTGGAAAATAGGTTTTAGGGCTTTTTCTCGCGTAGGATGTGTACGCATTGGCTAGCAATACGCCCGCATTCCCGATGCAGATTGCTTAGAATAAGTGTAAAGAGGATGCGCACGCATTCCGCAGTAATGCGCACGCATTGCCCCGCTTTCTATGTAATGTTGTTTTAAGCTATGTTTTGAATTTTAAACCTTAATTCATGATTAAATAACATTAATTGAATATGAACAAGCCCCGATTGAGTTTCGATTCGTTCGCTTAAAACACCGAATGTACTCTTAAAGGGAGTTGAAGTTCGGATCCGTCGGAAGGGCATGAAAGTGCTTGTGCTTTGATGAACTAGGGTTCATCAATGTCCGTGTAATTGATAGGATGTGATGTCTAGTTGTCTAAGTGAGGGAGTAGAGCCGATAAGGAGTATTATTCGAAAACACTTAGGTGACTAGTTAATTCACATTAATAATTACATAAGTGTAGTAAAAGCTAAAACGTCATCTATTCTTGGTTAGGCACCGATTCAAATCGGCGATGTGATACGTTCATAAAAGGTGGACAACGCTACCGGCTCAAAAGGTCAAGTGGTAGTGAGGAAATCCATCGAACGTATATGCATACCGGGGAGATCCCGGGACTACCGGTGCTAATCACCGTAGTTGGCAAGTATATCTCGTGGTGGAATTTTCACCATGCATTGTGTCCTTGAGTAATGATGTAACAAAGATAAGCTAAGTTAGAAACGTATAGTCACGACGTGTCGATGGGCATGTAGTGAACCCTAGATCGAGTCGGTCTCGCAAGGCAAATCTTTTAATAATAAACCTTAATTATATTGTAGCTTCTACTTCTTACTTTGTACATTGTACTTACCTCAAATGCATGTTTATTTATGTGTTTGGGGGAGAGAAGACGAACAGTAAATGATGAGTTCGAGGAGAACTTTGATGACGACGTTTGAGGACGCCGGAGTTGAAGACTTTGATTAATTATTATTCATTTCTTTATTTATTTCCTAGATTTGGATTATTATTGGATTTTGTAGTTTACTTTTAGTACTTTGGAATTCGTATCGTTTTGGGATTCGTTGGTTTTGTTTCGGATGTAATAACTTTACATTTCCTTCTCTAGTTCTTGAATTTCTATTCTGAGATGTTTGAAAAAAATTACCCGAGTCTTTTTAGCTTCCGTTTGCTTTTATTTGATACGACGTAGTAGAGGCTTACGTGTAATATTATTTATTTAATATTATGCGTGCCGAACGTTTCGATTTCCGGATAAGGACTCGGTGTCCGGGAACGGGGCGTTACAGGTTACTAGTCCAATCCAGGTGATGGTCACTGGATTGCTGTCAAAAATATCCTTAAGTACATGAGACGTACTAGGGATATGTTCCTAGTTTTCGGGAATTATGATTTAGTATTATGAGGTTACACAGATGCAAGTTTCCAAACTGACAAGGATGACTTTAAGTCACAATCTGGGTTTTTTTCACGCTTAACGGCGGAGCAGTGAGCTGGAAGAGTTCTAAGCAAGAGACTACTACAGACTCTACAACGGAAGCCGAATACATAGCAGCCTCGGAGGTGGCAGAGGAAGCATTTTGGATGAAGAAGTTCATTACAGAACTTGGTGTTGTTCCCTCCATTGAAGGTCCAGTGCGTCTGTACTGTGATAATAATAAAGCGATATCTCAGTCAAAGGAACCAAGGTCTCATCAGAAGTCCAAACATGTGCTACGGCGCTATCACTTGATTAGAGAGATAGTAGATAGAGGAGATGTAAAGATAGAGAAAGTCCACACGGATGATAACATAGCTGATCCGTTAACCAAGGCATTGTCTCAAGCTAAGAATGAGAAACATGTTCACTTGCACGGGCTTAGGCATATGGGTGATTGGCTTTAGGCCAAGTGGGTGATTTTTGGAAAGGTGTCCTAAACCCAATCGGGTTGGACCGGATCCGACCGGGTCGGGTCATTCACAGTCTATTTAGTTCATGTAATAACTTTATTATGATTAATAAAAGCACTTATGTTATTATATATTGTTTATCTTCACATTATTTGTTGTATATATATAGTAACGTCCCTAGTATCAATCTGTGATAGAGAAACCATGATAGTGATTATGGTTGATGAGATCTATAATCACCTTAACAAGATTGGTACTTAAATGTCTCTAGTCTTACATATTATCAAATGGGACATTGATAGTATAATCAGGCTAGCACGTATTGAATGTCTTCTATCTTTTAGAAGATAGGGATAGATCTCGTCTATCGAAGTGTAGGGACACTTGGAATGTACGTGGACGTGTATTAGAGAATGCGTACGTTAGACTGACCCACTAACATTAAGTGTCACACTATGTGGCGGTTGTGTAATTATCCTTATGATCGGAGTCTTCATGGCATCACGGTGTGGATTGTCATGCTTTGACACTATTGAGATTTCTCCTAACCATGGGGCGATCTTGCGGTAGTGATTTGGTATGATATTGAAGCATGCGGAGTATACATGATTGGTCGTCCGGGAATCGCGTATCCTATGATTGGAATCGAATATCCGAAATGGCCTTCTTATAAGGAATGTCTAGCTTCGAGAATCTTTGCAAAGTGGGAGTAAATGTGTTATTCCGAGAGAGCGTGATATCCAGATTATAAGATACGATCGTTAATGTATCGACACTCGAGATACGATCGTATGGATATTATTACAGCGATAGGATTGTAAGTTACACGGTAACTGCTTCACCTGAAAGGTCGTAGTCATTGCTTTTGACTCTTCTGATGATTGTGGGTCACGGTGTGTTGCTAGACGCTATCCCGTGATCTTTAGGTATGAAGGGAATTTTAGTAAATTGCACTTTGTGTCTACGGCCAACATATTCGGAAGCCTATCGGGTCACACACATATGAACATCGAGTCGGATTAAAATGCGGTTATACATGATAACCAAATAAGGAAAGTTTATCTCTAGACTATAAAGGTTATAGTGGTAAATTAATACGGTGGTATTTATTTTTTATGAATAAATAATATACAAGATATTAATTATATTAATTAAAGAATATTCCGGAAGTCAATTAGTTGACTAATGGGGCGCCACTTTTAAGTGTCCAAGATACACTTGGATTGTGCACTTTAATAAATAAGATTACCATAATATTAATATCATATATTAATTGATTTTGGAAAAATAGATTTATGGTAATATATTCAATATAAGATATTGGCAAAATTAATTATAATAAAAGAGATCAATCAATCTAGAAAATTTTCTTTATTATATTGGGAAAATGTTTCTTCTCCTACACACTATTGGGGCGCCACCTCAAGCTATAAATAAGAGGTGGGTGTCAAGCTCTTTTGTACATCACAATTACAAGAGCTCATAGTTCTTGTGTAAAATAGAGAGCAACCCATAGTGAGTTTGTGAGAGAGGAAAATGGCCGGTCTAGCAACCGGAGTTTTCCAATAGCAATCCAAGGAGGATTCCGGCAAGGGGTTCGTGTGGATTAGCGATAGAGGCCGGACGCGTGGACGGCTTGCACACTGAACTACTCTCTGTTGACGGTCAAAGCAACGATCTTATAGATCATCAAGGTATAACCGTCGAAATACTTAACGTGTTTATTGCATTAAACGAAGAACAAACTAGAAAAAGGATATCAAATTTTAAATTCCGCTGCGTTAAACTAGTGATTTCCTAACATTGTCATGTTTTGACACTATTGAGATTTCCACTATCCATGGGGCGATAATGCGGTAGTGATTGGTGTGATATTGAAGTATGCGGAGTATACATGTTTAGTCGTCCGGGAATATCCGAAATGACCTTCTTATAAGGAATGTCTAGCTCTTGAGAATCTTTGCAATGTGGGAGTAAATGTGTTATTCCGAGAGAGCATGATATCCAGATTATAAGATACGATCGTTAACGTATTGACACACGAGATACGATCATATGGATATTATTACAATTATAGGATTGTAAGTTACACGGTAACTGCTTCACATGAAAGGTAATAGTCATCACATTTGACTCTTCTGATGATTGGGGGTCACGGTGTGTTGCTAGATGCTATCCCGTGATTGTTAGGCATGAAGGGCATTTTCATAATTTGCACTTTGTGTCTACGGCCAACATATTCGGAAGGCTATCGGGTCACACACATATGAACATTGAGTCCGATTAAAATTCAGTTATAGTTGATAACCAAATCAGGAAAGTTTATCTCTAGACTATAAAGGTTATAGTGGTAAATTAATATGGTGGTATTTATTTATTATGAATACATAAAATACAAGATCTTACTTATACATAAATTATATTAATTAAAAAATATTCCGGAAGCCAATAAACTGCCATTTGGGGCGCAGAACATAAGTGTATAAGATACACTTAGATTGTGTACTTTAATTAATAAGATCACCATAATATTAATATTGGATATTAATTGGTTTTGGAAAATAGATTTATGGTAATAAGATAAATATGTTGACAATATTTAGTTTTTATTTAATATAAGATATTTTAATAAAGGAGATAAATCAATCTAAGTGATTTTCCTTATTTTATTGGGAAAAGAGTTTTCTCTTTCATATATCTTGTAGGAAGCTTCTCCTAAGCAGATTAGGGAGACATAGGGCGCCTCTCACCCTATATAAGAATGGGGTTGGCTATCTCTTTTGTACAACACAATTCCAAGAGCTAATAGTAGAGAGCTTCCTATAGAGAGTTAGAGAGAGGAAAAAATGCCGGTCTAGCAGCCGGTTTTTTCTGATAGCAATCCAAGGAGGATTCCGGTGAGGACTTCGTTTGGATCAATGATAGAGGCCAGACGCATGGACGGCTTGCGCAGGGGACTAATCTCAGTTGACGGTCCAAGCGACGATCTTATAGATCATCCAAGGTATATTCCGTCAAACTACTTAACGTGTTTATTGCATTAAACGAAGACGATCTAGAAAAGGAAATAAAATATTTAAATTCCGCTGCGTTAAACTAGTGATTTCTTAACACTTTCCTCTTGATTGGACACATTATCCACTAATTCCTCCAACACCATGTGAATTTCTTCACCCTTTGATTGATCAAACTCTTCAACAGTCTCTAGTGTTTGATCAATCATAGGACAATAATCTTCATCGTCATACCATATAGGAGGAGAGTATGTTTTTTATATTTGTTCTTGAAGCCGATCCACCTCAGTTTTCAGCTCGCCAATTTGATTTTGAATATTCTGAACCCAGGCAACATGCTCTTCTCTAAACTGTGAAGTCTCTTGTACCAGCTCTTGAATATCATTCTTCCATTTTTGTTGAAGAGACATCATTGCTGTTTGGATCATTTGTGCAATAATGGTAGAAAAAAAGTCTTCACAAGTTCTTCAAAAGTATTACCCAAATTCCAGATTGGCCCTCCTTGTTCACTAGGAGGTTGGGAAGTAGACCAATCCTGAGAAGTGTGCGAACACCATAGTTGTAATTGGATTGTTCATTCCATCTTGGATTGCAATTCTGTAGGTAAGAACTGTAGCTCCAATCCTGATGGTTCGGCTCACATGGATAATATTCCTCCTCATAAGAGTTGTTCACCCGGTTTCCATACAAATCACGATTCGCCATAGGATTTGCATAATTGTAACCTGAGATGCTTGCAAACAAGGAAAACACAAAACAACACAAAAAAAACTATACACAAAAATTCAAAAGAAATTAATCACTTAACACCGTTCCCCGGCAACGGCGCCCAAATTTGGTGGGTCGTCAAACCACCAAAGATAAATAACCTACCACCTTTATAGCTTGTATAGAGGAAGTATAGGTCGAACCCACAGGAAACGGTGAATTTGTTTATTCAAAAATTCATACAAAAGAAAAGATATTTGGGTTTTTATCTAAATTCCTAAGGAGAAAAGGAAAAATAAACGAAGAAAAGTTCCAGCTTATTGATTATTTCTCCCTCAATTCCCACGATTGATCATCGATTCAAGGATGACTCGTTAAATTATTAATAAATTGGTTATAGTCACCGACAACCGCCAACTGACCAATCTCTCCTAAATTTGATAATCAAGACAAGGTCGTTAATTATTCTCTAACCGGAAGACACCTATCGACATGGCCATAAGAGTTTGGAATGCCGGATGCATTAAGATTTGAAAGACCCAATTCAAGGTATTAATCCAACCGGACTAATTTTAACCTAGATTATCTATTTCCACAACAAGTAATCCTAAGGGCTACGAATCGACATGTAATGTGTTGTTTACCACTAAAATCCAATCTTTTATGGCAACCACCTAAGATGGATTTTGGTGCTAGATCAAAATAACAGCTTAATCATCCTGCGCCAACAATTAAACGAATAATTCTAATCCTATATCCAAGAAATCAAAAAACAGACAAATACTAACAACCAAACGAGAAAAAAGAACAATTAGACCCCACAATCACATGAAATTGAGGGATAAATAATCAATCAACTAATTAAAATTCTACTTTTGACCCAAGTAAAAGCCCAAAAAAAATTTAATAATAATAACAAAAGAAAACAAATTAGATGTGGTCTAAATAATAAAAATAACTAATGTGACTATAGAGAGAAAATCTAACGTTGTCTTTAATAGGCTTTGTTTTATCTTCACTAGTCGGGATCCCGACATAGGCAGAAGCTAAAATTATCCAATCTTGAAGTCCTTCTTTTTCCGTATCTTCCACAAAACTTTCAAAGATTGCTTTATAAGTCCAGAAATCTTTCATGATCCCCCACGAGCTCTTAAAACTTAAAAATCATCAAAAACATACTCGAAACAGAGCATCTTCCGACAAAATAGATATATAATAAGCACAGAATATCCCATAAAATATGGTATCATCACTCGGGTATATTGTTATTATTGACGTATGATCGTATGAGATTTCGCGAATATTGGGTTGTGACTTAACTGAAGTTTTGCGGTGATTGGCCCACATCAGGACCGTCTAATTTTAGAGACAACGGGTTGGCTATCACATACTGATTTGAAGTGTCAAAGAGTTTACTAGTCAACCACCAAGAGTCACGTAGAGATGTGATTGGTATAATGTTGTCTACTTGTCGAATTATCTCGGTTGATCGGCCCATGTCAGGAATCGGGGTAACTAGATGAGATCTTGGGCACTAAAGAGTTTTGGAAAAAATCTTGAAAGCCAGGAAGTAGTTGCCTAGTGGGAGCAAAATCATAAATCAAAATACCATTTTTTATTTTGCATATATAAACAACAACATTATTTTATATTTATTTTTTTATGTTGTAGTTTTCTAGTATACTTTTATTTCTATGTTTTTTTTCTCGATTGTTAAACCAAATGAATGACTGGTAGCTGTGAGAAACGTTCTCAAACATGGTTAAGTAATTTTAATCCTTTTAAAATAAGCAATGACACGAGCAACTACGTTATAGTGGTTAAGGATTACATATTTGATGGAGTGCTCTAAAACATTAATTATTAATCAAAACGGAAGCTCATGATATGATTAAATCACCTGAAATAAGTTTCAACAAATTAATCATTTGTTGGATACGATGATGTCCAACGGGTCATTCTGTCATACGATAACAATTAATTCAAAAATTAGATGTGTTGAATTTGAATGACCACAACAATTGTAAGATTTAAGTATCGACTTAATTCTTTAACCATTGCTTGCAGGATAATTAAATAGTTCATGTTTTGAATATGATTCAAAAGGTTAAATATACTATCTAATAAACATTGGATTTTCTTCGTGAAAGAAAATTCATGACTAGCTCTTGTGATTTTCTTAAGTCTTATGAAGACTAAACTAAGAAATATTTACAAGTTCTTAAGGATTAAAAAGGAAAGTTGGGGCAAATGTTTAAATAGAGAACTTATTGAAGTTTCCATTCTAAGCAAATAAGTTGAGACAAATATATCTAAGCTCAAGTCGAATCTCAGATATATGATATCTTATGAGTATGATTAAATTAGAAAGAATGGAAATAGAGTGCTCTACGGAAAGTGAAGCAAACGTTGAAACATTTTACCATATTGTATTCTGAATCTAGTAAACTGATAAAGGAAATAAATAAATGTTATTATATTCCGGTTCTTATGAAGAACACGATTTCAGAGATATGATAGGATTTAATAAAAAATTCAATTATAAGGAATAAATGTTATTCTGATAAAAGCTTGAATGGTCACTAAATTGAACATACTAGATTGGTGTCACTATATAGTCGATATAGGTGATAAAATCTCAACCAAATTTTTGTATGGCTGTTATCCTTAATATTTTGTGGTTGTTGTGGACATAGTCTCTATTGAAGGAAAATGTGTGATCAAATGTCATTCTGATGATGTCTGAACCATGTGATTATGAATCATGTGAGTAATACATATCTTATCTAAAGATGACTAAAATACCCTTTTATGAAAAGGGTAATAAAGTCTAGAAATTGACTAAAGCATAAACATATTGATTTTTTGGCTTATGACATTGAATGCCATGAATTATTGTTCATCACTCTTCCTATTATTTTAGAAATAGTCGCATGTACTTAGTGAAGTACGAGTTTCGAAATGCCCGAACAGTTTGAGGCAGTACGAGTATGAGATTGATGAACCATTCAGGAATTAATCATCAATTGGATTGAAGTAATTAATACCTAAAGGGTGTTTCAGTAGTTGTCTGAAAAGGGATCAGATTAAAGGATACTATTTTGGGATACGTAATTAGATTGTGTTTCTAAAATGGAAATAGCACTTTATATGATAAAGATGCGAAGTAAGCCATGCAGACTATCCCTTACCTATTTTGGGATAGTGCCCTTGTTTATAACATATACTTAACCAAGTTCCAAAGAATAAAGGTTGAATAAATTCCATATCGGATATGGAAGAAGATGACATAAAATCGATCATAACCGATGATTTTGGGTTATCGCGCTTCTAGCTAGTAGGCAATGTCTGAAAGGCTTGGAGCTTAGTATGACATATGCAACTTTGTGGAATGGCTTAGCAAATATGCTAGATATCATATACTTACCCATGCAGCAAAAGTGATAGTCTCCGAACATGCTGTCTCCTAGAGGAAGTGTTTCTTCCAAAGGAAACAGTGGAAGTAAATTAAGATCTTAAAAGTAGTTTGAGAACCACAAGAAGATATTCAACTATTGGAACATGAGCAGGCGCCACATAATGATGGGGTGTAGAGCAATGCTCAGTGCACATAAGTATTCTATGAGTCTGTAGATAACCATAAGCCTGAAAAGGCTACTGGTATGTTCATCTTGAAGAATGAAGATCTCGCGTCTTATGCAGGAACGCTTGAAAGGCAAGAATAAGATATATGGCTTGGAGCCATAATGTCTGAAACAGATTCTTTGTGTGACAAACATGTTATGAACCTAGTCTGACGTACATGAAAGGAATGTCTCTAAAAGGTGTGGTAGGTCTTTATGAAAGACTAACATGGAAGGTAATAATATTACAAGTTAAGTTAACTTGATGGCTAAAGGCTCCGAGGTCAAAACCTTGTAATTACCTTTATGCTACTAGCTATGCTTAAATCTATTCAGATAGTGCTAGTTGTCGCTACGTATCATGGCTATATGATAGTGTTGAAAACATTAGGCCAATACTACAAGAAAATCGGGTTTTAATGACAGGAATTCTCATCATTAAATGCTCGATTCCCGTCATTGAAGACTTTTAATGATGGGAAATTTCCTCTTGTAACTGCCTCTCTAGTTAAATGTTAATAATGATAAGAAACGGTTTCCCATCATTAATTGCGTAGCACATTCAAAGACGGCGTCATTATACATTATTTTTAATAACGGCTCATCCCCTCACTATAGGCTTATATTCCCATCATTATATAACACTTCAGTGACGGTATGTCCCCTTATTATATGGTCAATTTCCCTTCAATAAATCATGATTCAGTGACAACATATACCCTCACTACGGGTTTTTTTCTCGTTAAATCATGATTTAACGACATCATACACCCTAATTATATGGTTGTTTTCCCATCATTAAATTATGATTTGATGTGGACATAACCGGCCATTATGGGGTGATTGCACCATTATTATACACTTTCTAATGAAATATACCAAATATAACAAAATAATAGTTTGAGATCACACAAAAAAAAGTCTATCAGAAGTTCAACATATTCGTAACAATACTCCAAAACAATTGTAGTCAATTCACATAATAAAGTTGGAGACCACTCCTAAAATGTCATAAAATTGACAAATAAACCCCTTATAAATACTAATAGTGTTTTATCCTCAATACTTATAAATCATGGTAGACAAATGGCCAACCACTTTTTTTCATCTAAAATCTTACACAAAGTTGGATGTTGCATGAAGCCGAGATCATGATTGTGGATGAGTATAGTTGGCCGTTGTCTGAAGTGATGTATTATTACCTACATCTATTCAGGGAAATATAAATCACTTATAATAACAATTAAATATCAAAAGGACATACTTAAACTTCACATCCAGTGCCCATTATTTTCAGATAAAAATGATTGTCAAAACATAAATATATCACATAGAACATGAAGACAGTCTGTTTGAGCATCAATTAATACCTCAGCATCTCAGAAAAGGAAATATATATATTTATATGTGGATTACCATAGGACTCTGTAGATGCAACCTTTAGCATCACGAGACAAGAATGCAAACATGAACTAACATTGAAGACATGAAACCAAAAACCAGATGAAAGACTACACTGATACACAAACAATGACTCATACACTGATGAAATGAGACTCAAAACATGAACCTAATGCAGACAGGCACTCCACAACAACGCTGGACCAATGAAGCATGACAGACACCAACGCAGACATGACTCTAACCTGACTAATCAAAAACGCAAACTAATATTTCAACTAGACTCAATGCACTATATAGAACAGATGTGAGCAAATCAAATACTTAGCAAACACATCCTAAAATAGATGCAAAGCAGACTCATTCAACATGCTGGAAAAAAAACTTTGATTCTGAACATGATAGTCTGTTCAAGCTTAGATCAAACACACAGATGGATATGTAGGCATTTATACTGATATGCAATCACAACAATCAATCAAGACAATGGCGAAACATGGCAGAGGACATAAACTTAGCTTGACTGATTGCAAGCATATAAATACAAAACAGATTAAAAAAATTAAAATGTTGTACAGAAACCGACAACAAATAGGACATCAAATTAGCAGCCTAACTTAAACAGACTTGATCAACTGAAGCAAAATAGGTTTGGAACTTTACTAATGCAGCTAGAAGATTAGCAAGATAGGAGTATACCTAAGACTAGGCAAAATGAATTTAAGGGAGAGACTGAAGCACAAACATACTAAAATTGAGACTTCAAAACCAATCGGATACATGTATATGAAAATAAGACAAACATGGGGCAAAACCTACTCTTTAACATATTATTATTTAAGCAGCTTATAAGGCACACATGAACCAAGCAGAGCTGACTCATAGCACACAAAGCAAACTACTTGATTACATATCAGAGAGTTGAAAACAGATTGATTCAAGTCTATCCAAGGCATAAAACATTTTAGCCAAAACTAAAGGTCGTGTGCAAGACTCTATGCAAGGCATAAAACATGACTCAAATAAGACTTGGTTAACTTTTCACATTATTTGGAAACAGTCAAACACATATAACATGCTGCACAATAGTTACACAACAAGATATTCATCTCAGGAAACCAATTACTGAAAAATTGAAGCATATTCTTATACCAAATAAAAAGGAACAACAAAAAAAATCAAGGATTCTCGTAATTCTATGTACTGGGTTATTTTTTGTATGGGAAAATGGGGGGAAGACATTTTACTAGACTACTTAGTGATGATGAACAAGACAAAATAGAGTATTCCATTACAATTGCACCATAAGAGAATAAACAAAACTATAATACCATCTACTACTACCTGCAATCCCATTATATAATGATAAGAACATAGATAATTTTTGACAATTCATAAAAAAACAGAAATTTCTTTTAGGTAAAATACAGATAAAATATAGGTGAAAAAAATACTATACAACTCGGAGCAACAAAGTCGAACAGCCAAATCTAAAATGGCAGAATGTATGGACATCAAACATCTACACAAATAACCAAACAAATCGCAATATCCGCTAATATAAGTGTTTAGTCTATAGCTTGTATCCATAGATTTATACAAGTATTCGGGGCATTTCCAACAAAACATTGCCTTTACTAGCTAGTGTTCCAAATTTTATTAATTTGTGATTGAGTTTACAACGACTTACGCATTGAATGATGGGCATGTCCTTGTAATCTTTCTATGAAAGCATTGCCTCATCTCCGTTCGAGCTACTACTTTTCTTCAGGCTTTGCTGCTCTTACACAACAATAATATTATAATAAAATCTTTTTCAGTGGTTAAATTATGCAAAGATTAGGATGTACATAACATAAAAGTATATATATGTATATCCTTCAAGCAAGCCGCCAAATACTTCTTTAGCCCAATATCGTAAACGATGCTTCAAGGTTTTCAGCTTTCCTTCAAAACATAACCAGCACTACAAAAAAAAGACCTTTTCGTGACAAAAAAATTCGTCGCGAAAAGTGCTGATTTTCGTCAGTAAAGGTTTTCGTAACAAAATATTTTTGTCGCGGCATTTGTTGTGTAAGCTCCGACGCTAAAGGCGTCTATTGTGTCAAATAAGAGTATTAGTCACTAAAGAAGTTCAATCGCGACGAATCTTTTTCTTTTGTCACCAAAGCTTTTCATGACAAAACGCTAAATTTCTCACCATAAGGTTTTTCATGTGACAAAATTTTTGTCACAAAATAATGAACAATTTATCACTAATTAAATGTTTGTCACCAAAAGGTATAAACACATTTTTACATTAACGGTTAATATTGACAAATGCTTTGTCACTAGAAGTCATATTCTAATAATAATGATAATAATAATAATAATAATAATAATAATAATAAATAATAATAATAATAATAATAATAATAATAATAATAATAATAATAATAATAATAATGATAATAATAATAATAATAAAAATAAATAATAATAATAATAATAATATTTTCAAAATATAATAATAGGAAAAAAAGAAAATAATAATAAATATTCAAAACAATAATAATAATATTATTATTATTATTAATATTATTATTATTATTATTTTCAAAATATAATAATAGGAAAAAAAGAAAATAATAATAATAATAAATATTCAAAATTGAAAAATAGAAAATAATAATTATTATAATAATAATATCTACTCAAAAGAAATATAAAATAATAATAAAAATAATAATAATAGTAATATTAATATTATTATTATTATTATATACACAAACACAATAAACTGTTAAAAAAATATTTGCAATCATTTTTAGAATTCCAAAGTATCAAGATTTAAACAAAAGACAATGCCAATAAGTAGATTTTACGGTTCTCATGTCAGCTTCATTGTACCTGAACCAAAATGAAACTTATCAGTATGAATGCCAATGCTGACTCTACATCAGACACAATTTCTTATTTTTGTTCAGAAGGAATGTCCGAGTCAGAAGTCGATACCGAATCCCAATTGTTCAAAGCATGAAGTTGTGGTTAACAACACTAATTAAAATGTAGATAGCCAAAAGAGGCTCAAATATACATCTTAACAAAACTTATAGTAGGCTGTTTACTTAATGAAATCAGGGGAGATCAAAGAAATTGAATAAAACTTGTATAATCAATCAGATTTTAAGGTCTTAAATGCTTGTAGAAAATCATTATGATTTGTTTTAATGTTCCTGAAACACAGAGATATAACTTGGGAATTTGAGAGAAAAGAGCTTTGAAAACTAGTACAAAATTAACTATTTGAAAGTCGGTTTCAGTGCAGTGTTACAATATGTTGTTTATGGTGCCTTTAAAAGGTCTCTCCTGAAACTAGAAACATATTTTTAATAAGCTGGAAACTTACTCGGCTGCTGTAAAAAGGAGCTCGTCTTTAGTAATAAATTCAAGAAAGGCCTGGAAGAAAGAAATGAGTAGAAAGAGAGACGACTAAAAATATATAATATCACGAGAATTATGGAGTTATTTCTATTAGTGAAGACATGCCACTAAGCACTGCACATTGTATCATAGTACTTTAACAGGATATGGAGTCATTTCTATTAGTGAAGACAATGCCTGTGTTAGAGGAGCTAAAATACCTGCCCAGACTTTATTGATAAAAATTGTACACTGTTGCACTTCCCGGAAGTTACGTGAATGGAGGGGAACTTGCGCCTGCAAATTAACGGCAAATAAATAGAACACCTCGATGTTTAAAAAAATATGAAGCCTATAAAGCATTCAGAAAACATTGTAAGAACTGTCTTAGAAGTTGAAACAAAACACCCTTATTGAACAATCTAAAGAATGCATTTGCAACATTAATTCTACCTATACATTCCTCCAAGAAACTTCAAAGTTCAGAAATTGGAAAAGAAAACTTAATTGAAACTCCATTATGTGAATTAAAGACTCCACGTTTGTTGAACCATTTCAAAGGGCTCTACCAGCCACAACATAACAGCGTTTACCATTGACAATTTGAATAACAGTTTCCTGAAGCCCATTTAATCCAATCGCCCATTTGAAAAGTCTAACAACGTCGAAGTAACGAGTATAGTAAAGGTATGTGATGTCACATTACCGGCAGGAAAATGACATGAACCTGGAGTAATATATACAGAGTTAAAAGGGATTTTAATATGTAGAAAAGTAAGAAAAAGGCATGTGCTCAATGTATGGTCCAAGGAGACAGATTTATAAAAAGAAAATAGCAAAGTACAACAAGTCCAAAACTAATGAGATATGAAGTTCAAAGTTCGGAAATGCATACAGACTTTGAATCCAATATTTGGACAGAACTTAAGCATATTAACCATGCAGCAGACTGAGGCACTTACTCAAACATCAGGTTAAACAGATTGCATACTATAAAGCAAACAGATTAGGACCTGAAACAACCAAGACAGTAGGAAGCCTACTCTACCAGAACTGATCATAACAGGAATATTATCAGACTGCACAAACAGAGGACTTAGCAGACCAAATAGCTTATAGGCAGCAAGCTAATCACAGATAGATGCAGCTTAGATAGACCTAGACTGGTAACATCAAAGAGGGATTTGAGAAAAGTATAGCAGATATACATATACAAGACTAATGCCAATAGCAGGCTAAAGTGAAAATGAGCATGATAACAGTCCTGATGCATAAAACAGAGGCACAACTAATCAAGTAAAGTTATACATTTTTTTGCTTACCAACACCATCGACCTGGGTTGTTACATTCAGCCATTATGCAGTAGAACCACCGCAAGTAGTTGTATATGTGAATGGATATGCTTGAAAGAGATGCTTTACCAGATGTCATCAATCTAAGAGATCCGAATCCTGGAAAATAATTAATCGGAATGAGTTACTACTAATACTTATCACACTTCAGAGCATAAGCAACCATATCATCAATAAGGTGGTGCTCACACATGTGATTTTTTAGCATGTTTTTACAGCTTGAGAGTTACTAGACATAGTGAAAAGTGGAATGTATAGTAGGATGATGAATTGCTCAAAGTATACACGCAGCTTCAAACTTTGACCTCTAGATGACTTAATATACCCTGGAAGATGTCCTTGAACCTGAGATCAATAATATATCTGGGTAATTCAAAGAAAAGTAATCAAAAAAATTATGGTCAAAACACCAAGTTCACTAAAAAAAGGTGTTTTGTTTTCAAACAGGCATTATATACTATATATAAATTCTTAAGAAGAAAAAAGGCACCGAGTAATTAAGCCCTTTGCGGCCTAGTCACAAGAGCATCAATGTAATAGTAACAACACGCCACCTACAAGAGAATGTCGCATTAACAGACGAACTCAAGCATAACCCATAATTTTTAAGAATATAAAGACAAATAGGGAAATAGATAAACGAGAAAAGGAAAAGACTTCAACTACCAAATTAAAAGTGAAGTCTCAGCATAAAGAACAGAACTTCCACCAGCAATACTTTCGGCCCCAATACACCCCTCCTTAGAAACAGTACCATGCCTATCCTCTTTAGTGATCAATCTCAATCCAACTTGACCAAAGATCGATGCCCCGCTTAGAACCGGCAACAAAAATTTCCTAGCATTGTGTTTTCTCGTAATTCGGTACCTAAGAGACAAACGGGGCCGCACTCGGGCTGAATCATGACGTGTGACAGAGAAGGTAACTTTGTGACTTTGGCGAGAGAGTACGATCAATATGGCCACACCGCCACTTGTTGTAGGTTCGTCATCAAAACGACACACAACACCAGTGATTCCTGTCTGTAATACAATAAAGGAAAGATTACATTTACAAGTATGGAAACTAAAACTCGAATCCCAACAACAAAGGATTAAAATTAAAATTAAAATTAAAAACTAAAACAAATGGCTTCTTTTCACAGAGGAACTTCACTAAGATATATTAGTTACAACATGATTTGAACGTTTACAAATGTATTATTACCTTTGAATGTGCCAAGTTGAAATCCACAAGGCGTAAAAACAAAAGATACAAGAACTGAGAGAGATCTCGATGCCCCAAATTTCTTCACATAAATCACATCTGCAAATTATAAAAAATTAAAGAATGAGAATAAAAATCGATGGCTTACAACAAAAATCCCCTCCGTAAGTGATGACTTAATTTGGCAAACTCCATCACAAGTTGAATTGGGCGATTGATTGCCAAGGCTACTTTCGACAAGTAACCATTCCAGCTTCAGATACTCTACTGAATTATGTGGATCTGATACAAGGCTCAAAGCAGACCTGGAAACTCAAGCATATTGGACACATTAAACAGATGCTCATATCATAGAACTTCACATTTCAAGACAGATGCTAAGACTCATACATCAGACTTTGCATCACAGAGACTGAGACCTTGCCATTATACAAGACTGATGGACTCTGGTAAACATATTGCAAGAATGATATTTGAAACACAGAATAAGAACAGAGTTCTATCGGACATATTAGACCAGCAAGCATACTGATCAAGAAAGGACACTAAGCACAAATGAAACATATTAATCCTACTAAGCAGGGCAAAAGAAATTCAGGTCCAATACACTTTATGAATATACTACATGACTGAATTAGAAATTGCAATAACAAAAAAAAGCAGATTAATACCAGGAAATTATTTATGGCGAGCAATATCAAGGAGGACATGTTCAAATTTGTTACCATATTTAGAAGCTTCAATATCAAGGTTGGATTTGGGTGGGGGATTTTGGATATCACCGATCATAAAACGGAAATTGCCAGAGCTAGGGCTTCTACCGGTGCGGTTGGTGGTTCGCCAGACCGGAAAGAATCATCAGCCGTTGATTTAATCGGAGGAGTAGCATCACCGTCACCTAGAGTGCAAGAAACATCCTTCGATTCGACATTTCGGCAAAAAGATGAAGCCTCTGTTAAAATCGGAGAGAATTCTTCCCTAAAAAAATCGGAGAGGATTCAACAACAAATCAACGCTATTACCTGAATTCATCAAGCCACATCCCGATCTGAAGCATCACAAAGGCATACTTCTTCATGTTCGAGTCGAATCTTCGCCGGAAAAGCGATCGGCGAGCTGTCCATTTGAGATTCTTCGGTACGTTTCTGCCTCAAAATCGGAAAGAGGATTTTTCTATTTTTTTCAGGAACAGAATAATAACGAGAGGTTTTTATTGTTTTGTTATGGGAACAAAAAGATCTATCATTATTTTGCGAGAAAATTAGATTTGTCACGTAAATTATTTAGTATTTTGTGATAAAGTACTTGTCACCAATACCAGTGAAGTCATACAGTTTGTGACAAACTTCATGTCAATATATTTATTTTAACGCTAATTAACACTATTTTGTGACAAGCAAACCTATTGTCACTTGAAGGTAACATTTTGTGACAAATTTGCTGTTTATCACCAAAAGTTTGTCACAAAAAATATTTTTTTTTGTAGTGCAGGCCTCCCAACAACTTTACAATCTGACCAAGCATTCTTGATGACTTTAGTTAAAGAACCATGGTTTATCCAACTATTAAAAAGTCTAAAAAGTGTTGTCCCGAAATTGATGCATTCTGCATATAGTGAATAGAGCAATGGCCCGGCACATTTCTCTCTAACGCCACAAGGTGTAAATATGGCAAAAAATCCATAATTACAGGACATATAGATATCATATCTAATCTACTCCTATTATAGCCCACTTTTTTACACTAAGTGAATTTCCTTCTTTCCAAGCTTATGTCTATTGCTACCCAAACATGCTTTTGTTCATATTTTTGTTTCTGGTAAATATTAAACCACACAATCTAGCCTTTAAGATAAGAAAAAACTCATGAATAATGGAACTTTGCCCAGGGAATAAACACTCATTCTTCCTTTCCTTTTCTTTGGTAGCAAAGATGGAGGAGGGGTTATAAGAGACACACTATATTAACAACTATTGGAACACAATAAAAGTCACAACACATCATTTCATACCTTGAACATTGGCTTGGAAAGAAGTTGATAAGAGGGAGCTAACATCGAAGGTGTTGTCCTGCTTTCAAGTGCAGAACAATTCCTCAAACACACATATATCATCAACAATAAAATAGGAGAAAGAAACATTTTAGAGTTTATGAACACAAAAAAAACATTTACATAAACCATCATAAATTCCCCACTCTTAGTTATTACCAATTTAAAGGGTGATACTTAATTGTTGCTGGAAACATGGGCACATGCGAACCTATTTGGATGAAATTTTTAATAACAAGGAAATTCCTAAAAGCCGCAAGAAAGTAGAACTACTCTGCCTGAATCGTAAGATGTATAAAGCTAAAAGATCTTATTAAAATTTCCATTCACCAGGATGACATTTTTTTTGATGTCATTTCACTTACATGGAAATGACTGTACTTAATCTACTATCATCAACAACCACTATCCTTGACTTGAACCTACTGAAAATCAAATTAGTATAAACAATTGCTAATACTCATCAAAATATGGCTCCCAGAACTTGATGACATACAATTACCAATACATTATGTTTTCATAGTGGTTGGTATTGTCCATACCAATACATGAATTACAGAAAGGAAAAAAATCAAGAAGTAGGAAAGAAGTACCTTTAACTATATGTTTGTATGTACTTGAAGCTGAAGAAAGAAGAAAAATAAGAATCAGCAGAAACCTTTGTGCCGTAGTAGTGCCACTTGTATAGCGCACATAGTAGCAGAGTCTTCAAGCTTGGGAGGACATAAGGGTTAAATTAGCCCGTCCCTTGGAGTGAAAAAAAAGGTCAAATTCTCGTTTAATTAACTTAGCATAGACCACAAGATAATGTTGATATACAACCTGTATAACAATCAATCTCAGAATTAATAGGCAACCCGTTGAATGGAAGGGATGACCCATTTAGGCCTGCAATGCGCAACCCTACCTTATACTTCTATAACAGGTTGTTACCAAAGCTCCACCTCACGAACGCTGGTCACACAAGACACCTTTTGCCATTGTGGCAAGGCTCCCCCTTCACAGTCAAAATTCAAAGATAAAAATAAAAGGTGAGTTTTACTAAACTACTGAATATTGTTATTCGATTTGAATGTAACTATTGAACCGTACACCGAAGTTTTAAGACAAGATTGACCATGTTATGTAACAAAACAGTAAAACAGAACTAAAGAGAAAAATTGACCAGTGATCAAATTACCAGATGAATTTTGCAATAACAGCAGTGGAATAGCTAAAATACCTGACAAGATGTATGGTGACAAGACTTCATAGCTGAAGCTCTATAATGATGGAAACAGTTTATATGTAATGAAGGAAACAATACACTTTGGCTTAACAACACTGATAAATATTTGAATGTTAAAAGTACAGTGACTAAAACGAATCAATTAAGAATATCACTAACTTTTATTAATATATCAAGCAAAAGTAAGAACCCATCTACCATCACCCCCCCCCCCCCCCCCCCCCCCCAAAATAAAAAATATTCCACCCCGTGAAATTTTAGAAAAGAATGTAACATAATTTTATCAAATTTAACCCATAAACCAATTATATTGAACACTCAGACACTCTATGAAAAGTCAACCAGCTATTTGTTGATAAAACAGAATTACTAACCTAATACATTGAAAAGCATGGATACAGATTAAAACCGAAACAAATACTGCTTAAAACATATAATGGAGATTGACAAGTATTCGGAAGTATTATGTATATGACCGTACTCCTGTCAATGAAGAAATAAATGAAAGGTGCTCATCCACAACTCCCACCACCTTACTTCTTGTCTATTAGGTTCGAGTATGATTAGTTAAGAGAGATGAAGTGGGAAAACTAGTGCTTGCACAGAATAAATTATCATGGCATAATTACTTGATAAAATGTAGTGAAACATACCGCTTTTAGGTATACCCGTGAAATATCTAAAGAAAAGCTCAATAAGTGCCTAATTTTGGAAGAAAAGCATCAGAAACAGCCAACTATTGAGATATATGTGCTAAGATTGTAAAAAAAAAAAAACTCAAGGTTTCATGCATGAAAAAAGAGAAGGAAGATAAAGCTTTTATTTCACCACAAGTAAGAGACATGTCCAATTGAATTAGGTATAAATACAGAAGCTATACAAATTTACTGCCTGCAGACTCCAAAATATAAGGATTAATCTAATTCCAGCATGGACAAGAACAACATTATCATAATCATGGAAAGACTCATTTCATAAAGTCAAAAAGTTCATACTATAACATTGACAATCAACTAGGCTTCAGATTAATTAAATCACAAACAAGACTGATATGGCCAATAAGGGATGGTTTCAAGAGACAGGGTAACATAAAAAAATGAATGAAAAAGTAAATATTCCTTCACTACTCTAGAGAAATTCTAAAAAAATTCATCACCAAGTTTTAATGGGTATGAAAATAACTCATCCTCCAACAAATCAGTAAGGCATATTCTATTTTGCAAGCAAACCTAAACCATACTAGCAGACTAACTGGATAGACTTCAGCAAAACAGGACCTAGACAAAAACTTATGCAGACCTGAATAGACTCATAGAGAACATTATCAAACTAGCTCAAAAATCAACATAACCAAAATATAAGGGGTTATGTGAAGGGCTCACTTTGATTTTAGCTTGACTTCGAAGCATTTATTCAGTGTATCAGCTTCTAACCTAAAATAATGCAAATCCAACTGTATAAACTAAAATCCAAGGACTGGGGTAATATAAGGATGCAAATAAACCAAAAGGTATCAATTTAAAACAAACAACTCAGCCATGAATCACTACCTCATTTATCAGTAAAGTGAATAAAGTCATCACCATTCGTAGGGGCATGAAGAGGAGGACTCTTGTATTTAGAACTCTTCGGACTCTCTCAAAGCATCTCCTCAAGCTCGTTATATTAAGCATTGTAATGGACGTACCAGAGCATCCATTCCCATTACTACTTCTATCTTGATGCTTGTCTTGAAGTTGTCACCAATAAATTGTGACGGTGAGAAGAGTGAAGACTCAAAAGACGGTATTACGCCGCTGCCCCTATGCTTTCAGACGAAACTAAGATGTGGTCTTACCCACTGGACCTCTTTGTATTGGATGACAAAGAGAGGCGGGCCGAATGATTGCTGGTTTATGGAGGTTGTTGAAGAGTGTCATGATATGACATTTTATTATAAATTTTATATGTATTTTCGAATTTATGTATTAGGCGTTTATGATGTCATCTAACTAGAAAGTGACGTCAGCTAAGTCGTTAGCTATATAAAGGTGTAAAACGGATGCCATTGGGTCATGTTGAATGTAATAGTCTAATTTCTCCCTTATCAATATAATTTCCTCTCCTTCGTCCCCTGATTCTTCTCCTTCATCCCCTATTTTCTGCAATTTTAGTATAATTTCTACCTCAATTCGTGACATTTGGTATCGAGAACACCGATTCTCCGATTTGTGGAAGAAATGGCGAATATGACGACCCGAGAGGGCATCATCGAAGAACAATTGGAGCACAAAATCAAAGTCTTAGGGAATTGAAGAACTCGATTGATTCATTCGGGGTTGAAACATCCGGACATTTCGATGAGAATCGAGGAAGATGGATTTGATTATGGATATGCTTCGTGAACTGCGCGATTATATAAGGACGCCGACGTCTCCAACCGATCATGGATCCGAGCTCTCTA
This sequence comes from Gentiana straminea, assembly GCA_036785695.1. Lineage (NCBI taxonomy): Eukaryota > Viridiplantae > Streptophyta > Magnoliopsida > Gentianales > Gentianaceae > Gentiana > Gentiana straminea. The sequence continues at coordinate 8,209,941 of JAVUPR010000224.1, read as the reverse complement.
CGATGAATTTGCAGCCGAGATGACACCATTGGTGATGCTTGTAACTGCGATGAGCGACGGATCGAAGTGCAGCCGAATGGAGTGAATGGAATGCAAGTTGAAGTGCAGCCGATCGAAGTCTTGGGATGGAGTGCGGATCGAAGTCGATCTAATGTGCGGCAAGCCAAAACTTCCATCTCTCGCTATCTCATCTCGAGATATTGTGAAGGAACAAGTAAGAACACGATCCATGAAACTTCCATTTGTTGATCCGAAATCAATTTTAAGCTCTAGGTATGAAGTCACTATGAATGGTTCGGTTAACGTTTCTACTAAGGCATGGTTTGAAGGAGTGGCATCAATTATGGAAGGCGTTTTGAGCAAAAATGTTATGGAGGATGATGCACACAAGGTGTTCGATAAAATGTCAAAACTAACTTCAATGAAGCGAAATTTCAAGATCGATGGTTTTGAAGAAATGGTATTATCAATTGTGCGATTGCCCGGAGTATTGAGTCATGGAAGTGAGGTAACAGATGAACTATTAATGTTCATATTCGATCCCGGTGGATATTCTTCTCTTCATAAGGGTCGTAATCCTTTTGAGTTTAAACAACGCTTCATGTTGTTCCAAATTCTATACATGTTCCATAAATTGCCGGAGTCACACGCATTACGAGATTATGCTTCTAAACCGCGAGCAATTGCCAATCCCCAAGCTACCACTCTAAAAGGAACCTCGGTATGTGTTTAATTGGTATGCTTTTGCATCGAGAAAATCATAACGGTGAAAAGTTCGATTATCGATCGTCATATACAAGTAGTTTAATGGAAACAAGTGTTGAGGTTGTTGGTTTGAATGTGAATGATACGCCGATACAAATTCGATTGGTTCTTGGGAGGACGGCGGCGATGGGTGTTCACGGCCTAGCATCGATGCGATCTTGAGGTTGCCACAAGGAAAGAGACGAGTTTAGTCTCGGGTTCGTTAATAGCCTAATGGTGAGGATGTCATGGGCGATATGGCTCGGGAGGATGAGCTTGAGGCGAGAGGAGAACAATGTTCGCTGGAGACACATTCTCAAAAGAAATTAAGCCCAAATCACGGTTATCGGGGAGCAAACGGAGCTGATTCGGTTTAATAATGTCCAAAGGAAGAAGGATTTCATTTGCTTGGAGCATGTTAATAAAAAAATTGTGAACGTCCTCAATGGGTTGTGTTCGAAGTCATTGCGAGTGGATCTTTCATGTTCAAAAAATTCGGGGAACTAACGAAAGGTGCTCTTTTAGTGCTTTGGAAGCTCTAGGGCTGCATCTCTTTCCGGCTTAGCTACTTTCGGCCATAAAGTTGGAATATATGATGTGCGGGGGCCTATAGTGGTGGTTAAGAATGTTTTCATACTTCCGGAATCGGCTTGGAAATTAATGCTAGGAGGGATTATGCTCAAAGTAATTGGTGTCTACATGGCATTCAAGTTGTTAGGCCTTGTTTTATGTAAAAAGGGGGTTACTGCGCAGGCTCAAGGAGGGAATTTATTGCAACATTCTTTGACGGCATTGCAAGGAATTGTGGGAATGAAGAGCTATACGAAGCTACCGATGAGACGTCCGATAATGCCGTAAATTTTTTTGTTTTTATCTACGATTGGGTCTTATTTGTGTATTGTGATTGGATTATGTTTGCTTGGTTGCTACTCATGGATAAAAGTGCAAGTGACAAACCCGAGGTGAATATATTGACGGAATTTCCACGGCACGGCGGCGACCAATTCATGTCAAAGACGAAGGGGATGGTTGTACAATTGACAATGGTATGTTGTGTCATTTATAGTTCTTCTATTTGTAGTTGCATGAGTGAGTTTGTGAAGCTTCGTGTACACGAGAATTGCCTATGGGAGGTCGTGGACATGATTGTATCCAACATTTAATTGCTCGAAATGCTTTGGAAGTATAGACATGGTTGGCGGGTTCCTTCTTTCCTCATTTGACTACCATTTGGCAAACAAACCTTCTTGGATAGAAAGCAAGGGATTTGATCTTCGGGACGCCGTTGATATTAATGATGCACCGAGCGATGCTTTGGTGATTGTTCAAACAAAGGGATTTTTCATGTTTGTGTGGGATCCGGGTCGATATATGACTCCATACATCCTTGAGGACAAGGATGTTTTTAAGAAGGGTGGGAAAGGATATAGTACTCATGGATACTACATTGGTGGTAAGGAGATATGATCATGAGAGACAAATGGGATGTTTGGATGATATTGGATTAATTCCTAAGACAACGATATTTTCTACTTTGCGAGCCGGAACACTACATATGGGATCCGGGTTCTTTCGTATCGATCTCGTAGCTCTCTTGGAAGGATTTCGGTGGAGATTTTTTTTCTCACCACCTTGAGGACAAGGTGGTTGTTTGAGGGAAGGATATGTCATGATATGACATTTTATTATAAATTTTATATGTATTTTCGAATTTATGTATTAGGCGTTTATGATGTCATCTAACTAGAAAGTGACGTCAGCTAAGTCGTTAGCTATATAAAGGTGTAAAACGGATGCCATTGGGTCATGTTGAATGTAATAGTCTAATTTCTCCCTTATCAATATAATTTCCTCTCCTTCGTCCCCTGATTCTTCTCCTTCATCCCCTATTTTCTGCAATTTTAGTATAATTTCTACCTCAATTCGTGACAAAGAGCCGGAGCTGTTGGAGGCCGATCGTATCAATTTTCATTCTATGGGATAAAATTAGGGTTGGGAACGATGTATTGGGTTGCTGGTTTCTTCTTTTTTTAGAGAAAGTTCTGATTTTTTGTTTAGGAAATTTCAATTTAATTTAAAAATGTACAACTAATGAGAGGAATTTTAGTATCGGACCTCTAATAACGGGATAATAGGATCACTAATGACAGGAATTAATATTTGGTCATCAACCAACAAAACAATTTAGATCTTGTCATTATAACTATCATTTAATGATGTAATTTTGCCCCGTCATTAAATTCCCGTCATTGAAAACTATTTTACTTGTAGTGAATGGCTTGATGATCATAGACAATAACGTGATGTGTAAGCTTATTAGATCCATTTATGGACTTACACACTCCTCTGTATAAGCTCTTTTCTTTCATAGATCAAAAGTTTTGATTCCATCAAGTGGAAAGATATGCCTAATGTGCAAAAGGGTTAGTGAGAGTGTTATAGTTTTTGAGTAAGGTGTTGCATGTCCTTCTCGAGTGTTGATACCCCATGTTATACTTTATGAAAGACCTAGGAATGCCAGTTCTTATTTTCAGAAGTAAGAATCTATAGATAGATTCAGATACTGCTTAATCATCACAGTTCACCCTAGTAGATGGGAAGCTAAAAGAGTTAGCATTTATCACAACAAGAGATACTGCTAGCCAGTATTCTCGGGATCAATCTATGAGAGGACATCAGTCCTGAAGATAAGGAGAAAGATGATTCATATAGAAGGTTCCATTTGCTTCTGCAGTAGGATCCATATCATAAGAGTTGTACCAGGTGTTCCTACTGCATGAGGAGTCATGAATAAGTATGAAAGTGATTCTGGTTGATGTCGAGGATATGCTTAAAGGTGTTAAATATGAATTCCTCGTTTATTGGATCTTGGAATCAAATAAACATAGATATACAGATGTTTCCCCTAGCCATACTTTGACACTGTTGATGTTTCCCCTAGCCATGAGGAGATCAAACGGTAGTGATTAAGTGTGATACTGAAGCATGCTTAGGATTCATGTTGTTCGTCCGTAAATCGCATATCCTAATAGTAGGAGTATATATGTGAAGGGCCTTCTTATAAGGTATGTCTAGCTCTCGTGAATCTCTGAAAAGTGGGAGTAAATGAGTTACTTCGATAGAGCATGTTATCCAAAATATAAGATACGGTCGTTAATGTATTAACACTCGAGATACAACCGTATGGATATTATTACAGCATAGAATTTTATTTACACGGTAACATTTCACATGAAAGGTTGTAGTCATAGCATTTGACTCTTTCCGATGATTGGGGGTCCTGGACGTGTTGCTAGATGCTATCCATGATCGTTAGGTATGAGAGGTATTTTAGTAAATGCACTTTGTGCCTACGGCCAACATATTCGGAAATCTATCGGGTCAGACACATATGAATAACTAGCCGGGAATAATTTGTGGTTATAGCGATAACCAAATAAGGATTTGTTTATGGCTACTATAAATTTCTATAGTGATAAATTAATATAGGATTTTTTTATTCATAATGAATAAATATAATACAATGTATTAATTATGTTGATTAATTAAATGTATGTATTTTAATACATGGGGCGAATATTGTGTATATTGATAAACGTGGATTTTACAAATTAATTAATCATAGTATTATGGTATTATGTATTAGTATTATATATTAATATATGTACGTGTTTGTATGCGTGTGAGATATATATATGTGAGATACATGTGCACACATGTGTAATAGTTATATAAATATATATATCTATGCATATAGTATATATATGTGATATATATGTGTTAATTGATTTATGGTAATATAATAAAGATGTATTGAATATTAGCTATTGACAATATATATCATTGAAAGTATTTAATATAAGATATTAAATATATGGTATATATGATTTTAAGGAAAATCCTTAAAAATATTAAGGATAGTACGTAATAATCAATCAAATATCGGATTGATTTATTAAATCCTTATTCTATTGGGAATATAATTTATTGTTCCCTACTACACTCAATGACATAAGTGGTGCCACCCATTCATATAAAAGGGGAATTGTGCCAAGCTATTTTGTATCCCAATATTCTTGCAATATTCTAGTGAAATAAAGAGAGAGTTCTTGACAGAGTGTTTGTGGGAAGAAGAAAAGGCGACCTAGCAGTCGGCTTTTTCCGGTCGCAGTCCTTCAAGGATTCTGGCGGTTGTTCGTGTGGATTGCCGCTAGAGGCCGGACACATGGACGGCTCGGTTCTTGGACCAACAACCATAGACGATAAAGCTTCGATCTTTTAGATCGTCCAATGTAACTTTCTCGTTTACTTCTTTTATGCTTGTTGCTTAAATGAAGTCGATCTTGGTAAAAGGAAATAAAATTTTAAATTCCGCTGCGTTCCCGCGTTGATTTCTCTAAAAAGTCTCGCATCTTGAATCGTACTTTGTATGTAACTTGATATGATTTCCCATATTTGATGACTTGTTGTTGCAGGGATCCCTTATTGGCTAGGAGGCCTTTGGAAGGCTTTCTGCGTCTTCTGCCAGCAAGGTGAAGTGGAAGATGATGATTGCCGACCTAGAGAAGACTGCCTCCGATCATCGGCAAAACCTTAAGGACGTGACTAAGTCCAAGGACCAAGAAATTGAAGCTTTCAAGGAGGAGCTCCAAGATCAGGTGGCCGAACTGACGGCCTTAAGAGCCAATTAAAAAGCCATTCTCAGGGAGATTGAGGACAGGCACCTGGAGGATAAACCTGAGTTGGAGAACACCATTCGTAGGGGCATGAAGAGGACTCTTGTATTTAGAACTCTTCGGTCTCTGTCCAAGCATCTCCTCAAGCTCGTTATATTAAGCACTGTAATGGACGTACCAGAGCATCCATTCCCATTACTACTGTTAAGGGTGATTTTATACGTTTTATAAGGATATGTTTTATATCAATTTCCCCCATATTCGTATGTTTCTCATAGAAATCGAGCTTTATATTGAAATATTGAGCAAATGGTGTTTTTAATAGTTGAATTGCAAAACGTAACGAATTATGTGCTTAAATTGTGATTTTATATTATTTTAGAGTTATGTTACGCTTTGGTATGTTTTACTATCTTTTAGATACATGTTTTCGAGCTAAAAGAGGATTAGAAGAGGTTGCATTCGGATTTTCTGATGAAGAGAAGAGATAGGGATGAGAAGAAAAGGATAAAGATGAAGAAATCAGCTTCTAGGCATGCTGGACTGGCGTCCAAGTCCCATCCACTATGGACGGGCGTCCATTGCTTCAGACTGGCGTCCAATAGGGGGTTTTACATACAGAGAGTTTGGACGTGGTATGAACGAGCGTCTGCTCTAGCGTTCAGAATGTTGGACGAGCGTCCAGAGAAGAGGACGAGCGTCCAAGGCCGTATTCAGCAAAACCGACTTAGGTTACTGTAGCAGCCGACTTAGTTGTATTATAAATAGCAGCAGCCCCAAACCCTAATGACACACAATATTCCTGCGGCAAAAACACAGTAGCAGCAGCCCTTCTTGAGGAGTTCAAGGCCGGTCACCCGAGCCTTGTGCTCGGGTGATCCGGGTTAGATTAGGATGTATTTTTTCGTTTTCTTTTCGTTCGTTTAATTCATGGATTCATCCATTATCCAAACGATGTGAGTTTCTCTTTGAATTTATTCAATTCCTTTGTTTATTTTCATGAGCCTTAATTTATGTTGTATCTTTCTATTCGATTCATGATGCTATTATGTGAACCATATCGAAAGATTGTTTACTAATTGATATGTTTACAACATACGGAAGTTGCGTAAACTAGATCACCATAGAAAGATAGGATTTTTAATCATTAATGATGACAAGTTAATCGGTTAATTATCTAGGTTGTTAGGTTCTGAAATACGAGAGTTAACTTGAATCTACACCTTCGTTTTGTATGGAATATCGGTCTCAACATTCGAGAGAGGAGAGATTGATAAATTGAATTCACTACGAGAGTAGGATTTCATAGCTTGAGAATACGGATTCACTAAGAGATTAGGGGTTTGTGTCTCGTGTAAAGGTGAAACCACAATTTGAATTAAAATCATGAGATGAACTAGGATTGAAATCACTTGGTTTGTGCAATTTGTTTGATCCCATGTATCTTTAGTTTAGTTTAGGTTGTGTTATTTTATTTCGTAGGTTAGATTTATTTTAGTTGCTCTTTCGTTTATTTTATTTGTTCTTTCGTTTATTCGTTTTTCCTAAGTAACAATTGAAAGGAATTAGTGAAATTAGATTCAACATCCCGATTCCCTGTGGATCGACCCTGTACTTACCCTACTATGCTAGCAATTACCCGATATTCGGTCGGTTAGGAGTTAGTTTGCATGTTAGGTATAGGTTTATAAATTATTTTTTGTTTAGTGATGCAAAATCCTCCGAACAAAAGTGGCGCCGTTGCCGGGGAATCGGTGCTTTGTTGAATCTAATTAAATTAATTTTTCTATTTTGTTACGTTTCAATTATCTTTATTTTAATAAAAGTAGCGTTAAGTGCATTGAGAGTTTTTATTTTTGCCGTGTTTCGATGACCGTTAGGTTAAGAATGTGCAAAAAGTTTTTTACTCAATGTATGAAACGTGAATTACATGTTTATGTGTTTTCTGATCTAACCCTCTGTGCTTAAATTTGTCCGTGGCTGCTTTGATGAGGTTGTGTATGAAAAGTATGCGAGAATATTTAGGGTGTGCTGTGTTGTTCCTGCGTTCCTGTGCTTATTTCGATGACTGAACGAGCGTTCAAGTAAGTGAACGCACGTCCAGTCCCTAACAATGCAGGTAACCGAGCGTTTGAGGGGTGGAACGGCCGTCCGGTGCAAAAAGTTCAACTCTGATCTGATGACAAGAACCAGACGGGCGTCTGACTTGTTGAACGCCCGTCCGGCCTGCATAAGTGTGGAACACCCGTTTGAAATTTTAAACGCACGTCCAGGTTCTGAATTTTTCTTGCTTTGAATTTTTAATGCTTTATTTAATATGTTTTTCTTTCATACGAGCTTCTGTGGCTAATTTCTTTTACGTAGATGTTCTGAGCTTGCATATTCATATCTTTCCATCTACGAATCCATGTTAAATAACTGCTTAACTTTTATATACATGATTCATCTAGGCATGTTATAGTTACTGTCGGTTCTCGTATGCTATAACTGTTCTTATCATTGTTAGTGGCTAATGTCGGTTTCCGTATGCTACATATCGTTATGATGAATCTTTTAAGCTTTGAGACTTATGTGCTTCCTTGTTATTTTTATAACTCATTTGGGTAGTAACTGTCGGTTTTCCGTATGCTACCATCGCATCTTATGAGTTATATTTATTTAGTATAGCTAACTGTTGGTTTCCATAATGCTATCACCTTTTGATGAGTCTTAAGGCGCGTCTACACTGCATGTAATGAACAGCACTGTCGTTTATCGTAACCTGTCATTATTTGGTAGACGTTTATTATATACATGTCGTGTTGCAAATGAGTGGGCTAGTTTTCTTTCTTTTTTCTTTTATTTTTGCATATCATTTAGATGCATATCATTTAGTTGCATGTCATCTAGTTGCATTGTTTTTCTATTTTTCTTTTATTTTTCTTGAGCGTAGTTAACTGTCGGTTTCCGTAATACTACCTCGTTTTCTTTATTTTTAGTTTTGGCATAGGCCGTAGTCACTGTAGGGTTGTCCTCCAAACTCGCTCAGCCTGAGCCTGTCAGAATTTATTTTTATTTATTTTATTTTTAGGATTGCATATCATGTAGGCTGCATTGTAGTATATTTTCATGTAGTTGCACCTAGCCTACTGTTGTGTAATGTTCCATGTATATGTATTCCATCTTTATATGAGCTTAAATTTGAAATATCTCTATATCTCCTTTTCCATGTGCTTTATATATGTAATCTTTTCTCTTTCCCCGTAGACTCTTTTTGCACTGATCAAGTCTGCAGGATATTTTTGATAGCTATTGTGCACTTTCACGATGAATTCAGTTTACCTGTGATGCTCCACAGTCTACTGAGCTATGCAACAATTTTGGTTTTTACCGATTTTTCGGAATTGCCAGCATCCAATCAGCTAAGTTCTCTAATTTATTATTTCTGCACAACTTGAGGACAAGTTGCAATCTAAGTGTGGGGGAGAGGATGGTTTATATGTATCTATGAGTCGTTTGCTCAATTTCTATTATATTTCTATGAAAAGTGCTAAATTTTAGAAAGTTTTTGTTTGTTTTGTCCCAAGTGAGCAAAGGCATATCTTTATTTGAGTCTTATATCATTGATGCTGTATACTGCATATTTAGTAAATTTAGATGTCTCACCCAACACTATTTTTCACGTGCCATAGTAAATGATGAGCTATATTTTAAAGCTGTGCCCATTTGATTAGAGATTTTTTGATGGTTATCGCATGATTCTTTGCTTACATACGAATTTTGAAAATTTTAATAGTTTGTGTTTAGAATTAAAGTATGACATACTGTGAATATCTGAAGGTTTGAATGTGATAGGAGGGATATACTTTAAGGTTTGAATACCACTCTAAGATGAATAATATGAACAAGATATATATATATATATATATATATATATATATATATATATATATATATATATATATATATATAGTGTCGGGAGTAGGCGCCGATGATTTGAGTGCGGTAGGGCATTATCACGAAATGTCCTATACCACTATGAGGTTCAATAGCTCCCGACTGCCTGATGATAGTAGTCCAGCTAGGGTGTTATCACGAAACATCCTATTGCTGGGAATGAGGGCATATGATATACGTGTGTAAGTAAGAGAATTTTAAGAAAATTAGCAAATGGCAATGTGAAAAGATGGTTGAAAACCGTAGTTATCTTCTAACTATCCCCAGTATAAACTGAAAGATATGTTGTAGGGACTATCCTCTAAGTATGTCGGAAATATTTTAAATGCTCCCTATTATTTTTTTTCGGGGTTTGTATGTTTTGTGAGGTGCATGTTATAATCGTTTTTATATGTCTAATTTAAATGGGATGTTGGCTAGTTTTGCTTGAATTAATTTCAAGTGTGGATTTAGTGGAAATTTATTATGGCTATGCACACACTCACTCGGGTGAACCTCTAAACTATTGAATATGCTTTATGGTTGCATAAATGTTTATATGTCTCGAGTCTTGATTATGTTTTGTCTTGCTCGGGACGAGCAAGGTTTAAGTGTGGGGGAGTTGTTAAGGGTGATTTTATACGTTTTATAAGGATATGTTTTATATCAATTTCCCCCATATTCGTATGTTTCTCATAGAAATCGAGCTTTATATTGAAATATTGAGCAAATGGTGTTTTTAATAGTTGAATTGCAAAACGTAACGAATTATGTGCTTAAATTGTGATTTTATATTATTTTGGAGTTATGTTACGCTTTGGTATGTTTTACTATCTTTTAGATACATGTTTTCGAGCTAAAAGAGGATTAGAAGAGGTTGCATTCGGATTTTCTGATGAAGAGAAGAGATAGGGATGAGAAGAAAAGGATAAAGATGAAGAAATCAGCTTCTAGGCATGCTGGACTGGCGTCCAAGTCCCGTCCACTATGGACGGGCGTCCATTGCTTCAGACTGGCGTCCAAGAGGGGTTTTTGCATACAGAGAGTTTGGACGTGGTATGAACGAGCGTCTGCTCTAGCGTTCAGAATGTTGGACGAGCGTCCAGAGAAGAGGACGAGCGTCCAAGGCCGTATTCAGCAAAACCGACTTAGGTTACTTGTAGCGACCGACTTAGTTGTATTATAAATAGCGCAGCGCCCCAAACCCTAATGACACACAATATTCCTGCGGAAAAAACACAGTAGCAGCAGCCCTTCTTGAGGAGTTCAAGGCCGGTCACCCGAGCCTTGTGCTCGGGTGATCCGGGTTAGATTAGGATGTATTTTTTCGTTTTCTTTTCGTTCGTTTAATTCATGGATTCATCCATTATCCAAACGATGTGAGTTTCTCTTTGAATTTATTCAATTCCTTTGTTTATTTTCATGAGCCTTAATTTATGTTGTATCTTTCTATTCGATTCATGATGCTATTATGTGAACCATATCGAAAGATTGTTTACTAATTGATATGTTTACAACATACGGAAGTTGCGTAAACTAGATCACCATAGAAAGATAGGATTTTTAATCATTAATGATGACAAGTTAATCGGTTAATTATCTAGGTTGTTAGGTTCTGAAATACGAGAGTTAACTTGAATCTACACCTTCGTTTTGTATGGAATATCGGTCTCAACATTCGAGAGAGGAGAGATTGATAAATTGAATTCACTACGAGAGTAGGATTTCATAGCTTGAGAATACAGATTCACTAAGAGATTAGGGGTTTGTGTCTCGTGTAAAGGTGAAACCACAATTTGAATTAAAATCATGAGATGAACTAGGATTGAAATCACTTGGTTTGTGCACTGTTTGATCCCATGTATCTTTAGTTTAGTTTAGGTTGTGTTATTTTATTTCGTAGGTTAGATTTATTTTAGTTGCTCTTTCGTTTATTTTATTTGTTCTTTCGTTTATTCGTTTTTCCTAAGTAACAATTGAAAGGAATTAGTGAAATTAGATTCAACATCCCGATTCCCTGTGGATCGACCCTGTACTTACCCTACTATGCTAGCAATTACCCGATATTCGGTCGGTTAGGAGTTAGTTTGCATGTTAGGTATAGGTTTATAAATTATTTTTTGTTTAGTGATGCAAAATCCTCCGAACAACTACCTCTATCTTGATGCTTGTCTTGAAGTTGTCACCAATAAACTGTGATGGTGAGAAGAGTGAAGACTCAAATTAAAAGACGGTATTACGCCGCTGCCCCTATGCTTTCAGACGAAACTAAGATGTGGTCTTACCCACTGGACCTCTTTGTATTGGATGACAAAGAGAGGCGGGCCGAATGATTGCTGGTTTATGGAGGTTGTTGAAGAGCCGGAGCTGTTGGAGGCCGATCGTATCAATTTTCATTCTATGGGATAAAATTAGGGTTGGGAACGATGTATTGGGTTGCTGGTTTCTTCTTTTTTTAGAGAAAGTTCTGATTTTTTGTTTAGGAAATTTCAATTTAATTTAAAAATGTACAACTAATGAGAGGAATTTTAGTATCGGACCTCTAATAACGGGATAATAGGATCAATAATGACAAGAATTAAAATTTGGTCATCAACCAACAAAACAATTTAGATCTTGTCATTATAACTATCATTTAATGATGTAATTTTGCCCCGTCATTAAATTCCCGTCATTGAAAACTATTTTACTTGTAGTGAATGGCTTGATGATCATAGACAATAACGTGATGTGTAAGCTTATTAGATCCATTTATGGACTTAGACACTCCTCTGTATAAGCTCTTTTCTTTCATAGATCAAAAGTTTTGATTCCATCAAGAGGAAAGATATGCCTAATGTGCAAAAGGGTTAGTGAGAGTGTTATAGTTTTTGAGTAAGGTGTTGCATTTCCTTCTCGAGTGTTGATACGCCATGTTATACTTTATGAAAGACCTAGGAATTCCAGTTCTTATTTTCAGAAGTAAGAATCTATAGTGATAGATTCAGATACTCCTTAATCATCACAGTTCACCCTAGTAGATGGGAAGCTAAAAGAGTTTAGCATTTATCACAACAAGAGATACTGCTAGCCAGTATTCTCGGGATCGATCTATAAGAGGACATCAGTCCTGAAGATAAGGAGAAAGATGATTCTTATAGAAGGTTCCATTTGCTGCTGCAGTAGGATCCATATCATAAGAGTTGTACCAGGTGTTCCTACTGCATGAGGAGTCATGAATAAGTATGAAAGTTATTCTGGTTGATGTCGAGGATATGCTTAAAGGTGTTAAATATGGAATCCTAGGTTATTGGATCTTGGAATCAAATAAACATAGATATACAGATGTTTCCCCTAGCCATACTTTGACACTGTTGATGTTTCCCCTAGCCATGAGGAGATCAAACGGTAGTGATTGAGTGTGATACTGAATCATGCTTAGGATTCATGTTGTTCGTCCGTAAATCGCATATCCTAATAGTAGGAGTATGTATGTGAAGGGCCTTCTTATAAGGTATGTCTAGCTCTCGTGAATCTTTGAAATGTGGGAGTAAATGAGTTACTTCGATAGAGCATGTTATCCAAAATATAAGATACGGTCGTTAATGTATTGACACTCGAGATACAACCGTATGGATATTATTACAGCGATAGAATTTTATTTACACGGTAACATTTCACATGAAAGGTTGTAGTCATAGCATTTGACTCTTTCCGATGATTGGGGGTCGTGGACGTGTTGCTAGATGCTATCCATGATCGTTAGGTATGAGAGATATTTTAGTAAATGCACTTTGTGCCTACGGCCAACATATTCGGAAACCTATCGGGTCAGACACATATGAATAACTAGCCGGGAATAATTTGTGGTTATAGCGATAACCAAATAAGGATTTGTTTATGGCTACTATAAATTTCTATAGTGATAAATTAATATAGGATTTTTTATATTCATAATGAATAAATATAATACAATGTATTAATTATGTTGATTAATTAAATGTATGTATTTTAATACATGGGGTGAATATTGTGTATATTGATACACGTGGATTTTACAAATTAATTAATCATAGTATTATGGTATTATGTATTAGTATTATATATTAATAAATGTATGTGTTTGTATGCGTGTGAGATATATATATGTGAGATACATGTGCACATGTGTAATAGTTATATAAATATATATATTTATGCATATAGTATATATATGTGATATATATGTGTAAATTGATTTATGGTAATATAATAAAGATGTATTCAATATTAGCTATTGACAATATATATCATGGAAAGTATTTAATATAAGATATTAAATATATGGTATATATGATTTTAAGGAAAATCCTTAAAAAGATTAAGGATAGTACGTAATAATCAATCAAATATCGGATTGATTTATTAAATCATTATTCTATTGGGAATATAATTTATTGTTCCCTACTACACTCAATGACATAAGTGGTGCCACCCATTCATATAAAAGGGGAGTTGTGCCAAGCTCTTTTGTATCCCAATATTCTTGCAATATTCTAGTGAAATAAAGAGAGAGTTCTTGACAGAGTTTTTGTGGGAAGAAGAAAAGGCGACCTAGCAGTCGACTTTTTCCGGTCGCAGTCCTTCAAGGATTCTGGCGGTTGTTCGTGTGGATTGCCGCTAGAGGCCGGACACATGGACGGCTCGGTACTTGGACCAACAACCACAGACGATAAAGCTTCGATCTTTTAGATCGTCCAATGTAACTTTCTCGTTTACTTCTTTTATGATTGTTGCTTAAATGAAGTCGATCTTGTAAAAGGAAATAAAATTTTAAATTCCGCTGTGTTCCCGCGTTGATTTCTCTAAAAAGTCTCGCATCTTGAATCGTACTTTGTATGTAACTTGATATGATTTCCCATATTTGATGACTTGTTGTTGCAGGGATCCCTTATTGGCAAGGAGGCCTTTGCAAGGCTTTCTGCGTCTTCTGCCAGCAAGGTGAAGTGGAAGATGATGATTGCCAACCTGGAGAAGACTGCCTCCGATCATCGGCAAAACCTTAAGGACGTGACTAAGTCCAAGGACCAAGAAATTGAAGCTTTCAAGGAGGAGCTCCAGGATCAGGTGGCCGAACTGACGGCCTTAAGAGCCAATTAAAAAGCCATTCTCAAGGAGATTGAGGACAGGCACCTGTAGGATAAAACTGAGTTGGAGAACACCATTGGGAGACTCCAAGCTGAAAAGACCGTGCTGGAAGCTGCTGTTCCGGGCATAAGGCTTCGGCGTAGCTCTCCCAGGCCATGAAGACTATGCTGGCCCCGATGTTGAATTATGCATATACCTTAGGAATTGATGAGCCTGGGGCACAATCTGCCGACCTTAGCATTGGAGGTCATCCCCACAAGGCTTTGTATAAATCTGACATGGTTTACGGCATATCAAGCTCGTCTGAAGAAGTACCACGAAAGGGTAGACATTGTGTCTAAGTATTCTTCCCGCCGTGCTGCAACTCATTGTTCAATGCATTCTTCAGCTGCTGCTTCTTCTTCAACTGTTCCTGCCGAGCTGCCCCAGGCCAATGTTTCTATGGAGAATCTTACTCCTGCTATAGAGTCTAGGCAGAACTCAGCCCCTAATGTTTCTTAGGTTTTTGAGCTTGTACTTTTGCTCTGGAAAGTTTCAAACTTGTAGCCTATACAATGTTTTTATGATATATGCAATATTTTGTTAAGTTCTCTTGCCTTAACTTTATTTTCAGCACTTACCTTAAGTACTTTGGTCTTAGTGAGGTGTCTTACCCCCTAGTATACCATGCATTAACTTATAGTTTTTGGGATGGCATACTTAGAAGCGTGTGAAGATTTTTGCCTCAGAATCTTACCTGTAGAGCTCTGCAATTTGATATCTGTCCTGCCGACCACTACAAGAAAATTGGATATTAATAAGGGTACTTCCCGTCATTAATTGTCCATTTCCCCTCATAAAAACCTTTTATAAGGGGAAATTTCCTGTTATGGCCCCTTATTACTGCCTCCACCGGTAAAGGTATTCAATAACGGGAAACTCAATCCCGTTATTAATAATATCGGACATTAATAATGGTATTTTCCTGTTATTAAAAATCATTTTTAATAACAATCTAAACCCTTATTATAAGGCAAGTTACCCCTCACAAATCATGATTTAATGACTTAAATAACCCCTTATTGTAGATTCATTTACCCCTTATTAAATTACGATTTGATAAAAAAAAAACATCCCCTCATTATAGAGTATTTTCCTCTCATTAATCGGGATTCAATAACAACAAAATGCAAAATCGGGATTCAATAACAAATTGCCAATAGCAACTGCATTCAAGAACATGTACACTCACAGTACTATACAAACATCCACCTTTACATACTTTACATAAAGTCAAACTTCCATCAATAATTAGTGAAGAAAGACTATAATGTAATATCCGAAAATAGGAAAAATAGATACACTTTCACCAAAAGTATTATGAAGCTTCATGTTTACGAGAAATAAACACGAGTAGATGGTTGAGGGTATTTTTTCAATACCTATGTTCACGCATAATCTTTTCAATCTCCTTATGGGAAGCCATGATCTGCATTAATATCAAGGAATCAAAACCAGAGGAAAATAAAATAAAATAAAATCTGAAACAAGTTTATGGGGCTGGAAATGCCAACTTAAGTCTATGTAGAATCAAAATACTACTTTCCATCTAAAAGCTATTGAAAAAGGGTAACACGGTGCACTAAAACTCCTGGAGTATGAAAGGGGGTATAAGGTAAGGCACCACACGGTGCACTAAAACAGAATGGGGAAAAAAATATTGTTTTTAAACAGTTGCCAACCACAACTTAAACAAACTAAACATGCTGCATATAAACAAGACTTAACGAAACATAAAAGGCTCATGTTAATTTCAAGCCTCCAAAAAACCAGACTAAGCCAAGTTCTCTTAAGCACGTTATCAAGGCTCTTGTAACAAGAGTATAAGCACACTTTAACATGAAACGCATGACTTTAAAGAAGAATGGTGAGACGCATGACAATATTTACTTCTGCTTCGAGTTCCATAGCCATCTTTTAATGATTTACATTTTTCATCTCAACGGATAAACATGGGGCACAAGTGTCCAAGAAATTCAACAGCTGAGATTACATTACACATTACCAGAAACTAACATGAAATACATTGTAATCAGCCAGAAATCTTACCTTGATCATCTAATTTTGTGTTGATGTCTTTGGATTAATGTTTCCAACGCTACATGTGCATCAATTAACTTGGCATGTTTTCTGTCGATTTGTTTCCAGCCATCATGTAAAAGAGATCTCAACCTGAAAAAGTAAATTTTATTTAGATCGTCTGCAAGTTGTTGCATCAAAGCAAAACAATGTTATGATGTTGCATTCAAGTACCCATTCGTCTCTATGTTAGTATATTAACAATAGTATGACTATTGTATCTACCCAATCATATATGGTAGTTGTCTTAAATTTATTGTGAATGCTTCCGCAGGAACAAGATCATAAACTTCATCGTGATTCATCATCTAAGGCATGAACACAAACTAAAAAACAGGCTTAAGATCAGATACAAGAAATTTGAACAGAAAAATCTCAGAGCCATAAACATCACAATCAAGACCCTTTAGAAAAGTACATAGAGCACTAAGATTACAAGGACATAAATTCCTTATAGATTAGGTTAAGCGAGCAATGAGTGTTTATAAATTATAGTAATAGGATGACCGCGATGCATTCAAATAACCCATACATATCCCGACTACGTGTGAAAAAATGAATTGGAAGTCATCACAACCATTCACTCGATCCAACTTATATATACCCGTCGTACAATAAATTTTTTTTGTTTACCGATGTTTGGATTATGTGGAAAAAATTGCGTTGGGTAGATTATACGTGTGGAGTACTGGTAATTATCAATATTGCGGGAAAAATAGGACAAATGAATCCATAAAAAACTGAGTTTTTCTACAATGATGTAAACCAATTTAAAGAAAACTTGATCTAGAAACCATGGAAATTTAAGCATTTAGAAAGAAATAGCAGTCATACTTCGGTGACATTACACGACGAACAAGTTTCAAATTGGATACAATTCTTACCCATTATACTACTAAGCAAGAGTTCCTTGATAGGTCCTGCTTTAATCTGAATCACAGTTATGCAGCACCACTTATCTGCATTATCAAGACTCGGATTCTAAAGAAAATATGCAGAAGAAAGAGCCATTTCACTAGATAGAGCTAAGGAAACAAGTAATAAAGTATATATAAAAGAGAGTACAATAAAATACATTGACTTGGTATTAAAATCACTTCTATTTTGAAACGATTATCCAACTGAACTCGTGTATTTTTAATTTTGCAGAAATAACAGAGTACCTAATATAAAATAACGAAGCACAATACACGAGGTATCAATAAGCACTATGTCCCCAACTAAATAGTTTCATTATCAAAACTAGCAGTTGTTTTGTTGTGTAACAAAATCAGATTCAATGGTACTAAATCGGAGAAACATACAGCTCAAACACACATTCAATAGCTAAATCACTCAAACAAATTAAGCTTGATGGATATGACACTCAGTGTAGAAAAAAGCAAAGCATATATTCATCTTCCTCTAGGACCTCTACTTCTTCAAATTGAATTCCATTTCCACTAACATAATAGATTGAAATACAAATCAGAGCTATTTACCTTACCTTGTTAATCACAGAACTGAAGATACAAATACCACAGCATGAACTGCAAAACAGTAACTTCAAAATCAGAAGGGATATGTTTACATAGGAAACAAAAATTTGGGGAAAACTATACTTACCTTTGGATGTCTTTATTCTGAGCTAAGAGGCATTCAAGAATGCATTCTTTACAAAAGACATGGCCTTTTTGACAACACATAGGATCAATCAACGGCTTCAAGCACAAACAACAAGCATTGAACGGCTTGATTGAATCCTTGCCGAGGCGTTCCTTCTGGTTCCATAACCGAGCTTATGCTTCTGGCATTTGAAAAATAAATTATGGATTCGAAGCACAAACTCTATGTCCACTTTTCAAACATCAGGGAAACATTGACCGCTAAATAACTTTAACAGCTAAACAAACCAAATTTTAATTTCGTAATAAGAAAAAAAGAAATACGTACCCTGAATCAACTAGCACAATCCTGAAGATCTTCATCGTCTTCTTAGATCCTTGATATAGCTCCTCCAAGCTGCACGACAACTTATTTTCCACCGGCGCTACCTTCTTCACAGCTTTAACAGCTCCACCGCAGAATTCATCAAGAAGATCAGCAAATATATCATCCGCAAAGCTCGGAAAAAACATATATCCTCTCGGACTTCTCCCTTCTACACCAGTCGGTGAAGTATCATAAAACATACCAGACTTCAAACCTTCCTCTCCGAACAAGTCATAGGTCTGAAGCTTCAAAAATCTCCTTAACCTTCGCCTCCGCCTCCGCCTTGCCTCTTTTGGTTGAGAATGATAGAATTACCATCAGAATCGCCGGAATTTGAATAAATTTGTTGCCTAATCGCCTTTGAATCAATTTGATGCCAAATCGCCAGAATTTCGACTTGAAAATGAAGAAGTATGAAAATGGAAAAAAAGAGGGGCGGCTGCTATTTTTTCATTAGGTCAATGTTTCCCTGATGTTTGAAAATTAGTTTATAAGACTTGTTCAAACGCCTTTATCGGTAGTACGAAAAAACAAAAACGTCCCATTCAACGCCTGAAATGGCGTTTCTAATAAAATGCCCTAATTTTATTGTCATAATATCCATATTTTGGTGTAGTGCCTCCTCATTGAGGAGTACTAAGGAGACAAAAAACTTTGAAAAAAAAACTATTTAGCTAATTTCGCATATTTTTTTGGTGGGAGATTACCCGCCTAAAGTTTGGCAATTTTTTATGTCCATTAAGATTATTTTTTAAAATTGAAAGTTCATATTGATAATAATCTATACTTATACGGGAACAATTGTTATGTCACAACATGTTACACAAACGTTATTTGCACGGTTGATTATGATAGGTACTCATTACCATCAACGATATAGATAATCGTTGTGTCACTTGTTGTAACACACCGTTGTGCCCCTATCATTATTTCTATTTATTTATGTCTACAAATGAAATTATTGGGAGGGATTTTTGGCACCTAAAATATTGGTATTTTAATTATCATCAAAAAAATATGGGTATCTTTTTCCCGGGAAAGTTTGTGTTTCTAAATAATTATGAAAATGGTTTTTTTTTGGTAAAACATAAGTTTTTTAATGTTTTTTCTTCATATTATTTCAAAATAATATTTTATTGATTTTTTTTGGTACGCATTAATAAGGGGAATATTTTAGGTGTATTATAATAAGGGGATAAGTGATTAACAATAACGGGAATTAAGGGTTCCTCATTAAATTTGCATCATTTTCATAAGATTGTTTTAACCCTTATTAAACGATACTTTTAATAACCAGATTTTGACCCCTTATTAATTTCCCCTTATAAAAAAAACAGATTTTCTTGTAGTGGACTTAGGAAGTTTGGCTGTTGCAAACTTGCTGAATATGACTTGCAGAGCTCAATTCCATGTCTATCCTGCAGACTTAAGAAGTTTGCTATTGCAAACTTGTTGAGTCTTACTTGCAGAGCTCAATTCAATGTCGTCTGTCTTGTAGACTTAAGAAGTTTGGTTGTTGCAAATTTGTTGAGTCTAACGTGCAGAGCTGAATTCAATGTCTGTCCTACATACTTAATTTTTTGAATCTGTCCTACAACTTTGTTGAGTCTGACCTGTGGAGCTCGATTCAATGTTTGTCCTGCAGACTTAACTTTTTGAGTCTGACCTGTCCTTCTGACTTTAGTTATTGAGTATGTCCTGCAGACTTTATTTTTTGTGTTTGACCTATAGACTTAGTTTTTGAGTCTGACCTGCAGACTTAATTTTTTTTTTTGTGTCTGTCTTGCCGACTTTGTTGAGTCCGACCTATGAAACTCGATTTGAGTCTGTCATGCTTACTTTATATAATTTTTTGAGTCTGTCCTACAGACTTTTTTGAGTCTGACTTGCGGAACTCGATTTGAGTCTGTCCTGCAGACTTTATTTTTTTTGAGTTTGTCCTGTAGACTTTGTTGAGTCTGACATGTGGAGCTCGATTTGTCTGTTCTGAAGACTTAATAATTTGCATGAGTCAGACTTGCGGAACTTTGTTTGTCTGTCCTTTAGACTTATGAATTTGGCTGAGTCCAAACTCCGGAGCGCAGTTTATCTATCTTGTAGACTTATGAATTTTGCTAAGTCCGACCTGAGGAGCTCAGTTTGTCTGTCCGGCAGACTTGTGAATTTGGCTAAGTCCGACCTGTAGAGCTCAGTTTGTCTGTCCTACAGACATATGAATTTGACCCATTACACATTATGCATAATAGATCAAAGAAATATTATATTGAAATAACATTGAAATACACTTGATAATTCAGAGTACAGTCTATTGGAAATAAATTAATCAAAGACAAATTCACTTTTTAAAAAACTTATGTTTGGAACCTGTCCACGTCACCAGAGATAGACTCGCGGGTCCTCAGATCCTCCATAGGGGTCCAGCTTGGGGACCTTAAATCTTTAAGGTCTAGAGAAATTCTCTATCTACTCCACAAACGGTGAGATGAACGAGAACTCATATATGAGTTTCCCCATATTAGCGTCGAGCTCTGCCCTGGTCGTTCTTGTACTTGAAGATTAATTTGTCTCTTCAAATCAGGGGTAGATGGTGTATCATCTGGTGAAGAGGAATCCCCTATCTTTTTCCCCTGGACTACTGCATGGTTGACAACCTGTAAGCCTAGAGCAGCCATGGCTGCTGGTTGTTCCACCAAAGCTTGTTGCTTGTTGTGCCGGATTCAATGAAATTTATTGCCCTTACCGAGGTTGGTTGGTGCTGGTAGGATCTACTACCACCCCTTCAGTGTTTTGACCATCATCGTTGACGGTTTCACCAGGGTTTTTCTTGGTATTCTTTTCAATGGCATGATGATCTTGAACAACTGTCAGTAGAAAACCCTCCTTCTAGCGCCAATTGACGATGCTGGATCTCATCTAATAATAATCTAGGCCGTATTACCTAGTGACAATGCATCAAGATCCAAGAAGTCTTGAAAAAGCATGAAAAATGGGGGTGGTTTGAATGTGTTTAGACTGAGCCTGAGATATTTAATCCCAAGTTGCCTACGTATCATGTGTATGAATCAGGAATCAAGTCTCTTTGTAGTTCTTGGGAGCGTTTATATAGAGAGGCTTGTGCCCTAGGCATGCATGTGTCGTGTCCATGTTGGACTCTATTTTCACATCCCTCAAGTATAGGATTAAACCGTGTCAATCCCTTGACTTTTGGAGATAATCACGGTATTTTGAATATATGATCGAGTTCTTAATGACTTGAGATTCTTTACATGTTTATCTTACATACTTTGCACGTGGGCAATATCA
Source organism: Gentiana straminea (assembly GCA_036785695.1). NCBI lineage: Eukaryota > Viridiplantae > Streptophyta > Magnoliopsida > Gentianales > Gentianaceae > Gentiana > Gentiana straminea. Next base: position 8,188,108 of record JAVUPR010000224.1, on the reverse strand, counting down.
GATATGTGAGGCTCTGGTCGACCCGCATCAAGCCTCTCAAGACCGACTCGGCCCGTACTACGTAGACCCGAGCTCTCCAGCAACCTAGCCGACCTGCGGTGGTGTTGTTTGAAAGAATATGTAAGACCTCCCACCTGGGGATCTGGTATGTCGTTAGACATAAAGTGGGGCTCCTGGCCCTTAATGTTGCAGTTTGTATGTCTTCATTTATTGTTTGATCATTTAGGAGATGACACGTGGTTAGACTTAGTTCGACCATCGTCAATAATCATGACAAAATTTGGACCATTTTTTTTCCGATGTTTGTCACCAGCAGCACCAATCGGAAATGGAGAAGTAAAATCCTTCACATCCCATATATACGATATTTTCTTAGGTTCCGATACATTTTTCAACCTTTCACTTCCGTTGACGATACTTCACGAAAATCCATTTGGTTTCGATTGCTATTGGACAATCTCTTTAAGTACTTACATATAAGTGTCTTGTGATTTCACACAACCAATTACAAACAAAATAACCGTAAAGACTCGTACTGATAACGTGTTATAAAATAATTCACAACTGATATGTCACCATTCTACAAAAAAAGAGAAGCAGAAAAAAGGAAGAAGAAACATTTTTTATTACTTAATCTCCTAATTTCACCTCTTACAAAGGTGATGAATATGTAGGTACAACATCATGTATTCAACAAAGAGAAGTTCGTAACTCAAACAATGAATACTATTGAATAATTATGGTTTTTGGAATCCCATAAATTTTGTAATAAATTGTATCAAGTAATGAATGTATGTAAATTTTTGGAAGGAACATCCACTACACATTATTTCATAACAAAATTGAGTTTTTTTAAGGATATTTTAAATGGCAACAATAATTTTCACATTTAAATATATATTTATATTTTCTCGGGTCGGGATTTCCGACGGGTTCAGCTTTTACACCCAAACCATTTGCTGTATTTAGTCGGGTAGGGAGAAAAATCGAGAAGCAGGATCGGGAAATGTCTGGTGGGGACGGATCGGGATGGGTCGAGATTGTAGGGATTTTTTTTTTACCCCTTTGTCCAACAACATGAATTTTTATTAGTAATATTTTTCGAACTATCGGGGATTCGAAAGGGTTAGTTACAAATCACATCGTGAATGCTATGAGAAGAGATCGTGCACTTTATGGAAGTTGTACTTCATTTACACCAATTTGCAATCAAAGTAGAAAGGTCTGGTATAAAGGCAAGATGGATATGATTTTGTTATGATTCATTTATTCATCTAAAGAGTACATTGAAGGTCCCAATTCACAGCATCTAATGCCCATTTGTTATTGTCCAAATTGAGGTATGGTCCACAATACTTCATGTGCAAGAAATGGAGGAATATCAGTTCCCGTACGTACTAATCTTATTATACCAAAAAATTGAAGCCTATTACACAATAGCAGTTCCCTTATGCGATTGGGAAAAAGATGATGATTATTTCTTTTTATACGGACAAAAACTTGGGCAAATTTTTTCAGTAAATCGGCCGCTTTAGTATGAAGTAATCACTCCGTTTCAAAATAACTGAGGCAGTTGTCAAAAAAACTTTAATTAAAAATGTGATTTAATGATATGACTTTAAAGATGTAATGACTAAAAAATCCATATGATACAGTTAATGTAGTATTCTTTTTAACTTTTTATCTAGTATTAAATAAGGGTAACTAGGAAAATTAGCAATAAATGCTGCTTTGAAAAACATTCTGTTGGTGATTTAAGTATAATCACAAGCCATTGAGGTTATCGGGGTTTAGTACAAGGGTAGTTATGCTCGTAAAGCTATAATATAAGTATGGAGGTGCGGAGTGTACGCTTATATAAGTGTTTACGAGTGTACGGATGTAAAATGAAAATCCAAATTTTCTGATTAAGAGTTATCTGTACGGATGAGAGTTATCCGTACGGATAAGAATCTATCCGTACGGATGAAAGGGTGAAACTGTAAAGTTTTGATACTGTGATTTATCCGTCCGGATAATAACTTCATCCGTACGGATAGGCTGATTTATCCGTCCGGATGATAACTGCATCCGTACGGATGGGCTCCGAAAACTGGTTTTTTGGTGTCTTTTGGCTGTTTTAAGTGGGTACAACCAAATGGTACATTTTCTTTTGGTGTATATCATTTAAGGGACGTGTGCCTTTGCTCTTTTTCAGAACCAAGTGCTATATATAAGCAATTTTGCATTGTTAAACATAAGAATAACAATTGTAAGCATCCTTGTTAGACATTCTATATAACTCAACACTTCTAAGTGCTCTTTAATCTCTTGTCCAGAGTTTAAAGGTTGTTCTCTCAGTTTATATCTCACTTAAATATTCGTGATACCCGGGACAAAGTATAGGGTCGAATAATTTAAGAAGGACAACGATTTATCGTGAAACTGCGAGGATCCGAACATCTTCTATATTTGCCGGAATTCAAGACATTGGTTATCAATCTTCATACCCTCAAATTACAACATTCTTCTTAAATTATTGTTCTGATCACAATGGTGAATGCAAAGGATTTGATGATGAATTTCGGGAAACTAGACAAGTTTGAAGGCGTTGATTTCCGGATGTGGCAAAGGAAGATGCATTTCCTTCTCACAACTTTGAAAGTGGTATATGTTCTTAGCACAGAGATACCTGAAGTTGATGATGATGCACCATTGGAGGAATTGCGAAGGCGGAAGAAGTGGGAAAATGATGACTACTTTTGGTATTAATTCGGTTGTGAATTATGTGCCATTTATTTCTAAAGCATTTTATATGCAGGATGATGATGTATCGTGGTGGATCGACTCGGGAGAAACACGACATGTATGCAAGGATCAACACTGGTTTGAAGACTTTGAACCGGTGAACGATGGCTCCATACTAAAAATGGGAAACGAGTCGAAGGCTGTAATAATTGGTGTAGGAACCGTTACTTTAAATTTCAGTTCTAGAAAATTTGTAAAACTATTTGATGTTTTATTTGTTCCGTGCATCCGGAAGAACCTTGTATCCGGTGCACTGTTGTGTAAATCGAGCTACAAACAAGTTTATGAGTCCGATAGGTTTATTTTATCTAACCATGGTGTATTTGTTGGTTTTGGATATTTGTGTAATAATATGTTTAAGCTTAATATTGTTAATAATAAAGTTAATCAAGTTATGCAAATTTCTGATGTTAATGTCTCGAAGTTGTGGCATGCACGGTTAGGTCATGTGCATTATAAACGTATGCATGTTATGTCTAAAAATGCTTTAATTCCCCCATTTGATATCAATATGGATAAGTGTACAACTTGTATGCTTACTAAGATTGTAAGACAACCTTTTCGTGGTGTTGAAAGGTCGTCTACAATTTTTGAACTTATCCATAGTGATTTATGTGATCTTTATGCCACACCTTCGTTGGGAAATAAGAAATATGTAATCACTTTTATTGATGATAGTACTCGGTTTTGTTATGTGTATTTACTTAATACAAAAGACGAGGCACTTGATAAATTCAAAATTAATAAAAGTGAAGTAGAATTGCAATTGAATTCTTGTATTAAACGTTTTCGTACCGATAGAGGTGGAGAATACTATGATCCAACCTACTTCGGGTCGTGTGGTATTATACACGAGGTTAATGCACCGTATACGCCACAACAAAATGGCATTGCGGAGAGGAAGAACTGTACTCTAAAGGAGATGGTAAATTCCATGTTGTCCTACTCGGGATTGAGTAGTGGATTTTGGGGTGAGGCCATGTTAACGGTCTGTTATTTACTTAACAGAATACCAAATAAAAAGAATTCTGCTACCCCATATGATCTTTGGTTTAAAAAGAAACCGAACTTGAATTTTTTAAAAGTTTGGGGCTGCAGGGCGGTTGTTAGACTTCTCGATCCTAAAATTAAAACTTTAGGAGAAAGAGGCATCGATTGTATATTCATTGGATATGCAAGTCATTCAAAGGCATATAGGTTTTATGTTATAGAGCCTAGTGATTCCGTGGCTGTACATTCGGTTATAGAATCACGTGATGCTATCTTTGATGAGAATATATTTACTTCTATTCCTAGACCAAAGAGCATTGCTCCTACAATAGTTGGAGTGGAGAATGTGGAGAACAATGATTCTCAAGTCGAGTCTTCTGAACTTCGAAGAAGTAAGAGGGCTAGAATAGCGAAAACATTTCCACCGGATTTTGTTACTTATTTGGTGGAAGGTTTGAGAAATGAAGTTGGATATCAATACTCATATTGTTACAATATTGAGGATGATCCAAGAATATTTTCTGAGGCGATGGGATCTCAGGATGTATCATTTTGGAAAGAAGCCATCAATGACGAGATTAATTCCATAATGGGTAACAATACGTGGATTCTTACAGATTTACCACGAGGTTGCAAACCATTAGGTTGCAAGTGGATTTTCAAAAGGAAAATGAGAGTTGACGGTATTGTTATACAAGGCTTTAGGCAAAAGGAAGGTATCGATTATTTCGATACTTATGCTCCCGTTGCTAGAATCTCCTCAATCAAGTTATTGATTGCCTTAGCCGCAATTCATAACTTGGTGATCCATCAAATGGATGTTAAAACAGCGTTTCTAAATGGAGATTTGGATGAGGAAATATACATGAAGCAACCGGAAGGATTTATTATGCCCGGTAACGAGCATAAGGTATGTAAACTTGTAAAATCATTGTATGGACTTAAACAAGCTCCTAAACAATGGCATCAAAAGTTTGATGAAGTTGTCTTGGCTAGTGGGTTTAAACTCAATCAGTCGAACAAATGTATTTATAGTAGATTTGATGATACCGGCAACGGTGTGATAATCTGTCTATATGTCGATGACATGTTGATTATTGGTACAAACCAAAATCAGGTTGATAAGTGTAAAGAACTCTTATCTTCTAGATTCTCTATGAAAGACATGGGGGAGGCGGATGTCATTCTTGGTATTAAAATTAAGAGAAATCGGGGAGGATTTTCACTAACACAGTCTCATTATAATGAGAATGTGGAGAGTCATTTCTTTACTCTTACTGGGAACTGTAGTTCTATGTTTCTTTGGTGTTTGTTTTTATACGGGTTCGCTTGAATTATTTCATTCATTTTTGGATAAAATAACAGTCTATTTTGGGAGTAGATCCCTATCCTTCGCTTTGTTAAAGTGTGGCTGCTCTGGTAGTCTGGCCTTAGCCATTGCTGGTTCTATCGGATAGGATGTTCTCATTTTTAGGTCTTCCGCGATTGATTTAATCCATTTTCAGTGCTTCCAGGAAGTCTTCGTCATTGGTCACATTCTTAGCCGCTCAAGAGTCAAGAGACTGACTATCTCTCTTTTTACGCAATTTTTAAAATGAAGTAGCAGAGTGACTACTGATTTCTGCTCGTAGTTCCTCTCTTCTTAGTGTACTCGTGCAATAGCGCTTACGGCAGCTCGTAGCTATAGTATGCGATCCTATCTGTGCAGATTTCCCGAGATAGTAATCAGTGGAGTCGGGAGAGGTTCAAAGATGTTGCCACAACAGAAAGAGAATCCGGAGGAAGGAAGAGGTTACTGGCTTAACCGGTAGGGAGCGTAGGAACTGATACCTAGAATAAGTATATGGGTTGGCTCGATTAAGCAGTTTCAACTAACCTTTCTTTGTCTAATAGTTCCATAGTCAGGAAAATTGGCTATGGAGATTCCGTGCGGTCATAAATTAATACAGACACAAACACAAAGAGCTTCGACAGGAAAGTCGTTTCGATCCAATCCATTCTTGAAGTCAAATAAAGATCAAAAAGGATATGTCAGTGACCTAGCACGACAAAGCACTCTCCGAGGGCATGGATTGTTGAAGAAATTTAATTGTGAAAATTGTACTCCGGCAAATTCTCCCATGGAGCCTCATGAGAAACTTGGACCTAATAAAGGTGAAACCGTGAATCAACTTGAATATTCACGAGTCATTGGTTGTTTGATGTATGCAATGACTAGTACACGACCGGATATTGCCTATGCGGTTGGGAAACAAAGTAGATATACGAGTAACCCAGGTAATTGTCATTGGAGATCGGTTGTTCGTGTATTGAGATATCTTAAGTCTACCAAAGATTTTGGTTTGACTTATGTTGCATATCCTTCGGTGATTGAAGGATATTCGGATGCTAGTTGGATATCTAATGTAGAAGATCATTCTTCTACAAGTGGATGGGTGTTTGTTTTAGGTGGAGGTGTCATTTCTTGGGCTTCTAAGAAACAGACATGTATATCTAGCTCGACTATGGAGTCGGAGTTCATTTCCTTGGCAGCAGCCGGAAAAGAGGCAGAATGGCTTAGGAATTTGATTCATGAAATTCCTCTATGGCCTAAACCAATATCACCAATATCTATCCATTGTGACAGCTCATCTACACTATCTAAAGCATATAGTCAAGTGTATAATGGTAAGTCACGACACTTAGGCGTTAGACATAGCGCGGTACGTGAGTTGATCTCTCACGGGGTGATATCGGTTGTGTATGTGAGATCTCAAAGGAATTTAGCTGATCATTTGACGAAAGGATTAGCTAAGGACTTATTAAAAAAGTCGGTTGTCGGGATGGGTCTACAACCTGTATAAGTTTCGATAATGGGACGCCCAATTTCCCTTTGGTACAATGCCTTAGGCTAAATTCAATGTGGTAAGCCTGTTATTGGTAACTTGAGCACATGTATTAATCCCGAAGGTATGTGCAATAAACCTGTGAAGTTAGGTTGAAGTTTACTTTCTTAATGAATCTTTTGAGAGTGCTAATGCGGGTGCACGGAAAATTAAAGATTCACCTATATGAGTTTGATGTATGGCCGCTTCAAGGAAAGTTGGGTTGACTTTCTATATGCTCAAGAATGGATATGGACACAAGGCCGGATTTCAATAAATGGTGTCAAGAATAATACTTTGAAGTAGTCTCAATTCATGTGTATTGTTATGTACATGTATTCAAAATGTGTAAAGGGGTTCAATGCTTAGTCACACCCCAATACTCGAATATTTGCGTGTAATAATACTAGGTGGAAATTCAATCTTCGTGATATTTTCATTGAAGCATGAGTTGGTTTATATTATGATTGTTGTTTATACTAAACCAAGGATTACATTTAAATGGGGGAGGAATGTTGGTGATTTAAGTATAATCACAAGCCATTGAGGTTATCGGGGTTTAGTACAAGGGTGGTTATGCTCGTAAAGCTATAATATAAGTATGGAGGTGCATAGTGTACGCTTATATAAGTGTTTACGAGTGTACGGATGTAAAATGAAAAACCAAATTTTCTGATTCAGAGTTATCCGTACGGATAAGAATCTATCCGTACGGATGAAAGGCTGAAATTGTAAAGTTTTCATACTGTGATTTATCCGTCCGGATGATAACTTTAACCGTACGGATAGGCTGATTTATCCGTCCGGATGATAACTGCATCCGTACGGATGGGGTACGAAAACTGTTTTTTTGGTGTCTTTTGGCAGTTTTAAGTGGGTACAACCAAATGGTACCTTTTCTTTTGGTGTATATCATTTAAGGGACGTGTGCCTTTGCTCTTTTTCAGAACCAAGTGCTATATATAAACAATTTTGCATTGTTAAACATAAGAATAACAATTGTAAGCATCCTTGTTAGACATTCTATATAACTCAACACTTCTAAGTGCTCGTTAATCTCTTGTCCAGAGTTCAAAGGTTGTTCTCTCAGTTTATATCTCACTTAAATATTCGTGATACTCGGGACAAAGTATAGGGTCGAATAATTTAAGAAGGACAACGATTTATCGTGAAACTTCGAGGATCCGAACATCTTCTATATTTGCAGGAATTCAAGACATTGGTGATCAATCTTCATACCCTCAAAATACAACACATTCTGCCTCAGTAATTTTGGAACCTTTATTTTATTTTGGGAAATTAAGGATAATGACACAATCTGGAATAGTTTTAAGTAACAGGACAGCTATATATTTTTTATGGGGAGAAGGACAACTGCATAATTTTTATAGCGAGAAAGACAAATAGTGAATCCCAAAATCACCGAATCTCCCTAGTGAATACCGAAATCAGTGAATTTCGACAGTGAATCCCGAAAATTAGTGGATTCGACAATGAATTTTAAAAATTAGTGAATTTCAACAGTGAATTTCGGCAGTGAATTTAAACAGTGAATTTCGAACACAAGTGAATTCAGTAGATTTTGTATCAGCAAACTTTGCAGGGTCTGCTGGTTGCTTGGACTTTTTAGGTTTGAGAACTTCAGTGATATTTCTTGTCTCAATAGCTTTTCTCTTCTCCACTGATATCCTCGACTCAGCATCCTCAGAGTCAGCCTTCTTTTTGGTTCTCAATTCCAAATTTTGGTCACTTTCCTTTGGTTCATCTCATTCATCATCATCTAGACCAGTGAATAAATAGTTTTCTCTTTTATGCAAAAGTTTCAAAAGACTATCCTTCTACTCAATTAATGAAATATTTATGTCATTCTCCCTCATCCCCCCCCCCCCCCCCCCCCCCCCCCGGTTTTTTTTTTATAAATATTCCAGTAACTTACCTGAGTGTAATTATTTTGTTTATGATGTGAAATTAATCTAGCGATAGTTTCAAAAAAAAAAAAAAACTTTCATATCAATTCTCCTCCTTTTTTGATACATTTTTGAACAATATTTCACTAATTTTGTCTTACTCTCATTTATTTACCAGAAACCCGAGTTATGTGCCGATTAGTCTTATTTATTTAAATTAGGGATACCCACCACATTAATTCGTGTGATAATTGGTTATTCGGATTTACCCTTGGTGTCATGTAGTCTTCTTCTGGCTTTTTCAGGAATTGGCATGACTTGGTTGTTCCCGCTCGTTGTGTTTCAACGCGTTGCTTAAACCACACTTGGCGACAATCGGACTCACATTTGTTCATGGAGGCTGTGAGATTGGCGCACGCCATGAGTGAAGCTGTCATTCTTGCAATGCTTTAATTACATTTGAAAAACTCACCTACCATGTCACGAGTCGGCGGGTGCCATGACCCTTAGTCATGCAGACGCCAGATGAGACAACTACTTTTCTAACAAGTACTTAATGAAGCATGTCCTCGAAGCTCTAAATTCCGGTGTCTGCCCCATCTAACTAGGCGCCCGCCATGTGTCGTCCAGACTATTTTCGACAAGTGAGAGGCAATTTAGAAGATAACTTGGAAATAGGCAAGAACATAGAGATATAGTGCGACTTGGGGCAACACTTTGGTTGTAGGCTTTTGAGCCAAAGATCAACACAAAATGATGATTATCTTGTAAACTAATGGTTTCTATCTTGTGTCTTTGCTGTTGCCTGTTCGAGTGACAACACATTGAAGTATTTGGAGTAAAGTTGCTTTCCATGAGTATATATTCCTTGAGTTGAGTATAATCTTTCCTTTATTCAATTTGATATGTTCATAGTTAGGAATTTCGTGATTGACAAGTTGATTTTTATTTTTATGAGTGAGTTTGTTCTAGCCAAGATAATGTAGTAGTTAATGTATTTAGGATGCTTTGTTTGTTAGTTTGTGTTAAGTTAATTTCCCTCGTGACGATGCTAGAAATCGTCTTTATAAATCCGGGCCGTATAACCCTAATGACAATTAATCAAGATATAAACCCTAGAACTAGATGTATAAACAAGAGTGGTGTTTGTGATTTTTGAGACTGAGCTTGAGATTATTGAACCCAAGTTACCTACGTATCATGTGTACGAGTCAGGAATCAAGTCTCTCGTAATTCCTTGTGATGGTGTATATAGAGGACATATCACCCTTGACACGGATTGTCCACGGATTATCTTATGTCAATCCTCATTATTTATGAGATAATTATTAATCTTTTGAATATTAGGATCATAGTCTTAATGACTCGAAGATTCTTTCCATGTTTATCTTGTATATTATGCACATGAGCAATATCGGATATGGAAGGCTCTGGCCGACCTGCGTCGATCCCCTCCAGACCGTCTCGGCCCGTACTGCGTGGACCCGAACTCCCCACCGAACTAGCCGATGTGCGGCGGTTCTGTTTGGGAGAACACCGTGGTTGTAGGCTTTTGAGCCAAAAATCACCACAAAATATTGAATTTCTTGAAAACTAATGGTTTCTATCTTGTATCTTTGCTGCTGGAGTGACAACACATTGATGTATTTGGAGTAAAGTTGCTTTCCACGAGTATATATTCCTTCGGTTAAGTATAATCTTTCCTTTGATGGAATTGATACGTTCATAGTTAGGAATTTCTAGATTGACAACTTCATTTTTAATTTTATGAGTGAGTTTGTTCTAGCCAAGATAATGTAGTAGTTAATGTATTTAGAATGTTTTGTTTGTTAGTTTGTGTTAAGTTAATTTCCCTTGTGACGATGATTGAAATCGTATGTTTATAATTCCGGGCCATAAATCTCTAATGACAATTAATCAAGATATTAACCGTAGAACTAGATGTGTAAACCATAGTGGTGTTTGTGATTTTTAGACTGAGCCTGAGATTAATGAATCCCAAGTTGCCTACGTATCTGTATGAGTCAGGAATCAAGCCTCTCGTAGTTCCTTGGGATGGTTTATATAGAGGACATCTCGCCCTTGGAAAGCTTGTGCCATGTCCTTTATGGAATTCTTTTCGTATTGTCCACGGATTATTTTATGTCAGTCCCCATTATTTAGAAGATAATTATGAATCTTTTGAATATTAGGATCAGAGTCTTAACGACTCGAGATTTTTTCCATGTTTATCTTGTATATAATGCACATGAGCAATATCGGATAAGGAAGGCTCTGGCCGACCTGCGTCGAGCCCCTCCAGACTGTCTCGGCCTGTGCTGCGTGGACCCAAACTCCCCAGTGACCTAGCCAACCTGCGGCGGTTCTGTTTGGGAGAACAGATAAGACCTCCCACCTGGGGTTCAAGTCTGCCTTTAAGCATGAAGTGTGGGGCTCTTCGCCCTTAACGTTTATATTTGTCTGTCCTCAATACTGTTCAATCAATTAGGAGATGACATGTGGTAAGGCTTAGTCCGACCTCTGTCATAAGCCCCCCCCGGATATGGCTGAACTCTTGTTGTTAGATCATGTATGTTTAGAGGTGTAGTTCGGCCCCTGCCATCTAGACTTGTAGAATTCCTGATATCTTAATCTCGCCAGGTGGCAGAGTTCCATTATGATGCTGTCATAAATGTCCCGGGACTTGAGGCTTTGTTGCCCACATCATTTGAAGTGGGACGGTTTTTGAGACGTGTTTGGGGTTTATAACCCCGGTCGTATCAATTATCCTCTCACCCATTTCCCATTACTTTATATAAGAAGACCATATCAATTTGTTGAACCAAGTCTTCTCTTCCTTCATATTACAATCCTTAACAAGTAAGCATTTGTCGCTCTTACCTGAGTTCATTGTTTCTATTTCATGTCTATTTCTTCTTCTGAGTCTGAGCCCGTACATAAGCTTTTTGAATTAGAACCGGAATTAGGAGAGGCGGTAAATAGTGTTGTGTTTGAGGAAATTCCCTGGGTTCCCTCAACTGTTTCCCCACGTCCAACTTCATGTTCCTCATTTGGAACTTCAGCCTTCGTTTTAGGTTTGAAAATTGACAAAGCCATGGCAAACTTGACAAATAACCATGGGAACAAATCAATCCTCACGGAGAGCAAGATTGCCGATATCTGTAGAGAATACAGAGTAAATGTAGAGAGGTTCCATCCTTTAATGCATACCTCCCCAAATATCTGCTCTTACCGGCCGCCGGAGGGGTACTACACCATGTTCCAGGACCAATTCAAGGGAGGTCTGAGGCTTCCCTTCTGTCTGGCTTACCTAGCTGTGCTGGGTCACTATAATATTGGTACAACCCAACTATCTCCTAATGAAGTTAGAGGTGTAATAGCCTTCACCGTATTTTTCCGAATGATGGGAGTCCAGTTCAGCGTGAACTTTTTTAGGGATTTATATTAGTTTAAGAAGGTTAGGGATTCTCCTGGCTTTTATTACTTCCCCCGTCGAACAAGGAAGTAGAACATTGTTCCAATATTGGCAGATAGGCCGTCCCCTTACAAAGGGTGGAAGATGTGGTTCTTCTTTGTCCGCCACGAGGGGAGACCTGAACTGGGCCGCTGGAACTTGAATGATCAGCCTAAGGATGTCTTACCAGACACTATCGGCATAAAAGTACTGCGAGCTGTCTAGGGCTAAGGAATTTCTCTGAGGTTTAGCCAACTTGCTTCGCAGCTCATCGATGCTGCTCGGCTGGGCCAGATTCTTATGTTGCTCTTGACCTCCCAGCTAGAGTTTCCTATAGGATCTTTTACTTATATTTTTGCTTTATTTTCTTTGTGTTGATTGTACACTTATCTTGACTATCCATTGATCTTTGTTTTGCCTTTTTCAGTGAGGACTTTTGTCAATCTTCTAGTTGTTGTTGGGGGCAAAGATGAAGAAGAGCAGCATGATAAGAGTGCCTCCACAGAGAGGACTCATACTAAGGATCTTCCTACTGTCCAAACTTCTGGTTCTCCCATTGATTCTACTGCGGCCCGGATATTCTCGGAGCACCCGGATGAAGCACTGCTCCGGTCTCCAACTTCTAAGGAGAACTTGGCTCCTGTAACAATTGATGTTTCCACCCTCAAAGATAATGCAGTTCGAGAGGTGGATGTGGAGGAGTTTCCTTTTGAAAGAAAGGGAAGAAGAGCTGAAGGTGGTAGGACCCTTCAAGTAGACGGGTCGAGAAAGAGGAGGAGGTCTGACGGGACTGCTAAGGCCGGGGCAAGTCATGCTCTTGAAGGAGAGAAGACAATTCCTAGTCATGACCGATCTTTTTGATGATGACCAAGAGCTTTCTAATGCTGTAAGTTACCCTTATGCTTTTTATTTTATATTCCCTTTTTAGTTCAAGCATGTATCTCACTCTTGGGTGTTCATATGCACAGGGAGCTCGGATTTCCCATGAGGTCTTTCAGAGACTGGGTGATGCCTTTACCGTTATTGATGAGTAGAAGGGCAAAATTTCCGAGCTAAGGAAGAGGGCTTTTGATCGAGCCCAGAAGATTAAGGACTTAGAGAAGTCCAAAGAGAAGGAGACTAGGGATCTCCAGGAGCAACTCGAGGCTCGGGTTACAAATTCGAAGAATTTGGAAACTAAATATAAAGTGAGCCTCCTAGCTGAGCAGGAAAAACACATGGCAGCTCAAAATGTGTTGGAGCGAGAGGTGGACAAACTTCGGATTGAGAAGAATGCTCTGGAGGCACAACTTATTGCTGCTTCAGCTCAGGCCGTGAGGAATTTCAAGGCCTCTATGTAGTTTACCCAAGCCCTGACGATCCTGCTTGCACCTGTGGTGAACCAAAGCTAGTCATTAGGAGTGGATGACGCCAAGGCCCAATTCACTGAGCTTGCTATTGATGGCCTGGCCAACAAAAATGTGTACAAGCCCGGCAGGGATGCGATTTACGATGCTGGTTTGCAGGATTTCCAAGAGGGGATAGATATTTTCTCTAAGTACACTCTTTGTGCTGCAGCCCAACCCGCTTCTGTGATCGAGCCTTCTACTTATGTCCCTTCCACCGTGCTACCTCCAGCCAGTGCTACTCAAGGAATTCTTCCCCCATCCATGGAACCTGGGCAGAACTCAGCTTCTTACGCTTCTTAGTTCTTAGTCTTGCAAACTGTTGATTTTTTTTAAAGACTTGGTGTGTAACCTGATCAAACAATTTCTAATATATGCAATATTAAGCTTAAGTTATCTTACCTCAGCTATTTATTTAACGTACTAACCTTTAATCACTTTTATCTGCATTGAGGTATCTTGCCCCCTAGTGTGCCATGCAATAGCTTCAAGGTTTTGGGTGGCATACATAGTATTTTACATAGATTTTGTGGTCTGTCCTGCTGACTTAAGTAGTCGTATTTTTAACAATTGTTTGAGTCGAATATGACCTGCAGAGCTTGACATTTTGTGGCTTGTCCTGTAGACTTAAAGAGTGGAATTTTTGTAACTCTTCTTGAGTCTAACCTGTAGAGTTCAGTTTGGTATTTGTCCTGCTGAATTAATGGGTTTTTCTTATGCAAACATGTTGAATTGAACTTAAGAGTTGAACTTTCGCAACTCTTCTCAAGTCTAACCTGTAGAGCTCAGTTCTGTGTCTGTCCTGCAGACTTAAGGAGTTGAATTTTTGCAATTTTTCTTGAGTCTGTCCTGTAGAGCTTAGTTCGGTGTCTATCCTGCAGACTTAAGAAGTTGAATTATTACAACTCTTCTTGAGTCTGACCTGTAGAGCTACGTTCGGTTCGTTCCTATAGACTTAAGGAAACCATTCACATTATGAGAAATGGAAAGAGTAAGATTTTATTGAGATAATCACTCAGTAATTCAAAGTACAACAAATTGAAATAACATTTACAGAAATGTAAAAATTGAGACAATATAGTAAAGTCTAGAACTCGTCCAATACATAAATATTTTGGAGATTATCCGCATGCAAACTTTGTGGAATGATCCTGCCATTAGAATCTGCCAGCTGATATGCACCTTTGCAGTGCAGTCTTACAACTTTATAGGGTCCTATAGTTCGGGTTGAGCCTTTCTTGAAGGCCCTGTCTACTGACATCAATTTTTTTAGTACTAGGTCTCCTTAAAGTATGAGTTCTTCACTCTCGAGTTGTAGTGTTGGGAAATCCATTGTTTGTACTTTTACATTCTGATGAAGGCATCTTCTCGAGCTTCTTCCAGATCATATTTTGCATGTCGGAGCTCGATCTCTTGATCTACTTCTGAATACGTCTCGGACCGAGGTGGAGGAAATCTGATCTCAACAAGAATGACTGACTCTCACCCATATGATAAGGAGAAAGGAGTTTCTTCTATTGTAGTGTTTGGCATGCTTCTGTACGCCCATAATATATTGGGTAAGTGTTTAACCCAACTTGACCCATCTTTTTCTAGTCTTTTCGTCAAACCAGCCTTAATCTGTTTGTTGTTCTGCTCAACCTGCGCAATTTATTGTGGGTGACCCACAAAAGTAAAATGTTGAGTGATCCCCTGCTCAGAACACCATGCCTGAACTGTTCTATCTTCAAACTGAGTTCCATTATTTGAAATCAATGCTTTTGGAATGCCATACCTACACACAATGTTTTTCCACAAGAACTTCGGATGGCCTTGGACATGATCGTAGTTAGGGGTTCAGCTTCAACCCATTTGGTGAAATAATCAACTTCTACAACTAAGAACTTTGAATTACCAGAAGCTCAGGGCAGTGGACCGATTAGATCCACTCCCTACTGATAAAAGGCCATCGAGACAATAGAGAAATCATAGACTGAGAAGCTTGATATGATAAGTAATCATGAACTTGGCAAGATCTGCATTCATGTACAAGTTCTTGAGCATCTTCTTGAATATTGGGCAAATAATATCCAAACAAACGGAATTCTCTGGCCAAGGTCCAAGGTCCAGAGTGGTTTCTGTAGATACCCTGATGAATTTCTTGAATGAGATAGTTTCCTTGTTCTTCCGATGCACATTTTATCCAATGTGCTATGAATGATTTTCTGTAAAGTATATCATTGAATAAAGCATACCTGGCTGTCATGAACTTCAAATTTCATGCTTGAGCTCGATCTTCACCAGGATTCCATCCTTTAAAAAGGATACGATCTGATTCATCCAAGTAACTGCCTAGTCGTCGTAACTCCGCTCTTTGTGTAGTATGACGAGCACTTTTTTTCCGATAAGAGGTTGGATGCTAACTTTGAGAGAGCATCAGTCCTTCTGTTCTAAGATCGGGATATCTGTTCCATCTGGACATTCTCATATACTTTTAAAAGTGTCTGGACAATAGCTAAGTATTTCATCATAAGGTATTCTTTTGGCTCATATTCTACCTTAACGTGGTTGACCAGAAGTAGGGAGTCACTAAAAACTTGCAATTTTTTGCTCCAAGTTTCGTTGCTAAGTTGAACCTTGTAATTAGGGCCTCGTACTCTACCTCATTGTTAGTGGCCTGAAAATTAAAAAGTGAAGTGTAAGGGAACTCTTCCTCTTCTGGGGCTAACTAGTAGAAGACCTGCCCCTGCCTATTCTTTACTAGATGCCCCATCGACGTAGAGCGTCCACTGTTCAGATTTGTAGTTCGGTTGATCTTGGTCAATTGTAATAGCCATTTCTTCGGCTTGAAAATCTGCTAAAGCTTGTGCCTTGATTGAAGTTCTAGAGCGGAAGTCCAGATCATATTTCGCCAGCTCGACCCCCTCTTCGCTAATCTTCCTGAAGTGTCAGGCCATGCCAATTTTTGCTGAAGTTGCTGATCAGTAACCACAACTATTGGATGAGCTTGAAAATAAGGTCTTAGCTTCCTGGATTCATGCACTAAGGCCAATGCCAACTTTTCTGTGTCCGAGTATCGGACCTCTGGTCCATGGAGTTCGTTACTCACAAACAATATAGGCCTTTGCACGCTGTCCTCTTTCTTGGACCAGTACTGCACTTAATGCTTCTTCACACACTGCCAACTATACCAAAAATGTATCTGCTTCCTGAGGAGAAGTTAAAGTAGTTAATTCATTTAGATAAGCTTTTAAGTCATCAAATCTTTTTGGCATTCTTCGTCCCACTGGAACGGATTTTCCTTCCTCAAAATCTTGAAAATAAAAGGGCACGTTGTGCTGACCTAGATAAGAACATGTTGAGAGCGTCCATTCGCCCTATCAATCATTAAACTTCTTTAATGCTCCTTGGTGGAGGCTTAGTGCGTCTAGCTTGTCTGATTTGGCCTTGATTCCTTCTTTGGAGATAATGTAGCCTAAGAACTTTCCTAATCAAATCCCAAATGTACACTTCATTGGGTTAAGCTTTATTTGAGTCTACCTGAGTAGCCCACAAACTTCAATAACATCAATCAAATATTGATCAAGAGACATGCTCTTGATTAAGAGATCGTTGACATAGACTTCCATGCACCTATTGATTTGGTTACTGAAATTCTTGTTCACTGCTCGCTGGTAAGTTACGCGAACATTGTTCAGACCTAACAACATCATTGTGTAACAGAAGGTGCCGAAATCCGTAATGACCGAGGCATTTTCGGCATCCTCCGGATCTAAGGCGATCTGGTGATATCCTATGTATGCATCCAAGAAAGAGATTACTTCAAACCCAACTGTAGAATCCACAATTCGATCAATCTTTGGAATAGGATAACAATCCTTTGGGCATGCATTGTTGAGGTCAGCGAAGTCTACACATTTGTCACTGCCATCCGGCTTTTTGACTATGACTGGATTTGCTAACCAGTCCAGGTGTATGACTTTCTTGATGATATTTGATTGAAGCAGTTTGTTTACTTCCTTTTCAATTGTAAGAATTCTCTCCTGAGCGAAGTGCCTTTTCTCTTACCAAACTGGTCTTCTGTTCAGATCAACATTCAGCTTATGCACGCCCAGATCTGGGGATTGACCTAGCATGTCTTCAGTTTTCCATGCAAAGACGTCCCAAATTTTTTTTAGCAAATCAATGAGCATACCTTTTTGCAAAGGTGGAATCCAAAAGCCGATCTTGACTGTTTGGTCTGCTTGATGTTCCCAAAGACTAACATCATTAGTTTTATCCTCTAACGATGAATTTTCTTCTTCCTCATGAACCAATTATTCGATCAAAAACTGCTGAACTATATTCTTCTCTTTAACCGTGGCCGTGTAGCAACTCCTGGCTGCTTCCATGTCCTCATTTATTTCCACTGAAATTTCAATGCTATGGAATTTTAAACTGATATGTGTTGGGGAGATAACAGTTCAAAGATCGATCAGAGCTTGTCTTCCCATAATGATGTTGTATGCTGACGGGGCTTTTACCACCACGTAGGTCATCATAAGGGTTTTGCCCTTTGACTCTCCGCCAAATGTAGTAAGCAATCTAATCATCCTTACAGAATGAACTAGAGGTCTAGCAAAGCCAAACAACGGAGCTGAGACAGGTGTCAACTCGGAGTCTTTTAACTTCATAGATTGAAAGGTAGAATAATAGAGTACATTTACCGCACATCTAGTATCAATGTAGATACGCTTCACAAAATTCTTATGCATCATGACCTCAATCACTAGGCCTTAATTATTGATCACTAGGGGAATAAAGTCTTTGGACCACATGTCACTTCCCCTGAAAGCCTTTGCCTTTTGTTTGAGGTAGAAAGGGTAGCAGACCTGCCACTGCCCTTATTTTCATTGTGGGTCGAGCTGCTCGGACCACCTATAATAGTGTTGAACACATTTATTGGACAATTGTCCAGTTGACGATCCAGATCGGGTGATCGATATCTTCTTCGTCGGGGCTCGTCTTGCCTACACCGATCTTGATTGTATTTTCACCACCCAAAGTCTCTTCTGCCTCACGGCTCTACGTTCTGTGATCGGTCTATCATCTCATATAATTTTCCTTTCATGACTGCTGCATCAATATCTCTCTACAACTCTCCGAGTCATGACCGATGTCCTTATGATATTTGCGCAATATTTACTTTCCTTTCCTTTCCATTTTCCTTTCCTTTCCTTTCCTTTCAATTATTTCTAGAACCTACTATCTTGACCTGTTTTGAGGGATGAAATCCTTTTCCTGCAGTGATCCTTTCTAGCCGAGCCGATTTGTGACGGGTTCCTTCACGTGGTCCTAGACCGACTTTCTCTTCTTATCAAAATTTTCTTCAGGTTTGTTCATTTTGGACTCCTCTTTTTAAGATTCTCTTTTCAGCCGATTAGCTTCTTCACCCTTTCAATGCTTGCAAGAGACCTCCACGCATTCTTCCATTGATCGGGGAATTATTCTGTTCAGCTTGGCATACAGCCTTCCTTCCCATAGTCCTGCTATGAAGGAAGTGACTAGAAGGTGTTCATTATCGTCCCAAACCTACCTGGACGTGTCAATAAACCTTTTAAGGTATTTGAGCACCGTCTCCTCCTTCTTCTGTTTGATTGTAAGAAGGTATGTTGCATTCTTTTGAAACAACTTCACGGTGATTTATGCATGTACAAACGTTTTGCCCAGAGTTTGGAAGTCAGAGATCGACCTCGGCGGAATCTTCCTGAACCACTCCCAAGCTCTGCCCGTAAGGAGTGCATGAAAATATTTGTACTTCATCTCATCCGGTGCACAGTACAAGTTCATGTCTGTCAAGTACTGATGTAGATGATCTTGTGGATCCTTAGATCCATCATATGGTTCAAGCTTAGGGAATTTAAACCCTTCAGGTCGGGCAATGTTCTTGATCCGTGTTGTAAACGGGAATATAAATATGAATTCTTCGGATCTCCTCCTAAGTATGGCTTTAAGATCTGCTCTAGCCTCTTCTTGTGAGTGAGGATTTGGTCTCCTCCCTATGTCAGAGGTGGATCACATGTTATCCTACTTGTCCTGCTTAGGATCACGTGGAGGGGGAGGTGTCTGCGTATACTTGAAGAGAGAATCCCCTAGATCCTTCCCATGTGCTACTACATGGATGACAGCTTGCAAGGTAGTTGCATCCATGGCAGCTAATTGTTCAAGCAACGCCTGTTGCAATGGATCCAATACCACTTTCTCATGTTGCTGAGGCTGATTGTTAGTGGCGGGGTCTACTGCCCCTCCTCCGGCATCTTGTCCGCCATTGGTGGTGGTTTCATCTTGGTTTCTCTTTGTTGTTTTCTTTTGTTTCAGTGGCATGATGATCTTACGTTAACTGTCCAAGTAGAAGGCCCTCATTCTAGCGCCAATTGACGATGCTAGAAATCTTCTGTTTATAAATCCGGGCTGTAAAACCCTAATGACCATTAATTAAGATATAAACCATAGAACTAGATGTATAACTGGGTGGTGTTTGTCACTTTTCCACTGAGTGTGAGATTATTGAATCCCAAGTTGCCTATGTATCCTGTGTATGAGTCAGGAATGAAGCCTCTAGTAGTTCCTTGGGATGGTTTATATAGAGGGAATCTCACCCTTCGAAACCCTGTGCCGTGTCTTTCAAGGACTTATTTTGGTATTGTCCACGGATAATCTTATATCAATCTCTATTATTTAGGATATAGTTAATTATGAATCATTTGAATATTAGGATCAAAGTCTTAATGACTCTATATTCTTTCCATGTTTATCTTGTATATTATACACGTGAGCAATATTGGATAAGAAGGCTCTGGCCGACCTGCGTCGAGCCCCTCCAGACCGTCTTGGCCCGTACTGCGTGGACCCGACCGTACTGTGTGAGCAATATTGGATAAGGAAAACCTAGCCGACCTGCGGCGGTTTTGTTTGGGAGAACGGGTAAGACCACCCACCTGGGGTTCAGGTCTGCCCTTAGGCATGAAGTGTTTGGCTCCTGGCCCTTAATGTTTATATTTCTCCATCCTCATAAATGGTCAATCAATAAGGAGATGACACACGGTGAGGCTTCAGTCCGACCTCTGTCAACTTGTTTATTAATCTTGATTAGTTGTGTTAGATTCATGAACTACCGTTTACACACACGCTTCAATGTGACCGACTAGAGATTCCTTATGCGGGTAAAAGAGCATGGGAACCAATAGTTAGATGCAAATCATGGACAATGATGTCAGACTGCTAAGTGGGGTTGGTGGCTTGTCTACACTACCATAGAGCCTTATTATGTTTATCCATTTGTTTGATAGTTGTAATCAAATTGGTGACAGGGTCGATATGCTACGTAAGCCCATGGATAAACATATTAGCTGTTATGTACCAGTTTTAAGGGCTTGACGCTATGTTTAGAGGCTTGAACCATTAGCTTGCATACAACATCTTTGGAAGTTTGGCAGGTTAATTCAATCCCATAAACTATTGTAGTTGATGCTCCAGCTATCAATATCTTTGTTAGTTCATATTTTATTTGTTTTTTCACACATTCATTTTCACAATTCAAAATTTTGTCATTGTTGTTTCAGACAATGAATATACAAACACTTAGTACATAACCTCATAATTCCTTTGGGATACGACATTGACTCACTAACTAGGCTATTATAGATCTGGTAGACTACCGGGGATTTGGTGACTCAAAACTCTGAACGAGTTTTTGGTGCCGTTGCCGAGGATTGTATAACATTTGTTATTTGTAGTGTTTTAATGTTTTTGGGACTGAACAAGTCTTCTCTTTCCATCATTTACTTTTTGTCTTTTATTGGTACTTACCCATCTTAGGTATGACACCAAGTTTCTTTGATTGTGTTTTGTTGTTTCTATTTTATAGTGATATTCAATTAAGACATGAAATGGAAAGAGTATCGTATCGGGAACAAACATGGCAAGAATACGCTGATGCATGAGATCAACTGTGATGAGGGTCGGATCAGCCCTTACCGTTACATTCAGGAATGGCTATGCAATAAATGGGGTGAGAGAAAAGTAACGACATTAACGGCCATGAGCCCCATATCAAGTAGTAGATCAGGCCAGAACACCAGGTTAGAGGTCCAACCCGTTCTCCTAATCAGACCACCACAGGTCGGCTCGGTCATATCGGGGTCCGGGTATTGCAGCTAAGGTCGAGACAACCTGAGGAGCTCACCGCAGTTTGGCTAGAGCTTTCCTTATATGATATTTAAACTTGTGCCTATATTATAGGATAGACATGGAAAGAATCCCATGATATAATGACATTGATCCTGTCATTTAAATTTGTCCATAATTATCCCTAAATTAAAGGGATGCGCGTGTGATAATCCTTAGGGTTTAAGAAACAAATCCTAATACTTGTTGGACAAGAAAAGGGGCGAGACGCCTTCTATATAAATGATCCTTAAAGAACTACGAGAGACTGGATTCCTGAATTATCAACATGATACGTAGGAAACTTGGGAAAATACCCAGGATCAGTCTAAAAATATTCCCAAACACCATCCCCTTGTAAAATTGTTCTTGAATTGATTGTCGCAGGAGTAATAGCAGCCCGGATTATTCTTTAGACGATATCCAACATCGTCAATTGGATTTATAAGGAGGGTGTCTTTTTTGGAAATTTATTCAAGAATCTTTTGTTTTCATAGTCTGAAATCAATGGCCAAAAACACAGGCAAGAAGACTGTTCAGGATCTAACCCCATAAGGCGGTGAAGCCACTCAGAACACGAGGAAAACTGTTGGTGGTGAAAAGGATGCTAACGCCACCACCAGTCAATAGCAATTACAACCGGGGAATATAACCCTCCTAGATTCAGCACAACAAGCATTGTTTGATGCACTAAGGGGCTTGAATACCATTGCTTTCAAAACCGTGCTAGAGGCTGCTTTTAAGAGGAGAGAAGGGGAGATATCCGAGGATCATGCACCCAAGGTCCCTCCTCCCCCTCCAAAAGACGACATGTAGGATACACTGTCCTCCAATTCCCACTCATGGAAGCAACAGATCAAAGCTCAGGCGCAGGACGCGGCTAAAGCAGAGCTCGAGGCTATACGGGCAAAGGTTTAGGGGAACTCGCATTAGAATCACCATTTTTGGCACAGATTGTGAATTACCCCTGACCTACAGGCTTCAAGGTGCCAAAGTTAGAATTGTATGATGGATCTCAAGATCCCAAGGATCACTTACTTCAGTACTCGACTCACATGAATTTGTACTGTGCCCCGGATGAGATGAAGTGTAAGGCATTTTCCGTTCTGCTCACAGGAGGGGCCAGGGAATGGTTCAAGAAGTTAGCCCCGAGCTCCATCTTAGACTTTGCAATTCTGGAAAGGAAGTTCACGCATGCCTTTATTGCCTCTTAGCCTTTTCAGAGAAACACAACATATCTTTTCACTATTAAGCAAAAGAAAGAGGAACCTATTTTGCAATACCTTAAATGGTTTAATGAGGAGTCCAGACAGGTTCAGGACGCCTAAGATCATCTTCTAATTACCTCCTTCGTAGCAGGACTACGAGAAGGTAGATCATATGCTAAATTGAACAACAAACTCTCCAGGTCAATGGAAGAATGCATTGTGCAAGCTTACAAACATTGTCAGGGAGAAGAGGTGAACAGGCTGAAGCGGGACTCGGAAAGAGGTCAGTCCAGGAAAGATAAAACTGAGGACAAGTTGGATAAGAAGCGTAAGTCAGTCTGGGACCGCGTAACAGCTCCCATCTTAGATTGGCTTGGAAAGAACGAAGCCCTACATGATAGGGACATCATTCCTCTGAACAGATCACGCGAGAACGTACTCGCAATAATAGAGAGAAAGGGTCTAGCATGGGTCCCGCCTCCCATGAGAGGACCTCATGAAAAAAGAGATCCAAGCAAGTACAGAAAGTACCACAAAGATATTGGTCATGACTCAGAGCAGTCTGGTGATCTACAGAGGGACATCGATGTTGCAGTCATAGAAAGGAAGCTAGACGAAGTCATAGATCTATCTTAGAATCATGAGCCCCGAGGATGAAGAGAGTTCAAGCAAAGAAATTACGGTCAAGAAAATGACCGCCGAGATGAGCCTCGACGCAGACGAGACCGGTCAAATGATCCGGAGGGCCAGATAGACAATCTCCAAATGAATAAGATAAACACGATTTCAGGTGGACCGAATAGTGCCACCAAACTGAAGATAATGGTGGTGGCTGGTAAGTCGCCCCATCTGATTCCAACAAGGGGTAGAGGCTATCTGGAGAGGTAACTTATAACCCAAAGGACTCTATCCCTTTGTTAGTCCCAGAGAATGGTGAAATATAGTCAGAGGGAGGGGGTGAATGACTGTATTGTGAGTTTAAAAACTTTAAACCTCGGGAGTTACAAAAACTTTTATGATGAAAAGCCTTTGTGCAGCAGGATATTAAAACCCTTATAAAATGTATTTTCAAACCACTTAAGCAATCACAAACATATAATTAAAATATTGAATGTAAATGCATAAAGTAAATGATGTAAGTAAATAACACAAGGTTTATAGTAGTTCGGGGTGGTGTAATCTCTTAATCCACTCTTCTCCTGCGATGATTGGAGGAATTCACTATTGTCTTTCACCAATACAATAGTATGATTGTCCTTTTCTACACAAGCTTCATAATCTCAAGACTATGACTCCCTGGCTACAAAATCTTCAGTGACTCAGCCTTCAACACATTTCTCCTTGAGAACAAATCCTTTAGCAACTATCACACTGGGTTGCAATTCCTTTTCAGGCAATCTGATTCAATTGCTGCAAACAGTTATGAATTTAATTCACAAGGCTTGATCAATCTCAGTACTTGATGTGGATTTGAAGCTTTGATTCTGAGTTGATCTTTTATGGATTAGACAATGTAGATCAATATGAAGGCTAGATGATTTGACAGAGTTTCAGCACTAAGAATTCTTGATGATCAATCGTATAGTATGTATCTGTGTTGTATATATTTTTCTTGTCTATCAATGCCTTCTATTTATAGCCATGATTTCTTGATTTTGAATTTTGGCTTGTTGTCTATTTAATGCGGAGAATAATCCTTGATTCATCCTCGATTTCATTCTCCATTACTTTAGTGATCTGGATTTTCTTCAAACGGTCTTCATAAATCTGTCTTTGATTGATTCTACATTAATTGCTTGATTTTCATATTTTCCAAGTTCTGAATAAAACGTAGACTATTTGACTTTGATGTTGCTTCACTTGGCTGTTGCCTAGCCGGTCCAGTGACTAATTTACTTATATGCTGGTCAGTGGGCTGCTATTAGCCTGCTGCTTCCCTTCTGCTTGTGTTTCTTAACTGATATTTGTACAGATGATAGAGCTTCACTTCACTGATCCTTATTTCGCGTGAGATCAGCGTACACCATATTTAAAATAGATTTCATCACTTGTAATATATATCTTAGACTTATCCAAGGTCATCACAGACTTCCCTGGTTATAAGTCTGTCCACAAAAATCTTATGTTCATTAGGCTGGTACTTGGTTGTCTTCAGTCAGATGGTCCATTGGTCTTCATTTCACTGAGCTGTCCTACTTGTCTAATAAAGTGCTTGTCAGACTAAACTTATACAAAATGTCAGACTATAAGTAAAGTCTTATACAAACATTACTAACTCATTTAGACTTATTTTAGGCTTGTTAGAACAGCTAATATGGACATCAATAAAACAACAAAACATTCCTAACAATTTCCTCCTTTTTGATGATGCCAAAACCCTTATAATCTTGAATATAAGTGCAAAAAATTTAGATGATAACAAGAATAAAACTCAGAAATTTTATTCATCCATAAAAGGCATAAATATGTTCAAGAAAAAGCCAGAGATAAGTTATTAAAGTCTACTACTTTTTCTATGAAGGCTTGATGCTTTTCTCGACACCCTTAGAGTTTACAGGCTTACCACTTCTTTCCTCCTTTTTGGCAGCATCAGTCCGAGTTGATAGAATCTTGTTGGTAGCTTCTTATACTGAGACTAGATTGTCAATCTGTTTGATAGCATGATCCATGGTGCTATCAATGATCTACAGTTATTAAGAATGAATGTTCAAGACTTCAACAATGGGGTTATCTATTCCATCAATTGCATTTCCTAGATGTGTTAGTTTTGTGTGAACATGATAGGATACCAAGGAATTCAATTGAGTCAGCAGATCTCCTTGCTTCTGAATGATTGCATCTTGCAGCTCAAAATGACTGAGAAGAGCCTCAATTTTCTGATTTAATGAAGTGCATGCATCTCACAGTGTTGTTTGAAGGTTTTCCCAGCTTGGAACTGTCTTCTCAAGATCAAAAATTAGAGGGCCAATGTCAAGACTAAAAGCTCTATCTTGAACTTCAGAGGGACCTTCTAATTATACTGGTGTTGTTTCATCAGCAAGGTCTTCCTTATCTGCATCTTCCTCAGTCTCCACGGCAGAGAGAGTTGTTGAGATCTTTGTAGTATTTCAAATCCCTCAGGTCCTTTCATATCATCTTCTTCTGCCCCTTCTTCAAATTGCTTAGTGGCATCAGGACTAGGTGTATAAACTGTCATTCCCCCTTGCTCTGTGCTGGGGATGCTTCTTGATGTGCCTTCAACACAAGTATTAGCTAGTGAAGTTCTCTTAGCTGTTCCACTCAGCTGTTGTTATTTTGTTGCTTCACTTCTTTGAATAACATCAAGAAGTGACAGGTTGTCAGCAGAATCCACTTTTTCTTTATGATCATCAGAGTGATGATCATCCTCTTCTTCTTATTATTCTTCAGAGGTTCGCTGGACCTCTTCAACATCTGCTTCATTTTCTTCATCATATTGGGGGTGGACTTCTTCCTCTAGATCTTCTTGATCCTTACTTATCACCAGTGGTGCTTCCTCATTACTTGCCAATGTTCTGAGATGAGCCTCTCTAGTTTGAGATCTGGTTCTTCTCCTGAACCCAGAACTGCTGCTTTTAGCCTGCTTTCCTGTCCCGCTCTTGTCTACAGTTTCCTTGATTGCTTGACATAAGTGAACATCGCCATTGAATTGTGTAGTTTGAGCAACTTAATAGGTTTTACTTTCATGTAGTCTAGTGGATGTTGAAGGGAAATTCCATAGGAATTTTTCTACCAGAAAAGACCAGGCATTACCGACCTCTTTTTCTCAACTAGGGCAGTAGCATCTATTCTGCTTGTAATTGTCCCTTCATTCAGATAAGGATGTACCTTGCCCAGTTGAATACCAGGCCTTGATACATAACAGCCATCTGTTTAGTCATTGCTTTAGTCATTCCATGAAAGGATCCAAGTTTCCCTTGTATGCACTTGATTATTAATATACCAAATTCCTCAAATGGCTATTTGAGGTCATATGTATTGTAGTTAAATATTTTCTTCATTGATGTGGCATTTTTCTTGAGTTCCAACCAGAAAGCATATGTATCCACATCTACTAGTGTTACATTTGCTGAACCAGTTGATGACAACCCGAGGTAGCAATTGATCGTTTTTGTTTTAATTGTCAGTTCCCATCCTTTTGTCGTAGTGATGATGTTATCTGGTGTTGAAGTACCATCGTCTGAATTCCTGCCTCAAATTTTGCATTTTTCCAGAAAGCAACCAGATTTTCATAGCAAAACCTTTTGATTAGAGGGTTCAGAAAGGTCATCAACCCTAAGTTTGTACACCCATCAGTCAAACGCTGTGCTTGAGGGTCATTGTTGCACAAGGTGATACAGTGCTCGGTTCTGAAGAATGACCCGGTAACAATCACTAGTTTATTATGATTGCCGGACTTTTTGTTGGAGGAAGATGAAGCCATTACTGAAAGTTTGAGAGGGAGGAGCTTTGTGATTTTAAAAAAATAATTTGAATGCAATGAGAACTTAAGGGATTTGTGAAAATGCCCAAGTGTTGTTTATATAGTTTTTGAGATTTGAGTGTGAACACAAATTTTCATGATGGAGTGTGAAGGGAGTTATATAGATGTTTTTAATATAAATGTTTTAGGAACATTTTATTTGTTTTGATGATGGACATACTAGCTGTTATAGCAAGCCTGAAATAAGTTAGAAAGATTTGTACAAATCTTTACTTAGAGTCTGAAATGTTGTATAAGTTATTAGGATTGCTAAGTGAAAGATAGAAGATCAGTAGAGTAAAGGCAGCCAAGTACCAGCAGAGTCATGTGAAGACATATGGACTGACTTATAACCAGGGAAGTGTGTGATGACCTTGGGTAACTCTAAGACATATTTCAAGTGATGAAAAATATTCTTTCAATATGGTGTACACTGATCTCACATAAATAAAGGATCAGTGAAGTGCAAGCATACTTGTAAATTCAAAGAAGGAAAGGAAACAACAAAACGGCGAAGTAAAAGCTCTACCGGCTGATTAAAGAAAAATAGTGAAAGAGATCTCAACAGCAAAGGAACATGATTCACTAAGCCGGTCAAGGAACATCTAGAACAACAGAGTCAAGTATGATGTCTGCATTTTATTCAGAACGTGGAAAATAAGAAAATCAAGCAATTAATGCAGAATCAATCAAGGACAGATTTTATGAAGAACGTTTGAATAAAATCCGGATCACTGAAATCAAGGAGAATATAATCAAGGAAGAATAAAAAATTAAATCTAGGATTATTCTCCACAGTAAATAGCCAACGGATGAATTTTCAAATCAAGAAGATCACGGCTATAAATAGAAGGCATTGGCAGCGAAGAAAAATATGAATTGAATTAAGGACAAGAAGTACTGAAACTCTACAAAATTCTCTAGCCTCCACTTGAACTTTCATTGCTCAATCCAGAGAATCAAGTTTAGAATTATCAAGGACTCAATTAGAATCATTCAAGTCTGAACCTGATCAAGTTTGGTGAATTTCCCAAATTCACATTCATCTCAAGCAACTGAATCAGAGAAGTCTGAGAAGGAGTTGTGCTTTTGTGATAGCTGCTGAAGGATTTTTTCCCAATGAGCAGTGTTGAAGACTGAGACACTGAAACTTTTGTAGCCAGGGAGTGATATTCTTTAACAATTTTGATGAATATAAAATAATAATGTTGTCTCATCTTGTAGCAACTCATACGGAGATGCTGTATGTTATCAATGTTGGCCCAATCAAGATCATGATAGTGATAGCCACATGTGCAGTTCAAGGAACAGAAATAGAAAAGCGTAAGAAGGATTGGACCAAAGATGATAGAAGATGAGCAAATCTTGACTTTGTTGCAAAAGATATGATCTTGAAAACTCTGGACAACAATATGTTCTTTAGAATTAAAGAATGCAAAACAGCGAAGTAGATCTGGGACAAATTGGCACTAATCAATGAAGGACAATAGGCAGTCAAAGAAATCAAATTATCCGTTGCAAAACAGAAATTTGAGAATTTCAAAATGAACACTGGTGAATGCTAGGAAATCTACACGGGAATGCAGAGGAATTCAAAATTTTATTTCCTTTTACCCAATATCGACTTCGTTTAAGCAACAAACACATAAAGCAAGTAGACGGTGGTTACCTTGATTGATCTAAATGATCGACGCTTTGACCGTCTAAGGAGAGTAGTGGTGCATGGAGCCGCCCAAGAGTTCGGCATTTACTGCTAGTCCACACGAACATCCCGCCAGAATCCACCATTGGATTACTACTAGAAAAATCCGGTTGCTAGACCGGCCTTTTCTCTCTCTCTAAACTCTCTCTAAGAAACTCTCTATTTTTCACAAGAACTATTTGCTCTTGGAATTGTGATGTACAAAAGAGCTAGTCAACCCCTTTCTTATATAGGGAGAGTGGTGCCCCATGAGTCCTAATCTGATTAGGAGAAGCTTCCTAGAAGATAGATGAAAGAGAAAAACATTTTCCTAATAAAATAAGGAAAATCTCTTTGATTGATTTATCTCATTAATATTCAATATCTTATATTAAATATTTCCAATATATTGTCAATATCTAATATTGACTATCTTTATTTTATTATTACATAAATCAATTTACAAATGTGTATATATCACATATATATATTACACAAATATATATATATATATATATATATTATGCAAATATTAAAACATGATCAACTTGGCATTCACGTGTATCAAGCACACACAAATTTCGGCCGCATATATTATATATACTATATATATTAATATCTTATATTAATATTTAGAAATACTATTAATTAAATTGCACAATCCAAGTGTATCTTATACTTCAAAATTGCGCCACCTTTAGCCAATATTTTGGCATCCGGAATATTCTTTAATTAATCATCATAATTAATATCTTGTATTATATTTATTAATAATAAATAAATACCACCATATTAATTTACCACTATAACCTTTATAGTATTCAGATAAAACTTTCCTTATTTGGTTATCAACTATAACCACATTTTAATCCGACTTGATGTACATATGTGTGTGACCCGATAGACTTTCGAATATGTTGGCCGTAGGCACAAAGTAAAATTACGAAAATGCCCTTCATACCTAACGATCACGGGATAGCATCTAGCAACACACCGAGACCCCCAATCATCGGAAAAGTCAAATGCAATGATTACTACCTTTCATGTGAAACATTTACCCTGTAAATAGAATCCAATCGCTGTAATAATATCCATACGGTCGTAAGCCGAGTGTCAATCATCAACGACCGTATCTTATAATCTGGATATCATGCTCTCTCGAAGTAACTCATTTACTTCTACTTTGCAATGATTCACGAGAGTATAAGAAGGGCCTTTCGGATATTCACCCCTACTATTAGGTTATGCGATTTCCGGACGACCAAACACGCATACTCCGCATACTTCAGTATCACACCTAGTCACTACCGCATGATCGCCCCATGGCTAGGGGAAACCTCAATTGTGTCAAAGCATGACAATCCACACCGTGATTCCATGTAGACTCCGGTGGTAAGGATAATTACACAACCGTCACATAGTGTGACACTTAACAATGTAAGTGGGTTAGTCTAATGTACGCATTCTCTAATACAGGTCCACGTACCGTCCAAATGTCTTTACACTTCGATAGACGAGGTATATCCCTGTCCCCAAAGACAGAAGAGATCCAATACGTGCTAGCATTTCATACTATCAATGCCCTGTTTAATAGTACATCAGCCTAGAGACATTTAAGTATCAAACATAATAAAATGATTAGAGATCTCGTCAACCATAATCGTCTATCATGGTTTCTCTATCACAGTTTAATACAAAGGACGTCATCATATAACAATTCATAAACGGTTCTTTAAAAGAACAAATATATGACAATAGAAAAGCCATTTATATATATATTTATAATCATAAAGAAATAGTAGAAATGATCCGAACCAGTCGGATCCGGTCAAACCCGATTAGGTTTAGGACACTATTTCAACAGTGAATCCATCGGTCAAATGGATAATAGATTTTCAAGCATCATCACTAAACTGCAACAACTGGGACATGCATATCCACATAAAGAAGTCTGTCTAAAAATCTTGAGAGGTCTACCTGAAAGATGGAAGATCATCACATCAGTACTCAAAGGAACAATAGATCTTGCAGAAACCGACACCTTGACACTGATGTCTCAATTAAAAGCTCATGAATTTGAATTTAACAATGTATACGGTGCGTCAACAGAGCCACACAAGGCCAATGCACTGTTGCACCCCGGCAAAGCAAAGCAGGTGACTCAACCAGTAAAGAGACTCGAGAGCTAAAGGAGAAGATTACTTTACTGATCAAACGATTTGAAAGATTTTGCAAAAAGCAGTTCAAACGAAGCTCTTATTCAAACAAGAAGTCAAATTGAAGCAAAGACATGAAGAAAAAAGATGATGAATACTGATGCTTCAATTGAAAAAAGAAAAGACACTTCAAGGTAGATTGTCCTGAAGAAAAAGACAAGGATGAAGAAAATAAGAAATACAAGTCATCAGATAAAAGAAAAGCAAGAAATAACTGAATGCTGAAACCAGTAGAGAAAGTGATGAAGAAGCATATGAAAATGACTCATATGACAGTGAAGGCACCCGTTCAGACAATGAGAAAGCCTTTCAATGCTTAATGGCAAATGAAATTGAAGAAACATAGGCACTATCTAGCTCATGCTCATCTAATGCACTCATATCTGACACTGCACAATATTCTATTTTTCCATTAGATTCTGCAAATCTAATTCAAAATCTCATGAATAGATTTGAAGAAATTCAAACAAGTCATGAAATTATGGAACACGAGTGTGAGAATCTGAGAGAGGAAAATAAAAGATTAAAGAAAGAACTGGATGAACTAAAACCTGAATCAACTAGTAAGGAAGTACACTTAACTGATCAACAAGCAACATATGATCACTCATCTGGTGCGGAAAAACCAGCTGAGAAAACCTCCCTACCTGTTAAGATTACCACCGCACCACTTGAAGCACCAGCTTACTAACCCCAAAAAGGTTTGGATCCGGATCTGGTCTTGGCTACAATAGTCAAGATGAGAAAGGAAACAATGGACAACACCAATCTGAACCTAGGACCAACACTGGACCTAAATTTAGAAAAGAACAGACCATAGTTTCAACTACTCATCCTGCACCAGTAAAGTCAAAACCCAGTGCAGTGAAACAATAGAGTAAATCATCGTACCAGCCCATTAAAGACAATGGTATACTGAAGGGTAAAGGTAGACTCTACCCTCAGAAGATTATTGGAATGTTCCACCTCCAGAAAAAAGAGAAAACCATTCCATGAGCAGTCAAATGTATTTAGGAAAAGCCAGAAATGGCATGGTCTGTGATACAAAAGGCAACATGAAAACATGTCATCTATTGTGATTTGGAGAGTGAAACAGGATGCTTGAACACCAAAAAATAGAGAAATGTAACTGAATAATTTTAGTAAACATATTAGAAGTTATTCTACCATGACTTATTGTCCCGGATTTTATCAATACAAAACAACAAGTAATAAACCGGTTAACCTCAAGTGCAAGGATCGTAGTATGGAGGCTAATGCCGGGTCGATCTTACGGGGAACTAGACTGTTGTGAAGCCGTCCGTTTCAACAGTTTGATCTCGAGTTCGTGATTATTTTGTGAGTGTCTATTAAAGTTGTTACCTTTATCATGTTTTTATATGTTGATTGCATGCTATATCGAAAGATCCGTGCCTTTGTTTCTTGTTTGCTTGATGAAAGTCATGTTAACCTTAGAACACCATGATAAAAGTTTAGACCTTTAATCTAATCACAACGAAAGTTATTAGATTGAATCTCTAGATTAGAAATTGAAAGATTTCACGCCTAGGTTAGAAAGACTTAATCTTTAATCGAAAGATCGAAGATTAGAAAACGAACTTGTCTACGAAAGTAGGTGTTCATGCCTTAGATAGGTGAATCACAACTTGAGTAGAGATCACGAAATAATCCGAATTAGTATCAAACGTTGATAGGATAGGTGGAACAATTGCTCGTTCGTTCGTTAAAATTTGATTTAAATCACTTGACTCGAATTGCTTAGCTTAGTTTAGTTTATTTTATTTTTCTCGCGACTTAGTTAGTTTTTATTGCTTCCAATCTTTCCTAGCATTGGATTAATCTCCTCTCGTCTAGTTACTTTTATGCAATATTTGTTTAGGTTAGTTTTCGTGACAATAATTAGTTAAAAACAAAAGCTAGGGTTCACAACAGTCTAGTTCCCCGTAAGATCGACCCGGCATTAGCCTCCGTACTATGATCCTTGCACTTGAGGTTAACCGGTTATCAAAAACAAAACAACAAGTAATAAACCGGTTAACCTCAAGTGCAAGGATCGTAGTACGGAGGCTAATGCCGGGTCGATCTTACGGGGAACTAGACTGTTGTGAACCCTAGCTTTTGTTTTTAACTAATTATTGTCACGAAAACTAACCTAAACAAATATTGCATAAAAGTAACTAGACAGAGGAGATTAATCCAATGCTAGGAAAGATTGGAAGCAATAAAAACTAACTAAGTCGCAGAAAAATAAAATAAACTAAACTAAGCTAAGCAATTCGAGTCAAGTGATTTAAATCAAATTTTAACGAACGAACGAGCAATTGTTCCACCTATCCTATCAACGTTTGATACTAATTCGGATTATTTCGTGATCTCTACTCAAGTTGTGATTCACCTATCTAAGGCATGAACACCTACTTTCGTAGACAAGTTCGTTTTCTAATCTTCGATCTTTCGATTAAAGATTAAGTCTTTCTAACCTAGGCGTGAAATCTTTCAATTTCTAATCTAGAGATTCAATCTAATAACTTTCGTTGTGATTAGATTAAAGGTCTAAACTTTTATCATGGTGTTCTAAGGTTAACATGACTTTCATCAAGCAAACAAGAAACAAAGGCACGGATCTTTCGATATAGCATGCAATCAACATATAAAAACATGATAAAGGTAACAACTTTAATAGACACTCACAAAATAATCACGAACTCGAGATCAAACTGTTGAAACGGACGGCTTCACAACGCTCGTTCAAGGAGGATTTAGCCTCCTAGCATCCTTTGCACATCGAATTGTTGAATAAAAAGTACATGAAATTATCTAATCTAATCTAGAAGTTTAAGTGCATAAAACTAGAGAAAAAGCTCGAAGGAAAAACGCAGCCAAGCTGCCCCTAGGGTTTAGGGTTCGAAAATTGTATGATTAGGGTTTGGGAAATCGCGCCTATTTATAGATTTTTAGGTCGGTTTCGCTGAGTCGGTGCCGTGGACGCCCGTCCACTATCTTGGACGCTCGTCCAGCCTCTATGAACGGAGAATGAACGCTCGTTCGTAACGCGTCTGAACTCTCTGAATGTAAAATACGATTCTGGACGCCAGTTCACTTTTATGGACGCCCGTCCACTACCTTGCTCCAGTATTTTGCTCATAACTTCACTTCTAGGGCTCCAAATGAGGTGATTCAACATGCGTTGGAAAGCTATTTCAATCCTCTACAACTTTCATCAAGACAACTTTCCCTGAAAGTGCCTGGTTCCGGTTTCTTCAATGATTCTTCACTTAAACATCTTTCAACTCTTCCATCTTCATGTGATCATCGTTTAAGCTCCTTACTCATCATGAAAACATACCTAACAACATGATAGAAACATGCAAAATGTAACATCATACGAATAAACATAAAACACCGATAAAATCACGTAAATATCTCGATTTTGCATTTAAACACATTTAAAACTCGTTTGCTCAATAAATCTAATAAGCACTTACTTTTCTATGCAATTTATCAGATTATGGGAGAAATCGTTACGAAATATAACGGTATAAATCATATAAAATCACCCTTAACACTTATACATATGAGGTTGATGACTTCAACCATCCAGGGAAAAGATCTTTTTGTTATACACTTGGAGTAAGAGGCATGGCTGCTAACAGGTATGGACCCAAACCGTGTTGGGTACCTAAGCTTGATTAATTTGTTTTGTAGGTTGTCTGGTACATAGATAGTGGGTGTTCCAGACATGACATGAAATAAAGGATGGCTGACTTAGTTTAAAGCTTTTGATGGACCCAAAGTTACTTTTGGAGGCAAAGAAAACCCTGGAAAAATTAAGGGGAAGGCATCATGTTGAAGAACACTCTGAAGATTCAAAATGTGGCTTATGTCAAGGGACTGAACTTCAAACTTCTAAGCATTAGTAAGTTCTTTGACAAAGGCAACAATGTACACTTCAGCAAAGAAGGATGCAAAGTGATTCACAACCGAACCAGCACAGTTGTACTTGAAGGTAGAAAAGTGGACAACATGTATGTGGTTGATTGAAAGACAGCCAAAGCAGGTGCATGTCTGCTTGTCAAGAACAAACAATCACCTAGCTGGATTTGGCATAGAAGACTGAATCATCTAAACTTCAAGACCATGAACAAACTATCAAAGAACAAGCTAGTGGAAGGCCTACCTGACATGACTTTCAAGAAAGAATGTCTTTGTGATGCATGTCATAAAGGGAAACAGATCAAGAGTTCCTTCACGTCAAAGACACATCTATTAATATCTAGAATCTTACATCTTTTGCATATGGATATTTTTGGACCAGTTACACCAGTGAGCGTAAGTGGAAAGAAATACACCTTAGTTGTGGTTGATGACTTTTCAGTGCTCACCTGGACCATCTTCATGAACAAGAAAAGAGAAACTCTCAAGAAGCTTCCAGATTTATTGAGATGAATTCAGAATGAAAAGAAGCTGAAGATCATCAAGATAAGATCAGACAGAGGCACAAAGTTCCTAAATGAAGTGATCAGAACTTACTGTGAATAAAATAAAAATCTACATCAACTATCACCAATAGGAACTCCACAATAAAATGGAGAAGCAGAAAAAAGAAATAGAACTCTGAAGGAAGCATTTAGAACCATGACAACAGAAGCAAGCTTACCAATTAGATTTTGGGCTGAAGCTGCAAACACATCATGCTATACTCAAAACATATTCATCTTCAATAAGCATCATGGGAAAACATCCTATGAATTGTGGAATGGAATAAAGCCCAACATATCTCATTTACACATGTTTGAATCTATATGTTTTGTTTTGAACAAGAATTAGCTTCGTACTTTTGATGAAAAAGCTTATGAAGCAATATTCATGGGATACTCAGACACCAGCAAAGCTTTCAGAGCACTCAACAAAAGAACTCTGGTGATTGAAGAATCAATTAATGTCATGTTTGATGAACCGAACACCAGTAATGAAGACTTACACTCTTTTGAAGAAGAAGCTGCCCAAGGACAAGTCTACATGAATACAACAGTACCAGCTACCATTCTAGACCATATTCTTGGTAATCAAGATGATGTACCAGCTACTACAACAACAGAGAACCCAACACAAGCATAAGAAGTTGATGCATAAGCAGGAACAGTAGAAGAACCAGAACAAGCACAACTTCAACCTGACTTAAACTGGCTCAGAGATCATCTAGAAGAACGAGTCATTGGTTATGTTCATACAGGTGTCAGAACCAGAATACAACTGGAGAGCATGATAACTTGTTTTCTGTCACCGGTGGAACCCAAGACAATAGATGATGCAATCCAAGATGCTTGTTGGATTACAGCAATGCAAGAAGAACGCAATGAATTTGAGAGAAATGAGGTCTGGGAACTTGTTGACAGACCAGACATGGCCAACATCATTGGAACAAAATGGGTATTCAGAAACAAGATGGATGAACAAGGAACTGTTGTCAGAAACATAGCGAGACTAGTTGCAAAAGGATATTCACAAGCAGAAGGCATAGATTATGATGAAACCTTTGCACCAGTAGCAAGATTGGAAGCAATTAGACTTTTTTTCTAGCTTTTTCAGCCCACAAGGACTTCAAAGTATATCAGATGGATGTCCAGAGTGAATTTCTGAATGGACTACTGGAAGAGGAAGTATATGTGGAACAACCCCTAGTTTCCAACTCAAAGGAAAAGAAGACAAAGTATACAAGCTCAAAAGGTCACTATATGTACACAAACAGGCACCTAGAACCTAGTATGAGACACTGTCAGAATTCCTGATCAACAATGGATTCAGTAAAGGAACCTATGACAAGACTCTTTTCAAACTAGAAGATGGGACAAGCACATTGCTAGTTCAGATCTATGTAGATGATATCATCTTTGGATCAAAAAATGAAAAGCTATGTGAAAATTTTGCAAACTTGATGAAAAGCAAATTTCAAATGAGTATGATGGGAGAACTCAAATACTTCCTTGGCTTACAAGTGAAACAAATGGAAGATGGCATATTTTTCAATCTTGGAAAGTACACAAAGGACTTGATACACAAATATGTAATGGACACAAGTGGCACATCAGACACACCAATATGTGCAAGGATTGTTCTTGGAAAGGTTGAAAATGGAAAAGATGTTGATCATAAGCTATACAGAAGAATTATTGGCTCGTTACTTTACTTAACTGCAAGCAGACCTAACATTGCATTTGCAGTAGGAGTATGTGCAAGATCTCAAGCTCATCCTAAGGAATCTCAGTAGCTAGCAGCTAAGAGGATCATCAAATTCCTTAAGCACACAATCAATGTAGGGATTTTGAATCCAAAAGATGGTGGATTCATACTGATATCTTATTCAGATTCAGACTATGCGGGATGTAAAATTGATAGGAAAAGCACTTCTGGAACTTGTCAGGTGCTAGGCAGCTTACTAGTATCATGGTTTAGTAAAAAGTAGAATTCCATATCTACTTCAACAGCTGAAGCAAAATACATAATAGCAGGTAGCTGTTGTGGAAAAGTATAATGGATCGGACAACATCTAAGAGACTATGGAATAACGGAGAAGACAATTCCAATCATGTGTGACTAGACAAGTGCAATATCAATAACAGAGAATCCAGTGCATCACTGAAGAACAAAGAATATTGATGTGAGACATCATTTTATCAGAGATCATGTGGAGAAAGGAGATGTGATCTTGAGATATATATCCACAGAAGATCATTTGGATGATATTTTCACAAAACCACTCAGTCATCAAAGATTTTGTAAGTTGAGAACTGAGTTGGGAATGATTGAAATTTACTATGTTACAATGAGCAGCTAACTGGAGTAATCAAGTGACTTCATCAGCTGACTGAACCTTTGCCATTTTGGGTGCCCTCACTTGGCAGGTAAGGCACTGGTACAAGCAAAGTGCACTTCACCAATTGTTTGGAACAGTTTTGATGAAACAACTCAGTGAAAGACCGGCATAGTAACCATCATACTAATTTCATCACTCTACCGGTGAAAGAATTATCAAGGAAGTGTGAAATGAATAATGCATTTACACATGTGAAAAATCTGAGGATTTATCTATTTATTATAGAGGATTACCCACGTGGAGATTATTTTAAATCGTGGAGGTTATTATTTACTATCATTATGTGCCTCAATCCTCTCCCCCACTTCACTCAAAAATCCATATTCAACTGCTTTCACACTATCAAAATCTTCACCTATATAAACAACACTTCTGTTTTACACAAACTTTTGCGCCCTCCTTTGACATTCTCAAACCCTATTTTCTCAGAAATTTCAAAGCCTTTTTCTCTCAGAATCCTTAAAGGCAATGGCTTCATCATCCTCAAAAAAAAAATCTAGAATACAGTGTGAGTAATCGATTGCAACATGATCTTTTTTCCAATCTGTCCATTACCTAAGACTATGCGAAAATGACGCGCTAGCAAAATGTTTGGCGGATGGTTGCACCAATCTAGGGTTGATGACCTTCCTCAACCCTCCTATCACTGGCATTTACCATGAAAGTCTCATTTCTTTTTGGAAATTTGCCGAATTTGTCTCGGGCCTCCTTGAAGGAGATGAAGGAGAAGACAAGATTGTTGTTTCCGTCAACAGCACAGAATTTGTGATTACGGTAAAGGTAATTCACTAACACCTTGAACTCTCGAATCAAGGGCACGCAAAAGTGGGACTCGTCCCAGGAGACATGGATGCGTTTTGGCTAGAAATTAGAAAGAATGCCACCCCAAAAAATAGAAAGTTCAACTGCCTAAGATCGGTTCTCAAGAATCTTTTCAATGAGTTAAGCGCGTTGATTGGGAAAAACATAGAAGGAAAATTGGGGTCCATGGATGCCATGAATGAGGCCAGAATAAGACTTATTAGCATTATCTACAATGGCCTACAGTTTAACCGAGCCTCCTACTTTTTAAGATGGATCAAGGAGCAAATCCAAACAGAGGCCACTCCTGCTGAAATGGGAATAGCAGCGGCAAAGAAGAAAAAGGTGATCTTATGAATAAAGAAGTCCTATGGGATCCATCTTCACTATCTGATGAAGTGTCTCAATGTACCTTCTGTGATACTTCACCGGCTGCATGATTCCAAACTTATGTTTACATATGTTAAATAGGCAAAAGCAGCCGGTGGAGGAAAAAGAAAGCAACCCAGTAGAAGAACCTCCGGTCAATGAAAGAAACAAAAGGTTCAATGTAATATGGACAAGGAATGTTTTGAAAAATTAACAGATGAGGAAGAAGAACAACAAGAGAAACATGAAGATGAAGGAAATGATGACGGTGGGGGCCAAGAAGAAGAAGATCATGAAGAACCAGCAGATCTCCCTGAGAGAGATATTGATGACAGAGTTGCAGAATACCTTAATTGGAAAATGGGAGACTCCAGACTTCAACTTGAAAACTCAGCAAGATTGTTGGATGATGAAGCTTGGTTGTTTGGATTTCTTGGTGTCACAACCCCTGTAGGTGTGCTTGATGAGACACTACTCTGGGAAATGATTGAAAAAGCCAAGGTTAGACTACTGCAGTCATCTGATGATGAGGGTGGTAATACTGATCAATCTGATGATGATGATGATTAGAGTGATGGAGATACTGATAATGATATTGGAGCACAAGGTGCAAGTTATCATGCTCAGCATGGTTGTGTTGATGAAACAGCAGCAGATGCAATTTAGGATGATACTACTATGCATGCCTTTTTATAGACAAAAGCAACTAGTAAGGCAATACCACCAACTAAGAAAAAAGACCAGGAAACTGAAGCCGCTGAGTGTACTCCTGAGCAAAGTCACAACAGAGTACATCTATCTGTTGACACATCAACTGATCCCACAGTAGTGTTGTACACTGGATCAGCTACGGCAACACCAGCTAAGTCCATTCCTGACAGCAAGCAAGGGGGAAT
Source organism: Gentiana straminea (assembly GCA_036785695.1). Lineage (NCBI taxonomy): Eukaryota > Viridiplantae > Streptophyta > Magnoliopsida > Gentianales > Gentianaceae > Gentiana > Gentiana straminea. The sequence continues at coordinate 8,148,012 of JAVUPR010000224.1, read as the reverse complement.
AGGAGTAGTTGCTACACCTAAAATTACAACAACTCAAGTACTTGAAGAAGGAGTAGGTGATGCTGAGGTCACTCAACCAACTGTACACAACCAGGACCCTAAACTGGTTCCTCCCACATCACAAACTCCACCACAACAAACTCCACCACAACAAACTCCACAACATCAAATTGAACCTGCACCAGTAGATGAAAGGCAAGAAATTTCTCAATTTCCTACTGGTATATCAAATGAATTCTTTCTATCAGTAGTGGATGCCTTGGTGGATGAGTTATAACAACAAGCCAGTTACCTCCGTTCTATGTCAACAACCTTCAAGGAAGAATGTAAAACTATAGAGCGCATATTTCAAGCGGTGGCTGAATATATAGATGTACAAAACATTGTTATGCACCGGAAAAATGATCTCAGGCGTCAAATGAACATCAATCTCTCCAAAAGACTCGCAGACTTGAAAGAGCATGTGTCACTTGAGAATTAGGCTCTGGAATCTGCAATACGCTCCAGAATGGCACATATAGTCAAAACATTATCAGATCATGAGAAAAAGTTCACATCAATTAAATCCAAGCTGGATAGTCTGATCAGTACGACCAAAACCACCAATAGAATTATATTACAACAATATGATGATGCTGCCAAAAAAAGGGAAAGAAGTGATAAGCCTGAAGGATCAATAGCAAGAGCTAGAGACAGAGAATTAAAAGTAAGAGCTAAGGTTGAAGCACAACAGAAGAAATCTTTGGAGGAATGGGAAAGAGCTAAAAATGAATCATGTATTGGACTGCCATTTTAAGAAGAAGAGATGATGACCAAGATAGACCTAGAAATCAGCAAAGGCCTGGATCTAGTCTACTAAGAAATTCAGGAAGCCAACATCGGTAAAGCACCAGCAAAGGCAGTAGCAATGGACACAGACACTCTGCTGGAAGTTTACCTGGCCATAAAAGACATTTCATCACCTATAGAAACATGAAAGAAAGAGATGCATCAATACTGGATAGTGTGACAGAGTTTTTAAGAGTTGAAGACATTGTGTATTGATGTAAGTCAACCTGATGATGCATTTTACTAAGTTTTAATCCCATTTCTTGAGTTTTTAGTGGTGTTTTTGTATCAATTTCAGTAAATAATATGATGATATGGATTACCTTTTGTACATAGTAGATATTAGAAGAACTTATTATTTTGGCATATTTTGAGGCTGATTAGCCTAATTTTGTTATCAGATTTACCAGTGGTGTCCTTTTGTTTTTTGTTTTCTTACAGATACCACATTTTGGAACCTTCGGGCCGTGACTAAGAGAGAGTGATCAGAGACAAAATGCAATATCCTTGATAGTTCTTAAAACCCTGTTCTGCCTGGCCTAGGCCAGATGATACACAACAAACCCCGTCATATTCGGTGCACACCGGATGCTGAAGAAGATTTCATCAGATTTGGCATTTATTATACAAGACAGGTCCAACTACCGAACGTGACCCGGCGCATGCCGGAAAAGAACATGTTACTCATTTGTAGAATATGAAAGAATAGAGCCGAGTTCATCTTCTCCCCCTTGAAGGCACCATCAATTTCTAAGGCTCTCATAGCCAAAAATTCATCCATTTAGCAATTCATTACATGTATAATCCATGAGAATGCTTAGCTAAGTTTTTTATATAGTTTAATTGGAGCAAGGGAATAATCTATGTACACCAACCTCCATTGAAGCTTGTGGAAGATGATGTAAGGTTTCCGGTTGCAAATTCATCACTTGTGAATGGTAAAATTCTAGTTTTATCTTATTTTGTTTGTTCTTGTTTCTATGAATGCTAATCATAATTTGTTAGTGCTTGTACTAATGAGTAGCTAAAATGTAACTAGCCAAGGCATTGTAGTTGAGCTAGTTTGATCTCTTTTGGTTTGATTTGGGTTGATTTGAGAATGATTGTGTATGTTTCTAGCTTCATTTGTGTTGAAAATTTTCCTACTTGTATTGTTTGGCTTGCTAGCATTGGAGTAATTGACCAATACTTGCATACACACACTTAATGGATACCGAACGGAGAGATTATGTGTAACAAAGAGGTAGGAAAACCGGAAGGTAAAGTTGACATCTGTTGGAGTTCAATTTCTTATCCGGGGAATATACTAGTATTGTGCTCACGTTCCTTATCATGTCGAATCATTAGGTTTAGGGCTCTTAAACCAAGGAGGAGACATAGTGCAACTTTGTACACTCGTATGAGGGAGAGTTGTTATCTTGAGAGTACACCATTTCACACACTTGGACACCCATATATAGGTCGACCAAATCACTCCATGACACTAGAAGTTACCTTTGGTTAGTCTCTTTTATCATTGATTGTTAATTTTATAAGTCGACTAAACAATTACTTTCCCGTTAATTTGCGACTAGGATGAAGATAATCAGAGCTAATTTTTGTTTAACCTCACATCCCTGTGGAGACGACTTTGACCACTAGACTAGACTACAATTGACCCGGTATACTACCGGTTAGATTGGACACCCAGAAAAGTGCCATCAAGCTTTTTGGCGCCATTGCCGGGGACTCGTGTAATGGTTACAACTTGTATTAACTAAAAATTTGTGAGAATGAGTCAACACTTTTCAAACCTAATTTCTATTTTGTTTCTCAAGTACTTACATGTTTGGTAAGTTACCAAGTGTTGTTTTATTGTTTTCTTGTTGTTTCTATCTTGTAGTTGATGACCCGTTCCAGAAGCGGTAAGGCCCCACTCACTCCATACAAGCCCGATATTAACAGTTACGAAAGGCAGTTAAGAGTAAAGAACAATCATGGTCAAACTAGCCAAGAACATGTTGGTGAAGAATCTTCCCAAGGATCATCGAATCAAATAATAGATATGGCTGAGAACGGTGATGAAGCACACGTTGAAAAAGGGCTGAATCATGCCCTAGGTCATGGACAGATTCCCAATAATCCAAATCCACCATTACAAAATCTTCCGCCATAACCACACAGCAACAACCGAAATCCCAACAACATAAATAACCAAAACCGAAACCGAAATAACCGGAACAAAAACCCTCCAAACCCGAGACCCATTTGCAATCAAACCTTGGGAAGGAATGAGACCAACAATCCAAATCGCTTACCCATTGATGGAGCAAATAATATTGAGGTGAAATCCCATCTTTTTGGATTAATTGACACATGAGCTCAATTTCTTGGTGCAAATGACGAAGTCCTGCATCATCACCTATATCTTTTTGAATAATTGTGTAACACGGCCTAGAGTCAAGGTGTTCATCGAGAGTTGACAAGATGTCAATGTTTTCTTTTTCTTTCAAAGGAAAAGCTAAAGATTGGTTTATGTCACTCCCACATCAATCTTTGACAAGTTGGAAAGACATCCAAAATGATTTTTTAAAGCAATATTTTACTATGGGAAGGAATTTGGAGTTGAAGGTTAAGATTGCTAATTTTAGGCAGGGAGCCGAGGAAACACTTGGAAGTGCATGGGAAACATTTAAGAAATTGTTGAGAGCTTGTCCGATCATGGTTACTCTCTTGATATGCAAATTCAACCTTTTTTTCTTGAAGTCACGAAAGGACTCACGTGTGGATGTTGATCAAGCATGTGGTGGTTCTTTGATGATGAGTGAAGCACAAATTGTGTATGATGTTATTTAGAAGATTTCTAAGAATAATAGAATGTGGGAAACTGGTTCTAGCATAAGAAAAGTGGCGTTTGTAGGTGAGTCTACATCAAACTTAGAATTTTTAGCACAATTGGAGAATCTCAGTAGGAAGTTTGATGGTTTGCAAGCAAACAATAGTCTAAGCTCGGAAGGCAGTGTATTTAGTGAAAATTCAATTGATGGAAACATGTCATTGGGAATGGAAGAATATGAAGGATATTCAAGGGAAGAAGTGAGTTTTATGCACCAACATCAGAACTTGAACAATGCTTATTCAAATTATTCAACGCCATTCGAAGAGATCACCCATCTTTCCGTTGGTCCGAGAAAACTAGGAAGCAAGGACAACAACCATATCCCACTCAATACAGGAGCTCATACAATGCAAATACTCAAAACCAAGGTTATCAAATAAATACCTCGAATCAAAACCACCAACCACCACCAACCCGATCCTACCCCCAACACACCACACAAAGCATTCCCGTCACTAAATGTTCAACCCCGCCCGTAGAAGGAGTTCACAAATAGGAAAAATTGATGGAAAATATCATGGGTGTGATGTCTAATCGAGCAAAGAATATGGAATCCATGATGTCTTCTGTTGGCACAGTTACTAAGGATGTGGGTGTTAGGTGTGATGCCCGAAAGACAATTTTGTAATTGTTTTATTTAATAAATGAAGTGGCATTATTATTCATATTTATTATTCTCATATTCACCGATGTGACAATAGTATTTACACTACAGAAAACCCTAAAGTATATCGTTTATGTAATCACTTAACTCAGTTCTGGGATATACACGGGAGGATTGAGTTAGTGAAGATGTACTTAAAATACAATTAGCCCGTAGTGAAGTTAATCGAGAGTATCGGGTCTCTCCTTTAACGTGCTATTAATGCGCCCGAAACACAATAGGTGTGATTGTCTTATCCGGACTTTCGGTTAAGAGAACCTAGTGCGGCATTTATATATGATAGATATATCATATAGGGCTGGACCGATTTGATTAGAGTTCATGATATAATTCCGTAATCGAGAAGTCTTATCGAATCAATCGATGATCATATTTATGGATATATCTTAATCCCGAGGTGATCACGCCAACCGCTTGAATCGGTATGAGGTTTGACTTGACGGTTAAGGATTACACCGAGTCCGTGGTCCGAATTACCCTATCTTGGCATTGTACTTGGATTGAGTGAGTAGTCCGTGTTATCACGGATACGAATCCATTACTTCCATTTATGGAAGTAGATAGACAGTTCCCTTATTTGTTAATCCTAGAAACTGATCGATCGTACGAGTTCATATTACACTGATTAGCTACCAATGAGTTGTATAAATTAATTGATCACTAGGGGGTTAATGGTAAATAAGGATAAGAGGTTCTAAAAAGGGTTAACGGTAACTTCCCGATTTAGAATGAACAGTCTATGGAGGATTAATCCATATGTAATGATTATATCAATGGACGCTTATTATCATTCTCGTGAGGAGATAAATATAATCTCATAATCGGATGAGTGCAGTCACAGGATTATGGTGGCATATTCCTGTGATTGATTTATCGAATATAATTATTCTGTTCGTAAGGTAATTATTTATTTGATTTATCGGAGCCGCTGATTATTAGTCCATGGTCCCGACGTGCCTCCAAAATAGCATAGCAATTCTCGGACGTCGAATCCTAATAATATTAATTTAGTTCTTATTAGAATATAATTAAAATGATATGTTAATTAATTGTTTAGTGAACTATTAAATTAGTTGGGCTAAATAATTAAATATGTGAAAAAGACATTTTTCATAATCTTGGCAAAATATGTGTTGTGGCCGAAAATTATATATTGACTAGGTCAATAAAAATTTCGGCCAAGGCTTGTGTATTAGGAAACAAGAAATTGTTTTAAGACATGTGTACAAAATATTTATTGGATAAATATTTATGGTACGAAATAAAGATAAATATTATTCTAGATTTGTTTTAGAAAATTATGGGATTATTTTTATTTATTGGATTTATTTTTATTTGCAAAATAAAATCCTTGGAGGTCAAGGATTACTCTCTTATATAAATAGAGTTCTCCCAAGCCTAAACACACATGTAAAATTTCGACTTCTCCTCTTAGAGAGAAGAAGTAAAAATTTCGGCCAAGGGGAGAATTGGAGGAAAATCTTGGAGGTTTTCCGGGTAGCATATCGGAAGGATTTGAGACGAGAATTTCCTTCCTCCGGGAGTTGCTTGGATCACACGTACGGAAGATCGTGGTGCTCTTCACACCTTTGTTTATTCTTTCTATTGCGGTTCTTCAACTTGGATTTTGAGATCCAAGAGGTATGTTCTACAACACCCTTGTAGATGTAGATATAGTTATTTTATTACGTGTAATTTATAGATCTAGAACCTTAAATCGCTTCCGTTGCGGATGGTATTACTAACAGTGGTATCAGAGCCAGGTTGATCTATATTTATACGTATAAAATATTTGATCTAGGAGTGGTAAACATGTAGATTTTTTTGTCCCAATTTTTGATAGGGGCCGAAAATTTGTTTTTTATTTTTTATGTTGCGATTGTTGTGGTTTGAAAAGATGGATCGGGGTTGGTACTATTTACTCGTTAGATCTATTGTACGCTCTCTCGATTTAGATCGTTTGAGCATAAGATTGATGTAAAAGTTGTTGTTTTTTTTTATTTCTTCTTTTTCGGCCAGTTTTAATTTATTTTTGTAATTCCGAAAAAACAATGAAGAACGATGAAGAACACGAGATGAAGACGGAACTCGAGGTATGAATAAGAGTCGGGGTTGAAATTTTTTGGTTATTTTTTTTTGGTAGAACACGGCTGGGGTTTGATTTTCATCAAACCCTAATTTTTTTTTAATAAAATCGGCGGCTGTTTATAAAAAAAAAATAAATTTTAATTTTTTTTTTCTGGAATACAGCAGGATTTTAATAATAAAAAAAAATCAAAAATTTTTATTTTATGTTATAAAATAAAGGCCCCTTCTCCTTTCGGGTTCGCGGTTCGTGGTTCGTGGTTCAAGGTTCGAAGATCGAAGACATAAAGACAACAAGATTGTAATTTAATTTTTCCTAGGATAGATTAGATACGGAAGTACCAACAATCCATCTCGGTGTTTAAATTTTCCACAGTTTATTTTTTATGTGTTTGATCATAAAATAGATATAAAATCGGAATTGCCATGACATGCATCATATCATAAATCCACTCCATGCATACATGTAGAATTTTAATTTTGGTAATTAAAATAGGCATGTATACAAACTCACGTAATTAGTTGAAATTTAATTAATACATGGTAATTAATTAATTTAGTAAGTAATTAAAGATCCGAGGACGGGTTATGAAATCGTTATGCCTTTCGGTGTGTGTTCTCGGTGAACCGCCTTAAAGCCCAAACGAGATCACGTTTTCGATTCATAGTGTCTACGAGATTGAATGATGGTAAAAGAACAATAAATCTTGGATAAAAACGGTTCGCCTATAGGTTGGGTGGTCAACTGAGCTTCGCTCGACCGACTGAACCCTTCTAGTGTGATGTATGCACGGGGGTCCGGCAAGACTAAGCTACACTGGAGAGCGGAGGGGTGATTCCTTCTTATCTCAGTGAGGCTGTCTTGACCCGATTTCGTCCGACTGTCACATATGTTCGAACGAATAGGACGGGTAGGCTTGCCAACGTTACCGACACCATTCGGAATCCTTGATTTGATGTGCTTTTATGTTAAGATCAAAAAGATGTGGTTAGTTAACCCACCACCACTTCCAAAATATTGAGTGGGAGCGGGGGAGGCGACAACCAACCCCACGGCCTCTACTATAGATACAAGTAAGTGAGAGAAGGGTGACGCCTTGCGGCACTTTGATTTCGTCCACCTAAGGATGTTGTTCACCCCTATCAACATTTATGGCTTGGTCTCCGAAAGGATATGATTTCCGGGTACTCGTCAGGTCACTGACCAATCCTAAGACGGCACACTCGGGGCGTACCTAAGAGATCCGATATAGTAGGTCACACTATTGATAATATCTAGGCTAAAAAACGAAGGTAGTCAATGAATAAAGGGATGTTTGATTCTCGTGGGATGTTCGATTCTCACAAGTTATTCATTGATGAGATTGTCTCGATTTAACCATCATCTCTTTGACCTACCCTAAGGCGGCACTGAGATGCGAGGTTAAAACTTTGGAATGGTAGAGTAGACTAATTTTAGTTTACAATTCCTAAAATAAACTTATATAGTAGTGTTAAACTTGAATTAATGTATGTCATTTTATTTTCAGCAAAAATGTCTGCTCAAATTTCTGCTTTACTGTCTGATAAATTAACGGGAAACAACTTTAATAAATGGAAGAGTAACCTAAACGTGGTACTCACATATGAGAATGTGCAACATGTACTCACTTCTGAATGCCCTACGGTGGCGATCCAAAAACCTGGAATAGCTGAGATCGAACAGCGTAATCGCTGGATCGAGCCAGATAACCGGGCTCGTGTGATCATCCTAGCGGCAGTGTCGGAGGTTATTAGGACCCGGATTGAAGAGTTTGAGACTGCAAGAGAAATCATGCGGAAACATACTTTGATGTTTGGATCACCTAGCAACCAAGCAAGACACGATGCCATCAGGATGGCTGTTAACACGAAATTGAAGAAAGGTCGAGCAGTGAATGGTCATGTTTTGAATATGGTCAGTTACTTCAATGACGCTGGTATTCATGGATCGATGTTCGATGAAGCAACTCAAGTATCGATGATTTTGGAATCGTTGACTCCTATGTTTATCCCGTTCAAAACTCGGTATCTGATAGGAAAACATGAGTTGACCATGACACAGATGCTTAATGAACTGACTATCTACGAGGGCCTACTATCGAAAGATAAGGTCCAAGTAGCGGATAAGAAAGCTGAAGCAAATATGGCCGAAGCTAAGTCATCAAACAAGCCTAAGGTCAAACCAAAGAAGAAGGGTAATGTTGCACCTGTGCCCAAGCCAATGAAGAAAAAGAAAGCCAAGAAAGTTGACGAGGCCAAGAACAAGGGCAAATGCTTTTACTGTAAGGAGGTAGGACATTGGAAACGCCATTGTCCGGATTATCTTCGTGATGTAAAAGATGGCAAAGCCAAGGCTGTTACTGGGAAAGATAAGAAAGGTAATTTGGAATTACTATTCTTGGAATCTTTTAATGTAGCTAAAGATGTGTCCACTTGGATACTTGATACTGGAGCTACTAACCATGTATGTTCTTCTTTGCAGATTCTAAGTTCGTACGAGGAGCTGGAAGAGGATTCTCAAGTGATGCGAGTAGGCACTGGGGCGCTCATTTTGGCTAAAGCAGTGGGAGCTGTGGACTTGCATTTTAATAAAATAATTTTACATTTAGAGAATGTTTATTTTATTCCGAATTTCAGGAGAAATTTGATTTCTCATTCTGCATTAGTTGAATAATCATTTTCTGTTTCAAATTTGAATGGTGAATTTGTTATTTCGAAGAATGGCTTTGAATTGTGTTCAACTACGAATGAAAACGGTTTATATTTTGTAAGACCACATAAAGCTCCCCTACTTAATACTGAAATGTTTAAAACTGCTCATCAAAGATCTGCTAAAAGGCATAAAGTTTCTCAAGTAAAAGAAGATAAAACATACTTGTGGCATCTGAGGCTTGGCCATATTTCCTTGGAAAGACTCAGAAGACTAGAAAAGGTTCACGCCTTAGGTGAGTCATCTGTTGACACACTGCATGTCTGCGAGTGTTGCCTAGAGGTAAAAATGACTAAGTGTCCCTTCTCATCAAAGGGTAATAGGGCCACGGTAACTCTAGACTTAGTGCATTCAGACCTTTGTGGTCCGATGAACGTACAAGCTAGAGGCGGATACGAGTACTTTGTGACTTTCATTGATGACTACTCGAGATTCGGTTATGTTTATCTGCTGTATAGGAAGTCCGAGACTTTTGGAAAGTTCAAGGAGTTCCAAGAATAAGCGAAAGGCAACTAGGCAAGTCATTAAAATGCCTCCGCTCGGATCGTGGAGGTGAGTATTTAGATACTGAGTTCATTGACTACTTGGCTGAAAAAGGAATTTGTTTCCAACGTTCAGCGCCTATGACACCTCAGCCAAACGGAGTTGCTGAGAGGAGAAACAGGACATTGATTAACATGGTTAGATCAATGATGAGCTACGCCTCACTACCTATATCCTTTTAGGGTTATGCTTTCGAAGCAGCGGTCTACATTTTGAATGCAGTACCGTCAAAGTCTGTCGAAAAGGCACCCATAGAAATGTGGTCCGGACATCGCGAAAGCCTTCGTCACTTCCGCATATGGGGTTGTCCTGCACATGTGCTGATGGACAAGACTACCAAGCTACAATCACGTACGAAAGTATGTTTGTTTGTAGGCTATGCAAAAGGTACACGTGGTGGTCTATTTTACGATCCGGAAGATAACAAAGTGCTAGTCTCGACTAACGCTACGTTTTTGGAGGAAAGTTATATGAAAGACCACATACCTCGAAGTAAAATTGTACTAGAGGAATTACTCTCCGATGACGTCAGGCCTATTGTGGCTGTTGATGTTCTTGTAAACAACACTAATAATACGACAGTCACTTCCGACATTCCTGTTCCACCTAGACGTACTGCGAGAGTGGTTTGGCCACCGGCTCGGTACGGCATGGATTTAGAGGCAAACGTAGTCGCCTCTGATGGGGTGGAAGATAATCCTCCGACCTACAAGAAGGCCCGATTGGATCACGATAAGGATAAATGGATTGACGCGATGAATCAAGAGATGGAGTCTATGTACTCTAACTCAGTCTGGAAACTTGTAGAACTTCCTCAGGGTGAAAGGCCCATTGGATTTAATGGCTCTACAAGCGAAAGAAGGGAATAGATGGGAAGGTTGAAACCTTCAAAGCACGGCTGGTAGCCAAAGGTTACACACAGCGAGAGGGTATAGACTACAAGGAAACCTTCTCACCTGTGGCCATGATGAAAACCATCCGCATCCTCCTTTCGATTGCTGCATGTCTGGATTATGAAATTTGGCAAATGTGTTTAGGGTATATTTTACTATATTTTCGGGCTTAATCCCTAAACAATTTACCTTATTTTTAAGGGAAATAAATGAGAAAAGCGTGTTTTAACCGTTAAATTCCTATAATGGTTATTGAGGAATTATAATTTAATTATGAGGAAATTATGGGTTTAATTGTTATTTTTGTTACACATTTTTATTATTATTATTATTCGATGACTTGGTGTAACAACATTTTGCAGAAAATAAAGAAATGCGAGGGGGTGATATTATTTAATCAAGAGGATCAATTTCATTCAATCATTTGGATTTTATTTTGGGAAGATAAATATTATTCAATCAAAAGAATCTCAAGAAATAAAGAAGATATTCGGAGCAATTAAAGAAGGATAAATCAAATCTGATCGAGAGAGTGGAGTGAGGAACACGTTATACGAAGCACAGTGTGAACACGGGCATTTGGTAGGCTCGGTCGACCGAGCCATGACACTCGGTCGACCGAACGTGTCGGCTCGGTAGGTCGGTGGATTTTCGCATCGTTATCTTCTAGATCTTCCTATGTCGGCCACGATCCCTATAAAAACAGCATCCATGCGGAGAGAAAGAACACAACATCATACACATTACAGCCGCACTTTATCGTACAAAAGATGAGTCTTTTCTCTTCAATTTATTCTTGGAGATCAAGGATGATCGAAGGCTAAGCGATTCACAGTAGGACAACGGGATGAAGCCAATTCAACACCATCACAACCAAGGGATGTTCCGATAGCAATTATTTCGTGAGTTTGAATTGTAATTTCTTTATCAATTGAACGCTTTGAATGTTTTGTTTTGTTAGATCGAAAGATTGATGAAACAGTTATTTGTTTGAATTATAATGAGAATTATATTCATATGAGAACCTTTCTTTTGATACGATTAATGTTAATTCAAGAGATTGTTTATTGTTAATTGGGTAGGAGATTCGGAGACGAACTCATGATCATGTTCTTCATTGTTATGTTTGTTTTACTCGAGAAAGAAAACGAACCATAAATAAATTTGATTAAGGAAACTAGATCGAATTTAGGTTAGATCGTACCAAGGAATTTAATTCAACTCATAACTTGGTTGGGTAGTGGTTGTTTGGTGGATCCTTGTTGCCCTACTGTTCCTTTATATTCATAAGAAAGTTTGTACTTTCTGCTTCGTTATTTGCTTTTCTAAAACCCTAGTTTGAGATAATAATTCGTGACATATTAAATATAACAACTGCACCTTAATCCGATTAACTTTCGACTCCCTTAGGACGACCCGTAAACACCCTATACTACGAACCTTATACTTGGGGTGTTTCGGTTTATAAATTTTAGAACTAGTTTTTACCGAACAAAATGTATGTTAAGACAGCGTTTCTAAACGGCTTTCTCGACGAGGAAATCTGTATGCAGCAACCAGAAGGATTCATTGAAGAAGGTCCAGAGCACATGGTGTGCAAGTTGCTCAGATCCATTTATGGGTTGAAGCAAGGATCTCGTTCCTGGTATCATAGATTCGATCACACGATCAAGTCTTATGATTTCGAACAACACTTTGCTGAATCTTGTGTGTACAAGAAGGTTATCAAAGATAGTGTTGTATTTCCAGTGTTGTACGTTGATGACATACTCCTAATTGGCAACGATAAGAGGATGATGTCCGACATGAAAATTTGGTTGACCACGCAATTCCAAATGAAGGATTTGTGAGAAGCGAGTTATGTTCTAGGGATCCAAATTATAAGGGATCGCAAGAATAGGATGCTAGCTCTGTCCCAAGCAACTTATATAGATAAGGTGCTGGCACGCTTCAGTATGGAGAACGCAAAGAAGGGTTTTCTACCAACCCGTCACGGCGTTTACCTCTCTAAGACTCAGGGGCCTCAAACTCCGGAAGAGACTGAAGCTATGGGAAGAGTGCCATATGCCTCGGCTGTTGGTAGTCTTATGTATGCTATGAGGTGTACGAGACCTGACATTTGTTACGGCGTTGGATTAGTCAGCCGTTTTCAGTCAAATCCAGGACAACCGCACTAGACAACAGTAAAGAACCTCATCAAATATTTGAAGAGAACCAGAAATTATATGCTCGTCTATTCGAGTGGGAGTTTGGAGTTAGCGGGGTACACCAATTCTGACTTTCAGTCAGACAGAGATGATTCAAATCAACCTCTGGTTCAGTGTTTATGCTTGGTGGTGGTGCAATAGAATGGAGAAGCCAAAAGGAATCCAGCACAGCCGATTCAACAATGGAAGCTGAGTTCATAGCGGCCTCCGAGGCAGCTAAAGAAGCAGTTTGGTTAAGAAAGTTCATTAGCGGATTAGGCGTTGTCCCGAATGCTGAAGATCCTATTACTCGCTATTGTGATAACAATGGGCCCATTGCCAACTCTAGAGAACCTCGAAAGCACAGTAAGTCGAAGCATATAGAGAGGAAATACTGGGTGATCAACGATTTTGTCGATAGAGGGGACATTTCCGTCAAGAAAATCGCCTCCGCCGATAATCCTGCTGAACCATTCACCAAGACACTGTCGGTTGAAGCTTTTAGTCGACACTTGGAGACTATAGGTATTGGAGACATGTCTCATTTGCTTTAGAGCAAGTGGGAGTGATAGTTTGCTGTATTTTAAATAATAGGGTGTGCTCTAAAACAATTAATCACATGCTTTCGTGCAAGTGGGAGATTGTTAGGTGTGATGCCCGAAAGATAATTTTGTAATTGTTTTATTTAATAAATGAAATGGTATTATTATTCATATTTATTATTTTCATATTCACCGATGTGACAATAGTATTTACAATACAGAGAACCCTAAAGTATATCGTTTATGTAATCACTTAACTCATTGTATGGGATATACACGGGAGGATTGAGTTAGTGAAGATGTACTTAAAATACAATTAGCCCGTAGTGAAGTTAATCGAGAGTATCGGGTCCCTCCGTTAACGTGCTATTAATGCACCCAGAACACAATAGGTGTGAGTATCTTATCCGAACTTTCGGTTAAGAGAACCTAGTGGGGCATTTATATATGATAGATATATCATATAGGGCTGGACCGATTTCATTAGAGTTCACGATATAATTCCGTAATCGAGAAGTCTTATCAAATCAATCGATGATCATATTTATGGATATATCTTAATCTTGAGGTGATCACAGTCAACTGCTTGAATCAGTATGAGGTTTGACTTGACGGTTAAGGATTTACACTGAGTCTGTGGTCTGAATTACCCCATCTTGGCATTGTACTGGATTGAGTGAGTAGTCTGTGTTATCACAGATACGGAATCCATTCCTTCCATTTATGGAAGTAGATAGACGGTTCCCTTATTTGTTAATCCTAGAAACTGATCGATCGTACAAGTTCATATTACACTGATTAGCTACCAGTGAGTTGTATGAATTAATTGATCACAAGGGGGTTAATGGTAAATAAGGATAAGAGGTTCTAAAAAGGGTTAACGGTAACTTCCCGATTTAGAATGAACAGTCTATGGAGGATTAATCCATATGTAATGATTATATCAATGGACGCTTATTATCATTCTCGTGAGGAGATAAATATAATCTCATAATCGGAGGAGTGCAGTCACGGGATTATGGTGGCATATTCCTGTGATTGATTTATCGAATATAATTATTCTGTTCGTAAGATAATTTTTTATTTAATTTATCGGAGCCGCTGATTATTAGTCCATGGTCCCGACGTGCCTCCAAAATAGCATAGCTATTCTCGGACGTCGAATCCTAATAATATTAATTTAGTTCTTATTAGAATTTAATTAAAACGATATGTGAATTATTTGTTTAGTGAACTATTAAATTAGTTGGGCTAAATAATTAAATATGTGAAAAAGACATTTTTCATAATCTAGCCAAAATATGTGTTGTGGCTGAAAATTATATATTGACTACGTCAATAAAAATTTCGGCCAAGGCATGTGTATTAGGAAACAAGAAATTGTTTTAAGACATGTGCACAAAATATTTATTGGATAAATATTTATGGTAAGAAATAAAGATAAATATTATTCTAGATTTGTTCTAGAATATTATGGGATTATTTTTATTTATTGAATTTATTTTTATTTGCAAAATAAAATCCTTGGAGGTCAAGGATTACTCTCCTATATAAAGGGAGTTCTCCCAAGCCTAAACACACATGTAAAATTTCGACTTCTCCTCTTAGAGAGAAGAAGTAAAAATTTCGGCCAAGGGGAGAATTGGAAGAAAATCTTGGAGGTTTTCCGGGTAGCATATCGGAAGGATTCGAGACGAGAATTTCCTTCCACCGGGAGTTGCTTGGATCACACGTACGGAAGATCGCGGTGCTCTTCACACCTTTGTTTATTCTTTCTATTGCGGTTCTTCAACTTGGATTTTGAGATCCAAGAGGTATGTTCTACAACCCCCTTGTAGATGTAGATCTAGTTATTTTATTACGTGTAATTTATAGATCTAGATCCTTAAATCGCATCCGTTGCGGATGGTATTACTAACAGTGGGCACCTTAAAAACATCCATGAGCGGACACGATGTGAGGTTGAAAACTAAAGAAGCATCTATGCAAAATTTTGAAGAATATTTGAGTAGAGAAGGGAAAATAAAGAATAGTAGACCCCAGGAGGACTGCCAAGCAACACCGAAAGGAACCCAACGGAAGTGAATGCAGTGATTACTAGAAAGTGGAAGAGTATGTGGTAGCAATAGAGTAGAGAACTTCGGGAATAATGAAGTGGAAGATGATTTGGATGATAAGTTTGAAGAAGATATGGGAAATGAGGATGAAAAAGGATTAAGTGAAGGAGAAGAAGAGATCATCTCTGATTTTTTATGATTTGATAGACATGTTGAAGCAGAAAGCGAAGATGAGGAATGGATCAAAGTCCCGAGAATATTGAAGAATCTGAGGGCTAGTGATTTGAGAACCTTATTCAATGAACATGTTAGAGAAGAAACTCATATGGATAACAAGGCCTACGCCAACAATGCTACAGCTCACGCCCGGAACAAAAAAGAAAAAATAGGGAGTTTGGCAAGAAGCCCGGTTCACGCCAGACATGACATGGCTCACGCCGACAGCATGAGGAAGAATTCTGGGCACATTTCAAAGAAGGTAGTACAAGATCATGATACATGGAGACCCCCGAATGCGCAAACATTCAAGGAAGCATCATCATCTTCATCCAAGGGCAAAGGTAAGGGAGGTATAACTTCGAACCCTGAAATCATTGATCTTGAGTCTTTGCCTTACCCACCTAGGGTGCAAACTAAAAAGTTGGAAACGGATAAGAAGTATGCACGTTTCCTTGACATGTTTCGTCACCTTAATGTTAATATCCTAGTCATTGAAGCACTAATCAACATGCCCAGTTATGTTAAGTTTCTTAAGGATATCCTCTCGAACAAAAAGCGTTTAGAAGAATATGAGAATATTTGGCTCAATGAGGAATGCTCTGCAGTGCTGCAGCACAAGCTTCCACTTAAACTTAAAGACCCTGTTAGTTTTACTATTCCATGTTAGATTGGGGGCTTTTTGTTTAAGAAGGTGCATTAATCTCATGTCTTACGAGGATTATAAGAAACTAGGGATATGAAAACTCAAAAACACGGAGATGACCCTCCAATTAGCTGATAGATCAATTAAATGCCCTAAGGGAGTCATCAAAGATGTGTTAGTCAAGGTCGATAAGTTTTACTTCCCTGTTGATTTTGTGGTAATGGAAATGGAAGAAGGGTATTCAACGCCCCTTATCCTAGGTCGTCCATTCCCTAGCCACGAGAAGGACTCTTATCGAAGTTCAACGAGGTGAAGTAGTTTTGAGAGTAAATAAAGATAACGTCACTTTCAATATCTTCAAGGCAATGAAACATCCATATAACTCTCATGAGTCATGTTCTTTCGTAGACACTATATCTTTTATATGTGTGGATCGTACTAACTTGCAGGCCTTTGAAGACAATCATGAAGAGTGCTTGGCCTTATACATTTATGAAGAAGACGAGAATGACAAAGAGATGACATAAGTGATTTTTCACCTGGATGCAGTTGGTTCTTTTATGAGGCAACCTTGGCATCGTTATCTGGAATTGGAACTAGATGGTCTTGTTAAAGCCTTCGGTGGAGGAGCCACCAAGAAATTTGGAATTGAAACCTCTCTTTTCTAATCTCAAATATGCCTTTCTTGAAACTGATAATTTGCTTCATGTTATTATTTCATTGTCACTAACCATTTTTCAGGAGGATCAATTGTTGAGGATGCTTAGGCAACACAAGAAAGCGGTTGGATGGACAGTTGTAGATATTCAAGGAATAAGTCCAGAGATTTGTGTGCACAAAATCATATTGAATAAGGGTGCTAAGCCTAGTATCCAACCACAACGCCGCCTCAACCCAAACATGCAAAAAGTTGTCAAGAAAGAGGTTATCAAACTATTGGAGATGGGGATAATTTTACCCATATCAGAAAGTGAATGGGTAAGTCCCATCCCAGTGGTACCAAAGAGGAGCGGTTTCACAGTAACGGAGAATGACAAACATGATTGGATCCCAACAAGAGAAGTCACAGGATATCGGATGTGCATTGATTTCTGCAAACTGAATGATCATACTAGGAAGGACAATCATCCACTACCGTTCATAATACAGATGTTGGAACGATTGTGTGGACACAATTTTTATTGTTTTCTGGATGGTTACCCGGGCTCTTTGCAAATATTCATTGCAGCAGGAGACAGAGAAAAGACGACCTTTACTTGTCCTTATGGAACCGTTGTGTACAAAAGCATACCGTTTGGATTTTGTAATGCACCAGCAACCTTTCAGCGATGCATGATGGAGATATTCTCTGACGTGGTAGAAAATCTTCTAGAAATTATTGTGGATGATTTCAGTATATTTGGAGACTCTTTTGGAGAATGTCTATTGCACTTAGAGCGTGTTCTACAACGCTGTGAAGACACAAACATGGTCTTGAATTGGGAGAAATTCCATCTCATGGTGTCAGACGGTATTGTCTTGGGTCATAGAATTTCAGAAGTAGGTATTGAGGTGGATAAGGCAAAGATCGAAGTAATTGAAAAGTTATCCCCACCAGTGAATCTGCAGACGCTAAGATTATTTCTTGGGCATGCCGGTTTTATAGGCGTTTCATTGCAGACTTTTCTCGCATCGCCTGGCCTCTGAATCATTTGCTTGAAAAAGAGGTCTCTTTCAACTTTGATGATAAATGTATGGAGGCATTTGCGACATTAAAGAAGCGACTGACAAGTACACCAGTGCTAGTAGCACCGGATTGGAACTTACCTTTTGAGCTTATGTGTGATGCAAGCGATCTGGCGGTTAGGGCTGTGCAAGTCCAACGCAATGAAAAGGTTCTCAAAGAAATATATTATGCATCTCATACATTAAATACTGCACAACTCAATTATGCCATGATGGAAAATGAGCTACTTGCCATAGTTTTTGCATTGGATAAATTCTGCTCCTATCTCGTCGGTTCCAAGGTCATCGTTTACACTGATTATACCACACTGAAATATCTGTTGAGTAAGAAAGATGCAAAACCACGTCTTCTTAGATTGATTCTTTTGCTTCAAGAATTTGATATTGAGATCAAAGATTAAAAAAAAAGGTGGTGGGAATGTGGTAGCAGACCACTTGAGTCGCTTGGAATATGTTGAAGAGAAAGGAAATAGTTGAGAAATCAAAGATTCATTTCCGGACAAACAACTCCACATGGTTGATGCTCCCAACAATGCAACATATCAAAGCCGGTACTACACCAAAGGAGAGCTCGCCATGGCTCGGTAACATTGTTAATTATTTCACTTGCGAGTATGTTCCAGCTGATTGGACGTGGCAAAAGAAAAAAATTTCTTTCATGATTTAAAATTCTATTATTGGGAAAAACCGGACCTTTTTCGAAGGTGTTTGGATGGCATCATTAGGAAATGCGTCCCCGATAATGAAATTTTGAGTATCTTATCCTTTTGCCATGGTCGTGAGGTTGGCGGTAACCATGTCTTAGGTGTAGTGCCCGAAAGACAATTATATAATTGTTTCAGGACAGAATTAATGATTCATCTTATTATATGCATGTATGCTTATAATTAAGACACTACTGAAAACCCTAAGTACCTCGTTTATGTAATCACACAACTCAGTGTATGGCTATACACAAGAGGATTGAGTTAGTGAGATGTATTTAGAATTAACTTAGCCCGTAGCATTTATTAATCTGAGTATGGGTCTCAAGATTAATTTGCTAATAATGCGCCCAGAACACTTTAGGTGTGACAGTCTTATCCGGACTGTTGGTAATAGAGTACCTAGTGGGGCATTTATATATGATGATAATCATATAGGGCTGGATCGATTTGATTTGAGTTCTCAATATATTTCCGTGATCGAGAAGCCTTATCGAATCACAAGATGATCATATATGGATTAATCTCAATCCTGAGGTGATCGTAGACGACTTCTTAGACTAGGGTAGAGTTTGATGTGTTAGTAAGGATCACTTCGCAGTATGTGGTCAACACTTCTCGTTGGCTATATTCTGGAATGAGTGAGTAGTCTGTGCTATCACAGATATGGAATCCATTCCTTCCCTCGGGAAGTAGACAAACATTTCCTTTATTTGTTAATCCTAGAAACTGACCGATGCGCGCATGTCATATTATATTAGTTATGAACTATTTGGTCACTAGGGGGTTAATGGTAAATAAGGATAAGAGGTTTCGAGAAGGGTTTACGGAAATATCCCAAATCGTAAGGAACAGTCTATGGAGGATTTATCCGTATGTAATGATTATATCAGTGGACGCTTATCGACTCAAAGTTGAGTGTAAGTTTATATCTATATTCAAGCGAGTTCAGTTTCGGGTTTATGGTGGTGTAATCCCGGAATTAATAGATTGAATATAATTGTTCGGTCTGACGAATAATCTTATTTAATTTATTGTAGCTACTGAATATGGGTCCATGGTCCCCGACGTGGCTCCTAACATTGCATTTGTTTTCTCGTCGTTTCACCTCAAGTACAATTAAATAGTTGGATTGGACAATTTAATTGATATGTGGATTAATTGTTAGGTTGGACTAGATAATTAAATACATGGAAAAGAAATTTTTCGTGGATTCGGCCCAATTGGTGATAAAATTCGTGTGGCCCTATGCTTGCTAGGGTTTTGCCGAATTTTATTTTAATTGAATTATTGGGAAATTAGTTTTTTTGGATAATTATTTAACATGTGACTTATCTTTTATTTGTTAATTGATAATTCATGAAATACTAGATAATATATTTATTTATCCTAATTTGTTTGGGATATATATTATATTTAAATTAAGGATTAATTTAATGATTATCTGTTAATTATTAAATACTTGGAGGACAAAGATTACTCTCCTATATAAAGAGAGTTCTCCCAAGCCTCAAAACAACACATATTTCGACATATTCGAAGTATTGAGCTTAGATTTTTCGGCTCATATACTTGGGTTCGAGTTTTACAAAAACTTCGGGTTTCTCTAAGGTAGCATATTGAGGAGGTCCGGCGGCATGAAACACCATCCACCTAGTGGTGCTTGGAGACACACGTTGGAAGACTGTGGCTTCTCATCTAGCTTGGATCTTGGATTGAAGATTGTTCTTGGAGTTTATTGGCCATAAACTGGTAAGCAATCTAACCCCCCCCCCCCCCCCCGTAGGTTAGATTTATTATTTATGTATTTTGATTGTCTAGATCTAGATCTTGTACTTTACGCTGCGTAATCGGGTGGATCTATGATCCATCCGGCGATATTACATCCTAAAATTGGTATCAGAGTCTTTGATCTAGCAATCAAAGTATGTGAATTTTAGATCTAAGAGTGGAAAAAGCATGTTTAGATTGTTTTTGTTTTTCGTTTGCCTTTTTTTACGCAATTCGAAATATATCATGTTGTATGCCTTTGTGATTGTCGTGGTTGAAGAGATGGATTAGGGTTGATATTGTTTACCCTTAGATCTATTTTGTAGCTCTTTTGATTAGTATCAATTGAGCATAGGATGTGTAATTTATTTTATTTCAATTCAAAAATTGTATACATTGCACCTTTTGTAATTTATTTTTTGGATCCGGGTTCGAAACGACAAATATAATGGTGTAGAAGATCATGAAAAAGGTATAACGGGAGGAGGCCGGAATTTTTTTTTTCAGGGATCGGCGGTTCTTTTTTTTATTGCCTTTGACAACAAAAATAAAAAAAAATAAAAAATGGTCTCGGCAATGGTAATTTGATGCGGCAAGCCTGTTCCTTGTTTATTTGACCATTAGGTCAATGAATTTTTAAAAAAAAAAAGGTTTCACGGCATTTTTTTTTTTGCATGGTTTTGCATGCGCAATTTTTTTGTTGTTATAACCTAATTGGCTTTGCCGACAAAAAAAAAATTTATTTATTTTTGATCAGCCGAGAATTTAAAAAAAAAATATTTAAAACAATTTAAATAATATAGATATATTTTAAATATATTGGTATATTACAGCCTCCTCTCCTCGTCGTTCGTGGTTCGTGTAAAGATCGAAGGTTCGAGATCCGGCGTTTAAAGATCAAGATTCGAAGATCGAGACTTCAAGTTTTAGATTTAGTTTTTACTTTTCCTTAGAAATAGGTGCAAAGCAGTGATAAAATACAATAAATAAAACCGATGTCAACCCCAAGTGCGAAGGTTCGCAGCTATAGTGATGAAACCGGGTCGTATCCGCAGTGACTTGTACGAAAATAGTGTTTTTGCTTTCGATTTCTTTTGTAAGGTTGATGACTACGATCTTGGATTAAAAAACAATAAAACAAAGAGTTTGAAAATTGAAAATAAAAACTAGCACGTAACAAATCTTTCCGTAACAATTATAATTAAACAACTAGAAGCACCGTTGATCCACCACCCCACCGAAATTAACAAGAAAGACGCACATTCGTTTGCAAGCCTTGGATTATTATCTACTAAAAAGGCGTTTCCTCTCTCGATTTAACACCGATAACTAGTCCACCTCTCGATGCAACTAACGAATTTACGGAACAAAGATATGGATATAATGTCCTAATCTAACAATATTCTCCCTCAACTTTCGTTTGTTAGAAGAAATATTATCACTCTCCTTCACGGCAATCTATGAATTTATCAACTATCGTATGTCTAAATTCAATCACCATGCAACACAAGTATAGTCATACACATTGCACATAAACAATTCAAAACATGAAGGAAGAACAAGAAACTTACTAGAACGAATAAATGCAAAAATCCTTGTTTATTCCGGCGATGGTGGCTTCACATTGGTGGTTCTAGCCTCGGGCCTTTAGCCACTCATCTTCTTCAAAAACAAACTTATTTGCTGAATTGAAATTGAAAGAAAAATAAAAGAAATACTATCTATGAATCTAATTTATTGCTAATTGCTATACTAATTTTCTGATGTTTCTGGATGATGTTTCTGCTCGAATGGATGCTGCTTATATAGGAGTTTGTGGCCGACATAGGGAAGGATCTAGAAAATGCGTCGGATTAATTTCTGCAGCCTCGGTAGACCGAACCTCTTGGCTCGGTCGACCGAATAGCAAGGCTCGGTCGACCGAGCCTCTTTTTGTATGCATTCACACTTCAGCTTCGTAAAATGTGTTCCCCACTCCACTCTTTCACTCTGATCTGATTTATCCTTCAAATGCTGATCCGATTTTCTTCTTTATTTTGAAATCCTTGATTGAATGACATAAATCTTCTCAATAAATAATATCCCCTTGCATTTCTTTATTTTCTGCAAAATTATTGTTACACCAAGTCATCGAGTAATAATAATAATAAAATGTGTAACAAAATAACATTTAATCCCAATATTTCCTCCTAATTAAATTATAAACCCTCAATGAACATTATATGAATGTATTGGTTAAAAACATGCTTTTCTCATTTATTTCCTTTAAAAACAAGGTAAATTGTTTAGGGATTAAGCCCGAAAATATAGTAAAATATACCCTAAACAACTCCCCCACACTTAGCTTTTTGCTTGTCCCTGAGCAAAACAAACAACGACAAACTATCAAAAACCCACATAATTTGACACGAGATGTAGTCATGCTCACATCAAGCTAGTATCTAGCAAATCGAACTCACTCGGTGATTGTGTGTGCTTGAACCCGCTAAACTTCCACCGATCCTCTCTTGATGTATTAAATCAAGCACTAACGATCATCCGGTTAAATAAACGAAGTTCGTTCGTCTACAAAGACTTACCCTACAAAAACTATTTATCAAGAACAAAGTAACCAACTCACATTTAAATTCCTTTACTTGGTGCCAAGAAAATACCTTTCAGGTCTCTACTGGGTTTAGATCAACTCGACTTAGAGTTCCAAAAGGCCTATATTTTCTTCCATCGTCGTGTCTCAAAAGTATAACACTCTCCCCTACTTTAGAGGCATTCACCCTGAGATCACTCAAACCTATACTGTCCAAGGTAAACCACACTCCCCAATTGGGGCAGTATCCAAGTGGACTCGAGGTGATAGTCGCAAACAACTTCCGCAATTTAATTTTTTCAAAATTTTCAAAATTTTTCTTCTTTTTTAACACTCTTTGGAAACTCCCGGTCAGGTATCATTTCTAACACATTCAAGACTTTTAAGGTTCTCAAGACACTAAGGTACTTAGATTCTAACTGGTGAGTATAGTACGAGTTCTTAACTTTCATCGGTGCTAAGTAAGTGGTTATCTGCACTAGAATTGGCTATCCCTTAACTAACCGGAGACTATTTTATATTTTTGGTTCCTCATCTAACAGTTCGTGTACCGAGGTTCAAGTGAGTATTTGATCTACCAAACCTATTCTTAGAACATGATATGACTACTGATAACAATTAAAGGTGCCAAATTACAAAACTAGCATGTCATTGAAGTTACTCGGGACTCACAAATTTTCAAAAATTTTATCAAATTTTTCAAAGGAGCACAACTAGATAACATGTAAAACAAACCAGTAAAACAAACCAATAAACCCTCCCCCACACTTAAGTTACATGATGTCCTCAGCGCGTGCAAAATAAGAAAAACTTAGCTGGTTGTAATTCGAAAGTTGCAATTCTGGAAGTGGTCGCGAGTCAGATCCATAAATGCTTGAAGAAATCAGTAGAATGTGGACCATCCACCGGTAAACTGATATCATCTGAAGGCTCACAATCGCTATCGCAAATATCCTGCACACATGGGGAAACAAGACGTACCTCGGGGATAGGGGCACAAAAGATGATAGACAAGGCAATATCATGGAACAAAGCAGAAGCAATGCAAAAATTGATAATAACCGAATCTATGTGAAATGTAGTGCACAAATGTAATATCGAGAGATACTGGGGTACATGAGGAAATAAAAAGAAACAAACAGGGGTCATGATGTGGGCAATCGTCCAAGTACAGATCCATAGTCAGAAACTGCTAGGTGGAAAACATTAGCAACCAACAAGAGAAACAAAGCAAAAATAAACTACAAATAAAAAGAAAAAGATATCTAGGTTACCGTCCTAGTATGGCTTAATTATAGTCGGGAGCTCGACTAACCAATAAAAACTCAACCGGGGTCAGGCCAGTGAAGCCTCATCCCGGAATTATTCTCGACCTTCTCGGGGTCAACAGGCTGGAATCCACAAGAACAAAGTCTCGCCAACGTCTTGGCCATATCATCAAACTTCTGTATCCACTTCGTACCTATGATTCTTCTCTTCTTCTTTTTAGGTTTCTATTTCACAAGCCGAGGTGCAACATCAGAGAGCACAACATCATCAAAGAACTCACAGAGATGTAAATCATCGGGTGCCGAAGGATCGGAGCTGGTTTGACTAGGGACGTCGTTCAGATAGAAAACCACCGGTCGTTCCTTTTGTTGACCAATATAGTGTTTTAACCGATGACCATTTACTCGAACAACCCGCCCGCTTTATCTTTCAAATCAACCGCTCCACTAGGGAATACCTGAAAGATTTCAAAGGGGCCAGACCAACGGCTGCGTAGCTTACCAGGAAACATATGTAACCTGGTATTATACAGTAAAACCCACTCGCCCGCTTTGAATTCCCTAATCTTGATTTTCTTGTCGTGAAGCAGTTTAGTCCTTTCCTTACTGATTCTTGAGCTCTCGTAGGCCTAGAGTCTGAACTGATCAAGCTCCTGCAACTGCATTAATCGCTTTTCTATGCATAACTAGCTATCGAAATTCAAGAATTTAATAGCCCAGAACGCTCTGTGCTCAAGCTCGATTGGCAGGTGGCAGGCCTTGCCATAAACCATCTGAAACGGAGATGTGCCAATAGGAGTCTTGAAAGCTGTCCTGTAGGCCCAGAGCACATCATCCAGTTTCTGACTCCAGTCCGTCCTATTAGAATTCACCGTCTTCTCAAGAATGCTCTTCAGGCTTCGGTTACTCACTTCAACTTGTCCACTCGTCAGAGGGTGATAGGGGGTAGCAGTTTTGTGTTTCACCCCATATCGTTCTAAGATCTTTTCTAGTGGAGTGTTGCAGAAGTGAGTTCCCTCGTCACTGATGAGGGCTCGTGGACAGCCAAACCGCGTGAAAATATTTTTCTTTAGGAAGTTCTTGACCACCTTGTGGTCATTCCGCGGTGTTGCTATCGCCTCTACCCACTTTGACACGTAGTCGACGCAGACCAGAATGTACTTGTTCCCATACGAGGATGGAAATGGTCCCATGAAATCAATACCCCATACGTCGAAAACCTCGCATTCTTGGATGGGGTGGAGGGGCATGTCCATTCGCCGAGAAAGTTTACCGGTGCGTTGGCACCGGTCACACCCTTTTACAAAGCTCTCTGTATCCTTAAAAAATGTTGGCCAGTAGAAACAGGACTGAAGAATCTTCGCAGCAGTCTTCCCAGCTCCATAATGACCTCCTACAGGTCCACCATGGCATTGCTCCATAATGTCCCTCTGCTCGAACTCAGGGACACACCTACGGAGCAATCCATCCTTGCAACGCTTGAAGAGAATGGGATCGTCCCACACATAATAGTTTAAATCCGAAAAGAATTTCTTCTTTTGCCGATATGTCGTCGTCGGTCCGGATATCCGCCGCTCAAGAAGTTTGCAAAAGGTGCAAACCAAGGAGAACCTTTTCCAAAGCACGGGCGGGAGCAACCTCGCACACATCAATGGTCATGAGTTGCTCGGTTGGAAAATCAATTCCAATCTCATCCGACTCTACCGAGGATCGTCGGTCGCCGAGACATGTGGTCGGCTACCACATTCTCGCTACCCTTCTTGTCCCGGATATGAACATCAAACTCTTGTAAAATCAAGATCCATCTCAACAAACGAGGCTTGGCATCAGCCTTGTTCAACAGATACTTCAATGTAGAATGGTCTGTCCAGACCGTGACCTCCGACCCATGCAAGTAGCTTCTAAATTTATCCATGGCAAAAACTACTGCCAACAACTCCTTCTCAGTTGTTGCATAATTTACTTGCGCTGGGTTTAAAGTGTGACTAGCGTAGTAGATGGGTCGGAACCTTCCGTCCACTCTCTGACCTAGCACCGCGCTGACTGCATAATTAGAAGCATCACACATAAGCTCGAAGGGAGCTTTCCAGTCGGGTGCTATAAGAATTGGCGAGGTAACCAACTTGTCATTTAGTTCTTTAAACGCTCTTTCACACTCAGGGGTGAAAATAGACTTCACATCTTCTCTTAAGAGAGATGACAAAGGCTTGGCTATTTTAGAAAAGTCTTTGATGAATCGCCTATAGAAGCCGACATGACCCAAGAATCCTCTTACTTCTCTTGCATTTTTGGGGTATGTCATTTTTTCAATAGCTTCTACCTTCGCTTTGTCGACCTCAATACCTTCTTTGGACACCTTGTGTCCCGAACAATTCCCTCTTCCACCATCGGTGGCACTTCTCCCAATTTAAGACTAAGTCCTTCTCAATGCACCGGGACAAAACTTTATCAAGATTGTGTAAACAGTGGTCGAAACTGTCCCCGAACACAGAGAAGTCATCCATAAAAATCTCCATCACCTTCTCCACTAAACCATCAAAGATAGCCAGCATACATCTTTGAAATGTAGCCGGTGCGTTGCAGAGACCAAATGGCATTCTTCGGTAAGCAAAGGTGCCTGAGGGACAGGTGAAGTTAGTCTTTTCTTGATCAGTGGGGTCGATAGCTATCTGAAAGTATCCCGAATAGCCATCCAGAAAACAATAAAATTGCTTGCCACTAAGCCTCTCATGGAACTGGTCAATGAATGGCAAGGGGAAGTGGTCTTTTAGAGTTACCTCATTTAGTCTTCTGTAGTCGATGCAAACTCTATACCCAGTGACTTGCCGTAGGGCAATCTCTTCCCCTTTTCATTCTTCTCGATAGTAATCCCTCCTTTCTTTGGCACCACCTGAGTGGGGCTCACCCATTCACTATCGGCTATTGGGTAGATGATACCCATGTCAAGCAATTTGATGATTTCCTTCTTAACGACCTCCTGCATGTGAGGGTTTAGCCTTCTCTGAGGTTGTCGCACTTTCTTCGATCCCTCAACGGTCCTGATCTTGTGCATACAGATATCAGGGCTTATCCCCTTGATATCTCCCACTTGCCAACCAAAGGCGGGGATATTATCTTGCAGCACTTTGATAAGCTTTTCTTCCTCCTTCGGTTCTAACTTAGATGAAATAATCAAAGGGAGCTTATCACCGTCCCTCGAAAAAAATGTATTTCAAGTGTTGAGGCAAGGGTTTCAACACTAAATCCGACGGTGGCTCCTCCACACTTGGTCTTAATTTATCGCCCTTAAGCTCCGGATCTCCAAGCTTATCATAAGGGCTCGAAGCATCATGGCCTCCCGGCGACGGGGGTTTCATCCCCTTTTGCAAATCTGGCCATGTCACCATGCCTCTTCCTCATTTTCTTTCTTACCATCTCATGGTAATCAGAACTTTCCTTTTCCTCCTTCTCAATCTCTTCTAAAAATTTCTTCCACTCCTCATCAGTCCATGTTGCAGATTGTTTATTGAATTCTTCCTTATCCCAACTGCCCATGAACACTTGTTCATCATACTCATCGGTGAAATCGTCCTCAATAGCTAAAAAGTGTCACTTTGGATGCGTGCTTCACTGCATTGCCCACATTGAACTTTACACTCTCATCCTCCAAATGTAGGGTTATCTCGCCACTGTAGGAATCTAGTAAGGCACGGGCGGTTGCAAGAAAAGGTCTTCCAAGGATCAAGGGGGTTTTCTCATCATTGGTCATGTCCATGATTACCCAATCAGCTGAGTATATGAAGTTCTCAACCTTGACCAACACATCTTCTACAGTTCCCCTTGCATACTTCACACTTCTATCTGCAAGTTGAAGAGAAATAGGTCTAAGAGTAATCGATTGATCCAATCCAAGAGATTGGAAGATTGAAGTAGACATCAGATTGACTGATGCTCCCGAGTCGCATAAAACATTGTGGAAGTCCCTGTTCCCGATAGTACACGAAATCGTGAATTTACCAGGGTCCGGACACTTCACAGGATGTTTAGTCTGGCCGATTGCGGAGCATTCTTCATTCAACACTATGTGCTCGAGCTCTTGAAGCTTCTTCTTCAACTCACCGCGTCCTTTATAAACTTTGTATACTTTGGCATCCCTACCAAAAGATCAACTAATGGAATGTTTGCCTCGGTATTCTTGAGCAAATCGATAACCTTCTTATACTCCTTATCGACCGTTAATGACGGCTTGTTCTTGCTAGGTGGGTAAGGGAGATCGCAAGGTCCTCCTCGGTGAAGGTCTTCTTTGTTTGTCTTATGATTGATTGCTTTGTCTTCCCTATCTTTCCACCTCACATGCTTCCCGAACTCAACTTAGAATCCGACTTCTTTTCGGCGGTATTCTCAACTCTCACATTTCTTTCGAATTTCCTTTTTCACTTGGGTCAACGGCCGTCCCGGCAAAGATCCTCCTCCGAGGAGAAAGAAGATCTTCCCCTCCCCGCCTCTCGCTCGCGGGGAGGGGCTATTCGTTTCCCCGGTTGGTCCGACCGCCAACCGCTTTCCCACTCCTCGGATTTACGACATTCAACTCATCTTGACCATAGTTCCATGGTGCAGCCGGATCGGTGAAAGTATTCGGTCATTCTGGACCACGTTAACCCCTCGGGGGTTCTTCTCAGTAAAACTCGGCAGCTGACCTTGAGGTCGACTTGCTTGCTGCCCCGAAATCTGTCCCATTTGCACCTCTAAATTCCACATTGTACTGGTCAAAGTACTCAATGCATTTGCCAACTGAGTGTTGGCCTCGACTTGCTCACTCAACTTTTGTTCTAAGATCTGAAATGATTGATTCTGATTTTGATTTTGATTGACCGGTGGATTATTGTTCCATGCCGGTCGAGAGTTGGATTGAAAATTGCTCAGATTAGGCCTTGGGGCCTGAAACTGATGGGAATTTGCTACCCTAGAAGGGTCACTCCAGTAATTAAACCCTTGAGTGTTCTGATTCGACCCAAATGTCGATAATTTTGAGAACTGAATGCATTCACCTACTCTGAATGCAGCAATAGATGACATTGATGGAATGTGTGCCCAATAGTATTGCAATTTTGGCAGACAACGTTGTTTTGCACAGCTTTGACCTGAGGGATCGGGTCAAGGCACCGACATGCTTGCGATGGCCTTGGCCATGGCGGTTGTCACATACAAGACTTTGAACATTCATTGCCGCCACTTGCTTCGTATTGCGGCTAACGAGCCTTTAGAAGTGTGGTCTCATCTACCTCATACTTCCCCGGAGTCGAGCTCTTCGACCGGATGCACCTTTATAGGTAGGGGCATAATTATACTTTGCAATATCTTCAAACAACGTCCATCCCTCTTCGGTGTCTTTCTCGAAATGCACTCCAAAGAAACTATTCACCATTCCCTTAGTCAATTCGGTCAAACCACTATCGAAAGTGTTGACCAATCTTTGTTTATCCAGCCCATGGTGGGGGCACTTTCTCAAGAGAGACTTAAATCGTTTCCATGCATCGCAAAACGATTCCCTCTCAGTTTGCACAAAAGTGAATATGTGATTCAGAAGATGAGCCGTCTTTGCAGGTGGAAAGTACTGGCTCAGAAATTCTTTCTCCAACTCCTCCCACGAAGTAATGGAGTCGACTGGTAAAGATGTATACCATTCTTTCGCTTCTCCCTTCAGTGAGAAGGGAAAAAGTTTCATTCTCAGGGTGTCCTCAGTGACCCCTTTGATTAAAGTAGTCCCGCACGATTCTAGAAATGAGTGAATGTGATCGTGTGGGTCCTCAGTGGAGAAGCCATGGAATGTGGAACCTCTCACCAAGTTGATTAAAGAAGTTTTGAGTTCGAAATAATCAGCCGTGATTTCGGGAATCACGACCGCTTGCAGATTTACTTTCACGGTAGACGGCATGGCATAGTCGCAATGTCCTTTGATCTGCGCCATTTCCTCAACTTGGGCTTCTTCCTCAACGTATTCTTCAGGATCGTTTGCCTCGTCCGTCGATCCGGCGAGTCGAGCCAAACGTCTATTCGGTCGAACGATGGTTCGCTCTAGCTCCGGGTTATATAAAAGTGGTCCCCCGTGAGTTCGAGTTTGCATAAACCACGTTCGAACCAAATGTTCGGGTCAAAATAAATTTTTTTATTTTATTTTATTTTATTTTTTTAAATTAAGTATAATCCTTTAATTAGACTCAACAACTAAAAACTAAACTAAAACAGACTCGAAACAGGTTCGAAAAATGCAAATAAAACAGAACAGAATACTGTAAGACTATCACAGAACAGAAACAGAGAAAAGAAAAAATATAATAAATAAATAACTCTCGGTCGACCGAGAGGTCAGGTTCGGTCGACCGAACTGAATTTTTTTATTTTTTTTTATATTTTTTTTTAAAGATTAGTACGCACCGGACTTAGCGACCGTCCAGAAATTACAGAGACTGAAAACGAAAACTTTCCGTGCCAAGTCCCCGGCAACGGCGCCAAAAATTTGTTTGCGGTTTTATGCAAAGTAGTGATAAAATATAATAAATAAAACCGATGTCAACCCCAAGTGCGAAGGTTCGCAGCTATAGTGATGAAACCGGGTCGTATCCGCAGGGACTTGTACGAAAATAGTGTTTTTGCTTTCGATTTCTTTTGTAAGGTTGATGACTACGATCTTGGATTAAAAAACAATAAAACAAAGAGTTTGAAAATTGAAAATAAAAACTAGCACGTAACAAATCTTTCCGTAACAATTATAATTAAACAACTAGAAGCACCGTTGATCCACCACCCCACCGAAATTAACAAGAAAGACGCACATTCGTTTGCAAGCCTTTGATTATTATCTACTAAAAAGGCGTTTCCTCTCTCGATTTAACACCGTTAACTAGTCCACCTCTCGATGCAACTAACGAATTTACGGAACAAAGATATGGATATAATGTCCTAATCTAACAATATTCTCCCTCAACTTTCGTTTGTTAGAAGAAATATTATCACTCTCCTTCACGGCAATCTATGAATTTATCAACTATCGTATGTCTAAATTCAATCAGCATGCAACACAAGTATAGTCATACACATTGCACATAAACAATTCAAAACATGAAGGAAGAACAAGAAACATACTAGAACGAATAAATGCAAAAATCCTTGTTTATTCCGGCGATGGTGGCTTCACATTGGTGGTTCTAGCCCCGGGCCTTTAGCCACTCATCTTCTTCAAAAACATCCTTATTTGCTGAATTGAAATTGAAAGAAAAATAAAAGAAAGAATATCTATGAATCTAATTTATTGCTAATAGCTATACTAATTTTCTGATTTTTCTGGATGATGTTTCTGCTCGAATGGATGCTGCTTATATAGGAGTTTGTGGCCGACATAGGGAAGGATCTAGAAAACACGTCGGATTAATTTCTACAGCCTCGGTAGACCGAACCTCTTGGCTCGGTAGACCGAATAGCAAGGCTCGGTCGACCGAGCCTCTTTTTGTATGCATTCACACTTCAGCTTCGTAAAACGTGTTCCCCACTCCACTCTTTCACTCTGATCTGATTTATCCTTCAAATGCTGATCCGATTTTCTTCTTTATTTTGAAATCCTTGATTGAATGACATAAATCTTCTCAATATATAAAGGGATTATCTAATGGAATGAGATACGCTTTTCCCACTTTTACTTTTACACGTTATCAGCACGTAGCTCGAGAAAAAAAAAAAAAAAAAAACCCTAATTGAGCTGCCGCCGCCGCCCAGCCCCGCTGCCGCCGCCGCCCAGCCCTGATGCCGCCGCCGCCCAGCCCGCCGCGAACAGCTTTATCCATCAACGGCGATATCCCTTTGGTGAACAGATCTATCAATTCTCCAGTGAACGGTATGCACAAAAACTCTACCCGATGCTCCTTTTGTTTCAGATTACCATGCTCTCAGAATATTGCGTTCCTTTATGTGAAAAAAAATAAGAAGTCATAGTATTTTGGTGTTCAACCGTACATAATTATTATGATGTTATTCTTCTCTCGTTTGATTTTGTTTCGTTTTGTACATATGTTTATTTTGCTTATGGTAAATACTCGCATCGCCGCCGTCGAAGAACAGGGATAGTATTTATTCATCTTTGTCAAAGTTTTATGATATATTATAATATTAATAATATCTCGTAATAATAATAAAGAAAAAAAGAAAAGAACTATATCATGCAAGTATGTGGCCGACGCATTTTGTCTTCGAAGGATAAAAAGGAGACAACTCGTTCTTGTGCACAAAACAAAATAGAAATAAATAAATAGATAATAATAGTAATAATAATAATAAAATACAAAGGTGGTGTATATATTTCCAAATATTATTGATTGTGATGATGTTCACTTTGTTTTGATATTTAAATATTATTCCATGTGTTATTATTTGATATGTATATGCATGTTGCCATGAAAAATGTTATGTGCTATGTTTGCCCGAAATTTCAAATTGAGCATAATAATTATATGTTGATTGTCTTATAAATAAGATTATATGTCATCCTATGATAAAGAAATTTCATAGGCGTTATATACTAAGTACAAAACAATCAATGTGATAAAGTATCTTCACAAAGCATCGAAAAAATGAGTGACCGCTATGTACCATGGCATCGTGATCCAATTCACACTCTTGGAAATTAATTATTGTGGATGTCTTATGACTACATAATTAATATGCTCTTCACTCTTGTTTATGTAGATGGCTGATACAACTCGACCCGAATTTGAAATCTTGGACTCAGAAGGAATTGAGTACCACCGCTGGGTTTCAGATGTGGAAATGGCCTTTGTTGCAAAGGACTACACTCTCACTATCAAAACACCCACCGACCCTAAGGACGACCCATCTGCTAAAGTAAAAGCAAATGCCCTAATGTTCTTGAGGCGACATATTGACTCTAGCTTACGCTGGGAGTACCTTCAGTTGAAAACACCCAAAGAACTGTGGGATGCCCTAGAGGGACGTTTTGGGAACATTCATGACACTTTACTCCCGAACTGTCTGCTCAGTGGAATGAAATCCGCTTGCTTGACTACAAAGGGGTAGACCAATTCAACAAAGACATGTTGCGTCTTAGAGCACGTCTCAAATTCTCGTGGAAAGGAACTCACGAGAAGATGATATGATCCGAAGACTCTTTCCACTTTTCCTACTTCGGCACTTATACTAGCGAACCGGTATAAGATAGGTTGGAGTACGACAAGAAAAATATTACGACCTTTCACAAATTGATCAACATGCTGCAAGTGGCTGAGCGGCATGATCAAGTTCTCATGAATAATAATGCCAGACCTGCTGGGACAAAGAAAATTCCTGAGGTTAACTATGGCAAGATGAAAGGTGGAAAGAACCCCAAAGAAAAGGGAGTTGGACGTGCTGAGCCTTACCCACGTGGAAACAATGCACCACGTGGAAAGGGACCTAGGGGCCGTAGTATGGGCCGTGGAGGTCCCCCCTAATGTATGGCGCGAAATGGTGGTGATGGTCCTAGTGGCCATGGTGGTCCTAAGGCTAAGGTGCAAAAGGCACCTAAGAACCCTCAAGAAAAAAGGGAGAGAGTTGGAACCGAACCTTGCTATAGGTGTGGAGTTACTTGGGCATTGGTATAATACACCGCCGAGCAAGTAACAAAGTAGCACCAATTACAAGAGGTATAGGGAATCTAGAGAACAAGAGGCCCACTATACGGAAGATGGAGGCAATGACAACGATGTCAACCTCACAATTGCGGACTTCAATAGCAACAAGAACCAACGTGTTCCCCACTCCACTCTTTCACTCGATCGATTTATCCTTCAAATGCCGATCCGATTTTCTTCTTTATTTTGAAATCCTTGATTGAATGACATAAATCTTCTCAATAAATAATATTTTCCCCTTTTGCATTTCTTTATTTTGCATTTCTTTATTTTACGCAAAATTATTGTTACACCAAGTCATCGAGTAATAATTATAATAAAATGTGTAACAAAATAACATTTAATCCCAATATTTCCTCCTAATTAAATTATAAACCCTCAATGAACATTATATGAATGTATTGGTTAAAAACATGCTTTTCTCATTTATTTCCTTTAAAAACAAGGTAAATTGTTTAGGGATTAAGCCCGAAAATATAGTAAAATATACCCTAAACAACTCCCCCACACTTAGCTTTTTGCTTGTCCCTGAGCATAACAAACAACGACAAACTATCAAAAACCCACATAATTTGACACGAGATGTACTCATGCTCACATCAAGCTAGTATCTAGCAAATCGAACTCACTCAGTGATTGTGTGTGCTGAACCCGCTAAACTTCCACCGATCCTCTCTTGATGTATTAAATCAAGCACTAACGATCATCCGGTTAAATAAACGAAGTTCGTTCGTCTACGACACTTACCCTACAAAAACTATTTATCAAGAACAAAGTAACCAACTCACATTTAAATTCCTTTACTTGGTGCCAAGAAAATACCTTTCGGTCTCTACTTGGGTTTAGATCAACTCGACTTAGAGTTCCAAAAGGCCTATATTTTCTTCCATCGTCGTGTCTCAAAAGTATAACACTCTCCCCTACTTTAGAGGCAGTCACCCTGAGATCACTCAAACCTATACTGTCCAATGTAAACCACACTCCCCAATTGGGGCAGTATCCAAGTGGACTCGAGGTGATAGTCGCAAAGAACTTCTGCAATTTAATTTTTTTCAAATTTTTCAAAATTTTTCTTCTTTTTTCAAACTCTTTGGAATCTCCCGGTCAGGTATCATTTCTAACACATTCAAGACTTTTAAGGTTCTCAAGACACTAAGGTACTTAGATTCTAACTGTGAGTATAGTATGAGTTCTTAACTTTCATCAGTGCTAAGTAAGTGGTTATCTGCAGCTAGAATTGGCTATCCCTTAACTAACCGGAGACTATTTTATATTTTTGGTTCCTCGTCTAACAGTTTCGTGTACTGAGGTTCAAGTGAGTATCTGATCTACCAAACCTATTCTTAGAACATGATATGACTACTGATAACAATTAAAGGTGCCAAATTACAAAACTAGCATGTCATTGAAGTTACTCGGGAAAATCACAAATTACAAAAAGTATCCGCAGGGACTTGTACGAAAATAGTGTTTTTGCTTTCGATTTCTTTTGTAAGGTTGATGACTACGATCTTGGATTAAAAAACAATAAAACAAAGAGTTTGAAAATTGAAAATAAAAACTAGCACGTAACAAATCTTTCCGTAACAATTATAATTAAACAACTAGAAGCACCGTTGATCCACCACCCCACCGAAATTAACAAGAAAGACGCACATTCGTTTGCAAGCCTTGGATTATTATCTACTAAAAAGGCGTTTCCTCTCTCGATTTAACACCGTTAACTAGTCCACCTCTCGATGCAACTAACGAATTTACGGAACAAAGATATGGATATAAAGTCCTAATCTAACAATATTCTCCCTCAACTTTCGTTTGTTAGAAGAAATATTATCACTCTCCTTCACGCCAATCTATGAATTTATCAACTATCGTATGTCTAAATTCAATCACCATGCAACACAAGTATAGTCATACACATTGCACAGAAAAATTTCAAAACATGAAGGAAGAACAAGAAACTTACTAGAACGAATAAATGCAAAAATCCTTGTTTATTCCGGCGATGGTGGCTTCACATTGGTGGTTCTAGCCTCGGGCCTTTAGCCACTCATCTTCTTCAAAAACATCCTTATTTGCTGAATTGAAATTGAAAGAAAAATAAAAGAAAGACAATCTATGAATCTAATTTATTGCTAATTGCTATACTAATTTTCTGATGTTTCTGGATGATGTTTCTGCTCGAATGGATGCTGCTTATATAGGAGTTTGTGGCCGACATAGGGAAGGATCTAGAAAATGCGTCGGATTAATTTCTGCAGCCTTGGTAGACCGAACCTCTTGGCTCGGTCGACCGAATAGCAAGGCTCGGTCGACCGAATAGCAAGGCTCGGTCGACCGAGCCTCTTTTTGTATGCATTCACACTTCAGCTTCGTAAAACGTGTTCCCCACTCCGCTCTTTCACTCTGATCTGATTTATCCTTCAAATGCTGATCCGATTTTCTTCTTTATTTTGAAATCCTGGATTGAATGACATAAATCTTCTCAATAAATAATATCCCCTTGCATTTCTTTATTTTCTGCAAAATTATTGTTACACCAAGTCATCGAGTAATAATAATAATAAAATGTGTAACAAAATAACATTTAATCCCAATATTTCCTCCTAATTAAATTATAAACCCTCAATGAACATTATACGAATGTATTGGTTAAAAACATGCTTTTCTCATTTATTTCCTTTGAAAACAAGGTAAATTGTTTAGGGATTAAGCCCGAAAATATAGTAAAATATACCCTAAACAACTCCCCCACACTTAGCTTTTTTCTTGTCCCTGAGCATAACAAACAACGACAAACTATCAAAAACCCACATAATTTGACACGAGATGTAGTCATGCTCACATCAAGCTAGTATCTAGAAAATCGAACTCACTCAGTGATTGTGTGTGCTGAACCCGCTAAACTTACACCGAGCCTCTCTTGATGTATTAAATCAAGCACTAACAGTCATCCGGTTAAATAAACGAAGTTCGTTCTGTCTACAGCACTTACCCTACAAAAACTATTTATCAAGAACAAAGTAACCAACTCACATTTAAATTCCTTTACTTGGTGCCAAGAAAATACCTTTCAGGTCTCTACTAGGTTTAGATCAACTCGACTTAGAGTTCCAAAAGGCCTATATTTTCTTCCATCGTCGCGTCTCAAAAGTATAACACTCTCCCCTACTTTAAAGGCAGCAACCCGAGATCACTCAAACCTATACTGTCCAAGGTAAACCACACTCCCCAATTGGGGCAGAATCCAAGTGGACTCGAGGTGATAGTCGCAAACAACTTCCGCAATTTAATTTTTTCAAATTTTTCAAAATTTTTCTTCTTTTTTCAAACTCTTTGGAAACTCCCGGTCAGGTATCATTTCTAACACATTCAAGACTTTTAAGGTTCTCAAGACACTAAGGTACTTAGATTCTAACTGTGAGTATAGTACGAGTTCTTAACTTTCATCAGTGCTAAGTAAGTGGTTATCTGCAGCTAGAATTGGCTATCCCTTAACTAACCGGAGACTATTTTATATTTTTGGTTCCTCATCTAACAGGTTCGTGTACTGAGGTTCAAGTGAGTATCTGATCTATCACACCTATTCTTAGAATATGATATGACTACTGATAACAATTAAAGGTGCCAAATTACAAAACTAGCAAGTCATTGAAGTTACTCGGGAAAATCACAAATTACAAAAAGTATCCGTAGGGACTTGTACGAAAATAGTGTTTTTGCTTTCGATTTCTTTTGTAAGGTTGATGACTACGATCTTGGATTAAAAAACAATAAAACAAAGAGTTTGAAAATTGAAAATAAAAACTAGCACGTAACAAATCTTTCCGTAACAATTATAATTAAACAACTAGAAGCACCGTTGATCCACCACCCCACCGAAATTAACAAGAAAGACGCACATTCGTTTGCAAGCCTTGGATTATTATCTACTAAAAAGGCGTTTCCTCTCTCGATTTAACACCGTTAACTAGTCCACCTCTCGATGCAACTAACGAATTTACGGAACAAAGATATGGATATAAAGTCCTAATCTAACAATATTCTCCCTCAACTTTCGTTTGTTAGAAGAAATATTATCACTCTCCTTCACGGCAATCTATGAATTTATCAACTATCGTATGTCTAAATTCAATCAGCATGCAACACAAGTATAGTCATACACATTGCACATAAACAATTCAAAACATGAAGGAAGAACAAGAAACTTACTAGAACGAATAAATGCAAAAATCCTTGTTTATTCCGGCATGGTGGCTTCACATTGGTGGTTCTAGCCTCGGGCCTTTAGCCACTCATCTTCTTCAAAAACATCCTTATTTGCTGAGAATTGAAATTGAAAGAAAAATAAAAGAAAGACTATCTATGAATCTAATTTATTGCTAATTGCTATACTAATTTTCTGATGTTTCTGCTCGAATTGATGCTGCTTATATAGGAGTTTGTGGCCGACATAGGGAAGGATCTAGAAAACGTGTCGGATTAATTTCTGCAGCCTCGGTAGACCGAACCTCTTGGCTCGGTCGACCGAATAGCAAGGCTCGGTCGACCGACCCTCTTTTTGTATGCATTCACACTTCAATTTCGTAAAACGTGTTCCCCACTCCACTCTTTCACTTTGATCTGAATTATCCTTCAAATGCTGATCCGATTTTCTTCATTATTTTGAAATCCTTGATTGAATGACATAAATCTTCTCAATAAATAATATCCCCTTGCATTTCTTTATTTTCTGCAAAATTATTGTTACACCAAGTCATCGAGTAATAATAATAATAAAATGTGTAACAAAATAACATTTAATCCCAATATTTCCTCCTAATTAAATTATAAACCCTCAATGAACATTATATGAATGTATTGGTTAAAAACATGCTTTTCTCATTTATTTCCTTTAAAAACAAGGTAAATTGTTTAGGATTAAACCCGAAAATATAGTAAAATATACCCTAAACAATAGGTTAGACGGGGGTACCAACCGTCCATCTCGGTGTTTAATTTTTCCGTTTATTTTTTCGTGTATGATCGAAATTATGTGATAGAAACCGGAAAATTTCCATGACATGTATCTTCATGATTCCACTCCAATGCATACAAATAGCTAGTTTATTTCGAATAAATTAGGCATGTATAACTCGTATAATTAGTTTAAAGGCTTATTTAATTAATATGTGGTAGTTAATAAATAACTAATTATAAAAACCGAGGACCGGGTTTTGTCAATCGTTACGATTTTAGTGATGGATTCTCGGTGAATCCCACTTAGATAAATCGTTGAGTTTTCGGTAATGGCTTCTCGGTGAACCCACCTTAAACAAAAACGGGATTGCGCTTTGGTTGATAATTTAGAAATTGGAAAATCTTAGTACATGGGCTCGGAAATGGTCTAACAATGGTTGGGCGAGTTCAACCGAGCTTCGGCTCGATCGACTCCCCACCACGTGTGATGTACGTTACAGTGGTTCGACAAGACTTAGCATAGCCGATAAGCCTTCAGGCTAAATGGGGCTTCTCTTGCCGGATCAGCCTGAACTGTCACATATGTTCCAACGAATAAGACGGCGTAGGATTGCCTACATAACCGACCCTATTCGGAGTACATGATTTATTGATTCTTATTTTCAAGACCGAAACCGTAATTAGTAAACCCACCACTTTTTTCAAAATATTGAGTAGGACCGGGGAAGGCGACAGCCGACCCCACGGCCTCTACTATAGGTGCAAGCACGTGAGAGAATGGTGATGCCTCATGCAGCTTTGATTTCGGCCCCCTTCGGATGGTGTTCACCACTTCCAAAATTCAAGGCTTGGTCTCCGAAAGGATAGGATATTGGGTACTCGCCGGGTCACTGACCTGCCCCTCGTAGGCATACTTAGGGCGTACTCCGAGATCTGATATAGTAGGTCACACTCATTATGGATATTTTTGAAATATCTAGGCTAGAAAAAGGAAGGTAATCAATGATTAAGGTCCGGGATGTCTGATTCCCGTGAGATGTTCGATTCTCGAAGCTTAATGATTGAGAGAGATTGTCTCAATTTAACCATCATAGTGCTGATATCGACCCTCTCGGACAGTACTATTTGAGGTTAAATCCTTGGAATGGTAGGATAGACTTTTTAACAAGTTTATTATTCCTAAAAATAAAAATCTAGTAGTGAAAATTTATTTTTTGAATTTAAATTTCTGTCATGTTTATTTTACAACTTTAATCTATAGGCTACTAAATAGTTAGTAATAGGACTTCATTAAAAATGTGGAAGTAACAAGTATGTTGTAATTATCAAAAGAATGCAGTTAATTTTTCGGAAGAGATTTTTCTCTTGAGCTTTTAAAAACTTAAGAGACATAGTATAGGTATGTCATGGATGCCACTCATGTTGAACGAGAGACGACCATACTTAGTTTACAAGAGATGATATAGGACTATCAAACAAATTCACTTAGTGAATTTTAAAAGTTTAATTACACAACGAATTTCTAAATTGAAAAATTGGAAAATCATATACATAAGGCGTTGCTAGTTAGATGGTATTTGGAACCGATAAACTAGTGGGAGCCTTAGTCTTATGGTTTGTTGTTTTTTTGAATCATTAGAAATGTGTAATAGACTGCACAGGAGTTTCTCCATTTATTGGAAAAACAAGAATAAAGCGTTACTAGTTAGACAGTATTTGGAACGATAAACTACTAGGAGCTTAGTTCTGAATGTTTTTCTAATCTTGAAAAAAACATAAATAAAAAGTGTTGCTAGTTAGACGGTATTTGGAACCGATAAACTAGTGTGAGCTTTGGTCTTATGATTTGACAATTAGAAAAATCGAATAGTCCAAGATAGTAACACTTTTATTAGACATCCCACAGTTCAAGAGTAATGTCTACTCAAACGAACTGCTAGTTCATGACTGTTTCAATCTAAGGAAAGTCGAGAATGGGAAAGAATGTTTATACGTGTTAGTCATCTAAACTAAGTAGTTTTAAGGCTAAACCGGAAAATTAATAAATTGGAAATTAGAGGATAAGGAAAGTGATTTCGGATCACAGACCAATGCATCCTTAGCAATTTTCTTGAAAGCTAAAGTTCTTTGGAAGAACTAGGGAGCTTTGCATTAAACGATAAATAAAATAGACACCGGGCAGTTATTTCAGATAGACTAGTGGGAGTGATATAAGGAATTGAATCTCAGATTCAATTCTTTTGAGTATCACAGAAAATTCATTTTCTGTGTTCGTATTCGTTGGAATGAACGTATTCATTTTCAATAGGATAATTTGTTTGTCTTATTAACGATAAATATAACATTGGTAGCACGAACCCAAGACTCGGACTTTTGTTTGATAAAGTCAGAACCACTAAGAAATGATGAATAGGTATATGTAACACATCTTAAACAATATAAACGCAAATGGTTTCCGTATTTCGATAAACGCTTCTTCTATTCTATTAATTAGTGCATATTCCCTAAAGACAAGATCTGAAGACTGGCTTAGGGTGATTCCTATCTCCCAGTCAAAGGAACAATGACTATGTTTCCTTTCAATCAGGAAAGGGTAATAGATTTCAAGAAGTAACATAGCTTGTTCATAACAACCTTCGGGGTCATATGAAAGGTACAAGCTAGTGGGAGCTTTTGAAGTAGTGATATCTTGTCTGACAACTATTCGAAACTCTGGTAAGTTTATCCAAAATATTTGGAGGAAATCTCTGATTTCACCAGAGATAGAGTATTCCATACTCAGAAATAGGTTATTGCGTAGTGTTCGGGACTGATGCTTGTCCTGCCTCCCAGTGAAATGTTTTCACTAAGGGATACACCATAAATTTTCCTTATATAGTTATTGATGTGCTACAATACGCTGCTGAACTCATTTAAGATATTGGTTGCAAAATAACTGTTGGAAATAAAATTTATGTTTTGATGATGATTCATCACTTAGTTTATTAATTGTTCTAACCCCATTGATGAAGTGTCATAACTAGCTGTTATAGTGCAAAGCAAAAAGATGTCTAGATACCAATGTATAGGATTTATTAATGTCTGATAATTGTATAAGTTAAATCAGACAAGCACTGTAATAGTTCTTGACCGGAACTGAGAAATGAAGAAACTGACATTTTGACTAGCTGAGACTCTACGAGAAACTGACAATAGAGCACACCAACAGAAGATTGAAGAAGATAAGTTTGCTGAGAGTTACAGACTCGGTTGGCTTATCTAGAAGATTGAAGAACTGAGGGACACAGACTCAGTTATTGAAGAATGAAGAACTGAGGGCTCAAACTCAGTTATGAAGATTACAAGTCGAGACTGTAAAGTTGGACTTCAGGCAAGATTGTGACGACCTGAACTGACTTTATGGATCTTGTATGAAGACCTAATAATCATAAGGACAATGAATTCTTAGATGATAAATGTATCATTGTGTACTCTGATTAAGTAAATTATAATCAGATGAAAACTGGAGTACTGATATTTGAAGAAGAATAAAATCTCAGTTAATGCTCCAAGTCATTAAGGAAACTGACAAGTAATAGACTCAGTATAAAACTGATAAGGAAACTCAGTTTTACAAGTTAGTCATCCAACAAACTTGGAAGTACAATCGAACGTTGTAAAGAAAGAAATCTCATTGGATGAGTCACTGACACAGCAGGAACAGTCAGAAAATATAGCCGTTACGAAGCAGGATGACAGTTGGAAAATAAATAGATTACCTCCATAACATCAAAGGGTATGCAGGTATATGATAAAAAGCAAGAAAATCCATCAAAAAGGATCAATTTAAGGGGGAAAGCCAAATTCAAAAGAATACCTGCTAAATACTTAATTGCAAGGTCAAGAAAATTTCTTCAAAGTGTTCAAGCATATTCAGGCAGATTCAAGATCTAACATTTGAAGAAATACAGAGCCGTGCTTAAATTAATTATCCAGAAGAAAAGCTCAAATCACGGTTGAATCATAGTCATTGATTCAAAGTCTCAACTTTGATCTTATCAAAGGTTTAGACTGTGAAACACCAAGAAGGTGTGAAGGACAGTTGAGTGCAGTCAGGAAGACTGTGCTTGTGATGAGCTGGTGAAAAGGCAATTCTACCCTCCAAGGACCAGTGGTTCAAACAATTGAAGAGCAGCAATCCTACCTGTTCTACAAGTGTTTAGATAGTGAAGCTAGGGATTAGCCAAGGACTATCAGTTAGGACTTTTTGTAACTAGGCCATCTCAAAGAAGTTCTAGTGGAATTTTCCTCCGCATCATAGGGGAAGAGAGGACATACAGGATTACACCACCTGGAACCTCTATAATTCTTGTCTATTTACTTTATGCATTCATTTATTTCCTTATAGTGGTTTTCATATCGAAATTATAGTTACTAGTAGTTAAAGTCTAATTTTATATCCGCTGCCAGTTAACGAGACTAAATATAAGTCAGTAATAACTTATATTCAGTTGAGCTAACTGAACTCCGCACAAGTTAAAGGGACAGGAACAAAACTGAAGATCAGTTTAAGTTTCAGAGAAACTCAGTTCCTGGGACTTTTCCAGCTCAGGATTAGTTTTTGGTGACAAGTTTATTCACCCCCCCCTCTAAACTTGTGTTAGCCTTTCCAAGGGACCAACAATTGGTATCGGAGCGAGTTCTTCCTTTTGGAGGAGATCCGAATTATTACTGATCAAAGGGATAACTGTGCATCAGTTATTTCCAAACAACCAACTGTTGAAAACCCTTACTGTACTTCATTACAATGGATACATCTAGAATTAGAAATTGGCTAAATAACCCCCTGACTGACTACTTGCGAAATGTTGTCTATGATTTTCAAGATCAAGTATTTGAAAGATTCGATACTACAAGCTCTCACACAAATCCGGAACATCATTTCGGTTATGATGAAGACATTGAGTTTAATGTGAATATTGATGATGAATCCAGAGGATTTCCATCCTTAAGTGATCTTTCAGAAGAAGCAGAAAGAGAATTAATACGGGTGGCTGACTCTATAGAAGGAAAGCTAACCAGAGATCCATCCAGTATAAAAGTCATAGATGAGACCCTACCTACAAGCCATGGAGGAGAAAGCGATGAAGAAATCATATTGCTAGGAGCTACACAGGCGAATGCTATTGATAAAGGGAAACAAGTTCTGATCAGTGATGATTCCTCAACACCAGGTTTATCTATCAAACATCAGGAGGTAAGTGCATCTACATCTAAATCTCACACTATCCTGAACAATCAAAGAAATGAAGATTTCAATGAAACCTTGGACATACTCATAAAGCAATTAGAAACAATTCAAAAGAATTATGAGAATGTCAAAAAGGAGA
Organism: Gentiana straminea; assembly: GCA_036785695.1. Taxonomy (NCBI): domain Eukaryota; kingdom Viridiplantae; phylum Streptophyta; class Magnoliopsida; order Gentianales; family Gentianaceae; genus Gentiana; species Gentiana straminea. The sequence continues at coordinate 8,103,708 of JAVUPR010000224.1, read as the reverse complement.
AAAAGTTATTGAAAACTGAAATTTCAAGATTGAACGCTGAAATTAACCTAATCAAGACTAATAATGAAACCAAAGTGATTGGACCAACTGATAAACCAACAAACGTTGTAAACATCAGTGAATCATCAGTTGATCCAATCTCCAAAGTTCAATTCAAACCAGGAAACCATTTGGAGATAGATCTGGTTTAGGGTTTGATAATCAGTATAATTCTAAGTTAAGACCAAGATCAGTTGCTATAAAATTTGTGACTACTCAACCGTCAAAAACTCAGAAAACTGATAAAGTTATTAGAACGGATAGACACTCAGCACAGCCAAATGCACAAGCTGCTAAAACTGAAAAATCTGTTAGTAAAATTCACCAAGCCAAAGATTTTACGTAAAAAACTCGAAGGTCCGAAAACGATAAAACCGATCCAATATCGCAAGAAAAATCTTCAAGTCATATCCATGTAAGGATAAAGATCATTCAAGGATCGTAGGAAAGGAAGATTATTTCCCACGGATGAAGATTGGAATATACCATCACATCGGTTTCACAATCAAAACAAATTTAAAACTGTTATGACAAAACAGGAAAAGTTTGTGAAAACTGACTTCACACAGTCAAAATATCAAGAAAGGTACAAAGTTGTATCATCACGAGCTAATCAGTTAGGACCCAAAAAGATATGGGTACCAAAAATTTCTCACTTTGTTTTGCAGGAGAAACACAACCAGCTGAGAACTGAAAAATGTAATTCACAAAACTGAGTTGTTTTCACAACTAAGTTTTTGAATTCAGCATGAGGACAAAACTGAGAATATACAACTGTCAACACACCGTACCTTCTTTATCCACTTTTATCTAGCTACGGTTATCAAGAAAAGACGTGGTCCTTCTCAATCTAAACCGTTCATAATTTCCACACATCCACCTTTTTGCAATCTCAACACATTTATGACATGACGTTTTAAGTCCCACTCAATTCTTAACTACACCCACTCCAAATTATAAATATCCAGAATTTTCTTTTATATAAATTCTTTACGCTTGAATTCTGAATCTACTCTCTGAATTTCAAATTTTCAAATCTTCAATCAAATCCAGAAAAATGACCTTCACTCGTGTTGAACCCGGAATGATCGTTTCTCTTGATCAATATATTGCAAAGTATGTTGATCAAACTCTAGTTAATTCTATTACGACAAAAATTCGAAAAATTAAAGGATTGGAAGCTGTCTTCAACATCGATCTAAAAAGTGTTTGTTTAGAAAGCATCGGAGACTTCTATCAATTTCGAAGAACAATTGTGGAAGGAGAAGACACACAAACCTTCATCACCACTGTCAGTAATAAGGAAATCAAAGTCACTGAAGAGTTAATTGCAGAAATCTTCGGGTTTGACAAATCCGGAGGAACAACAGCCATTAAGTTGACTAAAGAACAAAAAGAGAAGTTATGGAAAGATATAGCAATTAATAGTGAATCTACTGTCTTACAGACAGGGAGCACAAGCCTACTCAAGCCAGAGTTTAATTTTCTTTCGAAGTTGCTGGCAAATTGCATAATTGGGAATGCTGGAAACTTCAGCAATTTATCTGGAGCAAAACTAGATTTGCTTTACATAATCTGGTTTGAAAAGGATTTCAATTGGGCAAGGTATCTATTTGATCAATTGATAGCACAATCAATTGATGTACCCAAAAAGAAGACCGACGTGAAGAAAGGAAGATTTTATCTCAAGAAAACTCTAGCATTAGTAGTCCAAAGGATACTCGATCACTTTGGAGTTGCTAAAAGGAAAGAAACACCTGTTGCTGATGGAAAGATTGATCTTACCGAAGAAAAGTCAAGGAAAAGGAAAGCTGAGAAAACTAAGACTGAACTCAAGAAAAATAAAAGCATGAAATCAAAAGAACCTGCAACTGGAGATGAAGTGTTAGCACAAATTGAAGACTTGAAGAAAAGAAGAAAGCAGTTGGAAGAAACTGGAAAAGGCGTAACTGAGAAATCAATAGAAATGACATCAACTCAAGAAACCTAGAACTAAAGTTGCTGATAGATCAGCACTAGAAGTGCAAACTGAAATTCATCTCACCGAATCCATTCCAATTTCAGTAACTGAGGTTTTACAAACTCAAGAAGAAGCTATGCATTCACAAGGAATGAAAATAATGGAAGAAACTGAATTTATCAACAGAAAACAGACTGTTGAAACCAACTTGCAGAAAGAAGCTGTAACTCAGGGGGAACAGACCCTGAGAACTGATCCCGATAATGAAGAGTCAGATAGTGATGAAAGACTTATTGATGAAACAACATTTAACATGCTTATGTTGCTTTCAAAGTCTAGGGCTACTCCTCAAGAATCTGTACCCAGCTTGGAACAAGAGGAAACTGCCAAAGAATTTCCAGCTCCTCAAACTGAAGAAAAGGAAACTGAAGCAACAACAGAATCAATCAAGTTTATTCTATTGGATGAACAAGTTCATGAAGCTGAACCCACTGGACACACAATGAAAGAAGTTCCAATTGTTGAATTGGAACCTGAGCAAAGTGAAAAACAAGCCGTTGAAGAAGATGCAAGTGAAAAAGTTTTGCAAACTGAGCCAATAATCTCAGCTTCTGATATTGTAAAAGGGACATCAGTTGCTCCAATTATGGCCGAGGGAGAAACCAACAGAACAAATCTTGTGCAAACTGATGATCCCATGCAAATTGAAGTTCCTACTCAAGGAGAAGATCATGAGATCACAAGAGATTCAGAAGACACCCTCACGCCATTCAAATCTCCATCTGCTCATACAGAACTATTGAAAGCTGATTATGAACGATTGCAAAGATACAGAACTTGGAAGTTTAGCTCTATAAATGATCAAAGAAGTCAGCATGCAGAAATGTAGATCATTGAGAAATGGGTATTCGATCTATACAACATTACAAGCTTAATGGAGATAATCAATATAGAAGAATTCCTAAATCAAGGGTATGCGTTAATCAGAAACAGCTATTGGAAGGAAGCCATAGCCAGTGGAAGCTCTAAGAAAAATGTTGATGATGATTTTGAGGAAGATCCTGACCTACAAAAGGGGATTCTTGCCTCTATACAAGAAAAGGAAACTGCAATAGAACGAAATACTAATGAAAACTCAAGTAGTTCTGGTGGAACCAGTGCAAGCTCAAGTTCTAAAACTTATCTGAAACTCAGTCGGACAAAGAAGCAGAAGGAGGTTACCAATCTCCCACCGATAAATCCACACTTGAAATAGCAAGAACATTGGCAGACATACCTGGAGAAGAATCAGATGATGAACTGGAAGTACATTTGTCCCCTGCAAAAGTTATTGGTTCATCAAAATTGGAGGAAACTGAGAAACAGTCGGAAGAGAAAAGACAATCAGCTGAATGTAGAGAGAATTTGAAGGAAATCGTTCTCTCACCTCTAAAGCAAACTAATTTAACAGATGCTGAAACAAGCAAGTCAAAGGAACAACAAGAAAGAAGTTCACAAGATGTTCCTACTCAAGTTGATCTCATTAGATATTATCACAATGAGATACTCAGAATTTAAAAGGATGATATGAGCTTATTCGGAAAAGTTTTAAAATCTTTAGAAGCCAGTCAAGATGAACGATCCAAACTTGTAAAGAAGATGGATAATGTGAATGACAATTGTCAAACTACTCTGCTTGAGATTCGGAAAACAACCACTGAACATGTCACAAAGAAAAATGAAACTCAAGACAGATGGGAAGGCATTCTCAGTAATCTAGTGGAACATGGCTTAAAGGACTCAGTTGTGGCTCAAACCATATTGGCATCAACTCAACAAACATTGAATGCTTACATCAAAAGCCTGATTAATAAAGATGATGTCATTAAGGGGGAAAGTTTGGACATCTTAAAAGTCCATGCAAATTTGAAAATGCCACAAGCTCTCACAAATGTTGATGATAAGTTGAGTGAACTCAAGAAAGCAAGAGGAGATTTTACTGATGATGAGATGAAACTGATTGTTAAATACTCAGAACCAACTGACAAAAGAGTTGGTCTGGATTATCGTCTCTACAATTTATTCAAGGACTTACCAGAGAAAGAAGGAGTATCAAAAGAAGAATCTCTTGAAACATTTCTACACATGCGAGAAGATACTTGTGTACTATTGGAATAAACGAAGAAATGGGAAGCAGATGGTACTTTAGATAAAGCTTCAGAGAAAGTTGAAAAGGCTGAACCTGAATTCATTCAAACTCTACTGAGAACAGCCACCAATGAAAGACTCAGGACATCAGTCTTCACATTTGCAGCTCTATTCAAAAGTAAATTTTTCAAGAAAAACAATTTATCTCAGTCTTGGAACATTTGGGCAAGCATTCATGTAATTGAACACTCAGCCACGAATGAGGAAATGAGAATTGTTGCAGAGAACTATGATAATCAACCAGGACATTAAAATTAGTTGTTGTATTCTAACCTTGTAACTCAGCTATCAAATAAAGTTTTAGTTTCTCAGTTCATGGTGTTGCTTATTATATTTTATCTTTTATCTTTTTGCATTGCTTTTAAGGAGGGTATTGCCATCATCAAAAAGGGGGAAATTGTTGGAAATAAAATTTATGTTTTGATGATGATTCATCACTTAGTTTATTAATTGTTCTTAACCCCATTGATGAAGTGTCATAACTAGCTGTTATAGTGCAAAGCATAAAGATGTCTAGATACCAATGTATAGGATTTATTAAAGTCTGATAATTGTATAATTTAAATCAAACAAGCACTGTAATAGTTCTTGACCGGAACTGAGAAATGAAGAAACTGACATTTTGACTAGCTGAGACTCTACGAGAAACTGACAATAGAGCACACCAACAGAAGATTGAAGAAGATAAGTTCGCGGAGAGTTACAGACTCGGTTGGCTTATCTAGAAGATTGAAGAACTGAGGGACACAGACTCAGTTATTGAAGAATGAAGACCGAGGGCTCAAACTCAGTTATGAAGATTACAAGTCGAGACTGTAAAGTTGGACTTCAGGCAAGATTGTGATGACCTGAACTGACTTTATGGATCTTGTATGAAGACCTAAGAATCATAAGGACAATGAATTCTTAGATGATAAATGTATCATGGTGTACTCTGATTAAGTAAATTATAATCACATGAAAACTAGAGTACTGATATTTGAAGAAGAATAAAATCTCAGTTAATGCTCCAAGTCGGTAAGGAAACTGACAAGTAATAAACTCAGTATAAAACTGATAAGGAAACTCAGTTTTACAAGTTAGTCATCCAACAAACTGGAAGTACAATCGAACGTTGTAAAGAAAGAAATCTCATTGGATGAGTCACTGACACAGCAGGAACAGTCAGAAAATATAGCCGTTACGAAGCAGGATGAATGTTGAATGAACCTCTATAAATAGATTACCTCCACACCATCAAAGGGTATGCAGGTATATGATAAAAAGCAAGAAAATCCATCAAAAAGGATCAAATTAAGGGGGAAAGCCAAATTCAAAAGAATACCTGCTAAATACTTAATTGCAAGATCAAGAAAATTTCTTCAAAGTGTTCAAGCATATTCAGCCAGATTCAAGATCTAACATTTGAAGAAATACAGAGCCGTGCTTAAATTAATTATCCGAAGAAAAGCTCAAATCACGGTTGAATCATAGTCATTGATTCAAAGTCTCAAGTTTGATCTTATCAAAGGTTTAGATCGTGAAACACCAAGAAGGTGTGAAGGACGGTTGAGTGCGATCGGGAAGACTCGTGTTTGTGATGAGCCGGTGAAGAGGCAATTCTACCCTCCAAGGACCGGTGGTTCAAACAATTGAAGAGCGAAGAATCCTACCTGTTCTACAAGTGTTTAGATAGTGAAGCTAGGGATTAGCCAAGGACTATCAGTTTAGGACTTTTTGTAACTGGGCCATCTAAAAGAAGTTCTAGTGGAATTTTCCTCCGCATCACAGGGGAAGAGAGGACGTACATGATTACACCACCTGGAACCTCTATAATTCTTGTCTATTTACTTTATGCATTCATTTATTTCCTTATAGTGGTCTTCATATCGAAATTATAGTTACTAGTAGTTAAAGGCTAATTTTATATCCGCTGCCAGTTAACGAGACTAAATATAAGTCAATAATAACTTATATTCAGTTGAGCTAACTGAACTCCGCACAAGTTAAAGGGACAGGAACAAAACTGAAGATCAGTTTAAGTTTCAGAGAAACTCACTTCCTGGGACTTTTCCAGCTCAGGATTAGTTTTTGGTGACAAGTTTATTCACCCCCCCCCCCTCTAAACTTGTGTTAGCATTTCCAAGGGACCAACAATAACGGTTTACGTTGTAATGGAAAACCGAGAAGTCTACCTAAAAGATGCCTACGCATTTGTGGATAAGGAGTGAATTTGGTTCACCCCACTTCTGTAAATATAGACATTTAGCGTTTAGTTCTTGAAGGTAGGACTGGAAATTTTGCGTACACGTTCAGGTCGTGAAATATCTTAATGCATTCAGTAAAAGGTTGGTTATAAAACTCGTAAAGTCAGAGAATGATGGTTATACTGTCACACTCGGTCTGATGGAGTCTATAAATAACAACTTTAGATCTTGAAGTATTTATACTCAAGATGTTACTAATTGATTTGTTCAGTCCACATCCAACACTGGCAGTTGGTGATAACACTAATAAAAACTACTAAACTAGATCAGTATATCGATCCACCCCGAACGTAGTGGGAGTGTGGTTTGTCCATTACCCATTGCAGGATCTATAGTCCTTTTTGGGTTGTGTAGGATCCATCATAGAGGTTGGTATAAAAGCCATTACCCTGTGAATGGAGTTTGATACTCCAGTTCTGTTGAAACTCTTGTAGAACCACCTGAGTATGTCAGGCCCAGTGGGAGTAATTAGAACTACACGGAGAAGAGTCGAATGAATAGGAAAGTATAACTTTTCAATGCAAAGCTAAGTATTTTAGGGTTGATTCCGTAAAAGGTAAAGAGTTAACCAGACCGTGATCTCTCTTACCACTCAGTCTTGCTTGATTTCGTCAAAAAGCGTGAAATAGGTGTGATTCCCTAAGACTTCCTTTCCAAACAATGGAATCTGAACACATTCAGAACAGAAGGGTTTTAGCTAAGAACAAATGACAGATTCGTTACAACACATAAAATAGGGGTGATTCCCTAAGACCTTTTTGCAAGACTAACGGTATCTTAATTTATTCAGAAAGAACCTTTGGCAGGATGCTGCCATAGCATATATCCTTTGGGGATTAAGGCAAACCTCTAGGTCATTTCAAAGTCATATATTTTAAATATGTGGACTTGACCAGAATATTGATAAGTCTTTCATAGACTGGGCTTCGATTTTAGTAAAGTAGTATGTAGATTAGTGTTTGTGAATGGTAACACTTAAACAGTTGGAAATAACATGGATGTGTTATCTGAAGTCAGAGTCTGACATGCCATCGGGATTCATTCTAAAGGCTTTGATTCGTTCAAATTCTTGAGAATCGATCATTGGCAATCCCATCCATTCACCTGGTTAAGATATTATTGCATCTATGCAACATTCAACGATGTAGTCTACCATACCTCTCAGGAATGATTATCTAAACCTGTGGATGAATACTAAATGGGATGTTTAGTGAATCCTCAAGTCTCTTCAGAAGAATGAGGAATAATATGCTAGTATATTAAGGTGCAAACTAGAATATAAGTGATAACACTGATTCTGGATTTAGGTCAGGTTGAGGATGATCGTTAAATCGATCTCGGTCTCAGTGTTTACTCATGTGATAAAGCATTATCCAGTACCACTTCATTGTGAAAACATTGGAGAGGTAGCTCATAAGGATTTTGCAATCACTAGAGGTCATAAGCATATTGAAATCATACCACCGGATTAGATGGAAAGGCGACGTTTTGATCCCAAAGATTGACTCAAGCCGCCAACCTACCTGATCAGTGTACCAAGTCACATGGTATTCAGATTCTAAGTACGCGCTGGGTCACCGACCTACCCTGCGGCGGCACACTCCGGTCGTGCTTGGAAGGATGAATTACTAAGATGCGCTTGGAGGGTATGAATCTTGGGGATATGTCTCACTTGTTTTGAGCAAGTGGGAGAATGTTGTAGATATAGATATAAAGGGTGTGCTCTAAAACAATTAATCCACTTGCCTTTCGTGCAAGTGGGATATTGTTAGTTGTAGTGCTCGAAAGACAATTATATAATTGTTTCAGGACAGAATTAATGATTCATCTTATTTTATGCATGTATGCTTATAATTATGACACTACTGTAAACCCTAAGTACCTCGTTTATGTAATCACATAACTCAGTGTATGGCTATACACAAGGGGATTGAGTTAGTGAGATGTACTTAGAATTAACTTAGTCCGTAGCGTTTATTAATCTGAGTACGTGTCTCAAGATTAATTTGCTAATAATGCACCCAGAACACTTTAGGTGTGACAGTCTTATCCGTACTGTCGGTAATAGGGTACCTAGTGGGGCATTTATATATGATGATAATCATATAGGGCTGGACCGATTTGATTTGAGTTCTCGATATAATTCCGTGATCGAAAAGCCTTATCGAATTACAAGATCATATATGGATTAATCTCAATCCTGAGGTGATCGCAGACGAATGCTTAGAGTAGGGTAGAGTTTGATGTGTTAGTAAGGATCACTTCGCAGTATGTGGTCCAACACTTCTCGTTGGCTCTATTCTGGAATGAGTGAGTAGTCTGTGCTATCACATATATGGAATCCATTCCTTCCCTCGGAAAGTAGATAGACAGTTCCCTTATTTGTTAATCCTAGAAACTGACCGAAGCGCGCAGTTAATATTATATTAGTTATGAACTATTTGGTCACTAGGGGGTTAATGGTAAATATGGATAAGAGGTTTCGAGAAGGGTTTACGAAAATATCCCGAATCGTAACGAACAGTCTATGGAGGATTTATCCATATGTAATGATTATATCAGTGGACGCTTATCGACTCAAAGTTGAGTGTAAGTTTATATCTATATTCAACAGAGTTCAGTTTCGGGTTGATGGTGGTGTAATCCCGGAATTAATAGATTGAATATAATTGTTCGGTCTGACGAATAATCTTATTTAATTTATTGTAGCTACTGAATATGGGTCCATGGTCCACGACGTGGCTCCTAACATAGCATGTGTTTTCTCGTCGTTTCACCTCAATTATAATTAAATAGTTGGATTGGACTATTTAATTGATATGTGGATTAATTGTTTAGTTGGACTAGATAATTAAATACATGGAAAAGAAATTTTTTTTAGACTCGGCCCAAATTGTGATAAAATCGTGTGGCCCTATGCTTGCTAGGGTTTGGCCGAATTTTATGTTAATTTAATTATTGGAAAATTAGTTTTCTTGGATAATTATTAAAATGTGACTTATCTTTTATTTGTTAATTGATAATTCATGAAATACTAGATAATATATTTATTTATCCTAATTTGTTTGGGATATATATTATATTTATCTTATATTTAAATTAAGGATTAATTTAATGTTTATCTGTTAATTATTAAATTCTTGGAGGACAAGGATTACTCTCCTATATAAAAAGAGTTCTCCCAATCCTCAAAACAACACATATTCGACATATTGGAAGTATTGAGCTTAGATTTTTCGAATCATATACTTGGGTTCGAGTTTTAGAAAAACTTCGGGTTTCTCTAAGGTAGCATATCGAGGAGGTCCGGTGGCTTGAAACACCATCCACCTGGTGGTGCTTGGAGACACACGTTGGAAGACTGTCGCTTCTCATCTAGCTTGGGTCTTGGATTGAAGATTGTTCTTGGAGTTTATTCACCATAAACTGGTAAGCAATTTAACCCCCTCGTTGGTTAGATTTATTAATTATTTATTTTGATTGTCTAGATCTAGATCTTGTACTTTCCGCTGCGTAATTGGGCGGATCTATGATCCATCCGGAGATATTACGTCCTACACCATGGAGGGTGGAAAACCACCTACAAGGTGTTGCAATGTAGTTTTTATTGGCCAACTTTATAAAAAGATGCACACCACTGTGCACGATCTTGCGAATCATGTCAAAAGTGGGGAAATGTATCTAAGAAACATGAGATGCTTCTCCAACCTATATTGGAATGTGAATTGTTTGACGTCTGTGGCATTGATTTCATGGGCACATTTCCCCCATTATTTGGTAAGAAATTCATCTTGGTAATGGTCGACTATGTATCTAAATGGGTCGTAGCCCAAGCTCTTCCTACTAATGATACCGGAGTGGTGATGAAATTCCTTAAAAAGAATATCTTCACGAGATTTGGTACTCCTCGGGCTATCATTAGTGATAGAGGCTCACACTTTTGCAATAGACAGTTTACCAAGTTGATTGAAAAATATAGCATGAAGCACAAGATCGGTACACCATACCACCCACAAACTAGTGGGCAAGTTGAGTATCCAACCGAGAGGTGAAGAGAATTATTGAAAAAACCATAGATTCAAATCGTAAGCATTGGGCGGTAAAGTTAGATGATGCACTGTGGGCATACCAAACGGCCTTTAAAGCACCGATTGGTTGTTCCCCTCATAGACTAGTTTTTGCCAATTCTTGTCATCTTCCGGTTGAGTTGGAACATCGGCCCTTTTGGGCTATCAAGTTTCTTAACTTTGATGCCAAGGCCGTTGGTAAGCATAGATTACTCCAACTCACGGAACATGAGGAGTTTTGCCTTGATGCTTATGAGAATACGCACTTCTACACGGAACGAACGAAATCCTTCCATGATAAGAGAATCTTTCGTCGTGAGTTCCATGTAGGTGATAAGGTGCTCTTGTACAATTCACGTTTGAAATTGTTTCCAGGTAAGCTTAAATCTAGGTGGACAAGCCCATTCTTGGTGACTAAATTGCATGCATCCGGAGCTGTGGAATTGACTGAAGGAAAGACTACATTTTTGGCAAATGGCCATAGAGTGAAGTCATATGTTGAAGAGGAAAGAATCCCTCAAACTCGTGAGGTGATGTTCCTTACCGACCCCCCCAACCAATTGAAGCATGACATAGTCTAGCTACAGACTATAAATTTAGCAACCACGTGTACTATCCTTCTTATTACTTCTTAAGCATTAATTTTCGGTTGGCTTTTGTACTTAATTGTTACATGCTTAGGCAAGTAATTGTTAGGAGTATCCCCTTTTGTTTGATAAATTGTTTAATCACTATCATTTTGATCATATAATCATGTCGAGGAAACGACGTTAAACAAAAGCTGTTAGGAACATTTTATTATGTTTTCATGATGACGATACTAGCTGTTATAGCAAGCCTGAAAATAAGTTAGAATTCTCAGTATAAGTCTTTACTTAGAGTCTGACATGTTGTATAAGTTTAGTCAGACAAGTAATGTACTAGTTGGTAGGATGGCAAATAAAAATAGATTTTCGGCAGAGTGAAGCCAGCCAAGTACCAGAGAGAAGCAATGAAGACATTATGGTCTGACTTATAACCAAGGAAGTCTGTGATGACTTTGGATAAGTCTAATTTATGTTTCAAGAGATGAAACTTAATGCTTAAATATGGTGTACACTAATCTCACACAAATCAATGATCAGTGAATTACAAGGATTTCTCTTGAAATGAAAAGAATGAAGGAAACAGTGAATCGGAAAAGTAAATTGACGATCGGCTGAGTAAAAACAAAGCAATGAAGGAAGATCTAAGAGGAAAAGTCAGAAGGATCACTTGACCGTTCAGAGAACAGCTAAGTAAACCTTACTTAATCAGATTTTGAAATATGAGTGAGATTCAGAGGATCAAGCATTAAATGCACAATTAATTGAGGATCAATCAAGGAAGGATTTTCTGATAAACGTTTGAAGGAAAAAATCTGATCACTGAGATCAAGGAGAATATAATTAAGGGGGAATCAAGAATAAAATCAAGGATTATTCCCTTCATTAATATAGCCAACAGATGGATATTCAAATCAAGGATTATCAAGCCTATAAATAGAAGGCATTGACAAGAAGGAAAATAACGAAAAATAAGTAGAAACTATGTCAAATCAAAAAGGCCTTCATTTGTACTCAAAAAGAAATATCTAGTGATCAACTGAAACTAAGAGCTACAACATCAATATCAAGCATTGAGATTGGTCAACAAGTTCTGTGAATCCAATTCACTTCAATCAAGCAACTAAATCAGAGCCATCTGAGAAGGAGTTGTGTTTGTGATAGCTGCTGAAGGATTTGATCCCAAGGAGCAGTGAAAGAGACTGAGTCACTGAAGCTGTTGCAGTCAGGGAGTGATAGTCTTGAAGATTGTGAAGCTTGCAAAGTCAAGGACAATCAGGCTATTGTATCTGTGAAAACAATAGTGAATTCCTCCAATCATCACAGGAGAAGAGTGGATTAAAGGATTACACCACCCTGAACCACTATAAACTTTTGCGTCAATTTACTTTCAGCAATTTACCTTACTGCATTCATTTAATTGCTTTTACTATATCATATATCTGTGATTGCATAAACTACCTTGAAACAACTTATTAAAAAGGGACTTATCCGCTGCCCAAAAGCTTTTACATACAAGAAAAGTTTTTGACACTCCACTATAGTCATTCACCCCCCCTCTGACTATAGTCTTACCCTTCTCTGGGACCAACAAAAGAGCTACTGGGAGGCAACCCACAGTTGTATGAAATTTTGTGTCAAATATTTGCTTACGTAGTTTGGTGAATAACAAGATGTCTTTAATTTCGTCTTTGGGGTTATATTTCGGGTAAGGCATCTATTTTTTCGGTGGTGTGTGCACGGCGTGCGCCGTGTGTACTTCACGGTCTGCACCGGTTTTTCCTAGAAAATCCTGAGAGATTGCCTGAGTTTCCCGGCATACGCCATAAAACTCATGGTCTGCGCTGGCTCGACGGTTTTGAAATTCAAATCGTCCGTTCTCCTTCTTTCTCTCGCCATAACTCCTTCTATCAGTTTTTCCCTCACCCTCTCCACCATTACAACCCCTCTTTAACCTCCCCTCACAAAAATTCTTCCACCCACACTCCTTGTATCAACCAAATTCACCATCTCGTCTTCCCCTTGTTTCTTCTCTTACTCCTCCTTCAACCGATGAGGGAGCTGACTTTTTCTTTTTGGGAGGGCATGCCCATGTTTTCCGGCGAAGCTCCATAATTTCCGGCGATTTTTCATTTCCTCCGGTGACCTAACACAACAAGAAGGTATCTGAATTTTATCTTCCATTTCATTGAATTTTGATTAATATTTGTAATCTTTTCACTTTGGAATTGGAAGATAGAATTTATTCATTGCATTGGATAATTGTTGTTTTGATATCACCACCTTAGATGGCCGAATCCTTGAACACTCGTAGAAAGGACAATTGTAAGAAACGTAAGACTAGTACTCCAACCATCGTAGTACCCATTCATCAAACCCGTCCTCTCTCTAGTGATGAAAAAGCGATAACTTTTTGAAACACCCCTTCTCCTGCCGCCATTCAGGCCTTTGATGAGTACTTTGGGACTTGTAACCTTCTCCTTGAGCATGGTATTGAGTTTGCTTCTCTTAGCACCGAATTTCATCAAATAATAGAACGTCGTAGTTGGTTAAGGCTTGCTAAGGTTTGTACCGATGATATAAATGCAACTATGCTGGCCGAGTTCTACTCTATGCTCTCTACCATTAAGCCCCTGGAAGAAGAGCAAGTAGATTCGATTTCCATCCGTAACACTCAAGTCCCCTTCTCTCCTGAGGTCATCAATGCTTTTTATGACATCCCTAATGTTCCCTTTGAGAATGATTATACTTCTATTTGGAACCTTAGTGACGCCAGTATGATCCAGACTCGAGCTTTCAAGGCTCAACGCGATTTTGATCCTTCCGCCACTTGGGTTGAAAAAAGTTTCAAATTTGGTGGGTGTATGAAAGATGTGCGAGCCCTGAAGCATTTTATAGCTCAGAATGTCTGTACCTCTAGGCACATTAGCACTTTCAACTATGACGAGGCTTGTCTAGCATGGGCACTTGTTAAGAACATTGTAGTTGATGTAGGTCAGCTTATCTATTCCAAGGCTACAGACTTTGCTTCTAACCGTGTTAAGAATGGAAATACAACTTTTCCCGGCCTAATCTCTGCTCTTTGTACTCATGCTACAATTCCTAGTCTTCCACGTGATAGGCTCATGTCACCCTCTACACCCGTGATTGGTCCTCACCTTCCTGAAATCCCTACTGGTCATCTTGCTTATGACAATTCTGCACCACCTCGTGACCTACCTCCTCGTCATGCCCCTGGACCTAGCTCCTCCAACATCCCTTCTCCGGGCATGTTTCTTATCCACAACCTTGATTTTGAAGTGCACCTAGATTTCCTTGAGTCTGAGATGGCTTTCCTTCAGGGTGGCCAGGTTTCTAATGATGCAAACCTCACCACTGGTTTTGAGAGAGTCCGACAGTGGGCTAATGATTTGCATGTTGGTTTCCGAGGTCAGCGTACGTTTCTTAGAACTATCTACCCTGCTGCCGCTCAAATTTCTAATTATCTCGACTCCTATCAAGAGAACCCCTCCCACAAAACTTATCTTCAATCCTCCATGGCCCCTAGTGGTGTATCCAGGTTTATGTCCACGGGTATAGGTGCTGCTGCTGCTTTCTCTGCTAGGATTAGTATGTCATTTTCTGTGTCTTCCATCAGTATAGGTTTGAGTAGAATGGGTTTTCTTGGTTCGGTGGTCATGTCCACTGTTGTTGCTAGTGTTGGATTGGATACGTTAGCTGATGATGCCGCTGCTTCAGATCCTGTCCAGTTTTTTAGCAATCCCCACGCAGCCGATTTTCAAGGAGCCCGTTTGGTGCACCACATGACTTTTGTTCCTATGAGAACAGTAGGCATGGGTGATGTTGTGTTTCGTGAGGCTAATCAGGGATAGAGCTTGGATGATTCTGAGTTGGAACCCGATGCTTAAGTCTGCTCTTGTTATTCACTAAAACTATGTTTTGTTTATTTTGACGGCCGTGTATGGCTTAGACTTGTCTTTTATTTTGTTTTGTTGTAAACTTTGTATGTGTTGCTACTTTGGTGTCTTCCTTTGATTGGAAACACTGTTGTTACCTTTTGACAGTCTGGATTTTGTTCAACCCCATTCTCTTCTATTGTCAGAAGTAAATTCCTTGATTGACCATGCTCTAACCTCCCCCTTAAATTGCTATACTTGTTCTTAGCTCCTTCTTTTGTCATTTTGCCTTCTGTGGAATATGGTTTTTGCTCAGTCTGCACTGGTTTCTGCTCTGCCTGAATCAGGTGTGCACCGTGGATTTCACAGTTTTCGCCGGTATCGTACACTTGAGACTTTTGTCTGTATTCTCGGCCTACGCCGCAAATTTTATGGACTGTGCCGGAATATCGTCGGTCCACACCGACCTGACTGAATCTCTGCAATGCCTGCATTTTGTATCCCTAGACTGAGGGATAGCCTTTTTGAGACCCTGCGTACGCCGGCATTGTTCCGGACTACGCCGGAAGCGGTCATGTTGGACCGACTATACTTCTGCAGCCTTTTCCGCTATATATTTCCTTCTTCTCCTCTTCTCATAAACCCTACCTCATCTTCCTTTCATAAAATTTCCTCTTATTTTATTTTCTTTTAACAACATGTCTTCTCCATCTTCCTCACCTCCACTCTCCCCACCCGACTCCCCCCCCCCCTCTATTGTTTCTCAACCCGATCACCGGGCTCCTAATCATTCTATTGTCTACTACGGCACAGAAATTGCTCGTGACCGCTACATTCACAACTTTAGCCGGTCACCGATTCAACTCGAAAAAGGTCTGAACACACGTAAGATTCTAGATTGGGGTGAAATACGTATCATGTGGGGTGGTTGGGAATGTTTTGTTCGTGCTCCTTGCGGTCTCATTAACGTCACCATGGTGCATGAGTTTTTTCCGTCTTTTATAAGACTCCTTCTATGGAGGCCACAACCGCTCTCTCCATTCGCTGCGTTTTGGTTCCCTTTACTCCTCAAGTCATTAACCGTGTTGTCTTTGTCCCTCAGGAACATGCACCTCCTTACAGTCACTACGAGGAGGCTTGGCACTTGGATAGAATTAGCGGGCTGATCATCAAGTGTACCGAGGCCGGCCACGCCTTTTTTCCTGGTGAGGCCTGTGATCGTGATCTCTCAGCCTATGCATTATCCTCTGAGATGTAGGCATGGAAGCATTTCATTAACTCTCAAGTTTTTCCCATTGACAACATCTCTGAAGTCACTTTTCTTCTTTTTTACGCCATCTCGATTGGGGACATCATTGATTAGGGTGTCCATATTCACCATGCAACTGTGTGCTTTGCGCCGTCAAGGAACAACTTTTGCAAGCCCATGCCCTTTGTATGGTTGATCTATCACCTGTGCAACCATGTGTCCGGTGTACCAGTGATCTACAGCGATGAAATATTCCTCATTCGCCGCACTCAGATGGCGTTGATGCCCTATGATCTGCCTGGAGGTTCCTCCTCTACTGAGACCGGTGATACTAATTGAGTCGTTTGTTTGTTGCTTCGGTTGAGTGATAAGAGAATTTTTGCAATCCAGTTAATCAAGTAAAAACTAGAAACCTTAGCAAAATCTACTTTCTAACCGGAAGTGGACCGGATCGATTGTAGGTAGTGCTTGAGGAGTCTGAGGACGAACCCACAGAGATTGGCTTTGAGTACCACAGCTGACTTAGCACTCAGTTCAGGTCAACCGGAAAAATATGACGTTATACTATTGCATAAAAGAAAGATTATACTAATCGGATTTCTTAACGATTAAAAGAGGTACGACCGAACTACGATCCAAATAGACATTACTCTACCCTCAGACAAACTACCCCAGGAGTGAGCTCTACCTTCCTTGTCTGTCTAATGATAAACTCATAGGTGTCGAGTCCTAACGTGATTAAGTTCTAGACTCGACCGAGTGAATGATAAAAACCCCGTATTGGACATGGACCTAACGACTAGGGTGTCAATCTATTGCACAAGTAGGTGTCAAGCTACCTTTTATGCCAAAATGTCTACGGTCCCGAAGCCCCGGTTCCCACACTTCGCCGCAACATACATTTTTAAGCTAGGTGTGTGTGATGGTGAACTAGGTGATCAAGCTAGCTCAATTACGATTAAAGCAGGTTTCGTGATATGAATTATCGATTAGAACATTTTATTACGTGCTACACTACCTCCCGGTTCATCTCCCTAATGGCGTTTCATCCGCTTTCACATAATTCGGCCGTACGAAAGATTTAGCTACTCATTATCGAATTGAAACAATAAACGGTAAAGGAATTCATGATATAAACGATAAAAGAACAAGAAACCATACCCATTTTATTGAAATTGATGAAGTACCAAAGTTGTGCTCACAAAGATCAAATTTTTGACAATCGAAACGTAACGGATTGATGTTGTAATGTATCTAATGTAATAAAGGATCAAAAGACAAGAACAATGGTATGTGGCACTTTATTCTACGCTTTTGGACTAAGGAAATCGACCAAAAGAGGCTAAAACTATCTAAATCCGTCAAAGTCTGCTAATGAAAACGTCTAAGGTGCCCTTTTATAGCCTAGGGCAAAATTTAGATTATCCGTACTGATAATAGGCTATCCGTACGGATAGTTCTTGATTCTCCAGGATATCAGTACGGATAATTCTCTGATCACATCTTCTATTTTGTGCTCCCAAGTGTCTGTCCGTACGGCTGGCTTTCTATCCGTCCGGATAGGTCTCTGCTGCTTCCGTCTATCCGTACGGATAAATGGCTATCCGTGCGGATAAGTCTCTGTTCAATATTTTTGCTCCTGATTGAGAGTTGTCCGTACGGACAGGCGTTTGTCCGTACGGATAGATGCCTTGACTTCAAAAACATCACTTTTTACATACTTACCCTTCGTTTCTCACCTCGGACACGTCTAAACTCATAAATCATCGCTTTCCAGGCTCCCGACTCACCCAAATCCTGCATAAACATGGAAACAACAAGAAAATGCATAACCCCGCAAACTACGGGTGCTCGGGAATTGAGTATAAAGTGCTAACAGTAGGCCGAGTTTATGGAAAAACCGACAGTTACTCGCCATGCAAAGAAAACCTCATTAACACTCATTATAGGGTCTAAAGTCACCCGAAAACATGCTAGAAACATGATAACCGTGGGTTAAATTGTACAGAAATGTACAGTAAAGTTAGTTCCTATCATTGAGCATGCTTGTTGGTGGTTGTGGTTGGTTCATTTGTTCTTCTGTTGCGTTGGTTCGGTTGTCCTTCTTTCTGCAAGTGTCTGTGGAATAATAATAATGTCGTCGGCCAGTAGTGTCTTTCTTTCTCTTTTGTTTGAATTTGTATTATAGTTTTTGCACTATCTAAATAAACTCAAGGTTGCATGCTCTATTTTGTGATATTCAAGTTGTTACTTTCATCTTTGCATCTGTGCTACACTTCTTCTTTCGTGATGCATGCCCACACCATAATCCGTCGTGCATGTAAAAACCTTCTATGCTATAAAAACAATCTGCCAGCTTTGGAAATGAGTATAAAGTGCTAACAGTAGGCCGAGTTTACGGAAAAACCGACAGTTACTCGCCGTGCAAAGAAAACCTCATTAACACTCATTATAGGGTCTAAACTCACCTGAAAACATGCTAGAAACATGATAACCGTGGGTTAAACTGTACAAAATTTTACAGTAAAGTTGGTTCCTATCACCACCCCACACTTAGCCTTTACTCGCCCTCGAGTAAATCATGCGATCAAACAATGCCATGGAATCAACTTTACGGTACATGCATGCATTTCAAAATATCAAAGTAAAAAGAACTTAGACAAGTGAATGTAACACCTTGACTCCACAAAATCACGAAATGGAGTGAGTGTGTGGTGAATGACGACGACTTATACTCAATACGGTTACCGGCTTGGAATACCGGACAAATTTAAATCGCTTTTAGCGGCAAAAGTTGTAGGTGACATTTATGCTAAGGCAAACAATACACCTTCACCAAAGTTGATCTCCAACGCAGATTTCTTAAAAGTCACAACCTTCAAAGAAATTCTGAAAAAAAGAGAAGAAACCCCAAACCATGGTTTCATTGGGAAGATTTTCAGTCCCTAAGCAGGTTGAAAACCCTATTATTGATCTGGAGTTTGAAGGATTATCTTTCTATTTTCAGAAAGCAAGAACATCAGATGAAGAACAATTTGTCAATGAGAAGTTCTTCACCACAGGAAGTAGACTCAACAAATGAAACATGTATAGACTCTAGACTGCGTCAAGAAACGAGATCATAACATCTATAAGCCCTAGAGGTTTCTGAATAACCAATGAAAATACACTCGATGGACTTGGATGAAAAATTCTCTAGGTTTCCCTTATCATTCTGGACAAGCACTTACATCCAAAGACGTGAAAGTAATTAGCTTTTAAGGGCCAATTTCTATGGACTTCAAAAGGGGTCTTGTGCATTATACGTCTAATACACACTTGATTGATAATATAACATGCACAAGCAACCGCTTCAGGTCAAAGCAATCGAGGAACTTATAACTCTTTTAGCATAGTTTGAGCAGATTCTTGCAAGGAATGTTTTTTTCTTCGACTACTCCGTTCTGTTGAGGAGTTACGTTATTTTAAGTGTTAATTTAATGGAATTATTATTATTTGGATTTTATTACGTTTTTGCATTGTTTATTTATCATGTAGGAGTTAATTTTCGTGCATATAATGAGGATAAATGAAGCTCAAGTCAAATTATAAGAGATAGAGTTGGAATTGGCTTGAAGAAATTGGATAAAGATGAAGAGATCCGATCCTCAGCAGTTCAAACGGGCGTCTACTGATCTTGAACGAGCGTCCAGAAGTGAACTGGCGTCCATGCAGCGTCCAGAATCGTATTTTACATTCAGAGAGTTCAGACGGAGGATGAACGAGCGTTTACTCAGCGTCCAGGCATTCTGGACGGGCGTCCGGTTATTCAGACGAGCGTCCGTTGCCGACTTAGTCATAACCGACTTAGAGCTCTATAAATACAGCAGCAGCCCCAACCCTAAGAACATACTTTTATATACCAAATCATTGAGATCGCAATTTTACACCAAAAAGTCAAAGCGGCCGAACCCTAATTCCACGAGAGATGAACTTCTCCAACCCAACAATCATCTTCAACATGATTGTTGGCTAAAAGCCTTGCAGTGAGTCGACGGAGGAAGCTTATCATCAACACAACCAACTAGAGATTTTATGCCTATGTTTAGTGAGTAAAAGATTTAGTTTTTCATCACTTTGGATGTTGTTTTGTATTGATCATGTTTTGTTGGAATTAACGATTTGATGAAACGATTTATCTATATCTATATGCTTGGATCTATGTATGAAAATATATTGGTTTAAGTTTTATTTCGTTCAAGTGATGCAATTATTCGTGTTGTAAGAGATTATGCATGATTAGTTGAGTAAGAGTTTGGAAACAATCTCGTGATTTCGTGTTGATTGCATGTTTAGTTTACTTGAAAAAGATAAACGAAACCCTAGAATTTGGTTGAAGAAATTTAATTGTTCGTGAATAAATCACTACTAAAAACTATGTCTTTTTAATCACCGTCTAGTTGGATTGTTGGTTGATAGGTGGTTGCTAAGCATAAATAATTCAGGACGGATACCCAAGTACTCACAAAACCATATAATTTTTGTAACCACATATTCACCACCTCTATCACTTCTCACAGAAACTACAGATATATGAAAGGTGTTGTGTAGTTGTTTTACCAAAGTAGAAAATGCCTCATCGCTCTCACTTTTGTGAGACAAAAGCATAATCCATGTATACGTGGAGAAGTCGTCAACCACTATGAGCACATAATGATTCGTAGTAAGACTTCTGACTCTACTAGGACCAGATAAGTCTACGTGCAACATCGCTAGAATGCAAGTGGATGTGACATCATGCTTAGATTTAGAAGAAGTCCAGGTTTATTTTCCGTGAATGCATGGCTCACAACCTTCAATCTCTTATAAATCTACTTTAGGCAAACCATGAACCTGATTATACTTTCACATCAAGTGAGTTGTGGTAATACCTACGTGACCTAGTCGATGATGCCAAAGATTTGCATTATCATGTTTATATATAAAGAAGGTAATTGAACACTTAATCATTTTGCCTAGTTCGATCATGCGTATGCAGGCACACTCATGCGGATATGATGGAAGCCATATCAAAATGTCCTTTAACGATTATGAAAGTCAATATTGATAGAGAGACTTCAGATGCACATCCTTATGGCAGTATGTCAAAATAGAATAGACCAATGATGATAAGAAAATATTAAAACTAGAAAATTTTGCTTAGGAAGTATCTTGAAGACTCTTTATAGAAGCATGTTTCTGAAGATTAAGGATTTCAAAACTGCTAAACAGATATGTGATAAGCTGATTATGACCCGTGAAGGCACTGAAGCAATCAAGGAAAACTATGTTACTATATTGCCATCCAGAAATGTGAAACATTCAAGATGAAGTCTGGTGAGACTATTGAGCTAATGGATAGCAAATTCTCAGCTATCATGGTTGAACTGAACATGTTGGGTAAAACTTACACTTAGAATGTGTTGGAAATAAAATTTATGTTTTGATGATAATTCATCTTATTTGTTAAAATGTTATCTTAACCCCATTGATGAAGTGCTGAAGCCAGCTGTTATAGTGGAAAGCTAAAAGATGTCTAGAACTGAATGTATAAGTTTTACTAGAGTCTGATATTTGTATAGGTTACATCAGACAAGCACTGTAATTGTTAGTGTGTCGTAAAACTGAAAACTGGAAATCATTTAGAAAACTGGAAATCATCGAGACAAGCAAACTGACTCAGAATACACCTACATGATACTGAAGAAGGTAAGTTCGCTGAGAGTTACAGACTCGGTTGGCTTATCTAAAAGAATGAAGAACTGAGGGTTCAAACTCAGTTATTGAAGAATGAAGAACTGAGGGTTAAAACTCAGTTATGAAGATTACAAGTCAAGACTGTAAAGTTAGACTTCAGGCAAGATTGTGGTGATCTGAACTGACTTTATAGATCTTGTATGAAGACCTAAGAATCATAAGGACAATGAATTCTTAGATGATAATGAATCATGGTGTACTCTGATTAAGTCAATTATAATCAGATGAAAACTGGAGTACTGATATTTGAAGAAGAGTAAAATCTCAGTCAATGCTCCAAGTCAGTTAGGAAACTGACAAAAGAAAACTCAGTACAAAACTGATAAGGAAACTCAGTTTTATAAGTCAGCCATCCAACAAACTGATCGTACAGTCGAACGTTGTAAAGAAAGCAATTTCATTGGATGAAATACTGACACATCTGAATGGTCAGAAAATATAGCCGTTGCAAGATAGACGTTGATACAATTAAAATTGAAGCCAGATGAAGGTTGGACTTCACACTATAAATAGAAGACTTTGCACCAACAACAAAATATATAGAATAGAGCATATACAAGAATCAACAAGCAATTTTGTGCATCAGTCTATTCTATTGGAATTGCTATCATTTCTGTACTATAACAAGATCATATCTAGAATTTCTTCAAGTGTTCAAGCTACAAAGAATTTATCAAGAATCCAACACCTTGAAGAACCACAAACAAGAATCAACTTATTGATTCTCAGCCCAACCTTGATTCTACATCAAAGGTTTTAGACTATGAAGCAAACCGGGAAGGTTTCGCCAAGGACAGTTGTGACAAGCAGTCAGGTAGACTGTGTTTGTGGTGGTAGCTGGTGAAGAGGCAATCCTACCCTCTAAGGACCAGTGGTTCAAGCATTCGAAGAGCAGCAATTCTACCTGTTCTACAACTGTTTAGATAGTGAAGCTAGGGATTAGCCAAAGACTATTGCTTAGGACTTTTTGTAACAGTTCACCTCAAGAAGTTCTAGTGGAATTTTCCTCCGCACCACAGGGGAAGAGAGGACGTACAGGATTACACCACCTGGAACCTCTATAATATCCGCCTTATTTACTTTACGTATTTATTTATTTATTCAGCATTTACTTATAGTATTGTGATACCTGATTGTTATACTCCTCACAATCACAACTGACATTCAATCAGAATTCAGTTCACAACACTCAGTTTTCATAATAGAATAACAAGATCAAGAAAAAGGCTAAAATCATATCCACTGCCGGTTGACTCAGTTTCAGCTTAAGTCAGTTTGACTTAATCTCAGCTTTTTCAGCTTAACTCCACACAAGTTTTTAACTGAACCTTAATTTGCTTTAAATCCAGTTTTAGGGACAAATTTATTCACCCCCCTCTAAACTTGTGTTAGCCTTTCCAAGGGACCAACAATTGGTATCGGAGCAGTGTTTCTTTAACAAGATATCATTTGCTCTTTATCTCCTCTAGTTGTTCTTATTTGAAAGCTCAGTTTTCCAGTTAATCTACTGTCAGTCTTCACTCACTCACAATGGATAACAATCAATATGCAAGACAAATGCTTATGTGCAACATGGACAGATTTGACGAATATAAACGTCATATGCAGGCATTTCTAGCAGCTACTCATGATGAAATGATGGATGTACTCATTGATGGACCAATTCAAATCACTCATATGCAAACTGTTGGTGGAGAGCAAGTTCGAGTTGCAAAACCCAAATCCGAATGGACTAGTGATGATCACAAGCGAAACAATCTCAACAATGTTGCCATGGACTTTATCCTCAGAACTCTTGACAGCAACATGTACTTGAAGGTGAAAGAATGCACAACTGCCAAAGAAATGTGGGACAAACTTCAGTTAATTTGTGAAGGAACAGATTCAATTAAGGAAAACAAAATCTCTGTTGCAAAACAAAAGTTTGAGAATTTCAAGATGAAATCTGGAGAAACCATTGACCAAATGGAGACAAGATTCAGTGCTATCATGGATGAACTAGATCTACTCAAGATTGAATACTCAAAGAAAATCATCAACACAAGAATCTTGAAGGCATTACCAATGTGCTAGAAGATGAAGGTCACTGCTATGGAAGAATCCAAGAGACTTGATGTAGAAGATTCATTCAAGATCTTTTCTGATCTGAAAGCTTATGAATTCAGTGAAGATTTCACAACCACAGCTTCAATAATCAAAGCTCTGGAAGAACCAAAGACCACAGCTCTTGCAGCAGCATCAAATGAGATTCAAGAAAACTCATCTAACAATCTTCATGAATTGGATGAAATGGAAGAACAAATGGCTCTAATGATGAACAGAATTCGAAGAATGAAAAGTGGACACCCAGTCACTCAAAAGTTCATCAAAAGGACTCCTGAGAAAAGAAAAGACGATGAATACCTCTGTTTCAACTGAAAGAAACCAGGACATTATAAAGCTGAATGTCCAGAACTGATCAAGAAAACTCCACCAAGAAGAGTTGGTAGAAGAGCACTCCTTGCTGGAGATGAATCAGATTATGAAACTGGTACTGAAAGAGTATCAGATGACACAGCTTTAATGGCACACATGGAAGATCCAAATGAGGTATGTGAATCAAACTCTAAATACTCTTCAGCTCAGGTTTCCATGATAAATGCATGTTCTTCGACTGCTGACTCCAATCCAAAAAATCTAGAATTAGAAGAAACTCTTGACGAGTTGATGAATCAGCTAGTAACCCTACAAGCTGGTTATGAATCAATCAAAGATGAGAAAGAAAGTCTAATTCTTGAAGTTGAAAGATTGAAGTCTGATCTAAAAATGTTGAAACTGACTAAAACTGACAAAGAAAAGATTCAACATCAGCAGCAGCAACTGAATCGTTTACTCAATCAAGTTCAATTACTGGATTCAAATCAGGAAAACCATATGGAGAAAAAACTGGTTTAGGATTTGATACACAGCAATCTTCAAAGAATGGAACTAGCAAAGTCGCTGGCCTAATACCAAACTCGGTATTAAGTTTGTAGCCGAGCAACTTCCACAAACGGAGAAAATTGCTGAACCAGTAAAGCCAGTATCACACAGGATAAATCAGTTTTCTAAGAAGACAACTGCATCTACCAACAAAGGTAAAGCAATTGGTAGATCAGCTGTATCCAATGGAAACCGAAACGGCAAATCAATTGCCAGATCCACAAAAACCAATGAAGTCAGGAACCAGAAAAATTACAATCAAAATAAATCCAAGAATGTTAATCATTCAAAGATTCACACATTTAGGGGGAAAGGAAGACTACATCCCACTGATGATGATTGGAATTTTACTGAATTTGTTAATAAAACTGATAATGACAATCATTCCAGACCGAAAACTTATCACATGTTTCAGTCCAAAACTCAGCAGAGGACTAATCTCAGTTATCAGCATAAGTCATAGTACAAAGGTCAATCCAGACCTCAGTACAGAAGGAATGATGGTTATCACTCTAGCTTTAATAACAGAAATCAACATGGAAACAAATTTCAGTCAGAAGATCTGAGAATAAATAAGACACAGTCCGAACATTGATACTATGGGAGTGTGGCTTACATATATGAAAACAAGTGCAACAATATCCGAAGAATCCCAAAAGGATATATTCCCAGAGTTGTACTGAGAACTGACCCCTATGGACCCAAACTGAGTTGGGTACCTAAAAACTTCGAATTTTCATTGCTGGATATATGGTACTTTGACAGTGGTTGCTCTAGACACATGACAAAGAGCAAAGACTGTCTCAGTAATTTTATTGCAAAGGATGGACCAAAAGTCAATTTTGGAAGTAAAGATAAACCTGGTTACACCAGAGGTTTTGGCACCTTAATCAGAAATGGACTTACAATCAAGAATGTATCTTATGTAGAAGGACTACACTACAATCTACTCAGCACAAGTCAATTTTGTGATATGGGATACAAAGTTACTTTTGATAAAGAATTTTGCGTTGTCATCAGCGAATCAGCTTATCAAGTTGTCCTAGCCGGAAGAAGAAAGGAAAACATGTATGTGGTAGATTGGACAACCGCCGTTCTTTGAAACTTGTTTGCTCGTGCATACCAAATCGAAATCAGTTGGCTATGGCACAAGAAACTGAGTCATCTCAATTTTGTTGACATCAACACACTTGTTAAGAAGCAGCTAGTCATTGGAGTACCAGAAATATCATATAAGAAGGACAGCTTATGTGATGCATGAAGAATCAAAACATGTAGTATTTGATGAACCAAACTTCCCTGGTGAAACAACTGAAGACCGACTAGAACCAGTTTCTCAGTCTCAGTTACCAGTCACGCCAGAACCAGTTTCAGTTGATGTTGGAAGAATACAAATTTCAGAATGTTCAGATCAAGATCAGCCTCAGTTCCCAATTGCTCAACAACTTGAACAACTTCATTCAGATTCAGTTGAACAAAATGCAAATCAGTTGATACAAACTCACACACATCAATGGATGAGAGATCACCCTGATGAACAAGTTATTGGTGATACTCAAGCTGGAGTTCGAACAAGACATCAACTAGATGCAATGATTGCATGCTTTCTATCTCAATCAGAACCTAAAGAAATTGAAGAAGCCTTGAAAGATCCAGATTGGATATTAGCTATGCAAGAAGAACTCAATGAATTCGAGAGAAATCAAGTATGGGAATTGGTAGATAAGCCAGTTCATGTCAATATCATTGGAACCAAATGGGTTCTCAGAAATAAACTTGATGAAGATGGGAACATCATCAGAAACAAAGCCAGACTTGTAGCCAAAGGATACTCTCAAGCAGAAGACATAGACTTTGATGAAACTTATGCACCATTTGCAAGACTAGAAGCAATCAGACTATTTCTTGCTTATGCAGCTCACAAGAAATTCAAAGTTTATCAGATGGATGTTAAAAGTGCATTTCTAAATGGAATTCTTGAAGAAGAAGTATATGTTCAACAACCATCCGGATTTGAAATCAAAGATCAAGCAGATAAAGTTTTCAGACTAAGGAAAGCTCTTTATGGACTTAAACAAGCACCAAGAGCTTGGTACGAAACTCTATCTCAGTTTCTAGTTGATAATGGATTTATCAAAGGAACAATCGACAAAACCTTATTCAGGATGAAGAATGGAGAAGATACTCTACTTGGATCAGAAAATGAACAGTTATGTGAGAAATTTTCAAGTTTGATGAAAAGCAAATTTCAGATGAGTATGATGGGAGAATGAAATTATTTCCTAGGATTGCAAGTAAAACAATTAGCTGATGGAATTTTCATTCACCAAACCAAATATACAAGAGAACTTATCAAAAAGTTTGGTATGGAGAAATCTACTGGAATTTCCACACCAATGGGGACCAACATCAGATTAGATGAAGACAAAGAAGGTAAAGATGTTGATCAAACACTCTACAGAAGGATGATTGGAAGCCTACTCTATCTTACAGCAAGTAGGCCAGACATATCTTTTACTGTCGGTGTATATGCAAGATTTCAGTCAAGACCAAAGGAAAGTCATCTCACAGTTGTGAAAAGAACCTTGAAATATCTGAAAGACACAGATGGAGTTTGAATTTGGTATTCAAAAGAAGGAGAATTCAAGCTGATTTCTTATTCAGATTCAGACTATGCTGGATGCAAAGTGGACGAGAAAAAGCACATCAGGCACATGTGAGTTATTGGGAAATAGACTTGTGTCATGGTTTAGCAAGAAGCAAAACTCAATCTCAACTTCAACAGCTGAAGCTGAATATATAGTAGCTGGAAGTTGTTGTGCTCAAGTTTTATGGATCAGACAGCAATTAAGAGACTATGGGATAGAAGAAGGAACAATTCCCATAATGTGTGATAACACAAGTGCAATTGCAATTACTGATAATCCAGTTTTACACTCAAGGACAAAGCACATTGATGTCCGTCACCACTTCATAAGAGATCATGCAGAGAAGAAGAATATAACAGTTCTTTATGTACATACTGAAAATCAGTTGGCAGATATCTTTACAAAGCCTTTGGACAAAGAAAGATTTGCCAAATTAAGAACTGAGTTGGGAATAATTAAAGTCAGTTAAGTCAGTTAAGCCAGAGATTCGTCAAGGGGATTAATCTTTGTTATGTTGGGTGCGCTCACTTAACAGATTATTCATTGACATCAACAATCTCAAACAGACAAACTGAAGAATTTGACAAAACTGAATAATTTGATGGAACTGAATTATCTCTAGAACTGACCTCAGCATCAGTTTTCATTCCAGTCAAATTTAGTCAAAGGTTGATAAGATAGAATCAACAAGCGGTTATATCGTATTAAATTACCACAGTTCTTTTTGTCAGAATTTCGTGTGTACACCCCACGATTGTCAGAACAGTACACGTATCGGTTATCAAAACCATCATGGAATTTGAAAAGTTGTACCACTCAACCGCAAGAATATCCTACCTATTTATTCAACCTCCATTCACACTATTCTCTATCAAAATTCAAAATTATTTTCAGAAAGCAAAATAGACTCTTTGCAACCCTCTCTTTCAAAAATCAAATTTTTGTGTTCACACTCAAATATGGCCACTTCGGATGATTCGAAAGACAAACGATTGATCATAGAGCTGGATGAACTAACACTTGAAATGTATGAAGGTATGTGTCAAAACACCTTGTTAGCCAGCTTGTGTACGAGATAAAATCGAAAAACAACCAGGATTGAACAATATCCTCGAAGTTAGTTTCAAAGAAAAACGAGATGTGGAAGGCATTTTGCAATTTTGGCAAAATATGCGATTAGTCAGAGACTCCTTGATAACTACAGTTTGTGGAGATCTCATTGTTCTCAATGAAAGAGTCATGAGGTCACTCTATGGCTTCGCAAATACAACAGCAACTTCAACAGAGTTAGCCACTCTACCATTGAAGAAAGAAGCTTTTCTCGCAATGATTACTTCGTCTACAGAACCAATCGAACCTGGTATTCATGTCGACAAAATCAATCCGGAATTTGGAAATCTCAGCAGATGGCTCAGCAAACACGTCATTGGAAGATCCAAAGGAATTAATATACTTTCGGAAGAAAATATTTTGCTGATGAACATAATCTGGGATAATATAGAATTTAATTGGGTAGGTTATATAGTCAATCAGTTCAAGAAGCAACACTTAGCTGAATTAGAAAGTGTGAAAAGAGCTCAAGCTGAAGGACAAGTAACTGATGGGAGATTCCGACTGAAGAAGACTCTTAGTGGAATCATTCAGTTTTATTTAGAAAGAATTATGGAAGGGAAGCAAGCAAGGAAAACTGCAACATCGAAGGAAATCGTAGAAACAACTTCCCAACCTGAAGCAAGTCAGACAACTGTGTCTCAGCAGGAAGCTGAGCACAAAGGGACTAAGAGAAAAGCTGAATCAACAGAAGGAAGATCAGTTGTAAGATGTTTGTACCCTGAAATCTCAAGTGAGAAAGCACCAACTAAGGGGGAACAACAACATCAATCAACAACTAAAGGTACTCAATAGAATGTCACTGCTGACCATACTTCTCAGATACAACAGCAATCGGTTCAGCAATCAGCACCAGTTTTCGAAGCTGACAAAATCATTAAGCTGATGAAAATGAAACTTCAACCAGAAGATTCTCGAGATGTCATTTTACGATCGAAGAAAAATTACTCTTAGAGAAATTGGAAGTTGTAGAGATCTTTACTCTCTTTTCTATTACGAAATTTCTTGACAACTGTTTCAAAAGATTTACCGAACTAGCAAAAAGAAGAGAATCATGCACATTATCTAAAGACAGTTCAAAGAAAAAGGATGACTATGATGACCATGATAAGTCAAGAAAAAAAGCCGATGATACTACAGTTTTGCAAACAGTCACTCAATCTCAACCTCTAGCAACGCAAACTGTACCACAGCAAGAAGGATTGCCAGTTGGAAATCAGACAACTGACAATCAGCAAGCAGCTGATGAAATCAGACAACTGATGGTTATTGCTGATAATACTCAGGATAAGGATCAAATAGAAGCTACATATGATCCCTCTGATTTTCTATCTAAGGATGAATTGGCCAGAGTTCATAAAAACTTGAAAATTGTACTCGGTCGAGAGAGATACACGAAATGGCCTTTTATCAAACATCTCTGGATATCTTGATTATAGAACTAGAACCGATGTTTCGGTTCATGCAAGACTAGAGATGATTCACAAATCAAGTTCAAGTTCTGCTCCAGAAATTGTATTACTCAAACAACAACTCGAATATTCAACCGCAATAGATAGAGAAAGTCATGCTCGTGCTCATTGGCATATAAATCGGCATATCTACGGGTTAGAAACTCAAACTTAAGAAAGTACTTGCTTCTCAGCGACAGATTTCAGAAGATCAAAAAGCAACCCATGACCTGGTAGATCAGTTATATGATGCCAAAAAGGGGGAAGCTGAAATTACTTGGAGAAATGAAGTGACTTGAAGAAGAATTACAAAGATACAGATCAGATCCTAATTTTTTTAAGAAATAGTTAACTGATGATCAACTTATTGAAAAATACAATCAACCTGGAGACAGAAGAGTTACTCTTACAAAGGATCTGTGGACACGGTTTATCAAAGATTACAATCCTATTAAAGTCATGTACAAGGACAGAACATTTGAGGAATCCTTGAACTACTTTCTATCTGATATTTACTCAAAGCAAAAAATTGCACAACATAAGAAGAATTGATGATAAACTGAAGATTAAAGACAAGACTGAACAAATGAAAGCCGATCTAGTAGAATTTGAAAATTACTACTCGAAAGACTCAAGCTTACCCAAGCTAATTCAATGGAGAAGATGGAAAGAAAGTAGCCAAGTTGACTACAACAAGACCTTTTCAAAAGAAGACTCCAAGCTTGAAGAAGATTTTCGATTGTATGACAAAGCAAAAAGATATGACATGGTCTAAGATCCTAAGAGGATTGACAACAAAATGGTCAATGACGACAACCGCAATGCAAGAATCATGAAACCTTGTTGAGACAAGTACTTTCAGATTGTTCTCTGATCAAAAAGCCTAAGAATTTGAGATAAACAACAAGAAGGCCTAAATCTTGACATTAAGAAAGTATCAGCTCTTGTGGCACCTCAACAACCAGTTGAGAACATCAATAATAATGTCAACAACAACATTGAACAATTGCAAGAACAAATGGCTCTGTTGTTGAACTAGTTTCCCAGTTAACAAAAATTCAAAGAAGAGGAGAATATTTAGGAAGAATGTATTCCAAAAAGGATGAAAACTATGAAAAGGTAGTTGATTACCAAAAAGAAGAGGATATGTTGCGCTACAACAGTAACAAACCTGGACATTTCAAAGCTTATAGTCCAGCACCCGTAGTGAAGAGTGATCGTGATGAGGATAAGACATATGATTCTGGTTAAAATGGGAAGAAGAGCATACGAGATTTGAAAGCTGAAGAAACCACTGATAGCTATAATGATGGAATTTCCTCATTAGAGTCAGATGATGCAACAATATTGTGTTTGATGGATTAAGAAGAAGAAAATGAGGTCGCATCATGTTCTTGCTTATCTACATCCAGTTCTTGTTCCTGTTTAGGATACTCTTATTTCAAAAATCTTGATTTGAATGAAACTCTTTTAAATCTATTGAGTGAGTTTGAACAAATTCAAGAAAATCATATGTGCATAAAAAAGAGATACTTTTGTGTATTTTCTAGACAATTACATGTATGTTGAAGAGAGAGTGTCAACAGGGGTTTCCGGATCAAGAGAACGATAGAAGTGGAGATCATTACAAGTCATGGAATGAAGTTTTATATGGGTTGAAGTCCAATATGATGAAGTGCTGAAGTGTTTGAACCAAGATTTGACCGGATAATGTGAAAGATGAGCTTGAAATGTAATGCCGAAGGCATAAAAACCCGAATTGGTCTTGGACATTTTCATCAAAGTTGTAGGTCTTAAAACAAAATTTCCAACACGCTTTGAATCACCCCAATCGGAGTTGTACAAGTCCGGATATGATCAACCACTGAATTGGACCTGTTGCCTAGCCCACCTTTTGGTGAATCGATGGACCCAAATCCCCAATGAACCCTAAGTCAGCTAAAACACATATTTTGGCCCTAATTAGCTTCAAAGTTTGATTATATGCCAACATAAGGCCGATCAGATTATTGTAATTCACAACTTTTCATAACTTTCAATAGATTGATATTTTAGATCTTTCATACTATTTTTACTAGTATTGAATAAAGATTTGTTTTCCTTGTTATTTTGAGTGCAAACACGATGGGATTCAGCCATCTCTTTGAGATCTAGATCTACATCGATGGTTGATTGTTTGAGGTGTTCAACGTATCTTTTTTTGTGAATTATGTGCGTACCTATGATTACAAGCATAATTACTCGTTTATGTTATTCGGTGTATGTGTTGGTCCCTTGGAAAGGCTGACACAAGTTTAGGGGGGTGAATAAACTTGTCACCAAAAGCATGATTTTAAGTCTGATTAGTTCAGTTTTAAACTTGTGTGGAGTTGAGCTAACTTAGCAGAGTATAAATCAAAACTGACTTATGCTGAAACTGAGTCAACCGGCAGCGGATAAGTTTTAGACTTTATGCGGATCTTGTTGTTTCTAAGAAAAAGCTAATGAGTATGCAAAATTGAATTTTGGTGAATGTCAGTTTGTGAGCTGTGAGTGAATATCAATCAGTTTGTTCAGTTATGCAGTATGAAAACTTATATGAAAAACAATCACAAATACTAATAAACTAAATAACATAAAGTAAATGCGTAAAGTAAGTAAGGCAAGAATTATAGTGGTTCCAGGTGGTGTAATCTTGTCAGTCCAATCATCCCCTGTGATGTGGGAGGAAAATTCCACTAGAACTTTCTGAGGTAGCCGGTTACAAAAAGTCCTAATTGATAGTCCGTGACTAATCCTTAGATTCACTATCTAAACAACTGTAGAATATGTGCGATTGCTGCTCTGTAACTGCTTGAAACACTGGTCCTTAGAGTGTAGTGTTGCCTCTTCTCCAGCTCCACCACAAACACAGTCTACCCGACTGCTAAACAACAACAACAACTGTCATTGGCAGATCCTAAACCGGATTGCTTCACAGTCTGAACCTTTGATAAAAATAAAAGTTGGGCTGAGAATCAATAAATTGATTCTTTCTTGTGCTTCATCTAAGTGTCGAATTCTGAATAGAGTCTTTGTAGCTTGAACGCTTGAAGAATTCTAGATATGATCTTGTTGAGTGCAAACATTGATAGCGATTCAGATGAACAAAGACTTAGGCACAATAATACTGGATATTCTCACGTTGTTGTATTCGTGTTTGATCCTTGATGCCAAGTCCTCTATTTATAGTGTGAGGTCCAACATTCATCTTGCTTGAATTTTAATTCTATCAACGGCTATATTTTCAGATGTCAGATATCAGAGACCATTCTGACATGTCAGTTCTTCATCCAATAATATTTCTTGATTTGTAACGTTCAAATGTAAGTTCAGTTCTTTGGATGACTGACTTTAAAACTGAGTATCCTGATTAGTTTTAATTTGAGTATGTCAGTTATCAGTTTGTCAACTGACTTAGAGAATTGACTGAGTTTTTATACTTCTTCAAAACTTAGTATTCTATTCATCTGATTTCATATGACTTAATCCGAGTACACCATATCCTTAATAAATCATCTAAGATATCATTGTCCTTATGATTCTTAGGTATCGTTGTCCTCTTGTATAAAGACCTAAACATAATCCATAAAGTTAGTTCAGGCCATGACAGACTTACCTAAATTTTAAATTTACAGACTCGGCTTTAATCTTCATAACTGAGTTTGAACCCTCAGTTCTCCATTCTTCAATAACTGAGTATGTGTCCCTCAGTTCTTCATCCACTGAGTTTGTTCCCCCAGTTCTTCATCTTCTAGATAAGTCACCTGAGTCTGTGTCCCCCAATGAACTTACCTTCT
This sequence comes from Gentiana straminea, assembly GCA_036785695.1. Taxonomy (NCBI): domain Eukaryota; kingdom Viridiplantae; phylum Streptophyta; class Magnoliopsida; order Gentianales; family Gentianaceae; genus Gentiana; species Gentiana straminea. Next base: position 8,069,717 of record JAVUPR010000224.1, on the reverse strand, counting down.
TAAGTTCTGAGTGACATCTTTAGTTTTAGTCAATATCCAGTTTTCGACATGATTTCCAGTTCACAGTTTAATGACACTCTAACTATTACTGTGCTTGTCTGATATAACCTAAAAAATTATCAGAATCTAATAAATCCTATACATTCAGTTCTAGACATCTTTTAGCCTTTCACTATAACAACTAGCTTCAGCACTTCATCAATGGGGTGTAAACAAACAAATAGATAAATAAGATGAATCATCCTCAAAACAAAAATTTTATTTCCAACATTTTCCCCATTATTGTGGATGCCAAAACCCTCCTTAAAAGAAAAGCTTATAGATAAAAACAATTCAAAAATGAGGTAAAACTGGAAACTGGATGTATCATTAAGATTCACAAAAACTGGAACAAGTTACACAATTCTCACTACTTAAAAATAAACTAAGCAGCTTTTAGTGTAACTAGAATGAATTTCCTTTGCTTATCATGTAAATGATATTCATTCTCCAACTTTGTATCTTCCTTGGAGAAGGTCTTAAGATAATCAACTTGACTTGATAACTTCCATTTTCTCCAAAGAATTATCTTAGGAATACTACTTTCATGAATGTAGTATTCTTCAAATTCAGCAATGTCTGCTTTCATTTGATCTCTCTTGTCTTTGATCTGTAGTCTTTCTTCAATCTTTTATCTTCTTGTAGTTTTCCATTTTCTGACTAAGAAATTCACCTGACAAGAAGTAATTAAGAGATTCTTCATAATTCCTGTATTTGTACTTGGCCTTGGTATGATTGTAATCTCTAACAAATTTCATCCACAAATCCTGTGTAAGAGTAGCTCTTCCAAGTTGACTATATTTCAAAATGATCTGCTCATCACTGAGTTCTTCAGTATGTCTTATATAGGATTCTGTTGCTGAAGATTTCCCTTTCTTCAAATCTGTCAGTTCAGCTTCTAGCTTCAATTTCTCTTCTTGTAACTTCGGCTTTTCTTCTTCTACTTCCCCCATTTTTGGCATCATACATTTGATTGATCAAGAGATGATTTGCTTTCTAATCTTTGGATATGCCTTTTTGAGAAGTTAGAACTACCTTAAGCTGAGTTTCTAAGCCATAAATTATCCGATTCAGGTGCCATTCTACTTTAGCTTGAGTTTCACGATCCTCCGTGGTTGTGACTTCAAACTTTTCTTTTAGTTTAAGTGTTTTGGAAACTGAGTTTGTAGTTGTGTTCTTGATAGTGTCTAGCTTTGTATGAAATGAGACATCAGTCTGTTTCCTATAATCAAAATATCCAGAAATCCTTGACAGTAGAGCATTGTACTCTTCTTTCTGATTGAGCATATTGTCCAAGGTTGATTGGACCTTGTTCAGTTCTTCAACTGTCAATCTTTCAGTTGGATCTTCTTCTTCTTTGATTAAAGACTAAGTGTCATCTTTTAACACCAACAGTTCTTTATTATCAGCTTCTTGTGCTTCCTTCTGATTGTCAGTTGTCTGATCTCCAACTGGCAATCCTTTCTGCTGAGCATCAGTTTGCCATTCTTGACCTTCGGGATGTGCGTCTGGCTATAAAACTGTACTATGTTCTACTTCTTTACTTGAATCATCATCTTTATCATCATCTTTCTTCTTTAAAACACCCTTCGGTATAGATGATGTAACTGATTCTCTTCTCCGAGCTATTTCTTCAATTCTTTTATAGCATTTGGTGAGAAATTCATCCATAGGATACAATGCACATAAGTCTTCTATTTCAAGTTTGTCCAAAAATAGTTTCTCTTCACTTTGCAAAACATCCTTGATAGATTCTCTTGAATCTTCAGTCTTGAGCTTCAACCTCATCAGTTTGATGATTCTTTCAAGTTCAAAAATCCATTCTGATTGTTGAGTTTGTTGTTTCTGAATTTGATGTTTCTCTTGATTGATATCCTTAGCAGAAACTTGTTTCTCTGAAATCTTCTGCTTCTTTTGAGAAACGTCTTTAGAAAACTGACTATCTTCAGTTGTCAGTTGTTTTTCCCGCTCAGTTGGTGCTATCTCGCTTGAAATACCTGGGAACAAATGCCTTCCAACTGACTTAACATTCTATGAGTTAGCTTTCCGCTTAACTCCTTTTTGTTGAGCTATTTGCTAAGACACAGACTTCTTATTGGCTTCAGGTTGGGAAGTCTGTACCTTTGAACTCACCATTGCTGCAATTTTCTCAGTATCAGTAGTTTTTGATACATCAGCTTGTGTAGATGCACCAACAGTTTATGTAGATGTAGTAGCAGTTTGTTCTACTTCTTTTCCTTGACTGAGCCTTCCCAGGTAAAGCTGAATTACCATACTGAGTGATTTCTTCAACAAAAATCTACCAACTAATTGTCTTTCATCAGCTTTGCTTTTGCTAACACAAGATATAACTTAGCTATGTGTTGTTTCTTGATCTGGTTGAACACATATCCCGCCCAATTGAATTCAAGTTCATCCCATATGATGTTCATCAGATATCTCCCATCTTCAGATAGATTATCCAACCCTTTGTGATGTCCTATGACATGTTTGCTGATCCATCTGCTGAGTAGGGTAAACTCGGTTTTAAGACTGTTGAGCTTCATATTAAGGTCGGCTGGTTGATCTGTTGCTGAAATCTGGTTGAGAAAAGCTTCACGCTTGAGCAGTAAACATGCTAGGTCTATTGATTCCACAAGTGGCTTCTTGAAAACAAATAGCTGCCTTATTATCTCTTCAGTGATAATAACATTTCCTCCACAAACTTCTGTTATCATGGAGCTTTTCACCATCTTCATATTCTCCCAGAATTTTACCTCCAAAAGGTTTCTTAAACCTTGTAAATTATTGTTCTTTTCGCATATATATCTTGAGAGAAGAGTATTGTTGCAAAATTCTTCATATTCTTCAAAAGAGAGCCTTTGTACAACGGCAATTAATCTGGATTCTTGAGTGTGTTTAGAGGCGGTCATTGTAAGAGTTTTTCTCAGTCTTGAGAGAGAGAAGGATATTTGAATTTTGTGTATATAAAGGATATGAAAAGGTGAAATTATATAGTGGGGAGGCTGACGGTTTTTTATTTGAATCCACGATCTCTGAAGATTTTGCACTAACTTCTCAAATTCCACTGAGTGGTTTGTATAACTGATGCATGTACTATCTGACATTAGTGGGGGTGTACGTGGTACAAATTCTGACAAAAACTGGCGGTAATTAAATGCGATATAACTTCAGTCGGTTTTATTCTTTCAACTTTTGACTTTCTTTGACTGGATAAAATCAGATGCTGAGATCAGTTTGTGCTGAATTCAGTTCCGTCATTCTTCAATTTAAGTAGTCAGTTTGAGATTGTTGATGTCAATGACTGATCTGTCAAGTGATCTCACCAAGCATGACAAAGATCAATACTCTTGACAAATCTGTGAGCTTAAACTGACTTAACTGACTTTGATAATTCCCAATTCAGTTCCCAGCATTGAAAACCTTTCTTTGTCTAGTGGTTTTATAAAGATGTCAGCCAACTGATATTCAGTTGGGACATAAAGAACTGTAACGTCCTTTTTCTCTACATGATCCCTTATAAAGTGATGTCTCATATCAATGTGCTTTATCCTTGAATGCAAAACGGGATTATCAGTTATGGCTATTGCACTTGTATTATCACACATTATAGGAATCACTCCTTCATCTATCCCATAATCTCTTAACTGTTGTCTTATCCATAAAACTTGAGCACAATAGCTTCCAGCTACTATATACTCAGCTTCAACTGTTGATGTTGAGATTGAGTTTTGTTTCTTACTGAACAATGACATAAGCCTATTTCTTAGTAACTGATATGTTCCTGAAGTACTTTTTCTGTCCACCTTGCATCCAGCATAATCTGAGTCTGAGTAGGATATCAGCTTGAATTCTCCTTCTTTTGAATACAATATCCTTACTCCTGTTGTGTCCTTTAAATACTTTAAGGTTCTCTTGACAACTGTTAGATGACTTTCTTTAGGTCTGGTTTGAAATCTGGCACAAACACCAACTACAAAGGATATGTCTGGTTTACTTGCTGAGAGTAAAGTAGACTTACAATCATTCTTCTGTAGAGAGTTTGATCCATATCCTTGCCATCCTTGTCTTCATCAAGTCTGATGTTGGTTCCAATAAGTGTTGCAATGCCATCTGATTTTTCCATTCCAAACTTCTTGATCAATTCTCTTGTATACTTGGTCTAATGAATAAAAATTCCTTCATCCATCTATTTTACTTGTAAACCGAGAAAGTAATTCCGCTCTCCCATCATACTCATCTAAAATTTGCTCTTCATCAAACTTGCAAATTTTCACAGAGTTGTTCATTTTCCGATCCGAAGATAAAATCATCAACATAGATATGAACTAGGAGAGTACTTTCTTCAACTTTCATTATGAATAAGGTCTTGTCAATGGTTCCTTTGATAAAGCCATTGTCTACCAGAAACTAAGATAGAGTTTCAAACCAAGCTCTTGGTGCCTGCTTCAGTCCATAAAGAGCTTTTCTCAGTTTGAAGACTTTATCAGCTTAATTCTTTGATTTCAAAACCTGGTGGTTGTACATAGACTTCTTCTTCAAGTATCCCGTTCAAAAATGCACTCTTAACGTCTATTTGTATTACTTTAAATTTCTTGTGAGCTGCAAAGGCAAGAAATAGTCTGATTGCCTCTAACCTTGCAACTGGAGCATAAGTTTCATCGAACTCTATCCCTTCTGCATGTGAGTAACCTTTGGCTACAACCCTTGCTTTATTTCTGACAATATTTCCATCTTCATCAAGCTTATTTTTGAAAACCCATTTGGTACCGATTATGTTGAAATGATCCGGTTTATCCTCCAATTAACATACTTGATTTCTTTCGAATTCATTGAGTTCCTCTTGCATGGCTAGTATCCAATCTGGATCTTTCAGTGCTTCTTCTATCTCTTTAGGTTCAGTGTGAGATAAAAAGCAAGCAATCATAGCATCTAACTAATGTCTTGTGTGAACTCCTTGTTGAAAATCACCAATCACCTGATCTTCAGGGTGATCTCTCAGCCATTGATGTACAAGAGATTGCATAAGAGGATCTTCATTCTGTTGAACTAGATCTTCATGAGCTTCTTCTTGATTTCCTTGAGCTTGATTATCTTGTACTGGGTCAGTTTCATTTTGTTCAACTATATATTGTTCAGCTGTTGGAACTGAGACTGATCCTGATCAGAATATTCTGAAATTATTAACCTTTCAAGATCAACAAAAACTGATTCTGGAATAACTAGTAACTGAGACTGAGAAACATGTTCTTGTTTTTGTTCAGTTGTTTCACCATGAAAGTTTGGTTCAAGAAAAAGTACGTGTATAGATTCTTCATGCTTGAGTGTCCATTTGTTCAGTACTCTAAATGCTTTACTGACCCTTGAGTATCCAAAAAATATTCCTTCGTCAGCTTTGGGTTGAAAAGTTTTGAGTTGATCCTTTCCATTATTGTGGATAAAACATTTGGTTTCCTTCCGTCCCAAAAGTCATAAGGTGTCTTCTCATGTCTCTTGTTCATGAGAGCTCTGTTCTGTGTGTAGCAAGCTGTGTTAATTGCTTCTGCCCAATACCTTTCTGGTAGCTTTGATTCACAGATCATGGTCCTCCCAGCTTCTTTAAGAGTTCTATTCCTTCTTTCAGCTACTCCATTTTTCTCAGGTGTTGTTGTGGCTGCAAGTTGATGTAGCACACCATTTTCTCCACAATATTCAATGATTATATTGTTGAGAAACTCATATCATTTATCTGATCTTATCTTTACCACTATTACACCTTTCTAGTTTTGAAGTCTCTTGAGAAGTTCTGTGAATTGTTGTGTGGTTTCACTTTTCTTTGACATGAAGATTACCCATCTATATCTTGAGTAATCCTCCACCACTACCAATTATACTTCTTTCCACTAACACTGATAGGTATGACTGGTCCAAATAAGTCAATGTTGTTGTATAGGTGTCCTAAACCCAATCGGGTTGGACCAGATCCGACCGGGTCGGGACTGTACAATCTATTTAAGTTAATGTAATAACTTTATTATGATTAATAAAAGCACTTTTGTTATTATATAATTTGTTTATTTATTAGACCAATTAGTGATATTGTGTATATGATAACGCCCTTAATATTAAACTAGGATATATAAACCATGATGGTGATTATGGTTGATGAGATCTCTAATCACTTTAATAAGTTTGATACTTAAATGTCTCTGGGCTGATGTACTGTTGAATAGGGCTTTGACAGTGCGAAAAGACTAGCACGTATTATATGTCTTCTGTCTTTAAGGGCAGAGGTAGATCTCGTCTATCAAAGTGTAGTGACACATGGACTGTACATGGACGTGTATTAGAGAATGCGTATGTTAGACAGAACCACCTACACTGTTAAGTGTCACACTATGTGACGGTTGTGTAATTATCCTTAAGGCCGGAGTCTACATGGCATCACGGTGTGGATTGTCATGCTTTGACACTATTGAGGTTTCCCCTAACCATGGGGCGATCATGCAGTAGTGATTGTGTATGATATTGAAGCATGCGGAGTTTACATTAAGGTCGTCTGGGAATCGCGTACCCTAAGAGTATGAGTGAATATCTGAAAGGGCCTTCCCATAAGGAATGTCTAGTTCTCATGAATCTTTGTAAAGTGGGAGTAAATAAGTTATTCCGAGAGAGCTTGATATCCAGATTGTGGGATGCGTTCAAGTTACGATCGTATGGATATTACTAGCGGTAGGACTCTATTTACACGCTAACCGAACACATGAAAGGTAGTAGTCATTACGTATTGACTCTTCTAATAATTGGGGGTCATGGACGTGTTGCTAGACGCTATCCATGATCGTTAGAGGTGAAGGGCATTTTCTTAAATTGCATCTTATGTCTATGGCCAACATATTCGGAAGCCTATCGGGTCACACACATATGAATGTCGAGTCGGATTAAAATGCGGTTATAGTTGATGACCAAATAAGGAAAGTTATCTCATGAGTATAAAGGTTATCGTGGTAAATTAATATAGAAGTATTTATTTATTATGAATAAATTAAATACAAGACATTAATTATATTATTAATTAAAGAATATCCCGGAAGCCATTAAATTGGCAAGTGGGGAGCAGGTCACAAGTGTATTGTATACACTTGGATTGTGCAATTTAATTAATAAGATTACCATAATATTAATATTGGATATTAACTGATTTTTAGAAAACAGATTTACGGTAATAAGATAAATATATTCAATATGAGATATTGATAATATGTAGTTTTATTTAATATAAGATATTAAAATAAAAGAGATAAATCAATTATGGAAATTTTCCTTATTTTATCAGGATAGGGTTTTTCTATCTCATCAATCAACAAGAAGCTAATCCCATTTAGTTTGGGATGACCTAGGGGCGCCACTTTCTTCTATAAAATAAAGTGGTTGCTAGCTATTTTGTACACCATTATTCCAAGAGCTAATTATTTTTTAGAAAATTAGAAAGCTTCTTAGAGAGAGGATTGAGAGGGAGAAAAAGGTCGACCTAGCAGTCGAATTTTAGTAATATTAATTCGGCAGGATTCCGGCAAGGCATTCGTGTGGATAACTGATAGAGGCCGGACGGTTGGACGGCTTAGGCGCATCTACATCTACCGGATGGTTAAAACTTCGATCTTTAAGATCAAGAAAGGTATAATCTTTGTCCTCCTTGTTATATGTTTATCGCTTAAACGAAGTCGATCCTTGGATCGGAAATCAAAATTTTATTTTCCGCTGCACTACTCGTTTGATTTCCTAACAGTGGTATCAGAGACAACTTCGTTCTTAAGCAATAAGCATTAATAATCGCGTAGTAAATAGATCCAGTAGATTAATTCATGGTTGATATTAATTATATATTAAGCTACACGAAAAAAGGGCGGCGGCGTTGGGCCGACAACGGCGGCTGAAACCCCCTTTTGTTTTGTTTTGTGCATCTTGATTTAATATAGTCCATGAATTTAATTATTGAATTATTTATTAATTGAATTGTTATTTATTAATTAAAAGTAAATTAATTAATTGATTGGATGCTATAAAGACGAAAGTGGTTTAAAAGTTAATTTTTTCATAAGATGTGATTGTATGGATTAGATAGTAGATATAATCCTATTATGTGGATGCCAATTGATCATAAACTCGACCAATAGAATAGATGTGAATGATTTATTTTTCTGTTGGATTTTATTGTTGTCCTAGGCCGTTATGAAGAACATGACCTAGTTTTATTTTCGCATTATCCCATTCCCGTTATCTTCCCCTACGTGCGGCGGATGTAAAATTTAATAGTTAGATTTTATATAATGATGCATTGAAGACAAAGACGAAGATCCAAAGAAGGAAAGAGAAATAAAAGATGCAGGGAGATGGTGCATATCAAAGATCCATTGGTGGTTGTGGCTATCCTTAGTTGTGACCCGCGGTTTCACCAGTTTGTATTCGAAACCGCACTTAGGAAAAGTCCATGATCATATCGGTTAATTTATGCGCGGAATATTGTGTATGTTTTACTATTCGATATCGTAGTAATATGCACGTAGTAGATGTGACCATAATTAAATAAAATTAATTTAAAATTATTCCCACGAAAAAAAATCGAGTCATAAATATGTCTCCCAATATTATAATGACGGTGAAGAGCCCTTATTCGGATCCAACTGATCGGCCCACGTCGGGAGTTGACCTTCCTCGGGTATATCGTTATGATCGAGAAATGCTCGTTATTAGATCTCACGAATATTCGGGTTACGACTTGACTAAGAATCTTGCGGTGATTGGCCCACGTCAGGACCGTTTGATTTTAGAGACATGAGGTTGGCTATCACATAGATGATGTGATTTGTCAAAGAGTTGACTAGTCAAACCACTGGAAGTCACGTTGGATGCGATTGGTAAGTTGTACCTACCCGTCAAAATTGACCCGGTCGATCGGCCCACGTCAGGTGTCGAGTCAACCAGATAGGATTCTAGCCACTAAAGAATTAATCGAATTCTAGAAAGCCAATTGGGAATAGTTGGCTAGTGGGAGCAAGACCATATATAAAATTTAAAGTGCAATTTTTATGTTTTGTATACATGAAATTTACTTATTCTATCATTATTTATTTGTTGAAGAACGTCGAACAAATTGAACCTTCATTTTATCATCGATAACAAACTTGACGAAACACACTTTCTCGACTAGAAAAGAAACCTCAAAATCGTTTTGAGTCATGAAAAGATTGGATATGTCTTGGACGAACCCATACCGCAGAAACCCGCAGAGGTTGCGGCTGCAGATGCTGTCGAGAAGTACAACAAGCACTATCTGACAGTTCTGATGCTACATGTATCATGCTTGCTTTTATGACACTGAATTGCAGAAACAACATGACTTTATGGACGCCTACATGATCATGGTTCACCTAAAGGAGCTTTATGCTTCTCATTCTCACACTGAGAGGTACGAGGTCTCGAAGGCCCTGTTCGGTTGTAAGATGGCGCCTAGGACTGCTGTGTGGTCGCACGTGCTAAAGATGATCGGGTACATTGAGAGGCTTGAGAAGCTAATCCACAAGTTGGAATGCGAGTTAAGTATTGACTTAATCTTGCAATCTCTACCTGATTCATACTCACAGTTTGTGATGAATTATCACATGAACAAGATAGATTCCTCCCTTGCAGAGTTATTGAACATGTTGAAAACTGCTGAGGGCACTGTGCAAAAGGGCAAGCAAGTGTTGCTCGTCACTTCTTCAAAGGGCAAGGGAAAGGCCCGAATGAAGTCCAAGAAGGAGAAGGTTGCCCCTAAGCCAACGCCTAAGATAGCTAAAGACAAGTCGAAGGATGCTTGCTTCCATTGCGGTGAGACTGGCCATTGGAGGTGCAACTGCACGGCTTTCTTAAGCATGAAGAAGAGGCATACAGATGCTTTAAGTTCAGTTATGCATATGATTGAGATCAAAATTTCTTCTTCTAAGTCAAACCACTGGGTATTAGATACTGGTTGTGGTTCTCATATTTGTACGAATATGTAGGCACTAAGAAGGACTAGAGATCTGAAGAAATCAGAGGTGGACCTATGCGTTGGGAATGGGGCAAGTGTTGCTGCACTAGCCATAGGAGTTTAGTTTCTTTCATTGCCTAGTGGGCTAATACTAGAGCTTAATAACTGTTATGTTCTTCTTTCTCTTATAAAGAGCATTATTTACATTTCCGCATTAGATGTTGAAGGATGTTCTTTTACGTTTTAGAATAAATGTTGTTCTTTTTCATGTGATGCAGTGTTTTATGGTACTGGCATACTTAGCAATGGTCTCTACATATTAGATGTGGATATTGATATACTTAATATAAACAATAAGAAAGCTAAAACAAGTTACTTGAATGAATCCTACCTATGGCACTGTAGACTTGGCCATATAAATAAGAATCACATTTCCAAACTCCATAAAGATGGATTATTGGATCATTTCGATTATGAATCATTTGATGCATGCGAAGCTTGTTTACTAGGCAGGATGACAAAGTCACCATTCAGTGGCAAAGGGATAAGATCCAATGATTTGCTTGAGCTCATACATACTGATGTGTCCGGCCCAATGTCAATTCAACCCAAAGGAGGATAGTCTTATTTTATCAGCTTCATTGATGACCATTCTCGCTATGGTTATATATACTTAATGAAGTATAGGTCTGAAGCCTTTCAAAAGTTCAAGGTATTCAGAAGTGAAGTTGAGAAACAGCTGGTTAAAGAAATTAAAACACTTTGATCCGATCAAGGTGGTGAGAACGTAGATGGAGAGTTTCAAGATTACTTAAAGAAGAATGGGATTATACTTGAATGGAACCCTCCCGGGACACCATAGATGAATGGCATATCTAAGAGGAGGAACCGCACCTTGTTAGACATGGTGCGATCCATGATGAGGTATGCAGTTCTTCCAAAATCGTTTTGGGGGTATGCTCTTGAAACCGCATCCAACGTACTTAACCGTGCTCCATCAACGACGGTTGAATCTACGCCATACGAGGTATGGACTAAAAGGAAACCGAATCTGGCATATCTTAAACCTTGGGGTTGTCTGACTTATGTGAAGTGGATAATGACTGACAAATTATAAGCTAGAACTGATAAATGTCTATTTGTGGGCTATCCTAGAGAAACTAGAGGATACCAATTTTACTAGCCTGGAGAACAAAAGGTGTTTTTGCTAGGAATAGCCACTTTCTCAGAGTTCATTCTAGAGAGGGCCAGTGGAAGTAAGATTTATTTGAAGAAATTCAAGAACCACTTACAGAGAACAATAAGTTAATGGAGGTAGATCAGACACCACCTAATGAGGTGGCATAAGTCACTGCTCCAAACACAGTAGCACCTCGAAGATCCACCAGGGAACGCCATGAACCCTATAGGTACATGGGCGTATACCTCATGGAAGACGATGACCCTAAAACTTACAAGGAGGTGCAAATGAGCCCTGACAAAGAGAAATGGCTAGAAGCCATGAATTCTGAAATAGAGTCCATGAAAGACAACCAAGTTCAGAACGTAGTTGATCCACCTGAAGGAATAGTTCCTATAGGGTGCAAATGGGTATTTAAGAGAAAGACCGACATGGATGGTAACATGGTAACCTACTGCTGATAGGGAATGATGTACCCATGTTACAGTTGGTTAAGGTTTGGTTATCCGAGAACTTCTCTATGAAGGACTCGGGAGAAGCAACTTATATTTTGGGGATTAAGATCTACAAAGATAGGTCTAAAAGGTTGCCTGGTTTGTCACAATCCACCTATATAGACAAGATGCTGAAAAGGTTCAGCATGGAGCAATCCAAGAGAGGGTTGATGCCCATGTCATATGGGGTCTATCTGTCAAAGAAAATGTGTCTTAAGACAGAGGAGGAAAGGGCACGCATGTCTAATGTCCCTTATGCTTCGGCTATAGGGTCTATCATATATTCTATGTTGTGTACAAGACCAGATGTCTCATACCCTCTTAGTATGACTAGTAGGTAGTGGGCGAATCCAGGTGATGGTCACTAAGTTGTTGTCAAAAATATCCTCAAGTACATGAAGCGTACTAGGGATATGTTCTTAGTCTTTAGGAACGATGACTTGATATTACGAGGTTATACATACGCCAGTTTCAGACTGACATGGATGACTTTAAGTCACAATCTTGATTTGTTTTTAAATAATGGCAGAGCAGTGAGCTGAAAGAGTTCCAAGCAGGATACTATTGTACATTCTACAACGGAAGCCGAGTACATAGCAGCCTCGAGGCAAAGAAAGGAAGAAGGAGTTCATTAAACTTGGTGTAGTTCCCTCCATAAGGTCCAATTCCATTGACAATAATGACAATTGCTCGGTCAAAGGAACCTAGGTCAACCAAACATGTATTGCGGATAAGTTCCTAAAAAGTCGAATAATTGTATATGTTTTGGACAATTTGGTGTCGTGTGTTGTTATTTTGCAATATATTTATCCTTTTTGGGCTAGATTACTCGGATGGTTGAATTATTGCGGATGATTTGAGATTGGAAGAAAAAGAACCAAAAACATAGCTAAAATGGAAGAATTCAAAAAAAACCCTCTGTCACACCCAGAAGGAGTGAAATCGATTGGTCGAACATTCACCAACGTGATTTCCTTCAAATTGGCATGATTTCTTGGTCAATTCCACCGTGTCTTGTGACAATAATGAGGCAATTGCTCAGTCAAAGGAACCTAGGTCTCATCAGAAGTCCAAACATGTATTGCGGCGCTATCACCTGATTAGAGAGATAGTTGATAAAGAATATTTAAGGATAGATATAGTCCACACGGATGAACATAGATGATCAGTTAACCAAGGCTTTGTCACAAGATAAGCATGTGTTGGAAATAAACTTTATGTTTTGATGATGATTTATCACTTAATCAGTTATTGTTCTTAAACCCCATTGATGAAGTGTCATAACTAGCTGTTATAGTGCAAAGATAAAAGATGTCTAGAAATCATTGTATAGGATTTAATAGAGTCTGATAGTTGTATAAGTTAATCAGACAAGAACTGTAATAGTTCTAGATTTAGAACTGAGAAAATGAGAAACTGACTTGTCAAATTGAGCTCCTCACTGAAACTGACTGAGGGGTCAGACTCAGAACTGAAGATGGTAAGTTCGCTGAGGGACACAGACTCAGTTGACTTATCTAGAAGATTGAAGAACTGAGGGTTCAAACTCAGTTATCAAAGATTGAAGAACTGAGGGTTCAAACTCAGTTTATGAAGGCTAAGTCGAGACTGTAGAGTTAGACTTCAGGCAAGATTATGAGGACCAGAACTGACTTTGTAGATCTTGTATGCTGGACTAAGAAACATAAGGACAATGATATCTTAGATGTTCTATTAAATGGTGTACTCTGATCTAGTCAATTATAATCAGAAGAAGGATATAGTACTAAGTGTTTGAAGAAGACTAAAAACTCAGTTAATGCTCTTAGAAACTGGAAACTGACCAAGTCCTATTGAATCAATTTTGGAATTGGAAATAAGCAAAACTGATTAAGGATCAGACCATTATGAATGTCAGAAAGGACACTGACATATATACAGAAAAGCAGGACCACTAACGGCTTTAAAGATTCAAATTCATATGAACTAACCGTTAGAGAAACCCCTATAAGTAGATCACCTCTACTACAAGAAGGAGTGCGGAATTCTAATAATCAATCTAGTCAAGGAAGATCAAACTAAGGGGGAAAGTAATCAAAAAGAATTCCTGCTATATACATTTTATTGCAAGATCAAGAAATATCTTCAAGTGATCTTCAAATCATTCAAAGAAAGATCAAGATCAATCATTTGAAGAAATACAGAGCCGTGCATAACTTATATATATCTAGAAGAAGAAGCTCGAATCACAATTGAATCATAGTTATTTATTCGAGTCTCAACTTTGATTTCATCAAAGGTTTTAGACTGTAAAACACCAAGAAGGTGTGAAGGAGTGTTGAGTGAAGTCAGGGACACTGTGTTTGTGATGAGCTGGTGAAGGGGCAAGACAACCCTCCAAGGACCAGTGTTTCAAGCAAATGAAGAGCAGCCATCCCACCTGTTCTATAAGTGTTAAGATAGTGAAGCTAGGGATTAGTCAAGGACTATCAGTTTAGAACTTTTTGTAACTGGGCCATCTCAAAAGTTCAAGTGGAATTTTCCTCCGCATCACGGAGGAAGAGAGGACTGACAGGATTACACCACCTGGAACCTCTATAATTCTTTTTTATTTACTTTACGTATTTAATTACTGCATTGTAGTTATATCCATCAATTTCACATACTCAGCAAACACTAGAAACTGAGTCAGCATATCAACTGATAACTCATATTTTACGAAGGCTTAATTTAATCCGCTGCCGGTTAACTCCGTTAAGGATAAGTCAGTTTTTGACGTAGACTCAGCTAAGTTAGCTTAACTCCGCACAAGTTTTAACTGAATCTTAAAAAGTCTAAAATCTAGTTTTTAGGGAGAATTTTATTCACCCCACCCCCCCTCTAAACTTGTGTTAGCCTTTCCAAGGGACCAACAATTGGTATCGGAGCAGTTCTTCCTTTTGGAAGTGATCCAAAGTTACTACTGCTTCATTTATTTAGTTTGAAATAACTGGGTATCAGTTGTATCCGATACCAACAATTGGTATCGGAGCGGATCTTCTACCTGAAAAGATCTCCAATTGGGCTTTATCAGTTTGAGTGACTGGTCATCAGTTTTATCACTTATCTCTATGACCAACCTAACCTAATTTTCAAAACCTGCATCATGGAGTCACACAATCATTTTAGAAATATGCTTAGCTGTTCGTTTTTAAGATTTGATGACTATAAAACTAAATTTCAAGATCTTATTGCTAAAACACAAGAAAAGCTAATTGAGAAATTCATTGATGAATCATCCCCCACAAACATTGAAGATAATGCCGAAATTTTACCCTTAAGATTTGGTGGAAGTAATCATGGTGAAAGTGATGAAAAGATCATACTTTTTGGAATAGGTCTAGCAAGCAACAATGCTGGATTGGATAAAGGGAAGCAGACATTAAAAGTTGAAGAAGCTAGAACTAAAAATTTATCTATCAGACATCAAGAGGTAAATGCATCAACATCCAACACTCACTCTTCCATGAACAATCATAGAAATGAAGATTTCAATGAATCCTTGGACATACTCATAAAGGAATTAGAAGTAATTCAAAAGAATTATGAGAATATCAAAAAGGAAAAAGATCTATTGAAAACTGAAGTTCTAAGATTGACTGCTGAGATCAATCTTATCAAGGCTAATAATGGAACTAAGGAGACTTGCTCAACTGATGAACTAACAGAGGTAATAAATATCACAGAATCATCAGTTGATCCAATTCCCAATGTTCATTTCAGACCTGGAAAACCATTTGGAGACGGATCAGGTTTAGGGTTTGATAGTCAACAAAATTCTAGATTCAGACCTAGTACAGTTGCACCTAAGTTTGTAGCTGCACAAAATTCAAAAACTTAGAAAATTGACGATATTGTTAGAACTGACAATCGCTCAGCTCAGTCTCAACTCAAAACTGACAAAACAGTAAATTTAGTCAGTGGAAAACATCAAACTAAAAGATTTTATAGAAAGTATCAGAGGACGAAAAAGGTAGAACTGATCAGAGATCAGACAAAAGAACATTCAAGTCATATTCACAAAAGAATGATGAGCATTCATGGAATAATAGATTCAGAAGGAAAGGAAGACTCTTTCCTACTGATGAAGACTGGAATAGACCTATGTTTACTCAGTTTCACAAAACTGAAAAGACATTCGAGTCAAGAGAGCAGAATTTTGTTAAAACTGAACATACTAAGCCGAAAAATCAAGATAGGTATAAAACTGACAAGTCATCTAAGACTTACAGAAATACGAAAACTAATCAAAAAGGACCCAAACATATATGGGTACCAAAAAGTTCTTAATTTGTTTTGTAGATGAAAGCTGAATTCAAAATCAAAACTAAGTTACTTGCTCAACTAAGTTTTGAAACAGATCTGAACGGTCAACTGACTCAAAGTTTGGATAAGAACAAAGCTAGACCTTTACAGCTGGAGATATACTGGAGATATACCGTATCATCTAATATAAGCTACTAATGAACAGCCATACCCTACACTCATCTCAACCGTTCATCTTTTCCACTCACCGTTCTTTTCCGTATTTCAATGCTTGACATGATTAATGACAAGATGTTACATTACCCACCCAGATCTTACAACTACCAAATCAACCACTTATAAATACCCTTGAGTATTACCTAAAATCATTTACGCTCTATACTCTCTTTATAATTCAAAAGAATTTGCTCTATCTTCAAAAAATTTCCCCAATTGAATTAATGGCCTTCACCAGAGTTGAACCCGGAATGATTGTATGTCTAGATCAATTTGTGACTAAATACACGGTTTCAACTCTAGCCAAAGAAATTGCATAAAAAATCAGGAAAATCAAAAGATTGGATCAAGTATTCAACATAAATCTGAAGAATGTGTGCCTGGACAGCATCGGTGATTTTTATGAGTTTGGAAGCAAAAGCATTGAAGATGAAGATGTACTCACCTACACCACACGAGTTAATGGAAAAGATATCAAGGTTACTGAGAACCTTATAGAAGATATCTTTGGATTTGAGAAATCTGGATTCACCTCAGTTCTCAATATATCTAAAGAACAGCGAGAGAAATTATGGAAAGAAATTGCTATCTCAAGAGATTCAAATGTATCACTGTCAGGATCAACAGGGTTGCTCAAGCCTGAATTCGGTTTTCTAACAAAGATACTAGCAAATTGCATAATTGAAAATGCATGCAACTTCAGTAATCTATCTGGAACCAAGATAGATTTACTTTATTTTATTTGGTTCGAATAGGACATCAACTGGCAAAGATATATTTTCGATCAACTGGTCGGTCAATCTTCTGACATACCCAAGAAAAAGAATGATGAGAAGAAATGGAGATTTTATCTTAAGAACACTCTTGCTCTCCTAACCCAAAGGATCATTGACCATTTTGGTATTGCAAGAAAAAAGGAAACTGCAGTTGTTGATGGCAAAATTGCAGCCAAAGAAGAAAATTCAAAGAAAAGGAAAGTAGGAGGTTCTGAAACTGAACCCAAGAAGAAAAGGTAGAAGTCTTCCAAGATAACTGAAACTACAGCTGAAGCACTGGAACATCTTGAAAGACTAAGAGAAAGAAATAGGAAACTTGAAGTTACAATTAAACAAGTTACTGAGAAACCAGCAGAGGCTTCACCAGAAAAATCATTCAGCTTAGTTGCTGAAAGTCAAGGAAAGAAAGTCAGAACTGAAGAAACTCCCAGCAAACAAATCGTTGCTGAAGTTGAATCTATTGCTGAGAAATTACCTGTTGAAGAGTCAGCAAAGGACATTCAAGAAGCTGTCATCACTACCAGAAACTGAAACACAGGGGGAACAAACACTGAGAGCTGATGATGAGGAGACTGATAGTGATGAAGAACTGATTGGACCCGGTGTAATTGAAATGCTTAATATGATATCTTTATCAAGATCCACACCACAAAAGTCAGCCTCCAAAATTGAATATGAGGAATCTATCAAAGAAGTGGAAGATTCTCAGTCGCAAGGAAGAGAAGCTGCTGAAGTTGAATCAAGACCGGTACAAGTCATCACTCTGGATGAGCTTGTCGATGAACGAGTAGTAGTTCTAGAAGATAAGAAAGAAGAGGAATCAGTTGCTAAACTGATTATTGAACCATCAAAAGATCAGGTTGTTGAACCAACACCTGAAGAGGAACCTGTTGCAGAACTGGAACTTGGAATAGAACAAGTTATTGAAGAAGAACTTGTTACCGCTGAAGGAAAGTTTGAAACTAAAGTAACTAAAAGAATCGAGGATCCTGTGGAATCCAATTTGGAGATTCATAGGGAAAGTGAAGTTATCACAACACCGTCTAAATCATCTGTAAATGTTGGAGAACTGATTGTAGCTGACTGGAAAAGACTGTATACTTATAAGAATTGGAAACTCAGTTCCATTTCTAATTAGAGAAGTCAGTTAGCTGAAATGGAAATCATAGAAAAATGGTTGTTTAGTCTCTACAACATCAATCATCAGTCCGAGCTGATCAACACTGATGATTTTTTGAACAATGGATATGCGTTGATCAGAGATAGTTACTGGAAAAGAACTGCTACAGGAGAGAGTTCTAAGAACGATGAAAATGATGATGATGATGATTCTCAGGGAGACCCTGATTTACAAAAAGGGATTCTCACCTCTTCAAGACAAAGAAGAAGCAAAGGATGTTGTTGAAGACGGTTCATCTGAAGAAATTTTAGATGACAGTGAAGAAAATGAAACTGACTCTGACGGTCGGTCTGAAGAACAGGAAAAAGAAGGTTATCAGTCTCCAACTGATAAAAATGTGCTTGAGATTGCAAAAACTGAAGCAAATAAAGCTTGTGAAGGATTTGATGATGAGTTCACTATGAAAATTTCACCAGCTAGAGACATTGATCAGAAATGCATGAAAGAAGCAAGAAGACAGTTTGAGTAGAGAAGAAAATCTGTGGATTACAGAGAGAAACTTAAGCAGATTGCTTCTCCTCTTAAAGAAGCCAAAGTAGCTGAAAATGAAAAGGAGAAAGTTGAAGAAAAGGAAGTTGGATCTAAATATAATGTACTTACACAAGCTGACACAATAAAATTTTATTTCAATGAACTTATAAAAATTTAGAAAGACGACCTAAGTGTGTTCGGAAAAGTTTTGAAGGCAATGGAAGACAGTAAAACAGAAAGCAAAAACAGGGACAAAAGATTAAAAAGTGTCAAATCTAACTGTCATGATACTCTTATCCCAATCAGGAAAACTACCATTGAATCTGAGGCAAGAAAAACTGAGACCCAAGATAGAAGGGAGGGCATCCTCAACAATGTTGTTGATAGACTGATCTTATTAGAAAATGCAACGAAAGACTCAGTTGTTGCTCAAACCATTTTTTCATCAAATCAGCAGCACCTAAACTCATACAATAAGTGCTTGATCAACAAAGATGATGTCACTAAGGGGGAAAGTTTGGACTTGTTAAAAGTCAATGCAGCTTATATGCCTCAAGTTCTTGAAGCTATTGAAGAGGAACTGGTTGAACTGAAGAAAGCTAGAGGAGAGTTCACTGATGAAGAAATGGAACTCATAGCTAAGTTCTCAGAACTAGCTGAGAAAAGACTCGCTCTAGACTCTCAAATGTACAACGTCTTCAAAGATTTACCGATTCAAGAGGGAGTATCAAGAGAACAAGCCTTAGTGTCCTTTCTTCATATGCAAAAAGTTCTTGTTCATTATTGGAACAAACTAGGAAAATGGGAGAAAGATGGCACATCGGATAAGGCATCAGATGAATTTCAAAAGACTGAACCAGAGTTTGTTCAAGAATTGCTGAGGACAACCACCAGTGAAAGATTAAGGAAATATGTCTTTGTGTTTGCAGTGTTATTTAAAAGCAAGTTTTTCAACAAGCACAGTATGATAGATTCTTGGAATGTTTGGGCAATTATTCATGGAATTGATTGCACAGCAACAAATGAAGCCATGAGGGAGTTTGCTGAAAGTTATGTCAATCAGAAGAAGTGAAGTTGTCATATGAAAGGAAATGAAGCTGTCACTTAGTTTCCTTTCAGGTATTGTATTTTAATACTCAGCTTTGTAACTCAGTTTCTCTAATAAAATCTTAGTTTCTCCGTTCGCCTTGTTTTTACCTTGTTTTGTATTTCTTTTATCTTTTTGCATTGCTTTTAAGGAGGGTATTGACCTCATCAAAAAGGGGAAATTGTTGGAAATAAAATTTATTTTTTGGCCCAGGCAGTCGGTCCACTCCGGCAGGTAAGGAAGGGAAAGATCAGTCTGTTTTGTTTACCCGAGGGTCCGAAGGAGAAGGGTCAGCCCTTTTTTATGCGCCGCTTTACCCTGAAAGGAAAATTAGCAAAGCCTAATTATTTGCCAAAGGACAAAATCGTGGACCGTTGGGCGACCTATGTTCCGCATTCCTGCCTGTCCTGCGCCAACCTCGGGATGCAACCATGTTCGTCGCCTTAGGCTTACCATTATTTTGAGTGTGCAGTTATGCTTCGCCCTAGAATAGATCGACCCAGTTCCCCTTCTTTTACTTTACGGTGCACTCGCTTTATATCTCCGACACAGCGAGCGGTGTAGCGGAAACGAGCCAAGTACCGCAGCGAGTGGAGCAAGCGGTCCCGCTAGTTAACAGCGACAGAGCTACTACTAGTGATCAGAGAACATGTTCTAATCTATGCTAACCTAGAAATCGATCACTGATCCAATTTTCGGCGAAGCTACTGTTAATCAAGCACATGTAATGGAAAATATCCTCCACGACTTCTACCTTTGTTCAGGTCAAAAGGTCAGCTTATCGAGGAGGGAACCAAAGATTCATGGATGGGGTAACATGGTAGATAGAAAAGCGAGAAAGTCGACATATCTACACCCGTATCTCGTTACCAAACGGGGAATCATCCCAGCAAAGGCTCGTAGCCACTACAAAGAAGTTTAACCTCAGAAGCTACTTTGCCGATGATTCATCACTTAATCAGTTATTGTTCTTAAACCCCATTGATGAAGTGTCATAACTAGCTGTTATAGTGCAAAGCAAAAAGATGTCTAGAAATCATTGTATAGGATTTAATAGAGTCTGATAGTTGTATAAGTTAATCAGACGAGCACTTTAGTAGTTCTATGTTCAGAAATGAGAAAATGAGAAACTGAATTGTCGAATTGAGCTCCCAACTGAAACTGACAGAGGGGTCAGACTCGGAACTGAAGAAGGTAAGTTCGCTGAGGGACACAGACTCAGTTGACTTATCTAGAAGATTGAAGAACTGAGGGTTCAAACTCAGTTATCGAAGATTCAAGAACTAAGGGTTCAAACTCAGTTTATGAAGACAAAATCGAGACTGTAGAGTTAGACTTCAGGCAAGATTGTGATGACTTGAACTGACTTTATAGATCTTGTATGCTGGGCTAAGAATCATAAGGACAATGATATCTTAGATGTTCTATTAAATGGTGTACTCTGATCTAGTCATTTATAATCAGATGGAGGATAGAGTACTGAGTGTTTGAAGAAGAGTAAAAACTCAGTTAATGCTCTTAGAAACTGGAAACTGACCAAGTCCTATTGAAACAATTTTGGAACTGGAAATAAGCAAAACTGAAGAAGGATCAGTCAGTTATGAATGTCAGAAAGGACACTGACATACATACAGAAAAGCAGGACCATTAACGGCTATAAAGATTCAAATTCATATGAACTAACCGTTAGAGAAACCCCTATAAATAGATCACCTCTACTACAAGAATGAGTGCGGAATTCTAATAAAAATTCTAGTCAAGGAAGATCAAACTAAGGGGGAAATTAATAAAAAAAGAATTCTTGCTATATACATTTTATTGCAAGATCAAGAAATATCTTTGAGTGATCTTCAAAGCATTCAAAGAAAGATCCAGATCAATCATTTGAAGAAATACAGAGCCGTGCATAACTTATATATCTAGAAGAAGAAGGTCAAATCACAATTGAATCATAGTTATTGATTCAAGTCTCAACTTTTATTTCATCAAAGGTTTTAGACTGTGAAACAACAAGAAGGTGTGAAGGACAGTTGAGTGCAGTCAGGGAGACTGTGTTTGTGATGAGCTGGTGAAGAGGCAAGACAACCCTACAAGGACCAGTGTTGCAAACAATTGAAGAGCAACCATCTCACATGTTCTACCAGTGTTTAGATAGTGAAGCTAGGGATTAGTCAAGGACTATCAGTTTAGAACTTTTTGTAACTGGGCCATCTCAAAAGTTCTAGTGGAATTTTCCTCTACATCACAGGGGGAAAGAGGACAGACAGGATTACACCACCTGGAACCTCTATAATTCTTGTTTATTTACGTTACGCATTTAATTACTGCATTGTAGTTATATCCATCATGTTCACATACTCAGCAAACACTAGAAACTGAGTCAGCATATCAACTGATAACTCATATTTTACAAAGGCTTAATTTAATCCGCTGCCGGTTAACTCAGTTAAGGATAAGTCAGTTTTTTACTTAGACTCGGCTAAGTTAGCTTAACTCCGCACAAGTTTTAACTGAATCTTAAAAATTTTAAAACCCTGTTTTTAGGGACAAGTTTATTCACCCCCCTTCTAAACATGTGTTAGCCTTTCCAAGGGACCAACAAAATGAGAAACATGTTCATACGTATGGACTTAGGCATATGGGTGATTGGCTTTAGGCCAAGTGGGAGATTATTGAATAGGTGTCTTAAACCCAATCGGTTGGACCGGATCTGACCGGGTCGGGTCATTTACAGTCTATTTAAGTTCATGTAATAACTTTATTATGATTAATAAAAGCACTTTTGTTATTATATACTTTGTTTATTTATTAGACCAATTAGTGATATTGTGTATATGATAACGCCCTTAGTATTAATCTGTGATAGAGAAACCATGATGGTGATTATGGTTGATGAGATCTCTAATCACTTTAATAAGTTTGATACTTAAATGTATCTAGGATGATGTACTGTTAAATAGGGCTTTGACAGTGCCAACATACTAGCACGTATTAGATGTCTTCTGTCTTTAAAGGCAGGGGTAGATCTCGTCTATCGAAGTGTAGTGACACTTGGACTGTACGTGGACGTGTATTAGATAATGGTTATGTAATTATCATTAGGACCGGAGTCTACATGGCATCACGGTGTGGATTGTCATGCTTTTGACACTATTGAGGTTTCCCCTAACCTTGGGGCAATCATGCAGTAGTGATTAGGTATGATATTGAAGCATGTGGAGTATACATGTAAGGTCGTCTAGGAATCGCGTACCCTAAGAGTATGAGTGAATATCCTAAAGGGCCTTCCCATAAGGAATTTCTAGTTCTCGTGAATCGTTGCAAAATAGGAGTAAATAAGTTATTCCGAGAGAGCTTGATACCCACATTGAGGGATACGATCAAGTTACGATCGTATGTATATTACTACAGCGATAGGATTCTATTTACACGCTAACCGAGCACATGAAAGGTAGTAGTCATTGTGTATTGACTCTTCCGATTATTGGGTGTCATGCACGTGTTGCTAGACGCTATCCATGATCGTTAGAGGTGAAGGGCATTTTCGTAAATTGCACCTTATGTCTACGGACAACATATTCGGAAGCCTATCGGGTCACACACATATTAATGTCGAGTCGGATTAAAATATGGTTATAGATGATGACCAAATAAGGAAAGTTTATCTCGTGACAATAAAGGTTATAGTGGTAAATTAATATAGAAGTATTTATTAATTATGAATAAATTAAATACAAGATATTAATTATATTATTAATTAAAAAATATTCCGGAAGCCAATAAATTGGCAAGAAGGGCGCAAGTCATAAGTGTATTGATACACTTGGATTGTGCAATTTAATTAATAAGATTACCATAATATTAATATTGGATATTAATTGATTTTTGGAAAATAGATTTATGGTAATAAGATAAATATATTCAATATAAGATATTGACAATATTTAGTTTTATTTAATATAAGATATTAAAATAAAAGAGATAAATCAATTATGGGGATTTTCCTTATTTATTAGGAGAAAGTTTTTCTCTCTTATCAATCTACTAGAAGCTAATCCCAATTAGTTTGGGATGACCTAGGGGCGCCACTTTCTTCTATAAAAGAAAGGGGTTGGCTAGCCCTTTTGTACACCATTATTCCAAGAGCTAATTGTTCTTGACAAAATTAGAAAGCTTCTTAGAGAGAGGATTAAGAGGGATAAAAAGGTCGACCTAGCTGTCGATTTTTCTAATAGCAATCTGAGAGGATTCCGGCAATGTGTTCTTGTGGATAACTGATAGAGGCCGTACGCTTGGACGGCATAGGCGCATCTACTTCTACCGGACGGTCAAAGCTTCGATGTTTAAGATCACGAAAGGTATAATCTTTGTCCTCCTTGTTATATGTTTATCGCTTAAACGAAGTCGATCCTTGGATCGGAAATCAAATTTTTATTTTCCGATGCGCTACTCGTTTGATTTCCTAACACATGTGTACAAGTTCTAGGACTCTTGAAGTTGAATACTGAGATTTTGTCTTGAAACTAGCTTTCACTTGCTTTCATTTCTGGCAAGCATCACATAAGCTATCCTTCTTGTAAGAACTCTTAGGTAATCCAATTACTAATTGCTTTTGGACCAGTGTGTTGATGTCATCAAAGTTGAGGTGACTCAGCTTCTTGTGCCATAGCCAGCTGAATTTTGATTTGGTATGCACAATTAAACAAGTCTCTGAGACTGCTGTTGACCAATCTACAACATAAATATTCTCATTTCTTCTTCCAGCAAGAACTACTTGATAAGCTGATTCGCTGACAACGATGCAAAATTATTTATCAAATGTGACTCTGTATCCCATGTCACAAAATTGACTGGTGATGAGAAAATTGTAGTGCAACCCTTCCACATAGGGTACATTCTTGATTGTAAGTCCATTTATGATTAAGGTTCCATAACCTGGTATGTGTTTGCTTCTAAAATTGACTTTATGTCCTTCCTTGGCCACAAAATTAATCAGACAGTCTTTGCTCTTTGTCATGTGTCTTGAGCAACCACTGTCAAAGTACCAGAGTTCCTGCAAGACAAATTAAAAGGTTTTAGGTACCCAACTCTGTTTGGGTCCATATGGGTCAGTTGTTAGCACAACTTGGGGGATATTTCCATAAGGTCCTCTCTTGAAATTGTTGCACCTGTTTTCATACATATAAGCCACACTCCCGTTATTTATGTTTCTGGATTGTGCCTTATTTATATGGTCTCTCAAGTCTTTTGCCTGAAACGGGTTTCCATGATGCTTTCTATTATTGAAAACTGAGTAATAACCATCATTTTATCTGTACTGAGGTCTGTGCTGACTTCGGTACTAAGACTTTTGCTGAGGACTGTGGTAAGTCATTTGCTGAGACTTTGACTGAAACTTGTGATAAGTTTTTAGTCTTGAATGATTGTTTCTATCAGCTTTAATAATGGTGTTGGACTTATTTCTTAGTTTTGATGATGAGTGCCATACTAGCTGTTATAGTGCAAAGGCAAAAAGATGTCTAGATAAAATGTATAGGTTTATTAGAGTTTGATTCATAAATAGGTTTGATCAAACAAGCACCGTAAAAGGCTGGCCGATTGTTTATCGACGACCGATCTAGGTCGATAGGGTAGATAGGTCGCAGACCGGTCTAGAACCCGCCGAAGACCGAAGACGAAGGCCGAGGGTTCAAACTCGGTGAATGAAGGCTAAGGGATCAAACTTAGTATTTAATGTCAAGGATATGGAATCGAAATTTAGGCAAGTCCGTGATGACCTAAACGATTACATATACCTTGTGTAGAAGGTCTAAGTTCCACAAGTTGGATGATGTTTGGAACTTGGTTATACTTTAAATGATGTAATCTAACTTCACATACAAAAGTTGGATAAAAAGATTCAAATTTGCATTATATTTTACGGACAAAAATATGATGTTCGAGATCGATTGGTTTCACGACGGATCGATAGACCCGCCGATATATACCTCGATTAATTCAAGATTATTGGGAAGTTACATGGATAAGAACGACCAACTACCTCGACTTATCAAGCAAATCAAAGGCCGAGATTAAAAAGACGTTGGGATGATCCATATTTTTATCCATTGGATACAAGTCAAAGGGGTGGACGATACGCATTTGTCAAAAAATAATCTGACGATGTCGATCCTATGAATAGTGACAGAATGCAGTGCAGATGGGACAAATACAAGGAACGGTCACATTTGAATTTCAAATTCAAGTCACATGCATTCCTACCTATAAATAGAGGACTTTCAACTCAAGAAAAAGATGATGAATTTTGGGATAAACTTTAAGTGATAACACTGAGCTGAAAAACACTCTGCTGAACTTACTGAGCTTAAAGCTGCTGATCTAGTTATTCTCTTCAAGTGCATTCGTGTTCAAGCCGCATCAAGCATACACACTTGAAGACCGCAAGCCGCTTGATTATATCATCCTAATCAAGCTGCTGCAACTGAATCATTTATTTGATTCATTCTTTATTTTATAAAGAACCTGCTGAAGACAGTGAAGCATCTGTTAGGTGTGAAAGACTGTTGGTTTGTGGTGGAGCTGGTGAAGAGGCAATTCTACCCTTCAAGGACCAGTGGAAGACTCAGGAGCAGCAATCCTACTGTTCTTAGTTTTCAGTTGTGAAGCCATAGTTATTGGTGAAGGACAAGCAACCTAGGATTCTTTGTAACCAGATAACTCAAAGATTACTAGTGAATTTCCTCCAACATCACAGGAGAAGAGTGGACGTACAGGATTACATCACCTGGAACCACTATAAAAATCTCTCTACTTACTTACGCATTTATTTTACGCACTTAGTCTTTATTCATATCAACTTTCGCTGAATCTAGCAACTGAAATCACACACACACACTACTGAGTATCTAATACTTAGTAACATATTTAACAACAAGTAACAAGGCTTAATTTTGATATTATTCCGCTGCACAAATTCAGCAAAGTGAACTGTCAGTAGACTACGTTTATCGGCGGAGCTGCGAGGTCTCCGACGGACTGCGAAGTATCGGCGGCTGCTGAAGTTGCAGAATTTGTTAACTCCAAAGTTTTAATTGTTAAGTTTATTCACCCCCCCCTCTAAACTTAACTAAAGCCTTTTCAAGGGACCAACAATTGGTATCGAGCGATTTCACGTTCCGAAGAAATCATACTTGTTGTGCTTGTGAAAATTCTTTAAAAACTTTCTTTCAAGTTACTGATTTTCAAAACTTGCATCATGGATAACACACAGTATGCTAGAACCATGTTGATGTGTTCTCTTGATAGATTTGATGAGTATAAACGTCGAATGCGGGCATATCTTGCTTGCTACTCATGATGAGATGATGGATGTACTAACTGAAGGACCACTGGAGATTACAAAGGCAGTAACAGTGGGTGACAGAACTGAGTACATTCCTAAACCAAAGAGAGAATGGAATGCAAGAAGACGGGAAAAGAGCAAACCTCAACAACATTGCTATTGATATCATCTACGAACCTTGGATAGCAATATGTACATGAAAGTCAAAGATTGCAAGACTGCAAAGGAACTTTGGGATAAGATTCACTTAATCTGTGAAGGCACTGATGCAATAAAGAAGAACAAAATCAGTGTGGCCAGAAAAAGGTTTCAAAAGTTCAAAATGCTACCTAATGAAACCATTGAGCAAATGGAGTCCAGATTCAATGCAATCTTAGATGAGCTTACTCTGCTGAGTGTAAGTTATTCAAAAGAGGAAGTAAACACCAAAATCTTGGAAGCTTTACCTGCAAGAGATGTTTGGAAAATGAAGGTGACTGCAATTGAAGAAATGAGAAAGCTGCATGAGGAAGACACCTTCAAATTGTTCTCTGATCTTAAGGCCTATGAATTTAGCAAGAAGTTAGTGCCTGAAACTGAAAAGGAAGAGCCAAAGACCACTGCATTGGCTGCTTCACATCATGAAGAAACATCAGGAGGACAGGATGACATGCTGGATGAGATGCAAGAGCAGATTGCCCTACTGAGCAAGAAGATCAGAATGATGAAGACTGGAAAGGCCCCTACAAGAAATTTCACAAAGAGGCCTACTGAGAGAAGGAAAGAAGAACCAAAGAAAGATAATGACTATCTATGCTTTCATTGCAAGAAACCAGGACACTTCAGACCTGATTGTCCTGAATTGAAACAAGGCAAGGAACCTGATTATCTTTGCTTCAACTGTAAGAAGCCTGGACATTTTAGACACGATTGTCCAGACCTACTGAAGACCAAAAGTCAACAAAGGAGACATGGCAAGAAGGCTATGGTTGCTGAAGATGAATCAGGATATGAAGTGGGATCTGAAAAAGGAAATGAGTCAGATGACACAGCACTAGTTGCTGATATGGAGGATTATGCTTTGATGGCCAACATGGATGAAACTGAGGAGGTATACAACACTGTATCTATAAACACTCCTGCTGGAAGTGATTGTGAATCAACCTGTGGTTCAAATCCTAGAAATTCTGACAACAATGAGACTTTGGATGCCATCCTTAATCAACTGAGGATAATACAATCTGGTTATGAGATTGTGAAGGCTGAAAAAGAGGCTCTTGAGTTAGAAGTTGGAAGATTGAAAGTGAATTAAGGGTTTTCAAAGGTAAGGAAAAAGATGTTGGACGTAATCGACGCATAAGTCCGTCGCACATCCAAGCACCTCGAATCCGCCGAACCATCTTGTTCCAATACTGCATACAAATCAGGAAAGCCTTATGGAGATAGAACTGGGCTTGGATTTGGAACTCAGCAATCTAACAAGAGTGGATCCAGTAAGGTTACTGAACCTAGTACCAGAATTGGTCCTAAGTTTGTGCCCGCACTAGATCCATCTCCCGAAAGGCCGTCGCCTTGAAGCGGTAAAACCAAATGAGAATGCCTCAAAGAAGCAAAATCGAAGTCTCGAAGTCAACGGCTCTAGTAAAAAGAATAAATCCAAAAATAGGACTATTTGTACCCTTCTAAGCCTGCGATAGCGGACACTGCTACCAAGTCTATTTGGACCACGAAAGGAAAGAAACGAAATATTCCAAGAATAAGAATCCCAAATCCAAAAATGTTGATCATTCAAGGAATACTTATCTCGGGGGAAAGGTAGACTGTTCCTGCCGATAATGATTGGAATATTCTCGCATCTAATGCTAGAAACAATCGGATAACCATACCGCTAGGGTAAAACCTAGACAATGGAATCGAGCGGAGAGGACTTACATAAGACCTCGGCGGACTCCATATTACGCAGGTCGCTCCTAACAGACAAAGACATCTATGGCTATGCAAATGTTTCTAACAACAAGAATCATTTCAAACAAAGGCATTATGTACCAAAAGGCCGTAAAACATATGTGGTTCCTACACAACCTACTTTGTTAGAACTTATGGATGTGTGGAATACATGTATGAACCAAAGTATGAACCAAAGTATGACACATTTAGGAGAAGACCTTATGGAAACATACCAAGGGTCATGCTTGCCACCGACCACTATGGACCCAAACAGGTTTGGGTACCTAAAATGCATTAACCTTGTTTTGTAGGGTGTACGGTACTTTGACGGTGGATGTTCCGGACACATGACAAAGAATAAGCACTCGTCTTACAAATTTTGTGGCAAAAGATGGTCCAAGGGTGAATTTTGGCAACAAAAATACACCTGGCTATACAAGAGGATATGGCACACTTATCGAAATGGACTTACAATCAAGAATGTTGCATATGTGGAAGGACTTTGGATTACAACTTGCCGAGCACCTTTGGACAATTCTCGTGATATGGGATACAAGGTCACTTTTGACAAAAACAATTGTATTGTCATTAGTGAAAGAGGTGATCAAGTTGTACTTGCTTGGTAGAAGGCAACAGAACATGTATGCTTGTGGATTGGTCTACTGCGAGTTCCGAAAACTCGCTGATTGTGCATACCAAATCGAACTCAATTGGTTATGGCACAAGAAGTTAAATCATCTAAATTTTGATGATATTAATCGGTTAGTGAAGAAGAAGTTAGTGGTTGGTTTACCCGAGATCACATTCAAGAAGGATGCTATCCGTGATGCATGTCGGCAAGGTAAACAGATAAAGTCAAGTTTCAAGTCAAAGACTAAACAATCAACTAACGAGTGTTGGAGCTTATGCACATGGATCTTTTTGGACCTATAACTCCAACAAGTGTGACAGGGAAGAAATACACCTTAGTGGTTGTGGATGATTTCTCTAGATACACTTGGGTGATATTCATGAACAAGAAAAGTGAGACTCTCCAAAGCTTACCTAATCTTTTGAAAAGATTACAAAATGAGAAAAGTCTAACGATCATAAAGATTAGATCGATCGAGGTACCGAATTTCTCAACAAAGTTATAAGAGAATACGTGAACGAAATGGTGTACTTCATCAACTTGCTTCGTCTGTGGTACACCTCGGAAAATGGGGTTGCTGAAAGAAGAAACAGGACATTAAAGGAAGCAGGAAGAACAATGATCTGTGAAGCTTTGCTACCTGAAAGATATTGGGCTGAAGCAGTAAATACAGCATGCTATACACAAAATAGAACATCAGTAAACAAGAAGCTGCTGAAGACACCTTATGAGATCTGGAATGGAAGGATACCTAATATATCCTATTTCCACCCATTTGGAAGCAAATGTTTTATTCTAAATCATAAAGTTCATTTGAAAACTTTCCAACCAAAATCAGATGAAGGAATTTTCTTAGGATATTCTTCAGTCAGCAGAGCATTCAGGGTACTAAACAAAAGAACACTGAAACATGAAGAAACAATCAATGTTGTGTTTGATGAACCTAAGTTTACTGGTATGGAAGATAAAGAGTGTGAACCTGCTGAAAATCAACAAATCAACGATCCAGATTGTGTTGAAGTTTTGGAAAGATTCAATGACCTAAAAGTTTCGATACGCCCCTGCTTGAACACCCCGCCGACAATGTTACCGATGCAACAAGCCGAAGCAATTCAAGGATCTGCCGACCCCCGTAGAAGAAACTACAAGCGGACCCTACCGAAGATGATATTCCCGAAAATCAAAATAACCAAAATCCACAATGGTTAAGGAATCACCCCGTCGAACAAGTTATTGGCAATGTACAAAGCAAGGTGTGAGGACTAGAAGACAACCGGAAGCTATGTTTACTTGTTTTCTATCTCAAATGGAACCTAAAGTTGTTGAAGAAGCAATTTCGGATCCGAGTTGGATAATTGCTATGCAAGAAGAATTAAATGAATTTGAAAGAAATCAAGTTTGGACACTAGTTGAAAGGCCAGCTCATGCAAATATCATTGGTACTAAGTGGGTATATAGAAATAAACTTGATGAATCTGGTACCATTGTAAGAAATAAGGCCGACTAGTTGCAAAAGGCTATTCTCAAGCAGAAGGAATAGATTTTGATGAAACTTATGCACCTGTTGCAAGATTGGAAGCTATCAGATTATTCTTGGCACATGCTGCATATAAGAACTTCAAAGTATATCAAATGGATGTCAAGAGTGCATTTTTGAATGGTATCCTAGAGGAGGAAGTGTATGTTCAAAGCAACCTCCTGGATTTGAAGTTAAAGATCAAGAAGATAAAGTGTATAGACTCAACAAAGCACTTTATGGATTGAAACAGAGCACCAAGAGCATGGTATGAGACTCTATCTCAATTCTTGGTGGACAATGGTTTTACAAAAGGGACCATTGACAAGACTCTTTTCGAATCGTGAAGGGGACAACACCTGCCGGTACAAATTTATGTTGATGACATAATTTTTGGCTCTGAAAATGATTTACTTTGTGAAAAGTTTGCAAATCTAATGAAAAGTAAATTCCAAATGAGTATGATGGGAGAAATGAACTACTTTTTGGGATTGCAAGTCAAACAAATAAAGGATGGAATCTTCATTCATCAAACCAAGTATACCAAAGAACTGCTGAAGAAATTTGGTATGGAAAACAAAGCACTAAGAGCTCAACTCCTATGAGTACAAACATCAGATTGGATGAAGATAAAGAAGGCAAAGATGTTGATCAGACTTTATACAGAAGGATGATAGGCAGTCTGTTGTATCTCACCGCCAGCAGACCTGATATATCCTTTGCTGTAGGTGTTTGTGCAAGATTTCAATCCAAACCTAAAGAAAGTCATTTAGGTGCGGTTAAGAGAATTCTCAAGTATCTTAAAGAAACTTTGGGAGTAGGGATATGGTATTCCAAGGAAGGAAGCTTCAAGGTAATATCCTACTCGGATTCGATTATCTTTGGATGCAAGATTGATAGAAAAAGCACCTCGGAACCCGTCGCTTAATGGGAAATAGACTGGTCTCCTGGTTTAGCAAGAAACAGAATTCTATTTCAACTTCCACTGCTGAAGCTGAATACATTGCTGCTGGAAGCTGCTGTGCACAAGTATTATGGCTAAGACAACAATTAAGGGATTATGGAATTGAAGAAAAGGAAATTCCAATCATGTGTGACAACACAAGTGCAATTGCAATCACAGAAAATCCTGTTTTGCATTCAAGAACCAAGCACATTGATGTGAGACATCATTTTATAAGAGATCATGTTGAAAAGAAAGATGTGGTGGTTCTATACATCCCTACCGAAGATCAACTTGCTTGATATTTTCACTAAGCCACTTGATAGTGAAAGATTTGCCAAATTAAGGACTCGAACTTGGAATTATAAAGATTGACCGATATTCGGCGGTGTCTTTGGAATTCACCAAGGGGATTAGTCTTTGCTATGTTGGGTGAGCTCACTTAGCGAGATTAGTCATTGGTATCAACAATTCCATGTACTTATGTTTGAACAATTGAGCAAATGAGGTTGCCAAGGGGATTGGTCTTTGTCATGTTGGGTGAGCTCACTTGACGGATCGGTCATTGGTATTAAACTTCATATTGTATTATCAATTGAACAAAACAAGGAGAAAACAAGGATCGGCGAGAGTCACCTTGTCGGCCAGGGCTTTGAAGCACATTATCGAGACCGCCGAGCCCACCTGGCGCCGAGGGATACCTTGCTTTGAGGGAACGTTACTCAGTCAAAATAATTAAAGTCAAAAAGCATATTGGCGGGATATTTATTTTATCCATTATTACCACAGTTAAACCATCCAACGGTTACAAACATTATGGTGGAGTAATGGGCCACGTGTCAAGACAGGAATTTATTCGGATTAATCGTGGTTACCTCAATGTACGTGCTATGACGGTTTCAACTACCCACCGTCGTATAATCGACTTGTTACATAGCAGATTCACCACTTGCATCTTCTCGCTTTATCTCTCGCAAATTCTACTTCGTGTGAACACGATTTGAGAGGAACTCTTCTTCATCTTTTTCTTATTTCAATGGCGGAAAGAGTTGAAGTTCAAATCGAATCTAGCCAATGTGTAAGAGGCTATGTTGTTGATGCAAACCAAACGAGTTGGCCATTAATATAGGTCGAAGAATAAGGAGGTTTGCGGGCTTGGAGAACAAGCTCAATATCGATTAGACACAATTTCATACACCAATGTTGTTGATTTCTCGGAAGAACATGGTGGTGGAAGAAGGAACCGAAGCATTCAATACAACCGTGAATGCCGAGGAGCTTGTTATCTCCCCCGCCTGAGGGAAGTGTTTGGATTTGAAGAAGTGGAAAATGGTCCAGTGAATCCTGAAGCAATGGGATTGGACAAGTTGACTTTTGTAGACCAAATCAAGACAAATCAAACCACCAAATCTGTTCCTGGCATCAATTGCAGACACATTGGGAATGAATATAGTCTGCTGAGCAAGCTCATTGCAAAGAACATACTTGGGCTAACTGGCAGTATGGATACTCTATCAGGACCCAAGATAGAGCTGATGATTATCATCTCGGGAGCATGAAGTTTGATCAGCCGGATACTTTATTCACTATATGAAGAAAGTTGCAAAGGAGGACAAACTAGGGAAAAGGAAATCAAAGGCCTTACCCTTAGGTTTGATGATTCAAACCTGTTGAATCACTTGGAGGTTCCCGACATTGAACCGATTGATATAAATCGGTCCGGATACAAAAGGAGATTGATTATGCAATCCCTGGACTTGATGATGATGAAGAAATTGCTGAAGAAGCTGCTGATGATAATGATGATGGAGATGATGGTGATACTGGTGGTGAGCAGGTTCAGCAAACTAAGAAGATTTCCATCAAACCTGCTGCACCAAAGAAAACTATTTGGGGAAGAGGAAGAAGAGTGCCGATGATAGAAAGATTACCGAAATCTTGAAATCAAAGAGAACAAGAAAGGAAACAAAGACACGGATCGCCGAGTCCGCCGAGGGTCAAGTGGAGGTTACCGACCTGCTTTGTAGCCGCAAGAAGAACTGTTGTTGAAATTCTTAGAGAACAACGAAGGAAGCAAGTAGAAAAAGAAAATTGACTAGAAAAGATGATGATGATGAACCCCTATCCAAGAGGATGAAGGAAGTTGCCAAAAAGAAGAAATATGGCAAGGGGAAAGAGTTGAAAGATTTGGAGGCACGAGAGGGCACAAGAAGAAGCATCGGTAGAGGAGGAAGAAGAGGTCGTTGAAGCCGAGCCTCTAACTTTCATTCCACCGCTTGTTATCGGTGATTCCTCCAATGAAGAAGTTATCAAGTCCACCGATGCCGAACGGGTTGTTTTTGAGCAATGCTGTAGAGGATGTACGACGGTCCCACCGACCCCGAGCTGCCGTAGCATCCACCGAAGAACCACGCAAACCACCGAACCCGAACTCGCTTTGTGGTGGTTGAAGAGGTGATTGGAGACTTGGTTGAAGACCCCGCAAATTTGGCAATAGTTCGGGGGAAGAGCGATCCGTCGCTAACCTGCCGATGAGCATGTAAGTCGGGGGGAACCAAGTGTGATACGGATGGAAGTAGTAGGTACAAATGCACCATCACGGCAACAACTCCGCCGACTTTCAAACATCTGTAGAAGATACCTTGAATCGCTTGTTGGAACCTTTGGAGGTCAACAAGCTACCGGAGCTGCTCCCGTAAGATCTTTTATGCCATTTGAGAGGCATGTGAAAAAGAGCAAGAAAACTCGGAGAGTATGTGGATCCCAAACTTCAAAGAAATTGCGATTACTTCCAGTGGAAGTTTGGGTTCTACAAAAGACAAAAACCAGCTGCTCAACCAATGACAGATTTTGAAGAATGGGTTTTTGACAAGTTAGGAGTGGAAAACTTGCTGGATCTGATTGATACAACCTTGCTGCAATCAAGACTGATGGATCTGTTTGATGAGCAACAGAAGGAGGAGGGTATCAAATTTAGAGATCCAAGAGATGGTCCTGATGATTCCTCTTCATCATCAGATAGTAGAGGAGATTTTCCCTCTGGACCAGGAGAATCAAGTGGGGCTGCACTGGCACATGAATCATCCGTACAACGACCAACTAATATGCGGTAAGTCTGCCGAGGGCCGCCAGGACGGAGAAATGGATGAGGATCTACAAGATCTCACCATGGATGATCTAGAAGCCTTGATAAATGAAGGAATAAATTTGAGTACCGATAGGTGGTGATGAACCAAGTACATTTCATGTTGTAGAGCCTACCGCACAACCCGAAGATGTACGGAATCTTGATTTGGATGTGGAAAAGACCATCGACTTCGGTGAACCAAGTGCTAGTTCGAGGAATCCATTGAATATCAAAGAGGATTTGACTTTGAAGGAATTCTCACCAAAATCCATGATTCGACCAAGATTGGTCATGTTTGAAGGTTTCCAAGTGGATAATACCAATATATTCAATCCACGGGAAGTTGAAGAGGAGGTACGGAGTTCTTTGGGATACAAACAAGACTCCGCACAAAGGTTGGAACCGGTTTGGGTTTGGAGGAAACCCCTGTTATTGATGAGGCCGCTTTGTAGTGGAGCCTGCTGGAGCCAATGCCACTTTGTAGGAAAAGATAGTCGAGACCGCTCGTTAATGAGGATGAGCGAACAACTTGGACTATAATTACGGTGATGAAGAATTTCAAATTTTTGGAGAAGAAGAAGTTGTTGAAGAACCCGCACAAGATCCTATCCTTGAAGATGTTCTTGGTGCAATGGTTGAGGAAGGACCTCCCCCGCCGGGAGAGATTTGAGTAGAGCCATGGTCATCGCGGACAACGAGGCACAATATAGAGTTGAGGAGCTCGTCGATGGATCTACCGACGTAGAATGGCCGTGGAGTGCCAATTGAAGTTGTCAATGAGTTAAGAACTGTAAGAAATGACATGCAACAGTTAAGAACTCAATTGGACAGGCAAGAACAGAGATTTGAAGAACTGATGAAGATGGTCAATGAAAACAGACAATCTGCTAATACAAATTTGCTTCAAACTTTGCTTCCACTCAAAATGCTTTGAATGATATGATATATGATGTGAGATATATCAAGCAAGGGAACACACTGAAGGACAAGTTTTTGAAAGATCAATTTACATCCATTCATCAAAAACTTGACAAGCTTGCTGAAGCCGCCGAGCCTCGCTTCTGCACAACAACCTGCTATGCCTGATCCCAAATTTATTGAAAGGATCAACAGACTAGAAGAGACTCTGCAATCAAGGATTACTTCTCTTGATACTAGAACTGGAACTATGGCAGGTCAATTACACGAGTGATAGTATCACGGGAAGCTATTCATGGCCTCATCTCACGTTTTGTTGATGATGTCACTAAGGGGGAAGAGGGCCAATCGACTGCAAAGAAAGGAGGCTGCTAGACTCTTTGCACGAAGAGATGGACCGATGATACAAATGCCTTTAGGCAACCCGCACTGCGAGTGCAACTTACTGATGATCTCCTATCACAGTACAAGAAAGAGTTTTACAACAGAAGGAGACCCTATCGTGACATGGGATTTCATGAAGGTCTCAACTCCTTCTTGAGCTTGAAGTTTTGGGAGGCAAGGATTAGAGCTTTAAGAGCATCTACCAGAGACAGAAGGAGTAGCAGAGGTGAAAAGGTGCTGCCAATTACAAAAGCAAAAGATTCACTGAATGAATTTAAGGAGCTGTATATGAAGTTTGGCTTCAGGGTGAATCAGATCAATCTTGTCCTGCCTGAAGCATGGAATTGGTGGAAACAAGTCAATTCTTATATTGACTTTACACTTATTGAGAATGAATGGATGGTTGAAATGATAGAAGAGATCAGAGCCTATCAAGAGCAAGCTGAGAAGGCTAGACAAGAAAGAGAAAAGAGACAATAGATCAGCTACCTTTCATTGTTTATCTTTGCTGTATCTAGTTGTAATAACTGTGAACAAATATTTATAATGAGAAATGACTGAATTTGTTCTGTTTGTGTTTTTATCTTTTTGCTTTGCTGATTAGGTGAGGGTAGTGGCATCATCACCAAAAAGGGGGAAATTGTTGGACTTATTTCTTAGTTTTGATGATGAGTGCCATACTAGTCGTTATAGTGCAAAGGCAAAAAGATGTCTAGATAAAATGTATAGGTTTATTAGAGTTTGATTCATAAATAGGTTTGATCAAACAAGCACGTAAAAGGCCGCCGATTGTTTATCGCGACCGATCTAGGTCGAGGGTAGATAGGTCGAGACGGTCTAGAACCCGCCGAGACCGAAGACCGAAGGCCGAGGGTTCAAACTCGGTGAATGAAGGCTAAGGGATCAAACTTAGTATTTAATGTCAAGGATATGGAATCGAATTTAGGCAAGTCTCGTGATGACCTAAACCGATTACATATACCTTGTGTAGAAGGTCTAAGTTCCACAAGTTGGATGATGTTTGGAACTTGGTTATACTTTAAATGATGTAATCTAACTTCACATACAAAAGTTGGATAAAAAGATTCACCGCATTATATTTTACGTACAAAAATATGATGTTCACGGACGATTGGTTTCACGACAGACGATAGACCTGCTTGATATATACCTCGATTAATTCAAGATTATTGGGAAGTTACATGGATAAGAACAGACCAACTACCTCGACTTATCAAGCAAATCAAAGGCCGAGATTAAAAAGACGTTGGGATGATCCATATTTTTATCCATTGGATACAAGTCAAAGGGGTGGACGGTGACCGCACCGTCAAAAAGTAATCCCGACGGTGTCGATCCTATGAATAGTGACGGAATGCGGTGCGGATGGGACAAATACAAGGAACGGTCACATTTGAATTTCAAATTCAAGTCACATGCATTCCTACCTATAAATAGAGGACTTTCAACTCAAGAAAAAGATGATGAATTTTGGGATAAACTTTAAGTGATAACACCGAGCCGAAAAACACTCTGTCGAACTTACCGAGCTTAAAGCCGCCGATCTAGTTATTCTCTTCAAGTGCATTCGTGTTCAAGCCGCATCAAGCATACACACTTGAAGACCGCAAGCCGCCGATTATATCATCCTAATCAAGCCGCTTTGCAACCGAATCATTTATTTGATTCATTCTTTATTTTATAAAGAACCCGCTCGAAGACAAGTGAAGCATCCGTTAGGTGTGAAAGACTGTTGGTTTGTGGTGGAGCCGGTGAAGAGGCAATTCTACCCTTCAAGGACCGGTGGAAGACTCGGGAGCGAGCAATCCTACCCGTTCTTAGTTTTCGGTTGTGAAGCCATAGTTATTGGTGAAGGACAAGCAACCTAGGATTCTTTGTAACGTATAACTCAAAGATTACTAGTGAATTTCCTCCAACATCACGGGAGAAGAGTGGACGTACGGATTACATCACCCGGAACCACTATAAAAATCTCTCTACTTACTTACCGCATTTATTTTCTCGCACTTAGTCTTTATTCATATCAACCCGTCGAATCTAGCAACCGAAATCACACACACACACTACCGAGTATCTAATACTTAGTAACATATTTAACAACAAGTAACAAGGCTTAATTTTGATATTATTCCGCCGCACAAATTCAAAGAAATCGAACCGTCGTAGACTACGTTTATCGACGGAGCTACGAGGTCTCGACGGACTGCGAAGTATCGGCGGTGTGCCGAAGTTGCGAATTTGTTAACTCCAAAGTTTTAATTGTTAAGTTTATTCACCCCCCCCTCTAAACTTAACTAAAGCCTTTTCAAGGGACCAACAAATGGGTTCAGAGAAATTCCAATCATCATTAATGGGAAATAGTCTGCCTTTCCTCCTGACTGTATGAATCTTTGAATGATAACATTCTTGGATTTACTCTGACTGAAGTTTTTCTGATTCATGACATGATCAGCTTTTGTAGATCTCGCAGTTGATCTACCATTCTTGATTCCTTGATGTGTAGCTTCTTTACCATTAGATTTGCTTTTGTTACTGAACGCAGCTGACTTCTTGGAAAACTGATGCTCAGACTGAGTTGATTCACTTGGAACTGGTTTTACGGGTTCAACATGCTTCTCAATTTGAGGAAATTGCTCAGCTACAAACTTAATGCCAGTATTGACATTAGGTTCAGCAGCTTTGCTCATTCCTTCCTTAGAAGTTTGTTGTGTATTAAATCCTAGGCCAGTTCTATCTCTATAAGGCTTTCCAGATTTAAATCTAGTAGCTGAACTTGATTGAGCCAAACATTCAGTTGATGCTGCTGATGCAGTAGGCTGATACTTGATTCTTTCCTTTGTCAGTTCTGGTCAGTTTCAACATGTTCAATTCAGCCTTCAATCTTTCGACTTCTAGAATTAGAGCTTCTTTTTCTACTTTAATTGATTCATAACCAGTTTGTATAGTCACCAGCTGATTCATCAATTTATCAAGAGTTTCTTCAAATTATGGATTTCTTGGATTGGAATTAGCAATTGAAGAACAAGCTTTTTGCATGGAAATCTGTGTTGAGGTATATTTAGAGTTGGATTCACATACTTCATTTAAATCCTTCATGTGAGCAATCAGAGTTGTATCATCTGAGAGTCTTTCAGTGCTAGCTTCATAGTCTGACTCATCTCCAGCTAAGAGAGCCCTTCTACCAGTTCTTCATTGTTGAGTCTTCTTCCCAGTCAGCTCTGGACATTCGTCTTTGTAATGCCCAGGCTTTTTACATTAAAGCAAAGATATTCATCATCTTTTCTTTTCTCAGGAGACTTTTTGATGTACTTATGAGTGACAGGATGTCCACTTTTCATTCTTCTAATTATGTTCATCATGAGAGCCATCTACTCTTCCATTTCATCTAACTGTTGAAGATTGCTAGAGGAAGTTTTTTGGTTTTCATTGGATGCTACTGCAAGAGCTGTTGTTTTGGGTTCCTCCAGAGGTTTGATCACTGCCG
Organism: Gentiana straminea; assembly: GCA_036785695.1. Lineage (NCBI taxonomy): Eukaryota > Viridiplantae > Streptophyta > Magnoliopsida > Gentianales > Gentianaceae > Gentiana > Gentiana straminea. The sequence continues at coordinate 8,029,707 of JAVUPR010000224.1, read as the reverse complement.
CTGTCATTGTGAAATCTTCGCTGAATTCATAAGCTTTCAGATCTGAGAAGATTTTGAAGGAATCTTCATTGTCAAGTCTTCTTGACTCTTCCATTGTTGTAACTACATTTTCCATCACATAGGTAAAGCTTTCAAGGTTCAAGTGTTGATTTGTTTCTTGGTATATTCGATCTTGAGTAATGCTAGTTCATCCATTATTGCGCTGAATCTTGTTTCCATCTATTCGATGTTTTCTCTGAATTTCATCCTAAAATTCTCAAACTTCTATTTGGAAACTGAGTTCTTTTTTTCTTTGATGGAATCAGTTCCTTCACACACCAGTTGAAGTTTCTCCCACATTTCTTTTGTAGTTGTGCAATCTTTGAATTTAAGATACATGTTGCTGTCGAGAGTTCTGAGGATGATATCCATGGAAACATTGTTGAGATTGTTTCTTTTTCGATCATCATTGTTCTATTCACTTTTGGGCCTGGCAACTCTAACTTGATCACCATTAACTATCTGCATGTGAGTGATTTGGATAGGTCAATCAGTAAGTACGTCCATCATCTCATCATGAGTGGCAGCTAGAAAATCCTCAAACGACGTCTGTATTCATCAAAGCGGTCCATGTTACACATAAGCATCTACCTAGCATACTGATTGTTATCCATAGTGTAAGTGAGTTTATGCAAGAACTGAAAACTGACAACTAAGCTTTTTTAGGAGAACCACTAGAGAGTGTAGTCCGAATAGGTCTTGTTAAAGAACTCTGCTCCAATCCCAATTGTTGGACCCTTGGAAAGGCAGACACAAGTTTAGAGGGGGGTGAATAAACTTGTCACCAAAAGATAGATTTTAAGTCTGATTAGTTCAATTTTAAACTTGTGTGGAGTTGAGCTGACTTAGCTGAGCATAAATCAAAACTGACTTATGCTGAAATTGAGTCAACCGGCAGCGGATTAGTTTTAGTCTTTATGCGGATCTTGTTGTTTCTAAGAAAAAGCTGATGAGTATGCAAAAATGAATTCTGGTGAATATCAGTTTGTGAGATGTGAGTGAATATCAATCAGTTTGTCCAGTTATGCTGTATGAAAACTTAAATGAAAAACAATCACAAATACTGATAAACTAAATAACAAAAAGTAAATGCGTAAAGTAAGTAAGGCAAGAATGATAGTGGTTCCAGTGGTGTAATCATGTGTCCACTCTTCCCCTGTGATGTAGGTGGAAAATTCCACTAGAACTTTCTGAGGTTGCCGTTTACAAAAAGTCCTAATTGATAGTCCTTGACTAATCCCTAGCTTTACTATCTAAACAACTGTAGAATTGGTGAGATTGCTGCTCTGCAACTGCTTGAAACACTGGTCCTTAGAGGGTTGTATTGCCTCTTCTCTAGCTCCACCACAAACACAGTCTACCCGAACTGTCCTTGGCAGATCCTAAACCGGATTGCTTCACAGTCTGAACCTTTGATAAAAATCAAAGTTGGGCTGAGAATGAATAAATTGATTCTTGCTTGTGGTTCTTCTAAGTGTCGAATTCTGGATAGAGTCTCCGTGTCTTGAACACTTGAAGGATTCTAGATATGATCTAGTTGAGCGCAAAGATTGTTAGCAATTCATATGAACAAAGACTTAGGCACAATAATACTTGTATTCTCGCATTGTTGTATTCATGTTTGATCATTGATACCAAGTCCTCTATTCATAGTGTGTGGTCCAACGTTCATCTTGCTTGAATTTGAATTCTATCAAAGGCTATATTTTCATATGTCAGATATCAGTGACCGTTCTGACATGTCAGTTCTTCATCCAATAATATTTCTTGATTTGTCGTTCAAATGTAAGTTCAGTTCTTTGGATGACTGACTTTAAAACTGAGTATCATGATCAGTTTTAATTTGAGTATGTCAGTTATCAGTTTGTCAACTGACTTAGAGCATTAACTGAGTATTTACTCTTCTTTAAAACTTGGTACTCTATTCATCTGATTTCATATGACTTAAGCAGAGTACACCATATCCTTAACAAATCATCAAAGATATCATTGTCCTTATGATCCTTAGGTATCATTGTCCTCTTGTATAAAGACCTAAACAAGATCCATAAAGTCAGTTTAGGCCGTCACAGACTTACCTGAATTCTAACTTTATAGTCTCGGCTTTAATCTTCATAACTGAGTTAGAACCCTCAGTTCTTCATTCTTCAATAACAGAGTCTGTGTCCTTCAGTTCTTCATCCACTGAGTTTTTTCCCTTAGTTCTTCCTCTTCTAGATATGTCAACCGAGTCTGTGTCCTTCAACGAACATACCTTTTTCACTTCTGAGTAAACTTCAGTTCCGAGTGACATCTTTAGTTTTAGTCAATATCCAGTTTCTTAGATGATTTCTAGTTCTCAGTTTTATGACACTCTAACTATTATAGTGCTTGTCTAATATAACCTATACAATTATCAGACTCTAATAAATCCTATACATTTAGTTCTAGACATCTTTTAGCTTTTCACTATAACAGCTAGCTTCAACACTTCATCAATGGGGTGTAAACAAACCAATAGATAAATAAGATGAATCATCATCAAAACATAAATTTTATTTCCAACAATTCCCCCCATTTTGATGATGCCAAAACCCTCCTTAAAAGAAAATCTTAAAGATAAAAACAATGAAAAAATGAGGTAAAACTAGAAACCGGAAGTATCATTAAGATTCACTAAAACTGGAACAAGTTACAAAATTATCAATACTTAAAAATAAGCTAAGCAGCTTTTTGTGTAACTAGAATGAATTTCCTTTGCTTATCATGTAAATTATATTCATTCTCCAACTTTGTATCTTCCGTGGAGAAGGTCTTGAGATAATCAACTTGACTTGATAACTTCCATTTTCTCCAAAGAATTAACTTATGAAGACTACTTTCATGATTGTAGTATTATTTAAATTCAGCAATGTCTGATTTCATTTGTTCTCTCTTGTCTTTGATCTGTAGTCTTTCTTCAATCTTCATTATCTTCTTGTAGTTTCCCATTTTCTAACTATGAAATTCATCTAACAAAAAGTAATTAAGAGATTCTTCATAATTCCTGTACTTGTACTTGGTCTTGGTATGATTTGTAATCTCTGACAAATTTCATCCACAAATCCTGTGTAAAAGTAGCTCTTTTATCTCCAGGTTGAAATGAGTTGCTCATCACTAAGTTCTTCTGATATAGGATTCTGTTGCTGATGATTTCCCTTTCTTCAAATTCGTCAGTTCAACTTCTAGCTTCAGTTTCTCACCTTGTAACTTCAGCTTTTCTTCTTCTACTTCCCCTTTTTTGGCATCATATATTTGATTGATCAAGAGATGAGTTGCTTTTTGATCTTCTGATATGCCTTTTTGAGAAGTTAGAACTGCCTTAAGCTGAGTTTCTAGGCCATAAATGCTCGGATTCAGGTGCCATTATGCTTTAGCTTGAGTTTCACAATCCTTCATGGTTGTGACTTCAAACTTTTCTTTTAGTTTAAGAATTTCAGAAACTGAGTTAGAAGTTGTCTTCTTTATAGTGTCTAGCTTTGAATGAACTGAGACATCAGTCTGTTTCCTGTAATCCAAATGTCCAGAAATCCTTGACAGTAGAGCATTGTACTCTTCTTTCTGATTGAGCATACTTCCCAAGGTTGATTGGACCTTGTTCAATTCTTCAGCTGTCAATCTTTCAGTTGGATCTTCTTCTTCTTTGATTAAAGACTGAGTGTCATCTTCTAACACCATCAGTTCTTGATTATCAGCTTCTTGTGCTTCCTTCTGATTGTCAGTTGTCAGATCTCCAACTGGCAATCCTTTCTGCTGAGTATCAGTTTGCCTTTCTTGACCTTCAGGTTGTGTGTCTGGCTGTAAAACTGTACTATGTTCTTCTTCTTTCCTTGAATCATCATCTTTTATCTTTAAAACATCCTTCGGTATAGATGATGTAACTGATTCTCTTCTCTGAGCTATTTCTTCAATTCTCTTATAGCATTTGGTGAGAAATTCATCCATAGGAAACAATGCTTATAAGTCTTCTATTTCAAGTTTGTCCAAAAATAGCTTCTCTTCACTTTGCAAAACATCCTTGATATATTCTCTTGATTCTTTAGTCTCGAGCTTCATACTTATCAGTTTGATGATTCTTTCATGTTCAAAAATCCATTCTGATTGTTGAGTTTGATGCTGCTGAATTTGATGTTGCTCTTGATTGATATCCATTGCAGAAACTTGTTTCTCTGAAATCTGCTGCTTCTTTTGAGAAACATATTTAGCAAACTGACTCTCTTTAGTTGTCATCAGTTGTTCCCCCTTGTTGGTGCTATCTCGTTTGAAGTACTTGAGAACAAACGCCTTTCAACTGGCTTAACTTTCTGTGAGTTAGCTTTCCGCTTAACTCCTTTTTGTTGAGCTATTTGCTGAGACACAGACTTCTTATTGGCTTCAGGTTTGGAAGTCTATACCTTTGAACTCACCACTGCAGCAATTTTCTCAATATCAGTAGTTTTTGATACATCAGCTTGTGTAGATGCACCAAAAGTTTGTGTAGATGCAGTAGCAGTTTGTTCTACTTCTATTCCTTGACTGAGCCTTCCCATGTAATGCTGAATTACCATACTGAGTGATTTCTTCAACCAAAATCTGCCAACTAATAGTCTTCCTTCTGCTTTGGTTTTGCTAACACAAGCTAACTCATCTATGTGTTGTTTCTTGATCTTGTTGAACACATATCCCACCCAATTGAATTCAAGTTCATCCCATATGATGTTCATCAGATATATCCCAACTTCAGATAAATTATCCAACCCTTAGTAATGTCCAATGACATGTTTGCTGATCCATCTGCTAAGTAGGGCAAAATCAGTTTTGAGACTGTTGAGCTTTGTATTAAGGTTGACAGGTTGATCTGATGCTGAAATCTGGTTGAGAAAAGCTTCACGCTTGAGCGGTAAACAGGCTAGGTCTATTGATTCCACACGTGGCTTCTAGCAATCGAATAGCTGCCTTATTATCTCTTCAATGATAATAACCTTTTCTCCACGAACTTTTGTAATCGGGAGCTTTTCACCATCTTCATATTCTCATTGAATTGCAATATCCCTTCCAAGTCAAGATCTTTTTTCAATTTTACCTCCAAAAGGTTTCTTAAACCTTGTAAATTATTGATCTTTTCGCATATATAGCTAGCGAGAAGAGTATTGTTGCAAAATTCTTCATATTCTTCAAAAGAGAGGCTTTGTACAACGGCGATTAATCTGGATTCTTCAGTGTGTTTGAGGCGGCCATTGTAAAGAGTTTTTCTGAGTCTTGAGAGAGACAAGGAAATTTGAATTTTGTGTATATATATATGGATGGCGAGGCTGATGGTTTTTGATTTGAATCCACGATCTCTGAAGATTTTGTACTAACTTCTCAAATTCCACTGAGTGGTTTGTATAACCGATGCAATTACTATCTGACATTAGTGGGGGTGTACACGGTACAAATTCTGACAAAAACTGGCGGTAATTAAATGCGATGTAACTTCAGTCGGTTTTATCCTTTTAAAATTTGACTGGATAAAATCTGATGCTGAGATTAGTTTGCGCTAAATTCAGTTCCGTCATTCTTTAGTTTCAGTAGTCAGTTTGAGATTGTTGATGTCAATGACTGATCTGTCAAGTGATCTCACCCAGCATGACAAAGATCAATCCCCATGACGAATCTGTGAGCATAAACTGACATAACTGACTTTGATAATTCCCAATTCAGTTCTCAGCTTTGAAAACCTTTCTTTGTCCAGTGGTTTCATAAAGATGTCAGCCAACTGAACTTCAGTTGGGACATAGAGAACTGTAACGTCCTTTTTCTCTACATGATCCCTTATAAAGTGATGTCTCACATCATTATGCTTTGTCCTTGAGTGCAAAAATAGATTATCAGTTATGGCTATTGCACTTGTATTATCACACATTATAGGAATCAATCCTTCCTCTATCCCATAATCTCTTAACTATTGTCTTATCCTTAAAACTTGAGCACAACAGCTTCCAGCTGCTATATACTCAGCTTCAGCTGTTGATGTTGAGATTGAGTTTTGTTTCTTACTGAACCATGACACAAGTCTATTTCCTAGTAACTGACATGTGCCTGAAGTACTTTTTCTTTCCACCTTCATCTAGCATAATCTGAGTCTGAGTAGGATATCAGCTTGAATTCTCCTTCTTTTGAATACCACATCCCTACTCCTGATGTGTCCTTTAAATACTTCAAGGTTCTCTTGACAACTGTAAGATGACTTTCTTTAGGTCTGGTTTGAAATCTGGCACAAACACCAACTATAAAGGATATGTCTGGTGTACTTGCTGTGAAGTAAAGTAGACTTACAATCATTCTTCTGTAGAGATTTTTATCCACATCCTTGCCATCATTGTCTTCATCAAGTCTGATGTTGGTTGCAATAGGTGTTGCAATGCCAGCTGATTTTCCATTCCAAACTTCTTGATCAATTCCCTTGTTGTTAGGAACATTTTATCATGTTTTGATGATGGCCATACTAGCTGTTATAGAAAGCCTGAAATAAGTTAGAATTCTCTGTATAAGTCTTTACTTAGAGTCTGACATGTTGTATAAGTTGAGTCAGACAAGTATTGTACTAGTTGGTAGGACGGCAAAGTAAGAACATATATTCGGCAGAGTGAAGCCAGCCAAGCACCAGCAGAGATACATTGAAGACATTATGGTCTGACTTATAACCAAGGAAGTCTGTGATGACCTTGGATAAGTCTAAGTTATGCTTTAAGTAATGAAACTTAATGTTCGAATATGGTGTACACTGATCTCACCCCAATCAAGGATCAGTGAAGTACAAAAGATTCTCCTTGCACTGAAGCAAAGAAGGAAACAGTGAATCGGCTGAGTAAACTGACTTTCGGCTGAGTGAAGACAAAACGGTGAAGGAAGATCTAAAACGGCTAAGTCAGAAGAATCACTCAACCATTCAGAAAACGGCGAAGTAACACTTACCAGATCATATTTAATTTATGTTGAAGATTCAGAAAATCATGCATTAAATGCACAATCAATAGAGGATCAATCAAGGACGGATTTTATGCTATATGGTTGAAGGAAAAATCCGATCACTGAAATCAAGGGGAATGCAATTAAGGGGGAATCAAGAATAAAATCAAGGATTATTCTCTCATTAATATAGCCAACGGACGGAATTTCAAAATCAAAGTTATTCAAGGCTATAAATAGAAGGCACTGATAGACAAAAAAAACACGATTGAAAAAAAAACAGATCAATCAAATACTCTGTCAATTTGAAAAGCCTTCTCTCTGAACGTACAAGGATACATCCAGTGATCAACTCAGACATCAGAACTACAAAGTCATATTCAGCACTGAGATTGATCAAACAAGTTTGTGAATCACATTCACATCAAACTGAAGCAACTGAATTAGAGGCAATCTGAGAATGAGTTGAGTCTGTGATAGCTGCTGAAGGATTTTGATCTCAAGGAGCAGCACTAGAGACTGAATCACTGAAGCTATTGCAGTCAAGGAGTGATAGTCTTGTAGATTGTGAAGCTTGGGAATCCAAGGACAATCTTACTATTGTATCTATGAAAACAATAGTGAATTCCTCCAATCATCACAGGAGAAGAGTGGATTAAGGGATTACACCACCCTGAACCACTATAAGCCTTGTGTCAATTTACTTTCTGCAATTTACTTTACAGCATTTATTTAAATTGCCTAGATCATAACTTATATCAGTGATTGTCTAAACTGATTTGAAAACAACATAGTAAGAAGGGACTTATCCGCTGCCCAAAAGCTTTTAAACATAAGAAAAGTTTTTGAAACTCCACTATAGTCATTCACCCCCCCCCCCCCTCTGACTATAGTTTCACCCTTCTCTGGGACCAACACTTGTATACTTGGTCTGATGAATAAATATTCCTTCATCCATCTGTTTTACTTGTACACTAAGAAAGTAATTCAGTTCTCCCATCATACTCATCTGAAATTTGCTCTTCATCAAACTTGCAAATTTTTCACAGAGTTGTTCATTTTCTGATCCAAAGATAATATCATCAACATAGATATGAACTAGGAGAGTACTTTATTCAACTTTCATTCTGAATAAGGTCTTGTCAATGGTTCCTATGATAAAGCCATTGTCTACCAGAAACTGAGTTAGAGTTTCATACCAAGCTCTTGGTGCCTCCTTCAGTCCATAAAGTGATTTTCTCAGTTTGAAGACTTTATCAGCTTGATCTTTGATTTCAAAACCTGGTGGTTGCTGTACATAGACTTCTTCTTCAAGTATGCCGTTCAAAAATGCACTCTTAATGTCCATTTGATATACCTTGAATTTCTTGTGAGCTGCAAAAGCAAGAAATAGTCTGATTGCCTCTAACCTTGCAACTGGAGCATAAGTTTCATCAAAGTCTATCCCTTCTGGCTTGTGAGTAACATTTGGCTGCAAGCCTTGCTTTATTTCTGACAATATTTCCATCTTCGTCAATCTTATTTCTGAAAACCCATTTGGTGCCGATTCTGTTGACATAATCCGGTTTATCCACCAATTCCCATACTTGATTTCTTTCAAATTCTTTGAGTTGCATGGCTGGTATCCGATCTGGATCTCTCAGCGCTTCTTCTATCTCTTTAGGTTCAGTTTGAGATAAATAGCAAGCAATCATAGCATCTAACAGATGTCTTGTGCGAACTCCTTGTTGAAAATCACCAATCACCTGATCTTCAGGGTGATCTCTTAACCATTGATGTACAGGAGGTTGCATAAGAGGATCTTCATTCTGTTGAACATGATCTTCATAAGCTTCTTTTTGATTTCCTTGAGCTTGATTATCTTGTACTGGGTCAGTTTCATTTTGTTCAGATGTTAGAAATTGAGACTAATCCTGATCTGAAGATTCTGAAATTCTTAACCTTTCAAGATCAACAAAAACGGATTCTGGTATTACTGGTAACTGAGACTGAGAAACATGTTCTTGTTTATCTTCAGCTGTTTCACAAGCAAAGTTTGGTTCATAAAAAACTACGTGTATAGATTCTTCATGCTTGAGTGTCCATTTGTTAAGTACTCTAAACGCATTACTGACACTTGAGTATCCCAAAAATATTCCTTTGTCAACTTTGGGTTGAAATTTTTTGAGTTGATCATTTCCATTATTGTGGATAAAACATTTGCTTCAAAAGGCATGAAAATATGAGACATTTGGTTTCCTTCCATTCCAAATCTCATAAGGTGTCTTTTCATGTCTCTTGTTGATGAGAGCTCTGTTCCGTGTGTAGCAAGCTGTGTTAACTGCTTCTTCCCAATACCTTTCTAGTTACTTTGATTCAAAGATCATGGTCCTCCCAGCTTCTTTGAGAGTTTTATTCCTTTTTTCAGCTACTCCATTTTGCAGAGGTGTTGATGTGGCTTCAAGTTGATGTAGCACACCATTTTGTCCACAATATTCAATGATTATATTGTTGAGAAACTCAGTTCCTTTATCTGATCTTATCTTTACAACTGTTACACCTTTCTGGTTTTGGAGTCTCTTGAGAAGTTCTGTGAGTTGTTGCTTGGTTCACTTATCTTTGACATGAAGATTTCCCATGTATATCTTGAGTAAACATTCACCACTACCAATGTGTACTTCTATCCACTAACATTGATAGGTATGACTGGTCCAAATAAGTCCATGTGTAGAAGTTCTAGGAATTTTGAAGTTGAATGCTGAGATTTTGTCTTGAAACTAGCTTTCACTTGCTTTCCTTTTTGGCAAGAATCACATAAGCTATCCTACTTGTAAGAAATCTCAGGTAATCCAATTACTAACTGCTTTTTGACCAGTGTGTTGATGTCATCAAAGTTGAGGTGACTCAGTTTCTTGTGCCATAGCGAGCTGAATTTTGATTTGGTATGCACAAGTAAACAAGTCTCTGAGACTGCTGTTGACCAATCTACAACATAAATATTCTCTTTTGTTAAACTACTTGATAAGTTGATTCGCTAACAACGATGCAAAATTCTTTATCAAATGTGACTCTGTATCCCATCTCACAAAATTGACTGGTGCTGAGAAGATTGTAGAGCAGTCCTTCCATATAAGTTACATTCTTGATTGTAAGTCCATTTCTGATCAAGGTTCCATAACCTTTTGTATATCCTGGTATGTCTTTTCTTCTATAATTGACTTTAGGTCCTTCATTGGCAACAAAATTAATCAGACAATCTTTGCTCTTTGTCATGTTTCTAGACCAACCACTGTCGAAGTACCAGAGTTCCTGCAAGACAAATTAAAAGGATTTAGGTACCCAACTCTGGTTGGGTCCATAGGGGTCAGTTGTTAGTATAACTTAATTAGGGGACATTTCCATAAGGTCTTCTCTGGAAATTGTTGCACTTGTTTTCATATATATAAGCCACACTCCAATTATATATGTTTCTGGATTGTGCCTTATTTATATGATCTCGCATGTCTTTTGGCTGAAACTGGTTTCCATGATGCTTTCTATTATTGAAAACTGAGTAATAATCATCATTCTGTCTGTACTGAGGTCTGTGCTGACTTCGATACTAAGAATTTTGTTGAGGACTGGGGTAAGTCATTTGCTCAGTCTTGGACTGAAACTTGTGATAAGTTTTCTATCTCGAATGATTGTTTCTATTAAATTTAATAATGGGTTCAGAGAAATTCTAATCATTATTGATAACACTCTAAATGGTACCAATAATTATGCCAATATTCACCCTGAATTCTGCGCAAGAGAGGATAGATAGGCTCGTTATCATGTGGAATAAGTGTCAAATGCTTTGTGAGTGTTTCCAGGATCATAATTATGCATCTATGCTATTTTCCCGAAGATTTGGTACTGTTTTGTCTCGTTTTGCATGTTTTATAGGATGTACCTGATCTAGAGCATTGGAGAATGGATCTGGACCAAAAGGAATGCATTGGACTGAGTAATTGAAGTCCAAGAAGAAGCCTGCTGAAGAAAAAAAAAAGAATAGAAGGCCCGGTAACCTGAGGGTTAGGCCCGGTAAACCGGTGACTTAATCAACACGAAATTAATTCTGCCGCATTGTCTAAGTCGGTTAGGGTTTTAGAGAGTCTTAAATCGGCTATTGTATCTATATAAAGCCGCATATACTGAGCATTCTCATATGCTCAATACAAACATAAGTTTTACATATTACATTACAATTATTATTATGCAAGAAAGTTTTCTTGAGCTTTGGAGAGTTGTTCTTGGTTTCCTCCCTTCTTCCATCATCTCTATCTTGAGTAGATTGAGCTCGATCTCCATTGTTGAAGGTATGAAGCTTTGAACGTTCCTTTATTGTCTTCAATATGGTAGATCTGTTTAAAGACCCCATGATTTACTTAATTTAATCATACTGAGCAATGTAGATCCAGAAATTATGAAAAGTTACCCTCGGTAACCCGGTGGTCTACACCGGTTTACCGAAGCATGTTTTAGAAAACCTAAACTGGGATTCACTACAACTACATTGAGCGGCAGGAATAACTAAAACGAGTAATAGGTCTGGCCAATCTAGTATTCGTAATTCATAAATTAACATAAAGGACTGTTAGTGAAGTGTTCATTAGGACATAGTTTTGAATGGACCCTAGGAACGTGCTGGTCAATGTCGACAGCTGTCTAGGCGGGTCAGCGGTATGAGTTAGCTCTCAATATCGGCAATTCTTGTTCTTTATGCGTATGGGCTATTACGGACCAATTAAGGAGGGTAGCTTTCGTATAGATTGTCTACTGCCATTGTCGGAGTAGATAGGATTAGGAATTGCACCCGTAGCTGATAAATATAATTAGAACGAAAGCTCGCGATTAATTTAAGGAAATTATGTGGTGAAGTAAACATAACGATTAACTAATCCAAGTTAGTGGATCGGTGAGGAGAGGGAGAGGAATACCATATTTGTTTTCATTTATGTTATTGTTGGTCAATGACCGCCTCTATGTTGCTTCTTGATTAGGTTAGAACCGTTTATACTTATAGTTGCATTGTCTCTATGGGATCGACCTTGACTCGCATTTACTATACTGCGATGTACCTAGTATTCTTGCTAGTAATATCGACATTAGTGACTTACACGCGATCAAGATTTTTGGCGCTGTTGCCGGGGACAATGGCCAATTGTAAATATAAACGTTTTAATTCTATTTAAGAAGTCATTTTTATTTTATTTTATTTTATTTTGAGACTTGAGTCATTCTGCATCGAACCTGCACATGTTGAACTGTCAGAAGGAGAAATTTTAGGCCCGGTTTACCGAGGGTTATCTCCGGTTTACCAAGACCTAGAGAATTGAATTCTGACAGCCCTAGTTATTCTGTGTTATTCCCTGTTGATTTTAGTTAGTAGGTTCGCAACAGTTGGGATCATATCCAGCTGAAGTGGAAGTTGCTAACATTTTCCTTGTTTTGTTTTGTCTTTTTGCAGGAAGAGCAGAACACTTCAGAGATTCGATCAAACCAGAGTTGAACAAGAGCAAACAAGTCAAACAACATGCCTAAAACAATATTGAACATCACACCGATTTCCATGTACCCTGGATCTGAAGCACGAGAGCATTATGAAGCTATAAAGAAATGGTTGGAAAAGGAGAAAGAAGCAATTAAGCAAGAGCCTGAAGAGAACTTGAAGGAGTATAGTACGTATCGTCCAGGTGAGTTCCCTTGTGAGTTAATTGGTATATCATCTTCGGATTATGATTCTGATGATCCTGAAGAGGATCCTGACACGATGTTTTCTGAGCCTGAGGATTACCCAGACTCAGACACGGTAGTAAAGTTAGGAGACCCTGGCACATTCAGACTCCCTATTTCTGTTAATGGTATATCAGTAGGATTAGGTCTATACGACTCTGGCTCAAGTTACAACATTCTACCCATTTCCTCTATCAAAAGATCAAATTTCCGGTCATAATGGATCAAACCAAGACCATGACTTTCATTGACAAAACTAGAGATATGCCTGCAGGTCTGTTTAGGAAGTGTACAATTAAGGAAGAAGGGTTCACATATCCTATTGACTTCACGGTCATAGATGTACCTGAGGACCCTAGTGCCCCAGTTCTTTTAGGAAGACCCTTCTTAGCGACGAGCAGTGCGGTTATGGATTTTGATAAGGGGGAGATAACTTTGAGGTTGAATAATTACGCTGTATCTTTTAAGATCTTAGAACCCCTAGAAAATAGACCGGAGAGCTGTAAGATGGCGTATGCTTCAGGGAAGGTGGAAATCATGGAAATAGAGGGGATTAAGCATAGAGAGGTTGTCATAGAAACCGTTGAGCTTTATTGTCACTAAGAGGAAAAGGGAAGGAAGCTAGTCCTTCCATGTTGTGTAGTGAACGAGTTGAGCTAAAAATGGAACACGTGGAGTCCTAGGATCTAAAGCCTAAATCTCGATGCAGAGGTAGACCTAGCACACAAGATAAAATAGACAGGCGTGCTAGGAAGAGGGCTCAAAAATGTTCTTTAAAAGTACAAGCCTCTGAAGCAAAAGTTTGGCGAGTTAAAGCTCCAACGCTTGAATGATCGGAGATCTGAAGAAAGTCGAGCTGGTGACTATAAACTCAGAACTATTTTCTTTAAACCCTTAGGTAGTTTATCATTGAATAAAAGTAGCCAGATGAAGGGAAGAGCTTTTTTTCATCCTGCCGCACCCTTAGGCTTGAAACCGATGGTTGTGGAAAGGTTTTTTTTATCTCATTGTGGATTCTAGTGAAGTAGGTTTGGTTTTGAATCGGAATTAGCAATGGAAAGAGTGAAGGCTAATCAATTTGAGGTTAGAATTGAGCGGAGAGGTTGATTAAAGTGTGCAGTGAAGGTAGGCCGAAAAATATGGGAAAAAGTATCCCCGGTATCTCGAGGGTAACCTCCAGGTTACCGAGGCTGGATTTTTAAATTTCTGAACGTCAGGTTATAAATCTGAATATTTAGAGACACGTGGAAGACACACGTTGCACCAGATACGGCCAGTCAGCAGAAACCGTCCCCCTTTTCCCTTTTTTCAAATTATTCATCCTTTCATACACTCCACCATAACTCCACCTCAATCCCATCAATCACCCCGTCAAATCCCTCACCCTAATTACTCCTCTACCCACTATCCCACTAAAACCATTCACATTCACTCCATTATTCCTATTTAAACCACCCCTTCATCACCAATATTATCATTCTTATTTCTTTCATTCCCCAAACTTCACTCATTTCTTCCTTCTTCATATATTTTGGCCATAACACCACCATAACACAACCATATCACCACCACATCACCCCATAACCAAACCATTTTCCAAACCCTAAACACCACATCCAACACCCATGTTGTTCTGTAGTGATGCTGCTACGGTGAAGTGTTGCAATTCTTCATCTTTTATCATTAGAGGCACAGTCCCAGAAAGAGATCCAGAAATTTCAGGCCGGTAAACCGTACCCTACCTCTGGTTTACCGAGGGTTCTTTTACAGAAAAAGCTTCAGCATCAGTTTTTACACTCATTCAGGATGGGTCCTAAGCGTCAACATTCAGCTGTTCATCGTAGTGGTTATCAGAAAGTGTATGGAGATGCCAATTCTTTGACAGACGGGGTTGAACAGTTCCATTCTTTAGCTATCTACGAGTCGTTCTAAGGCCATTGGATTGCAAGGCCAATTTCTCGAGAACGAGGGGTAGATTTGGATGATTGCGGCTCGATATTGCCGGGTGCCCTACAAGCACAAGATTTATTGGACATGGCTGAGGCACCAGCCTGGTTCAAATCCATAGTGGTAAGGGAATTCTATGCATATGTTGCGCATAACCCTGGAGCCACATATGCTATGGTTCGCGGTATCAAGGTTGACTTCTCTATCGAGCGGATCAACGCTCATTTTGGGGTTAGACATCCACCGGTGGGCTTGGATGAGTACACATCCTCGAGAAATCCTGAAGATTTTCAGAGGATGGAGATGATAGCTGAGTACTTTGGGGTGCAATGGAAGTGCAATCCTGCTGGAGCCCCCACCAAGATAACTCATTCTCTAGGAAGATGGTGGGGGCTCCAGCAGGATGGAGATGATAGCTGAGTACTTTGGGGTGTTTGTGACCGCCTGCTACCGACCAAGCACACGGTCCCAGTCACCACAAAGAGGGCAGAATTGATGTTTTATTTGGAGCAGGGATCTTCAGTCAACATGGGTCTTCTGATGCATAGCCGTATTAACGAGCTTGCTGCCGTTACTGAGCGTGAGTTGTTGCCATACGGGCCGATGATTGACATGTTTGCTTTGGAGGACGAGGTGAAGATGCTCGTCAGTGATGATTGGGAAGACCCTGAGCCACAGCTCAGTTCACAGTCAGTTTCGAGAGTCCAAAGATGGGTTAGAGCAGAGAGGGAGCGTACTCCGGTGCATAAAGCACCAAGGACTCAGAGAGCTTTGCTTGAGGAGCACTCGTGAGAGATTGCGAGTCTGCACCACAAGATGGATAGGATTATCGATTACTTTGGCATTCCTTCCTCGACCCCGCCACCTAGGACTACCCCTCATCATAGAGCATCCTCTTCCGTCGCCGCCGCCTCAAGTTCTGCACCACCTCCCGCTTTTGAGCATGGAGCTGACTGGAAGGGTTTTTATGATGATGATTAGTTTTTATTCCTTTTTTTTGTTGTTTTCCATTTTCTTGTTTTTTTATTTTTCCTTTCCTATTTAGTTGATGTAGCAGAATAATTATAATATCATCATTTTTGTTGCAAATAATATTTGTGTTTTGATGATGATTCGTCACGCATTTAATAAGATCACTTATAACCCATGTGATGAAATCATAACTAGCTGTTATAGTGCATAATAAAGAAGAAGCAAGAAACATTCTAGAGAAAATTTATAAGTTCTATCTAGAGTCTGAACTTTGTATAGGTTGTTTCAGACAAGCATTGTAATAGATAGAAACTGGACAAACAGCTAAGTCAGCAAGAAAACGAGTATACCTATGAAGAACTGAGGGTTCAACTCAGTTATGAGAAAACTGAAGAAGATAAGTTCGCTGAGGGTTACAGACTCAGTTGGCCTATCTAAGAAGACTGAAGAACTGAGGGACACAGACTCAGTTGTCGAAGACTGAAGAACTGAGGTGGCAAACTCAGTTAAAAGCTGATTAAATCGTGACTATAAGTCAGGATTCAGGCAAATCTGTGGTGACCTGAAACTAACTATAGATCATGTAAAGCTGAACAATCTTAAGGACAAAGATTATCAGTTATCAGGAGAAGAAGGAAGCTGAATGGTGTACTCCGACTTAGTCATTAAGAGCCGGATGTCAAGAACACAAGGTACTCAGTTTTGAAGAAGAGTAGGAAACTGAGTTAAGGCCTTGTTAAATTTGAACTGACCAAACGACAAAAGGTTGTACATATGAACGTTGGCTAAACGACAAATGTAACGGCTACAAGAGCTAGTTGACCGTTACATCACCCCTATAAATACACAGAGAAAAAGGATTGAAAAAAGGGGATCAGAGAAGTTTTGAATAGCACATATCTAAAGATCCAGATCCAGAAAATCAGATTTCATATCTAGAAAAGGGGAAGCCAACAGAATTGCCTTGGAGATTTAAAAGAAAGATCCAGTAACCCATTAAAGGGAAGAAGGCATCTTGGAGCTACAATGCCATATCCAGAAGAATCAGACAGCTCACTGAATTAATCCTTGATTAATTCTAAACCTAACCTTTGTGAAAAAGGGTTGGCTAAGCATAGTTTCAGGAGAGCAATTCCACCTTTCCTCAAACGGTTGCAACTTGGTTGCCACAGCTGTTGGTGCAGTATGCGGACTGTGTGTATGTCATTGGTGAGCTAGTGAAAGAGTCATTCCACCTCCGAAGGATCAGTGTGCAGAATGAAGGGAGCAATCCTACCTTTTTTCATTATGTGTAGACAGTGAAACTAGGGTGTCGTGAAGGACTGTCATAGGCTAGGATTTTGTAACGGTTATCTCAAGATTCTAGTGATACCTCCTACACCACAGGGGAAGGGGAGACGTACTGGATTACACCACCCGGAACTTCCATAAACAAATCTTGTGTTGATTTACTTTATGCATTTATATTTGTGCTTTGAATGATTTAATTATTACTTTATCTTTTCACTCAACAAACACTAGAGATAGAGTCAGCAAAAAACTGATACATAGGAGGTTCAGACATTTATTGACACATCTATTGCACTAAAGGCTAGTTTTATCCGCTGCCAGTTAACTAGACTAAGAATAAGTCACTCTTGACTTATACTCAGTTGAGTTAGCTGAACTCCACACAAGTTAAGGGACATGAACAAAACTGAACTAAGCATCAGTTTAAAGTTTCAGAGAAACTTAGTTCCTAGGGGACTTTCAGCTTTAGAAAAGTGTTTTTGGTGACAAGTTTATTCATCCCCCCCGCTCTAAACTTGTGTTAGCCTTTCCAAGGGACCAGCAATTGGTATCGGAGCAGTGCTTCTGTTTTGAAGAGATCCAGAACTGAATTTAAGAGCAGCCAGTTGTTGAAGACCCGTCACTATATCAGTTGTAAAAGCACTTAATTTGATGACAACATCTAGAATTAAAAGTTGGCTTATTCACCCCCTGACTTATTGTTTGCAAAATGTGTCTGATTTTCAGGATCAATCATCTGAGAGGCTCAGTGCGATAAATTTGCATACAAATCCAGAACCTCAAATCAGTGATGATGTGGATATGAATTTCAATGTTTATATAGACAAATCCAGAGGAATTCCATCACTAAGAGATCTCTCATAAAAAGAAAAGAAGTAGTTGCAAGTTACTATTGATATAGAAGATTCATTAGAGCAACAAAAGGATGTACATTCAACTGTGTCAAACCATCAAGAAAAGGTACATTCTTCAACTCTGTCATCATTAGCTGAAATCAGTCAAAGAAACTCTAAGCTCGTCAGGTTAGTAGAAAAACTCACTCATGAGTTGGAACTAAAAGATATAAAACTTGGCAAAGCAAAAAGTTGGAATGAGTTTCTTAAAACTGAGATGTCAAATCTTGCTGAAAGATTAATATCTAGTAAATTTGACAAAAGCAATGGTGATCCCCCACCCCTGCCCAGTCTCAAGATTTCAAAGAGTATAAACTCTAGACACCAAGATACTGGAAGTCCTAGTAGATTACACAAAGAAATCAAAGATGAAAAATCTAAAAGAATCCTTGTGAAATCAACTAAGGTTGAGCGTAATGGTTTATCTAGAAAAGAGTTGAGAAGGCTTAATTCTCTCAAACAAGAAACTGAAAATTATACTTCAGTAACTAATCCAGACGGACCCAAGAAGATATGGGTACCGAAGAAAACTTAAAATTGTTTTGCAGGAAAAGTCAGTTTTATTGCAAAATCCTCAGAAAAACTGACTTCTACACAGAGCTGAAAATGCAAAAGCTGATGAAGGACAAATTGGTCAAAAGTAGAAAACTTTCCAGCTACCATCTGATGCTTGAGCTGACATGACAAATCACTTAGAGCCACGTGTCAATCAAGAAGGAAAAAAAAAAGTAGATGTACATCCCTACAAATCTTATTGATTGCGACATGACTCTTAATTGAAAACGATTGAAAGACTAAGAAACGCAATCTTGACAAAATCTTGCTCAATCAATTTCAAAACATTCAAAAGTTCCTTCAAGATTTCCCAATTCAGAAAATCATGGATCGATACAATATTGATGAAGGAATCACCACAAGCCTGGACGAATTCTGTCAAATATTTTCAAACTCCAATCTATCAACTCAGATTGTAAGCAAAATCAAGAAAATTCGAGGATTGGAGAACTTGATTGATACAAAGGTCACTACTTTGTGTCCAGACAGCATCAAAGACTTCTACAAAAATGCCTTAATCACCAATAATGGAAAAAGCTTCAGGACAACGGTTCAAGACAAAAGCATTAATGTTGATGAACATTTGCTCTCACTAGTCTTTGGCTTGGACATAATCGGAGGATCTTCATCTCTAACTTTTGGAAATGAAGAAAAAGGCAAGCTTTGGAATGTTACGGCACTGAACAAGGACAAGAAAATTTTCATTGGATCCGTCTATCAACAGAGACCAGAATTCGTATTCCTGACGATCCTTCTGACCAGAAATGTCATTGGTCATGCTCGGAATTTCTACACTCTCTCGACAGATAAACTAAAGCTGATCTATGCCATTTGGTTTGAAGAAAGATTGGATTGGAACATGTTTGTCCTCAATCATTTGATCAAACAACCTTCAGACGAAATTGAGAAAGCCAAAGGAAAGAAGGCTTCTGGAGAAAAGTTTTTATTGAAAAGGGATACACTTATCTAGTTCAAAGGATACTAGATCATTTCTCCATTTCAAAATCCACACAAACAGAAGTAAAATAGAAATCAGTGTCCACTGGAGCTAAGAAAAGGAAGATCATTGAAGTAGAAAGTAGTGAAATTTCAGACTCTAGTTCAAGTGAAACAGTAAGGTTGGATGACAGAACCTTATGGAGGCAAAGGAGAATGTGGAACAAGTTTCAGGCAAAGAAAACTGAAACTGAAGACACTATTCAGATTGATGATGAATCGGAAGGAAGTAAACATGATGAAACTAAAGAAAGTGAACCTCCAACTGAGATGCATGGAGAGTACACTGAAGAACAAAGAGAAGCCTTGGAAGATGCTGAATTTTGCGAGGCTGATAATGAAAAGGAACTGTCAAGCCTTGATGTTCATTTTCATTATCAAGAACCAGGCTCCTCATCTCAAGTTCATGAGGCATCTACAAGCAAGTCTGTAACTGAAGAGTCTCAGCGCCAAGAAACTTAAACTGAAGAAAAATTGGAAGGATTGAAAGAGATCATTCAAAGCCTGATGCAAACTCTACAGCAGAAACTCTTCAATCTACATGATTTTATTGGAAAAGCACATTATTCAGTTTACACAAATACTCCAACATCATCACCTTGCGTAAATTATTTGAAGAAAGCTTTCGCCTATCCTCAAATAAGGGGGAAGAGAAATCTGAAGGTGTTGCTGTTGTTGAGGGGGAAGAGAAAGCTGAAGATGATGCTGCTGAAGCTGATAAAACGGGAGAGAAAACTGAAGTCGGTAAAGCTAAAGAAATCCTTGCCAAACAGTTGGTGGAAGAACAAGACAAACAAGTAGATGCTGATCTACTGACCATTCAACAAGATGAAGAAGAAATTGATAATTTGGTCGAGAAGCTAACTTCAGAAGAAGATTTAAAGAAACAAGAACTGAGGAAGATGAACAAGCCTCAGTTAAAGCTGTGTTGAATATCAGAATGAAGCTTGTAATGTGTGTCAGATTCCTTGAAAAGTTGAAGGCGATAAAAACTAAGGGGGAAGCTGAAATAAAAGCAGAAAGAAAGGTTGAAAAAGGAAAACATAACTTGATTTCTGAAGAAGAATAGAAGTTAATGAATGAGGAGATCAAGGAGATTCTGATAAAATTTAAGAATCAGGACAATGAAGAGGCGAATCAGATGATCAATGAATACTTGGAGATCAAGCCTAGATAGGGAGAATCAAAAGAAGAAGGAAAGGCAAGAAGACTCCTGGAGACAAGAAGGAGCATCTTTATTGGAGAAAAACTGATGAGTTTGGAAAAAGGAAACTTGTAATAATTTTAGTAACTCAGTTTATTGTAACATTTTCGTATAATGAACTCAGCTGTTTAGTTTGTTATCTTAATTGTTTTGTTATAATTTCTTGCACTATTATTTTATTATTGCTTTTAGGGAGGGCTATGATACATCATCAAAAAGGGGGAAATTGTTGGAAATAATATTTATGTTTTGATGATGATTCATCACGTATTTAATAAGATCACTTATAACCCATGATGATGAAATCATAACTAGCTGTTATAGTGCATAATAAAATAAGAAGCAAGAAATAGTCTAGAGAAAATGTATAAGTTCTATATATAGTCTGAACTTTGTATAGGTTGTTCCAGACAAGCATTGTAATAGATGGGAACTGGACAAACAGCTAAGTCAGCAAGAAAACTGAGAATACCTATGAAGAACTGAGGGTTCAGACTCAGTTATGAGAAAACTGAAGAAGATAAGTTCGATGAGGGTCACAGACTCATTGGCCTATCTAAGAAGACTGAAGAACTAAGGCACACAGACTCAGTTGTGGAAGACTGAAGAACTGAGGTGGCAAACTCAGTTAAAAGCTGATTAAGTCGTGACTATAAGTCAGGATTCAGGCAAATCTGTCGTGACCTTAAACTGAACTATAGATCATGTAAAGTTGAACAATCTTAAGGATAAAGATTATCAGTTATCAGGAGAAGAAAGAAGTTGAATGGTGTACTCTGACTTAGTCAATAAGAGTCGGATGTCAAGAACACAAGGTACTCAGTTTTGAAGAAGAGTAGAAAACTGAGTTAAGGCCTTGTTAAATTTGAACTGACCAAAAGACAAAAGGTCGTACATATGAATGTTGGCTAAACGACAAATGTAACGGCTACAAGAGCTAGTTGACCGTTACATCACCCCTATAAATACACAGAGAAAAAGGATTGAAAAAAGGGGATCGGAGAAGTTTTGAATAGCACATATCTAGAGATCCAGATCCAGAAAATCAGATTTCATATCTAGAAAGGGGAAGCCAACAGAATTGCCTTGGAGATTTAAAAGAAAGATCCAGTAACCCATTAAAGGGAAGAAGGCATCTTGGAGCTAAAATGCCATATTGAGAAGAATCAGACAGCTCACTGAATTAATCCTTGATTAATTCTAAACCTAACCTTTGTGAAAAAAGGTTGGTTGTGCATAGTTTCAGGAGAGAAATTCCACATTTCCTCAAACGGTTGCAACTTGGTTGCCACAGCTGTTGGTGCAGTCTGCGGACTGTGTGTATGTCAGTGGTGAGCTTGTGAAGGAGTCATTCCACCTCCGAAGGATCAGTGTGCAGAATGAAGGGAGCAATCCTACCTTTCTTCATTATGTGTAGACAGTGAAACTAGGGTGTCGTGAAGGACTGTCATAGGCTAGGATTTTGTAACGGTTATCTCAAGATTCTAGTGATACCTTCTACACCACAGGAGAAGGGAAGACGTACGGGATTACACCACCCGGAACTTCCATAAACAAATCTTGTGTTGATTTATTTATGCATTTATATTTGTGCTTTGAATGATTTAATTATTACTTTATCTTTTCACTCAGCAAACACTAGACACTGAGTCAGCACAAAACTGATACATAGGAGGTTCAGACATTTATTGACACATCTATTGCAATAAAGGCTAGTTTTATCCGCTGCCAGTTAACTAGACTAAGAATAAGTCAGTCTTGACTTATACTCAGTTGAGTTAGCTGAACTCCACACAAGTTATGGGACAGGAACAAAACTGAACTAAGCATCAGTTTAACATTTCAGAGAAACTCAGTTCCTAGGGTTCTTTCAGCTTTAGAAAAGTGTTTTTGGTGACAAGTTTATTCACCCCCCCTAAACTTGTGTTAGCCTTTCCAAGGGACCAACAATTTTGTCGGCTTAAATTGTTTTAGAGTTAATTATTTTTCTCATTTACTGCCGCACTTTTAATACACGGTTTATTGTCACCACTATTCTTCTTGGTTTATTTGAGATATTTAGTGTGGATTCTTCATGGAATTCTTACCTGAGACCGATGATCGCTATCGGTCACCCAGGAGTATTTAGCCTTGCAAGGTGGTCCTTGCTGATTCACACTCGTTCTTGAAAATCCACGCCTTTCCAAATCCAGAAGACGGACGGAATCCTAGGATTGTTCCTCGAGGCAAATACTTTTATGCATACCTCTTCTGGGTGATCGACACCTGATATTATGACGATACTAGGGAGCATAGATATCATTATGGGAGAAATTGATCGTTAAAATGATAATGGATGGGGAAAAATCAATATACTTCTAATGTCGAATCGGGATCAACTAGGACAGAAATAAAGCATTGGGTTGAACTCTTCTTTGGTGTCAAGGTAATAGCTATGAATAGTCATCGACTTCCGGGTTCTTCATTACCAATGATAGAGGTCAAAAGAAAATGCCATTTTGGAGTTTTATCAACAATTTGCTTGTGTAGGAGTAAATCAATAGTTCAAACCGCACTCAAAGGTAGGGCATTTCCCATTTTTATAGGAACTTCTGTACCAGAAACAATGGTATCTCCAATTATAGCCCCTCTGGGATGTAAAAGCAACAGGAAGAATTGCTCAGATACCGGTGAGTGAGGCCTCTATCTATATGAAGAAGAAATCATGTAACGAAGGGGATTCTTATTTGTACAAATGGTACTTCGAACTTGGAACGACCATGAAGAAATTAACGATGCTTCTTTATCTTTTGAGTTGTTCTGCCGGATCGGTCGCTCAAGACCTTTGGTCTCTACCCGCGTAAGAAACCACTCGAAAGATGTTGAGATATAGGCTCTATAGAGTATTTCTCTGTATCCACTCCCCTATAAAAGACTGGTTTGTCAGACAATCAGATTCTTCTTTGATTCCATCTTTAACCGAAGCTAAGTTCCTTTTCATTTTTAATTTTCCATCTTATACATTGGGGACAATGTTTCGATTAAGTGGGGGGTAGAGGAACGTCACTTAGCTTCTTAGCATTTTATTCCATGAATTGTGTGATTATCCTGATTCATTTTGATGCACGATTCACCACTTAGACTTTGATTCCTTTCGACAGTATTTCGAAAAAAATTAGGATATCTTTGATCTTTTCGAATTAATTGACTTCATCTTTGTTTTACTTTGTACGAGTAAGAGTGAATGCCCACTTCTGAAGTAGTGACATATTTAGCGCATATTCTGTTATGAGCCCCCATTTTAAGCACGTATAACTCACTTCACTTAGTGTGTAGTTGATAGCATATTTCTTTGACTAGAGTTGACCCTGGCTTTATCACGAATAATGTTCCACCAACGCTTAGAAAGGCAAAGGAATTTCGGTTTCGGTAGTTTATCATGAGTGTGGCCGTGAGGATAGTTAAATCAATGAGAGTTCACCCGCCAAGAAAAAGAAGTGCATTGAAATATATACATCTACATTCTCTTTGGCAATAACTTAGTCGATGGAGCGTAAGACGCACGACTTTTGCATAGACCGATAAACGTGAGCCTAAGAGTAATACATGCTTAGTTCTCGATCCACATTGCCTGCTCAATTAATTAATAAATAACAAGTTTGAGACTGATGATCTAATATGAGATTGTCTGCATTACCAAGAGGTCGTGAAAGTTATTGCACACACATTGGCTAATGACATGAATAGTGTTTAATACGTTACTGATGGATATGAGTGGCAAGATCTTGATCTTGACTTAGTGAGGCATAGTTGCTTTTAATTAACTTGTATATTGATCTGAGTGTTATTTTCTTTTCGTCTTTTTGCTCGGGACGATCAAAAGCTAAGTGGGGGGGTAGTTGATAACGCTTTAAATGGTACCAATAATTATGCCAATATTCACCCCAAATTCTGCTCAATAGAGGATAGATAGGCTAGTTATCATGTGGGATAATTGTCAAATGCTTTGTGAGTGTTTCCAGGATCGTAATTCTGCATCTATGCTATTTTCCCAAAGATTTGGTACTGTTTTGTCTCGTTTTGCATGTTTTATAGGATGTACTGGATCTGGAGCATCGAAGAATGGATCTGGACCAAAAGGAATGCATTGGGCTGAGTAATTGAAGTCCAAGAAGAAGCCTGCTGAAGAAAAATAAGAATAGAATGCCCGGTAACCTGAGGGTTAGGCCCGGTGAACCGGTGACTTAATCAACACGAAATTAATTCTACCGCATTGTCTATGTTGGTTAGGGTTTTAGAGAGTATTAAGTCGGCTATTGTATCTATATAAAGCCACATATATTGAGAATTCTCATATGTTCAATACAAACATAAGTTTTACATATTACATTACAATTATTATTATGCAATAAAGTTTTCTTGAGCTTTGGAGAGTTGTTCTTGGTTTCCTCCCTTCTTCCATCATCTCTAGCTTGAGTAGATCGAGCTAGATCTCCATTGTTGAAGGTATGATGCTTTGAACGTTCCTTTATTGTCTTCAATATGGTAGATTTGTTCGTATTTATGTGTTTTAGTTAATCTACATGTTTAAAGACCCCATGATTTACTTATTTTAATCGTACTGAGCAATGTAGATCCGGAAATTAGGAAAAGTCACCCTCGGTAACCCGGCGGTCTATACCGGTTTACCGAGGCATGTTTTAGAAAACCTAAACTCGGATTCACTACAGCTACGTTGATCGGTAAGAATAAATAAAATGAGTAATAGGCCTGGAAAATCTAGTATTCATAATTCATAAATTAACATGAAGGACTGTTAGTGAAGTGTTAATTAGGACATAGTCTTGAATGGACCCTAGGAACGGGCTGGTCAATGTCGACGTTTTCTAGGTGGGTTAGCGGTATGAGTTAGCGCTCAATATCGGCAATTCTAGTTCTTTATGTGTATGGGCTATTACGGACCAATTTAGGAGGGTAGCTTGAATATAGATTGTCTTATGCCATTGTCAGAGTAAATAGGGTTAGGAATTACACCCGTAGCTGGTAATGATAATTAGAACGAAAGCTCGCGATTAATTTAAGGAAATTATGTGGGGAAATAAACATAACGATTAAGTAATCCAAGTTAGTGGATCGGTGAGGAGAGGGAGAGGAATACCATATTTGTTTTCTTTTATGTTATTGTTGGTCAATGACCACCTCTATGTTGCTTCTTGATTAGGTTAGAACCGTTTATACTTATAGTTGCATTGTCTCTGTGGGATCGACCTTGACTCGCATTTACTATACTGCAATGCACCTAGTATTCTTGCTAGAAATATCGACGATAGTGACTTACACGTGATCAATTATTAGTGGGAAATAGTCTGCCATTCCCCCTGACTGTGTGAATCTTTGAATGATTAACATTCTTGGATTTACTCTGACTGAAGTTTTTCTGATTCTTGACGTGATCAGCTTTTGTAGATCTGGTTGTTGATCTACCATTCTTGTTTCATTGATGTGCAGCTGATTTACCTTAAGATTTTCTTTTGTTATGGAAAGAAGCTGACTTCTTGGAAAACTGATGTTGAGACTGGGTTGATTCACGTGGAACTAGTTTTACTAGTTCAGCATGCTTCTCAGTTTGAGGAATTTGTCCAGCTACAAACTTAACGCCAGTTTTGACATTAGGTTCAGTAGCTTTGCTCGTTCCTTACTTCGAAGTTGGCTGTGTATCAAATCCTAGGCCAATTCTGTCTCTATATGGCTTTCCAGATTTAAATCCTGTAGCTGAACTTGATTGAGCAAAAGATTCAGTTGCTGATGTTGATGCAGTAGGCTGATACTTGATTCTTTCTGTTGTCAGTTCTTGTCAGTTTCATCATTTTCAATTCAGCCTTTAATCTTTTGATTTCTAGAATTAGAGCTTCTTTTTATGCTTTAATTGATTCATAACCAGCTTTTATAGTCACCAACTGATTCATCAATTCATCAAGAGTTTCTTCTAAATCTGGATTTCTTGGATTGGAATCAGCAGTTGAAGAACAAGCATTTTGCATGGAAATCTGTGATGAGGTATATTTATAGTTTGATTCACATACTTCATTTGAATCCTCTATCTGAGCCATTAGAGCTGTATCATCTAAGAGTCTTTCAGTGCCAGCTTCATAGTCTGACTCATCTTCAGCTAAGAGACCCCTTCAACCGGTTCTTCATTGCTGAGTCTTCTTCTCAGTCAGCTCTGGATATTCAGCTTTGTAATGTCCGGGGTTTTGCAATTAAAGCAAAGTTATTCAACATATTTTCTTTTCTCGGGAGTTCTTTTGATGTACTTCTGAGTGACTAGATGTCCACTTTTCATTCTTCTAATTCTGTACATTATAAGAGCCATTTGCACTTCCATTTCATCTAACTGTTGAAGATTTCAAGAGGAAGTTTCTTGGTTTTCATTGGATGCTACTGCAAGAGCTGTTGTTTTGGGTTCCTCCAGAGCTTTGATAACTGCTGCTGTCATTGTGAAATCTTCGCTGAATTCATAAGCTTTCAGATCTGAGAAGATTTTGAAGGAATCTTCTTTGTCAAGTCTTCTTGACTCTTCCATTGCTGTAACTTTCATTTTCCAGCACATAGGTAAAGCTTTCAAGATTCTAGTGTTGATTTCTTTCTTGGTATATTCAATCTTGGGTGGTGCTAGTTCATCCATTATTGCGCTGAATCTTGTTTCCATCTGTTCGAGGTTTTCTCCGGATTTTATTTTGAAATTCTCAAACCTATGTTTGGCAACTGAGATCTTGTTTTCTTTGATGGAATCAGTTCCTTCACACACCGGCTGAAGTTTCTCCCACAATTCTTTTGTAGTTGTGCAATATTTGACTTTAAGATACATGTTGATGTCAAGAGTTATGAGGATGATATTCACGGCAACATTGTTGAGATTGTTTCTTTTTCGAACATCATTGTTCCATTCGCTTTTGGGCTTGGCGACTCTAACTTGATCACCATTAACTGTATGTGAGTGATTTGGATAGGTCCACTAGCAAGTACGTCCATCATCTCAACATGAGTGGCAGCTAAAAAAGCCTGCAAATGACGTCTGTATTCATCAAAGCAGTCCATGTTACTCATAAGCATATGCCTGGCATACTGATTGTTATACGTAGTGTAAGTGAGTTTATGCAAGTACTGAAAACTGACAACTAAGCTTTTTAAGGAGAACAACTAGAGAGAGTAATCCGAACAGGTCGTGTTAAAGAACACTGCTCCGATACAAATTGTGGTCCCTTGGAACAGCTGACACAAGTTTAGAGGGGGGTGAATAAACTTGTCACCAAAAGCTAGATTTTAAGTCTGATTAGTTCAGTTTTAACCTTGTGTGGAGTTGAGCTAAATTAGCTGAGTATAAATCAAAACTGACTTATGCTGAAACTGAGTAAACCGGAAGTGGATAAGTTTTAGCCTTTATGCTGATCTTGTTGTTTCTAAGAAAAGCTGGTGAGTGTGCAAAACTGAATTCTGGTGAATGTCAGTTTGTGAGCTATGAGTGAATATCAATCAGTTTGTTCAGTTATGCTGTATGAAAACTTATATGAAAAACAATCACAAATACTGATAAACTAAATAACAAAAAGTAAATGCGTAAAGTAAGTAAGGCAAGAATTATAGTGGTTTCAGGTGGCGTAATCATGTCAGTCCACTCTTCTCCTATGATCTAGGAGGAAAATTCCACTAGAACTTCTGAGGTAGCAGGTTACAAAAAGTCCTAATTGATAGTCCTTGACAAATCCCTAGCTTCACTATCTAAACAACTGTAGAACATGTGAGATAGCTGCTATGCAACTGCTTGAAACACTGGTCTCTAGAGGGTTGTATTGCCTCTTCTCCAGCTCCATCACAAACGCAGTCTACCCGACTACTAAACAACAACAACCGTCCTTGGCAGATCCTAAACCGGATGGCTTCACAGTCTGAACCTTTGATAAAGATCAAAGTGTTAGGTGTAGTGCCCGAAAGACAATTTGTGTAATTGTTTTTAATAATGGATGACAGAATTTATCTCACCCTATTACTTGCTTTGTGCTTGTAAAGTAATACACTGCTGCAAACCCTAAGTATATCGGTATGTATCCGCTTAACTCGGTGTATGGATTACACGTGAGGATTGAGTTAGTGGTGATATACTTAAACTGTTAGTCCGTGGTGAACTTAATCAGAGTTTAGGGTCTCTTGATTAAAACACCAATAATGCGCCCAGAACACCTTAGGGTGTGATAGTCTTATCCGGACTGTCGGTAGAGGGTACCTACGTGGGGCATTTATATATGATGGCATTCATATAGGTCTGGACCGATTTAGTCTGTATTTCTCGATATAATTCCGTAATCGATGAATCTTATTAAATCATTAGATGATCATATATGGATCAACCTTAATCCTGAGGTGATCACAGGGTGCTGCTTGTCTCGGGGTAGTGTTTGATGTGTTAGTTACGGTTCACTTAGATATGTGTTCCAAGCCACTTCTCATTGGCACTATCTCCTGATGAGTGAGTAGTTCTGATTTTCACAGACATGGAATCCATTCCTTCCTGCGGGAAGTAGAGAGACAGTCCCCTTATTTGTTAGCCCTAAGAAAGTGATCGATCGGCCGAGTTCATATTTAAACTAATTAGCTACTAGTCGATATGTGAACTAATTGATCACTAGGGGGTTAATGGTAAATAAGGATAAGATATTCTGAGTCGGGTTCACGGAGACTTCCCTCTCAGAATGGACAGTCTATGGAGGGTTAATCCGTATGTAGTGATTATATCAATGGACGCTTATTCACTCTATGGGTTGAGTATAAGTATACATCTATAATCGGTAGAGTTCAGTTTCGGGTTTATGGTGGCGTAATCCCGGAATTAATAATTAATGTACTTATTCTGTTCGATGAATAATTAATTATTGGAGCTACTGGTTATAGGTCCATGGTCCCCGATGTGGCTTCTGTAATTCGGACTAATGATCTTGTTATTTGGGCCTCAGTGATAATTAATTGGCTGGGCTTATTAATTGATATGCATGGATATTAATTAGTTGGGCTAAATAATATAATACACATAAAAGACATTTTATGTGGGCTTAGTAACCCTTAATGGTGGCACCAATATATGTTGTTTAATTAGAGAGAAATTAGTTTTCTTGGATAATTATTTGACATGTGATTTATCTTTTATTTGTTAAATGATAATTCATGGAATATTAGATAATAATATGATTTATCCTAATTTGTTTGGGATAATCATTTTATTTATCTTTTATTTACAATAAAGGATTAATGTAATTATTAAATCTTTGGAGGACAAGGATTACTCTCCTATTTAAAGAGATTTCTCCCAAGCCTTAAAGATTGGCAAAAAATTCGACCACCACTTGAAAAAGGAGAGAAAAATTGGTTTCTCTTGTCTAGGGTTTTAGTAGAAGAAAAACTCTAAGTTTTTTTCTTGGTGTTGCATATCAAGGAGGTTCATGTATCAAGAAGAGTGTCCACCAACCGCCGTTTGGAGAACACATCGGAAGATCAAGGCGCGTCTCTTCCCGATATTGGTAACATGATCTTAACCCCCTTGTAGTAGTTTATGTCCTTTAATTATGTATTGTGTTGTATGAGTCGTGATCCATCCGCTGCGCATAGATCTAATTCGTTTAGATCTGAGCTCCTACATCCTTCACAAAGTTGGGCTGAGAATCAATAAATTCTTTCTTGCTAGTGGTTCTTCTAAGTGTCGAATTCTGGATAGAGTCTTTGTAGCTAGAACACTTGAAGGATTCAGGATATGATCTTGTTCAGCGCAAAGATTGATAGCAATTCAGATGAACAAAGGCTTAGGCACAATAATACTTGTATTCTCGCATTGTTGTATTCGTGTTTGATCCTTTGATGCCAAGTCCTCTATTTATAGTATGAGGTCCAACGTTCATCTTGCTTGAATTTTAAGTCTATCAATGGCTATATTTTCATATGTCAGATATCAGTGACCTTTCTGACATGTCAGTTCTTCATCCAATAATATTTCTTGATTTGTAACGTTCAAATGTAAGTTCAGTTCTTTGAATGACTGACTTTAAAACTGAGTATCTTGATCATTTTTAATCTAAGTTTGTCAGTTATCTTGATCATTTCTAAACAACTGAGTATCTTGATCATTTTTAATCATTTTTAATCTAAGTTTGAGCATTAGTAG
The DNA here is from genome assembly GCA_036785695.1 of Gentiana straminea. NCBI lineage: Eukaryota > Viridiplantae > Streptophyta > Magnoliopsida > Gentianales > Gentianaceae > Gentiana > Gentiana straminea. The sequence continues at coordinate 7,998,941 of JAVUPR010000224.1, read as the reverse complement.
CTGTCTAGTATTTCGTTTTTCCTGTTGATCGAGCCGTTGAAACGACGATCCCTCCGGTCGGAATCAAGATTGGAAGATGATGAACAATTCCACAAAATTTGGCGTCGATCGGAGTCCATTTTGATATCCGTTCGTTGCTGCAAGGAAGCTGCTGTATCAGAAAAACATAGGATTCACAGAAACCCTACCTGTGACATCCTCGAATTTCTGGGAGAGTTTAGACCGTTGAAACGCTAATCCAACCGGTCAGATCGATAAATTTGGAGTTTTTGACGTGGCGTAAAAATTTAAGGGTTTGGTTAATTATTTTCTAATAGGTTAGATACGGGGGTGCCAACGGTCCATCTCGGTGTTTATTTTCCGCACTAGTATACATGTTTAGATTGTATGTGTAGAACCCGAAAATTGCCATGACATGCATCATATCATGAATTCCACTCCATATGCATACATGTAGAAATTAATTCGAGGAATTAGTTAGGCATGTACAAAACACGCAATTAGTTTTAATTAATTGTTTGATATTAATTAAAAACTAATTAGGGTAAAAACCGAGGAACACGGGTTTTTTCAATCGTCGAGGTTGGGTGATGGATTCTCGGTGAATCCCACTCTGTGAAAGCATAATGAGTAAAATCCCGAAACCTCGTGGTTAAGGTGTTGGATTCTCGGTGAATTCCACCTTACCTAGACGAGATTACGTTTTTGTTCCGTAGTGTCTACGTGAAAGTTTGATATTTAAGGATTGGATAATCACGGGCAAACATGGTTCGAAAGTGGTTTAACCACGGTTGGGTGGTCAATAGTAGCTTCGGCTCGATCGACTTCACCCTCCACGTGTGGCGTTTGCACGGGTGTCTGGCAAGGCTGAGCCACCCGAAGTGCCACTACGGCTCAACGGAGCTCCCCTAGACTTGACCTGTCCGACGGCCACATATGTTCCAACGAATAGGTCGGGTGGGCTAGCCCACGTAACCGACTACATTCGGGCCTATGATTTATTGTTCCTTAATGTAACATCAAGTCCAAAAACGTGATCAGTAAACCCACCACTTTTTCAAAATATTGAGTGGGAGCGGGAGAGACGATAGCTGACCCCACGGCCTCTACTGTTGACACAAGCAACGTGAGAGAATGGTGACGCCTCGTGCCGGCCTGGGACCGGCCTCCCTAAGGAAGGCCTTCACCGCTATCAAAATTCAAGGCTTGGTCTCCGAAAGGATAGGATTTTGGGTACTCGTCGGGTCACTAACCGACCCTAAGGCGGCATACTCGGGGTCTACCTAAAAATCTGAGACAGTAGTTCACACTCATAAAGGGTATTTTTGGTAGTACCTTGGCTGAAAAAGGAAAGGTGATTGACGATCACAAATGAGATGTTTGATTCTCAATTTGATCTTCAATATTAATCGAAACCTCATTGACCTACCCTAAGGCGGCACTGAGGTATTAGATTAAATCCTTGGAACGGTAGGATAGACTATAAGTACTTAGTTTATAGTTCCTAAAATTTATTAGTAGTGTATGATTTGGATTTATTCTGTCAATTTTATTTACAACTGTTATACATATCTCTCTAGGGTGCTAGACTGCTAGTGTAAAATTGACTAGTAATGACTTCGTTAAAAAGTGGTAAGTAACTAGAACGTTGTACTTATTAATCTCATATGCGATTATTTTTTCGGAAGAGGTATTTCTCTCAAGCTTTCAAAACTTAAGTGACGTAAATAAGTATGTCACTACTGTCACTCGTGCAGAACGAGAGACAACCGTAGTCAGTATGAAAGATGATTGGGACGATAAAATTCTTCTAGTGAATTTTAATTGTGTAGTGTCTACACGAGAAATTTTCTAATAGAAAAATTGGAGAATCAAAAATTAAAGTGTCGCTAGTTAGACGGTATTCGGAACCGATAAACTAGTGGGAGCTTTAATCTTATGTTTCTAATTTATTAGAAAATTAGTCCCACTGGGTAACACTTTCATTAGACATCCCACAGTTCACGAGTAGTGTCTACTCAAACGAACTGCTAGTTCAAGACCATTTCCTTTTAAGGAAAGTCAAGAATGGGAAAGAATGTCTGCAAGTGTTAATCATCTAAACTAAGTTCGAGGCTAAACCGAAACATTAATTAAAGAAAGTATAGGATAAGGAAAGTGACTTCGGATCACTTAACCAATGAATCCTTAGCGACTTTCTTAAACCGAGTAACTTGACTCGGTAGCTTAGTTCTTTGGAAGAACAAGGAAGCTGTGCATTAACAATTAATAGAGTATACAACGGGCAGTTATTTCAGCTAGAATAGTGGGAGTGATATAAGGAAATGAATTTCGGATTCTATCCTTGAATATCATAGAAAATTTTATTTTTCTGTTTACAGATTCGTTGAAACAAATGGATTCACTTTTATCTCGATACTACAATTTCCTTAAACAAAGTGAAGATGACATTTGTAGTACGAATCTGAGACTCGGACTTTTGTTTGATAAAGACAGAACTGTTAGTAATACCATCCGCAACAGAAGCGATTTAATGGATCTAGATCTATAATTACACGTAATAAAACAACTAGATCTATTCTACAAGGGGGATGTAGATCATACCTCTTGAATCTCAAAATTCAAGTTGAAGAACCGCAAAGGATGAATGTGAAGATGTGAAGAGCACCACGATCTTCCGTACGTGTGATCCAAGCAATTCCCGGTGGAAGGAATTCTCGACTCGAACCCCTCCGATATGCTACCCGGAAAAATCTCCAAGATTTCTCCCTAATACCTCTTGGCCGAAAAAATATTTTCTTCTCCTCTCTAAGAGGTGAAGTCGAAATATGTAGTGTGTTATTTGGCTTGGGAGAACTCTCTTTATATAGGAGAGTAAAACTTAAGCCTCCAAGGATTTTATAATTAATACAAAATCAATTATGATAATCCTATTAAATAAAAGATAATCCCAAAATATTCTAGAACAAATCTAGAATAATCTTTATCTTTATTTCTTACCATAAATATTTATCCAATAAATATTTTATGCACATGTCTTATTAATCACAAGAAAACTAATTTCTTGTTCCAAAAATAAGAGGGGGGGCGCCACTTTTAATTCATGACCTAGTCATAATTAATTTTTGGGTTAGAACACAATTGGGCCAAGATTATGGAAAATGTCTTTTCCACATATTTAATTATTTAGCCCAACTAATTTAATAGTCCACTAAACAATTAATTCACATATCGTTTTAATAAAGTCCAACAAGAACTAAATTAATATTATTAGGATTCGACGTCCGAGAATAGCTATGCTATATTAGGAGGCACGTCGGGGACCATGGACTAATAATCAGCGGCTCCGATAAATCAAATAAATAATTATCTTACGAACAGAATAATTATATTTGATAAATCAATCACAGGAATATGCCACCATAATCCCGTGACTGCACTCCTCCGATTATGAGATTATATTTATCTCCTCACGAGAATAATAATAAGCGTCCATTGATATAAAGATTACATATGGATTAATCCTCCATAGACTGTTCATTCTAAATCGGGAAGTTACCGTTAACCCTTTTTAGAACCTCTTATCCTTATTTACCATTAACCCCCTAGTGATCAATTAATTCATACAACTCACCGGTGATCAATCGGTGTGATATGAACTCGCGCGATCGATCGCCTAGGATTAACAAATAAGGGAACTGTCTATCTACTTCCATAAATGGAAGGAATGGATTCCGTATCCGTGATAACACGTACTACTCACTCAATCCAAGACAATGCCAATATGGGGTAATTCGGACCACGGACTCGGTGTAATCCTTAACCGTCAAGTCAAACTTCATACCGATTCAAGCGCTGATCGTGATCACCTCGGATTAAGATATATCCATAAATATGATCATCCATTGATTCGATAAGACTTCTCGATTACGGAATTATATCGAGAACTCTAATCAAATCGGTCCAAATATATGATATATCTATCATATATAAATGCCCCATTAGGTTCTCTTAACCGAAAGTCCGGATAGGACTATCACACCTATTGTGTTCTGGGCGCACTAATAGCACGTTAAAGGAGAGACCCGATACTCTCGATTAACTTCACTATGGGCTAATTGTATTTTAAGTACATCTTCACTAACTCAATCCTCCCGTGTATATACCATACACTGAGTTAAGTGATTACATAAACGATATACTTAGGGTTTTCTGTAGTGTAAATACTATTGTCACATCGGTGAATATGAGAATAATAAATATGAATAACAATATCATTTCATTTATTAAATAAAACAATTACAAAATTGTCTTTCGGGCATCACACCTAACAATCTCCCACTTGCACGAAAGCATGTGATTAATTGTTTTAGAGCACACCCTATTATTTAAACTACAACAAACTACATCTCCCACTTGCTCTAAAGCAATGGAGACTCATCCCGTATTCTAGTACCCACTAAGCACATCATAACCATTTCAGATTCCAAAGTACACTCCGAGTATGCCGTCGTAGGATAGGTCAGTGACTCGGGGAGCACCTACATCTAAGTGTCATGGGTCTTAATGATTAGTCAGGTTGTCGGCTCGAGACGATCCGTAGAATCGAAACGTTACCGGTCCATCAAATCATGTGGTACTGAGTAAACACTGAGCCCGAGATCGACTTAACGATCATCCTCAATCCGACTTAAAGTCAAAATCGTTGTATCACACATATCCAAGTTCACACATGAATATGTCCGCATATTATTCCTCGTTCTCTCAAGATACTAAAGGACATACTAAACTTGCTATGTTAACCGCCGAATCTAAGATTCGATCAAAGTTGACGTTCAATAACCCGACCATCTCTTACTAGAAAGAGAATCTATCCCATTTCTCCCGATCCGAAGATTTAGAGAGTCATTCCCGAGGCATAGGGTAGAACTTCCTCGTTGAATGTTGCATACACGGATGCATCATCTTAACCAATAAGATGGATGGGAAACCAAAGGATCGATTCTAATGAATTCGACCGAGTCAAACTCTTAAGAATGTTGTCCAAATCTCTCGTTGCGTAGAATTGTGGTATCGTCGTATTCGACTTCGTATAACACACCCATGTTGATTCCAACTCGGTGCGTGTTATCCTTCACAAACACTAATTTATATATTCACTACCGTACTAAAATTGATATCCAAATACAAAAGACTCATCAATATTCTGGGTCAAATCCACATATTGTAGAAATATATGACTTCCAATGACCGAGAGGTTTGCTTTTTATCCACAAAGGACATAAGCCTTGACAGTCATCCTGTCATAAGTTCATAAGTCAATACCCTTCGTTTCGAATGAATCCAGACTCCGTTTGTTTGGCAAGAAAGTCTTAGGGAATCACCCCTATTTTCTGCTTTTGAACGAAATCATGCAATACCGAACTCATTCTACTCTTTTCCGTGTAGATCCAATTACTCCCACTGGGCCTGAGACGCTCAGGTGGTTCTACAAGAGCATGAACAGAATTGGAGTACCGAACTCCATTCACAGGGTTATGGCTATTAAACCAACCTCTATTATCAGAATCCTATACTGCTCACAAAAGAGCCATAGGTCATCAATCGATCCTCAGACTACAAAGTCCGCCGAACCCGTAATGGGTAATGGATAAACCATACTCCCACTACATTCTGGGTGGATCGAAATTCTGATCTAGTTTAGTAGTATTTAGTGTTATCACCAACAACCGATGTTGGATGTGGTCTGATTTTAATCAGTTAGTAACTACCTTGAGTAAACGTACTTCAAGGTTTAAGGTTTTACTGTTCATAGACTCTATCGTAAAGGACGCAACAAGATAACCGTCCCTTCCCGATTTCAAGAATCTTATAACACACCTTTTTCTCAATGCTACAAGATATATAACGATTGGTCACCGACCGAACGTGTTTGCGAAATTTCCGTACCTACCTTCAAGCACCGTGTGCTAAATGCTTATATTTATGGAAGTGGGGTGAACCGAATCCACACCTTATCCGTAAATTCCAAAGCATATTCTAGGTAGACTTGGTTGGTCTTACATTTCAATGTAAACCGATATTTCGCTTCTAATATCTTTATTGAGTTAAGCGAGTGTATTGTAGCACATCTAAAAACTATATAAGGCAATTTAACGGTTTCTCACATAGTGAAAACATTTCACTATGAGTCAAAGCCGAGCATCGGTCCCTAGGACTATGTGATGGCCCATTTCGAGTATAGAATACTCTATCTCTCGTTGAAAACGAGAAACCTCAAAATATTTTGGATAAACTTACCGGAGTGTTTGAATAGTTATCGATGAAGTCACTACTCGGAAGCTCCTACTAACTTGTATCTTTCATCGACCCCGAAGGTCGTCATGAACAAGCTATATTACTTCTTTATATCCATTATCCTTTCCCGATTGAAAGGAAACTTAGTCATCGAACCTTTGAGACAATATAACCGACCGGGGAGAAAGGAATCACCCCGAGCCGCCTTCGGTCTTGTCTTTTAGGGACTATGCACTAACTATGGAATATGAAGAAGCGTTTATCTAAATATAGAAACCAATTGCTTTTTAACAGTTCTTAAGATGTGTTTTATATACATATTTCAGCATTTCTAAGTGGTTTTGACTTTAAACAAAAGTCCGAGTCTTGGATTCGTACTACAAATGGTATATTCACTTTCTATACGACAAACAAATTATCGGATAGAAGGTAAATCCATTCGTTCCAACGAATCTTAAACAAAAAAATAAATTTTCCGCGATATCCAAGGATTGAATCCGAGATTCATTTCCTTATATCACTCCCACTATTCTAGCTAAAATTAACGCCCGTTGTTTACTCTTTTAATCGTTAAATGCACTGCTACCTTGTTCTTCCAAAGAACTTAGCTCGAGAAAATCACCAAGGATTCATAGGTTGGTGATCCAAAATCACTTTCCTTATCCTATGATTTTCGCTTAATTAATTTTCGGTTCACCTTAAAGTTTTCTCGCTTTAGGTGACTAACACTTTTAGACATATTCTCCCATTCTTGACTTTCCTTGAATGGAAACAGTCTTGAACCAGCGGTTCGTTTGAGTAGACACTACTCTTGAACCGTGGGATGTCTATTTCGAGTGTTACTCGTCGAGACTACTCGGATTTTTTTAATATACCAGAAAAAACAACAAGTCATAACATTAAAGCTCCCACTAGTTTTTCGGTTCCAAATACCGTCTAACGAGCAATGCTTTATTTTTATGATTTTCCGATTTTTTCGATTAGAAAATCTTTCGTACATAGTTCTATTGTTTCCAGAAAAACAACAAATCATAGAAACTCTCACTAGTTCATCGATTCCAAATATCGTCTAACTAGCAACATTTCATGACTTTCCGGTTTTTCAATTAGAACGGTTACGTGTGTAGTCAGTTACACTTTTCTAATGTTCTAGAAAAACAACAAATCATAAAGCTCCCACTAGTTCATCGATTCCAAATATCGTCCAACTAGTAACACTTCATGATTTTCCGATTTTTCAATTAGAAAATTACTCGTGTAATCACTACACACTCAAAATTCACTAAGAATTTCAAAGTCCGAAATCACCTAAGTTTGTCTCCCGTTTGACACGAATGACACTAGTGACATACCTATATGTCACTCGGTTTTTAAAAGGCTTAAGAGAAAATATCTCTTTCGAAAAATAATTGCATTATCGATTAACTAGTTCAACGTCCTAGTTACTTTCCACTTTTTAACTAAGTCAATATAGTCAATTATAAATTTTAAGCAATTTAGTAAGGGATATAATGCTGTAAATAAAATGACATGTATTAATTCAAGTTTAACACTACTATATTTTATTTTAGGAATTGTAAACTAAAATTAAGTCTACTCTACCATTCCAAGGTTTTAACCTCGCATCTCAGTGCCGCCGTAGGGTAGGTCAAAGAGATGACGGTTAAATCGAGACAATCTCATCAATGAATAACTTGTGAGAATCGAACATCGCACGAGAATTAAACATCCCTTTATTCATTGACTACCTTCCTTTTTTTAGCCTAGATATTACCAAAAATATCCTTTATGAGTGTGACCTACTATATCGGATCTCTTAGGTACGCCCCGAGTGTGCCGTCGTAGGATAGGTCAGTGACCCGACGAGTACCCAGAAATCCTATCCTTTCGGAGACCAAGCCATGAATGTTGATAGGGGTGAACACCATCCGTAGGGGGACGAAATCAAAGCGCCGCGAGGCGTCACCCTTCTCTCACTTACTTGTATCTATAGTAGAGGCCGTGGGGTTGGCTGTCGCCTCCCCCGCTCCCACTCAATATTTTGGAAGTGGTGGTGAGTTAACTAACCACGTCTTTTTTATGTTAACATAAAACCACATCAAATCAAGGATTCCGAATGGTGTCGGTAACGTAGGCAAGCCTACCCGTCCTATTCGTTGGAACATATGTGACAGTCGGACGAAGTCGGGTCAAGACGGCCCCATTGAGATAAGAAGGAATCACCCTCTCGCTCTCCGGTGTAGCTTAGTCTTGCCGGACCCCCGTGCATACATCACACTAGGAGGGTTAAGTCGGTCGAGCGAAGCTCGCTTGACCACCCAACCTATAGGCGAACCGTTTTTATCCAAGATTTATTGTTCTTTGACCATCATTCAATCTCGTAGACACTACGAATCGAAAACGTGATCTCGTTTGGGCTTTAAGGCGGTTCACCGAGAACACACACCGAAAGGCCTAACGATTTCATAACCCGTCCTCGGATCATTAATTAGTTACTAAATTTATTAATTACCACGTATTAATTAAATTTCAACTAATTACACGAGTTTGTATACATGCCTATTTTAATTACCAAAATTAAAATTCTACATGTATGCATGGAGTGGATTTATGATATGATGCATGTCATGGCAATTCCGATTTTATATCTATTTTATGATCAAACACATAAAAAATAAAGTGCGGAAAATTTAAACACCGGGATGGATTGTTGGTACCCCCGTATCTAACCTATTAGAAAATAAATAACCAAACCCTAACTAGGGTTTACTACTTTCTAACATAATCTGCAGCTGTTCGAACTCTTCGACGATAGGCATACGAAACGGACTCGGATCGGGACGAAACTTTCCAGATCTTTTCTTCACTCCTTGAACTTCAATATGGACGGTTGGATCGGATTTTTGACTTGTCAAGTTTCTTCAGTGAGCCGCCGATCTTGATGCTGCATCTGTCTCTGACTGCAGCGTATCAGTTACTTTCCGGAGCCGATCGGGAGTCGAGATGAAACCCGATCGACTTGAAACTTTTATGCCACATAAAAAACTCCATATTTATCGATCTGACCGGTTGGATTTGCGATTCAACGGTTCAAACTCTCCCAGAAATTCGAGGAAGTCACAGGTAGGGTTTCTGTGAATCCTGCGTTTTTCTGTTACAGCAGCTTCTTTGCAGCAATGAACGGATATCAAAACGGATTCCGATCGACGCCAAATTTTGTGGAATTATTCATCATCTTCCAATCTTGATTCGGACCGGAGGGATCGTCGTTTCAACGGCTCAATCAACGGGAAACACGAAATAACTAAACAGCTACTAAACAGATCTATTTTCTGGAAATTAAAATTGCAATAAAAAAGAATTACATAAATTCATATACTCATATGGACGAATTTTCATCGTTTATATGAGTTTACAATAGATCTAACGGGTAAACAGTGCCAACCCCAATCCATCTCTTCAACCACGACATTCATAAACATAAAAATTAAACATATGCATCGGCCCCCAAAAAAATTGGGACAAAAAAATCTACATGTTTTACCACTCCTAGATCTAATATTTTATACGTATAAATATAGATCACCATGGCTCCGATACCACTGTTAGTAATACCATCCGCAACGGAAGCGATTTAATGGATCTAGATCTATAATTACACGTAATAAAACAACTAGATCTATTCTACAAGGGGGATGTAGATCATACCTCTTGAATCTCAAAATTCAAGTTGAAGAACCGCAAAGGATGAATGTGAAGATGTGAAGAGCACCACGATCTTCCGTACGTGTGATCCAAGCAATTCCCGGTGGAAGGAATTCTCGACTCGAACCCTCCGATATGCTACCCGGAAAAATCTCCAAGATTTCTCCCTAATACCTCTTGGCCGAAAAAATATTTTCTTCTCCTCTCTAAGAGGTGAAGTCGAAATATGTAGTGTGTTATTTGGCTTTGAACTCTCTTTATATAGGAGAGTAAAAACTTAAGCCTCCAAGGATTTTATAATTAATACAAAATCAATTATGATAATCCTATTAAATAAAAGATAATCCCAAAATATTCTAGAACAAATCTAGAATAATCTTTATCTTTATTTCTTACCATAAATATTTATCCAATAAATATTTTATGCACATGTCTTATTAATCACAAGAAAACTAATTTCTTGTTCCAAAAATAAGAGGGGGGCGCCACTTTTAATTCATGACCTAGTCATAATTAATTTTTGGGCTATAACACAATAATTAGCCAAGATTATGGAAAATGTCTTTTCCACATATTTAATTATTTAGCCCAACTAATTTAATAATTCCACTAAACAATTAATTCACATATCGTTTTAATAAAGTCCAACAAGAACTAAATTAATATTATTAGGATTCGACGTCCGAGAATAGCTATGCTATATTAGGAGGCACGTCGGGGACCATGGACTAATAATCGCCGGCTCCGATAAATCAAATAAATAATTATCTTACGAACGAATAATTATATTTGATAAATCAATCACAGAATATGCCACCATAATCCCGTGATCGCACTCCTCCGATTATGAGATTATATTTATCTCCTCACGAGAATAATAATAAGCGTCCATTGATATAATCATTACATATGGATTAATCCTCCATAGATCGTTCATTCTAAATCGGGAAGTTACCGTTAACCCTTTTTAGAACCTCTTATCCTTATTTACCATTAACCCCTACAGTGATCAATTAATTCATACAACTCACCGGTGATCAATCGCTGTGATATGAACTCGCGCGATCGATCGCCAGGATTAACAAATAAGGGAACTGTCTATCTACTTCCATAAATGGAAGGAATGGATTCCGTATCCGTGATAACACGTACTACTCACTCAATCCAAGACAATGCCAAGATGGGGTAATTCGGACCACGGACTCGGTGTAATCCTTAACCGTCAAGTCAAACTTCATACCGATTCAAGCGGTTGATTTGTGATAACACGGACTACTCACTCAATCCGGTACAATGCCAAGATGGGGTAATTCGGACCACGGACTCGGTGTAATCCTTAACCGTCAAGTCAAACTTCATACCGATTCAAGCGCTTGATCGTGATCACCTCGGATTAAGATATATCCATAAATATGATCATCCATTGATTCGATAAGACTTCTCGATTACGGAATTATATCGAGAACTCTAATCAAATCGGTCCAGCCCTATATGATATATCTATCATATATAAATGCCCCATTAGGTTCTCTTAACCGAAAGTCCGGATAGGACTATCACACCTATTGTGTTCTGGGCGCACTAATAGCACGTTAAAGGAGAGACCCGATACTCTCGATTAACTTCACTATGGGCTAATTGTATTTTAAGTACATCTTCACTAACTCAATCCTCCCGTGTATATACCATACACTGAGTTAAGTGATTACATAAACGATATACTTAGGGTTTTCTGTAGTGTAAATACTATTGTCACATCGGTGAATATGAGAATAATAAATATGAATAACAATATCATTTCATTTATTAAATAAAACAATTACAAAATTGTCTTTCGGGCATCACACCTAACAAGAACCACTAAGAAATGCTGAATATGTATGTGTAACACATTTAAAACTATTAAAGGTAAAAGGTTTCCGTATTAAGATAAACGACCCTTTAGTATCTATTAATTAGTGCATATATCCTTGAGATAAGACCAGACGACTGGCTAAGGGTGATTCCTATCTCCCAGTCTCGGAACACTGTCTTAAAGGAACAATGACTAAGTTTCCTTTCAATTGGGAGAGGGTAATAGATTTGAAGAGGTAACATAGCTTGTTCATAGTGACCTTCGGGGTCTAGTGAGAGATACAAGCTAGTGGGAGATTTTGAATGGTGACATTTTGTTTGATAACTACTCAAAACGCTGGTTAGTTTATCGAAAGAATACGAGAAGGAGTCTCTGATTTTAGCAAAGAATAGAGTATTCCATGCTCAGAAATAGGCTATCGGATAGTCTTTAGACTGATGCTCGGCCTGCCTTCAAGTGGAGTGATTTTCATTGAGGAAGAAACCGTAGCCTCGCCTTGCATAGTTATTTATGTGCTACAATACACTGCTTAACTCGATTAATATATTGTTGCAAAATAACGGTTAACATTGTTATGTAAACCGAGAAGTCTACCTAGAAGATGCTCGTGAATTTATGGATAAGGAGTGAATTCGGTTCACACAACTTCCGTAAATGTAGGCATTTAGCACTTAGTGCTTGAAGGTATGACTGGAGATTTTGCACACACGCACAGAATATAACTATTCGTGTAATATCTTAATGTGATGAGTGAAGGTTGGTTATAAGATTCTTGAGATAAGAAAGTGACAGTTGGACTGTCACACCCTTTCTAAAAGAATACATACATAACAACCTTAGACCTTGGAGTACGGTTACCCAAAGGTAGTTGCTATCTGATTTAATCAGACCACGTCCAACATCGGTTGTTGGTGACTACACTGATAAATACTACTAGATCAGAATGTCAATCCACCTAAAACGGAGTGGGAGTATGGTTTAACCGTTAACCCATTATGGTTTTGTGGACTTTATAGTCTGCTGGGGTGATTGATAACATATGGCTCTTGGTGGGCTGTATAGGATTCTGATCATAGAGGTTGGTTTGAAAGCCTTAACCCTGTGAATGGAGTTTAGGTACTCTAGTTCTGTTCAGCCTCTTGTAGAACCACCTGAGTGTCTCAGGCCCAGTGGGAGCAATTGGATCTACACGGAAAAGAGTCGAATGAATAGGAAATTTTAAACTTTCAGCGCAAAGCTGAGTGGTCAAGGTGTGATTCCCTGACAAGTAGAGAGTTAACCAGACCTTGAACTCTCTCACCACTCACTCTTGCTAGATTTTGTTAGAAAGCAGAAAATAGGGGTGATTCCCTGAGACTTTCTTGCCGACAAACGGAGTCTGGATTCATTCGGAACGAAGGGTCTTGGTTAGAACAAATGGCAGGACGACTGCCGGGGCTTATATCCTTTGTGGATTTAAGAGAACCTCTCGGTCATTTAAAGTCACATGTTTTAAAATATGTGGACTTGACCAGAATATTGATAAGTCTTTCGTAGACTGGATCTCAATATTGGTAAAGTATTAGTATTAGTGTTCATGAATGATAACACTGCAACGGTTGGAAACAACATGGGTGTGCTATCTGAGGTCGGAAACTGACATGCCAAGATTCTCTGGATGAGAGAATTGGACTACATTCTAAGAATCTGATTCGGTCAAATTCACAAGAGTGAGTCATTGACTATCCAATCCTTCTTATTGGTTAAGATGATCTTGCATATACGTATGCAACATTCATCGAGAGTAGTCCTACCCTACCTCTCAGGAATGATTCTCCAAATCTTCGGATAAAGAGAAAATGGGATAGAGTCTCTCTGGGATAAGGGCAAGTCAGCTTAACACAAGTCAATAGTAGTCGAATCTCAGATTCGAGCATTGAATAGCGGTGTTAGTACGTCCTCAAATATTTTTTGAAGAACGAGGAATAATGTGCTTGTATATTCGGGTGCAAACTTGAATATGGTTGACTACACTGATTCTGACTTATAGTCAGATTAAGGATGATCGTTGGGACGATCTCGGGCTCAGTGTTTACTCATTGTGATGGAGCTATAGTCTGGAGAAATCCAGAACCGCCAATTCGACTTTAGTTAATCGGATACGTAGCAGCTTTCGGAGCAGCTAGAGTGGCGATATGGCTTAGGAATTTCCTTTCTGATCTGGGAGTAATTCTAGGTCTAGTGAGCCGATATCACTTCATTGTGAAAAAAGTGAAGCGATAGCTTAAAAGGATCTTCTCAATCACTAGAGGTCAAAAGCATATTGAGAGAGTACCGCCTGATTAGATGGACCAGCGACGTTTCGATCTTAAAGATCGTCTCGAGCCGACAACCTAACTGATCAGTGTACCAAGTCGAGTGCTTGAACGGTACGGCATTGAGGGATATATCTCATCTTCTTTTAGAGAAAGTGGGAGAGTGTTGTGAATAAGATGAGAATGGGTGTGCTCTAAAAACAATCGTTGCTTGTCATTTCGTGCAAGTGGGAGATTGTTAGGTGTAGTGCCCGAAAGACAATTTGTGTAATTGTCTTTAATAATGGATGATAGAATTTATCTCACCCTATTACTTTTTTGTGCTTGTAAAGTAATACACTGCTGCAAACCCTAAGTATATCAGTATGTATCCGCTTAACTCAGTGTATGGATTACACGTGAGGATTGAGTTAGTGGTGATATACTTAAACTGTTAGTCCGTGGTGAACTTAATCAGAGTTTAAGGTCTCTTGATTAAAACACCAATAATGCGCCCAGAACACCTTAGGGTGTGATAGTCTTATCCGGACTTTGTCGGTAGAGGGTACCTACGTGGGGCATTTATATATGATGGCATTCATATAGGACTGGACCGATTTAGTCTGTATTTCTTGATATAATTCCGTTAGCGATGAATCTTATTAAATCATTAGATGATCATATATGGATCAACCTTAATCCTGAGGTGATCACAGGGTGCTGCTTGTCTCGGGGTAGTGTTTGATGTGTTAGTTACGGTTCACTTAGATATGTGTTCCAAGCCACTTCTCATTGGCACTATCTCCTGATGAGTGAGTACTTCTGATTTTCACAGACATGGAATCCATTCCTTCCTGCGGGAAGTAGAAAGACAGTCCCCTTATTTGTTAGCCCTAAGAAAGTGATCGATCGGCCGAGTTCATATTTAGACTAATTAATTAGCTACTAGTCAGATATGTGCACTAATTGATCACTAGGGGGTTAATGGTAAATAAGGATAAGATATTCTGAGTCGGGTTCACGGAGACTTCCCTCTCAGAATGGACAGTCTATGGAGGGTTAATCCGTATGTAGTGATTATATCAATGGACGCTTATTCACTCTATAGGTTGTGTATAAGTATACATCTATAATCGGTAAAGTTCATTTTCGGGTTTATTGTGGCGTAATCCCGGAATTAATAATTAATGTATTTATTCTGTTCGATGAATAATTAATTATTGGAGCTACTGGTTATAGGTCCATGGTCCCCGATGTGGCTTCTGTAATTCGGACTAATGATCTTGTTATTTGGGCCTCGGTGATAATTAATTGGCTGGGCTAATTAATTGATATGCATGGATATTATTTAGTTGGGCTAAATAATATAATACACATAAAAGACATTTTATGTGGGCTTAGTAACCCTTAATGGTGGCGCCAATATATGTTGTTTAATTAGAGAGAAATTAGTTTTCTTGGATAATTATTTGACATGTGATTTATCTTTTATTTGTTAAATGATAATTCATGGAATATTAGATAATAATATGATTTATCCTAATTTGGTTGGGATAATCATTTTATTTATCTTTTATTTAGAATAAAGGATTGATATAATTATTAAATCATTGGATGACAAGGATTACTCTCCTATTTAAAGAGAGTTCTCCTAAACCTTAAAGATTGGCAAAAAATTCGACCACCACTTGAAAAAGGAGAGAAAAATTGGTTTCTCTTGTCTAGGGTTTTAGTAGAAGAAAAACTCTAAGTTTTTTTTCTTGGTGTTGCATATCAAGGAGGTTCGTGTATCAAGAAGGGTGTCCACCAACCGCCGTTTGGAGAACACATCGGAAGATCAAGGCGTCTCTTCCCGATATTGGTAATATGATCTTAACCCCCTTGTAGTAGTTTAAGTCCTTTAATTATGTATTGTGTTGTATGAGTCGTGATCCATCTGCTGCGCATAGATCTAATTCGTTTAGATCTGAGCTCCTACATCCTTCACAAAGTTGGGCTGAGAATCAATAAATTCATTCTTGCTAGTGGTTCTTCTAAGTGTCGAATTCTGGATAGAGTCTCTGTAGCTAGAACACTTGAAGGATTCAGGATATGATCTTGTTGAGCACAAAGATTGATAGCAATTCAGATGAACAAAGACTTAGGCACAATAATACTTGTATTCTCGCATTGTTGTATTCATGTTTGATCCTTTGATGCCAAGTCCTCTATTTATAGTATGAGGTCCAACGTTCATCTTGCTTGAATTTTAAGTCTATCAATGGCTATATTTTCATATGTCAGATATCAGTGACCGTTCTGACATGTCAGTTCTTCATCCAATAATATTTCTTGATTTGTAACGTTCAAATGTAAGTTCAGTTCTTTGAATTACTGACTTTAAAACTGAGTATCTTGATCATTTTTTATCTAAGTTTGTCAGTTATCAATTTGTCAACTGACTTAGAGCATTAACTGAGTTTTAATTCTTCTTCAAAACTTAGTACTCTATTCTTCTGATTTCATATGACTTAATCAGAGTACACCATATCCTTAATAAATCATCTAAGATATCATTATCCTTATGATTCTTAGGTATCATTTTCCTCTTGTATAAAGACCTAAACAAGATCCATAAAGTCAATTCAGGCCATCACAGACTTACATGAATTCTAACTTTACAGTCTCGGCTTTAATCTTCATAACTGAGTTTGAATCCTCTATTCTTCATTCTTCAATAAATGAGTCTATGTCCCTCAGTTCTTCATCCAATGAGTTTTTCCCTCAGTTCTTCATCTTCTAGATAAGTCAACCGAGTCTGTGTCCCTCAGCGAACTTACCTTCTTCAGTTCTGAGTGACATCTTCAGTTTTAGTCAATATCCAGTTTTCTAGATGATTTCCAGTTCTCAGTTTTACGACACTCTAACTATTAAAGTGCTTGTCTCATATAACCTTTACAATTATCAGACTCTAATAAATCCTATACATTCAATTCTAGACATCTTTCAGCTTTTCACTATAACAGCTAGCTTCAACACTTCATCAATGGGGTGTAAACAAACAAATTGATAAATAAGATGAATCATCATCAAAACATAAATTTTATTTCCAACAGTATGATATGTGCATTAGTTACTAGAATCATGTATAGTTAATTTGAATCCAGTTTATGTAGTATAATTGATGTGTGATAGGTAGGAAACCATGATTCAGTCAGGAGCTGTCGATACATCGGCAAGTCATGCCATCGACATACCCGACTGCTATGGTCGTTCTTGTCCATTCACGGTGACAGAATTGTTAGGACAAGGGTGTTTAGATCACTATAGGTTCACTGACTCACTTCACAATATGTGCCTTAGTGAGGTTTTCTTATGCACGAGATTGGATGTTGGATCAATCTCCTTTGTCGATAAGTCACTTCCATAGATTCCATTGATGCATGTTTTCTATTTATGTTGAGTCCATTCATTATAATTCTTTTTGCATAACATAGTTTGCTCTTCATCCCGTTCATGGAGTGGTTAAAAATATTAGATGAGTGTAACCAATAATTGAACTTGAATTAGGCGCATACAAAAACATGTATGTTATATCTACTAGACCGGGGGAGTTTAACTAATTCATGGTTTGATTAGCTCAAATCTAGTAATTTTTTACTTGAATTACTTTCATCATTGCGACTCAGAGCCTGGATAGTTTTAGGGTTAGGACTTTTATTGTGACAAATCGGTCCAAAAACATACTTGTGTGTGCTAGACCTTAGTTATTTAGGTTTTTATTCACAGTATTGACTGTGTGGGATACGAACCTTGCTCGCGTGTGCTATACCATGATTGACCTTGTTCTCTTGCTAGTACTAGTGCCTTTTGAGGGGCGATCAATTAGTTTATCTATGCTTAATCATAAAAGAGAGTCTAAAACATAAAACAATTTGGTTTTTGGCGAGTCACATTTCTATTTTGTAACAAAGGACTATTACCCCTCCATAAAGGTAGCCGCTGCGTGGAATGGGTAGTCTCCCGCATGGGTAGCAGCCGTCCCAAATGAGGAGTTGAGGATATGTCGTGGTGCATTCTCACCATGCAAAGTATCCTCATACCTTGTGTGTAGTAGATCCCTTGTTCGGTTGAGTTTTACTAGTTGGACTAGTAAATGGGAGTGTGCTGTTATACAGAAATATTGTTGATAATGTTGATTTGTATAAATGTTGTTGTGGCAGCTTGTGTTTCTTTTCGATCATTGTAAATTACTTTTCTTGACTCCCGATTCATTGATTCATCTTCCTCTTTGTACTCTAATATTATTTGTGGTCAGGCTGACGTGAATAATTAGATGAAATTTTGACTATATTTTTGCCAGGCATAAATTCCTTTTCGGATAAGGACTCGGTATCCGAGACATGGGTGTAACAATGACACTGTATACTTGAGATAAGTCGTCATTCGTAAGAGAGGATGTGATGGTAATCAATATAAAGCTATCTTGTTTCAACCAGTGATTGTGTACATGATTTGGCGTTGTGATGCCGTCTTCAGTGATCGTAAAAGGTGAGGCTGGCAGAGAGCCATGGCCACACAAATAGGGAAGAATTTGGCATGCCAAAGTGGGTAATTGTGGCGTGTGAGCTTGGTGATGTGGATTGTGTTAGAAGGACTGAATATGGGATAGTAAGAGATGGAGGAAGATGAGGGAGCTGTGTTGGAGGAGGAATTGGGGTTGAGTTCGCCGGAAGACATGGTTTCCGATGGAATGAAAAGAAGAAGCTAGGTTTTCTTTTTCCGCAACGTTTTATTGTTATGGGTGGAGAGGAGAGATGAGATAGGATGAGAGACAAGTTTTATGGCTCTGATTCCATATTGAATTATCAAAGCTTAAGCTGATGGAGAGGTATATAATTAACATTCTTATATATTTCAACACGCACCCTCAAGTGTGCCTATTATATTTTAGACAGGTGCAACACTTGATTCTTTTTGGAAGACTATGCTTACAGCTGTGTTTGAACTCAAGATTTCCTGCTCTGATATCATGTTAAATGTAATATAAACGGTAACTTTCAATTTCGTTTAGTTAAAATTCTTGATTTTTGGTTGTCTAGAAAAAATTCATAGGTGTTAAAGTAATTTTAATGGCGTGGGAGAAAAAAGTATTGAGGGAGATTTATTTAGCGAAAAACATGATATCAATTGCAATTTAGTCTAGTCGAATTGTTGTCACTGTATTGCAATTCGTCAGAGCCGTATGATACTATTTAATTTCAAACCACAATAACAGAGACAAACAAAAACGAAGGAAAATCACATATATTCTTCAATAGCATACTTGACACAGCGAAACATCAGCCAAACTCAACACTTTTAGAGGTTACATATACATAGTGTATAACTTTACTTATACAAGTTCGCCAGACGTACTGATGACGACGATAGTAAAAGCTCAATTAGGCCAAGAAGCATGCATTTGTGGCTGCATTACACTTGATTCTTTTTGGAAGACTATGCTTACAGCTGTGTTTGAACTCAAGATTTCCTGCTCTGATATCATGTTAAATGTAATATAAACTGTAACTTTCATTGGTTGAATCACGAGTGCAATGGCTGTATATATTTATGATACAAGAGGGATATAATAGTAAAGCAAACGAGAAATAATAAACCCTAAGCTATACTACTTGTCGGCCTAGTTAGGGTTCTGGTAGAGCTTGTCAATACAGAATGGTGAAACATAGCTTTCTTTGCTTTGTTGATCCCGCCATTGGCTTTAAAATCGGCATCCTTGTTACGCCAAAGTATATTTAAGGATATTCATATAGGATCTTGAAATAAAGTTCAAGAAAAGTGAAAACATTTCGTTTAGTTAAAATTCTTCATCTTTGGAGGTCTAGACAAAAAATTATAGGTGTTAAAGCAATTTTAATGGTGTGGGAGAAAAAGTATTGAGGGAGATTTATTTAGCGAAGAACATGATATCAATTGCAATTTAGTCTAGTCGAATTGTTGTCGCTGTATTGCAATTCGTCAGAACCGTATGATACTATTTAATTTCGAACCACAATAAAATAGACAAATAAAAACAAAGGAAAATCACATATATTCTTCAATAGCATACTTGACACAGCCAAACATCCACCCCACACAACACTTTTAGAGGTTACATATACATTGTGCATAACTTTACTTATACATGTTCGCCAGACGTACTGATGACGACGATAGTAAAAGCTCAATTAGGCCAAGAAGCATGCATTTGTGGCTGCATTACACATCCTTCTCCCATTAATTTCTCCAACTCTTGTGTTTCATGCACATTACTTCCCTGTTGCATAAGAAACTTTTCAGATTGAATGACGAAATCTCGATGTTATTTACATTACAACATGGTATCCCTCTTGAACCTCTAGGATATGTAAAATACTCATTTGGATACTATAGAAATACACATATAGATCGGTGAATAATCATAGCAGGGAATGATTAAATAAGGTGCCACTCGTGAACCTTTACGATATTTAATGAGGAGGTGAAAGGGAAATGATAGACATTACATTATGGCACAACATTTTCATACTACACATTTATGGAACAATGATTAATAGGTATGAATTGAGAAATTTGCAAATCAGGCCGCCGCAGGGCTTGAAATTTTTTTCAGGTTTTATTTTATCTGACGTATTTTTTTCAACCCCTAGGTTCTGGGATTAAATCGTAGATATTTCTACTGACTCAATACATGGGTCGTAGAAATTCAAAACCCATATATTCATGTAAGCACGGAGAAATTCTAAGGGATAAAGCCAGCACGTAGAACTTTTTACGGGCTAATGCCAGCACCTAGAAATTTATACGGGCTAAAGCTAACACATAGAAATTTCTACGGGCTGATGTTAGCATGTAGAAATTTCTAAGGCAAAAGCTAACAAATAAAAATTTCTACGTGCTAGGATGAATATATGGGTTTTGAAGATCTATGGCTCTTGTCTTGAGCCCGTAAAAATTTCTACGGTTTCATCCGAGAACGTAGAAATTTCTACATAGGATTTCAAATAAAAAATGTCAGGTCGTGCCGGGCTGAAAAAAAGTGAGAATTAGGAAAAATGACACATTTTGAATTATTTTGAAATATTTTAATAGTGAATATCGATAGTGGATTATCGGAAATTACGTCGGAATATGGTGGATGTGGTCCCAAAATAAATACTATGAAAAAATAAAAAAGTTTGTTGAAAGAATTTTCATCTTTATAGTTGTGGATTGAGACATATAAATATTTAAAAATGGTGATGAAATAGAAAGTGTGTTGTATTATTTTTAGAAAATATGGTTTTTTTAATAATAATTTTATTTCTTATGCAAATTTTTCGAAAAGTTGTCCTATTCATTTATTTAACTTTTTTTTTTTTTCATCTTTTCCAATTTTCCCTGTCAGGACCAATGATGTCCAAATTCCAATGAATTATATCAATCAATCGGCCTTAGTATGATCTGCGTTCTAATAAATTTTTTTGATTGTTGTATATAATATTATATGGTACAATATCATGTATGGGTACTAGGGGAATTGATCCAGAGAGTACGAATTTATGTGTCATAGATATATATGTATGTATCATCGCTGTAGCTTCTAGCCGGTATGGGTCAACACACACAATTGATACTTCATAACTGAAATTCGGCCGTAAACTAATCAACCGAATTTGGGTCGTTAGGAATATTTTTATTTATTTCCGAATTCGAGTTAAAATGTTGGTTTATTCTACACAAAGTATTGGTCAGAAAGCATTGCTAACACTTACAATTTGAAAATGTAAGTGTCTTGATAATCGAGGACGTACCTGCAATATTGTTCCCAAGGTATCCGGATCTGAGTTGAAGTCGTAGTATAAACTTGCTGCTGATAGTTTCATGGAAAGAAACTAAAGGAAACAACCATTTAAATTTAACACAGACAGATCAATAAATAAATTTAATTTAATTTTTTTTTTTTTTGCAAAATAAATAAATAATTAAATACGACAATTTATTTGAAAGAGTATTATGCATTTACTATATGTATGACTAATTAATAAACACTCACAGTTTCAATTAAAACTTACATCGATTTGATTTTGTAGTGAACGTACATAGTTGATTATTACATCCAACATCACAGCCATTCCCATTGTCTGTACGTAACCCAATTTCCTCAGGTTAATCATTAGTACAATTGCATGCATGAGGTTACGTGTATATATATATATATATATATATATATATATATATATATATATATCATTAGAAATAATTTCAAAGTAAAGTAAGATTGGGAAAAATATATAAAATGGATATAGGTCTTCAATAAATAATACCTTGTAACATCCCGGAACGAGATCTTGCAAGCATCTCAGCTTTTCATTTATTTTCTCCCTCCTCGACTAGCGGAGAAAGAAAATCATTAGCAATATCACACCTCAAGATTGAATGATGTGTAATCCATTACACTATCAGAATCTACACCATTGATTATTATATATGGTATATTGATTGAATTAGGTCTTACTATGATGTAAAAGTAGCTTGTGTCGATTTAGTTATGATAGTAATATTCCACTTATATTTAATCTTTGAGTGATTTGATTCTATATACATAACGAGTGATACAACACACTTTTACAACATTGATTATAGTACGTAGGCTTGCATCAAAATCAACAAACACTGATTATAGTACGTAGGCTTGCATCAAAATAAACAAGTACTACATCGATCTAGGGGTGGTGCCACCCACAGCGGGTGCGGGGCAGCCGACCCCCTATAAAAAACGATAAATAGCTATATACAGAGATAATTTATTTAATAAACACATATTCATACGTGAAATTGATCCATATATCTTTATGTATTGACTACTCTTTTCATGTATTGAGGGATAATTGATCGTATAAAATTGATTACCCAAAACTATGTTTAAAAGGAAAAAAAAAAACATTAACAAATTTCTCACCCCTATTGAGATATGCTTACAACAATCCCTAACTTGCTACATCGTAATCAATTATAAAAATATGTGTTGTATCAACCGTTTTTGAGAAATATTTGTGACACGATAAAATATGCACAAAAAATACGACAACAACCTTTTACAATGTTGATTTTTAGAACAATGATAATGTGAAAACAATTTTTACACAACATTGTCCATAAAATGAGTATTTTGGCAGTGAGTCTCACTTAATAATCATATTTAAAATATTTTTTTATATATTAAAAATAAAAATACTCATGTTGTGGATAATATTATGTAAAAATTGTTTTGACATTATCATTGTTATGATTTTTATTGCATTCATTTGAATCAATAGGTCCCACATTATAATCAACGATTCAAATGTGTGTTGTGCATTTTGTTGTGTCTATTTTATTGGGCACTATCACTAATCTTCGGTTTTTTTTTCTGAATGACTCAGGAGAATGTATAGATTGAGGAATTAGCTCCTTAAACTATATATATATATATATATATATATATATATATATATATATATTAATATATATATTAGTTTGGAAAAGTATGTGTAAGGAATGCTTACCCTCTCCGCCAGACTGTGACTATCAGTTGCTTGTCCTCTCTTTGCTCTAACATGTACAACTTCTCTTGGCTTCTCCCCTTGTTTGTCCTTGTTTCTCTTTCGCTTCTTACAGCCATGACTCTGCCAGAATGTATGGTTTTCAGCATACATTCAAAATTATGACCCGACCGACCTCGTCATCAATTTATTGATTTCAAGTGGATTACGAATTTAACGAAATTATCAACACAATTTATTATCCTTGTACGTAAAATGATATTTCTGCTATATACTAACCATGTTATCTGTGAGTAGTCCATAAGTTCCAGACTGTGAAGAAGAGTTCATCACCACACGATTCGATTCCGGCAACCCATTAGCAGTGCCGAGGCCCTCTCCGGCAGCTGGTGGAAAGAAATGATCCATGGTTTCATAATTCATGGAGGAGAGAGGATGATTATTAGGGTCCGGGATCTGGTCGTTACAGAAAGTAAATTGGAGTAGAGATTGTTGTTGAAGATGATGATCTGCAAAGCCCTGATCAGAGAAGAGTTGTTGTTGAAAATTCGAGTTCATCAAGTAATTATCTACTTGATTCAGGTTGCCCATAACGTGATGGTTGTTGTTGGAGTTCATGGCTGATAAAGATGGATGGATCTAGGGTTCTGAAGATCTGTATGTTGCTATAAATGAGTGATTAGCATTAATATTGATAAAGTGGGGATAGACTAAATAGGGGTTTGAAAATAGTGAGTTACGTGCAAGAAGTATTTGTTAAACTCTTGGATGAGGTGTAAAGAATTTGGTTATGTTCAAGGATTGCTGGTAAAGGGTAACGTACTCCGGTACTTCCTTTATGGGTTTCGCCATTGTTTGCATTTACTTGCCAAATTTTTTTTTTAGGGGGAAACACGTCGGACCATCGTTTGCCACATAAAAAGGTAAATGAAAAACCCAACTCAATGCATGCATATCTAAAACGAATAATTACGTTTGATATCATTTTGTGGTTGTGACTGTTTCTACATTTTTATTTTTTTTACAAGTAAAAATGGGGTCTTATAAGATGATAAATGTGGACTTGGACTAGGATTTTGGGGACAACTCTATTATTGTCCTTCAAACTGTCCCGGGCCAAGAATCTGTTGGAGATATAAGCTAAATCCCATTATATGGGGGCTTGATACATGTATTGAAACAATAAAATTTAGCTTCAATTTCGAGTATGCTCCAATTTCTTTCACCATGAGCTTGTTTGTTAAGATCAAGCGCTTACCGTTGTACTATGTAGAAAATCTAGCCCAAACTCATATAAGATAAGGGGCCTCATCCCCAAAACCATTTCGAGTATGCTCCAATTTGTTTCACCAGGAGCTTGTTTGTCAAGATCAAGCGCTTAAAGTTGTACTATGTAGAAAATCTAGCCCAAGCCCATATAAGATGAGAGGCATCATCCCCAAAACCTAGGTTGTGAGGTGAGGGAAATTCATCTCTTAATATGGTGGGTGACACAATCACAAGTTCCCAATGTGGGACACTTTTAATACGCCCCCTCAAATGTGGGCCAAGGGCACTCTCAAGGCCAACAAAGAGCCCAACACTTGCACAATAAATGGGTGGCTCTGATACCATGTAGAAAATTTGTCCAACCCCATATAAAAGGAGGACATCATCCCCAAAACCTAGGTTGTGAGGTGAGGGAAGTTCATCTCTTAATATGGTTGGTGACACAATCACAAGTTCCTAATGTGGGACACTTTTAACAAATCAGTTGTTGGTAGTAAATGTGCTACTTTATTTCCTTATCATTTAAGAGTGTGGGCAATCTGTCCCAACACCCCCCTCAAGTGTTGGCAATCTGTCTTACACTTGCACAATTTTTTTTCAAAAATGTGAGCTCTCTCAACATTGTTACATCCAAGAATACTACTCATGGAGTAGATGATGTTTGGCACTGGAATTAGTCGATTCGGGTATCAGGTGAATAAGTAATTAATTCAGTCGGTTGTAAAGTTGTAAGAGAAATGAGTAGAATGGAAGACCTCACTCCCATTCACCCATATAGGTAACTTGGGTGATGGGAACTCAAGTAATAAGAGATTGAGTTGCTTTTATGGATGTGCCCCAAGGGGTAAAGCACTTTTGTGCGGGAGGGAGGACATGGATGAAGTTCACGCTCGGATCGGGTGTATGTATCAATTTTTCGGACAATTTTTTTCCTGAAATTAACCAAAAATATTTTTTTACTTAACAATTATTTGAGGCGACCGGAATGTTTAGGAATAGCATGGATACGCTAGTTAAGTCGGCCTAATTAACACGTGTTAGAAAGACTTGGCTTAATTAACTTTTCTTGAGGGAAATGTTGAGCACATAAATCTTGTGAGGCATTTGCTATTACCGTGGGCACGATATCAGAGCAATTTGTCTTAAGATAAGAGTAACTTACTCATCTCAGTTTGATCTCTAGTCCTTCTTTTCATCATTATATATTTATTTTGTTTCCATTTCAAGACAGATTTGTACTATAATAGTTATTTTGTTCGATCCATTTAATAAAACAATTTTATATTCGTGTTCTAAATTTTATTTATTATTAATTACTTCCGATAATTACGGATTTTTTTCCGTAAATCACTCCACACACGGTACACTTTGCTAATAGAGTCATACTTAACAACACATGTGTATCGTTATATTCATGCAAAACGCTTGGGTTTTACCTCATGCTCATTCTTGCGATCGTTTAGCATTCATGACTGTTTAATAAATAGACCTTATACTTTTATTTCACCATGGACTAATGTGTTTTAGCATATCTCCATAAACTTAATTGTCTATGTGACACATCACTTAGTTATATAGATACATATGATACGACTTAGTGTTTTTTTTAGTGGCATTGATAATAAATTTCACGACTTAGTTTTTCAATAGTGTATTATTTAAATACTCAAAGCAAATAATTAGATGAAAAATATATTTGACATTTATTAATAGTTAAAAATTAAATAAATTGTCATTCGGGCTCTACACTTAACAAGAATTTGTTGTTGCTACATATTCATTCTTCTCAACAAGTTTGGAAGCCAAAATTTAAATGAAAAAGCTGTTAGAAAATATAGTAGTGTACTGGTTCGTTTATTCTGAAAATTTCATAAGACAAATTGCAGAAACGAATTGACAAAGATGGATGAACACAAAACAGGAATGAAGTTTATTCACATATTCAAATACTGCAACACATTAAAATGAAAATTCAGAAAGAAAAATGTAAATACGAAAACTTATAGTGACTGAGGCGAGTTTAGAACTCTGTCCTTAAGACATTATTGCCCTGACTATGTGCACGCGGATATGACAATACGTCTCCCATGATACAACAATCTACCTTTCCGGATTGTGCACTTGAATAAGGAAAGCAACAAACTGATATATGCCTTTGTTTATCTCTGTATGAATGCAAGTGTTCTGTGTTTATTTTTTGCAGAATTTTTGTGTATGAAAAATATTGTCTGATTTTCATTCAGGATGTTGTTTATTTATAGGAGAGTAAAGGAGGCAATGAAAAGATTTTCCTATTCAAAATTCACAGCACATAAGGGATGCTTCTGTACAGAATTTCAATGGAGGCAGTTTTCAGTTTTATGTAGGGGTGAACAAAAAAACCGGAAACCAAACCAACCGGCCGAACCAAACCGGTCCAAACCGAAAATACATAAACCATGGTTTTTTGGTTGGTTTTTATATTGTATAAAACCAAACCGTGAAAAACAATTTGGTTTTGGTTTTCTAAGGAAAAAACCGGACCAAACCGGAACCGGATATATATATATATATATATATATATATATATATATATATATATATATATATATATATATATATATATATATATATATACATACTTGTGTGTATATGTCTATGAATATCGACACTGGTAATAAAATGGGCCTTTATTTGCACCACACCAATCCACTCGTGTACCATTCTACCTGTGCACCACACTAAAACCAAATTTTCGTCAGTACATTGTGAGAACTGATCATCACAGTGAACCGACTTTTCATCGGTTCCCCTCAATTATCGTTACATGTAAATAATGAATATCTCATTCCATGATCTATTAATACTCCAGTCAACTACCTCACACACGTAGTTTGATGCTCATTCTAATAGGACCTATGACAAGATGAAAAACAACAGTTTACATGGTTTTATATGATCGTCTTAGTTGGAAAATATGATAATATAATGTTGTGTGTACACACACACACACACACACACATATATATATATATATAGAGAGAGAGAGAGAGGACCCAGTGACATTCAAGTTATGGTGTATGATAGATGGACAATGAGAATCTAGTATGGTTTTCGTATGAATAATGACACGAATTCGCTGAACCGTGATAATGCCATTTCAGTGGGGAAAAAAAGAGGAGCGAAAACCGGAAAAAACCGTAACCAAGTCGATCCAAACCGGACCGAACAAAATGGTTTTACCTAGCTATGGTTCGGTTTTGGTTTGTAAATTTTGAAACCGTAAAAAATGGTTTGGTTTTAAAAGTGGTTAAAAACCGGAAAACCGGACCATGTGCACTCCTAGTTTTATGTTCATGAACAGACCAATAGTTATATTTTGCTCCCGGAAATTCATTCCTTAATTAGTCATTCAAAATTGAGCCTAAAGTGGACTGTTCGCCATTTACACTTAGACCCGGTTTAAGTTAAAACCCAATTACAATTCCAACAATCTCCCACATGAATGAAAATTAATGTATATGCTATGCAGACTCTGTAGAGATAACAAATGGAGTTCTATTGCATCGGGCAAGGTGGTTTGTGGCCTTGAACCTTCCCTAATAGAGTACCATCGGACATACACGGCTAAGCAATGAACTAGGTCTTGAACTGCGCATGCTTTGGTGCATGCATAGACAATGATACCTACATAATAGACCCCCTGGTCTTCTCGAAGTTCTAATGATTAGGTCCATTTTGGCCATCGAACACTATGGTTTCAGAAAGTATTTAAAGAAATCGGCAAACAAATTTTCCCACAAACGGCTCCACTTCCACTTACATAGGCGACCTCCTATAAAGAGTACTCTGCAATACCTCACTTGGCTTAACCAAGATGTGGGAATCATTAAAAATGTTATGCTTAACCTATACCCTTCAACAGATAGCACTGTTGTCCTAGAGAAGGTGAAAATAGAGTCAGGGGGTGAATGACTCTGTTTGGAGTTTAAAAACTATCCAGGACGAAGCACAGAGCAGTCAGAACCAAAATAGAGCAGAATCAGGAGCAAAATAGGAGCCGCACTTGTGCAGCACCAGCACGCAATTGCAAGAATCTACAGAACGTGTACAAGATTAGGGAGCACAGCAACAGGTAAGCCTTCACAACCTGTAACTATTAATCCTGCATCTTTACCCTATCCCCTTGTAAGTCTAAACCGAATCTTGATGATGCTCACTACAAGAAGTTCATTGAGATGTTTATGAAACTGCAAGTAAACAGCCCTTTGGTAGAAGCTCTGGCAGGAATGCCAGAGTACGCTAAGTTTCTGTAGAAGGCGGTTTCTACTAAAAGGAAGTTGTTGGATCTCAAGACTATTTGTTTAAAGAGGAATGCTCGGAAGTTTTGCAATGCAAACTGCCCCCAAAATGTAAGGATCCTTGGAGCTTCCTTATAGCATGTACCATTGGAGGAGTATGTCTGAATAAAGCTTTGTGCGACCTTGGAGCCAGTGTCAACATGATGCAATTGTCTATTTTCCATAAGCTAGGCATGAAAGTGATAAATGATACATCTATTACCCTTCGCTTGGTAGATAGATCCATAAAACAACCGTGTGGAGTTGTTGAGGATGTTCTAGTGAAAGTGGACAAGTTCGTGTTCCTTGTAGACCGTGGTGTTGGACATGGAAGCCAATAGTGATGTTCCACTGATCTTAGAAAGGCCTTTCTTAGCGACTAGTTGAACCTTGATAGATGTCCAAAAAGGAGAGCAAGTCCTATGATTAAACGCTGATAAGGTAGTGTTCAATGTGTTAAAGACCATGGGATATGCCTAAGATGAAGAAGAAGTATGCAATAAGTTAGATGCCATTGACGAGCAGTGATGAAGCTACATCAGCAAGTGGCACTCAACCCTGAAGTAGCAGAGACTCTCTTCTTTAAGAAAGAAAAAGAGGAAAGTAATGAGGAAACATGGCCCGGATGCAGCGAAGGTCAAGTACTAGAAATAGTACATGTGTCCTCTGTGGATATAGGTAGACCCATTCACAGACCTTCATGGCATAAGTTCTTTGACCTATAATTGACTGAAAAGTTATTGAAGTCATCGTTGGATGAGCCACCGAGAAATTTAACATTGATACCTTTGCCATCTCATCTGAAGTATGTGTACCTATAGGATGATACTATTCCGTTCATAGTTTCATCGTCATTATCACCTTTGGAGAAGGAGAAGCTTTGAGAGAACTAAGAGATCATAAGGGAGCATTCAAGTGGACTATTGCAGACATTCAATGAATAAGCCTCCCGGTCTACATGCACAACATATCCGTAAACCCTGTAAAGAAAGCCGTGGCTCAGCCTCAGAGGAGGTTGACGCCTCAACTTAAGGATGTTGTGAAGGAAGAGATTATAAAAATGTTGGAGATGGTAATCATTTACCCAATTGCTGATAGTGAGTGGGTAAGCCCGATTCATGTGTGCCCAAGAAAGGAGGATTTACGGTTTAACCTAACGAATTCGATGAGTTGATCCCTGTGAGATTGATTACTGGACATCGAGTTTGCATAGAATTCAGGAAACTGAATGATAAAACTCGAAAAGATCATTTTCTTTACAATTAATTGACTAGATGTTGGAGAGATTAAGCGGCCATGCATTTTACTATTTCTTAGAAGAGTATTCTGGTTATTACCAGATACACATTGCCCCCGAGGCCCACAAGAAGACAACATTCACATGTCCTTATGGAACTTTCACGTATAACAGCATGCCTTTTGGACTATGTAATGCACCCGCAACATTCCAAAGGTGCATGATGTCACTATTTGCAGACATGGTGGAAGACTTTCTAGAGATATTTATGGATGAATTTTCTGAATTCGGAGATAAATTTGATGAATGCTTGGACAATCTGAGTAAGGTTCTCAAAAGATGTGAAGAGACCAACCTTGGGCTTAACTGGGAGAAGTGTCATTTCATGTTCTCAGAATGAATTGTATTAGGTAATAAGATTTCAAAGAAAGGGATGGAAGTGGACAAAGCGAAAATAGAGGTCATAGAGAAGTTACCACCTCCAACGAACCTGAAGGCGTTGCGATCCTTACATGGCCACGTGGGATGTTACATGAGGTTCATAAAGGACTTTCCTAAAGTTTCTAGACCATTCATGGAATTGCTTGCAAAGGATGTGCCTTTTGTGTTTGAAGATGAATGCAAGCAAGAATTCAACATATAAAAGCAGATGCTCGTAACCACCCCAATTCTAGTAGCACCTGATTGAAACTGACCATTTGAGCTAATATGTGATGCGACTGATACGGCAGTTGGAGCAGCCTTAGGACAAAGGGAGGATAAAATCTTCAAACCAATTTACTACTCAAGCGTACCCTTAATAGTACCCAGAGGAACTATGTGACCACAGAAAAGGAACTCTTAGCTGTTATCTATGCATTTGACAAGTTTATACCTTACCTGATAGGATCCAAAGTCACAGTATTCACTGACCATGCAGCTTTGAAATATTTACTTACCAAAAAAGACTCCAAGCCAAGATTTTTGCGTTGGATTCTACTCCTACAGGTGTTTGATGTGGAAATCAAGGATTAGAAGGGATCTGAGAATCAGGTGCCTGATCACCTGTCGAGATTGGCATTGTTGGAAGATGAGCAACCAACTGAGATCGGGGAGAGCTTTCCTGACGAACAACTCTTTGCCATATCATTCATCACTCGAGTTGAATCTCAGCCCCGACATAAACCATCAAGAGTGCGAAAGGTATATCCTTGGTTTGAATCTAGCAGAAAATACCTATGGCATAAACCATCAAAAGTGATCCCTACATGATAAAAAACATTCTTAGGAGATGCATTTCGGGCACTAATCATTTTTTAATGTGTGTAAATACACCAAAAGTGACACATAAATAAAAACGCAGGAGTATCTAATATTGTAACCCTGAATTGTAAAGTGTATACATCAATTATTTCCAACCTATCCTTAATGAATCACGTTTTCATATTGGGTTATAATATTAAAAACATAGAGTTTAACATATAAACATAAGCATAAAATAGATTAAATATAACATAACATAAAATAGATTTCTAAAAACATAACATAAACATAAGCGGAAAATGCAGACCTACAAGAGGTATATAATCACAAGCATAAAATAGATTCATTAAAAAAATAACAAACATAAGCACCTAAACAACGATCGTCCGTAACAAGAACAAAAAACAAAGATTACTTAATAAAATAATAATGAGATAGTAAAATAATAGTGGGGTTGTTGTGTAGGGGCATCACATATAATCTGAAATCTCATAAATCTTGTCTTTTAGGGGTAGTGTTTCACCTTCTCTTGGAATGTTTGAATCTTCTTTGTCTTTGGGGATCAAGGACACACTTCTCACGCCTCCCTTTGGCACCAAGTTATGATACACCAATGCATGATTACATCGCACTGCAATGGTGTAGGAATCATTGCACAAGTTGACAAGCTGCTTGATATCCGTCATTGCAGCAATCTCATAGTCATTTGCTTCTACTTGTATGTCCAACTTCCTGTTCATTGAGTCAATCTTATTAAGCAACTCCCATCTCAGCTCTAGCATTTGTCCTTTCAAAACCTCAATAACAGTCCTATTTTCTCTTTTCAATGCGTCAATCTTATCATATTTCCTACCATGATTTTTTTAGGGTTTCACAATCACGGTTTGTTGGCTTTAATTTTTTTTTTTTGTGTAACTCCTTCAATCAATGGGTTATGATGGAGAGAGATAGAATATATAGCCATTAATTATCTCCTCATTTCCCTAAATACTATATATAAAAGTCTGTAAAGAAAATATGATTGAGAAAATGTAATATTGTAACAAGTTTAAACTTGGTATGACGATTGAAACAATCTTAAACTTGTCATGAGGATTGTAACAATCTTAAAATCTCA
Source organism: Gentiana straminea (assembly GCA_036785695.1). NCBI lineage: Eukaryota > Viridiplantae > Streptophyta > Magnoliopsida > Gentianales > Gentianaceae > Gentiana > Gentiana straminea. The sequence continues at coordinate 7,966,082 of JAVUPR010000224.1, read as the reverse complement.
TGCAAGCAGTAAATAACGATTACTGATAAACTTGGAGTAAATAAATTGTAATAGGGAATCATAGAAAATAATATTTATTTATTGTAATCACTGATATTGGGTTTTTTTTTTAAAAATCTAATTTTGTAACTGCATGTTTCATATAAAATTATACATATATTAAGCCAGTATTACGAAATTATAAGATATTTTATTCAATGGTTATCTATGAAATTTTGTATTTATTAGAAGGTAGACTATATTTAAGTAAATAAATAATATATTAAAACAATATTGAACGCAACGTTTGCAATATAATAAATGAGTGGTTAGTTACAAAGGGTCTGGATTTGAAAATATGGATGCGAAAAGTTTGAAAGGGTTTCAAATTCCAAGGTCGCATTAATTAAAGGAAGGGTTATAAAAAAATTAAAGGAAGGGTTTCGATATGTTAAAAGGTTAGTGTCAAAGCGTCTAGAGTTGAAAATATGAATACCAAGAGTTTGAAAGGTTTCATATTCCAAGGGTCGTATTAATTAGGAAGGGTTTCGAAATCTTAAAAGGCCACACCCAATTAATTGGAACGCCACATTCAGCCCTTTATTTAGCCTATATATATATATGATATACATAACATGATTATAACTAATCAGAAACTAAACCAGAAAGTAATTCAAAGAAAAAGACGGACATGGAGAGGAACGAATTCATGCAACTAATGGAGGAATAAAGGCAAAGGATGAGGAACGAATTCAAGCAACGACTAAAGGAAGAGAGGCAACGTTTTAGGAGTGAATTCATGCATCAATTGGAGGAACAAAGACAAGACATAATGGCCAAAGATGGGAACTTCTACATGAGACGGATTGATCAACATCAACCAGGTCGAGTTAATAGAATCAAGGGATCGTGAGGTGGCTTATATCAAAGACACAATGCACACATACAAGAGGATGATAAATGAAGTTGTCCAGGTTTTCAATGAGGCATCGGTGCCAAAGATTGCACACATACCGAATTATATGTGATTGAAACTTTGTTGTTGTTCCTGAAACTTTTTTTTATTTTTATTTTTATATTAAATTTTTATGTTCTTGTTTGTTTTTTACGCAAGTTTTATATGTTTATTTTCATCAAACTTTTATATGTACTGTTTTCTCTATCTATCTATCTATCTATCTATCTATCTTGTTTTTTTTTGTTTCAATAAAATGTCAAATGTGTTTTTGTTTTTTGTTTGAATAAAATGTCATTTGCGTTTTTGTTTTTACGCCATAAACCAATATCAAAATCGTAGCTTAATTCATATTATAGATTAAGGATAGTTTGGAAATAATTGAGTGTATACCTTACAATTGAAGTAATATTTTGATTCAATTTTTTCTATAATATTATACTATGATTTTATTTTAATGCGATTATTCGATTTAATTATCAAATCTTTACCGATCTTATTATATTTATCAAAATCAAATATTCTATCACAATTTTAACACTGTGGCAACAAGTTTAAACTTGATTATAGTGTTTAAACTTGATTCTTATAACAATTTTTTTTAATATTCGGGTTTAAACTTGTATAAATAGGATTATTTTGCAGGTCCATCTGTGTAAAGTAAACACTTAAATAATCATCTCTAGAATGAACCTAAGAAAGAGATGAACATACAATTACATGAACAACACTAATACATGCCTTTTATTTGAATAACACACCTTAGAAGTCATGCCAGAATACTGTAAGGCAAGGATATCATCAACAAGCACTCTGCCATCTTCATTCCTAAATCCACTGGTAATAGCCCTAACTGCAGAGAAAGAATCAGATTCCACAACAACCTGGGAGACACCATAGTCCTTAGCAATCCACAAAGCTTCATTGATAGCCATCAATTCCCCTTGAAAGATGGAGTTTCTTCCCATAGAGCTCATGACTCCTATAATCTATCTTCCATTACTGTCTCTGAAGACCTCACCAACAGCCATAATGCCTCCACCATTCTCATCAAACACCATGCAGCTGGCATCAGTGTTAACCTTAATCCAACCCTCAGTACAATGTTCCCAAACAATCCAATGGGGCTCATTCACAACAAGATTACACTTATTAGAACAACCAATATTAATAAATTCTTGAGAACAACCAAAAGAAAATTGATTTTAAAGAAGCCAGTATATAAATCAACAACTTTAAGCTAATTAGTTTATGTTCAAATTTCAAGGAGAGGCTGTTTTTTAAATAAAAACAGAAGGATTAGTATTAAGAATCGAATGATGATGATCATAATGGACTTTAGTGAGATGAGACACCTCATACTAATAATACAAGAGTCTCCATTATACATTAGCCATATATTTGTCAATCCTTCAAGTAAAGACAGGCCTAGAGTAGCCCAAATCTATCAAGCTACAATTGCTAACATTGGAGTTGAAGTTAGCAATCCTAGAAAGATTATTCCAAGATCATCTTGTTGGTCTTTCTCTGAGATGACAGCATGAAGAGCGTTAGGATTGACCTCAAAACAGTTGATATCATCAAATCCGAATTCCAAAGGATCCAAATATCTCCAAAACTTCCATTAGGAGGAAATTGTATGGAACATGTAAACCCAATCTTAGCAATGACTTTAAGGGCTTTATTGGCTTTGAATTTTGTTTTAAAAAGGACTACGACTTTAGGTTTGTCATTAAAAAGTAGTTCTTTGATGTGTCTCCTGAATTCTTTAGAGCCAGCACCTCTACAATACCAAGTGAACTAAAGGGTAAGTATATAGTCAGAGGGGGTGAATGACTATATATGGACTTTTACAACTTTTCTTGATAAAAAGCTTTTGTTCAATGGATAAAACCCTTCCAAATAGTTGTTTCAAAGTAATTTAGCAATCACTCACAAATATGTAAAGTGCATAATATATAAACTGAAAGTAAAGTGCAAAATATAAATTCTGAAAGTAAAGTGCGAAATATAACTCTAGATATAGCTTTTAAGAACAAAGAGAAGGCTTGTGATTTTGACATAGTTTTGGCACTTGTAAAGTTCATAGATGTTTTTGTTATCTATGTATCTATTTCTTCTTTATGTCAATTTCTTCTATTTATAGCCGTAAATCCTTTGAATTTGAATTTATGTCCGTTAGTTATTTAATGCTCAAAATCATCATTGATTCTCTCTTGATTTAATCCTCCATGATTTTAGTGATCCAGATTTTGATCAAACGTTCATCATAAAATACGAACTTGATTGATTCTACATTAATTACTTGATCTTCCATATTTTCCACGTTTTGGAATAAGTGTTAGCAGCTTACTAGAATCAGATGCTTCTACTTTACTTCACCGGCTTAGTGGCTACTTCACTTTACAACTTTCTTAATTACTTCACTAGTCAAGTGACTGCTTTTACTTGCGTGCTGCTTCCGTGTTGTTTATCAGCCGATAGACATTTCCTTCACTAATCCTTAGTTTTGTGTGAGATCAGTGTACACCATATTATAGAAAATTAAATTTCTTCACTTGTATTATACCTTAGACTTACCCAAGGTCATCACAGACTTTCTTGGTTGTAAGTCAGTCCATAGGTCTTCACTTCACTGTGCTGGTTCCTTGGTTGTCTTCACTTAGCTGGTCCTGTCTTTACTGAGCTGGCCTACCAGTCTAGTACAGTGCTTGTCTGAATGAACTTATACAATATGTCAGACTTCTAAGTAAAGCCAATATAATAAATTCTAAATTATTTCAGGCTTGTTTTAACAGCTAGCATGGCCATCATCAAAACTATAAAATGTTCCTAACAATTTCCCCCTTTTTGATGATGCCAAAACCCTCATAAGCCTGAACATAAGTGCAATGTAAAATCATAGTTGAAAAACTAAAATCCATCTTTTACTCATCCATAAAGGGCAAAGATTCAAAATAATAATTGAGAAATAAGTTATTACAACTACAAGTTCTTCAAATTCTCTTTGTACCTCTTGAACTTTGTAGTGTGAATGCCTATCATGTCCTTGAAATCAACTCCGGGAAATTTCCACATCCAATAGGCTAAGGAAGTTTCCCTCGGCTGGTTGCCAAAAGATATTATGTTAAACAGCATGTTGAAGTATGGCAAGGTTTCATATGCATGTTGCTTGCCAAAGTACTCTTCCGGTTTTTCGTGGCTTCAGTAATATCACTATCAACAAGTTTCAATTGTTTGAACATTTCCTATTGTTCTTGTCCTGATTTTCCAAACATAGGTCTGAACACCTTCTTCATATCTTCAAAGTCTGCTTTCCATTCCTCAGTAAGCTCTTCAGAAATTTTTAGTTCTTTGGGGACGTCAACTGATATTCTTTGTTCTGGAATAGGTTCCCTCTCTGTTGGTGCTCTCCTCTGAGATACATAAAAGTCTTTTAACTCTGCATACAACTAGGCCATATCTGGCTGGACTCTTTCTTCATGTCTTGACAACCAGTCTAACCATGCTTCGTCCCGAGTCATATCCGGGCATGGGGATTCAATGTTTAGTAGAAATTCCCTTGTATCCCTGCCAACTTCTTCATCATGGAACTCGTGATATCTATGAGCTTTGGAGTTTCTCCTATAGCTCTCAGAATGTCATCTGTGACCTGAGCTACTTGTTCTTCCTCTTGACTAACTCTGACCTCTCTCAGAGGTGCTCCTTTGTTGGGGACTACTTTTCTATTGTTGATTAGATCCAGACATTTGCTAATTTCCTGATCTGTCTCTATCATCTCTTCTTTGAATTGGATAGTGAAATCCAAGGCAGGGTTCATTCTTTGTCCTTTCTCTTTCAACCATAATTCTTCTTTGCTGCTCCTCAGGTTCAGCTTTAACTCTTATCTCTATCTCTTTATTTGAGCTGTTCTGCTATAAAATGTGGTGGTCTAGTGCTAGACCCAGACATATCACTTTTTTTTCTTGTGCTGGATTCAGGCTTATCACTTTCCCCCATTTTTGGAAGCATCATTAGAGAGTTGTAGTAAAATGTTATTGGTAGTCTCTACAGCAGATAGTAGACTATCCAACTTCCCTTCCACTAAAGTGAACTTGTCATAATGTTCTGTTATCTTTTCTGACATGGGATTCAGCCTCTTTGTCATAGCTCTTGTCAGATCAACCAACTCATTTGTGACATGCTGTTTGAGATTGTTGCTTCTGTTGGTGAGATTTGTGTTCATCTGAGTAATGAGAGAAGTATGCTGCCGGATTACATTGTTCTGCATATTAATGTATTAAGAGACAGCCTCAAATCTATTTTGCATAAAACTGCTCTCATTCGTCAGTGTTTCTTGGAGATTCCTTAAGCATAAGGCTTGTTTCTCCAACTCATCTACCATAGCATCAACAGTGACGGGAAAGATTGATCAGATACACCACTTGGAATTTGTGAGATTTATTCCCTTATGTCAACAAGTGGAATCTGTGCTAGTGCAGTTTCAATGTGCTAGACTGGTTCCCGTTGGAGTGGAGTGGATACCAGTTCAGGCATTGTGTCAGCGGGTAAAGTCTACCTTATTTGAGTGACATCTTCTCCTGCTACTTCTTCAAAAACTTGAGTAGCAAAGAATCCTTGTGTAAGGCGGCCAACATTCCCAATTGCTCTATGCTGGGTATGGTCTTTGTTTGTATTACAGCAGCTAATCCGGTATCTTGAATAGTTATGGGATCAGCTGAGGTTTGTTGAGTGTCCTCAGCTGCTGGTGGAACTACCTCTGCCACTTATGTTTTCACTGGTGGAGTATCATCAGCTACTGTTAAAGTGCTGTTGCTGTTTGCTTTGCATAGACTCAGGAAAGTCAGAGTATCAACATATATTGCATCAACTACCGCCATCACTGCCACCATCCTAATGATCATCATCATCACTATTGTCATTATCATTATCATAATTGTTGGAAATAAAATTTAGATTTGATGATGATTCATCTTATTTTAGAATATGTTTGTTTACACCCCATTGATGAGGTGCTGAAGCTAGCTGTTATAGTGAAAGGCTAAAGATGTCTAGAAATGAATGTATAAATTTTACTAGTGTCTGATAATTGTATAGGTTATATCAGACAAGTACTGTAATAGATAGAGGTGTCGTAAAACTGAAAACTAGAAATCATATAGATAACTGGAACTTGACATAAGACTGAAGATGTACACCTAGAACTGAAGTTCACTCAGGACTGAAGAAGGTAAGTTCGTTGAGGGTCACAAACTCGGTTGACTTATCTAAAACTGAAGGCTGAGGGAACAAACTCAGTATTTGAGGAACTGAGGGACATAGACTCAGTTGTAGAAGATTAAAGAACTTAGGGTTCAAACTCAGTTATGAAGGTTCTCAAGCCGAGATTGTAAAGTTAGAATTCATGTAAGTCTGTGATGGCCTGAACTGACTTTATCGATCTTGAAGAAGACCTAAGTATCATAAGGACAATGATATCTTAGATGATCTATATAAGGAATGGTGTAATCTGATTCAGTCCATAAAATCAAATAAATAGAGTACTAAACTTTTGCAGAAGAATAAAAACTCAGTTAATGCTCTATGTCAGTTAACAAACTGAAAACTGACATACTCAGTATAAAACTGATCAGGACACTCAGTTTTATATTCATCCATCCAAGAAACTGAAAGTACATTTGAATGTTATAAAATAAGGATTCTTATTGGATTAGAAACTGACATGTCGAACGGTCACTAACACTTGACATTTGAAAATATAGATTTTGAAGCAATTCAAATTCATCAAGATTAATGTTGGACCTCACACTATAAATAGAGGACTTGACATCGAGGATAAAACACAAAATTAACAAGATTACAAGCATTATTGTGCTCAAGTCTAGTTCATTCGAATTGATATCATTATTTGTGCTCAACAAGATCATATCTAGATTTCTTCAAGTGTTCAAGTTACATCGATCATATTCAGATTTTGACACTTTGAAGAACCACAAGCAAGAATCAATTTATCGATTCTCAGCACAACTTTGATTCTTAATCAAAGGTTTAGACTGTGAAGCAATCCGGTCAAGGAATTGCCAAGGACAGTTGTGTCATTTGCAGTCGGGTAGACTATGTTTCTAGTGGTAGCTGGTGAAGAGGCAATACAACCTTCTAAGGACTAGTGGTTTAAGAAGTTGAAGAGCAGCAATCCAACCTGTTCTTTAGTTGTTTAGATAGTGACACTAGGGAGTAGTCAAGGACTATCATTTAGGACTTTTTGAAATAGCGTACCTCAAGGAGTTCTAGTGGAATTTTCCTCCTACATCACATGGGAAGAGTGGACTGACAGGATTACACCACCTGGAACCACTATAATTCTTGCTCTACTTACTTTACGTATTTACATTATGTTATTTACTTATACAACATTTATTATTGTTTATTCAGCATACTGAAACTGATTGTTACAAGCATACACAGCTCACAAACTGACATTCACCAGAATTCAGTTTTGCATACTCAGATTTTTCTTATATTATCAACAAGATCCAGATAAAAGCTAAAATTTAAATCCCCTGCCGGTTGACTCAGTTTTGTATAAGTCAGTTTGACTTAGACTCAGCTTTGTCAGCTCAACTCCACACAAGTTAAAACTGAACCTTAATTGTTAATTAATCTAGTTTTTGGTGACAAGTTTATTCACCCCCCTTCTAAACTTGTGTTAGCCTTTCCAAGGGACCAACAATTGGTATCGGAGCAGTGTTCTTTAACAAGCTATTGTTGAAAACTCACCTGCTCTAATTATCTCATCTAGTTGATCTCCTAAAAAGCTTAGTCTTTCGATAATCCATTTACTCACACAATGGATAACAATCAATATGCCAGACAGATGCTAATGTGCAACATGGACAGATTTGATGAATACAAACGTCGTTTGCAGGCCTTTCTAGCAGCTTCTCATGACGAGATGATAGATGTACACACTGATGGACCTATTCAGATCACTCACATGCAAACTATCAATGGTGATTAAGTTAGAGTTCCAAAGCCCAAAAGCAATTGGACCAGTGATGACAGAAAGAGAAAAAACTTGACCAATGTTGCCATGGATATCATACTCAGAACTCTTGACAGTAATATGTATCTGAAAGTCAAGGATTGCACTACTGCAAAAAAAATGTGGGAGAAACTTCAATTGTTTGTGAAGGAACTGACTACATCAAAGAAAATAAGATCTCGGTGGCAAAACAAATGTTTGAGAAATTCAAGATGAAGTCAGGCGAGAACGTTGATCAGATGGAAACAAGATTCAGAGCCATAATGGATGAACTAGCTTTACTCAAGATCGAGTATACCAAGAAAAAGATCAACACAAGAATCTTGAAGGCTTTACCCATGTGCTGGAAGATGAAGCTCACAGCAATGGAAGAATCAAGAAGACTTGATATAGAAGATTCCTTCAAAATCTTCTCAGACCTGAAGGCTTATGAATTCAACGAGGACTTCAAAAGCACAGCTACCATAATCAAGGCTCTGGAGGAATCCCAAACAACAGCCCTCGTAGCAGCCTCAAATGAAAATCAAGAAACCTCGTCTAACAATCTTAAGCAATTGGATGAGATGGAAGAGCAGATGGCTCTAATGATGAATAGTGTTGGTCCCTTAGAAAGGCTAACACAAGTTTGGAGGGGGTGAATAAACTTGTCACCAAAAACTAGATTAATTAACAATTAAGGTTCAGTTTTAACTTGTGTGGAGTTAAGCTGACAAAGCTGAGTATAAGTCAAACTGACTAATGCAAAACTGAGACAACCGGCAGCGGATTTATGTTATAGCCTTTAACTGGATCTTGTTGATACTATTAGAAAATTTTAAGTATGCAAAACTGAATTTTGGTGAATGTCAGTTTGTGAACTGTGTATGCTAGTAACAATCAGTTTCAGTATGCTAAATAGACAATAATAAACGTTGTAAAGTAAATAACAGAATGTAAGTGCGTAAAGTAAATAGAGCAAGAATTATAGTGGTTCTAGGTGGTGTAATCCTGTCAGTCCACTCTTCCCTTGTGATGTAGGAGGAAAATTCCACTAGAACTCCTTGAGCTACGCAGTTACAAAATGTCCTAAACGATAGTCCCTGACTAATCCCTAGTGTCACTATCTAAACAACTAAAGAACAAGTTGGATTGTTGCTCTTCAATTGCTTGAGCCACTGGTCCTTGGAGGGTTGGATCGCCTCTTCACCAGCTACCACCACAAACACAGTCTACCCGACTGTCCTTAGCAACTCCTTGACTGGATTGCTTCACAGTCTAAACCTTTGATTAAGAATCAAAGTTGGGCTGAGATTGATTCTCGCTTGTGGTTCTTCAAAGTGTCGAAATCTTGATATAATCGATGTAGCTTGAACACTTGAAGAAATCTAGATATGATCTTGTTGAGCGCATATATAGACAACAATTCGAATGAACTAGACTTTTGCACAAAAATGCTTGTAATCTCGTTAATTCGGTGTCTGATCCTTGGTGCAAAGTCCTCTTTTTATAGTGTGAAGTTTAATGTTCATATCGCTTGAATTTGAATTGCTTCAACATCTATATTTTCAGATGTCAGATGTCAGTGACCGTTCTTACATGTCAGTTCTTCATCCAATAAGAATCCTTGATTTACAACGTTCGAATGTACTTTCAGTTGTTTGTATGGATGATTATAAAACTGAGTATCCTGATCCATTTTATACTGAGTAATTAGCTGAGTTTTTACTGTTGGACCATTGAAAAGGCTAACACAAGTTTAGAGGGGGGGGGGGTGAATAAACTTGTCACCAAAAACCTAACTTAAAACTGAATCTTAAACCAGTTTTAGTTCAACTTAAACTTGTATGGAATTAAGCTAACTTAGCTGAGTATAAGTCAAAACTGACTTATCCTTAACTGAGTTAACCGGCAACGGATTAAATTAAGCCTTTGTAAAATATGAGTTATCAGTTAATATGCTGACTCAGTTTCTAGTGTTTGCATAGTATGTGAACTAGATGAATATAACTAAAATGCAGTAAATAAATACGTAATGTAAATAACAAGAATTATAGAGGTTCCAGGTGGTGTAATCCTGTCAGTCCTCTCTTCCCCTGTGATGCAGAGGAAAAATTCCACTAGAACTTTTGAGATGACCCAGTTACAAGTCCTAAATTGATAGTCCTTGACTAATCCCTAGCTTCACTATCTAAACACTTGTAGAATAGGTGGGATGGCTGCTCTCCAATTGTTTGAAACACTGGTCCTTTGAGGGTTGTCTTGCCTCTTCACCAGCTCATCACAAACACAGTCTTTCTGACTGCAGCTCAACTGTCCTTCACACCTTCTTGGTGTTTCACAGCCTAAAACCTTTGATAAAATCAAAGTTGAGACTTGAATCAATAACTATGATTCAATTTGTGATTTGAGCTTTCTTCTTATAGATAAAACAGTTATGCACAGCTCTGTTTTCTTCAAATGAATGATCTTGATGTTTCTTGAATGCTTGTGATCACTTGAAGATATTTCTTGATCTTGCAATTAAGTGCTTAGCTGGAATTCTCTTGATTTACTTTCCCTCTTGATATGAGCTTTCTTGACTTGATTGATTATTAGAATTCCGCACTGCTCCTTGTGGTAGAAGTAGTCTATTTATAGGGGTTTCTCTAACGGTTAGATCATTTGAATTTGAATCCTTATAGCCATTAGTGGTCCTGCTTTTCTGTATGTGTGTCAGTGTCATTTCTAACATTCATAACGGTCTGATCCATCTTCAGTTTTTCTTAACTTCAGTTAGAAACATATTCAAACATGACTTAGTCAGTTTCCAGTTTCTAAGAGCATTAACTGAGTTTTTACTCTTCTTCAAAATCTCAGTACTCTATCCTTCACCTGATTCTAATTGACTAAATCGGAGTACACTATTTACAATCGAACATCTAAGATATCATTGTCCTTATGATTCTTAGTCCTGTATACAAGATCTATAAAGTCAGTTCAGGTTATCACAATCTTGCCTGAAGTCTATCTCTACAGTCTCGACTTAGTCTTCATAAACTGAGTTTGAACTCTCAGTTCTTCAGTCTTTAATAACTGAGTCTGAACCCTCAGTTCTTCTATCTTTTAGATAAGACAAATGAGTTTGTGTCCCTCAGTGAACTTACCTTCTTCAGCTTCAGTTTGTGTGCTCTTATGTCAGTTTTCCAATATCTCTTTTGGATCTCAGTTTCATCAAGTTACTTACTCAATTTCTCAGATCTGAACATAGAACTATTACAGTGCTTTTCTGATTAACTTATACAAATATCAGACTCTATTAAATCATATACATTAGTTTCTAGATATCTTTTTGCTTTGCACTATAACAACTAGTTATGACACTTCATCAATGGGGTCTAAAAACAATAATTAAATAAGTGATGAATCATCGTCAAAACATAAATTTTATTTCCAACAATTTCCCCCTTTTTGATGATATCAATTCCCTCCTTAAAAGCAATGCAAAAAGATAAAAACAAAATAAATAAAAACAAAACAAACTGAGAAACTGAGATTTTATTGAACAAACTGAGTTACAATACATGAGTATTAAAATACAACACATAAAAAGAAACTAAATGTCAGCTTATTCTCCTTTCACTTGCTAGCTACACTGAGTTTGTTGTCATATCTTTCAGCATACTCCCTCGTGGCTTCATTCGTTGATGTGCTTTCAATTCCATGAATATTCGCATAAATATTCCATGAATTGGACATATTGTGTTTACTGAAAATTTTGCTCTTGAACAGTACAACAAACACAAACACTATATGTCTCGGTTTTTCGCTCGTGCCAGTTTTGAGTAGTTCATGAAAACTCAGGTTCAGCTTTCTCAACCTTTTCTGAGACTTTCTCTAAAGTGCCATTTCTCCCCATTTGCTCAATTTGTGCCAGAAATGCATAATGACCTTTTGCATGTTCAGAAAGGTTGATAAGGCTTGTTCTCTTGATTCTCCTTCTCTCAAAGGTAAGTCTTTGAAAATGTTGTAGAGACGAGAATCTAGACCAAGTCTTTTCTTAGTGGAAAGAAAGAAGAGCGACAAAGTTCAGTTCAGATTGGACTGTTTGCAGCATGGGAGCAGATTACCCAAAAAATCCCGGGTTCTGCAATTTTGCGATTAACTCCATTTCTCTATCAGTAAAATCTCCTCTAGCTTTCTTCAACTCGACCAATTTATCATCAATGTTGTCCAGAACTTTTGGCATATCTAGCTCATTGACTTTTATCATATCCAAACTTTCACTTATATTGACATCATCTTTAACGATCAAACTCTTGATGTAGGAGTTTATATGTTGTTGGGTTGATGCCAATATGGTCTGAGCAACAAATGAATCTTTCATTCCATTCTCCAGTAAGGTCATTTTGTCAAACAGATTATTAAGAATGCCTTCCCATCTCTCAGTTGTCTCAGTTTTCCTTGAATCATTCTCAGTGGTAGTCTTGCGAATCTCAATCAAGGTGTTCTGGCCGTCACTTCTGACATTAATCAAGCTTTTCTCCATCTTAGTCCTCTCAGTCTTGCTATCTTATAAGGACTTTAACACTTTTCCAAACCGGCTTATATCATCTTTTTGAATGCGTATCAGTTCATTGTGATAGAACTTGATGATATAAACCTGTGAAGGTATGTCAGTTTCAGCTTTTTTGGTCTTCAACTTTATCTACTCTAGTTTCAGTCACTTTTGTTTCTTTGATAGGAGTATGAACAATCTTTTTGAGTTCCTCTTTATATTCTACAGACTTTCTTCTTTCCTCAGACTGTGTTCTTATTTCTTCCAGGCGTGACTGATCAGTTTCTCTGATTGGTGATATTTCCACATTGAAATCATCATAAGAATCTTCATCAGCTTTATCAACTTCAGCCAATGCTATCTCTCAAACAATTTGATCAGTTGGGGACTGATAGCTAGTTGGGGACTGGTAAGCTTCTTTTTCTTCATTTCCAGATTCAAACTGAGTTTCAGTGTCTGAATCACTACGGCTTTCTTCAGAACTGTCTTCATCATCATCAACAACGTTCTTATCATCTCCAGTTTTCTTTTCTTCAGATGAAGAACCAGTTCCTTTTTGCAAATTATGATCGCCTTAGGAATCATCATCACCATCATTGTCGTCTTTCTTAGAATTTCCCTCTCCTGCAATTTTCTTCCAATGACTGTCTCTGATCAACGCATATCCAATATTCAAAAATTCATCAGTGTTGATCAGTTCTGACAGATGAGTGATGTTGTAAAGATTGAACACCCATTTCTATGTGATCTCCATCTCTGCTAACTGACTTCTCTGATCTGATATGGAGCTGAGTTTCCAGTTTTGATAAGCATGCAGTCTCTTGCAATCGGCTACAATCAATTCTTTAGAGTTAAAAGATGATTCAGGTGGAGCCGTGATTGTTTCACTTTCTCTTAGAATCTCTAAATTAGATTCCACAGGAGCAGCTATCTTTTCAGCTTCTCATGTTGTCTCCAGATCAGTTTTGCTTGTTTCCCCTTCAGAAACAACTGGGATCAGGCTGATTTCAGTTTCAATCTCAGGAACGGAGATGGTAGGCTAAGTTTCCAAATTTTCTTCAACAGTAAAAAATTCCAGTTCAGCAACGGGTTCCACCTCAGGTGTTTGTTCAATAACCTGATCTTTTGCTGGCTCAATGTCAGCAACAGTTATTTTTGGTGTAGTTCCTTCTTCATGGACAAGCTCATCCAGAGTGATGACTTGGGTAGGTCTTGATTCAATCTCAGCAGGGTCTTTTTCTTTGGGTTGAGAGGCCTCAATTTCCTTCAATGATTCGTCATACTCAATTTTAGATGCCGATTTTTGTGGCATGGATCTAGACTTGGAGAATAGCTTGAGCATGGTCATTGTTTCTAAGTCAATCAACCACTCCTCACTGTTAGTATCTTCCTCATCATCTTCAATTCTCAGGGTATGTTCCCCCTGAGTGTCGGCTTCCTTCCGAATGTCAGCTTCTGGTAGTGAAGGAACAACTTCTTCTCTAACTGAAGTTTCCTTTTCAGCAGTGGCAACCTCAGTTTGAATTGGTTCGGTGGGTGTTTCTTCAGTTCTCAGTTTCTTTGCTTAGCTTTCAGAAACGAAGTAGCCGATTTTTCTGGTGAAGGCTCCAAGACCTTCTTTGCAGTTTCAGTAACCTTTGTTTGAATTGAAGCATCCAGCTTCCTCTTCCTTTTTAACAGTTTATCAACTTCTTCAAAAAATTCAGCACTGGTTCGAGGTTTCTTTGATCTCTTGCTTTTCTTCTTAGGTTTGATTTCAGAACCCTCCGCTTTCCTCTTTCCAGATTTTTCCTTGATTGCAATTTTCCCGTCAACAATTTCAGTTTCCTTCTTCTTTGCGATTTAAAGTAGTCAAGAATTCTTTGAACTAATATGGCCAGAGTCTTTTTGTGATAGAATCTGCCTTTCTTCACATCAGTTTTCTTCTTGGGTACATCAAAAGATTGTGCCATCAATTGATCTAGAATGTACCTTTGCCAGTTGAAGTTTTTTTGAACCAAATGACGTACAGCGGATCCAATTTGGTTCCATAAATATTGCTAAAATTTCCTGCGTTTCCAATCACGCAATTTGCGAACATCTTCGTCAAAAGTTGAATTCAGTTGGAGTAGACTTGTGCTCCCAGATTGCAATACTGGTGATTCTGAATTTATTGCAATAACTTTCTATAACATCTCTTTCTGCTCCTTGCTCAATTTGATAGATGCCGATCCTCCAGATTTTTCAAAACCAAAAATATCTGCTATTAGATCTTCGGTAACTATAATTTCTTTTCCATTGACGGTGGTTGTAGGAGTATGAACATCTTCTCCTTCAATAGACGTCTTTCCAAATTCATAAAAATCTCCAATGCTATCCAGTCAGACACTTGGCAGATTTATATTGAACACCTTTTCTAGACCCTTGATTCCTTGAATTTTTGCTACAATTTCTTTGGCGAGGGTCTGATCAGTGTACTTGGCGATGAATTGATCAAGTGAAATGATCATTCTAGGTTCAATTCTAGTAAAGGCCATTATTTCTGAAGATTGTGTTGAATTTGAGATAATTGAGAGAGAGAGAGAGACTTCAAAGGATGATTTTATAGAAACTGATTGTAAAGAATTAATGGTAAAATAGAATGGTATTTATAGGTGGTGGAAGTAGTGGCATAAAAAAATTGGGATTCAAAACGTTTCGTTGAGATTGCAAAAAGGGAGATGAGTGGAAAAGATGGACGATTGAGATTAAAATAGGTCACATCTATTCTGTCATCTGTAGCTTGTAACAGTAAATGCGGTAGGTGCATTGTATCTCCAGCTGTAAATATCCAGTTTTGTCCTTATCCAGAACTTGCAGTAAATGTCCTTTGTTAATTCAAAAACTCAGTTGTGAGTACAACTCGGTTTTAAGAATTAAAACTTCTCAGTTTTCAGTTTATGATTTTCTCCTGCAAAACAAGATGAGAGATCTTATATCTGTTTGGGTCTTTTTTGGTTAGTTTTTCTGTAAGTCTTAAATGACTTATCAGTTTTATATTTATACCTATCTTGATGTTTTG
The DNA here is from genome assembly GCA_036785695.1 of Gentiana straminea. Classification (NCBI taxonomy): domain Eukaryota; kingdom Viridiplantae; phylum Streptophyta; class Magnoliopsida; order Gentianales; family Gentianaceae; genus Gentiana; species Gentiana straminea. The sequence goes on along the minus strand of JAVUPR010000224.1, from coordinate 7,950,553 downwards.
GTAGTGCATGGTCAGTTTTCATGAAATTCTTATTTTTGGATTCGAACATCCTTTTCTTGGGAATTTCGTGAAACTAAGTGATCATTGGTCCATTCCAGTCTTTATCACTGGGAAAAAGTCTTCATTTCCCTCTGAATCTAGTATTCCATGAATGATTTTCATTCCGTGATGAATAAGACTTGAACGTCCTTTTAACTGATCTCTTATCAGTTCTGCCCTTGTCAGCCTTCTGATCTTTTGTATAAAAATTTTCAGTTTGCTGTTTGCTATTGACTGATTTTACAGTTTTGTCAGTTTTAGATTGAGGCTATGCTGAGTAATTGTCAAAATTAACAATATTGTCAGCTCTCCGAGTTCCTGACTTTTGTGCAGCTACAAACCTAGGTGCAACTGTACTAGGTCTGAACTTAGAATTTTGTTGATTGTCAAACCCTAAACCAGTTTTGTCTCCAAATGGTTTACCTGGTTTGAACTGTATACTTGGAATTGTATCAACTGATGATTCTACTATGTTTATTACTTCAGTTAGTTCATCAGTTGTGCAGTTTTCCTTGATTCTATTGTTAGCCTTGATAAGATTGATCTCAGCATTCAATCTTAGAACTTCAGTTTTCTATAAATCTTTTTCCTTTTTCACATTCTCATAATTCTTTTAAATTGCCTCTAATTCCTTTATGAGTGTGTCCAAGGTTTCATTGAAATATTCATTTCTATGATTGTTCATTGTTGTGTGAGTGTCGAAAGTGGAAGTACTTGCCTCAAGATATTTGATAGATGAGTCTTCACTTCTGGCTTCTTCATCTTCTATTATCTGCTTTCTCTAATCCAGTATTGTTTTTTACTAGGTCAGTTCCAAGAAGTATGATTTCTTCATCACTTTCACCATGATCATTTCCACCAAGCTTATGGGTAAGGTTTCGGCATTATCCTCAATGTTTGTGGGGGATGGTTCATCAGTGAATGTTTCAACCAGCTTTTCTTGAGTTTCATCCACCAGAGCCTGCAATTAGTTTTTGTATTCATCAAATCTTAAAAATGAACAGTTTATCAATTTTCTAAAGTGGTGCAGTGTATCCATGATGCAGTTTTGAAAAACTTTTAAAGACTTAAGCAACCAAACTGATATTGAGATTGAACTATGGATCTCTTCGGAACAGAAGCACCGCTCCGATACCAATTGTTGGTATCGGAAACAACTAATGCCCGAAGCAGTAATTGATTTGGATCACCTCCAAAAGGAAGAACTACTCCGATACCAATTGTTGGTCCCTTGAAAGGCTAACACAAGTTTAGAGGGGGGTGAATAAACTTGTCACCAAAAACCTAACTTAAAACTGAATCATAAACCAGATTTAGTTCAACTTAAACTTGTGCGGAGTAAAGCTAACTTAGCTGAGTATAAGTCAAAACTGACTTATCCTTAACTGAGTTAACCGGCAGCGGATTAAATTAAGCCTTTGTAAAATATGAGTTATCAGTAAATATGCTGACTCAGTTTCTAGTTTTGCTGAGTATGTGAACTAGATGAATATAACTATAATGCATTAAATATATGCGTAATGTAAATAACAAGAATTATAGAGGTGGTCCAGTTACAAAAAGTCCTAAACTGATAGTCCTTGACTAATCCCTAGCTTCACTATCTAAACACTTGTAGAACATGTGGGATGGCTGCTCTCCAATTGTTTGAAACACTAGTCCTTGGAGGGTTGTCTTGCCTCTTCACCAGCTCATCACAAACACAGTCTTCCTGACTGTAGCTCAACTGTCCTTCACACCTTCTTGGTGTTTCACTGTCTAAAACCTTTGATAAAATCAAAGTTGAGACTTGAATCAATAACTATGATTCAATTTGTGATTTGAGCTTTCTCTTGTAGATAAAACAGTTATGCACAGCTCCGTTTCCTTCAAATGAATGATCTTGATGTTTCTTGAATGCTTGTGATCACTTGAAGATATTTCTTGATCTTGCAATTAAGTGCTTAGCAGGAATTATCTCGATTTACTTTCCCTCTTGATATGAGCTTTCTTGACTTGATTTATTATTAGAATTCTGCACTGCTCCTTATGGTAGAATCAGTCTATTTATAGGGGTTTCTCTAACGGTTAGATCATTTGAATTTGAATCCTTATAGCCGTTAGTGGTCCTGCTTTTCTGTATGTGTGTCCTTTCTGACATTCATAACGGTATGATCCATCTTCAGTTTTTCTTAACTTCAGTTAGAAATTGATTCAAACATGACTTAGTCAGTTTCCAGTTTCTAAGAGCATTAATTGAGGTTTTACTCTTCTTCAAAATCTCAGTACTCTATCCTTCATCGGTTCTAATTGACTAAATCAGAGTACACCATTTACAATCGAACATCTAAGATATCATTGTCCTTATGATTCTTAGTCCTGTATACAAGATCTATAAAGTCAGTTCAGGTCATCACAATCTTGCCTGAAGTCTAACTCTACAGTCTCGACTTAGTCTTCATAAACTGAGTTTGAACCCTCAGTTCTTCAGTCTTCAATAACTGAGTCTGAACCCTCAGTTCTTCTATCTTCTAGATAAATCAACTGAGTTTGTGTCCCTCAGCGAACTTACCTTCTTCAGTTTCATTTGGTGTGCTCTTATGTCAGTTTTCCGGTATCTCTTTTGGATCTCAGTTTCATCAAGTTACTTACTCAATTTCTCAGTTCTGAACCTAGAACTATTACACTGCTTGTCTGATTAACATATACAAATATCAGACTCTATTAAATCCTATACATTAGTTTCTAGACATCTTTTTGCTTTGAACTATAACAGCTAGTTATGACACTTCATCAATAGGGTATAAAAACAATAATTAAATAAGTGATGAATCATCATCAAAACATAAATTTTATTTCCAATATTTACTCTTCTTCAAAATTTCAGTACTCTATTTATCTGATTTTATATGACAGAATCAGATTACACCATTTACTTTAGAGATCATCTAAGATATCATTGTCCTTATGATACTTAGGTCTTCATCAAGATCCATAAAGTCAGTTCAGGCCATCACAAACTTACCTGAATTCCAACTTTATAGTCTTGGCTTAAAGTCTTCAAAACTGAGTTTGAACCCTCAGTTCTTCAATCTTCTACAACTGAATCTGTGTCCCTCGGTTCTTCAAATACTGAGTATGTTCCCTCAGCCTTCAGTTATAGATAAGTCAACTGAGTTTATAACCCTCAGTGAACTTACCTTCTTCAGTTCCGAGTGAGCTTCAGTTGTAGGTGTACATATTCAGCCTTGAGTTAAGTTCTAGTTATCTAAATGATTTCTAGTTTTCAGTTTTATGACACTTCAATTTATTACAATGCTTGTCTGATATAACTTATACAATTATCCGAATCTAGTAAAACTTATACATTCAGTTTTTGACATCTTTTAGCCTTTCACTATAACAGCTAGTTTCAGCACTTCATCAATGGGTTGTAAACAAACATGTTCTTGAATAAGATGAATCATCATGAAAACTAAATTTTATTCCCAACAATTTCCCCATATTTGATGATGCCAAAACCCTCCTTAAAAGAAAAGCTTAAAGATAATAACAATACCAAACAATGTAAAACGGAAAATGGATTTCATTAAGAGTTTGCAAAAACTGGATCAAGTTACACGTTTTATGTAAACTGAAATAAAACTTAAGCAGCTTTCTGTGTAACTAAGACAAACCTTCTTATATTGTCATGAAAGCGATATTCTTCTTCAATCTTTGTATCTTCTTTGCTGAAAGTCTTGAGATAATCCACTTGGCTTGTTAGCTTCCATTTTCTCCACATAGCTAACTTAGGAAAATGACTTTCACCCTTGTAATAACTTTCAAATTCTAAAACATCTGCTTTCATCTGTTCAACCTTGTCTTTGATTTGATGTTTTTCTTCAATCCTTTTGATCTTTTTGTAATTTGCCATTTTCTGTTTATGATGGAGATCACACAAAAAGTAGTTGAGTGATTCTTCATAATTCTTGTGTCTGTACTTGGCTTTAACATGACTGTAATCTTCAACAAACTTCATCCAAAGATCTTCAGTGAGGGTTACTCTTCTTTCATCAGGTTGACTGTACTTGAGTATCAGTTGTTCATCAGTTAGTTCTTCAACGTGTCTGATGTTGGATTCTGTTTCTAATTTTGCTTTCTTCAGTTCTGTCAACTCTGCTTCAAGCTTCAGTTTTTCCTTACATAACTTCAGCTTTTCTTCCTCTACTTCCCCTTTTTGGCATCATAAAACTCATTGATTAGCTGATGTGTTGTAATCTGGTTGGTTGACATATCTTTCTGGGAGGTGAGGACTTCTTTGAGCTGAATTTCTAACACATAGATCCGTTGATTGAGGTGTTATTCAGCTTGAGCGTGAGTTTCTCGATTCCATAGTTGTCTGTTCAAGTTTTTCTTTCAGACTGAGAATCTATTAAACTGAATGTGAAGTGGATTTCTTGATAATATCCAACTTAGAGTGAGTTGACACATCAGGTTTCTTCATGTAATCCAAGTAACCGGAAACATGTTATAGAAGACCACTTAAATCATCCTTTTGGTTGAGCATAATCTTCAAGCCTTCTTGTACTTTCCTCAATTCTTCTGTTGTAAGATTTTCAGATAGGTCTTCTTCCTCTTTTCTTGGATGTTAGACTGATTGGCATCTTCAATTATCATCAATTGCTGATTATCATCAGCTTTAGCTTCTTCTTCTTTGTTGTAAGTTGTCTGATTTCCAATTGGCAATTCTTCTTCCATAGTATCAGTTTGTGCTGGTCGTTCAAGCTGAGTGTTTGTCTTCAAAACGGTACTTTGCTGAGCTTCTTTCCTTGAATCATCATCCTTATTATCATCTTTCTTCTTTAAAACTTCCTTCGATATATATGATGTGGTTGATTTAGTTCTCTTAGCTAGCGCTTTGAATCTGTTGAAGAAGTTGTTGAGAAACTCTTCCATTGGAAATAAAGCATAGAGATTTTGTATTTCCAATTTCTCCAATAGTAGATTTTCCTCATTAGGTAGAGTTGCTTCACGAGAATCTTCAGTCTTGAGCTACATCTTCATCAGTTTGATGATCCTTTTAGCTTCAAATAGATACTCATTTGGTTCCTGAGCTATATGTTCCTCATGCTCAACTTGCATAACGGAAACTTGTTTCTCGGAAATTTTCTGCTTAAGATTACAAACAATTCCAGGAACCAATGCCTTCAGCTTACTGTCATCAATTGTCAGTTGTTGTTCCCCTTGATTGGTGCTAACTGACTTGAAGTACATGGGAACAAACATATGCCAACTGACTTTTCTCCATGTGTCTCAGCTTTCCTTTTAATTCCTTTTTGCTGAGCGATCTACTGGGACACAGTTTGCCTATTGGCTTCAGCTTGGGAAGTCTTCTTTGTTGAACTTGCAACTGTTGCAACTTGTCTGGTAGATGTGGAAGCAGCAGTAGTTTGCTTTGCTTTCTTCTCGGCACTAAGTCTTTCCAAATAATACTGAATCACTAAACTAAGTGATTTCTTCAGTCGAAATTCCATCAGTTTGTCTTCCTTCAGCATGGGCTCTACTGACACTTGCTAATTCAGCCAAGTGTTGTTGTTTGATCTGGTTGAAGATATATCATGCCCAATTAAACTTGAATCCATCCCAAATGATGTTCATTAGGTAGATACCATCTTCAGTTAATTTATTTAGCCCTTTGTGTTGTCCGACAGCATGTCTGCTGATCCATCTGCTGAGAAGACCAAATTCATGTTTGAGATCCTTAATATGTGTATCGACTTCTGCTGGTTGCTTTGAAACTGAAATCTGGCTAAGAAAGGCACTACGTTGGAGTGGCAGACAGGCTAGGTCAATTGATTTCACCAAAGGATCTTTGAAACCAAAAAGCTCTCTGATAACGTCCTCATTGACAAAAAAATTTTGTCCATGAACTCTTGTAAGCAAAGAGTTCTTCAGCGTCTTCGTATTCTCCCAGAATTGCAGTAGACCTTCCAAGTCCATATCTTGTTGTAATTCTGCTTACAGCAAGTTCTTTAAACCTTGTAATCGTCCAATATTCTCGCTTATATGACTGGAGAGAAGAGTATTACCACACATTTCTTTGAATTCTCTAAGTGTGAACGTTTCGGGTGTGGTGATCAATCTTTCTTCCTGAGTTTCTTTTGAAGCGGTCATTTGAAATTTTTTAGGATAAAAATAAAAAAATTCTGGCTAATTGAGAAGGAAAATGTTTGATTTTCTTTTTGTAATGAGAGGGTGTGAAAATTGGTTGTACATAAAGGAGTAGGACGGTTGGTGATTTGATCCACGATCTTTAGAAAGATTTGTACAATCTTTTGATATTCCATCATGGTTTGTATAAACGATGTGTACTATATGACATAATGGGGGTATGCACGCTACAAATTCTGACAGAAAAACGGCGGTAATTAATTGCGATGTAACTGTCGGTTTTATCCGTTCCTTTATTGACTTTGTTTGACTGGATAAAACTGAAACTGATATCAGTTTTTCAAAAGTGAGTTTAGTCAAATCTTCAGTTTCAGTTAGTCAGTTTGAGATTATTGATGTCAATGACTGATCAGTCAAGTGAGCACACCCGGCATGACAAAGATCAATCCCTTGACGAATCTCTAAGCTTGAACTGACTTAACTGACTTTAATAATCCCCAATTCAGTTCTCAGTTTAGCAAACCTTTCTTTGTCCATAGGTTTGGTAAATATGTCAGCTAACTGATCTTTAGTTGGAACATAGAGAATTGTCACGTCCTTTTTCTCTACATGATCCCTTATAAAGTGATGTCTCACATCAATGTGCTTGGTTCTTGAGTGCAAAACTGGATTGTCAGTTATATCAATTGCACTTGTATTATCACACATTATAGGAATCAGTCCCTCTTCTATTCTATAATCTCTCAGTTGTTGTCTAATCCATAAAACTTAAGCACAACAACTTCCAGTTGCTATGTACTCAGCTTTAGTTGTTGATGTTGAAATGGAGTTTTGCTTCTTGCTGAACCATGACACAAGTCTCTTTCCCAATAACTAACATGTGCCTGAAGTACTTTTTCTGTCAACTTTGCATCCAGCATAGTCTGAATCTGAGTAGGATATCAGTTTGAATTCTCCTTCCTTTGAATACCATATCCCAACTCTTTCTGTATCTTTCAAATACTTCAAGGTTCTTTTGACAATAGTGATATGACATTCCTTAGGTTTTGTTTGAAATCTGACACAGACACCAACTGCAAAGGATATGTCTAGTCTACTGGCTGTTAGGTAAAGTAGACTTCCAATCATTCTTCTGTAGAGTGTTTGATCCACATCCTTGCCATCTTTGTCTTCATCCAATCTAATGTTGGTTCCTATTGGTGTTGCAATGCCAGCTGATTTCTCCATTCCAAACTTCTTGATTAACTCTCTTGTGTACTTGGTTTGGTGAATGAAAAACTCATTTGAAATTTGCTTTTCATCAAACTTGCAAATTTCTCACAACGTTGTTCATTTTCTGATCCAAAAATGATGTCATCCACATAGATTTGAACTAGAAGTGTACTATCTTCAACTTTCATCCTAAATAGGGTTTTATCAATAGTTCCTTTTGTAAAACCATTGCCCACCAGCAACTGAGACAGAGTTTCATACCAAGCTCTTGGTGCTTCTTTGAGTCCATAAAGAGCTTTTCTAAGTTTAAGGACTTTGTCAGCTTGGTCTTTAATTTCAAATCCTGGTGGTTGCAGAACATAGACTTCTTCTTCAAGTATCCCATTCAAAAATGCACTTTTAACATCCATCTGGTACACTTTGAATTTTGTGTGAGCTGCAAAGGCAAAAAATAGTCTGATTGCCTTTAACCTTGCAACTGGGGCATAAGTTTCATCACAGTCTATCCCTTCAGCTTGAGAGTAACCTTAGCTACAAGTCTAGCTTTATTTCTGATAATATTTCCATCTTCATCAAGCTTGTTTCTAAAAACCCATTTAGTTCCAATTATGTTGACATGATCTGGCTTGTCTACTAAATCTCAAACTTGATATCTCTCAAATTCGTTGAGTTCTTCTTGCATAGCCAAAATCCAAACTAGATCGTTTATGGGTTCTTCAATTTCTTTGGGTTCAGACTGAGATAGAAAACATGCTATCATAGCATCTAGCTGATGTCTTGTCCGAACACCTACTTGGAATCACCTATCACTTGTTCTTCTAGGTGATCTCTCATCCATTTATGTACTGGGGGTTGCATCAAAGGGTCTTCATTTTGTGGAACTAGATCTTCTTGAGCTTGATCATTTCTAGTTGGATAAGTTGCAGGTTCAGTTACTGAAACCTGAGGCTGATCCTATTCTAAAAATCTGAAATCCTTAAATTTCCAATATCAATGAAAACTAGTTCTGAGACTTCTCTATCTGAGGCTAACAAAATGGTTCTTCTTTGTCTTCAAGTGTATCTCCAGTAATCTTTGGTTCATCAAAAACTACATGTATTGATTCTTCATGCTTGAGTGTTCTCTTGTTCAATATTCTAAAAGCTTTGCTGACACTTGACTAACCTAGACATATTCCTTCATCAGCTTTGGGCTGAAAAACCTTGAGCTGATCCTTTCCATTAATATGGACAAAGCATTTGCTTCCAAAGGCATGAAAATATGAAACATTTGGTTTTCTGTTGTTCCAAATCTCATAAGGTGTCTTTTCATGTCTCTTGTTCATGAGAGCTCGATTCTGAGTATAGCTTAGCTGTATTTACAGCTTCTGCCTAATATCGTTCTGGCAGTTTAGATTCACAAATCATCCTCCTTCCAGCTTCTTTGAGTGTTCTATTCCTCCTTTTAGCTACTCCATTCTGTTGTGGGGTTGTAGTAGCTATAAGCTGGTGTAGAACTCCGTTCTCTCCATAATATTCAATGATTAGGTTGTTGAGGAATTATTTTCCTTTGTCCGATCTGATATTGATTACTTTGACACTCTTCTGATTTTGGAGTCTTTTGAGAAGTTCAGTCAGTTGTTGCTTGGTTTCACTTTTCTTGGTCATGAAGATAACCCAAGTATATCTTGAAAAGTCATCAACCACCACCAAAGTGTATTTCTTGCCACTAACACTGATTGGTGTGATTGGTCCAAATAAGTCCATATGCATCAGTTATAAACTCTGTTTGTTGAATGCTGAGACTTAGTCATGAAACTTGCTATGGTTGCTTTCCTTGCTGACAAGTATCACACAAGCTGTCTTTCTTGTATGTTATCTCTGGTAGTCCAATCACCAAATTCTTCTTGATTAACAAGTTGATATCATCAAAGTTTAGGTGACTCAGTTTCTTGTGTCACAACCAACTAAGTTCTGACTTGGTGTGCACAATTAAACAAGTCTCTGAAACTGCTATAGACTAATCTACAACGTACATGTTCTCTTCCCTTCTTCCGGCTAGAACTACCTGGAAAGCTGTTTTGCTGACGACAATGCAATATTCCTTATCAAAGGTGACTTTGTATCCCATATCGCAGAACTAACTTGTGCTGAGTAGATTGTAGTGAAGTCCTTCCACGTAAGTTACATTCTTGATTGTGAGTCCATTCCTGATTAAGTTTCCATAACCTTTTGTGTAACCAGGTTTATCTTTACTCTTAAAATTGACTCTGGGTCCATCTTTAGCTACAAACTCAGTGAGATAGTCCTTGCTCTTTGCCATGTGTCTAGAGCATCCACTGTCAAAGTACCAAATATCCTGCAAAACAAATTAAAATGCTTTAGGTACCCAACTCTGTTTGGGTCCATAGTGGTTAGTTTCCAGTACAACTCTGGGCATATTTCCATAAGGTCTTCTCTAGAAATTGCTGCACTTGTTTTAATATATATAAGCCACACTCCCATAATATCTTTTCTTGGACTGTGTCTCATTTATATGATTTCTCAGATCTTCGGGTTGAAACTGATTTCCAAAATGCCTTCTATTATTAAAGGCTGAATAATAACCATCATTCATTTTATACTAAGGTCTAGATTGACCTTTGTACTGAGACTTTTTCTGAGAACTGGGATAAGTCCTTGTTAGTAATACCATCCGCAACGGAAGCGATTTCAGGATCTAGATCTATAATTTACATGTAATAAAATAACTAGATCTACATCAACAAGGGGGTTGTAGAACATGCCTCTTGGATCTCAAAATCCAAGTAGAAGAACCGCAATATGAAGAACAAAAGATGGTGTGAAGAGCACCACGATCTTCCGCACGTGTGATCCAAGCAACTCCCGGTGGAAGGAAATCCTCGTCTCGAATCCTCCCGATATGCTACCCGGAAAACCTCCAAGATTTTCCCTTTCTCCCCCTTGGCCGAAATTTTCCTTCTCCTCTCTAAGAGGTAGAAGTCAAAATATAGTAGTGTGTATTAGGCTTGGGAGAACTCTCTTTATATATGAGAGTAATCCTTTCCTCCCAGGATTTTATTTTGCAAATAAATAAATCCAATAAATAAAAGATAATCCCATAATATTCTAGAACAAATCTAGAATAATATTTATCTTTATTTCTTACCATAAATATTTATCCAATAAATATTTTGTGCACATGTCTTATTAATACACAAGAAAACAATTTCTTGTTCCATAAAACAATGCTATGGCCGAAAATTATATTGTGACCTAGTCACTATGATTTTCGACTATACACACTAAATTGGGCCAAGATTATGAAAAATATCTTTTTCACATATTTAATTATTTAGCCCAACTAATTTAATAGTCCACTAAACAATTAAGTCACATATCGTTTTAATTAAATTCTAACAAGAACTAAATTAATATTATTAGGATTCGACGTCCGAGAATAGCTATGCTATATTGGAGGCACGTCGGGGACCATGGACTAAGAATCAGCGGCTCCGATAAATCAAATAAATAATTATCTTACGAACAAAATAATTATATTCGATAAATCAATCACTGGAATATGCTACCATAATCCCGTGACTACACTCCTCCGATTATAAGATTATATTTATCTCCTCACGAGAATGATAATAAGCGTCCATTGATATAATCATTACATATGGATTAATCCTCCATAGACTGTTCATTCTAAATCGGGAAGTTACCGTTAACCATTTCAGAACCTCTTATCCTTATTTACCATTAACCCCCTAGTGATCAATTAATTCATATAACTCACTGGTAGCTAATCAGTGTAATATGAACTCCATGGATCGATCAGTTTCTAGGATTAACAAATAAGGGAACTGTCTATCTACTTCCATAAATGGAAGGAATGGATTCCGTATCTGTGATAACACAGACTACTCACTCAATCCAATCAATGCCAAGATGGGGTAATTCAGATCACAGACTCAGTGTAATCCTTAACCGTCAAGTCAAACCTCATACTGATTCAAGCAGTTGACTATGATCACCTCGGGATTAAGATATATCCATAAATATGATCATCGATTGATTCGATAAGACTTCTCGATTACGGAATTATATCGTGAACTCTAATCAAATCGGTCCAGCCCTATATGACATATCTATCATATATAAATGCCCCACTAGGTTCTCTTAACCAAAAGTCCGGATAAGACAATCACACCTATTGTGTTATGGGCGCATTAATAGCACGTTAAAGGAGAGACCCGATACTCTCGATTAAATTCACTACGGGCTAATTGTATTTTAAGTACATCTTCACTAACTCAATCCTCCCGTGTATTTCCTATACACTGAGTTAAGTGATTACATAAACAATATACTTTAGGGTTTTCTGTAGTGTAAATACTATTGTCACATCGGTGAATATGAGAATAACAAATATAAATAATAATATCATTTCATTTATTAAATAAAACAATTACAAAATTATCTTTCGGGCATCACACCTAACAATCTCCCACTTGCACGAAAGCATGTGATTAATTGTTTTAGAGCACACCCTATTAATTAAACTACAACAAACTACATCTCCCACTTGCTCTAAAGCAATGAAGACCCAACTCTACTTTAGTTTTAGTCTTTTTCTTGAATTATGAATAATATGTTGGTGTGTCGATGACTCTGTGATAATAACGTGTTACGGTCACCTTCGGAATGATTGTATTGCATTATGAACTTGTGTATTTATCTTTATGAAATTGTTAAACAATAGATATTTTTGTTTGATGGTGATGATGAAATAGATCTTGAAGATGAGAAATTACAAAAAAAAAATGATGAAAAAGCAAAGCTAGCATTTTGCGGGGATATTTATTCCTTACCCGACCCGGCCCCGAATATCCGGGAGTCCCGATTGTCGGGTCCCGACACCTATTGGGTTTGGAAACGGGGAGCAAAATGGTTTCCCAAATCTTATCGGGTTGGGAATTGGGTTTAAAGGTTATGGGATGGGACCCGACCCGATGCCACCCCTACATTTTACTAGTAAAATAAAGAAAATATATTTAACTGATTTATCTCATTTAATTTAATATCTTATATTAAATATTTTAGTAGTAAAATAAGGAAAATATATTTAATTGATTTATTTCATTTCATTTAATATCTTATATTAAATAAAGCCATGAAATTGTCAATATCTAATATTGACTATCTTTATCTTATTATCATAAATCTATTTTAACAAATCAATTAATATTCAATATTAATATATGATAATACAATTAATTAAATTGCATAATCCAAGTGTATCATATTCACTGTAGTCTGCGCCCCATGTGCCAAAATTGGCATCCAGATTATTCTTTAATTAATCAATATAATTAATATCTTGTATTTAATTTATTCATAATAAATTAATATCATCATATTAATTTAATCACTATAACACTTTATAGTCGAGATAAACTTTCCTTATTTGGTTATCACTATAACCGCATTTTATTCCGGCTACATGTTCTTATGTGTGTGTATGTCCTGATAGGCTTCCGAATATGTTGGCCGTAGACACAAAGTGAAAATTACAAAAATGTCCTTCACACCTAACGATCACGGAATAGCGTCTAGAAACATACCGTGGCCCTCAATCATCGGAAGAGTCAAAAGCAATGACTACTACCTTTCATGTGAAAACAGTTGCCGTGTAAATAGAATCATATCGCTATAATAATATCCTGTTGAAATAGTGTCCTAAACCCAATCAGGTTGGACCGGATCCGACCAGGTCGGATCATTTCTTCTATTTCTTTATTTTATACATATATTAAATGGCTTTTCTGTTATTATATATTTGTTCATTTAACAAACCAATTTGTGATTGTATATATGATAACATCTCTAATGTCAAACTGTGAGAGAGAAACCATGATACTGATTATGGTTAAGGAGATCTCGACTTATTTAAAAGGTTTGATACTTAAATGTCTCTAGTTGTATGTGTAAACAGGACATTAATAGTACGATTATACTAGCACGTATTAGATGTCTTCTATCTTATTGAAGGTAGGGATGATCTCGTATATCCAAGTGTTGAGACACTTGGACTGTACGTGGACGTGTATTGGAGAATGCATACGTTAGACTGACCTACTTACATTAAGTGTCGCAGTATGTGGAAGTTGTGTAATTATCCTGAGACCGGAGTCTTCATGTCATTACGGTGTGGATTGTCATACTTTGACAATTTGAGATTTCTCCTAGCCATGGGGAAATCATGCGATAGTGATTGAGTGTGATACTAAAGCATGCGTAGGATTCATGTTGCTCGCCCGGAAATCATGTACCCTGTGATTAGGGGTGAATATCCGAAAGGGCCTTCTTATAAGGAATGTCATACTTTCGTGAATCTTTGCAAAGTGGAAGTAAATGAGTTACTTCGAGAGAGAATGATATCTAGATTATAAGATACGGTTGTTGATGTTTGACACTCGACGTACGACCGTTTGGATATTATTACAGTGATAGGATTCTATTTACATGGTAATTATTTCACATGAAAAGTAGTAGTCATTGCATTTGACTCTTCCGATGATTGAGGGTCACGGTGTGTTGCTAGACGTTATTCCGTGATCGTTAGATAAGAAGGGCATTTTCGTAATTGCACTTTGTGTCTACGGCCAATATATTCGGAAGCCTATCGGGTCACACACATAAGAACATCTAGCCGGATTAAAGTGCGGTTATAGCGATAACCAAATAAGGAAAGTTTATCTCGACTATAAAGGGTTATAGTGGTAAATATTTAATATGGTGGTATTTATTTATTATGAATAAATTAAATACAATATATTAATTATGTTGATTAATTAAATATACATATGATGTATATGTGTGTCTGAAATATGTATATATGATATACATGTATTTTGCAAATTAATTAATCATAGCATTATATTAATTAAAGAATATTTCGGATGCCAATATTAGGCAATTTAGGGCGCCACTCTCATGTGTATATGATACACTTGGATTGTACAATTTAATTAATGAGATTACCATATATTACTATTGGATATTAATTGATTTGTGAAAAATGGATTTATGGTAATAAGATAAAGATAGTCAATATTAGATATTGACAATATCTTGGAAATATTTAATATGAGATATTAAATTAAATAAGATAAATCAATCAAATTTATTTTCCCTAATTTACTAGTAAAAGGTCTTCTTCCTCCTCACTCAACACAGAAGCTTTTCCTATTGGGAATAGGAGACATATGGGGCACACAACACCCTATATAAGAAAGGGGTGGACTAGCTCTTTTGAACATCACAATTCCAAGAGACTGATAGTCCTTGTGAAAGTAAGAGAGCTTCCTAGAGAGAGTTTTGAGAGAGAGAAAATGTCGGTCTAGCAACCGAGTTTTTATGTTAGCAATTCATGATGGGATTCCGGCGGGCTGTTCGTGTAGATCACCGGTAGAGACCGAACACTTGGGCGGCTCCATGCACCACTACTCTCTTTAGACGGTCAAAGCATGATCTTTTAGATCAAGCAAGGTATTCACCGTCTACTACTTATTAGTTTGTTGCTTAAACAAAGTCGTTCCTAGTTAAAAGAAAATAAAATTTTAAATTCCGTTGCGTTCCTGCATAGATTTCCTAACATATTCATACGATCGTATCTCGAGTGTCAGTACATCAACGATCGTATCTTATAATCTGGATATCATGTCTCTCAGAATAACTTATTTAATCCCACTTTGCCAAGATTCATGACAGCTAGACATTCCTTATAAGAAGGTCATTTCGGATATTTACTCTTAATCATAGGATACGTGATTTCCAGACGAACATACATGTATCGTACGCATGTTTCAATATCACACCCGAGCACTACCGTATGATCGCCTCATGGCTAAGGGAAACCTTAATAGTGTCAAAGCATGACAATCCACACCATGACGCCATGAAGACTCCGGTCTCATGATAATTACACAACTGCCACATACTGCGTCACTTACTATAAGTGGGCCAGTCTAACGTACGCATTCTCTAATACACGTCCACGTACAGTTCAAGTGTCTCTACACTTCGATAGACGAGATCTATCCCTATCTTCAATAAGATAGAAGACATCCAATACGTGCTAGTCTAATCATACTATCAATGTCCCGTTTGACGGTACATACGACTAGAGATATTTAAGTATCAAACTATTAAAGTGAGTCGAGATCTCAACAACCATAATCACAATCATGATTTCTCTTTCACAGTTTGACACTAGGGACGTTACTATATATTCAATGACATAATAGGTTCATAAAGATAAACAAATATATAATAACAAAAGTGCTTTTATTAATCATAATAAAGTTATTACATGAACTAAATAGACTGTAAATGAGCCGACCCGGTCGGATCCGGTCCAACCCGATTAGGTTTAGGACACTATTTCAACAATATGTTCTTGTTATCTGTGTATCTATTTCTTCTTTCTTTCAATGCCTTCTATTTATAGCTGTAAATCCTTTGATTTTGAATTTCCGTCCGTTGGCTATTTAATGCTCAGAATCATCCTTGATTCTGTCTTGATTTAATCCTCCTTGATTTTAATGATCCGGATTTTGATCAAACGTTCATCATAAAATCCTTCATTGATTGATTCTGCATTAATTGCTTGATCTTCCATATTTTCCATGTTTTTGAATAAGTGCTAGCAGCTTACTAGACTCAGCTGCTTCTTCTTTACTTCACCGCTACTTCACTTGACTGCTTCGTTAATTACTTCACTGGTCAAGTGACTACTTTTACTTGGCTGCTGCTTCTGTATTGTTTATCAGCCGATAGACATTTCCTTCACTGATCCTTAGTTTTGTGTGAGATTAGGGTACACCATATTATAGAAAATTAAGTTTTCATCACTTAAACTTACCCAAGGTCATCACAGACTTCCTTGGTTGTAAATGAGTCTATAGGTCTTCACATCACTGTGCTGGTGCCTTGACTGTCTTCACTGAGCTGGTCATGTCTTTACTGAGCTGGTCATGTCTTCACTGAGTTGGCCAGTCTAGTATAGTGCTTGTCTAATATAACTTATACAATATGTCAGACTTCTAAGTAAAGCCTATACAATAAATAACTTATTTCAGGCTTGTTTTAACAGCTAGCATGGCAATCATCAAAACTATAAAATGTTCCTAACAGTGAGGATCTTTCTGATACCAGTGTGAGAAGAGAGGATCTTCTCAAAAGAAGAAAAATTACCATGAATCATTTTTCCAAGAATTACAACTTGGGATCCTTCAGTCCTATTGATGATAGACTCACATTCCATATCTACATCATCTCATTCCATTATGTGGCTACTGAGCAGTCCTTCACCCTGTGCACATATTCCAACATTACACAAGACTTTCCCTCCCCAGGAAGACGTATATCTGACTTGTGCCAGAATATTCTTGCCATTCTCTTCAATATGGATATATGGAGGATTGGTATTAAAAATCCCTTGTTGCTTTGTTTGAGGTTTAGAAGTGACTTGTCTCCACTCTTTAGATAGAAAAATGTTGGATATATGAGTCATGTTGTTATGATTCACACTATTTGAAGTAGACCTTCAATAATAGGGGGTCTATCATTCGTATTATCAGCTGGAAGATTCCTGGCCTAGAAAAGCAAACCTAGAAAGGAAAAAATGAACAAAAGATAATACCTAAAAATGCTATTATGAAAAGAAAAAAAAGGAATCCCTAGATACTAACTGTTGGTTATATCCTAATAACCCTATGTCAAAATATTAGTTAGTTATGCAACAATCTAGTTTCTTCTTTTAGATTTTTTATTAATTGCAAAGCCCTTCGTTTGTTCTTCTACTCTTTATGAATTGCAAACCGACTCGATTCTTCTTCCGCTTTAAATTAATCGCAAATCCCCTCGTTTATTCTTCTTCTGCTTTTTTACTAATTGCAAACCCTAACAAATTACCGCAATTTGAATGCAACAACTACAAGTAGGAGGAACTAAGTACATTCAAACAAACAATAAAAAAACAAAAAGATAATATAGTTATAAAAGATTTCAAGTTCATAACAAAATTTATAACATAATAATATTAAATAAAATACATAAACTAGGGTTTGGATGGGGGTGGGATTTGATCACAGGTTATGGTCTGGGAACTCTATAACATACTCCCTTATTGGGAGAGCTTGTGCTCCAACTCCAACTTCAGTTGGGAGCAAAGAAACATTATTGCTCCCTGGACATGGCATCATGCGATAGTGCATGAATGCATTTGCACATCGCACTGCAATTCTGTAAGCATCATTGCATAGTCGTATGTGATCGTTGATTTTCTTTTTGACTGTTTTGATGTTGCATTGATATACCCCACTTCAACATACATTGCATCCATATCCTATGACATATCTACTTTGACTCGATCAATTTCATCATGAAATTCTTGTCTTTGGCTGTCCACATCTTTTTTCAATTCTTCAATTTGATTTCTCAAATCTTCAATCTCGTTCCTATACTCCATGTTGACACTTTTCTGATATGATTGGCACGTTGTTATACTACTATTTATACCCTTTTTTAAGATAGTGGTGTCTCTTTGATTTACCCATTTTTTTCGTAGATAGTGGTGTCTCTTCGATTTACCCAAGCATGAGACCCTTTATATTCAATTTCGTTCTTTTTTTTTACAGTTTTACAAGATACCCGTTAAGTAACTAAATAACTTATTAAAGTTCAATTGAAGATGCTTTTTATAATGTTATAAATTTACCTAACTCATAATTACTTCTTATTTTTTTCAAATTAATTTTATTGCATACATGGTTTAATTCCAATTCTTCCTCGCAACAATCTCAAATTTGTGTCATTGACCGAAACAATCTTAAACTTATGATTAAGGCTTACCATTAAGATGGGTGGCTTTGTGTAACGTTAAACGTAAGAAATGAATACAATTCATTAAAATGGATGGCTTTTTATAATGTTAAGCAATTAATGAATCAAACCATAGTATGGATTATAGAATTGTATAATGTTAATCGTTGTGAACACAGTGAATTAAGTTAACAATGTGGATTTGTAGAATTCTTTCAGAATCACTGAATTAAGTTCTTCATTTCAAGGGTCAAATATACTAACGAATAATGTTAAGCAACTAATGAATCAAACCATAGTTCTCAAACATAAGATAAAATAACAATTACAAATGCAATACATAATAATAAGAATGAAACCATAGTTTGCCTTCAAAATATTCTTCTTCAAAATAACAATTACAGATACAATACATATTAATGAACCCATAGTTCTCCTTCAAACCATTATTCTTCAAAACCAGTTAAATTGTTTATCATAACCAAAACCCTCATAAATGATTAACACGAACATATGGAATTTCTATGGATGAAACTTCCCTGCAAGCAATTCGGAAACCATCTTCTTCCTCCAATCCAGCATATATGCACTCCGAATCAATGACAGATCCACTTTTCCAAGCATAAACCCCACGAATTTAATTGTGAACATGCCACAATCAGTCTTACCAAATTACAATATAAGTTAGTCACCATATCGAATACCGTAATAATCCTTAGATATATTGCATAAAATTATCAAACATACCCATTTTCTTGAGAGGGACAAACCACTCTCTCCACATCTAGCTTTCTCAAAGAATACTTCTCATAGCCTTTTACATGCTTCTTCATTAAGTACGATATAACAACTTGTAGTGGAATGAGCAACGCCCCAAGACGCACTTTTCTAATATGCCCCGGAAGGCTGTCATATAAGTAAGTCATCCTCCCATTCAAATTAATTTTCAAAAGAAACCAATACTCTTCTCTAGAATCGGCACATACAAAGTTGTGAAACTTCCCATGGTTTGCTAAATGCCGGAACAGACCCATTCACAAAATTCATAAATACTGAATTAAATCATGAATTTTCCATGTCTTTATAGTGTCGTGTGTGGAAAAGGTTGACATAACCAGCAAAGTACGTATCAAGCACATGTGCATCTTGGTCAAAAAGCTTCGGGTACTCTTTGCATCGGCGGCGAATTTCACACAATGAACTATTCAAAACCTGAATACAAAGATATACATATATATATACTACTTAACAATAGGAAATATTTTCAATCAAAATTGCTGTAAATTTAAAATCTAAAATATATACTACTTACGTTGGTTGGCAAGCACCCTCCTTGTGCAACTCCTTCCAGAATAATTGCTTCGATATCATCGTCAACCAACCTCACACATACACCGTGTAAACGAAAAGTACAAAAAATTAAATAATATACCCAATCAAAATAGGGTTTACTTTAACCATATGAAATTGATTTATCTACACATGAAGCTAGAAACTCGTCAACACCCTTCATCAACGCGGGATTGATTTTTCTTAACGGATCATAAGTATTAACCTTCTTAACTTTCCTTCTTTACGGTACGTTAATATAAGGGCTGCTAATTTCTCTTTTCTTTGGCATCGGCATCGGCAGTTCAAAACTTATGGACTAGATAAAACATTCAATGACGTAATTAGTTTGGATTACACATATTTCTACTAACATAAACTGAAATAAATTATGTTAGTAAAACTACCTTTTTGAACTTTTTGCCCGCCCTCTTCTTCCTCGTCATCTTCATCTGCAAGGTCCACAACATCCCTTTCACTGTCCTCAGCTCTCTCTTCTCCTACGTCAGCTGGTGCTTCTTCCTCCTTTATATCAGCTTGCTCATCCTCTATGCCACCATTTACCATTTCATCGCCTTCCATAACCTCGTTTACCTTTTCAGCAGCTTCCTCCTTCATTTCAAAGTTGGTTCCCTAGACCGTTTCGTCCACTGGGGCACCATGTTCCTCCACCACATTTAAGGGTGCATCACCTTCCCCTCTCCTTTACATTTTTTGGTGGGATCTCCCCTACCTCTTTATCACCATCCTCAACCTTCTTTACAATAACAACTACTTCTTCCACCATTTCATTGGCCTTGTTTCTCTCTTCAACTAAGGCATTTCCTAATCATAATTTCAAGAAATAAAATGTTATAAACTGATTCTCTAATCAACAACATCAACAACGTAAAGGACAAATTTAACTTTATACCTTTGCCGTTTTGGGATCCCTCCACAGTTTTGTCCTCAACAGTTTCGTCCACCTTTTCATCACCTTCCCCCCTTCGTTTACATTTTTTGGTGCTTCCTCCTCCCTTGAAATAGTTTCATCTTCCGTTTAATTCCCCAGTTCATCACCTTCCATTTGATTTACATGTATATGATATAGGATGACGGTCAAATTATACCCGTAAAAGTCATCAACGTTGACCTTAAATCGAGATTAATAATGTATATTTCATATTAAATCACTCGTTTATATTTATTATTTAATGTTAAGTGATTATTAATATGATATTTGGTATTTAGCTCTTTTTATTATTAAAAGACCGATTTATTGTGCGATAAATGCTGATTTTGCATATCACGACAAATCGAGAGGATAAATGTCATTCAATCAGTAAATCTCGAGATAATAAGGAAGAAAATCTGAGCATTAATCAAGAGATAAATCAGAGGAATCAGATCAACACAAAGAATGCAGTGGGGAACAAGTTAGACAAAGAGACGCGTTTAACACGTGCAGAAAAAGGCTCGGTCGACCGAGCCCTATCATTCGGTCGACCGAGTATGTCGGTTCGGTCACTTACGGGATTTTCGCGTGTATATCTTCTAGATCCTCCCTAGGTCGGTTACAACCTCTATATAAGCAGCAGCTACGAGAAATTGTAAATCATCCCTTCATTCTTTCTTCAATCTTACAATTCATAATATAACTTTGATACAATGTAGAATAATTTGAGGGTTTCCAGCAATTTAGGGGCTTCAATATGTAAGCCTTTATTTTCTGTCTTTTTATTTTCAGTAATTAATTCCCCAATTATGCTTTATCGTTTGAGTTAGTTAATCATAGCTAGATGATGTAGATCTAGGCTATGACGTTGGGAAGGTGGCGATACCTTGTCTATGAGGATCCCATAACCTACGTCATCTACTTAGTTTCTATCCATGAATCTACTAGATTTAATTAATGCGTATCTATGTTAGTTTATATGAATACTGTGTGAATTACTGTTTAATCCGTTGTGTATGATAAAACGCTGAGAGATACGTTCAGGGATGTAATCTGGGGGAAAAAGACCATTCGGTCGACCGAGCCCAGCTATTCGGCCGACCGAGCCCCTGTTCATCTGTTAAATAGCCACGTCTTTATGGTTAGGTTAACTTAATAGAATTTATTATCTCAGTAGGTATGGCTATGGCTACGTTACTCGCTTAGTTTAATTAAAACGTGTAAAAAGGAAATACCAATATAAAACTCTTAGGTAGGCTTATGAATTGCTCTTCACGGACGTTCAGCGTTATCTAGGTAGGTTTATATTTGGGAATTGCATGCACCTGATTATACGTACGTCGTAGATTAGCATGAGACTATCACTTGGTAATTGCTAGTTGGACGAGAGTTTGAGTGATCGTTTAGGAAGTACGCCTAACCATAGGAATGTTGCCTAGACGAGGTGTACGGTTAATATCGGCATCCTTGGAGTCGTAAGCGTGTGAGTTATATGAGATGGAGGCACTTAAAAGGCGAAGTCACGTAACAATATCACAGTGATCTAGCAACCTAACCGGTGCTAAGTCAAGTTAAAGAGGATGACTCCCGTAGCCAATCTAAGATAGATACAAACGGATTGACAGTTAATAAGTTCAGTTTATTATATAAATTATCTAGGTCCAAACGATAAAGACTATACTTGGGGAGGTTAATTACGTTGTGTCGAGTCGTGTCTTTACCTTTCTTGTCTTATGTTGGTCGTAGACCGCCTCTATGTCCTTGACATGTTTAATTAATTGTTTGTATATAGAATGATCCACAATTGGTTCCCTGTGGGATCGACCTTGATTCACTATAGCTATACTACGATGGGCCTAGTCCTCTTGCTAGTATTGGTTTATGGTGGTCGAGTATTTTATTATAACCTGATCGACCCCGATCAAGTTTTTGGCGCCGTTTCCGGGGAACCAACGGTCAATTTTATATATAAATAATTTTTTATTCATCTCGAGTTTTCTGTTTTAGAGTCTGTTTTTACGTTTTTGAGTCCCTCTGGTTGTCTGTTCTGTGTAAAAATTCCATAATCTGGAACAACTGGTTTCGCTCCCAGTGAGACTGCCTCTCGCTGCTAGCGAGCCTGGTTCTATTTTCTGGGACTTCGCGTGTCTGTTTATCCCCGTATGTTTAATCCGTAGGTCTGATAGCAGCATGGGAAACCATGTTAAAAATCAGTCTACGGTCTGTTTTGTTTTTCTTCTGTTTGCAGAAACCAGGGAAGCAATAATCCAAGTCAATAATTTTTCGCGGGCACTAAGGAAATAACCCAACAACATGTGGAGCTACGAATCTACGATGGGAAAAGCGATGGAAGCAATACCTTTAAAGCACAAGATGGCTCCGAAAAAAAAATATATTTTAAGGCTTAAATTCTTCGTGGTACAATGTTGAAGGCAAGGTACTACCTTTTTTTGCTTATGTTTTACTACCTTTTGTTTTTTTTGAGCATAAGTTAGCCTATACATGAACCTTAGTATGAATCTTAGCCCGGAGTTGGGTTGTAAGATTAATTTTATTAGTGTGGAAGGTTCTGCCCCAAATCTGTCTCATCTAGAGGGTGTAAGGAAACATGTAGTCATTGAAAGGAAGCAGTGAATAAAGAGTTCCTCGTAGTTCTGTTAAAATCTCTTTGTCATATGCATGAGATTGCTTCTACTGGCCAGGGGAGCAACAAATTGTGTACTTTAAGCATTCACAATCTAAAGAAGACGTTGAGTTTTGAGAGAACACCATCTTCTTCTTTCGTTGAGTTTTATGGTGATGGCTTCTCGGTGAACCCACCTTAAACAGAAACGAGATTACGCTTTGGGTGACAATTTAGAAATCGGAGACTCTTAGTACATGGGTTCGGAAATGGTCTAACCATGGCTGGGCGAGTTCAACCGAGCGTCGTCTCAATCGACTCCCCTCCACGTGTGATGTACGTTACAGCAGTTCAACAAGACTTAGCATAGCCGATATGCCTTCGGGCTAAACGGGGCTTAATCTTGACGGATTGGCCTGAACTGTCACATATGTTCCGATGAATAAGACGGCGTAGGCTTGCCTACATAACCGACCTTATCCGGAGTACTTTGATTCATTGTTTCTTATTGTCAAGGCCAAAACCGTAATTTTAACCGAGTTTCTTAGAATTCACTAATTCCTAAAAACGAGAGCCGAGGTAAGAGCTTTGGATAAATGGTATGGATAAATGTCGTTTCCTAGGTCTCACAACCAAGGGAAGGGTATTAACCAGCAAAAGCAACAAGCCCACCTCTTATAGTGCGCGAAGGGTCAAAGTCTGGCGATCCAAGAATGATAACTGACAAGGATACTTTTTGGAAAGTCGAGCTGAGGACTTTAATTAAACTCAGAACTACTTCTTTAAAACCCTTAGGATTTCTTTTTAGGATTTTAGGTTTTTCCTTCTTTGAGTCCAATAAGAGTAACGTGACATATATTGAGGTTTTTTATTTTGCCGTGTTCCGATGGCCATTGGGCTAAGGATGTGCAAAACTTTTTTACTCAATATAGGCCACGTGAAATAGAGTTCCGTAGGAGAGTCAAGAAATTGCTAAAGAAAAGGAAATTTAGCAATCCACCTTAAGATGGAAGCATTAAGAGAGCTTGAGAATTACTGAAAATGTAACAGAGAATGATTGGTGCGAACAAGAACAATTTTGGTCAACTTCCAAAATCTTTTAGAATGGTGATCCAAGTGAAAATCCAAAGTAGTGTGCAATTCATTCTGCAAATATCCTTATCTTTCCATTTACACTTTTTCACCTTCAAACTTTTCGATCCTCTCACCAATCTGCCCCAACAGTTCACATTTCTAACCATTCTTTCATCGCCTCTCTTTCTTTCCATCCGTTTCACTCTCCCACCCAATCTCATTCCTTTAAACAATTCTCCATCTCATAAACACAATTTCTTACCCACCCTTTATCTTTTCTTCCCATCCTTATGTGTATCTTTTTCTAAACCCATCATACTCTCAACCTCCATTTTGTTTACAAAATAACTTTGTGTTGCGGAATTTGAAATATTGCTAAGCTTTAATGATTATTTTTTATCATTTTGATTTTCATGATCCTAGTTGGGGTAAGTGTAGCTCTGACCCTAGCTAGATTTTAAAGGTTTTTGGTTCGATCAAAATACAACCTATCTTTCTACTGGAAGTTTTAAATTTCACACTTTTCCGACTATTCCGGCATTTCTAGATGATAAGTTTTGTTCTGAACTATCACACCGATCTGACCTTGTTGATGACGGTTATGACTTTTACGTGCTACATTGGGTTATTAGTAATTTCGAGGAGTAGCTACATCTCCCTAAGTTGTTGATATCCAATGCAAGCGAGAAGTTTCTGCGCTAAGTATTTGATTTTATCTTTAGTCTATAGGTCGCATTGAATATGTTATACCTTACCAAGTTTCTCTTTTCCTGGATTGAATACCTTTTCGATCGAGTCACCCTCGTGTTTTCCCACGTCGGGTAATGCTTTTTGATCTTTGTCTTCTCCACCCGGTTTTCAGAATATTTAGGCGGTGGAGGTTGTAGATGAAGCCTACCATCTTTAGTTGCTTGTTTATTTTTTCTTTCTATTTAGTATTTTTCTTTTTGGTTTTTCTTGTCTTTGGTTGTATAAAATAAAGTGGCTTAAAATGTTTTTAGGTATTTATACCTCATTACTGCCACATTATTCTATAACTTCCATAGACATGGTGTTATTAACGGTTTCGTGGAGTTTGTCTGCTTATACAGGTTTTCACTTGCTTCTCCACAACGTGCTGACATTTACTCTGATATTGTTCCTTTACTTGAGAGCCGTTTCCATAGCTAAGTCTTTTTCTTAAATTCTCATTTTTATTTGTCATTGAGGACAATGCCATGTTTAAGTGGGGGGTAGGAGACTTAGCTATGTTATGATTGAAATTTGAATGAAACGGTAGAAAAATTGAAAAATTGAAAATTTGAATACATACCATATTATTTATCTCGTACCCTTAGAATTGTGAGTTCCTAGCTAAGAATTGATAGGAAATAAACCAAGTTTCATGAGTACGTGATCATTTTATACTTATGTAAAGTTAATTTAAGGATA
Source organism: Gentiana straminea (assembly GCA_036785695.1). NCBI lineage: Eukaryota > Viridiplantae > Streptophyta > Magnoliopsida > Gentianales > Gentianaceae > Gentiana > Gentiana straminea. The sequence continues at coordinate 7,924,908 of JAVUPR010000224.1, read as the reverse complement.
TTCATGCCCGTTTTTGCAAGTAGTTATTTATTATTCAATTACTCAATCTGTGAATCGAGTATACCGCGCAAATCATAATAACGGAAGAAATTATGTGTACATTGCATAGATGATTGGTTATGTGAACTTAGTATCAATATCTTTCTGATGATGCATTCTTATCTTTTAGCCATTAAAGCAGAGTAATAAGCTTGAGACGTACCTGTGTTTTAGCAAAATGTTAAACACTGGGCTTGTAGTAAAGTTACCAAAGTAGCCTCGCGCTTGTGGTAATATTCAATGCTATGCATGATCTAAGATAGGGGGAGACAAAAAAAAACAAAAAAAAAAGTTTTCTTCCTTGAGATTGATAGTATTTGAAAAATATGAAGAATTGAAGAAATTCAACTTTTAAGAGGCTTTGAGTAGTACTCGGTCTCCAAGTCCAAAAACCCTATAGATACGCTCTTGCTTATTGTTCTAGTGCTCTAACCATTGCGAGGCATAAGAAGTATGAATGCTGAGGTTGGTAGGTTGAGATTGCGAAGTTAGCATAAACTATAATCTTGCCACGAATATATAAAACTAAATGCACATGCACACATCACTTCGATTCATAGTAAGTAGTGAATAATGGATATCTTATGAGCATGACGAGTATGAGTTGACTTTAGTTTCTTGTGTAAGTATGATTTGACCATAGAAAATGTTGTCTTGGGGAATGACTTATTGATGCTTTGTTCGGGACGATCAAAGTCTAAGTGGGGGGTAGTTGATGACGGTCAAATTATACCCGTAAAAGTCATCAACGTTGACCTTAAATCGAGATTAATAATGTATATTTCATATTAAATCACTCGTTTATATTTATTATTTAATGTTAAGTGATTATTAATATGATATTTGGTATTTAGCTGTTTTTATTATTAAAAGACCGATTTATTGTGCGATAAATGCTGATTTTGCATATCACGACAAATCGAGAGGATAAATGTCATTCAATCAGTAAATCTCGAGATAATAAGGAAGAAAATCGGAGCATTAATCAAGAGATAAATCAGAGGAATCAGATCAACACAAAGAATGCAGTGGGGAACAAGTCAGACAAAGAGACGCGTTTAACACGTGCAGAAAAAGGTTCGGTCGACCGAGCCCTATCATTCGGTCGACCGTGTATGTCGGTTCGGTCACTCACGGGATTTTCGCGTGTATATCTTCTAGATCCTCCCTAGGTCAGTTACAACCTCTATATAAGCGAAATTTACGAGAAATTGTAAATCATCCCTTCATTCTTTCTTCAATCTTACAATTCATAATATAACTTTGATACAATGTAGAATAATTTGAGGGTTTCCAGCAATTTAGGGGCTTCAATATGTAAGCCTTTATTTTCTGTCTTTTTATTTTCAGTAATTAATTCCCCAATTATGCTTTATCGTTTGAGTTAGTTAATCATAGCTAGATGATGTAGATCTAGGCTATTACGTTGGGAAGGTGGCGATACCTTTTCTATGAGGATCCCATAACCTACGTGATGACGGTCAAATTATACCCGTAAAAGTCATCAACGTTGACCTTAAATCGAGATTAATAATATATATTTCATATTAAATCACATGTTTATATTTATTATTTAATGTTAAGTGATTATTAATATGATATTTGGTATTTAGCCGTTTTTATTATTTAAAGCCGATTTATTGTGCGATAATTATTGATTTTGCAGATCACAACAAATCGAGAGGATTAATGTCATTCAATCAATTATCTCAAGATAAGGAAGGAAGAAAATCGGAGCATTAAATGAAAGATTAATCAGATCAACACGAAAGCGTGCAGTGGGGAACAAGCTAGACGAAGAAAACGTGTTAAACATGCAAACTTAGGTTCGGTCGACCGAGCCTATAGCTTCTGTCGACCGAGTGCAGCTCTCCGGTTGACCGAGCCTTAGGTTTGGGTCGGTTTCCGGCTTATATCGTGCTTATCTTCTAGAACCACCCTAAGTCGGCAAAAACCTCTATATAAGCAAGCAGCTACGAGAATTGTAAGATACCAAAAAATAGACCTTAGAATATCATTCAATAAAATCAATCTATTCATATCTTGATTCAATGTAGTTTATTGAGGGTGTTTCCAGCAATTTAAGGGCTGCAATATGTAAGCCTTTATTTTCTGTTTCTTTCTTTTAAGTAATTAATTCCCCACAATTATGCTTTATCGTTTGAATTAGTTAATCATAGCTAGATGATGTAGATCTAGGCTATGACGTTAGGGATGTGGCGACTCCTTGTCTATGGGGATCCCATAACCTACGTCATACACTTAGTATTTATTCATGAATCGCATTGTTTAATTAATGTGTATCTATGTTAGTTTATATGAATGCTTTACGAATTCTTGTTTAATGTTGTGTATGATGAAACGCTGAGAGATACGTTCAGGGATGTAATCTGGGGACGAAATTGATTCGGGTGACCGAATGAGTTCACTCGGTCGACCGAGCCCACCTATTCGGTCGACCGAGCCCTGTTTTATCCATTAAATAGCCACGTCTTTATGGTTAGGTTAACTTAATAGAATTTATTATCTCAGTAGGTATGGCTACGGCTACGTTGCTCGTCTGTTTTAATTAGCGTATGATTAGGAAATACCAATATAGGGCTCCTAGGTTGGCTCATGAATGATCTTCCGGGACTTTCAGCGAGATCTAGGTAGGTTTTGTATTTGGGAATTGAGCTCACCTAGTTATACGTAAATCGTAGATTAACATGAAACCGTGCAGGTAAATGTTAATAGGACGAGACGATGCGATCGTTTAGGAAGTACGCCTAACCATAGGAATGTTGCCCGGACGAGGTGTACGATTAATATCGGCATCCTTAGAGTCGTAAGCGTGTGAGTTATATGAGATGGAGGCACCAAAAGGCGAAGTCACGTAACAATATCACGGTGATCTAGTGACTACCGGTGCTAAGACAAGTTAAAGGGGATGACTCCCGTAGCCAATCTAAGATAGATACAAACGGATTGACGAGTTAATAAGTTCGGTTTATTATATAAATTATCTAGGTCCAAACGATAAAGACTATAATTGGGGAGGTTAATTACGTTGTGTCGAGTCGTGTCTTTACCTTTCTTCGTCTTATGTTGGTCGTAGACCGCCTCTATGTCCTTGACATGTTTAATTAATTGTTTGTATGTAAGATGATCCACAATTGGTTCCCTGTGGGATCGACCTTGATTCACTATAGCTATACTACGATGGGCCTAGTCCTCTTGCTAGTATTGGTTTATGGTGGTCAAGTATATTATAACCTGATTGACGCCGATCAAGTTTTTGGCGCCGTTGCCGGGGAACCAACGGTCAATTTTATATATAAATAATTTTCTTATTCATGTCAAGTTTTCTGTTTTAGAGTCTGTTTTTACGTTTTTGAGTCCCTCTGGTTGTCTGCTCTGTCTGAAAATTCCAGATTCTTAAAATAAAAATAAAAAAATAAAAAATAAAAAAAATTAAAAAAAAAAATTTTATTCGGTCGACCGAGAGACCTCATTCGGTCGACCGAGAATTTATAATATTTTTTTTTGTTTTGTTCTTGTTCTGTTATGTTTACACGGTTTCTGATTTGTGTTTTTCGAGTCTGGAATTTCGCGTGTCTGTTTATCCCCGTATGTTTAATCCGTAGGTCGATAGCGACATGGGAAACCATGTTAAAATCAGTCTACGGTCTGTTTTGTTTTTCTTCTGTTTGCAGAAACCAGGGAAGCAATAATCCAAGTCAATAATTTTTCGCGGGCGCTGAGAAAATAACCCAGCAAACATGTGGAGCTACGAATCTAAGAGGGGAAAAGCAATGGAAGCAATACCTTTAAAGCACCAAGATGGCTCCGGAAAAAAATTTAAAGGCTTAAATTCTTCGTGGTACAATGTTGAAGGCAAGGTACTACCTTTTTTTGCTTATGTTTTACTACCTTTTGGTTTTTTTTTTTGAGCATAAGTTAGCCTATACATGAACCTTGGTATGAATCTTGGCCCGGAGTGGTTTGTAAGATTAATTTTATTAGTGTGGAAGGTTTTGCCCCATATAGGTCTCATCTAGAGGGTGTAAGGAAACATGTAGTCGTTGAAAGGAAGCAGTGAATAAAGAGTTCCTCGTAGTTCTGTTAAAAACTCTTTGTCCTATGCATGAGATTGCTTCTCCTGGCCATGGGAGCAACAAATTGTGTAGTTTAAGCATTCACAATCTAAAGAAGACGTTGAGTTTTGAGAGAACACAATCTTCTGCTTTCGTTGAGTTTTATGGTGATGGCTTCTCGGTGAACCCACCTTAAACAGAAACGAGATTACACTTTGGGTGACAATTTAGAAATCAGAGACTCTTAGTACATTGGTTTAGAAATGGTCTAACCATGGCTGGGCGAGTTTAACCGAGCCTCGGCTCAATCGACTCCCCTCCACGTGTGATGTACGTTACAGCAGTTCCACAAGACTTAGCATAGCCGATAAGCCTTCGGGCTAAACGGGGCTTAATCTTGACGGATTGGCCTGAACTATCACATATGTTCCAACGAATAAGACGGCGTAGGCTTGCCTACATAACCGACCTTATTCGGAGTACTTTGATTCATTGTTTCTTATTGTCAAGGCCAAAACTGTAATTTTAACCGAATTTCTTAGAATTCACTAATTCCTAAAATGAGAGTCGAGGTAAGAGCTTTGGATAAATGGTATGGATAAATGTTGTTTCCTAGGTCTCACAACCCAGGGAAGGGTATTAATCCGCAACAGCGAAAAGCCCACCTCTTATAGTGCTCAGAGGGGTCAATATCTCGTGCTCCAAGAATGATAACTGACAAGGATAATCTTCGGAACGTCGAGCTGAGGACTTTAAACTCAGAACTACTTCTTTAAAACCCTTATGAGTTGTTTTTAGGATTTTAGGTTTTGTTTTCTTTGAGTCAAATAAAAGTAACGTGACATATGTTGAGGTTTTTAATTTTGCCGTGTTCCGATGGCCATTGGGCTAAGGATGTGCAAAACTTTTTTACTCAATATAGGCCACGTGAAATAGAGTTCCGTAGGAGAGTCGAGAAATTGCTAAAGAAAAGGAAATTTAGCAATCAATCTTAAGATGGAAGCATTAAGAGAGCTTGAGAATTACTGAAAATGTAACAGAGAATGATTGGTGCGAACAAGAACAATTTTGGTCAACTTCCAAAACCTTTTAGAAAGGTGATCCAAGTGAAAATCCAAAGTGATGTGCAATTCATTTTGCAATTATCCTTATCTTTCCCTTTACACTTTTTCACCTTCAAACTTTTCGATCCTCTCACCAATCTGCCCCAACAATTCACATTTCTAACCATTCTTTCATCGCCTCTCTTTCTTTCCATCCGTTTCGCTCTCCCACCCAATCTCATTGCCTTAACCATTTTCAACCCACCCATAAACACAATTTCTTTCCCACCCTTTATCTTTTCTTCCCTTCCTTATGTATATCTTTTTCTAAACCCATCATAGTCTCAATCTCCATTTTGTTTACACAATACCCTTGTGTTGCGGAATTTGAAATATTGCTAAGCATTAATGATTATCTTTTATCATTTTGATTTTCATGCTACTAGTTGGGGTAAGTGTAGCTTTGACCCTAGCTAGATTTTAAGAGTTTTTGGTTCAATCAAAATACAACTTATCTTTCTACCGGAAGTTTTAAATTTCACACTTTTCCGACTATTCCGGCAATTCTAGATGATGAGTTTTGTTCTGAACTATCACACCGATCCGACCTTGTTGATGACGGTTATGACTTTTACGTGATACATTGGGTTATTAGTAATTTCGAGGAGTAGCTACATCTCCCTAAGTTGTTGATATCCAATGCAAGCGAGAAGTTTCTGCGCTAAGTATTTGATTTTATCTTTAGCCAATAGGTCGCATTAACCTGTTATACCTTACCAAGTTTCTCTTTTATACTGGAATGAATACATAGTGAGCCAGTCCACCTCGTGTTTTCCCACGTCGGGTAATGCTTTTTGATCTTTGTCTTCTCCACCCGGTTTTAAGAATATTTAGGCGGTGGAGGTTGTAGATGAAGACCACCATCTTTAGTTGCTTGTTTATTTTTCTTTCTATTTAGTATTTTTCTTTTTGGTTTCCCTTGTCATTGGTTGTATAAAATAAAGTGGCTTAAACTGTTTTTCGGTATTTATACCTAATTACTGCCACATTATTTTATAACTTCCATAGACATGGTGTTATTAACGGTTTCGTGGAGTTTGTCTGCTTATACAGGTTTTCACTTGCTTCTCCACAACGTGCTGAAATTTACTCCGATCTTTTTCCTTTACTTGAAAGCCGTTTCCAGAGCTAAGTCTTTTTCTTAAATTCTCATTTATTTTTGTCATTGAGGACAATTCCATGTGTAAGTGGGGGGTAGGAGACTTAGCCATGTTATGTTATAATTGAAAATTGAATGAAACGGCACATGATTGAAAATTTTGAATAAATACCATATTATGTATCTCGTACCCTTAGAATTGTGAGTTCCTAGCTAAGAATTGATAGGAAAGGAACCAAGCTTAATGAGTACGTGATCATTTTATACTTATGTTAAGTTAATTTAAGGATATTCATGCCCGTTTTTGCAAGTAGTTATTTATTATTCAATTACTCAATCAGTGAATCGAGTATACCGCGCAAATCATAATAACTGAAGAAATTATGTGTACATTGCATAGATGATTGGTTATGTGAACTTAGTATCAATATCTATCTGCTGATGCATTCTTATCTTTTAGCCATTAAAGCGGAGTAATAAGCTTGAGACGTACCTGTGTTTGACAATGCGTTAAAACACTGGGCTTGTAGTAACATTACCAAAGTAGCCCCGTGCTTGTGGTAATATTCAATGCTATGCATGATCTAAGATAGGGGATACTCTAAAAAGTTTTCTTCCTTGAGATTGATAGTATTTGAAAAATATGAAGATATGAAAAAATATTCAACTCTTTAAGAGGCTTTGAGTAGTACTCGGTCTCCAAGTCCAAAATCCCTATAGATACGCTCTTGCTTATTGCTCTAGTGCTTCAAAAATTTAAAGGCTTGAGAAGTATGAATGCTGAGGTTGGTAGGTTGAGATTACGAAGTTGGCATAAACTCTAATCTTGCCATGAATATATAAAACTAAATGCACATGCACACATCACTTCGATTCATAGTCAGTAGTGAATAATGGATATCTTATGAGCATGACTAGTATGAGTTGACTTGAGTTTCTTTTGTAAGTATGATTTGACCATAGAAAATGTTGTCTTGGGGAATGACTTATTGATGCTTTGTTCGGGACGATCAAAGTCTAAGTGGGGGGTAGTTGATGACGGTCAAATTATACCCGTAAAAGTCATCAACGTTGACCTTAAATCGAGATTAATAATATATATTTCATATTAAATCACATGTTTATATTTATTATTTAATGTTAAGTGATTATTAATATGATATTTGGTATTTAGCCGTTTTTATTATTTAAAGCCGATTTATTGTGCGATAATTATTGATTTTGCAGATCACAACAAATCGAGAGGATTAATGTCATTCAATCAATTATATCAAGATAAGGAAGGAAGAAAATTGGAGCATTAAATGAAAGATTAATCAGATCAACACGAAAGCGTGCAGTGGGGAACAAGCTAGACGAATAAAACGTGTTAAACATGCAAACTTAGGTTCGGTCGACCGAGCCTATAGCTTCGGTCGACCGAGTGCAGCTCTTCGGTTGACCGAGCCTTAGGTTTGGGTCGGTTTCCGGCTTATATCGTGCTTATCTTCTAGAACCACCCTAAGTCGGCAAAAACCTCTATATAAGCAAGCAGCTACGAGAATTGTAAGATACCAAAAAATAGACCTTAGAATATCATTCAATAAAATCACTCTATTCATATCTTGATTCAATGTAGTTTATTGAGGGTGTTTCCAGCAATTTAAGGGCTGCAATATGTAAGCCTTTATTTTCTGTTTCTTTCTTTTAAGTAATTAATTCCTCCCAATTATGCTTTATCGTTTGAATTAGTTAATCATAGCTAGATGATGTAGATCTAGGCTATGACGTTAGGGATGTGGCGACTCCTTGTCTATGGGGATCCCATAACCTACGTCATACACTTAGTATTTATTCATGAATCTGCATTGTTTAATTAATGTGTATCTATGTTAGTTTATATGAATGCTTTACGAATTACTGTTTAATCTGTTGTGTATGATGAAACGATGAGAGATACGTTCAGGGATGTAATCTGGGGATGAAATTGATTCGGGTGACCGAATGAGTTCACTCGGTCGACCGAGCCCACCTATTCGGTCGACCGAGCCCTATTTTATCCGTTAAATAGCCACGTCTTTATGGTTAGGTTAACTTAATAGAATTTATTATCTCAGTAGGTATGGCTACGGCTACGTTGCTCGTCTGTTTTAATTAGCATATGATTAGGAAATACCAATATAGGGCTCCTAGGTTGGCTCATGAATGATCTTCCGGGACTTTCAGCGAGATCTAGGTAGGTTTTGTATTTGGGAATTGAGCTCACCTAGTTATACGTAAATCGTAGATTAACATGAAACCGTGCAGGTAAATGTTAATAGGACAGAGACTGATGCGATCGTTTAGGAAGTACGCCTAACCATAGGAATGTTGCCTGGACGAGGTGTACGATTAATATCGGCATCCTTAGAGTCGTAAGCGTGTGAGTTATATGAGATGGAGGCACCAAAAGGCGAAGTCACGTAACAATATCACAGTGATCTAGTGACCTACCGGTGCTAAGTCAAGTTAAAGGGGATGACTCCCGTAGCCAATCTAAGATAGATACAAACGGATTGACAGTTAATAAGTTCAGTTTATTATATAAATTATCTAGGTCCAAACAATAAAGACTATAATTGGGGAGGTTAATTACGTTGTGTCGAGTCGTGTCTTTACCTTTCTGTCTTATGTTGGTCGTAGACCGCCTCTATGTCCTTGACATGTTTAATTAATTGTTTGTATGTAAGATGATCCACAATTGGTTCCCTGTGGGGTCCACCTTGATTCACTATAGCTATACTACGATGGGCCTAGTCCTCTTGCTAGTATTGGTTTATGGTGGTCAAGTATATTATAACCTGATTGACCCCGATCACTACGTCATCTACTTAGTTTCTATCCATGAATCTACTTGATTTAATTAATGCGTATCTATGTTAGTTTATATGAATACTGTGCGAATTACTGTTTAATCCGTTGTGTATGATGAAACGCTGAGAGATACGTACAGGGATGTAATCTGGGGGAAAAAGATAATTCGGTCGACCGAGCCCAGCTATTCGGTCGACCGAGCCCCTGTTCATCCGTTAAATAGCCACGTCTTTATGGTTAGTTAACTTAATAGAATTTATTATCTCAGTAGGTATGGCTATGGCTACGTTACTCGCTTAGTTTAATTAAAACGTGTAAAAAGGAAATACCAATATAAAACTCTTAGGTAGGCTTATGAATTGCTCTTCACGGACGTTCGGCGTTATCTAGGTAGGTTTATATTTGGGAATTGCATGCACTCGATTATACGTACGTCGTAGATTAGCATGAGACTATCACTTGGTAATTGCTAGTTGGACGAGAGTTTGAGTGATCGTTTAGGAAGTACGCCTAACCATAGGAATGTTGCCTAGACGAGGTGTACGGTTAATATCGGCATCCTAGGAGTCGTAAGCATGTGAGTTATATGAGATGGAGGCACTTAAAAGGCGAAGTCACGTAACAATATCACAGTGATCTAGCAACCTAACCGGTGCTAAGTCAAGTTAAAGAGGATGACTCCCGTAGCCAATCTAAGATAGATACAAATAGATTAACAGTTAATAAGTTCAGTTTATTATATAAATTATCTAGGTCCAAACGATAAAGACTATAATTGGGGAGGTTAATTACGTTGTGTCGAGTCGTGTCTTTACCTTTCTTGTCTTATGTTGGTCGTAGACCGCCTCTATGTCCTTGACATGTTTAATTAACTGTTTGTATATAGAATGATCCACAATTGGTTCCCTGTGGGATCGACCTTGATTCACTAGAGCTATACTACGATGGGCCTAGTCCTCTTGCTAGTATTGGTTTATGGTGGTCGAGTATTTTATTATAACCTGATCGACCCCGATCAGTATACCATCATTTTTACATTTTTCACAAGCATCGCTACGACTTGACTGAACCTCCAACAATTCAAATTTACGCCGGAGCGCATCCAATAAAGCGCAAATCAAATTGTTCTCCTTCCTCACAACATTTTTCACCAACTCTTTCATTTTTTCATAATCAATAATACCCGTTGATTCTTCAGTTACATTGTTCGGACAAGAGGAGCAGTCAGCTCCTGCTTCAGGGGGACAAGAGGGGCCGTCACCTACATCCTCGTCATTGTCAAAAGTAGTTTGATCATCTTCCCCGGGCATCACACTCACAAAATAGGGTTTTGTTTTTCGGCTTCAGATGGAACCAACTTTCAAAATACATTCACCTGCATTATCTACTACTCATAAATAATGTGAAGTACATGTACATACCAAACTTAAGATACAAATTAAACATCACTACCTTTGAAAATTCAAGAACAACCTCAACTAAAGCTGAGTTGACCCTTTTTCCCGGTCCCTACTTCAACATCATTGGGAGAGCATCTTTGTCAACAATCAGTGAAAACTTTCGAATCGCTTCAAGTGCCTAAACCTACGATGCATGTGTTGGTCCCTTGAAAATGCTTTGGTTAAGTTTAGAGGGGGTGAATAAACTTAACACTTAAAACTTTTGGAGTTAACAAACTCAGCAACTTCGACGACTTTGTTGAAACATCGATAGTCCGTCGACACCCGCAGTCCGTGACTATGAGTTTACTGAATTTGTGCAGCGGAAATATATCAAAAATTAAGCCTTATTACTTGTTGTTGAATATGATACCAAGTATTAGATACTCAGTAGTGTATGTGTGTGATTCAGTAGCTATATTAAGTAGATTGATTTGTTATATAATCTAAGTGCAGAATATAAATGCAGAAAGTAAGTAGGCAGATTTTATAGTGGTTCCAGGTGGTGTAATCATGTCAGTCCACTCTTCTCCTATGATGTTGGAGGTAAGTCACTAGAGATCTTTGATGTAGCTGTTACAAAAATCCCTAATTTGCTTGTCCTTCACCAATAACTATGGCTTCACAAACTGAACACTTGGAACAGGTAGAATTGCTGCTCCAAAGTCTTCCACTGGTCCTTGAAGGGTAGGATGGCCTCTTCACCAGCTCCACCACAAACAACAGTCTTTCACACACAGAAGTGCTTCACTGTCTTCAATAGATTCTTATAAAAGAAAGATTGAATCAAGTAAATGATTCAGTTGCAACAGCTTGATCAGGATGATATGATCAGTAGCTTGAAGTCTTCAAGTGTGTAAACTTGATGTAGCTTGATTGCAGATTACACTTGAAGAATTTATCTGGATCAGTAGCCTTAAGCTCAGTAGGGTCAGCAGGGTGATTTCTTGATTTAATTCTGATTGCTGAAGATAAATCCTTAATTTTCATCAATTTTCATCACTTGTATCTGAATTATGAGTCCTCTATTTATAGGTAGGAGTCCTTGTGACTTGTATTTGAAATTCAAATATAGCCGTTCCAGATTTTGTCCCATTTGACTTGCTTTCTGTCACTGTTCATAGTACGACACAGTCAGACTGCTTTTTGACAGTTTACAGTCTGTCCACCCTTTGACTTGTATCTATTAGATAATCCTCTGTATCTTTCCAACGTCCATTTGATCTTAGCCATTGATTTGTTTGATAAAATCAGAGGTTGTTAGTTGTCCCTTTCTTGTAATCTTCCAATGTAGCCTTTGATTAAATCGAAATATGTGTCCAGCAGGTTCCTGAGAACATAAGTCTGCTGATATACACATCAGTAAGCTTTTCATTATTATGCTGTGTTTAAAAACACTTCAGCTTACTGTCTTTTATCTAACTTTTCTTTATGAAGTTAGATTACACATTTTTGCAAATAACTAAGTTCCAATCACCACTTAATTTGTGGAACTTAGACCTTGTACACAAGGTATATGTAATCAGTTTAGGTCATCACAGACTTGCCTAAATTCTGATTCCAGATCCTTGACTTTAATTACTAAGTTTAAATTCCGCTGCGTTAAACTAGTGATTTCCTTACAGTGGTATCAGAGACAGACTTCGAGCTTAAGCAATAAGCATAAATTAATTGCGTAGTATTTAATAGATAGATGCAAGATTTAAATCACAAACCGTTAAAACAAAAAAAAAACAAAAAATTAGGGTTTATGGGGGAATCGGCCGACTGGCGGCGGCGGCGGCGGTCTTCGGGCTGCCGTCCGTCGGCTGTCTTCTTCCAATGGGGGAGATCGTCCCTTTTCATTTTGTGATATTTATTATGCATAGATATCTCATTTGTTTAGTTGTGTCATATGGCAACCAATGGTTCAAATAGTTTGGGCCATTGGGAAACCATATGGCCTGTTGGCCTTTCCAAATTTTGATTTGGAATAGGCCTAGGCCCTTTTCAAATATTTGATTTGTAAAAGGCCTAGGCCTAGGCCACTTCCAAAATTTTGATTTTGGAAAGTGGCCAGGCCTAAACCAAAATTATTTGGCCTTTCCAAATATTTGATTTGGAATAGGCCTAGGCCCTTTTCAAATATTTCATTTGTAAAAGGCCTAGGCCTAGACCACTTCCAAAATTTTGATTTTGGAAAATGGCCAGGCCTAAGCCAAATTTAGTTTTGGAAAGGAAGCAAATAGGAGACTTTATGATTTTAATTTTGTTTTGAAAAGTTCAAATTTAATTAAAATTAAAATCGATTTAAAATTAAAATCGATTTAAAATTAAATGTTAATTTTAAAATTAAATATAATTAATTAAAAGTTATTTAATTATTTGACGTGATAAAATAAAGACGCATAAGTAGTTAAAAATTAGAATTTAATCTTTTTCATAAGATAAAATTGTATGGATTAGATGTGTAGATATAGTGTGATTATATGGACCCCGATTGATCATGGACTCGACCAATAGGATAGATGGGAATGTTTTCTTTATGTTGGTTTTTGAAAAATTGTCCTAGGCCGTTATGAAGAACGTGACCTAGTTTACTTTTTGCAATTATCCCATTCCCGTTAGCTCCCCCCGTGTGCGGCGGGTGTAATTATTAGATAAATTATTATGTAACAAGAAAGGGGCAAGAAGTTGAAGACCAAGGAGAGATAAAGAACCCATTGGCGTACAGCAATAAAGATCCTATTGGCGGTTGCAGATACCCTTAGTTTGTGACCCGCGGTTTCGTCAGTTTGTATTCGAAACCGCACCTAGGAAAAGTCCATGATCATACCGGTTATTTTGTGTGCGGAATGTTGTGTATGTTTTACTTTATAATATATAGTAGTAATATGCACATAGTAGATGAGACCAAAATTAAACCAAATTAATTAAGTGAATTAATTTTAAAATTATTCCCACACCAAAACTCGAGCCAATATTGTCTCCCAATATTATAATGACGGTGAAAAGCCCTTGTTCAGATCCAACTGATCGGCCCACGTCGGGAGTTGACCTACCACGGGTATATCGTTATTATTGAGATATGATCGTTACGAGATCTCATGAATATTGGGTTACGACTCGACTAAAATCTTACGGTGATTGGCCCTCGTCAGGACCGTCTGATTTTAGAGACAAGGGGTTGACTATCACATGGTGATGTGAAACGTCAAAGAGTTGATTAGTCAGCCACTGGGAATCGCATGCGATGCGATTGGTAGGAGTACCTACCCGTCGAAATTATCTCGGTTGATCGGCCCTCGTCGGGAATCGAAGTAACTAGATGGGATCCCAGCCACTAAAGAATTATTTAGATTCTTGAAAGCCAATTGGTAATAGTTGGCTAGTGGGAGTAAAACCTTAGGAAATTTTTAAGTGCAAATTTAGGGTTTTCTATACATGAGCTTTTACTTATTCTATCTTTGTTTATTGTTGTTGAAAATGTCAAACAAATTGAACCTTCGTTATATCATCGAAAACAAGCTTGCCGAAACTAATTTTCTCGATTGGGAAAGAAACCTCAAAATTGTTTTGAGGCACGAGAAGATTGGTTATGTCGTGGACGAGGCCCTACCGGAAAAGCCCGCTGAGGGTTCGGCTGCAGATGTTGTCGAGAAGTACAACAAGCACTGTTCTGACAGTAGTGATGCTACATGCATCATGCTTGCTTCTATGACACACGAACTGCGAAACGACATGAGTCTATGGACGCCTACACAATCATGGTCCGCCTAAAGGAACTCATGCTTCTCGATCTCACACTTTGAGAGGTACGAGGTATCGAAGGCCCTGTTTGGTTGTAAGATGGAATTTGGGACTGCTGTGGGGTCACACATGCTTAAAATGAGCGGGTACATAGAGAGTCTTGGGAAGCTGGGCCACAATTTGGAACGAGAGTTGAGTATTGACTTGATTCTGCAATCTCTACCTGATTCATTCTCGCAGTTCGTGATGAACTATCACATGAACAAGATAGATTGCTCCCTTGCGGAGTTATTAAACATGTTGAAGACTGCTGAGGGCACTGTGGGGAAGGGAAAGCAAGTGTTGCTGGTCACTTCGAGCAAGGGCAAGGAAAAAGCCCAGAAAAAGTCCAAGAAGGCGAAGGCGGCACCTAAGCCAATGCCTAAGATAGCAAAAGACAAATCCAAGGATGCTTGCTTCCATTGCGGTGAGACCGGCCATTGGAGGAGAAACTGCAAAGGCTTCTTGAGTACCAAGAAGAAGCATTCTGATGCTTCGACTTCAGGTATATTTATGATTAAGATCAACATTACTTCTTCTAAGTCTAACCACTGGGTATTAAATACTGGTTGTGGTTCTCATATTTGTACGAATATGCAGGCACTAAGAAGAGCTAGAGATCTGAAGAAAGGAGAGGTGGACCTACGCGTTGGAAATGGAGCAAGTGTTGCTGCTCTAGCCGTAGGAGTTTATTTTCTTTCATTTCCCAGTGGGCTAGTACTTGAACTTAGTAACTGTTATTTTGTTCCTGCTCTTACGAAGAGTATTATTTCCATTTCCGCATTAGATGTTGATGGTTTTTCATTTACGTTTGAGAATAAATGTTGTTCTTTTTCACGTGATGGAATCTTTTATGGTACTGGCATACTTAGCAATGGTCTCTACATATTAGATATGAATGTTGACGTACTTAATATAAATAACAAGAAATCCAAAACAAATGACTTGAATGAATCCTACTTATGGCATTGTAGACTTGGCCATATAAATAAGAATCGCATTTCCAAACTCCATAAAGATGTGGAATGTTGGATCAATTCGATTACGAATCGTTTGACACATGTGAAGCTTGTTTACTTGGCAAGATGACAAAGTCACCTTTTAGTGGCAAAGCGATAAGATCCAGTGAATTGCTTGAGCTCATACATACTGATGTGTGTGGCCCAATGTCGATTCAAGCCAAAGGAGGATACTCTTATTTTATCACTTTCACTGATGACCATTCTCGCTATGGTTATATATACTTAATGAAGTATAAGTCTGAAGCCTTCAAAAAGTTCAAAGAATTCAGAAGTGAAGTGAAGAAACAACTAGGTAAATAAATCAAAACACTTCGATCCGATCGAGGTGGAGAATATCTAGATAGAGAGTTTCAAGACTATTTGAGGGAGAATGGGATTCTACCTGAATGGACCCCTCCCAAGACGCCGCAAATGAATGGCGTGTCTGAGAGGAGGAACCGCACCTTGTTAGACATGGTGCGATCCATGATGAGCTACGCAGTTCTTCCAAAATCGTTTTGGGGGTATGCTCTAGAAACCGCATCCTATACACTGAACCGAGTTCCATCAAAGATGGTTGATTCCACACCATACGAGGTATGGCATAAGTGAAAACCAAGTCTAGCATATCTTAAACCTTGGGGTTGTCCCACTTACGTGAAGCGGATGATGCCTGACAAATTAGAAGCTAGATCTGACAAATGTCTATTTGTGGGATATCCTAGAGAAACTAGAGGATACCAATTTTACCATCCTGAGGAACAAAATGTGTTTGTTGCCAGGACTGGCCACTTTCTAGAGAAAGAGTTTATTCTGGATAGGGTCAGTGGGAGTAAAATTGATCTTGAAGAAATTCGAGAACCACTTCGGATAACAGTCAGTTGATGGAAGTAGAGGACTTGCCGCACAGTGATGTGACGCCGGCCTCTACCGTGGACACACTAGCACCTCGAAGATCCACCAGGGAACGCCATGAACCCAAAAGGTATACTGGCGTGTATCTCATGGAAGATGAGGACTCTCGAACTTATGAGGAAGTGCTATTAAGGCATGACAAAGAGAAATGGCTGAAAGCCATGAATTCTGAAATGGAATCCATGAAAGACAACCAAGTTTGGAACTTGGTTGATCCACCTGAAGGAATAGTTCCTATTGGGTGTAAATGGGTCTTCAAGAGAAAGACTGACAGGACGGTAACGTGACTACCTACAAGGCTAGGTTGGTGGCAAAAGGTTATAAGCAAAGACAAGGAGTTGACTATGACGAAACCTTTTCGCCTATTGCCATGTTAAAATCCATTAGAATTTTGCTCGCTATTGCAGCATACCATGATTACGAAATCTGGCAGATGGATGTGAAAACAGCTTTCCTTAACGGGAACCTGTCTGAGGAAGTGTAGATGACACAGCCTGAGGGTTTCACAACCAATGACGCCAAGATGGTGTGTAAACTGCAAAGATCCATTTATGGATTAAAGCAAGCTTCTCTGAGTTGGAATCTTCACTTTGATGAGATAATCAAACAGTTTGATTCCATCAAGAATGAAGATGAGGCCTGTGTTTACAAGAAGGTTAGTGGGAGTGCCATTGTGTTCCTAGTGCTTTATGTAGATGACATATTGCTCATAGGGAATGATGTGCCTATGTTACAATCAGTCAAAGCTTGGTTATCCAAGAACTTCTCAATGAAGGACTTGGGTGAGGCAAATTATATTCTAGGAATAAAGATCTATAGAGATAGATCTAAAAGGTTGCTTGGTCCGTCGCAATCCACCTATATAGACAAGATGCGAAGAGATTCGGCATGGAGCGATCCAAGAGAGGATTGCGCCCATGTCACATGGGGTCTACTGTCAAAGGGAATGAGTCCCAAGACAGAGGAGGAAAGGGCACAAATGAGTAAGATCCCTTATGCTTCGGCAATCGGGTCTATCATATATGCCATGTTATGCACAAGACCAGATGTCTCGTACCCTATTAGTATGAATAGTAGGTACCAGTCCAATCCAGGTGATGGTCACTGGATTGCTGTCAAGAATATCCTGAAGTACTTGAGACGTACTAGGGATATGTTCCTGGTTTTCAGGAATGAAGATTTAGTATTACGAGGTTATACAGATGCCAGTTTCCAAACTGACAAGGACGACTATAAGTCGCAATCTGGATTTGTTTTCACGCTTAACGGCGGAGTAGTAAGCTGTAAGAGTTCCAATCAGGAGACTACTGCAGACTCTACAACGGAAGCCGAATACATAGCAGCCTCGGAGGCGGCAAAGGAAGCAGTTTGGATGAAGAAGTTCATTACTGAACTTGGTGTGGTTCCATCCACTGAAGGTCCAGTGCCTCTGTACTGTGATAATAATGGAGCGATATCTCAATCGAAGGAACCAAGGTCTCATCAGATGTCCAAACATGTGCTACGGCGCTATCACTTGATTAGAGAGATAGTAGATAGAGGAGATGTAAAGATAGAGAAAGTCCACACGGATGATAACATAGCTGATCCGTTAACCAAGGCATTGTCTCAAGCTAAGCATGAGAAACATGTTCACTTGCACGGGCTTAGGCATATGGGTGATTGGCTTTAGGCCAAGTGGGAGATTGTTGGAAAGGTGTCCTAAACCCAATCGGGTTGGACCGGATCCGACAGGGTCGGGTCATTTACAGTCTATTTAGTTCATGTAATAACTTTATTATGATTAATAAAAGCACTTATGTTATTATATATTGTTTATCTTCATATTATTTGTTGTATATATATATATATATAGTAACGTCCCTAGTATCAATCTGTGATAGAGAAACCATGATAGTGATTATGGTTGATGATATCTCTAATCACTATAACAAGGTTGGTACTTAAATGTCTCTAGTCTTACATATTATCAAACGGGACATTGATAGTATAATCAGAATAGCACGTATTGGATGTCTTCTATCTTTTAGAAGATAGGGATAGATCTCGTCTATCGAAGTGTAGGGACACTTGGACTGTACGTGGACGTGTATTAGAGAATGCGTACGTTAGACTGACCCACTTACATTAAGTGTCACACTATTGGCGGTTGTGTAATTATCTTTTTGACCGGAGTCTTCATGGCATCACGGTGTGGATTGTCAAGCTTTGACACTATTGAGATTTCTCCTAACCACGGGGCGATCATGCGGTAGTGATTGGGTATGATATTGAAGCATGCGGAGTATACATGATTGGTAGTCCGGAAATCGCGTATCCTATGATTGGGATCGAATATCCGAAATGGCCTTATTATAAGGAATGTCTAGCTCTCGAGAATCTTTGCAAAGTGGGAGTAAATGTGTTATTCCGAGAGAGCATGATATCCGGATTATAAGATATGATCGTCAATGTATTGACACTCGAGATACGATCGTATGGATATTAATTCAGTGGTAGGATTGTAAGTTACATGGTAACCGCTTCACATGAAAGGTAGTAGTCATTGCTTCTGACTCTTCCGATGATTGGGGGTCACGGTGTGTTTCTACACGCTATCCCGTGATCATTAGGTATGAAGGGCATTTTAGTAATTGCACTTTGTGTCTACGGCCAACATATTCGGAAGCCTATCGGGTCACACACATATAAACATCGAGTCGGATTAAAATGCAGTTATAGTTGATAACCAAATAAGGAAAGTTTATCTCTAGACTATAAAGGTTATGGTGGTAAATTAATATGGTGGTATTTATTTAGTATGAATAAATAAAATACAAGATATTAATTATATACAAATTATATTAATTAAAGAATATTCCGGAAGCCAATTATGTGGCACATGGGGCGCCACATTTAAGTGTATGAGATACACTTGGATTGTGCACTTTAATTAATTAGATTGCCATAATATTAATATAAGATATTAATTGATTTTGGAAAAATAGATTTATGGTAATAAGATAATTATATTCAATATAAGATATTGACAAAATAAATTATAATTAAAGAGATAAATCAATCTAGTTGATTTTCCTTATTTTATTGGGAAAAGGTTTTCTTCTCCTACACACATATGGGGCGCCACTTTTAACTATAAATAAGAGGTGGGTGTCAAGATCTTTTGTACATCACAATTGCAAGAGCTCATAGTTCTTGTGTAAAATAGAGAGCAATCCATAGTGAGTTTGTGAGGGAGGAAAAAGGCCGGTCTAGCAACCGGAGTTTTTCCGATAGCAATCCAAGGAGGATTCCGGCAAGGGGTTCGTGTGCATTAGCGATAGAGGCCGGACGCGTGGACGGCTTACGCACTGAACTACTCTCCGTTGACGGTCAAAGCGACAATCTTATATATCATCTGAGGTATAACCGTCAAACTACTTAACGTGTTTATTGCATTAAACGAAGAACGATCTAGAAAAGGAAATCAAATTTTAAATTCCGCTGCGTTAAACTAGTGATTTCCTTACAGGATCTTGTGCAGGCACAAACTTAGGACCAATTCTGGTACTAGGTTCAGTGACCTTACTGGATCCACTCTTATTGGATTGTTGAGTTCCAAATCCAAGCCCTCTTCTATCACCATAAGGCTTTCCAGATTAGATGCAGTGGAGGAACAAGATGGTTCGGCAGACTCAGAGGCTACTGAATGTACAGTAGGCTTATGCTGATTCTGTCCACCTTCTTTTTCCTTACCTTTGAGAATTCTTAACTCAGCATTTAATCTTTCAACTTCTTATTGAAGAGCTTCTTAATCAGCCTTCACAATCTCATAACCAGATTGTATTATCCTTAGTTGATTAAGGATGGCATCCAAAGTTTCTTCATTGTCAGAATTTTTAGGATTTGAACCACAGGTTGATTCACAATCACTTCCAGCAGGAGTGTTTATAGATACAGTATTGTATACCTCCTCTGTTTCATCCATGTTGGCCATTAAAGCATAATCTTCCATTTCAGCAACCAGTGCAGTATCATCAGATTCATTTCCTTTTTCTGACTCTACTTCATACCCTGATTCATCTTCAGCAACCATAGCCTTCTTTCCATGTCTTCTTTGTTGGCTCTTGGTCTTCAGTAGGTCTAGACAATCAGGGTCTAAAATGTCCAGGCTTCTTGCAGTTAAAGCAAAGATAATCAGGTTCCTTTTTCTGTTTTAACTCAGGACAGTCTGGTTTGAAGTGTCCTGGTTTCTTGCAATGATAACATAAATAATCATTATCTTTCTTTGAATCATCCTTCTTCTTTTCACTGAATTTCTTTGTGAAATTCCTTGGAGAACCTTTTCCATTTTTCATCATCTTGATTTTCTTGCTCAGTAGGGCAATCTGCTCTTGCATTTCATCCAGCGGATCATCTTGAGCTCCTGATGTTTCTTCTTGATGTGAAGCAGCCAATGCAGTGGTCTTTGGCTGTTCTTTTTCGGTTTCAGGCACAAGCTTTTTGCTAAATTCATAGGCCTTGAGATCTGAAAACAGTTTGAAGGTGTATTCTTCATGTAAGCTCCTCATTTCTTCTATGGCAGTCACCTTCATCTCCCAAACTTCTTTTGCATGTAATGCTTCCAAGATTTTTGAGTTGATTTCTTCTTGTGAGTACTTAACACTTAGTAGGGTGAGTTCATCCATGATTGCATTGAATCTTGATTCCATTTGTTCAATGGTTTCATTTGGTTTCATCTTGAACTCTTGGAACTTCTTCTTGGCCACACTGATCTTATTCTTCTTGATTGTATCAGTGCCTTCACAGATTAATTGCAACTTGTCCCAAAGTTCTTTTGCAGTTTTGCAATCATTCACCTTCATGTACATATTGCTATCTAAAGTTCTATAAATGTCAATAGCAATATTGTTGAGATTTTCTCTCTTTCTATCTTTAGCAGTCCATTCCCTTTTTGGTTTTGGAATGTACTGTGTTTCATCACCCACTGTTACTGACTTGGTAATTTCCAGTGGTCCATCTGTCAGCACATCCATCATTTCATCATGTGTGGCAGCTAGATAAGCCTACATACGACGTTTATACTCATCAAATCTATCTAAAGAACACATCGGCATAGTTCTAGCATACTGGTAGTTATCCATGATGCAAAGCTTTGAAAATCAGTAACTTGAAAAAGTTTTTAAAGTATTTTCACAAGCACAATAAGTAGGATTACTTCAGAACAAAACCTGGCTCTGATACCAATTATTGGTCCCTTGAAAAGGCTTTGGTTAAGTTTAGAGGGGGGTGAATAAACTTAACACTTAAAACTTTTGGAGTTAACAAACTCAGCAACTTCGGCGGCTGGCGATACTTCGATAGTCTGTCGACGTGAGTTTACTGAATTTGTGCAGCGGAAATATATCAAAAATTAAGCCTTATTACTTGTTGTTAAATATGATACCAAGTATTAGATACTCAGTAGTGTAGGTGTGTGATTCAGTTGCTAGATTCAGTAGATTTATGTGTTATATAAACTAAGTGCAGAATATAAATGCAGAAAGTAAGTAGGCAGATTTTATAGTGGTTCCAGGTGGTGTAATCCTGTCAGTCCACTCTTCTCCTGTGATGTTGGAGGTAATTCACTAGAGATCTTTGATGTAGCTGTTACAAAAATCCCTAAGTTGCTTGTCCTTCACCAATAACTATGTCTTCACAAACTGAACACTTGGAACAGGTAGAATTGCTGCTCTAAAGTCTTCCACTGGTCCTTGAAGGGTAGGATTGCCTCTTCACCAGCTCCACCACAAACAACAGTCTTTCACACATAGAAGTGCTTCACTGTCTTCAGTAGATTCTTATAAAAGAAAGATTGAATCAAGTAAATGATTCAGTTGCAGCAGCTTGATCAGGATGATATGATCAGCAGCTTGAAGTCTTCAAGTGTGTAAACTTGATGTAGCTTGATTGCAGATTACACTTGAAGAATTTCTCTGGATCAGTAGCCTTAAGCCCAGTAGGGTCAGCAGGGTGATTTCCTGATTTAATTCTGATTGCTGAAGATAGATCCTTAATTTTCATCAATTTTCATCACTTGTATCTGAATTAGGAGTCCTCTATTTATAGGTAGGAGTCCTTGTGACTTGTATTTGAAATTCAAATATAGCCGTTCCAGATTTTGTCCTATTTGACTTGCTTTCTGTCACTGTTCATAGTACTAACACAGTCAGACTGCTTTTTGACAATTTATAGTCTGTCCACCCTTTGACTTGTATCCATTGGATAATCCTCCGTATCTTTCCAACATCCATTTGATTTTAGCCATTGATTTGTTTGATAAAATCAGAGGTTGTTAGCTGTCCCTTTCTTGTAATATTCCAATGTAGCCTTTGATTAAATCAAAATATGTGTCCAGCAGGTTCCTGAGAACATAAGTCTGCTGATATACACATCAGTAAGCTTTTCCTTATTATGCTGTGTTTAAAAACACTTCAGCTTACTGTCTTTTATCTAACTTTTCTTTACGAATCTAGATTACACCTTTTTGCAAATAACTAAGTTCCAATCACCACTTAATTTTTGGAACTTAGACCTTGTACACAAGGTATATGTAGTCAGTTTAGGTCATCATAGACTTGCCTAAATTCTGATTCCATATCCTTGACTTTAATTACTATGTTTGATCCCTTAGCCTTCAATTACTGAGTTTGAGCCCTCAGCCTCCAGTCTTCAGCAGGTTCCTGACTAGTCTACTGACCTAGCTACCCTACTGATCTAGACCAGTCTGTTGATATAAAACAGCTGACCTTTTACAGTGCTTGTTTGATCAAACCTATACAAGACCAAACTCTAATAAACCTATACAATTGATCTCGACATCTTTTAGCCTTTGCATTATAACAGCTAGTCTGGCACTCATCACTAAAACTTAAAAATAAGTCCAACACATGTACATACAAGTGATGCATCAAACATAACCAAAAACTTTAACAACCTACATAACAATGTTTTCATAGATAAATTATGAATTAAAACAAGGGAATTGCCTTTAACATACCTTTAGAGCATGCGGGAAACCATATAAACTATATTGGATTGGGACCTTTTCAAAAACATCGCTTAGGTCCCTCCTAAAAACATAGACAATGCTTTCATAAGATAAAGTTCCCCATGGATACTTGTTGAAAGCATCCAAATCATCAACAATTGAAAAACCACCAATCCACCGCAATATTCTTTTCCGTTGCCAAGACAACGTACGTCAAGATAACAAGAAACACCAACTTGTAGTGGTATAAACCATTCTTAGCCTTAATAAACTCTTCGCACATGTGCTTCATATATATTGACGCATGGTTTTCAAAATACTTCTTAACTAATCTAGACTCTTTTCCTATGCCATCATCCACATTGTTATAATCACCAGTCAAGAAACCCGTAACAAGAACAAACTCTTCTCTACTGAATTGTATCTTTTTGGTTTCAACTTTAAACCAAAAAACATTTGGATTTATTGGCCTTGCCAATCTCATTAGCAATTGATGTACTATATGATTGGCTTTGAGATCCGGCAAATTGATTAACCTTCCAAAACAAGACTGTTCCAACATTTTTTTGTGCTTCAGGTTTAGCATTTTATAAACTTCTTTTGCTTTACCAATTGCACAACGGTTTGCAATCTCACATTTTGTAGTCCTATTTCTGGGCTAAGAGCATAAACCAGCTCCCCCTCCATTTTTCAACCAATTATCTATAACAAATAAAATAAAGGTATCAATCGAATTAAAGCACAAATGAATAACATAATTTACGTTCAACACCATAACAAATCACAATCAGTCCATCCTAATCTCTAAAATCATATACATAACAATAATTTAAACTCAACACAAAAAATAAAACATGTTTAAATGCATTGGCTCGAGTGAATTAAATCTACATACAAATACCAATATGAAATTTGCAGATTTGCTCGAAGGTTCCGGTTAGCTTCTTCAAGTTCTTGATCTTAGGGAATTGGCCGATTTGCTTCCTCTTGGAGAAGAGAAGTTTGCACATTTCCTCGAATGTTGAAGAAATTTGCAGATCACAAATTCGAGTCTGGGTATGTGGTGATTTTGGGCGGTGAATTTTTAGGGATTTCACGGTAATTAATGCTGGTGGATGAAAACCGAGAAGTTTTCGGGGGGAATTGGAAGGATTTCAATGAAGGATTTATGGCACATTTGTTTTCCAAGAATGGAATGGAATATTTTACTAAATTTTCCATTCACATGTTTGTTTACTAATGGAATGGTAATACTTTTATTCCTACCAAATCCGATGGAATAAAAATAGAAACCCTGGAAAGAAAACCCGCCGTTCTTTATTCACTCCAGTCGAACCCGCCTGCTTCATTCACCCTAGTCGATCACAAGAAGAAGACCTAGCCTTCCTCCTTGTGCTACTGCTTGGAGAAACACCGCTCTTGCAACTTCGATTTCTTGAGGTAATCTTGATTATATTGTCGAATTTTTCTTTTCTTTTTGCCTCTCATCCATCATCGTGCTTGTTTTATGTTCTTGTTCGGTTTTATTGTTGATTTCTTGCATTTCCCATGGCGTTTTCTGATAAATTTCGTATTTATTAAAGTTTGATTCAAAAGGTCTCATAGTTTATTGAAGATGTTTTCTGATGGGTTCTTACCCGAAAAAATCTCCTACTGAAAAGGAACATTTGGTCTTTTGATTTTTTTTGGTCTGCTGTACTTTTGTTTGGTTAATTTGCATATTCTTGAGTAAAATCTTGACCTCGTAACTTTATGTGGTGTGGTCGGTCGTTATGATTAGTCTGCTGCACTTTTGTTTGGCTGCTGCTATGTGTGAAAAATTAAGAAAAACACGTTTTGTCTAAGGAAAAGAAATGCGAATTTTTTTATTGATAATGCAGAGGCTATATTACAACCAATTTATAATGGTGAACTGACTAAAAGGACAGAAACTGGTTTGAAGTATGCTAATCATTTATTTTTGATAGATAAGTATAAAAAGAACTCAAAGGATAAGCTTCTGAGATTAGACTCCATCCTATTTTCGAACTTGCAGACTCAGTTTCACACTCAATAAACACATCTTAGAATCGTGATTTATCACACCTTATTACACCACCGACTTTATCTCTCCTAGTCCAGTTTGTTTGAATGAGTTTGCAGGGGTGTAAACTTTATGATGGGCTATAGTTTCGGTGTAAACTTTATGTGCTTCTTTGTTTCCTTTCTTTCTAGCACATAGGTGGATTGTGTGTTCTTTCTAGCTCTATTCTCTTCTCATCTAGCTTGGTTGGATGGCATATGATTGGTGTTTTCTTAGGTGTTGGCCTGAATTTCATAAATTGTTTAAGGTCCATTTTTCCTGTTGTAATTGTCTTAATTAAATGAGTAAAGCCTGATTTTGCTCTTTGTTGTGAGTATATATTGTTATGGAAACTATTCTCACAACATTCCACCGGATGATTGGTTGTGCTTCCTTCAGTCTGTCATTGTGAATGCATTGAGAGGGTATTGTCGGCCAGCTTAATCATTCTCCACCCTTTATAACCTTTTCTTTGAATGAATATGTTCTTAATGGTTTTGTTGTGTTAAGACTCAAAAACCGGTGTGTAGTATGGTTAGAGTCGAATGCCGGTGTGATAAGATTCTTTCACGTCTATGGTTGCAAATCTTAAAATACTTTGGGAACAAATGTTGGCAAGTTGTTTCTGGACTAGTAAATAAACTAACCATTGATGATGTCATATTCCTTTTGATCAGCTTCTAATAAATTGCCTCAAAATCTTTTGGGCATATCCATAATATGGATATGTCAAAGATTTATAAGCCTTTGCCCCTTCTATCAAGTGCTTCATATTTCTTTCTGTTGGCGGCAAAAAAAAGAGTTTTAATCCCATATATCCATATTCACAATTTAAGTACGATGAATCCAATATGAGTTTGTTAAAGTGATCCCGTATATCCATATATCCATATTCACAGCTTTTTTGTATTATCAACTTAAAAAGTCTTTTCTGGTGACCTTAAAGTGATAACTGCACAATAGAGGTTCTATTTTATCCTAGTAAACTGCAGCAATCTGGACAGGGTCTAAGGTATCATCAATCCAATCAACATACACTACGCTGATATATCAAATGTAAACATTGGTTACACCATTGTATTTTTCCGGTGTATTGTATCACAACTTTGCTACTATAATATTGTTGAAGTTGTATTTTTAATTTTTTGTAGAACTTAACTACTCTTGTTGTCTTCTTGGCCGGCTCTTATCGCATGATCTTTATTGTCAACGAGAAATAGAAATTTTCGTGTTGTTGTGGCTTGGTGGATGCAATTGTTGGAGTTGATTAAGGTACTTGTCCTAGTTACGAGCTATAGTGCACAATAGGAAGGAGACACATATATTCCACATGGTCTCGTACGAGCCCAAAAGCGTAGCGAACACCTCAAATGGCTCATTTACGAGAACAATGTCTATTGTCAGGATAACCTCAGAGTTGAACTCCTACTTCTGTACTTCTGTGCGATTTACTTGAAAGTAGAGGGCTAACGTATAGCAAGAGTGTTCGCATAGATGAGATGGTTGCCACATTCCTCAATATCATTGCACATCACACCAAAGTTCGTTCCGTAAAGTTTAGTTTATGGAGATCGAGTCAGACTATACACAAGCATTTTCATAGAGTGTTGAAAGCTTTCATACGATGTCATAGTGTCCTCCTTGCAAAGCCTGAACCTGTACCAACCGATTCAGCTGACCAATGATGGAAGTGGTTTAAGGTAAGTAGCACACCATTTTGCGAATCATACATAGTGCTCGTAGATTGTTTATCCATGGATTTGAAAATGATGAATACTTGCAGGGATGTCTAGGTGCTCTTGATGGAACACACATCCCGGTAAGAGTTGATATGAGCGTTAGACCACGCTATAGGACACGAAAAGGACAAATAGCTATGAATGTCTTGGGTGTATGCAATCCGAACATGGAATTCATTTTTGTATTACCAGGCTGGGAGGGTTCTGCTACCGATGGACGAGTTTTACGAGATGCTATCCATATGCAAAATGGTTTGAGGGTTGCAAGAGGTTTGTCATGACCTTAGAATATATTTTACATTTATTGGTGTGATCACTATTTTATTTATTTGACTTACATTCGAGTGTAGGGCAATATTACTTATGTGACGCTGGATACACCAATGGAGAAGGTTTTTTGCACCTTATCATGGTCAACGATAGGATAGAAGTGATTGGGGTGGGAGCGCCCATAGACCTAGTAATTTTAAAGAACTTTTTAACTACAAGCATTCTAGTGCAAGAAACGTAATTGAGAGAGGCTTTGGTGCTATTAAGATGCGGTGTGCTATACTTAGAAGTCCTTCATTTTACCCTGTTGGAAATAATATTTGTGTTTTGATGATGATTCGTCATATAATTAATAAGATCTCTTATAACCCATGATGATGGAATCATGACTAGCTGTTATAGTGCATAATAAAAGAAGAAGCAAGAAATAGTCTAGAGAAAAGGGTACAAGTTCTATCTAGAGTCTGAACCTTGTATAGGTTATTTCAGATAAGCATTGTAATAGTTAGGAACTAGGCAAACAGCTGAGTCGCAACAAGAAAATTGAGTATACATATGAAGAACTGAGGGTTCAGACTCAGTTATGAGAAAACTGAAGAAGATAAGTTCGATGAGGGACACAGACTCGGTTGACTCATCTAGAAGACTGAAGAACTGAGGGACACAGACTCAGTTGTCGAAGACTGAAGAACTGAGGTGGCAAACTCAGTTAGAAGCTGACTAAATCGTGACTATAAGTCAGAATTCAGTCAAGTCTGTGGTGACCTGAAACTGAACTATAGATCATGTAAAACTGAGTAATCTTAAGCACAAAGATTATCAGGAGAAGAAGGAAGCTGAATGGTGTACTACGACTTAGTCAATAAAAGTCGGATGTCAAGAATACAAGGTACTCAGTTTGGAAGAAGAGTAGAAAACTGAGTTAAGGCCTTGTTGGATTTAAACTGACCAAACGACAAAATGCCGTACATATGAACGTTGGCTAAACGACAAATGTAACGGCTACAAGAGCTAGTTGACCGTTGATGAGCTAAAAATTCACCCACTAAAAAATACATTTATAAAGACTCGCAACTGTGGGTAAACTAACTCTCTAACTGGCGAGTACCGGTCGATTGCTAGGATAGCTACGGGAGTACGAGGTCGTCCCAAGAGAAATGTGGTTGTGAGTACCAAAATGAACGTCGAACTTAGTCTAGGCGATCAAAGTTTAGGTGGAGTGTTTTATACTAATGCGAAAAATAAATATTTTTAACTAACGAGATTAACTAGGTGATTAAAAAGCATAGCCGAGCCATGATCCAACAGGTTATCTCCCCACAGGAAAAACTTGATAAGGAGTGTGTTTTATCGATTCGGTTCATATGATATTCACGGGAGTCAACTCTTTATTCTTGCGTTAAGATCGAACGGCTCTCACTTAACCCCCACACTAGGTTTATTAACCCTCCCTTTAGAGAGCTAACTCGCCTAACATGGTTGACCGGAATAAAAAGCCGTTGAAAAACCTCACAAAAACATAATTTTAACGTATCACTTAGGTTGCCAATCTAACGATTAAGACTATGGTTTAGTGATTTTAAAACATGTTTCGCACATCTCGTAAAAATAAGAATTTCACTTTGGCATAGTCCGGATCGTCACTTAGATTGTCAATCTAACAATCGGGACTATGATTAGTGATATCCATATCTCACATCTCACCGCAAAATACATTTATAAGCTCGATGTAACCGTGAACAAAGTTGTCAATTTTATTCAAAGTTATTAAAATGACCAAAACAAGTTTAAAACATGATTTTATCATAAAAACGTTAAATTAAACACAACACAACTCCATCTCGTTTCCCGAGGGTTGATTTTACTCGTTTTCACATAATTCGGCTATGTTGAGTTTAACTACTCATATTAACGAAAATAACAACGAAAATAACAAAACGAAAGAAAACAAAACGAAAAAAATAACTACAGCTATATAGATATACGTATAGATGTATATATAGATATACATAGATATAGATATATATATAGTATACGTATATATATATATATATATTTATACTAATTGCATAAAAGTAAAAGAAAGCAATAAAAGACGGAAACGAAATTATATTAAAACGATAACTAGTCGGGTTATTACACCGACATTATAACGACATATATTACTACATATAGACCCCCCCAAAACATAATTAAAAGAAGGAAGAAGGAGAAGAAGGGGGGGCAAAAGGTCTCTCGCATGCTTTGTGTTCCATATATATAGAAAATGTTGAAGCCGGATCGATCCGGATTAGTGCCGGATCGATCCGAGCTCATCATCACTAATCATTGCGGTAACATGCAAAGCACATGCGGCGGAGAATTTTATATATAATTATATATTAAACTTCTAAAATTCATATCTTGAGTTGTAGGCCTCCAATAATTATGACTCAAACGTCAAAATTAAGCTCTCGGAAAATTCTTCAACTTTCATGAAGGACACTTCTTCGAAAAACGTCGTTTTGATGGGCCATTCCCATTACGTGTCGTTTGCGACATTTTCCTTAATACAAATCAATTAGCCACTTGACCACCATTTGAGTTGTAGAAGTCCGATTGACTTGATTCAAAATCCATTGGAAAGCTCGTTGAATAATCTACAACTTTCATGAAGGATTCTTCTTCAGAAAACGCCGTTTTGATGAGCCATTCGTATGTCGTGTCGTTTTCGGGGTTTTTACTATTACGAATCGATTAGCCACTTGGTCATAACTTGAGTTGTAGACCTCCAATTAACATGATTCAAAATGCGTTGGAAAGCACTATCAAAGATCTACAACTTTCATTAAGAAGTCATCCCCTGAAAATGCCTCTAAGCTGGGTCAAATCTCCGTCGAAAATATGTAACGATTCAAGTACTTTGGAAAAACGACCCTTTTGAACTCGTAAGCTTGTGGCACCTTCTTCTAACCCTCTAAACACCTCTTTTAGGGCTCAAAACATGTCGTTACGTAGAATCTTGGTCCACTTATGATTACGCAATAAACCACCAAAATACCAAACGTAAATCCGACACGACACTCCGGTTACTAAACCGGTACAAAAACTAGTAAAAACACATAAAAACATGATATTTTATAAAATAACTACTACTAACATATGTAGATGAAACATAGGAATTAATGACTCGAACTGATATAAAAATACTCGAAATGATATCAGAAACGGGTTGAAAAGTTATAAAAATAACGGTGAATTTTTCCGTTATCACAACCCCCCACTTAGCTTTTGGTCGTCCTCGAACAAAATAAGCGATAAAATAAAATGAATGAAGGAAAAATTCATGCAAAGATAAGATATGAATGACAATCAGATGATGCAACCATTCGAATCATAACTACACGTTAACCGCAATATAAATGTATAACAGAGTGAGTGTGTGACAAGCCTTTTCAATTTCCACTATCCTCTCTTGAATAATTCAAGCAAACGCACAAATATCCATTCGGACAATCCTAACAACTTTCCTAGGTATAGGCGATAAGAGTTCCACACAAAGTCCTCCCGTGTACTTATTAGGATAATCCCTAAAGCATATCATTTAGTTTATACTGGGGATAGTCAGAAGATAACTAAGTTGTTAACCAACTTTTTCTTTTCTTTTCTATTTTTTTTTCTTCTTCTTTTTTTTTTTTTTTTTTCCCATGTGTAGCTTATGCCCTCATTCCCAGCAATAGGATGTTTCGTGATAACACCCTAGCTGGACTAATATCATCAGGCAGTCGGGAGCTTTAAAACCTCATAGTGATATAGGACGTTTCGTGATAACGCCCTACCGCACTCAAATCATTGGTAGCTACAACCGACATATATATAGTTTATCTTATTTTGACATTCTTTCTATCACATTCAAACCTTCAGATATTCACAGTACATGTTCAGAAGTTAGGTACTAAGTTACTGCTATTTTTAGGATAAACCACTAGGATACTGAATGGGTACAGTTTAAAATTTTCGCTTCAATATCAAAGGCTTACGTGAAGGAATTCATGTTATACAAATAGATTTAGGCTAAAATGCACTTACGGTTCAAATTAGTTATACATATCCAAATTGATCATTACATCTTTTAAATCCATGGAATATATACCTTATACAGATTATTTTAATCAACTAAATAATGCTCGAAAAAGAATAAAAAAACTAAGGGTTTAAACACTTACTGCCATTTCTAAACCAACCAGAACTCTACCCCCCACTTATGATTTTGCATTATTCTCAGAGTGTAAATGAGATAGAGAGGAAGACTTAGCTTATAAACCTAGCAGAAAGATGCTATCGAATCCCGTAACAGCCATGAGAAAGCACGTCTCAAATCCCTGTACCAAAACAATCAAAACAAAGCCAGCACGGGACATAGTCCTCGTGCCAAAATATTGAACAGGGATATGGGAATAATGAGATAATGGCCCTGTCACGTCAGAAAATTCGATAGGCAATATATATATAGCTTTAGATGGAAAAATAACCATACTGGTAAAGCACAAAACATCTAAGCATATACGTATCACATGAGCATATATCATAGTCAAGTCAGCTATTCTTAGTTTCATTTTTTATTACACACGCTTTTATTAAAGCGGAATACTCACCACTATACTACAACGACCAGAAATTTGAAACAGACTAGATCGTAAAGTGAAATGTGTGAAAGAGTGTTGAGTCTTTTATACCCAGATCCTCAAGGATTCAATAACCTAAGTCCAAGAAATGATACATTTGAATTTTTATCTTTTTTCTCCTATCGGGATTTTCGGATAACCACCTAATCATTCCCTCTTAATGAAATTCAAACATTCATCCTGAGACTTGGTTGTGCTTTGTGTTCATCTTTCATACAGATTCTACATTTCATTCAGACTAGGCTTATCCAAATTATTATTATTTAACGGGCTGCCTCCCGGTAGCGCTTTTGTTTAACGTCGTTCGCTCGACATGGTGACTCTATACAGACTCAATCAACCAAAATCCGAACTCAAGAAGATCAACAGCTTTAGAAAAATTAACAATGCGAGAACCATTGAAATTAAATTGTCTAGAAACGTACCTCGTTTGGCCCTCGATGTTATCTCCTCCCAGCGAGAGAATCTTCTTTTATCAGACTGTCGAACCATCTTCTTTTGAAAATTACCATAAAGCTCATCCATTGGGGAGTATATGAACTGGACCGCAGAAAATTTATCCTCACAGAGTGGACGAATATAGTAATCCGGGACCGATATATCAGCTATTACTAACTCTCCCAGTGGCTTTACTAAAGATGGCCAATCAATCTCTCGATCCTCTAACTCTGAAATCTCATTATTGCAAACTGAATCCTCAACCTGAACTTCTTCAGTGATAACATCATCATCCTTAACCACCTCACATGTCTCTGCCTCTTTCACATACCTCACTAATTCAATCAATTGCCCCACCTTGTCTTGAAGATTTCTTATAGCGGAGTCGGTACTTACCTTGAACTCCCGCATGTCCAACGATCGCTCTTGCGGTGCTCGGTTCAATCGTTCTAGTTGCTCTATTTGACCGTCGGTGAATTCTTCTTGTGGCATGGGGAAAACGATCATACTGACTTTGATTCATCGGAGGTGAGTAGTAGTCCTCTTGCCATTCCAGACACTGATCATATGGCTGAATCTGGTTGAAGCTATCAACATGCTGAGTATGAACACCATAATCCTGATAAGCACCAGGGTTCGAATAACCCTCATAATATCGTGGCTCATAACTCGAATAACCATAATTTTGGTCCTGGTATGCATTTGGGCAATTATAGGACCAAGAACCCCGGTTATTCTGCTGTTGATATTGAGGTTGAGGCATGAACTGTTGATGATAACATTGTTCCGGTGCCTGTGGTTGGTAGGAATATTGTTGTTCAGGTGAGTAGTTTTGATTGAAAAATCTATCCATTTAAACTCAATCTGCAAGATCTCAGAAAACAACAGGAAAACAATAAAATTCTTTTTTTTTTTCTTTTTCGTTTTTTTTATTTTATTTATAAAACCTAGGCCCAAGCCTTCGGTTCACTTACAAGATATCACAACAATATCACACATTTCCCCGGCAACGGCGCCAATTTTTTTGATGAGCTAAAAATTCACCCACTAAAAAATACATTTATAAAGACTCGCAACTGTGGGTAAACTAACTCTCTAACTGCCAGAGTACCAGGTCGATTGCTAGGATAGCTACAGGAGTACGAGGTCGTCCCAAGAGAAATGTGGTTGTGAGTACCAAAATGAACGTCGAACTTAGTCTAGGCGATCAAAGTTTAGGTGGAGTGTTTTATACTAATGCGAAAAATAAATTTTAACTAACGAGATTAACTAGGTGATTAAAAAGCATAGCCGAGCCATGATCCAACAGGTTATCTCCCCACAGGAAAAACTTGATAAGGAGTGTGTTTTATCGGATTCAGTTCATATGATATTCACGGGAGTCAACTCTTTATTCTTGCGTTAAGATGCGAACGGCTCTCACTTAACCCCCACACTAGGTTTATTAACCCTCCCTTTAGAGAGCTAACTCGCCTAACATGGTTGACCGGAATAAAAAGCCGTTGAAAAACCTCACAAAAACATAATTTTAACGTATCACTTAGGTTGCCAATCTAACGATTAAGACTATGGTTTAGTGATTTTAAAACATGTTTCGCACATCTCGTAAAAATAAGAATTTCACTTAGGCATAGTCCAGATCTGTCACTTAGATTGTCAATCTAACAATCAGGACTATGATTAGTGATATCCATATCTCACATCTCACCGCAAAATACATTTATAAGCTCGATGTAACCGTGAACAAAGTTGTCAATTTTATTCAAAGTTATTAAAATGACCAAAACAAGTTTAAAACATGATTTTATCATAAAAACGTTAAATTAAACACAACACAACTCCATCTCGTTTCCCGAGGGTTGATTTTACTCGTTTTCACATAATTCGGCTATGTTGAGTTTAACTACTCATATTAACGAAAATAACAACGAAAATAACAAAACGAAAGAAAACAAAACGAAAAAAATAACTACAGCTATATAGATATACGTATAGATGTATATATAGATATACATAGATATAGATATATATATAGTATACGTATATATATATATATATATATTTATACTAATTGCATAAAAGTAAAAGAAAGCAATAAAAGACGGAAACGAAATTATATTAAAACGATAACTAGTCGGGTTATTACACCGACATTATAACGACATATATTACTACATATAGACCCCCCAAAACATAATTAAAAGAAGGAAGAAGGAGAAGAAGGGGGGGCAAAAGGTCTCTGCATGCTGTGTTCCATATATATAGAAAATGTTGAAGCCGGATCGATCCGGATTAGTGCCGGATCGATCCGAGCTCATCATCACTAATCATTGCGTAACATGCAAAGACATGCGGCGGAGAATTTTATATATAATTATATATTAAACTTCTAAAATTCATATCTTGAGTTGTAGGCCTCCAATAATTATGACTCAAACGTCAAAATTAAGCTCTCGGAAAATTCTTCAACTTTCATGAAGGACACTTCTTCGAAAACGTCGTTTTGATGGGCCATTCCCATTACGTGTCGTTTGCGACATTTTCCTTAATACAAATCAATTAGCCACTTGACCACCATTTGAGTTGTAGAAGTCCGATTGACTTGATTCAAAATCCATTGGAAAGCTCGTTGAATAATCTACAACTTTCATGAAGGATTCTTCTTCAGAAAACGCCGTTTTGATGAGCCATTCGTATGTCGTGTCGTTTTCGGGGTTTTTACTATTACGAATCGATTAGCCACTTGGTCATAACTTGAGTTGTAGACCTCCAATTAACATGATTCAAAATGCGTTGGAAAGCACTATCACAGATCTACAACTTTCATTAAGAAGTCATCCCCTGAAAATGCCTCTAAGCTGGGTCAAATCTCCGTCGAAAATATGTAACGATTCAAGTACTTAGGAAAAACGACCCTTTTGAACTCGTAAGCTTGTGGCACCTTCTTCTAACCCTCTAAACACCTCTTTTAGGGCTCAAAACATGTCGTTACGTAGAATCTTGGTCCACTTATGATTCTGCAATAAACCACCAAAATACCAAACGTAAATCCGACACGACACTCCGGTTACTAAACCGGTACAAAAACTAATAAAAACACATAAAAACATGATATTTTATAAAATAACTACTACTAACATATGTAGATGAAACATAGGAATTAATGACTCGAACTGATATAAAAATACTCGAAATGATATCAGAAACGGGTTGAAAAGTTATAAAAATAACGGTGAATTTTTCCGTTATCAACCGTTACATCACCCCTATAAATACACAGAGAAAAAGGATTAAAAAGAAGAGAAGGGGAGAGGATCGGAGAAGTTTTGAAAAGCACATATCTAAAGATCCAGATCCAGAAAATCAGATTTCATATCTAGAAAAGGGGAAGCCAACAGAATTGCCTTGGAGATTTAAAAGAGAGATCCAGTAATCTATTAAGGGGGAAGAAGGCATCTTAGAGCTACATTGCTATATCCAAAAGAATCAGACAGCTCACTGAATTAATCTTTTGATTAATTCTAAACCTAACCTTTGTGAAAAAAGGTTGGTTGTGCATAGTTTCAGGAGAGCAATTCCACCATTCCTCAAACGGTTGAAACTCAGTTGCCACAGCTGTTGGTGCAGTCTGCGGACTGTTTGCATGTCAGTGGTGAGCTGGTGAAGGAGTCATTCCACCTCTGAAGGATCAGTGTGCAGAATGAGCAATCCTACCTTTCTTCATTATGTGTAGACAGTGAAACTAGGGTGTCGTGAAGGACTGTCATTGTGCTAGGATTTTGTAACGGTTATCTTAAGATTCTAGTGATACCTCTTACACCACAGGAGAATGGGAGACGTACGGGATTACACCACCCGGAACTTCCATAAACAAATCTTGTGTTGATTTACTTTATGCATTTACATTCGTGCTGTGATTCTATTATTGCATAATCACTTCATCACTTCACTCAGCAAACATTAGACACTGAGTCAGCACCAAACTGATACATAGAAAGTTCAGATCTTTATTGACACATCTATTGCACTAAAGGCTAGTTTTATCCGCTGCCCGCTAACTGGACTAAGAATAAATCAGTATTGACTTATACTCAGTTGAGTTAGCTGAACTCCGCACAAGTTAAGGGACAGGAACAAAACTGAACTGAGCATCAGTTTAAGTTTCAAAGAAATTCAGTTCCTGGGGTATTTCCAGCTTAGGGAAAGTTTTTGGTGACAAGTTTATTCACCCCCCTCTGAACTTGTGTTAGCCTTTCCAAGGGACCAACAATTGGTATCAGAGCAGTGGTTCTGTTTTGAAGAGATCCATCACTGAATCTCCGTATCAGTTTGTTTGCTTGAAGTAACTGATCATCAGTTATTTCCGATACCAACAATTGGTATCGGAGCAGTTCTTCCATTTGGAAGTGATCCAAAGATATCTTTTAAACCAGTTGTTGAAGACCCCTCACTGTATCAGTTGTAAAAGCACTTAGCTAGATTTCAATGGTAACATCCAAAATTAGAAGTTGGCTTATTCACCCCCTGACTTATTGTTTGCAAAATGTATCTAATTTTCAGGATCAATTATTTGAGAGGTTCAGTGCAACAAATTTGGATACAAATCCAGAATCTCAACTCAGTGATGATGTGGATACAGACTTCAATGTTTGTATGGACAAATCCAGAGGAGTTCCATCACAAAGAGATCCTTCAGAAAAAGAAGAAAAGAAGTTGTTGCAAGTTACTATTGATATAGAAGATTCATCAGAGCAACAAAAGAATGTACATTCAAATCTTAAAAATGTATCAAACCAACAAGAAAAGGTACATTCTTCAACTCAGTTATCATTCGCTGAACTCAGTCAGAGAAACTCTGAACTTGTCAAGTTAACCGAAAAACTCACATTGGAGTTAAGAATAAAAGACATAGAACTTGACAAAGCAAAAGATTGGAATGAGTTTATTGAAACTGACATGTCAAATCTTGCTGAAAGATTAATATCTAGTAAATTTGACAAAAGCAATGATGATTCCCCACCCTACCCAGTCTTGAGATTTCAAAGAGTATGAACTCTAGACACCAAGATACTGGAAGACCTAGTAGATTACACAAAGAAATTAAAGATGAAAAATCTAAAAGAATCCTTGTGAAATCAACTAAGGTTGAGCGTAATGGTTTATCTAGAAAAGAGTTGAGAAGGCTTAATTCTCTCAAACAAGAAACTGAAAATAATACTTCAGTAACTAATCCAGCCGGACCCAAGAAGATATGAGTACCGAAGAAAACATAAAACTGTTTTGCAGGATGAGTCAGTTCTCAATGCTGAATCCTGAACTGACTTCCAAACAAAAGCTGATGAAGGACAAATTGGTCAAAAGCATAAAACTTTCCAGCTACCATCTCACGCTTAAGCTGACATGACAAATCACTCGAAGCCACGTGTCAATCTAAGAGAAAAAGTAGATGTACATCCCTACAAATCTCATTGATTGTGACACGACTCTCACTTTGAAAACGATTGAAAAACGCAATCTTGACGAAATCCTGTTCAATCAATTTCGAAGCACTCAAGATTCTTCCAAGAATTACTAATACAGAAATCCATGGAGCAATACAACATTGATGATGGAATCACCACAAGTCTGGATGATTTCTGTCAAAAATTTTCATATTCCACTATGTCGACTCAGATTGTAAGCAAAATCAAGAAAATTCGAGGACTGGAGAATTTGATTGATACAAAGGTCACTACTTTGTGTCCAGACGGCATCAAAGATTTTTACAAAAATGCCTAAATCACAAATGATGGGAAGAGTTTTAGAACAACGGTTCAAGACAAGTGCATTACTGTAAATGAACATCTTCTTTCATTAGTCTTTGGTTTAGACATAATCAGAGGATCTTCATCTCTTACATTTGGAAATGAAGAAAAAGGCAAGCTTTGGAATATTACAGCACTTAACAAGGACGAGAAAATTTTCATTGGATCCATCTACCAACAGAGACAAGAATTCGCATTCCTGACGATCCTTCTGACCAGAAATGTCATTGGTCATGCTCGGAATTTCTACACTCTTTCGACAGATAAACTAAAGTTGATCTATGCCATTTGGTTTGAAGAAAGATTGGATTGGAACAAGTTTGTTCTCAATCATTTGATCAAACAAATTTCAGACGAAAAAGAGAAAGCCAAAGGAAGGAAGGCTTCTGAGAAAAGTTTTTATTGAAAAAGGGATACACCTATCTAGTTCAAAGGATACTGGATTATTTCTCCATTTCAAAATCCACACATACAGAAGTGAAACACAAATCACTGCCCACTAGAGTGAAGAAGAGAAAAATCATTGAAGAAGAAAGAAGTGAAATTTCAGATTCTAGTTCAAGTGAGACTGTAAGGTTGGATGACAGAACCTTAAGAAGACAAAAGAGGATGGGGAGCAAACTTTAGGCTAAGAAAACTGAGACTGAAGATGTAATTCAGATTTATGATGAAACTGAAGGAAGTGAACGAGAAGAAACTGAAGAAAGTGAACCCCAACCGAGACGCATGGAGAATACACTGAAGAGCAAAGAGAAGCTTTGGAAGACGCTGAATTTTGCGAGGCTGATTATGAAAAGGAACTGTCAAGTCATGATGTTCATTTTCATTATCAAGAACCAAGCCCCTCATCTCATGTTCATGAGGCATCTACAAGCAAATCTGCAAATGAAGAATCTCAGCGTCAAGAAAAAGAGATTGAAGAAAGATTGGAAGTAGCAAAAGAGATCATCAAAAGTCTGATGCAGACTCTACAGCAGAAACTCTACAATCTACATGACTTTGTTGGAAAAGCACATTATTCAGGTTTAAACAAATACTCCAACATCATCACATTACGCAAATTATTGGAAGAAAGCTTTTGCATATCTTCAAACAAGGGGGAAGAGAAAACTGAAGGTGATGAAGAGAAAGCTGAAGATGATGCTGATAAAACGGAAGAGAAAACTGAAGGTTCTAAAGCTGAAGAAATCTATGCCAGACAGTTGGTGGAAGAACAAGACAAGCAAGTAGATGCTGATCTACTGACCATTCAACAAGATGGAAAAGATATTGATAATCTGATCGAGGAGTTAATTGCAGAAGAGACCTTCACAGAAACAAGAACTGAGAAAGATGAAGAAGCCTCAGTCAAAGTTGTGCTGAATATCAGGAAGAAACTTGCAATCTGTGTCAAATTGAAAGAAGGTCTAAAGGCGAAAAGATAGAAAGATAAGAACTAAGGGGGAAAAGACTAAAGGAAAGGAACTTAGTCTTATTTCTGAAGAAGAAGAAAAGTTGATGAATGAGGAGATCAAGGAGATCTTGATAAAATTTAAGAACCAGGAAAATGAAGAGGCAAATCAGTTGATCAATGAATATTTGGAGATCAAGCCCAGAGAGGGACAATCAAAAGAAGAAGGAAAGGCAAGAAGACTCCTGGAGACAAAAAGGAGCATCTTTATTGGAGAAAAACTGATGAGTTTGGAAAAAGGGAATCTGTAATCATATTAGTAATTCAGCTTTGTTGTAACATTTTCTTGTAATGAACTCAGCTGTTTAGTTTGTTATCTTAATTGTTTTTGTTATGTTATCTTGCATTATTCTTTTATTGCTTTTAGGGAGGGTTATGATACATCATCAAAAAGGGGGAAATTGTTGGAAATAATATTTGTGTTTTGATGATTCGTCATATAATTAATAAGATCACTTATAACCCATGATGATGGAATCATAACTAGCTGTTATAGTGCATAATAAAAGAAGAAGCAAGAAACAGTCTAGAGAAAAGTGTATAAGTTCTACCTAGAGTCTGAACCTTGTATAGGTTATTTCAGACAAGCATTGTAATAGTTAGGAACTAGGCAAACAGCTGAGTCGCAACAAGAAAACTGAGTATACATATGAAGAACTGAGGGTTCGACTCAGTTATGAGAAAACTGAAGAAGATAAGTTCGCTGAGGGGCACAGACTCAGTTGACTCATCTAGAAGACTGAAGAACTAAGGGACACAGACTCAGTTGTCGAAGACTGAAGAACTGAGGTGGCAAACTCAGTTAGAAGCTGACTAAATCGTGACTATAAGTCAGAATTCAGACAAGTCTGTGGTGACCTGAAACTGAACTATAGATCATGTAAAACTGAGTAATCTTAAGGACAAAGATTATCAGGAGAAGAAGGAAGCTGAATGGTGTACTCCGACTTAGTCAATAAAAGTCGGATGTCAAGAATACAAGGTACTCAGTTTTGAAGAAGAGTAGAAAACTGAGTTAAGGCCTTGTTGGATTTAAACTGACCAAACGACAAAAGGTCACCCCTAAATGACAAATGTAACGGCTACAAGAGCTAGTTGACCGTTACATCACCCCTATAAATACACAGAGAAAAAGGATTAAAAAGAAGAGAAGGGGAGAGGATCGGAGAAGTTTTGAAAAGCACATATCTAAAGATCCAGATCCAGAAAATCAGATTTTATATCTAGAAAAGGGGAAGCCAACATAATTGCCTTGGAGATTTAAAAGAGAGATCCAGTAACCCATTAAGGGGGAAGAAGGCATCTTAGAGCTACATTGCTATATCCAGAAGAATCAGACAGCTCACTGAATTAATCTTTTGATTAATTATACACCTAACCTTTGTGAAAAAGGGTTGGCTGTGCATAGTTTCAGGAGAGCAATTCCACATTTCCTCAAACGGTTGCAACTCGGTTGCCATAGCTGTTGGTGCAGTCTGCGGACTGTGTGTATGTCAGTGGTGAGCTGGTGAAGGAGTCCTTCCACCTCCGAAGGATCAGTGTGCAAAATGAATGGAGCAATCCTACCTTTCTTCATTATGTGTAGACAGTGAAACTAGGGTGTCGTGAAGGACTGTCATTGTGCTAGGATTTTGTAACGGTTATCTCAAGATTCTAGTGATACCTCCTACACCATAGGAGAAGGGGAGACGTACGGGATTACACCACCTTGAACTTCC
Source organism: Gentiana straminea (assembly GCA_036785695.1). NCBI lineage: Eukaryota > Viridiplantae > Streptophyta > Magnoliopsida > Gentianales > Gentianaceae > Gentiana > Gentiana straminea. The sequence goes on along the minus strand of JAVUPR010000224.1, from coordinate 7,883,482 downwards.
ATAAACAAATCTTGTGTTGATTTACTTTATGCATTTACATTCGTGCTGTGATTTTATTATTGCATAATCACTTCATCACTTCACTCAACAAACATTAGACACTGAGTCAGCACCAAACTGATACATAGAAAGTTCAGATCTTTATTGACACATCTATTGCACTAAAGGCTAGTTTTATCCGCTACCAGTTAACTGGACTAAGAATAAATCAGTATTGACTTATACCCAGTTGAGTTAGCTGAACTCCGCACAAGTTAAGGGACAGGAACAAAACTGAACTGAGCATCAGTTTAAGTTTCGAAGAAACTCAGTTCCTGAGGTATTTCCAGCTTAGGGAAAGTTTTTGGTGACAAGTTTATTCACCCCCTCTAAACTTGTGTTAGCCTTTCCAAGGGTCCAACATACCCAATCCGTGTCCAGAGCCGTATTGTTAATGCATGTTGTCTTTTTCACAACCTCATCAAGAGGGAAATGCCCGATGATCTTATAATGGACGAAGTGGATGCATTTCTAGATGGACAAGTGGATGACCAAGATGATATAATAAATCAGGTCGAACCTTCACAACAATGGATTGATTGGCATGACCAAATCGCTCATGAGATGTGGAACATAAGCCACCCTTCATAGGCGCATGTCAAGATATCAACTTATGCTACATAATTTTTTGTGATGATAGTTATTTTGCCTAGTAATTTGCACTATGCTGCATTTTTTGGATAGACTAGTCTTAAGAATAGCAAGTGAAAATAGTTTTGTTCGGCACATGGTGATTATTGTGGTACGATAAGGTGGTATGATTTTAATGGAATGTAATTATGTAATGCAATGATGTATAACGTGGTATGTTTTTCAATGGAATGTAAAAATGTGTATAATGGTTGATGTTCACTATAATTATGATATTTGATGTACTATGTTGGCTTATGACTAATTTACGATCTTTATTTTTTTTGTGGATATTCACCTTTCGAATATAGTGGCATGTGATGAACAAAAAAAAAAGCTGCAATTTTTTGTAAGGAAATAAAAAAAAATTAAAAAAAAAACTGCAAATTTTTATTTTAAAAAAAAATCACCCCACCTACCCATCCCACCCCGCCCACCACCCACCCTCCCCACCTCGCTCAGACACACCACCCACGTGTTTTGTCAATTTACATTCTGTGGAAATATTACATATCAAATAGTATGTAATATTTATCTATTTCGTGTATACATTATTTGTACACTTTATTTGTAAAAAGACATATTAATTGTGGTACATATAAACAATTAATATGTCAAACTCTAGTTACTTTATGTCATAGACATACTTTTACTTTTTACACATGCATGCTTGCCGCCCATCTAGTGGCCGCCCAAGCTAGCTAGTATCTCCCATCAATTGTAACTATTTATACTTCTTCCATTTTGATGAATAAACTAAGTTGAAGTTTACTCAAGTATCTTTTTACTTTCTCAAACTCTCTTCATGGTATCGGAGCCTTAAACTCCTGAATCCGCTGCAAATTCTCGCACCTCGTCGAATCAAGATGTCTTCATTATCCGAAGCTTCCTCACCCTCGCTTGAGTCCCACCGCCTCACGGACCGGGGTCACCGAATCTTCATCTTATACTAATCATAGACTTGATGGGAACAACTACTTGCTATGGTCAAGGTCTATGAAAATGTACATTTCGGACAAGGTAAGATGGGATACCCGTCCGGCTCTAAACTCGCCCTCGCCGAAGATGACCCAGGGATTTGAAGCATGGGACACTACTAATAATCAAGTCATGACCATTCTCACAAGATCAATGACAAAAGAGATTAGTGAGAATTTTATGATGTATGATACCGCAAAGGAGATCCGGGATAATGCCGTAGACCTTTACTCCAAGAAAGACAATACATCGAAGTGTATGAACTTGAAGCTCGGATTCAAAACTGCGACAAGGAGATCCGTCCGTAACTCAATACTTCAACCAACCGTCAGGGCATGGCAACACCTAGATATGCTGGAAACTCACCCCTGGAATGATGTCAAGGATGCTGCCCTTTATAAGGACATTATTGAGAAAAAGAGAGTATTCAAGTTCCTTACTGGACTGGATCCCACTCTTGATGATGTTAGAGGAAGAATCCTTGCCACAAAACCTCTCCCCAATCTCAAATCCATGTTTGCTGAAGTCAAACATGAGGAAAGTAGGAGGAAAGTGATGCTGCTGAACTCCCCTGCTGACAACCCTGCTGAGAGTGCTACCCTGCTGACTGTCAGGAAGCCTGCTGAGGTTACTGAGGCAGTCAGGAAGGCTACTGATAGAACTGGAAAGTTGTTCTGTGAGCACTGCAAACGCACAAATCACACCAAGGACACTTGCTGGAAGCTACATGGCATGCCTAAATCCTTCAAGCCTACCAGGGAAAGTCGGGCAGGCATGTAAATGAAGAGGAGAATGACAACAAGTTGAATGCTCGGTTCTTGCGCATTCAAAGCTTTCCTCACTCAACAAAAAGAAGGTAGTCCCTCTACCGACACTCGCTACTCGTGCTAGTGCGGGTAAATTTTACTCTTCTATTAGTAATGAAACATGGATTGTTGATTCTGGGGCCTCCTCTCACATGACTGGCAATAAAAGCCTCATAACTCACCTTATGCCATGTCATCAAATTCATAAAATTAAGACTCGCCGGGTGGATCTATCTCCCATGCAAAAGGTTTTGGAAATGTTAAACTCACTAATAAGATATGCCTAAAGGATGTCCTATTTGTTCCAAAATTAGACTGCAATCTCATATCTGTCAGTAAACTTGCAAAAGATTTGAATTGGACTATTGTGTTTAATAAGAATCAGTGCACTTTCCAGGACCCTTCTTCACAGAAGTGATTGGGAGGGCTAAACCCCGTTCGGATTGTATGTGGTCAACCCCGCCGAAGACGAAGACCGAAGACCGAATCGCCTCGCGGCACTCGCACTCAAACCTTAGACAATATCATGTTATGGCATTATAGACTAGGACATCCAAGTTTTGGTTACTTAAAGTCTGTAATTCCTGAATTATTTAAAGGATGTAATGTCAATGATCTTCAATGTGATATTTGTCAATTTGCCAAACTTACCAAATCTGTGTATACCAAACTACCTTATTTGCCTTCCAAACCTTTCACTTTAATTCATAGTGATGTATGGGGACCTTCAAGAGTAAAAAGTATAACAGAGAAAAGGTGGTTTGTCACTTTCATTGATGATCATACCGGAAACACATGGTTGTTTTTAATGAAGGATAAATCTGAAGTTGGAACAGTTTTTCAGGAATTTTACAACATGATCTCTACTCAATTTGACACTAAGATCAAGATCTTAAAGACAGATAATGCACTTGAATACTATGAGTCTAACCTCGCAATTTCTTGATGGATAAGGGGATTGTCCATATCGTAGTTGTGTGGAAACACCTCAACAAAATGGGGTTGCCGAGAGAAAGAACATGCACCTACTAGAGATGGCTAGATCAATCATGTTCACTACACATGTTCCAAAGTATATGTGGGTGAAGCTATATTAACTCGCCACATACTTAATCAACGTACTTCCCGGTAGAGTGTTAGGCTTCAAAACTCCTATCCAAACCCTTCTGACCACACACTCCTGCCCTCATCTTATTTCCCAATTACCTCCAAAAATCTTTGGTTGTACTGTGTTTGTTTATATCCATGCTCAACACAGAAGCAAACTTGATCCCAAAGCTCACAAGTGCATTTTCCTAGGATATGCAAAGGACATGAAAGGTTACAAGTGTTACTCTCCTTCTGAAAAGAGATTTTACAATTCTATGGATGTAAATTTTTTTGAAAGGACTCCCTACTACAAAGAAGTCCACCGAGGCAACACCGATGGAAACCCGATTGAAATTGACCTAAATCCTTTCCCTCAAAGCAAACTCTTAACCTCGGAACCTGCGATTCTCGCCAGACCGAACCTCGGCACCTGCCGACTCTCGGCGGCCTGCGATCCTCAGCAACCTCCTCAACTAGAGTCTACTGACCCAGAGCCTGCTGACCCAGAGCCTACTGACACTCGGCAACCTACGGCCTCTCGGCGGCCGCGACATTGATGATAGGCCTATTGCTATCGGGAAGGAAAGAGATCTTGCATTACTGATCATTCTATTCATAATTATCTATCTTATGATCAGTTATCACCTGCCTTTCCCGTGTTTACACGGGACTTGGATTCTCACTCTATTCCTAAGAATATACAGGAAGCTCTCCAACATGATAAGTGGAAGACGGCATCAAGACCGAAATGACCGCCCTCCCGGATAATCATACTTGGGATCTAACGCCTCTCCCCAAAGGCAAGAAGACGATCACCGGTAAAGTGGTTATTTACCATCAAATACAATGCCGATGGTACAATTGACAAGTATAAGGCCGTACTAGTTGCAAGGGGTTTCACTCAAACTTATGGCATTGACTACAAAGAAACTTTTGCACCAAAGGCAAACCGAACACCGTCGGATACGATCTCTCTTCTTTGTCCAACTTGACCGGCCTCTTCACCAATTAGATATCAAAAATGCCTTTCTCAATGGTGACCTTACGAGGAAGTCTACGTGAGTGTACCTCCCGGTTTTACCAATCCTCACACTCAAGGAAAGGTTTGTAAATTGAGGAAATCTCTATATGGCCTGAAGCAATCCCCAAGAGCCTGGTTTGGGAAACTCACTACTGTGGTTAAAACTGCTGGATATCATCAATGCAACTCAGATCACACCATGTTCATCAAGACCACTAGCCAGAAAAGATCTATTCTTATTGTATATGTGGATGATATCATCCTCACTGGTGATGACTCTGCTGAGATCCAGAATTTGAAGACTCTACTGGCAAAGGTTTTTCAAGTCAAGGATTTGGGCTATCTTAAATACTTCCTTGGTATGGAAATTGCAAGAAACAACCAGGGTATCTCTATCTCTCAAAGGAAATATGTGCTGGATCTGCTGAAGGAAACTGGTATGCTGGGATGCAAACCTGTTGTATCCCCAGTAGACCCTAGTAATACCCTGCTGCATGGTGACATTGCTGTCAGGAAGGATCAATATCAAAGACTTGTAGGGAAACTCATTTATCTGTCCCATACAAGACCTGATATTGCATATGGAGTCGGTCGGTTAGCCGCTTCATGCATTGCCCTACCGAGCAACATTGGGATGCGTGAACGGATACCGAGGTACTTGAAATCCACTTCGGCCAAGGCCCGCATTTCACCAAGTCTGCCGAGAGATCTATCAAGGTTTACACTGATGCTGATTGGGGTGGCTGCCACATAGACAGAAGGTCCACTAAAGGCTACTGTTCTTATGTATGGGGAAATCTTGTCACCTGGAGGAGCAAGAAACAACCTACTGTCTCCAGAAGCGATGCGAAGCCGAACTCGGCACTTGTCCCGGGTATTTGTGAATCTCATGGATAAAAAGGGTCCCGACCGACCTTCGGCACTATTCAAAGACCACTATCACACTCTGCGTGACAATAATTCAAAGATTATGCATGGCGAGAGGATCCGATCCATCATGATAAAACCAAACATGTGGACATTGACGGACACCTCCCGAAGGAGAAGATTGATGCCAAGACTATTCAACTCCAGTATGTTCCCTCAGTAGACCAGAATGCTGACATTCTCACCAAGGCCATTCCACCACTTATGTTCAGCCGACTTAGTAGCAAACTTGGTCGTATAAACATATACAACCCAGTTTGAGGGGGGGTGTGGAAATATTACATATCAAATAGTATGCAATATTTATCTATTTCGTGTATACATTATTTGTACACTTTATTTGTAAAAAGACATATGAATTGTGGTACATATAAACAATTAATATGTCAAACTCTAGTTACTTTATGTCATAGACATACTTTTACTTTTTTACACATGCATGCTTGCCGCCCATCTAGTGGCCGCCCAAGCTAGCTAGTATCTCCCATCAATTGTAACTATTTATACTTCTTCCATTTTGATGAATAAACTAAGTTGAAGTTTACTCAAGTATCTTTTTACTTTCTCAAACTCTCTTCACATTCTATTCCATCTCATTCCGTACAATTTCGGAGGTAATGAAAATGGACAGTTTTCATTCCGTTGGAATAAAATTTCATTCTATTCCGTTACCTTATAATCATACACAAACACTGAAAAAATCATTTCATTCCATCATATTCCTGCCACATACAGAATTGGAAATTTCCTTATAAAAAAACATTGAAATTTAAATTTATTTTCATCAAACTATCTATTTTTTCAAACAAAGGAATTGTGAATTTTCATTCTATTATACCGATGACAAACGTTGGAATTGAATGACGATATTCTATCATCATGCATAACAAACGCATGAATGAATGAAATAAATTATTCCATTCCATTCCTATCATTCTATTACTTTTCCATTCCTACGTAACAAACGAGCCATTAGGGATTTTTGTGATAAAGAGAGGGTATTTTTGTCCTTACAAGGTTTTGTAAGTTTTTTTTTTTTTTTTTTTTTACCCATTTTCATTTTCTTTAAAAATCTCAAAATGGTCAAAGCTTAGTCTCGCAAGTGAAAAATTTCAGAACTCATTTGTGCAATTCCCCTTTGATTTATTTGTGTGTGATTCGTCTACAATACTTGCAACTTTACCGTCTTTACTTGTTCTAATTCCGGGAGTTTTCCTACTTTCTATTCATGTCGCCCTTGAATCAAATCTTCAACAGAGGACTCATCGGCCAGAAGGGGTTAGTAATTACTCTGTTTCTGTCACAGCTGTTTTTGATTCGTCTAGAGTCTGCAAAAAGTTATTCACCGTTTTTCTTTCAAATTTCGGCAACATTGAGGTGTTCCTGATTTTTTATTTGTGTCTTAGGCTTGTCAACAATCTCTGTAGTTGATATGCTTTTGAAACCTAAAATTGATCTGATCCGAATTACATTTAAGAATATTATGAGCTAAAAAATGATGGTATTATTTTGTGATTATACAAGTTTTCGCGGCTGGAAATGTGGCATTTTCACTTTATTTTTGTTATTACTTTGTTTGATTGTGTTAAGTAGATAGTCTATTGCAAGTTTGAGTTTTGCTGCCTTTGATACCTGTATTTTTATTTTTTATTTTATACATTGTACATGTTTGTTTTATATTTGGCTTTTCAAATCACTCGAGTAATTGATGTCAATGGTGTGGGTGCGTGTTTTTTTTCTTTCTTCAGCAAGACATGTTTGTCCCTGGCGATATCTCGCATTAAATTGCTACAAAACAAACGAGAAGGGCAACTTAAACTTATGAGAAGGGAGATTGCCCAATTTCTGCAAGCCGGCCAAGAATCCATTGCTAGGATAAGGGTGAAAATCTGCTTTGGAATTTGACTTTTTATTTTTTTATTTCATGCAATCCAACTTTTAACATGTTGGTTTTCATTTGTTTGTTGGCTAGGTGGAACATGTTATTAGAGAACAAAACGTCTGGGATGCATATGAGATTCTCGCGATGTTTTGTGAATTTATTCTTGCTCGAATTCCTATTCTTGAAGGCCAAAGGTATAGTCGTTTTCTGTTTTGAGATGCAAAAAATTAGCAACAATGCATATATACTTCTATTTGGTAGCGTGTCTCTTGTCCGATACGTGTCCGACACAAAAAAAAAACACTCAGTATACATGCCTAAGGCGAATCATTTTTTTCTTAAACGTTGGATACGTGATTCGGGTATGCATTTACATAGCTGATACATGTGAAATGACAAAACCTGTTGAAAATTGAGGAAAAACTGCTGAAAAATTGATTAAAAGCCAACCCAGAATGAGGAAAAACTCCCAAAAACCGAGGAACACAAGTAAAGATTGTTTTATTTTATGTTTCTTCATATTAATAATTTGGTCCTTATAGTTTTATTGTATATAGTGTGATCACTATATTGTTAATATTTCTGCATATCACCTCTGTATCCGTATCCTAAATTTTTCAAAAATCCTACACCCACGTATCCTGTATCTGCTTATCCGTACCTGGCACCCTTACTTCCAGACTCAACCTTGTAAATTATCTTTGGCGAGTACTGAGCTGTTGTATTCTCAATATCTCAAGCTTTTATGGACAATCTGGGTGTCTTCTTATGGTTTGAATCAGATACTGATGGATTAGGGTCGGACATTGGGGACTTAGGGGTATATATATATATATATATTCCAACCTTATCTTTCATTCCCTTTTTTCCACCCGTGACACCTTATTTTTCCGTATGTGTGTGTTTTCTCGAGTATTTCAGAATGTTATACTCTTGTACTTGCATAGGGACTTTTACTGCATGGTCGGCAGAGTCACTTAATTCAAACCTTATCTTTCATGTTCCCATTTTCCAATCGCGACACTTTATTTTTACGTATGTGTGTTTTCTTGACTATTGGAGAATGTCATACTCTTGTACTTGCATATGGACTTTTACTATTTGCATCGCCGGCAGACTCTCTTAAAGAGTGTATCTGAAATGGGTAGTTGTTGAAGATCACGCTTGTTAGTTTATGTTTATGCAGTGTATTTGTTTTATTTATAACAAGGGTAGAAGAGTAATTCCTCTATTTTCAGGTTTTCCGTAGAGTGTTTAGGGTTTTTGTCTTAATCTAGGGTTTAGGAAGTCGGCTCCTTGATTTCAGAAGCTTGATTGATTTTAAACAGTCTGTCATTCTAGTATTTAAGGGGACCTAGGGTTCTCAGTTGTAATTCATTCGATTATCAATAAAACATAAAGTTTTATCTTTTACTTTTCTATATGCTATCAGAGCATGGTTAATTGATCCAACCTTAACCATGAATTATCGAGCAACAATGACTGGGGAATTAAGGACTACCCCAGCTGATTCCTCGGTCCTTGAATCATTGCGATCATGCCATCATGGCTAATCAAACCCTTGGAAGAGAAGGCAATTCAGGTACCTCATCAGTTTTGGTCACAACCCAAAGAATTAATGGCAGGAATTACTTGGAGTGGTCTCAAACTATCAAGTTAGCCATAGATGGAAAGGGAAAATTAGGCTATCTCACAAAGGAAGCCACAAAACCAGCAGAAGGGGATCCCAAGGTTGTGACATGGAGATTTGAGAACTCCATGGTCATGGCTTGGTTGATGAATTCGATGGAACCACCAATTGCCAGGCCGTATGTTGTAAAAGAGTAAACACAGAAAACTGTTATTCTTATTTTCATCAACGGCAGCAGCTACTTATTAATACAATCACAGAAAACTGTTATTCTTATTTTCATTAACGGCAGCAGCCACTTATTAATACAATCATAGGAAGCCTTAATTCTCCTAAAACCTAGAAAACTTATCCACCAAGTAAAAAAGCCCGCAGCCTTTATATTCTTTCTAGAAACCCTACCTTAATAAACATAAACAGGCCTTATAAGACGGCTCACAATAATAATAATAATAACAGAAATAGTAAAAGGTCTAAAATAGCCCCAACTTCCAACACTCCCCTCAAGTTGGAGTGAAGATGTTGATCAAGCCCAACTTGCTCACAAAGCCTTCAAAATCGCCTTCCCCGCAGCTTTACTCGGACCATCTCGGCTTTGTTTGACAGAGGGTAGGAACGGAATGCGGGGCCGACCACCGTCCAATTTTTCCTTTATAAAATGCCTATCAATCTCCACATGCTTTGTCCCGTCATGCTCCACGAGCTCATTTGCAATGTTGATTGCGGCCTTGTTGTCACAATACGGTTTGACGGGAAGAGTTACATCGGCCCCGAATATCTTCCATCACTTTCTTTAACCAGATCCCCTCACAAATTCCTTGTGCCACACGGCTCTAAACTCGGCTTCAAGACTACTTCTACACCACATCCTCGCTTCTTGCTCCTCCAAGTTACCAGGTTTCCCCACACATAGTACACAATAGCCGGTTATGGACCTCTTGTCTTTTGTACAAGAACCCCGTCGCATCTGTGAAGGCGACACATCTCTCATGTCCGTTTTCTTAAAGTGCAACCCCCCTTCCCGGTGTGGATTTCAAGTACCGAGCATCCTCCTAACGCCTCCAAATGTATTTCATTTGGGGAATGCATAAATTGGCTCACGAGCTCACAACATAGGCTACATCAAGCCTAGTATGAGCCAAATAAATCGGCTTTCCCACCAACTTCGATACATCACCATATCTACTTGGTTCACCCTTTGCACTTCCCGGCTTCGGGTTGCACTCCATTGGAGTGCCTGCGAGTGTCTACACCCTTCAGGCCTACTTCTTTAAGTAGGTCCAAGGTGTACTTTCTTTGTGTCAAAACCAAATTCATCGATGATCTAGCTACCTCCATTCCAAGAAAATGCCTCAAAGGGCCAAGATCTTTGATCTCAAACTCTAAGGCCGATTCTTTGCTTTACCCGAGTTGCTTCCTTCACATCATTTCCGGTCAAAATGATGTCATCAACATACACAATCAAGACGCTTACTCTCCCTTCACGAACTCTTTGTGAACGGGGGTATGATCGATCTTCCCCGGGTGAAGCCCAAACTCTTCACAAACTTCATAAACCTTTCAAACCTTGCCCTGGGCTTTGTTTTAGCCCATACAACGACCTCTTCACTGCACACTCTCCCTCCAAACCGATCTGTGAACCCCGGTGGAGGATCCATGTAAATTTCTTCCTTTAATTCCCCATTAAGGAAAGCATTTTTTATATCCAATTGAGTGAGGGCCAATCCGGATTAACGACCACGGACGGTAACACCCGATAGTATTCAACTTAGCTACGGGAAAAAGTCTCTGAATAATCCAGACTATAGGTTTGTGAAAAACCCCTAGCTACCAACCTAGCCTTGTGTCTCTGAACACTCCCATCGAATTATACTTAACCACAAACACCCATTTACACCTGCTTTGTTTTCCTCCCCTTGGCAAGGCCACCATCTCCCAAGTCCCATTCTTCTTCAATGCTCTCTCATCTCTTCCAAGATCGCTTCTCTCCACTCGGGAACCCTAAGAGCTTCTTGTATGTCTTTAGGTATGGTAGTGGATGACGGGGCCGATGTGAAAGCTTTATAGGAGGGTGACAATTTGGCATATGATAGGTATTTTGAGATGGGGTGTTGGGTACATTGTCTCGGTTGTTTTCTGATGGCAATGGGGACATCAAGGAGTAAATGTTCTTGATCTGTTATGAGGTTTTTTGTTTGTTTGGGTTTAGTGGTCGTCGAAACTTGAGAGTCGGATTCGAACTCTCGGAATTAGGTGAATCGGTGCAAAGGTTTCGGACTGCATCGTTATCGGTCTAATCTGTTGGTTGGTTCGGGAACCACCTTATGGGTTGACTCATGCTTAGCTACCTTCTTAGGATACTTCCTCACATAGGTTTTCTCATGAAACTGAAGAGTTTTACTAGTTGTAGGCACATGAACCTGGTTATTGTTGCATGTCCCACCTTGGCCTTCATCATCACAGATTCCCTTATTATCAGAGTCATAGTCACTATTAACCCTAAGATCTAGGTTTAAAAAATCATAGGTTAACCTCTCATTTTCACTTTCACTTCTAGTATAGGACTCCCCCTGAAATTGACCAGGATCAAAGTACATGGTGTTTTCAAGGAAGGTCACATCCATAGTGACTACGAACCGTTTTGTTTCATAATCAAAAACTTGTAACCTTTCTGGGTTGGTGAATACCCAATGAAACAACACTTCTTTGATCTAGGATCCAATTTCCCTTGATTATACATATGTGTGTATGCAATGCACCCAAAAACTTTTAATGGCAGATTGTTAACCAACCTGTTTTTTTGGAAAACATGTTTGAAACACACTTAGGGGTGTCTTATACCCAAGAACCTTGGAAGGTACCCTATTGATTAAATGTGTAGCTATCAGTCCTGCCTCTCCCCAGAATGTTTTAGGGCATTTTGAGAAGAGTAACAAACATCTAGCCACTTCAAGAAGGTGTCTATTCTTGCGTTCTGCTACCCCATTTTGTTGTGGGGTTTTTACACAAAAACTTTGGTGCACAACTCCTTTCTCAATGAGATACCCACCTAAGTATTGGGTAAAATACTCTGTGCCATTGTCACTTCTTAAATTTGTATTTGAGTGTGAAACTGTGTTTTTACCATTTCATAAAATTGTTTGAAAACAGTTTCTACTTCAGATTTATCTTTCATGAGGTAAACCCATGTTAGTCTTGTGTGATCATCAATTAGAGTGATGAACCACCTTTTCCCATTTAATGTGGTAACCACTAGATGGCCCCCATACATCACCGTGGACCATGGTGAAAGGGTTTGACGGGACATAAGGGTGAGTATGGTACACACTCTACTCGTTTTGCAAGAATACAAACATCACAATGAAAAGATGTACTTTTATTATTCAAAAAAAGTTCGAAATAGTTTTTGCATATAAGAAAAACTCGGGGTGACCTAGCCTTCTATGCATTACAATAACTTTATTTTCACTCTTATTCGATTAACTAAGGAATCTGTGAGATAGCACCCTTTCGGTAGAGAGCCTCGCCTCATGATTCGGTATATAATGCCCCCCAATGAGTTTAGACACGCCAATCATCTTCCCCAAGATTGCCTCCCGAAACACACACCCAATCTTAGAAAACACGAATACAATACGGCTACGTTCGAAGTTAATTTACATATAGATAAAAGATTGCATGTCGGGTTTGGAACATGAAGGACATCATTGAGGATTAGATTTGGATTGATTTGGATGGATCCTTTCCCGGCAATAGGCGAGAGAGATCCATCTCGCAAGTCTAACCTTTTGATTTCCGCACGGGGAAGGTAGTTTTTAAAAAGGTCGAGAGCAGAGCTGTCATGTGGTCGGTTGCTCCCGAGTCAACTATCCACCGTATTTGGTGACCGACTCCTACATAGGCGAGTGAGAAAAAATACCGATTCGGCCAAGGAACGAGTTTGGTTTAGGATTTAAGGAAAGTTGTGTAGCCAACATCTTACCGAGTTGCTCTAATTGTTCCCGAGAGAGTGGAATAGATCCCGATGGAGATGAGTGCACCGGATCCGAAGAAACTTGGTTGGCCCTTGCTTGTTCCCGATTCGAAAACCGGTGCCCTTATTCCTCCCATTCGGCCTCCCATGGATCTCCCGAAAGTATCCTTTGTGTGACCAATCTTTTTGCAATGTTCACACTTCAATTTCTCGTTTTTCGGCCCTCCTTTTGTCATCTGTTCCCTTGCCGGCGGTGGCGCGCTAATGCGAGCTCTCTATATCTGTTTGACCGGACTTGTACATCACCTTTCTCTTTGATTCCTCTCTTCGACTTCGAGAAGGTTTCTCGGAGAGAGGGCGCGGCGTTCTCCCGAGGATCCTCCCCCTTACTTCATCCAACACTTGATTAAAGGCACGCCAAAAAGGAATAAACTCTTTCATTCTCCTCCTTTTTTTGGAATTTTATACTTGTCACCGGGGGGTCCCAAGTGTCATCATAACGGAATGTCCAATTCTGCCAAAGGGTTACAATATCATTGTAGTAAGTGGTGACGTCCCTGGATTCTGCTTTAGGTTCCAAAGTCTTGTCTTTAGGTCATAGATCCGTGAAGAGTTCTCCAAGTCGAGTACATCTCTTTTACGACATCCCACGTGTCCTTAGCAGTGGATAGGAACATATGCGGTCCGGCAATGGGTGGCTCCATGGAATTTATCGACCATGCCTTGACCATAGAGTTTTCGGACTTCCGGGTTGTAAGTCTTGGGTCATTTGCTTCTTGGTTCCTTGCTTGCTCCGGTCAAGAACCCTAACTTTCCTCTGCGATCAACCACTAGATTGACGGTCCGGGACCATTCCAAGTAGTTCTTGCCATTCGGCTTCGTGATTCCGGTAGGTTAGAAGAGGAATTGGGCCGTGTTTCCATCTTCTCCCCGATTTTGCTCCGGATCCTGTGTTAGCAGAAGTGCCGGTGCTGGTCATCTCTCCGGTGAACGCTGCTCGGTAGTTCATCTCGGAAAACGGTTTTTTTTAATAACTAGTGTTTTATGGAACCTATCTCTGATACCATGTTGTAAAAGAGTAAACACAGAAAACTGTTATTCTTATTTTCATTAACGGCGTTGACCACTTATTAATACAATCATAGGAAGCCCTAATTCTCCTAAAACCTAGGAAACTTATCCACCAAGTAAAAAAGCCCGCAGCCTTTTTATTCTTTCTAGAAACCCTACCTTAATAAACATAAACAGGCCTTATAAGACGGCTCACAATAATAATAATAATAACAGGAAATAGTAAAAGGTCTAAAATAGCCCCAACTTCCAACACCGTATATGTTTTCGCCCACAATTAGGGATATGTGGAGTGCTGTCAAGGAAATGTATTCAGATTTGTAAAATTCCTCCCAAATCTATGAGCCGAAGATAAAGATCTAGTCTTGCTAGCAGGAGAACAAGGAGGTGACTATTTACTACAATGAGATGGCAGGTCTGTGGCAAGAACTTAATATGTCATATAATCAATCTTGGGACTACCCCAATGATGGAGTAAAATTCCTGAAGAGGAAAATAAGAGGGTATATATATATTTCTTGTTTGCCTAAATCAAGATTAGATGACGTTTGGTGGAGGATCCTGGCCAGAAACCCCCTACCCTCTCTCAGAGAAGTGTTCTCAAAAGTTAGAATGGAAGGAATCAAGGAAAAAGGTGATGAAAGGACTGCATCTGGGGCAGAACCTTCAGCATTGTCAGTGAACATAAGCGAGAAGAAGGGAAGAAGACAAAAGGTATGGTGTGACCATTTCAAGAAACATAGCCACACAAAAAAGACCTGCTGGGCCATTCATGGCAAACCGGCCAACTGGAAACCAAGGTGTTATGAACTAGGGTATTTGAAGGGAACAAGCAAAATAGGCAAGTCAAGTATCTTCTGATCAGAGTGTTACTCCCTCTGCACCACCACAATTCACTCGGGAACAGTTGGAGCAAATGTCCAAACTTATCCAGGCCCAAACCAGTCAATCCTCAGGTGATACATCCTGCTCACTTGTTGAAAAATGTAGTCCTATCATCCTTTTCTTTTCTTGGAGTAAATCAACCTACTTATTGGGTCATAGACTCTGGGGCCATTGATCATATGACCCAGTGCTCACAAATTTTCTCCTCATATTTCCTTCGTGCTGGAAATCAGAAAGTGGTGATAGCAGATGAAACCTTTTCCTCTATTTTGGAAAGGAACCATTATTTCACCAAAACAGACCCTCACAAATGCCCTTCATGTCCTTAATCTCTCTTGTAATCTTATGTCAGTTAATAAGTTAATCTAAGCTAAGTGTACAGTCTTTTTTTTATGGTTGTAAATTTCAAGAAACTCATACGAGGAAAGATTGGTAGTGCTAAGCTAATGGGAGGATTGTATATCCTTAAAGAAGATGAAGATTTCAAGAACAAAGAGTTACATAGTAACTTGTGTTTTCAGTCTTCTCATGTTGATAGGAATAATATCATGTTGTGGCACTTTTGATTGGGCCACCCTAGTTTTGGTTATTTGAAGAAATTGTTACCTGAGTTATTTAGTAATAAAAGTGAAAATGTTTTTCAAAGTGAGATTTGTGAGCTTTCAAAACATACCCATACTTTTTTTTATCGTCAACCCTACAAGCCTATCAAACCCTTCACTATGATTCATAGTGATGTTGGGGGGGGGGGGGGTAAGGAAGATTACTTGAAAACGTTGGTTTGTAATCTTCATTGATGACCACACTAAGGTCTCATGGATGTATCTTTTGAAACACAAGTCGGATGTAAAACAAGTTTTTGAAGACTTCTATAACATGCTTTTAACTCAGTTTCACACTAAAATTGAGATTTTCGGAAGTGATAATGGGACAAAGTATTTCAACACTATCCTAGGTCCCTTTTTTCCCGAAAAATGGAATGATTCATCAGAGTTCCTGTTCAGACACAACCCTATAAAATGGGGTGGCTGAAAGGAAAAATAGACACATACTTGAGGTGGTTAGGTCCTTAATGATGACCTCGAGAACACCCAAGTATTTGTGGGGAGAGGTTGTCTTAACATCTATTCTCCTGATTAACAGACTCCTCTTTTGGGTTTTGGGGTTTCAAAGTCCCCTAAGCAAGTTGAAAATCTTTTATCCAAGTACTAGGATAGTTCAAGACCTCCCTCTTAAGGTGTTTGGATGCACCACTTTTACACATGTTTGTCACCAAGGGAAATTGGATCCTAGGTCAAGAAAATGGTTTATTGGCTATGCACCCACCTAAAAGTGATATAAAATTTTTGATCTTGAAACTCAGCGGACTTTTATTAGCAAGGATGTGATACAATGTATTTTTACAGTTATGTTCAGGGGGAGATTTTTAATGAACATGAGTCCATATCACTAATATTACTTGAAGGGGTAAGTGAGGCCAGAAGTCCATCCAGTGATACCTCTTACCAACATGAGAAAAATGAGGACAAAACTAATGCAAGCCCTCACACTTGTACTAGCACTGACCAAGCTCCATCCTCAGATGGAGATCTGGAGATAATCCCAGAAACAAGTGAAGAAACAAATGCCTCAGTCTGAATCTGATGATCAAACTCTACTGAGTCATCTGTTAAAACCACACCTTTTGGTCTACTTCTAGATGTCTCTACAGCCATCAGGAAACCTCCCAGAGAATGCAATAAACACCCCCTGTATCATCTCAGCAAATATGTATCCAATCAAAACTTATCACCCCAATATTGTACTTTTCTATTCAACCTTTCCAGCATACAAGTTCCCAAAACCATTCAAGAACCTCTAACGTCTTCTGAGTGGAAGGCAACAATTTATGAGGAAATTCATGCTCTTGAGAAGAATCACACCTAAGAAGTGGTTAATCTACCTGTTGGGAAAACTCCAGTGGGATGTTGATGGGTGTTCACATTGAAATATAACTTAGATAGGTCACTACAGAGCTACAAGGCAAGACTAGTAAACATAAGGAGAAGCAAGAAGCAATGAGTGGTTGCCATGAGTACAACCGAGCTTGAATGCAGGGCAATGACCTTAGGTGTATGTGAGGAGCTATGGATTAAACGAGTTTTGGAAGACATTCAAGTCCTAGTGGAGCTGCCTATGAAACTCTACAGTGACAATAAGGCAGCTATTGTTATTGCAAATGATCCTGTTAAGCATAATAGGACTAAACACATTGAGATTGACAAACATTTTATTCGAGAGAAGTTGGATGATGGGGTGATCTGCATTCCTTTTTCCGACCATCTGTGCAACAAGTTGCAGATGGGTTAACTAAGTCTTTGGTCAAGCAAGGGTTTGATAATTTTGTGAGCAAGTTGGGCATGTTAAATTTCCATGCTCAACTTGAGGGGGAGTGTTGAAGATCACGCTGTTAGCTTATGTTTATGCAGTGTATTTGTTTTTTTTTTTTATATAATGAGGGTAGCAGAGTAATTCTTTTATTTTTAGGTTTTCAGTAAAGTGTTTAGGGTTTTTGTCTTAACCTAGGGTTTAGGAAGTCGTCTCCTTGATTTCAGGAGCTTCATTGATTCTAAACCTTGTCATTCTAGTATTTAACGGGACCTAGGGCTCTCAGTTGTAATTCATTCCATTATCAATAAAACAAAAGTTTTCTCTTTTACTTTTCTACAGTTGTAATGCATGGCAAGTGTTGTTTAATGCAACATAAATGCCACAGTTGGTTAACATCTCAGCTCCATTCCTGCATATTTCAATTATTTAAAATGTTTGAGATAACGTGACTTACAAATTAAAAAATGTTGTTTTTGAGTTCAAGCTTTTACAAGACTGCGCAATCGGGCCACTTATAAATTTCAGTTTTACCCTACTTCTGTGCTAGGTCTCGGGAAGACTAGTGATCCTCAACATTTCAATTGAATTTGTTGGGACATTATTTATAACTGATAACATTTATTTTACTAAAGCACTACTGTTGATAACAAAATACAGCTTAGCCTTTATAACCAAGATTTGTTGCCCCTCCTTTTCTTCTTGCAGCTTGCTTTATAGACTTTTTTTGCCTAGGTAACTTAACATATTTTAAAAAACGACGTGCCAAAGTACCCATTGTTAGTAATCCTATCAAAGGAGTGCCTGTTTTCTTTTCTTCATGTTTGCTATATTTATTATTCAACTTTTTCATGGAACAGGGAATGCCCTTCTGAATTACAGGAAGCTGTTGCCAGCATTATCTTTGCGGCGCCTAGATGTTCTGATCTGCCAGACTTATTGCTTGCGAGAAACCTATTTTCAGCCAAATATGGGAAGGAGTTCATTGCTGCTGCTTCTGACCTTCGGCCTGATACTAGTGTCAACCGTACAGTTAATTGGCTTTACTACTTGTGTCAAAATTAATGATTCTTTTCACAAATTATATATCGTATTTGGCTTCCTGGATGATTTTCATGGCACAGATTATTGAAAAGCTGTTAGTGAGTGCCCCACCTGCAGAAGCAAAATTAAAGGTTCTCAAGGAAATTGCAAAAGAGCACAACGTTCAATGGGATTCTTTCAATTCTGAAGCAGAATTCAATAAGAAACCTGAGGATCTATTGGTAATTTCAGTAAATCATTCCTATTTGTTACAATTTGATCCAGTATGACGTAGTTGTTACCATACGCACTAATGATTTTTCATGTTATTTTGATGGGGGTGTACTCCATCTTGCTTGTTCCAGTGGGTCAGGTAGAGATGAAGATGGTGTGATGACAAACCCTGGATGTATGAGTGTTTTGATGGATTTCTAGGCAAATGCTTTCGACTTTCTGATGCTTAGATAGGATTTTAGCTCCTATTAGGGTAACCTTTGATGCCTTTTAGATTGTCAAATATCACTAACTACTGTAGTTACAATAACATAACTAATTCTTGAGGTTACTCCAATCGAATCGGAGAAGCATGTGATTACAAAATGCAAGAATCAAAGATTATTAGTTTAGTTGAATTCGGAAAGTATACAAGCATTCCTTGTTGTATCCCCGTTTTTCATCTCTAAACACTTTAAGTCGAAGGAGTCCTTTTTGCCTTAAGTCGGTGTTTTTTTTCATGTTTATTATTTTTTTGTAAGTCGGCCTAAGTAGATTATGGCCCAAGTTTGTAAGTTGGTTGTTTTATTATATAGACTTAGAGGTGGTTGGTTGAAATTGAAGTCTGAAATCTGAATATAATAAGTATCTGAAATCCAAAAGTGTTTGATAACTTCATCAATCTGAGATCTGAAAATGTTTGATTTATAGTTTTACCTTTAAACTTTTTTAAAGAATAGAATTATATTCATAAAGTGCATTTGAACTATACATTTTCACACAAAATTTAGCAAAGTTATGTACATGTATATATATATATATATATATATATATATATATGATTTTCACACAAAATTTAGCAAAGTTATGTATATATATATATATTTTCGTTGTAAGAATTTTATTATTTCTTATTCAAACTGATGGGAATTACATCTCTATTTAAAGGCTGTACAGGCAGGCTAAACAGCTGGAAAATAAGTTCAAATCATAACCTCCTAACATGCATTCAAATTTGAACTTCAAACAGAAAAGCTAAACAACACCTAACAACCTAATATATTTATTTCTTACTTTGAGGGATAAAATTCAACACTCCCCCTCAAGTTGGGAGATGTATATCATACATCCCTAACTTGCAACTGAATTCCTCAAAGTTAGGTCTTGGTAGAGCTTTTGTAAGAAAATCGGCCAACTGTTTCTGTGTCGGAATATATTCAACCTTTGCTTCATTTTCTTCGATCCGTTCAGCAATAAAATGCCTATCAATTTCCACATTCTTTGTTCAGTCATGGTGGACTGGATCCCTAGCCATCTCAATTGTAGCCTTGTTATCACAAGTGTATCAACATCTTTTCTTCAATCTTTAATTCAGCCAGCTCTCTTCTTATCCAGATTCCTTCGCACATTCCCAAGGCTAGTGCCCTCAAATCAGCTTCGGCACTACTTCTAGAAACCACCAGCTGCTTCTTACTTCTCCATGTGATCTGATTTCCCCATAAAAAAGAACAATACCCAGTTGTCGACCTTTTATGTTGCTTTGTTTCCTCCCCAATCTGCATCTGAAAAATGTTCAGCTCTCTAGATTCATTTTTTTCTGAGCAGTGGTCCTCTTCTTGGAGTCATACTTAAGTACTTCAGAATTCTAAGAACAGCATCAAAGTGTTCTTGCTGTTGGCAGCTCATGAATTGACTTACGGCTCTAACAGCAAAGCTAATATCTGGACGTGTGTGGGCCAAATAAGTGAGCTTTCCCACTAGTCTCTGATATCTCCCTTTCCCCACTGGAATTCCATCTTTCTTAACCTCCAGCTTGTTCACTGAGTCCATTGGAGTGCCGTCGGGTTTTGATCCTAGCATACCAGTCTCTTTTAAGAAATCAAGAGTATACTTACACTGTGAAACGAAAATTCCCTCCTTTGACATTGCTACCTCCATCCCAAGGAAATATTTTAGATTTCCAAGGTCCTTAACCTAAAAATCAGCAGCCAAATTATTCTTAATCTTTTGCAGCTCTTCTTCATCATCACCTGTCAATATTATGTCATCTACGTAGACAATAAGTATAGCTAGTTTACCATCAGCTGAGTGCTTCACAAATAGGGTATGGTCCGCTTGGCATTGGGTGAATCCACATCTTTTCACAGCTTGAGAAAACTGCCCAAACCAGGCCCTTGGGGACTGTTTGAGTCCATACAAGGACTTTACTAGTTTGCATACCTTGTTCTTACCTTTCTCCACTTTCAGCCCTTCTGGAATATCCATATAAACTTCCTCTTTAAGGTCACCATTCAGAAATGCATTCTTGATGTCAATTTGGTAAGGTGGCCAGTCCAAGTTTGATGCAAGAGACCATAGAATCCGGATGGTGTTTAGCTTAGCCACTGGAGCAAACGTCTCTTGGTAGTCTAAGCCATAGGACTGGGTGAATCCTCTTGCTACCAACCGGGTCTTCAGTCTTTCTACTCCTCCATCCGCTTTATACTTAACTGTGAAGATCCATTTGCAGCTCATTGTTTTTTTACTTGCTGGGAGTTCAATGATTTCCCATGTTCTATTTTTCTTCAAAGCATCTATCTCCTTCTTGACAGCTCGTCCCCAGCCTGGATGTTCGACTGCTTCGTGAATATTTGTAGGTACTGAGATTGCATCCAGCTTATTTATGAACTCCTTATCTAATTACCTCCAACACATGTTGGTTCTTTCTTTTAGCTACCCCATTCTGTTGGGGTGTGTTAGTACAAGAACTCTGGTGTATCATATCCTTTTCGGAGAAAAAATCCTTTAAAAGATTGTTATAATATTCAGCTCCCATTATGTGTTCTTAAGATTTCAATCTTTGTGTGAAACTGAGTATTAATCATATTGTAAAATTTTTTAAAGGCCTGTTTTACCTCGGCTTCTCTTTTAATAGATAGATCCAAGTGACTCTTGTATGATATCTATAAATGACACAAACCACCTTCTCCATTTTAATAATCACATGTCTTGAGGGACCCCAAACACCACGATGAATGAGCGTAAATGGTTTGGTGGATCAGTAGGGTTTGGAAAGATAGTTTTTATAATTCACACTTCACACTGAAAATCAGAGACCTTTTTATTAATAAACAACTTTGGAAACAACTTATTCAAATACCCAAAACTTGGTGACCTAGTTTAGTACGCCATATCATGATTTCATTACTAGAACAACTTGAAGTGCTGTAACCGTTATTCCTAGGAACAAACTTATTTTTTGGACCACCTTCTTCCTCAAGAATGTAAAGTCCTCCCTTCACCCTAGCATTTCCAATCACCTTCCCCAAAGTCACATCCTGAAACTCACAACTAGCAGGGAAAACATGAGTTTACAGTTAGCCTGTATGACTAACTTATTAACAGAAATTAAGTTGCAAATAGTTTGGGGACATGGAGGACATCTTCTTTTTCTTTTAATCTTTCTAGATGGGTGTCATTTTCATGTGGTAGATATTTGTCCATCTTCTTTTCCAATGTTTTATTTGTTTTTTATTCAAACAAAGGTTTTAAGTGTTTTGAAACATTAAAGCAGAGAACGAAAAAAATAAATAATTGTTGAAAACACAGACGAGAAACTTGCACTTCAAGAAAGATAAACTTATGGCGGAAATTGATAAAACACGGAAACCACTTGATTTAACGTTTTCCCACATCATGGAAAGTATAGGTGATTGGTACTGAACCTTTTCCAACAAATGCAAAGATCCTTCAGCCACCATTACTTTCTGATTTCCTCCACGAGGAAAATGTAGGCTGAACATGTCTGAACGGTTTGTCATATGGTCTGGTGCACCTGAATCAATGATCTAGTGTGCTCCATATCTTGATTCAAAGGTGGTAAAGGCTGTGATGTTACCTGATTCAACAAGGGTGCCTTGTGTTTTAGAAGGATTACTTGGTGTCTGATTTGCCAGCATAATACTCAGTTGCTCTATCTGCTTCTTTGTGAATGGTAGCAGTCCAAGATTCTTCTGACCTGGTTCAAATGACACTTGATTGCTCCTCACTTCTCAAGCATTCCCAGATTGATTCCTTGGCTTTCCATGGATTCCCCAGCAAGTGTCCCTGGTATGACCTTGTTTTTTTACAATGATCACACCAAAGCTTCTGTTTCTACCCCTTATTATCATTCCTAGAAGTAACCTGAGCTGATGGTTCAAGATCTTGACCACCCTGCTTCATCATCTGATTGGATTCAAATCCTCTAGTCACATGTCCCAAGTATCTTCATGGCAGATGTCAAATTCTTGCCAAAGTGTGACAATTTCATTTAATATGTTGTCACATCTTTGCCAAATTGTTTCAGATTCCACAACCTAGTTTTCATCTCATACATTTGAGAGGAGTTGTCTAGATCAGAGTACATCTCCTTTACTGCATCCCAAATATCCTTAGCAGTTGGGAGAAGCATATGGGGTCTGGCAATGGATAGCTCCATTGAAATGATCAGCCATGCCATTGTCAGAGAGTTTTCTGACTTCCAGGTTCCATGTTTGGCATCATTGGCAGCCGGTTCCTTGCTTGCTCCAGTGAGGAACCCTGACTTTCCTCTGCCATCAATTGCTAACTTGATGGTTTGAGACCATTCAAGGTTGTTTTTTTTTTTTTTTTTTTTTTTCCATCTAGCCTTCGTGAGACTAGAAGAAGAGAAGGGGAATTGATGGAATTCCTTCTTCCCTGTTTGAGGTTCCAGAGGACTGACCAAAGGAGGGATTGATCAGTTCCCACTTAAACTACTTGAATGTAGTTTAATCTGTTGAGTTTCATGGCTGTAATTTGTAGTGCGGAGTTGTCTCCCAAAACCCATTCGATTCATTGTGGTTTGCCCAGCCAAATCGTTTCAATCCACTGGTTGCAGAGCTCGACATTGAGTTTGAAAAAAAATCTGGAAAGAAAAAGGACAAATGGAAGATGAAGAATTTAAGAGTTTTGTGGCTCTGATATGTAAATTTCAGTAGAGAGCATGATAGAAAAAAATACCTTTATTAGAAGGAAAAACTAGCCGTTGAATAATAAGGGTGTTTTGGTCAATCCCTCCTATTTACGGTGTTTTTAGGGTGAATCAACCGAATGGTTGACTTTCTTTATTTACAATTATTCTATTATAATTGTCGGTTATTAGTAATGACTCTAGATCTTTTCCTATTTAGATAGAGGCTGCTGAGCATTGTAATAAGACAATCTGAAATAAATAAAAGTTTACACCTTTTTCTATCTTTTGCTGACATGGTATCAGAGCTTAGGTTCGATTAAACCCTACGGATATGAATCACCGCGCAGCTTTCACAGGGGAGTTGATCAACCTAGCCGTTGGTCAATCTTCGAATGATAGAACAAGCAGTGAGGAAGGAAACTCCAATAATTCCTCCCTGCTGCCGGTTTCCAGTAAATTAAACGGCAAAAACTATCTTGAATGGTCACAGACCATCAAGCTAGCCATTGATGGACGCAGCAAGCTAGGGCTCTTGACTGGAGCGAGCAAGGAACCGGCTGCCAATGATCCCAAGCACAGCACTTGGAAGTCAGAAAATTCCATGGTCATGGCATGGCTGATCAAATCAATGGAGCAGACCATAGCCAGACCCCATATATGTCTGAAAATTGCCAAAGACATATGGGATGCAGTCCAAGAACTGTATTGCGATCTTGAAAACTCCTCTCAGATCTATGACCTAAAAACCGGACTTTTGAATTTGAAACGGGGAGGCAAGGATGTGACATCATACTACAATGAGATAGTCACACTTTGGCAAGAATTGGATATGTGTCATGAGGACACATAGGATTGTGCTGGGGACAGCACCAACTTTTAGAAAAGAGAGGAAAACGAGAGGGTTTATTCTTTTCTGGCAGGGCTGAATTATGAATTGGATAAGGTAAGGGGTAGAATCCTTGGAAGGAAGACCCTCCCATCATTGAGAGAAGTGTTTGCAGAAGTAAGAAGAGAAGAGGCAAGGAGGAAGGTGATGCATAATGGATCAGACTTCCCTCAAAATCAGAAAACTAGGGGGCAAGATCTTGAATCATCTGCTTTGGTGGTGACTTCTAAGGTTGATAACAGAAGCAAGAAACAGAAACTGTGGTGTGATCACTGCAAGCAGCAGGGGCATAACAGGGACAATTGTTGGGCTATCCATGGAAAATCAGCTAATTGGAAGCCAATAAATCACCTTTGGAATACTGGAGAGATAAGGGGAAATCAAGTGTCTGTTGATCCTGGTCGGAAGAATCTTGGGCTGCTTCCATTCACTAAGGAACAGATAGAGCAACTGAGTAATCTGCTGGCAAGTCAGACACACATTTCCTCCCCTAAACCACAGTGTACCCTTGCTGAGTTAGGTAATAACACAACCTTTACTTCCCTTAAATCTCAAACTGGTGCACACTGGATCATTGATTCAGGTGCAACAGATCACATGACCCATTGTTCTGACTTTTCAGCTCCTATCTCCCATGTGCTGGGACTCAGAAGGTAAGGGTGGCTGATGGATCATTATCAGCAGTTGCTTTGGAAAGGGTTCCGTGGCAATCACTGCCTCCCTTACCCTTAATGATGTTCTCCATGTCCCCAAATTGTACTGTAATTTGATTTTTGTAAATAAGTTGGCCTCTGAGGCTAACTGTAAACTAATTTTCTCTCCTGCTGGTTGTGAGTTTCAGGATGTGAATTTGGGGAAGGTGATTGGCAGTGCTAGGGTTGAAGGAGGACTCTACATTCTTGAGGAAAATGATAGCTCATTGAATAAGTTAGCTCCTAGGAATCTTTGTCTTAGCACTTCCAATGTATCATCCAATGATGAAATAATGATGTAGCATACTAGGTTAGGGCACCCAAGTTTTAGGTATTTGAATAAATTATTTCCTAAACTATTTATTAATAAAAGGATTTCTGATTTTCAATGTGAGATTTGTAAATTGGCAAAACACAATAGAAGTTCTTACATCCCAAAATCCTACAGACCTACTAAACCGTTTACTCTCATTCATAGTGATGTCTGGGGTCCCTCTAGGCATCTAACTATGACTGGGAAGAGATGGTTTGTGTCCTTTATAGATGATCATATAAGAGTTACTTGGATCTATCTATTAAAGGAAAAGTATGAGGTTGAAAAAGCTTTTATAGCATGATTAGTACTCGGTTCCAAACACAAATTGAAATTTTAAGAACTGATAATGGAACTGAGTATTATAACAATTTACTAAAGGATTTTTTCTTTGAAAAAGGCATGATCCACCAAATCTCATGCCCCAACACACCCCAATAGAATGGTGTGGCCGAAAGGAAGAATCAGCATGTGTTGGAAGTAGTAAGATCCATCATGTTGACTGCCAAATGCCCTAAATTCTTATAGGGTGAAGCTCTCCTCACAGCTGTGTACTTAATTAATAGGCTTCCCTCTAGAGCCCTGCATTTTAAAACTCCTTTAAATGAATTAAAAGAGAATTTTCCAAACACTAGAGGTGTTCCAGGACCTTCCTCTCAAGGTATTTGGGTGTGTAGCATTTGCACACCTTCAACCAGGGGAAGTTGGATCCTAGATCCACTAAGTGTATGTTTGTAGGGTATTCTTCAAATAAAAGGGGTATTGAGTTTTTGATTTTGGGAAGAGGAGAGTTGTAGAAACTATGGATGTCACTTTCTTTGAAAACACCATGTACCCTCATCAGCACCATCTTCAGGGGGGTCTGTGACTACTCAAGAAGATGTTGAATTCAAGTACATTGTTGATGTAGGTGATACAACTAGTATGCCAATGTCTATGGAAGGTACGAATGAACAAATTGAGGAAAATCTGGGAGAAAAGGGAGGTAGATCGCCTGCTATAGGTGACAAAACCTCCAAGACTCCTAGGTCAACTCAAAAATTTTGGGGAAAAACTTATGTGAGGATTTATCCCAAGTCTAAATAGAATGTGGAGACTTAAATTCAACCCCACACTCAAGAATCTGATGCTGCACATCCTGAGCAAGCTGACAGAATGGATAATTCTTATCCATAACCTTTAATCCCTGACTTAGATGCTGAACCTAGTCCACAGCCGAAAAAGCAGACCAAAGGGGACAATTCAGATCTCCTACTGGATGTCCCAATAGCCATCAGAAAACTGCCAAGAGCCTGCACAAAAAACCCCAGATATCCCATACAAAACTACTTGACCTACAAAAATGTGTCACCCTCTCATAAAACCTTTCTTACCAATGTGTCTGAACATCAAATTCCTAAGGATATTCAGGAAGCTTTGATAGTACCTGAGTGGAGGGCTGCAGTTCAAGAAGAGATCATGGCTTTGGAGAAAATGGCATTTAGGAGATGTTGGATTTACCATGTGGGAAGTAAGCTGTGGGGTGTAGATGGGTGTTTAGCACTAAATTCAAATCTAATGGTGAGGTTGAGAGATATAAAGCTAGGTTGGTGGCTAAGGGTTATAGTCAGACCTATGGGATTGATTACTCTGACACTTTCTCACCTGTGGCAAAGCTTAACACTGTGAGAGTTGTGTTCTCTGTAGCAGTTAATCTGGACTGGCAGTTGTTCCAACTTGATGTGAAGAATGCTTTTTTGCATAGGACTATTAAGGAAAAGATGTATATGGATCCTCCTTCAGGACTTGCACATCAGTTTGGGGGAATGGTTTGCAGGCTGAGAAAGTCCTTATATGGGCTAAAGCAAAGTCCAAGAGCATGGTTTGATAGGTTCAGATAGTTCTCTTGAAGATAGGGTCCAAGCAGGGTCACTCAGACCATA
Organism: Gentiana straminea; assembly: GCA_036785695.1. Taxonomy (NCBI): domain Eukaryota; kingdom Viridiplantae; phylum Streptophyta; class Magnoliopsida; order Gentianales; family Gentianaceae; genus Gentiana; species Gentiana straminea. The sequence goes on along the minus strand of JAVUPR010000224.1, from coordinate 7,856,181 downwards.
CTTTGTTTGTGAAAAGGTCTAAAGAAGGGAAAAGGGTGGTTCTGGTAGTATATGTGGATGATATCATCCTTACAGGTGATGACGTAGATGGTATTTCCCAAGTAAAGAGGGGTCTGGCCTAGGAGTTTGAAATTAAAGACCTTGGGGTTCTGAAGTATTTCCTGGGGATGGAGGTAGCCAGGTCCAAGGAAGGGATGGTTGTGTCCCAAAGGAAGTATGTGTTGGATTTGTTGACAGATACAGGCATGTTGGGGTGCAAACCTGCCAGGACACCTATGGATCAGAATGTGAAGTTGGATCAAGGTGATGGTGAAGAAGTTGTGGATAGGGAACAATACCAAAGATTGGTGGGCATGCTGATTTATCTGGCTCATACTAGGCTAGACATTTCTTTTGCTATTGGGGTTGTGAGTCAGTTTATGCACTCCCCAAACAGTCACATTATCAAGCTGTAGTAAGGTTTGAGGTATCTGAAAGGCACAGTTGGAGTAGGGTTGTTGTTCAAAAAGATGGATAAAAGGTTTGTGGAAGCTTATGTTGATGCAGATTGGGCTGGTGCTAAGGATAGGAGGTCCACAACATGTTATTGCTCATTTGTTTTGGGTAACTTGGTTACTTGGAGGAGTAAGAAACAAGATGTGGTGGCTAGGAGTTCAGCTGAAGCTGAATTTAGGGCAATAGCACAAGGGATTTGTGAAGAATTGTGGCTGAAGAGGGTGTTGGATGATCTACACTTACCTTTGGCAATGCCTATGAACCTGTTCTGTGATAAGAAGGCAGCCATTGCCATTGCAAATAACCTTGTGCAGCATGACCGGACTAAACATGTGGAAATAGACAGACACTTCATCAAGGAGAAGCTAGAGAAGGGACTGATTTGCATCCCATTCCTGCCCTCGGTCCTGCAAACAGCAGATGGCCTCACTAAAGCACTAATGAAGCAATAGTTTGATGATTATGTGTCCATGTTGAACATGATTGACGTCTATGCTCAACTTGAGGGGGGGGGGGGGGGTGTTGAATAATTAGGGTGTTTTGGTCTATCCCTCCTATTTACAGTGTTTTTAGGGTGAATCAACCGAATGGTTGACTTTCGTTATTTAGAATTATTCTATTATAATTGTCGGTTATTTGTAATTATGATTGATTGATTGTGATCCTAAAATCATGGAATCCCAATCATTCAAGACTCTAGATCTTTTCCTATTTAAATAGAGGCTACTAAGCATTGTAATAAGACATTCTGAAATAAATAAAAGTTTACACCTTTTTCTGTCTTTTGCTGACACTAGCTGTTGGCTAGTCATAAAAAATGACTTTGACAATAATAAATACTATCACCGTCCCAAAATAAGTGTCATTTTGGACTGAAAAGTTTGTCCCAAAACAAGAGCCACTTTATAATATGAAGATAAGATTTATTAAACTTTTTCTTTATCCTACCCCTAATTTATTATCCACCTAACAACTTTTAATTATTAACACATTTGCATTAATGCTAAGTCAAAGGGCATTTTAGACTTCATTTACTACTATTTATTACATTCTTTCACCTTCTTTATATGCGTGAAAACCTCTAAAGGGACTCTTATTTTGAGACAGATGCAATACATAATTGTGATAGGAGTTAAATAAAATATATGACCTTGTTTTTTGAAGGGATTAAAATATATGACTTCTAACGGTTTCATCCTGCAATATTTTTTGGAGTGCTAAGAAATGTTCTATTTCTGTGGAGTTAAATAAAATATATGGCTTCTGACAATTGTATCCTGCAATAAGCTTTTGGAGTGTTAAATAAATCTTTGTCTGATTTTGTAGAATGGACCAAAACAGCTAGCTTCACCGTCTGGGATTGCTTCTCAACGCGCTCCTCCAAAGAACCAACCGTATACGAATACTTGTGTAAGATATACAAATGGTGATCAAGAAGGTCAAACCCTTAAATCCACCCACCCCTCAATCACTGCATCTAAAACATCTGCTGATTGTGACAAGTCAACAACACCAATTGCTAAAACAACAGAAATTGGATCTCAACCATTTGAGGCGTTGGAGAAAGCTAGAGCCGCTATTGCTGCGGCAGAACGTGCTTCAGCTGCTGCACGTCTTGCTGCCGGCTTAGTTAATGTAAAGCCACCTAGCTCGGCGAAGCTTGAAGAAACGAAGAGTTAAAAGCAAATCCTTGGTGAGTTTTCTACATATTTAGTCCATATACTTTCCAATTTTCAGGCAGAGTGAAATTCTGTTTCTTGAATATAGCGAATTGAGTTGAAATTGAAGCCCGATACACACTCATGTACTCTCTCTTTTGTATATGTTATTTTCGTATTGTGTTTGTAGTGTGTCGTTTGTGTTTGTGCTGTGTCGTTTTGCTTGTTTTCTGTTTGCGGCTAGGGCCCAGCAGCTTATTATGTCAGTTACTTGTTGTCCAAGTTAGGGTTGGGTTTGAGTTGTAATTTCCCTTATGTTATATATACTTAATAAAAGGCTGGGAAGGGATCAGTGATTTACGATCCCAACTTTCTGTGGTATATCATGTGTCTAATTAACAGTATACATAAGGAAAAGTTGCTGATTTCAGATTAGGTTTAATCAAATGTAAGAGGTGGATATCTTTAAGCCAAGCAAGGTGTTAAAAGTTTAAGTAAGATATACCTTTCTTTGATCTATCTATATGAGAAAAGAGACCCTGAAAAGAATTCTACATGAAAAATTTGCCTGCCTGTGTGAAGGTATCTGAGAGAACGTGTCGTGTTAGCAAAATGTTCTTCGTAATTTGCATAAAGAACAATGTGATTTGTAAATGCTAGGTGTAAGGTTTTGTACAATGGGCTCCGATTCTTTTTAGGACGTGCGGAATATTTTTATACTGTAAATTGCCTAACAGTAAGAGGTGAAAACACTTTGCATATTAGCTGCAGAAAGAAAAATTGTACTATCTTCATTTTAAAAGTCAAATCTGAAATTGTTTTTTCCATTCAATTAAAAAAAAAAGAATAGTTAATGTACTGAAAAATGTCATGAAATTAATATATATATGCTCTTTAAATGATTACTTGTGAAAAATGTAATGAAATTAAAGGATCAATCCCAAATCAAGATTTTTTTTTTTTTTTTTTTCCAGGGGGTGATGGGAGGGAAGGAGGGAGGGAGAAGGGATTTTTATTTTATACGGGGAAGGGATCAGAATTGAAACCTGATCGATTCCCAATAGTACAATGGTTTTTATCGTTAAGTCAAATTCAATCTCAACCTGAATCAAAATCTTGTCATGTTCAACTGAAAATAAAAAATTCCACCAAAAGAAAAAAATAAATAAGTACCATTTAGGTTCTCAAGAAATCCAAACATAATTGTTTGAATAATTGAGAAAACAAGTTTTATACTAACATACATACCCAGGAGGCAAATGTAAAATCATTGTTTTTGTGCTTGAACTAATCAACTTTATGATTTTTGTTGTTGTTGTAGTATTGGGCTTTCTGAACGGTTACCCTCTGGTTTTGTTTGTTTCTATGTATTTGTTTGTAGAACTCATGATTACAACAAACATTTAAACTCTCAACAACCATGAGTTGGATAACTATCCATGAAAATGCAAACAGCTCCACCATTGAAAGCTATGAAATATTTGTTTCCCTTCCCCCAAAATTAGCACAAACTCATTCAAATTCAATTCCACTTAGAACCCCAAGTGGGATTTCTTTCTATATTTGGATTTTTCCTCCCTTAGAAGTTAGAGCTATTGTTGTTCATTGCCAAAATGCCATGTAAGTTGTGTTCCATCCTTTTCCAGAAAATACGGATGTGAAGCCCCATGTTTTGTCCATTGGAAGGAGATGTTGTAGCTCAATTTTCAGCTGAATGTACACCATTGAGCACTTGTGTCTAACATTGAGATGAATCGAACGTGTAACGCCCCGAGACCTGTGCCTGGTAGCGCTAAATAAGTCATAAATGGTCAAGTCAACTGCTTAGACCGCCGTCCTCGCTTCGTCTAAAAGGTTAACCTAAGTTGACAAGACCTTTATGTCTCACACTTATATGGGGGTGCAAATTCACTTAGTTTACTGATGTGAGACTTTACATTCTCCCCCTCCATTATAAAGGATTGGCGTCCTCGCAAGGACGGCCAAGACTTTTCCCATATCGTCCGTACTAGAGGTAACTAGAGGCCATCCTTACACCGTCTTCTTGTACGGTACAACGCATAGTTCCGTCTGATAGTCGGCTCTGATACCATTATGTAACGCCCCTAGATCCCGGGCTTGCTAGTTCTAAATGAGTCATAAATGGTCCGGTCAACTGCTTAGACCGTCGTCCTTGCTTGGTGTAAAAGGGCTAACCCGAGTTGACAAGACATTTATGTCTCACACTTATACGGGGTGCGCATTCAAAGACACTCTCTTGAGATCGATAATCCTTTAATTAAAAAAAAACCCTTTAATCAACGTGAGGGAAATGAAAAACTTTCTAGTTCATGCAGTGCTGAATGATTTTAACAAAGTTGATGTAAATGTTTGTTTGCATTGTCCTTGCACACATAGATACTAGAAAGCGGAAAATAAATAAATTGTACGGCATTTAGAATGTTTTGTGTATGTTGTTGAATGCTTATCTCTCTCCTTTTAGAAAAGAAAATTAGACATGGGTTAAAACTTAAATCCGTAGTACACTATAAAAAAGGCTTTGCTTCTAATAAATTACAGGGGCTATGGTGATAAGGTTTTGTGTTGATTGTATGTCTAATGTTGTATATTGGCTAACAGAGTTCATACACAAAATATGAAATGAGAAGCTATATAACAGTTTTATACCTTAAAAATAGTTATATTGGATTACATATTTTAGGGTGGTTCACCTTTTGATGGGTTATGTATAACGTGGTCAACTTGTGTACCTTTTTTTTATTTATAAATAAATCATTTTTTTATTATGGGAAAAATGAAAGAAAGTACAAAAGGCAATCCAACTAATAAAGCTGTCTTAATAAAGTCTATGACACCTCAACACCGAACCCTGCCTTATTAAAACCTTGTAGCAGCAAAATCTTATAGGAAATATCTACTAAGGGGAAAGAGTCTGAGCCAAAACAAATAAATCCTTCTATCGAGAGACACTATTGTAAGCTCTTAATCTAGTTAGTTTTTTTTTCCTTCCCTCATGAATCCTTTTCTTCTTCTTGAACTCTTTGAGCATTGCATGAAACGTAGGGCTTGTCTCACAATCCCTTGTATTAAGCTGTGGTGTAAGTGGCTATCTCTTTCCTGGACAAGCCTTGATTCATCTCTTGTTCCTGGTGGAATAACCCTGTAGTCATTCTCTGAGTCCCCATACTTGGATTAACCATCACAAGCCTCATCTTCATCATCTGCAGTGTCTTTTTTTCCTTAGCCAAAAAGGCTATTTCAAAAATTTTATCCCCAAAAGACAGTGAGCGTGGCAAAATCAGTCTATGAGTGTTTGCTAAATGAGTCATATGTAGCTGACGATCTATATCGATCACTCAAATCATCTTCCTTATCCTCAACTGGCAGAGCACTCTGTTTTGGCCCAACATTCATAAAAGATTCCTCACGCTTAAATTCTCTTGACATTCGTTGATTGTCACGCAAGTCCTCGTCTAGAATGAAATCATCCATGCTATAGTATTCTTCCAAAAACCCTCATGAATGTCCTCCCCAATCCAAATCCTCTGACACCTCGGTTAAGATACATCAGCCTCAACTGAAACACGTGCAACAGTGGGTCTACGAAGGTCCAAAGTGGGATTATCCAATTATAATGGTCGCCCAATTAATGAAGCCACTTTCCAAAGATAATGATAATTAAACAAATGTAGTGGTAGTCCAGGTAGATCAAACCAAACATGAACTGGAAGAAACTTCCTCGCTAAGACAATAATCTATAGTCCATTTGGAAATACGCATGGAAACTTGCCTAAATTCCACTTACGTCGTGTGATAAGCCTTTTATAATCTTCAAGGCAACCCGGTTGGACAAGAACATTGCGGTTATCCAAGTGCCCTATCTTACATTCAGCTTAAAGTTTGAGTTTGGTGTAGAACTTGCGAATATCAACTCTTTGTCTATAATTGGGAAAGCGACCAATAACAGTGTTATCGAAAGGCTTGGCCAACACCTTCAATTCGTCTTTCTTGATGAAAAACTCTGGCTCCCCGTGACATGTTGCTAGCTGGCCAAAATCCGGTAGTCTTCGGAATAATCGGGCTAGAGGACCCCACCACCGCCGCAAAAGACTTCGGCTGAGGGGGAGGGTCCTGTGGTTTCCCATCCATGCTGCCCGCAGCTGCATCACTCATACATATACCCGGCTGGTCTGATCAAGCCCGGCAATGGCGAAACCGTGTTGCCCCAAATTGATCCAAGTTTTGTTGGAGAAATCTCACCTAAAAAACCAAATGTTTCTCAAAGAATTAAGACGGATACGAAGATTACCTGCTTCAATTTGGTTGGAAACTCTAAAATCGAAATCGATACTTCAACTCAACACCAATCTGTCTTCAACTTGTGTACCTTATATATGCCTCATGATGTGATAGTGTTAACATTTGTACTTAAAGATTCAATTTTTGATTAATAAGAGAGTAATGAAAATACTAATTAGTATTCGACATTCAGGGCTTGGATGATCTTTCGGGGGGGATTGTGGTTTGACTTTCTAATTAGTTATGGCTCTGTTGCTCACATGCTGATCCTGCTTCTTGTTGTCATACTTGAGCGGTTTTCGTACCGAGTTGTTTCATTTATGTTGTATATGGTTTCTCTTTTTGCTGCTGAGTTGTTGGTTTGGAGGTTTCATTTTTGGAGTTTCTTGACATTTATCTTGATCTTTAACGCGCTCTGACTAGTTTTGGCAGGTAAAAAAGGGTAGTTATGCTTGGATTGGATGGAAAAAACACCTTTCCTGTCTTTGTTTGGTCTCTTTTTTTGGCTTATTGGAAAAAAGGCTTATTTGTTGATGTTGGTAGTAGTACGTTGCTAAGTATATTGGGGTGTTGTTGTTGTTGGAGGCTGACTATTTCTTCACTTGTTTTATTTTTTATTTTTAGGAGCTCTTAATCTGCGGCGGCTTGGAATGTCTTAGATGGCTGTTGTGTTGTTTTTGTTGGATGCTGGTTTGCTGCTGGTACTTGCTGTATAGTTGATTTGAGGCTCTTTCTGTAGTCATTAATTAGATAGTATGCTGTTCTTAAGCTACTGATGAATTCCTCTTTTGTAAATTGAATCTTTTTCTAGCACTTTGCTAGAAAAGTTCTCACTAATCATCTTTGTTGTTACATAACAAAAAGCATTAGCTTATAAAGTAGGCGGTTTCTATTGACACCACGTTTTTTCTTCAATTGACACCCTTACTTTAGGCATTCTTAAACTTGTTGTTGGCACTACTATAATATTTTTATTTTTTTTTTGCAACATAACGTCTGTGTCACTGACATTGACGTTGATATCAATACCAACATCAGTGGCAATGATATTATCGTTATAGATGTATCATTGGTGAAAAACATCAAACTCACTGACGTTGTTAGCGAAACAAAACGTCAGTGACATTGATCCGCATACCGTGGTGCCGAAAAATAATTTGGGTTGGTGGTGAAGTAAATAAAATAAAAAAGGTGGCAATAGTAAATTTTTTATGCCGATAGAAGCCGCCTAAAAAAAATACATCGGTTTTAATAAATAACGTCAAATTTGTTTTAGTAATTTTTTGTGGTGGAAAAATAGTAAGAAAAAAAAAAAGAAAAAAGAAAAAAGAAAAAAGAGAAGTAAATTCATGGTTAGGTTTGCTGGGTGAAATGAGAGGTTTTAGTGGTGTAAAATGTGTTTATCAGAGTGATTGTTCTTTTAAAGCGTTTAAATTGACATTAAGGGATTACTCATGGCTCCATATTTCTTGATTTTTTAATTCTTTTTTTATACGTGACTTTACTAAATTACCACACGTGTAGTGAGTGATTTTATGGTACACGGTTGTAGGAAGGTTATACCAAGTGGCATACATTAGAGCCTCTCATTTTTACTCTCTTTCACATAATACACTTTTATCGTGTGTGAGAGGTTAGAAATGAGTGGTTGTAATGTATGCTACTTGGTACAACCTTCCTACAACGGTTGTATTTTAAAATTTCACCACGTGTAGGAAGGTCTTTGCTCAGTGATGTTGGTATGAACACCTGCCCCGGTCGGTAGCAGTGACGCTTATAATCGTAAAATATAATTATGATTTTCAAAGTAATTTTTGACTGATAAACATTTGTTGTTTTGAAAGTATTTTCATGACTCTAATAGAACTGCCCTAAATGGTATTGAACGGAAAATACGTATTCAGAGTTTTTTTGGTTGCTCTGATGTTCATTAGCTATGGACTATTCTTGTTTATTTTTTTTAATTTTTTTTTCCTTTAAAAAAAAATCATTTTATTGATAAACAGAGAGTGGAAATCCACATAATACAAATTCAAAAGATGAACAAAGAAAAACAGGGAAGAACAATTTAAAAAAGTATCCAAGTTCCAAGCTAGTCACAGGTTTCGAACACGAGACTCCGACTTCGAAATCATCACATGTAATGGAGGATGAGTTTCGGTAGTTCCATGGTGAACTGAATTTCTCCAATACCAAATGCTATAGAGCAAGTCTCTGAATTGATAAGACCACTTATTATGATGTCCACGGGTTGTTAAAGAAGTGCGGATCCATGCCTGTGGGGTTGCTGATGAGAAGAACTCGTTCCACTATTGTCTAGGTACAAGGGATTTCCATATTTTCTGTGAGAATCTGCAGTCCCTAAGTGCATGGAGGCAGGTTTCATCATCCGTTTTACAGAGTCTACACATTGCCGTTGGGGAGACATGTCTTCGAAAAGAAGGGACATGGTGGGCAGGGCATTATGTGCAGGTTGCCAGGTCAAAAAGTTCAAGCGAGAAGTGCCTTCAAATTGCCAAAGCTTCTCCCAAAAGTGATCAGCAGGATCAATAGTTGAGGGAGTAAGAAAAGAGTAACCGTCACCAACATAATATTTATTATTAGTCGAATTTTTCCAGATAATGGTATCACCTGTCACTCCAAAACCATATTTTAGAGCTGTAGCCGCAAGACATATGCTTTTCCAAACAAGGGAGCTGGTTGGCTGAGGAGGCTCAAAGGGGCTCCCATATTTCTGGATCAAGATTCTCACCCATAAAGACTGGTCATCAGTAAGTGCTTGCCAAACTAATTTTCCAAGCAGAGCAAGATTCATATTATGCATATTCTTGAACCCTAAACCACCGCAAATCTTCGGCTGACAAAGAACATCCCAAGATAAAATGTGTAACTTACGTGCTCCATCCTCTTCACCCCAGAAAAAACGCTTGTAGATTCTCTCCATTTCTTCTAGACAAGATTTAGGGATTTTGAGGGATTGCATAGCATAGAAGGGATGAATAGCAAGGGAACTTTTAATGAGAATCATCCTACCTGCTCTGGATAGACTTTTTGTCTTCCCGTTGGCCAATTTTTTGCGCATCTTGTCCACTATGAAGTTAAAGCTACTTCTAATGACTCAAGAGTGGAGGAGTGACATACCCAGATAGAGTCCCATGTTATATGTATGTTGTATATCAAGCAGCTGCTGAATTTGCATTTTAATAAGATGGATGGTATTCTTGGAAGTATGAAATTTGGATTTACTAGTACTCAAACGCTATCTAGAAAAATCGCAAAATTCATCCAAGACCTGTTTAATGACCACAACCTGTTCCATAGAGGCCTTCCCAAAAAGGACCAAGACATCTGCAAAAAAACATGGGCTAACTTTAGCCGGCTTCCACTCTCCAGCATTAACCGATCTGTCAATTTGCTGGCTAAGATACTCCATACACAGATAAAATAAATAAGGAGCCAAGGGGTCTCCTTGTCTGAGTCCGCTTTCAGGCTGAATAAGGCTCAGAATATTGCCATTCCACAACACCCTGAGTTTGGACATTCGAAGTGTGACCATAATCAGATCCACAATTTTCTGGGAGAAGCCAACTTCAGATAAGATCTTCTCAAAAAAATTCCAGTCCACTATGTCGTATGCTTTCTCCAGATTAATTTTTAGCATCATGTCCCCTTTTTTACCAGTTTTTTGTTTGAATGAATGAATCACTTCTTGAGCAATGATGTTGCCAGTGCTGCCTCTTCCTGGTATAAAGGCTGACTGCGAATGGCTGATTAGTTTCCCAATTTACCAGTTGCAATCGATTGGCTATCACTTTAGAAATGACCTTAACACACACATTAGTTATGGCGATAGGCCTAAACTGAGAGACCTTTTCAGGGGGGCTGATTTTGGGGATCAAAGATATAGTTGTCTCATTAAGTCTAGCATCAAATTTTCCTTCTTCAAAGGCATTCAGAATAAAAGGGATAATAGTCTTACAGATTATGGGCCAACACTTTTTGTAGAAGTCAGCGGGATGCAATCCGGACCTGGAGCTTTGAAATCACCCATATCAATTAATGCATCTTCAATCTCCTATTCGCAAACTCTTCTGTTCAGTAGAGTAACGTCAGAGTCATCCAGTCTAGGCAGATGAAGGTTCAGCCAAGAATCAGCATTAGAAGGTTCAGCCTTATGCAACTGCACAGAAAAGTTTCTCACCATTTCCTCCAACTTAGTTGTGTCATAAATCCAGTCTCATTGATCATTATTGAGGCAAATTATGGTCTTCCTTTGTTTTTTTCTAATTGCAGTAATGTGGTAGAAGTGAGAGTTGCTTTCACTTTCATCAATCCACTTGAGTTGTGATCTCTGATGCCAATAAACCTCATCCTGAATCAGGATCTCACCAAGGTCTTTATTGAGCTGGTTATGGAGTTGGGACAAGAAGTGAGTGGGTGCAGTCTCTAGGCTACGTTCCACCCATTCTAGTCAAGTAGCTCTTTTTTCTGTGAAAGATATGTCCAAAAACTTGTTTATTCCAGATGGTTGTTGTTTTCGCAAATTTTTGAGTCATATCATACAAATTAAGCTTAGCATCCCATGTATCAGTAACAAAGTCTTCAAAATTACTATGCTCCGTCCATGCCCTTTGGAAAAATGACTGATCTCTTCTCCTCTTCAAAATCTCTAAGCCGGTGTTAAGAAGGATAGGGTTGTGGTATAAGTATTCCCTAGGTAGGTGTTTGATTTGGGCACACTCAAATTTCTCTATCCAATCAGTGCTACCCCAGCCCTGATCCAATCTTTGCTGAATCCGTTGGTTTCCATGAATAGATCCAACCCAGGTAAATGTAGGTCCCTGAAAAGGAATTTCCAAGAGCTCACATGATTGTAACATATTCCAAAGCTTCATTTTGTAGTTGCCTTCAACGCTTATTCCCCCTGTTTATCTCTTTGATAGATAACTTGGTTAAAATCTCCCAGTAAACACCAAGGCCTCAAGAACACAGTAAAAAGTCGGCAAAGGTAATCTAGGAACCCATTTCTGTCACTGGGAATAGGAGATGCATACACCAAAGTTAGGATCCAGTCAATTTCCTTTTCCTTTAACACGGCCATGGATAGTGACTGGTTTGAGCACGGGATAAATTGCATATGAGTATCCTCATTGACCCAGAAGCACCAAAGACCTTCTGGAAAGCCTTTGGCTTCCACTACAAATAGATCCGTGAATTAAGTTTTATTAAGGATCTCTTCGGCTCTAGAACTTGAACATGTAGTTTCCATCAAATAAAGAACATCAGGTTTATGGTCCTGAAGAATAGATTTTAAGTGTCGAAAGAAGACACTGGACTTGGCTCCTCTGCAGTTCCAAGATAAAATCATCATAAAAAAAATTATGTAGAGGAATGGGAGCTCACCACCTCCTCCTCATATAGAGGATTCAGACATAGGTTGGTCAATGACTCATCACAACTGCTGCGGTTTTGTGGAGCAACGGGGGTGGACTTAATAGGATGCTCAAGTTGTTGGGGCACATGAGGAACATCCCTATTAAGGATTCTGACTTGGCCATGCCGTAAAAGGATAGCATCTCCCCGATGTTAGGAAATCTATGCGGGAACGCAACGAATTAAAAATTTTGATTCCTTTTTACGAAGATCGACTTCGTTTAAGCAACAAGAATAAAAGAAGCAGACGAGAGAATACCTTGTTGATCCAATTGGATCGACGCTTTGTCTACGGTTGATGGTCCAAGCACCGAGCCGTCCAAGTGTCCGGCCTCTAGCGGTAATGCACACGAACAACCGCCGGAATCCTCGAAGGACTGCTACATGAAAAAGTCGCCTGCTAGGTCACATTTTCTTCTTCCCACAAAGACTCTCTCAAGAACTCTCTCTTTCTTTTACTAGAATATTGCAAGAATATTGTGATACAAAAGAGCTTGACACTCCTCCTCTTTTATAGCTAAAAGGTGCGCCCCTTACGTTTTGCATAGGAGTGGGGAACAAGAAACTATTTTCTCAATAGAATAAGGATTTAATAAATCAATCAGATATTTGACTGATTATCTCATCAAGTATTTTCCATAAAATCATATATGCCAGATATTTAATATCTCATATTAAATACTTCCCAAGATATATATTGTCAATATCTAATATCGAGTTTATCTTTATTATATTACCATAAATCAATATATATATATATATATATATATATATATATATATATATATATATATATATATATATATATATATATATATATATATATTATACATAATAATATAATACTATGATTAATTTGTAAAATCCATGTGTATCAATATACACATAAACATGCGCCCCATGTATACATAAATATACATTTAATTAATCAAACATAATTAATATCTTGTATTATGTTTATTCATAATATATAAATACCACAATATTAATTTATCACTATAACACTTTATAGTAGGCATAAATAAATCCTCATCCGGTTATCTCTATAACCACAAATTAATTCCGGCTAGTTATTCATATGTGTGTGACCCGATATGTTTCCGAATATGTTTGTCGTAAGCACAAAGTGCATTTACTAAAATTCCCTTCACATCTAACGATCACGAACAGCGTCTAGCAACACGTTCATGACCCCCAATCATCGGAAAGAGTCAAGTGCTATAACTACAACATTTCATGTGAAACGGTTACCGTGTAAATACAATTCTATCATTGTAATAATATCCATACGGTCGTATCTCGAGTGTCAATACATTAACGACCGTATCATATAATCTGGATGTCATGCTCTCTCGAAGTAACTCAATTACTCCAACTTTGCAATAATTCACGAGAGCTAGACATTCATTATAAAAGGCCCTTTCAGATATTTACTCCACTAATATGATACACGATTTCCGGACGAGCGATATGAATCCTACGCATGCTTCCGTATCACACCCAATCACTACCGCATGATCGCCTCATGACTAGGGAAACCTCAATAGTGTCAAAGTATGACAATCCACACCGTGATGCCATGAAGACTCCGGACTCAGGATAATCACACAACCGCCACATAGTGTGACACTTAATAAAGTAAGTGGTCTGTCTAGCATACACATTCTCTAATACACGTCCACGTACAGTCCAAGTGTCTATACTTTGATAGACGAGATCTATCCCTATCTTCATAAGATATAAGACAATACGTGCTAGACTAACCGTACTATTAATGTCCTGTTTAATAGTACATACGACTAGAGATATTTAAGTATCAAACCAGTTAAAGTGAGTCGAGATCTCATCAACCATAATCACTATCATGGTTTCTCTTTCACAGTTTGACATTAGGGATGTTATCATATATACAATATCTTAATTGGTCCATTGAACGAACAAATATATAATAACAGAAAGCCATTTATCATATGTATAAACATAAAAAAATTGTAGAAATGATCTGACCCGGTCGGATCCGGTCCAACCTGATTGGGTTTAGGACACTATTTCAACACCTGAGTGGTATCATTCGTAAGGTCAGAAAGAGCTGATCTCGTTGTACTTTTCTGTTTAGAAGTGGCCGATATTTTCATCTGTTGCCCTTGGATTCCCAACTCAGACCTCTGATCTTTTGCTTTCCCTGCATCAGAGCTTTTTTGGTTCGATCTGTTTCCTCCCTTGGAAGATTCCGTTCCTTGTTTATTGGTATTATTTTCCTTAGGAGTCTGCTTGCCTTTACCATTAGGTCAATTGACAGCTGGTTTGTGAACTTCCTTAGTCGTTGTGTTACCTCCATGTGATTCTACCTGCATCACAGAATCTCTCAAATCCTGAACCACATCAAGTATGTTCACCGTCTCTTCCACTTCGTCCATAAGAACTTCAAATCTTGATCCGGAAGCTTGCACCTCTGTGGTCATATCATTTGGTTGATTTTCAGCCTGCTGTTGATGCACAACATTATCTGTTTATATGGGTTCTTTTTCTGCTTCTTTCGGATTTTTAGTCCCTTGAGAAGCTTGCCAAGTTTTACCTTTTCCGGTGGTCCATTTTAGCCGTAATCATCCAAGGACCATTCAGACTTTTCCGGCGTAGCCCCTTGTCGTTTTTGTGGTTGAGTCTCCACTGATCCAGGATCACCATTCTGCTTTTCTGCTGCAATTAGAGCAGGGTATGTCTCTATGCTATGTCGAAACTTGCCACAGTTGTAGCAATATCTTGAATCTCTTTCCATTGATAGCCACCGAGGATTTTAATATCTTCTCAAGATTCACCTCCACACAAATTCTCACAAATGTCCCTCTTTCATTGAAAGCAATTTTAGGATCAACTCTGATTGGTTTGCCCACCATGATTCCCAATCTCATCAGAAGATGATCTTCGAAGATTTCAGACGGTAGACTTGTGAATCGAACCCATGCAAGAGTAGTTGTAATGGTCTCCTTCTCCGGTTGAAAGAACGGTTTCCATTTTCGAACAGCAAGCTGCAGGTAGTGTCCCATTATCACCCATGGGCCATTCTCTAAGACAGTTTCATAGTCCTCCTTTCTTGTGAATCTAATGACATAAAATACATGTTCAAGGTCAGCGATATCAATTCGCTCCTGATGTTTCCAAAGTTCGGAAAGTCGTTGACACAAGAATCTGTATGTGATGGATTTTCCCAGAAGCTTAATTATAAGAGCCTTTCTATAGGGTCTCCATAGCTCTCGGCATTCTTCTAGTGGAATGAACATGGCATCTTTATCTGTTTCAGAACCCATAAAATTACCAATTTCATCTATATATTTGTTAAGGGTGATTTTGTACGTTTTATAACGATATATTTTACGATGATTTTCCCCATATTTATATTATTTGCATAAGAATTGGCCTTTATATTGAAATATTAAGCAAGTGATGTTTTTAAGGGTCTAATTGCAAAAGTGATTAAATTATGTGTTTACTTGGTGGTTTTATGATTATTTGGATGATGTTACACTTTGCAATGGTTTTGATGTTTGTAGATGTGCATATTTCGAGCTGAAAAGGGGATCAAAAGATGATACGAGTCGGATTTATTTGACATATAAGAGATAAGAAAGTGTTATATGAAGAAGAGAAGAGATAGAGAAGAGAAGAATGAGTTAAAGATGAAGATATCTCGTCCGGACATACCGGACGAGCGTCCATGTCCCGTCCAGTAGTGGACGGGCGTCCATAAAAGTAAACTGGCGTCCAGAGGAGATTTTCAGTACAGAGAGTTTAGACGCTACTCAGACCAGCGTTCATGCTCCGTTCAGAGAGGTTGGACGAGCGTCCAAGATAGTGGACGGGCGTCCACGGCACCGACTCAGCGAAACCGACCTAAAAACCTATAAATAGGCGCGATTTCTCAAACCCTAAGGACCATATTTCGACCCTGGCGGCCACAAGCCCCTTTGGGGCGCTTTTGCCGCGTTTTTCCTCTATTATAAACAGTTTTTCTTTTACTTTTTATTCATGTTAATTGCATCATAACGATGGGCTAAGGCTAGGCGATTGAGCAAGCATGTGAAACCATCTCAACATCATCTTGCTTTCGACTTTGGATTTGTTTTGTGAGTTTTATTAAAGCTTGTATCTTTATTATGCTTTTACATTGATTATGCAATTATATCGATGGATTGTTGCTTATTGATGTTTAACGTTGATGAGAATCGTTGTTAGACCTAGATCACCATATTAAAGATGAGACTTTTAACCTAAAAATAACGAGAGTTGATAGGTTGAATTTCTAGGTTGCTAGATTGAGAAATCTTACACCTTGGTTAGTAAAACGTCAATCTTTAAGATCGAGAGATGAGAGATTGATAGGCGGATTATCTACGAGAGTAGAAGTTCATACCTTTGGTAGGTGAACCACAACCTTTATTAAATCTTCACTAAACGATCTAGGGTAGAAATTGAGAGTTGCGAGATAGGTGGATCATTGCTTGTTCTTCGTTAAATTAATTGAAACTATCTTGTGCCTTGTTCTTCGTTGCCAAGTTGGAATTTTATTTTCGTTTTAGTTTATAGAATAGAATTAGTTAATACGTGTTCGAAATTATCTTTCCTGGCTTTGGACTGACAATCCTCTGTCCAGTTTATTTTCCGTTTTAGTTTAGGTTTAGTAATAAATAGTAGTGACAATTTTAGAAGAATTAATCGAACTAGAGTAAACAACCTCGATTCCCTGTGATCGACTCCGGTATTAATCGCTATACTACGATCCCTACACTTGGGGAATACCGGATTTATAAATTTATTACTTGAATTTGATGTGGCTGCCTCGTTCTTGGTGTTTAGAATTGGAATATTAGGGTTTTTCTGTGTTATTTTCTGCGTTCCTGCTTTGCATTCTTGTTGTTGGACGAGCGTCTGCTCTGTTGGACGCCCGTCCAGTTCTTTAGCTGCAGGTACACGAGCGTTTGAAAGTATTGGAAGTTCGTCCGTTCAAATATTTTCGACTCTGTTCTGATTTGAAGGACCAGACGAGCGTCGATACTTTCTGAACGCCCGTCCGGTTGGTTCCCAAGTCAACCGAGCGTTTGTTTGGCTGAACGCTCGTCCGGAGCTGCAAATTTTCAGAGAACGTTCGTCTGATCAAATGAACGCCAGTCCAGGTTCTGATTTTCTTGATTTTCTTGATTTTATGTTTAATGCTTTTATCTGAACGCCAGTCCAGGTTCTTGATTTTTTTCATTCGAGCTTCTGTGGCTAATTGATGTTTACATAGATGTCCTGAACTTATATGTTTTTACCTTTCCATCTATGAATCCATGTTAGATAATTGATCAATTCCTTATATATGATTCATCTAGGCATGTTATAGTTACTGTCGGTTCTCGTACGCTATAACTGGTCTATTTGTTAATTAGTAGCTAATGTCGGTTTCCGTATGCTACATACCGCTGTGGTGAATCTTTTAAGCTTTGAGACTTACGTGCTTCCTTTGTTTTTTATAGTTCATTTGGGTAGCTACTGTCGGTTTTCCGTATGCTACATCCGGTCCATATGAGTTATATCTGTTTAGTATAGCTAACTGTTGGTTTCCATAATGCTATCACTTTCAATGAGTCTTAAAGCGCGTCTACACTGCATGTCATGAACATCATTGTCGTTTATCGTAACCTGTCATTATTTGGTAGACGTTTATTTTATACATGTCGTGTTGCTAATGAGTGGGCTAGTTTTCTTTCTTTTATTTTCTTTTATTTTTGCATATCATTCGATGCATATCATTTAGTTGCATATCATCTAGTTGCATTGTTTTTCTATTTTTCTTTTATTTTTCTTGAGTGTAGTTAACTTGTCGGTTTCCGTAATACTACCTCGTTTTTTTTTTCATGATGGTTACTTGTTGGTTTTCCATATGCCATCATTATTATTATTGCATATCATGTAGGTCGCATTGTAGTATATTTTCATATAGTTGCACCTAGCCTACGAGTTTGTGATATTTTCATGTATATGTGTCCATCTTTATGTGAGCATAATTTGAATATCTCTATAAATTCTTTTCCATGTGCTTTATTTGTATAAGTCTAATCTTTTCCCCGAAGACTCTTTTTGCACTAATCAAGTCTCAGGATACTTTCTATAGCTATTGTGCACTTTCACGATGTATTCGCTTGTCCCGTGATGCTCCACGCCCATCGAGCTATGAAAGCAATCCTCGGTTCTTGTTGGTTCCTCCGAATTGCCGCATCCAATCGCCTAAGTTCTCTAATTTATTATTTCGTATAACTTGAGGACAAGTTGCAATCTAAGTGTGGGGGAAGGGATAGATGATTTATGTGTCTACTTTCGTTTGCTCATATTTTTAGTATTTCTATGAAAAGTGCTTAATTTTCAAGTTTTTTCGTTATATCCCGAGTAGACAAAGGCATATCTTTGCTTGAGTTTATATCATTTTTGCTATATTCTGTATATTTAGTAATTTTAGTTGTTTCACCCGACACTCTTTTTCACATGCCATAGTAAATGATGAGCTAAATGTTGAAAGCCTACCCCATTTTAGTTGGAGATTTTTGATGATTATAGCATGTTTCTTTGCTTATGTACAATTCTTGAAAAGTTTAGTAGTTTGTATTCTAGGATTAAAGTATGACATACTGTGAATATCTGTAAGTTTGAATGTGATAAGTGAAACGTGATTAAGTCTTTGCAATAGTAATAAATTGTTTACTTGAGGTGTTATGCTCGTGGTCCGTGCTACTAGAAAATAATCTTTTCCACGCCCACGTAAATCTCTAAGTAAACATAATTGTAATTGTGTGTGTCGGAAGTCTGGTTTATGATTTGGGTGAGGTAGGGTGTACCACGTATGTCCTATTCCACTATGATGACCAAAAGCTCACGACGCGTCGCTTATAGTCGCCTTATGATTGGAGTAAGGTAGGGGATTATCTTGAAATGTCCTATTCTCGCTAGAGGGCAAAAGCTTATTCGATGTGTGTTAGAAAAGTGTGGAAAAAGTGAAAATATTGAAATATATTATTATGAATAAGTAAGGACTTAGTTATCGTTAATCTTATACCCGTATAAACCGAAGGATATGTTGTAGGGATTATCCTTCGAGTCCGTCGTAAATGTTTTAGATATTCTCTACTATTTCTTTTTGGGATATGTATGTTTTGTAAAGTGCCTGTTATAATTTTTGAATATTTCTAACTTAGATGGGAAACCGGGCTAGTTTTGGTTTGAATAACTTTCAAATTGTGGAACTTAGTGGAAATTTATTATGGCTATGCACACACTACACGGGTGAACTTCTAAGTTATTGAATATACTTTATATTTGTATAGATGTTTATTTGTCTCGAGCTTGACTTTGTTTTGTTTTGCTCGGGACGAGCAAAAGATAAGTGTGGGGGTGTTGTTAAGGGCTAAATTGTAGTATTTATACATATATTTTATATATCAATTTTCTCCCATATTCATATTATTTTCATAGATATCGAGCTCTATATTGAAATATTGAGTAAATGGTGTTTTTAATAGTTAAATATGAAAACGTATCGATTTATATGCTTTATTTGGTGATTTTATGTTATTTTGGAATCGTGTTACGTTTTGGATGTTTTTCGATGTGTGTAGATACATATCTTTAACTTGGAAGAGTCTAAATTCGAATTTGAAGTGTTGATGAAGAGATAGAGATGATACAAGATGGATAAAGATGGAAGAATCAGGATAATTATCAAGAAATCGAAGTCCATCAAGATGGACGAGCGTCCGGATGGCGTCCAAAGTGAACGGGCGTTTGATAAAGCAAACCGGCGTCGTAATCGTAATTCACATTCGAGAGTTCGACGCCGTCCAAACGAGCATCCAACCCCCGTTCGAGAAAGTGGACGGGCGTCCACATGTCCAGACGAGCGTCCGGGCGGAACCGACTTAGAAACCGACTTATGCATCTATTTAAACAGCCGTTCCTAACCCTAATTACACACATTATTCGACCTACACTTTTCTTGAGAGCAGCAGCCGCAAGTTGAGGGTCTCAAGGCCGGTCACCCGAGCCTTGTGCTCGGGTGAACCGAGGTTAGATTAGGAGTAACTTAGATGTTTCTTTTCTTTTCCGTTCATGGTGATGATCCACTGTTCAAAACTATGTGAGTTCTTTTTGATTAATTCAATTCCAGTTTTTCTTCATGATTGTTGATTTATTTTGTATCTTTCTTTGTGCTTATGAGGCCATGAGAATAGATTGAAAGATCTCGTTTTCTATTGATGTTTATAATACGGAAGTTGCATAAACCTTAGATCATCATAGAAAGATAGGGTTTTTAGCCGTTGATTATGTGACAAATTAATTGGTTAGATTCCTAGGTTGTTAGATTCGATTATACGAGAGTAACTTGAATCTACACCCGTCGTTTTGTTTGGTAAATCGCCTCAACACTCGAAAGATGAGAGATAGATAATTGAATTCGCTACGAAAGTAGGAGTTCATAGCTCGAGAGATAAGTTCACTAAGAGATTAGGGATTTGTGTCTCGTGAGAGGGTGAAACCACAAACTGAATTAAAATCAAGATATAACTAGAATTGAGATCACTAGGCTTGTTCAATGTTTGACCCCATGTCTTTAGGTTAGATTGTTTGTTTTTGTTTCTTTAGTTTAGATTGTTTTTATGTTTCTTAGGTTAGATTTATCTTGATTGTTCTTTTCTGTTTTTATGTTTTGTTCTTTCGTTTCTTTTGTTTATTCGTGCTTTGAGTAACAATTGGTAGGATTAGTGAAATTAGATTCAATATCCCAATTCCCTGTGGATCGACCCCTTACTCACTTCGCTCTACTATCAATTACCCGGTATTCGGCCGGTTAGGAGTTAGTTTTGCATGGTAGTTAGGGTTTATAAATCCGGTATTCCCCAAGTGTAGGGATCGTAGTATAGCGATTAATACCGGAGTCGATCACATGGAATCGAGGTTGTTTAATCTAGTTCGATTAATTCTTCTAAAATTGTCACTACTATTTATTACTAAACCTAAACCTAAACGGAAAATAAACTGGACAGAGGATTGTCAGTCCAAAGCCAGGAAAGATAATTTCGAACACGTATTAACTAATTCTATTCTATAAACTAAAACGAAAATAAAATTCCAACTTGGCAACGAAGAACAAGGCACAAGATAGTTTCAATTAATTTAACGAAGAACAAGCAATGATCCACCTATCTCGCAACTCTCAATTTCTACCCTAGATCGTTTAGTAAAGATTTAATAAAGGTTGTGGTTCACCTACCAAAGGTATGAACTTCTACTCTCGTAGATAATCCGCCTATCAATCTCTCATCTCTCGATCTTAAAGATTGACGTTTTACTAACCAAGGTGTAAGATTTCTCAATCTAGCAACCTAGAAATTCAACCTATCAACTCTCGTTATTTTTAGGTTAAAAGTCTCATCTTTAATATGGTGATCTAGGTCTAACAACGATTCTCATCAACGTTAAACATCAATAAGCAACAATCCATCGATATAATTGCATAATCAATGTAAAAGCATAATAAAGATACAAGCTTTAATAAAACTCACAAAACAAATCCAAAGTCGAAAGCAAGATGATGTTGAGATGGTTTCACATGCTTGCTCAATCGCCTAGCCTTAGCCCATCGTTATGATGCAATTAACATGAATAAAAAGTAAAAGAAAAACTGTTTATAATAGAGGAAAAACGCAGCAAAAGCTGCCCCAAAGGGGCTTGTGGCCGCATAGGGTCGAAATATGGTCCTTAGGGTTTGAGAAATCGCGCCTATTTATAGGTTTTTAGGTCGGTTTCGCTGAGTCGGTGCCGTGGACGCCCGTCCACTATCTTGGACGCTCGTCCAACCTCTCTCGAACGGAGCATGAACGCCGGTCCGAGTAGCGTCTAAACTCTCTCGTACCGAAAATCTCCTCTCGGACGCCGCTTACTTTTATGGACGCCCGTCCACTACCGGACGGGACATGGACGCTCGTCCGGTATGTCCGGACGAGATATCTTCATCTTTATCTCATTCTTCTCTTCTCTATCTCTTCTCTTCTTCATATAACACTTCCTTATCTCTTATATGCCAAATAAATCCGACTCGTATCATCTTTTGATCCCCTTTTCAGCTCGAAATATGCACATCTACAAACATCAAAACCATTGCAAAGTGTAACATCATCCAAATAATCATAAAACCACCAAGTAAACACATAATTTAATCACTTTTGCAATTAGACCCTTAAAAACATCACTTGCTTAATATTTCAATATAAAGGCCGATTCTTATGCAAATAATATAAATATGGGGAAAATCATCGTAAAATATATCGTTATAAAACGTACAAAATCACCCTTAACAATATTCTTCCATTTCCTCATCCTCATCATCCCCAATGTAAATTGCCGAGTCTGCATACATTCCTTTGATGATGTCAGCACCACCCATACGTTGTCAAACTGTTGATGATGGTTGACGAGTTGCTTCTTTATGTCGTTCCACGCTCCTCTAGAGGAGATTAGTCTCCTCTTGGCTTCTCCACAGAAGAATGGTGAGCGGCCATCTCGAATTTGGATGTGGCGGGGTGGCAGTAGGAGTTCGCCGGAACCCTTATTTGATTTAGGAGTTCGCCGTAACTCTTTTTTTTTTCTGGTATGATTACGCCCCTGATTTAGGAGTTTTCTCCTTGGACATTATCTTTTGTTTTTGCTATGGACTATGTTATGAAACAGTAGTACCACATTATAGACCAATCAATGAACTTGGTAAAAATATTTGTTCGGAATCAATTTCTCTCTATATATGTACACACACACACAATGAATAGCGCAGAACACCTCAATTTATTGTTTAATGTTGTGTCATGTCGTTTATCTTTCGGTTTGGCGTTTTTGTGAGATGACCCTGATCCAGATACCGAGTCCTTAACAGGAAAAGGACGTCCAACACGTATATAATAAAAATTAATCGATTATATACGTAAGTTTAACATCATCAACACCAGAGAATTGGCGGAAAACGAAAACATATACTCGGGAAGCTTAAAGGATTACTACAAATATCGACAAGTAACACATGTTGCAACTAAGACGACATTCCAAGATAAATTACACAAAATTGAATATTCATTCAACTAAAATGATCATTTCTTTACAATCCAAAGGTACAACTATCTCAATCTATTACAAAAAGTAAAAAGGGAAGATTCTATACCATTAATACAACTGAATAAAAGAAAGATAAACTTGTTTTGCTGCAACATTGGGAATCACTCTAAAGCGATCTCGAACTCAACCTACAACAAAACCACCTTCTTGGGTGGAGAACAATAATAACGGGGTAAGTACAAACGTACTTAGTAAAGGGTAGACGCATCAAATCTACACATGCTTTATCAAAAGGAATATCAACAACAATAATAATATCACGTATGTTCAAATAGCTCACTCCAATCTACTAGTCTCACTAGTAGACATAACAATCAAAGGCATTTGTCATACATTTACCCAACGACACTTTACATGGTGAACATGCACCTTGACATTTCCTTCAACACCTATAGGGCACGGTAGCCACCCATGTGGAATATTACACGAGTCCGTTTGGTGTCTTAACATGTGGAGGTGTAATAGTTCCATGAAGCAATACAAAAATGTGCCTAACCAAATTTCAACATGTTTTAACTTTTAGACAAGTCAAGTATGTATTTATGCGTTTAAGCTAACCACTTAAGTTAATTACACATAAAATAGCTTCCTATGGACCACTGGACCTTAAGACCAACTCTACCTTACACTGCTTGGCACATTGCACATAAATATTAGACTCTAATCCAATATCAACGAGGCTAAATTGTAAGGTTTCCAATGATCCCGAGTTTCTTCCCGCAGAGGGTCTCCACAAGGTGCTGAGCGAAATCCACTAGAAACCAAACCTTTAACTTCGTCATATAACAAGTAAGACGTTAATAATCGAGTGAACATCATGTAAGGTCAAATGAAATGTGTTCCAATGCTCCCGCAAGACCCGGTGCATAGCTAAAGCCACTAGAACACATACATTTCACTTTACAACATTCCACATAAGGCTTTACACTTAGACATACTTGAAAAAGAAACATTCCATGAAATCTCTGTTTTGATAGGCCCGCGCCTAGATCATCATTGTTGGAAGTAGTGTCCGAAAGATAATTTATGTAACTGCTTTTATACTTAATAATGATAGATTTATTCTCATCTTATTATTTGCTTCGTGCCCATAAGTAATACACTACTGAAACCCCAAGTTGTATCGTATGTAGCCATGTAACTTTTAAGTTTATGGTGATACAATTGAACTATTAGTCTGTGGTGAACTTAATCAAAATATGAGGTCTATTGATTAAACCACCATTAATGCGTCCAGAACACTTTATGGTTTGACCGATTTATCCGGACCGTCAATATTTGTTATCTAGGTGGGGCATGTATAAATGATGTAGTCATATAGGACTGGAACGATTTAATCTATATTTCTCATATAATTCCGCGATTGTTGTAATATTTCTATTTTCGGGAAATTGGGGATTGCAAAACCCCACTTTCCTCCTCAACCCACGTCCATCATACACCAATATTTGCAATTGGGGATTGCAGTTGCAGTGCAGGGTTGAAGAGAGAGCACTGGCCGAATACTCAATTTAATTACCTGGTTTTTACATTTTTAGTCGCATATCAAATTTATTTGGAGAAGGTGGTTTTGGATTTTGTATGTGAAATACTATTTGGAGACCAACGTTAATTATTTTTGTTCTTATAGTTCTTGGTGTTGTTGCAGGAATCGTCAGAATGTCAGATGGCAAAGGTTGTTGATAAGTAGCTTTATTCGGTTTTAAAGCCAAATTTGTGCCAAGGTTTGATGGGTTCAATTTCATATCGACATTGATTTCAGTCATAGCAAAGCACCAAAATTTCTTTTTATTCATGTGAATATTGAAGCGGGAAGAAGTATCAAGTTTTGTACGATTTAATTTGGAGACCAACGTTAATTGTTTTTACTTTTAATCTTTTACCCGAGCCATTGTCTTTGCGTTCCTTGCCTTTCTATATGTTAGGTTGAGCCTCGAATTTAAAATGGAGGATAATGGTAAAATAAAAAAATAGATAGACTGGGCAAAGTATTTATTCAGAACTGCAAAACTAAGAAATATGAGAAGGTTTGCTTTATGATTTTGGGTATTAAGAAAATGAAAATGAAAATACATTGGTGTAGTAGATGATAAAGTACCACTTGATTGGGGATTGGTTATATGATTTTTTTCCCTTGATCTCATGTAAGGTTTTGCAGCGACTATAACAAAATTTTCGGAAAAAGTATATGACATTAAGACATTTGATATTTTAAAATGAAGGTGCTTATTCGTTTCTCTATTGGTTTTTTTTCCCATAGGGTGGAAAGGCCAAGCCTTTGAAGCAACCTAAGACCGAGAAGAAAGACTATAACCAAGTTTATATTTTCACTTTTTCTTATTTTGAAAGCTCTATGAACTTACAATGTTATTGAACTTTTTTTAACAAAGTGTTATTGAACTCTAGACTATGCTTATTGACATGGACTTATCTTTTGAACTTGCATGTGAAATTCTGTTGGTTTCGTTTTTATTTTATTTTATAAAGTTTCTTTGTTCTATCTACTCTATCACTATCATATCATTGTGCTTCTTTGCTTAATACACAGTTATGATAATAATCATTTCCTACAAATTAGCCATCCCAATTAATACGAAACATTCTTAAATTACATTACATTTTGTAAAATAACCAAATTAAATTATAAATTAGCATCCCAATATAATGTCAAATTTTCATAACATTATGGCACTTAATGCGAAATATTTTTTCATTAACTTATAATATTTAAAAAATTATGAATTCAATATTGCCAATTAATGCAGAATATTATAACATTAAATTACATTTTGAAAAATTTCTAAACTCAAATATGTCATTTAATGCGAAATATTCAGACTTAAAATAAATCCCTATAAAGTTGCCACCCCAATTAATTCCAAATATTCTTAAATTTATGCCACTTAATGCGAAAATTTTTCATTAAAATATAATATTTAAAAAATGTGAAATTTTGTTGGTTTCGTTTTTATTTTAAGTTTCATTGTGTTTCCTTGCTTAATAAACATTTATGACAAAATTTAAGTTATAGATAAACCGCAATAATTACTTCCTACAAATTAGCCATCTCAATTAATACCAAACATTCTTAAATTACACATTTGCCAATTAATGCAGAATATTCTAACATTAAATTACATTTTGAAAAATATATAAACTCAAATATGTCATTTGATGCGAAATATGTATACATTAAATACATCTCTATAAATCAATGAAAAATATTTTCACATTAAATATATCCCTATAAATTAGCCATCCCATTTAACATCAAATATTCTTAAATTTAAGGCACTTAATGCGAAATATCATATTAAGTTATAATATATAAAAAATAATAAATTTAATTTTATCAATCAATGCAAAATATTCTAACATTAAATTACATTTTGATAAATAAATAAACTCAAATATGTTATTTAATACGAAATATTCAGACATTAAATACATCCCATATAAATTAGTCATCCCAAAGTAAATCCAACATTGCACCGATTTCTATTTATAATTTTAGAATTAATTTTATCCGGTTTTCTTTTTGCGTCTTTATGTACCCATAAATGTAAAATATTCTAATATTAAATGTTTTGAAAAATTTGTAAACTCAAATATGCCATTTAATGCAAAATATGAAGACATTAAATATATTAAATATAAATTAATGATAAATAACATCACATTAAATACATTCCCACAAATTAACCATCCCAATTAATACCAAATATTCTTAAATTTATGGAACTTAATGTGAAATATCGCAGTTCATGTCAAAAAATAAAAGGCCATATTTAATGACAATATTTTGAATGATTCCTTTGACATGTGTTTGAATGATAATTAAAGGCAATAATTAATGGCAATAGTTTGAATATTTTTTTGACATGCGTTTGAATGAGAATTGAAGATGATAATTAATGAAAATAGTTTGAATATTTTTTTACTAATGTTTGAATGAGAATTAAAGGCGATAATTAATAGCAATAGTTTGAATGATTTTTTTTCGTGACATGTTTGAATGAGAATTAAAGGCGATAAATAATGGCAATATTTTGAATGATTTTTTTGTTATGATACGTGTTTGAATGTGAATTAAAGACGATAAATAATGACAATAGTTTGAATGTTTGTTTTTGACATGTGTCTGAATAAGAATTAAAAGCGATAATTAATGACAATAGTTTGAATGAATTTTTATGGGCATGTGTTTAATTGAGAATTAAATGTGATAATTAATGCAATAGTTTGAATGATTTTCTTTTGATATGTGTTTGAATGAGAATTAAAGGCGATAATTAATGACAATAGATTGAATGAATATTTCTTTTGGACATGTGTTTGAATGGGAATTAAAGGCGATAATTATTGCAATAGTTTGAATAATTTTTTGTTGACATAGGTTTGAATGAGAATTTGATTTTTTAAAGTAGATTATCAAGTTGGCCCGGCCATCAATAATAATTATTCCTTTTTCATTTTTTTAAAGTCCTCACAAAAATGAGATTTTAAATTGATTTTAAGGTATTCATTTTTGAGTGAAATTAATTTTGCTTTATGGCTCTTTTAGTTGGGAATGAATTTACCTATTCCACTTAATATAACATTTTTCTATACAGTATTCAGCCGAAAAGTGGTGTCTGCAGCAAGGAGGTCTTAAACAAATGTGATGAAAAGCGAATCTGAAAAATGGGATACTTTTTAACAAAAAATTAGAAAAATTGGGATTCAAAGGCAGCTTGACAACGACTTATCTTTTTGTGTGTGTGAGGGGGGTATGGCCGTGTGTGGTATGGGGGCGGAAACAACAACTTATGGTTATTTAGTTTTCTTTATTCAATGAATTTGATGAACATTCAAGCAATTATATACTCTTATTTATTATATGTTCCCATTTTCAGTTTCATTTATACTTCTATTGTTCTGTGCATTATCACCAATGTTTTATAAGATCAATTATGTTATTTATATACAAAACAAAACTTTGAATTTTTTCTTCGCTTACTGATTGCAGTGGAGCACGTGTTTCTTTATGATCGAATCAAAAACTTCCAATTGTCCCGTGCACTGTACGGGTTTTTGACTATATATATATATATATCATATATATATATTATAAAGGGGGATTAAAAGGGATTTAATTATGGAAAATTTTAATTGGAGAGTTAATGGGAATTAATTACACATTAATTCCTTGGAGGTTATTCCCAAGGAAATAAACTCCACCCCACTAAGCACAAAGTTACCAGAATTCTGATTTTTTCCAACAACATTGTTTCAACTTCTGTGCTTGAGAGAAAACCAAAAGACCAAGGGAGACTTTTCTGATTATCTCACATAGTTCTTGACAGATTACCGGTTTGAGTAGAGCGATGGATTCAACGTGAAAAGGAGATCGTTTTGATATCGAAAACTTGAATTTTTTTAAAGGTATGATTTTGTCTTTTTGAGGATCATTGGGTATGATCAAGTTTTGGTTGTTCTTCATGGTTTAATTCGTAGCCCTAGTTGTTTAGAAACTTTGATCCTAATTAGTTTTTGAATTGATTATGGATCAAATAGGTTTTTGTTTGAGGCTTTGGAAAAGTGCTGCAGAAATTTTGGAGTTTTTGCTTTGGAAATTGCTTTGCCCAAGTAAGAGAATCTTCCTATTATGTTAATTCAAGTTTTATAAAGTGGGATTGTATGTTTGCGTTATTTTGATGTTAATTAGCATGCCTAGATGTTGGTTTTAGTGTATAAAGTGTTATGGCTTGTTCAAGTTGTGTTTTGCTGTTATTTTGTTGCTTAAAATGATGTTAATTATGATGGGAAAGGATTAGAGTTCGTAAAAGTGTAGAAAACTGCTGTTAGGGCAGTTTTAGGGTCAACGCGCGCGCCCTGGGGTTGTAGCACGCATTGCGGGTTTAGAAAGTGGGAAAAATGATACAGAGACATTTTAGCGCGTGCATTAGGTCCATAAATCACCCTGAATGATTCAGAGAGCTTAAATGCATTTAACATGCTGTGCGTGCATTGGACAGACCATAGTGGGTTAAGCGCGCGCATCAGAGGCATAGCGCGCGTATTAACCCTGTTTTTGGGAAATGATGAGTTTTGAGCCTCGGGGCCGGTTTTGAATGTTATTTCATGATCTAATAACATTAAATGAACATGAACACACCATGATTAAGTTTCTAATGCTTTTAGTTCCGGAACCGAATGGATTCTTCATAAGAGTTGAAGTTCGGGACCGTCGGAAGAGTATGATTGGCTTGTGCTTTGATGGTGAATTAGTATTCATCAATGTCTGTGTACATGGTTAGGATGTTGTGTCTACTTGTCTAATTGAGGGAGTAGCGTTGTTAAGTGATTTTTACCTTGAAAACACTTAGGTGACTAGTTAATGATTAATAAAATACATATTTGAGTAGTAAAAGACTAAACATCCTGTCATTCTTGGTAAGGCACAAGTTTATATCCTGATGTGTGGGCGATCAGTAAAAGTGAATAACTCCGTAGATTTATAAGTCCACAAGTACGGAGGGACTTCTCCGAACGTGTACACTATCGGGGCTAGCCCGTGGCTATTGGTGTGATCCACTAATAGGTTGCATACAATATCTCATGGTGGATATACACCATGCGTAGTGTCCTTGAATACTGATGTACCAAAGATAAGCTAAGTTAGGAACCAATAGACACGACATGTTGATGATCATGAAGTGAACCCTATAGTTGAGTCGGTCATATAAAGATAATGTAATAATCAAGAATCATGCCTTATAATCTTGTTTAATACAATATCTTCTGCCTTTTTCTAAGTACCTTTGTACTAACCTCAAATACAAGTTTGTTCTGTTTGGGGATGAGAAGATGAACATGTTTAGTTTGAGTTCGACGAGATTTCGAGGACGACATTTGAGGATGTTGTGCATGATGATTTCATTCCACTATTTTCAAATATGTTGTATTAAACTATATATGTTGTACTTTTATTTGGAATTATTGTAAGATAAGTTTGTTGTAATTTATTTTGAGACTTCGGATTTGTAAGTTTTAATTATCGTTGTTGAAAGATAACTCTCCATCTTTAGTTGGTTGCTTTCTACTATTGTTCATTGAAAAAAATATACCCGAGTCATTTAGTTCCTTTAATGTTAAACTCGATACGACGTAGTAAAGGCTTACATATACATGAAATTTATTTTATATTATAAGCGACGAACGTTCGTTTCCGGATAAGGACTCGGTGTCCGGGAACGGGGCGTTACAGTTGTTATCAAAGCGAAGCATCCTTTGCAATTCTAGGCTTCTATTCTTGAGATAAGATTTCTTTAGACCACTTAGTAAAATTTTTATCTTCTTTGATATCTATGAATGGTAGTGACTCGCAGAGGTGTTCAGGGAGCAGAGGGCTCAAGAGTACGACAATATAGTCTGATACCAGTGCTAGGGGCGGTGTTGTGCAACCGAATCCTTGACCTCATCAGAATCAGACTCCCCCACCACAAGCTCATCAGGAGCATTCTCCACGTTGCCACGTGGGAGGATCAGTTTAGGTCACCATTATAGGTGACATTCCACCAGTGTACCGACCACCAGTGACGGATGTGTACCATCCACCTCCACCGGTAAGCTATCCACATACTGCGGTTATCCCTTCTTATAAACATACGCTGTACCCTCCACCTACAAGTCATCCACCTCAACCTACCATACCAGCATCACCATGTTTTGATCACAAGTACGGTTTTGGCTATCCGCCTTATCGACTACACTAGCCTTACCACACTCCACTACATTATCAAAGATACCACCCATACCAACCAGAACCACGTTGCCCCTCAATACCAATATCCACCACAAGTACCTCTTGGATACCCTCCGGTCTATGCACCAGTTGCTCCACCAGCTAGACCACCACCGGTTCATGAACAAGCACCTCCAGTTGATTGGTACACGAAGCTAAAGAGGAACCATGTTCAAGATTTATTTGGGAATGTAGAGCCAGCTAGGTTTGAAGCGTGGACAAGAAGCTTTGAAAGTCTTGTAGAAATGTGAATGTACCTGAGGCGGAGATGGATCTACAAGCCATTGGGTTTTTGTTGGGAGCAGCTGAGAGTTGGATTGAGGCTATTGAGAGTAGCCATGGTAAGATTTTGGAGTGGGAAGTGTTTAAGGATCTGTTTTACACCGAGTATTTTCCACCGATTGTTTAAGAAAATCAAGCAAGCCAGTTTCTGAACCTCAAGCAGTTTATGAATCAGTTCAATGAATTAGGAAGGTTTTACCCTGAGATCATGGGGGTTGAAGAAAGAAACATTGCGTTGTTCAAGAACAGTTTAACCCTGGAAATTCAGGCGGGAATGTTGGGGACGATGACTGAAATGCTCAATAAGTCTTGGAGGTTAAGACCTTCAAGAACAAGCCTTCTGTTATCATTGGTGCTAAGAGAAATTTTGGAACTAGCCAGGGCCGTAGCCGGGGAGCACCACATCAGAATACAAAGAATACGACATCACCTTCGGTAGCTACTCCTTCAACCGGCACACCACTCTGCTCAAAGTGCAATAGAAATCATTCCGGTGAGTGTCGAACTAGTGCAAGTGGCTGCTATTACTGTGGAGATCTGGGGCACTTCGCAAGAATGTGTCTAGCAAAGGGAAACAAAGGAAATCAGAATCAAGGAAGCGGAAAAAGGAGGCTCAAGTTGACACATTCAAGTTTTTGTTATGGATGCGATAAATGAACATGAACAAGCCATGATTAAGTTTTTGATGCGTTTAGTTCTGGCACCAAATAGATTATTCATAAGAGTTGAAGTTCGGGACCGTCAGAAGAGTATGATTGGCTTGTGCTTTGATGAATTAGTATTCATCAATGTCTATCTACATGGTTAGGATGTTGTGTCTAGTTGTCTAAGTGAGGGAGTAGGGCTATTATGTGAGTTTTTCCTTGAAAACACTTATCTGACTAGCTAATGATTAATAAAATACATGCTTGAGTAGTAAAAGACTAAACGTCCTGTCATTCTTGGTAAGGCACAAGTATATATCGCGAAGTGTGGGCGATCAGTAAAAGTGAATAACTCCGTTGGTTTACAGGACCACAAGTACGGAAGGACTTCTTCAAACTCGTACACTATCGGGGCTAGCCCGTGGCTATTGATGTGATCCACTAATAGGTTGCATACAATATCTCATGGTGGATACACACCATGCGTAGTGTCCTTGAATGTGGATGTAACAAAGATATGCTATATTAGGAACCAATAGGCACGACATGTTGATGATCATGAAGTGAATCTTAGAGTTGAGTCGGTCACATACAGATAACGTAATAATCAAGAATCATGCCTTACAATCTTGTTTAATACAATAGCTTATGTCATTTGGTAAGTACCTTTGTACTTACCTCAAATGCATGTTTTTTGTGTTTAGGGATGAGAAGATGAACATGTTGAGTTTGAGTTCGACGAGGATTTCGAGGACTACATTTGAGGATGTTGTGCATGATGCTTTCATTCCACTATTTTCAAATATGTTGTATTAAACTATGTTGTACTTTTATTTTGAATTTTTGTAAGATAGTTTGTTGTAATTTCTTTTGAGACTTCATATTTTTAAGTTTTAATTATTGTTGTTGTAAGATAACTCTCCATCTTTAGTTGGTTCTTACTATTCTTGTCTTTGAAAAAAAATATACCCGAGTCATTTAGCTTCCATTAATGCTAAACTCGATACGGCGTAGAAGAGGCTTACATATAACATGGAATTTATTTTATATTATATGTGCCGAACGTTCGTTTCCGGATAAAGGCTCGGTGTCTGGGAACGAGGCGTCACAATTTTGAAATCTTATTAAATAACAAGTGTTAGACATATTTTCATTTTAATGATGAGCGTCAGACTAGATGTTATAGAGCAAAGGCAAAATGATGTCTAAATTGAATGTATAGGTTTACTAGAGTTTTATCTTTGTATAGGTTTGATCAAACAAGCATTGTAAAGAGGTCAACTGACTTGATCAAAATACCTATCTAGGCCAGTAGAGTGTCAAAGACCTGCTGATGTTTGAAGGCTGAGGGTTCAAACACAGTAATAAAGGCCGAGGGTTCAAACTCAGTAATGAAGGCTAAACTTAGTATTAAAAGTCAAGGATTTGGGAATTCTGAGATGACCTAAACTGATCACATTTACCTTGTGTAGAAGGTCTAAGTTCCATTAAAAGTAAATTGATGTTTGGAACTTGGTTATAATCAAAATGGTGTACTCTAACTTTATAATAAAAAGTTAGATGAGAAGCAGTCAGCCGAGGTGTTATAAACGCAGCAGACTAAAATTCAGCTGACCATATATGTACATTAGCAGACTCATGCAACATGTGTCTGCTGAATGTAAAAGTCGAATTAATCTTAGTTTTTCTGGAAGATTAAGTGGATAAGGATGAATTACAAGCATTGGATTAATTAGTAGATCAATGGCCAAGATGAAAGGGACGTTGTAAGGATTTCAGAGCCATATCAAATGGAATTAAATCATTGGTTGACAGACTGGACTGTCAGAAGGACATTGACAGTGTCCAAAGGTACGGTAGAGGGAATTTCAGGAATATTCAGACATTCCTATAATGGTTGTATTTGAAATTTAAATTCAAATCATAGGATCTAAACCTATAAATAGAGGACTCCTGATTCAGGTTGCTATATACACAACAATAACACAAGGAACATGAATACATATGAAGCAATTATGTTTTTGAGCAAGAAATTGAACAAAGTGCAATCTTACCCTACTGATACTATCTGAGCTTTAACTTACTGATCAAGGATTTTCTTCAAGTGTTTCTACAATCAAGTTCTATCCAGTATACACACTTTAAAACTACAAGCTGCTGATCTTATCATCCTGATCAAAAGCTTGCTGAAAGCTGAATCACTTTCTTGATTAAACCCCTTCTTTTTAAGAAGAACCTGAAGACAGAGAAGCACTGCTGAAGTGTCAAAGACTGTTGTGTTTTGTGGTGGAGCTGGTGAAGAGGCAATCCTACCCTTCAAGGACCAGTGGAATACTTAGGAGCAGCAATCCTACCTGTTTCTAGTGTTCAGTTTGTAAAGTGTTCGGAGGATTTTGCATCACTAAACAAAAAGAAAATTTATAAACCCTAACCTATATGCAAAACTAACTCCTAACCGGCCGAATACCGGGTTGTTGATAGTAGAGCGAGATAAGTAAGGGGTCGATCCACAGGGAATTGGGATGTTGAATCTAATTTCACTAATTCCTTTCAATTGTTACTTAGGAAAAACGAATAAACGAAAGAACAAATAAAATAAACGAAAGAGCAACTAAAATAAATCTAACCTACGAAATAAAATAACACAACCTAAACTAAACTAAAGATACATGGGATCAAACAGTGCACAAACCAAGTGATTTCAATCCTAGTTCATCTCATGATTTTAATTCAAATTGTAGTTTCACCTTTACACGAGATACAAATCCCTAATTCCTTAGTGAATTTAATCTCAAGCTATGGATTCCTAATTCCTTAATGAATCCAATTTATCAATCTCTCATCTTCCGAATGTTGAGATCGATTTACCAAACAAAACTCGGTGTAGATTCGGTTAACTCTCGTATTTTAGAATCTAACAACCTAGATAATTAATCGATTAACTTGTCATCATTAATGATTAAAAATCCTATCTTTCTATGGTGATCTAGTCTACGCAACTTCCGTATGTTGTAAACGTATCAATAGAAAACTGATCTCTCTATCTAATTCACATCATAGCATCAAAATCATAGAACGATACAAAATAAATTAAAGCTCATGAAAATAAACTAGAGATTGAATAAATTGGAAAATCAAACTCACATGGTTGGTACAATTGTTGGATCCATGAGTCGAAAACGGAAGAAAAAACTACATCTAATCTAACCCGGATCACCCGAGCACAAGGCTCGGGTGACCGGCCTTGAAAGCTTCAAAGCTGCGGCTGATGTGCTCTCTTTGAGTATGAGAAAAAATGATATATAATTAGGGTTTCCCTGCGGCTGTTTAAATAGATTTTAAGGTCGGTCGCTTAAGTCGGCGGATTGGACGCTCGTTTGGCTTCTTGAACCGAACTCAAACTTCTAAAATTCATATCTTGAGTTGTAGACCTCCAAAAATTATGATCCGAACGTCATAATTAAGCTCTCGGAAAAATCTACAACTTTCATTAAGGACTCTTCTTCAGAAAACGCCTTTTTGACTAGCCCGTCGTGTTACGAGTCGTTTACGGAATTTTTCAGTAGTTTCAGCAACAACATCCAAACTTGTAACGCTCATATCTCGGGCCTCGTAAGTCGGAATGGAGTGATTCAAAATCCTGTAGAATCCTCTCTTCAAGCCCTACAAATCTTCTCTTGAGGTCGAGAGTCAAATCAGTGTATATCATATCAAGAACTGCATCGGAAGTTCGGCTGCTTGAAAGCTTCATTCCAAGCTTTATCTCCATCTTCCTTCCATTTCACTTCTCTTCCATGCAAAACCTCATCATTTAATCCTCTTGCATGCCAAAATATGTATCTATAACATAGGAAAATATACCAAAGCGTAACACAATCCCAAAATAACATAAAATCACAATTTAAGCACATAAATCGTTACATTTTGCAATTAACCTATTAAAAACACTATTTACTCAATTAATCGATTATAAGCTCGATTTCTATGAAAAACATCCATATATGGGGAATATTGATGTAAAATATATCAGTAAAAACACTATAATTTGACCCCGAACAACACCCCCACACTTAAACTTTTGCTCGTCCTCGAGTAAAACAAAACAAGAACATACCATCAAGAATCCACATAACCCGACATGAGATATAGTCAAAATCATGACAAGCTAGTATTCAAGCAAATCGACCTCACTCGGTGATGTGTGTGCGAACCTACTAAACTTCCACCGATCCTCTCTTGATATAATACATCAAGCACTAACGCTTATCCGGTCAACTAAACGAAAACTTCATTCTATCTACAACTTACCTAACAAAAACTAATTACCAAGAACATAGTAACTAACTCACAACTAAATTCCTTTACTTAGTACCAAGAAAATACCTTTCGGGTCTCTACTTGGGTTTAGATCAACTTGACTTAGAATTCCAAAAAACGTATATTTTATATTTCCTATCGTCGCGTCTCAAAAGTATAACACACTCCCCTACATTAGAGGCGATCACCCCGAGATCACTCAATCCCTTACTCGTCCAAGGTAAACCACACTCCCCAATTGGGGCGGTATCCAAATGGACTCGAGGTGATAGTTACAAACAAAATTCCCGCAAAGAAATTCTATTCATTTATTATTTATAGATATATATATTTTTATATTTTTCAAACTCTTTGGAAACTCTCGGTCAAATATATTTCTAACACATTCAAGACTCTCAAAGTTCTCAAGAACACTAAGGTACTGAGATTCTAACTGTGAGTATAGCACAAGTTCTTAACTTTCATTAATGCTAAATAAGTGTTATCTGTATCAAGAATTAACTTTCCTTTAACTAACCGGAAACTATTCTATATTTGGCTCTTCATCTAATAGGTTCGTGAAATGAAGTTCAATTGAGTATCGACTTACTAAACCTATTCTTAGAACATGATATGACTACTGATAACAACTAACGGTGCCAGATTATAAAACTAGCATGCCAGTGAAATGTTACTCAGGACAAAACAAAACAAAATTTTTTGAAACTTAAGCACTTTTCATAGAAATACTAAAAATATGAGCAAACGAAAGTAGATACATAAATTATCTATCCCCTCCCCCACACTTAGATTGCAACTTGTCCTCAAGTTGTGCAGAAATAATAAATTAGAGAACTTAGCTGATTGGATGCTGGCAATTCTGGAGGAACCAACAAGAACCAGGATTGCTTGCATAGCTCAGTAGACTGTGGAGCATCACAGGACAACTGAATACATCGTGAAAGTGCACAATAGCTATAGAAAGTATCCTTCAGACTTGATTAGTGCAAAAAGAGTCTTCGGGGAAAAAGGATTATACATGTAAAACACATGGAAAAAAAAGTTATAGAGATTCTTCAGATTAAGCTCATAGAAAGATGGAACATATACATGGAACATTACAAAATAGTAGGCTAGGTGCAACTAAATGAAAATATACTAGAATGCACCTACATGATATGCAATCCTAAAAATAAAATAAATAAAAATAAATAAATTCTGACAGGCTCAGGCTGAGCAAGTTGAGAGGACAACCCTACAGTGACTACGGCCTATGCAGAAACTAAAAATAAAGAAAACGAGGTAGTATTACGGAAACCGACAGTTAACTACGCTCAAAAAGAAAAATAAACTAGGTGGTATTACGAAAACCGACAGTGACCACACTTAAGAAAAATAAAAGGAAAAATAGAAAAACAATGCAACTATATGAAATGCAACTAAATGAAATGCATTTAAATGATATGCAAAAAGAAAATAAAATAAAAGAAAGAAAACTAGCCCACTATATGCAACACGACATATATATAAACGTCTACCACATAATGACAGGTTACGATAAACGACAGTACTGTTCATTACATGCAGTGTAGACGCGCCTTAAGACTTATCAAAGGTGATAGCATTATGGAAAACCAACAGTTAGCTATACTAAACAGATATAACTCATAAGCCCAAGATGGTAGCATTACGGAAAACCGACAGTAGCTACCCATATGAGTTACAAAAATAACAAGGAAGCACGCAAGTCTTAAAAGCTTAAAAGATTCATCGGAGCGGTATGTAGCATACGGGAACCGACATTAGCTACTAATTAACCATAAGAACAGTTATAGCTTACGAGAACCGACAACCATCCGTAACATGCCTAGATGAATCATATATAAGGAATTGATCAATTATCTAACATGGATTCATAGATGGAAAGGTAAAAACATATAAGTTCGGGGCATCTATGTAAAAATCAATTAGCCACGAAGCTCGAATGAAAAATCCACATCAAATAAAAGCATTGAAAATAAAATCAAGAAAAACCGTAACTCGGATCGAACCCCGGACGAACGTTCACTTAGCGTTCGAATCGGATGAACGTTCATCTTTTCAAACGCTCGTTTGCTCTTGAAAACCTCCAGACGGGCGTTCAGAATTCCAGACGCCCGTCTGATCCTTCAACTCAGAACAGCGTTGAAACCTTTCTGGACGGACGAGCGTTCATACACCCAGCCGTTCTTTCACCCGCAAGTTAGGGGCCGGACGAGCGTTCACTTACTTGGACGCCCGTCCAAGCATCGAATTTTGCACGAAACGCAGAAAACACAAGAAAACCCTAATTTCTTAAAAGATCATACATCAAATATCACGGAGTAGCACCACATCAAATTAAAGCACGAGAGGGTTAGACTAGACAACACTTCACGTTTCACAAATCGAGTAAAAAAAACTTTTTGCACATTCTTAACCCAAAGGTCATCGAAACACGGCAAAAATAAAAAACTCTCGATTTATTCAACGCTACTTTTATTGAAAACGAAAAATAAACCGTAACAAAATCGAAAAATTAATTCAACTAAATTCAACAAAACACCGATTCCCCGGCAACGGCGCCACTTTTGTTCGGAGGATTTTGCATCACTAAACAAAAAGAAAATTTATAAACCCTAACCTATATGCAAAACTAACTCCTAACCGGCCGAATACCGGGTTGTTGATAGTAGAGCGAGATAAGTAAGGGGTCGATCCACAGGGAATTGGGATGTTGAATCTAATTTCACTAATTCCTTTCAATTGTTACTTAGGAAAAACGAATAAACGAAAGAACAAATAAAATAAACGAAAGAGCAACTAAAATAAATCTAACCTACGAAATAAAATAACACAACCTAAACTAAACTAAAGATACATGGGATCAAACAGTGCACAAACCAAGTGATTTCAATCCTAGTTCATCTCATGATTTTAATTCAAATTGTAGTTTCACCTTTACACGAGATACAAATCCCTAATTCCTTAGTGAATTTAATCTCAAGCTATGGATTCCTAATTCCTTAATGAATCCAATTTATCAATCTCTCATCTTCCGAATGTTGAGATCGATTTACCAAACAAAACTCGGTGTAGATTCAGGTTAACTCTCGTATTTTAGAATCTAACAACCTAGATAATTAATCGATTAACTTGTCATCATTAATGATTAAAAATCCTATCTTTCTATGGTGATCTAGTCTACGCAACTTCCGTATGTTGTAAACGTATCAATAGAAAACTGATCTCTCGATCTAATTCACATCATAGCATCAAAATCATAGAACGATACAAAATAAATTAAAGCTCATGAAAATAAACTAGAGATTGAATAAATTGGAAAATCAAACTCACATGGTTGGTACAATTGTTGGATCCATGAGTCGAAAACGGAAGAAAAAACTACATCTAATCTAACCCGGATCACCCGAGCACAAGGCTCGGGTGACCGGCCTTGAAAGCTTCAAAGCTGCGGCTGATGTGCTCTCTTTGAGTATGAGAAAAAATGATATATAATTAGGGTTTCCCTGCGGCTGTTTAAATAGATTTTAAGGTCGGCTGCTTAAGTCGGCGGATTGGACGCTCGTTTGGCTTCTTGAACTGAACTCAAACTTCTAAAATTCATATCTTGAGTTGTAGACCTCCAAAAATTATGATCCGAACGTCATAATTAAGCTCTCGGAAAAATCTACAACTTTCATTAAGGACTCTTCTTCAGAAAACGCCTTTTTGACTAGCCCGTCGTGTTACGAGTCGTTTACGGAATTTTCCGATAGTTTCAGCAACAGCATCCAAACTTGTAACGCTCATATCTCGGGCCTCGTAAGTCGGAATGGAGTGATTCAAAATCCTGTAGAATCCTCTCTTCAAGCCCTACAAATCTTCTCTTGAGGTCGAGAGTCAAATCAGTGTATATCATATCAAGAACTGCATCGGAAGTTCGGCTGCTTGAAAGCTTCATTCCAAGCTTTATCTCCATCTTCCTTCCATTTCACTTCTCTTCCATGCAAAACCTCATCATTTAATCCTCTTGCATGCCAAAATATGTATCTATAACATAGGAAAATATACCAAAGCGTAACACAATCCCAAAATAACATAAAATCACAATTTAAGCACATAAATCGTTACATTTTGCAATTAACCTATTAAAAACACTATTTACTCAATTAATCGATTATAAGCTCGATTTCTATGAAAAACATCCATATATGGGGAATATTGATGTAAAATATATCAGTAAAAACACTATAATTTGACCCCGAACATAAAGCCATAGTCATTGGTCAAGGGCAAACAGTTTAGGGATTTTTGTAATAGCTATCTCAAAAGTCTCGAGTGAATTTCCTCCAACAACACAGGAGAAGAGTGGACTGACAGGATTACACCACCTGGAACCACTATAAATCTTGCCTACTTTACTTTACTGTATTTATTTTCTGCAATTTACTTTATTTGCATACTTATCACATCAATCTACTGAATTAGCTGCTGAATCACACTACTTGCACTACTGAGTATC
Source organism: Gentiana straminea (assembly GCA_036785695.1). Taxonomy (NCBI): domain Eukaryota; kingdom Viridiplantae; phylum Streptophyta; class Magnoliopsida; order Gentianales; family Gentianaceae; genus Gentiana; species Gentiana straminea. Next base: position 7,815,558 of record JAVUPR010000224.1, on the reverse strand, counting down.
CAATACTTAGTATCATCTTTAAAACAACCAGTAACAAGGCTTAATCTAATATATTCCGCTGCAAGAAATTCAGTAGCTTCAATAGTCAACAGACTTCTAAAGGTCATCAGTCTATTGAACCCTGCTGAGTTTGTCAACTTCAAAAAGTTTTAAGTGTTAAGTTTATTCGCCCCCCCTCTAAACTTAACCAAAGCATTTTCAAGGACCAATAATTGGTATCGGAGCAGAGCTTATGTTCTAAAGTAATCCTACTTGTTGTGCTTGTGAAAAATCTTTGAAAACTTTTTCAAGTTTCTGTTTTCAAGTTTTTGCATCATGGATAACAACCAGTATACTAGGACAATGTTGATGTGCTCTCTAGATCGTTTTGATGAGTATAAACGTCGGATGCAGGCTTATCTAGCTGCAACTCATGATGAGATGATGGATGTGCTGATTGATGGACCATTGGATATCACCAAAGTCATAACTGTGGATGGTCAAAATCAAATTGTTCCAAAGCCAAAGAGTGAGTGGGGTGCTGAAGATAGAAAAAGGGCAAACCTGAACTATATTGCTATTGATATTATCTATAGAACTTTAGATAGGAAAAATGTACATGAAGGTGAAAGATTGCAAAACTGCCAAAGAACTATAGGAAAGATTGCAACTTATCTGTGAAGGCACTGATGCAATCAAAAGAACAAGATCAGTGTGGCCAAGCAAAAATTTCAAGAGTTCTAGATGAAATTAAATGAGACCATTGAACAAATGGAATCTAGATTCAATGCAATTCTTGATGAACTCACCCTGCTGAATGTTGTTTATACAAAAGAAGAGAACAACACCAGGATTCTCAAAGCTTTGCCTGCAAAAGAAGTCTGGGAAATGAAGGTCATTGCAATAGAGGAGTCCTAGAGACTACATGCGGAAGATACCTTCAAATTGTTCTCAGATTTCAAAGCTTATGAATTCAGCAAAGATCTTGTTACAAATGCTGAAAAGGAAGTAACAAAAACAACAAAATTGGCTGCTGCTCATAAAGAAGAATCATCAAATGTTCATGATGATGTGCTAGATGAAATGCAAGAGCAAATAGCCTTACTAACTAAAAGGATAAGAATGATGAAATCTGGAAAAGCGTCTCCAGGGAATTCTAGCAAGAAAACAACAGAGAAAAATGATGAATCGAAGAAGGATCATGACTTTCTGTGATTCAATTGAAAGAAACTAGGACACTTCAAACCTGACTGTCCTGAGTTAAAAGAAAAGAAGGATCTTGACTACCTATGCTTTAACTGCAAGAAGCCTGGACATTTTAAACCTTACTGTCCAGACCTGCTGAAGAACAAAGGTCAGCAGAGGAGATCTGGTAGAAAAACATTGGTTGTTGATGATGAATCTGGCTATGAAGTGGAATCAAAAAAATAAAATGAATCAGATGACACTGCTCTCATAGCACATATGGATGATTATACTTTCATGACTCATATGGATGAAACTGAGGAGGTATACTATTCTGTATCTATTAACACTCTTGCTGAAAGTGAATGTGAGTCTACTGGTGGTTCCAATCCAAAAATTTCTGACATGGAAGAGCCTCTAGATGCCCTCATTAATCATTTGAGGATAATACAATCTGGTTATGAGATTGTGAAGGATGAAAGAGAAACACTTCAAGCAGAAATCCAAAGATTGAATGCTGAATTAAGAATTCTCAAAGGCAAGGAAAAAGATTATGAACAGAATCAGTATAAGTCTGCTGCATCAGCAGTGGCAACTGAATCTGCTGCACAATCTAGTTCCACAACTGCATTCAAATATGGGAAGCCTTCTGGTGATAGAACATGCCTTGGATTTGACACCCAACAACCTTCTAAGGATGGATGAAGTAAGGCTGTTGAACCTAGTGCCAGAATTGGTCCTAAGTTTGTGGCTGCACAATATCCAAAACCTGAAAAGGTTGCTGAGGCAGTACAGCCTGCTGAGAATGTTTCAAAGAAGCAAAATCAGAAGTCCAAAGGGACAACATCACCTAACAAAAAAGGTACATCTAAAAGGAGGACTGCTGGACCCTCTAGACCTGCTGATAGCAGACCTGCTGCAAATTCTACGGGACCACAAAAGGGTAAAAACCAGAAATCTTCCAAGGATAAAATGTTAAACCCAAGAATGTTAATCATTCAAGGGATACTTATCTCAGGGGGAAAGGCAGATTGTTCCCTACTGATGAAGATTGGAATATTCCTGCCCCTGCTGCTAGACACAATAGATTTAACCATAATGCTAGGGCTAGACCCCAACAGTAGAGTCAGTAGAGGACACAACAGAGGCCTCACCGTAGACCTCAGCAGAGACCACAATACATGGCTGTTCCTAACAGACATCAATCATATGTGTTGGTCCCAGAGAAGAGTAAAACTATAGTCAGAGGGGGGTGAATGACTATAGTGGATTTTCAAAAAAATTTCTTGTGTTTAAAAGCTTTTGGGCAGTGGATAAGTCCCTTCTTACTATGTTGTTTCAAAGTAGTTTAAACAATCACATATATAGATTATAATCTAAGCAATTTAAATGAATGCAGTAAAGTAAATTGCAGAAAGTAAATTGACACAAGGCTTATAGTGGTTCAGGGTGGTGTAATCCCTTAATCCACTCTTCTCCTGTGATGATTGGAGGAATTCACTATTGTTTTCACAGATACAATAGTTTGATTGTCCTTGACTTCCCAAGCTTCACAATCTACAAGACTATCACTCATTGACTGCAACAACTTCAGTGATTCAGTCTCTTTCACTGCTCCTTGATATCAAATCCTTCAGCAGCTATCACAAGCACAACTCCTTCTCAGATGACTTCTGATTCAGTTGCTTCAGTTTATTGTGAATGAGATTCACAAACTTGATTTATCAATCTCAGTGCTGAATAAGAAATTGTAGTTCTGATGTCTGAGTTGATCTCTAGATAAATCCTTGTATGTTCGGAGAGAAGGCTTTTCAAATTGACAGAGTTTCTGCTTCGTATTCTTTTTCTGATAGTTGTTTTTATCTGTCTGTCAATGCCTTCTATTTATAGCCTTGAGTATCCTTGATTTGAAATTCCGTCCGTTGGCTATATTTATGAGGGGAATAATCCTTGATTTTATTCTTGATTCCCCCTTAATTATATTCTCCTTGATTTCAGTGATCGGATTTTTTCCTTCAAATGTATGGCAGAAAATCTGTCCTTGATTGATCCTCTATTGATTGTGCATTAAATGCATGATCCTCTGAATCTTCATCATATTTTAATTCTATTCTGATAAGGATTACTTCGCCTTTCTTTGAACAGTCGAGTGATCCATCTGACTTTTCCGTTTAGATCTTCCTTCACTGTTTTTGCCTTCACTTTGCCGAAAGTCAGTTTACTCTGCCGATTCACTGTTTCCTTCATCACTTCGCTTTTAAGGAGAATCTTTGTACTTCACTGATCATTGATTTGGGTGAGATCAGTGTACACCATATTTGAACATTAAATTTCATCACTTGAAACATACTTAGACTTATCCAAGGTCATCACAGACTTCCTTGGTTATAAGTCAACCCATTAAGTCTTCACTGCTTTTCTGCTGGTGCTTGGCTGGCTTCACTCTGCCGAATGTCTGTTTTACTTTGCCGTCCTACCAACTAGTACAATACTTGTCTGACTTAACTTATACAATATGTCAGACTCTAAGTAAGGACTTATACAGAGAATTCTAACTTATTTCAGGCTTGCTATAACAGCTAGTATGACCATCATCAAAACATACTAAAATGTTCCTAACAATTTCCCCCTTTTTGATGATGTCAAAACCCTCATAAGCCTGAGCATAAGTAAGCCAATTTTTTCATAATAATCAACAGAACAAAAATTCAACAATTTTATTCATCCATTCAAGGGCAATAAGATATTGCATCTTTTTATTTCAAGACAAAGGCAAATAGAAAGAATTCAAATTGAGTGTAAGGAGTGTAAGGTCTACTTCTTCACATCTTCAAACCTGATGCCTTTGCCTTTGCTGCCCTTGCCATTTTCTGTTGGGCTTGCCTTCTTTTCACTGGAGCTTTCAGGCTTTGAGCTTCCTTCCCCTTTTTTGGCAGCACCAAAGAGTGCTTCAAGATTTGCCGTTGCTGCGTCAGACTCAGGGAGAGGACCAAACCTTCTTTCCAGTATCTTGTTGTTTGCCTCACCAACTTTGATTAGAAGGTCGAGTTGTTTGCCAGAATGCTCCATTATCTTATCCAGATGCTGAATTTGATGAGTGTGAGCATTGAGAGTGTCCACCAAGGGCTTAAGATTGTTGTCAATTGTTTCAAAGATGAAACTCAAGATTGGTTTGGACATGCTTTGAGGAATGAGTTGCTGTAAGTTGCACAGCAGGTTTCCTTGTCTTTCCATGACCTCATCTTGGATCTTGATATGATTGATGAGGGCCTTAATCTTGTGGTTGAAGGAGGCTGCTTCACTCCTTAAGGCATACTTCAGGTTTTGCCTGCTGTGATACTGCCTTTCCATGTCCACAATGAGGGGTTGAATGTCCAGATTGAAGAGTCTTTCTGGATCAATTTCTTTTGGTGCCACATTGACATCCTCACCATCTCCATCTTCTTCTTTCTCACTCTCCTCTTCAACTTCTTCCTCTTTCTCTTCGCTCTATTCATCTTCTACTTCTTCTCCTCTTTCTTCCACTTGTTCTTGTTCTTCTTCAGGGTCATTTAGAGATTGCTGTTGATAAGAGTCAATTTGACTCAGTTTATATATACATTTTGTGCCTCGTAATGACTCATTTAGGTTATTTCCAGGAGTAATCGGCTTAGTTTTGTTATAGGTTATATATTTTTTGTGGATCCCGAGATCTAGTTTTATATTCCGTGATTAACGGGGTTATTCCGGTAATTTTGTACACTTTCGGTCATTCTCGGTCACCCCAAAGTCCCGTGGGGGTTATATTTGGTATGTTTTGATCCATTTTCAGGTCTTAGGTGCTCAAGAATGTCGTGGAATGTAAGCCGGAGCTTCGGGATCAAGAAATCAAGTCTTTTGGTGGAAAAAGGTGACAGGCGGCCGCCTGTCACCATAGGCGCCCGCCTATGATACGGTTTTTGGCTCAGAATATTGCTGATACATTTTGTGAAGGAAAAAATCGACAGGCGCTCGCCTGTCAGTACAGGCGCCCGCCTGTGGGAAACTATAAAAACTCTCCACTTAGTGGAGAGTGGAAGGATCATGCATTTTTAGTTTTTTTTCAACACTTTTGTATCTCGTTTTTTAGACTTATATAAGTTGTATGAACTTGGATTTCATGCTTTTGGATTAACTTCAAGTACAAATTGTTCGTTGATCGTTGTATATTGTACGGATCTGAAGACGGTTTTCTGTTTCGTTGATTTTCGGTTATTTTCATCAATAAAAGGTATTTCTAATCTTCATATCTAGCTCAATTACTTATGCTTAACTTGTTTGCTAGTGTTTTCATGGATAGAATGATTAGCTAATTTCCCTATAGCCGAGTTATGCGATGAATGTTAAAATCGAGCCGTTGTTCGGATTTTGGGAAAATTTGTGATGTGTTGTAGTTCATTTTGACATTGATTGTTGTCCTAAAACTTATGCCTTTCGACGATTGTTGAATTCGCGACTTAATAATCGTATTTTACGTATTCTCTTTACATATGTATTTTGTGAGAGGGTGCATGAAAAGGGGTTTTAGGATTACCGTGTAAAACCGACTAAGTGTTTAGATTCAGTTTCGTGTGTAAGGTTTATATTGTTGTTAACAAGCATCTCATTCGAGCGTAGACCATATCGATTCAGTTAAATCCGGTTTGTGTACTGTTGAACTTGATATAGGAAGCTAGGTTGTTGAAATTGGCAACTAGGTTCGGAATTAGGAGATGACATCCTTCGATCAATATCAATCAAGGTTAGTAGTCCAAGTTCTCCCGGGAATGAGCTAGGGATCGAGAGTAAGCATTCGGAACATCTCTCGGCTATCTCTTTTAATTGTTTAAGCCTCGTAGTGTGATAGAACCGTGATAGTATAGTGTAATAATTTGATAATTGTGGCAAGAGTTAGTGTTGATCCATGTTAAACAAATTGAAAGGCTATCGATCTAAACTCGAGATGAAGCTAGCCGAGGTACTTAACTCGTGTCCCTGAGGGATACGACCTTGCTTGCCAGTTTATATTACAACCAACTCGGTACTCGCGCCGGTCAAAGTTGGTTATATAAAACTCATTTTCTCGGCGCCGTTGCCGGGGACAACAAACAAAAGGCGTAAAAAGCGGCCATCAAGTTTTAAAAAATGACACCGTCCCGGGTTTTCCGGACTCATCCGAGTTAATATATACTTGTACGGGGACTAGTTAATATCTTGTAATCTTTTAGGATTAGGTCTTTGTTTTTGTTATTGTTTTTTGTTGTTTGAATGTGTGCAGTGTATGACCCGAAGTAGCGACAGGGAGTTGATTGAATATAATCCGTAGATTGAACTCTTCTTCCATAGACAGTTGGAGTTGAGAAATCGGATATTTGAACGGTTATCTACTCAACAAGACGAGTCCTCGGAACCGGATATCGAAACTTCTATGGCCAAAAATACATCGGCATCCGCTGGATACATCTCTCCATCTGGGAGGGAATCACCCGAACCTCGTGTTGATGAAGCTGAATCAACTAGGCAACATGTCGACTCGAGACCATCGGGTGAGGCTGAAGTTCATATACGCCTCCGGGACCACTTCTATGCCCGAGGCAAGATCCTAATCAACCTGAACCTCCACCACGTGCTCCTCAACCGATACCTCAGGTTCAGGGTATGAATAAGAATCTTAATCCTTTTGTGCAACAGCCGGTACAACAGCCGGATCCGAATCACATTATGCAACAGTATCAACAAATGATGTTGCAAATGGCTCAAATGAATCCTAATTTGAATCAATATCAACCGAGGGCAGCTCAATACAATCCCGTGCTTATGAATCCGTATCAACAACCGTATGTGCAAGTTCAACAACCGATACCGATACCTATTCCGGTACAACAGCCCGAGATGAATGTTCCACCTTATCGACCGCAAGCGTTCAGACCTCCGGTTATTCCTAATGTTGTGAGACAGCCTGGTAGAACGTTACGTGATTATGCAACGCCCGAGGTCGGTGAGGGGCATTCTCCTATTCGTGTTCCGCCCATTCAAGCTAATAACATGGAGATTAAGGGCCATGTTTGGACTTTGTTGAAAGATATTGCTCAGTTTTGAGGAAAACCCGAGGAGGATCCGAACAAGTTCTTAAATCACTTTATGCAAGTGTGTCGGACGGTTAAGATTAACGGTGTTTCGGAGGAAGCAATTAAATTGTTATTATTTCCGTACGTGTTGCAAGACTATGCTACCAAGTGGTATGAATCTTTACCACGTGACTCGTTGCATACTTGGGACGAGGTGACGAGGACTTTTCTATCGAAATACTTTCCACCGGGTCAAACATTGGATATGAGGGCCGAGATCTCTAATTTCGAGCAATGGGATAGCGAAGAATTACACGAGGCATGGGATCGTTATAAAGCTATGTGAGAAAGTGTCCGCAACACGGTTTCGAGATTTGGAATCAGATTCACATCTTTTATGGTGGGGCGGATAAGGAATCAAGAAGAACGTTGAATTCGGCTAGCGATGGTGATTTAATGAGTTTAGAGCCGGATGTTTCTTTGGCTACGATTGAGAGGATTGCCGAGAACAATCGGCAATGGAATTCAATGAAACCGAGGGAAAGGCAAAAGGGGAGGAATTCTGAAAGAGAAGTGAAAGTCGGGGGCTACGATCAATCGATGCAAGAAGAGAATAGCAAGCTCTCGAGCAAAGTTACTATGTTGGAGAAGCAGTTGCGGGAGGTGATACTTGATCAATGAGCGGCGAATAAATGTGCATATTTCGGTGGTGCTCATAAGTCATCGGAGTGCACTAATGTCGACGCAACTCCGAAGAAAATCTTAACTAAAGCTCAAGTACATCACTTGGTGTTGAAGAGGGGTCGGTTCAATCTAATATTGCGGTACAACCGGTATTCGATCCGAATCAGTTTGGTCAAATGTTTGCGGATCAAATCCATCAAGCGTTTGCAAATCAGTTAGCCTCGAATCCTTGGATGGCACCTCAAATGACACCAATGGATCTGAATATGATGTCGGGGAATCCTACTTTTGATGTGAATTATGTTCAGAATCAGAATTGGAGGGGTCAACCGAATCAGTGGCAACAGAATGAAAATTGGAACCAAAATCCGAATCAAGCCGGACCTTCTAATGTGCCATATCAGCCACAAAACAAGCCGGGCTTCTAATCCAAGACAAAACATCTATCAACATCCGAATGCACCGTCTCAGAATGAGAATCAAAATCAACAACCGCCGACTTTGGATCAATTGTCAAGGATGGTTTATGACAATGCTAAGGAGATGAGAGACAGTAATAGAGAGATCCATAATTCAATTACCTCAATACAAGCCTCAATACGGAACTTGGAACATCAAGTCGGACAGATGGCCGAGAATCATAAATCGACTCCGACAGGTGGCTTGCCAAGTAATACGGTTAGAAATCCGAGAGGTGTGAATGCGGTATCTAATGAGGAATCGACGGTTGTTGATGATGATGATGATCTAGGTCTCAGAAGGGATCTTAGGCCAGCTAATCCGGTCAATGCTATCATCACTCGAAGCGGTAAAAGAGTCGGTTTGGAAGTTGATGTAATCCAGGCCAAGTCGAAGAAGACACCGGGTGTTGATGATGATAATGTGGCTGAGGGTAGTGATCCCGAGTTGATCAAGGTGAAGATTGAACCAATGGACAGCGATGATGATTCTGATGAGGTCGTGGAGGTCCCGAACCCCGAGAGGAAGGATCCTAGCATAAGTCAACCGGTACGACGGAGCGAGGCACGCGACAAAGGTAAAAAGGGTATCGATTCTACTTCTACTCCTATTGATTTGAATACTTTACCTTATCCCCCTCGTGGTCCTTGTAAATATGCGTTGTCTAAGAGTCAGAATCGGTTTCTCGACATTTTACGGAAAGTTGAGATCAATATCTCACTTGTTGATGCGATTGCGAATATGCCTTCGTATGTGAAGTTTTTAAAGGGGATATTGTCCAACAAGATGAAAATGGACGAGGTTGTGTGTTTAAATGAGAATTGTTCAGCCGTATATCAAAATAAGTTACCCCAAAAACTTAAGGATCCGGGTAGTATTTCCATTCCCGTCACCATAGGTTCTAAGACGTATCCGAATGTGCTATGTGACCTAGGTGCGAGTGTGAGTCTTATGCCCCGTCATATTTATGATGAGCTCGGTTTAGGTAAGTTGACTCAAACCGCAATGACATTGCAAATGGCGGATAGATCCTTGAGAAAGCTGTTAGGGGTAGCCGAGGACGTGTTAGTAAGAGTAGACAAGTTCGTGTTTCCCGCGGATTTTGTAGTACTTGAAATGGAAGCCGACAGCCGGACCCCGTTGTTGCTAGGGTGACCGTTTTTAGCAACCGCAAGAGCTTCAATTGACACCCAGAAAGGAGAGATTATGCTAAAAGTTGATAAGGAGCATGTCGTATTAAATGTTTACGACGCTATCAAACATCCTTATGATGAGTCCGAATGCAATTTTTTGGATGTTATTATGCCTTGGTTGTCGAGAATGCTAACACGCAGGGCTACAAAGATGATGATGCTATGGAGGAATGTATAATGAAATCAAGTACGGCTGATGATGAGAATGAAGAGTTGGCCGAAGCCGCCGGTGAACTCGAAATCACTGATTTTATTGATGCGAGATGGCATAAGTTCCTGGAACTTGATTTAAGTGATGAAAAAGCGAAGCCTTCGATTGAGGATCCGCCACGGAATTTGGAATTCAAGCAACTCCCGGCTCATTTGAAGTATGTATTTCTCGAAGATAATTTACTTCCGTTAATTGTATCATCTGTTTTAACTAACTTGCAGGAAGAAAAGCTACTTCGAGTTTTGAGAAGCCATAAGAAAGCGTTTGGATGGAAAATGGCTGATATTCAGGGTATAAGCCATGAAATTTGCAAACATAAAATCATCCTTGATGATGAAATGAAGCCGGTAAGGCAACCGCAAAGACGGTTAAATCCTCATATGCGGGAGGTCGTGAAGAAGGACGTGATCAAGATGCTCGAGATGGGGATCATTTATGCAGAAAGGAGGGATGACTGTTCGGGACAATGAGAAGAATGAGTTTGTTCCGACTCGACTTGTCACCGGATATCGCGTTTGCATCGACTATCGGAAGCTCAATGACGCAACACGTAAGGATCACTTTCCCTTGCCCTTCATTGACCAATTGCTTGAACGTTTGAGTGGCCATGCTTTCTATTGTTTTCTAGATGGGTTCAGTGGATATTATCAGATTTTAATCGACCCTAAAGACCAAGAAAAGACCACTTTTACGTGTCCGTATGGCACTTTTTCTTACACTCGAATGCCGTTTGGACTATGCAATGCCCCAGCGACATTCCAGCGTTGCATGACTTCCATATTTTCTGATATGATTGAAAACTTTCTTGAAGTGTTTATGGATGACTTCAGTGTGTTTGGTGACTCGTATGATGATTGTTTAGATAATCTGAATAAAGTGTTGCAACGTTGTGAGGATACGAATCTAGTGTTAAATTGGGAGAAGTGTCACTTCATGGTAGAAGAGGGTATCGTGTTAGGGCATAAAATCTCGAGGAGAGGTATTGAGGTAGACTGAGCGAAAGTAGAGGCTATCGAGCGATTACCGCCTCCCGTGAATTTGAAAACGCTTAGAGGTTTCTTAGGACACGCAGGTTTTTATAGACGATTTATACCGGACTTTTCGAAACGTGTTAAACTTCTTACTCATTCGCTTTCAAAAGATGTGCCCTTTGTGTTCGATGCTAATTGTTTAGATGCTTTCTTAGATATTAAGCGAATGCTTGTGACTGCCCCTATTTTAATAGCACCTGATTGGAACCGGGAGTTTGAAGTTATGTGCGACGCTAGTGATCTGGCTGTGGGGGCCGTGTTGGGCCAGAAATGCGAGAAATTGTTTAAGCCTATCTACTATGCAAGCCATACTTTGAATCCGGCTCAAATCAACTACACAACCACCGAGAAAGAGTTACTTGCGATCGTCTACGCCTTTAATAAGTTTAGGTCGTATTTAATTGGTTCAAAGGTCGTAGTCCATACTGACCATGCTACGCTGAAGTATCTTTTGAACAAGAAAGACGCTAAACCTTGACTCTTGCGATGGATTTTATTGCTCCAAGAGTTTGATGTTGAGATTAAAGACCGTAAGGGCTGTGAGAATGTGGTTGCGGACCACCTCAGCCGCTTACAATTGACCCCTGATGTGCTAGCACGAGAGAGAGAGATACATGATGAATTTCCGGATGAACATTTGTTTGCTATTGATACAGCTGTTCCGGAGATGAAAGAGAGTCCTCTAGTTCCCGGTAAGTACGGTAATCCGTGGTTTGCTCCGTTTGTGAATTATCTTGCGTGTGGTTATTTAGAACCTGACCTAACTTACCAACAACGTAAGAAGTTCTTTAGTGACCTTAAATTTTACCATTGGGATGATCCGTATCTTTTCTGTAGATGTTCGGACGGCATAATTCGTAGATGCGCTCATGATGGCGAGATACCGAGCATTTTGTCATTCTGTCATGACAAAGAGGCCGGTGGCCATTTTTCTGGAAACCGAACAGCGTTAAAAGTTCTCCAAAGTGGTTTCTTTTGGCCCTCAATCTTTAGAGACTCACACAAATACGTAAGTATGTGTGATGCTTGCCAAAGGTCGGCCAGAAACTCGAGACGATTTGAAATGCCTATGCAACCAATTCTCGAGTGTGAGATCTTTGATCTTTGGGGAATTGATTTTATGGGACCATTCCCGTCTTCCTTCAATAACAAGTACATTCTTGTGGCGGTGGACTATGTTTCAAAGTGGGTCGAGGTTTTGGCTTCTCCCACAAATGACCGTAATGTAGTAACTCGCTTTCTTAAGAAGTACATTTTCACCCGTTTTGGTGTCCCCTGAGCTATAATAAGTGACCGTGGGAGTCATTTTTATAACCGGATATTCGATAAGCTTCTAAGTAAGTACGGACTTGGAACTTCGTACCATCCACAGACTATCGGCCAAGTCGAGGTCTCGAATAGAGGAATTAAGCGTATCTTAGAAAAAACGGTGAACTCCAGTAGGAAGAATTGGGCTAAGAAGCTCGATGATGCTGTTTGGGCACATCGAATAGCTTTTAAAACCCCAATAGGAATGTCTCCCTATATGCTAGTGTTCGGTAAAGCTTGCCATCTGCCTGTAGAACTAGAACATCGAGCCTATTGGGCTACTCGTTTCCTAAACTTTGACGAGGACTCTGTAGGAGAGAAATGATTGTCCCAGTTGGCTGAGCTTGATGAGTTCAGACTTCAGTCTTATGAGTTTTCTCGTACCTATAAAGAGAAAACAAAACTTATCCACGATGCGAAGATTAAAAAACGTGAATTCAAAGTTGGAGATGATGTTTTGTTATATAACACTCGTTTGCACTTATTTCAAGGGAAGTTGAAGTCCCGGTGGATGGGACCATTTAAAGTTTTAAAATTTTATCCATCTGGAGCAGTCGAAGTAACACTCGAGACCAATGAGACGTTTTTGACAAACGCCCTACGGTTGAAGAATTATGAAAAATCATACTTCGATGCAAAGACTGTGATTGTCCACTTAGAGGACCCTCCTTCTTGTCCCGAGGGTTGCGAGTCATGTCGTTGACTCGTTTCTGAATCTCTCATTTCAGTTTTGTTTCCCTAAGTATCCAAATTTCTCATCTCCCGTTGAATCCAAAATTTCCTCGCCTGACCTTAGCGGAATCATCTACGTTAGCGTCCGTTTAAGTCATTCCATCTTTCTCTCTACCGAATCATCACGTCGAGCTAATGACGTTAAACGACGGCACTTCGTGGGAGGCAACCCACGGTTTCTATTTTTTTAAGTCTTAAGGCATCTCGTGGATATTTCATAGTTCGAAAACCACGGAAAATGATTTTATTTTTGAAAATCCACTGTTTTTGTGACAGGCGGCCGCCTATGGTACACAGGCGCCCGCCTGTGAAAGCCCTTTTCGAGCACAAACTTGCTGATCCAATTTCTTCATGATTTTTTTGACCGGCGCCTGCCCATATAGACAGGCGCCCGCCTGTGTGCTTAAAAAGAAAAAAAAACAGATCGTTTTCAACTCCCTTCTTCCACAAATGCTTTAAACCTAAACCTCCGCCCCCTCTGCGTTTTACAGCCTCCACCACCTCCGATAACCACCTTAACTCCTAAAACACTCACCCCAATCACTCATTTCTTTCACCAAATCATCTCACACCCTCTACAATCTTCAATTTCACCATTTTACTGGAGCTCCAACTCGGCACCACCTCCACCAACAACCCCGACAACCCAATAGGATGGATTACAATGACCAATTTCAGGCTTTGTTTCAATCTATGGGACAAGTTCGAGATTGGTTTGAGCATAATCGACAGTTTCAACAATCTGGTGAGCCCGTTTATGATCACATTGCGAACCAAGCCGGAATACCAACCGACAATTTCTTTCGAATGCCGACTCAACCTTACGAATTTAACCCTTTTGTTCAAACCTTTATTCCGGGTTCTTCTAGTGGGGTTGCGGGTGGTCCTGGTCAGGGAGGTGGTGGAGTAGAGATTTTTGGTGGAGGAGGGAGTGGTGGAGATGTCACAGGCACTTCAGGGGTGCGGATGTAGATGGATGCACAGCTTGAAGAAACCTTGGGATTCGTTGCGGAAGATTTTGTTACTTTCAGTCCAAGTGCACAACAGCCGCACGAAGATGCTAATATGGTAGAAGAAGGGGAAGACGAGTAGAAGACTTGGAGGGGCTGTTTCAACGACAAGACCGACATTTTTTTTGCGCACTCTTTTTCATTTTTGTAATCTTACAATGTCGGTACTTAGTTTGTCTAAGAACTTCGGAAGTACTTTGTTTTCATTTTCATTTTCTAACTTGAATGACGTACTTTGTTTTTATCTCATTTCGGTTAGCCCGGAGGGGCATTAGAATACTCTTTTGGACATATGGTTAGCCTTTTTCGGATATTAGCTATCTTCATTTCCTTTTATAATTTATAGCTCTTTTCTTTTAGTATATATATATATATATATATATATATATATATATATATATATATATATATATATATATATATATATATATATATATGTATATATTTTTTGTGTGGCATCCCCGGTATCGTCAAACGTACCCGTTACCTCTATGTGTTGTTTTTGTAGTGTATATACTAACCATACAGGTACCTTGGGAGTAATATTATGGATGTCACGATCCGGAAAACACGCCTTTTGCCGGGTTTAAAGTTAAGCCTTTCTCCCTCCTTTGTATTTATTTAGACACCGAGGACGGTGTCATTTTTTAAGTAGGGGGTGGAGGCTTGCCCGTATAGCGCCTTTTATTTTATTTTTTTTGTATATATATATTTACGGGGTGAAGGCTTGCCCTATTACGCCTTTTGGTTGTTATCTCCGGTATTTAAATTTCTTCAAGTCGTTACTTAGTTTTGATCGCCCCTTAGGTGAAATACGAGCCGTTTTTCAAATTTTTGTAGTGCCAATATTTATAACGATCTCGTATTGCGTAGTTAGACATGTGTTAATACTCGAGTGCATTTTACGTTATAGCTTTTATCGTGTGTTGAGAAAAATGAACCGTCACGACTTCACTTATAGCTTCGACGTCTTCGATAACTCGACTAGTGATCGATTATAGTTGTTGTATGACCTATCTACCTAGAACTTATATTAGTAACTTCGAGGCGAAATAGAAAGGTCGACCGGTAGTTTGGTATGGTATGACGGTTTTGGCGCTTCTTTTGACTCGACCATTGCCATATATAGCCATCCTGTACATTATCCATTGTACCCCCTCTAAGCCTTGTTAGTGTGGTTAGATCCCCACCCGAAACGGCCATTTTGTTACTAGCCCGTATTTACCGAACCCTAAAGCTCTTTGTGATCTACATTTCCTTTTTCACCCTACTATTTGAGCTTTATGTTGAATATGTGAAATTCTGGGTTGTGAAAAGTTATTTTTGAATATGTTAGGGAAGTACGAGTTTAGTGGGGTATTGGTTGGAGTTGAGTAAATATTTTGAGTTTGTTGATATTTATTTTTTAGAAGCCTCGGTTGGTTATTAACCATTCCTTTGTGCCAGACGGCTTAAGCCGTGGTTCTGCCCTTAAAAGGAATTACTACACGGTGTCCTCGTTTCGACAGAATCTTCGGCTGTGGTACACCCTCGATTGTGCGGAATCCTCCCAAGAAATTGTCGAGGCGTTGGGAATGGAATAGATAATCAACTTCGGATTTCTGATTCAAAAAAAAAGTGTATAGTTTGGTTGGAGCATCGTTTGTAATCGGGGTTGTACAGTTTTGGTTTCTGAAGTTGATGAAATGGTAGACGGGAGTCGTGTTAAGTAAGCTCAATAGTACTTCTCTTTCTCCAGTCCCAAATTCCATTTCGTTACCCCCGACCCTAGCCAAACGTTATAACCGTACAAGTCCTGCCTGACCGTAGTGAACATCGGTTGACCTCGATTAGTGGAGATGTTTACGAGTTATAAGCTTATGGTGTAGTTTTGGTTAGTTACTCGTCTATAATCTAAACCAGTTGTAGTAATCGATGTCAAGAAGCTATTCTTTGACAACACATTCATTGCTCAATACAAGGTAGAACTAACGTTTAATGATACTCGCGTATCGACTATTAACTGAGTAATGCGTAGTCTCGTTGTATATATTTATAATATTGACTCTACTTCTGTTTAGAACGCTCAGTTTTATTCGGGGGCGAGCAAACGCTAAGTAGGGGGTAGTTGATAAGAGTCAATTTGACTCAGTTTATATATACATTTTGTGCCTCGTAACGACTCATTTAGGTTATTTCCGGGAGTAATCGGCTTAGTTTTGTTATAGGTTATATATTTTTTGTGGATCCCGAGATCTAGTTTTATATTCCGTGATTAACGGGGTTATTCCGGTAATTTTGTACACTTTCGGTCATTCTCGGTCACCCCAAAGTCCCGTGGGGGTTATATTTGGTATGTTTTGATCCATTTTCAGGTCTTAGGTGCTCGAGAATGTCGTGGAATGTAAGCCGGAGCTTCGGGATCAAGAAATCTAGTCTTTTGGTGGAAAAAGGTGACAGGCGGCCGCCTGTCACCATAGGCGCCCGCCTGTGATACGGTTTTTGGCTCAGAATATTGCTGATACATTTTGTGAAGGAAAAAATCTGACAGGCGCCCGCCTGTGGGAAACTATAAAAACTCTCCACTTAGTGGAGAGTGGAAGGATCATGCATTATTAGTTTTTTTTTTCAGCACTTTTGTATCTCGTTTTTCAGACTTATATAAGTTGTATGAACTTGGATTTCATGCTTTTGGATTAACTTCAAGTACAAATTGTTCGTTGATCGTTGTATATTGTACGGATCTGAAGACGGTTTTCTGTTTCGTTGATTTTCGGTTATTTTCATCAATAAGAGGTATTTCTAATCTTCATATCTAGCTCAATTACTTATGCTTAACTTGTTTGCTAGTGTTTTCATGGATAGAATGATTAGCTAATTTCCCTATAGCCGAGTTATGCGATGAATGTTAAAATCGAGCCGTAGTTCGGATCTTGGGAGAATTTTTGATGTGTTGTAGTTCATTTTGACATTGATTGTTGTCCTAAAACTTATGCCTTTTGACGATTGTTGAATTCGTGACTTAATAATCGTATTTTACGTACTCTCTTTACATATGTATTTTGTGAGAGGGTGCGGGAAAAGGGGTTTTAGGATTGCCGTGTAAAACCGACTAAGTGTTTAGATTCGGTTTCGTGTGTAAGGTTTATATTGTTGTTAACAAGCATCTCATTCGAGCGTAGACCATATCGAGTCAGTTAAATCCGGTTTGCGGACTGTTGAACTCGATATAGGAAGCTAGGTTGTTGAAATTGGCGCCTAGGTTCGGAATTAGGAGATGACATCCTTCGATCAATATCAATCAAGGTTAGTAGTCCAAGTTCTCCCGGGAATGAGCTTGGTTTCGAGAGTAAGCATTCGGAACATCTCTCGGCTATCTCTTTTAATCGTTTAAGCCTCGTAGTGTGATAGAACCGTGATAGTATAGTGTAATAATTTGATAATTGTGGCAAGAGTTAGTGTTGATCCATGTTAAACAAATTGAAAGGCTATCGATCCAAACTCGAGATGAAGCTAGCCGAGGTACTTAACTCGTGTCCCTGAGGGATACGACCTTGCTTGCCAGTTTATATTACAACTGACTCGGTACTCTACCGGTCAATGTTGGTTACTATATAAAACGGCCATCAGCTGTTGAGTGTTGGCTGCTTTATCTGCTACTATTTCCCCTTGTGCAATAGTGGAGGTGTTGACGAGTTCGGCTGAGTGAGCTTTATCAGCTGGCTCACTTAGCTGTTCGTCAACTTTGCCAATGCTTTTGAAAAGCACTTCTTGAAGTGTCAGTTCATCCTCAGAAATCTCCATGTTTGCTTCAAGATGACCATTTTCTGAGTGTTCATCCTCGACTCAACTTCTTCTTCCTCAAGGTAGGTGATTTCGTCTTGCTGCTTTTCTTCTTCTGTTGCCGTGCCATCACTGATTGTCACAAGTTCATCCAAGTTGCTGGTGCCAGTCATAGTGGTGTTCTCTTATGCCTTCTGGGATCTGGTTCTTCATCCCACACCTGATCTGCTGCTTTCAGGTTGTTTTCTTTTGCTTCCCGCAATGGGTTTGGGTTTCATGGATGCCTTGATGTTGGTAAACATTGTCTTAGCCTTGTGTGGGACCTGCAGAATTTGTGGGTTTCACTTTCAATGCGTCAAACAGGTGTTGAAGAGGGAACCCATATGATTTCCTCTCCCAGAAATCACCTTTCTTCTGCAAACCCTTGCTTGGTGCTGTAATTGA
The DNA here is from genome assembly GCA_036785695.1 of Gentiana straminea. Taxonomy (NCBI): domain Eukaryota; kingdom Viridiplantae; phylum Streptophyta; class Magnoliopsida; order Gentianales; family Gentianaceae; genus Gentiana; species Gentiana straminea. Next base: position 7,797,495 of record JAVUPR010000224.1, on the reverse strand, counting down.
TAGGTCAATTTCCTTTTGAATCTGATCCTTCAATCTATTGAATACAAATGTTGCCCAGTCGAATTTGGTACCTTCGTAGATAATAGCCATCAATTTGATCCGCAACTCAGTTAAGTTTTCCATTGACCCTTTTCTGCCTTCGATGTTCTTGGTGATGACCGGTGCAAATTCAGCAAACGGAAGTTTTAGCGTTGATCTAGGGAGATTGTATGTTTTGCTGTTTTTCTTGGGGTTTTTGGCTATCTCAGCCCATAATTTCGTGATGACAATCTTCACAAACTTTACATTAGCTGGGCCTATCATTGGTAGTTGTAGGAACCTATTGAGAAGTCCAGGCGTTATGACTACCTCTTTCCCAAATATTGAACTTTTTATGCAATCGATCTTAGTTTTCATTGTGCTGGGCACAAACTTGGCATTTTTCCAAAATGCGATCAGATTTTCATAGCAGATTCCAGTGATTGGTGGGTTTAGGAAGGTCATTAACCCCAGATTTGAACAACAATCAACCAAGCGTTGAGATTTTGCATCATTGTCACAGAAAGAGAGATAGTGTTCAGGTTTGAAAAACGAGCCAGTGATGATGGATTTCTCATAGAATTTTTCAGTGGGAGAGATTGTGGAAGATGAAGCCATTGATAATTGATCGATGTTTAGAGAAGAATACTTTGAGTTTTCAGTGAGAATCAAAAGTAGGGCTTGTAATTTTGCAAAAGAGTGTAAAGATTTCTGAAAATTTCTAAGTGTAGTTTATATAGGATGATTTGGGTAGTGTGAACGTGGTTTGAATATGGAAGGATTTTATGACATAATGGCGTGATTTTGTGTATGTAAATCGCGATATTCGAGTGAAGTGGGGGAGTGGATTGAGGTAAGTAATGATAGAGCCCGGGAATCGAGGTGTTTGTAATTTGAAAAGAATAGTATAATTACCTCCATAATTATAAATTGATCTCCACGTGTGTGATCATCTTCAGGATAATCTTCCATAACTCCCTTATTCTCCACGTGTATAGAAGTTGATTATGTTCACACTTTAATTTACTCATGAGTCCAATCTTTATTTCGGTGAAGTGCCTTGTCTAGCCATTTAGCCGGTGTGATGACTTTTTCACTGAGCCTTTTTATTTGACTGTTCCTAACAATCAGTTAAGTCACTTTGCTGGATACCAGTGCCTTACTTACTACATCTCCCGTAACGGCAAAGGTTTGAACAACAAGAAGTTACTTAGCCGATTACTCCAGTTAGCCTCTCTTTTGTACTTAGTCGATTTCAATCATTCCTAACTCAGTTCTCAGCATGCTGAATCTTTCATGACTAAGTGGTTTAGTGAAGATGTCAGCCAATTAATCTTCAGTGGGTATGTATTTTAGAATGACATCTCCTTTTTGAACATGATCTCTGATAAAGTGATATCTCACATCAAAGTGTTCTGTTCTTGAATGCAACACTGGATTTTCAGTGATAGATATTGCGCTTGTGTTGTCACACATGATTGGAATTGTTTTCTCCTCCACTCCATAGTCCCTTAGATATTGTCTGATACAAAGTACTTGTGCACAACAACTGCCTGCTGCTATATATTCTGCTTCTGCTGTTGATGTAGGTATGGAGTTTTGCTTTTTGCTAAACCGTGAAACTAGTCTGCTGCCTAGCATTTGACAAGTTCCATATATGCTTTTTCTATCTATTTTGCATCCAGAATAGTCAGAGTCTGAATATGATATCAACTTGAATCCTCCATCTTTTGGATAGCAAATTCCTACATTGATAGTGTTTTTCAAGTATTTGATTATTCTTTTGGCTGCTAGAAGATGTGATTCTTTTGGTTGAGCTTGAAATCTTGCACACACTCCTACTGCAAATGCTATATCAGGTCTGCTTACAGTTAAGTATAGTAGGGATCCAATGATTCCTCTATACATTTTCTGATCAACATCCTTTCCAGTTTCATCTTTTCCAAGAATGACTCTTGCACACATTGGTGTATCTGCTGTGCCACTTGTAACCATACCATACTTGTGTATTAAGTCTTTTGTATACTTGGCTTGACTGATGAAAATTCCATCCTTCATTTGCTTTACTTGAAGGCCAAGAAAATAATTCAGTTCTCCCATCATGCTCATCTGAAATTTGCTCTTCATCAGATTTGCAAATTTCTCACATAACTTTTCATCCTCTGATCCAAAGATGATGTCATCAACATAGATTTGTACTAGCAATGTGCTTGTTCCTTCCTCTAGTTTGAATAGAGTCTTATCTATAGTTCCCTTGTTGAATCCACTCTTGATCAGAATTTGTGACAGTGTTTCATACCAGGCTCTGGGTGCCTGTTTGAGTCCTTAAAGAGCTTTCTTTAGTTTGTATGCTTTGTCTTCCTTTCCTTTGAGTTGGAAACTAGGGGGTTGTTCCACATATACTTCTTCTTCTAAAAGTCCATTCAGAAATGCACTCTTGACATCCATTTGATAGACTTTGAAATCTTTGTGTGCAGCAAAAGCTAGAAAAAGTCTGATTTCCTCCAATCTTGCTACTGGTGCAAATGTTTCATCATAATCTATTCCTTCTGCTTGAGAATAGCCTTTTGCAACTAGCCTTGCTTTGTTTCTGGCAACAATCCCTTGCTTATCCAACTTGTTTCTGAATACCCATTTTGTTCCAATGATGTTGGCCATATCTGGTCTGTCAACAAGTTCCCAGACTTCATTTCTTTCAAATTCATTTAGTTCTTCTTGCATGGCTGTGATCCAATCTGCATCTTGAATTGCATCATCTATTGTCTTGGGTTCCACTTGTGATAGAAAACATGTTAACATATGCTCTAGTTGTCTTCTGGTTCTTACTCCTGTGTGGATATCTCCAATAACTTGTTCTTCAGGATGATCTCTTAGCCAATTTAGGTCTGGTTGGAGTTGTTCTTCACTTGGTGCTTCTGTAATTTCATGTTGTGCATGAGCTTCAAGTTCTGGAGCTTCTTCTGTTGTATTGACTTGTGGTTCATCTTGATTTCCAAAATTGTGATGCAGAATAGTTGCTGGTACGGATATTCATATACACTTGTCTTTGTGCTGCTTCTTCTTCTTGTTCTTGAAGAATTTCACCATTTGTATTTGGTTCATCAAAGACTACATGTATTGATTCTTCATTCACCAATGTTCTTTTGTTGAGTACTCTGAATGCTTTGTTGGTGTCTGAGTATCCTATAAAGATTGCTTCATCAGCCTTTTCATCAAAGGCATGCAGCTGATTCCTGTTCAAAACAAAACATTTTGATCCAAACATATGTAAATATGAGATATTAGGTTTTCTACCATTCCATATTTCATATGGAGTCTTTCCATGATGTTTGTTGATAATTGATCTGTTTTGTGTATGGCATGCTGTGTTTGCTGCTTCAGCCCAAAATCTCTTTGGTAAGCATGCTTCTGCAATCATTGTTCTGACTGATTCTTTGAGAGTTCTGTTTCTTCTTTCTCGCTACACCATTTTGTTGTAGGGTACCCGTCTTGCAGATAATTGATGCGAAGACTCCATTTTCTTCATAATAGGTTCGATAATTTCATTAAGAAATTCGGTGCCTCTATCGATCGATCTTGATGATTTTCGAGTTCTTTCTCATTTTGGAGTCTTCTTAATAAATCCGCGATTTTTGAGTGTCTCTTTCTTCTTGTTCATGAAGATGGTCCAGTGTATTTTGAGCATTCATCCACCACTACCAGGGTGTATTTCTTACCACTTACACTTACTGGTGTGACTGGTCCAAACAGGTCCATATGCAACTGATGTAGAATTCTTGTTGTTGATTGATAGGGTTTTGACTTGAAAGAACTTTTGATTTGTTTCCCTTTCTGACATGCATCACATAGGCTTTCTTTCTTGAATGTGATCTCTCGGCGTGCCTTCAACTAACTTGTTCTTTGATAATTTGTTGATGGTCTTGAAATTCAGGTGATTTAGTCTTCTATGCCATAACCAACTAGTTGACTGTTTGTTTTTGACAAATAAACATGTTTCTGCCTTGGCTGTTTTCCAATCCACCACATACATGTTATCTTTTCTTCTTTATATCTTTGTTTGAGCTTGACCTCTTTTTTGATGATGAGTTTCCTTTGAATGGCTTCTTTTTGCTAAACCTGTCAAAACGTTTAACTAATAAAGCTACATGTTCTTTAAGTTCATGCGTCTCTTTGCTGATACAATCGGCAAAGTAACTTTGCTGGGGTGCAATCAGTGCAGTGGCTTTTTGTGTCTCTACCGGAGCACCATCTTCACCGTTCAGTTCGAATTCATGAGCTTTAAGTTGGGACATCAGTGTCAGAGTGTCAGTGCTTGCAAGGTTTGTGGTTCCTCTGATTACAGATGTTATGATCTTCTATCTTTCAGGTAAGCCCCTCAAGATCTTTAAGCATACTTCTTTCTGGGGATATGTGTGTCCAGGCTGTTGCAGTTCACTGATGATGCTAGAGAATATGTTTTCCATTTGATCAATGGATTCACCAGTCTTCATTTTGAAATTTTGAAATTTCTGTTTTGCAACAGATAATTTGTTTTCTTTAACTGCTTCAGATCCTTCATTTATCAATGCTAGCTTGTCCCACATATCCTTTGCTGTTTTGAAATCTTTGATTCTCATGAACATGTTGCTATCTAGAGTCTTCAAAATCATGTATTTTGCAACAAAGTCTAGATTTGCTCTTCTCCGGTCATCCTTGGTCCAATCTTTCTTGGGTTTGTCTATTTCCTTTCCTTGATCTGCTCCTGTGGATACCACAGTCATGATCATGATTGGTCCATCATTGATTACGTCCAGCATCTCCTCATGAGTTGCTGCAAGATTATATAGCATTCTTATTTTATATTCATCAAAATTATAAACATTGAAAACAGGTACTTTTGACATAAAGTTTGAGGAATCCATAAGTGCAAATAATAGATTTAATTGTGAATGAGTAGAAAACTCAGATTTGAAAACTACTTTGAAAATATGTGATCTCCTTGTTACCAGAAATTAGATCTGAACATGTTCTGATACTAGGAACACTGCTCGATACCAATTGTTGGTCCCAGAGAAGGATAAAACTATAGTCGAGGGGGGGGGGGGGGGGGGTGAATGACTATAGTGGAGTTTCAAAAAATTTTCTTGTGTTTAAAAGCTTTTGGGCAGCGGATAAGTCCCTTCTTACTATGTTGTTTCAAAGTAGTTTAAACAATCACAGATATAGATTGTAATCTAAGCAATTTAAATGAATGCAGTAAAGTAAATTGCAGAAAGTAAATTGACACAAGGCTTATAGTGGTTCAGGGTGGTGTAATCCCTTAATCCACTCTTCTCCTGTGATGATTGGAGGAATTCACTATTGTCTTCACAGATACAATAGTATGATTGTCCTTGACTTCCCAAGCTTCACAATCTACTAGACTATCACTCCTTGACTGCAACAGCTTCAGTGATTCAGTCTCTTTCACTTCTCATTGAGATCAAATCTTTCAGCAGCTATCACAAGCACAACTCCTTCTCAGATGACTTCTGATTCAGTTGCTTCAGTTTATTGTGAATGAGATTCACAAACTTGATTGATCAATCTCAGTGCTGAATATGAAATTTTAGTTCTGATGTCTGAGTTGATCTCTAGATAAATCCTTGTAAGTTCAGAGAGAAGGCTTTTCAAATTGATAGAGTTTCTGCTTCGTTTTCTTTTTCTAATCGTTGTTTTTATCTGTCTGTCAATGCCTTCATTTATAGCCTTGAGTATCCTTGATTTGAAATTCCATCCGTTGGCTACATTTATGAGGGGAATAATCCTTGATTTTATTCTTGATTCCCCCTTAATTATATTCTCCTTGATTTCAATTATCAGATTTTTTTCCTTCAAATGTATGGCAGAAAATCTGTCCTTGATTGATCCTCTATTGATTGTGCATTAAATGCATGATCCTCTAAATCTTCATCATATTTTAATTCTGTTCTGATAAGGATTACTTCAACGTTCTTTGAACGGTCGAGTGATCCATCTGACTTTGCAGTTTAGATCTTCCTTCACTGTTTTTGCCTTCACTTTGCCGAAAGTAAGTTTACTCGGCCGATTCACTGTTTCCTTCATCACTTCAGTTTAAGGAGAATCTTTGTACTTCACTGATCATTGATTTGGGTGAGATCAGTGTACACCATATTTGAACATTAAATTTCATCTTGAAACATACTTAGACTTATCCAAGCTCATCACAGACTTCCTTGGTTATAAGTCAACCCATTAAGTCTTCACTGCTTTTCTGCTGGTGCTTGGCTGGCTTCACTCTGCCGAATGTCTGTTTTACTTTGCCGTCCTACCAACTAGTACAATACTTGTCTGACTTAACTTATACAATATGTCAGACTCTAAGTAAGGACTTATACAGAGAATTCTAACTTATTTCAGGCTTTCTATAACAGCTAGTATGGCCATCATCAAAACATACTAAAATGTTCCTAACAATATGGTTATGCTAATTCTTCTAACAACAGAAATCACTTCAAACAGAATTATGTACCAAAAGGCCAGAAACCACATGTGAATTCTACACAACAAAATGTTAGATTCTATGGAAATGTAGCATATATATATATATATATATATATATATATATATATATATATATATATATATATATATATATATATATATATATATATATATATATGAACGAAAGTACAACACTTTCCAAATAAGACCTTATGGAAATTTGCCAAGGGTTGTGCTTACCACCGACCACTGACCACTATGGACCCAAACAGGTTTGGGTACCTAAAACACATTAAATTTGTTTTGTAGGGTGTCTGGTACTTTTACAGTGGATGTTCCAGACATCTGAATAGAAGTAAGCACTGTTTGATGAATTATGTGGAAAAGGATGGACAAAAAGTCAATTTTGGAAACAAAGATACACCAGGATATACTAGAGGATATGGAACACTGGTGAAGAATGGTTTAACAATCAAGAATGTTGCATATGTTGAAGGCTTGGACAACAATCTACTGAGCACTGGTCAATTTTGTGCATAGGTTACAAAGTCACTTTTGACAAAGCTTACTGCATTGTCATGAGTGAAATAGGAGAACAAGTTGTACTTGTTGGAAGAAGACAACAAAACATGTGTGTGGTAGACTGGACCACCGTTGTTCCTGAAACATGTTTTATTGTGCATACAAAGTCAGAACTGAATTGGTTGTGGCACAAGAAGTTAAATCATCTAAACTTTGATGATATCAATCAGTTGGTGAAGAAGTTGGTGATTGGTTTACCTGAAATCACATACAAGAAGGATGGAATTTTTGATGCCTGTCAACAAGGTAAACAAACAAAAGCAAGTTTCAAGTCAAAGACTAAATAATCAACCAAAAGAGTTTTAGAGCTGATGCATATGGATCTTTTTAGGCCAGTAATACCAACAAGCATAACAGGAAAGAAGTACACTCTGGTAGTTGTGGATGATTATTCAAGATATACTTGGGTAATTTTCATGAACAAAAAAAGTGAAACACTTCAAAAGATGCCTGAACTTTTGAAGAGATTACAAAATGAGAAAAGTGTGGCAGTAGTAAAAATCAGATCGGACAAGGGTACTGAGTTCCTAAACAAAGTCATATGAGAATATTGTGAACAAAATGGTGTGTTGCATCAATTAGCAGCTGCTGGAACAGCTCAGTAGAATGGGGTTGCTGAGAGAAGAAACGGGACTTTGAAGGAAGCAGGAAGGACTATGATTTGTGAAGCAATGTTACCTGAGAGGTACTGGGCTGAAGCTAACAATATAGCATGCTATACACAGAATAGAACCTCAGTGAACAAAAAACTGATGAAGACACCTTATGAAATTTGGAATGGAAGAAAGCCAAACATTTCCAACTTCCATCCATTTGGAAGTAAATGCTTTATCTTAAATCATTAGTTTCAATTGAAGACTTTTCAACCTAAATCAGATGAAGGGATATTTTTGGGATTTTCTTCAGTCAGAAAGGCTTTTACAGTGCTGAACAAAAGAACACTTAAACATGAAGAATCCATACATGTTGTGTTTTGTTGGGAATAAAATTTAGTTTTGATGATGATTCATCTTATTCAAGAACATGTTTGATAACACCCCATTGATGAAGTGCTGAAACTAACTGTTATACTGGAAAGCTAAAAGATGTCTAGAACTGAATGTATAGGTTTTACTAGAGTCTGATAATTGTATAGGTTATATCAGACAAGCACTGTAATAGATAGAAGTGTCGTAGAACTGAAACTGGAAATCATTTAAGAAATTGGAAATCATTTAAAAAACTAGAAATCATCTAGATAACTAGAACTTAACTTAAGACTGGAGATATACACCTAGAACTGAAAGTTCACTCTGAACTGAAGAAGGTAAGTTCGCTGAGGGACACAAACTCAGTTGGCTTATCTAGAACTGAAGGCTGAGGGAACAAACTCAGTATTTGAGGAACTGAGGGACATAGGCTCAGTTAAGAAAGATTGAAGAACTGAGGGTTCAAACTAAGTTATGAAGATCTTACGACGAGACTGTAAAGTTAGAATTCAGGTAAGTCTGTGATGGCCTGAACTGACTTTATGGATCTTTTAGAAGACCACAAGCAAGAATCGTCAAAAAGTTGCCAAGGACAGTTGTGAGATTTGCAGTCGGATAGACTGTGTATGTAAAGGTAGCTGGTGAAGAGGCAATACAACCCTCTAAGGACTAGTGGCTCAAGCAGTTGAAGATCAGCAATCGAACTTGTTCTGTAGTTGTTTAGATAGTGACACTAGGGATTAGTCAAGGACTATCATATAGGACTTTTTGTAACAGTGTACCTCAAGGAGTTCTAGTGGAATTTTCCTCCTACATCACAAGGGAAAAGTGGACTGACAGGATTACACCACCTGGAACCACTATAATTCTTGCTCTACTTACTTTACGCATTTACATTCTGTTATTTACTTTAAAACATTTATATTTGTTTATACAGCATACTAAAACAGATTGTTATAAGCATACACAGTTCATAAACTGACACTCACCAAAATTCAGTTTTGCATACACAACTTTTTCTTATAGAATAACAAGATCCGGATAAAGGCTAAAATCTATATCCGTTGTCGGTTGACTCAGTTTTGTATAAGTTAGTTTGACTTAAACTCAGCTTTGTTAGCTCAACTCCACACAAGTTTAAACTGAACCTTAAATGTTGATGAATCTGTACAAGACTCAGTTCTCAGTTAGGTTTTTGGTGCCAAGTTTATTCACCCCCCTCTAAACTTGTGTTAGCCTTTCCAAGGGACCAACAATTGGTATCAGAGCAGTGTTCTTTAACAAGCTATTGTTGAAAACTCACCTGCTCTAGTTATCTCCTCTAGTTGTTCTCTTGAAAAAGCTCAGTCTTTTAGTTTCCAGTCTTTGCATAATACAGTTCTCACTCACTCTCACAATGGATAACAATCAGTATGCCAGACAGATGCTAATGTGCAACATGGATAGATTTGATGAATATAAACGTCGTTTGCAGGCTGTTCTAGCAGCTTCTCATGATGAGATGATTGATGTACTCACTGATGGACCTATCCAGATCACCTACATGCACACTGTTGGTGAAAATCAATTTAGAGTTCCCAAGCCCTAAAGCGAATGGACCAATGATCATCGAAAGAGAAACAACCTGAACAATGTCGCCATGGATATCATACTCAGAACTCTTGACAGCAATATGTATCTGAAAGTCAAAGATTGCACTACTGAAAAAGAAATGTGGGAGAAACTTCAATTAGTTTGCGAAGGAACTGACTCCATCAAAGAAAACAAGATCTCAGTTGCAAAACAGAAGTTTGAGAATTTCAAAATGAAGTCAGGCGAAAATATTGATCAGATGGAAACAAGATTCAGCGCTATCATGGATGAACTGGCTCAACTCAAGGTTGAGTACACCAAGAAGGAAATCAACACTAGAATCTTGAAGGCTTTACCAAAGTGCTAGAAGATGAAGGTCACAGCAATGGAAGAATCAAGAAGACTTGACATAGAAGATTCCTTCAAAATCTTCTCAGATCTTAAAGCTTATGAATTCAGTGAAGATTTCACCATGACAACAGCTCTAATCAAAGCCATGGAGGAACCCAAAACAACAGCTCTTGCAGCAGCAACCTCAAATGATAACCAAGAAACCTCATCTAGCAATCTTCAACAATTGGATGAGATGGAAGAGCAGATGGCTCTAATGATGAATAGAATTCGAAGAATGAAGAGTGAACACCCAGTCACATAGAAGTTTATCAAGAGGACTCCTGAAAAGAAAAAGGACGATGAATATCTCTGCTTCAACTATAAAAAGCTTGGACACTTCAAAGCTGAATGCCCAGAGCTAACTGGTAAGAAAACTCAGCAACGAAGAACTGGCAGAAGAGCACTTTCAGCCGGAGATGAGTCAGACTATGAAGCTGGTACTGAAAGATTATCAGATGACACATCTTTAATGGCTCATATGAAGAATCCAAATGAGGTATGTGAATCTAACTCTAAATATTCCTCAGCTCATATTTCCATACAAAATGCATGTTCTTCGACTGCTGACTCCAATACAAGAAAATTTGGAATTAGAAAAAACACTTGACGAATTGATGAATCAACTAGTAACCATCCAAGCTGGTTATGAATCAATTAAAGCTAAGAAAGAAGTTCTAATTCTTGAAGTTGAAAGATTGAAGTCTGAACTAAACATGATGAAACTGACATGACTTGATAAGGAAAGAATCAGTATCAGCCTACTGCATCAGCATCATCAACTGAATCTTTTGCTCAATCAAGTTCAGCCACTGGATTCAAATCCGGAAAGCCTTATGGAGATAGAATTGGCTTAGGATTTGATACACAACAGTCTTCCAAGGAAGGAACTAGCAAAGCTGCTAAACTTTGTATCAAAACTGGTATTAAGTTTGTAGCCGAGCAACTTCCACAAACTGAGAAAATTGCTAAACCAGTAAAGTCAGCCTCACATAAGACAACTCAGTTTTCTTAGAAAACAGCGGCACCTATCAACAAAGGTAAATCAAATGGTATATCAGCTGTACCTCAAGGAAATAGAAATGGTAGATCAACTGCGAGATCTACAAAAACTGATCAAGTCAAGAACCAAAAAAATTATAATCGAGTAAATCTAAGAATGTCAATCATTCAAAGATTCACACATCCAGGGGGAAAGGTAGACTATACCCCACTGATGATGATTCGAATTTTACTGAACCTACTATTAAAACTGATAGGAACAATCATTCTAGACAGAAAATTTATCATAAGATTCACTCCAAGACTCAGTAGAGAGCTTATCCCAGTTCTCAGCAAATGTCCCAATACAAAGGTCACTCCAGACCTTAGTACAAAAAGAATGATGGTTATTATTCAGCTTTTAATAATATAAAACATTTTGGAAATCAATTCAAACCAGAAGACTTGAGAAGTCATATAAATAAGACACAATCCAGAAAAAGATATTATGGAAATGTGGCTTACATAAATGAGAATAAGTGCAACAATTTCCAGAGAAGACCTTATGGAAATATACCCAGAGTTGTACTGACAACTGACCATTATGGACCAAATAGAGTTGGGTACCTAAAGCATTTTAATTTGTTTTGCAGGATATTTGGTACTTTGACAATGGATGCTTTAGACACATGACAAAGAGCAAGGACTATCTCACTGATTTTGTAGCTAAAGATGGAACAAGAGTCAATGTTGGAAGTAAAGATAAACCTGGTTACAAAAAAGGTTATGGAAACTTAATCAGAAATGGACTCACAATCAAGAATGTATCTTACGTGGAAGGACTCACTACAATCTACTCAGCATAAGTCAATTCTGCGATATGGGATACAAAGTTACCTTTGATAAGGAGTATTGCATTGTCGTCAGCGAATCATCTTTCCAAGTAGTTCTTGATGGAAGAAGAGCAGAGAACATGTATGTTGTAGATTGGTCTACAGCAGTTTTAGAAACTTGTTTGATCGTGCATACCAAGTCAGAACTCAGTTGGCTGTGGCACAAGAAACTGAGTCATCTAAACTTTGATGATATCAACTTGTTAGTCAAAAAGAACATAGTAATTGGACTACCAGAGATGACATACAAGAAAGACAGCCTGTGTGATGCATGTTGATGACGGTTAAAATAGTCTATCCTACGGCATCAATATTCTACCTATTATGAGCTAAAAATAGTTGTTTCGACCTATAAATATGAACTATTTGGGTTGAATATCATATGTCGGGTTCGTGAGTCAAGAAATATTCTTTTAGCGTTTATTTTCCCTATTTTGATATTATTTCGTGCATTATTTGATGATTTTCAGGATACGAAATATTGGGCTGAGCATGATGGACGAATATGGAGTGGACTGAACTAAAAAGGAATGCGCCTAGGGTATTCCAGAAGCATCCAAGTTAAGTCGGCAGAAGAAAAAGGACGAAAATATCCTCGGTAACCCGAGAGGCGGTGCCAACTTACCGAGGGTCGAGATCCTTCCGAAACGCATTTTCATGGACGAGGGGTCAAACTAGTTGTTCCTAAGTCGGTTTAAATAGCTATAAATAAGAGGCTTCGCCTCAGAACACAATGTACCATACAATTTACAAGTATTATGCAATAAAAGTTCATTGTTCTTTATTTTTATTTATTTTACGAGTTCTGGTCGGAGAGACGACATAGTCGCCGTCTCGGGAGAGATCCGAAGGAGATCTATGCTCGTCTTTGAGGGTATGATTTTCTGTCTTTTCCAAGATGTAGATCTATCGTCGTTATATTCGAATAGTATGTTTTAATTGTTTATTAGTTTAATTATATAGTAGTTAGTTTATTTTACCCCATGTGTTATAAATCTGATTCGTTGGTGAAGAAAATCATGAAATAGTAGTTGCGTTCTTCAGATCTGTGATGGTCTATATCGCTAGTTCTGCATACCTAGTAAATTACTAATTCATGATAATCGGCGCCAGCTACGTTGATCGATAGATTTAATTTACATGTTTTTAGTCTGATCAACTATTTGCATGTTATCATAAATTAACATGAAGGACTGTTAGTGAAGTGTTAATTAGGACATTATCTAGAATGGACCCTAGGAACGTGCTGGTCAATGTCGACAGCTGTCTAGGCGGGTTTTCGGTATGAGTTAGCGCTCAATATCGACAGCTCTAGTTCTTTATGCGTATGGGCTATTACGGACCAATTAAGAAGGGTAGCATGCATATAGATTGTCTACTGTCATTGTCGGAGTAGATAGGGTTAGGAGTTGTACCCGTAGCTGAACAATGAATAAATTCACCAATTGGGGGACTGTTGAATGTGTGGGGGGAATAACTAATTACTCATAATTGAACTAATACCTTAGAAACTCTAGTTTGCTTCGTTGAACTTGCATAATCTTGCTAGTGGATTGTTACCAAATTTACTACTACCTCCGGTCCAAAATATAAGTCATCATATCTATTTTCCTTTAGTCCCATAATATAAGTCATTCACAATACCAAGAGAGCATTAATGAATATTTTTCCTTATCTTACCCCTAATTTATATCAATCCAACCACTTTTATTTACTCCACAATTGTTGCATTTATGATAGTCAAGGGGTGTATTAGACATTTTATCCCTACATTAATTACATTTAACTACTTTCTTAATCAATGTGAAAATTCTAGGATGACTTATATTTTGGATCGGAGGTAGTACTATCTATATTATAGTTGGTCATAGACCTTTATCGTGACAAGCTCAATCTTGACAATTAGACATTCTTACGACTCTCTGTGGGATCAACCTTGATTTGCCAGTACTCTACTACGATAGACCTAGTCCTATTGCTAGTAAGAGCTTTGCACGCGATCAAGATTTTTGGCGCTGTTTCCGGGGACTCGTGTCAAGAATACTTTTTATTTAAGATTGAGTTTTATGTATATATTTGAGTCTGTTTACTTGAGTCTATTTTATAGTCTGCTTATACTGGAGTCATATAGGGTCAGTCCTGTTAAAATCTGGAGAAAAGGTACGGCCGGTTTACCGAGGGTCTGCCCCGATAAACCGAGGGTCCCAATTTTTCTAGAATCATTTCTGTTAGTTTAGGGTCAAGTTAGTAGTCAGAGTCTATATTTTTGAGTCTGCCAGGCATGTGTAACAGCCGGCGAGACAAGTTACTAACCTTTTTATTCTTTTTGTGTCTTGTAGTACGCTACACGATGTTCAGCAGCCAAACTCGAGAGATTCATACCTGAGATTGAAAAGTTTTTTAGACAAAAAAGAGAAAGGAAACTCGAGAGAAATCGGTTAGGCTGGCGGACGACGTGGTTTCGCACGAAGGAGATCACAGCGAGAGAGAAGAAGAATATACCGAAACCAACATGGCACATAACGGACAGAACGGATAGAATGGAGCAGGGGTTATGGTGCAAGCAGATAGGAGAACTCTATAGAGTTATGCAATGCCTAAGATTGAGCAATTCTTGCCAGCAATTGTTCATTCTGAAGATGCAGCTGAATTATTTCACCCGAAACCAAATATGATACAAATGGTGACTAACTACACTACTTTCATTGAGTAATGAACGAAGATCCTAGTGTACATGTCACCAACTTTCTGGAGGTAGTCAGCACTGTTAAGCCAGCAGGAGTGCCTGAAGATAATATCAAGTTGAAGTTGTTTCCATTCACTCTGAAAGACAAAGCGAAGATATGGTTATTGTCTCTAGCACCACAATTGATTCAAACTTGGACCGATCTGTTGCAGAAATTTATGAATAAGTACTGCCCACCTGGGAAGTCACTATAGATGAGACAAGAAATCATGAATTTCAAGCAAAGACCCACTGAAACCTTTGAAGAAGCTTGGGAAATATTTAAGGAAGCACAGAGGAGATTCCCTCATCATAATATCACTTTTCCCGTACGAATGCATAGTTTTTATCATGGATTGCGGCCAAGTGAATAAATGAGAGTTAATGCCTCGAGCAACGAATGTTTTGCGTTGCTATCACCCGAAGAAGCCGAAGATAAATTGGAGCAAATTGCGCTTACAAGTCAATGGGGAACACATCAAGTTGAAACCTCCAAAGTAGTTGACGGAGTATTTAGAGAAGATACTTCTCAAAAGATCTTATACCAGCTAATGGCAACGAATGAAAAGATAGATGGCATGCAAGATCTCATAGACAATGTTGAGAAAGTTCAAGAGACTGAAGCAGCCAACACTGAAGACGTGAACTATAAAGGGAGGCAAGGAAATCCTTTTGGGGGCTGATATCGCCCAGGTTCTGATGACCACCCTGGTTTTAGACTGAGTGACCCTGCTGGGGGTTTTCGACGAAGTGATTCAAACGGTGGAGAGAGACCGAGACAAACTGGTGGATTCATTCCTTAATTCATCAAGTCCGGTGGTTGGGAAGCATCCATGGAAAAAATGAGCTCAACTGTGACCGATACGGTCAATCAACTTACGAAATCCATGACTGAGCTGAATACAAACTTCCCACTTATTGTCAGAAGAATGATACAAGACTAACCAATCAAGAAGCCTTAGTGCAGAATCTGTCGCACCAAGTGGGGCAGATTGCAGAACAAGTGTCAGCCCGTCCTCCGGGAGGATTGCCAAGTAATACTAAGAAGAATCCGAAAGACGTAAATGCAATCATGACTAGAAACAGAAAGGAACTGCCTGGACCTGTTATACCAACTGTCTATGTAGAATCAGAAAGCAGTCAACAACAGAACGCAGCAGAATCAGGAGAAAAAGAGGGGCCGGTAACCCCGGACACTGCTCCAGTAAACCGGGAGTCTGAAAATTCATCAGACAAGCAGGCAGAGCAGCAGCAGTTAGCAGGTAAGTCTTCACGAACTGTAACTATTAATCCTGCTACTTTACCCTATCCCCCTAGGAAATATAAGCCGAATAACGATGATGCGCGTTATAAATAGTTTATAGAGATGTTTAAAAAGTTGCAAGTAAATATACCTTTAGTAGAAGCTCTGGCCGAAATGCCATTGTTAGACCTCAAAACCATTTGCCTGAACGAGGAATGCTCGGCAGTTTTGCAACGCAAACTGCCTCTTAAGTGTAAAGATCCTGGGAGCTTCCTCATACCATGCAAAATTGGAGGAGTATGCCTAAATAAACCATTGTGTGATCTTGAAGCCGGTGTCAATCTAATGCCACTCTCCATCTTTCATAAATTAGGCATGAAGGTGTTGAATGAGACATCTATAACCCTTCAATTAGAAGATTGGTCAATGAAGCAACCTTGTGGAGTGGTGGAGGATGTTTTGGTGAAAGTTGATAAGTTTGTATTCCCTGTAGACTTTGTGGTGCTAGACATGGAAGCTAACCACGATGTTCCATTGATCTTAGGAAGACCTTTCCTAGCTACGAGTAAAACCTTGATAGATGCTCATAAGGGTGAGCTGATTCTGAGAGTGAATGAGGACAATGTAGTGTTCAATGTGATGAATTCAATGAGATATGCTTAAGATGAAGGAGAAGCATGCTACATACTAGATGCCATAGACGAACTTGTATTGGAATTATATCAGCAAATGGCACTAGACCCTGAAGTAGCTGAGACTTTACTCCTGAAAGAAGAAGAGAGTTATGAGGAAACCTGGCCTGGGTGTAGTGAAGGTCAAGTGCGAGAAATAGAGCCTATATCTTCTGTGCATTTAGGAGGAACCATTCATAGACATTCATGGCACAAGTTATTTGACTTACAGTTGACTGGTAAGTTGTTAAGATCATCATTAGAAGATCCACCAAGAACTTAACGTTAAAACCTTCGCCTTCTCACCTGAAGTACGTATACTTACACTAGGATAATCTCCTCCTTATAATTTCAGCGTCATTATCACCTTTAGAGATGGAGAAACTTTTGAGAGTACTGAGAGAGCACAAGGGAGCGTTTGGATGGACAATTGAAGATATTAGAGGAATAAGCCCATCGGTGTGCATGCATAAGATCTCTGTGGACCCTAAAAAGAAAGCGGTAGCACAACCTAAAAGGAGGTTGACGCCACAACTAAAGGATGTTGTTAAGGAAGAGATCATAAAGATGTTGGAGATGAGAATCATTTTCCTAATTGCAGACAGTGAGTGGGTAAGCCCGATTCATATGGTGCCCAAAAAAGGAGGATTCACTGTCCAACCAAAAGAGTTTGATAAGCTAATCCCTGTGAGACTAATTACTGGACATCGAGTTTGCATAGACTTCAGGAAGCTGAATGATGCAACTCGTAAAGATCATTTTCCCCTACCATTCATTGATCAAATGTTGGAAAGATTAAGCGGTCATGTGTTTTATTGTTTTTAGATGGATATTCAGGTTACTATCAGATTCATATTGCCCCTGAAGACCGTGAGAAAACAACTTTCACATGTCCCTATGGAACTTTTGCGTACAATCGCATGCCCTTTGGGTTATGTAATGCACCAGCAACATTCCAAAGGTGCATGATGTCATTATTTGCAGACATGGTGGAGGATTTTCTAGAGATTTTCATGGATGATTTCTCTGTATTTGATGATAGCTTTGATAAATGCTTGGGCAATTTGAGTAAAGTGTTGAAGAGACGTGACGAGACCAACCTTGTACTTAACTAAGAAAAATTCCATTTCATGGTTACAGAACGAATAGTGTTGGGTCATAGAATTTCAAAGAAAGGAATGGAAGTTGATAGAGCAAAGATAAAGGTGATATAGAAGTTAGCCCCGCCAATCAACTTAAAGACGTTGCGAGCCTTTCTTGGCCACGCAGAATTTTATAGGAGGTTTATTAAGGACTTCTCTAAAGTTTCTAGACCTTTGACAGAATTGCTTGCAAAAGATGTACCTTTCGTATTTGGAGAAGAGTGCAAGAAAGCATTCAATACATTGAAGCAAATGCTTATAACCTCCCAAATTCTGGTAGCCCCAGATTGGAACAAACCTTTTGAGCTTATGTGTGATGCTAGCGACACGGCAGTTGGAGCAGCCCTGGGACAATGGGAGGATAAAATCTTTAAGCCTATCTATTACACCAGTTGTACCCTTAATAGTGCACAGAGGAATTATGCGACTACGGAGAAGGAACTCTTAGTTGTCATATTTGCATTTGACAAATTTTGGCCTTATCTAATAGGATCGAAAGTCACTGTATTCACTGATCATACAGCTTTGAAGTACCTTCTGACCAAGCAAGACTCCAAGCAGAGATTGTTAAGATGGATTCTACTCTTACAAGAGTTTGATGTGGAAATCAAAGATAAAAAGGGCTCTGAGAACTAGGTGGCTGACCAAGGTTAACTTTGCAGGAAGAAGAGCAACCGACTGAGATTTGGGAAAGCTTTCCTAATTAACAATTTTTTTCCGTCTCAGTGGTAGCTCGGGTTGAATCTCAGACCCGATATCATACATCAAGAGTGGGCAAGGTATACCCTTGGTTTGTTTACATTATGAATTATCTAGCAGGAAAGTACCTGCCACCAGAATTCAATAATGCAGATAAGAAGAAGTTTTTCACGTACCTGAAGCATTATCATTGGGACGATCCCTACCTATACAAATTGTGCCCTAATGCCATTCTTAGGAGATGCATCCACGATGAAGAGATTGCAAGTATTTTGCACATGTGTCATGCCAGAGAAGCTGGAGGTCATTATGGGCCGGACAAGACATCAACAAAGGTACAGTAGTGTGGATTCTATTGGCCAACAATTCATAAATCTGCTTATGAGTTTACAAGATCCTGTCATTCCTGTCAAATGACATGTAATATTTCTAAGCGGAACGACATGCCACTGTAGAGTATCTTAGAAGTAGAGCTATTCGATGTTTGGGGAATTGATTTTGTTGGGCCATTCACATCGTCATAATTAAATCGTTACATCCTGGTAGCAGTCGATTATGTTTCCAAATGGGTGGAAGCAGTAGCTTTACCTACTAATGATGCCAGGATTGTCCTGAGATTTCTTAAGAAAAATATTTTGACGAGGTTTGTTGTGCCCAGAGCCATAATTAGTGACGGAGGGAGTCATTTTTGTAATAGGTTGTTTGAAAAATTGATGATGAGATATGGGGTTATACAATAAGATTGCAACAGCATATCACCCCCAGACGAGTGGACAAGTAGAAGTCACAAACAGAGAGATTAAGAGGATCTTAGAGAAGACTGTGAATCCCACGAGGAAAGATTGGTCTTTGAAATTAGATGACGCTCTTTGGGCGTACAGAACAGCTTACAGGACCACGATTGGGATGTCACCATATATGATAGTGTTTGGAAAAGCATGTCATTCACCGGTAGAACTCGAGCACTGAGCGATGTGGTCTATGAGGTTTCTGAACATGGATGAGGATTTAGCCGGTGAAGAAAGAATGCTAGAGTTGAATAGATTGGAAGAGTTTAGACTTCAAGCATATGAGAATGCAAGGATTTACAAGGAAAGAACGAAACGCCTGCACGATAAGAAGATTCTGAACCGCACATTTCAAGTGGGAGATAAAGTCCTAGTGTACAACTCGCATCTTCGTCTTTTTTCTGGAAAGCTGAAGTCTAGATGGTATGGACCACATGTAGTCACGAAAGTCTACAATTCAGGTGCGTGTGAAGTTAGACATGAACACTCTGGGCAAACTTTCACTGTTAACGGCCACAGGCTGAAACATTACCTAGAGCACACATATAACCTTGAATTGGAAGTCTTTGCGTTAGAAGAGTCAGAATATGAATAAAGGAGCCCTATTAGTACAGTCGAGCTGAAGACTATAAACTTCGAACTGTTTCTAAAACCCTTATTTATTGCTTTTGTTTATTTTAGTTATTTTGAGTCAATAAAGTAGCATGACGATCGCAAGGTTTTTTTCATCACATATATCTTCAGTCTCCTGGCTAGAGATATATGTGGTTTTTCCTTCACGATTATCATGTGATACCCTCGTAAAAGTTTTCGCATCTTGCTTAGGCCGATAATAGAATAAAGTGGCTTAAACTGTTTTTGCGCATTCCTCCGGTATGCACAATTTACCGCCACCTTATTTTCTTATTGCCCTTCGTATGTTACTCATAGTTTTTGGAAGAATTTTGGACCGCAGGTAATAACTTGGAAGAGGAATGACCTAGGAGCTAATGATTATGCTCCAGGATTCGTTTTGACTCAGCCGACATTCCCAGAGCTAAGTACTTTTCCTTTTCTTTATTATTAGTCATTAGGGACCATGTCTATAATAAGTGAGGGGTAGGCGTCTTAGCTGGTTAATCGGAAAAGGGAACATTTTTGAAATTTTACACACTGTTTTTAGCTTGCTTATTGCACATTTTCGAGTAAGGAATCGGTAGAAAAGGAGCCCAAGTTCAATTTGAAGTGAGCTATAGCATATTCAATTTAGTATGGAAGAACGAGCATGTGTTATGTTACGTAAAGTAGTAACTTATTAATTATTATTCTATCATTGCAATCAATATTTGAGCACATAATCTGAGTGAGAAGCGTTTCAGATTAGATGATGAGTTGTTTTAACCGGGAATCATTATTTGTCTGTCTATGTACTTCAAACAAATTGTTGTAAGACAAGGGAAGCAACATGGATGACGAAAGGTGACCGGGACAAACGGACTTGTGAGAGAAAGAGAAAAAAGTGAGGAAATTTGCCGAAAAAAAATGATGAAAAATGAAAAAAAAAAAAAAAAAAGAAAAAAATTATTATATGCAATAAAGGAAGTGAGGGAAGTGAACTCATGTAAAAAGGGCACGGCCCTCGCATCAAAAGAATAAGACTTAAGAGCGATGCTCAGTCCCCGAGTCCGCCCGACCCAATTACGGTACCATGTTGTGTAACCAAGTCTGAAAGCAAGATGAGCGAGTGTATGTGCAAGAAAGTTAAGATTGTGTGGTTAATACAACTTGATTCTTCTCACGAACGCATTTTCATGACTGATTCATCCCACGACGCATTGAAGCGTGATAAGTAGTGATTAATGGGGAGCTTATATGGATTGTGGCTTGATGTATGTTTCTGCCGGAAATCTTTATTGAATATGTGGTAGTTGATGGGGGTTGCTATTGGAGGTACATTCCGCCTTGATACTCCGCTTGCGGACGCGCAGAAGGCTAGTGGGGGGTAGTTGATGACGGTTAAAATAGTCTATCCTACGGCATCAATATTCTACCCATTATGAGCTAAAAATAGTTGTTTCGACCTATAAATATGAACCATTTGGGTTGAATATTATATATCGGGTTCGTGAGTCAAGAAATCTGCACTCAGCATTTATTTTCCCTATTTCGATATTATTTTATGCATTATTTGATGATTTTTAGGATACGAAATATTGGGCTGAGCATGATGGACGAATCTGGAGTGGACTGAACGAAAGGAATAGGCCTAGGGTATTCCAGAAGCATACAAGTTAAGTCGGCTGAAGAAAAAGGACAAAAATACCCTCGGTACCCCGAGAGGCAGTGCCGACTTACAGAGGGTCGAGATCCTTCCGAAACGAGTTTTCTTGGACGAGGGGTCAAACTAGTTGTTCCTAAGTCGGTTTAGATAGCTATAAATAAGAGGCTTCGCCTCAGAACACAATGTACCATACAGTTTACAAGTATTATGCAATAAAAGTTCATTGTTCTTTATTCTTATTTATTTTATGAGTTCTGGTCGGAGAGACGACGGAGTCGCCGTGTAGGGAGAGATCCGAATAAGATCTACGCTCGTCTTTGAGGGTATGATTTTATGTCTTTTCCAAGATGTAGATTTATCGTCGTTATATTCGACAAGTATGTTTTAATTGTTTATTTAGTTTAATTATGTAGTAGTTAGTTTATTTTACCCCATGTGTTATAGATCTGATTCGTTGGTGAAGAAAATCATGAAATAGTAGTTGCGTTCTTCAGATATGCGATGGTCTATATCGCTTGATCTGGATACCTAGTGATGTTGCATGAGTATTACAAACGGGTAATCGGGTAATTCTAATTAGGAAATAATGCAAGAACAAGAATATTTGGGTATGATTTGGACTGAACTCTCGAGAGTGCTGCCTACGTATCCAGGTCGAGTAATCAACTGGAATCAAGTCCCCCTCGTAGTTCAGGGTGTTCCTTATATAGTAGTGGATCGTGCCTTTCTCCCTGGACGTGCCAGGGAGTTACCATAGAACATGTCCTGGACGTGGGATCTACCCACGTCCATAAGCAGTTGAGATGTTGTTGACTCGGTCTTCCCCACGTTTAACCCTCCTTCTGTCCAGAAATAACTCTGACCAGAACACGGTGGAGTCCTGCTCCTGCTCCTCTGACTATTCTGCCCAGCATCTTGACCTAGTCAGCATTTGGCGGTCTAGCCTGACTGGTCTGGGTATCTTTATTATTATTAACCCTTGGGCCTGGCCCAACTACAAATGACCCGACCCAACGGGCCCATATATCATCATAAGTCCCCCCAGACTAGGGTAGACTGCTTTACAGCTGCCCTAGCCTGAAACGGTTCTGCTTCCGTCATTAAAACTACGTGAAACGAGGCCAAGTTGCACCCATCCGTTATCATTAAAACCGTAGACTAAAGCATCACGTCGCTTCATTTCATGCCACATAACCCTTTCTCTGTCCACTTTACTCTTATAATCTACACTTTCGGAAACGCCTCTCTGCAACCGCAAGTAAGTCTTCATTTATTTTATTCTGCGTTTCTGTGAAATCATTGATCTTTAATGAGTTTGAGAGCTAATACAGCTTCTAGTGAATCCGTAGAGAAACTGTTTGAATCCCCGGAGAAGATTTCCAGAGCCATAGATAGTGAGGAAGTGAATTCATCTAACCCCGTGCTTTGCCCCGAACCGCAGGAGAATCCAATTACCCTTCCTCCTCCATTGATTTAAGGAATACTTCCACTTTTGGAGATAATCCACTCGTGTATTCTACCTTCCCATCTTCTCGCCTCCCGGGATATTTACTCCTACTTCGATTGTACACCAATATCCGTAGAGGATCACACCGCTTTCTTGAATACCTTAAAGAGAGAAATCAACCGATTTGATAAAACAAAGGCAATAATGGCTTGCCATGGTGTTGCCAGCAAAATGACCAAAACCGAGATGGCCGGTTTGTTAAAGACCTATAAGATCCGGACTGAACCTTTCGAAATCGTTCTCCCTAAACCGACTGAATATGCTTATAATCCTCCAAATTCGGTTTCGCACGATACGCCGATCACTCCACGGCGGGTTAAGGTTTCCTTTTCCCCCGGGTGTGTAGAGATAATGAAATATTATAAGTTAGGAGTTGGTCGATCCATCCGAATAGCATTAAATTTCTCATAGGTTTCATGATTTGGTGTCGTATGAACACCACTCCTTTCACAAGAACCTTATTCAGAACTTCTATCGGTGCAAATTGACACAAGGTAGTGGGGGGTGGTACCATTTTAGTCGTAGGGCCAGTGCTCCACTCATTCCGATAACCGGCAAAGATAAGAAGAAGAAGAAGTGGCAAGAACACTTTTTCTTTGTAAACCACAATTCAGATGCCAGTTTAGGGCGATGGAACACCTCTTCCATGAAAGACAAGTTGGAAGACTTTATTGATGCCACGTTGTCCCAATATCTTGCTAGCAACAAGATCTCCCTCAATTTAGACTTCATAAGTTCTGCCCTGATAGATGCTGCTCAGCTTCAGACTGCTGGGCCCGTTGGCTACGTGGAGTTTTCCAAGAAACAGTACAGAAAATGTATGTTTGTATTTGTATTATGTCTTTAATTGTGATTATAATTGGATTACCCCCTTTTTCTTGTAGTGGCCAATGTGGACGATCTGATCAGCATTGACATCGATGAGGAGGAAGAAACAGAACAAACGATTGATGATTCTGAGCGGACCCTGTCCGTTATTCCGGAAGGAGGTGAACTTCCTGGTCAGCATGAGGATGCACAATTAGGCACTAGCTCTGGTACTGCTGTGCAGGAAAAAATTCCTACTGCTGATCCTTCTGAGCGGGATACGCTGAACCCCATTTGTCCTGTGGACTTGACCGTTGAAGAAAATCTCCTCGGGGGCCAAATTACTGGTGTGGATGCTGTTCCCCTCAGGACTATCTCTCAAAGACAGAAAAAGAGGCATATGTCTACTTCTTCTAGCAGTTCTGCCAGTGGCTCCTCTTTCAACTTTGAGGACATGTCTGCTGATGATTTTGCGTACTCGTAAGTGGTCTCTGTCATAAAGTTTTCATATTTTCCTTATTTTTCTCTTTCTCAGATGTTTCCTTTTGTAGTGTTACCGCCTGGGTAAGGCTCTGCACAAAAAGACTGCAAGCATGGCCCAAGACATTTCTTCCCTGCAGCACAAGGTGATCCAGCTGGATGAGGCCAAGGCTAAGGTAGTCAGCCTGGAAGAGTCTAATCATGTGGTCAGTGCTAAGGTGGCCAGTTTGGAAGAGGCCCGCCTTGCTGATCAGCCGAGAGATCGAGAAGCTGAAGTCTGATCTTGCCAAAGCTGAGGCTTTGATATTTACTCAGGAGGAGCAGCTAACTTTACGAGATCAGCGGTTGGCGAAGTTGAATGAGGAGAACCTGCAAAATCTTGCCATTGCAAAGAAAATGAAGGCTGATTTTGACGAAACTCTGAGGCAAATGGAGGAAATTCCTACTCAGAATATTGTCCAGAAGGTTGTTGCTGGGTATAAGTCTTCTCCACAGACTTATGAGGAAATCCGTATCATATTGGCTCCCGCCCCCGCGCGAGGATATACACTTGGCATTGATGAGGCCAAACCTGCTGACCTGGTGATTAACACTCTGCCTAACCATCGGTTGTACGATAAAAAGGCAGGGGAGATCTTCACGAAGCGATATGATGAATACAAGAACGGAGAAGACATAATTAGCAAATATGCTAAGAAAAAATCTGCTCAACCTTCGGAGAAGCCTGCTCAGCCTGTAGAGAAACCAGTTCAACCTTCAGCTCCCTCTACATCTTAGCTTATTTTCCTTTCAAAACTTTGAGTTGGCTCAGCTTTTGTGTAACTTTCTTGTTAGTGACATCTTTAATCTCTTTATTTTTGAGTTTGTACCTGTGAATTTGACATTCTCTGTTTCCCTTTTTTGAGATCCATCTATGTTTAGAGATCTTCTGTTTTTTGAGATCCGTCTTTGTGTAGAGATCTTTTGTTTTGTATTCATATTGCGCTGCAAAGAAGTTAGGATCCTTTATCCTTAGCTTCTTTAAATTTACCTAACCTCCTGCGCAGAATATTCTGCTTTGCAAGTTTAGCTGTTACGCGCTTATAGTTAGGTCTTTTGCCCAGAATGCCCTTGCACCTGCAAGTTTGGCCTTCATAATTTTTAATTATGTGATTTGCACTGAATTTTCTTGCACTGCACGTTTTAAGAGTTGTTTGGGTTTTCTGCCCATAATGCTTTTGCGCTGCAATTTTGGCATTTTTAATTGATTAAGTGGGACTTCTGTCCAGAATGCCCTTGCGCTGCAAGCTTGGCATTTTTAATTGATTAAGTGGGACTTCGGCCCAGAATGCTCTTGCGCTGCAAGTTTGGCATTTTTGTTGTTTAAGCGGGACTTCTGCCCAGAATGCCCTTGCGCTGCAAGTTTGGCATTTTTGTTGTTTAAGCGGGACTTCTGCCCAAAATGCCCTTGCGCTGCAAGTTTGGCATTTTTAATTGATTAAGTGGGACTTCGGCCCAGAATGCCCTTGCGCTGCAAGTTTGGCATTTTTGTTGTTTAAGCGGGACTTCGGCCCAGAATTGCAATGTACTAATAAATTAAGTATCTGACTTTAATTCCTTGTTTTAGCACAAGTTAAAAAAAACACATACACGTATAATCATGATGAAATCGAAAAAGAAAAATCCATTCAAAGCAGCATTATTTACAGGAATAAAATAGCTTTAAGGAAAAAATTTCCTTAAGTGAACATCATTCCAGCTTCTAGGAACTGTTTTCCCAGAGGCATTAGCTAGTTGATAAGATCCTTTTCCATGTACTTTGACAATCTTATAAGGACCTTCCCAATTTGGGTCTAGCTTTCCAGTGGGACCCTGTTTACTAGCCTCATTTCGTCTTAGCACTAAATCGCCTTCCTTAAAGTACGTACCTCTGACTTTGGAGTTGTAGTATTGGGCAACCCGTTGTTTGTATTTTGCCATTTGTATTAGGGCTATGTCCCTTTTGTGCTCTAATTCGTCCTTGACATGCAACATGTCCACTTCCTGAGTTTCTGGACAGTATAATTCTGTCCTAGGAGATTTGTGCCCGACCTCTGCAGGTATCACTGCCTCGCATCCGTATGCCAAAGAGTATGGAGTTTCCTGTGTTGCAGCATTGGGTGTAGTCCTGTACGCCCATAAGATATTTGGGAGATGATCTACCCAATGAGATCCCTCTTGTTCCAATCTTTTCTTCAATCCCTGTTTTATTTGTCTATTTGTTTGCTCCACCTGCCCATTGGCTTGGGGATGGGCCACTGATGTAAAGTGTTGAGAGATTCCAAGATTGGTGCACCAGGCTTGTACTCCTTGATCTTCAAATTGTGTGCCATTATCTGAGATGAGGACTTTGGGGATTCCATATCTGCATAGAATGTTTTTCCACAAGAATTTTTGTATTTGTGTGGCTGTGATGGTAGTTAAGGGTTCAGCTTCTACCCACTTTGTAAAATAATCCACTGCCACCACTAAAAACATGAATTTTCCGGGTGCTAGGGGTAGTGGGCCCACTAAGTCTACTCCCCACTGGTCAAAAGGCCATGGAGATGTAATCGGTATCATCTCTTGTACAGGGTTATGTGATAAATTGCTATGCACCTGGCATGTTCTGCAAGTTCTGACCAGATTCTCTGCATCTTCTTGCATTTCTGGCCAGTAATACCCATAAAGCCTGCATTTTCTGGCTAAAGCTCTTGCTCCCAAATGATTTCCACAAATTCCAAGATGGATCTCTCTTAATACATAATCCCCCTCATCTGGGGTTACACATTTTAACCAAGGTGCCGTATAAGACTTTCTGTACAGAACATCATTGAACAAAGCATACCTGGCTGAGAGTCTTATCAATTTCCTGGCGCGAAGTTTATCCTCAGGAAGTCTTCCATCTCATAAATATACAACAATTGGATCCATCCATGTTTCTGCTTGTGTTATCGGTTGTACTTCCATTTCGTCACAACTTTTCTGCTTTAACTGCTCAACTAATACCTTTTTGTTTGACAAAAAATTTGATCCTAGCTTTGATAAAGCATCCGCTCTGGTGTTTTGAGCCCGAGTTATCTGCTCCACTTCCACCATTGAGAAATTTTGCAGTTTCCTTTGTGCTACTGCGAGGTATTTTTTCATAGGACCCTCTTTTGCTTCATATTCTCCCTTGATATGATTTGTTACAAGCTGTGAGTCCGTATAGACTTTTAGGTTTTGTACTCCCAACTTCTGTGCTAGGTTAAGACCAGTTATTAAAGCTTCATATTCTGCCTCGTTGTTAGTAGCTTGGAAGTCGAAATGAAGTGCGTATGTGAATTCTTCACCTTTTGGACTAATGAGTAGGAGTCCTGCTCCTGCTCCTTCTTTGCTAGAAGCTCCATCCACATAAAGCTGCCACTGTTCTGCTTCATTCTTCTCAGACTTATCCTGTTCAGCCTTTTGCTCTATAGCTATGGCTTTCTCTTCTGCTAAGAAATCAGCTAGTGCTTGAGCCTTAATTGCTGTTCTTGGCTTGTATTCAATAACAAATCCTGCCAATTCAACCACCCACTTTGCCAATCTTCCAGATTTATCTGGCTTTTCTAAAATTTGCTTCAAAGGTTGGTTTGTTAACACATTTACTGTATGACTTTGGAAGTATGGTCGTAATTTTCTTGTAGCATGTACTAAGGCTAAGACTAATTTCTCCACCTCTGAATATCTGACCTCCGGTCCTTGTAGGGCTTTACTTACAAAGTATATTGGCCTTTGTATCATGCCATGTTGCTTTACTAACACAGCACTTACCGCTTCCTTACAAAAAGACAAGTAGAGAAACAGAATCTCACCTTCCTGAGGAGGAGTTAGAGTCGGCAAGTGACTTATATGATCTTTTAGCTCCTGAAAAGCCTGTTTACATTCTTCATTCCACTCAAATGGACTGGCCTTTCTGAGAATCTTGAAGAATGGCAATGATTTATGTGCTGATTTTGACAAGAATCGATTTAGCGCTGCCAATCTTCCTGTTAATCGTTGAACTTCTTTGACATTCTTTGGTTCAGGCATGTTTTTTAAAGCTTCTAATTTATCAGGGTTGGCCCTGATACCTTCCTTAGATATCATATAACCCAGAAACTTGCCTGATCTCACTCCAAAGGTGCATTTTTTTGGGTTCAACTTCATTCCTGTTTGCCTTAAAACTTGACAAACCTCTGCTACATCTTTCAAATACTGATCAAGAGTCCTGCTCTTGATTAACAAGTCATCCACATATACTTCCATTGATTTTCCAATCTGTTGTTTGAAAATGGTATTGACTTCCCTTTGGTAGGTTGCCCCCGCATTCTTTAATCCAAAAGGCATAGACACATAGTAATAGGAACCAAATTCGGTAATAAAAGCAGTTTTTATAGCATCTACAGGGTCCATCATAATCTGATGATATCCCTTATAAGCGTCTAAGAAAGCAAAAATTTCATAACCAACTGTGGAGTCTACTAGCCTGTCAATTCTAGGGGAAGTATAACTATCTTTAGGACAAGCTTTGTTCAGATCTGTGAAGTCCACGCACATTCTCCAACTGCCATCTGGCTTTTGACTAGCACTGGGTTTGCTAGCCTTTCTGGGTAGATCACTTCCTTAATCATGTTGGCCTGCAACAATTTTTCCACCTCTTGCTGGACAGCCTCTATCCTTTCAGGGGCAAAAGATCTCTTCTTTTGCTTCACCGGTTTTCTTGTTGGGTCAATGTTGAGCCTATGAACAGCTAATTCTGTTGACAATCCAGGCATGTCACTTGCCTTCCATGCAAATACGTCCTTGTAGTCTTTCAAGATTCTAACCAACATCTGTTTCTGTTCAGCGGGTATCCACGATCCTATACTGACCGTGGATTCAGGATCCTGTCCATCTAGCATAACTGATTCAACAAGGTATCATTGACCGCCAGCCTTTTTTTCTTCATCCGGAATCGGTCTTCCATTGTTACCCGCTTGCACCTTCATTTTTCCACCGATCGTGGTCGTGTAGCATTCTTAGCGCATCTACATCCCCTTTAACAGTTGCTTCTCCATCCAAAGTTGGGAATTTCATGCTGTTGTGTCCTGGCGATACTACTGCCCTTAGGTCGATCAGCGCTGGTCTTCCTAGAATCACATTATATGCTGACGGAGCTTTCACTACCACATAATTGACCATCAGAGTCCTGCTCTGTGGTCTTTGTCCAAAAGTTGTCAACAATTTTATCATGCCAACATGATGTATGGGGGGTCCTGTAAATCCAAAGAGAGGAGTTGACACCGGAGTCAGCTCCGAATCTGTTAATCTCATTGCTTGGAAAGCACTGTAATACAACACATTAACTGCGCTGCCCGTGTCTACGCAGATTCTTCTGACCAGATTCTTCTGGATAACTGATTCTATCACCAACCCTTCATTGCTTACAATGGCTGGTAGCGGATCTCTTGGACCGTACTGAACGCTTCCCATAACTTTTTGCTTTTTTGCTTCCCGGTCTTTTTCTGCGCTGCCCTTTGTATCTTCCTGAGCAGCCTTGCTACTCTCTCCTGGTCCACCCACAATTGTGTTCACTGTATTAATTGGGGCGTTGTCTCTATGCCCATCTGCGTCTGGAGATGGATCCCTGTTTCTTCTCTGATTGTACTTGTCATGCCCACCGTGGTGCTTTTTAAATTCTCTTCTTCCTCGGGGATTATCCCCTTGTGCTCGATCAATGCATTCATCAATCTTTCCTTCCATAGTCGCCGCGTCTATGTCTCGATTAGATCCCCGCATTGTTCTCGAATCATGTCCAATATCTTTATGGTACTTGCACCACTGGTATGATCTCTTTTTTCCCTTGGACCCCTCATCGGAGGAGGAGTCTTAGCAATCCCTTTCTTCTCCATAATTGCCAGCACTTGGTCACGAGACCTGTTCAGAGGGATAAGGTCTCTATCCTATAGAGCCCCTTTCTTCCCTAATCTTTCAGAAATGGGAGCGGTCACTCTGTCCCAAACAGATTTTCTTTTCTTGTCATTCCGGTCCTCAGCCTTTCCTTTCTTAGCATCCCTATGGGATTCCTCCCTCTTGGCTCTGTTAGCCTCTTCTCCTTGACAATGTCTGTATGCTATTTCCAGACATTCTTCCATCGTGTGCGGATCTTTACTGCTCAACTTCGCGTGTAACCGCCCTTCCCTAAGTCCTGCTATGAAAGACGCTACCAGAAATTTATCATCCAAATCTGCTATCTGGGATGATTCTCCATTAAATCTCTTGATGAATTGCAGAACGGTTTCATCACACTTTTGCCTAATCGTTAGCAAATAAGTCCGGTTTCTTTCGAAAGGTCTTGCTGCGATGGATGCATGCATGAACTTTCTGGTCAGAGTGGGGAAATCCGGTATAGATCTGGGGTTCAACTTGTTGAACCAATCTCTCGCCTTTCCTGTTAGAAGAGTTGCAAATGCCCTGCATTTCATCTCTTCTGGAGCGTTATACAAATTCATGTGTTGGATGTACTGATGCATATGGTCGTATGGATCCTTAGTTCTATCATATGCCTGAATTTTCGGAAATTTGAATCCTGAGGGACATGGGAATGCATCGATGTCCTCAGTGAAAGGAGACACCAGCCTGAATTCATCTTGCTTGGGTTTAAGTATGGCGTCTAACTCTGCTCTGGCGTTATCACCACCTGGGTGAGTAACCACCACTTGTATGCTTGATTCTGCTTCCTGCTTCTCTTTTTTAGCAGTTGGAAGTGGGGTATGTGCTTCGGAGATATCATTATCTTGATTCGTTGCTTTCAAAACCGCCTCGAAAATGGCCTTTATCTCTTCCCCTTTTAGATTTGCAAGGTTTTCTACTAAAATTTGTTTAACTGCATCTGGGTTGCTTGTTTGCCCCTCTTCCATCACTTTCTTTCCAGTATCTTGAACACCTTGATCTGGACTTTTTTCCTTATTTTGATTTTCCTTTTCTGGTTGAACTTGCTGTTTCTTCGAATTTCCTTGATTTCTTGGCAAATTTTTTTTTAAGAATCACTCACTAACTAGAATAATAATACCCTCCTTCTAGCGCCAAATGATGTTGTATGAGTATTACAAACGGGTAATCGGGTAATTCTAATTTGGAAATAATGCAAGAACAAGAATATTTGGGTATGATTTGGACTGAACTCTCGAGAGAGCTGCCTACGTATCCAGGTCGAGTAATCAACTGGAATCAAGTCCCCCTCGTAGTTCAGGGTGTTCCTTATATAGTAGTGGATCGTGCCTTTCTCCCTGGACGTGCCAGGGAGTTACCATAGAACATGTCCTGGACGTGGGATATACCCACGTCCATAAACAGTTGAGATGTTGTTGACTCGGTCTTCCCCACGTTTAACCCTCCTTCTGTCCAGAAATAACTCTGACCAGAACACGGTGGAGTCCTGCTCCTGCTCCTCTGACTATTCTGCCCAGCATCTTGACCTAGTCAGCATTTGGCGGTCTAGCCTGACTGGTCTGGGTATCTTTATTATTAACCCTTGGGCCTGGCCCAACTACAAATGACCCGACCCAACGGGCCCATATATCATCACCTAGTAAATTACTAATTCATGATAATCGGCGCCAGCTATGTTGATCGATAGATTTAATTTACATGTTTTTAGTCTGATAAACTATTTGCATGTTATCGTAAATTAACATGAAGGACTGTTAGTGAAGTGTTAATTAGGACATTATCTAGAATGGACCCTAGAAACGTTATGGTCAATGTCGACAGCTGTCTAGGCAGGTTTGCGGTATGAGTTAGCGCTCAATATCGACAGCTCTAGTTCTTTATGCGTATGGGCTATTACGGACCAAATAAGGAGTGTAGCTTGCATATAGATTGTCTACTGCCATTGTCAGAGTAGATAGGGTTAGGAGTTGTACCCGTAGCTGAACAATGAATAAATTCACCAATGGGGATGAATGTTGCATGTGTGGGGGGGGAATAACTAATTACTCATAATTGAACTAATACCTTAGAAACTCTAGTTTGCTTCGTTGAACTTGCATAATCTTGCTAGTTGATTGTTACCAATTATACTACTATCTATATTATAGTTGGTCGTAGACCGTTATCGTGACAAGCTCAATCTTGATAATTAGACATTCTTACAAGTATCTGTGGGATCGACCTTGATTTTCCAGTACTCTACTACGATAGACCTAGCCCGATTGCTAGTAAGTTCTTTGCACGCGATCACGTGTCAACAAGGAAAACAAACAAAAGCAAGTTTCAAGACTAAGTCTCAGCATTCAACAAACAGAATTTTAGAACTAATGCTGTTGGAAATAAAATTTATGTTTTGATGATAATTAATCATAATTATTCAAAGTACTACCTTAAACTCATTGATGAAGTGCTGAAGCTAGCTGTTATAGTGAAAAGCTAAAAGATGTCTAGAACTGAATGTTTAGGCTTTACTAGAGTCTGATATTTGTATAGGTTACATCAGACAAGCACTGTAATAGTTAGTGTGTCGTAAAACCGAAAACTGGAAATCATCAAGATAAACAAATTGACTCAGACTACACCTATATGAAACTGAAGAAGATAAGTTCGCTGAGGGACACAGACTCAGTTGGCTTATCTAGAAGATCGAAGAACTGAGGGTCACAGACTCAGTTATAGAAGACTGAAGAATTGAGGGTTCAAACTCAGTTATGAAGACTACGTCGAGACTGTAAAGTTAGACTTCAGGCAAGATTGTGGTGACCTGAACTGACTTTATGGATCTTGTATGAAGACCTAAGAATCATAAGGAAAATGAATTCTTAGAAGATAATGAGTCATGGTGTACTCTGACTAAGTCAATTATAATCAGATGAAAAACTGGAGTACTGATATTTTTAAAAGAGTAAAATCTCAATTAATGCTCCAAGTCAGTCAAGAAACTGAAAAGTGATAATCTCAGTATAAAACTGATAAGGAAACTCAGTTTTATATGTCAGTCATCCAACAAGCTGATAGTACAGTCGAACGTTATAAAGGAAGCAATTTTATTGGATAAAATACTGACACAACAGAACGGTCAGAAAATATATCCGTTACAAGATAGACGTTGACACAATTCGAATTCAAGCCAAATGAACGTTGGACCTCACACTATAAATAGAGGACTTAGCACCAATGATTAAACACAGAGATTTAAAAAGAATTAACGTGTGCATTAATCATTCGAATTGCTATCATCTCTGTGCTATAACAAGATCATATCAAGAATTTCTTCAAGTGTTCAAGCTACCAAGAATTTATCAAGAATCAGACACTTTGAAGAACCACAAACAAGAATCAATTCATTGATTCTCAATCCAACCTTGATTCTATATCAAAGGTTTAGACTGTGAAGCAAACCGGGAAGGTTTTGTCAAGGACAGTTGTTACAGGCAGTCGGGCAGACTGTGTTTGTGGTGGTAGCTGGTGAAGAGGCAATTCAACCCTCTAAGGACCAGTGTTCAAGCAATTGAAGAACAACAATTCTACCTGTTCTACAACTATTTAGATAGTGAAGCTAGGGATTAGCCAAGGACTATTGTTTAGGACTTTTTGTAACAGTTCACCTCAAGAAGTTCTAGTGGAATTTTCCTCCGCACCACAGGGGAAGAGAGGACGTACATGATTACACCACCTGGAACCTCTCTAATATTTTCCTTATTTACTTTACGCATTTATTTATTTACTCAGCATTTACTTACAACATTTTGATAATTGATTGTTATACACTTCACAGTTCACAAACTGACATTCATCGAATTCGCCACCACACTCAGTTTTCATAAAAGGATAACAAGATCAAGAAAAAGGCTAGAATTATAACCGCTGCCGGTTGACTCAGTTTTGATTAAGTCAGTTTGACTTAAACTTAGCTTAGTCAGCTTAACTCCACACAAGTTTTAACTGAACCAAAATTTTTTTAAAATCCAGCTTAGGGAAAGTTTTTAGTGACAAGTTTATTCACCTCCCCTCTAAACTTGTGTTAGCCTTTCCAAGGGACCAACAATTGGTATCGGAGCGGTGTTTCTTTGACAAGATATCATTTTCTCTATATCTCCTTTAGTTGTTCTCATTTGAAAGCTCAGTTCCAGTTAATTTACTATCAATCTTCACTCACTCACAATGATAACAATCAATATGCGAGACAGATGCTTATGTGCAACATGGACAGATTTGATGAATATAAACGTCGTATGCAGGCTTTTCTAGTAGCTACTCATGATGAGATGATGGATGTACTCACTGATGGACCAATTCAGATCACTCACATGCAAATTGTTGGTGGACAGCAAGTTTGAGTTGCATAGCCCAAATCCGAATGGACTAGTGATGATCGCAAGCAAAACAATCTCAACAATGTTGCTATGGATTTTATCCTCAGAACTCTTGACAGCAACAT
The DNA here is from genome assembly GCA_036785695.1 of Gentiana straminea. NCBI lineage: Eukaryota > Viridiplantae > Streptophyta > Magnoliopsida > Gentianales > Gentianaceae > Gentiana > Gentiana straminea. Next base: position 7,762,875 of record JAVUPR010000224.1, on the reverse strand, counting down.
GTACTTAAAGGTGAAAGAATGCACAACTGCCAAGGAAATGTGGGACAAACTACAACTTTTTTGTGAAGGAACAGATTCAATCAAGGAAAGTAAAATTTCTGTTGCAAAACAAAAGTTTGAGAATTTCAAGATGAAATCTGGAGAAACCATTGACCAAATGGAAACAAGATTCAGTGCTATCATGGATGAACTAGATCTACTCAAGATTGAGTACTCAAAGAAAGTTATCAACACAAGAATCTTGAAGGCATTACCAATGTGCTGGAAAATGAAAGTCACTGCTATGGAAGAATCTAGAAAGTGTATAACTATCTTGACATAGAGGATTCATTCAAAATATTCTCAGACTTGAAAGCTTATGAATTTAGTGAAGATTTTACAAGTACAGCTGCAATAATCAAAGCTCTGGAGGAACCAATGACCACAAAGACTTGCAAAGCGGATCAAATGGCATTCAAGAAACCTCATCAAGCAATCTTCATGAATTGGATGAGATGGAAGAACAGATGGCTCTAATGATGAACAGAATTCGAAGAATGAAGAGTGGACACCCAGTCACTCAGAAGTTCATCAAGAGGACTCCTGAGAAAAGAAAAGACGATGAATATCTCTGTTTCAACTGCAAGAAACCTGGACATTATAAAGCTGAATGTCCAGAACTGACCAAGAAGACTCCACCAAGAAGAGTTGGTAGAAGAGCACTCCTTGTTGGAGATGAGTCAGATTATGAAGCTGGTACTGAAATACTATCAGATGACACAGCTTTAATGGCACACATGAAGATCCAAATGAGGTATGTGAATCCAATTCTAAATATTCCTCAGCTCAAATTTCCTTGCAAAATGCATGTTCTTCGACTGCTGACTCCAATCCAAAAAATCTAGAATTAGAGGAAACTCTTGACGAATTGATGAATCAGCTAGTAACTATTCAAGCTGGTTATGAATCGATTAAAGCTGAGAAAGAGAATCTAATTCTTGAAGTTGAAAGATTGAAGTCTGAACTAAAAATGTTGAAACTGACTAAAACTGATAAAGAAAAGATTCACCATCCCTACTGCATCAGCAGCAGCAACTGAATCATTTGCTCAATCAAGTTCAGTTACTGGATTCAAATCAGGAAAACCGTATGGAGACAAGACGGGTTTAGGATTTGATACACATCAATCTTCTAAGAATGGAACCAACAAAGCTGCCGAACCTAGTACCAAAATTGGTATTAAGTTTGTACTGAACAACTTCCTCAAACTGAGAAAATTGTTGAACAAGTAAAGCCAGTATCACATAGGATAAATCATTTTTCCAAGAAAACAACTGGATTTACCAACAAGGGTAAACCAAATGGTAAATCAGCTGTATCTCAAGAAAACCAAACCGGGAAATCAACTACCAGGTCCACAAAAACCATTCAAGTCAAGAACCAGAAAAATTACAATCAAAGTAAATCCAAAAATGTCAATCATTCAATGATTCACATATTTAGGGGGAAAGGAAGACTATATCCCACTGATGATGATTGGAATTTTACTGCACCTACTAATAAAACTAACAATGACAATCATTCCAGACAGAGAACTTATCACAAGTCTCGGTCAAAAATCACGAGCAGAGCTAATCTCAGTTCTCAGCAAAAGCCCCAGTACCAAGGTCAGTCCAGACCTCAGTACAAAAGGAATGATGGTTATTATTCAAGTTTTAATAGAATAAATTTCAGTCAAAAGATCTGAGAGATCATATAAATAAGACACAATCCAAACATAGACACTATGGGAGTGTGGCTTACATATATGAAAACAAGTGCAACAATATCCGAAGAATACCTAAAGGATATATCCCTAGAGTTGTACTGACAACTGACCCCCATGGACCCAAACTGAGTTGGGTACCTAAAATTATTTATTTTTTATTGCAGGACATATGGTACTTTGACAGTGGTTGCTCTAGGCATATGACAAAGGGCAAAGAGTGTCTCAGTAATTTTATTGCAAAAGATGGACCAAAGGTTAATTTTGGAAGTAAAGACAAACCTGATACACCAAAGCATATGGTACCTTAATCAGGAATGGACTTACAATCAAGAATATATCTTATGTAGAAGGATTACACTACAATCTACTCAGCACCAGTCAATTCTGTGATATGGGATACAAAGTTACTTTTGACAAAGAATTCTGCGTTGTCGTCAGGGAATCAGCTTATCAAGTTGTTTTAGCCGGAAGAAGAAAAGAAAATATGTATGTAGTAGATTGGACAACAGCCGTTGCTGAAACTTGTTTGCTTGTGCATACCAAATCAGAAATCAGTTGGCTATGGCACAAGAAACTGAGTCATCTCAACTTTGATGACATCAACACACTTGTTAAGAAACAATTAGTCATTGGACTATCGGAAATATCATATAAGAAGGACAGCTTATGTGATGCTTGTCAACAAGGAAAGCAAACAAAAGCAAGTTTCAAGACCAAGTCTCAGCATTCAACAACCAGACATCTGGAGTTATTACACATGGATTTATTTGGATCTATTACACCAATTAGTATCAGTGGAAAGAACTATACATTGGTGGTAGTAGATAATTTTTCAAGTTACACTTGGGTAATTTTCTTAACCAAGAAAAGTGAAACCATGCAAAGACTTACAGAACTACTCAAGAGACTTCAGAATCAGAAAAGGAGTATCAGTTGTGAAAATAAGATCAGATAAGGGAACTGAATTCCTCAACAGTGTGATTATTGAATATTGTGAAGAGAATGGTGTTTTACACCAACTTGCTGCCACAGGAACACCTCAACAGAATGGTGTAGCTGAAAGAAGAAACAGAACACTCAAAGAAGCAGGGAGGATTATGATCTGTGAAGCTAAACTACCTGAAAGATATTGGGCAGAAGCAGTTAACACAGCTGTTATACACAGAACAGAGCTCTCATGAACAAAAGACATTAGAAGACCCCTTATGAAATTTGGAATGGAAGAAAACCAAATGTTTCATACTTTCATGCTTTTGGAAGCAAATGTTTCATACACAACAATGGGAAAGATCAACTTCATGTTTTTCAGCCCAAAGCTGATGAAGGAATTTTTCTGGGTTACTCAAGTGTCAGCAATGCTTTTAGAGTACTAAAAAAAAGGACACTCAAGCTTGAAGAATCAATTCACGTGGTATTTGATGAACCAAACTTCCCTGGTGAAACAACTAAAGACGGACGAACCGCTTCTCGGTCTCGGTTACCGGTCTTGCCGAACCGCTTTTTGTTGACATTGGCAGACTACAAATTTCGAATGTTCGGATCCGGATCGGTCTCGCTTTCCAACTACTCAACAAACCACACCTGAACTACATGTTCCTGATCCAACTGAAGAAATTCAAGAACCAACTCTTGAAGAACCAGTCGAACAAGATATAGATCCTTTGATGCAGACACCCACGTATCAATGGATGAGAGATCACCCTGAAGAACAAGTAATTGGTGATACTCAAACTGGCGTTCGAACTAGACATCAACTAGATGCAATGATTGCTTGTTTCCTATCACAATCTGAACCTAAGGAAATAGAAGAAGCTTTGAAAGACCCAGATTGGATATTAGCTATGCAAGAAGAACTGAATGAGTTCAAAAGAAATCAAGTATGTGAATTGGTAGAAAGACCAGCTCATGTCAATATCATAGGAACCAAATGGGTTTTCAGAAACAAACTTGATGAAGATCGGAATATCATCAGAAACAAAGCTAGACTTGTAGCTAAGGGATACTCTCAACTAGAAGGCATAGACTTTGATGAAACCTACGCACTAGTTGCAAGATTAGAAGCAATCAGTATTTCTTGCCTTTGCAGCTCATAAGAAATTCAAAGTTTATCAGATGGATGTTAAAAGTGCATTTTTAAATGGAATTCTTGAAGAAGAAGTATATGTTCAACAACCACCTAGATTTGAAATCAAAGATCAAGCTGATAAAGTTTTCAAACTAAAGAAAGCTCTTTATGGACTAAAACAAGCACCAAGAGCTTGGTATGAAACTTTGTCTCAGTTTCTAGTAGATAATGGATTTATCAAAGGGACTATAGACAAAACTTTGTTCGGAATGAAAATGGTGAAAATACTCTACTTGTTCAAATTTATGTTGATGACATCATTTTTGGATCATAAAATGAACATTTATATGAGAAATTTGCAAGTTTGATGAAAAGCAAATTCCAAATGAGTATGATGGGAGAATTGAATTACTTCCTTGGATTACAAGTTAAACAATTAGATGATGGAATTTTCATTCACCAAACCAAGTATACAAGAGAACTTATCAAAAAGTTTGGTATGGAAAAATCAACTGGAATTTCTACACCAATGGGGACCAACATCAGATTAAATGAAGGCAAAGAAGGCAAAGATGCTGATCAAACACTTTACAGAAGGATGGTTGGAAGCTTAATTTATCTTACAGCAAGTAGGCCAGATATATCATTTACTGTTGGTGTATGTGCAAGATTTCAGTCAAAACCAAAAGAAAGTCATCTCACAGTTGTGAAAAGAACATTGAAATATCTGAAAGACACAGATGGAGTTGGAATTTGGTATTCAAAAGAAGGAGAGTTCAAGCTAATATCTTATTCAGACTCAGATTATGCTGGATGCAAAGTGGACAGAAAAAGCACATCAGGCACATGTCAGTTACTAGGAAATAGACTTGTGTCATGGTTTAGCAAAAAGCAAAACTCAATCTCAACTTTTACAGCTGAAGCTGAATACATAGCAGCTGGATGTTGTTGTGCTCAAGTTTTATGGATTAGACAACAATTAAGAGATTATGGGATAGAAGAAGGAATGATTCCCATAATGTGTGATAACACAAATGCAATTGCAATCACTGATAATCCGGTTTTACACTCAAGGACAAAGCACATTGGTGTGCGTCACCACATCATAAGAGATCATGCAGAGAAAAAGGATATCACAGTTCCTTATGTACCTACTGAAGATCAGCTGGCAGATATCTTTACAAAACCATTGGACAAAGACAGATTTGCCAAACTAAGAACTGAATTAGGGATAATCAAAGTCAGTTGAAATCAGTTAAGCCAGAAATTCGTCAAGGGGAATTAATCTTTGTTATGTTGGGTGCGCTCACTTAACAGATTAGTCATTGACATCAACAATTTCAAACTGATCAACTAAAACTGAAACCGATAGACATTACTGAAACTGACTAATTTGACGAAAACTGAAAGTTATATCTACAAACTGACTTTAGTCTCAGTTTCTATCGCAGTCAACTTAAGTCAAAGGTTGATAAGATAAAAGCGACAGCGTTTATATCACATTTAATTACTGCAGTTCCTTTTGTCAGAATATTGCGTGTACATCCCATGACTGTCAGAACAGTGCATACATTGGTTACCCAAACCATCATGGAATTTGAAAAGTTGTACTACTCAACCGCCAATATATCCTACCTATTTATTCAATCCTCGTTCACACTATTTCTAATCAAATTTCAAACTCTTCATCTCTCTCCTAAAAATAGAATCAGACTCTTCAAAATCAATTTATTTTTGTTCATACCCAGATATGGGCACTTCAGACAAATCAAAACAAGAAAGAGTTATGAAGTCATTACAGTCCATGGAGATCAGTACGAAAATGAAAGTGTGGAAGGAATTCTACAATTTTGGGAGAATATGCGATTGGTACGAAATTCTCTGATCACTACAGTCCATGGAGATCGTATTGCTTTCAATGAAAGAGTTATGAAGTCATTATTCGGTTTTACGGATTCATCTATGACATCAATAGATTTGGCTACTCTACATTTGCAAAAAGAAGTGTTTATGAAGCAACTTACCTTCTCTATGGAACCAGTAAAAATTGATAGTCATGTTGACAATATCAAGCCAGAATTTGCGCACCTCAGCAGATGGCTTAGCAAACATGTCATTGGAAAATCCAAAGGAGTCGAGTCCGAAGAGAACATTTATCGATGAACATAATTTGGGATGGAATAGTTCAATTGGGCGTAGTCAATCGATAAAGAAGCGACATTTAGCCGAATTAGACAGTGTACAGAGAGCTCAAGCTGAAGGTCAGGCAACTGTTGGTAGATTCCGACTGAAGAAAACACTCAGTGGAATCATCCAATTCTACCTGGAAGGACTCAAGGAAGGGAAGCAAGCAAGGCAAGCTGAAACTACAAAGGAAATCACAGCAAAAATAGGAACAACTTCCCAACCTGAAGCCGGTCAGAAAACTGTGTCTCAGCAGAAAGCTGAACACAAAGGAATCAAGTGAAAGGCAGACTCATCACAAGAAAGATCATTGTAAGATGTTTATACCCAGCAACCTCAAGTATGACATCAACAACTGAGGGGGAACAACAACAACAACTGACAACTGAAGATACAAGGAAAAACACTTTGTTGATAATACTTCTCAATTACAACATGAATCAGTTCAACACTCAGCCCCAGTTTTTGAAGCTGATAAAATTGTCAGACTAATGAAGATGAAGCTTAAACCAGAGGATTCTCGTGATGCTAGTCTACAGACTGAAGAGAAGTTACTCTTGGAGAAATTGGAAATCGGAGATTTATATTCTCTATTTCCTATATCAGAATTTCTTGAAAACTGTTTCAAGAGGTTTACTGAACTAGCTCAAAGGAGATAATCAGCCACATCATCTGCTCCCAAAGAAAGTTCAAAGAAAAAAGATGATGATGAAGATGATCATAAGAGAAAAGAAGCTGACGTGACTACAGTTTTGCATTCAGAAATTCAAAATCAACCTCTAGCTACGCAAACTGTAAGTCAGCAAGAAGAGTTGCCAGTTGGAAATCAAACAACTGACACTCAGCAAGCAGCTGATGGAATTGATAATCGACAACTGATGATTGTTGAAGACATCACTCAGCCCAAGGATCAACCTGAAAGACATATGATCCTTCTGACATCCTAACAAAGGATGAGTTGGCCAAAGTTCATGAAAACATGAAGATTGTGCTCAGTCACAAGGATGCACACAATGGCCTTCTATCAAATATTTATGGATATCTCGATTATAGAACTAGAACATATGTCTCAGTTCATGCAAGACTAGAGATGATCCACAAATCCAGTTCATGTTCTGCTTCAGAAATTATGTTACTAAAACAGAAACTAGAAGACTCAACCGCGGTAGATCGGGAAACTCATGCTCAGGCTTATTGGCACATGAATCAGCATATCTACGAGTTAGAAACTCAGCTTAAGGAAGTAATTACTTCTCAGCAACGTATATCAGCCGATCAACATGCAACCCATGCTTTGGTAGATCAGTTATATGATGCCAAAAATGTGGAAGCTGAAGAAGAAAAGCTGAAGTTACTTAAAGAGATGAAGCGACTTGAAGAAGAATTGCAAAGATACAAATCAGATCTTAAGTTCTTAAGGAAAGAACTAACTGATGAGCAGCTCATTGTGAAATACAGTCAACCAGGAGAACGGAGAGCTACTCTTACAAAAGATCTGTGGATGCAGTTTGTCAAAGATCACAATCCTATCAAAGCTAAGTACAAGGATAACACGATTGAGGAATCCTTAAACTACTTTTTATCTGATATATTCTCAAAGCAGAAAATGGCACAATATAAGAAAAATCAGAGGATTGATGAAAAACTGAAGATTAAAGACAAGACTGAACAAATGAAAGCTGATGTAGTCGAATTTGAAAAATACTACTTGAAAGAATCAGACTTACCAAAGCTACTTTTATGGAGAAGATGGAAAGAAGGAAGTCAAGTTGACTACAACAAGACATTTTCAAAGGAAGACACCAAGCTAGAAAATGAATATCATCTGTATGACAAGGAGAAGATGTTTATTTCAGTTAAGAAAAAGCTTAGTCTTTAATCACAGTTGTTTGGACTAAATGTAACTATTCCAGTTTTTGCTCATTCTCATGAAATCCAGTTTTCCAGTTTTGCATTGTTTTAAATTGTTTTGATCTTTAAGCTTTTCTTTTAGGGAGAGTTTTGGCATCATCAAAACGGTGAAATTGTTGGAAATAAAATTTATGTTTAGATGATAATTCATCATAATTATTCAAAGTACTACCTTAACCTTATTGATGAAGTGCTAAAGCTAGCTGTTATAGTGAAAAGCTAAAAGATGTCTAGAACTGAATGTTTAGGATTTACTAGAGTCTGATATTTTGATAGGTTACATCAGAAAAGCACTTTAATAGTGAGTGTGTCGTAAAACTGAAAACTGGAAGTCATTTAGAAAACTGGAAATCATCAAGATAAACAAACTGACTCAGACTACACCTATATGAAACTGAAGAAGATAAGTTCACTGAGGGACACAGACTCAGTTGGATTATCTAGAAGATCGAAGAACTGAGGGTCACAGACTCAGTTATAGAAGATTGAAGAACTAAGGGTTCAAACTCAGTTATGAAGACTACGTCGAGACTGTAAAGTTAGACTTCAGGCAAGATTGTGGTGACCTGAACTGACTTTATGGATCTTGTATGAAGACCTAACAATCATAAGGAAAATGAATTCTTAAAAGATAATGAGTCATGGTGTACTCTGATTAAGTCAATTATAATCAGATGAAAAAATGGAGTACTGATATTTAAAGAAGAGTAAAATCTCAGTTAATGCTCCAAGTCAGTCAAGAAACTGACAAGTGATAATCTCAGTATAAAACTGATAAGGAAACTCAGTTTTATATGTCAGTCATCCAACAAGCTGATAGTACAGTCGAACGTTATAAAGGAAGCAATTTTATTGGATGAAATACTGACACAACAGAACGGTCAGAAAATATATCCGTTACAAGATAGACGTTGATACAATTCGAATTCAACCCAAATGAACATTGGACCTCACACTATAAATAGAGGACTTTTCACCAAGGATTAAACACAGAGATTTAAAAAGAATTAACGTGTGCATTAATCATTCGAATTGCTATTATCTCTGCGCTATAACAAGATCATATCAAGAATTTCTTCAAGTGTTCAAGCTACCAAGAATTTATCAAGAATCAGACACTTTGAAGAACCACAAACATGAATCAATTCATTGATTCTCAATCCAACCTTGATTTTATATCAAAGGTTTAGACTGTGAAGCAAACCGGGAAGGTTTTTGTTAGGAACATTTTATTATGTTTTGATGATGGCCATACCAGCTGTTATAGCAAGCCTGAAATAAGTTAGAACTCTCTGTATAAGTCTTTACTTAGAGTCTGACATGTTGTATAAGTTGAGTCAGACAAGTATTGTACTAGTGGTAGGACGGCAAAGCAAAAATAGATATTCGGCAGAGTGAAGCCAGCCAAGCACCAGCAGAGAAGCAATGCAGACATTAAAGGTCTGACTTGTAACCAAGGAAGTCTGTGATGACCTTGGACAAGTCTAAGTAATACTACAAGCGATGAACATTAATATTCAAATATGGGGTACACTGATCTCACCCCAATCAAAGATCAATGAAGTACAAAGATTCTCCTCAAACAGAAACAAAGAAGAAAACAGGGAATCGGCAAAGCAGACTCACTTTCGGCTGAGTAAAGACGAAACGGTGAAGGAAAAGCTAAAACGGCTAAGTCAGAAGGATCACTCGACCGTTCTAAAAACGGCGAAGTAACACTTATCAGATCAGATTTAGTATACGTTGAAGATTCAGAAGACCATGCATTAAATGCACAATCAATAGAGGATCAATTAAGGACGGATTTTCTGCTATACGTTTGAAGAAAGAATCCGATCACTGAAATCAAGGAGAATTCAATTAAGGGGGAATCAAGAATAAAATCAAGGATTATTCCCTCATTAATATAGCCAACGGACGGAATTTCAAAATCAAGGTTATTCAAGGCTATAAATAGAAGGCATTGACAGACAGAGATAAGTGAGGAAAAAAGACATAAAAATCAAGTGAGAACTCTATCAATTTGAAAAGCCTTCTCTCTGAACTTACAAGGAAACATCTAGTGATCAACTTAGATATCAGAGCTACAAAGTCATACTTGGGGCTGAGTTAAAATCAAGTGAGAACTTTGATCAACCAAGTGTGTGATCACATTCACATCAAAGTCATACTTGAAGCAACTGAATCAGAGGCAATCTGAGAAGGAGTTGAATCTGTGATAGCTGTTGAAGGATTTTGATCTCAAGGAGAAGCAAGGAAGACTGAATCACTGAAGCTGTTGCAGTCAAGGAGTGATAGTCTTGTAGATTGTGAAGCTTGGGAAGCCAAGGACAATCATACTATTGTATCTATAAAAACAATAGTGAATTCCTCCGATCATCACAGGAGAAGAGTGGATTAAGGGATTACACCACCCTGAACCACTATAAGCCTTTTGTCAATTTAATTTCTGCAATTTACTTTATTAATTTGCCTACACCATAACTTAATTCTGTGATTGTCTAAACTGATTTGAAAACAACATAGTAAGAAGGGATTTATCCGCTGCCCAAAAGCTTTTAAATAAAAGAAAAGTTTTTGAAACTCCACTATAGTCATTCACCCCCCCTCTGACTATAGTTTCACCCTTCTCTGGGACCAACAGTTTTGTCAAGGACAGTTGTTACGAGCGATCAAATGCGGCCGTGTTTGTGGTGGTAGGCGGTGAAGAGGCAATTCAACCCTCTAAGGACCAGTGTTCAAGCAATTGAAGAACATCAATTCTACCTGTTCTACAACTGTTTAGATAGTGAAGCTAGGGATTAGCCAAGGACTCTTGTTTAGGACTTTTTGTAACAGTTCACCTGAAGAAGTTCTAGTGGAATTTTCCTCCACACCACATGGGAAGAGAGGACGTACAGGATTACACCACTTGGAACCTCTATAATATTTGCCTTATTTACTTTACGCATTTATTTATTTACTCAGCATTTACTTACAACATTTTGATAATTGATTGTTATACACTTCATAGTTCACAAACTTACATTCATCAGAATTCAGCTTACCACACTCAGTTTTCATAAAAGGATAACAAGATCAAGAAAAAGGCTAGAATTATATCCGATGCCGGTTGACTCAGTTTTGATTAAGTCAGTTTGACTTAAACTCAACTTAGTCAGCTTAACTCCGCACAAGTTTTAACTGAACCATAATTTGTTTAAAATCCAGCTTAGGGAAAGTTTTTAATGACAAGTTTATTCACCCCCCTCTAAACTTGTGTTAGCCTTTCCAAGGGACCAACAAATGCATATGGACTTATTTGGACCAGTCACACCAATCAGTGTTAGTGGAAAGAAATACACTTTTGTGGTGGTTGATGATTTTTCAAGATACACGTGGGTTATTTTCATGACCAAGAAAAGTGAAACTAAGCAACAACTGGCAGAACTTCTCAAGAGACTCCAAAATCAGAAAAGTGTTATAGTAATCAAGATCAGATCAGATAAAGGAACATAATTTCTCAACAACATAATCATTGAATATTATGGAGAAAACGGGTTCTACATCAGCTTGCAGCTACAGCGACACCTCAACAGAATGGAGTAGCTGAAAGGAGAAATAGAACACTCAAAGAAGCTGGAAGGACAATGATCTGTGAATCTAAACTGCTAGAAAGATATTGGGCAGAAGCTGTAAATACTGCTTAATATACTCAGAATCGAGCTCTCATAAACAAGAGACATAAAAAGACACCTTATGAGATTTGGAATGGAAGAAAACCAAATGTCTCATACTTTCAGGCCTTTGGAAGCAAATTTTTTGTTCACAATAATGGCAAAAGATCAGCTCAAAGTTTTTCAACCCAAAGATGATGAAGGAATATTTCTAGGATACTCAAGTGTCAATAAAGCTTTCAGAGTGTTAAACAAACGGACACTCAAGCATGAAGAATCTATACATGTGGTTTTTGATGAACCAAAGTTTAATGGAGACACAATTGAAGACAAGGAAGAACCAGTTTGTCAGCCTTAGTCAGATAAGACTCCAGAACCACTTTTCATTGATATTGGAAGATTAAATATCTCAGATTCTTCAGAATAGGATCAACCTCAGTTACCAGCAACTGAACTAGCAACCGAACAGAAACAAGAAGAAACTGATCCAGTTGAAAATGATCTAGCTCAAGAAGAACCAGCTCAACTAAATGAAGACCTGTTGATGCAACCCCAGTACATCAATGGATGAGAAATCACCCTGAAGAACAAGTGTTAGGTGATTTTCAAGCTGGAGTTCGTACAAGACACCAATTAGATGTTACGATAGCATCTTTTTTGTCTCAGTCTGAACCCAAAGAAATTGAAGAAGACTTGAACGATCCAGATTGGATTTTGGCTATGCAAGAATAACTCAATGAATTTGCGAGAAATCAAGTTTGGGATTTATTTGACAAGCCAGATCATGTCAACATAATCGGAACTAAATGGGTTTTTAGAAATAAGCTTGATGAAAATGGGAATATTATCCAAAACAAAGTCTTCAGATTTAGAAAAGCTCTTTATGGACTCAAACAAGCACCAAGAGCTTGGTATGAAACTCTATCTCAGTTTTGGGTGGATAATGGTTTTACAAAAGGAACTGTTGATAAAACTCTATTCAGAATGAAAGTTGAAGAAAGTACTCTCCTAGTTCAAATCTATGTGGATGACATCATTTTTGGATAAGAAAATGAGCAACTCTGTGAGAAATTTGCAAGTTTAATGAATAGCATATTTTAGATGAGTATGATGGTAGAACTGAATTACTTTCTCGGTTTACAAGTAAAATAGATGGACAGTGGAATTTTCATTCACCAAACCTAGTATACCAGAGAAATGATCAAGAAGTTTGGAATGGAAAAATCAGCTGGCATTGCAACACCAATTGGAACCAACATCCGATTAGATGAAGATAAAGATGGGAAGGATGTAGATCAAACTCTCTACAAAGAATGATTGGAAGTCTACTTTATCTAACAGCTAGTAGACCAGATATATCCTTTACAGTAGGTGTATGTGCCAGATTTCAAACAAGACTTAAAGAAAGCAACAATTGGTATCGGATATGGTACTCAAAAGAAGGAGAATTCAAACTGATATCCTACTCAGACTCAGACTATACAAGATGCAAAGTGGACAAAAAAAGTACTTCAATCACATGTCAGTTATTGGGAAATAGACTTGTGTCATGGTTCAGCAAGAAGCAAAACTCAATTTCGACATCAACAGCTGAAGCTGAGTACATAGCAGCTGGAAGCTGTTATGCTCAATTTTTATGGGTTAGACAGCAATTAAGATATTATGGGATAGAAGAGGGACTGATTCCCATAATGTGTGATAACACAAGTGCAATTGCTATAACTGAAAATCCAATTTCGCACTCAAGGACGAAACACATTAATGTGAGACATCACTTCATAAGAGATCATGTGGAAAAGAAGGATATTATAGTTCTTTATGTCCCGGCTGAAGATCAGTTGGCTTACATTTTTACCAAACCTCAGGACAAAGAGGGATTTGAAAAACTGAGAACTGAATTGGGGATTATCAAAGTCATCTAAGTCAGTTTAAGCCAAGAGATTCGTCAAGAGGATTGATCTTTGTTATGCTGGGTGCGCTCACTTAACAGATCAGTCATTGACGTCAACAATCTCAAACTGACTAACTGAAACTGAAGAATTGACCGAACTGAATTTATTCTAGAACTGACCTCAAGCATCAATTTACCTAGTCAAAGAGAGTCAAATGGTTGAAAGGATAAAACCGACAGCAGTTACATCGTATTTAATTACCGCCGTTTATGTCAAAACCTATAGCTTGTACACACCCACTATTGTCAGAACTGTACAAGCATCGGTTACACAAACCATCATAGAATTTGAAAGGTTGGTACAAAATCTTCAGAAAATCATGTATCAATCCACGAACCGTCAGTACACCCACCTATATATCCAACCCCTTGCATATCCTTACACTCACAAAAAGAGATTTTCAAATTTTGTCTCTTTCAAAAGCCAAAATTTCATCTTTCTCTACTTCACTTCAAATTAAAAAAAAATTCATAATGGCAGCTTCCAAGAAATCACAAGAAGAAAGGTTCATTACTGAATTAGATACTCTATCTTTTGAAGAGTATGAAGCACTATGCAACAATCCTCTTTTAGCAAGTCTTATTTGCGGGAAGATAAAGCGTCAGCAAGGATAGAGAGACATCCTGGAAGTAAAATTCAAAGATGATCGGGATGTAGAAGGGATTTTAAAGTTTTGGGAAAACATGAGACTGGTAAGGAAATCCCTGAATACAAAAGTTCGGGGAGAAAGGATTATTGTTAATGAAGAAGTCATCAAGATGCTATTTGATTTCAAGGAACCACATGTGAAATCAATAGATTTGAGTTGTTTACCACTCAAAAGAGATGCCTTTCTCAGACAAATGTCTTTAACAAAGGAACCAGAAGCTATTGACTCAAATGTCAATGACCTCAAAACAGAGTTTGGACTCCTCAGCAAATGGTTCTGCAGGCATGTCATTGGACGATACAAAGGAATCACCAAAATATCTGAAGATAGCATTTATCTGATAAACAACACCTGGGATGAACTTGAGTTCAATTGGGCAGGTTATGTGTTTAATCAGATAAAACAACAACACTTAGCTGAATTGGACAGTGTGCGAATAGCTCAAGCCGAAGGAAGAGAACCTGTTGACAGACTTCGACTGAAAAAGACACTCAGTGGAGTTATTCAACATTATTTGGAAAGACTCAAGGAAGGGAACGCAGCAGAACAAACTGGTTCTGCATCTTCAAAAAGAATGGATACATCCACATGAGATGTAACTCTAGTCCATTCTAGGAAAGAAACATTGAAGACATCCCAACCTGAAGCCAAGAAGAAAACCGTGTCTCAGCAAATAGCTGAACACAAAGGAGTCAAATGAAAAGCTGACTCAGAGAAAGTTAAGTCAGTTGGAAAATGTTTGTTCCCAGGTACTTCAAGTCAGTTAGCACCAACTGAGGGGGAACAACAACTGATGTTACAAGAAAGGACAGTATAGCTACTAAATTGTTTCTCAGTTACAACAGAAGATCATAGAGAAACATGTTTCCGTTATGGATGCTGAAAATGAGCAACAACAATTTTAGCAACAACCAACACAGCAATCAGCTCATACTTTTGAAGCTGAAAGAATCGTCAGGCTGATGAAAATGAAACTCAAGACCGAAGATTGTCGGGAAGCTAATCTATCAAGTGAAGAAAAGTTATTATTGGAGAAACTTGAAGTCAGGGATCTATATGCTCTATTTCCTATGGAAGAGTTTCTCACAAACTGTTTCAGAAGATTTACTGAGATAGCTCAACGAAGAAAATCAGCCACGTCATCAACACTGAGTACTCAAAAAAAGAAGGATGATGACAAATATGATGAATCAAAGAAAGAAGCTGACAAGATTACAGATTTGCAGACATATATTCAACCTCAAGCTCAAACCACGCAAACTGTTAATCAGCAAAAAGAATTGCCAGTTGGAAACCAAACAACTGACAATCAGCAAGCAGGAAAAGGTTGATGATAAGCAATTAATGGTAATCAGGATGATATTCAGCCTATAATCCAACCAGACGAAAAAGTAGATCCATCTGAGATTATGAAAAAAGAAGAACTGAGCAAAGTACATGAAAATTTGAAGATTATGCTCAACCAAAAGGAAGAATACAATGGTCTTTTGTCAAATATTTCTGGATACTTGGATTATCGGAAGAAGACAGACGCCTCAGTCCACACCAAGTTGGATATCATTCAGAAATCAACTTCTAGCTCAGCCTTAGAAATTCTCACTCTCAAAGAGAACCTTGAACTCACAACCATGGTAGACAGAGAAACGCATGCTCAAGCAGAATGACATTTAAATCAGCGTATCTATGGTTTAGAGACTCAGCTGAAATAAGTACTTACTTCTTAAAAGAATATCTCAGCCATCCAAAAGGCAACCCATCAGTTGGTAAATCAGTTGTATGATGCCAAAAAGGAGGAAGCTGAAGAAGAAAAGCTGAGACTACTAGATGAAAAGCTGAAGCTGGAAGAGGAACTGAAGAAATACAAATCAGCGGCAGACCCTTATGTTTGGAATGTAAAAGAACTATCTGAAGAGAAGCTAATTGAAAAATATAGTCAACCTGGAGAAAGGAGAGCTACTCTTACAAAGGATTTGTGGATGAAGTTTGTCAATGATCATAGCAATATCAAACTCAAGTACAAAGACAAAACTTATGAAGAATCTCTTTCTTACTTCATATCTGATCAATATCATAATAAGAAGATAACAAACTATAAGAAGTTCAAGAAGATTGAAGAGAAATTTCAGATCAGAGACAAGACTGAACAAATTAAAGCTGATGTGGCAGAATTTGAAAATTATTACAAGGATGAATCATCATTGCCAAAGCTATTATTGTGGAGGAAGTGGAAACTTACATGTCAAGTAGACTATCTCAGAACTTTCTCTAGGGAAGACTCAAAGCTAGAACATGCTTATCAACTTCATGATAAAGAGAAGAAATTCATTTTAGTTACACAAAGAGCACAGAGACTAGTTTAGCTCATATTTCAGTTCATCACTTATTGTGTAACTATTCCAGTTTTTGCCGATTCTTAATGAAATCTAGTTTCCAGTTTTACATTGTTTTGAATTGTATTTATCTTTAACCTTTTATTTTAAGGAGGGGTTTGGCCTCATCAAAAAGGGGAAATTGTTGGGAATAAAATTTAGTTTTGATGATGATTCATCTTATTCAAGAACATGTTTGATAACACCCTATTGATGAAGTGCTAAAACTAACTGTTATAGTGGAAAGCTAAAAGATGTCTAGAACTGAGTGTATAGGTTTACTACAGTCTGATAATTGTATAGGTTATATCAGACAAGCACTGTAATAGATATAAGTGTCATAGAACTGAAACTAGAAATCATTTAAGAAACTGGAAATCATCTAGATAACTGGAACTTAACTTAAGACTGAAGATATACACCTAGAACTGAAAGTTCACTCAGAACTGAAGAAGGTAAGTTCGCTGAGGGACACAGACTTAGTTGGCTTATCTAGAACTGAAGGCTGAGGGAACAAACTCAGTATTTGAGGAACTGAGGGATACAGACTCAGTTAAGGAAGATAGAAGAACTGATGGTTCAAACTCAGTTATGAAGATCTTAAGCCGAGACTGTAAATTTAGAATTCAGGTAAGTCTATGATGGCCTGAACTGACTTTATGGATCTTGTAGAAGACCTAAGTATCATAAGGACAATGATATCTTAGATGATCTTTATAAGGAATGGTGAAATCTGATTCAGTCACATATAATCAGATAAATAGAGTATTGAAGTTTTTGAAGAAGAGTAAAAGCTCAGTTAATGCTCTAAGTCAGTTAGC
The DNA here is from genome assembly GCA_036785695.1 of Gentiana straminea. NCBI lineage: Eukaryota > Viridiplantae > Streptophyta > Magnoliopsida > Gentianales > Gentianaceae > Gentiana > Gentiana straminea. The sequence goes on along the minus strand of JAVUPR010000224.1, from coordinate 7,745,521 downwards.
AAACTGAAAACTGACATACGCAGTATAAAATTGATCTCAGTTTTATAGTCATCCATCCAACAAACTGATAGTACATTTGAACGTTGTAAAGAAAGCAACTCTATTGGATGAAATAATGACAAGTCAGAACGGTCACTAAATATAGCCATTACAAGATAGACGTTGATACAATTTGAATTCAAGAAAGATGAATGTTGGACCTCACACTATAAATAGAGGACTTTGCACCAAGGATCAAACACCCGAATTAACAAGATTACAAGCATTTTTGTGCACAAGTCTAGTTCATTCGAATTGCTATCATTATTTGCGCTCAACAAGATCATATCTAGAAATTCTTCAAGTGTTCAAGCTACATCGATCTTATCCAGATTTCTACACTTTGAAGAACCACAAGCAAGAATTAATTTATTGAATCTCATCCCAACTTTGATTCTCAATCAAAGGTTTATACTGTGAAGCTATCCGGTCAAGGAGTTGCCAAGGACAGTTGTGACATTTGCAGTCGGATAGACTGTGTTTGTGGTGGAAGCTGGTGAAGAGGCAATACAACCCTCTAAGGACCAATGGCTCAAGTAGTTGAAGAGCAGCAATCCAACCTGTTCTTTAGTTGTTTAGATTGTGACACTAGGGATTAGTCAAGGACTATCATATAGGACTTTTTGTAACAACGTACCTCAAGGAGTTCTAGTGGAATTTTCCTCATACATCATAGGGGAAGAGTGGACTGACAAGATTACACCACATGGAACCACTATAATTCTTGCTCTACTTACTTTACGTATATACATTCTGTTATTTACTTTACAACATTTATATTTGCTTATACAACATACTAAAACTGATTGTTGTAAGCATACATAGTTCACAAACTGACATTCACCAGAATTCAGTTTTGCATACACAGCTTTTTCTTATAGAATAACAAGATCTAGATAAAGGCTAAAATCTATATCCACTGCCGGTTGACTCAGTTTTGTATAAGTCTGTTTGACTTAAACTCAGTTTTGTCAACTTAACTACACACAAGTTTAAACTGAACCTTAATTGTTAATCAATCTGTACAAGACTCAGTTCTCAGTTAGGTTTTTGGTGCCAAGTTTATTCACCCCCCCTCTAAACTTGTGTTAGCCTTTCCAAGGGACCAACATGTTTGATGAACCTAAGTTCACTGGAATGGAGGATGAAGAAGTTTCAGAGCCTGCTGTAAATCTAAAAATCACTGATCCAAAATATGTTGATGTTCTAAAGAAGATAATTGACTTAAAGGTCTCTGATTCAGGATTTGAAGAAGCCCCTGCTGAAGGACCTACTGGTAACACTACTGATACAACAATAGATACAGCTTAAGGATCTGCTGATCCCCTTACTGAGCCAACAGCAGACCCTACTAAAGATCATGTTTTAGTAAATCAATCAAATCCAGATTTACAATGGTTGAAAGATAACCCTACTGAACAAGTAATTGGTGATGTATAGAAATGTGTAAGGACAAGAAGACAACTAGAAGCCATGTTTACATGTTTTTTTTTGTCTCAAATGGAACCTAAAGTTGTTGAAGAGGCAATTTCTAATCCTGATTGGATAATTGCTATGCAAGAAGAACTCAATGAGTTTTAAAGAAATCAAGTTTGGACCCTAGTGGAGAGGCCTGATCTTGCAAATATTATTGGTACTACATGGGTATACAGAAACAAATTGCATGAATATGGTACCATTGTTAGAAACAAGGCCAGACTAGTGGCAAAAGGCTATTCACAAGCTGAAGGAGTAGACTTTGATAAGACATATGCCCCACTTGCAAGATTAGAAGCTATAAGACTATTTTTGGCATATGTTGCTTATAAGAACTTCAAAGTATACCAGATGGATGTCAAAAGTGCATTTTTAAATGGTATTCTCGAAAAAAACGTTTATGTTCAGCAACCTCCTGGTTTTGAAGTAAAAGATCTAGAAGATAAAGTGTAAAGACTCAACAAGGCACTTTATGGACTGAAACAAGCACCAAGAGCTTGGTATGAGACTCTATCTCAATTCTTGGTGAAAAATTGTTTTACCAAAGGAACCATTGACAAGACTCTTTTCAGAATCATGAAAGAGACAACACCCTGCTGGTACAGATTTATGTAGATGATATAATCTTTGGTTCTGAAAATGAAGTGTTAGGTGAAAAGTTTGCTAACCTCATAAAAAGAAAGTTCCAAATGAGTATGATGGGAGAAATGAACTATTTCTTGGGATTTCAAGTGAAGCAAATGAAAGATGGTATCTACATTCATCAAACAAAATACACTCAGGACCTGCTGAAAAAGTTTGGCATTGAAAACAACACCAAAGTATCAAATCCTATGGGAACAAGCATCAGGTTGGATGAAGATAAATAAGGTAAAGATGTTGATAAGACTTTATACAGAAGGATGATAGGAAGTCTATTGTACCTCACAGCCAACAGACTCGATATATCCTTTGCAGTAGGTGTTTGTGCAAGATTTCAATCTAAACCTAAGGAAAGTCACTTAGCTGCAGTAAAAAGGATTCTCAAGTATCTAAAAGAAACCATAGGAGTAGGATATGGTATTCAAAATATGGATGTTTCAAAGTTATATCCTACTCCGATTCTGATTATGCTGGATGCAAGATTGATAGAAAAAGCACCACAGGAACCTGTCAGTTGATGGGAAATAGACTTATTTCCTTGTTCAGCAAGAAACAAAACTCTATATCAACTTCCACTGCTGAAGCAGAATACATTGCTACTGGAAGCTGCTGTGCACAAGTATTATGGTTAAGACAGCAATTAAGGGATTGGGATTGAAGAAAGATAAATTCCCATAATGTGCGACAACACAAGCGCAATAGCAATCACTGAAAATCATGTTTTGCACTCAAGGACCAAACACATTGATACAACATTTTATAAGAGATCTTGTTGAAAAGAAAGATGTGGTGGTTCTCTACATTCCTACTGAAGATCAACTTGCTGATATCTTTACAAAGCGTTTGGATAATGAGAGGTTTGCTAAGTTAAGAACTGAACTTGGCATCATCAAGGTTGACTGACCAGCTGATAGGTCAACAGAGTACAAGAATTCACCAAAAGAACTAGTCTTTGCCCTGCTGGGTGTGGTCACTTGGCAGATTAGTCAATTGTATCAACAATTCCTAAGTGCTCTTATAGTTTGGACAATTGAGAAAATGAATTTTCCAAGGGGATTAGTCTTTGCCCTGTTGGGTGAGCTTATTTGGCAGATCAGTCATTGGAATTAAACTTCATCTTGTATTATCAGTTGGACAAAACTATGTTGTATAAAGATCAGTTGTGCCTTTTATGCATCAGATGTTGCTGAACCTACATGACTATATCAGCAGTGTATATTTGCCTTGACCCTGCTGAAGATAATGGTTGCTGATAAAGTCAGACTTTAATGAAAGTCAAAAGCTGAGTAAATGGATATTAATCTTATCTTTATTACAGCTGTTGCAAGGACATAACTGTTTCTTACACTAGTGGGATGAATTAGTGGGACATGTGGTAGTGTCACATTTATTTCAGTCTGAAATCGGGCGTATTGTACACTACGTGCATAGTGTCCTACCCACTACCTCTACATATATATACACATACTGCATATGCAAAGAATCAGATTATATCCTCTCAAATTTCTTACAAGTGTGAAAGCTACAGTTTCAACTTCATCTTCTTCACTGTCTCAATTTTTTTTATCAATGGCGGCTAAAGATGTTTATCTTAGATCTAGCCAAAGTGTTAGAGGATATGTCACTGATGCAAATGTGACACCAATGGCGATTAATCTTGGAAGACGGATAAGGAGATATGAAGGCCTTGAAAGTGTACTCAACATTAGGTTGGAAAAGATTTCATACAAAAATGTTTGTGATTTTTGGAGAAAAATGGTGATTAGAGATGATGCAGAGGAATTTACAACAACTGTAAATGCTCAAGAGATTGAAGTTTCTTCAGACCTACTGAGAGAGGTCTTTGGTTTCAGTGAAGGAAATAGAGCTCCTACAAATCCTGAATGTATGGAGTTAGCAAGATTGGCATTTGTTGAATCAATCAGAACAAATCCAAATGCACCAATTGCCCTGAACATCAATGTCAACAATATTGCCCTGGAGTACAACCTGCTGAGTAAGTACATAGCAAGAAACTTTTTAGGTTTAGTTGGTAGTTATGATACTTTGTCAGGAACCAAAATAGACCTGAAGATAATCATTTCTAGTAGTATGAAGTTTGGCTGGGCTGGTTTCTATGTGCATTATACGAAGAAGGTAATGACTATGGAGAAAGAAACCATCGAAAAAATGGTTGAAAGAGAAGAAACTTGTTGGATATATGGTTTCAGGTTTCTTTGTCAAGGCAAAACCTTTAGGTTTGATGATTCAGACCCTGCTAAATCATCTAAGGATTTCTAATGTTGCTTCATCAACTATAAACAAAGAAAGGTACAAGCTAGAAATTAACACTCCTATTCCTGGCTTAGATGATAATGATGAGGTACAAGAAATGGAAAGTGATGGTGATAAAAAACAAAGAACAAAAGCAAGAAATGATGCTCAACCAGCTGCATCAAAGAACACATCAGAGAAGAGGAAGTCTACTGATACAAGGAAAATAACAGTGATCTTACAGCTAAAAAGATCAAAGCAATCAATAGAAACTGCCAAATCTACTGAAGTTAGCACTGCTGATGTGCCTACTGTGTCTATTGCCAGCTGAACCTGTTTAGAAGATTGCTGCAGACATACTTAAAGAACAGGTCAGAGAGGCATCCAAGAAAAGAAAGGTTTCTAGTAAGGAGCAATTGGAAGAATCTCTTTTTGGTTCCCCAGACAGACCTTACAAGAGACAAAAACAAGTTGCCAAAAAGAAGGGCAAACATGGAAAAGGGAAGGAGTTGAGAATTTTGGAAGAATAAAGAGAAGCAGAAGCAGAAGAAGTTGTTGAACAAGAAGCTGTAAAGCCTACTGTGGAGGCTAATGTGATTGTGGAAGACCATGCTAAAACTGCAAAGACTCACGATGGAGGAAAGATGGTTGAGACCCCTACTGAGGAGCAAGGAATTCGGGGGAACCAGAGTGTTCAACAAATAGAAGTAGTAGACACAAATGTACATGCTCAAGTTTCTACTGATCTTTTTGTGTCTGCTGAAGAAACACTGACTCATCTTGTGGGAACTTTTGGTGGTGAACAAGTTGAGAAAGCTGCTGAAAGGAAACATTCCATGCCTTATGAAAGGAAGACCAAGAAACCTAAAGAAAATCCTGATTTCAAAAAGATTACAAAATATTTTGCATGGAAGTTTGGTTTTTACAAGAGGCAGAAGCCTGCAGCAGACCCCATGTGTGGATTTGAAGAATAGGTTTTTGGAACCCTTGGGCTAGAAAATTTGTTACGATTGATTCATACATCACTCCTAGAAGATGGGAGAAAGAAAAGAAGTATTATATTCAAAGATCCCAAATTTAAACCATTTGATGATAGTGATGATTGATAGGAACCAAATTTACTGTACATTTATGTATAGTTTAACCCACGGTTATCATGTTTCTAGCATGTTTCGGGTGAATTTAGACCCTATAATGAGTGTTAATGAGGTTTTCTTTGCACGGCGAGTAACTGTCGTTTTTCCGTAAACTCGGCCTACTTTTAGCACTTTATACTCGTTTCCTGAGCACCCGTAGTTTGCGGGGTTATGCGTTTTCTTGTTGTTTCCATGTTTATGCAGGATTTGGGTGAGTCGGGAGCCCGGAAAGAGATGATTTATGAGTTTAGACGTGTCCGAGGCGAGAAACGAAGGCTAAGTATGGAAAAAGTGAAGTTTTTGAATTTAAGGCATCTATCCGTACGGACAAACGTCTGTCCGTACGGACAACTCTCAGTCAGGATAAAAAATATTGGACAGAAACTTATCCGTACGGATAGCTATTTATCCGTACGGATAGACTGAAGCAGCAGAGATCTATCCGGACGGATAGAAAGCCAGCCGTACGGACAGACACTTGGGAGCACAAAACAGAAGATGTGATCAGAGACTTAGCCGTACGAATAGCTTCCCATCCTTACGGATAACCTGGAGAATCAAGAACTATCCGTACGGATAGCCTATTATCCGTACGGATAAGCTGAATTTTGCCCTAGGCTATAAAGGGGCACCTCAAATGTTTTCTTCAGCAGACTTTTTCGAATTTAGATAGTTTTAGCCTTTTTTGGGCAATTTCCTTCGTCCGAAAGCGTAGAATAAAGTTCTATATACCATTGTTCTCGTCTTTCGATCCTCTATTACATTAGATACATTACAACATCAATCGTTACATTTCGATTGTCAAGATTTGATCTTTGTGAGCACAACTTGGGTACTTCATCAATTTTCAATAAAGTGGGTATGGTTTCTTGTTCTCTTATCGTTTATATCATGAATTATTTTACCGTTTATTGTTTCAATTCGATAATGAGTAGCTAAATCTTTCGTAGGGCCTAATTATGTGAAAGCGGATGAAACGTCATTAGACTGACAAGGAAGGTAGAGCACATTCCCGGGGTAGTTTGTCTGAGGGTAGAGTAATCCACTGGATCATAGTTCGGCCGTACCTCTTTTAATCGTTAAGATATCCGATTAGTATAATCTTTCTTTTATGCAATAGTATAACGTCATATTTTTCTGGTTGACCTGAACTGAGTGCTAAGTCAGCTGTGGTACTCAAAGCCAATCTCTGTGGGTTCGACCTCGGACTCCTCAAGCACTACCTACAATCGATCCGGTCCACTGCCGGTTAGAAAGTAGATTTTGCTAAGGTTTCGAGTTTTACTTGATTAAACTGGATCGCAAAAATTCTCTTATCAAGTTGGCGCCGTTGCTGGGGATTGGCAATACTTTGATATAACAAAAGTTGACCGAAAGCTTGGGTTAGGTCGTTTTTTTATTGTTTTCTTGTTGTTTTGTTTTGACTTGCAGTTGTATGACCCGGAGCTCTGGGGCACCTCTAGAGCCTTATTATCCAGAAATCGATAGGCACGCAAGGAAGTTGAGGAGAAGATTGTTTGCTCCTGTTCCAGATTCCGTGGACGGACACGAAACATCAGACTTCTCTTCGAGGAAGAAGAGATGACAACCAATGGTAGAGATCGGTTGAATGATGATGGGACATCTAACACAGCGGGTTTTTTTGATCAAAATGGCCTACCCCTACAAGAGAGGGAGCCTAATGATCTTACTATGTCCCAGAGGACGGATGGGCGAAGGCTGTTTGACCACACTTTGGAAGGTGGTAATGCTATAAATGGACAGAAACCGTAGAATAATGGTGTCAATGGCCAACAATAGCAAAATTTGAAGAATGGTCAGAATGGCAGAGATCAAAACCCTCGGTTTGGGTTGGAAGGGTTTAGAGACGGCAGAAATGGGTTGCCCAACAATAATGGACAAGTGGTGGTTGAACAATTTCAGAACAACAACCAACAACCCCTTCATCACCAACATCAGCCTCTCCAGAACCAGATAGTACAAAACTTGTTGAATCACTTTCAGATGTTTCAAAATTTGTTGAACCAACAACAACAGAATAATCAGCCGAACAATCAACACAATCAGCAGCCACCTCAGTATGAGCAACAATCGATCAATCCACAACAGAATCAAGGGTTTCAATCGGCACGAGATTATGTTGTTACCCCGTATTAAGGTACCGGGCATAATCCTATCAGAATTCCAGCCATCCATGCTAACAACATGGAACCAAAGCAGAATGTTATCAATCTGATTAGCGAGAATGCGGTCTTCTACGGGAAATGGGACGAGGATCCAAATGAATTCTTGGACAATTATCTACAGATTATCTCAAAGTTGAAATACAATGGAGTGAGCGAAGAGGCGCTCAAGTTGATGATTTTTCAATTTGCCTTAAGAGCAACTGTGAGGACATGGTTTAATACGCTTCCTCGTCATTTTCTGAGCACGTGGGCTGAGGTAACCGACATTTTCTTACGTAAGTACTTTCCTCCGGCCAAGATTGAAGACCTCAAGCGAGAGATACACACTTTTAACGGTCGACGGGGGGAAACAATGAGAGAAACAGTTGAGAGGTTCAAGGCATTGTTGAAGAAATGCCCTCCACACAACCTTCAGACAGTTGAACAGGTGATATTAATCTATAGAGCACTGGACAAGGCTGACAGAAATCATCTGAACGCGACGAGTGGGGGTAATTTGATGACTATAGATCCCGAGTCAGCAATGAGACACATAAATTCAGCTATAGAGGGAGATGATGAGTGGGTTTCCTCCTCTGGTAGAGAAAATCCGAAAGAGCAACAACAGACATCTAAAGCACTTAGAGAGCAGTTAGAGAAAGAGACAACTGCACATGAAGAATTGTTAGCTCTACAGACAGAAAACAAGAAGTTGAAAGAGGCACAGCAGCTTTGTCAGGTATGTGGGGGTAATCATACGGCTCAGTTTTGTACGAGCCCGAATAGAACGACTATTCCTTCACAATTGCCACAGTAGCATCAACAACAGCCCGTCTCAAGTATGGAAGAGTTAGTTGCGGCACTCACTAGGTTGGGACAGGGGGGTCCCCAAAATGTAAATCAGCAAGGCTTTGGAAAGAGCCAACAGTCGAATCAGCATAAAAATTCTGAGGGTCAACGGAACCAGAATAACCAACAAAGCAATAATCAGAACTGGCAGCAATCATCGAATTATAATCAAGAGCAAGAGTCGATGATGGGCACAAGTATGGAAGATGATTTCCAACAAAATGATATAAATTATGTTGGAAACAATGCTGGGGGCAATTGGAACCAGAATCGGAATCAAGGCGGCTGGAACAACAATAATTCTGGGAACAAATGGAGAAATAACCAGAATTCAGGAAGTATCCGGAACAACAATCAGCAGGGTTCGAATAATCAGAGCTGGGACCGGAATAGCAGTCAAAATAATCAAGGGTCCAGGCAAAGTCAAGGCGAGCAAGGGCAAGGTGACAAAAACTGGAACCAAAACAATGATCAAGGGAATTCTCAAAATTCCCAAGGCAGATGGAGAGAGAATCAGAATAACCAAGGCAATTGGAGTAGATAGAACCAAAACTCCAATAACCAAGGTTATGAGAATCAGAATCAGGGTTCGAAAAATCAGAGTTGGGGCCAAAACAGACAAGGCCATTGGAATAACGACCAGAATAGAGATCACAGGAACCGGGAACAGAATAATCAGCAGTCCGGCAATCAGAGTTCGGATACATATCAACACCCGAACGCCCACAGAAGCAATAATTCTTCAAATGAACAAGGTGGAAATTTTGGAAATCAGAGGAAGATGTCGGATGAAGGGTATGACCAGTTGAACAAGATTATTATTGAACAAAACGCGGCTATCCGCAATTTGGAGATTCAAGTTGGTCAGATAACCGACAGGACTCAACCACCGGTGAATTTGGGGTTGCCTAGCAATACTGAAAGGAACCCCAAGGATTCTAAAGGTGATTGTGCCATAGTTACCAGAAGCGGTAAAGAGTTGGGTCAAGCGAGTCGAGAGTTGGAGAAGATGGTACCGAATTTTGAGAAGGATAAAGTTTTTGAGTATAAGGGGCCGCTAAAAGAACAAGAAGGGTTTGAAGATGATGCTGAGAAAAGGGCAGAGAAAGAGTGAATTTCGAGATTAGAAAAGGAAGTAGAGGAATACAAGAGGAAATGGGAAGAAGCGATGAGGGCAAAGCTGGATACGGTGATCATTGACGTCAAGGAAGAAGAGCCCTCACTGCCATTTAAAAAGAAAGGTATGATAGGTAGACTTCCTCCTCCTCCTCCCGGTTTTGACGTGAACAACTTGCCCTTTCCTCCGAGAGCGGCCAAAAAGGAAGTCTTGACTCAAAGTCAAGCTAAATTTTTGGAGATGCTGAGGAAATTCGAGGTGTCCATGCCTATGTTGGATATCATAGCCAACATTCCATCTTATTTCAAATTTCTTAAAAATATGTTGTCAAGTAAGGAGAAGATGAAACAGATGGTGCATCTTAGTCATGAATGTTCTGCGATTTTTGAAAATAAGTTACCACCTAAAGTTTAGGATAGGGGTAGTTTCACAATTCCTGTCACAATAGGTGAAACTGTTTTTGAGAATGTCCTGTGTGATCTAGTAGCTTCGGTTAGTCTGATGCCAAATGATGTCTTTGATAAGCTGGGGTTGGGAAGGTTAGAGCCAACTGGAATGACTTTGTAGATGGCGGATAGGTCAGTTAGGACACCGCTAGGAATAGCTGAGGACGTTTTGGTTCAAGTTGATAAGTTTGTGTTTCCGGTCGACTTCGTGGTTTTAGACATGGGTGCAGATTCTAAGACACCCCTTCTATTAGGTCGAACATTCTTAAATACTGGTGAGACCTTTATAGATGTCAAGATGGGAGATATTATTTTGCATGTTGGTGAGGATAGTGTCACGATTAATGTTTATAAGACCATGAATCACCCTGAGGATGAGGTGAGCGATTGTTTTTCGGTGGATGTTATCCACCCTTGTATTATGGAAACTGTGAATTTGCAGGGGCACAAGGAACCATTGGAGAAGTGCTTGATGAAATCATGCAAGGTGACTGACGATAGCCGGGTGATGCGAGTTTATGCCATGCATCTCGAGGCAGGTGAGTCTGTGAAGGACAGTTGGACTAAGAAGATGGATCTCGGTTTGCCCGAAAATATGCCGAAGCCATCCATTGAGGAACCACCGACTGATTTGGAGTTGAAGCCGCTCCCTCAAAACCTTAAATATGTTTTTCTTGAAGGTAGTAACTTACTTCCGGTTATTATTTCTACTACATTAACCGCCTTGCAGGAAGTAAAGCTGATTCAAGTCTTGAAGAAGAGGAAAAGAGCTTTTGGATGGAAAATGGTGGATATAAAGGGGATTAGTGCTGACATCTGTAAGCACAAAATCATCCTTGAGGATGGGGCAAGACCGAGGCGTCAACCGCAGAGGAGACTGAATCCGTACTTGCTGGAAGTTGTAAGGAAAGAGGTGGTGAAGATGCTGATTTTGGGCATAATCTATCCTATCTCGGATAGTGAGTGGGTGAGCCCCACACAGGTGGTGCCAAAGAAAGGCGGTATTACTGTGCTGACAAATGAGCAAGGTGAGTCTTTTTCTGTACGTCCTATTACCGGTCATCGAGTCTGCATCGATTTCCGTATGTTGAATGAAAAGACTAGGAAAGATCATTTCCCCTCCCGTTTATTGATCAAGAGTTAGATAAACTTGCTGGTCATGCGTTCTATTGTTTTCTAGATGGATTCAGTGGTTATTACCAAATCCATATTGATGTTAATGACCAAGATAAGACCACTTTTACGTGTCCCTATGGCACTTTTGCATTTCGAAGAATGCCGTTCGGGCTGTGTAACGCACCCGCGACATTTCAGCGATGCATGGTTGCCATTTTTACTGATATGATAGATCAATGCATGGCTGTGTTTATGGATGATTTTACTATTTTTGGGGATAGTTTTGATGCATGCTTGTTTAATATAGATAGGGTGCTTGCTAGGTGTGAGGAGACTGATCTAGTCTTGAACTGGGAGAAGTGTCACTTCATGGTGACTGAGGGGATTGTACTAAGTCATAAGGTATCAGCCAAGGGGATAGAGGTTGATAGGGCTAAGGTAGACGCTATTTCTAGGTTGCCTATGCCTTCTAATTTGAAAACGTTAAGGTCTTTTCTTGGACATGCGGGGTTCTATCGTAGATTTATCCCTAAGTTCGCCCAAAAGGCTACACCCCTTGCCTCTAGGTTGAAGAAGGGAGTGAATGTGAGTTTCGATAATGAGTGTGTAGATGCTTTGAATGATATTAAGAAGCTTTGACTGAGGCTCCTATCTTAATAGCTCTGAACTGGGAACAAGGGTTCGAAATTATGTGCGATGCGAGTGATTTGGCAGTAGGGGCTGTTTTGGGACAGAAGGTCGGTAAGCTGTTTCGACCTATTTACTATGCCAGTCTTACCTTGAACCCGGCTCAACAGAAGTATGCGACTACTAAGAAAGAGCTGTTGGCAGTGGTGTTTGCCTTTGATAAATTTTGGTCATATTTGGTAGGCTCTAAGGTGATTGTCCACACGGATCACTCCGCTTTGCAATACCTATTTGCGAAGAAGGATGCTAAACAACGCTTGTTAAGGTGGATTCTGCTCCTTCAGGAGTTCGACGTGGAGATTAGAAACCGTAAGGGTTGTGAGAATGTCGTAGCGGATCATCTCAGTCGTATAGAGTTGGTTAAGGATGAGGAATCTGAGAGGGTGGAGATAAATGACTCGTTTCCGGATGAGCAACTGTTCGTGGCGGACACTATGTTGCCGAAAAAGCGAGGGAATTTTCTGCGTAGAGGGAAAGAGGGTGCACCGTGGTTTGCCCCGATTGTGAACTACCTTGAGAGTGGGTTTATAGATCCAGAGTTGGATGAAAATCAGAAGAAGAAGCTCATGAGTGAGGCTAAGTACTTTGTCTGGGAGGATCCTTATTTGTTCCGGTTGTGTGCCAACGGTATTCTGAGGTGTATAACCGAGGGTGAGCGGTTGAGCGTGTTATCTTTTTGCCATGATAAAGAGGCCGGGGGCCATTTCTCGGGGCAGAGAACCGCGTTGAAATTTTTACAAAGTGGGTTGTATTGGCCCACGATCTTGAAGGATGCCTATGCTTATGTCAAAACTTGTGACGCGTGTCAACGTTTGGGCCGAGTCTCAAGAAGGAACGAAATGCCTCAACAGCCTATTATTTTGTGTGAAGTTTTCGATGTTTGGGGCATCGATTTCACAGGACCTTATCCTCCTTCTTTTAGGAACAAGTTCATTCTAGTAGCTTGTGATTATGTCTCAAAGTGGGTGGAGGCGATCGCCTCCCCCACTAATGACAGACATGTAGTCATCATGTTTCTGAAAAAGTTCATTCTGACACGATTTGGTGTACCAAGGGCGATAATTTCTGATAATGGCACTCATTTCGCCAATAGAGATTTGGGTAAGCTGCTTCTAAAGTATGGGGTAACTCATAAGTTAGGAACGGCATACCATCCTCAGACGAGTGGCCAGGTGGAGATTTCCAACCGTGGTATTAAGAGAATTCTAGAAAGAACTGTTGATAAGAACTGTAAGAGTTGGTCCATGAAATTAGATGATGCGCTGTGGGCTCACAGAACAGCGTTTAAGACTCCGATTGGTATGTCGCCATACATGATCGTTTTTGGAAAAACTTGTCATTTACTAGTGGAGATTGAACATAGTGCGCATTGGGCCATTAAGGAGTTGAATATGGACGAGACTCTTAGTGGAGAAAGGAGGATGGCTCAGTTAGTTGAGTTGGAGGAGTTTCGCCTGCGAGCTTATGATTGCTCGGCGAGATATAAGGAGAAAACTAAGCTCCTCCACGATAAACTGATAAAACCGAAGGTATTTAAGGTGGGAGATGAGGTTTTATTGTATGATACGTGTTTACATCTTTTTCCGGGGAAGCTGAAGTCCCGATGGTCGGGACCTTACACCGTTGTGAAGATGTTCGACTCGGGAGCGGTAGAGATAAATCATCCAAAGTACGGGACCTCAATTACCAATGGTCTTCGTTTGAAGAGATATGAGAAGTTGCCATTTGACGAGGCTCTCGAGGTTGTGATTTTGGAAGATCCAAAGTTGGAAGAAGTAAGCTGTTTAGTCCCGTCATGGACTCCAATGCATGACGTCCCACTCTTATAATCCACCATCCGTCATCTCTCTATCCCTCGTTTTCCTCGCCCGTGTCGGTAGTATAACTTGGAAAAACCGGCACAGTTTAAGTCATTCTGTCGAGCCAACGACATTAAACAAAGGCGCTCGGTGGGAGGCAATCCACCGTCTTCTGTGTTTTGTTTGTTTTTGAGACCCACGTGATGTGTTTTTGGTGTTTTGGTTGTGTTCGGATGGTCACAAGGGGGTTTTCTATCTAAAACTTCATTTTCACTTTACCTGCCTCCACTCGTACGTATAAGTTATCATCCGGATGGATAACTCTCAGTACTCACATTTTTCAGTTTCAGCCATTCATCCGTACGGATAGCTTCTTATCCGTACGGATAACTCTCAGGCTTACCGGTTCACGTCTTTCATCGAGAAGGCCATCGAGTTATGCTTAGAGGAGGATGCAGCCGAGACGATTTTTAGAGCTGCCGTGAGCACTTTTGGAAGGGTGCTGGTACCTCTCAGGCTGTCCCAGCCACTACTACTGCTGCTCCTACCACAGAGACCCCGAGCACACCAGGGATTGCCACAACTACTAGCTGCTACTTCTGCTTCTGAGCCCACACTACCTCCTCCCTAGGACCAGACTGGAGTTTAGAGTCGCTGATGTTCCTTTCGAGTCGGTCCTTAGTTTTCCTTTAGGTCAGGGTGTTGGTGTCTCAGTTTCCGTTTAGATTTGGCTAGGGTTTTTGTGTTGTGATCACTTTTGTGCTACTTTTCTCTCCTTGGTTTGTAAGCCATAAGGCACCTCTTTTCACTACTTTAGCCTTCTTGACTTTCTTTCTGGATTATTCATGGATGGATGATGATTTTGGTTGTTTTATATATCATGTTTGATGCTTTATCCATATAGTACTCTCATTCGAGTTTTCTGACGTAACGAGGTCGAATATTTTGATTTTCCCCTGATTTACCCTTTATTACTTGCTATGGCACGTGGACCATGTCCCGTGCACCTATGCCTTGGATATGTTTTTCTTTATATAGGGATTCGGGATGCTTTACCTCACGACCGTTACGGGACTTGATCATGCCGTTTTGCCGGGCTACTAAGCTAAGTCTCTTTTTCCTTTTCGTTCACACACCGAGGACGGTGTTTCACTAAAGTAGGGGGTGGGGCGACTTAGCTTATTCGCATGTTTTCATAGTTTACTATGCCGTTATGTGATGAACTTAGTTTTACTCGGTTTTGAGTTGATTTATAGGCATTTTCAAAATTTTCCAGGGTTTTAACACCACGATATATGCATGCTTTTCACGGTTGAGTTAGTATACGGTTTTTAGCCTTGTGAATGTCTTGCAGTGAGTCCATTCTATCACGATACGGAACACTTTTAGTACACGTTTGACGACGGTTATACTTAGTACGATTGCTTTACACACCTGTACCCCTAGTTTTGAGGCGAAATAGAAATGATTCACCCTGGGTAGGTTCGGGATGATGGGAAAGGCGTTTCTTTGAAGCGACCAGAGCCGAAAGCCAACATCCCAACATTATCCCTCTAAACCCTCCTAAGCCTTGATAGGAACGGTCTGACCACCGTCCGAAATTTGAGCCATTTTTGGTTACTTAGATTATAATTTCTAGCCCTGAGCCGATAATTTGGTCACGTTTCTTTTTGACTACCCTACGAGTGGACTTAGTTGTTCCTTTAGACACACTTGCCAAGGCAAGTGTGGGGGGGGAGAGAGTATGTGAAATGATATGAGGAGGGAGTTTTGAGCTAACATCTAGAAGGGAGGAGCTCGAGGGAATCTTCGATGTGGCCTTTGGTTCGAAAGAAAAGTTTGTTCAAAAAAAAAGAAAGAAAGAAAGAAAGTGAATAAAGTCGAACCCGCCAGAAAAGGAGTATGCGTATTAGCTAATATGATGTTGAGTTTGGAGGTTGTTCTAATGGAAATTCGAAAGAAGTTTGGTGGTTTTCTATGTTCGAGTTGAGGGAGAACACGCAATGATTAGGTTCACTCATAATTTCTTTGCTGCAGTCCCAAATTATCTTTCAATAACCCCCGTCCGAGCCTAACGTTATAACCTTTAAAGTCCTACATGACCGGATCTCTGGCCCTGGTGAACCTCGATTAGTGGAGACTCTTGGAAGGGCAGGATTGTGTGCAGTCGTTTGTCCGGTATTCCAAGCCGGTAACCGTATTGAGTATAAGTCATCGTCATTCACCACACACTCACTCCGTTTCGTGATATTGTGGAGACAAGGTATTACATTCACTTGTCTAAGTTCCTTTTTACTTTGATATTTTGAAACGTATGCATGTACCGTAAAGTTGATTCCTTGGCATTGTTTGATCGCCTGATTTACTCGAGGGCGAGTAAAGGCTAAGTGTGGGGTGGTGATAGGAACCAATTTTACTGTACATTTTTGTACAGTTTAACCCACGGGTATCATGTTTCTAGCATGTTTCGGGTGAGTTTAGATCCTATAATCAGTGTTAATGAGATTTTCTTTGCACGGCGAGTAACTGTCGGTTTTTCCGTAAACTCGGCATACTTTTAGCACTTTATACTCATTTCCCGTGCACCTGTAGTTTGCGGGGTTATGCGTTTGCTTTTTGTTTCCATGTTTATGCAGGATTTGGGTGAGTCGGGAGCCCGTAAAGTGATGATTTATGAGTTTAGACGTGTCCGAGGCGAGAAACGAAGGCTAAGTATAGAAAATTGAAGTTTTTGAAGTTAAGGCATCTATCCGTACGGACAAACGTCTGTCCATACGGAAAACTCTCAGTCAGGATCAAAAATATAGGACAGAGACTTATCCGTACGGATAGCCATTTATCCGTACGGATAGACTGAAGCAACAGAGATCTATCCGGACGGATAGAAAGCCAGCCGTACGGACAGACACTTGGGAGCACAAAACAGAAGATGTGATCAGAGACTTATCCGTACGAATAGCTTCCCACCCGTACGGATAACCTGGAGAATAAAGAACTATCCGTACGGATAGCCTGTTATCCGTACGGATAAGCTGAATTTTGCCCTAGGCTATAAAAGGGCACCTCAAACGTTTTCTTCAGCAGACTTTTTCGAATTTAGATAGTTTTAGCCTTTTTTTCGGCGATTTCCTTCGTCCGAAAGCGTAGAATTAAATGCCATATACCATTGTTCTCGTCTTTCGATCCTCTATTACATTAGATACATTACAACATCAATCCGTTACATTTTGACTGTCAAGATTTGATCTTTGTGAGCACAACTTGGGTACTTCATCAATTTTCAATAAAGTGGGTATGGTTTCTTGTTCTCGTATCGTTTATATCATGAATTCTTTTACCGTTTATTGTTTCAATTCGATAATAAGTAGCTAAATCTTTCGTACGGCCGAATTATGTGAAAGCGGATGAAACGTCATTAGACAGACAAGGAAGGTAGAGCACACTCCCGGGGTAGTTTGTTTGAGGGTAGAGTAATCCGCTGGATCGTAGTTCGGCCGTACCTCTTTTAATCGTTATGAAATCCGATTAGTATAATCTTTCTTTTATGCAATAGTATAACGTCATATTTTTCTGGTTGACCTGAACTGAGTGCTAAGTCAGTTGTGGTACTCAAAGCCAATCTCTGTGGTTCGACCTCGGACTCCTCAAGCACTACCTACAATCGATCCGCTCCACTGCCGGTTAGAAAGTAGATTTTGCTAAGGTTTCGAGTTTTTACTTGATTAAACTGGATCGCAAAAATTCTCTTATCAATGATTCATCATCATCGGATTCAAATGATGATCATCCTATGCATCCTGGTGAGTCCAGTGGTGTTGGAAAAGAAAGAACAGGTGAGCATGATGGACAAGAGCCTACTGAGAAAGAAGCTGAGCAACCTTCTGAAACGGATAAGTCCGCTGAGGGTCAGCAGACTGATAATCTAGACCAAGAATTGTTTGCTATTTTCACTGAATATTTTGAGATACAGATTGCAGCATCAACATTTCTTGAAGATGATATTTTGATGAAATAGCTACTGAAGGTAAAAGTGGACAAGAAGTTGCTGAAGAACAACTTCTTGCATATGATTTCAGTGGTGGAATTTCAATTGCCTCCAGAAGAAGAAGCAGAACCTCAAGAAGAAGAAGTAGAACCTGTCATTGAGAAATTACCTAATTTGGAAATGGAAGGTCCTGAGCCCTATGTATGGGATAGAACAAGACCAATTGTAGTGAGGACATCCAGGGGTGATGACAATGTTGAAGAATCTGCTGAGAATCTTGCTGGTGGTATGGTTGGTATGGTTGCTGCATACCAGCATACATTTTGGAAGAACTAAGAGCTGTAAGGGATGATATCAAACAACTGAGGACTCAAGTAAGGAATAGTAAGCAAAGACTTGAAGATCTCATAAATCTGGTAGAAAATAGAGGCAGACCCAATGAAACAACTGCTTCAAATGTTACGAACTTGCAGTTCAGAGTCTTGGCAAAGTGTCCAGTGCAACAAAACTAAATCACAAGGCTACTACTGAATCTCTTATTAATCTAAACAAGAAAGTTGATAAGTTGGTTGAGACACCAAGCTCTAGTGCACTTGATCAAAAGCTTACTGAAAGAATAAACCTGTTGCAGCAAACAATAGAAAGCCGGATTACTTCAGTTGATACTAGATCAGAAACAATGGAGGGGCAACTGAATAATTTGGTTAACACACATGAGAGTGTTATAGGCCTACTGAACCGTTTAATTGATGATGTCAATAAAGGGGAAGAAGGTCAAACAGCAGAAGCAAAAGAGGCAGCAAGGATTTACAATAAGAAAAGGTTTGAAGCTGATGTTAATGCTTTTAAAGCACATGCACTTGGCAGAGTACAATTGATAGATGATATGCTGAAGGAGTTCAAGGCTGCTTTTGGTGCAAGAAGGAAACCTTATCATGATATGACCTTCATAGAAGGTCTAGAAGCTTTTCTTGCAAACAAACGGTGGGAAGCAAGAATCAAATCATTAAGAGCTACAGCAAGAGGAGGTCACAGTGGAAGATCAACTGGAGGTAGAGGTCAGACTGCTGAGCAAAGAGCAAAGGACTCCTTCGAAGAATTTAAGCACTTCTATATGAGACAAGGATTCAAATTTCAACGCATAAGGTTGACTCTACCTGAGTCTTAGAAGAGATGGAAGTTGCTACATACATGGATTGACTTCACTACACTTGAAATTGAATGGATTTTGGATGTGGTCAAGGAAATCATGGAATATCAACAAAAGAGAGACCAAGATAAAGACTAAAACTAGATCAGTAGACTCATATTCATACTTTTTTTATCCTTATGCTGATTCTAGTTGTAATAGTTTTGAACAAATTTGAACTTAATGATATATGAATGAAATTTGTTCCGTTTTTGTGTTTTTGTCTTTTTGCTTTGCTGTAAGGAGGGTATTGGCATCATCACTAAAAAGGGGGAAATTTTTAGACATATTTTAGTTGTAATGATGAGTGTCAGACTAGCTGTTATTGAGCAAAGGCAAAAAGATGTCTAGATTGAATATATAGGTTTACTAGAGCTTGATCTTTGTATAGGTTTGATCAGAAAAGCACTGTAAAAAGGTTTTAGCTGACTTGATCAGCAAACCTATCTAGGTCAGTAGAGTGTCTGGGACCTGCTGATGTTTGAAGGCTGAGGGTTCAAACTCAGTAATAAAGGCTCAGGGATCAAACTTAGTATTAAAAGTCAAGGATATGGGATCAGAATTTAGTGAAGTCTGTGATGACCTAAACTGATCACATATACCTTGTGTAGAAGGTCTAAGTTCCATTAAAAGTAAAGTGATGTTTTGAAATTGGTTATAATCAAAATGGTGTACTCTAACTTCATAATAAAAAGTTAGACGAGAAGCAGTCAGCTGAAGTGTTTATAAAACACAGTAGACTAAAAGTCGGCTGACCATATATGTATATCAGCAGACTCATGCAACATGTGTCTGCTGAATGTAAAAGTCGAATAATCCAATTTTTCTGGAAGATTAAATGGATAAGATGAATTACAAGCATTGGATTAATTAGTTAATCAATGGACAAGATGAAAGGTACATTGTAAGGATTTAAGAGCCATATCAAATGGAATTAAATCATTGGTTGACAGACTGGACTGTCAGAAGGACACTGACAGTGTCAGTAAGGTACAACAGAGGGAATTTCAGGAATATTCAGACATTCCTGTAACGGTTGTATTTGAAATTCAAATTCAAATCACTGGATCTACACCTATAAATAGAGGACTCGTGATTCAGATTGCTATATACGCAACAATAACACAAGGAACAAGAATACACACGAAGCAACTAAGTTTTTGAGCAAGAAATTGAACAAAGTGCAATCTTACCATGTTGATACTATCTGAGCTTTCGCTTACTAATCAAGGATTTTATTCCAAGTGTTTCCGCAACAAGTTCTATCCAGTATACACACATGAAGACTGCAAGCTGCTGATCTTATCATCCTGATCAAAAGCTTGCTGAAAGATGAATCACTTTCTTGATTCAACCCCTTCTTTTTAAGAAGAACCTAAAGACAGAGAAGCACTGCTGAAGTGTCAAGGACTGTTGGGTTTTGTGGTGGAGCTGGTGAAGAGGCAATCCAACCATTCAAGGACCAGTGGAATACTTAGGAGCAGCAATCCTACCTGTTTCTAGTGTTCAGTTTGTGAAGCCATAGTCATTGGTCAAGGACAAACAGTTTAGGGATTTTTGTAACAGCTATCTCAAAAGTCTCTAGTGAATTTCCTCCAACATCACAGGAGAAGAGTGGACTAACAGGATTACACCACCTGGAACCACTATAATCTTGCCTACTTTACTTTACTGCATTTATTTTATGCAATTTACTTTATTTGCATACTTATCACATCAATCTACTGAATTAGCTGCTGAATCACACTACATGCACTACTGAGTATCCAATACTTAGTATCATCTTTTAGACAACAAGTAACAAGGCTTAATCTAATATATTCCGCTGCAACAAATTCAATAGCTTTAATAGTCAGCAGACTGCTGAAGGTCGGTAGACTATTGAACCCTACTGAGTTTCTCAACTCCAAAAAGTTTTAAGTGTTAAGTTTATTCACCCCCACCCCCTCTCTAAACTTAACTAAAGCCTATTCAAGGAACCAACAACAAGATGATCATATATGGATTAACCTTAATCCTGAAGTGATTGCGGACTCCTGCTTGTTTCAAGATAGGGTTATATGTGTTCGTTGTGGATTTCTAAGAGGCGCGGTCCGAATCACTTTCACGTCAGCAATATTAAGGAATGAGTAGCGAGTGTGTGTTTCACAGATACAGAATCCATTACTTCCTGCAAGAAGTAGAAAGACAATCCCCTTATTTGTTAATCCTAGAAACTGATCGATCCGCAGAGTTCATATTGTTTATGAACTAATTGGTCACTAGTGGGTTAATGGTAAATAAGGATAAGATGTAATGAAGAAGGTTTACGGAAACATTTCCGCTACATTATAGATAGTCTATGGAGGGTTAGTCTGTATGTAATTATTATATTAATGGACGCTTATTGACTCGACATATTGAGAATAAGTTATATCTATAATCGATAGAGTTTAGTTCCGGATTTATGGATGCGTAATTCCGGAATTAATAAGTTGAATATAAATATTATGTTCGATGAATATCTTATTCAATTATTGTATCTACTGGTTATAGGTTCATTGTCCCCGGGTTGGCTCCTAACATGCGAGTCAATTCTCGTATTATGGTACCTCGAGAATAAATTAAATAGTTGGTATCTTTAATGAATATACGGAATATTACTTATTCGGTAATAATATGTAAACCGAAAAAGACATTTTCTATTATTCCATTACACATTATTGGCGCGACATGAGTAGAAATTTGGGAAAAGAACTTTTCCTGAATTATATCACATGTGTAATATATTTTTTATTTATTTTTCTAATTTAATGATGATTATCTCTTATTTAATGGAGATTATCGCTTATTTAATGAAATATATCTTTTCCTTAAATAAAAGATAATTGCCTTCTGGAAAGGGTAACTCTCTCTTGCTCGGTTATTTCTTTATATAAAGAGAGTTCCTCACAACACAATTGCAAGATAACTTCCGTGCCAATTTCACAGAAGAGAGGGAGAAAAATTAGTTTCTTGTCTTTAGCCATTGGGAAAAATAAAGTTTTTCTTGAAGCATATTCGAGGTGGTTCGAATGCGGGATCGACGTCCACCAGTCGTCGTTTGGAGATACAACTCGGAAGATCACGGCTTCTCTTCGGTTGGGTAAATCTTCAACCTTCTTGTAGTTTAGATTAATTAAATATGTGAATCATGTCGCGGTAAAATCGTAAACGAATTTTGGTTCGTTGCTTCCGCTATGCACGATCGAGTGTCTCGATCGGTGCTGTGAATCAGATTTGACGATCTTAAAAAGGAGGGAAAAATACGCTCGATTTTGCGAGCACGCACTCGCAATTTGGAGCATCGGAAAATTTTCGGATTTGGTTTTTCCATGTTTCGGATCCGGATTCGGGTGTTCTGCATATCCAGCATATGGTATTGGAGCCAGGTTAATGCAATTTTGCGATTTTGATTGCATAATTAATTAATAAGGAGTGGAATTGCTTGAAATTTGCATTTTTTAATATTCGTTATATATATATATATATATATATATATATATATATATATATATATATATATATATATATATGCATAGTTGACGAGATGTATTAGGGATGATGTATTGTTTACCCTTTAGATCTGCTGTAATCCTGTTATCCCGGGTATAAGAAATTATGTAATTTGATGTTATTTTAATCTTTTATAGTTATCGTTATAGTAATTCTTCTTTCTCTCCGTTAGTTTAATTAATGTCGTCAAGCATCCATATGCAAAGAAGTTGGTGGTGCAACGGTACAGGTATGCAGCAATGGATCGGGAGGTCAAGTGTTTGAAACACCCATGACTTGTTTTTATTCAAGTTTTTTTCTCTAGAATGCTACCTGTTTTTGGGAATGAAAATATATGGAGTTGCAAGGATTCGAACCCGCAACCCAAGAGTTGGAGGAAGACGCGTTCGACCACTGCAGGAAAGGAGTTTGTTACAAACTCTGAAGTGCCGAGTTTTGTGTTGTTCCAGATCTACCTCAACTTATCTTTAATTAGAAATTAGTAAACACATTTTGTTTTGGGTTTAGGCTTTTTTTCTATGTTAATAGATTAGATACGGGGTACCAACAATCTATCTCAGTGTCATACTTTTTCGCATTTATTTATTTGGTGATTATTTATGTGATATAACTATATCATACCATGCTATGCATCACCCTCATGAATTACACTCCTAGAATATGCATACATGTAAATAATTAACTTTGGTATTAATTAGGCATGTATGAGCACGTAATTAATTAAATTAAACGAGCAAACAGAATTTTATCTGGATAAAAAAATTCACATGATAAAAATAAAATTTACTGGGTAAATTTGATTTTGGATCTAAAATTCTTTTAGAATTTAGGTTATGTAATGGCTACATAAAAAGGATTTTAATGATCTAAAAAGTAGAAAATCGTGAAAAGATGGACACTAACTAGACGGTATTTGAAACCGATAAGTCGGTGATTGCTTTTCATGATTTATTGTTTTCGGATTATTGGAAAAATTTCGAGATCCCAAATTTTTATCGTCACTAAATTAGGACTACAAAATTCTTTGGTGAATTTTAGTTGTGTTAGTGTCTACACAAGGGATTTCTAAATAATCGATAAATTGGAAAATCATGAATAGTGACACTAGTTGGACGGTATTTGGAACCGATAAACTAGTGAAAACTTTAAATTACGTGATTTATTGTTTTTTTTTCTTCGAATTATTGGAAAATTCATAAGTCCTAATGTATTAGGATTATAAAATTCTTGGTGAATTTTAATTGTGTAGTGCCTACACTAGGAATTTTAATAAATCCATAAAATTGGAAAATCGTGAATATAGTGACACTAGTTAGATGGTATTTGGAACCAATTAACTAGTGGGAGGTTCAATTAAATGTTCATGATTTATTGTTTATCGGATTATTAAGAAATTCTAAAAATCCTAATGAGACTGCCTATTTTTCAAAATAACGAGTGGGAGCGGGGAAGGTGACAACTGACCCCATGGCCTCTAATGTGGCCACAAGCGCGTGAGAGAATGGTGATTACTCGTGCCGCTTTGATTTCGGCCCCCTACGGATGATCTTCACCGCTATCAAAATTCAAGGGTCTCTGAAAAGATAGGATTTGGTACTCGTCGGGTCACTGACCTACCCTACGGTGGCATACTCCGGGCGTACATAAAAATTTGAAACAATAGGTCACCCTCACAAGGATATTTTTGAAAATATCTTGGATGAAAAAGGAAGGTAATCAACAATTAAATGGAGATTTTTGATTCTCAATAGGTTTAATTGTTGAGCAAGATTGTCTCAATTTAATCGTCACCTCTTTGACCTACTCTACAGCGGCACTGTAGGTGTGAGATTAAATCCTCTGAATGGTAGGATAAAATGCATGCATGACATCACGTTTATAATTCGTAAAATCATTATTTGTTGTGGTGTATGATTTGATTTATATTTTTGTTTAGGGTTTATTTTTACAACTACATATCATCTCAAGATATCTAAACTGCTAAACACGAAAAATTGACTGGTAACGACTTCGTAAAAGTGGAAAAGTAACGAGAACGTTGAACTCATTAATTGAGAATGCAATTAATTTTCAGTAGTTTATTATCCTCTAGAGCCTTCAAACTTGAGTGATGTTGATAAGTATGTCACTACTATCATTCGTGTTGAACGAGAGACTAACGGCATTAGTTCAAAGATGACGAGAATGATTTTCTATCAATCTCACTGGACATCCCACAGTTCACGAGTAGTGGCTACTAAAATGAACTAATAGTTCAAGGCCATTTCCTTTTAGAGAAAGCCATGAATGTGAAGATAAATGTCTCCACCTCAAACTAAATAAGTTAAAGGCTAAACCGAAATATTAATAAAAGAAAGTATATGATAAGGAAAGTAATTTAAGATTACTAACCTATGAATTCTTAGAGACTTTCTTGACCGGGAATATGACTCAGAAGCTAAGTTCTTTTGTAAGAACAATGTAGCAAGGCATTCGTGATTAAAGAGTAGACAACGGGTATTTATTTCAGCTAAGATAGTGAGAGTAATATAAGGAAACAAATTTCTGATACTATATCAGATTTTAATCATAGGATATCAAAGAAATATATTTTATTTTTTTGATTCGTTGGAACAAATTGATTCACTTCCTTATTGAAAATTTTTTTGCCTCAAAGAAAGTGAATATGACATTTGTATACGAATATGAAGCTTGGACGTTTGTCCGATAAAGTCGGAACCACTAAGTAATTCTGCAAAGGTATATGTAACTTATCATAAACTATTAAGACAAATGGTTTCCATATTGAGGTAAACGATTCTTTGGCATTTATTAATTAGTACATGTTTCCTAAAGACAAGATCTTAAGACTGGCTAAGGGTAATTCCTCTCTCTCAGTCGAAGAACACCATCTCAAAGGAAAAATGACTAAGTAAATTTTCATTTGAGAAAGGGTACTAGAGCTAAAAAAAAAAAAGTATCATAGATTGTTTAAATTGACCTTCAGGGCCTAATTAAAGATGCAAGCTAGTGGGAGCTTTTGAGTGGTAGACATTTTGTCCTATAACTGCTCAAAACACTGATTATTTTATCTGAATATCTGGAGGAATCTCTGATATGACCAGAGAAGCAAGTATTCCATGCTCAGATATAGGCTATAGCATAGTTTTTGGCACTGATGCTCGGCCTACCTACCAGTGAAACGATTTCACTGAAAGGAAAAACCATGGATTGCTTTATGTTGTTATTGGCGTGCTACAATACACTGCTTAACTCAATTAAGGTTTGGTTGCAAAATAACGGTTTACCTTTTATTTAATACCGAAAAGTCTACCTAGAAGATGCTTATGAATTTGTGGATAAGGAGTGACGTACGTTTACTCCACTTCTGCAAATAAAGGCATTTAGCACTAGTGCTTGAAGGTAGGACTGGAGATTTTGCATACACATTCAGATGGTGACTGTTTGTGGAATATCTTAATGCAATGAGTGAAGGTTGGTTATAAGATTCTTAAGATCGGATAGTGACGGTTGCACCTTTCTAAAAGAATGTGCAAATAATAGCCTTGGACCTTGAAGTAAACTTACTCAAGGAAATTATTATCTAATTTAATCAGACCACATCCAACATTGGTTGTTGGGGATAACGCTGATAAATACTACTATACCAAATCAGAATGTCGATCTACCAAGTGCAGTGGGAGCATGTTTTAACCATTGACCCGCTGTGATTATATAGAATTTACAGTCTACTGGGGGTGATTGATAACCCATGGTCTTATGGAATAGCTGTATAGGATTCTGATAAAGGGAGATTGGTTTAAAGCCATATACCTGTAAATGGAGTTTTGATACTCCAGTTTTGTTCACACACTTTGGTGAACCACTTGAGTGTCATAGGCCCAGTGAGCCCTCTTCCCACTACCCCACCATTTCATCCTTCCCAACCATCGACCATTACTCCACCCACACCAATCCCATCACAAACCTCTCAACCAATCCACCACCAAAACTCTTCTCTTCTTCGCACACTTCAATTCTCCACCTCTGTTCATTTCTCCTATATAAACCAGCCTCCACACAACCATTTCCTCACTTCCATTTCACAACAATATAAAAATAATTTCTTCTTCTTTCTTGCAAAATCTGGCCACCATATCACCACCATAACCACCCAAATACTCCATTTTAACAACCCAACTCACCGTGAAACCATACCATAGCCCACTGCTGCTGAATTTCTGATGAGTTGCCACCATCATTTCTACAACTCGTTTCCATCTCCGTTCTTCCAGTTGCAGCAAGTTCCAGAGATTCAACCTCCAATACCCTCGAAATAGCGGGCATAAAGCTGTAAAATCGAGACCTTTTTCAGAAAGATGCCAGTTAGCACCTCTTCCCGAAAAATCTACAAAATCTCACTCGAAATTGCGAGCACCCTACCGTAATTGCGAGCTGACATTTCTAGAAACAGTCTTCGTCCATAAATTCATTCTCCAGTCTCCATGGCTTACAGACGCAACAAAGGACCACGCAGTCAGGGTGGGCAGCAGGATGTCCAAGGTGATGCCATGCCTTTAATCAACGGACATGCATATTTTGATTCGACACAGATCTACGAGTCATTCTGCACACACTGGAATGCATGTATTGTTGCTCATGAATGAGGTGTCGACCTCAATGACGTGGGTGAGCTTTTTGCGATGATTTTATAGCACTACAACTGGTTGTCTATGGCCGAGGTCCCGGCTAGTTTCAATGCCACAATTGTCTGAGATTTTATGCGTATGGTGCACATAACGCCCGAGCGCAATTTGCTATGGTTAAAGGCGTTCGGATTGATTTCTCCGTTGAGAAAATCAATGCATATTTTGGCATTGAGAACGCGCCGACTGGAGAGGATGAGTTCACTTCTACTACATGTGAACCTAATTTAGAGCAGTTGGAGATTATTATAGGTCACTTCGATAGCAAGTTGCAACATGACTTGTTTGGGTTCCCAACAATCTTTTTGGAGAACGACTTGACATGGGACAGACAAGTGCTGCATCGTTTCGTGATCACACATCTATTGCCATGTGACCACTATTCCTCGGTTACACCAAGGTAGGATAAGCTGATGTTCTTCCTCGAGATTGAGAATGAGGTGAATGCTGGTTTGCTTATGCATACTCGCATTCGGCAAGTTTCTAGATCCCGATGCGAGATACTTCCGTACGGGCACATGATAGATGCTTTTGTGATACAGGAAGGATGCCCTGTTCTAGCTGATGAGAGAGTGGATCCTTGGCCGATCCTTGATACCAATGCAGTGCCTGATGTAGGGC
The DNA here is from genome assembly GCA_036785695.1 of Gentiana straminea. NCBI lineage: Eukaryota > Viridiplantae > Streptophyta > Magnoliopsida > Gentianales > Gentianaceae > Gentiana > Gentiana straminea. Next base: position 7,717,782 of record JAVUPR010000224.1, on the reverse strand, counting down.
AAGGTAGAGGTCATAGAGTTGAGCGACGGGAGTGCACACCAGTACACGGTGGAGCTAGATCTCGGTAGGAGATCAATGAGGGGATTGCTCGAGAGATTGCTGATTTGCATGGGAAGAAGGATTATATGATGCAGCATCTCGGAATTCCCCTATTCCCCTCTACCCAGACAGTCCCCTAGACATAATGCATCTTCTTCAGTGGCTAGCACTTCTACCTCTGCGCCTCCGGGTTTTGAGCGCCCTGCTTCACCACTAGAGTATTGCTTTGATATGTCTAACTATGATGAGTAGACGTTTTTCTTTTATTTTGTAATTTTCTGCATTATTGTATTTTCTTTTTTTAGTCATTCTGACTTTGCATTATCTCTGCATCCTTTTCATTATTGAAATATAATATATTTTGTCAACTTAAAGTTGTTTGCAGTTTCTTTTAACTTCTTACTGCCGCGCAATGTGTTAATCAATTTCAGTTCCCCCGAATGCTTCTCTTTGTTTGCAAGTTTTATTGTAGATTTCCAGGATTTTTACTATATTTTGCTCCTACATGATGATACGGATTCCCTTTCGAGCTCTACGCTTAACTAAGCTAAGTTCCTTTTGCCAATTTCCAACAGTCTCAATTTTTTTCGACGCATTTTTGACAATTTATCTTTTTTATCTGTTTCTCAAATAAGATTGTAAGAGATATGAAGTCTTCGATCTTTTGGAGCTAATTAATTACATATTTGTTTCACGAACGAATGGACGAAAGTCGTCCCAACTTTTAAAGTAGTCGTGTATTAACCGCGTATTCTTTTTTATGAAACGTCTTTTAAGCACATATAACTCACTTTCTTCAGTGTGTAGTATAGATGATGCCTTATGTTGACTTGTGTTGACCCTAGTTTTTCAGAGTTTTGTTCTACCTATGGTCATTGTGGATCTTATAAAGGCTAAGGATTTACGGATTCGGTAGTTTATCAAATTCAGTGGACCGTGAGGATGGATAGATTTTTGAGAGTGTCCAACCTGCCTGAAAAAGAATGAAAAATTCTTTGGCAAGATGGTAGCAAGTTCGGTGTTAGATTTGATATGGTTTCTTGCTTGGCACCCACCATTGCAAGTTTCTTCTTGATATCCTACCTGGCCCTCGCACAAAAATAAATAAATAATCAGATAAACGTGAGCTTTTAGGTGGGTACTTGGTTCTCGATCCTCCTTGCCTAGTTGACTTGACCTACAAAATCATAATGAAAATAAAAAAAATAAAAATTAATGGCGTAAAGCGACAAACATTCTTGTGATTTGCTAGTTAGACCCCGAGTCGATATAAAGTGATTTAGTGTATGTAACTGAGGCTTGAGAGTTATTTCACACACACAGGTTCATGAATCGAATATTGTTTAATGCGTTACTTATGGATAGTAGTTGACATGGTTCTTATCTAGACTTAGTGATGCATAGCTGCATTTCATGAACTTGGATATTGGTCCGTGAGTTCATTTTCTTTCGCCTTTTTGTTCGGGACAACCAAAAGCTAAGTGGGGGGGGGGGGGTAGTTGATAACCCTATACCTTGTACCATAAACTATACCATTATTTACCCCAAATTGTGCTCAATTGACGAGAGATATTCCGGTTATCGTGTGAAATACGTGATGATTTCTTAGTGCATGTTCATTTGTCGTCAATTCCGCATTTATAATTTTATACCGCAAAGATGGTAATGTTTTGTCACATTTTCTGTGCTTTTCAGGTGTACCATATTCTACAATTGTAAAGAGTGGATCCAGGCTGAAGAAAGTTAATGGGCCAAAGTATCGTAGTTCAAGAAGAAGTCTGCTAAGATGAGAAAGACTGAAGTTAGGCCCGCAATTGTGGAAACCCTACCGCAATAGTGAGTCTTGGGCAAAACTAAATCAGAAGCTATCGAGTTTACATTAAATTGGCTAGGGATACATTGTATAAGTCGGTCTATAACATCTATAAAAAGGCTGTAGTAGTCCTTGAAACATATGCCTTGAATAATATTGAGTTTTATATGATATAAAGTTCATCGGTTTTCATTTTTAGTTTTCTCTTGGTTTTTTCTTCTCCAAACCATCGACTAGCTTGAGTCGATCAAGCTAGACCACCATAGTTAAAGATATGAAGCTTTGAACGTTCCTTTATATTTTTGTTATGGTTGATTAGCTTAGATTGATGCGATGTAATTAATATGCATGTTCAAATGCACCTGTAATTCACCAGAATTAATCAGAACAGAATGTTGTAAATTCTACGAACCGCCCCGCTCGCAATTGCGGCGGTCTATACCATAATTGCGAGGACCTTTTAGGTTACCCTAAATCTAGAGATTCAGCGTCAGCTACGCTGATCGACAAGTTTAATTCAAGATAGGTTAGATATGGCCAATCTACTTCTCGTACTTTGTAAATTAACATGAAGGACTTGCAAGGTGAAGTGTTAATTAAAACATAGTCTGGATCAATCTTTAGGAACATGCTAGTCATTGTCGATAGATGTGTAGGGAGGTTCTCGGTCTTGGGCCAGTACATTCTAGAGCTTATTGCATGTGGGTTAATACAACCAACGAAGGATGTTAACTTCACATAGATGTTTACTGTCCTTGTAAATAGAAGTAAACAAGGTTAGGAGATTGCACCCGTAGCTAAAGCTGAATTAACATAAGTTCTGATTAGGTTAGAAATTACGGGGGGGAGTAAATATAATGACTAATTACATCAAGTTAGGAGACCGGTTATGAGAGGAAAACCAATTTCTTTTTTGTCTTTATGTTGGTCAAAGACCATTCTATGTGTTCTTAATTAGGTTAATACGTTTAATTCCAATGTTGCATTGTCTCTGTGGGATCGACCCTGATTTGCCGTTGCTATTTTGTGATTGACCTAGTACTCTTTCTAGTATATGCGACCTCACAAAGCTGGTGATGATAAGCTGGTGATGGTGGTGGATACATCAATGGATACGGAGGGTAAACGGGGTTAAGGTGAGTAAACTGGTGATGGATGGGGGTAAACTGATACTTGAGGTGGATAATTCGATGTCTGAGGAGGATACATGACTGGTGGTGGAAAATAAACTAGTGGTGGAGGTTAAGTTGTTGAGGGTGGTGGTATAGTCAAAGGTGGCAAAGATATAGGAAACTCAACTGTGAACCCTACTGAAGAAATGCGTGAGGTAGGAAGCAGTACCTGTAGAAGGCATGAAATCTGACACCAACGGCAGTATGGTATGAGAAGCACTCACAAAACCCAGTTGAAGAACCCATGTACCCACTGTACCCTCTCGAACCTCTGCTTCTTCCTCATCTCTGACCTCCCCGGGATTTTTTGAGCTACCAACTCCACTCAGATACGGATTAGCCCTTGTTCCAACCACCATTTCTGCTCCAAAAGAAGAGGCTAGTGAGTCAAAAAAATAAACTTATCTTTCATAGTTTCAACTATAGCCACGGAAAGAAAACGAATATCCGATTACAACTGTGACATCCCGTTCCTGAATACCGAGTCCTTGTTCGGAAATCGAATGTCCGGCACGTATAAAACATAAAATATATTAACTTATATACGTAATACTCTATAATTAATAACATAGCTAAATTTTCATGTAAGATAAAATGACTCGGGATTACATAACGTTTCTAGGGGTAGAATAAAGAACCCAACGTTGATTCCATTACAACATCAATTCAAGAGAATTCAATAAAAATCAACCAAAAGATAAGTGCCAAAAGATAGTCCAAGCTATTACAACACTTGATAAAATTCTCAAAAGTCTAGTCTATTACAAAAGTTAAATATTGATAAAGCATCAAGATGTCACGAGAACACTCCTCGAAGAACTCGTACACCTCATCACCCACATCAACTTCTCGGGGTGGGAAACAACATAACAAAAGGTAAGTACAAACGTACTTAGTAAATGGTTGAAGTACTGAATCTATACAAGTATTAACATGATTATCAAGCAAACATAATATCTCGTATGTTTCACTCACTCACAACACTCTACTAGTCTCACTAGTTGACTTAACCACATAAGAAATTTGTTACATGTTAGTCCAATATGACACTTTGCATGGTGAAGACTGCAACACGACACATTCAGCAACTCACATGGCATGAGTATCTAAAACGTGAGGAAATATTACACATGTCCGGCACAAGTATCTAAAAAGTGTGATGGTGTAATAGTTCCATGCTGCGTCAACCAGGACTAGCATGTTTTAGCTTTTAGACAAGTCAAGTACGTATTTAAACGTTTAATCTAACCACTTAAGCTCATTGCACATAAAAGCCTTCCTAAAGACCACTAGACCCTAAACAGACTCTACATTACACTACTTAGCACATTGCACTGAAATATTAGATTCTAATCCAATACCCACGAGGCTAAGAAATAAGACTTTCGGTGATCCCGAGTTTCTCCCCGTAGAGGGTCTCCAAAAGGTGCTGAGCCGAATACACCAGAAACCGAACCCTTAACTTCGTATGTAGTGAGACATTGAACTCAAGTCAACATCACGTAAGGCCAATATGTAGAGTGTTTCAATGCTCCCCTGAGACACGGTGCGGAGCCGAAGTCACTAGAACACGTACATTTAACTTTACAACAATCCATATAAGGCTTTACAACAGTACACAGATAACTCAAGAGAGCAACAACAAAATACTCTTTTTTTTAAACATCACAACTATAAGGTACTGCATTGTATCAATTTAAGACCTATAGTTACTGCCTTATATCGTCACTTTATTTCTATTTTCTACTTTCTATTTTTTTTTATTTATTTAAATTTTTTTCTGAAAAAAAAAAAAAAAAAAAAAAAAAAGGAGGGAACCACCGTCTCCTTTCTTTCTAAACCTACCGCATACATTATTTGGGTAAACAAAATCCTAGCCTAACCCAATAATAGTATTAGCAATGAAATAATAATAAAATAACATAAAATGGATAAAAGACTAATAGATTCACATCCCCATATAATAGCTGTGAACCTGCCGACATGAATTCTACAGGGTGCTGGGGCTATCCCCTAGATATGACCTAGTGGTAAGGAGCGGGGTGTTATAATGACAGCCGGACCCTAAGCTGGAGGTCAGCGCTTCGATTCCCGTAAAAGATGTTGATTTCCGATTGATAACACCCTCCAGTGATGGGGAACCAGCAAGCCCCTGACTCTAAGCTCTAGGTGTTATAAAACTGATGGAGATAACTTCAGATGCAAGAAACAGAAACAGAAGCAATCAAACATAAACAATCAAAGAAGATAACAGAAACAAGAAGAACACAGATTTAACGTGGAAAACCTCTCAGTGGGAGAGGTAAAAAACCACAGGCAGAAAAGAGATGTTTTTATTATGCACTAAATTTTACAGATTTCAACACACACAGATAATGAGACAACAACTGTATTTATAGGCACAAATCCCTAAACCCTAGCCGCAAGGAACCTTTGTCTGATGCACCATAAATACCCCTACACGTGTCCTCCATTTAATGACACTGTATAGCTGTCACATACACGTAACGAATTAACAGATGTGGGACCCTGCTGTATTCCAGTGCTCAGCAGACTATCACCCTGCTGATAGTCACCCCGCCGACGTAAGCTTAGTAGACTCCACCCTACCGAAGCACGAATTGAATACACTTCTCACCGTCCATCACACAAACCGAGTCTTCGATTGGTTCCACCGGATGTAGAGTTTAAGTCACTTTACCGACAAATCTCCACCTTGACTTCAACTCTCACTAGAGTAAAACGAGTTGCATAACCGGATGTACTTGTACCGTATGCATTCGTCAATGCCGGATGTACTTGTACCGGACTATCTCCACAGCATCCACTCCACTGATCTGCCCTCAGTAAAGTTTCCAGAAATAGATTATAAGCTTTGAATATTCAGTAAGTCCAGGCAAAGCTGAAACTTACTCTGCTGAACTGGTTTAGTGAACATATCAGCATGATTCTCCTTTGTGCCAATCTTCTTCACCACAACCCTCTTCTCATTCCTCAAAAATGATACCTGACATCAATATGCTTGGTTCTCTCATGATGAACCTGATCCTTGGCTAAACATATTGCACTAAGACTGTCACAATATATATCAGCCTGATCCCGATGCAACCCCAAATCACCGACTAGCCCCTTCAACCGGATACCCCCCTTAGTTTGCTTCAAGAAGAGCCATGTTCGCTTCGGTAGTTGATAAGGCTACGTAGCCCGAAGAGTAGCTTTCCACCGACCACTTTGCATTTCCCAATGTAAACACATAACCAATCATTGATTTTCTACTTGTCAACATCACTGCATAATCGCATCACGGTAACTTTGTGACCGGACTAGTATCACCTCCATAAATGAGACCAACATCACCGTACCTCTCGGGTACCCGAATATCCTTTTAACGCCTTTCCGGTGTTCCTTTCCAGTTGAGCCATAAACCCGCGACAACACCGACCGCCCGAGCCGGATCGTGCCTAGTGCAAACCATGGCATACATCGGACGCCAACCGCACTAGCATAGGGAACTTTTGACATATACTCCTTCTCTTCACTGATTGTGAAGCATAGACGGACAAATGAACATTTGATGCCATAGGAGTATCTATTGGTTTTGCGACGACATCCCAAACTTGGCCAATATCTTCGCACATAACCCCGCCGAGACAAGAACAACTTCTTCGACTCCTATCTCTCCGCATCTCCATCCCCAAGATTTTCTTGGCTGGACCCAAATCCTTCATTTCAAATTCAGCACTAAGAAGGTTCTTCAGATTTTGAACATCAGACTTCCTTGTTGCAGCTATCAGCATGTCATCCACATACTGTTTACGACTAATTTTGTGGTTTTTATCGCTTTATTCCGTAACAATATTCTTCGTATTTTATTACTTTTTATAGAAAAGTAGGAGTTTAATTGAAATATTGAGGGGTTGTGTATGAAAAGGATTAAAATGCAAATTCGAGCTATTTATGTGGTTTATTAGTCATTTTCTATCTATATATATATATATATTTCTACAGTTTGCATGTTTTTACCCCCTTGTAGATATACATTTTCGAGCTATAAAGAGGATTAAATGGTGTCAAGGATCGAGTTTATACGAAGGAAAAGAGATAAAGGGGAAGTCGATTGAAGATAAAGATGAGAAAATCACTTTTTAACCAAGTTGAACGCACGTTTGATGTGGCGTCCAGTGGACGGGCGTTTGAAGTACCGGACGGGCGTCCAGAAGGAGATTTTTGATTCAGAGTTTGATGATTTTTAGTGGACGAGCGTCCAAATTAAAGAAGGACGGGCGTCTGACGTGACTCGGCCCGATTCGAAGATTTGACTGAAGCTTGGACTGGCGTCCACCCTTCTGGACGGGCGTTCAAGGCCGACTTAACCCTAGCCGCCTTAAAATTCTATAAATAGCAGCGTGTATTAAACCCTAGGAGACATCTCATACGCATTATTCACTCACAACAAACCCTAGCAGCCGCATATCCTATAGAGAAAACAAGAAGATGAACTCTTCCATCCCAACAATCATGATCACCAACATGATTGTTGGCTAAGCAATTCGCGGTGGGACAACGGATGAAACCGATCAACATCAACACCAACTAGAGAGATTTCTGTTGTATTTTTAGTGAGTTAAGTTACGGTTTTTCGTCAATTGAATATCGTTTTATATTGTCTACGTTTTGTTTGAATCGAAAGATTGATAAAACTACTTTTATGCTTTGAATTTATATGAGAATATTGTTCAAGCTTTGGTTTATTTCAATTGATGCAATTAGTTGTAATTCAAGAGATCGTTTATGATTAATTGAGTAGAGTTTTGGAGACGATATAATGATCTTGTTATGCATGCCGTTTAGTTTTGCTTGAAAAACATAACGAAACCCTAGAATTCGTTTAAGGAAATTTTATCGAATTCGTGATAGATCATTACTAAAAATCGTATCTTTAACTTGCCATCTAGTTGGGGTTGGGTTGGTTGATCGGCGGATTCCCGTTGCCTTGCCCTTCCTTTTTATTATTTGATAAACCAAATCGCTCGTATCGACTTTGATTGCTTCGTTTAGTTGTTTTTCTAAAACCCTAGTTTTTACATACTGTTTTTCTGCATATTTTCTGTTTCCAGCGTGTTATCGGACGCCCGTCCATAGTCGAATTTTCCTGTTTCCTGTTTTAGTTTAGTTTTACTCATCGTTTTTTATATTATAGTTAGTATAGACCTTAGTTTTAGATAATACTTTGTGACATAATCGATATAATAATTGCACTTTAATCCGATAGACATTCGACTCCCTTAGGACGACCCGTTAACACCCTATACTACGAACCTTATACTTGAGGTGTTTCGGTTTATAAATTTAAAACGAGTTTTTACCGAACACATACAGAACAAGATAGATATATGATCCATCTTTCAGCAGACTGTGGTATACACAAATGTCATAAGGACTTCTGTTGTAACCCTGCTGAAGCATAAAACTATCAAACCTTTTATACCACTACCTTGGAGCTTGCTTCAAACCATACAATGATTTCTTCAACTTGCAAACATAATTTTCCTTTCCAGGTACTTGAAAACCCTCAGGTTGTGTCATGTATGTCTCCTTATCCACCTCACCATGTAGAAAAGCAGTTTTCACATCTAATTGCTCAAGTTCCAGATCCTGCTGTTCCACCATTGCTAGTAACACCCCGATTGAAGTGTGTCGACCACGGTGAAAATATTTCATCAAAGTCAACCCCTTCCTTTTGACCGAATCCTCTTGCAACCAAACGTGCCTTATACCCGACCCCTTCGCCTTAGTTATTCCTTCCTTTTTTTGAAAATCCATTTACAAGTCACAACTCCCTTGTCAGTAGGCTGTTTGACCAATTCCCAAGTCTGATTCTTCAATAATGACTCCATTTCATCTCTCATGGCTGCATGCCACTAAGATGCTTCTATACATGTCACTGCTTCCCTGTAAGTAGTAGGTTCCGCAACCTCTACCTCTTCAGCAACTTGGAGTGCATATCCAGCCAAATCATCATATCCATATCTCCTTGGAGGTATCCCAACATTAGATCTTCTAGGCCTGCTGGCAACTAGACTCTGCTGATCAATGTTTGTATGACGCCCGCCGAGGTCTCGGTGGGGCCGGCTTGGATCGGTTCTCGCTTCATTATCCAGATCAGTATAGTGTTGATTTTGGTCCACTGATTGTTGAATATCAGTAGACTCCACCTGAAGCTCCACCTGTTTCTCAACACTATCAGATTCAGCATTGGTTTCAGACTCAGTAGACCTCCCCACTGATGAGATTAACATAGAATTTTCATCAAACACAACATCCCTGCTGAGGATTACTCTGGACTCTGCTGATGACCAAATCCTATACCCTTTCACTCCATCACCATACCCCACAAACACTCCTTTCTTGGCTCTTGGCTCCAACTTCCCTTCACTAACATGATAGTAAGCTGTACTTCCAAAAACCCTTAGAACTGAGTAGTCAGCAGGCTTGCCTGACCACATCTCAAATGGTGTCTTGAGATTGATTCCAGTGTGAGGGCTCATGTTGATTAAGTAGCAAGCTGTCTTAACAGCCTCTGCCCAAAATCTCCTTGATAAACCAGCTTGAGAGAGCATACATCTTGCCCTCTCCAGTAGAGTTTGATTCATCCTTTTAGCTACACCATTCTGCTGAGGTGTATTCCTTACAGTATGATGTCTGGCAATACCCTCAGCTGCACAAAATTAATCAAAATCCGTCCAACAGAATTCCAGACCATTATCTGTACGAAGCTTCTTGATTTTCTTGCCTAACTGATTCTCTACTAGGGCCTTCCACTGCTTGAAGTTATTGAATGCATCACTTTTGTTCTTCATCATCACCACCCAAGTCATCCTTGAATAGTCATCTATGAATGACACAAAATATCTGTGACCACCCAATGACTCAACTTTTGATGGACCCCAAAGCGATCGAATGGATATAATCAAGTGATGCCTTTGTGTTGTGCAACCCCGCCGAGAACTTACTTCGTGCAACTTCCCAAACACACAATGTTCACAAAAGTCCGATTCTTAACCTTATATCCTCCAAGAAAACCCGTTGAAGAAAGAACCCGCATACCCCTTTCACCCATGTGACCAAGTCTCATGTGCCACAAACTCGAGTCTCGCTCGAGATCGGTGAACTGCTGAGGATGCAACGACGAGCGGTGCCGGATACGGTAGATCCTTGTAATATATACAAGGTTCCCCTCTTGATGCCTTTGAGGACTACAATCGAATCTTTAAAGACATTCACCGTCCACCTTCACCCTTGAAATTGAACCCTTGTCATCCAAGGGATCGAGAGATACCAAATTCTTGGTCATCTCGTGGAACATGTCTTACATCCTTCGGTGTACAAAATTTACCATCCTCTCGTCCTTAACTTTACCGAGCCAATTCCCACAACTTTACGGACCTTGCCGTTGGCCATATAGATTTGACCACCATCTATCTGCTCATAAGTAGAAAACCACTCCCTGTTTGGACAAATATGGTAGGATGCTCCAGAATCATGTATCCACACATCATTATGGTGTGTAGAGTCCCCTGCAACTAGAACCAGATCCTCATCAGATTGCTCAGTAGCCAAAGCTACTGTGCCAGAATTGCCTTCCTACTGTTTCTTCTTCCTTGGACAATTGGACTTCCAATGTCCCTGCTCCTTACAGTAATTACAGACATCAATAGACTTAGGACCTTTGGACCCCGACTTCTTTTTCTTCTTCTCGTCCATATCATTTTCCACTATTCTTTAGCTACTAGCCCAGAGCCCGACCGTCCGTCCCACGGCTTGTGCCTAAGCTCCCCGGCATGTAAGGCGGACCTCACATCCTCTAAAGCTACCGTATCCTTCCCAACTATGAAAGACGCACAAAGTTTTCATATGATGCCGGTAATGACACCAACGGGATTAGGGCTGCATCTTCATCTTCAATTTTAACATCAATATTCCTTAAATCAAGTAATATTGTGTTCAGCTGGTCAAGATGTTCCCTCAGTGGACTCCCTTCATGCATCTTCAAACTCAACAACCTCTGTTTCAACAACAATTTTTTGGTCAGTGACTTGGTCATATACAAGCTTTCAAGCTTTTTCCACAACTTGGCTGCGGTGTCTTCCTCGGCAACCTCGGTGATAACATCATCGGATAAGCACAACATGATGGTTGAATGTGCTTTCTCTTCCGGACGGCATAATCTGTTGCACATGTATTTGGTTTGTCGGATAAAGGATTCCACAAACCTGTTTGTTTCAACGGTGCACGCATCTTAATTTGCCACGGACCATTACTTGTTCCTTCCCGTAAATTTATCGATTTTTACGTTTACTTCTTGACATCTTTTCTTGCTAAAGATCACAACTTTATCACGGATCCTAGCACCTTGCCGAAGGCCTTGGTGAAGACGAAGTTGATCGTACGGATTGTTTTCTCCGAACACCGGCTCTGCTACCACTTGTTATAAAGCGATGGAGATAACTTCGGATGCAAGAAACAGAAACAGAAGCAATCAAACATAAACAATCAAAGGAGATAACGAAACAAGAAGAACACGTATTGAACGTGGAAAACCTCTCAGTGGGAGAGGTAAAAAACCACGGGCAGAAAAGAGATCTTTTTATTCTGCACTGAATTTTTACAGATTTCAACACACACAGATAATGAGACAAAAACTGTATTTATAGGCACAAATCCCTAAACCCTAGCCGCAAGGAACCTTTGTCTGATGCACCATAAATACCCCTACACGTGTCCTCCTTTTAATGACACTGTATAGCTGTCACATAACAGAATTAACAGATGTGGGACCCTGCTGTATTCCAGTGCTCAGCGGACTATCACCCCGCGATAGTCACCCCCGCCGACGAAGCTCGGTAGTAGACTCCACCCTACTGAAGCACAGAATTGAATACACTTCTCAGCTGTCCATCACACAGCTGAGTCTTCAGATTGGTTCCACCAGATGTAGAGTTTAAGTCACTTTACTGACACTAGGTTACCTGATTAACCTCTCCCCACATTCCTGTGGGATCGGGGGGTGGGGGGCCCTCACGGTTAGGGTTTAACCATTTTTTACAGGGTGCTAGGGCTGTGGCGTGGATCATCACTTATAGTAGCTTAAAAATTATGTCAAACAACATAAGAAATTAATCACTCGGTTAGAATATCATTTACCTTAAATCTTTTGAAGAAAGGATGGATTTTCAACTTGAAGCTCGAGACCACCAAGAACTCACCAAGAATAGTTTGAGGATTCGAACACCCACTTGATTTATTGCACCTAAAACATAGATTCGTGGTTGTTATAATCTTTAAACAACTTGAATCTAAAAGATAACCCATGAAACCTAGAAGATTTGAAAAGTAGATCTAGATTTAGAAACAACATAAAGAAACTTACTTGGAGAAAAACTTATTCTTCCCCTATGACTTGGGGGCACTCACCCCCTCGGATCCGCAGAATAACACAATTATATATATTATGTATTTTTTCGCCCCCACAAAAATTAATGTCGCCCCTATCATATATAATAATCAGATAATTTGACATAAGGATTTTATCATGTAAATAATTATACATAGTTATTACCAAAGTGATATATTTAAACGAATATTAATAAGTTTTGATATGTTGGTTTACTAATAGGAGTCTAAAGGTTAATGTGTTGGGATCCTGCAACATATGTTAGAGTGTTTTTCATTTATGCGTAAAGTATATAATCGTGTTTTTTTTTGCAATATATAGTAGTATTTTTCCGAATCCAAGATGGCAAATAAAACACTACTATACATCGTTTTAATTGCAAAAAAATTTTCGAATTATCGCCCCTGTCGCCCGGGATCATGCATTCGCCCATGCTTCCATGTTCTCCACTTCTTCTTCCTCTTGGGGTGATAAATCTACAATTCAAATGGAGAGATCGGTGAGAAAAGTTGATCATTCACCTTCCTCACTCTTTTTTCTCTCCACACTTTTCCCCCTCTTTTCTTTTGAAGTTTGCAAATGAAAGAATACATGGGGAAAGGCTTAGGGTATTGGGGTTGTATGGAAAGTTTTCATTTCCCAAATTACCACTCCTTAAATCCAACCCTTATTCTTTTATTTAAAAAGGGATAATGAATATAATATATTGTAAAATATGAAATGACACTTACGCCTTTTCATGAAAACACGGGTATCACATTTACTATCTGATATTGTCATTGTAACGCTCCGCTCCCGGATACCAAGATCTTATCCGGAAGAGAACTTTCGGCGCGTATAATATTAAAGCAACGGAAGCCCACAAGGCTCTGGTAAAAACATAAATGCTACTAGAATAGAATACAAACCGACTATAGCTGAATTGTTTAACTTACAACAATGAAAGGTCAAAAGGTAACAACGTACGATGTCTAAAAGAACGACGATGCTGAAAATCGCCGGGTATCAATCTGGGCCGTTTAATCTAGGGTAATATGAATGAGGGATGGTTTTTTTGGGTGGATTTAGGCTGAGCTTGAGAGTTCCTCTCTCATGTTTCCTACGTATCATGTTGATTTATCACGAATCTTGTCTTTCGTAGTTCCTTAGGGTTGTTTATATAGGGGCGTCTTGTCCGTTTCCTTGTTCAACAAGGATTCTAATTCTTGATCCCTAAAGATAATCTCATGTGTATCCCTATAAGTTAAGGATAATTATCGATATTTTAAATATCAAAATAAGAGTCTGAATGGGTAAAGGATCCTTAGCATCTTCCCATAATTATCTCATAAGCACGTGGGCTAATTATCATACAAAGAAGGTTCTGGCCGACCTGCGTCAAGCCCCCCAGGCCATCTCGGCCCGAACTGCACTGGCCCAGCTCCGTTGTGACCTAGCAGGCCTGCGGTGGTCAGGGGAGCAGGACCGATCTCCTACCTGGGGTTCGGATCTGTCCTTAGGCGTGAAGTGTGGCTCCTGCCCCTTAATGTTATAGTTTTTATGTCTTCGTTTAATGTTTGATCAATTAGAAGAGGACACGTGGTGAGGCTCAGTTCAACCCTCATCATAGAAGGTACAACTCTTTTCATACAAACTTGAAACAAAAGTACAAAATGGTCTATCAATAAAATACATCATAGTCTAAAACATCATATATAATAAAAGAAATGTAAGCATCAAGCATGTCATCAACTCAAATGTCAACCTCAAAGTCGTCATCCAACACTTGATCAACCTGTCCGTCTTCTCACCCAAAAAGCATACAAACAAACATGCAATTGAGGTAAGTACAAAGTACTTAGCAAGAGGAAGAAGCTAATGTATAATTAAAGTTTACAGCGAAAGGTTTAATAATTATTATTAAGTTTTCTTCATTAGACCGACTCAATTCTATGGTTCACTTCATGCTCATCAACATGTCATGACTCTTGGTTTCTAGCTTAGCTTATCTCTGTTACAACCGCATTCATGGGCACTCTGCATGGTGTTCATCCACCACGAGATAGCTGGGTGCAACCTATTGGAGGATCACCCCAATAGCCACGGAAGTCTATTCTGGTAGACTCCGATAGTGTACATGTTCGGTGAAGTTCCACCACTACCATTTAGCCGTTTATAGGCCAGCAGTGTCGTTCACTTATTGAATGCCAACAAATCGCGATATGACCTTGTGCATTACCAAGAATGACATGACGTTTAATCTTTTAACCACACAAGTATGGTTGTTATTAATTATTAACTATCCTCCTAAGTGTTTTCAAGTAAGCTCCCTTACATCTACTACTTTCTTTCCTAGGCCACTAGACACGGACAAGGCCTAGCACATACACAAACATTGATAGATACTAATCCATCAAAGCACATGCCAATCATACTCTTCCGATGGTCCCGAACTTCAACTCTTAGGAAGCATTCATTTGGTGCCGGAACTAAACGCATCAGAAGCTTAATCATGGCTTGTTCAAGTTTATTTAGTGTTATTAGATCAAGAAACAACAATTAAAACTATACTCAGAGCTCAAAACACAACATTTCCCTAAAACAGGTCTTAATGCGCACATATTCAGCTGAATGCGCACACATTGAGCATTAAGGATGATTCTGCTAGGGCAATGCGCACGCATTGCCCTCTGATGCACACACATTCGACTATTTGACAGATTCAAAATGCTTCTACTCAGCCAATGCACACACATTTCTTAGGAATGCGCACACATTCACCAATAAACACCCTAAAACATACTTTTATGAACTTAAACGATTCCCAACCCTTTCCCAACATGATCAACATCAATTTGGGTAACAAAACAACAAAAAAAAAACCATATCTCAACATGCCATAGCACTTCACACATTAACTACAACATTTAAGCACAATTTATAACACCAAAACATGCCAAAACTCAACACTAGCATCATAAAACCTTAATTAAACATTAGGATAGAGCCTCTTCCTTGTCATCCAAAGCAAAGCAAAGCAAAGCAAAACTTGAAGCAAACAGAAAAACCCTTCTGATTCCTCAAGAGAAAACATGGATGATCATCAATTAGATCTAAATTAATCATGATCATAAGTTTCTACACCAACTATACTACGAATTAAACAATTTTAGAACAACAGAAAGGCTCAGAACTTAAAGATCTCTAACTAGGGCAAAACTATTAACTTTCAGAACTTGGAAAACTTGTTATCAAAACGGTGCTCTTCTCGCAATGATCACGAATCTCTACTCGAAACTAAAAACCGATAAGACATGAAGAACTATGACGAGGATTTCCCTTTTCTCCTTTCATGTTTCTCTTTTGCCTTTCTCAAAGTTCAGAGTTAGTGCAATTGTGAAGAATGAATTTTCCTGAGAACTTCCCATCAAATAAGGAAGTTACTTAGTCAAAAATAACTCCCAAGGAGTTATTTCCTTTTAATTCCCTTATTATTTTTTAACTTAAAAGAATAAAGTATACTAATTTTATAAAAGACCATTTTGTCCTTTTTAGAAGATACGGGATGTTACATTCATTAACATAAATCTTCAAGTGATTTGGACCTTAGGTATCTCTAAAGTCAAAGCTTCCACACATTCAACACTATTGATCCAAAGAGTCAAACCTAAGTACCATTCCAACTTACTTTCTTATGTCATCCACCTAATAACCAACCATACAATCCTATCATCTCCGATTATAGCACATTCTTGACTTAGCTCCACCAAAACTTCGAGTCACAAGGTCACTTTTATCTTCCACACCAAGGTTGCCTAACGCTTCATCCCAAAATCAACATATGCAAATCCACTACTTTCAAGTTAGATACACATAAGTTCTTTTCAACAATATTCATCATCACAACGTTTCCACACTTCAGTGAAGGTCGCTCTAACCTATGTATCCATCCTTACCTTCGAGGAACTAGCTATTTAACTCAAGAAACCTCATAACCATCTTATTATTAATTCATCACTAATCCGTCTTTAGCACACCCAAACCATAACCATACTTCAAGCTTTACTAGTCTTCAAATGGGAAACCATAAAGACATTTTCTACCAAGCTTATAAGGTTTTCCTATAGATAAGAAACAACTTTCAGCGGTGAGTTTGTCAACAACCATAAAATTTTGAAAACAAGGAACATCTTCGCAAAATGTTTCATGATAAAATCTAAGTAAATTGGAGGATTGTTTCGTGAAGAAATCACAAATGACGGACGAGGAAGGAAGACAAAAGAGTTTCAAATAATGCATGTTTCTGTTTCGTTCACAAACTAATATATGCTTTTAAATCAAATGTTGTTATGACATTGCTTAAAGATTTGCAACAAAGGTGCAAACGTTCAAAAAGAAATGAGGGCAGCCCTTTATTTAACGTGGGGATTCAGAAGCTATTTCTTCCAATATAAAAAAGAACGATTTAAAACAAAGCAGCCAATTCGATCTTTGTAATTAAACTTATCATAAAAGATACTCTAAAAGCAAATTCAAAATATGAAGTCGTTTCACAATGTATCGGTTAAACTTGATACAAACCGAGAATTATGCAAACCCCAATTCTTAAGTTTCGGAATGTAAGGTTGCTTCTTGAAACCAAAATTTTAAAATGATGAAAATGTTTGAAAGAAAAAAAATATAACACATCAAAACAATACGCCTCCAGGAAACTAAATTCCACAATAGGCAAACTTTTACTGAGCTTCAAAGAGTTTCAAATGGAAGATTTACTAGAATATGAGTTACAAATAGTATGGATGGGGAAACATTTGAAATCAGGGGTAACCAAGTATGAAACCAAATTATTATAAAAGAGAACCTCGTTAAAGAAAACATTGGATTGGAAAGTCACCATGTAATTGTTTCTCGTCACAGAAGGGTATTAAATCTACAACACTTAGTCTTTACCTATTAAACTCCTTATCTTGGATAACAACTAGGTTAAATCCTTATGCTTCAAAGCCACCCAGCACCTATAAACCTCCACACCTAAACATCCAATGTAAAAGAATAATGTATATCCTTTCTTGAGCAAGAACTTAAATGGTTTTAAAAGTTTAATTACATACATCAACCATGACATGATT
The DNA here is from genome assembly GCA_036785695.1 of Gentiana straminea. Lineage (NCBI taxonomy): Eukaryota > Viridiplantae > Streptophyta > Magnoliopsida > Gentianales > Gentianaceae > Gentiana > Gentiana straminea. Next base: position 7,700,196 of record JAVUPR010000224.1, on the reverse strand, counting down.
GACTTGCACAAAACAAACTGAACAGATTTTCAACATGTTGCAAAGAGAAAATTTGTAGGCATTTAAGTTTTACATATGATGCTCAAAAAACCAAAAACTTTGGAAAGGCATAGGTTGGTCAAAATAATTGTTTTCGTCAATTGCTATAAGCTGTAAATTGTTTTCAGAAATTCACAAACTGACTTGTGTTGCAGATTGTACTCAAACCAAAAAGATATTGCACTTGGTTCCAAAACTAAAATTGTATAGTTGAGTTTTTCTACAACATATCAAAAATACAAGTCATTTGGAGATGTTTAACTTGTTCAAAACAGATTGATAAGTGGAAGTGTCGCTGCAGAATTTTCTGAACAAAGTGTTCGTCCTTACCAGGAAATTTTGGAACAATGCACATAAGAAAATTGATGTTATTCAAGCCATGTGTAGCAAGAAGAAAACATTACATCCTCAACAAGAAAGAACAGAAGAGAAAGATCCGAAAGCTCCAAAAAAGAGAAAGATTCTACTAAGTATCTTAGAAAGAACAAACTTGAGGGGATTACAAAAATGATGTGCTTAGAACTCAACCTTAACCTTCTGAGGATTTCCACCAAGACCAAGAGAGATCATAAAGGTTCTAAAAGGTCTAAGGAAATCCTATCTTAGAGGAAAGAAAACCTAGAACAAGAAGGACTCTTTTCACTGATACCAACTATAACGCTCCGCTCCCGGATATGGAGACTTTATCCGGAAGAGAACGTTCGGCGCGTATAACATTAAATAAATATAACATTATAGACCAGCCTTTACGCCATCGTATCAAAATAAAGCAACGAAAGCCCAAAAGGCTCGGGTAAAAACATAAATGCTACTAGAAAATAATACAAACCGACTATAGTTGAATTGTTTGACTTACAACAATGAAAGGTCCAAAGGTTACAACGTACAATGTCTAAAATAAGGTATAACTCTTGTCTTACAAACTTGAAACAAAAATACGACATGACCTATCAATAAAATACATCATAGTCTAGAATATCATATATAATAAAATAAATGTAAGCATCAAGCATGTCATCAACTCAAATGTCAACCTCAAAGTCGTCATCCAACACTTGATCAACCTGTTCGTCTTCTCACCCAAAAAGCATACAAACAAACATGCAATTACGGTAAGTACAAAGTACTTAGCAAGAGGAAGAAATAATGTATAATTAAAGTTTACACCGAAAGGTTTATAATTATTATTATGTTATTTTCATGAGACCGACTCAATTCTAGGGTTCACTTCATGCTCATCAACATGTCGTGACTATTGGTTTCTAGCTTAGCTTATCTCTGTTACAACCTTATTCATGGGAACTCTGCATGGTGTTCATCCACCATGAGATAGCTGGGTGCAATCTGCTGAAGGATCACCCCAATAGCCACGAAAGTCTATTCTGGTAGACTCCGTTAGTGTACACGTTCGGTGAAGTTCCTCCACGGCCATTTAGCCGTTTATAGGCCAGAAATGTTGTTCACCTTTAGAACGCCCACACATCGTGACATGACCTTGTGCCTTACCAAGAATGACAAGATGTTTTATCTTTTAACAACACAAGTATGTTTGTTATTAATTATTAACTAGCCACCTAAGTGTTTTCATGTAAGCTCCCTCACATCTACTACTCCATTTCCAAGACCACTAGACACGGACAAGGCCTAATACCTACACGAACATTGATAGATACTAATCCATCAAAGCACATGCCAATCATACTCTTCCGACGGTCCCGAACTTAACTCTTAGGAAACATTCATTCTGTGCCGGAACAAAACACATCAGAAGCTTAATCATGGTTTGTTCAAGTTCATTTAGTGTTATTAGATCATGAAACAAAAATTAAAACTAGACTCGGAGCTCAAATCAAAACATTCCCCAAAACAAGGTTTAATGCACACACATTCAGCTGAATGCGCACACATTGAGCATTCAGGATGATTCTGCCAGGGCAATGCGTGCGCTTTGCCCTCTGATGCACATACATTCGACTATTTGACAGATTCAGGATGCTTATGCTCATACATTGCTCAGGAATGCGCACACATTCAACTAGAAACACCCTAAAACATACTTTTCTGCACTAAACGATTATCATCCCTTTCCCAACATGATCAACATCAAGTTAGGGAACAAAACAGTAGAAAAACCATATCTCATCATGCCATAGCACTTCACACATTAACTACAACATTTAAGCATAATTTCTAACACCAAAACATGCCAAAACTCGAACCTAGCATCATAAAACCTAAATTAAACATTAGGAAGAGATTTTTACTTTTGATGCAAAGCAAAGCCAAACTTGACGCAAACAGCAAAACCCTTTTGATTCCTCAAGACAAAACCTACATGATCATCAATTAATTCTAAATTAATCATGATCACATGTTTCTACACCAACTATACTACGAAATAAACAAATTTAGAACAATTGAAAGGCTAAGAACTTAAAAATCTCAAACTAGGGCAAAACTATTACCTTTCAGAACTTGGAAAAACTTGGTATCAAAACGGTGCTCTTCTCGCAATGATCACGAATCTCTACTCGAAACTGAAAACCGATAAGAACATGATGAACTATGATGAAGATTTCCATTTCCTCCTTTCATGTTTCTCTTTTTCCTTTCTCAAGTGTTCAGAGTTCGTGCAATTGTGAAGAATGAATTTTCCTGACAACTTCCCAAGAAATAAGGAAGTTACTTAGTCAAAAATAACTCCGAAGGAGTTATTGCCTTTTAATTCCCTTGTTTCTTTTTAACTTAGAACCCAAAAATCCTTTAATTAAAAGAATAAAGTATACTGATTTTATAAAAGGCCATATTTCCATTTTTCAAAGATACGAGATGTTACATTCTTTCCCCTTAAAGAAGTTTCGTCCTCGAAACTTGCCAAAACCTATTCCTCATTCATCTTAGATATCAGCTTTGCCCAAAACCTATTCCTCATTCATTCATCTTCAATTGATTTGGACCTTAGGCATCTTTAACGTCAAAGCTTCTACACGTTCAGCACTATTGATCCAAATAGTCAAACCTAAGTACCATTCCAACTTACTTTCTCATGTCATCCACCTTATAAACTACCCTACAATCCTATCATCTCCGCTTATAGCACATTCTTGACTTAGCTCCACCAAAAATCGAGTCACAATGTCACTATTATCTTTCACTCCAAGGTTGCCTAACGCTTCGTCCCAAAATCGACATATGCAATTGTTAGATATAGTGTGCCCGAAAGGAAATTGTTGCTTGTCCTTACGGGCAAGTGGGAGATTGTTGGAAGTAGCGCCCGAAAGACAATTTATGTAATTGTTTTTAGAATTAATAAATGACAGATTTATTCTCATCTTATTATTTGCTTTGTGCTTATAAGAAATACACTACTAAAAACCCTAAGTCGTATCATATGTAGCCATATAACTTAGTGTGTGTCACACATGAGGATTAAGTTTATGGTGATACACTTGAAATGTTAGTCCGTGGTGAAGTTAATCAATGTATGAGGTCTATTGATTAAACCACCATTAATGCGCCCAGAACACTTTATGGTGTGACCGTCGTATCCGGACCGTCGACATAGGTTGTCTAAGTGGGGCATTTATATATGATGAGAGTCATATAGGACTTGACCGATTTAATCTGAGCTTCTCATATAATTCTGTGATTGAGAAATCTTATTAAATCACAAGATGATCATATCTGGATTAACCATAATCCTGAAGTGATTACAGACTCCTACTGGTTTCAAGATATGGTTTGATTTGTTCGTTAAGGATCTCTAAGAGGCGCGGTCCGAATCACTTTCACGTTGGCACTATTCTGGAATGAGTGAGAAGTGTGTGTCTCACAAATATAGAATCCATTCTTTCCTGCGGGAGGTAGAAAGACAATCCCCTTATTTGTTGATCCTAGAAATTGATCGATCCCGGGATTTCGTATTGGTTATGAACTAATTGATCACTAGTGGGTTAATGGTAAATAAGGATAAGATGTAGTGAAGAAGGTTTACGGAAATAATACTGCTTTAGTACGGATAGTCTATGGAGGGTTTGTTTATATGTAGTGATTATATCAATGGACACTTATCGACTCGACTCGACGTTTTGAGAATAAGTTATATCTATAATCGATAGAGTTCAGTTTCGGATTTATGGTGGCGTAATTCCGGAATTAATAAGTAGAGTGGAAATATTATGTTCGATTAATATTTTATTCAATTTATTGTAGCTACTGGTTATAGGTCCATGGTCCCCGGTTTGGCTCCTAACATGCGAGTGTTTTCTCGTTTTATGGAACCTCGAGAATAAATTAAATAGTTGGTCTATTTAATGAATATGCAATATTATTTATTTGGTAAATAATATGTAAAAAAAAAAGACATTTTCTATTAAAAATTAATGACAGATGGCGCCACATGTGTTGATAAATTAGGAAAATAATTTTTTCTAGATTATGTCACATGTGTAATTAATTAATTATCTAGTTGTTGGATAATTAATAGAAAAATTAAGATATTGATTTTTTGGAAATTATCTCTTATTTTGTAGAAAATATCTTTTCCTTATGGGAATAGGTTTTTGTGGTGTGAAAATGATAACTCTCTTAACTAGTTATTTTTCTATAAAAAGAGAGTGCCTCCTAGCACAATAACACCACCAAAAATGCGCTACATTCAAATAGAAAAGGAAGAAAAATTAGTTTCTTGCCTTAGTCATTAAGAGAGGCATATTCGAGGAGGTTCTACGGCGGGGATCGACATCCACCAGTCATCGCTAGGAGATACAATCCGGAAGATTGTGGCTTCTCCCTTTTGTCGAATTTCTCATCTCTCTCCGGTATGGGAAAATCTACTAACCTTCTCGTAGGTTAATTAGTTATGTCTCATATCGTAAATCGCATAAGCTTCCGCTGTGCAAAGATCAAGTGCTATTACTTCTAGCATGTGTGTAACGCCCCGCTCCCAGATACCGAGCCCTTATCCGGAAGAGAACGTTCGGCGCGTATAGCATTAAATAAATCTAATATTATATGCAAGCCTCTACGTCGTCGTATCAAATAAAATCAAACGGAAGCTAAAGAGACTCGGGTAAAAACATAAATGCTACTATGAATAGAAAGTAACCATGCTAAAGATGGATAGTTAAATTACAACGACGAAAAACCCAAAGACTTATATAATATGATATCTTAAAAGTAGAAGTACAACAAGTCTAAGAAAATAAATACAACTAGTCCAGTACAACCTTTACAAAGAAATAAACTAAGAGCTTTGTCAAGACTTCAAAAGTCGTCATCTACACTTGGTCAACATGTTCGTCTTCTCACCCCACAATGCATACAAAAGAAAATGCAAAAGAGGTAAGTACAAAGTACTTAGTAAAAGTGAGAAGCTAATGAATAACTAAGTTATACAACGAAAGGTTATTATTATGATTATCAAATTATCTTTATGAGACCGACTCAATTTAAGGTTCTATCCATGCCCATCGACATGTCATGACTAAATGTTTCTAACTTGGCTTATCTTTGTTACATCATTACTCAAGGACACTGCGCATGGCGTTCATCAGCCTAAAGATATACTTGCTAACTAACGGTGATTAGCACCGATTAGCTTCGGGGTCTCCCCGGTATCCGTATATGTCCGATGAATTTCCTCCACTGCCATTCAGCCGTTTATAGGCCATCAGCGTTGTTCACCTTTTATGAACGTATCACATCGCCGATATGAAAGAGTGTCTAACCGAGAATAAGTGACGTTTTATCTTTTACTACACGTATGTAATTATTACTGTGAATTAACTAGCCACCTAAGTGTTTTCAGGTAAGCTCCCTCACATACACTACTCTCTTTCCTAGACCACTAGACACGGACAAGTCCTAGCAAATACACAGACATTGATGAACTCTAGTTCATCAAAGCACAAGCCCTTTCATGCCCTTCTGACGGATCCGAACTTCAACTCCCTTTAAGAGTACATTCGGTGTTTTAACTGAACGAATCAAAAGTTCAATCGAAGCTTGTTCATATTTAATTAATGTTATTGAACCAAAAAAATAGAAATTTAAAACTCAACACAAATATACCAAAACATATCACATCTCATTAATTACAACTTAGCATGAATTCTATCACCAAACAACACCAAAACTAACCAAAACTCAACCTACCATTATAAAACTATAATTACTCATTAGGAAGAGCCTCTTACCTTAATTTTCAGAAAAACCGAAAGCAAAACGTCAAGCAACTGCAACAACTGTAGATCCTCAACCCCAAGACCTATGTGATCAACAAGAAACCCTAAAATCCTATTTCTTTGCAGAAAACCGAAATTGAAAAAGCCTATTAAACTGAAGATTACCTGGGTTTACTACTGTGAAACTATTTTTAGATTATTCTACGCTTCAAGACGATCGTTTCGACTACTCATGGCTGCGAAACAGAGCTATGGATTAAAAGATACAAATTTTTCAAGAATCGAACTCTACGAATACCAAAACTGGAGCTAAATTGAAAACTTACGAAATTAAGAGATGTTATTTTCCAAAGTTGTGTCTCCTCGCGCTGATCACTTTTCTCTCCTGCGGCATCTTGAACAGATGAACGGATTGATCACACGGTTCTCTCTTTTATTTCGCTTTCTTCTCTCGCGTTGCACCTTCTAACTCGCCGTTCCTCCTTTTTTTTCCGTAAATATGCGTCCCACACTAATGAATTAAATTTGGGGATTTATTTCCTTTTTATAGCCAATAATTAAATTCTTTATAATTAATAGCTAAATCCTTTAATTAATTCCCTTTTAATTAAATAAATAGAATAATTAATAATTAGGTCGTCGTGGGTATGACCAATTACTATTTTACCCTTTCTGAAAAGTCGGGATGTTACATTCCTTCCCCCTTAAGAGGAGTTTAGTCCTCGAAACTCGAATGTAAACGAGAGGTACTTGAACTCTGGACTTTGCGAAGCGTTTCGTCTCCTAACTCGAACAGTCTTCTTCTTTTTCCAGCTTCCCAACTCTTCCACCTGTCTTGAGTTATCTCGAGGTGGCGACGATCTACTTCAATCTCCTCGTTGACTTGATGTATCAAATCTGGTCTCGTATTCTGTTGTCGCTCCACTTCATCCCAGAAACTCGTGTTCTTCTATCTCTATCTTCATGAAAGATCATCAGCAGTACTGTTCCAACTCTTGTACTTGTTGGTCGCTCCGAGAGGAATTGCAAATTCCATCCCGTGGTTTTCATTCTTCATTGTCCTTCCCAATCTTCCGCATTCGGAACCCAAAGCTGATTCCGATGCCGACGGTTGCTATCTTCATCTAACTCGTGACCAATGGCTGGTTGGGCTCCAGCCACTCACTTGTAACCAGAGACAACTGGGTCTTTGTCTTGCTTCTTTCACGAACTCATCACCTGCCTCGAATCTTGAAATCATCGGTTCAACACTCTTTGCTTACTCTTGCTACCCTATACCCGGAAAGCTGAATCTTCCCAGCCGAAACCACACTACTGGCACACTTGACATCTTTCGATCCCAACTTCCATCATGGCACCACAAGCTTGATGAAGAACTGCAAGGATCCCAGCTGAAGGACTTCTGAGACTCCCTGTGGGTGGGGAACATGCATTGTCCTACTTTCTCTCTAACGGTCTGATCCAATTCTTATGCCAAAAATAGTTAGCTTGGAGAATAAATAAAATTGAAAAATGACAAGTTGGGTACCAGGGTGGCATGTCAACTAGGTAAGCCAAGGAATGATACAATGCACTTGAAATAAGAAAGGTTGCTTGGGTTACAAGAAAAACAAGATGATTTCGTGTTAGGGAAAAGTTGAAGGTGGTTCCAAACTGAAGATTGAGACATTGTATCATAATACAAGGGATAGCCACAAAAAAGAAAAACAAAAGGACACCTTGCAGATGAATTTTTTTTTTGAGAGAGAGGAATTCTGCAAGATACGGTGGTCTGCAAAGACTTCAGAGGTAACTTGAAAGGATGGTAATAAGCTTTCATATAAGCCTTGAGAAAGTGGAGACGTTAAAGGTAACATCACACAACAGAAATCAAAGTAAAGGTGCAAGGTCGAGCACCAGAAGGACTAAAAAGATAGAAATCAAAAGAGAGCAAGAATCTCAACATGAAGGAGCCATGGAGACAAAACGAGTACACCAAAAGATCTCAGAATAAAATAAACACTTGTCAAGAAGTGTCCATGTTTGCAGTAGTCAAAGAGAGGTTATCAAGATTTAATAGAAATAGAAATTTCCTCAAGGAATTGTAAGGGAATATCAAAAGTTGTATCTGGCGGTTCATGGCTCTAAATGGCCTGAAAGAGAGTTAAAACTGAAAGGTACAAGGTACATTAATCTGAATTGGAAATCAGAAGTTTAGAGTTGATTGGCTAAATAGGTTCAGAAGGCACCTTGGCAAAGACTACCTTTTGCTTGAAACTGGTTTAGCATAATTTGCTAAAAGGTTAAAGATAGGTAACTGACAATGGATGTCAAGGTAGGATTAAAGATCCAACTGGTAAGAAGATGAGATGCATACTGATCGATCTAACAATGAAACGAACAATTAATCGGGTCTTTCTTGCTCTAGGATTTTACAGAGAATAGTGGCATTTTTCTCTTGGGCTGAACTTAATCAATAAGCTACCTACGTATCCAAGTATATACTTGGAATCAAGTCCCCCCGTAGTTCAGGCGGTTATTCGTGATAGTGGGGTTAGTGGGCGGTTGTATAAACCCCCACGCCTCACGTTCAATAACTGCTCTTGATTCAGATGAGGATGTCTTCGATGCGCCGGCGATCGGGGACTGCGCCTTGGCCGGGTCGGCCTTCTTTTCCCCGGTTAGGAACACCGCCCGGGTCCGCTCGCTTCTCCGGGCCAAGGACACCGGTCGGCTTTCTTCTTCTATATCGGGGACCCGCCCGATCGATCGAGTGCGGTCTGTCTGTTCGTCGATCGCTCCGTTCGCCCGACACGTGGACCGATCCGGGTCACCCCCAATCAAAGCCCCCGGATCTTATTCGATCGGTCGGCCTTTATTATAGATTAAGATCGAATTCCAAAGTCGCTCCACGTGTACCGTCCGGATGGCCTCTCCACTGTGTCTCGGTTAACTCAAACGTCCCCATAAGTGCACACGCTTTGTCACTTCAATCAATGCGTAGCCCAAGCGTCCCATCCTTTGGTTAAAAGCTTGTTAAATCTATCGGATTACGCAAAAATCCATCATTATTTAAAGACACAGAGATTCAATTTGACAACTTCGCTCCCTCAATTAACAAGTAAGTCCTTCATCTTTCTGCAATTGAAATCTATTCTCTTTTTTGTTTTTGCTCCTTATGAATCCAAATCGGCCTGAGATTTCCAATCCCGGTGAAAATCCTCTCTTCTCTATTCTTCCCCCGCACTTGATTGCCTCTGTTGTTCCTTCCCTTGTCGAATCACCTCCGACCGAATACAACATTTCCGGTTTATCTGTGCCCATAAGAGCATTGAGGAGGACCTACGAGACCAAGAAAATGATGGCTTGCCACGGAATTGATTCCAAATTAAAGGATTCAGATATCACAGATATCTGCGATAGGTTTGGGATAAACAAGAATACTTATGCCCCTATCCGTCCTGCACCTGGAAAGAGTGCTGCTGCTCCTCCTGCTGGGTACTGCACTGTTTATAAAGAACAGTTTGAATGCGGTCTCAGATTTCCTCTTCCTCCGGCTTTCCTGGAAATACTTCGATATTACGACCTGGGGCTTGGTCAGATAGTTCCCAATAGTATAAGGGCCATTACCGGTTTTTTAATTTGGTGTAGGTGTTTTGTGACCCCTTTCTCCTTGTTACTGTTTAGGACCTTTTACCAGTGCAAACAAATTAAGAAGAACCCTGGCTGGTACTGTTTCTGTAGGAGAACTGATAACTTGAGTGGTGTCCGTTTGATTAAGAAAACCGATCAGTCCTTCTCTGATTGGAAGAAACACTTTTTCTTCATTAGGCACAACACTATTAGGGATTTGGGTAAATGGAACACTGCCACCAAGAATAGCGATGTGCTAGAGAGCAAAGCAAATAAAAAGTTGTTAAAGGATATCAGTGAGTCCCCGATATATTTGGGTTTGAGACATTACAGTTCTAATCTGATTGATGCTGCTCATTTGGAGGCTAGCAGGCCCAGAGCCTTATGTTGAACTATCAGAGGAAAGATATAATTTAAGTAGGGCCTCTTATTCGAAGCATTTATGTTTTCCTTCTGTAGCCTATTTTAATTCTTTTGTTGTTATTTGCAGTGGCAAGCTTCACTGACATCATCCAAATCGCTGATGAGGCTTCACCTCCCAGAGGCCAGGACGCGTCTGGTCCTGTTATCAATCAAGATGTACCAGATCAGACTGCCAAGCCTGTTGACAGTCATCCAATTGAGCCTTCGAACGAGATTGATCAGGGTGAGGGCGATTCTGAAGAGACCAATGACTATCAGTTGGTTCCTCGCACTGCTTTGATAGAGAATACAGATGAAACCAGACGTGCCTCAAAGCGCATTAGATCTCAGGATCAGGCTGACAAGGATGCTGGGACCTCAGAACGCCATCAGGGAGAAAGATATGATTGGAAAGAATGGTCCAATCAAGATATATCGACATTTGTAAGTGTTTTGTTTCATAGATAATAACTTGTTTCCTTTAGAATATATAAATTAATTGTGTACCCTGCTTTCCTTGCTAGGGGGCTAAACTGGGGAAGGAAATTTTGACCCGACTAAGGAATTCGGGTAAGGTTGAGGAAGACTTAGCCAACTCTTTATCGGAATGGAAAGCTAAGTATGAGGATTTACGAATACCTCTCCGCCGCGAGAAACGGCTTTATCCGACGAGCCGAAAGTTAAAAATGACGAGTTCCGGACTCAACTAGCCACGGCTACTCAAGTCGAATCAAATTGGAAGAGATGGTAGCTACCCTTGAGAAGGAGAGAGACACTTTGAAGAAAGCGAGCTACCCGAGCACATTGCTTTGAAGCCCTTGATAGCTATAGGAGGTCGATCGGTGGTCGATAATATCAAAATGTTGTTTGCCCCAATAATTTGGTTTGGGTACTCCTCAGCCATTGAGGACATGAAAGCCGCTGGCCTTAATGTTGATGCTACCAAGCTCCCCCACGCGGGCTGGAACAGGAACGACGGATCTCAAATCTACGAGACCAGATTCAAGGAGTTTAGAGATGGGGTGGACTTGGTCTCTAAGTATGGCAAGAAACCTCCACCTGTTCAAACCGGCTCCTCGTCCCAATCTCAAGTTCCTCCGAGTTCCAAGTGAAGACATTCAGCCTGTCCTCTACTTTATTTTTGATTTCAAACATTGTATAACATTATATTTTTGCTGTTGTTGCGTTGCTTTCCAATTCGGTTATCTTTATGAAAGTTTTTGATTTTTGGTTCCATCTGCGTATTGTTTGCCTTTCTGCCTTGTAATGCATTCCTTCATTATATTCACCTCCCCCAGTATGAAGTGTGATTTGCTATGTAGCACACGTCATACTGTAGTTGATTCAGACTTAATCTGATTTTGAGGAAGTGAATTATTCTCCTTAAAGAGATTTCGACCTGGCCTGAGGTCTAAAGTACACGACCTGACCTTAGGTCTAAAATAAATGACCTGACCTGAGGTCAATAAATGATCTGATTTTTCACACTTAACAAATTAATGTTTCAAAGAGTTTTCGACCTGACCTGAGGTCTAAATAAATGACCTGACCTGAGGTCAATGAACGATCTGATTTTTCAGACTTGATAAATTTTTCTCTTTTAAAGAGTTTTCGACCTGACCTAAGGGGTAAATAATTGACCTGACCTGAGGTCAATGAACGATCTGATTTTTCAGACTTAATAAATTTTTCTCTTTTAAAGAGTTTCCAACCTGACCTGAGGTCTAAATAAATGACCTGACCTGAGGTCAATGAACGATCTGATTTTTCAGACTTGATAAATTTTTCTCTTTTAAAGAGTTTTCGACCTGACCTGAGGTCTAAATAAATGACTTGACCTGAGGTCAATGAACGATCTGATTTTTCAGACTTGATAAATTTTTCTCTTTTAAAGAGTTTTTGACCTGACCTGAGGTCTAAATAATTGACCTGACCTGAGGTCAATGAGCGATCTGATTTTTCAGACTTAATAAATTTTTCTCTTTTAAAGAGTTTTCGACCTGACCTGAGGTCTAAATAAATGACCTGACCTGAGGTCAATGAACGATCTGATTTTTCAGACTTGATAAATTTTTCTCTTTTAAAGAGTTTTCGACCTGACCTGAGGTCTAAATAAATGACCTGACCTGAGGTCAATGAACGATCTGATTTTTCAGACTTGATAAATTTTTCTCTTTTAAAGAGTTTTCGACCTGACCTGAGGTCTAAATAATTGACCTGGCCTGAGGTCAATGAGCGATCTGATTTTTCAGACTTAATAAATTTTTCTCTTTTAAAGAGTTTTCGACCTGACCTGAGGTCTAAATAAATGACCTGACCTGAGGTCAATGAACGATCTGATTTTTCAGACTTAATAAATTTTTCTCTTTTAAAGAGTTTAGCAACAGTAACATAATACAGCAATTCAACATAATTAAGAACTTTAAAAAGTCATAGTGCATAATAGTTTACAAGATAAGATGACAAGCACTTGCCTTAAACATAAAACTTCCTCAAATTAATTGCATTCCAGCTTCTAGGAATGGTCTTCCCTTTGCTATCGGCCAATTGATATGCCCCTTTTCCATGTACTTTGATGATGTGGTAGGGACCCTCCCAGTTAGGACTGAGAGTTCCGCTTGGTTCCTGCCTGCTGATCTCATTTTTTCGTAGGACCAGATCTCCAACTTTAAAATAACATTGTTTTACCTTGGAGTTATAATACTGGGAGACTTGCTGCTTATACTTAGCCATTCTGATTAAGGCAATATCCCTTTTTTCTTCCAGCTCATCCTTAGTGTGCCTAATTTCCTCTTCTTGGACACGGTCGTTATGTAGCGTTGTCCCGGGGGATGGCGGTCAATTTCTGCCGGAATAACGACTTCACACCCATAAGCCAATGAGAATGGGGTTTCATGTGTCGACATGTTAGGGGTAGTCCTATAAGCCCAAAGGATGTTTGGTAGATGCTCCACCCAGTGCTTTCCCTCTTGCTCTAGCCTCTTTTTCAAACCAAGCTTGATCTGCCTGTTAGTTTGTTCCACTTGACCATTTGCCTGGGGATGACCAACGAGAGGTGAAATGCTTTGTTTTATGCCCAACTCGCACACCATTCCCGAACTCCACTTGTCTTCAAATTGAGTACCATTGTCGAAATAATGGTTTTTGGTATTCCGTACACCGCATATCGGTTTTTCCACAAGAATTTTTGGATCTGTTTGGCGTGATAGTGGTTAATGGTTCACCTCCACCCATTTAGTGAAATAGTCAACGGCCACTACTAAGAACTTATAATTTCCTGGTGCTGCTGGAAGTGGCCCTACCAGATCGACACCCCACTGATCAAAGGGCCGTACCGCAATGACCGGAGTCAAAATTTCGGATGGTCGATGGGATAGATTACCATGAACCCGACATGACACCGCACGCCAAGACTAACTCCTCTGCATCCTGTTGCATTTTAGGCCAATAATAGCCGAACAACCTGCACTTCCTAGCTAATGCCCTTGACCCCATATGGTTTCCACATATCCCAAGGTGAATTTCTCTCAATAGGTAATTACCTTCTTCCACAGTAACACAACGTAGCCAAGGAGATATGAATGATTTTCTATACAAGATATCATTGAATAAGGCATACCTGTCAGATAAGCGCTGAATTCTGCGAGCTTGACCTCGGTCTTCTGGCAACTGGCCGTGTTTTAAGTATGATACAATGGAATCCATCCATGTTTCTCTTTGTGTAACCGGTTGCACCTCAGGAATTTCATAGCTATGCTGATTTAACTGCTCAATAAGAACTTTTTTGTCTGATAAAAAATTGGAGGCCAACTTAGACAGGGCATCTGCTCTGGTGTTTTGCGATCTGGAGACCTGCTCCACCTGTAATTCTTGAAACTGGTTTATGAGTGACTGGGCCAGAGATAGATATTTCTTCATAGGTTCCTCTTTTGCTTCATAATCTCCCCTGATGTGGTTTACTACCAATTGAGAGTCACTGTAAACTTTGAGCTGTTTAACCCTAGCTTTAGAGCTAAGTTCAAACCGGTAATTAGTGCTTCGTATTCAGCTTCATTATTGGTTGCCCGGAAGTTAAAGTGTAAAGCATAGGGGAACTCTTCACCTTTTGGACTTATGAGGAGGAGACACCGCTCCCCGACCCATTCTTGCTTTGGACGCTCCATCAACAAACAATTTCCATTGACCTGATTCTTTCGGATTCACTTAATGATCGATAGAGATTGATTTCTCTTCTGCCAGGAAGTCTGCCAGGGCCTGTGCTTTCACAGCTTCGTGGTCTATACTCAAGATCATAGCCTGCCAATTCTACTACCCATTTGGCTAAACGACCTGAGTTATCTGGTCTGCTCAATATTTGCTTCAATGGCTGATCGGTCAAGACGATGACTGGGTGACTCTGGAAGTAAGACCTCAGTTTCCTGGTCGCGTGTACCAATGCAAGTACCAACTTTTCCGCGTCTGAGTACCTCACTTCAGGTCCATGTAACGCTTTGCTTATGTAATAGACCGGCTTCTGAAATGCGTCCCGTTTGTTTAACTAGTACGGCACTAACAGCTTCATCACAAACTGATAGATAAAGGTACAGAACCTCTCCTTCCTGGGGAGAGGTTAGAGTTGGTAACTCTAACAGATATTTTTTCAGATCATTAAAGGCTTCGTGACAATCGGTCCCCCAATGAAATGGTGAAGCTTTCCTTAAAATCTTGAAGAAAGGCAGTGCACGCTGTGCTGAACGTGAAAGGAATCTGTTCAATGCTGCCAGTCTTCCTGTTAATCTTTGAACCTCTTTAATATTGGTAGGAGGTGGCATCATTTTCAAGGCATCCAACTTGTCCGGATTGGCCCGGATTCCATCTTTAGAGATCATATAACCTAAAAACTTTCCAGATCTGACCCCGAATGTGCACTTTTTGGGGTTCAATTTCATCTTAGCTGCTCGAAGCACCTTGCAAACTTCTCTTACATCTTGTAAGTATTGATCTAAAGACCTGCTTTTGATCAGTAAGTCATCAACATAGACCTCCATTGACTTGCCTATCTGGTCGTGGAAAATTCGATTAACTGCCCTCTGGTATGTGGCACCTGCATTCTTCAACCCAAACGGCATGGTCACATAATAATATGTGCCAAATTCTGTGATAAATGCCGTTTTCTCTGCGTCTCTTGGGTCCATGAATATCTGGTGATACCCTTTATACGCATCCAAGAATCCAAAAATCTCAAAACCCACAGTCGAATCCACTAGCCTGTCAATTCTGGGTGAGGTGTAACTATCTTTAGGACAAGCCTTATTTAAATCTGTAAAGTCTACACACATTCTCCATGATCCATCTGATTTCTTTACTAGAACCGGATTGGCGAGCCATTCTGGGTAAACCACCTCCTTGACAATTCCTGCTTGTTTCAACTTGGCAACTTCCTGTTCGATGACTGAGATCCTTTCTGGAGCAAAATGTCTCTTCTTTTGACGAACTGGGGGTCTGTTCTGATCCACATTCAAGCTATGTACTATGAATTCTGGTGACAAACCAGGCATATCATCTGTCTTCCATGCGAAGACATCCTGGTATTCCCTGAGCAAATCTGTTAACGTTCTTTTATGGGGGTCTGGAATCCATGATCCTATATTCACCCTTGACTCTGTTCCTGGTTCTCCTATCTGAACAGACTCGGTCTGGTCTGCCGTTATCCAAGTCTTTTCTTCCTCCGGCAACAGCTCTTCAAGAGTCACCTGTTGAACCAACTGTTTCTCACCAACTACAGATGTGTAACAGCTCCTGGCTGTTTCCACATCCCCTTTAATTTCGACCGATCCCAAGCCGACTGGGAACTTCATGCTGTTGTGGGGTGGTGAGATAACTGCTCGCAGATCGATGATGGCCGGTCTTCCCATGATGACATTGTACGCTGAAGGTGCTTTAACCACGATGTAATTTACCATGAGGGTCCTGCCCTTAGGTAGCTTACCAAAAGTTGTGGGTAATGTGACCATACCCATAGGGTGAATAGGTGGACCGGCAAATCCAAAAAGTGGTGCAGATACTGGTGTTAAATTAGAATCTTTTAACTTCATGGCCTGGAAAGCCCTGTGATATAATATGTTAACAGCACTTCCCGTATCAACGCAAATTCTCTTCACCCAGTTTTTGTTGATCACGGCTTCAATGACCAGCCCTTCGTTATTGATTACCAGCGGTAGTGGATCCTCTGGTCCGTACCTCACTTCTCCCGATACCTTTTGACGTTTACCAGAACTTTGGTTTTGACCCGTTTGACCTGCTAAGCCTTTTTCCTCCTCATGATCTGTCCGCTTGGGGCCTCCCATGATCGTGTTAATTGTGTTTATCGGACGGTTATCGATTTGTCCGTCCTGGTCTGGGGATGGATGTCTCTGCCTTCTCTGTTCGTTGTTCCTACCCCTGTCATTCTGGTATGGTCCTCTCCTAAATTCCCTGCGCCCCCTGGGCTGTTCGTTACGAGATCTGTCCACCACCTCATCAAGTTGTCCTTCCATGACGGCTGCATCTATATCCCTGATTAACTCCCTGCACGACTCTGTATCGTGACCAACATCTTGATGGAACTTACAAAATTTGGTTTGATCTCTCTTTTCTCTTGGTCCCTTCATAGGAAATGGAGTTCTGGCTATGCCCTTACGCTCCATAATAGCAAGAACTTGCTCTCGTGATCTATTCAACGGGATCGGGTCTCCGTCTGCGCAGCGCCTCGTTTCCCCAATCTGTCGGTTATGGGTGCCTGCACCCTATCCCAAACTGATTTACGCTTTTTATCGAATTTCTCCTCTGCTTTTCCCTTTCTGTGATCTCCTTTCTCCAACTCGCGCTTGGCACGGTAAGCTTCTTCCCCCTGACAATGTTTAAAAGCAATGGCTAAGCATTCTTCCATAGTTTTGGGGTTTTTCCCATTTAACTTAGCGTGTAAACGTCCTTCTCGTAGTCCTGCTACGAATGAGGCTACCAGAAATCGGTCATCCACATCAGCCACCTGGGTTGATTCTGCATTGAACCTCTTTATGAACTGTAGAACCGTTTCGTCGGATTTTTGCTTAATAGTAAGCAAATGAGTACTGTTCCTTTGAAACGGCCTCGCAGCAATGAACATGCTCATGAACTTCTTCGTTAAAACTGTAAAGCTGGTAATAGATCTGGACGGCAACTTGTTGAACCAGTCCCTAGCTCTTCCGGATAGGAGCGCGGGAAAAGCTTTGCATTTCATTTCGTCCGGGCGTTGTATAACCGCATATGCGCTATATACTTGGTGCATATGATCATACGGGTCTTTGGTTCCATCATAGGGACCGATTTTGGGTATTTTGAACCCTCTCGGGACGGGGGCATGCCTCAATGTACTCGCGAAAGGCGAAGCAAGATGAAATTCATCCTCCTCGTCTTCTAACATCGCATCTAACTCGGCTCTTGCAGGCCTCGTCATCGCGTGACGGGTCTTGCTCTTAACAACTTGATCACCGGATTCTCGCAACTTCCTTATGACCACCCCTGTTCTCGAAAGATAACTGCTTTTCTTCTCCAAAAGTATCTACCTTTTCCTTTCCTTTTCTCACACTCTCAAAAAGAACACGAAAATCTTCATCTCCCATGGTTTTTAGAGCATCCACTAGGAGTTGTTTCGCCATTTCCTTAGTATTTGGTTGATCTTGCGCTTGCTTTTACGGGTTTCGATCCTGGTTCTGATCCACATTTTCCGGATCGTGTGAAGAACTTGCTAATTCTTTCCCTTGTTGATTCTTTTTTGGTGGCATTGTTCGATTACTCTGCAATTTCCCCGCTAGAAACAAGAAATGCCCTCCTTCTAGCGCCAATGATCGATCTAACAATGAAACGAACAATTAATCGGGTCTTTCTTGCTCTAGGATTTTACAGAGAATAGTGGCATTTTTCTCTTGGACTGAACTTAATCAATAAGCTGCCTACGTATCCAAGTATATACTTGGAATCAAGTCCCCCCGTAGTTCAGGCGGTTATTCGTGATAGTGGGGTTAGTGGGCGGTTGTATAAACCCCCACGCCTCACGTTCAATAACTGCTCTTGATTCAGATGAGGATGTCTTCGATCTGCTTCAAGCGATCAGGGACCTGCCTTGGCCAGGTCAGCCTTCTTTTCCTGGTTAGGAACCTGCCCTGGTCCGCTCGCTTCTCCAGGCCAAGGACCTGCCCTGGTCAGCTTTCTTCTTCTATATCAGGGACCTGCCCGGATCGATCGAGTGCGGTCCTGTCCTGTTATGTCTGATCGCTCCGTTCTGCCTGACACGTGGACTGATCCGGGTCACCCCCAATCACATACCTTGAAAGAACAAGTAGCATTAGATGGAAAGATTACAAAATCAACACTACCCTTATGAGGGAAGCTGAAAATAAACACAAGTAAAAAGAATGTTCTGACATTAAAAGGTTCAGTCAAATTTGTACTTGAAAAGAAGAATGGGGGTGCAACAATGCAGAGTTAGAGGGAACTTGTTCCTTGATTTGACAAGTAAGGAAGCATGGATTTGTTCAAAAGAAAGGCCTACGGAGATATGTTTCTTAAGTAATTCATGACAACAAGTGAAAAATATTTGTTGAGCTTAAAGATCTCAAATGAGGGATTACATTAGAAATAAAATACCAGATAAGGTATAATTACAAAAGGGCACGAAAAGGGTCTGAACATCAAACATGGCATGCTGAGGATAGCATCTTGGTTCTTGTTTACAAATTGCAAAAGAACTATAATATTAGCTTTACAAGCATCCTACTAAAAGGTTTAACTCAGAAGGAGATCAGCCTCAGGGAACTCCTAAACATAACAATTGTAACTTACTACCCTCTTAGCCCTAACCCCAAGTCAAAGAGATGAAAATTCCTTTTAGGTTGCTGTGTATGAAATTTACTCCAGATCTGACATTATCAATTTGTACAGAACAAACGAAGAAGAATTTGAGCACGATCCAAAAAGAAAAGATTTAGATACTGGAGTTTCCCAGGTGAAATAAAAATATTGGAATTGTTGAATGAAAATAAGTTTGTCAAAAACAGTTATTTCTGACGATTGCACAAGCTGTCAGAATTTCCAGATTAGTAAACATTGAGTTGAATTGCAAATCGAGATCAAACGAAAACGAATCTGAGCTTAATTTCAAAAGGAAAATTGTAGGTAAAAGTTTTGTCTGCAACATATCAAAAATTCAGATCAATTGAAGGTGTTAACCTGTTCAAAACGGAAGAAGAAGTGAAGGTGATGCTGCAGATTTTCTGGACAGAGTGTCCGGCATAAACATGATTTTTCTGAACAATCCATAACGAATATCGAGTTGATGTAAAAAGAGAAGTTGTAGATAAGACGGTAATCTACTTTGCTGAAAATTTGCAGAATTTTTGGAACAGGGTAAGTTGTTTAAACTGAAGGGAAAACACGGAAACAAAAGCATTCACTCATGTTGAGTAAATCCAAACACGAGGACAAAGAAAAGTATGTGCCAAAGTAAGAGACCTTTAACACTATGAGTTGAAACGACTGAGGGGTACTTTTAAAGGATAAAATTTACATATGGAGTTTGTGTGGAACCATCTCAAGCAAAGCAAAGGTCAAAGAATTTTGGTAAACATAAACCAAGTGATTGCAAAAAGAGAAAACAGAGGATTTGTAGAGTCGAGTCTTTAAACAAAAATTTGTATGTACTAAAACATCTTGTAGGAGATGCATTAAGGGTAATCACTAGGATGCAAAAGTGTGTTGCCCCAAAATAGCTAAACAAGATATAGTTGGAAGGATATGCAATTGTCAGTTCAAATAGTACGAAGGATGAGAAACTTATTTTTTCTTAAATCAAGCATTTGACACGATGAAAACATCTTTAAAAAAATAAGGCACATCAAATGAATGTACACACTTGGAAAACAAAACTGCGTGATAAGAGACTTTTACCGAGTTTCAGAAGTTTCAAATGGAGGATTTAACCAGAGCATGAGTTACAATTAGTATGGATGGGGAAACATTGAAATCGGGATAACCAAGTAGGAAACTAGATGATTATAAAAGAGAATCTTATTAATGAAGACATAAGATTGGAAAATCACCACGCAATCGTTTTTTGCCATCAAGGAACACTATAACGACAACACCTAGTCTCTACCTACCAAACTTCTTATCCTGGAAAACAACTAGCTTAAGAATCAGATAAATCAAAGTATTCTCATCTCCTATAACCTACTACACTATAACTTACAGGGTGAAAGAAAGACATCTATCATTTCTTGACCAGAGGACTTGAATGGTTTTGAGAAATTCGGGTGCATACATAAGCCGTGAAATAATTGATTTGCACAAAACAAACTGAACTGATTTTGAACATGAGGCAAAGAGAAAATCTGTGAGTATATAAGTTTTACATATGATGCTCAAAAATCAAAATTTTTGGGAAGCCATAGGTCGGTCAAAATAATTCTATTCATCTACTGCTATAAGCTGTCAAAATATTTCAGGACTTCATCAATTGTCGTGTGTTGCAGATTGTGCTCAAACAAAAACGAATTTGCACTTGGTTCAAAAACAAAAATTATATTACAGGATGTTTTCTACAACATATCAAAAATACAAGTCATTTGGAGGTGTTTAGCTTATTCAAAACAGAATGATAAGTAAGAGTACCGCTGCAGAATTTTCTGAACAGAGTACCCCTTCATGTTAAACAATTTGTGAACAATCCATATTGAAAACTAAAATGATGCAAAGAGAGAAATTGTAGATAAGACAACTTTCTATGTGGCTGAAAATTTACAGAATTCTTAGAACAACACAAAAAAAATGATATAACATGATATGTAGAAATGTGAACAAAATCGTTTACTCATTTTGCATAACACCAAGTTACAAGGAAGTGATTTGAATCAAATGTAGCATTACGAAAGCATTAAAGCCTCAAAAAAAAAAAAAATAGAGAAAGATTCAAAGATTCCAAAAGGAAAGAGGGATCCTTGTAAGGGTTCTCGAAAGGAACAAAACTTAAGAGGATCACATAAGAGATATGAGCTTAAAACTCAACCTTCACCTAAGGAGACTTTTCACTTGGTCCTAGTGCAACTTAACCACGTTCTAAGGATTCCTAATCCTATGAGAATTTACCACCAAGATCAAGAGAGATCATAAAAGTTCTAAAAGGTCTAAAGAAATCCAATCTTCGAGGGAAGAAGCATAGGAAAGAAAGGACGCTTCGTCTCTGATACCAACTGTAACGCCCCGCTCCCAGATACCGAGCCCTTATCCGGATTAGAACGTGCGGCGCGTATAGCATTAAATAAATCTAATATTATATGCAAGCATCTACGTCGTCGTATCAAATAAAAGCAAACGGAAGCTAAAAAGACTCGGGTAAAAACATAAATGCTACTATGAATAGAAAGTAACCATGCTAAAGATGGATAGTTAAATTACAACGACAATAAACCCAAAGACTTATAAAATACGATATCATAAAAGTAGAAGTACAACAAGTCTAAGAAAAGAAATACAACTAGTCTAGTACAACCTTTACAAAGAAATAAACTAAGAGCTTAGTCAAGACTTCAAAGTCTTCAAAAGTCGTCATCTACACTTGGTCAACATGTTCGTCTTCTCACCCCACAATGCATACAAAAGAAAATGCAAAGGAGGTAAGTACAAAGTACTTAGTAAAAGTGAGAAGCTAATGAATAACTAAGTTATACAACGAAATGTTATTATTATGATTATTACATTATCTTTATGAGACCGACTCAATTTAAGGTTCAATCCATGCCCATCGACATGTCAAGACTAAACGTTTCTAACTTGGCTTATCATTGTTACATCATTACTCAAGGACACTGCGCATGGTGTTCATCAGCCTAAAGATATACTTGCTAACTAACGGTGATTAGCACCGATTAGCTCCGGGGTCTCCCCGGTATGCGTACACGTCCGATGAATTTCCTCCACTGCCATTCAGCCGTTTATAGGCCATCAGCGTTGTTCACCTTTTATGAACGTATCACATCGCCGATATGAAAGAGTGCCTAACCGAGAATAAGTGACATTTTATCTTTTACTACACGTATGTAATTATTACTGTGAATTAACTAGCCACCTAAGTGTTTTCAGGTAAGCTCCCTCACATACACTACTCTCTTTCCTAGACCACTAGACACGGACAAGTCCTAGCAAATACACAGACATTGATGAACTCTAGTTCATCAAAGCACAAGCCCTTTCATGCCCTTCTGATGGATCCGAACTTCAACTCCCTTTAAGAGTACATTCGGTGTTTTAACTGAACGAATCAGAAGTTCAATCGAAGCTTGTTCATATTTAATTAATGTTATTGAACAAAAAAAATAGAAATTTAAACTCAACACAAATATACCAAAACATATCACGTCTCATTAATTACAACTTAGCATGAATTCTATCACCAAACAACACCAAAACTCACCAAAACTCAACCTACATTATAAAACTATAATTACTCATTAGGAAGAGCCTCGTACCTTAAATTTCAGCAAAACCGAAAGCAAAACGTCAAGCAACTGCAACAAATGTTCATCCTCAACCCCAAGACCTATGTGATCAACAAGAAACCCTAAAATCCTATATCTTTGCAGAAAACCGAAACTGAAAAATCCTGTAAAAATGATGATTACCTGGGTTTACTGCTGTGAAACTATTTTTAGATTATTCTACGCTTCTAGACGATCGTTTTGACTACTCATGACTGCGAAACAGAGCTACGGATTAAAAGATACGAATTTTTCAAGAATCGAACTCTACGAATACCAAAACTGGAGCTAAATTGAAAACTTAGGAAATTGAGAGATGTTATTTTCCAAAGTTGTGTCTCCTCGCGCTGATCACTTTTCTCTCCTGCGGCATCTTGAACAGATGAACGGATTGATCACACGGTTCTCCCTTTTATTTCGCTTTCTTCTCTGCGTTGCCTGCTTCTAACTGCCGTTCCTCCTTTTTTTCCAGAAATATGCGTCCCACACTAATGAATTAAATTTGGGGATTTATTTCCTTTTTATAGCCAATAATTAAATTCTTTATAATTAATAGCTAAATCCTTTAATTAATTCCTTTTTAATTAAATAAATAGAATAAATAATAATTAGGTCGTCGTGGGTATGACCAATTACTATTTTACACTTTCTGAAAAGTCGGGATGTTACAATGTGGTATCAGAGCCAGGGTTAAATTTTTACGATACCGAGAGCATAATTTATTAATTTAGGAGTGGAATTGCATATAAGATTGCATCTTTTATTTTATTGAATGTTGTGGTTGACGAGATGGATTGGGGTTGGTACTTGTTTACCGTTAGATCTATTGTAAGCTCGTATAATTAGTATTATAGGATATATGTAATTTATTTTTGCGATTTATGTAGTTAAATTTTGCAATTTAAATTTCATAAGTAGTAGTATTTATTTCGTCGGATCCGTCGGCCAAATATCTACAATGGAGAGGAAAAAGAAGGCGCTGCAACAATATTATGCTCCAGACACTGTTCATATGACGAGGCACTGTTCATACAAAAAAAAAAAAAGAAAAGCGGCGGCTACAGATGAAGTACGAGAAAAGGATCAATTTATCCAAGACTTCAATTTATCCAAGGCATCAAGGAAAAGGCATCAATTTATTTATTTTTTGCTTTTCCTAGTTTAAATAGGTTAGATACGGGGTACCGACGGTCCATCTCAGTGGTTTAATTTTACGCATTTATTTTCATGTTCGATAATTTATGTGAAATAACCATGCAATGACATGCATCATATTCATGAATTCCACTCGTAGCATATTCATACATGTAGATAATTAAGCGTGATATTAATTAGGCATGTATGAGACGTAATTAGTTTAGATTAATTTAGGTAATTAATTAAATTAATTAAAATGAACGAAATTTTATAGGGACATAAAATTCACATGATAAAATAAAATTTACTCGGTAAATTTAATTTTGGGATCTAAAATTCATTCTTGGATTTTAATTATGTAGTGACTACATAAATTTTGAATTTTGATAATCAAAAATTGGAAAATCCGGAAAAGTTGGACACCAACTGAGCAAAAAGGTTCGAAAATTGGTTCGGACGGTCAATAGGGCTTCGGCTCGACTCGACTTGTCCGTCCAAGTGTGACGTTAGCGTCGGGTGTCCGGCAAGGTCAAGCTATCCGGCGAGCTGAGGCTCAATGGGGCAACCTTAGCCCGATTTATCCAGCAGTCGTATAGGAACCAACAAAGAGGATGGGTCGGCTTAGCCAATCCCGACACCATTCGGTGAACTCGGTTAAAGCTCAGCCAGGGTTTAAAACTGATAAGTTGGTGGTTGCTTTTCTTGATTTATTGTTTTTCGACTTATTCGAAAAATTCAACAATCCCACAATTTTTTTTTGGATAATAAAATTCTTTGTGAATTTTATTTATGTAGTGTCTACGTAAAAGGATTTTAATGATCGAGAAAATTGGAAAATCATGAAAAGATTGGACATCAACTAGACGGTATTTGGAAGCGATAAGTTGGTGATTGCTTTCATAATTTATTGTTTTTGATTATTGGAAAAATTCTACGATCCTAAAAGTTTATCATGACAATATTAGGACTATAAAATACTTTTAGTGAATTTTAATCTTGTAGTGACTACACGAGAGAATTTCTAAATAATCGATAAATTGGAAGATCATGAATATAGTGTCACTAGTTAGACGGTATTTGGAACTGATAAACTAGTGGGAGCTATAAATTTGTGATTTGTTGTTTTTCGATTTGGTGGAAAATTCATAAGTCCTAATATAATAGGATTGTAAATTCATGGTGAATTTTAAATTATGTAGTGTCTACACAAAGATTTTATAAATACATGAAATTGGAAAGTCGTGAATAAGTGACACTAGTTAGACGGTATTTGGAACCGATGAACTAGTGGGAGGATTAATTTAAATATTCATGATTTATTGCTTTTCGGATTGTAAATAAATTCTGAAAATCCTAATAAAACTACCTATTTTTCAAAATAACGAGTGGGAGCGGGGAAGGTGACAACCGAACCCACGGCCTCTACTGTTGACACAAGCACGTGAGAGAATGGTGACGCCTCATGCCACTTTAATTTCGACCCCCTACGGATGGCCTTCACCGCAATCAAAATTCAAGGCTTGGTTTCCGAAAGGATAGGATTTTGAGTACTCGTCGGGTCACTGACCTACCCTACGGCGGCATACTCGGGGCGTACTTAAAAACCTGAAACGGTAGGTCACACTCACAAGGGTATTTTTGGAAATATCTTTGCTGAAAAAGGATGGCAATCAACAACTAAACGGAGATGTTTGATTCTCAATGGTTTAATTGTTAAGAGAGATTGTCTCAATTTAATCGTCACCTATTTGACCTACCCTATGGCGGCACTGTAGGTGTGAGATTAAATCCTTGGAATGGTAGGATAAACTACATGCATGACATCACGTTTATTATTCCTAAAAATATTATATGTTGTGGTGTATGATTTGATTTATATTTCTATCAAAAATTTATTTTTGCAACTACATATCATCTCATCTCAAGGTATCTAAACTGCTAAATACGATTAATTGACTAGTAATGACTTCGTAAAAGTGGAAAAGTAACAAGAACGTTGAACTCAATAATCGAGAATGCAAATTAATTCTTCAGAAGAGGATGCTCGTCTTGAGCCTACAAACTTAAGTGACATGATGTCATTGCTGTCACTTGTGCTGAACGAGAGACAAAACAAAATTAGTTCAAAGATGACGAGAATGATTTGGTATCAATCTCACTAGACATCCCACAGTTTACGAGTAGTGTCTACTCAAATGAACTGCTAGTTCACGGCCATTTCCTTTAAAGAAAGCCAAGAATGGGAAGGTAAATGTCTACAAGTGTAAGTTTCTAAACTAAATAAGTTAATGGCTAAACCAAAAGATTAATAAAAGAAAGCATATGATAAGGAAAGTGATTTCGGATCACTAACCTATGAATCCTTAGAGACTTTCTTAACCGAGTAATTTGACTCAGAAGCTAAAGTTCTTTTGTAAGAGCAAGGTAGCTGGGCATTCTTGATGAAAAGTAGACAACGGGCAGTTATTTCAGCTAAGATAGTGGGAGTGATATAAGGAAATAAATTTCGGATTTTAATCCTTGAATATCAAAGAAATATAATTTCTATATTCAGATTCATTGGAACAAATTGATTCACTTTCACATCGATAATATAGTTGCCTTAAAGAAAGTGAATATGAAATTTGTATACGATTCTGAAACTCGGACTTTTGTCTGATAAAGTCAAAACCACTAAGTAATGCTGAAAATGTATATGTAACACATCATAAACTATTAAGACTAATGGTTTCCATATTTAGATAAAGGATTCTTCAGCATCTATTAATTAGTGCATATATCCTAGAGATAAGATCTGAAGACTGGCTAAGGGTGATTCTTATCTCCCAGTCTAAGAACATTATCTCAAAGGAAAAATGACTAAGTAAACTTTCAATCAGGAAAGGTTAATAGAGCTAAAGAAGTATCATAGTTTGTTCATATTGACCTTCGGGGTCTTATAAAAGATACAAGCTAGTGGGAGCTTTTGAGTAATAGACTTTTCTGTCTAAATGACTACTCGAAACGCCGATTAGTTTGTCTAAATATTTGGATGAATCTCTGATATTACCAGAGAAACGAGTATTCCATGCTCAGAAATAGGCTATAGCATAGTTTTGGCACTGATGCTTGGCCTACCTTCAGGTGAAACGATTTCACTGAAAGGATAAACCATGTATTGTCTTATATAGTTGCTACATTACACTACTTAACTCAATTAAGATATTGATTGCAAAATAACGGTTCACATTATTATGTAATACCGAGAAATCTACCTAGAAGATGCCTATGAATTTATGGATAATGAGTGAATTACATTTACCCCACTTCCGAAAATAGAGGCATTTAGCACTTGTGCTTGAAGGTAGGACTGGAAATTTTGTATACACGTTCAGATGGTGACTGTCCGTGAAATATCTTAATACAATGAGTAAAGATTGGTTATCAGATTCTTGAGATCAGATCGTAACGGTTAAACTATTACATCCTTTCTAAAAGAATGTTTAAATAACAATCTTAAACCTTGAAGTACAGTTACTCAAGGAGTTACTTTATCGTACCACATCCAACATTGATTTTGAGTCTCCATTGGTTTTATAGTTGGGGATTACGTTTGATAAAACCCGTATTTGGTGTTTTGGTACTCTCGTTCATACTCTTATAGTAACCACCCGAGTGTCTCACTACGTGTAGAAGAGACAAATGAATGAGAAAGTTTAACTTTCAAAGCAAAGCCAAGTGGTTTTGAAATAGAAGTCAAACTTTCTCACCACTCGGTCGTTTTATAAGGATACATTTTATGTCAATATTCCCCATATTCTTAGGTTTTTCAAGTCGAGCTTATAATCGATTAATTGAGTAAATGGTGTTTCTAATAGGTTAATTGCAAAATGTAACGATTTATGTGCTTAAATTGGATTTTATGTTTTTTGGGATTGTGTTACGCTTTGGTATATTTTCCTATGTTATAGATACATATTTTGGCATGCAAGAGGATTAAATGATGAGGTTTTGCATGGAAGAGAAGTGAAATGGAAGGAAGATGGAGATAAAGCTTGGAATGAAGCTTTCAAGCAGCCGAACTTCCGATGCAGTTCTTGATATGATATACACTGATTTGACTCTTCAAGAGAAGAGTTGTAGGTCTTGAAGAGAGGATTCTACAGGATTTTGGACTTACGTGATTACAAGTTTGGATTACTATCTCCCGAAAACGACTGACGGGCTAATCAAAAAGGCGTTTTCTCGAAGAAGAGTCCTGAATGAAAGTTGTAGAGTTTTCCGAGAGCCTAATTATGACATTCGGATCATAATTTTTGTACAACTCAAGATATGAATTTTAGATTTCATTCCTAAAAAAAGAATTATTCAACCGACTTAAACACCGTAAAATTTTCGCCTGTTTTCTATTTAAAGAGGTTGGATACAAATTAAGCCGCAAATCACATAGAACCACCCGAGCCTGTATCCGGGTTAGATTAGGATGTAGTTTTTCTTCCGTTTTTCGATTTGGATTCAATCATGTACTTATTCGTTTTTTATGATCTTTAATTCATGTTGTATCGTTCTATGATTATGATGCTATGATGTGAATTAGATCGAGACATCAGTTTGCTATTGATACGTTTACAACATACGGAAGTTGCGTAGACTAGATCACCAAAGAAAGATAGGATTTTTAGCCGTTAATTATGTGACAAATTAATTGGTTAATTATCTAGGTTGTTAGATTCTAAAATACGAGAGTTAACCTGAATCTACACCTTCGTTTTGTTTGAATATCGGTCTCAACATTCGAGAGAGGAGAGATTGATAAATTGTGTTTGCGGTTTTATGCAATGCAAAAGATAAAAAGTAATAAAATAAAACCGATGTCAACCCCAAGTGCGAAGGCTCGCAGCTATAGTGATGAAACCGAGTCGTATCCGCGAGTTGTATGAAAATAAGTTTAGATTTTGTCTTTATAAAAAGTTGATGATTATGAGCTTGAATAAATAAAAATAAGGTAAGAGTTGCAGAATAAAAACTAGCACGTAACAAATCTTTTTATAACAATTATAATTAAAACGACTAGAAGCACCGTTGATCCACCACCCCACCGAAATTAACAAGAAAGACATACCTTCGTTTGCAAGCCTTGGATTATTATCTACTAAAGCGGCGTTTCCTCTCTCGATTCTACACCGTTAATTAGTACACCTTTCGGTTTGACTAAAGCTCTACGGAACAAAGATATGGATATAAATCCTAATCTAACAATATTCACCCTCAACTATCGTTTGTTGGAAGAAATATTATCACTCTCCTTCACGGTAATCTATGAATTTATCAACTATCGTATGTCTAAATCCAATCAGCATGCAACACACGTATAATTCATACACTTTGCACATAAACAATCAAAACATGAAGGAAGAACAAGAAACTTACTAGAACAAATAAATGCAAAATCCTTGTTTATTCCGGTGAAGGTGGCTTCACATGGGTGGCCCTAGCCTTGGGCCTTTAGCCACTCTTTATTTGCTGAATTAAAACTAAAACTAAAAGACGGAAAGGAAAAACGAATCTAATTATGAGTCTACATTGTTGCCTTGCTTAACTCCATGGAATTTGGAGTTGATTTGCTCTTTAATTCCTTCCATAATAATACCCCCTGCATTCTTTTATTTTCTGCAATAATGTTGTTACACCAAAGCATCGAATAATAATAATAATAATATGTGTAACAAAATAACATTAAAATCTCAATATTTCCTCATAATTAAATTACAAACCCTCAATAATCATTATGGGCATTTAACGGTTAAAAACATGCCTTTCTCATTTATTTCCCTTAAAAATAGAGTAAATTGTTTAGGGATTAAGCCCGAAAATATAGTAAAAGATACCCTAAACAACACAGCCACACTTAGCTTTTTGCTTGTCCCCGAGCAAAACAAACAACGATAAACTATCGAAAACCACATAATTTGACACGAATTGTAGTCATGCTCACGCCAAGCTACTATCTAGTAAATCGAACTCACTCGGTGATTGTGTGTGCTGAACCCGCTAAACTTCCACCGATCCTCTCTTGATGTATTAAATCAAGCACTAACAGGCATCCGGTTAAATAAACGAAAGTTTCATTCTGTCTACAGCACTTACCCTACAAAACTATTTATCAAGAACAAAGTAATCAACTCACATTTAAATTCCTTTACTTGGTGCCAAGAAAATACCTTTCAGGTCTCCACTGGGTTTAGATCAACTTGACTTTAGAGTTCCAAAAAGCCTATATTTTTTTCTTCTTCTATCGTCGTGTCTCAAAAGTATAACACTCTCCCCTACTTTAGAGGCAGTCACCCCGAGATCACTCAAACCTATACTGTCCAAGTTAAACCATTCTCCCCGATTGGGGCAGTATCCAAATGGACTCGAGGTGATAGTCACAACAACTTCCGCAAAATATATCTTTTTCCAAATTTTTCTAATTTTTCAAACTCTTTGGAAACTTCCAGTCAAGTGTTATTTCTAACACATTCAAGACTTTTAAGGTTCTCAAGAACACTAAGGTACTTAGATTCTAACTGTGAGTAGAGTACGAGTTCATAACTTTCATCAGCACTAAGTAAGTGGTTATCTGCAGCGAGAATTGACTTTCCCTCAACTAACCGGAGACTATTTTATATATATTTTTGGTTCCTCATCTAACAGGTTCGTGTACTGAGGTTCAAGTGAGTATCTGATCTACCAAACCTATTCTTAGAACATGATACGACTACTGATAACAATTAAAGGTGCCAAATTATAAAACTAGCATATCATTGAAGTTACTCGGGACTCACAAATTTTCAAAAAATTTATCAAAATTTTCCAAGGGAGCAAAACTAGATAACATGTAAAACAAACCAATTGACCTTCCCCCACACTTAAGTTACATGATGTCCTCAGCATGTGCAAAATAAGAAAAACTTAGCTGGTTGTAGTTCGAAAGTGGCAATTCTGGAAGTGGGCGCGCGTCAGATCTAGAATTGCCTGAAGAGATCAGTAGACTGTGGACCATCCACCGGTAAACTGAATTATCTAAAAGCTCACAATCGCTATCGCAAATATCCTGCACACATGGGGAAACAAGACGTACCTCGGGGATAGGGGCACAAAAGATGATAGACAAGGCAATATCATGGAACAAAGTAGAAGCAGTGCAAAAATTGATAATTACCAAATCTATGTGAAATGTAGTGCACAAATGTAATATCGAGGTATACTGGGGTACATGAGGAAATAAAAAGAAAAACAGGGGTCATTCGTATACGCTGGATGAAGTGAGTTGGCCAATTGTCCGAGTACAGATCCATAGTCAGAAAATAAACACTCGGTCGCAATTTCTCGACTCTCCTAAGAAACTCTAATTCACGTGGCTTATATTGAGTAAAAAAAGTTTTGCACATCCTTAGCCCAATGACCATCAGAACACGGCAAAATAAAAAAACCTCAACATATTTGACGTTACTCTTATTTGACTCAAAGAAAACAAAACCTAAATCCTAAAAAGAAATAAGAAGGGTTTTGAAGAAGTAGTTCTGAGTTTAGAGTCCTCAGCTCGACTTTCAAAAAGTATCCTTGTCAGTTATCATTCTTGGATCGCCAGACATTGACCCTATGAGCACTATACGAGGTGGGCTCATCGCTTTTGCGGATTAATACCCTTCCCTTGGTTGTGAGACCTAGGAAACGACATTTATCCATACCATTTATCCATAGCTCTTACCTCGGCCCTCGTTTTAGGAATTAGTGAATTCTAAGAAACTCAGTTAAAATTGCGGTTACTAATTACGGTTTTGGCCTTGACAATCAGAAACAATGAATCAGAGTACTCCGAATTAGGCCGGTTATGTAGGCAAGCCTACGCCGTCTTATTCGTTGGAACATATGTGACCACGTCCAACATTGGTTGTTGGGGATTACGTTGATATAATCTTTTTTAGGGTTTGCTTGAACCGAAATATCAATTCACCGAAATGCAGTAGGAGTATGGTTTAACCATTGACCCGCTGTGATCATGCAGACTTTATAGTCTACTGGGGGTGATTGATTACCTATGGTCTTTTAGGGAAGACTGTATAGGATTCTGACAATAAGAGGTTGGTTTAAATCCATAAACCTGTATTTGGTGTTTTGGTACTCCAGTTCTGTTCATACTCTTATAGAACCACCTGAGTGTCTCAGGCCCAGAGGGAGTAATTGGATCTACGTGTAGAAGAGACAAATGAATGAGAAAGTTTAACTTTCAAAGCAAAGCCAAGTGGTTTTGAGGGTAACTCCCTGAGAAGTAGACAGTTAAACAGGGGTGATGCCCTGAAACTTTCTCACCACTCAGCCTTGCTTAACTCCATGAAAAGCTGAAAGACTAACAGGGGTGATGCCCTGAAACATTCTTGCCTTACAAAGGAGCTCGAATTCATTCAAAATAGAAGGGTTTTAGCTTAAATCCACTGGCAGATTGACTGCCTATGCTTATATCCATCGGTGGGTTAAAGCAAACCTCTAGGTCATTAAAAGCAACATGTTTGAAATGTGTGGGCTTGACTATAATATTGATGAGATCTTTTGTAGACCAGAGAATCAATATTGGTAAAGTAGTAGACGTTAGTGTTAATAAAAGATAACACTGCAACAGTTGGAAACGACATGGGTGTGTTATCTGAAGTCAAGAACTGACGAGCCAAAGCTTCTCTGAATCAGAGAAGTGAACTATATTCTTAGTATTTGATTCGGTCGAATTCATGAGAACAAGTTGTTGGCAATATCCCATGCATCTTATTGGTTAAGATGATAATGCATTTTCGTATGCAATATTCAACGAGAGGTTTCCTACTCAACCCCTCACGGAATAATTCTCTCAATCTTCGGATATAGAGAAAGTGGGATAAATTCTCTTTTGGATAGAGAAAGTCGGATTATTAAAGGTCAATAAAAGTCGTGTCTTGGATTCGGACATTTAAAGCAGTATAGTGCATCCTCAAGTATCTTGAGAGAACGAGGAATCGTATGCTTGTCCATTCGGGTGTGAACTTGAGTGTCGTTGACTACACTG
The DNA here is from genome assembly GCA_036785695.1 of Gentiana straminea. Classification (NCBI taxonomy): domain Eukaryota; kingdom Viridiplantae; phylum Streptophyta; class Magnoliopsida; order Gentianales; family Gentianaceae; genus Gentiana; species Gentiana straminea. The sequence continues at coordinate 7,667,236 of JAVUPR010000224.1, read as the reverse complement.
ATTCTGATTTTTTTATCGGATTAAGGATGATCGTGAATCGATCTCAGGCTCAGTGTTTACTCATAGTGATGGAGCTATGTCTAAAGCAATCCAGCACTGCCAATTTGACTTTGTTAGTCGAATACATAGTAGCTTTCGGAGCGGCTAAAAAGGCAGTGTGGCTTGAGAAGTTCTTTGTTGGATCGAGAAGTGATTCCAGGTCTCGATGAGCCGATACCTTTTTTACTGTGAAAATAGTTGAGACGTAGCTCATGCAAATGATCTTCGCAGTCACAAAAGGTCAAAAGAATTTTGAGAGAAAGTACCAACTGCTCAGACAGACCGTGCAGAAAGGCGACATTTCAGTCCTAAAGATCGCCTCGAAACCGACAACCTGCTGATCAGTTTAACCAAGTCACGTGGCATTTAATGTCACTGATAAGCGCATGGCGGGTATGAAATTGGGAGATATGTCTCATCTGCTTTAGAGCAAATGGGAGAATGTTGTGGATAGATAGAATAAGGGTGTGGTGCTCTAAAAACAATCATTGCTTGTCTTTACGGGCAAGGGGGAGATTGTTAGATATAGTGTGCCCGAAAGGCAATTGTTGCTTGTCCTTACCGGCAAGTGGGAGATTGTTGGAAGTAGCGCCCGAAAGGCAATTGTTGCTTGTCCTTACGGGCAACTGGGAGATTGTTGGAAGTAGCGCCCGAAAGACATTTTATGTAATTGTTTTTAGAATTAATAAACGACAGATTTATTCTCATCTTATTATTTGCTTTATGCTTATAAGAAATACACTACTGAAAACCCTAAGTTGAACTTAGTCTGTGTTACACATGAGGATTAAGTTTATGGTGAAACACTTCAAATGTTTGTCCGTGGTGAAGTAATCAAAGTATGGGTCTATTGGTTAAACCACCATTAATGTGCCCAGAACACTTTATGGTGTGACCGTCTTATCCGGACCGTCGACATTGGTTGTCTAAGTGGGGCATTTATGTATGATGAGAGTCATATAGGACTGGACCGATTTAATATGAGTTTCTCATATAATTCCGTGATTGAGAAATCTTATAAATCACAAGATGACCATATATGGATTAACCTTAATCCTGAAGTGATTACAGACTCCTACTGGTTTCAAGATATGGTTTGATGTGTTCGTTAAGGATCGCTAAGAGGCGTGGTCCGAATCACTTTCACGTTGGCACAATTCTGGAATGAGTGAGAAGTGTGTGTCTCACAGATAGGGAATCCATTCCTTCCCGCGGGAAGTAGTAAGACAATCCCTTTATTTTTTGATCCTAGAAACTGATCGATCCCGGGAGTTCATATTGGTTATGAACTAATTGACCACTAGTGGGTTAATGGTAAATAAGGATAAGATGTAGTAAAGAAGGTTTACGGAAATAATCCTGCTTCAGTACGGATAGTCTATGAAGGGTTAGTTTATATGTAGTGATTATATCAATGGACATTATCGACTCGACTCGATGTTTTGAGAATAAGTTATATCTATAATCGATAGAGTTCAGTTTCGGATTTATGGTGGCCTAATTCCGGAATTAATAAGTTGAGTGGAAATATTCTGTTCGATGAAATTTTTATTCAATTTATTGTAGCTATTGGTTATAGATCCATGGTCCCGGCTTTGGCTCCTAACACGCGAGTGTTTTCTCGTTTTATGGAACCCCGGGAATAAATTGAATAGTTGGTCTATTTAATGAATATGGAATATTATTTATTTGGTCTATAATATGTAAAATAGAAAAGTCATTTTCTATTAAAAATTAATGACAGATGGCGCCACATGTGTTGATAAATTAGGAAAAGAAATTTTTCTAGATTATGTCACATGTGTAATTAATTAATTATCTATTTGTTGGATAATTAATGGAAAAATGAAGAGATTGATTTTTTGGGAATTATATCTTATTTTGTATCAAAAATATCTTTTCCTTATGGGAATAGATTTTTGTGGTGTGAAAAGAATAACTCTATTGACTAGTTATTTTCCTATATAAAGAGAGTTCCTCCTAGCACAATAACACAACCAAAAATGCGCCACACTCAAATAGAAAAGGAAGAAAAATTAGTTTCTTGCCTTAGTCGTTAAGAGAAGAAAAACCTAGGGTTTTTCTTGGGCATATTCGAGGAGGTTCTACGGCGAGGATCGACGTCCACCAGTCGTCGCTAGGAGATACAATCCGGAAGATTTAGCTTCTCCCTTTTGTCGAATTTCTCATCTCTCTCCGGTATGGGTAAATCTACTAACCTTCTCGTAAGATTAATTAGTTATGTCTCATATCGTAAATCGCATAAGCTTCCACTGTGCAAAGATCGAATGTCTCGATCGGTGCTATTACTTCTAGCAGCAAATCCACTACTTCAAGTCATATACACCTAAATTCTTTTCCATATTATTCATCATCACAACGTTTCCACACTTAGGTGAAGCTCGCATTCATACTTACCTTCGAGCAACTAGCTATTTAAATTAAGAAACCTCATCACCATCTTATCATCAATTCATCACTAATCCATTTTTAGCACACCCAAACCATAACCATACTTCAAAATTTACTAGTCTTCAAATGGGAAACCAAAAAGACATCTTCTACCAAGCTTATAAGGTTTTCCTATAGATAAGAAACAACTTTCAGCGGCGAGTTTGTCAACAACCATAAAATTTTGAAAACAAGGAACATCTTCTCAAAATGTTTCAAGATAAATTCCAAGTAAATTAGAGGTGTGTTTCGTGAAGAAATCACAAATGACGGCTGAGGAAGGAGACAAAAGAGTTTCAAATACTGCATATTTCTGTGTCGTTCACAAACTAATATATGCATTTAAATCAAAGATTGTTATGACATTGCTTAAAGATTCGCAACAAAGGTGCAAACGTTCAAAAAGAAATGAGGGCATCCATTTATTTAATGTGGGGACTCAGAAGCTATTTCTTCCAATACAAAGAAGAAATATTTAAAACAATGCAAGGCAATTCGACCTTTGTAATTAAACTTATCATAAAAGATACTCTAAAAGCAAATTCAAAATGAAGCCGTTTCACAATGTATCGGTTAAACTTGATACCCAATTCTTAAGTTTAGGAATGTGATGATGCTTCTTGAAACCAAACTTTTAAAATGATGAAAATGTTTGAAAGAAAAAAAATATAATGCATCAAAACAATACGCCTCTAGGAAACTAAATTCCACAATAGGCAAACTTTTACTAAGCTTCAAATGTTTCAAATAGAAGATTTAACTAGAATATGAGTTACAAATAGTATGGATGGGGAAACATTTGAAATCAGTGGTAACCAAGTATGAAACCAAATGATTATAAAAGAGAACCTCGTTAAAGAAAACTTGGGATTGGAAAGTCACCATGTAATTGTTTCTCGTCACAGAAGGGTATTAAATCTACAACACTTAGTCTTTACCTATTAAACTCCTTATCTTGGATAACAACTAGGTTAAAGATCTTATGCTTCAAAGCCTTCCAAACACCTATAGCCCTCCACACCTAAACCTCCAAGGTAAAAGAATAATGTCTATCATTTCTTGAGCAAGAACCTAAAAGGTTTTAAAAGTTTAAATACATACGTCAACCATGAAATGATTGACTTGCACAAAACAAACCGAACAGATTTTTGACCATGTTGCAAAGGGAAAAGTTGTAGGCATTTAAGTTTTACATATGATGCTCAAAAACTCAAAAAATTTGGAACGGCATAGGTTGGTCAAAATATTTGTTTTCGTCAATTGCTATAAGATGTTGAAAAATTTCAGAAATTCACAAACTGACTTGTGTTGAATATTGTACTGAAACCAAAAAGAATTGGCACTTGGTTCTAAAACTGAAATTGTAGAGCAGAGTGTTTTCTACAACATATCAAAAATCCAAGTCATTTGAAGATGTTTAACTTGTTCAAAATAGATTGATAAGTGGAAGTGTCGTTGCAGAACTTTCTGAACAAAGTGTTCATCCTTATCAGGAAATTTATGAACAATGCACATAAAAAAATTGATGTGATTAAAACCATGTGTAGCAATAAGAAAACATTACATCCTCAACGAGAAAGAACATAAGAGAAAGATCCGAAAGCTCCAAAAGAAGAATGAGATTCTACTAAGGATCTTAGAAGGAACAAACTTGAGGAGATTACAAAAAGGATGTGCTTAGAACTCAACCTTAACCTTACAAGGATTTCCACCAAGACCAAGAGATCATAAAAGTTCTAAAATGCCTAAGGAAATCTTATCTTAGAGGAAAGGAAGCCTAGAACAACAATGACGCTTTTCTCTGATACCAACTGTACGCCCTGCTCCTGGATACCGAGCCCTTATCCGGAAGAGAACGTTCGGCGCTTATAACATTAAATAAATCTAACATTATACGTCAGCCTATACGTCGTCGTATCAAAATAAAACAGCGGAAGTCCAAAAAGCTCGGGTAAAAACATAAATGCTACTAGAATAGAATAAAACCGACTATAGTTGAATTGTTTAACTTACAACAACGAAAGGTCCAAAGGTTACAACGTACGATGACTAAAATAAGGTATAACTAGGGGTGTACATAGTCCAATCCGGTCGGTTTTTTACGATTTTCTGAACTGAACTGTAGTAACGGTTTTAATATTTTCTAAACTGAACTTAATTGATCATTTTTCTAAATTGGACTGAACCAATACAGTCCGGTTCGGTTCAGTTTTGGTTTTCAGACTGTATTTTATTTACCATAAACTTTTGATTTTTTTCTTCTAAAAATGAGACAAACACCATTATTGGCACCATAAGCCAGCGGTTGGTCGTTGTAACGACAATTTCAAAGGTTTCTTTCAGCCTTTCACGATCAAAGGATGAAGAATATTAGAAGAAGCAAGAACGGCCGGTGAGGTCAAACGGCGGTTATCGGCAGCTGGGAAGCATTTTAGGTTTAGGTTTAGGTAGAAACGGCAGAACTATAAGGTTTAGAAATTTAGGGTTGTGTGTGGGGGTTTTTTATAGTAGGAGCTAGTGAACAAATTAAATTATATATATAAAAAATTAAAAATGAAGTATAACCGGTTCGGTTCGGGTCATACCGGTTTTTATGGATAAAACCGAAAACTGAATTGGATTTCCGGTTTGGTTTTTCTTCAATGAAAAAACCGATTTGAAAACCGCGGTTCATCATTTTCCGGTCCGGTTTAATCCGGTTCAGTCGGTCAGTCCAGTTTTCCAATTTCGTTGTACACCCCTAGGTATAACTCTTGTCTTACAAACTTGAAACAAAAGTACAAAACTCTCCTTTCCTTTTTCTCTTTTGCCTTTCTCAAGAGTTCAGAGTTTGTGCAATTGTGAAGAATGAATTTTCCTGATAACTTCCCATCAAATAAGAAAGTTACTTAATTAGGGCCTGTTTGGTAAATAAATTAAGTACTTATTCTATAAAAATTAAGTGACGATTAGATTTAATGGTGTTTGTTAATATTTTTAATACATCTTAATTAATTAAGTAACACTTAATTTTACATTGGAAAAAATAAAAAGTTTTCAACGCCTCTACATCTACTTATCGCTGAAAAAAGAATTGGTGCCCTATTTTCCCACGTATGCACGTAGCTATTTTGGTCAAACTTTCTATTTTTCATTTTTTTTAAATGTTTTTTCTTAAAAACACACCCACTTTTTTAAAGCTTTTCCTTTTTAACATCTTTTTATTCATCTCCCCTTTTATGCCTCATATACTAAAGTAATTACCTTGTTTAAATTATTTATATTTAATATTTCTCATGAATTTATTTATGGTAAAAAATAATGTAAAATGGATAATACTTATAAGTTATGAATTATAATTTGAAATACACATAAATAACTACACTTATGTGTGAAATCTAGCATAATAACCATAGCATTAAATATACATACATACATATATATACATATATATATATATATATATATATATATATATATATATATATATATATATATATATATATATATATATATGTATATGATTTCTAAAAAAATTATATATATTTGTATGTATGTGTGTGTGAAATTGTATGTGTATATATATGTTTATATGTATACATGTACATAGATGTGTGCGTGTGCGAGAGAGAGAGTTTGTATGTGTATATATGTATACATGTATATATGTGTGTATATATGTAACATATTTAGATTTTAGATTTAAAATATTACCAAACAGTCTAATTAATTTCAGCATTTAGTTTATTCAGTTACTTAATGTATTCAACATTCACATTTCAAACTACAGATTTCAGACTTCAGATTTAACAAACGGCCTCTTAGTTAAAAATAACTCCCAATGAGTTATTGCCTTTTAATTCCTTTATTTCATTTTAACTTAAAACCCAAAAATCCTTTAATTAAAAGAATTAAGTATACTGATTTTATAAAAGCCCTTTTTTCCCTTTTTCAAAGATACGGAATGTTACGGTCATATTGTGATAATAATATAGATAACTTTGATATGATTGTAGATGGTGGTGAATGTGTGATGTTGCTTTAAAAACCCGAAAAGAAATTAAGAAGAGTAGATGAAGACCAAATAAAAGAAAAAAAAAAAATACTAAAAGAAAACTTAACAACCAGGCAGTAATTAGTTAGTTAGGTGACACTAATTTTTTATTTACTTTTCTAAACCGACAATTTCCTTTAAATAAATAAATTTAAAAAAACAGAATAAATTATTAAAAAAAAAACAGAATAAGATGAAATGGGAACCACATCCATGATGATGGAAAGCTTGATCCAGTGACCGGTTCTTATCCACAGTAAATGGTGGGCCCACTAAAATCCTCCAATATTAATTCCGACCAATGAGAAACCAGCGAACTGGATGATATTATTTTAACAGCCAATTAAACAATAGATAAGGTCTCCAAAAAGGATGCCAAAAGTGCATTAAGTGTGGTCATCTCAAACCAATAAATATAAAACTTGAAAAGTGCAGACAGTGGGTCACATACCTTATACAAATAATTACCAAAGATATTTCTAGCTAGATATCCTTTTAGTGCAACAAAATTGCAATTCCAGTTGGCCTTTTTGCAGAAATATTTATTAAAATCCATTGCAAGAATTGAGTTTTCTATATATATATATAAAGGAAACTTTGGATCGATCTTTTGATGGTGGTTTCTGACATCAATTTAGCCAACACAATGGGTGGCAAGACAGCTAGAGCTTGTGACAATTGCATAAGCAAAAGAGCTCGTTGGTACTGCCCCGCCGACGATGCTTTCCTTTGCCAAGGATGCGATTCATCGGTCCATTCAGCGAACCCTTTAGCGCTTAGACATGAAAGGGTTCGTCTGAAGACCGCCGCATTCATGAAGCATCCAAGAAAGCTGTCGGTGCCGTCATGGCACCACGGTTTTACCAGGAAGGCACGAACACGAAGATACAAGAAGCATGCAAAGCCTATGGCTATGTATAAAGAGGCAGCGGCGGCAGCATCTTCCGGGGTAAACGTAAATCCTCTTGATCTTGTTCCCGAAATTTGCAGCGATGATAATAATTCTAATGAAGAGAATGATGATGAGCAAGTTCTCTATAGAGTTCCGATATTGGATCCTTTATGCATTAATGATACCAATTCGAACGAATTAATGGGAAGGCAGAATTATTCATGTATAACCGATTCGAATCAGTTACATGGATCTCTTCCATCTGAAATGGAATTGGAAGAGTTTGCTGCTGACGTGGAAAACCTACTTGGTAAAGGGCTTGATGATGAATCCTTTGATATTGAAGGGCTAGGATTTTCCAATTGTATAGATCATACAGGTAATAATCATGATGATCATCAAATTGAATATTCTTGTGGGAGTGGTCAAATGAAGGTTGAAGAGGGAAAACAAATGCCGGATCATCATGCCGTAAGAGACCCCTTTTTGCTAAGCTTTGATTTAGATTCTTCAATAGCTTTTGAAGATGATTATAAGAACGTACAATTAGGTGGAGAAAATTGCAAAACAGAAGAAGGCGGTTTGAAAACGATGTTTAGTGAGAAGAAAATATTGTTGAGGCTTGATTATGAGGGAGTCTTGACTGCTTGGTCTGATCAAAGATCACCGTGGGCCACCGGTGAACGGCCGGAACTGGATCCCAACGACTGCTGGCCGGTTTGCATGGTATGTAATTAATTAGTTGTTAATTATCATACGTTTAGATAGATGTCAGGATTTTAGTTAATTGTCAATTAAGACATATTTAGAAAGATGTCATGATTTTATGACTATTAAAAGGAAAAATGTTAAAAATGACATTTTATAAGTGAAAATGACAGTGAAAGTGAATTTGATAGTGGATTACGTTGGTTTATCAGCACAAAACCAACGTAATTCATTTTTAAATTCACTTTCACCGATTAAATGTCTTTTTTTGATAAAAATATTTTCTTATAATTCTTTTTGCCGGTCATATTCCATATTGTATCTTTTACGCCCAATTTATTTTTATTTTTAAAGGAAGTGTTATAAAAAAAATTATAATTACATGTTAATTAATTAAGAATTAATTGGTAGGGCTCATGCGGAAGGGTTCATTCTTATGGACATCCAGGTGGAAACACAAACGACGGAGATAGAGAAGCTAGAGTATCAAGGTACAGAGAAAAGCGTCGGACAAGATTGTTTACAAAGAAAATAAGGTACGAGGTTCGCAAATTGAATGCTGAGAAGAGGCCTCGGATGAAAGGGAGGTTCGTTAAAAGGGCAAATTTCTCAGCTTTTCATTCCCACGACAACTAGAGTTTTCAAAGGAGTATCGCTGAGAAGAGGCCTCGGATGAAAGGGAGGTTCGTTAAAAGGGCAAATTTCTCAGCTTTTCATTCCCACAACAACTAGAGTTTTCAAAGGATCGATACTCCACACTCCACACTCCACACTCCACACTCCACACTCCGCACTCCACAATATCATTTCATTCATTTGTATGAAACTTATAAAAAAACACAAATACAAAAGCATAAAACAGATTGTTACTATAATTATCTAAGCCCCTTGCCTTAATTACTTTTCTTGCTCGGTACCTATAATTTGGAGTTGCTGGAATTTATCAATGCTCTAAGCATATATTATGCTTTGCCTACATATATAAACAAATAAATTAGTAAATGATATTTAATTAATGACTGCTTTAATATAAGGGGAGCGGTTTAAAATGATAAAAAAAGAGGGAAAAATAGGAATCAAGACATTGGAAATATAAATTGGGTAATAAGGATAAATCCACCGTTCATAACCCCAATTTCACTGTTTGCTGCAGTGGAACTGGCCTCAAATATAATGTTTCACTATCACAGTGGAATAAGGACATGTTCTTTTTCCCGAAAGAAATTCTACTGTCCTCTTTGCATATTTCTATGTTCAAATTGTTTTTTTTAACAATAAACCCTTAATATAATATGATTTGCCTACATAAAACGAAGAAATTATTAAATGTTAGTCGAAAGTATTTTTATTTCTTGTCAAACAGAGTTTAAGTCAGTTGATCAAATAAGCTTTCTCAGGATATATGATAAACTTAACTTAGCTAAGCTAAGTGTATGTGTTAAATACTACCCATCCAATGCATTTTGAATCATCTATATATTAGATATGCCCCTTAAATCACATTAATTAGTATTAAATTGAGATGCGAATTGGTCTTAAGATTCGTGAACTATTGTCCGTCTAATATGTAGTGTCAATAGAACCGTCAATTGATCTCATGTATAATGACAATAACACGACTCGTAGTTTACGGAGTAAAATAAATTCGCGATGAGAGTTACGATAAACCCAGATGAAATATCATACTTCAAGCACCTGAGAATTTTTTAGCAGCTTTTAAATGTGGATCTCGGGGATATTGCATATAATTTCTCACCTATATATTGTACAACAAAGGAACGCCTAGTAGTTTGAAGTGGAGTTTTTGGAGACAGTGGACCAAACAACGGTAGATGAAGTATCACAGAATGGTTGTCCATCAAGCTTGGAAAACAACTGTTTGTTGCAATTAATGTTTCGTAAGGTTTAGCCTTCTCAAAACAAGGATGCCGAGAAGGGTATTCCTTTGATACTTTATATCCCCGAGGTCGTATAATTAACGTGCGTAAAGAGAAAAAACCTTTCTTTGACGAGCGTGGCGAATCCTTAAAGTCTTCCATGAAGTTTACGTAGATTATTAGGATTATCAGAATGAACTAACCCCGGTGGTTGCTTCATATATATGTATACACCAGTTCTTGGAAAAAACAAGAGAGAGCAGGTAACAATTGTGTACTACCAATTCAATGCATTTTGAATCATCTCTCGGATATGCCCTTTCACTCACATTAGTATGAAATGGATATACGGATTGGTCTTAAGATTTGTCAACTATTGTTCGGCAATACGTTTTGCCAGTACGTTCGCCAATTGATCTTATGATGACAATAACACGACTAGAAGCTTTCGGCATAGAACAAGTTCGCAAACATGGTAAAATTGTTAGTAATATTTATGTTTTGATAATGAGTGGCAGACAACTGTTATAAATGTGAGCAAAAAGATGTCTATAACTGAATGTATAAGTCTTACTAGAGTCTGATATTGTATAGGTTGATAAGACAAGCACTGTAATAGTTAGCTGATAGGATCTTAATAGACTAGGACTAGTTTTAGAAAATCAACAGAGTCTAGGGATCCTAAGCGGAGCTGAGTTTATGGTTGAGGGGACAAATTCAGTTAAGAAGACCTGAAGGCTGAGGGTAAAATCTCAGTATTGAAGAATGAAGATGAAGGCTGAAGGTACAAACTCAGTAATGAAGACTAAGCCAAGACTATAATGTTACACTCAAGTAAGTTTGTGATGGTTTGAATTAACTTTGTAGATATTGTGTAGAAGGCTTGAAGGTCAAGTTAATGTGACGAGAACCTTCAAGTAAGGAAAATATGGTGTGAGGAAAATATTTAAGATCAGATGAAAATACAATAATCCAGATTCTAAGCTGAGCTTAATCAAGAATTGTCAGCTGAGCTCAGCTGAACTAGAGACATTCAGCAGAACAAACAAGTCAGCCAAGCAAAAGACAACCATGCAGAGAAGGATCATATGATGAGCTGAAATAGTACAAGTATTAGTAATTTGTTATCCGGGATATTTTTGAAGATTAATTCAAGACAAGGATAAATTTGTGACATCTAATCAAGCAATCAATCAATCACAAAATTTCAATGACTATTACATGGATTTTAGTACCAGAATCTTTCAAGAAATCTTATTGGTTGACAACCTGTCAATGTCAGGAGGACACTAGAACTAACACTGATCAGATAGTAGGAATTTTAGAGTGAATATTTGTGCATATCCAATAAGCAGCTAAATGGATTCAAATTTGAATGTTAGATATGTGCCTATAAATACCATAATTGAAGACCAACAGAAGAGAGAACTGATACCCTGAAATTTGAGAAAGCAAGCAATTTAGTTGAGTTCTTAAGTTCTTTGAAAATTCCTCCGTTTGGTTTCGGACTGGACTGGATTCATTTGCAAAAATAAAATAATGTAAAGTAATGATTATAAGTTGAAATGTTGTATTAAAGTTTGTTTGATGAAGAAATGATTGATGAAATGATTGCATGGATCCAATCGATCAAACCAAACGCAATCAAAGCAATATCAAGAAACTTCAAGTACCGAGTTTTATCTGGATCATATTTACCATTCTACACTTGAAGGTGAGCTATTAAACATACAAGGTACATCAATAATCAAGCTCTTCATAGTATCCTTGTGATTCCACAACTTAAACTTTGTTTCACAAAGTTCTTGGATTGGTGTAGCACTGCAAATGTGAAGGACTGAGGTCAGTTGAATCAGTGAATCTGAGAAGGAGTTGTGTAATGTGTGTTGGATCTGTTGAAGAGGCAATAATACCCTAGAAGAAACAACAAAGAACAACTTTAGTGAAGCAGCATAGACAACTGTGAAGGACTTATTGTCTAGATTATGAAGCTGAGAAGATAACACCCAAGGACAATCGTATTTGTATCTATTGTATCTGTGTGAAAAAGAACTATAGTGAATTCCTGCAACATCACAGGAGAAGAGTGGACTATCGGATTACACCACCTTGAACCACTATAAATCTTTTTCGATTTACTTTATGCACTTTACTTTCTGTATTTTATTATTCAACAAGTAGCTTATTGAAATACCTTACTCCGACCCTTAGTTCCACTGAGGTCATTGTAGGAGGGGTTGCTAATCTCTCGTTGGGATTTCAATAACAATACTCTAAATCCCAAAATAATTAAATATTTCCACAATTAAATCTACATTTGTCATCAACTAATTCCTTCAATTATTTTACAATAAAAGGTTTCAACAATTCAAACTAATTCAACATGCACAGCACGATCTGAATCTCAGTCTAGCCCATCCCCCTTCAATTTTCTCAAACAATTACCTGGGTTTTATTTATTAAACGGAAAAAAACAAAAACTATTAAACAAACGAAAACAAGGCGTCAGCAAAAACGCTGGTACGAGCCGTGTGTGATGTGTTGAAATAGTATCATAAACCCAATCGGGTTGGACTGGATCCGACCGGCTCGGATCATTTCTACTATTTCTTTATGATTATACATATATATATAAATGTCGTTTCTATTGCCATATATTTGTTCGTTTAAAGAACCAATTATGAATTGTTATATGATAACGTCCTTAGTATTAAACTGTGATTGAGAAACCATGATAGGTGATTATGGTTGATAAGATCTCTAATCACTTTAATAAGTTTGATATTTAAATGTCTCTAGGTTGATGTACTATTTAACAAGGCATTGATAGTACGAACAGGCTAGCACATATTAGATGTCTTCTGTCTTTAAGGGCAGTGATAGATCTCGTCTATCGAAGTGTAGAGACACTTGGACTATACGTGGACGTGTATTAGAGAATACGTACGTTAGACTGACCCACTTACACTGTTAAGTGTCACACTGTGTGACGGTTGTGTAATTATCCTTAGGACCTGAGTCTTCATGGCATCACGGTGTGGATTGTCATACTTTGACACTATTGAGATTTCCCCTATCCACGGGGCGATCATGCAGTAGTGATTGGGTGTGATAGTGAAGCATATGGAGTATACATGTTAGTTCGTCCGGGAATCGCGTATCCTATGATTGGGATTGAATATCCGAAATGGCCTTCTTATAGGAATGTCTAGCTCTCGAGAATCTTTGCAAAGTGGAAGTAAATGAGTTACTTCGAGAGAGCACGATATCCAGATTATAAGATACGGTCGTCAATGCTTGTGTTAGGCGTGATGCCCGAAAGACAATTTTGTAATTGTTTTATTTAATAAATAAAATGATGTTATTATTCATATTTATTATTCTCATATTCACCGATGTGACAATAGTATTTACACTACAGAAAACCCTAAAGTATATCGTTTATGTAATCACTTAACTCAGTGTATGGTATATACACGGGAGGATTGAGTTAGTGAAGATGTACTTAAAATACAATTAGCCCGTAGTGAAGTTAACCGAGAGTATCGGGTCTCTCCTTTAACGTGCTATTAATGCGCACATAACACAATAGGTGTGATTGTCTTATCCGGACTTTCGGTTAAGAGAACCTAATGGGGCATTTATATATGATAGATATATCATATAGGGCTGGACCGATTTGATTAGAGTTCACGATATAATTCCGTAATTGAGAAGTCTTATCGAATCAATGGATGATCATATTTATGGATATATCTTAATCCCGAGGTGATCACAACAACTTGCTTGAATCGGTATGAGGTTTGACTTGACGGTTAAGGATTACACCGAGTCCGTGGTCCGAATTACCCCATCTTGGCATTGTACTTGGATTGAGTGAGTAGTCGTGTTATCACGGATACGGAATCCATTCCTTCCATTTATGGAAGTAGATAGACAGCTTCCTTATTTGTTGATCCTAGAAACCGATCGATCGTACGAGTTCATATTACACCGATTAGCTACAGTGAGTTGTATGAATTAATTGATCACTAGGGGTTAATGGTAAATAAGGATAAGAGGTTCTAAAAAGGGTTAACGGTAACTTCCCGATTTAGAATGAACGATCTATGGAGGATTAATCCATATGTAATGATTATATCAATGGAAACTTATTATTATTCTCGTGAGAGATAAATATAATCTTATAATCGGAGGAGTGCAGTCACGGGATTATGGTGGCATATTCCTGTGATTGATTTATCGAATATGATTATTCTATAATTATTTATTTGATTTATCGGAGCCGCTGATTATTAGTCCATGGTCCCGACGTGCCTCCTAATATAGCATAGCTATTCTCGGGAGTCGAATCATAATAATATTAATTTAGTTCTTGTTGGACTTTATTAAAACGATATGTGAATTAAGTGTTTAGTGGACTATTAAATTAGTTGGACTAAATAATTAAATATGTGGAAAAGACATTTTCCATAATCTTGGCCCAATTAGTGTGTGTGTGGAAAAAAATCATATTGACTAGGTCAATGATGATGATTTTCGCCCCATATGTTTATTGGTCTACAAGGAATTAGTTTTTTTGTGATTAATAAGACATGTGCATAAAATATTTATTGGATAAATATTTATGGTAAATAATAAAGATAAATATTATTCTAGATTTGTTCTAGAATATTATGGAATTATCTTTTATTAAAAGGATTTATTTTGTTTGATAAATAAAAATCCTTGGAGGTTAAGTTTTACTCTCCTATATAAAGAGAGTTTTCCCAAGCCTTAATACACACAATAAAATTCGACACTCATCTTTTAGTAAGAAGTAGAGAATTTTCGGCCAAGGGAGATTTGGGGAGAAATCTTGGAGATTCTTCCGGGTAGCATATCGGAAGGGTTCGAGTCGAGAATTCCTTCCACCGGGAGTTGCTTGGATCACACGTACGGAAGATCGTGGTGCTCTTCACATCTTCTCACATTCATCCTTTTGCGGTTCTTCAACTTGAATTTTGAGATTCAAGAGGTATGATCTACATCCCCCTTTGTAGAATAGATCTAGTTGTTTTATTACGTGTATTATATAAATCTAGATCCTTAAAATCGCTTCCGTTGCGAATGGTATTACTAACAGTGGTATCAGAGACCATGGTGATCTATATTTATACGTATAAAATATTAGATCTAGGAATGGTAAAACATGTAGATTTTTTGTCCCAATTTTTTTTAAAAAGGGGCTGAAATTTTGTTTTATTTTTTTTATGTTATGAATGTCCTGGTTGAAGAGATGGATTGGGGTTGGTACTCTTTACTCGTTAGATCTATTGTAGCTCCTTTGTTTAGTAACAATTGAGCATATGAATTGTATTTATTTTTTGTCAATTTTCGAAATTTATATGTAAAAGTAGCATCTTTTATTGTAATTTTGAATATCCGGGCTGGAAAAGATGAAGATCTTGCTGAAAAATTGAAGATCAAGACGAAACCCAAGGTATGAACGAGGAGAAACGGATGAATTTTATTAAAAACTGCTACAGGACTTTCTGCGACGCTGAAAAAAGCGTCGCTATAAGTCCTGTTTAATAAAAATATGCGGCTAGGGTTTATTTTTGTTGCGGCTGCATGAAATTTTTTTTATGTGACCTAATTTTATTTTTTTTTCCATTCAACTGCCGCATGAAAAAAAAAAAAATTTATTTTTTGGAAAATAATTAAAAGCAAATATTTATATATATATATTATTTTTTGCATATAATAAAATAAATATATGATTAATTATAATAAATTGGATTTATTTAATTAAAAAGACCTTTTCTCCTCTCGGGTGTTCGTGGTTCGTGATCCGGCGGTTCGAGTTCAAGATTCGAAGATCAAGACTCGAAGACAATAAGATTGTAATTTATTTTTCCTAGGATAGATTAGATACGGGGTACCAACAATCCATCTCGGTGTTTAAATTTTCCGCAATTTATTTTTTATGTGTTCAATCATAAAATAGATATAAAATCGAAATTGCCATGACATGCATCATATCATAAATCCACTCCATGCATACATGTAGAATTTTAATTTTGGTAATTAAAATAGGCATGTATACAAACTCGTGTAATTAGTTGAAATTTAATTAATACGTGGTAATTAATAAATTTAGTAACTAATTAAAGATCCGAGGACGGGTTATGAAATCGTTAGGCCTTTCGGTGTGTGTTCTCGGTGAACCGCCTTAAAGCCCAAACGAGATCACGTTTTCAATTCGTAGTGTCTACGAGGTTGAATGATGGTAAAAGAACAATAAATCTTGGATAAAAACGGTTCGCTTATAGGTTGGGTGGTCAACTGAGCTAGGCTCGACCGACTTAACCCTCATAGTGTGATGTATGCACGGGGGTCCGGCAAGACTAAGCTACACCGGAGAGCGGAGGGGTGATTCCTTCTTATCTCAATGAGGCTGTCTTGACCCGATTTCGTCCGACTGTCACATATGTTCCAACGAATAGGACGGGTAGGCTTGCCTACGTGACCATCACCATTCGGAATCCTTGATTTGATGAGCTTTTATGATAACATCAAAAAGACGTGGTTAGTTAACCCACAACCACTTCCAAAATATTGAGTGGGAGCGGGGGAGGCGACAGCCAACCCCACGGCCTCTACTATAGATACAAGTAAGTGAGAGAAGGGTGACACCTCGTGGCGCTTTGATTTCGTCCCCCTACGGATGGTGTTCATCCCTAATAAAATTCATGGCTTGGTCTCCGAAAGGATAGGATTTCTGGGTACTCGTCGGGTCACTGACCTATCCTACGACGGCACACTCAGGGCGTACCTAAGAGATCCGATATAGTAGGTCACACTCATAAAGGATATTTTTGGTAATATCTAGGCTAAAAAAGGAAGGTAGTCAATGAATAAAGGGATGTCGATTCTCGTGGGATGTTTGATTCTCACAAGTTATTCATTGATGAGATTGTCTCGATTTAACCGTCATCTCTTTGACCTACCCTACGGCGGCACTGAGATGTGAGGTTAAAACCTTGGAATGGTAGAGTAGACTTATTTTTAGTTTACAATTCCTAAAATTTATATAGTAGTGTTAAACTTGAATTAATGTATGTGATTTTATTTTCAGCAAAAAAGTCTGCTCAAATTTCTGCTTTACTGTCTGAAAAATTAACGGGAAACTACTTTAAGAAATGGAAGAGTAACTTAAACGTGGTACTCACGTATGAGAATGTGCAACATGTACTTACTTACGAATGCCTACGGCGGCGGTCCAAAAACTGGTAAAGGCGAGATCGAACGGCGTAATCGGCCGGATCGAAGCGGATAACCGGGCTCGTGGGATCATCCTGCGGCGGTGTCGGAGGTTATTAGGACCCAGTTGAAGAGTTTGAGTCTGGGGAGAAATCATGCGGAAACTTACTACGATGTTTGGATCACCTAGCAACCAAGCAAGACACGATGCCATCGGGTTGGCCGTTAACACGAAATTGAAGAAAGGTCAAGCGTGAATGGTCATGTTCGAATATGATCGGTTACTTCAATGACGCCGGTATTCATGGATCAAAGTTCGATGAAGCAACTCAAGTATCGATGATTTTGGAATCATTGACTCCACGAGTTTATCCCGTTCAAAACTCGGTATCGATGGGCAAATATGAGTTGACCATGACACGGATCTTTGAATGAACCTGACTATCTACGAGGGCTGCTATCGAAAGATAAGGTCCAAGTAGGGGATAAGAAAGCTGAAGCCAATATGGCCGAAGGCAGGTCATCAAACAAGCCTAAGGCAAAACCAAAGAAGAAGGGTAATGTTGCACCCGTGCCCAAGCCAATGAAGAAAAAGACTGCCAAGAAAGTTGACGAGGCCAAGCCAAAGGGCAAATGCTTTTACTGTAAGGAGGTAGGACATTGGCGACGCCATTGTCCCGAATATCTTCGTGATGTGAAAGATGGCGAAGTCAAGGCTGTCGCTGGGAAAGATAAGAAAGGTAATTTGGAATTACTATTCTTGGAATCTTTTAACGTAGCTAAAGATGTGTCCACTTGGATACTTGATACGGAGCTACTAACCATGTATGTTCTTCATTGCGGATTCTTAGTTCGTACGAGGAGCCGGGAAGAGGGTTCTCAAGTGATGCGAGTAGGCCTTTGGGCGCTCATTTCGGCTAAAGCGATGGGAGAGTTTGTGGACTTGCATTTTAATAATAGAATTTTACATTTAGAAAATGTTTATTTTATTCCGAATTTCGGGAGATATTTGATTTCTTATTCTGCCTTAGTTGAACAATCATTTTCTGTTTCAAGTTTGAATGGTGAATTTGTTATTTCAAAGAATGGCTTTGAATTGTGTTCAACTATAAATGAAAACGGTTTATATTTTGTAAGACCACATAAAGCTCCCCTACTTAATACTTGAAATGTTTAAAAGCTTGCTCATCAAAGATCTGCTAAAAGGCAGAAAGTTTCTCAAGTAAAAGAAGATAAAACATACTTGTGGCATCTGAGGCTTGGCCATATTTCCTTGGAAAGACTCAAAAGACTTGAAAAGGTTAATGCCTTAGGTGAGTCATCTGTTGACACACTTGCACATGTCTGCGCGAGTGTTGCCTGGAGGGAAAAATGACTAAGCGTCCCTTCTCATCAAAGGGTAATAGAGCCACGGGAACTACTAGACTTAGTGCATTCGGATCTTTGTGGTCCGATGAACGTACAAGCTAGAGGCGGATACAAGTACTTTGTGACTTTCATTGATGATTACTCGAGATTCGGTTATGTTTATCTGCTGCATAGAAAGTCCGAGGCTTTTGGAAAGTTCAAGGAGTTCCAAGCAGAAGCCGAAAGGCAACTAGGCAAGTCATTGAAATGCCTCCGCTCGGATCGTGGAGGTGAGTATTTAGATACTGAGTTCATTGACTACTTGGCTGAAAAATGAATTTGTTTCCAACGTTCAGCGCCTAGGACACCTCAGCAAAACGGAGTTGCTGAGAGGAGAAACAGGACATTGATTAACATGGTTAGATCAATGATGAGCTACGCCTCACTACCTATATCCTTTTGGGGTTATGCTTTAGAAGCAGCGGTCTACATTTTGAATGCAGTACCGTCAAAGTCTGTCGAAAAGAAACCCATTGAGATGTGGTCGGGACATCGCGAAAGCATGCGTCACTTCCGCATATGGGGTTGTCCTGCACATGTGCTGATGGACAAGACTACCAAGCTACAATCACGTACGAAAGTATGTTTGTTTGTAGGCTATCCAAAAGGTACACGTGGTGGTCTATTTTACGATCCAGAAGATAACAAAGTGCTAGTCTCGACTAACGCTACGTTTTTAGAGGAAAGTTATATGAAAGACCACAGACCTCGAAGTACAATTGTACTAGAGGAATTACTCTCCGATGACATCAGGCCTATTGTGGCTGCTGATGTTCCTATAAACAACAATAATAATACAACAGTCACTTCCGACATTCCTGTTCCACCCAGACGTATTGCGAGAGTGGTTCGGCCACCGGCTCGGTACGGCATGGATTTAGAGGCAAACGTAGTCGCCTCGATGGGGTGGAAGATGATCCTCCGACCTATAAGAAGGCCTTCTTGGATCACGATAAGGATAAATGGATTGACGCAATGAATCAAGAGATGGAGTCTATGTACTCTAACTCGGTCCGGAAACTTGTAGAACTTCCTCGAGGTGAAAGACCCATTGGATGTAAATGGCTCTACAAGCGAAAGAGAGGAGTAGATGGGAAGGTTGGAACCTTCAAAGCACGGCTGGTAGCCAAAGGTTACACACAGCGAGAGGGTATAGACTACGAGGAAACCTTCTCGCATGTGGCCATGATGAAAACCATCCGCATCCTCCTTTCGATTGATGCATGCATGGATTATGAAATCTGGCAAATGGATGTTAAGACAGCGTTTCTAAATGGCTTTCTTGATGAGGAAATCTATATGCAGCAACCAGAGGGATTCATTGAAGAAGGTCGAGAGCACATGGTGTGCAAGTTGCTCAGATCCATTTATGGGTTGAAGCAAGCATCTCGTTCCTGGTATCATAGATTCGATCACACGATCAAGTCTTATGATTTCGAACAACACTTTGCTTTGAATCTTGTGTGTACAAGAAGGTTATCAAAGATAGTGTTGTATTTCTAGTGTTGTACGTTGATGACATACTCCTAATTGGCAACGATAAGGGGATGATGTCCGACGTGAAAAGTTGGTTGACCACGCAATTCCAAATGAAAGATTTGGGAGAAGCGAGTTATGTTCTAGGGATCCAAATTATAAGGGATCGTAAGAACAGGATGTTAGCTCTGTCCCAAGCAACTTATATAGATAAAGTGCTGGCACGCTTCAGTATGGAGAACGCAAAGAAGGGTTTTCTACCAACCCGTCACGGCGTTTACCTCTCTAAGGCTCAGGGGCCTCAAACCCCGAAGAGGCCGAAGCTATGGGAAGAGTGCCATATGCCTCGGTTTGTTGGTAGTCTTATGTATGCTATGAGGTGTACGAGACCGACATTTGTTACGGCGTTGGATTAGTCGGCCATTTTCGGTCAAATCCGGGGCAACCGCACGGGACGACGATGAAGAATCTCATCAAATATTTGAAGAGAACCGAAATTATATGCTCGTCTATTCGAGTGGGATTTTGGAGCTAGCGGGGTACACCGATTCTGACTTTCAGTCAGCGGAGATGATTCTAAATCTACCTCTGGTTCAGTGTTTACGCTTGGTGGCGGTGCAGTAGAATGGAGAAGCCAAAAGCAATCCAGCACAGCCGATTCAACAATGGAAGCTGAGTTCATAGCGGCCTCGGAGGCAGCTAAAGAAGCAGTTTGGTTAAGAAAGTTCATCAGCGGATTAGGCGTTGTCCCGAATGCTGAGGATCCTATTACTCTCTATTGTGATAACAATGGGGCCATTGCCAACTCTAGAGAACCTCGAAAGCACAGTAAATCGAAGCATATAGAGAGAAAATACTGGGTGATCAACGATTTTGTCGATAGAGGGGACATTTCCGTCAAGAAAATCGCCTCTGCCGATAATCCTGCAGATCCATTCACCAAAACGCTGTCGATTGAAGCTTTTAGTCGACATTTGGAGACTATAGGTATTAGAGACATGTCTCATTTGTTTAGAGCAAGTGGGAGTGATAGTTTGCTGTATTCTAAATAATAGGGTGTGCTCTAAAACAATTAATCACATGCTTTCGTGCAAGTGGGAGATTGTTAGGCGCGATGCCCGAAAGACAATTTTGTAATGTTTTATTTAATAAATAAAATGATGTTATTATTCATATTTATTATTCTCATATTCACCGATGTGACAATAGTATTTACACTACAGAAAACCCTAAAGTATATCGTTTATGTAATCACTTAACTCGGTGTATGGTATATACACGGGAGGATTGAGTTAGTGAAGATGTACTTAAAATACAATTAGCCCGTAGTGAAGTTAATCGAGAGTATTGGGTCTCTCCTTTAACGTGCTATTAATGCGCCCGAACACAATAGGTGTGATTGTCTTATCCGGACTTTCGGTTAAGAGAACCTAATGGGGCATTTATATATGATAGATATATCATATAGGGGTGGACCGATTTGATTAGAGTTCATGATATAATTCCGTAATCGAGAAGTCTTATCGAATCAATGGACGATCATATTTATGGATATATCTTAATCCCGAGGTGATCACGATCAAGCGCTTGAATCGGTATGAGGTTTGACTTGACGGTTAAGGATTACACCGAGTCCGTGGTCCGAATTACCCCATCTTGGCATTGTCTTGGATTGAGTGAGTAGTCGTGTTATCACGGATACGGAATCCATTCCTTCCATTTATGGAAGTAGATAGACGATTCCCTTATTTGTTGATGCTAGAAACGATCGATCGTACGAGTTCATAATACAACGATTAGCTACCGGTGAGTTGTATGAATTAATTGATCACTAGGGGGTTAATGGTAAATAAGGATAAGAGGTTCTAAAAAGGGTTAACGGTAACTTCACGATTGAGAATGAACAGTCTATGGAGGATTAATCCATATGTATTGATTATATCAATGGACGCTTATTATTATTCTCGTGAGGAGATAAATATAATCTTATAATCGGAGGAGTGCAGTCACGGGATTATGGTGGCATATTCCTGTGATTGATTTATCGAATATGATTATTCTATAATTATTTATTTGATTTATCGGAGCCGCTGATTATTAGTCCATGGTCTCCGACGTGCCTCCTAATATAGCATAGCTATTCTCGGACGTCGAATCCTAATAATATTAATTTAGTTCTTGTTGGACTTTATTAAAACGATATGTGAATTAATTGTTTAGTGGACTATTAAATTAGTTGGGCTAAATAATTAAATATGTGGAAAAGACATTTTTCATAATCTTGGCCCAATTAGTGTGTGTGTGGAAAAAAATCCTATTGACTAGGTCAATGATGATGATTTTCGCCCCATATGTTTATTGGTCAACAAGGAATTAGTTTTCTTGTGATTAATAAGACATGTGCATAAAATATTTATTGGATAAATATTTATGGTAAATAATAAAGATAAATATTATTCTAGATTTGTTCTCGAATATTATGGAATTATCTTTTATTAAAAGGATTTATTTTGTTTGATAAATAAAAATCCTTGGAGGTTAAGTTTTACTCTCCTATATAAAGAGAGTTCTCCCAAGCCTTAATACACACAATAAAATTCGACACTCATCTTTTAGTAAGAAGTAGAGAATTTTCGGCCAAGGAGATTTGGGGAGAAATCTTGGAGATTTTTCCGGGTAGCATATCGGAAGGGTTCGAGTCGAGAATTCCTTCCACCGGGAGTTGCTTGGATCACACGTACGGAAGATCGTGGTGCTCTTCACATCTTCTCACATTCATCCTTTTGCGGTTCTTCAACTTGAATTTTGAGATTCAAGAGGTATGATCTACATCCCCCTTTGTAGAATAGATCTAGTTGTTTTATTACGTGTATTATATAGATCTAGATCCTTAAAATCGATTCCGTTGCGAATGGTATTACTAACAGCTTGACACTCGACGTACGACTGTATGGATATTATTACAGCGAAGGATTATATTTACACGCTAACTGAGCACATCAAAGGTAGTAGTCATTGCGTATTGACTCTTCCGATGATTGGGGGTCATTGGACGTGTTGCTAGACGCTATCAATGATCGTTAGAGGTGAATGGCATTTTCATAATTGCGCCTTATGTCTACGGCCAACATATTCGGAAGCCTATTGGGTCACACACATATGAACATCTAGTCGGATTAAAATGTGGTTATAGTTGATAACCAAATAAGGAAAGAATTTATCTCGTACAATAAATGTTATAGTGGTAAATTAATATGGTGGTATTTATTTATTATGAATAAATATAATACAAGATATTAATTATGTTGATTAATTAAATATGTATATTGATACGTATATATTTCAAAAATATGTATATATATATGATATACATGTATTTGCAAATTAATTAATCATAGCATTATATTAATTAAAGAATATTCCGGTGCCAAACATGGCATGTATGGGGCGCAAGTTGTAAAGTGTCTATGATACATTTGAACCGTGCAATTTAATTAATAAGATTACCATAATATTAATATTGGATATTGATTGATTTTTGGAAAACAGATTTATGGTAATAAGATAAAGATAGTCAATATTAGATATTGACAATATCTTGGAAATATTTAACATAGGATATTAAATTAAATAGGATAAATCAATCTAAGGGATTTTCCTTATTTTATTAGGAAAATGTTTTCTCTTTCATCAATCTACTAGAAGCTAATCCCAATCAGATTGAAAATTATAGAGGGGCGCCCCAATGCCTTATAAATATGAGGGCTTGACTAGCTCTTTTTGTACACCATAATTCCAAGAGCTAATTGTTCTTGGAAAAATAAGAGAGCGTCTTAGAGAGAGATATAGAGAGAGAAAATGCCGACCTAGCAGTCGAGTTTTTCTAGTGGCAATCCTTGGCGGGATTCCGGCGAGATGCTCGTGTGGATTACTGGTAGAGGCCGGACGCTTGGACGGCTCGTGCACATCTACTCCTACCGGACGGTCAAAGCGTCGATCTTTTAGATCAACCAATGTGATATTACCGTCCCCTCTCTTATATGTTTATTGTTTAAATGAAGACGATCCTGGATCGGGAAATCAATATTTTTAAATTCCGCTGTGCTACTCGATTGATTTCCTAACATGACGGTGTTATTTTTTAAAGGCTATGAACAAGTTTAAATGGAAAGGTGAAAAAACTTGTTACTTAAAATTTTTTTCTCTCTTAAGTAAACTGGTATTTAAAAGATTTCGGAGTTTGAGATAACTGGGTTTAGAAAAGTGTCAACTGACTTCTTCTAAAGCCGAGTTAAATGCATCGGAATAATAAAAACTAGCCTTAAGTTATGTTGTTCTTTGTTGAAATATGTTGAACTGAGTTTTTGTGAAACTTAGCTTTGTGCTTAGTGTGAGTTCAATCAGTTTTGCATGCAATAGATAGATTGCTTGAATAAAGTAAATGACTAGATAAAGTAATTAAATGCATAAAGTAAATGCAAAAATAAAACGCAGTTTTATAGTGGTTCTAGGTGGTGTAATGAGGAGGAACATTTCCACTAGTCTTCTTAAGGTTACAACATTACAAAAATCCCTAGTTGATTTTCCTTCACTAAACCCTAGCTTAACAATCTAAGCAAATGAAAAACAGGTCGGATAGCAACTCTCCAAAAGCTTCACTATCCTTGAAGGGTTGAATTGACTCTTCACCAGCTCCACCACAAACATAGTCATCCAGCCAGACTGCCCTCAACTGTCCTTGGTAATTCCTCGACCGGAATGCTTCACAATCTCAACCTTTGATAAATCAAAGTTGGGTCTTTGAATCAAGAAAGTGAGTCAAGCTTGTGGGTCTTCAAGTGTTGGATCTAGATGTATCTTGTATGCTTGAACACTTTAAAGATTTCTTGATGTAACTTCGTAAGCTTGAATTGGTAGTAATTAACTTCATTAAATGTTTGCAGAATGTAGGCTTAAAACTTGTAAATTCGGTGTGCATGGGTGTTTGATCCTTGATGCTAAGTCCTCTATTTATAGGGTGAAATCTAACATTCAAATTTTGAATTATTCTAACGTTCAAATTGGGTTCTTGAATATGCTATCAAAGTGTCTGACTTGTCAGTGACCGTTCTGACTTGTCAGATTATCAACCAATCACATAACTTGATTTTCAACGTTCTGATTTCCTTATAAAACTGATTGGCTGACTTGCTAAGTTGAAATTGAGTGTTCTTAGTTTTTCAGTTTCTAACTGTTAAGGAGTATTAACTCAGTTTTACTCTCCTTCATAAACTGAGTACTTCTAGTTCTCCATCTGATCATTATTTGTGAGATCAGAGTACACTATACAATCTTATTAAGTAAGTTACATTATTCGTATGTAACATATATTTTCTTTTATAAGATCTATAAGATTAGTTCAGGCCATCACAGACTTACCTAATTCTAACCTTACAGTCTCGGCTTTCTTCTTGATAAACTGAGTTTGATCCCTCAGCCTTTAGTCTTCAATAACTGAGTCTGATCCCTCGGCCTTCATAACTGAGTCTGTCCCCTCGGCCTTCATAACTGAGTCTGTCCCCTCAGCCTTCAGCTTCTAGATAAATCAACCGAGTCTGATCCCTCAGCGAACTTATCTTCTTCAGTTTTGTTTTCTTACAATTTCAGTTTGAATCCTATCTATTACAGTGCTTGTCAGATATAACCTAGAATAATCAGACTCTAATAAATCTTATACATATAGTTTCTAGAAATCTTTTAGCTTTTCACTTTAACAGCTAGTTCAACACTACATCAATAGGGTTACAACAAATAAGTAAATGAACATAGATGAATCATCATCAAAACTTCGTATTTATTTTTAACAATTTCCCCCTTTTGATGATGCCAAAACCCTCCTGAAAAGAAAACGTAAAGATAAATCAAAACAAAAACAAAAACAAGATTTTTCATGATATGATTCAAAAACTGCCTTTAGCTCAGTTGATTACATGTTGTAAGAACAATAAATTGACTAGTCTAGCTAGCATTTTGTTTAGCTAATTGTATTCCAAACTACAACTTGTTCTTCTCATCAAATTGATTGAATTCTTTGATCTCTCTTGAGTCTTCTTGTGATAAATGTCTGTTGTAATCAACTTGGCTAGTCTTCTTCCATCTTGTCCAATGAACTAGTTTAGGTAGTTCACTATTTTCTATATAGTATATCTCAAATTCTTCAATATCAGCTTCCATTTGTTTCTTCAGGTCTTTGATGGCAAGCTATTTTTCTTGAATTCTCCCGGATTTCTTGTATTCCTTCATCTTAAGATCATGAAATTTGTTTGACAAGAAATAATTAACTAACTCTTCATTTCTTTTATCCTTGTATCTTGACTTGATATGATTGTAGTCAGCTTTGAATTCATCCCATAGCTCATCTGTAAGAGATAATCTTCCTTTTTCTGGCTTAATGAACTTATCAAAATTTTCATCTAAGGTAAGTTTTTTCCTTTCAGTGAGTATAGTTTCACTTGGTTTATGCTTCAGCTTATCGATTTCAGTTTTCAGCTTATCGATTTCAGTTTTCAGCTTTTCCTTGTCCTTATCTTCTTAACCAGCTTACTAACTTGTGCGTGAGTTTATGTTGATCTGAAATGCCAATTTGAAAAGTATAAAGCTCTTTAAGCTGAGTTTCAAATCCAAAAATCCGCTGATTGAGATGCCAGTTAGCTTGATCTTGAATATCTCTATCTTCTTTAGTAGCAATCTCCTGTTTGTGTTTTAAATCCAAAATCTATGAAGCGGAGTCTGTTGAAACTTGAGAAATCTTGACCAAGTGTTTCTTTACACCTTCATCAGTTTTCTGTCTATAGTCCAAGTAAGTTGTCATAGTGTTGAAGAGTTTACCATAATCTTCCTTGTGACTAAGTAGAACTTCAATTGATCTCTGAATCTTCTTTATGTCTTGTTCGGTCATGAGCTCAATAGGGTCATCTGCTACCTTGTATGTAGTCTGAGTTTCAGGATCTAAGATCATTAAGGCTCTGGTGTTATCAGTCTTTAAATGAATATCAGATGTCTGTGACCACCGGCAATTCATTAGTTTGCTGAACTGACTTTTCTTTGTCAGTTTTCTTCTCAGGTTGACTGACTAAGCCTACTTGATTTCCAGTTTTCTTAGTTATTGATCCTGACAACTTAACTATTTCTTTCAATTTCAAGTTGTCATCATCATCATCCTTATCTTCCTTCGTCTTCGGTGTCTGTTTAGGTTCTGATGATGCTGATTTCTTCTTCTTAGCTGCCTTGTCTTGTAGAATTTTGTAACACATGGTTAAGAAGTCATCCATGGGAAACAATTCATACAAGCTTTTAACTTCAACCCCATCAAGAAACCATTTTCTTCTGTGATTAACTCTTCCTTGACTGGTTCTTGACTCCTAATTGTATTTAGTTTCATCTTCATGAAGCGTAAGATTCTTCCAGTTGTAATGGAAAGCTCATCTTCGGGTTATTGAGATGCTTCTTTAGTTTCCATTGGTACAATCTTAGTTTGAGTTTCAGTTGGCTACACAGTTTCTGGTACTGATCTTTCAGTTCCACCAGTTTTCAGTTCTTGTTCCCCCTCAATTGATTCTATCTTTAGGGATACTGAGAACAACTTCCTTTCTGCCCATTTTTCTGGTCTTCTGAATCATCTTTCCTTTTGGTTCCTTTCTGAGCTATATGTTCAGAAACCGTCTCTTTTTCTGTCTTTGACAATACTTTAAGGGGCCTTTGGGCATGTGTCGGCTGCAATTTTCTCAGTTTTGACCAATTCAGCTTGCTTTCCTCTCTTAAATACTTATATGTAGTGTTGAATGCGCAAGCTAAATGACTTCTTCAAATAAAGTATGCCTTCTTTCTTACCACCTTCTTTCTTGGCTTTGCTAATTCGGATAACTTCCTCCTGATATAGCCTCCTTCTCTGGTTGAAAACAAAACCAGCCCAGTTGAATTCGAGCTGCTCCCAGATAATATTCATCATGTATATCTTTTCATTTGACAAACTGTCTAAGCCTGTGTGTTGTCCAGTAATGCTTTTTGTTACCCACTTGCTTAATAGAGCAAGCTCAGGCCTTAGGTTCTACATCTCTGTATAAACATGATCAGGGGCCTCACTTGCAAAAATCTTAAATAGAAATGCTTCATGTTTCAAAGGTAATTTGGGCAAGTCTATTGACTTCTCAATTGGCTTCTTGAAATTGAACATTCGTCTGATTATCTATGTACTGATGCTAACTTCATCACCATAAATTGTTGTCTTGAGGCAGTATTTTTCCATCTTTATGTTCTTCCAAAATTGAAGTATAGCCTCTAAGTCCAATCCCTCCTCCAATTTTATGTCCAATAGGCCTTCCAAACCTTGAATATTTCGTATATTCACACTAATCTGACTTGAGAGTAGTGTTCCTTTGGAATCTTTTTCAAATTCTTCAAGTGTAAAGGAAAAACCCTAGTCAATCAATCGTGTTTCTTTGGATGATTATGTCGCCATTTCTCTTTTTGTTAGTTGAGAAAAATGATCTTTTGAGATGATAAAATGGTAGAGTATATAGACGGTTTTCTAACACTTGAGTACACCCACGATCTTTACACAGATTTTGTGTAAACGGTTTAGCTTCTTCTATGATCATTTGTGTATCCAATGCATGTACTATTTGTCTTTTTGCGAGTACACAAGTAACAACTTTTCTGACAATTATCGTGAAGGTAATGGTTCTAAGCTATTTATGAAATTAACAATTAATGATAAAAGATACTAACCAAGGCAACATCAATGAACAACAATCTCTTCTAGTCTCATGAAGTGATTCGGCCGGCCCATTGGGGTGTCTAAGTGTGTGGAATGGTGTACTCCTAAACTGACAACTCTCCCTCTTACGAGTGTACTATGTCTCCTCATTGGTTTAAGAGTCCTAAACCTAATGATTCGACACGATAAAGATTGCGAGTACAAAACTAGTTCATTCCCCGGATAAGAAATTGAACTCCAATAACGGACAACTTTACCTTATGATTTTCCTACCTCTTTCTCACACCTAACATCTCCATTCGATATCCATTAAGTGTGTGTGTGCAAACATTGGTCAATAACTACAATACTAACAAGTCAAACATTGCAAATAGGAAAAATCTCAACACAAATGAAACTAGAAATATACACAATTGTCATCCAATCAACCAAAA
Source organism: Gentiana straminea (assembly GCA_036785695.1). Classification (NCBI taxonomy): domain Eukaryota; kingdom Viridiplantae; phylum Streptophyta; class Magnoliopsida; order Gentianales; family Gentianaceae; genus Gentiana; species Gentiana straminea. Next base: position 7,637,919 of record JAVUPR010000224.1, on the reverse strand, counting down.
GAGATCAAATTAGTTCAACAACAATGCCTTGGCTAGTTACAAATTTAGCTACTTATTGCTACAAGCACTAACATATTAAGATTAGCATTTATAACAAAAAGAACAAGCAAAACAAGATAAAACTAGAATTCTTACCAATCACAAAGGTTGAATTTGCAATTGGAGACCTTCATCCACCCTCAAATGGTTTTAATGGAGCTTGGCACCCAAAAATTGTCCACCTTACTCCAAATTAACTATCTAAAAGTTGAGCTAAACATTCTAGGAATTACACTTATGATGATTATGCTAAAATGGGGGGGGGGGATTTTCGGCTATAAGAGCCACAAGATGATGATGTCTTCAAGAGGAAGAAGATGAATTTGGCTCCTTTGATACTCCTCTGCAACTGAGAGAGAAATGCTATTATGATGCTGAATTCGTCTTGTTCCGGCGTGCGCCTGGCCTTTTCCGGCGTGCGCCGGGTCACGGTTCGTAGTTGGGCCTGTCTTATATAATAAATGCCCGATCTGATAAATCCTTTTGCATACGGCATGCACCGGACATCACGGCCTATGCCAGGAATCTTCCGGTGTAAACCGGACAAGGCAGAATCCTGAGAGCTCCCCAAAAAAAATGCGTTTCTTCTATATTATTCTAACATCATCACTACTTAAGGTCCCAAATTGTGGTATCTGCATCAAAACAATAACTAAAAGATACCACGGGTAAATCCGATAACAAAGCTAGGCTGATAAGCCTCAAAATATACCAAAACAATGAGTTTTTCTGAAATCTACTATAGACAAAAGCTAACATATATCATCATAATATTTACTAAAATTGATACAAAAACACCACTAAAAGCTCAAGAAATGGGATTAAAACTCCGTAAATTGCATCATCCTGTTGACATACATCACTGACCATGTGTCGTCTTCACATCAGCACAATAATAAATATTGATAAAAAATCTAACATCTTAAGGCCCAAGAGCCCCACACAAGAATCCGAGCTGATCCTAATAGTGTCAACTCTGGCACCTCAGCTTGAGTCCGCCTTGGACCCAATCTCCTACGTACGTACTACGATAAGATAAATACGGAAGGAATCCTTAATCATAATGACTCTGATCCGGGCATTCAAACATGCCCATAATTATCTCCAACAATTAAGGAGATTAAATCGTAATTATCTATTCCTTAGGGAACACGAAATCCAAGCCCAACAGTATGAAGGCCCACGACAGCTTAGAGCATAACGCCTCTCTATAAAAACCATCCCTAAGGAACTACGGAGATTCCAGTACACGCATTGGATGCGTAGGCAGCTTGAGATACAGTTTCTCAAGTGCAGTCTAAACCACCACCAAAACACACCCCTCGGTCCATCATTTGTGATATAGTCCACTAGACAGTCTTTGCTTTTGGTCATATGCCTTGAGCATCCACTTTCTATGTACCACACTCCTTACAAAACAAATTAATAGTTTTTAGGTACCCAAGTCAGTTTGGGTCCATAATGGTCAGTACACGCATTGGATGCGTAGGCAGCTTGAGATACAGTTTCTCAAGTGCAGTCTAAACCACCACCAAAACATCCCTAAGGAACTACGGAGATTCCAGTACACGCATTGGATGCGTAGGCAGCTTGAGATACAGTTTCTCAAGTGCAGTCTAAACCACCACCAAAACACACCCCTCGGTCCATCATTTGTGATATAGTCCACTAGACAGTCTTTGCTTTTGGTCATATGCCTTGAGCATCCACTGTCTATGTACCACACTCCTTACAAAACAAATTAATAGTTTTTAGGTACCCAAGTCAGTTTGGGTCCATAATGGTCAGTGGTAAGTACAACTCTTAGGACATTTCCATATGGTCTTCTCTTGAATGAGTTGCACTTGTTTTCATATATGTATGCCACAGATGGTAGATTCTGCCATCATTCATATATGAAATCTGGCCTTTAGGTGTAAACTGATTCGCACTATGCTTTCTGTTGTTAAATCTAGCACGGTAACCATTGCCTTGCTGATTTCCTGCTGATTTTGGAATTCAGCTCTAAACTAATATCTTTGTTGACCTCTGAACTAATCATTTTACTGAAATCTTGGATAAGATTTCTACTGATAGATTTGCTAAGGTCTAGCCTTAGAAAATTGGTTTTTCTTTGCTGATTTAACTTCATATACAAGGAAATCCTAATTCTCATCAGAAGAAATAACCTGCCTTTCCTCCTGAGATAGTTATCTCGAGAATGATTAGCATTCTTAGATTTCAAATTGATGTATCCAGAATTTTTATGGTTCCTGGCTTTGGTTTGGCCTTTTGTGGTCCTGCATATTTTGCAGTAAATATGCTATCAGTTTGTCATTGAGGTACAATTGACCTAGCTTTGGATTTTCCATTGTTAGATGGTACTATCTTCATAATAAACCGACTTTGCTTATTTGAGACATTGTCAGTTCTAACTGGTCCACTAGATTTCTTAGTTTGAGGTGTTTGTTCAGCTACAAATCTTATGCTTGTTTTGACACTTGATTCAATAGCTTTTCTAGGACCTTCCCTTGAAATCTGTCGTGTATCAAATCCAAGACCAGTCATATCATCATAGAGCTTGCCTGATTTGAATCCAGTTGCAGAACTTGATTGTGTTGTTGACTCAGCTGCTACTGCTAGTGATGTAGTCTTATACGGAGTCTTGGCCTGATTAGTTTCCTAGTTATCAGAATGTTCAATTCAGCGTTCAACCTTTGGATTTCTAAGATGAGATATTCTTTTTCAGCTTTTACAGCATCATATCCTGACTGTATCATAGTCATTTGTTTCATTAGAAAATCTAAAGTTACTTCCATCTCTGAATTCTTAGGTTCTGAACCAGCATGTTGAAGATCAACCACTTTTTGTAGAAGTATATTTAGTGTTAGATTGAAATACCTCAGTTGAGTCTTCCATGTGATCCACAAGTGTTGTGTCATCTTATTCAACTGCTGATTAAGCTTTCTCAGGTTCTGCTTCATCATCGGTTTCATCTCAAGCTACCATTGCTTTTTTGGCTGGTCTTCTCTGCTGGTATCTCTTGGGTTGTAAGTCTGGACAATCAGCTTTGAAGTGTCCAGACTTCTTTCCGGTGAAGCACAAAAACTCATCATCATTCTTTTTGTCTGGGGTCTTCTTGATGTATATCTTGGTGTAGGATTGACATGATTTAATCTTTCTAATCCTCTTCATCATCAAGGCCATTTGCTGCTCCATTTCGTCCAATTCATCAAAATTGTTGGATGGTTCTTCTTGTTGAGGAGCCACATAAAGAGCTGTAGTTTGGGAACATCTAGTGCTGATAGTTCTGCAAAATCTTCACTGAAATCATATGCTTTCAAGTCTAAAAATATCTTGAAAGTGTCTTCAGTTTTTAGATCTCTAGATTCTTCCATGCCTGTCACCTTCATTTTCCAACATGAGGGTAAAGCTCTCAGAACTCTTGAGTTGATTTCTTTCTTCGTGTAGACAATGTTGAGCAGTCCCAATTTATCTTGAATTGCATTGAATCTTCCTTCCATTTTCTCAATGGTTTCACCAAGTTTCCTCTTAAATTCTTGAAATTTCTGTTTGGCTACTATGACCTTGTTCTATTTAATGGCGCCTGATCCTTCACAGATCATTTTCAGTTTGTTCCACAACTCTTTACCAGTCTTGAAATATTTCACTTTCATGTACATATTGCAATCCATAGTTCTGTAGATGATATCCACGGCAATGTTATCCAAATTTTGCTCTTTTTCAATCTTTATCATTCCACAGTTCCTTGGGCTTAGGAACTCTGACTTGTGCACCTCCTTCAACTGTCAATGCATGATCTGAATTGGTCCATAGGTGAGTACATCCATCATTTCATCATGTGTTGCTGCCAAGTATACTTGCAAACGTCTCTTATACTCATCAAACCAATCTATGCTACACATCATCAATCTTGCATATTGATTGTTGTCCATGATGCAAGATTTCAAAAATAGTGAACTCAAAAAAAGTTTTCAAGTTTTTAAGAAGAACAACAGAGAATCTACTCAAAAGAGAAGAACACTGCTCCGATACCAATTGTTGGTCCCTTGTAAAGGCTATGAACAAGTTTAGAAAGGGGTGAATAAACTTGTTACTTAAAACTTTTTCTCTCTTAAGTAAATTGGTACTTAAAAGATTTCGGAGTTTGAGATAACTAAGTTTAGAAAAGTGTCAACTGACTTTTTCTAGTATTAAGTTAAGAAAAGTGTCAGCCGAATAATAAAAACTAGCATTAAGTTATGTTGTTTTTTTGTTGAAATATGCTGAACTGAGTTTTGGTGAAACTCGGTTTTGTGCTTGGAGTGAGTTCAATCAGTTTTTCATGCAAGAGATAGATTGCTTGAATATTGTAAATGACAAGATAAAGTAAGTAAATGCGTAAAGTTAATGCAAAAATTAAAACACAGTTTTATAGTGTTTCCATGTGGTGTAATCATGTCATTCCACTATTCCCCTGTGATGTAGGAGGAAAATTTCCACTAGTCTTCTTGAGGTTACAACGATTACAAAAAGCCCTAGTTGATTGTCCTTCACTAACTCTAGCTTCACAATCGAAGAAAATGAAAAACATGTTGGAATGATGCTCTCCAAAAGCTTCACTGGTCCTTGAAAGGTTGGATTGCCTCTTCACCAGCTCCACCACAAACACAGTCATGCAGCCAGACTGCCCTCAACTGTCCTTGGCAATTCCTTGACCGGAATGCTTCATAGTCTCAACCTTTGATAAATCAAAGTTGGGTATTCGAATCAAGAAAGCGATTCAGGCTTGTGGGTCTTCAAGTGTTGGATCTATATGTATCTTGTATGCTTGAAAACTTTGAAGATTTCTTGATTTAACTTTGTAAGCTCGAATTTATAGCAATTTACTTCACTGAACGTGTGTAAAACTTAGGCTTAAAACTTGTAAATTTGGTGTGCAATGGTGTTTGATCTTTGATGCTAAGTCCTCTATTTATAGGGTGAAATCCAACGTTCAAATTTTGAATTTTCTAACGTTCAAATTGGATTCCTGAAATATGCTATCAAAGTGTCAGTCTTGTCAGTGACCATTCTGACTTGTCAGATTATTAACCAATCATATAACTTGATTTTCAACGTTCTGATTCCTTTATAAAACTGATTGGCTGACTTGCTCAGTTGAAACTGTGTGTTCTTTGTTTTTTAGTTTCTAACTGTTAATGAGTATTAACTCAGTTTTTACTCTTCTTCGTAAACTGTGTACTCCTAGTTCTCATTCTAATCCTTATTTAGGAGATTAGAGTACACCATACAATCTCTTTACCTAAGTTACATTTCCCTTATGTAACATAGATCTTCTTTTATAAGATATATAAGATTAGTTCAGGACATCACAGACTTACCTAAATTCTAACCTTACAATCTCGGCTTTAATCTTCATAAACTGAGTTTGATCCCTCAGCCATCAGTCTTCAATAACTGAGTTTGATCCCTCAGCCTTCATAACTGAGTTTTCCCCTCCGCTTTCAGCTTCTAGATAAATAACCGAGTCTGATCCCTAAGCGAACTTATCTTATTCAGTTTTGATTTACTTTCAGTTTGAGTTTTGAATCCTGTATATTACAGTACTTGTCTGATATAACATATACAATAATCAGACTCTATTAAATCCTATACATTCAATTTCTAGACATCATTTATCTTTTCACTATAACTGCAAGTTCCTGCACCACATCAATGGGGTTAAAACAAATAAGTAAATAAACATAGATGAATCATCATCAAAACTTCAATTTTATTACTAACATTTATATATGTGTATAAAGAATCATATAATATATTAATGCAATAAAAAAAACTTATTTAACATTGTGAACCAAGTCAAAGTCAAACATGTGCCTGCGAGATCCGTCAATTCATCAAGTTCCCTTACTGGACAACGATACAGGTGATTCGATAGTCTCTTCCTTATGAATAATTCACACCTTATATCGACAAGTAATTTTTATAGTGGAGTCCGTCCTTCCGTCACCCAATCTCATAGGCTTGCGGAGAGTCCATTTTCCTCAGACCCCACAATAGCGGTCAAAGGCCAAACACTCAGCTAAACCAGCTGTGAAAGCCTGAGATGGCCCATCAAGCAAGAATGAGAAAACCAAACCGCCGAAGCGGTAACAAGCCATGCCGCCGAAGCGGGAAAGGTACAAGTACAATATACCATGCCGCGCGAAGCGGGAAGTACAGTACCATGCTACCAAGGTGGGAGATGGAATATATATGTATGTATATATATATATATATATATATATATATATATATATATATATATATATATTATTTTATATCTAACGAGTTTTATTTTTAATTAGATCATTGACCAATTTTTTTTTAATATATTACTCCCTCCATCCCATTATATAAAATATTACTCACACAGATTTAAGAAAATTATAGTTAAAGAAAAGACACTTGGCTTATACTCAAAGTGCCACTTCCCATATATGGCCACATAACCACATGTAACATGGCATGCACTAGCTTAGACATGTGTAAATCACATATGGCATGAAGAGAAATGACTTTGATGACAAGTGGAACTAGCAAGATGACTCATCAATTTTATACCAATATAAATTTACAATTTCTCTTCATTTATTGTGACAACCTTCACATGTATTTTCCTTTGATGAAAATGCATGTTTGTACATTAAAATGTAATGAGAAAACTTCATCTCTTTTATATGTTTTGTTCTTATTTCATTTCTATTTTATATCAATTTTATAACACGTTATCAGCATGATTCTCTACCAATCGAGTATTTTAACTCCAAAATGATTATGGATAGGTTTGATGAGGGTCGGATCATCACCTCGCCACATGTCGCATCCACATCAGCACAGTAATAAACATAGATAGAAAATCCAACATCTGAAGGGCCAAGAGCCCCACACAAGAATCCGAGCTCATCCCAGCTCGGCTATCTTCTCCGACCTCGGCAGGTCGGCCAAAGCATAAACGAACTCTGGCACCTCAGCTTGAGTCCGCCTTGGACCCTATCTCCCACGTGCATACTACGATCAGATAAATACGGAAGTAATCCTTAATCATAATGACTCTGATCCTGGCATTCAAACATGCCCATAATTATCTCCAACAATTAAGGAGATTAAATCGTAATTATCTATTCCTTATGGAACACGAAATCCAAGCCCAACAAGTACAAAGGCCCACGACGGCTTAGGGCATAACGCCTCTCTATATAAACCATCCCTAAGGAACTACGAAGATTTGATTCCAATACACACATTGGATACGTAGGCAGCTTGAGATACAGTTTCTCAAGTGCTGTCTAAACCTCCACCAAAACACACCCATCGGTCCATCATTTGTGATATAGTCCACTAGACAATCTTTGCTTTTGTCATATGCCTTGAGCATCCACTATCTATGTACCACACTCCCTAAAAAACAAATGAATGGTTTTCCAGTACCCAAGTCTGTTTGGGTGCATAATGGTCAGTGGTAAGTACAACTCTTAGGACATTTCAAGATGGTCTTCTCTTCAATGAGTTGCACTTGTTTTCATATATGTATGCCACAGATGGTAGATTCTTCCATCATTCATATATGCTCTCTGGCCTTTGGGTGTAAACTGATTCACACTGTGCTTTCTGTTGTTAAATCTAGCACGGTGACCATTGCCAGGTTGATTTTGGAATTCAGTTTGAACAGAGATCTTTGTTGACCTCTGAACTGAGCATTTTGGTAAAATATTGGATAAGATTTCTGCTGATAGATTTACTAATGTGTAGCCTTAGAAAATTGGTTTTTCTTTGCTGATTTAGCTTCAGATACAAGGAAATCCTAGTCCTCATCAAAAGAAATAACCTGCCTTTCCCCCCTGAGATAGTTATCTCGAGAAAGATTAGAATTCTTAGATTTCACATTGATGTATCCAGGATTTTTCTGGTTCTTGGCTTTTGGTTTGGCCTTTTGTGGTCTTGAAGATTTTGTAGTAAATATGCTATCAGTTTGTCTTTGAGGTACAACTTACCTAGCTTTGCATTTACCATTGTTAGTTGGTACTGACTTCATAGTAAACCAACTTTGCTATTTGAGACATTGTCAGTTCTAACTAGACCATTAGATTTCTTAGTTTGAGGTGTTTGTTCAGCTACAAATCTTATGCTTGTTTTGTGATCGGGGTCAATCAGGTTATAATATACTTGACCACCATAAACCAATACTAGCAAGAGGACTAGGCCCATCGTAGTATAGCTATAGTGAATCAAGGTCGATCCCACAGGGAACCAATTGTGGATCATCTTATATACAAACAATTAATTAAACATGTCAAGGACATAAAGGCGGTCTACGACCAACATTAGACAAGAAAGGTAAAGACACGACTCGACACAACGTAATTAACCTCCCCAATTATAGTCTTTGTCGTTTGGACCTAGATAATCTATATAATAAACTGAACTTATTAACTGTCAATCCGTTTGTATCTATCTTAGATTCGCTACGGGAGTCATCCCCTTTAACTTGACTTAGCACCGGTTAGGTTGCTAGATCACTGTGCTACATTACGTGACTTCACCTTTTGGGTATCCATCTCATATAACTTGCACGCTTACCATACTAAGGATGCCGATATTAATCGTACACTCGTCTAGGCAACATTCCTTTGGTTAGGCGCACTTCCTAAGCGATTACTCAAGCTCTCGTCCAACTAGCAATTACCAAGTTATAGTCTCATGCTAATCTACGACGTACGTATAATCAGGTGCATGCAATTCCCGAATATAAACCTACCTAGATAACGCTGAACGTCCGTAAAGAGCAATTCATAAGCCTACCTAAGAGTTTTATATTGGTATTTCCTTTTTACACGTTTTAATTAAACTAAGCGAGTAACGTAGCCATAGCCATACCTACTGAGATAATAAATTCAACTAGGCTAAACCTACCATAAAGACGTGGCAAAAATAACGATGAAATAGGGCTCGGTCGACCGAGTGTAAGGCCTCGGTCGACCGAATGACGCCTTTCGGTCACCCGAACGATTTCAACCCGAATACATCTTAGAATATATCTCTCGCGTTTCATCATACGTAACGTATTAAACAAGAATTCGCACAGTGTTCATATAAACTAACATAGATACGCATTAATTAAATCAAGTAGATTCATGAATAAATACTAAGTGTATGACGTAGGTTATGGGATCCCCATAGACAAGGAATCGCCACATCCCTAACGTCATAGCCTAGATCTACATCATCTAGCTATGATTAACTAATTCAAACGATAAAGCATAATTGGGAGGGATTAATTACTTAAAAGAAAGAAACGAAAAATAAAGGCTTACATATTGCGCCCTTAAATTGCTGGAAACCCTCAAATTATTCTACATTGTATCAAAGTTATATTATGAATTGTAAGATTGAAGAAAGAATGAAGGGATCGTATGTATGTCTAAGGTGTGTTTTTACAAATTTCCTAGCTGCTGCTTATATAGAGGTTGTAACCGACCTAGGGAGGATCTAGAAGATATACACGCGAAAATCCCGTGAGTGACCGAACCGACATACTCGGTCGACCGAATGATAGGGCTCGGTCGACCGAGCCTTTTTCTGCACGTGTTAAACGCTTCTCTCGTCTATCTTGTTCCCCACTGCACGCTTTCGTGTTGATCTGATTTCTCTAATTTATCTCATGATTAATGCTCCGATTTTCTTCCTTATTATCTTGAGACCATTGATTAATTAGCATTAATCCTCCCGATTTGTTGTGATCTGCAAATTAAACATTTATAGCACAATAAATCGGCCTTTTAATAATAAAAACAGTTAAATACCCAATATCATATTAATAATCACTTAACATTAAATAATAAATATAAATGAGCGATTTAATATGAAATATACATTATTAATCTCGATTTAAGGTCAACGTTGATGACTTTTACGGGTATAATTTGACCGTCATCAACTACCCCCCACTTAGACTTTGATCGTCCCGAACAAAGCATCAATAAGTCATTCCCCAAGACAACATTTTCTATGGTCAAATCATACTTACACAAGAAACTCAAGTCAACTCATACTAGTCATGCTCATAAGATATCCATTATTCACTACTTACTATGAATCGAAGTGATGTGTGCATGTGCATTTAGTTTTATATATTCGTGGCAAGATTAGAGTTTATGCTAACTTCGCAATCTCAACCTACCAACCTCGATTCATACTTCTTATGCCTCACAATGGTTAGAGCACTAGAGCAATAAGCAAGAGCGTATCTATAGGGATTTTGGACTTGGAGACCGAGTACTACTCAAAGCCTCTTAAAAGTTGAATTTCTTCAATTCTTCATATTTTTCAAATACTATCAATCTCAAGGAAGAAATTTTTTTAGAGTATCCCCTATCTTAGATCATGTATAGCATCGAATATTACCACAAGCGCGGGGCTACTTTGGTAATGTCACTACAAGCCCAGTGTCTAACATTTTGCTAAAACACAGGTACGTCTCAAGCTTATTACTCTGCTTTAATGGCTAAAAGATAAGAATGCATCAGCAGATAGATATTGATACTAAGTTCACATAACCAATCATCTATGCAATGTACACATAATTTCTTCAGTTATTATGATTTGCGCGGTATATTCGATTCACAGATTGAGTAATTGAATAATAAATAACTACTTGCAAAAACGGGCATGAATATCCTTAAATTTACTTAACATAAGTATAAAATGATCACGTACTCATGAAACTTGGTTCCTTTCCTATCAATTCTTAGCTAGGAACTTACAATTCTAAGGGTACGAGATACATAATATGGTATTTATTCAATTTTTTCAATCATGTGCCGTTTCATTCAATTTTCAATTATAACATAACATGGCTAAGTCTCCTACCCCCCACTTAAACATGGCATTGTCCTCAATGACAAAAATAAATGAGAATTTAAGAAAAAGACTTAGCTCTGGAAACGGCTCTCAAGTAAAGGAAAAAGATCGGAGTAAATTTCAGCACGTCGTGGAGAGATAGACACATCCTGTATAAGCAAACAAACTCCACGAAACCGTCAAATACCATGTCTATGGAAGTTATAAAATAATGTGGCAGTAATAAGATATAAATACCTAAAAACAGTTTAAGCCACTTTATTTTATACAACCAATGTAGAAAGAAAAATACTAAATAGAAAGAAAAATAAACAAGCAACTAAAGATGGTGGTCTTTATCTACAACCTCCACCGCCTAAATATTCTTAAAACCGGGTGGAGAAGACAAAGATCAAAAAGCATTACCCGACGTGGGAAAACACGAGGGTGACTCGATCGAAAAGGTATTCAATCCAGGAAAAGAGAAACTTGGTAAGGTATAACAGATTGAATGCGACCTATAGACTAAAGATAAAATCAAATACTTAGCGTAGAAACTTCTCGCTTGCATTGGATATCAACAACTTAGGGAGATGTAGCTACTCCTCGAAATTACTAATAACCCAATGTATCACGTAAAAGTCATAACAGTCATCAACAAGGTCGGATCGGTGTGATAGTGCAGAACAAAACTTATCATCTAGAAATGCCGGAATAGTCGGAAAAGTGTGAAATTTAAAACTTCCAGTAGAAAGATAGGTTGTATTTTGATTGAACCAAAAACTCTTAAAAATCTAGCTAGGGTCAGAGCTACACTTACCCCAACTAGGATCATGAAAATCAAAATGATAAAAAATAATTATTAAAGCTTAGCAATATTTCAAATACCGCAACACAAAGTTATTTTGTAAACAAAATGGAGGTTGAGAGTATGATGGGTTTAGAAAAAGATACACATAAGGATGGGAAGAAAAGATAAAGGGTGGGTAAGAAATTGTGTTTATGGGATGGAGAATTGTTTAAAGGAATGGGATTGGGTGGGAGAGTGAAACGGATGGAAAGAAAGAGAGGCGATGAAAGAATGGTTAGAAATGTGAACTGTTGGGGCAGATTGGTGAGAGGATCGAAAAGTTTGAAGGTGAAAAAGTGTAAATGGAAAGATAAGGATAATTGCGTAATGAATTGCACACTACTTTGGATTTTCACTTGGATCACCTTTCTAAAAGGTTTTAGAAGTTGACCAAAATTGTTCTTGTTCACACCAATCATTCTCTGTTACATTTTCAGTAATTCTCAAGCTCTCTTAATGCTTCCATCTTAAGGTTGATTGCTAAATTTCTTTTTCTTTAGCAATTTCTCGACTCTCCTACGGAACTCTATTTCACGTGGCCTATATTGAGTAAAAAAGTTTTGCACATCCTTAGCCCAATGGCCATCGGAACACGGCAAAATAAAGAACCTCAACATATGTCACGTTACTTTTATTTGACTCAAAGAAGGAAAAACCTAAAATCCTAAAAAGAAATCCTAAGTGTTTTAAAGAAGTAGTTCTGAGTTTAAAGTCCTCAGCTCGACTTTCCAAAAAAATTATCCTTGTCAGTTATCATTCTTGGATCGCCAGATATTGACCCCTCTGAGCACTATAAGAGGTGGGCTTGTTGCTTTTGCGGATTAATACCCTTCCCTTGGTTGTGAGACCTAGGAAATGACATTTATCCATACCATTTATCCAAAGCTCTTACCTCGGCTCTCGTTTTAGGAATTAGTGAATTCTAAGAAACTCAGTTAAAATTACGGGTTTGGCCTTGACAATAAGAAACAATGAATCAAAGTACTCCGAATAAGGTCGGTTATGTAGGCAAGCCTACGCCATCTTATTCATTGGAACATATGTGACAGCTCGGGCCAATCCGTCAAGATTAAGCCCCATTTAGCCCGAAGGCTTATCGGCTATGCTAAGTCTTGTTGAACCGCTCGTAACGTACATCACACGTGGAGGGGAGTCGATTGAGCCGAAGCTCGGTTGAACTCGCCCGCCCATGGTCGACCATTTCCGAACCCATGTACTAAGAGTCTCCGATTTCTAAATTGTCACCCAAAGCGTAATCTCGTTTCTCGTTTAAGGTGGGTTCACCGAGAAGCCATCACCATAAAACTCAACGAAAGCGAGAAGATGGTGTTCTCTCAAAACTCAACGTCTTCTTTAGATTGTGAATGCTTAAACTACACAATTTGTTTCTCCCCCGGCCGATAGAAGCAATCTCATGCATAGGTCAATGAGATTTTAACGAACTACGAGGAACTCTTTTTCACTCGCTTCCTTTCAACGACTTCATGTTTCCCTACACCCTCTAGATGAGACAGATTTGGGGCAGAACCTTCCACACCAATAGAATTAATCTTACAAACCACTCCGGGCCATGATTCATACTAAGGTTCATGTATAGGCTAACTTATGCTCAAAAAACCAAAAGGTAGTAAAACATAAGCAAAAAAAGGTAGTACCTTGCCTTCAACATTGTACCACGAAGAATTTAAGCCTTTAAAATTTTTTCGGAGCCATCTTTGTGCTTTAAAGGTATTGCTTCAATCGCTTTTCCCATCTTAGATTCGTAGCTCCATATGTTTGCTGGGTTATTTTCTCAGCGCCCGTGAAAAATTACCGACTCAGATTATTGCTTCCCTGGTTTCTGCAAACAGAAGAAAAACAAAACAGACTGTAGACTGATTTTAACATGGTTTCCCATGCTGCTATCAGACCTACGGATTAAACATATGGGGATAAACAGACACGCGAAGTCCCAGAAAATAGAACCAGGCTCGCTGGCAACGAGAGGCAGTCTCGCTGGGAGCGAAACCAAATGTTCCGCATTCGGAATTTTTACACATAGCAGACAACCAGAGGGACTCAAAAAAAGACTCTAAAACAGAAAACTCGACATGAATAAAAAAAATTATTTATATATAAAATTGACCGTTGGTTCCCCGGCAACGGCGCCAAAAACTTGATCGGGGTCAATCAGGTTATAATATACTTGACCACCATAAACCAATACTAGCAAGAGGACTAGGCCCATCGTAGTATAGCTATAGTGAATCAAGGTCGATCCCACATGGAACCAATTGTGGATCATCTTATATACAAACAATTAATTAAACATGTCAATGACATAAAGGCAGTCTACGACCAACATTAGACAAGAAAGGTAAAGACACGACTCGACACAACGTAATTAACCTCCCCAATTATAGTCTTTGTCGTTTGGCCCTAGATAATCTATATAATAAACTGAACTTATTAACTGTCAATCCGTTTGTATCTATCTTAGATTCGCTACGGGAGTCATCCCCTTTAACTTGACTTAGCACCGGTTAGGTTGCTAGATCACTGTGCTACATTACGTGACTTCACCTTTTGGGTATCCATCTCATATAACTTGCACGCTTACGACACTAAGGATGCCGATATTAATCGTACACTCGTCTAGGCAACATTCCTATGGTTAGGCGCACTTCCTAAGCGATTACTCAAGCTCTCGTCCAACTAGCAATTACCAAGTTATAGTCTCATGCTAATCTACGACGTACGTATAATCAGGTGCATGCAATTCCCGAATATAAACCTACCTAGATAACGCTGAACGTCCGTAAAGAGCAATTCATAAGCCTACCTAAGAGTTTTATATTGGTATTTCCTTTTTACACGTTTTAATTAAACTAAGCGAGTAACGTAGCCATAGCCATACCTACTGAGATAATAAATTCAACTAGGCTAAACCTACCATAAAGACGTGGCAAAAATAACTGATGAAATAGGGCTCGGTCGACCGAGTGTAAGGCCTCGGTCGACCGAATGACGCCTTTCGGTCACCCGAACGATTTCAACCCAGAATACATCTTAGAATATATCTCTCAGCGTTTCATCATACGTACGTATTAAACAAGAATTCGCACGTTGTTCATATAAACTAACATAGATACGCATTAATTAAATCAAGTAGATTCATGAATAAATACTAAGTGTATGACGTAGGTTATGGGATCCCCATAGACAAGGAATCGCCACATCCCTAACGTCATAGCCTAGATCTACATCATCTAGCTATGATTAACTAATTCAAACGATAAAGCATAATTGGGAGGGATTAATTACTTAAAAGAAAGAAACAGAAAATAAAGGCTTACATATTGCAGCCCTTAAATTGCTGGAAACCCTCAAATTATTCTACATTGTATCAAAGTTATATTATGAATTGTAAGATTGAAGAAAGAATGAAGGGATCGTATGTATGTCTAAGGTGTGTTTTTACAAATTTCGTAGCTGCTGCTTATATAGAGGTTGTAACCGACCTAGGGAGGATCTAGAAGATATACACGCGAAAATCCCGTGAGTGACCGAACCGACATACTCGGTCGACCGAATGATAGGGCTCGGTCGACCGAGCCTTTTTCTGCACGTGTTAAACGTTTCTCTCGTCTATCTTATTCCCCACTGCACGCTTTCGTGTTGATCTGATTTCTCTAATTTATCTCCTGATTAATGCTCCGATTTTCTTCCTTATTATCTTGAGACCATTGATTAATTAACATTAATCCTCCCGATTTGTTGTGATCTGCAAAATAAACATTTATAGCACAATAAATCGGCCTTTTAATAATAAAAATAGTTAAATACCTAATATCATATTAATAATCACTTAACATTAAATAATAAATATAAACGAGTGATTTAATATGAAATATACATTATTAATCTTGATTTAAGGTCAACGTTGATGACTTTTACGGGTATAATTTGACCGTCATCATTTTGACACTTGATTCGGCAGCTTTTCTAGTACCTTCCCTTGAAATCTGTTGTGTATCAAATCCAAGACCAGTCCTATTATCATAGAGCTTTCCTGATTTGAATCCAATTGCAGAACTTGATTGTGCTTTTGACTCAGCTGCTACTGCTAGTGATGTACTCTTGCACAGAGTCTTGGCTTGATCAATTTCTTAGTTCTTAGAATGTTCAATTCAGCGTTCAACCTTTGGATTTCTAAGATGAGATATTCTTTTTCAGCTTCATATCCTGACTATATCATAGTCATTTGTTTCATTAGAAAATCTAAAGTTTCTTCCATCTCAGAATTCTTAGGTTCTGAACCAGCTGTTGAAGAACAAGCACTTTGTGTAGATGTATATTTAGTGTTAGATTGAAATACCTCAGTTGAGTCTTCCATGTGAGCCACAAGTGTTGTGTCATCTGATTCAGCTGCAGATGAAGCTTTCTCAGGTTCTTCTTCATCATTGGTTTCATCTCAAGCTACCATTGCTTTTCTGGATGGTCTTTTCTGCTGGTATCTCTTGGGTTGTAAGTCTAGACAATCAGCTTTGAAGTGTCCAGGCTTCATGCCGGTGAAGCATAAAAACTCATCATCGTTCTTTTTGTCTCATGTCTATTTGATGTAATTCTTGGTATAGGATTGACCAGATTTCATCTTTCTAACCTCTTCATCATTTAGGCCGTTTGATGCTCCGTTTCGTCCAATTCATCAAAATTGTTGGATGGTTCTTCTTGTTGAGGATCCACAGAAAGAGCTGTAGTTTTGGGAACCTCTAGTGCTGATAGTTCAACAAAATCTTCACTGAACTCATATGCTTTCAAGTCTGAAAATATCTTGAAAGTGTCGTCAATTTTTAGATCTCTAGATTCTTCTATGGTTGTCACCTTCAATTTCCAATATGAGGGTAAAGCTCTCAGAACTCTTGAGTTGATTTACTTCTTCGTGTAGATAATGTTGAGCAGTCCCAATTTATCTTGAATTGCATTGAATCTTCCTTCCATTTTCTCAATAGTTTCACCAGGTTTCATCTTAAATTCTTGAAATTTCTGTTTGGTTACTGTGACCTTGTTCTCTTTAATGGAGTCTGATCTTTCACAGATCACTTTCAGTTTGTTCCACAACTCTTTACAAGTCTTGAAATCTTTCACTTTCTTGTACATATTGCAATCCATAGTTCTGTAGATGATATCCACGGAAATGTTATCCAAATTTTCTCTTTTTGTATCTTCATCATTCCACAGTTCCTTGGGCTTAGGAACTCTAACTTGTGGACCACCTTCAATTGTCTGCATGTGATGATCTGAATTGGTCCATAAGTGAGTAAATCCATCATTTCATCATGTGTTGCTGCAAGTATGCTTGCAAACGGCTCTTATACTCATCAAACCTATCCATGCTACACATCATCAATCTAGCATTCTGATTGTTGTCCATGATGCAAGATTTCAAAAACTGTGAACTCAGAAAAGGTTTTCATGACTTTAAGATGAACAAGTTTAGAAATGGGTGAAAAAACTTCGAGGAATATAAGCAAACCGGAGGAATATAAGTTTAGAAAACCGGAGATCGAACACGAAGTTCTATCGTTGCAAAATAAGTCTTCAACAAAGCTCGAAACTCGTTACGGCATTAGCTCATCAAAAATAATAATCGAAAAAGGGACAGTAAAAGGAAAACATTAAACCTTAAACACTTTTAAGTCCTTAAAACGATTACATGTCTGAAAATATTGATCCTAACTTGCTTTTTAGTACAACATTGTGATTTAGAAAACAGACAACAAACTTGATACAAAGGAAAATATACTAATCAAGAGAGACAAAGATATCCTCAATCATCTTCATCAAAAGAACGTTTAAATCTAGAAGGAACACGAGAAGGAGAGGGCTCATGCCCCTCAAAACCAGGTGGAGGTGTAGGCCGACGTGCACGGCGGGTCCTAGGAAAATCATCTTCATCCATATTCTGCACAATCCTCCCAACCATGTGATGAGTCTCAGCCACTGTCCGCTCCATTCCATTAATACGAGCAAAAAGATGCTCCATGTCGCGCCCTCGGTTGGTGGCATTGCCTGCACCGGCATTCCTTGCTCGGCGGGGTCAAGGTGGTGACTTCCTATCTTCTCCTCGGATTGATGTCGTATCTTTTGTTCCTCTTTTTCAGCATACTAACCTAGACACGCCTATGAGACACTACTTCACGTTACAACGAATTGAGTAAAAAAACTTTTGCACATCCTTAACCCAATGGTCATCGGAACACGGAAAAATAAAAAACCTCAACCGTTTTTGTTGGTCCCTTGGAAAGGCTAACACAAGTTTAGAGGGGGGGGGGGGTGAATAAACTTGTCACCAAAAACTTTTCCTGAACTAGAATTGCCCCAGGAACTGAGTTTCTCCGAAACTCAAACTGATGCTTAGTTCAATTTTGTTCCTGTCCCTTAACTTGTGTGGAGTTAAGTTGATACCATTCGTCAGGCATCCGGACCCCGGGCTGGGTAGAGTTAAGCCGAATCGCTTAGAGCCGAGTTTAAGTCAAACCGACTTAATCAAAATTACATTCTCCCCCTTATAAGAGCCAACCCAAAACCGAGTCGGGCGGCGGATATAATTCTAGCCTTTTTCTAGATCTTGTTGTTCTTTTATGAAAACTGAGTGTGGTAAACTGAATTCTGATGAATGTCAGTTTGTGAACAATGAAGTGTATAACAATCAATTATCAAAATGTTGTAAGTAGATGATGAGTAAATAAATAAGTGCGTAAAGTAAATAAAGCAAATATTATAGAGGTTCCAGGTGGTGTAATCCTGTACGTTCTCTCTTCCCCTATGGTGAGGAGGAAAATTCCACTAGAACTTCTTGAGGTGAACTGTTACAACAAGTCCTAAACAATAGTCCTTGGCTAATCCCTTGCTTCACTATCTAAACAGTTGTAGAACAGGTAGAATTGCTGTTCTTCAATTGCTTGAACACTGGTCCTTAGAGGGTTGAATTGCCTCTTCACCAGCTACCACCACAAACACGATACCGCCCGATCGCTTGTCACAACTGTCCTTGACAAAACCTTCCCGGTTTGCTTCACAATCTAAACCTTTGATGTAGAATCAAAGTTGGGTTGAGAATCAATAAATTGATTCTTGTTTGTGGTTCTTCAAAGTGTCTGATTCTTGATAAATTCTTGGTAGCTTGAACACTTGAAGAATTTCTTGATTTGATCTTGTTATAGCGCAAGGATGATAGTAATTCGAATGATTAATGCACACGTTAATTCTTGTTAAATCTCTATTTTTTTTAATCCTTGGTGCAAAGTCCTCTATTTATAGTGTGAGGTCCAACGTTCACTTGGCTTGAATTCGAATTATATCAACGTCTATCTTGTAATGGATATATTTCTGACCGTTCTGCTGTGTCAGTATTTCATCCAATAAAATTGCTTCCTTTACAACGTTCGACTGTACTATTAGTTTATCGGATGACTGACCTATAAAACTGAGTATCCTTATCAGTTTTATACTAAGATTATCACTTGTCAGTTTCTTTACTGACTTGGAGCATTAACTGAGATTTTACTCTTCTTCAAATATCAGTACTCCAGTTTTTCATCTGATTATAATTGATTTAATCAGAGTACACCATGACTTATTATCATCTAAGAACTCATTGTCCTTATGATTCTTAGGTCTTCATACAAGATCCATAAAGTCAGTTCAGGTCACCACAATCTTGCCTGAAGTCTAACCTTATAGTCTCGACGTAGTCTTCATAACTGAGTTTGAACCCTCAGTTCTTCAATCTTCTATAACTGAGTCTGTGACCCTCAGTTCTTCAACTTCCAGATAAGCCAACTGAGTCTGTGTCCCTCAGCGAACTTATCTTCTTCGCTTTCATCTAGGTGTATTCGAGTCGGTTTGTTTATCTTGATGATTTCCGCTTTTTCGAATGGCTTTCGCTTTTCGCTTTACGACACACTAACTATTACAGTGCTTGTCTGATGTAACCTATACAAATATCAGACTCTAGTAAAACCTAAACATTCAGTTCTAGACATCTTTTAGCTTTTCACTATAACAACTAGCTTCAACACTTCATCAACGAGGTTAAGATAATACTTTGAATAATTATGATGAATTATCATCAAAACATAAATTTTATTTCCAACAGTTTTAACGTTACTTTTATTTGACTCAAAGAAAAGAAAAACATAAAATCCTAAAAAGAATTACAAAAAGCTAAGAGATAGAAATAGTTCTGAATTTAATGTCTTCAGCTCGACTCTTCAAATATCATAATTCCCTAGATTTATTGTCCTTTGCCTTCCAAATTTTCACCCGGTCGGCTTGCACTGAGATCTGCTTTCCTTCTTTGAGAATGCTCGCTTTTCCTTTGGTGGTGAGACCTAAGAAAATACAGTCATCCTTGCCATCTAAACAGGCACCAATCTCAGCTTCCGACCCAGAAACTAGCGATCATCGAGATCGAACTCTTCGAGTTCGCTTTTTAACCCTTCTTGGTCTATCTTTTAAATTTGAGCTTTCTCGATCCTCAGCGATTCCTTCGGATAGGGCGGACCCATTTCCGTACACGGTTTCTACCTCGTCCGCCAGAAGCATTGAGGTATCTGCCGTTACTGTACGCTGGGATTGAGCGTCTATGTCCCTTCTTAAGATATACAGGAATTCTAACTCACTATTTCTTGGGGCAGCGTCAACCATATCTACATCTCCTTGGCTATGAATCAAAGCAGTCTCATTCGCACCGTGAACCATCATAACTGAGATACTAGGTGGAAGCGGAAATCGAGGTCTAAGGATTGTATGAACCTCTGAGCCTTTGGCATCAAAAAATGTGAGCTTGAATTTTTCCATGTCTACTCTAGCCTTAGAGGTTTCCATAAATGATCGGCCCAGTATAAGTGGGCAGTGGGGATCCTCCTCTACGTCCATCACGACTATATCGACTAGAAAGCGAAGCCTCCCAATTCCTATGTTCATGTAGTTCAAGGCTCCAGTATGCACGGTACGAAGACCATCCCCAAAGCGAATGTTCATCGTCGTGTTCATAACGGCATAGACTCCAATTCTCTCACAAACGCTATAGGGAACTATATTTAGGCTTGATCCGGAGTCAATCAGCGCTAGGCCAGCTCTCTTCCTATCCAAGACTACATCAACAATAAACGCCCCAGGATCTCCTAACTTTGGAAATAGATGAGCGCGATCCTTTAGGTCTTCTACCTCGGGTTGGAAGGGTACTATGGGTCTAGTGTTGAACTCAGACTTACGGTCAGAATCAGAGCTCGGGTATTCGGGAGTTGGGGAAAGAGAGGGTAGTTACTCGGGGTCAGACTCCGAACTAGATTCAGAATCAGAAATAATAATTGGAATGCGAGTAGTCATACCCTGAAAGAGATCGAGTTTTCTTGCTTTCCCTTCCTCGTGTCTCCGCCTTTTTCGTTCCTCTATTAACTTTTGCCTATCCGGCCTACTGGTGTGGTTTTTGAGCGTGTGACTTTTACTTCTTCATTCTTCGCTTCAGAAAATTGACTGGTCGACATTTTTGCTAGAACAATATCCAGTGGGATGATTAAATTCTCTGGCTCGCTGTGGACATAAGAAAAAACATACAAATGTCAGTAAACTAACAGTCAGCATGATTATTCATGCTGCCGCTAGACCTACAGACTACAAACGGGGGAATAACAGAAACAAAAACGACCTAGAATATAAAAAAAAAACTGGGACTTGCTGGGAGCGAGTCAAAAATTTATTTATTTATTTTTGTTTTAAATTTTTTTTGAACTTACGAACAGATAGCCAGATGGACTATAAAAACAGTCTTTAAAACGTAAAACTTGACATGACTAATAATTATTTATATAATTGACCGTTGGCTCCCCGGCAACGGCACCAAAAACATGATTGACGTGATCAGTCAAGTGAAATTAAAATACATGATCACCATAAACCAATACTAGCAAGAGGACTAGGTCCATCGTAGTATAGCTATAGCGAATCAAGGTCGATCCCACAGGGAACCAATTGTGGGTCATTTTATAAATAATTAATTAAGTATGTCAAGCACATAAAAACGGTCTATCACCAACAAAGGACAAGAAAAGATAAATTGACACGACTCGACAAAACATAAATAAATACAACATAATTAACCTCCCCAATTATTATGTTATCGTTTGGAACTAGAGCTTCTATATAATTAAACTAGACTCACTAACTATTAACCGATTCGTATCTCTTTTATATTGGCTACGGGAGTCATCCCCTAAACTAGATCTAGCTCCGGGTAGGCCATCTAGATCACTATGCTACATTACGTGACTTCGCTTTTTAGGCCTCCATCTCATATAACTTGCACGCTTACAAAACTAGGGATGCCGATATTAACCGTATTCCTCACCTAGGCAACATTCCTGTGGTTTGGCGTACTTCCTAGGCGATCGCATCAGTCTCCGTCCCATTAACACTAAATTTTTAGGTATCATGTCAATCTACGATTTACGTATAATCAGGTGCGCACAATTCCCTAATATAACACAGATCTAGATCTCGCTGAAAGTCCCGAAAGATCAATCCATGAGCCGACCTAGGAGCACTATATTGTTATTTCCTCACTACACGTTTTAACTAAAGCAGACGAGCAACGTAGCCGTAGCCATACCTACTAAGATAAGAAATTCTAAATGGACAATCACACCATAAAGACGTGGCTTGACTGACTCGACGAACAACTAAATCTTAGCGTTTCTCTATACGTAACGGATAAAATAGAAATTCGTAAAGCAATTATATATAGCTACTAGAAACACGATTGTTGATCAAAATAAAGTCATACATAGATCACGAGACATCGGCGTGGGCGTGTGGATCCTTATAGACGAGGAATACCCACTGCCTCACGTCTTAATCCTAGATCTATATCATTTAACTAAGAAATAACAATCTCAAACGATAAATAATAATTGGGGACTTAATTATAAAGAACTAAGAAGAAATAAATACAAGAACTTACATTATTGCAGAACTTGTATAAAAACCACTCTGAGAAAAACTGATAACTTTATTATGAGTTGTGTAAGGTGTCTAAGGTGTGTTTTTCCTAATGAGCTAGTACAAATATATATAGGAGTAAAAATTCGCATGGGATAATCCTGAACCGATTTGAAATAGGTTTCCTAAATCCAAATGAAGTCTGAAAACGCGTTAAGATAATTGCAAACTAATCCGGAGGGACAGGGGGACTCGCCCCACAGCGAGCTGGCTCCTTGCTGCCAGCGAGTCCTCCAAAATTGGATGGGCTTGCTGGCTCTTATATTCCGTACTCCTCTTTTCATGCTGCTTCGATATTTATCCTCAATTTAATCCGATTCCACTTCAAATTGTCTTGATATTTATCTTCTTCTTTGGTAGAAAATCTCCAATTCATCTCTATCTACAAAATAAACATTTATGGCACAGTAAATTGTATTTAAATGATAAAAAACGGATAAATACCAATTTATATTCTATAAATCACGTAACATTAAATAATCAATATACACATGTGATTTAACATAAAATATATATTATTAGGCTCGACTTAAGGATAATGTTGATGACTTTTACGGGTATATTTTGACCGTCATCACAGACTTCTTCTTTGTGACTGCAACATGGTCAGTAACTTTAATTTCAACTGGACCCTCAGTAGACTCAGCAGTATCTGCTGTCTGCTTCCTTGTTTTCCTAGGCTGTAACATTTCTGTGATTTTTCTGGTGTCAGCAGCCTTCCTTTCTCAGCAACTTTCTTGGGTGCAGCAGATTTAACAACTTGCTTAACCTGCTCACCACCGGCATTATCATCTCCATCATTATCACTCTCAATGGCTTCAACATCCACATCTTCATCATCGTCCAAACCAGGGATGAGATAGCTGATCTCCTTCTTATATCTGGACTTGTTTATTTTCTCAGGTTCAACATCGGCAATCCTCAAATGATTCAACAGATGGCTTCAACCCTCAAACCCAAAGGTAAAGTCTTGGATTTCCTTGTCCCTTCTCTTTCCTCAGTTATTACTTTCTTCATATATTGGACAAAGAATCCAGCCCAATCAAACTTCATGGTTTTGCAGATGATGATTAATAGTTCAATCTTGGGTCCTGATAAAGTATCAAGGCTTCCACCGAGTCCCAAGATATTCTTTGCTATTATCTTACTCAGCAGGTTGTACTCCATTCCTATATACTTCACATTGATGCTCAGTGATGATTTAATAGCATCATTGGTCTTTATTCTGTCAACAAAATCCAATTTTGATAGCATTTCTTCAGGATTAGTTGGAGCATTGTTTCCAGGTCCAAAACCAAAAGCTTCCCTCAGCAGGTTTGAGGAAATTTCAATCTCCTGGTCATTCACTGTTGTATTAAATGCCTCTCTACCTTCTCTTATCACAATGTTTCTCCAGAAATTAACAACGTTCGTGTAAGATATTCTTTCCAGTCTCAGATTGAGAACATCTTCCAATCCTTCGTATCTTCTGATTCTTCTACCAATATTGATAGCTAACTCAGTTTTGTTAGAATCAACAACAAAACCTCTGACACTTTGGCTTGTTCAAATGTGAATATCATCCTTGTCCGCCATTATAAATTTTGAGAGAGATGAAGAATAAAACTTTCAAATATGTGTTCACACGGTATATTTGCAAAGAAAATAAATCTAAAGGTTGTAAGTATCCTCTATGTATATATCTGTATATATAACAGAGGGTAGTGGGTAGAAACTGTCAGATAATGCATTGTAGCATTAACCACGATTAAATTTGGAATGAATGAGATCTTGCCACGTGTCCCATAACTTATCCATAAAAATTGTAACCGTCGATCGTGTAACTGCGGTTATAAAGATAGAATAAATATCCCGGTCTTTTGCTTTTTGACTTTTTAAAGTTTGAATGTGTAATGTATGTCTCAGCAGCCTTTGCCATCAGTAGACTTGGCTTAGCAGCCTGCTGACAATGATGTCCCTCAGCAGTCTGCTGACAATGTAACTCTGTTGATCTTCAAATCTTCTTGTTTTGTCCAACTGATAATACAAGATGAAGTTTAATACCAATGACTGATCTGTCAAATGAGCTCACCCAACATGACAAAGACCAATCCCCTTGGCAACATCATTTGCTCAATTGTCCAAACATAAATAAGTACATGGAATTGTTGATACCAATGACTAATCTGCTAAGTGAGCTCACCCAACATAGCAAAGACTAATCCCCTTGGTGAATTCCAGTACATTGCTGATCATAGGTGTATCAGTCAACTTTTATTATTCCAAGTTAAGTCCTTAACTTAGAAAATATTTCACTATCCAATGGTTTTGTGAAAATATCAGCAAGTTGATCTTTAGTAGGGATGTAAAGAACCACCACATCTTTCTTTTCAACATGATCTCTTATAAAATGATGTCTCACATCAATGTGCTTGGTTCTTGAGTGCAAAACAGGGTTTTCTGTGATTGCAATTGCACTTGTGTCTTCACACATTATAGGAATTTCTCTTTCTTCAATTCCATAATCTCTTAATTGTTGTCTTAACCAAAGTATTTGTGCACAAAAACTTCCAACAGCAATGTATTCAGCCTCAACAGTAGAAGTTGATATTGAATTTTGTTTCTTGCTAAACCAGGAAACCAGTCTATTTCCCATCAACCGACAAAGTTCTTGTGGTGCTTTTTCTATCAATCTTGCATCCAGCATAATCAGAATCTGAGTAGGATATAACTTTGAAGCTTCCATCTTTTGAATACCATATTCCTACATCCAAAGTCTCTTTTAGATACTTGAGAACTCTTTTGACTGCAGGTAAATGACTTTCTTTTGGTTTAGATTGAAATCTTGCACAAACACCTACAACAAAGGATATATCAGGTCTGCTGGCAGTAAGGTACAACAGACTGCCTATCATCCTTCTATATAAAGTCTGATCAACATCTTTGCCTTCTTTATCTTCATCCAATCTTATGTTTGTACTAATAGGAGTTGATACTTTGGTGCAGTTTTCCATACCAAACTTCTTCAGCAGCTCCTTGGTATACTTGGTTTGATGAATGAAGATTCCATCTTTCATCTGTTTGAATTGTAATCCCAAGAAATAGTTCATTTCTCCCATCAAACTCATTTGGATTTTACTTTTCATCAGATTAGCAAACTTCTCACATAGTAATTCATTTTCAGAACCAAAAATTATGTCATCAACATAAATCAGTACCAGCAGGGTGCTGTCTCCTTTATTGATTCTGAAAAGAGTCTTGTCAATAGTACATTTAATAAAGCCATTGTCCACCAAGAATTGAGATAGGGTCTCAGACCATGCTCTTGGTGCTTGTTTCAAACCATAAAGTGCTTTGTTGAGTCTGTACACTTTATCTTCTTGATCTTTAACTTCAAAACCAGGAGATTGCTGAACATAGACCTCCTCTTCCAGAATGCCATTCAAAAATGCACTTTTGACATCCATCTGATATACTTTGAAGTTTTTGTAAGCAGCATATGCCAAGAATAATCTTATAGCTTCCAATCTTGCAACAGGGGCATATGTTTCATCAAAATCTATTCCTTCTGCTTGAGAATAGCCTTTTGCTACTAGTCTGGCCTTGTTCCTTACAATGGTACCAGATTCATCCAATTTGTTTCTGTATACCCATTTTGTTCCAATTATATTTGCATGATTAGGCCTTTCCACTAGTGTCCAAACTTGATTTCTTTCAAATTCAGTCAGTTCTTCTTGCATGGCAATTATCCAATCTGGATCTGATATAGCTTCTTCAACAACTTTAGGTTCTATTTGAGATAGAAAACAAGTGAACATTGCTTCTAATTGTCTTCTAGTCCTTACACCTTGCTGTATATTGCCAATAACTTGCTCAGCAGGGTGATCCCTTAACCATTGTGGATTTTGGTTAGAATGATTCTCAGGAACATCTTCTTCAGTAGGGTCTGATGTTGCTTTTTCAAGAGGTTCATCAGATCCTTGAACTGCCTTAGTTGTTGCATCAGTAGTGTTACCAGCAGGGTGTTCAGCAGGGGCAGAGTCAGAAACCTTTAACTCATTTATCCTTTCCAAAACATGAACACATTCTGGATCAGTGACTTGTTGATTCTCAGCAGGTTCTGAAGCTTCATCTTCCATTCCAGTGAACTTAGGTTCATCAAATACAACATGTATTGTTTCTTCATGTTTCAGTGTCCTTTTGTTTAGTACCCTGAATGCCTTGCTGATAGAAGAATATCCCAAGAAGATTCCTTCATCTGATTTTGGTTGGAATGTCTTCAATTGCTCCTTATGATTTAAAATAAAACATTTGCTTCCAAATGGATGGAAATAAGATATATTAGGTTTCCTTCCATTCCAAATCTCATAAGGTGTCTTCAGCGCTTTTTATTCACCGAGGTCCTATTTTGTGTATAGCATGCTGTATTGACTGCTTAAGCCCAATATCTTTCAGGTAATAATGCTTCACAAATCATAGTTCTTCCTACTTCTTTTAAAGTTTTGTTTCTTCTCTCAGGAACCCCATTTTGCTGAGGTGTACCAGCAGCAGCCAGTTGGTGTAGCACACCATTTTCCTCACAATATTCTCTTATAACTTTATTGAGAAATTCAGTACCCTTGTCTGATATGATCTTCACTACTGTCAAACTTTTCTCATTTTGCAATCTTTTCAAAATGTTTAGGCATCTTTTGAAGTGTTTCACTTTTCTTGTTCATGAATACTACCCAAGTGTATCTTGAATAATCATCCACAACTACTAGAGTGTACTTCTTTCCTGTTACACTTGTTGGTCTTACTGGTCCAAATAGATCCATGTGCATCAGCTCCAAAACTCTTTTTGTTGACTGGTTAGTCTTTGATTTGAAGCATGATTTTGTCTGTTTACCTTGCTGACAACCATCACATATAGCATCCTTTGTGAATGTGATCTCAGGTAAACCAATCACCAGTTTCTTCTTCACCAATTGATTGATATCATCAAAATTCAGATGATTTAACCTCTTATGCCATAACCAATTGAGTTCTGACGTGGTATGCACAATTAGGCAAGTTTCTGGAATAGCAGTAGACCAATCCACAACATACATGTTTTGTTGTCTTCTTCCACCCAACAAAACTTGATCACCTTTTTCACTAATGACAATACATGTGCCATTGTCAAAAGTTACCTTGTAACCC
Organism: Gentiana straminea; assembly: GCA_036785695.1. Classification (NCBI taxonomy): domain Eukaryota; kingdom Viridiplantae; phylum Streptophyta; class Magnoliopsida; order Gentianales; family Gentianaceae; genus Gentiana; species Gentiana straminea. The sequence goes on along the minus strand of JAVUPR010000224.1, from coordinate 7,609,967 downwards.
ATGTCACAAAACTGTCCAGTGCTCGGAGGTTGTAGTCCATTCCTTCCACAAATGCAACATTCCTGATTGTTAATCCATTTCTCACAAGTGTGCCATATCCTTTTGTGTATCCTGGTGTGTTCTTATTGCCAAAATTCACTCTTGGACCATTCTTTCCCACAAAGATTGACAAACAGTGCTTATTCTTTGTCATATGTCTGGAACATCCACTGTCAAAGTACCAGAAACCCTACAAAAAAAGTTAATGTATTTTAGGTACCCAAAACTGTTTGGGTCCATGATGGTCAGTGGTAAGCATGACCCTTGGCAAGTTTCCATAAGGTCTTCTTTGAAAGGTATCATAATTTTGTTCATACATGTATTCTACACATCCATAAGGTCTAACATTTGGTTGTGTAGGACTCAAATATGCTTTCTGGCCTTTTGGTATGTAATTTTGTTTAGAGTGATTTCTATTGTTAGAAGCACTAGCATAACCATTAGTTTGCTGTCTGTTAGGAACAACCCTGTAATATGAAGACTGCTGAGGTCTCTGCTGAGGTCTTATATAAGTCCTCTGCTGGGTCCTCTGATGATTCCTTTGCTGAGGTTTTACCCTAGCAGTATGGTTATATCTGTTGTTTCTAGCAGTATGAGCAGGAATATTCCAATCATCATTAGTAGGGAACAATCTACCTTTCCCCCCTGAGATAAGTATCCCTTGAATGATTGACATTTTTAGATTTGAGATTCTTATCCTTGGAATATTTCTGATTTTTGCCTTTTTGTGGTCCAGCAGACTTGGTAGCAGGTCTGTTATCAGCAGGTCTAGAAGGTTCAGCAGTCCTATTTTTGGATTTATTCCTTTTGTTAGGTACTATTGACCTTTTTGACTTCTGATTTTGCTTCCTTGAAGTTTTCTCTATAGGCTTCACTGGCTCAACAACCTTTTTAGGAGTTGGATCTTATGTAGGCACAAACTTAGGACCAATTCTGGTACTAGGTTCAGTAACCTTACTGGATCCACTCTTATTAGATTGTTGAGTTCCAAATCCAAGGCCTATTCTATCACCATATGGCTTTCCAGATTTGAATGCAATGGAGGAACAAGATTGTTCAGCAGATTCAGCAGCTACTGAATGTACAACAGGCTTATGTTGATTCTTACCAATCTCTTTTTCCTTACCCTTGAGATTTCTTAATTCAGCTTTTAACCTTTCAACTTCTGTTTGAAGAGCTTCTTTTTCAGCCTTCACAATCTCATAACCAGATTGTATTATCCTCAGTTGATTAAGGATGGCATCCAAAGTTTCTTCATTGTCAGAATTTTTTGGATTTGAACCACAAGTTGATTCACAATCACTTTCAACAGTTGATTCACAATTGTATACCTCCTCTGTTTCATCCATATTTGCCATTAAAGCATAATCATCCATATCAGCAACAAGTGCAGTATCATCAGATTCATTTCCTTTTTCTGATTCTACTTCATATCCTGATTCATCTTCAGCAACCATAGCTTTCTTGCCAGATTTTCTTTGTTTTTGCTCTTCAGTAGGTCTGGACAATCAGGTCTGAAATGTCCAGGCTTCTTGCAATTGAAGCAAAGATAATCAGGTTCTTTCTTCTGTTTTAGTTCAGGACAGTCAGGTTTGAAGTGTCCTGGTTTCTTGCATTGATAGCACAAGTAATCATTCTCTTTATTGGATTCTTCCTTTTTCTTTTCACTAAACTTCTTTGTGAAATTCCTTGGAGAACCCCTTCCAGTTTTCATCATTCTGATTTTCTTGCTCAATAGGGCAATTTTCTCTTGCATCTCATTCAGTAGATCATCTCGAGCTCCTGATGTTTCTTCTTGATGTGTAGCAGCCAATGCAGTGGTCTTTGGTTCTTTTTTTTCAGTCTCAGGTACAAGTTTCTTACTGAATTCATAGGATTTGAGATCTGAAAACAATTTGAAGGTGTCATCTTCATGTAGACTTCTCATCTCTTCTATGGCAGTCACCTTCATCTCCCAAACTTCTTTTGCAGGTAAAGCTTCTAGAATTTTTGAGTTTATTTCTTCCTTTGAATACTTTACACTCAATAGGGTGAGTTCATCCATGATTGCATTGAATATTGACTCCATTTGTTCTATAGTTTCATTTGGTTTCATTTTGAACTCTTGGAACTTCTTCTTTGCCACACTGATTTTGTTCTTCTTGATTGCATCAGTGCCTTCACAGATTAATTGTAACTTATCCCAAAGTTCCTTTGCAGTCTTGCAATCTTTCACTTTCATGTACATATTGCTATCCAAAGTTCTATATATGATATCAATAGCAATGTTGTTGAGATTTGGTCTTTTTCTATCTTCAGCATTCCATTCTCTTTTTGGCTTTGGAATGTACTGAGTTTGATTATCCATTGTTACAACTTTTGTGATTTCCGGGTCCATCAGTCAGCACATTCATCATCTCATCATGTGTTGCAGGTAAAAAAGCCTGCATACGACGTTTATACTCATCAAAATGATCTAAAGAACACATCAACATTGTTCTAGCATACTGATTGTTATCCATGATGCAAAACTTTGAAAATCAGAAATTTGAAAAAGTTTTCAAAGTATTTTCACAAGCGCAACAAGTAGGATTACTTCAGAACAAAAGCACTGCTCCGATACCAATTGTTGGTCCCTTGAAAAGGCTTTGGTTAAGTTTATAGGGGGTGAATAAACTTAACACTTAAAACTTTTGGAGTTAACAAACTCAGCAACTTCAGCAGCCTGCTGATTGCTCGTAGTCTGCTGACACTCAGTAGTCTGCTGACTGTTGATTTTACTGAATTTGTTGCAGCGGAATATATTCAAGTTAAGCCTTATCACTTGTTGTTAAAATATGATACCAAGTATTAGATACTCGCAGTGTATGTGTGTGATTCAAATTGCTAGTTCGGTTGATTGATGTGCTAAATATACTAAATGCGTAATGTAAATGCGTAAAGTAAGTAGGCGAGATTTTATAGTGGTTCCGGTGGTGTAATCCCGTCACCACTCTTCTCCTATGATGTTGGAGGTAATTCACTAGAGATCCTTGAGGTAGCAGTTACAAAAATCCCTAAGTTGTTTGTCCTTCACCAATAACTATGGCTTCACAAACTGAAAACTTGGAACATGTAGGATTGCTGCTCCAAAGTCTTCCACTTGTCCTTGAAGGGTAGGATTGCCTCTTCACTAGCTCCACCATAAACAACAGTCCTTGACACCCAAGGATGCTTCACTGTCTTCAACAAGTTTCTTATAAAATAAAGTTTGAATCAAGTAAGTGATTCAGCTTTCAGCAGCTTGATCAGGATGATATGATAAGCAGCTTGGATTCTTCAAGAGGGTAAACTTGATGTAGCTTGATGACAGATTACACTTGAAAAAGTTTACTGGATCAGTAGCTTTAAGTTCAGTAGGGTCTGCAGGGTGACTTCTTGATAAGAATCTGAAGCTCAAGATTATTTGTTATTTTTCTCTCAAAAATCATCATCTGTTTTGGTATTAGGGGTCTTCTATTTAAAGGTGAGAACTCTTGTGACTTATGTTTGAAATTCAAAACATAGCCGTTTCAGATTTGTCCCATCTTGACTTTCTTTTTGTCCCTGTACATAGTACTGACACTGTCAGTTTACTTTTTGTCAGATTTCAGACTGTTCACCCTTTGACTTGTATCCATTGGATAAACATCTGTTTCTTTCCAACATCCCTTTAATCTTGACCATTGATTTGTTGACAAAACCAAGAGTTGTTATCTATCCTTTTCCTTGTAAACTTCCAATGTAACCTTTGATTAAAGCGAAATATATGTTCAACAGGTTCATGTGTATGTAAGTCTGCTGAAATACATATCAGTCAGCTGATCCAAGGTTGCTGTGTTTATAATACAATGCAGTTGACTTCTCTTATATCTAACTTTTCATTATTAAGTTAGATTACACCATTTTAATCATAACCAAGTTCCAATCACCATTTAAATTGTGGAACTTAAACCCTGTACACAAGGTATATGCAACGAGTTTAGGTCATCACAGACTTCCCTAAATTCTGATTCCATAGCCATGACTTTAAGTACTAAGTTTGATCCCTTAGCCTTCAATAACTGAGTTTGAGCCCGCAGCCTTTAGTCTTCAGCAGGTTCCTAAACTAGTCTATTGACTCAGGTACCCTACTGATCTAGACAGGTCTGCTGATGAAAGTCAGCTGACCTTTTACAGTGCTTGTCTGATCAAACCTATACAAAGATCAAACTCTAATAAGCTTATACATTTGATCTATACATCTTTTTGCCTTTGCTCTATAACAGCTATCTGGCACTCATCACTAAAACATAGAATAAGTCCAACATAACCCTAGGACCGGAGTTAACATGGCATCACGGTGTGGATTGTCATGCTTTGACACTATTGAGGTTTCCCCTAGCCACGGGGTGATCATGTGGTAGTGATTGGATGTGATACTGAGGCATGCGGAGTATACATGTTTGGTCGTCTGGAAATCGTGTACCCTATCAGTAGGGTTGAATATCCGAAAGGGCCTTCTTATAAGTAATGTCTTACTCTCGTGAATCTTTGCAAAGTGGAAGTAAATGAGTTACTTCGAGAGAGCTTGATATTAAGATTATAAGATACGGTCTTGATGTTTTGACACTCGACTAATGACTGTATGGATATTATTACAGCGATAGGATTGTAATTTACACAGTAATTGTGTCACATGAAAGGTAGTAGTCATTGCATTTGACTCTTCCGATGATTGGGGGTCACGGTGTGTTGCTAGACGCTATCCCGTGATCGTTAGGTATGAAGGGCATTTTTGTAATTTGCACTTTGTGTTTACGGCCAACATATTCGGAAGTCAATCGGGTCACACACATATGAACATCTAGTCGGATTAAAATATGGTTATAGTTGATGACCAAATAAGGAAAGTTTATCTCGAGACTATAAGGGTTATAGTGGTAAAGTAATATGGTGGTATTTATTAATTATGAATAAATATAATACAAGATATTAATTATGGTGGTTAATTAAATATATGTATTTAGATACATATTTCGAAATAATATTAGATATTAATTGATTTTGGAAAAATAGATTTATGGTAATAAGATAAATATAATCAATATAAGATATTGGCAATATTTAGATTTTATTAAATATGAGATATTATAATAAAAGAGATAAATCAATCAATTATATTTTCCTTATTTTATTGGGAAAATGTTTTCTTCTCCTCCACACCAAGTAGGGGCGCCACTTCTACTATAAATAAGAGGTGTATGTCAAGCTCTTTTGTACATCATAATTCCAAGAGCTAATAGTTCTTGAGAAAAATAGAGAGCTTCTTAGAAAGAGTTCTGAGAGAGAGAAAAGACCGGTCTAGCAACATGATTTTTCTAGTATCAATCCAATGGTGGATTCGGGCGGGTTGTTCATGTGGACTAGCGGTAGAGGCCGAACACTTGGGCGGCTCTATGTAGAACTACTCTCCTTAGACGGTCAAAGCGTCGATCTTTCAGATCAAGCAAGGTAACACCCGTCTTTAGCTTATTTGTTTATTGCTCAAACGAAGTCGATCTTGGGTCGATAGGAAATTAATTTTTGAATTCCGCTGCGTTCCCGTGTAGATTTCCTAACAATGGCATTAGAGCGAGCTTCGAGCTTAAGCAATAAGCATGTTAATTTATGTAGTTAATTTTATCGTTTAAATCACGTAATTAAAATATGAAAGATTTTTGGTTCGCAAAACGATACACGAAAAGAATAAAAGAAAAGAAAGGAGATTGGGTGGTGCTCGGCCGACTGACGGCGGCACCACCACCGTCCGGCGGCCGGCTGTCGGCTGGCGGCTTCTAGGCGGGTTCTTTCCTTTTGTTTTGTGTATTTTGTGATTCGATATGATTCATAGTTGTGATTGATAATTCTTCTTTTGTTTAGTTGTGTCATGTTGCTAACCAATGGTTCAAATAGTTTGGGCCATCGGATGCCACATGACATTAAAATAATAATGGTATTTCCAAACTTTATTTGGAATAGGCTTAGACTCATTCCAAATATTTAATTTGGGAAAAGGCCTAGGCCTAGGCCACTTTCAAAATTTTGATTTTGGAAAGTGGCCAGGCATATTAACCAAAATATTGGCCTTTCCAAATTTTGTTTGGAATAGGCCTAGGCCCCTTTTCAAAATATTTGATTTTGGAAAAGGCCTAGGCCTAGGCCCAACCAAATGCATCCCTTTTGATTATGAATCAAAAGGAAATAAACAAAAGAGACCTAATTTTAATTTTGATTTATTTTTAGAATAGTTCTAATTAATTAAAATTAAAATTGAAATCGGTTTAAAATTAATCGTTAATTTTATTTCGATTAAAATCATTTAATTAATTAAATGTTAATTAGTTAATTGATTGGATAAAATTATTTAATAGATTAAACGTTAATTGATTAATTAAGACGCAAGTACTTAAATTTTAATTTTATCTTTTTCATAAGATGTTATTGTATGGATTAGATATAATATGATTATATGGACCCCGATTGATCATGGACTCGACCGATAGGATAGATGTGAATGATTTAATTTTTCTGTCGGTTTAAAAATTGTCTTAGGCCGTTTTGAAGAATGTGACCTAGTTTATTTTCTACAATTATCCCATTCCCGTTAGCTCCCCCCGTATGCGGCGGGTGTATTTATTTTATTAGATAGAATTAAATGTAACAAGAATAGAGCAGAAGATGGAGACCAAAGAAAGAAGAGTAAAGATCTCATTCGAGATGGCGCATTAAAGATCCTATTGGCAGTTGCAGCTACCCTTAGATTTTGACCCGTGGTTTTGTCAGTTTGTATTCGAAAACGCACCTAGGAAAAGTCAATGATCATACCGGTTACTTTACGCCTTTATTTATTTTGTGCTTGTATTTATTTTATATGATACGATAGATGCATAACTAGGCAAGATCTAGATGAATGTGTAGGATGTATGCCTATAGAGATAGATATACATGATGAGACCATAATTAAATTAATTAAGAGAATTAATTTGAAATTAATTAAGTGAATTAATTTACATAAATAATTTCACTTCAAAAGAATCAATTTGAAATTGCCTCCCCATATTATAATGACGGTGAAGAGCCCTTGTTCGGATCCAACTCATCAGCCAAAGTAGGGGGTTGACCTACCTCGGGTATATCGTCATCATCGAGATATGATCGTATGAGATCTCACGAATATTGGGGTTATGACTTGACTAAGTGTTGGAAAAATATATGTGTTTTGATGATGATTTGTCACGTATTTAGTAAGATCACGTACAACCAATGATGATGAAGTCATAGCTAACTGTAATAGTACATAATGAAAGAAGAAGCAAGAAATTGTCTAGAGAAAAATGTATAAGTTCTATCTAGAGTCTGAACTTTGTATAGGTTGTTTCAGAAAAGCATTGTAATATATAGGAACTAGGCGAACAGCTGAGTCACAACAAGCAAACTGAGTATACATATGAAGAACTGAGGGATCAGACTCAGTTATGAAAGAACTGAAGAAGATAACTTCGCTGAGGGACACAAACTCGGTTGGCTTATCTAGAAGACTGAAGAGCTGAGGGACACAGACTCAGTTATTGAAGACTGAAGTGCTGAGGTGGCAAACTTAGTTAGAAGCTGATTAAGTCGTGACTATAAGTCAGAATTCAGGCAAGTTTGTGGTAACCTGAAACTGAACTATAAATCATGTAAAGCTGAATAATCTTAAGGACAAAGATTATCAGTTACCAAGAAAAGAAGAAACTGAATGGTGTACCCTAACTTAGTCATTTAAAGTCAGATGTCAAGTATACGAGGTACCTTGTTTTGAAGAATAGTAAAAAACCTGAGTTAAGGCCTTGTTGAATTTGAAATAACAAAAAGACAAAAGGTCGTACATATGAATGTTGGCTAAACAACAAATGTAACGGCTATAAAATTTATCTGACCGTTACATTGCCCCTATAAATACACAGAGGGAAGCACTTGAAAAAGAGAGATCTGAAAAGTTTTACAAAGCATATATCTAAAGATCCAGATCCAGAAAATCAGATTTCATATCTAGAAAAGGGGAAGACAACGGAATTTGGCTTGAAGATTACAAAGAAAGATCCAGTAACACATTTAGGGGGAAGAAGGAATCTTGGAGCTGCAACGTCATATCCAGAAGAATCAGACAGCTCACTGAATTAATCTTATGAATAATTCTAAACCTAACCTTTGTGAAAAAGGGTTGGCTGTGCATAGTTTGAGGAGAGCAACTCCACCTTTCCTCATACGGTTGCAACTTGGTTGCCACAGCTATTGGTGCAGTCTGCGGACTGTATTTGTGTTAGTGGTGAGCTGGTGAAGGAGTCATTCCACCTCCGAAGGATCAGTGTGCAGAGTGAAGGGAGCAATCACACCTTTCTTCATTATGTGTAGATAGTGAAACTAGGGTGTCGTGAAAGACTGTCATTAGACTAGGATTTTGCAACAGTTATCTCAAGATTCTAGTGATACCTCCTTCACCACAGGAGAAGGGAAGACATACGGGATTACACCACCCGGAACTTCCATAAACAAACCCTGTGTTGATTTGCTTTATGCATTTACATTTGTGATGTGATTACTTTATTTATTGCATAATCATTTCATCTCTTCACTCAGCAAACTTCAGACACTGAGTCAGCACAGAACTGATACATAGGAGACTTAGATCTTTATTGACACATCTATTGCACAAAAGGTTTGATCTTATCCGCTGCAAGTTAATACAGTTCCGGTATTTGCTAAGCTGAATTAACTAACTCCTACACCGGATTAAAGGGTTGGAACAAAACTGAACTGAGCCACATTGTACATCAGTTTGAGTTACGGAGAAACTCAGTTCCTGGGGTACTTTCAGTTTTGGGAAAGTTTTTGGTGACAAGTTTATTCACCCTCCTCCCCTGTAAACTTGTGTTAGCCTTTCCAAGGGACCAACACTAAGAATTCTCTCGGCCACCAGCCAAAGCGGGGTTGTTTGGATTTTAGAGGCAAGGGTTTTACTACTTCATAAAATGAAAATTGTCAAAGAGTTGACTAGTCAAACAACAAGAATCGTATAAGATACGATTGACAAAGAGTTATCTACCTATTAGACTATTTTCGGCCCACCAGCCAAAGCGGGGGTCACGGTAGTTTAGTGGGATCATGTCCACAAAAGAAATTAATAATTCTTGAAAGTCAATTAGGAGTAGTTGACTAGTGGGAGAAAAATCATAAACCATAAGACCATTTTTAATTTTGCGTGTATATATAACAACACTCTTGTATCTTTATTTTTATGTTGTAGTTTTTAGCAAACTTTATATTTATGTTTTATTCTCGATTAGCAAAACCAAATTATGACTGTTACCTTTTAATCATTTTAAAATGTTCTTAAGTATGGTTAAGTAATTTTAATCATTTTAAATAAGCAATGACACGAGCAACCCCATTGTAGTAGTTAGAGACAATGAGACTACATATTCAATTAGTGCTCCAAGACTTTAATTATTAAAGAAAAACGGAAGCTCATGATATTGGATACGATCCAATAAGATCATTCAGTCATACGATGACAATTAATTCAAACGTTGAATAAGAATGACCAGACCGAATTTTGGAAATGTTGTTTTCAAAATTATAAGATTTAAGTATCGACTTAATTCTACCATTTCTTAAAGGTAAATTAAATAGTTAATGTTTTAAATACGAATTAAAAGGTTAAATAAACTATTTAATAAACTTTAGATTTTCTTTATGAAAGGAAATTAAAGACATAGCTCTTGTGATCTTACTTAAGTCTTATGAAGACTACATTAAGAAATATTTACAAATGCTTAAAGGATTGAAAGGAAAGTTAGGGCATGTGCTTAAATAAAGAGCTTATCGAAGTCTCCATTCTAGGAAAGTGTGTTGAGATAAATATATCTAAGTTCAAAGTCGACTCTAAGATATATGATATCTTACGAGTGTGATTAAATTAGAAAGATTAAATGCAGATATGGACGGTGAAGCAAACGTTGTGACATTTATCATATTCTGGATCTAGTAAACTGATAAGGGAACTAAATAAATGTTATTATGTTCCGGTTCTTATGAAGAACATACTTTCTGTTATTTGTTAGGATTTAGTAGACATATTCAATTGTAAAGAATTAAATGTTATTCCGATAAAGTTGGAAGGTCACTGAATCTAACATACTAGATTGATGTCACTATATAGTTGATATATGTGATGAGATCTCAACTAAATAATTATATGGCTGTTATCCTTAATATTTGGTGGTCGTTCTAGACATAGTCTCTATGGAAGGGAATCGTGTGATCAGATGTCATTTTGATGACGTCTGAACCATGTGGTTATGAATCATGTGGGTAATACATACCTTTAAAGATGACTAAAATACCCGTTTATGAAAAGGTTATAAAATCTAGAAAGTTGTCCAAAGCCTAAACATACCGATGTTTGTTGGCTTGTGACAATTAATGCCACAAATAATTGTTTGTTAAATCTCTATCACTATTTTTAGAAATAGTTGAATGTACTCAGTGAAGTGCATAATTCGGAAAGCCCAAAAAGTTCGAGCTAGTACGAATATGAGATTGATGAACTACTTAGGAATTAATCTTCAATTGGATTGAAGCAATTAATACCTGAAGGGTGTTTCAGAAGTTGTCTGAAATAGAATCAGATTCTCCCTTGAAGGATACCATCTTTGGGATACGCAATTGATTGTGTTCCCAAAATGGAAACAACACTTTATATGATAAAGGTGTGACGCAAGCCATGCGAAGTATCCCTTACCCGTTTTGGGATAGCATCCTTATACTTAACCGAGTTCCAAAGAATAAAGGTTGAATAAATTCCATATTAGATATGGAAGATGATAATTTCGAATCTATCTTACCGATGATTTGAAGTTGTCATAGGCAGAGTCAAAAAGGCTTGGAGCCTAGTACGACATATGCAACTTTGTGGAATGTCTTAGCTAGCACGCTGGATATTATTTACTTATCCACAGAGCAAAATGTTTGTCTCCAAACATGCTATCTTCTCAAGGAAGTGTTCTTCCAAGAGAAACAGTGGGATTGAATTAGATCTCAAAGGAGTTTGAGAACCACAAATATATATATTCAACCATTGGAACATGAGCAGACGCCACAAAGCGATGAGGTGTAGAACACTGCTCAGTGCACACAAAAGTTCTGTAAGTTTGTGGATAACCTCAACCCTGAAAAGGCTGCTGGTATGTTCATCTTAAAGAATGAATATCTCATGACTTATGAAGGAATGTTTGAAAGGCAGGTTTGAGAGATATGGCCAGGAGCCATAATATCTGAATTAGATTCCATCAGTGACAACCAGGTTGTGAACCTAGCCTGTCTTACCTAAGGGGAATGTCCCTGAAAGTCTGTATTACCATAAGGATATAGTGACGACAGAAGGGTACGGGGTGTAATCCTTGTAATTATCTTTATGTTGCCAGCTGAGCCCAGTTCTATTCAGATGATGCTTGTTACAACTTCGTATCATGGCTATATGATAGTGTTGAAGACGCTGGCCAGATAGCTCGATGCTCATAGACGATAACATGATATATGATCCATGAGATCCATTTATGGACTCAAACAAGTTTCTCTAGATGATTTCTTTGCTTGATAATCAAATGAGTTTGATTTAGTCAAAAGAAGGGATATGCCCCCTGTGCAATATGGATAGTGGGAGTGTGTTACGATTTTTGAGTAAGGTACTGGATATCTTTCTCAGGAATTGCCACCCCATGTCACAGTCAATTAAGGTTTGGTAGTTCAAGGTCTTTACGAAAGCACTTGGATTAGTAGTTTTTATTTTAGAAATAGGAATCTATAGTGATAGATTTAACTGCTGTTAGATTATAGTTTACCTGTATAGATGTGATGCTAAAAGAGTTTAGCATAGATCGTGACAGGGGATACTGCTAGCCGGTGTTCTCAAGATCTATCTATGTTAGGACGTTGGTCCTAAAGATAAGGTGAAAGATGATGCTTATGGAAGGTTTCTTTTGCTACTGCGATAGGAACCATCATAAAAGTAATGCCAGACATTCATAGTCCATGAATAGTCATGAGCAAGTATGAAAGTAAATCTGGTGAATGTCGAGATTATCCTTAAACAAGTTAAGGATGGTTTCCTAGTTTATCGAAACTTGGAAGTGAATAAACGTAGATATATAGACGTATATCCTGAGTCTTATGAAGGCGAGTGGGAGCTACAATCTTGGTTTGCATTCACTTTGATTAAGTGATACAGTGAGCTAGAAATGTTCTTAGCTATGGGTCACTGTAAATTCTACATCTTGGCCGAATCACAGCAGTGCCTTGGAGGCGCGGCGGGAGCTGACATGGATCTAGAAGGTTCATTCCTGAACCTTGTACGGTTCTCCCACCTTTTCTATATAGCTGATATAGTAAGTGGATTCATTGCTTGAAGCAAGGACCGGGGTCTCGTCAGAGATTCATGTGTTTTGAGGCGGTTCCTTTGACTTGGTATTTGGAACATGATATGAAGATAGTCTGAGTCCCCATGGATAGCGATCCGTTTATGGCTAGGGCTGGTTGCGAGTATTGTATGAGATTCTTATGTTTCAACTTGGTCTTGTGTGTGCGAGTGATTGGTTTTAGGACAAATGAGAGATTGTTGGAATAGTGTCCTAAACCCAATCGGGTTGGACCGGATCCGACCTGGTCGGATCATTTCTACTATTTCTTTATGTTTATACATATATTAAATGGCTTTTATGTTGTCATATATATGTTCTTTTAAAAATCCAATTATGAATTGTTATATGAAAACGTCCTTAGTATTAAACTGTAATAGAGAAACCATGATAGGCGATTATGGTTGATGAGATCTCTAATCATTTTAATAAGTTTGATACTTAAATGTCTCTAGGCTGATGTACTATTAAACAGGGCATTAATAGTATGAACAGGCTAGCACGTATTAGATGTCTTCTGTCTTTAAGGGCAGGGATAGATCTCGTCTATCGAAGTGTAGAGACACTTGGACTGTACGTGGACGTGTATTAGAGAATGCGTATATTAGACTGACCCACTTACACGAATAAGTGACACACTATGTGACGGTTGTGTAATTATCCTTAGCACCGGAGTCTCCATGGCATCAAGGTGTGGATTGTCATGCTTTGACAATATTGAGATTTCCTCTAGCCACGGGGTGATCTTGCGGTAGTGATTGGGTGTGATACTGAGGCATGCGGAGTATACATGTTTGGTCGTCTGGAAATCGCGTACCCTATCAATAGGGGAGAATATCCGAAATGGCCTTCTTATAAGGAATGTCTTACTCTCGTGAATCTTTGCAAAGTGGAAGTAAATGAGTTACTTCGAGAGAGTTTGATATCCAGGTTATAAGATACGGTCGTTGATGTTTTGACACTCGGCAAACAACTGTATGGATATTATTACAACGATAGGATTGTAATTTACACGGTAACTATTTTACATGAAAGGTAGTAGTCATTGCATTTGACTTTTCCGATGATTGGGGGTCACGGTGTGTTGCTAGATGCTATCCCATGATCGTTAGGTATGAAGGGCATTTTTGTAATTTGCACTTTGTGTCTATGACCAACATATTCGGAAGCCTATCGGGTCACACACATATGAACATCTAGCCGGATTAAAATGTGGTTATAGTTGATGACCAAATAAGGAAAGTTTATCTCGAGACTATAAGGGTTATAGTGGTAAATTAATATGGTGGTATTTATTTATTATGAATAAATATAATACAAGATATTAATTATGGTGATTAATTAAATATATGTATTTAGATACATATTTCGAAATTTGGATATATATATATATATATATATATATATATATATATATATATATATATATATATATATATATATATATGATATATATGTATTTTACAAATTAATTAATCATAGCATTATATTAATTAAATAAAATCTCAATTCCTAATTTTATGGGATTTGGGGCGCTACTTGCAAAGTATATTGGATACATTTGGTTTGTGCAATTTAATTAATAAGATTACCATAATTTTAATATTAGATATTAATTGATTTTGGAAAAATAGATTTATGGTAATAAGATAAATATAATCAATATAAGATATTGGAAATATTTAGATTTTATTTAATATGAGATATTATAATAAATGAGATAAATCAATCAATTATATTTTCCTTATTTTATTGGGAAAATGTTTTCTTCTCCACACATCAAGTAGGGGCGCCACTTCTACTATAAATAAGAGGTGGGTGTCAAGCTCTTTTATACATCATAATTCCAAGAGCTAATAGTTCTTGTGAAAAACAGAGAGCTTCTTAGAAAGAGTTTTGAGAGAGAGAAAAGAACGGTCTAGAAACCGGATTTTTCTAGTAGCAATCCAATGGTGGATTCCGGTGGGTTGTTCGTGTGGACTAGCGGTAGAGGCCGAACACTTGGGCGGCTCTATGCAGAACTACTCTCCTTAGACGGTCAAAGCGTCGATCTTTTAGATCAAGCAAGGTAACCACCGTCTTTAGCTTATTTGTTTATTGCTCAAACGAAGTCGATCTTGGGTCGATAGGAAATAAATTTTTGAATTCCGCTGCGTTCCCGCGTAGATTTCCTAACAGATTGTCCCTGACAAAGTGAGCAATCTGACTCTTTGCCCTATCCTTGCCCAAAGTGTAGCCATGGTTAGGTTGACCTTGCCTCAGGTCGAAAATCTTCTTCAAATCTCTAGTAAACTTGCCCAGCCAGGGGAAAACGTCCTGGCCAATCCAGGTTCCATGCATGTAAGAAACACTATCAAAGTACAACACTCGAGTAAGAAAAGCAAGCCTGGATATTCCATTACCTTGAAGACAGCGTCAGCTAGCTCCACATCAGTCAACCCAAAGATCGGCTCCTGTTCCATAGGTCGGACTCAATAAAGTCTGCAGGACAGACAATTTGATCACTACATGTTTGACTCAGCAAGCATATGTCAACTAAAAAGTACATTGAGTCCGCTTAATAGTGTGGCATCGTAAGCCCATGACAACATGAGAAGTCAGTCTAATCTGGCCCTGCTCACCGAGAAAATCAACGCGAGAAGTCAGTCTAACCTAGCCCTACTCGCTGAGAATCTTAATGCTAGAAGTCAGTCTGATAAGCCCTTGAGCGAATCGTTTATACACCCGACTCCAGCTCGGCACCGTATTTAATGCTCGCCCCTGAGTGAATCTTTTCAAAATTGTGGCCTTACTCTCTCAAGCATGACGCACTTATAACCGGTCGCTACCTCAGCACGGCACCGGCAGCCTACGCTAAAGGTGCCTTACGTTATCTTAGCAGATCGTTGTGCAACAATCACCTCAGCAAACGGTGTATCAAGTCATTACAACTTTACACCATGGCTTTCATTTACACGTTTGAAAGCTCAAAGAACAATAGGGCATTGATGTGTCGAATCAGTCCAAGTCCCCCAGTTTCGGAAGGAGCCCATGGATCCGAACCTGGCTCATACCTAAGCCCAAAAATGGATAGGCCCCTCGGCCAAACCAGTCCGCCCCTTAATAGGCCAGACCAAGCCGAGCACAATCAAGCCCGCCTCGCACCATCACGATTCCAGTCGTGAGCCAAGGCAACATGAATGAAGCAACAAGCAGCTAGCTTGATGCAAAGCAATAAGGGGCGACCCGCTCAATTAGGCAATTAGGCAACAAAGTTCATAAACGACGCTCTCAGGCCTCAAAGCTCTCGGCTCACCAAAGGCTCTCAGCTCGCCAGCTCTTCAGCTCGGCACTCTAAGGCCAACCTCAGCTCGGCAAAGTCCCAGTTTGCCAGCTCGTCAAACAGTCCGGGGACAGCCAACTCATAGCCCTATAAATATTAGCATCACACCCTTGACAAAATAGGGGCTATTATTTTCAAAGAACTACGTAAATTGGGCTTGATCCCTTACAAGCTAAGAGTACATAGGCAGCCTTATACAGCTCAGCTCAATCACAAACACAACATTTTCTTCATCCTTGCTTGAGTGCCATCGCTCAACCACCATGATGGGCTAAAACGCCTCGCATTCTGCAAAGTCATAGCAGAATTACAATGGAACTCTGCCAGTTGGCAGAATAGGCTACATATCAACTCTGCAAGTCTAGAGAACCGTGGCTGAGCTATGACCTTAAACAGATCCGAGATGGCCTCGAAGAGCTCAGCTGGATCTGGGGGCTTATGACGAGGTTCGGATCATCACCTTGCCACGTGTCGCCTCCACATCAGCACCGTAATATAGATAGAAAAATCCTACATCTTAAGGGCCAAGAGCCCCACACAAGAATCCGAGCTGATCCCAGCTCGGCTATCCTCCCCGACCTCGGCAGGTCGGCCTAAGCATAAACGAACTCTGGCACCTCAGCTTGAGTCCGCCTTGGACCCAATCTCCCACGTGCGTACTACGATCAGATAAATATAGAGGAATCCTTAATCATAATGACTCTGATACTGGCATTCAAACATGCCCATAATTATCTCCAACAATTAAGGAGATTATATCGTAATTATCTATTCCTTAGGGAACACGAAATCCAAGCCCAGCAAGGACAAAGGCCCACGACGGCTTAGGGCATAACGCCTCTCTATATAAACCATCCTTAAGGAACTATGAAGATTTTATTCCAATACACGCATTGGATACGTAGGCAGCTTGAGATACAGTTTCTCAAATGCAGTCTAAACCACCAACAAAACACCCCCCCTCTTTCATCATTTTCATCGAGTTCTGAAAGATTTTTGCAGGTTGTCATTAGGAGAATAGCCCCGGATTTATCATCGACGATTTCCAGCATCGTCAAGGTTCATCTTGAACTATGAGTCGAAGGCAATAATGCATATATATTTTTATAGCTGAGAGCACAAATCTAAGGAAACAACAAAATCGGAAATTCCTTTCCAATACAAATTTGCAGAGCAGACAATTTGAAGGACTCCAAAGTCTTTCATGGACGATGATGGTGGATTGGATCGTTGAACTCTGTCGTCTTCCGCAAAAGCAGGGAATTTTCTTTCGACTTTTCTCCATCGTTTATACTTTTATTTTGCTGAGTGATTAATTATTCTATAATCTTTATGTCGACTTGAAATGGGAAGTAATTGTACCATTGGTTTAGTAGAGGAAGTTGGTTAATTTGCTTTAATCCATATTTTCCTCGTTCTCGCAAAAGCAGGCATTATGGTTTTCGATAATATGGTATTCTTGTATTTTGGTATTATGATATTTGATTATTTTATGGCATTATGGATTTGATCTTTGGTACTATGGTACTCTTATTGCTATTTTTTTTACGCATATACTATTATGCTATTTGATCTCCGGCCTTCTGGAGCTATCTGTTATTCACGAGCTGTCTGGTATTCTGGCATTCGATATATGATATTTTGGTACTCATGAGGTATCCAGTAGCATTGTGTTCTGGCATTCTGGTGATATATTATGGTATTCAACTAATGGAATCCACCGATCATATTGGTATTATGACATTCTATTTATGGAATTATATATCCATCATGGTTACATCTGATCGGTGATAATTATTATCACGTTGATAAATTATTCGGGATGTCTATATTGACACCAAGTGGATTTTCCATGGATCTATTTTACGACATACGAATATATCTTATCGGAGTCACAACTAATGGCTTATGATGATCTGGGAAATCTACGTAGTATATATGGATACATCTTCTACGATATACGGATATTTCATTATTTGAGGATTCTATCGTGGTATTCTTTTCTTATATTGAACATCTCATTTGCAAAAGGATAATCTTATATACTTATATCATCGGAAGATTACATATCAGACACTACATGAACGGTAAACTATTGAAGTAAAACATCATTTATTTTAATGTGGTTAAAATTATCGTAAAATGATTGGAAAAAAATATACATAACGCATTCTAGATAAAGATATGTGGGAAGTAAAATGTTATGTATTTTCTCATAAAATAAAAGTAAAAATGATAAAAGAGAGGAAAGAATGTTATGCATTAAGAAAAATAAATAAAATCTTGGAATTGTGTGATTGTTTCCACTTGCTTTATATTACGAGATACTACCTCCGCCTTAAATTGTAAATCCGTTTGGGGTTTTTCACACTGATTAAGAGAGTTGGTAAAATTGGTTATATGTCATTAATTTTGATGAACAAGATTAAAATTACATTTGACCATTATTAATGCAAAGTAATAAAAAGTTGATGAGTATATAATAAATGAGGGGTAAAAGGAGAATAATGTAATAAATGTTTTATTGATTATCTAAATAAACTTACATTTTAGGATAAATTCAAAATGCTAAACGGATTTATATTTTGGGACGGACGTAGTACATATGGAATCATCGAATTAGATACTAGTACTTATTGTATATCATGTGTAGGCACAACATATGCACCTTAATTTGATAGCACACATAATGGATCCAATGAACTGCAAACTAATACACGTACATAGAAACAATACATGATGATTTAAATTTATTTTGATATCATCTCAATCAAATGTTAGTGAAAAATAAATTAAAGAATGACACATTCTTATGTAAGTATAATACATCAATTGAGTTATAATTTAACAATTGAAGTGCAAGATATAAAAGAAAATAAACTTGAATTGTTTTTACTCTATTATTATACATGTTTCGTGACCGATAACTGACGGGACTAGTCCGTTCCCAGAAGTTAATATGAAAAAATGAAATACTTGATATCATACGAGTATGTTTCTAGAAGTGAACATGGCTGGATCTAATTATATTAGTTTCCATGGTTGAAATTTGTTGGGAGGATTTTGCATCATTAAAACAAAAGAAAATTTATAAACCTATACTTAACATGCAAACTAACTCCTAACCGACCAAATATCGGGTAGTTGATAGCATAGTAGGGTAAGTACAGGGTCGATCCACAGGGAAAAGGGATGTTGAATCTAATTTCACTAATCCTACCAATTGTTACTCAAAGAACGAATAAATGAAATAACAAAACATAAAAACAGAAAAGAACAATCAAGATAAATCTAACCTAAGAAACATAAAAACAATCTAAACTAAAGAAACATGGGATCAAACAACCAATGTACAAACCTATGTGATCTCAATCCTAGTTCAATTCATGATTCTAATTCGAATTGTGGTTTCACCTTTTCACGAGACATAAACCCCTAATTCCTTAGTGAATTTATTCTCAAGCTACGGAATCCTACTCTCGTAGTGAATTCAATTTATCAATCTCTCCTCTCTCGAATGTTGAGACCGATATTCCATACAAAACGAAGGTGTAGATTCAAATTAACTCTCGTATTTTAGAACCTAACAACCTAGATAATTAACCGATTAACTTGTCAACATTAATGATTAAAGATCCTATCTTTCTATGGTGATCTAGTTTACGCAACTTCCGTATGTTGTAAACATATCAATTAGTAAACAATCTTTCGATATAGTTCACACATAGCATCATAATCACAGAAAAATACAAAATAAATTAAAGATCATGAAAAACGAATAAGGACTGAATAGATTAAATAAATAAATTCACGTAGTTTGGTACATGATTGAATCCATGAATCGAAAACGGAAGAAAAACGACATCCAAATCTAACCCGGATCACCCGAGCACAAGGCTCGGGTGACCGGCCTTCAAACTCTCAAGATGCGGCTGCTGGCCTCTCTTTTGATGTGAAGAAATTTCTGAATGAATTTAGTGTTTGGGGCTGCTGCTCTTTAAATAGAAAACAGAGGCGGCTGCTACAGTAACCTAAGTCGGTTTTAGCAAAAACGGCGGTGGACGCCCGTCCAGAATGCTTGGACGGATACTGGACGCCACTTCAGCCAACGTCTGAACTCTCTGTATGTTAATTAGCTCCCTGGACGCACGTTCTCTTTATCAGACGGCCGTTCGATATAAACGCTTCTCGGACGCTCGTCGGCCTCAGATGAACGCTCGTCCATCTTGATGCATAACGGATTTCTTGATAATTATCCTTTCTTTCCTCCATCTTTATCCTCTTGTAACATCTCTATCTCTTCATCAACACTTCAAATTCGACTTTAGACTCTTCCAAATCCTTTCCAAGTTAAAGATATGTATCTACACACATCGAAAAACATACCAAAACGTAACACGATTCCAAAACAACATAAAATCATCAAATAAAGCATATAAATCGATACGTTTTCATATTTTACTATTAAAACACCATTTGCTCAATTAATCAATTATAAAGCTCGATTTCTATGAAAAACATAAGAATATGGAGAGAATTGATATAAAATATATCCTTATAAAACGCTACAAATTGACCCTTAACAACTCCCCCACACTTATCTTTTGCTCGTCCCGAGCAAAACAAAACAAAGATCAAGCTCGAGACAAATAAACATCCATACAAATATGAAGTATATTCAATAACTTAGAAGTTCACCCGTGTAGTGTGTGCATAGCCATAATAAAATTCCACTAAGTTCCACAATTTGAAAGTTATTCAAACCAAAACTAGCCCGGTTTCCCATCTAAGTTAGAAATATTCAAAAATTATAACAGGCACTTTACAAAACAAACATATCCCAAAAAGAAATAGTAGAGAATATCTAAAACATTTCTGACAAACCCAGAGGATAATCCCTACACATATCCTTCAGTTTATACTGGGTATAAGATTAACGATAACTAAGTCCTTACTTATTCATAATAATATATTTCAATATTTTCACTTTTTTCACACTTTTCTAAAACACATCAGAATAAGCTTTTGCCCTCATAGCAGAATAGGACTTTTCAAGATAATACGCTACCTTACTCCAATTATAAGGCAGCTATAAACTGACTGTCGTGAGCTTTTGGTCATCATAGTGGAATAGGACATACGTGGTACACCCTACCTCACTCAAATCATCGACTAGCTTCCGACACACACAACTAAAATTATGTTTACTTAGAGATTTCTGGCTGGTAGTGGTAAAGATTATTTTCTGGTAACACAGACCACTGAGCATAACACCTCAAGTAAACAATTTATTACTATTGCAAAGACTTAATCACGTTTCACTTATCACATTCAAACTTACAGATATTCACAGTATGTCATACTTTAATCCTAGAATACAAACTACTAAACTTTTCAAGAATTGTACATAAGCAAAGAAACATGCTATAATCATCAAAAATTTCCAACTAAAATGGGGTAGGCTTTCAACATTTAGCTCATCATTTACTATGGCATGTGAAAAAGAGTGTCGGGTGAAACAACTAAAATTACTAGAATATAGCAAAAATGATATAAACTCAAGCAAAGATATGCCTTTGTCTACTCGGGATATAACAAAAAATTTGAAAATTAAGCACTTTTCGTAGAAATACTAAAAATATGAGCAAACGAAAGTAGACACATAAATCATCTATCCCTTCCCCCACACTTAGATTGCAACTTGTCCTCAAGTTATACAGAAATAATAAATTCGAGAACTTAGCTGATTGGATGCTGGCAATTCTGGAGGAACCAACAAGAACCAGGATTGCTTGCATAGCTCGGTAGACTGTGGAGCATCACAGGACAACTGAATACATCTTTAAAGTGCACAATAGCTTAGAAAGTATCCTGCAGACTTGATTAGTGCAAAAAGAGTCTACGGGGAAAAGATTAGACTTATACAAATAAAGAACATGGAAAAGAATTTATAGAGATATTCAAATTATGCTCACATAAAGATGGACACATATACATGAAAATATCACAAACTCGTAGGCTAGGTGCAACTATATGAAAATATACTACAATGCAGCCTACATGATATGCAATAATAATAATGATGGCATATGGAAAACCAACAGTAACCATCATGAAAAAAAACGAGGTAGTATTACGGAAACCGACAGTTAACTACACTCAAGAAAAATAAAAGAAAAATAGAAAAACAATGCAACTAGATGATATGCAACTAAATGATATGCATCTAAGTGATATGCAAAAATAAAAGAAAATAAATGAAAGAAAACTAGCCCACTCATTAGCAACACGACATGTATATAATAAACGTCTACCAGATAATGACAGGTTACGATAAACGACAGTACTGTTCATTACATGCAGTGTAGACGCGCCTTAAGACTCGTCAAAAGTGATAGCATTATGGAAAACCAACAGTTAGCTATACTAAACAGATATAACTCATAAGGTTTCCATCGTAGCAACGGAAAACCGACGCATTACTACCCAAATGAGTTATAAAAATAACAAGGAAGCACATAAGTCTCAAAGCTCACAAGATTCATCACGGCGGTATGTAGCATACGGAAACCAACATTAGCTACTAATTAACACGAAGACCGCTTATAGCATACGAGAACCGACAAGTAACTATAACTTGCATAGATGAATCATGTATAAGGAATAAGATCATTTACTTAGCATGAATTCATAGATGGAAAGGTATAACATTCATATTCGGGACATCTATGTAAAAAATAAATAGGCCACGAGATGCTCGAATGTAAGCAATCCATACTAAATAAAAGCATTAGGAATGAGATCAAGAAAAACCTGGACTACTGAACTGGCGTTCAGCACAACAGACGGGCGTTCACCTCAAAATACAGCTTTGGACGAGCGTTCAGCAAAACAAACGCTCGTTTGACTTGAAACCAACCGGACGGACGTTCAGAAAGCATAGACACTCGTCTGGTCCTTTAAACCAGAACAGAGTCGAAAATATTTGAACGGGCGAGCGTCTAATACTTTCAAACGCTCGTTTACCTGCAGCTAAAGAACTGGATGGGCGTTCACTAACTTGAACGCTCGTCCATACAACGAATACACAAGCGAGAGAGAGCAGAAAACGCGACAAACCCTAAAAACTTAAAACACATATTAACACAGATCACGGCGACCACTTTCAATTAAAGCACAAAGAGGTTAGATCGTAAAACACATAAACACATACTTCACGTTTAAACAAATCGAGTAAAAAACTTTTGCACATTCTTAACCTTATGGTCATCGAAACACGGCAAAATAAAAACTCTCGATTTGGTAAACGCTACTTTTATTAAAACAAAACATAAACGTAACAAAATCGAGAAATAACAAGATCAGATTCAACATGACACCTATTCCCCGGCAACGGCGCCACTTTTGTTGGGAGGATTTTGCATCATTAAAACAAAAGAAAATTTATAAACCTATACTTAACATGCAAACTAACTCCTAACCGACCAAATATCGGGTAGTTGATAGCATATTAGGGTAAGTACAGGGTCGATCCACAGGGAAAAGGGATGTTGAATCTAATTTTACTAATCCTACCAATTGTTACTCAAAGAACGAATAAACGAAAGAACAAAACATAAAAACAGAAAAGAACAATCAAGATAAATCTAACCTAAGAAACATAAAAACAATCTAAACTAAAGAAACATGGGATCAAACAACCAATGTACAAACCTATGTGATCTCAATCCTAGTTCAATTCATGATTCTAATTCGAGTTGTGGTTTCACCTTTTCACGAGACATAAACCCCTAATTCCTTAGTGAATTTATTCTCAAGCTACGGAATCCTATTCTCGTAGTGAATTCAATTTATCAATCTCTCCTCTCTCGAATTTGAGACCGATATTCCATACAAAACGAAGGTGTAGATTCAAGTTAACTCTCGTATTTTAGAACCTAACAACCTAGATAATTAACCGATTAACTTGTCATCATTAATGATTAAAGATGCTATCTTTCTATGGTGATCTAGTTTACGAAACTTCCGTATGTTGTAAACATATCAATTAGTAAACAATCTTTCGATATAGTTCACACATAGCATCATAATCACAGAAAAATACAAAATAAATTAAAGATCATGAAAAACGAATAAGGACTGAATAGATTAAATAAATAAACTCATGTATTTTGGTACATGATTGAATCCATGAATCGAAAACGGAAGAAAAACGACATCCTAATCTAACCCGGATCACCCGAGCACAAGGCTCGGGTGACCGGCCTTCAAACTCTCAAGATGTGGCTGCTGGCCTCTCTTTTGATGTAAAGAAATTTCTGAATGAATTTAGGGTTTGGGGCTGCTGCTCTTTAAATAGAAAACAGAGGCGGCTGCTACAGTAACCTAAGTCGGTTTTAGCAAAAACGGCGGTGGACGCCCGTCTAACCAACTGGACGCCCGTCCAGAATGCTTGGACGGATACTGGAAGCCAGTTCAGCCAACGTCTGAACTCTCCCTGGACGCACGTTCGCTTTATCAGACGCCCGTTCGATATAAACGCTTCTCGGACGCTCGTCGGCCTCAGATGAACGCTCGTCCATCTTGATGCAGAACGGATTTCTTGATAATTATCCTTTCTTTCCTCCATCTTTATCCTCTTGTAACATCTCTATCTCTTCATCAACACTTCAAATTCGACTTTAGACTCTTCCAAATCCTTTCCAAGTTAAAGATATGTATCTACACACATCGAAAAACATACCAAAACGTAACACGATTCCAAAACAACATAAAATCATCAAATAAAGCATATAAATCGATACGTTTTCATATTTTACTATTAAAACACCATTTGCTCAATTAATCAATTATAAAGCTCGATTTCTATGAAAAACATAAGAATATGGAGAGAATTGATATAAAATATATCCTTATAAAACGCTACAAATTGACCCTTAACAACTCCCCCACACTTATCTTTTGCTCGTCCCGAGCAAAACAAAACAAAGATCAAGCTCGAGACAAATAAACATCCATACAAATATGAAGTATATTCAATAACTTAGAAGTTCACCCGTGTAGTGTGTGCATAGCCATAATAAACTTCCACTAAGTTCCACAATTTGAAAGTTATTCAAACCAAAACTAGACCGGTTTCCCATCTAAGTTAGAAATATTCAAAAATTATAACAGGCACTTTACAAAACAAACATATCCCAAAAAGAAATAGTAGAGAATATCTAAAACATTTCTGACAAACTCAGAGGATAATCCCTACACATATCCTTCGGTTTATACTTGGGTATAAGATTAACGATAACTAAGTCCTTACTTATTCATAATAATATATTTCAATATTTTCACTTTTTTCACACTTTTCTAACACACATCAGAATAAGCTTTTGCCCTCATAGCAGAATAGGACATTTCAAGATAATCCCCTACTTCACTCCAATCATAAGGCAGCTATAAACTGACTGTCGTGGGCTTTTGGTCATCATAGTGGATTAGGACATACGTGGTACACCCTACCTCACCCAAATCATCGACTAGCTTCCGACACACACAATTAAAATTATGTTTACTTAGAGATTTCTGGCTGGCAGTGGTAAAGATTATTTTCTGGTAACACAGACCACTGAGCATAACACCTCAAGTAAACAATTTATTACTATTGCAAAGACTTAATCACGTTTCACTTATCACATTCGAACTTACAGATATTCACAGTATGTCATACTTTAATCCTAGAATACAAACTACTAAACTTTTCAAGAATTGTACATAAGCAAAGAAACATGCTATAATCATCAAAAATCTCCAACTAAAATGGGGTAGGCTTTCAACCTTTAGCTCATCATTTACTATGGCATGTGAAAAAGAGTGTCGGGTGAAACAACTAAAATTACTAAATATACAGAATATAGCAAAAATGATATAAACTCAAGCAAAGATATGCCTGTGTCTACTCGGGATATAACAAAAAATTTTAAAATTTAGCACTTTTCGTAGAAATACTAAAAATATGAGCAAACGAAAGTAGACACATAAATCATCTATCCCTTCCCCCACACTTAGATTGCAACTTGTCCTCAAGTTATACAGAAATAATAAATTCGAGAACTTAGCTGATTGGATGCTGGCAATTCTGGAGGAACCAACAAGAACCAGGATTGCTTGCATAGCTCGATGAGAGCGTGGAGCATCACAGACAACCGAATACATCTTTAAAGTGCACAATAGCTTAGAAAGTATCCTGCACTTGATTAGTGCAAAAAGAGTCTACGGGGAAAAGATTAGACTTATACAAATAAAGCACATGGAAAAGAATTTATAGAGATATTCAAATTATGCTCACATAAAGATGGACACATATACATGAAAATATCACAAACTCGTAGGCTAGGTGCAACTATATGAAAATATACTACAATGCGACCTACATGATATGCAATAATAATAATGATGGCATATGGAAAACCAACGAAACCATCATGAAAAAAAACGAGGTAGTATTACGGAAACCGACAGTTAACTACACTCAAGAAAAATAAAAGAAAAATAGAAAAATAATGCAACTAGATGATATGCAACTAAATGATATGCATCTAAGTGATATGAAAAAATAAAAGAAAATAAATGAAAGAAAACTAGCCCACTCATTAGCAACACGACATGTATATAATAAACGTCTTCCAGATAATGACAGGTTACGATAAACGACAGTACTGTTCATTACATGCAGTGTAGACGCGCCTTAAGACTCGTCAAAAGTGATAGCATTATGGAAAACCAACGAGCTAGCTATACTAAACATATATAACTCATAAGGTTTCCATCGTAGCAACGGAAAACCGACAGCTTACTACCCAAATGAGTTATAAAAAAAACAAGGAAGCACATAAGTCTCAAAGCTCACAAGATTCATCACGGCGGTATGTAGCATACGGAAACCGACATTAGCTACTAATTAACACGAAGACCGAGTTATAGCATACGAGAACCGACAAGAACTATAACTTGCATAGATGAATCATGTATAAGGAATAAGATCATTTACTTAGCATGAATTCATAGATGGAAAGGTATAACATTCATATTCGGGACATCTATGTAAAAAATAAATAGGCCACGAGATGCTCGAATGTAAGCAATCCATACTAAATAAAAGCATTAGGAATGAGATCAAGAAAAACCTGGACTACGGGCGGCGTTCAAAGACAACATGACGGGCGTTCACCTCAAAATACAGCTTTGGCCGAGCGTTCAGCAAAACAAACGCTCGTTTGACTTGAAAACCAACCGGACGGACGTTTAGAAAGCATAGACGCTCGTCTGGTCCTTTAAACCAGAACAGAGTCGAAAATATTTGAACGGGCGAGCGTCTAATAATTTCAAACGCTCGTTTACCTGCAGCTAAAGAACTGGACGGGCGTTCACTAACTTGAACGCTCGTCCATACAACGAATACAACAGAGCAGGAAAACGCAGACAAACCCTAAAAACTTAAAACACATATTAACACGGATCACAACACCACTTTCAATTAAAGCACAAAGAGGTTAGATCGAAAAACACATAAACACATACTTCACGTTTAAACAAATCGAGTAAAAAACTTTTGCACATTCTTAACCTTATGGTCATCGAAACACGGCAAAATAAAAACTCTCGATTTGGTAAACGCTACTTTTATTAAAACAAAAAATAAACGTAACAAAATCGAGAAATAACAAGATCAGATTCAACATGACACCTATTCCCCGGCAACGGCGCCACTTTTGTTGGGAGGATTTTGCATCATTAAAACAAAAGAAAATTTATAAACCTATACTTAACATGCAAACTAACTCCTAACCGACCAAATATCGGGTAGTTGATAGCATAGTAGGGTAAGTACAGGGTCGATCCACAGGGAAAAGGGATGTTGAATCTAATTTTACTAATCTTACCAATTGTTACTCAAAGAACGAATAAACGAAAGAACAAAACATAAAAACAGAAAAGAACAATCAAGATAAATCTAACCTAAGAAACATAAAAACAATCTAAACTAAAGAAACATGGGATCAAACAACCAATGTACAAACCTATGTGATCTCAATCCTAGTTCAATTCATGATTCTAATTCGAGTTGTGGTTTCACCTTTTCACGAGACATAAACCCCTAATTCCTTAGTGAATTTATTCTCAAGCTACGGAATCCTACTCTCGTAGTGAATTCAATTTATCAATCTCTCCTCTCTCGAATGTTGAGACCGATATTCCATACAAAACGAAGGTGTAGATTCAAGTTAACTCTCGTATTTTAGAACCTAACAACCTAGATAATTAACCGATTAACTTGTCATCATTAATGATTAAAGATCCTATCTTTCTATGGTGATCTAGTTTACGCAACTTCCGTATGTTGTAAACATATCAATTAGTAAACAATCTTTCGATATAGTTCACACATAGCATCATAATCACAGAAATATACAAAATAAATTAAAGATCATGAAAAACGAATAAGGACTGAATAGATTAAATAAATAAACTCATGTAGTTTGGTACATGATTGAATCCATGAATCGAAAACGGAAGAAAAACGACATCCTAATCTAACCCGGATCACCCGAGCACAAGGCTCGGGTGACCGGCCTTCAAACTCTCAAGATGCGGCTGCTGGCCTCTCTTTTGATGTGAAGAAATTTCTGAATGAATTTAGGGTTTGGGGCTGCTTGCTCTTTAAATAGAAAACAGAGGCGGTTGCTACAGTAACCTAAGTCGGTTTTAGCAAAAACGGCGGTGGACGCCCGTCTAACCAACTGGACGCCCGTCCAGAATGCTTGGACGGATACTGGACGCCGCCCGGCCAACGTCTGAACTCTCTGTATGTGAATTAGCTCCCTGGACGCACGTTCGCTTTATCGACGCCCGTTCGATATAAACGCTTCTCGGACGCTCGTCGGCCTCAGATGAACGCTCGTCCATCTTGATGCAGAACGGATTTCTTGATAATTATCCTTTCGTTCCTCCATCTTTATCCTCTTGTAACATCTCTATCTCTTCATCAACAGTTCAAATTCGACTTTAGACTCTTCCAAATCCTTTCCAAGTTAAAGATATGTATCTACACACATCGAAAAACAAACCAAAACGTAACACGATTCCAAAACAACATAAAATCATCAAATAAAGCATATAAATCGATACGTTTTCATATTTTACTATTAAAACACCATTTGCTCAATTAATCAATTATAAAGCTCGATTTCTATGAAAAACATAAGAATATGGAGAGAATTGATATAAAATATATACTTATAAAACGCTACAAATTGACCCTTAACAACTCCCCCACACTTATCTTTTGCTCGTCCCGAGCAAAACAAAACAAAGATCAAGCTCGAGACAAATAAACATCCATACAAATATGAAGTATATTCAATAACTTAGAAGTTCACCCGTGTAGTGTGTGCATAGCCATAATAAACTTCCACTAAGTTCCACAATTTGAAAGTTATTCAAACCAAAACTAGCCCGGTTTCCCATCTAAGTTAGAAATATTCAAAAATTATAACAGGCACTTTACAAAACAAACATATCCCAAAAAGAAATAGTAGAGAATATCTAAAACATTTCTGACAAACTCAGAGGATAATCCCTACACATATCCTTCAGTTTATACTGGGTATAAGATTAACGATAACTAAGTCCTTACTTATTCATAATAATATATTTCAATATTTTCACACTTTTCTAACACACATCAGAATAATCTTTTGCCCTCATAGCAGAATAGGACATTTCAAGATAATCCCCTACCTTACTCCAATCATAAGGCAGCTATAAACTGACTGTCGTGAGCTTTTGGTTATCATAGTGGAATAGGACATACGTGGTACACCCTACCTCACCCAAATCATCGACTAGCTTCCGACACACACAATTAAAATTATGTTTACTTAGAGATTTCTGGCTGGCAGTGGTAAAGATTATTTTCTGGTAACACAGACCACTGAGCATAACACCTCAAGTAAACAATTTATTACTATTGCAAAGACTTAATCACGTTTCACTTATCACATTCAAACTTACAGATATTCACAGTATGTCATACTTTAATCCTAGAATACAAACTACTAAACTTTTCAAGAATTGTACATAAGCAAGGAAACATGCTATAATCATCAAAAATTTCCAACTAAAATGGGGTAGGCTTTCAACATTTAGCTCATCATTTACTATGGCATGTGAAAAAGATTGTCGGGTGAAACAACTAAAATTACTAAATATACAGAATATAGCAAAAATGATATAAACTCAAGCAAAGATATGCCTTTGTCTACTCGGGATATAACAAAAAATTTGAAAATTAAGCACTTTTCGTAGAAATACTAAAAATATGAGCAAACGAAAGTAGACACATAAATCATCTATCCCTTCCCCCACACTTAGATTGCAACTTGTCCTCAAGTTATACAGAAATAATAAATTCGAGAACTTAGCTGATTGGATGCTGGCAATTCTGGAGGAACCAACAAGAACCAGGATTGCTTGCATAGCTCAGTAGACTGTGGAGCATCACAGGACAACTGAATACATATTTAAAGTGCACAATAGCTTAGAAAGTATCCTGCAGACTTGATTAGTGCAAAAAGAGTCTACGGGGAAAAGATTAGACTTATACAAATAAAGCACATGGAAAAGAATTTATAGAGATATTCAAATTATGCTCACATAAAGATGGACACATATACATGAAAATATCACAAACTCGTAGGCTAGGTGCAACTATATGAAAATATACTACAATGCAGCCTACATGATATGCAATAATAATAATGATGGCATATGGAAAACCAACAGTAACCATCATGAAAAAAAACGAGGTAGTATTACGGAAACCGACAGTTAACTACACTCAAGAAAAATAAAAGAAAAATAGAAAAACAATGCAACTAGATGATATGCAACTAAATGATATGCATCTAAGTGATACGCAAAAATAAAAGAAAATAAAAGAAAGAAAACTAGCCCACTCATTAGCAACACGACATGTATATAATAAACGTCTACCAGATAATGACAGGTTACGATAAACGAAAGTACTGTTCATTACATGCAGTGTAGACGCGCCTTAAGACTCGTCAAAAGTGATAGCATTATGGAAAACCAACAGCTTAGCTATACTAAACGAGATATAACTCATAAGGTTTCCATCGTAGCAACGGAAAACCGACAGCATACTACCCAAATGAGTTATAAAAATAACAAGGAAGCACATAAGTCTCAAAGCTCACAAGATTCATCACAAATGGTATGTAGCATACGGAAACCGACATTAGCTACTAATTAACACGAAGACCGCTTATAGCATACGAGAACCGACAAGAACTATAACTTGCATAGATGAATCATGTATAAGGAATAAGATCATTTACTTAGCATGAATTCATAGATGGAAAGGTATAACATTCATATTCGGGACATCTATGTAAAAAATAAATTGGCCTCGGATGCTCGAATGTAAGCAATCCATACTAAATAAAAGCATTAGGAATGAGATCAAGAAAAACCTGGACTACGAACCGGCGTTCAAAGACACAACGACGGGCGTTCACCTCAAAATACGGCTTTGGACGAGCGTTCAGCAAAACAAACGCTCGTTTGACTTGAAAACCAACCGGACGGACGTTCAGAAAGCATAGACGCTCGTCTGGTCCTTTAAACCAGAACAGAGTCGAAAATATTTGAACGGGCGAGCGTCCAATACTTTCAAACACTCGTTTACCTGCAGCTAAAGAACTGGACGGGCGTTCACTAACTTGAACGCTCGTCCATACAACGAATACACAGCAGAGAGCAGGAAAACGCAGACAAACCCTAAAAACTTAAAACACATATTAACACAGATCACATCAGCGACTTTCAATTAAAGCACAAAGAGGTTAGATCAGAAAACACATAAACACATACTTCACGTTTAAACAAATCGAGTAAAAAACTTTTGCACATTCTTAACCTTATGGTCATCGAAACACGGCAAAATAAAAACTCTCGATTTGGTAAACGCTACTTTTATTAAAACGAAAAATAAACGTAACAAAATCGAGAAATAACAAGATCAGATTCAACATGACACCTATTCCCCGGCAACGGCGCCACTTTTGTTGGGATGATTTTGCATCATTAAAACAAAAGAAAATTTATAAACCTATACTTAACATGCAAACTAACTCCTAACCGACCAAATATCGGGTAGTTGATAGCATAGTAGGGTAAGTACAGGGTCGATCCACAGGGAAAAGGGATGTTGAATCTAATTTCACTAATCCTACCAATTCTTACTCAAAGAACGAATAAACGAAAGAACAAAACATTAAAACAGAAAAGAACAATCAAGATAAATCTAACCTAAGAAACATAAAAACAATCTAAACTAATGAAACATGGGATCAAACAACCAATGTACAAACCTATGTGATCTCAATCCTAGTTCAATTCATGATTCTAATTCGAGTTGTGGTTTCACCTTTTCACGAGACATAAACCCCTAATTCCTTAGTGAATTTATTCTCAAGCTACGGAATCCTACTCTCGTAGTGAATTCAATTTATCAATCTCTCCTCTCTCGAATGTTGAGACCGATATTCCATACAAAACGAAGGTGTAGATTCAAGTTAACTCTCGTATTTTAGAACCTAACAACCTAGATAATTAACCGATTAACTTGTCATCATTAATGATTAAAGATCCTATCTTTCTATGGTGATCTAGTTTACGCAACTTCCGTATGTTGTAAACATATCAATTAGTAAACAATCTTTCGATATAGTTCACACATAGCATCATAATCACAGAAAAATACAAAATAAATTAAAGATCATGAAAAACGAATAAGGACTGAATAGATTAAATAAATAAACTCACGTAGTTTGGTACATGATTGAATCCATGAATCGAAAACGGAAGAAAAACGACATCCAAATCTAACCCGGATCACCCGAGCACAAGGCTCGGGTGACAGGCCTTCAAACTCTCAAGATGCGGCTGCTGGCCTCTCTTTTGATGTGAAGAAATTTCTGAATGAATTTAGGGTTTGGGGCTGCTTCTCTTTAAATAGAAAACAGAGGCGGCTGCTAACCTAAGTCGGTTTTAGCAAAAACGGCGGTGGACGCCCGTCTAACCAACTGGACGCCCGTCCAGAATGCTTGGACGAATACGGACGCCAGTTCAGCCAACGTCTGAACTCTCTGTATGTGAATTAGCTCCCTGGACGCACGTTCGCTTTATCAGACGCCCGTTCGATATAAACACTTCTCGGACGCTCGTCGGCCTCAGATGAACGCTCGTCCATCTTGATGCGAACGGATTTCTTGATAATTATCCTTTCTTTCCTCCATCTTTATCCTCTTGTAACATCTCTATCTCTTCATCAACACTTCAAATTCGACTTTAGACTCTTCAAAATCCTTTCCAAGTTAAAGATATGTATCTACACACATCGAAAAACATACCAAAACGTAACACGATTCCAAAACAACATAAAATCATCAAATAAAGCATATAAATCGATACGTTTTCATATTTTACTATTAAAACACCATTTGCTCAATTAATCAATTATAAAGCTCGATTTCTATGAAAAACATAAGAATATGGAGAGAATTGATATAAAATATATCCTTATAAAACGCTACAAATTTACCCTTAACAAAATTTGTGATATTAAGGTCAACATGATAAATCCCACCGGAATCGGGTTGATGACATGAAAATGAAAGAATATTAATGCAACCCGGTATACTGTAAAATCATATTATGTGTGTGACCCGATAGGCTTCCGAATATGTTGGCCGTAGGCATAAAGTTCATTTTACTAAAATATCCTTCATACCTAACGATAACGAAATAACGTCTAGCAACACATCGTGACCCCCAATCATCAAAACAGTCAAATGCAATGGCTACTACCTTTCATGTGAAATAGTTACTGTGTAAATAGAATCTATCGTTGTTACAATAGCCATACGGTCGTATCTCGAGTGTCAATACATTAACGACCGTATCTTATAATTAATCTGGATATCATGCTCTCTCGAAGTAACTCATTTACTCCCACTTTGCAAAGATTCACGAGAGCTAGACATTCCTTATAAGAAGGCTCTTTCGGATATTTACTCCTATTCATAGGTACGCGATTTCCGGACGAGCCACATGTATCCTACAGTATCACACCCAATCACTACCGCATGATTGCCCCATTGCTAGGGGAAACCATAATAGTGTCAAAGTACGACAATCCTCACCGTGATGTCATGAAGACTCCGGTCTCAGGATAATTACACAACGGCCACATAGTGTGAAACTTAATAAAGTAAGTGGGCCAGTCTAATGTACGCATTCTCAAATACATGTCAATGTATAGTCCAAGTGTCTCATCACTTTGATAGACGAGATATATCCCCATCTTCAATAAGATAGAAGACATCTAATACGTGGTAGTCTAATCGTACCATCAATGTCCTGTTTGACAACACATATGACTAGAGACATCTAAGTATCAAACCATTTAATGTGAATCGAGATCTCATCAACCATAATCACTATTATGATTTCAATATCACGGTTTAATACTAAGGATATTATCATATATATATATACAATATCATAATTGGTCCGTTAAACGAACAAATATATAATAACATAAATATCATTTATCATATGTATAAACATAAAGAAATAGTAGAAATGATCCAACCCGGTCAGATCTGGTCCAACCCGATTGGGACACAATTTCAACACCATATACGTTATGCAACCCAGATCAAACAAAAGCAAGTCGGGTCTTGTGTTCGTTACGCAGAAGCATGATATTTGTATATATGGGCCCCTTCAATGTAAGGTTTTTGGTTCATGTCATACACGTTATGAAGCTCGTATCAGAACAAAGAAAGTTGGGGGCTTGTAGCAAGATCTCAAGCTGGAAGCTGGTTATTTATATACAACCGGAGGTACATCAAACTTCATGGTTTTCGACTATATGTAATTTTTTATCACTACGCCTTCAAACCACACCGAGATGATAGGCATTTATGAAGAAAGTGGAGAATGCATTTGATTATTATCATTGACATGTTATTAAATCCGAGAAAGAGAAGGCAATCACATTATATGAAGACAATGCAGCATATATAGTTCAGTTAAATGGAGGCTACATCAAAGGCAATCAGACAACGCTTATTTTATCAAGATTTTTCGTCATATATGCTGTTCAGAAGAAATGTGACATTAATGTTCAAGAAATCATATCAAGTGACAATACAATAGAATGATCATTAAAGCACCACATGCCGCTACATTTGAGAAATTGATCTTGAAGACCGGAATGCTGTAATTTAGAGACCCGAAAAGATGCTCATATTTAGGGGAGTAATACACAAATGAATGTTGTACTCTTTTCCCGATTAAGATTTTTTCCCATGAGGTTTTTCCTTAATTAAGGTTTTAACAAGGCAGGTTCATTGTGTAGTGAACATCCAAGAGGGAGTGTTATAAAGACACACGTAATATATGGATGTCCATTTTACGGTACTACATTAAGATATATTAAATCAAATACACATGCTTATACTAAAAGTGCAACTACCCATATATGGCCACATAACTACATGTAACATGGCATGTACTAGCTTAGGACAAATGTACATCACATGTGGCATGAAGAGATATGCCTTTGATGACTAGCAATATGACTCATCAATTTGCTATCAATATAAATTGGCAATTGCTCTTCATTTAGTGACAACCCTTATATGTATTTTCCTTTGATGAAAAGGCATGTTTGTACAGAGTAAATATAATGAGAAAACTTCATTTTTTAAAATATATTTTGTTCTAATTTCATTGCTATTTTATATCCATTTTATAACACATTCTACTTAGTCTACATAATGCTTTTGCAAATTATTGGTGATAAGGGGATGTGAAATACTTAATAAAGTTGCAATAAAAAATATGGAAGAAGACACTGGCACTTTTTTGTCTTGAACCTAAATAATATATGAGTGTGTATATATATATATATATATATAAATATATATATATATATATATATATATATATATATATATATATGATAATGATCTGACCCCGATATATCGAGTTCTTAACCAGAAAAGGACGTTCGGCACGAATATAATTTAAATAAATCGATTACATACGTAAGCTTGACATCATCAACACCAGAGAACAAGCAGAAAAAGAAAACATAGAATCGAGAAAACTTGAAACATTACAACAATGATCGACAAGTAACACAAGCTGCGACTAATACAACATCCCAAGATATAATACACAAGGTTGAATATCCATTCAACTATAACAATCCTTTAATTACAATCCGTAGGTACAACTATCTCAAACTTTTACAAAGGAAAGGGGAGATTCTATATCGTAAAGGGTATAAAAGTATTTTTTTACGATTTTGTGTGACCCAATATTTTTAATGGGTCATGTTTTTATTGACATTGTCATTGTTGACAACAGAGTTCGGGTCGAATTGAAGAGTATAACCGGGGCTATAGAGTTCACTAAGCTATGCTCGCTCTAATAACTCGCTAAGCTGATCCTCCTACACAAGGTGACTATATAAATAGAGTCAAGATAAATAATAAAAGGTATTTACGATATTTTAATGGTGTAAATTTTTTTTTTTAAGGTTAAAGGTGTAATTTTTAGTAAGGGAAAAAAGGTAAATGTACCGACCCCTATTTAAATCCAATTTCACCCCAAAACCCTTTTCATTTCGTATTCCAAGTTTCCTGCAATCTTTGAGAGGAAAGAGAGTAAAGAAAAGAGAGAAAGAGAGGAGAAAAATAAAAGGGAGATGAAAAGGGATTTTCACGTTTCCGAGCAATCCGACCGTCGAAATCACAAACCAATTACACCAATATGCTTCCCTTGACAAGAGCTTAATTTTGATACAAGTTTTACTCCGATCGGGTATAAGTGTTTTTGGATGTTGTCTTAGCTTTTTAATGTTTTAAAGGTTTTAGTAATCGTAGAACTTCGTTTTGGTGGTAGATTCGAAGTGGGTTGCTTAGATTCTTGGAGATTTGCTTGTGGATCTAGGATTTAAGTGATGTTCTTGAAGTGTTCTTGGGAGCTTTTAAATCTTGTCCATGACTTGTAGAAATGTTAGATTTGATTGTTGTAAGTGTTAGAAGTGTTTAGGATTCAAATTTTGTAGCTTTTTTACTTCAAGCATTTTTTCTCAAGAACAAACTGCATATTTTTTTTTTATTTTTTTTATATATTTTTTTTAAAGCAACTTTATTTTTATTGATAAACCAAATAAAGAGCTACAAAGTTCATTGCCATATCCCGGCCTGCCCCATGTTTACGTGATAGAGTGCATAGCATGGCCTCCTTAAACCCTATGTGTGGCAAACCCAGGATAGGAAAATCCATCACATAGGGAAGAGTACTCGCTCTATGCACTCCCAATAAAATCCCTGTCCCATAGATAATTACATCAGTGGAAATCAAAGTGGAATAAATGTTGTAACTTTGTCGTCCGCTCGGTGTATACGATCGGGGGAGATAAAGTCGAAGATCGCTCCGCACCCTCATCCGAACTTGCACGAGCAACGAGAGATTTGTGGTCATTCCCGGTGAATTTTCGACATGACCGGTCCGTAAAGTGAGCAGCTACACCCATG
Source organism: Gentiana straminea (assembly GCA_036785695.1). NCBI lineage: Eukaryota > Viridiplantae > Streptophyta > Magnoliopsida > Gentianales > Gentianaceae > Gentiana > Gentiana straminea. The sequence continues at coordinate 7,572,441 of JAVUPR010000224.1, read as the reverse complement.
TCAGAAGCTTGTACCAAGTAAATAGAGGGGAAGATAAAAAACTAGAAAAAGTACGAGCACAGCGTTTGACAACAAAAGCAACAAAGACACCTGGATTGCACCCCTAGCATTTTTACTTCAAGCATGTTTTAGAGTAATTTCATATCACTTTGACTTGAATTTCATGTTATATGGGTGTTTTTTGATCAAGTATAAAGTGATAGAAAATCTACGCGTGAACGCAGCGGAATTTAAAATTTATTTCCTTTTTACCAGGATCGATTTCGTTTAATGCAATAAACACGTAAATTAGTAGACGGTGATTACCTCGCTTGATTTAAAAGATTGATGATTTGACCGTCTGGGAGAGTAGTAGTGCACGCAAGCCGTCCATGTGTCCGGCCTCTATCAATATCCACACGAGCACCTCACCGGAATCCTCCTCTGATAGCTACTAGAAAAATCCGGTTGCTAGACCGATAGCTACTAGAAAAATCCTCTCTAGTCAATCCTCCCTTAAATAGGGTGACCTTCGCCCCCTGTAGATCCCAATATGATTGGGATAAGCTTCCTATTATATTGGGGAGAAAGAAAATATTTTACTAGTAAAATAAGGAAAATAGATATTCTAGATTTATCTCATTTAATTTAATATCTTATATTAAATAAATCCAAAATATTGTCAATATCTAATATTGATTATCTTTATCTTATTACCATAAATCTATTTATACAAATCTATTAATATCTAATATTCATATATGATAATACTATTTATTAAATTGCACAATCCAAGTGTATTTTATACACTTAAGATATGCGCCCCAAATGCCAATAAACTAACATCCGGAATGTTCTTTAATTAATCAATATAATTAATATCTTGTATTTAATTTATTCATAATAAATAAATACCACCATATTAATTTAATCACTATAACACTTTATAGTCGAGATAAACTTTCCTTATTTGGTTATCATTATCACCGCATTTTAATCCAGCTAGATGTTCTTATGTCTGTGACCCGATAGGCTTCCGAATATGTTGGCCTTAGGCACAAAGTGCATTTACTAAAATACCCTTCATACATAAAGATCACGGAATAGCTTATAGTAACACACCGTGACCCCAATCATCGGAAGAGTCAAATACAATGACTACTACCTTTCATGTGAAATGGTTACCGTGTAAATAGAATCCTATCACTGTTACAATATCCATACGGTCGTACATCGAGTGTCAAACATAAACGACCGTATCTTATATATCATGCTCTCTCGAAGTAACTCATTCACTTCCACTTTGCAAAGATTCATGAGACTAAGACAATCCTTATAAGAAGGGCCTTTCGGATATTTACTCCTAATCATAGGATACTTGATTTCCGGACGAGCAACATAAATCCTACGCATGCTTCAGTATCACACCCAATCACTACCGCATTATCGCCACATGGCTAGAGGAAACTTGAATAGTGTCAAAGTATGACAATTCACACCGAGATGCCATAAAGACTCCGATCTCAGGATAATTATACAACGGCCATATAGTGCGACACTTAATAAAGTAAGTGGGTCAGTCTAACACACGTATTCTCTAATACACATCCACGTACAGTCCAAGTGTCTCTTCACTTTGATAGATGAGATCTATCTCTATCTCCAAAAGATAGAAGACATCTATTACGTGCTAGTCTAATCGTACTATTAATGTCCCTTTTAATAGCGCATAAGACTAGAGATATTTAAGTATCAAACCAATTAAATCGAGTCGAGTTCTCATCAACCATAATCACTATTATGATTTCTCTTTCACAGTTTAACACTAGAAACGTTATAATATATACAATATCATAATTGGTCCGCTAAAAGAACAAATATATAATAACAGAAAGCCATTTAATATATGTACAAACATAAAGAAATAGTAGAAATGATCCGACCCGGTCGGACCCGGTCCAACCCGATTCGGTTTAGGACACTATTTCAACAATCTCCCACTTGGCCTAAAACCAATCACTCGTATACACAAGACCAAGTTGAAATACAAGAATCTCATGCAATACTTGTAACCAGCCTTAAGCGTGAACGGATCACTATCCGTGGGGACTCAGACTATCTTCATATCATGCTCCAAATGATCAAGTCAAGAGGAACCGCCACAACACACACATGCATCTCTGACGAGACCATGGTCCTTACTTCAAGCAATGAATCCACCACTATATCAGCTATATAGTAAAGGTGGAAGAACCACACAAGGTTCATGATTTAACCTCTTAGATCCATGTACTACTCCCACTGCGCCTCTAAGGCACTACTGTGTTTTGGCCTAGTTGTAGAATCCACAGTGATCTCTAGCTAAGAACATTTCCAGCTCATTGTGTCACTTAACAAAGTGACTGCAAAGTTAGATTGTAGCACCCACTATCTTCATAAGACTCAAGGTAAACATCTGTATATCTACGTTTATCCATTTCAAGTTTCAATAAACTAAGAAACCATCCTTAACACTTTTAAGGATATTCTCGACATATACCAGAATCACTTTCATACTTTCTCATGACTTTCATGTAGTATGAACGTTTGGTTTAACTCACAACACTTATGATGGACCCTATTGCGAAGCAAAGGGGACCTTCCGTAAGTATCATCTTTCACCTTATCTTTTAAGACTAACTAAAGGATGTAAGAGCTCAGATATAAATAAATTAGATCTTTTCGCAGCGGATGGATCACGATCTATGAACTACATATCATAAATAAAGGATCTAAACTTCCTACAAGGGGGTTTAGATCTACTTACCAATAGTCGGATGAGTAGCCTTGATCTTCCAACGTGTGTCTCCAAACGGCGGTTGGTGGACACCGAACCTTGGAATCAGAACCTCCTAGATATGCAACCAAGAAAAACTCTAAGTTTTTCTTCTCCTGAGACTAAGACAAGAAACGAATTCTCTTAAATATTTTGGTCAAGTCCACATATTCTAAAACATGTGACTTTTAATGACCGAGAGGTTCTAATAAATCCACAAAGGACATAATTCCCGGTAGTCAACCTGCCATTTGTCCTAACCAAGACCCTTCTATTCCGAATGAATCCAAACTCCGTTTTTCGGCAAGAAAGTCTCAGGGAATCACCCCTATTTTCTGCTTTCTAACGAAATCTAGCAAGACTGAGTGGTGAGAGAGTTCAAGGTCTGGTTAACTCTCTACTTGTCAGGGAATCACCCCTAGACCACTCAGCTTTGCGCTGAAAGTTTGAACTTTCCTATTCATTCGACTCTTTTCCGTATAGATCCAATTGCTCCCACTTTGGGCTCCGAGACACTCAGGTGGTTCTACAAGAGGCTGAACAGAACTGGAGTACCAAAACTCCATTCACAGGGTTAAGGCTTTCAAACCTACCTCTATGATCAGAATCCTATACAGCCCACAAAGAGCCATAGGTTATCAATCACCCCAGCAGACTGTAAAGTCCACAAAACCACAATGGGTCAACGGTTAAACCATACTCCCACTGCGTTTTGGGTGGATTGACATTCTGATCTAGTAGTATTTATCAGTGTAATCACCAACAACCGATGTTGGACGTGGTCTGATTAAAATCAGATTGTAACTACCTTTGGGTAACCGTACTCCAAGGTTTAAGGCTGTTACTTATAGATTCTATCAGAAGGCTTGTGACAGTTCAACCATCACTTTCTGATCTCAAGAATCTTATAACCAACCTTCACTCGTCACATTAAGATATTTCACGAACAGTCACAATGTGAACGTATGCGCAAAATCTCCAGTCCTACCTTCAAGCATTAAGTGCTAAATTCCTACATTTACGGAAGTGGTGTGAACCGAATTCACTCTTTATCCATAAATTCACTAGCATCTTCTAGGTAGACTTCTCGGTTTACATAATAATGTTAACCGTTATTTTGCACCCAATTATCTTAATCGAGTTTAGCAGTGTATTGTAGCACATCAATAACTATATATGGGGTGAGTCTATGGTTTCTTCCTGAGTGAAAAACATTCCACTAGGAGGCAGGCCGAGCATCAGTCCCAAGACTATGTGATAGCCAATTTCTGAGCATGGAATACTATATTCTCTGCTAAAATCAGAGACTCCTCCTCATATTCTTTAGATAAACTAAACCGTGTTTCGAGTAGTTATTAGACAAAATGTCACCACTCAAAAGCTCCCATTAGCTTGTATCTCTCACTAGACCCCGAAGGTCATTATGAACAAGCTACATTACTTCTTCAGATCTATTACCCTTTCCCAATTGAAAGGAAGCTTAGTCATTGTTCCTTTGAGACAGTGTTCCGAGACTGGGAGATAGGAATCACCCTTAGCCATTAGTTAGGTCTTATCTCTAGGATATATGCACTAATTAATAGATTTTGAAGAATCGTTTATCTTAATACAGAAACTGTTCGCCTATAATAGTTTAAGACGTGTTACTTATACCTTTTCGGCATTTCTTAGTGGTTCTGACTTTATCAAACAAAAGTCCAACTTCCAAAATAGTACAAATGTCATATTCACTTCGCTTAAGGCAACTGTAGTATCGAGATAATAGTGAATCCATTTGTTCCATCGAATCTGAAACAAAAATTAAATTTCTTCGACATTCAAGGATTAGAATCCTAAATTCTATTTCCTTATATCACTCCCACTATTCTAGCTGAAATAACGGCCCGTTGTCCACTCTATTAATCGTTAATGCACAGCTACCTTGTTCTTCCAAAAGAACATAGCTCCCGAGTCCAGTTACTCGGTTAAGAAAGTCCATAGGATTCATTGGTTAGTTATCCGAAATCACTTTCCTTATCCTAATATTTCGGTTTAGCCTCAAACTTATTTAGTTTAAATGATTAACACTTGTAGACATTCTTTCCCATTCTTGACTTTCCTTAAAAGGAAATAGTCTTAAACTAGTAGTTCGTTTGAGTAGACACTTCTCGTGAACTGTGGGATGTCTAGTGAAAGCGTTACCCAGTGGGACTAATTTTCTAATAAATCAGAAAAACATAAGATTAAAGTTCCCACTAGTTTATTGGTTTCAAATACCGTCTAACTAGCAACACTTTAATTTATGATTCTCCAATTTTTCCATTAGAAAATTTCTCGTGTAGTCTCTACACAATTAAAATTCACTAGAAGAATTTTACCGTCCCAATCATCTTTCAAACTAATTACGGTTGTCTCTCGTTCAACACGAGTGACAGCAGTGACATATTTATTTACGTCACTTAAGTAATGAAGGCTCAAGAGAAATATCTCTTCCGAAAGATTAATCGTATGTATGATTAATAAGTACAACGTTCTAGTTACTTATCACTTTTAACGAAGTCATTACTAGTCAATTTAAAACATACACGAGCAGTCTAGTACCCTATAGAGATATATAAATTGTTGTAAATAAAATTGACAGAAAATAAATCCAAATTATACACTACTAATTGATTTTAGGAACTATATACTAATGCATAGTCTATCCTACCGTTCCAAGGATTTAGTCTCACACCTCAGTGTCGCCTTAGTGTAGGTCAAAGAGGTGACGACAACTCTCTCGATGATTAAATGGAATCGAACATCCAATTTTAATCCTCGATTACCTTTCTTTTTCAGCCATGGTATTACAAAAAATACCCATAATGAGTAGGACCTACTGTTTCAGATTTTTAGGTAGACCCCGAGTGTGCCGTCTTAGGGTCGGTCAGTGACCCGACGAGTACCCAAAATCCTATCCTTTCGGAGACCAAGCCTTGAAATTTGATAGCGGTGAAGGTCTTCCTTAGGGAGGCCGGTCCTAGGCCGGCACGAGGCGTCACCATTCTCTCACGTTGCTTGTGTCAACAGTAGAGGCCGTTGATGACGGTCAAAATATACCCGTAAAAGTCAACAACATTATCCTTAAATCGAGCCCAAAATATATATTTTATGTTAAATCACATGTGTATAATGATTATTTAATGTTTTGTGATTTATAAAATATAATTTGGTATTTATCCATTTTTTATCATTTAAATACAATTTACTGTGCAATAAATGTTTATTTTGTAGATAAAGATAAATTGGAGATTTTCTACCAAAAAAGAAGATAAATCTCTAGGAAATTCGAAGTGGAATCGGATTAAATTAAGGATAAATATCGAAGCATCACGGGAAGAGGAGTACGGGATACAAGAGCCAGCGAGCCAATCCAGTTTTGATGGACTCGTTGGCAGCCAGAGTCCTGTTCGCTGGAGGCGAGTCCCCCTGTCTATCCGGATTATCTTGGAATTATCCTAACGCGTTTCCAGACTTCATTTGGATTTAGGAAACCTATTTTAGATCCGTTCAGGCCTATCCTATGCGAATTTTTACTCTTATAAATACTTGTACTAGTTCATTAGCAAAAACACACCTTAGACACTTCTCACAGTCTATAATAAAATCCTCAGTTTTCCTCAGAGTGTTTTTTACAAGTTCTGCAATTATGTAAGTTCTTCTATTTATTTTCTCTTAGTTTTTATAATTAATTCCACAATTATTATTTATCGTTTCAGATTGTTATTTCTTAGTTAAATGATGTAGATTTAGGATTATGACGTGAGGCAGTGCGGATTCCTTGTCTATAAGGATCCACACGCCCATGCCTATGTCTCATGATCTATGTATGATTTTATTTTGATTAATAATCGTATTTCTTGTAGATCTATATAATTACTTTATGAATCTCTATTTTATCCGTTACGTATGTAGAAACGCTAACATTTATTTTTTCGCCGAGTCAGTCTGGCCACGTCTTTATGGTGAGACTGTCCATTTAGAATTTCTTATCTTAGTAGGTATGGCTACGGCTATGTTGCTCGTCTGTTTTAATTAGCGTATTATTAGGAAATACCAATATAGTACTCCTAGGTCGGCTCATGAATTGATCTTCCGGGACTTTCAGCGAGATCTAGATCTGTTCTGTATTTGGGAATTGTCGACACCTAGTTATACATAAATCGTAGATTAATAGGAGACCTAAAAAGTGAATGTTAATGGGACAGAGACTGATGGGATCATTTAGGAAATACGCCTAACCACAGGAATGTTGCCTAGGTGAGGAATACGGTTAATATCGGCATCCCTAGTTTTGTAAGCGTGCAAGTTATATGAGATGGAGGCCTAAAAAGCGAAGTCACGTAATGTAGCACAGTGATCTAGATGGCCTACCCGGAGCTAGATCTAGTTTAGGGGATGACTCCCGTAGCCAATATAAGAGAAACACGAATCGGGTTAATAGTTGTGAAGTATTGTTTAATTCTATAGTTCACTAAATCCAAACGATAACTTAATAATTGGGGAGGTTAATTACGTTGTTTGTGTCGTGTCCTTTATCTTTCTTGTCTCTTGTTGGTCGTAGACCGCTTTGTGTCCTTCATATGAATAATTAATTGTTTGTATATAAATGACCCACAATTGGTTCCCTATGGGATCGACCTTGATTCGCTATAGCTATACTACGATGGATCTAGTCCTCTTGCTAGTATTGGTTTTTGGTGGTCAAGTATTTTATTATCACATGATCTACGTCATCAAGTTTTTGGCGCCGTTTCCGGGGAACCAACGGTCAATTTTCTATATAAATAACTTTTTATTCATGTCGATTTTTCTGTTTTAGAGTCTGTTTTTACGTTTTTGAGTCCCTCTGGTTGTCTTCTCTGTGTACAAATTCCAGAATCTGGACAAGCTGGTTTTGCTCCCAACGAGACTGTTTCTCACTGCCAGCAAACCTGGTCAGTTTTCTGTGATTTCACGTGTCTGTTTATCTCTGTATGTTTAATCCGCAAGTCTGATAGCAGCATGGGAAACCATGTTAAAATCAGTCCACGGTATGTTTGTTTTGTTTTGGTTTTTCTTCTGTTTGCCGAAACCCGGGAAGAAAAAATCTGAGTCAGTAATTTTTCGTGGGCGCTGAGAAAATAACCCAGCAACATGTGGAGCTACGAATCTACGATGGGAAAATCAATGGAAGCAACACCTTTAAAACACCAAGATGGCTCCGAGAAAATAAATATTAAAAGGTTCAAATTATTCGTGGTACAATGTTGAAGGCAAGGTACTACCTTTTTTGCTTATGTTTTACTATCTTTTGATTTTTTGAACATAAGTTAGTCTTTACATGAACCTGAGTATGAATCTTAGCCCGGAGTTGGTTTGTAAGATTAATTTTATTAGTGTGGAAGGTTCTGCCCCAAATCTGCCTCATCTAGAGGGTGTAAGGAAACATGTAGTAGTTGAAGGAAGCAGTGAATAAAGAGTTCCTCGTAGTTCTGTCAAAATCTCATTGTCCTATGCATGAGATTGCTTCTACTGGCCATGGGAGCAACAATTTGTGTAGTTTTAAGAATTCGCAATCTAAAGAAGACATTGAGTTTTGAGAGAGCATAATGAAGCAGCATAATAGAGGATGTGATTAATATGGGTCCCTAGGACTAAATCTCCCTAGAATTCACTAGTTCCTAAAACGAGAGCCGAGGTAAGAGCTTTGTATAAATGGTATGGATAGATGTCGTTTCCTAGGTCTCACAACCAAGGGAAGGGTATTAATCCACAAAAGCGACGAGCCCACCTCTTATAGTGCTCAGAGGGTCAAAGTCTGGCGAACCTGAGGACTTTAAACTCAGAACTACTTCTTTAAAACCCTTAGGATTTCTTTTTAGTTTTTTAGGTTTTGTTTTCTTTGAGTCAAATAAGAGTAACGTAACATGTGTTGAGGTTTTTTATTTGCCGTGTTCCGATGGCCATTAGGCTAAGGATGTGCAAAAAAAAAATTTACTCAATATAGGCCACGTGAAGTAGAGTTCCATAGGAGAGTCGAGAAATTGCTAAAGAAAAGGAAATCGAGCAATCAACCTTAAGATGGAAGCATTAAGAGAGCTTTGGAATTATTGAAAATGTAACAGAGAATGATTGGTGCGAACAAGAACAATTTTGGTCAATTTCCAAAACTTTTTAGAATGGCGATCCGAGTGAAAATCCAAAGTTGTGTGCAATTTGTTCTGCGACTATCCTTATCTTTCCCTTTGCACTTTTTTCACCTTCAAACTTTTCGATCCTCTCACCAATCTGCCTCACAATTCACATTTCTAACCATTCTTTCATCCCCTCTCTTTCTTTCCATCTATTTCACTCTCCCACCCTACCACATCCCTTAAACAATACCCACCCAAAACACAATTTCTTACCCACCCTTTATCTTTTCTTACCATCCTTATATATCTTTTTTCTAAACCCAGCATACTCTCAACCTCCATTTCGTTTACAAAATACCTTTGTGTTGCGGAATTTGAAATATTGCTAAGTTTTAATGATTATCTTTTATCATTTTGGTTTTCATGATCCTAGCTGGGGTACGTGTAGCTCTGAACCTGGCTAGATTTTAAAAGTTTAGGTTCGATCAAACTACAACTTATCTTTCTACCGGAAGTTTTAAATTTTACACTTTTCAGCCTATTCCGGCATTTATAGATGATGAGTTTTGTTCTATACTATCACACCTATCCGACCTTGTTGATGACGTTGAGACCTTCTACGTGATAAATTGGGTGATTAGTAATTTTGAGGAGAAGCTACATCTCCCTAAGTTGTTGATATCCATCCAAAACATGAAGCGTCTGCGCCGAGTTTCTGATCCTATCTTTTACCAATAGGTCACATTGAATCTGTTATACCTTACCAAGTGTCTCTTTTACACTGGATTGAATACATGGTTGATCCAGTCAACCTCGTGTTTTCCCATGTGGGGTAATGCTTTTTGATCATTGACTTCTCCACCCGGTTTTAAGAATATTTCAGCGGTGGAGGTTATAGATGAAGACTACCATCTTTAGTTGCTTGCATATTTTTCTTTCTATTTAGTATATTTTCCTTTGTATCGAGTCTATTGTCAGTTTTCTAAATCATAATGTTGTAGTAAAAACAAGTCGGGTTTAATAATTTCAATGTTTCAAAAAATGTAATCGTTTTATGGACATAAAAATGTTTAATGCTTAATGTATTCCTTTTACTGTCCCTTTTTTCGATTATTATTTATGAGCTAACGCTGTATCGAGTTTCGAGCTTTGTTGAAGACTTATTTTGCAGCGATAGAACTTCGTGTTCAATCTCCGGTTTGCTAATATTCCTAGAAGTTCCTCGACGTGCTTGGACTACTCCAATATTCTGCTTCTTACTTGAGAGCCGTTTCCCGAGCTAAGTTTTTTTCTGACGTTCTCATATTTTCTTTGTCATTGGGGACAATGACATGTTTAAGTGGGGGGTAGGAGACTTAGCTATGATATGCTATAATTAATAATTAAAAGAAACGGTACGGTAGAAAGTAAAAAAGTTTGAATAAATGCCATATTATTTATCTCGTACCCTTAGAATTGTGAGCTCCTAGCTAAGAATTGATAGGAAAGGAACCAAGTTGCATAAGTACGTGATCATTTTATACTTATGTGAATGTAAATTTAAGGATATTCATGCCGATTGTTGCAAGTAGTTATTTATTATTCGATTACTCAATCTTTGAATCGATTTTTACCGCACGAATTATAATAACTGAAGAATTATTTGTACATTGCGTAGATGATTGGTTATGCAGACTTAGTGTCGATATTTATCTGCTGATGTATTCCTATATCCTGGCCATTAATGCGGAGTAATAAGCTTGAGATTTATCTGTGTTTTAACAAGGCGTTAAACACTGGGCTTGTAGTAACATTACCAAAGTAGCTTCGCGCTTGTGGTAATATTCAATGCTATTGACCAATCCGTGAAAGGGGATTCTTGCAATACATAATTTACTTTTAAAGCAAGTTTCTTTCTTGAGATGTGTTACTGCTTGAAAATATGAAAATGTGAGAAAAAATTCAAATTTTAAGAGGCTTCGAGTATTTTTCTCGGTCTCCAAGTCCAAAAACCTCTTAGATAATGCTCTTACTTATTGCACCATGTCTTTACCCATGCGAGGCTTAAGAAGTGGGAATACTGATGTTGGTAGGTTGAGATTGCGAAGTTAGCATAAACTCTAATCTTGCCATGATTATATAAAACTGAATGCATATGCACACATCACTTCGATTCATAGCGAGTAGTGAATAATGGATTCCTTATGAGCATGACTGGTATGAGTTGACTCAAGTCTCTTGCGTAAGTATGATCTGACCATGGAAAATGTTGCCTTGGTGAATGACTTATTGATACTTTGTTCAGGACGATCAAAGTCTAAGTGGGGGATAGTTGATGACGGTCAAAATATACTCGTAAAAGTCATCAACATTATCCTTAAATCGAGCCAAATAATATATATTTTATGTTAAATCACATGTGTATAATGATTATTTAATGTTTTGTGATTCATAAAATATAATTTGGTATTTATCCTTTTTTTATCATTTAAATACAATTTACTGTGCAATAAATGTTTATTTTGTAGATAAAGATAAATTAGAGATTTTCTACCAAAAAAGAAGATAAATCTCAGGGCAATTCGAAGTGGAATCGGATTGAATTAAGGATAAATATTGAAGCGGCACGAGAAGAGGAGTACGGGATACAAGAGCCAGCGAGCCAATCCAGTTTTGATGGACTCGCTGGCAGCCAGAGTCCTGTTCGCTGGGGGCGAGTCCCCCTGTCTATCCGGATTAGCTTGGAATTATCCTAACGCGTTTTCAGACTTCATTTGGATTTAGGAAACCTATTTTAGATCGGTTCAGGCCTATCCTATGCGAATTTTTACTCTTATAAATACTTGTACTAGTTCATTAGCAAAAATACACCTTAGACACTTCTCTCAGTCTATAATAAAATCCTCAGTTTTCCTCAGAGTGTTTTTTTACAAGTTCTGCAATTATGTATGTTCTTGTATTTATTTTCTCTTAGTTTTTATAATTAATTCCCCAATTATTATTTATCGTTTGAGATTGTTATTTCTTAGTTAAATGATGTAGATTTAGGATTACGACGTGAGGCAGTGCGGATTCCTTGTCTATAAGGATCCACACGCCCACGCCTATGTCTCGTGATCTATGTATGATTTTATTTTGATTAATAATCGTATTCCTAGTAGATCTATATAATTACTTTATGAATCTCTATTTTATCCGTTACGTATGTAGAAACGCTAAGATTTAGTTTTTTGCCGAGTCAGTCTGGCCACGTCTTTATGGTGAGACTGTCCATTTAGAATTTATTATCTTAGTAGGTATGGCTACGGCTACGTTGCTCGTCTGTTTTAGTTAGCGTATTATTAGGAAATACCAATATAGTACTCCTAGGTCGGCTCATGAATTGATCTTCCGGGATTTTCAGCGAGATCTGGATCTGTTCTGTATTTGGGAATTGTCGACACCTAGTTATACGTAAATCGTTGATTAACAGGAGACCTAAAAAGTGAATGTTAATGGGACAGAGACTGATGCAATCATTTAGGAAGTACGCCTAACCACATGAATGTTGCTTAGGTGAGGAATACTGTTAATATCGGCATCCCTAGTTTTGTAAGCATGCAAGTTATATGAGATGGAGGCCTAAAAAGCGAAGTCATGTAATGTAGCACAGTGATCTAGATGACCTACCCGGAGCTAGATCTAGTTTAGGGAATGACTCCCTTAGCCATTATAAGAGAAATACGAATCGGGTTAATAGTTGTAAAGTATTGTTTAATTATATAGTTCATTAATTCCAAACGATAACTTAATAATTGGGGAGGTTAATTACGTTGTTTGTGTCGTGTCCTTTATCTTTCTTGTCTCTTGTTGGTCATAGACCGCTTTGTGTCCTTGATATGAATAATTAATTGTTTGTATATAAATGACCCACAATTGGTTCCCTGTGGGATCGACCTTGATTCGCTATAGCTATACTACGATGGACCTAGTCCTCTTGCTAGTATTGGTTTATGGTGGTCAAGTATTTTATTATCACTTGATCTATGTCATCAGCCGTGGGGTCGGCTGTCGCCTTCCCCGCTCCCACTCAATATTTTTGAAAAAGTGGTCGGTTTACTGATTTCCTTTTTGGACTTGATGTATCTTTAAGGAACAATAGATCATGGGCCCGAATGGTGTCGGTTATGTGGGCTAGCCCACCCGACCTATTCGTTGGAACATATGTGGCTGTCGGACGAATCAGGGCTAGGAGAGTTTTGTTGAGCCGTAGTCGCTCGTCCGATAGCTTAGCCTTGCCGGACCCCCGTGCAAACACCACACGTGGAGGGTTAAGTCAATCGAGCCGTGGCTCAGTTGACCACCCATCCATGGTTTGACCACTTTCGAACCATATTCGCCATGATTGTTCAATCCCTTAACATCAAACTTTCACGTAGACACTACGGACAAAAAACGCAATCTCGTCGAGGTTTCGGGATTTTAATGCCTATGCTTTCGAAAGGTGGGTTTCACCGAGAATCCATCTCCTAATCATGACGATTGACAAAACCCGGAATCCTCGGTTTCCCTAATTAGTTTCTAATTAATATCATACAATTAATTAAAACTAATCGCGTGTTGTATACATGCCTAACTAATTCCTCGAATTAATTTCTACATGAATATGCATATGGAATGGAATTCATGAGTACACTTCACTGAGTACACTTGACTATTTCATGGAGTGGAATTCATGAGTACACATACGAATTTTTTGCACTTCACTAAATACACTTGACTATTTCAAAAATAGTCATAGAGGGCAATAAACAATTATTTATGGCATTTATTGTGACAAGCTAACAAACATCAATATGTTTAGGCTTTAGTCAATATTCTAGAATTTATCACCTTTTTCATTAAAGGGTATTTTAGTCTCCTTTAGATACGATACGTATTAATCACATGATTCATAATCACATAGTTCAGACATCATCAGAATGACATTTGATTACACGTTTCTCATCCATAGGGATTATGTCTTGAACAACCATAAAATATCAAGGATAACATCCATACAAATTAGTATAGATTACATCACCTATATCAACTATATAGTGACACCAATCTAGTATGTTAGATTTAGTGACCGGTCAACTTTATCAGAATAACATTTATTCCTAATAATTGAATTTGTCCACTAAATCCTGACGGATAGCTAAAATCGCATTCTTCATAAGTACCGGAACACAATAAAATTTATTTAGTTCCTTAACCAGTGACTAGATTCGGAATACAATATGACAAATGTTTAAACGTTTGCTTCATTTTCCGTATCTTAGAATATTCTGTATTTAATCTTACAAATTTAATCATACTCGCAAGATATCATATATCTTAGAGTCGACTTGAGCTTAGACAGATTCATTTCAACTTACTTGCTTCGAATAGAGACTTCGATAAGTTCTCCTATTTAAGCACATGCCCTAACTTTTCTTTTTAATCCTTTAAGCACTTGTATATATTTCTTAGTTTAGTCTTCATAAGACTTTAAGAAAAATCACAAGAGCTATGTCTTTGATTTTCTTTCATAAAGAAAATCCGAAGTCTATTAATTGGTTATTAACTTTTTGAATCATATTCAAAACATGAGCCATTTTAATTAACCTTCAAGAAATGATTAAAGAATTAAGTCGATACTTAGATCTTACAATTTTGAAAACAACCTTTCCAAAATTCGTTGTGGTTATTCACATTCAACACATCTAATGTTTGAATTAATTGCCGTCGTATGAGATAATGACCCATTGGACATCATCATATCCAATATATGATTAATTCGTTGAAACACATTTCAAGTGATTCAATCATATCATGAGCTTCCGTTTTGACTAGTAAATAAAGTCTTAGAGCACTCCATCATATATGTAGTCTCCTTGTCTTTAACTACTATAACGTAGTTGCTCGTGTCATTTCTTATTTTAAAAGGATTAAAATTACTTAACCTTGTTTGAGAACGTTTCTCAAAAGGTAACAGTCATAATTTGGTTTTAACAATCGAGAATAAAAACATGGAAATAAAAGTTTGCTAGAAAACTATAACATAAAAATAAAAATAAAAGAATGTTGTTGTTTATACATGCAAAATCAAAAATGGTCTTTTGATTTATGATTTTGCTTCCACTAGTCAACTACTCCCAAATGACTTTCAAGAATTATTTTCAAAATTCTTTAGTGCTGAGATCCAAACTAGTTACCTTGATTCCCGACGGTAGTCAATCAACCAAGATAATTTTGAAAGGTAGGTAACTTTTTACCAATCACACCTCTATGTAATTCTCAGTGGTTGACTAGTCAACTCTTTGATAATGCACGTCACTATGTGTTAGTCAACCCCTTGTGTCTAAAATTAGACGGTCCTGACGGTGGCAAATCACCGCAAAATTTTAGTTATGTCATAACCCAATATTCACGAGATCTCATACGATCATGTCTCAATAACGACGATACACCCGAGGTAGGTCAATTCTCGGCGGTGGTCGATCAGTTGGGCCCGAACAAGGGCTCTTCACCGTCGTTATAATATTGGGAGACAAAAGTTCGACTTAATTTTTGTTGTGGGTGTATTTACTGTTAGGTGTGATGCCCGAAAGACAATTTTTGTAATTGTTTTATTTAATAAATGAAATGATGTTATTATTCATATTTATTATTCTCATAATCACCGATGTGACAATAGTATTTACACTACGAGAAAACCCTGAGTATATCGCTTATGTAATCACTTAACTCAGTGTATGAGATATACACGGGAGGATTGAGTTAGTGAAGATGTACTTAAAATACAATTAGTCCGTAGTAAAGTTAATCGAGAGTATCGGGTCTCCCTTTAACGTACTATTAATGCGCCCATAACACGATAGGTGTGATCGTCTTATCCGGACTTTCGGTTAAGGGAACCTAATGGGGCATTTGTATATGATAGATATATCATATAGGGGTGGACCGATTTGATCCGAGTTCTCAATATAATTCCGTAATTGAGAAGTCTTATCGAATCATTAGATGATCATATTATGGATATATCTTAATCCCGAGGTGATCACGCGCCGATCGCTTGAATCGGTATGAGGTTTGACTTGACGGTTAAGGATTACACCGAGTCCGTGATCCGAATTACCCCATCTTGGCATTGTACTTGGATTGAGTGAGTAGTCCGTGTTATCACGGATACGGAATCCATTCCTTCCATTTATGGAAGTAGATAGACAGATTCCCTTATGAGTTAATCCTAGACATTGATCGGTCCATGGGATTCATATTACACGATTAGCTACCGGTGAGTTATTTGAATTATTGATCACTAGGGGTTAACGGTAAGTAAGGACAAGATGTTCGAAAAGGGTTAACGGTAACTTCCCGATTTAGAATGAACGATCTATGGAGGATTAATCCATATGAAATGATTATATCGGTGGACGCTTATTACTTTCTCGTGAGGAGATAAATATAATCTTATAATCGGAGGAGTGCGATCACGGGATTATGGTGGCATATTCCTGTGATTGATTTATCGAATATATATAATTATTCTCGTTCGTCGGATAATTATTTATTTGATTTATCGGAGCCGCTGATTATTAGTCCATGGTCCCCGACGTGCCTCCTAATATAGCATGTATATTCTCGGACGTCGAATCCTAATAATATTGATTTAGTTCATGTTGGACTTTATTAAAACGATATGTGAATTAATTGTTTAGTGGACTATTAAATTAGTTGGGCTAAATAATTAAATATGTGGAAAAGACATTTTCCATAATCTTGGCCCAATTATTGTGTAATGGCAAAATTAATATTGACTAGGTCAATATATGTTTGTGGCGCCACATGTGTCTTTATTTTGACAAGGAATTAGTTTTCTTGTGTGTTAAAAAGACATGTGCATAAAATATTTATTGGATAAATATTTATGGTAAATAATAAAGATAAAAATATTCTTGATTTGTTCTAGAATATTTTGAGATTATCTTTTATTTAATAGGATTATTATAATTAATTTTGTATTAATTATAAAATCCTTGGAGGCTAAGTTTTACTCTTCTATATAAAGAGAGTTCTCCCAAGCCTTAACACACATGTGAAATTCGACTATCAACTCTTAGAGAGAAGATAGAATTTTCGGCCAAGTAGAGGAGGAGAAATCTTGGAGATTTTTCCGGGTAGCATATCGGAGGGGTTCGAGTCGAGAATTCCTTCCACCGGGAATTGCTTGGATCACACGTGCGGAAGATCGTGGTGTTCTTCACATCATTGTTCGATCATCCTAATAGCGGTTCTCCAACTTGGATTTTGAGATCCAAGAGGTATGTTCTACAACTTACTTGTAGATGTAGATTTAATGTTTTATTACGTGTATTATATAGATCTAGATCCATAAATCGCTTCCGTTGCGATGATATTTTCCTAACATTTACAAATTAATTCACTTAATTAATTTTAATTGCGGTCTCATCAAATATATCTATCTCTATAGACATACATTCTACACATTCATCTAGATCGTGCCTAGTCATGCATCTATCGTATCGTATAAAATAAATACATGCACAAAACAAATAAATGTATAAAGTAACCGGTATGATCATGGACTTTTCCTATGTGCAGTTTCGAATACAAACTGACGAAACCGTGGGTCACAATCTAAGGGTAGCTGCAACCGCCAATAGGATCTTTATGTCTTCTTTATTTGGCCTCCATCTTCTGCTCCATTCTTGTTACATAAAATTTTATGAAATAAAATAAATACACCCGCTGCATACGGGGGGAGCTAACGGCAATGGGATAAATGTAGAAAATAAAACTAGGTCACGTTCTTCATAACGGCCTAAGACAAATTGAAACCAACAGAAAAATTAAATCATTCACATCCATCCTATTGGTCGAGTCCATGATCAACCGGGGTCCATATAATAATACTATATCTACTATATCTGATCCATACAATAAAATCTTATGAAAAAAGATAAAATCTAAATTCTCCAACTTGCGTCTTAATTAATCAATTAACGTTTAATCAATTAAATAATTTTATCTAATCAATTGACAAATTAACATTATTAATTAAATGATTGTAACCGAATAAAATTAACGATTAATTTTAAAACGATTTCCATTTTAATTTTATTAACTAGAACTATTCTAAAATAAAATCAAAAATAAAATAGGTCTCTTTCGTTTCCATTTCTTTTGATTCTTAATCAAAAGCGTTGTCTTTGGTTTTCAAAACCAAAAGGCAACAACCTAGGTCATTACCCAATATTTGATAAAGGCATAGGTTAACCTTAAAGGGATGTATTTGGTTTCCTAAACCAAAAGGCATCGACCTAGGCCATTACCAAATATTTGGTAAAGGCCTAGGTTAACCTTAGGTCCACAAAAGTGGTCCATAGGCCTAACCATTTTACTCAACAAATTGAGTGGTGGTCCTTTTCATGCCATGTGGCATCCCAACTGTCCAAACAATTTGTACCATTAGTTGGCCGCATGATACCAACTAAACAACAAGAGATTTTCTATTTACCATAAAAATTCACAAAACAATAAAATTCGATGTCCACCAAAAAACCACTTGCCACCTCCGGCAACCCTAGGGCCGCCGCAGCCGCCGGGGATGATGAGGTGGGGGGCCGCCGCTTCGGCCCAGTAGCCCTACCCGAATTAATTTTTTCCCGTCTCACGAATTTAAATAATGCATCTAGATTTAATTACCGCGCAAATTTTAATTCTTATTGCTTAAACTTGAAGCTCGCTCCGATACCACTGTTAGGAAATCGACGCTTTGACCGTTAGGAAGAGTAGTAGTGCGCGCAAGCCGTCAACGTGTCCGGCCTCTATCAATATCCACATGAGCACCTCACCGGAATCCTCCTTGGATAGCTACTAGAAAAATCCAGTTGCTAGACCGGCCTTTTCTCTCTCTCAAAATCTCTCTAGAAAAAGCTCTCTATTTTTCACAAAAATTATGAACCCTTGGAATTGTGATGATACAAAAGAGCTAGTCAAGCCTCCCTTAAATAGGGTGACATGCGCCCCATGTAGATCCCGATCTAATTGGAAGAAGTTTCCTAGTAGATTGGGGAGAAAGAAAATCTTTTATTAGTAAAATAAGGAAACTAGATATTCTAGATTTATCTCATTTAATTTAATATCCTATATTAAATAAATCCAAGATATTGCCAATATCGAATAATGATTGACTTTATCTTATTACCACAAATCAATTTATACAAATCTATTAATATCTAATATTAATATATGATAATACTATTAATTAAATTGCACAATCCATGTGTATCTTATACACTTAAGATCTGTGCCTAATATGCCAATAAATTTGCATCCGAATATTCTTTAATTAATCAATATAATTAATATCTTGTAATTTATTCATAATAAATAAATACCACAATATTAATTTAATCACTATAACACTTTATAGTCGAGATAAACTTTCTTTATTTGGTTATCACTATAACCGCATTTTAATCCGGCTAGATATTCTTATGTGTGTGACCCGATAGGCTTCCGAATATGTTGGTCGTAGGCACAAAGTGCATATACTAAAATACCCTTCATCAGTGTTCTAAAAATCGCAAAATGTGGTCGCCAAGGCGCACCCCAAGCGTCTCGAATACACCCTAGGCGACATCTTCTGGGCAGTGCTAGGCGACCTGGGCGCCACCTAGGCTATTAGGGTTGCAAATATTTTTTTCTTGACATATATATATATACCAAAAAACATAATAAAAAAACACTTGCAAGCAAAAAAAAAAAATAATAACCCCCGTCCCCATTCTTCTTCAAACGCATCCCATTCCCCTCCCCCCCTCTTCTTCTTCTTCTTCGATATCCCCTCCCCTCCTCCCCTTCACGCCATTGAGTGTTGACAACATGACATTGATTTCGTACTTTGGGTTTTGGCTACTCGTTTCTTTGATCTTTTGACACATTTTTACTTGATTTTTATGTTTTATGATCATAGGATGTAAGATTTATATGGGACAAGTATTATTATTAAAAAAACAAAGAAAAACAAAAAACTGCCTAGGCGCCCCTATAGCGCACCGACTTCGCTTAGCGAGTTTTAAAACATTGCCCTTCATACCTAACGATCACGGAATAACGTCTAGCAACACACCATGACCCCCAATCATCGGAAGAGTCAAATGCAATGACTACTACCTTTCATGTGAAATGGTTACCTTGTAAATAGAATCATAGCGCTGTTAAAATATCCATACGGTCGTACGTCGAGTGTCAAACATCAACGACCGTATCTTATAATCTAGATATCATGCTCTCTCAAAGTAACTCATTTACTTCCACATTGCAAAGATTGATGAGAGTAAGACAATCCTTATAAGATGGCCCTTTCAGATAATTACTCCAAATAATAGGATACGTCCATGACCATTTAGTGTGGATTATTGTAAAGTTAGGTGTATGTGTTCTCATGGATTTGGCTTCGCACCGTGTCTCATGGGAGCATTGGAACACTTTACACTTAGCCTTATTAGATGTTGACTTGAGTTCAACGTCGTAATGGTAACATGCAAAATCAATGAATACAGAAACAAAGAAGTAAAGGAAAGACAACTAAGTCAAGTAAGAAATTTAGGATTAAATCAAGACAAAATCTAGGATTATATCCACATTAAATAGCCAACGGACGAAATTTCAAAATCAATGGTTTATGGCTATAAATAGAAGGCATTGACGGAAAAGGAAAAAAAGCACAAGAACATTTATGAATTTTCTTAGTGCCAAAACTCTGTCAAATTCACAAGCCTTCATCTTTGATCTTCATTGAACACATTCAGAATATCAATCTCAGAAAAAAGAGCTGAATTGATACAATCCAAACTGAGTATTGATCAAACCTTATGAATCCAATTCACATTCATCTCAACAATTAAATCAGATCTCTAAGAAGGAATTGCAAAAGTTGTATGATAGCTGCTGAAGGTTTTGTATGAAGACTGAGTCACTTAAGCTTTTGTAGCTAGTGAGTGATAGACGGAACATTGTGAAGCTTTTGTAGCCCAGGACAATCATACTATTTTAGCGGTGATAAACAAAAGTGAATTCCTCCAATCATCACATGAGAAGAGTGGATTAGGGGATTACACCACCCTGAACCAATATAAACTTGTGTTCATTTACATTCTGCACATTTACCTTTCTGCACTTTACTTTCTGTTATTTAGTTTATCTGTGTGTTCTTTTATTTACTTTGAAAAGATTTATTTGGAAGGGTTCATCCGATGCACAAAATCTTTTCATCAAGAAAAGTTTTTAAGCTCCTAATAGAGTCATTCACCCCCACTCTGACTCTATTCACACCTTTCTCTAGGACCAACAGCCCTCAATCGAATTATGCCACTTATCATAAGGAGTTGTATGCCTTAGTTAAGTGTCTTCAAACTCTGCAGCATTACTTACGGCCTAAGGAGTCCATTATCCACACTAATCACAAGTCACTTAAATACCATAAAGGCCAAGGTAACTTGAGTAAAAGCGTGTTCGTTGGATGCAATTTATTGAATATTTTCCTTATGTGCTTAAATATAAAAAGAGACAAGATAACGTTATAGCTGATGCCTTATGTCGTAGGTACACTTTAATCACTACAGTGCAATCTAAATTTCTTGGTTTTGAATTCATTAAGGAATTGCATGCTTTGGATCATGATTTTGTTGAGCCATTTGCTGCTACTGAGGGCTCGGCCCATGATAAATTTTATAGGATTTGTGGTTTTTTATACCGTGAACATGCTTTGTGTATTCCCCAATGTTCCATACGTGAATTACTTGTTCGTCAGGAACGTGGTTGTGGTCTTATGGGTCATTTTGGTGTTAATAAATTGTTGGAGATGCTTAAGTTGAATTTCTATTGGCCTAAAAGGAGAGCTCATGTTACACGTATTTGTGATGCTTGTCTTGTGTGCAAATCGACTAAGTCAAAATCAGCCCCTTGCGGTTTTACACACCACTACCTATTCCCACGTCTCATTGGACTGAGTTATCTATTGACTTTGTGTTGGGTTTGTTAGGTATAGTGCCCGAAAGACAATTTGTGTAATTGTTTTTAATAATGGATGACAGAATTTATCTCATCTTAGTTACTTGCTCGGTGCTTGTAAAGTAATACACTACTGCAAACCCTAAGTATATCTATATGTAACCACTTAACTCAGTGTATGGATTACACGTGAGGATTGAGTTAGTGGTGATATACTTAAACTGTTAGTCCGTGGTGAACTTAATCAGAGTTTAGGGTCTCTTGATTAAAACACCAATAATACGCCCATAACACCTTAGGGTGTGATAGTCTTATCCGGACCGTCGGTAGAGGGTACCTACGTGGGGCATTTATATATGATGGCATTCATATAGAATTTGGACCGATTTAATCCGAATTTCTCGATATAATTCCGTAATCGAGGAATCTTATTAAATCATTAGATGATCATATATGGATCAACCTTAATCCCGAGGTGATCACGGGTGTCTTTGCTTGTCCCGGGGTAGTGTTTGATGTGTTAGTTACGGTTCACTTAGATATGTGTTCCAAGCCACTTATCATTGGCACTATCTCCTGATGAGTGAGTAGTTCTGATTTTCACAGACATGGAATCCATTCCTTCCTGCGGGAAGTAGAGAGACAATCCCCTTATTTGTTAGCCCTAAGAAAGTGAGCGATCCCTGGAGTTCACATTTGACTAATTAGCTACTAGTCAGATATGTGCACTAATTGATCATCAGGGGGTTAATGGTAAATAAGGATAAGATATTCTGTGTCGGGTTTACGGAGATATCCCACTCAGAATGGACAGTCTATGGAGAGTTAATCCGTATGTAGTGATTATATCAATGGACGCTTATTCACTCTATGGGTTGAGTATAAGTATACATTTATAATCAGTAGAGTTCAGTTTTGGGTTTATGGTGGCGTAATCCCGGAATTAATAATTAATGTACTTATTCTGTTCAATGAATAATTAATTATTGGAGCTACTGGTTATAGGTCCATGGTCCCCGATGTGGCTTCTATAATTCGGAATGATAATCTTGTTATTTGGGCCTCAGTGATAATTAATTGGCTGGGCTAATTAATTGATATGCATGGATATTATTTAGTTGGGCTAAATAATATAATACACATAAAAGGCATTTTATGTGGGCTTCTAAACCCTAAAAAGTGGCGCCTAAGGTCTCTAATTAGCACAAGAAATAATTTTCTTGTGTTATGGAAAATAAAAGATATTCTTGTTATATGATTGGTTTGATGACTTGTTATTTCATTTCCTATTGGTCAATACATGTCATAATTATTCATTAAGGAAAATATCTTTTTATTTTGTTTAATTATTTATTTATTTAATTAATTGAAACTTGGAGACCAAGGATTTACTCTCCTATAAAAGGAGAGTTATTCCAAGTGTAAAACAAGATGAAAATTTCGACCACCATCAAATAAAAGAGAGAAAAAAATTAGTTTTCTTGTCTAGGGTTTTTAGAAGAAGAAAAACTCTAAGTTTTTCTTGGTGTTGCATATCAAGGAGGTTCGTGTATCAAGAAGGTTGTCCACCAACCGCCGTTTGGAGAACACATCGGAAGATCTTGGCTTCTCTTCCTACTATTGGTAACATGATCTTAACCCCCTTGTAGTAGTTTAAGTCCTTTAATTATGTATTGTGATATATAACTCGTGATCCATCCGCTGCGCGTAGATCTAACTCGTTTAGATCTAAGAACCTGCATCCTTCATGTGGTATCAGAGAAAGGTTCCACGATTTATTTAGTCATAATCATAATTAAACGATTTAAAGGAGTGGAATTGCATGTAGGTAAATTTTTATTTATTGTTTTATGCATTGATAATGATAATTGCTATGGTTGAAGAGATGGATTGGGGGTTGGCACTGTTTACCCGTTTAGATCTATTGTAAACTCATATAAACGATGAAAATTCGTTCATATGAGTATAAGAAATTATGTAATTTATTTTTATTGCAATTTTAATTTCCAGAAAATAGATCTGTTTAATAGCTGTTTAGTTATTTCGTTTTTCCCGTTCATCGAGCTGTTGAAACGACGATCCCTCCGGTCAGAATCAAAATTGGAAGATGATGAACAATTCCACAAAATTTGGCGTCGATCGGAGTCCGTTTTGATATCCGTTCGTTGTTGCAAAGAAGCTTCTGTAACAGAAAAACGCAGGATTCACAGAAACCCTACCTGTGACTTCCTCGAATTTCTGGAAGAGTTTAGACCGTTGAAACGCAAATCCAACCGGTAAGATCGATGAATATGTAGTTTTTGACCTGGAATAAAAATTTCAGGTCGATCGGGATTCATATCAATCCCCGATCGGCCTCGGGAAGTCTCTGATGCGCTGCTGTAAAAGTCAGATTCAGCAGCAAGTTGGTCGGCTCACTGGAGAAAATTGACATGTCAAAGCTCCGATCAAACCGTCCATATTGAAGCCCGAGGAATGAAGAACAGATCTGGAAAGTTTCGTTGCGATCTGAGTTCGTTTGGTTTGTCGATCGTCGAAGATTTTGAACAGCTACAGATTAGGGTTTTATTTATTTTCTAATAGATTAGATACGGGGGTGCCAACGGTCCATCTCGGTGTTTATTTTCCGCACTAGAATACATGTTTAGATTGTATGTGTAGAACAGGAAAATTGCCATGACATGCATCATATCATGAATTTCACTCCATATGCATACATGTAGAAATTAATTCGACTAATTAGTTAGGCATGTATAAAACACGCAATTAGTTTTAATTAATTGTTTGATATTAATTAGAAACTAATTAGGGTAAAAACCGAGGAACACGGGTTTTTTCAATCGTCGAGGTTGGGTGATGGATTCTCGGTGAATCCCACTCTGCGAAAGCATAAGGAGTAAAATCCCGAAACCTCGTGGTTATGGTGTTGGATTCTCGGTGAATTCCACCTTACCTAGACGAGATTACGTTTTTGTTCCATAGTGTCTACGTGAAAGTTTGATGTTTAAGGATTGGATAATCACGGGCAAACATGGTTCGAAAGTGGTTTAACCACAGTTGGGTGGTCAACAGTAGCTATGGCTCGATCGACTTCACCCTCCACGTGTGGCGTTTGCACGGGGGTCTAGCAAGGCTGAGCCATCCGAAGTGCCACTACGGCTCAACGGAGCTCCCCTAGTCTTGACCCGTCCGACGGCCACATATGTTCCAACGAATAGGTCGGGTGGGCTAGCCCACGTAACCGACAACATTCGGGCCTATGATTTATTGTTCCTTAATGTAACATCAAGTCCAAAAACGTCATCAGTAAACCCACCACTTTTTTCAAAATATTGAGTGGGAGCGGGAGAGGCGACAGCCGACCCCACGGCCTCTACTGTTGACACAAGCAACGTGAGAGAATGGTGACGCCTCGTGCCGGCTTTGATTTCAGCCCCTAAGGAAGGCCTTCACCGCTATCAAAATTCAAGGCTTGGTCTCCGAAAGGATAGGATTTTGGGTACTCGCCGGGTCACTGACCGACCCTAAGGCGGCACACTCGGGGTCTACCTAAAAATCGAAACAGTAGGTCACACTCATAAAGGGTATTTTGGTAATACCTTGGCTGAAAAAGGAAAGGTGATTGACGATCACAAATGAGATGTTTGATTCTCAATCTGATCTTCAATATTAATAGAAACCTCTTTGACCTACCCTAAGGCGGCACTGAGGCATTAGATTAAATCCTTGGAACGGTAGGATAGACTATAAGTACTTAGTTTATGTTCCTAAAATTTATTAGTAGTGTGTGATTTGGATTTATTTTCTGTCAATTTTATTTACAACTATTTATATATCTCTCTAGGGTGCTAGACTGCTAGTGTAAAATTGACTAGTAATGACTTCGTTAAAAAGTGGCAAGTAACTAGAACGTTGTACTTATTGATCTTACATGCGATTAATTTTTCGGAAGAGATATTTCTCTTGAGCCTTCAAGACTTAAGTGACGTAAATAAGTATGTCACTGCTGTCACTCGTGTTGAACGAGAGACAACCATAGTTAGTTTGAAAGACGATTGGGACGATAAAATTCTTCTAGTGAATTTTAATTGTGTAGTGTCTACACGAGAAATTTTCTAATAGAAAAATTAGAGAATCATAAATTAAAGTGTCGCTAGTTAGACGGTATTTGGAACCGATAAACTAGTGGGAGCTTTTGTCGTATGTTTTTCTAATTTATTAGAAAATTAGTCCCACTGGGTAACGCTTTCATTAGACATCCCACGTTCACGAGTAGTGTCTACTCATACGAACCGCTAGTTCAAAACTATTTCCTTTTAAGGAAAGTTAAGAATGGGAAAGAATGTCTATAAGTGTTAATCATCTTAACTGAAGTTTTGAGGCTAAACCGAAACATTAAATAAAGAAAGTATAGGATAAGGAAAGTGATTTCGGATCACTAACCAATGAATCCTTAGCGACTTTCTTAACCGAGTAACTCGACTCGGCAGCTAAGTTCTTTGGAAGAACAAGAGAGCTTTGCATTAATGATTAATAGAGTTACAATGGGCAGTAATTTCAGCTTGAATAGTGGAAGTGATATAAGGAAATGAATTTCGGATTCTATCCTTGAACATCACAGAAAAATTTATTTTTCTGTATACAGATTCGTTGAAACAAATGGATTCACTTTCAACTCGATATATTGTTGCCTCATAGAAAGTGAAAATGACATTTGTAGTACGAATCCGAGGCTCGGACTTTTGTTTGATAAAGTCGGAACCACTAAGAAATGCTGAAAAGGTATATGTAACACGTCTTAAACTATTATAGGCGAATGGTTTCCGTAATAAGATAAACGACCCTTCAATATCTATTAATTAGTGCATATATCCTGGAGATAAGACCTGACGACTGGCTAAGGGTGATTCCTATCTCCCAGTCTGGGAACACTATCTCAAAGGAACAATGACTAAGTTTCCTTTCAATCGGGAGAGGGTAATAGTTTTGAAGAGGAAACATAGCTTGTTCATCATGACCTTCGGGGTCTAGTGAGAGACACAAGCTAGTGGGAGTTTTTGAGTGGTGACATTTTGTCTGATAACTACTCGAAACGCGATTTAGTTTATCAAAAGAATACGAGGAGGAGTCTCGATTTTAGCGAGAGAATAGAGTATTCCATGCTCATAAATAGGCTATAGCATAGTCTTGGGACCGATGCTCACCTCGCCTCTAGTGGAATGTTTCTCACCGAGAAAGAAACCATAGACTTGCCCTATATAGTTATTGATGTACTACAATACACTGCTAAACTCGATTAAGATAATTGGTTGCAAAATAACGGTTAACATTATTATGTAAACCGAGAAGTCTACCTAGAAGATGCTAGTGAATTTATGCATAAGGAGTGAATTCGGTTCACACCACTTCCGTAAATGTAGGCATTTAGCATTTAATACTTGAAGATAGGACTGGAGATTTTGCGCATACGTTCATATTTTGACTGTTCGTGAAATGCCTTAATGAGACGAGTGAAGGTTGGTTGTAAGATTATTGAGATCAGAAAGTGACAGTTGGACTGTCACAAGGCTTCTGATAGAATCTATAAGTAATAGCCTTAAACCTTGGAGTACGGTTACCCAAAGTTAGTTACTATCTGATTTAATCAGACCACGTCCAACATCGGTTGTTGGTGATTACACTGATAAATACTACTAGATCAGAATGTCAATCCACCCAAAACACAGTGGGAGTATGGTTTAACCGTTGACCCATTGTGGTTTTGTGGTTTTGTGGACTTTATAGTCTGCTGGGTTTGATGACCTATGGCTCTTAGTGGGCTGTATAGGATTCTGATCATAAAGGTTGGTTTGAAAACCTTAACCCTATGAATGGAGTTTTGGTACTCCTGTTCTGTTCAGCCTCTCGTAGAACCACCTGAGTGTCTCAGGCCCAGTGGGTGCAATTGGGTCTACACGGAAAAGAGTCGAATGAATAGGAAAGTTTAAACTTTCAACGCAAAGCTGACTGGTATAGGGGTGATTCCCTGACAAGTAGAGAGTTAACCAGACCTTGAACTCTCTCACCACTCATTCTTGCAAGATTTTGTTAGAAAGCAGAAAATAGGGGTGATAACCTGAGACTTTCTTGACAAAAAACGGATTCTGAATTCATTCGGAACAGAAGGGTCTTGGTTAGAACAAACGGCAAGGTGACTGCCGGGGCTTATATCCTTTGTGGATTTAAGAGAACCTCTCGGTCATTTAAAGTCACATGTTTTAAAATATGTGGACTTGACCAGAATATTGATAAGTCTTTAGTAGACTGGATATCAATATTGGTAAAGTAGTAGTATTAGTGTTCATGAATGATAACACTGAAACGGTTGGAAACAACATGTGTGTGCTATCTGAAGTCGGAAACTGACAGGCCAAGATTCTCTGGATGAGAGAATTGGACAATATTCTAAGAATTTAATTCGGTCAAATTCACAGGAATGAGTCATTGGCTATCCCATCCATCTTATTGAATAAGATGATCATGCATATACGTATGCAACATTCATCGAGAGTAGTCCTACCCTACCTCTCAGGAATGATTCTCCAAATCTTCGGATAAAGAGAAAATGGGATAGAGTCTCTCTTGGATAATGGCAAGTCAGGTAATAACAAGTCAATAGTAGTCGAATCTCATATTCGAGCATTGAATAGCGGTTTAGTACGTCCTCAAGTTTCTTTAGAGAACGAGGAATCATATGCTTGTATATTCAGGTGCAAACTTGAATATGGTTGACTACACTGATTCTGACTTGTAGTCAGATTAAGGATGATCATTAAGTTGATCTCGGGCTCAGTGTTTACTCATAGTGCTTAGGAATTTCCTTCATGATCTGGGAGTAATTCCAGGTCTGATAAGCCGATATCACTTCATTGTGAAAACAGTGAAGAGAAAGCTTAGAAGGATCTTCTCGGTCACAAGAACTCAAAAGCATATTGAGAGAGAGTACCCCCTGATTGGAAGGACCGACAACGTTTCAATCCTAAAGATCGTCTCGAGTCGACAACCTAACTAATCAGTGTACCAAGTCGAGTGCTTGGAGGGTACGGCATTGATGGATATGTCTCATATGCTTTTAGAGCAAGTGGGAGAGTGTTGTGAATAAGATGAGAAAGGGTGTGCTCTAAAAACAATCGTTGCTTGTCATTTCGTGCAAGTGGGAGATTGTTAGGTGTAGTGCCCGAAAGACAATTTGTGTAATTGTGTTTAATAATGGATGACATAATTTATCTCATCTTAGTTACTTGCTTGGTGCTTGTAAAGTAATACACTACTGCAAACCCTAAGTATATCTGTATGTAACCACTTAACTCAGTGTATGGATTACACGTGAGGATTGAGTTAGTGGTGATATACTTAAATCGCTGTTAGTCCGTGGTGAACTTAATCAGAGTTTAGGGTCTCTTGATTAAAACACCAATAATACGCCCAAGAACACCTTAGGGTGTGATAGTCTTATCCGGACTGTCGGTAGAGGGTACCTACGTGGGGCATTTTATATGATGGCATTCATATAGAATTTGGACCGATTTAATCCGAATTTCTCGATATAATTCCGTAATCGAGGAATCTTATTAAATCATTAGATGATCACATATGGATCAACCTTAATCCTGAGGTGATCACAGGGTGCTGCTTGTCCCGGGGTAGTGTTTGATGTGTTAGTTACGGTTTACTTAGATATGTGTTCTAAGCCACTTCTCATTGGCACTATCTCCTGATGAGTGAGTAGTTCTGATTTTCACAGACATGGAATCCATTCCTTCCTATGGGAAGTAGAGAGACAATCCCCTTATTTGTTAGCCCTAAGAAAGTGATTGATCCCGGGAGTTCACATTTGACTAATTAGCTACTAGTCAGATATGTGCACTAATTGATCATCAGGGGGTTAATGGTAAATAAGGATAAGATATTCTGTGTCGGGTTTACGGAGATATCCCACTTTCTGTTCGATGAATAATTAATTATTGGAGCTTTTGGTTATAGGTCCATGGTCCCCGATGTGGCTTCTATAATTCGGAATGATAATCTTGTTATTTGGGCCTCAGTGATAATTAATTGGCTGGGCTAATTAATTGATATGCATGGATATTATTTAGTTGGGCTAAATAATATAATACACATAAAAGACATTTTATGTGGGCTTCTAAACCCTAAAAAGTGGCGCCTAAGGTCTCTAATTAGCACAAGAAATAATTTTCTTGTGTTATGGAAAATAAAAGATATTCTTGTTATATGATTGGTTGGATGACTTGTTATTTCATTTCCTATTGGTCAATACATGTCACAATTATTCATTAAGGAAAATATCTTTTTATTTTGTTTAATTAATTAATTATTTTATTAATTGAAACTTGGAGACCAAGGATTTACTCTCCTATAAAAGGAGAGTTATTCCAAGTGTAAAACAAGATGAAAATTTCGACCACCATCAAATAAAAGAGAGAAAAAAATTAGTTTTCTTGTCTAGGGTTTTTTGGTGTTGCATATCAAGGAGGTTCGTGTATCAAGAAGGGTGTCCACCAACCGCCGTTTGGAGAACACATCGGAAGATCTTGGCTTCTCTTCCTACTATTGGTAACATGATCTTAACCCCCTTGTAGTAATTTAAGTCCTTTAATTATGTATTGTGATATATAAGTCGTGATCCATCCACTGCGCGTAGATCTAACTCGTTTAGATCTAAGAACCTGCATCCTTCAGGGTTTACCTTGTTCTAAAATTGGTAACGATTATATTTTTGTGGTAGTGGATAGATTCTCCAAGATGGCACACTTTATTGCATGCACTAAAACGAATGATGCATCTCATATTGCTGATTTATTCTTTAATGAAATTGTTCGTTTACATTGTATGCCTCGTACTATTGTGAGTGATTGTGATGTGAAATTTATAAGTCATTTTTGGCGTGTTCTTTGGCAGCGTTTGGGTACTAAGTTATTGTATTCTACTGTGTATCATCCCCAAACGGATCGCCAAACTGAGGTAGCTACTAGAATTTTGGGTCAATTGACCATTATTCAAAAGAATTTAAAGATTTGGGAAAGCTGTTTTCCAATTGTTGAATTTGCATATAACCGTTGTAAGCATTTTGCTACTCGTTTTTACCCCTTTTGAGGTAGTGTATGGGTTCAACCTTG
Organism: Gentiana straminea; assembly: GCA_036785695.1. Taxonomy (NCBI): domain Eukaryota; kingdom Viridiplantae; phylum Streptophyta; class Magnoliopsida; order Gentianales; family Gentianaceae; genus Gentiana; species Gentiana straminea. Next base: position 7,541,314 of record JAVUPR010000224.1, on the reverse strand, counting down.
ATACGCCTTTTTGTTTGGCTCCTTTGCCCGCACGTATGCATACTAGCTTGGATGGTGAGGCAAAAGATGAAATGGTGAAAGAGTTGCATCAGCATGCTAGGAAAAAATGTGGAGAACACAGCATATCGGTACTTGAAGCAAGCCAACAAGGGCCGAAAATAAGTTATTTTTAAACCTGGTGATTGGGTGTGGCTGCACTTTCGCGAAGACTTATTTCCTAAACACCGGAAATCAAAGTTACATCCTCATGGAGATGGACCTTTTGAGGTGTTGGAGCAAAACAACAATGCATACAAAGTTTTTATTCCGGCCGATTGGGGCGTTTCAAACAGTTGAAATAGTGTCCTAAACCCAATCAGGTTGGACCGGATCCGACTGGGTTAGATCATTTCTACTATTTGTTTATGTTTATACATATGATAAATGGCTTTTATGTTATTATATATTCTATTTATCTATACAAACCAACTGTGATTGTATATATATGATAACGTCCCTAGTGTCAAACTATGAAAGAGAAATCATAATAGTGATTATGGTTGATTAGATCTTGACTCACTTTAAAAGGTTTGATACTTAAATGTCTCTAGTCAAATGGGACATTGGTGGCATGATTAGACTAGCATTGTTGTCGGCATTGACATGCAAAATGAGACTCTCTCTTTATTCTCGTCCAATTAATCCGTTTGTGAAAAGATCTACAGGTTGTGGGTGAATCGTTTGATACAGTCTGTATATACCCCTCTTCTTCATCCTTTTGGGATTTTTGGTAGAAAGGTTTCTTTACCAACACAACCAACTCTATTTGTTAGAACAGCTTCCATTGAGTCTCGACACCTATCCTTTATTTCTTTCTAAGCCTTTCTTTTTGCTTTTTAAAAAAATAGGATTTGGCTCAGGATTGCCCTTTTTATTAATTCTAGGGTTTCTCTGAATTTGAAAATTATCACTTAGCAGGTTTCCATACCAAGGCTCAATCCAATTAAGGCCGTAGCGTAGTAGCGTCTACAAATTTCGCCAAATCCCCCTCTTTTTGTTTTTAGATTAGTAGCTAGATTTGCTTCAATTGTTTGTCTTTTTTCTGGGGCTTTTCTCAAATTAGCTTCCGCTATTTCAAGAGTTTGTTGAGCTTCTTGTGGATCAATGTCACTGACCGTATCTGCATCATTTACTAAAAAGAATGATCTTATTATTGCCTATTCTAGCAAAACCGCCCATCAAAGCCAGTGTTACGCATTGGGCGTCAATGCGTATTCTCAAAATACCTATATCTACAGCTGTGGCAATAGGGGCATGGTTGGGTAATACGCCAATTTGACCACTATTCGTAGATAAAATGATCTCTTTTACTTCTGAATCCCAAACAATGCGATTAGGGGTTTGTACACAAAGATTTAGTGTTATTTCTTAAAATTGTTCTCCATTTCTAAGTTTATAGCCTTGGCAGTAGCTTCATCAATATTGCCTACCAAATAAAAGGCATGTTCAGGAAAACCATCTAATTCTCCGGCAAGGATCAATTGAAATCCACTAATTGTTTCTGATAGACCAACATATTTTCCCGGAGAGCAGGTAAATACTTCTGCTACGAAAAAGGTTTGTGATAAGAAACGCTCAATTTTGCACGCTTGTGCTACAGTTAAACGATCCTCTTCAGATAATTCATCTAACCCAGGGATAGCTATAATATCCTTATGTTCTTTGTAACGTTGTAATGTTTGCGTAACTCTTTGCGCAATTTCATAATGTTCCTCACCAACAATCCACGGTTGAAGCATGGTTGATGTTGAATCTAAAGGATCGTCTGCTGGATAGATACTCTTGGTAGCTAATATTCGTGATAGTACGGTAGTAGCATCTAAATGTGCAATTGTCGTAGCAAGGGCGGGATCGGTTAAATTGTCTGTAGGTACATACACTACTTGAATAGAAGTTATAGATCCTTCTTTTATGAAAGTAATATTCTCAGGTAAAGAACCCATTTCGGTACTAAGGGTCGGTTGATAGCCCACAACGGAAGGCATTCGACCCAATAAGGCTGAAACATTGGATCCTGCTTGGACGAAACGGAAAATATTGTCATTAAATAAAAGCACGTCATGTTCATTAACATCTTGGATTTATTCAGTATAGAGTGGGGATAGATCTCATCTATCGAAGTGTAGTGACACTTGGACAGTACGTGGATGTGTATTAGAGAATTCGTACATTAGACTGACCCACTTACTTTATTAAGTGTCGTATTATGTGGCGGTTGTGTAATTATCCTGAGACCGGAGTCTTCATGACATCACAGTGTGGATTGTCATACTTTGAAACTATTGAGGTTTCCCTTAGCCATGGGGCGATCATGTGGTAGTGATTGGGTGTGATATTGAAGCATGCGTAGGATTCATGTTGCACGTCCGGAAATCGCGTATCCCATGATTAGGAGTAAATATCCGAAAGGGCCTTCTTATACGGAATGTCTTATGCTCGAAAGTCTTTGCAAAGCGGAAGTAATATGTTATTTCGCGAGAGTAGGATATCCAGATTATAACTGTATGGATATCATAACAGCGATAGGATTCTGCTTACACGGTAACAGTTTCACATGAAAGGTAGTAGTCATTGCATTTGACTCTTCCGATGATTGGAGGTCACGGTGTGTTGCTAGACGTTATTCCGTGATCATTAGGTATGAAGGCCATTTTCATAATTGCACTTTGTGCCTACGGCCAACATATTCGGAAGCCTATGGGTTCACACACATAAGAACATCTAGCCGGATTATAATGCAGTTATAGTGATAACCAAATAACGAAAGTTTTATCTCGATTATAAAGTGTTATAGTGATAAATTAATATGGTGGTATTTATTTATTATGAATAAATTAAATACAAGATATTAATTATGTTGATTAATTAAATATACATAGTTGATGTATAAATCAAAAATTATTTGTGTATATTGATACACATGTATTTTGTAAATTAATTAATCATAGTATTATATTAATTAAAGAAAATTCGGATGCTAATTTATGGAAATATAGGGCGCAGGTATTTAGTGTATATGATACACTACGATTGTCCAATTTAATTAATGGTATTACCATATATTAATATTAATATTAGATATTAATAGATTTGCATAAATTGATTTATGGTAATAAGATAAAGATATATTCAATATAAGATATTGTCAGTATATATCTAGGAAATATATTTAATACAAGATATTGAATATTAAATGAGACAAATCTAGAATATCTATTTTCCTTATTTTACTAGTAAAAGGTTTACTTTCTCATTAATCTACTACGAAGCTTCTCCTAATAATATTGGGATTGATGAGTGGCGCCACACACCCTATAGAAGAAAGGGGTTGGCTAGCTTTTTTGATCATCACAATTAGAAGAGTTCTACTTTACAAAATAATTTGAGAGCTTCTTAGAGAGAGATTTAGAGAGAGAGAAAAGGCCGGTCTAGCAACTAGGTTTTTTCTAGTAGCTATCCAAGGAGGATTCTGGTGAGGTGCTCGTGTGGATACTGATAGAGGCCTGGCACGTGGACGGCTTGCGCACACTACTACTCTCCATAGATGGTCAAAGCGTCAATCTTTTAGATCAAGCAAGGTAACTACCGTCTACTAACTTAATATGTTTGTTGCTTAAACGAAGCCGATCCTGGTTAAAAGGAAATAAATTTTTGAATTCGGCTGCGTTCCCACATAGATTTCCTAACAGTGGTATCATAGCGGTCTTCGATGTTAAGCAATAAGCATTAGTTAATTTGCGTAGTAATTAATTAATAGATGCAAGATCTAGATTCGCGAAACAAAAGTAGAAGGGGTGGCGCGGCAGCGGCTAGGCTTCCTGCAACAGCGCCGCACCTTGAGTATCCCGGTAGCGTCGGCTGCCCTTATGGTGGTCGGCGTCGGCTGGTGGCTCTTGGTGGACCCCGAAAACTCTGTTTCGTTGTTTTGTGAATTTTTATGGTACATTGATATCTCTTTGTTTAGTTTATGTCATGTGGCTAACTAATGATTCAAATAGTTTGGACAATTGGGATGCCACATGGAACTATTTGGTTTATGGTCCATAATTATGGAACTTTGATAAACCTAGGCCTTTCCAAATTTTGTTTGGAATAGGCCTAGGCTCTTTTCAAAATATTTTATTTTGGAAAGGGCCCACGTGTGTGCCTTTTGGTTTTGGAAACCAAAGGCATCCATTTTGATTAGGAATCAAAAGGAAAGAAATAAAAGTAGACTTAATTTTAATTTTGATCTATTTTAGAATAGTTCTAATTAATTAAAATTAGAATTGTAATCGTTTAAATTTAACCATTAATTTTATTTTGATTAAAATCATTTAATTAATTAAATGTTAATTAGTTAATTGTTTGGATAAAATTATTTAATTGATTAAACGTTAATCGATTAATTAAGACGCAAGTTGGTAATTTTAGTATTTATCTTTTTTATAAGATTTTTATTGTATGGGTTAGATATTTTAGATATAATAAGATTATATGAGCCCCGATTGATCATGGACTCGACCAATAGGATAGATATGAATGATTTAAATTTTTTGTTGGTTTTAAAATTATCCTAAGCCGTTATGAAGAACGTGACCTAGTTTATTTTCTACATTATCTCATTCCCGTCAGCTCCACCCGTGTGCGGCGGGTGTATTTATTTTATTAGATAGAATGTTATGTAACAATAATAGAGCAGAAGATGGAGACCAAAGAAAGATAAAGATCCCATTGGAGATGGCGTATTAAAGATCCTATTGGCGGTTGCAGCTATCCTTAGATTGTGACCTGCGGTTTTGTCAGTTTGTATTCGAAACCGCACCTAGGAAAAGTCAATGATCATATCGGTTAATTTACGTAATTATTTATTTTGTTCTTGTATTTATTTTATGTGATACGATAGATGCATGACTAGGCACGAACTAGATAAATGTGTAAGATGTATGTCTACAGAGATAGATATATTTGATGAGACCGTAATTAAAATTAATTAAGTGAATTAATTTAAATAAATACTTCCACAACAAAAATCAAGTCGAAATATCGTCTCCCAATATTATAATGACGGTGATGAGCCCTTGTACGGATCCAACTGATAGGCCCTCATCGGGAGTTGACCTACCTTGGGTATATCATTATTATTGAGATATGATCGGATGAGATCTCGCGAATATTGAGTTATGACTTGACTAGAATATTGCGGTGATTGACCCTCTTCAGGGCCGTCTTATTCTAGAGGCAATGGGTTGACTACCACATAGAGATGTGTAGTGTCAAAGAGTTGACTAGTCAACCACCAAGAGTCACATAGCGATGTGATTGGTAAAAGGGTTACCTACTCTTCAAATTATTCCGGTTGATCGGCCACCGTCGGGAATCGGGGTAACTAGATTGGATCTTGGCCACTAAAGAATATTTGAAAAATTCTTGGAAGTCAATTGGGAGTAGTTGACTTGTGGGTGCAAAATCATAAACCAAAAGACCATTTTTTTTTTATTTTTGCATGTAAAAACAACAACACTCTTTTATCTTTATTTTATGTTGTAGTTTTAGCAAGCTTTTATTTCTATGTTTTTATTCTCGATTAGTAAAACCAAATTATTACTGTTACCTTTTGAGAAACGTTTGCAAGTATGGTTAAGTAATTTTAATCCTTTTAAAATAAGCATTGACACGAGCAACCTCGTTATAGTAGTTAGAGACATGGAGACTACATATTTGATGGAGTGCTCCAAGACTTTAATTATTAATGAAAAACGGAAGCTCATGATATGATTAAACCAATTTAAATAAGTTTCAACGAATTAATCATATAGTGGATACTATCCAATATGATCATTCTGTCATACGATGACAATTAATTCAAACGTGGGATAAGAATGACCACATTGAATTTTGGAAAGGTTGTTTTCAAAACTGTAAGATTTAAGTATAGACTTATTTCTTTAATCATTGCTTGAAGGTTAATTAAATAGTTCATGTTTTGATTAAGATTCAAAAGGATAAATAAACTATCTAATAAACATTGGATTTTCTTTATGAAAGGAAATTGAAGACATAGCTCTTGTGATTTTTCTTAAGTCTTATGAAGACTGAACTAAGAAATATTTACAAGTGCTTAGGGGATTAAAAAGGAAAGTTAGGACATGTGCTTAAAATAAGAGATCTTATCGAAGTCTCTATTCTAGGCAAGTGTGTTGAGATAAATCCATCTAAGTTCAAGTCAACTCTTAGATGTGTGATATCTTACGAGTATGATTAAGTTAGAAGGATTAAATGCAGAATACACTAAGATACGAAAGTGAAGCAAACGTTGCAACATTTTCGGTATTGTATTCTGAATCTGGTAAACTAATAAAGAAACTAAGTAAAGTTGTGTTCATGTTCTTATGAAGAACATGAGTTCAGTTGTTTGTTAGGATTTAGTGGATATATTCAATTGTAAGGAATAAATGTTGTTCCGATAAAGTTGAACGGTCATTGAATCTAACATACTAGATTGAAGTCACTATATAGTCGATATAGGTGAAGAAATCTTAACCAAATGTTTGAACGGTTGTCATCCTTGATATTTGTTGTTGTCCTAGATATAGAATCACTGGAAGAGAAACGTGTAATCAAATGTCATTCTGATGATGTCTGAACCATGTGATTGTGAATCATGTGGGTAATACGTATCTTATCTAAAGATGACTAAAATACCCTTTTATGAAAAGGTTGTGAAATCTAGAAAAATTGCCTAAAGCCTAAACATACCGATGTTTGTTGGCTTATGACAATTAATGCCACAAATAAATGTTTATTAATATCTATGACTATTTTTACAAATAGTTGAATGTTCTTAGTGAAGTACAACAATTCGTAAAGGACGAAAAGTTCAAGCTAGTACAAATATGAGATTGATGAACTACTTAGGAATTAATCTTCAATTAGATTGAAGTAATTAATACCTGAAGGGTGTTTCAGAAGTTGTCTGAAAGGGAATTAGATTCTCCCTTGAAGGACACCATTTTAGGATACGCACTCAGATTGTGTTTCTACATTTTACACGATAAAGAAAAGCGAAGTAAGCCATGCAAAGTATCCCTTACCTATTTCGGGATAGTGCCCATATACGAAACATATACTTAAACAAGTTCGAAAGAATAAAGGTTGAATGAATTCCATATCAGATATGGAATCAATGACATCAAATCCATCTTAACCGATGATTTAGGGTTGTCAGGCTTCCAGCAAGCAGGCAATGTCAAAAAGGCTTGGAGCCTAGTATGACATGTGCAACTTTGTGAATGTCTTACCTGTTAGGAAATCTACCCGGGAACGCAGCGGAGTTCAAAATTTTATTTCCTTTTAACCAGGATCGACTTCGTTTAAGCCACAAACATAATAAGTAGTAGACGGTGAATAAATTGTTTGATCTAAAAGATCGATGCTATGACCGTCTAAGGAGAGTAGTGGTGCATGGAGCCGCCCAAGTGTTCGGCCTCTACCGCTAGTCCACACGAACCGCCCGCCGGAATCCCATCACTAGACCGACATTTTCTCTCTTTCAAAATTTCTCTCTAGGAAGCTCTCAATTTTTCTAGTAAATTAGAACTCTTCTAATTGGGACGCCATATGCTATTCCAATCTGATTGGGAAAAACTTCCTAATGGATAGAGGAGAAAGAAAATCTTTTTCAAATAAAATAAGAAAAATAGATATTCCATATTTATCTCATTAATATTCAATATCATATACTACCTCCGTCCCAAAATGTAAATCTATTTAGATTTTTGATTTTTTCCCATAATTTAAGTCCCTTTAGATAACCAAAGAAGTTTTTATTACATTTTTCTCCTTTTATCCCTCATTTATTATTTACACACCCAATTTTCACTATATAGCATTAATACCATTCAAAGGTCATTTTTAGATTTTTTTTTTCCATCAAAATTAATGACACACAACCAATTTAATCAACTTTCTTAATAAGTGTGAAAAAAATCTAAATGGACTTATATTTTGGGACGGAGGTAGTATTATATATTTTTCAATATATATTGTCAATATCGAATATTGAATATATCATTATTATATTACCATAAATCAATTTACACATGTATATATATCACATATATATATTACACATATAAATCTATATATATACATGACTATTGCAAATGTGCACATGTATATCTTATATACATGTACAACACACGCATATTTACAAATACATTCATTAATATCTAATATTAATTTGCAAAATACATGTGTATCATATACATCATGACATGCGCCCCACATGTATCAAAATACATATATTTAATTAACCAACATAATTAATATCTCGTATTATATTTATTAATAATAAATAAATACCACCTTATTAATTTATCCACTATAACACTTTATAGTAGAGATAAACTTTCCTTATTAGGTTATCACTATAACCGCATTTTAATCCAGCTAGATGTTCTTATGTGTGTGTGACCTGATAGGCTTCCAAATATGTTGGCCGTAGACACAAAGTGCAAATTACAAAAATGCCCTTTATACCTAACGAGCATGGAATAGCGTCTAGCAACACACCGTGACCCTCAATCATCGGAAGAGTCTAATGCAATGACTACTACCTTTCATGTGAAACAGTTACCGTGTAAATAGAATCCTATCCCTGTAATAATATCCATGTGGTCGTATCTCGAGTGTCAATACATTAACAACCGTATCTTATAATCAGGATATTATGCTCTCTCGTAGTAACGCATTTACTTCCACTTTGCAAAGATTCACTAGAGTAAGACATTCCTTATAAGAAGGCCCTTTCGGATATTCACTCATAATCATAGGGTACGCGATTTCCGGACGAGCAACATGAATCCTACGCATGCTTCAGTATCACCCCCAAAAACTACCACGTGATCGCCCTATGGCTAGAGGAAACATCAATAATGTCAAATTATGATAATCCACACCGTGATGCCATGAAGACGCCGGTCTTAGGATAATTACATAACCGCCACATAGTGCATCACTTAATAAAGTAAGTGGGTCAGTCTAACATACGCATTCTCTAATACACGCCCATGTACACTCCAAGTGTCTCTACACTCCGATAGACGAGATTTATCGCTACTTCTATAAGATAGAAGACATCCAATACGTACTAGTCTAATCGCACTATTAATGTTCTATTTAATAGCACATACGACTAGAGATATTTAAGTATCAAACCTTATAAAGTGAGTCAAGATCTCATCAACCATAATCACTATCATGGTCTCGCTCTCACAGTTTGACACTAGGGACGTTATTATATATACAATCACTAATTGGTTCATATAGATTAACGCAATATATAATAACAGAAAAGTTATATGTATAAACATAAAGAAATAGTAGAAATAATCCGACCCGGTCGGATCCGGTCCAACCCAATTGGGTTTAGGACACTATTTCAACAATCTCCCACTTGGCCTAAAGCCAATAACTCGTACACACAAGACCAAGTTGAAACACAAGAATCTCATGCAATACTCGTAACCAACCCTAAGCGTAGATGGATCACTATCCGTGGGGACTCAGACTATCTTCATATCATGCTCCAAATGACCAAGTCAAAGGAACCGCCTCAACACACACATGAATCTATGACGAGACCCTGGTCCTTGTTTCAAGCAATGAATCCACTTACCATATCAGCTACATAGAAAATGTGGAAGAACCACACAAGGTTCAGGAATGAACCTCTCATATCCATGTACTGCTCCCGTTGTGCCTTTAAGGCACTATTGTGTTTTGGCTCAGTTGTAGAATTTTCAGTGATCTCTAGCTAAGAACATTTCTAGCTCACTATATCACATGATTAAAGCGAATGCAAACCCAGACTATAACTCCCACTATCTTCATAAGACTCTGGGTACACATCTGTATATCTACGTTTATTCGATTCCAAGTTTTAATAAACTAGGAACCCATCATTAACACTTTTAAGGATATTCTCGACATTTACCAGAATCACTTTCATACTTACTCATGACTCTTCATGAGGCTTGAATATCTTGTTTAACTCCCAACACTTATGATGGACCATGTTACAGAAGTAAAGGGAACCTTCTATAAGTATCAGCTTTCACCTTATCTTTTAGGACTGACATCCTATCATAGATAGATCCCGAAAATACCGGCTAGCAGTATCTCCTGCTATGATCTATGCTAAACTCTTTTAGCATCCTATCTATCAGGGTGAACTGTGATGATTAAGAAGCATCTGAATCTATCACTATAGATTCTTATTTCCAAAATAAGAAATACCATTCAAATATCTTTCATAAAGATCTTGAACTACCAAACATTAATTGACTGTGACACGGGGTGACGATTCTGAGAAGGATATCCAATACCTTGCTCAAAACTATAACACTCTCACTAACCCTCTTGCACACTAGGCATATATTTCCTCTTGATGAAATCAGACTCTTTTGATTTATCAAAGTAAAGAACTTATACCATGAAACTTGTTTGAGGCCATAAATGGATCTCACAAGCTTACACATCATGTTATTGTCTATGAACATCAAGCCTTTGGCCCAACGTTTTCAACACTATCATATAGCCATGATACGTAGCTACAACAAGCTCTATCTGAATAGACTTAAGCATAACCGGTAGCATAGAGGTGATTACAAGGTTACACCCTATAGACTTTAGCCATCAACTTAGCTTAACCAGTAATCGGATTACTATCCATGTCATTCTTTCACAAAGGCATGCTACACCTTTTATAGACATTCCCTTTAGGTAAGACAGACCAGGTTCATAACATGTTATGTCACTCATAGAATCTACTTTAGACAGTATGGCTCCAAGCAATATCTCTTAATCTTGCCTTTCTTCTTGCATAAGTTGTGAGATCTTCATTCTTCAAGATAAACTTACCAGTAGCCTTTTCAGGCGTGTGGTCATCTACAGACTCATAGAGTACTTTTGTGCATTAAGCAGTGTCTTACACCTCGTCGCTATGTTGCACCTACTCATGTTCCAATGGTTGAATATCTCTTTGTGGTTCTCAATCTCTTTTGAGATCTCAATTTACTCCCACTGTTTCTTTTGAAAGAAACACTTCCTCTAGAAGACAACATGTTTGGAGACAAACACCTTTTGCTCCGCGGACAAGTAAATAATATCTAGTGTACTTGCTAAGATAATCCACAAAGTTACACGTGTCATACTAAGCTACCAGTCTTTCAGACATTGCCTGCTTTCTAGAAGCACGACAACCCTAAATCATCGGTTAAGATGGATTTGATGTTATCGTCTTCCATAACTGATATGGAATTTATTTAACCTTTATTCTTTGGAACTCGGTTAAGTATATGTATTTTATAAGGGCACAATCCCTAAACAGGTAAGGGATATTTCGCATGGCTTACATCACACCTTTATCATATAAAGTGTTGATTCCGTTTTAGAAACACAATCTAATTGCGTATCCCAAAAATGGTATCCTTCAAGGGAGAATCTGATTCCTTTTTTAGACAACTACTGAACACCCTTCAAGTGTTAATTACTTCAATCCAATTGATGATTAATACCTAAGCAGTTCATCAATCTCATGTTTGTATTAGATCAAACTTTTCGGGCTTTTCGAACTTCGCACTTCATTGAGTACACTTGGCTATTTCTAAAATAGTCAAAGAGAGTAATAAACAAGAATATCATTCATGGAATTAATCGTCATAAGCCAACAAACATAAGTATGTTTAGGCTTTAGGCAATTTTTTAGATTTTATAACCCTTTTCATAAAAGGGTATTTTAGTCATCTTTAGATAAGATACGTATTACCCACACGATTCATAATCACATGGTTCAGACATCATCTAAATGAAATTTGATTATATGTTTCTCTTCCATAGAGTCGACATCTAGAACAACCACAAATATCAAGGATAACAGCCATACAAATATTTAGTTGAGATTTTTCACCTATATCAACCATATAGTGACATCAATCTAGTATGTTAGATTCAGTGACATTTCAACTTTATCAGAATAACGTTTATTCCTTACAATTGAATATGTCTACTAAATCCTAATGTAAAATTGACTTCGTGTTCTTCATAAGAACTGGAACACAATAACATTTATTTAGTTCCTTTATCCGTTTACCAGACTCGGAATACAAAACCGAAAATGTCGCACCTTGTTCGTATCTTTGTGTATTCCGTATTTAATCCTTCTAATTTAACCATACTCGTAAGATATCATATATCTAAGAGTTGACTTGTACATATTGCTTAGAATAAAGACTTCGATAAGATATCTTATTTTAAGCACATGCCCTAACTTTCCTTTTAATCCCTTAAGCACTTGTAAATTCTTCTTAGTCTAGTCTTCATAAAGAAAAATCACAAGAGCTATGACTTTCAATTTTCTTTCGAAAAGAAAATCTAAAGTTTATTAAATAGTTTATTTAACCTTTTGAATCATATTCAAAACATGAACCATTAAATTAATCTTCAATCAATGATTTAAAGAAATAAGTCGATACTTAATCCTTACAATTTTGAAAACAACCTTTCCAAAATTCGATGTGCTCATTCTTATCCAAAGTTTGAATTGATTGTCATCGTATGACAGAATGATCATATTGGATCGCATCCATTATATGATTAATTCGTTGAAACTTATTTCAAGCGATTTAATTATATCATGAGCTTCCGTTTCCATTAATAATTAAAGCCTTGGATTACTCCATCAAATATGCAATCCCCTTGTCTCTAACTACTATAACGGGGTTGCTCATGTCATTGCTTATTTTAAAAGGATTAAAATTACTTAACCACAATTGAGAAAGTTTCTCAAGAGGTAACAGTCACAATTTGGATTTACTAATCGAGAATAAAAACATAAATATAAAAGCTTGCTAAAATACTACAACATTAAATAAAGATAAAAGAGTATTGTTGTCTATACATGCAAAATCAAAAATGGTCTTATGGTTTTTGATTTTGCTCCCACTAGTCAACTACTCCCAATTGACTTTCAAGAATTTTTCAACAATTCTTTAGTGGCCAAGATCCCATCTAGTTACCCCGATTCCCGATGAGGGCCGATCAACCGGAATAGTGTGTGTCTCACAGATATGGAATCCATTCCTTCCTACAGGAAGTAGAAAGACAATCCCCTTATTTGTTCATCCTAGAAACTGATCGATCTACGGAGTTTGTATTGGTTATGAACTAATTGATCATTAGTGGGTTAATGGTAAATAAGGATGAGATGTATTGAAGAAGGTTTACGGAAATATTCCCGCTTCATTACAGATAGTCTATGGAGGGTTAGTTTATATGTAATGATTATATCAATGGACACTTATCGACTCGACTCGACGTTTTGAGAATAGTTATATCTATAATCGATAGAGTTCAGTTTCCGATTTATGGTGGCATAATTCCGGATTTAATAAGTTGAGTAGAAATATTATGTTCGATGAATATTTTATTCACTTTATTGTAGCTACTGGTTATAGGTCCATGGTCCCCGGGTTGGCTCCTAACACACGAGTGTTTTCTCGTTTTATGGAACCTCAAGAATAAATTAAATAGTTGGTCTATTTAATGAATATGCAATATTATTTATTTGGTAAATAATATGTAAAATAGAAAAGTCATTTTCTATTAAATTTAATGATTAAAATGGCACCACATATTGTGATAAATTAGGAAAAGAAATTTTTCTAGATTATGTCAGATGTGTAATTAATTAATTATCTATTTGTTGGATAATTACTGGAAAAATAAGAGATTGATTTTTTAGGAATTATCTCTTATCTTTTGGCAAATATCTTTTCCTTGTGGGAAAAGGTAATTGTGGTGTGAAAATGATAACTCTCTTGGCTAGTTATTTTCCTATATAAAGAGAGTTCCTCCTAGCACATTAACACTTACAATTTGCGCCACATAACAAATAGAAGGAAGGAAAATTAGTTACTTGAGGAGGTTCTGAGGCGAGGATCGACGTCCACCAGTTGTCTAGGAGATACATTCCGGAAGACTGCGGCTTCTCTATCTGTCGGTTTATTATTCCTCCTAAACAAAGTAAATCTTCATCCTTCTCGTAATCGTATTAATTATTTATGTAGATCATATCATAGTAAAATCACATGTGAATTTATTCGTAGCGTCTCGATCAGTGCTGTGAATCAGATCTGACGATCCAATTATGGATCGGATCCAGATTCGGGTTTCTGTATATCCAGCAGGCTACAGGGTGCAAACCTTATAATTACCTTTGTGCTACCAGCTATGCTTAAGTCTATTCAGATAGTGCTTGTTATAGCTATGTATCATGGCTATATGATAGTGTTGAAAACATTGGGCTAGTGGCTTGATGTTCATGGACGATAATGTGATGATTAAGCTTATGAGATCCATTTATGGACTCGAAAGGTTAGTGGGAGTGTTACAGTTTTCGAGCAAGGTATTGGATATCCTTCTCGAAATCAACACCCCATGTCACAGTCAATTAATGTTTGGTAGTTCAAGGCCTTTATGAAAGCTTTTAGAATGGAAGTTCTTATTTTGGAAATAAGAATATATAGTGATAGATTTAGATACTGCTTAATCGTCACAGTTCACCTGTATACATGAGATGGTAAAAGAATTTAGCATAGATCATAGCAAGAGATACTGCTAGCTGGTATTCTCGGGATCTATCTATGATAGGACGTCAGTCCTAAAAGATAAGGTGATAGATGATACTTATGGAAGGTTCTCTTTGCTTATGTAATAGGGTCCATCATAAGTGTTGTGAGTTAAACCAGATGTTCATACTTCATGAAAATTCAAGAGCAGGTATGCGATTCTGGTAAATGTTGATAATATCCTTAAAAGTGTTAAAGAAGGGTCCCGGGTTTATTGGAACTTGGAATTGGATAAACATAGATATATAGATATATGCCCTGAATCTAATATAGATACTGGGAGTTACAATCCAGGTTTGTAATCACTTTAATCAAGTGACAAAGTGAGCTGGAAATGTTCTTAGCTAGAGATCACTGTAGATTCTACAACTGGGCCAAATCACAGTAGTGCCTTAGAGGCACAGCGGGAGCAGTACATGAATCTAGAAGGTTCATTCCTGAACCTTGTGCGGTTCTTCCACATTTCTATATAGCTGATATATTGGTGGATTCATTGCTTGAAGCAAGGAACAGGGTCTCATCAGAGATTCATGTGTGTGTTAAGGCGGTTCCTTTTGACTTGATCATTTGGAGCATGATATGAAGATAGTCTGAGTCCCCACGGATAGTGATCCATTCACACTTAGGACGGGCCGCAAGTATTGAATGAGATTCTTGTGTTTCAACTTGGTCTTATGTGTACGAGTGATTGGCTTTAGGCCAAGAGGGAGATTGTTGAAATAGTGTCCTAAACCTAATCGGGTTGGACCGGATCCGACCGGGTCGGATCATTTCTGCTATTTCTTTATGTTTATACACATGATAAATGGCTTTTATGATTATATATTCTATTTATCTATATGAACCAATTTGTGATTGTATATATGATAGCCTCCCTAGTGTCAAACTGTGAAAGAGAAATCATAATAGTGATTATGGTTGATGAGATGTAAAGTCCCACATCGGTAGAATAAGAGAATGCTCACCCCCATATAAGTGTGAGACATAAAGGTCTTGTCAACTCGGGTTAGCCCTTTTAGACCAAGCGAGGATGGCGGTCTAAGCAGTTGACCGGACATTTATGACTCATTTAGCGCTACCAGTGCCCGGGGTCCGGGAGCGTTACGCTAATGGTATTCGTAGCCGACTATCGACGGAACTATGCGCCGCACCGTATAAGAAGACGGTGTAAGGATGGCCTATAGTTACCTCCGGTAGGGACGATCCAGACCGGGCTTGGCCGTCCCGGCGAGGACGCCGGGGCCCTTATAAGGGGGGAGAATGTAAAGTCCCACATCGGTAAAATAAGAGAATGCTCACCCCCATATAAGTGTCAGACATAAAGGTCTTGTCAACTCGGGTTAGCCCTTTCAGACCAAGCGAGGACGGCGGTCTAAGCAGTTGACCGGACATTTATGACTCATTTAGCGCTACCAGGCCCGGGGTCTTGGGGCGTTACATGAGATCTCGACTCACTTTATGGGTTTGATACTTAAATGTCTCTAGTCGTATGTACCATCAAACGGGACATTGATGGCACGATTAGACTAGCACGTATTGGATGCTTCTATCTTATTGAAGGTAGGGATAGATCTCGTCTATCAAAGTGTAGTGACACTTGGACTATACGGGGACGTGTATTAGAGAATGCGTACGTTAGACTAACCCACTTACTTTATTAAGTGTCGGACTATGTGGCGGTTGTGTAATTATCCTGAGACCGGAGTCTTCATGACATCACGGTGTGGATTGTCATACTTTGACACTATTGAGGTTTCCCTTAGCCATGGGGCGATCATGCAGTAGTGATTGGTTGTGATACTGAAGCATGCATAGGATTCATGTTGATCGTCCGAAAATCGCGTATCCTATGATTATGAGTAAATATTCGAAAGGGCCTTCTTATAAGGAATGTCATATTTTCAAAAGTCTTTGCAAAGCGGAAGTAATATGTTACTTCGAGAGAGTAAGATATCCAGATTATAAGATACAGTCGTTAATGTTTGATGTTAGTAATATCATCCGCAACGGAATCGATTTAAGGATCTAGATCTATAAATTACACGTAATAAAATAACTAGATCTACATCTACAAGGGGGTTGTAGAACACACCTCTTAGATCTCAAAATCCAAGTAGAAGAGCCGCAATAGAAATAACAAACAAAGATGTGAAGAGCACCACGATCTTCCGTACGAGTGATCCAAGCAACTCCCGGTGGAAGGAAATTCTCGACTCAAATCCTCCCGATATGCTACCCGGAAAACCTCTAAGATTTTCCCCTTCTCTCCCCTTGGCCGAAATTTACCTCTCCTAAATTATAGAGGGAGTCGAAATTTATGTGTGTGTTTAGGCTTGGGAGAACTCTCTTTATATATGAGAGTAATCCTTGTCCTCCAAGGATTTTATTTTTCAAATAAAAAAATCCAATAAATAAAAGATAATCCCATAATATTCTAGAACAAATCTAGAATAATATTTATCTTTATTTCTTACCATAAATATTTATCCAATAAATATTTTGTGCACATGTCTTAAAACAATTTTTTGTTTCCTAAAGCAACATGCTTGGGGCGAAAATTACACTTATTGACCTAGTCAATATTAATTTTCGGTTATAACACATAAATTGGCCAAGATTATGAAAAATGTCTTTTCCACATATTTAATTATTTAGCCCAAATAATTTAATAGTTCACTAAACAATTAATTCACATATCGTTAATTAAATTCTAATAAGAACTAAATTAATATTATTAGGATTCGACGTCCGAGAATAGCTATGCTATATTGGAGGCACGTCGGGGACCATGGACTAATAATCAGCGGCTCCGATAAATCAAATAAATAATTATCTTACGAACAGAATAATTATATTCTACTCTTTTCCGTGTAAATAAAATGACATATATTAATTCAAGTTTAACACTACTATATTATTTTATTTTAGGAATTGTAAACTATAAGTAAGTCTACTCTACCATTCCAAGGTTTTAACCTCGCATCTCAGTGCCGCCGTAGGGTAGGTCAAAGAGATGACGGTTAAATCGAGACAATCTCATCAATGAATAACTTGTGAGAATCGAACATCCCACGAGAATCGAACATCCCTTTATTCATTGACTACCTTCTTTTTTTAGCCTAGATATTATCAAGAATATCCTTGATGAGTGTGACCTACTATATCGGATCTCTTAGGTACGTCCCGAGTGTGCCGTCGTAGGATAGGTCAGTGACCCGACGAGTACCCGGAAATCCTATCCTTTCGGAGACGAAGCCATGAATGTTGATAGGGGTGAACACCATCCGTAGGGGGACGAAATCAAAGCGCCACGAGGCGTCACCCTTATCTCATTTACTTGTATCTATAGTAGAGGCCGTGGGGTTGGCTGTCGCCTCCCCCGCTCCCACTCAATATTTTGGAAATGGTGGTGGGTTAGCTAACCACGTCTTTTTGATGTTAACATAAAAGTACATCAAATGAAGGATTCCGAATGGTGTCGGTAACGTAGGCAAGCCTACCCGTTCTATTCGCTGGAACATATGTGACAGTCGGACGAAATCGGGTCAAGAGAGCCCCATTGAGATAAGAAGGAATTACCCCTCCGCTCGCCGGTGTAGCTTAGTCTTGCCGGACCCCCGTGCATACATCACACTAGGAGGGTTAAGTCGGTCGAGCCCAGCTCAGTTGACCACCCAACCTATAGGCGAACCGTTTTTATCCAAGATTTATTGTTCTTTTACCATCATTCAATCTCGTAGACACTACGAATCGAAAACGTGATCTCGTTTGGGCTTTTAAGGCGGTTCACCGAGAACACACACCGAAAAGGCTTAACGATTTCATAACCCGTCCTCGGATCTTTAATTAGTTACTAAATTAATTAATTACCACGTATTAATTAAATTTCAACTAATTACACGAGTTTGTATGCATGCCTATTTTAATTACCAAAATTAAAATTCTACAAGTATGCATGGAGTGGATTTATGATATGATGCATGTCATGGCAATTCCGATTTTATATCTTTTTTATGATCAAACACATAAAAAATAAATTGCGGAAAATTTAAACACCGAGATGGATCGTTGGTACCCCCGCCTAACCTATTTCTTAAGGAAAAATAAAAATTTAATCTAAGTCTTCAAATCTCGATCTTCGATCTTGATCATGAAACTTCTGGATCTAGAACCTTCGATCTTTACACGAACGACGAGGAGAGGAGGCCGTAATATACCAATATATTTAATATATATCTATATTAATAATTGTTTAAAAAAAAATTTTCTTCTTCACGGCTGTTATGCAAATATATATATATATATATATATATATATATATATATATATATATTTTTTTTTTTTTTTTTAATTTTTATTATTAACAAACAGGACTTTCGGCCAGGGGTTGGAAAAAAAATATAAAAAAAAAAATATGTGACAACCAAATTAGGGTTGCCGCATGGAAAAATATTGCCGTGATCGAAAAAAAAAAAAAAACAAAACAGCCCCTCTGCTATTACCTTATGTTCCACCATATTGATGATCTTGAACACATCATGATCTTCGTCACCTCGAACCCGGATCAAAATTAAATTACAAAGATTCTAACTTTTATATTTTTTCGCATGACATAAAATAAATTACACATCCTATGCTTAATTGATACTAATCAAAGAGCTACAAAACAGATCTACCGGGTAAACAGTACCAACCACAATCCATCTCTTCAAACCACAACAATCGCAACATAATAAAATAAACATATGCAAGTATTCGGCCCCTATAAAAATTGGGACACAAAAAATTCTACATGTTTACCACTCCTAGATCTAATATTTTATACGTATAAATATATATCACCAGGTGACTGATACCACTGTTAGTAATATCATCCGCAACGGAAGTGATTTAAGGATCTAGATCTATAAATTACACGTAATAAAATAACTAGATCTACATCTATAAGGGGGTTGTAGAACACACCTCTTGGATCTCAAAATCCAAGTAGAAGAGCCGCAATAGAAATAACAAACGAAGATGTGCAGAGCACCACGATCTTCCGTACGTGTGATCCAAGCAACTCCCGGTGGAAGGAAATTCTCGACTCAAATCCTCCCGATATGCTACCCGGAAAACCTCCAAGATTTTCCCCTTCTCTCCCCTTGGCCGAAATTTACCTCTCTCTAAATTATAGAGGGAGTCGAAATTTATGTGTGTGTTTAGGCTTGGGAGAACTCTCTTTATATAGGAGAGTAATCCTTGTCCTCCAAGGATTTTATTTTGCAAATAAATAAATCCAATAAATAAAAGAGAATCCCATAATATTCTAGAACAAATCTAGAATAATATTTATCTTTATTTCTTACCATAAATAATTATCCAATAAATATTTTGTGCACATGTCTTAAAACAATTTCTTGTTTCCTAAAGCAACATGCTTGGGGCGAAAATTACACTTATTGACCTAGTCAATATTAATTTTCGGTTATAAAACATAAATTGGCCAAGATTATGAAAAAATGTCTTTTCCACATATTTGATTATTTAGCCCAACTAATTTAATAGTTCACTAAACAATTAATTCACATATCGTTAATTAAATTCTAATAAGAACTAAATTAATATTATTAGGATTCGACGTCCGAGAATAGCTATGCTATATTGGAGGCACGTCGGGGACCATGGACTAATAATCAGCGGCTCCGATAAATCAAATAAATAATTATCTTACGAACAGAATAATTATATTCTACTCTTTTCCGTGTAAATAAAATGACATATATTAATTCAATTTTAACACTACTATATTATTTTATTTTAGGAATTGTAAGCTATAAGTAAGTCTACTTTACCATTCCAAGGTTTTAACCTCGCATCTCAATGCCGCCGTAGGGTAGGTCAAAGAGATGACGGTTAAATCGAGACAATCTCATCAATGAATAACTTGTGAGAATCGAACATCCCACGAGAATCGAACATCCCTTTATTCATTGACTACCTTCTTTTTTTAGCCTAGATATTATCAAGAATATCCTTGATGAGTGTGACCTACTATATCGGATCTCTTAGGTACGCCCCGAGTGTGCCGTCGTAGGATAGGTCAGTGACCCGACGAGTACCCGGAAATCCTATCCTTTCGGAGACCAAGCCATGAATGTTGATAGGGGTGAACACCATCCGTAGGGGGACGAAATCAAAGCGCCGAGAGGCGTCACCCTTATCTCACTTACTTGTATCTATAGTAGAGGCCGTGGGGTTGGCTGTCGCCTCCCCCGCTCCCACTCAATATTTTGGAAGTGGTGGTGGGTTAACTAACCATGTCTTTTTGATGTTAACATAAAAGTACATCAAATCAAGGATTCCGAATGGTGTCGGTAACGTAGGCAAGCCTACCCGTCCTATTCGTTGGAACATATGTGACAGTCGGACGAAATCGGGTCAAGAGAGCCCCATTGAGATAAGAAGGAATTACCCCTCCGCTCGCCGGTGTAGCTTAGTCTTGCCGGACCCCCGTGCATACATCACACTAGGAGGGTTAAGTCGGTCGAGCCCAGCTCAGTTGACTACCCAACCTATAGGCGAACCGTTTTTATCCAAGATTTATTGTTCTTTTACCATCATTCAATCTCGTAGACACTACGAATCGAAAACGTGATCTCGTTTGGGCTTTTAAGGCGGTTCACCGAGAACACACACCGAAAAGGCTTAACGATTTCATAACCCGTCCTCGGATCTTTCATTAGTTACTAAATTAATTAATTACCACGTATTAATTAAATTTCAACTAATTACACGAGTTTGTATGCATGCCTATTTTAATTACCAAAATTAAAATTCTACAAGTATGCATGGAGTGGATTTATGATATGATGCATGTCATGGCAATTCCGATTTTATATCTATTTTATGATCAAACACATAAAAAATAAATTGCGGAAAATTTAAACACCGAGATGGATCGTTGGTACCCCCGACTAACCTATTTCTTAAGGAAAAGTAAAAATTTAATCTAAGTCTTCAAATCTCGATCTTCGATCTTGATCTTGAAACTTCCGGATCTCGAACCTTCGATCTTTACATGAACCACGAACGACGAGGAGAGGAGGCCGTAATATACCAATATATTTAATATATATCTATATTAATAATTGTTTAAAGAAAAAATTTCTTCTTCACGGCTGTTATGCAAATATATATATATATATATATATATATATATATATATATATATATATATATATATATATATATATATATATATATATATATATATATATATATTTTTTTTATTTTTTTTTATTAACAAACAGGACTTTCGGCCAGGGGTTGAAAAAAAAATAAAAAATAAAAAATATGTGACAACCAAATTAGGGTTGCCGCATGGAAAAATATTGCCGTGATCAAAAAAAAAAAAAAAAAAAAACAAAACATCCCCTCTCCTATTACATTATGTTCCACCATATTGATGATCTTGAACACATCATGATCTTCGTCACCTCGAACCCGGATCAAAATTAAATTACAAAGATTCTAACTTTTATATTTTTTCGCATGACATAAAATAAATTACACATCCTATGCTCAATTGATACTAATCAAAGAGCTACAAAACAGATCTACCGGGTAAACAGTACCAACCACAATCCATCTCTTCAAACCACAACAATCGCAACATAATAAAATAAACATATGCAAGTATTCGGCCCCTATAAAAATTGGGACACAAAAAATTCTACATGTTTACCACTCCTAGGTCTAATATTTTATACGTATAAATATATATCACCAGGCGACTGATACCACTGTTAGTAATATCATCCGCAACGGAAGTGATTTAAGGATCTAGATCTATAAATTACACGTAATAAAATAACTAGATCTACATCTACAAGGGGGTTGTAGAACACACCTCTTGGATCTCAAAAGTAGAAGAGCCGCAATAGAAATAACAAAGGAAGATGTGAAGAGCACCACGATCTTCCGTACGTGTGATCCAAGCAACTCCCGGTGGAAGGAAATTCTCGACTCAAATTTTCCCGATATGCTACCCGGAAAACCTCCAAGATTTTCCCCTTCTCTCCCCTTGGCTGAAATTTACCTCTCTCTAAATTATAGAGGGAGTCGAAATTTATGTGTGTGTTTAGGCTTGGGAGAACTCTTTTTATATAGGAGAGTAATCATTGTCCTCCAAGGATTTTATTTTGCAAATAAATAAATCCAATAAATAAAAGATAATCACATAATATTCTAGAACAAATCTAGAATAATATTTATCTTTATTTCTTACCATAAATATTTATCAATAAATATTTTGTGCACATGTCTTAAAACAATTTCTTGTTTCCTAAAACAACATGCTTGGGGCGAAAATTACACTTATTGACCTAGTCAATATTAATTTTCGGTTATAACACATAAATTGGCCAAGATTATGAAAAATGTATTTTCCACATATTTAATTATTTAGCCCAACTAATTTAATAGTTCACTAAACAATTAATTCACATATCGTTAATTAAATTCTAATAAGAACTAAATTAATATTATTAGGATTCGACGTCCGAGAATAGCTATGCTATATTGGAGGCACGTCGGGGACCATGGACTAATAATCAGCGGCTCCGATAAATCAAATAAATAATTATCTTATGAACAGAATAATTATATTCGATAAATCAATCACAGAATTTGCCACCATAATCCCGTGTGCCGCACTCCTCCGATTATGAGATTATATTTATCTCCTCACGAGAATGATAATAAGCATCAATTGATATAATCATTACATATGGATTAATCCTCCATAGACAGTTCATTCTAAATCGGGAAGTTACCGTTAACCCTTTTCAGAACCTCTTATCCTTATTTACCATTAACCCCCTAGTGATCAATTAATTCGTATAACTCACTGGTAGATAATCAGTGTAATATGAACTCCTTGGATCGATCAGTTTCTAGGATTAACAAATAAGGGAACTGTCTATCTACTTCCAGAAATGGAAGGAATGGATTCCGTATCTTTGATCACACAGACTACTCACTCAATCCAGTACAATGCCAAGATGGGGTAATTCAGATCACAAACTCAGTGTAATCCTTAACCGTCAAGTCAAACCTCATACTGATTCAAGCAGTTGACTGTGATCACCTCAGGATTAAGATATATCCATAAATATGATCATCGATTGATTCGATAAGATTTCTCGATTATGGA
Source organism: Gentiana straminea (assembly GCA_036785695.1). Taxonomy (NCBI): domain Eukaryota; kingdom Viridiplantae; phylum Streptophyta; class Magnoliopsida; order Gentianales; family Gentianaceae; genus Gentiana; species Gentiana straminea. The sequence goes on along the minus strand of JAVUPR010000224.1, from coordinate 7,517,410 downwards.
ATTATATCGTGAACTCTAATCAAATCGGTCCAGCCCTATATGATATATTCATCATATATAAATGCCTCACTAGGTTCTCTTAACCGAAAGTCCGGATAAGACAATCAAACTTATCATGTTATGGGCGCATTAATAGCACGTTAAAGGAGAGACCCGATACTCTCGATTAACTTCACTACGGGCTAATTGTATTTTAAGTACATCTTCATTAACTCAATCATCCCGTGTATATCTCATACACTGAGCTAAGTTATTACATAAACGATATACTTTAGGGTTTTCTGTAGTGTAAATACTATTGTCACATCGGTGAATATGAGAATAATAAATATGAATAATAATATCATTTCATTTATTAAATAAAACAATTACGAAATTGTCTTTCGGGCATCACACCTAACATTTGACACTCGACGTATGACCGTATGGATATTGTAACAGCGATAAGATTCTATTTACATGGTAACGGTTTCACATGAAATGTAGTAGTCATTGCATTTGACTTTTTCGATGAATGGGGGTCACGTGTGTTGCTAGACGCTATTCCGTGATCGTTAGGTATGAAGGGAATTTTCGTAATTGCACTTTCTGCCTATGGCCATCATATTTGGAAGCATATCGGGTCACACACATAAGAACATCTATCCGGATTAAAATGCGATTATAGTGATAACCAAATAAGGAAAGTTTTATCTCGACTATAAAGTGTTATAGTGATAAATTAATATGGTGGTATTTATTTATTTTGAATAAATTAAATACAAGATATTAATTATTTTGATTATTTAAATATACATTGTTGATGTATAAATCGAAAATTATTTGTGTATATTGATACACATGTATTTTGCAAATTAAATAATTATAGTATTATATTAATTAAAAAATATTCCGGTTGCCGATTTATGGCAATATCGGGCGCAGGTCTTGAGTGTATATGATAAACTTGGATTGTGCAATTCAATTAATGATATTACCATTTATTAATTTTAGATATTAATAGATTTGCATAAATTGATTTATAGTAATAAGATAAAGATATATTCAATATAAGATATTGTCGATATATATCTCGAAAATATATTTAATATAAGATATTGAATATTAAATAAAATAAATCTAGAATATCTATTTTCCTTATTTTACTAGTAAAAGGTTTTCTTTCTCATTAATCTACTAGCAAGCTTCTGCCAATCAGATTGGGATTGATAAGTGGCGCCACACACCCTATATAAGAAAGGGGTTGGATAGCTCTTTTGATCATCACAATTAGAAGATTTTTCGTTTACAAAATAATTTGAGAGCTTCTTAGAGAGAGATTTAGAGCTAGAGAGAGAAAAGGCCGGTCTAGCAACCGGGTTTTTTTTTCTAATAGCTATCCAAGGAGGATTCTGGCGAGGTGCTCGTGTAATATATTGATAGAGGCCGGACACGTGGATGGTTTACGCACACTACTACTCTCCATAGATGGTCAAAGCATCGATCGTTTATGTAATACCCTACTCCCGACCCCTGATCGCATGTAAGTCACTAACGTCAATATTACAAGCAAGAATACTAGGTACATCGTAGTATAGTAAGGGCGAATCAAGGTCGATCCCACAGAGACAATGCAACTCTAAGTATAAACGATCCTAACCTAACTAAGGAGCGACATATATGGTCATTGACCAACAATAAACATGAAAGAAACTTGGTATTCCTCCCCCTCTTCCCACCGATCTACTAATTTGGATTAGTTAATCCTTACATTTACTTCCCTACATAATTTCCTTAAACTAATCGAACGAGCTTTTAATTTAGTTTTAAGCTACAGGTGCAACTCCTAACCCAATCTACACCGACCATGGTAGTAGACAATCTATACGCAAGCTGCCCTCCTTAATTGGTCCGTAATAGCCCATACACATAAAGAACTAGAATTGCCGATATCGAGCGCTAACTCATACCGTTAACCAGCCTAGACAACTGCCGACACTGATCAGCACGTTCCTAGGGTCCATCGAGACTATGTCCAAACTAACACTTCACCTTGCAAGTTCTTCGAGTTAATTTACAAATACAATAAGCAGATTGACCAGATCTAACCTACTGTTAATTAAACCTGTCGATCAACGTAGCTGACGTGAATCCTCCAGATTAAGTTTCCTAAATTTGGCCTTGGTAAATCGGTATAGACCGCCGGTTTACCGGGGGCGGCTTTTCTTAATTCTGGATCTATATTGCTTAATTACGATTAATCTAAGTAAATCATGGGGTCGTTAAACATGCAGATTAACTAAAACACATAAATACGAATAAATCTAACATATTGAAGACAAAAAGGAATGGTTAAAGCTTCATACCTTCAACGATGGAGATCTAGCTCGATCTACTAAAGCTAGAGATGGTAGAGAAGAGAAGAAAACCAGAAATAACTCCTCAAAAGCTTGGAATAACTTTATTTCATCAAATTGTATAATGTATATAATATAATATGCAAAACTTAGAACCTATGTAATAATCAGCTATGCGGCTTTATATAGATACAATAGCTGACTTATGACTCATAGAAACCCTAACAGACCTAGTCAGTGCGGCAGATTCAATTTCGTGTCCCACAAGGCTCTCGGTTTACCGGACCGAGCCGACGGTAAACCGGGCTAGCTTTTCTTCTATTTTTTCAGCAGATCTCTTCATGGAATTCTTTTTCTTGGCCCAACATGATTCCTTTGATCCAGATATGTTCTCCAATGCTCCAGATTTGGTACATTCTATAAAACACGTAAAACAAGGCAAAACAGTGCCAAACCTTCGGGATAATAACACAAATGCAGAATTACGAACCTAGAAACATACACATAGCATTTAACACATATTCCACATAATAATGAGCCTATCTTTCCTCTCTTTGAGCAAAATTAGGGTGAATAAAGGTATAATTAATGGTACTATTTAAGGCGTTATCAACTACCCCCACTTAGCTTTTGATCGTCCCGAGCAAAAAGGCAAAAAGAAGACAACATCCTGGTCAGTATACAAGTTAATTAAAAACAGCTATGCCTCACAAAGTCAAGATCAATATCATGTCACTCATATCCATCAGTAACGCATTAAACACTATTCACGTCATGAGCCAATGTGTGTGTGCAATAACTTTCACAACCGCTTAGTAGTGCAGACAATCTCACATTACGTCAACCCATAGTCGAACTAACCAGTCTCGAACATGCTTTTTATTAATCAAATTAGCTGGCAAGGCGGATCAAGAACCAAGTATTACTCTAGGCTCGCGTTTATCGGTCTATGCAAAAGTCGTGCGTTTACGCTCCATCGACTCAATTTTTGCCAAAGAGATTATAGATGTATATATTTCAATGCAATTATCTTTCTTGGCGGGTGAACTCTCATTAATTTATCTATCCTCACGGTCTCACTCTTGATAAACTACCGAATCCGAAATTCCTTTCCCCTTATAAGCGTTGGTTGAACATAATTCGGGATAAAGCCAGGGTCAACTCTAGTCAAAGCAATATGATATCGACTACCCACCAGGGAAAGTGAGTTATACGTGCTTAAAATGGTGGATCACAACAGAATATGCGCTTAATACGCCACTACTTCAGAAGTGGGCACTTACTTTTACTTGTACAATGTGGAACAATAGCGAAGTCAATTAACTCAAAAAGATCAATGATATCATATTTTTTCAAATTTCTGTCGAAATGAATCAAAGTCTATGTGGTGAACGGTGCATCAAAGAGAATCAATATAATCACGTAATTCTCGGAATATAATGCTAACTGACGTCCCATACCTCCCACTTAATCGAAACATTGTCCCCAATGTGTAAGATGAGAAAGTTAAAATGAAAAGGAACTTAGCTTTGTTAAGGGTGTAGCCAAAGAATAATCGGATCGTCGCATAAATCATCGGTCGAATGCAAGTAACTCTTGAAGAATCAGTGCTAAGTAATTCAAACAAACCCAGAAGAATGCTGGTGACAAGAAACTGTATAATAATATTGTGGCAGTAAAAGAGATAATAAATAACCCCAAACAGTTTAAGCCGACAAAATCATTATATTATAAATCTGCTACATTACTAGATAGGGAATAAAGTAAAATAAAAATAAAAATGAGAAAATGGAAATTAAAGAAAGAAATCTAATCCTCGTCATAATAATCCTCCTAGTCATCTCTAGGATCAAAACCGGGAGGTGGTGCAAAACTTGAGGCAGCAGCGGTGGAAGAGGATGCTCAGTGACGTGGGGCAGTCCTAGGTGGTGGGGTCGTAGGAGGAACTCCTAAAAGTCTATAATCCTATCCATTTTGCGATGCAGACTCACAATTTCTCTTGAATGTTCCTCTAGCAAGGCTCTCTGAGATCGAGGTGCTCCAAGGACTGAAGTATGCTCTATGTCACCTCTCAAACCGACCCGTCTTGGTACTTTTTAAACTGATTGTGAACTGATCATCGGCTCAAGGTCTTCCCACTCGTCACTAACCAAAACCGGAACCTCGTCTTCTATAGCAAACATATCAATCATAGGCCCATATGGCAACTACTCGCGCTCAGATGTGGCGGTAAGCTCATGAATGCGGCTGTGCATCAGGAGACCTATGTTGACTGGAGATCCCTGTTACAGATAGAGCATCAACTCTGCCCTCTTCGGTGTGATAGACACCGTATGCTTGTCCGGCAAAAGGCGAGCATAACTCATTTTCCAGGATAACTCATTTTCCAGGATAACTCATTTTCCAGGAAGATGGTGGGGGCTCCCATAGGATTGCGCTTCCATTGCACCCCAAAATAATCAGCAATCATTTCTGTCCTCTTGAGATCTTCAATATTGGTCAAGGATGTGTACTCATTGGGGCCCACTGGTGGATTGCAAACCCCATAATAGGCGTTGATCCGCTCAATCGTGAAGTCAACCTTAACTCCACGGACCATCGCAAATGTAGCTCATGGGTTATGTGAAAGATAAGCATAAAATTCTCTCACCACTGTAGCATTTAACCGCGTCGGTGCCTCGACCATATCCAAAATATCTTGTACTTGTAGGGCTCGTGGCAAGATTGTATCACAATCTTCCAGCTCTACTCCGTATTCTCGGGCAACCGGTCTTCCGTTCCAATGCCCTCGGAACGATTCATAGATCTCTAAAGAATGAAATTTCTCAACCCTGTCCATCAAGGGGTTAGCATCTCCATAGACATATTGGTCACCACTTGGATGATGGGCTATTCGGCTACGCTTGGGACCCATCCTGATTGATACAGAGACTGACGATGAAGCTGATTCTGAAAAAGTACCCTCGGTAAACCGGCCCTATACCCCAATGTACAGGCCTAAATTTTTCCCAGTTTCTTCTGGGACAGTGCTTCTGAGACTGAAAGATGAAGAACTGCAGCACTTCACTATTACAGCAGCACTACTAATCAGCAATAGGTATGGAAAAGGTGATGTTTTGGTTGTTGAAATGAAAGAAAAAAGGTTTGATTTTGGTGGAGTTATGGTGGTGTTAGTGGTGGTGATGGGGGCCGAAATTTGTGAAGAATAAGAAATGGAGAGATTTCGGTGATTTGAGAAGAAGATAGTTGTTAAGGATGACGAATAATGGTGGTGGAAGTGTGTTTAAATAGGAGAAATGATAGAAGGTGGAAGGATTTGGTGGGATAGTGGGTAGATGAGTAATTAAGGTGAGGGATTTGATTGATGGGATTGAGGTGGAGTTATGGTGGAGTGTGGGAAAGGATGAAAAGATGGAAAATAGAGAAAATGGGACGGTTTCTGATGACTGGTAGTTTCTGATACAACGTGTGTCCTCCACGTGTCTCTAAAAATTCTGGTTTTCAATCTGACACTCAGAACCTAAAAAAACCTAGATCGGTAAACCGGAGGTAACTCCTGGTTTACTGGGGCTTCTTTTCCCCAGATTTCTCTATACTCCTCCTCTACACACCTTACAATAACTTTCTGCTCAATCCTGACCTCAAACTGACTAGTTCCTTACTCCTTTTGTTGCTATTTCTGACACAATCCTAACCTACTTCACTAGAATCCACAACGAGTAAAAAAAAACTTTCCAACAACCATCGGTTTAAGCCTAAGGGTGCGGTAGGATGAAAAGAATCTCATCCCTTCATCCAACTACTTTTATTCTTTCATATTCTACCTAAGGGTTCAAGAGAATAGTTCTGAGTTTAAATTCGTCAGCTTGACTTACCTTCGGATCTTTACTCAGTCAAAATTCGGGGCCTTAACTCGCCAAACTTGCATCTTCGAGGTTTCAACCTCCATGCACTTCCCTTCTCGTCGGTCATTATCCTTCAAGAGTGCCTTATCCCGATTTTCTATAGAAACTTTATGAGCTCTCTTCCTAGCACGCCTCTCTCTCTTTGCTCGTGTGCTAGGTCTTCCTCTGCTTTGAGATTTAATCTTTATGCCCAAGGATTCCATATTTTCCACTTTAAGCTCTACTCTTTCACTACGCAATATGATGGGCTAGCTTCCGTGAGCGCCTTCTTGTGGTCCTTCTCTTCATGCTCTCTAAGCATTAATCTTATGAGTTCTTGCTCACAGGTTTCACAAAAACCTCTCGTTACCTATGCCCTTCCTTTTCTATCTCTATGATTTCCATTTTTCCCGAACCATAAGTCAGCTTGCAACTTTCTGGCCTATTATCTAGTGGCTCTAGGATTTTCATTGATACGGCATCATTGTTCAATCTTAAAGTGATTTCACCATTATCGAAGTCCATGATTGCTCTGCTGGTTGCTAAGAACGGTCTGCCAATATTGGTCCCAGAGAAGGGTAAAACTATAGTCAAAGGGGGTGAATGACTATAGTAGAGTTTCAAAAACTTTTCTTGTATTTAAAAGATTTTGGGCAGCGGATAAGTCCCTTCTTAAAATGTTGTTTCAAAGTAGATTATGCAATCACAGATATAAGATATAATATAAGCAATTAAATAAATGCAGTAAGGTAAATTGCTGAAAGTAAATTAACACAAGGGTTTATAGTGGTTCAGGGTGGTGTAATCCCTTAATCCACTATTCTCCTATGATGATTGGAGGAATTCACTATTGTTTTCACAGATACAATAGTCTGATTGTCCTTGACTACACAAGCTTCACAATCTTCAAGACTATCACTCCCTGGCTTCAACAGCTTCAGTGACTCAGTCTCTTACACTGCTCCTTGAGAACAAATCTTTCAGCAGCTATCACAAACACAACTTCTTCTCAGATGGCTCTGATTCAGTTGCTTGATTGAAGTGAATTGGATTCACAAAACTTGTTGATCAAACTCAATGCTTGATGTTGGAATTTTAGTTCTCAGTTTTTAGTTGATCACTAGATGATTCGTTTTCAGCACAGATAGAAAGCTTTTCACTTTGACAGTGTTTTTGCTCAGATTCAATCGTTCTTCTTGTATATGTTTTCTTGTCTGTCAATGCCTTCTATTTATAGCCTTGATAATCCTTGATTTGAATTTCCATCCGTTGGCTATATTAATGGGGGGAATAATCCATGATTTTATTCTTGATTCCCCCTTAATTATATTCTCCTTGATTTCAGTGTCGGATTTTACTTCAAACGTTTATGAGAAAATCCGTCCTTGATTGATCCTCTATTGATTGTGCATTTAATGCTTGATCCTCTATATCTTCTTCATATTTCAAAATCTGATCAATTAAGGTTTACTTGGCCGTTCTCTGAACAGTTAAGTGACTATCTGACTTTGCCGTTTAGATCTTCCTTCACTGCTTTGTCTTCACTTAGCCGATAGTCAGTTCACTTTGATGATTCACTGTTTCCTTCATTCTTTTAGGTTCATGAGATTCTTTGTACTTCACTGATCCTTGATTTGTGTGAGATCGGTGTACACCATATTTAACCATTAAGCTTTATCACTTGAAACATAAGTTAGACTTATCCAAGGTCATCACAGACTTCCTTGGTTATAAGTCTGACCATAGTATCTCCATGCTTCTCTGCTGGTACTTGGTTGGCTTCACTCTGCCGAAAATCTATTCTTACTTAGCTGTCCTACCAACTAGTACAATACTTGTATGACTCAACTTATACAAAATGTCAGACTCTAAGTAAAGACTTATATAGAGAATTCTAACTTATTTCAGGCTTGCTATAATAGCTAGTATGGCCATCATCAAAACATAATAAAATGTTCCTAACAATTTCCCCCTTTTTGCGATGCCAAAACCCTCATAAGCCTGAACATAAGTATACCAAACTTTTTCATTAAAAACACTGTAATGAAACTCAACAATTTTACTCATCCATTTAAGGGCAGTAAGGTATTGCATTATAATTATTCAAAGGCATTTATTTCTGTAAAAAAATCAATATAGAAACTGCTACTGCTTCTTTTCTTAAAACCTGATGCCTTTGCCTTTGATGCCCTTGCCCTTATCTGTTGGGCTTGACTTCTTTCCACTGGAGCTCTCAGGCTTTGAGCTTCCTTCCTCTTTTTTGGCAGCACCAAAACGTGCTTCAAGAATTGCATTTGCTTCTTCAGATTGAGGGAGAGGACCATACCTTTTCTCCAGAATTTTGTTGTTGGCCTCAGTTACATTTATTAAGGTTTTGAGTTGATGGCCAGAATATTCCATAACCCATCCAGATGTTGAAGTTGATGAGTGTGGGCATTTAGAGTATCCATCAATGGTTTGAGACTGTTATCAATCTTGTCAGCATGAAACTCTAGATTGGTCGAGACATGGTAGGGGATGAGGTGTTGCAGATTGCAAAGCAAGTTGCCCAGTTTCTCCATGACCTCATCTTGAATCTTGATGTGACTGATGAGGGCTTCAATTTTGTGATTGAAGGAGGTTGCTTTACTCCTTAACGCAGCTTTCAGGTTTTGCCTGCTATGATACTGCTTTTCCATGTCCATAATCAAAGGTTGGATATCCAGATTGAAAAGTCTTTCTAGATCAATTTCTTCTTGAGCCACTTCAACATCCTCATCATCTGCATCTTCCTCCTTCTCTACATCATCCTCATTATCTGTTGTGTCTTCTTCCTTTTCTTCCTCTTTCTCTTCATTCTCACATTCTTTTTCTTCCTCAGTAGTCTCAGGATCAGAGAGAGGTTGCTGAGAAGTGCTTTGCATTTTCCTTCGGCTGGGATGGCACTTTTTCTTCTCCATGTGCTGGAGACTTGATTTCCTCTACTGGTGTTCCCCCTGATCAATGGTGGGGGAGTTGACAAGTTCAGCAGAGTGAGTTTGATCAGCTGGCTCTCTCTGTTGTTTGACAACTTTGCTGAGGCTCCTGAGAAGGACCTCCCGAATTGTCAGATCATCACCTGAAGTCTCTATCTTTTCTTGATCATCATCAAGATGATCTTCTTCCTCTGGTTCTTCTGCTTCTTTGTCTGCCTCACATTCAGTATCATCTTCTTTATTGTCAATTTCTTCCTCATCAGATGAAGTAAGATGATATTCTTCTTCACCTTCCTCCAGATATGCCACTTCTTCTTGTTTCTCTCCCTCAGCCGTTGTATCGTCACTGATGACCACATGGTTATCCAGATTGCTGGTACTGACCATAAGAGTGTCCTCTTGTGCCTTTTAGGATCTGGTTCGTCTTCCCATCCCTGATCTACTGCTTTCGGGTGCTTTCCTTTTCATCCGGTAGAGGGTTTGGGTTTCACAGATGCCTTAACATAGGTAAACATTTCCTTGGACTTGTGTGGAGGCTGTAGATTGATGGGTTTCACTTTCAATGTGTCAAACATGTGTTAAGAGGGAACCCATATGATTTCATTTCCCAGAAATCACCTTTCTTCTGCAAACGCTTGCTTGGTGCCGTGATTGACAGATCAATTTCCTCTTGAATCTAGTCTTCCAATCTATTGAAAACAAATGTTGACCACTCAAAAGGAATACCTTGATAGATAATTGCTATTAACTTGACCCGTAACTCAGTCAAGTTTTCCATTGATCCTTTTCTGCCTTCAATGTTCTTGGTGATAACTGGTGCAAACTCAGCAAATGGAAGTTTGAGTAATGATCTGGGTAGATTGTAGGTTTTACTGTTCTTTTTGGGACTTTGGCTATCACAACCCAGAAGTTGTTGATGTCAATCTGCACAAGCTTCACATTAGCCGGACCAATCATGGGTAGGTGTAAGAATCAGTTGAGAAGACCAGGCGTGATGACCACTCTTTCCCAAAGATTGAACTTTTTATACAGTCGTGATATCTTTTCTTAGCGCTCGGCACAAACTTTGCATTTTTCCAAAATGCAATTAGGTTCTTATAGCATATTCCAGTTATTGGGGGGTTTGGGAAGGTCATTAACCCTAGATTTGTACAGCCATCAACCAATCGTTGGGCTTGTACATCATTATCACAGAAAGAAAGAAAATGCTCAGGCCTAAAAAACGATCCATTGATGATCGATTTTTCAAAGAATCGTTCTGTAAGAGATATTGAAGAGGATGAGGTCATTTGTTGAATGTGATGAATATTTAGAAAAGCTTCGATTTTTCAAAGGGAGAAAATAGGGTTTATGATTTTCAAGAGAGGGTAAAGAATTCTGAAAAATCTCTAAGTGTGGTTTATATAGGATGATTTGTGTCGTGTGAACGTGGTTGAATATAGAAGGATTTTGTGACGTAATGGCGTGATTTTATGTATATAAATCGTGGTATTTGAGTAGTGTGGGAAAGTGGATTTAGGTAAGTAATGATAGATCCCGGGAATCGAGGCGTTTGTAATTCAAAAATAATATGGTTACCTCCATGATTGTAAATTGATCTCCGCGTGTGTAATCTTTCACAGCATAATCCTCCACAACTTCTTGATTTTTTCCACGTGTATAAGGTTGATTTGATACATACTTTAGCTTGCTGGTGACTACAATTCATATTTTGGTGGAGTGCCTTGGTTGTTCACTTAGCCGGTGTAGTGACTTCTTCACTGAGCTGATGTATATAACTGTTCCTAACAATCAGTGAAGTTAACTTCGCTGAGTACCAGTGCCTTACCTGCCACATCTCCTGTAATGGCAAAGGTTGAATCAGGTGGTGAAGTTACTTAGATGATTACTCTAGTTAGCTGCTTCTTAGTACTTAGTCAATTTCTATCATTCCCAACTCAGTTCTCAACTTGCTAAATCTTTCATGACTGAGTGGTTTTGTGAAGATGTCAGCCAATTGATCTTCAGAAGGTATGTATCTTAGTATGACATCTTCTTTCTCAAGATGATCTCTGATGAAATGATGTCTTACATCAATGTGCTTTGTTCGTGAGTGTAATAGTGGATTTTCAGTAATGGATATTGCACTTGTGTTGTCACACATGATTGGAATTGCCTTCTCCTCCATTCCATAATCCCTTAGTTGTTTTCTGATCCAGAGTACTTGTGCAGAACAACTACCTGCTGCTATATATTCTGCTTCTGCTATTGATATGGATATGGAGTTTTGATTTTCGCTAAACCATGATAATAGTCTGCTGCCTAGCATCTGACATGTTCCAGAGGTGTTTTTTCTATCTATCTTGCATCCAGCATAGTCTGAGTCTGAATATGATATCAATTTGAACCTTCCATCTTTTGCATACCAAATTCCAACATTGATGGTGTTCTTCAGGTATTTGATTATTCTTTTAACTGCTAGAAGATGTGATTCCTTTGGTTGAGCTTGAAATCTTGCACACACTCCTACTGCAAAATCTATATCAGGTCTGCTTGCAGTTAGATAAAGTAGGGATCCAATGATTCCTCTATACTATTTTTGATCAACATCTTTTCCACTTTCATCTTTTCCAAGAGTGACTCTTGCACACATTGGTGTATCTGATGTGCCACTTGTGTCCATACCATACTTGTTAATTAGGTCTTTAGTGTATTTTTGCTTGATTGATGAAAATGCCATCTTTCATTTGTTTTACTTGTAGCACAAGGAAGTAATTTAATTCTCCCATCATGCTCATCTGAAATTTGCTCTTCATTAGGTTTGCAAATTTCTCACACAACTTTTCATCCTCTGATGCAAAGATAATGTCATCAACATAGATTTGTACAAGCAATGTACTTGTTCCTTCCTCTAGCTTGAAAAGAGTCTTATCTATAGTTCCCTTGTTGAATCCATTCTTGATCAGGAATTGTGATAGTGTCTCATACCAAGCTCTGGGTGCCTATTTGAGTCCATAAAGTGCCTTTTTGAGCTTGTACACCTTATCTTCTTTCCCTTTGAGTTGTAAACGAGGAGCTTGTTCCATATATACTTCTTCTTCCAAAAGTCCATTCAGAAATGCACTCTTGACATCCATTTGGTAAACTTTGAAGTCTTTGTGGGCTGCAAAAGCTAGAAAGAGTCTGATTGCCTCCAATATTGATACTGGGCCAAAGGTTCATCATAATCTATTCCTTCTGCTTGAGATTAGCCTTTTGCAACTAGCCTTGATTTGTTTCTAACAACTGTTCCTTGTTCATCCATCTTGTTTCTGAATGCCTATTTTGTTCCGATGATGTTGGCTATGTCTGGTCTGTCAACAAGTTCCTCGACCTCATCTCTTTCAAACTCATTTAGTTCTTCTTGCATAGCTGTAATCCAATCAGCATCTTGGATTCCATCATCTATTGTTTTGGGTTCTACTTGAGATAGAAAACATGTTAGCATATGCTCCAGTTGTCTTCTAGTTCTGACTCCTGTGTGAATTGTCTCCAATGACTTGATCTTCAGGATGATCTCTTAGCCAGTTGAGATCTGGTTGAAGTTGTTCTTGACTTGGTGCTTCCACAACTTCAGCTTGTGTATCAACTTCATACTCTTGTGCCGATACCTCTTCTGTTGTATTGACTGGTGGTTCATCTTGATTTCCAAGATTGTGATTTATAATGGTAGCTGGTACTGTTGTATTCATGTAGACTTGTCTTGGTCCTGCTTCTTCAAGTTCTTGAAGGCTTTCACCATTTGTGTTTGACTCATCAAAGACTACATGAATTGATTCTTCAATCACCGGGGTCTTTTTGTTCAGTACTCTGAATGCTTTGCTGGTGTCTGAGTATCCCATAAAGATTGCTTCATCAGCTTTTTCATCAAAAGTATGTAACTGATTCCTGTTCAACACAAAACGTTTAGATCCAAACATATGCAAATATGAGATATTATGTTTTCTTCCATTCCATATTTCATATGGAGTATTTCCATGATGTTTGTTGATGATTGATCTGTTTTGAGTATAGCATGCAATATTTGCTGCTTCAGCCCAGAATCTCTTTGGCAAACATGCTTCTACAATCATTGTTCTGACTGCTTCTTTGAGAGTTCTAGTTCTTCTTTCTGCTACACCATTTTGTTGTGGAGTCCCTGCTGTTGATAGTTGATGCAGTACTCCATTCTCTTCACAGTAGGTTCTGATAATTTCATTTAGAAACTTTGTGCCTCTATCTGATCTGATCTTGATGATCTTCAGTTCCTTCTCATTTTGAATTCTTCTTAGCAAATTTGGCAGGTTCTTGAGTGTCTCTCTCTTCTTGTTCATGAATATAGTCTAGGTAAATTTGGAGAAGTCATCCACCACTACTATAGTGTATTTCTTTCCAATTATACTGACTGGTGTAACTGATCCAAAAAGATCCACATGTAGCAGATGTAGAATTCTTGTTGTTGATTGATAGGACTTTGACTTGAAGGAGCTTTTGATTTGTTTTCCTTTCTGACATGCATCACAGAGACTTTCCTTCTTGAATGTGATCTCTGGCAGGCCTTCAACTAACTTGTTCTTTGATAATGTGTTGATGGTCTTGAAATTTAGGTGATTTAATCTTCTATGCCAAATACAGCTGGTTGATTGTTTACTTTTGACAAGCAAACATGTTTCTGCTTTAGCTGTTCTCCAATCCACCACATACATGTTGTCTTCCATTCTTCCTGCAAGAACCACTGTGTTGGTTTGGCTGTGAATCACCTTGCATCCTTCCTTGTTGAAGTGCACATTGTAGCCTTTGTCACAGAATTGACTAATGCTCAGTAGGTTGAAGTTCAGTCCTTTAACATAGGCCATATTCTGAATCTTCAAGTTGTTTTTTAGCATTATGCCTTCCCCCTTAATTTTACCAGGGTTTTCTTTGCCTCCAAAGGTGACTTTGGGTCCATCAAATGCTTTAAAGTCAGTGATCCATCCCTTGTTTCCTGTCATGTGTCTGGAGCATCCACTGTCTATGCCAGACATCCTACAAAACAAATTAATTATGTTTAGGTACCCAACACTGTTTGGGTCCATACCTGTTAGCAGTCATGCCTCCTACTCCAAGTGTATATCCAAATGATCTTCTTTTTGGATAATTAAAGTCATCAACTACATATGTATAAGGCATGGAAGAATAGCTTCTAATATTTCTACTGAAGGTATACTGATACTTTTCTCTACTTTTGGTTCATTTGCATCCTTTTTCACTTTCCAATATGCTGTAGGAAACCTATGTTTCTTCATGTGTCTAGGAATAACCCTTGGTTGTTTTTCTTAAACACATGATGCATGGCATGAAATGGTTTCTTCCTGTATTTTGGAGGTGCAACATTCCAATCATCTTCTGAAGGGTAAAGTCTTCATTTACCTTTCAGAAAACCTTTGCTTTTGGTTGACTGGATTAATGGTTTGGTCTTCTGTTTCACTACACTGGGTTTTGACTTCACCGGTGCAGGATGAGTGGTTAAAACTATGGTCTGTCCTTTTCTGAACTTTGGTCCATTGTTGGTCCTAGATTCAGAATTGTGTTATCCGTTGTTTCTATTCTCATCCTGACTGTTGTAGCCAAGACCAGATCTGGATCCAAACCTTTTTGAAGGTTTGTAAGCTGGTGCATTCGGTGGTGCAGTGGTGATCTTGACTGGTAAGGAAATTGTCTCAGTTGATCTTTCAACATAGGATGAGTGATCATCTACTGCTTGTTGATCAGTTGAGTGAATCTCCTTACTAGTTTTTTTCAGCTTTTACTTTGTCCATTTCTTTCTTTAATCTTTTATTCTCCTTTCTTAGATTATCACACTCCTGTTCCAGAATTTCATGATTCAACTCAATTTATTCAAATTTACTCATGAGATTTTGAATTAGGTTTGCAGAATCTAGTGGAGAAATAGAATATTGTGCAGTCTCAGATGTGGATGGACTTGATGATGAGTATGGGCTAGAAGTTACCTCAGTTTGATTAGATTCTTTAGCCATAGGTAAGCCTTTTCATTTTCTGAGCTGTCAGCTTCATCATTATCATCAGAATCATCTTCAGATGATTCTTCATTCTTTTCACTACTAGATTCAGCTTTGAGTGCTTTCTTGCTTTTTCTCCTTTCAGTTGTTTTGTACTTCTTCTTGTCCTCATCTTTGTCTTTTTCTTCAGGACATTCAGCCTTGAAATGACCTTTCTTCTTGCAGTTGAAACATTTGTATGCATCATCCTTTTTCATCATGTCTTTGCTTGTGCTAGACTTCTTGTATGATGATGAACCTCCTTTGAATTGCTTCTGTTTGCTAAATCTGTCAAAACATTTTACTAGTAGAGCTACATGTTCCTTCAGCTCATGTGTCTCTTTGTTGTTTGCATCAGCTGTTTGACTTTGCTGGGGTGCAACCAGTGCACTGGCCTTATGTGCCTCTGCTGGTGCACTGTCTTCGCCGTTCAATTCAAATTCATGAGCCTTTAGTTGAGACATTAGAGTTAAGGTATCAGTGGTTGTAAGATTTGTTGTCCCTCTGATTACTGATGTGATGATCTTCCATCTTTCAGGTAGGCCTCTCAAGATTTTCAGGCACACTTCTTTCTATGGATATGTGTGTCCAAGTTGTTGTAGTTCACTGGTGATGCTTGAGAATATGTTGTCCATTTGATCAATGGTTTCACCAGCCTTCATTTTGAACTTCTCAAATTTCTGTTTTGCAACAGACAATTTGTTTTCTTTGATTGCTTCTGATCCTTCACTGATCAGTGCCAATTTGTCCCATATCTCCTTTGTTGTTTTGCAATCTTTGATCCTCATGAACATGCTGCTGTCCAGAGTCTTCAAAATCATGTCTTTTACAACAAAATCGAGATTTGCTCTTCTCCTATCGTCCTTGGTCCAATCTTTCTTGAGTTTGTCTATTACCTTTCCTTGATCTGCTCATGTGGCTACCACAAGTTGTAATTTCAATTGGGCCATCATTAATTACTTCCAGCATCTCCTCATGAGTTGCTGCAAGATGAGACAACATTCTTAATTTATATTCATCAAAATTATTATTATTGAATACAGTACTTTTGATATAAAATTTGAGGAATCCATAAATACAAATTATAGATATATGTATATATATATATATATAGAAAGCACCGATTTGAAAACTATATGGGATCTCCTTGTTACCGTAAAATAGATCTCGAACAAGTTCGATACTAGCAACACAGCACTGCTACCAATTGTTGGTCCCAGAGAAGGGTAAAACAATAGTCAGAGGGGGGGGTGAATGACTATAGTGGAGTTTCAAAAACTTTTCTTGTATTTAAAAGCTTTTGGCCAGCGGATAAGTCCCTTCTTAAAATGTTGTTTCAAAGTAGATTATGCAATCACAGATATAAGATATAATATAAGCAATTAAATAAATGCAGTAAGGTAAATTGCTGAAAGTAAATTGACACAAGGGTTAATAGTGGTTCGTGTCTGTCGTAATCCCTTAATCCACTCTTCTCCTGTGATGATTGGAGGAATTCACTATTGTTTTCATAGATACAATAGCCTGATAGTCCTTGACTACACAAGCTTCACAATCTTCAAGACTATCACTCCCTGGCTTCAACTGCTTCAGTGACTCAGTTTCTTTCACTGCTCCTTGAGAAAAATCTTTCAGCAGCTATCACAAACACAACTTCTTCTCAGATGGCTCTGATTTAGTTGCTTTATTGAAGTGAATTGGATTCACAAAACTTGTTGATCAAACTCAATGCTTGATGTTGGAATTTTAGTTCTCAGTTTTGAGTTGATCACTAGATGATTCGTTTTCAGCACAGATAGAAAGCTTTTCACTTTAACAGCGTTTTTGCTCAGATTCAATCATTCTTCTTGCATATGTTTTCTTGTCTGTCAAGCCTTCTATTTATAGCCTTGATAATCCTTGATTTGAATTTCCGTATATTGGCTATATTAATGAGGGGAATAATCCTTGATTTTATTCTTGATTCCCCCTTAATTATATTCTACTTGATTTCAGTGATCGGATTTTTCCTCAAATGTTTATCAGAAAATCCGTCCTTGATTGATCCTCTATTGATTTTGCATTTAATGCTTGATCCTCTGTATCTTCTTCATATTTCAAAATCTGATCAAGTAAGGTTTACTTGGCCGTTATCTGAACAGTTAAGTGACTATCTGACTTAGGCATTTAGATCTTCCTTCACTGTTTTGTCTTCACTTAGCCGATAGTCAGTTCACTTTGCCGATTCACTGCTTCCTTCATTCTTTTAGGTTCAGGAGAATATTTGTACTTCACTGATCCTTGATTTGTGTGAGATCAGTGTACACCATATTTAAACCTTAAGCTTCATCACTTGAAACATAAATTAGACTTATCCAAAGTCATCACAGACCTCCTAGGTTATAAGTCAGACCATAGTATCTTCATGCTTCTCTGCTGGTACTTGGTTGGCTTCACTCTGCCGAAAATCTATGCTTACTTAGCCGTCCTACCAACTAGTACAATACTTGTCTGACTCAATTTATACAACATGTCGACTCTAAGTAAAGACTTATACAGAGAATTCTAACTTATTTCAGGCTTGCTATAACAGCTAGTAAGGCCACCATCAAAACATAATAAAATGTTCCTAACAGCCAAATAGAACAGGGTCACTCGCATCCTCAGGTACGTCTAAAACCATGAATTTTATAGGAAATGAGAATCCTCCTGCCTTAATAGTACAATCCTTTAGCAGGCCGGCAGGCATATCTCAGGTTCGATCGACATAGGTCATGGACCGTGTTTGATCCATGACAACCGGAAGCTTAATCTTTTGGCAGATGGATAGAGGAAGAATGTTACCACTTGCACCGGAACCACAAAGACTAAACCTACAAATATACCATTGATAGAGATTGGGAGTCGAAACGTTCCAGGGTCTCCTAGCTTTTCTGCTGTATCAGAGTCCGGGTAATCATTAGACTCTGATAACATAGTGTACGGATCCTCCTCCAGATCATCGGAGTCGTAATCGGATGAAAGATCAATTAACTCGATAGGAAATGTACCTGGTCGATAAGTCTCATACTTCTTCGGGTTTTCCTCGGCTTCTTGTTTAAGCTTTTCAGTCTCCTCCTCCACGCGCTTCTTATCAACTTCATATTGCTCTCTGACTTCTGATCTAGGATACATAGAGATTGGTTTGATGTTCAACACAGTATGAGACATTGCGTTTGACTCGTCTAGACTTAATCACTTTTGCTTGACTGAATTTCCGAAGTGTCTTTATATTCCTGCAAATAGACAAAATAAAATAAAGAAAAGGTTAGCAACTCCCGCTTCAGTTGGGGAAGAGCCCAACTGTTGCGGACCTACTAACTAAAATCAATTGGGAATAACACAGAATAACGAAGGCTGTTCAGGATTCGTTTTTCTGAGACTCGGTAAACCAAGGGTAAGCCACGGTAAACCGGACCTAGAATTTCTTATTCTGACATCATAACTCGCTCTGCAATCCTCTGGCCAACGGCCAACTTTACTGGATCAGGATCAGGATCAGGCTCAGCCCAACTTGCAGGTGCTATAACTTAGGAACCTTCTTTATTGAATCCTTAACAACACGCTGTCCTCCCATGTTTTTGGGTGACGAATTGTTTCTTCAACCAGACAGTCTCCTTTTAAGCCGGTGGATAAACGACAGAGCGGGATCCGTTCCCACAGGTTCTCTTTCCAGCTCGCTGCACGCTCCCACCGGAACCAGACTCTTCAGGTCAACCAGCTTTTGTCTCAACAAATGCCGGCCTCGTAGCGTCCGTAGCACCCGCCCTGGCAGCAGATGAACTCGTCCCGCCAGAAGTCTTTTGCTTCTTCTTATTTGAGGCAATCAGATTAGCCTCCTTTCTAGCACGGATTCTAGAGTCCGCGACCTTAACAACTCGAGCAACATTGGGGGCCGACCACTGAACTTGGACACTGACGCTGGCCCTATCTCTCTCCTGGCTAGCAGCATGGGAAGCAAAACTACAGAGCTTCTCATCCCTTAAACCTCATCCGAAGAAATGGTTCGAGTATGGACAATAGGTGGAGTAACTACAGAGGGGAAACCAGTGGGCTGTCAGCCCTGAAATGAGCTTGTTCAATCTTCACCTGCTGATTCCGCCTGTGCGATTCAGCCCATCTTTCACTGGCATCCATTTCTATCTGTGACAAAGACAAAATCTTACATGCCTCTAAAGGTGAGCCCAATTACTCACCCATCAGAAGCTGGGAACAATGAGTGTTCTAAGCTAGTTGGCACCAAACCCACAACATTCATCACTAAAATGCAAGAATCATACATACACAGGCTTCTCTCACCGGCTAAACGTGTTACTAGATAAAAAATCAAAATCAATAAGCATACCTCGAGTACTTTTAAAATTGAGATCAAAACTCAAGAAAACTGCCTTGCAACTCGGCTGGGTAATCTCTCTTCTCGCCGAAAATCTTCAAACGGCTGCCGGACCTCGTTCGCTTGCAATAGCTCGGATATGCAAAAGTATTTTAACAGGGAATTCCCCGCTTTTATATAGAAGCCGGAAGTGGAGTGACTCCGTTCAAAATTCAAATCATTAATCACGCATCCTTTCGAATACTGCAGTCATAATGGTAGTCGTTATCGGGTCACGTAACCCAATCAGAAATCATGGCCTGCCAAACCACAACGGCTGTTGTCAAGATTACCACAATTAGGGCTTTACTAGCAACAACATCTAACAACTGGCATCTTGTGACACTCTGATTTTAAGACATTTGTTATAGGTTAAAATTAATACGATTGTGGTGTTATTTCTTAATAACAACAATGTATGTTCATATGTGTGTAAATATAAGTTACACAGATATATACATGTACTTGTATTTATAAGTTTGCATTTATATTACATATGGATTAATATGTGTGGATATATATATATATATATATATATATATATATATATATGTGTGTGTGTGTGTGTGTGTGTGTAAATATATACGTATGACATAAATGTATATACATATTTATTTATATAGTTTGAGATAGATATATTAGTCATCTTTGTATAAATATTGTGTAACGTGGATGTCCATTAGATGTAATATATATCAATGTAATATATATATATATATATATATATATATATATATATATATATATATATGTGTGTGTGTGTGTGTGTGTGTGTGTGTGTGTGTGTGTGTGTTAAATATATACGTATGACATAAATGTATATACATATTTATTTATATAGTTTGAGATAGATATATTAGTCATCTTTGTATAAATATTGTGTAATGTGGATGTCCATTAGATGTAATATATATCATTTCGGTGTCAAATACTAACCCGCACAGCTAGCCAGCTAGTTTAATTAATAGCTAAGTATCGACGCAAGCACGATAAATTAAGTGGATAAGTATCGACATAAATACATGATGTAATCGATGGATGTTTTTACACAATAAAAACCATATGTAATTTGTCGTGTCTTCATTAGATGGTATCGTGTTAGCCGTTTATATTTAAAATAATTTTCAAGCCCGCTGTTAGCACGCGATGAGGTTATGGCTACCTCTTTAGTATCACATGTAATCACAAGGTGGAATTTGCTAGCCCTGCTACTTATATATATATATATATATATATATATATATATATATATATATATAATGATAAGAGGAGAAGAAAATCCATCTTTTATATATATACTAGTGGTGTTTTCTGTGCGATGCACGGAAGTGGCCCTCGTTCCGGGTTTGTTTCGATTGAGTTGTTATTGGCGTGTGTATCCGAGTCGTCTATTATATGGAAGTTGCGGTACTTGCATAGCAAAATGGTCTTTTGACCATAGAATCTTGGTGTCCAAAAGTGATGGTTTACCATATTACATATCAGTGAACATACATACCAAAAGGATCGCAGCTAGAAAGTTTATATTGTACAAAACGACTCCGAAGAACATTAGTTTGGATGCAAAATATAGTGAATTCATGTTAAAGTTCATTAAGGGCTTGAAGAGTGATGATGTTGGAAATCACCTATAGATCCAAATAACCTCTAGAACGATTCAAACAAGAACAAGACAATGGGGACTGTGATTTGGGTATGATTAAGACTGAGCCTGGGAGTTAGCTTCTCTCAAGTTGCCTACGTATCCAATAGTCAAATTGGAATCAAGTCATTCGTAGTTCCCTAGGGTTGTTTATATAGGGAGGCGTCTCACCCCTTTTCTTGTCAAACAAGTCGTAGAACCCTTAAACCTTAAGGATCATCACGTGTCTATCTCGGATAAGGGATAATCATTCGAATCATGGGATTTCCTTCCGGTGATCCAGAGATTCTCCTATAATATAAGCACATGTGTTATTTATCATTTAAGGAAAGAGCCAGTCGGCTTTTGATGGGCTCCTCAGGTCGTCTCGACCTGAGCTGCGCGTCCTACCTCCAGACTTGCCGAGCTGGCCTGCAGTATCGTAGTCGGGAAGTATATGGATAGACCTCCCTCCTTGGGTAGGGTCTTACTACTGTGGGGCTCCTGGCCCTACAAGCGGTTAACTTCGAGGTGTTATAGAGGCGACACGTGGCCGGGTCTGTTTCCACCATCGTCATAAGCCCCCCAGGTCTGGCCGGACTACTTAGGAGCTGGGTAGACCTGAGATCAGCTCGGATGTTTCAAGATAGCATGCTTGCCATGACACGTGTCCCTGCTACCGTTTAGGCTGTCGTATTGAGTGTGAGAAACGAAGCGTCTTTGCACATACCGTAATAATGGGGCGGTTTTTCCAAGACTTCTTTTTGGGGTTTTATAACTCCCTAGTCTTATCACATCCCCTCAGAAGTTACTCTTTAAATCAAGTGTGAAGTCGGGACGGTTGCCATTCCATTCTTCTATCTCTCCGATCTCTTTCTTCAAGTAAGCTCTCTCTCTTCTCTTATTCTTCTAAGTCTTTTCTGTTGTTAATGAGCGAACCTATAATCCTTACTGATAGTTCCATTGAGGCCTTATTTGAATCGGAGCCGGAATTAGAGGAAGAAAGTACCCTTACCGGAGTCAATCTCGAAAGGCCTGCCCTTTCTTTTTTCAATCCTCCCCCTTCTTCCTCATCTTCTAGATTCGTCCTTACCCTTAAGTCATTTATGGCTCTGAAATCACAGGCGGCCTGCCATGGCATTGATACCAAACTAACTTCCGCTGAAGTGACCCGCATTTGTAAACAATACAACCTAACAAATCCGCTTTTCAAACCCACTGTCCCTGCTCCCGGTGTTTATGCCTATCAAGCCCCGGCCGGGTACTGCGCTGTCTACAGATAGCAGCTCTTATGCGGTTTAAGGTTTCCGATTTGCCCGGCCGTTTTAGCTGTCCTGGAGCATTATGATCTAGGGTTGGCCCAGATCGTGCCTAATGGAATAAGGGAGATAGTGGGCTTCGCCATTTGGTGCAGATGTGCCTGCATCCACTTCAAAGTCCAAACATTTCGACTGTTCTTTCAACGTAAATAGGTGCCTGGGCAGGCTGGGTACTACTGCTTCCCTCGTCGGGGGGATTTCATGCCTGACGTTCAGTTCACTGAGCCGGGGGAGACTTCGTACAAAGGTTGGAAAACTAGATTCTTCTTTATCTGTCCCGAGGTGGCTCGGAACCTGGGTAGGTGGAACTCCTCGGATCTGGACAGCGATCCCCGGCCAACTGACGTGGATAGGAAACTTCTAGACGACATTCGCAAAAGCGGAGTGTATATCAAGGAGAAGAAGTATTCTTCTGAGTTGATTTTTGCTACCCAGTTGCCCACTGCGGGCCCTGACCCATATAGGGAGTTAGATAAGGAGGAGTACAAGATATGTAGGGCTTTAATACTTGCTTTGTGCCACACTTTACTATTTGTAAAATATTTTCTAACATGTCTTGTTATCCATTTTGTCAGTGTCTTCCTTTGCCGATCTCCTGGAGGATGTTACCGATGAAGTGGCTCCTTCAGTCAACCCTGGCGAACCTACCCCGGGAACTGAGCGGCAAGAGGGCATAGAGCCGGAACGCCTCCGAGCTGCCGGGACTATCCTGACCCCCTCCTCGGCCCAACTCTTGTCCGGACAACCAGATGACTCCTCCGGGGAAGTGGAGCGGATAAACGTGGATGGAGATCAGGAAGAGAGAGAAGATGCGATCGAGCCTAGCCGGAAGAAGAAGGTAGTCTCTCCCTCAACCCGGAAGGGTCGATCAAAAAAGAGGAAAGCAGCCCGTCAGACCATAGAGAATGTTGAAGATTCTCGTGAGGAACAATCTTCCCCTAGACACAATCGGTTGTACGAGCTGTCAGACCAGGATCTCGCCGCTGTGGTAAGTTCTTGAATAAATATGTCTGTCCTTCTTATTTGTCTTGCCTCCTTTTTACCTTTTCTTTGTCTTTTCTAGGGAGCTCAGGTCGGTCAGGAGTTCCTGGATCGTCTTGCTGAATCTGCGGTGAGTAAGGAGGCTCTGCAGGGAACAATCGAGGAGCTCCGAGCGAGTCATGATAGGCACAAAGAAGCCTCCAAGGCTGAGGACCAGGAGATTGCGGCTCTGAAGAAGGAACTGGTCGAGACTTGGGCCAAGTGCACTGCTGAACTTCAGGCCAAGCATGATGAATATGTGGCAGAGAACTCTGAGCTTGTGCATGAGTATAAGTCCTCCGATCATCTAGCCGGAGCTCTGAAGGTCTTGTTGAACCCTGTCATGCAACATGGGTACACGACGGGTGTGGACGAGGCAAAAGAACAGCGCCCTGAGCTGGTTCTTTCAGACCTTATGCATTATCGTTCCATGTACAAAGAAGGAGCAGGTCAGATCTATGATGCCCGGTTGAGAGAAAAGCAGTTGAAGACATCGGGGTCAAGTATGCCAGACGTCGTCCTGCTTCTCAGAGTGCTGGACCAGCCCCATCTTCGACAGAGCAGGTTCCGAGGACCCAGACATGATTGCTTCTCCTTATGTTGTACCTTGAGACTTTGAAACTTTTTGCCCCATTTCATGTACTTTGTTTATACTTTTTGGTGCCCTGCCCACTACATTTTGTACTTTGACTTCACTTGGTTTATTTTGGGTTTAAATGTTCGCATTCTGTCTTATTCTGTCTTATAGATGCCCCCTTCCCCCCCAAGTATGGCATGCATTACTGAAGGTTTGGACGACATACTAAGTTTTGATAAAATCCTGTTATGTATTCGCTTAAATTCGGCATCCGACTCACGGACTTAGGAGGTTTGACTTTTGCAAACCTTCTGAGTATAACCTGACTCAGTTAAAAACCCTGTCCTGGCTTGAGGAATCGGGAAGCTTGTGGTGTTCAAGCTTTCTGGGTCTGACCTGCAGGACTCAGTTAAATTCTGGCCTGACCTGCAGACTTAGGAGGTTTGACTTTTGCAAACCTTCTGAGTATAACCTGACTCAGTTAAAAACCATGTCCTGGCTTGAGGACTCGGGAAGCTTGTGGTGTTCAAGCCTTCTCGGGTCCGACCCGCAGACTCGCTTAAATTCTCGCCCGACTCAGCGGACTTAGGAGGTTTGACTTTTGCAAACCTTCTGAGTATAACCTGACTCAGTTAAAAACCCTGTCCTGGCTTGAGTACTCGGGAAGCTTGTAGTGTTCAAGCTTTCTGGGTCTGACCTGCAGGACTCAGTTAAATTCTGGCCTGACCTGCGGACTTAGGAGGTTTGACTTTTGCAAACCTTCTGAGTATAACCTGACTCAGTTAAAAGAAAATAATCGCATCATAGAGTATAACAATATATAACACGAAGGAATCATATTTTATTAGAAATCAAAGGTGTTTGATAACACTTTTATTGAAAAAGACAACATAAAATGAAAAGATAGAATCAGGCCTGGATTCGTCTCAGGCAAAAAACATCCTAAGGTTGCTGGCATTCCAGCTTCTTGGTACGGTCTGACCACTCGCATTAGCTAGCTGGTAGGCACCTTTTCCGTGAACTATTACCACCCTGTACGGGCCTTCCCAGTTCGGGTTAAGCTTTCCCTGGGGACCCTGCTTGCTGACCTCGTTCTTCCGCAACACCAAATCTCCTTCTTTGAAGTACAAATGTTTGACTTTAGAGTTGTAATACTGGGATATTCTCTGCTTATACTTTGCCATCCGAATATAGGCCACTTCCCTGGCCTCTTCCAAGTTATCCTTGGCGTGTCTGAGCTCGATGTCCTGATCTGTGCTCGTATGGAGCTCGGTCCTCGGGGAGGGGAGACCTATTTCGGCCGGAATGACCGCTTCACAGCCATAGGCTAAGGCAAAAGGAGTTTCTCCGGTAGCCGAGTTTGGAGTCGTTCTGTATGCCCAAAGGATGTTAGGCAAATGTTCGACCCATGCTTGTCCCTCTTCTTCCAATCTCTTTTTCAACCCAACCTTGAGCTGCATGTTTGTCTGCTCTACCTGGCCGTTGGCCTGGGGGTAACCGACAGAGGTGAAATGTTGGACTATACCCAGATCGGCGCACCATGACCTGACTGTCCTATCCTCAAATTGCGTTCCATTGTCTGACACCAGGATCTTGGGTATCCCAAAACAAAATACTGACAGACCTAAACCTAACTTTGGAAACGGTGCCAGAAAGCTGACGGACATTACCTAGGCTATACAGATCCTAACCGGCAGTGTACCGGGTCAAATTGTAGTGCTAGTCTAGTGAGTCAGGTCGTATTCCTCAGGGAAAACATGGTAATTCTTTTAAGTGGGGTTAAACACCAAGAAGCTATTATTAACTCGATCTAAGTCGCAGCTTTTAACTTTTCCTCGGGTTAGATAGTTAGATCGCTTAGATTAGTTAGTAATGTTAGAGTTAGATGTTAGTAAAACAGAAAATAAAACAAATAAATACTAATATAATATATATTTTTGGATCTAGCCAAGAATTATGTTACTGAATCAATATCTTTTAGTAGAAATAAATGAGACAGATCTTCCTTTATTCAAGGTGTAAATTATATATGAATCGGTGTACTCCTAAGCTAGACAACTCCTCCTCACACGAGCGTATGAAATTGTCATATGTCTCATCAACTGTCCAATGTCATCCAAAGCATAGGTCACTCCCGTTTTGTCATACGAGCAATGTTTCGAATTTCGATTAAAACAGATAAATTAACGTAATACGATCTTGAGCACAATTTTAATAAGATTTGTTTTTCTAGGACAAATCTGCCCCCGGGTAGGAAATCGGATTCCGTTGTCACTCGGCCATTTTTACCCTCCGGTCTTTCAATTTTTACGTTTCATTAAGCGCAAATAGAAAGAGATTCATCATAATTAATTTTAATCATTATTACCAGAGTCGATCATTCATTTTACCAAAATTAACTAATTCAGATTCATATCTTGGCTAGATATATTTTTAGCTTAACATAGTTATAATAAACATCATAATATTAGAATAAATTACCGATTACAACTGTTGAATCGGGGTCAATTCCGCCAGATCTACAATCTTCGATAATTATTCTACCAATCTCGTGCTCTTCCTTTTAAAGAAAAAGGAAACAAAGACATCCTCGTTAATTCCCGATGAGCACCATGACTTTTGGCTGTATTACACAACTCTTCGAAAAGATAGAGGTGATGATGTGGATCCTCATCATCTTCTCCTAGAAATTGGGCTCTTGTGTCAATTAAACCAAAAAGATGAGATTTTATTTCAAAATTATTTGCTCCTTTATTGGGTAAACGAATTGGATTATTAATCTGGTACCTTCTTACGGCCTGATCACAAATAAGTCTCGGGTTTGGTGGGTGATTATGCTTATTCCGATTCTGATTATTTCTATTCCCTTGGGCATGATCAAGCCCTTGTTCCGGTGTTTCATTACTGATTTCAGTCATTCTCGTATTTCGATTTGAAGATGATACTTGGTCAGGATTTCCCTGACTGATATGACCGCTTTTACACTCTACTCTTAACTGCCTTCGTGTTTAAATCAGGTTTATAAGGATTGAGTGGGGCCTTACCACTTCTGGTCATCAACTAACAAAAATATAAAATGCTCGAATTTTATAGAAGAATAAAATTGGTAACTAAAAGAAGGTAGTTACCAACGAAAAATAAAAAAGAATTGAGATAAGAAGAGTGTTGACTTATCCTCGAGAATTTTGAGCTAATACAAGTAGTAACCCTAGACACAAAGAAAGAAATTAGCGACGTTTTCCCCGGCAACGGCGCCAAAATACTGACAGACCTAAACCTAACCTTGGAAACTGCACCAGTATTGGTGGCACCAAACTGGGATTTACCTTTTGAGATTATGTGTGATGCAAGCGATTTAGTCGTAGGAGTGTTTTAGGTCAAAGGTATAATAGAATTCTCAAAGCTATTTACTATGCATCTCATACGTTAAATGCAAAATCAATTAAACTATGCAACTACGTAAAAAGAACTCGTTGACCGTAATTTTTGCCTTAGATAAGTTTAGATCGTATATTGTTGGCTCTAAGGTAATAGTTTATACGTACCATTCAAAGATTGAAATATTTACCGAGTAAGAAAGATGCGAAACCACGTCTTCTTAGATGGATTCTTCTACTTCAAGAATTTGATATTGAGATTAAAGATAAAAAAGGAAGTGAGAATGTAGTAGCGATCATCTAAGTAGAATGGAAACCGAGGAAGAAATAGGAAATGAAATTAAGGATTCGTTTCCGATGAACAACTCGTTTAGAATCGATATGCCTTCAACCATGCGCTTATTAAAGAAAAGAATTCCTTCTAAGGAAAATTCACCTTGGTTTGGAGATATCATTAACTACTTAACTCCGTGATTACATTCCGTCTCATTGGACTTGGCAACGAGAAAAAAAGAAGTTCTTTTATGACTTAAAATTTTATTACCGGGAGGAACCGATCTTTTCCGTAAATGTTCGGATGGAATAATCGAAAAATGTGTGCCTGATAATGAAATTTTAAGTGTTTTATCGTTTTGTCATGATCGTGAGGCAGAGGTCATCATGGAGGATGGAAAACTCGCTTTTAAAGTCTTGCAATGTGGTTTTTATTGGCCTACACTTTATAAAGATGCGTATACGTATGTTAAATCTTGTGAGTCTTGTCAAAAATGGGGAAATGTATCTAAAAAACATGAAATGCCTATGCAACCTATTTTAGAATGTGAGTTATTTGATGTTTGGGGTATAGATTTCATGGGACCTTTCCCTATATCTTTTGGAAAAAGATTTATTCTTGTAATGGTAGATTATGTTTCGAAATGGGTAGAAGCTGAAGCTCTTCCCACTAATGATACCAAAGTTGTTATACGATTCCTTAAAAAGAATATATTTACACGTTATGGCATTCCTAGGGCGATCATTAGTGATAGAGGTTCACACTTTTGTAATAGACCATTTACTAAGTTAATTGAAAAATATGGTGTAACGCATAAGTTAGGAACGCCTTATCATCCGCAAACCAAAGGGTCGCAGAGGTGTCAAATAGAGAGATTAAAAGAATCATAGAAAAAACAAGTGGATTCAAACCGTAAAAACGGCGCTTAGTTAGATTAGATGATGCGTTATGGGCATACGGAATGCCTTTTAAAACTCCAATTGGTCGTTCTCCCTACAAATTAGTCTTTGGTAAATCTTGTCATCTCCCAGTAGAGTTAGAACACCGAGCATTCTGGGCTATTAGATTTTTAAATTTCGATCCTAAGGCTGTCGGTGATCATAGATTACTTCGCCAACGAAATTAGAAGAATTTCGCCTTGATTCATATGAAAATGCTCGAATCTACAAGGAACGCACGAAATCGTTCCATGATAAGAGAATATATAGTCGTGAGTTCCATGTAGGTGATCGAGTGTTATTGTACAATTCACGTTTGAAGTTGTTTCCGGTAAGCTTAAATCACGATGGACAGGACCATTTAAAGTAACACGAGTTTATAAATGCTGAGTCGTTGAACTAATCGATGGGAATACAACTTTTTTAGCCAATGGTCACAGGGTGAAGCTATTTCGGAAGGTGAAGAAATCTCTCGATAAATGAAGAGATATTGCGATCGACCCTCCGAAAGACTAAAAAGCAAAGGTTTTAAAAGCCGAAAGTATCAAATCACCAGGTTTTATCTTTATTTTTTTATGTCTAAACTAGTTTCGTCTTTTTACCGGATAGACGTAAAAGAACTGGATGTCTTTTTTAGATAGATTAGGAGTTTTTGTTTTGCTTTTAAAGTTTGGTTTTAATAGAGATATCGCCTTTACTATAGAAGCCTTAGTTTTTGAACAAAACAAGCAATTGTTGAGAGAGAAAAAATTGAAAGAAGTTTGTAATGGTACGTCAAGAAGCTCGATAAAGAGAAGGGCTAAGTTTTTAAGGAAGTGCGTAATGTGGAAAAATTGAACACAAGGGCGATGTGGGAAAAATTTAACTCAATCTCAGAGTGAGTGTTTGAATGTAATTAAGAAGGGAACGATTAGGTGGTTAACCGAAAATCCCGATGGACTTCCAAGACTTAATTCAAACGCTACATTTCTAGGATATAGTTTGCTTGAAAGGTATGTTAGAAATCTGGAGTTTGTAGAAATTGAAGAATTAGAAACCCCGTAGGTTCAAGTATTTTATTGTTTTTAGTTTTATAAAATTTTTGCATAACTTTGAAAATCTTATAAAATTGGATCTTTATAAAATTAAGGAGTTTTATAAAAGTTTTATAAAAAGTTTTTTAAGTTTTTAGATATTTTATAAGAATTAATAGAAATTTATTGAATTTTTATAAACTTTTAAATAAGTTTTATAAAGATTTTATAAATTTTGAGAAATTGTTATAAAATTTATGAATTTTATTTTTTTATTAAGTTTTTATTGAGTTTTATAAGTTTTATATCAAAAATCCAAAAAAATAAAAAATTTCGAAAAAAAAGCATAAAAATTGCATACGGACCGATCCGGCCCTTACACCGGACCGATCCGGGATCGATTTAACCTAAAAGGACGGGGACACTTTCTTCTTCCTCATTTCCACCTCTTTTCAAAGAAGAGCGGCCCGCACCACCTCCACCCCAAAAATTTTCTTTTTCTCCTCAAAAATACAAATTACACTACACCATTACATACATTCTTTCTCTTTTACTCTCCTCTCTTCAACACAAGTGAAGAATTTGAAAAAGATCGAACACAAGCTCCATTTCATCCCGGAGGCTTATACGACTTTTCCGGCCACTTTTCACTGTTTTTGTTCATTATAAGGTATAATTTGTTTACTCTAGTTATCAATTTCATAATTTTTATAATTTTTAGATTTATTTTCAACTGTTTTGAATTTTTCGTGTGTTGTGACATTTTATTTTGTGTTGTTTTTCTCGTTGTTTTTATTGTTGTTTTGTCAATTCAATATCGTAGAATGGCCTCATCCAAATCGAAAATTCTCTAAGAAAAGAAAGCCTAATATTCCAATAGAAATACCGGTCGTAGAATTAAGAGATTTAACACCGGAAGAAGAATCGTTAGTTTTGTCGCTGCTGACTTCACCTCAAGCTAAGAATGCTTATAGGAATATCTATAGTAAATGTGGAGTTGTGTTGGAAAGAGGCTTAGATTTTGATGACTTAGGAGAGGAGGTTAGGCGTATTTTTGCTAGACGCCAATGGTTGGATTTTGCGGCTCAAAGGACGGGAGAGATCAATACTACCTTAGTGGCGTAATTTTATGCGCTTTGTCTACTTTGACACCCACTGAGGGTAGTATGATAGAGTCTATTCCCCTTAGGTCTAGACATGTTTCTTTTAGTCCGGAACTGATTAATGCTGTTTTAGGAGTAGAAGTTTTTCCAGATGAAGAAGATTATAGAGCTGTTTATGGATTAGATGATCCTGCTATGTATGAGCAGATTGCCTCTAGAGCTCAGAGGGAGTTTGATGCTACAGCAGAGTGGGTGGACAACAGATTTAATTATGGGAAGTGTTTTAGAGATCTGAGGGCAATCAAAAGATTTTTAAGCCATACTCTCTATCCCACTACCAAACACACCGCCTTTGGTAAAGAAGATTTATGCATTACTTGGGCGATGATTCATGATATTAAGGTGGATGTAGGGAAGATCATGTATAGAAGGGTTTTCGAGTTTATTGTTACTGCCAAGGCAGGAAGTCACATGTACTTTCCCGGCTTTATTTCGCATTTATGTCGTAGATCGGGAGTTCCTTTCCCGTCTAACGACAAGTTGATGATGGCGGATGAGTCCCCGATAGGCCCTAGTCCGAGGAGGTCTCCGCAGGGTTCGATAGACTCGATAGTTAGACGTAGTACCCCTCCACCACCTCCACCCGCCCACCCGTTTCGCATTTTCATCTTTTTCTCGAGCAACAAAGCGGACTTCTCTCCCAAACACTATTACATACGATATGTTTCAATCCTTAGTATCGATGTAGCCCGAGGACAAAGCTAATATGGCTTTGTTTGCCGAGCGAGTAGGCGGTGGAGTGATGATTTACGTAGAGGGATGTCGAGACATGAGCGATGCATCTTGATCCTTCTTTCGATAGAATCCGCCTATCCGCCCCGTCAATCTAACCCGTATACGTTACCGTAATGGATAGCACCTATTCCACCATCTCGAGCTTTCATCATATGCCAAATCCTTTTGGGAGCCGCCCTAGTGGTCGTGGTGTCTTTTATACGGGTTCTCGTGGTGCGCTTACATCTAGTCGGGGAGGATTTTCGGATTTTGCGGGGATGACGTCAAGTATGAGTTCGTTGGGTCTCGACGGTTCGGTTCGGACCACGACTACGTTTCCACGCCCGCCACGTCATCGGTTCCAAGTATGAATGATCCGGTTTACACACCGCCGACGATGATGATGTTGACATTGTTTGATTTTAAACAACTTATATTATTTCTAAACATTTTATGACTGTTTATTTTATTTTCTGCATTTTAACTTTAGTTGATAAGTTTGATAGTTTAATAAGTTTTCGATTTCATTAAACATATTCTGTCGTAGTCGTAAATTTATTTTTAATAGTATTTAAATATTTCATACAAAATCAAAAATCTAAAAAATATATTCGCATGTAGTATTCGTGTGTCGTTTTATCCGTATCGGTGAGATAATATTGAACAAAGTTAATTTTTATAGCTTTATAGCTTTATAGCTTCTCAAATAGCATGAAGGCTATTAAGTTGAACAAAGCAAACTTGAACTTTACAACCTTCATACGGTAAAAAAATCTTAAAGCCGGACCGGTCCGGCCGCTTCAGACCGATCCGGGAATAAAATCTCGCTTAGTCATACCGAAAGTGTTAGTATGCATACACGTGTACTCTAATTTTTATCCATTTAAGGACGAGAGAGTTGAAAGTAAAAATTTGCCAATTCACTCACTACTTTCAATCCTTTTCTTTTTACCGCATCTGTTTAAACTAAAATGTCAAACCGATCATCACCATCAGTCAATTCATACGATCCGGAGGCAGTTGATGTTTTTGTCCCGGAGTATAACGCTTCAAATGTTAATTTGTTGGTGAATGCGAGGTTTGCAAATTCTCCTATATTGATGGAAAGGGGTATCAATTTTGAAAAAATTGATCAGTTCGGAAGGGATTTAATTCAGAATCAAGGATGGAAAAAATTTGTTAAGCAACCGGTAGAGAATCCGGGTTGTTCGTCAACTATTTAAGATAATTGTTAATGGTTTTATTTAATTTAGTTTAAGTTTGGTTTGCTTTAATAAGTTAGAGTTGATTGAGGTTAGTAAGTTAATAGTCAGTTTGTTTTATTTTTAGTCTGTAATAGTTTCTTTTTGTTTAATATATATGTTGTTTGATTTTAATATACGTGTGTTATCAATGTTTATAACGATCATCTATAATTTTAATTTAATTTTCGAACCTACTTTTTCATACTTATTGAACATCGGGACGATGTCAATTCGTAAGTGGGGAGTAGAGTTAGGTTTGAAAATTTCATTAAAATTTTCGAAAAAATTAATAAATATTTATAAAATATAACTTTTTTCATATAAATTAGTACTTTAATTACTTATTTCTTAGTTTTAATTTTTCTTGAATAATTTAAGTTGGTTAATATATGAATAAAAATGATATAATTCGAGAGGATTAATTTTTGATTTAGTAAAATATATTAGATATATAATGAATATGTTTTATATCTTTTATAAGATTTTTAAGATTTTGAGTATGTATAACTAAATAATTTTTATCAAATATTTCTTTTATGGAATTATTCAAGTAATTTTTATATTTATAAATAAATTTTTAGATAATTTTCTTTTTAAGATTAATTATGAATTTGGAATCAAAAATTAGGAATGATGATTTTTGGGCACCACAAAAATATAACTATAGCCAAATAACCTACCCGAATAAAATTTCCAATTTTTGACCCCACCTCACCTTTTAAAGAGTGATCAAGACCTCACTCGGAATTTTAGCCATTTTGATTAACTAGAAATTTCCGATCCTTAGCTTATTTTGGTCTACATTTCTTTGACATTCTTCGAGTTTGTACGTACTTATGAGAGGAGATGATGACGAGAAAAAGTTAAGAGTTGAGAAAAATGGTATATGCCGAGATTGGAATGAGTTCGATATGTTAGATTTTTAAGAATTAAAGCACCATTTTTACACGAATAAATCGAATATCAAGTATCTTCCCTATCTTTGATCGACCAAATATATGTCCGATGATAGTAGTCCAAATAGGGGATTATCTCGAAATGTCCTATTGCGAGAATGAAGGCATAAGTCGAATCAAAAGATCTCAAGAATGATTACGTGTTTAAGGAAACCGGACTCGTAATTTTAGATCGAAAGAGTAGTACTCCGATCAATCTTGATGAAGCAATGCTTGTGAATTTGATTATTTACACACACTCACGCTTTAGTTCTTAATGTTAAAAAAAAAAAAAAAAAAAAAAAAAAGAAGAGAGAAAATCTGAAAAATAGTTGGAATAAAAGGATGTTACTAATCAGAACTGTTTTTGATCAAGAATGTGAAGACGTAGGTACGTACGACTTACATCTTTCTCTTTCTGATTTCCTTTTCTATCTTTTCGATTAACCAATGTCCTATCCTAATATATTAAGCCACTATGTCTTCTATCTGACTTAGTTAATGATTCCAGAAATTCGTAATAATCGAGATAGAAAGTATTTCTAAAATTTTATTTATATTTCTGAATTATTGCATGCATATTTGATACTTAATTTATTTAAGTTATATAATCTCCCTTTCTTAAATTTCTATAAAATTTATAAATTATATGTTTGTAATATTGACGATATATATTACTTTTGAAATTTTAATCTAATCAATTATATTATCTGTTATATATATATTACCGCTTATTTTTGCTCGAGGACGATCAAAAGCTAAGTGGGGAGTAATTTGATGTATTATTTTTATATGATTGAATTTACGTGATTTTATTATGTTTTGTTGACAAATTCTATGTAAAATATCTAAAATTATGATATAATTAGTATAAAAAATTAATCTTTGTAGTTTAGTATAGTTAGTAGTAAAAGTTAGTATTTATAATAAAAAGTTGTAGTTTTTGTACCGGTTTTAGTAACCGGGATATTGTGTCTATTTTACACGGGTATTTTGTGTTTATTTCATTGCGAATCCTAAGATGAACGAAATCCCGAGTATCGACACTTTTTGAAGTCAATACAAGTCGGTGAAAGGAAGTTATAAAGCGTCACCGATATAAATGATCAAGGGAATAATTGTTTCTAAATCTCGAAAAAGGACGTATAATACAAATGGCTCATCGAGAGTATGTTTTCGAAGAAGTGGTCTTGATGAAAGTTGTAGAGAATTTAACGAGCTTTTCAACGGAAGTTCGATTATGTCATTCGATATCGAGAATTCAAGTTACGATTTTTAGAAGATTAACCGTGTAATTATATATAATTATATATATAATTACACAAAGACAAGTAATGATTATGTGTAACATGGGGGAACATGCGAGGACAAGCCGAAATGATTAGCATCATTACACCGGACCGATCCGGCAAGTTTTCGGGACCGGTCCGGGAAGGAAGAAAGTCTATAAAAGGGGAGCATCAGAGAGTTCATTTGGGGTGTACCAATATATATACACAATATTCTATATATATTCTCTCCCTCTTCTTTCTCTTTTTCTTCTCCTTTCTTAGTTTGTAAATAGGCTTTATGCCAAAATAATGTAGTAGTAGTACGGTAGTAATGCTCGGGAAATTCTCGAAGGTTCGGTGTTGCTTTGAAATCGTTGTAAAATGCGGAAAAGACGATTTCGAATCAAAGATTGTAATCGGGTAATTTCTATAATAATTATGTTTATGTTTGTTATTTTCTTCTTTTTAGTTTTTATAATGTTATTAGGCTAGATCTAATAACTAGCCAAAGTTATGTAATCGTATTATTTCGATCTTTTCGTTAAAAGAATGATGTTAAAATAAAATGACTAAAATTGAGTAAAATGAATCTTTTTCTATTTCGCTACGTAATGATAATATATTCGGAATGAAGTAATCAATCATAATGAATACTACATATAACTCGCGATGAACTGACCAGAGAAGTCAGGATATGAGTAAAAATAGAAAAACCGGAGGGTAAAAATGGCCGTCTGATTAACGGAATCCTATTTCCTACCCGGGGGCAGATTTGTCCTAATAAAACAAATCTTATTAAAATTTGTATTCGAGATCTTAATAATGTTAAAATCACAGTTTAATTGAAACTACACCGTTTGTATTAAATCGATCCGCTTGACAACCGGAGCCTCTTGAATAACATCGGCCATCTGACAAATGGAATCACCTCTTTTATCCGGGGTAGATTTGTACTCGGTACTGTTTTGACTAACTAAGTTTAGCATGGGGCGCTTGTGGACCTTGGACCGATGACTTTTGACATATGACAATTTCATACGCTCGTGTGAGGAGGAATTGTTGACATTAGGAGTACACCGTTTCATTCACTCAATTGGACCTAAAAAAGGAAGATCGAACACATTCTATTAATTGAAAAGATCGAATAAATTAATTACATATACTTTGGCTAGTCTAGTCTATAAATTATATATTGGTATCTATATATTTATATATATATATATATTTTACTATTTATGTACATCTATATATATTTATATATCTATATATATTATATTAAAATAACTTTTAAATTACGCATTTATTTTATGTTAGTTAGAGTCGTAGTAATCTGTGTTATAAAATTGCGGTTTAGATCGAGTTAATAGCAGCTCTTTGGTGTTTAACCACACTTAAAAGAATTACCACTTTTTTCCCTGAGGATTCGACACCTGACTCACCACTTTATCACTACAATTTGACCCGGTACACTGCCGGTTAGGATCCGTCTAACCTAGAAAAGGTCTGTCCTCTTCTTGACGCCGTTTCTAAGGTTCCATTTGTCAGATGGCCGATGTTATTCAAGAGGCTCCGGTTGTCAAGCGGATCGATTTAATACAAACGGTGTAGTTTCAATTAAACTGTGATTTTAACATTATTAAGATCTCGAATACAAATTTTAATAAGATTTGTTTTATTAGGACAAATCGCCCCCGGGTAGGAAATAGGATTCCGTTAATCGACGGCCATTTTTACCCTCCGGTTTTTCTATTTTTACTCATATCCCGACTTCTCCGGTCGGTTCATCGCCAGTGTTATATGTAGTATTCATTATGATTGATTACTTCATTCCGAATATATTATCATTACGTAGCGAAATAGAAAAAGATTCATTTTACTCAATTTTAGTCATTTTATTTTAACATCATTCTTTTAACGAAAAGATCGAAATAATACGATTACATAACTTTGGCTAGTTATTAGATCTAGCCTAATAACATTATAAAAACTAAAAAGAAGAAAATAACAAACATAAACATAATTATTATAGAAATTACCCGATTACAACCGCCGATTCGAAATCGTCTTTTTCCGGATTTTACAACGATTTCAAAGAACACCGAACCTTCGAGAATTTCCCGAGCATTACTACCGTACTACTACTACATTATTTTGGCATAAAGCCTATTTACAAACTAAGAAGGAGAAGAAAAAGAGAAAGAAGAGGGAGAGAATATATATAGAATATTGTGTATATATATTGGTACACTCCAAATGAACTCTCTCGATGCTCCCTTTTATAGACTTTCTTCCTTCCCGGACCGGTCCCGAAAACTTGCCGGATCGGTCCGGTGTAATGATGCTAATCATTTCAGCTTGTCCTCGCATGTTCCCCCATGTTACACATAATCATTACTTGTGCTGTGTAATTATATATATAATTATATATAATTACACAGTTAATCTTCTAAGAGTTAGGTTTGAAAATTTCATTAAAATTTTCGAAAAAATTAATAAATATTTATAAAATATAATTTTTTTCATATAAATTAGTACTTTAATTACTTATTTCTTAGTTTTAATTTTTCTTGAATAATTTAAGTTGGTTAATATATGAATAAAAATGATATAATTCGAGAGGATTAATTTTTGATTTAGTAAAATATATTAGATATATAATGAATATGTTTTATATCTTTTATAAGATTTTTAAGATTTTGAGTATGTATAACTAAATAATTTTTATCAAATATTTCTTTTATGGAATTATTCAAGTAATTTTTATATTTATAAATAAATTTTTAGATAATTTTCTTTTTAAGATTAATTATGAATTTGGAATCAAAAATTAGGAATGATGATTTTTGGGCACCACAAAAATATAACTATAGCCAAATAACCTACCTGAATAGAATTTCCAATTTTTGACCCCACCTCAGCCTTTTAAAGAGTGATCAAGACCTCACTCGGAATTTAGCCAATTTCCGATCCTTAGCTTATTTTGGTCTACATTTCTTTGACATTCTTCGAGTTTGTACGTACTTATGAGAGGAGATGATGACAGAAAAAGTTAAGAGTTGAGAAAAATGGTATATGCTGAGATTGGAATGAGTTCAGATATGTTAGATTTTTAAGAATTAAAGCACCATTTTTACACGAAATAAATCGA
Organism: Gentiana straminea; assembly: GCA_036785695.1. NCBI lineage: Eukaryota > Viridiplantae > Streptophyta > Magnoliopsida > Gentianales > Gentianaceae > Gentiana > Gentiana straminea. The sequence goes on along the minus strand of JAVUPR010000224.1, from coordinate 7,479,197 downwards.
ATATCAAGTATCTTCCCTATCTTTGATCGACCAAATATATGTCTGATGATAGTAGTCCAGCTAGGGGATTATCTCGAAATGTCCTATTGCTGAGAATGAAGGCATAAGTCGAATCAAAAGATCTCAAGAATGATTACGTGTTTAAGGAAACCGGACTCGTAATTTTAGATCGAAAGAGTAGTACTCCGATCAATCTTGATGAAGCAATGCTTGTGAATTTGATTATTTACACACACTCACGCTTTAGTTCTTAATGTTAAAAAAAAAAAAAAAAAAAAAAAAAAAAAAAAGAGAGAAGAGAGAAAATCTGAAAAATAGTTGGAATAAAAGGATGTTACTAATCAGAACTGTTTTTGATCAAGAATGTGAAGACGTAGGTACGTACGACTTACATCTTTCTCTTTCGATTTCCTTTTCTATCTTTTCGATTAACCAATGTCCTATCCTAATATATTAAGCCACTATGTCTTCTATCCGACTTAGTTAATGATTCCGTAAATTCGTAATAATCGAGATAGAAAGTATTTCTAAAATTTTATTTATATTTCGAATTATTGCATGCATATTTCCATCTAATTCATATTTGATACTTAATTTATTTAAGTTATATAATCTCCCTTTCTTAAATTTCTATAAAATTTATAAATTATATGTTTGTAATATTGACGATATATATGACTTTTGAAATTTTAATCTAATCAATTATATTATACGTATATATATATTACCGCTTATTTTTGCTCGAGGACGATCAAAAGCTAAGTGGGGAGTAATTTGATGTATTATTTTTATATGATTGAATTTACGTGATTTTATTATGTTTTGTTGACAAATTCTATGTAAAATATCTAAAATTATGATATAATTAGTATAAAATATTAATCTTTGTAGTTTAGTATAGTTAGTAGTAAAAGTTAGTATTTATAATAAAAAGTTGTAGTTTTTGTACCGGTTTTAGTAACCGGGATATTGTGTCTATTTTACACGGGTATTTTGTGTTTATTTCATTGCAGAATCCTAAGATGAACTGAAATCCCGAGTATCGACATTTTTTGAAGTCAATACAAGTCAGTGAAAGGAAGTTATAAAGCGTCACGATATAAATGATCAAGGGAATAATTGTTTCTAAATCTCGAAAAAGGACGTATAATACAAATGGCTCATCGAGAGTATGTTTTCTCGAAGAAGTGGTCTTGATGAAAGTTGTAGAGAATTTAACGAGCTTTTCAACGGAAGTTCGATTATGTCATTCGATATCGAGAATTCAAGTTACGATTTTTAGAAGATTAATCGTGTAATTATATATAATTATATATATAATTACACGGACAAGTAATGATTATGTGTAACATGGGGGAACATGCGAGGACAAGCTGAAATGATTAGCATCATTACACCGGACCGATCCGGCAAGTTTTCGGGACCGGTCCGGGAAGGAAGAAAGTCTATAAAAGGGAGCATCGAGAGTTCATTTGAAGTGTACCAATATATATACACAATATTCTATATATATTCTCTCCTCTTCTTTCTCTTTTTTTCTCCTTCTTAGTTTGTAAATAGGCTTTATGCCAAAATAATGTAGTAGTAGTACGGTAGTAATGCTCGGGAAATTCTCGAAGGTTCGGTGTTCTTTGAAATCGTTGTAAAATTGGAAAAAGACGATTTACGAATCGGCGATTGTAATCGGGTAATTTCTATAATAATTATGTTTATGTTTGTTATTTTCTTCTTTTTAGTTTTTATAATGTTATTAGGCTAGATCTAATAACTAGCCAAAGTTATGTAATCGTATTATTTCGATCTTTTCGTTAAAAGAATGATGTTAAAATAAAATGACTAAAATTGAGTAAAATGAATCTTTTTCTATTTCGCTACGTAATGATAATATATTCGAATGAAGTAATCAATCATAATGAATACTACATATAACCGGCGATGAATCGACCGGAGAAGTCGGGATATGAGTAAAAATAGAAAAACCGGAGGGTAAAAATGGCCGTCGATTAACGGAATCCTATTTCCTACCCGGGGGCGATTTGTCCTAATAAAACAAATCTTATTAAAATTTGTATTCGAGATCTTAATAATGTTAAAATCACGGTTTAATTGAAACTACACCGTTTGTATTAAATCGATCCGCTTGACAACCGGAGCCTCTTGAATAACATCGGCCATCGACAAATGGAATCACCTCTTTTATCCGGGGTAGATTTGTACTCGGTACTGTTTTGACTAACTAAGTTTAGCATGGGGCGATTGTGGACCTTGGATCGATGACTTTTGACATATGACAATTTCATACGCTCGTGTGAGGAGGAATTGTTGACATTAGGAGTACACCGTTTCATTCACTCAATTGGACCTAAAAAGGAAGATCGAACACATTCTATTAATTGAAAAGATCGAATAAATTAATTACATATACTTTGGCTAGTCTAGTCTATAAATTATATATTGGTATCTATATATTTATATATATATATATATTTTACTATTTATGTACATCTATATATATTTATATATCTATATATATTATATTAAAATAACTTTTAAATTACGCATTTATTTTATGTTAGTTAGAGTCGTAGTAATCGTGTTATAAAATTGCGGTTTAGATCGAGTTAATAGCAGCTCTTTGGTGTTTAACCACACTTAAAAGAATTACCACTTTTTCCTCGAGGATTCGACACTGACTCACCACTTTATCACTACAATTTGACCCGGTACACGCCGGTTAGGATCCGTCTAACCTAGAAAAGGTCTGTCCTCTTCTTGACGCCGTTTCTAAGGTCGGTTTGGTGACGTCGCCTTTCACGAAAGCCGACGTCACCAAACTGCACCTTAAAACGGCGTCAAGAAGAGGACAGACCTTTTCTAGGTTAGACGGATCCTAACCGGCAAAGTGTACCGGGTCAAATTGTAGTGATAAAGTGGTGAGTCGTGTCGAATCCTCGTGGAAAAAAAGTGGTAATTCTTTTAAGTGTGGTTAAACACCAAAGAGTCGCTATTAACTCGATCTAAACCGCAATTTTATAACACGATTACTACTACTCTAACTAACATAAAATAAATGCGTAATTTAAAAGTTATTTTAATATAATATATATAGATATATAAATATATATAGATGTACATAAATAGTAAAATATATATATATATATAAATATATAGATACCAATATATAATTTATAGACTAGACTAGCCAAAGTATATGTAATTAATTTATTCGATCTTTTCAATTAATAGAATGTGTTCGATCTTCCTTTTTTAGGTCCAATTGAGTGAATGAAACGGTGTACTCCTAATGTCAACAATTCCTCCTCACACGAGCGTATGAAATTGTCATATGTCAAAAGTCATCGATCCAAGGTCCACAACCGCCCCATGCTAAACTTAGTTAGTCAAAACAGTACCGAGTACAAATCTACCCCGGATAAAAGAGGTGATTCCATTTGTCGATGGCCGATGTTATTCAAGAGGCTCCGGTTGTCAAGCGGATCGATTTAATACAAACGGTGTAGTTTCAATTAAACTCGTGATTTTAACATTATTAAGATCTCGAATACAAATTTTAATAAGATTTGTTTTATTAGGACAAATCTGCCCCCGGGTAGGAAATAGGATTCCGTTAATCGACGGCCATTTTTACCCTCCGGTTTTTCTATTTTTACTCATATCCCGACTTCTCCGGTCGGTCATCGCCAGGTTATATGTAGTATTCATTATGATTGATTACTTCATTCCGAATATATTATCATTACGTAGCGAAATAGAAAAAGATTCATTTTACTCAATTTTAGTCATTTTATTTTAACATCATTCTTTTAACGAAAAGATCGAAATAATACGATTACATAACTTTGGCTAGTTATTAGATCTAGCCTAATAACATTATAAAAACTAAAAAGAAGAAAATAACAAACATAAACATAATTATTATAGAAATTACCCGATTACAATCGCCGATTCGTAAATCGTCTTTTCCCGATTTTACAACGATTTCAAGAACACCGAACCTTCGAGAATTTCCCGAGCATTACTACCGTACTACTACTACATTATTTTGGCATAAAGCCTATTTACAAACTAAGAAGGAGAAGAAAAAGAGAAAGAAGAGGGAGAGAATATATATAGAATATTGTGTATATATATTGGTACACTTCAAATGAACTCTCTCGATGCTCCCCTTTTATAGACTTTCTTCCTTCCCGGACCGGTCCCGAAAACTTGCCGGATCGGTCCGGTGTAATGATGCTAATCATTTCAAATTTGTCCTCGCATGTTCCCCCATGTTACACATAATCATTACTTGTGCCGTGTAATTATATATATAATTATATATAATTACACGCTTAATCTTCTAAAAATCGTAACTTGAATTCTCGATATCGAATGACATAATCGAACTTCCGTTGAAAAGCTCGTTAAATTCTCTACAACTTTCATCAAGACCACTTCTTCGTAAAACATACTCTCGATGAGCCATTTGTATTATACGTCCTTTTTCGAGATTTAGAAACAATTATTCCCTTGATCATTTATATCGTTGACGCTTTATAACTTCCTTTCACCGACTTGTATTGACTTCAAAAAGTGTCGATACTCGGGATTTCAGTTCATCTTAGGATTCTGCAATGAAATAAACACAAAATACCCGTGTAAAATAGACACAATATCCCGGTTACTAAAACCGGTACAAAAACTACAACTTTTTATTATAAATACTAACTTTTACTACTAACTATACTAAACTACAAAGATTAATTTTTTATACTAATTATATCATAATTTTAGATATTTTACATAGAATTTGTCAACAAAACATAATAAAATCACGTAAATTCAATCATATAAAAATAATACATCAAATTACTCCCCACTTAGCTTTTGATCGTCCTCGAGCAAAAATAAGCGGTAATATATATATAACAGATAATATAATTGATTAGATTAAAATTTCAAAAGTCATATATATCGTCAATATATATATATATATAGATATGTATGTTCTATGTATGAATATATATATATGATATATATATATCTAGATCTAGATTTCTATTTCATCTCGTTTCTTCTTTTTATTTTATTTTGGGGGCCCGTATATACATATATATGTCTACGTATGTATGTATATATGTTTTTCACATATATAAATAAAATGGTTATAGTATCGTTGTAATGGCGGAATAATTATCGAAGATTGTTGATTTCGAAGCTTTGGCATGTTAGATCCGGTGGAAACGACCCCGATTCGATAGTCATAACCGGTAATATATTCTAAAATTGTTATGTTTATTATTTCCATTTCTATTTATATATGTTAAGCTAAAAATATGTCTAGCCAAGATATGAATCTGAATTAGTTAATCTTTTGGTAAAATGAATGATCGACTCTGGTAATCATGATTAAAACTAATTATAATGAATCTTTTTCTATTTTAATCGTATTCGTATTGACATATTTAATTGATCTGAGGAATTCATAATCTAATTATGAATTGACGCCTCGTAGTTAGGATACGAGATAAAAGATAGAAAAACCGGAGGGTAAAATTGGCCGTGTGAATAACGTGACAACGGAATCCTATTTCCTACCCGGGGGTAGATTTGTTTTGGGAGAAATGAATCTTATTATAATTTGTACTCGAGATCGTAATAATGTTAAATCATCGGTTAATTGAAACTTAAACCGGAAAGTTGAATCGTCCGGCTTTGACAACCGGAGCCTTTTAAATAAAATTGACCGTTTGACGAACGGAGTGACTCCTTTTTATCTAAAGGTAGATTTGTACTCGGGACCTGTTCAGAAATTAACTAATTCAGATTCATATCTTGGCTAGACATATTTTTAGCTTAACATATATAAATAGAAATGGAAATAATAAACATAACAATTTTAGAATATATTACCGGTTATGACTATCGAATCGGGGTCGTTTCCACCGGATCTAACATGCCAAAGCTTCGAAATCAACAATCTTCGATAATTATTCCGCCATTACAACGATACTATAACCATTTTATTTATATATGTGAAAAACATATATACATACATACGTAGACATATATATGTATATTCGTATTGACATATTTAATTGATCTGAGGAATTCATAATCTAATTATCATCATAATTAATTTTAATCATTATTACCAGAGTCGATCATTCATTTTACCAAAAGATTAACTAATTCAGATTCATATCTTGGCTAGATATATTTTTAGCTTAACATAGTTATAATAAACATCATAATATTAGAATAAATTACCGATTACAACTGTTGAATCGGGGTCATTTCCGCCGCATCTACAATCTTCGATAATTATTCTACCATTATAACGATACTATAACTACTTTATTTGTATATAAAAACAACAAACATAATACTTGATAAAATTACCCGTTTATTGCGTATCTAAGTCGTATCCTCTCGAAAATAGCAACTTCTTCAACACAATTTTTCGGATAATCCTTTCGAGCATTACAACGGTACTACTTTTATTTATAAAAACATATATACATACATAGACATATGTATATACGGGCCCCGAAAATAAAATAAAAAGACAAAAGAGATATAGATCTATATATATATCAGATATATGTATATATGATCTACAACAAAAAAATAAAATAAAAAGAACAGTTGTAATCGGTAATTTATTCTAATATTATGATGTTTATTATAACTATGTTAAGCTAAAAATATATCTAGCCAAGATATGAATCTGAATTAGTTAATCTTTTGGTAAAATGAATGATCGACTCTGGTAATAATGATTAAAATTAATTATGATGAATCTCTTTCTATTTGCGCTTAATGAAACGTAAAAATTGAAAAACCGGAGCCAAGAGCTGCTATTAACTCGATCTAAACCGCAATTTTATAACACAGATTACTACTACTCTAACTAACATAAAATAAATGCGTAATTTAAAAGTTATTTTAATATAATATATATAGATATATAAATATATATAGATGTACATAAATAGTAAAATATATATATATATATAAATATATAGATACCAATATATATACACAATATTCTATATATATTCTCTCCCTCTTCTTTCTCTTTTTCTTCTCCTTCTTAGTTTGTAAATAGGCTTTATGCCAAAATAATGTAGTAGTAGTACGGTAGTAATGCTCGGGAAATTCTCGAAGGTTCGGTGTTGCTGAAATCGTTGTAAAGTCTGGAAAAAGACGATTTCTAAATCAGCAGTTGTAATCGGGTAATTTCTATAATAATTATGTTTATGTTTGTTATTTTCTTCTTTTTAGTTTTTATAATGTTATTAGGCTAGATCTAATAACTAGCCAAAGTTATGTAATCGTATTATTTCGATCTTTTCGTTAAAAGAACCAATATATAATTTATAGACTAGACTAGCCAAAGTATATGTAATTAATTTATTCGATCTTTTCAATTAATAGAATGTGTTCGATCTTCCTTTTTTAGGTCCAATTGAGTGAATGAAACGGTGTATTCCTAATGTCAACAATTCCTCCTCACACGAGCGTATGAAATTGTCATATGTCAAAAGTCATCGATCCAAGGTCCACAACTCGCCCCATGCTAAACTTAGTTAGTCAAAACAGTACCGAGTACAAATCTACCCCGGATAAAAGAGGTGATTCCATTTGTCGGATGGCCGATGTTATTCAAGAGGCTCCGGTTGTCAAGCGGATCGATTTAATACAAACAAGTGTAGTTTCAATTAAACCGTGATTTTAACATTATTAAGATCTCGAATACAAATTTTAATAAGATTTGTTTTATTAGGACAAATCGCCCCCGGGTAGGAAATAGGATTCCGTTAATCGTACGGCCATTTTTACCCTCCGGTTTTTCTATTTTTACTCATATCCCGACTTCTCTCGGTCGCTTCATCGCCAGGTTATATGTAGTATTCATTATGATTGATTACTTCATTCCGAATATATTATCATTACGTAGCGAAATAGAAAAAGATTCATTTTACTCAATTTTAGTCATTTTATTTTAACATCATTCTTTTAACGAAAAGATCGAAATAATACGATTACATAACTTTGGCTAGTTATTAGATCTAGCCTAATAACATTATAAAAACTAAAAAGAAGAAAATAACAAACATAAACATAATTATTATAGAAATTACCCGATTACAATCGCTTGATTCGAAATCGTCTTTTCCGATTTTACAACGATTTCGGCAAGAACACCGAACCTTCGAGAATTTCCCGAGCATTACTACCGTACTACTACTACATTATTTTGGCATAAAGCCTATTTACAAACTAAGAAGGAGAAGAAAAAGAGAAAGAAGAGGGAGAGAATATATATAGAATATTGTGTATATATATTGGTACACTTCAAATGAACTCTCTCGATGCTCCCCTTTTATAGACTTTCTTCCTTCCCGGACCGGTCCCGAAAACTTGCCGGATCGGTCCGGTGTAATGATGCTAATCATTTCAGCTTGTCCTCGCATGTTCCCCCATGTTACACATAATCATTACTTGTGCCGTGTACCGGCGTGTACCGGGTCAAATTGTAGTGATAAAGTGGTGAGTCGTGTGTCGAATCCTCGGGAAAAAAGTGGTAATTCTTTTAAGTGTGGTTAAACACCAAAGAGCCGCTATTAACTCGATCTAAACCGCAATTTTATAACACAGATTACTACTACTCTAACTAACATAAAATAAATGCGTAATTTAAAAGTTATTTTAATATAATATATATAGATATATAAATATATATAGATGTACATAAATAGTAAAATATATATATATATATAAATATATAGATACCAATATATAATTTATAGACTAGACTAGCCAAAGTATATGTAATTAATTTATTCGATCTTTTCAATTAATAGAATGTGTTCGATCTTCCTTTTTTAGGTCCAATTGAGTGAATGAAACGGTGTACTCCTAATGTCAACAATTCCTCCTCACACGAGCGTATGAAATTGTCATATGTCAAAAGTCATCACCCAAGGTCCACAATCGCCCCATGCTAAACTTAGTTAGTCAAAACAGTACCGAGTACAAATCTACCCCGGATAAAAGAGGTGATTCCATTTGTCGATGGCCGATGTTATTCAAGAGGCTCCGGTTGTCAAGCGGATCGATTTAATACAAACGGTGTAGTTTCAATTAAACTCGTGATTTTAACATTATTAAGATCTCGAATACAAATTTTAATAAGATTTGTTTTATTAGGACAAATCGCCCCCGGGTAGGAAATAGGATTCCGTTAATCGGACGGCCATTTTTACCCTCCGGTTTTTCTATTTTTACTCATATCCCGACTTCTCCGTCGGTTCATCGCCAGGTTATATGTAGTATTCATTATGATTGATTACTTCATTCCGAATATATTATCATTACGTAGCGAAATAGAAAAAGATTCATTTTACTCAATTTTAGTCATTTTATTTTAACATCATTCTTTTAACGAAAAGATCGAAATAATACGATTACATAACTTTGGCTAGTTATTAGATCTAGCCTAATAACATTATAAAAACTAAAAAGAAGAAAATAACAAACATAAACATAATTATTATAGAAATTACCCGATTACAATCGCCGATTCGAAATCGTCTTTTCCGGATTTTACAACGATTTCAAAGAACACCGAACCTTCGAGAATTTCCCGAGCATTACTACCGTACTACTACTACATTATTTTGGCATAAAGCCTATTTACAAACTAAGAAAGGAGAAGAAAAAGAGAAAGAAGAGGGAGTATTCATTATGATTGATTACTTCATTCCGAATATATTATCATTACGTAGCGAAATAGAAAAAGATTCATTTTACTCAATTTTAGTCATTTTATTTTAACATCATTCTTTTAACGAAAAGATCGAATAAATTAATTACATATACTTTGGCTAGTCTAGTCTATAAATTATATATTGGTATCTATATATTTATATATATATATATATTTTACTATTTATGTACATCTATATATATTTATATATCTATATATATTATATTAAAATAACTTTTAAATTACGCATTTATTTTATGTTAGTTAGAGTAGTAGTAATCGTGTTATAAAATTGCGGTTTAGATCGAGTTAATAGCAGCTCTTTGGTGTTTAACCACACTTAAAAGAATTACCACTTTTTTCCCTGAGGATTCGACACCTGACTCACCACTTTATCACTACAATTTGACCCGGTACACTGCCGGTTAGGATCCGTCTAACCTAGAAAAGGTCTGTCCTCTTCTTATAAAATATCTAAAAACTTAAAAAACTTTTTATAAAACTTTTATAAAACTCCTTAATTTTATAAAGATCCAATTTTATAAGATTTTCAAAGTTATGCAAAAATTTTATAAAACTAAAAACAATAAAATACTTGAACCTACGGGGTTTCTAATTCTTCAATTTCTACAAACTCCAGATTTCTAACATACCTTTCAAGCAAACTATATCCTAGAAATGTAGCGTTTGAATTAAGTCTTGGAAGTCCATCGGGATTTTCGGTTAACCACCTAATCGTTCCCTTCTTAATTACATTCAAACACTCACTCGAGATTGAGTTAAATTTTTCCCACATCGCCCACCGTGTTCAATTTTTCCACAGTTCTCGCACTTCCTTAAAAACTTAGCCCTTCTCTTTATCGAGCTTCTTGACGTACCATTACAAACTTCTTTCAATTTTTTCTCTCTCAACAATTGCTTGTTTTGTTCAAAAACTAAGGCTTCTATAGTAAAGGCGATATCTCTATTAAAACCAAACTTTAAAAGCAAAACAAAAACTCCTAATCTATCTAAAAAAGACATCCAGCTCTTTTACGTCTATCCGGTAAAAGACGAAACTAGTTTAGACATAAAAAAATAAAGATAAAACCTGGTGATTTGATACTTTCAACTTTTAAGAGCAATCGCTTTTTAGTCTTTCGGAGGGTCGATCGGCAATATCACTTCATTTATCGAGAGATTTCTTCACCTTCCGTAAATAGCTTCACCCCGTGACCATTGGCTAAAAAAGTTGTATTCCCATCGCTTAGTTCAACGACTCCGCATTTATAAACTCGTGTTACTTTAAATGGTCCCGTCCATCGTGATTTAAGCTTACTCCGGAAACAACTTCAAACGTGAATTGTACAATAACACTCGATCACCTACATGGAACTCACGACTATATATTCTCTTATCATGGAACGATTTCGTGCGTTCCTTGTAGATTCGAGCATTTTCATATGAATCAAGGCGAAATTCTTCTAATTCTGTTAACTGAAGTAATCTATGATCACCGACAGCCTTAGGATCGAAATTTAAAAATCTAATAGCCCAGAATGCTCGGTGTTCTAACTCTACTGGGAGATGACAAGATTTACCAAAGACTAATTTGTAGGAGAACAACCAATTGGAGTTTTAAAAGTCGTTCGTAGGCCCATAACGCATCATCTAATCTAACTGCCCAGTTTTTACGGTTTGAATCCACTGTTTTTTCTATGATTCTTTTAATCTCTCTATTTGACACCTCTACCTGACCACTGGTTTGCGGATGATAAGGCGTTCCTAACTTATGCGTTACACCATATGAAATTGTCATATGTCAAAAGTCATCAGTCCAAGGTCCACAACTGCCCCATGCTAAACTTAGTTAGTCAAAACAGGTACCGAGTACAAATCTACCCCGGATAAAAGAGGTGATTCCATTTGTCAGATTTATACTAGCTCCCAGATCACATAAGACCTTCTTAAACAAAAATCCTCCAATTTCACACGGAATCGCAAAACTTCCAGGATCTTTTAGTTTAGGTGGTAACTTATGCTGCAGAATTGCAGAACATTCTTCATTTAGGCATATATTCTCATATTCCTCTAATTTTTTCTTATTTGATAGTATATCTTTCAAAAACTTTCCATAGGTAGGCATATTTATCGAGCTTCGATAACGGGGATATTAACATTAATATGACGAAAAGTATCAAGGAAACGAGCATACTTCGATCGCCTTAATCTTTTTAATTTGATCTTTAGGTGGAAAAGGTAAAGACTCTAAATCTATAACCTTGGGTTTCGAAGTCATTTTCTCTTTTCCTTTATCCTTTGGAGTATTACTTGATCGCCATGTTTCGTGTTCTTGACTTTTTTTCTTTTAATTTGTTCCCCGAATCAATCTCTACTTCATATTCCTTCAGCTTCTTCCTCCTTGTTTTCTTTATCTTCTACTCTAACATGTTCCTTAAATAGATTCCTTAAATCTTTATCCATGGGGTCTTTCAAAATTCTTGGGATTTTTACCCATTTTTCACCTTCCTTCTCAGGTTCCAAACTTCTATTCCTTTTCAAGAATTTCTCTATAATTTCTTCTTCCTCATCGCAAATTCAAGTTCATCTTTAGTCTCTTCATTGTTATCTAAATCATTTTCTACTTCATTATTCCCGAAGTTTTCTACTCCATTACTACCATAGAGTTTCCTACTTCTCGTAACTACAACATTCACCTCTCTTGGGTTTCTTTCAGTATTACTTGGTAATCCTCCAGGAGGTCTACTGTTGTTACGTTCACCTTCCCTACTCAAATGATCTTCCATATTCCTTAATGAAGCTTCTATCGTTCTCATTCTGGTATCATGTCCACTCATAGATGTTTTCATTGTACTCATGTCCTTACTGACTGAACCTATAGAAGTCATCATTGTTTCCATATTCTTAGCTTGAGTAGATACTACACCCATCATATTTTCCATCGCTTTTTCCCATTTTTCAACCCCTTCGCAGTTGAGTTGAACTTTGAGTTACTTGGTATACTTTGAGTGGTATGTTGAGGATAAGATCTTGGTAATGATTGTAAATTCGATTAGATGTATTTCCTTGATAAACTTGATTATTATTCATATTCTTATACCGAACTCGGATACGGCGGTTGTCCCGGCTTACTAGGGTTTTCGACCATCTAAAAGTTGGGTGGTCTCTTCTAATAGCATTAAATGAGTTTGAATATGCATTGTTCAAATTCCTATGCTTCGTCGAAGAAAACTCACTTCCTCTTTTGAATATCCCGTTGGTTCTTCTATCCCTAATGACACATTATCATAATTTGAGTATTCGGTTGGAGTACTATTTTCTCGAATTTTGATTCTTACCTTGTTGTAATCCATCAAACTTTCTACTTAAATTCTCCAAATGTGCTAGAACTTCCGTATTTGACGTACATCCTTCGCAAAAGCTACTTTTCTAGTGCTAGAACCGGTTTCCCACATTCTATTGTTTTTAGAAATCTTTTCTATAGCATCGTAAACTCGTTTGAGCTTCACTCATCATTAACGAACCACCACATGCATGATCTACATACGCACGTGAATCTTTTCTTAATTTACGACGTAAAAGTTGAATTTGCATATCTAAGGAATAACCATGATCGGGACAAGCTCTTAACAATTTTTTAAACCTTTCCCACGCATTCCCAAGTGTTTCTTCGCATCCTTGTCTAAAATTAGCAACCTCGACTTTTAATTCCAAATTCCGTCCCGGAGTGAAATATTGTTTCAGAAATTCAGTTTGAATATCCTCCCAACTAGTTAACGAATGGTGTGGAAGAGACATAAACCAATCTCGGGCTCTTCCTTTTAAAGAAAAAGGAAACATAGTCATCCTTGTTAATTCCTTATGAGCACCTTGACTTTTGGTCGTATTGCAGCTCTTCAAACGAGATAGAGATGATGATGTGGATCTTCACATCTTCTCCTAGAAATTGGGCTCTTGCGTCAATTAAACCAAAAAGATGAGACTTAATTTCGAAATTATTCGCTCCTTCATTCGGTAAAAGTATGGGATTATTAGTCCGGTTTCTCCTTACGCTTTGATCACGATAGGTCTCGGGTTTGGCGGATTGTTACGATTATTCGGTTCCGATCTTGATTGTTCCTATTATTATTATTCGATTATTATTAATATTAACAGGGTTTTGTCCATGCCCTAAAGCATGATCTAGCCTCTGTTCGTTTGTTTCATCACTACCTTCACCATTTCTTTATTTTTATTAGAAGATGATTCCGTTGGAGATTTTCCAAGAGTCCTAAGTCACCACGTTTACTCTCTATCCGCAACGCCTTTCGTAAGCGTTTATATCTTATAAGAGTAAGTGAGGCTTTACCGCTTCGCATCAACTAATTAAAATAGAAAAATGCTCGAGTTTTAAAGAAGAAGAAAATTGGTACTAAAAGAAAGTAGATACCAACGAAAAATAAAAAGAAATGTGATAAGAAGAGTGTTGGTTTATCCTCGAGAATTTTTAACTAATACAAGTAGTAACCATAGACACAAAAAAAAAAAAAAAGCGACTTTGTTTCCCCGGCAACGGCGCCGTAAAGCCGACGTCACCAAACCGGACCTTAGAAACGGCGTCAAGAAGAGGACGGACCTTTTCTAGGTTAGACGGATCCTAACCGGCGTGTACCGGGTCAAATTGTAGTGATAAAGTGGTGAGTCGGGTGTCGAATCCTCGGGGAAAAAAGTGGTAATTCTTTTAAGTGTGGTTAAACACCAAAGAGTTTGCTATTAACTCGATCTAAACCGCAATTTTATAACACGATTACTACTACTCTAACTAACATAAAATAAATGCGTAATTTAAAAGTTATTTTAATATAATATATATAGATATATAAATATATATAGATGTACATAAATAGTAAAATATATATATATATAAATATATAGATACCAATATATAATTTATAGACTAGACTAGCCAAAGTATATGTAATTAATTTATTCGATCTTTTCAATTAATAGAATGTGTTCGATCTTCCTTTTTTAGGTCCAATTGAGTGAATGAAACGGTGTATTCCTAATGTCAACAATTCCTCCTCACACGAGCGTATGAAATTGTCATATGTCAAAAGTCATCGGTCCAAGGTCCACAAGCCGCCCCATGCTAAACTTAGTTAGTCAAAACAGTACCGAGTACAAATCTACCCCGGATAAAAGAGGTGATTCCATTTGTCGGATGGCCGATGTTATTCAAGAGGCTCCGGTTGTCAAGCGGATCGATTTAATACAAACGGTGTAGTTTCAATTAAACTGTGATTTTAACATTATTAAGATCTCGAATACAAATTTTAATAAGATTTGTTTTATTAGGACAAATCGCCCCCGGGTAGGAAATAGGATTCCGTTAATCGGACGGCCATTTTTACCCTCCGGTTTTTCTATTTTTACTCATATCCCGACTTCTCTGGTCGGTTCATCGCCAGTTATATGTAGTATTCATTATGATTGATTACTTCATTCCGAATATATTATCATTACGTAGCGAAATAGAAAAAGATTCATTTTACTCAATTTTAGTCATTTTATTTTAACATCATTCTTTTAACGAAAAGATCGAAATAATACGATTACATAACTTTGGCTAGTTATTAGATCTAGCCTAATAACATTATAAAAACTAAAAAGAAGAAAATAACAAACATAAACATAATTATTATAGAAATTACCCGATTACAATCTTGATTCGAAATCGTCTTTTTCCGGATTTTACAACGATTTCGGCAACACCGAACCTTCGAGAATTTCCCGAGCATTACTACCGTACTACTACTACATTATTTTGGCATAAAGCCTATTTACAAACTAAGAAGGAGAAGAAAAAGAGAAAGAAGAGGGAGAGAATATATATAGAATATTGTGTATATATATTGGTACACTTCAAATGAACTCTACGATGCTCCCTTTTATAGACTTTCTTCCTTCCCGGACCGGTCCACGAAAACTTGCCGGATCGGTCCGGTGTAATGATGCTAATCATTTCGGCTTGTCCTCGACATGTTCCCCCATGTTACACATAATCATTACTTGTCTTTGTGTAATTATATATATAATTATATATAATTACACGGTTAATCTTCTAAAAATCGTAACTTGAATTCTCGATATCAGAATGACATAATCGAACTTCCGTTGAAAAGCTCGTTAAATTCTCTACAACTTTCATCAAGACCACTTCTTCAGAAAACATACTCTCGATGAGCCATTTGTATTATACGTCCTTTTTCGAGATTTAGAAACAATTATTCCCTTGATCATTTATATCAGTGACGCTTTATAACTTCCTTTCACTGACTTGTATTGACTTCAAAAAATGTCGATACTCGGGATTTCGATTCATCTTAGGATTACGCAATGAAATAAACACAAAATACCCGTGTAAAATAGACACAATATCCCGGTTACTAAAACCGGTACAAAAACTACAACTTTTTATTATAAATACTAACTTTTACTACTAACTATACTAAACTACAAAGATTAATTTTTTATACTAATTATATCATAATTTTAGATATTTTACATAGAATTTGTCAACAAAACATAATAAAATCACGTAAATTCAATCATATAAAAATAATACATCAAATTACTCCCCACTTAGCTTTTGATCGTCCTCGAGCAAAAATAAGCGGTAATATATATATAACAGATAATATAATTGATTAGATTAAAATTTCAAAAGTCATATATATCGTCAATATTACAAACATATAATTTATAAATTTTATAGAAATTTAAGAAAGGGAGATTATATAACTTAAATAAATTAAGTATCAAATATGAATTAGATGGAAACATGCATGCAATAATTCGAAATATAAATAAAATTTTAGAAATACTTTCTATCTCGATTATTACGAATTTACGGAATCATTAACTAAGTCGGATAGAAGACATAGTGGCTTAATATATTAGGATAGGACATTGGTTAATCGAAAAGATAGAAAAGGAAATCGAAAGAGAAAGATGTAAGTCGTACGTACCTACGTCTTCACATTCTTGATCAAAAACGATTCGATTAGTAACATCCTTTTATTCCAACTATTTTTCGATTTTCTCTCTTCTCTTTTTTTTTTTTTTTTTTTTTTTTTTTTTTTTTTTTTTAACATTAAGAACTAAAGCGTGAGTGTGTGTAAATAATCAAATTCACAAGCATTGCTTCATCAAGATTGATCGGAGTACTACTCTTTCGATCTAAAATTACGAGTCCGGTTTCCTTAAACACGTAATCATTCTTGAGATCTTTTGATTCGACTTATGCCTTCATTCTCGGCAATAGGACATTTCGAGATAATCCCCTAGGCTTTGGACTACTATCATCGGACATATATTTGGTCGATCAAAGATAGGGAAGATACTTGATATTCGATTTATTCTGTGTAAAAATGGTGCTTTAATTCTTAAAAATCTAACATATCTGAACTCATTCCAATCTCAGCATATACCATTTTTCTCAACTCTTAACTTTTTCTGTCATCATCTCCTCTCATAAGTACGTACAAACTCGAAGAATGTCAAAGAAATGTAGACCAAAATAAGCTAAGGATCGGAAATTTCTAGTTAATCAAAATGGCTAAAATTCCGAGTGAGGTCTTGATCACTCTTTAAAAGGCTGAGGTGGGGTCAAAAATTGGAAATTTTATTCAGGTAGGTTATTTGGCTATAGTTATATTTTTGTGGTGCCCAAAAATCATCATTCCTAATTTTTGATTCCAAATTCATAATTAATCTTAAAAAGAAAATTATCTAAAAATTTATTTATAAATATAAAAATTACTTGAATAATTCCATAAAAGAAATATTTGATAAAAATTATTTAGTTATACATACTCAAAATCTTAAAAATCTTATAAAAGATATAAAACATATTCATTATATATCTAATATATTTTACTAAATCAAAAATTAATCCTCTCGAATTATATCATTTTTATTCATATATTAACCAACTTAAATTATTCAAGAAAAATTAAAACTAAGAAATAAGTAATTAAAGTACTAATTTATATGAAAAAAGTTATATTTTATAAATATTTATTAATTTTTTCGAAAATTTTAATGAAATTTTCAAACTAACTCTACTCCCCACTTACGAATTGACATCGTCCCGATGTTCAATAAGTATGAAAAAGTAGGTTCGAAAATTAAATTAAAATTATAGATGATCGTTATAAACATTGATAACACACGTATATTAAAATCAAACAACATATATATTAAACAAAAAGAAACTATTACAGACTAAAAATAAAACAAACTGACTATTAACTTACTAACCTCAATCAACTCAACTTATTAAAGCAAACCAAACTTAAACTAAATTAAATAAAACCATTAACAACTATCTTAAATAGTTGACGAACAACCCGGATTCTCTACCGGTAGCAATCCTCTACGACAATCACGAGACGGATATATCTCATCAGAAGCAATTTCAGGGACTTCATTCAAATGAATACATAACCTTGAAATTAACCAAGCAAAAGGCATCGGCCTTCCATTATTATACCGTTCCACTTTGCAAAGTTTACGCCGTCCTAAAAATCAAAATCCCCAGGTCCACATAAGCTCCGAGTTATTAATGCAAACAACGAAGTATCTCACTATCACTAACCCATGCAAAATCACTAGTCGGATAGACTCGTGAGTTAATGAAGTGTTTCCATGCTCTCGGATGAGCGAGCGGAAATTTGAAGTGGTAGAGTCGTAATTTTGATCGAACTGCGGAAACGGATACGGAAAAGCTTCCGTGACATAGTTAACAACATGACAAGAGTTTCCTAATCCCCATTGATATTCATAATGAAGATTATGGATTTGATTGAAAATCGGTATCTCGTAGATATGATTGATAATATGAGGTGACGGTGAATAAGTGTACCACGAACGGATATAAGTTTGTGACGGATCTACCGTATCAACGGTAGAAAGAGGCTGAATAAAACTCCCTAACAATAGAAACATTAATTCTTCCTCGAGGTTGCTTAACAAATTTTTTCCATCCTTGATTACGAATTAAATCCCTTCCGAACCGATCAATTTTTTCAAAATTGATACCCTTTCCATCAATATAGGAGAATTTGCAAACCTCGCATTCACCAACAAATTAACATTTGAAGCGCTAGACTCCGGGACAAAAACATCAAGCGCCTCCGGATCGTATGAATTGACCGATGGTGATGATCGGTTTGACATTTTAGTTTAAACGGATGCGGTAAAAAGAAAAGGATTGAAAGTAGTGAGTGAATTGGCAAATTTTTACTTTCAACCTCTCTGTCCTTAAATGGATAAAAATTAGAGTACACGTGTATGCATACTAACACTTTCGGTATGACTAAGCGATTTTATTCCCGGATCGGTCTGACAAGCGGCCGGACCGGTCCGGCTTTAAGATTTTTTTACCGTATGAAGGTTGTAAAGTTCAAGTTTGCTTTGTTCAACTTAATAGCCTTCATGCTATTTGAGAAGCTATAAAGCTATAAAGCTATAAAAATTAACTTTGTTCAATATTATCTCACCGATACGGATAAAACGACATACGAATACTACATGCGAATATATTTTTTAGATTTTTGATTTTTTATGAAATATTTAAATACTATTAAAAATAAATTTACGACTACGACAGAATATGATTAATGAAATCGAAAACTTGTTAAACTATCAAACTTATCAACTAAAGTTAAAATGCAGAAAATAAAATAAACAGTCATAAAATGTTTAGAAATAATATAAGTTGTTTAAAATCAAACAATGTCAACATCATCATCGTCGGCGGTGTAAAGCTTGGATCATTCATACTTGGGCCCGATGACGTAGCGGGCAATGGAAACGTAGTCGTGGTCCGAACCGAAGCTGTCGAGACCCAACGAACTCATACTTGACGTCATCCACCGCAAAATCCGAAAATCCTCCCCGGCTAGATGTAAGCGCACCACGAGAACACATATAAAAGACACCACGACCACTAGGCGGCTTCCAAAAGGATTTGGCATATGATGAAAGCTCGAGATGGTGGAATAGGTGCTATCCATTACGGTAACGTATACGGGTTAGATTGACGGGCGGATAGGCGGTTCTATCGAAAGAAGGATCAAGATGCATCTGCTCGTGTCTCGGCATCCCTCTACGTAAATCATCACTCCACTTTGCCTACTGCGCTCGGCAAACAAAGCCATATTAGCTTTGTCCTCGGGCTACATCTGATACTAAGGATTGAAACATATCGTATGTAATAGTGTTTGGGAGAGAAGTCTGCTGTTGCTCAGAAAAAGATGAAAATGCTTTGGCGGGTGGGCCGGTGGAGCTTGGTGGAGGGGTACTACGTCTAACTATCGAGTCTATCGAACCCTGCGGAGACCTCCTCGGACTAGGGCCTATCGGGGACTCATACGCCATCATCAACTTGTCGTTAGACGGGAAAGGAACTCTTTGATCTACGACATAAATCGAAATAAAGCCGGGAAAGTACATGTGACTTCCCTGCCTTGGCAGTAACAATAAACTCGAAAACCCTTCTATACATGATCTTCCCTACATCCACCTTAATATCATGAATCATCGCCCAAGTAATGCATAAATCTTCTTTACCAAAGGCGGTGTGTTTGGTAGTGGGATAGAGAGTATGGCTTAAAAATCTTTTGATTGCCCTCAGATCTCTAAAACACTTCCCATAATTAAATCATTTGTCCACCCACTCTGTTTGTAGCATCAAACTCCCTCGAGCTCTAGAGGCAATGCTGCTCATACATAGCGGGATCATCTAATCCATAAACGACTCTATAATCTTCTTCATACGGAAAAACTTCTACTCTAAAACGACATTAATCGAGTTCCGGACTAAAAGAAACATGTCTAGACCTAAGGGGAATAGACTCTATCATACTACCCTCGGTGGGTGTCAAAGTAGACAAAGCGCATAAAATTACGCCACTAAGGTAGTATTGATCTCTCTGTCCTTTGAGTACAAAATCCAACCATTGGCGTCTAGCAAAAATACGCCTAACCTCCTCTCCTAAGTCATCAAAATCTAAGCCTCTTTCCAACACAACTCCACATTTACTATAGATATTCCTATAAGCATTCTTAGCTTGAGGTGAAGGCATAGCGACAAAACTAACGATTCTTCTTCCGGTGTTAAATCTCTTAATTCTACGGCGGTATTTCTATTGGAATATTAGGCTTTCTTTTCTTAGAGAATTTTCGGCTTTGGATGAGGCCATTCTACGATATTGAATTGACAAAACAACAATAAAAACAACGAGAAAAACAACACAAAATAAAATGTCACAACACACGAAAAATTCAAAACGAGTTGAAAATAAATCTAAAAATTATAAAAATTATGAAATTGATAACTAGAGTAAACAAATTATACCTTATAATGAACAAAAACCGTGAAAAGTGGCCGGAAAAGTCGTATAAGCCTCCGGGATGAAATGGAGCTTGTGTTCGATCTTTTTCAAATTCTTCACTTGTGTTGAAGAGAGGAGAGTAAAAGAGAAAGAATATATGTAATGGTGTAGTGTAATTTGTATTTTTGAGGAGAAAAAGAAAAAAAAATTCGAAGTGGAGGAGGTGTAGTGCGGTACAACTGCTGAAAAGAGTTGGAAATGAGAAGAAGAAAGTGTCCCCGTCCCTTTAGGTTAAATCGATCCCGGATCGGTCCGGTGTAAGGGCCGGATCGGTCCGTATGCAATTTTTATGCTTTTTTTCGAAATTTTTTATTTTTTTGGATTTTTGATATAAAACTTATAAAACTCAATAAAAACTTAATAAAAATAGAAAATAAAATTCATAAATTTTATAACAATTTCTCAAAATTTATAAAATCTTTATAAAACTTATTTAAAAGTTTATAAAAATCCAATAAATTTCTATTAATTCTTATAAAATATCTAAAAACTTAAAAAACTTTTTATAAAACTTTTATAAAACTCCTTAATTTTATAAAGATCCAATTTTATAAGATTTTCAAAGTTATGCAAAAATTTTATAAAACTAAAAACAATAAAATACTTGAACCTACGGGGTTTCTAATTCTTCAATTTCTACAAACTCCAGGATTTCTAACATACCTTTCAAGCAAACTATATCCTAGAAATGTAGCGTTTGAATTAAGTCTTGGAAGTCCATCGGGATTTTCGGTTAACCACTAATCGTTCCCTTCTTAATTACATTCAAACACTCACTCGAGATTGAGTTAAATTTTTCCCACATCGCCTTGTGTTCAATTTTTCCACAGTTACGCACTTCCTTAAAAACTTAGCCCTTCTCTTTATCGAGCTTCTTGACGTACCATTACAAACTTCTTTCAATTTTTTCTCTCTCAACAATTGCTTGTTTTGTTCAAAAACTAAGGCTTCATAGTAAAGGCGATATCTCTATTAAAACCAAACTTTAAAAGCAAAACAAAAACTCTAATCTATCTAAAAAAGACATCCAGTTCTTTTACGTCTATCCGGTAAAAGACGAAACTAGTTTAGACATAAAAAAATAAAGATAAAACCTGGTGATTTGATACTTTCGGCTTTTAAAACCTTGCTTTTTAGTCTTTCGGAGGGTCGATCGGCAATATCACTTCATTTATCGGAGAGATTTCTTCACCTTCCGAAATAGCTTCACCCTGTGACCATTGGCTAAAAAAGTTGTATTCCCGTCGGTTAGTTCAACGACTCCGGTTATAAACTCGTGTTACTTTAAATGGTCCTGTCCATCGTGATTTAAGCTTACACTGGAAACAACTTCAAACGTGAATTGTACAATAACACTCGATCACCTACATGGAACTCACGACTATATATTCTCTTATCATGGAACGATTTCGTGCGTTCCTTGTAGATTCGAGCATTTTCATATGAATCAAGGCGAAATTCTTCTAATTACGTTAGCGAAGTAATCTATGATCACCGACGACCTTAGGATCGAAATTTAAAAATCTAATAGCCCGGAATGCTCGGTGTTCTAACTCTCTTGGGAGATGACAAGATTTACCAAAGACTAATTTGTAGGGAGAACGACCAATTGGAGTTTTAAAAGGCATTACGTATGCCCATAACGCATCATCTAATCTAAGCGCCGATTTTACGGTTTGAATCCACTTGTTTTTTCTATGATTCTTTTAATCTCTCTATTTGACACCTCTGCGACCCTTTGGTTTGCGGATGATAAGGCGTTCCTAACTTATGCGTTACACCATATTTTTCAATTAACTTAGTAAATGGTCTATTACAAAAGTGTGAACCTCTATCACTTAATGATCGCCACTAGGAATGCCATAACGTGTAAATATATTCTTTTTAAGGAATCGTATAACAACTTTGGTATCATTAGTGGGAAGAGCTTCGGCTTCTACCCATTTCGAAACATAATCTACCATTACAAGAATAAATCTTTTTCCAAAAGATATAGGGAAAGGTCCCATGAAATCTATACCCCAAACATCAAATAACTCACATTCTAAAATAGGTTGCATAGGCATTTCATGTTTTTTAGATACATTTCCCCATTTTTGACAAGACTCACAAGATTTAACATACGTATACGCATCTTTATAAAGTGTAGGCCAATAAAAACCACATTGCAAGACTTTAAAAGCAGTTTTCCATCCTCCATGATGACCTCCTGCCTCACGATCATGACAAAACGATAAAACACTTAAAATTTCATTATCAGGCACACATTTTCTGATTATTCCATCCGAACATTTACGGAAAAGATCTGGTTCCTCCCAGTAATAAAATTTTAAGTCATAAAAGAACTTCTTTTTCTGTTGCCAAGTCCAATGAGACGGAATGTAATCACAGGTTAAGTAGTTAATGATATCTCCAAACCAAGGTGAATTTTCCTTAGAAGGAATTCTTTTCTTTAATAACTGCATGGTTGAAGGCATATCGATTCTAAACAGTTGTTCATCAGGAAATGAATCCTTAATTTCATTTCCTATTTCTTCCTCAGTTTCCATTCTACTTAGATGATCTGCTACTACATTCTCACTTCCTTTTTTATCTTTAATCTCGATATCAAATTCTTGAAGTAGAAGAATCCATCTAAGAAGACGTGGTTTCGCATCTTTCTTACTCAGCAAATATTTCAATGCTTTGAATGGTACGTATAAACTATTACCTTAGAGCCAACAATATACGATCTAAACTTATCTAAGGCAAAAATTACGACCAACGGTTCTTTTTACGTAGTTGCATAGTTTAATTGAGCTGCATTTAACGTATGAGATGCATAGTAAATAGCTTTGAGAATTCTATTATACCTTTGACCTAAAACGACTCCTACGACTAAATCGCTTGCATCACACATAATCTCAAAAGGTAAATCCCGGTTTGGTGCCACCAATGCGGGTGCGATAATCAACTTCGCTTTCAGGGTCTTAAATGCTTCCATACATTTACTATCAAAATTAAAAGATACTTCTTTTTCAAGCAAATGACTTAGAGGCTTTGCTATCTTTGAAAAATCTGCAATAAATCTCCTATAAAATCCTGCATGTCCAAGAAATCCTCTTAACGTTCTTAGATTAAGCTGGTGGAGGCAATTTTTCGATTACCTCGACTTTAGCTTTATCAACTTCAATTCCTACTTCGAGAGATTCTATGACCTAGTACAATTCCTTCGATACCATTAAATGACATTTTTCCCGAGTTAAGCACTAAATTGGTATCCTCACGGCGTTGTAACACTCGTTCTAAGTGTAACAAACGACCATTAAAAGAGTCTCCGTAAACACTAAAGTCGTCCATAAAAATTTCTAAGAATTTCTCAACCATATCGAGAAAATATAGACATCATACATCTTTGGAAAGTAGGCTGGAGCATTACATAAACCAAACGGCATTCTTTTATACGCAAAAGTTCCATAAGGACAAGTGAAAGTAGTCTTTTCCCTATCTCCTAACGCAATGAAAATCGTAAATATCTGAATAACCATCTAAGAAACGATAATACTTATGACCACTTAAACGTTCCAACATTTGTACTATGAATGGAAGTGGATGATGATCTTTCTTAGTATGATCATTTAGTTTTCTAAAATCAATGCACATTCGATATCCTGTAATTTCCCTTGTTGGAATCCATTCATTCTTATCATTCTCTTTCACTTTGTGAAACCTCCTTTCTTTGGTACAACTTGAGTTGGACTTACCCATTCACTATCCGATATAGGAAAAATTATTCCCATTTCTAATAGCTTAATAACCTCTTTCTTAACGATTAAGCGTAAATTAGGGTTGAGGCGGCGTTGCGGTTGAATACAAGGTTTAGCATCTTCTTTCGAAATTATCTTATGAACACATATCTCGGGACTAATACCTCGAATATCGACAATTTGTCCATCCAAAAGCTTTCTTATGCTTTTTCAACATTCCTAGTAATTGATCTTCCTGTTGCTTCGTTAAAGTTGATGAAATAATAAGCTGGTAAAAGGTTATCATTTTCAAGAAAAGCATATTTCGATTTAAAGGTAACGGTTTCAATTCCGGATTCTTAGGCGGATCTTATTGATGATTTAAGAAGCGGTCCTTCTAGTTCTAATTCTAAATACTTATGCCATGGTGGTTTAAAAGTAAAACTTCCTTTATCTAGAGAAAGGATTATCTCTTTCATTTCAATGTCTTCCTCATCTTCTTTATAGATAGATAAAGTTAAACATTCCTCTAATCTATCTTCAAAAGTTGGTAGCGATTATCATAGAAAGAATGAATATCTTCTATAAAAGAACATGATTACGGTGATGTGTATTGATGGTTCATAGCTTTGAAAATATTGAAAGCAACTTCATCTTCATTGACTCTCAAAATTAATTCTCCTTTACGAACATCGATTAAAGTTCTCCCTGTAGCTAGAAATGGACGTCCTAAGATAAGCGGCGGCGAAAATCCTTCTTCCATTTCCATAACTACAAAGTCTCTTGGAAAATAGAACTTGTCTACTTTAACCAATACGTCCTCAATAATTCCTCTAGGGTACTTAATCGATCTGTCGCCATTTGCGAGTCATTTCGATCTTAGTAAGCTTTCCTATGCCTAGCTTTCTATAATCCTCATAAGACATGAGATTTATACTAGCTCCCGAGATCACATAAGACCTTCTTAAACAAAAATCCTCCAATTTCACACGGAATCGTAAAACTTCCGGGATCTTTTAGTTTAGGTGGTAACTTATCTTTGCGAAATTGCGAGAACATTCTTCATTTAGGCATATATTCTCATATTCCTCTAATTTTTTCTTATTTGATAGTATATCTTTCAAAAACTTTCCATAGGTAGGCATATTTATCAGAGCTTCGATAACAGGGATATTAACATTAATATGACGAAAAGTATCAAGGAAACGAGCATACTTCTGATCAGTCTTAATCTTTTTAATTTGATCTTTAGGTGGAAAAGGTAAAGACTCTAAATCTATAACCTTGGGTTTCGAAGTCATTTTCTCTTTTCCTTTATCCTTTGGAGTATTACTTGATCGCCATGTTTCAGGTTCTTGACTTTTTTCTTTTAATTTGTTCCCTGAATCAATCTCTACTTCATATTCCTTCGAGTTCTTCCTCCTTGTTTTCTTTATCTTCTACTCTAACATGTTCCTTAAATAGATTCCTTAAATCTTTATCCATGGGGTCTTTCAAAATTCTTGGGATTTTTACCCATTTTCACCTTCCTTCTCGGGTTCCAAACTTCTATTCCTTTTCAAGAATTTCTCTATAATTTCTTCTTCCTCATCGGTAAATTCAAGTTCATCTTTAGTCTCTTCATTGTTATCTAAATCATTTTCTACTTCATTATTCCCGAAGTTTTCTACTCCATTACTACCATAGAGTTTCCTACTTCTCGTAACTACAACATTCACCTCTCTTGGGTTTCTTTCGGTATTACTTGGTAATCCTCCGGAGGTCTACTTTTGTTACGTTCACCTTCCCTACTCAAATGATCTTCCATATTCCTTAATGAAGCTTCTATCGTTCTCATTACGGTATCATGTCCACTCATAGATGTTTTCATTGTACTCATGTCCTTCTTGTTGAACCTATAGAAGTCATCATTGTTTCCATATTCTTAGCTTGAGTAGATACTACACCCATCATATTTTCCATCGAGTTTTTCCCATTTTTCAACCCCTTACGCGGGTTGAGTTGAACTTTGAGTTCTTGGTATACTTTGAGTGGTATGTTGAGGATAAGATCTTGGTAATGATTGTAAATTCGATTAGATGTATTTCCTTGATAAACTTGATTATTATTCATATTCTTATCTTTGAATTTGGATACGGCGGTTGTCCTGGCTTACTAGGGTTTTCGGACCATCTAAAAGTTGGGTGGTCTCTTCTAATAGCATTAAATGAGTTTGAATATGCATTGTTCAAATTCCTATCTTCTTGAAGAAAACTCACTTCCTCTTTTGAATATCTGTTGGTTCTTCTATCCCTAATGACACATTATCATAATTTGAGTATTCAGTTGGAGTACTATTTTCTGAATTTTGATTCTTACCTTGTTGTAATCCATCAAACTTTCTACTTAAATTCTCCAAATGTGCTAGAACTTCCGTATTTGACGTACATCCTTCTGCAAAAGCTACTTTTCTAGTGCTAGAACCGGTTTCCCACATTCTATTGTTTTTAGAAATCTTTTCTATAGCATCGTAAACTGTTTGAGCTTCACTCATCATTAACGAACCACCACATGCATGATCTACATACGCACGTGAATCTTTTCTTAATTTACGACGAAAAGTTGAATTTGCATATCTAAGGAATAACCATGATCGGGACAAGCTCTTAACAATTTTTTAAACCTTTCCCACGCATTCCCAAGTGTTTCTTCAGATCCTTGTCTAAAATTAGCAACCTCGACTTTTAATTCCAAATTCCGTCCTGGAGTGAAATATTGTTTCGAAATTCGGTTTTGAATATCCTCCCAACTAGTTAACGAATGGTGTGGAAGAGACATAAACCAATCTCGGGCTCTTCCTTTTAAAGAAAAAGGAAACATAGTCATCCTTGTTAATTCCTTATGAGCAC
The DNA here is from genome assembly GCA_036785695.1 of Gentiana straminea. Classification (NCBI taxonomy): domain Eukaryota; kingdom Viridiplantae; phylum Streptophyta; class Magnoliopsida; order Gentianales; family Gentianaceae; genus Gentiana; species Gentiana straminea. The sequence goes on along the minus strand of JAVUPR010000224.1, from coordinate 7,451,368 downwards.
CTTGACTTTTGGTTTGTATTGCACGGTTCTTCAAACGAGATAGAGATGATGATGTGGATCTTCATCATCTTCTCCTAGAAATTGGGCTCTTGCGTCAATTAAACCAAAAAGATGAGACTTAATTTCGAAATTATTCGCTCCTTCATTCGGTAAAAGTATGGGATTATTAGTCGGTTTCTCCTTACGTTTGATCACGGATAGGTCTCGGGTTTGGCGGATTGTTACGATTATTCGGTTCCGATCTTGATTGTTCCTATTATTATTATTCGATTATTATTAATATTAACGGGGTTTTGTCCATGCCCTAAAGCATGATCTAGCCTCTGTTCGTTTGTTTCATCACTACCTTGACCATTTCTTTATTTTTATTAGAAGATGATTCCGTTGGAGATTTTCCAAGGAGTCTAAGCAGGTTGACCACGTTTACTCTCTATCCGCAAGCGCCTTTCGTAAGCGTTTATATCGGGCTTATAAGGAGTAAGTGAGGCTTTACCGCTTACGGTCATCAACTAATTAAAATAGAAAAATGCTCGAGTTTTAAAGAAGAAGAAAATTGGTACTAAAAGAAAGTAGATACCAACGAAAAATAAAAAGAAATGTGATAAGAAGAGTGTTGGTTTATCCTCGAGAATTTTTAACTAATACAAGTAGTAACCATAGACACAAAAAAAAAAAAAAGCGACTTTGTTTCCCCGGCAACGGCGCCAGAAAGCTGACGTCACCAAACCAGACCTTAGAAACGGCGTCAAGAAGAGGACAGACCTTTTCTAGGTTAGACGGATCCTAACCGGCAGTGTACCGGGTCAAATTGTAGTGATAAAGTGGTGAGTCAGGTGTCGAATCCTCAGGGAAAAAAGTGGTAATTCTTTTAAGTGTGGTTAAACACCAAAGAGGCACTATTAACTCGATCTAAACCGCAATTTTATAACACGGATTACTACTACTCTAACTAACATAAAATAAATGCGTAATTTAAAAGTTATTTTAATATAATATATATAGATATATAAATATATATAGATGTACATAAATAGTAAAATATATATATATATATAAATATATAGATACCAATATATAATTTATAGACTAGACTAGCCAAAGTATATGTAATTAATTTATTCGATCTTTTCAATTAATAGAATGTGTTCGATCTTCCTTTTTTAGGTCCAATTGAGTGAATGAAACGGTGTATTCCTAATGTCAACAATTCCTCCTCACACGAGCGTATGAAATTGTCATATGTCAAAAGTCATCGGTCCAAGGTCCACAAGCGCCCCATGCTAAACTTAGTTAGTCAAAACAGTACCGAGTACAAATCTACCCCGGATAAAAGAGGTGATTCCATTTGTCAGATGGCCGATGTTATTCAAGAGGCTCCGGTTGTCAAGCGGATCGATTTAATACAAACGGTGTAGTTTCAATTAAACTGTGATTTTAACATTATTAAGATCTCGAATACAAATTTTAATAAGATTTGTTTTATTAGGACAAATGCGCCCGGGTAGGAAATAGGATTCCGTTAATCGGACGGCCATTTTTACCCTCCGGTTTTTCTATTTTTACTCATATCACGACTTCTGCGGTCGGTTCATCGCCGAGTTATATGTAGTATTCATTATGATTGATTACTTCATTCCGAATATATTATCATTACGTAGCGAAATAGAAAAAGATTCATTTTACTCAATTTTAGTCATTTTATTTTAACATCATTCTTTTAACGAAAAGATCGAAATAATACGATTACATAACTTTGGCTAGTTATTAGATCTAGCCTAATAACATTATAAAAACTAAAAAGAAGAAAATAACAAACATAAACATAATTATTATAGAAATTACCCGATTACAATGCCGATTCGAAATCGTCTTTTTCCGTTTTACAACGATTTCGGCAACACCGAACCTTCGAGAATTTCCCGAGCATTACTACCGTACTACTACTACATTATTTTGGCATAAAGCCTATTTACAAACTAAGAAGGAGAAGAAAAAGAGAAAGAAGAGGGAGAGAATATATATAGAATATTGTGTATATATATTGGTACACTTCAAATGAACTCTCGATGCTCCCCTTTTATAGACTTTCTTCCTTCCCGGACCGGTCTGAAAACTTGCCGGATCGGTCCGGTGTAATGATGCTAATCATTTCAGCTTGTCCTCGGCATGTTCCCCCATGTTACACATAATCATTACTTGTCTTTGTGTAATTATATATATAATTATATATAATTACACGGTTAATCTTCTAAAAATCGTAACTTGAATTCTCGATATCGAATGACATAATCGAACTTCCGTTGAAAAGCTCGTTAAATTCTCTACAACTTTCATCAAGACCACTTCTTCGAGAAAACATACTCTCGATGAGCCATTTGTATTATACGTCCTTTTTCGAGATTTAGAAACAATTATTCCCTTGATCATTTATATCGGTGACGCTTTATAACTTCCTTTCACCGACTTGTATTGACTTCAAAAAATGTCGATACTCGGGATTTCGATTCATCTTAGGATTACGCAATGAAATAAACACAAAATACCCGTGTAAAATAGACACAATATCCCGGTTACTAAAACCGGTACAAAAACTACAACTTTTTATTATAAATACTAACTTTTACTACTAACTATACTAAACTACAAAGATTAATTTTTTATACTAATTATATCATAATTTTAGATATTTTACATAGAATTTGTCAACAAAACATAATAAAATCACGTAAATTCAATCATATAAAAATAATACATCATGGTGGTCAAGGCCTCGGCCTCCACCTACTTAGTAAAGTAATCAACGGCCACGACAAGAAACTGTAAGTTACCTGGAGCTCGGGGAAGGGGTCCAACCAGATCTACCCCCCACTGATAAAAGGGCCAAGGAGAGACCAAAGGAATCATGTTCTGTGCTGGCTGGTGAGACAAGTTATCATGCACCTGGCATGACTTGCACCTCATGACCAGCTCGTTTGCATCGCTTTGCATGGTTGGCCAGTAATATCCAAACAAGCGACATTTACGAGCCAGTGTCTGGGCTCCTGCGTGGTTTCCACAAATGCCGAGGTTGATTTCCCTGAGTAGATAGTTTCCTTCCTCCTGGGTAGCACACCTAAGACACGGTGATATAAATGATCGTCTGTATAGGATTTCATCAAAAAGAGCATACCTGCTTGCTTGTAGCTTGATCTTCCTAGACTGAGTCTTGTCAGTTGGTAGAATACCGTGCTTTAGATAGGAAGTTATGGGGTCCATCCAGGTGGCCTGTTGGCTAATCGGTTGAACTTCATTTAGGACATAGCTTCGTTCAGTCAATTGTTCTACCAGAACATTTTTATCTGAGAAGAAATTGGATGCCAACTTGGAGAGGGCATCAGCTTTTTTGTTCCTAGATCGAGAAACCTGTTCTATCTGGACAGACTTGAAGTTTTTTAGCAAAGCCTGTGCTGCTTTCAGATACTTCTTCATTGATTCCTTATTTGCCTCATATTCTCCTTTAATGTGGTTAACCACCAGCTGGGAGTCACTGAATACATGTAGGTTATCTGCCCCGAGCTTGTTGGCCAGTCGGAGCCCGGTAATTAGAGCTTCATATTCCGCCTCGTTGTTTGTAGCCGTGAAGTTGAAGCGCAATGCATACAGGAATTCTACCCCTTTTGGACTGAGGAGCAAAAGGCCTGCCCCTGCTCCATCTTTCCCAGATGCTCCGTCAACGAAAAGGGTCCAGGTATCGACCTGCCCTGCTGGCTGTTCTTTATCTGTCTCGACCTGAATTCCCTCAGCCAAGAAGTCGGCTAAAGCCTGGGCTTTGACGACAGTCCGGGGTTGGTAGTCCAGGTCATACTCTGCCAGCTCGATCACCCATCTGGCTAGTCTGCCCAAGGTGTCTGGTCGTGCCAAGATTTGACGCAGGGGTTGGTCCGTGACCACAGTGATGGAATGTGCTTGGAAGTATGGTCGTAACTTTCTAGAGGCGTGTACCAGAGCCAAAGCTAGTTTTTCCGCGTTCGTGTACCTGAGTTCCGGTCCATGTAAAGCCCGGCTTACATAAAACACGGGTGTTTGTATGTGTCCTTCTTCTCTGATTAGGACCTCACTGATTGCCTCGTCAACCACTGCCAATTATAAAAGCAGAGTTTCCCCTTCCCGAGGAGATGTCAGGGTTGGTAACTCAGCCAAATACACTTTCAGATCTTCAAATGCCTTCTGACTGTCCTCATTCCACTAGAAGGGACTTGCTTTCCTTAGGATTTTAAAAAACGGTAGAGCACGCTGTGCTGATTTAGATAGGAACCTACTCAGGGCGGCCATGCGACCTGTTATCCTTTGCACCTCCTTGATGCTTCTGGGTGGGGGCATCCTTCTTAAGGCTTCAACCTTATCCGGGTTGGCCTTAATGCCTTCTTTTGAAATCATGTAACCTAGGAATTTGCCCGACCTGACCCCAAATGTGCATTTCTTGGGGTTGAGTTTCATTTGGGTCTGCCTGAGTACCCCGAATACTTCTCGGACGTCGGTCATATACTGATCCAGAGACCTGCTCTTGATCAAGAGATCATCCACATAGACCTCCATGCATCTTCCAATTTGTTTCTCGAAGATTTTATTCACTGCTCTTTGATAAGTGGCGCCAGCATTCTTTAACCCGAACGGCATAGTAACATAGCAGAAAGTTCCCTCTTCGGTTATGAATGCCGTTTTTTCTGCATCGTCTGGGTCCATAGCAATTTGGTGGTAACCCTTATATGCATCTAGAAACGCAAAAACTTCAAAACCGACTGTCGAGTCAACTAACCTGTCAATCTTAGGCAGTGGATAACAGTCCTTGGGGCAGGCCTTGTTCAGGTCGGTAAAATCTACACACATTCGCCAACTACCATCTGGCTTTTTTACCAGGACTGGGTTGGCCAGCCAGGTCGGGTAAAACACTTCACGTATGATCCCGGCCTGGCGTAACTTCTCAACTTCCTTTTGAATGGCCTCCATTCTATCTTATGCGAACTGTCTTTTCTTCTGCCTAATCGGTTTCCGGGCTGGGTCAACATGAAGCTTGTGCAGAGCCAGCTCGGGTGATAGTCCTGGCATGTCATCTGTCTTCCATGCAAATACGTCTCTGAACTCCTTTAAAATCTCAACAAGCTCCCTCTTAAGCTGGTCTGGGATCCATGATCCCACGTTGACTGACAGTCTTCCATGCTCCTTTCCCACATTTACCGCATCGATTTTATCATCTGATGACCAGCTTTCTTCTTCCTCTGGGAGCAATTCTTCCACAGATACATGTTGTACCATTATTCTTCCATTGACGGTGGCCGTGTAACAACTCCTGGCTGTTTCGACGTCACCCTTAACTTCTGTTGTCCCCTCCCAAGTCGGGAACTTCAAGCTGATGTGTGCCGGGGAGATTACCGCTCGCAGATCTATTAAGGCAGGTCGCCCCATGATAACATTGTTGGCCGATGGGGCCCTGACTACCACATAACTTACCATAAGGATCCTGTCCCGAGGTGCCTTTCCGAAGGTGGTTGGTAAGCTGATCATTCCCATGGGGTGGACTGGTGGTCCTTCAAATCCGAATAGCGGGGATGACACAGGTGCTAGCTCCGTGCCTTTTAATTTCATTGACTGAAATACATTGTAGTATAACACGTTGACTGCACTCCCAGTGTCCACACAAATACGCTTCACCATATGTTTATTGATTACCGCCTCGATAACCAAACCTTCGTTGTTGCTGACTAGAGGGAGAGGGTCGCGAGGACCATAAATTACCTCCCCGGACAACCTTTGTCTCTTTCCTGAGTCTGCACTGGTATGTGCCCGGTTACCACCTTCCTCCTCAGGTCGGGACGAGGTACTCGGACCGCCTGAGATGGTATTAATGGTATTGATAGGACGATTATCTGGCTGTCCCTCACGTCCTGGAGATGGTTCCCTCCTCCGTCTGTAATCGTCCTTTCGGTCATGACCAAAATCTCTCCTCTTGTATTCCCGTCTTCCCCAGGGTTCTGGTTTACGGGACCTATCTATGACCTCATCAAGTTTCCTTCCATAACGAAGCGGCGTCGATCTCTCTCTCGTAAATCCCGGCACTTGCTCCGAGTCGTGACCAATGTCTTCATGAAACTTACGATTTGGTCTGATCCCTTTTTTCCCGGGGACCCTTCATAGGAGGTGGAGTGCGGGCAATGCCTTTTCTTTGCATTATGGCGAGAACCTGCTCGCATGATCTGTTTAAAGGGATAAAATCCCTTTCTTGAAGGGCCCCTTTCTTCCCGAGCCGGTCTGTTACAGGTGCAGCCACTCGGTCCCATACCGGTTTACGCTTTCTTTCAGACCTGTCATCCGACCTCTCTTTCTTGGGAGCTTCCGACTCCCTCTTTAGACGGTTGGCCTCCTCACCCTGACAATGTTTGTAGGCCAGATCCATGCATTCATCCATTGATTTCGGAAGTCGACCATTTAGCTTTGCATACAATCTACCTTCTCGTAGACCTGCTACGAAAGAGGTGATCAGGAGGTGTTCCTCTGCATTCCCGACCTGCCTAGATTCCTCGTTGAATCTTTTCGTGTACCGCAAAGATCGTTTTTCTTTTTTCTGACGAATAGTGAGGAGGTACGTAACATTCCTCTGGAAAGGTTTGGCAGTGACAAAAGCTTGCAGAAATCTTCTTGCCAGGGTTTCAAAATTTTCGATGGACCGAGGTGGTAATTTCCGGAACCACTCACGAGCCCTGCCCGTAAGTAAGGCCGGGAAGGCTTTGCACTTCATCTCCTCAGCTGCACAATCCAAGTTCATATGTGTTAAGTACTGGAAGAGATGGTCTTGGGGATCCTTTGTTCCATCATATGCTTCCAGCTTAGGTATTTTGAACCTCTCCGGGCGTGGGTAATTCAAAATCTGCTCTGAGAACGGAGATTCAATTGAAAGATCATCCGTTTTCTTTCCCAGAATTCCTCTCTAACTCCGCCCGATCGGCCTCCTGGGCCTGGGCATTAACCTTCTTTTGCCGTACATGAGAGGTGGAGGATAGAGTTTCTCCTCTATCTTCTTTATTGGCCAAGTTACCCTTTGGGTCAATATCTTCTGGAGCTTCCTCTTCTCGCCCTTTTAGGGCCAAACCTAGCACACTTTTGAATGCTGGGACATCCAATTTACGCAATGCTTCCAGCAAGGCCTGCTGTGCTGGATCCGCCAACGTGTCCTCCGGGTTGGTTTGGGGTTGGCTAGTAGTGGCAGTTGGGTCTACTTCTCCAGCGTCTCTAGCTGCCGCCGTTTGGGTCCTTTTTCCGGTATTTTTTTGTGGTGCCATCGTGGTTTTTTGATCGAATCATTAACACAAGAGGCCCTCCTTCTAGCGCCAATCGATGATGTTGGAAATCACCTATAGATCCAAATAACCTCTAGAACGATTCAAACAAGAACAAGACAATGGGGACTGTGATTTGGGTATGATTAAGACTGAGCCTGAGAGTTAGCTTCTCTCAAGTTGCCTACGTATCCAATAGTCAAATTGGAATCAAGTAATTCGTAGTTCCCTAGGGTTGTTTATATAGGGAGGCGTCTCACCCCTTTTCTTGTCAAACAAGTCGTAGAACCCTTAAACCTTAAGGATTATCACGTGTCTATCTCGGATAAGGGATAATCATTCGAATCATGGGATTTCCTTCCGGTGATCCAGAGATTCTCCTATAATATAGGCACATGTGTTATTTATCATTTAAGGAAAGAGCCAGTCGGCTTTTTATGGGCTCCTCAGGTCGTCTCGACCGGAGCTGCGTGTCCTACCTCCAGACTTGCCGAGCTGGCCTGTAGTGTCGTAGTCGGGAAGTATATGGACAGACCTCCCTCCTGGGGTAGGGTCTTACTACTGTGGGGCTCCTGGCCCTACAAGCGGTTAACTTCGAGGTGTTATAGAGGCGACACATGGCCGGGTCTGTTTCCACCATCGTCAAAGAGTGCTTTGTTATGCGTTCTATGTCGCCTTCAACTTCAGCTTCTTCAACGGGCTGTTTGGCGAAGTGCATGCAGTTGTTTCTTCTGTGCCTTGGTCCAGGGGTGCTTTGGATTTGATCTTGTTCTCCCCTACTTCTGTGTCAGTTGCAGCTTTACCTTGCTCATCTGGATTCTGTTGTGCTTCTATTTCTACAAAGCATGCATAATGATGTTGAAATGGAAAAAGGATAATAGTGTCTTACTGTCTGGTTGTTGTAGGGTAGTGTAAAGCCCGTAAGCTCTCGCGCGTGTTACAGATTCTATTTAACGAACCAATACAAACTATGGTACAATGTGCACATCATATGTGGCTGGTAGAGTGTACTTGTGTGTGAAAAGTTGATATTATAGTGGCCCGTGGTATGTACTCTAAAGTTGAATGACTTAACTAAAGACATGCCAATGTATTTCCCTTCGTTTTCTGCTCTATCGCTTTTCCCATCCATGTCTTGTTCGCATGTAATGCTCTCTATTTTTGTGGGTTTCAAGTGCAGCTGCTGGATTGAGTACCTTGTCACTTTGCCTGTGTACTTCTTTTGGATAGATTTTTTAGACGTATTTTCAAGACGAACCTCGAAAGAAGGCAACACATGTATTTTAGAATTTTTTTTAATCTAAAGAGGACATCATAACCCACACATCCACCTGCCCATAAACTTTTACAGTCAAATAACATGGCCAAGAGAAACTATATGCCAAGACATAAAGGAAAGCTAGAATTGATAGAAAGAAGTAGCTTACATGAACCCACCAATAACAACCCCAAAAATGGATTCTCCTCTATAGGCAAACCTATTGTAGTCGCTGAAAGAGTCGTTCCCACCCATTGACAAGGGTAAGAAAACTTCTTTCGCATAAAAAAATGCTAGAATAAACAAAACTTACTATCAGAAACAAATATATTCATTCAAGCGTAATGAGGCCAACAAAGGGAAAACACTAATTACAACTACTACTAAATAAATCTTGAATACATCTTCATGGTATCAAACACACGTTTGCACCTGTTTTTAAACCCAATGGGAAAGCACAACATGAGTCAAACGAATTTTCACACATTTAAAGGCTAATGGATACTACAATTTAGAACATGCATTCCTTTTTTAGCGGTACATATATGCACATAGCCAAACAATATTCAGGATCAACACCATATGTTTAAACCGGACTTGATTTGTTTGTTTCCTACACCAAAATGATAAGGAAAAACATGGACTTAGGAAGAGGCACTATATTCTTCCAACAACAAGAAATAGACTCTACAGGATCCCATGAGATTTTGTTTGATCTTCATTCGAAATGGCTACAAAAGCCAGTAACAATGGTCCGAAAAAATCTACCACGAGCAGTGATCAACTTGTCAAAAGACTGCAAGTCATCTTTATTTCTTGAATTCATTCTTTGTAAATGTCAAACACATACATGTAGAGGAACATGATAACACACCAAGCTCAAGCCATAAACCAAGAAGGTTCACATCAAATGATGTAAATGGTTTAAAAAGCAAAATAATTGTCAATGATGGACATTTGGTCATTCACGTCAGTGGAAGATTTCATTACGAAAGTATTATTAATTGGTACTGTAGGCATGTTAATCATAGTGTACTCTAAGAAAAGGAAAAATTAAATAAACTAATCCACCAGTCATGTTCACCTTCAAACCTTCAAGATATCACATCACATTCAGCTCTTGCAATTTCTCACCACCAAAAGTAGGAATTTAATTTAGCTCTAATTTATTTGATTCTTTTGAGTGTCATGGACATGGGAAATCTAACAAAGAGAAGTTATTAACGAGTTCAGTAAAACCAAAATGGTACAAACATGCACATGAATAAATGTTCTAAGAAACTTTGTTCTATCAATATATAAAAAAGCAAACTGGCTAGCAAAATCTAGGCATATCAGTTTTGAAATCCGTACAAACTGTATTGACAGAATGCACGAACCTGGTACTTGCATACAAAAATTTTCTTCTTCCCAAATTTGGCGGCATCATGTCTCAGAGGCTTCGGCTGCATCAATAAGAAAAAAATCAAACAAGAGAATCAAAATCAGATGCTCCCAATAGTCAAACACAATTTAATTTCTACCTCTATAAAGAATCCCATTTCAGCAAATTTCCATACTATAAGTAAATACCAAGGCGGAGCATAAACAATGGTTTAATTTGCTGCTCACCTACTCCGCTCGAAACGCCATTCGGCAAAAAACGTGTTGAATCCTCTGTCGAACCTTTCATTTTCTTTTTCAAAACCTTGAAAAAACAGAAGGAAAAAAAAACCATGTTTGCCAAACATACATACATATCAATGAGAAATATTCAATCCAAGATAAACTTCCACCCAAACCCAAAATAAAGATAGAAATAAGATAGTTCACTTAGTAGAGAAAGGTTTGCAGATGACGAATAATTCACCTAAACCATAAACCGTAACAAAAAAAAACACCACTTCAAATGCTGATTTATGAAGAAATCTGTCTTTCTGTACCCAGAAATTAAGGAAAAAAGACGTAAGACGAACCCACCAGTAATTGATTGCACTGTAGAATCAGAAGAAATTTGTTTGATTTGATGGGCAAGAGAAGACGAAGAAGTCTGATGATATCTCGTGGGGTTGTCCTCTTGCGGCCAAAACCTAGGGTTTGCCGTTTCACAAGAGAAAGGAGTAAGAAAGAGACATATATATATATATATATATATATATATATATATATATATATATATATATATATATATATATATATATATATATATATATATATATATTATATTGGAAACCAAATATTTTTACCCCGAGATTGAAACGAGAACAAACTACATCAATCGCTCGACTAAATATGATTGAAGCATCCTCAATGATTTCCGGCGACCATCTTCAAAATCGGAGTGGAAATCAGAAAACCACAGAATCAGAAAACCAATCAAAAATTTCGGAAAATCGTTAATTGAAATGCAACCTGAAAATCTTGGATTCATAGTTTTCTTACCTTCACAAAAAGCATTTACATGCGAGCTTGGAAGTCGTTGGTATGAGAGATTTGTAGGGGAGAAGATATAGTGAGATTGAGATGGTGGATTATGATTCATCTGATGGATTAACATTGGATACGCCGAGAAGAGATGAAGATGGATGGAGGAGGACGACATTCATTGGCCAAGGAGGATGGTAGTGGAACGGAAAAAGTAAAAGAAATAAATAAGAAAATAATAAACAACACGACGTCATTTTCCCTGTCCCAAAAAAAAAGATAAAAAAAAAACAAAGAGAAACAGAAACGACAAAATAGTCGTCCCTTTTTAGCTAAATAATAGGTACTCCCTGTTATGATAAGAAAGAGAAGCATGCAAATTACTTTGCTTTTCCTTTCATTTGTCTAGTACTAAACTAAGTACTTGTCTTCCCTTATGTACTAGAGATATATACATACATATATATATATATATATATATATATATATATATATATATATATATATATATATATATATATATACAATATGTTATATGTATTTATCTATACTATAGATCTTATAATATAAATTATGTTATATCATTGGAGCAATTGTGGTACACCTCAAGTTCTATAAAGAGTCGACTAGCTAGTGTTTGATTAATAGCGGGAGAAGCGAACTAACATCCGACAGATATCAACTGAGATACAACTAGTGTTTGACTATATCACTGTGAGGTTTCCTGTTTGTTTATATCCTATAATACGTGCTTTTAAGTATTTGTCTTGTACTTTATGATATGTGTAATTTGATCTTATATCACTTATCTGCTCATCATGTTATTATTTATGTGATACTATTACTGCTACTATGCCATCTTGACTGATATATATATATATATGTTAATATTATATGTATCAGTGACTATAGATCTGTTATGTGTGCTTTCTAAGTATGATATTTGTTAAGCTACACTTCAAGCACACACTGAACCTCATTGAGTTTAAAAACTCACACCTCTTGCGAACACCTTTTCAGTCTGACATGTATGGATGGCTAGTGACAGAGTCTTCCAGGTGTTTGGTCGGTAGGAGATCTGGATGATGTCATCAACTAAAGATTAGATAGTGTTGCGCCTGCTAAGTTAGATAGATATTTGTCTTTTACTTGTTGTAATCTTTTGATGGAATAAATAATTGGTCAGTTGTAATATATCAACGGAGATATATATAGATGCCTTTGGATTTTAGTTTATGTCTGAAGACGCGGCATGAGCTTCGCAGGCCGCTCCCACAACGACCCCGGGTGAACCCTGAGGGTAGGGAGCCGGTCCATTACACATCTTCATCAAATGGATGTCAATACATCCTTCTTACACGAAGATATACCAGAAGAAGTATATATGCAGTTTCCCCCAGGTTTTGAAACAGAAAGATTAAATCAAGTTTGCAGATTAACAAAATCCTCGTATTGTTTGAACAAGCCAGCAGGCAGTGGAATTGTAAGTTGACTGGATCTTCAGAAGCACAAGGGTTTGTTCAGTCAAAGAATGATCATAGTCTGTTCACCAAAGGCTCAGGACAATCTTTTATGGCTCTGCTAGTTTATGTAGATTATATAATAGCAGCAAGTCATGATGCCTTGCATCGGTAGTTTACCATTTAAGACCTTGGAAAATTGAGGTATTTCTTGGTCATTGAAGCTGCCAGAACCCCTGAAGGCATTTCTATTTCTCAAAGAAATTACACACTAAACCTCCTAGAAGAATATGATATTTTGGGGGTAAACCTACAAAAACACGTATGGAGTCCAAGCAGTCTTTACAACATGGAGATTCACCATTACTGCATGATAATATTGTTGGAAGTAGCGCCCGAAAGACAATTTATGTAATTGTTTTTAGAATTAATAAACAACAGATTTATTCTAATCTTATTATTTGCTTCGTGCTTATAAGTAATACACTACTGAAAACCCCAAGTCGTATCATATGTAGCCATATAACTTAGTGTGTGTCACACATGAGGATTAATTTTATGGTGATAGACTAGAAATGTTAGTCCGTGGTGAACTTAATCATAGTATAGGGTCTATTGATTAAACCACCATTAATGCGCCCAGAACAGTTTAAGGTGTGACCGTCCTATCCAGACCGTCGACATTGGTTGTCTAAGTGGGGCATTTATATATGATGAGAGTCGTATAGGACTGGACCGATTTAATCTGAGTTTCTCATATAATTCCGTGATTGAGAAATCTTATTAAATCACAAGATGATCATATATAGATTAGCCTTAATCCTGAAGTGATTGCATACTCCTACTGGTCTTAGGATAGGGTTTGATGTGTTCGTTAAGGATCGCTAAGAGGCGCGGTCCGAATCACTTTCACATTGGCACTGTTCTGGAATGGGTGAGAAGTGTGTGTCTCACATATATGGAATCCATTCCTTCCTGCGGGAAGTAGAAAGACAATCCCCTTATTTGTTGATCCTAGAAACTGATCAATCCATGGAGTTCATATTGGTTATGAACTAATTGATCACTATTGGGTTAATGGTAAATAAGGATAAGATGTATTGAAGAAGGTTTATGGAAATAATCATGCTTCATTACGGATAGTCTATGGAGGGTTAGTTTATATGTAATGATTATATCAATGGATACTTATCGACTCGGCTCGACGTTTTGAGATTAAAAATATCTATAATCGGTAGAGTTTAGTTTCGGATTTATGGTGGCGTAATTCCGAAATTAATAAATTGAGCAGAAATATTCTGTTCGATGAATGTTTTATTCAATTTATTGTAGCTACTGGTTATAGGTCCATGGTCCCCGGGTTGGCTCCTAACACGCGAATGTTTTCTCGTTTTATGGAACCTCGAGAATAAATTAAATAGTTGGTCTATTTAATGGATATGCAATATTATTTGTTTGGTAAATAATATGTAAAATAGAAAAGACATTTTCTATTAATTTAATGATATATGTGGCGCCATTTTATGTGATTAAATTAGAAAAAAGAAATTTTTCTAGATTATGTTGCATGTGTAATTAATTAATTATCTATTTGTTGGATAATTAATGGAATAATAAGAGATTGATTTTTTGGGAATTATCTCTTATTTTGTAGCAAAATATCTTTTCCTTATGGAAATAGGTTTTTGTGGTGTGAAAAGGATAACTCTCTTCACTAGTTATTTTTCTATATAAAGAGAGTTCCTCCCAACACAATACACAATTGCAATTGGCGCCACAACACAAATTAGAAGGAAGACAAATTAGTTACTTACCTTAGTCATTAAGAGGAGAAAAATCTAGGATTTTTCTTGTGCATATTCGAGGAGGTTCTACGGCGAGGATCGACGTCCACCAGTCGTCGCTGAGAGATACAATCCGGAAGATTGTGGCTTCTCCCTTTTTTGTCGATTCATCATCTCTCTACGGTAAATCTACTAACCTTCTTGTAGATTAATTTATTATGTGAATCGTGTCGTGGTAAATTCGTAAACGAATTTCGATTCGTAGCTTCCGCTGTGCATGATCGAGTGTCTCGATCGGTGCTGTGAATCAAATCTGACGATCCAATTAGGGATCGGATCCGGATTCGGGTTTCTGTATATCAAGCATGTGGTATCGGAGCCAGGTTAAAGCGATTTTGCGATCTTGATTGCATAATTAATTAATAAGAAGTGGAATTGAATAAATATTACATCTTTTATATTTTTTATATATAAATGCGTAGTTGAATGATTTGGTTGACGAGATGGATTGGGGTTGATACCTGTTTACCGTTAGATCTGTTGTAAACCCGTTTTTCCGGGTATAGGAAATTGTTGTATTTATTTTTCTGGAATAATTTTTTTATTTTTTTATTTTTTTGGATCCAAATTGTTTTTGGATATAAGGATGTATTTAATTTTTTTTTTGAACGTGGTTGCGGGGCTGTTGCCGTTGCTGTTGCTGATATTAATTGGTGATCAAATTGAGTCGCTACATGATGCTAAATGGGACTGCTGATGTCATGTTGACGTCAGCGTAAAAATAAAAAAAATTTATAAAAAAAAAGGAGGCTGCAGTACATGAGATGAAAAGAGAATGTCCAAGATCAAGATGCTGCAACAGAGATACATACTTTTTAATTTATAGATTAGATATGGGGTACCAACGGTTCATATCAGTGGTTTATTTTTTGTATTTATTTTCTTGTATGATTATTTATGTGATATAACCATGCCACGCATCATATTCATGAATTCCACTCCTAAAGATATATAACCCGGTGAATTTTAATTGTGTAGTGTCTACACAAGGAATTTTAATAAATCCATAAAATTGGAAAATCGTGAATAAGTGACACTAGTTAGACGGTATTTTTGGAACCAATGAACTAGTGGGAGGATTAATTTAAATATTCATGATTTATTGTTTTTCGGATTATGAAGAAATTCTAAAAATCCTAATGAGACTACCTAATTTTCAAAATAACGAGTGGGAGCGGGGAAGCTGACAACCGACCCCACGGCCTCTACTGTTGACACAAGCAAGTGAGAGAATGGTGACGCCTCGTGCCGCTTTGATTTCGGTCCCCTAAAGATGGCCTTCACTGCTATCAAAATGCTTGGCTTGGTCTCCGAAAGGATAGGATTTTGGGTACTCGTCGAGTCACTGACCGACCCTAAGGCGGCATACTCGGGGCGTACTTTGAGATCTGAAATAGTAGGTCACACTCTAAAAGGTATTTTTGGAAATATCTTGGCTGAAAAAGAAGGTAATCAACAATTAAATAGAGATGTCCGATTCTTAGTTAATTGTTGAGAGAGATTGTCTCAATTTAATCGTCACCTCTTTGACCTACCCTAAGGCGGCACTGTAGGTGTGAGATTAAATCTTTGGAATGGTAGGATAAACTGCATGCATGACATCATGTTTATTATTCCAGAAATCATAATTAGTTGTGGTTTATGATTTGATTTATATTTCTGTCAAAATTTATTTTCGCAACTACATATCATCTCAAGGTATCTAAACTGCTAAACACGAAAAATTGACTAATGATGACTTCGTAAAAGTGGAAAAGTAACAAGAACGTTGAACTCAATAATCGAGAATGCAAATTAATTTTTCGAAAGAGGATGTTCCTCTTAAGCCTTCAAACTTAAGTGACATTGATAAGAATATCACTGTCACAGCGTGTTGAACGAGAGACAAAACAAAATTACTTCAAAGATGACGAGAATGATTTGGTATCAATCTCACTAGACATCCCACAGTTTACGAGTAGTGTCTACTCAAATGAACTACTAGTTCACGGCCATTTCCTTGAAAGAAAGCCAAGAATGGGAAGGTAAATGTCTACAAGAATAACTCATCTAAACTAAATAAGTTAAAGGCTAAACCGAAATATTAATCAAAGAAAGTAAAGGATAAGGAAAGTGATTTCGGATGACTAACCTATGAATCCTTAAAGACTTTCTTAACCGAGTAATTTGACTCGGAAGCTAAAGTTCTTTTGTATGAACAAGGTAGCTGGGCATTCATGATAAAGAGTAGACAACGGGCAGTTATTTCAGCTAAGATAGTGGGAGTGATATAAGGAAAAAAATTCAGATTTTAATCATTGAATTTCGCAGAAATTTAATTTATGTTTTCAGATTCGTTGGAACGAATGGATTCACTTTCAAATCAATAATATGTTTGCCTTAAAGAAAGTGAATATGACATATGTATACGATTCTGAGACTCGGACTTTTGTCTGATAAAGTCAAACCACTAAGTAATGCTGAAAAGGTATATGTAACACAACATAAACTATTAAGACAAATGGCTTCCGTATTTAGATGAACGATTCTTCAGCATCTATTAATTAGTGCATATATCCTAAAGATAAGATATGAAGACTGGCCAAGGGTGATTCCTATCTCCCAGTCTAAGAACACTATCTCAAAGGAAATATGACTAAGTAACCTTTCAATTTGGAAAGGGTTATAGAGCTGAAGAAGTATCACAGCTTGTTCATATTGACCTTCGGGTTCTTATGAAGGATACAAGCTAGTAGGAGCTTTTGAGTGGCTGACACTATGTCTGACGACTACTCAAAACGCTGATTAGTTTATCTAGATATTTGGAGGAATCTCTGATATTACCAGAGAAACGAGTATTCCATGCTTAGAAAAAGGCTATAGCATAGTTTTGGCACTGATGCTTGGCCTACCTCCAAGTGAAACGATTTTACTGAAAGGATAAACCATGTATTGTCTTATATAGTTATTGATATGCTACACTACACTGCTTAACTCAATTAAGATTTTAATTGCAAAATAACGGTATACATTATAATGTAATACCGAGAGTCTACGTAGAAGATGCTTATGAATTTATGGATAAGGAGTGAACCACGTTTACTCCACTTCCGTAAATAGAGGCATTGAGCACTTAGTGCTTGAAGATTGGACTGGAGATTTTGCATACACGTTCAGATGGTGACTGTTCGTGAAACATCTTAATATAATGAGTAAATGTTGGTTATTAGATTCTTAAGATCGGATAGTGACGGTTATACTACCACAGCCTTTCTAAAAGAATGTTTGAATAACAACCTTGGACCTTGAAGTAAAGTTGCTCAAGGAGTTACTATCTGATTTAACCAGACCACATCCAACATTGGTTGTTGGGGATTACGCTGATAAATACTATTGTGTCAAATCAGAATGTCAATCCACCCAAATGCGATCTGTGGGGTGATTGATAACCTATGTCTTCTCTACCGCCAAGTGGTCTAGGGGTAGTTCACTGAGAAGTAGATAGTTCAATAGGGGTGATGCCCTGAAAATTTCTCCCCACTCAGCCTTGCTTAACTCCATGAAAAACAGAAAGATTAACAGGGGTGATGCCCTGAAACTTTCTTGCCGTACAATGGAGTTTAGATTCATTCGAAACGGAAGGGTTTTAGCTTAAAGCCAATGGCAGATTGACTACCTATGCTTATATCCATTGGAGGATTAAAGAAAACCTCTAGGTCATTAAAGGTAACATGTTTTAAATGTGTGGGCTTGACCTGAATATTGATAAGTCTTTTGTAAATGTTGGACTTATTTGAAGTTTTAGTGATGAGTGTCAGACTATCTGTTATAGAGCAAAGGCAAAAAGATGTCTAGATCAAATGTATAGGGTCATTAGAGTTTGATCTTTGTATAGGTTTGATCAAACAAGCACTGTAAAATGTCAGCTGACTTTCATCAGCAGACTTGTCTATATCAGTAGGGTACCTGAGTCGGTAGACTAGTTTAGGAACCCGCCGAAGGCGAAGGGGCGAGGGCTCAAACTCAGTTATTGAAGGCTAAGGGATCAAACTTAGTATTTAAAGTCAAGGATATGAAATCAGAATTTATGGAAGTCTGTGATGACCTAAACTGATGGCATATACCTTTGTGTACAAGGTCAAAGTTCCATAAGTTAAAGGGTGATTGGAACTTGGTTATGATCAAAGTGGTGTAATCTAAATTCATAATAAAATTTTAGATATAAGAGAAGTCAGCTGCAGTGTCTTATAAACACAGCAACCTTGAATCAGCTGACTGATATGTATTTCAGCAGACTGACATTCATAGGAACCTGCTGAACATATATTTCGATTTAATCAAAGGTTACATTGGAAGTTTACAAGGAAAATGACATATAACAACTCTTGGTTTTGTCAATAAATCAATGGCCAAGATTAAAGGGACGTTGGAAATAAACAGAGGTTTATCCAATGGATACAAGTCAAAGGGTGAACAGTCTGAAATCTAACAAAAAGTAAACTGACAGCGTCAGTACTATGTACAGGGATAGAAAGCAAGTCAAGATGGGACAAATTTGAAACGGTTATGTTTGAATTTCAAACATAAATCACAAGGGGTCTCACCTATAAATAGAAGACCCTTGATACAGAAACAGAGGATGATTTTTGAGTGAAAAACAACATATAATCTTGAGCTTTAGATTCTTATCAAGAAGTCACCCTGCTCACCCTACTGAACTTAAAGCTACTGATCTAGTAAACTTCTTCAAGTGTAATCTGTTATCAAGCTACATCAAGTTTACACACTTGAAGAATCCAAGTTGCTGATCATATCATCCTGATCAAGCTTCTGAAGGCTGAATCACTTACTTGATTCAAACTTTCTTTCATAAGAAACCTGCTAAAGACAATGAAGCATCTTTGGGTGTCAAGGACTGTTGTTTGTGGTGGAGATGGTGAAGAGGCAATCATACCCTTCAAGGACCAGTGGAAGACTTTGGAGCAGCAATCCTACATGTTCCAATTGTTCAGTTTGTGAAGCCATAGTTATTGGTGAAGGACAAACAACTTAGGAATTTTTGTAACTGCTACCTCAAGGATCTCTAGTGAATTACCTCCAACATCACAAGAGAAGAGTGGACTGTCAGGATTACACCACCTAGAACCACTATAAAAATTGCCTACTTACCTTCTGCATTTACATTCTGCATCTAGTACATTTAGCACATCAATCTACTGAACTAGCAACTGAATCACACGCATACACTACTGAGTATCTAATACTTGGTATCATATTTTAACAACAAGTAATAAGGCTTAATTTAAATATATTCCGCTGCAACAAATTCAGTAAAGTCAATAGTCAATAGACTGCGAGTGTCGCGACCGCTGGCGAGCAATCAACGAGTCTTGAAGTTGCTTGAGTTTGTTAACTCCAAAAGTTTTACGTGTTAAGTTTATTCACCCCCCCCCCCCCCCCCCTCTAAACTTAACTAAAGCCTTTTCAAGGGACCAACAATTGGTATCGGAGCGATTAGGTTTCGTTCAAGTAATCCTATGTCCTTAATAATTCCTTTAGGGTACTTAATCGATCTATCTTCCATTTGCAGAGTCATTTCAGTCTTAGTAAGCTTTCCTATGCCTAGCTTTTTATAATCCTCATAAGACATTAAATTTATACTCGCTCCTAGATCACATAAGACCTTCTTAAACAGAAATCCTCCAATTTCACACGGAATGGTAAAACTACCAGGATCTTTCAATTTAGGTGGTAACTTATGCTGCAAAACTGCGGAACATTCTTCATTTAGGCATATATTCTCATATTCCTCTAATTTTTTCTTGTTTGACAGAATTTCTTTCAGAAATTTTCCATAGGCCGGTATGTTAATCAGAGCTTCAATAACAGGGATATTAACTTGAATATGACGAAAAGTGTCAAGGAAACGAGCATACTTCTTATCAGTTTTTGCCTTTTTGATTCGATCTTTAGGAGGGTAAGGTAAAGATTCTAAATCTATGACCTTTGGCTCCTTTGTCAGTTTCTCTTTTCCTTTTTCCTTAAACCTTCGAGTATTACTCAGTTGCCATGTTTCAGGTTCTTGAATTTTTTCTTTTAAATTGTTCCCTGAATCAATCTCTACTTTAGATTCCTTCAGTTCTTCCTGTTTCTCATCCTTGTTTTCATTATCTTCCATTCTAACATGTTCTTTAAATAAAGTCCTTAAATCTTTATCCATGGGATCTTTCAGAATCCTAGGGATTTTTACCCAATTTTCCCTTTCACTTTCAGGTTCCGAACTTTTATTTCTTTTCAAGAAATTTTCTATAATTTCTTCTTCCTCATCTGTAAATTCAAGTTCATCTTTAATTTTATCATTCTTACCATCTAAGTCATCTTCTACTTCATTATTCCTAAAGTTTTCAACTCCATTACTTCCACCGAGCTTCCTACTTCTCGTAACTACAACATTTACCTCTCTTGGGTTCCTTTCGGTGTTACTTGGTAATCCTCACGGGGTCTCTTTGTTATTACGTTCACCTTCCCTACTCAAATGATCTTCCATATTCCTTAATGAGGCTTCTATTGTTCTCATCCCGGTATCATGTCCACTCATAGATGTTTTCATTGAACTCATGTCCTTAGTGACGTACCAATAGAAGTCACCATCGTTTCTATATTTTTAGCTTGAGTAGATACTACACCCATCATATTTTCCATTAGTTTTTCCCATTTTTCAACTCCTTCTCAAGTTGAGTTGAACTTTGAGTTACTTGGTATACTTTGAGTGGTATGTTGAGGATAGGATCTAGGTAATGATTGTAAATTCGATTAGACGTGTTTTCTTGATAAACTTGATTATTATTCATGTTCCTATATGGAACCGGATATGGCGGTTGTCCTTGCTTACTAGGGTTTTCAGACCATCGATAAGTAGGGTGATCTCTTCTAATAGCATTAAACGAGTTTGAGTAAGCATTGTTTAAATTCCTATGCTGCTGAAGAAAACTCACCTCCTCTCTGGAGTATCCTGTTGGTTCTTCGATCCCTAATGGCATTTTATCCTGAATAGAGTATTCAGTTGGCGTACTATTTTCTGAACTTTGGTTTTTGCTCGATTGTAGGTCATCAAATTTCCTACTTAAATTTTCTAAATGTGCTAGAACTTCCATATTAGACGTACATTCTCCTGCAAAAGCTACTTTTCTGGTGCTAGAACCGGTTTCCCACATTCTGTTATTTTTGGAAATCTTTTCTATAGCATCGTAAACTAATTGAGCTTCACTCATCATTAAAGAACCACCACATGCATGATCTACATCAGCACGTGAATCTTTTCTTAATTTACGACAAAAAAGTTGAATTTGCATATCTAAGGAATAACCATGATCGGGACAAGCTCTTAACAATTTTTTAAATCTTTCCCGAGGCATTCCCGAGCGTTTCTTCGGATCCTTGTCTAAAGTTAGCAACCTCGACTTTTAATTCCAAATTCCGTCCGGGAGTGAAATATTGTTTCGAAATTCGGTTTGAATCTCCTCCCAACTTGTAAGTGAATGATGTGGAAGGGACATAAACCAATCTCGGGCTCGTCCTTTTAGAGAAAAAGGAAACATAGTCATCCTTGTTAATTCCTTGTGAGCACCTTGACTTTTGGCCGTATTGCACGAGTTCTTCAAAAGATAGAGATGATGATGCGGATCTTCATCATCTTCTCCTAGGAATTGGGCTCTTGCGTCAATTAAACCAAAAAGATGAGATTTAATCTCGAAATTATTCGCTCCTTCATTAGGTAAAAGTATGGGATTATTAGTCGATTCCTTCTTATGGTTTGGTCACGAGATAGGCCTTGGGTTTACTTTGGGTTGTTACGATTATTCGGTTCCGATTTTGATTATTTCTATTATTATTATTATTTTGATTATTAAGGTTAACGGGGTTTTGTCCATGCCCTAGAGCATGTTCCGGTCCTTGTTCGGTGTTTCATCACCGATTTCGACCATTCTCGTATTTACGTTTGAAGATGATTCGTCGGGATTTCCCGACTAGTATGACCACGTTTTCTCTCTACTCTTAACTTGCCTTTCGTAAGTGTTTATGTCGGGCTTATAAGGAGTGAGTGGGGCCTTACCACTTCGGTCATCAACTAACGAAAATAGAAAATAACACGAAATTAATAGTAGTAAAAAATGGTAACTTACCTATAAGGTAAGTACCGACGAAAATAAAAATAGAAATGAGATAAGAAAAGTGTTGACTTATTCTCGAGAATTTTGAGCTAATACAAGTAGTAACCATAGACACAAAAAAAAAAGTTAGCGTCGTCCCCGGCAACGGCGCCGGATGAGATGCATGAGCAAATTGCCCTACTAAGCAAGAAAATCGAATGATGAAATCGGAAGGGGTTCTCCAAGGAATTTCACAAAGAAGTTTAGTGAAAAGAAGAAGGAAGAATCCAAGAAAGACAATCATTACTTGTGCTATCAATGCAAGAAACCGGACACTTCAAACCCGAATGTCCCGAAGTAAAATAGAAGAAAGAACCTCGATTATCTTTGCTTCAATTGCAAGAAGCCCGGACATTTCGGACCTAATTGTCCAGACCTATTGAAGAGCAAAAGTCAACAAAGAAGATCTGGCAAGGAAGCTGTGGTTGCTGAAGATGAATCAGGATATGAAGTAGAATCAGAAAAAGGAAATGAATCTGGTGATACTGCACTTGTTGCTGATATGGATGATTATGCTTTAATGGCAAATATGGATGAAACAGAGGAGGTATACAATTATGTATCTATAAACACTCCTGCTGAAAGTGATTGTGAATCAACTTGTGGTTCAAATCCAAAAAATTCTGACAATGAAGAAACTTTGGATGCCATCCTTAATCAACTGAGGATAATACAATCTGGTTATGAGATTGTGAAGGCTGAAAAAGATGCTCTTCAAACAGAAGTTGAAAGGTTGAAAGCTGAATTAAGAGATCTCAAGGGTAAGGAAAAAGAAATTGGTAAGAATTGACGTGGCCTTTTCTAGTGCTAATACCAGTCCTTAACCGACAGTGTATCGGGTCAAACTGTAGTGCTAGTATGGTGAGTCAGAGTATCGTATCCACAGGGAACTTGATAACTTCTTTTACGTGTGGTTAAACACCAAAGAGCTGTTATTAACTCGATCTAAACCGCAATTTTATAACACAGATCATTACTATTCTAGTCAACATAAAATAAATACGTAATTTAAAAGTTATTCTATTATAATATATATAGATATATAAATATATATATAGATGTGCATAAGTTGCAGAATATATATATAGATATAAATATATAGATGCCAAATATATTATTAGAGAACTAGCCAAAGTTTATATAATTGATTTATACGATCTTTTCGGTGAATGGAATGTGCTCGGTCTTTCCCTTTTATATTAGGTTCAATTGAGTAAATGAAACGGTGCACTCCTGAGGTTAACAATTCCTCCTCACATAAGTGTACGAAATTGTCATATGTCCATTGTCATCGAGTCCAAGATCCACAACTGCGTTACGGTTTTTCGAACGGTCCCGAGTACGATTCTACCTCCGAATAAAAAGGAGTCATTCCGTTCGTCAAACGGTCAATTTTATTTAAAGGCTCCGGTTGTCAAGGCCGGGCGATTCAACTTTCCGGTTTAAGTTTCAATTAAACTGATGATTTAACATTATTACGATCTCGAGTACAAATTTCAATAAGATTCATCTTTTTAGGACAAATCTGCCCCCGGGTAGGAAACTGGGTTCCGTTGTCACGTTATTCACTCGGCCAATTTTACCCTCCGGTTTTTCTATTAACGAGTTCATAACCTAACTGCTGAGCGTCAATTCATAATTAGATTATGAATTCTTTCGAATCGAACTTTATCAATAAAAAAAAAGATTCAATTATCTCAATTTTAGTCAATTTTACTTAGACAACATTCCTTTACCGAAAAGATCGAAATAAAACGATTACATAACTTTGGCTAGTTATTAGATTTAGCCTACTAACATTATACGAAAATAAAAACAAACATAACGAACAGAAATACTTTAGAAATTTTACCCGATTACAACAATTGAATCAGAAGCTGTATTCTTCCGGATGCTACAACGACTTCAACAACATTGATCTTCTGATAATTTCTCGAGCATTATAACGATACTACTTCATTTATGGCATAAGGCCTATATACATACCTACTACTAATAAAAAGAGGTAAAGAAAATATATTTGGTACCCCTTATGTGCCCGCAATGTTGCTCTATTTATAGGCGATTTTTCCCAAGCCGGATCGATCCGAGAAAGGGCCGGATCGATCCGGGAATAAAAAATCTTATCCCCTGGATTTCTCTGCGCAGGGGCCACATGCTTTGGGTAATCATCATGTCTCTTCGGATCGATCCGAGGTAATTCCGGATCGATCCGGATAGATTTTTTTCCAAACTTGATCTGAAACTTGATAAAATCATAACTTGAGCTCTGGATCTCCAAATGACATAATTCAAGATGCGTTGGAAAGCTCTTGAGAAGATCTACAACTTCCCTGAAGGACTTTTCTTCAGAAAATGCCTTTTTGATGGGCCATTTGTTCGTCGAAAATATAACTTAATATGGTGTCACGAACCATTGATCCACTTGAACTTTAAAACTCGTGGCACTTTCTTAATTCCTTCAAAAGATATGATTTTACTCCAAAAAGTGTCGTCACTCGGGGTCTTGGTTTACCTAAGATCTGTAAATAAAATACCAAAAATACCCACGTAAATCTGACACGACACTCCGGTTATTAACCCGGTACAAAACTTATAACTTTTTATCATTTTTACTTGATTTTTATAATATTTAGATTTATTCATAACTATTAATATTTTATAAGATTATCGTTATAATTACTTATATTTTATATAAAAAGAGTCGATAATGTATATAAAACATCGTAATTTTTATCATATAAATGTTATACATCAACTACTCCCCACTTAGCTCTTTGATCGTCCTCGAGCAAAATAAGCGGTAATATATATAAAAATGACGATAAAAATAATATACGTGGTAGATTATATTTCAAATTAGTAAAATAGCATTTCAATATTATAAACATATTAATTATATCTTTCTTAGAGATTAACAAGATAAAAAGTGTAGATAACTTTGATAAATTATTTATCAACTATTATTCAAATGAAATTTCACAAAATCTACTCAATAAATATAATTAAAATTCTAGAATTATTTTCCTATTTCAACTTGTATGAAATATTTGGAATCAAAGACTAAGTCAAGTAATTGACAAACTGGCTTATACTTTTTAGGATGGGACATTGATTAATCGAAAAGATAGAAAAGGAAATCAAAAAGAGAAAGAGGCAAGTCGTACGTACTTTACACCTTCACGTTTGATCAAAAACAATCTCGATTAATAATATCCTCTTATTCCAACTATTTTTCAGATTTTCTCTCTTCTTTTTCAATATTAAGAACTAAAAGCGTGAGTATGTGTAGAAAAATCAAATTTACAAGCATTGCTTCATCAAGATTGATCGGAGTAATACTCTTTCGATCTAAAATTACGAGTCCGGTTTCCTTAAACTCGTAATCATTCTTGAGATCTTATGATTCGAATTTTTATCGGGAGCTTTATACCTCATAAGTAGTGATATAGGACGTTTCTAGATAACACCCTACCGCACTCAAATCATTGGAAGTCGCTACCGATTTTTGTAATTGTCGATCAAAGATAAGGAAGATACCTGGTATTCGATTAATTCTGTGTAAATATGGTGCTTCGTTCTTATATATATCTCTCTCTTTTTTTTTTTTTTTTTTTTTTTTTTTTTTTTTCACCTCGGCATACACCATTCTTAGCTTCTGTTCCATCATCTCCTTTCATAAGTACGTACAAACTCGTGGGATTTTTAGGAAATGTAAACCAAAATAAACCAAGGGTCGGTTATAATCAAAAATGGCTATTTCGAGTGAGGTCTTAATCACTCTAATCAAGGCTGAAGTAATTTTTGTGGTGTCAAAAATCTCATCATTCCTAATCCGATTCCATATTCATATTTCGTTTTGCAAAGAAAATTATTCTAAAAGAATTCATTATAAATATAAGTATATTCGTTAAATTTCATATGAAATTTACTTGATAATATTTATGTATAGTTACATATACTTAAAATCTTATAAAAATCTAAAATTGACATATATAATATAATTATAATATATCAAATTTACTTTACTTAATTGAAATCTATTCTTACCAAATTATACTATTTTTATCCATATTAATTATATATTATCTAGTTATTTTGATCCAAGACAAATTAAACTAAGTATTAAGCAATTAAGTATAACTTTATATAAGAAAATTTTAATTTGTATTTACTAACTTACCTCTACTCCCCACTTACGAAATGGCATCGTCCCGATGTTCAGTGAGTAAATAAAAGTAGTTCGAAAATAAAATTAAAATTTTACATAATTTTGATTGATTTTTATTATTATATATATATATTTTTTTTTTTTTAATTTTTTTTTTTAACAAACATATATTATTTTGATTAAAGTAAATGACATATATATTAAACATTAAGGAAACTATTACAAACTAAAAAAAAACGATTAAACGATCGACTATCACATAAAAACATAAACTTCTAACTGATTATCAAACCGTAGATGAACATCCGGGAGTATCCACCGGAAGTAGTCCTAACTGAGAATCACGAGATGGAAAAATCTCGTCAGTAGTAAACTCAGGCACGTGATTCAGCTTGGACACAAAGATGAGAGATAACCTAGGAAAACGGTAACGGTCTTCCCCTATTACGTCTCTCTACCGCAAAATTAATTGCGCTTTTAAACATCAAAACTCCCCAATCAATGTATGCTCCGATGGTTAGTGCATACAACATGACAGACATTTCATCATCCGTAACCCCATAAAAATCTCTAGTTGGATAGATCCGAGAATTAATGAAGCGTTTCCACGCCCTTAAATGAGGGGGTAAGGCCGAGTTGAAGAATCATAGTTATGATCAAACAACGGAAATACGAACGAAAGGCTTCGCAAAGACGATTTACAACATTATACGCATCTCCAAGTTCCCAAAGAAACTCGAAGTGTGGGTTTCGATCAAAAGTACATGGTGGGATTTGATAGATTTGATTTATGATGATCGGTGAAAATGAAATAACGATTCCCCTAATCGTTATAAGTTGAGACGAGGCTACTGACGTTATCTCAGTGAGAGACGCATAAAAATCTCTGACAATCGAAATGTTTATTCTACCTCTGGGAGTCCTAATCAACTTTTTCCATCCGCACCCTCGGATTAGATTTCGTCCCCACTGATCAATTTTTTCTGTGTTTAAGCCTTTCTCCATCAGAATAGGAGAACGGACGAAATTTAGATGTATCGGGACTTCATTATGAAAACAAGAGGCATGCCCTTCAGGAATCACACCATCAGGCGTATGTGGTTCGTAACTATTAACCGAGGGAGAGGAGCGGTTAGACATTTCTGACACAGAGATTTTTACTAAGCTAGATAGAGGGAAAGAAGAAATGAGCAAAGTTCAAGGCTGCTGCTCTTTCCTTTTATAGAAATAAATCTATCAAGCAAAAGTAGAAAAGATCTCTTGTTTTGGCGTTTTTGTACTTGCCGGATCGATCCGAGAAATGGCCGGATCGATCCGGCCTCTGAACTAGTAATCCTGTCAGGTCGGTACACTCAGGTCGGATCGATCCGGTAAAAGGCCGGATCGATCCGGAACACTACTGTTCACGGACAGAGTTGATTTTGCTTGTAAAATGCCTAGATTTTTCTAGATGACACGTTTTCTCCCTATCTTTGGTTCATTTTCATTGTGTTATAACCATAAATTTTACTACACGATGCGTAATACCATACTATGTAACGAAAACATGAAGATCGTAATAAAATCCTACCAAAATCAAAATAACCTAAAATTTGACGAAAACGAAATTGTTCAAAAAATAAAATGTTTCAATGTCAAAAATCATAGAATGTTTAAAATTACTCCTCTTCATCACTCATCTCGACGTGGCTTGAACTTGGCATAGCTTGATAACGGGTCGATTCTTGGGATGGATCTTGAAAATAAGTTGACATCCGTACCGAGCTATCTAGTCCCATCGAGCTCATCTCTCTCGTAATATCGAAAAAAGTGCTTCCCCATCCCGTCGTGGTATGGCCAAATGATCCGGATCCAGCCCATTCGGATGTCGCACCGCCGTAGTACTGTCGAAAAATCCCCTACACCACTAGTTTGAAATCCAAAAGAATGTGGCATTTGTTGGAAGTCCGAGCGAGGTGGCAACGGTGGAATGAAATCGGGCAAGGTATAAGGCTGGGTTTGGCAATGCGGAATATCCATCTCGGCATAGGTAGGGTTCTGTAGTAAATTCATTTGATATAAACCTCGTATGCCTTGACGTAAATCTTCAGACCATAATTTATTCCTTTCCGCAAAAACGACCATATTGGCATTAGCACGATGAACATCATAGGCCATGGATTGAAACATGTCGTAAGTGATGGTATTCGGAAGTTGAGTTTGAGTCCGACCGGGATGAAGGAGGGACAAGAGGTGGGTGGAGTAGGCTGAGGTCGTCTACGGTTAGGGTCCAAAAAATCTATTCTTCCTGCCGGACTAAGTGGTAAACTAGGACCTATAAGTGTGTCATCCACCATCATCAAATTATCACTTGGGAGCTCACGGACACCTATCTGGCGACACAAGGAAGAAATAAAACATGGAAAAGGCATGTGACTGCCGGGTCTAGCATTCAGGGCAAATTCCTTGGCCCTTCTACACATTACTCTGCCTATATCCACAGGTATATCATTGACCATAGCCCAAGCAATACACAAATCCTCTTTACCAAAAGATGTAAAATGTCGAGTAGGGTAAAGAGTGTGACTAATAAAACGTTTAATGGCTCTCATATCCCGTATACATTTTCCATAAGAAAACCTGTTTTCATGCCAGACGGCAGTGGGATCTAACTCATTCTGGGCTAGTGAAACAATATAATCAAAGTCTCGCAGCTCATCCAAATTCCAAACTGTATAATAATCCTCATTCTCTGGTATATCAGGGATACCATAAATAGCATTTATAATGTGAGGAGTAAACGGCACTGTCCTAGTTCTTAGGTTGACAGAAGTTAACTCACCATCTTCTGTAGCATTGTGAGTTGCTACCAGAGAATAAAATTCAGCTACTAAGGTTGTGTTAATTTCTCCCGACCTTAAACTGGCTAACTCCAACCACTGTCGTCTTTCAAAAATTTCTTTTACCTCCCTTCCCAAATCCTTAAAATCCAAACCCCTCTCGACTGCAACTAAACACCGTCCAAATTTATTTTTCAATGCTTTCTTAGCTGCAGCAGACGCGGTTCTATCAAAACTAACAGTCAATTCTTCTTCTGTGAAAGGCCTAGTTTCGATGACTGGAATTTGGGTTGGGATATTAGGTTTACGTTTTTTACTAGCTTTTGATGATTCGGCCATTCTACGATAGTGACACAATAACAAAACAACAACAAAACAACAAAAAAAAACAACACAAATGAGTTACACAAAATAGTGAAATAAAAAACGAAGTTAACAAAATAAGTGACTACAATGTTACCTTTCAAAGCTTAAAAGGTTGATAAGTTGGCCGGAAAAGATGAAAATTCGCCGGAATAAAAGTTGAAGCTTCCCTTTGAAAAATTCTTCAATTTAAATGAAAATTTGAAGAGAAGAGAGGAAAATGAGAAGAGTGTAATGATTGGGGTGATGTGAGAGTGAATTTTAGTGATGATTTTGAAGAAAAAAAATCGAGGGGGAAATGGGGAGGGGCGGCTGTTTTCTTAGAAAAATGGAAGAGGAAGAAGAAGGGAAGATCCCGTTCTTTTTTTAGGTTTTTTTAGCTTCCGGATCGATCCGGGGTTAGGTCGGATCGATCCGACCACTTTTTTTTTTTTTTTTTTTTTTTTTTTTTTTTTTTTTTTTTTTAAAACCTTAATAAAACTTCTACAAAATTTAAATAAAAACTTTATAAAACTTTTAAATAATTTCATAAAGATCCTATTTATAAAATTTTCAAAAGTTATATAAAAATTTTATAAATATTATAAAATTCATAAGGGTCCTAATTCCATCACTTCTAAATCTTCCAGAGTTCTGACGTAACGTTCTATCAACCTAACCTTAAGAAATGAAGCGTTCGAATTTTCCCTTTGATCTCCATCGGGATTTTTGGATAACCACCTAATCGTTCCCTTCTTAACAACATTCAAACACTCATCCTGGGATTTGGTTGTGCTTTCCCTACATTTCCCTTCATGCTCACTTTTTCCACAGTTCTCGCATCTCCTTAAAAACTTTGCCCTTCTCTTTATCGAACTTCTCGACTTTCCATTACATACTTCTCTCAATCTGATCTCTCTCAACAATTGCTCGTTTTTCTTAAAAACCGAAGCTTCTATTTTAAACGTGATATCTTTATCCAAGCCTAATTTCAAAAGCAACATAAAAACTCCTATTCTATCTAAAAAAGACATCCAGTTCTTTTACGTCTATCCGGTAAAAGACGAAACTAATTTAAACATAAATAAAAAACACGAGAAAAGTAGAGTAAAGATAAATAGCACCCGGTATTCGGCTGAATTTAGTTCCTCTACTTTTCGCTTTCTTGGTTTCTCTCGCTTCTTACTTTGTCGGAGGATCGCTAGTAGCATTATTTCTTCTTTTAGTGCGGTTCCTTCTCCTTCCACAAATATCTTTACTCTATGGCCATTGGCTATAAAAGTTGTATTTCCATCGCTTAGTTCAACAAACTCCGCATTTGTAAACCCTTGTTACTTTAAATGGACTCGTCCATCTTGATTTAAGCTTTCCTGGAAATAACTTTAAACGTGAATTGTACAAGAGTACTCGATCACCTACATGGAACTCACGCCTATAGATTCTCTTATCGTGAAAAGATTTTGTGCGTTCCTTGTAGATTCGAGCGTTTTCATAAGAATCGAGACGGAATTCTTCTAGTTCTGTCAATTGAAGCAATCTATGATCACCGACAGCCTTAGGATCGAAATTCAGAAATTTAATAGCCCAGAAGGCTCGGTGTTCTAACTCAACTGGGAGATGACAAGACTTACCAAAAACTAACTTATAGGGAGAACAACCAATTGGTGTTTTAAAATCTGTTCTATACGCCCATAATGCATCGTCTAGCTTAACCGCCCAGTTTTTACGATTTGAATCAACTTGTTTTTTCTACGATTCTTTTAATCTCTCTATTAGACACCTCTACCTGACCACTGGTTTGCGGATGATAGGGCGTTCCTAACTTATGTGTTACACCATATTTTTCAATTATCTTGGTAAATGGTCTATTACAAAAGTGTGAACCTCTATCACTAATGATAGCCCTCGGAATGCCATAACGTGTAAATATATTCTTTTTAAGGAATCGTATGACAACTTTGGTATCATTAGTGGGAAGAGCTTCGCTTCTACCCATTTCGAAACATAATCTACCATTACTAGAATAAATCTTTTTCCAAAAGATATAGGGAATGGTCCCATGAAATCTATACCCCAAACATCAAATAACTCACATTCTAAAATAGGTTGCATAGGCATTTCATGTTTTTTAGATACATTTCCCCATTTTTGACAAGACTCACAAGATTTAACATGCTTATAAGCATCTCTATATAGTGTAGGCCAATAAAAACCACATTGTAAAACTTTAAAAGCAGTTTTCCAACCTCCATGATGACCTCCTGCCTCACGATCATGACAGAATGATAAAATACTTAAAATTTCATTATCAGGCACACACTTTCTGATTATCCCATCCGAACATTTACGGAAAAGGTCTGGTTCCTCCCAGTAATAAAATTTTAAGTCATAAGAGAATTTCTTCTTCTGCTGCCAAGTCCAATGAGACGGAATATAATCACAAGTTAAGTAATTAATGATATCTCCAAACCAAGGTGACATTTCCTTAGAAGGAATTCTATTTTTTAACAACTGCATGGTCGAAGGAGTATCTATTCTAAACAGTTGTTCATCAGGAAATGAATCTTTAATTTCTATTCCTTTCTCAACATCATTTTCCATTCTACTTAGATGATCCGCTACTACATTCTCACTTCCCTTTTTATCTTTAATTTCAATATCAAATTCTTGAAGTAAGAGAATCCATCTAAGAAGACGTGGTTTCGCATCCTTCTTACTTAGTAAATACTTCAAAGATGAATGGTCTGTATAAATTATTACCTTAGAACCAACAATATACGATCTGAACTTATCTAAGGCAAAAATTACAGCCAACAGTTCTTTTTCTCGTAGTTGTATAGTTCAGCTTGAGTCATAGCTAATGTATGAGATGCATAGTAAATAGCTTTGAGAATTTTGTTATATCTTTGACCTAAAACTGCTCCTACAGCTAAATCACTGGCATCACACATAATCTCAAATGGCAAATCCCAGTCTGGTGCTACCAACACTGGTGCAGTAATCAACTTCGCTTTCAAGGTCTGAAAAGCTTCCATACATTTACTATCAAAGTTAAAAGGTACTTCCTTTTCAAGCAAATGACTTAGAGGCTTTGCTATCTTTGAAAAATCGGCAATAAATCTCCTATAAAATCCTGCATGTCCAAGAAATCCTCTTAGAGTCCTTAGATTAACTGGTGGTGGTAATTTTTCAATCACTTCCACCTTGGCTTTATCAACTTCAATTCCTATTTCAGAGATTCTATGGCCTAGGACAATTCCTTCTGATACCATTAAATGACATTTTCCCAATTTAAAACTAAATTGGTATCCTCACAGCGTTGTAACACTTTTTCTAAGTGCGACAAACATTTACCAAAAGAATCTCCGTAAACACTAAAGTCGTCCATAAAAATTTCTAAGAATTTCTCAACCATATCGGAAAATATAGCCATCATGCATCTTTGAAAAGTAGCAGGAGCATTACATAAACCAAACGGCATTCTTTTATACGCAAAAGTTCCATAAGGACAAGTGAAAGTAGTCTTTTCCCTATCTCCCGCTTTGCAATGAAAATCAGAATAACCCGAATAACCATCTAAGAAACAAGAATATTTATGACCACTTAAACGTTCCAACATTTGAACTATGAATGGAAGTGGATGATGATCTTTCTTAGTATGATCATTCGCTTTCCTAAAATCAATGCACATTCGATAGCTTTGTAATTTCTCTTGTTGGAATCCATTCATTCCTATCATTCTCTTTCACCGTGAAACCTCCTTTCTTTGGTACCACTTGAGTTGGACTTACCCATTCACTATCCGATATGGGGAAAATTATTCCCATTTCTAATAGTTTAATGACCTCTTTCTTAACAATTAGCTGCAAATTTGGGTTGAGGCGGCGTTGCGGTTGAATACAAGGCTTAGCATCTTCCTTCAGAATTATCTTATGAACGCAAATCTCAGGGCTAATACCTCGAATATCGGCAACTGTCCATCCAAAAGCTTTCTTATGCTTTTTCAACATTCTAAGCAGTTGATCTTCTTGTTGTTCAGTTAAAGCTGATGAAATAATAATCGGTAATAGATTATTAGTTTCAAGAAAAGCATATTTCAGATTTAAAGGTAACGGTTTCAATTCCAGGTTCTTTGGCGGATCTTCTATTGACGATTTAAGAATTGGTCCTTCTAGTTCTAATTCCAAATACTTATGCCATGGTGGCTTAAAGGTAAAACTTTCTGTATCTAAAGAAAGAATTATCTCTTTCATTTCAATGTCTTCCTCATCTTCTTTATAGATAGACAGAGTTAAGCATTCTTCTAATCTGTCTTCAAAAGTTGGTAACTGATTGTCGTAGACAGAATGAACATCTTCTATAAAAGAACACGATTCTAATGATGGATGATTCATAGCTTTGAAAATATTGAAAGCAACTTCATCTTCATTGACTCTCAAAATTAATTCTCCTTTCTGAACATCGATTAAAGTTCTTCCTGTAGCTAGAAATGGACGACCTAGAATAAGAGGTGCTGAATAGCCATCTTCCATTTCCATAACTACAAAATCTACTGGAAAATAGAATTTGTCTACTTTAACCAATACGTCCTTAATAATTCCTTTAGGGTACTTAATCGATCTATCTGCCATTTGCAGAGTCATTTCAGTCTTAGTAAGCTTTCCTATGCCTAGCTTTTTATAATCCTCATAAGACATTAAATTTATACTCGCTCCTAGATCACATAAGACCTTCTTAAACAGAAATCCTCCAATTTCACACGGAATGGTAAAACTACCAGGATCTTTCAATTTAGGTGGTAACTTATCTTTTGCAAAACTCATTGAACATTCTTCATTTAGGCATATATTCTCATATTCCTCTAATTTTTTCTTGTTTGACGAATTTCTTTCGAAATTTTCCATAGGCCGGTATGTTAATCGAGCTTCAATAACGGGGATATTAACTTGAATATGACGAAAAGTGTCAAGGAAACGAGCATACTTCTTATCGCTTTTTGCCTTTTTGATTCGATCTTTAGGAGGGTAAGGTAAAGATTCTAAATCTATGACCTTTGGCTCCTTTGTCGGTTTCTCTTTTCCTTTTTCCTTAAACCTTCGAGTATTACTCGGTTGCCATGTTTCGGTTCTTGAATTTTTTCTTTTAAATTGTTCCCCGAATCAATCTCTACTTTAGATTCCTTCGCTTCTTCCCGTTTCTCATCCTTGTTTTCATTATCTTCCATTCTAACATGTTCCTTAAATAAAGTCCTTAAATCTTTATCCATGGGATCTTTCAGAATCCTAGGGATTTTTACCCAATTTTCCCTTTCACTTTCAGGTTCCGAACTTTTATTTCTTTTCAAGAAATTTTCTATAATTTCTTCTTCCTCATCTGTAAATTCAAGTTCATCTTTAATTTTATCATTCTTACCATCTAAGTCATCTTCTACTTCATTATTCCCAAAGTTTTCAACTCCATTACTTCCACTGAGCTTCCTACTTCTCGTAACTACAACATTTACCTCTCTTGGGTTCCTTTCAGTGTTACTTGGTAATCCTCCTGGGGGTCTGCTGTTATTACGTTCACCTTCCCTACTCAAATGATCTTCCATATTCCTTAATGAGGCTTCTATTGTTCTCATCCTGGTATCATGTCCACTCATAGATGTTTTCATTGAACTCATGTCCTTAGTGACTGTACCAATAGAAGTCACCATCGTTTCTATATTTTTAGCTTGAGTAGATACTACACCCATCATATTTTCCATTAGTTTTTCCCATTTTTCAACTCCTTCAATTTGAGTTGAACTTTGAGTTACCGGTATACTTTGAGTGGTATGTTGAGGATAGGATCTAGGTAATGATTGTAAATTCGATTAGACGTGTTTTCTTGATAAACTTGATTATTATTCATGTTCCTATATGGAACTGGATATGGCGGTTGTCCTTGCTTACTAGGGTTTTCAGACCATCGATAAGTAGGGTGATCTCTTCTAATAGCATTAAACGAGTTTGAGTAAGCATTGTTTAAATTCCTATGCTGCTGAAGAAAACTCACCTCCTCTCTGGAGTATCCTGTTGGTTCTTCGATCCCTAATGGCATTTTATCCTGAATAGAGTATTCAGTTGGCGTACTATTTTCTGAACTTTTGTTTTTGCTCGATTGTAGGTCATCAAATTTCCTACTTAAATTTTCTAAATGTGCTAGAACTTCCGTATTAGACGTACATTCTCCTGCAAAAGCTACTTTTCTGGTGCTAGAACCGGTTTCCCACATTCTGTTATTTTTGGAAATCTTTTCTATAGCATCGTAAACTAATTGAGCTTCACTCATCATTAAAGAACCACCACATGCATGATCTACATCAGCACGTGAATCTTTTCTTAATTTACGACAAAAAAGTTGAATTTGCATATCTAAGGAATAACCATGATCGGGACAAGCTCTTAACAATTTTTTAAATCTTTCCCGTGCATTCCCGAGCGTTTCTTCGGATCCTTGTCTAAAGTTAGCAACCTCGACTTTTAATTCCAAATTCCGTCCAGAGTGAAATATTGTTTCGTAAATTCGGTTTGAATCTCCTCCCAACTTGTAAGTGAATGATGTGGAAGGGACATAAACCAATCTCGGGCTCGTCCTTTTAGAGAAAAAGGAAACATAGTCATCCTTGTTAATTCCTTGTGAGCACCTTGACTTTTGGTCGTATTGCACAGCTTCTTCAAAAAGATAGAGATGATGATGCGGATCTTCATCATCTTCTCCTAGAATTGGGCTCTTGCGTCAATTAAACCAAAAAGATGAGATTTAATCTCGAAATTATTCGCTCCTTCATTAGGTAAAAGTATGGGATTATTAGTCCGATTCCTTCTTATGGTTTGGTCACGATAGGCCTTGGGTTTACTTGGGTTGTTACGATTATTCGGTTCCGATTTTGATTATTTCTATTATTATTATTATTTTGATTATTAAGGTTAACGGGGTTTTGTCCATGCCCTAGAGCATGTTCCGGTCCTTGTTCGGTGTTTCATCACCGATTTCGACCATTCTCGTATTTCGTTTGAAGATGATTCGTCGGGATTTCCCCGACTAGTATGACCACGTTTTCTCTCTACTCTTAACTCGCCTTTCGTAAGTGTTTATGTCGGGCTTATAAGGAGTGAGTGGGCCTTACCACCTTCGGTCATCAACTAACGAAAATAGAAAATAACACGAAATTAATAGTAGTAAAAAATGGTAACTTACCTATAAGGTAAGTACCGACGAAAATAAAAATAGAAATGAGATAAGAAAAGTGTTGACTTATTCTCGAGAATTTTGAGCTAATACAAGTAGTAACCATAGACACAAAAAAAAAAGTTAGCGTCGTCCCCGGCAACGGCGCCAGATGAGATGCATGAGCAAATTGCCCCACTAAGCAAGAAAATCAGAATGATGAAATCTGGAAGGGGTTCTCCAAGGAATTTCACAAAGAAGTTTAGTGAAAAGAAGAAGGAAGAATCCAAGAAAGACAATCATTACTTGTGCTATCAATGCAAGAAACCAGGACACTTCAAACCTGAATGTCCTGAAGTAAAATAGAAGAAAGAACCTGATTATCTTTGCTTCAATTGCAAGAAGCCTGGACATTTCAGACCTAATTGTCCAGACCTATTGAAGAGCAAAAGTCAACAAAGAAGATCTGGCAAGGAAGCTGTGGTTGCTGAAGATGAATCAGGATATGAAGTAGAATCGGAAAAAGGAAATGAATCTGGTGATACTGCACTTGTTGCTGATATGGATGATTATGCTTTAATGGCAAATATGGATGAAACGAGAGGAGGTATACAATTATGTATCTATAAACACTCCCGCCGAAAGTGATTGTGAATCAACTTGTGGTTCAAATCCAAAAAATTCGACAATGAAGAAACTTTGGATGCCATCCTTAATCAATCGAGGATAATACAATCTGGTTATGAGATTGTGAAGGCCGAAAAAGATGCTCTTCAAACGAAGTTGAAAGGTTGAAAGCCGAATTAAGAGATCTCAAGGGTAAGGAAAAAGAAATTGGTAAGAATTGACGTGGCCTTTTCTAGTGCTAATACCGAGTCCTTAACCGACGAGTGTATCGGGTCAAACTCGTAGTGCTAGTATGGTGAGTCGAGTATCGTATCCACGGGGAACTTGATAACTTCTTTTACGTGTGGTTAAACACCAAAGAGTCATTATTAACTCGATCTAAACCGCAATTTTATAACACAGATCACTACTATTCTAGTCAACATAAAATAAATACGTAATTTAAAAGTTATTCTAATATAATATATATAGATATATAAATATATATAGATGTGCATAAGTTGCAGAATATATATATAGATATAAATATATAGATGCCAAATATATTATTAGAGAACTAGCCAATGTTTATATAATTGATTTATACGATCTTTTCGGTGAATGGAATGTGCTCGGTCTTTCCCTTTTATATTAGGTTCAATTGAGTAAATGAAACGGTGCACTCCTGAGGTTAACAATTCCTCCTCACATAAGTGTACGAAATTGTCATATGTCCATTGTCATCAGTCCAAGATCCACAACTGTTACGGTTTTTCTGAACAGGTCCCGAGTACGATTCTACCTCTGAATAAAAAGGAGTCATTCCGTTCGTCAAACGGTCAATTTTATTTAAAGGCTCCGGTTGTCAAGGCCGGGCGATTCAACTTTCCGGTTTAAGTTTCAATTAAACTGATGATTTAACATTATTACGATCTCGAGTACAAATTTCAATAAGATTCATCTTTTTAGGACAAATCTGCCCCCGGGTAGGAAACTGGGTTCCGTTGTCACGTTATTCACTCGGCCAATTTTACCCTCCGGTTTTTCTATTAACGAGTTCATAACCTAACTGCTGAGCGTCAATTCATAATTAGATTATGAATTCTTTCGAATCGAACTTTATCAATAGAAAAAGATTCAATTATCTCAATTTTAGTCAATTTTACTTAGACAACATTCCTTTACCGAAAAGATCGAAATAAAATGATTACATAACTTTGGCTAGTTATTAGATTTAGCCTACTAACATTATACGAAAATAAAAACAAACATAACGAACAGAAATACTTTAGAAATTTTACCCGATTACAACAATTGAATCAGAAGCTGTATTCTTCCGGATGCTACAACGACTTCAACAACATTGATCTTCTGATAATTTCTCGAGTATTATAACGATACTACTTCATTTATGGCATAAGGCCTATATACATACCTACTACTAATAAAAAGAGGTAAAGAAAATATATTTGGTACCCCCTATGTGCCCGCAATGCCGCTCTATTTATAGGCGATTTTTTTCCAAGCCGGATCGATCCGAGAAAGGGCCGGATCGATCCGGGAATAAAAATCTTATCCCCTGGATTTCTCTCGCGGGGCCACATGCTTTGGGTAATCATCATGTCTCTTAGGATCGATCCGAGGTAATTCCGGATCGATCCGGATAGATTTTTTTCCAAACTTGATCTGAAACTTGATAAAATCATAACTTGAGCTCTGGATCTCCAAATGACATAATTCAAGATGCGTTGGAATGCTCTTGAGAAGATCTACAACTTCCCTGAAGGACTTTTCTTCAGAAAATGCCTTTTTGATGGGCCATTTGTTCGTCGAAAATATAACTTAATATGGTGTCACGAACCATTGATCCACTTGAACTTTAAAACTCGTGGCACTTTCTTAATTCCTTCAAAAGATATGATTTTACTCCAAAAAGTGTCGTCACTCGGGGTCTTGGTTTACCTAAGATCCGTAAATAAAATACCAAAAATACCCACGTAAATCGACACGACACTCCGGTTATTAACCCGGTACAAAACTTATAACTTTTTATCATTTTTACTTGATTTTTATAATATTTAGATTTATTCATAACTATTAATATTTTATAAGATTATCGTTATAATTACTTATATTTTATATAAAAAGAGTCGATAATGTATATAAAACATCGTAATTTTTATCATATAAATGTTATACATCAAGAATCAACATAAGCCTGTTGTACATTCAATAGCTGTTGAATCTGCTGAACAATCTTGTTCCTCCACTGCATTCAAATCTGGAAAGCCATATGGTGATAGAACAGGCCTTGGATTTGGAACTCAACAATTTAATAAGAGTGGATCCAGTAAGGTTACTGAACCTAGTACCAGAATTGGTCATAAGTTTGTGCCTGCACAAGATCCAACTCCCAAAAGGGTTGCTGAGGCAGTGAAGCCTACTGAGAAAACTTCAATGAGGCAAAATCAGAAGTCAAAAAGGTCAACTGCACCTAACAAAAAGAAAAAATCCAAAAATAGGACTGTTGTACCTTCTAGACCTGCTGATAGAAGACTTGCTACCAAGTCTGCTGGACCACAAAAAGGCAAAAATCAGAAATATTCCAATGATAAGAATCCTAAACCTAAAAATGTCAATCATTCAAGGAATACTTATCTCAGGGGGAAAGGTAGACTGTTCCCTACTGATGATGATTGGAATATTCCTGCTCCTACTGCTAGAAACAACAGGTATAACCATGCTGCTAGGGTAAAACCTCAGCAATGGAATCAGTAGAAGACTCAGCAGAGGACTTATATAAGACCTCAGCACAGACCTCAGCAGACTTCATATTACGGGGGCTATTCCTAACGTACGGCGAACTAATGGTTATGCTTTGGCTTCTAACAATAGAAATCACTCCAAACAAGATTACATACCAAAAGGCCGTAAAGCATATGTGAGTCCTACACAACCAAATGTTAGACCTTATGGATGTGTAGAATACATGTATGAACAAAAGTATGATACCTTTCAAAGAAGACCTTATGGAAACTTGCCAAGGGTCGGGCTTACCACTCGACCATCATGGACCCAAACGAGTTTTGGGTACCTAAAATACATTAACTTTGTTTTTTAGGGTGTCTGGTACTTTGACAGTGGATGTTCCAGACATATGACAAAGAATAAGCACTGTCTGACAAACTATGTGGCAAAGGATGGTCCAAGAGTGAATTTTGGCAATAAAAACACTCCAGGATACACAAGAGGATATGGCACACTTGTGAGAAATGGATTAATAATCAGGAATGTTGCATTCGTGGAAGGACTGGACTACAACCTACTGAGCACTGGACAGTTTTGTGACATGGGTTACAAGGTCACTTTTGACAAAGGCACATGTATTGTCATCAATGAAAGAGGTGATCAAGTTGTGTTGGCTGGAAGAAGACAACAAAACATGTATGTTGTGGATTGGTCTACTGCTGTTCCAGAGACATGCCTGATTGTGCATACCAAGTCAGAACTGAATTGGTTATGGCATAAGAAGTTGAATCATCTAAACTTTGATGACATCAATCAGTTGGTGAAGAAGAAACTTGTGATTGGTTTACCTGAGATCACATTCAAGAAGGATGCTATATGTGATGCCTGTCAGCAAGGTAAACAAACAAAATCAAGCTTCAAATCAAAGACCAAGCAGTCAACAAAAAGAGTTTTGGAGCTGATGCACATGGATCTATTTGGACCAGTAACTCCAACAAGTGTAACAGGAAAGAAGTACACTCTAGTAGTTGTGGATGATTATTCAAGATGCACTTGGGTAGTATTCATGAACAAGAAAAGTGAAACACTTCAAAAGATGCCTGAACTTTTGAAGAGATTGCAAAATGAGAAAAGTTTGACAGTAGGGAAGATCAGATCAGACAAGGATACTGAATTTCTCAATAAAGTTATTAGAGAATATTGTGAGCAGAATGGTGGGCTACATCAACTAGCTGTTGCTGGTACACCTCAGCAAAATAGGGTTGCTGAAAGAAGAAACAGAACTTTAAAAGAAGCAGGAAGAACTATGATTTGTGAAGCATTATTACCTGAAAGATATTGGGCTGAAGCAGTCAATACAAGCATGTTATACACAAAACAGGACCTCAATGAACAAAAAGCTCCTGAATACACCTTTTGAGACTTGGAATGGAAGGAAACCTAATATATCTTATTTCCATCCATTTGGAATCAAATGTTTTATTTTAAATCTTAAGGAGCAATTGAAGACCTTCCAACCAAAATCAGATGAAGGAATCTTCTTGGGATATTCTTCTGTCAGCAAGGCATTCAGGGTACTGAATAAAAGGACACTGAAACATGAAGAAACAATACATGTTGTATTTGATGAACCTAAGTTTACTGGAATGGAAGATGAAGCTTCAGAACCTGCTGAAAATCAACAAATCACTAATCCAGAATGTGTTGATGTTTTGGATAGGATAAATGAGTTAAAGGTTTCTGACTCTGACCCTACTGAACACCCTGCTGGTAACACTACTGATGCAACAACTGAGGCAGTTCAAGGATCTGCTGAACCCCTTGCTGAAGCAACAACAGACCCTACTGAAGATGATGTTCCTAAGAATCTATCTAACCAAAATCCACAATGGTTAAGGGATCACCCTGCTGAGCAAGTTATTGGCAATATACAGCAAGGTGTAAGGACTAGAAGACAATTAGAAGCAATGTTCACTTGTTTTCTATCTCAAATGGAACCTAAAGTTGTTGAAGAAGCAATATCAGATCCAGATTGGATAATTGCTATGCAAGAAGAACTGAATGAATTTGAAAGAAATCGAGTTTGGACACTAGTGGAAAGGCCTAATCATGCAAACATAATTGGTACAAAATGGGTATATAGAAACAAATTGGATGAATCTGGTATCATTGTAAGGAACAAGGCCAGACTAGTAGCAAAAGGCTATTCTCAAGCAGAAGGAATAGATTTTGATGAAACATATGCCCCTGTTGCAAGATTGGAAGCTATAAGATTATTCTTGGCATATGTTGCTTACAAAAACTTCAAAGTATATCAGATGGATGTCAAAAGTGCATTCTTGAATTGCATTCTGCAAGAGGAGGTCTATGTTCAGCAACCTCCTGGTTTTGAAGTTAAAGATCAAGAAGATAAAGTGTATAGACTCAACAAAGCACTTTATGGTTTGAAACAAGCACCAAGAGCATGGTATGAGACCTTATCTCAATTCTTGGCGGACAATGGCTTTACCAAAGGTACCATTGACAAGACTCTTTTCAGAATCAATGAAGGAGACAAAGACCTGCCGCGAGTACGATTTATGTTGATGACATAATTTTTGGTTCTGAAAATGAATTGCTATATGAGAAGTTTGCTAATCTGATGAAAA
Source organism: Gentiana straminea (assembly GCA_036785695.1). Taxonomy (NCBI): domain Eukaryota; kingdom Viridiplantae; phylum Streptophyta; class Magnoliopsida; order Gentianales; family Gentianaceae; genus Gentiana; species Gentiana straminea. Next base: position 7,408,376 of record JAVUPR010000224.1, on the reverse strand, counting down.
GTAAATTCTAAATGAGTATGATGGGAGAAATGAACTACTTTTTGGGTTTGCAAGTGAAACAAATGAAAGATGGGATCTTCATTCATCAAACCAAGTATACCAAGGAGCTGTTGAAGAAGTTTGGTATGGAAAATAGCACCAAAGTATCAACTCCTATGAGTACAAACATAAGATTGGATGAAGATAAAGAAGGCAAAGATGTTGATCAGACTTTATACAGAAGGATGATAGGCAGTCTGCTGTACCTTACCACCAACAGACCTGATATATCCTTTGTTGTAGGTGTTTGTGCAAGATTTCAATCTAAACCAAAATAAAGTCATTTAGCTGCAGTCAAAAGACTTCTCAAATATCTAAAAGAGACTTTGGATGTAGGAATTTGGTATTCAAAAGATGGAAGCTATAAAGTTATATCCTACTCAGATTCTGATTATGCTGGATGCAAGATTGATAGAAAAAGCACCACGGAACCTGTCAGTTGATGGGAAATAGACTGGTTTCATGGTTTAGCAAGAAACAGAATTCTATATCAACTTCTACTGCTGAAGCTGAATATATTGCTTCTGGAAGTTGCTGTGCACAAATACTATGGTTAAGACAACAGTTAAGGGATTATGGAATTGAAGAAAGAGAAATTCCTATAATGTGTGACAACACAAGTGCAATTGCAATCATAGAAATCCTGTTTTGCACTCAAGAACTAAGCATATTGATGTGAGACATCATTTTATAAGAGATCGTGTTGAAAAGAAAGATGTGGTGGTTCTTTACATCCCTACTGAAGATCAACATGCTGATATTTTCACAAAACCAGTGGATAGTGAAAGATTTGCTAAGTTAAGGATTGAACTTGGAATAATAAAAGTTGACTGATACACCTATGATCAGCAATGTACTGGAATTCACCAAGGGGATTAGTCTTTGCTATGTTGGGTGAGCTCATTTAGCAGATTAGTCATTGGTATCAACAATTCCATGTACTTATTTATGTAATGGACAATCGAGCAAATGAAGTTGCCAAAGGGATTGGTCTTTGTCCTGTTGGGTGAGCTCACTTGACAGATCAGTCATTGGTATTAAACTTCATTTTGTATTATCAATTGGACAAAACAAGAAGAATTAAAAATCAGCAGAGTAAGGTATCTTTGTCAGCAGACTGCTGAGCCGAGTCTACTGATGGCAAAGGCTGCTGAGACATACGTTACACAGTCAAACTTTAAAAAGTCAAAAAGCAAAAGACCGGGATATTTATACTATCTTTATAACCGCAGTTACACGATCTGACGGTTACAACTCTTTATGGATAAGTTATGGGACACGTTGCAAGATCTCATTCATTCCAAATTTAATCGTGGTTAATGCTACAGTGCATTATCTGACAGTTTCTACCCACTACTTTCTGCTATATATACAGACATATACACAGAGGATACTTACAAAACTCAGATTGATTTTCTCTGCAAATATACCGTGTGAACACAGATATGAAAACTATCTTCTTCATCTTATTCATCAATAATAGTAGATAAAGATGATATTCACATTGGAACAAGCCAAAGTGTCAGAGGCTTTGTTGTTGATGCTAACAAAACTGAGTTGGCTATCAATATTGGTAGAAGAATCAAAAGATACGAAGGATTGGAAGATGTACTCAATATAAGACTAGAAAGAATATCTCACACGAATGTTGTCAATTTCTGGAGAAACATTGTGATAAGAGAAGGTAGAGAGGCATTTACTACAATAGTGAATGGCCAGGAGATTGAAGTTTCCTCAAACCTGCTGAGGGAAGCTTTTGGTTTTGCACCTGTACACGATACTCCAACTAATCCTGAGGAAATGGGACTGCCAAAATTGGATTTTGTTGATATAATAAAGACCAATGATGCTGTTAAATCAACACTGAGCATCAATGTGAAGCATATAGGAAGGGAGTACAACCTGCTGAGTAAGATAATAGCAAAGAATATCTTGGGACTCAGTGGAAGCCTTGATACTTTATCAGGACCCAAAATTGAATTGTTAATCATCATCTGCAAAAGCATGAAGTTTGATTGGGCTGGATTCTTTGTCCATTATATGAAGAAAGTGATAACTGAGGAAAGAGAAGGGACAAGGAAATCTAAGGCTTTACCTTTGGGTTTGATGGTTCAGGCCCTGCTGAATCATTTGGGGATTGCTGATGTTGCATCTGAGAAAATAAACAAATCCATATATAAGAAAGAGATTGGCTATCTCATCCCTGTTTTGGATGATGCTGAAGATGTGGATGCTGAAGCAACTGAAAGTGATAATGATGGAGATGGTGATGCAAGTGGTGAGCAGGTTAAGCAAGTTGTTAATTAAATCTGCTGCACCCAAGAAAGTTGCTGAGAAAAAGAAGGCTGCTGACACCAGAAAAATCACAGAAATGCTAAAGCCTAGGAAAACAAGGAAGCGAGCAGAGAGACGTTGAGTCTACTGAGGGTCCAGTTGAAGTTGAAGTTACAGACCCTGCTGAAATTACAAGGAAGAGGAAAGCTGCTGAAGTTGAATCAGAGCAACTTTCCAAGAGAATGAAGGAAATTGCTAAGAAAAAGAAGCATGGAAAAGGCAAGGAATTGAGGGTCCTTGAAGAACAAAGGGAAGAAGAAGAAGAAGAAGCTATTGAAGCTGAGCCATTAAAAATTGTTATGCCTACTGAAACTGGAGAGGTTGTTGTTGAGCAACCTGCTGAGCTTGCTGAAGAACCACACCAGACTACTGAGTCTGCACCTGCTGTGGATATTGACATAACGATACAAGACCCTGCAATTTCTGCAATAGTTCAGAGGGAAGAGCAATCTGTCGCTGACCCTGCTGATGAGCATGTAAGTCAGGAGGAACCAAGTGTGGAACGGATGGAGGTGGTAGGTACAAACATACAACCAGAAGAACCTACTGACCTAGAAGCATCTGATGAGGAAACTCTGAATCTGCTTGTTGAGACCTTTGGAGGTCAGCAAAGTGGACAGACAGCTCCCAGAAAGCCAACTATGTCTTTTGAAAGAAAAGAAAAGAAAAAGAAGGAAGGGTATGTTGATCCTACACTCCTGCTAGTTGCTGATTACTTTCAATGGAAGTTTGGATTTTACAAAAGACAAAAATCAGCTGCTGAGCTTATGAAAGACTTTGAGGAGTGGACTTTTGAAAAGTTAGGAGTGGATAATTTGCTTGACTTGGTTGATACCTCCCTGCTGGAAATGAGATTTATGGAAATTATTGAAAAAGAGAAGGGAGAAGGAGGCATTATGTTCAAGACTCCTAGGGATGGACCAAATAGTGATGATTCATCATCATCTGATTCTGATGATGGTCATCCTCCACATCAAGGAGATGCCAGTGGAACTGCTATGATTAATGAACCAAGTGTAGAACAATCCACTGATGCTAGCAAGCCTGCTGAGGGACAATAGACTAGTCAAATGGATGAGGATCTGAAAGATCTTACCATAGATGATTTGGAGGCCTTAATCAACGATGGAATAAACCTTGGAGGTAACAGGATGGTTGGCACATCTGATGCATTCAAGGTTGTGGAGGCTGATATGAATCCTGAGTATCAGCAGACTGAAGATTTGGATGAAGAAAATGTTGTTGAAAATAGTGAGCCTGATATCAGTTCAGAAGATTCAATTCAATATCAGGAGTGGATTGATACTCAGGGCACAATAGCTAAATCTGCTGAGAATCTGTAAAAGATTGCTGATGCTAGAGGAATTCTAGAGGAAAACATGGCAACTTTTCCTTTTATCTATGTGGAAGAAAGAAACCTACTCACTGAGGAACAAACAATGATTGGACAAAGGTTGGACTTGGTGATGGGTGTGAAAGAATCACCATTACATTTTGAGGAGGTTCAGGCTGCTGAGGTTCAAACAGCTGTTAGGTGTGATGCCCGAAAGACAATCTTGTAATTGTTTTATTTAATAAATGAAATGATATTATTATTCATATTTATTATTCTCATATTCACCGATGTGACAATAGTATTTACACTACAGAAAACCCTAAAGTATATCGTTTATGTAATCACTTAACTTAGTGTATGGGATATACACGGGAGGATTGAGTTAGTGAAGATGTACTTAAAATACAATTAGCCCGTAGTGAAGTTAATCGAGAGTATCGGGTCTCTCCTTTAACGTGCTATTAATGCGCCCAGAACATAATTGGTGTGATTGTCTTATCCGGACTTTCGGTTAAGAGAACCTAGTGGGGCATTTATATATTATAGATATATCATATAGGGCTGGACCGATTTGATTAGAGTTCACGATATAATTCCGTAATCGAGAAGTCTTATCGAATCAATGGATGATCATATTTATGGATATATCTTAATCCCGAGGTGATCACGATCAACTCGCTTGAATCGGTATGAGGTTTGACTTGACGGTTAAGGATTACACCGAGTCGGTGATCCGAATTACCCCATCTTGGCATTGTACTTGGATTGATCGAGTAGTCGTGTTATCACGGATACGGAATCCATTCCTTCCATTTATGGAAGTAGATAGACAGCCTCTTATTTGTTAATCCTAGAAACCGATCGATCGCGTGAGTTCATATTACACGATTAGCTACCGGTGAGTTGTATGAATTAATTGATCACTAGGGGTTAATGGTAAATAAGGATAAGAGGTTCGAAAAGGGTTAACGGTAACTTCCGATTTAGAATGAACAATCTATGGAGGATTAATCCATATGTAATGATTATATCAATGGACGCTTATTATTATTCTCGTGAGGAGATAAATATAATCTTATAATCGGAGGAGTGCAGTCACGGGATTATGGTGACATATTCCTGTGATTGATTTATCGAATATAATTATTCTGTTCGTAAGATAATTATTTATTTGATTTATCGGAGCCGCTGATTATTAGCCCATGGTCCCCGACATGCCTCCTATATAGCATAGCTATTCTCGGACGTCGAATCCTAATAATATTAATTTAGTTCTTGTTGGACTTTATTAAAACGATATGTGAATTAATTGTTTGGTGAACTATTAAATTAGTTGAGCTAAATAATTAAATATGTGAAAAAGGCATTTTTCATAATCTTGGCCCAATTTAGTGTGTTAGTCGAAAATTGTGACTAGGTCACAAGCATTGGAATTTTCGGCCCCTACACATGTTTTTAGGAAACAAGAAATTGTTTTAAGACATGTGCATAAAATATTTATTGGATAAATATTTATGGTAAGGAATAAAAATAAATATTATTCTAGATTTGTTCTAGAATATTATGGGATTATTTTTATTTAATGGATTTATTTTATTTGCAAAAATAAAATCCTTGGAGGTTAAGTTTTACTCTCCTATATAAAGAGAGTTCTCCCAAGCCCTAAACACACACAAAAATTTCGACTCTTAACAAAAGCAAGAGTAAAATTTCGGCCAAGAGGGTTGGGGAAAAATCTTGGAGGTTTTTCCGGGTTGCATATCGGAAGGATTCGAGTCGAGAATTTCCTTCCACCGGGAGTTGCTTGGATCACACGTACGGAAGATCGTGGTGCACTTCACACAATCTTTCATTCATCCTTTTGCGGTTCTTCAACTTGGATTTTGAGATCCAAGAGGTATGTTCTACAACCCCCTTGTAGATGTAGATCTAGTTATTTTATTACGTGTATTTTATAGATCTAGATCCTTAAATCGCTTTCGTTGCGGATGGTATTACTAACAGTGGTATCAGTCGCCATGGTGATCTATATTTATACGTATAAAATATTAGATCTAGGAGTGGTAAACATGTAGTTTTTTGTGTCCCAATTTTTTTTTATTATTATGTTGGGGCCGACGCATGCATTAATTTTTTTATGATTATGAATGTCTTGGTTGAAGAGATGGATTGGGGTTGGTTCTGTTTACTCGTTAGATCTATTGTAGCTCCTTTGTTTAGTAACAATTGAGTAAAGGAATTGTATTTTATTTATGTCAATTTTTGAAATTTCTATGTAAAAGTAGCATCTTTTATTGTAATTTTGAATATCCGGGCTGGAAAAGATGAAGATCTTGCTGAAAAATTGAAGATCAAGGCGAAACTCAAGGTATGAACGAGGAGAAACGGATAAATTTTTTTTAAAAAAATTGCTACAGGGAAAAGCGTCGCTATAAGTCCTGTTTATAAAAATTGAATGCGGCTAGGGTTCTTTATGCATGCGGCTGCATGTAAATTTTTGGTAAACCTAATTTTTTTATTCCATTTAAATTACTGCCGTTTGGCAGAAATAAAATAAAATAAAATAAAATAAAATAAAAAAATTTATTTATTTTTGGAATTTTTTTTTTGGTAACAGCCGCATAATAAAAATAAATAAATAAATAATTTGATTAATAAATTGGATTTATTTAATTAAAAATGCATTTTCTCCTCTCGGGTGTTCGTGGTTCGTGATCCGGCGGTTCGAGTTCAAGATTTGAAGATCAAGACTCGATCGAAGACATAGATTATGTAATTTACTTTTTTCCTAGGATAGATTAGATACGGGGGTACCAACAATCCATCTCGGTGTTTAAATTTTCCGCAATTTATTTTTTATGTGTTTGATCATAAAATAGATATAAAATTGGAATTGCCATGACATGCATCATATCATAAATCCGCTCCATGCATACATGTAGAATTTTAATTTTGGTAATTAAAATAGGCATGTATACAAACTCGCGTAATTAGTTGAAATTTAATTAATACGTGGTAATTAATTAATTTAGTAAGTAATTAAAGATCCGAGGACGGGTTATGAAATCGTTAAGCCTTTCGGTGTGTGTTCTCGGTGAACCACCGTAAAAGCCCAAACGATATCACGTTTTCGATTCGTAGTGTCTACGAGATTGAATGATGGTAAAAGAACAATAAATCTTGGATAAAAACGGTTCGCCTACAGGTTGGGTGGTCAACTGAGCTAGGCTCGACCGGCTTAACCCTCCTAGTGTGATGTATGCATGGGGGTCTGACGGACTATTTCTAGGTTATACAATCCTTACCGGCAGTGTACTGGGTCAAATTGTAGTGCTAGTGTGGTGAGTCAGGTGTCGAATCCTCAGGGAAACGTGTGGTAATTCATAGTGTGGTTAAATACCAAGAAGCTGTTATTAACTCAATCTAAGTCGTAGTTTTTTCACCAGATAAATAGTCTCTAAATTACTGACACAGTAAATAAATGCATAATACTAATATAGATACATAAATATACATATAAATATATAGAAATACATATATATATATATATATATATATATATATATATATATATATATATATATATATATAGGTACCAATATAATAAATACTAATATAGATACTAGTAATATTATTAGAAACTAGCCAAGAATATGTTATTGAATTACAATCTCTTTTTAGTTCAATGGATGTGCTCGATCTTCCTTTTTAGGTCTAATTGATTACGTGAAACGGTATACTCCTAAGCTCAACAATTCCTCCTCACACGTTATGAAATTGTCATTTGTCTAATCTTCTGTCCAATGTCATCTTAATCATGGGTCACTCCCGTTTTGTCATACTTGCGCATTTTAAGATCTGTCGATTAAACAGGTGATTTCAACGTAATAATCTCTCGAGTACAAATATTCGCGCCCCGGGACAGGAAATAGGATTCCGTTTGTCAGACGGCCATTTTTACCCTCCGGTCTTTCTATCCACGATCTCACAACCTAACTTCTCTGGTCAGTTCATCATTAGATTACGACTCCGTTTGTATTGGTTAATTACGTCAATACAAACATGCCATTAAATTCAAATAGAAAGAGATTCATCATAATCAATTTTAATCAGATTTTAACATAGTCATCATCCATTTCCCTAAAAAGATAAAACTAATTCAATTTCATATCTTGGCTAGATATTAAGTTAGCCTAATATCATTATAACTATTATATAGATACAAATAATAACAAACAAACATAAATACTTTAGAAAGTTACCAGATTACAATTGTAGAGTCAGAGCCGTATTCTCCGGAAATAGCAACTCTTCTAACAACAATGAGCCTTGATAAGTCTTCTAAGTATTACAACGATACTTATACTACATTATTATTTCGGCAGAGTGCCTTTTACTGTATTTACAGAACTATAAACTAACTAACTATATATATATATATATATAGAAGTGATATATATATATTGGTACACCTCCAAACATCTGCAATTATGGAGTATTTATAGCCTGGGGCAGTACACCGGCGCGTGCCGGCCCCTTCCCGGCGCGTGCCGGCCCCTTCCCGGCGCGTGCCGGTGCTACAGTGCAGATTCCTTTGTGTCAGACCCATGTGCGTGAAATGATGAAGATTCCGGCCCGTGCCGGTTTTTTCCGGTGTGTGCCGAACTGTCAAAAACATTTGTCGTTAATTTTTTTATTCTTTTGCTTCTGATTCATTGATTTTTCTCGTATTCACCCTGTATCAGTAAAAAACAAATCCCACGGTAAATCTGACAACAAAAGCTATAATTTATACTAATTTTATAACGATAATATCTATTTATAACTAATTAGATTTTTATAAGTTTTTAGGTTATATTTTTATGAAATTATACGATAATATTATAAATACGTAATAAAAAGTCATATAATATAGTTATATTTTTATCATATATCAGGGTCCGGCAAGACTAAGCTACACCAGCGAGCGGAGGGGTGATTCCTTCTTATCTCAATGGGGCTCTCTTGACCCGACTTCGTCCGACTGTCACATATGTTCCAACGAATAGGACGGGTAGGCTTGCCTACGTTACCGACACCATTTGGAATCCTTGATTTGATGTACTTTTATGTTAACATCAAAAAGACGTGGTTAGTTAACCCACCACCACTTCCAAAATATTGAGTGGGAGCGGGGGAGGCGACAGCCAACCCCACGGCCTCTACTATAGATACAAGTAAGTGAGAGAAGGGTGACGCCTCACGGCGCTTTGATTTCGTCCCTCTACGGATGGTGTTCACCCCTATCAACATTCATGGCTTGGTCTCCGAAAGGATAGGATTTCTGGGTACTCGTCGGGTCACTGACCTATTGTTGACGGTGATTTTTACGATATATATGATATTATTTCATAGCAATTTCCTTCGTGTTTTATTACTTTTTATAGAAAAGTGAGGGTTTAAATGGAATATTGCAAGAATGCGTATTGAAACGGTTAAAGTGCAAACTCGAGCTTATTACGTGATTTTATTAGTGATTTTTCATCAATATATATGTTTCTACATTTTGCACGTTTCTATTATCTTGTAGGTACCCGAGCATGGCAGGGAATGAGCTTAAACGATGTTTAAAAGAAGGTTAAATGGAAGGAAGAGGATGCAAGTCGAAGATGGAATAAAGATTTAGAAGTCTGGACGTGCATTTGCTCCATCCGTCCAGTGGACTGGCGTCCAGAAGATTGAACTGGCGTCCAGGATAAGTGTCTGGATTCAGGGTTTTCAGATTTTTTCTGAACGAGCGTTCAGAATTGCATAGGATGGGCGTTTGAGAAGACTCGGCCCGACTCGAAGATTTCAAAGCATCGGACCGTGGCGTCCGGCATCCTTGGACGGGCGTCCGGCCACCGCCTCGCCTAAACCGACTTCAAAACTTATAAATAGTCGCGTTTTTCGAACCCTAATACACACAATTCGATCCCTGGCCGCCCCAGGCCCCTTTGGGGCAGCTTTTGCTGCGTTTTTCTGCCCCCATAAACATAATTTCATCTACTTCTTCTATTTATAATTTCTGTAACTAGTAGAACGATGGATAGAGGCTAGGCGATTTGAACAATCGTGTGAAGCCAATCATGCAACATTTTGATTTCAACTCTTTGGATGGTTTTGTGAGTTTTTATTTAAAGTTGTTTCTTTATTATGTTTTGTATTGATTAGGCAATTTATATCGATGGATTGTTGCACGTTGATGGTTAATGTGATGAGAATCGTTGTTAGACCTAGATCACCGTACTAAAGATTAGATTTTTAACCTAAAAATAACGAGAGTTGCTAGGTTAAATTTCTAGGTTGCTAGATTGAGAAATCTTACACCTTTGTTATGGAAGCGTTAATCTTTAAGATCGAGAGATGGAAGATTAATAGGCGAATTATCTACGAGAGTACAAGTTCATACCTTTGATAGGTGAACCACATCTTTATTAAATCTTCACTAAACGATCTAGAGTAGAAATTGAGGGTTGCGGGATAGGTGGATCAATGCTTGTTCTTCGTTAAAATTAATTGAAATTATCATTGTGCCTTGTCTTCGTTGCTATTTTAGAATTTTCTTTTTCTTTTTAGTTATACAATAGATTTATTTAGTTAGTTTAGGTCCGCAACTATATTTCCTGGCTTTGGATTGACAACCCTCTGTCCAGTTTATTGTTTCTTCGTTTTCGTTTTTAGTTATTTTTCGTGACAACCTTTAGAAAAATTAAGAACTAGACCAATCTCGATTCCCTGTGATTCGACTCCGGTATTAAACTCTATACTACGATCCCTGCACTTGGGGTAAACCGGATTATTTTATTACTTGTTTATTTTGCTTAGATAATATCCGAGACAAGTTTTTGGCGCCGTTGCCGGGGAATCGGTACGGTTGTCTAGTTTATTAATTTTTCTGATTTTCTGTTATAAGTTTGGATAAAAGGGATTGTTAGGGCACATGGTAGTATTTTGGCCATAACTTTCGGCTCCGGTGTCGGTTTGGCGTGCAGGACCCCAATTCGGAAAGCTCGTTCCGACGCCGACGACGTGGCAAACGCCGGAGGCCGTTTGACGCCATTTCCGAGGTCAAAATCTCCTGTTTTCCCTTCCATTTTGGGCTCAGAAGAGACCAATACGTTTTTCTCCCTTTTAGTGTTTTCTGTTTTTCTGTTTTAAATTTTTCGTAGGTAGGTTTATGTTTAAGTTTTCCGTATTTTTTCTGTTTCTTTATCTTATTAAAAAAAAGTTTTTTTTTTGTTGCTAGGGTTTCTGAGGTTTTGAATTTACTGACGTGGTGACTAGGGTGAGAATCAAACGAGTGGTCGAGTTTCTCTTTATTGTGCATCATGCTAGGGCCAGACGAGCGTTTGTCCTTTCCAAACGCCCGTCTGCTCTGTGTGGTTCCAAACGTGCATCCATAAGGAGTGGACGCCCGTCCGACCAAACACACCAGTCCTGTATATGTTTTGAGAGCACCAGATGAGCGTCTGTCTTGTCCGAACGCCCGTCCCGTGCATCAGGCTTTAGTGAATAGAATTTGATTTTGATACTTGCTTCCGTTATTTGACATGGATGTTTTAATGTGAGCCTCTGTGGCCCTTATATATGCGTAGATGTTCTGTTCTTTCACCTTTATGGTTATTTCTCCATCTATTGTGGTCTATGTTGAGTGATTGTTTGTGTTTCGAGTCTGCTGATGTGGCATGGCTTCTTTATTTTACATCCCCCATGTATCTATTGCATACTTTTGGTATGTGGACCACGTCCCATGCAGGTTTTTCATTGTTTTCTGTTTCTATGACTTTGGGTACATGGGATGCGCTTATAAGAGGATGTCACGAAATTTATTCACGAAGTTCAGTGAGGCCCTACTACTGGTGACGCTGGAGTACCCAGCTAGACGTGATTCTACTATGATTTATGTTGTTCCTTTCGTAGTCTATTAAGGGTGTTAGGGTTGTTTAGGGGTTGGCCTTTCTGATGTGATTCATCTGTGCTTTAGTTGAAGCTACTGTCGGTTTTCCGTTGCTATTATTTTCTGTTGGATCTTAAGGCACGTCTACACTTGTCTGTCGAGCCTCTGTGGCTTTATTTAGAAGACGTTTATATATTTGACCTTCCTTCTGTAGTTGACATGTTTCATCGCTTAGTCCGAATTATAGATTAGGGCGACATCTATGGAAATTATTTGGGCTAGCATTTTCTTTATTTTCTTTTTGCCTTATTAGTATAGTTGCATATCACTTAGTTGCATTGTGTTATATTTTTTTTTTTCATTTAGTGCACCTAGCCCTGCTACTTTGTAGTGTCCTCTGTTTACACTTTCAGTTGGAGTTTGATATTTCTGTATGCACATGTTGGACCCTATACGGATGTCAAGCCTCTGTGGCTTTATAATTGACGCTTAGATGTTCTGTGTTTTAACTGTGTTGTAATTTTTCCATCTGAGCAATTATATCCTGTGCTTCTATCTTGTCTATGATTATTTTTGCCAAGTTATATCCCCCTATGTTCCCCGAGATGTTGCCATGTTTGTTCAAGTGTGCAGGGTATTTGCGATAGCAATTGTGAGTTTTAGATGAAGCCAGTTTTCCGGTGGATGGTCCACAGTCTACTGATTTCTTCACGCATTTCTGGATCTGGATCTAGACCACCTTCAGAATTGCCACCTTCGAATTACAATCAGCTAAGTACTTTATCTTTTCTTTAATTCTGCACAACCTGAGGACATGTTGTGGTTTAAGTGTGGGGGAGGGGAATAGTTATGTGTATCTATCATTTGCTTAATTTATTATGATTCTATGTTGAGAAATGAGCTAAAATTTTTCAATTTTTTGTTTTTGTCCCAAGTAAGCAATGCATATTTTTTGTTCGGTTTTTATAGTCATTGATGTTGTATACCGTATGTTTAGTAAGTTAGTTGTTTCACCCGACATACATCTCACAAGCCATATTGAACGATGAGCTAAATTATAAAGCTATACCCATTTAGATGAGTAATGTTTGATTATCTTATAAGTATCTTGTGCTTAGTGCTAACGTACGTATCGTGAGAATTATAATAGTTTGTGTTTATAGCCAGAGTATTAGGTTTGAATGTGATAAGTGAAACGTAACTACTGTGCTTTAGAAGTTGTTTTAAATGAATGAATAAATAGGGTGTGTCGGAAGCTGGTCGATGATTTGAGTGCGGTAGGTCATATCTCGAATGTCTTATACCACCATGATGACCAAAAGCTCATGACAGTCAGAAAAAGCTGCTTTATGATTAGAGTAAGGTAGGGCATATCCTGAATGTCCTATTCTGCTATGACAAGGCAATAGCTCATTCTGATGTGTGTTTGTATGTGAAAGTTAATTGAATCAACTTATATAAGGAATCTGGTATGAATGAGTAAAAGACTTAGTTATCGTCTACCTTATCCCCAGTATAAACTGACAGATATGTTGTAGGGATTATCCTCTGAGTATGTCAGAAAGGTCCTAAATACCTTCTATCATCCTTTCGGGATATGTTATGTTTTGTAGGGTGCATGTTATAAGTATCATTTATTTCTAGTTTGAATGGGGTATTTGCTAGTTGCTTTGAATAAATTTCAAGTTTGGACTTAGTGGAAGTTTGCTATGGCTTTGCACACACACAGGGGTGAACCTCTAATTTATTGAATATGCGTTACATTTGCTGAAGTGTCTATCTTTTTTTCCGAGCCTTTATCTTGTCTTGTTTTGCTCGGGACGAGCAAAAGATAAGTGTAGGGGAGTTGTTGACGGTGATTTTTACGATATATATGATATTATTTCGTAGCAATTTCCTTCGTGTTTTATTACTTTTTATAGAAAAGTGAGGGTTTAAATGGAATATTGCAAGAATGCGTATTGAAACGGTCAAAGTGCAAACGCGAGCTTATTACGTGATTTTATTAGTGATTTTTCATCAATATATATGTTTCTACATTTTGCACGTTTCTATTATCTTGTAGGTACCCGAGCATGGCAGGGAATGAGCTTAAACGATGTTTAAAAGAAGGTTAAATGGAAGGAAGATGATGCAAGTCGAAGATGGAATGAAGATTTAGAAGTCTGGACGTGCGTTTGCTCCATCCGTCCAGTGGACTGGCGTCTAGAAGATTGAACTGGCGTCCAGGAGGAGTGTCTGGATTCAGGGTTTTCAGATTTTTGCTGAACGAGCGTTCAGAATTGCATAGGACGGGCGTTTGAGAAGACTTGGCCCGACTCAAAGATTTCAAAGCATCTGGACTGGCGTCCAGCATCCTTGGACGGGCGTCCAGCCACCGCCTCAGCCTAAAGCGACTTCAAAACTTATAAATAGTCGCGTTTTTCTGAACCCTAATACACACAATTCGATCCCTGGCCGCCCCGAGCGGGGCGAGCTTTTCTTTGCGTGTTTCTACCCCCCATAAACATAATTTCATCTACTTCTTTTATTTATAATTTCTGCAACTAGTAGAACGATGGATAGAGGCTAGGCGATTTGAACAAGAGTGTGAAGCCAATCATGCAACGTTTTGATTTCAACTCTTTGGATGGTTTTGTGAGTTTTTATTTAAAGTTGTTTCTTTATTATGTTTTGTATTGATTATGCAATTTATATCGATGGATTGTTGCACGTTGATGGTTAATGTGATGAGAATCGTTGTTAGACCTAGATCACCGTAGTAAAGATTAGATTTTTAACCTAAAAATAACGAGAGTTGCTAGGTTAAATTTCTAGGTTGCTAGATTGAGAAATCTTACACCTTTGTTATGGAAGCGTTAATCTTTAAGATCGAGAGATGGAAGATTAATAGGCGAATTATCTACGAGAGTAGAAGTTCATACCTTTGATAGGTGAACCACATCTTTATTAAATCTTCACTAAACGATCTAGAGTAGAAATTGAGGGTTACGGGATAGGTGGATCAATTCTTGTTCTTCGTTAAAATTAATTGAAATTATCTTTGTGCCTTGTCTTCGTTGCTATTTTAGAATTTTATTTTTCTTTTTAGTTATAGAATAGATTTATTTAGTTAGTTTAGGTCCGCAACTATATTTCCTGGCTTTGGATTGACAACCCGCTGTCCAGTTTATTGTTTCTTCGTTTTCGTTTTTAATTATTTTTCGTGACAACCTTTAGAAAAATTAAGAACTAGACCAATCTCGATTCCCTGTGATTCGACTCCGGCATTAACCTCTATACTACGATCCCTGCACTTGGGGTAAACCAGATTATTTTATTACTTGTTTATTTTGCTTAGATAAAATCCGAGACACCTATCCTACGACGGCACACTCGGGGCGTACCAGATCCGATACAGTAGGTAACACTCATAAAGGATGTTTTTTATAATATCTAGGCTAAAAAAGGAAGGTAGTCAATGAATAAAGGGATGTTCGATTCTCGTGGGATGTTTGATTCTCACAAGTTATTCATTGATGAGATTGTCTCGATTTAACCGTCATCTCTTTGACCTACCCTACGGCGGCACTGAGATGCGAGGTTAAAACCTTGGAATGGTAGAGTAGACTTATCTTTTAGTTTACAATTCTTAAAATAAATTTATATAGTAGTTTTAAACTTGAATTAATATATGTCATTTTATTTACAGCATTATATCCCTTGCTAAATTGCTTAAAAATTAATAATTGACTAGTATTGACTTCGTTAAAAAGTGGAAAGTAACTAGGACGTTGAACTAGTTAATCAATAATGCAATTATTTTTCGAAAGAGATATTTTCTCTTAAGCCTTTTAAAAATCAGAGTGACATATAGGTATGTCACTAGTGTCATTCATGTCAAACGGGAGACAAACTTAGGTGATTTCGGACTTTGAAATTCTTCTAGTAAATTTTGAGGGTGTAGTGATTATACGAGTAATTTTCTAATTTTAAAATCGGAAAATCATGAAGTGTTACTAGTTGGACGATATTTGGAATCGATGAACTAGTGGGAGCTTTATGATTTGTTGTTTTTCTAGAACATTAGAAAAGTGTAACTGACTACACACGTAACCATTCTAATTGAAAAACCGGAAAGTCATGGAATGTCGCTAGTTGGACGATATTTGGTATCGATGAACTAGTGGGAGTTCTATGATTTATTGTTTTTCTGGAAACATTGGAACTATGTACGAAAGATTTTCTAATCGAAAAAATCGGAAAATCATAAAAATAAAGCATTGCTTGTTAGACGGTATTTGGAACCGATAACTAGTGGGAGCTTTAATGTTATGATTTGTTATTTTTTCTGGTATATTAGAAAATCCGAGAAGTCCCGACGAATAACACTCGAAATAGACATCCTACGGTTCAAGAGTAGTGTCTACTCAAATGAACCGCTGGTTCAAGACTGTTTCCATCCACGGAAAGTCAAGAATGGGAGAATATGTCTAAAAGTGTTAGTCATCTAAACTGAGAAAACTTTAAGGCTGAACCGAAAAATTAATTAACTGAAAATCATAGGATAAGGACAGTGATTTGGGATCACCAACCTATGAATCCTTGGCGATTTTCTCGAGCTAAGTTCTTTGGAAGAACAAGGTAGCAGTGCATTTAACGATTAAAAGAGTAAACAACGGGCAGTTAATTTTTGCTAGAATAGTGGGAGTGATATAAGGAAATGAATCTCGGATTCAATCCACGGATATCGCGGAAAAATTATTTTCTGTTTAAGATTCGTTGGAACGAAAGGATTTACCTTCTATTCGATAATTTGTTTGTCGTATAGAAAGTGAATATACCATTTGTAGTACGAATCCAAGACTCGGACTTTTGTTTGATAAAGTCAAAACCACTTACAACTGCCGAAATATGTATATAAAACACATCTTAAGAACTATTAAAAGAAATTGGTTTCTATATTTAGATAAACGCTGTTGGAAAGGTGTCCTAAACCCAATCGGGTTGGACCGGATCCGACCGGGTCGGGTCATTTACAGTCTATTTAGTTCATGTAATAACTTTATTATGATTAATAAAAGCACTTATGTTATTATATATTGTTTGTCTTCATATTATTTGTTGTATACATATATAGTAACGTCCCTAGTATCAATCTGTGATAGAGAAACCATGATAGTGATTATGGTTGATGAGATCTCTAATCACTATAACAAGGTTGGTACTTAAATGTCTCTAGTCTTATATATTATCAAATGGGACATTGATAGTATAATCGACTAGCACGTATTGGATGTCTTCTATCTTTTAGAAGGTAGGGATAGATCTCGTCTATCGAAGTGTAGAGACACTTGGACCGTACGTGGACGTGTATTAGAGAATGCGTACGTTAGGATCGACCCACTTACATTAAGTGTCACACTATGTGGCGGTTGTGTAATTATCCTTTTGACCGGAGTCTTCATGGCATCACGGTGTGGATTGTCATGCTTTGACACTATTGAGATTTCCCTAACCACGGGGCGATCATGCGGTAGTGATTGGGTATGATATTGAAGCATGCGGAGTATACATGATTGGTCGTCCGGGAATCGCGTATCCTATGATTGGGATTGAATATCCGAAATGGCCTTCTTATAAGGAATGTCTAGCTCTCGAGAATCTTTGCAAAGTGGGAGTAAATGTGTTATTCCGAGGGAGCATGATATCCGGATTATAAGATACGATCGTCAATGTATTGACACTCGAGATACGATCGTATGGATATTATTATAGCGCTAGGATTGTAAGTTACACGGTAACTGCTTCACATGAAAAAGGTAGTAGTCATTGCTTTTGACTCTTCCGATAATTGGGGGTCACGGTGTGTTGCTAGACGCTATCCCGTGATCGTTAGGTATGAAGGGCATTTTAGTAAATTTCACTTTGTGTCTACGGCCAACATATTCGGAAGCCTATCGGGTCACACACATATGAACATCGAGTCGGACTAAAATGCGGTTATAGTTGATAACCAAATAAGGAAAGTTTATCTCTAGACTATAAAGGTTATAGTGGTAAATTAATATGGTGGTATTTATTTATTATGAATAAATAAAATACAAGATATTAATTATATACAAATTAGATTAATTAAAGAATATTCCGGAAGTCAATTTGTTGACTAATGGGGCGCCACTTTTGTGTGTATAAGATACACTTGGATTGTGCACTTTAATTAATAAAGATCGCCATGATATTAATATAAGATATTAATTGATTTTGAAAAATAGATTTATGGTAATAAGATAATTATAATCAATATATGATATTGACAAAATAAATTTTAATTAAAGAGATAAATCAATCTAGTTGATTTTCCTTATTTTATTAGAAAAAGGTTTTCTTCTCCTCCACACTACTATTGGGGCGCCACCTCCTCTATAAAAGGGAAGTGGGTGTCAAGCTCTTTTGTACAACACAATTGCAAGAATTCATAATTCTTGTGTAAAATAGAGAGCTCTCCATAGTGAGTTTGTGAGGGAAGAAAAGGTCCGGTCTAGCAGCCGGAGTTTTTCTGGTAGCAATCCAAGGAGGATTCCGGCTAGGGGTTCGTGTGGATTAGCGATAGAGCCGGACGCGTGGACGGCTTGCGCATTGAACTACTCTCCGTTGACGGTCAAAGCGACGATCTTGTAGATCATCCAAGGTATAACCGTCAAACTACTTAACGTGTTTATTGCATTAAACGAAGAACGATCTAGAAAAGGAAATCAAATTTTAAATTCCGCTGCGTTAAACTAGTGATTTCCTAACAGTGGTATCAGAGACAGACTTCGTGCTTAAGCAATAAGCTTATTTTAATTGCGTAGTATTTAATCAATAGATGCAAGATTTAAATCACGAAACGTTAAAACAAAAAAAAAATTTAGGGTTCATTGGGGGGTCGGCCGACTGGCGGCGCCCCCCTCCCTCTGCGGCGGCGGCGGCGGCGGTAACCCTAGGGTTGCCGTCCGTCGGCTCTCCTCTTCCAATGGGGGAGATCAACCCTTTTCGTTTTGTGATATTTTATTGTGCATAGATATCTCGTTTGTTTAGTTGTGTCATATGGCCAACCAATGGTTCAAATAGTTTGGACCATTGGGAAACCATATGGCATGTTGGCCTTTCCAAATTTTGATTTGGAATAGGCCTAGGCCCTTTTCAAATATTTGATTTGTAAAGGCCTAGCCTAGCCACTTCCAAAATTTTGATTTTGGAAAGTGGCCAGCCTAAACCAAAATTATTTGGCCTTTCCAAATTTTGATTTGGAATAGGCCTAGGCCCTTTTTCAAATATTTGATTTGTAAAAGGCCTAGGCCTAGGCCACTTCCAAAATTTTGATTTTGGAAAGTGGCCAGGCCTAGACTAAAATAATTTGGCCTTTCCAAATATTTGATTTGGAATAGGCCTAGGCCCTTTTCAAATATTTGATTTGTAAAGGCCTAGGCTTAGCCACTTCCAAAATTTTGATTTTGGAAAGTGGCCAGCCTAAGCTAAATATAGTTTTGGAAAGGAAACAAATAGGAGACTTTATAATTTTAATTTTATGTTTTGAATAGTTCAAATTTAATTAAAATTGAAATCGATTTAAAATTAAATGTTAATTTTAATTTTCGATTAAGTCATATAATTAATTAAAAGTTATTTAATTATTTGACGTGATAAAATAAAGACGCATGAGTAGTAATAGTTAAAATTAGAATTTAATCTTTTTCATAAGATAAAATTGTATGGATTAGATGTGTAGATATAATGTGATTATATGGACCCCGATTGATCATGGACTCGACCAATAGGATAGATGGGAATGTTTTCTTTATGTTGGTTTTTGAAAAATTGTCCTAGGCCGTTATGAAGAACGTGAACTAGTTTACTTTTTGCATTTATCCCATTCCCTGAGCTCCCCCCCGTGTGCGGCGGGTGTAATTATTTATTATGTAACAAGAATGGAGCAAGAAGTTCAAGACCAAGGAGAGATAAAGAACCCATTGGCGTACAAAGCAATAAAGATCCTATTGGCGGTTGCGTATACCCTTAGTTTGTGACCCGCGGTTTCGTCGGTTGTATTCGAAACCGCACCTAGAAAAGTCCATGATCATACCGGTTATTTTATGCGCGGAATGTTGTGTATGTTTTACTTTATATGATATCGTAGTAATATGCACATAGTAGATGAGACCATAATTAAACAAAATTAATTAAGTGAATTAATTTAAAATTATTCCCACGCCAAAATCGAGCCAAAATTGTCTCCCAATATTATAATGACGGTGAAGAGCCTTTGTTCGGATCCAACTGATCGGCCCACGTCGGGAGTTGACCTACCACGGGTATATCGTCATTATCGAGATATGATCGTTATGAGATCTCATGAATATTTGGGTTACGACTCGACTAAGAATCTTGCGGTGATTGGCCCACGTCAGGACCGTCTGATTTTAGAGACAAGGGGTGGCTATCACATAGAGATGTGAATTGTCAAAGAGTTGACTAGTCAACCAATGGAAATCGAATAAGATTCGATCGGTAAATAGTACCCACCTTCGAAATTGACCCGGTCGATCGGCCCACGTCGGGGATCAAGTCAACTAGATAGGATTCCATCCACTAAAGAATTAATTAAATTCTTGAAAGCCAATAGGGAATAGTTGGCTAGTGGGAGTAAAACCTTATAAATTTCTTAGTGCAAATTTAGGTTTTTTATACATGAGCTTTTACTTATTCTATCTTTATTTATTGTTGTAGAAAATGTCAAACAAAATGAACCTTCGTTTTATCATCGAAAACAAGCTTGACGAAACTAATTTTCTCGATTGGGAAAGAAACCTCAAAATCGTTTTGAGGCACGAGAAGATTGGCTATGTCTTGGACGAGGCCCTACCGGAAAAGCCCGCTGAGGGTTCGGCCGCGATGTTATCGAGAAGTACAACAAGCACCGTTCGACAAGACCGATGCTACATGTATCATGCTTGCTTCTATGACACCGAACTGCGAAACGACATGAGTCTATGGACGCCTACTCTATCATGGTCCACCTGAAGGAACTTTACGCTTCTCAGTCTCGCACTGAGAGGTACGAGGTCTCGAAGGCCCTGTTTAGCTGTAAGATGGCATCTGGAACTGCTGTGGGGTCACACGTGCTTAAAATGATCGGGTACATAGAGAGGCTTGGGAAGCTGGGCCACAAGTTGGAACGAGAGTTGAGTATTGACTTGATTCTGCAATCTCTACCTGACTCATTCTCGCAGTTTGTGATGAACTATCACATGAACAAAATAGATTGCTCCCTTGCGGAGTTATTGAACATGTTGAAGACTGCTGAGGGCACTGTGGGGAAGGGAAAGCAAGTGTTGCTGGTCACTTCAAGCAAGGGCAAGCCAAAAGCCCAGAAAAAGTCCAAGAAGGCAAAGGCTGCACCTAAGCCAACGCCTAAAATAGCGAAAGACAAATCCAAGGATGCTTGCTTCCATTGTGGTGAGACCGGACATTGGAGGAGAAACTGCAAGGGCTTCTTGAGTACCAAGAAGAAGCATTCTGATGCTTCGACTTCAGGTATATTTATGATTGAGATCAACATTACTTCTTCTAAGTCTAACCAATGGGTATTAGATAATTGGTTGTGGTTCTCATATTTGTACGAATATGCGGGCACTAAGAAGAACTAGAGATCGAGGAAAGGAGAGGTGGACCTACGCGTTGGAAATGGAGCAAGTGTTCTTTGCGCGGCCGTAGGAGTTTATTTTCTTTCATTGCCCGGTGGGCTAGTACTAGAACTCAATAAGCGTTATTTTGTTCCCACTCTTACGAAGAGTATTATTTCTATTTCTGCATTAGATGTTGATGGATTTTCTTTTACGTTTGAGAATAAATGTTGTTCTTTTTCACGTGATGGAATCTTTTATGGTACTGGCATACTTAGCAATGGTCTCTACATATTAGATATGAATGTTGACGTACTTAATATAAATAACAAGAAAGCCAAAACAAATGACTTGAATAAATCCTACTTATGGCATTGTAGACTTGGCCATATAAATAAGAATCGCATTTCCAAACTCCATAAAGATGGAATGTTGGATCAATTCGATTACGAATCGTTTGACACATGCGAAGCTTGTTTACTTGGCAAGATGACAAAGTCACCTTTTAGTGGCAAAGGGATAAGATCCAATCAATTGCTTGAGCTCATACATACTGATGTATGTGGCCCAATGTCAATTCAAGCCAAAGGAGGATACTCTTATTTTATCACTTTCACTGATGACCATTCACGCTATGGTTATATATACTCAATGAAGTTTAAATCTGAAGCCTTCAAAAAGTTCAAGGAATTCAGAAGTGAAGTGGAGAAACAACTGGGTAAAGAAATCAAAACACTTCGATCCGATCGAGGTGGAGAATACCTAGACGGAGAGTTTCAAGATTATTTGAAGGAGAATGGGATTCTGCCTGAATGGACCCCCCCCCGGGACGCCACAGATGAATGTCGTATCTGAGAGGAGGAACCGCACCCTGTTAGACATGGTGCGATCCATGATGAGCTATGCAGTTCTCCCAAAATCATTTTGGGGGTATGCTCTAGAAACCGCATCCTACACACTGAACCGAGTTCCATCAAAGACGGTTGATTCTACACCATAAGAGGTATGGGCAAAGAAGAAACCAAATCTGGCATATCTTAAACCTTGGGGTTGTCCAACTTATGTGAAGCGGATGATGCCTGACAAATTAGAGGCCAGATCCGACAAATGTCTGTTTGTGGGATATCCTAGAGAAACTAGAGGATACCAATTTTACCATCATGAGGAACAAAAGGTGTTTGTTGCCAGGACTGGCCACTTTCTGGAGAAAGAGTTTATTCTGGATAGGGTCAGTGGGAGTAAGATTGATCTTGAAGAAATTCGAGAACCACTTACGGATAACAGTCCGTTGATGGAAGTAGAGGAAACACCACATACAAATGTGGCGCCACCCTCTACCGTAGACACAATAGCACCTCGAAGATCCACCAGGGAACGCCATGAACCTGAGAGGTACACTGGCGTGTATCTCATGGAAGATGAGGACCCTAGAACTTATGAGGAAGTGCTATTAAGGCATGACAAAGAGAAATGGCTAGAAGCCATGAATTCTGAAATGGAATCCATGAAGGACAACCAAGTTTGGAACTTAGTTGATCCGCCTGAGGGAATAGTTCCCATAGGGTGTAAATGGGTCTTTAAGAGAAAGACCGACATGGACGGTAACGTGACTACCTACAAGGCTAGGTTAGTGGCAAAAGGTTATAAGCAAAGACAAGGAGTTGACTATGATGAAACCTTCTCGCCTGTTGCCATGTTAAAATCCATTAGAATTTTGCTCGCTATTGCAGCATACCATGATTACGAAATCTGGCAGATGGATGTGAAAACAACTTTCCTTAACGGGAACCCGTCGAGGAAGTGTATATGACACGGCTGAGGGTTTCACAACCAATGACGCCGAGGATGGTGTGTAAACCGCAAAGATCCATTTATGGATTAAAGCAAGCTTCTCGGAGTTGGAATCTTCGCTTTGATGAGATTATCAAACGGTTTGATTTCATCAAGAACGAAGATGAGCCCCGTGTTTACAAGAAGGTTAGTGGGAGTGCCATTGTGTTCCTAGTGCTTTATGTGGATGACATATTGCTCATAGGGAATGATGTGCCTATGTTACAATCGAGTCAAAGCTTGGTTATCCAAGAACTTCTCAATGAAGGACTTGGGTGAGGCACCTATATTCTAGGAATAAAGATCTATAGAGATAGATCTAAGAGGTTGCTTGGTCCGTCGCAATCCACCTACATAGACAAGATGCTTGAAGAGATTCGGCATGGAGCGATCCAAGAAAGGATTGCTTGCCCATGTCACATGGGGTCTACCTCGTCGAAGGGAATGAGTCCTAAGACGAGAGGAGGAAAGGGCACAAATGAGTAAAGTCCCTTATGCTTCGGCAATCGGGTCTATCATGTATGCCATGTTATGCACAAGACCGGATGTCTCGTACCCTCTTAGTATGACTAGTAGGTACCGGTCCAATCCAGGTGATGGTCACCGGATTGTCGTCAAGAATATCCTTAAGTACTTGAGACGTACTAGGGATATGTTCCCGGTTTTCGGGAATGATGATTTAGTATTACGAGGTTACAAAGATGCCGCTTCCAACCGACAAGGATGACTTTAAGTCACAATCTGGATTTGTTTTTACGCTTAACGGCGGAGCGGTGAGCCGGAAGAGTTCCAAGCGAGGAGACTACCGCGGACTCTAAAACGGAAGCCGAATACATAGCAGCCTCGGAGGCGGCAAAGGAAGCGAGTTTGGATGAAGAAGTTCATTACGAACTTGGTGTGGTTCCCTCCATTGAAGGTCCGGTGCCTCCGTACTTGTGATAATAATGGAGCGATATCTCGATCAAAGGAGCCAAGGTCTCATCGAAGTCCAAACATGTGCTACGGCGCTATCACTTGATTAGAGAGATAGTAGATAGAGGAGATGTAAAGATAGAGAAAGTCCACACGGATGATAACATAGCGATCCGTTAACCAAGGCATTGTCTCAAGCTAAGCATGAGAAACATGTTCACTTGCACGGGCTTAGGCATATGGGTGATTGGCTTTAGGCCAAGTGGGAGATTGTTGGAAAGGTGTCCTAAACCCAATCGGGTTGTACCGGATCCGACCGGGTCGGGTCATTTACAGTCTATTTAGTTCATGTAATAACTTTATTATGATTAATAAAAGCACTTATGTTATTATATGTTGTTTGTCTTCATATTATTTGTTGTATACATATATAGTAACGTCCCTAGTATCAATCATGTGATAGAGAAACCATGATAGTGATTATGGTTGATGAGATCTCTAATCACTATAACAAGGTTGGTACTTAAATGTCTCTAGTCTTATATATTATCAAATGGGACATTGATAGTATAATCAGACTAGCACGTATTGGATGTCTTCTATCTTTTAGAAGGTAGGGATAGATCTCGTCTATCGAAGTGTAGAGACACTTGGACCGTACGTGGACGTGTATTAGAGAATGCGTACGTTAGACTGACCCACTTACATTAAGTGTCACACTATGTGGCGGTTGTGTAATTATCCTTTTGACCGGAGTCTTCATGGCATCACGGTGTGGATTGTCATGCTTTGACACTATTGAGATTTCCCCTAACCACGGGGCGATCATGCGGTAGTGATTGGGTATGATATTGAAGCATGCGGAGTATACATGATTGGTCGTCCGGGAATCGCGTATCCTATGATTGGGATTGAATATCCGAAATGGCCTTCTTATAAGGAATGTCTAGCTCTCGAGAATCTTTGCAAAGTGGGAGTAAATGTGTTATTCCGAGGGAGCATGATATCCGGATTATAAGATACGATCGTCAATGTATTGACACTCGAGATACGATCGTATGGATATTATTATAGCGATAGGATTGTAAGTTACACGGTAAATCGCTTCACATGAAAGGTAGTAGTCATTGCTTTTGACTCTTCCGATAATTGGGGGTCAAGGTGTGTTGCTAGACGCTATCCCGTGATCGTTAGGTATGTAGGGCATTTTAGTAAATTGCACTTTGTGTCTACGGCCAACATATTCGGAAGCCTATCGGGTCACACACATATGAACATCGAGTCGGATTAAAATGCGGTTATAGTTGATAACCAAATAAGGAAAGTTTATCTCTAGACTATAAAGGTTATAGTGGTAAATTCATATGGTGGTATTTATTTATTATGAATAAATAAAATACAAGATATTAATTATATACAAATTAGATTAATTAAAGAATATTCCGGAAGTCAATTTGTTGACTAATGGGGCGCCACTTTTGTGTGTATAAGATACACTTGGATTGTGCACTTTAATTAATAAAGATTGCCATGATATTAATATAAGATATTAATTGATTTTGAAAAATAGATTTATGGTAATAAGATAATTATAATCAATATATGATATTGACAAAATAAATTATAATTAAAGAGATAAATCAATCTAGTTGATTTTCCTTATTTTATTAGAAAAAGGTTTTCTTCTCCTCCACACTACTATTGGGGCGCTACCTCCTCTATAAAAGGGAAGTGGGTGTCAAGCTCTTTTGTACAACACAATTGCAAGAATTCATAATTCTTGTGTAAAATAGAGAGCTCTCCATAGTGAGTTTGTGAGGGAAGAAAAGGTCCGGTCTAGCAGCCGGAGTTTTTCTGGTAGCAATCCAAGGAGGATTCCGGTGAGGGGTTCGTGTGGATTAGCGATAGAGGCCGGACGCGTGGACGGCTTGCGCATTGAACTACTCTCCGTTGACGGTCAAAGCGACGATCTTGTAGATCATCCAAGGTATAACCGTCAAACTACTTAACGTGTTTATTGCATTAAACGAAGAACGATCTAGAAAAGGAAATCAAATTTTAAATTCCGCTGCGTTAAACTAGTGATTTCCTAACAAACGCTTCTTCATATTCCATAGTTAGTGCATAGTCACTAAAAGACAAGACCTGAAGACTGGCTCAGGGTGATTCCTTTTCTCCCAGTCTGGTTATATTGTCTCAAAGGTTCAATGACTAAGTTTCCTTTCAATTGGGAAAGGATAATGGTTATAAAGAGGTAACATAGCTTGTTCATGACGACCTTCGGGGTCTGATGAAAGATACAAGCTAGCAGGAGCTTCCGAGTAGTGACTTCTTGTCTGATAACTATTCAAACACTCCGGAAAGTTTATCCAAAATATTTTGAGGTTTCTCTGTTTTCAACAGAGATAGAGTATTCTATACTCGGAATAGGCCATTCATAGTCCTCGAGACTGATGCTCAGCCTGCCTCATTGTGACATGTTCTCACAAAGTGAGAAACCGTTAAATTGCCTTATATTTTTTTTAGATGTGCTACAATACACTTCTTAACTCAATAAAAATATTGGAAGCGAAATAACGGTCTACATTGAAATATAAGACCAAGAAGTCTACCTAGAATATGCTTTGGAACTTACGGATAAGGTGTGGATTCGGTTCACCCCACTTCCGTAAATATAAGCATTTAGCACACGGTGCTTGAAGGTAAGACTGGGAATTTCGTGCATACGTTCGGTCAATGACCATTCGTGATATATCTTTTAACCTATTGAGAATAAAGGTTAGATGTAGGATTCTTGAAATCGGGAAGGGACAGTTATACTATTGCATCCTTTCTGATAGAGTCCATGAACAGCAAAACCTTGAACCTTGAAGTACGTTTATTCAAGGTAGTTACTAATTGATTAAAATCAGACCACACCCAACATCGGTTGTTGGTGATAACACTAAATACTACTAAACTAGATCAGAATTTCGATCCACCCAGTAAGTATTGGGAGTATGGTTTATCCATTACCCATTACGGGTTCTGCGGACTTTGTAGTCTGAGGATCGATTGATGACCTATGGCTCTTTTGTGAGCGGTATAGGATTCTGATAATAGAGGTTGGTTTAATAGCCATAACCCTGTGAATGGAGTTTGGTACTCCAGTTCTGTTCATGCTCTTGTAGAACCACCTAAGCGTCTCAGCCCCAGTGGGAGTAATTGGATCTACATGGAAAAGAGTAGAATGAATAGGAAAGTTTATCTTTCAGAGCAAAGATTGAGTGGTCTAGGGGTAATTCCCTAAGAAGTAGAGAGTTAATCATACCTTTAACTCTCTTACCACTTAGTATTGCATGATTTCGTTCAAAAGAAAATAGGGGTGATTCCCTGAGACTTTCTTGCCAAACAAACGGAGTCTGGATTCATTCGAAACAGAAGGATATTGCCTTATGAACTTATGATATGATGACTGTCAAGGCTTATGTCCTTTGTGGATAAAAAGCGAACCTCTCGGTCAATGGAAGTCATATTTTTCTACAATATGTGGATTTGACCAAAATATTGATAAGTCTTTTGTAGACTGGATATCAATTTTAGTACGGTAGTGAATATATATACATATATTAGTGTTTGTGAAGGATAACACTGCACAAGTTGGAATCAACATGGGTGTGTTATCTAAAGTCAGAATCTGACAATACCACTATTCTCTGCAACAGAGATTTGGACAACATTTTTAAGAGTTTGACTCCGTCGAATTCATTAAAATCAGTCACTGGTTTCCCATCCATCTTATTGGTTAAGATGATGCATCTGTGTATGCAACATTCAACGAGGAAGTTCTACCCTATGCCTCAGGAATGACTCTCTAAATCTTCGGATCAAGAGAAATGGGATAGATTCTCTTTCTAGTAAGAGATGGTCAGGTTATTGAACGTCAACTTTGATCGAATCTTAGATTCGGCGCTAACAAAGCAAGTTTAGTATGTCCTTCAGTATCTTGAGAGAACGAGGAATAATATGCGGGCATATTCATGTGTGAACTTGGATATGTATGATACACTGATTTTGACTTTAAGTCAGATTGAGGATGATCGTTAAGTCGATCTCGGGCTCAGTGTTTACTCTTGTGTTGAAGCTATTGCCTGGAGGAATCCAGCAACGCCAACTCGACTTTAACTAGTTGGGTGATTAGCGGCTTTTGTAGTAGCTATAGAGGCGATATAGCTTAAGGATTTCCTTTTCATATCTGGGAGTGATTCTAGATTTGGAAGCCGATACCACATCATTGTGCAAATGATGAAGGGGTAGCTTATAAGGATTTTCGAAATCACTAGAGGTCAAAAGCATATTGGGAAAGTACCACATGATTAGATGGACCGGTAACGTTTCGATTCTACGGATCGTCTCGAGCCGACAACCTGACTAATCATTAAGACCCATGACATTTAGATGTAGGTACTCCCGAGTCACTGACCTATCTTACGATGGCACACTCGGAGTGTATTTTGTCATCTGCAATGGTTATGATATGCTTAACGGGTACTAGAATACGGGATATGTCTCCATTGCTTTAGAGCAAGTGGGAGATGTAGTTTGTTGTATTTTAAATAATAGGGTGTGCTCTAAAACAATTATTCACATGCTTTCGTGCAAGTGGGAGATTTTTAGGTGTGATGTCCGAAAGACAATCTTGTAATTGTTTTATTTAATAAATGAAATGATATTATTATTCATATTTATTATTCTCATATTCACTGATGTGACAATAGTATTTACACTAGAGAAAACCCTAAAGTATATCGTTTATGTAATCACTTAACTCAGTGTATGGGATATACACGGGAGGATTGAGTTAGTGAAGATGTACTTAAAATACAATTAGCCCGTAGTGAAGTTAATCGAGAGTATCGGGTCTCTCCTTTAACGTGCTATTAATACGCCCAGAACACAATTGGTGTGATTGTCTTATCCGGACTTTCGGTTAAGAGAACCTAGTGGGACATTTATATATGATAGATATATCATATAGGGCTGGACCAATTTGATTAGAGTTCACGATATAATTCCGTAATCGAGAAGTCTTATCGAATCAATGGATGATCATATTTATGGATATATCTTAATCCTGAGGTGATCACAGTCAACCGCTTGAATCAGTATGAGGTTTGACTTGACGGTTAAGGATTACACTAAGTCTGTGATCTGAATTACCCCATCTTGGCATTGTACTGGATTGAGTAAGTAGTCTGTGTTATCACAGATACGGAATCCATTCCTTCCATTTATGGAAGTAGATAGAACAGCTTCCCTTATTTGTTAATCCTAGAAACGATCGATCGCGCGAGTTCATATTACACGATTAGCTACCGGTGAGTTGTATGAATTAATTGATCACTAGGGGGTTAATGGTAAATAAGGATAAGAGGTTCTGAAAAGGGTTAACGGTAACTTCTCGATTTAGAATGAACAGTCTATGAAGGATTAATCCATATGTAATGATTATATCAATGGACGCTTATTATTATTCTCGTGAGGAGATAAATATAATCTTTTAATCGGAGGAGTGCAGTCACGGGATTATGGTGGCATATTCCTGTGATTGATTTATCGAATATAATTATTCTGTTCGTAAGATAATTATTTATTTGATTTATCGGAGCCGCTGATTATTAGTCCATGGTCCCTGACGTGCCTCCTATATAGCATAGCTATTCTCGGACGTCGAATCCTAATAATATTAATTTAGTTCTTGTTGGACTTTATTAAAACGATATGTGAATTAATTGTTTGGTGAACTATTAAATTAGTTGGGCTAAATAATTAAATATGTGAAAAAGGCATTTTTCATAATCTTGGCCCAATTTAGTGTGTTAGTCGAAAATTGTGACTAGGTCACAAGCATTGGAATTTTCGGCCCCTAAACATGTTTTTAGGAAACAAGAAATTGTTTTAAGACATGTGCATAAAATATTTATTGGATAAATATTTATGGTAAGGAATAAAAATAAATATTATTCTAGATTTGTTCTAGAATATTATGGGATTATTTTTATTTAATGGATTTATTTTATTTGCAAAAATAAAATCTTTGGAGGTTAAGTTTTACTCTCCTATATAAAGAGAGTTCTCCCAAGCCTTAAACACACACAAAAATTTCGACTCTTAACAAAAGAGAGTAAAATTTCAGCCAAGAAGGTTGGGGAAAAATCTTGGAGGTTTTTCCGGGTAGCATATCGGAAGGATTCGAGTCGAGAATTTCCTTCCACCGGGAGTTGCTTGGATCACACGTACGGAAGATCGTGGTGCTCTTCACACAATCTTTCATTCATCCTTTTGCGGTTCTTCAACTTGGATTTTGAGATCCAAGAGGTATGTTCTACAACCCCCTTGTAGATGTAGATCTAGTTATTTTATTATGTGTATTTTATAGATCTAGATCCTTAAATCGCTTCCGTTGCGGATGGTATTACTAACAACAGAACCTGAACAAAGGTCGGAACTGGTGGTACAGGTTGCTGAGGACCAAATAGCACCTGGACAAAGGTTGGAACTGACAATGAGTTTGGAGGAAACCCCTGCTTTGGTTGAAGAACAGGCTGCTGTAGTGGAGCCTACTGGAGGAAAGGTCACTGAAGTGAAGGATAGTCAGCAGATTGCTGTTATTGATGAAGATGAACAACTGCTGGACTATGACTTCAGTGATGAGGAGTTTCAAATGCCTGAGGAAGAACCTATTGCTGCTGAACCTCAATAGGCATTTGTACCAATCCTTGAGGAACCTGCCCTAGATCCAATTCTGGAGGAATTCCAAGGTCCTAACCCTGCTGGAAGGGATATGAGATGGGCCATGGTTGTCAGCAGACAGAGGGCACAATACAATGTGGAAGAGCCTACTGATGAATCTGCTAGACATATGGCTGGAGGAATGACTGGTGGGGTACCAGTGCAAGTGTTGGATGAGTTGAGGGCTGTCAGAAGTGACATTACAAGGTTAAGAACTAACTTGACAGGCAAGAGCAAAGGTTTGAAGACTTGGTGAACTTGGTGGAAAATAGAGGAAGAACCACTGAATTTGTTGCTTCCAATATTACTTCCACTCAGTATGCTCTTGCTGATCTTGCCCACGTTGTAAAGGGAATAAAATAGGGCAATACACTGCAGGATAAGTTCTTGAAAAATTAGTTTACATCCATTCACCAGAAACTTGATAAACTTGCTGAGGCACCCAAGCCTGCAGTGGCTGAACCGGCTGGAACACTTCACCCTGTTGGATTGGATCCTAAGTTTACTGAGAGGATCAATCTACTGAAGCAGACAATGCAAGGAAGGATCACTGCAGTTTGACACTAGAACGGAGATCATGGAAGGTCAATTGAACAACTTGGTGATCACACAGAGAGTGTTCATGGTCTGTTGTCCCGTTTTGTTGATGATGTCAATAAGGGGGAAGAGAGCCAGACAGCAGTAGCAAAAGAGGCTGCAAGAATTTTTGCACAAAAGAGATGAGAGGCTGACACCAATGCATTCAGAGAACCTGCACTTGGCAGACTTCCACTGACTGATGATCTTTTCAAAGAATACAAGAAGCTTTACTATAACAAGAGAAGACCTTACCATGACAAGGGATTCCATGAGGGACTAAATTCCTTTCTGGGACTTAAGTTTTGGGAAGCAAGAGTTAAATCCTTAAGATCTTCACACAGAGGTGGAAGGGGTGGAAGAGGTGGAAGGAGTCTACCTACTACATCAGCAAGAGATTCACTTGATGAGTTTAAACAGTTATACATGCGTTTAGGTTTTAGAGTACACCAAATCAACCTTACTCTACCTGAGGCATGGAAATGGTGGAAGGAAGTGAATCCCCATATTGATTTTTCCCTTATAGAGAATCAATGGATGAGAGATATGGTTAGGGAAATAAGGGAATATCATGAGCAGCAAGAGAAGGAAAGACAGGAAAGAGAAAGAAGGAACTAGATCAGCATACTTACACTTGCTTTTATTTTTGTTGTATCTAGATTGTAATATCTTTTGAACAACTGATTATAATGAGAAATGAATTTGTTCTGTTTTTGTTTTACTCTTTTTGCTTTGCTGTAAGGAGTGTATTGACATCATCACCAAAAATGGGGAAATTGTTGGACTTATTTTAAGTTTTAGTGATGAGTGCCAGACTAGCTGTTATAGAGCAAAGGAAAAAAGATGTCTAGATCAAATGTATAGGGTTATTAGAGTTTGATCTTTGTATAGGTTTGATCAAAGAAGCACTGTAAAAGGTCAGCAGACTTGCCTATATCAGTAGGGTACCTGAGACAGTAGACTAGTTTAGGAACCGGCTGAAGACTGAAGGCTGAGGGCTCAAACTCAGTTATTGAAGGCTAAGGGATCAAACTTAGTATTTAAAGTCAATGATATGGAATCAGAATTTAGGGAAGTCTGTGATGACCTAAACTAATTGCATATACCTTTGTGTACAATGTCTAAGTTC
The DNA here is from genome assembly GCA_036785695.1 of Gentiana straminea. Taxonomy (NCBI): domain Eukaryota; kingdom Viridiplantae; phylum Streptophyta; class Magnoliopsida; order Gentianales; family Gentianaceae; genus Gentiana; species Gentiana straminea. The sequence goes on along the minus strand of JAVUPR010000224.1, from coordinate 7,375,887 downwards.
CATAAGTTAAATGGTGATTGGAACTTGGTTATGATCAAAGTGGTGTAATCTAACTTCATAATAAAAAGTTAGATATAAGAGAAGTCAAGTATGCGATGTCTTATAAACACAAGAACCTTGAATCACCGATCGATATGTATTTCGACGATCGACATTCACAGGAACCTACTGAACATATATTTCGATTTAATCAAAGGTTACATTGGAAGTTTACAAGGAAAAGGACAGATAACAACTCTTGGTTTTGTTAATAAATCAATGGCCAAGATTAAAGGGACGTTGGAAATAAACAGAGGTTTATCCAATGGATACAAGTCAAAGGGTGAACGATCGAAATCGACAAAAAGTAAGCGAGCGACGTCGATACTATGTACGAGGACGAAAGCAAGTCAAGATGGGACAAATCTGAAACGGCTATGTTTGAATTTCAAACAAAAATCACAAGGGGCCTATAAATAGAAGACCCTTGATACAGAAACAGATTTGAGAGAAAAACAACTTATAATCTTGAGCTTCATATTCTTATCAAGAAGTCACCTTGCTGACCCTACTGAACTTAAAGCTACTGATCCAGTAAACTTCTTCAAGTGTAATATGTTATCAAGCTACATCAAGTTTACACACTTGAAGAATCCAAGCTGCTGATCATATCATCCTGATCAAGCTGTTGAAGGCTGAATCACATACTTGATTCAAACTTTCTTTCATAAGAAACCTGCTGAAGACAGTGAAGCATCTTTGGGTGTCAAGGACTGTTGTTTGTGGTGGAGCTGGTGAAGAGGCAATCCTACCCTTCAAGGACCAGTGGAAGACTTTGGAGCAGCAATCCTACCTGTTCCAAGTGTTTAGTTTGTGAAGCCATAGTTATTGGTGAAGGACAAACAACTTAGGGATTTTTGTAAATGCTACCTCCAGGATCTCTAGTGAATTACCTCCAACATCACAGGAGAAGAGTGGACTGACAGGATTACACCACCTGGAACCACTATAAAAATTGCCTACTTACCTTCTGCATTTACATTCTGCATCTAGTACATTTAGCACATCAATCTACTGAACTAGCAACTGAATCACACACATACACTACTGAGTATCTAATACTTGGTATCATATTTTAACAACAAGTAATAAGGCTTAATTTAAATATATTCTCGCGCAACAAATTCAGTAAAGTCAATAGTCAACAGACTACTGAGTGTCGGCAGACTACTGAGCAATCAGCAGGCTGCTGAAGTTGCTGAGTTGTCAACTCCAAAGTTTTAAGTGTTAAGTTTATTAACCCCCCCTCTAAACTTAACTAAAAAAGTATTGATAGTAGTTTTAGTGCATCCTCAAGTATCTTTAGAGAACGAGGAATCATATGCTTGTGCATTCGGGTGCGAACCTAAGTGTCGTTGACAACACTGATTCTATTTTTTGTCGGATTAAGGATGATCGTGAATCGATCTCAGACTCAGTGTTTACTCATTGTGATGGAGCTACAGTCTGGAGCAATCCAGCACCGCCAATTTGACTCTGTTAGTCAAATACATAGCAGCTTTTGGAGCAGCTAAAAAGGCAGTGTGGCTTGAGAAGTTCTTTGTTGGATCGGGAAGTGATTCCAGGTCTCGATGAGCCGATACCATTTTACTGTGAAAACAGTTGAGAGGTAGCTCATGCAAATGATCTTCGCAATCACAAGAGGTCGAAATTAGATTGAGAGAAAGTACCACCTGGTCAGATAGATCGTGCAAACAGGCGACGTATCGGTCCTTAAGATCACCTCAAGCCGACAACCTAGCTGATCAGTTTAACCAAGTCGCATGGCATCTAATGTCACTGATAAGCACCTGGCGGGTATGAAATTGGGAGATAAGTCTCATCTGCTTTAGAGTAAGTGAGAGAATGTTGTGGATAGATAGAATAAGGGTGTGGTGCTCTAAAAACAATCATTGCTTGTCTTTACGGGCAAGTGGGAGATTGTTAGATATAGTGTGCCCGAAAGATAATTGTTGATTGTCCTTACGGGCAAGTGGGAGATTGTTGGAAGTAGCACCCGAAAAACAATTTATGTGATTGTTTTTAAAATTAATAAATGACATATTTATTCTCATCTTATTATTTGCTTCGTGCTTATAAGTAATACACTACTGAAAACCCCAAGTCGTATCATATGTAGCCATATAACTTAGTGTGTGTCACACATGAGGATTAAGTTTATGGTGATACACTTGAAATGTTAGTCCGTGGTGAACTTAATCATAGTATGGGGTCTATTGATTAAACCACCATTAATGCGCCCAGAACACTTTAAGGTGTGACCGTCCTATCCGGACCGTCGACATTGGTTGTCTAAGGGGGCATTTATGTATGATGAGAGTCATATAGGGCTGGACCAATTTAATCTGAGTTTTTCATATAATTATGTGATTGAGAAATCTTATTAAATCACAAGATGATCATATATGGATTAACCTTAATCCTGAAGTGATTGCATACTTATACTGGTTTCATGATAGGGTTTGATGTGTTCATTAAGGATCGCTAAGAGGCGCGGTCCGAATCACTTTCACATTGGCACTGTTCTGGAATGGGTGAGAAGTGTGTGTCTCACAGATATGGAATCCATTCCTTCCTGCTGGAAGCAGAAAGACAATCCCCTTATTTGTTGATCCTAGAAAATGATTGATCCATGGAGTTCGTATTGGTTATGAACTAATTGATCACTAGTGGGTTAATGGTAAATAAAGATAAGATGTATTGAAGAAGGTTTACGGAAATAATCCTGCTTCATTACGGATAGTCTATGGAGGGTTAGTTTATATGTAATGATTATATCAATGGACACTTATCGACTCGACTCGACGTTTTGAGAATAAGTTATATCTATAATCGATAGAGTTCAGTTTCAGATTTATGGTGGCGTAGTTCCGGAATTAATAAATTGAGTAGAAATATTCTGTTTGATGAATATTTTATTCAATTTATTGTAGCTACTAGTTATAGGTCCAAGGTCCCCGGGTTGGCTCCTAACACGCGAGTGTTTTCTTGTTTTATGGAACCTCGAGAATATAGTTGGTCTATTTAATGGATAAGCAATATTATTTGTTTTGTAAATAATATGTAAAATAGAAAAGACATTTTCTATTAATTTAATGATATATATGGCGCCATTTTATGTGATTAAATTAGAAAAAGAAATTTTTCTAGATTATGTCACATGTGTAATTAATTAATTATCTATTTGTTGGATAATTAATGGAATAATAAGATATTGATTTTTTGGGAATTATCTCTTATTTTGTAGCAAAAATATCTTTTCCTTATGGGAATATGTTTTTGTGGTGTGAAAATGATAAACTAATTATTTTCCTATTTAAAGAGAGTTCCTCCCAACACAATACAAAATCACAATTGGCGCCACAACACAAATTAGAAGGAAGAAAAATTAGTTTATTACCTTAGTCATTAAGAGGAGAAAAATCTAGGATTTTTCTTGTGCATATTCGAGGAGGTTCTACGGCGAGGATCGATGTCCATCAGCCGTCGATGGGAGATACAATCCGGAAGATTGTGGCTTCTCCCTTTTTTGTCAATTCATCATCTCTCTCCGGTAAATCTACTAACCTTCTTGTATATTAATATATTATGTGAATCATGTCGTGCTAAAATCGTAAACGAATTTCGATTCGTAGCTTCCGCTGTGCATGATCGAGTGTCTCGATCGGTGCTGTGAATCAGATCTGACGATCCAATTAAGGATCGGATCCGGATTCGGTTTCTATATATCCAGCAAATACAACCTACAAATCACTAGTGGTAAGCTGATCTACCTAACCTTCACTCGACAAGACATAGATCCTTTGTAGTTCAGCAGCTAAGTCAATTTTTAGATGCTCCCGCTCAAAATCAAATGAAAGATGCACACAGACTGCTGAGGTATTTGAAAGCTAATTCAGGGCAAGGCAAATTCTATCCCGCCAAGAACAACTTTATTTTAAAATGATTTACTGACAACGATTGGGCTAGATGTCCAAAAACAAGAAAGTCAGCATCAGGATACATGATACTCCTAAGGGATGCTTCTATCTCGTGGAAAGCTAAGAAACAGACTACTTAACCAGAAGTTCTTCAGAAGCAGAATATAGGGCTATGGCCAATGCAGTGTGTGAACTTCAGTGGCTAGTTTACATACTACAAGATTTGAAAATTCAAGTTCAGCTACCTGCTCTACTCTTCTTTGATAATGCAAGTGCTATGCACATTGCTCATAATCCTGTGTTTCATTTAAGAACAAAGCACATTGAGATTGATTGTCATGTTATAAGAGACAAAGCCAAGTATGGACTTGTCATGTTGCTTCCAATCAACACCAAAGAACAAGTTGCTGACATTCCCATCAAGGCCTTAGATGCACCTATCTTCTCATATCTGCTGGACAAGTTGGGAATTTCAAAATATTTCAAAGTTCCGGTACCTGAAGGAAGTGCTGAGTGCAAGCTGATCATTCACCATTATCAGCTTGAGGGGGTGTTATAGTATATGAGCTAAAGGAAGTGTTGAATGTAAGACAACCGATCGTCGAAGACTCGACGGACTACCGAAGACTCGGCGGTCCGTCATCACGGATTTTATCTAACAAAGCAAACAAGTAATAAAATTTATAAATCCGGTGTTCCCCAAGTGTAGGGATCGTAGTACAGCGATTAATACCGGAGTCGGTCACAGGGAATCGGGGTATCTAGTTCATTAATTTTCCTAAGATTGTTACTACTAAAACGAAACTAAGAACGATAGAATAAAATGGACAGAGGACTGTCAGTCCCAAGCCAGGGAGGATAAAAGCGATAATAAATAAATAAAACTACAACTAAGAAAACAATAAAACTAACTATCATGATAATGACTGAAGCAAATCAACATAGAACAAACATGATCCACCATCCCGCAACCCTTAATTCTTCCCTAGATTATCTTATGATGATTCAATCAAAGTTGTGGTTCACCAAATCAAAGGTATGAATTCCTACTTCCGTAAGTAATCCGTCTATCAATCTCATCATCTTCCGATCTATAGAGATTAACGCTCTCAAAACAAGGTGCAAGATTTATTAGATCTAACAACCTAGAAATCTAACCTATCAACTTCCGTTATGTCAAGGTTAAAAGTCTAATCTTTCCTATGGTGATCTAGGGTTTACACCGATTTCCATCATATGGTAAACATCAAATAGCAATACATCTTCCGATATCGATTGCATAAACAAATAAACAAAGGAAAGAAACAAACTTGAAATTAAACTCACAAAATATCCAAAGGAAGAAATAAAACGCCTATCTTGGAAAAGTTTCCCATGGTCGCTCCAAGTTCATATCTTCGAGCCATCATCAAGATCGAACAAGAAAAGAAAACGAAAATAAAAACCTAACTAATCCGCAACCCCAGCCTCCCCAAAGGGGGCTGGGGCCGCCTAGGGTTTTTCTCTAATGATTGTGTATGAATAAGAGTCAATAATGTATGTTTTAGGGTTGAAATCCCGCTGCTATTTATAGGAAAAATAGGTCGGCTGCTGCTATGTCGGTGTTGGACGCCCGTCCATTCCTTCTGGACGCTCGTTCGGTCTTGTTGGACGCCCGTCCATACAGCGTCCAAACTCTCTGTTCAACTTTTTCCTCCTGGACGCCAGTCCACTCCTTTAGACGCCCGTCCAACCTGGACGGGACCTGGACGTGCGTTCAGCTCTTTTTCTTCCAAATTCATCTTGATCTTCATTCCAACTTCATCTCTATCCCTTTCCTTCCATGCAAATCATCACTTGAACATCTTTTAAGCTCCTTTCATCCCTCTCCATGACATGTAAATGTACCTTCAAAACCATAAGAACACGCAAAGTGTAAAACCATAGATAACTACCAATAAAATCACGAAATTAGCTCAAGTTTACACTTAAAGACTTTTAAAACCCATTTGCTCAATATTTCAATATAAAGCTCGATTTCTATGAGAAACATACGAATATGGAGGAAATTGATATAAAATATATCCTTATAAAACGTATAAAATCACCCTTAACAACTGCTGAGATAATCACCAGAATGCATTTAGATAGAAAACGGTCATTTAGTTAGATTTGATTATAACCACTCGTAACTTATGTTTAACTGATTCATGAGGTGTATGAAGCTATAAATACCCCATTATCAATAGCATTGTAACTTAACTCTTGAATTATTCTTTAAATAATATACTTCCGCATTCTTTCTTTCGTTTTCGTTGTATTTCACAACTTCAACAACACCGGGGGTATATCACCAACAATGGTTACTACTGACGGACCTTTTCTAGACTATATAGATCCTAACCGGCAGTGTACCAGGTCAAACTGTAGTGCTAGTGTGGTGAGTCAGAGTGTCGAATCCTCAGGGAAAACGTGGTAATTCTTTTAAGTGTGGTTAAACACCAAAGAGCTCGTTATTAACTCGATCTAAACCGCAATTTTATAACACGATTACTACTATTCTACTTAACATAAAATAAATGCGTAATTTAAAAGTTATTCTAATATAATATATATTGATATATAAATATATATAGATGTACATAGATTGTAATATATATATATATATATATATATATATATATATATATATATATATATATATATATATATATATATATATATATATATATATATATATATATATACCAATATATAGTTTATAATAATAGACAAATAGAACTAGCCAAAGTTTATATAATTGATTTATACGATCTTTTCCGATAAACGGAATGTGCTCGATCTTTCCTTTATTATTAGGTCCAATTGAGTAAATGAAACGGTGCACTCCTGAGGTTAACAATTCCTCCTCACATGAGCGTATGAAATTGTCATATGTCAAATTGTCATCAGTTTAATCTCCACAACTGCCCCATGCTAATCTCAGTTAGTCTGAACAGGTACCGAGTACAAATCTACCCCGGATAAAAGAGGTTATTCCGTTTGTCAGACGGCCGATGTTATTCAAAAGGCTCCGGTTGTCAGGCGATCGATTTAACTTTCCGGTGTTAGTTTCAATTAAACCGTTGATTTTAACATTATTACGATCTTGAGCACAAATTTAATAAGATTAATCTTTCCCAAGACAAATCTGCCCCCGGGTAGGAAATAGGATTCCGTTATCACGCTTTCGCACGGCCAATTTTACCCTCCGGTTTTTCTATCTTTTATCTCATATCCTAACTTCTCTGGTCAGTTCATCATTAGGTTATATGTTGCGATTCATCTTGGTTAATTACGTCAATCCGAATATTATCAATACGTTACAAAATAGAAAAAGATTCAATTAACTCAATTTTAGTCAAATTTTACTCAGACAGCATTCCTTTACCAAAAAGATCGAAATAAAACTATTACATAACTTTGGCTAGTTATTAAATTTAACTTAAAAACATTATAACAACTAAAAAGATAAAATTAACAAACATAAATACTTTAGAAAATTTACCCGATTACAAATGCTGAATTAGAGGTCGTATTCTTCCGGACATTACAACGACTTCAACAACACCGAACTTCCGATAATTTCCCGAGCATTACAACGATACTACGATATTATTATTTTTGGCATAAGGCCTATTTACTAACTACTAAAATAAAAAGAAAAGATATAGAATATATATATATAGGATATTGTATATATATATATATATATATATATATATATATATATATTGGTACACTTCGATCTGCTTGCACCGATGCTCCTTATATAGAAAGTTGGAGGAGGGCCGGACCGGGCCGGGTCACAGCCGGACTGGGCCGGTTTAATGATTGAATCCATCCCCCTTGATTAATCGAGATGTGCGAGGATTATATATATAATTATAATTATATATAACTTATAAAATTCATATCTCGAGTTCTGGATCTCCAATCAACATGATTCAAGAGGCATCGGAAAGCTCTTGGAAAAATCTACAACTTTCATGAAGGACTCTTCTTCAGAAATTGTCATTTTGATGAGCCATTCGTTTGTCGAAGACATTTCTTGATTACCACTAAATCGAATCGATTGACCACTTGACCACTTCGATTGACCACTTGACCACTTAAGCTCGTGACATTCTCTAAATCCTTCCAGAGATATGATTATACTTCAACATGTCGATTCTCGGGGTCTCGGCTTATAAATCTGCAATAAAATACCACAAATACCCACGTAAATCTGACACGACATTCCGATTTACTAAAATCGGTACAAAATGATAACTTTTTACTATTATTACTAAGTTTTACTACTAACTATACTAAACTATAAAGATTAACATTTCATATCATTTATATCATAATTTCATATATTTATATAGAATTCGTTGATAAAACATAATAATATAACGTATATTTAATCATATAAAAGTAGTATATCAACTACTCCCCACTTAGTTTTTGATCGTCCTCGAGCAAAAATAAGCGGTAATAAAAGATAATATAATTGATCGATTATAATTTTTAATGTAATTTATATTGTCAATATTATAAATATATTACTTATTCTAATTTATAATTGTAAGAAGACAAAAAGTGTATATAACTTAAATAGCTTAAACATCAAATATTATTTAGATGAAATTGTACATGTAATACTTAATAAGTATAAATAAAATATTAGAATTATTTTTAATCGCAACTATTATGAAATCCTGGAATTGGAAACTTGGTCAGGTAGTCGACAAAAATGGCTTATAAAGTTTAGGCTCAAGATGTTGGTTAATCGGAAAAAAGAAATCAAAAAGAGAAAGAGGCAAGTCGTACGTACCTACATCTTCATATTCTTGATCAAAAAACAATCATTGATTAATAGCATCCTATTTTATTCCCTCTATTTTTCGGATTTTCTCTCTCTTTTTTTAACAAATTAAGAACTAAAAGCGTGAGTGTGTGTAGAAAATCAGACTTACAAGCATTGCTTCATCAAGATTGATCGGAGTACTACTCTTTCGATCGAAAATTACAAGTCCGGTTTCCTTAAACTTGTAATCATTCTTGAGATCTTATGATTCGACTTTTTCTTTTTCATTCTATGCCTTAGGACATTTCAAGATAATACCCTAGCTGGACTACTATCATCAGGCAATCGGGAGCTTTTATACCTCATAGTAATATAGGACATTTCGTGATAACACCCTACTGCACTCAAATCATTGGTAGCTACAACCGATATGTTCTTTTAATTTTTAAGTTGTCGATCACAGATAAGGAAGATACCTGGTATTTGATTAATTATGTGTAGATATGGTGCTTCGTTCTTAAAATAGAATATTAACATATCCGAACTCATTACCAAAATTGACTATCTTGCAAGTGTCATGAGGTAATATCGAATATACTAATACTTATCTAATTTTTCCAATCTCGGCATACACCAAAACTTAGCTTTTATGTCTTCATCTCTTTTCATAAGTACGTACAAACTTGCGGAATTTCAAGGAAATGTAGACCAAAATTAGCTAAAGGTTGGTTACTTCTAGTTAATCACAATGGCAATTTCGAGTGAGGTCTTGATCACTCTAATCAAGCCTGAAGTAGGAACAAAAATTGGAAATTTATTTAGGTAGGCAATTTGACTATAGTTATATTTTTGTGGTGCCAAAAATCGTCATCCCTAGTCCAATTCCAAACTCATAATTCATATTGAAAAGAAAATTATTCTAAAATTTTACTTATAATTATCAACATACCTATATAATTTCATGAAAACAATATCTAACAATAATATTCAATTATATAAACTTAAAATCTCGTTAAAATCTAAATTAGACATAAAATATAATTATAATATATTTAATATACTTTACTTAATTAAAAACTTATTCTTCCAAATTATATCATTTTTTATTCATATTTATATATTAACTACTTAATTTATCTAAAAAGTTAAAAATAAGTAATAAAAAATTTGATAATTTTATAATTTATAACTATTTTTCGAAAATTTTAATGAATTTTCTAACCTAACTCTACTCCCCACTTACGAAGTGGCATCGTCCCGATGTTCAAAGAGTAAAAAAAGTAGGTTTGAAAATAAAATTAAAATTATCTATTATCGTTATTATTCTGAGTTCATTCTTAGCGTATATTATTAAATAAATAAATAAATAACTTTAAAAAAAAACTGAAACATATATATTAAACAAGATAAACGATTACACTTAAAAAAAAAACATAAACTTATTACTACTACCTTAACTTAAGTTAACTTATTAAAAACTTAAACTATCATAAACTAACAACCAACACCATCTAAATTGTTGACGAACAACCCGGTGTATCAACCGGTAACAAGCCAACTCTATTATCTCTAGACGGAAAAATTTCATCCGTCTCAAGCTCTCCAACTCCATTCATTTGAATACAAAGACGCGAAATCATCCAAGCATTAGGCATAGGCTTCCCCCTACTACCTCTTGTTATTGCAAATTCCAAAACTGTCCTCTGAATTAAAATACCCCAATCTACAAATTCACCAAATGTCAAAGCATATAGCAGAAGCATTTCATTCTCGGCAAGGCTTGCAAAATCCCAGGTGGGATATACTCTAGAATTGATAAAATGCGTCCACGCCTTTAGGTGTGGAAGTAAAGCACGTGTAGACATTTCGTGATTTGTGTCGAAAAGTGGAAACAGACATTGGAAAGACTCATGCACTTTATTCAAATGATTATATGGATTTTGTAGTCCCCATTTCATCCCGAAATGTTGCATCGTAACAGGCGGAATTTCAAAAAGTTGGTTTATAATAGACGAAGAGAAAGGAACAGCCACTTCTCTTACCGTGACAATTTGAGTTATTTCAATCATAGGCGTCGTCCTTAAGGCAGAATAAAATTCTCGAACAATCGAGATATTTATTCTTCCTCTTGGCGCACTTACAAACTTCTTCCAACCGAATCCTCTAATAACAGTTTTACCCCATCGATCTAGCTTATCGAAATTCAAACCTTTCTCCAACTGGATTGGAGAATTAGCAAAACGAGGGTGTAAAATTATATTCTGAGTAGAAGCTTGAGACTCCGGAGCATCCGGTGTGTTAGGCTCATATGAATTAACAGATGGCGAGGATTGGTTTGACATTTAAAACAGATGAAAAATTTAAAACAGATGAAAGTAATAAAATAAAAGTAACAAGATAGAAAGTGAAAGGAATGGCAAAGCTTACTTCATGGCTGCCTTTCCTTTAATAGAAGTAAATAAAACATACGTGGCTGCATTAGACGAACTCTAGAATGACTCAACCCTCTTTTCTTCACGGCTCGGGCCGAGAATAGGCCGGACCGGTCCGGCCTCAATTATCTTTTCACCGAGTACAGAGGTAAAAGTCAATTCTGGTTTTGTTTCTTTACCTCACAAGTTGAATAATGAAACGTACTTTCAAAATATTTAATATGATACCTATAAAACGATTAAAATGTTGAAAATGATTCACTAATGATACAAAATTATTTTTGGGTTTTTATAGTTTATAAAAATTAAAACGATTTAAAATGAAAATCATATTTCGATAAAACGATTATAAAATGAAAATAAACGAAAACGAAAACAAACCAAAATCTAAATGAAAATGTCGAATAAAACGTGCAGTAAAAATATTTAATCGAACAAAGTCATGAAATTCAATCTTCTTCAAAATCTTCCTCGGGATCAACATGAAAGCTCGAACTCGGAAACGAATAAGAAGCTGGCGGCTGAAATGTAGTCGTAGTCCTGACTGAACTATCAAGACCCATCAAACTCATGCCAGTAGTGATATGCGCAAACTCAGTGAATCCTCCCCAACTAGACATCGCGGGTCTCTGAATACCTGTCGAAAATACACCTGTACCACTCGATTGGCTTCCAAAGGGATATGACATTGGATGAAAGCTCGAAGGTGGTGGAATATGTGCTACCCAGTCCGGTAAGGTATACGGATCCGATCCGACAAGGTGGATAGGCAGGATCATCAAAAGTAGGATTACGAAGCAACTGCTCGTTCCTTCTTAAACCTCTACGAATATCGTCACGCCACTGCCTATTACTCTCAGCATATAAAGCCATGTTGGCTTGACCACGTGCAACGTCCGAAACTAAAGATTGAAACATATCATAAGTGATAGTGTTGGAGAAAGGAGTTTGTTGAGGCTGACTAGAAAAAGAAGGAAAAGAAGAAGATGTGAAAACTGGTGGAGCTGGTTGAGTTTGACGGCTTCTGATCAAAGAGCTTATCGTACCATCCGGAAGCCTAGTCAAACTTGGTCCAATCAGCGGTGCATCTGTCAGAGCTAACTTTTCATTAGGCAGGAATGGTACTCCCGTCCTACGACATAAATCTGAGATAAAACAAGGGAAGTATAGATGACTCTCTGGTCTGGCGATGACAATGCTCTCGAAAATTCTTTTAAACATTACTTTTCCAACATCCACCTTTACATCATTTACCATCGCCCAAGTGATACAAACATCTTCTTTTCCATAAGCAGTATGTTTACTAGAAGGATAGAGATTATGGCTAATAAACCTTTTAATCGCCCTTAAACCTCTAAAACACTTCCCGTAGTTAAATCTATTTTCAACCCACACAGCGGTTGAATCAAAAGCGTGCTGAGCTCTCAAGGCAGTCTGTTCAAAATTTGCGGGATCATCTAGATTCCAAACTACCCCGTATTCTTCATCATCGGGAAAAACTTCAACTCCTAAAATTGCATTTATGACGGCGGGGTTAAAAGGAACATTTCTAGCTCTTAGGGGTACGGTTTGCGACTCGGTAGCTCATCTTGTGACAAAGTAGACAAAACCGAATAAAACTCAGCTACTAAAGTCGTATTTATTTCCCCTTCTCTTCTGGCTGCTAGTTCTAACCACTGTCGTCTCGTGAAAATATTCTTAACTTCATCACCTAAGTCATCAAAATCTAATCCTTTTTCAACCAAAACATCACATTTACTATAAATTCTTTGATACGCATTCTTAGCTTCTTGTGATGCTGTTTTATCGAAGCTTACGGCTTCTTCTTCAGGTGATAAAATTATTGTGCCTACGACCGGCGTTGATATAGGAATGTTCGATTTTCACGTTTTAGAGACTTTCCTACTCGACTCAGTCATTCTATGATATTGGTAAAACCAATTAACAACACAACAACAACAAAAAAAACAACAAAAAATAAAATGTCACAACACACTCAAAAATCAAAACAGTTGAAATTAATCTAAAAAATTATGAAAAATACGTAATTGATAACTAAATAAACTATATAATACCTTATAATGTTGAAAACGTTGAAAAGTAGGCCGGAAAAGTTGTAAAGTCGCCGGAAAAGAATGAAGCTTGTTTTTTATCCTTTTTGATTTTTTTAACTTTTGTGGAAGAGAGGAGATAAAATGATGAAGAAATCAAGTAGTGTATTAGTGTGAGAGGTGAATTTTTGTGGAAGGAATTGAAAAAAACTCTTGTGGTGGGGTTTTGGGTGTGGGGTGCGGCGGCAATATTAGGGAAGAAGAAGATGCAGAAGAAAAAGGGGTCCCCGTTTTTTTATGCTTTTAAACCCCGGATCGGTCCGGGTTAAGGCCGGATCGGTCCGTGACTAATTTTTTTTACTTTTTCCGATTTTTTTTACTTTTTATGATTTTTATTTAAAAAATTATAAAAATTCTTATAAAACTTAATTAAACTTGATTAAAACTTAATTAAAATCTTAAAAATAATATTTGAAGGAAATCTTATAATTTTATAAAAATTTCTAAAAATTTAATAAAATCTTTACAACACTTAATAAAAAGCTTATAAAAATTTAATAAATTTATATTAACTCTTATAAAACATCTAAATTAAAACTAAAAAAAACTTTTATAAAACTTGTATAAAACTCCTCAAATTTCATAAAGATCCAATTTTATAAAAAATTTAGAAGTTATGCAAAAAATTTATAAAATAAAACATAAGAAAAGACTCGAAACTTAAGGGGTTCCTGATTCTTTGATTTCTAAATCTTCCAGAGTTCTGATATAACGTTCAATCAACCTAACTCCTAAAAAAGAAGCATTTGAATTATCTCTTGGAATTCCATCGGGATTTTCGGATAACCACCTAATCGTTCCCTTCCTAACAATATTCAAACACTCATCTTGGGATTTGGTTGTGTTTTTCCCACAGCGTCCAACATGTTCACTTTTTCCACAGATTCTGCATCTCATCAGAAACTTCGCCCTTCTTTTTATTGCACTTCTTGATGTTCCATTACAAACTTCTTTCAATCTAATCTCTCTCAACAATTTCTTGTTTTGTTCAAAAACTAAAGCTTCTATAGCAAACGCGACATCTTTATCAAGACCTAATTTCAAAAGTAAAACAAAAACTCCTAATCTATCTAAAAAAGGCATCCAGTTCTTTTACGTCTATCCGCTAAAAAACGAAAAGAGTTTAAACATAAATAAAAACACAGAAAAGTAGAGTAAAGATAGATAGCACCTGGTATTCGGCTGATTTCAGTTTCTCTGCTTTTCAGTTTTTCGGTTTTTCTGCTTTTTCAATTTGTCGGGGGATCAATCAGTAGCATTACTTCTTCTTTTAGTGTGATTCCTTCTCCCTCCACAAATAACTTCACTCTGTGGCCATTGGCTATAAAAGTTGTATTTCCATCAGTTAGTTCAACAGCTCCAGATTTGTAAACCCATGTTACTTTAAATGGACCTGTCCATCTTGACTTAAGCTTACCTGGAAACAACTTTAAACGTGAATTGTACAAAAGCACTCGATCACCTACATGGAACTCACGTTTAAAGAATCTCTTATCATGGAAAGATTTCTTGCGTTCCTTGTAGATTCGAGCATTTTCATAATAATCGAGACGAAATTCATCTAGTTCTGTCAATTGAAGCAATCTATGATCACCGACAGCCTTAGGATCGAAATTCAGAAATCTAATAGCCCAGAAGGCTCGGTGTTCTAACTCAACTGGGAGATGACAAGACTTACCAAAGACTAGCTTATAGGGAGAACAACCAATTGGTGTTTTAAAAGGCGTTTCGTACGCCCATAATGCATCATCTAATTTAACTGCCCAGTTTTTACGATTTGATTCCACTGTTTTCTCCACGATTCTTTTGATTTCTCTATTTGACACCTCTACCTGCCACTGGTTTGTGGATGATAGGGCGTTCCTAGTTTATGTGTTACACCATATTTTTCAACTATCTTAGTAAATGGTCTATTACAAATGTGTGACCCTCTATCACTAATGATTGCCCTCGGAATGCCATATCTGGTAAATATATTCTTTTTAAGGAATCGTATGACAACTTTGGTATCATTAGTGGGAAGAGCTTCAGCTTCTACCCATTTTGAAACATAATCTACCATTACAAGAATAAATCTTTTTCCAAAAGATATAGGGAAAGGTCCCATGAAATCTATACCCCAAACATCAAATAACTCACATTCTAAAATAGGTTGCATAGGCATTTCATGTTTTTTAGATATATTTCCCCATTTTTGACAAGATTCACAAGATTTAACATACTTATAAGCATCTCTATATAGTGTAGGCCAATAAAAACCACATTGAAAAACTTTAAAAGCAGTTTTCCAACGGTACCTCCATGATGACCTCCTACCTCACGATCATGACAAAATGATAAGACACTTAAAATTTCATTATCAGGCACACATTTTCTGATTATCCCATCCGAACATTTACGGAAAAGGTCTGGTTCCTCCCAGTAATAAAATTTTAAGTCATAAAAGAATTTCTTTTTCTTTGCCAAGTCCAATGAGACGGAATATAATCACAGGTTAAGTAATTAATGATATCTCCAAACCAAGGTGATATTTCCTTAGAAGGAATTCTATTCTTTAATAACTGCATGGTTGAAGGAGTATCTATTCTAAATAGTTGTTCATCAGGAAATGAATCTTTAATTTCATTTCCTATTTCTTCATCATTTTCCATTCTACTTAGATGATCTGCTACTACATTCTCACTTCCTTTTTTATCTTTAATTTCAATATCGAATTCTTGAAGTAAGAGAATCCATCTAAGAAGACGAGGTTTAGCATCTTTCTTACTCAGTAAATACTTCGATCTTGAATGGTACGTATAAATTATTACCTTAGAACCAACAATATACGATCGAAACTTATCTAAGGCAAAAATTACAGCCAACAGTTCTTTTTCTGTAGTTGCATAATTAAGCTGAGCTGCGTTTAATGTGTGAGATGCATAGTAAATAGCTTTGAGAATTTTGTTATATCTTTGACCTAAAACAGCTCCTACAGCTAAATCACTTGCATCACACATAATCTCAAACGGCAAACTCCAATCTGGTGCTACTAGCACTGGTGCAGTAGTCAACCTCGCTTTTAAGGTCTGAAAGGCTTCCATACATTTACTATCAAAGTTAAAAGGTACTTCCTTTTCAAGCAAATGACTTAGAGGCTTTGCTATTTTTGAAAAATCGGCAATGAATCTTCTATAAAATCCTGCATGTCCCAGAAATCCTCTTAGAGTTCTTAAATTAACTGGTGGAGGTAACCTTTCGATTACTTCGACTTTAGCTATATCAACTTTAATACCTTCTTCAGAGATCCTATGACCTAAAACAATTCCTTATGATACCATTAGATGACATTTTTCCCAGTTTAGTACTAGATTGGTATCTTCACAGCGTTGTAACACTCGTTCTAAGTGTAACAAACAAACATCAAATGAATCTCCGTAAACACTAAAGTCATCCATAAAAATTTCTAAGAATTTCTCAACCATGTCAGCAAATATAGCCATCATACATCTCTGAAATGTAGGCTGGTGCATTACATAAACCAAACGGCATTCTTTTATAAGCAAAAGTTCCATAAGGACAAGTGAAAGTAGTTTTTTATCTATCTCCTGCTGCATTGAATATCTGTAAATATCCTGAATAACCATCTAAGAAACGGTAATACTTATGTCCACTTAAACGTTCCAACATCTGAACTATGAATGGAAGTGGATGATGATCTTTCTTAGTATGATCATTTAGTTTTCTAAAATCAATGCACATTCGATAACCTGTAATCTCTCTTGTCGGAATCCATTCATTCTTTTCATTCTCTTTCACTGTGAAACCTCCATTCTTTGGTACCACTTGAGTTGGACTTACCCATTCACTATCTGATATGGGAAAAATTATCCCCATTTCTAATAGCTTAATGACCTCTTTCTTCACAATTAACTGCAAATTTGGGTTGAGGCGGCGTTGCGGTTGAATACAAGGTTTAGCATCTTCCTTTAGAATTATCTTATGAACGCAAATCTCAAGGCTAATACCTCGAATATCGGCAACTGTCCATCCAAAAGCTTTCTTATGCTTTTTCAACATTCTAAGTAATTGATCTTCTTGTTGCTCAGTTAAAGATGCTTTGAAATAATAACCGGTAATAGATTATTAATTTCAAGAAAAGCATACTTCAGATTTAAAGGTAACGGTTTCAATTCCAGATTCTTAGGTGGATCTTCCAGTGATGGTTTAAGAACTGGTCCTTCTAGTTCTAATTCTAAATACTTATGCCATGATGGTTTAAAAGTAAAACTTCCTTTATCTAGAGAAAGGATTATCTCTTTCATTTCGGTGTCTTTCTCATCTTCCTTATAGATAGACAGAGTTAAGCATTCTTCTAATCTGTCTTCAAAAGTTGGTAACTGAATATCATAGATAGAATGAATATCTTCTATAAAAGTACATGAAACTGGTGATCTGTATGGATGGTTCATAGCTTTGAAAATATTGAAAGCAACTTCATCTTCATTGACTCTCAGAATTAACTCTCCTTTCTGGACATCTATTAAAGTTCTTCCTGTAGCTAGAAATGGTCGACCTAAGATAAGTGGCGTTGAATATCCTTCTTCCATTTCCTAACTACAAAGTCTACTGGAAAATAGAACTTGTCTACTTTAACCAATACGTCCTCAATAATTCCTTTAGGGTATTTAATCGATCTATCTGCCATTTGCAGAGTCATTTCAGTCTTCGTAAGCTTTCCTATGCCTAGCTTCTTATAATCCTCATAAGACATGAGATTTATACTAGCTCCAAGATCACATAAGACCTTCTTAAACGAAATCCTCCAATTTCACATGGAATGGTAAAACTTCCGGGATCTTTACGTTTAGGTGGTAACTTATCTTTGCAAAAGCTATGAGAACATTCTTCATTTAGGCATATATTCTCATATTCCTCTAATTTTTTCTTGTTTGACAGAATATCTTTCAGAAACTTTCCATAAGCAGGCATACTAATTAGAGCTTCGATAACAAGGATATTAACATGAATATGATGAAAAGTATCAAGGAAACGAGCATACTTCTGATAAGTTTTAACCTTTTTAATTTGATCTTTAGGTGGGTAAGGTAAAGATTCTAAATCTATAACCTTTGATCCCAAAGTCATTTTCTCTTTTCCTTTCTCTTTAAACTTTTGAGTATTACTTGATCGCCAAGTATCATGATCTTGAGTTTTTTCTTTTAAAACATTCCCTGAATCAATCTCTACTTCAGATTCCTTCAGTTCTTCTTGTTTTTCATCCTTGTTTGCATTATCATCTATTCTAACATGTTCCTTGAATAAAGTCCTTAAATCTTTATCCATGGGATCTTTCAAAATCCTAGGGATTTTTACCCATTTTTCACCTTCATTCTCAGGTTCCAAACTTCTATTCCTTTTCAAGAAATTCTCTATAATTTCTTCTTCCTCATCAGTGAATTCAAGTTCATTTTTAGTTTCATCATTTTTTTTTCATCTAAATCATTTTCTACTTCATTATTTCCGAAGTTTTCTACTCCATTACTACCACAGAGTTTCCTACTTCTCGTAACTACAACATTTACCTCTCTTGGGTTTCTTTCAGTATTGCTTGGTAATCCTCCAGGAGGTCTACTATTATTACGTTCACCTTTCCTACTCAAATGATCTTCCATATTCCTTAATGAGGCTTCTATCGTTTTCATTCTGGTATCATGTCCACTCATAGATGTTTTCATTGTACTCATATCTTTAGTGACTGTACCTATAGAAGTCATCATTGTTTCCATATTCTTAGCTTGAGTAGATACTACACCCATCATATTTTTCATTAGTTTTTCCCATTTTTCAACTCCTTCTGCAAGTTGAGTTGAACTTTGAGTTACTGGTATACTTTGAGTGGTATGTTGAGGATAGGATCTAGGTAATGATTGTAAATTCTGATTAGATGTTTTTTCTTGATAAACTTGATTATTATTCATGTTCCTATATGGAACTGGATATGGCGGTTGTCCTTGCTTACTAGGGTTTTCAGACCATCGAAAAGTAGGGTGATCTCTTCTAATAGCATTAAACGAGTTTGAATATGCATTGTTCAAATTCCTATGCTGCTGAAGAAAACTCACCTCCTCTCTTGAATATCCTGTTGGTTCTTCGATCCCTAATGGCATATTATCCTGATTTGAGTATTCAGTTGGTGTACTATTTTCTGAACTTTGGTTTTTGTTAGATTGTAGGCCATCAAATTTCCTACTCAAATTCTCCAGATGTGCTAGAACTTCCGTATTAGATGTACATTCTCCTGCAAAAGCTACTTTCCTGGTGCTAGAACCGGTTTCCCACATTCTGTTATTTTTGGAAATCTTTTCTATAGCATCGTAAACTATTTGAGCTTCACTCATCATTAACGAACCACCACATGCATGATCTACATCCGCACGTGAATCTTTTCTTAATTTACGACAGAAAAGTTGAATTTGCATATCTAAGGAATAACCATGGTCGGGACAGGCTCTTAACAATTTTTTAAATCTTTCCCAGGCATTCCCAAGCGTTTCTTCAGATCCTTGTCTAAAGTTAGCAACCTCGACTTTTAATTCCAAATTTCGTCCTGGAGTGAAATATTGTTTCAGAAATTTAGTTTGAATATCCTCCCAACTAGTAAGTGAATGATGTGGAAGAGACATAAACCAATCTCGGGCTCGCCCTTTTAAAGAAAAAGGAAACATAGTCATCCTCGTTAGTTTCTTATGAGCACCTTGACTTTTGGCTGTATTGCACAGTTCTTCAAAAAGATAGAGATGATGATGTGGATCTTCATCATCCTCTCCTAGGAATTGGGCTCTTACGTCAATTAAACCAAAAAGATGAGATTTAATTTCGAAATTATTTGCTCATTCATTGGGTAAAAGTATGGGATTATTAGTCTGGTTTCTTCTTATGGTTTGATCACAGATAAGTCTCGGGTTTGGTGGGTTATTACGATTATTCTGGTTCCGATCTTGATTATTTCTATTATTATGATTTTGATTATTATTATTAGGGTTAACAGGGTGTTGTCCATGCCCTAGAGCATGTTCTAGCCCTTGTTCAGGTGTTTCATCACTGATTTCAGCCATTCTCGTATTTTTGTTTGAAGATGATTCGTCAGGATTTCCCTGACTAGTATGACCACGTTTACTCTCTACTCTTAACTGTCTTTCGTAAGTGTTTATGTCAGGCTTATAAGGAGTGAGCGGGGCCTTACCACTTTTGGTCATCAACCAACGAAAATAGAAAAATGCTTGAGTTTTGTAAAAGAAGAAAATTGGTAACTAAAAGAAAGTAGATACCAACGAAAAATAAAAATAGAAATGAGATAAGAAAAAGTGTTGACTTATTCTCGAGAATTTTGAGCTAATACAAGTAGTAACCATAGACACAAAGAGAGAAATTAGCGACGTGTGATCCCCGGCAACGGCGCCAGAAAGCTGACGGACCGTTTCTAGGCTATATAGATCCTAACCGGCAGTGTACCGGGTCAAACTGTAGTGCTAGTGTGGTGAGTCAGAGTGTCGAATCCTCGTGGAAAACGTGGTAATTCTTTTAAGTGTGGTTAAACACCAAAGAGCATTATTAACTCGATCTAAACCACAATTTTATAACACGATTACTACTATTCTACTTAACATAAAATAAATGCGTAATTTAAAAGTTATTCTAATATAATATATATAGATATATAAATATATATAGATGTACATAAATTGTAATATATATATATATATATATATATATATATATATATATATAATATATATAGATACCAATATATAGTTTATAATAATAGACAAATAGAACTAGCCAAAGTTTATATAATTGATTTATACGATCCTTTCCAGTAAACGGAATGTGCTCGATCTTTCCTTTATTATTAGGTCCAATTGAGTAAATGAAACGGTGCACTCCTGAGGTTAACAATTCCTCCTCACACGAGCGTATGAAATTGTCATATGTCAAATTGTCATCAGTTTAATCTCCACAACTGCCCCATGCTAATCTCGGTTAGTCGAACAGTGCACCGAGTACAAATCTACCCCGGATAAAAGAGGTTATTCCGTTTGTCAGACGGCCGATGTTATTCAAAAGGCTCCGGTTGTCAAGCGGATCGATTTAACTTTCCGGTGTTAGTTTCAATTAAACCGTTAATTTTAACATTATTACGATCTTGAGCACAAATTTAATAAGATTAATCTTTCCCAAGACAAATCTGCCCCCGGGTAGGAAATAGGATTCCGTTGTCACGCTTTCGCACGGCCAATTTTACCCTCCGGTTTTTCAATCTTTTATCTCATATCCTAACTTCTCTGGTCAGTTCATCATTAGGTTAGATGTTGCGATTCATCTTGGTTAATTACGTCAATCCGAATATTATCAATACGTTACAAAATAAAAAAAGATTCAATTAACTCAATTTTAGTCAAATTTTACTTAGACAACATTCATTTACCAAAAAGATCGAAATAAAACAATTACATAACTTTGGCTAGTTATTAAATTTAACTTAAAAACATTATAACAACTAAAAAGATAAAAATAACAAACATAAATACTTTAGAAAATTTACCCGATTACAAATGCTGAATTAGAGGTCGTATTCTTCCGGACATTACAACGAC
Source organism: Gentiana straminea (assembly GCA_036785695.1). NCBI lineage: Eukaryota > Viridiplantae > Streptophyta > Magnoliopsida > Gentianales > Gentianaceae > Gentiana > Gentiana straminea. Next base: position 7,353,939 of record JAVUPR010000224.1, on the reverse strand, counting down.
TTCAACAACACCGAACTTCCGATAATTTCCCGAGCATTACAACGATACTACGATATTATTATTTTTGGCATAAGGCCTATTTACAAACTACTAAAATAAAAAGAAAAGATATAGAATATATATATAGGATATTGTATATATATATATTGGTACACTTCGATCTGCTTGCACTGATGCTCCTTATATAGAAAGTTGGAGGAGGGCCGGACCGGGCCGGGTCACAGCCGGACTGGGCCGGTCTAATGATTGAATCCATCCCCCTTGATTAATCAGCATGTGCGAGGATTATATATATAATTATAATTATATATAACTTATAAAATTCATATCTCGAGTTCTGGATCTCCAATCAACATGATTCAAGAGGCATCGGAAAGCTCCTGGAAAAATCTACAACTTTCATGAAGGACTCTTCTTCAGAAAATGTCGTTTTGATGAGCCATTCGTTTGTCGAAGACATTTCTTGATTACCACTAAATCGAATCGATTGACCACTTGACCACTTCGATTGACCACTTGACCACTTAAGCTCGTGACATTCTCTAAATCCCTCCAGAGATATGATTATACTTCAACATGTCGATTCTCGGGGTCTCGGCTTATAAATCTGCAATAAAATACCACAAATACCCACGTAAATCTGACACGACATTCCGATTTACTAAAATCGGTACAAAATGCTAACTTTTTACTATTATTACTAAGTTTTACTACTAACTATACTAAACTATAAAGATTAACATTTCATATCATTTATATCATAATTTCATATATTTTATATAGAATTCGTTGATAAAACATAATAATATAACGTATATTTAATCATATAAAAGTAGTATATCAACTACCGAGGGTGAACCATCATGTTTATTCAAAATGACTTTGACATTATACCCGTCCAACTATTCCCTGAGTTTCATCTTGCTCTTTGTCACTCACTCATTGCTGAATTCTCGAACTCCCGACTCCATCATGACCGAATCTAGCTCCCCTTCAGTTTCCTACCATTCCGAGAGACCAAGAAAGGATCAAAATGGTTACTAAGAAGTCTAAATATCTTATCATACAGAATAGACCCTAAGAAAACAATGAAACTTTGCTCTGATACCAAGTGTGACACCCTTTTCCGAATACCGAGCCCTCATCCGGAAGAAAACGTACATCATGTATAATATTAAATAAATCCAATATGATACGTAAGACTGACATATCCAAACAAATCGTCATGGAAGCTAAGAAGACTCGGTAAAGAACTTAATAATATCAAAGGAAGTAACAAAGCTACCAACTTACAAAAGATAAGATCTGTTACGATATACGAGATATGAAAGGTCATACGAACGAAACTTAAACGTACATAAGCCTTACATATGTCTTAAGTTACAAACTGATAATAAAGAGTTAAATCAAGTCTTGATTTCAACTTGGAGTACAAGTTTACACTCAAATAACAAAAGCATGAAATAGATTAATGAAACATCATCGTCCATGTCTAAAACCCCTGCCTTCTCAATCGGCTGTAACATAGGAATCATCCTCATCACCCTGCCAATCTTCTCGGGAAGGGAAAATATACATGAAATAAAAGAGGTAAGTACATTGAGTACTTAGTAAAGGTATAAATCATTGAATAACATGTTTAATAATGTTCGGAAAGTAATGACATAGAACATTAATTAACCGTACTATTATTACATTATTATTCTTACATCTATCATATCACTTCATGTCACATAATATATCACGAGTTCCCTATTGGTTTTTAGATTAGCTTATCTTTGTTACACCAATGATCCGATGGCACTACGCACGATGATGATCATTTTGAAAGCTTCATCTGCAACCCATATACGGTATGAGCGTAATTCCCCAAATCCATATACAATATGGGATAAATTCCCAATAGTGAGCAGCGAATGGGCTTGATTACCATGTTTATCGCTCGTTCTCACATTGTGATATTGTACTATGCCTCACCAAGAATTAAAGGCATTTAAGCTTTTAACTAGTCACATATATTGTTTATCATTGTCTAGCCACCTATGTACATTCAAGTAAAGGCTCACCTACCATCACTACACCGTCATCCTACCGCATTTAGTATCTATCCAAACCTAACACATACACAAACAATGATAAGTCCAAACTCATCAAAGCATAAGACCAATCCCAAGTTTCCGACGGTCGTGTACTTCATCTTGCTATGAAGTTCATACGATCCTTGAACTAAACGCAGCAGAATCCTATTCAATGCATTGTCACATTATTTCATGTCTTTTAGATCCATTAGGAAGACCTCAAACCAAGCTAATAATTAAAAACGGTATTTCAAGATAACAGAATCATGCTCTTCTGTCACTAATGCGTGCGCCTCTGACAACATAGAATTCTGTTTCACATATGTTCTAGGCAAAGCAAGCACTTCCGCCACTAAAGTGTGCGCCTTTCACAACAGTTCTGTTTACACTTCTGTTTTAGGCAAAACGTGCGCTTCGCCTATCAAAGCGTGCGCTACTACACTAAAACAACAATTATTCTGCAATTTTCTGTACAACACAACCAGGCCAATTCCAAACTAAACAACTTTGAGAATCACACTAATTTAACACCACAAACACTTAACAAACACTATAAAGCAAAAGCAATTCCATTATAACACCCTTTAACCTCTTGAATTGAAACCAAACTCTCAAAAAATGCAAACAAAATAGTCAATCTTCAAGCTTTTTCTTACAAAACCTAACAATTTAACAATATATTCTTAGAATTATATAGATTAAAGGCGGCTAAACATATAAAGCTACATATAAGTTGAACTTTAGTCCTAATCTTCTTGTTTAACTTCAAGATTCTAATACTAGGGCAAAGTTACACCTTTTCGGATTACACTACTTTGATCTGAAATCCAGGGCCAGATTAGAGATTAGTTTGAGATCATGTTTGGGAAGTTTCTTCTTTTCTGCACAAAAGTTCGAAAAACAATTGTCAGAGAAGTTCTAACAATATAAGTGTTGAGGAGTTTTTTTTGAGTAATAAAACTTCCCTTCAATTAAATATTTTCTTTAAATCATAAAAACATTTAATAATATTCTAACTTGGTAAAAAGACATCTTTGTCCTTTTATCTAAATCAAGAATATTTCAGAGACTTTTAATAAGAGTATTATGTTATTACTTTTTTTATGTTGTTTTTTTCATGAAAAAAATATAGTTCTGTCACATTTGATACATGAACACTCTCCATAGATGTGCTGGCGGTTTTTTTAATTTTTTTTCCTCGTACCAAAATTGAAAAATATATGTCATGCATGGGTGATTCTATGGTGGAGAGGTCTTAATAGGAAGTTGTATACGTGTTAATATCTGGATCACACAGTTTCATCGTACATAGGAAATTTTCTATTGCGATAAAATCGCTGTGTAGTCAGAGATGTTCACGCAACTCCTATTGTGTCCCCACCGTAGAATAACCGGTCATGCATATTCTGAAAAAGGAGTCAACACACAGTTACTGTAACAGGGGTGTGGGGAAAGCCATCTATACCCATGCAAAAGAGATGGAGAATCGTGTGTGTTTTTCTTTTTTGAGAGATTAAAATTCGCGTATGAATGTATGTGTTTCATCTTTTCTTACAAAAATATTTGAAATATTAAATTTAATTTTATTCCGGTAGAAGAAGAAAGAAGGCTAATGGAGGCAGAGAGTTCATCGGCCTCTGCCGGTAGATCTAGTAGCGGAGCGACGGCGGACTCTTACATCGGAAGCTTAATTAGCTTGACATCGAAAAGCGAGATTAGATACGAAGGCATTTTGTACAACATTAATACCGACGACGAGTCGAGTATCGGCCTTCAAAACGGTAAATTGAATCTATTCGTTTGTTGTTTCATTTCCCTTCCATTGGAGCATGATATACAGAATCCTTGTGATCAGATCATACTCCTTCAAAGAGTCGAAATTGGTCGATTATGAATAGTTTGAGCTGGAATAAGATGAGATGATCGCTGTTGATCTTTTTAATTATATATTTATGAATGATCGTCTTTGTAAAGCTGTTGTCTTATCATACCCGTGCAGTCAGATCGTTCGGAACAGAAGGGCGAAAACAGGATGGTCCTCAAGTTCCTCCTAGTGATAAAATTTATGAGTATATACTCTTTCGAGGAAGTGATATTAAGGTATTCTATGCATTTCGTTCTGAATTCCTGTATGGAAGCATAAGCTCGAATTTCTGGTTGCTGTAATGTTACTCTTCACAACGTCACAATTGCTTTGTTGGTTATTGCTATATTCACCGTATTCTTTTGTAGTGTAGGAATGAAATGGAAGTCAGTGAAGTAGCTCCATTTATAATTGTCCATTTTTTTAAATTTATTTTTGAAGGGTTGTCCATTTATAATTGTCCATTTAAGAACTGCTGATTAATTTGAGTATGGGATATCATTATTTTGTCTTTGTAACGACAGACACTGAGAGAATCGTCCATATTGATGCCACCGTCATTTTCAAATATGTTGAAACATCTCAGATGCCTTATGCCTCAGATTTAGCATGAGTTTTTTTATGATGTCCTCATTGCACTATGCATTCATTTTGCATAGAATATCGTTTATTGTTTGGAGCATAGGCGATGCTGCAATGGCTCCATTCTGTAGTTATTCTTGGTGTTGTATTTGATTTGCTGGTGGTTTCCTTAAACTTAAAGGGATACTAGATGGACATTTACATTTGACTCATTTTATTCAATGTCGACAGGGGAAAAGTGAGCCCCATTGAACCATACGATTAAAATTTACAAATTTAGGGTTTAGTTTTTATTGGTGATTTGAAATCAATAGACCTTGCCCTTTGGGCTGTCATAAAAAATTGTTCCCACAAGAAAATGGTTTGGTGCTTTAATATATAGTTTTGTACAATTATCTGCCTAAAAGCTGTAAGACAGCTTCATGAGCTACGTATTGTTTGTTTAGCTGTTTTTTCTGATAGGACCCTGTAACGGCACCACGCCCAACTTACTAGGGCACCATATGATTGCAGCACCACACACATTCAACCTTTTAAAAGTCAAATGTAGACCGTTTAATCAACTTTGAAAATGTTGACTGTGATAATCGACTTTTTCTAAGTCAAATGTTTGTGGTGCTGCAGTAGTATCGTGGTGTCATGGTAGGTTTTGTGTGTTGCATCTAAAAATCCCCTTTTCTAATTCATGTTCAGTCTGATGTCTCAATAGAACTGTTATCTTTTGGAATAGTCTGTGAAATCTGTAGGGACGTGATATGAGCTTCAGTTCTACTGTGTTGATTTTGATCTTCTCCTGTGGTGTTCTTCTTGGACACTGGATGTACGCATTAATGACTTTTTAAGAGCCAATTTTGGTCTTATCCTTTTACAAGCATTTTTTTGGTGGCAAGTTTTTGTTTCTTGGTGGAAAGTAAAACTGATGAGCAGATAGCTTTTTTCATGTTGCCTTTGGTCACCTATTGATGAAGGGTCTGGGGCTGGTAGTTGGTACACTTTTGTTGAATTACTGTCTCTCCCAGAAGCTTAAGTTGTTGGAAGTAGATAATTAACATATTAAACACAATTGATATCAGCATGCCCCTTCAAGTGTGGACCTACAACAAAGAGCCTGGGTCAAAGTAAGGCACACAAAGGCATATAAATGGCACAAGGCCAACAAAGAGGCCCAACACTTGAACTATATAAGTGAGAAGGCAATGTTGACAGAGAGGTTTGAACCCATGACCTTCTGATGCCATGTTCAATTAGCATCCCTTCCAAAAGCTTAATTTGTTGGGGAGGTAGATAGTTAACCTATTTTTTTTGGTAACAATGACAATTAACATATTAAACACACTTGTCTCAACACTTGCGTAAATATTTTTGATAAGTGAAGTAGTATAACACTGTTCTTGCTTGGTGGAAATGGGCTGAAGAAGGTAAATGTCTCTTCTGTGCATGTGTCAGAGATGTGCTTCTTGGTTCATTCATTTCAAGACCTTTAGTTAATTAAAGGTCTTATATCAACATTCTTGTATGCATTTCTTATCTTTATCTTCCTTTTCTTTACAGGATTTACAGGTTAAGTCATCTCCACTTGTTCAAACTGCTCAAGCTGCCCCACCCATAAATAGTGACCCTGCAATTATCCAGGTAAGTAAATAGAGAGATTGTCCGTTAGATGTCATAGTTTGAATTCAATTTCTTCAAAAAATCCATTTGATTTTGTGTGCAGTCTCATTATTCTCGTCTGCCTCCATCTTCAATGCCTGTACCTTCAGATTTTAGTGGGTCTTTGTCTGATCTTGGTTCACACACTGCTCAGTTAGGACCTCATGATTCTACTTTCCAAGGTGGTCTGCCTCTGTATCAGCCTGGAGGTAATTTGAGTTCTTGGGGGCCTACACCTCCTCCCAATGCGAATGGAAGCGGTCTCGCGATGCCCATGTATTGGCAAGGTTTTTATGGTACACCAAACGGATTACCTCAATTGCCTCAACAATCCTTACTTCAGCCGCAACCTGGGCTATCATTGCCTCATGCCATGCAACAATTTACATATTCTGGTTCGTCTCTGACATCTGGAGCACCAAGCTTGCAAGGTTCAAACTTGAGTGAATTTACTTCTCTTTTAGCTTCCACCGCTAGCAGTTCTCTTGGTACATCATCGTCACTTCTTACATCAAACTATCCAATGATTGTCCCTCCAATACAACATGCAACCCCTTCCACTACATCCAGCTTGATGTTGACCAAGGCCCCTATTTCAGGCACTCCTGCAATATCAACTGCTGCGTTGTCTACATTAGCTCCTTTGGCACCTGTCTCGGGTGGAGATTTGAATCCTGCTGTACTGCTTTTGCCTAGCAAATCTAATACCGTTCCTGACCCCCTCTTGCAACACCTAGCTAAGAGTCCGCCTGTGTCCACAATGACTGTTACGACCAGTCCTCCTCTGATAACTCCAAGGCAGCTCCTGCAACCTGGACCAGCTTCAGTCTCTCTGAATCAATCATCACAAACAGCTCAAAAGGATGTCGAGGTTGTTCAAGTTTCTACAACATCATCAGAGCCAGCTGCTCCTGCATCAACTGATAACCAGGCTCCTATTCTGCTGTTGCCACCATCTGGGCGTTCCCACAAGTTGGTACGACTTTTCTCCTATCTGCATATTGCTCATCAACATAACACATGGATTGCCTGATATGCTGGAGTTAAAGGTGTTAAATTTGTCTTGACTAGATGTTGTATAGTTTCGTAGTCTGTTTGTATGTACTTATTGCAATCCGCTTCTTCCCAAATTCCCAATTATTCGGGGCACTTATCTAAAGAACAAGCTTTACAACTAAATTACACATCCTAGTAGATTGCGTACTATTTTCGGAAATCTTTCTGTCAAAAATGCTGACAATTTCTTTTGGCTCTTAATTGGGAAACTAATGTAAACTGAACCCATGAATTTCAAGCAAGAAATGGTTTTATTCACATAAATGTCCTGTGATTGCTCAGGTTGGAAATATTTACATTGTGTTGTTGTTTGTGATCTTATGTTGCGTAGACTTTTGATTATTTTGTTGGAGGATCTAAAAGATGTTTTTCTTGTTTTAATTTTAGTCAAATGGAGCTCCTTTCCAGGCACGCTTCAACTATAGAGGTCGTGGAGGAAGAGGAAATGGGGTAATAAGCCTAGTTTTATTTCTGCATCACTTTTGTTGGACACGTTCCTGTAGTTTGCCTGAACTTGTATGCTCCAATGATCTTGAATGGGTATTTTTAGCTCCCTGCTGTTTTGCCATATTAGGATTGGATAGTGCAACCTCGATTATGTAATGAAGTAGGGTTTCCGGATTAAAATGCAGAAAAGAAGAATAAGAGAGATTGTAGCTCACAGTATCATTATAATCCTAGTATTGTACCTACAATTCAAACATCCCATTATCACCAATGTAGTATCCATAATTATATGCTTTCCCACCCTCTCAAAAACATCATTGTCCTCAAGGATGTAAATAAAAATGGCACATTGATCCGGATCCCACAAAAACATCATTGTCCTTAAGGATGTAAACAAAATGGCACATTGACCCGGATCCCACACCAAATTCTCCAAAGTAGTAGCCATGACAATAAAGAAAGTGTTGAGACCGCAATCATGCCCAGATGAGGTACACAGATAGAAAAGGAGTCCAGATAAAGCAAAAGTTTCTGCATAGCATACAAGGGATACAACAAGCAATGTCATGTACCAGAAATGTTCATCAAATCCAACCCATTTGTTGATCCATCCATAAACAAAGTCCAACAAAAACACGACTTGAACAAGAAGAAATAATCCAGAGCCAAATGAACATATGACCGCCAACATAAGTTCGTTCAAATGACCTTTGGGGAAACTTCTCCGAACAGATTGTGCAGAACCAATAGTCCAAGCATGTGCCACTGATGTGCAACACCCGAATTGAGGAAAGAAGCCTTTGTTTGTGTCTGAAAGAAGATGCCTCTTAAGATTTCAAGATACTGGGGCTGAACCCTTTTTCTTCCCATAGCCCAAATACTTACAGCATACACCATCAACCAAAACAACCACAACATCATACATTACTCCAATATTCTGTTTCTCATATCTCCTAGATCCACACCTCAAATGCTTAGAAAGACTTCTCCCATGGGAAAAAACATCCCCACTAATCCATAAAATACCATTCCATAGTGTAGCATTGCAACTCCATAAAATCTTTTTCCCATAAATCCAAACCCCAAAAGCCCAATCCAATTGGCTACCTCTGCTCAATGTTTTCCATTAAAAAATGACTTGATTATCTTGCTGAAATAAACAGCCTATAGGAGAGGTAATCTGGGTAAGATTTGGTGTGCTGATTTCATCGGAAATGGTTGTAGTCGTATAACCCCCGAAGTCTTTCTTGCTAACAAATGGTAACATAGAATATTCATTAGTATCATTTGCCTCAGTCTTAACAAGAAGCAATAGCTCGTATTGTTTTTCCCCCACACCACCCGGATCGAATATGTACATCGGTATCTCACCAAGCCAAAATCATCGTCAAGCTTGAAGTTTGAACTAACATCAACTAACTGATTCCAAGTCTTGGGGCCGCGAAAATAATTGTTGGGGCTAACTTAACCATTTTATCACACCTAATTCCCATTATGTAACCCTTGGAGTTCGGCATACCAAAAAATGTGAACACCAAATGTTCATTATTAACATTTTCTTCAATCTGCTCATCTGAAGTTAGTTCTGGCATTTTGTCGAACATGTGGCAACGAGATTTCATACTATGCATCTTTAACCAAGAAGGCTGCCCCTCCTCATCAATCATTGGATTATCAAATTTAAGAGAAAATGGATCATCCTTCCCTTCATCCCCAAACAATGAAACCGCAGAAGACGATTGCTGAACTGTTGAGACTGGGTCGGTCATTTCATCAAACACTTGGTAGGAAACATCCACAACTTCAAGATGGGATGGAAATGACTGCTCAAGCCTTCTCAACTAGCTGAATTTCAGCCTCAAAAAGAATTTACCCGTCTGAATTGGCTCAATCAATTTGTCGAGCATCCGGACACCTGCATTTTCTGGACAACCTACATCTTGTATAGATATTCTCTCCTTGAAAATTTAGCAAGCCATTGATTTGTAATTCTTCATCAACAGGATTATAAGCTGTAGTTATTGATTCAAAAACTTCATCATCAGAAAAACTTCTTAGTCCTTTACCTTTTTGACCGAAATCATCTTATTTATTTGCTATGGATGTTCTCAATTTCTATTGGGGAGATGCAGTGTTAACTACCCCTCACCTAATAAACAGAATGCCCTTCAGATTCTTGAATGTTAAGACCCTTCCCATGTTCTAAGTGCCAAGTTTCCCTCTTCTCACATGTTTATCCGTGTTGCCTTCAAGATATTTGTCAAAATATAGGCTGTCTAGGGTTTATTCTTCTCACATGTTTAATGTTCCCTTCAAGATATTTGTCAAAATATAGGCTCTTTAGGGTTTATTTATTGTTCCTTTGTTGTTTAATCCCTTGTCTTAGTGTCCTAATCTTTTAATTATGGTCATTTTTCTGCCTAAGTGTAATCTGCCATCTTTTGGGCAAAATACACCGTTCATAGCCGTTGCAACAATGTTTATAGCCGTTGGGGGCTCTCTCTTTATAATGTAATGCTCCCTTATCAACCCGATAAGGATTATCAATATAAGTCACTCTTTTTCCTTCCTCTTTCTGCATGTTTTTCTACATATCAGAGCCTAGGCTATAAATAAAAAACTCCTCAATCTCTCCTTTCTGTAAAAAAAATTCAAATCTCAAAAATGGCTTCATTTGCTGATTCTTATAACATGGCTCCTCCTTCAAGTGGAGCCACTCTCACTTGCGGAACCAATACAAATAATTCTCATCTGCTCACCAACCACAAGTTTAATGGAACAACTATCACTTGTTGTCCAAATCCATGTTTATATGTTCATCTCTGGGAAGAGAAAGGAGGGACACCTTCCTGGTGAGATCTCTGAACCTCATGCCGCTGACCCATAATATAGGCAATCGAAGGCTGAAAACAACCCCTGAATTAAATGAGAGCTTTATGTTCTTTGATACTCCTGCTGAAATATAAGGAGCAACTCATGACTTGTACTCAAAGAGGGGCAACACCTTTGAGATATATGTCTTCAGTCCCAATTGAAAAAAAGGTCCCGATTGAAGGAATTAAGACAATATGATCTAAATGTAACTCAGTATTTCAACCAACTGAGTAAGGTTTGGCATCAGCTTGATCTGTTCAGTGAACACAAGTGGAAGTGCATTGAACACAAGTGGAAGTGTACTGAAGATTCAAAAATCCACTAGAACTACATAGAAAATGATAGAGTTTTCACCTTTCTTATAGGCCTGAATCCCGAGTTGGATGATGTGAAGGGAAAGATTCTTGGGAAATCTCCTCTTCTTAGCCTTAAGTCTTCCTTCTCTGAAGTCAAGCATAAGGAGAGTAGGAGCTCATGCTGGGAAGACATCCTAATCAGACTCCTGCTCAACCCTCTCATTCTGACACCTTTGCTCTTCTAACCAAAGGTGTTCTGTCACATAAAGGTGAAAAGGAGAGACCTTGGTGTGACCATTGTAAGAAGCTTGGTCATTCTAAGGACTCCTACTGGAAGTTGCATGGGAAACCTGCTGACTGGAAGCCTAGAACAGGAGGGAAAGGAGTCGCAAGTGCATCTATTTCCAAATATGAGAGGGTGTCCCCTGCCTTTTCACATGAACAGATGATCCTAAAGAGGCTCCTACACCCTGCTCCTAGTTCTGGAAACCAGTCAAACGTGTCAACAGCCTCAGTGGCTCAATCAGGTAACCTTTCTCAATCCTATATTACATTTGTCCATGATCAACAACAGTGGATTGTTGATTCTGGAGCTTCTGAACACATGACAGGAAATAAGGGTTTGTTCCATTCATTTTCACCCTGTAAACAAAAGATATGTGAAAATAGCTTATGGATCTACCTCCAAAGTTCAAGGGATTGGATCCATCATTTTTTTTCTAAAGATCTGATTCTTGATCTGGTGTTGTTTGTGCCAAAGCTATCCTACAATCTCTTGTCAGTAAATAAACTAGCTAAGAGACATAATATTACTGTCAGCTTTCATTAGAATAAGTGTGTTTTTTAGGAGTCAACCTCTTGGAAGATGATTGGCAATGCTAGTGCCTGACCTCTACATCCTACCAGGGAATTTAGGATCCAGCAATGAAAAGAATTATGCCCTTGTTTCTAGTACAGTTAGTTGTAATAGTAGTGATCCTAATGTGTTATGGCACTATAAATTGGGTCACCCTAACTTCTTGTACTTGAAAAGGCTTATGCCTCATCTTTTTATCAATGTGTGTTGCATGGCTAAACAGTGGAGAACCGTCTTTCATACTAAATCCTATGTCCCATCTAAGCCTTTCCACCTAATACACAGTGATATTTGGAGACCTTCAAAGGCTAAGAATATCATTTGTACTAGGTGGTTCATCACCTTTATGATGATCATACTAGGCTAAGTTGGGTGTTCCTCAAGAAAGAAAAGGCAAAAGCAGGGGCCATATTCATCAACTTTTACTTAATGGTAAAAAAAACTGTTTGAAAATGAAGTCAAGATACTTAAATTAGACAATGGATCTGAGTATCTTGAACAACATCTTGGGAAGTTTTCTAAAGAAAAAGGGATTGTTCATCTAACATCCTGTGTTGAGACACCCCTGCAAAATGGGTTGCAGAAAGGAAGAATAGACACCTTCTTGATTCTACTAGGGCACTAATGTTTGCAATGAAAGTTCCTAAGCATTTCTGGGGTGAGGCGAGGCAGTCACAAAGTGCCACCTATGACCTATCTCATCAATAGTATGCCATCTAGGGTCATGAAATTTAAGACTCCAGTGGAAGTCGTTTCTGAGTGTGTCACCTCCACTCACCTTGTTCAGAACCTTCCTCCAAAAGTTTTTGGATGTACTGACAATCATCACAGAACTAAATTGGATCCCTAGTTAATCTATGTTTAAGGCCATTGTTTAGCCTCTTTTCTCTACTCTAATCAGAGGATTAGTGTTGATGTTACTAGCCATTGCTAGTTGGCATTATAGCCGTTTGTATTTTCTGTATGAACCAATGATACTTGTCTCACTTGTCACTTGATAAGGTTCTTTTACAATATTTCCAGCCTTAATCTCTCTCCTAAGTCTTATTTCTACAACAACAACAACCAAAAAAAATCATAGACTTTTAAATTAGATGACTTCTACTCTAAAATCATTGCAGTTGCTCTAATTTCAAAAGAAATGGTAACAACAGCCTGAGTTGATGGTAATTTAATACTTTTGTTTGGTTTAGGCGTAACTGCGTTATTGGATGATATGACAGGTCAAATGGTGTAATAATTTGTTTTTATTATTGTAGATAATAAAACAACTTGATTTCATTAAAGTGGAATTCTTCTGCACATGAGATATTCCACCGCTTAAAGACACATGTGGTTAATAAGTGCATTTTGCAGATAAGTCGTCCCGTGACAAGATTTGCAGAAGATTTTGACTTTGAGGCTATGAATGAGAAGTTCAATAAGCATGAAGTGTGGGGTCATCTTGGGAAAAGTAACAAGCAATCAAAGGAGAAAGAAGGGTATGGAAATGGGTGCGATGAGGATTATTCTCAAGATCAATACGATGCAGAGTTGCCAAAGGCTGATATAAAGGTGACTTCTTTTTTCTTGACTATTGCCTGCTCTTTTCTTTATTGGTTGCCATTTTCTCCTCTTTGGTTTGTGATCCAAAACATGGCCGTTTTCGTTTATATTATCTTTTCGGAACTACACTCTTATAGCCATTGATGAGTGGGTGTGAACCTTAATCAAGATAAACTTCTATGGTACAACCGTTGTATCAAAGTTTGTACCAAATGACATGCATTGTATGAGTAGAAGCACACCCACTACTTGTTAGAGTAGAAATTGAAGGATCACGATGGATGCTGCTTGGTACAATCTTCTTACAACTATTGTACTCCAAAATTTTCTATTAATTAATGGGTTCACCATGATCAATGTTCTACAGATGTGTAGTGGCATAATATTGTGGTACAGTCCTCTTCGTATTTTTTTATGCCCGGCTTCTGAAAACTTTGCTTGCTACTACTGCAGCCTGTCTATAAAAAAGATGACTTTTTTGATTGCCTTTCTTCAAGTACGGGTGACAACGAGCCTAATCATGGAAGGATAAGGTTTTCAGAGCAAATGAAGTTAGACACAGAGGTAAATGCGATTAGAATTCTTTATTTATTTTTAATAAAAAAACCTACATTTTAATTGCATGCATTTTGCTGTTTGCCTACATGCTTCATCTTTTCATGTTGCAGACATTTGGAGATTTTTCTAGGTATCGTGGTGGACGAGGGGGTCGTGGCCCATATCGTGTTGGTAGGTCTCGTGGTTCTTCATATGGGAGGGGGTATGTCTACAATTATGCTGGTCAGGGCAGGGGCAGGGCCAGGGGCAGGGGCCAGGGCCAGGGCCATGGCCGTGGCCGTGGCCAAGGTGTCGCAAGTCGTGGCTATTTGCATCAATCTTAGTACTCCTTACCCCAGTTGTGTAGGTATTTCAAGCTATCTTCTGTATGTGTGGCATGCATTGGTTTTAGTTAATTCTGTGCGTGCTGTCTAGTTGTCCTCCCCCTCTTTCTCTTTCTCTCTCTCCCTTCATTGCATTGTCCTGTGATTGTTTAGGCTGATGTTTTTCTAACAAGTGGTTTTAGTCTCCATGTTGCAATGCACTTTTGGTTGGCATATAATTTCAGTAGGTACTTGACTTCTATGCTTCATTCCTAGTTTATTATTTGCAAGACTTTTGCTTTGGTACCTAATGAAGCCACCTTCCCCCTCACCATTACCCCCCCTGGTCTTCTGCCGCCTTAAGAAATGAAATAATACTGATCTCTTTTTTGGGTAGAAAAGGGTGCAATTATTTGTATCGCACCGAATTTATCATATACCACATAAAACTTTATGTTCACCACACTAAATTCAAATTTTTAAAAATTGATCTTGAGTCGAGAATCGACTTCCTGTAATTGTATTGTGAGAATCGACCTTCGGAAAGTCGTTTTCTTTTCTTCCGGATATACCTTTCTCTTTGAGGTTATATGTGGAAAGGGGTGATAGGTTAAAAGGCTAGGTGCACAATTATTTCTAATTTCTTAAAGCATTGATCAATCATTCTATCTCCTCTCAAATTATCAATCATTCAAGCTCGTTGTGATCGACGGTTTCAGATAATTAAAGAGGCAGACATTAAAGAGTCCTGAGCGTCAGCGTGTGCTTTTGGTGTACGACAAATAAGAATCTAAATTATGAAATATGACATTATCTCAAAAGTTTTGCAAAATGAATAAAACCATTTGATTAAAAAAATTCTCCTCATTGCATTTTGGAGATTGAAATTGAGAAACGAGTACAATTTCTTTCTCGTCCATTGTTTAAAATGCTTGTCTTAAAGATGATTCTTCTAACGACTCAAACCGTAGACAATACGAAAAAGCTCAAAAGCACGTTCGTATCTCGTGATCAAATGCTTACGTAAGCCTCACAAAACACTCATATCATATAAAATAGGGGGAGTTAAAAAGAATCATTCATCGGAACGTGAGGAAAATGAAACAAACAGTTACAAATAGGATTGATCAGACTCCTAATTGAATGGATGAAACATAAAATAAAAAACCAGAAATCAACTTTGCCACAAACGCGTGTCGCAGTCTCGGTAGGTTGAATTTCTAGGAATTTTTATCCTCTGTCTACAACTCCAAATAAACAAAAGGACAATTCAAAACATCCATAGAAATTCCCAAAAACACTATATACTTCAATCCTTCCAAAATAAACGAGGTACAACTAATTCTCTATATATAGTTAAGAAAAGAAAGAAAAGAAACTGAAAAGAAAAATGTCGGAGCATTGACTGTGGGTGGCACACCCCAAGAGAAATAAAAATACAAATACAATTGATATCAAGGAAAAGTGAACAACCTAATCATGATAAACTAAGGGGCATAACAACTGTCTTGTAAAAAGTCTTCTTATTTCCTTTCAATCTATACATTACATTTATCTGAAAATATTAAGTTAGGGATGAGTATGACGACCAACTAAAAAGAATATAATTAAAAGAAAACCATCATAGTGTCTGGAAAATACATGGTTCTCTTTTGATGCAATATATTTTCAAATATCATATTAATAATTGCCTTATTTGAAGGCGGTTTCTATCGGCACCACGCTTTTATTATTTGCACCATTTTTTTAATATTATTTTTCATTTACTTCAATACTACCATGAAATCACTAATGACACTACATCTATTAAATAAATTTTATCAATTTTACACTTTAGTCCCCCAACTTTTAGAAATTATAACATAACGTTTTTTAATCACCATTAACTTTTAATAAAATAATAACTAACCTAACCTACTTAAATACTTTCTTCCCTCTTTTTCTTTCATTTGAACCAAAGAAAAAAAAACCCCAAGGCATTGAACTTCGCCGGAGAAGAGAAGAAGTTGGCCGGAATTGAAGAGGGAAAAGAGCACCGGTGGAGCCACACTTTCAACCAACACAAGTAAGTCATGATGTTTTACTGCTTTTATTTCATTTCGAAGGGTATATGGTAGGAAATGAGTGATTTTCTTGCCGTTTCTCGGGAAATTTCCAGTGAGGGTGCAACCGTTCGTCGTGGGGAAGAAGATGGGTTTCGTGCTTGTAACGTCACCAGATCTGACGTTGAAAAATTGCCCTTAACGTCATCTTTTCTGACGTTTCAAAGTTTGCAAGAATTTCAAAAAACTTGTGCAACATCGAAAAAGTGAACGTTGTAATAGCGTTACAACGTCAAAACAAGTGACGTTATAGAGCTTTCATGTTTTAAAATTTAAAACATTATTCGTAGCAACGTTTGATTTCATATACAATGTCGGATTACATTCTATCTTAATTTGCTATTAGTTGGAAGTTTGTTAACCATTAAAACATTACCATACCGACGTTAGTTTGAGTTTAGAACGTCAGAGCCAACATCATCAAATTAACGTCACTGCATTTGATGTTACCTAGTTTTTCCAAAATCAGGTTTTATTGGCGTTTCAGTCATTTTTTTCGTTTTTGTTCTCTGAGTATTATGCTTCTTGTTTGCCGAATGTATATCTTGATTTTGTTTAGGTAAATATGGTTAGGACGAGATCTAGAGTTGTGAACGATCAAACAGTGATGGAACAACTGATATTGAAGTGGATCAAATGGTTAAGGATCCACCGATTCCGCCAAGTAATTCACTTGTTGTTGGGGGTCGAGAAAAACTTGTTTGGCGTATAAAAGGAAGTGGAGAAGTGAAAGGAATCTAGATGATGTAGTAGGTGAGCAGGTGGGAGCAACTGATGATGACGCTTAAAATAGTCTATCCTACGACATCAACATTCTATCCATTACGAGCTAAAAATAGTCGTTTCAACCTATAATTATGAACCATTTGAGTCGAATGTCTTATGTCGGGTTCATGAGTCGAGTATTTTGCATTTAACGTTTATTTTTTCTTATTCAATATTAGTTCGTGCGTTATTTGATTATTTTCAGGATACGAAATATTGGGCTAAGCATTGTGGACAATTCTGGAGCGGACTGAACGAAAGGATTGGTCCTAGGGTATTCCAGAAACTTCCAAGTTAAGTCGGTAAAAGGAAAAGGACAAAAATACCCCCGATTAAGAAGTACCGCCGACTTATCGAGAGTCCAGAATCTTCCGAAAGGCGTTTTCTTGGACGAAGGGTAGTTCTAGGTCTTTCTAAGTCGGTTTATTTAGCTATAAATAAGAGGCCTAACCCTCAAAATTCATGGTACCTCAAAACTTGCAATTATTATGCAATAAAAGTTCTTTGTTTATGTTATGAGTTCTAGTCACGGAGTCGACGGATTCGCCTCGTAGGAAGAGATCCGATGGAGATCTACACTCATCTTCGAGGGTATGATTTTCTATCTTTTCCAAGATGTAGATTTTTCATTGTTCTATTTGACTAGTATGTTTTGATTGTTTATTTAGTTTAATTATGTAGTAGTTAATTTATTTTACCCCATGTATGTATATATCTGATTCGTTGGTGAAGAAATCATGAAATAGTGATTGCGTTCTATAGATCTGCGACGGTCTATATCGCTAGATCTGAATACCTAGTAAATTACTAGTTCATGATAATCGGCGCCATCTACATTGATCGACAGATTTAAGTTACATGTTAGTAGCCTGGTCAACTATTTGCATGTCATCGTAAATTAGCATCTGTTAGTGAAGTGTTAATTTGGACATTGTCTTGATGGATCCTTAGGAATTTTCTAGTCATAGTCGATAGCTGCCTAGGGAGGTTTTCGGCCTTGAGCTGGCATCTCTAAAACTTATTGCGTATGAACTAATACAACCAATGAAGGAGGTTAGTTGCATATAGATTGTCTTCTGTCCTTATAGTGAAAGTAGATAGGGTTAGGAGTTTGCACCCGTAGCTGTCAATGAATTATAATTTACCAACGGGGATGATTAATGCTTGTTATAGGGGGAATAACTAATAACTCATAATTAGGCTAATACCTTAGAAACTCTTGTGTGCTCCGTTTGAACTTGCGTAGTCTTGTTTGTTTATTGGCACCACTTTACTTCTTTCTATATTATAGTTGGTCGTAGACCGTTATTGTGACAATTCAATCTCGATTAATTTGCATTCTTACGAGTCTCTGTGGGATTCGACCTTGACTCGCCAGTACTCTACTACGATAGACCTAGTCCTATTGCTAGTAAGTGCTTTGCACGCGATCAACTGACACTGATGCAAGTGCAGTGTCGTTAGAACCAATTCAAGAAGGTGGTCAAGAGGGAGTGGCAAGAAAGGCAGGTGCAAATGACACTGGTGCAGGTGAAGTGTCGTTGAAACTAATTCGAGATGATGGTTAAAAAGGAGTGGCAACAGAGACAGGTGCAAGTGCAGAGGTTGAGCAACCAGTAGTGGTTCCATAGGTAGTCGAGGTGGTGAAACAGGAGATGCATATGAGGATGTGGTTGCTGGTTTAGAACCGTTTGTAGAGTTATCCGAGGTACCTTATGTCTCAAATGTTGGACAAGTTGGTGGCGTGACAACTCAGGCGTCCCAAACCCCAAACGTTACGCAAGTTCAACAGGTCATAAATGGCCAAGCGACATGTGGGGTAGCTCGAACTGAGAGTGCAAGAACTGCAGTAAAAGCATCTAGGAGTGGTGGGGAAACAACAGAGGCAGGTGAGGGCTCACATGATTTTGATGATAGTGACAGTGATGTGGAGGTAGACACCACTGAATTGTTGAGGATTGGTATAACCATGTTGCATATGGTTTGTGGAAGAAAACGAAGGTATATTAATTTATAAATTCTTCTATAATTTTAAGATCGATTTTGTTTTTATATATCCTTGACGTTTGATTCGTTTATTTGTACAGGATCAGGGTCTTATAACTTGTGAGCAATACACAACTTCAATAAAGCTTTGGAAAGTCGAGGATGAAAGCGGGGAATTTCAGACAAGCTGGAGGCCAACCCATTGTACAGCTTGATCAATACTTCTTATGTGCAAGCCAAACGATATCTTGGATGTCCGTTGTATCACGGGGCTACCAGTTAGTGGAAATGCAGTGAACTTTGAGATTCCGAAAGTGGTCAACCCGGTTCATTTTGTGCACAAGCTTCTCCGTGTTTATCCGAATGTAGTGGGTATTGAGATTGACCAAAGTAGTGGGCCAAGGGTGTCGAACAGTAGGCTGAAAAGCAATCTTACGGGTAAGAGGGATAGGGTGGAATCACTGTTGATCAAGTTGTACGAGGGTATCTTTTGTATTTGTTGGGGTGTACCCTTTTCCAAGACCGGTCTGGAGACAAGATATGTGTAGTTATCTTCATTTTTTGACGGTTTTGGATACGGTGCATGAGTGGGCTTAGGGTGATGCGGCACTTGCGCATTTATGCTGGCAACTTTCGAATGCAACTGTGATGAGGGTTGTGGGAGTGTCCGCATGTCCGGTTACCTTGCACTCTTGGAGGTGGAGGTATCATTGTATATTTTAATTTCGTTGGGTTTTTTTTTTATGGTTTTCGTTAATACTTTGACAAATTTTTGAGTATTTTTATATAGGTATGGATTTATGAATATTTTCCAAAATCACGCCCCCCGAGAAACGAAGCGTACAAGGAAGGAGAGATGGTTCTTGCGATGAAGTGGAAACCTATCGGCGGAAGGAATGAGTCGATTGCGGTGACTGCACTATGGCATTTGAGAGAGGATTTGGACTTGATGCAGAAGCAAGATGTAAGTCGGTTCGTTGGATGATAATGTTCAATCTTGTTGAGTTTTGCCTATAACTCTTGTCACTGTTGCAGGTTGTGTGGAATGCATATCAAAATATTAGAACATTGTCGATGACAACATACGTTGGTATTATGGGTGTATAAGGACACTAGATACCGTTGAGCCTTATCACCCCAACCGCTTCGTTCGTCAGTTCGGTCATGTCCAATCCATACCATAATCGCCAATCCTTCTGATGACAGCAACTTGAAGCAGGAGTTCGAAAGAACATACTGTCACGTACTTTACACGTGACGACGACTTGCACAATTATCTCAACCTTCCAGTGCACAAAGCTAAATGGATGGGAAAGGCTAGATTTGAGTGGGAAACCACTAGTGATACTTGACGTTGTATCAATCTGTTTCCGTGCGTCGA
Source organism: Gentiana straminea (assembly GCA_036785695.1). Classification (NCBI taxonomy): domain Eukaryota; kingdom Viridiplantae; phylum Streptophyta; class Magnoliopsida; order Gentianales; family Gentianaceae; genus Gentiana; species Gentiana straminea. The sequence goes on along the minus strand of JAVUPR010000224.1, from coordinate 7,333,597 downwards.
TTGTCAGGTGTGAGTGATGTAAGTCAACCTGATGATATAATTTCCGATGATTTATCCCATTTTCTGATGCAATTAGCGATATTTTGACATCAACTTGAGCAATTTGAATGATGAGGGGCACCATATTTTGTGTACATAGATTTTCAGAAAAACCACGTTTTAGTTGTATTATATTAAGTTATTAGCCGATTTTGTTATCAGATTTACACGTGGTATCTTTGTGTCTATTTTGCAGCACAGATATCACGGTTGGGAGTGTGGATTCTGACCTCAGGGTGACTTTTGATTCTTTTGTGATGATTTTGTGCCGTGGCAAGGATTCCAGCCCATGAAGATTGTTTGATACACATTAGAGGGTTCAATCCAAGCCAGCCGGGAGAATAAAATTTTGATTTTGTGATTTTGTATTTTGATGACCTACGCCATGTCACATGACCTGCGTCACGGAGTGGTTGAGCAATTAATGCAGATGTCAATCAGTCAGTCACCACAACTGGACGTGACGCGCGCCAAGAATCTTTGACCTGCGCCACTAGTGCAATTTTGGGCTGGCGCGCGTCAAATATGTGGTGACGCGCGTCAAGAGTGCATAGTCAGCAAAATTTTAACTCTTTTATTCTTCCATTCACATTATCAACAACACAACAGACTTTATCTTCTCCAACTCTTCCATCTTGCAGGCACCATTCACCCCAAGACTCTTATAGCCGAATTTTAGTAGAAATTAGCACTTGAATTTGATTGTAAAGGCTAAGGATTCTAGTTTAGCTTTGATTTCTTGTTGAAGTTTAACACACTAGTGTTGGCTCCATTAAAGCTTTTGAGGTTGGATGATGAACACCAACTCGAATTTCACCATTTGAAGTGGTAATCTTTAATCTTTGTTATCATTCAGTTGTTCTTATGTTTATGAATGTTAATCTTGAGATGATTATGTTTGTAGACATGAGTGGCTAGGTTTTTCTAGCCAAGATTATGTTGTAGTATTAGTTTATCCTCTTGTGATTGATTGGGAATGATTGTTTATGTTGTTAGTTTTGATTATTGTGAAGCTTTGCCTACTTGTTTGCATTGTTTCTTGCATTGGAGTAATTGCTTAGTGTTAGCATTTACACGTTAACGGATACCGAACGGAGATGTTAATTGTGGGAAGAGGGTAGGTGAACCGGAAGGTAAAATCGACCTCTTCGAGGCATTCGATTTCTTATCCGGGGATAGTTGGCTTTGCCATTGCATTCACGGGCGTAGCATACCGAATCATTAGGTTTAGTTCATCTAGACCAATGAGGAGGTAGAGAGCAATTTCATTCACTCGTATGAGGGGGAATTGCTTGATTAGGAATGCACCGTTTCACATTTTCAAGCACGAATGGTAGGATGGTAGGAAGTCGTCCCATGACGTTGCAAGAGGATAGCTAGACTATGCATTATCTTGGTTAGTTTCTTTTATTGTTTTACCTCTTCGTTATTTCAGCGCTTTATTGATGCAATTGATTAATCCTTCACTAAATGGCGACCTAGATCGAATTAATATAGACTCTTTAGTGTGTAACCTCATAAGTGTGTGTTCCCCGAGGAGACGACCTTGACTCACCAATCTAGACTACAGTCGACCCGGTACACTGCCGGTTAGATTGGACCTCTTGTTTTGGCCACATCAAGCTTTCTGGCGCCGTTGCCGGGGAACATTTTCATTCTTTTTGAGTAAAAGTTACTACTTGTATCAGTCTTAAAATTTTCGAGCATAGGTCAAGTCTCTTTCTAATCACATTTCTGTTTACTTATGTGGTACTTACCATTTGGTAAGTTACCAAGTGCGTTTGATCGTTTTCTTGTTGTTTCACTTTTGTAGTTGATGACTCGGTCCCGAACCGGTAAAGCATCCCTTACTCCATATCGTTCGGACATTTACACGTACGAAAGACAGTTGAGGGCTGAACATAGAACCGCTCAGTCTAGTGGAGAATCACTTGGTGAAGAATCATCCCGAGAATCATCGACCCGAGAAGAGATGGCGGAAAATCTTGACAATGCACAAATTGATCCTCTTTTGGAAGATCCAATTCCCCAACCAAATCCTAATAACCAAGGCCAAAATAACCGAAACAACCGAAACCGGCAAAACCAAAACCACAATCAAAACCAAGGCCAAAATAACCAACTTTTGAGACCTCTTTGTGATCAACCTTTGAGAAGGAATGCACCTAATGATCCTATTAGACTACCCAATGAAGGGGCAAATAATTTTGAAGTAAAAGGGCATCTTTTTGGGTTGATTGATAACAAATGCCAATTTGCCGGAGAAGATTTCGAAGATCCACATTATCACCTCTACTCTTTTGAACAACTTTGTAACACAGCCAAGAGTCATGGAATTCAGAAGGAATTGACAAGATTGTCCATGTTCTCATACTCTTTGACCGGGAGAGCTAAGGAATGGTTTGTATCTTTACCCCATCATTCATTAACCACTTGGGATGAAGTACAAAACGAGTTCTTAAAGCAATGTTTTACACCCGGGAGAAATTTGAAGTTGAAGTTTGCAATATCTAATTTTGCACAAGGCCCTGATGAAACTTTAGGAAGTGCATGGGAAAGATTCAAGAAATTGTTGAAGGCTTGCCCCGATCATGGTTATCCATTTGATACACAAATACAACTTTTCTATAGGCAGTTGAGGACAGAATCCCGTGCTAATATTGACCACGCATGTGGAGGATGTTTGATGTCCCGCAATGCTCAAGAAGTTTATGATGCTATCGAGAGAATTTCGAAGAACCATCGGATGTGGGAAGCTGGAGCTAGCACAAGGAAGGTTAGTTTTACAGAAGGACCAAAGGACAATTCTGAGCTTATGGAAAAAATTGATAAGTTGTCAAAGAAGTTTGATAATTTGCAGTCAAGCAAGAGAGTGGAAGGAAACTTTTTGATCGAAAGCAAGAGAGACAATGTTTATGGCAATGAGGATGAGATATCTATTGAGACGGAAGAGCCCGGTGATTTACAAGCGGAGGAAGTAAGCTTTATGCAACAACACCGGAATTTGAACAATGTATACTCTAACTCTTTCAATGCTATTAAGAGAGATCATCCGAATTATCATTGGAATGAGAGCTCATACAAGCAAGGACAACCCCCCTTTGCTCCACAACCACGAAACTCCTATAACACCAACACCTCAACTCAATTACCAACCACTCGTTCTTATCCTCAACCTACCACACAAACTATCCCAATAACCGAGAGTTCCAATCAAGAACGAGGAGATAGATGGGACAACACTTTGGATAAATTGTTGGGAGTAGTTGCCACTCAAGCTCAGAATATGGAAAATGTGATGACTTCGCTTAGTACAGTCACAAGGGACATGGGAATGATGAAAACAACTATGAGTGGACATGATGTGAGAATGAAAACGATTGAGGCATCCATGAGGAATATGGAGGAACACTTGAGTAGAGAAGGTGAGAGGAATGCTAGTAGACCACCAGGTGGTTTGCCAAGAAATACAGAAAGGAATCCGAGGGGAGTGAATGCTATCATAACCCGAAGCGGAAAGGTTTGTGGAAATCAGGAGTTTCATGAAAATCAAGTTGGAAACGAAGTTGAAAATGATTTGCATGATGCTGAAAAAGAGAGAAAGTTGAACGAAGAAGAGGAGGAAATTGTTGATATGTTTTTGCAGAATGACGGATATGTCAATGTCGAAAAAGAAAACGAGGATGTGGTGAAAGTCCTGAGGATTTTGAAGAATCCTAGGGCAAGTGATTTGAGGACCCTTTTTAAGGAACATGTCTCGTTGACCCCCGCCAAGGATGAGCTGACGCGCGCCAATAGTAACTATTCACATTCAGAGAGTTTTGGGCAAAAATTGACCTGCGCCAATAAGGCCATGACGGACGCCAACAAGACCTCGATGTGCGTCAAGGGTGATCCAAATAAGGCCATGACACACGCCAAGGATACTTTGACGCAAGCCAATTCTCAGCCGGCATTTTCTAAGAAAGGTAAAGAGAAAGTAGTGCACACCGACGATGAATGAAGGCCACGAGCAGCTCAAACATTGAGGAAAGCTTCCGATGATGCATCAAGCGACAAAGGTAAGGAAGGTATGAACTCTAAACCTAAAATTATTGATCTTGAGTCGTTACCTTACCCACCTAGAGAAGAAATTAAGAAGAAGAAGCTAGATAAAAAGTATGCTCGCTTTCTTGACACGTTTAGACACTTGAATGTTAATATTCCAGTCATAGAAGCACTTACTAACATGCCTGTGTACGGTAAATTTTTGAAGGATATTCTCACTAACAAGATGAGGTTAGAGGAATATGAGAACATTTGTCTCAATGAGGAATGCTCAGCCGTGTTGCAACATAAGCTTCCACCTAAGCTCAAAGACCTTAGGAGTTTTACCATCCCGTGTGAAATTGGGGGATTTTTGTTTAAGAGGGTGCTTTGCGACCTTGGTGCTAGCATTAACCTCATGTCATATGAGGACTTTATCAAACTTGGAATAGGAAAGTTGAAAAACACTGAGATGACTCTACAATTAGCAGATAGGTCCATAAAACGTCCTAAAGGAGTCATAGAAGACGTGTTAGTGAAAGTTGATAAGTTCTACTTCCCCGTTGATTTTGTGGTTATGGATATGGAAGAAGGGTATTCAACGCCCCTTATTCTAGGCCGTCCATTCCTAGCCACGAGAAGGACTATGATAGATGTTCAACGTGGAGAATTGATTTTGAGAGTTAACGAGGATGAGGTCACCTTCAATATTTTCAAAGCCATGAAACACCCGTATAATTCACGAGAGTCATTTTCTTTTGTCGATACACTATCTTGTGTTTGTATGGAAAATGCTAACTTGCAGGTCTTTGAAGATAAGCTTGAAGAGTGCATAACTCTATCCATATTTGAATGTGAGAGTGATGATGATGAAATGCAAGCAGTGATTTCTTATTTGGATGTCGGCCGTGTGTTTAACAAACAACCGTGGCACCGATATCTGGAATTGGAAAATGATGGCCCGTTGTTGAAACTGTCCATAGAGGAGCCACCAAGGAACCTTGAGTTGAAAAATTTACCTCCAAACTTGAAATATGCTTTTCTTGAAAATGATAATCTACTTCCTGTTATTATTTCTTCGTCACTAACCAATGTGCATGAAGACTTGCTATTGAGGATGCTAAGGAAACATAAGAGAGCATTTGGTTGGACTGTGGCTGATATTCGGGGAATTAGTCCCGAAATCTGTGTTCACAAGATCATTCTCAACGATGACGCTAAACCATGTGTTCAACCACAACGTCGTTTGAATCCCAATATGCAAGAGGTTGTCAAGAAATAGGTTATCAAGTTATTGGAGATGGGTATTATTTTTCCTATATCTGACAGTGAGTGGGTGAGTCCTACTCAAGTCGTGCCTAAGAAGGGTGGATTTACCGTGAAGGAAAATGATAAACATGAGTGGATACCAACAAGGGAAGTCACATGATACCGCATGTGTATTGATTTTCGACGACTCAATGACCATACCAAGAAGGATCATTATCCCCTTCCGTATATTGTCCAGATGTAGGAGCGGTTGAGTGGGCATAAATTCTATTGTTTTCTTGATGGTTATTGAGGCTACTTGCAAATATTCATTGCGGCTGGAGATAGAGAGAAGACGACTTTCACTTGTCCTTATGGAATGTTTGCATACAAGAGAATGCCATTTGGTTTATGCAATGCACCTGCTACATTTCAAAGATGTATGACAGCCATTTTTTCTGATATGGTGGAAAGATTTTTGGAGATCTTCATGGATGATTTCAGTGTCTTTGGGGACTCTTTTGAGGAATGCCTCTCTCATTTGGAGCGTGTGTTACAGAGATGTGAAGACACGAACTTAGTGCTCAATTGGGAGAAATGTCATCTTATGGTATCAGAAGGTATTGTGCTGGGTCACAGAATTTCTGAAGGTGGTATTGAGGTGGACAAAGAAAAAATTGAAGTGATTGAGAAGTTACCTCCACCGGTTAATTTGAAGACGTTGAGAGGATTTCTAGGGCACGCGGGATTTTATAGAAGATTTATTGCGGATTTCTCCCGTATTGCCAAACCTCTCAGTCATTTTCTTGAGAAAGAAGTACCATTTTTTTTGGATGAAAAGTGCATTGAGGCTTTTGAGACTTTGAAGAAGAAACTAGTTAGCGCACCCGTTCTGGTAGTGCCGGATTGGAAAATACCTTTCGAGTTAATGTGTGATGCAAGTGATTTAGCAGATGGGGCTGTGCTTGGCCAACGTCATGGCAAGGTACTCAAGGCCATATATTGTGCTTCTCACACGTTGAACTCCACTCAAGTCAACTATGCAACAACCGAGAAAGTGTTACTAGCTATAGTATTCGCCCTCAACAAGTTTAGATCTTATCTTGTTGGTTCTAAGGTCATTGTTTATACCGACCATGCAGCTTTGAAATATTTGTTGAACAAGAAAGATGCCAAACCGAGACTGCTTAGATGGATTCTCCTACTTCAAGAATTTGATATTGAGATCAAGGACAAGAAGGGTAGCGAGAATGTCGTGGCAGATCATTTAAGCCGGTTGGATTTCGTTGAAGATGAAGGAAAAATAAGAGAGATTGATGATTATTTCCCGGATGAACAACTCATGATGGTGGATGCTCCCCCGAAGATGCAATTTATTCATGACGGTTCGAAACCGAAGGAGAGCTCACCATGGTTTGCCAACATTGTGAATTATTTTTCATGTGAGTATGTTCCACCAAATTGGACATGGCAAAAGAAGAAGAAATTCTTCCACGATTTGAAATTTTATTATTGGGAAAGACCGAACCTTTTTTGGAGGTGTTCGGATGGTATCATAAGAAAATGCGTTCCCGATAATGAAATCTCAAGCATACACTCCTTTTGCCATGACCAAGATACCGGAGGCCATCACGGAGGATGGAAGACAGCATACAAAGTTTTACAATGAGGATTTTATTGGCCCTCTCTTTACAAAGATGCACATCATTTTGCACAGTCTTGTGTTGCATGCCACAAGTGGGGAAATGTGTCTAAGAGGTATGAAATGCCCCTCCAACCTATTTTGGAGTCTGAAATATTTGACGTATGGGGCATCGACTTCATGGGCCCATTCCCTCACTCATTCGGTAATAAATTCATTTTAGTGATGGTAGATTATGTTTTTAAATGGGTTGAAGCACAAGCCTATCCCACTAATGATTCTAAGGTGGTGCTAAAATTCTTAAAGAAAAATATTTTTACTCGATTTGGCACTCCCCGAGCTATCATTAGTGATCGTGGCTCACACTTTTGTAATCGACCATTCACTAAACTTCTTGAGAGTTATGGTGTAAGACACAAAGTCGGCACACCGTATCACCCACAAACAAGTGGGCAGGTTGAAGTGTCAAACCGTGAGGTAAAACGGATTATTGAAAAAACGGTGGACACTAACCGTAAGAATTGGTCGGTGAAGCTTGACGATGCACTTTGGGCCTACCGCACCGCTTTTAAAACACCAATAGGATGTTCACCATACAGATTAGTTTTTGGCAAGTCTTGTCATTTACCCGTTGAATTGGAGCACCGAGCTTATTGGGCTATAAAGTTTCTTAACTTTGACCCCGAGCTTGTAGGAGATCATAGGTTGCTCCAACTCACCGAGCTTGGCGAGTTTCGCCTTGACGCATATGAGAACGCCCAAATTTACATGGAACGAACCAAGCCATTCCATGACCGGAAGATTTTTAATCGAGAGTTCCATGTGAATGATAAAGTGCTCTTGTATAACTCACGTTTGAGATTGTTTCCAGGCAAACTTAGATCGAGGTGGACAGGTCCATTCATTGTTACGAAGGTGTATAAATCGGGTGCAGTTGAGCTAAATGATGGAAAGACGACATATGTTGCCAATGGTCATCGCATTAAGCATTTTATTGAAGGAGAGGGCATACATCGAGAGGAGGAGGTGTTGTTCCTCGAAGACCCCCCGTTGGACTAAAAAAATTTGCATAGTCTAGCTAAAGACTATAAATATAGCACACCACGGGTACTACCTTCCAATTTATCTTTTAAGCATTATCTTTTGGGTGTCTTATGTGCTTATTTGCTCGGTGCTTACTTGAGTAATTATGGTAGTATCCCGATTTGATAATCGGTATAATTCCATCATCTCTACCGTATAATCTCGTCGAGCCAACGACGTAAAACAACAGCGCTCTCGGGAGGCAACCCGTTTCGTGATAATTGCAGTTATTTTTATTGAATATTTTGATAAGTTTGGTGAACCTTAGAATTTTTCGGATTAATTGTTTGGTTGAGAGTCTCTTGACTCACGCCAAGGCTTCTTGACGCTCGCCAACAGTCACTATTCACATACTGAGAGTTTGGGCAATTTGGTGGCGTGCGTCAGTGTGCCTTTGGCGTGCGTCATTGGGTGTTTGACGCACGTCATAAGGGCAGTTTTTGAATAAAACGGTTTTCCTCTTTTCTCTCCCCTTCATAACTCCCATTTAACTCGAAATGACCTCTTTTCACTTCCCATTTTCTTCAGTTTTCACCCACCACTCCACAAATTTCTCCATTTATCACAACCCCTCATAACTTACTCTTTCTCCATTCCTTTTCTTCTTTTGGTTTGAAGAAGTGGAGGCTCATCTTTTTGCTTCCAAGGCACATTTTCTGAATTTCCGGTCATCTCCATAGTTTCCGGCGACCTCCATTTCTGTCTGCGGTGTTCATCATTCCGACAAGGTATTTTGGCTCAGTCCTCATTTTGCAATATAATCTCTTTTAATCATTGTGTTGTTTTGCACTTTTTCCTTTTTACAAACCGGAGGAAGGGCTGATTGTTTTCTTTTGTTGCTTTTGTTGGGTTGTTGTGGCACCGCAACCATGTCTGAATCTTCTGCTCATTCTAGTGGTCGTCAGGGTGACCAGAATAAAAAAAGGAAAGCCCCTGCCCCTGTTGAACCTGAACCTGTTGTCTCTTTTCCTGCAACACCCTTTGGTAGGAGAGCAAGGAAGCATTTTACGTCGTTCTTTAGTCAGTGCACATTGCATTTCGAGTGCGGTATTGATTTCAAGTCGGTCAGTCCTAGGATTCAGAAAATTGTTACAGACCGTAAGTGGGAACTCTTGGCGGCCAACCGTACTTCTACGGTCAATGGCACAATTGTGGCTGAGTTTTACGCTAATTTAGCCGCTGATCCTGTTGAGGCAGCCAAAGGTTCGGTGCCCGTGCGGGGTAAGAACGTTGCTTTTTCAGTCGGGGTTATCAATAACTTCTTTGGTATTCTTGAGATCCCTGCCGATGCTGTCTTTTCTAATGTTTGGAAGTTGAGTGAGGACGGAAATCTGTGGGCTAATGCTCGAGAGGCTAAAAACTATCTCTGTCCGTCCGCCACTTGGGTAGGTAAGCGTTTCAAGTATGGTCAGGCGATTAAGGATGTGAGGGTGATGAAGCATTTCATTAGTCATAACATCATTCCATCCCACAAGGTTAATACTTTTAATTATACCGAGTCCTACCTAGCCCTTGCCATTTTCACCGGTTTACCTGTGGACGTTGGATACAACATGTATCAGGGAGCGGTGGACTTTGCCATGAATCGTCGTGCGAATAGCAATATGCCCCTGCCCTGGCTGATTCATGAGCTTTGTGTCCTTGCCGCAGTCCCTACTTTACCTGATGATCACTTGTTCCCGCCAGTTACTCTTATGATTGGCCCTAGTATCCCAGAGAATGTTAAGCCGTATGATCCCTCTCCCGAATTCCCTGTTCAGCTAGTGCTCCACCTCCTGTTGATGTTCCTACCTCCGGTCCACCTGTCTCGTCGCTTCCTCGCATTCGTGATTGTTAGGAACATGTTATTATGTTTTGATGATGGCCATACTAGCTGTTATAGCAAGCCTGAAATAAGTTAGAATTCTCTGTATAAGTCTTTACTTAGGGTCTGACAAGTTGTATAAGTTAAGTCAGACAAGTATTGTACTAGTTGGTAGGATGGCAAAGCAAAGACGGATATTCGGCGAGTGAAGCCGGCCAAGCACCGACGAGAGAAGTAATGAAGACTTTATGGTCGACTTATAACCAAGGAAGTCGTGATGACCTTGGATAAGTCTAAGTTATGTTTTAAATGATAAAACTCAAATGTTCAAATATGGTGTACACTTTGGTCTCACCCAAATCAAGGATCGGTGAAGTTCAAAGACTCTCCAAATACTAGAACAAAGAAGGAAACGATGAATCGGTGAGTAAAGCGACTTTCGGCAAAGAGAAAACAAAACGGCGAAGAAGAAGTGACGGCTAAGTCGGTAGGCTCACTCGACCGTTCTAGAAACGGCGAAGAGACACCTACAAGGCCGAAATTGATATACGATGAAGATTCGAGAAGATCATGCATTAAATGCTCAAATCATTAAAGGATCAATCAAGGACGGATTATCTCGCTATACGTTTGAAGAAAGAATCCGATCAACGAAATTAAGGAGAATACAATTAAGGGGGAATCAAGAATAAAATCAAGGATTATTCCCTCATTAATATAGCCAACGGACGGAATTTCAAAAACGAAGGTATTCAAGGCTATAAATAGAAGGCATTGACGAAAAAAAGAAAACAACAATCAAGAAAGAAAAATCTAGCGAAACTCTGTCAATTTGAAAAGCCTTCTCTACGAAATTACAAGGATACATCTAGTGATCAACTCGGACTTCAAAGCTACAAAGTCATACTCGGAGCGAGGATTGATCAAGCAAGTGTGTGAATCACATTCACATCAAACTGAAGCAAGCGAATCGAGAGGCAATGCGAGAAGGAGTTGAATCTGTGATAGGCTTGTTGAAGGATCTTGATCTTAAGGAACAACGATGGAAGAGCCGAATCACTTGAAGCTGCTGCCGTCAAGGAGTGATAGTCTTGTAGATTGTGAATCTTGGGAAGCCAATGACAATCATACTATTGTATCTGTGAAAACAATAGTGAATTCCTCCAATCATCACAGGAGAAGAGTGGATTAAGGGATTACACCACCCTGAACCACTATAAGCCTTGTGTCAATTTAATTTCTGCAATTTACTTTACAGCATTCATTTAATTTGCATACATCATAATTTGCATCTGTGACTGTCTAAACCGATTTGAAAACAATATAGTAAGAAGGGACTTATCCGCTGCCCAAAAGCTTTTAACTAGAAGAAGAAAAGTTTTTGAAACTCCACTATAGTTATTCACCCCCCTCGACTATAGTTTCACCCTTCTACGGGACCAACAATTGGTATCGGAGCGGTGTTCCTAGTATCGAACCCGTTCGGATCTAATTTACGTAACAAGGAGATCACATATTTTCAAAGTAGTTTTCAAATCGAGTTTTTCATTCACTTGTCATTTATATCTTCAATTGCACTTGATGGATTCCTCAAACTTCTTGTCAAAAGTACTGTTTTCAATGTTAATAATTTTGATGAATATAAAATAAGAATGTTATCTCATCTTGCAGCAACTCATGAGGAGATGCTGGATGTAATCAACGACGGCCCAATCATGATCACTACTGTGGTAGGCACAGGAGCAGATCAAGGAAAGGAGATAAACAAACCCAAGAAAGATTGGACCAAAGATGACCGGAGAAGAGCAAACCTAGACTTTGTAGCAAAAGATATGATCTTAAAGACTCTAGACGACAACATGTTCATGAGAATAAAGGATTGCAAAACGACAAAGGAGATGTGGGACAAGGCGGCACTAATCAATGAAGGATACGAAGCGATCAAAGAAAATAAACTATCGTTGCAAAACGAAGTTTGAAAATTTCAAGATGAAGGCGGTGAATCCATTGATCGGATGGACAACGATTCTCAAGCATCATCGATGAACTGCAACAGCTTGGTCACACATATCCCCAAAAAGAAGTATGCTTGAAGATCTTGAGAGGACTACCTGAAAGATGGAAGATCATAACATCATTAATCAGAGGAACAACAAATCTTGCAAGCACTGACACTCTGACACTGATGTCCCAATTAAAAGCTCATGAATTCGAATTGAACGGCGAAGATGGTGCTCCGGCGAGAGACACACAAAATCAACGCATTAGTTGCACCCCGAAGAAAGTAACTTTCTTTGAATGCATCGACAAAGAGACACAAGAACTAAAAGAACGGTAGCTTTATTAGTTAAACGTTTTGACGGGTTTAAAAAGAAGCCATTCAAAGGAAATTCATCATCAAACAAAAAGTCAAGCTCAACCGAGAGACATGAAGAAGAAAGATGATGAATACGGATGCTTCAACCGCAACAAGAAAGGTCACTTCAAGGTGATTGTCTGAAGAAAATGACAAAGATGATGAAAAGAAGAAATACAAAGCATCTGAAAAGAAAAGGAGCAAGAAGGCACTTAAGGCAGAATCCAGCAGTGAAAAGCATGAAGAATCATCTGACAATGACTCAGATGATAGTGATGAAGAAGACAGTTCAGAAAATGAAAAAACATGCCTATGTCTCGCTGACCAAAGAATTGGATGAAGATAAAAGTGATAGCTCGGACAACGAGGAAACAAGCCTATGTTTAATGGCTAAAGAATCGGATGAAACGAGGTAACATCTAGTTCATGTTCTTCATCTAATGCATCCACATCTAACACTTTGCACAATCCTCTAGTCTTCCATTAGATACGACGGACCTAGTCCAAATCTCATGACTAAATTTGATGAAATTGAAAAGAATCATGAAATTCGGAAAAGGAATGCAAGGATCTAAGGAAAGAGAATAAGAGGTTAAAGAAAGAACTGGATAAAGCAAAAGTGAATTAACTAGTAAGGAGACCTACTTAAATGATCAACAAAAAGCGGAGATGATCATACATCATTATTAACGATCGATTAAGGAAATCTCCTCACCGGTGAAGGTATCCTTTGCACCACTAAAGGCACCGGCTTACAAACCCCAAAAAGGTTTGGATCCGGATCGGTCTTGGCTACAACGATCGGGATGAACGTAGGAATAATGGTCAACACAATTCTAAATTGAGGACCACTAGTGGACCAAAATTTAGAAAGAGACGAACCATGTCTCCAACGAATCATCATCTGTTCCGGTGAAGTCAAAACCCGGTGTAGTGAAACGACAAACTAAATCCTCATTCCGGTCAATCAAGAACAAAAACCATCGAAAGGAAAAGGAAGACTTTACCCTTCGAGAGGATGATTGGAATGTTGCTCCCGCAAAATACAAGAAGAAACCATTCCACAAAATGCATCATGTGTTTAAGAAAAACCAATCGTTCTAGACACATGAAGCAAGAAAGGTTTCCTACTTGCATTTTGGAAAGTAAAGAAGGATGCAAATGCACCAAAAGGTGGAGAAAAGTATCGAATACCTTCGGTAAAAATACTAGAAGCTATTCTGCCATGCCTTATACATATGAAGTTGATGACTTCAATTATCCAAAAAGAAGACCTTTTGGATACACCCTTGGTATGTGAGGCATGATTGCTAACATGTATGGACCCAAACAGTTTTGGGTACCTAAACTTAATTAATCTGTTTTGTAGGATGTCCGGTACATAGACGGTGGATGTTCCGGACACATGACGAGAAACAAGAGATGGCTCACTGACTTCAAAGCTTTTGATGGACCCAAAGTCACATTTGGAGGTAAAGAAAACCCTGGCAAAATTAATGGGGAAGGCACAATAATCAAGAACAATCTAAAGATTCAGAATGTGGCATATGTCAAGGGACTCAACTTCAATCTGATGAGCATCAGTCAATTTTGTGACAAAGGCTACAATGTGCACTTCAACAAAGAAGGATGCAAAGTGATTCACAGTCAAACCAACACAATAGTTCTTGCAGGAAGAAGACAAGACAACATGTATGTGGTGGATTGGAGAACGACCAAGGCGAAACATGTCTACTTGTCAAGAATAAACAATCAACAAGTTTGGATTTGGCACAAAAGATTAAATCACACGAATTTCAAGACCATCAACAAACTATCAAGGAGCAAGTTAGTTGAAGGCACACTGAGAGATCACATTCAAAAAGGAAAGTCTATGTGATGCTTGTCGAAAGGAAAACAAATAAAAAGCTCATTCAAGTCAAAGCCTCATCAATCTACAACAAGAGTTCTACATCTGCTACACATGGACCTGTTTGGACCAGTCACACCAGTGAGTGTGAGTGATAAGAAATACACTCTTGTAGTGGTGGATGACTTCTCAAAGTACACCTGGACCATCTTCATGAATAAGAAGAAAGAAACACTCAAGAAGGCTGCAGATTTGTTGAGAAGACTCCAGAATGAGAAAGAACTAAAGATTATCAAGATCAGATCAGATAGAGGCACTGAATTTCTAAATGAAATTATCGAACCTATTGTGAAGAAAATGGAGTATTACATCAACTATCTCAGCGGGAACTCCACAACAAAATGGTGTAGCGAAAAGAAGAAACGAGAACCATCAAGGAAGCGATCGGGACAATGATAGCGAGAAGCATGTTTACCAAAGAGATTTTGGGTTTGAAAGCGACAAACACGACATGCCATACACAAAACAGATCAATCATCAACAAACACCATGGAAAAACTCCATATGAAATATGGAATGGTAGAAAACCCAATATCTCATATTTTCATATGTTTGGATCAAAATGTTTTGTCTTAAACGAGAATCAACCGCATACATTTGATGAGAAGGTGATGAAGCAATCTTCATGGGATACTCAGACACCAGCAAAGCATTCAGAGTACTAAATAAAAGAACTTTGGTAATTGAAGAATCAATACATGTGGTTTTTGATGAACCAAACACAAATGATGAAGATCTTCAAGATCAAGAAGAGAAAGCACCACAAAGAGAAATCTATACAAATGCAACCATACCAACTACTATCCTGAATCATCATTCTGAAGATCAAGAGGAGCCACATACCAATACACCAGATGAAGCTCCTCAAGTTGAAGTTCATGCTCAGCATGAAGGTATGGAAGCACCAAGTGAAGATCAACTTCAACCAAATCTAAATTGGCTAAGAGACCATCTGAAGAACAAGTCATTGGAGACATTCACACGGGAGTCGAACCGAGAAGACAAGCTGGAGCACATGCTAACTCGCTTTCTATCACAAGTGGAACCCAAGACCATAGATGATGCAATCCAAGATGCAGATTGGATCAACGCCATGCAAGAAGAACTAAATGAATTTGAAAGAAATGAAGTCTGGGAACTTGTTGACAGACCTGAAATGGCCAACATCATTGGTGCGAAATGGGTATTCAGGAACAAGATGGATGAGGAAGGAACTGTTGTCAGAAACAAAGCAAGGCTAGTTGCAAAAGGCTATTCCCAAGCTGAAGGAATAGATTATGATGAAACTTTTGCTCCAGTAGCAAGATTGGAAGCAATCAGACTTTTTCTAGCATTTGCTGCACACAAAGACTTCAAAGTCTATCAAATGGATGTAAAGAGTGCATTCTTAAATGGACTCTTGGAAGAAGAAGTTTATGTAGAACAACCTCCTGGATTTCAAATTAAAGGAAAAGAAGACAAAGTATACAAACTCAAGAAGGCCCTCTATGGACTCAAACAGGCACCTAGAGCCTGGTATGAAACACTTGTCACGGGTTTCGATCAAGAATGGATTCGGCAAAGGAACTATTGACAAGACTCTATTTAAACTGGAGGAAGGAGCAAGCACATTGCTAGTGCAAATCTATGTTGATGATATAATCTTTGGATCGAGAGGATGAAAAGTTTGTGTGAGAAATTTGCAAACCTGATGAAGAGCAAATTTCAGATGAGCATGACGGGAGAATTAAACTACTTCCTTGGCCTTCAAGTAAAGCAAATGAAGGATGGCATTTTCATTAGTCAAGCAAAGTATACAAGAGATTTGATACACATGTATGGGATGGATACAAGTGGCACAGCAGACACACCAATGTGTGCCAGAGTCATACTTGAAAAAGATGAAGGAGGAAAAGATGTTGATCAAAAATTGTATAGAGGAATTATTGGATCATTATTATACTTAACTGCAAGCAGACCTGACATAGCATTTGCAGTAAGAGTATGTGCAAGATTTCAAGCTCAACCAAAAGAATCACATCTTAGCTAAAGCGCTAAAAGGATAATCAAATACTTGAAAAACACTTTAAATGTTGGTATTTGGTATCCAAAAGATGGAGGATTTACATTGATATCATATTCGGACTCGACTATCTTGGATGCAAAATAGATAGAAAAAGCACCTCCGGAACTTGCCAAATGCTAGGAACCGAGACTAGTCTCTTGGTTCGGTAAAAAGCAAAACTCCATATCTACATCAACAAATTTGACGCGAGAATACATAGCGACGGTAGTTTGTTGTGCACAAATCTTGTGGATAAGACAACGGCTAAGGGACTATGGAGTAGAAGAGAAAACAATTCCAATCATGTGTGATAACACAAGTGCAATATCTATTACGAAAAAATCCAAACATTGCACTCAAGAACAAAGCACATTGATGTAAGACATCATTTTATCGAGACCATGTTGAAAAGGGGGATGTCATCCTAAAACACATACCCACCGAAGATCAATTGGCCGACATCTTCACTAAACCACTCGGTTATGAAAGATTCAGCAAGCTAAGAATTGAGTTAGGAATGATTGAAATTGAATAAGTATCAAAAAGCGGCTAACTGGAGTAATCGGCTAAGTGACTTCATTAACTGGTACGACCTTTGCCGTTACAGGAGATGCAGCAAGTAAGGCACTGGCATCCAGCGAAGGTAACTTAACTGATTGTTAGGAACAGTGAAGTGGAGCAGCTAAGTAAAGAACCTATAGAACGGCTAAGTGGCCAGCGAAGGCACTTCACCGAAATAAAGACTTGGACAAATTAAGAGTGTGAACAAAATCAATTCTGATTACACGTGGAGAATAAGGAAATTATGGGGGATTATTCTATACACACGTGGCGATCAACTTATGATCATGGAGGTAATTATATTATTTTTTCGAATTTTAAACTCCTCGATTCCCGGACTCTATCATTACTTGCCTCAAACCACACCCCCACTCCACTCGAATATCGCGATCTTCATACGCAAAATCACGCCATTTATGTCACAAGTCCTTCCATATTCAAAACCACGTTCACACTACCCAAATCACACTATATAAACAATACTTAGAGATTTTCAGAAATCTTTACATACTTCTGCAAATTACAAACCCTACTTTTTCTCACTAAAACCTCAAGATATACTCTTCTAATCCTTCTCTACCTATCAATGGCTTCATCCTCCCAAATCACTGCTACTGAAAAATACTACGAAAAATCAATCATAACCGGCTCGTTTTTCAAACCTGAGCACTATCTCTCATTTTGTGATAATGACTCAAAAGCTCAACGTTTGGTTGATTGCTGCTCGAATTTGGGGCTGATGACTTTCCTAAACCCTCCAATAACTGGAATCTGCTATGAGAATCTGATAGCGTTTTGGAAAAACGCCAAATTTGTGCCTAGCACAAAGAAGACTGAAGTTGATCGCATCCAAAGCTCAATCTTTGGAAGAGAAATAATCATCACACCAGGTGCACTCAACCGTTACCTTCACCTTCCATTGAAAGGACCTGCTAATGTCAAGCTTTTCACAACTGACATTGCAAAGTTCTGGACTAAGATAGCCAAAAGTCCAAAGAAAAACAGCAAAACATACAATCTACCCAGATCAACGCTCAAACTTCCGTTTGCTGAGTTTGTGTTAGGTGTAGTGCCCGAAAGACAATTTGTGTAATTGTTTTTATGACAGAATTTATCTCACCTTATTACTTGCTTTGTGCTTGTAAATAATACACTGCTGCAAACCCTAAGTATATCAGTATGTAACCGCTTAACTCAGTGTATGGCATGCACGTGAGGATTGAGTTAGTGGTGATATACTTAAACTGTTAGTCCGTGGTGAACTTAATCAGAGTTTAGGGTCTCTTGATTAAAACACCAATAATGCGCCCAGAACACCTTAGGGTGTGATAGTCTTATCCGGACCGTCGGTAGAGGGTACCTACGTGGGGCATTTATATATGATGGCATTCATATAGATTTGGACCGATTTAAT
Organism: Gentiana straminea; assembly: GCA_036785695.1. Lineage (NCBI taxonomy): Eukaryota > Viridiplantae > Streptophyta > Magnoliopsida > Gentianales > Gentianaceae > Gentiana > Gentiana straminea. The sequence goes on along the minus strand of JAVUPR010000224.1, from coordinate 7,315,471 downwards.
CTGAATTTCTCGGTATAATTCCATAATCGAGGAATCTTATTAAATCATTAGATGATCATATATGGATCAACCTTAATCCTGAGGTGATCACATGATGCTGCTTGTCCCGGGGTAGTGTTTGATGTGTTAGTTACGGTTCACTTTAATATGTGTTCCAAGCCACTTCTCATTGGCACTATCTCCGGATGAGTGAGTAGTTCGATTTTCACCGACATGGAATCCATTCCTTCTGCGGGAAGTAGAGAGAAGATCCCTTATTTGTTAGCCCTAAGAAAGTGATCGATCCCGGGAGTTCACATTTGACTAATTAGCTACTAGTCGGATATGTTTACTAATTGATCATCGGGGGTTGATGGTAAATAAGGATAAGATATTCGAGTCGGGTTCACGGAGACTTCCCACTCGGAATGGACGATCTATGGAGGGTTAATCCGTATGTAGTGATTATATCAATGGACGCTTATTCACTCTATGGGTTGAGTATAAGTATACATCTATAATCGGTAGAGTTCGGTTTCGGGTTTATGGTGGCGTAATCCCGGAATTAATAATTAATGTACTTATTACGTTCGACGAATAATTAATTATTGGAGCTACTGGTTATAGGTCCATGGTCCCCGATGTGGCTTCTGTAATTCGGACTAGTAATCTTGTTACTTGGGCCTCAGTAATAATTAATTGGCTGGGCTAATTAATTGATATGCATAGATATTATTTAGTTGGGCTAAATAATATAATACACATAAAAGACATTTTATGTGGGCTTTTAAACCCTAGGGGTGGCGCCTCATACTTCATTAAATGCAAGATTTGATTTTCTTGTGTGATTAATGATTTATTTGTAATTGATTGATTGATTAATCACAATCTTTTATAAATGGAATTATCCTTTATTGTGATTTCTTTTTAATTATTTATTTAATTAATTAGAAACTTGGAGGCCAAGGATTTACTCTCCTATATAAAGAGAGTTCTTCCAAGACATATGTGCATGGAAAATTTCGCCCCACTTATTAAAAAAGAGAGGAAAAATTTGTTTCTCTTGTCTAGGGTTTTAGAGGAAGAAAAACTTGGAGTTTTTCTTAGTGTTGCATATCGAGGAGGTTTGTGTATCAAGAAGGGTGTCCACCAACCGCCGTTTGGAGAACACATCGGAAGATCAAGGCGACTCTTCCCGTTATTGGTAACATAATCTTAAACCCCCTTGTAGTACTTAAGTCCTTTAATTATGAATTGTGTCATATTAATCGTGATCCATCCGCTGCGCATAGATCTAACTCGTTTAGATCTAAGAACCCGCATCCTTCGTTGGGTTTCCGTTCGTTGCTGCGAAGTGGCTGCTGTAACAGAAAAACGCAGGATTCACATAAACCCTAACTGTGACTTCTTCGATTTTACGGGAACAATTGGACCGTTCAAATTAAAATCCGACCGGTCGGATCGATAATCATGGAGTTTTGGACGTGAGATAAAATGTTCAGGACGATCGGGATTCATCTTCATCCCCGATCGATCTCGGGAAGTATATGATGCGCCGCTCTGTGAGAGTCCGTTTCGGCGGCAAGTTGGGCGGCTCACCGAGGAAGATTGACAAGTCAAAGCTCCGATCCGACCGTCCATCTTGACGTCCGAAGAATGAAGATCAGATCTGGAAAGTTTCATCCCGATCCAAGTTCGTTTGATATGCCGATCGTCGAAGATTCCTAACAGCTGCTGATTAGGGTTTTAATTTATTTTCGAATAGATTAGTTACGGGGGTGCCAACGGTCCATCTCGGTGTTTATTTTCCGCACTAGTATACATGTGTAGATTTTATGAGTAGAACCGGAAAATTTGCCATGACATGCATCATATCATGAATTCCACTCCATATGCATACATGTAGAAATTAATTCGAGGAATTAGTTAGGCATGTATAAAACACGCGATTAGTTTTAATTAATTGTTTGATATTAATTAGAAACTAATTAGGGTAAAAACCGAGGAACACTGGTTTTTTCAATCGTCGAGGTTGGGTGATGGATTCTCGGTGAATCCCACTCTGCGAAAGCATAAGGAGTAAAATTCCGAAACCTCATGGTTAAGGTGTTGGATTCTCGGTGAATTCTACCTTACCTAAGACGAGATTACGTTTTTGTTCCGTAGTGTCTACGTGAAAGTTTGATGTTTAAGGACTGGATAATCACGGGCAAACAGGTTCGAAAGTGGTTTAACCACGGTTGGGTGGTCAACGGTAGCTACGGCTCAATCGACTTCACCCTCCACGTGTGGCGTTTGCACGGGGGTCGGCAATGCGAGCCATCCGAAGAGCCACTACGGCTCAACGGACCTCTCCTAGCCTTGACCCGTCCGACGGCCACATATGTTCTAACGAATAGGTCGGGTGGGCTAGCCCACATAACCGACAACATTCGGGCCTATGATTTATTGTTCCTTAATGTAACATCAAGTCCAAAAACGTGATCAGTAAACCCACCACTTTTTCAAAATATTGAGTCGGAGCGGGAGAGGCGACACCGACCCCACGGCCTCTGCCGTTGACACAAGCAACGTGAGAGAATGGTGACGCCTCGTGCCGGCTCGGGACCGGCCTCCCTAAGGAAGGCCTTCACCGCTATCAAAATTCAAGGCTTGGTCTCCGAAAGGATAGGATTTTGGGTACTCGTCGGGTCACCGACCGACCCTAAGGCGGCACACTCGGGGTCTACCTAAAAATGCGAGACGAGTAGGTCACACTCATAAAGGGTATTTTTGGAAGTACCTTGGCTGAAAAAGGAAAGGTGATTGAAGATCACAAATGAGATGTTCGATTCTCAATCGATCTTCAATATTAATCGAAACCTCTTTGACCTACCCTAAGGCGGCACTGAGGCGTTAGATTAAATCCTTGGAACGGTAGGATAGACTATAAGTACTTAGTTTATGTTCCTAAAATTATAGTAGTGTATGATTTGGATTTATTTTCTCGTCTATTTTATTTACAACCGTTAAATATATCTCTACGAGGTGCTAGACTCTTGCTAGTGTAAAATTGACTAGTAATGACTTCGTTAAAAGGTGGTAAGTAACTAGAACGTTGTATTTATTAATCTCACATGCGATTAATTTTTCGGAAGAGATATTTCTCTTCAAGCCTTCAAAACTTAAGTGACGTAAATAGACGTGTCACTGCTGTCGCTCGTGCAGAACGAGAGACAACCGTAGTTAGTTTGAAAGATGATTGGGACGATAAAATTCTTCTAGTGAATTGTGTAGTGTCTACACGAGAAATTTTCTGATAGAAAAATTGGAGAATCATAAATTAAAGTGTCGCTAGTTAGACGGTATTTGGAACCGATAAACTAGTGGGAGCTTTTATATTATGTTTTTCTAATTTATTAGAAAATCGGTCCCACCGGGTAACACTTTCATTAGACATCCCACGAGTTCACGAGTAGTGTCTACTCAAACGAACTGCTAGTTCAAGACTATTTCCTTTTAAGGAAAGTTAAGAATGGGAAAGAATGTCTATAAGTGTTAATCATCTTAACTAAAGTTTTGAGGCTAAACCGAAACATTAATTAAAGAAAGTATAGGATAAGGAAAGTGATTTCGGATCACTAACCAATGAATCCTTAGCGACTTTCTTAACCGAGTAACTCGACTCGGTAGCTTAGTTCTTTGGAAGAACAAGGAAGGTTTGTGCATTAACAATTAATAAAGTAGACAACGGGCGAGTTATTTCAGCTATAATAGTGGGAGTGATATAAGGAAATGAATTTCGGATTCTATCCTTGAATATCACAGAAAAATTTATTTTTCTGTTTACAGATTCGTTGAAACAATTGGATTCACTTTCAACTCGATATATTGTTGCCTCATTAAAAGTGAATATGACATTTGTAGTATGAATCCGAGACTCGGGCTTTTGTTTGATAAAGTCAGAACCACTTAGAACAGCTGAATAAGTATGTGTAATACATCTAAAACTATTAAAGGTAAAAGGTTTCCGTATTAAGATAAGCGACCTTTCAATATCTGTTAATTAATGCATATATCCTAGAGATAAGACCTGACGACTGGCTAAGGGTGATTCCTATCTCCCAGTCTAGGAACACTATCTCAAAGGAACAATGACTAAGTTTCCTTTCAATCGGGAAAGGGTAATAGATTTGAAGGGGTAACATAGCTTGTTCACCATGACCTTCGGGGTCTAGTGAGAGATACAAGCTAGTGGGAGATTTTGAGTGGTGACATTTTGTCTGATAACTACTCGAAACGTGATTTAGTTTGTCGAAAGAATACGAGGAGGAGTCTCTGATTTTAGCAGAGAATAGAGTATTCCATGCTCAGAAATAGGCTATCGCATAGTCTTGGGACTGATGCTCGGCCTACCTCCTAGTGGAATGTTTCTCACTGAGGAAGAAACCATAGACTTGCCCTATATAGTTATTGATATGCTACAATACAACGCTAAACTCGATTAAGATAATTCGTTGCAAAATAACGGTTAACATTATTATGTAAACCGAGAAGTCTACCTAGAAGATGCTAGTGAGTTTATGGATAAGGAGTGAATTCGGTTCACACCACATCCGTAAATGTAGGCATTTAGCATTGAATGCTTGAAGGTAGGACTGGGGATTTTGCGCATACGTTCAGATTGTGACTGTTCATGAAATATCTTAATGAGACGAGTGAAGGTTGATTATAAGATTCTTGAGATCAGAAAGTGAAGGTTGAACTGTCACAAGCCTTCTGATAGAATCTATAAGTAACAACCTTAAACCTTGGAGTACGGTTACCCAAGGGTAGTTACTATCTGATTTAATCAGACCACATCCAACATTAGTTGTTGGTGATTACACTGATAAATACTACTAGATCAGAATGTCAATCCACCCAAGACACAGTGGGAGTATGGTTTAACCGTTGACCCATTGTGATTTTGTGGACTTTATAATCTCAAGGGGTGATTGATAACCTATGGCTCTTGGTGGGTTTGTATAAGATTCGATTATAGAGGTTGGTTTGAAAACCTTAACCCCGTGAATGGAGTTTTGGTACTCCGGTTACTGTTCGACCTCTTGTAGAACCACCGAGTGTCTCGGGCCCGGTGGGAGCAATTGGATCTACATAGAAAAGAGTCGAATGAATAGGAAAGTTTAAACTTTCAGCGCAAAGGTGAGTGGTATAGGGGTGATTCCCTGACAAGTAGAGAGTTAACCAGACCTTGAACTCTCTCACCACTCAGTCTTGCTAGATTTCGTTAGAAAGCAGAAAATAGGGGTGATTCCCTGAGACTTTCTTGCCGAACAACGGAATCTGAATTCATTCGAAACAGAAGGGTTTTAGCTAAGAATGAATAACGGATTCGTTACAAAGCAGAAGATAGGGGTGATTCCCTAAGACCTTTTTGCGAGACTATCGATATCTTAATTCATTCAGAAAGAACCTTTGGTAGGAGGCCTGCCATGGCTTATATCCTTTGTGGATTTAAGAGAACCTCTCGGTCATTTAAAAGTCACATGTTTTAAAATATGTGGACTTGACCAAAATATTGATAAGTTTTTCGAAGACTGGATATCAATATTGGTAATGTAGTAGTAGTATTAGTGTTCATAAATGATAACACTAAAATGGTTGGAAACAACATGGGTGTGCTATCTGAAGTCGGAAACTGACACGCCAAGATTCTCTGGATGAGAGAATTGGACTATATTCTAAGAATTTGATTCGGTCAAATTCACAAGAATGAGTCATTGGCTATCCCATCCGTCTTATTGGTTAAGATGATCATGCATATACTTATACAACATTCAACGAGAGTAGTCCTACCTTACATCTCAGGAATGATTCTCTAAATCTCCGGATAAAGAGAAAATGGGATAGAGTCTCTCTTGGATAACGGAAAGTCAGGTTATCACAAGTCAATAGTAGTCGAATCTCGGATTCGTGCATTGGAAAGCATTTTAGTACGTCCTCAAGTATCGTTAGAGAACGAGGAATCATATGCTTGTATATTCAGGTGCAAACTTGAATATGGTTGACTACAACGATTCGACTTGTAGTCGGATTAAGGATGATCATTAAGTTGATCTCGGGCTCGGTGTTTACTCATAGTGCTTAGAATTTCCTTTTTGGTCCGGGAGTAATTCCGGGTCGATAAGCCGATATCACTTCATTGTGAAAACGGTGAAGAGATAGCTTAGAAGGATCTTCTCGGTCACAAGAAGTCAAAAGCATATTGAGAGAGAGTACCGCCCGATTGGAAGGACCGACAACGTTTCAATCCTAAAGATCGTCTCGAGTCGACAACCTAGCTAATCGGTGTACCAAGTCGAGTGCTTGGAGGGTACGGCATTGATGGATATGTCTCATCTGCTTTTAGAGCAAGTGGGAGAGTGTTGTGAATAAGATGAGAAAGGGTGTGCTCTAAAAACAATCATTACTTGTCATTTCGTGCAAGTGGGAGATTGTTAGGTGTAGTGCCCGAAAGACAATTTGTGTAATTGTTTTTATGAAAGAATTTATCTCACCTTATTACTTGCTTTGTGCTTGTAAATAATACACTGCTGAAAACCCTAAGTATATCAGTATGTAACCGCTTAACTCAGTGTATGGCATGCACGTGAGGATTGAGTTAGTGGTGATATACTTAAACTGTTAGTCCGTGGTGAACTTAATCAGAGTTTAGGGTCTCTTGATTAAAACACCCATAATGCGCCCAGAACACCTTAGGGTGTGATAGTCTTATCCGGACTGTCGGTAGAGGGTACCTACGTGGGGCATTTATATATGATGGCATTCATATAGGACTGGACCGATTTAATGTGAATTTCTCGGTATAATTCCGTAATCGAGGAATCTTATTAAATCATTAGATGATCATATATGGATCAACCTTAATCCTGAGGTGATCACAGGATGCTTTGCTTGTCCCGGGGTAGTGTTTGATGTGTTAGTTACGGTTCACTTTAATATGTGTTCCAAGCCACTTCTCATTGGCACTATCTCCGGATGAGTGAGTAGTTCGATTTTCACGGACATGGAATCCATTCCTTCCCGGGAAGTAGAGAGACGATCCCCTTATTTGTTAGCCCTAAGAAAGTGATCGATCCCGGGAGTTCACATTTGACTAATTAGCTACTAGTCGGATATGTGTACTAATTGATCATCAGGGGGTTGATGGTAAATAAGGATAAGAAATTCTGAGTCGGGTTCACGGAGACTTCCCACTCAGAATGGACAGTCTATGGAGGGTAATCCGTATGTAGTGATTATATCAATGGACGCTTATTCACTCTATGGGTTGAGTATAAGTATACATCTATAATCGGTAGAGTTCAGTTTCGGGTTTATGGTGGCGTAATCCCGGAATTAATAATTAATGTACTTATTCTGTTCGACGAATAATTAATTATTGGAGCTACGGTTATAGGTCCATGGTCCCCGATGTGGCTTCTGTAATTCGGACTAGTAATCTTGTTACTTGGGCCTCAGTAATAATTAATTGGCTGGGCTAATTAATTGATATGCATAGATATTATTTAGTTGGGCTAAATAATATAATACACATAAAAGACATTTTATGTGGGCTTTTAAACCCTCGGGGTGGCACCTCATACTTCATTAAATGCAAGATTTGATTTTCTTGTGTGATTAATGATTTATTTGTAATTGATTGATTGATTAATCACAATCTTTTATAAATGGAATTATCCTTTATTGTGATTTCTTTTTAATTATTTATTTAATTAATTAGAAACTTGGAGGCCAAGGATTTACTCTCCTATATAAAGAGAGTTCTTCCAAGACATATGTGCATGGAAAATTTCGCCCCACTCATTAAAAAAGAGAGGAAAAATTTGTTTCTCTTGTCTAGGGTTTTAGAGGAAGAAAAACTTGGAGTTTTTCTTAGTGTTGCATATCGAGGAGGTTTGTGTATCAAGAAGGGTGTCCACCAACCACCGTTTGGAGAACACATCGGAAGATCAAGGCGACTCTTCCCGTTATTGGTAACATAATCTTAAACCCCCTTGTAGTACTTAAGTCCTTTAATTATGAATTGTGTCATATAAATCGTGATCCATCCGCTGCGCATAGATCTAACTCGTTTAGATCTAAGAACCTGCATCCTTCAGTTTGGACCAGTTATCACCAAAAATATTGAAGGCAGAAAAGGGTCAATGGAAAACCTGACTGAGGTACGAATTAAACTGATGGCCATTATCTACAATCGCATCAAATTTGACTGGGCAACATTTGTGTTCAATCGAATGAAGGATCAGATTCAAAAGGAAATCGATCTATCCATCACTGCACCAGGCAAGGGTTTGCAGAAAAAGGGTGATTTCTGGGAGAGGAAATCATATGGGTTCCCTCTTCAACATTTGTTCAATCAATTGAAAGTACGACCCACAAACTTGCAGTCTCCACACAAATCCAAGACGATGTTTACTTACATCAAGGCTTCCCTAAAACCCAAACCCATAGCTGGGATCAAAAGAAAGCAACCTGAAGGCAGTAGATCAGGAGTGGGACGGAGAACCAGATCTCAAAAGACACAAGAGGAGGCCAATATGCCTGACACCAGCAATTTGGATGAGCCTGTGACCATCAGTGATGACACAGCAACAGAAGAAGAAACGCAGCCAGAGGGAGTCACCTACCTGGAAGAAGGTGAATAAGGATATAGACTCACCTCATCTGATGAGGAGGAGAAGCAAGGTGAAGATGTTGAGGATGAAAGTGATGAGGGTGAAGAGGATGCCCATGTGGCACCAGAAGAAATTGATCCAGAAAGAGTGTTCAATCTGGACATTCAACCCCTCATTGTGGACATGGAAAGGCAATACTACAGCAGGCAAAATCTAAAGACTGCCTTAAGGAGTGAAGCAACCTCCTTCCATCACAAGATTGAGGCCCTCATCAGCCATATCAAAATTCAAGATGAGGTCATGGAGAGACAGGGAAACTTAATTTGCAACTTACAACACCTCATCCCTCACCATGTCCAAACCAATCTTGAATACCATGCTGAGACGGTTGACAACAATCTCAAGCCATTGGTAGACACCCTCAATGCTCACACAGCCAAAATTCAGCATCTAGATGAAATCATGGAACATTACGGCAAGCAACTGGACTTTCTCATCAAAGTTGGTGAGGCCAACAAAAAAATACTGGAGAGAAAGTATGGCCCTCTCCCTGAGTCTGATGCGGCAATTGCAGACCTTGAGGCACGTTTTGATGCTACCACAAAGGGGGAAGGTAACTCAAAGCCTGAAAGCTCCAGTGGGAAAGGAAAGGTGGAAAGCTCCAGTGGAAAGAGAAAGGGCAGAAAAGGCGAGGACAGCAAAGGCAAGGGCATCAGGTTTGAAGAAATGAAGAAGTAAACCAATTGCCTGTTGCTTAATTCAATTCAATTTATCTTATCATTTGCCTTTGTTCATTTAAATAAAAAGATGCAATATCTTATTGCCCTATGATGGATGAATAAAATTATTGAACTTTTTATCTGTTGTGTATTATGAAAATCTTGATTACTTATGTTCAGGCTTATGAGGGTTTTGGCATCATCAAAAAGGGGGAAATTGTTAGGAACATGTTATTATGTTTTGATGATGGCCATACTAGTTTGTTATAGCAAGCCCGAAATAAGTTAGAATTCTCTCGTATAAGTCTTTACTTAGGGTCGACAAGTTGTATAAGTTAAGTCGGACAAGTATTGTACTAGTTGGTAGGATGGCAAAGCAAAGACGGATATTCGGCGAGTGAAGCCGACCAAGCACCAAGAGAGAAGTAATGAAGACTTTATGGTCGACTTATAACCAAGGAAGTCGTGATGACCTTGGATAAGTCTAAGTTATGTTTTAAATGATAAAACTCAAATGTTCAAATATGGTGTACACCGGTCTCACCCAAATCAAGGATCGGTGAAGTTCAAAGACTCTCCAAATACTAGAACAAAGAAGGAAACAAGAATCGGTGAGTAAACCGACTTTCGGCAAAGAGAAAACAAAACGACGAAGAAGAAGTGACGGCTAAGTCAGTAGGCTCACTCGACCGTTCTAGAAACGGCGAAGAGACACCTACAAGGCCAGAATTGATATACGATGAAGATTCAGAAGATCATGCATTAAATGCTCAAATCATTAAAGGATCAATCAAGGACGGATTATCTGCTATACGTTTGAAGAAAGAATCCGATCAACGAAATTAAGGAGAATACAATTAAGGGGGAATCAAGAATAAAATCAAGGATTATTCCCTCATTAATATAGCCAACGGACGGAATTTCAAAAACGAAGGTATTCAAGGCTATAAATAGAAGGCATTGACGAAAAAAGAAAACAACAATCAAGAAAGAAAAATCTAGCGAAACTCTGTCAATTTGAAAAGCCTTCTCTCGAAATTACAAGGATACATCTAGTGATCAACTCGGACTTCAAAGCTACAAAGTCATACTCGAACGAGGATTGATCAAGCAAGTGTGTGAATCACATTCACATCAAACCGAAGCAACCGAATCGAGAGGCAATCGAGAAGGAGTTGAATCTGTGATAGCCGTTGAAGGATCTTGATCTTAAGGAACAAGAAGGAAGACCGAATCACCGAAGCTACTTTGCGGTCAAGGAGTGATAGTCTTGTAGATTGTGAAGCTTGGGAAGCCAAGGACAATCATACTATTGTATCTCGTGAAAACGATAGTGAATTCCTCCAATCATCACGGGAGAAGAGTGGATTAAGGGATTACACCACCCCGAACCACTATAAGCCTTGTGTCAATTTAATTTCGCAATTTACTTTACGCATTCATTTAATTTGCATACATCATAATTTGCATCTCAGGACTTTGTCTAAACCGATTTGAAAACAATATAGTAAGAAGGGACTTATCCGCTGCCCAAAAGCTTTTAACTAGAAGAAGAAAAGTTTTTGAAACTCCACTATAATCATTCACCCCCCCCTCTGACTATAGTTTCACCCTTCTCTGGGACCAACAGTGATGCAGACGTAAGAGCTAGGTTTGAGTTGCTTGAGTCTGAGATGGCAGCTATGCGTGGAGCATTGTGGGCGGCTGACACCAATTCTAGGCTAGGATTTGAGAGTGTGCTGCGTGGTTTGAATGATCTACGGATTGGTTCCCGTGGTCATCGTTCCTTTGATGAGGTTTTTCATCCCGGTTATACGGATCGTGCCGATGATTTTGATACCCCCGCTGAGGACGACTATCCGATCCCTGTTTGGATTCATCCTTTCCCTAGGCCAGCTAGACCTCCACCCCATCCTGTTGCTCCGAGTAGCACTTCTGCCTTTTCTTCTGCAAGTACAAGTTCAACCGGTGCTGTTTTTGCAGCTTTTGCAGGACAGAGTTTGTCAGGTTCGATGATTACGTCTATTGGTGACGGAGCTGGCAGTTCATCTTCTCAGTCTATGCTTTCCGCCGGTTTCCCGGATTTTTCTATTCAGATGTTATCCAACCCGTTTGCGGCAGATGATCAGGGTGCTGGTTTGTTCCATCCTTCGACGATTCCGCCTACCAGTACGATTACTCCTTTGGCTGCTCATGTGCTTGTTGATGAGGATGATGAAGAGGAGCTTCCCCTTGCTTCTCCCTCTGTTCCTGCATCCTCTGCCGATGCCGTTTAGTGCTTTTGTTCACCACACTTTGTTTGTCTTTATTATCTAGCCGTATGTGGCTTTGTTTTTATTTTCTGCAGTTTGTGTCGTTTTGTTGAACTATTTTGTCATTTTGATCTTTGTGTGGATGTTGAAAATGTTGTTTCATTTTGGGATTGCTGCTTTGTAATCAAGTACTACCAGTGTGTTGAATTTGTGTTTTTTCTGTCTGCCCAATATTGTTAAATTATCTGTGATTAATTTGGGTAGATATGTCTTTCCAGGTGTTTTGACTTGCATCATTACCGTTTTGGCGTGTGTCAGTGTCTTTTTGCCTTGTTGACGTACGCCATCCCTCTTTGACGCACGCCATTACCTTTTGTCCACACCTGACGCACACACAATAGGCTTGGCGTACGCCAACCTACCTGTGGCACACGTCAACCGACTTGACAACCATCAATCACGCCTCTGCCCCCACAGAACCCTAGGATTAGTCTTTGTCCCCTTGACGCACGTCAAGATAGGCTTGACGCGTGTCACCTACGCGTTTTCAGCCTATTAATGCCTCAAACCCTAAAATCTTCTATTTTTAACTCCACAACTACCTCTCTATTTCTTTCCCTCCTTTTTGCCTATTTTCTTCTTCTGTTTCCTGTCACCATGTCTTCTCCTCAAGATGATCGTCCCGTGCTTTTCTTTGACATGGCTGGTGCAGATGCCGTGCACAACTACACCGAACTCTTCAGTCATCGTCCAATTCTCTTGGAACGAGGTATTAACTCCAAGAAGCTGTCAGATTTGACCGAGTATCGCATAGAGTGGGGAGGATGTAATTGTTTGGTCGCACCACCGCGGGGGCACATCAACGAGACTGTCGTTCGTGAGTTCTACGCCATGTTGTCAGTCGAGCCTGAAGAACGATCCACTAACTCGATCATGGTTCGTGGGATTGAGGTTCCCTTCCACTGGATGGATATCAATGATGCTTTTAGCCTCTCTTCCACCACCGTTGCTCCTCATCAGCATTATGAGATTAAGTGGGGTCTCAACAACATTGGTAGTTTCATGGCTCATCTCTCTACTGCTACTGCTGCGCTTTTCTCGGGACGGGAAGGTCCTAGGGCGGACTGTTCAGTTTCTTCTCTTTCTTCTGAGACGCGGGCGTGGAAGCATTTTATCAACAACCGCATTCTCCCAACAGACAACTTCGAGCAGATGACGGATAATGAGTTGCTTTTGCTTTACGCAATCAGGCGCGAGGTGTATATCAATTGGGGTAAGTTGATCCATCAAGCTGCAAGGTCCTATGCTAGGCCTACGTGCACTTTCCCCTTCATTCCCTTTGCGTGGTTGATCTCCCATTTGTGCACTCGTGTAGCCCGAGTCCCCGCCTACTCTCACGATGAGTTTTTCCCTAGTCCGGTAGCACGTCGTGGTCTTGTTCCCCGAGATATGCTTGGTGCTTCCCCGTCTTCTGATGAGCCTTCTGATGAGCCTGACGTCGAGTCTGATTAGTTTGTGTGTTTGTTTGTTGGTTGGTTGACCTAGTTTGCAGTTTAATTGGTTATCTTTTGATGCTGCTTCGAATAATTGTTGCACTTTTCCTTTCATGTTGAAAACTATACTGTTGCAATCTGAATAATGTAATATATTTGTCTTTATTTTCATTAATTTTGCTTGTTTCAAGTTTCATGCCTTTGTACAAATTTAATTTTGCTTGTTACCCACCCCCCTGCTTGGAAAACCCTAATTTTCTTGAGTTTTTGCACTACTGACCTACGTCAATAATGCTCTGACGCACGCCATACCTCTTACTTTTGAGAAAGACGCGTGTCTCACCAATGTTGGCGTACGCCAGTTTTGTAGGCTAAACTCTCTGTATAGCAATAGTACCTTTGGTGCGCGCCATTTTGCTCTTGGCGTGCGCCACCAAGACTTTTACCCCATTTTTGCCCTAATTTTGTTTATGGTCATCTCATTCATTTTGCTCATGTTGATTCCCCATTGTTCCCATAACTATATCTTCATTACTCACTTCGCATTGAGGACAATGCAGACTCGTAAGTGGGGAGTGGAAGTATAGTTAGTCTAACAACGGGTAATGCCTTTAATTGATTAAGAAAAAGCTTACCTTCGATCATCCTCGAGAATTTAGAGCTGTATAAATTATCTTTTGGCATGAATTACGATTTTGCAATTGATAGAGCGAGTATTTCAATAAAACGATTAACTTTGACAAAACATAGGTGCATGTTATTCACTAATCTGTTGGTAGTGTGATCCTTTGTGCACGTATATTCCGATCTCGGTGTTAACAAACAACCTTTCATGAAATTGTGCATGCATACTCTTATTTGCAACGTGAATTTAGGAATCTTATTCTTTTGAGACTAAATAACAGGTACTTGGAATCGGAATAGGGATGACGATTTTTGGCATTAATTTGACTCAACCATAGCCAAATGGCCTTCCTGAACATGAATTCCCCCTTTTGTCCCCATCTTAGCCTTGTAGAGTGGTGAGACCCCACTTGAACTAGCCGTCATATTTAGCCTCATTATAATCCGACCCTTACCCAAGATTTTGGTCTACATTCCTTTGACCTCCCGCAAGCATAGCAAGAGTCTAGTATTTGTGAGAGCGATGGTTGGAGCTAAGAGTTGGATGGAAGTGCTAGTAGGTTGAGATGACATCTTGTGAAGTTGTTTAGAAGCCATTGGTGAAGTGGTAAAAAAATAAATAAAAAAATAAAAAACAGTCTCTTTTATTTTGTATATATTTCAAGAGTCAAATAAAAGCTTCTAACAATTCAACCTCAAATTAAAGAGAAGCTTAAAGTTGTAAATACGTCACCATCAATAATGAGTCATTGAAGGTGATTTAGAAGCGAATCGTAAGATCTTAAGTGATGTACGGGTAGGAAGTGACTAGTTTGGAAGAGTGGTATCATGAAGGAGAAGGTGCGGATTTTTGCTATCTTGCCTTATTCTTTTGATTATCCTTTTATTTCCTTTCGTTAGCCACTACCCTAGCATGAACATTACAAGCCAATTTGTCAACTACCTGACCTAGTTCCTTGATTCCGAGTACTTCATTAGTGGAGATCGATCTCATTCCTAAACTTTGGGTTGCATGTTTTGAGTAAGGCTTGCATGATTTCATGATCGTTAGTTGATAACAAGCTTGACGAATATTCACTCACACACTCTACTACTTTCTTAGATCGTGAACAACATGTCATTGTGATTTTGATAGGTTGCATCGCCTAATTGGATTCTCAATTATTGATGTTGCATGATCATACTTTTGTGTTTCTAGATAACCTTATCGCTCTAGTTGCTCGAGGACGAGCAAACACTAAGTGGGGAGTGGTTGATGTAAGTCAACCTGATGATATAATTTCCGATGATTTACCCCATTTTCTGATGCAATTAGCGATATTTTGACATCAACTTGAGCAATTTGAATGATGATGGGCACCATATTTTGTGTACATAGATTTTCAGAAAAACCACGTTTTAGTTGTATTATATTATTATTAGCCGATTTTGTTATCAGATTTACACGTGGTATCTTTGTGTCTATTTTGCAGCACAGATATCACGGTTGCGAGTGTGGATTCTGACCTTAGGGTGGCTTTTGATTCTTTTGTGATGATTTTGTGCCGTGGCAAGGATTCCAGCCCATGAAGATTGTTTGATACACATTAGATGGTTCAATCCAAGCCAACCGGGAGAATAAAATTTTGATTTTGTGATTTTGTATTTTGATGACATGTGCCATGTCACATGACCTACGTCACGGAGTGGTTGAGCAATTAATGCAGATGTCAATCAGTCAGTCACCACAACTGGACGTGACGCGCGCCAAGAATCTTTGACCTGCGCCACTAGTGCAATTTTAGGCGGGCGCGCGTCAAATATGTGGTGACGCGCGTCAAGAGTGCAGAGTCCGCAAAAGTTTAACTCTTTTATTCTTCCATTCACATTATCAACAACACAAAAGACTTTATTTTCTCCAACTCGTCCATCTTGCAGGCACCATTCACCCCAAGGCTCTTATAGGCGAATTTTAGTAGAAATTAGCACTTGAATTTGATTGTAAAGGCTAAGGAATATAGTTTAGCTTTGATTTCTTGTTGAAGTTTAACACACTAGTGTTGGCTCCATTAAAGCTTTTGAGGTTGGATGATGAACACCAACTCGAATTTCACCATTTGAAGTGGTAATCTCTAATCTTTGTTATCATTCAGTTGTTCTTATGTTTATGAATGTTAATCTTGAGATGATTATGTTTGTAGACATGAGTGGCTAGGTTTTTCTAGCCAAGATTATGTTGTAGTATTAGTTTATCCTCTTGTGATTGATTGGGAATGATTGTTTATGTTGTTAGTTTTGATTATTGTGAAGCTTTGCCTACTTGTTTGCATTGTTTCTTGCATTGGAGTAATTGCCTAATGTTAGCATTTACACGTTAACGGATACCGAACGGAGATGTTAATTGTGGGAAGAGGGTAGGTGAACCGGAAGGTAAAATCGACCTCTTCGAGGCATTCGATTTCTTATCTGGGGATAGTTGGCTTTGCCATTGCATTCACGGGCGTAGCATACCGAATCATTAGGTTTAGTTCGTTTAGACCAATGAGGAGGTAGAGAGCAATTTCATTCACTCGTATGAGGGGGAATTGCTTTATTAGGAATGCACCGTTTCACATTTTCAAGCACGAATGGTAAGATAGTACGAAGTCATCCCATGACATTGCAAGATGATAGCTAGACTATGCATTATCTTGGTTAGTTTATTTTATTGTTTTACCTCTTCGTTATTTCAGCGCTTTATTGATGCAATTGATTAATCATTCACTAAATGGCGACCTAGATCGAATTAATATAGACTCTTTAGTGTGTAACCTCATAAGTGTGTGTTCCCCAAGGAGACGACCTTGACTCACCAAACTAGACTACAGTCGACCCGGTACACTGCCTATTAGATTGGACCTCTCATTTTGACCACATCAGTGAGCAAACGGAAGTGGCGACATTCGAGAGAGGTATGAATAATTGTGTTTACCAATTTATTGTTGCGCTTTCCATTAAGTAAATACATAGTTGAAATTTTTGTATTTCCATATAGGATGAAGAAATCAAATGAAGGTCATAAGCTTGATACACGATGCCCTGCAAAATCAGTCAAAGAAGAATAAGAAAGATATGTTGAAGGTCTTGGGTATGGCATACGAGTTCTTGGTAACCGGAGTATGTAGCTTGGATGTTCCGATGGAGGTACAACCAGAAGACCAAGGGCCAGAGGAAAAACAGGAGCCAGAAAGAAGAGCACCTAAACGTTCAAGGGCATCGAAGAAAAAGAAGTGATTGTTGCACGTTATTATTACTTCTAGTCCGTTAACATTCAAACTCGTTACTTTTTATCGTTGCACACTTTTGGATTTCTTTATCGTTGTTTGTTTCATGTTTGGATCAGTGGTTTTATCAATGTTTGGATCTTGTTTGGATAATGTTTCGGTTTGATTTGGATTTTATAGACCATGTTTGGATTCGTAAGGTTGTTGTTTGTGTTTGGAATGTATTATTGTGTTTGGATTCGTTGAATTTGAGCTTATTGGATTGACATGCATGAGTTTTGACACTGACCAAACTTTAGTGAATCTGACGTTGTTTTGGGTAAAAGACGTCGGATGTGTTGACGTTTTGAGTTCCAGAGAGTTATATGCCAGTGTTCCTCACAACGTCAACGAGTCTGACGTTAATAAAGCCAGAAAGATGTCATGTATGATGACGCTTTGAGTTCTAGAGGGTTATAGGCCTCTATTCCTTTTAATGTCAACTAAGTTGACGTTAATAAAGAAAAAAACGTCGGATATGTTGACGTTTGGTGTTCCAGAAGGTAATAGCCCTCTATTTCGCAAAAAGTCAGGCATCCCGACATTACTAGAAACACATAACGTCAAATATGATGACGTTTTGAGGAACATAAGGTTATATTTCTCTGTTCCGTAAAACGTCAGAATGTATGACGTGGATAAAAACATAAAACGTCATGAGTGGTGACATTGTGAGTTCCAGAGTGTGTTAACCCACTTGTTCCTAAAACGTCTTCTACCTTGACGTTAATAAGAGCCACCAACACCAGGCCTGATGACGTTCTTTCTAATGTCAACAACCTGGACATTAATACTAGCAACCAATGTTAGCATGAGTGACTTTTTAAGATTCAGAGAGGCAATAACAATTGTTTGGACTGTCACAATACAACCTATAAACAAAAACAATGGGTAAACAAATAAAACACAAATTTACTAGTCCAAAACAATTTTTTATCTGTTGACAAAGCACGAGAACGTTACAGAACAGTCAGAAGGTAATCTAAACCATTTTTTTTTTCCGATTTACAAAACTAACCAAATCTAAACCATACAAAAGAATAGGGTGTAATCTAAACCATTTTGATCCAATTTACAAAACTAACCAACGGTAATCCATTCATAAAAGCATCGAAAGGTAATCTAAACCATTTTTATCCGATTTACAAAAATAGGCAAAAATAAGCATTTTTTAGACTTTTAGTCTAAAATTATAGGGTGGTCAAATGTTGACCTCTCCGGATCCACATCCACCCATAGGTCGATCCTATCTTGCAATTTCTTGTGCCATTGACTAGCGTCGATGAACGAACTTCATGCCAAACCTTTGGGACCTTAAGAATAGGACAACTGTCTTTCATTTCCGCTAGAATAAAATGGATACCGTCTCATCAAATTGACCATGTATGCTTAGGGGACAAAGTGAAGGTTTTTTGAATATTGGAAGGAACGTCTGATTTCCATGCGTTTTAGACAAAATGTGTTGGTCCCTTGTAAAGGCTTGTGACAAGTTTAGAGGGGGTGGGGAGGGTGAATAAACTTGTCCTCTAAAAACTTTTTCTCTCTTAAGTAAAAGTTTACGGAGTTAAGTTAACTGAGCTGAGAAAATGTCTTACTGACTTTTTCTACAATTAATTTAAATGCAACATAATTAATTGATTAGCCTTAGTTATGTTGTTCTTGTTTGAAAAATGCTAAAATGAGTTTTGGTGAAACTCCGTTTTGTGCTAAGTGTGAGTTCATTCAGTTTTTATGCAAGAGTTCGATTGCGGGAAAAGGTAAAACTGAAAAGTAAATAAACCATGTAAAGTAAATTTGCTGAAAATAAATGCAGAGATAAAACACATTTTTTGTAGTGGTTCCAGGTGGTGTAATCCTGTCAGTCCACTCTTCCCCTGAGATGTAGGAGGAAAATTTTCACTAGTCTTCTTGAGGTTACAACGGTTACAAAAGCCTTAGTTGATTATCCTTGACTAATCCCTAGCTTCACAATCTAAACACTTGAAAAAAAAGTAGAATTTCTGCTCTCCAAATGCTTCACTGGTCCTTGAAGGGTATGAATTGCCTCTGCACCAGCTCCACCATGAACACAGTCTTCATGACTGCAAACAACTGTCCTTGACAACCTAGATCGGATGCTTCACAATCAAAACATATGTTAAAAACAATGTTGGGTTTGAATCAAGCAAGTGATTCAGACTTGTAGAATCTTCAAGTGTTGGTTCTTGATCAATCTTGAATGCTTAAACACTTTGAATATTTTTCTTGATTGTAACTTGTAAGCTCAAATGATAGATTTTTACTTCGCAAACTTTCAGGACTTAGGCTCAAAACTTGTAACAATTCAGTGTGCAAAAAGGTGCTTGATCCTTATTGCTAAGTCCTCTATTTATAGGGTGAAATCCAACGGGCATATTTTTGAATTGCTTAAAGTTTGAATTGGATTCCATAGAATATTCTATCATTGTCAGATATTTCACTTTCCTTTCTGACATGTCAAACCGTCAACCAATCAAGTAGCATGATCTTTAACGTTCTGATTTCCTTCATAAAACTGATTAGTTGACTTGATTCAGTTGAAATCGAGTGTTCAGAGATTTTCAGTTTCTCACTGTCAAAGAGCATTAACTCAGTTTCTATTCTTCTTTGAAACTGAGTACTCCTAGTTCATCATCCGATCCTTTATTCGTGAGATCAGAGTACACCATATACATCTCATTAACTAAGTTTACATTGTCCTTATGTAACTTAGATCTTCAATACATGATCTATAAAGTCAGTTCAGACCATCACATACTTATCTAAATTCCAACCTTATAGTCTCGGCTTTTAATCTTCATAAACTGAGTTTGAACCCTCAGTTTTTCAGTCTTCAAAACTGAGTCCGATCCCTCAGCCTTCATTATTGATTTTGTTCCCTCAGCCTTCAGTACTGATTTTGTTCCCTTAGCCTTGAGTCATCAGTCTTGCAAATGGTCTACTGAGTTTGATCCTTCAGAGAATCAATTTTAGATATATCAGTCTTAGTTCCTAGACTCCACTAAACTAATCTATTACAGTGTTTGTCTGATATAACCTATACAATAATCAGACTTCTAGTAAATCCTATACATTCAGCTCTTGACATCTTTTAGCTTTTCACTATAACAATTAATTCAGCACTTCATCAATGGGGTTAAAACAAACAAACCACCAATAAAAAATGAATCATCATCAAAATTAAATTTTATTTCTAACAATTTCCCCCTTTTTGATGATGCCAAAACTCTCCCTAAAAGAAAATCTTAAAGATAAACACGATCTAATACTAAAACACAAAAACTTGATTTTTCATTATTGCTTCCAAAAACCGATACAAGAAGTGATTACAGATTTTCAGTAATATACAAACTGACTAGTCTAGATAAACATTTTTTTGAGCTAACTGAATACGCCATTTCAACTTGTGTTTTTCATCAAAGAGATTGTATTCCTTCTCTTTCTTTTTATCTTCTACTGTGAAAAGTCTGTTGTAATCAACTTGACTAGAATCCTTCAATCTTCTCCATTGAACTAGCTTAGGTAGTTCACTGTTATCTCTGTAGTATAACTCGAATTCATCAATGTCAGCTTCCATTTGTTTCTTTGAGTCTTTGATGGCTAGTTTGTCTTGAATTCTTCTGGCTTTCTTATACTCCTTCATCTTGTAGTCATAAAACTTGTTTGAGAGAAAAGTGTTCACTGATTCTTCATAGCTCTTATGCTTGTATCTTCCTTTGATATGATTATAATCAGTCTTGAAATCCTCCCATAACTCATTTGTACGAGTTAGTTTTCCTTCTTGGTGCAAACAAAGCTTCACTTGTTTTAAGTATTGCTATCTCATCCTTGAGTTTGCTGATTTATAATTCAAGCTCCAGGTTTTTCTTCTCAGCTTCCTTTTCTTCCCTCTTTTTGAAATCATTAAACTTTAATAGTAACTTATGACAGGGTTTTTGTTCCTCTGCAATGCCAGGTTGTGAGGTATATAGTTCATTCAGCTGGGTTTCAAGACCAAAAAGTCTTTGATTGAGATGCCACTCAGCTTGAGTACAAATTTATTTATCTTCAGTTGTGGCAATCTCCAACTTCTACTTTAAATCAAGTATTTCTGAAGCGGAATGTCTTGAGACTTGAGAGATTTTGACAAGATGGTCATTCACTGCTACATCAGTTTTCTTTCTGTAGTCCAAGTAAGTGGACATGGTGTTGTAGAATTCACCAAAATCATTCTTGAGACTCAGTAATATTTCCATTGATTTTTGAATCTTGTTCAAATCAACACTAGTCATGAACTCGATTGGATCATCAGCTACCCTAAATGTAGTTTGAGTTTGAGGATCCAAAATCATCAAACATTTACTGCTGTCATCTGTCTTCATTCATGTGAATGTTAGCTGTCTGTGACCCAACTGGCAATTCATCTGCTTCCTTTTACCGACTTTTCTCCTTTGTCAGTTCTTCCTTCAGCTTTCCCTTTTGAGGTAGTTTTGATCTCAACTTTTTTAGTAAGAGTAGGTAACCGAACTTCCTTTGTCAGTATCTTGGCTTCATCATCATCCTTGTCTTCATCATCTTTCTTTTTAGGTTGCCTTTCAGGTTCTGATGATGTAACTGACTTTCTATTCTCGTCTGCCTTGTCTTGTAATAGTTTATAACACATGGTTAAAAACTGATCCATGGGAAATAACTCATACAAAGTCTGAACTCCAACCTGATCAAGAAACTAATGTTCATCCATTTTTAGTTATTCCATGAGTGGTTTTTGGTTGCTAATCTTGTTGAGTTTCATCTTCATTAAGTGTACAATATTTTCAGGTGCAAAGGAAAACTCGCCTTCTGGTTGTTGAGTACTCAATCAGTTTCCATAGCAACTTCAGTTTGTTTTGCTATCTTCTCAGTTATCGCTGTTGTTTTGGCAGTTTCATCATTTTCAGTTCTCATTCCCCCTTAGTTGATGCTTCGAGTTTTATCAACTTCATTCTCAGGGGAATCCGAGCACAACTTCCTTTCAAGTTGTCTTTTAGCTTCTGAATCAGCATTCTTTTTTATTCCTTTATGAACTATCTGTTCAGAAACTGTCTACTTCTCAGCTTTCTTTGACAATACTTCAGGTTGCTTTGAAAATGTGTCAGCTGCAATTTTCTCAGTTTTTCCAGACGCAATTTTCTCAGTTTTGTCAGCTGCAAAAATCGGACTCATCAGTACGAAGCAAAATAAGCAAGCAAAATGATGAAAAATAGGCATGAAAAAACATAGCGCAAAAAGAAAGAAGTTACCCAGCTCCCATCGGACAGAGTGGTCACCCCCACAATCCTCCCACTCTGAGGGCATACATCTTTCGCAGTGTCACTCTTCGTACCAATCGGAACACAATGAATAGGCTCGACCACAATGAGCAAATCCCCAGTTTCCGGTCCAGTGATCTCGGTAGCCCGACTGTAAGACTCGTCGGCATCAACCAGAGCCCACAGATTGAAGCAGCATTGTTGTGAAAGAGGATTCTTGACAAAACCTGATATCTCCTTGATCCGAGTAATAAGGGCCTCACCATCCACCTGCTCTTCATGCTTTTTCAGAGCCTTAGTGGTGGTCGAACCCGCCAAAAAATTCTCAAATGGCTAGCCAACCCGAGACTCGACCTTCATGTACTGAGCATTCCAAGAGTTAACCTTGTCCGGAAGGTCGGTAAACAGCTTTTACTGTCCTCTCCTGGGTCTGATTTGTCCATCCGTTCCATGTCTTGAAAAAGAGATAAAATGTAGAAGCACCGGTGTGGATGGCTCTTTACCTAATAGCTGACTCATGATAATGTAGCCCATCACAATTCTCACCGCTCCAAGGGTGGGATCGCAGGGCAAAGTATCTTCGTAAAAAACTTGACGAAGAAATGATCGAAAAAGGGTTGGAGCCCGGCGACAAGGTGGTCGTAGTGAAGCCATATGTAGTCCAACTTCGATCGACCACAAACTCGGGACTTCTTCTTATTTTTGAAACTAATGAAGCGGTAGTCCAGAGGTATGTCATATGCAATCAACGCTAGGGTATATTCCTCCCGGTCGCAAAACTCTTTCCACTGGATTTCTAAGGCCTTATCAAATATTTTTTTGAGTCTTAACTCCTCAGTGCCTTCTTCCTTATACTGCTTTGGAGGCCTCGACTTCGACACTTTCTTCTTGGTTTTAGCGGCAAGCTTACTCGGTCCGGCCCTAACTAATCTACTAAAATAAAACTCCTCTCTCTCCTCTGATTGTTCACCCATATCAACCTCCCTATCGGATCCATAACCTTGGGCCTCAAGGTCGTCTTCATTAGTCACAGTGCGTTTGGAAGAGATCCTGAAAAAGATGAAGGGTGAGGTGGATTGTTAGTCACCTGAACACGGAAGTCTGGCTGAAAGGAGCGAGTCTGCTATCTTTGACACCCTGCCCTTTCGTTTTCTACTAACGGACGTAGAACAAAGCTCTAAAAGGAAAAATAGGGACAAAATCTAGGCGACACACTATATTATCACGAAGATGAAAGGATATCGGAAAATGCTACCTTCCTAGGCAAACCAAGAACACAAAATACTACTTCGAACCGGAAGCATGTCTATTCATGTTGAAAATGAAAGGAACGTGCATAAACAGGCTCAAGATCTCTGGAAATCATTTGTTTTAGTCATCGGCAAGCATGTTTCTAAGCAATGAAGACTGAAAAGCAGAGAAAAACCATTGATTTACCAGGAAATTTGAAAATTCTAGGTTTGGGGGTTTGAATATTAGCCCGGAACTTCAAAATCTCGCCGGGAATGCAAGTGCTCTCCGGAAACATCAAGAAATTAATCGGAATCCTCTTACTATCAGCCAAAAATTGCTTAACCACGTCGGAAAACTCAAAGGACCGTCGAAGTTTCTTGCTTTGGAAAAGTGAGATTTCGCACAAGTGATGAAGTGTTGAAGGAGGTCCTTCTTTTTTAGACAAAGCGGGAAACAAAAACGTCACCTTGAAATTCAAAATTCAAAAATCATTATGATAAGTCACGTTTACCGAAACTCCCTCAGCCAATCAGAGCTCATGGCCTTTCATGCGAGCCGTCAAGTCAACTCCGTAATCAATGCAATGCTTAGGGTATCATTCCCAGCCGTTACAGCCCTTAGAAAATAAGACGGCTCCATCTAAGACTGTCCGCTTCATAGCGCGGCACTCGGGTCCGTCCGCTTCATAGAGCGAACCCCGCGGTCAGTCGTTTTGGGACACAAAAGTTGACTAAGACCATCCACTTCATAGCGTGGGACCTAGGACCAACGCCCACGAGTTTTGCATTCAGACCGCGCTAGCAAGCAATCCCCTCCACAACAAGTCACCTTGGCACAAGGTTATCAATCCACTGACAACTTTACTCTCCGCCTCACATTTTGCGCAAACACTTAAGGCATGGAGTATGGGCCATTGATACCCTTGACCCGCGATCGATCCGATGGATCAGCAATCGGGTCCGTCCAACTGCTTGAATAGTAAACGGGGCCACCTGTCCGACGAGTCCGTATTAGCCTAAGCCGGACAAAGGACGGGTGCCCGTCGACAAGCCTTCACCCGCATTCTCCTAAGTGTGACCCAAAGTGTTAAGGCCATATTTATATGAATATTAAGGGTTATATTTCATTATTATTTCCCCACATTTGCATATTTACATGAGAATTAAGGGTTTAAGTGTAATTATTTAGTAAGGATGATTTTAATATGGTTATTTGCAAAATTGATTATTTTATGTGTTAAATTAATGGAATTATTATTATTTGAGTTTTATTACATTTTGCAATGTTTATTTATCCTTTAGGAGGCTGAATTTCGAGTGCTAAAGAGGATAAATGAAGCTCAAGTCGAATTATTCAAGATAGAGTTGGAATTGGCTTGAAGAAAATGGATAAAGATGAAGAGATCCGATCTTAAGCATTGCAAACGAGCGTCTGCATCCCGTCCATTCCAGACGGGCGTCCACTGATCTTGGACGAGCGTCCAGAAGTGAACTGGCGTCCATGCAGCGTCCAGAATCGTATTTTACATGCAGAGTCTTCAGACAGAAGCCAAACGCACGTTCATGCTCCGTCCGGGCATTACGGACGGGCGTCCGGTTGTTCAAACGAGCGTCCGGTGCCGACTTAAACCCTAACCGACTTAGCACTCTATAAATAAAGCGGCGGCCCCAACCCTAATTGGATACTTTTTCATAGCCGCAATTTTCACAAAAAAGCTCGCCCCAAAACCACTTTTACACAGAGATGCAAATCTCCAATCCGACAATCTTCTCCAATATGATTGTTGGCTAGAAACCTTGCAGTGAGACGACGAAGGAAGCTCATCAACAACAAAACCAACTAGAGGAGTTCGATACTTGATGTGTAGTGAGTTTATTTCATAGTTTTTCATTACTTTGGATCTTTTTGTATTGTTTAAGTTTTGTTGAGTTAAGATTTGATGAAACGATCTATGTTTAATTGATGCTTGAATCAATATATGAAAGTATGTTATTTAAGTTTGATTTCATTCAAAGTAATGCATCTAATCATGTTGTAAGAGGTTAAGCATGTTTAGTTGAGTAAAAAGCTTGGAAACAATCTCGTGATTTCGTTTTGATTGCATGTTTAGTTGTTTGAAAAGATAAACGAAACCTTAGAAATATGATTGAAGATATTTGATCGAATTCGTGAAAAATCACTACTAAAAACTATGTCTTTAGATCACCATCTAGTTGGGGGTTGTTTGTAGATGGGTGGATTCGTTGCCTCGCTGTGTTTTCCTTTAATTGTTTGAATCAAATCGTTTAGATTAAGTTTAGTTTAAGTTCTAGTTTTATAAACCCTAATTTCCTGCTGTTTTCCTGCACTTTTCTGTTTATGTTCATAGTTAGACGCTCGTCCGAAATATCGAACGAACGTCCGTTAGATTAAGCTTTCAGACGCTCGTTCACTTTAGTGAACGCTCGTCCGTCTTTCTGTTTTCTTATTTCCTGCTTGTTTTTATTCCTGTTTTAGTTTTAATTCTTAGGTTTAGGTTTTAGTTAGTTTCAGCCTTAGTTTAGATAGATAATTGTGACATAATCGATATAGGTTTATACTTGAATTCGATAAACATTCCATTCCCTTAGGACGACCCGTTAACATCCTTTACTACGATCCTTATACTTGGGGTGTTTCGGTTATAAATTGTAAAACTAGTTTTTTACCGAACAAGTTTTTGGCGCCGTTGCCGGGGAATCGGTAACGGTTGTCGGATTCTTTTAGGTATAAACTTTTATATCGATTCTAATTTTAATTCGTAGGTCTAAATTTTAGAATTACGTTTATTTTTGTTTTCGTTTTACCTTGTTTTATTTAATTTTATTTTCCTTCAATTATTTTCTTTAATTTTTGATAGTTATATTAGTTTCTATAATTTTAGATTTGTTTTTTTGTTCGTAATTTTAGATTAGCCTTTATTTATTTTCGTACGTTCTTTTTAGTTTCCTTGATTATTTCTATTTCGTTTTTAAGTTTTAAGCCTTAGTGTTAGATTTTCGAAGTCTGGACGAGCGTTTAATAACTTGAACGCCCGTCCACTTCAATCCTGTTCCCCCAAACGACCGTTTATAAATCTGAACGAGCGTTCAGCTCTGAACGAACGTCCACTAACACTGGACGCCGCCCGGTCCGTTCAATCATCACTTCTTTTCTATCTTCTCTTCTCTTCTCTTTTCTTTTCTCCCTCTAAACCATCAAACCTTTTCTAAACCTGTTCTAATCAACCCTAAGGTTGATTTTTTTTTCCCTTTTCTTTTCTTCTGGTTTATGCAAACGAGAAGTAAGAAGGGACTTCTGATCTTCGATCCTGAACCTGAACGATCTATCCTAAGAATGAGACTTCTTCCTGATCTTGACGCCATGGCAGAGCAAGATCCATTTCAAAATCCTCCTAATCCAAATCCGGACCCTCAAGCTCAATTAGCTCTAATTTCGCAACAAATGCAAGCTGCGGCAACGAGCGGAATCAACAAGTGGCATAAATCAACAACTTCAACAATTTCGCCGAACCGGCTTAATCAACCGAACCGGGACCCCTACACCCCATATAAATCAAGACTTTCTCGAAGGGCATAGACCTATTCGTCCTCCCGACATGGGAGGAGTGAACTTTGATCTAAAGAACGGAGTAGTTGCTCTAGTTCAGAATAGCTCTTTCCATGGTACTGCTCAGGAAGATCCACACGACTTCTTGTCCACATTCGTACAAATCTGTGAAGCAGGCCATTATCCTGGTGTTGATCCAGACCCTCAAGCTCAATTAGCTCTAATTATGCAACAAATGCAAGCTCTGCAGCAACAGCAGAATCAACAAGCTGGCATAAATCAACAACTTCAACAATTTTGCCAGAACCAGCTTAATCAACTGAACCAGGACCCCTACACCCCATATCTAAATCAAGACTTTCTCGAAGGGCATAGACCTATTCGTCCTCCTGACATGGGAGGAGTGAACTTTGATCTAAAGAACGGAGTAGTTGCTCTAGTTCAGAATAGCTCTTTCCATGGTACTGCTCAGGAAGATCCACACGACTTCTTGTCCACATTCGTACAAATCTGTGAAGCAGGCCATTATCCTGGTGTTGATTCTGAGATAGTCAAGTTAAAGCTATTTCCTTTTGCTTTGAAAGGTGAAGCAAGTCGGTGGTTTAAATCGTTGGCACATCATTCTCTCCATACATGGAATGATGTCAAAAGAGCCTTCGCTCTTAAGTGGGTTTCACCAGGCAAGATTATGGAGATGAAACGGGAAATAGCTACGTTTGAGCAGTTGGAGGATGAGACTGTTGGCAAAGCTTGGGAGAGATTGAATCTCTTGATGAGGAAATGCCCCAATCACGGATATGACAGACATGAGTTGCTGGAACTGTTCTATAGAGGTGTCTCTCAACCTAATAGAGACTATCTTGACTCCATAGCTCATGGATCCTTCTTAGGGGGAGGTGATGAGATCGCCTACGAGTGGGCCGAGACCATCGCCAAGAACAATATGTGGTCGACTCCCAAGAAGACCAATGTTGTTAAGAAAGAAGGTACTGCAAGCAGTCCTGATACAAAGCTGTTGGTTGCTCAGATGGAATTGATAAGCAAGCAGCTGGCCAATCTTCAGACGCAGCCTTCTGATCTTGGAATGCAGGTAGGGACGGAGATGACGGAAGAAATAAATCTAATGGATAATCAAAACCAAACCTTCCGAAACTTCAATCAAAGCCAGAACTACTCAGGATTTCAACGACAAAACCTCAATCAAGCCAAGTTACCACCTGGCCCTTCAAATTCAAATTCTTTCAACTCAAACTATCAAAGGACAGCTCCTAACTCCCAAAGGCCGCAGGGTGGATGGAACCAAACTCAAAATCATACCACCTCATGTGTCCCTCAACACAAATTCGATGAGCTGGTAGACATGGTGAAGACCTTGTCTACTAGCGTTAAAGCTATTGAGAGACAAGTTGGTCGGATGGCGGACCGGCAAGCAAGCAAGCGAGACCTCACGGTAAACTTCCGAGTTATACCGAGAGAAACCCAAAAGCGATGTGAATGTTTGCACCGCCATTACACCACAATGGGAGTATGGACGGGAAGAAGAGCTCAATGAAGTAACGTTGAGAAGTGGTAAAAAGGCCGGACCCGGCAAGATGTCGGGAAACGAGTAGCCCCTCCCCGACGCCATGAGTTCGGGGGGGGGAAGTCAGAAACCACATGGCGAAGAAAGCAACGATGAGGAGCTTAGTGACAATTCTTCGGAGGACGAAAATAATTCTGATGATGAGGAAAGAAAGGAAAGTCAAGGGGCGGTACCCCTGACTAAGAAAAAGGAAGAAAAGTTCGTAAGATGGAAGGATAAGGAGGATGAGGCGATAAAGAATCAAGCTACAGGGAATGATAAAGCCCTTCCTTATCCACCAAAAAGGAAAGAGAAAGCCCTCACTAATGACAAGCAGTATGCTGGAGTGAGGAGGATGCTTAGAGACACTCAAGTTAGTATGCCCTTAGCCGAGGTATTAACTGAAATGCCTAAATGCTCTAAGTATCTTAAAGAATTCGTGGGAGTAAGAGAAAGCTTCGGGGGATGGTCGAAGAAGTGCTACGCGAAGATTGCGCGATGGTTTCACGAGAAAGTCGCCGTTAAGCGAGGTGACCCCGGCGTACCTTCAATCTCCCGTGAGATCGAAGGCCATTTGTTCGAAAATGTCTTATGCGACTCGGGGGCCTCTATTAATGTGATGCCATTAAACGTATGCAAAAAGCTCGGGTTAGATAAAAGGATGCGGGAACGCCCGATTTCTCTTCGGATGGTAGACGGATCTAGCCGGTCTACGCAGCCGGTTGTGTAGCTAATGTTCTCCTTCAAGTTGAACATTTAGTCTTCCCTACCGACCGGGTTATTCTAGACTATCCACCCGATAAGGAGATGCCTCTAATTCTAGGCCGAACCTTTTTAGACACTTCTAACGCTCTCATCGACTTCGCAAAGGACGGATTACTCTTAGAGTCGATGACACATCCGTCACCTTCACACGAGGGACAAGTCCCGGAAGAACCATAACCGATGAAATATCGTTTGTTGAAGCAATTTACGAGGATGAAAAAGATGCCTACTCGAAGAAGCGAGAGGAGTTGACAGAGATAGGTGTTTTTGAAGTCATGGACATTGAAGATCAAGCCGATCGCGGACCATCTTCTCGATTCATTTCAAGCCGTAGGCATTGACGAGTCATCTTCACTCGCTCACACCGAGCCTCGTTAGTGAGTTAGAAGCATGGAGATGCCCAGCAACAAACGATGATCTCAAAGAACTGAGTCAGGAAGACTTCATCCCTGGTGAAGAAGAAGCTCTGATGGGTAGTTGGGACGAGGTAGACTTTTGGAGAGAGACTACTCATTGGGAAGTAGATGATTGGGAAGAGCTGGCAGAAGAGCTTAAAGATGAAGAGTTAAGAAAAATGATCGATCACAAGAAAAAGAAAGCAAGTGTTGACCGGAGGATTCCGATGGATGATTTGATCCAGTACCTTTTTGGGGTTGAGCCTCGGGAAGAGGAGTTATTCTTTAGTCAACCACTCCAAGCTCATAAAGAGAAAGGTGGCCCGTTAAAATCTAGTATTGAGCAACCACCTACTGATTTAGAGCTCAAACCGCTTCCGAAACACCTTAAGTATATCTTTCTTAAGGATGGAGATAAATTGCCTTTGATCATTTCTTCGAAACTCGACCCTGAGCAAGAAGCACAGCTGATAGAAGTGCTTAAAAAGAATATCCTCGCGTTCGGATGGAAAGTGGGTGATATCCGAGGAATCATCCCAGATGTATGCATGCATAAAATCCGAACGGAGGAGGGAGCTAAAAAGGTTAGACAACCTCAGAGAAGGCTGAATCCGCATATGCAGGAGGTTGTCAAGAAAGAAGTGATAAAGTGGCTTGACATGGGCATCATCTATGCAATCGCCGATAGCGAGTGGGTCAGCCCTACTCAAGTTGTGCCAAAGAAGGGCGGAATCACAGTCGAAAAGAATGAAAAAGGGGAGGAAGTTGCCTTACGACTCGTGACAGGCTACAGAGTCTGTATTGACTATCGTAGACTTAATGAGGTTACTGCCAAGGACCACTTTCCCCTACCCTTCATTGACCAAATTATTGAACGACCGAGTGGTCATAAGTATTATTGTTTCCTTGATGGCTATTCGCTACTTCCAGATAGCCATTGATCCTAATGACCAAGAGAAGACAACTTTTACGTGTCCATCTGGTACTTTTGCTTTTCGCAGAATGCCATTCGGCCTATGCGATGCACCCGCTACCTTTCAACGGTGCATGTTAGCCATTTTTGATGGACTTGTGGAGCAATGCATGGAGGTCTTCATGGATGACTTCTCAGTCTACGGCGATAGCTTTGATGAAATCTTAAAGAATCTAGATATGGTACTCCAACGGTGTGTTGAGAAAAATCTGGTGCTTAACTGGGAAAAATGCCATTTTCTAGTAGACGAAGGAATCGTTTTGGGACATAAGGTGTCCAATGCGGTATTCAAGTTGATAAGGCTAAGGTCGAAGCCATTGAAAGGATGACGTACCCTAAGACAGTGAAAGAGGTACGAGGTTTTTTAGGTCATGTTGGCTTCTACAGGCGTTTCATTAAAGATTTTTCTACCATCGCCAAGCCTTTATCAAATCTTTTGAAAGATGATGTAGATTTCTTGTTCGATGCGAGTGCAAAGAAGCTTTCAATTGTCTGAAAGACAAGCTTATCAGTGCCCCTATTTTAGTTGCACCTGACTGGACCAAGCCTTTCGAGTTGATGTGCGATGCCTCTAATTACGCCGTAGGTGCGCTTTTAGGTCAAAGAGTTGATAAAAGGTTCGGGCCCATTTATTATGCGAGCCGCACCTTGAACCCGGCTCAATGCAATTATACCACAACCGAAGGAATTCTTAGCCGTTGTTTTTGCCATTGACAAGTTTAGAAGTTATCTTCTAGGGTCTCAAGTTGTTGTATGGACCGATCATGCGCCCTACGCTACCTTATGGACAAAGCAGACGCAAAACCAAGGTTACTTCGATGGATTCTGATTTTACAAGAGTTTGACCTTGTGATTAAAGATAAGAAAGGTAGTGAGAATATTGTGGCTGATCATTTATCTCGCTTAGTAAATGAGGGTGCAGAGAATCACAATGATATAGCCATTGATTTTCCGACTGATCAATTGATGAAGCTTGAAACGGTTAGGCCGTGGTATGCTGACTACGTCAACTATTTAGCGAGTGGTCATTTAGAGGACATGACGTATCAGGAGAAGAAAAAGTTCCTTTCTGATCTTAAATATCTCGTATGGGAAGATCCTTATTTGTTCAGAGTCTGTAAAGACGGATTGCTTCGAAGGTGTGTTCCGGAGCATGATCAATGGGATATCCTAGAACAATGCCATAGCGGTCCTACCGGAGGTCATTATGGAACACCGAAGACGGTTGCAAAGATCCTTCAAGCCGGATTCTACTGGCCGACTCTGTTTAAAGATGCAGAAGCCTTTTGTAAAGGTTGTGATAGGTGCCAGAGAACTGGACGGCAGAGTAGTAGGATGGAAATGCCACTTAAGCCCATTCTTGAATGCGAAGTTTTCGACGTTTGGGGCATAGATTTTATGGGACCCTTTCCATCTTCGTGCGGTAATAAATATATCCTCATCTGTGTCGACTATGTTTCCAAGTGGGTTGAAGCCATAGATACCCAAACTAATGATCATAAAGTCGTGAAGAAATTCTTGCAAAAGAATATCTTTACCAGATTCGGCTGTCCGAGAGCACTCATTAGTGATGAGGGTACCCACTTTTGCAATGCGCCGCTTGATAAAATCCTTGAAAAATATGGTGTCAAACACAAAGTTGGTTCACCATATCATCCCCAAACCAGTGGCCAAGTCGAGGTAAGCAACCAGAGCTTGAAAAGAATTTTAGAGAAGACCGTGAACAATAATCGATCTAATTGGAGTCTTAAGTTGGATGACGCGTTGTGGGCTTATCGTACTGCATTTAAAACCCCGATGGGCACGTCACCCTTCCAAATGGTCTACGGCAAAGCTTGTCATTTACCTGTCGAACTTGAACACAGAGCTTTCTGGGCAATTAAATTCTTAAATTTCGATAGCCAACTCTGTGGGGAGAAACGGTTGTTACAATTGAACGAGCTCGACGAATTCAGACTCAGAGCGTACGAGAATGCTAAACTTAGCAAGGAAAGAACGAAGATACTCCATGACGCTAAGATCAAGGACCGAGAATTCAAAGTTGGTGAAATGGCTTTACTCTATAATACTAGACTTCACCTGTTTTCCGGGTAAACTCAAGTCTAGATGGTCCGGCCCCTTTGAGATTCTCGAGGTTAATCCAAGTGGAGTAATTACTTTGAACGGGTATGGTAATCAAGCTTTTAAAGTGAATGGTCATCGACTTAAGAAATATTTTGGGCAACCAAAGGAAAAGCCTGAGACTCTTTATTTCCAAAGAAGAGATGAGAGTGCAGATGTCCTGATTTGTGAAGAGATTCCATCTTATTTCTTTGAGTCAGATGATGACATTCCTACCTGTACCTGTGAGGAACCTTCTCCTGAGAATCCTGAGCATGTTAGCATACCTACGTCTATGGTCCGCAAGAACACGAAGAAGAGAGTCAGTGTAGTTTGGAGAGAAAAATTTAATGATCTTATAGCACACTTGAATTGTTGTTGTGGTGAAAATCATTTCCGCCCCAGTGCTCCTGATTCTGATACTGAGGTGGCGGTAGTCAAACCAAAGTGGCCCGATCCGGGTTGATCTTTTGAAATCTGTGTCAAGCTATTGACATTAAAAGAGCGCTCCTAGGAGGCAACCTAGGTTTTTTTTTTCTTTTCTTAGGTTGTTTTATTGTTTTAGAAGTAGTACTTTAGTTGATTATGTGTTGATGGTTATTCCTCCTACATTCATTGTAAGTGTTTTGTGTTATGTGTTGCTCATTTACCCCGTGTACCCCGAGATTATGTGGTATGTCGAGTGTGGCAGATACTTTTGAGCGAGTTCGCAAGCTTTTATGTCCAAGTGTTGTCTATTCGAGTTGTCGCGGTACATTCATGCTCCGGCCCGACCTCTCGCCAACTTTCATCCGACAACCACTGTTGAAACCAGCTAAGTTTTCTTTTTCTTTTATTCTGCACATTCTGCGGACATAATGTGATTTAAGTGTGGGGGGGGGGGGGGTAAATTGGGTATGTTTTTATGCTATATCCTTTGAAATATGAGTGAATGTTAAATTTCCACGAAATTTAAATTTTTGTTAGTCTCGAGCATGTGGTTGCAACTAAATGCTTGCTAGTTGTAGTTTTCTAACGATGATAGTATGTGACTTAGTGAGATAATTATAGCATGTCTTTACTTTCATGGAGCTAGTATTCATTTTTCACGTTCACGAGAGCCTTTGATATTGAAGCAAGATTTTTGAACTATATCCTTTCATTGTTTTAGTGATTTATCTTAGGAAGGTCAGTATAGTAACACCTTAGTTAGCCCGTGTGCTGTGAATATCATAAATTTTGAATGTGATAAGTGAGATGTAACTTATGTCTTAAAAAAAAGAATGAATAAGTAGTGAATTATTAATAAATACGTTTGTCGAAAGCTGGTTTATGATTTGAGTGAGGTAGGGTATACCACGTATGTCCTATACCACTATGATGACCAATAGCTCACGACGATCGGGAAAAGCTACCTTATGATTTGAGTAAGGTAGGGGATTATCTTGAAATGTCCTACTCTACTATGATGGGTAAAAGCTCATTCGATATGCGTCAAATTTGAAAATTTTGAAAATGATGAGTAAAAATAAAGTGAAGTCTTTGTTATCATGGATCTTATACCCGGTAGAACCGCATGATATCTTTGTAGGGATTATCCTACGAGTGCGTGGGAAGGCTTTGAGTGGAGCTATTACTTGCCTATATCTAGGATAGTCATTGGATTTTTGAGAGGATATTTCTTTGAAAGGCTTGTTAAATTTGAAAAGGGCTTGTCACACATACACTGAATCTATCTCTGTGATGGTATTGTTTGCTGTAGTTGTTGTATCTTTTGTTACGTGAGTTAGAGATCTATGTGGATTGCATGAAAGTTGAGCTATAGTTTTGATTGTTTTGTCCGAGGACGTACAAAAAGCTAAGTGTGGGGGTGTTGTTAAGGCCATATTTATATGATTATTAAGGGTTATATTTCATTATTATTTCCCCACATTTGCATATTTATATGAGAATTAAGGGTTTAAGTGTAATTATTTAGTAAGGATGATTTTAATATGGTTATTTGCAAAATTGATTATTTTATGTGTTAAATTAATGGAATTATTATTATTATTTGAGTTTTATTACATTTTGCAATGTTTATTTATCCTTTAGGAGGCTGAATTTTGAGTGCTAAAGAGGATAAATGAAGCTCAAGTCGAATTATTCAAGATAGAGTTGGAATTGGCTTGAAGAAAATGGATAAAGATGAAAAGAGATCCGATCCTAAGCATTGCAAACGAGCGTATGCATCCCGTCCATTCCAGACGGGCGTCCACTGATCTTGGACGAGCGTCCAGAAGTGAACTGGCGACCATGCAGCGTCCAGAATCGTATTTTACATGCAGAGTCTTCAGACAGAAGCCAAACGCACGTTCATGCTCCGTCCAGGCATTCTGGACGGGCGTCTGGTTGTTCAAACGAGCGTCCGGTGCCGACTTAAACCCTAACCGACTTAGCACTCTATAAATAAAGCAGCAGCCCCAACCCTAATTGGATACTTTTTCATAGCCGCAATTTTCACAAAAAAACTGCGCCCCAAAACCACTTTTACACAAAGATGCAAATCTCCAATCCGACAATCTTCTCCAATATGATTGTTGGCTAGAAACCTTGCAGTGAGACGACGAAGGAAGCTCATCAACAACAAAACCAACTAGAGGAGTTCGATACTTGATGTGTAGTGAGTTTATTTCATATTTTTTCATTACTTTGGATCTGTTTTGTGTTGTTTAAGTTTTGTTGAATTAAGATTTGATGAAACGATCTATGTTTAATTGATGCTTGAAACAATATATGAAAGTATGTTATTTAAGTTTGATTTCATTCAAAGTAATGCATCTAATCATGTTGTAAGAGGTTAAGCATGTTTAGTTGAGTAAAAAGCTTGGAAACAATCTCGTGATTTCGTTTTGATTGCATGTTTAGTTGTTTGAAAAGATAAACGAAACCTTAGAAATTTGATTGAAGATATTTGATCGAATTCGTGAAAAATCACTACTAAAAACTATGTCCTTAGATCACCATCTAGTTGGGGGTTGTTTGTTGATGGGTGGATTCGTTGCCTCGCTGTGTTTTCCTTTAATTGTTTGAATCAAATCGTTTAGATTAAGTTTAGTTTAAGTTCTAGTTTTATAAACCCTAATTTCCTGCTGTTTTCCTGCACTTTTCTGTTTATGTTCATAGTTAGACGCTCGTCCGAAATATCGAACGAACGTCCGTTAGATTAAGCTTTCAGACGCTCGTTCACTTTAGTGAACGCTCGTCCGTCTTTCTGTTTTCTTATTTCCTGCTTGTTTTTATTCCTGTTTTAGTTTTAATTCTTAGGTTTAGGTTTTAGTTAGTTTCAGCCTTAGTTTAGATAGATAATTGTGACATAATCGATATAGGTTTATACTTGAATTCGGTAAACATTCCATTCCCTTAGGACGACCCGTTAACATCCTTTACTACGATCCTTATACTTGGGGTGTTTCGGTTATAAATTGTAAAACTAGTTTTTTACCGAACACAAAGCAATAAGGGCCGGCCTGTCCGCCCCTCAAGTTACAAGCCCGCTGACTAGGCGAACAAGCTACTACATGACAATCACAAGACAAAGACTCAACAAAAGGCCAAGTGTTGGATCCGTCTCACACTGCGACAGCTGTCTAGTCTGATTAATGTCACATCATGATTATTATGTCTTTTTGTCATTAGCTTAATCATACTTAACGATACGCCTATATATAGTGGCACCAATGTAACACATAGGAGAGATAGAATGAAGAGCAACTTTGCCAATTTGTCAACTATTGAGCTCGCTAGTAG
This sequence comes from Gentiana straminea, assembly GCA_036785695.1. NCBI lineage: Eukaryota > Viridiplantae > Streptophyta > Magnoliopsida > Gentianales > Gentianaceae > Gentiana > Gentiana straminea. Next base: position 7,278,816 of record JAVUPR010000224.1, on the reverse strand, counting down.
CATCTTGAGTCCGACCACCATCTTCATATTAGCACCACCGTGCTCCGTTGATCACCAACGGTAAAATCATACGTATATTAGAAAATAATATCAATATTTTTGAAGAAATTGACGAATGTTAAAATAAATAGATAAAGTTGCTATTGATAAATGTATTGTTTGAAATAAATCACTCTGAGTGATAAGATAAAAAAATTGGCATTAGTTTTATTTATTTTGAATTGAATTACTATCCATTTCTCTCCTATATAAATGAGTGCATTGTATCATTTTTATTCATCAATTCAATAAAAACAGTTTCAGGGTCTTCCGTCTGTGTATTCTGATTTTCTTCATGGTATCAGAGTCAGGGGCGGGGGTTCGAGTGCCTTAACAGTGGTGAACCTTCGCCCGATCCCTATTCCGCTTATAAACCTCAAAAAAAAAAAAAAAAAAAAAAAAAAAAAAAAAAAACCGAATCCATGAATCTGCTCCTATAGTTTCTGCAGGCTTGTTCTCTTTTTAATACATTCATACATCTGCATTTTAATGGGCAACATTGTTTAATGTTTCAGTTTTCTTTTTCCCTTTTTTTTCAATCATTAGTATCATATTAAAAGTGATTTCATTTTCTTAATCAACAATATCTATGTTTTCTAGCCGTTGAAAAAAAATTTATCCTTGTTTTCTTTTAGCATCCATTCTATTGATTTATTTAGATTCAATAATGATGAAAGAGCCCTCTATCAAACGGTGCAAATGATAAGGCATGTTTGCAATCATCAGAGAAAATTGAAAAGATTTCTCAACAAAAAAAAAAAAAAAAAAGCCACAGGCTAAAGGCCAAGAGTCAGAGCCAAAAGAGCCAATAGTCAGGAGCTACAAGCTGTGGGTGTCGAAAAGACGTATCATCTTCTTTGTTGACAGGCAAACGCCGCCTCCAACCCTGGCAACATTTGAGGGTGTAATATTCCGATTTTCGGGAAAGGGCAGACGTGTCATTTTGCGAAAACGAAATATTATTATTTCTTTTCTTTTATGGGAGTTAAGTATTTAATAGAGTATGTATATATATTTTCGAATTATATATATATATATATATATATATATATATATATATATATATATATATATATATATTTAAGGGATTATTCTAATTTTGGTAATTAAATGACAATTAAGGAAAAAGGGATTTATGGGAAATTGGTATTTAAGGAAAATTACACACAATAATCCCATAACCTAGACACAAATTCAGAAATCAGTTTTTCATCTCCTTCTCTGCGCAATTTTGAGAAGAGAAAAAGGTTATGAGAGTTTTCACAATAACTGAGGCAGTTCTTGACCGTTTTCAGATCAGACGAGAGATTTGGGATCGTTGTGAGAAGGGCAACGCTTGGGGATCAGATTGTGGAGAAGTGTTGCAGATTTTCGTGGCTGTTTAATCTGGTTTTTTTGGCTGCAATTAGGTAAGAAACTCTTCCTATGATCTCGGTTATGATTCGTAAAGTTTAGATTATGTTTTTGAGACGTGTAGATGCTAGTAAAATATGTGTTTTTCGTTGATCAAGGATCCTAGGTAAATCTTGGGATGATTAGCTATGTTTTCTTCGTTTTACTGTGCTGAAAACGATGTTAATTAGGTTAGAAACGACTCAGAAATCGAGCCGTGAAGATTTAGCATTTTGGGAAAAACCCAGGCGGACGGGCATCTGAATTAGGCAGACGGGTGTCCGAGACCCTAGTAGCCAGACGGGCGTTTGCATAAGGCAGACGGGCGTCTGAGGTGTGATTTTTGATTCAGGATGTAGCTGATTTTGGCAGATGGGTGTTTGGGGTTTAGTGGACGGGCATCTGGTTTCGGACGGGCGTCCATAGGAGGTCAAACGGGCGTCTGGCCTGTTTTGCCTTGTTTTTACGGTTTTATCATTCTAGTTTGGTTTCGGGTTTTATAATCATATTATTATTGTTTTAAACCCTTATTCATGATATGTTAACATGGTATAAACTAAACAAGCCTGAATTGAACTTCTGATTCGTTCAGTTAAAACACCGAATGTAATCTTAAAGGGAGTTGAAGTTCGGATCCGTCGGAAGAGCATGATAGGCTTGTGCTTTGATTAATTAGCATTCATCAATGTCTGTGTAATTGCTAGGCCGTGTCCGTGTCTAGTGGTCCAGGGAGAGAGTAGTATTTGTAAGGGAGATTAATTGAAAACACTAAGGTGGTTAGTTAATCATTCTAATAAAACACGTACTTGACTAGTAAAAGATTAAACAACATGTCTCTCTTGGATAGGCACCAGTCTATATCGCGATGTGTGCGCTACCTCTGAAGGTGGAAGAACTCCGTAGGTCAAAAAAACCCTAAGTACGGAGGGACGTCACTGAGGTGTCCGTACTATCGGAGCCTACCTATTCTAGCCTCAGTGGATATTGGTGTGATCCAGTAATATGTTGCCAAGAGTGTCCCAAAAGTGGATACGCGTAGTGCCCTTGAGTGCGGTTGTAACATAGATAAGTTAAGTAGAAACGTTTAGTCCATTCATGTTGATGGACATGAGATGAACCTTAGATTGAGTCGGTCAAACATAAACAACTAAACCTTTAAATATCTTTTCTTTATAAATTGTAACTGTTATCATAGCTTCTCTTTCTTATTAAGTACGTTGTACTTACCTCAAATGCATGTTTTCTATGTGTTTGGGGATGAGAAGACGAACATGTAGATATTGTTTACGAGGAGGAGTTCGATGATGACGTTTGAAGACGCCTCATTGAAGACTTTACATTATTCATTTTGTTATTCATTTATTAGACTGTTTAGACTTTTGGTCTTTCGAGACTTGTAGTATCGTTACGTTTCTTTTGAGATTATCGTACGTTTCGTTTGGATTTCGTATTTTTCCTTGAATGTAATAAGTTACATTTCCACCTTTAGATGTTGTTTCTATTCTTGGATGTTTGGAAATTTTATACCCGAGTCTCTTGCTTCCGTTTGCTTATTTTTGATACGACGTAGTAGAGGCTTACATATAAAGTGAATTTATTTTTATTTTATACGTGCCGAACGTTCCTTTTCCGGATAAGGACTCGGTGTCCGGGAACGGGGCGTTACAGTTGGTATCAGAGAGAAGCGTCTTTTAGGCTTCCTTTCTTATAAGATAAGTTTTCTCTAGACCTTTTAGTAACGTTCTGGTTTTCTTTGATCATCAGGATGGTGTTCACGAGAACTGGAGCGGGTGCAGAGACTTCCAGAGTTCGATGGGAAAGTCCAACACCGGTTGTAGGGGGCGGTGTTGTGAGGCAGATTCCTCCACCTCAGCGGAGTTTATCACCACCACCTCGCACTGCGACACCCACACCAAGATCTCAACAGGGTCTGTCACCGAGACCTCATCAGGAGCAACCCCTATGATGGCACGTGGGAAGTTCAGCTCAGTTCTCATTGGTAAGCGATATTCCAGCAGGATTTGTACCGCCACCGGTAAGCTACCACCCACATCAGCAAACCGTTTATCCTCCACCAGTTAGCGTTTATCCTCCACCGGCGAGCTGAAGGATGCAGGTTCTTAGATCTAAACGAGTTAGATCTACGCGCAGCGGATGAATCACGACTTATACATCTTAATACATAATTAAAGGACTTAAACTACTACAAGGGGGTTAAGATCATGTTACCAATAGTAGGAAGAGAAGCCAAGATCTTCCGATGTGTTCTCCAAACGGCGGTTGGTGGACACCCTTCTTGATACACGAACCTCCTTGATATGCAACGCCAAAAAAAACTTAGAGTTTTTCTTCCTCTAAAAACCCTAGACAAGAAAAACTATTTTTTCTCTCTTTTACAAGTGTGTGGTCGAAATTATGCCAATGCATAAGGCTTGGGATACCTCTCTTTATATAGGAGAGTAAACCTTGTCTTCCAAGGATTAAATAATTAAGAGATAATTATTCCATTAATCCTTTATTCCAAATAAAAGATAAATAAAATGATTATCCCAAACAAATTAGGATAAATCATATTATTATCTAATATTCCATGAATTATCATTTAACAAATAAATGATAAATCACATGTCAAATAATTATCCAAGAAAACTAATTTCTCTTTAATTAATTATGATATTGGCGCCATTTGTAGGGTTTACTAAGCCCACATAAAATGTCTTTCATGTGTATTATATTATTTAGCCCAACTAAATAATATCCATGCATATCAATTAATTAGCCCAGCCAATTAATTATCACTGAGGCCCAAATAACAAGATTATTAGTCCGAATTACAGAAGCCACATCGGGGACCATGGACCTATAACCAGTAGCTCCAATAATTAATTATTCATCGAACCGAATAAGTACATTAATTATTAATTCCGGGATTACGCCACCATAAACCCGAAACTGAACTCTACCGATTATAGATGTATACTTATACTCAACCCATAGAGTGAATAAGCGTCCATTGATATAATCATTACATACGGATTAACCCTCCATAGATCGTCCACTCGAGTGGGATATCTCCGTAAACCCGACACGAAATATCTTATCCTTATTTACCATCAACCCCCGATGATCAATTAGTTCACATATCGACTAGTGATCAATTAGTCTAATATGAACTCCCGGGATCGATCACTTTCTTAAGGTTAACAAATAAGGGGACTGTCTCTCTACTTCCCGCAGGAAGGAATGGATTCCATGTCTGTGAAAATCAGAACTACTCACTCATCTGGAGATAGTGCCAATGAGAAATGGCTTGGAACACATATTTATGTGAACCGTAACTAACACATCAAACACTACCCCGGGACAAGCAACACCCTGTGATCACTTTAGGATTAAGGTTGATCCATATATGATCATCTAATGATTTAATAAGATTCCTCGATTACGGAATTATATCGAGAAATTTAGATTAAATCGGTCCAGTCCTATATGAATGCCATCATATATAAATGCCCCACGTAGGTACCCTCTACCAACAGTCCGGATAAGACTATCACACCCTAAGGTGTTCTTGGCGTATTATTGGTGTTTTAATCAAGAGACCCTAAACTCTGATTAAATTCACCACGGACTAACAGTTTAAGTATATCACCACTAACTCAATCCTCACGTGTAATCCATACACTGAGTTAAGCGGTTACATACTGATATACTTAGGGTTTGCAGCAGTGTATCCTTTACAAGCACAAAGCAAGTAACTAAGATGAGATAAATTATGTCATCCATTATTAAAAACAATTACACAAATTGTCTTTCGGGCACTACACCTAACACGAGCCACCCCTCACCATTAGTGTTTCACCAACAACAGCAGACTTTCTACCCACCTCCTGCAGGCCATGCCCCTCGACCTACCGTACCACTTTCACCACGGTTCGACCATCAGCACGGTTCGGGTTACCCACCCTTTGGTCTCCAGCAACCTCAGCCAACTCTTCAGCAAAATCAGAATTACCACCAAGGATACTACCCATTTCAGCCTGAACCTCAAGCGAATCCAGCTTACCCTCAGCAACAGCAGTACCAGCAGCAAGTACCTTTTGGCTACCCTCCGGTTTACCCACCCGTGAGACCGGCATTTGAGCAAGCACCGGCTGTGGATTGGTATACAAGGTTGAGAAGAAATTGGGTTGAGAATTTCTATGGAAACGTTGAACATTCAAAGGCCGAAGAATGGATAAGGAGCTTCGAGAAGGCATGCAGGAACATTTATGTCCCTGAGACCGAGATGGCACAGCTGGCAGTTAGTTTTCTTTTGGGCACATCAGAAGCTTGGATAGATGCTATACAGAGTAGCAATGGCAAGGTCACAGACTGGGAAGCTTTCAAAGCTATGTTTTTCAACGAGTACTTCCCGGCAACAGTGCAAGCGGATAAGGCAAGTCAGTTTTTGAAACTCAAGCAAGGAAACTACTTGACGGTATCTCAGTATACCAATAGGTTTAACGAGTTGGGACGGTTCTATCCCGAGCTTATGAAAGTGAAAGAAAGGAAGATGGCCCTTTACAAGGAAGGATTGGCTAATGAGATTCAGTCTGGCATGTTGGGATTTACAGCAAGGAACATGGCGGAATTACTGAACAAAGCCTTGGAGGTTGAGACCTTCAGGAAGAAGGCCACAGTTGTCATTGGAAACAAGCGGAATTTTGGGACTAGTCAGGGAAATTATCGGGGAGCGCCGCAGCAGAACGTCAAGAAGACCATAGCTCCCACGGCAGCTAAGGCCCCAAACAGTGCACCCCTGTGTCCTAAGTGCAACAGAAATCATTCTGGGGAGTGCAAGCAAAATACTAATGGTTGCTACGTTTGTGGAGAGCCAGGGCAGTTTTCTAGAGCGTGTCCAAACAGAGGAAACAAGGGCAATTCGGGCCTGGGAAATGGTAGAAGCGGCCCAAGCCGACCAGTCCGAGTTTTTGCAACTAATGCAAGAGATGCGGAACCAGAAGATGATGTTATCTCAGGTACCTCGTTGTTATTTTATTTTATTAAGATATTTTTATAGCACGTTTATTCATGCTGTAACTTTATTTAAATGAATGAATATGCATCCTAGGTGCGATAATGTTAGATAATCTAGTGGTCAGAGCCTTTTTTGATACGGGAGCGTCTAACACTTTTGTGTCGACCAAGGTAGCTAAGAAGTTGATTTTACCTTTGGAACCTTTGAGAAACACTTTGGAAATAACTACACCGTTATGGAAGGTAACAAAGGTAACTAGGATGATACCTCAAGTTGAAGTTTGAGTTGGATCTTATCGATGCAAGAGCGACTTCACTGTTTTAGACATTTCAGATTTTGATGTAATCCTTGGGATAGATTGGCTATCCGAGCATTTTGTTCATCTAGATTGCCGAGAGAAGAAAGTGACTTTTAAGATACCCGGGAAATCAGACAAGCTTATCAAGGTAATGTGTACAAGCCGAGTAAGAAGCAACATCCGATAATTTCAGCGGTCAAGGAAATCAGAGCTTGTCAGAAGGGTTGTGAAGGCTACTTGTTGTATGCAGTGGATGTGGAACAAGTGATGCCCAAGCTTGAAGAAACTCCTGTAGTGAGAGAGTACCCTGAGGTATTTCCGGAAGAGTTACCGGGAAACATGCCGGATAGGGAGATCGAATTTGAGATCAAGTTGATACCGGGAGCGGCACCAGTTGCTAAGGCACCCTATAGAATGGCACCGGCTGAATTAAAGGAGTTGAAGGCTCAACCTAAGGATATGCTTGAGAGGAACATAATTCAGCCTAGTATTTCGCCTTGGGGAGCCCCTGTTTTGTTCGTGAAGAAGAAAGATGGTAGCATGAGGATGTGCATCGATTATAGAGCATTGAATAACCTTACCATCAAGAATAAGTATCCCTTGCCAAGGATAGATGATCTGTTCAATCAGTTGCAAGGTAAGTAAGTGTTCTCTAAGATTGATCTTAGGTCCGGTTATCATCAGTTGAAGATTAAAGGGGCAGATATACCGAAGACGGCTTTTAGCACGAGGTATGGACATTATGAGTTCCTAGTTATGCCTTTTGGACTCACTAATGCTCCATCCGCATTTATGGATTTGATGCAGCGAGTCTTCATGCCATACTTGGATAAGTTTGTGATAGTGTTCATAGACGACATCTTAGTGTACTCGAAGGATGAGAAGGAACATGAGGAACACTTAAGAGTAGTGTTGGATACTTTGAAGGAGAACCAGTTGTTTGCTAAGTTTTCGAAGTGTGATTTTTGGTTGAAACAAGTCAGTTTCTTGGGACATGTCATTTCTGGAGATGGCATCCAAGTTGATCCAGAAAAGATAGAAGCAGTTGAAAATTGGCCTAAACCTACTACAGTTTCGGAAGTAAGGAGCTTTCTTGGTTTGGCTAGCTACTATAGGAAGTTTGTGCAAGACTTTTTGAAGATAGCTACTCCACTCACTAAGCTTACGCAGAAGAATGTGAAGTTCGAATGGACTAGCGAGTGTGATGCAGCTTTTCATACCTTGAAGGATAGGTTGACTACGGCCCCAGTGTTGGTAGTTCCGGAGGTTTTTGATAACTACGATGTCTACACAGATGCTTCGGGACAGGGTTTAGGTTGTGTGTTGATGCAAGGGGGAAGTGATTGCTTATGCATCTAGGCCAGTTGAAGGTGCATGAGAAGAACTACCCGACACATGACTTAGAATTGGCAGCAGTAGTGTTTGCATTAAAGACTTGGAGGCACTACTTGTATGGAGTTAAGGTAAGGATCTTCACCGACCACAAGAGTTTAAAGTATTTCTTCACACAAGAGAATCTGAACATGAGACAACGGAGATGGCTAGAGTTCGTGAAGGACTATGATTTGGATATCCAGTACCATCCAGGAAAAGCCAATGTAGTGGCAGATGCTCTAAGCAGGAAACCAGTGTTTCCAGTTTCAAGCGTCGAAGTTGTGGCAGAAAGGTTAGATGGGCTGGAAATCAACAGGTTTGACCAGATTGAGGACCGACAGTTTGTGGTGCCGTTGTTAGCAAGATCTGAGTTGATGGATGATATTCGGGAGAAGCAAGATGAAGACCCAACTTTGGTTGATTTGAAATGAGTTGCTAGAGAGAAGCCTACAGTGGGTTATGTCCTGGATAAGAATGGAAACCTTTGGTACCAGGATCGTCTGTGTGTGCCTAATGTTGGCGACTTGAGACAGAGAGTTATGGAAGAGGCATACAGGAGTGCTTTTGCAGTTCATCCAGGTGCTATCAAGATGTATCGGGACTTGAAGGAGAAGTTTTGGTGGCCTTCGATGAAATTGGAAATAGCCAAGTTCGTAGCAGAGTGTGACATTTGTCAGAAAGTGAAGGAAGAGCATAGAAGACCAGGAGGAATGGTTAAGCCCTTGGATATTCTTGAATGGAAATGGGATAAGATTACGATGGACTTCATCACCGGTTTACCAAGGACAAAAGGAGGACATGATGCGATTTGGGTAATTGTGGATAGATTGACCAAATCTGCCCATTTCTTGCCGTATAAGGTTGATATGCCTTTGAAGAAGATGACGACACTATACTTGGATAATATAGTGAAGTTACACGGAGTTCCTATATCTATAGTCTCGGATTGAGATAGTCGATTCGTCAGTCTGTTTTGGAAAAGTTTACAAGAAGCTTTTGGAACCAAGTTAGATTTGAGTACGGCGTTTCATCCTCAGACAGATGGACAATCTGAGAGGACCATCCAAACACTCGAGGACATGCTAAGAGCTTGTGTTTTGGAAGTAGGTGGATCATGGGATGATTACCTACCGGTAGCAGAGTTTGCCTACAATAATAGTTATCATGCAAGTATAGGCATGCCACCGTTTGAAGCGTTGTATGGAAGAAGATGTAGAATGCCGCTGTTTTGGGATGAAGTTGGGGAGAGACAGATCACAGGGCCGGAAATGGTTGAACAATCTAAGGAAAGGGTTCAGTTGGTTAAGAAGAATCTGAAGGCAGCACAAGACAGGCAAAAAAGTTGGGCAGACGTTAGAAGAAGACCGCTTGAGTTTGAAGTCGGTGATAGAGTGTATCTACGAGCTTCACCGATGAAGGGAGTGAAACGCTTTGGACAAAAGGGAAAGCTAAGTCCAAGGTATGTTGGACCATTTGAAATTATGGAAAGGATTGGACCGTTGGCTTACAAGCTTAAGTTACCGGAATCGATGTCAAGGGTCCATAGCGTGTTTCACGTTTCAATGTCGAAGAAGTGTCTGACGAGGAATGATGTTGAAACTAAAATTGATCCGGAAATTCTACAAGACAATCTTGCTTATGAGGAGAGACCGATCAAGATCTTGGACAGGAAGGAAAAGATGATTAAGAGACGGATGATCCCATTGGTTCTGGTTCAGTGGAGCAATCATTCACCCAAGGAAGCAAGTTGGGAAGTTGAGGATGATATGATCAGTGAATTCCAAGAGTTCCTGGATCTACCAGGTATGTTCTAGTTTCGAGGACGAAACTCCTTTTAAGGGGGAGCAATGTAATATTCCGATTTTCGGGAAAGGGCAGACGTGTCATTTTGCGAAAACAAAATATTATTATTTCTTTACTTTTATGGGAGTTAAGTATTTAATAGAGTATGTATATATATTTTCGAATTATATATATATATATATATATATATATATATATATATATATATAAGGGATTATTCTGATTTTGGTAATTAAAGGACAATTAAGGAAAAAGAGATTTATGGGAAATTGTTATTTAAGGAAAATTACACACAATAATCCCATAACCTAGACACAAATTCAGAAATCAGTTTTTCATCTCCTTCTCTGCGCAATTTTGAGAAGAGAAAAAGGTTATGAGAGTTTTCACAATAACTGAGGTAGTTCTTGACCGTTTTCAGATCATACGAGAGATTTGGGATCGTTGTGAGAAGGGCAATGCTTGGGGATCAGATTGTGGAGAAGTGTTGCAGATTTTCGTGGCTGTTTAATCTGGTTTTTTCTTGCTGCAATTAGGTAAGAAACTCTTCCTATGATCTCGGTTATGATTCGTGAAGTTTAGATTATGTTTTTGAGACGTGTAGATGCTAGTAAAAGATGTGTTTTTCGTTGATCAAGGATCCTAGGTAAATCTTGGGATGATTAGATATGTTTTCTACGTTTTACTGTGTTGAAAACGATGTTAATTAGGTTAGAAACGACTCAGAAATCGAGCCGTGAAGATTTAGCGTTTTGGGAAAAACCCAGGCGGACGGGCGTCTGAATTAGGCAGACGGGCGTCCGAGACCCTAGTAGCCCAGACGGGCGTTTGCATAAGGCAGACGGGCGTCTGAGGTGAGATTTTTGATTCAGGATGTAGCTGCTTTTGGCAGTCGGGCGTTTGGGGTTTAGTGGATGGGCGTCTGATTTCGGACGGGCGTCCATAGGAGGTCAAACGGGCGTCTGGCCTGTTTTGCCTTGCTTTTACGGTTTTATCATTCTAGTTTGGTTTCGGGTTTTATAATCATATTATTATTGTTTTAAACCCTTATTCATGATATGTTAACATGGTATAAACTAAACAAGCCTGAATTGAACTTCTGATTCGTTCAGTTAAAACACTGAATGTACTCTTAAAGGGAGTTGAAGTTCGGATCCGTCGGAAGAGCATGATAGGCTTGTGCTTTGATGAATTAGCATTCATCAATGTCTGTGTCTAGTGGTCCAGGGAGAGAGTAGTATTTGTGAGGGAGATTAATTGAAAACACTTAGGTGGTTAGTTAATCATTCTAATAAAACACGTACTTGACTAGTAAAAGATTAAACAACATGTCTCTCTTGGATAGACACCAGTTTATATCGCGATGTGTGTGCTACCTCTGAAGGTGGAAGAACTCCGTAGGTCAAAAAAACCCTAAGTACGGAGGGACTTCACTGAGGTGTGCGTACTATCGGAGCCTATCTGTTCTAGCCTCCGTGGATATTGGTGTGATCCACTAATATGTTGCCAAGAGTGTCCCAAAAGTGGATACGCGTAGTGCCCTTGAGTGCGGTTGTAACATAGATAAGTTAAGTAGAAACGTTTAGTCAATTCATGTTGATGGACATGAGATGAACCTTAGATTGAGTCGGTCAAACATAAACAACTAAACTTTTAAATATCTTTTCTTTATAAATTGTAACTGTTATCATAGCTTCTCTTTCTTATTAAGTACGTTGTACTTACCTCAAATGCATGTTTTCTATGTGTTTGGGGATGAGAAGACGAACAGGTAGATATTGTTTACGAGGAGGAGTTCGATGATGATGTTTGAAGACGCCTCATTGAAGACTTTACATTATTCATTTTGTTATTCATTTATTAGACTGTTTAGACTTTTGGTCTTTCGAGACTTGTAGTATCGTTACGTTTCTTTTGAGATTATCGTACGTTTTGTTTGGATTTCGTATTTTTCCTTGAATGTAATAAGTTACATTTCCACCTTTAGATGTTGTTTCTATTCTTGGACGTTTGGATATTTTATACCCGAGTCTCTTGCTTCCGTTTGCTTATTTTTGATACGACGTAGTAGAGGCTTACATACAAAGTGAATTTTTTTTAATTTTATACGTGACGAACGTTCCTTTTCCGGATAAGGACTCGGTGTCCGGGAACGGGAAGTTACAAAGGGAGGGTAATAAAAGATAAATCTCAGAACATAAAAATGATATTCAAAGACGTGATAGAGATGCTATATTGAAGAGATGGATATGTTGTATTATTAATTTATTATGAATAATAATTTAGACTATGATACAATAGATTTTTTTTGAACGAAGACTTTTTTTAAAATAAAAAAACATGGAAGAAGCGAAGAAGGAAATTGTGATGCAATTCTGTATGGATGGTTTTGGTTCAGATTGGTAATTTGGTAAAGGGGGTTGTCGAAGGGTCTGGTAATTGGTCTAGAAACGGCATACTCAGTATGGGAGGCACTCAAGAACTCCTATGCTCAAGATTCCCAGGAGAGGGAATTGAACCTCAGACAACAGATCACCCACCCGCGAAAGGAGGATGATTTAAATGTGAATGAACATATCAGAAAATTCAAAGAGATCTATGACATCTTGGTTGCTATTGGCAAGCCTGTACCAGATGAAGAAAAAGTATACTATTTGCTGACAAGTTTGGGGCCTGAATATGAGACATTCACCACTACTATGCTAAAGCCACCACGTCCTACCTACAGTGAACTCGTTTCCTAACTCCAAAGCCTGGATCAGAGGAGAACCTGATTCTCTAAGCAAACAGAACAACACAACATACTGCCTGGCACCCAAATGGCATTTGTTGGGCACCAGCAAAGCAAACAAAACAGTCCATACCCAAACAGCAAGAATGATTCAAGGTTTAACTCTTATAGCAGAGGATTTCAGGCCCAGCAAACCAAGGGATCAGGGGCAGGGCATCAAATCGAATTCAAAAGAATGACACCAGCTGAAAGAGAAATGTACAAAGATCAAACCTGTCAATACCTTGGTGTCCAAGGACACGTCACCAACATATGTTGGTGGCTGTTAAAGAACAAGGCAGAAGAAGGACAGGTTCCCAAAGCCTTAGCAGCATTGCATATGGACAACGCTCTAGTAGAGACAGAATGGACCATGGACACAGGAGCATCTAATCACATGACAGCAGATTCAGGTATATAAACTGACATAAAGCAATACACATAACCATGTTCTGTCTTAATTGGAGATGGATCACCCCTACCTATTACAAGCATTGGAGATCTCACATCCAATCAAGAAAAAAATTTGTCTATGAACAATATTTTAACTGTACCCAATTTAAAAACAAACCTACGTTCAGTAAGTCGGTTGACCAAACAAAATAATGTTAATTGTGATTTCACTAATAATGGTTTTTCATATAGGAAAATAATACAGGATAGTTGTTAAGTAAGGGGAGACTCAATGATGATCTGTACATTCTGAGTAAAGACCCAACTGCTCTTGTCTCAACAAGAATAGCTACCATCACAGCTGATCTTTGGCACCAGAGGCTAGGGCACTCTCAACTTAGGACAGTTCAAATTCTGAAGAATAAAGGTGCCATCCATGTTTTAGGGAAAATAAATCACAGCTCTATTTGTGAGAGATGTCAATTAGGAAAATTAAGTAGACTGCCCTTTACCCAGTCTGAGCATTCTGGTACTTCTAGTTTTGATATTGTGCATTGTGATCTATGGGGCCTAGCCCCAGTCATTTCTATTCATAAATACAGATACTATGTAGCATTTGTTGATGACTTACATACTCAAGGACCACCCAATATTCATATCCCAATGCCTAACACTTCTTATAACCCACAAAATACATCCACTACCCTCACACAAGACAACATGACCCTATCTGTCGGTCCAAACTCACCCCCCCACCACCAGCACAACTCGTGATCACACTTCATCCCCACATGATCCAAATCCAGTTATCACTCCCATACCAGATCACAATCCCACTACTTTCTCAAAAAATCAACTCACCCTAGAATCAGACACCACTACCCTCTCTCTTACTTCCCAGCCAGACCCAGACCAAAACCCGGACACACCACATCAGCCCCAACAAAACCCAGAAATTGAACTTCAACCACCCTCCCCCACCACTCCACCATCACCTCATCCTCCTATGCGCACTAGGGCTCAGCAAGGTATTTTCAAACCCAATCCTAAATATGCTCACACTGCCTCCACTTATGATGCCATCCCTTCTGAACCAAAAGTATCAAAAGGGCTCTCAAACATCCAGGTTGGACCACAGCCATGAATGATAAACTTCACGCACTACATCAAAACCACACTTGGACCTTAGTTCCTAGGCAACCCCACATGAATGTTATCAAATCCAAATGGGTCCATAGGGCCAAACTCAAACCTGATGGGACCCTGGATTGGTTGAAATCTAGATTGGCGGCCAAGGGCTATCACTAAAAAGATGGGATTGACTACTTGGAAACTTACTCCAAGTAGTCAAACCAGGCACCATTCACATGATCCCCACCCTCTCCCTCTATTTTCATTGGACTGTCAAACAATTGGATGTTAAAAATGCCTTCCTCCATGGCAACCTCACTGAAGTCATCTACATGGAACAACCACCTGGTTTCACTGATCCTTAGTTCCCATCATGTTTGTCATTTAAAAAAAAGCTCTTTATGGCCTCAAACAGGCCTACATGGACCGGTTTGATAGATTTAGCAGCTATCTCATCACTATTGGGTTCAGGTGTAGTTTTTTGGACCCCTCCTTGTTTATACATAAGACTAACCAATCCATCATGATTCTGCTCTTGTGTGTCAATGATATGCTTTTGACAGGTTCCTGCCTAGATCAGATGAACTCTCTTATTCAACTTCTTAACAAGGAATTTGCTATGAAGGACTTAGGGCCCATTCATCATTTCCTTGGGCTTGAATCCACCAGCATGGTGATCAATATACATCCTCCACATGGCACAACTACATGACTGCTAGCCTATCAACACCCCACTTGAGTCAAAGTTCAAACCAGCCAACAATTCACCGGCCTTTGAAGATCCCACCTTCTACAGAAGTTTAGTAGAAGCTCTGCAGTACCTTATGTTTACAAGACCGGACCTCTCATACTCCATCAACTTTGCCTCCCAATTTCTCCAAGCACCGATTCTACAACATTTCAAGATGATCAAGAGACTCCTCTGTTTTGTCAAAGGAACAGTTGATCTTAGTCTCGTTCTTCAACGACCACAGAATCTATTGCTCACCACCTACTCTGATGTTGATTGGGGTGGTTGCCCCCTCACCCACAGGTCTACCACCGGCTATTGCATATATCTTGGTCCTAATTTAATTTCCTGGTGTGCCAAAAAACAACACTCGGTTTCCCGCTCTAGCTCCGAAGCTGAATACAATGCTCTAGCTTACATAGCCGCTGAACTCACCTGGTTAACTTATATCCTTCAAGAACTTGGAATCAAGCTATCATTGCCACCGGTCCTCTACTCCGACAACCTCAGTGCCCTCTATATGACTGTGAACCCTGTCTTTCATGCCCGAAGTAAGCATATTGAACTTGATTACCACTATGTTCGGGAAAAGGTAGCTCAAGGCTCTCTTGTCACTAAGCATGTACCGGTTGAATTACAAATTGCAGACTTGTTCACAAAACCCGCCACCAAAGCAGCAGTTCACTTCTTCTCTGCCAAACTTGGCCTCCGACCACAACCTTGTTTGCCTGAGGCTATTAACGACGACTTCCCAAATTTAGACAACAAAACCGCCACAATTTCAAACAAAATAGCTGCAAATTCAAATGTTCAAGTTTGTGGAGATATAAGGATTAACATGGAGAGATAAGGTGTATGATTTGAATTCAAAAGGGAAGTGATTAGGGATTGAGAGAGCTGAGAGTTGCCGGCTTATGATGATAGAGGTTTTCAAATTAGGGTTGAGTGAATTTTATCTTTTCCTTTGTATTTTCTTGAATTAATAATTTTATTTTTTGAATTAATAATTCAGATAAAGTCACAGCCTATAAAAGGCTCAGGCACTGAAGGAAATAAGTGTGCAGAAACATTAATAAAAATTAAAAAGTTCATTGTTCCAATTTGTTCCAAATACAATTTCCTTTATTGAACTTGCTGTTTTATTGATAAAAAAATGATACAATGCACATCTTTTTTACATGAGAGAAATGGAAGAATAATTCAATTCAAAATAAATAAAACTAATGCCAATTTTTTTTATCTTATCACTCAAAGTGATTTATTCAAATATTATTCTTATCAATAGCAACTTTATCTATTTATTTTGACATTCGTCAATATCTTCAAATATATTGATAATATCTTCTAATACCCTACCTCAAAAGAGGCCGGTTTTGGAGGCCGAGTTTGCTTGGGGATAATAATTTGGTGGTATTTGGAGGGCATCTCCACTCCGGCGGTTCTCCTGGACTCCATTAGTTGTTGTGTTTTGGAGGGCATCTCCACCCCGGTTGTTCTTCCGGAGTCCATAGTTGTGGTATTGTTGGAGGGCATCTCCACTCCGGTGGATCTTCCGGAGTCCATTGTTGTGGTATTTTTGGAGGGCACCTCTACTCCGGTTGTTCGTCCGAAGTCCATAGTTGTTATGTTTTAGAGGGCATCTCCACTCCGGCTTCTCTTCCGAAGTCCATTAGTTTGTAGATTGATTGTGGTTGAAGAATGACTCTGATATCGGGCTCCAACGGTGATTGATACTGTAATATTCCAATTTTTGGGAAAGGGCAGACGTGTCATTTTGTGAAAACGAAATATTAGATTCATTCTTTTTATGGAATAAAGAAAATAAAATTTATATATATATAATTCGAAATATATATAGGTTTCCTTGGGGACTGTTTTGTATATAATGGACAAGTAAGGGTTTTAATGGAAATCTAGGAGGAGAAGTTTTATTTGGAAGAAATAAAACTTCCCACTAAGTTGGAAGTTTTCAGAATTCTTGAATACAACTTCCTGCAAGTTTGAGAGCAAAATAAAAGAGCAATTGTTTTCTCCTTCAGAATTCTAAGTGAATCCTTGGTGGTTTTCAGATTCAAGTAGGACACCAGAATCGTGAGGAAATGAGTATCGCATTGATACAAATTTCATCAGGTTTTATCAAGGTATGAAAGTCGGCGTAAAAGTAGTTTTGTTCAAGTTTGGTGTCTTCTTGGTGCAATTCGTAGTTATAGATATTTAGAAACCTTGATCCTAATTAGTTCTTGAATTGGTTATGGATCAAATAGGGTTTTGTTCTAGTTGAAGGTGTTGCTGCAGCCTTTTCTTTAAGTTTGTTGTGTTTAGTGCTTGAATCAAGTAAGAGATCTTCCTATTGTGTTAATTCAAGTGTTAGAAGGTTTGCGTGTGAGTTTGGAATTGTTTTGGTGTAAGATTTCATGTGTTTTGGATGTTATACCAATGTGCTATGATATGGTATGTTAAACGGTTATATTTGCTGCTGTTTTGCCGTTAAATTGATGAAGAACATGTTTGGAAAAGTTTTAGAATCAAGAGAAGTGTTGAAAATCATGTTTAGGGCTTGTACAGGTAGAATGCGTACGCATTGTGTAGCAATGCGCATGCACTGTTGGTTAGAGTTGAGCAGGATGATCACAACATGTAGAATGCGTACACATTCCCTTGAATGCGCACGCTTTCCTGCTTTAGGTTGGTTCAGGATGTTCTCAGCACAGGCAATGTGTACACATTGCAGACAATGAGCACGCATTGATTGAACAGCAACTTTCAGCATGTCTCTGAACCACTGAATGCGTAGGCATTCCAATGAATGCGCAAGCAATGACCCTGTTTTGGGAAAAAGAATGTTTTGAGCTATGTGTTGAGTTTTAAGTGTTGTTTCTTGATCTAATAACACTAACTAAAGATGAACAAGCTTTCAATGAGTTTCTGATGCGTTTAGTTCCGGCACCGAATGTACTCTTAAAGGGAGTTGAAGTTCGGGACCGTCGGAAGGGTATATAATATTCCGATTTTCAGGAAAGGGCAGACGTGTCATTTTGCGAAAACAAAATATTATTATTCTGACTTCTTTTATTGGAGTTAAATTATATAAGATATTTATATATATTTTCGAGATATATGTATAAATTAAGGAAAAGAAAATCTGATTAGTAAGGGTAATTAAGGAACATAAAGATTAGGTTAATTATTGGGATTTTCCTATTTAAAGAAAATAAACCCAATCAGTTTTCCCTAACCTTTTGAATCAGATTTTCCACCTCCTAAACTTCATCTTCTGCGTGTGAGAAAGGTTTAGGGCTGAGATATTTTCTTTTAGTTTCTAAGTCGATTCCTAATCGTTTTCAGACCAGAGTAGAGCATCGGAATCGTCGTGAAGAGATTGTCGTTTCAATACCAGAAAGTTGGAGCTTTGTCAAGGTATGTTTGAGCCCTAGTTCTGTTCTTGTTCGAGTTTGATGGATTCAAACTCATCAATTCATAGTTTTGTACGTTTAGAAGCGTGTGATCGAATCTAATCTAAGTTTGGATTTATCACACATGTTTTTGCAGAAAAAGGATCAGTTTTGCTGCAGTTTTCTGAGTTCTTGGAGTTGGAATTAGCTTGCTAAAAGGTAAGAAGCTCTTCCTACAATCTAGTTATGGTTGAGAGTAGCTAGATCATGTTTTTAATGCGTTTTGTATCAAGTTTTTGGCTTAGATGGTGTATAAGAATTAAGGTTTGATTTGGATCTTAAAAGCTATGTCTTTTGCTGTTTTTCTGTTATAATTCATGTGCAATATGTATGGATTTGAGTAGAGATTGTTAAGGGATGAAAATAAGGATATTAGGGTTTTTCTGCGCTGAATGAGTACGCATTGGCTAGCAATGCGCACGCATTCCTGTTATAGGATTGTTTGTTTTTTTAGCACCAGGTTGAATGCGCACGCATTCATGGTTCAGAGTTGTTCAGGATGCTCCCAGCGTGAACAATGCGCACGCATTGCAAGCAATGCACACGTATTGGTTGGGCAGTGTCTTTCAGCTTAGGTTCTGGTCAGGGAATGCGTACGCATTGAGAACAATGCACACGCATTGTTTAAATAGAGAGTTATAGCAGGTTTATAGGCAGGGAATGCGCACGCATTCCATAAGGATGCGCACGCATTGCCCCTGTTTTTAATTAAATGTTATTTAAGCCTTTTTATTAGATGTTAAACATTATGACATGATCAAAGAACATTGATTAAACATGAACAAGCCTCGACTGAGTTTATGATGCGTTCGGTTCCGGCACCGGACGTACTCTTAAAGGGAGTTGAAGTTCAGGACCGCCGGAAGGGCATGAAAGGGCTTGTGCTTTGATGAACTATAGTCCATCAAGGTCTGTGTAATTGATAGAATGTGAAGTCTAGCTGTCTAAGTGAGGGAGTAGAGTTGATAAGGTGAGTTTTATTCTGAAAACACTTAGGTGGCTAGTTAATACACAATAATAATTACATAAAAGCTAAAACGTCACTTATTTTTCATATCGGCGATGTGATACGTTCATAAAAAGGTGGACAACGCTATTGGCCCAAAAGGCTGAAGGGTAGTGGAGGAAATCTATCGAGCGTATATGCATACCAGGGAGATCCCGGGACTATCGGTGCTAATCACCGTAGTTGGCAAGTATATCTTGTGGTGGAATTTTCATCATGCATAGTGTCCTTGAGTAATGACGTAACCAAGATAAGCTAAGTTAGAAACGTTTAGTCATGACATGTCGATGGGCGTGAAATGAACCCTAGATTGAGTCGGTCTCACAAAGATAATCCTTTTATTAAATTCGTTAATAAACCTCAATTATATTGTAGCTTCTACTTCTTACTATGTACATTGTACTTACCTCAAATGCATGTTTATTTATGTGTTTGGGGGAGAGAAGACGAACAGGTAAACGAAGAGTTTGAGGAGGACTTTGGTGACGACGTTTGAGGACGCCGGAGTTGAAGCGTTATTTATTTATGTTTTTATATTAGACTTGAAGTCGTTTGGAGACGTTGTAATTTCTTCTAGTACGTTTGGAGGTTTTTCGTACGTTTGGTATCTTTTTCCGATGTAATGAATGTTACATTTCTATCTTTAGATATTGAGTTTATATTCTTAGATGTTTGATTATTTGGGAAAAAATTTTACCCGAGTCTTTTGCTTCCGTTTTTCTTTAATTTGATACGACATAGTAGAGGCTTACGTATAAAGTGAAATTTATTTTATTTTATACGTGCCGAACGTTCATTTTCTGGATAAGGACTCGGTGTCCGGGAACGGGGCGTTACAGTTGGTATCAGAGAGAAGCGTCTTTTAGGCTTCCATTCTTTTAAGATCAGATTTCTTTAGATGTTTTAGTAACGTTTTGGTTTTCCTTTGATCATTAGGATGGTGTTCACTAGAACCGGAGCGGGTGCAGAAGCTTCTAGAGTACGTCGAAAGAGTCCAACACCAGTCGTATGAGGCGGTTTTGTGAGGCAGAATCCTTCACCTTATCCGAGCCCCACTCCACCCACTCATACTGCGACCCCTACACCCCGATCTCAGCGGAGTCAGTCACCACGACCACGGCATAATCCTACGCCAAGACCTCAACCAAGGTACAACTTTATCTATGGAGAACCCGGGGTAGCACTTATCCGTTCACTGTAGTAGGATACATTCAACCAGTTTACGTACCCCTCAGTAACCAACATATATCTTCCACCAGTCAGTGTCGATCCACCACCGGTAAGCCACCTTTCTCCACCAGTTTTCCACCATCAGCAACATCAGACCTTTTACCCACCTCTAGTAGGTCACACTCCTCGACCTACTATACCCCTTTCACTACGTTTTGACCATCAACAAGGCATTGATTACCCACCATACGGTTTCTATCAACCACCACCATACCAGCAACAGCCTCACCAGCAAGAGATACCTTTTGGACATCAACCAGATCCACCAGTGAGACCAGTTTTTGAGCAAGCACCACGGGTGGATTGGTACACAAGGCTAAAAAGGAACAAAGTTCAAGACTTCTTCTGGAATGTGGAACATTCAAAGGCCGAAGAATGGTTAATGAGTTTCAAGAAAGCTTGCAGGAATATACATGTTCATGGATCTGAGATGGCCAGTTGGCGGTTAGTTTCATTTTGGGTATGGCTGAATCATGGATTGATGCGATAGAGAGTAGCAACGGAAAGGTGACAGATTGGGAAAGCTTTAAGGCTATGTTTTTCAATGAGTACTTCCCAGCGACAGTGCAAGCAGACAAGACTAGTCAGTTCCTAAAACTTAAGCGGGGTACACAACTGACGGTATCTCAGTATACCAACAAGTTTAATGAGTTGGGAAGGTTTTATCCTGAGCTTATGAAGGTTGAAGAGAGGAATATGGCTCTATACAAGGAAGGGTTATCGTATGAGATACAGTCGGGTATGCTAGGCTTCACGGCAAGGAACATGGCTGAGCTTCTGAACAAAGCTTTGGAGGTTGAGACCTTCAAGAAAAAGGCTACTGTGGTTATCGGCAATAAGAGAAGTTTTGGGGCAAGTCAAGGCTATAACCGAGGAGCACCACAGTAGAATGCCAAGAAAACCACAACTCATGTGGCAGGTAAACCTCTAACCGGAGCACCGCTTTGCCCCAAGTGCAACAGGAATCACCTAGGTGAGTGTAAGGCTAATACAGGTGGCTGCTACTGCTGTGGAGATCTAGGACATTTTGCTAAGATGTGTCCGACAACGGGGAGCTCGAGTAATCAGAAGCAAGGAAGTGGAAAAGGCAGCCCGAGTCGCCCAGTTCGAGTGTTTGCAGTGGATGCTGTGAACGCTGAACAAGATGATAATGTTATTTCAGGTACCTTTATTGTTTATTTTGATTTATTAGAGTAATTTATAGCATGATTTAAATCATGTTGTATTTGTATTTAAATAAATGAATTCACATCCTAGGTACAATAATATTAGACAACTTAGTGGTTACGGCATTGTTTGGTACGGGGCGTCTAACACTTTTGTGTCAACTAACAATGGAAACTTAACTTACCAATGGAAACTTTAAGAAACACTTTGGAAATAACAACACCTTTAGGAAAGGTGACTAAGGTAGCCAAGTTGATGCCTCAAGTGGATGTATGAGTAGGAACGTATCGTTGCAAGAGTGACTTTACGGTTTTAGACTTTTCGGATTTCGATGTAATTCTTGGAATAGATTGGCTATCCAAGAATTTTGTTCAATTGGATTGTAGAGAAAAGGGAGTGAACTTTAAGATACCTGAGAAATCATGTAAGACTTATCAAGGTAATGTTTACAAGCCAAGTAAGAAGCGTCACCCTATAATTTCAGCAGTTAAGGCAATAAGAGCTTGTCAGAAAGGTTGTGAAGGCTACTTGTTGAACGCAGTGGATGTGGAACAAGTGAAGCC
Source organism: Gentiana straminea (assembly GCA_036785695.1). Lineage (NCBI taxonomy): Eukaryota > Viridiplantae > Streptophyta > Magnoliopsida > Gentianales > Gentianaceae > Gentiana > Gentiana straminea. The sequence goes on along the minus strand of JAVUPR010000224.1, from coordinate 7,256,448 downwards.
TAAGTTAGAGGAAACCCCTGTAGCAAAGGAATACCCTGAAGTGTTTCCAGAAGAGTTATTGGGAAACATGCCGGATAGAGAGATCGAGTTTGAGATCAAGTTGATACCAGGAGCGGCACAAGTTGCTAAGGCACTCTATAGAATGGCACCGGCTGAATTGAAGAAGTTGAATGCTCAACTTAAGGATATGCTTGAGAGAAACATAATTCAGCCTAGTACCTCACCTTGGGGAGCCCCAGTGTTATTTGTCAAGAAGAAGGATGGTAGCATGAGGATGTGTATCGACTACAGAGCATTGAACAATCTTACCATCAAGAATAAATATCTCTTACCAAGGATTGATGATTTGTTCAATCAGCTGCAAGGCAAGAGAGTGTTCTCTAAGATTGATCTTAGGTCCGGTTATCACCAATTAAAGATCAAGGTAGCAGATATACCAAAGACAGCTTTCAGTATGAGGTATGGACATTATGAGTTCTTAGTCATGCCTTTTGGACTCACTAATGCTCCATCTGCATTTATGGATTTAATGCAGCGTGTTTTCATGCCATACTTGGACAAGTTTTTGATAGTATTCATAGATGACATCCTAGTATACTCAAAGGATGAGAAGGAACATGAAGAACACTTAAGGATAGTGTTGGATACTTTGAGGAAGAACCAGTTGTATGCTAAGTTCTCAAAGTGTGACTTCTGGTTGGATCAAGTTAGTTTCTTGGGTCATGTCATTTTTAGAGATGGCATAAAGGTTGATCCGGCAAAGATTGAAGCAGTTGAGAAGTGGTCCAGACCGACTACAGTCTTAGAGGTTAGAATTTTTCTCGGTTTGGCTCGCTATTATAGGAAGTTTGTACATGACTTCTCAAAGATAGCTGCACCACTTACCCGGCTTACTCAAAAGAATGTAAAGTTCTAGTGGACCAGTGAGTGTGAAGATGCTTTTCAATTGTTGAAGAGGAAGTTGACTACAGCCCAAGTTTTGGCGGTTTCGGAGATTTTTGATAATTATGACGTGTATAAGGATGCTTCAGGACAAGGATGCTTCGGGACAAGGTTTAGGTTGTGTGTTGATGCAAGTAGGTAAAGGCATCGCCTATGCGTCAAGGCAGTTAAAAGTGCATGAGAAAAACTACCCGACACATGATCTAGAGTTGGCCGAGGTAGTGTTTGCCTTAAAGATTTGGAGGCACTACTTGTATGGAGTTAAGGCTAGGATCATTACAGACCACAAGAGTTTTAAGTATTTCTTTACCCAAGAAAATCTAAATATGAGACAAAGGAGATGGTTAGAGTTCGTAAAGGGTTACGACTTCGATATTCAGTACCATCCGGGTAAGGCCAATATAGTGGCCGATGCTTTGTGCAAAAAACCAGTGTTTGCAGTTTCAAGCATCAAAGATTTGGAAGAAAGGTTGGATGGGCTGAGAATCTAAAGTTTTCATCAGATTGAAGACCGGCAGTTTGTGGCACCGTTGTTGGCGAGATCGGAGTTGATGCATGATATTCGGGAGAAGCAAGATGATATTCGGAGTTGATGGATGATATTGTGGCACCGTTATAGATATAAACCTACACTCAACTATGAGTTATAAGGTGTCCACTGATATAATCATTACATACGGATAAATCCTCCATAGACTGTTCATTTCAATTCGGGATACCTCTTATCCTTATTTACCATTAACCCCCTAGTGATCAATTAGTTCATAACTAATATAATATGAACTCCGCGGATCGATCAGTTTCTAGGATTAACAAATAAGGGAAATGTCTGTCTACTTCCCGAGGGAAGGAATGGATTCCATATCTGGATAGCACAGACTACTCACTCATTCCAGAATAGAGCCAACGAAAAGTGTCGGACCACATACTACGAAGTGATCCTTACTAACACATCAAAATCTACCCTAGTCAAAGCAGTTGTCTGTGATCACCTCAGGATTGAGATTAATCCATAAATGATCATCTTGTGATTCGATAAGACTTCTCGATCACGGAATTATATCGAGAACTCAAATAAAATCGGTCCAGCCCTATATGATTATCATCATATATAAAGGCCCCACTATGTACCCTATTACCGACAGTCCGGATAAGACTGTCACACCTAAAGTGTTCTGGGCGCATTATTAGCAAATTAATCATGAGACCCGTACTCAGATTAATAAACACTATGGACTAAATTAATTTTAAGTATATCTCACTAACTCAATCCTCTTGTGTATAGCCATACACTGAGTTATGTGATTACATAAACGAGGTACTTAGGGTTTTCAGTAGTGTCTTAATTATAAGCATACATGCATATAATAAGATGAATTATTAATTCTGTCATAAAACTAATTAGATAATTGTCTTTCGGGCACTACACCTAACAATCTCCCACTTGCACGAAAGGCAAGTGGATTAATTGTTTTATAGCACACCCTTTATATCTATATCTACAACATTCTCCCACTTGCTCAAAACAAGTGAGACATATCCCCAATATTCATACCCTCTAAGCGCATCTTAGTAATTCATCCTTCCAAGCACGACCGGAGTGCGCCGCCGCAGGGTAGGTCAGTGACCCAGCACGTACTTAGAATCCGAATACCATGTGACTTAGTACACTGATCAGGTAGGTTGGCGGCTTGAGTCAATCTTTGGGATCGAAACGGCGCCTTCCCATCTAATCCGGTGGTACGATTTCAATATGCTTATGACCTCTAGTGATTGCAAAATCCTTATGAGCTACCTCTCCAATGTATTCACAATGAAGTGGCTTACTGGATAATACTTTATCACATGAGTAAATACTGAGACCGAGATCGATTTAACGATCATCCTCAATCTGACCTAAAGCCAGAATCAGTGTTATCACTTATATTCTAGTTTCCACCTGAATATACTAGCATATTATTCATCATTCTCCCGAAGAGACTTGAGGATTCACAAAACATCCCATTTAGTATTCATTCGCAGGTTTAGACAAGCATTCCTGAGAGGTAGGGTAGACTATATCGTTGAATGTTGCATAAATGCAAGAATATCTTAACCAGGTGAATGGATGGGATTGCCAATGATCGATTCTCGAGAATTTGAGTGAATCAAATCCTTAAGAATGAATCCCGATGGCATGTCAGACTCTGACTTCAGATAACACACCCATGTTGTTTCCAACTGTTTCAGTGTTACCATTCACAAACACTAATCTACATACTACTTTACTAATATTGATGCCCAGTCTACAAAAGACTTATCAACATTCTGGTCAAGTCCACATATTAAAATATATGACTTTGAAAGGACCTATAGGTTTGCTTTAATCCCCAAAGGATATAATCTATGGCAGGCATCCTGCCAAAGGTTCTTTTTGAATAAATTAAGATACCGTCAGTCTCGCAAAAAGGTCTTAAGGAATCACCCCTATTTTTTGCTTTGTAACGAATCCGTTATTTGTTCTTTGTTAAAACCCTTCTGTTCTGAATGAGTTCAGATTCTGTTGTTCGGCAAGGAAGTCTTAGGGAATCACCCCTATTTCCCCCTTTTTGACGAAATCAAGCAAGACTGGGTGGTAAGAGAGATCACGGTCTTGTTAACTATCTACCTTTAAGGGAATCACCCCTAAATTACTTAGCTTTGCATTGAAAGTTAAACTTTCCTATTCATTCGACTCTTCTCTATGTAGTTCCAATTACTCCCACTGGGCCTGAGATGCTCAGGTGGTTCTACAAGAGTTTCAACAGAACTGGAGTATCAAACTCCATTCACAGGGTTATGGCTTTTAAACCAACCTCTATGATCAGGATCCTACACAGCCCACAGAGGACTATAGGTCATCAATCTACCTTATAGACCGTAAGGTCCTGCAATGGGTAATGGACAAACCATACTCCCACTACGTTCGGGGTGGATCGATATACTGATCTAGTTTAGTAGTTTTTATTAGTGTTATCACCAACTGCCGGTGTTGGATGTGGACTGAATAAATCAATTAGTAACATCTTGAGTACAAATACTTCAAGATCTAAGGTTGTTATTTATAGACTCTATCAGACAGAGTTTGACAGTATAACCGTCATTCTCTGATTTTATGAGTTTTATAACCAACCTTTACTCAATGCATTAAGATATTTCACGACCTGGACGTGTACGCAAAATTTCTAGTCCTACCTTCAAGCACTAAATACTAAATGTCTATATTTACGGAAGTGGGGTGAACCAAATTCACTCATTATCCATAAATGCGTAAGCATCTTTTAGGTAGACTTCTCGGTTTTTCATTACAACGTAAACCATTATTTTGCAACCAATATCTTAAATGAGTTCAACAGCTATCGTAGCATATCAATAACTATATAAGGCAAATTTATGGTGTATCCCTTAGTGAAAACATTTCACTGGGAGGCAGGCCGAGCATCAGTCCCGAAGACTACGCAATAACCTATTTCTGAGTATGGAATACTCTATGTCTGGTGAAATCAGAGATTTCCTCAAATATTTTGGATACACTTACCGGAGTCTCGAATAGTTGTCAGACAAGATGCCACTACTTCAAAAGCTCCCACTAGCTTGTACCTTTCATATGACCCCGAATGTTGTTATGTACAAGCTATGTTACTTCTTTAAATCTATTACCCTTTCCTGATTGAAAGGAAACTTAGTCATTGTTCCTTTGAGACAGTATTCCTTTGACTGGGAGATAGGAATCACCCTAAGCCAGTCTTCAGATCTTGTCTTTAGGGAATATGCACTAATTAATAGAATAGAATGAAGCGTTTATCGAAATACGGAAACCATTTGCGTTTATATTGTTTAAGATGTCTTACATATACCTATTCAGTATTTCTTAGTGGTTCTAACTTTATCAAACAAGAGTATGAGTCTTGGGTTCGTGCTAAGAATGTTATATTCATCGTCAATAAGACAAACAAATTATCCTATTGAAAATGAATACGTTCGTTCCAACGAATCCGAAAACAGAAAATGAATTTTCGTGATACTCAAGAATTGAATCCGAGATTCATTTCCTTATATCACTCCCACTAGTCTATCTGAAATAAATGCCCGTTGTCTATTTTATTTATCGTTTAATGCAAAGCTACCTAGTTCTTCCAAAGAACTTAGCTTTTGAGAAAATTGCTAAGGATGCATTGGTCAGTGATCCGAAATCACTTTCCTTATCCTCTAATTTCTAATTTATTAATTTTCCAGTTTAGCCTTAAAACTACTTAGTTTAGATGACTAACACGTATAAACATTCTTTCCCATTCTCGACTTTCCTTAAATGGAAACAGTCTTGAACTAGCAATTCGTTTGAGTAGACACTACTCTTGAACTGTGGGATGCCTAATGATATTGTTACTAGCTTGGACTATTCGATTTTTCTAATCGACAAATCATAAGAGCAAAGCTCCTACTAGTTTATCGGTTCCAAATACCGTCTAGAAACACTTTGTATTTATGATTTTTCAAAGATTAGAACATCACCTAGAACTAAGCTCCCACTAGTTTATCAGTTCCAAATACTGTCTAACTAGCAATGCTGTGTTCATGATGTTTCAAAGATTATAAAATCTCTAGAACTAAGCTCCCACTAGTTTATCAGTTCCTAATACTGTCTAACTAATAATGCCTTATTCTTGTTTTTCCAATGAATGGAAAAAATCTTGTGCAGTCCATTACATATTTCTAATGATTCAGAAAAATAACAAATCATAAGACTAAGGCTCCCACTAGTTTATCGGTTCCAAATACCGTCTAACTAGCAACGCCTTATGTATATGATTTTCCAATTTTTCAATTTAGAAATTAGTTGTGTAATTACACTTTTAAAATTCACTAAATGAATTTGTCTAATAGTCCTATATCATCTTTTGTAAATTAAGAATGGTCGTCTCTCGTTCAACACGAGTGACATCCGTGACATACCTACAATATGTCACTTAAGTTTTTAAAGGCTTAAGGGAAAAATCTCTTCCGAAAAATTAGCTGCATTTATTGATAATTCACAACGTACTTGTTACTTCCGCATTTTTAATGAAGTCCTATTACTAACAGTTTAGTAGCCTAGAGATTAAAGTTGTAAAATAAACATGACAGAGAGTTAAATTCAAAAAATAAATTTTCACTACTAGATTTTTATTTTAGGAATAATAAACTATAAAAAGTTTGTCCTACCATTCCAAGGATTTAATATCGCACCTCAGTGCCGCCGTAGGGTAGGTCAAAGAGGTGACGGTTAAACTGAGACAATCTCTCTCAATGATTAAGCTTCGAGAATCGAACATCTCACGGGAATCAGACATCCCGGACCTTAATCATCGATTACCTTCCTTTTTCTAGCCTAGATATTTCGAAAATATCCATAAAGAGTGTGACCTACTATATCAGATCTCAAAATACGCCCCGAGTATGCCGCCGTAGGGTCGGTCAGTGACCCGACGAGTACCCAAAATCCTATCCTTTCGGAGACCAAGCCTTGAATTTTGATAGGGGTGAACACCATCCGTAGGGGGCTGAAATCAAAGCGGCTCGAGGCGTCACCCTTCTCTCATGTGCTTGCATATATAGTAGAGGCCGTGGGGTTGGCTGTCGCCTTCCCCGCTCCCACTCAATAATTTGAAAAAGTGGTGGGTTTACTAATTATGGTTTCGGTCTTGACAATAAGAAACAATGAATCAAAGTACTCCGAACAGGGTCGGTTAAGTAGGCAAGCCTACGCCGTCTTATTCGTTGGAACATATGTGACTGTCGGTCGGATCCGGCAAGAGAAGCCCCGTTTAGCCCGAAGGCTTATCGGATATGCTAAGTCTTGTCGAACCCCCGTGCAAACGTCACACGTGGAAGGGAGTCAATCGCTCCGTAGCTCAGTTGAACTCGCCCAACCATGGTTAGACCATTTCCGAACCCATGTACTAAGATTTTCCGATTTCTATGTTGTCAACCAAAGCGTAATCTCGTTTCTGTTTAAGGTAGGTTCACCGAAAACTCAACGATTTATCTAAGTTGGATTCACCGAGAATCCATCACTATAATCATAACGATTGACAAAACCCGGTTCCTCGGTTTTAATAATTAGTTACTTAATTAATTAACTACCACATATTAATTAAAAAAAGCTTTTAACTAATTATACGAGTTATACATGCCGAATTTATTCCAAATAAACTAGCTACATGTATGCATTGGAGTGGAATCATGATATGATGCATGTCATGGCAATTTTCTGGTTTCTATCACATAATTTCGATCATACACGAAAAAATAACGGAAAAAATAAACACAGAGATGGATCGTTGGTACCCCCGTATCTAACCTATTAAATAAAACACAAACCCTAACCAGGGTTAACTATTTTCTAATCTGCTGCTGCCGCGTTTTATCGACAATCGGACATCCAAACGAACTTTGATAGTCACGAAACTTTATGGACCTGTTCCTAACTCCTACTACTTCAATCTGAACGGTTGGATCTTCGTTTCAACGGTCCAATCTCTTCCAGAAATTCGACGAATTGACAGCTGGGGCTGCAGTGCTTTTACGGCACAGCAGCAACTTTATTGTAATGATTGGACATCGAGATGGACTCCGATCGTCACGAAATTTTGAGGGCCTGTTCTTAAACTTTTAGTATTCATTCTGACTGGAGGGATTGTCGTTTCAACGGCTCAATCTCCGGAAATAAATAAAAAACCGAACAGAAACAAAACAGATCTACTTCTAGAAAACTAAAATTACGATATTTCCTATACTCATATAAACGAATTTATATGAGTTTACAATAGATCTAACGAGTAAACAATACCAACCCCAATCCATCTCTTCAACCACGACAATCACAAGGCAACATACATGAATAAATTTCGATGCATATAGAAAAGCAAACGAAAAACAAAAAACAATCTAAACATGCTTTTTCCACTACTAGATCTAAAATTCACATACTTTGATTGATAGATCAAAGGCTCCGATACCACTTGAAGGATGTAATATCACTGGATGGATCATAGATCCACCCGATTACGCAGCGGAAAGTACAAGATCTAGATCTAACAACCAAAATACATGGATAAAATAGATCTAACCTACGAGGGGGTTAGATTACCAACATTTTTATGGTGCAAAACGCCAAGAACAAGGTCAATCCAATCCGAGCTAGTTGAGAGCCTAGTTGAGAAGCCAAAGTCTTCCAACGTGTGTCTCCAAGCACCACCAGGTGGATGGTGTTTCAAGCCACCGGACCTCCTCGATATGCTACCTTAGAAAACCCGAAGTTTTCTAAAACTCGAACCCAAGTACTTAAGGCCGAAAATTCTAAGCCCTAATACTTCTTCTAAGTTGAAAATTATGTGTCTAAAGGCTTGGGAGAACTCTTTTTATGTAGGAGAGTAATCATTGTCCTCTAAGGATTTAATAATTAAAAGATAATTATTAGATTACTCCTTAATTTAAATATAAGATAAATATAATATATATCCCAAACAAATTAGGATAAGTAAATATATTATCCAATATTCCATGATTTATCATTTAACAAATAAATGATTAAATCATATGTTAAACAATTATCCAAGAAAACTAATTCCTTAATAATTATTTACCATTAAATTTCGGCCAAAACCCTAGAAGTATAGGGCCACTCGAAATTTCCACCACATTGGGCCGAGTCCACGAAAAATTTATTTTCCATGTATTTAATTATCTAGTCCAACTAAACAATTAATCCACATATATATTAAATAGTCCAATCCAACTATTTAATATTAATTGAGGTGAAACGATGAGAAAACATATGCTATGTTATGAGCCACGTCGGGGACCATGGACCCATATTCAGTAGCTACAATAAATTAAATAAAATTATTCGTCAGACCGAACAATTATATTCAATCTATTAATTCCGGGATTACACCATCATAAACCCGAAACTGAACTCTGCCGAATATAGATATAAACCTACACTCAACTATGAGTTATACGGAGTCCACTGATATAATCATTACATACGGATAAATCCTCCATAGACTGTTCATTTCGATTCGGGATATCTCCGTAGACCCTTCTCGAAACCTCTTATCCTTATTTACCATTAACCCCCTAGTGATCAATTAGTTCATAACTAATATAATATGAACTCCGCGGATCGATCAGTTTCGAGGATTAACAAATAAGGGAAATGTCTGTCTACTTCCCGAGGGAAGGAATGGATTCCATATCTGTGATAGCACAGACTACTCACTCATTCCAGAATAGAGCCAATGAGAAGTGTCTGACCACATACTACGAAGTGATCCTTACTAACACATCAAACTCTACCATAGTCTAAGCAGTTGTCTGTGATCACCTCAGGATTGAGATTAATCCATATATGATCATCTTGTGATTCGATAAGACTTCTCGATCAATGAATTATATCGAGAACTCAAATCAAATCGGTCCAGCCCTATATGATTATCATCATATATAAATGGCCAACTAGGTACCCTATTACCGACAGTCCGGATAAGACTGTAACACCTAAAGTGTTATGGGCGCATTATTAGCAAATTAATCATGAGACCCGTACTCAGATTAATAAACGCTACGGACTAAATTAATTTTAAGTATATCTCACTAACTCAATCCTCTTGTGTATAGCCATACACTGAGTTATGTGATTACATAAACGAGGTACTTAGGGTTTTCAGTAGTGTCTTAATTATAAGCATACATGCATATAATAAGATGAATTATTAATTCTGTCATAAAACCAATTAGATAATTGTCTTTCGGGCACTACACCTAACAGTTCGGGACTATCAGAAGTGCATGAAAAGGCTTATGCTTTGATGAACTAGAGTCCATCAAAGTCTGTGTAATTGATAGGATGTGAAGTCTAGCTGTCTAAGTCAGGGAGTAGAGTTGATAAGGTGAGTTTTATTCTGAAAACACTTAGGTGGCTAGTTAATACACAATAATAATTACATATGTGTAGTAAAAGCTAAAACGTCACTTATTTTCGGTTAGGTACTATTTCATATCGGCGATGTGATACTTTCATAAAAAGGTGGACAACGCTACTGTCTCAAAAGGCTGAAGGGTAGTGGAGGAAATCCATCGAGCGTATATGCATACCGGGGAGATCCCGGGACTATCGGTGCTAATCACCGTAGTTGGCAAGTATATCTCGTGGTGGAATTTTCATCATGCATAGTGTCCTTGAGTAATGACGTAACCAAGATAAGCTAGGTTAGAAACGTTTAGTCATGACATGTCGATGGGCGTGAAATGAACCTTAGATTGAGTCGGTCTCACAAAGATAATCCATTTATTAAACTTGTTAATAAACCTTAATTATATTGTAGCTTCTACTTCTTACTATGTACATTGTACTTACCTCAAATGCATGTTTATTTATGTGTTTGAGGGAGAGAAGACAAACAGGTAAACGAAGAGTTTGAGGAGGACTTTGATGACGACGTTTGAGGACGCCAGAGTTGAAGCGTTATTTATTCATGTTTTTATATTAGACTTGAAGTTGTTTGGAGACGTTGTAATTTCTTCTAGTACGTTTGGAGGTTTTTCGTACGTTTGGTTTTCGTTTGGTATCTTTTTCCGAGGTAATTAATGTTACATTTCTATCTTTAGATATTGAGTTTCTATTCTTATATGTTTGATTATTTGGGAAAAAAATTTACCCGAGTCTTTTGCTTCCGTTTGCTTTAACTTGATACGACATAGTAGAGGCTTACGTATAAAGTGAAATTTATTTTATTTTATACGTGCCGAACGTTCATTTTCCGGATAAGGACTCGGTGTCCGGAAACGGGGCGTTACAGGGCATGATAGGCTTGTGCTTTGGTGGATTAGTATTCTCCAATGTCTGTGTATGAGATAGGATGTTGTGTCTAAATGACTAAGTGAGGGAGTAGAGTTGGTTAAGGTGAGTTTTGCCTTGAAAACACATAGGTGGATAGTTAATGGTTAATAAATACATAATTGTTAGGTAAAAGATTAAATACCATGCCATTCTTGGTTAGGAATAAGGCAATATCGCGACGTGTGGGCGGTCAGTAAAAGTGAATAACTCTATTGGCCTATAAACAAGTGAATGGTAGAGGGAATTCGCCGAACGCGTGCACTATCGGGTTAAACCCCTAGCTATCAGTGTGATCCATTGTTAGGTTGCAAACGATATCTCATGGTGGATTTACACCATGCGTACTGTTCTTGGATGCGGGTATAACAAAGATAAGTTAAGTTTGAAACGTTTAGTCATGACATGTTGATGAGCATGAAATGAACCCTAGATTGAGTTGGTCTCATAAAGTTAATCTCTTAAACATAATTGATACTTTATATTATTGTTTATTACAATAGCTTCTATCTGTTACAAAGTACCTTTGTACTTACCTCGAATGCATATTGTTTTGTGTGTTTGGGTGAGAAGATGAACAGGTGGAGCAAGAAATCGATGAGGATTTTGAGGACGACCTTTGAGGATGTTATCTTGATGCTTTTACTAGCTACTTTGAGTTGTGATCAACTACGTTCTAGACTTTGTTGTACTTTGTTTAAAGACATGTTGTTCTTTATTTTAAGACTTGTTGTAACTTAAGTTGATGTACTTTTGTTAGACATCGTACTTTCGTAAAGTTTGTAATATCCTTGTCGTTTAAGTTATCTTTCCATCTTTAGAATGTTGCATTTCTATTCTTGTTTCAAAAAAAAATTACCCGAGTTTTTTAGCTTGCGCTAATGCAATACTCGATACGCTGTAGTAGAGGCTTACATATAATATTGATTTATTTAATATCATATGTGCCGAACGTTTATTTTCCGGATATGGACTCGGTGTCCAGGAACGGGACGTTACAGATACCGTGGATCTGCATTCTTTAATCACATATACAAAATAGATGTAGAATGGATTCCAAAAAAATTAAATAATAGATGCTATATATATATATGATATTATTAATTTATTATGAATAATAATTTAGACTATGATACAATCAAATTTTTTTTGAACGAAGACTTATTTTAAAATAAAAAAACATGGAAGGAGCGAAGAGGGAAATTGTGATGCAATTGTTTATGGATGGTTTTCGTTATTTGGTAGAGGGGTTGTCGAGGGGTCTGGTGTGCTTTTTTTTTTCTTTTTTTCCCCGAATTAATGGTATTGGTTTGGTATGTATTTGCAGATGGATAGAGTTGGTTTATGTAACAGGTGTAACGCCTCCATATTCCGGGTCTGGTAGCGCTAAACGAGTCGTAAATGGTCCGGTCAACTGGTTAGACCGTCGTCCTCGCTTGGTCTAAAAAGGCTAACCCGAATTGACAAGATCTTTATGTCTCACACTTATATGTGGGTGAACAGGACTTTAATTTTCCGATGTGGGACTTCACATTCTCCCCCCTAATAAGGGACTGGCGTCCTCACTAGGACGGCCAAGATTTGTCCCGGTGGACTTGTCCCAGTTCGTCCTTACCATAGGATTCTAGAGGTGGCCACCACCGCCTCTAACGGTGTGGCACTTACTTCCGTACGATAGTCGGCTCTGAATATCATTCTGTAACACACCCATATTCCTGGCCTTGTAACGCTAAACGAGTCATAAATGGTCCGGTCAACTGGTTAGACCCCGAGTTGACAAGACCTTTATGTCTCACACTTATATATGGATGAGCATGACTATTTTTCCGATGTGAGACTTTACAACATGGGTTAATGAGAATAGTGGGTATGGTATAATGTTGATGCGGGAAAAAAGAAATGGACATGGCGTGGTTTAAAAGCAGAAGAAGATCGAGGGTTCGCCAATGTTAAGCACCCGAACCCACGCCTACCATAAAAAAATCAGAATGACACAACGGAAGACTGAACTTGCAATTTTATTGATAAATAAAAATGATACAATGCACTCCTTTATACAGGAGAGAAATGGAATAATAATTCAATTCAAAATAAATAAAACTAATGCCAATTTTTTTATCTTTATTTCAAATATTACTCTTATCAATAGCAATTTTATCTGAGAGCGGCTACGGTCCAGTTCAGTAATGGTCCAGTTTTAAATATCTGCCGTTGAAACATATATAAATAATTGTATGCGTCGATCATTTTTTAATACACTATAACTAATGTGTACTTTAGCACACATAATCAATTCTATTAACATGTTAAACTTGTAAACTTTTTTGCCTAAAACAAATTAACAAACTTCATTCAATCGTGTATTTTTTTTATTCTAATCGATCATCCATCACCAAATCGACTTTACTTTTTTAATTTTTTTTAGAATAAGTCGACTTTTGAGTCTATTAATATTTTTTTTTAAAACTAAATTTTGTTGGATCCGTAAGAGTTCAGGGAACAAGCCCAGAAAATGGTGTATTTCAAAGCGGATTACTACAAGAACAGTGCGAACTATCCAGTTCTTAGCCAAGTTGAGCCTGGATATCTTCGGAACCGTCTCCCGGAAACCGCCCCGTTTCGACCTTAGTCATTCGATAGAATTCAGAAGGATGTTCAGAATATAATCTTTGCAATGACTCATTAGTTGAGCCATAATTTCTTTGCATTCTTTCCTGCCACTGTGAGCTCTGCAGCATTTGTGGGAGAGATCAATGTTATGCACGGGTTTCAATTCCGATCGATGATTGTGGTCCGATTGCTAAAACCCTAATCCTTAAATCGATTTGTGGTAATTGTGTATTGTATTAATTGTTTATAAAAGAGTTTACAAGGTACAATATATATACTAGTTTACAAAGGGTAATACGGTAAGAACATGTTAACTAATAGTATTATCTAAAATATCTTCAACACGCCCCCGCAATCCCGTGGGTAGGGAGTAGACACGGAGATTGGTCTTCAAAGTAGTGAAGCACGGATTCCCCAATGGCTTGGTGAGTAAGTCCGCAAGTTGATCTTTAGAGGTGAGAAAAGCAACCGTGAGCTTCTTGGCGGCGATCAATTCGCGAACATGGTGGAAGTCTATCTCAATGTGCTTGGTGCGAGCGTGAAAAACCGGGTTGTGGGCAAGGTACGTGGCGCCAATATTGTCACACCATAGCGTCGGAGTAGGAGTAACAATAAGCATGTCAGTGAGAAGACTGCGAATCCATTGCAATTCAGCCGTAGTGTTGGAAAGAGTTTTATACTCGGCTTCGGTGCTACTTTTAGAAACCGTAAGATGCTGTTTGGAACGCCAGCTAATAAGGTGATCACCGAGAAAGATGCAGTAGGCACCAATAGATCGACGATCATCCGGGTCAGCGGCCCAATCAGAATCGGAGTAGGCACGCAGGTGAAGGGTGGAGCGACGCGAGAAAAATAAACCCTCAGAAATCGTGGACTTGTGGTAACGAAGTAGACGCTTAACCGCTAGCCAATGTGCCTCGGTGGGTGCATGCATAAATTTGCTAGCCTTGTGAACCGCAAAGGCAATATCCGGACGAGTAAAGCTCAAATATTGAAGACCCCCAACAACGGTGCGATACAAGGCCGGATCCGAGAAGGGGGGCCCGGATCATGATGGAGGCGAGTGGAGGCAGCCATAGGGGTGGAGCACGGCTTAGATTTATCCATATTAGCCTTTTGCAGGAGGTGGAAGATATACTTACGCTGCGTCAGGAATAAACCATCCGACGTGTGAAGAGCCTCAATACCAAGGAAGTAAGATAGGCGGCCAAGATCTTTAACCGGAAAGTGAGTGCTAAGAAACTTGATAACCTCTTCAATGTGAGCAGGGCTAGTGCCAGTGATAATTACGTCATCCACGTAGATGAGAATGTAGAGCCGAATGGTGCCACGAGAGTAAACATACAGGGACGTATCAGCCTTAGAGCCATGGAAACCGAATTGGGTGAGGACAACAGTGAACCGAGAGAACCATGCCCGAGGGGCCTGTTTCAACCCATATAAGCTGCGTTTCAGCCGACAGACATAATCAGGGTGATCCGGGTGCACAAATCCAGGTGGTTGAACCATGTAAACAGTCTCGGTAAGATGGCCATGAAGGAACGCATTTTGGATGTCAACTTGGCGAAGAGACCACCCCTGTGAGATAGCGAGAGACAACAAAATGCGAATAGTAACGGGCTTAACAACCGGACTGAAGGTCTCAGTATAGTCTATACCTGCCGACTGATGAAAGCCTTTGGCAACAAGGCGGGCTTTGTGACGCTCAATATGACCATCGGCATGGAGCTTGGTGCGAAAGACCCATTTATTTCCAACCACATTCATGTCCGGGTGGTAGGGCACAAGCTCCCACGTGTTAGTACGAAGTAGTGCATTAACCTCGTCTTGCATAGCATCATGCCACACCTTATGTTTGACGGCTTCGGTGTAGGAGGTGGGTTCAGAGGAAGACGCAGTGGTAATGAGAGCTTTGGGCAAAGGGTAACGAATAAAGTCCGGGTTTTGTTTGGGTTTGAGTGTTTGGGTTCGGGTACGAGTGGTAATAGGGTGAGGCGGGGGAGGAGGGGGGTGGTGGAGGAGGTGTAGGTTGTGGGGGGCTCTCGGGTTCGGGTGCGAGGGGAGTATTGTCGAGTGGCGGGAGGGGTGGAGGGTTGGGGCTTTTGGATGGTAGAGGTAAGGAGGTGTGTCTGATGGTGCGAGGGGCCGTAGGGTGGGAAGGTAGGTAACACGGAAGGGGTACAGTAGGAGTAATGGTTGGTGGGGTAGGGACGGTGGAAGTGTAAGGAAAGACCTTTTCATCAAAGACAACATGCCGAGCGATGTAGACGCGCCCGGTGGAGAGATCAAGGCATTTATAGCCATTGTGAGAAGGACTATAGCCAAGGAAGATACATGTTTTGGAGCGAAAGTCGGTTTTGTGGCGATTGTAGGGTCGAAGGTAGGGCCAGCATGCACAACCGAAAACGCGAAGGAATGAGTAGTCAGGAGTGCGGTGGTGGACAAGCTCATAAGGGGATTTATTGTTGAGCACACGAGAGGGAAGACGATTGATAATATAAGTGGCGGTGACAAAGGCATCCTCCCAATAGGATAAAGGAAGATTCGAATGAGCAAGGAGAGAGAGGCCAACCTCAGTGATCTGGCGATGCCGACGTTCAATGGCACCGCCTTGTTCGTGGGTATGAGGAGCAGAGCGACGATGCTGAATGCCGAGTTGGACTAGGGTGCGGGCGAAGTGACGGAATTCGCCGCCCCAATCGGTTTGAATGGCTTTGAGTTTAGTATTAAATTGTCGTTCAATAAGGGAAAGAAAGTTGGGAAAAATAATATCAACGTCAGATTTGCGTTTTAACGGATACAACCATATATATTTGGTGAAGTCATCAAGAAAGCTCACATAGTAGTAATTACCATAAATAGAGGACTCAGTGGGTCCCCAAACATCCGAATAAATCAAATCTAAAGGTTCACTAGAAGTAAACGAAGAAGTACGTAAAGTATGACGATGACTTTTGGAAAGTTGACACGGAGCACAAACCGCTTTCGGTGATTTATTAGGAATAAAAATAGACAAACTACGCAAAGCTTGGCAGAGGACGGCCGGCGAGGTGCAGTTCATCAGCAAGGTTCTTGAGTTTAAAATAATATTCAGTCGCAGATAGCTCATTTTTGCGGGTAGAAGCCAATTCGGTGCGGAGTTGTACCAGTTTTGCACGACTTTGGGACGCAAACGACGTCTGGAGCGCCGTCCAGATGGCGGCCGAGGTGGTTGCTGTGTAAACTTGAAGAAGGACTTCATCTGTTAGCGAGGAGGTGATGGTGGAGAGAATCATCTTATCCGTTTTTGTCCAGGCTGCGAGGTCTTCGTCGTAATCTGGGTTGTCTTCAATTTTTCCGGCAGCGGTGGTAAGCTTGGGTGACGGGGGGGTATGGTGCCGTCGATGAAGCCAAAGACGCCCTGGCCGCGTAGGTAGGGCAACAACTGGGCTCTCCAGAGGTTGTAATTCTGCCGAGTTAATTTCGTGATATGCAGCGAGGATGATCTGGTGAAGGTTGGATATCGAGTGCCGGTGGAGGAACCATCTTCAGACATGGTGATGCCGGAGAAGAAGAAGGTGATGGCGGCAGGTAGGGTTTTTTTTTTTTTTTTGGATCACTTAGGTCTCTGATACCATGTGGTAATTGTGTATTGTATTAATTGTTTATAAAAGAGTTTACAAGGTACAATATATATACTAGTTTACAAAGGGTAATACGGTAAGAACACGTTAACTAATAGTATTATCTAAAATATCTTCAACACGATTCTTCACAACAACTCACAATTTCTATGAAATTAATAAATAATTATTTATGCAATCGATAGTTGATCATTGGAGATGTAAGAATGAGGGAAAAGAGATAAGAAAAAGAAGAAGGAGCAGATAAAGTCGAAGAAATATTTTCATCGCTGTAAAATTGTTCGGCGTCTGAGTTTGGCCAATCAATTCCAGAAAATAAAAAATATGCTAGCACTGATTTTTTTTTTTTGCTGCGTGTACTTTTTAGGAGATGAGTTTTGCTGCGTGTATTTCTTTTTATGTGATGAGGATAAAAGGTTTTTTTAGGGTACACGGTATATAATAATGCTTCAGATCAATCTAACGGTTTATGTTATTTTAATAATGATCCAACGGTAAACTGGACGGTCCAGTTTTTCTACACTGACTGGACCGTAGTATTTCCTATTTTATCTATTTATTTTGACAATCGTCAATATCTTCAAATATATTGATATTAGTAAACCGCTATACATTCATTATCGAAACACCGTTGCCACTATCATGATAATTCCGACATCATTATCACTTTTATTATAGTAGTAAATAGCACATTTTTTATTCAAACAAATGTGGCGTACGGAAAAGCCCTATATTTTTATGTTACAATTATTAGTTTTTGCGGTGAGTAAAATCGGTTGCTCCCTCAAAAAGAGAAAAAAGAAAAAAGAAAAAAGAAAAAAGAAAAAAGAAAAAAGATAGAAGAAAAAGAAAATTGTGATGCAAAGAGTTTTTATGGCACAAACACTGCGCAATAAGAGTGTTTTGTCATGGAAACAATGAAGGTGTGGCAATTGCTTTATGTCACACACTAAAATCCTTGGTTCAGGGTCAAGAAGAACGATCACCATGTTATCATTTTTAACCAAACATAATTTTTTGAAGGATAGTTTTTTTTTTCTATAGATCGGAAGGTCCTTCATAAATCTCTTATTTCATGTTTGTTTAAAACTTGAAGTAGGATTTGACCCTAGACCAATATAACTGTAAGAACAAAAACAACGAGAGTAAAGTATTCTCTTGTATTACGACTAGAAAACTCATTATAAACTAAAGACTATCACACTTCTTAAAATAGAGTGGAGGTCCAACGGTTGTAAAAGGGAAAGCAAGAAACACTGTTCTAACGGCTAGTTGGACTGTGTTCCTGTTCCTAAAAGCAGCAAAAGAATGAGTGAATTTAGCCACTAATTTATACTCCATCCTTTTTTTTTAACCGTCTGTATAGAGAAAATTCACACATATTAAAAAGGTAATTAATACGCCTGAAATATAGTATAAAATGATTAAGTTGTCCTTTGATTTTTTTTTATAAAATATACACACCCAATAAATGTTGATTATGTATTGTTAATTGGAGTAGTATATCGGGAATGTGAATATGCATGTGTAATAGTGAGACAAATTAACTTTTAGAGTTTTTAGTTTTGAAGATCTAAATATATTTTTAATATATTATAATTAATGAGGGGTAAAGGTGGAAAAAATAATAAATGCTGCATTGATAATGTAAAATAACAGATAAATAAAAAAAAGCAAATTGTGAAAATGTAACAGTTAAAAAAACGGAGGGAGTATTATTATTAAGGCTAAATAAAGACAATAAAAGACTAATAATAATAAAAGACTTACTAAAGACCCTTATATTTAACACTCCCCCTCAAGCTGGTGAATGTATATCAATTATTCCCAGCTTGCTGAGGAGGTAATCAAAGGATTTCTAAGGTAGGCCTTTGGTCAAAACATCTGCCACTTGATTATGAGAGTTGATGAACTTGAGCTTGATTAGACCATTGTATAACTTCTCTTTGATGAAGTACCTATCAACTTCAACATGTTTTGTTCTATCATGTTGAACATGGTTGCGAGAGATGTCAATAGCAGATTGATTATCACAATGTAGGATCATAGGTTCCATTCTCTGAATCTTTAGATCATCAAAAATGATTTTAAGCCATAGGAGTTCACAGACACAAGGTGTTGGGGCTCTAAATTCAGCTTCAACGCTTGATATTTACACCACCCCATGCTTCTTACTTTTCCAAACAACATGGTTGCCAAACAGAAAAACACAAAGGCTAGAGGTAGATCTTCTATCATAATTGCAACCAACATAGTCAGAATCAATATAAGCCTCTAGAAGCCTTTGATCACCCTTTTTGAACATCACTCATTTCCCTGGGCAGCTTTTTAAGTAGTACACAATCCTTTCAGCAGCATTTTGGTGACACTTTTTAGGGTTGTGCATATATTTGCTCACATCATTGACAACAAAGGCTATGTCAGGCATTGTGTGAGACAAATAAATAAGCCTTCCTACTAGCCTTTGATAGAATTTTTGTCCACCTTTTCTTCTTGGGAAGCAAGGTTGATCCCACGTGTAAAATCTATTGGAGTCTTCAAAATTTTACACCCAGTTTTACCACAATCTTTAAGCAGGTCCAGAATGTACATTTGCTGAGAAATGAAGATTCCCTGCTTAGAGCGCCTCGTTTACACGTGCGCCAATGTTTTTCAGGGGAATTTATCATACAATCAAATCAAAAAATTGTGATTTAAATTGATGTATTACCCTATAACTTTAACTTTGAGGGAACAATAGCCTGACTTAAAGGGTTCGGTCTGATTATAGTGCCGTTTAGTCACCAACTAGACCCTATCATGAATTGGAGATCTTGATAAGGTGAGTAATGGAACCTATTATGTATACCTATGAAATACTTTAATTTCCCTATGAAATACTTTAATTTCCCTAGTTCTTTGATGTCAAACTCCTTGGACTTATAATCTATCAGTCTTGCATTTCCTTCTATTTCATCCTCTGTGATGATTATGTCATCAACATTAACTAAAAGGATAAATCTTTTTCCCTGCAAACTCATTTTCACACATAGAGTATGATCCCATTGGCTCTATTTATAGCCAAGACTGATCATTGCATTGGTGAATCTCCAAAACAAGCCCTAGAGGACTGCTTTAGTCCATAGAGGGCCTTCTTTAATTTACATGCCTTCCCATTTTAAACTTGGAATCCAGGAGGTATATCCATAAAAATGGTTTCCTCCAAGTATCCTTGAAGAAAATCATTTTTAACATCATATTGACTTAACTTCCAGTCAAAATTGGCAGCTAAGAAGAGTAATATTTTGACAGTATTCATCTTTGCCATAGGGGCAAAGGTGTCAAAATGGTCAATGCCATGGGTTTGGGTGTACCCTTTGGCAACTAACCTTGCCTTATATCTTTCAATAGTTCCATCAGATTTATAATTGATGGTAAAGATCCATATACACCCCACAGTTTGAGCGCAGTTAGGATGATTAACAAAATCCATAGTCTTGTTTCTTTCTAGGGCTTCCATTTCATCTCGCATGGCTTTAACCCATCTTTCATCAGACAAAACACCAGTTAGACCTTTTGGAGTCGATCCATCCAACAGTTTTTTCATGAACATTTTCTGTTTTTGAGAGACCCAGAGGTAGGATAGATAGTTTTTCATAGGATAAAAAGGGTGTAAGGTGCAAGCCCTCACACTCTTTCTCTTAGAAATAGGAAAATCCTTAGAACTTGTATTGCTCAGATCTGTTTTTTAATTACTAGGGGCTGATTGTTCTTCTATATTGGGAATATTTTCTGTTGGTTCTTCCTTATTAGAAGTTGAGTCTGAATCTCTATTCTGCTCAATAGGAACAATAACATGCAGACTATCTAGTTTTTCTGGTGTAAATGATAGGTGGTTTTTCTATAGTACCACCATTTGGTACATCCTCTGAAGATGTTGGTTTGTTAGAGGTAAGAGCAGGTTTATCATCCTCTAAAGACATAGGAGACATACCAAGACGGTACATTTCCTTCTCCCTATCTATGGTAGGCATCTCCCCTTGAATTGAGAATTTCTCAGTATAGTATGGACTCATCTCATAGAAGGTAACATCTTTAGACATGATATACTCCTTATTAGGAGGGTGATAACTTTTGTACCCTTTTGAGTATTGGAATACACAATGAAAATGCACCTTAGATCCCTGGGGTTTAGGTTTCCTCTGTTAGGAAAGTGAAAATCAGTAAACACCTCACAGCCAAAGACTCTAGGTAGGACACCTTCAGAAGTTAAAAAAGAGGTTAAAACCTAAGTTAGAGTCTGAATAAGACTCTTCTTTTCCAGAACTTTGGTAGGAAGCTTCTTGATAAGGTGAGAAGCTGTAAGAACTGCCTCACCCCTATAGTTTTTAGGGGCATTCATTTGAAACAGAAGTGCCCTAGCAGATTCTAGCAGGTGTTAATTTTCCTTTCAGCCACCCCATTCTATTGGGGTGTATGAACATAAGATGAATAATGAATAATTCCTTTTTCCTCAATAAAAGGATTGAGGAATCTGTTAAAGTAATCACTAGCATTATCAGATCTTAACCTTTGGATCTTGGTATCAAATTGGGTTAAGATCATATTATAAAAAACAAGAAACACATGAGACATATCTGACTTGTGTTTCAGCAGATAAACCCAAGTAGTTCTGGTGCAATTATCAATGAAAGTCACAAACCATTGAGCCCCGTTCTCATTAGGCACATTAGAGGGACGCCATATATCACTATGGATCAAATCAAAAAGATTAAGAGTTAAATGAGACTGAGCAGGATAATGAACTATTTTGTGTTTGGAAAATTCACATTATTGCATTTACATTATTCAACGTTTGATCCCTTACACAAACTAGGAAATAAATGCATTAATATTTGAAAAGATGAATGCCCTAATCTTCTATGATACAAAATAATTCTATCACTATCAGCCTTAGAAAGCCGAGAATTCTTTTCAAAAACTTCTTTATCTTCCTTTTGATCCTTAACAGAGTCGAGCCCCTCCTTAACTCTAGCAAGACCAATCATCTTTATTGTTGTTAACTCCTGGATCACACAAAAATTAATGGATAACAACACATTGTGGTTTGAATCTTTAGTTAACCTTCTCACAGATACAAGATTAGCAAATAAATCAGGAACATGTAAGACATTTTTAAGGACTAAAGAGTCATTTTAAATTACATTCCCAATACCAGTCACTTTGATAGAGTTACCATTGGCACCTGTAATATTTTTGCTGGAATTGCAAGGAATATAATCAGAGAATAAGTCAATAGAAGGAGTCATATGATCAGTAGCCCCAGAGTCAACCACCCAACCATTAGTAACCTTTTGATTTAAGAGATCTAGGGAATTCATACATGAGAAAACCATTGAATAAGAATGGTTTTCCAAGGTATCAAGGAACTTCCTTTGTTTCTCAATCTCATATTGACCAAGGTTAGGGTTTTGACCAGAAGGAATCTGATTTGTTTCTTGATTGATGCCTTCAGTTTTACTGGAGTTTACAGCATGTGCCAGGGCGTTATTCTTGCCTGGTCTCTCATGTAACTTCCAGCAAAATTCCTTAGTATGTCTGCTCTTTTTGCAGTGAGAGCAAAAAAGGTTATCTCTATCACCATTTTTGGTGTTCTATTTCTGGTTAGGGACCTTCTTGTCCAGAATATCCTTAGACTCATTTGTCTTAGGATACCTAGACTTGTTTTGCAAAGCAAAAAGGGCTGAACTTTCAGAATTTGGACACCTCTCCTACCCTCTTCTGCTCATACCACAGGGATGGTTTCATTTAGATTAGGGAGGTCAAATCTTCCTAGAATCTGAACCCTGACTGGGTCAAATTCTTTATTCAATCTAGTTAACAAAGAGAAAATCCTCTCAGTTTCAACCATTCTTCTAAGGGTGGCAGCATCATCACAATCCTTCATCTAGATACATTGACAATGATCTAATTCGTGCCACATCCCTAGCAAATGGCTCAGTTTGCCACTTCGTTTGACAAGCTGAGACCATTTAAGGTAGTTTTTACCATTCAGCTTGTAAGCAGTTTGAACGTTTTGAAGTTCCTTTGAGATTATGGGATTCTCAGTGGTAGATGGCTCAGTGGCTGCACTAGTGGCACTAGATTCAGCCATTGAACACAGAACAAAGATTTGAATTTCAAAGAAATCCCAAAAGAAAAAAAACTTAAGTCTCTGATACAATGTAAGAACTAAAGCAATGAGAGAAAAGTATTCACTTGTATTAAGAATAGAAAACTCATTACAAACTAAAGACCATTACACCTCTTAATATAGAGTGGATGTCCAAAGGCTATAAAGGGGAAAGCAGGAAACACTGTTCCAACAGCTAGTTGGACAGTATTCCTATTACTAAAAGCAGCAAAAAAAAAAAGGAGGGAATCTAGCCACTAATTTATATTATTATTATTAGGGCTAAATAAAGACAGTAAAAGACTAATAAAAATAATAATAAAAGACTTACTAAGACCCTTATATTTAAAAATAACATTTAGGTTTGACACCCGTCTTCGACGCCACAACTCTATTGTGTCATTCCTATTAATTTGAGAAAACTGTAGTTGAATGCATAATATGAATTTATGCACAAAAGTAATGCAGCATTAAATGGCACATTATCCTCCTCCAGACCTCCACTTTGTATGAATAACTAACTTCAGCAGTACTACAGAGTTACTTGATACAAATACAACCGTTTTGACCACATAATTATACATGTAAACAGTAAACTACAACTGTTTTGACGACAACATAATGATGCAGGTAATTAAACTGATAATTTGTAGGAGATATCCCATTGATTTTCAGTGTAACTGTTGGTTTGCATAAAAATTAGCGCAAGTTAATAATCACAGGTTACCAGTCATTTCCTTTTTATTTATTCTACTTTAACATATTGCTCATATTTGCAAACTGATCACCCACTGGTCCAATGCCTGCATAATCAAAGAAAGAAAGATGATTTTATATATATATATATATATATAATAAATAAAGAATTAAGGAAAAGGTTAGAAGCGGTTGCCTGAGGTTTGCATAGGTTTTCGAGGAAAGGGCATTGGTTCGATGATATCAACAATGACGGCATTGCATGTTAAGAAAGTTCTGGCAACTGATGATGCATGTTCTAGGCAACATCTGATTACCTACATTATAAATAATAAGTTAATAATAGCATGTCATAAACTCGTAGTTATATGCCCTGCATCTGCATGTAAAATCAATGAAAGAAACAATAAATGCAGTTCCATTCATACATACAGAGTTCTAGTATTCACTTTTAATTTTGGCCATGAGTCTAAGAGTTTGAATAGGTGTCTATCTATATTTCCTAGCCGTTCCTTGAGGCTCTATGTTTTTTTTGTTTTTTTTTTTTATCTTCCTCGGTTGCGTCAATAACGACTGCATACGTACCTGATGTAAATCAACTATACGACTGCATACCTTATTTATCGTTCTATCTACTCTATGTTATGTGCCCCAAAGGATTTGTTTATGAATACTTCGATCATATGTATTTAGTGTTATATGTTGCGGTAGAATATTTAGAGGAGAAAAGATGATCTTTTTATTATTTAATTCCTTGATGAATAGCAGGCTGCTATCACCCTTTTAAATACACATAGGAGGAAGAGTTGGATAAGTACAAGACTCTATCTTATCTCAACTCAAATAGAGAACAAACTTCTAACAACTTAACAACCTGTGGCCGGTTTTATTTGAAAAGATCCCAGCCTAATAATAATAATAATAATGAGGAGGAATAAGGGAGAATGACAGAAATATTTCATCAATTGAGTAGAATGACAGTCTTTTGAAACTTTTGCATAAAGGACAAAACTATTTATTCACTGTCGAAATTCACTTGTGTTCGAAATTCACTGTTTAAATTCACTGCCGAAATTCACTGTCAAAATTCACTAATTTTCAAAATTCATTGTCGAAATTCACTGTCGAAATTCACTGATTTTCGGGATTCACTGTTTGTCCTTCCCACTATAAAAATTATGCAGTTGTCTTTCTCCCTATAAAAAATATGTAGCTGTCCTGTTACTTAAAAATATTCCGGATTGTGTTCTTATCCCTAATTTCCCATAATAATAATAATAATAATAATAATAATAAACAACTTCAACACCTACCCCTCAAGTTGGTGCATGAATATCCTTCTTGCCCAACTTGCCAACAAACTTCTGGAAGTCCTGCCTTATCAGTGCTTTGGTGAGCCATCTGCTATCTGTTTTGGAGAGGGCAGAAAGGGAATGCAAATGATGCCTGTCTCCATCTTTTCCTTTATGAAGTGTCTGTCTATATCAACAGGCTTTGTTCGGTCATGATGTACTGGATCATTAACTATGTCAATGGCCCTTTTGTTATCACTGAAACAACTTCATAGGTAGATCACATGGAAACCTTAGGTCTATTAACCCCATTTGGACCCACAATTCCTCACATATCCCCTGTGCCATGGCCCTAAGTTCAGACTCTGAGCTGCTCCTTGAAACCACATTTTGTTTCTTGATCCTCCATGTAACTAGGTTCCCCCATACAAAAGTGCAATACCCTGTTACTGACCTCCTGTCCTTCACACAAGTCCCTCAATCTGAGTATTCTATGAGCTGTATCTAAGTGCTTTTGCATTGGAGCATGCATGTACTGGCTGATGGAACTTACATCATATGCTATATCTGGCCTGGTGTGGGACAGATATATAAGCCTCCCCACCAATCTTTGGAACCTTTCCTTGTTGACTGGTGCTTCCTCATTAGTTTCTCCTAGTCTTGCATTGCATTCAATTGGAGTGCTTGCTGGTTTAGCATCCGTCATCCTAGTTTCTTCTAACAGATCTAGAACATACTTTCTTTGTGATATGATCCGACCCTCCTTCGACCTGGCAATCTCCATACCCAAGAAGTATCTCAAGGGGCCCAAGTATTTGATTTCAAATTCTGATGCCAATTGTTGTTTAACTTTGGCAGCCTCTTCAACATTGTCACCTGTCAAAACAATATCATCCACATAGACTATTAAAATGGTTAGTTTTCCGTCATGTGACTGTTTTACAAATAGGGTATAGTCAGAGTGTCCTTGTGTGAACCCTATTCTTTTTAGAAACTTCATAAAACGTTCAAACCATGCTCTAGAGCTTTGTTTCAGAACATATAGAGACTTTCTTAGCATGCAAACCTTCCCTTTGAACTTTTCATCAAAGCCGGGGGGTTTCTCCATGTAGATTTCCTCCTTGAGATCACCATGGAGGAAAGCATTCTTGATATCAAGTTGCATAAGTGGCCAGTCCAAGTTCACTGCAACTGATAAAATAATTCTGATGGTGTTTAACTTGGCTACTGGTGAGAAGGTCTCAGAGAAATCCACTCTTTGAGTCTGTGAGTATCCTTTAGCCACCAGCCTTGCCTTATGTCTCTGCACAGATCCATCTGAGTTATATTTTATAGTGAATACCCACTTGAACCCCACAGTCTTCCTATCTTCAGGCAACTCCACCATCTCCCATGTTTGGTTTTTTTCCAAGGCCCTCATATCTTCCAGAACAGCACTCTTCCACTCCGAAACACTTAGAGCATCTTGAATGGTTTTTGGTATTTGGGTGTTTTGGATAGTTGAGACAAAGGCTTTATATTTTGGATAAAGGTAGTTGTAAGATATGTAAATGGTCATGGGGTAGGGTTGCTTCTTTTGGTACTTAGCACATTTTATGGGTTGTTTTCTCCGGGCAATTGGTTTGTTATCTGGAGAGGTATTTATTGGTTCATTGTCTGAGAAGGATTCCTTATTAGAAATTTCATCCTGCACAGATTCTGCAGTGTTGTCTTCCTCCACAACCTGTGTTTCATGGTGAGGATGAGATTTTGTTGGCATCTCAGTAGTGTTTTGACCTTCTGTTCTGGACCTCTTGCTCTTCCTTTGATAAACCTTCCCTTTGAAAATTGCATTTGGATCAGAGGTACTGGTATGCCAGTCCTCTTCCCCAATCTATTTTTCAACACTAGTGGGATTACTTTCTATACTAGTGGGGTTATTTTCTGGCTCATCTTCAGGGATTAACTCATGTTCTAAAGTATAAGGCTCAGATTGATTCTGTGTTTGTATTTCAAAGTAGGGTAAATTTTCATGGAAAGTTGCATCCATAGTGACATATAGTTTTCTTGTTATAGGGTCAAAAAATTTATATCCCTTCTGTGTAGACGAATACCCAATGAAAACACACTTTATTGCCCTAGGATCCAACTTATTCCCAATATTGTTGTGAACAAACCATACACACCCAAACACTTTTAGTGGCAGGTCACAAAAAAGCCTTTCATGTTTGAAAGCAATTTTTAACTTGTTTAATGGATTTTGGAAGTTCAACACCCTTGATGGCATCCTATTTATGAGATAGGTTGCAGTCAGGATAGCCTCCCCCCATAAATATTTAGGACACTTGTCATGGATCATCAAAGCCCTAGCTACATCTAGTAGGTGACGGTTTTTTCTCTCAACAGTTCCATTCTGCTGTGGAGTCCCTACACATGAGCTTTGATGAGCTATACTAGTTTCCTCAAAAAATCTTCCCAAAATGGTTTTAAAATATTCAGTTCCATTATCACTCCTAAATATTTTTATTTTAGTTTGGAACTGATTTTCAACATAAAAAATACAAGTTCTTGAAAACTTTTTCAGCTTCAGATTTGTCCTTTAATAAGTAAATCCATGTGGTTCTTGTGTGGTCATCAATAAAAGAGATAAACCACCTTTTATTAGACACAGTTTTGACTCTTGAAGGTCCCCATATGTCACTATGAACCATATAAAAAGGATATGAAGTTTTATAGGGTTGTGAAGGATATGGTTTTCTGGTGTGTTTAGCTAATTCACAAACTTCACATTGGAAATCAGAAGCATTTTTATTCATAAATAAACCAGGAAAGAGATTTTTCAGATACATAAAACTAGGATGCCACAATCTGGCATGCCAGACCAGGACTTTATTTTGATCTGAACTGGAAACAGAATTACAATGAAATTTCCTTGTAGAAAGACTATCCAAGTTGAGCTCTTGGTCCAGAACATAAAGGCTCCACACACTTCTAGATTTGCCAATCATCACCTTCAAGTCCTTGTCCTGAAACACACAGTCATTCTTAGAAAAAACAACATTGCAATTACTGTCCATGGTGAATTTCTTGGCAGATAATAAATTACATGCAAGCTTAGGTACATGGAGTACATTACATAAGGTAATGTGTGGTGTGATATGGATCCCTTGCCTGCAATAGGTGCAAGGGATCCATCTGCCAGTCTGATTTTTTGGCTAACAGATAAAAGGAAGTATGTGGAAAAAATTTCAGATGTACAAGTCATGTGACCAATCGCTCCTGAGTCTATGACCCAGGTGACTGAATGTTTAGAGCTAAATAGAGCAGATTTATCTGAGTCCACAAAGGAACATTTTGGGGTGGTGGATTGAGGGTTCAAAAGTCTACTCAAGTGCTCCAACTGCTCCTGTGTAAAGGGTGCTGATCCAGCTTCTGATGAGACTTGATTAGCCTTCTTTTCTCCATCTCCTTTTTGTTCCCCAGCTCCTTTTACTTTCCATGCTGGCTTCCTATGAATTCCCAGCAGATATCCTTGGTATGACCTGTTTTTTTGCAGTGCTCACATTTAAGTTTTGACTTGTTTGTGTTTCTACCCTCATATTTATATGTTGCTAGGGCAGATCCTTCTCCATTTCCAGCTCCATTTTTCCCCATTACTCTCCTTCTGGCTTCTTCTCTTCTTACCTCTGAAAAAACTTCCCTTAGTGGGGGGAGAGGTTTTCTCCCAAGAATTCTGCCTCTCACCTCATCTAGGTCAGAATCTAATCCTGCAAGAAATGAGTATACCCTCTCATTCTCTTCTCTCTTTTTGAATTGGGTACTGTCTGCAGCACATGCCCACTTCTCCTCATAGCACATGTCTAGCTCTTGCCATAGTGAAACCACCTCATTATAGTAGTCTGTCATCTCCCTGTTGTCCTGTTTAAGCTTCCAGATTCTGGTCTTTAGATCATATATCTGAGAAGAATTCTCAATGTCAAAATACATTTCCTTCACAGCATCCCATATATCTTTTGCTGTGCCAAGGAACATGTGTGGCCTTGCTACATTTGGCTCCATGGAGTTCATTAGCCAAGCCATGACAAGGGAATTTTTTGATTTCCATTGTTTGTGTCTGGGATCAGTCTGTTCTGGTGCTTTTGATTCTCCAGTGATATAGCCCAGTTTACTTTTCCCATCAACAGCTGGTTTCACGGTTTGGGAACACTCCAAGTAGTTTTTCCCATTGAGTCTGCGGTAAGTGAGAAGAAGAGATGATGAGGGGTGATTGGGGTTTTCATCGTTCCTAGTCCCTCCTTCTGTGCCGGAACCACCGGATATGACACCGGAGGAGGTTGATGATCGCTCTCCTGCCATGGCTGCTGCTCTATATTTTATTGTCGAATAGTGTTTTGGATCATAGCTCCGATACCATGTAGAATATTTAGAGGAGAAAATATGATTTTTTATTATTTAATTCCTTGATGAATAGCAGGCTGCTATCACCCTTTTAAATACACACAGGAGGAAGAGTTGGATAAGTACAAGACTCTATCTTATCTCAACTCAAATAGAGAACAAACTTCTAACAACTTAACAACCTGTGGACGGTTTTATTTGAAAAGATCCCAGCCTAACAAAGTCTAACAATAATTTAGTAATAACAGATAAACCTAGTCAACAAACTAATAATAATAATAATAATAATAATAATAATAATAATAATAAACAACTTCAACAGTTCCATTACCGGATAAGGGGTTGTGAAACTAGGATTTCTGAGAATTCCCACTGCCGTTGTCCTATAAATTCTTGTTACTTGAATGACATGAAACCAAAATTCTAAATGCCAAAACGGCCAAAACTCTACTGCATTTCATATCATTCATAAACCGTTTCCAAAATTGTGCATATATTTTTTTAAGTCATAAAGAAGATTACTAAATATGCTTTTAAGTTCGCCGTTTTTGATTCATTTTAATTGCCAACTGATCAGAAGGAAATGATTTTTTTATCTTGGGACACGACTGTGATAACCGTGGGCACGATTCGGCGCAGATTCTTCTTAAAGATAGAGTGCTACACTCGCATCAATCCACTAGTTTTCACATTTACTCATTTTGTTACATCATTCTGATTCAAGCATTTTTTTATGCTCAAATCATGTGTTTACATTATGTGTTAAACTTAAACAGCTTGCTAAAACCGGATAAAAGTGCCAACATGCTTTCCTTATATTTCTGCAGTTTTTAAGTCAGGTTCATGTGTAGAAATCTACGCCCAAGCCCATATAAGATGAGTGGCCTCATCCCCAAAACCTAGATTATGAGGTGAGGGAGGTCCATATCTTAATATGGTGGGTGATATAATATCAAGTGCCCAATGTGGGACAACTTTAACACGCCCCCTCTAGTGTGGGCCTAGGGAACTCTTAAGGCCAACAAAGAGGCCCAACACTTACACAATAAATGGTGGCTCCAATACCATGTAGAAATCTAGGCCCAAGCCCATATAAGAGGAGGGGCCTCATCCCCAAAACCTAGGTTATGAGGTGAGGGAAGTCCACCTCTTAATATAATGGGTGATACAATATCAAGTGCTCAATGTGGGACAACTTTAACATCATGTCAGGATAACTGACATGTTCCTTAACTTAAACTTAAGGGGTACGTGGTGAACGGGCCTTCTAGTTAATGGCTCGATTTCCAAGAATGGTGGATTTGGGGGGGGGGGGGGGGGGGCTATATTCATCAATCGTTTCTACTATGGTCTGATTAGTGGCCTACAAGTATGTGTGCAGTATTTCGGAGGACAAAGCATCTTGTCCCACAATGTTTTAAGAATATTTTTATATGATAAATAGTACCTTTGTTGGGTCCAATACTCCAGCAGCCATGAGATCCTCATATTGATTTTTAGCAGCATTGAAACCATACCTCACATCATCTACAGAGAGAACCTGAGATCAAATTTATCCCATGAAAATCTCAAAGTTTGGCATTTTTTGTGGAAAGAGACTTAGATAACTTGCAGCTTTGTAAAAAACAGAGTGTTTTCGAAACAGTTTCAAAAAAACCTTTTCTATTACAACATCTCCATTTAGACCAGCGTTTTTCGCAATCTGTCTTGCAGGATAAGCCAATGCTCTTTTGAGAATGTCAGCTCCAATCTGTGCACAGTCGACATGGATTTTATGGTTCGAGATTTAGAGACCCAAATGCCGGTAGTCTAAATGCAACCACATACGGGTACCTTTTGTTCTTCATTGTCTAAGGAATCTTTTATGATTTCAATCTTTGATGAAAGCCTTAAAAGGCAACAACCGCCGCCAACCACCACCCCTTCCTCGATAGCTGCCTGAGTTAGGTATAGAAGTTTAACACACAATTTAAAGTAATGATCCATCAAGAAACAAAAAACGAAAAAAATAAAAAACGCTACCTTGGTTGCATTTACAGCGTCTTCGATTCTTAGTTGTTTGTCTTTCATCTCAACTACTGTTTGTGCACCTACCTAGTGTTGGATCAAGTAGCGTAAATCAGTAGGGACCGGCTTGGAATGCGTATATCTAAGATATATTTCGGTATTTTGAAACTTCCTTTACCTGAATAACAGCAATTCCCCCTGATAACCTTGCAATCCTTTCATTCAAAATCTTTTTTTCAAAGTTTTCTTCACTGTTCTGCAAATTTTGGGCATCGGAAATTTTATTGCTCGTCGAAAACATATTTTTGTTGGGATATTACAGTTTAATGTTGGATTATATGACTGAAGCAGACAATTACATACCTCGATAACCATCTTTAATTGAAGAACTCTTTTCTCAACAGCCTTGCGGGTGCTTCCGTCTGTAACTATTAATGTAGAATCCTTGGTTACTACCACTTTAGATGCAGTTCCAAGTAATCCCTTGTGAGCATTCTCAAGAGTCGAGCCATTTTCTTCTCTAATTACTATACCTGAAGACAGTGGCGGACGCAGGATCTCGGATAAGGGGGAAATAAATTTTTTAAGAAGACAAATAAAAAAATTAAGGGGGAGGGGGAGGGGGACGGGGGGGGGGGGGGGGGGAGGGAGGCGCAAACAAGATGCATACTACATATATTAGTAGATTTTTTTTCGGATTAGAGGGCAATTTAGCTGTATGTAGATCCACTCACTGCCTGAAGATGCACAACATGTTTAAAAACATTAAAAAAAAAAATTGTGAACGGGGTATGTAGATCCAGTACACATGAATTACCGTGACATCACACCTATCAGAAAGTATCATTGAAAATCGAGACTTTCAGGAAGTGGGAATCATAATCGATTTTCAAAGTCGAATGTGCACACTTAACTATATGAAAGTTTTATTTTCGCTCAGCATGTTGTCGTGTCAGGTTTGCATTTAAAAAGGTGCCTTTCGTTCTGAATTCGAAACAGTTTTGCTAGTTTAGTACCTCCGGTCAAGATAGCAATGTCATCGAGGTAGTGGCGTTTGCGCTCACTAACACCAGGAGCTCTGACTGCAACTGCTCTGAGTACACCTTTCAACTTATTTCGAATCACCGGAGCTAATGCTTCTGGCTCAACGCCCTCCGCGATTATAAGTACCGGATAATCTTCCTTAACAGCATCATCCAAAATTTTAAACAACTCGTTTGGATTCGAGATTTTTTTGTCAACCAATAATATCTGCAAGCAATCAAATATTCCCACCTAAATACTTCATTTATATGAAGGATATAAAATTTAAAAAAAAAAGCGTCTTTAAATGCACCACACTCAATTTTTCTTTACATGACACCAGGTTGAAGATCGACTTACACAAAGTCGAGTATGATGATTATATAGTGTAAATTCGATTTTTATGAATAGACAAACTCCTAACCTTGCAATTGTGGAGTTCTGCAATCTTGTTACGTCTATCGGTTACTAAATAAGGAGACAAATAACCGCGATCAAATTGCATTCCTTCAACTATCTGTAAGCAATTCTCAACATGATTACCCTTTTCGATTCTAACAACACCTGTTCTTCCAACGTTACGAATTGCATCTGCAATCATGCTACCAACTGCATCATCATTTCCTGCACTAACAGAGGCGACTTTCGCAATCTCATGATCCTCAACCTGCAAATAAAATTTTTATCTTTTTTTTTTAAACTTTCATTCAAAAATCTTATAGCCGTTTATGACATTTTCTTTCTTTTCACTGAGGAATGAAAACTGTGACAAGCGTAAAATGTACCTCCTTTGACATTAGTTTAAGTTCTGAAACGAGGGCTTTGGTTGCTTTTTCGATTCCACGAGCAAGTTGAATGGGGTTCATGCCTGCTGCAATAACCTAGAAGGTTAGCAATTAGTTGCTTCCCAAGCACAAAGCTTGTATTGATAGGCCAATCTAAAAAGCTTGTATGGGGTTATGCATTACTCCATACTCTGCAATGTGATACGAAAACCCCCTTACCATCCTACCCTACCCTACCCTACCCCACCCATCACACCCACCGCAACCATTCCTAACCACTACCACCTACACACCCAGGGGCGGACGTAGGATCTCGGATAAGGAGGGCAATAAAACTTTTAAAGGCAAACAAAAAAATTTAAGGGGAGGGCAAACGACATGCTTAGTACACATATTAGTGTAATTTTTCCGGATCTAGGACCTTGGTTGTATGTAGCTCCGCCCTGTACACACCCCACCAAGCACTAAACCCCAACCTTACTTACCCCAACCACCTCACCCCACCATACCCCTTTACTGAATCACCCATATTTTACCCCTACTCATCCTAATCACCCTACCCTTACACACACCTCATCCACCCTACCCATCCCACCTTACCCTCACCCCAACTTACCCTAACCACCCCACATCCCATCATTACCACCTTACCACCACCCTCACCATCCCCGCAGCCTCTACCGCCCCACCCATCACTCTTATGTCAGTGCCCTTAAATCATCTCATCCTACCCACACGCTCACACTACCCTACCTTACCCCCACCACTCTACTATGTGTCTCTATTCCCACAATACATCACTCATCATGGAACCTACTATGAAATCTCATCCACTTCGCGTCAAACGTAATAATTGAATGACTCCATTACATTACAATCATCTCGTTTCAATAAACTAGCCTTAAGAATTGGATAATTGAATTGATTTCTTACTCTGTGCGCAAAGCTCTAAAAATACATAATTCAAGAGGCAGGGAGGGAGTGTGCTTGTTTGACTAAAAATTCATTAAGTTAATTCACGCCATTTTATATCAGAATAAAGTAATTATACACGCCATTTTGTCTTTAAATCTATATTCCATTTCATCATAATAATTTCATCCGACTAAAGAAAGTAAGTGCCATATAGAAATTAAGCTTGATTTAATATTCTGAACCTTTTTACCTTCATTCCTTCAGCAATAATACCATGTGAAAGTAGGATAGATGTGGTGCAACCATCACCAGCAAGTTCATTAGTTTTAGCACCGGCCAGTCTCACCAGTTTAACTCCAACATTTTCCACAGGGTCCTCTAGTTCAATCTATGCTTTGTAAAAAATAACACATTAATTCACAATCAGATTTCACAAAAATAATAATAATAATAATAATAATAATAATAATAATAATAATAATAATAATAATAATAATAATAATAATAAAAACATGGAAGATTAAATGCCCCAATTATAAATTGCAGACAAATATGTTAGTTGACACAAAATGATTTCCAAGAATTCGAATGGATCAAACACCTGTTTAAGCACAGTTTCTCCGTCATTAACAATCTTAGGAGGTCCATATTTATTCTGCAGAACCACATTCCTCCCTTTTGGACCCAAAGTCACACCAACTAACTTTGCCACCAAATCTGCACCTGCCTGCAATCCTCATATATTGATTACTACAAATTAGTTCTCAAGATTAAACTTTGAAAAACAGCAAAATTTATCGGATCACTATTTCTTTCTATTTTGGACCTGAAGCTTCTTCATTGTTGACCCATCATGGTTAAAGTATAGCTCTTTAGCCATAGCTCTTGCATTCAGCAAAGAACAGAATGGGCTTTTACAGCTTCTCTGGAGTGATGGTTTTCTTGAAGAAAATGATGGTAATGAATAAAGAGAAGAACCCATGTTAGTTTCTTACGAGTTTTTCCTAAAAGATGGGTGCAATATTAAACGGATGTCTGCTCATGGTTTTGATGTAAAGCTTTAAGAGCATAATATGTTGAGGATGTATGTTATCATTGTTGTTACGGATAAGAAACAAAAGGTAACCGAGTATATTTTGCATACTTACTTCTGTCGTTGATTCCTTATCCACACACAGTTTCCACATTTTGTTATTACTCAATTTACATTTTTTTTTTACGGTAATTTAAATTTAGGATAATTAGTGATAAAAGACAGGTTTTGGAATATTTTTAAGTACAAGAGAGTCCAATATTTTTTATAGGGAGAATAACAAATTCTATAATTTTATGTCCTAAAGGTCAAACTAAAAAAAAAATCGCGCTCTAACTGTTCAGTCTGTTCTTAGATTTCGGCAGATAAAAATTTCACTGAATTTTTTATTTTTTTGATACTCTTCGTTTTGAGACTTGGTTCGATACAATTATATCATTTTTCGTGAGATTCACTGTCGAAATTCACTCAATGAATATTTTTTGGATTAGTGGAGTCAAGAGCTCAATTTCATGGTGATGATAATGAAGACCCGCACCACCACTTTTATCAATTTGAGGATTTATGCAATACTGCCAAGAACAATGGTAATCATAAAGAACTAAATAGAATGTCATTGTTTCCATTCTTTTTGGTTGGTAAAGCTAATGATTGGTTTATGTCTCTACCTCGTCATTCATTGACAAGTTGGGATGAGATCCAAAATGAGTTCTTGATGCAATATTTTACTCCGGGGTGAAATTTGGAATTGAAGGTTGAAATTGCTAACTTTAGGGAAGGAGACAATGAATCACTTGGTGTTGCTTGGGAAAAATTTAAGAGGTTGTTGAGGGCATGTCCCGATCATGGTTATTTCTTGGATATACACATGCAATTCTTTTGTCATAGGCTAAGGAAAGAGTCACGTGCAGAAGTTGATCAATCATGTAACGGTTCCTTAATGATGAGTGTGGCACAAGATGTCTATGATTCTATTGACAAGATTTCGAAGAATAATAGGATGTGGGAAAAGGGCTCAAGTACAAGGAAAGTTCCTTTTGTGGGAGAATCATCCATTCAAACGGAAGTGTTGGCACAATTGGCATCCCTTAGTAAGAACGTTTATGAAATTCAAGCTAGCATGTTTTCGGGGAGTGGAAATATTATTGATGAGGCTTATGAAAGAATGAGGAATGATAATGTACCGTTGGGATTAGTGAAACCCGGTGAATATTTAAAGGAAGAAGTGAGCTTTATGCAACAACACCAGAAGCTCAACAATGCTTAAACCAACACATACAACAATATCATGAGAGATAATCCCACTTTCCATTGGTCCAATAATTCAACAAATCATGGACCCGGCCCATCACTTGCCCAACAACAAAAGGCATCTTTCAATGCCAATGTGCAACAATGTGAGTACCAAGAAAATCCCTCTTACCAACAATCACCACCATATCCGTTTTACCAACAAGTTCCTACTCAACATGCCCCCGTTCAACAAAGTTCTCAATCAATGGAAGAGGCTTCTCAATGGAAAAGTTTGATGGAAAACTTGATGGGTGTAGTTGCTACTCAAGCCGCTAATATGCAAACAATGATGACTTCTATTAGCATGATGTCCCAAGATGTTGGCAATTTGAAAACATCCATGGTGGGTCAAAATACAAGAAAGAGAACTATAGAAGCATCAATGCGAGGTATTGAAGACCATTTGAGTAGGGAAGGTGAGCGAAATAGTAGTAGACCCCCGGGTGGATTACCAAGCAACACTGAGAGAAACCCGGGAGAAGTCAATGCTATTATTACTCGAAGTGGAAGGTTATATAGGCATAATGAGGGAAGCAATGAGGTTGAATAAGATTTGAATGATGAGAAGGAGGAAGATTGGAGTGAAGAAGAGGAAGAGATCGTTGATTGTTTCTTGAAAAATGATGGCTATGTTGAGGAGGAGAAAGAAGAAGAATTGATAAAAGTCCCGAGAATTTTGAAGAATCCAAGAGCTAGTGATTTGAGAACATTAGTCAATGAGCATGTCAATTTGGTGCCCAGTGATGATGAACCGGTGCAGGCCAGTGCAAAACGAGGGATTCAGAGTTGAACTCAGGGAAAATGGCGCAGGCCAGTGATTCTTTGGCGCAAGCCATTGTTAAACAGAAGCAAATAGAAACTTCAACAAGGAAAATGGTGCACGCCGACCCTAAACCGGAGCACGCCAATATTGAAGTAAAAGTTCCTAGAAGTTCAGCAAGGAAAACGGCACAGGCCAATGATGAATGGCGTCCGCCAACAGCCCAATACATGAGGAAAGCTTCAACCACTTCATCGAACGACAAGGGTAAGAGATGTATAACTCTAATCCTATAATTATTGATCTTGAGTCACTTCCCTATCCCCTTTGAGAGGAAATTATAAAGATGAAGTTGAATAAGAAGTATGCATATTTTCTTGACACTTTCGGCACTTAAATATTAATATCCCTTTCATCGAAGTACTCACGAATATTCCGGCGTATGGTAAGTTTCTTAAGGACATACTCTCCAACAAGAAAAGGTTGGATGAATATGAGACGGTGTGTCTAAGTGATGAGTGTTCCGTCGTGCTTCAACACAAGCTTCCTCCTAAGCTTAAAGACCCCGGGTGTTTACGATCCCATGTGAGATTGAAGGCTTTTTTATTTAAGAAAGTGCTATGTGATCTCGGTGCGAGCATAAACCTCATGTCCTACAATGATTTCATTAAACTTGGAATAGGCAATCTCAAGCGTTCAGAGATGACTCTCCAACTTGCGGATATGTTGGTCCCTTGAAAAGGCTTTGGTTAAGTTTAGAGGGGGGGGGGGGGGGTGAATAAACTTAACACTTAAAACTTTTGGAGTTAACAAACTCAGCAACTTTAGCAGCCTGCTGATACCTCAATAGTCTGCTGACACCTCAGTAGCCTGCTGATACACAGTAGTCTACTGACAGTTGAGTTTACTGAATTTGTGCAACGGAATAATATCAAAAATTAATCCTTGTTACTTGTTGTTAAATATGATACTAAGTATTAGATACTCAGTAGTGTATGTGTGTGAGTTCAGTTGCTAGATTCAGTAGGTTGATGTGTATAATAGACTAAATGCAGAATGTAAGTGCAGAAAGTAAGTAGGCAGATTTTATAGTGGTTCTAGGTGGTGTAATCCTGTCAGTCCACTCTTCTCCTATGATGTTGGAGGTAATTCACTAGAGATCTTTGATGTAGCTGTTACAAAGATTCCTAAGTTGCTTGTCCTTCACCAATAACTATGGCTTCACAAACTGAACACTTGGAACATGTAGGATTGCTGCTCCAAAGTCTTCCACTGGTCCTTGAAGGACATTATTAAAGGCAATATTAGAATTATCAGTTTGAACAGAGAAATAACCAGTGCTTTGAAATGGAAGACTCTTACCATTGCCAATAGTTAGACAATCTGAACCATCATATCCTTGACTCAGTTGCAGACTGTTGAGATCAGTAGTGATGTGATTTGTAGCTCCACTATCAGCATACCAACTGCCATCAGTGATTGAATCTGGGTCAGCAAAGTAAGCAGCAGGTTGCTGTCCATGATTGTTGTACTGTCCACCATTTGGCCTAATATTCATTCCATGATTTCCATTGTTACCAATGTAGTTTGAGTTGTATCTATAGTAGCATTCTACAGCTGTATGGCCAACCCTGTTACATACTTGACAAGTTGGCCTAGCATTTCCTGAATTTCCTTGATTGTTGTAACCTCTGCCTCCTCTACCTTTACCACCCCTGCCTCTGTAGCCACCTCAACCTCTTCCATTGTTCTAAAAGTTCCCATTATTCTGAGGTCTAGCCTGTCCTCTTTCTTGTCCAGATCTATTTGTGGCTAGATTTGCAGATGGTGTTCCAATGTCAAGGGTGGTTGATGGTATAAACCTTGCTAACAAACGTTCATGGGTTACTAACTGTAATTGAACTTCCTGCCAGGTGAGGGAACCGATTCTGGAGGTGATGTTTACGATTACTGATTCATAAACTCTATTCAGGCCACCTAAAGTGGCAAGAATCAGCTCAGACACTGAGATAGGATACCCTGCTGCCTGTAAACCATCCGAATAGCCTTTCATTTGAGCCAAATAGTCAACCATACTCTTGGATCCTTTCTCAGATCTAGTTAGAGCCATTTCATACTCAAGCATGCGTGATTCAGAACGATTATTGAACAAGATTTCCAGAGTATTCCCTACCTCGTTGGATGTGGTACATCCGATGACTTCTTGAAGTGCACTCTCAGTCATTGAGCTCATTAACCAGCTCATAAGCAGTTGATCTGTGGCGATCCAGGCATCATACAGTGGATTTGCTTCAATGGTTGCAGATTCTGCAGATTGGATGAACTTCGGTGGTGGTGCCTTTGTGCCAAAGAGGAAACCATCTAATCTGTGGCCTCGAACAAACGGGATTGCCACCGATTTCCAGAGAAGGTAGTTGTTTCTGTCAAGTTTCACTGTGCAACTTTGATTAAGACTGTTACCAACTGTAGGGAACTAAGGAGTGGTTGTGGTGGTGATAATGGAAGAAACTGGTGGCAGATTTGAGCTCAGATGGGGGTTTACTGGTGGAAGGCTGGTGGTAGTTGTGTAGTGAGGTATGGAAAACGATGGGAAGCTGCCGAGAGAGAAACCAGGAGTGCTACCACCTCCTGTGATTGGTACTCCGGTCACCGGAGCTGTTACAGACCCGGTGGTTCCGGCCATTGAAGGCTCTGATACCAAGTTAGAATATTTAACTTTAGATAAACTTCATAATCATTGTTCACACATTAAAATGAGATTGTCTTAGATCTTATATAATAGATTGGCACTAGAATCCATAGGATGTAACTAACTTGTACTACCAAATCTAGCAAAGAGAATAATAGGATAAAATCTAATCTACTAAACATTGACACATGTCACCACATGTGAATGACACTTGTCATTTGTCATTTAGCCTTTAACATGAATCAACTTTCCAGAGGTTTATTGTTACAATCGATCGGGTGAAATTCGGTTCCAAAGCTAACAATCGACTTTCCGTCGGTTGATTATTTTCAGTTTGATGGCGCGGTTAAAACAGCACCAGGTGCCATTAAAGACAACCAATTTCAGGAAGTGGCAGATTTTTGATAGTACATAACAGTATTTCAAAAGGATCCATAATGAAATGTTGCTGTTTTGGTTCTAGTTTTTTTTATTCTAGGAATTGTCGCATTGGTATATTTTGCTGTTGAATATGTGTTGTTTCATCTTTGCATTGGTGAGAATCGTATAAAATTCTATTTTCTCTTTATACATGTTGAGAATATACTAGATACACCAAATAATCAAGAATAATTATTGTAATCAATTGTATTTATTGCGTATTATTGGGTTTACACTGAGGCTATGTACTATATAAACACATCTATTGTACACAATCAAATTAATGTAAAATACGAATTATTTCTTTCAATATGGTAGCAGAGCCGAGAGTGATTCTCTCGTGTTGTTCACACCAAATCTCCCAATCACCCCCTAATTGATTCCTTTCCACACAAAAAAATAATAATAATAACACAACTTCATGTTCTTCCATCGTCTGCACTTCTGCTTCCCATTCCTTCAAAACACAGCCATGGAGGACTCCACTGCTAACTCTTCCTCTTCATTCCCTTCATTCAATCCATCATCAAATATCCACATTATCGAACTAACAAGACAGAATTTCCCACTTTGGAGGGCTCAAATTGTGCCATATCTCAAAGGCAAGGTGTTTTTGGTTAACTCAATGGCTCCATTAAAGCTCCTCCGGCAACTGTCGCCGACGCAAAAGGTGCCGTCTCTCCCAATCCTGGCAGAAACAAGATAATTTTATTTTCAGCACAATCACCTCCTCTCTCTCGGAGTAAGTCTTGATGCAAGTCTTTCATGCCACAAGCTCGGCTGCCATTTGGTCAGCCCTTAATACGTGTTTTGCATCTCAAAGTCGAGCCCGACTTGTCCAGCTGCGATCCAAACTCCCTCAACCCGCAAAAGGCAGCCTTTCAGCAACAGAATACTATGGCAAAATGAAGTGAATCAAAGATGAGTTGGCTATGGCGGGTCATCCTCTCACCACGGATGACATAATTACCTATTTATTGACTCGGCCCGGAGTTCTATTCGTTAGTTACTATGGTGACAGCCCGACCCAAAATCACCATGGAGGAAATCTGCTCCGTGCTCCTGACCCATGAATCTCGCCTACAACACCATTCGCCGGTTCCCTCCTTCTAGTCATCTCAGCCGAATTCCTCCATTGTTGCCAACGCTGCTGGAGCTTCATCGCAATTCCATAATCAGCGAGGTAGAGGTTGTTCAGGTTACCGGGGTCGAGGCCGCAACTCCAATCAGCGCTGCAGAGGTGGATACCGGCCCTCTTCTCCAACCGGTCAGCCTCCACCGGTCAATCTTCAACAGGTCCATCGGTTTCCTGCCAACTGTGTGATCGCCGTGGCCATACTGTGCACAACTGCTGGTACTGGTTTGATACCACGTTCCTGCCATCTGCCCCACCACCTCCACGCCCTCCTCAAGCCTTCAACGCTCAAGTGCCTCCCTATACATCTTCTTGGATCCCGGACACCGAAGCTACTCAAAACTTGACCAATGATCTTCAAAACATCAACTTTAATGCAGAACCTTATGATGGCCTACAAAAAGTTCACATCAGTGATGGCACAGGTTTGACTATATCTCATTACGGTTCCTCTTCCTTTTCCACCCCTAACAGTACCTATACTCACTCTAATTTATTAGTTGCTCCTGAGCTTACTACAATTTATTGTCTGTCCAACAATTCGCTTATGACAATTGTGTATATTTTGAATTTCATAATTCTTATTTTCTTGTGAATGACTACTCAGGCCACGTCCATCATAGGAGCTTTGTCAAAGATGGATTCTACCACTTCTCCCAGTCCTTCAATAAGTTCCCTGCTCAAGCCTTTTTTTCTACTCGTATTTCACCAATAAAGTGGCACCAACGTTTCGGGCATTTCTCTCAACCTATTCTTCACCATGCTTTGCGTCATTTAAATATTTCTGTTTTAAATAATGATACAATTTGTGCTGCATGTCAATTGGCCAAAAGCCATCGTCAGCCCTTACCTGTTTCAGAATTTACTGTTCATGAACCTTTGTCTTTAATTTATTCTGATATTTGGGGCCCTTATGCTGAACCGTCTATTTATGGTTCCCGTTACTATGTTAGTTTTCTTGACGATTTTACAAAAAATTTATGGCTTTATCCTTTACACGCAGAATCCGATGTAGAACATGTTTTTACCTCCTTTCAGGCTCTTGTCGAACGTCAGTTTAATACTAAAATTAAATCAATCCAAACTGACAAGGGTGGTTAATATCGTCGATTATCTCACTTTTTCTTCACTATTGGGATCCAAGACACCGTCTCTCTTGCCCCCACACACATGAAAAGGTTGGTTCCATAGAACGTTGTCATCGCCAAATAGTTGAAGTGGGTCTTTCTCTCCTTGCTCAGTCTACCCTCCCCCTCCAATACTGGGAAGATGCCTTTACCACAACCATGTATCTTATCAACCGCCTACCCACCCGCATTCTTAGTTTCAAATCACCTTATGAAATGGTCTATAATTGCCCCCTGACTACTCATTCCTCCGTGTCTTTGGATGTGCCTGTTGGCCTCATCTACGTCCTTATAATAATCTCATAACCAACTTCAGGTCCAAAACCTATATCTTCCTAGGCTGCAGCTCATCCCATCATGGATACAAATGCCTTGATCTTTCATCGGGCCGAATCTACATCTCTCGCCATGTAGTATTTGATGAATTCGTCTTCCCCTACCAAAGCCACACTACCCCCTCACATCCTCCAACATACTCGTTCCTCTTCCCTCCTCCCTTACTCCGTCATCTTCCACATCACCTCCTGCTCTGCCATCATCTGACTCCTCTCATATTCCTCCTGCTCCTCCATCTCCCTCCACTCCTACGTCCTCCACCTCCTCTCCTACTTCTTCCACCAACTCATATCCACCCTCGAATCATGAATCCCTTTCTCATCCACCCCATCCTATGGTCACCCGCTCCAGAACTAATAATCTCAAACCTACCCAATTTCCCAACTTTATTCCTTATCCTCTTCCCAAAGCTCTCGTCACTTCCTCTGTCGTCCATGAACCTTCCTCCTATACTGTGGCCTTTAAACACTCTGTTTTGCGTGATGCAATATGCGATGAACTTCATGATCTTCTTCGTAATGATACCTGGGATCTCGTTCCTGCTACTAAACACATGAACGTTATTGGAAACAAATGGGTTTTTCGTATCAAATGTCATGCTGATGGGTAAATTGAGCGATATAAATCTCACTTTGTTGCCAAAGGTTATCACCAGGCCGAAGGCATTGATTTTCACGACACATTTTGTCTAGTTTTCAAACCTATAACTATTCGGTTGTTGTTATCTCTTGCTGTTTCTTGTCATTGGTCTATTCGGCAGGTGGATGTTCAGAATGCTTTCTTGCATGGTCATCTAACTGAAGACGTTTATATGCAACAGCCTATAGGTTTTGTTCACCTTGATTACCCTCTCCATGTGTGCAAGCTCAAACGCA
Organism: Gentiana straminea; assembly: GCA_036785695.1. NCBI lineage: Eukaryota > Viridiplantae > Streptophyta > Magnoliopsida > Gentianales > Gentianaceae > Gentiana > Gentiana straminea. The sequence goes on along the minus strand of JAVUPR010000224.1, from coordinate 7,212,461 downwards.
GTCTCTATGGATTGCGTCAGGACACTCATGCATGGTTTTCCCGGTTTATGGATATTCTCACACAGTTTGGTTCACAGCCTCCAAGGTTGATTCTTCTTGATACATCTACTCTCAGGGTTCAGATAATATTTACTTACTTATCTATGTTGATGGTGTCATTATTAAGGCACGTCTTCCTCTCTTATTCGGCATGTTATCACTTATATGGCGTCTCACATTCCTGTCAAGGATATCGGGCCTCTGTCTTATTTTCTAGGGATTGAGGCACTCTGCACGGATGATGGTCTCTACCTTACTCAACGCAAATATATCCTTAACTTACTTCAGCGAGTTGGCATGGATAAGTCTAATCCTTGTCACGCACCCATGGCGGCAAACACTCATTTGCAGCGTGATGGCTCTCCTCCCTTTTTTGATCCCACTCTACACAGAATTATTGTTGGTGGTCTTCAGTATCTACAGTTCACTCGCTCAGACATTGCTATTGTTGTCCATTCAGTTAGAAAATTCATGCACTCCCCCATTGAAGCACATTGGGTTGCCGTTAAACTCATTCTTCGGTATCTTAAACACACTATCTCTGATGGCATGTTTCTATCTTCTGCATCTACACACTCACTGCAAGCTTACACTGATGGTGATTGGGCAGCTGACCGTGACACTCACCGCTCTATTGGTGCATACTACATATTCTTCGGCAATAATCTTATTAGTTGGCGTGCCAAGCAACACCTTACTATGTCTAAAAGCAGCATTGAAGCAGAGTTTAAATCTCATTTGTTTGACTCTCATGCCACTGCACCTTTTGAACTGGTCCACACAGATCTATGGGGTCCTGCACCCATTAAATCTATAGAAGGTTACAACTATTATGTTCACTTTGTTGATGATAACACTAGACACACTTGGATATATCCCTTGAAATCCAAATCTGAGACCTTTAGTACATTCCAAAAATTTAAGGCCATGGTAGAAACACAGCTCTCTGTCAAAATCAAATGTCTTCAATCTGATTGGGGAGGTGAGTATGGATCTTTTCAGGACTATCTTAACAATGCAGGAATCACTTTCATGCACCCCTGTCCTCATGACCATGCCCAAAATGGCAGGGCAGAAAGAAAACACAGACACATTGTGGAGACTGGTCTTACTCTTCTGGCTCAAGCCAGCATGCCCTTGAGGTACTGGTGGCACAGCTTTCAAGCCTCAGTCCAACTTATAAACACTCTTCCCACTCCTGTCCTTAAACATAAATCTCCAGTGGAATGCCTCCTTCGTTAGGCCAAATTATAAGACCTTTAGGGTCTTTGGTTGTCTTGTTTACCCAAATCTCGTGCCATTTCAAACCACTAAGTTTCAATTTCACACCAAGAAGTGTGTCAACCTTGGCCTCAGTTCCTGTCACAAAGGGTATAAGTGTCTAGACAATACTGGGAGAATCTATATCTCCAAAAATGTTATCTTTGATGAAACCACCTTTCCTTTTTCTCAAGATTTCACACAAGGTCCCTCCACACAGGTCCTGTCTGATTACTCTTCCTTCTCTTGTCTTCCTATTCCTTCATCATCTCAGGCAGAGGGGGAACACCAAGAACACCAAGGCATCCTGAGGAGATCTACTGATGAAGGCATTGCAGGAAGTCCTACAAATCAGGTAAGTCATTCAAATACTTCAACATCTATTTCTAGTCCTTGTACTGGTGTTCCTAGCAGTAGTCCTTGTGTTCCTCCTAGTCACACACACTCAAGTGAGTCTATGACTGATCATTCACTACAAGTCACTATAGATGATCAATTGCCCAGTCAACCCCAAAGTCCTGTAAATGTTCAAACCACTCAAGTCATATCTCATCATATGCAAACCAGGTCAAAAAGTGGCATCTACAAGCCTAAGGTCTATTCTGCTGTTATTAGTAATGCTCACTCTTATCCTGCTGAACCAACTAGTGTGTCACAAGCATTGCAGTCAGAGGACTGGAAGGATGCTATGTCTGCTGAATACAGGGCTCTTTTGCATAACAAAACTTGGGAATTGGTTAGACTTCCATCAGGAAAAAGTGCTGTTGGAAACATGTGGATTTTTAAATTGAAATTAAAACCTGATGGTACAGTTTTGAAGCACAAGGCAAGGTTGGTTGCTAAAGGGTATAGTCAAAACTATGGTATAGACTTTACTGAGACCTTCAGTCCAGTTGCCAAGTCAACAACAATCGAATAATTCTAGCCCCGGCGTTGTCATGAATTGGTCAGTAAATCAAATAGACATAAATAATGCCTTTTTGAATGGTCCTTTGCAGGAACCAGTCTATATGGAACAACCAGAAGGATTTGTGGATATGTCCAGACCTAATTATGTATGCAGGTTTCACAAGGCATTATATGGCCTGAAACAGGCTCCCAGGGCATGGTTTGATGCTTTCAAATCACAGATGGTCAGCTGGGGTTTCACTCAGTCTGTATCAGACAACTCACTCTTCTTGCTGCATATCAATGATATAGTCATGTTTGTTTTGGGGTATGTGGATGACATCCTTGTTACAGGAAACTCACACTCTATGATCCATAAGTTCATTAGACAGCTGGACACAAAATTCTCTCTCAAGGATCTAGGGCCTGTCTCACACTTCTTAGGAATGCAAGTTACCAGAAATGAATCTGGTTTATATTTGACTCAGTCCTACTATGCTTCTCAATTACTAAAGAGGTTAAATCTGGAACATCTTAAACCTTGCCCAACACCTATGGTGGCAAGAAAGCAACTGGAACCTAATCAGGGTGAGCCCTTATCTAACCCCAGCATATACAGAAGTGCTATAGGAGCACTTCAGTACTTGACAATTACCAGGCCTGACATAGCATATACTGTCAACACTCTGAGTCAGTTTATGCAAAAGCCTTGCACAGAACACTAGCAAGCATTGAAGAGGTTACTGAGGTTTGTTCAGGGGACACTGAAGCAGGGGCTTCATTTTATTCCTAGTGCAGATTTGTCTCTTCATGGCTTCACTGATGCCAACTGGGCTGCTGATCCCAGTGACAGAAAATCCACAGGGAGGTTACGGTGTGTATTTGAGCAATTCTCTTATCACATGGAGCTCTAAGAAACAGCAAGTGGTTGCTAGATCCAGTTGTGAGTCAGAGTACAGGGCTTTGTCTAACTTGGGTGCTGAGATCCAGTGGATCATGCAGATTCTGAAAGAAATGAAGTTCAATCAGCCAGGAATTCCAGTTCTGTGGTGTGATAACACATGAGCAACAACTCTAGCTCAAAATCCGGTATATCATGCAAGGACAAAACATATAGAGGTAGATGTCTACCACATTCGAAACCTGATCCTGGACAAAAAGATGAAAGTCTGCTTCATCCCATCTTCAGCACAAGTGGCAGACATCTTCACCAAGTCATTGCCTATTTCTACATTTTGCAACTTCAAGACCAAACTCAATGTGGTTGATCCACACATTAGTTTGAGAGGGGAGATAAAATTAATGTAATTAAGGAGGGTATTAGAAATTAATGTGAGTGTGACATGTGTGTCTTTATATTTGTGACATGTGTCATCTTGTTAAATTATGTAATAGATCTTACTGTAAAAACTGATCCATTCGGTCTTGGAATAAGCAATGAAAGACATTGTCTTCTTCTCCTAGCTTTCACTCCTTCAATGGAGATTTCTCAGCTTTAGTTAAATTTCAAACTCACATCAGCAATTAAATGCCAGCATGGCAAAAAGTCAAACGCAGATTCAAATTTTCTTGAAATAGCAACTTTTTTTAAAGGATACGGGACGAAATTGATACAATGAAATCGTACGGGACTAAAATTGCAACCACCCTATACTTATGGGACCAATTTTGCAATTTCCTCATTGTGTACAACAAACGTTGAAGTGAAGAATCGAATGAAAGAATAACACTGGTAGTAAACTGAAAATAAAGATAAGAGGAAAATGGAGTATCTATTTGATACGGTTGTGGACAGAAATGAGAAACCTCTAGGTTTGGAGATTTGAGAACCATAACAAATTAGCAGGCCTCATCAAGTGCTCTAGTGAAAGATGCGGCCACATCGTAGGTCTTAGCAAAGTCTCCATGCGATTACTTCTTTCTCTTCCAATCAAAGTTTCATCTTCGACGCAATCATTCTTCTTAACAAGAAATTTCATTTATTTAACTCAATTTCCCTTTCGCACACCTCAATGTTGGAACTTAGTTACAAGTTTACTTGTTTATGATATTCTGATAACATGTAGAAAATAAACAGAATTGGAAAACAATCAAACACAGAACATAAAGGAACATAACAGATCATTTTATTCATATGTTGCAACTACTTACAATTAAAAATGCATAAAGCATAAAGTAAATCGGAAACCTTATTCAGACTGAGGCGAGTTTAAAACTATATCCTTAAAACATTATTGCCCCGACTATGTGCAGAAAGATATGGAAAATATCACCCAAGATAAAAGGTCTACCTTTCCTGGATTTTGTACATGAATGAGGCAAGCAACGAACTGATAAAAGTCCTTGTTTATCTCTGACTAAATGTTGGAAAAGTTTGAAGATCTTTTGTTGTATGATAATGAAAATGATTTCGTGTCTGTTTTCCATTCAGTATTGAAGAATTTATATAGGCATAAGTAAGACACATGTTTTGTTCGTTTCGAAGAAAAAAATCCCTTCATACGTATAGAATTTCGTTGGAGAAGTTATCTTTTCGGTTATGAACAAATACAATTCTAACAGAAACAAACTGTTCAAATTCGGTTGGTAAACTGCTTTATTTAGAATTGATGCAATAGTTCAAATAATTGATTCAGAAAGTGCTAAATAACACATGTTGAGATGGCCCAAAAATTTAAGACTGGAGCCGGGCCAAGCCCAAATCCCAAGCCATAAGCCACAATCCCGAGCCGGCCAGACGACCGGCGACAACCCACGTGCGTGGGGTTCTGAACCAAGCAGGATCTAAGTCCTCCCTGATCACAAAATTCACTTCCTAATTGGGGCATTCCAGTTAGTGAAAAGTTGACACTTATATAGTGTTTTTAGCATGTAATGAGATTTTATATAAGTGACCAACATTCTAATTGGAGCTCAATTTTGATTGAATTACAGATTTAATTTCAGGGAGATAAAAACAATTTTTGATACTACTATGATAGTAGTTGATGTTTGTCTTTTGAATTACTTGATTTCGATATCGGGTGAATGATATATTAATGCCTAAAGATAGAGTGATTTATGTGGGTGTTGTAAAGGAATTATTTGTCCATTGTACCACATAGGAAGTTGGATATACGTGAACTCCAACACTTGATACCATTAGTGTTCAAATAAACCGAAAGTTTGTAGCATAGCAGAATATTTGTAGCGATTCGTGAGAGGAAATTGATTCATAAGATGAAATAGATCGAGATATAAAACGAGACGGAAACATGATTCATTCAAAAGCCAGCTGAATTTCAGCAATGATAGCTTTTAAGCGAGATGATTAGGGAAAAGGTGTTATGTGACGAGAGCTAAATGCAGAAGTCCTGTGATTAATTTATGGATATAAAACATTGTCAAAAAAAATTACGGTGTAATGGAGCCGAGTCGAATCTCTTTAGGGCTCTGTTCAACTAAAAATAGTCGGACTTCATACTTGGCTCGAGCTCAACCAATCCTTAAAAAGTCAAGATCGAACTAGAATTGTTAACTACTCGATACTCTACTCAGCTGGTAAACTCGACTGCATTTTTAAAATTCATTTACTTTTCGTGCATTGTTCATAGCCTATTGTGTTGTTATCTCTTCCTATTTTCATTGTATTGTATGTTTCTATTAGATTTGGTTCCTAACACTTGCACACACACACACACACACACACACACACACACTTTGTTGAGTCCGAATGGATTTTCTTTTGTGTGGGAAAAGAGATAGGAAGACCGAAGGTAAAACTGACCGTAAGTGGAACTCAGTTTCTTATTCGGGGGTTATTGTTCATTCATTGCATGCTTAGAGCTTTATAATGTTGAATCATTAGGTCTAGAGTTCATTTAGGCCAAGGAGGAGGCATAAAGCAATCACGGACACTCGTATGAGGGGTGATTGCTAGATTAGAGTTTTGCACCGGTAACACACACTTGAGCACCATTGGTTGGTTGGTAGGAAGTTCATTCCCATGATACTAGTAGAGATATGACTTGATCTTGCATTGTCATGGCTAGGCTTTTTATCATTTGATTACCCCTTAGCTTAGTTGTAGTTGATTAAGCTTACTAGCTTGATCTTGAACACCCTTTACTTTCTTATTAATTGATAACTTGGACAAAAATAACATAATTGATTGTACTTAACCTCACAATCCTCGTGGGATACGACCTTGACCACTTACTAGACTACAATTGACCCGGTATACTTGCCTGAGATATTGCACACCTAGAAAAATTCGATCATTATTCTTCACAAACTAACATAAGTAATTGACTTAATTTACTTCTTCTTCAATGGGAATCACATCAGCCAAGAACTATCATGAAAAGATTAGATATTACCTTCACACAATTAAGATAAGCATAAATTGTTATAGGAATCGAAAAAACTTCAAAAACGCTGTTTTCATATGCCAAACGAACCTAGAAAGCCAACAAAGCCTCCTAGAATATTTGTATGGGGCGCTTTCCCTAGTTAAGGGCCGAGATAGGGGCCTAAGGTATACTGAAACCCTCAAAAACGCAAAATTTGTGATTTCTAAGGAAATTTGAAGGCTTTTATAAAATTTTCCGAGTCTCGGTCAGTTATACGGTGACTTGGAGGCGAAGAAAACTGAATGAAGCTTAAAATATTATTAAAAAGAAAACCTAACCTTAAAAATACGAAAATAACCTTAAATTATAATACAAAAGAAGTCACGGTTTCACATATTTACATATTTATATTTCCGGTTTTTCTTTTTTCACTGTAAAGCCATACAATAAAGTGGATTCTAAATGGACATCCACATATAATATTTATTTCATAACAATGGCGCTTTTTTTAGGAATAAATTTCTAACTTCTCAAAAGGAAGATATATTTATGAACAATATATTTGCCACGTTTGACATTGAGTAATTGCTTAAAAAATATGGGCAAAACTATAACGCCCCGTTCCCGGACACCGAGTCCTTATCCGGAAACAGAACGTTCGACATGTATAATACAAAATAAATCTCATATTATACATATGCCTCTACTACGTCGTATCGAGTTAAACAAACGGAAGCACAAGACTCGGATATATATTTTTTTCCAAACCACCAAGAATATAAACTCAAGAACATCTAAAGATAGAATGTAAATTTATTACATCGGAAAAACCAAACGAAACGTATAACGTACGAAACCTCCAAAGAAAGTATACTAAAAGAGATTACAAGATCTAATGTATCAACAAAACAAATAACAATAATAATAATAATAATAATAAAATAAAAGCTTCAACGTCGGCGTCTTCAAACGTCGTCATCAAAGTCTTCCTCGATCTCCGGATCTAGCTGTTCATCTTCTATTCCCCAAACACATAGAAAAACATGCATTTGAGGTAAGTACAAAGTACTCAATAAGAGGTAGAAGCTACAAAGTAATTATGATTTATAATTAAAAGATTATCTTTATAAGACCGACTCAATCAAGGGTTCACTTCATATCCATCAACACGTCATGACTATACATATCTAGCTTAACTTATCTTGGTTACGTCAGCATTCAAAGGCACTACACATGGCGTTTATCAGCCTGAAGATATACTTGCTAACTAACGGTAAATAGCACCTGATAGCTCCGGGGTCTCCCTGGTATGCAGTTCGATGAATTTCCTCTGCTCCCTTTAGCCTTTTCAGCCAGTAGCGTTGTTCACCTTTATGAACGTACCACATCGCCGATATGAATCGGTGCCTAACCAAGAATAGCATGATGTTTTATCTTTCTACTATCACGTATGTAAGTTATTATGTATTAAGTAGCCACCAAAGAGTTTTCAAACTAAGGCTCACCTTAACAACTCTACTCCATCACCAACCAGACACCACATACTATCAAATACAAAGACATTGGTGAATTCTAATTCACCAAAATACAAGCCTATCATACCCTTCCGACGGTCCTAAACTTCAACTCCCTAGAAGAGTACATTCGGTGACGGAACTAAATGCATCAGAAACTCAATCAAGATTGTTTAGGTTTAATTAATGTTATTAGATCATGAAACTGTAGGATGTAATATCGCCGGATCAATCATAGATTGACCCGATTACGCAGTGGAAAGTACAAGATCTAGATCTAAACAATCAAAATACATAAAAAATAAATCTAACCTACGAGGGGGTTAGATTGCTTACCAGTTTATGGTGAATAAACTCCAAGAACAATCTTCAATCCAAGATCCAAGCTAGATGAGAAGCCATAGTCTTCCGACGTTTATCTCCAAGCAACACCAGGTGGATGGTGTTTCAAGCCGTTTGACCTCCTCGATATGCTACCTTAGAAAGACCCGAAATTTTCCTAAAACTCGAACCCAAGTGTACGAGCCAAAAAATCTAAGCTCAATACTTCCCAAAAAATCAAAAATATGTGTTCTGAAAAGGCTTGGAAGAACTCTCTTTGTATAGGAGAATAATCATTGTCCTCCAAGGATTTTATAATTAATGCAAAATCAATTATAATAATTCTATTAAATAAAAGATACTCCTAGAATAATCTAGAACCAATCTACAATATTTAAGGATCAATCTAATATTTTCCTATTATTTAACAAATAAATAATTAATTACTTGTATCATATAATTATCAAGAAAACTAATTTCCCAATAATTAAATAATAACAAATGCGCCAACCCTATTTGGGAAATAGGCTACACGCATTTTAACACAAATTGGGCCGAGTCCACGAAAAATTTCTTTTCTATGTATTTAATTATTTAGTCCAGCTAAACAATTAATCGACATATCTATTAAACAGTCCAATACAACTATTTAATATTAATTGAGGTAAAACGACGAGAAAACTTATGCATGATAGGAGCCACGTCGGGGACCATGGACCCATATTCAGTAGCTACAATAAATTAAATAAAATTATTCTTCAGACCGAACAATTATATTCAATCTATTAATTCTGGGATTACACCACTATAAACGTGAATCTGAACTCTGCTGAATATAGATATAAACATACACTCAACTTTGAGTCGATAAGCGTCCACTAATATAATCATTACATACGGATAAATCCTCCATAGACTGTTCGTTACGATTCGGGATATTTCTGTAAACCCTTCTCGAAACATCTTATCCTTATTTACCATTAACCCCCTAGTGACCAAATAGTTCATAACTAATATAATATGAACTGCGCGCATCGGTCAGTTTATAGGATTAACAAATAAGGGAACTGTTTGTCTACTTCCAGCAGGAAGGAATGGATTCCATATCTGTAATAGCACAGACTACTAACTCAGTCCAGAATAGAGCCAATGAGAAGTGTCGGACCACGTACTACGAAGTGATCCTTACTAACACATCAAACCCTACCCTAGTCTAAGCAGTCGTCTGTGATCACCTCAGGATTGAGATTAATCCATGTATGATCATCTTGTGATTCGATAGGACTTCTCGATCACGGAATTATATCGAGAACTCAAATCAAATCGGTCCAGCCCTATATGATTATCATCAATATAAATGCCCCATTAGGTACCCTATTACCGACAGTCCGGATAAGACTGCCACACCTAAAGTGTTCGGGTGCATTATTAGCAAATTAATCTTGAGACCCGTACTCAGATTAATCAATGCTATGGACTAAGTTAATTTTATGTACATCTCACTAACTCAATCCTCTTGTGTATAGCCATACACTGAGTTATGTGATTACATAAACGAGGTACTTAGGGTTTTCAGTAGTGTCTTAATTATAAGCATACATGCATATAATAAGATGAATTATTAATTCTGTCATTAAAACAATTAGATAATTTTCTTTCGGGCACTACACCTAACAATCTCCCACTTGCATGAAAGGCAAGTGGATTAATTGTTTTAGAGCAATCCCTTTACATATATATCTACAACATTCTCCCTCTTGCTCAAAACAAGTGAGACATATCCCCAAGATTCATACCCTCCAAGCGCATCTTAGTAATTCATTCTTCCAAGCACGACCGGAGTGTGCCGCCGCAGGGTAGGTCAGTGACCTGGCGCGTACTTAGAATCCGAATACCATGTGACTCGGTACACTGATCAGGTAGGTTGGCGGCTTGAGTCAATATTTTTGATCGAAACGTCGCCTTTCCATCTAATCCGGTGGTACGATTTCAATATGCTTATGACCTCTAGTGATTGCAAAATCCTTATGAGCTACCTCTCCAATGTTTTCACAATGAAGTGGTATTGGCTTACTGGATAATACTTTATCACATGAGTAAACACTGAGACCGAGATCGATTTAACGATCATACTCAATCTGACCTAAAGCCAGAATCAATGTTATCACTTATATTCTAGTTGGCACCTGAATATACTAGCATATTATTCCTCATTCTCCCGAAGAGACTTGAGGATTCACTAAACATCCCATTTAGTATTCATCCACAGGTTTAGACAAGCATTCTTGAGAGGTAGGGTAGACTACATCGTTGATTGTTGCATTCCACTATGCAAGAACATCTTAACCATTGAGATGGATGAATGGGATTACCAATTGCTTATTTTCGAGAATTCGAGTGAGTCAAATTCTTTAGAAAATAGCCCGATGGCATGTTAGCCTCTGACTTCAGATAACACACCCATGATGTTTCCAACAGTTTCAGTGTTACCATTCACAAACAATAATCTACATACTACCTTACTAATATTGATGCCAGTCTACGAAAGACTTATCAACATGCTGGTAAAGTCCACATATTAAAAATATATGACTTTGAAATGACCTAGAGGTTTGCTTTAATCCTCAAAGGATATAAGCTATGGCAGGCATCCTGCTAAAGGTTCTTTCTGAATAAATTAAGATACCGTTAGTCTCGAAAAAATGTCTTAGGGAATCACCCCTATTTTCTGATTTGTAACGAATCTATCATTTGTTCTTAGCTAAAACCATTCTGTTCTGAATGAGTTCAGATTCCGTTGTTCGGCAAGGAAGTCTTAGGGAATCACCCCTATTTCCCGCTTTCTGAGGAAATCAAGCAAGACTGAGTGGTAAGAGAGATCACGGTCTGGTTAACTCTCTACCTTTTAGGGAATGACCCCTAAATTACTCAACTTTGCGTTGAAAGTTAAACTTTCTTATTCATTCAACTCTTCTTTGTGTAGTTCCAATTACTCCCACTGGGCCTGAGATACTCAGGTGGTTCTACAAAAGTTTCAACATAACTGGAGTATCAAACTCCATTCACAGGGTTATGGATTTTAAACCAATCTCTATGATCAGGATCCTATACAGCCCACGAAGGACTATAGGTCATCAATCTACCCTATAAACCGTAAGGTCCCGCAATGGGTAATGGACAAACCATACTCCCACTGCGTTCGGGGTGGATTGATATACTGATATAGTTTAGTAGTTTTTATCAGTGTTATCACCAACTTCCGGTGTTGGATGTGGACTGAATAGATCAGTTAGTAACATCTTGAGTACAAATACTTCAAGTTGTTATTTATAGACTCTATATGACCGAGTTTGACAGTATAACCGTCATTCTCTGATTTTACGAGTTTTATAATCAACCTTACTCAATGTATTAAGATATTTCACGCTCTAAACATGTACGCAAAAATCTCCAGTCCTACCTTCAAGCACTAAATGCTAAATGTCTATATTTGCGGAAGTGGGGTGAACCGAATTCACTCCGAATGCACAAATGTGTAGGCATCTTCTAGATGGACTTCTCGGTTTCACATGATAATGTAACCCGTTAATATTGCAACTAATATCTTAAATGAGTTAAGCAGTGTATCGTAGCACATCAATAACTATATAAGGCATATTTATGGTGTATCCCTTAGTGAAAAAATTCCACTGGGAGGTAGGCCGAGCATCAGTCCCGAAGACTGTGCAATAACCTATTTCTGAGTATGGAATACTCTATCTCTGGTGAAATCAGAGATTTCCTCCAAATTTTTTGGATAAACTTACCGGAGTCTCGAATAGTTGTCAGACAAGATGTCACTACTTCAAACGCTCCCACTAGCTTGTATCTTTCATATGACCCCAAAGGTCGATATGAACAAGCTATGTAACTTCTTAAATCTATTAGCCTTTCCCGATTGAAAGGAAACTTAGGCATTGTTCCTTTGAGACAGGGTTCCTTTGACTGGGAGATAGGAATCACCCAAAGCCAGCCTGCAGATCTTGTCGTTAGGGAATATGCACTAATTAATAGTATATAAAGAAGTGTTTATCTAAATACGGAAACCTTGCGTTTATATTGTTTAAGATGTGTTACATATACCTATTCAGCATTTCTTAGTGGTTCTGACTTTATCAAACAAAAGTCCGAGTCTTGGTTCGTGCTACGAATGTTATATTTATCGTCAATAAGACAAACAAATTATCTTACTGAAAATGAATACGTTCGTTCCAACGAATCTGAAAACAGAAAATTAATTTTCTGTGATACTCAAGAATTGAATCCGAGATTCATTTCCTTATATCACTCCCACTAGTCTATCTAAAATAACTGCCCGTTGTGTATTTTATTTATCGTTTAATGCAAAGCTACCTAGTTCTTCCAAAGAACTTAGCTTTTGAGAAAATTGCTAAGGATGCATTGGTCAGTGATCCGAAATCACTTTCCTTATCCTCTAATTTCCAATTCATTAATTTTCCGGTTTAGCCTTAAAACTACTTAGTTTAGATGACTAACACGTATAAACATTCTTTCCCATTCTCGACTTTCCTTAAATGGAACAGTCTTGAACTAGTAGTTCGTTTGACTAGACACTACTCTTGAACTGTGGGATGTCTAATGGTAGTGTTACTAGCTTGGACTATTCGATTTTTCTAATCGACAAATCATAAGGGCAAAGCTCCCACTAGTTTATCGGTTCCAAATACCGTCTAACTGGCGACACTTTGTTTGAATGGTTCGAGAGATCATAATAAAGCTTCCACTAGTTTATCGGTTCCAAATACTGTCTAACTAGCAACACTTTGTATTTATGATTTTTCAAAGATTAGAAAATCACTCAGAAATAAGCTCCCACTAGTTTATCAGTTCCAAATACTGTCTAACTAGCAACGCTTTATTCTTGTTTTTCCAATAAATGGAGAAACTCTTGTGCAGTCTATTACACATTTCTAATGATTCAGAAAAACAAAAAATCATAAGACTAAGGCTCCCACTAGTTCATCAGTTCCAAATACCGTATAACTAGCAATGCCTTATGTATATGATTTTCCAATTTTTCAGTTTAGAAAATTGTTGTGTAATTAAACTTTTTAAAATTCATGAAATGAATTTGTCTGATAGTCCTATATCATCTTTTGTAAACTAAGTATGGTCGTCTCTCATTCAACACGAGTGACATCCATGACATACCTATAATATGTCACTTAAGTTTTTAAAGGCTCAAGGGAAAATTTTCTTCCGAAAAATTAACTGCATTCTTTTGATAATTACAACGTACTTGTTACTTCCACATTATCAATGAAGTCCTATTACTAACAGTTTAGTAGCAATGAGATTAAAGTTTGTAAAATAAACATGACAGAAAGTTAAATTCAAAAAATAAATTTTCACTACTAGATTTTTATTTTAGGAATAATAAACTTGTTAAAAGTCTATCCTACCATTCCAAGGATTTGATCTCACACCTCAGTGCCGCTGTAGGGTAGGTCAAAGAGGTGACGATCAAACTGAGACAATCTCTCTCAATGATTAAACTTTGAGAATCAAACATCCCACGGGAATCAGACATCCCGGACCTTAATCATTGATTACCTTCCTTTTTCTAGCCTAGATATTTCAAAAATATCCATAAAGAGTGTGACCTACTATATCAGATCTCAAAGTACGCCCCGAGTATGCCGTCGTAAGGTCGGTCAATGACTCAACGTGTACCCAAAATCCTATCCTTTCGGAGACCAAGCCTTGAATTTTGATAGATGTGAACACCATCCGTAAGGGGCCGAAATCAAAGCGGCTCGAGGCGTTACCCTTCTCTCACGTGTTTGAATGCCTCCTTACGATATTTTTCTTTTGGAAAATATCCTTCTGCTCAGCACCCTTGATTCGGCCTATTATTCGGCTTCGTTGTATTGTAGGTTGCTAGTTTTGCAGCTAGGCCGCGTTGTAGTGCGGTTTTTGGCCGCGTTGTAGTGCGGGTTTTTACCGCGTTGTAAGTTCGGTTTATCCGATTAATAAAGCTTTCGTATTTCGTGGGAAAAAAAAACTAGCTACATGTATGCATTGGAGTGGAATCATGATATGGTGCATGTCAAGACAATTTTCCGGTTATATCACACAATTTCGATCATACACGAAAAAACGGAAAAATTAAACACCGAGATGGACCGTTGGTACCCCCGACTAACCTATTTTATAAGGAAAAGTAATACCTTAAAGTATGTCTTCGAGTCTTGATTTTCAAATCTTGATCTCGAACCGCCGGATCACGAACCACGAACCCAAAGGAGAAGGGGCCTCTTATTAAATAACTTTTTTTTTTAATTTTTATAAATGAACGGCAGGTCTGTTTTAAAAAAACATGTGTGTGTATATATATATATATATATATATATATATATATATATATATATATATATATATATATATATATATATGTAGATTTTTGTCCGTAAGGACAAAATTATCAAAAAATCGGGATAGAAGGAAACTGTAATTTTTTTTAAAACAACTTTATTTTATTAATGGAAGAAATAAAGTGCTACAAAAAGTTTTCCATATCCTGGCCCGCCCCAAGTTTGCGTGATAGAATGCATAGCATAGCCTCCTTAAACCCTATGTGTGGCAAACCCAGTGTAGGAAAATCAATCACACAGGGAAGAGTACTCGCTCTATGCATTCCCAAAAAATTCCAAACTCCAAAAATATGTACAACAGTGGAAATCATAAGTAAAAGAATGGCGTCTGTGTGTCTCGATTCTTGTAGGAATGAGATGTGACTCGATCACTGATTATACATCCGAAAGTCGTCGTCGTTCATAGAACGTTGCATCCGCTTGAGAGTATGTAACGTCCAGTTCCGATCCTGAGCATTGGCTATAACCATCATGTAGGGCAAAACATCACATAGCAATAAAAGAGGGAGCACCATTGTAATCCACGAAAGGAACAAAAACACCTGAATGACACCCCTATCAGAGTGGTAGGGGTGCGTCCAAGGCTCAATGCATTCCAGAGATCCATTGACAGAAGGCGTATCAAAAGACTCTGTCCACATCATCGGCACGTAGGATAAGTGGAAAATACCAAGGAAAATCCAATGAGTAAAGTAGATAAAGAACAAAAGCACTTGGTTTGCACCTCAACCAGGACTGGAGGGGTGTATCCATGTAAGCAGAGTAAGTGGTATATGTGCGTTTTGACTCCCAGGGCACCATCCTTGTCTGCAGTCTGTCAATCTGTAAACACTGTGTAACGCAGTACAAAGTAGAATCGTAACAAAAATAGGAGAGTAAATGAGGGGAACAAACACAATCTGGTTTGCACTCTTCACAAGTGAAGAGTGCTTCCTGGTGTCTGAGTGACATGTCGGATATGAGGAGGTCCATGTAGATCATCGTGAATAAGATGCAAACTATGTGGTGGGACATCCCTCTGTTGATCGAAAATCCGATCCTCCCCTTCCAAAGCAGCTAGGCCGTCCGCAACCCCGTTGCACTCTCTGTAAATGTGTGAAATGGTATACGACATCGAGCGCAGGATGTGATGTATCTGACTAATGTAGAGACATAAGGGCCATCCTCCGACATTCCCACCCGATATAATACGGTGAACATAAAGCGAGTCAGATTCAATATCCACGGGTTGATCCTTATTACACAACCGAAGACCGAATAATAAAGCTTTAATCTCAGCGTCCACAACGGTACCCTGGTCAAAGCAAGCATGAAAGGCCAAAATGAATCTTCCAGATAATCACGAAGTATACCTCCTCCATAAGCAATGCTATTCCGAACACTCCCATCCACGTTTAACTTTGTATTCCTAGGAATGGGCGGTTTCCACCGCAAAGAGATCAACTGACGTTTAGGAACAGATTTGAATTTGAACGGCCTGAAGAAAGGCATCCCTTTATCAGTTCCCAAGATAGAAGCATCCAAATCCCGGTGGAAAGCAAGTTGCATGACGGCCCGCTCAATAAGAATGATAGTCCACTGAGTAGAAGGTTGTATATCATCGTGACGACACTGGTTTCTCGTTGCCCAAATACCCCAACAGACAATCACAGGCACAATTAGGCGAAGGCTATAGATACTACTAGCTGAGTTCCTCCAAAAGGTAAAAAACGGCACAATCACAGAAGTAGGTGTAAATCTGAGGCCAAAATGATTCATGAAGTAGGACCAAATTGCAACAGCGAAAGGGTAATCAATAAAGAGATGTCGGATGTCCTCCCCGTGAGAGCAAGCAAAACACTTAGTTACCAGAGGGATACCACGGTGATGAATGTTAAGGTCCGTAGGTAAAATGTTATGAAGGAGCCTTCAAGCAAAGAAAGAGATCTTGAGAGGTAAAAGGTTGTTCCAAATCATCTTGTAGATAACGTTCTTAGGGTGGTGAGTGCGCGTCATGTCCCACGCTGAGCGAGTGGTGAACCTGCCATCAGGGGTACAGGACCATATGAGCTCATCAGCTGTACCAGGCATGATTGGAACAAGCAAAATCTCCTCAACAATGTGTGAGGGGAGGAGAGAATGCAAAAGGTGAGAGTCCCACTTGCCGTTAACCAAAAATTCATTAATCTTCCAGAAACGTTCTTGAGGAGGGTTGCCCAAGTCAAGCGTAGTCCATTTGTCCCTCCAGAAATCAATATTTCCCTCGTTTACTCTCCAAGTGATAGCATGCTCTGCAAAATCCCGCATCATCCAAACTCTCTTTAACATAGGTGTAGACATCGTTGGCTCAGGAACATCCAAAGGGGATTGATCAATAATATAAGTATTATAGATAGCTTTAGCCCAGATACCTTTTTTCTGCCTTAAACGGACCCATAACTTGATTGCAAAAGTGTCATTCACATCAAAAAGGCAGTGTACCCCAAAACCACCTTCCGAAGTCGGCGTACATAATTTATCCCAAGATTTCCAGTGAATTCGGCCCCCGTCAGGTCCACTATCCCACAGAAACTTATTAAAGATGCGATGAATACGATGAATAACCTCTTTCGGGGGAACAAGGACTTGAAGGATGTAAATCGGAATGGACGTTAAAACATGCCTGAGAAGAATAAGCTTACCCCCAAAGGACAGCAGTCTGGTACCCAGTAGTGAAGATTCCTCTGCACCTTATCAATGATATCCTGGTAGAACAGAATACGATTCCGACCCCGAAAAAGAGGTGCACCCAGATAACGAAAGGGCATATCCTCACTCTTAAAGCCTAAAATATTGTGCACCCATCCTGCCTTTGTTGCCGACAGCTGGTGGCCGATGAAAGTGCTTTTGGTGGAATTAAGACGTTGTCCCGAGACAAGCTCATAATGGTGGAACAGCTCCTTGATGCCCCTCATCCCTTTCCGATTGCAGCGGGTGAAAATGATTGTGTCATCAGCAAAAGCTAGATAGTGAATACCTTTGACCTTCTAGTGAAACTGCATGCCAGGATTCTGATCCATAAAATCTTTTATGAGCCGCCCAAAATACTCAGCGGCTAGGACAAAAAGAGCAGGCGACAGAGGGTCGCCCTGCTTCACACCACGTGTAGCATGAAAATGCGTGGAAGGAGTACCGTTGAGCAGGATGTAAAACCAGTTATCCGCAAGGGTTCTGAAAATGAGGTCAACAAACTGCTCATGAAAGCCAAACATCCTCAGCATCTTCATTATAAAACCCCAATCCATGCGGTCATACGCCTTCTCCATATCTAATTTGAGCATAATATTGGGGCTCCGGATCTTTTTATTAACATTTTTACAAAGCTCTTGAGCCAACAAGATATTATCAGTGATGCATCTGCCAGGGACGAAGCTAGTCTGTTGATCCGCGATCAGCAAGGGAAGATGAGCATTCAAACGCTGCGTGATAATTTTGGTGATACGTTTGGAAAAGACGGTGCAGAGACTGATCGGCCGAAAGTCCTTCCATTTATCAGCCCCTTGCTTTTTCGGAAGAAGGATGATCGTGGAGGTAGAGAAATATCGAGGAAGGTGCCCTCCCATGAAAAAGTCACCAACAGCCGAGATAATATCATGCTTAATGATCTGCCAGCAAGCCTTAAAAAAGTGTGACGTATACCCATCCGGACCAGCAGCACTATCAGAGCTCATAGATAAAATCGTAGCATGGATCTCTTCGAGAGAAAGGGGCAGCCATAAGGGTCTGATTCTGAACCAAAGAGATTTGAGGAAGGGTAAAATGAATAAGGGGAGTACCCATACCTTCCCTATCCGCCAAGAAAAGCTGCTCATAAAATCGGATAGAAGAAAGGCGGATGTCATCCTGATTATCAATCCAATTACCATCGTCCGCCTTTATCCGATGAATGTAGTTCTGGTTCCGTCTCTGTTTACATATAGCATGAAAATATTTACTATTTGCATCCCCAGCTTCAATCCACTTAATCGCAGCTTTCTGTTTGAGAAAACGAGTCTCTCTGCTAATACACTTCTCGTACTCCAACGTGGCATGTTCCAACTTAAGCTTAGAGGCTGGCGTCCCCTCTTGATCATGAGCGACCGTGAAATCATTAACCTCTGCCAACGCCCGCTTAGTATTCTCGAAGATATTGCCAAAAACCGCATGGTTCCACTCAGTCAATTTGTAAGCCAGCTTCTTAAGTTTCTTACCCAAAAGATACATACCCGGGCCGTCCTCAGACTCTTCCCAAGATGCCTTTACCAAATCTAGAAAAGAACTATCTTCCTTCCAAACATTAATAAATCGAAAGGAGGACTTACCCGTTTTCTGGGAACCACATATCGTCAAAAGCGGACAATGGTCCGAATGCACTCTGGTCAGATGAGAGACCTTCGTGGTGTTAAAATGATCTAGCCACTTGGCATTAAAGAAAACTCTGTCCAATCGTTGCCACAAGTTGCGATTAAACTAAGTGTAAGGAGAACCCTCAAAGGATTGTTTAAGTGAGATTAGCCCCCTGAATGCAGTCATTGAAATCTTGCATGTCATTCGACCTAGGAGGACCTCCCCCTTTTCTTTCATCAGCCTGACGAATAATGTTAAAGTCCCCTCCAAGAATCCAGGGTTTGTCAACATTAGCAGCCCTGACGAGAATCGTTTGCCAGAGAGCTTGTCTAGGAATACGACTATGCTTGGCATAAATCACAGATATCGAAAAATGGTCCCCATTCTGATCTGTGACATCAGCCGTACACATCTGGTTACCATCCACAATGAAAGAACAATCCACCCCAGACCATAAAAACCAGATTTTACCTCGCAAAAAAGATTGTGAGAAGTCAAAGCCCAGTTTATGACGGATAAGAGAAATGAACATATCTGAACAAAGGGGTTCGATAAGAACAAGGATCTTAACATTATTCTGTCTACAAATGTTCTTTAAACAAGTTTGTGTGGTATCATTACCTGCACCACGCACATTCCAAAACAAAAGATTGATCGGACTAAACATCAGAAGAGCGTAAGTGATAAGTTTGACAAAGTACCGTGTCTTGTGGTGTGGATTTAGGTTTCCCCTTTTTCTTCCCTTTCTTAGAAGTGCCAGTGATAGAAGTTGATTCATCCGTCTTGTTTATGGTTGCCTCGGGGATTTCTGCCGGATTAGAGATATCCTGTACTCCCTTGGCCAAGGTAGTGCGAGCATCGACAGACGTGTCATCAGGCACAATATCTTCAAGATGAGGGTCCTTACCTTTATCAGTACTTTGATCAGGAGGAATGTTGCCCACTCCACCATCAGGATTAAGAGGAATAGCCAACTGCTCTGGACGCGCCGCCTCTTTTGTCACCTCTATCTCAATCCCAGAATTAACCATGTGTTGGTCAAGCTTAGAATGGAAGTCCAGTAAATCACTTTTCGCAATAATATGATCGGAGTCCTTCCCCGCTGAACGCGGCCTGTTCTCAACCTGTCTGACTCTATCTTCTTTCAATAGAGAGTGATGGACGGTTTCAATAATATCGTCGTCATTAAGAGATTGCAGAACATGGAAAGAATTCTGATTGCTCTGTGATTTCGAGGCTCTAGAGCTCGAAGCCGGAGTTGAAGAAATATGAATCGCATCCTTCTGAGTAGTTTTAGCCAACACTTCATCAGAAGCTTTTGTCAAGACTTCCCCAGGAACAGGAGAGGGCCCTGGGGGCACCACAGGCCCATTCTGCTTTACCTGATACACTTCCTGAATCTTAGGCCCAACATGTCTTTGCCCTTGAGGCTCCGAAGGCCCACCACTAGGGTCTTGCCTTTTGTGAGGAATGTCAGGAGGTGGGTTCTTTCGTCTACAGTGCTCCTCAGAATGACCAATCCTGTGACAAAACGTACAATATTCAGGCCAATATTCAGCATGAACTTCTTGCCATTGTCCCCTATGGACATCCTCCCCGAGCCATATTCTAGCGCAACGCGGTTTCTGAATGTCAACCTCAACCAGAGCCCTGGCTACCGATGGACGTCTCATATCAGTAGTAGCTGCATCCGTCTGTAAAGGTCTACCAATAAGTCCAGCAATCTTGCTCACATATTTAGGGTTAAAGTACGGCAGTGGGAGTCCCGGAAATTCAAACCAAATAGGAACCATTGAACAGTCAGCATTACAGTGAAAGTCGACAGTCCATTTAGATAGCACAAATCTATTTGACCCCATATACCATTCCCGTCTTGTAAATAGACGATTGTAATCCTCCTGGCACCCAGGGTGCACAAGCACATGTTTCGAATCAAGCATACCTACTTTGCAATAGAATAAATATGAAATAACAATTGTGAAACACAAAGTAACATTAATACGTGAAGTAACAATTTTAAAGTAACAATTGTGATTTTTGTCCTTTATAATCATGAAAATGTTACTTTTGTCCTTCCAGACCCATTTATTAATTTTTTTGTCCTTGTGGTCCCTTCTCCCGATTTTTTGAACAGGTCATACGGCAAAAAAAAAAAAAAAAAAAAAAAAATTAAGAAAAAAAAAATCCCAAAAAATTGCCGTGATAATTTTTTTTTTGGCAACAATCAATTGAGACGGTCAAAGTGACCAAATATTTCTTCTTGCTGCCGCCGATATGTTTAAAAAAATTATTATTACGGTTTCAAAAAAAAAAAAAAAAAACCCTAATAGCCGAAAAAGAAATCGCCCTCTCCTTGTTCATACCTTGGGTTCCGTCTTGATCTTCATCTTTTCACCAAGATCTTCATATTTCGAGCTCGGAACATCATAAAAATTACAATAAAGCTTGCATCTTTTACATTATTTTCGATTGACATAAAGTAAATACAAGTCCTATGCTCAATTGATACTAATCAAAAGAGCTACAAAATAGATCAACGGGTAAACAATACCAACTCCAATCCATCTCTACAACCACAACAAGCACAAGACATATATCAATGAAATTTTCGATTTTAACTAAATTAAAACCGAAAACAAAAACATTCGAAACATGCTTTTTCCACTCCTAGATCTAAAATTCACATACTTTGATTGATAGATCAAAGGCTCCGATACCACTTGTAGGATGCAATATCGCCGGAACAATCAATGATTGACCGATTACGCAGCGGAAAGTACAAGATCTAGATCTAAACAATCAAAATACACAAATAATAAATCTAACCTACGAGGGGGTTAGATTGCTTACCAGTTTATGGTGAATAAACTCCAAGAACAATCTTCAATCCAAGATCCAAACTAGATGAGAAGCCACATTCTTCCGACGTGTATCTCCAAGCAACACTAGGTGGATGGTGTTTCAAGCCGCTTGACCTCCTCGATATGCTACCTTAGAAAAACCTGAAGTTTTCCTAAAACTCGAACCCAAGTATATGAGCCAAAAAATCTAAGCTCAATACTTCCCAAAAAATAAAAAATATGTGTTCAGAAAAGGCTTTGGAGAACTCTCTTTATATAGGAGAGTAATCCTTGACCTCCAAGGATTTTATAATTAATACAAATTCAATTATAATAATCCTATTAAATAAAAGATACTCCTATAATAATCTAGATCCAATCTAGAATATTTAAGTATCAATCTAATATTTTCCTTAATTAATTATTTAACAAATAAATAATGAATTACTTGTATCATATAATTACCAAGAAAACTAATTTCCCAATAATTAAATAATAACAAATGCGCCAACCCTAATTGGGAAATAGGCTAAACGCATTTTAACACAAATTGGGCCTAGTCAACGAAAAATTTCTTTTCCTTGTATTTAATTATTTAATCTAACTAAACAATTAATCCACATATCTATTAACCAGTCCAATCCAACTATTTAATATTAATTGAGGTGAAACGACGAGAAAACATATGCATGTTAGGAGCCACGTCGGGGACCATGGACCCATATTCAGTAGCTACAATAAATTAAATAAAATTATTCGTCAGACCGAACAATTATATTCAATCTATTAATTCCGGGATTACACCACCATAAGCCCGAAACTGAACTCTGCTGAATACAGATATAAACTTTCACTCAACTTTGAGTCGATAAGCGTCCACAAATATAATAATTACATTCGGATAAATCCTCCATAGACTGTTCGTTACGATTCGGGATATTTCCGTAAACCCTTCTCGAAACCTCTTATCCTTATTTACCATTAACCCTCTAGTGACCAAATAGTTCATAACTAATATAATATGAACTGTGCGCCTCGGTCAGTTTCTAGGATTAACAAATAATGGAACTGTCTGTCTACTTCCCGCATGAAGGAATGGATTCCATATCTGTGATAGCACAGACTACTCACTCATTCCAGAATAGAGCCAACGAGAAGTGTCGGACCACATACTACGAAGTGATCCTTACTAACACATCAAACCCTACCCTAGTCTAAGCAGTCGTCCGTGATCACCTCAGGATTGAGATTAATCCATATATGATCATCTTGTGATTCGATAAGACTTCTCGATCACGGAATTATATCGAGAACTCAAATCAAATCGGTCCAGCCCTATATGATTATCATCATATATAAATGCCCCACAAGGTACCCTATTACCGACAGTCCGGATAAGACTGTCACACCTAAAGTGTTCTGGGAGCATTCTTAGGAAATTAATCTTGAGACCCGTACTCAGATTAATAAACGCTATGGACTAAGTTAATTTTAAGTACATCTCACTAACTCAATCCTCTTGTGTATAGCCATACACTGAGTTGTGTGATTATATAAACGAGGTACTTAGGGTTTTCAGTAGTGTCTTAATTATAAGCATACATGCATATAATAAGATGAATTATTAATTCTGTCATAAAAACAATTAGATAAATGTCTTTTGGGTGCTACAACTAACAGAAACAACGTTTAAATCTCAATCCATAGCTTAAAACAACACTTTCTCAAAACCTGGGGCCAATGTGTGTGCATTCTCTAGAATGCGTGAGCATTCTCTGACTAGAAACTTGCTAAAAATTTGTGTCTAGCAAATGCGTGCTCATTGATCATGCTGGGAGCACACTTTTACATCCTGAAACAGCAATGCGTGCTCATTGCACCTGCTATGAAAAGGATTGAACATCCCGAATCTTGAATGCGTGCACATTCCAATGAATGTGTGTGCATTCTGCCTGCTGAAACTAAAACTGGACATCCTATAACAGGAATGCGTGCGCATTCGAAGCATTAAAATCCTAAAAACATGATTTTCTGCACTTTACGATCTCTACTCGATTACAAACATGTTCAACATGATTGTACTCAGAAAAACCACAGAAAAACACAACTTTTGCAATCCATATCGACTTTTAATCCTTACAACATGAAGGTATGATCTCAAGCATAAAATCATATCAAACCTTAACATAAACCCTAATAAACCGTAATTAATTCGTAGGAAGATCCTCTTACTTGTTTGCAAGCAATCCAAATCCAAACTCCAAGAAAAACTGCAGCAAAACTCGAGCCTTTTCTCAGAAAACCTATGTGATCAATCCAAATTTAGATTAGATTCGATCACACCCTTCTAATACAACAAAACTACGAAAGATACGAGTTTAATCCATAAAACTCATTCAAAACTGCATCTGGGTCGAAAACATACCTTAGGAAAAACTCCAACTTTCTAGTGTTGAAACGACGCCCTCTTTACGACAATTTTGCTGCTCTACTCTGATCTGAAAACCGCTAAGAATTGCCTTAGAATTCTGAAGAAAACTCTCAACCCTTTTATCTAAGCACTTTCACGCCTTTCAAGAACGTAGGAGGAGAAAATTCTGATTTACCATTAGGTTATGTGAACTAATGTGATTTATTTTCCTTAAATAGAAAATCCCAAAAATTATAATTTCTTATTATTTTCCTTGTTACTTAAAAATCAGATTTTCCCAAATATATATATATATATTTCGACTTATGTATATATACACAAAAATACTTAAATCCACAAAAGAAGTAAAGAATATACTATTTTGTTATCGCAAAACGACACGTCTACCTTTTCCCGAAAATCGGAATATTACAAAAACAAATATTGGCATTTAAACAAGTACAACTCTAATAATTTAAACCCTCTAATTTTTTATTTAATAAGGGGAAGCGGTTTAAAAGGACAAAAAAAGAGGGAAAATAAGAATCAGAACAGTGGAAATATAAATTGGATGATAAAGACATATCCACTGTTCATAACTCCAAATCCACTGTATGCTGCCGTGGAACTGACCTCAAATCCAATGTTCACTATTTATTTAAGTGTTTTTTTTTTACAAAACTGACCTCGAAAATAATGTTGAAAAACTATAAAATGATATGTCTAAATAAAGAGGACGAAAAAAAGAAAAATGTGATGCACGAATTACAATCTTTCGACAATCAGATCAAAAGATATATTCTTTTTTGTAGTTGAATACGAAATAATTTAAATCACGGTGGAATAAGTGCGTGCCCTTTTTACCCAAAAAAATACTCCACTGTCCTTTTTGCATATTTGTATGTTCAAATTGTCCATTTTAACAATAAACCGTTTAATAAAAAGGTTCTTAAATAACTCAAAGTGAAAGACAAAAATAAAGTATTCGTTTTAGCCGTTCTAGCAATTAAAACAAATTACAAATCGGCTCATTAGGCGAATATCAAAGGAATATAGTTTAGAATATTCCACCCAGTGAGATGGGTTTGTCATTCCACCAAAGGGTTATAAATGTGCACTCACATATTCAACCCTAATCCTCTCACGTCTCTTTTCCACATCTCATCCGCCGCCGATAAAATTATAAGAGGTCATTCCTCTTACGAATTTTTTTTTGTAGAGCATTCCTCATGAGACTTTAAATGGAAAAGTAACAAGCATGTCTTTTGATTTAAAAATTCTTGTGGAAAGTTCCTCGTTAAACCTAGAGATCGTTGATCATGGCATATCATTAATCAAGGGCTCCTCGTATATCGGTAATCATCCATTGTTTTTGAGTTTTTTTTTTTTTCTTTTTATGAGTTGAAATAGTTGTTATCATATCTCATATTTATTGATCTGTAAGTAAAATAAATTCAAGAAACACATTTTGAATAATTCATCAATTTTATTTTGGAAACTACGATTTTTCATTGATTATTTCTGAAATGTATAATTCATGCATCATGTGTGTTGCAAATATGAAATTATATCCCATATTTATGACACCAAGTTAGGCAGTTTCCACTTTTATTTATAACGGAGCTTTTGAGGATCCTTTTCTTTTGTTACCTTATCCCCTAATTTTTTTGGGGAAAGGGGTAGGGGATTTTTATTCAGGTTGGGGAGGAGAATTGAACCATGGTGTTCACCAGAAAGTACCTTTTCAAACGATATTAGTTTGTAGATTTGAGCTTGATTTGGGGGAATGTGTTGGTATTTTAAGAATCTCATTTTATCTTGGTTTACATTAATGAAACATTTGACATGTATGTTCACGGCGATATGAAGCCGGAAAACATTTGGCTGCGCCCTCCTAAAACTTTGGTTGTGTGGTGCTTAGACTTGAAAGAGAATCTTTGTGTAGTATGTTATTCCTAGTTTGTAGTGGATAGTTACACAGTGTAAACCCTTTGATCTGGTCTTTTCGTAATAAAATGGATCTCTTTTACAAAAAAAAATTAGAAACAAAAATAAATATAATAAGGTAATTGAATTATACCATAACACATACGTAGATTATTGATCAATGTGTGGAACACATCAATTAATGAATGATATCATGGTCAACGGTGTAGTATTGAAATAATATTGCGATATTATTAATGATAATTTAATTTGTCTAGATTATGGTAGATAGTTGATTATTGAATATGTAAGTCCCACCATGATGATGGTTTATTGGGTAGCAAAACAGTATTGCGACATTATCAATTATAGTTTAAGTTTTTTGATTATAGTTAATTAATTTTTTTTATTTTGTTTTCCTTTTCAATAATACTTGATTTATATCCATGAAGGTTTTCAAGGAGTTAACCGACAAAACATCAATCAAGCATGCAGCTGCAGCTTTGTTCGGAGAGCAACTACCCGGCCAAAGTTCAATTACAATTTTTGGAAGGCCGGTAGTAGCCGTACGGTGGTTGTGACTTCATCATTTTGGTAGAGAGAGGGGTTTTTTAGCTGAAATCAGATTGTGATTCACATTATCATTCTTCTACGAAACCCCGAGTTTCCATACCAGATATTAGATCAACAAATCTGTCATCAACCTGGGAATCATCTAGGATCTTATCCTCAACAATCTTGTCATATCTCTCCAAAGTTTTCTTTTTCTTAGACCGCAAAAGGTCAGCCTTAAGGTTCCCATTGACCTCTCTGCTTCAGAGGCACTACACCACTTGAAGACATCAGGAGAACCGGATATATATATGTGTGTGTAAGTATAAGTAGTGGTATAAGTATACTTTGTTATAGTTTTTCACAAAGAAAAAGAAGACAAGATTAAAATGACCAAAAGATGTTCATAATTATAAAAGCAATAATAGAATGAGTTGAAAGCATTCTGAAAGTTTAGAGCATAGATGCGGACATACGCATAATGCTTCAACAAACCGTACCTTTTAACTTTAACTTTTTTGTTTTTATTTACATTAACATAGGGAGATGTCTACGGAGAGTCTTGAAAGCATGAGGTCTAGATTTGTAACCCTTCATTTAGTGGAATCTTTTCGGCTTAAAGACATGAGGGTGGTGTCAAAGAATCGTTGCAACAACTTTAGAGATCCTCAATAAATTAATTTTATTACAATGTTCGGTTCCGCAATGTACTTTTAATTCTTCGGGGAACTGTTATTTTCTTAGAAACATAGGGTGTTGTATTATTTCCTATAACACGAATTTTCCCATACCAGGTTTCCATCCATAGGTTTTAATGAGGCGGCTATGTTTCGCCAACTTCTTTTGGTATAAGGGGAGGGCCACAATAAGGCATTATATGAACCTTCATTGATACAAAAGGTTTCTTTAAAAAAAGTTCCTCTATTTATAATTAACAAGTGGTATGTCATTTGTTAAAACACCAGTGGTTTTATATTTATGGTGGTCTTAATGCAAGTTTCGAAACATAAAAATAAAAGTGTAAAATACAATGCGTTGATCCAATCACTTATCCACAACCTAATCACATAGAAGAGTATATATTTACCACGCTCAAAATGGAACTGGTAGAAATTTTCTAACCCCGAACACTCAAACCTCTTAGTAACCAAGATTTCTTATGATCCAAACTATCAAAAAGGAAATGAACATAGCCAACAATCGGTCACTTTTAACCCAAGTATAACCCAAAGATATGAAGAGTATTTATTAGCGTGTATATATTTAGAGTGTATATATTCTTTATTATACTGTATTTACATTAATATAGATAGGCTCGACTCGATTCATTGTACCAACTTGTATATATATCTTGTCAAACTCAATTGTGAATAATACAACACATAATTTTCCAACTCTGTTATGGTATCAGAGCCCTAGTAGTTTCTCCTGCATTGCTCCCTCTCCATCGGCGCAACCCATCTCCTCCCCTCTCCTATTACGCCGCCAGCTTCTTCCTCCATTAACGCCGACAGCCCACCCCCTTCTCCCCTGGTATCTCTTTCTCTTTTCTTTTATTCTCCTCTTATATCTTTCTGTTTCCTGCATATGCGTCAGCCCTCTCCCCTCTCCTAGTGCGTGTCTTTTTTTTTTTTTTTTTTTTTTTTTTTTTTTTTTTTTTTCCTTCCTTTTATTTTATTTTTTTTCCGCCTGCAGGCTGTTCCTCCAGCTTTGTTTCCCCCCTCCATCGCAGCAGTCCCCCCCCACTCCTCCTTTTAATGGTGAATTTACACCCACTTTTTTTAATTCCGCTACTCAAACCCCCATCAAGCTTGATGGCACCAATTATAGCATATGGCAACTCCAAATTGAATCCCTCCTCATTGGTTATGGTTTAATCGGATACGTTGATGGCACCACCGCCGCCCCATCCAAAATGATTCGTGGTGACGGAGCCTGCGACCCACCACCACCAAACCCAACCCCGAATATGAACAGTGGCTGCGGCAAGACAGGTTAATCCTTCACATGCTTATAGCCTCTTGTACCCCCCACGTTGCTGTTTTTCTTCGTCGTGCCAATACCTCTAACGATGCTTGGGACATTCTCAAGAACACCTACGCCAAAGTATCCCGTGGTCGCATTAGTAGTGTTCGCGAATCTCTCAAATCGATCAAAAAAGGAACGCAATCGGTCTCTGATTACATGTATGCCATCAAAAACAAAGCCGATGAATTAGCCCTCCTTGATAAACCGATTGACAGTGATGAACTTGTTGAACTGATTTTTGAAAATATTGGAGATGAATATAAGGACCTTGCAAGAGCGATCCAAGCTCGGGAAACTCCTATTTCGTTTGAGGAACTCCATGAAAAGCTCTTGAATTTTAAGGTCTCCCCGTCCTCACAGCCCTCGCCATTTGGTCCTCATTCTGCCCATGCGGCAAATTACCACCGTGGCTCCTCCTCTCAATGGCGCCCTCCCAATTCCGGTAGACCTTACTCATACCCACAGCCCCAGTCCTCGGCTAACTACCCATTCCCGAACCCCTCCCCACAGCGTCCCTCCTACCGAACTACTTTCCCTCAGCCCCCGTATCACACTTCTTATCCACGGCCTCCCTTCCAAGCCCCCTACCCACCGCCCGTCTTCAATCCTAACAACCCTCAGCAACCACCCCGCCCCTATGGTGGAAAATGCCAGTATTGCCAAGCTATGGGGCACTCAGCCAAACTTTGTCCAACTTTACAACAACTACTTGGCCAACTCCCCCTCAAGCCCGCAATGCCTATCCACCCGGACCTCGAAGCACATGTGGCAAACTCACCCGATGTGGCCCCCATGATACAAACCCACATGATGCAACCTCACCTACGCACCCGTGGCTTCTGGATAGCGGTGCCAATACTCACATCACCAATGATTTGCAAACTCTCTCCCTTCACACTCCTTACTTGGGCACAGATGATGTTATGGTCGGCGACGGGAATGGTCTAAACATCACGCATACGGGTTCCACTTCTATTCCCTTATCTTTGTCAAAGTCCCTTCATTTAAATGATGTGCTATGTGTGCCTAATATGTCCCGCAATTTACTGTCTATTTCCCGGCTTTGTAAATCACATAATTTATCTGTTGAATTTTTACCGATGAATTTCTTGTGAAGGATATCCCGACGAAGACCACTCTTCTCCGTGGTCCGATCAAGAATGGCTTGTATGAGTGGCCGTCTCGGCCTCTTCTAGCTTTTGCATCAAATAAAGCCGGCACGTCCGTCGGCATCATCGCTTGGGCCATCCAAACTTCGTTATTTTTAATAAAATTGTTAGTCGGTATGCTTTGGAGGCGTCTCCTTCACCTTTTCTCATTGTAATGCTTGCTTAGAAAATAAAAGCCATAAGTCGCCTTTTACTATTTCTACTTTATCCTCTTCCCGTCCACTTGAGGTAGTGTTTACTTGATCTTTGGACCTCCCCGGTTTATCTACCGATGGCTACAAGTACTATCTTATTTTAGTGGATCATTTTACTCGTTATATATGGTTTTACCCGCTTACCCGTAAGTCGATGTGTTTGGCGTTTTTACTCGCTTCCGTGCCCTCGTTGAAAAATTCTTTGGCAACCCCATTAAAATACTTTATTCAGATAATGGTGGTGAATTTACTGGTATGCGTGATTACTTAGCCATAAATGGAATCGCCTTTTACACCACACCCCCTCACACCCCTGAACACAATGGGATATCAGAACGACGCCATATGCATATAGTTGAAACTGGTCTTGCTCTTTTGACTAATGCCTCTCTGCGAGATGATTTTTGGCCCTATGCGTTCGCCACTGCTGTTTACCTTATAAACCGTATGCCCACTCCTGTCCTCAACATGTGTTCCCCTTACGAATCCATCTTTCACACTGCCCCCAACTATCAGAAACTCCGTGTCTTTGGTTGTCTTTGCTATCCGTGGCTTCGCCCATACACCAGTCACAAACTCCAATCCTGTTCCAAACCTTGCATCTTTCTCGGGTATGGTCTCAATCAGCATGCATATTACTGTTTCGATCCCGTTGCCTCCCGTCTCTACGTCTCTCGGCATGTCAAGTTTGTTGAATCTGTCTTCCCCTCCCTCTCCTCCACCACCACGTCGCCCTCCTCCTACACCCCTCCAGTTGTCTCGGACTGGCTCCCTACTCCGCCCTCCCTCCTCACCACTCCCAACCCACCTCCTGCTTCTCCCCCGACTTCCCCACCACATTCCCCACCTTCGGCCCCCCACCTTCCAATCCACCTCCCCCTCCACCTTCCCATCATATGCATACCCGGTCTCAGAATAACATTCATAAACCTATACAAAAGCTGAATCTTCATACTCAACTCACCCCATCCGCTGACTCCGAACCCGCATCCGTTGCTCAAGCTTTAAAAGTGCCTCAATGGAGAAATGCAATGCAAGAGGAATATGACGCTTTGATGCGAAATAAAACCTGGGATCCTGTTCCTTATGATTCTAGTCTCAACATTATTGGCACTAAATGGATTTTTCGATTAAAGCGCAAGCCTGATGGATCCATCGATCGCTATAAAGCTCGTTTAGTGGCCAAGGGTTTTGCACAGCGCCCCGGCGTTGATTATTATGAGACTTTCAGTCCGGTTGTCAAACCGGCCACTATTCGCCTTGTTCTTACACTTGCTTTAACGCAGGGGTGGCCTCTCCGCCAATTGGATATTAATAATGCGTTTTTGCAGGGACACTTAAAGGAAGCAGTTTATTTGGCTCAACCTGCTGGTTTTGTTGATTCTTCCTGTCCTACTCATGTTTGCAGGTTACATAAGGCAATTTATGGACTTAAGCAAGCCCCTCGGGCTTGGTATGATGAGCTTAAAAGTTTTTTGACAGCGTGCAACTTCAAAAATTCTCAGGCCGACACGTCCTTATTTGTTTATCATCATGATGGTCTGATCGTCTATGTCTTGGTGTACGTTGACGACCTTATTATCACTGGTAATGACTCGCCTGCTTTAGAATCCTTCATTACCCGTCTCGGCTTACGGTTTGCACTGAAGGATCTTGGCCAGTTGTCGTATTTTCTTGGGATTGAGTTTACTCATAATCCGGCTGGCTTATTGTTGTCTCAGCCGAGGTATATCACTGAACTCCTTCAAAAATTGAATTTGCTCGATGCCAATTCCACGGCTACCCCCCTTCCTGCTGACATATCCGGTTTAAAGGCCAACGCTGGCACCCCTTTGGATGATCCTTCCACATATCGTATGGTTGTTGGTAGTCTCCAGTATCTCACTTACACTCGTCCCGATATTGCCTTTGTGGTCAACAAGTTGTCTCAGTTTATGCACTCACCTACTGATGTTCACTGGACTCATGTCAAGCGCTTGCTTCGCTATCTTGCGGGTACGATTAATTATGGCCTTCAATTTTATCGTGATTCCCCCCCGTTATTACATGCCTTTTCTGATGCTGATTGGGGTGGGGACAAGGACGACTATGCCTCCACAAGTGCACATATAATTTATTTTGGTAAAAATGCTATTACGTGGAGCTCAAAGAAACAATCCACTATTGCGCGCTCTACCACTGAAGCCAAGTACCGGGCTGTGGCTGCTGCTACAGCAGAGCTTAATTGGATTACCTTTCTTCTTCGTGACCTTCATGTTTCCTCCGTCGGGCCGCCGGTAATCTATTGTGACAACCTTGGCACCACCCAGTTCTGCTTGAATCCCGTTTTTCATTCCCGCATGAAACACGTCGCCATTGATTATCATTTTATTCGCGATCAAGTACAGCGTGGCACGTTACGTATTGCTCATGTCAATGCCCGTGATCAATTGGCCGACTGTCTTACAAAGTCTCTCTCTAAAGCGGATTTTCTTCATCAACGTGACAAGTTGGGTCTCCTCCCTCGCCCAACTTGAGGGGTGGTATTAGCGTGTATATATTTAGAGTGTATATATTCTTTATTATACTGTATTTACATTAATATAGATAGGCTCGACTCGATTCATTGTACCAACTGTATATATACTGTCAAACTCAATTGTGAATAATACAGCACATAATTTTCCAACTCTGTTAGTATTAACCTCAATTTAACCTCAATTTCCTTGATCAAGTTCAACAATCGGTCACTTTTATGAACAAATGGTTACCTTTCATCTTCTCAGTTGAACCTCTTTTATAGGAAGATAAGGCAGCAATTGTCAATTTGGGACTAGTTGTTGCATTTAAAATTTTGCTTTAAATTTCAGGTATTTGAGAGCTTGGAAGCTTCCTCCTTTATTCATCTTCATAAAAAGATATTTCTCATGTAAAATGAAGGTTAGATGATCAAGATACTGTTGGAGAGAGCTGGTACGAGTTACGGGAAAAGTGTGATTAGATATCATACTTGCACAACACTTTTGATCCACTTTCCATGCCTTAGATCAAGCAATAATCCAATGGCTCTCTATGTGGCTTATTAGATGAATTAATTAAAGTTTTAAACCCTGATTAATGATTTCAAAAACATAATATTTTCATCACTTGAATCAACAAACTGATCAAACAGAAATTGCTAAAATCTGTGAATTGTTCTTGATCAATTCTGAAAAACTTCATGTTTTGTGTCTATAATTTTTGATCTTGTAAATTATCTTGATTAAATTATGTAGACATTAGTATAATACATGTAACTGATCAATGAAGCTTTGTGCCAGGTTGTCACAACGCAGCTAACAATTATAGAAAGCAGCAAAGGAATGGAGAAATAGAAGAAATGGGGAAAGGAAAGACACATAGAAAGAAAATTAGAAGAAGAGGAAGAAGTGATAATTTAGGGAGAAGAGTTTTGTATTATCAATTCGCATGCCATTTACATTCCAGTCTCAACAATTTAAATACCCCTAGGTGGATAAGCTAACAAACTCCACCAACAAAACACCATGCCTGCCTAGTAACAAACTCAAAACAGAATTGAAAGATTCCTAACAGCAAAATGACATCAACACACAGTTAGCAATTTATTTAAACTTCCCTCCAACTCCTTTCCTAAAAGGGAAAGGTCTTAGCAAATGTGACATCTCCCTCCCCTAGCAAGCACCTTGTCCACAAGGTGAAAGAAACTTAGGAAATTGAGACTTGATGAATGTGGCATCTTCCCAAGTGGCCTGTTCTTGATCCAGATTCACCCATTTGATAAGCCATTGCACCACAGCTTGGTTTCCCCTCTTAATCATTCTCATATTCAGCCTTTCTTCAGGGTATAACACCAACTGACCATCTGGGGAGATGACAGGGGGATCTTCAGTGGACAGAGGTGATGTTCCAGAATACTTTTTAAGCATTGATATGTGAAAAACTGGATGGATAAGAGCTGTAGCAGGTAGTTTCAATTTGTAGGCAACTGGACTGATCTTGCCTTCAATCATGTAGGGACCAAAGAACCTTGTAGATAATTTTACATTGCTCCTCACACCCATAGAAGCTTGCCTAGAAGGTTGCAGTTTGACCAAAACCATGTCTCCAACTTGATACTCTCTTTCCACCCTGTTTTTATCTGCATTTTGTTTCATCCTTGCCTGTGCTCTGGTCAAATGATCTCTGAGTTCTCTAGACAGAATCTGCTTATGTTTTAGAAAATCATCCACATATACTACCCCAGAATTTCCAAAGCTTCCCAAAGGTAGGGATTTCGGGGAATATCCATACAGTGCCTCAAAAGGAGATCTTCCCAAGGATGAGTAATGACTTGTGTTGTACCAAATTCTGCTAATGTCAGCCATTTCCTCCATTGTTGGGGCATGTGGAAACACATACACCTTAAATACATTTCCACACATTGATTAACTCTCTCAGTCTGACCATCAGTCCGAGGATGGTAGGCTGAACTAGTATTCAACTTAACATCTGCCAGATTCGTCAAAGTCTTCCAGAATTCTGCTGTAAAAACTCTATCCCTGTCTGTAATCAAAGTCTGGGGTGCCCCATGTAATCTATATATCAAAGCAAAGAATTCTTGTGCCACACTTTCTGAGGTGTATCCCATCCCTAAGGCAATAAAATGAGCATATTTTGTATACCTGTCAACAACTACTAGAATTACCTCCTTATCATTAGATTTGGGTAGACCTTCAATAAAGTCCATACTCACACTTTCCCATGCCTGATTAGGTATAGGCAATGGGTAGAGCAGTCCTGCTGGATGATGGTGGACATCCTTGCACTGTTGGCAAGTAAGATAGGTCTTAACTAATTCTTCCACATCCTTGAGAAGATTAGGCCAATAAAACAAGGATGAAATCCTCTTATAACAGGCTTGTATGCCAGAATGCCCTCCTATGGGGGAATCATGCAACTGTTGTAAGATTTTCTATCTGATACCTCCACTGCTACCAACACAAATTATGTTCCTGTATGTCAGTACCCCCTGCTGCATACTAAAGTCTGGTATAGCTGAACCATTGACTAACAATTCTTGAATCTTATCAGTGCACCATTGGTCATGTTCATAGCTATCCACCATATCTTGCAACCACATAGGAGAGTTAGAAGCCATGGCCACCAGATGCTCAGTCAATTGTGGCTGCCTAGAAAGTGCATCAGCTACCACATTGTCCCTGCCCTTCTTGTATTCAATCTTAAAATTGAACCCCATCAATTTAGAGACACCTTTTTGTTGGAGACTAGTGGTGGCCCTTTGATCTAATAGATATTTCAAACTTTGTTGATCTGTTTTAATGATGAACTCTCCTCATTGAATATAATGCCTCCATTTGGTAACTGCCATAATCACAGCCATCAGTTCCTTCTCATAGGTGGATAGTCCCAAATCCCTTGGTTTGAATGCTTTACTCAAATAGGACACTGGTCTACCATTCTGCTGTAGCACAGCTCCCACCCCAAATTGGCAAGCATCAGTTTCTATGCAAAAGGTCACTGAGAAATCTGGCAGGGTCAATACAGGTGAGCTATATAGGGCTGTTTTCAGATTCTCAAAAGCCAAATCAGCATCAGGATTCCATTCAAACCCATCCTTTTTAAGTAATTCAGTTAAGGGCCTAGCAATTATCCCATATTGTTTGATGAATCTTCTGTAAAACCCTGTTAAGCCTAAGAATCCCCTCAGTTCTGTAACATTTATAGGTTTAGGCCACTGTTTTACTGCTTCAAACTTTTCTGATTCAGCCTTTACCTCCCCATTTTGGATGACATGGCCTAGATATCCAACTTTAGTCTGTCCAAATGAGCATTTGCTGGTTTTTGCATACATCTTGTGCTCCCTTAATAGTTGTAGGACTTGCTCAATGTGTTGAATATGTGAAGCCATATCAGGACTATATATCAAAATATCATCAAAAAACACTAACACAACTTCCTTAGGTAGGGTTTGATTATTCCATTCATGCACTTTTGAAAGGTTGCTGGTGCATTAGTCAATCTAAATGGAATGACTCTGTATTCATAATGCCCTTAATGTGTAACAAATGTTGTTTTCTCTATGTCCTGCACCTTCATCCTAATCTAGTGAAAGCCAGGTCTAAAATCTCTCTTAGTGAAGTACTTGGCAGCTCCTAGCTCATCCAACAACTCATCAATGATGGGAATTGGGAATCTAGCCTTGACTGTATGCTATTTTAACTTTCTGTAATCTACACACAACCTTCATCCTCCATCTTTTTTCCTGACTAATAGCATGGGGGAAGCATAGGAGCTGTTACTGGGCTGTATGATGCCTTGTTTTAGCATTTCTTCAATCATATCTTCTATTTCCCCCTTCAATTGATGAGGATATCTGTATGGTCTGCTCTTGAAGGGTACAGCACCAGGCACCAGATTTGTGTTGTGAACCCAATTTCTTTCTAGTGGTAGCCCTTCTGGTTCTTTAAACACATCTACATAAGAGTTTAGTACACACTGAATCTCTGGTTCAATCTGGGAGTGTGATTCAGCTGCCTGTATGGCATTTAGACACCCCAGGAGACCCCATGCTCCTTGTTTCACATATTTCTCCAACTTCTTACAACTGATCATTTTCAATTGTGCACCCTCCCCTATGCTTTTAAGGATGATGTCCTCACCATCCTTTTTAAATTGTAGTTGCATCTTATCAAAATCAAAAGTCACGGGACTATACTTCTTCATCCAATCTACCCCTAGGACCATGTAACACCCACCTAGCTTTATCAACCTGACATCATGATGGAATCTATTGCCACACATTAACCATGGAAGGTTGGGACAAATTGAGTCAATGAACATCTTATTCCCATCAGCAACAGTTACTAACATAGTCCTTGCAGGTTCAATAATGCATTTCATCTCCTTAGCCAGATTGGTGTCTAAGAAAGTTTGAGAACTACCACTGTCAATCAAACTAGAGATGTACTTCTTCTTGATTTGCCCTTGTATCCTAAGTGTGCTTGCCGATACTTGTCCCGACATTGTATTGAGGGATAATTGGGAGAATTCACTAGGTTGCTCATCACAAATCTGGATCAATTGTTGCTCTTCTTCTGCTACTACTTCACCAATCACTTCATCCTCCTCCACCAGGATACAATTCAACTGTTTGTATTTACATTGATGGCCAGGTACAAAATTTTTCGTCACATCTAAAACAAAGGCCCTTGGCCCTCTTTTCTTGCAACTGAGCTGGTGATATGAATTTTTGTGTGATGCTGGCTGGTCTGATCAAGTTAGGGGCTCCACTGAACTTTCCTGCACTTATTGGGGTCTTAGGCTGCTGGATTGTAGGCTTAGGACTAGATTTGGCCTTATTTACAATCGAATCCACCATTGCTTCTTGTCATCAGGGGTCTTATTAATATGAAAATAGCCTTAACACATTCTAATCCAGTCTCGGGGGTCCTTACCATCAAATTTTGGGAAATCAATCTTGGGATGACGGATATCGTAAGTTTCGTATTCAGATCTAACATGATTAGTCTTCAGCTGGGTATTTGTCGGAGTGGGCAATAGAGGAGCAGATCGATCACTGTTA
Organism: Gentiana straminea; assembly: GCA_036785695.1. NCBI lineage: Eukaryota > Viridiplantae > Streptophyta > Magnoliopsida > Gentianales > Gentianaceae > Gentiana > Gentiana straminea. Next base: position 7,174,629 of record JAVUPR010000224.1, on the reverse strand, counting down.
TCAGCAGCTAATTCCTTCTCTTTACTTAAATTCTGGAGTAATGCTAACATAGTGCTCAATTTTGAACGCATCTCTATCATTTCCGCCCTGGTTTCATCACGAAATTGCAGCATCGCATAATTGATCTTTGTTTGGGTCTTATGAACATCATCAGTGGCTTTTGATATGGTTCCGTCTGCCATTGTTATCTCTGATACCAGATGTCACAATGCAGCTAACAATTATAGAAAGCAACAAAGGAATGGAGAAATAGAAGAAATGGGGAAAGGAAAGACTGATAGAAAGAAAATTAGTTTAAGAAGAAGAATAGATAATTTAGGGAGAAGAGTTTTGTATTATCAATTCGCATGCCATTTACACTACAGTCTTAACAATTTAAATACCCCTAGGTGGATAAGCTAACAAACTCCACCAACAAAACACCATGCCTGCCTAGTAACAAACTCAAAACAGAATTGAAAGATTCCTAACAGCAAAATGACATCAACACACAGTCAGCAATTTATTTAAACTTCCCTCCAACTCCTTTCCTAAAAGAGAAAGGTCTTAGCAAATGTGACATCGGTATAGCAAGTTTAACATCCCAAGCCTTGATTAAAGACATGCGGAGCTCATACTTAATCATGTGCCCTACATACTAAAAAGCTCTGGCAAAAAACGACTCATAAATATTGGATCACGAACACTAATGAGAGTTTGGGTCATTCCATGAAGATTTACAACTCCATCAATGAGTTTTTAGCCACCAAATTTGTTGTATAAGGATGCGATAGAGCAAAAAAATGCGCCGATTTACTCAACCTCCCAACAACAACAAAAATTGAATTTTTTCGACCAGAGAAAGGCAAACCGTCAATGAAATCCATCGTGATCTCATCCCACACTTGGTATGGGATCGAAAGAGGCTGTAAAAGTCCAGCCGGAGATAATGTCTCGTTCTTATTGCGCTGACACACATCATAAGAGGCAACATAATTTGGACCGTTTGGAACATGGAGGGCCAATAAAATTGTTGGGCTAGTCTTTAATATGTACTTAGCACAACATAATGCCTTGACAATTTTCGGTAATCATATTTCGTATATCTCATCAATCAAAGGATACAAATATATAGCCACTCTCAAGGCTTTCATAATTCTACACAATGACTAAACTACCCTTAATAATTAAATACAATCAATAATACACAATACATAATATCGTAATACCTCCCGCCTCAAATAGGAACATGGAGATCTCGAACGCCCAACTTGTGCAGTAAAAATTCAGATTGTTGACGACCTAACACCTTCATGAAAATATCTGCCAAATGATGCCGCGTAGGGACATGCGATGGCAAAATCAATCCATCCGTGATCGCATCCCACATGAAGTGATAATCTGCCTCGATATGCTTCGTGCGTTCGTGAAAGACCTAGTTCTGTATGATATATAAGGCCGATTGACAGTCACAAAAGAGTCATATCCCTCGGGGGTGACGAATACCAAGGTCAGCAAGCAACTGTTTCAACCATTTCAACTCACATGAAATCGAAGCCATCGATCTATATTCCGTCTTGGCCGATGATCGGGATTCCGTGGTTTGTTTCTTGGACTTCTAAGAGATCGGGAAGAGCTAAGGAGGACAAACCAGCCGCTCAATGAACGTCGAGTAAGAGGGCTGGCCACCCAAACAGAATCGCACCAACCTTGAAGAAGAAGCGAGCTATCCGAACGCAACAAAATTCTTTGACCGGGATGCTTCTTCAAATATCTGACGAGATGGAGGGCCGCATCCCAATGGTCCACATGGGGTTCCTGCATGAACATAGGTAACACATGCAAGGAATAAGCCAGATCAGGTCGGGTAACCCCGAGATATATAAGTTGTCCAATCAACCGATAATAAGGCCACGGATCACTCAACAATTATCCCGTGGCAAGGGCCAACTTGTGATTCTGCTCAATCAGGAAATCAGCTGGCTTGCTTCCAAGTAAGCCAGCTTCATGAATAATATACAGGGCATTCTTCCGCTGATTCTAGAAAATTACGTCCCTGTTCCGCGCCACCTCAATTTCTAGAAAATATTTCAACACCCCAAGGTCTTTCATTTTAAAGCATTCCCCAAATAGTCATTAAAAATCATCGTCGCATCATTATCATTGCCGGCAATAATCATATCATTAATGTAAATGAGAACATAAAGGTGAATACAACCATGATGCAAAGTAAATAACGAATAGTCGGAGTAGGACTGACGAAAACAATATTCATGCAAAGCCGAAGAAAGCTTCATAAACTAGCATTGCGGTGCCTGTTTCAATCCATACAACGACTTGCGCATTCGACAGACTAAGTTCAACCTTGTCTGCTCAAAACCAGGAGGAATTTTCATGTAAATCTCCTCATCCATGTCCACATGTAAAAAGGCATTATGCACGTCCATTTGGTGAACATCCCATCGTTTCACCACCGCAACACTAAGAAACATTCGGACAATAACCATCTTCGCCACAGGGGCGAATGTCTCTGTGTAATCAATACCTTTTTCCTGGTGATGCCCAGATGCCACTATCCGGGCTTTTAACCGCTGTTAAGTCCTATGCTCGTCATATTTCTCTGTATATACCCACTTACACCCCAATGCCTTTTTCCCAGGAGAAAGGGGCTATAACACCCAAGTACCCTAATCTTTTAGGGCCTGAATATCTTCAGCTATGGCCCGTTGCCAACCTTCATGTTTAACCACCTCCTTAACAGATTTCAGAGGATTCCCAACTGTGATAGCTGCGAGATACTTTCGATGTTTATCATAAAACATATCATAATTTACAAAAATCATAAGAGGATATGGAGTACATGAGGATGCCGATGAAGTGGAAGAGCGTGGAGCATGACTTTTTGGCGGAACCAAAGTATTTATCGCGTAATCATGAAACCGAGAATTCAGGATCTTCTGTCATCTACCCCTGCTTAATTCTTTTGCACCACCACCTTGCTGTCGAGGTTGTGGTGAGGGTGCAATATCATGTGTCGAATCACCTGTATCATAATGTCCCTGCATCCCTCCTCAACCCGTAAGGAGAAGGTGAAGCCTCAAACCCCATATCTACTATGTCAACATCATCGAAAAATGGGTATGGGATAAAAGGAGAGTTACTACACTCGGCTTGGTGAGAAAAGGGAAAAACGTGCTCATAGAATTTCATGTCTCAGGATACAAAAATCTCCTCCGGATCAAGGTCATACATCGTCCATCCTTTCTTCCCAAAAGGATACCCTAAGAACACACACATACGACTATGGCTGGAAAATTTATGTGAGGTACAATGGTCGTGGGCGTATCACAAACACCCAGAAATTCTAACCATCGATAAATCCTGTTTTTTGTGAAAGAGGAACTCATATGGTGTTTTGTAGTGCAAAATACTCGATGGGGTTCGGTTAATTATATAGGTGGCTACCATAACACACTCTCCCTAAAACTTAAGAAGTAAATGACCATCAAACCTAAGGGCTCGGGCAACATTGAGGATATGTTGATGCTTACGTTCTACCCTTCCATTCTGCTGCGGAGTACCAACACATGATGTTTCAAAAATAATACCTCTTTATGAAAATAAGGAAGCAAAGGTTGAAGCTCAGTCCCATTATCATTCCGCACTCATTTAATTGTGACCTCGAACTGACGAGAAATCAAAGCAAAGTCCAGAAAAACCGTTTCAACCTCCGTTTTATGTAACAACATATAAATCCACACCGAACGAGAGTAGTCATCAACAATGGTTAAATATCGGTGGCACCACAAGTCGGATACTATAGGGACCCCAGAAATCACAATGTATCAACTCAAAAATACGACTAGCTTTATTGTCACTAACGGGAAAAGGTTCACGGGTCTGCTTTGCCCGATAGCAAATATCACATCCATCTTAATTTAAATTTTTGGAAATGGAAGTATTAGGAACCTGTCAAAGCACTTTTTCTAATGGGTGTCCCAAACACAGGTGCAATAAATCGCAGTCTTCACACCATCAATCGCCAGAACCCCAGCCTCTATAACGCCCAGAAATCAAAAAAGTCCATCCACACGCTCACCCAGTCCGATCAGTCTCCTCGTCACTCGGTCCTTCATAATACATAAACGAGTAGTAATCTGTATAACACAATGATGATCATCCGAGAATTGAGAGGCCGAGAGCAAGTTACAATTTAATTGCGGTGCATATAAAACATACGTAAGCCGTAAATTTCCTGACAAGATAATTGTTCCCGTATGAGTTACAAATGACGAAATCCCATCCGGTAAGCCAATAGGACAATGGTCTATAGGTTGTGAATCAACAAATAAATTTTGGTCACTTGTCACTTGATGAGTGGCCCTAGTGTCAATAATCCATGAGTACTTACTAGTCAGTCGATCTCTTGGTTTAGATTTATTTATCAGATCTAAAATTGCTTGCCATTGGGCCAATGTTATGTTTGCGAGTCCAAATTTGTTTAAAGTTGGCTGCAAACCTGAACCCTAAGAGGGCCAAACCGAGCTGAATTGAGCAGCCTGATTCACCTTCATCTGTGAAGAAATTCGGCTGGGAAGAAGTTCCACCCTCACCGCACCAGTTTCAGGTCCACCTTGAGCTACTCATCTGTCACCATGGCCAGGATGGTGAAATCATCCCACTGCTCGGAGTAACAATAGGCATAAAATCCAGAGTCCATGTCGTCCCCCTCGCCGTTGCAGTGAACGGATTCAGCAAATAAGGCTGCCGGTTTGTTTCGGTTTTGTGTTTCCGGCTATACCTTAAACGCCATCATGGCGTCATGATCTTGTTGCTGCAAGCTTTCTTCAACAAGCCACAAGTTTGGTTCATGTATGAGAGTCTAATACGCCGGGAAGTGCTTCTCTTGGTCAGCCATAGCAGCCATGTTAGGATCAAGATCTTCTTGTCCCCCCGTTGTTGCTCCTGCTTTTCTTTTCCTTTTTCTTTTTTTTACTTTGCTGCCGAGAGTCTTCTTGTTGCTGCTCCTGCATTAATTGTATATTTTTGTTTTTTTTCCTGGCCGAGAACAAATTCTTCTTCTTGATGCTTTTCCTGCTTCTTTTCTATTTTTTTCCATAATTCTACAGAATTACTAAACTACCCGTTAATAGTTAAATACAATCAATAATACACAATACATCATATCTTAATATCATAATATGCTCACCCAATGGATAATCACGGAACTTATGCAAGAGTTTTTCAATAACGTTGGAACCGAGTGGAACTACCACACAGTTCTTATAGAACACCAGCCCATTGGGCCTACTGTAAGGACCATGAGAATTTTCCGTTGCTTGTTTGATGATTTTGGTCATGTAAGAATTGTAACAAGCTTCTTTTTTAATGTTATCCCATAATGATGTTTTAGAGTGTTGAGATTAAAGAAGGGTAGGTGGTTATCTTGATCATTAGAGCATTTTATCAAACACCTTTTCAAGAAGTTTTTGAGTTAGTTGTCACCGCAAATTGAGCTGATTCATCTAGTATAAATAGCAATAAGAAGTGTAGGAGTAAAAGTAGATGTTCCAATTAAGCTTTCCCATTCGAGTTTTCTGTAAATGTTAACTTCTCCATTTTCTTGCTTTTACCCAAATTCAAATTTTGGTTATTTTCATCTTCTCCATTGACAAGTTTTCCAGTTTTCCAGTTCTTGATGATTTCCTGATTGTTTTCTACTTAGTTGTTTGAAATTTAACATGGTATTAGAGCAAATTCGCTTCCAGCTGTGAATCCAGGATTCTCGATTTCATTTTTCCCTTCTTCTTGCTTAGTTCTTCAGAATCTTGGAAATGACGTCTGTCAATAAGTTCTTGCTACCTCTAGAAATCATAATGACAATCCTATCTTGGTTCTTGTACAACCTTTACTCAAAGAGGTTGACAACTTTAATCACTGGAAGAGAGCCATGACAAAGGTGTTGTCATGTAGAGGTAAAGTCTGTTATGTCGATGGTTTATCTACTGAACCCGAGGTTACAGATCCTGGATATTAAAATTGGATGCAGATGAATGATTTAGTGCTATATTGGTTGATTAATTCTATGATATCATCTATTGCTGAGAGTGTCATGTACTTTGACATTTCTAGGGAAATCTGGTTAGATTTACAAGAAAGGTTTGGCAGGGGTAATGCCTATCGGTTGTCAAATCTGGAGGAAGAAATTGCAAAGGTCAAAGAATGTAACCTTCCTGGTACTTATTACTATACAAAATTGATGTCACACTGGGATCAGTATATTGTTTTAAGGCCGATACCACCTTGTACATGCCCAGCTTTGCACATCATGAGATAGTACTATGATAATGCATATACTACAAGATTTCGTAAGGTCTTGAATGGCAATTCCAGTAATGTGAAATCTCAAGGGTTAATGACTATGCCTTTGCCAAATGTGATGACAACATTTGTTATGGCCTTGAATCACGAGCAACATATGAACTACACAGATTCTGTGGTACTTGCTTCTCAAACTAATCAGAATATTCAAGGAGGTTGCTATTCCAATGTTGTGGCACAACCTAAGTATCCAAGTCAGAATCATAATTATAATCAAGGAATGGGTCAAGGTAGAGGCAATGGCAGTGGTCAATTAAGTGGAAAGAGGCCTCAGTGCACCTTTTGTTGAAAAGAAGGGCATACTGTGGATAAATGTTACAAGAAGTCTGGTTTTCCACCAAATTTGAAGGGTTATGGTAGAGGTGCAGGAGGTCATATGGCCAATATTGTCAATCTTGATGATACTGGAGATTTATTAGAGGCCAATTCATATTACAGAGATAAGCAATCTAATGATTCAACACCTGTCACTCAGTCACAATATGATCATCTTTTGTCCCTCATTCAAGGGCTCCAGCCATCTAACAATCAATGTAATGCTGTGGTGATAGCAGCTGGAGCTACTAGTCAAGGTCAAGGTATTTGTGGTAGTCTAAATCATTGGATTCTTGATTCTGGAGCTACAGATAATATCACCTTTTCTATATCACATATGTTTGATTATAATCATGTAACTAAACTTAATGTTAAGTTACGAAATGGCACATCAGTGCCAGTCACACACATTGGAAAAATTAAGATAAATTAATTCATAGTCCTGCACAATGTGTTTTGTATACATAGTTTTAGGTTTAATCTAATATCTGTGAGGAGACTAGTACATGATAGCAAGATATATGTTTCATTTGAAAATAATGGCTATGTGTTGTAGGACACCCTAACTTTGAGGAAGATTGGTACAGCTAATTTGCAGCATGGACTCTACATATTAACAACTATCCCTTATCAATTTCCTTCTGCTATCAATAATGTCTGTCAGTCTTGTAATAGTACAAATTCTCTGTTATGGCATGCTAGATTAGGGCACCCTTCACTAGACAGGATGAAACCCCTTAAAAGCCTAGATGTCAATATTACAGTCCCAAATAATCTTTGTACTATTTGTCCTCTAGCTAAACAAAGGAAATCAAAATTTCATGTCAGTACTTCCACTTATGTTTCATGTTTGGACCTAATTCATGTAGAAATTTGGGGCCCTAATAGGGTACCTTCTATGGATGGTGAATATTATTTTCTTTCTATTATTGATGATTATAGTAGATTCACTTGGTTATTTCTAATGAAAGCAAAATCAGAAGCTGATTGTTTATTGCAACAATTATGTGTCTTTGTACAAACTCAGTATGATAGATGTGTTAAGACTATTAGATTAGATCAAGGTTGTGAATTTAACATGAAAGCATTCTATATATTGAAAGGCATAGTGCATCAGAAAGCTTGTGGTAGAACACCCCAACAACATGGATTGATTGAAAGAAAGCATCAACACATCTTGAATGTGGCAAGAGCTTTGAGATTCCAATCAAATGTACCATTAGATTACTGGGGACATTATGTCTAGCATGTTGTTTATCTAATCAATCTCACTCCTTCGCCATTACATGATAACAAAACGCCCTATCATTTGTTGTATAATTAAGAACCTACTTATGAAAATCCAAATATCTTTGGTTGTTTGTGTTTATTGTCAACTCAAGTGTAGGGCAGGGGTAAGTTTGATCCTAGGAGCAATCCTTCTGTGTTCCTAGGATTTGAACATCATATAAAAGGTTTCCAAGTCCTAAATCTCAAAACCAGATCCATTTATGTTTCCAGAAATGTAATCTTTCAAGAACAATCATTTCCCTTTTCTAATGTCACTAATGTTACTGATGATTCTTTGTGTCTCCCATTGCCCTTGGCATATAGTGAACCTTCTAATTCATCTGCTGGTATATTGGGCACTCATGAAAATGTAGATGGATTTTCAGAAAGTCAAGATACATCAGAAGTACCCATTCAAAGAAGATCCACCAGGCACAGATCTATTCCAACTTATTTGCAAGATAATGTGTACAATAATCCTGGTAACAGAACATCTCCTCATTGTTTGGTAAATGTGGTGTCTTATGATAACATCTCTCTAAGTTATCAAGACTTCATCAGCAATATCAATTCAGAATCAGAACCTTCCAGTTATCAACAAGCGGCAAAGGATCCTAATTGGCAAGATGCCATGCAAAAGGAATTGCAAGCACTAGACAAAACCAACATTTGGACATTGGTCAAACCACCAAAAGACATTAAACCTATTGGCTGTAAATGGGTGTACATGATTAAAAGGAAGTCAGATTGCACCATTTAAAGATATAAAGCCAGATTAGTGGCCAAGGGGTACACTTAGATAGAAGGAATTGATTTCTTAGAAACATTCTCACCGGTGGCCAAGCAAACTACATTCAACCTCTTTCTGGCTTTGGCAGCACAAAAAGGTTGGCATCTACACCAAATGGATGTCAACAATGCCTTTCTACATGGAGATTTAGATGAAGTGGTCTACATCAGACCCCCAAAGGGTTTAAATAGCAATGGAATGGTATGTAAACTTAATAGATCTATCTATGGTTTGAGACAGGGTAGCAGACAATAGAATGCAAAATTGACTCAGAAACTCTTAGAATCTGAATACAACCAATCTCAAAATGATCACAGCCTATTTACAAAATGCTCAAGACATGACTTTATTTCACTATTGGTATATGTGGATGACATTGTTGTAAGTAGTTTCAAAATTTCAGAAATCCATGCACTAAAAGACTTATTACATAATACCTTTACAATCAAAGACTTAGGCCTCTTAAATATTTTCTAGGATTTGAAGTGGACAGGACTCAAGCTGGCATTGTCATCAATTAGAGGAAATATTTCTTTGATTTGCTAAGAGAGTTTGGCTCTCTAAAGTGCAAACCAACCACTACACCAATGGATTCATATCAAAACTTATCCACTGTTACAGCTCCACCATTACCTTCTAACACTGAATATAAAAGTCTAATTGGGAAGCTGTTATATCTGGGAAATACAAGACATGATATCTCATTTGTGTTAGGAAATCTACGCGGGAATGCAGCGGAATTCAAAATTTTATTTCCTATCGACCCAAGATCGACTTCGTTTAAGCAATAAACAAATAGATAGCAGACGGTGGTTACCTTGGTTGATCTAAAAGATCGACGCTTTGACCGTCTAAGGAGAGTAGTTCTGCATAGAGCCGCCCAAGTGTTCGGCCTCTACCGCTAGTCCACACGAACAGCCCGCCGGAATCCCATCATGGATTGCTATTGGAAAACTCCGGTTGCTAGACCGGCCCTTTTCCCTCTCTCCAACTCTCTATAGGATGCTCTCTATTTTACACAAGAACTATTAGTTCTTGGAATTATGATATACAAAAGAGCTTGACACCCACCTCTTATTTATAGTGTAGGTGGCGCCATCTTCTAGAGTGGAGGAGAAGAAAACCTTTTCCCAATAAAATAAGGAAAATATAATTGATTGATTTATCTCATTTATTACAATATCTCATATTAAATAAATCTAGGATATTGTCAATATCTTATATTGAATATTTCCAAGATATTGTCAATATCTTATATTGACAATATTTACCTTTTATTATATTACCATAAATCAATTTACACATGTGTATATATCACATATATATATATATATATAACACATAAATCTATTAATATATATCAAATATGAACAATATGGTGCGCATGCATGCAAATCCAATTTGCATTTAATGCACACACACACGCATGCATTCACAATGTATATATATATATATATATATATATATATATTATTTTATCTTATTAATATCTAATATTAATAATAGGTAATATCATTAATTAAATTGCACAATCCAAGTGTATCTTACACACTTCAATGTGGCGCCCCTTTGACCAACAAATTGGCTTCCAGAAAATTCTTTAATTAATATAATATTATTAATATCTTGTATTTAATTTATTCATAATAAATAAATACCACCATATTAATTTACCACTATAACCCTTATAGTCTCGAGATAAACTTTCCTTATTTGGTTATCATTTATAACCACATTTTAATCCGGCTAGATGTTCTTATGTGTGTGACCCGATAGGCTTCCGAATATGTTGGCCGTAGACACAAAGTGCAAATTACGAAAATGCCCTTCATGCCTAACGATCACGGGATAGCGTCTAGCAACACACCGTGACCCCCAATCATCCGAAGAGTCAAATGCAATGACTACTACATTTCATGTGAAACAGTTACCGTGTAACTTACAATCCTATCGCTGTAATAATATCCATACGGTCGTTAGTCGAGTGTCAAAACATCAACGATCGTATCTTATAATCTGGATATCAAGCTCTCTCGAAGTAACTCATTTACTCCCACTTTGCAAAGATTCACGAGAGTAAGACATTCCTTATAAGAAGGCCATTTCGGATATTCGATCCCAATCATAGGATACGCGATTCCCGGACGACCAATCATGTATACTCCGCATGCTTCGCATCATACCCAATCACTACCGCATGATCGCCCCGTGGCTGTGGGGAAACCTCAATAGTGTCAATGCATGACAATCCACACCGTGATGCCATGAAGACTCCGGTCTTAAGGATAATTACACAACCGTCACATAGTGTGACACTTATCCGTGTAAGTGGGTCGATCCTAACGTACGCATTCTCTAATACACGTCCACGTACGGTCCAAGTGTCTATACACTTCGATAGACGAGATCTATCCCCGCCCTTAAAGACGAAAGACATCTAATATGTGCTAGCTTTGTTCATACTATCAATGCCCTGTTTAATAGTACATCGGCCTAGAGACATTTAAGTATCAAACTATTAAAGTGATTATAGATCTCATCAACCATAATCGCCTATCATGGTTTCTCTATCACAGTTTAATACTAAGGACGTTATCATATAACAATTCACAATTGGTTCTCTAAAAGAACATATATATGACAACAGAAAAGCCATTTAATCTATGTATAAACATAAAGAAATAGTAGAAATGATCCGACCCGGTCGGATCCGGTCCAACCCGATTGGGTTTAGGACACTATTTCAACAATCTCTCACTTGGCCTAAAACCAATCACTAGCACACACAAGACCAAGTTGAAACACAAGAATCTCATGCAATACTCGCAACCAGCCCTAGCCATAAATGGATCGCTATCCATGGGGACTCGGACTATCTTCATATCATGTTCCAAATGACCAAGTCAAAGGAACTGCCTCAACACACACACGAACCTCTGACGAGACCTTGGTCCTTGCTTCAAGCAATGAATCCACTTACTATATCAGCTATATAGAAAAGGTGGAAGAACCGTACAAGGTTCAGGAATGAACCTTCTAGATCCATGTACTGCTCCCGCTACGCCTCTAAGGCACTACTGTGTTTTGGCCTAGTTGTAGAATTTACAGTGACCCATATGCTAGAACATTTCCAGCTTACTGTATCACTTATCAAAGTGATCGCAAACCCGGACAACGACTCCCCACTCGCCTTCATAAGACTCAGGATATACGTCTGTATATATACGTTTATTTAATTCCAAGTTTCAATAAACTAGGAAACTTTCCTTAACTTGTTTAAGGATATTCTCGACATTCACCAGATTTACCTTCATACTTGCTCATGACTATTCATGGACTATGATCATCCGGCATTACCTTTATGATGGTTTATATCGCAGTAGCGAAGGAAACCTTCCATAAACATCATCTTTCACCTTATCTTTAGGACTAACGTCCTAACATAGATAGATCTTGAGAACACTGGCCAGCAGTATCCCAGTCGCAATCTATGCTAAACTTCTTTTAGCATCACATCTATATAGGTAAACTATAATTTAACAGCAGTTAAACCTATCACTATAGATTCTTATTTCTAAAATGAGAACTGCTAATCCAAGTGCTTTCGTAAAGATCTTGAACTACCAAACATTAATTGACTGTGACATGGGGTGACAATTCTCGAGAGAGATATCCAATACCTTACTCAAAAAATCGTAACACACTCCCACTATCCAACTTGCACATTAGGCATATCCTTCTTTTGACTAAATCAAACCCCTTTGATTGTCAAACAAAGAAATTGTCTAGAGAAACTTGTTTGAGTCCATAAATGGATCTCGTGGGCCTACATATCATGTCATCGTTTATGAACATCGAGTTGTTTGCCCAATGTTTTCAACACTATCATATAGTCATGATACGAAGTTATAACAAGTATTATCTGAACAGAACTGGGCTCAGCCTTACGGGGACATTCCCTCTAGGTAAGACAGACTAGGTTCATAACCTGGTTGTCACTGATGGAATCTAATTCAGATATTATGGCTCCTGACCATATCTCTCAAACTTGCCTTTCAAACATTCTTTCATAAGTCGTGAGATATTCATTCTTCAAGATGAACATACCGGCAGCCTTTTCAGGCTTGAGGTTATCCACAGACTTACAGAACTTTTGTGTGCACTGAGCAGTGTTCTACACCTCATCGCTATGCGGCGTCTGCTCATGTTCCATTGGTTGAATGTATCTTTGTGGTTCTCAAACTCTTTTGAGATTTGATTCACTCCCATTGTTTCTTTTTGAAGAAACACTTCCTTGAGAAGACAGCATGTTTGGAGACAAACATTTTGCTCCGCGGACAAGTAAATGATATCCAGCGTGCTAGCTAAGATATTCCACAAAGTTGCATATGTCGTACTAGGCTCCAAGCCTTTCTGACTTAGCTTATGACAACTTCAAATCATCGGTTAAGATAGATTCGACATTATCCCCTTCCATATCTAATATGGAATTTATTCAACCTTTATTCTTTGGAACTTGCTTAAGCATAAGGGCACTATCCCAAAACGGGTAAGGGATACTTCGCATGGCTTGCGTCACAGCTTTATCATATAAAGTGTTGTTTCCATTTTGGGAACACAATCTAATTGCGTATCCCAAAGATGATATCCTTCAAGGGAGAATCTTATTCTTTTTCAGACGACTTCTGAAACACCCTTCAGGTATTAATTACTTCAATCCAATTGAAGATTAATTCCTAAGTAGCTCATCAATCTCATATTCGTACTAACTCGAACTTTTCAGGCTTTCCGAATTGTCGTAATTCAATAAATACATTCAACTATTTCTAAAATAGTCATAGAGATTAATAAACAATTATTTGTGGCATTAATTGTCATAAGCCAACAAACATCGGTATGTTTAGGCTTCAGACAATTTTTCTAGAATTTATAACCTTTTCATAAAAGGGTATTTTAGTCCACTTTGGATAAGATACGTATAACCCACTTGATTCATAATCATATGGTTCAACATCATCAGAATGACGTTTAATTACACGCTTCTCTTCCAGAGAGTCGACATCTAGAACAACTACAAATATCAAGGATAACAGGCATACAAAAATTTAGTTGAGATCTCATCACATATATCAACCATATAGTGACATCAATCTAGTATGTTAGATTCAGTAACCTTTCAACTTTATCGGAATAACATTTATTCTTTACAATTGAATATGTCTACTAAATCCTAACAAATAACTGAAAGTATGTTCTTCATAAGAACCGGAACATAATAACATTTATTTAGTTCCATTATCAGTTTAGTAGATCCAGAATATGGTAAGTGTCACAACGTTTGCTTCACCTTCCATATCTGTATTTAATCTTTCTAATTTTAATCACACTCGTAAGATATCATATATCTAAGATTTGACTTGAACTTAAATAGATTTATCTCAACAGACTTGCTTATAATAGAGACTTCGATAAGCTCTCTATTTAAGCACATGTCCTAACTTTTCTTTCAATCCTTTAAGCGCTTGAAAAATGTTTCTTATTGTAGTCTTCATAAGACTTAAGAAAGATCACAAGAGCCATGTCCTTAATTTCCTTTCATAAAGAAAATCTAAAGTTTATTAAATAGTTTATTTAACCTTTTGAATCGTATTCAAAACATTGACTATTTAATTAACCTTTAAGCAATGATAGAATTAAGTCGATACATAAATCTTACAATTTTGAAAACAACCTTTCCAAAATCAGATGTGGCCATTCTTATCCAACGTTTGAATTAATTGTCATCATATGACTGAATGATCATATTGGATCGTATCCAATGTCATGAGCTTACCGCCTTTCATTAATAATTAAAGTCTTGGAGAACTCCATCATATATGTAGTCTCCTTGTCTCTAACTACTATAACGAGATTGCTCGTGTCATTGCTTATTTTAAAAGGATTAAAATTTACTTAACCATTCTTGAGAATGTTTCTCAAACAGTCATAATTTGGTTTTACTAATCGAGAAAAACATAAATATAAAAGTTTGCTAAAACTACAACATAAAATAAAGATAAAAGAGTGTTGTTGTCTATACACGCAAAATCAAATATGGTCTTTGGGATTATGATTTTGCTCCCACTAGTCAACTACTCCCAATTGACTTTCAAGAATTTTTCAAAATTCTTTAGTGGCTGGAATCCTATCTAGTTGACTCGATCCCCGACGTGGGCCGATCGACCGGGTCAATTTCGACGGGTAGGTACTTCTTAACAATCGCGTCCAACGCGACTTCCAGTGGTTTGACTAGTCAACTCTTTGACAATTCACATCGTCTATGTGATAGTCAACCGTATGTCTCTAAAACCAGACGGTCCTGACGTGGGCCAATCACCGCAAGATTCTTAGTCGAGTCGTAACCCAAGTATTCATGAGATCTCATAACGATCATATCTCGATAATGACGATATACCCGTGGTAGGTCAACTCCCGACGTGGGCCGATCAGTTGGATCCGAACAAAGGCTCTTCACCGTCACTATAATATTGGGAGACATATTATAACTCGATTTTTGTTGTGGGAGTAATTTTAAATTAATTCACTTAATTAATTTCGAATTAATTCTCTTAATTAATTTAATTACGGTCTCATCAAATATATCTATCTCTATAGACATACATCCTACACATTTATCTAGATCGTGCTTAGTCATGCATCTATCGTATCACATAAAATAAATACATGCACAAAATAAATAAATGCGTAAAGTAACCGGTATGATCATGGACTTTTCCTAGGTGCGGTTTCGAATACAAACTGACGAAACCGCGGGTCACAATCTAAGGGTAACTGCAACCGCCAATAGGACCTTTAATGCTCCATTCTCCAATGGGATCTTTATTTTCTTCTTTCTTTGGTTTTCATCTTCTGCTCCATTCTTGTTACATTTAATTCTATCTAATAAAATAAATACACCCGCCGCACACGGGGGGAGCTAACGGGAATGGGATAAAATGCAGAAAATAAACTAGGTCACGTTCTTCATAACGGCCTAGGACAATTTTTAAACCAACAGAAAAATTAAATCATTCACATCTATCCTATCGGTCGAGTCCATGATCAATCGGGATCCATATAATCATATTATATCTACTATATCTAATCCATACAATAAAATCTTATGAAAAAGATAAAATTAAAATTGAACTACTTGCGTCTTAATTAATCAATTAACATTTAATCTATTAAATAATTTTATCCAATCAATTAACTAATTAACATTTAATTAATTAAATGATTTTAATCGAAATAAAATTAACGATTAATTTTAAACCGATTTTAATTTTAATTTTAATTAATTAGAACTATTCCAAAATAAATCAAAATTAAAATTATTTCTCTTTTGTTTCTTTCCTTTTGATTCGTAATCAAAATGGATGCCTTTGGTTTCCTAAACCAAATTTGGCTTAGGCCTGGCCACTTTCCAAAATCAAAATTTTGGAAGTGGCCTAGGTCTAGGCCTTTTACAAATCAAATATTTGAAAAGGGGCCTAGGACTATTCCAAATCAAATATGTGGAAAGGCCAAATAATTTTGGTTTATGCCTGGCCACTTTCCAAAATCAAAATTTTGGAAGTGGCCTAGGCCTAGGCCTTTTCCCAAATCAAATATTTGGAAAAGGGCCTAGGCCTATTCCAAACAAAGTTTGGAAAGGCCATTATTATTTTAATGCTATGTGGCACCCCAATGGCCCAAACTATTTGAACCATTGGTTAGCCACATGACACAACTAAACAAAGGAGGAATTACCAATCACAATTATGAACCATATTGAATCACAAAATACACAAAACAAAAATTTGGAGATCCACCGGCATTGACCGGTCAACCAACGCCGGCGGCGCAGCCCCCCGCCGCCGCCGCCCAGCCGCCGCCGGTGGTGGTGCCGCCGCCAGTCGGCCGAGCACCACCCGATCTCCTTTTTTTTTTTCTTTTCATGTGTCAATTTTGCAAATAAAAAATCTTTCATCTTTTAATTACGTGATTTAAACGATAAAATTAACTACGCATAATATCATGCTTATTGCTTAAGCTCGAACCTTTCTCTGATACCACTGTTAGGAAATCTACGCGGGAACGCAGCGGAATTCAAAATTTTATTTCCTATCGACCCAAGATCGACTTCGTTTAAGCAATAAACAAATAGATAGTAGACGGTGGTTACCTTGGTTGATCTAAAAGATCAACGCTTTGACCGTCTAAGGAGAGTAGTTCTGCATAGAGCCGCCCAAGTGTTCGGCCTCTACCGCTAGTCCACACGAACAGCCCGCCGGAATCCCATCATGGATTGCTATTGGAAAACTCCGGTTGCTAGACCGGCCCTTTTCCCCTCTCTCCAACTCTCTATAGGATGCTCTCTATTTTACACAAGAACTATTAGTTCTTGGAATTATGATATACAAAAGAGCTTGACATCCACCTCTTATTTATAGTGTAGGTGGCGCCATCTTCTAGAGTGGAGGAGAAGAAAACCTTTTCCCAATAAAATAAGGAAAATATAATTGATTGATTTATCTCATTTATTACAATATCTCATATTAAATAAATCTAGGATATTGTCAATATCTTATATTGAATATTTCCAAGATATTGAACAACTCTCAAGATTGATGTGTGTGATTTTTGACCTAGGTGATCAATCTAGCCCAAATCCGTTATAACGAGTTCTAAGACGTGAAATATGCAAGATACAACAATAAAAAGAACTACCCACTCCCAATTTCATCACCCAAAGGGTGATTTCACCAAATTTCACATGATTCGACTATGTGGGTGTTTAGCTACTCATTATACTAATCAAAACAAGCACAAAACAGTAAATAAGAGCCATAACAAGTAAAAGAGAAGAGAAATATACCATAAAATTGCAGAGATTCGAGTTGAGATCAAAAAAGTACAAAATAAAGAAGTAATTAAAATGTGGTCTCTTAGTGTTTGGAATGAAAATCTAAGCTAAGAAATAGAAAGAGTAAGCTAAGATGTTGTTGATTTACACTAAGAGAGAGTATTCTAAGCTATTACAAAATTCGAGCAATAATTGGGTAGAGTTTTACCATAAATTGATTTATGGTAATATAATAAAAGCTTTAGCTCTTAGCAAAACTCTACCCAATTATTGCTCGAATTTTGTAATAGCTTAGAATACTCTCTCTTAGTGTAAATCAACAACATCTTAGCTTACTCTTTCTATTTCTTAGCTTAGATTTTCATTCCAAACACTAAGAGACCACCTTTTAATTACTTCTTTATTTTGTACTTTTTGGATCTCAACTCGAATCTCTGCAATTTTATGGTATATTTCTCTTCTCTTTTACTTGTTATGGCTCTTATTTACTGTTTTGTGCTTGTTTTGATTAGTATAATGAGTAGCTAAACACCCACATAGTCGAATCATGTGAAATTTGGTGAAATCACCCTTTGGGTGATGAAATTGGGAGTGGGTAGTGCTTTTTATTGTTGTATCTTGCACGTTTCACGTCTTAGAACTTGTAATAACGGATTTGGGCTAGATTGATCACCTAGGTCAAACATCACACACACCACTCTTGAGAGTTGTTCAGAGAGAGGGGTGTGGGATAAGGGTTCTAGGATCGCGGTGTAGTCTCGGTTTAGTTGTTAAATCGAGCTCATCGTGAGGTTACTCGATTATACGTTTAAGCGGCTCGAGTGCAAAACATGACTTGTTAGGAGAGAGTTGTTCAGACCTTAACATGGCATAAGGTGTTAGAAGAGAGTTGTTCAGACACTAGCACCGGGTTTAGGAGTTCGCACCCGTGAAATTGAATGCAAGAGTTCGTTTAGTATAATGCACACTCCCGGTTTTGTCTACCTTAGGGTTGAGATTAGTCACATTGATCATGGTTCGGCTATGTCCCTTTCTCCCTTTAGACTTGTTAGTTTAATTTACTTTAGTTTAATTGAAGTGTACAAACATTCCAACAACTTGTTTGCCTAGACTAAGCAATAAGTTCACTTTGGTACTTACAAGCACATCTTCTCTGTGGGATCGACCTCGGACTCCTGTAGCTTTACTCGCAATCGACCCGGTACACTGCCGGTTAGAGAGCTTGTTTAGTCACCGTTGTCTTGAGTATCTTATATTGACAATATTTACCTTTTATTATATTACCATAAATCAATTTACACATGTGTATATATCACATATATATACACACATAAATCTATTAATATATATCAAATATGAACACTATGGTGCGCATGCATGCAAATCCAATTTGCATTTAATGCACACACACACGCATGCATTCACAATATATATATATATATATTTTATCTTATTAATATCTAATATTAATAATAGGTAATATCATTAATTAAATTGCACAATCCAAGTGTATCTTACACACTTCAATGTGGCGCCCCTTTGACCAACAAATTGGCTTCCAGAATATTCTTTAATTAATATAATATTATTAATATCTTGTATTTAATTTATTCATAATAAATAAATACCACCATATTAATTTACCACTATAACCCTTATAGTCTCGAGATAAACTTTTCTTATTTGGTTATCATTTATAACCACATTTTAATCCGGCTAGATGTTCTTATGTTTGTGACCCGATAGGCTTCCGAATATGTTGGCCGTAGACACAAAGTGCAAATTACGAAAATGCCCTTCATGCCTAACGATCACGGGATAGCGTCTAGCAACACACCGTGACCCCCAATCATCGGAAGAGTCAAATGCAATGACTACTACCTTTCATGTGAAACAGTTACCGTGTAACTTACAATCCTATCGATTTAATAATATCCATACGGTCGTTAGTCGAGTGTCAAAACATCAACGACCGTATCTTATAATCTGGATATCAAGCTCTCTCGAAGTAACTCATTTACTCCCACTTTGCAAAGATTCACGAGAGTAAGACATTCCTTATAAGAAGGCCATTTCGGATATTCGATCCCAATCATAGGATACGCGATTCCCGGACGACCAATCATGTATACTCCGCATGCTTCGATGATCATACCCAATCACTACCGCATGATCGCCCCGTGGCTAGGGAAACCTCAATAGTGACAAAGCATGACAATCCACACCGTGATGCCATGAAGACTCGGTCTTAAGGATAATTACACAACCGTCACATAGTGTGACACTTATCCGTGTAAGTGGGTCGGTCTAACGTACGCATTCTCTAATACACGTCCACGTACGGTCCAAGTGTCTCTACACTTCGATAGACGAGATCTATCCCCGCCCTTAAAGACGAAAGACATCTAATACGTGCTAGCCTGTTCATACTATCAATGCCCTGTTTAATAGTACATCAGCCTAGAGACATTTAAGTATCAAACTATTAAAGTGATTATAGATCTCATCAACCATAATCGCCTATCATGGTTACTCTATCACAGTATAATACTAAGGACGTTATCATATAACAATTCACAATTGGTTCTCTAAAAGAACATATATATGACAAAAGAGAAGTCATTTAATCTATGTATAAACATAAAGAAATAGTAGAAATGATCCAACCCGGTCGGATCCGGTCCAACCCGATTGGGTTTAGGACACTATTTCAACAATTTGCTACTCAACAATTAAGCCAATTCCTAGACAAACCTAATGAGGCACACATGCAAGCTGCACATAGGGTTCATAGATATTTGAAATCCTCACTTGGAAAGGGCCTATTCTTCCCCAGAACAGGACCAACGACACCAAAGGCTTTCAGTGACTCAGATTGGGCTGCTTGTGACAGACAGGGAGATCAGTAACAGGTTATTTGGTGTACCTAAGAGACGCCCTTATCTCTTGGAAGTCCAAAAAGCAACCCACGGTCTCAAGGAGCTCAAGTGAAGCTGAGTATAGGGCTATGGCAATCACAGCTTGTGAAATCCAATGGCTCATATACTTATTAAAGGATTTCCAAATCCATTATACAGACACAGTTCCACCGTATTGTGACAGCAATTAATAGTGCATTGCATATTGTTGAAAATCCAGTGTTTCATGAAAGGACTATGCATATAGACATAGAATGTCATTTTTTCAGAGAAAAATACATAGACGAAACACTGGAGCCTCTTGCAATCAACACTGAACTACAACTTGCTGATATTCTTACAAAACCAGTAAATAAAGCCACTTTGATCAGACTGTTGCAAGCATTTCCTCTCAAAGATTTGTATCAGATTAAAGAAGGATAGGTGGTTATTTTGCAAGCTGCTCATGTTCATATTCATCCCATTATCATCTTGAGGAGGGGGGGGGGGTGTTGAGATTAAAGAATGATAGGTGGTTAATTTGTTCATTAGAGCATTTTATCAAACACCTTTGCAAGAAGTTGTTGAGTTAGTTGTAAACGCAAATTGAGCCGATTCATCTAGTATAAATAGCAAATAGAAGTGTAGAAGTAAAATTAGATGTTCCGATTAAGCTTTCCAATTCGAGTTTTCTGTAAATGTTTACTTCTCCATTTTCCCGCTTTTTCCTTAATTCAATTTTCGGTTATCTTCATCTTCTCCATTGAGAAGTTTTTCCAGTTGTCCAGTTCTTGATGATTTCCTGATAGTTTTATACTTAGTTGTCTGAAATTTAACATAGAGGAGAACAATGCATCAAGTCTAGGACAACCTGTCACCCTTGATAATGCATCAGCTGCATTGTTTTCGCGTCCCGACTTATATGTGAGCTCATAATCATAGCCAAGCAATTTAGACACCCACTTTTGTTGCTCAGGTGTGGAAATATGCTGCTCCAATAGATATTTAGGACTGAGTTGATCAGTTTGGATGTAAAAGTTTCTACCCATCAAATACGGCCTCCATATTTGAATCGCCAACATTTCTTTGGTTTACACAGACCAAGAGTGTCGGGTGATGCCCAAGGCTCTACTCATGAAAGCAATCGTCCTCCTTTTTTGACTCAAAGCCGCTCATATTCCATCTCCAGAAGCATCTGTTTCAATTGTGAATGGCTCATTAAAATTTGGCGTTCTCGTCATGACTGTTTGGAGTTCCTGGAAAGCACTATCAGCTTCCATAGTCCATTTGAAATTTCCCCATTTTATCAGATTTGTGAGTGGATGTGCTATGAGACCATAATTGCAAACAAATATTCGCTAACGTGTAAAGCCTAAAAATCCACGTAATTCAGAAACATTTGTAGTATGGGGCCATGCAGTTCAACATAGATTTAATTTTTTCTTGGTCCACCTTAACTTCTTCAGGGATTACAATATGCCCAAGGTACTCCAACTCTTGTAGCCCAAATGCATATTTCCTCAATTTTACAAAAAACTGATGTTGCCTTTACACTTCAAAAGCTTTTCGAACTTGTTCAAGATGTATTGCCCAGTTAGGGCTATAAATTATGGGAAAATAATTGAAAAGTCCATTTTTATATTTCTTTTTTATGAATTGGTCCACTCTTGTATTTTTCTTAGTAAAAAGGATAAATCATTTGTATTAAGACAATTTAGCTCATCTATCCAACCCTAAAAAAACCCACCACGTTTTCATAAATAAAAAAAAACAAAAAATAAAAAAAACTATAAACTGACACCCTCGTCCAACTGAAAAAACAAATTCTATCTAATTTTTAATCAAATTACATATTTTAATTTACGTTTTCAATCATCATAATTTTTCATTACAGTTCATATATTTTTGTTCTCTTTAATTTGACAATGATATTGCTATTGTTGTCATAGTGTTAGTCATAGTGTCAACTTGAATGATATTACTTATGTATTTATGATTAATTGGTATGAAATTCAGTTGCGAAACATTGTATGAATCGAGTTATTGTCATTGTCGAGGATAATTTAAGAATTATCTTAAATAATATTATTTGTGTATTTATTTATTCTGTGACTTGTTGACAAGTTGAACCAAGCCAATATATTTGTATCACAACTATACCATTAAATCAATGAAATACAATTCTTCTCAATGTTGATATGGTAGCAGAGCAAGATATCAATTTTATCTCTCACATTACGCTAAACCCTCTTTCTACACCCTAATTTCTTCTTGTTAGGAACATTTTATTATATTTTGATGATGGCCATACTAACTGTTATAAAAATCCTGAAAATAAGTTAGAATTCTCTATATAAGTCTTTACTTTGAGTCTGACATGTTGTATAAGGTGAGTCAGACAAGTATTGTACTAGTTGGTAGGACGACAAAGTAAAATCAGATGTTCAGAAAAGTAAAAGCGGCCAAGTACCAACAGAGAAGCATGAAGACATATGGTACGACTTATAACCAAGGAAGTCTGTGTAAGTTACATTCCAAGCAATGAAACTTAATGTTTAAATATGGTGTACACTGATCTCACACAAATCAAGGATCTGTGAAGTACAAGGATTCTCCTAAACTGAAAAGAATGAAGGAAACAATGAATCGGCAAAGTGAACTGACTTTCGGCTGAGTAAAGCAGTAAAGGAAGATCTAAGCGGCAAAGTCAGAAAGACCACTTAACTATTCAGGGAACGGCCAAGTAAACTTTACTTGATCAGATTTTTAAATATGAAGAAGACCCAGAGGATCAATCATTAAATGCACATTCAATTGAAGATCAATCAATGACGGATTTTCTGCTAAACGTTTGAAGAAAAATCCGATCACTGAAATCAAGGAGGATTTAATTAAGGGGGAATCAAGAATAAAATCAAGGATTATTCCCCTCATTAATAGAGCCAACAGACGGAAATTCAAATCAAGGTTTATCAAGGCTATAAATAGAGGGCATTCACAGACAAGAAAAAAGACACACAAGAGAATGATCAAGTCTGAGAATTTACAAGCAGAAACCTTGTCAAATTGAAAAGCCTTCATCTGTGCTAAAAGTGAAACATCTAGTGATCAACTCAAAACTTAGAACTACAATTCCAACATCAAGCATTGAGTCTGATCAACAAGTTTTGTGAATCCAATTCACTTCAATCAAGCAACTGAATCAGAGGCATCTGAGAAGGAGTCGTGTTTGTGATAGCTGCTGAAGGATTTGTTCCCAATGAGCAGTGAAAGAGACTGAGTCACTGAAGCTTTTGAAGCCAAGAAGTGATAGTTTTGAAGATTGTGAAGCTTGTGTAGTCAAGGACAATCAGACTATTGTATCTGTGAAAACAATAGTGAAATTCCTCCAATCATCACAAGAGAAGAGTGGATTAAGGGATTACAACACCCTAAACCACTATAAACCTTGTGTCAATTTACTTTATGCAATTTACCTTACTGCATTTACTTAATTGCTTAAATTATATCATATATCTGTGATTGCATAAACTACTTTGAAACAACATATTAAGAAGGGACTTATCCGTTGCCCAAAAGCTTTTAAACACAAGAAAAGTTTTTGAAACTCCACTATAGTCATTCACCCCCCCACCCTCTGACTATAGTTTTACCCTTCTTTGGAACCAACAATTGGTATCGGAGCAGTGTTCCTAGTATCAAAACCTGTTCAGATCTAATTTCTGGTAACAAGGAGATCACACATTTTCAATGTAGTTTTTCAAATTTGTGCTTTCTTTACACACACACACACACACACACACACACACACATATATATATATATATATATATATATATATATATATATATATATATATATATATATATATATATATATATATATATATATCTTATTTGTACTTATGGATTCCTCAAAATTTATGTCAAAGGTACCTATATTCAATGTTAATAATTTTGATGAATACAAAATAAGAATGTTGTCTCATCTTGCAGCAACTCATGAGGAGATGTTGGATGTGATCAATGATGGGCCAATCGTGATTACAACTGTGATAGCCACAAGAGCATATCAAGGAAAGGTAATAGACAAACTCAAGAAAGATTGGACCAAGGATGACAAAAGAAGAGCAAATCTCGATTTTGCTGCAAAATACATGATTTTGAAGACTCTGGACAGTAACATGTTCATGAGAATCAAAGATTGCAAGACAAAAAAGGAGATGTGGGACAAGTTGGCACTGATCAATGAAGGATCAGAAGCAGTCAAAGAAAACAAATTGTCCGTTGCAAAACAGAAATTTGAGAACATCAAAATGAAGACTGATGAAACCATTGATCAAATGGACAACAGATTCTCAAGCATCACCAGTGAACTACAACAACTTGGTCACACATATCCACAGAAAGAAGTGTGTCTGAAGATCTTGAGAGGCTTACCTGAAATATGGAAGATCATTACATCGGTAATCAGAGGGACAACAAATCTGGCAAACACTGACACCTTGACTCTGATGTCTCAATTAAAAGTTCATGAATTTGAGTTGAACGACGAAGACGGTGCACCAGTAGAGGCACACAAAGCCAGTGCACTGGTTGCACCTCAGCAAAGTAACACAAATGATGCAAACAGCAAAGAGACACAGGAGCTGAAGGAACAGGTAGCTTTACTGGTTAAACATTTTGACAGGTTTACCAAGAAAAAGCAATTCAAAGGAGGCTCATCATCATACAAAAAGTCAAGCTCAAACAAAGACATAAAGAAGGAGGGTGATGAATACAGATGTTTCAATTGCAAAAAGAAAGGTCATTTCAAGGCAGATTGCCCTGAAGAAAATGACAAAGATGAGGAGAAAAAGACGTACAAAACAGCTGAAAAGAATAAAAGCAAGAAGGCACTCAAAGCTGAAACCAGCAGTGAAAAGAATGAGGAATCATCAGACAATGATTCAGATGATGATGAAGCTGACAGCTCAGAAAATGAAAAAGCTTACCTATGCCTTATGGCTAAAGAATCTAATGAAATTGAGGTAACATCTAGCTCATGCTCATAATCTAGTGCATCCACTCCTAATACTGCACAATCTTCTATTCTCCCACTAGATTCTGCAAACATAATCCAAAATCTCATGAGCAAATTTGATGAAATTGAGTTGAATCATGAAATTCTAGAACATGAGTGTGAGATCTAAGAAAGGAAAATAGAAGATTAAAGAAAGAACTGGATAAAGTAAAAGCTGAACTAACTAGTAAGGAGACTTACTCAAATGTTCAACAAGCAGCAGATGATCATACAGCTGGTGTTGACAGACTAGCTGAGAAAGTCTCCCTACCAGTTAAGACAACCAGTGCACCACTAAATGCACCAGCTTACAAACCCTCAAAAAGGTTTGGATCCAGATCTGGTCTTGGCTCCAACAGTCAGGATGAGAATAGAAACAATGGACAACACAATTCTGAATCTAGGAACAATAACGGACCAAAATTCAGAAAAGGACAGACGATAGTTTCAACCACTCATCTTGCACCGGTGAAGTCAAAACCTAGTGTAGTGAAACAACAGAACAAATCATCAATTCAGCTGACTAAAGGACAAGGTTTTCTGAAAGGTAAGGGAAGACTTTACCCTTCGTAGGATGATTGGAATGTTGCACCTCCAAAATACAGGAAGAAACCATTTCATACTATGCAACATGTGTTTAGGAAAAGTCAACCTATACATGTTCCTAGACATATAAAGCAACATGAACACAGATTTCCCACTGCATATTGGAAAGTGAAAAAGGATGCAAATGCACCAAAATGAAGAGAAAAGTATCATAATATCTCTAGTAGAAACATTAGAAAGTATTCTGTCATGCCTTATACATATGAAGAAGATGACTTTGGATACACACTAGAAGTAGGAGGCATGACTGCTAACAGGTATGGACCCAAGCAGTGTTGGGTACCTAAACATAATTAATTTGTTTTGTAGGATGTCTGGTACATAGACAGTGGATGTTCCAGACACATGACATGGAACAAAGATTGGCTCACTGACTTCAAAGCTTTTGATGGACCCAAGGTTACCTTTGGAGGCAAAGAAAACCCTGGTAAAATCAAAGGGGAATGCATAATGCAAAAGAACAACTTGAAGATTCAAAATGTGGCCTATGTTAAAGGACTGAACTTCAACTTACTGAGTATCAGTCAATTCTGTGACAAATGCTACAATGTTCACTTCAACAAAGAAGGATGCAGAGTGATTCACATTCAAACCAACACAGTTGTGCTTACAGGAAGAAGAGAAGACAACATGTATGTGGTAGATTGGAAGACATCAAAAGCAGAAACATGTTTGCTTGTAAAAAATAAACAATCAACCAATTGGATTTGGCATGGAAGACTAAACCATCTAAACTTCAAAACTATCAACAAACTGTCAAAGAAAAAGCTGGTTGAAGACCTACCAGAGATCACATTCAAGAAAGAATGCCTCTGTGATGCATGTTAAAAAGGGAAGCAAATCAAAAGCTCATTCAAGTCAAAACCCTATCAGTCAACTACAAGAATCTTACATTTTCTGCATATGGATCTATTCGGACCAGTCACACTAGTCAGTATAAGTGGAAAGAAATACACTCTAGTAGTGGTGGATGATTTCTGTAAGTATACCTGGATCATATTCATGAACAAAACGATAGAGACACTCAAGAAGTTACCTGATTTGCAAAGAAGAATTCAGAATGAGAAGGAACTAAAGATCATCAAGATCATATCAGACAGAGGCACAGAGTTTCTAAATGAAATTATCAGAACCTACTGTGAAGAAAATGGAGTACTGCACCAACTATCAGCAGCAGGGACTCCACAACAGAATTGTGTAGCAGAAAGAATAAACATGACACTCAAAGAAGCAGTCAGAACAATGATTGCAGAAGCATGCCTACCAAAGAGATTTTGGGCTGAAACAACAAATACATCATGCTATACTCAAAACAGATCAATCATCCACAAATATCATAAAAAGACTCCATATGAATATGGAATGGAAGAAAACCTAATATCTCATATTTGCATATGTTTGGATCAAAATGTTTTGTTTTGAACAGGAATCAGTTACATACTTTTGATGAAAAGGCTGAAAGTAATCTTTATGGGATACTCAGACACCAGCAAAGTGTACTCAACAAAAGAACCTTGGTAATTGAAGAATCAATTCATGTAGTCTTTGATGAGCCAAACACAAATGGTGGAAACCTTCAAGAACTTGAAAAGTAGGACCAAGTCAAGTCTATATGAATACAACAATACCAACTACTATTCTAAATCACAATTTTTGAAATCAGGATGAATCTCCAGTCAATACAATAGAAGAAGTACCTGTACAAGAGCATGAAGCTGATACACAAAGTGAAGTTATGGGAGCACCAAGTCAAGAACAACTTTAATCTTATCTCAATTGGCTAAGAGATCATCCTGTAAACCAAGTCATTGGAGACATTCCCACAGGAGTCAGAACCAAAAGACAACTAGAGCATATGCTAACTTGTTTTCTATCTCAAGTAGAGCTCAAAACAATAGATGATGCAATCCAAGAGGCTGATTGGATTACAGCCATGCAAGAAGAGCTAAATGAATTTGAAAGAAATGAGGTCTGGGAACTTGTTGATAGACCGGACATGGCCATCATCATAGGAACAAAATGGGTATTCAAAAATAAGATGGACGAACAAGGAACATTTTTCAGAAATAAAGCAAGGCTACTTGCAAAAGGCTACTCTCAAGAAGAAGTATATGTGGAACAACCTCCTGGTTTTCAACTCAAATGAAAAGAAGATAAAGTATACAAGCTCAAGAAGGCTCTTTATGGACTTAAACAAGCACCTAGAGCCTGGTATGAAACTTTATCACAATTCTTGATCAATAATGGATTCAACAAAGGAACTATTGATAAGACTCTTTTCAAGCTAGAGGAAGGAACAAGTACATTGCTAGTACAAATCTATGTTGATGACATTATTTTTGGATTAGAAGATGAAAAGTTGTGTGAGAAATTTGCAAATCTAATGAAGAGCAAATTTCAGATTAGCATGATGGGAGAATGGAATTACTTTCTTGGTCTACAAGTGAAACATTTGAAAGATGGCATCTTCATAAATCAGGCCAAGTACATAAAAGACTTGATACACAAATATGGTATGGACACAAGTGGCACATCAGATACACAAATGTGTGCAAGAGTTATTCTTGGAAAAGATGAAGCTGGAAAAGATGTTGATCAGAAAATGTATAGAGGAATCATTGGATCCCTACTATATCTAACTGCAAGCAGACCTGACATAGCATTTGCAGTAGGAGTGTGTGCAATATTTCAAGCTCAACCAAAGGAATCACATCTTCTAGAAGCTAAAAGAATAATCAAATACCTTAAGAACACCATCAATGTTGGAATTTGGTATCCAAAAGATGGACGATTCAAGTTGATATCATATTCAGACTCTAACTATGCTGGATGCAAAATAGATAGAAAAAGCACCTCTGGAACTTGTCAAATGCTAGGCAGTAGACTAGTTTCATGGTTTAGCAAAAAGCAAAACTCCATAGCTACATCAATAGCTGAAGCAGAATATATAGCAACAGGCAGCTGTTGTGCACAAGTACTATGGATTAGGCAACAGCTAAGGGATTATGGAATGGAGGAAAAGACAATTCCAATCACGTGTGACAACACAAGTGCCATATCTATCACTAAAAATCCAGTGTTGCACTCAAGAACAAAGCATATTGATGTAAGACATCATTTTATCAGAGATCATGTTGAAAAAGAGGATGTTATTATAAGATACATACTCACTGAAGATCAATTGGCTGACATCTTCACAAAACCACTCAGTCATGAAAGATTTAGCATGTTGAGAACTGAGTTGGGAATGATTGAAATTGACTAAGTAGCAAAGAGTGGCTAACTGGAGTAATCAGCTAAGTGACTTCACGCTGATTAAATCTTTTCCATTACAGGAGATGTAGCAGGTAAGGCACTGGTACTCAGCGAAGTTAACTGCACTGATTGTTAGGAACAGATATACACAGCAGCTCAGTGAAGAAGTCACTATACCGGATTACTGACCAACCAAGTCACTCCACCGAAATACGAATGGGAATCACCAACAAACTAAAGTATAAACTAAATCAGTTTAATACACATGGAAAATCAAGAAGTTATGGAAGATTATACTGTGAAATATCACACACGTGGAGATCATTTTTTCAATCGTGGAGGTAACTATATTATTCTCCTAATTACAACCATCTCGATTCCCGGGATTTATCATTACTTACCTCAATCCACTCCCCCACTTCACTCAAATATCAGGATTTACATACATAAAATCAAGCCATTACAACACAAAATCCTTCCATATTCAACCACGTTCATACTACACAAACCATCCTTATAAACTACACTTAGAGATTTTTCAGAATTCTTTACGCTCTCTTGCAAATCATAAACCCTATTTTCTCACTGCAAAATCAAAGCTTTCTCTCAAATATCAAACAATGGCCTCAACATCTTCAACCACTCAAACTAGAAAACAGTATGAAAAATCAATTGCCACTGGGTCGTTCTTTCAAGATGCACACTACTTAAAGCTATGTGGAAATGACGAAGATGCACAAAAACTGGCAACTAGATGCAAAAACCTAAAATTATCAACTTTTCTAAATCCTCCAATCACCGATATTTGCTATGAAAGTCTAATCTCATTCTGGAAGACTGCAAAATATATCCCTGGGATCCCTGCAGAAGAAGGTGACGAATGGGAGGAAGACAAAATCACTGCATCTGTCAATGGCCAGAAGTAGTTATTACAGCGAAGGTAATTCCCAAACACCTCAAACTTTCAAATAATGGTCAAGCAAAATTGGCTCTTGTTCCACAAAACTTGGATGAATTCTGGGATACAATCGCTAAAACAGAAAACCCAGGTCCTAAGAAATTCATTTGTCTTAGGTCTGCTGCCTTGAAGAAATCTTTCAACGAATTCAGTGCCTTAGTCAGAAAAACAATTGAAGGAAAGTTCGGGGCAAACAATGCCATGACAGAGGTCAGAATGCGTCTTATAGGAATCATCTATCACAGTCCGAAGTTTAATTGGGCCACTTATTTCTTCCTGAGAATCAAAGAACAAATCCATAAAGAGGCAACTCCTGCTAAAAAGGGGTTAGCAGAAGGAAAGCATAAAAAAGGGATTTTCTGGGTAAAGAAATCCTATGGGATTCAACTAAACTCTCTTTTACAATGCTTGCAAGTACCAGTTGTCCAACTTCATAAGTTGCATGAATCCAAAACAATGTTCACGTATGTCAAACAACAAAAGCAAGCAGGAGGAGGAAAGAGAAAGCAAGTCCTAAAACACACTTCTAGCCAAAGAAAGAAGCAAAAAGTTCAAAGAAATTTGGACAAGGAAGATTTTGGAAAGTTGATTGATGAAGACGAAGAAGATGATTCTGAAGCAGAGGTAGAACAACCAGTGGAAGAAAGTGGAAATGAGGATGAACAACCTCATAATGAGGAGGTTGAGGAAGACACTGGAGATGATGAAGAAACTCCAGACGAAACGGCACAACTGTCTGCAAATGATATTGATGACCGAATTGCAGCATATCTTGAATGGAAGGAAGGTGATTCTAGATTTCAGCTTCAAGACTCAGAACGCATGCTTTATGAGGAAGCTTGGTTTTTTAATTTTCTTGGAATCACAGCCATTGTTGGTGTACTAGATGAGTCACCACTCTGGGATATGGTGGATGCGGCAAAGGCAAAGATGCATCCACCCTCTAACAAAGAAAGTGATGACCCAGCTGATGAAAGTGATAACCATGATGATGACGATGGTGATGATCACAATAATGATGATGGTGCTGATCGACATGGTGATGACCCAAGGGACACTACTGATGACCAAGGCAAAGATGATGAACCAATAGCGGATGCAATTGATGATAACATTCTCTTAAGCTCTTTTCTACAGACACATTCATCAGACAAACAAACCTCACCAGCTAAGACAACACATCAGCCACCATCTGGTGACATTCCAGCTGACCCTACCGCAGTGTTGGACACTGGGTCAGCTGCTGCAACACCACTCAAGGCAATTCCCAGCACAGAGCAAGGAGGAATAGGAGACAGTGCTGCACCACAACTCACTTCCACTCAAGTCCTTGAAGAAGTAGAAGCTGGTACAGATATTACTCAACATCAAGATAGAGGACAACAAACAGTACCAGATCCAACTGACATCCATCACACACCTACTCAACCGACCACCGGAATAACAAATCCATGACTTCAGCATTTAAAGATGAAAGTCACTCCATTGAAAGAAGATTCCAGGCTGTTGTTGAGTACATTGATGCACATAATATTTTTTTGCAAAGACAAGGAGACTTGCTCAAACAGTTAAACCTCAATATCATCAACAATCTTGCAGGACTCAGACAGTATATTTCTCAAGAAAATGAGTCCATGGCACTTGCTTTTGGCACCAGATTTAGAAGTGTAACCCAAAAGCTGACTGATCATGACTCCTGGTTCACATCCATTGAGTCCAAACTAGACTCACTGATTAGTACAGCTGAAGCTACAAACACTATCTTGCTCCAACAGGGTATTGATGTTGCCAAAAAGGGGGAAACAAGAGACAAGCCTGAAGGATCAATAGTTAGACCCACAAATTTTACAAAGGAATAGCTGAGAGCAAGGGACAGAGAAATAAGAATCAGAAATGAGGCTGAAGAGCAGCAAAGGAAGGCCAGAGAAGAAAGAGAAAAGGCCTCAAATGAACCCTGCACAGGATTTCCTCATCCTATCCAAAGAAGGGATGATGATAAAGATAGATCAGGTGGACAACAAAGACCTGGATCAAGCCAGCAAAGGAGATCAGCAAGAGAACACAGAACCTGTACAAGCACAGAGAAAAGAAGTTTCCCAACTCACAGAAACAGGCAAGAATATGAGGCTGAGATCCTAGATCATGTAAGAGAATTTTTCAAAGTCCAAGAAGGGTTGTTTCCAAATCAAACACAAGATGAAGCTTGGGCAGACTGGCTAAGCTATCAGGATGAACAGAAGAGAGTTGACATGGCCAAAATATACAATGACATTAAAAGACAACATGCATCGCTCCAGCAAAGTGTTGGAACCAGCAGACCAAGTACAGCCATACCACTTTCTGCAAAAGGACCAGAATATTTACCAACTGAGCAACAAGAAGATTTCAACTACATGGAAAAATTCTTCAACCCTATGGGGAGAATGAACAAACAAGACCAATGGGGTCTGTACAAAAATCTGAAGTTTGCTGACTCACACATTGCAGAAGCTAGGGATAGACTTGAGAAGTATTTTGGAGAACCTAGGGAAAATGAGACTATGCCTGATTTTAACAGACTTGTTGCCAAGAGAGTATTTCATGAAGTCTCCGAATACACTACTATGGCATACCGGAAGTGGAAATTTCCAGAGATCGATTGGAAAGATATGAAAGAAGTCCAAACCACAAAGTTCAAGAGGTACAAAGCAGAATTAAGTAAAATGTAATTACAGCTATCTGAATATGCTTTGAACTGACTTATCTTATTGCCCTTGAATGGATGAATAAAATTGTTGAACTTTTATTCCACTGTTTATCATGAAAAGTTTTGTTATACTTATGTTCAGGCTTATGAGGGTTTTGGCATCATCAAAAAAGGGGAAATTGTTAGGAACATTTTATTATGTTTTGAGGATGACCATACTAACTGTTATAGAAAGCCTGAAAATAAGTTAGAATTCTCTGTATAAGTCTTTACTTAGAGTCTGACATGTTGTATAAGTTGAGTGAGACAAGTATTGTACTAGTTGGTAGGACGTCAAAGTAAAATCAGATATTCGGCAAAGTAAAAGTGGCCAAGTACCAACAGAGAAGCATGAAGCCATATGGTCTGACTTATAACCAAGGAAGTCTGTGATGACCTTGGATAAGTCTATGTTACATTCCAAGAAATGAAACATAATGTTTAAATATGGTGTACACTGATCTCACACAAATCAAGGATTAATGAAGTACACGGATTCTCCTAAACTGAAAAGAATGAAGGAAACAGTGAATCGGCAAAGTGAACTGACTTTCGGCTGAGTAAAGCAGTAAAGGAAGATCTAAGCGGCAAAGTCAGAAAGACCACTTAACCGTTCAGGGAACAGCCAAGTCAACTTTACTTGATCAGATAATATGAAGAAGACTCAGAGGATCAAGCATTAAAGCACAATCAATTGAATATCAATCAAGGATGGATTTTCTGCTAAACGTTTGAAGAAAAATCCGATCACTGAAATCAAGGAGGATTTAATTAAGGGGGGATCAAGAATAAAATCAAGGATTATTCCCCTCATTAATATAGCCAACGGACGGAAATTCAAATCAAGGTTTATAGAGGCTATAAATAGAAGGCATTAATTGACAGACAAGAAAAAAGACACACAAGAGAACGATCAAGTCTTAGAATTTACAAGCAGAAACCTTGTCAAATTGAAAAGCCTTCATCTGTGCTAAAAGTGAAACATCTAGTGATCAACTCAAAACTCAGAACTACAATTCCAACATCAAGCATTGAGTCTGATCAACAAGTTTTGTGAATCCAATTCACTTTAATCAAGCAACTGAATCAGAGCCATCTGAGAAGGAGTTGTGTTTGTGATAGATGCTGAAGGATTTGTTCTCAAGGGGCAGTGAAAGATACTGAGTCACTGAAGCTTTTGAAGCCAGGGAGTGAGAGTCTTGAAGATTGTGATGCTTGTGTAGTCAAGGACAATAAGGCTATTGTATCCGTGAAAACAATAGTGAAATTCCTCCAATCATCACAGGAGAAGAGTGGATTAAGGTATTACACCACCCTGAACTACTATAAACCTTATGTCAATTTACTTTCTGCAATTTACCTTACTGCATTTACTTAATTGCTTAAATTATATCATATATCTGTGATTGCATAAACTACTTTGAAACAACATATTAAGAAGGGACTTATCCGCTCCCCAAAAGCTTTTAATCCCAAGAAAAGTTTTTGAAACTCCACTATAGTCATTCACCCCCCCCTCTGACTATAGTTTTAAACTTCTCTGGGACCAACACTTCTAAAAAAACCCAAAACAAAACAAACACAGAACCAGACCGACATCTTCTTCCTCAAACAATATCGGAATCTGAAGCAATTACCGGCGAATCGTCTCGATCTTCCTCTCCTCCCTCCTTCACCCCCTCGTCCTCTATCAACGTAATTAAACTCAACCGCTCGAACTACCATCTCGAGGGGCACAACTCCTCCGTTATCTATGTGGTCAAGGCGTAGAAGGATACATCACCGGCGAAATACCTAAACCGGCGGCTACAATCACCGAAAATGGCACAAGAAAACCTAATCCTGCTTACATGACATGGACGAAAACTGACAATTTGATCCTCAGCACCATAACCTCCTCCTTATCTGAAGACGTATTAGCACAAGTGTACACTGAATCCACATCGGCTAGAATTTGGAAAGCTTTGCAGGCATCCTTTGCGTCTCAAAGTCGGGCAAAGCTTGTTCAATTGCGCACCAAATTAGCCTCAATCGAAAGGGTGAATTGACTACAACCGATTACTACTTCAAAATCAAGAACTTGACCGAAAAATTAGCCCCGGGCACCCCTTGACCGCCGATGACCATAGTGCTTACCTTCTCGCCGGACTAGGCAATGATTTCGTTGCTATGGTCACCATGATTTCAGCCCGAAGCTCCATCACCTTTGATGAAGTCTATGATCTCCTCTTGACCACCGAATCCCGGTTGTTCCTCCACAAGCCTATCGTCCTCCCCAATAGCAACCCGGCCGCCACCAACGCCGCCGTCTGCTAACCTGGCCGGACCGTCCCCCAATTCCACATTGTCTCACAGGGGCAGAAATTCACAGAGCAATAGAGGAAGGGGACGTGGTCCACCTCGATCCCAATATCCAAAGAGTCAACATAATTTTAACAATCAAATTAATTATAATGGTAGTCAACAAAATTTTAATAGTCAAAATAATTATAATGGTGATTTGTCCGTTCAGTGCCAAATATGTGTCAAATTTGGCCACACAGCCCAGGCTTGCTATTACCATTATGAATACTCTCATCTGCCGGCTCCTCGTCCTCCTACACCACGTCCTCCGCAAGCCTGTGATGCTTATCCGTATACTCAACCGGGCTCTGAGTGGATTCCCGATACCGATGCCACCCATCATCTTACCAATGATTTCCGCAATCTCAACGTATCCGCTGAGCCTTATGATGGTTCTGAAAAAGGTTTTTGTAGGCGACGGTACAGGTTTGACTATCTCTTATTATGCCACTTCATCTGTAAATTCTCCCTCACAGTCCTTTTATTTGTCTGATGTAATCGTTACCCCCTCCCTTACTAAAAATCTCCAATTTGTACATAAGTTTTCCTCTGATAACTCCGTTTTTTTTGAGTTTCATGGTTCATATTTTATTCTGAAGGATTACTCGGGCCGCATCCATCTTAGGGGACATGTCAATGATGGACTCTACCACTTCTCCACTTCGTTCCACCGCCTCTCTGCTCAAGCTCTAGCCACCTCCCCCACCTCCTCCACCACGAGGAATCAACGTCTTGGTCATTGCTCGTACTCCATGCTTTGTCATGATATAGAAGTCGTTCTATTTTTTCCAATAAAGCACCACATGTTGTGTGGGCACCCTGTTAGTTAGCTAAGAGTTGTCGTTTTCCTTTATATACTTCTGCTGCACCTTTAGACTTGATTTACTCTAATGTTTGAGGTCTCTTTTCTGAGCCCTCGATTTATGGTTCATGTTATTATGTTAGATTTATGGATGATTTTACTAAATATTTGTGGTTTTACCCCTTGAAAAATAAATCCGTGTTGAATCAATTTTCCCGACTTTCTTGCTATGATCGAACGATAGTTTAATATTAAATTGAAAAATATTCAAACTGATTGGGGTGGTGAGTACCATCGCGTTTCCCCCCTTCTTACTTCCCTCGGTATTAGGCATCACCTTTCTTGTCCCCACACCCACGAACAAGTTGGTGCTCTTGAATGCCGTCACCGCCAAATTGTCAAAGTTCATCTCTCCCTTCTTTCCCAGTCCAACCTTCCTCTTCCCCATTGGGAAGATGCCTTCACTACTGCCACTTACATCATTAACTGCCTTCTTACCCGTGCCCTTCGTGACAAGTCTTCTTATGAAATGGTCCACCACCGGCTCCTTGATTATAATTTTCTTTGTGTTTTTGGTTGTGTGTGTTGGCCTTAGCTGCGTTCCTATAACTCTCACAAAACGGATTTTCACCCTAAACCCTGCATTTTTCTTGGGTACAGTCCATCTCACCATGGCTATAAATGCCTCGACCTTGCCTCTTTTCGTATCAACATTGCGCGCCATGTGGTGTTTGACGAATTTGTCTTCCCCTACAATTCCGCTACCTCTAAACCCACTATTAAGACTATCATTGTACCCCTTCATGTCTCCCTACCCGTACCTACCCTTATGAATCCGTCTTTCTCTTCATCTCTTCCTGTTGTCTCTCCTCCGCCCAGCCCTGCGGCCATTTCTCCTAAGTCCGCTTCATCCTCATCTTCGGCCTCTAGCTCTCCTGAGTCATCTCCGAGCCCTACTGCTCCTACCCAGACAATGGTTACCCGCGCTAAAACCAATACTCTCAAACCCATCTTCTGACCCGATTTTGGCCGCTATCCTCTTTCTAAAGCTCTCGTTGCCTCTGCCGATTCCCTGCACCCCACTTCTTAAACTGAAGCCTCTAACATCCCCATTGGCATAATGCTATGAGACAGGAATTGATGCGTTACTGCGCAATCACACCTGGGATCTAGTCCCCGCTACTTCTCCTATGAATATTTTTGGAAATAAATGGGTCTTCCACACTAAACATCATGCAGATGCTCGGTCTGTGCATCACAAGGCTTGCCTTGTGGCCAAGGTTTTCTATTAGGCTGAAGACATTGATTTCACTGACACTTTCAGTCCGCTTGTCAAACCGGTCACTGTTCTTGTTTTTCTTTCTCTTGCAGTTTCATAGGGTTGGTCTTTTCGACAGGTGGACATTCATAATACTTTTCTCCATGGAAGTTTATCTGAGCCTGTTTACATGAAGTAGCCTCAGGGTTTTGTGCACCCTGACTTTCCAGATTATGTTTGTCGTCTCCGACGCAGCCTTTACGGCCTCTGTCTGGCCCCTCGTGCATGGTTTTCTCGGTTTACTGATGTCCTCTCTCGGTTTGGTTTTGTTGGCTATAAGGCCGACACATCTTTATATGTCTACTCTCGTGATAGTGCTCATGTTTTTATTCTTATTTATGTCGACGACATTATTATTACTGGATCTTCATCCTCTCTTGTTGAGAAGGTTATTACCTATCTTGGTCAGCATTTTCCGGTTAAGGACCTTGGTACTCTGTCCTATTTTCTTGGTATTGTGGTGCTTCCCACC
The DNA here is from genome assembly GCA_036785695.1 of Gentiana straminea. Lineage (NCBI taxonomy): Eukaryota > Viridiplantae > Streptophyta > Magnoliopsida > Gentianales > Gentianaceae > Gentiana > Gentiana straminea. Next base: position 7,136,571 of record JAVUPR010000224.1, on the reverse strand, counting down.
TCCGATGGCTTATTTCTCACCCAACAAAAGTATATTTTCTAGCTACTTCAACGTGTTTCCTTAGAAAGGCCAAGCCTTGTCAGACTCCTATGTCAGCCCTTACTCGGTTCACACTCGATGATGGCCCTCCCTGTGCCGACCCATCTCTTTATCGCACGATAGTTGGTGGTCTGCAATATCTAAGATTCACTCGGCCCAACATCACCTTCACGGTTCACAAAGTTAGTAAGTATATGCATTTGCCCACCACGGCTCATTGGGATGTTGTTAAACGCATTCTTCGCTACCTCAAGAACACTATCTCAGATGATATTTTTTTCTTTTGTCGGTCGCCTTTTTCTATTCGATCTTTCTCTCACTCTGATTGGGCTGCTAATAGTGATAACTGCCGCTCTGTTGGGGCGTATTGTGTCTTCCTTGGGGATAATTTAATTAGCTAGCGTACCAGGCAACATTTGATTTAGGAATTATCTGAAATAATATTATTTGTGTATTTATTAATTGTGTGACTAGTTGACCAAGTTGATCTAGGCCTATATATTTGTATCACAACTATACTATTAAATCAATTAAATACAATTGTTCTCAATGTTGATGATCATTGTTGTCATAATGTCCATCAATAATGACAAAATGAATGACACTACTTATGTATTCATGTTAAGTCGGTGTGAATTGACATTGTTGCCAAATTGTCAATTAGTAGTGTCGTCATTGTTTGACACTGACTATTGTCACTACGGTCATAGTGTCAATTAGTAGTGACAAATTGAATGAAATCATTTATGTACTTTTGGTCAATTAAAGTGACAATTAGTAGTGACAAAATGAATGAAACTATTTTTGTATTTTCAGTGAATCAGTATGGCAATTTGTAGTGTCATTGTCCGACATTGACCATCGTTACTGTCATAGTGTCAAATAGTAGTAACAAATTGAATCACACGATTTACGTACTATCGTAAATTGGTGTGACAATTGATAGCGATATTGTAAAGACCCCTTTTTAAAATTAAGGGTATTTACATCTTGTTGAGTTATTTTAGAAAATATATATGTACATGTATTTTAACGGTTAAATAATTAACCGAAATAATACTCGGTTTAAGTAATGGTGTCGTTAAATATGGAAAATATATTTATTTATAGGTAACATCAAATAAATAACATTTCTCCAGAAGATAATTGTATTAAGATTGGATTAATACAATTAACAATATATATATAAAGATAAATAGGGTAATACCTAAAACCTAAATATCTAACCTATATATACTACACATTGGCAGTAGTAGTAGTCATGTGAATAGAAGGAAAAAAAAAAGGTTTCCTGCCGCCGCCGAGAAGAAGAGGAGAAAAAAAATAAAGGTGCTCCTGTCACCTGTTGGTATACCGTTTCTTGATCTAATTCAAGAATAAATTATTATATTATCAACCAAGTGTTATTCAAGATGATTCAAAGCAATAATCGTCACGTGATTTTATGTTTTCTAGGTAAAAATCCATCTTTTCGTTCCTACAGAAATCTAAGATTCGTTATTGATAAAGTTATAGTTTTTATCGTAGATTCATGATTTCTAGGTGATCTTTTGTTTGTGTCTTTTCCTGAATCTGAATCGTTTCGTAGTTCGTATGCATTAGAGGTAAGGATTGTATAATTGAAGGGTGACGAAGTTGGAAATCGTTGGCTGATAAATCCAGGGTATTCTTCCTCTTAGTGACAATCTGTTCAAGGTGGAGCCCTAAAAAAAATATGAAACGGGGGGTGTTTTTGTGCTGGTTTAAACTGCACTTGAGAGACTATATCTCAAGCTGCCTACGTATCCAATGCCTGTATTGGAATCAAGTATCCGTAGTTCCTTAGGGCTTGTTTATATAGAGAGGGGCTTGTGCCCTAGCATTGCACGTAGCGTGTCCATGTTGGACTCTAATTTCGTGTTCTCTAAGGAAGATATAATTATGGTTTGATCTCCGTGATTTTGGGAGATAATTACGGGCATATCTTGGATGCTAGGATCAGGACCTTTATGATTTGGGATTCCTTCTGTATTTATCTGATAGTAATATGCATGTGGGGGGATTGGATTCAAGATAGACCTGGACTGAGCCTTAGGGGCTCGTTTACGCCTAGGCCGACCTGCCATGGTCGGAGAATAGCCGAGCGGAGCTCGGCACAGATTCTTGGGGCTCTTGGACCTTAAGGTATTTCCTTCTTGCCTCAATTTATTTTTAGACGACTATGGGGATGACATATGGTGAGGTGTTGGTCCGACCTCCATTATAAGCCCCCCAGATTCAATACAGCTCATGAGTTCAGCTCGAATCTACCTAAATTGTAGCTCGACTCGGTCGTCCAGACTTGCCGTTTCCTGTATTTTGAGTGCCAGGTGGAAAGGCTATCGTTATGACGCAATTATGACTGTTACGGGATTCGAGACATCGTTGCCCACTCATTTGAATTGGAGCGGTTTCCAGGGCATGTTTGGAGGGTTTATAACCCGTCATGTCAACCATCATTTCACCCGTCATCTTTTCGTGGCTATGTTATTCCGTTGAAGAGATCCGTCACAATCCCCATTTCTTCCTTTTCTGGTGCTATTGGTTAATGAGGGGATCACCTTCTCCCGATTCATCTGGAGAGGAGCCACTTTCGGCTAGGACCAAAGCTATCATAAGGGAGTCATGCACTAGGCCGGTGGTTTTTGAAGAAATTCCCTGGGTCCTTTCGCAACCGGTGTCTGTAAGACTTCATGTCCTTCGTCAAGTGCATATGCCTCCCTTCGGAGGTTTAAGGCTCAACAGGATACTCAGGACAGTATGGGTGGACATAGGGTAGGTTTGGCTCTGACTCATAATAGTATGGAGTATATTTGTCACGAATAATAGGTAAATCTTGAGGAATTCGCACCCTTGCTTCCTGTCGACCCGCGTCCGTACGCGTCGCGGCCTCTGGATGGGTACTTTTCCATCTATGAGGCCCAGCTAAAGGCCGGCCTGAGGTTACCTTTGTGTCCTGCGTTGTCTTCTATGTTGCGGCATTATGGGATAGGTGCAGCTCAAGTAGCTCCCTCAGGGATTAGGAGTGTGATAGGGTTTGCCATTTTCTGCCTGGTGGTTGGAGTCTGTTTCTCGGTAGGACTCTTCCGAGTATTTTTACCACTTTGCACAGAGTCTGGGACTCAAAGGATGGTATCACTTTCCCCAACGACCAAGAGTAAAGGAAATGCTTGTGGTTGGCCCAACGAATAACGAATGGCGAGGTCGCTTTTTCTATTTTAGAGATAGGAAGAGATCTTGGCTGGGGAGCTGGGAGACAAGTTCTCTGCAAAAGGATGAGTGTCCGACCATTCAAGATTCTGCCTCTGTAGACATTGTTTGGAATGCTGGGATTTTCATGAGGTTCCGTGAGCTTTCTTCCAAACTAATCATTGCCGCTTGTCCAAGGCCGGCCCGACCCCCACGTTCCCTTAAACAACGACAGTTGGGATGTCTGTAAGTATCTCTATTTTCTTATTCATTCGGTTTTCCAATTAGTTCTTGTAATTTTTGGACTTATTCTTATTCCCACGGCTCAGACCATGGGGTCCTCTCTTGATGCCAACACAACTCGTTTAATATATGAGCTAGAGGACAATGCATTGATGGGGCCTCATTCTCCTAGCAGAGGCTCGGATGTTCCTGTCATCGAGGTTTCTTCTTTAAAAGCTCATTTAGTACATGATGATAAAGAGAGAGAGAGAGACTTCTTATTACGTGTAATCAATCCGGATCACAGTAATCGCCTTGATCGAACCATCTATCGTGACATTACGGGTAATCAACCCGGATCACAGTAATCACCTTGATCGAACCTCGATCTATCGTCTTATTACGTGTAATCAACCCGGATCACAGTAATCGCCTTGATCGAACCTCGATCAATCGTCTTATTACGTGTAATAAACCCGGATCATAGTAATCACCTTGATCGAACCTCGATCTAACATCTTATTACGTGTAATCAACCCGGATCATAGTAATCGCCTTGAGCGAACCTCGATCTAACATCTTATTATGTGTATTCAACCCTGATCACAGCAATCGCCTTGTGTAAACCTCGATCTAACATCTTATTATGTGTAATCAACCCTGATCACAGTAATCGCCTTGACAGAACCTCGATCTAACATCTTATTATGTGTAATCAACCTGATCACAGTAATCACCTTGATCGAACATCGATCAAAACATCTTATTATGTGTAATCAACCCTGATCACAGTAATCACCTTGATCAAACCTCGATCGATCGTGACATTATGTGTAATCAACCCGGATCACATTAATCCCCTTGATCGAACCTCGATCTATCGTGACATTATGTGTAATCAACTCGGATCACATTAATCGCCTTGATCGAACCTCGATCTATCGTGACATTATATGTAATCAACCCAGATCACAGTAATCGCCTTGATCGAACATCGATCTATCGTGACATCATGTGTAATCTGTTAGGTGTAGTGCCCGAAAGACAATTTGTGTAATTGTTTTTAATAATGAATGACATAATTTATCTCACCTTATTACTTGCTTTGTGCTTGTAAAATAATACACTGCTGCAAACCCTAAGTATATCTGTATGTAACCACTTAACTCAGTGTATGGATAACACGTGAGGATTGAGTTAGTGGTGATATACTTAAACTGTTAGTCCGTGGTGAACTTAATCAGAGTTTAGGGTCTCTTGATTAAAACACCAATAATGCGCCCAAAACACCTTAGGGTGTGATAGTCTTATCCGGACTGTCGGTAGAGGGTACCTACGTGGGGCATTTATATATGATGGAATTCATATAGGACTGGACCGATTTAATATGTATTTCTCGGTATAATTCCGTAATCGAGGAATCTTATTAAATCATTAGATGATCATATATGGATCAACCTTAATCCTGAGGTGATCACAGGGTGCTGCTTGTCCCGGGGTAGTGTTTGATGTGTTAGTTACGGTTCACTTAAATAATGTGTTCCAAGCCACTTCTCATTGGCACTATCTCCAGATGAGTGAGTAGTTCTGATTTTCACAGACATGGAATCCATTCCTTCCTGCGGGAAGTAGAGAGACAATCCCCTTATTTGTTAGCCTTAAGAAAGTGATCGATCGGCCGAGTTCACATTTGACTAATTAGCTACTAGTCAGATATGTGCACTAATTGATCATTAGGGGGTTAATGGTAAATAAGGATAAGATATTCTGAGTCGGGTTCACGGAGACTTCCCACTCGTAATGGACGATCTATGGAGGGTTAATCCGTATGTAGTGATTATATCAATGGACGCTTATTCACTCTATGGGTTGAGTATAAGTATACATCTATAATCGGTAGAGTTCAGTTTTGGGTTTATGGTGGCGTAATCCCGGAATTAATAATTAATGTACTTATTCTGTTCGATGAATAATTAATTATTGGAGCTACTGGTTATAGGTCCATGGTCCCCGATGTGGCTTCTGTAATTCGGAATAATAATCTTGTTATTTGGGCCTCAGTGATAATTAATTGGCTAGGCTAATTAATTGATATGCATGGATATTATTTAGTTGGGCTAAATAATATAATACACATAAAAGACATTTTATGTGGGCTTGGAAACCCTAAAGGTGGCGCCTATGTGTTGATTAATTAGAGAGAAATTAGTTTTCTTGGATAATTATTTGACATGTGATTTATCTTTTATTTGTTAAATGATAATTCATGGAATATTAGATAATAATGTGATTTTCCTAATTTGTTTGGGATAATCATTTTATTTATCTTTTATTTGGAATAAAGGATTAATGGAATAATTATCTCTTAATTATTTAATCCTTGGAGGACAAGGTTTACTCTCCTATATAAAGAGAATTCTCCCAAGCCTCAATATAATTGGCAAATTTCGACCTAGCCACTTTGAAAGGAGAGAAAAATTATTTTTTCTTGTCTTGGGTTTTAGAAGAAAAACTCTAAGTTTTTCTTGAGTGTTGCATATCAAGGAGGCTTGAGTATCAAGAAGGGTGTCCACCAGCCGCCGTTTGGAGAACACATCGGAAGATCTTGGCATCTCTTCCTACTATTGGTAACTTGATCTTAACCCCCTTGTAGTGTTTAAGTCCTTTAACTATGTTTTATGATATGTAAATCGTGATCCATCCGCTGCGCGTAGATCTAATTTGTTTAGATCTAAGAACCTGCATCCTTCATGTGGTATCAGAGAAAGTTTCCATGATTTATATAGTCATAATCGTAGTTAAACGATTTAAATGAGTGGAATTGCATGTAGGTATTTTTTTTTACTTATTTTATGCATTGATGTGATTAAAATTGTTATGGTTGAAGAGATGGATTGGGGTTGGCATCGTTTACCCGTTAGATCTATTGTAAACTCATATGAACGATGAAAATTCGTTCATATGAGTATAGGAAATTATGTAATTTAATTTTTTATTGCAAGTTTAATTTCCAGAAAATACATCTGTTTAGTAGCTGTATAGTATTTTCGTTTTTACCGCTGTTTGAGACGTTACAATGAAGATCCCTCCGGTCAGAATCAATATTACAAGTTGATGAACAATCCCACAAAATTTGGTGTCGATCAGAGTCCGTTTGGGTATCCGTTCGTTGCTGCGAAGTGGCTGCTGTAACAGAAAAACGCAGGATTCACAGAAACCCTAACTGTGACTTCTTCGATTTTCTGGGAACAATTAGACCGTTCAAATTCAAATCCGACCGGTCAGATCTCATATCATGGAGTTTTGGACGTGAGGTAAAAATATCAGGTCGATCGGGATCCATCTAGATTCCCGATCGGCCTCGGGAAGTCAATGATGCGCTGCTGTAAGAATCTGTTTCAGCAGCAAGTTGGGCGGCTCACTGAGGAATATTGACAAGTCAAAGTTCCGATCCGACCGTCCATCTTGAAGCCTGAAGAATGAAGATCAGATCTGGAAAGTTTCATCCCGATCCAAGTTCGTTTGATATGCCGATCGTCGAAGATTCTCAACAGCTGCAGATTAGGGTTTTAATTTATTTTCGAATAGATTAGTTACGGGGGTGCCAACGGTCCATCTCGGTGTTTATTTTCCGCACTAGTATACATGTGTAGATTGTATGAGTAGAACCGGAAAATTGCCATGACATGCATCATATCATGAATTCCACTCCATATGCATACATGTAGAAATTAATTCGAGGAATTAGTTAGGCATGTATAAAACACACGATTAGTTTTAATTAATTGTTTGATATTAATTAGAAACTAATTAGGGTAAAAACCGAGGAACACGGGTTTTTTCAATCGTCGAGGTTGGGTGATGGATTCTCGGTGAATTCCACCTTACCTAAGACGAGATTACGTTTTTGTTCCGTAGTGTCTACGTGAAAGTTTGATGTTTAAGGATTGGATAATCACGGGCAAACAGGTTCGAAAGTTGTTTAACCTCAGTTGGGTGGTCAACAGTAGCTACGGCTCGATCGACTTCACCCTCCACGTGTGGCGTTTGCACGGGGATCTCGCAAGGCTGAGTCATCCGAAGAGCCACTACGGCTTAACGGAGCTCCCATACACTTGATCCGTCCGACGGCCACATATGTTCTAACGAATAGGTCGGGTGGGTTAGCCCACATAACCGACAACATTCGGGCCTGTGAATTATTGTTCCTTAATGTAACATCAAGTCCAAAAACGTGATCAGTAAACCCACCACTTTTTCAAAATATTGAGTGGGAGCGGGAGAGGCGACAGCCGACCCCACGGCCTCTACTGTTGACACAAGCAACGTGAGAGAATGGTGACGCCTCGTGCCAGCTTTGATTTCGGCCCCCTAAGGAAGGCCTTCACCGCTATCAAAATTCAAGGCTTGGTCTCCGAAAGGATAGGATTTTGGGTACTCGCCGGGTCACTGACCGACCCTAAGACGGCACACTCGGGGTCTACCTAAAAATCTGAGACAGTAGGTCACACTCATAAAGGGTATTTTTGGTAGTACCTTGGCTAAAAAAGGAAAGGTGATTGACGATCACAAATGAGATGTTCGATTCTCAATCTGATCGTCAATATTAATCGAAACCTCTTTGACCTACCCTAAGGCGGCACTGAGGCATTAGATTAAATCCTTGGAATGGTAGGATAGACTATAAGTAATTAGTTTATGTTCCTAAAATTTTAGTAGTGTATGATTTGGATTTATTTTCTCGTCGTTTATTTACAACTATTTATATATCTCTCTAGGGTACTAGACTGCTAGTGTATGTAAAATTGACTAGTAACGACTTCGTTAAAAGTGGTAAGTAACTAGAACGTTGTATTTATTAATCTCACATGCGATTAATTTTTCGGAAGAGATATATCTCTTGAGCCTTCAAAACTTAAGTGACGTAAATAAGTATGTCACTGCTGTCAATCGTGCAGAACGAGAGACAACCGTAGTTAGTTTGAAAGGTGATTGGGACGATAAAATTCTTCCAGTGAATTTTAATTGTGTAGTGTCTACACGAGAAATTTTCTAATAGAAAAATTGGAGACTCATAAATTAAAGTGTCGCTGGTTAGACGGTATTTGGAACCGATAAACTAGTGGGAGCTTTTATCCTATGTTTTTCTAATTTATTAGAAAATTAGTCACACTGGGTAATGCTTTCACTAGACATCCCACAGTTCACGAGTAGTATCTACTCAAGCGAACTGCTAGTTCAAGACTATTTCCTTTTAAGGAAAGTTAAGAATGGGAAAGAGTGTTTATAAGTGTTAATCATCTTAACTAAAGTTTTGAGGCTAAACCGAAACATTAAAGAAAGTATAGGATAAGGAAAGTGATTTCAGATCACTAACCAATGAATCCTTAGCGAGTTTCTTAACCGAGTAACTTGACTCGGTAGCTTAGTTCTTTGGAAGAACAAGGAAGATGTGCATTAACGATTAATAGAGTAACAACGGGCAGTAATTTCAGCTACATTAGTGGGAGTGATATAAGGAAATGAATTTCGGATTCTATCCTTGAATATCACAGAAAAATTTATTTTTCTGTTTATAGATTCGTTGAAACAAATGGATTCACTTTCAACTCGATATATTGTTGCCTCATAGAAAGTGAATATGACATTTGTAGTACGAATCCAAGACTCGGACTTTTGTTTGATAAAGTCAGAACCACTAAGAAAGCTGAATAAGTATAACACATCTAAAACTATTAAAGGTAGAAGGTTTCCGTATTAAGATAAGCGACCTTTCAATATCTATTAATTAGTGCATATATCCTAGAGATAAGACCTGACGACTGGCTAAGGGTGATTCCTATCTCCCAGTCTAGGAACACTATCTCAAAGGAACAATGACTAAGTTTCCTTTCAATCGGGAAAGGGTAATAGATTTGAAGGGGTAACATAGCTTGTTCACCATGATCTTCGGGGTCTAGTGAGAGATACAAGCTAGTGGGAGTTTTTGAGTGGTGACATTTTGTCTGATAACTACTCGAAACGTGATTTAGTTTATCAAAAGAAACGAGGAGGAGTCTCTGATTTTAGCAGAGAATAGAGTATTCCATGCTCAGAAATAGGCTATCGCATAGTCTTGGGACAGATGCTCGGCCTGCCTCCTAGTGGAATGTTTCTCAATGAGGAAGAAACCATAGACTTGCCTAATATAGTTATTAATGTGCTACAATACACTGTTAAACTCGATTAAGATAATTGGTTGCAAAATAACGGTTAACATTATTATGTAAACCGAGAAGTCTACCTAGAAGATGCTAGTGAATTTATGGATAATGAGTGAATTCGGTTCACACCACTTCCATAAATGTTGGCATTTAGCATTTAATGCTTGAAGGTAGGACTGGAGATTTTGCGCATACGTTCAGAATGTGACTGTTCGTGAAACATCTTAATAAGACGAGTGAATGTTGATTATAAGATTCTTGAGATCAGAAAGTGACGGTTGAACTGTCACAAGCCTTCTGATAGAATCTATAAGTAACAACCTTAAACCTTGGAGTACGGTTACCCAAAGGTAGTTACTATCTGATTTAATCAAACCACGTCCAACATCGGTTGTTGGTGATTACACTGATAAATACTACTAGATCAGGATGTCAATCCACCACGCAGTGGGAGTATGGTTTAACCATTGACCCAATGTGGTTTTGTGGACTTTACGGTCTGCTGGGGTGATTGATAACTTATGGCTCTTAGTGGGCGTATAGGATTCGATCATATAGAGGTTGGTTTGACACCTTAACCCCGTAAATGGAGTTTTTGTACTCCGGTTTTGTTCGATCTATTGTAGAACCACCGAGTGTCTCGGGACCAAGGTGGGAGCAATTGGATCTACATAGAAAAGAGTCGAATGAATAGGAAAGTTTAAACTTTCGGCGCAAAGTTGAGTGGTATAGGGGTGATTCCCGACAAGTAGAGAGTTAACCGGACCTTGAACTCTCTCACCACTCAGTCTTGCTAGATTTCGTTAGAAAGAAGAAAATAGGGGTGATTCCCTGAGACTTTCTTGCCGAACAACGGAATCTGAATTCATTCAGAACATAAGGGTTTTAGCTGAGAATGAATAACGGATTCGTTACAAAGCGAAGATAGGGGTGATTCCCTAATACCTTTTTTGTGAGACTAACGATATCTTAATTTATTCGAAAGAACCATTGGTAGGAAGCTCTGCCATGGCTTATATCCTTTGTGGATTTAAGAGAACCTCTCGGTCATTTAAAAGTCACATGTTTTAAAATATGTGGACTTGACCAAAATATTGATAAGTTTTTTCGTAGACCTGGATATCAATATTGGTAAAGTAGTAGCATTAGTGTTCATAAATGATAACACTAAAACGGTTGGAAACAACATGGGTGTGCTATCTGAAGTCGGAAACTGACACGCCAAGATTTCTAGATGAGAGAATTGGACTATATTCTTGAAGGATGCAGGTTCTTAGATCTAAACGAGTTAGATCTATACGCAGCGGATGGATCACGATTTACACGGTACAATACATAAATAAAGGACTTAAACTACTACAAGGGGGTTAAGATCATGTTACCAATATAGGGAAGAGAAGCCTTGATCTTCCGATGTGTTCTCCAAACGGCGGTTGGTGGACACCCTTCTTGATACACGAGCCTCCTTGATATGCAACCAGAAAAAATCCCGAAGATTTTTCCAACTCGAACCCTAAGAATAGAGGCCGAAATTTTTCGGCCAATTTCTCTCGGTGAATAGTGACGTGAATAGTACCTTGCCATTAGACTTGAGAGAACTCTCTTTATATAGGAGAGTAATCAATGTCCTCCAAGGATTAAATAATTAAGTGATAATTATCACATTAATCCTTTTCCAAATAAAAGATAAATAAAATGATTATCCCAAACAAATTAAGATAAATCATATTATTATCTATTATTCCATGAATTATCATTTAACAAATAAAAGATAAATCACATGTTAAATAATTATCCAAGAAAACTAATTTCTCTCTAATTATTAGGACATTAATGGCGCCACATATTGGGTCAAAAAAGCCCACATAAAATGTCTTTTATGTGTATTATATTATTTAGCCCAACTAAATAATATCCATGCATATCAATTAATTAGCCCATCCAATTAATTATCACTGAGGCCCAAATAACAAGATTATTAGTCCGAATTACAGAAGCCACACCGGGGACCATGGACCTATAACCAGTAGCTCCAATAATTAATTATTCATCGAACAGAAAGTACATTAATTATTAATTCCGGGATTACGCCACCATAAACCCGAAACCGAACTCTACCGATTATAGATGTATACTTATACTCAACCCATAAGAGCGAATAAGCGTCCATTGATATAATCACTACATACGGATTAACCCTCCATAGACTGTCCATTCTGAATGGGAAGTCTCCGCAAACCCGACTCAGAATATCTTATCCTTATTTACCATCAACCCTCTAGTGATCAATTAGTTCACATATCTGACTAGTAGCTAATTAGTCTAAATATGAACTCGGCCGATCGATCACTTTCTTAGGGCTAACAAATAAGGGGACTGTCTCTCTACTTCCCGCGGGAAGGAATGATTCCATGTCTGTGAAAATCAGAACTACTCACTCATCCGGAGATAGTGCCAATGAGAAGTGGCTTGGAACACATTATTTAAGTGAACCGTAACTAACATATCAAACACTACCCCAGGACAAGCGGCACCACCGTGATCACCTCGGGATTAAGGTTGATCCATATATGATCATCTAATGATTTAATAAGATTCCTCGATTACGGAATTATACCGAGAAATTCGGATTAAATCGGTCCAAATCTATATGAATGCCATCATATATAAATGCCCCACGTAGGTACCCTCTACCGACGGTCCGGATAAGACTATCACACCCTAAGGTGTTACGGGCGCATTATTGGTGTTTTAATCAAGAGACCCTAAACTCGATTAAGTTCACCACGGACTAACAATCAGCTTTAAGTATATCACCACTAACTCAATCCTCACGTGCATGCCATGCACCGAGTTAAGCGGTTACATACCGATATACTTAGGGTTTGCGAGCGAGTGTATTACTTACAAGCACAAAGCAAGTAATAAGGTGAGATAAATTCTCGTCATCCATTAAAAACAATTACACAAATTGTCTTTCGGGCACTACACCTAACAATCTCCCACTTGCACGAAATGACAAGCAACGATTGTTTTTAGAGCACACCCTATCTTATTCACAACACTCTCCCACTTGCTCTAAAAGCGGGTGAGACATATCTATCAATGCCGTACCCTCCAAGCACTCGACTTGGTACACCGATTAGCTAGGTTGTCGACTCGAGACGATCTTTAGGATTGAAACGTTGTCGGTCCTTCGAATCGAGCGGTACTCTCTCTCAATATGCTTTTGACTTCTTGTGACCGAGAAGATCCTTCTAAGCTATATCTTCACCGTTTTCACAATGAAGTGATATCGGCTTATCGGACACGGAATTACTCCCGGACCAAAAAGGAAATTCTAAGCACTATGAGTAAACACTGAGCCCGAGATCAACTTAATGATCATCCTTAATCGACTACAAGTCAGAATCAGTGTGGTCAACCATATTCAAGTTTGCACCTAAATATACAAGCATATCATTCCTCGTTCTCTAACGATACTTGAGGACATACTAAACCGCTACTTATTGCTTGAATCCAAGATTCAACTGCAATTGACTTATTATGACCTGACTTGCCGTTATCCAAGAGAGACTCTATCCCATTTTCTCTTTATCCGGAGATTTAGAGAATCATTCCTGAGATGTAAGGTAGGACTACTCTCGATGAATGTTGCATACGTATATGCATGATCATCTTATTCAATAAGATAGGTGGGATAGCCAATGACTCATTCTCGTGAATTTGACCGAATCAGATTCTTAGAATATAGTCCAATTCTCTCATCCAGAGAATCTTGGCTCTGTCGAGTTTCCGACTTCGGATAGCACACACATGTTGTTTCCAACTTGTTTCGGTGTTATCATTCATGAACACTAATACTACTACTTTACCAATATTGATATCCAGTCTACGAAAGACTTATCAATACTCTGGTCAAGTTCACATATTTTAAAACATGTGACTTTTAAATGACCGAGAGGTTCTCTTAAATCCACAAAGGATATAAGCCATGGCAGGCCTCCTACCAAAGGTTCTTTCTGAATGAATTAAGATATCGTTAGTCTCGCAAAAAAGGTCTTAGGGAATCACCCCTATCTTTTGCTTTGTAACGAATCCGTTATTCATTCTTAGCTAAAACCCTTTTGTTCTAAATGAATTCAGATTCCGTTGTTCAGCAAGAAAGTCTCAGGGAATGTTCGGTAAAAACGAGTTTACAATTTATAACCGAAACACCCCAAGTATAAGGATCGTAGTATAGGATGTTAACGGGTCGTCCTAAGGGAGTGGAATGTTTATCGGATCAAGGGACAATTATTCTATCGATTACGTCACAATTATTAACTAAACTAAGGTTGAAACTAACTAAAACCTAAACCTAAGAATTGAAACTAAGACAGGAATAAAAACAAGCAGAAAATAAAAAAAAAAAAAAACGAGAAGGCGGACGAGCGTTCACTAAAGTGAACGAACGTCTGGAAACTAAATCTACTGGACGAGCGTCTGCTATTGCGGACGAGCGTCCAACTACGAACTGAAACAGAAAAGTGCAGGAAAACAGCAGGAAACTAGGGTTTATATAACTAGAACTTAAACTAAACTTAATCTAAGCGATTTGATTAAAACAATTAAAGGAAAACACAGCAAGGCAACGAATCCACCCATCAACCAACAACCCCCAACTAGATGGTGATCTAAGATGTAGTTTTTAGTAGTGATCTATTCACGAATTCAATTAAATTTCTTCAACCAAATTCTAGGGTTCCGTTTATCTTTTCAAATAAACTAAACATGCAATCAAAACGAAATCACGAGGTTGTTTCCAAACTCTTACTCAACTAATCATGCATAATCTCTTACAACACAATTAGATGCATTACTTTGAACGAAAGAGAACTCAAATAAACGAGACTTTCATAAATTTATTCAAGCATAAATCAAACATAGATCGTTTCATCAAATCTTAATTCAATAAAACTTAAACAATACAAAACGGATCCAAAGTAATGAAAAACTACGAAATAAACTCACTACACATAAGCATCGAATTCTCTAGTTGGTTGTGTTGTTGATAAGCTTCCTCCGTCGACTCACTGCAAGGTTTCTAGCCAACAATCATATTGGAGATGATTGTTGGGTTGGAGAAGTTCATCTCTGTGTAAAAAGGCTTGTGGCCGCAGCTTTTTGGTGTGAAAGTGCGATCTCAATTATGTGGTATGAATTAGGGTTGAGAGGCTGCTGCTATATATAGAATTTGAGTCGGTTAGGGTTAAGTCGGCCTTGAACGCCCGTCTGGTCTCGTGGACGCCCGTCCAGAATGCCTGGACGCTGAGTAAACGCTCGTTCATCCTCCGTCTGAACTCTCTGAATGTAAAATACGATTCTGGACGCTGCATGGACGCCAGTTCACTTCTGGACGCTCGTTCAAGATCAGTAGACGCCCGTTTGAACTGCTGAGGATCGGATCTCTTCATCTTTATCCAATTTCTTCAAGCCAATTCCAACTCTATCTCTTATAATTCGACTTGAGCTTCATTTATCCTCATTATATGCACGAAAATTAACTCCTACATGATAAATAAACAATGCAAAAACGTAATAAAATCCAAATAATAATAATTCCATTAAATCAACACTTAAAATCATCAATTTTGCATACAACCCTCTTAAAATCATCTTTATTCAATATTTACACTTAAACCCTTAATTCTCATGTAAATTACGCAAATGTGGGGAAAATACTAATGAAATAAACCTTTAATAATCATATAAATATGGCCTTAACAACTCCCCCACACTTAACTTTTTGTACGTCCTCGGACAAAACAATCAAAACTATAGCTCAACTTTATAAATAATCCACATAGATCTCTAACTCACGTAACGAAAGATACAACAACTATAGCAAATGATACCAACACAGAGATAGATTCGGTGTAAGTGTGACAAGCCATTCTCAATCTAACAAGCCTTTCAAAGAAATATCCTCTCAAAAATTCCAATGACTATCCTAGGTATAGACAGTAATAGCTCCACTCAAAGCCTTCCCACGCACTCAGTAGGATAATCCCTACAACATATCATGCGGTTCTACTGGGTATATGATCCATGATAACAAAGACTTCACTTTATTTTTACTAATCATTTCCAAAATTTTCAAATTTGACGCATATCAGAATAAACTCTTACCCATCATAGTAGAATAGGATGTTTCGTGATAACACCCTACCTTACTCAAATCATAAGGTAGCTATAAACTGACTATCGTGAGCTATTGGTCATCATAGTGGTATAGGACATACGAGGTATACCCTACCGCACTCCAATCATTAACCAGCTTCCGACAAATGTATTTATTAATAATTGCTCACTCACTTTATTCATTCACTTTTCAAAGTCATAAGTTACATCTCACTCATCACATTCAAACTTTATGATATTCACAGCACACGGTCTACTAAGGTGTTACTATACTGACCTTCCTAAGATAAATCACTAAAACAATGAAAGGATATAGTTCAAAAATCATGCTTCAAAATCAAAGGCTTCCGTGAGTGAAAAACGAAACTATCTCCATAAAAGTAAAACATGCTATAATTATCTCACTAAGTCACATACTATCATCGTTAGAAAACTACAACTAGCAAGCATCTAGTTCCAATTATATGCTCGAGATTAACAAAAATTTTAAATTTCGTGGAAAATTTAACATTCACTTTTTACTCATATTTCAAAGGATATAGCATAAAAACATACCCAAACACCCCCCCACACTTAAATCACATTATGTCCTCAGAATGTGCAGAATAAAAGAAAAAGAAAACTTAGCTGGTTTCAACAGTGGTTGTCGGATGAAAGTTGGCAGAGGCCAGGCCGAGCATGAGTATACCGCAACAACTCGAATAGACAACACTGGACATAAAAGCTTGTGAACCTGCTCAAAAGTATCTGCCACACTCGACATACCATATAATCTCGGGGTACACGGGGTATATGAGCAACACATAACACAAAACACTCACAATGAACGTAAGAGGAATAACCATCAACACAAAATCAACTAAAGTATTATTTCGAAACAATAAAGCAACCTAAGAAAAGAAAACGAACAAATAAAACTAGGTTGCCTCCTAGGAGCGCTCTTTTAATGTCAATAGCTTGACACAGATTCCAAAAGATCAACCCGGATCGGGCCACTTTGGTTTGACTACCGCCACCTCAGTATCAGAATCAGGAGCACTGGGGCGGAAATGATTTTCACCACAACAACAAGTCAAGTGTGCTATAAGATCATTAAACTTTTCTCTCCAAACTACACTGACTCTCTTCTTCTTGTTCTTGCGGATGATAGGCATAGGTGTGCTAACCTGCTCAGGGGTCTCAGGAGAAGGTGCCTCACAGGTAGAGGTAGGAATGTCATCATCGACTCAAAGAAATAAGATGGAATCTCTTCACAAATCAGGACATCTGTACTCTCATCTCTTCTTTGGAAATAAAGAGTCTCAGGCTTTTCCTTTGGTTGCCCAAAATATTTCTTAAGTCTATGACCATTCACTTTGAAAGCTTGATTACCATACCCGTTCAAAGTAATTACTCCACTTGGATTAACCTCGAGAATCTCAAAGGGACCGGACCATCTAGACTTGAGTTTACCTGGAAACAGGTGAAGTCTAGTATTATAGAGTAAAGCCATGTCACCAACTTTGAATTCTCGGTCCTTGATCTTAGCGTCATGGAGCATCTTCGTTCTTTCCTTGCTAAGCTTAGCATTCTCGTACGCTCTGAGTCTGAATTCGTCGAGCTCGTTCAATTGTAACAACCGTTTCTCCCCACAGAGTTGGCTATCGAAATTTAAGAATTTAATTGCCCAGAAAGCTCTGTGTTCAAGTTCGACAGGTAAATGACAAGCTTTGCCATAAACCATTTGGAAGGGTGACGTGCCCATCGGGGTCTTGAATGCAGTACGATAAGCCCACAATGCGTCATCCAGCTTAAGACTCCAATTAGATCTATTATTGTTCACGGTCTTCTCCAAAATTCTTTTCAGGCTCCGGTTGCTTACCTCGACTTGGCCACTAGTTTGAGGATGATATGGTGTACCAATCTTATGTTTGACACCATACTTCTCAAGGATCTTGTCAAGCGGCGCATTGCAAAAGTGAGTACCTTCATCACTAATGAGTGCTCTCGGACGACCAAATCTAGTAAAGACATTCTTTTGCAAGAATTTCTTCACGACTTTATGATCATTAGTTTGAGTAGCTATGGCCTCGACCCACTTTGAAACATAATCCACACAGACGAGGATATACTTATTACCACATGAGGATGGAAAGGGTCCCATAAAATCTATGCCCCATACATCGAAAACTTCGCATTCAAGAATGGGCTTAAGTGGCATTTCCATCCGACTACTCTGCCGTCCAGTTCTCTGGCACCTATCACAACCTTTACAAAAGGCTTCTGCATCTTTAAACAGAGTCGGCCAGTAGAATCCAGCTTGAAGGATCTTCGCAACCGTCTTCGGTGTTCCATAATGACCTCCGGTAGGACCGCTATGGCATTGTTCTAGGATATCCCACTGATCATGCTCAGGAACACACCTTCGAAGCAACCCATCTTTACAGACTTTGAACAAATAAGGATCTTCCCATACGAGATATTTAAGATCAGAAAAGAACTTTTTCTTCTCCTGATACGTCATATCCTCTAAATGACCACTTGCTAAATAGTTGACGTAGTCAGCATACCACGGCCTAACCGTTTCAAGCTTCATCAATTGCTCAGTCGGAAAATCAATGCCTATATCATTGTGATTCTCTCGCACCCACATTTACTAAGCGAGATAAATGATCGGCCACAATATTCTCACTACCTTTCTTATCTTTAATCACAAGGTCAAACTCTTGTAAAATTAAAATCCATCGAAGTAACCTTGGTTTTGCATCTGCTTTGTCCATAAGGTAGCGCAAGGCTGCATGGTCGGTCCAAACAACAACTTGAGACCCTAGAAGATAACTTCTAAACTTGTCAATGGCAAAAACAACGGCTAAGAATTCCTTCTCAGTTGTGGTATAATTGCATTGAGCCGGGTTCAAGGTGCGGCTCGCATAATAAATGGGCCCGAACCTTTTATCAACTCTTTGACCTAAAACTGCGCCTACGAGCGTAATTAGAGGCATCGCACATCAACTCGAAAGGCTTGGTCCGGTCGGGTGCAACTAAAATAGGGGCAACGCGATAAGCTTGTCTTTCGGACAATTGAAAGCTTCTTTGCACTTCGCATCGAACAAGAAATCTACATCATCTTTCAAAAGATTTGATAAAGGCTTGGCGATGGTAGAAAAATCTTTAATGAAACGCCTGTAGAAGCCAACATGACCTAGAAAACCTCGTACCTCTTTCACTGTCTTAGGGTACGTCATCCTTTCGATGGCTTCGACCTTAGCCTTATCAACTTGAATACCAGCATTGGACACCTTATGTCCCAAAACGATTCCTTCGTCTACTAGAAAATGGCATTTTTCCCAGTTAAGCACCAGATTCTTCTCAACGCAACGTTGGAGTACCATATCTAGGTTCTCTAAGATTTCATCAAAACTGTCGCCGTAGGCGAGAAGTCGTCCATGAAGACTTCCATGCATTTCTCAACAAGTCCATCAAAAATGGCCAACATACACCGTTGAAAAGTCGCGGGTGCATTGCATAGACCGAATGGCATTCTACGAAAAGCAAAAGTACCGGATGGACATGTAAACGTGGTCTTTTCTTGGTCATTGGGGTCGATGGCTATCGGAAGTAACCGAGTATCCATCGAGAAAACAATAATACTTGTGACCACTCGGTCTTTCAATTAGTTGGTCAATGAAGGGTAAGGGGAAGTGATCTTTTGCAGTGACTTCATTCAGTCTACGATAGTCGATACAGACTCTGTAGCCAGTCACGAGACGTAAGGCAACTTCCTCCCCTTTTTCATTCTTTTCGAATGTGATTCCACCCTTCTTTGGCACAACTTGAGTAGGGCTGACCCACTCGCTATCGGCGATTGCATAGATGATGCCCATGTCAAGCCACTTTATCACTTCTTTCTTGACAACCTCTTGCATATGCGGATTCAGCCTTCGCTGAGGTTGTCTTACCTTTTTAGCTCCTTCCTCCGTTCGGATTTTATGCATGCATATGTCTGGGCTGATCCCTCGGATATCACCCACTTGCCAACCGAACGCGAGGATGTTTTTCTTAAGCACTTCTATCGGTGTGCTTCTTGCTCTTGGTCGAGTTTCGAAGAAATGATCAAAGGCAATTTATCTCCATCCTTAAGAAAGATATACTTAAGGTGTTTTGGAAGCGGTTTAAGCTCTAAATCAGTAGGTGGTTGCTCAATACTAGACTTTAACGGGCCACCTTTCTCCTTATGCGCTTGAAGTGGTTGACGGTAGAACACCTCATCTTCCCGAGGCTCAACCCCGAAAGGTACTTGGATCAAATCATCCATCGGAATCCTCCGGTCAACACTTGCTTCCTTTTTCTTGTGATCGATCATTTTTCTTAACTCTTCATCTTTAAGCTCTTCTCGCCGCTCTTCCCAATCATCTACTTCCCAATGAGTAGCTTCTCTCCAAAACTCTACCTCGTCCCAACTACCCATCGAGCTTCTTCTTCACCGGGGATGAAGTCTTCCGACTCGGTTCTTTGAAATCATCGTTTGTTCTTGGGCATCTCCATGCTTCTAACTCAATAACGGGCCCGGTGTGAGCGAGTGAAGATGACTCGTCAATGCCTACGGCTTGAAATGAATTAGAAGGTGGTCCGCGATCACCGGATCCTCAATGTCCATGACTTCAAAAACACCTATCTCTGTCAACTCCTCTCGCTTCTTCAAAGTAGGCATCTTTTTCGTCCTCATAGATAGCTTCGACAAACGATATTTCATCAATTACGGCTCTTTCGGGATGTGTCCCCCGTGTGAAGGTGACGGATGTGTCACCGACTCTAAGAGTAATCGTCCTTTGCGAAAGTCGATGAGAGCGTTAGAAGTGTCTAAAAAGGTTCGGCCTAGAATTAGAGGCATCTCCTTATCGGGTGGATAGTCTAGAATAACCCGGTCGGTAGGGAAGACTAAATGTTCAACTTGAAGGAGAACATTAGCTACACAACCGGCTGCGGTCCGGCTAGATTTATCTACCATCGAAGAGAAATCGGGCGTTCCCGCATCCTTTTATCTAACCCGAGCTTTTTGCATACGTTTAATGGCATCACATTAATAGAGGCCCCCGAGTCGCATAAGACGTTTTCGAATAAATGACCTTCGATCTCACGGGAGATTGAAGGTCCGCGAGTCACCTCGCTTAACAGCAATTTTCTGTGAAACCATCGCGCAATCTTCGCGTAGCACTTCTTCAGCCATCCCCTGGAAGCTTTCTCTTACTCCCACAGAATTCTTTTAGATACTTAGAGCATTTAGGCATTTCAGTTAATACCTCGGCTAAGGGCATACTAACTTGAGTGTCTCTAAGCATCCTCCTCACTCCATCATACTGCTTGTCATTAGTGAGGGCTTTCTCTTTCCTTTTTGGGGGATAAGGAAGGGCTTTATCATTCCCTGTGGCTTGATTCTTTATCGCCTCATCCTCCCTATCCTTCCATCTTACGAACTTTTCTTCCTTCTTCTTAGTCAGGGGTACAGCCTCCTGACTCTCCTTTCTTTCCTCGTCATCAGAATTATTTTCATCCTCCGAAGAATTGTCACTAAGCTCCTCATTGTTGCTTTCTTCGGCATGTGGTTTCTGATTTCCCCCTCCTGAACTCATGGCGTCAGGAGGGGCTACTCGTTTCCCGACACCTTGCCGGGTCCAAATTTTCTTACCACTTCTCGAGTTACTTCATTCAACTCCTCTTCTTGTCCATACTCCCATTGTGGTGTAATGGCGGTGCAAACATTCACATCGGCTTTTGGGTTTCTCTCGGTATAACTCGGAAGTTTACCGTGAGGTCCGCTTGCTTGCTTTGTCCGCCATTTGACCAACTTGTCTCTCAATTGCTTTAACACTAGTAGACGAGTCTTCACCATGTCTACCACTCATCGAATTTGTGTTGAGGGACACATGAGGTGGTATGATTATTGTTCGAGTTTGATTCCGGCCACCTTGAGGCCTTTGGGAGTTCTGAACTGGCCTTTGATAGTTCGAGTTGAAAGAATTCGAATTTGAAGGGCCAGGTGGTAACTTGGCTTGATTGAAGTTTTGCCTTTGAAATCCTGAATAGTTCTGGCTTTGATTGAAGTTTCGGAAGGGTTGGTTTTGATTATCCATTAAATTTACTTCTTCCGTTATCTCCGTTCCTACCTGCATTCCAAGATCAGAAGGCTGCGTCTGAAGATTGGCCAGCTGCTTGCTTATCAATTCCATCTGAGCAACTAACAGCTTGGTATCAGGATTACCAGCAGCTTCTTTCTTAACGACATTGGTCTTCTTAGGAGTCGACCACATATTGTTCTTGGCGATGGTCTCGGCCACTCGTAGGCGATCTCATCACCTCCCCTAAGAAAGATCCATGAGCATTTGTGGAGTCAAGATAGTCTCTATTAGGTTGAGAGACACCTCGTAGAACAGTTCCAACAACTCATGTCCGTCATATCCGTGATTGGGGCATTTCCTCATCAAGAGATTCAATCTCTCCCAAGCTTTGCCAACAGCCTCATCCTCCAACTTTGCTCAAACGTAGCTATTTCCCGTTTCATCTCCATAATCTTGCCTGGTGAAACCCACTTGAGAGCGAAGGCTCTTTTGACATCATTCCATGTATGGAGGGAATGATGTGCTAACGACTTAAACCATCTCGCTTGCTTCACCTTTTAAAGCAAAAGGAAATAGCTTCAACTTTACGATCTCGGAATCAACACCGGGATAATGGCACGCTTCACGGATTTGTACGAATGTGGACAAGAAGTCGTGCGGGTCTTCTTGAGCGATGCCATGGAAAGAGCTATTTTGGACTAGTGCAACTACTCCATTTTTAAGGTCGAAATTTACTCCCCCATATCGGGTGGACGAATAGGTCTATGTCCCTCGAGAAAATCTTGATTAAGATATGGGGTGTAGGGGTCCCGGTTCAACCGATTAAGCTTTGTTTTGGCGGAATTGTTGAAGTTGTTGATTTATGCCCTTGCTTGCGATTCTGCATTCTTGCAGCGAGCTTGCATTTGTTGAAGGAGTAAATTTAACGAGCTTGGGGATCGGGATTTGGAATTGGTGGATCTTGATCCGCCATTTTGTCCAAATCAGGGAGAAGCCTTCTTCTAAGGATAGATCGTTCAGGCTCAGGATCAAAGATCAGAAGTCCCTTCTTACTTCTCGTTTGCATAAACCAGAAGAAAGGAGAAGGAAGAAATCAACCTTAGGGTTGATTAGAACAGGTTTAGAAAAGGTTTGATGGTTTAGAGGGAGAAAAGAAAAGAGAGGAGAAGAGAAGATAGAAAAGAAGTGATGATTTGAGAGACTGAACTGGCGTCCAGTATGAATGGACGTTCGTTCAGAACTGAACGCTCGTTCAGATGAATGAACGTTCGTTCAGAAGACAGAATTTAGGTGGACGGGCGTTCAAGTTATCGAACGCTCGTTCAGCTACGAAAACCTAAAAAACTAGAAAAACACTAAGACGGGAAAAAAAAACGTGTTGAAATCTTCTAGGGCCAAAATGGAGGGGAAAACAGTGGATTTTGACCTCGAAAACGCACTGAACGGCCTACGGCGTTCACCACGTCGTCGGCGTCGGAACGAGCTTTCCGAATTGGGGTCCTGCGTTCCAAACGGACACTCGAGCCGAAAGTTACGGCCAAAATACTACTGCGTGCTAAAAACGACCCCTTTTGACACAGAAAACTGTCCTATGAAGAATCCGACAACCGTTACCGACTCCCCGGCAACGGCGCCAAAAAACTTGTTCGGTAAAAACGAGTTTACAATTTATAACCGAAACACCCCAAGTATAAGGATCGTAGTATAGGATGTTAACGGGTCGTCCTAAGGGAGTGGAATGTTTATCGGATCAAGGGACAATTATTCTATCGATTACGTCACAATTATTAACTAAACTAAGGTTGAAACTAACTAAAACCTAAACCTAAGAATTGAAACTAAGACAGGAATAAAAACAAGCAGAAAATAAAAAAAACAGAAAGGCGGACGAGCGTTCACTAAAGTGAACGAACGTCTGGAAACTAAATCTACTGGACGAGCGTCTGCTATTGCGGACGAGCGTCCAACTACGAACTGAAACAGAAAAGTGCAGGAAAACAGCAGGAAACTAGGGTTTATATAACTAGAACTTAAACTAAACTTAATCTAAGCGATTTGATTAAAACAATTAAAGAAAAACACAGCAAGGCAACGAATCCACCCATCAACCAACAACCCCCAACTAGATGGTGATCTAAGATGTAGTTTTTAGTAGTGATCTATTCACGAATTCAATTAAATTTCTTCAACCGAATTCTAGGGTTCCGTTTATCTTTTCAAATAAACTAAACATGCAATCAAAACGAAATCACGAGGTTGTTTCCAAACTCTTACTCAACTAATCATGCATAATCTCTTACAACACAATTAGATGCATTACTTTGAAAGAAAGAGAACTCAAATAAACAGACTTTCATAAATTTATTCAAGCATAAATCAAACATAGATCGTTTCATCAAATCTTAATTCAATAAAACTTAAACAATACAAAACAGATCCAAAGTAATGAAAAACTACGAAATAAACTCACTACACATAAGCATCGAATTCTCTAGTTGGTTGTGTTGTTGATAAGCTTCCTCCGTCGACTCACTGCAAGGTTTCTAGCCAACAATCATATTGGAGATGATTGTTGGGTTGGAGAAGTTCATCTCTGTGTAAAAAGGCTTGTGGCCGCAGCTTTTTGGTGTGAAAGTGCGATCTCAATTATGTGGTATGAATTAGGGTTGAGAGGCTGCTGCTATATATAGAATTTGAGTCGGTTAGGGTTAAGTCGGCCTTGAACGCCCGTCTGGTCTCGTGGACGCCCGTCCAGAATGCCTGGACGCTGAGTAAACGCTCGTTCATCCTCCGTCTGAACTCTCTGAATGTAAAATACGATTCTGGACGCGGATGGACGCCAGTTCACTTCTGGACGCTCGTTCAAGATCGGTAGACGCCCGTTTGAACCGCGAGGATCGGATCTCTTCATCTTTATCCAATTTCTTCAAGCCAATTCCAACTCTATCTCTTATAATTCGACTTGAGCTTCATTTATCCTCATTATATGCACGAAAATTAACTCCTACATGATAAATAAACAATGCAAAAACGTAATAAAATCCAAATAATAATAATTCCATTAAATCAACACTTAAAATCATCAATTTTGCATACAACCCTCTTAAAATCATCTTTATTCAATATTTACACTTAAACCCTTAATTCTCATGTAAATTACGCAAATGTGGGGAAAATACTAATGAAATAAACCTTTAATAATCATATAAATATGGCCTTAACAGGGAATCACCCCTATTTTCTGCTTTCTAACGAAATCTAGCAAGACTGAGTGGTGAGAGAGTTCAAGGTCTGGTTAACTCTTTACTTGTCAGGGAATCACCCCTATACCACTCAACTTTGCGCTGAAAGTTTAAACTTTCCTATTCATTCGACTCTTTTCCGTGTAGATCCAATTGCTCCCACTTTGGGCCCGAGACACTCGGGTGGTTCTACAAGAGGTCGAAAGAACCGGAGTACCAAAACTCCATTCACGGGGTTAAGGTTTTCAAACCAACCTCTATATACGTAATCCTATACAGCCCACCAAGAGCCATAGGTTATCAATCACCCCAAATAGATTATAAAGTCCACAAAATCACAATGGGTCAACGGTTAAACCATACTCCCACCGTGTCTTGGGTGGATTGACATTCGATCTAGTAGTATTTATCGGTGTAATCACCAACAACCGATGTTGGATGTGGTCGATTAAATCGATAGTAACTACCTTTGGGTAACCGTACTCCAAGGTTTAAGGTTGTTACTTATAGATTCTATCGAAGGCTTGTGACAGTTCAACCGTCACTTTCGATCTCAAGAATCTTATAATCAACCTTCACTCGTCTCATTAAGATGTTTCACAAACAAATCACAATCGAACGTATGTGCAAAATCTCCGATCCTACCTTCAAGCATTAAATGCTAAATGCCTACATTTATGGAAGTGGTGTGAACCGAATTCACTCATTATCCATAAATTCACCGGCATCTTCTAGGTAGACTTCTCGGTTTACATAATAATGTTAACCGTTATTTTGCAACCAATTATCTTAATCGAGTTTAACAGTGTATTGTAGCACATTAATAACTATATCAAGCAAGTCTATGGTTTCTTCTTCTGTGAGAATCATTCCACTAGGAGGCAGGCCGAGCATCAGTCCCAAGACTATGCGATAGCCTATTTCTGAGAATGGAATACTCTATTCTCTGCTAAAATCAGAGACTCCTCCTCGTATTCTTTTGATAAACTAAATCACGTTTCGAGTAGTTATCAGACAATATGTCACCACTCAAAAACTCCCACCGGCTTGTATCTCTCACTAGACCCCGAAGGTCATGGTGAACAAGCTATGTTACCCTTCAAATCTATTACCCTTTCCCGATTGAAAGGAAACTTAGTCATTGTTCCTTTGAGATAGTGTTCCTAGACGGGAGATAGGAATCACCCTTAGTCAGTCGTCAGGTCTTATCTCTAGGATATATGCACTAATTAATAGATATTGAAAGGTCGCTTATCTTAATACGGAAACCTTTTACCTTTAATAGTTTTAGATGTGTTATACTTATTCACTTTTCTTAGTGGTTCGACTTTATGAAACAAAAGTCCGAGTCTTGGATTCGTACTACAAATGTCATATTCACTTTCTATGAGGCAACAATATATCGAGTTGAAAGTGAATCCATTTGTTTCAACGAATCAGTAAACGAAAAAATAAATTTTTCGTGATATTCAAGGATAGAATCCGAAATTCATTTCCTTATATCACTCCCACTATTGTAGCCGAAATTACGCCCGTTGTTACTCTATTAATCGTTAATGCACAGCTTCCTTGTTCTTCCAAAGAACTAAGCTACCGAGTCAAGTTACTCGGTTAAGAAAGTCGCTAAGGATTCATTGGTTAGTAATCCGGAATTACTTTCCTTATCCTATACTTTCTTTAATTAATGTTTCGGTTTAGCCTTAAAACTTTAGTTAAGATGATTAACACTTACAGACATTCTTTCCCATTCTCAACTTTCCTTAAAAGGAAATAGTCTTGAACTAGCAATTCAATTGAGTAGACACTACTCGTGAACTGTGGGATGTCTAATGAAAGCGTTACCCAGTGGGACTAATTTTCTAAATTAGAAAAACATAAGACAAAAGCTCCCACTAGTTTATCGGTTCCAAACACCGTCTAACTAGCGACACTTTAATTTATGATTCTCTAATTTTTCTATTAGAAAATTTCTCGTGTAGACACTACACAATTAAAATTCACTCGAAGAATTTTATTGTCCCAATCACCTTTCAAACTAACTACGGTTGTCTCTCGTTCTGCACGATTGACAGCAGTGACATACTTATTTACGTCACTTAAGTTTTGAAGGCTCAAGAGATATATCTCTTCCGAAAAATTAATCGCATGTGAGATTAATAAATACAACGTTCTAGTTACTTACCACTTTTAACGAAGTCGTTACTAGTCAATTTTACATACACTAGCAGTCTAGTACCCTAGAGAGATATATAAATAGTTGTAAATAAAACTGACAGAAAATAAATCCAAATCATACAATACTAAAATTTTAGGAACGTAAACTAATTACTTATAGTCTATCCTACCGTTCCAAGGATTTAATCTAATGCCTCAGTGCCGCCTTAGGGTAGGTCAAAGAGGTTTCGATTAATATTGACGATCAGATTGAGAATCGAACATCTCATTTGTGATCGTCAATCACCTTTCCTTTTTCAGCCAAGGTACTACCAAAAATACCCTTTATGAGTGTGACCTACTCTTGTCTCAGATTTTTAGGTAGACCCCGAGTGTGCCGCCTTAGGGTCGGTCAGTGACCCGGCGAGTACCCAAAATCCTATCCTTTCGGAGACCAAGCCTTGAATTTTGATAGCGGTGAAGGCCTTCATTACGGGGCCGAAATCAAAGCCGGCACGAGGTGTCACCATTCTCTCACGTTGCTTGTGTCAACAGTAGAGGCCGTGGGGTCGGCTGTCGCCTCTCCCGCTCCCACTCAATATTTTGAAAAAGTGGTGGGTTTACTGATCACGTTTTTGGACTTGATGTTACATTAAGGAACAATAAATTATAGGCCCGAATGTTGTCGGTTATGTGGGCTAGCCCACCCGACCTATTCGTTAGAACATATGTGGCCGTCGAACGGGTCAAGGCTAGGAGAGCTCCGTTGAGTCGTAGTGACTCTTCGGATGGCTCAGTATTGCCAGACCCCCGTGCAAACGCCACACGTGGAGGGTGAAGTCGATTGAGCCGTAGCTACTGTTGACCACCCAACCGTGGTTAAACCACTTTCGAACCTGTTTGCCCGTGATTATCCAATCCTTAAACATCAAACATTCACGTAGACACTACGGAACAAAAAACGTAATCTCGTCTTAGGTAAGGTGGAATTCACCGAGAATCCAACACCTTAACCACGAGGTTTCGGGATTTTACTCCTTATGCTTTCGCAGAGTGGGATTCACCGAGAATCCATCACCCAACCTCGACGATTGAAAAAACCCGTGTTCCTCGGTTTTTACCCTAATTAGTTTCTAATTAATATCAAACAATTAATTAAAACTAATCGTGTGTTTTATACATGCCTAACTAATTCCTCGAATTAATTTCTACATGTATGCATATGGAGTGGAATTCATGATATGATGCATGTCATGGCAATTTTCCGGTTCTACTCATACAATCTACACATGTATACTAGTGCGGAAAATAAACACCGAGATAGACCGTTGGCACCCCCGTAACTAATCTATTTGAAAATAAATTAAAACCCTAATCTGCAGCTGTATAGAATCTTCGATGATCGGCATATCAAACGAACTCGGATCGGGACGAAACTTTCCAGATCTGATCTTCAATCTTCGGACTTCAAGATGGACGGTTGGATCGGAGCTTTGACTTGTCAATCTTCTCCAGTGAGCCGCCCAACTTGCTGCTGAATCTGACTTTTACAGCAGCGCATCAATGACTTCCCGCGGCCGATCGGGAATCGAGATGTAACCCGATCGACCTGAAATTTTTATTCCGCGTCCAAAACTCCATATTTATCAATCTGACCGGTTGGATATGCGTTTCAACGGTCGAAACTCTCCCAGAAATTCGAGGAAGTCACAGGTAGGGTTTCTGTGAATCCTGCGTTTTTCTGTTACAGCAGCTTCTTTGAAGCAACGAACAGACATCCAAACGGACTCTGATCGACGCCAAATTTTGTGGGATTGTTCATCAACTTCCAATCTTGATTCTGACCGGAGGGATCTTCTTTTTAACGGCTCGATTAACGGGAAAAACGAAAAGACTAAACAGCTACTAAACCGATCTACTTTCTGGAAATTAAAATTGCAATAACCAATAAATTACATAATTTACTATACGCATATGAACGAATTTTCATTGTTCATATGAGTTTACAATAGATCTAACGGGTAAACAGTGCCAACCCCCAATCCATCTCTTCAACCATGACAACCAATCATAAACAATGCATAGAACAATAAATTAAATTTACCTACATGCAATTCCACTCCTTTAAATCGTTTAATTATGATTATACTATGTAAATCGTGAAACCTTTCTCTGATACCACATGAAGGATGCAGGTTCTTAGATCTAAACGAGTTAGATCTATACGCAGCGGATGGATCACGATTTACACGGTACAATACATAAATAAAGGACTTAAACTACTACAAGGGGGTTAAGATCATGTTACCAATATAGGGAAGAGAAGCATTGATCTTCCGATGTGTTCTCCAAACGGCGGTTGGTGGACACCCTTCTTGATACACGAGCCTCCTTGATATGCAACCAGAAAAATCCCGAAGATTTTTCCAACTCGAACCCTAAGAATAGAGGCCGAAATTTTTCGCTCAATTTCTCTCGGTGAATAGTGACGTGAATAGTACCTTGCCATTAGACTTGGGAGAACTCTCTTTATATAGGAGAGTAATCAATGTCCTCCAAGGATTAAATAATTAAGTGATAATTATCACATTAATCCTTTTCCAAATAAAAGATAAATAAAATGATTATCCCAAACAAATTAAGATAAATCATATTATTATCTATTATTCCATGAATTATCATTTAACAAATAAAAGATAAATCACATGTTAAATAATTATCCAAGAAAACTAATTTCTCTCTAATTATTAGGACATTAATGGCGCCACATATTGGGTCAAAAAAGCCCACATAAAATGTCTTTTATGTGTATTATATTATTTAGCCCAACTAAATAATATCCATGCATATCAATTAATTAGCCCATCCAATTAATTATCACTGAGGCCCAAATAACAAGATTATTAGTCCGAATTACAGAAGCCACACCGGGGACCATGGACCTATAACCAGTAGCTCCAATAATTAATTATTCATCGAACAGAAAGTACATTAATTATTAATTCCGGGATTACGCCACCATAAACCCGAAACTGAACTCTACCGATTATAGATGTATACTTATACTCAACCCATAGAGCGAATAAGCGTCCATTGATATAATCACTACATACGGATTAACCCTCCATAGATCTTGTCCATTCGAATGGGAAGTCTCCGCAAACCCGACTCGAATATCTTATCCTTATTTACCATCAACCCTCTAGTGATCAATTAGTTCACATATCGACTAGTAGCTAATTAGTCTAAATATGAACTCGGCCGATCGATCACTTTCTTAGGGCTAACAAATAAGGGGATCGTCTCTCTACTTCCCGCGGGAAGGAATGGATTCCATGTCTGTGAAAATCAGAACTACTCACTCATCTGGAGATAGTGCCAATGAGAAGTGGCTTGGAACACATTATTTAAGTGAACCGTAACTAACATATCAAACACTACCCCGGGACAAGCAGCACCCTGTGATCACCTCAGGATTAAGGTTGATCCATATATGATCATCTAATGATTTAATAAGATTCCTCGATTACGGAATTATACCGAGAAATTCAGATTAAATCGGTCCAGTCCTATATGAATGCCATCATATATAAATGCCCCACGTAGGTACCCTCTACCGACAAATCCGGATAAGACTATCACACCCTAAGGTGTTCGGGACGCATTATTGGTGTTTTAATCAAGAGACCCTAAACTCGATTAAGTTCACCACGGACTAACGAGTTTAAGTATATCACCACTAACTCAATCCTCACGTGCATGCCATGCACTGAGTTAAGCGGTTACATACTGATATACTTAGGGTTTGCAGCAGTGTATTACTTACAAGCACAAAGCAAGTAATAAGGTGAGATAAATTCTGTCATTCATTAAAAACAATTACACAAATTGTCTTTCGGGCACTACACCTAACAATTCTAAGAATTTGATTCGGTCAAATTCACGAGAATGAGTCATTGGCTATCCCACCTATCTTATTGAATGAGATGATTATTCATATACATATGAAACATTCATCGAGAGTAGTCCTACCCTAACTCTCAGGAATTATTCTCTAAATCTTCGGATAAAGAGAAAATGGGATAGAGTCTCTCTTGGATAATGGCAAGTCAGGTTATCACAAGTCAATAGTAATCGAATCTTGGATTTGAGCAATAAGTAGCGGTTTAGTACGTCCTCAAGTATCTTTAGAGAACGAGGAGTCATATTCTTGTATATTCAGGTGCAAACTTGAATATGGTTGACTACACTGATTCTGACTTGTAGTCAGATTAAGGATGATCATTAAGTTGATCTCGGGCTCAGTGTTTACTCATAGTGCTTAGAATTTCCTTTTATGGTCTGGGAGTAATTCCAGGTCTGATAAGCCGATATCACTTCATTGTGAAAACTGTGAAGAGATAGCTTAGAAGGATCTTCTCAGTCACTAGAAGTCAAAAGCATATTGAGAGAGAGTACCCGCCTGATTAGATGGACCAGCGACGTTTCGATCCTAAAGATCGTCTCGAGCCGACAACCTAACTGATCAGTCGAGTGCTTGGAGGGTACGGCATTAATGGATATGTCTCATCTGCTTTTAGAGCAAGTGGGAGAGTGTTGTGAATAAGTTGAGAAAAAGGTGTGCTCTAAAAACAATCGTTGCTTGTCATTTCATGCAAGTGGGAGATTGTTAGGTGTAGTGCCCGAAAGACAATTTGTGTAATTGTTTTTAATAATGAATGACAGAATTTATCTCACCTTATTACTTGCTTTGTGCTTGTAAAATAATACACCGTCGCAAAAAGCCTAAGTATATCTCGTATGTAACCACTTAACTCGGTGTATGGATAACACGTGAGGATTGAGTTAGTGGTGATATACTTAAATCCGTTAGTTCGTGGTGAACTTAATCAGAGTTTAGGGTCTCTTGATTAAAACACCAATAATGCGCCCAGAACACCTTAGGGTGTGATAGTCTTATCCGGACTGTCGGTAGAGGGTACCTACGTGGGGCATTTATATATGATGGAATTCATATAGGACTGGACCGATTTAATATGTATTTCTCGGTATAATTCCGTAATCGAGGAATCTTATTAAATCATTAGATGATCATATATGGATCAACCTTAATCCTGAGGTGATCACAGGGTGCTGCTTGTCCCGGGGTAGTGTTTGATGTGTTAGTTACGGTTCACTTAAATAATGTGTTCCAAGCCACTTCTCATTGGCACTATCTCCAGATGAGTGAGTAGTTCTGATTTTCACAGACATGGAATCCATTCCTTCCTGCGGGAAGTAGAGAGACAGTCCCCTTATTTGTTAGCCTTAAGAAAGTGATCGATCGGCCGAGTTCACATTTGACTAATTAGCTACTAGTCAGATATGTGCACTAATTGATCATTAGGGGGTTAATGGTAAATAAGGATAAGATATTCTGAGTCGGGTTCACGGAGACTTCCCACTCAGAATGGACAGTCTATGGAGGGTTAATCCGTATGTAGTGATTATATCAATGGACGCTTATTCACTCTATGGGTTGAGTATAAGTATACATCTATAATCGGTAGAGTTCGCTTTTGGGTTTATGGTGGCGTAATCCCGGAATTAATAATTAATGTACTTATTCGTTCGATGAATAATTAATTATTGGAGCTACTGGTTATAGGTCCATGGTCCCCGATGTGGCTTCTGTAATTCGGACTAATAATCTTGTTATTTGGGCCTCAGTGATAATTAATTGGCTAGGCTAATTAATTGATATGCATGGATATTATTTAGTTGGGCTAAATAATAAAATACACATAAAAGAAATTTTATGTGGGCTTGGAAACCCTAAAGGTGGCGCCTATGTGTTGATTAATTAGAGAGAAATTAGTTTTCTTGGATAATTATTTGACATGTGATTTATCTTTTATTTGTTAAATGATAATTCATGGAATATTAGATAATAATGTGATTTTCCTAATTTGTTTGGGATAATCATTTTATTTATCTTTTATTTGGAATAAAGGATTAATGGAATAATTATCTCTTAATTATTTAATCCTTGGAGGACAAGGTTTACTCTCCTATATAAAGAGAGTTCTCCCAAGCCTCAGTATAATTGGCAAATTTCGACCTAGCCACTTTGAAAGGAGAGAAAAAATATTTTTTCTTGTCTTGGGTTTAAGAAGAAAAACTCTAAGTTTTTCTTGAGTGTTGCATATCAAGGAGGCTTGAGTATCAAGAAGGGTGTCCACCAGCCGCCGTTTGGAGAACACATCGGAAGATCTTGGCATCTCTTCCTACTATTGGTAACTTGATCTTAACCCCCTTGTAGTTTTTAAGTCCTTTAACTATGTTTTATGATATGTAAATCGTGATCCATCCGCTGCGCGTAGATCTAATTTGTTTAGATCTAAGAACCTGCATCCTTCATAATCAACCCTGATCATAGTGATTGCCTTGAGCAAACCTCGATCTAACATCTTATTATGTGTAATCAACCCTGATCACAGTAATCGGCTTGAGCGAACCTCGATCTAACATCTTATTATGTGTAATCAACCCTGATCACAGTAATCGCCTTGATCGAACCTCGATCTTACATCTTATTTTGTGTAATCAACCCTGATCACAGTAATCGCCTTGATTGAACCTCGATCTAACATCTTATTATGTGTAATCAACCCCGATCACAGTAATCCCCTTGATCGAACCTCGATCTATCGTGACATGA
Source organism: Gentiana straminea (assembly GCA_036785695.1). Lineage (NCBI taxonomy): Eukaryota > Viridiplantae > Streptophyta > Magnoliopsida > Gentianales > Gentianaceae > Gentiana > Gentiana straminea. The sequence continues at coordinate 7,102,526 of JAVUPR010000224.1, read as the reverse complement.
TGTGTAATCAACCCGGATCACATTAATCGCCTTGATCGAACCTCGATCTATCGTGACATTATGTGTAATCAACCCGGATCACGGTAATTGCCTTGATCGAACCTCGATCTATCGTGACATTATGTGTAATCAACCTTGATCACAGTAATCGCCTTGAGCGAACCTCGATCTAACATCTTATTATGTGTAATCAACCCTGATCACAGTAATCGCCTTGAGTGAACCTCGATCTAACATCTTATTATGTGTAATCAACCCTGATCACAGTAATCGCCTTGATCGAACCTCGATCTATCGTGACATTATGTGTAATCAACCCGGATTACAGTAATCGCCCAGACTACATTTACGCATTTACGCTAAACTAGCACGTCATAAGCACTGTCTAATTTTAAGGAAAAACTTTTAAGAATCTTTCCATTAAGGAAAATTGTAATGTATAGGTAAATAAAACAATACCTTTTACAAATATATAATATGGAAAATTAGGGATAAGGACACAATCTGAAATATTATTAAGCAACAGGACAACTACATATTTTTTATAGGGAGAAGGACAACTGCATAATTTTTATAGCGAGAAGGACAAACGGTGAATCCCGAAAATCGGTGAATCTCCCTAGTGAATCCCGAAATCGGTGAATTTCGATAGTGAATTTTGACAATTGAATCCCGAAAATCGGTGAATCCCGACAATGAATTTTGAAAATTAGTGAATTTCGACAGTGAATTTCGGCAGTGAATTTAAACAGTGAATTTCGAACACAAGTGAATTTCGATAGTGGATAAATAGTTTTGTCCTTTATGCAAAAGTTTCAAAAGACTGTCCTTCTACTTAATTAATGAAATATTTTTGTCCTTCTCCCTCATTCCCCCTATATAATATGGTCCAAATTATGAGCTTCCTTTTAATCATGATTACTACTACTAAAACTATGGCAACTTGCTGGCTGCAGCATATTGATCCTTTTTTGACTTTTATTTCCCAAGCATTTCAGCCACTGTTCTGCAACGGCATTCTTTTCCCGGTCTTATTACATCCCCGTAAACAGCCATTTCAATTCTGTCGAGCTCCTTGTCTGCAGCAGTTAAAAATCCCAATTCATTTCAATGCAATTACAAACAACTTCTTCCCCATAAGAAGAAGAAGGCTAGTACAACATTTTATAACCAGCAAAAGGCTTTTATAGATCACATAACATATTCTACTTCAAACAACGATAACTGAATAAGTAGCTACCAATGAAAGAAAGATTGCATGTGAAGACCTCAGAGAATTTTCAGTATGTGGAGGTACGGCATGAACTTTGGGAATTAGTAGCCAGCTTCAATAGGGTATTACATCATCTTAGGCTCTCCCCTTTTTCTTCATGTTATGCAGACCATTTTCAAAAGTACTTGTTAGGCTAAGACATGGTAAAATTTAGCATGCCGTAGAATAGCCAACTGGAATAGCATATCGAATATGATAGTTGCAGAACTCAAGAAATGTTCTCTATTGATGTTATCAACAGAGAACAACTGATCAAAGTCATCAACAAATGTTCTTTGTCTGATTGATCAGACAGTTAGGACCTCAGATTTAGCAAAAATAATGCAGCAATCACAGTATGCGTGATGGATCTGTCCAGTTGTTTATGCACTCATTGGTTGTTGTGATGATGTGAACTATCACAGTATGCTAGAAGGTTCTTGATATTTTGCTGCTAGATGTTCTTTCAGACTCTATCAAGATATTTGGCTGAAATTGGGGTTAATCAAAGTCATTTCTGATTGTATTCGGCTGCTAGAAGCTTCTTGATTATTATGTTGCTAGTTCGTTGCTGCTGTTTGATCTATAAGCTTGTGTATTTGGCTGTTTTCTTTTTGTTTTTATAAATTATAGGGGTATTTTAGGTACTTCATTTGTTTATTTAAGGAAGATATGGGTGAAGACTATATAAGAAAAAAAACTTGTGTGTAAAATCTATATAGGAAAGAAACTTTTGAGAATGTATTATATAAACTTTTGCCTCTTATTTTATTCTAGGAATTGTCGCATTGGTATATTTTGCTGTTGAATATGTGTTGTTTCATCTTTGTATTGGTGAGAATCGTATAAAATTCTATTTTCTCTTTATACATGTTGAGAATATACTAGATACACCAAATAAACAAGAATAATTATTGTAATCAATTGTATTTATTATGTATTATTGTGTTTACACTGAGGCTATGTACTATATAAACACATCTATTGTACAAAATCAAATTAATATAAAATACGAATTATTTCTTTCAATATGGTAGCAGAGCCGAGAGTGATTCTCTCGTGTTGTTCACACCAAATCTCCCAATCACCCCCTAATTGATTCCTTTCCACAAAAAATAATAATAATAAGAACACAACTTCATGTTCTTCCATCGTCTGCACTTCTGCTTCCCATTCCTTCAAAACACAGCCATGGAGGACTCCACTGCTAACTCTTCCTCTTCATTCCCTTCATTCAATCCATCATCAAATATCCACATTATCAAACTAACAAGACAGAATTTCCCACTTTGGAGGGCTCAAATTGTGCCATATCTCAAAGGGCAAGGTGTTTTTGGTTAACTCGATGGCTCCATTAAAGCTCCTCCGGCAACTGTCGCCGATGCAAAAGGTACCGTCTCTCCCAATCCTGGCAGAAACAAGGTAATTTGATTTTCAGCACAATCACCTCCTCTCTCTCGGAGGAAGTCTTGATGCAAGTCTTTCATGCCACAATCTCGACTGCCATTTGGTCAGCCCTTAATACGTGTTTTGCATCTCAAAGTGCCCGACTTGCACTACAAGAAAACTTGTTTAAAGGGACGACATTTTGTCGTCCCTTTAAAGCCATTATCGTCCCTATAAATGTTTAAAGGGACGACACGTCGTCCCTATAAATCCGTCCCTTCTGCTTTGTCCCTTTAAAGAACGGGCATCTTTAAAGGGATGACAAAATCGTCCCTTTAAATGAATGCTAACGTGGCACGAATTTTTCTAAGAAAATTCAACGTGCTGACATGGCATTCTTTGAAGGGACGACGTATAAACATGATTCATTTAATTTCACAAAAAAAATTATTATTAGGAAAAAAAATTTATTTTTTTTATAAAAATGTTTTTTGGGACGACAATGTCATCCAAGATTATATATTTATTTTTCATAATAAAATTTAATACGAAAAAACAATTTTTTTTTATAGAAAACATTTAAAGGGACGACATTGTCGTCCCAATATTATTTTATTATTTTAAAAATAAATATTAAATTAATTTAATATAAATAAAATAATTCTTTTTCATTTTTTCTGGAAATTGTGTTTTGGGACGACATGTCGTCCCAAAAGACGAAAAAAATAAAATTTGAAAACGCATCTTTTGGGACGACATGTCGTCCCTTTATATAAAAAAAATTAAATATTTTTTTATTGTATTAGCATTGCCTTCCACGGTTGTTTGAATTTAAGGTACTCGTTCCAATAGTCATATAAAAAACAATCGGGAAAGCAAACATAAACAAAATTGAGTTTGACAATCTTAACTCTCAAACAATCATATGCTGCACAAAATTGAGATTGACATACATTGATAAAACAAAACAAAAAAAACTTAGAGAAAAAAATACAATCACATGTAATGCAAACCATATTTAATCAGATGCAATAGAGAGTACTATATATCTTTCTAACAATCTCCGGGCATTAAGAACACCTTGGAATAATCGCATCAAACAATGATACTTACAAAAGGTGCACAATCAGGATCAGACAAGTTGATGGTACTATAACCTGAAACACAGTGGAACGAGATCTTTGTCACAAAACCGCAAAACACTATTGAAAACAATCAAATAAAAAGTGTGGGGAGAAATTAAAAATAGAACAACCAAGAGATTCTAGATGGATTCACAGTCTTACGAGATGAAAATCCAAGACCAAATCCAGATTTAAATATGAACCAAGAGATTCTGTAGGAGAATCCTTTCTTTTGTAAAGAACATCAAGCTCTGATCACCCTGCTCTCCCGAGATTCTAAATAGTAAGGCATTCTTAAAGCAAACACAAAATCTACAGTCACATTCAGAGTTGCGCATAGATTTTAAATACATTAACGATGTATATATGATACTATTGAGAAAGACGGAGTAATCGTTTACAAGTAGATACTTGAGACATATCACTTCCCTTTGTCAACTTTTCAAGCATATCACTTGCCTTCACTTCAAGTTCAACATAAAGATGACAGAGAGAGATCTTACAGGTTCCAAATGAGTATAAGGAACTGGCCGGTTAACATTTCCAAAATCGTGCGACCAAGGCTCCATATATCACCAAGCAAGCCCATACCCTTGATTTCTTCTATTAACAACCTGCATTCGTCAAGAACCGACATCAAAACAAGAAATTATATTGAAACAAAACAGTTAGAGACATTGTAATTCAAACCTCAGTAGCCATCCACAGAACAGTTCCCTTGCAGGATTTCACGTCGTTCAGCTTAGTGGCCTTCAAAACACGTCGTTTTAGTAGCATTTGGAGAATATGTAGGAAAAACAGTGCTAAATACCATATAAAAAGGGTGTATATATATATATATATATATATATATATATATATATATATATATATATATATACCTTAGCAAGGCCCAAATCGGCAAGTTTTACAGATCCACTGGCGTCCACTAATATATTTACGCATTTAATGTCTCTGAAAATTTAGGTGAAGTCGACGTGTTAGTTTAGTTCTTGTTGTAAGCTAATGAAATGCGCAAAGGGTGGAGATTTACCTATGAACAACATTCTGGTTGAGACCGTGTAAATATTTATCTGGTTGAGAATAGCTCTAGAAGGCTGAGAATGGAAAGATAGCCAAGTATGTAAAATGTGCTTGCAGACTAAATGTAAATGGTACCGGAGATTTGAAATTACCTTCAAACTCACATAGGAATCTCCGGAGAAAAAATTTCCATGTGAAGACTTCGGGATAGGGACAGGACGAAAATTTTCAATTCGCCATATCTCAATTCCACTTTACTCAATCAAGGAGCACCAGAGAGATTTATAAATTGACAAAGAATTCAATCTCAACAACAATAGAAGATCAAACTACATGACCAATAACATAGACCATAATTTCAAAAACCGTTTACTTTAGTGAAGCCATGGCCCGTAGATTAAAGCAACAAAGTAAAAGTGGGCATGGAAAAAAAAAACAATGGCTTTTAGGCTATGTCCAAAACACATCCTTTAGTAAAAGCACTGTAAATAGCACTTACCATATCACAAGTTGACGAAGACGAGAACACTAAACATAATACAGCTTTCACTTAGATCAATTTCAAAGATGCTGAAAATATAGGAAATGACAAGAAACTTGAGGGGCCTAGTAAGAAAGAGGTTAGCATAAAGCAACTAGCATGAAATCGAATTTAATCAGCATTCCTATCTTAATGCAAACTCCTCAAATAAGCAGTAGCATTCATAAATATCAGAATTCAGAACCAAAAGAAAAAACACATAACTTGTTAATGCCAGACGGGGCAATGTACTTAAAGCAATAATATCACCAATGAGCCTAATAGAGAATTCAAATGAACATAAAAGAATATGAATAAATCTGTGTTCTATAGCACTGCATAGCGGGATAATAACAGCTACGAAGAAAAGGGGAAATTTCAAACTCACTGAAGCAAAATCATGTCCCGGTAGGATTTCCCCAAAATGATTCAACATCAATGCCAAATTTCTCTCGGGGCACTGCCTCAAAAAGTCAGGATTTCCCCTACAAGCCATGGCCCGTAGACCACACATAAAAAACAGAACATAAAAGACACAAAAACCAAAACAACCGATTTTCATCTGGTCAGTTGTTTTCAATGTAGTGCCATTAAAGGCGCCCCCGAAAAGGGTAGAAAGGTGGTGGCTAGCATCAAGAGAGTCATCTTATTGAAACTAACATCATATTGTTGTGATTTAACAACCGATATATCGAAACAATAAATCTATTTTGAGAGTAATTGGCATACTTATTCGTAAACCATGTGAAAGAAGGCGGGTAGACAAGAGCCAAAATCGTACTAGCAAGGACTACTTGAGGCAAAATGGAGTTTGCGTTCTTCAATAACGTAAGAAACGAAGCCTCCCTTGGCTCAAGAATCTGAGATAATAAACAAAGGTAACAGGAATTTAATCACAACCTACGGAATTATACCAAAATTAACTTCTATTTGACATTAAATCGTGCAAAAGACAAATATTTATGAATCATTTAAAAAGCAACCAACTCCATAGTGATGAAAATCATCCCTTGAAACTGTTTGATCAAATGCTTCAAAGAAACTAAAACTAAGACTCTTCTTTTGTTCTTGGCACACTATATTAGCTTCTAAACGACTTTAAGTCATTGAAAAGATACGCCATTTACGAATCATTTAAATGGAAACTAACTACATAGTCATGAATATCATCCCTTGAAACCTGTTTGATCAAATGCCTAAGAGAAGCTAAAACTAATTTGTATCAAACAAATCAACATTCTTGACAACTAAAATTACTTCCAGCAGCAAATCAAACCATCACAGTTAAAAAGCATATCAAACACAGAATATATAGTATGCCAACAGGTAATAAACGCACGAGAGGATGGACTACACTCAATATCAAGATAATGGTTGTGGTAAGCATATCATGGTCAACATAAATGCATAGAGAGATGCAAGTAGGATCATTTATTAATCACAGAAATAAATATATCCAACTCTGTCAAAAGAAATCTATATATATCCAACTAGCATAACCAAAGAAGCAAATCATAGTGTCGACCACCAAAGCAAACACAAAGGAAAAGTATGAGTATAGCCCTGAATCAAAGCTACACAACAACCAGAATTGCATCAAAAAAATAATGATTTCCCGTATGAAACCAAAAATCTGGAATGAGGTGCATTAATGGGTGTTAGAATGATTAGACAAAGCTGTACTTACCCTTGGTGACACGTGAACTGGCCGGAGTAATAGAAGAGACGACCGGAGAACCGAACCGATGTTTGACGAAAAACGGAGAGATGAAAGAAGTGGTGACCGGAAAGGAAATTAGAGGTGATTGATTCTTGAAAATCATAAACAATCGCCAGAAATTTGGTGGAATCACCGAAAATATTGGAAGAAAAACAGAGAAGAAGAAAGAATAGAAGAAAGAGGGAAAGAATGAGGCTGCCCGATTATATTACAGGGTCTTGTTTTTTGGGACGACAGATTATTTAACCCCTTTAAACCCAAAAAAAATTTGGCGGCTAAATTTTCCCACCCAAATTTCATAAAAAAAATTGATTTTTCGTTTAAAGGGACGACAATATCGTCCCTTTTAATAAACTTTTATAAAAAAATAATTTTATTCACTCTAATATTATATTTTTTTTGATTAAACACCTTAATCTTAATCTTAGAAGCTTAAATTAAGTACGCATAAATGGTCGACCAAATCTTCCTTAAAGCGACTAAAACGACGCCGTTCGCAATAATCTTATATTCTATCATAACGGTTTATACTGCTTATTTTCATGCTCATTGTGCATAGTTTTACAGTTTTTTCCGAAAGTTACTTCTTTTTTTCCTAAATGGTTGTGATTTTTTTTTTTCCTCTTAAAGTTACTTCACTTCAGCTTCGATTTGCTAATGAATTCATGTTTGTTGTTTTGTTTTTCGGGAATTGAAGAAATCTGTCTCGGCATATCGTTAGCTAATAGTGTTCTTACATCAATAAATCTATTATGTTGGTTGCAGGTAGTTTGATTACGTTTGTAGGGAAGTGAAGGCCTTGAAAGAGAAGCTTTTTGAAAGGTTTGTGCTTCAAACATTTTGGATTGAATGTGTCATGCTGCTATCCATCCTTAACATACTTTTAAAGAAATTAATAAAAGACGTAATTGTATTTCATCAATGCTTAAACATAACTGTGTTACAACTAGGTGTATTTATACACCAAAGAATAAAAAGGGATTAACACTATTTTAAAACGAAATAATTTAAACAAATAATAAAAGATAAACTCCAGCAAACCCTAATCACTTTTTTCAAATTGTAAAGGACTCCTCAAGCTGCCGTCTTCTTCTACAGGATTCATTTGCCAATTGCCGATCGGGATTCCAGAGTCCAAGCTGCTGCTGTCTCTCCATAAGATAAGTCTTCTCTTTATCTGCTTCCAATTCGTAAGTCTTCTCTTTATCTTCTTCTAGTTTCGAATTGGTCAAAGGATAATTATCCTTTTCATCCCCCCTCAATCTGGCGTGGGTAACGGAATGGACACGCATTGTCACGAATTGCTAAAAATGAAGCCTTTGGTAGCGGTTTAGTAAAAATATCGGCTAACTGCTTGTGCGAAGGAACAAATCGAGTGACTAACTGACGAACATCAACCTTCTCTCTAACAAAGTGATAGTCAATCTCAAAATGTTTAGATCGGGAATGAAACATAGGATTAATAGACATATACAAAGCACTTAGGTTATCACACAACAGCTGTGGTGGTGTAGTTAATCGTATGCCAATATCTCGAAGAAGATGAGAAATCCAAACGAGTTCTGCAGTAGTAGAAGCCATTGAACGGTACTCTGCCTCAGAACTAGACCTAGCCACTGTTGGTTGTTTCTTGGAGCTCCAAGAAACGCAATTAGCCCCAAAAAACACACAAAAACCACTCGTACTACGCCTAGTAGTGGGACATCCGGCCCAACGGCATCACTATAGGCATAGAGGACGGGTGGACTCGTTTTAAGTAGTGAAGCCCGAATCGGCGGTGCCTTTAACAAACCTCAATATACGCTTGACTTCCTTAAAATTACCCACGGTAGGACTTGCAAAATGTTGACAAACACGATTAACAGCATGAGTGATGTCTGGGCGTGTAAAAGTGAGATATTGAAGTGCTCCTACTATACTTCGATAGGTGAAAGCATCATATGGTGCTTGAATCGAAGGTTTAGCTTGTACTTTAACTGCGCCGGGGTGTGGCAATGGAACTACAAGTGAGCATTTGAGTCCTGTCCAACAGAGACTGAGTGTACTTTTGCTGTGTAAGCACAATACCAACTGGAGTTGTCTTGATTTCAATTCCAAGGAAATACCGTAGACAACCTAAGTCCTTTAGAGAAAACTCCTGGCCAAGCTGTGTAGTCAGTTTAGATATAAACTGAGAGTTGTTACCTGTAATGATGATATCATCAACGTAGATTAACATAATAATAAAGACCTGTCCTTCATGTAGCACAAACATGGAAGAGTCTGCCCTGCTGCATACAAAATTAAGTTGTAAAAGACACTGGGAGAGCCTATCAAACCAAGCCCTAGGTGCTTGTTTTAGGCCATATAAAGACCTCTTCAGCAGGCAAACATGATTTGGTTTGTCTATGTCCTGAAAACCTGGAGGTTGTTCCATATAGACCACCTCCCTGAGGTGCTCATGTAAAAATGCATTTTTGACATCTAATTGTCTCATTGGCCATCCATAAGAGACTGCCAAGGCAAGGACCAGTCTGATAGTAGTGGGTTTAATAACAGGACTAAAAGTTTCCTCAAAATCCACTCCAGGCTGTTGAGTATAGCCCTGTGCAACAAGCCTTGCCTTATACCTTTCTAGACTTCCATCCTCTTTAGTTTTGACCTTGTATACCCACTTTGATCCTACCACATTAGTGTTAGCAGGTCTGGGCACCAACACCCAAGTGTTGTTGGTCCTTAAAGCATCCAACTCCTCCTTCATTGCATGTAACCACTGAGGCTGTTTCAGGGCTGTTTTAACAGTCTTTGGCTCAGAAACAATGTCCTGATTTGTAGTTTCCAAAGCATAGTCCTGCAAATAAGTTGGTAGTCTCCTATCCCTGATAGGTCTTTGATGCTGAGGAGCTGGTGGTTCCTCTGTAACTTCTGGATCAGATGCGTCTGCATTGTCAAATTCATTTTGGACATCTGGATCTTGATCTTCACCATCTGTAGATGCCTCTGTAGGTTCATCCAAGGGAACTTGAGGATCAGGTTCAGGTTCTTGTAGTAATTCTGTTGGAGGACAACAATCAGGAGTTACTGTGTGAGTCACCTGATTGTCTGAAGCATCAGGACTAGAGATGATATTCTGTGTTTTCTGTCTCCACTCATCTGCTGTGGGGTAATTTACCAATTCTGGACCTGTGCCTGTAACCTGTGTAGTCATAGGTTTATAAGGGAAAACATCTTCATTAAAAACAACATGCCTAGATAGGTATACTCTCTTTGTTTGTGGGTCCAAACATCTGTATCCTTTGTGGATTGGGCTGTATCCCAAAAAGACACAGGGCACACTTCTCTTAGCAAACTTAGATTGGTCATAGTGTCTTAAGGTGGGGAAACACTGGCAACCAAATACTCTCAGACCATCATACTCTGGATTTGTCTTAAATAGCTTGAAGTAGGGAGTTTCAAACTTTAAACTTGATGAGGGCAGTCTGTTTATGAGATATACTGCAGTCAGGAAAGCCTCAACCCATAGATGTTGAGGTACATGTGCATGGAACATCATGGTTAGCCCTGTTTCCACCACATGTCTATGTTTTCGTTCAGCCACTCCATTTTGTTCTGGAGTGTGAGGGCATGAGACCTGCAATTTTATTCCACATTTTTCCAGATGATCAAGAAAGGCATTTAGTTTAAACTCTCCTCCTCCATCACATTGAAAAGTCTTTATTTTCTGATTTAGCTGATTTTCTGTTAGCCTTTGAAACTTCAAAAAACAATCATAAAAATCTGATTTTCTTTTGAGTGGGTACAACCATGAAAAACGGGAATAATCATCAATAAACACAACATAGTAACGGTACCCTTGATTAGATGCAATAGGTGCAGGTCCCCATAGATCACAATGCACTTTTTCTAAAGGAAAGGTAGATTTTTTATTACTTTTATTAAAGGGAAGTTTACAACTCTTGCCCATTTGGCAACTAGCACACACCCTAGGTTGCTGAATCCAAGTACTAACATCAATAAGAGAGTTTTTATTTAACACAGAGACTAATTTTGTATGGGGATGTCCAAGCCTTTCATGCCATATTGTTGCAGGTGCCTGTCCTGTTCGTACTGCACTTAAAGCCTTGTCTAGGTCCTCATCAACTGCATACAATCTGCCTTTTTTATGCCCCTTGGCTATGATCTGTAGATTTTGATCCTTGATTACAAAACCAGAGTCAGTAAATTCAAACACACATTGATTATCAGTAGCATACTTTCCAACAGACATTAAGTTCTTAGTTAGTGATGGAACAACTAAAACATCCTTAAGTTTTAAATTTCCCACATATGCATCTCCAGTGTGTGTTATATCCAGACCAGTGCCATCCCCTACAAAATTTTTATCATTTCCAACATACTTTCTTTTTGTATGAAGCTTACCTTCATCATGAGTCATATGGGCGGTTGCACCGAAACCGCATAGAATGGATCATGATTTTCGGTCGAATTCATGGTGCGCCGTGCCTTTGGCACTTCCTCAGACTGATGAGTGTAGTCAAATCTATACCAGCAATCCAATGCTGTATGATTGACTCTCCCACAAATCTGACAGGTTACCTTAGGAGCTGTGTTGGTTGGTTGCACATTGGATTTGGAATCAGTTCCCTGTGTGTCATGCTCCTGTTGCTTCTGATTTGTATCTGTTGCTCTGCCTTCTGGTGCAAAACCTCTTCCTCTTGAGTTAAAGGAATTTCTGCCACCTCTTCTGCCTCTTCCTCTACCTCTTTGAGAGAAGTAGGCCTGCTGCTGATCTGCTAACTGCTTTTGTTCAGCCTGTTGTGCCTTGACAGTTTGTTCATATCCTTGCAAGGCGGTAATTAGTTGACCAAAAGAGGGGTATGGGGGTTTTGTAAGCATTGCAGTCCTGAAACTCATGTACTGATTTCCCAGGCCATGAGAGAACTGGAACACCTTGTCTAGATCTGACACAGGCTTTTTGATAGCAGCCAAATTGTCACAAATAGACTTAAACTCCTTTAGATACTCTTCAACAGATTTATTACCTTTCTTTAGTCCCATTAATAAGTTCTTTAGATTACCTTCCTTTTCAACTGTATGCGGTAGCAGTTGATCATCCAGGGCTGTCCAGATCTGATGTGCTGTGGCCTCCTCTTCGTAAATCATGCTTACAATCTCCTCTTTCATGGTGCCTAGTAGCCAGGACACCAATAGGCCGTCGTTGACATTCCAGACAGGATGATCTGGATTGTCAATATCTTCCCCAACTGCGTTTTTGGTCTTTTCTCCAGGCTTCTCCGATGATGAAATGTGATGGTAAATACCAAGGCTTTTGATCAAGGGGATAACTTGGGATCGCCATAGCAGATAATTTGTGAGGTTTAATTTTATGGAGATTAGACTTGAGCATTGATGAAACTGTTGGATCGTGAGAGCTGGTTCCTTAGCCATTTTTGGGAAGAAGAAGAAGCTATTCACGATTCTGGCTCTGATACCATAAAGAAATTAATAAAAGACGTAATTGTATTTCATCAATGCTTAAACATAACTGTGTTACAACTAGGTGTATTTATACACCAAAGAATAAAAAGGGATTAACACTATTTTAAAACGAAATAATTTAAACAAATAATAAAAGATAAACTCCAGCAAACCCTAATCACTTTTTTCAAATTGTAAAGGACTCCTCAAGTCAGCGTCTTCTTCTACGGGATTCATTTGCCAATTGCCGATCGGGATTCCAGAGTCCAAGCTGCTGCTGTCTCTCCATAAGATAAGTCTTCTCTTTATCTGCTTCCAATTCGTAAGTCTTCTCTTTATCTTCTTCTAGTTTCGAATTGGTCAAAGGATAATTATCCTTTTCAGTCTTCAGTAGCATTTCTTTTGCATTGTAAGATTTATTAATGGCAAACGTTGAATCTCGTCTATTGTTTAATGAAAGAACATTTTACGCAGCTGAAAAAATGTAGAACTTTGAGTAGCAATCCACATTCTTTGAACTATTTTTAAAAATGGAGGCCATAACATTCTAACACAAGGTTACCTGCCGCAAGTTGTCTTATGCTGGTTTATTCCAAGAAAGGAATGGACTAAGTATGCAAGGGACGGGGAGGGGAAGTTAGTTTGACTTAACTGTTCATCTGTGTCCTTTATTTTTGAATCTTAAAGCCTATTAGCAGTTTTATATTTTCCCAATAAACAAAATACCTTGAAAACGCTTGCTTTGAAGGTGTGTGTGTGTTTTTAATTTTTATTTTTTCTAACACGGACAATTGCATGTTACATTATCAAGGGCTACAAAATCATATGACATCAAAATATTGATTACTCCTACATTCAATGAAACCATCGCAAAAAACAAAACTAGAAATGTTGTTTATCAAGAAATATTAAATAGTACCACCACTCAACCACACAACATAGATCAACATGAATCTTGGTTTGATATCATGAACAACTCTTATGTATTAACCCATATTTCACTGTCCTTCTATTTTAGACCATTTTAGAAAATGGCAAAAGCAGTTGTACATCTCTCAAATCAAGCCGCACACTAGAGATTGGAGGGCAAAAGTTTTGGTGATGGAAAAGTGCAATCCACAAGAAATGAGTGAGAACAAAACACTGCAAAAGTTAATGCTTGTTGATGAGCAGGTTATTCTTCAATTCAATTTACATACTTAAAATGTTATTTTTTTTATTCCATCGCTTATTACTGAATTGAATGCTATTTACAGAACAATAAAGTCCAGGGTGTCATTTGGAACAACGAAATTCAACTGCTACATGATGCTTTACAGCCTTTCCAGACCTACTACATTGGTGGCGCAAAAGTGGCCAATATCAAGCCTATATAGCTCAGTAGTGCAAAAGGAATGACAATGGAGTGGATTTTAACAAGATCCACAGTTATTCGGCCTGTCGTGGACAAGCAAGAAATGATTGCTTACCCTAACATTGAGAGAATGCATTTCTCTAATTTACCTCTTCTTGCCAACAATGGAGAGAAAATTGGTATAAAAAAAAATCTATTATTCTCTTCAATCTAATAATATGAAGAAAAAAAAGTAACCCTGCAAATATGAAATGCTATAGACAAGTACTTTAATTCCTATTATTTATGACTCTTGATTTAAAATTCTAATACAAACAATGTCTTATGTTACACCTAGATATGGTAGCTGCTGTCATTGCTGTGAAACCACCTAGAGAAGTGCAAATCAAAGGAATTCTAACCCCACTTCAAGAATGCACAATTATTGACCAAGAGTATGTTAACGTTGCTTCCTCTACAACGAATTCAACAAACACTTACTAATAACTAATAGTAATCATTACAGCATGAAGCCGATGCTTTTGACACTATGGGGGAGCTTCACGAAGTATCAAGGAATGCAATTAGCTGACATGGTAAAAACAATACCTGTAATCATTTGCAAGTGGCTAAGGTTAAAGACTTACTCAGGTTGTACATATTCTTGCAATTGATCATTGTTTATTGAGCTTACGTTTATACAACTACTACTATAACCAAATACTTCCTCCTTTATAGGCGTTTCTTTGGCAACCACACCATCATCTTTCATTGCAGTGGAACCGAACATCCCCCAAGTCCGGGAGTTTCGCAATTGGTATAATTACTTAATGCGCCTTTTTCTTCAATATACAATATTTATATATGTCTGTGTGACTTAATTTTGTGTGTATAGAAATATTTCATGTTACACTACAAGAAAACATGAGTTTAATGAGGGGAATTTAATGACGGGAGGTAAATTTCGTCACTAATTATTACTTATAATGAGGGGTGATTATTTTAATACTTAAATAACCATTCCTAATGACCAACTTTTAAATCTCGTCATTACTCATGATAATTCCAGTCATTATGATACATTAAAAAAATAAACCCTCATTATTTCACAAACTTTATTTTATATCTTCTACAAAACATTATTCTTGAAGTTATTTCTTTATCTTTTTAGAAGAATCATAAAATTTTCGTCATTTTCTATTCAAGGAACCCTAACCCCTCTTCCCTGCGTTTTTTTCATCCTGACCATACATCGCCGCTGCTCTCCTTGCCGCTGCTCTCCTCACCGCCGCTCTCCTCGCCGCCGCTCTCCATGCCGCCACTCTGTATGAAAACCACATGGCCCAAGGTTATTCCCTCAGAGACCAACATCTTTTATAAAGCATACATGGATCAGATTCCTACTGAGGTGAACATAAGTAGAAAAGTCATTTTTCTCGGTTCGTTGTTGTGTCGGTATTGTAGACCGGAAGATGAAGAGTACTGCCCATCTGCTTTTCTACTCTATTTTTGCTTCTAATTTATGGAATTTAGTTGATGTTTGTTGCGATTTCCAGCGATGTAATCCTTCCAGTTGGTATGAATTACATTCGTTTCCTCCTGTTTTTTCTTAGAATAATAATTTATCTTAGCTTTAGGAAGCTCCCATGAAGTCTGTTCTTTTTTATGAATTAAAAGAACTAAGGTTGTCATCTGTTCCAATATCACAAGGTCGATGCTGTTTTTGTTGAAGTTCAAGTTTAATTCCTCTTTTGGGTGAATAAGTGGAAGGTGCAATAAATTGAGATTTGATTGTCATAAAGAAATAAACTTTTTGGAGGCAAAAATTCACAGGGGTTGTTCTAATTTAGATGATCAAAAGGAATTGTCTCTGCTAAGCAGTTTAGTTGGATTCTTGAGCTATTGCAGGGGAGTTTTGTTTGATGATTCAAATATTATGAATTCATCATATCAAGCCGAAATTCGGAATCCCGAAACACTTAAATGCTTGAATCTTGAAGATTTTAGATGTCCAATATCTTTGGAACCAATGATTGATCCTGTCACAGTTTCAACAGGTCAGACGTATGATCGAATTTCGATTCAGAAATGGTTGATATCATGGAATCTCATATGTCCCAAAACAGGTGAGAAGCTCAAAAACATATATTTGATTCCGAATTCAGCTCTCAAGAAGCTAATACATCAGTTCTGTTTCGAAAACGGGATTTCATTATCAAAATTCACTAAGCAGAAACGCGATATATCAAGAACAATCGTACCGGAAAGCGTTTCGGCCATTTGAAACAATCGGTTTCTTGCTTTGAGTTTTTGTCATGCAAGCTGTGTTTTATTACTAATTATGAACATCAAAACAAAGCAAACTTACGAAATGCGGTTGTTAGCAAAATCAAGCATTTACAACCGCGTTTGTCTGATAAACACATGCACGATTCTGCCTCTTTTGGGATTGATTTGCACTACTAATCCATCATTACAAGAGAATGCAATCTCTGTATTGTTGAAGCTATCAAAAAACCAACTAGAAAGAAACAAATCATGGATCAAAACAGCTGGAAAAGTATCATTTGGCTTATAAAAAATGGGCTAAAACCCGAAGCTAGACAAATAGCTGCTGCCACATGTTTTTATCTGTCCTCAGTCCCTGAATATCATCGAATGATCGGTGAAACAACCGGTACAATCCCAGGTTTAGTTGATCTAATCAGAGAAGGAAACAACTATGGAAGGAAAAACGCGATAGTAGCGATCTTCAGCCTTCTTTTACATAAAGAAAACCTTAAAAAAAGTCCTTGCAGCCGGAACGATCCTGATACTAGTTGATCTTTTAGCTTCTCCTACAAACAATGATGACATCAAAACAGAGGCATTAGCAGTTCTTGCTGCACTTTCGGAAAGCATTGGCGGCTCGTTCGGGATTCTTCGTATCTACACACATCGAATCTCTACCACGCATCACGGGATTACGCAATCCATTACTACAAGAACGGAAAAGAATATTGTGTATCGATTTTGCTTCTTTGTGCAACAATGGCGGCGTGGATGTGGTATCATTTTTGCGATGATCATTGTCCCTTTAATTGACCTTGTATTACGGGTGACATATAATACTCTTCTTAGGGCACGCAGGCGGTATGGCTCTCTTCAGGAAGTACAACAATGCCTTTCCTTGTATCAAGATATGCGGAAAGCAGGGTATGTTTAAATACTTGAAAACCAACCTTAACATTACCGAAAATCTGAAAAATCACAAAAAAAAGGACCTAATGGCACATGCAGGTACAAATCGAATGATTACTACTTAAAACAACTGATTGAATAATGGTGTGAAGGTGTAATACAAAATAGCAATTATCAGCCTTCTGTAATTTTGTAGTATGCAATTACTCAAAAGACATGAGATTCAAAAAATTTGTTCCTTTGGTCAGTACCTCTCCCTTTAAGCTGAAAATATGTTGCCCGATAGTGTTTTTTTGTGTGTAGGGGGGGGGGGACTGGTTGTGTTTGATTGTCAACTTGCATACATAATTTTAATTCCTTCAGTTGTTTTAACAGTCAATTGCCTGTTGACTTGAAGCAGGCTAAGGTAACTGGAACATCAATTTATGCAAGCAACTTCTCAGGGTATGATGAATATGTTCCCATGGTTGACAAGGATGTAGATTTTGTATGGAAGAAGCATGCACCCATTCAAATTCCTAATATTTCCAAAGGTTTGTGCCTGGAAACATTTGATCTATTCAGAAATCTGATATTGTGTTGATCCACTAGTGTATGTTTTAGTATCCATAGAAGACTTCGGTGCCATCAATGTGCCTAGTATGCATTTGAAAACAGGTGGACTATTATTTGGAAAAAGAATTCAGATATGGAACTATAGGGAAATTTCATTTATAATACTTTGGAACCATAATGTATGTAGGTAGATTATAGTGACTCAAATGAAGGACGAGCGGTATGGCATACTAATCTTCATATACTGTTTTGCAGACTTAAAAGAGTTCCTGCAATGGGAACACTGAGGTTTACATCAATGGCAGAGAAATTACGAAACTCGAGCTCAGAGTCGTGAAGGTTTGTCAATTACTTTCTCAATTTTGAAATCGATGGTTTAGAGAAGTCGCCAATATAACCTTGATTGAACTTGAAACCGTTTTTTTTCCCATCGCTATGGCTGGCTTTTTATTGTTAGTTTTCAACATGTGCATTGCTCATTGTGACTTGAATTTGTGTTTCAGCTTGCAAATGTACAGTGTCCTCATGATACTCACTTTTGGGTTTACGATGATGGACGCTATAAGGAGGAAGGCCAAAATAATTTGTGTTTTGGCTAAGTTAAGTTAATGTCTTGCTTTCAATTATACGTTGACTAAGTGAGTCTGTTCTTGCATCTGATCATATTGTATGTTAAAACTATTCTGATCAGTATGCTGCATAATTGCATTGCTACTGCACTGTTTGAGTCTTATTTCATGTAATATGTTCTTGACTCATTTGTAAGCTGTTTGATATGCCTGAAATTTGAAATGCCATGAACCAGTCCGGATTATGTATTTGTTTAATCAGTTTGACTCAGCTTGTCCAGTTTCCATTTGTTGAGTCTTATATGCTCTGTATTGTCTCCTTGTTGTACGAGTCTTTTTATTTGTTCAAGACATCAATTTTGTTCACATACATGTTCTTTTTTTCAACCTGTTTATTATAATTGTATTTGAGTCTGGAAATAAGAATCTTATATCTTGTTTTACTAAATATGAGTAAACTTTAACTATGTTTGTTTTTTGCCGCCGTGTATATGTTTCCAGGATTTTGAAAGGTTTTGATGCATTCTGAGAAGATGTGTGAAAGGATTGCTATCGACCCTATCTAAGATCATTCAATTTTGCTGCCAAGTAGCTTGCTTCCCATGAACCGCCAATAATTGAAGGTGCTTAGTTTTTTGGTGATCAACATTTATGGTTGTTAAATATTTGTCATTGAGGATGTGATATTAGAAATTCCTACCATTATGCGTCTACATGTAGCTTTTCTTTTTAAATATTTTGAAACAACTATACCTCAATGTGTTGTTGGATACCTTGGTGTATATTTTGGATATATTAATGCTTGTTGCATCAAATTGTTGTGCGTTTTATTTAATGGTTTTGATATTCTAATATTTCTTCGTAATGACTGATACTTTCATGGTATGTTTGATGAGGGTGGGTTATTTACAAAGAGCATGATTCAGTGTTGGGCTAATAACCATATAATGAGGGGATTTTTGGTCATAAATTCATGATTTAATGAGGGCAAATGACCCTACAATAAGAAAACTTGTCGTCATTAGTTCATGAATTAATTAGGGTAAATGACCTTATAATGATGAATTTTTTTGTCATTAAATTGTATTTTAGTGACGGGTAATTAAGCTTATAATAACAGGAATATTCGTCATTAACGGGTAGAAACTAATGTTCAATTTTAGTTCTAATGAGAGGCAGATAGTATAATAATGAGGAAATTACTCATCACTAGAAATATTTTTAATGAGAGTATAATCTAGTCATTAAATCCTTGATATTTTTAATGATGAGGCGGGTTCTCGTCATTGAATGCTTTAACTAGAAGGGCAACTATGAGGGGGGCATGAGGGGGATTTCCCGTCATTAAAAGTCTTTAATGACGAGAAAATGACATATAATGACAGGAATTCCCGTCATTAAAACCTGTTTTTCTTGTAAACATAAGCCAGCAATTTAATTATAATGACAGGAATTCCCGTTAATGAAAACATAAGCCAGCAATTTTCGTCATTAACGGGAATATTCGTCATTAACGGGAATATTCGTCATTAACGGGTCTCTGTGAGCATTGAAAACATAAGCCAGCAATTTACTTATAGATGTTGCCCTAAATGCTCATGCGGCACTGAAGCACTTCCTGAAGAAGATTTTCTTTGCAGTACATGTAGGCAGATGCAAATTGCTATCCCACGGTAACACCTCCACTAACTAACATAAACCTATCCACAATCCTCTCCTTTTTTCCCTTACAAAAAAATATATGCATGGACTCATATACTTACTTTCAAAAACAGTTGCAAAGTTTGGGCCGAAATGACTGATGACTCGGGCTCTATAAAGGCAACATTCTTTGACAAAAGTGCTGAATACTTGTTGCATCATACAGCTAAAGAACTCTCTGCCATGGATGACCAGGTATTAAAGAAAAGAACTTTGTATGCTTGTAATTCTTTTTTTCTAAATCATATTGAAAGAATAAACTACATTAAATAAATAAAGTGATTGTTAGGTAGATATTATTCTTTTCCGTTTTCAAATACGAATCTGCAACTATTATTCTACGCTAAAAAAATCTATAGACAAAGTGTATTCAAATTGATTCAATATTAAAGCTGTGTAACACCTTGCCCGTATAATACCGAACAAATCTTCATGCTTTTATTACTATGTACAGGCACTTGTCAAAGTTGTAGAATCCACGGAGGAATGGTTGAAGTGTAGGCCGATTATAGCAGAAGTGCGTGCTATGCGTAATAAGTATGCCGACAATAAGACAAGGGTCACTGTTCAAAAATGGTATGTAAAACAATTTGGAGAGACCAGATCGGCCCGAACACCTCAGATGACCGCCAAAAGTATTGCAATAACAGGTAACTGAATAATACAAATATATAATTTCCAAATTTCTTTGGATATATTGTATTGCCCAAAAGAATTCTACATTGAAATGCTTATTATGGACGATTAGATAGATCCTTATGAAAATTCACACTTTTCATTTTTATTTGTCACAGTGGACAACGAATTGGCCAAGCACCCCCTAAGCAATACAGGTGATAAGACTTCAACAGAGTGCAATGAGATACAAAATCCGCCACCGGAAGACACAACTTCAAGCCCACTGAAAAAGCTGAAACTAAAAACCTCTTAGACTATTCAATTTTTTTCAACGCCAAACACTATGGTTTGCTTATGTACTATGCCTTTAAACATTTATTTATATGAGAGCGGCTACAGTCCAGTTCAAAATGGTTCAGTTTTTAATCCCTACCGTTGAACGTGTACATAAATGATTATACGCGTCAGATCATTTTTTTAATACACCATAAATAATGTGTTCTTTAACACACCTAATCAATTCTTTTAACCTACTAAAATTTTAAACTTTTTTTGCCTAAAAAAATTAACAAATTAACTGATCATTCAATCGTATATTTTTATACTGTTGATCATCATCACCGACTCGACATTTTTGCCTTTTTTTTTTTAAGCAACCCGACTTTTTTGCCTTTTTTTTTTTATAACAAAACTAAATTCCATTATAATCGTTTCTTTTATATTTTATACTGATCATCCCCAAATCGATTCTCTTTTCCTCAGTAGCAAGTCATCTGTTTCATTGTCAGACCATCAATCAAAGCCGACAAATTTTTCTTTGATCGCTCCTCCGATCGATGATTGTGGCCGACTACTAAAAACCAAAACCTAAAATCGATTCTTCAAGACATATCACAATTTGTATGAAATTAACCACTACGTTTGATGCAATTCATAGTTTATGACCGGAGATGTAGGAAGATCAAGCAGATACATGAACAACACAGTTTGGTCGATCGATTCCATAAAATAAAATTAAAAAAAAAAACTCAATAAAAAAATGACTTTAGTCAATTGATTCTAAAAAAATAAAAATAAAAAATAAAAAATTGCAGGCCTTAATCCGGAAAAAGACGACAGAGGCTTTATAAAGCTGGCGATGTTCTTGCTCATTGTTGCATGTTTGTTTTGTTTTGTTTTTTTTTTTTCCAACGTAAGTTATTTTTTTATGGTGCACAATAACTAATAATGCATCACATCAATCTAACGGTTCATATTATTTTAATGTTAATCCAACGATAAACGGTACGGTCCAGTTTTTCTATACTGACTGGACCGTAGTATTTCCTTTATTTATATAGTATAAAAGGCACTACTATGACAATTATTATATACATATAATCTTGAATAAGCTTCTATATTAAAGATATATCCGTTTATGCTTTTATTTTTAAGTATAATCTTTCATTATGGATTGCATCACTTAAAACACAACTATACTCGTGGGCAACACCCGTGCAACGCACGGATTGCTACCCACTAGTATTATATATAGAACAATATTTTCCTTCATAATATATATAACAATATTTTCTTCGATAACGATAACGATCTAACTCATTCGCTCGATAACGAACCCCGAGATTCAAATCGATATCTTAATAACGATCCCCGACTCTTAACTCCTTCGCTCTATAACGATCCATCGAAACATAGTACATAGTACTATCACAATGATCGATAACGATGTAACTCATTCGCTCGATAACGAACCCCGAGATTCAAATAGATCTATTAATAACGATCCCCGACTCTTAACTCCTTCGCTCGATAACGATCGATCGAGCCATAGTAGATAGTACTATCACAATGATTGATAATGATGTAACTCATTCGCTCGCAAAAGAACCCCGAGATTCAAATCGATCTCTTAATAACGATCCCCGACTCTTAACTCATTCGCTCGATAACGATCGATCGAGCCATGGTAGATAGTACTATCACAATGATTGATAACGATCTAACTCATTCGCTCGATAATGAACCCGGAGATTCAAATCGATCTCTTAATAACGATCCCCGACTCTTAACTCCTTCGCTCGATAACGATCCATCGAGCCATAGTAGATAGTACTATCACAATGATCGATAACAATGTAACTCATTCGCTCAAAAACGAACCCCGAGATTCAAATCGATCTCTTAATAACGATCCCCGGCTCTTAACTCCTTCGCTCGATAACGATCGATCGAGACAATGATCGATAACGATCTAACTCATTAACCCCGAGATTCAATCGATCTCTTAATAACGATCCCCGACTCTTAACTCCTTCGCTCGATAACGATCCATCGAGACAATGATCGATAACGAGGTAACTAATTCGCTCGATAACGAACCCCGAGATTCAAATCGATCTTTTAATAACGATCCCCGACTCTTAACTCCTTCGCTCGATAACGATCCATCGAGACATAGTTGATAGTACTATCATAATGATCGATAACGATGTAACTCATTCGCTCGATAACGATCTAACTCATTCGCTCGATAACGAATCCTGAGATTCAAATCGATCGCTCGATAACGAACCACGACTGTTAACTCATTCGCTCGATAACGATCGATCGATCCATAGTAGATAGTACTATCACAATGATCGATAACGATCTAACTCAATCGCTCGATATCGAATCCCGAGATTCAAATCGATCGCTCGAAAACGAACCACGACTGTTAACTCATTCACTCGATAACGATCGATCGAGCCATAGTAGATTGTACTATCACAATGATCGATAACGATTTAACTCATTCGCTCGATAACGAACCCTGAGATTAAAATCGATCTTATAATAACGTTCCCGACTCTTAACTTCTTCGCTTGATAACGATCCATCGAGACAATGATCGATAATGATCTAACTCATTCGCTCGATAACGAACCCCGAGATTCAAATCTATCTCTTAATAACGATCCCCGACTCTTAAGTCCTTCGCTCGATAACGATCGATCGAGCCATAGTAGATAGTACTATCACAATGATCGATAATGATATAACTCATTCGTTTGATAATGAACCCCGAGATTCAAATCGATCTCTTAATAACGATCGCCGACTCTTAACTCCTTCGCTCGATAACGATCCATCGAGCCATAGTAGATAGTACTATCACAATGATCGATAACGATGTAACCCATTCGCTCGAAAATGAACCCTGAGATTCAAATCGATCTCTTAATAACGATCCCCGACTCTTAACTCCTTCACTCGATAACGATCGATCGAGACAATGATCGATAACGATCTAACTCATTCGCTCGATAATGAACCCCGAGAGTCAAATCGATCTCATAATAATGATCCCCAACTCTTAACTCCTTCGCTCGATAACGATCCATCGAGACAATGATCGATAACGATGTAACTCATTCGCTCGATAACGAACCCCGAGATTCAAATCGATCTCTTAATAACGATCCCCGACTCTTAACTCCTTCGCTCGATAACGATCCATCGAGACATAGTTGATAGTACTATCACAATGATCGATAACGATGTAACTCATTCGCTCGATAACGAATCCTGAGATTCAAATCGATCGCTTGATAACGAACCACGACTGTTAACACATTCGCTCGATAACGATCGATCGACCCATAGTAGATAGTACTATCACAATGATCGATAATGATCTAACTCATTCGCTGGATATCGAATCCCGAGATTCAAATCGATCGCTCGATAACGAACCACGACTGTTAACTCATTCACTCGATAACGATCGATCGAGCCATAGTAGATATTACTATCACAATGATCGATAACGATTTAACTCATTTGCTCGATAACGAACCCCGAGATTCAAATCTATCTCTTAATAACGATCCCCGACTCTTAACTCCTTCGCTTGATAACGATCCATCGAGACAATGATCGATAACGATCTAACTCATTCGCTCGATAACGAAACCCCGAGATTCAAATCGATCTCTTAGTAACGATCCCCGACTCTTAACTCCTTCACTTGATAACGATCCATCGAGACATAGTAGATAGTACTATCACAATGATCGATAACGATCTAACTCATTCGCTCGATATCGAATCCCGAGATTCGAATCGATCGCTCGATAACGAACCACGACTGTTAACTCATTCGCTCGATAACGATCGATCGAGCCATAGTAGATAGTACTATCACAATGATCGATAACGATTTAACTCATTCGCTCGATAACGAACCCCGAGATTCAAATCGATCTCTTAATAACGATCCCCGACTCTTAACTCCTTCGCTTGATAACGATCCATCGAGACAATGATCGATAACGATCTAACTCATTCGCTCGATAACGAACCCCGAGATTCAAATCGATCTCTTCCTCGACTCTTAACTCCTTCGCTCGATAACGATCCATCGAGACATAGTAGATAGTACTATCACAATAATCGATAACGATCTAACTCATTCGCTCGATAACGAACCCCGGGATTCAAATCGATCGCTCGATAACGAACCATGACTGTTAACTCATTCACTCGATAACGATGTCGGATCTCAGGATTGAGATCAATCGCTTATTAACGAACCCCGAGATTCAAATAAATACTTCGATAACGAACTGACAATCTATACTTGAGAGTATTATCAAAATCATCTGTATTATCGTTCGATAAAGGAATTTTTATAAAAAATAATGAATTTTATATTTTAACGCAATGTTTATTAGCATTTTATAATAAACTGAATATTATTTATTAACTCAAAGTTTTATATTAAATAAAAAATTAATTTCCTTTAAAAGGATGACACTTGTCGTCCCTAAAAACCCAAATTTTATAATTTATTGTACATAACATATTATTTTCTGAAAATTGTTTAATGAGACGACATTGTCGTCCCCTTAAGCATGAATTTTATAATAAATTGAATATTATTTATTAACTCAAAGTTCTATATTAAAAAAAAATTAATTGCCGTTAAAGGGACGACAATTGTCGTCCCTAAAAACCAAAATTTTATAATTTCTTGTACATAACATATTATTCTCTGAAAAATGTTTAATGGAACGACATTGTCGTCCCTTAAAATAGTCTTGTCGTCCCTTTAAATAGTCTTGTCCACGTGGAAATCCAAGCTGGCACGGTGGGGTTAATATTTTATTTTTTGGGACGACATTGTCGTCCCTTTAAAGTTTCCCTCTGAAAAAACCGCCTAAAACTTTGACTATGTTTGAATTCATTTAAAGGGACGACTTTGTCGTCCCTTTAAAGTTTGTCCCTTTAAACCAGTTTTCTTGTAGTGTTGTCCAGCTGCGATCCAAACTCTCCTCAACCCGCAAAGGCAGCCTTACAGCAACAGAATACAATGTCAAAATGAAGTGAATCAAAGATGAGTTGGCTATGGCGGGTCATTCTCTCACCACGGATGACATAATTACCTACTTATTGACTCGGCCCGGAGTTCTATTCGTTAGTTACTATGGTGACAGCCCGACCCGAAATCACCATGGAGGAAATCTACTCCCTGCTCATGACCCATGAATCTTGCCTACAACACCATTCGCCGGTTCCCTCCTTCTAGTCATCTCAGCCGAATTCCTCCATTGTTGCCAACGGTTCTGGAGCTTCATCGCAGTTCCATATTCAGCGAGGTAGAGGTTGTTCAGGTTACTGGGGTCGAGGCCGCAACTCCAATCAGCGCTGCAGAGGTGGATACCGGCCCTCTTCTCCAACCGGTCAATCTTCAAATGGTCCATCGGTTTCCTGCCAACTGTGTGATCGCCGTGGCCATACTGTGCACAACTGCTGGTACTTGTTTGATACCACGTTCCTGCCATCTGCCCCACCACCTCCACGCCTTCCTCAAGCCTTCAACGCTCAAGTGCCTCCCTATACATCTTCTTGGATCCCGGACACCGAAGCTACTCAAAACTTGACCAATGATCTTCAAAACATCAACTTTAATGCAGAACCTTATGATGACCAACAAAAAGTTCACATCTGTGATGGCATAGGTTTGACTATATCTCATTACGGTTCCTCTTCCTTTTCCACCCCTACCAGTACCTATACTCACTCTAATTTATTAGTTGCTCCTGAGCTTACTACAAATTTATTGTCTGTCCAACAATTCGCTTATGACAATTGTGTATATTTTGAATTTCATAATTCTTATTTTCTTGTGAATGACTACTCAGGCCACGTCCATCATAGGAGCTTTGTCAAAGATGGATTCTATCACTTCTCCCAGTCCTTCAATAAGTTCCCTGCTCAAACCTTTTTTTCTACTCGTATTTCACCAATAAAGTGGCACCAACGTTTCGGGCATTTCTCTCAACCTATTCTTCACCATGCTTTGCGTCATTTAAATATTTCTGTTTTAAATAATGATACAATTTGTGCTGCATGTCAATTGGCCAAAAGCCTTCGTCAGCCCTTACCTGTTTCAGAATTTACTATTCATAAACCTTTGTCTTTAATTTATTCTGATATTTGGGGCCCTTATGCTGAACCCTCTATTTATGGTTCCCGTTACTATGTTAGTTTTCTTGACGATTTTACAAAAAATTTATGGCTTTATCCTTTACGCGCAGAATCCGATGTAGAACATGTTTTTACCTCCTTTCAGGCTCTTGTAGAACGTCAGTTTAATACTAAAATTAAATCAATCCAAACTGACAGGGGTGGTGAATATCGTCGATTATCTCACTTTTTCTCCATTATTGGGATCCAAGACACCGTCTCTCTTGCCCCCACACACATGAACAGGTTGGTTCCATAGAACGTTGCGATCGCCAAATAGTTGAAGTGGGTATTTCTCTCCTTGCTCAGTCTACCCTCCCCCTCCAATACTGGGAAGAGGCCTTTACCACAACCACATATCTTATCAACCGCCTACCCACCCGCATTCTTAGTTTCAAATCACCTTATGAAATGGTCTATAATTGCCCCCTGACTACTCATTCCTCCGTGTCTTTGGATGTGCCTGTTGGCCTCATCTACGTCCCTATAATAATCTCATGACCAACTTCAGATCCAAAACCTGTATCTTCCTAGGCTGCAGCTCATCCCATCATGGATACAAATGCCTTGATCTTTCATCGGGCCGAATCTACATCTCTTGCCATGTAGTATTTGATGAATTCGTCTTCCCCTACAAAAGCCACACTACCCCCTCACTTCCTCCAACATACTCGTTCCTCTTCCCTCCTCCCTTACTCCATCATCTTCCACATCACCTCCTACTCTGCCATCATCTGACTCCTCTCATATTCCTCATGCTCCTCCATCTCCATCCATTCCTACGTCCTCCACCTCATCTCCTACTTCTTCCACCAACTCATCTCCACCCTCGAATCACGAATCCCTTTCTCATCCACCCCATCCTATGGTCACCCGCTCCAGAACTAATAATCTCAAACCTACCCAATTTCCCAACTTTATTCGTTATCCTCTTCCCAAAGCTCTCGTCGCTGCCTCTGTCGTCCATGAACCTTCCTCCTATACAGTGGCCTTTAAACACTCTGTTTTGCGTGATGCAATATGCGATGAACTTCATGCTCTTCTTCGTAATGATACCTGGGATCTCGTTCCTGCTACTAAGCACATGAAGGTTATTGGAAACAAATGGGTTTTTCGTATCAAATGTCATGCTGATGGGTAAATTGAGCGATATAAATCTCTCTTTGTTGCCAAAGGTTATCACTAGGCCGAAGGCATTGATTTTCACGACACATTTTGTCTAGTTTTCAAACCTATACCTATTCGGCTATTGTTATCTCTTGCTGTTTCTTGTCATTGGTCTATTCGGCAGGTGGATGTTCAGAATGCTTTCATGTATGGTCATTTAACTGAAGACGTTTATATGCAACAGCCTATAGGTTTTGTTCACCTTGATTACCCTCTCTATGTGTGCAAGCTCAAACACAGTCTCTATGGATTGCGTCAGGCCACTCATGTATGGTTTTCCCGGTTTACGGATATTCTCACACAGTTTGGTTCCACAGCCTCCAAGGTTGATTCTTCTTGATACATCTACTCTCAGGGTTCAGATAATATCTACTTACTTATCTATGTTGATGGTGTCATTATTAAGGCACGTCTTCCTCTCTTATTCGGCAGGTTATCACTTATATGGCGTCTCATGTTCCTGTCAAGGATATCGGGCCTCTGTCTTATTTTCTAGGGATTGAGGCACTCTGCACGGATGATGGTCTCTACCTTACTGAACGCAAATATATCCTTAACTTACTTCAGCGAGTTGGCATGGATAAGTCTAATCCTTGTCACGCACCCATGGCGGCAAACACTCACTTGCAGCGTGATGGCTCTCCTCCCTTTTTTGATCCCACTCTATACAGAATTATTGTTGGTGGTCTTCAGTATCTACATTTCACTCGCTCAGACATTGCTATTGTTGTCCATTCAGTTAGAAAATTCATGCACTCCCCCACTGAAGCATATTGGGTTGCCGTTAAACTCATTCTTTGGTATCTTAAACACACTATCTCTGATGGCATGTTTCTATCTTCTGCATCTACACACTCACTGCAAGCTTACACTGATGGTGATTGGGCAGCTGACCGTGACACTCACCGCTCTATTGATGCATACTACATATTCTTCGGCAATAATCTTATTAGTTGGCGTGCCAAGCAAGACCTTACTATGTCTAAAAACAGCACTGAAGCAGAGTATAAATATATATCTAACACTGTAGCTGAACTTCAATGGATTTACAGCCTTCTGCGCAAAATGCACATCTCCCTGCCCTCTCCTCCCATCCTGTGGTGTGGTAATATCGGTGCCACATACCTTTTAGGCAATCCAGTCTTCCATTGCACGAACCAAACATATTGAGATAGACTTTCATCATGTTTGTGAGCTCGTTGCATCCAATAAGCTGTCTGTCGCTTTCATTTCCTCTAAGGACCAGTTAGCGGATCTTCTTACGAAACCACTTGGCTCTTCACGCTTCAATACTCTCAAGTCCAATCTCCATGTTCATTTCATTTTCATGGGATTGAGGAGGCGTGTTAAGAATATTCTAGATACACTAAATAATAAATAATAATTATTGTAATCAATTGTATTTATAGGTTTTTGTCCAAAAGGACAAACTAATATATTTATTAGGCTACAAGTACATGGGTGATTAGAAAGGACAAAACTTAATTAACATTACCAAAATACCCTTTTTTACTAATTTTAAAAAATATTCATGCTCTAAGCCCTAGCACCACTGCAGCCGACTGGTCCATTATTGGTGTGCTGGATCAAGTCTTCCATATGAAGGATGATGTTGCATCTTTATCAAATTTGTTGTTGATAAATCCCTCTCTATTTCTAGTTTTGATAGATTTGATCCATACCCATAATTAAAACACCAATTGTTTTTCACTTCTCCATAATTTCTCTACAATTTATCATCGCATCCTGCAGCCAATCCGCTGTTGTCGGTCACCGGCGGCTTAATCCGTAGCGTCGAAACCACCGGTCTTTGATGTAATATTCCGATTTTCGGGAAAGGGCAGACGTGTCTTTTTGCGAAAACGAAATATTGGGTTCGGTTTCCTTTTTATTCGGAGATATATATGGGACGTTTTATATATATATTTGAGAATATGTATATATTTTGCTTGAGGACTGAAGTGTAATTTCATGGAATTTAGGGAGTTAATGGCAAGGGATTAATGAGAGGTTATTATTTTGGGAATAACCTCCCATTTATCAACAAGGGAGTTACATTTTCAAGCATTCACGTTAAAATTTAAGGAGAGAGAGAGAGAGCATCCTGAGTTTGTTCTTGAGGCAAGAAGAAGGAGAGCATACTTTTGCAAATTCCCGGTGCGTTCTTTAGCCGATTAAAGTTCCGTTTGAAGCAGGAGCGTCGTGGGGAGACAAGGCCCGTTTTGATACCAGAATATCCTTGTTTCGTTGAGGTAAGAATACAGCCCTGGTTTGGTTTCATCTTGTTCGGTAATGTTTGGGGTGAAAGCTTCATCTTTCTTGTAGTTTTTGTTGATAGAAACCCCAATCTCAAGCGGTTCTTGGTTTGGTTGTGTTTTGGATAGGTCTTGTTGGAATCTCTCGAAGTTTATCTCAGCTTTTCGAGTTTTGGAGCAGCTTTTTTGGGGCTGCGTAGGTAAGAGAAAACCGCCCTATGAATTCAATCGTTGGTTATAAGGATTTGCTCTTGTTTTAAGGCTTTTTGGTGTTAGAATTATGGAATGTTGTTTTAGTTAATGACTATAGATGTTATAGTACGTCTAGATGTGGATTCTTGTGTTGTTGTGTTGGTTATTTGCTGATTTTTGGTTGAAATACGATCTGGGGTTCGAACGATGAAGAATTAGGGTTCCAGTCGAACCCAGGTGGACGAGCGTCCGGTATTCTGGACGAGCGTCCAGCCTAGGTTCCACCTTGGACGAGCGTCTGGTCGTAATGGACGAGCGTCTGAGGTGCTATTTTACATTCGGATTGAATCGTTTTGGGTGGACGAGCGTCCACTATTTTGGACGGGCGTCCATTAAACTGAACGGGCGTCCAAGTCTTTAAACGGGCGTCTATTTTTGTACTGCCTTCTTTTCTATGTTAGATGCTATTCAGCCTTGAAACATGCTTTAACTATATGAAACCTTTGTATTTGATATGTAACATGGTATAAATATAGACAAGCCCGAATTGAGCTTCGATTCGTTCGCTTAAAACACCGAATGTACTCTTAAAGGGAGTTGAAGTTCGGATCCGTCGGAAGAGCATGATAGGTTTGTGCTTTGGTGAATTAGGATTCATCAATGTCTCGTGTATGTGCTAGGACTTGTCCGTGTCTAGTGTTCTAGGAAGAGAGTAGTATGTGTGAGGGAGATTATTTGAAAACACTTAGGTTGGCTAGTTAATAACTTAATAAACAACGTATGTGACTAGTAAAAGATTAAACAACATGTCTCTCTTGGCTAGGCACCAGCTAAATCGCGATGCATGTGCTACCTCGAAGGTGGAAGAACTTCGTAGGTCAAAAGACCCTAAGTACGGAGGGACTCGCCGAGGTGTGCGTGCTATCGGAGTCTACCTTTTCTAGACTTCGTGGGTATTGGTGTGATCCACTAATATGTTGCAATAGAGTGTCCCCAAGGTAGAATAACTCGTAGGTCAATGACCCTAAGTACGGAGGGACTCGCCGAGGTGGATGCGCGTAGTGCCCTTGAGTGCGGTTGTAACATAGATAGGTTAAGTTAGAAACAGCTTAGTCACAACATGTTGATGAGCATGAAGTGAACCCTAGATTGAGTCGGTCTCTTATAACCAAATAAACAACTTAAATATCTTTCCTTATAATTTCTTTTGGTTTCATAGCTTCTCTTTCTTGCTTGAGTACATTGTACTTACCTCGAATGCATACTTTTTCTATGTGTTTGGGGACGAGAAGACGAACGAGGTTTTCGAGGAAGAGTTTGACGACGACGTTTGACGCCGCTCGTTGAAGAATCAAGATGTTTCTTTTCTCGCTTTTCTTTGGTTGTACTTTCCGTACTTTTGAGGTAGACTACCGGTTTGACGATTTGTCGTATTCTGTCTTTTGGGGATTTTCGTACTTTTCCAAATGTAATAGTTTACATTTCTACCCTTAGATTTCTTTTCTACTCTTTAATTTTGGGAGAAATTTTATATACCCGAGTTTTGCTTCCGTTTTGCCTTTAATTTGATACGACGTAGTAGAGGCTTACGTATAAAATGAATTTATTTTTATTTTATACGTGCCGAACGTTTCTTTTCCGGATAAGGACTCGGTGTCCGGGAACGGGGCGTTACAGTTGGTATCAGAGAAAAACGTTCTTTAGACTTCCTTTCTTTAAGATAAGTTTCTTTAGATCTTTAGTAACGTCTGGTTTTCTTGATCTTTCAGCATGGTAACGACAAGGAGAGGCGTTCGTGGAGCTGGGAGCTCAGGGGTTAGTCAAGGGGCAGGGAGCCCAGTGCCCGTAGTAGGGGGCGGATTTGTGAGGCAGAATCCTTCGCCTCGTTTGAGTCTTTCACCACCACCCCATACAGCCACGCCTACACCAAGGTCTCGACAAGAGGTGTCACCAAGGCCGCATCGGGACCGCCCACCCCGACCACCGCCAAGATATAACTACATTTATGGAGAGCCCGGACAAGCACCTATTCGTGTCACCGTAATAGGCGACATTCCACCGATTAGTGCGCCACCACCAAGGTGACCAATGTGTATCCACCACCATCTAGTGCTTATCCTCCAAGTGTATCCTCGGCGAGCGACAGCAGGTCTTTTACCCTCCTCCCGTAGGTCATGTTCCTCAACCTACGCACCACCTTCACCACGCTTTGACCACCAAAGCAAGGCGTTGGTCATCCACCCTTTGGTTTTCGGCGGCCTCAACAAAGATCGGTCCTATCGGGGGTACTATCCGTATCGAATGAGCCTCAAGTAAACCCACATTATCCTCAACATCGCGGTATCGCCGCATGTATCTTTTGGTTACCCTCCGGTTCACCCACCGCTTAGACCGACTTTCGAGCAAGCACCAGCGGTGGATTGGTATACAAGATTGAGGAGAAATCGAGTTGAGAACTTCTTTGGTAATGTGGAGCATTCTAAAGCAGAGGAATGGATAAGAGGATTCGAGAAAGCTTGTAGGAACATACATGTTCCCGAGACGAAAATGGCACAACTAGCGATCGGTTTATGTTGAGAGCGGCGAAGCATGGATTGATGCCATCCAAAGCAACAACGGTAAGGTAACGATTGGGAAGGGTTCAAGACGATGTTTTATAATGAGTACTTCCCGGTTACAAGCTCAAGCGTATAAAGCAAGTCAATTCCTGAAGCACAAGCAAGGTAATCACCTGACAGTGGCCCAGTATACTAATAAGTTCAATGAGCTAGGAAGGTTCTATCCGGAATTGATGAAGGTAGAAGAGAGAAAGATGGCCCTCTATAAGGATGGGTTGGCCTACGAGATTCAGTCGGGCATGCTAGGATTCACGGCAAGGAATATGGCGAGTTGATGAATAAAGCCTTGGAAGTCGAGACTTTCGGGAAGAGAGCTACGGTGGTTGTTAATAATAAGAGGAATTTTGGGACAAGTCAAGGCGGTTATAGGGGAGCGCCACAACAAGCGCCAAGAAGACTACGGCTCCTACGGCCTAAGGCTCCGAACAAGGCACCACTTTGCCCCAAGTGCAACGAAATCATACGGAGAGTGCAGCCAGAGTAGTAACGGTTGTTACGTTTGTGGTGAGCAAGGACACTTTTCTAGAGCGTGTCCAAACAGAGGAAACAAGAGTGGTTCGAGCCAAGGTAGCGGGAGAGGCGGCCCGAGCCGACCGGTTCGAGTTTTTGCAGTGGATGCCAATTTTGTGGAACCAGAGGATGACGTTATTTCAGGTACGATAATGTTAGAAAACCTAGTGGTCAAGGTTTTGTTTGACACGGGAGCGTCAAATACTTTTGTGTCAACCAAGGTAGCTAAGAAGTTGGATTTACCTTCAGAACCTTTAAGGAACACTTTGGAGATAACCACGCCGTTAGGGAAGGTATCAAGGGTAACTAGAATGATACCACAAGTGGAAGTTCGAGTCGGACCTTATCGATGTAAGAGCAACTTTACAGTTTTGGACTTTTCGGATTTTGATGTAATCCTCGGAATAGATTGGCTATCCGAGAATTATGTACACTTGACCGTAAAGAGAAGAAAGTAACTTTTAAAGTACCTGGGAAATCAGACAAGACGTATCAAGGGAATGTGTATAAGCCGAGTAAGAAGAAACATCCGATCATATCAGCGGTTAAGGCAGTAAGGGCTTGTCAGAAGGGTTGTGAGGGCTACTTGTTGTATGCAGTGGACGTGGAACAAGTGAAGCCTAAGTTAGAGGAGACTCCCATAGTGAGGGAATACCCTGAGGTATTTCCAGAAGAGTTACCGGGAAACATGCCGGACAGAGAGATAGAGTTTGAAATTCAGTTGTTACCGGGAGCGGCACCAGTTGCTAAAGCACCTTACAGAATGGCACCGGCTGAATTAAAGGAGTTGAAAGCTCAACTTAAAGATATGCTTGAAAGGAACATAATTCAGCCCAAGACCTCGCCTTGGGGAGCCCCCGTTTTGTTTGTGAAGAAGAAAGATGGCGCATGAGAATGTGTATCGACTACGAGTAGCACCGAACAACCTTACCATCAAGAATAAGTATCCTCTACCAAGGATAGATGATCCGTTTAATCGCCTTGCGGGGTAAGAAGGTGTTTTCCAAGATCGACCCGAGGTCCGGATATCATCAATTGAAGGTTAGGATAGCGATATACCGAAGACGGCTTTCGACGAGATATGGACATTATGAGTTCCTTGTCATGCCTTTTGGACTCACTAATGCTCCATCGGCATTTATGGATTTGATGCAGCGAGTTTTCATGCCGTACTTGGATAAGTTCGTGATAGTGTTCATAGACGATATCCTAGTTTACTCTAAGGATGAGAAAGAACACGAGGAACACTTAAGGATAGTGTTGGACACACTGAAAAAGAATCAGTTGTACGCAAAGTTTTCCAAGTGTGACTTTTGGTTGGATCGAGTGAGTTTCTTGGGTCATGTAATTTCTGGAGATGGTATTCAAGTTGATCCGGCAAAGATCGAGGCAATTGAGAATTGGCCTAAACCTACCACAGCTTCGAGAGGTAAGAAGCTTTCTTGGGTTGGTCAAGTTACTACAGAAGTTCGTACAAGATTTTTCGAAGATAGCTACTCCACTCACCAGGTGACACGAAGAATGTGAAATTTGAATGGACTAATGAGTGTGATAAGGCCTTTCATACCTTGAAAAGTAAGTTGACTACGGCACCAGTGTTAGCAGTTCCGGAGATTTTTGATAACTACGATGTCTACACGGGTGCTTCGGGACAGGGTTTGGGTTGTGTGTTGATGCAAGGAGGAAAAGTGATAGCTTATGCATCTAGGCAGTTGAAGGTGCATGAGAAAAATTACCCGACACATGATCTGGAGTTGGCAGCGGTGGTATTTGCCTTAAAGACTTGGAGGCATTACTTATATGGGGTTAAAGCAAGGATCTTCACCGACCATAAGAGTTTAAAGTATTTCTTCACACAAGAGAACCTGAATATGAGACAGAGGAGATGGTTAGAGTTCGTTAAGGACTATGATTTGGACATTCAGTACCATCCGGGAAAAGCGAATGTAGTGGCGGATGCTCGAGCAGAAACCGTGTTTGCGGCTTCCGGTGTCGAGGTAATGGCGAAAGGTTTGATGGGTTGGAAATCGAAGCTTCGATCGATTGAAGACCGGCGCTTGTGGCACCGTTGTTAGCAAGGTCGAGTTGATGGATGATATACGGGGAAAGCAAGACGAAGACCCGGTTTTGTTGGACTTGAAGCGTGTTGCTAGAGAGAAGCCTACGGTTGGTTACGTGTTGGATAAGAGTGGAAATCGTGGTATCGGGATCGTCTATGTGTACCCAATATTGGCAACTTGAGACAAAGAATTATGGAAGAAGCACATAGGATAGCTTTTGCGGTTCATCCGGGTGCTACTAAAATGTACAGAGACTTAAAGGAAAGATTTTGGTGGCCCTCGATGAAAGTGGAAATAGCCAAGTTTGTGGCCGAGTGTGATGTGTGTCAGAAGGTTAAGGCGGAGCATAGAAGACCCGGTGGAATGCTTAAGTCATTGGATATCCCGGAATGGAAATGGGATAAGATCACAATGGACTTCATCACCGGATTACCTAGGACAAGAGGCGGACACGACGCAATTTGGGTAATTGTGGATAGATTGACCAAATCGCCCATTTCTTACCGTACAAGGTTGACATGCCATTAAAGAAGATGACGACACTATATCCGGACAATATAGTAAAGCTACATGGAGTTCCAATCTCGATAGTTTCAGACCGTGATTCGAGATTTGTAAGTCGGTTTTGGAAGAGCTTGCAAGAAGCCTTCGGGACTAAGTTGGACTTGAGCACGGCTTTTCATCCTCAGACAGATGGACAGTCTGAGAGGACCATCCAAACACTCGAGGACATGTTGAGAGCTTGTGTTTTGGAGGTAGGCGGATCATGGGATGATTACCTATCGGTAGCGGAGTTTGCCTACAACAACAACTTTCACACGAGTATAGGCATGCCGCCGTTTGAAGCGTTGTATGGGAGAAGATGTCGCACGCCACTGTTTTGGGATGAAGTCGGAGAGAGACAGATCACAGGGCCTGAAATGGTAGAACAAGCAAAGGAAAGGGTTCGGCTTGGTCAAGAAGAATCGAAGGCGCTCAAGACAGACGTAAAAGTTGGGCTGATGTTAGAAGAAGACCTCTTGAGTTTGAAGTCGGCGATAGAGTTTACCTCCGAGCTTCACCGATGAAAGGAGTGAAACGCTTTGGACAAAAAGGAAAGCTAAGTCCAAGGTATGTTGGACCTTTTGAGATTTTGGAGAGAGTTGGGACGTTAGCTTATAAGCTTCAGTTGCCAGAATCAATGTCGAGAGTCCATAATGTGTTTCACGTTTCGATGTTGAAGAAGTGTCTGACTAAGAAGGATGTGGAAACTACGGTTGACCCAGAAATCTTACAAGATAACCTTGCATATGACGAGAGACCTATCAAGATCCTAGACCGGAAAGAAAAGATGATTAAGAGACGGATGATTCCCTTGGTGTTAGTTCAGTGGAGTAATCACTCACCCGAGGAGGCAACTTGGGAAGTGGAAAGCGACATGCTTAGTGAGTTCCAAGAATTTGGGGATTTACCAGGTATGTTCTAGTTTCGAGGACGAAACTCCTTTTAAGGGGGGGAGAATGTAATATTCCGATTTTCGGGAAAGGGCAGACGTGTCTTTTTGCGAAAACGAAATATTGGGTTCGGTTTCCTTTTTATTCGGAGATATATATGGGACGTTTTATATATATATATTTGAGAATATGTATATATTTTGCTTGAGGACTGAAGTGTAATTTCATGGAATTTAGGGAGTTAATGGCAAGGGATTAATGAGAGGTTATTATTTTGGGAATAACCTCCCATTTATCAACAAGGGAGTTACATTTTCAAGCATTCACGTTAAAATTTAAGGAGAGAGAGAGAGAGAGCATCCTGAGTTTGTTCTTGAGGCAAGAAGAAGGAGAGCATACTTTTGCAAATTCCCGGTGCGTTCTTTAGCCGATTAAAGTTCCGTTTGAAGCAGGAGCGTCGTGGGGAGACAAGGCCCGTTTTGATACCAGAATATCCTTGTTTCGTTGAGGTAAGAATACAGCCCTGGTTTGGTTTCATCTTGTTCGGTAATGTTTGGGGTGAAAGCTTCATCTTTCTTGTAGTTTTTGTTGATAGAAACCCCAATCTCAAGCGGTTCTTGGTTTGGTTGTGTTTTGGATAGGTCTTGTTGGAATCTCTCGAAGTTTATCTCAGCTTTTCGAGTTTTGGAGCAGCTTTTGGGGCTGCAGTAGGTAAGAGAAAACCGCCCTATGAATTCAATCGTTGGTTATAAGGATTTGCTCTTGTTTTAAGGCTTTTTGGTGTTAGAATTATGGAATGTTGTTTTAGTTAATGACTATAGATGTTATAGTACGTCTAGATGTGGATTCTTGTGTTGTTGTGTTGGTTATTTGCTGATTTTTGGTTGAAATACGATCTGGGGTTCGAACGATGAAGAATTAGGGTTCCAGTCGAACCCAGGTGGACGAGCGTCCGGTATTCTGGACGAGCGTCCAGCCTAGGTTCCACCTTGGACGAGCGTCTGGTCGTAATGGACGAGCGTCTGAGGTGCTATTTTACATTCAGGATTGAACTGTTTTGGGTGGACGAGCGTCCACTATTTTGGACGGGCGTCCATTAAACTGAACGGGCGTCCAAGTCTTTAAACGGGCGTCTATTTTTGTACTGCCTTCTTTTCTATGTTAGATGCTATTCAGCCTTGAAACATGCTTTAACTATATGAAACCTTTGTATTTGATATGTAACATGGTATAAATATAGACAAGCCCGAATTGAGCTTCGATTCGTTCAGTTAAAACACCGAATGTACTCTTAAAGGGAGTTGAAGTTCGGATCCGTCGGAAGAGCATGATAGGTTTGTGCTTTGGTGAATTAGGATTCATCAATGTCTGTGTATGTGCTAGGACTTGTCCGTGTCTAGTGTTCTAGGAAGAGAGTAGTATGTGTGAGGGAGATTATTTGAAAACACTTAGGTTGGCTAGTTAATAACTTAATAAACAACGTATGTGACTAGTAAAAGATTAAACAACATGTCTCTCTTGGCTAGGCACCAGGCTAAATCGCGATGCATGTGCTACCTCTGAAGGTGGAAGAACTTCGTAGGTCAAAAGACCCTAAGTACGGAGGGACTCGCCGAGGTGTGCGTGCTATCGGAGTCTACCTTTTCTAGACTTCGTGGGTATTGGTGTGATCCACTAATATGTTGCAATAGAGTGTCCCCAAGGGTAGGTCAATGACCCTAAGTACGCAGGGACTCGCCGAGGTGGATGCGCGTAGTGCCCTTGAGTGCGGTTGTAACATAGATAGGTTAAGTTAGAAACAGCTTAGTCACAACATGTTGATGAGCATGAAGTGAACCCTAGATTGAGTCGGTCTCTTATAACCAAATAAACAACTTAAATATCTTTCCTTATAATTTCTTTTGGTTTCATAGCTTCTCTTTCTTGCCGAGTACATTGTACTTACCTCGAATGCATACTTTTTCTATGTGTTTGGGGACGAGAAGACGAACAGGGTTTTCGAGGAAGAGTTTGACGACGACGTTTGACGCCGCTCGTTGAAGAATCAAGATGTTTCTTTTCTCGCTTTTCTTTGGTTGTACTTTCCGTACTTTTGAGGTAGACTACCGGTTTGACGATTTGTCGTATTCTGTCTTTTGGGGATTTTCGTACTTTTCCAAATGTAATAGTTTACATTTCTACCCTTAGATTTCTTTTCTACTCTTTAATTTTGGGAGAAATTTTATATACCCGAGTTTTGCTTCCGTTTTGCCTTTAATTTGATACGACGTAGTAGAGGCTTACGTATAAAATGAATTTATTTTTATTTTATACGTGCCGAACGTTTCTTTTCCGGATAAGGACTCGGTGTCCGGGAACGGGGCGTTACATTTGATCGGTCTGAAACTGTTGATAATTATTGGGTATGTTCCACGGCCTTGTGACGATGGCGCCTCCTCCACCATAGCTGCCATCCATCTCCGGTGAAATAGCTCATCCTCTCCGTTCATCAGTTGCACCCATGGCTAGGGGTCCTGCCGCCTTGCAGCTCCAGTTCGCAAATTATTATTATTATTTTTTGGTATTTTTTTTCCCAACCAAGAAGATCGGATTTTTTCCCGACGAAGGGAAGGGTGATTGGAATTGACGAAGAAGAGGAAAGGCTGTTTTTTTTTTGGAAAATGTTTAGGGTTTAGGGTTGTTACTATTACTTTTGTAACGTTACTACATTTTTTGATATACTTTATCTATTTTATGGGCTGTTACTACTTATTTATTGGCCGTTACTACATTTTACGGGTTGTTACTAACTCTTTTTAGGTTGTTACTACTTGTTTTTAGTCTATTACTACTCGTTTTAATGGCTGTTACTACTTTCTCATTGTATGTTACGACATTTTATGGGATGTTACTACTCGTTTATTGGCTGTTACTACTTTTTCAATGGATGTTACGACATTTTATGGGCTGTTACTACTTGTATCTTAGCTGTTACTACATTTTATCTAGTGTTACTACGTGTTTCATGTGTAAAAAGGTATTTTTGTCCTTTTATTATGAATTTGTCATTTCTAATCACAATACATGTAGTAACGTCATTCTGGACCCATTTGATTTTTTTTGTCCTTGTAGCCCCTTCTCCCTTGTATTTATTATGTATTATTGCATTTACACTGAGGCTATGTACTATATATGCACATCTATTGTGCACAATCAAATCAATGTAAAATACGAATTATTTTTTCAATAATAAAATTAAATATATATTAGTAATAATGATAGTAAGGGGTTCACGTTTAATGATGATTGGAATTTTTCATCAAAAAATGTATGATAATGGGATATATCATCATTAAATCATAATTTAATCAGGGGAAAATGACCATATAATAATGGGATATGTTGTCATTAAATCGTTATGTAATGATGGGAAAATGAACCTATAATGAGGGTATATGTTGTAATTAAATCACGATTTAACGGGGAAAATGAGCCTACAACGAAGGGATAAGTCGTTATGAAAAGAACATTCAATGACAGGATGTTACCGGCATTTCATGCGTTATAGCATTAATGGCAGGAATCTTATTCCTTTCATTGTTACCTTTAAAAAGTGAGGCAAAAATGATAGGAAATTTCCCCATCATTATACCTTTAAATAGTGAGGCAAAAATGAAATGAAATTTCCCCATCATTATAAGTCTTTAATGACGTGAATCGGACATTTATTGATGAGAGTTAACGTCATTAAAACCCAAATTTCTTGGAGTATATAATATGATGTTAAGGTTACCCAGAAAATTAACGTTTTAATTCATATATCTCCGTATATGATTCCAAGTTCCATTCACCAACCTGCTCATTTTAATCATAATTCTTAAAATCATCAAAGGCAAAGTCTAACAAGACCATAAATAACAAAACTAATCTCAAAACATCATGATAACACCCCACAATCACATAAACTAGCAAAATTTACACCTACAAATCAAAATCCCACCAGATCACTTAATGATCAACTTGAATTCCACAAAAAAAATTTGAAAAACACACCCGATCAACCTTAATTCAAAACAAGCATAAACACAAACACCTTGTGATCAATGGCAAAAAAATTACTTTGATCCGCAACAAATGAAAGGAAACCAAGTTAGATATATGTAGAGGAAATTGCAAGCTGGTCCCGTAAGTAGAGGGTGGTAGCAATTTTATTCCCGTATGATTTCATTGTATCAATTTCGTCCCGTATCTTTTAAAAAAGTTGCGATTTTAGGACAATTTGAATCTATGTTTGATTTTTTTCCATGTGGCATTTAATTGCTGATGTGGATCACATGATTCGGCATAGAATACCACGTAGGATAAAAAAAATCCCAACAAAACCAAATTTCATCCAATAACTTGAGATTATCATGCCATAGGGACTTAACAGCATCTTCATCTTGCGCATCTTTCTGCGTCAAAAACTCTACTTCATCGTCGCTTACCATTGTAAAGTCCCACATCGGTAAAATAAGAGAATGCTCACCCCCATATAAGTGTGAGACATAAAGGTCTTGTCAACTCGGGTTAGCCCTTTTAGACCAAGCAAGGACGGCGGTCTAAGCAGTTGACCAGACAATTATGACTCATTTAGCGCTACCAGGCCCGGGGTCTGGGGGCGTTACAGAATGGTATTCAGAGCCGACTATCAGACGGAACTATGCGCTGCACCGTACAAGAAGACGGTGTAAAGATGGCCTCTAGTTACCTCTGGTAGGGACAATCCGGGAACAGTCTTGGCTGGCGAGGATGCCAGTCCCTTATAAGGGGGGAGAATGTAAAGTTCCACATCGGTAAAATAAGAGAATGCTCACCCCCATATAAGTGTGAGACATAAAGGTCTTGTCAACTCGGGTTAGCCCTTTTAGACCAAGCGAGGACGACGGTCTAAGCAGTTGACCGGACAATTATGACTCATTTAGCGCTACCAGGCCCAGGGTCTGGGGGCGTTACACTTGCGTCTACACATCTTAAAACATGATCTAAACTTTACAAATCATAATCGAGATCATAGGAAGAGTCTCTTACCTTATTTGCTTGCAAAACCGACAACAAAACACCAAGCAACTGCAACAATTGTTGATCCTCAACCCCAAAACCTATGTGATCAATAAGCTAAGTTAGAAACGTTTAGTCATGACGTGTCGATGGGCATGAAGTGAACTCTAGATTGAGTCGGTCACACAAAGATAACTAACTAAACGATTAAATATATTTTCTTTATAAATCTTAATTGTTGTCAAGCAAATAAGGTAAGAGACTCTTCCTATGATCTCGATTATGATTTGTAAAGTTTAGATCATGTTTTAAGATGCGTAGACGCAAGAAAGTTGTGATCATGTAATATTCCGATTTTCGGGAAAGGGCAGACGTGTCATTTTGCGAAAATGAAATATTGGGTTCGGTTCCTTTTATTTGGAGTTTAATAATTTGGATATTTATATGTATTTTTCGAGATATATGTATAAATACTTAAGGAAGAAAATCTGATTTAATAAGGGTGATTAAGGAAAATCAGTTCAATTAGGTAATATTGGGATTTTTCCTATTTAAGGAAAATCAACCTAATCAGCCCCTAAAAATTGTAACCAGATTTTTTCCACCTTCAAATTGTCTTCTGCGTGTGAGAAGAGAGCAAATTAGGGCTGAGGAGTTTTCATCAATTGCTAAGTCGATTCTTGACAGATTTCAGATCAGAGTCGAGCACCGGAATCGTGGTGAAGAGAGCAACGTTTGGACATCAAAATGTTGAAGCTTTGATAAGGTATGATTAAGCCCTAGCCTTGTTCTTCTTCGAGTTTGAAAGATTCAAACTCATCAATTCGTAGTTTTTATCGTTTAGAAGCGTGTGATCGAATCTAATCTAAGTTTGGATTTATCACATGTTTTTCTACAGAAAATTATCAGTTTTTGCTGCTGTTTTCTGTGGTTTGGAGTTGGAATTTGCTGCTTAAAAGGTAAGAGGCTCTTCCTACAATTCCAATTATTGTTATTGAGGTTTAGATCAAGATTTATGATGCGTAGATGCAAGAAAGTTATGCTTTTTCGTTGATCAAAGGATCATAGATGTTAAATATGTTTTCTACGTGTTACTGTGCTGAAAATGAGGTTAATTAGGTTAGAAACGATTTAGAAATCGAGTTGTGAAGATTTTAGAGTTTTGGAGAAAACCCAGTCGGACGGGCGTCTGAGACCCTAGTAACTCGGACGGGCGTCTGCATTAGGCAGACGGGCGTCTGCATTAGGTAGACGGGAGTTTGAGGTCAGATTTTTGATTCAGGATGTAACTATTTTTGACGGACGGGCGTCCGAGGTTAGTGGACGGGCGTCTGATTACGGACGGGCGTCCATAAGGTTTCAAACGGGCGTTTGGCCTGTTTTATCTTGTTTTCACTACTCTAGCATTTTAGCTTGGTTTTTTGGCCTCATAATCATATTTTCACTGTTTTAAACCCTTAATCATGATATGTTAACATTAATCAAATATGAACAAGCTTCGATTGAACTTTCGATTCATTCAGTTAAAACACCGAATGTACTCTTAAAAGGGAGTTGAAGTTCGGATCCGTCGGAAGGGCATGAAAGGGCTTGTGCTTTGATGAACTAGGGTTCATCAATGTCTGTGTAATTGATAGGATGTGATGTCTAGTTGTCTAAGTGAGGGAGTAGAGTTGTTAAGGTGAGTTTTATTCTGAAAACTTTTAGGCGGTTAGTTAATTCACATTAATAATTACATACGTGTAGATAAAAGCTAAAACGTCATTTATTCTCGGTTAGATACTATTTCATATCGGCGATGTGATACATTCATAAAAGGTGAACAACGCTACTGGCCTTAAACGGCTGAAGGGTAGTGAAGGAAATTCATCGGACGTATATGCATACCGGGGAGACCCCGGAGCTAATCGGTGCTAATCACCGTTAGTTAGCAAGTTATCTTCAGGCTGATGAATGCCATGCACAGTGTCCTTAAGTAATGATGTAACGGAGATAAGCTAAGTTAGAAACGTTTAGTCATGACGT
Organism: Gentiana straminea; assembly: GCA_036785695.1. Classification (NCBI taxonomy): domain Eukaryota; kingdom Viridiplantae; phylum Streptophyta; class Magnoliopsida; order Gentianales; family Gentianaceae; genus Gentiana; species Gentiana straminea. Next base: position 7,058,299 of record JAVUPR010000224.1, on the reverse strand, counting down.
GTTGATGGACACGAAGTGAACCCTAAATTGAGTCGGTCTCACTAAGATAATATCTTTAATAATAACCTTAATTGAATTGTAGCTTCTACTTCTTACATTGTACAAATGTACTTACCTCAAATGCATGTTTATTTATGTGTTTGGGGGAGAGAAGACGAACAAGTTAGTGAAGATTTTGAGGAGGACTTTGATGACGACATTTGAGGACGCCGGAGTTGAAGACCTTGTTTATTATTCTTTTATTTACTTTTATTTTCCCAGTTCTAGATTATTGTTGGAACTTGTAGTTTCCTTTTAATTTTTGAGATTCGTACCTTTGGATTCGTTGGTTTCCGATGTAATAAGTATTACATTCTATTCTATCTTTAGTACTTCTATTCTTGGTCATTTGAAAAAAAATTACCCGAGTCTTTTTGGCTTCCGTTTGCTTTAATTTGATACGACAGAGTAGAGGCTTACGTGTAATATTATTTATTTAATATTATGCGTGCCGAACATTTCGATTTCCGGATAAGGACTCGGTGTCCGGGAGCGGGGCGTTACAGTTGGTATCAGAGAAAAGCGACTTTTAGGCTTCCCTTCTTTTAAGATAAGTTTTCTTTAGATCCTTTAGTAACGTTCTGGCTTTCTTTGATCATCAGGATGGTGTTCACTAGAACCGGAGCGGGTGCAGAAGCGTCAGGAGTTCGTCGTGAAAGTCCGACACCAGTTGTAAGAGGCGGTTTTGTGAGGCAGAATCTTTCACCACATCCGAGCCCCACTCCACCCCCTCGTACTGCGACCCCTACACCCCGATCTCAACAGCTTGTCATGTGGGAAATTCGGCTCAGTTTTCATTGGTAAGTGATGTTCCAGCAGGTTTAGTACCGCCACCAGTGACCTACCTGTTAGTAATACCATCCGCAACGCAAGCGATTTTAAGGATCTAGATCTATAAAATACACGTAATAAAATAACTAGATCTACTCTACAAGGGGGTTGTAGAACATACCTCTTGGATCTCAAAATCCAAGTTGAAGAACCGCAATAGAAAACAAAGAAAGATGTGAAGAGCACCACGATCTTCCGTACGTGTGATCCAAGCAACTCCCGGTGGAAGGAAAACCTCGTCTCGAATCCTTCCGATATGCTACCCGGAAAAACCTCCAAGATTTTCCCTTAGTCTCCCCTTGGCCGAAATTATCACTTCTTCTCCCTAAGAGGAGAAGTCGAAATTAATGTGTGTTGTAAGGCTTGGGAGAACTCTCTTTATATAGGAGAGTAAAACTTAACCTCCAAGGATTTAATAATTAATACAAAATCAATTATAATAATCCCATTAAATAAAAGATAATCCCATAATATTCTAGAAAAAATCTAGAATAATATTTATCTTTATTTCTTACCATAAATATTTATCCAATAAATATTTTGTGCACATGTCTTATTAATACACAAGAAAAATAATTCTTGTTTCCTAAAAACATGTGTTGGCCGAAAAAATGAATATTGACCTAGTCAATATTATTTTTTTGCCATAACACACTAATTATGCCAAGATTATGAAAAAACCTTTTTCACATATTTAATTATTTAGCCCAACTAATTTAATAGTTCACTAAACAATTAATTCACATATCGTTTTAATAAAGTCCAACAAGAACTAAATTAATATTATCAGGATTCGACGTCCGAGAATAGCTATGCTATATTATGAGGCACGTTGGGGACCATGGACTAATAATCAGCGGCTCCGATAAATCAAATAATAATTATCTTACGAACAGAATAATTATTTTCGATAAATCAATCACAGGAATATGCCACCATAATCCTGTGACTGCACTCCTCCGATTATAAGATTATATTTATCTCCTCACGAGAATAATAATAAGCGTCCATTGATATAATCATTACATATGGATTAATCCTCCATAGACTGTTCATTCTAAATCGGGAAGTTACCGTTAACCCTTTTTAGAACTTCTTATCCTTATTTACCATTAACCCCTAGTGATCAATTAATTCATACACCTCACTGGTAGCAAATCAGTATAATATGAACTCGCGCGATCGATCATTTTCTAGGATTAACAAATAAGGGAACTGTCTATCTACTTCCATAAATGGAAGGAATGGATTCCGTATCTGTGATAACACAGACTACTCACTCAATCCAAGACAATGCCAAGATGGGGTAATTCGATCACGGACTCGGTGTAATCCTTAACCGTCAAGTCAAACTTCATACCGATTCAAGCGCTTGATCGTGATCACCTTAGGATTAAGATATATCCATAAATATGATCATCCATTGATTCGATAAGACTTCTCGATTACGGAATTATATCGTGAACTCTAATCAAATCGGTCCAAATTATATGATATATCTATCATATATAAATGCCCCACTAGGTTCTCTTAACCGAAAGTCCGGATAAGACAATCACACCTATTGTGTTCTGGGCGCATTAATAGCACGTTAAAGGAGAGACCCGATACTCTCGATTAACTTCACTACGGGCTAATTGTATTTTAAGTACATCTTCACTAATTCAATCCTCCCGTGTATATCCCATACACTGAGTTAAGTGATTACATAAACGATATACTTAGGGTTTTCTGTAGTGTAAATACTATTGTCACATCGGTGATTATGAGAATAATAAATATGAATAATAATTTCATTTCATTTATTAAATAAAACAATTATAAAATTGTCTTTCGGGCATCACACCTAACAATCTCCCACTTGCACGAAAGCATGTGATTAATTGTTTTGGAGCACACCCTATTATTTAAAATACAACAAACTACATCTCCCACTTGCTCTAAAGCAATGAAGACCCATCCCGTATTCTAGTACCCATTAAGCATATCATAACCATTGCAGATGACAAAGTACACTCCGAGTGTGCCGTCGTAGGATAGGTCAGTGACTCGGGGAGTACCTACATCTAAATGTCATGGGTCTTAATGATTAGTCAGGTTGTCGGCTCGAGACGATCCGTATTAGTCCTACTAATCATTCGGTACCTTCCCAATATGTTGTTGACCTCTAGTGATTTCGAAAATCCTTATAAGCTACCCCTTCATCGTTTGCAAAATGATGTGGTATCGGCTTCCAAATCTAGAATCACTCCCAGATATGAAAAGGAAATCCTTAAGCTATATCGCCTCTCTAGCTACTACAAAAGCCGCTAATCACCCAACTAGTTAAAGCCGAGTTGGCGTTGCTGGATTCCTCCAGGCAATAGCTTCAACACAAGAGTAAACACTGAGCCCGAGATCGACTTAATGATCATCTTCAATCTGACTTAAAGTCAAAATCAGTGTATCACACATATCCAAGTTTACACATGAATATGTCCGCATATTGTTCCTCGTTCTCTTCAAGATACTAAAGGAAATACTAAACTTGCTTTGTTAACCGCCAAATCTAAGATTCGATCAAAGTTGACGTTCAATAACCTGACCATCTCTTACTAGAAAAAGAATATATCCCATTTCTCTTGATCCGAAGATTTAGAGAGTCATTCATGAGGCATAGGGTAGAACTTCCTCGTTAAATGTTGCATACACAGATGCATCATCTTAAACAATAAGATGGATGGGAAACCAGTGACTGATTCTAATGAATTCGACCGAGTCAAACTCTTCGAATGTTGTCCAAATCTCTCGTTGCGAGAGAATTGTGGTATTGTCGTATTCGACTTCGTATAACACACCCATGTTGTTGCCAACCGGTGCGGTGTTATCCTTCACAAACACTAATATATATTTATATATTCACTACTGTACTAAAATTGATATCCAAATCTACAAAAGACTTATCAATATTCGGTCAAATCCACATATTGTAGAAATATAAGACTTCCAGTGACCGAGAGGTTTGCTTTTTATCCACAAAGGACATAAGCCTTGACAGTCATCCTGTCAGAAGTTCATAATGCAATACCCTTTTGTTCCGAATGAATCCAGACTCCGTTTGTTTGGCAAGAAAGTCTCAGGGAATCACCCCTTTTTTTTTGCTTTTGAACAAAATCAAGCAATACTAAGTGGTAAGAGAGTTCAAGGTCTGATTAACTCTCTACTTCTTAGGGAATTACCCCTAGACCACTCAAGCTTTGCTCGGAAAGATAAACTTTCCTATTCATTCCACTCTTTTCCATGTAGATCCAATTACTCCCACTGGGCCTGAGACGCTCAGGTGGTTCTACAAGAGTATGAACAGAACTGGAGTACCGAACTCCATTCACAGGGTTATGGCTATTAAACCAACCTCTAGTATAAGAATCCTATACTGCTCACAAAAGAGCCATAGGTCATCAATCGATCCTCAGACTACAAAGTCCGCAGAAACCGTAATGGGTAATGGATAAACCATACTCCCAATACTTACTGGGTGGATCGAAATTCGATCTAGTTTAGTAGTATTTAATGTTATCACCAACAACCGATGTTGGATGTGGTCTCGATTTTAATCGCTTAGTAACTACCTTGAGTAAACGTACTTCAAGGTTTAAGGTTTTCCCGTTCATAGACTCTATCGTAAAGGACGCAACAAGATAACCGTCCCTTCCCGATTTCAAGAATCTTATAACAAACCTTTTTCTCAATGCTACAAGATATATAACGATTGGTCACCGACCGAACGTGTTCGCGAAATTCCCGTACCTACCTTCAAGCACCGTGTGCTAAATGCTTATATTTATGGAAGTGGGGTGAACCGAATCCACACCTTATCCGTAAATTCCAAAGCATATTCTAGGTAGACTTCTCGGTCTTACATTTCAACGTAAACCGTTATTTCGCTTCCAATATCTTTATTGAGTTAAGCGAAGTATTGTAGCACATCCAAAACTATGTAAGGCAATTTAACGGTTTCTCACTTAGTGAGAACATGTCACAATGAGGCAGGCTGAGCATCAGTCTCGAGGACTATGAATGGCCTATTCCGAGTATAGAATACTCTATCTCTGTTGAAAAACAGAGAAACCTCAAAATATTTTGGATAAACTTACCGGAGTGTTTGAATAGTTATCAGACAAGAAGTCACTACTCGGAAGCTCCTACTAGCTTATATCTTTCATCAGACCCCGAAGGTCGTCATGAACAAGCTATGTTACTTCTTTATAACCATTATCCTTTCCCGATTGAAAGGAAACTTAGTCATTGAACCTTTGTGACAATATAACCAGACTGGGAGAAAGGAATCACCCTGAGCCAGTCTTCAGGTCTTGTCTTTTAGGGACTATGCACTAACTATGGAATATGAAGAAGAGTTTATCTAAATATAGAAACCAATTGCTTTTAATAGTTCTTAAGATGTGTTTTATATACATATTTCAGCAGTTCTAAGTGGTTTTGACTTTATCAAACAAAAGTCCGAGTCTTGGATTCGTATCCAAGGATTGAATCCGAGATTCATGTCCTTATATCACTCCCACTATTCTAGCTAAAGTCAACTGCCCGTTGTTTACTCTTTTAATCGTTAAATGCAATGCTACCTTGTTCTTCAAAGAACTTAGCTCGAGAAAATCGCCAAGGATTCAGAGGTTGGTGATCCAAAATCACTGTCCTTATCCTATGATTTTCAGTTAATTAATTTTCGGTTCAGCCTTAAAGTTTTCTCAGTTTAGATGACTAACACTTTTAGACATATTCTCCCATTCATGACTTTCCGTGAATGGAAACAGTCTTGAACTAGCGGTTCGTTTGAGTAGACACTACTCTTGAACCGTGGGATATCTATTTCGAGTGTTACTCGTCGGGACGTCTTGGATTGTCTAATATACCAGAAAAAATAATAAATCATAATATTAAAGCTCCCACTAGTTTATCGGTTCCAAATACCGTCTAACGAGCAATGCTTTATTTTTTATGATATTCCGATTTTTTCTATTAGAAAATCTTTCGTATATAGTTCCAATGTTTCCAGAAAAACGACAAATCATAGAACTCCCACTAGTTCATCGATTCCAAATATCGTCCAACTAGCGACATTTCATGACTTTCCAGTTTTTCAATTAGAACGGTTACGTGTGTAGTCAGTTACACATTTCTAATGTTCTAGAAAAACAACAAATCATAAAGCTCCCACTAGTTCATCGATTCCAAATATCGTCCAACTAGTAACAATTCATGATTTTACGATTTTTCAATTAGAAAATTACTCTTGTAATTACTACAAATTCAAAATTCACTAGAAGAATTTCAAAGTCCGAAATCACCTTTGATCAAACTAAGTTTGTCTTCCGTTTGACACGAATGACACTAGTGATATACCTATATGTCACTCTAGTTTTAAAAGGCTTAAGAGGAAATATATCTTCCGAAAATTAATCGCATTATCGATTAACTAGTTCAACGTCCTAGTTACTTTCCACTTTTTAAAGAAGTCAATACTAGTCAATTGTTAATTTTTAAGCAATTTAGTAAGGGATATAATGCTGTAAATAAAATGACATATATTAATTCAAGTTTAACACTACTATATTATTTTATTTTAGGAATTGTAAACTAAAAGTAAGTCTACTCTACCATTCCAAGGTTTTAACCTCGCATCTCAGTGCCGCCGTAGGGTAGGTCAAAGAGATGACGGTTAAATCGAAACAATCTCATCAATGAATAACTTGTGAGAATCGAACATCCCACGTGAATCGAACATCCCTTTATTCATTGACTACTTTCCTTTTTTTAGCCTAGATATTATCAAAAATATCCTTTATGAGTGTGACCTACTATATCGGATCTCTTAGGTACGCCCCGAGTGTGCCGTCGTAGGATAGGTCAGTGACCCGACGAGTACCCGGAAATCCTATCCTTTCGGAGACCAAGCCATGAATGTTGATAGGGGTGAACACCATCCGTAGGGGGACGAAATCAAAGCGCCGCGAGGCGTCACCCTTCTCTCACTTACTTGTATCTATAGTAGAGGCCGTGGGGTTGGCTGTCGCCTCCCCCGCTCCCACTCAATATTTTGGAAGTGGTGGTGGGTTAACTAACCACGTCTTTTTGATGTTAACATAAAAGCACATCAAATCAAGGATTCCGAATGGTGTCGGTAACGTAGGCAAGCCTACCCGTCCTATTCGTTGGAACATATGTGATAGTCGGACGAAATCGGGTCAAGACGGCCCCATGAGATAAGAAGGAATCACCCCTCCGCTCACTGGTGTGGCTTAGTCTTGCCGGACCCCCTTGCATACATCACACTAGGAGGGTTAAGTCGGTCGAGCCTAGCTCAGTTGACCACCCAACCTATAAGCGAACCGTTTTTATCCAATATTTATTGTTCTTTTACCATCATTCAATCTCATAGACACTACGAATCGAAAACGTGATCTCGTTTGGGCTTTAAGGCGGTTCACCGAGAACACACACCAAAAGGCTTAACGATTTCATAACCCGTCCTCGGATCTTTAATTAGTTACTAAATTAATTAATTACCACGTATTAATTAAATTTCAACTAATTACGCAAGTTTGTATACATGTCTATTTTAATTACCAAAATTAAAATTCTACATGTATGCATGGAGTGGATTTATGATATGATGCATGTCATGTCAATTCCGATTTTGTATCTATTTTATGATCAAACACATAAAAAATAAATTGCGGAAAATTTAAACACCGAGATGGATCGTTGGGACCCCCGTATCTAATCTATCAGAAATAAATTAAACAAACCCTAACTAGGGTTTACTACTTTCTAACATAATCTGCAGCTGTTCAAATTCTTCGATGATCGGGAAACCAAACGAGCTTGGATCGGGACGAAACTTTTCAGATCTGTTCTTCATTCCTCGGGCTTCAATATGGACGGTTGGATCGGAGATTTGACTTGTCAATTTTCTCCAGTGAGCCGCTCAACTTGCTGCTGGATCTGACTTTTACAGCAGTGCCTCAAAGACTTCCCGAGGCCGATCGGAAATTGAGATGAATCCCGATCGACCTAAAATTTTTATTCCACGTCAAAAACTCCATATTTATCAATCTGACCGGTTAGATTTGCGTTTCAACGGTCCAAACTTTCCCAGAAATTCGAGGAAGTCATAGGTAGGGTTTCTGTGAATCCTGCGTTTTTCTGTTACAACAGCTTCTTTGCAGCAATGAACGGATATCAAAACGGACTCCGATCGACGTGAAATTTTGTGCAATTGATCATCACCTTTTATTCTTTATTCTGACCGGAGGGATCGTCGTTTCAACGGTTCGATCGACGGGAAAAACGAAATAACTAAACAGCTCTTAAACAGATCTAATTACTGGGAATTAAAATTGCAATAAAAAATAAATTACATAATTTCCTATACTCATATGAACGAATTTTCATCGTTTATATGAGTTTACAATAGATCTAACGGGTAAACAGTACCAACCCCAATCCATCTCTTCAACCACAACAATCGCAACATAAAAAATAAACATATATGCATCGGCCCCTAAAAAAATTGGGACACAAAAACTACATGTTTTCCACTCCTAGATCTAATATTTTATACGTATAAATATAGATCACCATGGCGACTGATACCACTGTTAGTAATACCATCCGCAACGGAAGCGATTTTAAGGATCTAGATCTATAAAATACACGTAATAAAATAACTAGATCTACTCTACAAGGGGGTTGTAGAACATACCTCTTGGATCTCAAAATCCAAGTTGAAGAACCGCAATAGAAAACAAAGAAAGATGTGAAGAGCACCACGATCTTCCGTACGTGTGATCCAAGCAACTCTCGGTGGAAGGAAATCCTCGTCTCGAATCCTTCCGATATGCTACCCGGAAAAACCTCCAAGATTTTCCCTTAGTCTCCCCTTGGCCGAAATTATCACTTCTTCTCTCTAAGAGGAGAAGTCGAAATTAATGTGTGTTGTAAGGCTTGGGAGAACTCTCTTTATATAGGAGAGTAAAACTTAACCTCCAAAGATTTAATAATTAATACAAAATCAATTATAATAATCCCATTAAATAAAAGATAATCCCATAATATTCTAGAACAAATCTAGAATAATATTTATCTTTATTTCTTACCATAAATATTTATCCAATAAATATTTTGTGCACATGTCTTATTAATACACAAGAAAAATAATTCTTGTTTCCTAAAAACATGTGTTGGCCGAAAAAATGAATATTGACCTAGTCAATATTATTTTTTTGCCATAACACACTAATTATGCCAAGATTATGAAAAAACCTTTTTCACATATTTAATTATTTAGCCCAACTAATTTAATAGTTCACTAAACAATTAATTCACATATCGTTTTAATAAAGTCCAACAAGAACTAAATTAATATTATCAGGTTTCGACGTCCGAGAATAGCTATGCTATATTAGGAGGCACGTCGGGGACCATGGACTAATAATCAGCGGCTCCGATAAATCAAATAAATAATTATCTTACGAACAGAATAATTATTTTCGATAAATCAATCACAGGAATATGCCACCATTAACCCCTAGTGATCAATTAATTCATACAACTCACTGGTAGCTAATCAGTATAATATGAACTCGCGCGATCGATCATTTTCTAGGATTAACAAATAAGGGAACTGTCTATCTACTTCCATAAATGGAAGGAATGGATTCCGTATCTGTGATAACACAGACTACTCACTCAATCCAGTACAATGCCAAGATGGGGTAATTCAGATCACAGACTCAGTGTAATCCTTAACCGTCAAGTCAAACTTCATACTGATTCAAGCAGTTGACTGTGATCACCTCAGGATTAAGATATATCCATAAATATTATCATCCATTGATTCGATAAGACTTCTCGATTACGGAATTATATCGTGAACTCTAATCAAATCGGTACGTACCCCTATATGATATATCTATCATATATAAATGCCCCACTAGGTTCTCTTAACCGAAAGTCCGGATAAGACAATCACACCTATTGTGTTCTGGGCGCATTAATAGCACGTTAAAGGAGAGACCCGATACTCTCGATTAACTTCACTACGGGCTAATTGTATTTTAAGTACATCTTCACTAACTCAATCCTCCCGTGTATATCCCATACGCTGAGTTAAGTGATTACATAAACGATATACTTAGGTTTTTCTGTAGTGTAAATACTATTGTCACATCGGTGATTATGAGAATAATAAATATGAATAATAATATCATTTCATTTATTAAATAAAACAATTACTAAATTGTCTTTCGGGCATCACACCTAACACTACCCTCGACCGAGGTATAACTACATTTATGGAGAACCAGGTGAAGAACCTATACGAGTCACTGTAGTGGGAGACATTCCACCAGTCTACGTACCCCCAGCAACTAGTATTTATCCACCTCCAGTGAGCCACCCCTCGCCACCAGTTTTCCATCATCAGCAACATCAGACCTTTTACCCTCCTCCAGTGAGTCATACTCCTCGACCTACTATACCACCTTCACCCCATTTTGACCATCAACAAGGCTTTGGTTACCCACCCTACGGTTTCCACCAACACCAGTACCAGCAGCAAGGGATACCTTTTGGATACCCTCCAGTTTATCCACAAGCCCCACCAGTTAGACCGGCACTTGAGCAAGCCCCACCGATTGATTGGTATACGAGGTTGAGAAGAAACAGAGTTCCGGATTTCTATGGGAATGTGGAACATTCCAAGGCCAAAGAATGGTTAAGAGGCTTCAAAAAGGCATGCAGGAATATACATGTTCCTGAATCTGAGATGGCCCAGTTGGCGGTTAGTTTCCTTTTGGGCGCAGCTGAAGCTTGGATCGACGACATACAAAGCAGTAATGAGAAGGTAACATATTGGGAAGGCTTCAAGGTGATGTTTTATAACGAGTATTTTCCGGAAACGGTGCAGGCCGACATGGCGAGTCAGTTTTTGAAATTTAAGCAGGGTAACTATATGACAGTGTCTCAGTATACCAACAAGTTTAACGAGTTGGGAAGATTCTACCCTGAGTTGATGAAGGTTGAAGAAAGAAAGATGGCCCTTTACAAGGAAGGCCTATCCTATCAGATATAGTCCGGTATGTTGGGTTTCACAACTAAGAATATGGCTGAGTTGTTGAATAAGGCCTTAGAGGTGGAGACATTCAGAAAGAAAGCTATAGTTGCATTGGGAACAAGAGGAGCTTTGGAACGAGCCAAGGCGGTAACAGGGGAGCACCGCAACAAAATTTGAAGAAGACAATAGCCCCTGCAGCGAGTAAACCTCCAACTGGGGTATGAGAGATAAATTAACACTCATTATTATAACATTTCACCCCATTTCTGATACCGTTTTGAGCATTATTGTACCAATTCAAGTCATAATTACTAAGTTTTATCAAAATGTATAAGTAGTAATTATTATATAAGATATCGTATAATTTCATAAAAATATACTAAAAACTCATAAAAACCTAAATCGTTATAAATAGATATTATCGTTATAAATTTAATAAAACTTATGATTTTGTGGTCAGATTTACTGTGGTTTGTGTTTTTGACTGTTTCAGGGTACGTGTGATGAAAAACTGAAGAATTAATATCGAAACAGTAGAAAACCGAAGAAGGATATTTTTCAAAGTCCGGCCCGAACCGAAAAGACCGGCCCGAGCCGGAATAATCATCATTACGACGTGGGTATGACAAGGAGGGAATCGATTCTCTTACCCGGCCCGAGCCGGGAAAAGACCGGCCCGAGCCGGTGCACTACCCCTATAAATACTCCCCTCACTCCATTTGTTCAAGATGCCCCAATATATATATATATATATCTCTATATATATTTTCCTCTACCTCTTTCTTTTTATTTCTTTTATGTTTTGGGCCTATATATATATATGTCTATGTATGTATATATATATATGCATATGTGTATAAATAAATAGTGTAGTATCGTTGTAATGCTTGGATTTATTATCGAGGATTGTTGTCTCGGAAGCCGTTGTTACTTTCACGAGGATTAGGCTCCAATTCAGCAGTTGTAATCGGTAATTTTCTAATGTTATTATGTTTATTATTTCTATCTATTTATATACATATATATTAGTAGTAGTAATATCTAGCCAAGATATGAATCAATTAGTTAATCTTTTTGGTAAAATGGATGATCGACTCTGGTAATAATGATTAAAACCAATTATAATGAATCTTTTTCTACCTGAGCTTAATGAAACGTTAATATTGACATAGCTAATCAATATAAACAGAATCGTAACCTAATGACGAACTAAACGGTGAAGTTAGGATATGAGAAAAAAGGTAGAAAAACCGGAGGGTAAAATTGGCCGTGCGAAAGCGTGACAACGGAATCCGATTTCCTACCCGGGGGCAGATTTGTCTTAGGAAAGATGAATCTTATTAAATTTGTGCTCAAGATCGTAATAATGTTAAAATCAACGGTTTAATTGAAACTAACACCGGAAAGTTAAATCGATCCGCCTGACAACCGGAGCCTTTTGAATAACATCGGCCGTCTGACAAACGTAATAACCTCTTTTATCCGGTGTAGATTTGTACTCGGTACCTGTTCAGACTAACTGAGATTAGCATGGGGCAGTTGTGGCGATTAAACTGATGACAATTTGACATATGACAATTTCATACGCTCGTGTGAGAAGGAGTTGTCTAGCTTAGGAGTACACCGGTTCATATATAATTGACCTCCTTGCATCAAGGAAAAGATCTGTCTCATTTATTTCTACTAAAAAGAGATCGTAATTCAGTAAAGTATTCTTGGCTAGATCTCAAAAATATCTATATATATCTGTACTTATATATATATATATTATATTTACTGTTTTACTAACATCTAACTAATCTAACGATCTAACCCGATAAAATGGTAAAAACTGCGACTTAGATCGAGTTAATAATAGCTTCTTGGTGTTTAACCACACTTTGAATTATGCCTTCATTTCCCTGAGGATACGACCTGACTCACCGACTAGCACTACAATTTGACCCGGTACACTTGCCGGTAAGGATTGATAGCCTAGAAAACGTCCGTCAGGGTACCACTTTGCCCTAAGTGCAATAGGAATCACTCGGGTGAGTGCCGAGTTCATACAAACGGCTGTTATCTTTGTGGAGAGACGGGACATTTTGCTAAGAATTGTCCGACAAAGGGTCCTACAAGTAATCAGAGGCAAGGAAATGGTAAAGGCGGCCCAAGTCGCCCAGTTCGAGTGTTTGCGGTGGATGCGATGCAGAGATGACGAACCGTACGATAACGTTATATCAGGTACCTTTATTGTTTATTGCAATTTATTAGAGTACCTTATAGCACGATTTAAATCATGTTGTATTGTATTTAAATAAATGAATTCACATCCTAGGTACAATAATGTTAGACAACTTAGTGGTCACGGCACTGTTTGATACGGGAGCGTCTAATACTTTTGTGTAAACTAAGATAGCTAAGAAGCTTAACTTACCAACGGAACCTTTAAGGAACACCTTGGAGATAACAACACCATTAGGGAAAGTGACTAAGGTAACCAAGTTGATGCCGCAAGTAAATGTTCAAGTTGGAACGTATCGTTGCAAGAGTGACTTTACGGTTTTGGACTTTTCGGATTTTGACGTAATTCTTGGAATAGATTGGCTATCCGAGAATTTTGTCCATTTGGATTATAGAGAAAAGAGAGTAAATTTTAAGATACCCGGGAAATCAGATAAGACTTATCTGGGTAACGCTTACAAGCCTAGTAAGAAGCATCACCCTATAATTTCAGCGGTTAAGGCTATAAGAGCTTGTCAGAAAGGTTGTGAAGGCTACTTGTTGTACGCAGTAGATGTGGAACAAGTGAAGCCTAAGTTAGAGGAAACCCCTGTAGTGAAGGAATACCCAGAGGTGTTTCCAGAAGAGTTCCCGAGAAACATGCCGGATAGAGAGATTGAATTTGAGATAAAGTTGATACCCGGAGCGGCGCCAGTTGCAAAGGCACCCTGTAGAATGGCACCGGCTGAATTGAAGGAGTTGAAAGCACAGATTAAGGATATGCTCGAGAGGAATATAATTCAGCCTAGTACTTCCTCTTGGGGAGCCCCAGTGTTGTTTGTCAAGAAGAAAGATGGTAGCATGAGGATGTGCATAGATTACAGAGCGTTGAACAATCTTACCATTAAGAATAAGTACCCTTTACCAAGGATTGATGATTTGTTTAACCAGTTGCAAGGCAAGAGAGTGTTTTCTAAGATTTATCTTAGGTCGGGGTACCACCAGTTAAAGATCAAGGTAGAAGATATACCGAAGACGGCTTTTAGTACGAGGTATGGACATTATGAGTTCTTAGTCATGCCTTTTGGACTCACTAATGCCCCATCTGCATTTATGGATTTAATGCAGCGTGTTTTCATGCCATACTTGGATAAGTTTGTGATAGTGTTCATTGATGATATCCTAGTGTACTCAAAGGATGAGAAAGAACATGAAGAACACTTAAGGATAGTGTTGGATACTTTGAAGAAGAATCGGTTGTATGCTAAGTTCTCAAAGTGTGACTTTTGGTTAGACCAAGTGAGTTTCTTGGGTCATGTCATTTCTGGAGATGGCATTAAGGTTGATCCCGCAAAGATTGAAGCAGTTGAGAAGTGGTCCAGACCGATTACCGTTTCAGAGGTTAGAAGTTTTCTCGGTTTGGCTGGCTACTATAGGAAGTCTGTACAAGACTTCTCAAAGATAGCTACACCACTTACCCGGCTCACTCAGAAGAATGTGAAGTTCGAGTGGACTAGTGACTGTGAAGAGGTTTTTGAAACGCTGAAGAAGAAGTTGACTACAACCCCAGTTTTGGCAGTTCCGGAGATCTTTGATAATTATGACGTTTACACGGATGCTTCGGGACAAGGTTTAGGTTGTGTGTTGATGCAGGGAGGGAAGGTAATTTCTTATGCATCCAGACAGTTGAAGGTGCATGAGAAGAATTACCCAACCCACGACTTGGAGTTAGCAGCAGTTGTGTTTGCCTTGAAGATTTGGAGGCACTATTTGTATGGAGTTAAGGCCAGGATCTTCACCGATCACAAGAGCTTGAAGTATTTCTTTACCCAAGAGAATCTGAACATGAGACAAATGAGATGGCTGGAGTTCGTAAAAGATTATGACCTGGAGATTCAGTATCATCCGGGTAAAGCGAATGTGGTAGCGGATGCTTTGAGCAGAAAACCAGTGTTTGCGGTTTCAAGTGTTGAAGAAATGGCAGAAAGATTAGATGGGCTGAGAATCCGAAGCTTTGATCAGATTGAAGACCGGTAGTTTGTGGCACCGTTTTTAGCAAGGTCTGAGTTGATGGATGACATTCGGGAAAAGCAAGATGAAGACCCAGTTTTGGTTGACTTGAAGCGAGTTGCGAGGGAAAAGCCTACGGTTGGATATGTGTGAAGGATGCAGGTTCTTAGATCTAAACGAATTAGATCTACGCGCAGCGGATGGATCACGATTTATATATCAAAACACATAATTAAAGGACTTAAACTACTACAAGGGGGTTTAAGTTCATGTTACCAATAACGGGAAGAGAAGCCTTGATCTTCCGATGTGTTCTCCAAACGGCGGTTGGTGGACACCCTTCTTGATACACGAGCCTCCTTGATATGCAACACCAAGAAAAACTCAAAGTTTTTCTTTTACTAAAAACCCAAGACGAGAAAACTAATTTTTCCTCTCTTTTTAATGTGTGTAGTCGAATTTTTTTTTATCTCCAAAAAACCTTGGAATAACTCTCCTTTTATAGGAGAGTAAATCCTTGGCCTCCAAGTATTAATTAATTAAATAAATAATTAATTAAACAAAATAAAAGAATATTTTCCTTAATGACTAATTGTGACATGTATTGACCAATAGGAAATCAAATAACAAGTCATCCAACCAATCATGTAACAAGAATATCTTTTGTTTTCCACATCACAAAAATTAATTCTTGTGATAATTACAAGGAGAAATGGCGCCACATTAGCTAGGGTTTTAGCCCACATAAAATGTCTTTTATGTGTATTGTATTATTTAGCCCAACTAAATAATATCCATGCACATCAATTAATTAGCCCAGCCAATTAATTATCACTGAGGCCCAAATAACAAGATTATCGATCCGAATTACGAAGCCACATCGGGGACCATGGACCTATAACCGTAGCTCCAATAATTAATTATTCATCGAACATAATAAGTACATTAATTATTAATTCCGGGATTACGCCACCATAAACCCGAAACTGAACTCTACCGATTATAGATGTATACTTATACTCAACCTATAGAGTGAATAAGCGTCCATTGATATAATCACTACATACGGATTAACCCTCCATAGACTGTCCATTCTGAGTGGGAAGTCTCCGTGAACCCGACTCAAAATATCTTATCCTTATTTACCATCAACCCCCTGATGATCAATTAGTACACATATCTGACTAGTAGCTAATTAGTCAAATGTGAACTCCCGGGATCGATCACTTTCTTAGGGCTAACAAATAAGGGGACTGTCTCTCTACTTCCCGTAGGAAGGAATGGATTCCATGTCTGTGAAAATCAGAACTACTCACTCATCTGGAGATAGTGCCAATGAGAAGTGGCTTGGAACACATATTTAAGTGAACCGTAACTAACACATCAAACACTACCCCGGGACAAGCGACCCGGTGATCACCTCGGGATTAAGGTTGATCCATATATGATCATCTAATGATTTAATAAGATTCCTCGATTATGGAATTATACCGAGAAATTCGATTAAATCGGTCCAAATTTCCCTATATGAATGCCATCATATATAAATGCCCCACGTAGGTACCCTCTACCGACAAACCGGATAAGACTATCACACCCTAAGGTGTTCGGGCGCATTATTGGTGTTTTAATCGGAGACCCTAAACTCGATTAAGTTCACCACGGACTAACAGCTTTAAGTATATCTCCACTAACTCAATCCTCACGTGCATGCCATGCACTGAGTTAAGCGGTTACATACTGATATACTTAGGGTTTGCAGCAGTGTATTACTTTACAAGCACAAAGCAAGTAATAAGGTGAGATAAATTCTGTCATTCATTATTAAAAAACAATTACACAAATTGTCTTTCGGGCACTACACCTAAGAATCTCCCACTTGCACGAAATGACAAGCGACGATTGTTTTTAGAGCACACCCATTTCTCATCTTATTCACAACACTCTCCCACTTGCTCTAAAAGCAGATGAGACATATCCATCAATGATGTACCCTCCAAGCACTCGACTTGGTACACCGATTAGCTAGGTTGTCGACTCGAGACGATCTTTAGGATTGAAACGTTGTCGGTCCTTCCAATCAGGCGGTACTCTCTCTCAATATGCTTTTGACTTCTTGTGACTGAGAAGATCTTCAAA
This sequence comes from Gentiana straminea, assembly GCA_036785695.1. Classification (NCBI taxonomy): domain Eukaryota; kingdom Viridiplantae; phylum Streptophyta; class Magnoliopsida; order Gentianales; family Gentianaceae; genus Gentiana; species Gentiana straminea. Next base: position 7,040,967 of record JAVUPR010000224.1, on the reverse strand, counting down.
GCTATCTCTTCACTGTTTTCACAATGAAGTGATATCGGCTTATCGACACCGGAATTACTCCCAGACTAAAAAGGAAATTCTAAGCACTATGAGTAAACACCGAGCCCGAGATCAACTTAATGATCATCCTTAATCTGACTACAAGTCAGAATCAGTGTAGTCAACCATATTCAAGTTTGCACCTGAATATACAAGCATATGATTCCTCGTTCTCTAACGATACTTGAGGACGTACTAAAACGCTACTTATTGCTTGAATCCAAGATTCAACTGCAATTGACTCGTTTTAAGCTGACTTGCCCCTATCCCAGAGAGACTCTATCCCACTTTCTCTTTATCCGAAGATTTAGATAATCATTCCTGAGATGTAAGGTAGGAATACTCTCGTTGAATGTTGCATACGCATATGCATGATCATCTTAACCAATAAGACGGATGGGATAGCCAATGACTCATTCTTGTGAATTTGACCGAATCAAATTCTTAGAATATAGTCCAATTCTCTCATCCAGAGAATCTTGGCCTGTCAGTTTCCGACTTCAGATAGCACACACATGTTGTTTCCAACTGTTTTAGTGTTATCATTTATGAACACTAATACTACTACTACATTACCAATATTGATATCCGGTCTACGAAAAAACTTATCAATATTTTGGTCAAGCCCACATATTTTAAAACATGTGACTTTTAAATGACCGAGAGGTTCTCTTAAATCCACAAAGGATATAAGTCATGGCAGGCCTCCTACCAAAGGTTCTTTCTGAATGAATTAAGATATCGTTAGTCTCGCAAAAAAAAGGTCTTAGGGAATCACCCCTATCTTCTCGCTTTGTAACGAATCCGTTATTCATTCTCGCCTAAAACCCTTCGTTTCGAATGAATTCGATTCCGTTGTTCGGCAAGAAAGTCTCGTGGAATCACCCCTATTTTCTCGCTTTCTAACGAAATCTAGCAAGACGAGTGGTGAGAGAGTTCAAGGTCCGGTTAACTCTCTACTTGTCGTGGAATCACCCCTATACCACTCAACTTTGCGCCGAAAGTTTAAACTTTCCTATTCATTTGACTCTTTTCCGTGTAGATCCAATTGCTCCCACTGGGCCTGAGACACTCAGGTGGTTCTACAAGAGGCTGAACAGAACTGGAGTACCAAAAATCCATTCACAGGGTTAAGGTTTTCAAACCAACCTCTATAATCAGAATCCTATACAGCCCACCAAGAGCCATAGGTTATCAATCACCCCATCAGATTATAAAGTCCACAAAATCACAATGGGTCAACGGTTAAACCATACTCCCACTGTGTCTTGGGTGGATTGACATTCTGATCTAGTAGTATTTATCAGTGTAATCACCAACAACTAATGTTGGATGTGGTCTGATTAAATCAGATAGTAACTACCTTTGGGTAACTATACTCCAAGGTTTAAGGTTGTTACCTATAGATTCTATCAGAAGGCTTGTGACAGTTCAACCGTCACTTTCTGATCTCAAGAATCTTATAATCAACCTTCACTCGTCTCATTAAGATATTTCACGAACAAATCACAATCGAACGTATGCGCAAAATCTCCAGTCCTACCTTCAAGCATTAAATGCTAAATGCCTACATTTATGGAAGTGGTGTGAACCGAATTCACTCATTATCCATAAATTCACTGGCATCTTCTAGGTAGACTTCTCGGTTATAATAATGTTAACCGTTATTTTGCAACCAATTATCTTAATCGAGCTTAACAGTGTATTGTAGCACATTAATAACTATATCAGGCAAGTCTATGGTTTCTTCCTCAGTGAGAAACATTCCACTAGGAGGCAGGCCGAGCATCAGTCCCAAGACTATGCGATAGCCTATTTCTGAGCATGGAATACTCTATTCTCTGCTAAAATCAGAGAATCCTCCTTGTATTCTTTTGATAAACTAAATCACGTTTCGAGTAGTTATCAGACAAAATGTCACCACTCAAAAACTCCCACTAGCTTGTATCTCTCACTAGACCCCGAAGGTCATGGTGAACAAGCTATGTTACCCCTTCAAATCTATTACCCTTTCCCGATTGAAAGGAAACTTAGTCATTGTTCCTTTGAGATAGTGTTCCTAGACTGGGAGATAGGAATCACCCTTAGCCAGTCGTCAGGTCTTATCTCTAGGATATATGCACTAATTAATAGATATTGAAAGGTCGCTTATCTTAATACGGAAACCTTTTACCTTTAATAGTTTTAGATGTGTTATACTTATTCAGCTTTTCTTAGTGGTTCTGACTTTATCAAACAAAAGTCCGAGTCTTGGATTCGTACTACAAATGTCATATTCACTTTCTATGAGGCAACAATATACCGAGTTGAAAGCGATTCCATTTGTTTCAACGAATCTGTAAACAGAAAAATAAATTTTTCTGTGATATTCAAGGATAGAATCCGAAATTCATTTCCTTATATCACTCCCACAATTCTAGCTGAAATTACTGCCCGTTGTTACTCTATTAATCGTTAATGCACAACTTCCTTGTTCTTCCAAAGAACTAAGCTATCGAGTCAAGTTACTCGGTTATGAAAGTCGCTAAGGATTCATTGGTTAGTGATCTGAAATCACTTTCCTTATCCTATACTTTCTTTAATTAATCTTTCGGTTTAGCCTTAAAACTTTAGTTAAGATGATTAACACTTATAGACATTCTTTCCCATTCTTAACTTTCCTTAAAAGGAAACAATCTTGAACTAGCAGTTCTTTAGAGTAGACACTACTCGTGAACTGTGGGATGTCTAATGAAAGTGTTACCCAGTGGAACTAATTTTCTAATCGATTAGAAAAACATAGGATAAAAGCTCCCACTAGTTTATCGGTTCCAAATACCGTCTAACTAGCGACACTCTAACTTGTGATTCTCCAATTTTTCTATTAGAAAATTTCTCATGTAGACACTACACAATTAAAATTCACTAGAAGAATTTTATCGTCCCAATCATCTTTCAAACTAACTACATTCGTCTCCGTTCAACACGATTGACAACAGTGACATACTTATTTACGTCACTTAAGTCTTGAAGGCTCCAGAGAAATATCTCTTCCGAAAAATTAATCGCATGCGAGATTAATAAATACAACGTTCTAGTTACTTACCACTTTTTAACGAAGTCATTACTAGTCAATTTTACACTAGCGGTCTAGCACCTTAGGGAGATATATATAACAGTTGTAAATAAAATTGACAGAAAATAAATCCAAATCATACACTACTAAAATTTTAGGAACATAAACTAAGTACTTATAGTCTATCCTACCGTTCCAAGGATTTAATCTAATGCCTCAGTGCCGCCTTAGGGTAGGTCAAAGAGGTTTCGATTAATATTGAAGATCAGATTGAGAATCGAACATCTCATTTGTGATCGTCAATCACCTTTCCTTTTTCAGCCAAGGTACTACCAAAAATACCCTTTATGAGTGTGACCTACTGTCTTAGATTTTTAGGTAGACCCCGAGTGTGCCGCCTTAGGGTCGGTCAGTGACCCGACGAGTACCCAAAATCCTATCCTTTCGGAGACCAAGCCTTGAATTTTGATAGCGGTGAAGGCCTTCCTTAGGGAGGCCGGTCCCAGGCCGGCACGAGGCGTCACCATTCTCTCACGTTGCTTGTGTCAACAGTAGAGGCCGTGGGGTCGGCTGTCGCCTCTCCCGCTCCCACTCAATATTTTGAAAAAAGTGGTGGGTTTACTGATCACGTTTTTGGACTTGATGTTACATTAAGGAACAATAAATCATAGGCCCGAATGTTGTCGGTTATGTGGGCTAGCCCACCCGACCTATTCGTTCGAACATATGTGGCCGTCGGACGGGTCAAGGCTAGGAGAGGTCCGTTGAGCCGTAGTGGCTCTTCGGATGACTCAGTATTGCCAGACCCCCGTGCAAACGCCACACGTGGAGGGTGAAGTCGATTGAGCCGTAGCTACTGTTGACCACCCAACCATGGTTAAACCACTTTCGAACCTGTTTGCCCGTGATTATCCAATCCTTAAACATCAAACTTTCACGTAGACACTACGGAACAAAAACGTAATCTCGTCTTAGGTAAGGTGGAATTCACCGAGAATCCAACACCTTAACCACGAGGTTTCGGGATTTTACTCCTTATGCTTTCGCAGTGGGATTCACCGAGAATCCATCACCCAACCTCGACGATTGAAAAAACCCGTGTTCCTCGGTTTTTACCCTAATTAGTTTCTAATTAATATCAAACAATTAATTAAAACTAATCGTGTGTTTTATACATGCCTAACTAATTCCTCGAATTAATTTCTACATGTATGCATATGGAGTGGAATTCATGATATGATGCATGTCATGGCAATTTCCTGTTCTACTCATACAATCTACACATGTATACTAGTGCGGAAAATAAACACCGAGATGGACCGTTGGCACCCCCGTAACTAATCTATTCGAAAATAAATTAAAACCCTAATCTGCAGCTGTTAGGAATCTTCGACGATCAGCATATCAAACGAACTTGGATCGGGATGAAACTTTCCAGATCTGATCTTCATTCTTCGGACTTCAAGATGGATGGTCGGATCGGAGCTTGGACTTGTCAATCTTCCTCAGTGAGCCGCCCAACTTGCTGCTGAAACAGACTCTCACAGCAGCGCATCATATACTTCCCGAGATCGATCGGGGATGAAGATAAATCCCGATCGTCCTGAAAAGTTTATCTCACGTCCAAAACTCCATGATTATCGATCTGACCGGTCGGATTTTAATTTGAACGGTCCAATTATTCCCAGAAAATCGAATAAGTCACAGTTAGGGTTTCTGTGAATCCTGCGTTTTTCTGTTACAGCAGCCACTTCGCAGCAACGAACGGAAACCCAAACGGACTCTGATCGACACCAAAATTTTTGGGATTGTTCAAAAACTTTAAATCTTAATTCTGACCGGAGGGATCTTCGTTTTAACGGTTCAAACAACGGAAAAAACGAAAACACTATACAGCTACTAAACAGATCTATTTACAGGAAATTAAACTTGCAATAATAAATAAATTACATAATTTCCTATACTCATATGAACGAATTTTCATCTTTTATAAGAGTTTACAATAGATCTAACGGGAAAACGGTGCCAACCCCAATCAATCTCTTCAACCATAGCAATTTAAAAATTATTAATGCATAATAATAAGTAAAATATCACCTACATGCAATTCCACTCCTTTAAATCGTTTAACTACGATTATGATTATATAAATCGCGGAACCTGGCTCTGATACCACATGAAGGATGCAGGTTCTTAGATCTAAACGAATTAGATCTACGCGCAGCGGATGGATCACGATTTATATATCAAAACACATAATTAAAGGACTTAAACTACTACAAGGGGGTTTAAGGTCATGTTACCAATAACGGGAAGAGAAGCCTTGATCTTCCGATGTGTTCTCCAAACGGCGGTTGGTGGACACCCTTCTTGATACACGAGCCTCCTTGATATGCAACACCAAGAAAAACTCAAAGTTTTTCTTTTACTAAAAACCCAAGACGAGAAAACTAATTTTTCCTCTCTTTTTAATGTGTGTAGTCGAATTTTTTTTTTATCTCCAAAAAACCTTGGAATAACTCTCCTTTTATAGGAGAGTAAATCCTTGGCCTCCAAGTATTAATTAATTAAATAAATAATTAATTAAACAAAATAAAAGAATATTTTCCTTAATGACTAATTGTGACATGTATTGACCAATAGGAAATCAAATAACAAGTCATCCAACCAATCATGTAACAAGAATATCTTTTATTTTCCACATCACAAATATTAATTCTTGTGATAATTACAAGGAGAAATGGCGCCACATTAGCTAGGGTTTTAGCCCACATAAAATGTCTTTTATGTGTATTATATTATTTAGCCCAACTAAATAATATCCATGCACATCAATTAATTAGCCCAGCCAATTAATTATCACTGAGGCCCAAATAACAAGATTATCAGTCCGAATTACAGAAGCCACATCGGGGACCATGGACCTATAACCAGTAGCTCCAATAATTAATTATTCATCGAACATAATAAGTACATTAATTATTAATTCCGGGATTACACCACCATAAACCCGAAACTGAACTCTACCGATTATAGATGTATACTTATACTCAACCCATAGAGTGAATAAGCGTCCATTGATATAATCACTACATACGGATTAACCCTCCATAGACTGTCCATTCTGAGTGGGAAGTCTCCGTGAACCCGACTCAGAATATCTTATCATTATTTACCATCAACCCCCTGATGATCAATTAGTACACATATCTGACTAGTAGCTAATTAGTCAAATGTGAACTCCCGGGATCGATCACTTTCTTAGGGCTAACAAATAAGGGGACTGTCTCTCTACTTCCCGCGGGAAGGAATGGATTCCATGTCCGTGAAAATCGAATCGCTCACTCATCCGGAGATAGTGCCAATGAGAAGTGGCTTGGAACACATATTTAAGTGAACCGTAACTAACACATCAAACACTACCCCGGGACAAGCGGCACCCGGTGATCACCTCGGATTAAGGTTGATCCATATATGATCATCTAATGATTTAATAAGATTCCTCGATTACGGAATTATACCGAGAAATTCGATTAAATCGGTCCACCCTATATGAATGCCATCATATATAAATGCCCCACGTAGGTACCCTCTACCGACAAACCGGATAAGACTATCACACCCTAAGGTGTTCGGGCGCATTATTGGTGTTTTAATCAAGAGACCCTAAACTCGATTAAGTTCACCACGGACTAACGAGCTTTAAGTATATCACCACTAACTCAATCCTCACGTGCATGCCATGCACCGAGTTAAGCGGTTACATACCGATATACTTAGGGTTTGCAGCAGTGTATTACTTTACAAGCACAAAGCAAGTAATAAGGTGAGATAAATTCTGTCATTCATTATTAATAAACAATTACACAAATTGTCTTTCGGGCAATACACCTAACAATGTGTTAGATAAGAAAGGAAACCTTTGGTACCAGGATCATTTGTGTGTGCCTAATGTTGGTGATTTAAGACAGAGAGTCATTGGAGAGGCACATAGGATCGCCTTTGCAGTTCATCCGGGAGGTACTAAAATGTACAGAGACTTGAAGGAAAGGTTTTGGTGGCCCTCGATGAAACTGGAGATAGCCAAGTTCGATGCAGAGTGTGATACTTGCTAGAAGGTTAAAGCAGAACATAGAAGGCCGGTAGGAATGCTTAAGTCATTGGATATCCCGGAATGGAAATGGGATAAGATCACTATGGACTTCATCACCGGTTTACCTAAGACGAGAGGCGGTAATGATGCGATTTGGGTGATTGTGGATAGATTGACCAAATCCGCTCAATTCTTACCATATAAGGTCGATATGCCCTTGAAGAAAATGACGACCTTATACTTGGATAATATAGTGAAGTTACACGGAGTACCTATCTCGATAGTTTCAGATCGTGATTCGAGGTTCGTCAGTCGGTTTTGGAAAAGTTTAAAAGCAGCTTTCGGAACCAAATTGGATTTGAGTACGACCTTTCATCCTCAGACAGATGGACAATCTGAGAGAACCATCCAAACACTTGAAGATATGTTGAGAGCCTGTGTGTTGGAAGTAGGTGGATCGTGGAATGATTACCTACTAGTAGCGGAGTTTGCTTACAACAACAGTTATCATGCAAGTATTGGCATGCCACCGTTTGAAGCATTGTATGAAAGAAGATGTAGAACGCCGCTGTTTTGGGATGAGGTCTGGGAAAGACAAATCACAGGGCCAGAATTGGTTGAGCAAGCTAAAGAAAGGGTTCAGTTGGTCAAGAAGAATCTGAAGGCGGCTCAAGATAGACAGAAGAGTTGGGCAGATGTTAGAAGGAGACCTCTAGAGTTTGAGGTTGGTGAAAGAGTTTACCTACGAGCTCCACCAATGAAGGGAGTGAAACACTTTGGTCAAAAGGGAATGCTAAGCCCTAGGTATGTTGGACCTTTTGAGATTTTGGAAAAGGTTGGATCGTTGGCATATAAGCTTAAGTTACCAGAATCCATGTCAAGAGTCCACAACGTGTTTCATGTCTCGATGTTGAAGAAGTGTTTGACCAAGACGGATGTTGAGACTACTGTTGATCCGGAGATTCTTCAAAACAATCTTTCGTATGATGAGACACCGATCGAATTTCGGACCGGAAAGAAAAGATGATTAAGAGACGGTTGATTCCTTTGGTTCTGGTGCAATGGAGCAATCATTCACCGGATGAAGCTACTTGGGAAGTTGAGGACGATATGATCAGCGAGTTTCCAGATTTTATGGACTTACCAGGTATGTTCTAAGTTTCGAGGATGAAACTCCTTTAAGGGGGGAAGAATGCAATATTCCGATTTTCGGGAAAGGGCAGACGTGTCATTTTGCGAAAACGAAATATTGGGTTCGGTTCCTTTTATTCGGAGTTTAATAATTTGGATATTTATATGTATATTTTCGAGATATATGTATAAATATTTAAGGAAGAAAATCTGATTTAATAAGGGTGATTAAGGAAAATCAGTGCAGTTAGGTAATATTGGGATTTTTCCTATTTAAGGAAAATCAACCTAATCAGCCCCTAAAAGTTTTAATCAGATTTTTCCACCTTCAAATTGTCTTCTGCGTGTGAGAAGAGAGCAAATTAGGGCTGAGGATTTTTCATCAATTGCTAAGTCGATTCTTGACGGTTTTCAGATCAGAGTCGAGCACCGGAATCGTGGTGAAGAGAGCAACGTTTGGACATCAAAAAGTTGAAGCTTTGATAAGGTATGATTAAGCCCTAGCCTTGTTCTTCTTCGAGTTTGAAGGATTCAAACTCATCAATTCATAGTTTTTATCGGTTAGAAGCGTTTGATCGAATCTAATCTAAGTTTGGATTTATCACATTTTTCCTGCAGAAAATGATCTGTTTTTGCTTCTGTTTTCTGTGGTTTGGAGTTGGAATTTGCTGCTTTAAAGGTAAGAGGCTCTTCCTACAATTCCAATTATTGTTATTGAGGTTTAGATCAAGATTTATGATGCGTAGATCCAAGAAAGTTATGCTTTTTCGTTGATCAAAGGATCATAGATGTTAAATATGTTTTCTACGTGTTACTATGCTGAAAACGAGGTTAATTAGGTTAGAAACGATTCAGAAATCGAGTTGTGAAGATTTTAGAGTTTTGGAGAAAACCTAGTCGGACGGGCGTCTGAGACCCTAGTAACTCGGACGGGCGTCTGCATTAGGCAGACGGGCGTTTAAGGTCAGATTTTTGATTCAGGATGTAACTGTTTTTGACGGACGGGCGTCCGAGGTTAGTGGACGGGCGTCTGATTACGGACGGGCGTCTATAAGGTTTCAAACGGGCGTTTGGCCTGTTTTATCTTGTTTTCACTACTCTAGCATTTTAGCTTGGTTTTTTGGCCTCATAATTGTGTTTTCACTGTTTTAAACCCTTAATCATGATATGTTAACATTAATCAAATATGAACAAGCTTCAATTGAACTTCCGATTCGTTCAGTTAAAACACCGAATGTACTCTTAAAGGGAGTTGAAGTTCGGATCTGTCGGAAGGGCATGAAAGGGCTTGTGCTTTGATGAACTAGGGTTCATCAATGTCTGTGTAATTGATAGGATGTGATGTCTAGTTGTCTAAGTGAGGGAGTACAGTTGTTAAGGTGAGTTTTATTCTGAAAACATTAAGGCGGTTAGTTAATTCACATTAATAATTACATACGTGTAGATAAAAGCTAAAACGTCATTTATTCTCGGTTAGACACTATTTCATATCGGCGATGTGATACGTTCATAAAAGGTGAACAACGCTACTGGCCTTAAACGGCTGAAGGGTAGTGGAGGAAATTCATCGGACATATACGCATACCGGGGAGACCCCGGAGCTAATCGGTGATAATCACCGTTAGTTAGCAAGTATATCTTCAGGCTGATGAACGCCATGCACAGTGTCCTTGAGTAATGATGTAACGGAGATAAGCTAAGTTAGAAACGTTTAGTCATGACGTGTTGATGGACACGAAGTGAACCCTAAATTGAGTCGGTCTCACTAAGATAATATCTTTAATAATAACCTTAATTGAATTGTAACTTCTACTTCTTACTTTGAACAAATGTACTTACCTCAAATGCATGTTTATTTATGTGTTTGGGGGAGAGAAGACGAACAAGTTAGTGAAGATTTCGAGGAGGACTTTGATGACGACGTTTGAGGACGCCGGAGTTGAAGACCTTGTTTATTATTCTTTTATTTACTTTTATTTTCCCAGTTCTGGATTATTGTTGGAACTTGTAGTTTCCTTTTAGTTTTTGAGATTCGTACCTTTGGATTCGTTGGTTTCCGATGTAATAAGTATTACATTCTATTCTATCTTTAGTACTTCTATTCTTGGTCATTTGAAAAAAAATTACCCGAGTCTTTTTAGCTTCCGTTTGCTTTAATTTGATACGACACAGTAGAGGCTTACGTGTAATATTATTTATTTAATATTATGCGTGCCGAACGTTTCGATTTCCGGATAAGGACTCGGTGTCCGGGAACGAGGCGTTACAACCATGATGAAATGGGCTTCAAGCCAGTTGCTTTTAATACCAGTCCTAGCTTTTTTCCACACATTTGTTCTTAAGTTAGAACACCAGACACATAAATAAATTTCAATCTCCAAACAACATCCGTATCGATTGTTCAAGGCCATGTAACACCTACTATACAAGGAAATCATGCAACAATCAATTTACCCATATGACACCAAAGCCATCCATACACGTGCAACAACATAACGATTTTACATTTAATCCAAGCGTTTTATAAGAACACCATTCCACTAAAACTGGCACTATATAAATTATAATGATGATTTTTCATTCATTTTGTTCAGATATAGATTTTTTTCTGTACATATTTTTTTTCTAGGAAAAATGGAGAATCGAAACATTTTAGATATACAAGTTACATGGATCTGCAAGCTTTAAGGTACCGGTGCAAAAGATCTGCATCAACATCTAAGCCTTTTTCAACTTCACGGAACATATTGATGCTTTGTCAAGTTCATTAATAAAACAAAAACAAAAACAAAACATACTAACTTTGTCTACACTATTATGGAAGCATCTTCATCTTCATCTCAATTGCCTTCCTGAAAGTGTTCGAAACGTAGGCATAAATGCTACCAAAGGCAACACAACCATCATTTGCTTCATTTTTTGTTAGATGTTTTCAAAATGGTGTTCTCATTTTGCAGCCTATTATGCTTTTCAACCATATCATTGATCCTCCTCAACAAAGAATCCAGTAATGATCATTGTAGACCTTTGGCACATTGGCGGATCATCCCAACAATCAAAGCCTTATCACTGCCATACAAAAATATAAACCAAATCTCCATATAACTAGTACATGCATTTATGAAAACTGAACAATCAAAATCATTCGTGACTCCATCATATATATATATATATATATATATATATATATATATATATATATATATATATATATAAGGAACAAAACGGGAATATTAATCACTTAATTAAATGATACATCACCCGAAAATTTACACAAAAATCCTACCGAAAATTAATCCATGCAATTGATTGGCTGGATTACAACCAATGAAAAAAATAAAAATAAAAAATTGAACGGTGAAGATATCACTTCGGTAATGATTCGGGAGTCCATGTTTGAAGGATGTAGCAGTTGTCAGAATTATAACATCATAATGCATTGTTATTGATTCATAGAATAGCTATTACAATATATAGGGCCTCGAGTGGCTTGGCCAATAAGCTAATAATAAAGATAAGTAGAAAATATAAAATACGACACGATAAATATAAATATATCTCTAATAGCAGTTTCCTATTAATCACTTACAATCCATCTCCTTTAGGGGCCACGGTCGGTGGTTAAATGACAAACTTTGGCTACTATCATTGATTTGAAGGAATGGAAGTAAAATAGTCGAACAATTTCAGTCGACCCTTCCAGCGGCTGTTGCGATTTGGGATTGAGTAGTTTTTTTGATGAAAATAGGTTTTGTTGGGATATTTTTATCCTACGTGGTATTCTATGTCAAATCATGTGATCCACATCAGCAATTAAATGCCAGCATGGCAAAAAGTCAAACGCAGATTCAAATTTTCCTGAAATTGCAACTTTTTTTAAACGATACATAACGAAATTGATACAATGAAATCATACGGGACTAAAATTGCTACCACCCTATACTTATGGGACCAATTTTGCAATTTCCTCATTGTGTACAACAAACGTTGAAGTGAAGAATCAAATGAAAGAATAACACTGATAGTAAACTGAAAATTAAAGATAAGAGGAAAATGGAGTATCTATTTGATACGGTTGTGGACAGAAATGAAAAATCTCTGGGTTTGGAGATTTTAGAACCATAACAAATTAGCAGGCCTCATCAAGTGCTCTAGTGAAAGATGCGGCCACATCGGAGGTCTTAGCAAAGTCTCCATGCGATTACTTCTTTCTCTTCCAATCAAAGTTTCATCTTCGACTCAATCATTCTTCTTAACAAGAAATTTCATTTATTTAACTCAATTTCCCTTTCGCACACCTCAATGTTGGAACTTAGTTACAAGTTTACTTGTTTATGATATTCTGATAACATGTAGAAAATGAACAGAATTGGAAAACAATCAAACACAGAACATAAAGGAACATAACAGATCATTTTATTCATATGTTGCAACAACTTAGAATTAAAAATGCATAAAGCATAAAGTAAATCGGAAATCTTATTCAGACTGAGGCGAGTTTAAAACTATGTCCTTAAAACATTATTGCCCCGACTATGTGCAGAAAGATATGGAAAATGTCACCCAAGATAAAAGGTCTACCTTTCCTGGATTTTGCACATGAATGAGGCAAGCAACGAACTGATAAAAGTCCTTGTTTATCTCTGACTAAATGTTGGAAAAGTTTGAAGATCTTTTGTTGTATGATAATGAAAATGATTTCGTGTCTGTTTTCCATTCAGTATTGAAGAATTTATATAGGCATAAGTAAGACACATGTTTTGTTCGTCTCGAAGAAAAAAAATCCCTTCATACGTATAGAATTTCGTTGGAGAAGTTATCTTTTCGGTTATGAACAAATACAATTCTAACAGAAGAAAACTGTTCAAATTCGGTTGGTAAAGTGCTTTATTTAGAATTGATTCAACAGTTCAAATAATTGATTCAGAAATTTCTAAATAACACATGTTGAGATGGCCCAAAAATTTAACACTGGAGCCGGGCCAAGCCCAAATCCCAAGCCATAAGCCACAATCCCGAGCCGGCCAGACGGCCGGCGACAACCCACATGCGTGGGGTTCTGAACCAAGCAGGATCTAAGTCCTCCCTGATCCACAAAATTCACTTCCTACTTGGGGCATTCCAGTTAGTGAAAAGCTGACACTTATATAGTGTGTTCACGTATATCCAACTTCCTATGTGGTACAATGGACAAATAATTCCTTTACAACACCCACATAAATCACTCTATCTTTATGCATTAATATCTCATTCACCCGATATCGGAATCGAGTGATTCAAAAGACTAATATCAACTACTATCATAGTAGTGTCAAAAATTGTTTTTATCTCCCTGAAATTAAATCCGTAATTCAATCAAAATTGAGCTCCAATTAGAATGTTGGTCACTTATACAAAATCTCATTACATGCTAAAAACTCCAACACTCGATACAATTAGTGTTCAAATAAACCGAATTTTGTAGCATAGCAGATTTGTAGCGATTCGTGAGAGGAAATCGATTCATAAGATAAAATAGATCGAGATATAAAACGAGACGGACACATGATTCGTTCAAAAGCGAGTGAATTTCAGCAATGATAGCTTTTGAGCGAGATGAATTTCAGCAATGATAGCTTTTGTCAAAAAAAATTACGGTGTAATGCAGCCGAGTCGAATCTCTTTAGGGCTCTGTTCAACTAAAATAGTCGGACTTCATACTTGGATCGAGCTCAACCAAGCCTTAAAAAGTCAAGATCGAACTAGAATTGTTAACTACTGGATACTCTACTCAGCTGGTAAACTCGACTGCATTTTTAAAATTCATTTACTTTTCGTGCATTGTTCATAGCCTCTTATGTTGTTATCTCTTCCTATTTTCATTGTATTGCATGTTTCTGTTAGATTTGGTTCCTAACACTTGCACACACACACACACACATACACACACACACTTTGTTGAGTCCGAATGGATTTTGTTTTGTGTGGGAAAAGAGATAGGAAGACTGAAGGTAAAACTGACCGTAAATGGAACTCAATTTCTTATTCGGGGGTTATTGTTCATTCATTTGCATGATTAGAGCTTTATAATGTTGAATCATTAGGTCTAAAGTTCATTAAGGCCAATGAGGAGGAATAAAGCAATCACGGACACTCGTATGAGGGGTGATTGCTAGATTAGAGTTTTGCACCGGTAACACACACTTGAGCACCATTGCTTGGTTGGTAGGAAGTTCATTCCCATGATACTAGTAGACATATGACTTGATCTTGCATTGTCATGGCTAGGCTTTTTATCATTTGATTACCCCTTAGCTTAGTTGTAGTTGATTAAGCTTACTAGCTTGATCTTGAACACCCTTTACTTTCTTATTAATTGTTAACTTGGACAAAAATAACATAATTGATTGTACTTAACCTCGCAATCCTCATGGGATACGACCTTGACCACTTACTAGACTACAATTGACCCGGTATACTTGCCTGAGATATTGCACACCTAGAAAAATTCGATCATTATTCTTCACAAACCCAAATAATATAAGTAATTGACTTAATTTACTTCTTCTTCAATGGGAATCACATCAGCCAAGAACTACCGCGAAAAGATTAGATATTACCTTCACACAATTAAGATAAGCATATATTGTTATAGGAATCGAAAAAACTTCAAAAACGCTATTGTGATATGCCAAACAAACCTAGAAAGCCAACAAAGCCTCCTAGAAACTTTGTATGGGGCGCTTTCCCGAGTTAGGGGCCGAGATAAGGGCCTAAGGTACACTGAAACCCTCAAAAACACAAAATCTGTGATTTCTAGGGCAATTTGAAGGCTTTTATAAGATTTTCCGAGTCTCGGTCAGTTATACGGTGACTTGGAGGCGAAGAAAATTGAATGAAGCTTAAAATATTATTAAAAAGGAAACCTAATCTTAAAAATACGGAAATAACCTTAAATTATAATACAAAAGAAGTCACGGTTTCACATATTTACATATTTATATTCCGGTTTTCTTTTTTCATCGTAAAGCCATACAATAAAGTGGATTCTAAATGGACATCCACATATAATATTTATTTCATAACAATGGCGCTTTTTTTAGGAATAAATTTCTAACTTCTCAAAAAAGGAAGATATATTTATGAACAATATATTTGCCACGTTTGACATTGAGTAATTCCTTAAAAAATATGGGCAAAACAATAACGCACCGTTCCCGGACACCGAGTCCTGATCCGGAAACAGAACGTTCGGCATGTATAATACAAAATAAATCTCATATTATACGTAAGCCTCTACTACGTCGTATCGAGTTAAACAAACGGAAGCACAAGACTCGGATATATATTTTTTTCCAAACCACCAAGAATAGAAACTCCATAACATCTAAAGATAGAATGTAAATTTATTACATCGGAAAAACCAAACGAAACGTATAACGTACGAAACCTCCAAAGAAAGTATACTAAAAGAGATTACAAGATCTAATGTATCAACAAAACAAATAATAATAATAATAATAATAAAATAAAAGCTTCAACGTCGGCGTCTTCAAACATTGTCATCAAAGTCTTCCTCGATCTCTGGATCTAGCTATGCATCTTCTATTCCCCAAACACATAGAAAAACATGCATTTGAGGTAAGTACAAAGTACTCAATAAGAGGTAGAAGCTACAAAGTAATTATGATTTATAATTAAAAGATTATCTTTATAAGACCTACTCAATCTAGGGTTCACTTCATATCCATCAACACATCATGACTATACGTATCTAGCTTAACTTATCTTGGTTACGTCAGCATTCAAGGGCACTACGCATGGTGTTTATCAGCCTGAAGATATACTTGCTAACTAACGGTGAATAGCACCTGATAGCTCCGGGGTCTCCCTGGTATGTAGTTCGATGAATTTCCTCTGCTCCCTTTAGCCTTTTCAGCCAGTAGTATTGTTCACCTTTATGAACGTACCACATCGCCGATATGAATCGGTGCCTAACCAAGAATAGCATGATGTTTTATCTTTCTACTATCACGTATGTAAGTTATTATGTATTAACTAGCCACCTAAGATTTTTCAAACTAAGGCTCACCTTAACAACTCTACTCTATCACTTAGACAGCCAGACACCACATACTATCAACTACACAGACATTGGTGAATTCTAATTCACCAAAATACAAGCCTATCATACCCTTCCGACGGTCCTGAACTTCAACTCCCTAGAAGAGTACATTCGGTGCCGGAACTAAATGCATCAGAAACTCAATCAAGGCTTGTATAGGTTTAATTAATGTTATTAGATCATGAAACTGTAGGATGTAATATCGCTGGATCAATCATAGATTGACCCGATTTCACAGCGGAAAGTACAAGATCTAGATCTAAACAATCAAAATACATAAATAATAAATCTAACCTACGAGGGGGTTAGATTGCTTACCTGTTTATGGTGAATAAATCCAGAAACAATCTTCAATCCAAGATCCAAGCTAGATGAGAAGCCATAGTCTTCCGACGTGATCTCCAAACAACACCAGGTGGATTATGTTTCAAGCCGCTTGACCTCCTCGATATGCAACCTTAGAAAACCTGAAGTTTTCCTAAAACTCGAACCAAAGTATATGAGGCGAAAAATCTAAGCTAAATACCTCCCAAAAAATAAAAAATATGCGTTCTGAAAAGGCTTGGGAGAACTCTTTTTATATAGGAGAGTAATCCTTGTTCTCCAAGGATTTTATAATTAATATAAAATCAATTATAATAATCCTATTAAATAAAAGATACTCCTAGAATAATCTAGAACCAATCTAGAATATTTAAGGATCAATCTAATAATTTCCATAATTAATTATTTAACAAATAAATAATTAATTACTTGTATCATATAATTATCAAGAAAACTAATTTCCCAATAATTAAATAATAACAAATGCGCCAACCCTAATTGGGAAATAAGCTACACGCATTTTAACACAAATTGGGCCGAGTCCACAAAAATTTCCTTTCCATGTATTTAATTATTTAGTCCAACTAAACAATTAATCCACATATCTATTAAACAGTCCAATCCAACTATTTACTATTAATTGAGGTGAAACGACGAGAAAACATATGCATGTTGGGAGCCACGTCGGGGACCAAGGAACCATATTCAGTAGCTACAATAAATTAAATAAAATTATTTGTCAAACCGAAAATTATATTCAATCTATCAATTCCGGGATTACACCACCATAAATCCGAAACTGAACTCTGTTGAATATAGATATAAACTTACACTCAACTTTGAGTCGATAAGCGTCCACTGATATAATCATTACATACGGATAAATCCTCCATAGACTGTTCGTTATGATTCGGGATATTTCCGTAAACCCTTCTCAAAACCTCTTATCCTTATTTACCATTAACCCCCTAGTGACCAAATAATTCATAACTAATATAATATGAATTGCGCGCCTCGGTCAGTTTCTAGAATTAACAAATAAAGGAACTGTCTGTCTACTTCCCGTAGGAAGGAATGTATTCCATATCTGTGATAGCATAGACTACTCACTCATTCCAGAATAGAGCCAACGAGAAGTGTCAGACCACATACTACGAAGTGATCCTTACTAACACATCAAACCCTACCCTAGTCTAAGCAGTCGTCTGTGATCACCTCAGGATTGAGATTAATCCATATATGATCATCTTGTGATTCAATAAGACTTCTTGATCACGGAATTATATCGAGAACTCAAATCAAATCGGTCCAGCCCTATATGATAATCATCATATATAAATGCCCCACTAGGTACCCTATTACCGACAGTCCGCATAAGACTGTCACACCTAAAGTGTTCTGAGCGCATTATTAGCAAATTAATATTGAGATCCGTACTCAGATTAATAAACGCTACGGACTAAGTTAATTTTATGTACATATCACTAACTCTATCCTCTTTTGTATAGCCATACACTGAGTTCTGTGATTACATAAACGAGGTATTTAGGGTTTTCAATAGTGTCTTAATCATAAGAATACATGCATATAATAAGATGAATTATTAATTCTATCATAAAAAAAATTAGATAATTGTCTTTCGGGCACTACACCTAACAGAAACAACGTTTAAATCTCAATCCATAGCTTAAAACAACACTTTCTCAAAACCTGGGGCCAATGTCTGTGCATTCTCTAGAATGCGTGAGCATTCTCTGACTAGAAACTTGCTGAAAATTTTTGTCCAGCAAATGCGTGCTCATTGATCATGCTGGGAGCACACTTTTACATCCTGAAACAACAATGCGTGCGCATTTCATTAAATGCATGTGCATTGCACCTGCTGTGAAAAAGATTGAACATCCCGAATCACGAATGCGTGCGCATTCCAATGAATGTGTGTTTATTCTGCCTGCTGAAACGAAAACTGGACATCCTGTAACAGGAATGCGTGCGCATTCGAAGCATTAAAATCCTAAAAACATGATTTTCTGCACTTTACGATCTCTACTCGATTCCAAACATGTTCAACATGATTGTACTCAGAAAAACCACAGGAAAACACAACTTTTGCAATCCATATCGACTCTTAATCCTTACAACATGGAGGTATGATCTCTAGCATAAAATCATATCAAACCTTAACATAAACCCTAATAAACCGTAATTAATTCGTAGGAAGATCCTCTTACTTGTTTGCAAGCAATCCAAATCTAAACTCCAAGAAAAACTGCAGCAAAACTCGAGCCTTTTCTCAGAAAACCTATGTGATCAATCCAAATTTAGATTAGATTCGATCCCACACTTCTAATACAACAAAACTACGAAAGATACGAGTTTAATCCATAAAACTCATTCAAAACAGCTTCTGGGTCGAAAACATACCTTAGGAAAAACTCCAACTTTCTGGTGTGGAAACGACGCTCTCTTTATGACAATCCCAAAAAAAAAAAAAAAAAAAAAAAAAAAAAATATATATATATATATATATATATATATATATATATATATATATATATATATTCGACTTATGTATATATATACACAAAAATACTTAAATCCACAAAAGAAGTAAAGAATATACTATTTCGTTTTCACAAAATGACACGTCTGTCTTTTCCCGAAAATCGGAATATTACAAAAACAAATATTGGCATTTAAACAAGTACAACTCTAATAATTTAAACCCTCTAATTTTTTTATTTAATAAGGGGAAGTGGTTTAAAAGGACAAAAAAACAGAGAAAATAAGAATCAGAACAGTGGAAATATAATTTGGGTGATAAGGACAAATATACTGTTCATAACTCAAAATCCACTGTATGCTGCCGTAGAACTGACCTCAAATCCAATGTTCACTATTTATTTATGTGTCTTTTTACAAAAAATGACCTCGGAAATAATGTTGAAAAACTATAAAATGATATGTCTAAATAAAGAGTACGTAAAAAAGAAAATTGTGATGCAAGAATTACAATCTTTTGACAATCAGATCAAAAGATATATTCTTATTTGTAGTTGAATACGAAATAATTTAAATCACGGTAGAATAATTGCGTTCCCTTTTTACCCAAAAAAAATACTCCACTGTCCTTTTTTCAGATTTGTATGTTCGAATTGTCCATTTTAACAATAAACCATTTAATAAAAAGGTTCTTAAATAACTCAAAGTGAAAGACGAAAATAACTCAAAGTATTCGTTTTAGCCGTTCTAGCAATTAAAACAAAATATAAATCGGCTCATTAGGCGAATTTCAAAGGAATATAGTTTAGAATATTCCACCCAGTGAGATGGGTTTGTCATTGCACCAAAGGGTTATAAATTTGCACTCACATATTCAACCCTAATCCTCTCGCTTCTCTTTTTCACATCTCATCCGCCGCCGATAAAATTATAAGAGGTCATTCCTCTTAAGAATTTTTTTTGTAGAGCATTCCTCATGAGACTTTAAATGGAAAAGTAACAACCATGTCTTTTGATTTAAAAATTATTGTGGAAAGTTCCTCGTTAAACCTAGAGATCGTTGATCATGGCATATCATTAATCAAGGGCTCCTCGTATATCGGTAATCATCCATTGTTTTTGAGTTTTTTCTTCTTCTTTTTATGAGTTGAAATAGTTGTTATCATATATCATATTTATTGATCTGTAAGTAAAATAAATTCAAGAAACACATGTTGAATAATTCATCAATTTTATTTTGGAAAGTACGATTTTTCATTGATTATTTCTGAAATGTATAATTCTTGCATCATGTGTGTTGCAAATATGAAATTATATCCCATATTTATGACACCAAGTTAATTAGGCGGTTTCCACTTTTATTTATAACGAGGCTTTTGAGGATCATTTTCTTTTGTACCTTATCCCCTATTTTTTTTTTGGGGAAAGGGGTAGGGGATTTTTATTCAGGGTGGGGAGGAGAATTGAACAATGGTGTTCACCAGAAAGTACTTTTTCAAACGATATTAGTTTGTAGATTTGAGCTTGATTTGGGGGAATGTGTTGATATTTTAAGAATCTCATTTTATCTTGGTTTACATTAATGACACATTTGACATGTATGGTCACGGCGATATGAAGCCGGAAAACATTTGGCTGGGCCCCAAAAACTTTGGTTGTGTGGTGCTTAGACTAGAAAGAGAATCTTTGTGTAGTATGTTATTCCTAGTTTGTAGTGTATAGTTACACAGTGTAAACCCTTTGATCTGGTCTTTTCGTAATAAAATGGATCTCTTTTACAAAAAAAATTAGAAACAAAAATAAAAATAATAAGGTAATTGAATTATACCATAACACATACGTAGATTATTGATCAATGTGTGGAACACATCAATTAATGAATGATATCATGGTCAACGGTGTAGTATTGAAACAATATTGCGATATTATTAATGATAATTTAATTTGTCTAGATTATGGTAGATAGTTGATTATTGAATGTTCAATTTAAGAGAGTTATCGGAATCTGGACCCATAGCCTACAGCAGCATAGGTAGCGGCACCGGTACCAGCAGCATCATCTTAGCCGGATCGATAGGCAGATTCCTTCGTGATCCCTTCGCCCAGCTCCATACGTAGATTCACTAGTGACCTTAGCTTGGTTCCACATGTCCTGGTGTAGATTTTCTAGTGACAGAAGCATCTTAATGTAATTACATTGTACATAAGCGTCACCGACAGTAATAATTTTTTTTATTTTGTTTTCCTTTTCAATAATACTTGATTTATATCCATGAAGGTTTTCAAGGAGTTAACCGACAAAACATCAATCAAGCATGCAGCTGCAGCTTTGTTCGGAGAGCAACTACCCGGCCAAAGTTCAATTACAATTTTTGGAAGGCCGGTAGTAGCCGTACGGTGGTTGTGACTTCATGTTTTTGGTAGAGAGAGGGGTTTTTTAGCTGAAATCAGATTGTGATTCACATTATCATTCTTCTACGAAACCCCGAGTTTCCATACCAGATATTAGATCAACAAATCTGTCATCAACCTGGTATCTAGGATCTTATCCTCAACAATCTTGTCATATCTCTCCAAAGTTTTCTTTTTCTTAGACCGCAAAAGGTCAGCCTTAAGGTTCCCATTGACCTCTCTGCTTCAGAGGCACTACACCACTTGAAGACATCAGGAGAACCGGATATATATATGTGTGTGTAAGTATAAGTAGTGGTATAAGTATACTTTGTTATAGTTTTTCACAAAGAAAAAGAAGACAAGATTAAAATGACCAAAAGATGTTCATAATTATAAAAGCAATAATAGAATGAGTTGAAAGCATTCTGAAAGTTTAGAGCATAGATGCGGACATACGCATAATGCTTCAACAAACCGTACCTTTTAACTTTAACTTTTTTTGTTTTTATTTACATTAACATAGGGAGATGTCTACGGAGAGTCTTGAAAGCATGAGGTCTAGATTTGTAACCCTTCATTTAGTGGAATCTTTTCGGCTTAAAGACATGAGGGTGGTGTCAAAGAATCGTTGCAACAACTTTAGAGATCCTCAATAAATTAATTTTATTACAATGTTCGGTTCCGCAATGTACTTTTAATTCTTGGGAGAACTGTTATTTTCTTAGAAACATAAGGTGTTGTACTATTTCCTATAACACGAATTTTCCCATACCAGGTTTCCATCCATAGGTTTTAATGAGGCAGGGCTATGTTTCGCCAACTTCTTTTGGTATAAGGGGAGGGCCACAATAAGGCATTTTATGAACCTTCATTGATACAAAAGGTTTCTTTAAAAAAAGTTCCTCTATTTATAATTAACAAGTGGTATGTCATTTGTTAAAACACCAGTGGTTTTATATTTATGGTGGTCTTAATGCAAGTTTCGAAACATAAAAATAAAAGTGTAAAATACAATGCGTTGATCCAATCACTTATCCACAACCTAATCACATAGAAGAGTATATATTTACCACGCTCAAAATGGAACTGGTAGAAATTTTCTAACCCCAGAACACTCAAACCTCTTAGTAACCAAGATTTCTTATGATCCAAACTATCAAAAAGGAAATGAACATAGCCAACAATCGGTCACTTTTAACCCAAGTATAACCCAAAGATATGAAGAGTATTTATTAGCGTGTATATATTTAGAGTGTATATATTCTTTATTATACTGTATTTACATTAATATAGATAGGCTCGACTCGATTCATTGTACCAACTGTATATATACTGTCAAACTCAATTGTGAATAATACAACACATAATTTTCCAACTCTGTTATGGTATCAGAGCCCTAGTAGTTTCTCCTGCATTGCTCCCTCTCCATCGGCGCAACCCATCTCCTCCCCTCTCCTATCACGCCGCCAGCTTCTTCCTCCATTAACGCCGACAGCCCACCCCCTTCTCCCCTGGTATCTCTTTCTCTTTTCTTTTATTCTCCTCTTATATCTTTCTGTTTCCTGCATATGCGTCAGCCCTCTCCCCTCTCCTAGTGCGTGTCTTTTTTTTTTTTTTTTTTTTTTTTTTTTTTTCACTTTTTCCTTCCTTTTATTTTATTTTTTTTCCGCCGGCAGGCTGTTCCTCCAGCTTTGTTTCCCCCCTCCATCGCAGCAGTCCCCCTCCCACTCCTTTTAATGGCTGAATTTACACCCACTGTTTTTAATTCCGCTACTCAAACCCCCATCAAGCTTGATGGCACCAATTATAGCATATGGCAACTCCAAATTGAATCCCTCCTCATTGGTTATGGTTTAATCGGATACGTTGATGGCACCACCGCCGCCCCATCCAAAATGATTCGTGGTGACGGAGCTGCAGCCACCACCACCAAACCCAACCCCGAATATGAACAGTGGCTGCGGCAAGACAGGTTAATCCTTCACATGCTTATAGCCTCTTGTACCCCCCACGTTGTTGTTTTTCTTCGTCGTGCCAATACCTCTAACGATGCTTGGGACATTCTCAAGAACACCTACGCCAAAGTATCCCGTGGTCGCATTAGTAGTGTTCGCGAATCTCTCAAATCGATCAAAAGAGGAACGCAATCGGTCTCTGATTACATGTATGCCATCAAAAACAAAGCCGATGAATTAGCCCTCCTTGATAAACCGATTGACAGTGATGAACTTGTTGAACTGATTTTTGAAAATATTGGAGATGAATATAAGGACCTTGCAAGAGCGATCTAAGCTCGGGAAACTCCTATTTCGTTTGAGGAACTCCATGAAAAGCTCTTGAATTTTAAGGTCTCCCCGTCCTCACAGCCCTCGCCATTTGGTCCTCATTCTGCCCATGCGGCAAATTACCACCGTGGCTCCTCCTCTCAATGGCGCCCTCCCAATTCCGGTAGACCTTACTCATACCCACAGCCCCAGTCCTCGGCTAACTACCCATTCCCGAACCCCTCCCCACAGCGTCCCTCCTACCGAACCACTTTCCCTCAGCCCCCGTATCACACTTCTTATCCACGGCCTCCCTTCCAAGCCCCCTACCAACCGCCCGTCTTCAATCCTAACAACCCTCAGCAACCACCCCGCCCCTATGGTGGAAAATGCCAGTATTGCCAAGCTATGGGGCACTCAGCCAAACTTTGTCCAACTTTACAACAACTACTTGGCCAACTCCCCCCTCAAGCCCGCAATGCCTATCCACCCAGACCTCAAGCACATGTGGCAAACTCACCCGATGTGGCCCCCTATGATACAAACCCACATGATGCAACCTCACCTACGCACCCATGGCTTCTGGATAGCGGTGCCAATACTCACATCACCAATGATTTGCAAACTCTCTCCCTTCACACTCCTTACTTGGGCACAGATGATGTTATGGTCGGCGACGGGAATGGTCTAAACATCACGCATACGGGTTCCACTTCTATTCCCTTATCTTTGTCAAAGTCCCTTCATTTAAATGATGTGCTATGTGTGCCTAATATGTCCCGCAATTTACTGTCTATTTCCCAGCTTTGTAAATCACATAATTTATCTGTTGAATTTTTACCTGATGAATTTCTTGTGAAGGATATCCCGACGAAGACCACTCTTCTCCGTGGTCCAGTCAAGAATGGCCTGTATGAGTGGCCGTCTCAGCCTCTTCTAGCTTTTGCATCAAATAAAGCCAGCACGTCCGTCTGGCATCATCGCTTGGGCCATCCAGCTTCTGTTATTTTTAATAAAATTGTTAGTCAGTATGCTTTGGAGGCGTCTCCTTCAGCCTTTTCTCATTGTAATGCTTGCTTAGAAAATAAAAGCCATAAGCTGCCTTTTACTATTTCTACTTTATCCTCTTCCCGTCCACTTGAGGTAGTGTTTACTGATCTTTGGACCTCCCCAGTTTTATCTACTGATGGCTACAAGTACTATCTTATTTTAGTGGATCATTTTACTCGTTATATATGGTTTTACCCGCTTACCCGTAAGTCTGATGTGTTTGGCGTTTTAACTTTTACTTTTTTGTTTTTATTTACATTAACATAGGGAGATGTCTACGGAGAGTCTTGAAAGCATGAGGTCTAGATTTGTAACCCTTCATTTAGTGGAATCTTTTCGGCTTAAAGACATGAGGGTGGTGTCAAAGAATCGTTGCAACAACTTCAGAGATCCTCAATAAATTAATTTTATTACAATGTTCGGTTCCGCAATGTACTTTTAATTCTTCGGGGAACTGTTATTTTCTTAGAAACATAGGGTGTTGTATTATTTCCTATGACACGGATTTTCCCATACCAGGTTTCCATCCATAGGTTTTAATGAGGCAGAGCTATGTTTCGTCAACTTCTTTTGGTATAAGGGGAGGGCCACAATAAGACATTATATGAACCTTCATTGATACAAAAGGTTTCTTTAAAAAAAGTTCATCTATTTATAATTAACAAGTGGTATGTCATTTGTTAAAACACTTGTGGTTTTATATTTATGGTGGTCTAAGTGCAAGTTTGGAAACATAAAAAAAAAAGTGTACAATACAATGCATTGATCCAATCATTTAGCCACAACCTAATCACATAGAAGAGTATATATTGACCACACTCACAATGGAACTGGTAGAAATTTTCTAACCCCAGAACACTCAAACCTCTTAGTAACCAAGATTTCTTATGATCCAAACTATCAAAAAGGAAATGAACATAGCCAACAATCGGTCACTTTTAACCCAAGTATAACCCAAAGATATGAAGAGTATTAACCTCAATTTAAGTTCAGAGATTACGAACAAATGGTTACCTTTCATCTTCTCAGTTGAACCTCTTTTATAGGAAGATAAGGCAGCAATTGTCAATTTGGGACTAGTTGTTGCATTTAAAATTTTGCTTTAAATTTCAGGCATTTGAGAGCTTGGAAGCTTCCTCCTTTATTCCTCATGTAAAATGAAGGTTAGATGATCAAGAATACTGTTGGAGAGAGCTGGTACGAGTTACGGGAAAAGTGTGATTAGATCAAGCAATTAATAATCCAATGGCTCTCTATGTGGCTTATTAGATGAATTAATTAAAGTTTTAAACCCTGATTAATGATTTCAAAAACATCATATTTTCATCACTTGAATCCACAAACTGATGAAACAGAAATTGCTAAAATTTGTGAAGTGTTCTTGATCAATTCTGAAAAACTTCATGTTTTGGGTCTTTAATTTTTGATCTTGTAAATTATCTTGATTAAATTATGTAGACATTAGTATAATACATGTAACTGATCAATGAAGCTTTGTGCCAGGTATAGCAAGTTTAACATCCCAAGCCTTGATTAAAGACATGCGGAGCTCATACTTAATCATGTGCCCTACATATTAAAAAGCTCTGGCAAAAAACGACTCATAAATATTGGATCACGAACACTAATGAGAGTTTGGGTCATTCCATGAAGATTTACAACTCCATCAATGAATTTTTAGCCACCAAATTTGTTGTATAAGGATGCGAAAGAGCCAAAAAAAAAAAAAAAAAAAACGCCGATTTACTCAACCTCCCAACAACAACAAAAATTGAATTTTTTCCACCATAGAAAGGCAAACCATCAATGAAATCCATCGTGATCTCGTCCCACACTTGGAATGGGATCGAAAGAGGCTGTAAAAGTCCAGCCGGAGATAATGCCTCATTCTTATTGCGCTGACACACATCATAAGAGGCAACATAATTTGGACCGTTTGGAACATGGAGGGCCAATAAAATTGTTGGGCTAGTCTTTAATATGTACTTAGCACAACATAATGCCTTGACAATTTTCAGTAATCGTATTTCGTATATCTCATCAATCAAAGGATACAAATATATAGCCACTCTCAAGGCTTTCATAATTCTACACAATGACTAAACTACCCTTAATAATTAAATACAATCAATAATACACAATACATATTATCGTAATACCTCCCGCCTCAAATAGGAACATGGAGATCTCGAACACCCAACTTGCACAGTAAAAATTCAGATTGTTGACGACCTAACGCCTTCATGAAAATATCTGCCAAATGATGCCGCATAGGGACATGCGATGGCAAAATCAATCCATCCGTGATCGCATCCCGTACGAAGTGATAATCCGCCTCGATATGCTTCGTGCGTTAGTGAAAGACCTGGTTCTGTGCGATATATAAGGCCGATTGGCTGTCACAAAAGATTCATATCCTTGGGGGGTGACGAATGCCAAGGTCAACAAGCAACTGTTTCAACCATTTCAACTCACATGTAATCGAAGCCATCGATCTCTATTCCGCCTTGGCCGATGATCGGGATACTGTGGTTTGTTTCTTGGACTTCCAAGAGATCGGGAAGAGACTAAGGAGGACAAACCAGCCGCTCAATGAACGTCGAGTAAGAGGGCTTGGCCACCCAAACAGAATTGTACCAACCTTCAAGAAGAAGCGAGCTATCCGAATGCAACAAAATTCTTTGACCGGGATGCTTCTTCAAATATCTGACGAGACGGAGGGCCGCATCCCAATGGTGCACATGGGGTGCCTGCATGAACATAGATAACACATGCAAGGAATAAGCCAGATCAGGTTGGGTAACCCCGAGATATATAAGTCGTCCAATCAACCGATAATAAGGCCCCGAATCACTCAACAATTCACCTGTAGCAAGGGCCAACTTGTGATTCTGCTCAATCAGGAAATCAGCTGGCTTGCTTCCAAGTAATCCAGCTTCATGAATAATATTGAGGGCATACTTCTGCTGATTCAAGAAAATTATGTCCTTGTTCCGCGCCACCTCAATTTCTAGAAAATATTTCAACACCCCAAGGTCTTTCATTTTAAAGCATTCCGCAAATAGTCCTTAAAAATCGTCATCGCATCATTATCATTGCCGTCAATAATCATATCATCAATGTAAATGAGAACATAGAGCTAAATACAACCACGATGCAAATAAATAATGAATAGTCGGAGTAGGACTGAAGAAAAAAACATTATTCACGCAAAGCCGAAGAAAGCTTCATAAACTAGCATTGCGGTGCCTGTTTCAATCCGCACAATGACTTGCGCATCCGACAGACCAAGTTCGACCTTGTCTGCTCATAACCAGGTGGAATTTTCATGTAAATCTCCTCCTCCAAGTCCACATGTAAAAAGGCATTATGCACGTCCATTTGGTGAACATCCCATCGTTTCACCGCTGCAACACTAAGAAACGTTTGGACAATAACCATCTTCTCCACAGGGGCGAATGTCTCCGTGTAATCAATACATTCTTCCTGGTGATGCTCAAATGCCACTATCCGGGCTTTTAACCGCTGTAAAGTCCCATGCTCGTCATATTTCTCTGTATATACCCACTTACTCCCCAATGCCTTTTTCCCGGGAGGAAGGGGCTGTAACACCCAAGTACCCTGATCTTTTAGGGCCTGAATTTCTTCAGCTATGGCACGTCGCCAACCTTCATGTTTAACCACCTCCTTAACAGATTTCGGAGGATTCCCAACCGTGATAGCTGCAAGATACTTTCGATGTTTATCATAAAACATATCATAATTTACAAAATTCATAAGAGTATATGGAGTACATGAGGATGCCGATGGAGTGGAATAGCGTGGAGTAGGACTTTTTTGCAGAACCAAAGTATGTGTCGCGTAATCATGAAACCGAGAATTCGGGATCTTCTGTCATCTACCTCTGCCTAATTCTTTCGCATCATCACCTTGTTGTCGAGGTTGTGGTGAGGGTGCAATATCATGTGTCGAATCACCTATATCATCATGTCCGTGCATCCCCCCTCAACCCAAGGATCTGGCAATGGTGGATCCCCGTAAGGAGAAGGTGATGCCTCAAACCCATATCTACTATATCAACATCATCAAAAAATGGGTAAGGGATAAAATGAGAGTTACTACACTCGGCTTGGTGAGAAAAGGGAAAAACGTGCTCATAGAATTTCATGTCTCAGGATACAAAAATCTCCTCCGAATCAAGGTCATACATCGTCCATCCTTTCTTCCCAAAATGATACCCTAAGAACACACATACGACTACGGTCGGAAAATTTATGTGAGGTACAATGGTCGTGGGCGTAACACAAACAACCCAAAATTCTAACCATCGATAAATTCTGTTTTTTGTGAAAGAAGAACTCATATGGTGTTTTGTAGTGCAAAATACTCGACGGGGTTTGGTTAATTATATAGGTGGCTGCCATAACACACTCTCCCTAAAAATTAAGAAGTAAATGACCATAAAACCTAAGGACTTGGGCAACATTGAGGATGTGTTGATGCTTACGTTCTACCCTTCCATTCTGCTGCGGAGTACCAACACATGAAGTTTCAAAAATAATACCTTCTTTACGAAAATAAGTAAGCAACGGCTGAAGCTCAGTCCTATTATCACTCCATACTCGTTTAATTGTGACCTCGAACTGACGAGAAATCAAAGCGACAAAGTCCAGAAAAACCGTTTCAACCTCCGTTTTATGTAACAACATATAAATTCACACCGAACGAGAGTAGTCATAAACAATGGTTAAATATCGGTGGCACCACAAGTCGAGGGGATACTATAGGGACCCCAGAAATCACAATGTATCAACTCAAAAAATAGGACTAGCATTATTGTCACTAAGGGGAAAAGGTTCACGGGTCTGCTTTGCCCGATAGCAAATATCACATACATCTTTATTTAAATTTTTGGAAATGGAAATATTAGGAACCTGTCAAAGAACTTTTTTTGATGGGTGTCCCAAACGCAGGTGCAATAAATCCGCAGTCTTCACACCATCGATCGCCAGAACCACAGCCTCTAGAACGCCCACAAACCAAAAAAGACCATCCACACGCTCACCAAGTCCGACCAGTCTCCTCATCACTTGGTCCTTCATAATACATAGAAAAGCAGTAATATGCATAACACAATGATTATCATCCAAGAATATAGAGGCCGAGAGCAAGTTACAATTTAATTGCGGTACATATAAAACATTCATAAGCCAGAAATTTCCTGACAAGATAATTGTTCCCGATGAGATGAAAATGACGAACTCCCATCCAGTAAGCCAGTAGGACAATGGTCTATAGGTTTTGAATCAACAAATAAATTTTGGTCACCTGTCACGTGATGAGTGGCCCCAGTATCAATAATCCACGAGTACTTACTAGTCAGTCGATCTCTTGGTTTAGATTTATTTATCAGATCTAAAATTTCTTGCCATTGGGCCAATGTTATGTTTGCGAGTCCAGATTCGTTTAAAGTTTCCTGCAAACCTGAACCCTGAGTGGGCCAAACCGAGCTGGATTGAGCAGCCTGATTCACCTTCATCTGTGAAGAAATTCGGCTGGGAAGAAGTTCCACCCTCGCCGCACCAGTTTCAGGTCCGCCTTGAGCTACTCATCTGTCACCATGGCCAGGACGGTGAAATCATCCCACTGCTCGGAGTAACAATAGGCGCAAAATCCAGAGTCCATGTCGTCCCCCTCGCCGTTGCAGTGAACGGATTCAGCAAATAAGGCTGCCGGTTTGTTTCGGTTTCGTGTTTTCGGCTATACCTTAAACGCCATCATGGCGTCGTGATCTTGTTACTGCAAGCTTTCTTCAACAAGCCACAATCTTGGTTCATGTATGACAGTCTGATACACCGGGAAGTGCTTCTCTTGGTCAGCCATAGCATCCATGTTAGGATCAAGATCTTCTTGTCCCCCCGTTGTTGCTCCTGCTTTTCTTTTCCTTTTTCTTTTTTTTGTTTGCTGCCGAGAGTCTTCTTGTTGCTGCTCCTGCTTTAATTGTATTTTTTTGTTTTTTCCCAGCCGAGAACAATGTCTTCTTCTTTATTGATGCTTTTCCCGCTTCTTTTCTATTTTTTTTCCATAATTCTACAGAATTACTAAACTACCCGTTAATAGTTAAATACAATCAATAATACACAATACATCATATCTTCATATGGTAATATGCTCACCCAATGGATAATCACGGAACTCATGCAAGAGTTTTTCAATAACGTTGGAACCGAGAGGAACTACCACACAGTTCTTATAGAACACCAGCCCATTGGGCCTACTGTAAGGACCATGAGAATTTTCCGTTTCTTGTTTACTGATTTTGGTCATGTAAGAATTGTAACAAGCTTCTTGTTTAATGTTATCCCATAATGATGTTTTAGAGTGTTGAGATTAAAGAAGGGTAGGTGGTTATTTTGCTCATTGGAGCATTTTATCAAACACCTTTTCAAGAAGTTGTTGAGTTAGTTGTCACCGCAAATTGAGCTGATTCATCTAGTATAAATAGCAATTAGAAGTGTAGGAGTAAAAGTAGATGTTCCAATTAAGCTTTCCCATTCGAGTTTTCTGTAAATGTTAACTTCTCCATTTTCTTGATTTTTCCCTGATTCAAATTTTGGTTATTTTCATCTTCTTCATTGACAAGTTTTCCGGTTTTCCAGTTCTTGATGATTTCCTGATTGTTTTCTACTTAGTTGTTTGAAATTTAACATAGTATTAGAGCAAAGTCGCTTCCAGCTGTGAGTCCAGGATTCTCGATTTTGTTTTTCCCTTCTTCTTGCTTAGTTCTTAAGAAATCTTGGAAATGACGACTGTCAATAAGTTCTTGCTACCTCTAAAAATCATAATGACAATCCTATCTTGGTTCTTGTACAACCTTTAATCAAAGAGGTTGACAACTTTAATCACTGGAAGAGAGCCATGACAAAGGTGTTGTCATGTAGAGGTAAAGTATGTTATGTGGATTGTTTATCTACTGAACCCGAGGTTACAGATCCTGGATATGGATGCAGATGAATGATTTAGTGCTATATTGGTTGATTAATTCTATGATCTCATCTATTGCTGAGAGTGTCATGTACTTTGACATTTTTAGGGAAATCTGGTTAGATTTAGAAGAAATGTTTGGCAGGGGTAATGCCTATCGGTTGTCAAATCTGGAGGAAGAAATTGCGAAGGTCAAGGAAGGTAACCTTCCTGGTACTGATTACTATAAAAAATTGATGTCACACTGGGATCAGTATATTGTTTTAAGGCCGATCCCACCTTGTACATGCCCAGCTTTGCACATCATGAGAGAGTACTATGATAATGCATATACTACAAGATTTCGTAATGTCTTGAATGGCAAATTCAGTAATGTGAAATCTCAAGGGTTAATGACTATGCCTTTGCCAAATGTGAAGACAACATTTGTTATGGCCTTGAATCACGAGCAACAGATGAACTACACAGATTCTGTGGTACTTGCTTCTCAAACTAATCAGAATATTCAAGGAGGTTGCTATTCCAATGCTGTGGCACAACCTAAGTATCCAAGTCTGAATCATAATTATAATCAAGGAATGGGTCAAGGTAGAGGCAATGGCAGTTGTCAATTAAGTGGAAAGAGGCCTTAGTGCACCTTTTGTTGAAAAGAAGGGCATATTGTGGATAAATGTTACAAGAAGTTCAGGTTTCCACCAAATTTGAAGGGTTATGGTAGAGGTGCAGGAGGTCATATGGCCAATATTGTCAATCTTGATGATACTGGAGATTTATTAGAGGCCAATTCATCTTACAGATACAAGCAATCTAATGATTCAACACCTGTCACTCAGTCACAATATGATCATCTTTTGTCCCTCATTCAAGGGCTTCAGCCATCTAACAATCAATGTAATGCTGTGGTGATAGCAGCTGGAGCTACTAGTCAAGGTCAATGTATTTGTGGTAGTCTAAATCATTGGATTCTTGATTCTAGAGCTACAGATAATATCACCTTTTCTATATCACATATGTTTGATTATAATCCTGTAACTAAACTTAATGTTAAGTTACGAAATGGCACATTAGTGCCACTCACACACATTGGAAAAATTAAGATAAATTATTTCATAGTCCTGCACAATGTGTTTTGTATACCTAGTTTTAGGTTTAATCTAATATCTGTGAGGAGTCTATTACATGATAGCAAGATATATGTTTCATTTGATACTAATGGCTATGTGTTTTAGGACACCCTAACTTTGAGGAAGATTGGTACAGCTGATTTGCAGCATGGGCTCTACATATTAATAACTATCCCTCATCAATTTCCTACTGCTATCAATAATGTCTGTCAGTCTTGTAATAGTACAAATTCTTTGTTATGGCATGCTAGATTAGGGCACCCTTCACTAGATAGGATGAAACCCCTTAGAAGCCTAGATGTCAATATTACAGTCCCAAAGAATCTTTGTACTATTTGTCCTCTAGCTAAACAAAGGAAATCAAAATTTCATGTCAGTACTTCCACTTATGTTTCATGTTTGGACCTAATTCATGTAGAAATTTGGGGCCCTAATAGGGTACCTTCTGTGGATGGTGAATATTATTTTCTTTCTATTATAGATGATTATAGTAGATTCACTTGGTTATTTCTAATGAAAGCAAAATCAGAAGCTGATTGTTTATTGCAACAATTATGTGTCTTTGTACAAACTCAGTATGATAGATGTGTTAAGACTATTAGATTAGATCAAGGTTGTGAATTTAACATGAAAGCATTCTATATATTGAAAGGCATAGTGCATCAGAAAGCTTGTGGTAGAACACCCCAACAAAATGGATTGATTGAAAGAAAGCATCAACACATCTTGAATGTGGCAAGAGCTTTGAGATTCCAATCAAATGTACCATTAGATTACTGGGGACATTATGTCTAGCATGTTTTTTTATCTAATCAATCTCACTCATTCGCCATTACTTGATAACAAAACACCCTATCATTTGTTGTATAATTAAGAACCTACTTATGACAATCCAAATATCTTTGGTTGTTTGTGTTTATTGTCAACTCAAGTGTAGGGCAGGGGTAAGTTTGATCCTAGGAGCAATCCTTCTGTGTTCATAGGATTTGAACATCATATAAAATGTTTCTAAGTCCTAAATCTCAAAACCAGATCCATTTATGTTTACAGAAATGTAATCTTTCATGAACAATCATTTCCCTTTTCTAATGTCACTAATGTTATTGATGATTCTTTGTTTCTCCCATTGCCCTTGGCATATAGTGAACCTTCTAATTCGTCTGCTGGTATATTGGGCACTCATGAAAATGTAGATGGATTTTCAGAAAGTCAATATACATCAGAAGTACCCATTCAAAGAAGATCCACCAGGCACAGATCTATTCCAACTTATTTGCAAGATTATGTGTACAATGATCCTAGTAACAGAACATCTCCTCATTGTTTGGTAAATGTGGTGTCTTATGATAACATCTCTCTAAGTTATCAAGATTTCATCAGCAATATCAATTCAGAATCAGAACCTTCCAGTTATCAACAAGCAGCAAAGGATCCTAATTGGCAAGATGCCATGCAAAAGGAATTATAAGCACTAGACAAAACCAACACTTGGACATTGGTCAAACCACCAAAAGACATTAAACCTATTGGCTGTAAATGGGTGTACAGGATTAAAAGGAAGTCAGACTGCACCATTTAAAGATATAAAGCCAGATTAGTGGCCAAGGGGTACACTCAGACAGAAAGAATTGATTTCTTAGAAACATTCTCACCAGTGGCCAAGCAAACTACATTCAACCTCTTTCTGGCTTTGGCAACACAAAAAGGTTGGCATCTACACCAAATGGATGTCAACAATGCCTTTCTACATGGAGATTTAGATGAAGTGGTCTATATCAGACCCCAAAGGGTTTAAATAGCAATGGAATGGTATGTAAACTTAATAGATCTCTCTATGGTTTGAGACAGGCTAGCAGACAATGGAATGCAAAATTGACTTAGAAACTCTTAGAATCTGAATACAAGCAATCTCAAAATGATCACAGCCTATTTACAAAATGCTCAAGACATGACTTTATTTCACTATTGGTATATGTAGATGACATTGTGTTAAATAGTTTGAAAATTTCAGAAATCCAGGCACTAAAAGACTTATTACATAATACCTTTACAATCAAAGACTTAGGCCTCTTAAATATTTTCTAGGATTTGAAGTGGACAGGACTCAAGCTGGCATTGTCATCAATCAGAGGAAATATTTCTTAGATTTGCTAAGAGAGTTTGGCTCTCTGAAGTGCAAACCAGCCACTACACCAATGGATTCATATCAAAACTTATCCACTGTTACAGCTCCACCATTACCTTCTAACACTGAATATAAAAGTCTAATTGGGAAGCTATTATATCTGGGAAATACTAGACCTGATATCTCATTTGCTACTCAACAATTAAGCCAATTCCTAGACAAACCTAATGAGGCACACATGCAAGCAGCACATAGGCTTCATAGGTATTTGAAATCCTCACTTGGAAAGGGCCTATTCTTCCCCAGAACAGAACCAACGACACTAAAGTCTTTCAGGGACTCAGATTGGGCTGCTTGTGACAGACAAGGAGATCAGTAACAGGTTAATTGGTGTACCTAGGAGACGCCCGTATCTCTTGAAAGTCCAAAAAGCAACCCATAGTCTCAAGGAGCTCAAGTGAAGCTGAGAATAGGGCTATGGCAATCAAAGCTTGTGAAATCCAATGGCTCATATACTTATTAAAGGATTTCCAAATCCATTATACAGACACAGTTCCACCGTATTGTGACAGCAATAGTGCATTGCATATTGTTGAAAATCCAGTGTTTCATGAAAGGACTATGCATATAGACATAGAATGTCATTTTTTCAGAGAAAAATACATAGACGAAACACTGAAGCCTCTTGCAATCAACACTGAACAACAACTTGCTGATATTCTTACAAAACCAGTAAATAAAGCCACTTTGATCAGACTGTTGCAAGCATTTCCTCTCAAAGATTAGTATCAGATTAAAGAAGGATAGGTGGTTATTTTGCAAGCTGCTCCTGTTCATATTCATCCCATGATCAACTTGAGGGGGGGTGTTGAGATTAAAGAAGGATAGGTGGTTATTTTGTTCATTAGAGCATTTTATCAAACACTTTTGCAAGAAGTTGTTGAGTTAGTTGTAACCGCAAATTGAGCCGATTCATCTAGTATAAATAGCAAATAGAAGTGTAGAAGTAAAATTAGATGTTCCGATTAAGCTTTCCCATTCGAGTTTTCTGTAAATGTTTACTTCTCCATTTTCCCGCTTTTTCCTTAATTCAATTTTCGGTTATCTTCATCTTCTCCATTGAGAAGTTTTTCCAGTTGTCCAGTTCTTGATGATTTCCTGATAGTTTTATACTTAGTTGTCTGAAATTTAACATACAGGAGAACAATGCATCAAGTCTAGGACAACCTGCCACCCTTGATAATGCATCAGCTGCATTGTTTTCGCGTCCCGACTTATATGTGATCTCATAATCATAGCCAAGCAATTTAGACACCCACTTTTGTTGCTCAGGTGTGGAAATATGTTGCTCCAATAGATATTTAGGACTGAGTTGATCAGTTTGGATGTAAAAGTTTCTACCCATCAAATAAGGCCTCCATATTTGAATCGCCAACATTTCTTTGGTTTACACAGACCAAGAGTGTCTGGTGATGCCCAAGGCTCTACTCATGAAAGCAATCGTCCTCCTTTTTTGACTCAAAGCCGCTCATATTCCATCTCCAGAAGCATCTGTTTCAATTGTTAATGGCTCATTAAAATTTGGCGTTCTCGTCATGACTGTTTGGAGTTCCTGGAAAGCACTATCAGCTTCCATAGTCCAATTGAAATTTCCCCATTTTATCAGATTTGTGAGTGGATGTGCTATGAGACCATAATTGCAAACTGTAATATCCCGATTTTTGAAAAAGGGCAATTCAGTCTTTTAGCAAAAATCAGAATATTATGTTATTTTAATTAAAGGATTTTCAAAAAAAATAGAAAAAGGGATAAACAAGGATTTTTCTTTTTAAGGAAAATAAATAGATAATTGGGATTATAAAAGGAAAACTAATCCTAATTTTAACCTAGTTGTTTTTGACAAAAAAAAAAAAAGGGGGCGCATATTTTTGAGAAGAGAGGCCGCAAGTTTGAAAATAAAAGGGAGAAAAAGCTCTCGCTTTTCGAGGCTAATCCGTTGTTCTTTTCATCAGACTCATCAAGAGAGAAAGGATCACCGCGAGACGAGGATCGTTTTGATATCAACAATCCTTAAATCCATTAACGTTTGGATTTAAAGGTTAAACTTTTGACGGGTTGAAGCTTTGGTTCGTTGTACCACGCAATTAAGGTAACGTGGTTTTCTTATCGTATGATTAAGGTTTCGTAAAGTGGTAGAGCAATTTGTATGATTGTTTTTCATGGTTTTAATTCGTTTAAGTCGAGTTTGGGTTGAATTTGAGAAGAAAACGCAGAACGCAGAAAACTGTCCTCTGTAGTGCAGGAAAGGAAAACGCGTAACAGGTGCAAGCGGAGGCTCGGTCGACCGAGCCTGTCCATTCGGTCGACCGAGTGGTGGTTCATCCGTACGGATGAGGTGTGTATCCGTACGGCTATTTCTCTGTTTCGGACAGCAAGTTATCCGTCCGGACAGGGGCTGTTCCAGTGCTGTTTTTCTTTTTATGTGTTTTAAGCTTTATAGTAGCATGTTTACTGCTTAACCTTATGTGACAAAGCTCTGAATTAGCTTTTGATGCGTTTAGTTCCGGCACCACATGGATTCCCTAAAAAGACGAAGTGTGGGACCGTCGAAAGCTTTGGATTTGCCTTGTGCTTCGATAAGCTAGAGTTTATCGATGTCTGTGTAATTGCTAGGCCTTGTCCGTGTCTAGTGGTCTAGGAAAGAGAGTAGGAGTGGTGAGGGAGCTTACTTGAAAACACTTAGGTGGCTAGATAAACATCTAATCAAACGTATGTGCTAGATTAATAATCTTAAACATCATGCAATGCTTGGTAAGGCATAGTACAATATCGCGATGTGTTCTCTGACCAGACAAAGTAGACTGTACCCACGCCGGTCAATCGATTGGCTAGATAAAGCGTATGGTACATTCTGCCGGTTATCACACTATCGGGACTCAGATATTCCCGGGGCTACTAGAGCGTGTCTCTAAGTAGGTTGCACCCAGTTGTCCTAGTACATCCTATTACTAGGTGTAGTGCCCTTGTTATTCATGATGTAACAAACTTGAGCTAAGTTAGATACCTTTTGGAACCTCATGTTATGCTTTGAACATAATATGATAGTTAGCTAGGGTTAATAACGGAAATGAATTAATAAAAGACGGCGTTGCTTTTATTTCTTTATGAGATCATAGTTATACGATCTTCTACGCGTTACTGAGTACTTTTGTACTTACCCCGTTACGTTGTGGTTGTCTTCCCCTTTCCCCAAAGAAGATGAACAGGTTGCTAATGCTGATGAGTTCTTTGACGAGGACGTGTGAGATGGAGCTCGTGAAGACTTAGTTCTTTTACTTTTGACTCTTTCAATGATGTTGTTGACTTAGTTTCAAACAATGTTGTCTTTCTTTTGGATTAGTTCTGGTTAAGTTCTTTTGAGATCTTTTGGGATTTGAATGTTGGATGATTAGTTTTCTTTATTGGATTTAGTTTCACAAAGATTGAAAACCGTGTGTTCGATCTTTTGTCTTTTGTTTTTCCCGAGTCGTTTTATCTTCCGTGTCGTTTTAGTTCTGATGTATGACGTAAGGCTTACATATATTATTGAATTTATTTGATAATATATGTGCCGAGCGCTATTTCCGGATAAGGACTCGGTGTCCAGGAACGGGGCGTTACAGTTGGTATCAGAGAGAAAGGTTTTCCTTGCTGTGTAGGACTTGATTTCTTCCTTAAGATAAGTTTTAGAGCTTTAGTAACCCCTTCTCTTTTCTTAGTTACAGAATGGTGCTTACTAGAGGTGGAGCTAATACGAGTAACACCGAGGCAGCTAACACCCAGACGGGTAACGCTGAGGCAGGATTTACCGAGGTTGTGATTCCGAGAAGGAGAAGAAGTGGACTAACTACCCAGGGTCCTACAGTGTCTCAAGTGAACACCCCGTCTATGAACAACATCATGCGTGGGGTGAATCAGGGACCAGACATTGTCACCAGAGGTAGAGTGGAACAAGGGGGTCCTTCACGGTTTAACACCCACGTACCGGTTACTACTTCAGCTCCAAGGACCACGAGTTGGACCGGGTTGGGACTTTCTCATCCACCGGCTAGTCAGCTTTTCAGTTATCCACAGGTATCGACGTTTCCTTCTGCACCGCTGAGTTTTACACCGCAACCGACGGTTCTACCTCCACCGCCACCTAGGTCGGATTCTTTTGTAGCACCTGGCTACACTCATCCCCAACAGAACTATCGCATCGAATGCCCCACCAAAGGTGCGGCGACGGTACAACATCATCGGTTTGGGGGTTATGACGGACCGGTGGATTGGTATGAGAAGATGAAGAAACATAGGGTGCCGAATTCTTTGGCAATGTTGAGCCGGCGGCGGCGGTTATGGATTCGTGGGTTTGAGAAGGCGTGCAGAAATATGAAAGCTCCCAGAATCTGAGTGGGCTCATTTAGCAATATCCTTGTTGGCAGGAAATGCAGAGAGTTGGATGGAAGCTTATGAGCAGGTTAATCCGAGGATCACGGATTGGGCAGTGTTCAAGGATATGTTCTACAAGGAATACTTTCCTAGGACAGCTCAGAATGCAAAGGCTAATGAATTTCTGAGTTTGAAACAAGGGAGATATACTACGGTGACTCAGTACTCCCAAAAGTTCCATGAGTTGGGCAGATTCTACCCAGAGATCATGAAAAGTGAAGAGAAAAAGATTGATAAATTCATGGAAGGATTGTCACACGAGGTGGCGAAGGGCATGCTAGGAGATAGACCTACGAGCATGGCAAGCGTCATGGATAGAGCTTTGACTGCGGAGAGATTTGCCAGTAGACAGACGGTCGTAGTTGGAGATAAGAGGTCTTTCTCAAATTTTCAGGGAAGTAATAGAGGAGCACCGCAGCAGAATGTTAAGAGGGCAGCAGGAAATCCGGCTACGAAGAGTTCAGCAAGTGGAACGCCAGCGGTTTGTGCTAAGTGTAACAAGACACACACAGGAGAGTGCATGGCAGGTAGCGTGAGTTGTTTCCACTTTGTGGGGAAGTGGGACATTACTCGAGAGCGTGTCCTAAGAAGCTCTCTCAAGGTAATCGAGGTAGGAGGACGAGGTAACCGGCGGGGTAATCGTACTACGGGTAGCGGACCGCTCGTGTCTTCGCGACGGATGCGGAACCGGAAGAGTTAGATGACCTTGTGGTGACGGTACTTTTCGGTGTTTGTGTTTATTATAAATATTTAATATGATATAGCGCGCATATGATATTACATATTTGTACTTAAATAGATTCACTTGTTAGGTACCATAATCATAGATAATCTAGCAGCTTTCGGCTTTCGTTTGATACCGGAACATCGTGGACTTTTGTTTCCTCTAAGATAGCTAAGAAGTTGAACCTACCCCTTAAGGAATTGGAGAGACCTTTGAGTATAACCACACCTTTGGGCAGAGTCACTAGATGTGCTCAAGTCACACCCCAAGTCGATATTAGAGTTGGGACTTACAAGTGCCAGTATGCTTTGACGGTGTTGGATTTCTCGGATTTCGATGTTATCCTGGGTATGGACTGGTTGTCCAAGAATTATGTCTACTTGGATTGTAGGGGTAAGAGGGTGATCTTTAAGGCCCCAGGAAAATCAGCTAAGACGTTTTAGGGTAACGTATGCAAGCCTAGCAAGGGTCGTTATCCGATTATCTCAGCAGTTAAAGCCCTAAGAGCTTTGAAGAGGAGTTGCCAGGGTTTCGTTGTTTATGCATTAGATAAGGAAAAGCATAGGCCCGAGTTAGGAGAGACTCGTGTAGTTAAGGACTTTCCCGAAGTTTTCCCGGAAGATTTGCCAGGACATATGCCTGATAGGGCCATAGAGTTCGAGATCGAATTGATTGCCGGAGCATCACCAGTGGCTAAAGCACCTTATAGGATGGCACCGGCGGAGTTGAAAGAGTTGAATACTCGGCTTAAGGAGATGCTAGAGAAAAACATCATCCACCAAGTACATCACCGTGGGGAGCACCGGTCTTGTTTGTGAAGAAGAAAGATGGGAGTATGCGCTTGTGCATCGACTACGAGAGAGTTGAATAAACCGACAATCAAGAATAAGTATCCTTTACCAAGGATTGATGATCCGTTCGGTCGGTTGCAAGGTAAGAAGGTGTTCTCTAAGATTGATCTTAGGTCCGGTTATCATCGGTTGAAGATCAAGGTGTCGGATATACCTAAGACAACCTTCGGTACGAGATATGGACATTATGAGTTTTTGGTCATGCCGTTTGGACTCACTAATGCTTTGCATCAAAATTCATGGACTTGATGCAAAGAGTTTTCATGCCTTATCTCGATAAGTTTGTGATAGTTTTCATAGACGATATCTTGGTGTACTCTAAGGACGAGGAAGAGCATGAAGAACACCTAAGGATAGTTTTACAGACCTTAAAGAAGAACAAATTATATGCCAAGTTTTCTAAGTGCGAGTTTTGGTTGGACCAGGTGAGTTTTCTTGGGCACATAATTTCGGAGAAGGTATTAAGGTGGATCCAAATGAAGATAGAAGCCGTTTCTAAATGGCCTAGACCGACATCGAATAACGAGAGATAAGAAGTTTCTTGGGTTTAGTGGGTACTACTTTGGAAGTTTGTAAAGGATTTCTCTAAGATAGCTACACCTCTCACGAGGCTTACTCAAAAGAACTTTAAGTA
Organism: Gentiana straminea; assembly: GCA_036785695.1. Classification (NCBI taxonomy): domain Eukaryota; kingdom Viridiplantae; phylum Streptophyta; class Magnoliopsida; order Gentianales; family Gentianaceae; genus Gentiana; species Gentiana straminea. Next base: position 6,999,099 of record JAVUPR010000224.1, on the reverse strand, counting down.
TGAGTGGACCAGTGAATGTGAGGAAGCTTTTCAGACTTTGAAAGAAAAGTTGACCACAGCACCCGTGTTAGCATTACCGGAAGTTTTTGATAACTATGATGTATATACAGATGCATCGGGTCAAGGTTTGGGTTGTGTTTTGATGCAATCAGGAAAGGTGATTGCTTATGCATCTAGGCAGTTAAAGGTGCATGAGAAGATTACCCTACACACGACTTAGAGTTGGGCGGCGGTGGTTTTTGCTCTGAAGCTTTGGAGACACTATCTGTATGGTGTCAAGGCAAGGATCTTCACGGATCATAAGAGTCTTAAGTTCTTCTTTACTCGGGAGAATCGAACATGAGACAAAGAAGATGGTTGGAGTTCGTGAAAGATTACGACTTGGACATTCAATACCACCCGGGTAAAGCGAATGTTGTAGCTGATGCACTTAGCCGGAGAGCGGTTAATGCTATCACTACCTTGCAAGAAGTCGTAGATCAGTTGGATAGGATGCAGATTCAAGTGATTGAAAGGAAGGGTGAAGCTCGGAATTTGGCGCCATTGATGGCAAGGTCAGATTTGCTAGATGAGATTCGGGCTAAGCAGGATAAAGACCCTGTGTTGATTAATTTGAAGCGAGTAGCTCGAGAGAAGCCTACGATGGGTTATCGGTTGGACAAGAGTGGTCATATTTGGTACGGAGACCGTTTGTGTGTGCCCGATGTGGATGGCCTAAGAGAGAAGGTTATGGATGAAGCTCATAAGATTGCTTTTGCGGTACATCCAGGAGCCACTAAGATGTATAGAGATCTCAAGGAGAGATATTGGTGGCCTGGTATGAAGTTAGGGATCGCAGTTTGTGGCAAGATGTGATACATGCCGAGAGAGTGAAAGCGAGAACACGAGAAGACCAGGAGGTTTGTTGAAACCCTTGGAGGTACCGGAATGGAAATGGGAGAATATCACGATGGATTTCATCACCGGTTTGCCAAAGACTAAGGGCGGTCATGACATGATTTGGGTGATTGTGGATAGACTCACAAAATCAGCCCATTTCTTGCCGTGTAAAGTGGACATGCCTATAAAGAAGTTCGCTACTATGTATATCGACAATATAGTGAAGCTTCATGGTGTGCCTCTATCTATTGTATCCGACAGGGGATAGTAGATTTATCAGTCGCTTCTGGAAGGGCTTACAGAAAGCTTTTGGGACGAAGACTGATTTGAGTACAGCGTTTCATCCGCAGACGGATGGGCAGTCAGAGAGAACAATTCAGACTCTCGAGGACATGCTTAGAGCTTGTGTTTTGGACGCCGAGGATCATGGATAGATTACCTCAACTTGGCCGAGTTTGCTTACAACAATAGTTACCATGCAAGTTTGGGAATGCCACCTTTTGAGGCCTTGTACGGTAGGAAGTGTAGAACTCCACTTTACTTGGGATGAAGTGGGAGAGAAACATATCACGGGGCCGGAGATGGTTCGGCAAGCCAAGGAGAAAATTGAGTTGATAAGGAAAAATCGAAAGTTGCTCAAGATCGTCGAAGAGTTGGGCCGATGTTAGAAGAAGACCGCTAGAGTTTGAGGTCGGGGATAGAGTTTACCTTTGAGCGTCTCCGATGAAGGGTATCAAGAGGTTCGGACAGAAAGGAAAGCTAAGTCCAAGGTATGTAGGACCTTTTGATGTCATCGAAAGAGTTGGGAAGTTGGCTTATAGATTTCGGTTACCAGAGTCGATGTCTAGAGTCCACAATGTTTTCCATGTATCGATGCTTAGGAAGTGTCTATCTAAAGTGGACGTGGAATCTGAGATTGACCCAGAAGTGTTGCAAGATAATCTCTCCTACGTGGAGAAGCCGATAAGGATTCTGGATAGGAAAGAGAAGATGATAAAGAGACGAGTGATCCCGTTAGTGTTAGTGCAATGGAGCAATCATGCACCGACGGAAGCCACTTGGGAAGAAAAAGCGGACATGTTCAACGAATTCCCAGAGTTCCCTCATCTACCAGGTACGATCTAGTTTTGAGGACGAAACTCCTCTTAAGGGGGGAGGAATGTAATATCCCGATTTTTGAAAAAGGGCAATTCGGTCTTTTAGCAAAAATCAGAATATTATGTTATTTTAATTAAAGGATTTAAAAAAAAAAAAAAAAAGGGATAAACAAGGATTTTTCTTTTTAAGGAAAATAATTAGATAATTGGGATTATAAAAGGAAAACTAATCCTAATTTTAACCTAGTTGTTTTTGACAAAAAAAAAAAAAAAGAAAGGGGCGCATATTTTTGAGAAGAGAGGCCGCAAGTTTGAAAAAAAAAAGGGAGAAGAAGCTCTCGCTTTTCGAGGCTAATCCGTTGATCTTTTCATCAGACTCATCAAGAGAGAAAGGATCACCGCGAGACGAGGATCGTTTTGATATCAACAATCCTTAAATCCATTAACGTTTGGATTTAAAGGTTAAACTTTTGACGGGTTGAAGCTTTGGTTCGTTGTACCACACAATTAAGGTAATGTGGTTTTCTTATCGTATGATTAAGGTTTCGTAAAGTGGTAGAGCAAATTGTATGATTGTTTTTCATGGTTTTAATTCGTTTAAGTCGAGTTTGGGTTGAATTTGAGAAGAAAACGCAGAACGCAGAAAACTGTCCTCTGTAGTGCAGAAAAGGAAAACGCGTAACAGGTGCAAGCCGAGGCTCGGTCGACCGAGCCTGTCCATTCGGTCGACCGAGTGGTGGTTCATCCGTACGGATGAGGTGTGTATCCGTACGGCTATTTCTCTGTTTTTGGACAGCAAGTTATCCGTCCGGACAGGGGTTGTTCCAGTGTTGTTTTTCTTTTTATGTGTTTTAAGCTTTATAGTAGCATGTTTACTGCTTAACCTTATGTGACAAAGCTCTGAATTAGCTTTTGATGCGTTTAGTTCCGGCACCACATGGATTCCCTAAAAAGACGAAGTGTGGGACCGTCGAAAGCTTTGGATTTGCCTTGTGCTTCGATAAGCTAGAGTTTATCGATGTCTGTGTAATTGCTAGGCCTTGTCCGTGTCTAGTGGTCTAGGAAAGAGAGTAGGAGTGGTGAGGGAGCTTACTTGAAAACACTTAGGTGGCTAGATAAACATCTAATCAAACGTATGTGCTAGATTAATAATCTTAAACATCATGCAATGCTTGGTAAGGCATAGTACAATATCGCGATGTGTTCTCTGACCAGACAAAGTAGACTGTACCCACGCCGGTCAATCGATTGGCTAGATAAAGCGTCTGGTACATTCTGCCGGTTATCACACTATCGGGACTCAGATATTCCCGGGGCTACTAGAGCGTGTCTCTAAGTAGGTTGCACCCAGTTGTCCTAGTACATCCTATTACTAGGCGTAGTGCCCTTGTTATTCATGATGTAACAAACTTGAGCTAAGTTAGATACCTTTTGGAACCTCATGTTATACTATGAACATAATATGATAGTTAGCTAGGGTTAATAACGGAAATGAATTAATAAAAGACGGCGTTGCTTTTATTTCTTTATGAGATCATAGTTATACGATCTTCTACGCGTTACTGAGTACTTTTGTACTTACCCCGTTACGTTGTGGTTGTCTTCCCCTTTCCCCAAAGAAGATGAACAAAGTTGCTAATGCTTGATGAGTTCTTTGACGAGGACGTGTGAGATGGAGCTCGTGAAGACTTAGTTCTTTTACTTTTGACTCTTTCAATAATGTTGTTGACTTAGTTTCAAACAATGTTGTCTTTCTTTTGGATTAGTTCTCGGTTAAGTTCTTTTGAGATCTTTTGGGATTTGAATGTTGGATGATTAGTTTTCTTTATTGGATTTAGTTTCACAAAGATTGAAAACCGTGTGTTCGATCTTTTGTCTTTTGTTTTTCCCGAGTCGTTTTATCTTCCGTGTCGTTTTAGTTCTGATGTATGACGTAAGGCTTACATATATTATTGAATTTATTTGATAATATATGTGGCGAGCGCTCTTTCCGGATAAAGACTCGGTGTCCGGGAACGGGGCGTTACACAAACAAATAATCGCTAACCTGTAAAGCCTAAAAATCCACGTAATTCAGAAACATTTGTTCAGGGATTACAATATGCCCAAGGTACTCCAACTCTTGTAGCCCAAATGCATATTTCCTCAATTTTACAAAAAAACTGATGTTGCCTTTACACTTCAAAAGCTTTTCGAACTTGTTCAAGATGTATTGCCCAGTCAGGGCTATAAATTATGGGAAAATAATTGAAAAGTCCATTTTTATATTTCTTTTTTATGAATTGGTCCACTCTTGTATTTTTCTTAGTAAAAAGGATAAATCATCTTGTATTAAGACAATTTAGCTCATCTATTCAACCCTAAAAAAACCCACCACGTTTTCATAAATAAAAAAAAACAAAAAATAAAAAAAAACCTATAAACTGACACCCACGTCCAACTGAAAAAACAAATTCTATCTAATTTTTAATCAAATTACATATTTTAATTTACGTTTTCAATCATCATAATTTTTCATTATAGTTCATATATTTTTGTTCTCTTTAATTTGACAATGATATTGTTATTGTTGTCATAGTGTTAGTCATAGTGTCAACTTGAATGATATTACTTATGTATTTATGATTAATTGGTATGAAAATCAGTTGCGAAACATTGTATGAATCTAGTTATTGTCATTGTCGAGGATAATTTAAGAATTATCTTAAATAATATTATTTGTGTATTTATTTATTCTGTGACTTGTTGACAAGTTGATCCAAGCCAATATATTTGTATCACAACTATACCAGTAAATCAATGAAATACAATTCTTCTCAATGTTGATATGGTAGCAGAGCAAGATATCAATTTTATCTCTCACATTACGCTAATCCCTCTTTCTAAACCCTAATTTCTTCTTGTTAGGAACATTTTATTATATTTTGATGATGGCCATACTAACTGTTATAGAAAGCCTGAAAATAAGTTAGAATTCTCTATATAAGTCTTTACTTAGAGTCTGACATGTTGTATAAGGTGAGTCAGACAAGTATTGTACTAGTTGGTAGGACGACAAAGTAAAATCAGATGTTCGGAAAAGTAAAAGCGGCCAAGTACCAACATAGAAGCATGAAGACATATGGTCTGACTTATAACCAAGGAAGTATGTTACATTCCAAGCAATGAAACTTAATGTTTGAATATGGTGTACACTGATCTCACACAAATCAAGGATCTGTGAAGTACAAGGATTCTCCTAAACTGAAAAGAATGAAGGAAACAGTGAATCGGCAAAGTGAACTGACTTTCGGCTGAGTAAAGCAGTAAAGGAAGATCTAAGCGGTCAAGTCAGAAAGACCACTTAACCGTTCAGGGAACGGCCAAGTAAACTTTACTTGATCAGATTTTTAAATATGAAGAAGACCCAGAGGATCAAGCATTAAATGCACATTCAATTGAAGATCAATCAATGACGGATTTTCTGCTAAACGTTTGAAGAAAAATCCGATCACTGAAATCAAGGAGGATTTAATTAAGGGGGAATCAAGAATAAAATCAAGGATTATTCCCCTCATTAATAGATCCAATAGACGGAAATTCAAATCAAGGTTTATCAAGGCTATAAATAGAAGGCATTGACAGACAAGAAAAAAGACACACAAGAGAATGATCAAGTCTAAGAATTTACAAGCAGAAACCTTGTCAAATTGAAAAGCCTTCATCTGTGCTAAAAGTGAAACATCTAGTGATCAACTCAAAACTTAGAACTACAATTCCAACATCAAGCATTCAGTCTGATCAACAAGTTTTGTGAATCCAAATCACTTCAATCAAGCAACTGAATCAGAGCCATTTGAGAAGGAGTTGTGTTTGTGATAGCTGCTGAAGGATTTATAAAATATTAATAATTATGAATAAATCTAAATACTATAAAAATCTAGTAAAAGTGATAAAAAGTTATAAATTTTGTACCGGGTTAATAACCGGAGTGTCGTGTCAGATTTACGGGGGTATTTTTGGTATTTTATTTGCGAATCTTAGGTAAACCAAGACCCCGAGTGACGACACTTTTTGAAGTAAAATTGTATCTTTTTGAAGGAAGTAAGGAAGTGCCACGAGATTTAAAGTTCTAGTGGATCAATGGTTCGTGACACCATTATCGAATTATATTTTTGACGAACAAATGGCCCATCAAAAAGGCATTATCTGAAGAAGAGTCCTTCATGGAAGTTATAGATCTTTTCAAGAGATTTCCAACGCTTCTTGAATTATGTCATTTGGAGATCCAGAGCTCAAGTTATGATTTTATCAAGTTTCAGATCAAGTTATGGAATAAAAAGATACCCGGATCAATCCGGATTAACCCCGGATCGATCCGAGAATACATAATGATTATCCAGCATGTGGTCCTGCAGAGAATAATCCTGGGATAAGATTTTTTATTCCCGGATCGATCCGGCATCACCTCGGATCGATCCGGCTTGGAAAATTTTGCCTATAAATAGAGCAGCCTTGCAGACACATGAGGGGGGTACCAATATATATTTTCTTAATCTCTTTTTCTTAGTAGTAGTATGTATATAGGCCTTATGCCATAAATAAAGTAGTATCATTATAATGCTCGAGAAATTATCAGAAGATCAGTGTTGTTAAAGTTGTTGTAATGTCCGGAAGAATACAACTCTGATTCAGCATTTGTAATCGGGTAACTTTTCTGAAGTATTTATGTTTGTTTTTATCTTTTTCGTTGTTATAATGTTTTTAGGCAAGATCTAATAACTAGCCAAAGTTATGTAATTGATTTATACGATCTTTTCAGTAGACGGAATGTGCTCGATCTTTCCTTATATATTAAGTTCAATTGAGTAAATGAAACGGTGCACTCCTGAGGTTAACAATTCCTCCTCACACGAGTGTATGAAATTGTCATATGTCATTGTCATCAGTTCAATCTCCACAACTGCCCCATGCTAATCTCAGTTAGTCTGAACAGGTACCGAGTACAAATCTACCCCGGATAAAAGAGGTTATTCCATTTGTCAGATGGCCGATGTTATTCAAAAGGCTCCGGTTGTCAGGCGGATCGATTTAACTTTCCGGTGTTAGTTTCAATTAAGCTGTTGATTTTAACATTATTATGATCTCGAGCACAATTTTAATAAGATCCATCTTTCCCAAGACAAATCTGCCCCCGGGTAGGAAATAGGATTCCGTAGTCACGCTTTCGCACGGCCAATTTTACCCTCCGGTTTTTCTATCTTTTATCTCATATCCTAACTTCTCTGGTCAGTTCATCGTTAGGTTATATGGTGCGATTCATCTTGGTTAATTACGTCAATCTGAATATTATCAATACGTTATAGAATAGAAAAAGATTCAATTAACTCAATTTTAATCAATTTTACTTAGACATCATTCCTTTACCGAAAAGATCGAAATAAAACGATTACATAACTTTGGCTAGTTATTAGATCTAGTCTAAAAACATTATAACAACGAAAAAGATAAAAACAAACATAAATACTTAAGAAAAGTTACCCGATTACAAATGCTGAATCAGAGTTGTATTCTTCCGGACATTACAACAACTTTAACAACACTGATCTTCTGATAATTTCTCGAGCATTATAACGATACTACTTTATTTATGGCATAAGGCCTATATACATACTACTACTAAGAAAAAGAGAATAAGAAAATATATATTGGTACCCCCCTCATGTGTCTGCAAGGCTGCTCTATTTATAGGCAAAATTTTCCAAGCCGGATCGATCCGAGGTGATGCCGGATCGATCCGGGAATAAAAAATCTTATCCCAGGATTATTCTCTACAGGACCACATGCTGGATAATCATTATGTTTCCTCGGATCGATCCGGGGTTAATCCGGATTGATCCGGGTATCTTTTTATTCCATAACTTGATCTGAAACTTGATAAAATCATAACTTGAGCTCTGGATCTCCAAATGACATAATTAAAGAAGCGTTGGAAAGCCCTTGAAAAGATCTATAACTTCCATGAAGGACTCTTCTTCAGATAATGCCTTTTTGATGGGCCATTTGTTCGTCGAAAATATAATTCGATAATGGTGTCACGAACCATTGATCCACTTGAACTTTAAATCTCGTGGCACTTCCTTACTTCCTTCAAAAAGATACGATTTTACTTCAAAAAGTGTCGTCACTCGGGGTCTTGGTTTACCTAAGATCTGCAAATAAAATACCAAAAATACCCCCGTAAATCTGACACGACACTCCGGTTATTAACCCGGTACAAAATTTATAACTTTTTATCACTTTTACTAGATTTTTATAGTATTTAGATTTATTCATAATTATTAATATTTTATAAGATTATCGTTATAATTTCTTATATTTTATATAAAAAGAGTCGATAACGTATATAAAATATCGTAATTTTTATCATATAAATGTTATACATCAGTGATAGTCTTGAAGATTGTGAAGCTTGTGTAGTCCAGGACAATCAGACTATTGTATCTGTGAAAACAATAGTGAAATTCCTCCAATCATCACAAGAGAAGAGTGGATTAAGGGAGTACAACACCCTGAACCACTATAAACCTTATGTCAATTTACTTTATGCAATTTACCTTACTGCATTTACTTAATTTCTTAAATTATATCATATATCTGTGATTGCATAAACTACTTTGAAACAACATATTAAGAAGGGACTTATCCGTTGCCCAAAAGCTTTTAAACACAAGAAAAGTTTTTGAAACTCCACTATAGTCATTCACCCCCCCTCTGACTATAGTTTTACCCTTCTTTGGAACCAACAATTGGTATCGGAGCAGTGTTCCTAGTATCAAAACCTGTTCAGATCTAATTTTTGGTAACAAGGAGATCACACATTTTCAAAGTAGTTTTTCAAATTTGTGCTTTCTTTACACACACATATATATATTTTTATATATATCTCTTATTTGTACTTATGGATTCCTCAAAATTTATGTCAAAGGTACCTATATTCAATGTTAATAATTTTGATGAATACAAAATAAGAATGTTGTCTCATCTTGCAGCAACTCATGAGGAGATGCTGGATGTGATCAATGATGGGCCAATCGTGATTACAACTGTGATAGCCACAAGAGCAGATCAAGGAAAGGTAATAGACAAACTCAAGAAAGATTGAACCAAGGATGACAGGAGAAGAGCAAATCTCGATTTTGCTGCAAAATACATGATTTTGAAGACTCTGGACAGTAACATGTTCATGAGAATCAAAAATTGCAAGACAACAAAGGAGATGTGGGACAAGTTGGCACTGATCAATGAAGGATCAGAAGCAGTCAAAGAAAACAAATTGTCCGTTGCAAAACAGAAATTTGAGAACTTCAAAATGAAGACTGGTGAAACCATTGATCAAATGGACAACAGATTCTCAAGCATCACCAGTGAACTACAACAACTTGGTCACACATTTCCACAAAAAGAAGTGTGTCTGAAGATCTTGAGAGGCTTACCTGAAATATGGAAGATCATTACATTAGTAATCAGAGGGACAACAAATCTGGCAAACACTGACACCTTGACTCTGATGTCTCAATTAAAAGCTCATGAATTTGAGTTGAACGACGAAGACGGTGCACCAGTAGAGGCACAAAAGGCCAGTGCACTGGTTGCACCACAGTAAAGTAACACAAATGATGCAAACAGCAAAGAGACACAGGAGCTGAAGGAACATGTAGCTTTACTGGTTAAACATTTTGACAGGTTTACCAAGAAAAAGCAATTCAAATGAGGCACATCATCATACAAAAAGTCAAGCTCAAACAAAGACATAATGAAGAAGGGTGATGAATACAGATGTTTAAATTTCAAAAAGAAAGGTCATTTCAAGGCAGATTGACCTGAAGAAAATGACAAAGATGAGGAGAAAAAGAAGTACAAAACAGCTGAAAAGAAGAAAAGCAAGAAGGCACTCAAAGCTGAAACCAGCAGTGAAAAGAATGAGGAATCATCATACAATGATTCAGATGATGATGAAGCTGATAGCTCAGAAAATGAAAAAGCTTACCTATGCCTTATGGCTAAAGAATCTAATGAAATTGAGGTAACATCTAGCTCATGCTCATCATCTAGTGCATCCACTTCTAATACTGCACAATCTTCTATTCTCCCACTAGATTCTGCAAACATAATCCAAAATCTCTTGAGCAAATTTGATGAAATTGAGTTGAATCATGAAATTCTGGAACAGGAGTGTGAGATCTAAGAAAGGAAAATAGAAGATTAAAGAAAGAACTGGATAAAGTAAAAGCTGAACTAACTAGTAAGGAGACTTACTCAAATGTTCAACAAGCAGCAGATGATCATACATCTGGTGTTGACAGACCAGCTGAGAAAGTCTCCCTACCAGTTAAGACAACCAGTGCACCACTAAATGCACCAGCTTACAAACCCTCAAAAAGGTTTGGATCCAGATCTGGTCTTGGCTCCAACAGTCAGGATGAGAATAGAAACAATGGACAACACAATTCTGAATCTAGTAACAATAACGGACCAAAATTTAGAAAAGGACAGACGATAGTTTCAACCACTCATCTTGCACCGGTGAAGTCAAAACCTAGTGTAGTGAAACAACAGAACAAATCATCAATTCAGCTGACTAAACGCCAAGGTTTTCTGAAAGGTAAGGGAAGACTTTACCCTTCAAAGGATGATTGGAATGTTGCACCTCCAAAATACAGGAAGAAACCATTTCATACTATGCAACATGTGTTTAGGAAAAGTCAACCTATACATGTTCCTAGACATATGAAGCAACATGAACACAGATTTCCCACTGCATATTGGAAAGTGAAAAAGGATGCAAATGCACCAAAATGAAGAGAAAAGAATCAGAATATCTCTAGTAGAAACATTAGAAAGTATTCTGCCATGCCTTATACATATGAAGATGATGACTTTGGATACACAGTAGAAGTAGGAGGCATGACTGCTAACAGGTATGGACCCAAGCAGTGTTGGGTACCTAAACATAATTAATTTGTTTTGTAGGATGTCTGGTACATAGACAGTGGATGTTCCAGACACATGACATGGAACAAAGATTGGCTCACTGACTTCAAAGCTTTTGATGGACCCAAGGTTACCTTTGGAGGCAAAGAAAACCCTGGTAAAATCAAGGGGGAAGGCATAATGCAAAAGAACAACTTGAAGATTCAAAATGTGGCCTATGTTAAAGGACTGAACTTCAACTTACTGAGTATCAGTCAATTCTGTGACAAAGGCTACAATGTGCACTTCAACAAAGAAGGATGCAGAATGATTCACATTCAAACCGACACAGTTTTGCTTACAGGAAGAAGAGCAGACAACATGTATGTGGTAGATTGGAAGACATCAAAAGCAGAACATGTTTGCATGTCAAAAATAAATAATCAACCAACTGGATTTGGCATGGAAGACTAAACCGTCTAAACTTCAAAACTATCAACAAACTGTCAAAGAAAAAGCTAGTTGCAGGCCTACCAGAGATCACATTCAAGAAAGAATGCCTCTGTGATGCATGTTTGACGTCACCAAACCAGACCTTAGAAACGGCGTCAAGAAGGGGACAGACCTTTTCTAGGTTAGACGGATCCTAACCGGCAGTGTACCGGGTCAAATTGTAGTGATAAAGTGGTGAGTCAGGTGTCGAATCCTCAGGGAAAAAAAGTGGTAATTCTTTTAAGTGTGGTTAAACACCAAAGAGCTGCTATTAACTCGATCTAAACCGCAATTTTATAACACAGATTACTACTACTCTAACCAACATAAAATAAATGCTTAATTTTAAAAGTTATTCTAATATAATATATATATATATATATAAATATATAGATACCAAAATATAATATATAACCGTACTAACCAAAGTATATGTAATCAAATTATATGATCTTTTCGCTTAATGGAATGTGTTCGATCTTCCTTTTTAGGTCCAATTGAGTGAATGAAACGGTGTACTCCTAATGTCAACAATTCCTCCTCACACGAGCGTATGAAATTGTCATATGTCAAAAGTCATCAGTCCAAGGTCCACAACTGCCCCATGCTAAACTTAGTTAGTCAAAACAGGTACCGAGTACAAATCTACCCCGGATAAAAGAGGTGATTCCATTTGTCAAATGGCCGATGTTATTCAAGAGGCTCCGGTTGTCAAGCGGATCGATTTAATACAAACGGTGTAGTTTCAATTAAACTCGTGATTTTAACATTATTAAGATCTCGAGTACAAATTTTAATAAGATTTGTTTTATTAGGACAAATCTCGCCCCCGGGTAGGAAATAGGATTCCGTTAATCGTACGGCCATTTTTACCCTCCGGTTTTTCTATTTTTACTCATATCCCGACTTCTCCGGTCGGTTCATCGCCAGGTTATATGTAGTATTCATTATGATTGATTACTTCATTCCGAATATGTTATCATTACGTAGCGAAATAGAAAAAGATTCATTTTACTCAATTTTAGTCATTTTTATTTTAACATCATTCCATTACCGAAAAGATCAAAATAATATAATTACATAACTTTGGTTAGTTATTAGATCTAGCCTAATAACATTATAAAAACTAAAAAGAAGAAAATAATAAACATAAACATAATTATTATAGAAATTACCCGATTACAACCGCCGACTCGAAATCGTCTTTTTCCGGATTTTACAACGACTTCAAAGAACACCGAACCTTCGAGAATTTCCCGAGCATTACTACCATACTACTACTACATTATTTTGGCATAAGGCCTATTTACAACTATAAAAGAAAGAGAGAAAGAGTTATATATATAGAATATGGTTTATATATATAATTTGGTACACCCCAAATGAACTCTCTCGATGCTCCCCTTTTATAGAATTTTCCCCTTCCCGGACCGGTCCCGAAAATTTGCCGGATCGGTCCGGTGTAATGATGCTAATCATTACGCTTGTCCTCGCATGTTCCCCCATGTTACTCATAATCATTACTTGTGCTTTGTGTAATTATATATATAATTATATATAATTACACGCTAATCTTCTAAAAATCGTAACTTGAATTCTCGATATCAGAATGACAATATCGAACTTCCGTTGAAAAGCTCGTTGAATTCTCTACAACTTTCATCAAGACCACTTCTTCAGAAAACGTACTCTCGATGAGCCATTTGTATTATACGTCCTTTTTCGAGATTTAGAAACAATTATTCCCTTGATCATGTATATCAGTGACGCTTTATAACTTCCTTTCACTGACTTGTATTGACTTCAAAAAGTGTCGATACTCGAGATTTCAGTTCATCTTAGGATTCTGCAATGAAATAAACACAAAATACCCGTGTAAAATAGACACATTTATTCCGGTTACTAAAACCGGTACAAAAACTACAACTTTTTATTATAAATACTAACTTTTACTACTAACTATACTAAACTACAAAGATTAATATTTTATACTAATTATATCATAATTTTAGATATTTTACATAGAATTTGTCAACAAAACATAATAAAATCACGTAAATTTAATCATGTAAAAATAATACATCAAATTACTCCCCACTTAGCTTTTGATCGTCCTCGAGCAAAAATAAGCGGTAATATATAAATAACGTATAATATAATTGATCGATTAAAATTTCAAAAGTAATATATATCGTCAATATTACAAACATATAATTTATAAATTTTATAGAAATTTAAGAAAGGGAGATTATATAACTTAAATGAATTAAGTATCAAATATGAATTAGATGGAAACATGCATGCAATAATTCAGAAATATAAATAAAATATTAGAAATACTTTCTATCTCGATTATTACGAATTTCTGGAATCATTAACTAAGTCAGATAGAAGACACATTGGCTTAATATATTAGGATAGGACATTGGTTAATCGAAAAGATAGAAAAGGAAATCAAAAAGAGAAAGATGTAAGTCGTACGTACCTACGTCTTCACATTCTTGATCAAAAACAAGCTTCGATTAGTAACATCCTTTTATTCCAACTATTTTTCGATTTTCTCTCTCTTTTTTTTTTTTTTTTTTTTTTTTTTTTTTAAACATACATTAAGAACTAAAGCGTGAGTGTGTGTAAATAATCAAATTCACAAGCATTGCTTCATCAAGATTGATCGGAGTACTACTCTTTCGATCTAAAATTACGAGTCCGGTTTCCTTAAACACGTAATCATTCTTGAGATCTTTTGATTCGACTTATGCCTTCATTCTCGCAATAGGACATTTCGAGAGAATCCCCTAGCCGGACTAATATCATCGACATATATTTGGTCGATCAAAGATAGGGAAGATACTTGATATTCGATTTATTCGTGTAAAAATGGTGCTTTAATTCTTAAAAAATTTTCCATAAAACACTAACATATCCGAACTCATTCCAATCTCAAAGATATACCATTTTTCTCAACTCTTAACTTTTTCTCGTCATCATCTCCTCTCATAAGTACGTACAAACTCGAAGAATGTCAAAGAAATGTAGACCAAAACAAGCTAAAGATCGGAAATTTCTAGTTTAATCAAAATGGCTAAAATTCCGAGTGAGGTCTTGATCACTCTTTAAAAGGCCGAGGTGGGTTCAAAAATTGGAAATTTTATTTGGCTATAATTATATTTTTGTGGTGCCAAAAATCATCATTCCTAATTTTGATTCCAAATTCATAATTAATCTTGAAAAGAAAATTATCTAAAAATTTATTTATAAATATAAAAATTACTTGAATAATTCCATAAAAGAAATATTTGATAAAAATTATTTAGTTATACATACTCAAAATCTTAAAAATCTTATAAAAGATATAAAACATATTCATTATATATCTAATATATTTTACTAAATCAAAAATTAATCCTCTCGAATTATATCATTTTTATTCATATATTAACCATCTTAAATTATTCAAGAAAAATTAAAGCTAAGAAATAAGTAATTAAAGTACTAATTTATATGAAAAAAGTTATATTTTATAATTATAATTTTTTTTTAATTTTTTTCGAAAATTTTAATGAAATTTTCAAACCTAACTCTACTCCCCACTTACGAATTGACATCGTCCCGATGTTCAATAAGTATGAAAAAGTAGGTTCGAAAATTAAATTAAAATTATAGATGATTGTTATAAACATCGATAACACACATATATTAAAATCAAACAACATATATTTTAAGCAAAAAGAAACTATTACGTACTAAAAATAAAACAAACCGACTATTAACTTACTAACCTTAAGCAACTTTAACTTATTAAAGCAAACCAAACTTAAACTAAATTAAATAAAACCACTAACAACTATCTCAAATAGTTGACGAACAACCCGGATTCTCTACCGGTAGCAATCCTCTACGACAATCACGAGACGGATATATCTCATCGAAGCAATTTCGTGGACTTCATTCAAATGAATACATAACCTTGAAATTAACCAAGCAAAAGGCATCGGCCTTCCATTATTATACCGTTCTACTGCAAAGTTTACTGCCGTCCTAAAAATCAAAATCCCCCAGTCCACATAAGCTCCAATTATCAATGCAAACAACAGAAGTATCTCACTATCACTAACCCATGCAAAGTCACTAGTCGGATAGACTCGTGAGTTAATGAAGTGTTTCCATGCTCTCGGATGAGCAGCAGTAGTAGCCGAAGTGGTAGAGTCGTAATTTTGATCGAACTCTGGAAACAGATACGGAAAAGCTTCCGTGACATAGTTAACAACATGACAAGAGTTCCCTAATCCCCATTGATATTCATAATGAAGATTATGGATTTGATTGAAAATCGGTATCTCGTAGATATGATTGATAATATGAGGTGACAGTGAATAAGTGTACCACGAACGATATAAGTTTCGTGACGGATCTACCGTAGTAACAGTAGAAAGAGCTGAATAAAATTCCCTAACAATAGAAACATTAATTCTTCCTCGAGGTTGCTTAACAAAATTTTTCCATCCTTGAGTCTGAATTAAATCCCTTCCGAACTGATCAATTTTTTCAAAATTGATACCCCTTTCCATCAATATAGGAGAATTTGCAAACCTCGCATTCACCAACAAATGAACATTTGAAGCTCTAGATTCCGGGACAAAAACATCAACTTCCTCTGGATCGTATGAATTGACTGATGGTGATGATCGGTTTGACATTTTAGTTGAAA
This sequence comes from Gentiana straminea, assembly GCA_036785695.1. Lineage (NCBI taxonomy): Eukaryota > Viridiplantae > Streptophyta > Magnoliopsida > Gentianales > Gentianaceae > Gentiana > Gentiana straminea. The sequence continues at coordinate 6,982,971 of JAVUPR010000224.1, read as the reverse complement.
CAGATGAAAAAACAATCACAGATAGAAAGGTAAAAGTAAAAGAGTGAATTTGTAGATTGTTTACTCTCGCCTTAAATGGACAAAAGTGAGAGTGTACGTGGCTGCACATTAGAACTCTCAACATGACTCGGCCAGCTTTTATTCCCGGACCGATCCCGAAAATGGACGGACCGGTCCGGCCTTAAAATATTTTTACCGTATGAAGGTTGTAAAATTCAAGTTTTCTTTGTGCACTTTAATAGACTTCAAGCTATTTGAGAGGCTATAAAGGTAGTGTAAATATTATTTCACCGACACACGAATACGACACGCGAATGATAAATATATTTTTTAGATTTTTGATTTTTTTATTATATTTTTTATGAAATATTTAAATACTATTAAAAATAAATTTACGACTACGACAAAATATGATTAATGAAATCGAAAACTTGTTAAACTAGCAAACTTATCAACTAAAGTTAAAATACGTAAAATAAATTAAACAAATCATAAAATGTTTAGAAATAATAAAAGTTGTTTAAAATCAAACAATGTCAACATCATCATCGTCGCGGTGTAAACCGGATCATTCATACTTGGAACCGATGACGTAACTGGCTGTGGAAACGTAGTCGTGATCCGAACTGAACTGTCGAGATCCATCGAACTCATACTTGACGTCATCCTTGCAAAATCTGAAAATCCTCCCCGCCCAGATGTAACAAAGACCACGAGAACCCGTATAAAAGACACCCCGACCACTAGACGGCTTCCAAAAGGATTTGGCATATGATGAAAGCTCGAGATGGTGGAATAGGTGCTATCCATTCCGGTAACGTATACGGGTTAGATTGACGGGCGGATAGGCAGTTCTATCGAAAGAAGGATCAAGATGCATCCGCTCATGTCTCGCATCCCTCTACGTAAATCATCACTCCACCGCCTACTCGCTCGCAAACAATGTCATATTAGCTCCGTCCTCGGGCTACATCTCGATACTAAGGATTGAAACATATCGTATGTAATGGTGTTTGGGAGAGAAGTCCGTCGTTGCTCGAAAAAAGATGAAAATGCTGAAACTGGTGGAACTGGTGGAGGGGTACTACGTCTAACTATCGAGTCTATCGAACCCTTTGGAGACCTCCTCAGACTAGGGCCTATCGTGGACTCATCTCGCCATCATCAACTTGTCGTTAGACAGAAAGGAACTCCCGATCTACGACATAAATCCGAAATAAAGCCAGGAAAGTACATGTGACTCCCCGCCTTGGCGAACAATAAACTCGAAAACCCTTCTATACATGATCTTCCCCACATCCACCTTAACATCATGAATCATTGCCCAAGTAATGCATAAATCCTCTTTACCAAAGGCGGTGTGTTTGGTAGTGGGATAGAGAGTATGGCTCAAAAATCTTTTGATTGCCCTCGCATCTCTAAAACACTTCCCATAATTAAATCTCGTTGTCCACCCAATCTGTAGCATCAAACTCCCTCCGAGCTCTAGAGGCAATCCGCTCATACATAGCAGGATCATCTAATCTATAAACAAACTCTATAATCTTCTTCATCCGGAAAAACTTCTACCCCTAAAACAAAGATTAATCGCTTCCGGACTAAAAGAAACATGTCTAGACCTAAGGGGAATAGACTCTATCATACTACCCTCGAGTGGGTGTCAAAGTAGACAAAACTCGCATAAAATTCTCGCCACTAAGGTAGTATTGATCTCTCCCCGTCCTCCGAGCTGCAAAATCCAACCATTGGCGTCTCGCAAAAATACGCCTAACCTCCTCTCCTAAGTCATCAAAATCTAAGCCTCTTTCCAACACAACTCCACATTTACTATAGATATTCCTATAAGCATTCTTAGCTTGAGGTGAAGTTTGTAGCGAAAAACTAACAGATTCTTCTTCCGGTGTTAAATCTTTTAATTCTACGACCGGTACTTCTATTGGAATATTAGGCTTTCTTTTCTTAGAGATTTTTCGACTGGATGAGGCCATTCTACGATATTGAATTGGCAAAACAACAGAAAAACAACACAAAATAAAATGTCACAACACACGAAAAATTCAAAACAATTGAAAATAAATCTAAAAATTATAAAAATTATGAAATTGATAACTAGAGTAAACAAATTATACCTTATAATGAACAAAAACCGTGAAAAGTGGCCGGAAAAGTCGTATAAGCCTCCGGGATGAAATGGAGCTTGTGTTCGATCTTTTTCAAATTCTTCACTTGTGTTGAAGAGAGGAGATAAAAATAGAAAGAAATTGAGTGGTAGTGTAGTGTGGAGTGAATTTGTGGTAAAGTTTGAAAAAAAAATTTGATTTAGTGGGGTTTGGGGGGTGGGGCGGCCTGTTTTAGAAAAAAATTAGGAGAAATGAAGAAGAAGGGGCTGTTTCCCCGTTTTTAGGTTAACCTTGTCCCGGACCGGTCCATGTGCAATTTTTTTTTTTTTTTTTTTATTTTTATTTTATTTTTATATAAAACCTATAAAGCTCAATAAAAACTTAATAAAAATAGAAAATAAAATTTATAAATTTTATAACAATTTCTTAAAATTTATAAAATCTTTATAAAACTTATTTAAAAGTTTATAAAAATTCAATAAATTTATTTTAATTCTTATAAAATATTTAAAAACTTAAAAAACTTTTTATAAAACTTTTATAAAACTCCTTAATTTTATAAAGATCCAATTTTATAAGATTTTCAAAGTTATGCAAAAATTTTATAAAACTAAAAACAATAAAAGACTTGAACCTACGGGGTTTCTAATTCTTCAATTTCTACAAACTCCGCATTTCTAACATACCTTTCAAGCAAACTATATCCTAGAAATGTAGCGTTTGAATTAAGTCTTGAAGTCCATCGGGATTTTCGGTTAACCACCTAATCGTTCCCTTCTTAATTACATTCAAACACTCACTCGAGATTGAGTTATATTTTTCCCACATCGCCCACCGTGTTCAATTTTTCCACAGACATTCGCACTTCCTTAAAAACTTAGCCCTTCTCTTTATCGAGCTTCTTGACGTACCATTACAAACTTCTTTCAATTTTTTCTCTCTCAACAATTGCTTGTTCGTTCAAAAACTAAGGCTTCTATAGTAAAGGCGATATCTCTATTAAAACCAAACTTTAAAAGCAAAACAAAAACTCCTAATCTATCTAAAAAAAACATCCAGTTCTTTTTACGTCTATCCGGTAAAAGACGAAACTAGTTTAGACATATAAAAGTAAAGATAAAACCTGGTAATTTGATACTTTCAGCTTTTAAGAGCACTGCTTTTTAGTCTTTCGGAGGGTCGATCAGCAACATTACTTCATTTATCAGAGAGATTTCTTCACCTTCCAGAAATAGCTTCACCCTGTGACCATTGGCTATAAAAGTTGTATTCCCATCAGTTAGTTCAACACTCCCGCATTTATAAACTCGTGTTACTTTAAATGGACCCGTCCATCTTGATTTAAGCTTTCCCGGAAACAACTTTAAACGTGAATTGTACAATAACACTCGATCACCTACATGGAACTCACGACTATAGATTCTCTTATCATGGAACGATTTCGTGCGTTCCTTGTAGATTCGAGCATTTTCATATGAATCAAGGCGAAATTCTTCTAATTTCGTTAACCGAAGTAATCTATGATCACCGACAAATTTTAGGATCGAAATTTAAAAATCTAATAGCCCGTAATGCTCGGTGTTCTAACTCTACTTGGGAGATGACAAGATTTACCAAAGACTAATTTGTAGGAGAACAGCCAATTGGAGTTTTAAAAGTCGTTTCCGTATGCCCATAACGCATCATCTAGTCTAACTCGCCCGCTTTTACGGTTTGAATCCACTCGTTTTTTCTATGATTCTTTTAATCTCTCTATTTGACACCTCTACCTGACCACTGGTTTGCGGATGATAAGGCGTTCCTAATTTATGCGTTACACCATATTTTTCAATTAACTTGGTAAATGGTCTATTACAAAAGTGTGAACCTCTATCACTAATGATAGCCCTCGGAATGCCATAACGTGTAAATATATTCTTTTTAAGGAATCGTATAACAACTTTGGTATCATTAGTGGGAAGAGCTTCACTTTCTACCCATTTCGAAACATAATCTACCATTACAAGAATAAATCTTTTTCCAAAAGATATAGGGAAAGGTCCCATGAAATCTATACCCCAAACATCAAATAACTCACATTCTAAAATAGGTTGCATAGGCATTTCATGTTTTTTAGATATATTTCCCCATTTTTGACAAGACTCACAAGATTTAACATATGTATACGCATCTTTATAAAGTGTAGGCCAATAAAAACCACATTGTAAGACTTTAAAAGCAGCTTTTCCACCCTCCATGATGACCTCCGCCTCACGATCATGACAAAACGATAAAACACTTAAAATTTCATTATCGTGCACACATTTTCTCGATTATTCCATCCGAACATTTACGGAAAAGATCTCGGTTCCTCCCGCAATAAAATTTTAAGTCATAAAAGAACTTCTTTTCGTTGCCAAGTCCAATGAGACGGAATGTAATCACAGGTTAAGTAGTTAATGATATCTCCAAACCAAGGTGAATTTTCCTTAGAAGGAATTCTTTTCTTTAATAACTGCATGGTTGAAGGCATATCGATTCTAAACAAGTTGTTCATCGTGAAACGAATCCTTAATTTCATTTCCTATTTCTTCCTCGCTTCCATTCTACTTAGATGATCCGCTACTACATTCTCACTTCCTTTTTTATCTTTAATCTCAATATCAAATTCTTGAAGTAGAAGAATCCATCTAAGAAGACGTGGTTTCGCATCTTTCTTACTCGGAAATATTTCAATGCCGAATGGTCCGTATAAACTATTACCTTAGAGCCAACAATATACGATCTAAACTTATCTAAGGCAAAAATTACGCCAACAGCTTCTTTTTCTCGTAGTTGCATAGTTTAGTTGAGCCGCATTTAACGTATGAGATGCATAGTAAATAGCTTTGAGAATTCTATTATACCTTTGACCTAAAACAGCTCCTACAAACTAAATCGCTTGCATCACACATAATCTCAAAAGGTAAATCCCGATCTGGTGCCACCAATACGGTGCAAGAATCAACTTCGCTTTCGGGGTCTTAAATGCTTCCATACATTTATTATCAAAATTAAAAGATACTTCTTTTTCAAGCAAATGACTTAGAGGCTTTGCTATCTTTGAAAAATCGCAATAAATCTCCTATAAAATCCCGCATGTCCAAGAAATCCTCTTAATGTTCTTAGATTAACCGGTGGAGGCAATTTTTCGATTACCTCAACCTTAGCTTTATCAACTTCAATTCCTACTTCGAGATTCTATGACCTAGTACAATTCCTTCTGATACCATTAAATGACATTTTTCCCGCTTAAGCACTAAATTGGGATCCTCACAGCGTTGTAACACTCGTTCTAAGTGTAACAAACAGCCATTAAAAGAGTCTCCGTAAACACTAAAGTCGTCCATAAAAATTTCTAAGAATTTCTCAACCATATCGAAAAATATAGACATCATGCATCTTTGAAAAGTAGTGGAGCATTACATAAACCAAACGGCATTCTTTTATACGCAAAAGTTCCATAAGGACAAGTGAAAGTAGTCTTTTCCCTATCTCCCGCCGCAATGAAAATCAGTAAATATCCCGAATAACCATCTAAGAAACAAGTAATACTTATGACCACTTAAACGCTCCAACATTTGTACTATGAATGGAAGTGGATGATGATCTTTCTTAGTATGATCATTTAGTTTTCTAAAATCAATGCACATTCGATATCCCGTAATTTCCCTTGTTGGAATCCATTCATTCTTATCATTCTCTTTCACCGTGAAACCTCCTTTCTTTGGTACAACTTGAGTTGGACTTACCCATTCACTATCCGATATAGGAAAAATTATTCCCATTTCTAATAGCTTAATAACCTCTTTCTTAACGATTAACTGTAAATTCGGGTTGAGGCGGCGTTGCGGTTGAATGCAAGGTTTAGCATCTTCTTTCAGAATTATCTTATGAACACATATCTCGTGACTAATACCTCGAATATCAAGAATCGTCCATCCAAAAGCTTTCTTATGCTTTTTCAACATTCCTAGTAATTGATCTTCTTGTTGCTCCGTTAAAGTTGATGAAATAATAACTGGTAAAAGGTTATCATTTTCAAGAAAAGCATATTTCAGATTTAAAGGTAACGGTTTCAATTCCGCATTCTTAGGCGGATCTTCTATTGATGATTTAAGAACCGGTCCTTCTAGTTCTAATTTTAAATACTTATGCCATGGTGGTTTAAAAGTAAAACTTCCTTTATCTAGAGAAAGGATTATCTCTTTCATTTCAATGTCTTCCTCATCTTCTTTATAGATAGATAAAGTTAAACATTCTTCTAATCTATCTTCAAAAGTTGGTAAGCGATTATCATAGACAAAATAATGAATATCTTCTATAAAAGAACATGATTCTCGGTGATGTGTATTGATGGTTCATAGCTTTGAAAATATTGAAAGCAACTTCATCTTCATTGACTCTCAAAATTAATTCTCCTTTCGAACATCGATTAAAGTTCTCCCCGTAGCTAGAAATGGACGTCCTAAGATAAGCGGCGCTCGAAAATCCTTCTTCCATTTCCATAACTACAAAGTCTACTGGAAAATAGAACTTGTCTACTTTAACCAATACGTCCTCAATAATTCCTCTAGGGTACTTAATCGATCTGTCTGCCATTTGCAGAGTCATTTCAGTCTTAGTAAGCTTTCCTATGCCTAGCTTTCTATAATCCTCATAAGACATGAGATTTATACTAGCTCCTAGATCACATAAGACCTTCTTAAACAAAAAGCCTCCAATTTCACACGGAATCGTAAAACTTCCAGGATCTTTTAGTTTAGGTGGTAACTTATGCTGCAAAATTGCAGAACATTCTTCATTTAGGCATATATTCTCATATTCCTCTAATTTTTTCTTATTTGATAGTATATCCTTCAAAAACTTTCCATAGGTAGGCATATTTATCAGAGCTTCGATAACAGGGATATTAACATTAATATGACGAAAAGTATCAAGGAAACGAGCATACTTCGATCGCCTTAATCTTTTTAATTTGATCTTTAGGTGGAAAAGGTAAAGACTCTAAATCTATAACCTTGGGTTTCGAAGTCATTCTCTCTTTTCCTTTATCCTTTGGAGTATTACTTGATCGCCATGTTTCGGTTCTTGACCTTTTTCTTTTAATTTGTTCCCCGAATCAATCTCTACTTCATATTCCTTCGCTTCTTCCTGTTTCTCATCCTTGTTTTCTTTATCTTCTACTCTAACATGTTCCTTAAACAGATTCCTTAAATCTTTATCCATGGGGTCTTTCAAAATTCTAGGGATTTTTTCCCATTTTTCACCTTCCTTCTCAAGTTCCAAACTTCTATTCCTTTTCAAGAATTTCTCTATGATTTCTTCTTCCTCATCAGTAAATTCAAGTTCATCTTTAGTCTCTTCATTGTTATTTAAATCATTTTCTACTTCATTATTCCCGAAGTTTTCTACTCCATTACTACCATAGAGTTTCCTACTTCTCGTAACTACAACATTTACCTCTCTTGGGTTTCTTTCAGTATTACTTGGTAATCCTCCAGGAGGTCTACTATTGTTACGTTCACCTTCCCTACTCAAATGATCTTCCATATTCCTTAATGAAGCTTCTATCGTTCTCATTCTGGTATCATGTCCACTCATAGATGTTTTCATTGTACTCATGTCCTTACTGACTGAACCTATATAAGTCATCATTGTTTCCATATTCTTAGCTTGAGTAGATACTACACCCATCATATTTTCCATCAGTTTTTCCCATTTTTCAACCCCTTCTGCAGGTTGATTTGAACTTTGAGTTACTGGTATACTTTGAGTGGTATGTTGAGGATAGGATCTTGGTAATGATTGTAAATTCTGATTAGATGTATTTCCTTGATAAACTTGATTATTATTCATATTCTTATACTGAACTGGATACGGCGGTTGTCCTGGCTTACTAGGGTTTTCAGACCATCTAAAAGTTGGGTGGTCTCTTCTAATAGCATTAAATGAGTTTGAATATGCATTATTCAAATTCCTATGCTGCTGAAGAAAACTCACTTCCTCTTTTGAATATCCTGTTGGTTCTTCTTTCCCTAATGACACATTATCATAATTTGAGTATTCAGTTGGAGTACTATTTTCTGAATTTTGATTCTTACCTTGTTGTAATCCATCAAACTTTCTACTTAAATTCTCCAAATGTGCTAGAACTTCCGTATTTGAAGTACATCCTTCTGCAAAAGCTACTTTTCTAGTGCTAGAGCCGGTTTCCCACATTCTATTGTTTTTGGAAATCTTTTCTATAGCATCGTAAACTCGTTTGAGCTTCACTCATCATTAACGAACCACCACATGCATGATCTACATCCGCACGTGAATCTTTTCTTAATTTACGACGTAAAAGTTGGATTTGCATATCCAAGGAATAACCATGATCGGGACAAGATCTTAACAATTTTTTAAACCTTTCCCACGCATTCCCAAGTGTTTCTTCGCATCCTTGTCTAAAATTAGCAACCTCGACTTTTAATTCCAAATTCCGTCCCGGAGTGAAATATTGTTTCGTAAATTCGGTTGAATATCCTCCCAACTAGTTAACGAGTGGTGTGGAAGAGACATAAACCAATCTCGGGCTCTTCCTTTTAAAGAAAAAGGAAACATAGTCATCCTCGTTAATTCCTTATGAGCACCTTGACTTTTGGTCGTATTGCACAGCTTCTTCAAACGAGATAGAGATGATGATGTGGATCTTCATCATCTTCTCCTAGAAATTGGGCTCTTGCGTCAATTAAACCAAAAAGATGAGACTTAATTTCGAAATTATTCGCTCCTTCATTCGGTAAAAGTATGGGATTATTAGTCCGGTTTCTCCTTACGCTTTGATCACGTATAGGTCTCGGGTTTGGCGGATTGTTACGATTATTCGGTTCCGATCTTGATTGTTCCTATTATTATTATTCGATTATTATTAGGGTTAACGGGGTTTTGTCCATGCCATAAAGCATGATCTAGCCTCTCGTTCGTTTGTTTCATCACTACCTTCGCCCATTTCTTTATTTTTATTAGAAGATGATTCCGTTGGAGATTTTCCAAGGAGTCCTAAGTCGGTTTGACCACGTTTACTCTCTATCCGCAACTCGCCTTTCGTAAGCGTTTATATCGGGCTTATAAGGAGTAAGTGAGGCTTTACCACTTCTGGTCATCAACTAATGAAAATAGAAAAATGCTCGAGTTTTAAAGAAGAAGAAAATTGGTACTAAAAGAAAGTAGATACCAACGAAAAATTAAAAAAAAAAAAAGAAATGTGATAAGAAGAGTGTTGGTTTATCCTCGAGAATTTTTAGCTAATACAAGTAGTAACCATAGACACAAAAAAAAATAGTGACTTTGTCTCCCCGGCAACGGCGCCAGAAAGCTGACGTCACCAAACCAGACCTTAGAAACGGCGTCAAGAAGGGGACAGACCTTTTCTAGGTTAGACGGATCCTAACCGGCGTGTACCGGGTCAAATTGTAGTGATAAAGTGGTGAGTCGTGTGTCGAATCCTCGGGGAAAAAAAGTGGTAATTCTTTTAAGTGTGGTTAAACACCAAAGAGCCGCTATTAACTCGATCTAAACCGCAATTTTATAACACGATTACTACTACTCTAACCAACATAAAATAAATGCTTAATTTTAAAAGTTATTCTAATATAATATATATATATATATATAAATATATAGATACCAAAATATAATATATAACCGTAGACTAACCAAAGTATATGTAATCAAATTATATGATCTTTTCGCTTAATGGAATGTGTTCGATCTTCCTTTTTAGGTCCAATTGAGTGAATGAAACGGTGTACTCCTAATGTCAACAATTCCTCCTCACACGAGCGTATGAAATTGTCATATGTCAAAAGTCATCAGTCCAAGGTCCACAACTCGCCCCATGCTAAACTTAGTTAGTCAAAACAGTACCGAGTACAAATCTACCCCGGATAAAAGAGGTGATTCCATTTGTCAAATGGCCGATGTTATTCAAGAGGCTCCGGTTGTCAAGCGGATCGATTTAATACAAACGGTGTAGTTTCAATTAAACTCGTGATTTTAACATTATTAAGATCTCGAGTACAAATTTTAATAAGATTTGTTTTATTAGGACAAATCGCCCCCGGGTAGGAAATAGGATTCCGTTAATCGTACGGCCATTTTTACCCTCCGGTTTTTCTATTTTTACTCATATCCCGACTTCTCCGGTCGGTTCATCGCCAGGTTATATGTAGTATTCATTATGATTGATTACTTCATTCCGAATATGTTATCATTACGTAGCGAAATAGAAAAAGATTCATTTTACTCAATTTTAGTCATTTTTATTTTAACATCATTCCATTACCGAAAAGATCAAAATAATATAATTACATAACTTTGGTTAGTTATTAGATCTAGCCTAATAACATTATAAAAACTAAAAAGAAGAAAATAATAAACATAAACATAATTATTATAGAAATTACCCGATTACAACCGCCGACTCGAAATCGTCTTTTTCCGGATTTTACAACGACTTCAAGAACACCGAACCTTCGAGAATTTCCCGAGCATTACTACCATACTACTACTACATTATTTTGGCATAAGGCCTATTTACAACTATAAAAGAAAGAGAGAAAGAGTTATATATATAGAATATGGTTTATATATATAATTTGGTACACCCCAAATGAACTCTCTCGATGCTCCCCTTTATAGAATTTTCCCTTCCCGGACCGGTCCCGAAAATTTGCCGGATCGGTCCGGTGTAATGATGCTAATCATTACGGCTTGTCCTCGCATGTTCCCCCATGTTACTCATAATCATTACTTGTGCCGTGTAATTATATATATAATTATATATAATTACACAAGCTTAATCTTCTAAAAATCGTAACTTGAATTCTCGATATCGAATGACATAATCGAACTTCCGTTGAAAAGCTCGTTGAATTCTCTACAACTTTCATCAAGACCACTTCTTCGTAAAACGTACTCTCGATGAGCCATTTGTATTATACGTCCTTTTTCGAGATTTAGAAACAATTATTCCCTTGATCATGTATATCGTGACGCTTTATAACTTCCTTTCACCGACTTGTATTGACTTCAAAAAGTGTCGATACTCGAGATTTCGCTTCATCTTAGGATTCGCAATGAAATAAACACAAAATACCCGTGTAAAATAGACACATTTATTCCGGTTACTAAAACCGGTACAAAAACTACAACTTTTTATTATAAATACTAACTTTTACTACTAACTATACTAAACTACAAAGATTAATATTTTATACTAATTATATCATAATTTTAGATATTTTACATAGAATTTGTCAACAAAACATAATAAAATCACGTAAATTTAATCATGTAAAAATAATACATCAATGTTAAAAAGGGAAGCAAATCAAAAGCTCATTCAAGTCAAAACCCTATCAGTCAACTACAAGAATCTTACATTTTCTGCATATGGATCTATTTGGACTAGTCACACTAGTCAGTATAAGTGGAAAGAAATACACTCTAGTAGTGGTGGATGATTTCTGTAAGCATACCTGGATCATATTCATGAACAAAAAGAGAGAGACACTCAAGAAGTTGCCAGATTTGCTAAGAAGAATTCAGAATGAGAAGGTGCTAAAGATCATCAAGATCAGATCAGACAGAGGCACAGAGTTTGTAAATGAAATTATCAGAACCTACTGTGAAGAAAATGGAGTACTGCACCAACTATTAGTAGCAGGGACTCCACAACAGAATTGTGTAGAAGAAAGAAGAAACATGACACTCAAAGAAGCAGTCAGAACAATGATTGCAGAAGCATGCCTACCAAAGAGATTTTGGGCTGAAACAGCAAGTACATCATGCTATACTCAAAACAGATCAATCATCCACAAATATCATGAAAAGACTCCATATGAATATGGAATGGAAGAAAACCTAATATCTCATATTTGCATATGTTTGGATCAAAATGTTTTGTTTTGAACAGGAATCAATTGCATACTTTTGATGAAAAGGCTGATGAAGCAATCTTTATGGGATACTCAGACACCAGCAAAGAGTACTCAACAAAAGAACCTTGGTAATTGAAGAATCAATTCATGTAGTCTTTGATGAGCCAAACGCAAATGGTGGAAACCTTCAAGAACTTGAAGAAGCAGGACCAAGTCAAGTCTATATGAATACAACAATACTAACTACTATTCTAAATCACAATTTTGGAAATCAAGATGAATCTCCAATCAATACAACAGAAGAAGTACCAGTACAAGAGCATGAAGTTGATACACAAAGTGAAGTTATGGGACCACCAAGTCAAGAACAACTTCAACCTGATCTCAACTGGCTAAGAGATCATCCTGTAAACCAAGTCATTGTAGACATTCCCACAGGAGTCAGAACCAGAAGACAACTAGAGCATATGCTAACTTGTTTTCTATCTCAAGTAGAGCTCAAAACAATAGATGATGGAATCCAAGAGGCTGATTGGATTACAGCCATGCAAGAAGAGCTAAATGAATTTGAAAGAAATGAGGTCTGGGAACTTGTTGATAGACCGGACATGGCCATCATCATAGGAACACAATGGGTATTCAAAAATAAGATGGATGAACAAGGAACATTTGTCAGAAATAAAGCAAGGCTACTTGCAAAAGGCTACTCTCAAGAAGAAGGAATAGATTATGATGAGACATTTGCACCAGTAGCAAGATTGGAAGCAATCAGACTTTTTCTAGCATTTACTGCACACAAAGACTTCAATGTCTATCAAATGGATGTCAAGAGTGCATTTCTAAATGGACTTCTGAAAGAAGAAGTATATGTGGAACAACCTCCTGGTTTTCAACTCAGATAAAAAGAAGATAAAGTATACAAGCTCAAGAAGGCTCTTTATGGACTTAAACATGCACCTAGAGCCTGGTATGAAACTTTATCACAATTCTTGATCAATAATGGATTCAACAAAGGAACTATTGATAAGACTCTTTTCAAGCTAGAGGAAGGAACAAGTACATTGCTAGTACAAATCTATGTTGATGACATTATTTTTGGATTAGAAGATGAAAAGTTGTGTGAGAAATTTGTAAATCTAATGAAGAGCAAATTTCAGATGAGCATGATGGGAGAATGAAATTACTTTCTTGGTCTACAAGTGAAACAGTTGAAAGATGGCATCTTCATAAATCAGGCCAAGTACATAAAAGACTTGATACACAAATATGGTATGGACACAAGTGGCACATCAGATACACCAAGGTGTGCAAGAGTTATTCTTGGGAAAGATGAAGCTGGAAAAGATGTTGATCAGAAAATGTATAGAGGAATCATTGGATCCCTACTATATCTAACTGCAAGCAGACCTGACATAGCATTTGCAGTAGGAGTGTGTGCAATATTTCAAGCTCAACCAAAGGAATCACATCTTCTAGAAGCTAAAAGAATAATCAAATACCTGAAGAACACCATCAATGTTGGAATTTGGTATCCAAAAGATAGAGGATTCAAGTTGATATCATATTCAGACTCTGACTGTGCTGGATGCAAAATAGATAGAAAAAGCACCTCTGGAACTTGTCAAATGCTAGGCAGTAGACTAGTTTCATGGTTTAGCAAAAAGCAAAACTACATAGCTACATCAATAGCTGAAGCAGAATATATAGCAGCAGGCAGCTTGTGCACAAGTACTGTGGATTAGGCAACAGCTAAGGGATTATGGGATGGAGGAGAAGACAATTCCAATCACGTGTGACAACACAAGTGCCATATCTATCACTGAAAATCCAGTGTTGCACTCAAGAACAAAGCATATTGATGTAAGACATCATTTTATCAGAGATCATGTTGAAAAAAGGGATGTTATTCTAAGATACATACTCACTGAAGATCAATTGGCTGACATCTTCACAAAACCACTCAGTCATGAAAGATTTATCATGTTGAGAACTGAGTTGGGAATGATTGAAATTGACTAAGTAGCAAAGAGTGGCTAACTGGAGTAATCAGCTAAGTGACTTCACCAGCTGATTAAATCTTTTCCATTACAGGAGATGTAGCAGGTAAGGCACTGGTACTCAGCGAAGTTAACTGCACTGATTGTTAGGAACAGATATATACAGCAGCTCAGTGAAGAAGTCACTATACCGGATTAGTGACCAGCCAAGTCACTCCACCAAAATACGAATGGGAGTCACCAACAAACTAAAGTATAAACTAAATCAGTTTAATACACATGGAAAATCAAGAAGTTATGGAAGATTATACTGTGAAAGATCACACATGTGGAGATCATTTTTTCAATCATGGAGGTAACTATATTATTCTCCTAATTACAACCGTCTCGATTCCCGGGATTTATCATTACTTACCTCAATCCACTCCCCCTTTTCACTCAAATATCAGGATTTATATACATAAAATCAAGCCATTACAACACAAAATCCTTCCATATTCAACCACGTTCATACTACACAAACCATCCTTATAAACTACACTTAGAGATTTTTCAGAATTCTTTACGCTCTCTTGCAAATCATAAACCCTATTTTCTCACTGCAAAATCAAAGCTTTCTCTCAAATCTCAAACAATGGCCTCAACATCTTCAACCACTCAAACTAGAAAACAGTATGAAAAATCAATTGCCACTGGGTCGTTCTTTCAAGATGCACACTACTTAAAGCTATGTGGAAATGATGAAGACGCACAAAAACTGGCAACTAGATGCAAAAACCTAAAATTATCAACTTTTCTAAATCCTCCAATCACCAATAATTTCTATGAAAGTCTAATCTCATTCTGGAAGACTGCAAAATATATCCCTGGGATCCCTGCAGAAGAAGGTGACGAACGGGAGGAAGACAAAATCACTGCATCTGTCAACGGCCAGAAGTAGTTATTACAGCAAAGGTAATTCCCAAACACCTCAAACTTTCAAATAATGGTCAAGCAAAAGTGGATCTTGTTCCAAAAAACTTGGATGAATTCTGGTATACAATCGCTAAAACAGAAAACCCAGGTCCTAAGAAATTTAACTGTCTTAGGTATGCTGCCTTGAAGAAATCTTTCAACGAATTCAGTGCCTTAGTTGGAAAAACAATTGAAGGAAAGTTCGGGGCAAACAATACCATGACAGAGGTCAGAATGTCTTATGGGAATCATCTATCACAGTCCGAAGTTTAATTGGGCCACTTATTTCTTCCTGAGAATCAAAGAACAAATCCATGAAGAGGCAACTGCTGCTAAAAAGGGGTTAGCAGAAGGAAAGCAGAAAAAGGGATTTTCTGGGTAAAGAAATCCTATGGGATTCAACTACACTCTCTTTTACAATAATTGCAAGTACCAGTTGTCCAACTTCATAAGTTGCATGAATCTAAAACAATGTTCACATATGTCAAACAGCAAAAGCAAGCAGGAGGAGGAAAGACAAAGCAAGTCCTAAAACACACTTCTAGCCAAAGAAAGAAGCAAAAAGTTAAAAGAAATTTGGACAAGGAAGATTTTGGAAAGTTGATTGATGAAGACGAAGAAGATGATTCTGAAGCAGAGGTAGAACAACCAGAGGAAGAAAGTGGAAATGAGGATGAACAACCTCATAATGAGGAGGTTGAGGAAGACACCGGAGATGATGAAGAAACTCCAGATGAAACGGCACAACTGTCTACAAATGATATTGATGACCGAATTGCAGCATATCTTGAATGGAAGGAAGGTGGTTCCAGATTTCAACGTCAAGACTCAGAACGCATGCTTGCTGAGGAAGCTTGGTTTTTTAATTTTCTTGGAATCACAACCATTGTTGGTGTACTAGATGAGTCACCACTCTGGGATATGGTGGATGCGGCTAAGGCAAATATGCATCAACCCTCTAACAAAGAAAGTGATGACTCAGCTGATGAAAGTGATAACCATGATGATGACGATGGTGATGATCACAATAATGATGATGGTGTTGATTGACATGGTGATGACCCAAGGGACACTACTGATGACCAAGGCAAAAAGGATGAACCAATAGTGGATGCAATTGATGATAACATTCTCTTAAGCTCTTTTCTACAGACACATTCATCAGACAAACAAACCTCAGCAGCTAAGACAACACACCAGCCACCATCTGGTGACATTCCGGCTGACCCTACCACAGTGTTGGACACTGGGTCAACTGCTGCAACACCACTCAAGGCAATTCCCAGCACAGAGCAATGAGGAATAGGAGACAGTGCTGCACCACAACTCACTTCCACTCAATACCTTGAAGAAGTAGAAGCTGGTACATATATTACTCAACATCAAGATAGAGGACAACAAACAGTACCAGAGCCAGCTGACATCCATCACACACCTACTCAACCGACCACTGGAATAACAAATCCATGACTTCAGCATTTAAAGATGAAATTCACTCCATTGAAAGAAGATTCCAGGCTGTTGTTGAGTACATTGATGCACATAATATTGTCGTGCAAAGACAAGGAGACTTGCTCAAACAGTTAAACCTCAATATCATCAACAATCTTGCAGGACTCAGACAGTATATTTCTCAAGAAAATGAGTCCATGGCACTTGCTTTTGGCACCAGATTTAGAAGTGTAACCCAAAAGCTGACTGATCATGACTCCTGGTTCACATCCATTGAGTCCAAACTAGACTCACTGATTAGTACAGCTGAAGCTACAAACAATATCTTGCTCCAACAGGGTATTGATGTTGCCAAAAAGGGGGAAACAAGAGACAAGCCTGAAGGATCAATAGTTAGACCCACAAATTTTACAGAGGAACAGCTGAGAGCAAGGGACAGAGAAATAAGAATCAGAAATGAGGCTGAAGAGCAGCAAAGAAAGGCCAGAGAAGAAAGAGAAAAGGCCTCAAATGAACCCTGCACAGGATTTCCTCATCCTATCCAAAGAAGGGATGATGATAAAGATAGATCAGGTGGACAGCAAAGACCTGGATCAAGTCAGCAAAGGAGATCAGCAAGAGAACACAGAACCAGTACAAGCAGAGAGAAAAGAAGTTTCCCAACTCACAGAAATAGGCAAGAATATGAGGCTGAGATCATAGATCATGTAAGAGAATTTTTCAAAGTCCAAGAAGGGTTGTATCCAAATCAAACACAAGATGAAGCTTGGGCAGACTGGCTAAGCTATCAGGATGAACAGAAGAGAGTTGACATGGCCAAAATGTACAATGACATTAAAAGACAACATGCATTGCTCCAGCAAAGTGTTGGAACCAGCAGACCAAGTACAACCATACCACTTTCTGCAAAAGGACCAGAAGATTTACCAACTGAGCAACAAGAAGATTTCAACTATATGGAAAAATTCTTTAACCCTATGGGGAGAATGAACAAACACGACCAATGGGGTCTGTACAAAAATCTGAAGTTTGCTGACTCACACATTGCAGAAGCTAGGGATAGACTTGAGAAGTATTTTGGAGAACCTAGGGAAAATGAGACTATGCCTGATTTTAACAGACTTGTTGCCAAGAGAGTATTTCATGGAGTCTCTGAATACACTACTATGGCATACCGGAAGTGGAAATTTCCAGAGATCGATTGGAAAGATATGAAAGAAGTCCAAACCACAAAGTTCAAGAGGTACAAAGCAGAATTAAATAAAATGTAATTACAGCTATCTGAATATGCTTTGAACTGACTTATCTTATTGCCCTTGAATGGATGAATAAATTGTTGAACTTTTATTCCACTGTTTATCATGAAAATTTTTGTTATACTTATGTTCAGGCTTATGAGGGTTTCGGCATCGTCAAAAAGGGGGAAATTGTTAGGAACATTTTATTATGTTTTGAGGATGACCATACTAACTATTATAGCAAGCTTGAAAATAAGTTAGAATTCTCTATATAAGTCTTTACTTAGAGTCTGACATGTTGTATAAGTTGAGTGAGACAAGTATTGTACTAGTTGGTAGGACGTCAAAGTAAAATCAGATGTTCGGCAAAGTAAAAGTGGCCAACTACCAACAGAGAAGCATGAAGCCATATGGTCTGACTTATAACCAAGGAAGTCTGTGATGACCTTGGATAAGTCTATGTTACATTCCAAGAAATGAAACTTAAAGTTTAAATATGGTGTACACTGATCTCACACAAATCAAGGATTAATGAAGTACAAGGATTCTCCTAAACTGAAAAGAATGAAGAAAACAATGAATCGGCAAAGTGAACTGACTTTCGGCTGAGTAAAGCATTAAAGGAAGATATAAGCGGCAAAGTCAGAAAGACCACTTAACCGTTCAGGGAACGGCCAAGTAAACTTTACTTGATCAGATAATATGAAGAAGACTCAGAGGATCAAGCATTAAAGCACAATCAATTGAATATCAATCAAGGACGGATTTTCTGCTAAACGTTTGAAGAAAAATCCGATCACTGAAATCAAGGAGGATTTAATTAAGGGGGGATCAAGAATAAAATCATGGATTATTCCCCTCATTAATATAGCCAACGGATGGAAATTCAAATCAAGGTTTATAGAGGCTATAAATAGAAGGCATTGACAGACAAGAAAAAAGACACACAAGAGAACGATCAAGTCTGAGAATTTACAAGCAGAAACATTGTCAAATTGAAAAGCCTTCATCTGTGCTAAAAGTGAAACATCTAGTGATCAACTCAAAACTCAGAACTACAATTCCAATATCAAGCATTGAGTCTGATCAACAAGTTTTGTGAATCCAATTCACTTTAATCAAGCAACTGAATCAGAGCCATCTGAGAAGGAGTTGTGTTTGTGATAGATGCTGAAGGATTTTTTCCCAAGGGGCAGTGAAAGATACTGAGTCACTGAAGCTTTTGAAGCCATGGAGTGAGAGTCTTGAAGATTGTGAAGCTTGTGTAGTCAAGGACAATAAGGCTATTGTATCTGTGAAAAAAAATAGTGAAATTCCTCCAATCATCACATGAGAAGAGTGGATTAAGGTATTACACCTCCCTGAACCACTATAAACCTTATGTCAATTTACTTTCTGTAATTTACCTTACTGCATTTACTTAATTTCTTAAATTATATCATATATCTGTGATTGCATAAACTACTTTGAAACAACATATTAAGAAGGGACTTATCCGCTGCCCAAAAGCTTTTAAACCCAAGAAAAGTTTTTGAAACTCCACTATAGTCATTCACCCCCCCCTCTGACTATAGTTTTACACTTCTCTGGGACCAACACTTCTAAAAAAAACCCAAAACAAAACAAACACAGAACCAGACCGACATCTTCTTCCTCAAACAATGTCGGAATCTGAAGCAATTACTGGCGAATCGTCTCGATCTTCCTCTCCTCCCTCCTTCACCCCCTCATCCTTTATCAATGTAATTAAACTCAACCGCTCGAACTACCATCTCTAGGGGGAACAACTCCTCCGTTATCTATGTGGTCAAGGCATAGAAGGATACATCACCGGCGAAATACCTAAACCGGCGGCTACAATCACCGAAAATGGCACAAGAAAACCTAATCCTTCTTACATGACATGGACGAAAACTGACAATTTGATCCTCAGCACCATAACCTCCTCCTTATCTGAAGACGTATTAGCACAAGTGTACACCGAATCCAGATCGGCTAGAATTTGGAAAGCTTTACAGACATCCTTTGCGTCTCAAAGTCGGGCAAAGCTTGTTCAATTGCGCACCAAATTAGCCTCACTCGAAAGGGTGAATTGACTACAACCGATTACTACTTCAAAATCAAGAACTTGACCGAAAAATTAGCCCCGGGCACCCCTTGACCGCCGATGACCATAGTGCTTACCTTCTTGCCGGACTAGGCAATGATTTCGATGCTATGGTCACCATGATTTCAGCCCGAAGCTCCATCACCTTTGATGAAGTCTATGATATCCTCTTGACCACTGAATCCCGGTTGTTCCTCCACAAGCCTATCGTCATCCCAATAACAACCCGGCCGCCACCAACGCCGCCGTCTGCTAACCTGGCCGGACCGTCCCCCAATTCCACATTGTCTCACAGGGGCAGAAATTCACAGAGCAATAGAGGAAGGGGTCGTGGTCCACCTCGATCCCAATATCCAAAGAGTCAACATAATTTTAACAATCAAATTAATTATAATGGTAGTCAACAAAATTTTAATAGTCAAAATAATTATAATGGTGATTTGTCCGTTCAGTGCCAAATATGTGTCAAATTTGGCCATACAGCCCAGGCTTGCTATTACCATTATGAATACTCTCATCTGCTGGCTCCTCGTCCTCCTACACCACGTCCTCTGCAAGCCTGTGATGCTTATCCGTATACTCAACCGGGCTCTGAGTGGATTCCCGATACCGGTGCCACCCATCATCTTACCAATGATTTCCGCAATCTCAACATATCCGCCGAGCCTTATGATGGTTCTGAAAAAGGTTTTTGTAGGCGATGGTACAGGTTTGACTATCTCTTATTATGCCACTTTATCTGTAAATTCTCCCTCACAGTCCTTTTATTTGTCTGATGTAATCGTTACCCCCTCCCTTACTAAAAATCTCCAATTTGTACATAAGTTTTCCTCTGATAACTCCGTTTTTTTTGAGTTTCATAGTTCATTTTTTCTTCTGAAGGATTACTCGGGCCGCATCCATCTTAGGGGATATGTCAATGATGGACTCTAGCACTTCTCCACTTCGTTCCACCGCCTCTCTGCTCAAGCTCTAGCCACCTCCCCCACCTCCTCCACCACGTGGAATCAACGTCTTGGTCATTGCTCGTACTCCGTGCTTTGTCATGATATAGGAAGTCGTTCTATTTTTTTCCAATAAAGCACCACATGTTGTGTGGGCACCCTGTTAGTTAGCTAAGAGTCGTCGTTTTCCTTTATATACTTCTGCTGCACCTTTAGACTTGATTTACTCTAATGTTTGAGGTCTCTGTTCTGAACCCTCGATTTATGGTTCATGTTATTATGTTAGATTTCTGGATGATTTTACTAAATATTTGTGGTTTTACCCCTTGAAAAATAAATCCGTGTTGAATCAATTTTCCCGACTTTCTTGCTATGATCGAACGATAGTTTAATATTAAATTGAAATCTATTCAAACTGATTGGGGTGGTGAGTAGCATCGCGTTTCCCCCCTTCTTAATTCCCTCGGTATTAGGCATCACCTTTCTTGTCCCCACACCCACGAACAAGTTGGTGCTTTTGAATGCCGTCACCGCCAAATTGTCCAAGTTCATCTCTCCCTTCTTTCCCAGTCCAACCTTCCTCTTCCCCATTGGGAAGATGCCTTCACTACTGCCACTTACATCATTAACCGCCTTCTTACCCGTGCCCTTCGTGACAAGTCTTCTTATGAAATGGTCCACCACCGGCTCCTTGATTATAATTTTCTTCGTGTTTTTGGTTGTGTGTGTTGGCCTTAGCTGTGTTCCTATAACTCTCACAAAACGGATTTTCACCCTAAACCCTGCATTTTTCTTGGTTACAGTCCATCTCACCATGGCTATAAATGCCTCGACCTTGCCTCTTTTCGTATCAACATTGCGCGCCATGTGGTGTTCAACGAATCTGTCTTCCCCTACAATTCCGCTACCTCTCAACCCACTATTGAGACTATCATTGTACCCCATCATGTCTCCCTACCCATACCTACCCTTATGAATCCGTCTTTCTCTTCATCTCTTCCTGTTGTCTCTCCTCCGCCCAGCCCTACGGCCATTTCTCCTAAGTCCGCTTCATCCTCATCTTCGGCCTCTAGTTCTCCTAAGTCATCTCCGAGCCCTACTGCTCCTATCCACACAATGGTTACCCGCGCTAAAACCAATACTCTCAAACCCATCTTCTGACCCGATTTTGGCCGCTATCCGCTTTCTAAAGCTCTCGTTGCCTCTGCCGATTCCCTGCACCCCACTTCTTACACTGAAGCCTCTAAACATCCCCATTGGCGTAATGCTATGAGAGAGGAATTGATGCGTTACTGCGCAATCACACCTGGGATCTAGTCCCCGCTACTTCTCCTATGAATATTTTTGGAAATAAATGGGTCTTCCACACTAAACATCATGAAGATGCTCGCTCTGTGCATCACAAGGCTTGCCTTGTGGCCAAGGGTTTCTATTAGGCTGAAGACATTGATTTCACTGACACTTTCAGTCCGCTTGTCAAACCGGTCACTGTTAGTGTTTTTCTTTCTCTTGCAGTTTCATAGGGTTGGTCTTTTCGACAGGTGGACATTCATAATGCTTTTCTCCATGGAAATTTATCTGAGGCTGTTTACATGAAGTAGCCTCAGGTTTTGTGCACCATGACTTTCCGGATTATGTTTGTCGTCTCCGACGCAGCCTTTACGGCCTCTGTCTGGCCCATCGTGCATGGTTTTCTCGGTTTACTGATGTCCTCTCTCGGTTTGGTTTTGTTGGCTCTAAGGCCGACACATCTTTATATGTCTACTCTCGTGATAGTGCTCATGTTTTTATTCTTATTTATGTCGACGACATTATTATTACTGGATCTTCATCCTTTCTTGTTGAAAAGGTTATTACCTATCTTGGTCAGCATTTTCCGGTTATGGACCTTGGTACTATGTCCTATTTTCTTGGTATTGTGGTGCTTCCCACCTCCGATGGCTTATTTCTCACCCAACAAAAGTATATTTTCCAGCTACTTCAACGTGTTTCCTTAGAAAGGCCAAGCCTTGTCAGACTCCTATGTCAGCCTTTACTCGGCTCACACTCGATGATGGCCCTCCCTGTGCCGACCCATCTCTTTATCGCACGATAGTTGGTGGTCTGCAATATCTAAGATTCACTCGGCCCAACATCACCTTCACGGTTCACAAAGTTAGTAAGTATATGCATTTGCCCACCACAGCTCATTGGGATGTTGTTAAACGCATTCTTCGCTACCTCAAGCACACTATCTCAGATGATCTTTTTTTCTTTCGTCGGTCGCCTTTTTCTATTCGATCTTTCTCTGACTCTGATTGGGCTGCTGATAGTGATAACTGCCGCTCTGTTGGGGCGTATTGTGTCTTCCTTGGGGATAATTTAATTAGCTAGCATACCAGGCAACATTTGATTTAGGAATTATCTGAAATAATATTATTTGTGTATTTATTAATTGTGTGACTAGTTGACCAAGTTGATCTAGGCCTATATATTTGTATCACAACTATACTATTAAATCAATTAAATACAATTGTTCTCAATGTTGATGATCATTGTTGTCATAATGTCCATCAATAATGACAAAATGAATGACACTACTTATGTATTCATTTTAAGTCGGTGTGAATTGACATTGTTGCCAAATTGTCAATTAGTAGTGGCGTCATTGTTTGACACTGACTATTGTCACTACTGTCATAGTGTCAATTAGTAGTGACAAATTGAATGAAATCATTTATGTACTTTTGGTCAATTAAAGTGACAATTAGTAGTGACAAAATGAATGATACTATTTTTGTATTTTCGGTGAATCAGTATGGCAATTTGTAGTATCATTGTCCGACATTGACCATCGTTACTGTCATAGTGTCAAATAGTAGTAACAAATTGAATCACACGATTTACGTACTATCGTAAATTGGTGTGACAATTGATAGCGATATTGTAAAGACCCCTTTTTAAAATTAAGGGTATTTACATCTTGTTGAGTTATTTTAGAAAATATATATGTACATGTATTTTAAAGGTTAAATAATTAACCGAAATAATACTCGGTTTAAGTAATGGTGTCGTTAAATATGGAAAATATATTTATTTATAGGTAACATCAAATAAATAACATTTCTCCAGAAGATAATTGTATTAAGATTGGATTAATACAATTAACAATATATATATAAAGATAAATAGGGTAATACCTAAAACCTAAATATCTAACCTATATATACTACACATTGGCAGTAGTAGTAGTCATGTGAATAGAAGGAAAAAAAAGGTTTCCTGCCGCCGCCGAGAAGAAGAGGAGAAAAAAATAAAGGTGCTCCGGTCACCGGTTGGTATACCGTTTCTTGATCTAATTCAAGAATAAATTATTATATTATCCACCAAGTGTTATTCAAGATGATTCAAAGCAATAATCGTCACGTGATTTTATGTTTTCTAGGTAAAAATCCATCTTTTCATTCCTACAGAAATCTAAGATTCGTTATTGATAAAGTTATAGTTTTAATCGTAGATTCATGATTTCTAGGTGATCTTTTGTTTGTGTCTTTTCTTGAATCTGAATCGTTTCGTAGTTCGTATCCATTAGAGGTAAGGATTGTATAATTGAAGGGTGACGAAGTTGGAAATCGTTGGCAGATAAATCCAGGGTATTCTTCCTCTGAGTGACAATCTCTTCAAGGTGGAGCCCTAAAAAAATATGAAACGGGGGGGTGTTTTTGTGCTGGTTTAGACTGCACTTGAGAGACTATATCTCAAGCTGCCTACGTATCCAATGCCTGTATTGGAATCAAGTATCTGTAGTTCCTTAGGACTTGTTTATATAGAGAGGGGCTTGTGCCCTAGCATTGCACGTAGCGTGTCCATGTTGGACTCTAATTTCGTGTTCTCTAAGGAAGATATAATTATGGTTTGATCTCCGTGATTTTGGGAGATAATTACGGGCATATCTTGGATGCTAGGATCAGGACCTTTATGATTTGGGATTCCTTCTGTATTTATCTGATAGTAATATGCATGTGGGGGGATTGGATTCGAGATAGACCTGGACTGAGCCTTAGGGGCTCGTTTACGCCTAGGCCGACCTGCCATGGTCGGAGAATAGCCGAGCGGAGCTCGGCTCAGATTCTTGGGGCTCTCGGCCCTTAAGGTATTTCCTTCTTGCCTCAATTTATTTTTAGACGACTATGGGGATGACACGTGGTGAGGTGCTGGTCGGACTTCCATTATAAGCCCCCCAAATTCAATAGAGCTCATGAGTTCAGCTCGGATCTACCTAAATTGTAGCTCGACTCGGTAGTCCAGACTTGCCGTTTCTTGTATTTTGAGTGCCAGGTGGAAAGGCTATCGTTATGACGCAGTTATGACTGTTACGGGATTCGAGACGTCGTTGCCCACTCGTTTGAATTGGAGCGGTTTCCAAGGCATGTTTGGAGGGTTTATAACCCGTCATTTCAACCATCATTTCACCCGTCATCTTTTCGTGGCTATGTTATTCCGTTGCAGAGATCCGTCACAATCCCCATTTCTTCCTTTTCTGGTGCTATTTGTTAATGAGGGGATCACCTTCTCCCGATTCATCTGGAGAGGAGGCACTTTCGGCTAGGACCAAAGCTATCATAAGGGAGTCATGGACTAGGCCGGTGGTTTTTGAAGAAATTCCCTGGGTCCCTCCGCAACCGGTGTCTGTAAGACTTCATGTCCTTCGTCAAGTGCATATGTCTCCCTTCGGAGGTTTAAGGCTCAACAGGATACTCAGGACAGTATGGGTGGACATGGGGTAGGTTCGGCTCTGACTCATAATAGTATGGAGTATATTTGTCACGAATAATAGGTAAATCTTGAGGAATTCACACCCTTGCTTCCTGTCGACCCGCGTCCGTACGCGTCGCAGCCTCTGGATGGGTACTTTTCCATCTATGAGGCCCAGCTAAAGGCCGGCCTGAGGTTACCTTTGTGTCCTGCATTGTCTTCTATGTTGTGGCATTATGGGATATGTGCAGCTCAAGTAGCTCCCTCAGAGATTAGGAGTGTGATAGGGTTTGCCATTTTCTGCCTGGTGGTTGGAGTCTGTTTCTCGGTAGGACTCTTACGGGTATTTTTACCACTTTGCACAGAGTCCGGGACACAAAGGATGGTATCACTTTCCCCAACGATCAGGAGTAAAGTAAATGCTTGTCGATGGCCCAACGTATAAAGAATGGCGAGGTCGCTTTTTCTATTTTAGAGATGGGAAGAGATCTTGGCTGGGGAGCTGGGAGACAAGTTCTCTGCAAAAGGATAAGTGTCCAACCATTCAAGATTCTGCCTCTGTAGACACTTTTTGGAATGCTGAGATTTTCATGAGGTTCCGTGAGCTTTCTTCCAAACTAATCATTGCCGCTCGTCCAAGGACGGCCCGACCCCCACGTTCCATTAAACAACGACAGTTGGGATGTCTGTAAGTATCTCTATTTTCTTATTCATTCGGTTTTCCAATTAGTTCTAGTAATTTTTGGACTTAATCTTTTTCCCGCGGCTCGGACCATGGGGTCCTCTCTTGATGCCAACACAACTCGTTTAATATATGAGCTAGAGGACGATGCCTTGATTGGGGCCTCATTCTCCTAGAAGAGGCTCGGATGTTCCTGTCATCGAGGTTTCTTCTTTAAATGCTCATTTAGTACATGATGACAAAAATGAGGAGGAGATGGAGATGCTTTTTATCCTAAGGTCCTTCTGCCATAGGTCAGAGCAGATCGATGCCAATGAGAGACCCGAAAATAGGAGCATGGCCGAGAACGGGTCGGGTCTAGTAACCGATTCCCTTGGTAAATGAGGTGCGGATAAGGCGTCTCTCCTGGCTGGAGTTCAGGGTGCTCCAGGACAAACACCTGAGGAGCAGTGTGGGGAAGAGGGGGCCGATCCGGGCCCTAGTTCCTCATCTTCCTCGGCTGCTCCGGCGTAAGAGATTTCTCAAATGTCCGATTATACGTGGGCTCCATTCCTTTATTCTTATTGTGTCTATCCTGATTAAATGATTCTTATTATATGATGCGTGTGCGCATGATCCATCGTGGGCCAAGAGATTTTTTGCCGACTCGTGCGTTCCTCCTCCGAGCATGAGAAAAGTACTTCTGATCAGAAGTCCAAAGAATATTTAGATGCTCGGGCAAAGGTGATGAAGGATTTGAGATCGGAATAAGCCACCCATCTCCAAGAGTTCATGAATGAGCACTTACAGAGGGAGGCCGAGCTGGATAGACATATCGTGAAGATCCGAGGTGAGCTCTCTGCTCCGGATACAACAGTTCAAACCTTTCCAGCTCTGCTTCAGGAGGTCTCTGCCCAAGCTATCCGAGACTACAAGGCTTCTCTCGACTTTATCAGGTCTCTTACGCGGCTGCTGGGCCCTTTCATGAGGGCTAGTTATGTGTTGGGAGTAGATGACTGCAAGGCCCATTTTCCTTAGCTTCTGATTGACAGTCAGACCCACCAATATGCCCGGCACGGACACGATGTATTCCATTCGAGTGAAGGAGTTCTAGGAAGGGGTGGATCTTGCGGCTAAGTACCCTACTGTCGGAGTGTCACGCTGACCTCCTACCGGAGGCGAACCCTCTTGTTCGGCCCCCGATCCATGACATGTTCAGAACCCTAATGCCTAGAACTTTCATGTATGAACGTTTGTCATTTGTCGTTGAGATTTTGGTTGGCGATTTATCGTAAATTTATTGTAATTGTAACTTTCATCATTTATTATTCAAAGCCATATTTTGAATAATTTCTTTTAAGTGCTTAATGGTGGTCCACTTCCTTCTTGGTGAGGTATCATTGCCCCCCCAAGTATGCTATACACTAACCAGTGGTTTGGATGGCATAGTTTTTAGTCTGCTGTTTACATGAGCCGAGTCCAGCGTTTGTAGCTCGACCTTCGTCGGCCTAAATATGATCAAATAGCTAGTTAAGCTGTGAATATACTAACCTCGTGTAGGTTTTCAGCGATCAAAGCTGGCAGCGTGGTGCCGACTTGTTAAGTTTGCGGTGAGCCAGGCCAAGTTGGACTTATTTCTCAGGTCGGGTTAGATGATGACGGTTAAAATAGTCTATTCTACGGCATCAACATTCTATCCGTTATGAGCTAAAAATAGTAGTTTCAACCTATAAATAGGAACCATTTGAGTTGAATAGCACATGTCGGGTTCGTGAGTCAAGAAATCTGCACTTAGCATTTATTTTCCTGTTTTGATATTATTTAATGCATTATTTGATGATTTTCAAGATACGAAATTTTGTGCTGAGCATCATGGACGATTCTGGAGTGGAGTGAACGAAAGGAATGGGCCTATTGTATTTGAGAACCTTCCAAGTTGAGTCGGCTGAAGAAAAATGACAAAAATACCCCCGGTAACCTGGGAGGCGGTGCCGACTTACCGAGAGTCCAGATCCTTCCGAAACGCGTTTTCTTGGACGATGGGTAGAACTAGGTGTTTCAAAGTCGGTTTAGATAGCTATAAATAAGAGGCTTCTCCTCAAAACACAAGTGTACAATTTTCAAGACAATTAGTATGCAATAAAAGTTCTTTGTTCTTTATTTTATTTATTTTATGAGTTCTGGTTGGAGAGACAACGGAGTCACCGCCTAGGGAGAGATCCGAGGGAGATCTACGCTCATCTTTTAGGGTATGATTTTCTATCTTTTCCATGATCTAGATATGCCGTTGTTCTATTCGATTAGTATGTTTTAATTGCTTATTTAGTTTAATTATGTAGGAGTTAGGTTATTTTACCCCATGTGTTATAGATCTGATTCTTTGGTGAAGAAATCATGAAATAGTAGTTGTGTTCTTCCGATCTGCGATGGTGCCAGCTACGTTGATCGATAAATTTAATTTACATGTTAGTAGCCTGATCAACTATTTGCATGTCATCATAAACTAGCGTGAAATATGAATAGTGAAGTGCTATGTTTGGACATTATCTTGAATGGACCCTAGGAACGTGCTGATCAATGTCGACAGCTGTCTAGGTGGGTTTGCGGTATGAGTTAGCGCTCAATATCGACAGCTCTAGTCTTTTTATGCATATGGGCTATTATGGACCAATTAAGGAGGGAAGCTGGCATATAGATTGTCTACTACCATTGTCGGAGTAGATAGGATTAGGAGTTGTTCCTGTAGCTGAAAAATGAATAAATTCACCAATGGGGAGGACTGTTGCATATGTGGGGGAATGACTAATTAGTCATAATTGAACTAATACTTTAGAAACTCTTGTTGCTCTGTTGAACTTGAATAATTTTGCCAGTTGATTGTTACCAAATTTACTACTGTCTATATTATAGTTGGTCGTAGACCGTTATTGTGACAAGCTCAATCTTGGTAATTAGACGTTCTTATGAGTCTCTGTGGGATCGACCTTGACTCGCCGGTACTCTACTATGATAGACCTAGTCCTATTGCTAGTAAGTGCTTTGCACGCGATCAAGATTTTCTGGCCGCCGTTGCAGGGGACTCGTGTCAAGAATACTTTTTATTTAAGATTGAGTTTTATGTATATATTTGAGTCTGTTTAATTGAGTTTGTTTTATAGTCTGTTAATACTGGAGTCATACAGGGTCGATTTTGTTAAAATCTAGGAAAAAAAAAGCAGCAGGTTTACCGAGGGTCTAAATTTTGGCAGAATCGTTTTTGTCAGTTCAGATTTGAGTCAGTAGTCAGAGTGTGTATTTTTTAGTCTGCCAGGCGTGTGTAACAGCCGGTGAGGCAAGTCACTAACCTTTTTATTTTCTTTTTGTGTCTTGTAGTACATGACAGCTGCCTTTCGTAGTGCTAAACCTGTCCTTAACCGACAGTGTATCGGGTCAAACTGTAGTGCTAGTATGGTGAGTCAGAGTGTCGAATCCTCAGGGAACTTGGTAATTCTTCTAAGTGTGGTTAAACACCAAATAGCTGTTATTAACTCGATCTAAACCGCAATTTTATAACACAGATCACTACTATTCTAGTCAACATAAAATAAATGCGTAATTTAAAAGTTATTCTAATATAATATATATAGATATATAAATATATATAGATGTACATAAATTGTAAAATATATATATAGATATAAATATATAGATACCAATATATTTTAGAACTAGACAGATAAGTTTATAGAACTAGCCAAAGTTTATATAATTGAATTATACGATTTTTCCAGTAAACGGAATGTGCTCGATCTTTCCTTTTATTTTAGGTCCAATTGAGTAAATGAAACGGTGCACTCCTGAGGTTAACAATTCCTCCTCACACGAGCGTATGATATTGTCATATGTCATTGTCATCAGTTCAATCTCCACAACTGCCCCATGCTAATCTCAGTTAGTCTGAACAGGTACCGAGTACAAATCTACCCCGGATAAAAGAGGTTATTCCATTTGTCAGACGGCCGATGTTATTCAAAAGGCTCCAGTTGTCAGGCGGATCGATTTAACTTTCCGGTGTTAGTTTCAATTAAACTATTGATTTTAACATTATTACGATCTCGAGCACAATTTTAATAAGATTAATCTTTCCCAAAACAAATCTGCCCCTGGGTAGGAAACAGGATTCCGTAGTCACGCTTTCGCACGGCCAATTTTACCCTCCGGTTTTTCTATCTTTTATCTCATATCCTAACTTCTCTTGTCAGTTCATCGTTAGGTTATATGGTGCGATTCATCTTGGTTAATTACGCCAATCCGAATATTGTCAATACGTTACAGAATAGAAAAAGATTCAATTAACTCAATTTTAATCAATTTTAATTAGACAGCATTCCTTTACCGAAAAGATCGAAATAAAACGATTACATAACTTTGGCTAGTTATTAGAGTTAGGCTAAAATCATTATAAAAAAACAAACATAAATACTTAAGAAAAGTTACCCGATTACAAATGCTGAATCAGAGTTGTATTCTTCCGGACATTACAACGACTTCAACAACACTGAACTTCTGATAATTTCCCGAGCATTACAACGATACTACGAGATTATTATTTTTGGCTTAAGGCCTATTTACAAACTACAAAATAAAAAAAAGAAAACAAAGAGGAGAAGATATATATATGATATGGTTTATATATATTGGTACACTCGACTCTGTTTGCAAATGAGCTCTTTATATAGAAGTGAATTCCTTGGCCGGACCGGGCCGGTAGTAGGCCGGACCGGGCCGGTGTAATGATGATCTCCACCTTCTTGATTACAATCAGCATGTACGGTGATAATTATATATATATATATATATATATATATATATATATATATATATATATATATATATATATATATATATTATTAAACTTCTAAAATTCATATCTTGAGTTTTGGATCTCCAAAAATCATGATTCAAGCGGCATCGGAAAGCCCTCGGGAAAATCTACAACTTTCGTGAAGAACTCTTCTTCAGATAACGTCGTTTTGATGAGCCATTCGTTTGTCGAAGACATTTCTCGATTACCACTTAATCGAATCGATTAGCCACTTGACCACTTCGATTGACCACTTGACCACTTAAGCTTGTGACACTCTCTAAATCCTTCCAGAGATATAATTATACTTCAACATGTCGATTCTCGGGGTCTTGGTTCATAAATCTGTAATATAATACCACAAATACTCACGTAAATCTGACACGACACTCCGATTTACTAAAATCGGTACAAAATGATAACTTTTTACTATTATTACTAAGTTTTACTACTAACTACTCTAAATTATAAAGATTAACATTTCATACTATTTATACCATAATTTCATATATTTTATATAGAATTCGTTGATAAAACATAATAATATAACGTATATTTAATCATATAAAAGTAGTATATCAACTACTCCCCACTTAGCTTTTGATCGTCCTCGAGCAAAAATAAGCGGTAATAAAAGATAATATAATTGATCAGATTATAGTTTTTAATGTAATTTATATTGTCAATATTATAAATATATTATTTATTCTAATTTAAAATCGTAAGAAGACTGGAAGTGTATATAACTTAAATAACTTAAACATTAAATATTATTTAGATGAAATTGTACATGTAATACTTAATAAGTATAAATAAAATATTAGAATTATTTTTAATCGCAACTATTATGAAATCCTGGAATCAGAAACTTGGTCAGGTAGTTGACAAAAATGGCTTATAGAGTTTAAGCTCAAGATGTTGGCTAATCGGAAAAAAAGGAAATCAAAAAGAAAAAGAGGCAAGTCGTACGTACCTACATCTTCATATTCTTGAAAAAAAAATAATCATCGATTAATAGCATCTCTCTCTCTTTTTTTTATTTTTTATTTAGGAATAAGAACTAAAAGCGTGAGTGTGTGTATAAAATCAAACTTACAAGCATTGCTTCATCAAGATTGTTCGGAGTACTACTCTTTCGATCGAAAATTACAAGTCCGGTTTCCTTAAACTTGTAATCATTCTTGAGATCTTATGATTCGACTTTTTCTTTTTCAATTTGTGCCTTCATTCCCAACAATAGGACATTTCGAGATAATACCCTAGCTGGACTACTATCATCAGGCAATCGGGAGCTTTCGACCTTATAGTGATATAGGACATTTCGTGATAATACCCTACTCACTCAAATCATTGGTAGCTACAACCGATATGTTCTTTTTATTTTTAATTTGTCGATCACAGATAAGGAAGATACCTGGTGTTTGATTAATTCTGTGTAAATATGGTGCTTCGTTCTTAATTCAGAATATATCCGAACTAATTACCAAAATCGACCATCTTGCAAGTGTCATGAGGTAAGATCGAATATACTAATACTTATCTAATTTTTCCAATCTCAGCATATACCAAAACTTAGCTTTTATGTCTTCATTTCTTTTCATAAGTACGTACAAACTTGCGGAATTTCAAGGAAATGTAGACCAAAATTAGCTAAAGTTTGGTTATTTAATCACAATTGACAATTTCGAGTGAGGTCTTGATCACTCTAATCAAGGCTGACATAAGACCAAAAAATTGGAAATTTAGGTAGGCTATTTGACTATAGTTATATTTTTGTGGTGCCAAAAATCGACATTCCTAGTCCAATTCCAAACTCATAATTCATATTGAAAAAAATTATTCTAAAAATTTTACTTATAATTATCAACATACTTATATAATTTCATAAAAACAATATCTTATATTAATTACTCAATTATATAAACTTAAAATCTTATTAAAATCTAAATTAGACATAAAATATGATTATAATATATATAATATACTTTACTTAATTAAAAACTTATTCTTCCAAATTATATCATTTCTTATTCATATTTATATATTACTACTAAAAAAAATTGAAAATAAGTAATAAAATTTTTGATAATTTTATAATTTATAACTATTTTCGAAAATTTTAATGAATTTTCTAACCTAACTCTTACTCCCCACTTACAAAGTGGCATCGTCCCGATGTTCAATGAGTATTAAATAAGTCGGTTGGAAAATAAAATTAAAATTATCTATTATCGTTATTATTCCGATTTTAATTTTAGCGTATACTAATTATATCATTAAATAACAAACAAACTTAAAAAACCGAGACATATATAAATTAAACAAGATAAACTATTACAAACTAAAAAGAAAAACATAAACTTAACTAACTAGAAAAATAAAAAAACTTCAAACTTAACTTACTTAAACTTATTAAAACTTAAACATCATCAACAAACCACCAACAAACTATCTAGATCGTAGACGAACAACCCGGTGTATCAACCGGCAATAATCCAACTCGACTATCTCTAGACGGAAAAATCTCATCTGTCTCCAGCTCTCCCACTCCACTCATCTGAGTACACAGGCGCGAAATCAACCAAGAATTAGGCATAGGTTTGCCCCTACTACCTCTCGTGATTGCAAACTCCAACACCGTCCTTTAAATCAAAATTCCCCAATCGACAAATACACCAACTGCCAAAGCATACAGCAGAAGCATTTCATTATCACTAAGGCTCCCGAAATCCCAAGTAGGATACACCCTAGAATTAATGAAATGTTTCCACGCCTTTAGGTGTGGAAGTAAAGCACGTGTAGACATTTCGTGATTTGTGTCGAAAAGTGGAAACAGACATTGGAAAGACTCATGGACTCTGTTCAAATGATTGTGTGGATTTTGTAAGCCCCAAGTTATCTCAAAATGCTGCATTGAAACCGGTGGAATTGCAAAAATTTGGTTGATAATAGATGAAGAGAAGGGAACAGCCACTCCTCTTACTGAAACAATTTGAGTGATATCGATCATGGACGTCGTCATGAGGGCAGAATAAAATTCTCGAACTATCGAGACATTTATCCTTCCTCTCGGCGTACTGACAAATTTTTTCCAACCAAAACTTCGAATAATAGTTTTTCCCCATTGATCAATCTTATCGACATTTAAACTCTTCTCCAATAGAATTGGAGAATTAGCAAATCGAGGGTGTACAACTATATTCTGAGTAGAAGCTTGAGACTCCGGAGCATCCGGTGTACTTGGCTCGTGTGAATTAACCGACGGTGAGGAGTGGTTCGACATTTTAAAACTAGATGAATTTTTTAAAACAGAGTTGAAAGTAAAAGGAAAGACAGTGAATGATGTGGTAAGGTTTCCTCATGCCCTTACCTCTATTAATAGATGGAAAAGTATACATACGTGGATGCATTAGACGGACTCTAAAAATGACTCACCCCTTTTCCTTCACGGCTCTGGCCGAGTCTAGGCCGGACCGGTCCGGCCTCATCCTGCTTTTACTGAGGACAGAGGTGAAAGTCAAATTGTATTTTGGTTATTTTTTACTTCACGTGCCTATTACTACCTACTTCCTTGAAGATACTTCATAATGATTAACTTGATACGAACGGATAAAACGACACATTATATTTTTGTAAAATGACGTAGTAATTATACAAAAATTATTTTTTGGGTTTTTTAATAGTTTTTAGAAAAACTAAAACGATTTAAAATGCAAACCAAATTTTTATAAAACGACTAAAAAATCAAACTAAACGAAAATGAAAACAAACCAATATCTAAATGAAAAATGTCAAATAAAATGCACAGTAAAAATGTTTAATCAAACAAAGTCTTGAAATTCAATCTTCTTCATAGCCTTCCTCAGGATCGACATGAAAGCTTGAACTTGGAAATGACTGAGAAGCTGGTGGCTGAACTGTAGTCGTGGTCCTGACTGAACTATCAAGACCCATCGAACTCATGCCAGTCGTGATATGTGCAAACTCAGTGAATCCTCCCCAACTAGACATCGCTGGTCTCTCGAACACCCGTCGAAAATACACCCGTCCCACTAGATTGGCTCCCAAAAGGATATGACGATGGATGAAAGCTCGAAGGTGGTGGAATAGGTGTTACCCAGTCTGGTAAGGTATATGGATCTGACTGACAAGGTGGATAGGCAGGATCATTAAAAGTAGGATTACGAAGCAACTGCTCGTTCCTCCTTGAACCTCTACGAATATCATCACACCACTGCCTATTACTTTCAGCATATAAAGCCATGTTGGCTTGACCACGTGCAACGTCTGACACTAAAGATTGAAACATATCATATGTGATAGTGTTGGAGAAAGGAGTTTGTTGAGGCTGACTCGAAAAAGATGGAAAAGAGGAAGATGTGAAAACTGGTGGAGCTGGCTGAGTTTGACTACGTCTAATCAAAGAGCGTATACTACCATCCGGAAGTGTAGTCAAACTCGGTGCAATCAACGGTGCATCCGCCAGAGATAGCTTGTCATTAGGAAGGACTGGTACGCCCACCCTACGACATAAATCAGAGATAAAACAAGGGAAGTACAGATGACTCCCTGGTCTGGCGATGACAATACTCTCGAAAATTCTTTTAAACATGACCTTACCAACATCCACTCTGACATCGTTTACCATCGCCCAAGAGATACAAACATCTTCCTTTCCAAAAGCAGTATGTTTACGTGAAGGGTAGAGATTATGGCTAATAATTAAACCTCTAAAACAATTCCCGTAGTTAAATCGATTTTCTACCCACACAGCGGTTGGGTCAAAAGCATTCTGAGCTCTCAGGGCAGTCTGCTCCAAACTTGCAGGATCATCTAAATTATAAACTGCCCTGTAATCCTCCTCATCAGGAAAAACTTCAACTCCTAGAATTGCATTTATGACTTCAGGGTTAAAAGGAATATTCCTGGCTCTTAGGGGAACAGTTTGCGACTGAGTAAGCTGATCTTGTGACAATGTAGATAAAACTGAATAAAATTCAGCTACTAGAGTCGTGTTTATCTCCCCTTCCCTTCTGGCTGCTAGTTCTAACCACTGTCGTTTTCTAAAAATGTCCTTAACTTCATCACCTAAGTCATCCAAGTCTAATCCTTTTTCAACCAACACATCACATTTACTATAAATTTTATCATATGCTTTCTTAGCCTCAGGTGACGCTGTTTTATCGAAGCTTACTGCTTCTTCTTCAGGTGATAAAAGTACTGTGCCTACGACAGGAGTTAATATAGGAATGTTTGATTTACGCTTTTTAGAGACTTTCCTACTCGACTCAGCCATTCTACGATATTGGTAATGCCAATCAAAAACAAAAACAACAACAAAAACAACAAAAATAAAAATGTCACAACACACTCAAAAATCAAAACAGTTGAAATTAAGCTAAAAATTATGAAAAATACGAAATTGATAACTACATAAACTAAATTATACCTTAATATGAAGAAAACTTTGAAAAGTAGGCCGGAAAAATTGTAGAGTCGCCGGAAAAGAATGTAGCTCGTTTTTGATCCTTTTTGATTTTTTCAAATTTGTGTAGAAGAGAAGAGATGAAAAGGGGAAGAAATCAAGTAGTGGTAGTGTGAGAGGTGAATTTTTGTGGAAGAATTGATAAAAAATTTCGAGTGGTGGGGTTTTTGGGTGTGGGTGCGGCTGTTAGAAGAAATTAGGGAAGAAGAAGAAGAAGAAAAAGAGGGTCCCCGTCCTTTTTTATGTTTTTAGACCCCGGACCGGTCCGGATTAAGGGCCGGATCGGTCCGTGCCCAATTTTTTTATTTTTCCGATATTTTTTTATTTTTTCTTTTTAAAACTCACTAAAATCTTTAAAAATAAAATTTGAAAGAAATTTTATAATTTTATAACAATTTCTAAAAATTTAATAAAATCTTTATAACACTTTAATAAAAAGCTTATAAAAATTTAATAATTTATATCAACTCTTATAAAACATAAAAACTAAAGAAAACTTTCATAAAACTTTTATAAAACTTCTCAAATTTCATAAAGATCCAATTTTATAAAATTCTCAGAAGTTATGCTAAAATTTTATAAAATAAAATATAAGACAAAGACTCGAAACTTAAGGGGTTCCTGATTCTTCGATTTCTAAATCTTCCAAAGTTCTGATATAACGCTCAATCAACCTAACTCCTAAAAATGAAGCATTTGAATTATCTCTCGGAATTCCATCGGGATTTTCGGATAACCACCTAATCGTTCCCTTCCTAACAATATTCAAACACTCATCCTAGGATTTGGTTGTGTTTTTTCCCACAGCGTCCAACATGTTCACTTTTTCCACAGATTCTGCATCTCATCAGAAACTTTGCCCTTCTTTTTATCGCACTTCTTGATGTTCCATTACAAACTTCTCTCAATCTGATCTCTCTCAACAATTTCTTGTTTTGTTCAAAAACTAAAGCTTCTATATCAAACGCGACATCTTTATCTAGGCCTAATTTCAAAAGTAAAATAAAAACTCCTATTCTATCTAAAAAAGGCATCCAGTTCTTTTATGTCTATCCGGTAAAAGACGAAAAGAGTTTAAACATAATTAAAAATACAGAAAAGTAGAGTAAAGATAGATAGTACCTGGTATTCGGTGATTCCGGTTCTCGCTTTTCGCTTCTTTTGTGTTTCTCTCGCTTTTTCAATTTGTCGGGGGATCAATCAGTAGCATTATTTCTTCTTTCAGTGTGATTCCTTCTCCCTCCACAAATAACTTTACTCTGTGGCCATTGGCTATAAAAGTTGTATTTCCATCAGTTAGTTCAACAGCTCCAGATTTGTAAACCCGTGTTACCTTAAATGGACCTGTCCATCTTGACTTAAGCTTACCTGGAAACAACTTTAAACGTGAATTGTACAAAAGCACTCGATCACCTACATGGAACTCACGTTTAAAGATTCTCTTATCATGGAAAGATTTCGTGCGTTCCTTGTAGATTCGAGCGTTTTCATAAGAATCGAGACGAAATTCTTCTAGTTCTGTTAATTGAAGCAATCTAAGATCACCGACAGCCTTAGGATCGAAATTCAGAAATTTTATAGCCCAGAAGGCTCGGTGTTCTAACTCAACTAGGAGATGACAAGACTTACCAAAGACTAGCTTATAGGGAGAACAACCAATTGGTGTTTTAAAAGCTATTCTGTATGCCCATAATGCATCATCTAATTTAACTGCCCAGTTTTTACGATTTGAATCAACTGTTTTTTCCACGATTCTTTTGATTTCTCTATTCGACACCTCTACCTGTCCACTAGTTTGCGGATGATAGGGCGTTCCTAACTTATGCGTTACACCATATTTTTCAACTATCTTAGTAAATGGTCTATTACAAAAATGTGAACCTCTATCACTAATGATAGCCCTCGGAATGCCATATCTGGTAAATATATTCTTTTTAAGGAATCGTATGACAACTTTGGTATCATTAGTGGGAAGAGCTTCGACTTTCTACCCATTTCGAAACATAATCTACCATTACAAGAATAAATATTTTTCCAAAAGATATAGGGAAAGGTCCCATGAAATCTATACCCCAAACATCAAATAACTCACATTCTAAAATAGGTTGCATAGGCATTTCATGTTTTTTAGATACATTTCCCCATTTTTGACACGATTCACAAGATTTAACATACTTATAAGCATCTCTATATAGTGTAGGCCAATAAAAACCACATTGTAAAACTTTAAAAGCAGTTTTCCAACCTCCATGATGACCTCCTGCCTCACGATCATGGCAAAATGATAAAAACACTTAAAATTTCATTATCAGGCACACATTTTCTGATTATCCCATCCGAACATTTACGGAAAAGGTCTGCTTCCCCCCAGTAATAAAATTTTAAGTCATAAAAGAACTTCTTTTTCTGTTGCCAAGTCCAATGAGACTGAATATAATCACAGGTTAAGTAATTAATGATATCTCCAAACCAAGGTGATATTTCCTTAGAAGGAATATTATTTTTTAATAACTGCATGGTTGAAGGAGTATCTATTCTAAATAGTTGTTCATCAGGAAATGAATCTTTAATTTCAATTCCTATTTCTTCATCATTTTCCATTCTACTTAGATGATCTGCTACTACATTCTCACTTCCTTTTTTATCTTGAATTTCAATATCGAATTCTTGAAGTAAGAGAATCCATCTAAGAAGACGATGTTTAGCATCTTTCTTAATTAGTAAATACTTCAGGGCTGAATGGTCTGTATAAATTATTACCTTAGAACCAACAATATATGATCGAAACTTATCTAAGGCAAAAATCACAGCCAACAGTTCTTTTTCGTAGTTGCATAATTAAGTTGAGCCGCGTTTAATGTGTGAGATGCATAGTAAATAGCTTTGAGAATTTTGTTATATCTTTGACCTAAAACAGCTCCTACAACTAATCACTCGCATCACACATAATCTCAAATGGCAAACTCCAATCTGGTGCTACTAGCACTGGTGCAGTAGTCAACCTCGTTTTTAAGGTCTGAAAAGCTTCCATACATTTACTATCAAAGTTAAAAAGGTACTTCCTTTTGAAGTAGATGACTTAGAGGCTTTGCTATTTTTGAAAAATCAGCAATGAACCTTCTATAAAATCCTGCATGTCCGAGAAATCCTCTTAGGGTTCTTAAATTAACGGGTGGAGGTAATTTTTCAATTACTTCGACTTTAGCTTTATCAACTTCAATACCTTCTTCAGAGATTCTGTGACCTAAAACAATCCCTTCTGATACCATTAAGTGAAATTTTTCCCAGTTCAGTACTAAATTGGTTTTATCACAGCGTTGTAACACTCGTTCTAAGTGTAACAAACAAATTTCAAATGAATCTCCGTAAACACTAAAGTCATCCATAAAAATTTCTAAGAATTTCTCAACCATATCAGCAAATATAGCTATCATACACCTTTGAAACGTAGCTAGTGCATTACATAAACCAAACGGCATTCTTTTATAAGCAAAAGTTCCATAAGGACAAGTGAAAGTAGTTTTTTCTCTATCTCCTGCTGCAATGAATATCTGTAAATATCCTGAATAACCATCTAAGAAACAGTAATACTTATGTCCATTTAAACGTTCCAACATGTGAACTATGAATGGAAGTGGATGATGATCTTTCTTAGTATGATCATTTAGTTTTCTAAAATCAATGCACATTCGATAACCGGTAATCTCTCTAGTCGGAATCCATTCATTCCTTTCATTCTCTTTCACTGTTAAACCTCCTTTCTTTGGTACCACTTGAGTTGGACTAACCCATTCACTATCTGATATGGGAAAAATTATCCCCATTTCTAATAGCTTAATGACCTCTTTCTTAACAATTAACTGCAAATTTGGGTTGAGGTGGCGTTGCGGTTGAATACAAGGTTTAGCATTTTCCTTCAGAATTATCTTATGAACGCAAATCTCAGGGCTAATACCTCGAATATCGGCAACTGTCCATCCAAAAGCTTTCTTATGCTTTTTCAACATTCTAAGTAATTGATCTTCTTGTTGCTCAGTTAAAGATGATGAAATAATAACCGGTAATAGATTATTAATTTCAAGAAAAGCATACTTCAGATTTAAAGGTAACGGTTTCAATTCCAGATTCTTAGGTGGATCTTCCAGTGATGGTTTAAGAACTGGTCCTTCTAGTTCTAATTCCAAATACTTATGCCATGATGGTTTAAAAGTAAAACTTCCTTTATCTAGAGAAAGAATTATCTCTTTCATTTCGGTGTCTTTCTCATCTTCCTTATAGATAGACAGAGTTAAGCATTCTTCTAATCTGTCTTCAAAAGTTGTTAACTGATTATCATAGACATAATGAATATCTTCTATAAAAGAACATGATTCTGGTGATTTGTATGGATGGTTCATAGCTTTGAAAATATTGAAAGTAACTTCATCTTCATTGACTCTCAGAATTAATTCTCCTTTCTGGACATCTATTAAAGTTCTTCCTGTAGCTAGAAATGGTCGACCTAAGATAAGTGGCGCTGAATATCCTTCTTCCATTTCCATAACTACAAAGTCTACTGGAAAATAGAACTTGTCTACTTTAACCAATACGTCTTCAATAATTCCTTTAGGGTATTTAATCGATCTATCTGCCATTTGCAGAGTCATTTCAGTTTTCGTAAGATTTCCTATGCTTAGCTTCTTACAATCCTCATAAGACATGAGATTTATACTAGCTCCAAGATCACATAAGACCTTTTTAAACAGAAATCCTCCAATCTCACATGGAATGGTAAAACTTCCAGGATCTTTCAGTTTAGGCGGTAACTTATGCTGCAAAACTGCAGAACATTCTTCATTTAGGCATATATTCTCATATTCCTCTAATTTTTTCTTGTTTGACAGAATATCTTTCAGAAACATTCCATAAGCAGGCATACTAATTAAAGCTTCGATAACAGGGATATTAACATGAATATGACGAAAAGTATCAAGGAAACGAGCATACTTTTGATCAGTTTTAATCTTTTTAATTTGATCTTTAGGTGGGTAAGGTAAAGATTCTAAATCTATAACCTTTGATCCCAAAGTCATTTTCTCTTTTCCTTTCTCCTTAAACTTTTGAGTATTACTTGATCGCCAAGTACCATGATCTTGAGTTTTTTCTGTTAAGACATTCCCCGAATCAATCTCTACTCCAGATTCCTTCAGTTCTTCCTGTTTTTCATCCTTGTTTTCATTATCCTCTACTTAAATCTTTATCCATGGGATCTTTCAAAATCCTAGGGATTTTTACCCATTTTTCACCTTCATTCTCAGGTTCCAAACTTCTATTCCTTTTCAAGAAATTCTCTATAATTTCTTCTTCCTCATCAGTGAATTCAATTTCATCTTTAGTTTCATCATTTTTTCCATCTAAATCATTTTCTACTTCATTATTCCCGAAGTTTTCTACTCCATTACTACCATAGAGTTTTCTACTTCTCGTAACTACAACATTTACCTCTCTTGGGTTTCTTTCAGTATTGCTTGGTAATCCTCCAGGTGGTCTACTGTTGTTACGTTCACCTTCCCTACTCAAATGATCTTCCGTATTCCTTAATGAGGCTTCTATTGTTCTCATTCTGGTATCATGTCCGCTCATAGATGTTTTCATTGAACTCATATCTTTAGTGACTGTACCAATAGAAGTCATCATTGCTTCCATATTCTTAGCTTGAGTAGATACTACACCCATCATATTTTCCATTAGTTTTTCCCATTTTTCAACTCCTTCTGCAGGTTGAGTTGAACTTTGAGTTACTGGTATACTTTGAGTGGTATGTTGAGAAAAGGATCTAGGTAATGATTGTAAATTCTGATTAGATGTGTTTTCTTGATAAACTTGATTATTATTCCTATATGGGACTGGATATGGTGGTTATCCTTGCTTACTAGGGTTTCAGACCATCGATAAGTAGGGTGATCTCTTCTTATAGCATTAAACGAGTTTCAGTATGCATTGTTCAAATTCCTATGCTACTGAAGAAAACTCACCTCCTCTCTTGAATATCCTATTGGTTCTTCGATCCCTAATG
Source organism: Gentiana straminea (assembly GCA_036785695.1). NCBI lineage: Eukaryota > Viridiplantae > Streptophyta > Magnoliopsida > Gentianales > Gentianaceae > Gentiana > Gentiana straminea. The sequence continues at coordinate 6,940,437 of JAVUPR010000224.1, read as the reverse complement.
GCATATTTTCCTGATTCGAGTATTCAGTTGGTGTACTATTTTCTGAACTTTGGTTTTTCTTCGATTGTAGGCCATCAAATTTCCTACTCAAATTTTCTAAATGTGCTAGAACTTCCGTATTAGATGTACATTCTCCTGCAAAAGCTACTTTTCTGGTGCTAGAACCGGTTTCCCACATTCTGTTGTTTTTGGAAATCTTTTCTATAGCATCGTAAACTATTTGAGCTTCACTCATCATTAAAGAACCACCACATGCATGATCTACATCTGCACGTGAATCTTTTCTTAATTTACGACAGAAGAGTTGAATTTGCATATCTAAGGAATAACCATGATCGGGACAGGCTCTTAACAATTTTTTAAATCTTTCCCAGGCATTCCCAATCGTTTCTTCAGATCCTTGTCTAAAGTTAGCAACCTCGACTTTTAATTCCAAATTTCGTCCGGGAGTGAAATATTGTTCTCGTAAATTCGGTTTGAATCTCCTCCCAACTAGTAAGTGAATGATGTGGAAGAGACATAAACCAATCTTGTGCTCGTCCTTTTAAAGAAAAAGGAAACATAGTCATCCTCGTTAATTCCTTATGAGAACCTTGACTTTTGGCTGTATTGCACAGTTCTTCAAAAAGATAGAGATGATGATGTGGATCTTCATCATCCTCTCCTAGGAATTGGGCTCTTGCGTCAATTAAACCAAAAAGATGAGATTTAATTTCGAAATTATTTGCTCCTTCATTGGGTAAAAGTATGGGATTATTAGTCTGGTTTCTTCTTATGGTTTGATCACAGATAGGTCTCGGGTTTGGTGGGTTATTACGATTATTCTGGTTCCGATTCTGATTATTTCTATTATTATTATTATTAGGGTTAACGGGGTTTTGTCCATGCCCTAGAGCATGTTCCAGCCCTTGTTCAGGTGTTTCATCACTGATTTCAGCCATTATCGTATTTCTGTTTGAAGATGATTCGTCAGGATTTCCCTGACTAGTATGACCACGTTTACTCTCTACTCTTAACTGCCTTTCGTAAGTGTTTATGTTAGGCTTATAAGGAGTGAGTGGGGCCTTACCACTTCTGGTCATCAACTAACGAAAATAGAAAATAACACGAAATTGATAGTAGTAGAAAAAATTGGTAACTTACCTATAAGGTAAGTACCAACGAAAAATAAAATAGAAATTGGATAAGAAAAGTGTTGACTTATTCTCGAGAATTTTGAGCTAATACAAGTAGTAACCATAGACACAAAAAAAAGAAATTAGCGACGTTCCCCGGCAATGGCGCCAGAAATCTGACAGCTGCCTTTCATAGTGCTAAACCAGTCCTTAACCGACAGTGTATCTGGTCAAACTGTAGTGCTAGTATGGTGAGTCAGAGTGTCGAATCCTCAGGGAACTTGGTAATTCATCTAAGTGTGGTTAAACACCAAAGAGCAGTTATTAACTCGATCTAAACCGCAATTTTATAACACAGATCACTACTATTCTAGTCAACATAAAATAAATGTGTAATTTAAAAGTTATTCTAATATAATATATATAGATATATAAATATATATAGATGTACATAAATTGTAAAATATATATAGATATAAATATATAGATACCAATATATTTTAGAACTAGACAGATAAGTTTATAGAACTAGCCAAAGTTTATATAATTGAATTATACGATTTTTTTCCAGTAAACGGAATGTGCTCGATCTTTCCTTTTATTTTAGGTCCAATTGAGTAAATGAAACGGTGCACTCCTGAGGTTAACAATTCCTCCTCACACGAGCGTATGAAATTTTCATATATATGTCATTGTCATCAGTTCAATCTCCACAACTGCCCCATGCTAATCTCAGTTAGTCTGAACAGGGTACCGAGTACAAATCTACCCCGGATAAAAGAGGTTATTCCATTTGTCAGACGGCCGATGTTATTCAAAAGGCTCTGGTTGTCAGGCGGATCGATTTAACTTTCCGGTGTTAGTTTCAATTAAACTGTTGATTTTAACATTATTACGATCTCGGGCACAATTTTAATAAGATTAATCTTTTCCAAGACAAATCTGCCCCCGGGTAGGAAATAGGATTCCGTAGTCATGCTTTCGCACGGCCAATTTTACCCTCCGGTTTTTCTATCTTTTATCTCATATCCTAACTTCTCTGGTCAGTTCATCGTTAGGTTATATGGTGCGATTCATCGTGGTTAATTACGCCAATCCGAATATTGTCAATACGTTACAGAATAGAAAAAGATTCAATTAACTCAATTTTAATCAATTTTAATTAGACAGCATTCCTTTACCGAAAAGATCGAAATAAAACGATTACATAACTTTGGCTAGTTATTAGAGTTAGCCTAAAAACATTATAAAAAAAAACAAACATAAATACTTAAGAAAAGTTACCCGATTACAAATGCTGAATCAGAGTTGTATTCTTCCGGACATTACAACGACTTCAACAACACTGAACTTCCGATAATTTCCCGAGCATTACAACGATACTACGAGATTATTATTTTTGGCTTAAGCCCTATTTACAAACTACAAAATAAAAAAAAAAGAAAACAAAGAGGAGAAGATATATATATGATATGGTTTTTATATATTGGTACACTCGACTCTGTTTGCAAATGAGCTCTTTATATAGAAGTGAATTCCTTGGCCGGACCGGGCCGGTAGTAGGCCGGACCGGGCCGGTGTAATGATGATCTCCACCTTCTTGATTACAATCAGCATGTACGGTGATAATTATATATATATATATAATTATTAAACTTCTAAAATTCATATCTCGAGTTCTGGATCTCCAAAAATCATGATTCAAGCGGCATCGGAAAGCCCTCGGGAAAATCTACAACTTTCGTGAAGAACTCTTCTTCAGATAACGTCGTTTTGATGAGCCATTCGTTTGTCGAAGACATTTCTCGATTACCACTTAATCGAATCGATTAGCCACTTGACCACTTCGATTGACCACTTGACCACTTAAGCTTGTGACACTCTCTAAATCCTTCCAGAGATATAATTATACTTCAACATGTCGATTCTCGGGGTCTTGGTTCATAAATCTGTAATATAATACCACAAATACCCACGTAAATCTGACACGACACTCCGATTTACTAAAATCGGTACAAAATGATAACTTTTTACTATTATTACTAAGTTTTACTACTAACTACTCTAAATTATAAAGATTAACATTTCATACTATTTATACCATAATTTCATATATTTTATATAGAATTCGTTGATAAAACATAATAATATAACGTATATTTAATCATATAAAAGTAGTATATCAGTACGCTACACGAAGTTCAGCAGCCAAACTCGAGAGATTCATACATGAGATCGAAAAGTTTGCTAGACAAAAGAGAATGGAAACTCGAGAAAGATCTGTTAGGCTGGCGAACGATGTGAGTATGCTCGAAGGAGATCACAATGAGAGGGAAGAAGAGATTCCACCTTTGGAGGATACATAAATCAACATGGCACAAGGCGGACAGAATGGACAAATGGAGCAGGAGTTGTGCTACAAGCAGATAGGAGAACTCTATAGAGTTGTGCAATGCCGAAGATTGAGCAATTTGTGCCAGCAATTGTTCAGCTAGATAATGCGGCTGAAGTCACCCAAAACCAAATGTGATACAAATGGTGACTAACTACACTACCTTTCACGGAGTAATGAACGAAGATCCTAGTGTACATGTCACCAAATTTCTGTAGATAGTCAGCATGGTCAAGCCTGCAGGAGTACCTGAAGATAACATTAAGTTGAAATTATTTCCATTCACTCTGAAAGACAAAGCGAAGATACGGTTATTGTTTCTAGCACCAGGATCAATGCAAACTTGGACCGATTTGTTGCAGAAGTTTATGAACAAATACTGCCCACCTGGGAAGTCACTTCAGATGAGACAAGACATTATGAATTACAAGCAGAATCCCACTGAAACCTTTGAAGAAGCTTGAGAAAGATTTAAGGAAGCCCAGAGGAGTTGCCCTCACCATGATATCACTTTGCCCGTACGAATGCATAGTTTCTATCACGGATTACGGCCAAGTGAACAAATGAGAGTTGATGCATCAAGCAACAGATGTTTTGCGTTGCTATCACCTGAGGAAGCCGAAGAAAATTTGGAGCAAATAGCACTGACAAGTCAATGGGGAACACATCAAGTTGAAACGGCCAAAGTAGCTGAAGGCGTATTTGGAGAAGATACTTCTCAAAAGATCTTATACCAGCTAATGGTAATGAATTAAAAGATAGATGGAATGCAAGATTGCGTAGCCAAGGTTGAAAAAGTACATGATATAGAAGCAACCAACACTGAGGACTGATGGGAGTCAACTTCACTGCACTTTTGTATATGAAGCTGCCCTGGTTATTACTTTATTGGCATGTTTTGTGTAGTTCTAGACCTGTTTAAGAGTAATATCGAGAGTTATACGCATGGGGAGTTAAACTGTCACATCGATAGTAAACTCCACATTTTTAACGATATTTAGCTCTTTTCCGAGCACTTTTGTCTTGCGGAATTACGCGTGGTGTTCGTTCGTACATGTTATTGCAGGACTTAGGTGACTCGAGGACCCAGAAGGAAATTTTTTGGAATGAGAAACATGATCGTGGCACGAAGGTAGCATGGAAGTGAAGGAAAATCAAGTTTGGAGTGAAATCAAGGCAAACTGGCGTTTGCTCTACCCAAACTGGTGTTTGAATCAAGCTCTAACAAAACTGGCGTTTGGAGAGTTCAAACGGGTGTTAACAGAATCAGTACTAGATACTGAAAGTTAGATTTTCAGACGAACGAGAGTTCAAATTACCCCCAAACGCACGTTTGGATGGGCTCAGCCTGAATCAAGAAAGCTCATACAGATCAGATGAGCGTTCAAGGCAATTCGAAGTTCATTCGTGGAAGAACATGCCCTAATAATCATCATGATCACTAGGGAGACGAGTGTGAACCCGGAGGGGAAACGCTCGTTTGGACCCGACAACTGTATTCACAGTACCTGTCCATTAATCTTTACTTTAACCGATCTTACAAGCACTTTCTAGTCAAGTTGTCTTCACAAAAGTTGTAGGTAATTGAACGAGCTTTCCAATGCATCTTGAATCGTTTAAATCGGAGCTGTACACAGAAAGTTATTGCTGATTTTTTGAAGACAAGTCAAATGGGCCGAGTTGGTCGGCCCAACTAGGTCAAAGTCACGATTTTTGCCTATTTAAGAGCATCTAAACCTAAGGAAATAGATAATTCTGATTTTTATTGGCTTGGACTGAGTTTGAAGCCGGCTTGGGTGCTCAAACCAGCCTCTTCGGCGGTTGTTATGACAGGTTGACATCTAAATAGTCGGATTAGAGCTCTGGACTAGGCTCCGTATTTCAATTTCTTAGTTTAGATTTTTGTATATAGAGTAGAATACGATATTCGATCGATAGCTTGGGGGAGTTCGTGCCTGGGATCATTGTATGAATTAAAGGTTGATATCTTTTGCTGATTTGGGATTCAAAAGTCTTGATCTACAATGTTTTGATCTTCATTATTGTGAGTTTCCTGATTTCGATTTATTTTCTCTCAAATGGTTTTGATTGTGTAGATCATTAGTTTGATGAAATTTTCTCTGGATAAAAGTCTTGTGTTCGGATGGTTTTGCATCATTAAACAAAAACAATTTATAAACCCTAACCTATATGCAAAACTAACTCCTAACCGGCCGAATACCGGGTAATTGCTAGCAAAGCGGAATAAGTAAGGGGTCGATCCACAAGGAATTGGGTTGTTGAATCTAGTTTTATTAATTCCTTTCAATTGTTACTTATGAAAACAAATAAACGAAAGAACAAACTGGACAGAGGATTGTCAGTCCAAAGCCAGGAAGGATAAAAGCGGAAACGAAATCTAAACTATAAACTAAAAAGAAAATAAACTTCTAAGATAACAACGAAGAACAAGGCACAAAGATGATTTCAGTTAATTTTAACGAAGAACAAGCTATGATCCACCTATCTCGCAACTCTCAATTTCTACCCTAGATCGTTTAGTGAAGATTTGATAAAGATGTGGTTCACCTATCAAAGGTATGAATTCCTACTCTGGTAGATAATTTGCCTATTAATCTTCTATCTTTCGATCTTAAAGATTAACGCATCCAAAACAAGGTGTAAGATTTCTCAATCTAGCAACCTTAAAATTCAACCTAATCAACTCTCGTTATTTTTAGGTTAAAAATCTAATCTTTACTACGGTGATCTAGGTCTAACAACGATTCTCATCAACATTAAACATCAATAAGCAACAATCCATCGATATAATTGCATAATCAATATAAAAGCATAATAAAGATACAAGCTTTAATAAAACTCACAAAACAAATCCAAAGAAGAAATCAAGTTGATGCTCGATCGGCTTCACAAGCTTGTTCAAAACGCTTAGCCTCTATCCATCGTTGGAATACAAATCATATAAATAAAAAGGAAGATAAAAAGATGTTTATGATGGTGGGAAAACGCAGCTAGGGCGCCCCCAAAGGGCCTGGGGCGGCCAAGGATCGAATTGTGTGTCTTTAGGGTTGGAAAAACGCGTCTATATATAGATTTTTAGGTCGGTTTCGCTGAGGCGGTGCCGTGGACGCCCGTCCATAGGGTCTGGACGCCAGTCCACTCTGCATAAAAACTTCGAGTCGGGCCGAGCTGGATCAGACGCCCGTCCTCCTTTATTTTCAACGCTCGTCCACTGATTTTGATCCAATCCTGTCCAATTTAACATCATATGGACGCTAGTCCACTCATATCGACGCCAGTTCACTCTAGCTCACCCTGGACGCCAGTTTGATGAATCGGACGCCATCCCGGCCCCGATTTTGCCTCCAATGTGATTGAATTCTTGAATCAACTCCTTCTTCATCCTTCCATTAAACCTTCAATCAAGTATCTTTTCAGCTCCTTCAATCCCTTTCCATGACATGTAAATGTACCTTCAAAACCATAAAAATACGCAAAGTGTAAAACCATAGATAATCACCAATAAAATCACGAAATTAGCTCAAGTTTACACTTAAAGACTTTTAAAACTCATTTGCTCAATAATTCGATTAAACCATTAATTTCTATGCAAATTATATGAATATGGGGGAAATCATTATAAAATATAACGTTATAAATCATATAAAATCACTCTTAACAACTCCCCCACACTTATCTTTTGCTCGTCCCGAGCAAAACAAAACAAGAAAAACAAGGATTACTCATGCATTGAACCACATAAAATCCCATATATCAAATCACAACCGGTCGACTAGCATCAATAACATACATCCCATGCAATAAACAATTACTCGAATGTGTAGTGTGTGCAAAGCCTTCTTCAACTTCCACCGATTCCACACTTGACAATTAAAATCAAGCTAACCAACCAATACCCATTAAAGACAGATAATGAATCACCCTGACTATACATACGCCCTACAAAACTACTCACGTCATAACTAGAGTAATACATGTGTTTTCGAAATCTTTTCAGTTATACCCAGAGGATACTCCCTACAACATATACCTTGGCCTATACTGGGGATAAGGTAGGCGATAACTAAGTCTTTCACTTATTCATACTACTTTCCTTATTTAAGTTGATTCAATTGACTTTCACATTTATACACACATCAGAATGAGCTCTTGCCCGTCATGGCAGAATAGGACATTCATGATATACCCTACCTTACTCAAATCATAAGGCAGCTTTTTCTGACTGTCGTGAGCTTTTGGTCATCATAGTGGTATAGGACATTCGAGATACGCCCTACCTCACTCAAATCATCGACCAGCTTCCGACACACCCAATAATTCTTCATATTTTTCAACTTTTGCATTTGACAGTAAGTTACGTGTTACTTATCACATTCAGGCTTTGGTATATTCACGATACTTCCTACTTCAATTCCAACTACACACATATTACAATTGTCATGACATTAGCACTAAGCAGACGGTCTGATAACCAGAATCAAACATCATCGGTTTAAATGGGTACAGTTTCCTAAGTTCAGCTCGTCATCGAAGAGGCTTACGTGAAAAGAATTCGAGTAAAGGCTTATTTATCAAAGGTCTATGCTAAAATACTAGTCAACTCAGCACAAGTATGGGAATATAACAAGTAAGTAAGCCAACTAAAATCATGCTCGGGACGAACGTGAAATTTTTTGAAAATGTTCAATTTTTTCCACATAGGTACAAGCAATCCCTCCCCCACACTTAAAGATCAACATGTCCTCATGTTGTGCAGAATAAGAAAAACTTAGCTGAGTTGTAGTTTGAAGGTGGCAATTCTGGAAGTGGTCATGATCCAGATCCGGAAATGCGTAAAGAAATCAGTAGACTGTGGACCATCCACCGGAAAACTGGCTTCATCTGAAAGCTCACAATTGCTATCGAAAATATCCTGCACACTTGAAAAACAAAACAAAACGGACCTCGGGGGTAGGGGCACAAAAGATGATAGACAAGGCATTATCATGGAACAAAGCATAAGCAATGCAAAAATTGACAAAAACCGAATCTATGTGAAAAGTAGTGCACAAATGTAACATCGGGAGGAAAGAAGGAATCACATGGATTTTTCAAATTACGAAAATGCAAGTTACCGAACCACAGAAACCGACACCAAAACCCAAGATGACACAAGACAAAACTAGCCCCCCCTTATTCAACAAGAACAAAACAATCCAAAATAATAAAAAAAAACTAATCTTATTATTGGGTTGCCTCCCAACAAGCGCCTTTCTTTAGTGTCTTTGGCTAGACATATTTACTATTCAGCCTGGATCAGGCCACTTAATCTTCCTTCCGGCCACTACTTCGTGTAAGCTCTGGTCATTAGTGTGGCTACAGAAATAGCATCTCACACATGGGGTCAGGTTCTTTACCGCTTTCCAAACATTCTTAATTTTCCCCATTGCAGACTTCTTCATCTTCTTCAATCTTCTCTTCAACTGTGCCTCCCGTTTAAACTCTTCCATATCCCAACTACCAGCCAGAACTTCCTCTACTGGACCACTGCCGTCATTCTCAGAAAACAAATCGGGCGAAAACTCGTCAAACTCATTGACTTCAGGAGTACCACACCCGAGGATGTCGAGGAAGTGAACAATCAAAGGCTTCTCTTTGGGTTGACCGATATAATGCTTACACCTTTGACCATTCACTCTGAACGGCTGGTCACCATGACCTCTTAGTTCTAAAACACCTCCAGGAATGATTTGGAGAATTTCAAAGGGACCGGACCATCGTGTCCTCAGCTTACCAGGGAACAGATGTAACCTGGAATTGTAAAATAAAACTTGATCCCCTACTTGAAATTCTCGCTTCTTGATTTTGGCATCGTGAATGAGTTTTGTCTTTTCTTTACTTATCCTGGCGCTTTCGTAGGCCTGAAGTCTAAATTCGTCTAACTCATGTAACTGTTGCAATCGGTGCTTACCACAAGATTGGGAACCAAAGTTTAAGAACTTAATGGCCCAATACGCTCTATGCTCTAATTCGATTGGCAAGTGGCATGATTTTCCATACACCATCTGATAGGGTGATGTACCCATGGGGGTCTTATAGGCGGTTCGATATGCCCACGACATCATCCAACTTTAGACTCCGCCTTTTCTATGATCGTTAACGCTTTTCTCCAGGATCTTCTTTAAACTTTGGTTGCTTCTCTCAACCTGACCACTAGTCATAGGATGGTATGGTGTGCCAATTTTGTGCCGGACACCATATTTCTCAAGAACTTTCTCCAGAGGTCGGTTGCAAAAGTGTGTCCCTTCATCACTAATCAAGGCGCGTGGACACCCGAATCTCACGAAGATGTTTTTATTTAAAAACTTCATGACCGTCTTATGATCATTGTGAGACGTGGCTTGAGCCTCCACCTATTTCGATACATAATCCACGCAGACTAAGATGTATTTTTTTCCACAAGATGATGGGAATGGTCCCATAAAATCGATGCCCCATACATCAAAGACTTCACATTCTAGGATGGGTTTTAATGGCATGTCGAAACGCCTTGTTAAAGTTCCGGTTCTTTGACACCTATCACAAGCTTTACAGAAAGCTTCTGTATCTTTGAAGATCGTGGGCCAATAGAAGCCGGATTGAAAGATCTTAGCAACGGTTTTCCAAGGACCAAAGTGACCGCCAGTGGGTCCACTGTGGCATTGCTCAATAATATCACGTTGCTCAGATTCTGGAACACATCTTCTCAGCAAACCATCTTTACCAATCTTGAAGAGGTAAGGTTCATCCCAAACGAATGTTTTCATATCCGAGAAGAATTTCTTCTTCTCTTGATAAGACAATTCTAGATCTAGATACTGGGAATGTAAGAAGTAGACGATAGAAGCATACCAAGGATTTTTAGGAGTGCACTTGTCTAGATGCACAACATTCTGGAGAGGAAGGTAAAGGTCAATCCCTTTCCATGACATGTAAATGTACCTTCAAAACCATAAAAACACGCAAAGTGTAAAACCATAGATAATCACCAATAAAATCACGAAATTAGCTCAAGTTTACACTTAAAGACTTTTAAAACTCATTTGCTCAATAATTCGATTAAACCCTTAATTTCTATGCAAATTATATGAATATGGGGGAAATCATTATAAAATATAACGTTATAAATCATATAAAATCACTCTTAACATCTTGATTCAGATCCTTGTTTATGCCGTGAAATAATAAAAGCTTCGAGCTTTTGTCTTGTTCATATACTCTTTGTCCTCTGATTTTAACAGTTATTTTATATTCGACTCAATCTCCTCATGGGATCGACCTCGGACTCTGAACGCACTACCTACGATCGACCTAGTTCACTGCCGGTGAGAAAGTGAGTTTTGCCTAAGGTTTCAGTTTCTATAAATTGTATTTGATCGAGCCTGATTGTGAAATCTTACTTATCAAATTGGTGCCGTTGCAGGGGAGATTGTTTAAAAGTCAATATAAAAAATTGTGTTAGGTCAAGAGAGAAGAAAAAAAACGAAAACATTATTTTCTTAGACTATGTTTGAATGCGATTTTGGTACTTAGCCTCTTCGGAGGCTGATATCTTGTAGGTTGTCCTAGAACTTGGGCCTAGGGAATTATCATCTTGTTTTATTTAGATTTTGATAGGAGCCATGGGATGTTGAAGTGATATTGTCCTGAACTCAGATTGAATACGACTTTGGTACTTAGCCTCTTCGGAGGTTGATATATTGTAAGTCCGGCTAGAACTGGGGCTTAGGGCCTTCGGCTACCATGACTTTTTGAGGGGTTTAAAATATCGTGTGTGTGAGGGGTTTAAAAAAAAGAACTTTTTGGAATAAAGCAAGCTTAGGTGTGCCTAAGAGGAATTCGCGATGAATATAGTGAGGAGTATTTGATTGTGATACATGCTTTCACTACTCGACATGGATGTTTTAATGTGACCCCCTGTGGCCTTTATATGATATGCATAGATATACTGTTCTTTTACCTTTATGGTTATTTTTCCATCTATTGCGGTCCATGTTGAGTGATTGTTTGTGTTTCGAGTCTACTCATGTGTTATGGCTTCTTTATTTTATACCTCCAGTGTATATGTTGCATACTTTTGGACGTGGACCACGTCCCATGCATGTGTTTGCGTTGTTTTCTGTCTATTTGACTTTAGGTATGGGATGCTCTTATAAGAAGATGTCACGAGATTCATTCACGCCTTTCTGCCGGGTCTAAAGCTAAGTCTTATTTCTCTTTCAAAAACACACTGAGGATAGTGTTTCATTCAAAGTGTGGGGTGGTAGACTTAGCTTGGTTTGAGTGGTATGTTTAAATGTGCCAGTTCAGTAATATACTTAGTTTGTGTCTGTTTTCGAGTCAGATTTTAAAATTTTCCAAGGTTTTAACGTCCGTTTGCATGTTTAAACTTCACATTCTCTTGGTAAATGACTTAGCAAAGTAGTAAATACTTATAGGAAGATGCTAGGTTTATCCTATAAACGGAAGTTCTTTTGCACGTTTGGCTTCAATTTTATGGGCCTTAGGATCTAGTGAACGATTATAGTAGAATTGAGCACACTCCGACTGCCTAGATCCCATATTGTAACTTCGAGGCGAAATAGAAGGATTGACTTTGGTTAAACACGGGATGACAGTCCTGGCGCTTCTCTGATCCGACCAGAGCCAAAAGCCAAAATCCCAACATTATACCCTCGTACCCCCTCTAAGCCTTTAATAGGATGGCCTGACCACCGTCCGACATTTACCCATTTGGTTACGTAACCTATATTATCCCTAACCCTGAGCTTTATTATTGGTCACATTTCTTTGATTACCCTACGAGTGTACTTAGTTGTTACTTTAGACACACTTTCTGACACAAGTGTGGGGTGGTGAGAGGTATGTGTCTCGAAGAGGAGTTAGTGATATAAGCTAATACATATGAAGGGGATGATCTCGAGTAATTTATTGATGAGGTTGGTTTGGCTTGAAAAAGGAAAAAAAAACAAAAGAAAATGAATAAATTGAAAAACAAAATGAAAAGAGTTGAATTGAAAAAGAAGAAGTTGGAAACATAAAAGAATAAGAGTTGAGGTTGAAGAAGAAGTGTTATGATTATATATATGATGTTGGAGTGTCGGGAGTCGTTTATTGATATTACTCAGTGCTTTGTGGAGGAGTTTAGTGATTTTACACAGTTTTGATGATGAGAGATTTTTTGATGATTAGGTTCACTCGTACTTTCTCTTTTCCAGTTTCAAATTTCCTTTCGATTAGCCCCTTCTCGAGCCTAATGTTATAACCTTATAAAGTCCTACTGGACCGTGTTTATCCTTGGCTGGTCCCGATTAGTGGAGATGTTATTAAAATGAGTTTTAGTGTAGTCGCGATAGCTAAGCGTCTATAATCCGAACCGGTGATTTGGTCTATGACTTGGAAGCTAATTTTCACACATACACATTCCGTTTGTCTGATAACGATTGAGTCAAGATGTTTGCATTCACTGTTTTACTTATCTTTTACCTTGGCAATGTGAGTGTTTTTATACGCGTTTGTGAAGTTGATCCCTTGGTCTCTTTTAATACGCCTGTTTACTCGAGGATGAGCAAAGGCTAAGTGTGGGGTAGTTGATGGGCGTCAACTTCACTACACTTTTGTTTGTGAATTTGCCCCGGTTAGTACTTTATTTGCATGTTTTGGGTAGTTCTAGACCTGTTTAAGAGTAATATCGAGAGTTATACGCACGGGGAGTTAAACTGTCACATCGATAGTAAACTCCGCCTTTTTAACGATATTTAGCTATTTTCCGAGCACTTTTGTCTTGCAGAATTACACGTGGTGTTCATTCGTACATGTTATTGCAGGACTTAGGTGACTCGAGGACCCAGAAGGCAATGGTTTGGAATGAGAAACATGATCGTGGCATGAAGGTAGCATGGAAGTGAAGGAAAAACAAGTTTGGTGTGAAATCAAGGCAAACTGGCGTTTCCTTTACCCAAACTGGCGTTTGAATCAAGCTCTACCCAAACTGGCATTTGGAGAGTTCAAACGGGCATTCACAGAATCAGCTATTAAAGGTTTGTACTATTACGAGATGATACCGTTCGGACTAAGGAATTCGGGCTCAATATATCTAAGAATGGTCAATCGCATTTTCAGCACAGATAGGGAAGAATATGGAAGCTTACATTGATGATATGGTCGTGAAATCATCCTGCCAAGGCCATGATGCCTATCTCTAAGGGACCTTCGAGAATGTTAAAAAAACACTCGATAGAGTCAACCCGGCCAAATGTGTATTTTGCGTCCAGGCGGGAAAGTTTCTTGGATTTATGGTAAGCCGAAGAGGGATCGAAGCGAACCCAGAAAAGATCGAAGCTTTGATCAACATGAAAGATCCAACCACCATCAAAGAGGTCCTGAGGCTCAATGGACGAGTCATCGCTCTCGGTAGGTTCATCTCCAAGTCGACTGAAAAATTTCTTCATTTCTTCAAGATCCTCGTAAGGAACAAGACTTTTGTGTGGAACGAAGAGTGCTCACAGGCCTTCAAAGACCAGACAGAATACATGGGAAAGCCATCTCATCTAGTTAGCCCAACGTTAGGAGATGAGTTGTTTCTATACCTGGCAGCTACAGATCAGGTTGTTGTTGTTGTTTTTTTCAAGAAGGCCGGCACCCTCCAAAATACCGTCTACTATGTAAGCAAAGCTCTCAGTCAGGTGCAGAGCCGTTATTTAAATATAGAGAAGTTGACCTACTCGCTCGTTATTGCTGCCCGAAAATTAAGGGCATACTTTTCCTCGCATAATATAAATGTTTTAACGGATAGCCTTCTTCACCAAGTATTACACAAGCCTAACCTCTCAGTCTGTTTATTGCATTGGGCCATCGAATTAAATGAGTATGACATTCAATAAAAACCCTGTAAAGTGATCAAGGCCCAAACTTTTGCTGACTTTATCGTCGAGACAAGCTTCACTGCAGATCAAAGCAAAATATCTTCTCCGCATGAAAAAATGTCATGAACGGCTTTGACATCAGTCCCTAGAAAACCTGATGACTGTTGGCAACTTTATGTGGATGGGGCATCTAGCCCAAATGGATGGGGATCATGACTTATATTGTACCAGCCAGGTACGACAGAAGAAGTCGAAAAGGCTCTAAGGTTTGAATTCAGTGCATCAAACAACCAGGACGAATATGAGGCCGTGATAGCAGGCTTGGAGCTTGCCAAAGCAATGTACATTGAGAATGTTGAGGACTACAATGATTCCCAGTTAATCGTGAGCCAGATTACATGTATCAATCAAACTAAAGACGACATCCTCAGTCGATATCTTCAAATTGCCAAAAGGTTGAAAAGTAGTTTTTGTTACTGCGAGTTCATTAAAATTAGTAAAGATGACAATATGCGAGCTGATTATCTGTCCAAGCTATCTATTAAGGACGAGCTCATAAATCCCTTGGTTATGGTCGAGTACCGTTCAGCTCCAGCAATATATCGGGCCGAAGTCATGGACATTGATACACCGTCATATTTTGGCAGACAGACCTCATCCCAACCAATCAAAGATTTTCTATTAGAATCACCAGATCCCCCCATACAAACCTTCTACACATTTGATCCATCTTCAACTTGACACTACCAATGATGCGGTAAATACCAAGCCAAAAGCAGTAAACACCTTGTATAACAGTGGAATCAAGTTGAAGTCTACCAACACTAGAAAGAGTAGATCCTTTCCATTTACTGAAATAATCCCTCAAAGTGGCAAATAAGGGGTCATAATGAACAACTCTGCCTTTTGATCATCAAACAAACCAGCACAAAACATCTTAGACTTAAGAAAATTTGGCACAAGGCTTCAGCATTCATCAAAGATAGATAAGCAATTCATCAAAAGAGTGAGAGAGATAGGATCACCTCTAGCAAAAAGCATCAGATCATCAGCAAAGGCAACATGATTGATCTACTGATTCTCGCATCCAACATGATAATTAAATTCAGAATCCTTCCCCAAAGTCCTTAGCATTCTAGAGAAGTATTCCATACCAATAACAAAAAAGAAAGGAGATAGGGGATCACCTTGTCTAACACCCCTTTTGTCTAGAAAACCCCATTTATTTCACCATTTATAGACAGAGAGTAGGATGCAGTACTAACAAATAACATTATCCACTTCACAACCTGTCTGGAAAAAAAACCCCTTCATAACAGCCTCCATGAAGGACCAATAGACAGAATCAAAATCCTTTTTTGATATTAACCTTGATCAAACACCTAGGAGGGCCACTTTTGACACCAAAGTGTATAATCAACTCTTGACACAAGGAAATAATATATGTCATTGCCCTTCCATCAACAAAACCAGTCTGAGCCTCATCAATAAGATTAGGCAAACAAGCAGATAATCTGGTAGCCAAATTGTTGGATATCACCTTATATGTAACATTACAGCAGGAGATAGGTCTGTAATCACCAACAATGGTGGTATAATAAGTCTTAGGGATCAAAGCAATTATTGCATAATTGATCTGTTTCAAAATGGAATCATTGTGGAAGAATTCCAAAACAGTATTAATGAAGCCACTTCCAACAATATCCTAGGATCTCTTGAAGAAGCCAGTAGAATGGCCATCAGGACCAGGAGATTTATCATCAGAGAAAGAAAATAAGGCCTTCTTGACTTCCACAGCAGTAACAACCTTAATCAGGTCCCCAATACAATCCCTAGGAACAACAAGGCCAGGATTGACAACATCCTCATCAATAGGAGTAGCCTGAACCGCAGTACCAAGAAAAACAACGTAGAAACAAACAAAAGCATACCCAATCTGATCATAGGAGGTGGTAAAAATGTTATCAGCATCGAACCCGTTCTTGATTTCTTTAAACTAGATTTTTTTCCTCACCCTAGCAAGCTGCACCTTGCTACGGTGATACCTTTTTGCTTTTGATTTTTTTCTTTTCTTGAGTAGAAATTTGAAGCGCCAAGCTTTCATGGATTCATTTTTGTCAAGATTCAATGCTCAAGTGACACCAACTGATGAGAGGATGTATGGATATGGGCTTAACCAATTTAAAATGAGATATTCTAATTGCGGTAACAACCATCATGATGCTTAGTGCAACGTAGATTTCTCATCTTACAAGTGGAATAAGAATGTTGGCTATGGTGCAGGTTATGAGGATCAATATCAATATAACCATAATCTCAATGCAACAACATATAATGGTGAATGGAGTAACCATCCTTATTCTCCGTGGGGTCAAGATCGAAGCAATTGGCAACAACAAGTGTCCCCTCACTCTGAGCCCAAGTCTATCATTGAGATTTTGTTAGAGAAACTATAGAGAGTCGTGAGGAATTTTCTAGAGAAATGGCACACCTATTGCGTCCTACTCCAGAAAAAAGGGAACCGTATTTGGGAGAATTAGTTGCACATAATCGCCATGTTCTTGAAGAGGTTGTAAGTGAAAAGGAGATGATGGTGATTCAAGAGAAAAAGGTTGACCTTGAAAGTTGTGGGGATGAAAACTGTGATCCTTATGAAATCCCACAATGTCTTGATCTAAATGTTTTCGGTGATGATTTCTCAAAGATTGCTGAGTGTTTGGGCCTTCGTATTAACGAGGGTGGAGCCACCTGGAAATTCAAACCATCTTCGCAAGATAATGGTGCAATAAATCCAGATTGAACATTGATGAGCCAAGAAGAGGATGAAAAGGGAGGTAACATTACGGTGCATGACTCTAATTTATTTGATAATGTTTATTATCCTTCCCTGAGTAGCGATGTTTAATTTATGGATGTTGAATATATTGATATTTCACCTCTGTTAGTCCATGATTCTCTTTGGTTCATTGTGAGCGTTGATCAAAAGATGTATAATTTGTTAGGTGGCACTTCCTTCTATAGAGCTAAACCTTATTGAGAAGACATGATTATAGGCTCCCAATGCCATATTTGAAAATCCTTGTTAATACTCTTGATATGTGGAGAAAAATGCAAAGGGATGCGCTTCTTTGGTTTAGTCCTCCTTGAGAATGATGTTTAAAGAAAGTCCAACTGAAGACTATAAATTTCAGAATGTGTTTTTCATTTTTTTTCTTGCATGTTTAGTGAATAAATAAAGGAAGAGAGTTGTCTTCTCGGTCCTTTGGTCTTGGTTTGTTTTGTTTTTGTGTCTCTTTTGCAGAGAGAAAAATGTGCACGTGTGGTATTTTCTCTTCCTTGGATTTGTTCCTTTAGAACTTGTGTTGAGTCTTGTTGATGTTACTATGGCATGTACAAACACGTAGAAATGATTGAGGCATTCGTTTCTACCTTTCACCACACTATATACCTTATACCTTTTAAGCCTTGATCGCTATTATACCCATTTTTCCTTTTCACTTTACTTCCACTACACCATAAATTGAACAATCCCAAAAAAGGGTAGCCCAATTCCTTTCACCCAACCTTAGGACTAACTAGGGCATGTGGCTATCAAATTTGTTGTACTAGTATGTAATGATCGAACTTGGGGGAAATTCATATTTGTACTACGTGTTTCTTTCTTTGTTTGAAAAAAAAATTATGAAAAAAAGAGAAAAAAAAAGAATGAAAAAAAAGAAAAAAAAGTAAAAGAAGTCAATAAATGAGGCAATCAAAAAAAAAAAACAACCTCCTAAATATTATTTGTTCTATTTGTTAGTACTAAAGAGGGAGTTGTATCATTATTCTCCCAAAAGTAGAGAAATTATCCTTTGTATTTTCATTTGTTTGGAAATAATGTGTTTGACCCCTTGCACGTGTATGACATTGATGTTTTATAGTCATGTGTTTTGCTAGTCCTAATGGTTTTCCCCATTTCTTATACCTTTTTCTACACCTATCACATTTTTTTTTTCTTACATGGGTTTTTCTCTCTTACCATCTTTTTTCCCAAAGACCTTAGGATTTATGTGTTGCACAATGCCTTGGTGATTTATATGAGACGATATACAAGCAGATAGTAGGAAATTTTCAATGGAATGAGCTTGAGAGTTTAGTCACCTCACAAATGTTGAGCGTTGAGTGATTTATCCCGTGAGGGTCTATTTTCTTGGTCTATGTTGTTTTCCATTGACAATTTTTGTTCACTTTTGCTCATGATATGATAAAAAAAAGGATTTGTCAGTCTATGTCTTGTGTTTTGAATGTCGGGATGAACTTTATTGATGCTCGTGTGTTGTTCATCTTCGTCTATTGCTATGTCATGTGTGATCTTCTTAGTCCGTCTCGTCTTGAGTCTTTTAGTTTTCTTGGGAACAAGCAAAGACTTAAGCTTTGGGGAGTGATATGTTCCTAAAAAGTCGAATAAATCTAGATGTTTTGGACTCATTTTGGTGTCGTGTGTTGTTATTTTGTGTTATTTTTATCCTTTTCGGGCTAGATTACTGTGGATGTTTCAATTATTGCAACATTGTTAGATATTGGAAGAAAAAGGCCCAAAAAATGGAGCTAAAGTGGAAGAGTTCAAAAGCCAGCCTCTGTCACACCCAGGGTGTGACATTTTCAGAAATTTGATCCTAACCAACAAAATGTTCTGATTGGTCGAAATTTCACCAACATATTTTCCTTCATATTGGCATGATTTTTTATGAATTGGGGGAGCCCACACACAAGAAGAGTCCAAGATTGATAGATATTTGATTTAGAGATTTTCTTGATTAAATTAATTATGGAAACTTGTATTTATGATATAATTATCCCTTTTATACTCCCCTAAGTCGTAAAATCAGAATTCACGCCTCCAACATCAGATTTTAGTCGACTATTGCTCCTCTTTTATTCACCATCTTCTCATATCCCCAAGAACAAGGATTTTAGGTTTTAAGAATTCAAGAACGAAGCTTTTTCAAGGTCAGCTTCAAATGTATAAAAAGGTCTTGGTATTTCACCCGAATAATCAACCTTTATTATATGAGAATTTGGTATAACGGAGATTGATCACTTATGTTTAACTGGTGTATCTATTTGAGAAACTCTTCCTAAATCAATAGTGCTTGATTCAGAGAGGTTTTCAAGATACCTAACGCTTTGGGATTTTGTAAAAGAGATACCGACTCTTCCATCCTCATATTCCGTAACATAACTACGTTGATTGTTTGGCCTTAAGTTGTTACTAGAAGGTGGTTTGGTTTCTCCCTCGAGGAACCATTCATTTGGAATATTTAAGTCTTTCCATTGAATCATTCTAGGAATATTAGGATTTGCACGAGAGAAGTCAGTTTGTAACAAAAGGTTGAGCCTTTCGGACATGTATTTCTTGCTCTAGTTGCAAAAGCTGACATCATAGTCTCGTAGTAGACTCTATAGATGATTGCAATAGGTATAGATCCTTCAAGCATTCTATAATTATGAGTCTTTATTTTCAAGACTAGGCTTTCAGACAATTTTTGTCTGAGAGTGGTACTGATAGGTTTGGAAAGCAATTAAAGGATATATGTCATGTACAAAGGCTGGACTCAATTGAACTGAGAAGGGAGTCTTCATAGCATGTATGCCTAGCATCCCTAAGCATGACAAAAATAGAAGTATTCAAGCCATCTTTTGTGGGGAGTTTATTTCCGACCTGAATGGGAGAAATCTCTCCTCGATCACTGAGGCCTCTGATACCAAAGAGGCCGTAGTGATCAAGCAAGGGGGGACAACGGGACATGGAAGGATACGGATATAGAGAGATATATAAAGATACAATTAATAAGTGCAAAAAATAAAAAGAAAGTAAGAACATAAATAATAAACTGGAAGATGACCAGTTACGAGCCTAGCTGGGGAGATAACTAATTGGAATAGTAAATATAAATATAAATATAATATATATATATATATATATATATAGAGTAAATATGTCGGTAAAAACGGAACTTCTTTTTTTATAAGTATACTATACTATATATATATATATATATAAAATAATAGTAATAATATACTATAACCACGACTGAGAAGATAACTCAGTGGATAAGTTATATAAACATATATAATAAAAATAAAAGTAAAACTAAAATAATAAAAATAAAATAACAATAAAAGTAACAACTGGATTAAGGACCAGTTGGACGGAACAGTATTAAACGATCGTGAGAACCCCTAATCTTGTTGAAAGAGTCACCACAGATCTCACGGAACAGTAAGTAGTCTGTTGACGGAAAACAACTGTTCATATGTCGGAATAGTATCCACTATGAAAGATGTCTGGAAAACAGAAAAATAAAAGAAAAGGTGGTGCTATAATTGCTGCCACATGTGTATTAGATGATAGTAATTAGGTAAAGAAACTCTTTATAGAAGAATAGTATATCTCAAACTTTGACTACCGGTTACCGGAAAACACCGCTCGCCGGAGTTGTTATACAAATTCCTGGTGGAACCAAACATCAAACAAGTCCAAGTTGGACGTAACTTCAAACTTAAAGATCAAGTTAAAGTTGAATCTAACTTCTTTATAGTATAGAAGAAAGACCAATCAAGAACATTACAAGAATTATAGTAATGAAAGAAGAAATTGGAAATTGGTAAAGAGTTGGAGGTTTTGCTTCAAAGAAAATTTTCTTTCTTTGTTTTTCTCTCTCTTTTTTTGCCTCCTCCCTTCATGCTTTCTAACCCTTGCTATTATAGGCAATTTTGGGTGCAAATATCAAGCCATGAATAGTGTATAATAGTGACTTTTTCCAAGTGCTTGATATAATGGAGCATAATACCATATAGTGCTTTGACATGGCAAAATCCATTTTTTGGTGGGAAATATGGGTCCCATGGTGTAAATATATTTGTCTTTGGTCGTACATATTGTGTAGTAAATAGTAATTTTGACGTAGTAACTTTTCATCACCTTAAGAGTAATCACTGACGCGACAAAATTGCTGCTTTCCTGTAATTCCTTCGGAGTATAGAAAAGAATACTACATTGATATTGATCAACTGGTTTATTTTTGTTTTTAGGAACAATTAATGATTTATCCCTTCTTGTTCATATCCCTCATATTTATACCGGTTGACAAGCTGATGATACTTGGTCTCCGCTTTTACGGGTGAATATGAGGTATTTTTTATAGGATTGTCGGGATATTCTACATAGAATTTGTATATCAGATTTTCGAAGACAAGCCTATTTCTTATCTTAGAGTTATGAAGATGGAGTCCTTCCCATAAATCAAAAGCCACGGTTCTAGATCTCCAATTGTTAATTTTTTCTCTTCTTGTCTTTATACTATCCATATTATAATGGTATTCACCTTGCTGGTAGTTTTCAAGTGGATCCTCTTGTACTCTTTCAAGATATATTACAGGGATGCTGGTTCAATCTTATCGCCCATCCATTCTAGGGATTTTGAATTAATGTCAGCAATGATCCAATGTACCGGGTGATGCGGATTTATGGAATATTTTGACAAGGGTAACAAATGTTTTCCCCAGGCTGCGTTGTTCAAGAAGGTTTCCATATGTCTTGAAGAGAATCCAGTCTACAAGACCAAAATCTAGAAGAGTTTGTATTGTGATTATATCCCCTTCAAATAGTAATCCCTCTGGATACAATGTCTGGAATACTTCAAAATCAACAGCATATTTGTTAATTTTGAAGTCCAATGTACACTCACATGGTTTGTTGTGGCAGTGCTTCGAACATTTTGTTGTCTGCTATGATAGTACTCATGTTGAATGATTATTCCAGGTACATAGAGCCTTCCATTCCATAACAATTTGAGGAAGCCATGAATATTTTCTTCCCTCATTTTGAACTTCTCTCTTGCCTTTTCAAAGATGAGGTCTTGAATGGAGTTTGGCAAATTTTGAATTGTTGGTGAGGAAAGAAAAACGTTTTTACTTGATCAAGTATGTCATGTTCTTCTTCTTTGTATCTCCTTTTTGTTCTTTCTTTTGCACAAAATCTCCAAAGGTTCGTACTTCCTTATTGGTCATATCACCATTTCTTTCGAAGCCCTGTCATTGATGGAATTATTCGGTTTTGTATTAATTCGTCTTTGATTGTATCTTCCAAGAAGTAGTCAGTCAGTGGGACTGTTTTTTAGGAATTCAATGGTTTTATTTAAAGAAGGGAATTTGTAAAAAAAGGAGTTTAGAGCTGAAAAGGATTTTTCTGCAAGAGACAGTGTTTTGTATATTCCCGGCCTATGACCCCTGATAACCACGTAGTAATGTGATTTACTGGACTGACTCCATTTTGGAACAAACTCATCCTTTTATTTTTTAGATATCGTAATTATGATATCTTTTGGATGTCGTGAGGGCAACCCTTCTTTGTATTTCATCTTTATGGAGGCATTCATTCTGTTGTGAGAAAATGGATATAATACGTTTTCCTTTTGGATACATAGATATTTACATATGGTTTCAAATTTCATTTGTAACCAGTATCTGGATTTCATATGTTTTTCACATAGAATCCGAGATTTCATTAGTAGCCAAGTATCATTAGGATTTTGAATCCTTATGTAATGGTAGGAACTTTTTGAAAATGCTTCCTTTCTTGGTGATGAGTATTGTTCGTGGAAACCAATACAATGTGTAGGCTTACCATGTTTTTTTATGATTTTTCTTGTGATCAACCTTATTTCTTTTGAGGATGGTTTTTTCTGATGTATCCTGTTTCACGATTTCTTTAATTAATTTGATTCAATTTTTATACCAAAGAAAATAAACAGAAATATAAATTGAACCATAATTTTTTAAGGAATTTCGTGACCAAGCTATGCATAATTGAGAAAATATTTCATATAAGACTATTAGTTCATGTATTAAATGATAGAGGGAATTCTTTAAATATTTCAAATTCTCTTTTTATTATTTTTGAAGAGAAAGAATTACCCATATGGATGTTTGTGGGAGGATTACCAGAACCATTATCAACAAATATGTGATATCGAGAAAGGATGTGTTTTGGACCAAAGTGAATTCTCCATATAAATAGTTTAATATGAGTATGCTTCTTCTTACCAATTTTTCATATTAGCCAACATCGTGATTGTCTATCAAATTTGGGATATATAAAGACAGGGTGGAGGCATAAAACATAATCTTTCAACCAATCCAATATAATACATTATAGTGTTCGATGAATTAGCTGGGCTCTATTTATAAGGCCTAAATTGATTATAAAATTATTGGAGTGAAACCTTAGTTGAAGAAATTTGAATCTTAAAGTTTAATTCACTTCTTCTGACATTTGTGAAGAAGGGTATTGTTTATAATTTTTCCCATTTTTGACTTCTTTAATGGGTAACAATAACCGTCCTTTATAATTCTTGTAAGTATTTAGATTTCTCTAGAATCTTGATTTTATAATGAATTTGGAATAGATCCTTAGAAGTAAAGCACATCTTTTTTTTAGAAAAGTGAAGGATTATTACCTTTGAATATTATATGTATTTGTTGTACCATTCCCTGAATATTAATTACTTTTTCGACAAGTTACCCATTAACGTTGATATTGAAATGTAATTTTAGTAGAAGAATTTTGGTGGATCTTAAGGCTTGATTCACTTCTTATGAAACTTTTAAAGAAGTGAATTCTTTGTTTTCCACAATGTTATGTTTATGAATGAAATGATTCGTTGGAATTCTAGCCTATTGTTTAATGGCTATCCATTTCAGAACCTTTGTATTGATGATATTACGGGTCATAATAAGTACTTTTAGCATTAATATTGTTGGCACTTTTAACCGTTCTAACATGCTGATTTAACAAAACCATAACAGACATTGCAACAATAACTTAACATATTCAGAAAATAATAAATCGGAAATAATAAAATGAAAACTTATGGATTGAGGCGAGTTTAACACTCTATCCTTAAGACGAATTTGCGCCGAATTCGTGTCCATGGTAATCACAATCGTCTCCCAAGATAGAACAATCCTTACCTTCTAATCAGATGACACTTGTAATGATTTAGAAGCGGCGAACTCAAAAGCCTGGTTAATAATCTCTTTTGACTCAATTATGCAAAACGTTGATACACATATGTTATTAGCCTTGGATATATTGTTAAGTTCTGTTTTTCTATTCTCTCATCACCAAAAAAATATTCAGTCTTTAGTGATATATATATAAGATGTCAAAGGGGCCAAATGAACCAATATCTCATTTCCATTATTTCCAAAGTGTCGTGGGTTGTTTCTTGTTCAAGAGTCACACATATTAATTGAACATATGCAACCCAATCCAAAGGTTAAGTACATGCATCTCATAATATTAGTTTGAAAATAAGACATTACGGCAAATTAATATATATATATATATATATATATATATATATATATATATATATATATATATATATATATATATAACCGAATTTTATTAATTTGTTTATCTTTAAATAATAATTTCTCATTCACCAAAAAAACAAATTATATCATCAAATAAACTATGATCACTTATTCGGATATAGGCGTCCCTTAATCCGTATAAACGATATTGGAATATTTCCGACATTCCCCCACATGAATGAGAAATTATGACTCCCCCCCCCACTAAATTGCAGTATTAACGCATATGCGATGCAGACACTGAAGAGATTACAAGCGGAAATCTATTGCATCGGGCGAGGTGGTTTTCTGCTTTGAACATTCCCTAGTAGAATATCATCGGACATACTCGGCTAAGCAATGAACTAGGTCTTGAATTGCTCAGGCTTTGGTGTATACCTAGACTATGATACACACACAATAGACTCCCTACCATTATCGATTTCTCATGGTTGTGTCCATTTTGGCCCTGGATCACTCTTGGTTTTAGAAAGTGTCATAAAGAATTCAAGCCTTTAAATTCCCACAGAAGCGGCCCCACTTCACACTTACATAAGAGACCTCCCATCAAGAGTACTCTGCAATACCCTACTTGGCTTAGCCATAGTATAGGGGTCATTAAAAGCATTAGCTTAACCTAAAATAATCACAGACCACACTTTTGTTTATAACAGAATGGGTAAGTGTTAACTGTCCCTTATAACTTAGTTTTCCCTTTTGAACAACGATCTTGGGATCTACAGTCACTATGGTTGAGTTACCATCACAAGGGAACATGCGTATAGGCTTCAGTCTCATTCAGTTTGTCAAAAAATTGACACCCGATCTCTAGCTAAACATTTTTATATGCGGATCCGCAAGATTCTCCTCCGACTTTATACAATTGAGGAAATCAAACCATTAGAGATCAATTAATAAATGGTATTGTGTCTACGATGTGTGAATCGTGACTTACCATTTTCCATATTACCGTGTGCTTGTTATATCACTTACCGACTATTGCATGCTAATAACAGTGATAGATTTTAAGCCACACGCAATATCTTTCCAAGGAATTCTGAATTAATTCAACTTCTATTTTCATTTATTGCTTTTGTTACGTCACTTTATTTAGGTAAATTCCATTTACCAATCACCCCCACATTTCCAAGAATCCAATGAAGTTTAAGTCAAGAGGATATTCTTCCCCCACTGGTTTTGGGTAAATCTCAAGTTAATCACCATCATTTCGAACATTAGTTGATTAAGGTTAGTGTAGTTCTATGATTTGATGAATGTTGTGGGTACCAAAACAAAATTCATTAAACCTTGCATCACACTTTCCACCTTGATCACCACGAATTGATTTAACTTGTTTATTATGTCGATTTAAATGCATTAATAACTTCATCATTACATCTTAAAATGAATATCATAATAGTGAAAGCAAATCCATAATTAATATGAATATCATAATAGTGAAAGCAAATCCACAATTAATATGAATATAAACAACAATATATGTACATATATTCACAATAATTACTTGTCACCACATTGTGTAAGTACAATCATTAGGATGTTCACTTGAACATCAAAATACAAATTTATACAGATACTACACATACATAATAGTGCATAAATTAATTTGTTTATTACAAACCACGACTTAATTAAAGTCATATTTACTGAAAGAAGCTCAGAGATATATTTTTGCAAACATCACGCAGAGAGATTCAACTCATCCATAGTTTCAGTAACTATTTCTGCTATGTTTGCTTGCTCAATCTTTCGAGGCTTTCTGCATTTGCGGTGTCCTTGTTTCCCGCAATTAAAGCATTTACCAATGAACTTCTTAACCTCTTGATTGCTTTTCGAACTTTCACCTTTGAATTTCCTTTTATGGCCCTTTCCATTGTTTTTGGATTCCACCATGTGTGCCTTGGAATGCCCTATCATTATGCCATTATCAGAATTTCTGTTATCTTCTTCAATTCTGAGTCGCATCACAAGGCCATCCATAGTCATTTCCTTATGCTTATGCTTTAGATAGCTCTTGTAGTCCTTCCACGAAGGTGGAAGCTTTTCAATGATAGCAGCAACCTGGAATGCCTCACTAATCAACATTCCTTCTTCTTCAAGCACCTCAAAAATGATAACTTGCAATTCTTCCACTTGGCTAACCACTGATCGTGAACCCATCATTTTATAACCCATAAATCTGCCCACAATAAATTTCTTTTTTCCAGCATCCTCGGTTCTATATTTCTTCTCCAATGCCTACCACAAATCTTTTGAGGTTTTGTACATTGAGAATACATTGTAGAGAGTGTTCTCCAGGCTGTTGAGAATGTAGTTCCTGCACAAAAAATCAGAGTGTTTCCACGCATCAAGAGTAGTGACAGATTCCTGATAATTTTCCCCTTCTTGGACAACTGGGGCAGTTTCTATCACCATTCTAGCCAGATTGAGGGTGGTTAAGTAGAAAAGCCTCTTTTGATGCCATCTCTTAAAATCCTGTCCTCCGAATTTCTCAGGTTTCTCAAGGTGGGATGACGGAGTGGACTGGACTGGTACTTGCTTTGCAATGGTTGAATTAGCAGTTATTCCTTCCATTTCTGTGTATCACAGAAGATCAACAATTAACTTTGTTCAATACTTTACCAACACAAAGTACTACTATTAATGCTTAAGTATTAATACATGAATAACTATTATTCTGTCGACCAATAAATTGTATTTCTCGAATTAAATATATGGATGCAAGTAATCTCACTATGCTTATTCCTTAGGTAAACAACACATATGTAAACTACAGTAAGTTACTGCATATATGAGTTGTGTATAGGCACAATTCCTGAAACTGAATATACATACTGCAAGTCACGTATCTTCTCACATATATTGTTGAATAGATACTACTAGTTACTGTTCTAATCATGTAAAAGACACCACAGACTTCAACAAACTAGTTAAAGGCTAGCGTAAGTAATTATTTAGAAATTCACGTCCTGTATAACTTCCTTATGCACAGTAAACCTACATGACTGTTCATATGTTCAACTTCAACATCATCTTCTACATTTCAGAAAGAAAGAAACCTATCGTGTAACGTCCCGTTCCCGGACACCGAGTCTTTATCCGGAAATCGAAACGTTCGGCATGCATAATATTAAATAAATAATATTACACGTAAATCTCTACTACGTCGTATCAAATAAAAGCAAACGGAAGCTAAGAGAGACTCGGGTAATTTTTTTTCAAATAATCAAGAATAGAAATAAAGAACTAAAGAGGTAATGTAATATTATTATATTCGAAACGAAACCAACGAATCCAAAATGTACGAATTCCAAAGTACTAGAAGTAAAATACAGAATCCCAAAAGTAATCCAAGTCTATGAAATAAATGAATAAACAAGGTCTTCAAGTCCGGCATCCTCAAATGTCGTCATCAAAGTCCTCCTCGAACTCATCATTTACATGTTCGTCTTCTCTCCCCCAAACACATAAATAAACATGCATTTGAGGTAAGTACATTGTACGAAGTACGAAGTAAAAGCTACAATATAATTAAGGTTTATTATTAAAAGATTTGCCTTACTGAGACCGACTCGATCTAGGGTTCACTACATCCCCATCGACACGTCGTGACTATACGTTTCTAACTTAGCTTATCTTTGTTACATCATTACTCAAGGACACAATGCATGGTGAAAATTCTACCACGAGATATACTTGCCAACTACGGTGATTAGCACCGGTAGTCCCGGGATCTCCCCGGTATGCATATACGTTAGATGGATTTCCTCCACTACCCTTCAGCCTTTTGAGCCAGTAGAGTTGTCCACCTTTTATGAACGTATCACATCGCCGATTTGAATCAGTGTCTAACCAAGAATAGATGACGTTTTAGCTTTTACTACACTTATGTAATTATTAATGTGAATTAACCAGTCACCTAAGTGTTTTCAAGTAATACTCACCTTATCAGCTCTACTCCCTCCCTTAGACAACTAGGTATCACATCCTATCAATTACACAGACATTGATGAACCCTAGTTCATCAAAGCACAAGCCCTTTCATGCCCTTCCGACGGATCCGAACTTCAACTCCCTTTAAGAGTACATTCGGTGTTTTAACTGAAAGAATCAGAAACTCAGTCGGGGCTTGTTCATATTTAATTAGTGCTATTTAATCATGAATTAAGGTTTAAAATTCAAAGCATAGCTTAAAACAACATTACATAGAAAACTGGGCAATGGGTGCGCATTACTCTGGAATGTGTACGCATTGAACCTGCTGCACTTATTCTAAGCAATCCTGTATCAGGAATGCGTGCGCATTGCTAGCCAATGCGTACGCATCCTACGCAGAAAAAGCCCTAAAACCTGTTTTTCAACCCTTAACGATCTCTACTCATTTTCAAAACATCTTGCACATGAATTATGGCAGAAAAACAGTACAAAAACATGTCTTTTTAGATCCGAAACAAAACTTAATCCTTAAACATCATCTAAGCTTAAAACTTGATACAATATGCATCCAAAACATGAGCTATTCTACTCTAAACCACAATTAGATTGTAGGAAGAGCTTCTTACCTTTAGCAAGCTTATTCCAACAGCAAAAACTCAGAAAAACAACAGCTAAAACCGATCTTTCTCTTATCAAAGCTTCAAATTTCTGCAATCAAATCGTTGCCTTCTTCACAACGATTCCGGCGCTCTACTCTGATCTAAAAACCGTTGAGAATCGACTTAGCAATTGATGAAAAATCCCTCAGCCCTAATTTCTTGCCACACATGCAGAACACAATTTAGGAGGTGGAGAAATCTGATTTCTGTTAGGTTATAAGAATTGTGGAGATTTATTTTCCTTAAATAACAAATCCCAAAAAAAGGATAAAGATCTTATTATCTTCCTTTATCATAAAAAAATCAGATTTATCAAATCAAAAAAAGATAAAGATCTTATTATCTTCCTTAATTATAAAAATCAGATTTTTCCTCCTTAAATATATACATATATATCTCGAAATATATATATATATATATAATTTAACAAATACTTCAACTCCGAATAAAAGGAACCGAACCAAATATTTCGTTTTCGCAAAATGACACGTCTGCCTTTTCCCGAAAATCGGAATGTTACATATCGTCAGAGGTGAAACATATATTTATGCATCCTGTAAATTTATTTATTTATATCATTTATCAAGTTGCATATAACAAAACATTGAAGTTGTCTTGTAAAGCATCAGGATTAGGCTTTACAAAATAAAATTTAAAGCAGCAAAAGAAATTAGGCTTTACAAGCTGTACTCCTTTGATCTATTTGAGATGCAACCTGTAGTGATTGCACTGCAGTTGCACTTACCGGATAAATACTTCGTGTCCTTCTCAACCAACCAGGATCTCAATGCTGTGGTGTCTAACAGCTTTCTATCCAGAACCATGTTGACTCAATTTTTTCACATGAACAAAACAAACGACATAGCAGATTCCCTACAACTTCTATACCAAGATTTCCCTAAATATTTTGTTTGGGATTCAAGAAAATGCATATGGACTCAACGAAAGAAAGGGAAAGTTGTAGGACGTATTGTATCAGTCAGTCCAGTTGAAGGTGATAGATATTACCTTCGGTTGTTGTTGAATCACATAAGAGCACCCCAAATCATATGATGACCTGTTAACGTTTGAGGGGTACCTACACACTACGTTTAGACAGGCGGCTTTAGCATGAAATCTGCTCGCTACAGATTATGACCTAGATAAATGCCTGGAGGAGGCTACGTCATATCAAATGTCTAGATAACTACGCAATCTTTTTGCATCTATTCTTGCTTTATCCTCACAATCTAACCCAAGATTCCTTTGGGAAAAGTACCAAAACTCCTTCTATGATGATTACTTAAGAACCCAGTCAACATCAAGCCTCCATAACTCGGAAATGCGATTGAAGGCTCTGGAAGATATATCGGCCTTTCTAGATGAAATGGGTAAGAGATTAGAAGATTTCCACCTTGGCCCTCAGGCTGATCTGGTATCCCAGCGTATCAAAGTAACCAAAGAAATTTCATATGAGCAGAACATGCCAGTGGCCGATACTGACATTCTTAGTGCCTAAAAACATAATAAAGAACAACGCTACGCTTACGATACAATTTTACATCTTCATTGATGGTCCAGGAGGGACATGGAAGACTTACCTTTATAAAGCAATTATGGCAGCTCTTAGGTCCGAAGGACATATTGTAGTAGCAACAGCAACCTCTGGAGTAGCTGCATGTGCACTCCCCGGAGATAGAACTGCACACTCACGTTTTAAATTACCTTTCAACGATGAGAATAAGAAAATCGCCAATTTCAGCAAACAATCTGGAACAACAAGGCTTATAAAGGAAGCCAAACTAATTATTTGGGATGAAGCCCCAATGGCACATAGTGAGGCTGTGGAGGCGTTCGCTGAAATGCTTAAAGACATAACCGAGGTCGATTTACCATTTGCGGACAAAGTTGTCGTGTTTGGCGGAGATTTCCGCCAGTGGTTACAAGAGCAGGTAGGCAAGAACAATTAGATGCAAGCTTATTTAATTCTCCTCTCTGGCCTTACCTTACCAAAATACGGCTTACCGAAAACATGATGTCGGTAACTGACCCTTCCTTTGTTCAATACGTTCTGCGAATAGGAAATGGAATAGAACCTCAAGACGAAAGTGGAAATATCATTCTGCCTGCAAACATAACTATTCCTTTTGACGATTTTAAAATATCACTACATCAACTAATCAATTTTGTCTACCCTAACATGGTTTCATTCACTAATGATCATGAGGCAGTTATGAATAGAGCCATACTAGCACCTACAAATGAGTGTGTCGACGATGTAAACAGTGCTATGCTGGGTAAAATGGATGGAGAAATAACAACGTACATAAGTACTGATGTAACTATCGATCCCCAATATCAAGGAGATTATGAGGACTTCCTAAATTCACTAAATCCTAGCAGTCTTCCCCCACATAGGCTACTACTTAAAGTTAATTCACTAGTAATGCTGTTATGAAATATCAGTCCGATCGAAAGACTATGCAGTGGCACTAGACTAATTTGCAAAGAACTAAAAATACACACAATAGTCGTCGAGATTGCAACGGGCCCTTTCGCTGGACAAACGACCATATTACATAAGATACCTTTGGAATCATCCAATAACGATAAATTTGGGATTCCTTTCAAGCAATATCAATTTCCAGTATGGCTCTGTTACGCTATGACAATTAACAAGGCACGGGGTCAAAGATCATGTCGGGATATATTTACGGGAACCAGTTTTTTCCCATGGTCAACTCTACGTGGTTTTTTCACGAGTCAGGAGATTCGACACACTAAAAGTACTAATAGCACCATCAACATTCATGGATAAATTAGAAAGAAATACAACACAGAATATAGTTTTCCAAGAGATCATTCAAAAGGCACAAAATTATGAACAACTTTTGCCTCTAAACAATGATGAAAATTAGAACCGTACTTTAATTTTTGTAAATTACATACCCTTATTAATAGTATTCATTGCTAATCTAACAACAATCTCCTAAGTCTTGGTGAAAGGAAAGAATTATTTCTCAATTGCAGAAATCACTCTCTCAATTACTGACTGGAGGGTGAAGGTCTTAGTGCTTGACAAAACAAATGCCTATACAAGCGAGGGTGGCCGTAGGACTCAAAAAGTACTCCTACAAGATAAAGAGGTACATAAAAAGGTAGTATCATTATTTTCTCTTCTTTGCTCAATATTCAACCTTTGTTTATCACTTGTTCTTATTACTATGTAACAAGGAAATAACATTGAAGCTATTCTATGGGACCACACTATTGAGGTGCTGAAACAAAGCCTTCACCCGTTCTCAATGTACATCATCGGTGGAGCACGAGTTCAGCCCATTAAACCTGCATTCCTGCATATGTCACCTGGCATGACATTGAAATGGGTATTCACAGCATCAACCTACATACGACCAATAACAGAAACACATGAAACCATTCCTTACCCTGTTATAGAGACGGTACCCATGGCAAACATCCACTCACTCGCAGGCACCAAAACTATGATTGGTATGTAAACCCAAATTACATTGTCAGCATTGTTTCCTTCATACAGACTATATTATACTCACACTTAATAGCCTCGTCCTGCTATTTTTCTACTATCAGGTATAATAGCTACATTCATCGACATAAAACCACCAAAAGAACGAGAGGTCAAATCAAGGCTGGTACAACTCCAAGAATACACTGTTATAAATCAGGAGTAAGTTTGCCCTTCAGTTCAACACTTCAAAATCATCGAAAAATACCCGGTGAAATAAGCCTGTCATATGTACTTATACACTCCTTACGCAAGCTAAAACCATTGATGCTAACAATGTGGGAAGAGTTTCTCACCAATCAAGGCGCACAAATATACGGAAACAGGGAAACCATGCCCATTATCGTCTGTAGGGGACTTACAGCTACACCATTCTCAGGTTCGGATTATATCTAACAAAATTCCTCAAATCTTGCATCAGTACATTCATGAGCATAAGTACTTAACGCTCGTATCTTATAAAGGTAGTTCACTATCAACCGTTCCGTTTTCTTACATCACATTGGATCCAGACATTCCACATGTCGAAGAACTGCGTAACTGGTAAGATCACCTACGTTAGTCGCTCAATTGTTAACAAGAACAGGTCACATAGGCAAGTTCTAACTAATGTCTTCAAATGCAGGGTGGATGCAAACAAGGAGCTCATCAAAGGTCTTTCCCAACGACCTACCAACAGCTATCTGGAATCAACAAAAGACAACAACGAATCCATACAGATAACTGACATATTGCTCATACAAGCAGACACAAAGGTATATAACACACAAAATTCACAACAAATAAATTAGACGTACACACGCATATTCGTATTGCCATTAACGAATATTGATTATTATATAAATTGATGATCAATGCCTTAATTAATGATAGGTATTTCTCTGCAATGTTTATTCCAGTACCTAACGAGGTCTTTCTTCTTCTAATTTCATTTCATTCGAAACAACCAGTGCATGTGTTCAATGTTTGGTTATTTTTAAGGTGACAAAAACCTCTGCTTTTCCCCTGTGAATTGATGACTACGTGTCTCGCTTATATTGCAATAAAATAAAGGAACACTGATATTCAATTTGTCATCTGCCATTACTTGCACAACTCTATTTTTGGCCCATTAAGTGGCTGCCGCACAGGCAGACAAGGGTGTGTTTTACTGTCAGAAATGTGCTACTGAATTCTTTCACAAATGCTGTAACATCCGACTCTCACCTTGCTAAAATTTGATTCTCTCCTTTCATTAAATTGTATTTAAAGTATCCAAATGGAGAAGCCTCAATGCAATGTATTCAGACTAAAAGGCCCGTGGTACACAATTATGCTTAACCTTGATATATTCCCGTTTTCTTCTACATCTGTGTATTATTCATATTGATTATTCTGTCCGGTTGATTATTTTTTTGTTGGAGTTACTGGTAATTTTATTCTACACTGTTGTAAACTTGAGGTATCATTTCACCTATGTCTTTGCCATTATGAACAGTACATTAGTGGTAGTTGGTTATACAAAACGGATAGCATGTATACACAGCACTTACGGCCGTCACTGCACTTAGCACAATCTTCAGTTGGCAGAACATCCACATCAAGGCCTCGATGTCAATTCCGGATTTACTCCAGAAAGTGTACTACTCCACCTGTCCAAAATGATCTAAGCTCATAGAAGCACAAGGGAATGAGGGGTTCCACTGCAACACATGTAACACCGAACAAATCGCAGTCCCACGGTACCTTTACA
This sequence comes from Gentiana straminea, assembly GCA_036785695.1. Lineage (NCBI taxonomy): Eukaryota > Viridiplantae > Streptophyta > Magnoliopsida > Gentianales > Gentianaceae > Gentiana > Gentiana straminea. Next base: position 6,905,754 of record JAVUPR010000224.1, on the reverse strand, counting down.
ACTACATATACACCTCTCAATTCATTCACCATGTATGCAAACTGCAACCATAGTTAAAAAACCATGCCAAACACGGGTGCAAGGTCAGTGTGGAACTTGAAGACGCTACAGGAAACATAACAACAACACTGTTTGACAAGTGTGTAGAGAAGTTCCTACAACAGACTGCTACCAAGCTCCATGAAATGGATGCCCAGGTAGGAAATTACATAACCAACTGTTCTGCTCTTCTAATAAACGTACTCATCCTAATGACTTCACTCACACAAACATTGAAGGGAATGAAAATTTTGCTTGCCAAGACTGACAAGGAGCTGAGGCCCAAAAAACTAATTGTAGAAATCAGATCTTCAAACAAAAAATACACCGACAAAAAGACAAGGTACACAGTTCAAGAGTGGATAGAAGCAGCAATTTATCCAACATCAACATCTAAGAAAAATGAAAGCGGCAAAGAACTCGGGAGTACTCCAGGTAATACCTACCACCTTCATATTGCCCGCCATAATCTCTGTAAGATAATACACACTAACATTCTGCATTATCTATGCCTTTTATAGACAAAAAATAGGGGCAAAAATTCAGGACAACACTGCAAGAAACACCCGAGCCTGACCACCGTAACAATGAAAAATGGCCGCGTGATGACACGGATCCCGTAGCAATAAAGAAAGTGAAGTTGGAATTCCCAGAAACTGCAACGCAGATGCAACTACGTAAATCATGATAGCCTTACCAAACCACTGACAGTCTTTTGCCACATAACTCAGGCCTTAGGAGTGTCTTACTAAATCTCCATTTTGGAATGTACATAGGCATCAGGACAGTCAGTAGCAACATGTAGATGATGTAACTCCACCTGACAATGACAGTACAATGGCTACCACACTTTTGTAATGCTGGATGTCAGCCTTCTATATACAGTAGCACTAAGGATCAATGCATCCGTAAAATAGTTTTATCGGCACATTACAGCTTCAATAAGGCCGAATACACGAAACATAAGTATGTAATGTTCGAAAATATTACTTTTGTTATGTACATCAAAGCTTAATACAGAGTCTACATATAAAGCACCACACAAACAAACAGCCCTAAACGACCTCCGGAGATAAACCTAAAAATAACAAGGCCCACCGTGCGAAGCACGGTGCGCTTACCTAGTTTCAATTATTTCTAAACTGTCGTGGGTTGTTTCATGTTCAAGAGTCACATATATTAATTGAACATATGCAACCCAATCCAAAGGTTAAGCACATGTATCTCATAATAATAGTTTGAAAATAAGACATTACGGTAAATATATATATATATATATATATATATATATATATATATATATATATATATATATATATATATATATATATATATATAAAAAACCAAGTTTTATTAATTTGTGTATCTTTAAATAATAATTTCTCATTCACCAAAAAACAAATTTTATCATCAAATAAACTATGATCACTTATTCGGATATAGGCGTCCCTTAATCCGTATAAACGATTATCGGAATATTTCCAACAAATATTTGGAGTGAACCAACGATACAAGTATTTCTTGAAGAAACAATATTGTTTAACTCTGAGGCTTGGATCTTTGATTTCTAATTTAATCCTAGTTTTTTCAAAGAAAACTTTTCATAAGTTTCTATTAAAGCACTGACATGATATCTTATACATGTATTTATAATGTCGGTGTAAAGGTTATTAATATCCCTAAAATGACGTTTTAAGGAAAGGACACTACCTTGTATGAATAGAATCAAAGGATGGTAGAAGAGGGACCTACTTCTTTAATCATACACAAGTAAGAAATCGGTAATGAGTATCAAAGTGTTTAATACCTTAAAACATAGTTTTGAATATCTTTTAGGAAAGTATATGTTTATATCATTATCGGATTTTCCTAAATATTTTGTTGAGTTGTTTGATCTAATAACAGCATATAGTCTTTCTTTTTTGGAAGTTTGAACATAGTACGGATGATGAATTTTGTCATCACATTTGTTATCTTGATAATGAAGTTTTGTATTTTGAACAATCCTTTCTTCATCTTTGATTGATTTAGAATCATGCGTAGTGCCATAAATGTCTAGATGGAAATAATTATTGCTAACTTTGATGCAAGCCTTAGGTAACTTAGTGAATGGTCTAGTATGACTTTGGTATAAGACAAATCCTTTGAATATATACTTGTAAACAAAATAGACTGTTAAACAATATTAAAAAGAATTGTAACTAGTGAACATGGATACACCAACAAATTGTGGGATAACGTCCCTTTCGTTAGATGGACGGATGTCTCTTATTTAAAAATAGAGGTTTTATATATCTTATTAAAACATATTTAATATATTGGCTATGTGAAAGAAAAGCGACTAAGTAAAAATAAGTATTACTGTGATCATCTCTTTCTTTGATAGTGTAATATATTTGTGCTTTAAAGAAGCAGCCATTAAAAACCTTGTACTTTTCAAAATCTCTTTTTAAAAGAAATAATAATTTATTCAGAAATTTCACCTTCCAAAATGGTTTAGCATTTAATGGTATTGCCAAATGAAAAGTGGTTTGGAAAACATAAGGATTTAAAATTGACATAAATGAATCATTAATATTGTTTAAAGATCCTTCCAAAGATTTGTCTTATACGAAAGTCATACTAGACCAATTACTGAGTTAACTAAGGTTTACTTCAAAGGTAGCAGTAATTATGTCCATCTAGACATTTATGGCACTAGGTATGATTATAAACCAATCAAAGATGAAGAAAGGATTGTTCAAAATACAAAACTTCATTATCAAGATAACATATGCGAAGACAAAATTCATCATTCGTACTATGATCAAACTTCCAAAAAAATAAAGAATATATGCTTTTATTAGATCAAACAACTCAACAAAATATTTAGGAAAATCAGATAATGATACAAACATATACTTTATTAAATGATATTCAAAACTATGTTTTAAGGTAATAAACACTTTGTACTCATTACCGATTTCTTACTTGTTTATGATCAAAGAGAGAGGTACCTCATCTACCATACTTTGATTGTATTCATACAAGTTAGTGTCCTTTCCATAAAACGTCATTTTAAGGCTATTAATAACCTTTACACCGTCATTATAAATACATATATAAGATATCATGTCAGTGCTTTAATGGAAACTTATGAAAAGTTTTCGTTGAAAAAACTTGGATTAAATAAGAAATCTAACATCCATGCCTCAGAGTTAAACAATAATGTTTCTTTAAGAAATACTTGTATCGTTGGTGTACTCCAAATATTAGTGCTAAAAATACTTATTATAACCCGTAATATCATCAATTCAAAGGTTCTGATATGGATAGCCATTAAACAACATGCTAGAATTCCAAAGAACAATTTTATTCATAAACATAACATTGTGGAAAATAAAGAATTCACTTCTTTAGATGTATCAGAAGAGGTGAATCAAGCCTTAAGATCCACCAAATTCTTCAACTAAAATTACATTTCGATATCAACATGAATGGGTTTTTTTTTTTTTTTTTTTTTTTTTTAACAGCCAAAAACTTTTCATATATCAGCAAGATGCTAAAAAATTACAACATTTGGTTTAAGAAAATAAAACAACTAAACTATCCCAGCCAAATGGATAACCAGAACAAAAGATATAACCAGAACCATTTCGAAATAAACCAATTCCCAGCTCCCAAAAATTATGATGCCGCCAACAACGGATTTGCTTTCCAATCCACCCACTCTAATTTCCTGAGACCCTTAAAATTTGATAACCATGAAAAGGAAAGCCTCTGAACATCTCTGAAGATCAATTCCGGATTCAAAACTTGAGAATGAAAAATGACTTTGTTCCGATGAATCCAAATTTCCCATGCCGTGACACTAACGATAGCTGACCACAAAGTAGAAGCCCAATTCGAATAAGAATTTCCAAGTGTCACAAATAGTAAGTCGCTAAATGAGAAAACATTTAGCCTAGGTAACTTGCACCAACTAAGAACATGAGACCATATCAAAAGAGTCACATCACATGCAAATAAAAGATGATTAACGATTCTTCAAATTCATAGCGAGCGGACACAAAGAATCCCGCAAACCGACACCACGAAGCATAAGATTCGGTTTTGTGGGAATTCTTTTGAGGCTAGCTTTCCACATGAAAAGATTCACTTTCGAAGGTAACAACTTGTTCCACTTTGCCACTCGCTCATTAGCCGAGAAAGCAAATTTAAAAAATTCCTCCTCTAATAATTTACGCAAATACGCCACCGAAAAACCGCCATTGGAGCATAGACTCCAACTCAATTTGTCCCTTGTACCCGCATTTCCACAAACAACTTTAATAACCTCCTCCAACTCTCCTACTTCCTCCTCCTCAAAACCCCTCAACCTCCTCCTCCAAGCCCATTGAAAAACACAACTCGCCTTCAACCCATTTAACCACACTTCCAACAACACCATATTTGACCAAGGACAACCTATATAGTCTAGGATATGCAACACACAAAGGACTGCTACCCACCCAAACATCTTCCCAGAATCTTACCCTATTCCCATCTCCCACCACCTAACGTTCCGACCCCAATAAAACAACCCCAGCCTTTTTAGCAATTTTAACAGCCCCCACAATACCCTTCCACACACCCCCTCCCAGCCGAACTTCATCCTCCTCCCAAGCACCCTCAACCCCGTAAATAGACACTATCACTCTCCTCCATAAAGCATTTGGTTCAGAAATAAACCTCCACCACCATTTACCTAGCAAAGACAAATTCTGCACCTTAAGGCTACCCACACCGATGCCCCCAAAGATTTCGGAGCTTGCAACTTTTTCCAATGAACCCAAGAAATTTTTTGAAGGACCCATCCCCACCCCAAAAAAAAAGAAGATCTCACACTTTCCAAAATTTTTAACACACATTTAGGAGGCTTGTAGACAGAGAAGAAGAAGAGCGGAAGAGCACTTAGAACGGCTTTGATGAGAACCAATCTGCCACCCTCCGACAAAGAAGACCACTTCCAAGCACACAGTTTCGCCTTACTTTTCTGAATAATGTCTTCCCAAGCCTTAGCTCTCTTCATATTTTGCCCCACCCAAAGCCCCAAGTATTTAAAAGGCAATGCACTTCTCTTACAAGTGAAAAAATTTGCCGCATTGATAACATCTTCATCCCGGACTTTTATTCCTGCCAAAGAGCTTTTTCCCATATTAATTTTCAAACCGAAATTTTCTCAAAGCATGCTAAAATCCTTTTAAGGTTCCTCAGATTTTCTAGACTCCACTTCCCCAAGAACACCGTATCGTCAGCATATTGAAGATGAGAGATTGGAATTTGCTCATTTCCAATAAGAACCCCACAATATTTTCCTTTTGAAACTGCTTCCTTCATAATGGGTTACTTGTCGAAAAAGTAATTAATATTCAGGGAATGGTACAACAAAAACATATACTATTCAAAGGTAATAATCCTTTAATTTTCTAAAAAAATGTGCTTTACTTCTAAGAATCTATTCCAAATTCGTTAAAATATCAAGACTATGGAGAAAGCTAAATACTTACAAGAATTATAGCAGACGGTTATTGTTACCCATTAAAGAAGTAAAAAAAGGGAAAAATTATAAACAATACCATTCTTCACAAATATCAGAAGAAGTGAATCAAACTTTAAGATTCAAGATTCTTCAACTAAGGTTGCACTCCAATAATTTTATAATCAGCTTAGGCCTTACTAATAGAGCCTAGTTAATTCATCGAATAATATTATGTATTATATTGGATTGGTTGAAAGATTAAGTTTTAAGGCTCCACCCTGCCTTTATATATCCCAAAATTAATAGACAATCAAGATGTTGGCTAATGCGAAAAATTGGTAAGAAGAAGTATACTGATATTAAACTATTTATATGGTGAATTCACTTTGATCCATAAAAACATATGTTCTCGATATCACATATTTGTTAATGGTTCTGGTAATCCTTCCACAAACATCCGTATGGGTAAGTCTTTTTCTTCAAAAATAATAAAAAAGAATTTAAAATATTTAAAGAATTCCCTCTATCATTTAATACATGAACTAATAGTCTTATATGAAATATTTTCTCAAATATACACAGCTTTGTCACGAAATTCCTTAAAAAATTATTGTCCAATTTATATTTATTCTCTTTGGTATAAAAATCGAATCAATTTAATTAAAGAAATCGTAAAAGAAGATACATCAGATAAAACCATCCTCAAAAGAAATGACACAATTTTTAAAACATATAAATTGAAAATGTGCTTTAGTCCAAGGCAACATTTTCCCCAATTCCATAAAATTACTGTTGTCCAAGGGAGAATGAACCGGCAACCACACAAGGCCTGGTCACAAAACTTCTCAAAAAGGGATGTTGATCATAAAAAACCCCATAGCATTTCCATCAAAAGGCATAATGAAATATTTGAGAAAAGAAGAAATGATAAGACAAGACACTCCAATTGGTTCACAAGAGTTCAAACCAAACAAACAACCAGTTAACAACGGGCTATGTAATTTTATATGGCATACATACGAAATCCAGGACTATACACCAACGGAGTCCGAGATCCTATGTCTAAGACCTATGACCTGTAGGTACTCGAGATTCATGAAATTTCTATGTAAAAAAAATTTGAAATTTGGATACTTGTACAAACAAAATACAAGATGCTATGTGCAATGTATAGCAGTCCTGGTATTGGACACTAATATGCGTAGCGGTTAAAAAATTACAACGCTGTAACGCCCCGTTCCCGGATACCGAGTCCTTACCCGGAAATGGAACGTTCGGCACGTATAATATAAAATAAGGTTATATATTATACGTAAGCCTCTACTACGTCGTATCGAGTTACGTGAAAATTTATAATGAAAGCTAAAAAGACTCGGGTCTGTATTTTTTTGTACAAGTTGAGAATAGAAACACCATCAACTAAAGATAGAACAGAAAACTTACATCCACGAATCAAAACAGTACGATGTCTTAACCCAAAAACTATGACAATGAAACAAGGTCCAAAAAAATGAAATACATCAAGTACTAAAATAGAAGTGTATCAAAAATTATGAAAATAACAACGACAATCCAAGAATATATCCAGTCTTCATATATCATCTTCATATACCTCGTCAAACTCTGGCTTAACCTGTTCGTCTTCTCAATTCCCCAAATACAACAAAAGATGCATTCGAGGTAAGTACAAAAGTACTCAGCAAGAAATAGAAGCTATTGAATTAATTAAGTTCGCAAAGAAAGGTTCACGGTTTGACCGACTCAATTCTAGGGTTCACTTCATGCTCATCAACATGTTGTGACTAATTGTTTCTAGCTTAGATTATCTTTGTTACATCGGCACTCAAGGGCACAACGCATGGTGCTACCCACCACGAGGTATCGATTGCAACCTATCAGTGGATCACACCAATAGCCACGGGTTGAGACCCGACAACGTACACGTTCGGCGAAGTCCCCCGCCATTTAGCCGTTTATAGGCCAGCGAGTTATTCACTTTATCTCGAACGCCCACGCATCGCGATATTGTCAAATGCCTTACCAAGAGTGTTACGAGGTTTAATCTTTTAACTAAGCAAGTACGTTCTTTATTAACTGCCACCCGGGTATTTTCAAGTAAGCTCCCTCACCCTAATACTCTCCTTCCTAAACCACTAGACACCGACGAGGCCTAACACATACACGTACATTGATGAATACTAATTCATCAATGCACGAAAGCCAATCATGCTCTTCCGATCGTCCCGAACTTCAACTCCCTTGAAGAGTACATTCGGTGCCGGAACTAAACGCATCAGAAGCTTAATCATGGCTTGCTCAGGTTTATATAAGGTTTTCATAACATGTTTAAAAGTGTAACATGCTAACAACATGCTTAAGAAACTGAATAACAATTAACAATTGAAAGAAAGGCAAAACACAGATGAATGCCCGCTTAACCCTAACTGGACGCCCGTCCGAAAGAGAGGACGCCCGTCCAATAAGCTTGAACGCTCGTTCACCAAACTCAGTTACATCCTGTATATAAAACGACCTATCAGACGCCCGTCCAGAGAAGCTGAACGCCCGTCCGAAAAGAGACTAAGGCTGGACGCCCGTCCACATAAGGCAGACACCCGTCCACCTGGACTTCCACTTGAACCCTAATTTCCTCAATACGATCACCATGTCGTTTCTTGCACAAACAAAGAGCAAAAAGGCAACATATTTGGCACGAGAAAACTACATCTAATGTTACCAATACCTCCATAGGTAATAACCAAACCAAAACTTGACATTCTAACATCAAAACATGACCACAACAAGGCTCTAGTTTCTCCAAAACATAACTAACTCAATAGAGAAGATTTTCTCACCTTTTCACAGCAATCCTTCAGGCCAAAACTCAGAAAAACAGCAGGAAATCCTTAGAGATTCCAACAAGAACCTATCCAAATTACAACCAAACCAAGAACCGATTGAGATTGGAGTTTCTAACAACAAAAACTACAAGAGAGACGAAACCTTCAATCCAATTGTGACAAAACGTGAAGAAACCAAAACCAGGGCCGTATTCTTACCTCAGCGAAACCGGGATATTCTGCTATCAAAACGGTCCTTGCTTTTCCACGATTCTCCTGCTTCAAACGGAACTAAAATCGGTGAAGTAACGAACCGGGAATCGGGGAAAGTCTCTAGGCTTCTCCTTTGCTTCAAAAATATTTCAGGCTCTCTCTTCTCTCCCTTTCTCTTCTAACGTAGAGGGAAATATGTAACCTCCAACTTGAATAATGGGGAGATTAATTTCCCCATTAATTCTCCCATAAACCACATTACCACTAAACCCCTAAGTTTCCAATAGTCACAAATCAGTCCCCAGGATTATATATATATACATTCTCAGAAAAATACATATATATTATAAATAAAATACTTAATTTCCATAGTGAGTAAATATAATATTTCGTTCTCGCAAAATGACACGTCTGCCCTTTCCCGAGAATCGGAATATTACAAACGCATAGTACAGAAGAACAACTACTTACACCCATATGGTCATATGGTACAGATGAAATATGAGGAGGTGCTGTCAGAGGATACAATATCTAGAAAAGGGAAAGAAAAGCTATACCAACAATGGGATCAGCCCATAGAATCACAGTATTATGTTGTGGTAAGAGGTCTAAAGCCAGGGATATACAAAACCGTGTCTCTTGTGGAAGAATCTTTATCTGTTCCGGATCCCTTTTATAATCCTTTCTCATCCTTGGATGAAGCCTCCAAATACATATGCACCCTCTCACCAGCTGACTATTTCTTGGAAGATGTTATCAAAGAAGAGCTAACAGAAACCCAAAAAATCCGTTTGTTAACCATCGAGAAAAACCATCTCCAAAAAAGAAATAAAGAACTTGGTGAAAGAGTAATTAACTTCAAAAGCCTTTTATATCAAAGAATAAGAAGAAAACAAGAAATTATACCACTTCACCAGTAAAAACCTTCTTCTTTCCCCATCAACAACTTACAAATTTACCAACCGAAATAAAAGAGCTCATATTCAGAAAAGCAAAAGAAAAGTTTGAAAATGGAGAAGAAGATATACACAACTTCCTCAAATCAGTAGCAAAAATAAGGATATATCTTCTTGGAATTGAAATACATCAAGAATACTATCATAACAAACAAGAGATATGCCGGGTAGCACGGAAGATTCAATCTTCTGAATGCACCTTGGATTACAAAAATAGCAAGTGCGCTGTGGATTTTGATGTATTCCATTCATATTTTCCACATGGATTTTTGCTGAATGGAAGGGTAGTAACCATTCAAACCCTACTATATTTGGGTTCGGTAGACTGGATCCTATTCAAAAGTAATAGACCCCTCATCAACCGAAGTTCATTAGGAGATAAAATCATCACCATTGTCAAAGAATTTCAAGCTCGGTAAAATCATCATGCCATTAAATCATGGACCATTAATATTATTGAATCAAAATGTCCGGAATGGATTGACACACAACTTGAGCCAGCAAAACATGTTGTATGTCTCCAGAGCTTAGCAGTGAATCCTACATTTAAAGGGAAGATAGGAGAACAATTTTATCTATTGGATAGCCACAAATCAAGAAGAGAGTAGATCAACAATTGGAGATCCAGAACCTTATCTTTTGACATATGGGTAGGGCTGCAACTTCAAAAGTATCAGTTCAGTAATAAGATAGTCTACAAGAGCAAGATTTATAAATTTTATATGGAAGACCCAAGAAGCCCTATCAGGAATATCTTTTATTTACCCGAAAAGGCCAACACCAAGTTCAGAGAACTAGTGCTATGGTATAAATTTGAAGGACATGGATCAGCAAAGGCAAGGACTGTGATAGAATGTCTACGCTTTGAACAGTGATGTCATGTGTTGGGGAGATTTTGCATCAATAACAAAAGAAAATTTATAACCCTAACCTATATGCAAAACTAACTCCTAACCGACCAAAACATCGGGTTGTTGCTAGTAAAGCGTAATGAGTAAGGGGTCGATCCACAGGGAAAAGGTATGTAGAATCTAATCCTAGTAATCCTCCAAATTGCTACTCAACAAAAACAAATAAACGAAAAGCAAAAGCATAAAAACAGAAAAACATAAAAGAACAATCAAAATAAATCTAACCTAAGAAACATGGGAACAACCAAAGTACAAACCTAAGTGATTTCAATTCTAGTTAATCTCATGATTCTAATTCAGTTTGTGGTTTCACCCTTTCACGAGACACAAATCCCTAATCTCTTAGTGAACTTATCTCTCAAGCTATGAAAGCCTACTTCCGTAGTGAATTCAATTATCTATCTCTCATCTTTCGAGTGTTGAGACTGATTTACCAAACAAAACTCGGGTGTAGATTCAATTAACTCTCGTTTTTAAAGAACCTAACAACCTAGGAATCTAACTCATTAACTTGTCATCATTAATGGCTAAAAACCCTATCTTTCTATGTTGATCTAGCGTTTATGCAACTTCCGTATTATAAACATCAATCGTGAACTAATCTTTCGATTCTAATTCACATGGCATACAAATCGCATAGAAAAATACAAAACGAAATCAAATCATGAAGATAAAACTGGAATTAAATTAATCGAAAGAAATCAAACTCACATAGTCTTGATACAATGGTTGAACTCCGTGGAAACGAAAAGAAAAGCTACATAATCTACTCCTAATCTAACCTCGGTTCACCCGAGCACAAGGCTCGGGTGACCGGCCTTCAACTCTCCAAGATGCGGCTGTGCTCTCTTTTGATGTGAAGAAAAATATATATGAATTAGGGTTGGGGCGACGGCTGTTTAAATAGAAGATTAAGTCGGCTGGCTCAAAGTCGGCGGCGGACGCTCGTTTGAATACATGGACGCCCGTCCGGAATGCTTGGACGGAGGATGGACGCCAGTTCACCTAGCGTCCGAACTCTCTCGTATTAGTTTCGACTCCCCGGACGCTCGTTCGCATCTTCAAACGCCCGTTCGATATGAACGCTAGCCGGACGCTCGTTCGGCCCCGATGCAAAACGGATTTCTTGATTTTTCCATCTTTATCTTGATTGATTTCTTTCCTTATCTCTTCAAATCTTCCATAAATGTGATTGATCCTCTATTATCTCGAAATTAGCTCTTTAGGATCACCTTTTCCAACATAATTGAGTATCTACAACAATTGGAAAACATACCAAAACATAACACAATTCCAAAATAACATAAAATTATACTTTAAGCACATAATTTGTTACGTTTTCATATTTAACCATTAAAAACCTCATTCACTCAATTAATCAATTATAAGCTCGATTCCTATGAAAATAATCCAAATATGAGGGAAATTGATATATAAAACATATGTGAAAATCACTATAATTTGACCCTAAACAACACCCCCACACTTAAACTTTTGCTCGTCCCCGAGCAAAACAAAACAAAACCAACTCGAGATAAATAAACATCTATGCAAATATGAAGCATATTTATTAACTTAGAAGTTCACCCAAGTGAGTGTGTGCATAGCCATAATAAACTTCCACTAAGTTCCACAATTTGAAAGTTATTCAAACCAAAACTAGCCCGGTTTCCCATCTAAGTTAGAAATATTCAAAAAACTATAACAGGCACTTTACAAAACATACATATCCCAAAAAGAAAATAGTAGAGAATATCTAAAACATTTCTGACAGACTCAGAGGATAATCCCTACAACATATCCTTCAGTTTATACTGGGGATAAGATTAACGATAACTAAGTCCTTACTTATTCATAATAATATATTTCAATATTTTCACTTTTTAAACGCACATCAGAATAAGCTTTTGCCCTCATAGCAGAATAGGACATTTCAAGATAATCCCCTACCTTACTCCAATCATAAGGCAGCTATAAACTGACTGTCGTGAGCTTTTGGTCATCATAGTGGAATAGGACATACGTGGTACACCCTACCTCACCCAAATCATAAACCAGCTTCCGACACACACAATTACAATTATGTTTACTTAGAGATTTACGGTGGCGGGGAAAAGATTATTTTCTAGTAGCACGACCACCGAGCATAACACCTCAAGTAAACAATTTATTACTATTGCAAAGACTTAATCACGTTTCACTTATCACATTCAAACTTACAGATATTCACAGTATGTCATACTTTAACTCTAAATACAAACTACTAAACTTTTCAAGAATTGTACATAAGCAAAGAAACATGCTATAATCATCAAAAATCTCCAACTAAAATGGGGTAGGCTTTCAACATTTAGCTCATCATTTACTATGGCATGTGAAAAAAGAGTGTCGGGTGAAACAACTAAAATTACTAAATATACAGAATATAGAAAAAATGATATAAACTCAAGCAAAGATATGCCTTTGTCTACTCGGGACTTAACAAAAATTTGAAAAATTTAGCACTTTTCATAGAAATACTAAAAATATGAGCAAACGAAAGTAGACACATAAATCATCTATCCCTTCCCCCACACTTAGATTGCAACTTGTCCTCAAGTTATACGAAATAATAAATTAGAGAACTTAGGCGATTGGATGCCGGCAATTCCGGAGGAACCAACAAGAACCGGGATTGCTTGCATAGCTCGATGAGGCGTGGAGCATCACGGGTAAACCGAATTCATCTTTAAAGTGCACAATCACTATAGAAAGTATCCTGCGAGACTTGATCGGTGCAAAAAGAGTCTACGGGGAAAAAGATTAGACTTATACAAATAAAGCACATAAGGAAAAGAATTTATAGAGATATTCAAATTATGCTCACATAAAGATGGAAACATACACATGAAATTATCACAAACTCGTAGGCTAGGTGCAACTATATGAAAATGCAATACAATGCAAACTACATGATATGCAATAATAATAATGATGGCATATGGAAAACCAACAGTAACCATCATGAAAAAAAACGAGGTAGTATTACGGAAACCGACAGTTAACTACACTCAAGAAAAATAAAAGAAAGAAACAATGCAACTAGATGACATGCAACTAAATGATATGCATCTAAATGATATGCAAAAATAAAAGAAAATAAAAGAAAGAAAACTAGCCCACTCATTTGCAACACGACATATATAAAATAAACGTCTACCAAATAATGACAGGTTACGATAAACGACAGTGCTGTCACTACATGCAAACGCGCCTTAAGACTTATCTAAAGTGATAGACTTATGGAAACCAACAGTTGTCTATACTAAAAAGATATAACTCATATGGTCCGAGTTGTAGCATACGGAAAACCGACAGTAGCTACCCATATGAATCATAAAAACAAAAAGAAAGCTCATAAATCTTAAGGTCTACAGGATTCATCACAAGATACGTAGCATACGGGAACCGACATTAGCTACGGAAAAATAAAAACAGTTATAGCCTACGGAAACCGACATTAACTATAACTTGCCTAGATGAATCAAGTATAAAAGGTAAGATCAATTATCTAACATGGATTCATAGATGGAAAGATGTAAACATGTACGTTCAGGACATCTACGTAAAAAGAATACAGCCACATAAGCTCGAATGAAAGAAATCCATACTAAATAAAGCATTAAAAATCAAATTTAGAAGAAATCTGGAACCTGGACGCAGGTTGGACGGGCGTTCACCTGGAGTTCAACCCCGGACGGGCGTTCAGTATACCGGACGCTCGTCCACCTGCAGATTATGAACTGGACGGGCGTCCAAACATACAGACGCTCGTCCAACAACAAGAATGCACAGAAACGCAGGAAAATAACACAGCAAACCCTAAAACTTATGAACACATCATCACAGACAGCAGCCACAGATAAATTTATGCACAGGGTTAGACTAGGTAACAACTAAACAGATAAACTTCACGTAAAACAAGTTGAGTAAAAAACTTTTGCACATTCTTAACCTAACGGTCATCAAAACACGGCAAAATAAAAACTCTCAACCTATTAAACGCTACTTTTATTAAAAACAAAAATAAAACGTAACAAAATCGAGAACTAACAAAACTAGATTCAACATGACACCTATTCCCCGGCAACGGCGCCACTTTTGTTGGGAGATTTTGCATCAATAACAAAAGAAAATTTATAACCCTAACCTATATGCAAAACTAACTCCTAACCGACCAAAACATCGGGTTGTTGCTAGTAAAGCGTAATGAGTAAGGGGTCGATCCACGGGGAAAAGGTATGTAGAATCTAATCCTAGTAATCCTCCAAATTGCTACTCAACAAAAACAAATAAACGAAAAGCAAAAGCATAAAAACAAAAAACATAAAAGAACAATCAAAATAAATCTAACCTAAGAAACATGGGAACAACCAAAGTACAAACCTAAGTGATTTCAATTCTAGTTAATCTCATGATTCTAATTCGGTTTGTGGTTTCACCCTTTCACGAGACACAAATCCCTAATCTCTTAGTGAACTTATCTCTCAAGCTATGAAAGCCTACTTCCGTAGTGAATTCAATTATCTATCTCTCATCTTTCGAGTGTTGAGACTGATTTACCAAACAAAACTCGGGTGTAGATTCAATTAACTCTCGTTTTTAAAGAACCTAACAACCTAGGAATCTAACTCATTAACTTGTCATCATTAATGGCTAAAAACCCTATCTTTCTATGTTGATCTAGCGTTTATGCAACTTCCGTATTATAAACATCAATCGTGAACTAATCTTTCGATTCTAATTCACATGGCATACAAATCGCATAGAAAAATACAAAACGAAATCAAATCATGAAGATAAAACTGGAATTAAATTAATCGAAAGAAATCAAACTCACATAGTCTTGATACAATGGTTGAACTCCGTGGAAACGAAAAGAAAAGCTACATAATCTACTCCTAATCTAACCTCGGTTCACCCGAGCACAAGGCTCGGGTGACCGGCCTTCAACTCTCCAAGATGCGGCCGTGCTCTCTTTTGATGTGAAGAAAAATATATATGAATTAGGGTTGGGGCGACGGCTGTTTAAATAGAAGATTAAGTCGGCTGGCTCAAAGGCGGCGGCGGACGCTCGTTTGAATACATGGACGCCCGTCCAGAATGCTTGGACGGAGGATGGACGCCAGTTCACCTAGCGTCTGAACTCTCTGTATTAGTTTCGACTCCCTGGACGCTCGTTCGCATCTTCAAACGCCCGTTCGATATGAACGCTAGCCGGACGCTCGTTCAGCCTGATGCAAAACGGATTTCTTGATTTTTCCATCTTTATCTTGATTGATTTCTTTCCTTATCTCTTCAAATCTTCCATAAATGTGATTGATCCTCTATTATCTCGAAATTAGCTCTTTAGGATCACCTTTTCCAACATAATTGAGTATCTACAACAATAGGAAAACATACCAAAACATAACACAATTCCAAAATAACATAAAATTATACTTTAAGCACATAATTTGTTACGTTTTCATATTTAACCATTAAAAACCTCATTCACTCAATTAATCAATTATAAGCTCGATTCCTATGAAAATAATCCAAATATGAGGGAAATTGATATATAAAACATATGTGAAAATCACTATAATTTGACCCTAAACATCATGCCTGCAAAACAATAAAAATGTTTTCTCTAATATTATATAATAATTGAATAGTTGTACAGTTAGCCAAGTTGCATGTAGATACAAGACATTGGTTTCCTAAAAGATGGAGGAAAAAAAAGAGACAAAAACAAAGAAAGAAAATTTTCTTTGAACCAAAACCTCCAACTCTTTTCCAATTTCCAGTTTCTTTTTTCATTACTATAATTCTTGTAATGTTCTTGATTGATCTTTCTTATATACTATATATAGGTTAGATTCAACTTGAACTTGATCTTTAAGTTTGAAGTTAAGTCCAACTTGGACTTGTTTGAAGTTTGGTTCCACCTGGAACTTGTATAACAACTCCGGTGAGCGGTGTTTTCCGGTAACCGGTAGTCAAAGTTTCAGATCTACTATTCTTCTATGAAGGTTGCTTCTTTACCTAATTACTATCATGTAATACACATGTGGCTGCGATTATAGCACCACCTTTTCTTTTATTTTTCTGTTTGCCAGACATCTTTCATAGTGGATACTATTCCGACATATGAACAGTTGTTTCCGTAAACAGACTACTTACTGTTCGGGGAGATCTGTGGTGACTCTTTCAACAAGATTGGGGGTTCTCACGATCGTTTAAAACTGTTCCTTCCGACTGGTCCCTAATCCGGTTGTTACTTTTATTGTTATTGTTATTTTTATTATTTTAATTTAACTTTTATTTTTATTTTATGTTTATATAACTAATCCATTGAGTTATCTTCCCGGTCGTGATTGTAGTATATTATTACTATTATATATACATATATATATATATATATATATATATATATCTATATATATACATATATATATATATATATATATATATATATATTATAGTATATAATTTAAAAATATAAAAAAACAAGTCCGGTATTTACTGACATCTTCACTATATATATATATATATATACCAAAAGGTGCCCCAGGGATCAACGAAAGGATTGTAAAATACAAACTAAACAATAGAATGCAGGATTCCAACAATTCTAACAACTAATTGTATAACGGACGGCAATGAAATGTATACTATAAAATAATGGACGCCAAGTATGATAATGTTTAAAATAACATATGAAATTTGTAAAAGATTTATACCTTAATTAAAAGGTTTTGAATATGAAATACAAACTGTAAAAGATAAAAATGTTGGAACTCCCGTCTTTGAAATTGTAAATGAATAAATTATTGCTCCTATCTTGCATAGAAAATAAAATTTGTAAATGGTATGTCAGTAAAGTGACTTAAACTCTACATCTGGTGGAACAATCTGAAGACTCAGCTGTGTGATGGACAGCTGAGAAGTGTATTCAATTCTGTGCTTCAGTAGGGTGGAGTCTACGAGCTTCTGTCAGCAGGGTGACTATCAGCAGAGTGATAGTCTGCGAGTCTTGGAATACGACGGGGTCCCACATCCGTTAATTACGTTATGTGACGGCTATACGGTGTCATTAAAAGGAGGACACGTGTAGGGGTATTTATGGTGCATCGTACAAAGATTCCTTGCGGCTAGGGTTTAGGGATTTGTGCCTATAAATACGCTTGTTGTCTCATTATCCGCGTGTGTTGAAATCTGTAAAATTCAGTGCGTAATAAAATATCTCTTTTCTGCCCGTGGTTTTTTACCTCTCCCACTGAGAGGTTTTCCACGTTAAATCTGTGTTCTTCTTGTTTCTGTTTTCTCCTTTGATTGTTTATGTTTGATTGCTTCTGTTTCTGTTTCTTGCATCTGAAGTTATCTCCATCAGTTTTATAACAAGTGGTATCAGAGCCAGGTTCTGGAGAAATCAATCTGTACGATCAACTTCGTCTTCACCAAGGTGCTAGGATCTGTGATAAAGTTGTGATCTTTAGCAAGAAAAGATGTCAGCGGTAAACGTAAAAATCGATAAATTTACGGGAAGGAACAGTTTTGGTCCGTGGCAAATCAAGATGCGTGCACTTTGTTGAAACAAATAGGGTTTGTGGAATCCTTTATCCGACAAACCAAATATAGGTGCGGCGAGATTATGCCGGTCTGGAAGAGAAAGCACATTCAACCATCATGTTGTGCTTATCGATGATGTTATCACTGAGGTTGCTGAGGAAGACACCGCAGCCAAGTTGTGGAAAAAGCTTGAAAGCTTGTATATGACCAAGTCACTGACCAACAAGTTGTGGTTGAAACAGAGGTTGTTCAGTTTGAAGATGCATGAAGGGAGTCCACTGAGGGAACATCTTGACCAACTGAACACAATATTACTTGATTTAAGGAATATTGATGTTAAAATTGAATATGAAGATGCAGCCCTAATCCTGTTGGTGTCATTACCGGCATCATATGAAAACTTTGTGCAGTCTTTCATAGTTGGAAAGGATACAGTAGCTTTGGAGGATGTGAGGTCTGCCTTACATGCTAGGGAGCTTAGACACAAGGCCGCCGGGACGACGATCAGTTTCTTTGGGCTAGTAGCTAGCGAATAGTGGAAAAGGATATGGGCGAGAAGAAGAAAAAGAAGTCGGGGTCCAAAGGTCCTAAGTCTACGATGTCCGTAATTACTTGTAAGGAGCGGGGACATTGGAAGTACAATTGTCCAAGGAAGAAGAAACGACGGAAGGCAATTCGGCACGGTAGCCATGGCTGCGAGCAATCGATGAGGATCCGGTTCTAGTTGTTTGGGGATTCTACACACCACAATGATGTGTGGATACTTGATTCTCGGAGCATCCTACCATATTTGTCCAAACAGAGAGTGGTTCTATACTTATGAGCGGATAGATGGTGGTCAAATCTATATGGCCAACAAGCAAGGTCTCAAAAGTTGTGGGAATTGGCTCGGTAAAGTTAAGGACGAGAGGATGGTAAATTTTGTACACCGAAGGATGTAAGACATGTTCCACAGATGACCAAGAATTTGGTATCTCTCGCCTCACTCGACGACAAGGGGTTCAATTTCAAGGGTGAAGGTGGACGAATGTCTTTAAAGATTCGGTTGTAGTCCTCAAAGGCATCAAGAGGGGAACCTTGTATATATTACAAGGATCTACGTATCCGCACCGCTTCTTTGTTGCATCCTCGGCGGTTCACCGATCTCGACGGACTCGACCGTGGCACATGAGACTTGGTCACATGGGTGAAAGGGGTATGCGAGGTTCTTTCTTCAAAGCGGGTTTTCTTGGAGGATATAAGGTTAAAATCGGACTTTTGTGAACATTGTGTGTTTGGGAAGTTGCACGAAGTAAGTTCTCGACGAGAGTTGCACAACACAAAGGCATCACTTGATTATATCCATTCGATACTTTTGCCGGGTCCATCAAGAGTTGAGTCATTGGGTGGTCACGGATATTTTGTGTCATTCACGATGACTATTCAAGGATGACTTGGGTGGTGATGATGAAGAACAAAAGTAATGCATTCAATAACTTCAAGCGGTGGAAGGCCCTAGTGGAGAATCGGTTAGGCAAGAAAATCAAGAAGCTTCGTACGGATAATGGTCCGGAATTCTCTGGGACGGATTTTGATTCATTTTGTGCGGTGAGGGTATTGCCGGACATCATACTTGTAAGGAATACACCTCGGCGAATGGTGTAGTTGAAAGGATGAATCAAACTCTACCGGAGAGGGCAAGATGTATGCTTTCTCAAGCCGGTTTATCAAGGAGATTTTGGGCGAGAGGTCGTTAAGACGACTTGCTACTTAATCAACGGGAGCCCTCACACGGGAATCAATCTCAAGACACCATTTGAGATGTGGTCGTGCAAGCCCGCCGACTACTCGCTTCTAAGGGTTTTTGGAAGTACGACTTACTATCATGTTAGTGAAGGGAAGTTGGAGCCAAGATCCAAGAAAGGAGTGTTTGTGGGGTATGGTGATGGAGTGAAAGGATATAGGATTTGGTCATCAGCAGAGTCCAGAGTAATCCTCAGCAGGGATGTTGTGTTTGATGAAAATTCTATGTTAAACTCATCAGTGGGGAGGTCTACTGAGTCTGAAACCAGTGCTGAATCTGATAGTGTTGAGAAACGGGTGGAGCTTCAGGTGGAGTCTACTGATATGCAACAATCAGTGGACCAAAATCAACACTATACTGATCTGGATAATGAACCAGAATCTGATCCAAGCCAGCCTATTGAGACCTCAGCAGGGCGTTATACAAACATTGATCAGCAGAGTCTAGCTGCCAGCAGGCCTAGAAGATCTAATGTTAGGATACCTTCAAGGAGATATGGATATGATGATTTGGTTGGATTTGCACTCCAAGTTGCAGAAGAAGTAGAGGTTGCTGAACCTACTACTTACAGGGAAGCAGTGACATGTACAGAAGCATCTCAGTGGCATGTTGCCATGGGAGATGAAATGGAGTCACTACTGAAGAATCAGACTTGGGAATTAGTCAAACAGCCTACTGACAAGGGAGTTGTGACTTGTAAATGGATTTTCAAGAAAAAGGAAGGAATAACAAAGGCAGAAGGGGTCAGGTATAAGGCACGTTTGGTTGCAAGAGGATTCAGTCAAAAGGAAGGGGTTGACTTTGATGAAATATTTTCACCAGTGGTCAGACACACTTAGATCAGGGTGTTACTAGCAATGGTGGCACAGCAGGATCTGGAACTTGAGCAATTAGATGTTAAAACTGCTTTTCTACATGGTGAGGTGGATAAGGAGATATACATGACACAGCCTGAGGGTTTTCAAGTTCCTGGAAAGGAAAATTATGTTTGCAAGTTGAAGAAATCTTTGTATGGTTTGAAGCAAGCTCCAAGGCGGTGGTATAAAAGGTTTGACGAGTTTATTCTTCGAGCGGGGTTGCAACGAAGTCCTTATGACTGTTGTGTATACCACAGTCTGCTGAAAGATGGATCATATATCTATCTTGTTCTGTATGTGGATGACATGCTAATAGCTGCAGCAAGGAAGTCTGATGTTCAAAATCTGAAGAACCTTCTTAGTGCTGAATTTGAAATGAAGGATTTGGGTAAAGCCAAGAAAATCTTGGGGATGGAGATCTGGAGAGATAGAAGTCAGAAGAAATTATTCTTGTCTCAGCAGGGTTATGTGCAGAAGATATTGGCCAAGTTTGGGATGTCTGCTGCAAAACCAATAGATACTCCTATGGCATCAAATGTTCATTTGTCTGTTTATGCTTCACAGTCAGCTAAAGAGAAGGAGTATATGTCAAAAGTTCCCTATGCTAGTGCAGTT
Organism: Gentiana straminea; assembly: GCA_036785695.1. NCBI lineage: Eukaryota > Viridiplantae > Streptophyta > Magnoliopsida > Gentianales > Gentianaceae > Gentiana > Gentiana straminea. The sequence continues at coordinate 6,884,447 of JAVUPR010000224.1, read as the reverse complement.
GGCAGTCTGATGTATGCCATGGTGTGCACTAGGCCCGATCTCGGCTCGGGCGGTCGGTGTCGTCGACGGTTTATGGCTCAACCTGGTAAGGAACACCGGAAAGCTTTGTTAAAAGGATATTCGGATACCCGAGAGGTACAAATGATGTTGGTCTCATTTATGGAGGTGATATCGGTCCGGTCACAGGAGTTCTTGTGATGCGATTATGCGGTGATGTTGACGGTAGAAAATCAATGACGGGTATGTGTTTACATTGGGAAATGCGGTGGTCGGTGGAAAGCTACTCTTCGGGCTACGGTAGCCTTATCAACTACGAAGCGAGATACATGGCTCTTACTTGAAGCGACTAAGGAGGGTATCCGGTTGTAGGGGCTAGTCAGTGATTTGGGGTTGCATCAGGATCAGGCTGATATATATTGTGACAGTCTTAGTGCAATATGTTTAGCCAAGGATCAAGTTCATCATGAGAGAACCAAGCATATTGATGTCAGGTATCATTTCTTGAGGAATGAGAAGAGGGTTGTGGTGAAGAAGATTGGCACAAAGGAGAATCCTGCTGATATGTTCACTAAACCAGTTCAGCAGAGTAAGTTCCAGCTTTGCCTGGACATACTGAATATTCAAAGCTTATAATCTATTTCTGGAAACTTTACTGAGGGCAGATAAGTGGAGTGGATGCTGTGGAGATAGTCTGGTACAAGTACATCTGGCATTGACGAATGCATTTGGCACAAGTACATCTGGTTATGCAATCTGTTTGACTCTAGTGAGAGTTGAAGTCAAGGTGGAGATTTGTCAGTAAAGTGACTTAAACTCTACATCTGGTGGAACCAATCTGAAGACTCGGATGCGTGATGGACAGCTGAGAAGTGTATTCAATTCTGTGCTTCAGTAGGGTGGAGTCTACGAGCTTCTGTCAGCAGGGTGACTATCAGCAGAGTGATAGTCTGCTGAGTACTGGAATACAGCAGGGTCCCAAATCTATTAATTCTGTTATGTGACAGCTATACAGTGTCATTAAAAGGAGGACACGTGTAGGGGTATTTATGGTGCATCAGACAAAGATTCCTTGCGGCTAGGGTTTAGGGATTTGTGCCTATAAATACAATTGTTGTCTCATTATCCGCGTGTGTTGAAATCTGTAAAATTCAGTGCGTAATAAAATATCTCTTTTCTGCCCGTGGTTTTTTACCTCTCCCACTGAGAGGTTTTCCACGTTAAATCTGTGTTCTTCTTGTTTCTGTTTTCTCCTTTGATTGTTTATGTTTGATTGCTTCTGTTTCTGTTTCTTGCATCTGAAGTTATCTCCATCAGTTTTATAACATGGTAATCTGAGGAGTCTGATTCCTCCCTTCTTCTTCTTCTTTTTTGTAGTAGTCTTCGAATAATTGCAAGTGGTATCATGATTTAAAGTGTTTTCTTCTTTTTGTTAGTGGTGTCATCTTTTTGTGTGAGTGGAGTCTCCTTTTGTCAAGTGGTGTCTTCTTTTTTGTAAGTGGAGTGTCCTTTTGTCATTTGGTGTCATCTTTTGTGAGTGGTGTCTGCTTTTGTCTGCCATATTGATTTTTGCTGAGCTGCGTTTTGTTGTTTTGTGATAAGTAATTTCCATTATTTTGTGAGTGATGTCTTGTCTTGTCTGTCAGTTGTAGTGTATTCCTTGCTGAGTGATGATTTGTTGTTTTGATATGTCTTATACGCAAAGCGTATAATTTTGGTATACATGTGTGTGTGTGTATATATATATATACATATATATATTTATAAATTTTTATATATTTCTGTGCGTGTATTTGTCTATGTATTTGTGTGTGCATATATATGTGTTAGGTGAAAAGTGTTGTAGGTGAGCCTCTTTTGTGTGTATTTGTGTGTGTATAAAATATATATGTGGAAAGTGTTGCAGGTAACCTTCTTTTGTAGTCTCCTGTTTGTATCTTTTTTTTTTTTTTTTTTTCAAGGTATTGGTTGATAATCCTCGTCGTCTTCGTCAACATTTACTCATGTTGTGGAACTTATAGGTGATGTCTGTGAATTTGAGGCATATTGAGATAAGATGTTTTGTAATTCCTCATCCGTCTTTGATGCAGCTAATAATGCTGCCATTTGTGCTTTTCTTTCTGAAATTTTTTGAGTCGCAGTAGGTTGTATTTGAGATTGCTGGGGTTTTTGCCTTGCTTGTAACCATTTCTCCATGTTTGTTGGTAGTAAACTTTGGATAATGTTTCATTTTTCCCACCATCTTACCCTATATCTTCTTCGGATAAGTTGCATAGGATGATCAGAATAATCAAAATACCAGTTCACTATCCATGATAGATAGAATTTTGTACATAATGTTGCGAATGCAGGAAATCTTTATTCTGCTTCGAAGGCTTGTACTTTGTTTTGAAGAGATTGAAAGATTCAAGCACTGTTGTATTTCTGGTACTGAATCCAACATTCCCACAACTAAACCCACCAGGATGGAAATTTTGAGATGTCTGCAATTTTTGTATCGAAGTGCATCAACCAAGTATGCTGATTGTTTTGATTTTGTATGAAGAACGCATTGAACCATGTCTGTTGGTACTCCCAATAGTTGAATGTAATTGTATAAAAAGGATGTTCTTTGTATTAAACCGGAAATGCAATGGGTGCAGATGGAGCTGCATACCAATCTTGTGGAGAAATAACTTGGTGAATTTTACAGGTTTAAAATGCAGGTGTGGTTTGGTTATTTTGGCAGTATTTGTGATCAAAGCTTGCTGACTGTGTATCTTGCAAGATTGTTTGGTAAAAAATTAGGGTTTTTTGTAAATCCCAAGGTTTGTAAAACCATTATGTTCCAAAGTAATTTTGGATAGATTGAAAGGGGTATTGGCTATGAAAACCAGCTTCGACCATAGTAATATTTTGTGAGTATGGTTTAACTGTGTAAACCGTCTTTTGTGTTCTTATATTTTGTGTGGTAGAAGGTCTTGTTAGTGGTTGGAAAGAATTTGATGTTAAAACAATGGGTCTTGTTGATGATGATGCTATGGGCTTTGATGAAGATGCAGTAGGTCTTGGTGATGATACTGTGGGTAACTGTAATAGGTTTTGTGTGGTTGGTAAAGGTTGAGATAAATGCATTTTTCTGAATTCTGGGCTTTGTAATAATTTATCAAGAAATTTTTGTGACTCTGGATCTAGAGAACCTGTTTCTTGGATGTTGGCGTATTGTTCTTCTTTTGTGACGATGTCCTACCAAGACATCTTTGATTTTGTAAGACTTGTATTTGCAACCTTTTTTCCTTTGTCAACTTTTGGGGCCATCGGATTTGTCTTGTAGGAACACTAGGGTAAGAAAATCGGGAACTGAATTTGTATCTCCATTTATGAATTCAATATCAAAATCGAAAATGCTTAAAATTGTTTGCCCTCGTGCAAATATTGCTTTGATGTAAGATTTTGTACATCCTTTTGTAAAATTTATTTTTCACTTCTACAGTCTATACGTAATAAAAAATTTTGCTTAATTAATCACTTTGAATTTTTTGAATGCATAAAAAAATGCTTGAAATCTCTTTTTTAATTGTGGAATAATACTTTTGGGTGTCATTCCAATGTGCAGATGTAAACTGAACAATTAGTTCTTTAGAATCTTGTTTCTGCTTCAAGATTTCTCCATGACCAATATCAGAAGCATCAGTTTCTACTATTTTATGTAGGTCAGGATCTGCCAAGTGTAAACAAGGAATTTGTGTGGCATGTTTCTTAATTTGCTGGACAATTTTTGTATGTGTGGTAGTCCAAGGTGTAGGGTTTGTTTTTAGACGGTCATGAAGTGGTTTTGCTATTCTGTTTAGATTTGGGTAAAAGTCAAGGACATAATTTAAAAATCCTAAGAACCTTTGTAGTTGTTTTTTGTCAATAATTTTATCTGAAAATTTTGTTGTGAAATTTAGAGATCTTTCTATGGGTGTAATAGTTCCTTGAGTAATATAGTGCCCAAGAAATCTTATTTTTGTTTGAAAAAACGACATTTTAGGTTCGGATATTACTAAACCCCTTTTTCGATTACATATAAAAATGTTTTTAAGTATTTGAAATGTTCATCAATAGTTTTTGAAAATATAAGGACATCATCTACGTATACAATACAAAATGTTGAGTAATCATTGAATATGTCGTTCATAATTCTTTGGAATTTGGAAGGAGCATTTTTTTAAGCCGAAAGGCATTACATTCCATTGGTATTGTCCAAAGGGAACAGTAAATGTTGTTTTATATCTGTCGGTTGGTTTTATTTGTATTTGCCAGAAACCTGATTTCATGTCAAATTTTGTGAATATGAAGGCGTCATAGAGTTTATTTAGAAGGTCTTTTTTATTAGGTATGGGATAGCGAATCCATTTTAATGCCTTGTTAAGTGGTTTATAATTAATGACTAGTCTAGGAGTTCCTCTCTCGATTTCAGAGGCTTTATTAACGTAAAAAGTAGAACAACACAAAGGTGATCTAGTTTTAAAGAATAACTTTTTGTTTTCAAGATCTTGTATTTCTTTTCTACAAAATTGTTCGAGGAATTTATTCATTTGTATTGGCCGGCCTTTAGTAGGTATCTCTGTTTCTTTGAAAGATGTGTCATAAGGCAGATCAACCATATGTTGCTATCTAATCCATAAAGCATTTGGTAGTTCAGCACAAACTTTTAATGTAAATATCTTCTGTATTCTTAGTATATTTTTTTATAGTGGGTTGGTTAAGCAACCTATTTATTCTTTGTAAAGAGGCATCTTTTTGTAGTTCATTGAGCTGTAATTTCTTGTTATATATTTTATTATTGATTTTTTTTGCATGTATATATGAGGCTTTTAATAAATTTAGATTTCTAGTTCTTGGTTTTACTAAAAATGGAAACTTGTGTTTTTTATTATTTATTTTGAAGGTAATAGAATCTGGACAAACCTTGTATGGTGTGGTAAGGTTTATGAATGGAGTGCCAGGGATTACGGAATGATGGATATCATTGACAACCACAAAGGATGTCATCAAAGAGACCCCATTATTGATTATTGAAGCTTCTGTGTTTGCAGAGATTACTATTTTTGACTTGTTTGCTGCTGAAATTTTTTCATGGGTTTGCTGTAGGAATTTTATAGGGACAAACCCTTCTTTTATACAATTTAAGTCTGCTCCAGTATCAAATAGCGCAATGGTATTAACTTCGAAATCATTTAAGAATTTGATTGTAATATTTTTTATGTATTTTCTCGATGTAATTTCTTTTAAAACAAAAAGGAAACCGGTTGAGGTTGTTGTAATGTTTTATAGTTCTTGGGTAATATCTTCATTTTCAGTATGCATGTCACTATTGTCTTTTATTGTTTCAATAATTGTTTTGATTAATAATGAATCATTTTTTTGTTTCTCTTTTAATGCTCTTAATTCACCTTTTATTTCTTTAATTTGTTTTTGTAGATCGTGATTTGTAATATCATCTTTTTTATTATTATTCCTGTTTAGGATTGTTGATAAATCATAAGTACTTCTAGAAGTAATCGGTGCTAATGGTTCATGTTTAAAAGTTAATAATTTTTCAAGATATTGTTGTTGTAGAGCCGGGTCATTAATTTTTTGTAATATATCAATAAAAAATTGTTGTTCTTTGGACATAACATTTAGCATTTTTTCATTGTCCCCTTCCGATTTAGAAGTACTTGTTAATGTATCGTCCATCTTTGCTTTGCCATTGTTATCGGTATTTTCTTCATGAGTTGTGTCACTATCGGAATCTATAAGTAAGTTTGAGATTTTGTTCATACTGTCGTCTTCCAGACTTTAGTTCGTTAAGGTTTCGTTTAGTTTACAGTAATTTGCTGTAAGTCCTTTCTTGTGGCATCTATAACATTCAACGTCTTTTTTTCCAATTCGGTTTTGACTTATTATATTTTTTATTCTTGTAGAAATTATTGTTTGGGGGTTGTTTTATTTGTTTGTTATTCCTGTATAAATTCCTATTAGGTTGGCAGGGTGTTTTGTTTTTAAAAGTAGGTTTTTTGCAATTTCCTTTGCAAGAGGATTCCTTTCTAAAAGGATTATTGTCAAATTGTTGAAAAAGGGTTCCAAGTTCTAGATTAGCCTTTTTCATTTCCCATTTTATGTGTTTCTGAAGTTTTAGGTCTTGGCATATTTGCATTCCTTCTTGTTGAATAATACTGACTATTTGTCCATATGTATATTCATCGTATGGAATAATTTGGTTGCCTGAATTCTCATGTATTCTATTTCTGACTTTTTCCCCTAATAAGGTTGGTAATCATGCTGGGAACTTTTCTTTCCAAAAAGGCTGATTGGAATCATCCCTTTGCATCAATATTGTTAGGAAATTATTTTTATACCATTGGAAATCACTAAGTTTTTTACAGCGTAGATTTGAAAGTGGTTCAATATTTCTCTCTTTTTATTTTGCTGGATCTCCAAGAAAATGTATTGAGATAGTGTGTATTAGCATGGATATAGCATCCTATAAAGGTTCTTGTTGTCGTCAAGAATCAGATTTTGTTCTTCATCGTATGTTAGTTAATTAAGTATTTGGTCATATTGTTCAGGTGTTAAATAAAAATCCCACCATCCTTTTCATTGTCCTGAGAAACCTGCAATTAGTAGTTCTGCAGTAGTCCTATCTTGGATTCCGTGTTGCGTCCTATATGCATTTGCAGCCATTGTCATTGGCTGTAGGAAGGATATAATTTGATAATCAGTCATAGTATCTAAGTTCCAATTGTAAACAGATGATGCATTAAAACTATTTTAAGTTTGAGTTTCTACTGGTATTATCCAGAGGATGATGTGGAACTTGTTATGAATTCCAACATATTTTTTTATTTGATTTTTATCTATTGAGGTATCGGTGTCTGTCTGTGAGTCAAAATCATATTATTTTCCAATCGTATTAATATATAATGTCGTTGTGGGGGTGTCAGGTGCTATTTGGTTTTCAGAAGATGAGCTGGCTGTCATCTTTTGAAGTCTGTTTTGTAGATCTTTGAATAAATCAGATTTTTTCTTTTGTATATCTTTGATAGATGAAGAAGACACTTGGTATGGTTTGAAGACTGGGGTTTCTGGTTGTTTTACCATATTGTAATTATCAGTTTGAGGAGTTTTCTCAAATTTACTAATCTTCATGTGTTTTTCCATTTTTTCTAATTGTTTTCCGATTGTATGGAGATTAGTATTTGTGTAATGATTTTGTGAAATAATATTTTTTATATTTCTTTTGTCGTCTTCTCCGGGCATTTTGATCGGATAAACTTCTATATATTGATCTTGGTGTTGTATATTTATTCCATGGAAAGGTGGGTGAGTAGATTTTATCTTTTACGAATTTTGAATAGTTTCCCATTCTGGATTCTTATTGCGAATGGTAATTGGACTAATTATGGTTGAGAAAGGGTAGTCAACATGATTTTCGAGGGAGTAGATTTCAAACCAGTCAAAGAAATGTATATGAATTTTATATTTATTTACAAAGTCGTAGTATTTGTTTTGAAATTCATGTCGTTTTAACAGATATTTGTCAAAGAACCAAGTCCTTCTTTTTAACATTTTTTTTAGAGTAAAATTCATCTTGGAGATCTTTTTTATTAATTGTAAAATCTTTTTCAATTACATTTAGTTCATTAAAAATATCAGTGATGGCTGAAAAAGAGGGGCTGGTTGGTTCATTGGCTACCGCATTTTCTTTATGATAAAAAGATCTTGGAATTTGTGAATCATAATCTACATTTCTTAACCTTGTAACTGGGATGTCGGAAATTCAATTCCTTGGTTTTGAGGTAGACGGGATTTGCGATACTCTGCCCATATCAATAGTATCGTCAGATACCGATCCAGAACTAGTGTATCGTGCACTTGTACTTCCTCATCTGTCAAAAAAAAAGTTTTACTTTGCCATCAGTGAACTGGGTTACATGTTTTAGTTCTGAATTTGGTTTTGGTAAATGTTTTTGTACTCGGACTACATTTTCTGAGACCCATTCGTCTGGAAGAGTAATATCTTTCCATTTGAGGGTTCTTGAAGTACACTTATTAGTCCTTGAAAGACCTGTTTGTAGGAGAAGTGTTCTCCTTTTGGACTATAACATCGTACTTTTGTAGAAAAGGCTGAAATCATAGCTTTATAGTGTAATCTAAAAATAATAGTAATAGGAATTGATCCTTCTAGAATTTTGTAATTGTGCATTTTTATTTGAAGCACAAGTGACTTTAGGATGTTTGGATCATATAGTGAAATTGAAATATTTGGACAACAATCAAATGTGATTGGACCCGTACAAACACTGGATTCAATAGAACTTAAAAGTGAATCTTCAAAGTCTAAGTGTCTTTTATCTCTGAGAACCGCTAGAATGGAAGTGTTTATCCATTCTCTGGTTAGAGGTTTTATTCCTACTTGTATTGGACCGATGTGAATATATTGGTATAATTTTTTACGATGTTTTTGTAAGGAGTTTGCAGAAAGAAGTTGTATGTTTTTAAAGGGTTTTGATAGTTGAATATCTATTTCTTCTGTTTTAATGGTAAACTCGGATTTAAAACTAATGAATCTTGATGATTCATATATTTGGTTTATGTTTACCTTTGGAATTTTCCAATTGTCAAGAGATATATTAAAATCTTCAATTATTATTTCATCTATATGTATAATCTTCTTTGAACTTTCTTGAACAGAACTTGATACAGACCTAGAAGAATCTCTCTATATCCGTATCCTTCCCCGTCCTGTTGTCCCCCCTTGCTCGATCACTGTGGCCTCTTTGGTATCAGAGCCATGAGGGGGTGTTGTTGTGTGTGGTGTAGATGTCTAGTACAATATGCGTCTCGTCCTTGTTGTAGAAAGGATTGTGTTCTTATAAGCATATTTGCCCCGAATGGTACAGAAGGTGTAGTACGTCCTCAGGTGTAGGCAGTTTATCCTTATTTTGTTCAGGGACAGTAGTAAGAATACAAGCCCTATATAATAGGTTGTGAAGCAGATATGGATTCACACCGCTCTGGCGCTACTTCGTCTGATTTTGTTTCAAGATCGTTGTGCATAGATCTAACTAGGAAGATAATGAACGGAGAAACTATTGATATAGAAGATTATCAATTTACAATTGATAAACTGCTAAAATTGAATAGTCATAAGAATAATAATGAGTTTAAACGTGATAAACAATTCCTTCACAATGACTTTTGTGCTGATTATAACCTTGAGAAAAGAATATGGTTTTTCAAAAACTTCCTTAAAACTAGACAGTATATCCAAGACAAGTTCTATGAATAAGTCTTCGAATATAAAGTAAATATTCTATTCTAGCAATGGTTTGAAATCTATGCATATGAAAATTCCATAAATTATCCTTTTGAAAACTCTCTTGATTCGTCTATTCCTTCATGGAAGATAAATATTGATTCTAAGAAAAAATCGTATCATCATTCTAGTTTATATAAAGGGATGAGTAACGACAAAACCTATTACATTGAATCAATAAAGAAAGAATCCTATGTCATTGAGAAAAGGGATAGTATAAATAAAAAACCTCTAAGTCAAAAGGTGATCTCTATTCCTCCTACTTTCCTATGTGAAATGATTAAAACAGGAATAGAAGAGACTGAGCCAATCACAAAGGCTTCAGAAAATACTGTTAACTCAGTAGAAACCTCATTCCTTAAACAAACAGATTACTACTAGAGAAATACTAGTTGAATTTACCCTTACAAAGAGACCGTCTAAATCCATAAGTAATAAAACACATGATGAGCAGATAAGTCAATTTCCAACATAATTGTTGTTAACAGAATTATCTAATGAGGAAACTTGGGAGGATAGAAGTCATGAAACAACAACAACCAAAACAATTTGTCTAAGACCATACTCTAATGAAACCCTAGAGTCTGGTAAGGGTCAATTACTTTCTATCAGACAACGAGTTCCTCCTCAAAATATCATTAGCGTGAAATCTATGTCCCAAGACATGTCTAATGATGAACTAGGTTATGAAATGAACAGAAGTTTCGGTATCAACCAAAATCATATTATATCCATGGGTCTAGACATGATTATCGGAGATAAATGGGATCACTTACAACAAAGTAATCCTTACAAGAAAACCTTGAAAGGATCTTAAACTGTATTAATGATTCATTTATATCATTTTTAAATCTTTCTGGTTTCCAAACCACTTTCCATTCGAAAGCATCATTTGATGCTAAACCATTTTGGAAAGTAAAATTTCAGAAGAAATTATTATTTCTTTTAAAAAGAGATTTTGAAAAACACAAGGTTTATAATGACTACTTCAGAAGAAATTATTATTTCTTTTAAAAAGAGATTTTGAAAAACACAAGGTTTATAATGACTACTGTTAAGGGTGATTTTATACATTTTATAAGGATATATTTTATGTCAATTTTCCCCATATGTGGATGTTTTTCATAGAAATTGAGCTTTATATTGAAATATTGAGCAAATGAGTTTCAGAAGTATTAAAGTGCAAAATCGAGCTAATTATGTGATTTTATTGGATAAATATCTTTAGATGTAAGATGTTACATTTTGCATGTTTTTATCGTGATGTAGGTACGCTCGCATGAGGTGAAATAAGCTTAAAAGATGTTCAAGTGATGATTTGCATGGATGGAAAGAGATAGAGATGAAGTTGGAATGAAGATCAAGATGAATTTGGAAGAAAAAGGGACTGAACTAGCGTCCAGGGTGGACTGGCGTCCAAAGAGGTGGACTGGCGTCCAAGAGGAGAAATCAGAACAGAGAGTTTGGACGCCGAGTGAACGAGCGTCCGCCCTAGCGTCCAGAGCAGCTGGACGAGCGTCCAGAAAGTCGGACGGGCGTCCTTAAGCCGACATAGCAGCAGCCGCCTTACTTTTCTATAAATACCAGCGCGTATTTCAACCCTAAAAAATACATTATTGAGACCTATTGATACATAATCATTAGGAGAAAACCCTAGGCGGCCCCAGCCCCCTTAGGGGAGACTGGGGTTGCGATTTTTCTTGTTGTTTCTTCGCTTTTTATTTCGTTTTGCTGCCGTTTTATGCTCAACGCTTGGGGCTGAACATGTTCAAACGATTTGAATCTTTTCCATCAGGTTTTTCTATTTTCAATCTGAGTTTATGTTGTGATTTTAATTCAAAGTTGTTATCTTTTCTTTGATTATTTGTTATGCAATCGATATCGAAAGATGAATTGTTGTTGATGTTTACCGTATGACGAGAGTCGGTGTAAACCTTAGATAACCATAGGAAAGATGGGATTTTTAACCTTGACATAATGAGAGTTGATAGGTTGAATATCTAGGTTGCTAGATTGAGAGATCTTACACCTTGTTTTGAGAGCGTCAATCTTATATATCGAGAGATGAGAGATTGATAGGAGAATTATCTACGAGAGTAGGAATTCATACCTCCTTTAGGTGAACCACATCTTTAATTGAATCATCACAAGACAACTTTAGAGAGGAAATTAAGGGTTGCGGGATCGGTGGATAATTACTTGTTCAATTGTTTAATCACCATGATCATCGTTTTTATAGTTGTTTTTGTTTTCTAGTTTATAGTTTAGATTTCGTTTTCGCTTTTATCCTTCCTGGCTTTGGACTGACAATCCTCTGTCCAGTTTACCTTTTCGTGCTATTATATTAGGTTTAATAATAATTAGTAACAATCTTAGGAAAATTAATGAACTAGATACCCCGATTCCCTGTGACCGACTCCGGTATTAATCGCTATGCTACGATCCCTACACTTGGGGAATACCGGATTTATAAATTTTATTACTTGTTGTTTTCATAGATAAAATCCGTGACAACTACTTCTTTCAAACACAAATATATTACATCATCAATGAAAGAGATGATCACTATAATATTTATATATACTAAGTCACCTTTCTTTCACAAAGACAATATATTAAAATATGTTTTAAAAAGATATTTAAAACTACTATTTTGACTATTCTAAGGGATATTCATCCTAGTAAGAAAAGGAACATTATCTTAAGATTAGTTGGTCTATCCATATTCACTGGTTACAACTCTATTGAATATTGTTTAGCAATCTATTTTGTTGACAAATATATTTTCAAAGGAATTGTTTTATACCAAAGTCATACTAGACCAATGATTGAGTTACCTTAGGCTTGTATCAAATGTAGCAAGAATCATGTTCATATAGACATTTATGACACTAGGTATGTTCCTAAACATGTCAATGTTCTTGACAAAACACATCATGCATGGCTTAAGGATCCGACTATACATCAATATATTAGGTCTTAGGATCATGAAAAATATAAACCTTCATGGATAAAATGGATTCCAGTATAACTAATGGGTAAAGTAGGATTTTTCAAAATAGAAAGCATCCTGATCTAGTTAACACATACGAGGACAAAATACATAATCATTTGTACGATGTTCAAACTCCACAGAAAGAATGATTATATACTTTTATACTTATTAGAATATAAATTCACCGGCATGTTTTAAAGAGTCCAATGTGGATAAAAAAGTATACTTTATTTAAATATTTTCAGAATTATGTATTAAGGCAATAAACATTTTGTTATTTGTTTATAATCAAAGAAGAAAGACCCGCATGTACCGTCTTTTGATTATATACAAGCAAGTTAGTGTATTTTCCATAATACGTAGTTATAACCCCATTGATGATCTCTACAATGATATTATAAATACCTATAATATAAAATATCATGTCTGATATTTAAAGGGAAATTATGAAAATATTTCTTTAACAAATTAGGATTAAATATGAAATCTAAGATCCAAGCCTCGGTGTTGAGAAATAATTTTTCTTCAAGAAATGCATATATTGTTGATTCAATTCAAATATTGACGCTAAAGATACTTATTATAATCTGTTATATCATTAGCATCAATTCAAATATTTTGTTATGGATAGCCATTAAACAACAGGCTAGAGTACCAAAAAACCATTTTATTCATAAACATAACATTGATAGAAATGAAGAATTCACTTCTTTAGAAGTATCAGAAGAAATGTATCAAGCTTTAAGATTCAAAATTCATCAACCAAAATTACATTTCGATATCCTCATAAATGGGTTACTTGTCAGAAAAGTAACTAATATTAAACGCATTCCAAATATGGTCCAACAAAAACGTATACTATTCAAAGGTAATAATCCGTAAATTTGCAAAATAGATGTGCTTTATTACTAAGACTTTATTCCAAATTCTGTATGAAATGAAGATTTTGGAGGAAGCAAAATACTTACAAGGGGAATCATATTCTATTTGGGCTATGAAAGTGGAATATGCATTTTGATTCAAAAAACCACTATCAGATAAATATGGGTAAAGAATTTTACGATTTCACCAAATTCTTCAATACTAATAATCATAATCTCTTGATTTTATATCAAGATGGTTTGGTTACTAGAAGCAGGAGGCATGAAACATATTACCTACAATCTAATGTCAATGCTTCAGACCTGATGAATAATAAAATCATTGACAAAAAAGCGAATAGATCTATTATCATGAAAAAATATGACTTGTATTGGTTTTCATGAACAATACATATTACAAAGAAAGGATTATATTCAAAAAGCTTCCTACCGGTTTATGTGGGTTCAAAATCAATTAAACACCTGGTTACTATTGAAATCCAGGATTCTATGTAAGAAACATGTGAAATCAAGATACTGGTTACTAATGAAATCTAGGATTCTGTGTAAGATACATATGAAATCCAGATACTGGTTACTTATGAAATCTTGGATTCTATGTGAAAAACATATGCAACCCAGATACTGGTTACTGATCAAAATTGAAACTATAATTATGATCTTCAGATTTCTATAACTTCAGAAGGAATACATGATATATTCGTCTTCTCATGTAAGAATGAATACTTTCATACATATGAAATTCAAAGAAGCATTACCATCACTACAACCAGAAGATAATACTTTCATAAGATCCCAAAAAGAAACAGATGAGTTCATCAAAGAATGGGAGAACAAGGAGGAAGCACAATACTTTGTAGTTACGGATGAACAAAACCCCGGAGTATACAAAACTTTACCTCTTACTAAAGAAGCCTTGTCAAATCCAAACTCATCCTCTCATAAATTTCAAACCCTTGATGAAGCAATAAAAATTCATGTGTGATATCCTAACAACAAACTACTCTTTGGAAGATGCTATTAAAGAAGAGCTAACAGAAACCCAAAAGGTTTTGTTACTAACAACTGAGAAAAGCCCTTCTAAAAAGATGTGGTAAACTCGCCTGGCATGTTCAAACTTTAAAAGTCCTTTTACTAGGAGAAAGAGAAAGAAGAAAATAGGAAGTATTGTCAGAAAGGTAAAAATCACTCAAACAAAAAACCTTTCCTCTAAATCGAATTAAATTCTTATTTTCTCCCCATTACCAGATCAAATGTTTACCAAGTGAACTTCAAGATTTGATCTTTGAACATGCAAAAGAGAAATTTGAAAAAAAGGGAAGAAGAGATTGATTGCCTTCTTGAATAAATATCAAAACAAAGATTATACGCCCCTACAATATTGATCCAACAAGAGTTCTATCATAGCAGACAATGGAAATGTGAAATGTACTATGATGGTTTCATTTGTGGATGCACACTTTATTACAAAATCAATAAATGTGCTATTGATTTTGACATATTGCAGACTCTCTATCCTAAGGGTTTACCATTTAAGGGACAAACTATTACAATTCATCTCTTGTATTTTGAATTGGTAGACTGTATCCTTTTCCCAACATCTGAAATAAGGCTTAAACAAAGCTGTTTGGGGGAGAAGTTTATCACTATGGTTCAAATATTTCACTCTCAAATGACTCAAAGACTAGCATGGGTGCTTGGAAATATTGAATCGAAATCTCCAGTATGGATTGGTCACAAGTTTGAGCCAGCTAGAAACGTTATATTCCTTAAGAGCGTGCCAGTATATTCAAAGCTCCAAGAATATTATTATTCACTTGAATGCCAACATCCAAAAAGAAGACAAATTGATAACTGGAGATCGCAAACACTGTCTTTTGATCTATGGGAAATACATCATCTCCAAAATTCTTGGAAAAGCAACAAACATGCCTTCCAGAACAGGATATACAAATTCTATATGGAAGACCCAAGCAAAATTATAAGGAACATGTTATACTTTCCTATTGAGACTGAAACTGGATATTTGGATTTAGTCTGCTGGTACAAACACATTGATATCATGGCTCCGCTTGGGGAGATTGATTACTTTCCTACGGAGAGAAAACCGGGAAGACTTCCTTTATCTTCACTATCCACTGAAGATCTATTCTTACAACTGTAAAAGCCTTTTCTACGAAACAAGCTACGACTAAAGACAAGTAATAGGTACATGGGACCCATAGTTCCAACTTTAAGTGCCTTTTACTATTTATGCATTATTAAAGTAAGATTGTCTTACTATTCATGCTTGACTATTTGGCAAATGTAAGATTCTCTTACTATTTATGCTTGCCTTTATTGTCACTTAAATTGCCTATATTAGGACAAGCTTGGTTCCATTTTGGAGGGAGGCAAAAAGGAGGGAGAAAACCAAAGAGAGAAAATTTTCTTTGAAGCAAAACCTCCAACTCTTTTCCAATTTCCAATTTCTTCTTTCATTACTATAATTCTTGTAATGTTCTGCATTGAACTTTCTTCTATACTATAAAGAATTTGAAGTTAAGACCAACTTGGACTTGTTCGAAGTTTGGTTCCCCCTGGAACTGGTATAACAACTCCGGTGAGCGGTGTTTTCCGGTAACCGGTAGTCAAAGTTTCAGATCTACTATTCTTCTATAAAGGTAGCTTCTTCACCTAATTACTATCATCTAATACACATGTGGCTGCGATTATAGCACCACATTTTCTTTTATTTTTTTGTTTGCCAGACATCTTTCATAGTGGATACTATTCCGACATATGAACAGTTGTTTCCGTCAACAGACTACTTACTGTTCCGTGAGATCTATGGTGACTCTTTCAACAAGATTGGGGGATCTCACGATCGTTTAATGTTGTTCCGTGCAACTGGTCCTTAATTCAGTTGTTACTTTTATTGTTATTTTTTTTACTTTTATTTTTATTTTATGCTTCTATAACTAATCCACTGAGTTATCTTCTCTGTCGTGATTATAGTATATTATTACTATTATATGTATATATATATATTTATATATATATATGCTCTACTTATAGTATATAATAATTAAAAGAAATAAAAAAACAAGTTCGGTATTTACCGACATATTTACTATTTATATATATATATATATATATATATATATATATATATATATATATATATATATTTTATATTTATATTTATATTTACTGTTTCGTTGAGTTATCTTCCCAGCTGGGATCATAACTGGTCATCTTCTAGTTTATTATTTATGTTCTTACTTTATTTTTAATTTTTGCACTTATTAATTGTATCTTTATATATCTCTCTATATCTGTATCCTTCCTTATTCCGTTGTCCCTCCTTGCTCGATCATTTCGGCCTTTCAAAATTTATAGTTTTGTTTCAAATATTAAAATAAACAGAGTGATCTCCGACTGTGTATGGTGTTATTAGCGCAATAAATGGTGTTCCTAATATTACTTTGTGATTCATATTTTTGACAAGGACGAATGATGTTTTTAACAAAAACCCATCCTTTGATATTAATGCCTCAACCTTGGAATCGATTCAACCTTGTGAATGCACCTTGGATTACAAAATCAGCAAGTGCGCTGTGGATTTTGATGTATTCCATTCATATTTCCACATGGATTCTCGCTCAATGTAAGGGTAATAACCATTCAGACTCTAATAGATTTGGGTTTAGTAGACTGGATCCTATTCAAAAGTAATGGACCCCTCATCAACCAAAGTTCATTAGGAGAGAAATTCATCACCATTGTCAAAGAATTTCAATCTCGGTATAATCATCATGCCATTAAATCATGGACCATTGCAATTATTGAATCAAAATGTCCAGAATGGATTGACACGCAACTTGCGCCAGCAAAACATGTTGTATTTCTCCAGAGCTTAGCAATGAATCCAACATTTAAAGGGAAGATAGGAGAACAATTTTATCTCTCGGATAGCCACAAATCAAAAGAGATCAGATCAAAAATTGAAGATCCAGAACCGTATCTTTTGACTTATGGGAAGGGTTGCAACTTCAGAACTCTCAGTTCAACAATAAGCTAGTCTACCGGTGCAAGATTTAAAAAATTTATACGTAATATCTAAGAATCCCTATCAGGAATATCTTTTATTTACCCGAAAAGGCCAATGCCAAGTTCAGAGAACTAGTGCTATGGTATAAATTTGAAGGACATGGATCAGCAAAGGTAAGGATTGTGATAAAAGGTCTATGCTTTGAAGAGTGATGTCATACCTGCAAAACAAAAAAAATGTTTACTCTTGTATTATATAATATTTGAATAGTTGTGCAGTTAGCCAAGTTGCCTGTAAATACAAGGCATTGGCTTCCTAAAAGGAAGGAGGCAAAAAAAAGAGGGAAAAACAAAGAAAGAAAATTTTCTTTGAAGCAAAATCTCCAACTCTTTTCATATTTCCAGTTTCTTCTTTCATTACTAAAATTCTTGTAATGTTCTTGATTGATCTTTCTTTTATACTATAAAGAAGTTAGATTCAACTTGAACTAGATCTTTAAGTTTGAGGATAAGTCCAACTTGGACTTGTTTGAAGCTTTGGTTCTACCTGGAACATGTATAACGACTCCGGTGAGAGGTGTTTTCCGGTAACCGGTAGTCAAAGTTTCCGATCTACTATTCTTCTATAAAGGTAGCTTCTTTACCTAATTACTAACATCGAATACACATGTGGCTGCGATTATAGCACCACCTTTTCTTTTATTTTTTGTTTTCCGGACATCTTTCATAGTGGATACTATTTCGACATATGAAAAGTTGTTTCCGTCAACAGACTACTTACTGTTCCGTGAGTTCTGTGGTGACTCTTTCAACAAGATTCGGGGTTCTCACGATCGTTTAATACTGTTCCGTCCAACTGGCCGGTCCTTAATCCGGTTGTTACTTCTATTGTTATTTTATTTTTATTATTTTATTTTAGCTTATTTTATGTTTATATAACTAATCAACTGAGTTATCTTCTCAGTTGTGATTATAGCATATTATTAATATTATATATATATATATATATATATATATATATGTACTACTTATAGTATATAATTAAAAAAAAACAAGTTATATTTACCGACATATTTATATATATATATATATATATATATATATATATATATATATATATATATATATATATAGTATATAATATAAAAATATATATATAATATTATATATGCACTATTATAGTATATAATTAAAAAAAACAAAAAAAAACAAGTTCTGTATATATTTATTTTATATATATATATATATATATATATATATATATATATATATATATATACTATACTATATATTTATGTTTATATTTATATTTACTATTCGGCGGGGTTATCTTCCCAGTGGGATCATAACTGGTTATCTTCCGGTTAATTATTAATGTACTTACTTTATTTTTTATTTTTGCACTTATTAATTGTATCTTTATATATCTCTCTATATCCATATTAATTGTATCTTTATATATCTCTCTATATCCATATTAGTTTTGTTTCCAATATTAAAATAAACAGAGTGATCTCCGACTGTGTATGGTGTTATTAGTGCAATAAATGGTGTTCGTAAAATTACTTTGTGATTCATATTTTTGACAAGGACAAAGATGTTTTTGACAAATACCCATCCTTAGATATTAATGCCTCAACCTTGGAATCGATTTGTATTTTAGAATTATTAGGACTAGATAATTGATCAATGTTCTTTTGTCATGAATTTCGGGTACTAGATCTGGTTGTATGCAATTAAGATCTGCCCCTGTATCAAATAACGCAACTGTTTCGATATGGAAATCTTTAGAGAAATATATTTTAATTTTCATTAAATATTTTTTTGATGTAATTTCTTTAAGTATGAACAAGAAGTTTTCTGAAATTTTTTCAATTTCAGAATCGTCTTCCTTATCAGATAGATTACTATTATCATTATTCAAGAAAAGAATATCTTTTATATCTTCAATTTGTTGTTTTCTATAATCCCATGAATCTTTTAATTCAGCTTTAATTTCCATTATCTGTTCTTGGAGTTCATTGAGTGTAATATCATTTTTGGGTTTTGACTTAAGAATGTCTGTTAAGTCGTAAGGTTTTCTTGGACTGACAGATAAGCTATTGTCATTTTTTCCTATGGAATTTAAGATTTTTTCAAGGTAGATTTGTTGAAGGTTAGGATCACTTAGATTTCTTAAAACTTCAATTTGGAATTCCTGGTCCTTGGTAAGAACATTAATGTCTTCTCTAGAGTTAGAGGCATAAGGACTTGCATTATCATGTTGACGCGTATTTATTCATTATCTGAGGAAGAATCCGTCTCAGACAAGTCATTGAGTAGCACTGATAACTTATTTGCTACCTCGTCCTCTATCTTTAACTCTGGTAGTTTTCTATTAAGCCTAGAATAGTTTGCAGTACGTCCTTTTTTTATGACATTTATAACATTCAATATCTCTGTACCATGGTTTGGTATCTTGTCTCCGATTTGTATCTTGGTATCTCTGGTGGTAATCCTCTTTAGGCTTTTGAGGCTTCCTCTTCGGGTATTTTTTTTGTCTTTGAATTGCTCTTTGGATTGTTTATTTCTATATATATATATATATATATATATATATATATATATATATATATATATATGTTTGCAAACTACAAGGTTTTGTGACCCTCCCGGCCTCCTCCCAAAATACACGAGTCCTCAATGTATTTCCCTCACCTTCTTAAAATATTAATTTAGAAAACTCATTGTGGGGAAAATCAGATGTTAGGGAAAAAATGTGAGACTCAGTATATTGAAATGTCTAACAAAATAAGATGATATAACTCCAAAGAAAGTGGAAAGCTAGCAGATGCAGCTTGAAGTAAAACAAGAGAATGAATCAAATATTTTAGATATATGCAAAAAACAAAAAACAAAAAAAAAAAACAAACAACAACAAACATGACATACAAATTTATGTAGATCTAAGGCATTAGAAAATCTTGTTGCACCATCATTCACCTGGCAAGAAACCAAAACCACTCCACAACAAACATGACATACAAGAAAAGAGTGAAAACTAAGAAGATATTTAATAATTAAAATTTATACATTTTAATTGTATTTAAAAAGTAATTAAAAATTTATTGATACATTTTAGAATTATGTTTTCTTAATTTATTCATTCTACATAATAATATACACTATTGGAAATTGGATCCGTGACCTATGTTCATTACATTTCTGAGAATTAGGGTTCAATTCTCATCTTTTCGCCTCATATAATAAAAAATCCCCTTAACATTCCTCCATTTAAAAAAATATTATAATAATGATAATAACAACAACAACAACATAAACTATACTATATGTTTCTGAAAAAGATAAATCAAAAGTTGATACTTCATTTCATATCATTATATATATATATATATATATATATATATATATATATATATATATATATATATATATATATATATATAGACACACTGAAAATTAGTATTTTTCATGATATAATTTATTGATGAATATATATAATCTTCTTGTTTAACCGATAACCCAACGGTTGAACCAGTGGCATGATGACTCATGTATTTGCCGGATCAATGATTGGACCGAGTATGATAAGAAGTTTTTTTTCTTTATTCCTATTTAACTATTTTTTTTTTTCATGTTTTTGTAGTTATCTCTTTGTTGTTGCAGATATAAGTTATCTGTATCATTAATGATTGGTGATGAAGCAGTTTTGTACACTTATATTAGGCTTTTTCTGATGGATAAATTTTATAATATAATCGGTGTAGAAAGATTATATCAAGTGGAATATATTACAACATATTTGTTTCTAACATTTTAGACACGATAAAAATATATAATCTGAAAGAGAGAACAAAATAAAGACTCAGAAGTATGTCACTTGATACAGTAATTCTACTACCGACATGGGCGGAGCTAGTATTTGGCAAGGGATGTAACATCCCGACTTTTTGTAAAAGGGTAAAATAGTCATTGGGCGTATTTGCTACGACCTAATTATTATTTATCATATTTATTTGATTAAAAAGGATTTGGTTATTTAATTAATGACTTTGATTAAATGGCTATAAAAAGAAATAAATTTCCAAATTTATTCATTAGTCTGTGCGCATCTTCTG
Organism: Gentiana straminea; assembly: GCA_036785695.1. Taxonomy (NCBI): domain Eukaryota; kingdom Viridiplantae; phylum Streptophyta; class Magnoliopsida; order Gentianales; family Gentianaceae; genus Gentiana; species Gentiana straminea. Next base: position 6,863,099 of record JAVUPR010000224.1, on the reverse strand, counting down.
AAGGAAAATAAAGAGGAACGGCGCACAACAGAGAAGAAGCAACGCAGAAGCAAAGACGAAATAATAGGAAGAACCGTGTGATCAATCCGTTCATCTGATCAAGATGCCGCAGGAGAGAAAAGTAATCAGCGCGAGGAGACGCAACTTTGGAAAATAACATCTCTCGATTTCGTAAGTTTTCAGTTTAGCCCTAGTTTTTGGTATTCGTCGAGTTTGATCTTCAGAAATTCGTATCTTTTAATCCGTATCTCTAATTCGCAGCCATGAGTAGTCGAAACGATCGTCTTGAAGCGTAGATTAATCTAAAAATAGGTTCGCAGCAGTAAGCCCAGGTAATCTTCTGTTTTTCAGGCTGTTTCAGTTTCGGTTTTCAGCAAGAAATAGGATTTTAGGGTTTCTTGTTGATCACATAGGTTTTGGGGTTGAGGATCAACAATTGTTGCGATTCTGGGTGTTTTGCTGTCGGTGTTGCAGGCAATTAAGGTAAGAGGCTCTTCCTATGATTCCAATTATCGTTTATAAGGTTTAGATCAAGTTTTAAGGTGTTTAAGATGTTTTAATGCTAGGAAGATGTGTTTTTCGTTGATCAAGGATCATAGGTGTTCTTGGATTGGTTAGATATGTTTATTTACGTTTTACTATGTTTAAATTGCTATTATTTTGGGTTAGAAACTGATTTGGATCGAACCTGAGGATTTTAGGGTTCTAGCCGAAACCCAGGTCGGACGGGCGTCTGCTTCATGTGGACGGGCGTCTGCCTTGGTCACATTTCGGACGGGCGCCTGGTTTCTCTAGACGGGCGTCTGAGGTGTTATTTTACATTCAGGTTGTAGATGTCTTAGGGTGGACGAGCGTCTGGGGAAAGCGGACGGGCGTCCAGTAGGTTCCAGACGGGCGTCCATGTCTTTAAACGGGCGTTTGGGTGTTGTTCAGCCTTATAAGTACGTTTTATCATTTCTAAACCTTTAAACGTGATATTTTAACACTGTATAAACTTGAACAAGCCTGAATTGAGCTTCTGATTCGTTCAGTTAAAACACCGAATGTACTCTTAAAGGGAGTTGAAGTTCGGATCCGTCGAAAGAGCATGATAGGCTTGTGCTTTGATGAATTAGCATTCATCAATGTCTGTGTAATTGCTAGGACTTGTCCGTGTCAAGTGGTCTAGGAAGAGAGTAGTATGTGTGAGGGAGATTATCTGAAAACACTTAGGTGGCTAGTTAATCATCCTAATAATCAACGTACTTGACTAGTAAAAGATTAAACAACATGTCTCTCTTGGCTAGGCACCAGGCTAAATCGCGATGCATGTGCTACCTCTGAAGGTGGAGGAACTCTGTAGGTCAAAAGACCCTAAGTACAGAGGGACTCTGCTGAGACGTGCGTGCTATCGGAGTGTACCTTTTCTAGTCTCCGTGGATATTTGTGTGATCCACTAATATGTTGCAAAAGAGTGTTCCCGAGGTGGAAGAACTCCGTAGGTCATAATGACCCTAAGTACGGAGGGACTCTGCTAAGGTGGATGCGCGTAGTGCCCTTGAGTGCGGTTGTAACACAGATAAGCTAAGTAGTAACGTTTAGTCGATTCATGTTGATGGACATGAAATGAACCCCAGATTGAGTCGGTCACACAAAGATAACTAACTAAACGATTAAATATCTTTTCTTTATGAGTCTTAATTGTTGTCGTAGCTTCTCACTTTTACTAAGTACTTTGTACTTACCTCCTTTGCACTTTCTTTTGTATGCATTGTGGGGTGAGAAGACGAACAGGTTGATCAAGTGTAGACGACGGCTTTTTGAAGACTTAAAGTCTTGACGAAGCTTCTAGATTATTTTCTTTGTAAAGGTTGTATTAGACTAGTTGTATTTCTTCTCTTAGTTTTGATGTACTTCTGCTTTTAAGGCATCGTATGGTATAAGTCTTTGGGTTTTTCATCGTTGTAATCTTAACTATCTATCTTTAGTATGGTTAATTTCTATTCATAGCAGCTTTTACGTTTTTACCCGAGTCTTTTTAGCTTCCGTTTGCTTTAATTTTATTTGATACAACAACGTAGAGGCTTGCGTATAATATTGGACTTATTTAATGCTATACGCGCCGAACGTTTCTCTTCCGGATAAGGGCTCGGTATCCGGGAGCGGGGCGTTACAGTTGGTATCAGAGAGAAGCGTCCTTTCTATTCTAGGCTTCTCTTCCTCTAAGATAAGAATCCTTTAGACCTTTTAGAACTTGAGCTTGGTGGTAATCCTCGTAAGGCTAAGAATCTTAAACCGTGGTTAAGTCCCACTAGGACCAAGTGAAGAGTCGTCTTAGACGGAGGTTAGGTTGAATTCTCAGTTCACATATTTTATGTGATCACCTCACTTTCGTTTCTCCTAGTATCCTTAGTAGAAACTCTTTCGTCTTTTGAAGTTTCCAAACCGTAACTTGTCTCATAGGGTTAAGCGAAACCCCTTTAAGTAAAACTTTGGGATCGGAGTCTTATGCCTACATCTTAAAGTCGAGGTCCTCTTGGTTGATTTCTTTTTTTCCCTTACTTTCCCTATTGAAATCTCTTCACCTTCTCTACACATGAATATCTAAGTTTACTTTTATCTTGGCCTAACTTTGTAGAGAATGATACTTGATTCAGCTCTACAAGTCCCCCACTTTCTCTATTCACTATCACTTGGTTGAGTTCATCAACATTCTTTGACCTTTGCTTTGCTTGAGATGGTTCTACACGAACTCCTTGTGTAACCCTATTATTCCCAAGTACTCCTCAGTCGTTTCAACTCATAGTGATAAAGGTCTCTTACTTTGGCACATACATTTCATTGTCCTCGTGTTTGGATTTACCCAACATGAGTGAATGCTTTTGTTTCCGTGTTTCTTCCTTTAACATAAGACTGTCTTTCCCCACTCTAAAAAATTCTGAAAATTTTCAGCAAAGTAGATTACTGTCTTATCTACAATTTCTCCTTTTACACCAACTCGATAATCATTATGGATTGTTCAGAAAATTCATGTTTATACCGGACACTTTGTCAAGAAAATCTGCAGCAACACAGGTTAAACATCTTCAAATGACATGAATTTTTGATATGTTGCAGACAACATTTTTATATACAGCTTCTATTTTGGAATTAAGTTCAGATTCTTTTTCGTTTGATCTCGATTTGCAATTCAACACAGTGTTTATTAATCTGAAAATTCTGGCAGCTTGTGCAATCGTCAAAAATAACTGTTTTTGACCGACTTACTTTCATTCAAAAATTCTAATATTTTTATATCACCTGGAAATCTCCGGTATCTAAATCTTTTCTCTTTGGATCGTGCTCAAATTCTTCTTCGTTTGTTCTGTACAAATCGATAATGTCAGAACCAGAGTAAAAATCTTACACAACAACCTAAAAGGAATATTCACCTCCTTGACTTAGAGTTTGGGCTAAGAGGGTAATAAGTTACGACTGTTATGTTTAGGAGTTCCCTGAAGTTTGATCTCTTCCTGAGTTAAACCTTTTAGTAGGATGCTTATAAAGCTAACGTTATAGTTTCTTTTGCAGTGTTAAACAAGAATTAAGATGCTATCCTCCAAAGATGCCATGTTTGATGTTCGGACCCTTTTCGTGCCCATTTGTAGTTATTCTTTTCTGGTAATTTGGTTCTCATGTAATCCCTCACTTGAGATCTTTAAACGCAACAAATCCTCTCGGCTTGGTGTCGTGAATTATCTCCGTAACATATCTCCATAGGCCTTTCTTTCGAACAAATTCATGCTTTCTTACCTTTCAAATCAAGAAACAAATTCTCTTCAAAGTTCTAAATTGTTGCACTCCCATCATTCATGCAAATTCAAAGTTTGCTGAATATTTTAATGTCAGAACATTATTTTTACTTGTGTCTATTCTCAGCTCCCCTCCTAACTCCTAAGGGTAGTGTCGATATTGTAACTATTTCACCTAATGCTGCCTGTTCCTTTAAGGCATGCATATCTTCTTTTACTGGATAAATTTTTTAACCCTATCATGACATTCCTCTTCAGTTACTTATCTTTGACCTTCTAGCAATTTACGCTAAGCTAGTTTCAAGCAGAAGGTAGCCTTTTCCAATATGCCTTCCGAACTTATATAGCCAACCGACGTTGAGTTCCTAAACTTTTGATCTCCATTTCAGATTATTGTACCTTGTACCCTTCAGTTTTAAATCTTCTTCGGGCCGTTTAGAGCCATGAACCGCCATATACATCATATTGACTTCCCACTTTCTGTTTGGCGTTTCTATTCCAATTTTGTTACACCGGTTGAAGTCTATTTTATTTTAACCTTGAGCATTTATTCCTTGGCAGTGTACTATTCCTCTCGAGTAGTGCAACCTTGAATCTTTGTTTTGAATCGTCAATAATCATTTAAACTTCCTTTGAAACTTCGAATTAATTCTTGGAAATCAAACCTTACCCAGCAATTCTTAAGTGTCGTTTCCTCTTCACTTAAAAATCTTGCTTACCGCTTACTTATCCAGACTTTTGATATTCCCTTACTATTCCTTGAGGGAAATTTCTATTTCTTTTAAATCTCGTAATAACCTCTCTTTGACTATTGCAACTCGGACACTTCTTGACAAGTGTTTAATTTTATTCTGAGACCCATTGATGTGCTCTTTTTCCCTCCATAGCTACTTCACGTTGAGATTCTTGCTCTCTTTTGATTTCTATTTTTTTTTAGTCCTTCTGGTGCTCGACCTTGCATCTTTACTTTGTTTTTCTGTTGGGTGATGTTTTCCTCTATGAAACTCATGTGAACTGGAGATTTTTCTAGTCCGCCAACATCCATTTTCTTTGTTGACCAAGTGTTTCACAATCAAGGTCACCTTCTTAATGTCCTCAAGTTTAGCAATCTCTTTCCTTCACAGTTAATGTCTTCAAGTCCATCTGGTGATGTTCTAACGTCTCCACTTTTTAAAGGTTTATATGAAAGCCTATTATCATTCTTCCAAGTTGCCTCTGAAGTCCTTGTAGACCACCGTATCTTGTGGAATCCCACTCTCTTAAAAGAACATCATCTGCAAGGTGTTCTTTGTTGTCCTTCTAGTGGCCATCTTTTGTATTATGATACCGTGCCTCTTTCTTCATTCCAGAACCAACTTCAACTTTCTCCAACGCGGATTTTTTTTTTCTTGTTTTGCTTGTAACCCAAGCAACCTTTCTTATTCCAAGTGCATTGTACCCTTCCTTGGCTTACCTAGTTGACATACCACCCGGGTACTCAACTTGTCACTTTTCAACTTCTTTTACTTTCCAAGTTAACCCTAATTGGCACGAGGATTGGATCAGACCGTCAGAGAGAAAGGATGGTAAATGCATGTTCCCCATCCCCAAGAAGCCTCAGAAGTCGTTCAGCTGGGATCATTGCAGTTCTTCAGCAAGCTTGTGGGGCCATGAGGGAAGTTGAGATCGAAAGAAGTCAAGTGTGCCAGAAGTGCAGTTTCGGCTGGGAAGATGCAGCTTTCAGGGTATAGGTCAGCAGGAGCAATCAAAGAGTGTTGAACCGATGATTGCAAGATTCGAGGTAGTCGAGGAGTTCGTAAAAGAAACAAGATGAAGATCCAGTTGTTTCCGGTTACAAGTGAGTGGCTGGAGCCCAAGCGGCCATTGGTCATGGGTTAGATGAAGATAGCAACCGTTGGTAGCGAAATCAGCTTTGGGATTTCCGATTGAGAAAGATTGGGAGGGACAATGAAGAATGATAACCTCGAGATGACAATTGTAGTTCCTCTCGGAGCGACCAAGAAGTACAAGAATTGGAACAGTACTGCTGGCGATCTTTCATGAAGATGAGATAGAAGAACACGAGTTTCTGGGATGAAGTGGAAGAGTAGGGAAGAATAGAAGAAGAAGAAGACTGTACGAGTTAGGAGACGAAACGCTTCGCAAGTCCAGAGTTCAAGTGCCTCTCGGTTACATTCGAGTTTCGAGGACGAAACTCCTCTTAAGGGGGAAGGAATGTAACATCCCGACTTTTCGTAAAAGGGTAAAATAGTCATTGGGCGTATTTGCTACGACCTAATTATTATTTATCCTATTTATTTGATTAAAAAGGATTTGGTTATTTAATTAATGAATTTGATTAAATGGCTATAAAAAGAAATAAATTCCCAAATTTATTCATTAGTCTGGTGCGCATCTTCTGAAGGAAAATAAAGAGGAACGGCGCACAACAGAGAAGAAGCAACGCAGAAGCAAAGACGAAATAATAGGAAGAACCGTGTAATCAATCCGTTCATCTGATCAAGATGCCGCAGGAGAGAAAAGTAATCAGCGCGAGGAGACGCAACTTTGGAAAATAACATCTCTCGATTTCGTAAGTTTTCAGTTTAGCCCTAGTTTTTGGTATTCGTCGAGTTTGATCTTCAGAAATTCGTATCTTTTAATCCGTAGCTCTGTTTCGCAGACATGAGTAGTCGAAACGATCGTCTTGAAGCGTAGATTAATCTAAAAATAGGTTCGCAGCAGTAAGCCCAGGTAATCTTCTGTTTTTCAGGCTCTTTCAGTTTCGGTTTTCAGCAAGAAATAGGATTTTAGGGTTTCTTGTTGATCACATAGGTTTTGGGGTTGAGGATCAACAATTGTTGCAGTTGCTGGGTGTTTTGCTGTCGGTGTTGCAGGCAATTAAGGTAAGAGGCTCTTCCTATGATTCCAATTATCGTTTATAAGGTTTAGATCAAGTTTTAAGGTGTTTAAGATGTTTTAATGCTAGGAAGATGTGTTTTTCGTTGATCAAGGATCATAGGTGTTCTTGGATTGGTTAGATATGTTTATTTACGTTTTACTATGTTTAAATTGCTGTTATTTTGGGCTAGAAACTGATTTGGATCGAACCTGAGGATTTTAGGGTTCTAGCCGAAACCCAGGTCGGACGGGCGTCCGCCGTGTGGACGGGCGTCCGCGCCCGGTCACATTTCGGACGGGCGTCGGTTTCTCTAGACGGGCGTCGAGGTGTTATTTTACATTCAGGTTGTAGCTGTCTTAGGGTGGACGAGCGTCTGGGGAAAGTGGACGGGCGTCCGGTAGGTTCCAGACGGGCGTCCATGTCTTTAAACGGGCGTTTGGGTGTTGTTCAGCCTTATAAGTACGTTTTATCATTTCTAATCCTTTAAAACGTGATATTTTAACACTGTATAAACTTGAACAAGCCTGAATTGAGCTTCTGATTCGTTCAGTTAAAACACCGAATGTACTCTTAAATGGAGTTGAAGTTCGGATCCGTCGGAAGAGCATGATAGGCTTGTGCTTTGATGAATTAGCATTCATCAATGTCTGTGTAATTGCTAGGACTTGTCCGTGTCTAGTGGTCTAGGAAGAGAGTAGTATGTGTGAGGGAGATTATCTGAAAACACTTAGGTGGCTAGTTAATCATCCTAATAATCAACGTACTTGACTAGTAAAAGATTAAACAACATGTCTCTCTTGGCTAGGCACCGGGCTAAATCGTGATGCATGTGCTACCTCGAAGGTGGAGGAACTCGTAGGTCAAAAGACCCTAAGTACGGAGGGACTCGCCGAGACGCGCGTGCTATCGGAGTCTACCTTTTCTAGTCTCCGTGGATATTGGTGTGATCCACTAATATGTTGCAAAAGAGTGTTCCCGAGGTGGAAGAACTCCGTAGGTCATAATGACCCTAAGTACGGAGGGACTCGCTAAGGTGGATGCGCGTAGTGCCCTTGAGTGCGGTTGTAACACAGATAAGCTAAGTAGTAACGTTTAGTCGATTCATGTTGATGGACATGAAATGAACCCCAGATTGAGTCGGTCACACAAAGATAACTAACTAAACGATTAAATATCTTTTCTTTATGAATCTTAATTGTTGTCGTAGCTTCTCACTTTTACTAAGTACTTTGTACTTACCTCCTTTGCACTTTCTTTTGTATGCATTGTGGGGTGAGAAGACGAACAGGTTGATCAAGTGTAGACGACGGCTTTTTGAAGACTTAAAGTCTTGACGAAGCTTCTAGATTATTTTCTTTGTAAAGGTTGTATTAGACTAGTTGTATTTCTTCTCTTAGTTTTGATGTACTTCTACTTTTAAGGCATCGTATGGTATAAGTCTTTGGGTTTTTCATCGTTGTAATCTTAACTATCTATCTTTAGTATGGTTAATTTCTATTCATAGTAGCTTTTACGTTTTTACCCGAGTCTTTTTAGCTTCCGTTTGCTTTTATTTGATACTACGACGTAAAGGCTTGCGTATAATATTGGATTTATTTAATGCTATACGCGCCGAACGTTTCTCTTCCGGATAAGGGCTCGGAATCCGGGAGCGGGGCGTTACAAGGGAACATATGCGACATATGCCCCTCAATTTTTTTTTTCAAATTACTAAAATACCTTTGCTTATAATTGATATTGAATTACGTTTGTTAATTAGTAAAAGTTTGTATGATTATTCACAATGTTCAGCCGTAGCTCAATTGCGAAACGTTTTTTGTTTGTTGTTGAATGTCCTTGTGTATTTTGTTTGTTGTTGAATATCCCTGATTCGAACCCCGTGTACAACAACATTTTTCCAATTTTTTTAAGAACGTTTTATACACACACACACACTATATATATATATATATATATATATATATATATATATATATATATATATATATATATATATATATATATATATATATATATATATATATATATATATATATATATATATATATATATATATATAATGGACAACAACATTCCTATATACATTCCTATTTGTACACACACACACACACTCACACACACACACACATATATATATATATATATATGTATGGGCCATGTCCATGGTGGACTTTTTCACCGTGTCATTTAAGTTAGAGATAATCCTGGTATTTTCCCTTGATTTTAGGAGATAATTGAGATATTCTAATACCCGTGTGTAAACGATGAGGATCAGAGCCTCATAGGATTCTTACCATAATTATCGTATTATTTATTTTACTCCCTAGCCGACCTGCGGCGAGATGCTAAGGTCAATTTAACCGAGTGCGTAAGTATATCATGTCCCTGCCCTGACCAACCTGCGGTGGATCGGGGGACAACCTGAGCTGCCTTCCTTAAAAGGGATTCATTGGCCCCTAGGCCTATGATGGTGCTCCTGTCCATTACAGTTCAGGTATTAGGTCCATTCTTGCTATTATTTTGGTGTTATGCGCTTGGCACATGAAGTGGTGAAATCCGGTATCGTCATAGCCCCCCCCATCTCCTGCTGTGCTCTTTTGAGGTCAGGTCGGATCTGAATTAAGTGTTCTGTCTTTCCTGGGCTTGCCCGTCTCGGTCATGCAAGAGCTCGGTCCCTGCCTTAACAGAGTTGATTGAGTCAACTATGCCAGGTGGCACAGTTATAACTTATGCCATAATGTTTTTGGAATACGAGGCGTTTTCCCGCCCACTACAAGGAACGATTTTTGAATGCAGACTATGGCCTATAGCCCCATGTCATGTCAACCGTTTTGACAGACATGAAGCATCATTTCATCGAGCAATTTTCAGCATAAGTCTTCATTACCTCTTTCTCCATTTAAATTTTGCTTTATTTTTATTTTCTTTCGACGACAAGAGCTAGAGCTTCGACTCCCACATGTGTTTTTGTGGAAGAATCCATGGAAATGGAGATTAGTCTTGAGTCAGAGGGTTCTCCAACCAATTTAGCTGGTGCTTCCTCTCATCGTTACTCTGAGACGTCTGAACCGAAGACTCACCTACGGATCCAAGAAGGTACTCGATGCCTAATTTGTAGCTTTGGGAGAGCCTCCGTTCTTGCTGAACACAGTCTAGACTACAGATGCTAGGAATATAACATAAACTGGGGGATTTATACTCTCACGCTTCTTGTAAATCCTCGGCGTATGCCTGTCATCCTCTAGAGGGATTCGGCGCCATCTACGAGGTCCAGTTGAAGGGTGGATTACGACTACCCTGGTGCCCTGCATTTCTGGATGTGTTAAGATACTACATGATTGGTGCTGCACAGATAACTCCTGACGGTGTCAGAAGTATCATTGGATTCTTCATCATGTGCCGGATGGCGACTGTTCTCTTCATAGTTCCTCTACTCCGAAGCTTTCATCATATCTTGTGCCAGATGGCGACTGTACACCGTCCCACGCCGTCCCAGCACTCAAGCTTATATTGTCGATGGTATTTCACCGGCCAATAACTGGAAAACCTGATTCTTCTTCATCAGGTGTGAGAATCGGGCCAAATTAAGCCGATGGTTAACGGCTACTTTACATAGGGATGTTGCACCCGACATGGGGGATTCTATCTATGTGCATACCATCCTTAATGGAAACCTTTTTATTCCTGAAAAGGAGTTGTCTTTGGAGATTATCGATGCATCTCGGCTGTATGGTGCTAGGCCGGAGCCCTTTGAACATTTAAATGCTGCGGAGCACGCTTCTCGTAGATATAATTCCATTGCCCTTTATACTTTCATTGTTTCTTTTGATTTCTATAATTTGACATCTTTTATGTTTCTTTTTGACGTGATTGCACTACTATATGCACCAAGCGCCGCTGGAAGGGAGCGGGTCAGGGCGAGCATTTATACCGGAAGGATGCATTCTGACGAGCACCTTATTTCTTGACCTACGAGTATAACCATTAATGTTGTACCCATCAGTGCTGTCATGACCATGTCCCGGCCGGATCACCAGAGGGGGAATACTCCTATTGCTTCTGCTCCGAGGGTGGATATCCGCCAAGCGCCGCTGGAAGGGATCGGGTCAGGGTGAGCATTTATACCGGAAGCATGCATTCTGACGAGCACCTTATTCCTTGACCTACGGGTATAACCATTAATGTTGTACCCATCAGTGCTGTCATGATCATGTCCCGGCCGGATCACCAGAGGGCGAATACTCCCATTGCTTCTGCTCCGAGGGTGGATATCATAGTTCCTACCATTGAAATCCCCGATGAAGACGTTGAAAATGAGGATGAGGGTACACCTCTTATCAGGAGGAGCCGATATATGACCGGTGATCTGTAAAGAAAGAGGAGCAAAACTGAGGCCTCTTTGGGCCAGTCTCCTGAGCTGATCAAACTGAATGAAGAAGCTGATGAGGGTGACAATGTTAAGGATGAGGAAGAGTTGGAACCTGATCCTTTATTGGAAATGACAAATGAGTAATTTGCCAATGAGGGTATCAGAACAATTGAATACGTAAGTGTCCTTGGCACTCTGCTTAGCTTTATCATTCGGATTTATATCTAAAGTTGTTCCTGTCTCATGGGTCTCATATTGTAGAGGAGACCTACAAGTGAATGGCTGCTGCAGCATCATGTATATAGAACTTAGGGAAGAGGATATTTGAATCGGAGCATGGGTCAGCTGAGCGTTAGCAGCTCAGGAAAAGTTTCCAGGCTGACATTCAGGAGAATGGATCTCTCAAAAGGAAACTTCACGCTCAAGAGGTTGAGATGCACAAACTGGGATCTACTTATACGGATTCTCTCGAGACCATGAGAAGAGAGCACGAGGCTGAGACGTCTGAATTGGAGCAGAATATTGACAGACTCCGAGTAGAGAAAGATGCCTTAGCAGCTGAGCTAGCAACCACTCCTGCTCGGGTGCTCATAGAGTACAAGGCCTCTCCTAACTTCTCACAACCCTTGAACCAATTTCTTTCCCCTGCTATCTTTGAAATTTACTCCATCGGAATCAATGAGGCCCTGACCCTATTTCCCGATTTGGACACCATGAGACTTCCTCATACCAACCTGTATAGGTCTGGTTTGGACAAGGTTTATAATGATCAAGTGGCAGACTTTCAAAAAGGGGTGGACATTGTTGCTCGGCATGAGTGTCAACAGGTTTCCCTTTGGAGGTCTACTGAGCAGCATAGGCCAGGCACGGATACGACGCCATGGAAATGTTCGAATCATAGGTCTTAAGTTGTATACTTTTTATTTTTAGAAGTATCAAAAAATTGTAAATTGAAAAATGTCTATGAATAGTATAAGTTTTTGTCAATATTTTTTGTTCTGCGAGTTTTTCAAGTACTTACTTGGATGTACATCTTAAATCTTTTGATTCTGATTTGCATGCCTTGTGTAGCCCCCCCGCTATGACTTTCAATAACTCGTATTTCTTGAATAGCATACTTGACTCATGCTCTCTATCTGTTTCCCCATTATGGCCATTATTTTTATTGAATCGAAGATTCACACTGAGTCCGACCTACGGAACTCAGCGGGTCCATCCTGCGGAATAGATACAATAACACTGGTCCGACTTGCAGAACTATACGGGTCCGTCCTGCGTACTAGGTACAATTATAGTGGTCCGACCTGCAGAACTCAGCGGGTCCCTCTTACGGACTAGATACAATTACAGTGGTCCGACCTGTGGAACTCAGCGGGTCTGTCCTATGGACTAGATACAATTACACTTGTCCGACCTACGGAACACAGCAGGTCTGTCTTATAGACCAGATACAATTGCTAGATATAAAGAAACCCGATTCCGGATCTGATCCATAATTGTATCGTCAGATCTGATTCATAGCACCGATCGAGACACTCGATCATGCACAGCGGAAGCTACGAATTAAAATTCGTTTTTCGATTTTACTACGATATGATTCGCATAATAAATTAATCTATCTACAAGAAAGCTGAAGATTTACCCGATAAAAGGAGAAGCCGTAATCGACAAAAGACAAGCCGCAGTCTTCTAGATTGTATCTCCAAGCGACGACTGGTGGACGTCGATCCTCGTAGTAAAACCTCATCGAATATGCTCAAGAAAAACCCAAGGTTTTTCTTCTCCTAATGGCCATAACATGGAACTAAATTTTCATTTCTTTTAGATGACCATGGCACCAATTTTTGATGTAGTATTGTGTTGGATGAACTCTCTTTATATAGGAAATTAACTAGTCAAGAGAGAGTTATCCTTTTCACAATACAATTACCCTTTTCCATAAGGAAAAGATATTTGCCATAAAATAAGAGATAATTCTCATAAAATCAATCTCTTATTTTTTTCCATTAATTATCTAATAATTAATTAATTAATTAATTACACATGTGACATAATATAGGAAAATTTCTTTTACGAATTTCCTCAACATGTGTGGCGCCACTTTGCCATTATAATTAATAGAAAATGCCTTTTCTATTTTACATATTATTTTCCAAATAAATAATATTCGCATATTCATTAAATAAACCAAATATTTAATTTATTCTCGAGGTTCCACAAAACGAGAAAACAATCACGTGTTAGGATCCAACCCGGGGACTATGGAAATACAACCAGTAGCTACAATAAATTGAATAAAATATTCATCAAACAGAACATTTCTACACAACTTATTAATTCCGGAATTATGCCACCATATATCTGAAACTGAACTTTATCGATTATAGATATAGCTTATTCTCAAAGCGTCGAGACAATAAGTGTCCATTGATATAATCATTACATACAGACTAACCCTCCATAGACTATCTATAATGGAGCAGGATTATTTCCTAAACCTTCTTCACTACATTTCATCCTTATTTACCATTAACCCACTAGTGATCAATTAGTTCATAAGAAATATGAACTCGGCCGATTAATCAGTTTCTACGATCAATAAATAAGGGGATTGTCTTTCTACTTCCTGCAGGAAGGAATGGATTCCATATCTTTGAGACACACACTTCTCACTCATCCTAGAATATTGCCAACATGAAAGTGATTCGGACCGCGCCTCTTAGCAATCCTTAACGAACACATCAAACCCTATCTTGAAACAAGCAGGCTTCTGCAATCACTTCAGGATTATGGTTAATCCATATATGATCATCTTATGACGTAATAAGATTTCTCAATCATGGAATTATATGAGAAATTCATATTAAATCTGTCCAGTCCTATATGACTACATCATATAAATGCCCCACTTAGATAACCAAGATCGACGGTCCGGATAAGACGGTAACACCATAAAGTGTTCTGGGCGCATTAATGGCGGTTTAATCAATAGACCTCATACTTTAATTAGGTTCACCACGGACTAATAACTCATGTGTATCACCATAAACTTAATCCTCACGTGTGACACACACTAAGTTATATGGCTACATATGATACAACTTGGGGTTTTCAGTATTGTATTACATACGAGCACGAAGCACGTAATAAGATGAGAATAAATCTGTCATTTAATTATAAAAAATAATTACATAAATTGTCTTTCGGGTGCTACTTCCAACAACAATTACACTGGTCCGACCTGCGGAACTAGGCGGGTCCGTCCTGCTGACTATATACAATTACACTGGTCCGACCTGTAGAACTTATCGGGTCCGTCTTATGCACTAGATACGATTACACTGGTCCGACCAACGGAACTCAGCGGGTCCGTCCTGCGGACTATAAAGTTTATCATGTGCAAATGTTACTTGTATAATCATTATCTGATGTACCAAAAATAAAGTAAAAATTTAAGTTGCATGAAATAAAGCACCCGCCAAGTTCTGAATCAGATCGTCCAAAATAACAAAGTAAATGAAACCAATAACAATAAAAGTACCAAAAAGATCAAGGGACAATAGATCAATAATGCATGTAGATCATCTCGAGATGTGCCCACTCGACCTCTTTCCTACTGATCATCGAAGTGTAACAGCTCCTACCTGCTTCAACATCTCTCTTTATTTTCACCGTTCCGTCTGCGTACGGAACTTAAGACTCATATGGGCAGGCGTGTTACAGTATAAAAACTGAAGGGAATGCTGAGTGCAGGAAACTGATGTACTTTGTTGATAATGTGCAGACACCAGCTGCATGCTGACAGTATGGAAGCCTAGTAGCCTGCTGATCAATTTAGTATGATGTAATCTAGAAATAGTTATTCTGTTATAGTTTGTTATAACTGTTTGCAACTTACTTCAAACTGATTCATGAGGTGTATGAAGCTATAAATACCCCCATGATCAGCTACATTGTAACTGAACTTGTAACTTTTTCTTGATCAATAATAATTCTGCATTTTATTTATGTTTGTAATTCTACAAACTTCATCATGGTATCAGAGCAGAAATTTGAGAATTTATAAATTCTTTCCTGCATTTTCTCTCTAATCTTTGAAAAATCTTGAGAGTGTTCTTCATTTTTTTTGAGATTTCAGTTTCTTGAGAGTAAACTGTCATCATTTTCCTGAGTTTTTTTATCAGTTCTTGATCGGTTTTCCTATATTCTCACTTTCATTATTGTTTTGTGATCAATTTTGGAGTTCTTGATAGCCATGGCAGCTAAGAAACAAGAAAAATAAGTCCCTCCAGTCCATTCTATGTTCATCCTAATGAGAATACTTCTCTGGTTCTTGTTCGGCCATTGATGAATGGCAATAACTATAATCCATGGAAAATGTTCATGGAGATGGTGTTGATCACCAAGAAAAAATTATCTACGTAGATGGCACAATTAAAAGGCCAGAAGCAGATTCAGCAGACTTCCATGCATGGAGACAGTGTGATACAATGGTTAGATCATGGACCTTAAATTTTGTTGAAAACACCATTGCACAAAGTTTGATGTATTTCAAGAATGCGCATGCAGTTTTGAAGAATCTTGCAGCTAGATTTTCAAATGTTGATGCCTTAAGACTTTCAGATCATCTTGAAGAAATGCATCTGCTAAAGTAAGGCACAGATTCTGTCAATCAATATTTCACAAAGTTAATGATTATTTGGGAAGAAATCAAGACCATCAGGTCTGTAACAGTATGTTCTTGTGATCCTCACTGTCACTGCAATGCAATTAGCAATATGATGGATCATATGGAGGCTGAACATGTCATGAAATTCCTTAAAGGTTTGAGAGATGAATTTGAGCCAATGGTTTCACAGGCAATGTTGATGGCGCCCTTTCCAGAAATTCATGATGCCTTTGCAATGACAATCAAGTTTGAAAGACAGAAGTTGTTTGTGACTAAGAAGGCCAAGAATCATGATTTTATGGTTCTCTTGTCACAAAAGAATGGACAATGACAAAATCAGATTGTCAGCAGAACTAACTCTGCTGCAAATCTAAGACCTAAGAATCCCAAGAAGATGAAATGTAGCTTTTGTGGATTCAATGGTCATACTGAGGAGACATTCAACAAGAAGCATGGCTTTCCTCTTAGTTTCAAGTCAAAAAGAGCCAATATGGTAGAAGAGGAGCAATCAATGGAAGAAGATCAGGAACCAAGTAGGTCTACTGCATAGCAACTCGACAAGTTGATGGCTATGCTGAATGATCCACCTAGACATGCAGGATTTGCTGTTGGTGAACCTGTTGATATTGTCACACACTACTCACCAGCTACAGGAACAAGTGATCTAAATTTAGTAAGATCAATACAATGGATCTTGGACTCTGGTGCCACAGATTACATTGTAGGATCTTTAAATCTATTAAGAAATCCCAAACCTTCATCTGGTATAAAAATGGACTGCCTAATTGAAATAATGTCTCTGTTACTCATACAGGACAAGTAAGGGTGAACCCTTAATTGGTCCTACATGATGAGGTTTGCATCCCTGGTTTTAAATATAACCTTTTATCCTTACCCTCTTTTATTAATCATACAAAAGGTGCAACTGTCTTTTCAGCTAACAAGTGTGTTTTGCAGGACAAGAACAAGAAAATGATTGGTTCATCTGAGTTACACAGAGGGCTTTATGTCATAGACAACCAGTAAGACTTTCTGTTACCAATGTTGTAGAAAATCACACCTTATCTGATATATGGGATGATGCACTATTATGGCACTACAGACTTGGGCACTTGCCAGATAAAAGACTGCAAGTTATTAGTTCACAGTCTGCTGATGTCAAGTTTTATAATCATGATCTTTGTTATGTCTGCCCTATGGCTAAACTGAAGAAAAATCCTTTTCCTTTAAGTACTACTGCTGTAAATGATGTTTTTGATCTTGTTCATATGGATATTCGGGGCCCTTTGAGATAGCATACTGTAAATGGACAACAATATTTTCTTACTTGTAGATGGTTTTTATAGATTTATTTGGGTTTTTCTCATAGGGCTCAAATATGGAGCCTTTGACCTTGTTAAATTTGTTTCTACTCAGTTTCATAAGATTATCAATGTAATTAGATCTGACAATGGTGCAGAATTTCAACTCACCGACCTCCATGCTCAGCTGGGTATCATACATCAGACATCCTGTGTAAGTACACCTGAGCAAAATGGTATTATTTAAAGGAAACATCAGCACCTGCTGAATGTTGCAAGAGGTTTGAGGTTCCAGAGTAATCTACCCATTGAATACTGGGGTTTCTGTCTTTTACATGCTATATACATGATTAATGCTACTACACCACTCCTGAAGGATAGCACTCCACATGAAGTGATTTATGGCACTAAACCAGACTATTCTGTGTTTAAAGTTTTTGGTTGCTTAGTCTTGTTGGAAATAAAATTTATGTTTTGATGATGATTCATCGCTTAATCAGTTATTGTTCTAAACCCCATTGATGAAGTGTCATAACTAGATGTTATAGTGCAAAGCAAAAAATATGTCTAGATATCAATGTATATGATTTTATAGAGTCTGATATTTGTATACGTTAAATCAGACAAGAACTGTAATAATTCTAGGCCGAGAACTGAGAATATAAGAAACTGAGATTTAGTTAAACTGATATTCGATAAGGAACTGAAAAACAGAGCACACCAACATGAAAACGGAAGAAGATAAGTTCGCTGAGGGTTACAGACTCAGTTGGATTATCTAGAAGACTGAAGAACTGAGGGTTCAAACTCAGTAAATGAAGAACTGAGGGTCACAGACTCAGTTACAGAAGATTGAAGAACTGAGGGTTCAAACTCAGTTATGAAGACTACGTCGAGACTGTAAAGTTAGACTTCAGGCAAGATTGTGGTGACCTGAACTGACTTTATGGATCTTGTATGAAAACATAAGAATCATAAGGACAATGAGTTCTTAGATGATAATGAGTCATAGTGTACTCAGATTAAGTCAATTATAATCAGATGAAACTGGAGTACTTATATTTGAAGAAGAGTAAAATCTCAGTTAATGCTCCAAGTCAGTCAAGAAACTGACAAATGATAAACTCAGTATAAAACTGATAAGGATACTCAGTTTTATGTGGCAGTCATTCGATAAACGGACAAGTACAGTCGAACGTTATAAAGGAAGCAATTTTATTGGATGAACTACTGACAATCAGAACGGTCACAAAATATAGCTGTTACAACATTCAAGCAGGAGAAACAAACCCCTATAAATAGATTACTTCTACAACAACAAGAATAGAGGAGAAGGAGGAATTAAAAAGAATCTATCTAGTGAAGAAAGATCTAATTAAGATGGAAAGCCAATCTCAAAAGAATTCCTGCTAAGTGATTTATTGCAAGATCAAGAAAATTTCTTCAAGCGCATTCAAGCAAAATCAAGATCTATCATTTGAAGAAACTCAGATCCGTGCATAATTTATCTATCCAGAAGAAAAGCTCTAATCACAATTGAATCATAGTTATTAATTCAAGTCACAACTTTGATTTTATCAAAGGGTTAGACTGTGAAACACCAAGCAGGTGTGAAGGACAGTTGAGTGCAGTCAGGAAGACTGTGTTTGTGATGAGTGGTGAAGAGGCAATTCTACCCTTCAAGGACCAGTGTTCAAGCCAGTTGAAGAGCAGCAATCCTACCTGTTCTACAAGTGTTTAGATAGTGAAGCTAGGGATTAGTCAAGGACTATCAGTTTAGAGCTTTTTGTAACCGGGCCATCTCAAAGAAGTTCTTGTGGAATTTTCCTCCGCATCACAGGGAAAGAGAGGACGTACATGATTACACCACCTGGAACCTCTATAATTCTTGATTATTTACTTTACGCACTCATTTACTTTATTGTAGTTATATGTATCTGGTTTTCACTCTGAAACTAAGTTAGCTAACTGAGCTAAGAATAAGTCAGTATAGACTTATACTCAGTTTAGTTAGCTGAACTCCGCACAAGTTAAGGGACAGGAACAAAACTGAACTATGCATCAGTTTGAGTTTCGGAGAAACTCGGTTCCTGGGGCAATTCCAGTTTAGGAAAATTTTTTGGTGACAAGTTTATTCACCCCCCCCCCCCCCCCGCTAAACTTGTGTTAGCCTTTCCAAGGGACCAACAATTGGTATCGGAGCGAGTTCTTCTTTTTGGAGGAGATCCGAGTTGTTACTGCTTAAATTACAAACCAGTTGTTGAAAACCCTTAATGTACTTCATTACAATAAATACATCTAGAATTAGAAATTGGCTAAATAACCCCCTGACTGACTACTTGCAGAAGGTTGTCTATGATTTCCAGGATCAAGTATTTGAAAGATTCAGTACTACAAGCTCTCACACAAATCCGGAACCTCATTTCAGTTATGATGAAGACATTGAGTTTAATGCGAAAGTTGATGATGAATCCAAGAGGATTTCCATCCCTAAGCGATCTTTCAGAAGAAGCAGAAAGAGAGTCACTATGAGTAGCTAATTATATAGAAGAAAAACTGATCAAAGATCCATCCAGTGCAAAAGCCAAAGATATTGATGAGACTCTACCTACAAGTCATGGAGGTGAAAGTGATGAAGAAATCATACTGCTAGGAACTACATGGGCAAATGATACTGATAAAGGAAAACAAGTTCTAATTGATGATGATTCCTCGACAGAAGATCTACCTATCAAAAATCAGGAGGTAATCGCATCTATAAACAATCAAAGAAATGATGATTTAAATAAAACCTTGGACATACTCATAAAGGAATTAGTGGTAATTCAAAAGAATTATGAGAACGTCAAAAAGGAGAAAAAGTTATTGAAAACTGAAATTTCGAGATTGAATGCTGAAATCAATCAAATCAAGGCTAATAACGGAACCAGGGTAATTCGACCAACCGATGAACCAACAAAAGCAATAAACATCATAGAATCATCAGTTGATCCAATTTCCAGAGTTCAATTCAAACCAGGAAAACCATTTGGAGATAGATCTGGTTTAGGGTTTGATAATCAGTATAATTCTAAGTTCAGACCAAGATCAGTTGCAATAAAATTTGTGACTACTCAAAAGTCAGGAACTCAGAAAACTGATAAATCTATTAGAACTGACAAAAACTCAGCACATCCAAACCCACAAACTGATAAAACTGAAAAATCAGTTGGTAAAATTCACCAAGCCAACAGATTTTACAGGAAGACTCAGAAGGCTGAAAACAGTAAAACTGATCCGAGATCAGTGAGAAAAATCTTCAAGTCATATCCATCTAAGAATGAAGATCATTCATGGAATAATAAACTCAGAGGGAATGGAAGATTATTTCCCACTGATGAAGATTGGAAAGAACCATCACATCAGTTTCACAAACTGAACAAACCTAAAGTTGTTAAGACAAAATAGGAAAAGTTTGTGAAAGCTGACTTTACTCAGTCAAAATATCAAGAAAGGTATAAAGTTAATAATAGAGTTGTATCATCGAAAGCTAATCAGTTAGGACCCAAACAGATATGGGTACCAAAAATTTCTTATTTTGTTTTGCAGGAGAAATATCGCTAGCTGAGAACTAAAGAACTTAATTCACAAAACTGAGTTGTATTTACAACTGAGTTTTTGAATTCAGCACAAGGACAAAACTGATCACATACAGCTGTTGATACACCGTACCTACTCTATTCACTACTGTCTAGCTACAGATATCAAGAAAAGACGTGGTCCTTCTCAATCTAAACCGTCCATATTTTCCACTCATCCACCTTTTTCACAATCTCAAAATATTTATGACAAGGCGTTTTAAGTCCCACTCAATTCTTAACTACCCTTGCTACAAATTATAAATACCCAAAATTTTCGTTTATAATTCTTTACGCTTAGATTTTGGATCTACTCTCTGAATCTCATATTTTCAAAACTGTCATTCAAATCCAGAAAAATGACTTTCACTTTTGTTGAACCCGGAATGATCGTATCTCTTAACCAGTATATTGCAAAGTATATTGATCAAACTCTAGTCAATTCAATTGCAACAAAAATCCAAAAAATTAAAGGATTGGAGGCTGCCTTCAACATCGATCTGAAAAGTGTTTGTCTAGAAAGCATTGGAGACTTCTATGAATTTGGGAAGACAACTATAGAAGGAGAAGACACACACACCTACACCACCACTATCAATGGTAAGGAAATCAAGGTCACTGAAGATCTAATTGCAGAAATCTTTGGATTTGACAAATCCGGAGGATCAGCAGCCATCAAGCTAACTAAGGAGCAAAAGGAGAAGCTGTGGAAAGATATAGCGATTAATGGAGAATCTGATGTCTCACAAACCGGGAGCACAAGCTTACTCAAGCTAGAATTTAATTTTCTCTCAAAGATGTTAGCAAATTGCATAATTGGAAATGCAGGAAACTTTAGCAATCTATCTGGAGCAAAATTAGATTTGCTATATGTGATTTGGTTTGAAGAAGTTTCAATTGGCTAAGGTATCTGTTTGATCAATTGACGGCACAATCAATTGACTTACCCAAGAAGAAAACTAATGTCAAAAAGGGTCGATTTTATCACAAGAAAACTCTTGCATTAGTTGTCCAAATAATACTAGACCATTTTGGAATCGCAAAGAGAAAAGAAACACCTGTTGCTGATGGGAAGATTGTTGTTAAGGAAGAAAAAGCTGGAAAAAGGAAAGCTGAAAAATCTGTAATTGAACCTAAAAAGAAGAAAATCATGAAATCGAAGAAACCTGCAACTGGAGATGAAGTTTTGGAACAAATTGAAGATCTAAGGAAAAGAAGAAAACAGTTGGAAGATATAGAAAAAGGCATAACTGATCAAGTTACTGAGAAACCAACAGAAGTGTCACCGACACCAGTAGTAAGAACTGAAGCTACTCTCACCGAGTCTACTCCAATTTTGTTAACTGAAGTATCACCAATTCAAGAACCAGCTACACAGTCACAAGAAAAAGAAGTGACAATGGAAACTGAAGTGGTCAACAAAGAACAAGTTGTTGAAACTATCATACAGAAGGAAGCTGAAACTCAGGGGGAACAGACCCTGAGAACTGAGCATGTTGATGTAGAATCAGACAGTGATGAAAGATTGATTAACGAAACAACGCTGAATATGCTCATGTTGCTTTCAAGATCCAAGTCTACTTCTCAAGAATCTGCCCCCAGATTGGAACACGAGGAAACAATAAAAGAATTTTCAGTTCCTCACCCTGAGGAAAAAGAGGCTGAAGCAGTAAAAGAATCAACCAAGGTTATTCACTTGGATGAACAAATCAATGAAGAAGAACCCACTGAGCATACAATGAATGAAGTTCATGTTACTGAATCGGAACTTGAATCTAGTGAAAAACAAGTTGCTGAAGAACTTGTAAGTGAGAAAATTTTGGAAACTGAGCCGATAATCTCAGTTTCTGTTATTGAGAAAGCGACATCAGTCGTGCCAGACACTGCTGAGGAAGGAACCAGCTGAACCAATCTTATGCAGACTGATCCCATGCAAATTGAAGATTCTATTCCAGAAGAAGAACAAGAGATTACAAGAGAATCAGAAGACACTCTCACACCATTAAATCCACAACTGATCATGGTGAACTAATGACAGCTGACTATGAGCGATTGAGCAGATATCGAACTTGGAAACTCAGTTCCATTGCCAATCAAAGAAGTCAGCAGGCAGAAATGGAAATTACTGAGAAATGGGTATTTCATTTATACAACATTACAAATCTATCGGAGATAATCAATACCGATGAATTCTTAAATCAAGGGTATGCGCTGATCAGAAACAGTTATTGGAAGGAAGCCACAGCTGGTGGAAGTTCCAAAAAGAATGATGATGATGATGATGATTTTCAGGAAGATCCTAACTTACAAAAAGGGATTCTTGCCTCTCTACAAGAAAAGGAAACTGCAACTGAACATAACACTGATGATAATTCTAGTAGTTCTGGTGAAAGCAGTGGAAGTTCAAGTTATGAAAGTGTATCTGAAACACAGCAAGATAAAGAACAAGAAGGAGGTTACCAATCTCCCACTGACAAGTCTACACTTGAAATAGCAAGAACTGTGGCAAACATGCCTGAAGAAGAGTCAGATGATGAACTCAACGTAAATCTGTCACCAGCAAAAGTCATTGATCAATCAAGCTTGGTAGAGGCTAAGAAACAATCAGAAGAAAGAAGACAATCAGCTGAATACAGAGAAAAACTGAAGCAAGTTGTTCTCACACCTCTAAAGCAAGCTAAACCAACTGAGGCTGAGACAAACAAAGGAAAAGAACAACAAGCAGGAAGTTCAAAAGATTTACCCACTCAGGTTGATCTCATTATGTTTTATCATAATGAGATAATCAGAATTCAGGAAGACGATAACAGCTTATTTGGAAAGGTTCTACATGCCTTAGAAGCCGAAAGATGAAAGAAGCAATCTTGAAAAGAAAATGGATATCGTCAATGATAACTGTCAAAACACCCTGCTTGAGCTTCGGAAAACAACCATCAAACATGATACAAGAAGAGATGAAACTCAAGATAGATGGGAAATTATCTTGAACAATCTGGTAGATAAAATGATCTTAATGGAACAGGGCATGAAGGACTCAGTTGTGGCTCAAACCATTTTGGCATCAACTCAACAAACATTGAACGCTTACATCAAGAGCCTGATTCATAAAGATGATGTCAACAAGGGGGAAAGTTTGGATATCTTAAAAGTCCATGCAGCTGAGATGCCACAAGTCCTTACAAATATTGATGATAAATTGAAAGAACTGAAGAAAGCAAGAGGAGATTTCACTGATGAAGAAATGAAGCTGATTGTTAAATACTCAGAACCAACTGACAGTTTATTTAGAAACTTACCAGAAAAGGAAGGAGTATCAAGAGAAGAATCTCTAGAATCGTTCCTACACATGCAGAAGGTGCTCATGCACTATTGGAATAAATTGAAGAAGTGGGAAGCAGATGGTATTATAGATAAACAATCAGAGAAAATTGAAAAGGCTGAACCTGAATTTGTTAAAAATCTACTGAGAACAGCCACCAATGAAAGATTAAGGGCAATTGTCTTCACTTTTGCAGTTCTTTTAAAAAATAAAATTTTCAGGAAGCACAATCTATCTGAATCATGGAACATTTGGGCAAGCATCCATGGAATTGAAAGCTCAGCTACAAATGATGCTATGAGATCTGTTGCAGAAAATTTTGATAATCAATTTTCTCTATCTGCCAAGTAAAAAGTAACTATCTTATAGTTCTTTTTATTATGTTGTATTTTATTACTCAATCTTGTAACTCAGTTATCAAATAAATTCTCTGCCAAGTATTGTGTTTTATCTTTTTGCATTTCTTTTAAGGAGGGTATTGACATCATCAAAAAGGGGGAAATTGTTGGAAATAAAATTTATGTTTTGATGATGATTCATCGCTTAATCAGTTATTGTTCTAAACCCCATTGATGAAGTGTCATAACTAGCTGTTATAGTGCAAAGCAAAAAGATGTCTAGATATCAATGTATAGGATTTTATAGAGTGTGATATTTGTATAGGTTAAATCAGACAAGCACTGTAATAATTCTAGGCCGAGAACTGAGAATATAAGAAACTGAGATTTAGTTAAACTGAGATTCGATAAGGAACTGAAAACAGAGCACACCAACATGAAAACTGAAGAAGATAGGTTCGCTGAGGGTTACAGACTCAGTCAGCTTATCTAGAAG
Organism: Gentiana straminea; assembly: GCA_036785695.1. Classification (NCBI taxonomy): domain Eukaryota; kingdom Viridiplantae; phylum Streptophyta; class Magnoliopsida; order Gentianales; family Gentianaceae; genus Gentiana; species Gentiana straminea. The sequence goes on along the minus strand of JAVUPR010000224.1, from coordinate 6,838,339 downwards.
ACTGAAGAACTGAGGGTTCAAACTCAGTAAATGAAGAACTGAGGGTCACAGACGCAGTTACAGAAGATTGAAGAACTGAGGGTTCAAACTCAGTTATGAAGACTACGTCGAGACTGTAAAGTTAGACATCAGGAAAGATTGTGGTGACCTGAACTGGCTTTATGGATCTTGTATGAAGACCTAAGAATCATAAGGACAATGAGTTCTTAGATGATAATGAGTCATGGTGTACTCTGATTAAGTCAATTATATTCAGATGAAACTGGAGTATTGATATTTGAAGAAGAGTAAAATCTCAGTTAATGCTCCAAGTCAGTCAAGAAACTGACAAATGATAAACTCAGTATAAAACTGATAAGGATACTCAGTTTTATGTGGCAGTCATTCGATAAATTGACAAGTACAGTCGAACGTTATAAAGGAAGCGATTTTATTGGATGAACTACTGACAAATCAGAATGGTCACAAAATATAGCCGTTACAACATTCAAGCAGGAGAAACAAACCCCTATAAATAGAGTACCTCTACAACAACAAGAATAGAGGAGAAGGAGGAATTAAAAAGAATCTATCTAGTCAAGAAAGATCTAATTAAGGGGGAAAGCCAATCTCAAAAGAATTCCGGCTAAGTAATTTATTGCAAGATCAAGAAAATTTCTTCAAGCGCATTCAAGCAAAATCAAGATCTATCATTTGAAGAAACTCAGAGCCCGTGCATAATTTATCTATCCAGAAGAAAAGCTCTAATCACAATTGAATCATAGTTATTGATTCAAGTCACAACTTTGATTTTATCAAAGGGTTAGACTGTGAAACACCAAGCAGGTGTGAAGGACAGTTGAGTGCAGTCAGGAAGACTGTGTTTGTGATGAGCTACTGAAGAGGCAATTCTACCCTTCAAGGACCAGTGTTCAAGTAGTTGAAGAGCAAGGAATCCTACCTGTTCTACAAGTGTTTAGATAGTGAAGCTAGGGATTAGTCAAGGACTATCAGTTTAGAACTTTTTGTAACCGGGCCATCTCAAAGAAGTTCCAGTGGAATTTTCCTCCGCATCACAGGGGAAGAGAGGACGTACAGGATTACACCACCTGGAACCTCTATAATTCTTGATTATTTACTTTACGCACTCATTTACTTTATTGTAGTTATATGTATCAGGTTTTCACTCTGAAACTAAGTTAGCTAGTTGTTAAAGGCTGTAATATATCTACTGCCAGTTAACTGAGCTAAGAATAAGTCAGTATAGACTTATACTCAGTTTAGTTAGCTGAACTCCGCACAAGTTAAGGGACAGGAACAAAACTGAACTAAGCATCAGTTTGAGTTTCGGGGAAACTCAGTTCCTGGGGCAATTCCAGTTCAGGAAAAGTTTTTGGTGACAAGTTTATTCACCCCCCTCTAAACTTGTGTTAGCCTTTCCAAGGGACCAACAAGTCTTTTCTTGCACACTTCAGCAGTATAGGACAAAATTTGACACAAGATGTAGGACTTGTGTCTATCTTAGGAATTCAAATACATCTAAGGGTGCTACTCTCTTAGATATTACCAACAAAGATATATTTGTTGCTAGAAATACTCAATTTCATGAGTCTTATTTTCCTTTATTTCAATAGGAGTTAGGGAAGGCTAAATATCTTAGTGACATGCCCGTTCCGTTACCAGTAATGGACACTTTTGATGATCTGCTGAATGAATCGGTAGACCAGCAAGATATAGGGTCAGCTGCAGCTGTGGCATCTAATGAAGAGCATGCACCAGTAAACCAGGCACTTGAACCCACACAACTAAAAAGATCCACCAGAACAAGAAAATCACCAACCTTTTATCAAGGCGGTGCTCACACTGTTCTACTGACTCCACACCTGCTGAGTGCAATCATGAGTCTGGACAATCTCTCAGTGGACTATGCTGGATTAATTAATGCCACTGATGCTATTAAAGAGCCTAAGACTTATAATCAAGCAATCAAGCATGATGAATGGAAGCAAGCACTGCAACAAGAGATTGAAGCTCTACAAAAGACTCATACATGGGAAATAGTTGATCTGCCCCCAGGCAAGAAACCTATTTTGTGCAAATGGGTAAACAGAATCAAATACAACCCTGATGGTTCAGTATAGAGATATAAAGCTAGACTAGTAGCAAAAGGCTACACTCAAACATATGGGATTGATTATAGAGAAACTTTCTCACATGTTGTCAAAATCACAACAGTTAGAGCTTTCCTTGTAGCAGCAGCAGCCAATAATTGGCACCTACATCAGATTGATGTCAACACTGCCTTTTTACATGGAGATTTGCTGAAGAAGTATACATGCAGTTACCTCTAGGTTGTGCAGCAACTAAACCAAATCAATTGTATGGCCTCAAGCAAGCCAGTAGACAATGGAATTGCATGTTGACTGAATCTATGGAGACTCAAGAAATCATCCAATCCAAAAATGACCACAATTTATTTACAAAATGGTCAGGACAGTCTTTTATTGCTTTGTTAGTTTATGTTGATGACATCATAGCAGCAAGCCCTAGTGAAGAGTTGATTCAACAAGTAAAGGATGCTCTACATCAGCAGTTCCCCATCAAAGATCTTGGAAAATTGAGAGATTTCCTAGGTACTGAGGCTGCTAGATGTCCAAAAGGTATATCCATTTCAAAAAGAAAATACACACTTAATCTCCTTGAAGAATATGAATTTTAGGAGCCGAACCTGCTAAGACACCTATGGAGTCTAAGCAGACATTAAAACATGGTGATTCACCACTTTTATAAGACAACACTGCATACTGATCACTTGTGGGTAAATTGATTTATCTCGCTTTTACCAGACCAGATATTGCTTTGTAGTACAACAACTAAGTCAAATTCTAGAAACTCCTACTAAAAATCATATGAAGGCAGCTTACAGGCTGCTGAGGTATTTGAAGACTAACCCTGGTCAAGGATTCCTATTTCCAGCAGACAACAACCTTGTACTCAAAGGTTTTGAAGATAGTGATTGGGCCAGTTGTCCTGAAACAAGAGAATCAGTATCAGGTTATATGATGTTTCTCGGAGATGCTCCAATCTCCTGGAAGGCCAAAAAACAAACAACAATAGATAGAAGATCCTCTTAGGCTGAATACGGGGCTATGGAAAATGCAATCTGTGAAATTCAGTGGCTGATTTATATATTACAAGATTTGCAGGTTCCAGTTCAGTTGCATGCTATGTTATTTTGTGACAATGCCAGTGCAATGCACATTGGTCATAATCCAGGCTTTCATGAAAGAACAAAACATATTGAAATTGACTGTCATGTTGTGAGAGAGACTCAAATAAGGACTTGTCAAGATTCTCTTAGTTAACACAAAAGAACAAGTAGATAATATTCTCACAGAGGCCTTGGATGCACCTATTTTCTCCTATCTACTAGAAAAATTGGGAATTTCAAAGATCTTCAAGAATTCAAGTAGCTGAAAGGAATGCTGAGTGCAAGCTGTTCATGTACCACTCTCAGATTTAGGGGGGTGTTATGGTATAAAGGTTGAAAGGAATGCTCAGTGCAGTTAGCTGATGTACTCTGCTGATAATGAGAAGACACAAGCAGCCTGCTAACAGTATGGAAGCCCAACAGGCTGTTGATCAATTTAGTATGATTAATCTAGAAAACGGTTATTCTGTTATAGTTTGTTATAGCCATTTGTAACTTACTTCTAACTGATTCATGAGGTGTATGAAGCTATAAATACCCCATGATCAGCTGCATTGTAACTCAACTTGTAACTTTTTCTTCATCAATAATAATTCCGCATTTATTTTGTGTTTGTAATTCTACATTGACCGCTCGGAGCTCTATCAATGCCGGTCTTCCCATAATGATGTATTATGTTGAAGGGGCTTTTACCAATACACAATTCACCATCAAGTTCTTGCTTCTAGGATCCCTTCGAAATGTCATGGCCAGCTTGATCATTCCCAGAGGATGGATTGGAGGTCTTGCAAAACCGAACAGAGGCACCAATACGGGGGTGAGTTTGGAATCTATTAGCTTCATAGACTTGAAGGTGGAATGAAATAAGATGTTAACACAACTCCCAATATCAACACATATATGCTTCACCAGGTTCTTGTGAACTACGGTTTCAATGACCATGCCCTCGTTATTAGTTAACATGGGCAGTGGGTCCTTAGGTCCATATATCATGGATTTCCCGACCTGTCCATTCAGCCCTTCCAAAATGATGCTAGGTCCACCTACAATTGTGTTGATAGTATTGATCGTTCGATTGTCTATCTGTCGATCAGCGTCTGGAGTTCTGTCCCTTCTCCTCCAAGGCTCATCCTTCCGATCCCGGTTTTTCCTATATGTTCTCCTCCTGAAATCTCTCCGAACTCGGGGGTCAGGATCCTAAGTTTGGTGTACGACCTCATCAATATCTCTTATTAGATATTTGAACTCCTCTGAATTGTGGCCCACATCCTTGTGGTAGGCACAAAACTTACTATGATCCCTACTTTCTGGAGGACCTCTCATCAGAGGTGGTGTTCTAGCCAACCCTTTACTTTCCATGATTTCTATGACTTGCACACGAGGTCTATTCAAAGGAATAAAATCCCTTTCTTGAATAACACCTTTCTTTCCTGTCCGATCTGCGGTTGTACATCACCTTTCTTCCCTTTAAGGCTTCGGCCTCTACCCACTTAGTGAAGTAATCCACTGTAACAACAAAAAACTTGAGGTTCCCTAAAGCTCGAGGTAGGGGCCCGATCAGGTCGACTCCTCACTGATGAAAGGGCCAGGGTGAAATTATTGGGACCATTTGCTGAGAAGCTTGGTGTTGTACGTTATCGTGTACATGGAACAATTTACATCTACGAATGAGATCCTCAGCATGTTGCTGCATAGTCGGCCAGTAATAACCGAACATACGACATTTTCGAGCCATCATCCGAGCTCCAGCATGGTTTCCACATATCATCAAGTGAATTTCTCGGAGTAGATAGTTCCCTTCATCCTCTGATATGCTCATAAGCCATGGTGCTATGAAGGATTTCCTGTAGAGTATTTACGATGCTGGAAATCGTCGAGTGATAAATCTGGGGTCTTCTTCCTCTGAGTGACAAACCTTTCAAGGTAGAACCCTAAAAAAAGAGATCAAAACGGGGGGGGGTGTTTTTGTGGTGCTTTGGATTGCACATGAGAGACTGTATCTCAAACTGCCTACGTATCCAATGCTTGTATTGGAATCAAGTCTCCGTAGTTCCTTAGGGCTTGTAAATATAGAGAGGGGCACGTGCCCTAGCATTACACGTAGCATGTCCATGTTGGACTCTAATTTCGTGTTCCTTAAGGAAGAGATAATTATGGTTTGATCTCAATGATTTTGAGAGAAAATTACAAGCATATCTTGAATGCCAGGATCAAAGCCATTATGCTTTGGGATTCCTTCCATATTTATCTGATAGTAATACACATATTGGGGGATTGGATTCGAGATAGACTTGGATTGAGCCTCAAGGGCTCGTTTATGCCTAGGCCAACCTTCCATGTCCGGAGAATAGCCAAGAAGAGCTCGGATTCCTTGGGCTCTTTGCCTTTAAGGTATTGACATCTTGCCTTCATTTATTATTAGACGACTGTGGGAATGTCACGTGGCGAGGAGCTGGTCGGACCTCCGTCATAAGCCCCCCAGATTCAGTTGAGCTCCTGAGTTTAGCTTGGATCTGCCTATATTGTGGCTCGACTCAGTCGTTTTGACTAGCAGTTTCCTGAATTTTGAGTGCCAGGTGGCAAGGCTATCATTATGATGCAGTTTGACTGTTATGGGATTCAAGGCGTCTTTGCCCACTCGTTTCAATTGGAGCGGTTTTCAAGGCATGTTTGGAGGGTTTATAACCCATCATGTCAGCCATCATTTCACCCATCGTCTTTTTGTGTCTACGTTATTTCTTTGCAGAGATCCGTCGTAATCTCATTCTACCTTTTCTATTGCTATTGGTTAATTAGGGGATCACCTTCTTCCGATTCATCTTGAGAGGAGCCAATTTCGCCTAGGACCAAAGCTATCATAAGGGAGTCCTGGACTAGGCCTGTGGTTTTTGAAGAAATTCTCTGGGTCCCTCCACAACCGGTGTCCGTAGCTTCTTCTCCTTGTCCTTCATCGAGTGCATCTGCCTCCCTCTGGAGGCTTAAGGCTCAACATGATACCCAGGACATTATGGGCTGAAATGGGTTGGGTTTGGTTCTGACTCAGAAAATTATGGAGTACATTTGTCGCGAATATGAGGTAAAATTGAAGGAATTTGAACCCTTGCTTCCTGTCGACCCACGTCCATATGCGTCACGGCCTCCTGATGGGTACTTTGCCATCTATGAGGCCCAGCTAAAGGACGGCCTGAGGTTACCTTTGTGTCTGGCTTTTGTTGCGGCATTATGGGATGGGTGCAGCTCAAGTAGCTCCCTCAGGGATGAGGAGTGTGATAAGGTTTTCTATTTTCTGTCGGGTGGTTGGAGTCCGTTTCGTGGTTGGCCTCTTCCTGGTTTTTTTACAACATTGCGCAGAGTCCGGGGCTCAAAGGATGGTATCACATTCCCTATCGGCCAGGAGTAAAGGAAATGCTTGAGACGGCCCAACATAAAAATAATGGCGAGGTCGCTTTTCCTATGATAGAGACGGGGGAGATCTTGGCTGGGGCGCTGGATGACAAGTTCTCTGCAAAAGGATGAGTGTCCGACCATTCTAGATCAGTGAAGTACAAGAAATGCTTGAAAGATCAGTGAAGTACAAGAAATGCTTGAAAGATCAAAGAAATCAAGAAACAAGTGAACCAGCAAAGTGAACTGTCTACCGGCTGAGTAAAGGAAAAGCAGTGAAGGAATTACTAATCAGCTAAGTCAGCTGGAACACTTAACCAATCAAGTAAACAACAAGTGAAGGAACAACTAAGCGGTACAAGCTTATTTAGAACATGAAAAGTAAGGAAGATCAAGCATTAAAGAAAGAATCAATCAATGACGGATTTTATGATAGACGTTTGAAGAAAATCCGGATCACGGAAATCAAGGAGAATAAAATTAAGGAGGACCAAGAATTAAATCAAGGATTATTCTCCACATTAAATATCCAATGGGCAGAAATTCACATCAAGGATTATCAAGGCTATAAATAGAAGGCATTGATAGACAAACAACAATGTTTCGAATATACAAGAACAAGAAGAAACTCTTTCAAAATCATAAGCCTTCTATCTGAATCTAAAAGAACACATCTACTGATCAACTCATAACTCAGAGATACAATTCCACAGCAAGCACTGAGATTGATCAACAAGTCTGTGAATCTAATTCACACCAGTTGCAGCAATTGAATCAAAGATGTCTGCGGAGGAGTTGCACCTTTTTGTGATAGCTGCTGAAGGATTTGTTTCCAAGGAGCAGTGTTGAAGTCTGAGTCACTGAAGTTTTTGAAGCCAATGAGTGATAGTCTTGTAGATTGTGAAGCTTGTGTAACCAAGGAAAATCGTACTATTGTATTTGGTGAAAAACTATAGTGAATTCCTCCAATCATCATAGGAGAAGAGTGGATTAAGGGATTACACCACCCTGAACCACTATAAACCTTTGTGTTCATTTACTTACTGCACTTAACTTTATAGCACTTTATTTTATTGCATTCTATATCTGTGATTGTTTAATCTACTTTGAACCAGTTTTTAGGAAGGGACTTATATGCACTGCCCAAAATCTTTTATATTGAGAGAAGTTTTTGAGACTCCAATATAGTCATTCACCCCCCCTCTGACTATACTTTTACCCTTTTCTGGGACAAACTATTGGTTTCGGAGCAGTGTTCTTAGTATCAGGACCTGTTCAGATAATTTCTGGTAACAAGGAGATCACATATTTTCAAAGTAGTTTTTAAAATCTTTGCTTTCGATATCAGTATATTTTCTTTTATCTGTGACTATGGATTCCTCAAATTTCATGTCTAAAGTACTTGTGTTCAATGTTAATAATTTTGATGAATATAAAATAATAATGTTATTTCATCTTGCAGCCACTCATGAGGAAATGCTTGATGTTATCAATGATGGACCAATTCAAATAGAAAAACCCAAAAAGTATTGGACAAAGGATGACAGAAAGAGAGCAAAGAAGATATGGGATAAACTTGAACTTATCAATGAAGGATCTGAAGCAATTAAATAAAACAAATGATCTGTTGCAAAACAAAAATTAGAGAACTTCAAAATGAAGAATAGTGAATCCATTGATCAAATGGACAACAAATTTTCAAGCATCATGAGTGAACTATACCAACTTGGTCATAAATATCCAGAGAAATAAGTCTGCTTGAAGATCATGAGAAGTCTACCTAAAAGATGGAGAATCATCACATCAGTTCTCAAGGGAACAAAAGATCTTACAAAGACGGACACTTTGACATTGATGTCTCAATTAAAAGCTCAAGAACTTGAACAAAATACTAAAGACAGTGCACTAGCAGAGGCACACAAGGCCAGTGCACTGGTGGAATCCTAGCAAAGCAAACGGCTAAGACAAGCAGCAAAGAGACACAAGAGCTAAAAGAACAAATTTCTTTACTGGTTAAACATTTTGACAGGTTTAGTAAGAAAAAACAATTCAAAGGGAGTTCATCATCAAACAAGAAGTCAAGCTCAAGCAAAGACATCAAGAAAAAGGATGATGAATACAGATGTTTTAATTGCAAAAAGAAGGGACACTTCAAGGCTGATTTCCCTGAAGAGAAAGACAAAAAGGAAGACAAGAAGAGATACAAGTCTACAGATAAGAGAAAATGCAGAAGGCACTGAAAGCTGAAACCAGCAGTGAAGATGATGAGGATTCCTCTGACAATGACTAAGCTGATGAATGAGACACAAGCTTAGACAATCAAAAGGCATGTTTATGCTTGATGGAAAAAGAAATTGAAGAAACTGAGGTAATATCTAGTTCTTACTCATCGAATGCATCCACATCTCACACTGCACAATCTTCCATTCTCCCATTAGATTCTACAAACCTAATTCAAAAGCTCATGAGTAAATTTGAAGAAATTCAAATCAATCATGAAATTCTGCAACAAGAATGAATCTGAGAGAGGAAAATAAAAGATTAAAGAAAGAACTGGATGAACTGAAAGTTGTATCAACTAGTAAGGAAGTACACTCAGCTGATTAACAAGCAACAGATGATCACACATCTGATGTTGACAGACCAGCTGAGAAAACATCCCTACCAGTTAAGACAACCACTGCACCACTTAATGCACCAGCTTACAAACCCCCAAAAAGGTTTGGATCCAGATATGGTCTTGGCTACAACAGTCATGATGAAGGTAGAAACATAGGGCAATCCAAATCTGAAATAAGGACCAAAACTTGACCGACATTCAGAAAAGGAAATACCATAGTTTCCACTACTCAACCTGCACCAGTGAAGTCAAGAACTAGTACAATGAAATGACACAGTAAATCATCAAACCAGCCAATTGAAGTCTTACTGAGTGGTAAGGGAAGACATTACCCCTAAGAGGATGATTGGAATGTTGCACCCCAAAATACAAGAGGAAACCATTTCATGCCATGAAACATGTGTTTAGGAAGAGCCAACCAAGGAATATTCCTGGACACAAGAAGCAATATGAAAATAAAATTCCTCTTGCATATTGGAGAGTGAAAAAGGATGCAAATGCACCTAAAGGTAGAGAATTGTATCAGAATAATTCTATCAAGAAGTATTATGCCATGCCTTATACTAATGAGCTTGATGACTTGAACCATCCAAGAAGAAGATCCTTTGGATTTACACTTGGAGTAGGAGGCAAGACTGCTAACAGGTATGGACCTAAGCAGTGTGGGTACCTAACTTGATTAATTTGTTTTGTAGGATGTTTGGTACATAGACAGTGGATGTTCAAGACATATTACAGGGAACAAAGGATGGCTGGTTGAATTTAAAGATTTTTGATGGACCCAAAGTCACATTTGAAGGTAAAGAGAACCCGGGCAAAATTAAGGAGGACGGCACAATGTTCAAGAACAATTCGATGATTCAAAATGTGGCCTATGTTAAAGGATTGAGCTTCAATCTTCTAAGCATTAGTCAATTCTGTGACAAAGGATACAATGAGCATTCCTACAAAGAATGATGCAAATTTATCCACAATCATACCAGCACAGTTGTACTTGCAAGGAAAAGAGAAGAAAACATGAATGTGGTGGATTGGAAGACAGCAAAACCAGAAACTTGTCTGGTTGTCAAGAATAAGCAATCAACAAGCTGGAATTGGCATCGAAGACTGAATCATCTCAACTTCAAGACTATCAACAAATTTTCAAAGAACAAGCTAGTTGAAGGCCTCCCAGACATCACATTCAAGAAAGAAAGTCTCTGTGATGCATGTCAGAAAGGGAAGCCGATTAAAAGCTCTTTCAAGTCAAAACCCCATCAGTCAACAACAAGGATCTTACATCTTTTACATATGGACCTTTTTTGACCTATCACACCAATAAGTGTAAGTGGAAAGAAGTACACTCTAGTGGTGGTGGAAGACTTTTCCAAAGTTACTTGGACCATATTCATGAACAAGAAAAGAGATACAATCAAAAATCTCTTAGATATTCTGAGAAGAATACAAAATGAAAATGAGTTGTAGATCATCAAGATAAGATCAGACAGAGGAACAGATTTTGAAGAGAATGGTGTACTACATCAGCTATCAGCAGCAGGGACTCCACAACAAAATGGTGTAGCAGAAAGAAGAAACATGACACTAAAAGAAGATGTAAGAACCATGATTGTAGAAGCAAGCTTACCAAAGAGATTTTGGGCTAAAGCAGCAAATACAACATGCTATACTCAAAACAGATCTATCATCAACAAACAAATGGAAAAACACCATATGAAATGTGTAATGGAAGATAACCTATCATTTCACATTTGCATATGTTTGGATGTAAATGTTTTGTCTTTAACAGGAACCAGTTACATACTTTAGATGAAAAAGCTAAGGAATCAATCTTCATGGGATACTCAGGCACAAGCAAAGATTTCAGAGTACTCAACACAAGAACCTTGGTTTTTGAAGAATCAATTCATATAGCTTTTGATGAACAAAACACAAATGGTGAAAGCTTACACAACCTTGAAGAAGAAGCTGCACAAGGACAAGTGTATATGAATACAACAGTACCAGCTACAATTTTGGACCACACTTCTGGTAATCAAGATGATGTACCAGTCAATACAACATAAGAGGCACCAACACAAGATCATGAAGTTGATGCACAAGCAAGAGCTGTGGAAGAACCAAGTCAAGAACACCTTCAACCGGACATGAATTGGCTGAGAGATCATTCTGAAGAACAAGTCATTGGAGATATTCATACAGGAGTTAGAACTAGAAGACAACTGGAAAGTATGCTAACTTGTTTTTAATCACAGGTAGAACCCAAGAAACCAGATTATGCAATTCAAGATGCTGATTGGATTACAGCCATACAAGAAGAGCTCAATGAAATTGAGAGAAATGAGGTCTAGGAACTGGTTGACAGACCAAACATGGCAAACATCATTGGAATAAAATGGGTATTCAGAAACAAGATGGATGAATAAGGAACTGTCGTCAGAAACAAAGCGAGACTAGTTGCAAAGGGTTATTCTCAAGGTGAAGGCATAGATTATAATGAAACCTTTGCACTAGTAGCAAGATTGGAAGCAATCAGACTCTTTCTAGATTATGCAGCACACAAGGATTTCAAGGTATATCAAATGGAAGTCAAGAGTGCATTTCTCAATAGACTCTTAGAAGAAGAAGTATATGTGGAACAACCTCATGGCTTTCAACTCAAAGGAAAAGAAGATATAGTATACAAACTCAAAAAGGAACTGTATGGACTCAAACAGGCAACTAGAGCCTGGTATGAGACTCTATCACAATTGTTAATCAACAATGGATTCAACAAAGGAACTATTGACAAGACTCTATTCAAATTAGAAGAAGGAACAAACACTTTTTTAGTTCAGATCTATGTTGATGATATCATCTTTGGATCAGAAGATGAGAAGCTATGTGAGAAGTTTGCAAATTTGATGAAAAGTAAATTTCTAATGAGTATGATGGGAGAACTCAATTATTTTCTTGGTCTACAAGTGAAGCAAATGGAAGATGGCATCTTCATCAATCAGGCCAAGTACACAAAAGACTTAATACACAAATATGGTATGGATACAATACAAGTGGCACATCAAACACACCAATATGTGCAAGAGTTATTCTTAGGAAAAATGAAAATGTAAAGGATGTTGATCAAAAGCTATATAGAGGAATTATTGGATCTCTACTCTACTTAACTGCAAGCAGACCTGATATAGCTTTTACAATAGGAGTTTGTGCCAGATTCTAAGCTCAACCAAAGAAATCTCACTTACTAGCAGCTAAGAGAATTATCAAATATTTGAAGAACACAATCAATGTGGGAATTTGGTATCCAAAAGATGTAGGATTCAAGTTGATATCATATTCAAATTCAGACTATGCTGGATGCAGGATTGATCGTAAAAGCACTTTAGGAACTTGTCAGATGCTAGGCAGCAGACTAGTATCATGGTTTAGAAAAAAGCAAAATTCTATATTCACTTTAACAGCTGCAGCAGAATATATAGCAGTAGGTAGCTATTGTGCACAAGTGTTATGGATCAGACAACAACTAAGGGATTATGGAATAGAGGAGAAGACAATTCCAATTATGTGTGATAACACAAGTGCAATATCTATAACTGAAAATCTAGTATAACACTCAAGAACAAAGCATATTGATGTGAGACATCACTTTATCAGAGATCATGTAGAAAAAAGAAATGTTATCTTAAGATATATATCAACTGAAGATCAATTGGCTGATATTTTCACAAAACCACTCAGTCATGAAAGACATTGTAAATTGAGAACTGGGTTAGGAATGAATGAAATCGATTAAGTTATAAAGAGCACCTAACTGGAGTAATCGGTTGAGTGACTTCACCAGCTGACTAAAGCTTTGCCATTTTGGGTGCGCTCACATGGCATGTAAGGCACTGGTAACCAACGAAGTTAACTTCACTGATTGTTAGGAGCAGTTTTATATAGTAGCTAAGTAAAGAAGTCACTACGGATGAGTGACCAACCAAGTTACTTCACTAATAAATACCTTGGAGAAAACAGCAAAGTCAAGTGTGAACAAAATCAATTTTATACATGTGGAAAATCAAAAGATTTATGGAGAATTATTTTATGGAAGATTACCCATGTGGATTTTATATTACAATCGTGGAGGTTATTTTTTGAATCAAGGTATGATGGCAACGCCTCGATTCCCGGTATTTATCATTACACACCTCAATCCACTCCCCCACTACACTCAAATAACGTGATTTATATACACAAAATCACGCCGTTAGTTCACCAAATCCTTTCATATTCAACCATATTCACACTATCAAAATTCTCTTATATAAACAACACTTACAGATTTTCAGAAAATTTTCCACACCATCTTTGCAATCTCTAAACCCTATTTCTCAGAAAAATCAAAGCTTTTTCAAACACATCCATTACAATGGCTTCATCCTCTTCAAACTCTTAAGAAAAACACTACGAAAATCCATCATCAGTGGATCATTCTTCCGACTTGAGGACTATCTACCTTTTTGTGACAATGATTACAATCTCAGAGGTTGGTTGACGGATGCACAAATTTGGGGTGGATGACTTCCTGAATCCAACAATCACAAGAATATGCTATGAGACCTTAATTGCATTTTGGAAAAATGCAAAACTCGTGCCAAGTATGAAAAAGAGCGACCCATATTTCATTGTGAGTACAATGTTTGGACGAACATTGGTTATCACGCCAGGTCTCCTCAACAGATGCCTAAATCTTTCCAGCACCGGTCCTGTAGACGTGAAGAAAATGCAGATCAACATCAATGCATTCTGGACTGAAATAGCCAAGAACCCAAGGAAGAACGGCAAGAAATACAACTTCTCCAGATCGGCACTCAAACGCCCTTTTGCCGAGTTTGCTCTTATAATCACAAGGGACATTGAAGGGAAGAAAGGCTCCATGGAAAAATGACAGAACTCAGAGTCAAGCTGATGGCTATTATCTACCAAGGTCTTCCATTCAATTGGTCACAGTTCATCTTCAACAGATTGAAGGACAAAATTCAAAAGGAGATTAATCTAAGAGTGGCAGCGTAGAAAGGCCAGGAAAAGCAGGGTGATTTCTGGGAAAAGAAATCATATGGGATTCCTCTCCAACATTGGTTTAATCAATCGAAAGTGAAGCCCATATGCTTGTAACCACCGCACAAGGTATGTTCCTAAACATGTCAATGTTCTTGACAAAACACATCATGCATGGCTTAAGGATCCGACTATACATCAATATATTAGGTCTTAGGATCATGAAAAATCTAAAGCTTCATGGATAAAATGGATTCCAATATAACTAATGGGAAAAGTAGGATTGTTCAAAATAGAAAGCATCCTGATCTAGTTAACACATACGAGGACAAAATACATAATCATTTGTACGATGGTCAAACTCCACAAAAAGAATGATTATATACTTTTATACCTATTAGAATAGAATATCACCGGAAAGTTTTAAAGAGTCCAATGTGGATACAAAAGTATACGTTATTAAAATATTTTCAGAATTATGTATTAAGGCAATAAACATTTTGTTATTTGTTTATAATCAAAGAAGAAAGACCCACATGTACCGTCTTTTGATTATATACAAGCAAGTTAGTGTATTTGCCATAATACGTAGTTATAACCCCATTGATGATCTCTACACTTATATTATAAATACCTATAATATAAAATATCAGCTCTGAGATTTAAAGGGAAATTATGAAAATATTTCTTTAACAAGTCTTGGATTAAATATGAAATCTAAGATCCAAGCCTCGGTGTTGAGAAATAATGCTTCAAGAAATGCATATATTGTTGATTCACTTCAAATAGTAATGCTAAAGATACTTATTATAATCTGGTATCTCATTAGCATCAATTCAAATATTTTGTTATGGATGCCATCAAACAACAAGCTAGTGTGCCAAAAAACCATTTTATTCATAAACATAACATTGGTAGATATGAAGAATTAATTAAAAATTCATAGAGCTATATATGAAAGTCAAGAAGGATATTGCGACCTCATTTTCTGAATCGCAACCATCCGTTATCATAGTCGCTCGTATAAACAAACCACCTACCAACACTGCATGAATCAATTAACATTTTCTCCCCGTAAAACACAAATTTATCCAAGTTCACAGGAAAAAGAATATATGCAAATGAAGATTCCTGATTTGGATACTCAACAACCCCTCAAAAATAAAGGGATATTCAGCAAGGACACAGTCCAAGCCTCACCGACATGAGCTTTATCAGTACAGATGACTACTCGCAGTTTTCTACATTAGTGAATAATATCATCATCAACATGATTTCAGCCTTCCTAATGGCCGCATCCACTGAAACAAAATAAAATAAAAAATGGACAGCTCAAATATGATATGCTGCAATGTATGTGAAAGAATATCTTCCGTGATATTTCATTTACATAAATGTTACATATATACTGAATACAGGAAATCTAGAATATCCTGAGTAAATACAAAATAATCTATCTTAATAAATACAGAATATTACAAATTAACTATTTCCATATTCTATCACACGCCCACAGTCGAAGCGGGAGGTTCGCGAACGTTGAGACTGGATCGAAAATCTTCAAACAGAACAAGCGGTAATCCTTTTGTAAAAATGTCAGCAATCTGATACCGCGAAGGAACATGATGAACTCGAACCTCGCCACGGGAAATGCGTTCCATAACAAAATGAATATCCATCTCCACATGCTTCGTGCGTTGATGTTGGACCAGATTACCCGAGAGATAGACTGCACTGATAGTATCGCAATAAACAAAGGTGGCCTTAGCTATGGAACAATGGAGCTCAAGAAGAAAATTGCGTAACCAACAAGACTCAGCCACCACATTTGCAACACCCCGGTATTCTACCTCGGCACTGGAGCGGGACAAAGTTGGTTGTCGCTTGGACGTCCAGGAGACCAAATTATCACCTAGAAACACGTAATACCCCGACGTGGAGCGTCGCGTATCGGGACACCCTCCCCAATCCGCATCAGTGTAAGCCACGAGGGTCATGGCAGGTAACGCATACAGATGTAACCCAAAGTGAAGAGTGCCCTGAAGATAGCGAATGAAACGTTTGAGAGCTTGCATATGCTCAACCCGGGGATCATGCATGTGCAAACATACCTGTTGGACCGTATACGAGATGTCGGGTCTAGTAAACGTGAGATACTGGAGGGCCCCAGCCAGACTGCGGTAGTGAGTGGGATCCTCAAAGGTAGCCCCGGATGACGCGCTGAGCTTGCCCTTAGTATCCACCGGAGTAAGCGCAGGCTTACAGTTACTCATACTTGCCCGGTCTATAATCTCGGTAGCATATTTCTTCTGAGACAAGAACAAACCGTCTGGATGACGTGTGACCCGAATGCCAAGAAAATAATTGAGAGGTCCCAAATCTTTCATAGCAACTCAGAACGGAGACGGTCAACAAGCGTGGTCCGAAGCTGTGGTGAGGAAGTCGTCAGAATAATGTCATCAACATAGAGCAGTAGATAAGCCATATGAGACCCATGGCGGTAGATAAACAAGGATGTGTTAGAAATACTGTTCGTGAACCCAATAGATAGGACATAGTCCGCAAAACATTTATACCACGCCCGGGGTGCCTGTTTGAGTCCGTAGAGTGATTTGCGTAGCCTGAAAACATTCTCAGGATGAACCGAATCTCGAAAACCCATAGGTTGATGCATGTATACTACCCCATTCATCTCGCCATGTAAAAACGCATTTTTAACATCCAACTGCCTGATATCCCAATGTTTAGACAGTGCGAGACTCAGAACCGTACAAATCGTAGCCGGCTTGACCACCGGACTAAAAGTCTCCCCATAGTCAACACCAACCCGTTGAGTGTTGGCATCACCTACAAGTCGAGCTTTATGCTGCTCAAACGAACCATCAGAATTTTCCCTATGATTAAAAATCTATATTGAACGTATTATATTACCACCGGAATGATGTGGTACCAAATCCCACGTCTTGTTATTAATAAGAGCAGTAAACTCGTCGTTCATGGCCAGTTTCCAATTCGGATCCCGGAGTGCCTCTAGGGGAGTACGGGGAAGAGGAGATTTACTGGCTACAAGGTGACTTGTGGCATGAGATTGGTATTTTGGGTTGGGCCGGTAAATACCACTTTGGCTACGAGTAGTAGGCCGTAGAGGAGGAGGAATGGGCCGATCTGGCGGGTGAGTGACTGGAATATGAAATTGGGCCGGGGGCTGATTTTGGGCCTGGGGCGAGGACGGTGCAGGAGGCTGTTGGGTGGGTGGGTGCACAGTGGGCTCGGTTGGATGTGGGTCAGAGTTAAACAGTTGTTGGGCCAGAATAGGTGGAAGCCCAGCATCTATAAATTCATAGGAATCAGGAGCCGAATGATGTAATTTAGAGAAGGGAAATTGATGCTCATCGAATCGAACATGACGACTCGTTATGATTTTATGACTAGATAAATCGTAGCAAAGATATCCCCTATGATCAAGCGGATAACCCAAAAAAACACACGGTGTAGATCGAGACGGATATTTGTGAATTGTAGTAGACGGGAACAGAGGAAAACACAAACACCCAAAAACACGGAGATGATCATACGAAGGGTCTTTTTGGTACAGGATTTTAAGTGGGGACTTAAGATTTAATAAGCGACTCAGAAGGATATTAAGTAGATACGTAGCCATTTGCAACGCATAGGGCCAAAAACACGAGGGCATAGAGGCATGTAAAAGGAGAGTATGCATGATATTATTAATAGATCGGATTTTTCGCTCAGCCTTACCATTTTGGTATGACGTGTGCGGACATGAAAGACGAAAAGTAATACCATTAGTAGTACAAAAATCTCGAAACGGAGTACCGACATATTCACCACCATTATCACACTGGATATTTTTAATCGGATTCTCGAAATGGGTGACAATATAGGATTTTAGTTTCGAAAAATAATGTAAGACTTGTGATTTTTTCGCAATGGGAAATGTCCACAGATAATTGGAAAAATCATCCAAAAATAAGACATAATAACGATGACCCGACGAACTTAATACAGGAGATGTCCAAATATCACTGTGAATAATATCAAATGGAGAAACCGTAACAGAATGCGAACGAGCAAATGGCAGCTTAATATGTTTTCCAAGAATACATGATTGACACGTAGTAGAGTTAGAGATACTAGTACAATCGATGAACTTATTATGCTTAAGCGAATTTAAAATAGACACTCCCGGATGACCCAACCGGTTGTGCCATAGAGATGTAGCAAGAAACACAGATGGTTTGGCAGAACAATGTGGCGAAATGGGGTAAAGATCACCGGTGCTATTACACTTCATGAGACGCGTCCGGGTCTGTAGATCATGCACAGAAAAACCAAAAGGGTCAAATATAACATAGACATTATTATCGGTAATGAATTTTCTGACAGACACCAAGTTCTTAATGAGGTGAGGAGCATGGAGGACATTTTTCAAAGCTAACGAGGGATGTGGAGGGGACAATGAGACACAACCAAAACCACGAACAGGAATAGAATGGCCGCTACCGACAGTAATAGTAGAATTATTGCCCGAATTAATATAAGACGAGAGATTACCTGCCGACGACGTCATGTGAGTCGTTGCCCCAATGTCCATATACCAGTTCTGATCCGGAGAATATAAACTCATAGTGTGCATTGCCTCCGCGATATCCGTCGGTGCATATCCGGCAGCATAAGCTTGATGCGGCATCACCGGCCGCTAACCAAGAACACCCGGTTGCTGCTGTTGAAAGGGCCGATGATTCTGCTGAAAAGGCCGAGTGGGATAAGGAGAAGGCGGCATTGCCCATGGAGGCGGATACATAGCCCACCACGGTGGCTGTTGCCACTGCTGAAACTGGTATGGGCCGCCACCTCTACCGCCTTGACCACTAGAATTACCACCGGAATTACCACCGGGCTGGCCCTTGCCACCCCCATTCTTGCGAGACCGATTATTCTGCTTGGGAGGCCGACCACTGTTCTGCCCATCAGACTGAACCGGCGCCAGATGAGGACATTCAGGCCGGCGATCTGTAGTAGCTGCAAGAGCAGCTGCTGAATTATCCATCTTGATCCGTTCCATAATCGTCGTCTCCTCCAAAGCCAATTTAGAGCGAGCCGCCGAGAAAGAAGGCAGTGTCTTCTTATTTTGAATCACCGTAACAAAATTGGAGTATTGCTCTGTCAATCCCTGCAACAATTTCAAATCCAGTGCGTGGTCCGTAACCGGTGCCCCGACGTTCTTGAGTTGATCAGACAACGACTTAAGGTGATTACGGTAGGCAGTAGTAGAAGAAAAATCTGACAGAGTGGCGTTGGACAGCTCCTTATTGAGATACATGGCTCGCGAGTTTTGATTATCCTGAAATAACGCAGCAACGCTTTTCCAAGCACTCTCAGCCGTATCATCCTCAACGAGGATGGAGGTAAGGATATCCGATGAGATCGTGGCATAAATCCACTGTAGGACTGCGGCATCAAGTCGATTCCATAGCGTACGATCTGCATCCTTGGCCTTGAGGTAGGCCGAACGATCAGCCCCATCCGCCGGCGGGAGGATGTGATGGAGAACGTCATGAACCCTAGCCTGGACTTTAAAGAGGGCAGCCCAGCTATTATACGATCCATCTTTCGTGTCCAAGGTGATCGGAATGAGAGCCTTCACATTCGAAATGGAAAGAGCTGGATGAAATTTGGTGGATTCCCCCATTGTTTCCGGCGTGAAGGTGGGCGACGGAAGAAGAAGAAAAAATTAAAATAACGAGAGAGAGCGGAAGCGTATCGAAAAACCTAGTTCTCTGATACCATGAAAGAATATCTTCCGTGATATTTCATTTACGTAAATGTTACATATATACTGAATACAGGAAATCTAGAATATCCTGAGTAAATAAAAAATAATCTATCTTAATAAATACAGAATATTACAAATTAACTATTTCCATATTCTATCAGTATGAAGAATGAATCATTCACAAAAATTGCAGAAATTTAAAACTGCTCAATCGTTTCAATGAAATTCCTTTGCAACCTTTATTCATATATGAAATCCTTAACTTTGAACGATGCTATTCTTCTCTTTTAAGGAGTTAATTGATCAAATAAGTACACCAAGAGTAAGATAATCAGCAACAGTAGTTTGTTTGTATGCTATTGCAAAATAAAATGAAAAAAAAAGGAGTAAACGCTGGTCAATCTGTTAAACTGAGATTTAGTTTCAAATTGTATCAACAGAAGCGGCATAACAGAGCAAAACAATGATTTATGATATTAGAAGCACCATCCATTGCTCAAGGAAGATCATAAATTGAAGGGAGAAAAAAGCGAAAAGAGAAAATCGAAGAAATAAAGGCTAGAAAAGTACCTTGAAACCACCATGGAGATGGAGCCTCGCAGGAACACGGAATATGGAAATCAGACCTACCAGATAACTCCCTGCTTTTCTCACAAAAAAAATAAAAATAAAACAACAACTCCCTGCTATGAATGGAGACCTTGAAGATACTTAAAAATAAAACAAAAAACAAAAAAAAAAAATCATTCAGAACATAATTCGTCGATTTAATGAGCAATTAATGTAGGGGTTCTATTTGGACCTCCCTATTTACTACTTGCACCACATTAATGAATATTTTTTCGGATGAAAAAAACGTCACTCACACTGGTGTTCGTTGTGGCACACCAACGTCAGTGTGGTATGCCACTAGGAACACTAATGAGAAGTCATGGACTGATGTTTTAAGATTTAAAACTTTTTATATAGGAAACGTCAGTCACACTGGTGTTCCTTGTGGAAAACCAACGTCACTGTGACTGACGACGTTGGTGTTCCACAAGGAAAACCAGTGTGAGTGATGTTCCCTATATAAAAAATCATTGGGTGCCGAAGTAATTTTTTGTGGTACAAGTAATAAGTGGGTGCAAGTAGTAAATAGGGGGTGCAAATAGAACCCCTTAATGTATTCTAAAAAAAACATAAATCCCATGGGATAAAACTTTTATTTTATCCGATTAGTAGGAAAGTGGGTTTTGGCAGGGAACCTGATTAACTAAAACATAGCCTCGATCGAACTTTTCAGATATATATTTGGAATTAATTTAAGATGAAATACGGAAGCAAAGGAAAAGGAAGAGGGGCTACATAATTTGTGGGGCGTTGAGGAAGGCAGTTGAGGAGTGATCGTGAAATTGCGGGGAGTTGAGAGTATGATCGTGGTTCAGGTAAATTGTAGGATAATGCGTTCGTTTTTTTTTTTGGGTGCAAACAGATAAAGGAGAAAATCGGGTTTGGGTCGGGACAATTGATAGTTTTTCACTCAGAAATATTAATATAGATATATATACATATACATATAGACACACCTGAAAATTAGTATTTTTCATGATATAATTTATTGATTAATATATATAATCTTCTAGTTTAACCGATAACCCAACGGTTGAACCAGTGATCTGATGACTCATGTATTTGCCGGATCAATGATTGGACCGAGTTTGATAAGAAGTTTTTTTTTCTTCATTCTTATTTAACTATTTTTTTCATGTTTTTGTATCTCTTTGTTGTTGCAGATATAAGTTATCTGTATCATTAATGATTGGTGATGAAGCAGTTTTGTACACTTATATTAGGCTTTTTCTGATGGATAAATTTTATAATATAATCGTTGTAGAAAGATTATATCACACGATAAAAATATATTATCTGAAAGGAGTATAAAATAAAGACTCAGAAATATGTCACTTGATACAGTAATTCTAGTACCGACATGGGCGGAGCTAGTATGTGGCAAGGGAACATATGCCCCTATATTTTTTTTTGAAATTACTAAAGTATGTGGCAAGGGAACATATGCCCCTATATTTTTTTTTTTGAAATTACTAAAATAACATTGCGTATAATTGATATTGAATTACGTTTGTAAATTAGTAAAAGTTTGTATGATTATTCACAATGTTCAGCCGTAGCTCATTGCGAAACGTATTTTGTCTCTTGTTTAATGTCCCTGGTTCGAACCCTGTGTATTTTGTCTGTTGTTGAATGTCCTTGTGTATTTTGTCTGTTGTTGAATGTCCCTGGATCAAACCCTGTGTACAACAACATTTTTCCAATTTTTTTAAGATCGTTTTTCTCGTTCTCTAAAGAAAAAAAGGTAATATATATATATATATATATATATATATATATATATATATATATATATGTACAACAACATTCCTATTTTTTTAAGAACGCTATATATATATATATATATATATATATATATATATGGAAGGAGTTGTTCCCCACCCAGGGGCTACTTTACCAGATCAGTTTCGAGTGAATGGATACTCTGACCCGAGTAGCATGGGGCACGTGGAATCCCGTGTGAATCAGCAAGGACCACCTTGCAAGGCTAAATACTCCTGGGTGACCATTCAGGAATTTGCAATAAAACCTTTCAGTGGCATGTTTCGGTCCTCTTCCCCATTACTTAGAAAAAAGTTCCGTCTATCGATTTATTGTGAAAGACCAGATTGGCCCGTTCTACCATAAAATTTCTTTCTTATTTCGCATTGAAATTTCTTTTTGTCCAAGTTGCTTTTCTTTTTGTCTAACTCACTTCCTCTTTTCGGTTTGAGTTTCGGGAATATCCCCATTCAGAGGTCTGTCTAGTATCTAATCCAATTGGATTGTATTTATACTCTAAAATTCGACTATAAAAATCATACATTTTATGACATTGAAATCTAGCAATAGTATCATAGCCACATTACCCCACTTTGCATTTTTCCAATTTTTTTAAGATCGTTTTTCTCGTTCTCTAAAGAAAAAAAGGTAATACATATATATATATATATATATATATATATATATATATATATATATATATATATATATATATATATATATATATATATGTACAACAACATTCCTATTTTTTTAAGAACGCTATATATATATATATATATACATGGACAGCAACATTCCTATATACATTCCTATTTGTACACACACACACACACATATATATATATATATATATATATATATATATATATATATGTATGGGCCTTGTCCATGGTGGATGACGATGACAAATTATGTCACCTTAATGATTTGAGCCCTAATTTAATCTAGTGATGAACACACAAGAACCCTAATGCCAAAAAGAGGAATGAGGGGGTGGATTTTTGGTATTGCGGCTGAGTCCAAGACTGTATCTTGGATTGCCTACGTATCATGTTAGGTTCCAGGAATCAAACCTTACGTAGTTCCTGGAATGGGGGTATTTATAATGACAATACTTGCCTAAACCCTAAGGTTAAGTCGGCTTATGTTATTGTCACCTTTACCCTTAAATGGGCCTTGACCCTCGCCCAAGCTATCGCTGTTAATGGGCTTAGTAAGCTGATGCGGACTCTGTCCTCGATGTCGATATACCGACCCGTGGTTATCGACTCTGGGCTCACCGTCCTACATTGCTAGGCGGGTGCGGACCGAGCGTCCTACACTCGGTAGTCGATAGTTGATCATCGAGCCTCGGCGTTTATGAGATGGCCTTGGCCTCGACCTCATCGACATGAATACACGACGTTTATTTATAGCGTGATGACCAACCGATAGATGCCACGTGGAGGGAGTGAAACTCCGCATCGTCATAAGCCCCCGGACTTGAGGTCGATCGTCACTTGAATCGTCATCGAGTTGGGTTTTCCTTTGGGCGGGAAAAGCCCGCCTTTTCATAACCCTAACTGCCTAGTATCCACGTGGAGCGGTATCTAGCCCACGAAACGCTTCGAATCCCACAAAAGACGCGTCATTGCCTTGATTATAGGGATTTCCAGGGGTTATAACTCCCCATCCCCCACGTCTTTTCCAATCATTTGCAAACTACTTGCTTTCACATATAAAAGGAGATAGGATAGACGCTGCTGCAAACCTGCTTGCTATTTTCTTTCCACAATCTCCAAATCTTCAAACGCAAAAAGTAAGCTTCTTTTTCTTTTCTGTGTTCATCTTTCCTTTTGATTTATCTATGTCACGTAGTAGTAGCAGTGCCACAGAATCCGATAGAGGTAGCGATACACCTTCCCCATCCCAAACTCCAGTATCTGCTACCTCCGGTCATCTTCCCCGACGGGACTCCGGCGAACCCACAGCTTCCCCCCTCCTGTCCCTATCCAGCCTAAAAAGCTAGTAACTAGGATGGATGGAAAGGGTGCGAAAGGGTGTCTGAGTGCACTTTCTCCTGAGGAAATTATTAAAATTTGTCAAAAATATGATATCAAGCCCCCACTCGAAGCTCGACTTCCATCTAGTAATCATATATTTGCCGACGAGCCCCCAGAAGGATTCTGTGCGGTTTATGAGAACCATGGCCAACTGGCGAGTGGATTGAGGTTTCCACTTTGCCCAGCCGTTCTGGCCATCATTCATCATTATGAGATAAGTGTTTCCCAACTTGCACCGAACGGTGTCAGAACTCTGATGGGTTTTATCATAGCATGTCGAGTGGCTCAGGTCTGTTTTTCAGTGCCCGTGTTCCGATACTACTACAAGATCACTACCACGCCCGACAAGTTGTGGTATTCCTTCCAGAGGAGAGCAAATCGACATGAATTCATATCTAAGGGGCCTTCTTCTCACGGGGAGTGGAAGCCCCGATTCTTCTTTCTCCGTCATGGTTTGGATAACCCCTATATCGGTCAGTGGAGGTCGAGAGAGGGGAAACAAGACAAACTTGGAAAGGAACCGGCTCCTCACGAGGCTCGACTTCTGAGTGGACACAACTTCGAGGTGTGTACTCGAGACCTGAGTCTCTTGTATCACCTGGCCCACTTGGAGGGAGCTGGGCCGATGCCATACGTAGGCCTTAATGTCCCTGACCACGAGAACCGTAGGATGTTTACTTATTTGCTTATTTTTACACGCTTATTGTTTGCTGAGTTGATAACTTGTTGTTTGTCGATTAGAACTAACTTGTCTTTTTTCTGTATTGCAGTGGGCAAATTCTCCAGGGTCACCAACCCCCAGCGCATTCCTGAATCGACGGTCGTGGCTGCTCCACCTCTCGAGGGTCAGGCCACTACCGACTTGCCAGTGGCTGAGATCAGTGTGCCTTCCTCTTCTCGAGAGGGGGCCGTCCCTCCACCTAGAACCAACCCTGCTGCGATCGAATCGTCTTCCGGAGCTGGAACGACTGAGGTGCCCTCGACCACCGGCGAGCTAACCGTCCGATATGGCTCTCTTCGAGATGAAGACGAGGAGGAACCTATCGATCTAACCTCGAATATTGAGGCTAATGTTGGAGAGCCGGCGGTGCAAACAAAGAAAAGACCATCTGTTGCCGAGGTGGTAAAGGAGCAGCTTCGAGAAGCGAAGAGGAAGAAGATTGCTGAGACCTCCGCCGAGCCAGGAATCGGTGTTGACGGGGTTTTTGATGATTATACCGGTGTGGATGACAAAGACTTGTCTTATGTTCTGCGGAAGCTGAATCGCCTCGTAAGTCGATCCTTCTTTTTATATTCGCTTTCCTCGAGGCACGTGCCCTGTTTATTTGTTAACTCGTTCCTCTATTTTGTAGCATACTCTTGTTGGTCGAGAGGCTGCTCGACGGCTGGCCAAAACAGGAGAGTCGGCGAATGAAATCAAGAAGGTGAATGGCAGGTTACTCCAAGACAACATCGCAAAAGACGCTGCTCTCTCTGCTGTGGAGAAACAATATAAGGAGCTGAAGCAAGAGTCGGTTGCCGAGCTCGAGAGGCTGCAAAATAGGTTGGCGGCTGCTGAGGAAAAGCTGGCCACTACCGAGAAGGAGCTGGACCGACTGCGAGACGAAAGGCAAGATCAGGGTAGAGAGCTGCTCAAGCTGGCTAAAGACTACGAGAGGCTGCAGAAGTGTCAGAAAGCTGCGGACGAAGAAGTTAGGAAGGCTCGCCAAGATCGAGATGCGCTACAGGCTGAACTGTATCGAGCGCAGGCGCAGGTCGAAGAGGCTAAGACCGAGGCCATCATGGAGTACCGCAAGTCATCCAACCTTGAAGATGATCTAGAGGTGATCATGCGGGCTTCGATGATGGGTGGATATACCCTGGCCGTGGATCAGGTGAAGGAGGTCGTTCCGATCTTCGACATGTCGACTCTCCAGACGCCTATGTTCTACAATCCTGACTCGGAGAAGCTATATGATCAGTACTTTGAGGAGTTTCAGCGGGGAGAGTCCTTGGCTATAAAGTATGCTCCTCCCTCGTCTGCCCCTACTGCCAAACCGACCACCGCCGATCCGACCCCTGCCACAACCGAGCCGACTCCGGAAGCCGACCCCTGATCTTGATATATTTTTTTATATCTTCTTTTGATATGCAAACTTCTGATTTGTAACCATATTTATTTTAACTTTGGCTGGTCTTTTCGACCTGGCCTTGTTTTGTAATGACTTTGTGATGATTTCGATTTGATTTTGCTATCTTTCTTGACTTGAATTTGCTCGTCTTAATGTTTCATAGTCTTTCGTTTGTCGAGCTCCTGGCTCTGTTCGCTACTCGCTATTCGCTTTACTTGCTGTTAATACTGTGTTGCCCCCCAAGTGTATTATGAACCCTTGGTTCTTATTGCACTTGAGATCGACCTGCTTGCCTTAGTCTTTTGTCCCTTAGGCTTATTTGACCTTTAGGCTGAGCATTTTAATATATACTGTCCCTGGTTTTAGGTCTTTTTTGCCTCTTAGGCTTTTTCGACCTTCGACTGGAACAGGTGGCCCGACTATGCGAACCGTCCTTTGTCCAGGCCTTTTTCGCCACTCGGGCTCATTCGGCTTTCGACTGGGACAGGTGGCCCGACTATGCGAACCGTCCTTTGCTTTAGCCTTGTCTGCCTCTTGGGCTCGTTCGGCTCTTAGCTTGGACCTTTGGCCCGACCCTGCGAACCGTCTCTGTGCCTTTGCATTCGTCGCCCTTTGGGCTAACTTTGCTTTGGCTTTATCGAGATATCCGACCTGCGGATTTCTCTACTCGTTTTCGATCGTTTTGCTTTTAACTTTTCTGTCACATTGGACTTGTATTGTTTTGGCTATAAATCCTAACAAACACAGACCGCATCTCGAAAAGATACAAATTCATTAGAATACTCATAAAATTGTCTCATGGACTTGTTACAAGATTCAGAATTGAAAAGTAAACAGGTTCATCAAAGTAAAGCTTATCTCAAACATAATACTTCCTCAGATTGTTGGCGTGCCAATGTCGAGGAACTGTGGTTCCATCTGCTCGACCAAGTTGATAAGACCCTTTGGGGTGAACCTTCAGAATCTGATATGGGCCTTCCCAATTCGGGGTCAGCTTTCCGACTGCTTCCTGTCGACTCGCTTCATTTTTCCTTAGAACCAGATCGCCAACCTTGAAGTACCTGTGTCTTACTCTCGAGTTGTAATACTGAGAGATCTTTTGCTTATACCTTGCCATCCTGGCTGAGGCTATCTCCCTTCGTTCCTCGACATTGTCCCTTTCCCCGTCGGAGTTCGGGATAGTTTGTCTCAACATTGTAGGCCGAACTCGAGGAGAGGGGACTCCGATCTCGGCGGGAATCACCGCTTCACACCCATACACCAAAGAGAAAGGAGTCTCCCCTGTTGATGAATTAGGAGCTGTCCTATATGACCATAGGATGCTCGGAAGTTGAATTGCCCAATCTCGACCTTCTGCCTCTAGCCTCTTCTTTAAACCCAGCTTGATCTGTCGATTAGTTTGCTCGACTTGACCGTTTGCCTGTGGATGAGCAACCGAGGTGAATCGCTGGTCGATATGGTATTCACTGCACCATTCTCTGACTTTCCGATCCTCGAACTGGGTACCATTATCCGAGATGAGAGCTTTCGGAATTCCGTACCTGCAGAGGATGTCGACCCACAAGAATTTTTTAATGCTTGCAGCTCGGATGTCGGGCAAAGCCTTGGCTTCTACCCATTTTGTGAAGTAGTCCACCGCAACGACCACGAATCTGAGATTTCCCGGAGCTCGAGGTAAAGTTCCAACAATGTCGACTCCCCACTGGTCGAAAGGCCATGCGGACGAGATGACATTCATGTCTTGCGCTTGTTGATGAGAGATATTATCATGAATCTGACAAGCGTTGCATTTCTGGACAAGATTATTTGCATCTCGTTGCATCGACGGCCAAAAATATCCAGCTAACTTGCATTTTTGAGCTAACATTCTGGCCCCGCAGTGATTTCCACACGCTCCTCTATGAATTTCCTCCAAGAGATATTCGCCTTCATTTTCAGAGACACATCTTAACCATGGATTTACAAAGGATTTTCGATAGAGGATGTCGTCGAAGAACGCATATCGAGTGGACTGGAGTCGAACTTTCCTGGCTTGCACTTTGTCGGACGGCAGTATTCCGTCCTTGAGGTAAAGAGCGATCGAGTCCATCCACGTGGCCTGCTGAGTGATCGGCTGGGCCTCCGTCTCGATGTAACTCCGGTCGGTCAATAACTCGACTAGAACCTTCTTATTTGACATGAAGTTTGATGCCAACTTGGAGAGCGCATCGGCTCTCTTGTTCTGACTTCGGGGGACTTGCTCAAACTGAACTGTCTTGAATTTTGGTATGAGGCTTTGGACAACTGCTAAGTAATTCTTCATGGTTTCTTCCTTAGCCTCATACTCCCCTTTCACATGATTGACCACTAACTGTGAGTCACTGTAAACCGACAAATCTTCGACACCCAGCTTTAAGGCAAGCTTTAAACCAGGAATCATAGCCTCATACTCGGCTTCATTGTTCGTTGCTTTAAAGTCGAATCGAAGGGCGTAGGGGAATTCCTCGCCTTTTGGGCTTACCAGAAGGAGCCCTGCTCCTGCCCCCTCCTTACTCGACGCGCCATCGACTTGCAGAGTCCATCTTTCCTCTGGGCTTTGCTTTTCCTGATCGAGTTGGACGGATATCCCTTCAGCCAAAAAATCGGCCAAGGCCTGTGCTTTTATCGCAGTTCGAGGGACGAACTCGATGTCGTACTGGGCCATTTCAATCACCCATTTTGCCAATCGACCTGAGGTGTCGGGTTTTGCCAATATTTGCTTTAGTGGTTGATCAGTGACTACCACAATGGGATGAGCTTGAAAATAGGGCCTTAACTTCCTCGAGGCATGAACCAGGCATAATGCTAACTTCTCGGCTGGCGAGTATCGGACCTCGGGGCCATGTAATGCTTTGCTGACAAAGTAGATTGGCACTTGGCCATGTACCCCTTCTCGAACCAGGACCGCACTCACTGCCTCCTCGCATACTGCCAAATAAACTAACAACTTTTCCCCTTCTCGAGGAGAAGTGAGGGTAGGTAATTCTGATAAATAAGTCTTCAACTCTTCAAAGGCTGTCTGACATTCATCATCCCAATGAAAAGGACTGGCCTTTCGGAGTATCTTGAAAAATGGTAGTGCACGCTGTGCTGATCTCGATAGAAATCTGTTGAGAGCTGCCATTCGACCCGTGAGCCTTTGTACTTCTTTGATATTTCGTGGCGCGGGCATGTTCTTCAATGTATCAATTTTATCCGGGTTCGCTCGAATCCCGTCCTTCGAAATCATATAGCCCAAGAACTTACCCGACCTGACTCCAAAAGTGCACTTCTTCGGGTTTAATCTCATCTGCGTTTCTCTCAACACTTCGAAAACCTCTCGAGCATCGACCAGATACTGTCTCATAGATCGACTTTTGATGAGCAAGTCGTCTACATAAACTTCCATACATCTACCAATTTGTCTTGCAAAAATTTTATTGACTGCTCTCTGGTATGTTGCCCCGGCATTCTTTAATCCGAATGGCATGGTCACATAGCAGAAGGTGCCGAATTCTGTGATAAACGCTGTCTTTTCCGCATCTCGGGGATCCATTAAAATCTGATGATATCCTTTATATGCATCTAAGAAACCAAAAACTTCAAAATCAATGGTTGAGTCGACTAACCTGTCGATTTTGGGCAGCGGATACGAGTCTTTTGGGCATGCTTTGTTCAAATCGTAAAGTCTACACACATTCGCCAACTCCCATCAGGCTTCTTGACTAATACAGGGTTAGCTAGCCATTCGGGATAGAATACCTCTTTCACTATCTCGGCTGCGAGTAGCTTACCGACTTCCGCCTTGATTGCTTCAAGTCGATCCGACGCAAAATTTCTCTTCTTCTGTTTGACTGGCTTTTTAGCCTGGTCAATTTCGAGTTTGTGAACTGCAATGTTGGTAGATAGTCCTGGCATGTCGGTGGCTTTCCAGGCAAAGATATCTCTGAATTCGACTAAAAGTTCGACCAGTAGCTGCTTTTCTTTTTCTGGGATCCAAATTCCCACTTGCACACACTGATCGTCCTCTCCTTCCCAGAGCCGGACATTTTCAACTGCATCACTGGAGACCCAACTCTTCTCTTCTTCTTCCTCTGGAATCAGTTCCTCGACTAAAACTTGTTGAACCGCCATCTTCCCATTCATGACAACAGAGTTACAACTCCGAGCGACTTCAACGTCTCCTTTTACTTCGTGGGAACCATTCCTAGTAGGAAACTTCATACTATTATGAAAAGTCGATATGATAGCACGCGGTCGAAGAGCGCAGGTCGTCCGAGGATAACATTATAAGCAGAAGGAGCCTTGACCACCACATAACTTAATTCAAGTGTCCTTCCTTTCTCGCCATCCCCAACCGTCGTGAGTAACTTTATCGAGCCCAAGGGATGGACTGCCTGCCCTGTAAATCCGAACAAGGGAGACGCTATGGGGGCTAGATCCTTCTCTTTCAACTTCATCGCTTGGAACGCCGAATGATATATGATGTTCACTGCACTCCCGTTATCGACACAGACTCTCCATACACGGGCTCGGCTAATAACTGCCTCAATAACTAACCCTTCGCTATGACTCCTCGACTTGGGGATATCATCTCGAGGACCGTATCCAACTTCTGTCGTGAACCTGAGCTGTTTGCGCTCTCTCGAGCTACAAGCTGGCTCTTCGCTGGTCTGATCTTTATCACTCTCACCAGGACCAAAGATTGTGTTGACATAGTTAACAGGTCGATTATCTTCATATCTATCACGACCGAAGTTTTCTCTGTTGTTT
Organism: Gentiana straminea; assembly: GCA_036785695.1. Lineage (NCBI taxonomy): Eukaryota > Viridiplantae > Streptophyta > Magnoliopsida > Gentianales > Gentianaceae > Gentiana > Gentiana straminea. The sequence goes on along the minus strand of JAVUPR010000224.1, from coordinate 6,807,015 downwards.
GCTTCTCGACCCGGGGATCGATTCCTCTGAGGTGACCGATCCCTTCGTCTCTGGGCATCACGACCTCGGTTCCTGTCTTGATCGGAGTTTTTTCTCTTAAATTCTCCACGCCCTCTGGGCCCATCATACCGAGATCTGTCAATTAACAACTTCATCTAGCTTTCCTTCCTGAATGCAGACGTCAATATCTCTCTTCAGGTCGATACAATCCTCCGTTGTATGACCTATGTCCTCGTGAAAATCACAGTATTTGCTTGCGTTCCTCTTTTCTCGAGGTTTCTTCAACGGTGGCGGTTTCCTCGCCAAGTTTTTTGAAAGCATAATCGCCAACACCTCAGATCGAGGTCGATTGAGTGGGATAAAGTCCTTATCACGTGAGGGTCCCTTCTTGCCCCCACGGTCTGAGGTGGACGTGTCGATATGGTCCCAGACCGATGGCTTACTTTCGACATCCTGCCTCTTGGACTGATTCCTGTTCGGACCTCGAGTGTCCTTCTTGGATTCCATCCAGTCGGATTGGGTGTGCCGCCGCACTGCCTCTTCCCCTTGACAGAACCTATGCACCACATTGACACATTCGTCCATGGTATGGGGAACGTCTCTGGCTCAACTTCATGTACAACTTAGTATTACGCGGCCCCCCTACGAACGATGTGATCAGAAGTCGGTCATCCGCGTCTTTGACCTGCATGGCCTCGAGATTAAACCTCTTCAAATATTCCATCACCGTCTCATCTCTTTGCTGCCTCACGTTCATGAGGTGTGTGGCACTCAGATGAAACTTCTTGTTGACTATAAACGCATCTCGGAACTTTCGAGCGAGCATGGCAAAACTGGAGATCGACCCTGGTCGTAGCTTCGTGAACCATTCTCTTGCTCGACCTACGAGTAGCGTCTCGAATGCCCGACAGCGCATTGCATCGGGTGCCCCATCCAACCTCATTTGAGACAGATACCTGTGGAGATGGTCCTCCGGGTCGGTGGTGCCATCATAAGGCTCTATCTTCGGTATCTTAAACCCTTTAGGTTTAGGGAAGCTCTCGATCTCCTTTGTGAAGGGAGACTCAAGCCACAACGACACCTGAATCTTTCCTAAAATAGCATTCAACTCCTCCCTGGCGCTGTCATCGTCCCCTCTCTGGTGTTTCTGGTGGATTTCGCGTCTCTTTCTTTCCACCGAGCTAGATGATGCGCTTATTTCTTCCTCAGGAGTCTGTTTAGGTTTGTCCACAACTTCTTTCTGGCCGCCTTCCGCCATAGCTTCTTTCTGGGCGGCGTCTGCTTTCCTGCGCGCCGTAACTGCCTCGGCAATAATCCTGGACATTACCTCCAAGTCCGCCCCTGCCAACTGATCCGCAAGAGTCCGATATTCTGGAGCAAGAGCTTGCTTTTCTGGTTGGTGGGTTTCCTGGGCAGGGTTCAAAGCTTGATCTTTTTCCCCTTGTTTTTGCTGAGGATCGTGCTGAACTAGATCCAATGCTGGGTCCTCTTCTCCTTGCATATCAGTGTCGGTTGGCTCGTTCATCTGGGAGCCTTGATCGACTGCTTTGGATGCCGTTTTGGATGCAGTTTTCTTGGGAGGCATCGTGTTTCTTGCGTCTTCAATCAATAGAGACCCTCCTTCTAGCGCCAATGACAATGACAAATTATGTCACCTTAATGATTTGAGCCCTAATTTAATCTAGTGATGAACACACAAGAACCCTAATGCCAAAAAGAGGAATGAGGGGTGGATTTTTGGTATTGCGGCTGAGTCCAAGACTGTATCTTGGATTGCCTACGTATCCTGTTCGGTTCCAGGAATCAAGCCTTACGTAGTTCCTGGAATGGGGGTATTTATAATGACAATACTTGCCTAAACCCTAAGGTTAAGTCGGCTTATGTTATTGTCACCTTTACCCTTAAATGGGCCTTGACCCTCGCCCAAGCTATCGCTGTTAATGGGCTTAGTAAGCTGATGCGGACTCTGTCCTCGATGTCGATATACCGACCTGTGGTTATCGACTCTAGGGCTCACTGTCCTACATTGCTAGCTGGTGCGGACTGAGCGTCCTACACTGCTCGGTAGTCGATAGTCGATCATCGTAGCCTGGCGTTTATGAGATGGCCTTGGCCTCGAGCCTGGGCATCGACATGAATACACTGACGTTTATTTATAGCGTGATGACCAACCGATAGATGCCATGTGGAGGGAGTGAAACTCCGCATCGTCAGTGGACTCTTTCACCGTGTCATTCAAGTTAGAGATAATCCTAGTATTATCCCTTGATTTTAGGAGATAATTGAGATATTCTAATACCTGTGTGTAAATTATGAGGATCAGAGCCTAAAAGTCATAGGATTCTTTCCATAATTATCGTATTATTTATTATACTCTCTAGCCGACCTACGGCGAGATGCTAAGGTCAATTTAACCGAGTTGCGTAAGTATATCATGTCCCTACCCTAACCAACCTGCGGTGGATCGGGGACGACGACCAGCCTTCCTTAAAATGGATTCATCGGCCCATAGGCCTATGATGGTGCTCATGTCCCTTACAGTCAAGGTATTAGGTCAATTCTTGCTATTATTTTGGTGTTATGTGCTTGGCACGTGGAGTGGTGAAATCCGGTATCGTCATAAGCCCCCCAGATCCTGTTGTTCTCTTTTGAGGTCAGGTCGGATCTGAATTAAGTATTCCGTCTTTCCTGGGCTTTCCCGTCTCGGTCATGCAGGAGCTCGGTCCCTGCCTTAACAAAGTTGATTGAGTCAAATATGCTAGGTGGCACATTCATAACTTCTGCCATAATGTTTTTGAAATACGAGGCTTTTTCCCGCCCTACAAGGAACGATTTTCGAATGCAGACTATGTCCTATAGCCCCATGTCATGTCAACCGTTTTGGCAGACATGAATCATCATTTCATCGAGCAATTTTCAGCGTAAGTCTTCATTACCTCTTTCTCCGTTTAAATTTTGCTTTAAATTTATTTTCTTTCGATGACGAGAGCTAGAGCTTCGACTCCCACATGTGTTTTTGTGGAAGAATCCATGGAAATGGGGATTGGTCTTGATGTAGAGGGTTCTCCAACAAATTTAGCCGGTGCTTTCTCTCATCGTTACTCTGAGACGTTTGACCCGGATACTCGCCTATGGATCCAAGAGGGTACTCGATGCCTTATGGGTAGCTTTGGGAGAGCATCTCCGTTCTTTGAACACAGTCTGGCCTACATATGATAGGAATATAACATAAACTGGGGGGATTTATACGCCCACGCTTCTTGTAGATACTCGGCATATATGTCTCATCTTCTAGAGGGATTCGTCGCCATCTACGAGGTCCAGTTGATAGGTGGATTACGACAACCCTAGTGCCCTGCATTTCTAGATGTGTTAAGATACTACATTATTGGTGCCGCACAGATAACTCCTAACGGTGCAGAAGTATCATTGGGTTCTTCATCCTATGCCGGATGGAAAATGTTCTCTTAATAGTTCCTCTACTACGCAGCTTTCATCAAATTCAAAAGAATCCAGGGTCCAGTGGGTGGTACACCTTCCCACGCTGTCCCGGCACTCAAGCTTATATTGTCGACGGTATTTCACCGGCCAATAACTAGAAAACCATATTATTCTTCGTCAGGTGTGAGAATCGGGCCGAATTAAGCCGATGGTTAACGGCTACTCTCGACAGGGATGTTGCACCCGACATGGGGATTCTACCTAAGTGCATACCATCCTTAATGGAAACTTTTTTATTCCTGATAAGGAGTTGTCTTTGGAGATTATCGACGCAGCTCGGCTGTATGATGCTGGGCCGGAGCCTTTGAGCATTTAAATGTTGCGGAGCACGCTTCTCATAGAAATAATTCCATTGCCCTTTATACTTTCATTGTTTATTTTGATTTCTATAATTTGACATCTTTTATGTTTCTTTTTGAAGTGATTGAACTACTGTATCCTTCAAGTGCCACTTGAAGGGAGTGGGTCAAGGCGAGCATTACTACCGGAAGGATGCATTCTGACGAGCACCTTATTTCTCGACCTACGGGTATAACCATTAACGTTGTACCCATCAGTGCTGTCATGACCATGTCCCGGCCGGATCACCAGAGGGTGGATATCATAGTTCCTTCCGTTGAAATCCCGGATGAAGACGTTGAAGAAGAGGATGAGGGTACACCTCTTATCAGGAGGTGCCGATATACGACCGGTGATCTGCAAAGAAAGAGGAGCAGAACTGAGGCCTCTTTAGGTCAGTCTCCTGAGCCGACCAAACTGAATGAAGAAGCAGATGAGGGTGAAAATGTCAAGGATGAGGAAGAGTTGGAACCTGATCCTATATTGGAAATGACAAATGAGTAATTGGCCAACGAGTGTATCCGAACAATTGAATACGTAAGTGTCATTGGCACTCTACTTAGCTTTATCATTCAGATTTATATATAACGTTGTTCATGTCTCAGTGGTCTCATATTGGAGAGGAGACCTTCAAGCGAATTGGCTGCTGCAGCCTCATATACATAGAATTTAGGGAAGATGATCTCTGAATCGGAGCAGGGGTCAGCTGAGCGTGAGCATCTCAACAAAAGATTCCAGGCTGCCATTCAGGAGAATGGAGCTCACAAAAGGAAACTTCATGCTCAAGAGGTTGAGATGCACAAACTAAGATCTACTTATAAGGATTCTCTCGAGACCATGAGAAGAGAGCACGATGGCTGAGACGTCTGAATTGGAGCAGAATATTGCTAGACTCCGAGTAGAGAAAGATTCCTTGGCGCTGAGTTGGAAACCACTCATGCTCGGGTGCTCAGAGAGCACAAGGCCTCTCTTAACTTCGGACAAGCCTTGAACCTATTGCTTGCCCCTTCTATCTATGAAATTTACTCCATGGGAATCAATGAGGCCTTGGCCCAATTTCCGATTTGGACACCACGAGACTTCCTCATACCAACCTGATGTATAGGTCTGGTATGGACAAGTTTTATAATGATCGTGTGGTGGACTTTCAAAGAGGGTGGACATTGTGGCTCGGCACGAGTCTCAACAGGTTTCCCTTTGGAGGTCTACCGACCAGCCTTGGTCAGGCACGGCTACGACGCCATGGCAAAGTTCGAATCACAGGTCTTAATTTGTATACTTTTTGTTGGTCCCTTCAAAAGGCTTTGGTTAAGTTTAGAGGGGGGGTGAATAAACTTAACACTTAAAACCTTTTGGAGTTAACAAACTCAGCAAGGTCAGTAGCCTGCTGACTGCTCAGTAGTCTGCTGACAGTAGATATCACTGAATTTGTTGCAGTGGAATATATTCAAATTAAGCCTTATTACTTGTTGTTTAAATAGATGATACTAAGTATTAGATACTCAGTAGTGTAAGTGTGTGTAGTTCAGTTACTAGTTTCAGTAGGTTGGTGTGGACAGTAAACTAAATGCAGAAAGTAAGTAGGCAAATTTTATAGTGGTTCCATGTGGTGTAATCCTTTCAGTCCACTATTCTCCTGTGATGTTGGAGGAAATTCACTAGAGATCTTTGAGGTTACAGTTACAAAAATCCCTAAGTTGTCTATCCTTCACCAATAACTATGGCTTCACAAACTGGATATTTGAAACAAGTAGGATTGCTTCTCCAAAGTACTCCACTGGACCTTGAAAGGTAGGATTGCCTTTTCACCAGCTCCACCACAAACAACAGTTCTTGACACCTAAGTGCTTCTCTGTCTTCAACAGGTTTCTTGTAAAAGAAAGTTTGAATCAAGTGAATGATTCAACAGTCAGCAGCTTGATCAGGATGAAATGATCAGCAGCTTGAGAGTCTTCAAGTGTGTATACTTGATGTAACTTGATAGCAGGTTACACTTGAAGAATTTTCCGGATCAGTAGATTTAGGTTCAGTGTAAGTCAGCAGGGTGAATGTTTTGATAAGAAACTTGATAGATTAGAATAGATTGTTATTTTTCATCACTTGTATCTGAATCAGGAGTCCTCTATTTATAGGTGGGAATCCTCTGACTTATGTTTGAAATTCAAACATAGACGTTTTAGATTTGTTCCCATTCTGACTTGCTTTCTGTCCCTGTACATAGTACTGACACTGTCAGTTTACTTTCCGTCAGTTTCCAGTCTGTCCATCCTTTGACTTGTGTCCATTGGTTAATCCTCTGAATCTTTCCAACGTTCTTTTAATCTTAGCCATTGATTTGTTGACAATATCAAGGCTTGTAATTCATCCTTATCCTTGTAATCTCCAATGTAACCTTTGATTAAATCAAGATTTATACTCAAGAGATACCTGTGTATATTGGTCTGCTGATATTCATGTCAGTATGCTGTTATAAGTCTGATGTGTTTATAAAACACATCAGCTGCCTGTCTTTTCATCTAACTTTTTATTGTGAAGTTAGAGTACACCAATTTAATCATAACTATGTTCCAATCACCACTTAACATGTGGAACTTAGACCTTGTACACAAGGTATATGTAATTACTTTAGGTCATCACAGACTTCCCTAAATTCTGATTCCATATCCTTGAATTTAATTACTATGTTTGATCCTTATCCTACAATAACTGAGTTTGATCCCTCAGCTTTCAGTCTTCAGCATGTCCCTAACTAGTCTACCGACCTAGTCACCTTATTGACCTAGACAAGTCTGCTGATAAAGTCAGCAGACCTAGTTACAATGCTTGTTTGATCAAACCTATACAAAGATCAAACTCTAATAAACCTATACATTTGATCTAGACATCTTTTTGCCTTTGCTCAATAGAACTAGTCTGGAACTCATCATTAAAACTTGAAATAAGTCCAACAATTTCCCCCTTTTTAGTGATGATGCCAATAACCTCCTTACAGCAAAGCAAAAAGAAAAAAACAAAAACAGAACAAATTCAGTCATTTATCATTATAATCATATTTTTTCAACATTATTACAAACTAGAATCAGCAGAATGAAATAAACAGTGTAAGTATGCTGATCCAGTTCATGTCTTTGTCTTGCTCTTTCTTCTCATAGAACTTCTTGATTTCTTTGACAACATCCTGCATCCATTGATTTTCAATTGGAGAAAAGTCAACCCAATGATTCAGATCTTTCCACCACTTCCAGGCTTCTGGTAGAGTTAATCTTATGTTATGAACACTGATGCCCTGTCTCATGTAGAAGTGTTTGAATTCATCCAGTGAACTTCTTGCTGATTGAACAGTTCTCAGTCTACCTCTCCACCTCTGCCTCCTCTTCCACCTATAGTAGAAGCTCTCATATCTTTGACCCTTGTTTCTCAAAGCTTCATTCCCAAAAAGAAATCCAGACCCTCAAAATATCCCATGCGATTGTAAGGTCTTTTCTTTCCATAGTATAGTTGCTTACATTCCTTCAGGAGGTCATCAGTCAACTGAACACTGCCAGGTGCAGCGTTCCTGAACTCATTTGAATCATCCTTCCATTTCTTCTTCGCAAAGATCCTTGCAGCTTCCTTTGCTTCTGTGGTAAGGCCCTCTTCCCCCTTATTGACATCATCAATAAACCGGGACAGTAGACCATGAACACTCTTCTGTGTGATCACTAAGTTAGCAAGTTGACCTTCCATTATCTATGTCCTTGTGTCAACTGCAGTGATCCTACCTTTCATAGTTTGTTCCAGCAGATTTAACCTCTCAGTAACCTTAGGATCCAATGCAGCAGGTTCAGGTATTGCAGCAGGTTGAACTTCAGCAGACTTGGATGTGTTAGTAAGTTTGTCAAGATTTTTGTGTAATGAGGCAAATTGTTCTTTCAAAAATTTATCTCTGTGGGTATTGCTTTGTTTTATGCCTCTCACATCTTTGGTCAAGTCAGCAAGAGCATACTGAGTGGAAGTGATATTGGATGCAACTGTTTCAGTGGTTCTCCCTCTATTTTCCACCAGATTGACCATGTCTTCAAATCTCTGTTCCTGTCTATTCAACTGAGCTCTCAGCTGTGTAATATCATCCTCACAGCCTTCAATTCATTCAAAACATGTTCTGGTACTGCATCAGCCACACCTCCAGCCATATGTCCAGCAGCATCATCAGCAGGTTCTTCAACATTGTAGTTTGCCTTCTGTGTTCTGACAACCATGGCCCAAGTCCTATCCCATCCAGTAGGGTCAGGACCTTCCTCAACCACATCTTCAAAGATATCTTCCAAGATAGGATCTTGTGCAGGTGGAGATTCAAATACATGTTCTTCTTCAAATATTGGTACATGTGCCTATTGAGGTTCATCAGCAACTTCTTCTTCCTCAGGCACTTGGAATTCCTCATCACTGAACTCATAGTCCAACAGCTGTTCATTATCATCAACAACAGTCTGCTGACTATCTTTACCTTCAGTAGCCTTAGCTACAATAGACTGCAATGCACTGGCAGGTGTTTCGGCAACCTGTTCTATAACAATCTTTTCAACTAGTTCAAGGGTTTCCTCCAAACCCATTGTAGGTTCCAACCTTTGTCCAGTGTTTGTCGATCCTCGGCGCCTCTACCTCCTGTTCCAACTTTGTATTCGGTGTTGTTTGTAACTCAGCAACCTAAACCACCTCTTCAACATGAGCTTGAGGGAATATAGCATCATTTTCCTCTAATACTCCTGTAGCATCAGCAACCTTTTGCAACTGATCTGCAACTAGTGACAAGGTTTCTTGAGTGTGAAACCACTCCTGATACTGAGCTGAATCTTCTGAACTTTCAGCAGCTTCTTCAAATACAACAAAATCATCAAGAATAAATATGATGGCCTCTTCCAAAGATGTTGCTACAGCAAGCTGTTCTTCTAAATCTTCATTAAAAATAGCTCCCAGCTCTTCATTTGATAAGTCAGCCTGCTGAACCTCAGGATTTACATCAGACTCCACAAATACCAAGGTGTCAGACATACTAACCATCTTGTTGTCTCCAAGATTTATCCCATCATTGATTAAAGCTTCCAGATCATCTATGGTCAAATCCTCCATATCTTCATCCACATTACCAGTATGTTGTCCTTCAGCACACTTAGCAGCATCAGCAGACTGATATGATGTATCATCTTTGGATCTCTGTCCTACCTCCTCAGTAGTTCTTTCCAATGTAGTGCCACTGGATTGGCCTGGGAAAGAAGGGTTATCATCATCAGAATCAGAGGATGATGTATCATCATCATCATTAGGTCCAGATTGTGGTTCATTCTTCATGATGCTTGCACTATGTTTTTCACTTTCAATGAGATCCAGCAGCCTTACTTGTAACTCAGATGTATCAATCAAACCAAGAAAGTTCTCCACACCCAACTTATTAAATGACCACTCTTCAAAGTCAGTCATTGGCTCTACAGCTGATTTCCGTCTCTTATAAAAACCAAATTTCCAAGCAAAGTAGTCCTGAATTTTCTTGATGTTGGGATCTACTTTTTCTTTTCTTGATTTCTTCTCTTTTTTTTCAAAAGGCATTGTTGGCCTTGTTGGAGCAGATTGCTCAGCTTTTTGTCCCCCAAAGGCTTCAACAAGATGGGCCAATGTATCTATAGCAGATACAAATAGGTCAGTAGGTTTTTCAGATGGTACATTTGTCCCCACTACCTCCAACTGTTCCACACCAGGTTCCCCCTGACTTGTATGTGTATCAGTAGGGTCTGCAGCAATATGTTCCTCCCCCTGAGTTGTAGCATCCATGGCAGGGTTAGGAACAGGTTCAACAATTTCCACAGTAGGGTCTGGTATAAAAGTCTGCTGTGATTCTGTAGTTTTTTGCTCAACAACAACTTCTCTAGCCTCAGTAGGCTCATCACCTTGTATAGGTGCTTTCTCAACAACAATTTCAGCTTCCTTTAGAGCCTCCAAAACCCTTAACTCTTTTCCCTTTCCATGCTTTCTCTTTGTCACAACCTCCTTCATTCCCTTTGCAGGTTGTTTAGTTTCAAGATCCTTAGCAGCTTTCCTCTTCCTTGAATCTTCTTTTAACTGCTCTCTCAAAACTTTAGCAGCAGTTTTCTTTGTAATTCCAGTAGGCTCAGCAGCCTCATCAACAACTGAAGCCTCAGTAGATTCGGTAGGGTCTACTGATTGCTGCCTTGTCTTCTTAGGCTTTAACATCTCAGTAATCTTCTTTGTATCAGTAGCCTTTCGCTTCTCAGCAGCCTTCTTAGGTGCAGCGGGTTGTGCAACTTGTTTAACCCTGCTCACCACCGGCATCATCATCTCCATCACTGTCACTCTCTGTCCTTTCAGTATCCAAATCCTCATCATCATCAAAGCCAAGGATGAGATAATTGATTTCCTTTTTATATCTGGACTTGTTGATTTTTTCAGGTTCCACATCATCAATCTTCAAATGGTTCAGCATGGCCTGCACCATCAAACCCAAAGGTAGTGTCTTGGACTTCCTGGTCCCCTCCATGTCCTCTGTAATAACCTTCTTCATGTATTGGACAAAGAATCCTGCCCAATCAAGCTTCGAACTCTTGCATATGGTTATCAGCAGTTCAATCTTGGGTCCAGACAGTGTATCAAGGCTTCCACTGAATCCCAGAATGTTTTTAGAAATAATCTTGCTCAGCCGATTATATTCCATTTTGATATGCTTCACATTTATACTCGGGGTTGATTTAATGGAATTGTTGGTCTTTATTGTATCAAAAAACTCTGATCTTGATAGTCCCATATATTCAGGATTGGTAGGGGCACCATTTCCAGGCCCAAATCCAAATACCTCTCTCAGCAGGTTTGAAGAAATCTCAATCTCCTGGCCATTTACAGTGGTAGTAAATGCCTCTCTATCATCTCTAATCACTATATTTCTCCAGAAATTTGTAACATTAGTATAAGAGATGCTTTCCAATCTCAGATTAAGAACATCCTCTAATCCTTCAACCCTTCTAATTCTTCGACCAATATTGATAGCTAGCTCAGTAGTGTTAGCATCAACAACGAATCCTCTGACACTTTGGCTCATACCAATGTGAATATCACCTTTATCCACCATTGTAGATGAAAAAGATGAAGAAGAGATCTTTCAAATATGTGTTCACATAGTATTTACTTCAGATAAAATTGATCTGAGTTGTATGTAAAGTCTCAGTGTAAATATTTGTATATATAGAGAAAAGTAGTGGGTAGTAACTGTCAGAAAGTACTGTACACGTACTGTAGCATTTAACCACGATTAAAGTTGGATTGAATGTAATGTTGCCACGTATCCCACTAAATGATCCCATAAAGTTGTAACCGTTGGATATTTGTAACCGCAGTTATAAAGATAAGAATAATATCCAATTACTATTGACTTTCAGTTAAGTTTGACTGTCTTGTAACGTATAACTCAACAGTATTGAACTTCAGTAGACTTCAGGTCAGCAACCTGCTGACACAGATGCTCAGCAGCTTGCTGATAAGGTTACTCTGCTGATCTTCAACAAGACTAGTTTTGTCCAACTGATAATACAATATGAAGTTTAATACCAATGACTGATCTGTCAAATGAGCTTACCCAACAGGACAAAGACCAATCCCCTTGGCAACTTCATTTGCTCAATTGTCCAAACAATTTAAGTACATGGAATTGTTTATACCAATGACTAATCTGCTAAGTGAGCTCACCCAACATAGCAAAGACTAATCCCCTTGAATTCCAGTACACTGCTGATTATAGTATCTCAGTCAACTTTGATGATGCCAAGTTCAGTCCTTAACTTAGCAAATCTTTCATTATCCAAAGGTTTTGTGAATATATCAGCAAGTTGATCTTCAGTAGGGATATAGTGAACCACCACATCTTTCTTTTCAACATGATCTTTTATAAAATGATGTCTCACATTTATGTTCTTGGTTCTTGAGTGCAATACAGGATTTTCAGTGACTGCTATTGCACTTGTGTTGTCACACATTATAGGAATTTCTCTTTCTTCAATTCCATAATCCCTTAACTGTTGTCTTAACCATAGTATTTGTGAACAGAAACTTCCAGCAGCAATATATTCAGCTTCAGCAGTGGAAGTCAATATAGAATTTTGTTTCTTGCTAAACCAGGAAACCAGTCTATTTCCCATCAACTGACATGTTCATGTGGTGCTTTTTCTATCAATCATGCATCCAGCATAATCAGAATCTGAGTAGGATATGACTTTGAAGCTTCCATCCTTTGAATACCATATCCCTACTCCCAAAGTCTCTTTTAGATACTTGAGAATCCTTTTGACTGCAGCTAAGTGACTTCCTTAGGTTTAGATTGAAATCTTGCACAAACACCTACAACAAAGGATATATCAGGTCAGCTGGCAGTGAGGTACAACAGACTGCCTATCATCCTTCTATATAAAGTCTGATCAACATTTTTGCCTTCGTTATCTTCATCCAATCTAATGTTGGTACTCATTGGAGTTGATACCTTGATGCTATTTTCCATACCAAACTTTTTCAGTAGCTCCTTGGAATACTTAGTTTGATGAATGAAGATTCCATCTTTCATTTGTCTGACTTGTAATCCCAAGAAGTAGTTCATTTCTCCCATCATACTCATTTGGAACTTGCTTTTCATGAGATTCGCAAATTTTTCACATAGCAATTCATTTTCAGAACCACAAAATTATGTCATCAACAAAAATCTGTACCAGCAGGGTGCTGTCCCCTTCATTGATTCTGAAAAGAGTCTTGTCAATGGTACCTTTGATAAAACCATTGTCCACCAAGAATTGAGATAAGGTTTCATACCATGCTCTTGGTGCTTGTTTCAAACCATAAAGTGCCTTGTTCAGTCTGTACACTTTATCTTCTTGATCTTTATCTTCAAAACAAGGAGGTTGCTGAACATAAACCTCTTCTTCTAGATTGCCATTCACGAATGCACTCTTGACATCCATCTGGTATACTTTGAAGTTTTTGTAAGCGGCATATGCCAAAAATAATCTTATAGCTTCAAATCTTGCAACTGGGGCATATGTCTCATCAAAATCTATTCCTTCAGCTTGAGAATAGCCTTTTGCCACTAGTCTGGCCTTATTCCTTGCAATGGTACCAGATTCATCCAATTTGTTTCTGTATACCCATTTTGTTCCAATTATATTTGCATGACTAGGCCTTTCCACTAGTGTCCAAACTTGGTTTCTTTCTCAATTCTTCTTGCATAGCAATTATCCAATCTGGATCAGATATAGCTTCTTCAACAACTTTAGGCTCCATTTGAGATAAAAAAAACAAGTAAACATGGCTTCCAATTGTCTTCTAGTCCTTACACCTTGTTGTATGTTCCCAATAACTTGCTTAGCAGGGTGATCCTTTAACCATTGTAAATCATGATTAGTTTGATTTAAAGGAGCTTCATCTTCAGTAGGGTATGTTGTTGCTTCAGTAGGGGGTTCAGCGGATCCTTGAACTGCTTCAGTTGTTGCATCAGTAGTGTTACCAGCAGGTTCTTCAGCAGGGGCAGAGTCAGAAACTTTTAAGTCATTTATCCTTTCCAAAACATCAACACATTCTGGATTAGTGACTTAGAGATTCTCAGCAGGTTCTGAAACTTCATCTTCCATTCCAGTGAACTTTGGTTCATCAAATACTACATGTATAGATTCTTCATGTTTCAATGGCCTTTTGTTTTAGTACCCTGAATGCCTTGCTGACAGAGGAATATCCCAAAAATATTCCTTCATCTGATTTTGGTTGGAATGTCTTCAATTGCTCCTTATGATTCAAAATAAAACATTTGCTTCCAAATGGATGGAAATAGGATATATTTGGTTTCCTTCCATTCCAAATTTCATAAGGTGTCTTCAACAGCTTCTTGTTCACTGAGGTCCTGTTTCGTGTATAGCATGCTGTATTGATTGCTTCAGCCCAATAACTTTTAGGTAATAATGCTTCACAAATCATAGTCCTTCCTGCTTCTTTCAAAGTCCTATTTCTTCTTTCAACAACCCTATTTTTCTGTTGTGTACCAGCAGCAGCTACTTTGATGTAGCACATCATTTTGTTCACATATTCTCTTATGACTTTATTGAGAAACTCAGTACCCTTGTCTGATCTGATCTTCACTACTGTCAAACTTTTCTCATTTTGCAATCTCTTCAAAAGTTCAGGAATCTTTTGAAGTGTTTCACTTTTATTGTTCATGAATACTACCCAAGTGTATTTTGAATAATCATCCACAACTACCAGAGTGTACTTCCTTCCTATCACACTTGCTGGTGCTACTGGTCCAAATAAATACATGTGCATTAGCTCCAAAACTCTTTTTGTTGATTGCTTGGTCATTTACTTGAAGCTTGACTTTGTTTGTTTACCTTGCTGACAAGCATCACATATAGCATCCTTTTTGAATGTGATCTCAGGTAAACCAATCACCAGTTTCTTTTTCACCAACTGATTGATATCATCAAAGTTTAGATGATTCAACTTCTTATGCCATAACCAATTCAGTTCTGAATTAGTATGCACAATCAGACATGTCTCTAGAACAGCAGTAGACCAATCCACAACATACCTATTTTGTTGTCTTCTTCCAGCCAACACAACTTGTTCACCTCTTTCACTAATGACAACACAATAGACTTTGTCAAAAGTGACCTTGTAACCCATGTCAAAGAATTGTCCAGTGCTCCGTAGGTTGTAGTCTAGTCCTTCCACAAATGCAACATTTCTGATAGTAAAACAGTGACAAAATTTCTGCTAGGTTGTCTTTCCTGGTGTATTCTTGTTGTCAAAATTTACTCTTGGACCATACTTTGCCACATAATTTGTCAAAAAGTGCTTATTCATTGTCTTATGTCTGGAACATCCACTATCAAAATACCAGACACCCTACAAAACAAAATTTAATGTATTTTAGGTACCCAAAACTGTTTGGGTCCATAGTGGTCAGTGGTAAGCATGACCCTTGGCATATTTCCATAAGGTCTTCTTTGAAAAGTATTATACTTTTGTTCATATGTGTATTCAACCCTTCCATATGATCTAACATTTGGGTGTGTAGGATTCACATATGCTTTCTGGCCTTTTGGTACATAATATTGTTTGAAGTGATTTCTGTAGTTAGAAGCACAAGCATAACCATAGGTTTGCTGTGTGTTTGGAGCAGCCCTGTAATATGGAGTCTACTGTAGTCTCTGCTGAGGTCTTGATTAAGTCCTCTGCTGAGTCCTCTACTGAGTCCTCTGCTGATTCCATTGCTGAGGTTTTACCCTTGCAGTATGGTTATAACTATTGTTTCTAGCAGTAGGGTTAAGAATATTCTAGTCATCATCAGTAGGGAACAATCTGCCTTTCCCCTTGAGTTAAGTATCCCTAGAATGATTAACATTTTTAGGTTTAGGATTCTTATCCTTGGAGTATTTCTAATTTTTACCCTTTTGTGGTCCAGCAGACTTAGCAACAGGTCTTCTATCAGTAGGTCTAGAAGGTCCATCTGTCCTATTTTTGGATTTACCCTTTTTGTTAGATACTATTGAACTTTTTGACTTCTGATTTTGCTTCTTTGAAGACTTCTCAGTAGGCTATACTGCCTCAGTAACCTCTTTGGGAGTTGGATCTTGTGCAGGTACAAACTTAGGACTAATTTTGATACTAGGTTCTGTAACCTTACTGGATCCATTCTTAGTAGATTGCTGAGTTCCAAATCCAAGGCCTGTTATATCACCATAAGGCTTTCCAGATTTGAATGCAATAGTGGAACTAGATTGTTCAGCAGATTCAGCAGCTACTGAATGTATAGTAGACTTATGTTGATTCTGTTCAACATCCTTTTCCTTTCCTTTGAGAGTTCTTAATTCAGCTTTTAGCCTTTCAACTTCTGTTTGAAGAGCTTCTATTTTAGCCTTCACAATCTCATAACCAGATTGTATTTTCCTCAGTTGATTAAGGACGGCATCCAAAGTTTCTTCATTGTCAGAATTTTTAGGATTTGAACCACAAGTTGATTCGCAATCACTTTCAGCAGGAGTATTTATAGATACAGAATTGTATACCTCCTCTGTTTCTTCCATGTTTTCCATTAAACCATAATCATCCATATTAGCAACAAGTGCAGTATCATCATATTCATTTCCCTTTTCTGATTAAACTTCATAACCTGATTCATCATCAGCATCTATTGCTTTCTTGCCAGGTTTTCTTTGCTGATTCTTGTTCTTCAGTAGGTCTGGATAGTCAGGTCTAAAATGTCCAGGTTTCTTGCAGTTAAAGCACAGATAATCAGGTTCCTTTTTTTGTTTTAGATCAAGACAGTTAGGTTTGAATTGTCCTGGTTTCTTGCAATGAAAACACAAGTAATCATTATCTTTCTTGGATTCTTCCTTCCTCTTTCACTTGATTTCTTTGTGAAATTCCTTGGAGAACCCCTTCATGTTTTCATCATTCATATTTTCTTGCTTAGTAGGGCAATTTGCTCTTGCATCTCATCCAGTAGATCATCTTGAGCTCCTGACGATTCTTCTTGATGTGTGGCAGCCAATGCAGTAGTCTTTGGTTCTTCCTTTTCAGTCTCAGGTGCAAGTTTCTTACTGAATTCATAAGCCTTAAGATCTGAAAATAACTTGAAGGTGTCCTCTTCATGTAGTTTTCTCATTTCATCTATGGCAATATCCTTCATTTCCCAAACTTCTTTTGCAGGTAGGGCTTCTAAGACTTTTGTATTGATTTCCTCTTTTGAGTATACTACATTCAGTAAAGTGAGTTCATCCGTGATAGCATTGAATCTTGACTCAATTTGTTCAATAGTTTCATTTGGTTTCATTTTGAAATCTTGAAACTTCTTTTTGGCTACACTGATCTTGTTTTTATTGATAGCATCAGTGCCTTCACAGATTAATTGTAACTAAAGTTCCTTTGCAGTCTTGCAATCCTTCACTTTCATGTACATATTGCTATCAAAGGTTCTGTATATGATATCAATAGCAATATTGTTGAGGTTTGCTCTTTTTCTATCTTCAGAATACCATTCTCTTTTTGGTTTTGGAATACACTGAATTTCACTTCCCACTGTTACTGACTTAGTGATCTCCAATGGTCCATCAGTTAGCACATCCATCATCTCAATATGTGTTGCAGCTAGATAAGCCTGCATACGACGTTTATATTCATAAAAACGATCTAAGGAACACATCAACATAGTTCTAGCATACTGATTGTTGTCCATGATGCAAAGCTTTGAAAATCAGAAACTTGAAAAAGTTTTCAAAGTATTTTCACAACACAACAATTAGGATTACTTCAGAACAGAAGCACTGCTCTGATATCAATTGTTGGTCCCTTGAAAAGGCTTTGGTTTAGTTTAGAGGGGGGGTGAATAAACTTAACACTTAAAAATTTTTGGAGTTAACAAACTCAGTAAGGTCAGTAGCATGTTGACTGCTCAGTAGTCAGCTGACAGTAGATATCACTGAATTTGTTGCAGCGGAATATATTCAAATTAAGCCTTATTACTTGTTGTTTAAATAGATGATACTAAGTATTAGATACTCAGTAGTGTAAGTGTGTGTAGTTCAGTTGCTAGTTTCAGTAGGTTGTTGTGGATAGTAAACTAAATGCAGAAAGTAAGTAGGCAAATTTTATAGTAGTTCCAGGTGTTGTAATCCTATCAGTCCACTATTCTCCTGTGATGTTTGAGGAAATTCACTAGAGATCTTTGAGGTTGAAGTTATAAAAATCCCTAAGATGTCTGTCCTCCACCAATAACTTTGGCTTCACAAACTGAATATTTGACACAGGTAGGTTTGCTGCTCCAAAGTATTCCACTCATCCTTGAAGGGTAGGATTGCCTCTTCACCAGCTCCACCACAAACAACAGTTCTTGACACCTAAGTGCTTCTCTGTCTTCAGCAGGTTTCTTGTAAAAGAAAGTTTGAATCAAGTGAATGATTCAACAGTCAGCAGCTTGATCAGGATGAAATGATCGGCAGCTGGAGAGTCTTCAAGTGTGTATACTTGATGTAACTTGATAGCAGGTTACACTTGAAGAATTTTCTGGATCAGTAGCTTTAAGTTCTGTGTAAGTCAGCAGGGTGAATGTCTTGATAAGAAACTTGATAGCTTAGAATAGATTGTTATTTTTCATCACTTGTATCTGAATCAGGAGTCCTCTATTTATAGGTGGGAATCCTCTGACTTATGTTTGAAATTCAAACATAGCCGTTTCAGATTTGTCCCAATTCTGACTTGCTTTCTGTCCCTGTACATAGTACTGACACTGTCCGTTTACTTTCTATCAGTTTCCAGTCTGTCCACCCTTTGACTTGTGTCCATTGGTTAATCCTCTGAATGTTTCCAACGTTCTTTTAATCTTAGCCATTGATTTGTTGACAATATCAAGGCTTGTAATTCATCCTTATCCTTGTAATCTTCCAATGTAACCTTTGATTAAATCGAGATTTATACTCAGCAGATACCTGTGTGTATTGGTCTGCTAATGTTCATGTCAGTCTGCTGTTATAAGTCTGTTGTGATTATAAAACACATCAGCCGACTGTCTTTTCATCTAACTTTTTATTGTGAAATTAGAGTACACCATTTTAATCATAACAACGTTCCAATCACCACTTAACATGTGGAAGTTAGACCTGTACGCAAGGTATATGTAATCAGTTTAAGTCATCATAGACTTCCCTAAATTCTGATTCCATACTTGACATTAATTACTAAGTTTGATCCCTTAGCCTTCAATAACTGAGTTTGAACCCTTAGCCTTCAGTCTTCAGCAGGTCCCTAACTAGTCTACTGACCTAGTCACCTTACTGACCTAGACAGGTCTGCTGATAAAGTCAGCTGACCTAGTTACATTGCTTGTTTGATCAAACCTATACAAAGATCAAACTCTAATAAACCTATAGATTTGATCTAGACATCTTTTTGCCTTTGCTCTATAACAGCTAGTCTGGCTCTCATCATTAAAACTCAAAATAAGTCCAACACTTTTTATTTTTAGAAGTATAAAAAATTTGTAAATTGAAAAACGTCTATGAATAATATAAGTTCTTGCAAATCTTTTTTGTTCTGCAAGTTTTTCAAGTACTTACTTGGATGTACATATTTAATCTTTTGATTCTGATTTGCATGCCTTGTGTAGCCCCCCTAGTATGCCTTTCAATAACTTGTATTTCTTGAATAGCATACTTGACTCATGCTCTCTATCTGTTTCCCCATTAGGGCCTCTATTTTAATAGAATCGGAGATTCACACTGAGTCCGACCTACGGAACTCAGCGGGTCCATCCTGTGGACTAGATACAATAACACTGGTCCGACATACGGAACTCAGCGGGTCCGTCATGCAGGCAAGATACAATTACACTAGTCCAACTTGCGAAACTCAGCAAGTCCGTCGTGCGGACTTGATACAATTAAACTGGTCCGACCTGCAGAACTCAGTGGGTCCGTCCTACAGAATAGGTACAATTACAGTGGTCTAACCACGGAACTCAACGGGTCCGTCTTGCGGACTACATACAATTACACTGGTCCGACCTGCGGAACTTAGCGGGTTCGTCCTATGGACTAGATACAATTACACTTGTCCGACCTGCGGAACACAACAGGTCCATCCTACATACTAGATACAATTCCTTGATATAAAGAAACCTGATTTCGGATCCGATCCATAATTGTATCGTCAGATCTGATTCATAGAACCGATCGAGACACTCAATCATGCACAACGGAAGCTACGAATTAAAATTCGTTTTTGATTTTACTACGATATGATTCGCATAATAAATTAATCTATCAACAAGAAAGATGAAGATTTACCCGATAAAAGGAGGAGCCGTAATCGACAAAAGAGAAGCCGCGGTCTCCGGATTGTATCTCAAACGACGACTGGTGGACGTCGATCCTCTTAGTAAAACCTCATCGAATATGCTCAAGAAAAACCCTTGGTTTTTCTTCTCCTAATGGCCATAACATGGAACTAAATGTTCATTTCTTTTATATGAGCATGTAGCC
The DNA here is from genome assembly GCA_036785695.1 of Gentiana straminea. Lineage (NCBI taxonomy): Eukaryota > Viridiplantae > Streptophyta > Magnoliopsida > Gentianales > Gentianaceae > Gentiana > Gentiana straminea. The sequence goes on along the minus strand of JAVUPR010000224.1, from coordinate 6,787,123 downwards.
AATTTTTTATGTAGTATTGTGTTGGGATGAACTCTCTTTATATAGGAAATTAACTAGTCAAAAGAGAGTTATCCTTTTCACAATACAATTACCCTTTTCCAAATGGAAATCATATTTGTCATAAAATAAGAGATAATTCACAATCCTCTTCATTATTTTTTCCATTAATTATCTAACAAATAATTAATTAATTAATTACACATGTGACATAATCTAGGAAAATTTCTTTTACAAATTTCCTCAACATGTGTGGCGCCACTTTGCGATTATGATTAATAGAAAATGTCTTTTCTATTTTACATATTATCTACCAAATAAATAATATTCGCATATTCATTAAATAAACCGAATATTTAATTTATTCTCGAGGTTCCACAAAACGAGAAAACACTCGCGTGTTAGAATCCAACCTGGGGACCATTGACCTATAAGCAGTAGCTACAATAAATAAAATAAAATATTCATCACCGGAATTACGCCACCATATATCCAAAACTGAACTCTATCGATTATAGATATAGCTTATTCTCAAAGCGTAGAGTCAATGAGTGTCCATTGATATAATCATTACATACAGACTAACCCTCCATAGACTATCCGTAATGAAGCGGGATTATTTTCGTAAACCTTTTTCACTACATCTCATCCATTTTTACCATTAACCCACTAGTGATGAATTAGTTCATAACCAATATGAACTCGGCCGATGGATCGGTTTCTAGGATCAACAAATAAGGGGATTGTCTTTCTACTTCCCGCGGGAAGGAATGGATTCCATCACTGTGAGACACACACTCCTCACTCATCCTAGAATAGTGCCAACGTGAAAGTGATTCGGACTGCACCTCTTAGCAATCTTTAACGAACACATCAAACCCTATCTTGAAACTATGAGAAATGCATATTAAATCGGTCCAGTCCTATATGACTACATCATATATAAATTCCCCACTTAGATAACCAAGATCGACGGTCCAGATGAGATGGTCACACCATAAAGTGTTCTGGGCGCATTAACGGCGGTTTAATCAATAGACCCCATACTTGATTAAGTTCACCACGGACTAATAACTCAAGTGTATCATCATAAACTTAATCCTCACGTGTGACACACATTAAGTTATATGGCTACATATGATACAACTTGGGGTTTTCAGTAGTGTCTTACTTACGAGCACGAAGCACGTAATAAGATGAGAATAAATCTGTCATTTAATAATTATAAAAAACAATTGCATAAATTGTCTTTCGGGCGCTACTTCCAAACACAATTACATTGGTCCGACCTGCGGAACTCGGCGGGTTGTCCTGCGGACTAGATACAATTACACTGGTCTGACCAGTAGAACTCATCGGGTCCGTCCTGTGGACTAGATACGATTACACTGGTCCGACCAACATAACTCAGCGGGTCCGTCCTGCGGACTATATAGTTTATCATGTGCAAACGTTACTTGTATAATCATTCATATCATGTACCAAAAATAAAGTAAAAAATTAATTTCCATGAAATAAAGCACCCGCCAAGTGCAAAATCAGATCTTCCAAAATAACAAAGTATATGAAACCAATAACAATAAATGTACCAAAAAGATCATAGGACAATATATCAATAATGCATGTAGCTCATCTCAGGTTGTGCCCACTCGACCCCTTTCCTCCTGATCATCGCAGTATAACAGCTCCTAGCTACTTCAACATTTCCCTTTATTTTCACCGTTCCGTCTGTTGTGCGGAACTTAAGACTGATATGGGCAGGCGTGTTACAGTATAAAGGCTGAAGGGAATGCTAAGTGTAGTCAACTGATGTACTCTACTGATAATGAGCAAACACCAGCTGCCTACTGACAGTGTGGAAGCCTAGTAGCCTGCTGATCAATTTAGTATGATGTAATCCAGAAAATAGTTATTCTGTTATAGTTTGTTATAACTGTTTGTAACTTACTTCTAACTGATTCATGAGGTGTATGAAGCTATAAATACCCCATTATCAGCTGCATTGTAACTCAACTTGTAACTTTTTCTTGATCAATAATAATTCCACATTTTATTTGTGTTTGTAATTCTACAAACTTCATCATGGTATCAAATCAGAAATTTGAGAATTTCTTGTTGGAATATTGTCCTAAACCCAATCGGGTTGGACCGGATCCTACCGGGTCGGATCATTTCTACTATTTCTTTATGTTTATATATATATATTTAATGGCTTTTATGTTGTCATATATCTGTTCTTTTCAAGAACCAATTATGAATTTTTAAATGATAACATCCTTAGTATTAAACTGTGATAGAGAAACCATGATATGCGATTATGGTTGATGAGATCTCTAATCACTTTAATAAGTTTGATACTTAAATGTCTCTAGGTGATGTACTATTAAACCGGGCATTGATAGTATAAACCGACTAAGCACTATTTGGATGTCTTCTGTCATTAAGGGCAGGGATAGATCTCGTCTATCGAAGTGTAGAGACACTTGGACTGTACGTGGACGTGTATTAGAGAATGCGTACGTTAGATCGGCCCACTTACACGGATAAGTGTCACACTATGTGGCGGTTGTGTAATTATCCTTAAGACCGGGGTCTTCATGGCATCACGGTGTGGATTGTCATGCTTTGACACTATTGAGGTTTCCCCTAGCCATGGGGCGATCATGCGGTAGTGATTGGGTATGATACTGAAGAATGCGGAGTATACATGATTGGTCGTCCGGGAATCGCGTATCCTATGATTGGGATCGAATATCCGAAATGGCCTTCTTATAAAGAATGTCTTACTCTCGTGAATCTTTGCAAAGTGGGAGTAAATGTGTTACTTCGAGAGAGTTTGATATCCAGATTATAAGATACGGTCGTTGATGTTTTGACACTCGACTAACGACCGTATGGATATTATTACGGCGATAGGATTGTAAGTTACACGGTAATCTGTTTCACATGAAAGGTAGTAGTCATTGCATTTGACTCTTCCGATGATTGGGGGTCACGGTGTGTTGCTGACGCAATCCCGTGATCGTTAGGCATGAAGGGCATTTTTGTAATTTGCACTTTGTGTCTACGGCCAACATATTCGGAAGCCTATCGGGTCACACACATATGAACATCTAGCCGGATTAAAATGTGGTCATAGATGATAACCAAATAAGGAAAGTTTATCTCGAGACTATAAAGGTTATAGTGGTAAATTAATATGGTGGTATTTATTTATTATGAATAAAATTAAATACAAGATATTAATAATATTATATTAATTAAAGAATATTCCGGATGCCAATTTATTGGCATATGAGGCGCCATATTGAAGTGTATAAGGTACACTTGGATTGTGTAATTTAATTAATGGTATTACCATATATTAATATTAGATATTAATATATATATGTATTTGTGTACATGCGTGTGTGTGTGTATATATGTGATATGCATGTGCACTTGTGTAATAATTATATTTATATAGATTTATTTGTGTAATATATATATGTGATATATACACATGTGTAAATTGATTTATGGTAATAAGATAAATATAGTCAATATAAGATATTGAGAATATCTTGGAAATATTCAATATAAGATATTGACAATATCCTAGATTTATTTAATATGAGATATTGTAATAAATGAGATAAATCAATCAATTATATTTTCCTTATTTTATTGGAAAAATGTTTTCTTCTCCTCCACACTAGATAGGGGCGCCCCAACCACTATAAATAAGAGGTGGGTGTCAAGCTCTTTAGTACATCACAATTCCAAGAACTAATAGTTCTTGTGTAAAATAGAGAGCATCCTATAGAGAGTTGGAGAGAGGGGAAAAAGGCCGGTCTAGCAACCGGAGTTTTCCAATAGCAATCCATGATGGGATTCCGGCGGGTTGTTCGTGTGGACTAGCGGTAGAGGCCGAACACTTGGGCGGCTCTATGCGTAACTACTCTCCTTAGACGGTCAAAGCGTCGATCTTATAGATCAACCAAGGTAACCACCGTCTATTACTTATTTGTTTATTGCTTAAACGAAGTCGATCTTGGATCGATAGGAAATAAAATTTTGAATTCCGCTGCGTTCCCGCGTAGATTTCCTAACAGTGGTATCAGAGAGAGCTTCGAGCTTAAGCAATAAGCATGTTATTATGCGTAGTTAATTTTATCGTTTAAATCACGTAATTAAAAGATGAAAGATTTTTTATTTGCAAAATTGATACATGAAAAGAAAAAAAAAGAAAAAAAAAGGCGGCAAAGGTGGTGCTCGGCCGATCGGCGGCGGCACCACCACCGTGTGATCGCCAGCGGCGGCGGCGGCCTCCGGGCTGCCGGCGGCTGCTGGTGTGATACGGTGGTCCCCAATTTTGTTTTGTGTATTTGTGATTCAATATTGTTCATAGTTGTGATTAATATCTCATTTGTTTAGTTGTGTCATGTGGCTAACCAATGGTTCAAATAGTTTGGCCATTGGGATGCCACATGGCATTAAAATAATAATGGCCTTTTCCAAATATTTGATTTGGGAAAAGGCCTAGGCCTAGGCCACTTCCAAAATTTTGATTTTGGAAAGTGGCCAGGCCTAAACCAAAATTATTTGGCCTTTCCAAATATTTGATTTGGAATAGGCCTAGGCCCTTTCCAAATATTTGATTTGTAAAAGGCCAGGCTTGACCACTTCCAAAATTTTGATTTTGGAAAGTGGCCAGGCCTAAGCCAAATTTGGTTTAGGAAACCAAAGGCATCCCTTTTGATTACGAATCAAAAGGAAAGAAACAAAAGAGAAATAATTTTAATTTTGATTTATTTTGGAATAGTTCTAATTAATTAAAATCAAAATTAAAATCGTTTAAAATTAATCGTTAATTTTATTTCGATTAAATCATTTAATTAATTAAATGTTAATTAGTTAATTGATTGGATAAAATTATTTAATGGATTAAATGTTAATTGATTAATTAAGACGCAAGTAGTTAAATTTTAATTTTATCTTTTTCATAAGATTTTATTGTATGGATTAGATATAGTAGATATAATATGATTATATGGACCCCGATTGATCATGGACTCGACCGATAGGATAGATGTGAATGATTTAATTTTTCTGTTGGTTTAAAAATTGTCCTAGGCCGTTATGAAGAACGTGACCTAGTTTATTTTCTGCATTTATCCCATTCCCGTTAGCTCCCTCCCGTGTGCGGCGGGTGTATTTATTTTATTCGATAGAATTAAATGTAACAAGAATGGAGCAGAAGATGGAGACCAAAGAAAGACGAAAATAAAGATCTCATTGGAGAATGGAGCATTAAAGATCCTATTGACGGTTGCAGCTACCCTTAGATTCTGACCCGCGGTTTCGTCAGTTTGTATTCGAAACCGCACCTAGGAAAAGTCCATGATCATACCGGTTACTTTACGCATTTATTTATTTTGTGCTAGTATTTATTTTATATGATACGATAGATGCATGACTAGGCACGATCTAGATAAATGTGTAGGATGTATGTCTATAGAGATAGATATATTTGATGAAACCGTAATTAAAACTAATTAAGTGAATTAATTTACGTAAATACTTCCACAACAAAAATCAAGTCGAAAATTGTCTCCCAATATTATAGCGACGGTGAAGAGCCTTTGTTCGGATCCAACTGATCGGCCCTCGTCGGGAGTTGACCTACCACGGGTATATCGTCGTTATTGAGATATGATCGTATGAGATCTCGCGAATATTGGGTTATGACTTGACTAGAGTATTGCGGTGATTGGCCCTCGTCAGGACCGTCTTATTCTAGAGGCAAGGGGTTGACTACCACATAAAGATGTGAATTGTCAAAGAGTTGACTAGTCAACCACCAAGAATCACATAGAGATGTGATTGGTAAGAGTTACATACCTTTCGAATTATTCCGGTTGATCGGCCCTCGTCGGGAATCGGGGTAACCGGTTGATTGACACTCGACTAACGACCGTATGGATATTATTACAGCGATAGGATTGTAAGTTACACGGTAACTGTTTCACATGAAAGGTAGTAGTCATTGCATTTGACTCTTCCGATGATTGGGGGTCACGGTGTGTTGCTAGACGCTATCCCGTGATCGTTAGGCATGAAGGGCATTTTTGTAATTTGCACTTTGTGTCTATGGCTAACATATTCGGAAGCCTATCGGGTCACACACATATGAACATCTAGCCGGATTAAAATGTGGTCATAGATGATAACCAAATAAGGAAAGTTTATCTCGAGACTATAAAGGTTATAGTGGTAAATTAATATGGTGGTATTTATTTATTATGAATAAAATTAAATACAAGATATTAATAATATTATATTAATTAAAGAATATTCTGGATGCCAATTTATTGGCATATGGGGCGCCATATTGAAGTGTATAAGAGACACTTGGATTGTGCAATTTAATTAATGGTATTACCATATATTAATATTAGATATTAATATATATATGTATTTGTATACATGCGTGTGTGTGTATATATGTGATATGCATGTGCACTTGTGTAATAATTATATTTATATAGATTTATTTGTGTAATATATATATGTGATATATACACATGTGTAAATTGATTTATGGTAATAAGATAAATATAGTCAATATAAGATATTGAGAATATCTTGGAAATATTCAATATAAGATATTGACAATATCCTAGATTTATTTAATATGAGATATTGTAATAAATGAGATAAATCAATCAATTATATTTTCCTTATTTTATTGGAAAAAGGTTTTCTTCTCCTCCACACTAGATAGGGGCTCCCCAACCACTATAAATAAGAGGTGGGTGTCAAGCTCTTTAGTACATCACAATTCCAAGAACTAATAGTTCTTGTGTAAAATAGAGAGCATCCTATAGAGAGTTGGAGAGAGGGGAAAAAGGCCGGTCTAGCAACCGGAGTTTTCCAATAGCAATCCATGATGGGATTCCGGCGGGTTGTTCGTGTGGACTAGCGGTAGAGGCCGAACACTTGGGCGGCTCTATGCAGAACTACTCTCCTTAGACGGTCAAAGCGTCGATCTTATAGATCAACCAAGGTAACCACCGTCTATTACTTATTTGTTTATTGCTTAAACGAAGTCGATCTTGGGTCGATAGGAAATAAAATTTTGAATTCCGCTGCGTTCCCGCGTAGATTTCCTAACATTTCTAAATACTTTCCTGTATTTTCTCTCCAATCTTTGAAGAATCTTGAGAGTGTTCTTCATCTTTTTTGAGATTTCAGTTTCTTGAGAGTAAACTGTCATTATTTTCCTGAGTTTTTGATCAGTTCTTGATCGTTTTTCCTATATTCTCATTTTCATTATTGTTTTGTGATCAATTTTGGAGTTCTTGATAGCCATGGCAGCCAAGAAACAAGAAATAAGTCCCTCTAGTCCATTCTAGGTTCAACCTAATGAGAATCCTTCTCTGGTTCTTGTTCAGCCATTGATGAATGGCAATAACTATAATCCATGGAAAATGTCCATGGAGATGGTGTTGATCACCAAGACAAAATTGGCTTCATAGGCGTCATAATTAAAAGGCCAGATGCAGATTCAGTAGACTTCCATGCATGGAGACAGTTTGATACAATGGTTAGATCATGGACCTTAAATTCTGTCGAAAACACAATTGCACTAAGTTTGATGTATTTCAAGAATGCGCATGCAATTTTGAAGAATCTTACAGCAAGATTTTCAAATGTTGATGCCTTAACACTTTTAGATCATCTTGAAGAAATGCATCTGCTGAAGGAAGGCATATTTTGTCAATCAATATTTCACAAAGTTAATGATTATTTGGGAAGAAATCAAGACCATCAGGTCTGTAACAGTTTGTTCTTGTGATCCTCAATGTCATTGTAATGCAATTAGCAATATGATGGATCATATGGAGGCTGAACTTGTCATGAAATTCCTTCAAGGTTTGAGATGCATTTGAGCCAGTGGTTTCACAGGCAATGTTGATGGTACCATTTCCAGAAATTCATGATGCCATTGCAATGACCATCAAGTTTGAAAGACAGAAGTTGTATGTGGTTAAGAAGGCCAAGAATCAAGATTTCATGGTTCTCTTGTCATAAAAGAATGGACAGGGATAAAATCAAAATGTCAGCAGACCTAACTCTTCTGCAAATCCAAGACCTAAGAATCCCAAGAGGATGCTGTTAGGTGTAGTGTCCGAAAGGCAATTATATAATTGTTTTAGGACAGAATTAATAATTCATCTTATTATATGCAAGTATGCTTATAATTAAGACACTACTGAAAACCCTAAGTACCTCGTTTATGTAATCACATAACTCAGTGTATGGCTATACACAAGAGGGTTGAGTTAGTGAGACGTACTTAAAATTAACTTAGTCCGTAGCGTTTATTAAATCTGAGTCTCATGATTAATTTGCTAATAATGCGGGTGTGACAGTCTTATCCGGACTGTCGGTAATAGGGTACCTAGTGGGGCATTTATATATGATGATAATCATATAGGGCTGGACCGATTTGATTTGAGTTCTCGATATAATTCCGTAATCGAGAAGTCCTATCGAATCACAAGATGATCATATATGGATTAATCTCAATCCTGAGGTGATCACAGACGACTGCTTAGACTAGGGTAGGGTTTGATGTGTTAGTAAGATCACTTCGCAGTATGTGGTCCAACACTTCTCGTTGGCTCTATTCTGGGATGAGTGAGTAGTCTGTGCTATCACATATATGGAATCCATTCCTTCCCTCGGGAAGTAGACATACAGTTCCCTTATTTGTTAACCCTAGAAACTGATCGGTGAGCTCAGTTCATATTACATTAGTTATGAACTAATTGGTCACTAAGGGGTTAATGGTAAATAAGGATAAGATGTTTCGAGAAGGGTCTACGGAGATATCCCGAATCGAAACGAACAGTCTATGGAGGATTTATCCGTATGTAATGATTATATCAGTGGACACCTTACAACTCATAGTTGAGTATAAGTTATCTATATTCGGCAGAGTTCAGTTTCGGGTTTATGGTGGTCTAATCCCGGAATTAATAGATTGAATATTATTGTTCGGTCTGACGGATAATATTATTTAATTTATTGTAGCTACTGAATATGGGTCCATGGTCCCCGACGTGGCTCCTAATATAGCATATACGATTTCTCGTCGTTCCACCTCAATTGTAATTAAATAGTTGGATTGGAATATTTAATGGATATGTGGATTAATTGTTTAGTTAGACTAGCTAAATAAATACATGGAAAAGAGTTTTTTCGTGGACTCGGCCCAATGTGTCAAAATATGCGCATGGACTTTTATTTATTAAGGTGGGGCACATTTTATTATTAAATGATTATTAAGGAATTAGTTTTCTTGGATAATTATTTATTGTGTGATTTATCTTTTATATGTTAAATAATAATTCATGGAATATTAGATAATGATATTATTTATCCTAATTTGTTTGGGATAATTATTTTATTTATCTTTTATTTGGAATAAGGATTAATCTAATAATTATCTGTTAATTATTAAATCCTTGAAGGACAAGGATTACTCTCATATATAAAGAGAGTTCTCCCAAGCCTTATACACACAATTATTTTCGAAATATTGGGAGTGTTATAGCTTAGAGATTTCGGCCATAACACTAGGGTTTCGAGTTTTAGAAAAACTTCGGGTTTTTCTAAGGTAGCATATCGAGGAGGTCAAGTGGCTTGAAACACCATCCACCTGGTGGGGCTTGGAGATACACGTTGGAAGACTTTTGCTTCTCAACTAGGCTCTCATATAGCTCGGATTGAAGATTGTTCTTGGTGTTTATTCACAATAAAATAGTAAGCAATCTAAACCACCTTGTAGGTTTAGATCTATTATTTTATGTATTTTGGTTGACTAGATCTAGATCTATAATATTCCGCTGCGTAATCGGGTGGATCTTGATCCATCCGGCGATATTACATCCTACAAGTGGTATCAGAGCCTTTGATCTAGCAATCAAAGTATTTAAATTTTAGATCTAAGGAGTGGAATAAGCTTGTTAGAATTTTTTTTTTCGTTTTTATGATAAATCGAAAATAATCATGTTGTATGCTTGTGATTTTCGTGGTTGAAGAGATGGATTGGGTTGGTATTGTTTACCCGTAAATCTATTTTGTAGCTCTCTTGTTTAGTAACAATTGAGCATAGGATTTGTATTTTAATTTAATGTCAATCGAAATTTATATGAAAAAATAGCATCTTTGTTGTAAATTTTTTTTTATATTCCGGGCACGAAATATGAAGATCTTGAAGAAAAGATGAAGATGAAGGCGAAACCCAAGGTATAAACGAGGAGAAAAGGCCAAGAACTCTAATTTTAAGGCTATCCAACACCTTTAGCAGCGCTAAAAACTGTTGCAACAGCCTTTAAAAGGGCGGCAGCACATGTAGCGGCGCTTACTGCCGCCGCCATAACCTGTCTTCTTCTAAACTTGCATGCGGCTAGAGTTTTTTTTAGCCATGCGGCTGTGATCAAATTTTTTTTATAATCTAGTTTTTAATCTGCCGTCTTTTGGCAGCAAAAAAAAAAAAAAATTTAAAAAAAAATTTAAAATTTTATATATATATATATATATATATATATATATATATATATATATATATATATTTGTTGTTTTTTTTTTTTTTTCGGAAAATATTTTAAGTATCAGCCGCATAAGAAAAAAAAAACAATTATTTTAAGGGGTTGTTTTTTATAATAAATTGGATTTATTTACTTAAAAGGCCTTTCACCTCTCGGGTGTTCGTGGTTCGTGATCCGGTGGTTCGAGTTCAAGATTCGAAGTTCAAGACTCGAAGATTAGATTAAGTTTTTACTTTTTCTTAGAAAATAGGTTTGTCGGGGGTACCAACGGTCCATCTCGGTGTTTACTTTTCCGTTATTTTTTTTCGTGTATGATCGAAAATTGTATGATATAACCGGAAATTGCCATGACATGCATCTTCATGATTCCACTCCAATGCATACACGTACATATTTAATTTCGAATTAAATTAGGCGTGTATAACTCGATTAATTAGTTAACATACTTGTTTTAATTAATATGTGGTAGTTAATTAAAATTAAGTAACTAATTATAAACACCGAGGACCCGGGTTTTGTCAATCGTTACGATTTTAGTGATGGATTCTCGGTGAATCCCACTTAGATAAATCGTTGAGTTTTCGGTGATGCCTTCTCGGTGAACCCAGCTTAAATAGAAACGAGATTACGCTTTGGTTGACAATTTAGAGATCGGAAAATCTTAGTACATGGGTTCGGAATGGTCTAACCATGGTTGGGCGAGTTCAACTGAGCTTCGGCTCAATCGACTCCCCCTCCTCGTGTGATATACGTTACGGTGGTTCGGGGCTTCTCTTGCCGGATCGGTCCGAATCGTCACATATGTTCCAAAGAATATGACGGCGTAGGCTTGCCTACATAACCGACCCAGTTCGGAGTACTTTGATTTATTGTTTCTTATTGTCAAGTCCGAAACCGTAATTAGTAAACCCAAAACTTTTTCAAATTATTGAGTGGGAGCGGGGATGGCGACAGCCAACCCCCTGGCCTCTACTATAGATGCAAGCACATGAGAGAAGGGTGACGCCTCGAGCCGGTTTGATTTTGGCCCCCTACGGATGGTGTCCACCCCTATCAAAATTCAAGGCGTGGTCTCCGAAAGGATAGGATTTTGGGTACTCGTTGAGTCACTGACCGACCCTACGGCGGCATACTCGGTGCGTACTTTGAGATCTGATATAGTAGGTCACACTCTTTATGGATATTTTCGAAATATCTAGGCTCGAAAAAGGAATGTAATCAATGATTAAGGTCCGGGATGTCTGATTCCCATGAGATGCTCGATTCTCGAAGCTTAATCATTGAGAGAGATTGTCTCAGTTTAACCGTCACCTCTTTGACCTACCCTACGACGGCACTCAGGTGCGAGATTAAATATTTGGAATGGTAGGATAATCCTTTTATAGTTTATTATTCCTAAAATAAAAATTTAGTAGTGAAAATTTATTTTTGAATTAATTTAACTTTCTGTCATGTTTCTTTTACAACTTTAATCTCTAGGCTACTAATCTGTTAGTAATAGGACTTCATTAAAAATGTGGAAAGTAACAAGTCCGTTGTAATTATCAATAAATGCAGTTAATTTTCGGAAAATATTTTCTTTTGAGCCTTTTAAAAACTTAAGTGACATAGTATAGGTATGTCACGGATGTCACTCGTGTTGAACGAGAGATGAACACACTTAGTTCACAAAAGATGATATAGGACTATCAGACAAATTCATTTAATGAATTTTAAAAGTGTAATTACACAACAAATTTCTAAATTGAAAAATTGGAAAATCATATACATAAGGTGTTGCTAGTTAGACGGTATTTGGAACCGATAAACTAGTGGGAGCCTTAGCCTTATTATTTGTTGTTTTTCTGAATCATTAGAAATGTGTAATAGACTGCACATGAGTTTCTCTTTTCATTGAAACATCATGAACAAAGCATTGCTAGTTAGACAGTATTTGGAATTGATAAACTAATGGGAGCTTAGTTCTAGGGATTTTCTAATCTTTGAAAAATCATAAATACAAAGTGTTGCTAGTTGGATGGTATTTGGAACCGATAAACTAGAGAGAACTTTTGTCTTATGATTTGACGATCAGAAAAATCGATAGTCCGAGCAAGTAACACTGAACATCCCACAGTTCAAGAGTAGTGTCTACTCAAATGAACTGCTAGTTCAAAACTATTTCCATCTAAGGGAAGTCGAGAATGGGAAAGAATGTTTATACGTGTTAGTCATCTAAACTAAGTATTTCTAATGCTAAACCGGAAAATTAATGAATTGGAAATTAGATGATAAGGAAAGTGATTTCGGATCACTGACCAATGCATCCTGAGCAATTTTCTCGAAAGCTAAAGTTCTTTGGAAGAACTAGGTAGCTTTGTATTAAACGATAAATAAAATAGACAACGGACAGTTATTTCAGATAGACTAGTGGGAGTGATATAAGGAAATGAATCTCGGATTAAATTCTTGAGTATCACAGAAAATTCATTTTCTATTTTCGGATTCGTTGGAACGAACGTATTCATTTTCAATAGGATAATTTGTTTGTCTTATTGACGATGAATATAACATTCGTAGCATGAACCCAAGACTCGGACTTTTGTTTGATAAAGTCAGAACCACTAAGAAATGATGAATAGGTATATGTAACACATCTTAAACTATATAAACACAAATGGTTTCCGTATTTAGATAAACACTTCTTCATACACTATTAATTAGTGTATATTCCCTAATGACAAGATCCGCGGACTGGCTTAGGGTGATTCTTATCTCCCAGTCAAAGGAACCCTGTCTCAAAAGAACAATGCCTAAGTTTCCTTTCAATCGGGAAAGGGTAATAGATTTAATGAAGTTACATAGCTTGTTCTTATCGACCTTCGGGGTCATATGAAAGATACAAGCTTGTGGGAACTTCTGAGTAGTGACATATTGTCTGATAACTACTCAAAGCTCCGGTAAGTTTATCCAAAATATTTGGAGGAATCCTTGATTTCACCAGAGATAGAGTATTCCATGCTCAGAAATAGGTTATTGCGTTGTCTTCGGGACTGATGTTCGGCCTGCCTCCTAGTGAAATGTTTGCACTAAGGGATACACCATAAATTTGCCTTATATAGTTATTGATGTGCAACGATACACTGATGAACTCATTTAAGATATTGATTGCAAAATAACGGTTGTGATGAAAAACCGAGAACTCTACCTAAAAGATGCCTACGCATTTGTGGATAAGGAGTGAATTTGGTTCACCCCACTTCCGTAAATATAGACATTTAGCATTTAGTGCTTAAAGGTAGGGCTGGAAATTTTGCGTACACGTTCAGGTCATGAAATTTTGCATTGAGTAAGGTTATTTATAAAACTCGTAAAGTCAGAGAATGATGGTTATACTGTCACACTCGTTCTGATGGAGTTTATAAATAACAACTTTAGATCTTGAAGTATTGGTACTCAAGATGTTACTAACTGATTTTTTCAGTCCACATCCAACACCGGCAGTTGGTGATAACACTAATAAAAACTACTAAACTAGATCAGTATATCAATCCACCCCGAACGCAGTGGGAGTATGGTTTGTCCATTAACCATTGCAGGACCGTACAGTCTATAGGGTAGATTGATTACCTATAGTCCATCGTGGGCTGTATAGGATCCTGATCATAGAGGTTGGTTTAAAAGCCATAACCCTGTGAATGGAGTTTGATACTCCAGTTCTGTTGAAACCCTTGTAGAACCACCTGAGTATCTCAGGCCCAGTGGGAGTAATTGGAACTACACGGAGAAGAGTCGAATGAATAGGAAAGTTTAACTTTCAAAGCAATGCTGAGTAATTTAGGGGTGATTCCCAAAAAGGTAGAGAGTTAACCAGACCGTGATCTCTCTTACCACTCAGTCTTGCTTTATTTCGTCAGAAAGCGGGAAATAGGGGTGATTCCCTAAGACTTCCTTGCCGAACAACGGAATCTGAACTCATTCAGAACAGAAGGGTTTTAGCTAAGAACAAATAACGGATTTGTTACAAAGCAGAAAATAGGGGTGATTCCCTAAAACCTTTTTGCGAGACTAACAATATCTTACTTTATTCAGAAATAACCTTTGGCAGATGCCTGCCGTAGCTTAAATCCTTTGGGGATTAAAGCAAACCTCTAGGTCATTTCAAAGTCATATATTTTAATATGTGGACTTGACCAGAATATTGATAAGTCTTTCGTAGACTGGGCTTCGATATTAGTAAAGTAGTATGAACATTAGTGTTTGTGAATGGTAACACTGAAACAGTTTGAAACAACATGGGTGTGTTATCTGAAGTCAGAGTCTGACATGCCATCGGGATTCATTCTAAAGGATTTGATTCGCTCAAATTCACGAGAATCGATCATTGGCAATCCCATCCATTCACCTGGTTAAGACATTCTTGCATTTATGCATCATTCAACGATGTAGTCTACCCTACCTCTCAGGGATGCTTGTCTAAACCTGCAGATGAATACTAAATAGGATGTTTAGTGAATCCTCAAGTCTCTTTGGGAGAATGAGGAATAATATGCTAGTATATTCAAGAATATAAGTGATAACACTGATTCTGGCTTTAGTTCGGATTAAGGATGATCGTTAAGTCGATCTTGTCCTCAGTGTTGACTCAAAGGCATATTCAAAGTGTACCACCGGATTAGATGGAAAAGCGACGTTTCGATCCAAAAATTGACTCAAGATGCCAACCTTCCTCATCAGTGTACCAAGTCACATGGTATTCGGATTCTAAGTACGTGCCGGGTCACTGACCTACCCTGCGGCGGCACACTCAGGTCGTGCTTGGAAGGATGAATTACTAAGATGCACTTGGAGGGTACAGATTTGAGGGATGCGTCTCACTTGTTTTGAGAAAGTGGGAGAATGTTGTAGATATAGATAAATAAGGGTGTGCTCTAAAACAATTAATCCACTTGCCTTTCGTGCAAGTGGAAGATTGTTAGATGTAGTGCCCGAAAGACAATTATATAATTGTTTTAGGACAGAATTAATAATTCATCTTGTTGGTCCCTTGAAAAGGCATTAGTTAAGTTTAAAGGGGGGGTGAATAAACTTAACACTTAAAACTTTTAGAGTAAACAAACTCGGAACTTCGAACGGCTGTGGACCGGTCGGTAAGTAGTCTGCCGATACTCAGTTGTCTGCTGACTGTTGAGTTTTACTGAATTTGTTGCAGCGGAATATAATTAAATTAAGCCTTATTACTTGTTGATAAAATATGATACCAAGTATTAGATACTCAGTAGTGTATGTGTGTGATTCAGTTGCTAGATTCAGTAGATTGATGTGCTAAATATACTAAGTGCAGAATATAAATGCAAAAAGTAATTAGACAGATTTTATAGTGTTTCCAGTTGGTGTAATCATGTCAGTCCACTCTTCTCCTATGATGTTGGAGGTAATTCACTAGAGATTCTTGAGGTAGCAGTTACAAAAATCCCTAAGTTGCTTGTCCTTCACCAATAACTATGGCTTCACAAACTGAACACTTGGAATAGGTAGGATTGCTGCTCCAAAGTCTTCCACTGGTCCTTGAAGGGTAGGATTGCCTCTTCACTAGCTCCACCACAAACAACAGTCCTTGACACAAATGTGCTTCACTGTCTTCAACAGATTCCTTGTAAAAGAAAGTTTGAATCAAGTAAGTGATTCAGCTTTCAGCACCTTGATCACGATGATATGATCAACAGCTTGAGGTCTTCATGTGTGTAAACTTGCTGTAGCTTGAAAGCAGATTACACTTGAAGATGTTTACACTTGAAGATGTTTATACTCGGATCGGTAGTGACTTTATGCTCGACTTGCTTTGTCACTATTCATAGGTCGTCGAATACTTTTTGACGGGTGTTTTCTTGATAAGAATCATCCAAGCTCAAGATTATACTTTGAATAATTCTATTTTTTTTCTTCAAAAATCATCACTTGTATTAAAACACTTCGAATTGGAAGTCCTCTATTTATAACTTAGGTGGGAATCCTTGTGACTTATGTTTGAAATTCAAACATAGCCGTTTCGAAACTTTGTCTCATTTGACTTGCTTTTTACGTCTTGTTTGATCACCTATTCATAGTATACGATCACATCTTTTTGCCTCGAATACTTTTTGACCAATACCCTCCTTACGGGAAAGCAAAAAGATTAAAAACAAAAAAAAGAACAAATCTATCCACCCTTTGACTTTATCCATTGAATAATCCTCTCTATAACCATTTCCCTCATCCTATCATTTTCAATAAGTTTCTTCTTTCCATCGTCCATTAATCTTAACCATTGATTTGTTTGATAAAATAAGTGGTCGATCTGATGTACTCTAAATCCTAAACGCATGTATACTTCTTTGAATTCCTTCTATGATTCCTTTGCATTGGTGGTAGGAAGACTTCTTCCACCTCTACCACCTCTTCCATCCCTATGTGCAGCTCTTAAGGCTTTAACCCTTGCTTCCCAAAACTTGAGTCCCAGAAAAGAATTTAGTCCTTCATGGAAACCCTTGTCATGGTAAGGTCTTCTCTTGTTGTTGTAAACCTTCTTATATTCTCTGAGAAGATCATCAATGAGTGGAAGTCTGCCAGGTGCAGGTTCTCTAAATGCATTGGTGTCAACTTCCCATCTTTTTTTAGCAAAAATCCTAGAAGCCTCTTTTGCTACTGCTGTTTTGCTCTCTTCCCCCTTATTGACATCCTCAACAAAATGGGACAGCAGGCCATGAACACTCTCTTGGGTGATTACTAGATTATTCAGTTGACCCTCCATAATTTCAGTTCTTGTGTCAACTGCAGTAATCATTTTTTGCATAGTCTGCTCCAATAGATTGATCCTCTCAGTAAACTTAGGATCCAATCCATCAGGTTGAAGTGTTCCAGCAGTCTCAGCCTCAGCAGGCTTGGGTGCCTCAACAAGCTTGTCAAGTTTCTGTTGAATAGATTCAAATTGGTCTTTCATAAACATGTCCTTCAGTGTATTTCCTTGTCTGATCCCCTTTACATCCAGAGCAAGGCCAGCAAGAGCATACTGATTGGAAGTAATATTGGAGGCAACTGTTTTTGTGGTCCTCCCTCTATTTTCCACAAGATTCATCGAATCTTCAAACCTCTGATCTTGCCTATCAAGTTGAGTTCTTAACCTTGTTATGTCATTTCTGACAGTCCTCAACTCATCCAAAATCTCTGTAGGTACCCCACCAGCCATTCCTCCGGCCATATGTCCAGCAGCTTCTTCAGCAGGCTCTTCAACATTGTATTGTGCCCTCTCTCTGCTGACAACCATGGCCCAGCTCATATCCCTTCCAGCAGGGTTAGGTCCTTGGAATTCCTCTAGAATTGGATCTAGGGCAGGTACCTCAAAAATAGGTGCAAATGCCTGTTGGGGTTCAGCGTCTATTGGTTCCTCCTCAGGCACATAAAATTCCTCATCACTGTAATCATAGTCCAGCAGCTGTTCATCTTCATCAATACCAGCAGTCTACTGACCATCTTTCCCTACAATGGAATTTCCTCCAGTAGGCTCCACTACATCAGCCTGTTCAACAACAACAGCAGGGGTTTCCTCCAAACCCATAGATGGATCCAACCTATGTCCGGGTGTTGTTTGTACCTCATCAACATGTACCTCCTGTTTCAACCTTTGTTCAGGTGTTGTCTGTTCCTCAGCAACCTAAACCACCAGTTCCAACCTTTGTTCAGGTGATGTCTGATCCTCAGCAGCCTGAACCTCCTCAACAAGCAATGGTGATCATTCAAATCCCATCACCATATCCAATCTCTGTGCTACCACTGTTTGTTCCTCAATGATCAGCACTCTCTGTACAAGAATTGCAGGGAATTCAGCCATATTATCTCTTTGAAATTCCCTAACATCAGCAATCCTTCGTAGAAAATTGGTAGTCATGGATAGAGTGTCCTAAGTATCAATCCATGTTTGATATTGAGCAGAATCCTCAGACCTGACATCAGGCTCACTATGATCAGTAACCCTTTCTTCATCCAAGTCTTCAGTCTGCTGATCCTTAGTAAGTGCAGCAGATTCTTCAATGAAGACATTATCTATCTCACCAACCACCCTATTAGCACCAATATGTATTCTCTCATTCATTTGTGCCTCCAGATCATCCATGGTGAGATCTTCCTCCATTTGACTAGTCTGCTGGCCCTCAGTAGACCTACTAGTATCAGTGGACAGTTGTATACTTGGTTCATTAATCAAAGAAGTCCCACTGACTCCTCCGGGACCAGAGGGATGATCATCACCAGAATCAGATGATGAAGATTCATCACTGTCAGATTCATCTCTAGAATCTCTGAACTTGATACCCTCTTCCTTCTTTTGTTGATCAAATAGATCCATCAATCTTGCTTCCCGCAAAGAGGTATCAACCAGATCCAACAAACTTTCCACTCCAAACTTCTCAAAAGCCCATTCCTCAAAATCTGTCATTGGTTCTGGAGCTGGCTTTTGTCTTTTATCGAACCTAAACTTCCATTGAAAGTAGTTAGCAACCAGTAAGAGTTTAGGATCAACATATCATTCTTTCTTCTTTTTCTCCTTGCTTTCAAATGGTATGGTTGGTCTTCTTGGAGCATTTTGAGTACCTTGCTGACCTCCAAAGGTCTCAACAAGCAGTGTCAGAGTTTCTTCCACCGATGCCTCTAGGTCAGTAGGTTGCTCAGATTGTATGTCAGTGCCTACTACCTCCATCTATTCGACACTTTCCCCCGACTTACATGCTCATCGGGGGGTTAGGATTCAACTATTGCACTTCTCTTGTACGACGTTTCAACTTCCTCGGGTTCGGTAGTTTGATGTGGTTCTTCAACATTTTGCTCAACAACAACTTGTGCCGCTTCGTGAAGGATTCTTCGATAGGTTGCTCAATTCTTCGCAGGTTGCTCAACAACAACCTCTACTATTTCAGTAGGCTTAATAGTTGTTAGGGGCTCAGCCTTAATAGCCTCTTTTTCCTCTTCTTCCTCTTCTTCCCTCTGAGCCTCCAGAATCCTCAACTGCTTCCCTTTGCCATGTTTCTTTTTCTTGGCAACTTCTTTCGTTCTTTTAGAAAGTTCCTCTGATTCAATCTCAGTAGCCTTCCTCTTTCTACTGAATTCTTTGTGTTGCCCCTTCAAAACTTCAGCAACAGATTTTCTTCTTTGCAACTACAGCAGGGTCAGTAACTTCAATTTCAACTGGACCTTCAGCAGACTCAGTAGTCTCTGCTGTTTGTTTCCTTGTCTTCCTAGGCTTTAACATTTTTGTAATCTTTCTTGTGTCAGCAGCCTTTCTCTTCTCAACCGTTTTCTTGGGTGCAGCAGGCTTGGAAAATTGCTTAACCTGCTCACCACCAGCATCATCATCTCCTCCATCATCACTCTCAGTGGCTTCATCATCCACATCTTCATCATCATATAATCCAGGAATAGGAGTAGCAATTTCTGGCTTGTATCTGGATTTGTTAATCTTTTCAGATGAAATATCAGGTATCTGAAAGTGATTCAACAAGGTCTGAATCAGTAGACCTAGGGTCTTGGTCTTGGAATTCCTTACACCATCTCTATCTTCAGTAAATACATTCTTCATGTAGTGTATAAAGAATCCAGCCCAATCAAACTTCATGCTTCTGTAAATGATGATCAGCAGGTCTATTTTAGGTCCAGATAGTGTATCTAGACTCCCAAAAATCCCAAAATGGTCTTGGCAATTAATTTTCTCAGTAGGTTATACTCATATCCAATATGCTTCACATTTATGCAAAGAGATGAAGATATCTTCTCATTTCTTCTATGGCAGTCACCTTCATCTCCCAAACTTCTTTTGCAGGTAATGCTTCCAAGATTTTTGAGTTGATTTCTTCCTGTGAGTACTTTACACTCAGTAGGGTGAGTTCATCCATGATTGCATTGAATATTGACTCCATTTGTTCAATGGTTTCATTTGGTTTCATTTTGAACTCCCGAAAATTCTTCTTTGCCACACTGATCTTGTTCTTCTTGATAGCATCAGTGCATTCACAAATTAATTGCAACTTGTCCCAAAGTTCTTTTGTAGTCTTGCAATCTTTCACCTTCATGTACATATTGCTATCCAAGGTTCTGTATATGATATCAATAGCAATATTGTTGAGGTTTGCTCTTTTTCTATCTTCAACATTCCATTCTCTTTTTGGCTTTGGAATGTACTGTGTCTCATTCCCCACTATTCCTGACTTGGTGATCTCTAATGGTCCATCTATCAGCACATCCATCATTTCATCAAGTGTTGCAGCTAGATAAGCATGCATACGACGCTTATACTCATCAAAACGATCTAAGGAACACATCAACATTGTTCTAGCATACTGGTTGTTATCCATGATGCAAAGCTTTGAAAATCAGAAACTTGAAAAGTTTTCAAAGTATTTTCACAAGCAAAACAAGTAGGATTACTTCAGAACAGAAGCACTGCTCCGATACCAATTGTTGGTCCCTTGAAAAGGCTTTAGTTAAGTTTAGAGGGGGGTGAATAAACTTAACACTCAAAACTTTTGCCATTTAACAAACTCAGCAACTTCAGCAGCCTGCTGACGGGCGGGTCGAGTCCGTACCGATACACGATAGTCTGTCGATTTGAGTTTTACTGAATTTGTTACAGCGGAATATATTTAATTTAAGCCTTATTACTTGTTGATAAAATATGATACCAAGTATTAGATACTCAGTAGTGTATGTGTGTGATTCAGTTGCTAGATTCAGTATGTTGATGTGCTAAATATACTAAGTGTAGAATATAAATGCAGAAAGTAAGTAGGCGATTTTTATAGTGGTTCCGGGTGGTGTAATCCTGTCACCCACTCTTCTCCCGTGATGTTGGAGGTAATTCACTAGAGATTCTTGAGGTAGCAGCTTACAAAAATCCCTAAGTTGCTTGTCCTTCACCAATAACTATGGCTTCACAAACTGAACACTTGGAACAGGTAGGATTGCTGCTCCAAAGTCTTCCACTGGTCCTTGAATGGTAGGATTGCCTCTACACCACCTCCACCACAAACAACAGTCCTTGACACAAATGTGCTTCACTATCTTCAGCAGATTCCTTGTAAAAGAAAGTTTGAATCAAGTAAGTGATTCAGCTTTCAACAGCTTGATCAGGATGATATGATCAGCAGCTTGAGGTCTTCAAGTGTGTAAACTTGATGTAGCTTGAAAGCAGATTACACTTGAAGATGTTTACTGGATCAGTAGCTTTATGCTTTGTAGGGTCAGCAGGGTGTTTTCTTTATAAGAATCTGAAGCTCAAGATTATACTCTGTTTTTCTTCAAAAATCATCACTTGTATATGAATTTGGAGTCCTTATGTTTGAAATTCAAACATAGCCGTTTCGAGTTGTCTCATTTGACTTGCTTTCTGTCACTGTTCATAGTACTGACACTGTCAGAATACTTTTTGACATTTTACAGTCTGTCCACCCTTTGACTTGTATCCATTGGATAATCCTCTATTTCTTCCCAACGTCCAATAAATCATAACCATTGATTTGTTTGATAAAATCAGAGGTTGTTAGCTGTCCTTTTCTTTGTAATCTTCCAATGTAACCTTTGAATAATTCAGAATAATTATCAGCAGGTTCCTGAGGGTATTAGTCTGCTGAAATATATATAAATCAGCTTGTCCAAGTTGTTGTGTTTATTAAAACACTTCAGCTGACTTCTCTTATATCTAACTTTTTATTGTGAAGTTAGATTACACCATTTTGAATATAACTAAGTTCCAATCACCACTTAGCTTGTGGAACTTAGACCTTGTACACAAGGTATTTGTAATCAGTTTAGATCATCATAGACTTCCCTAAATTCTGATTCCGTATCCTTGAATTTAAATACTAAGTTTGTCCCTTAGCCTTCAATAACTAAGTTTGAGACCTCAGCCTTCAGTTTTCAGCAGGTTCTTAAAATAGTCTACTGACTCAGGTACCCTACTGATCTAGACAGGTCTGCTGATGAATGTCAGCTGACCTTTTACAGTGCTTGTTTGATCAAACCTATGCAAGATCAAACTGTAATAAGCCTATACATTTGATCTAGACATCTTTTTGCCTTTGCTCTATAACAGCTAGTCTGGCACTCATCACTAAAACATAAAATAAGTCCAACACATCTTATTATATGCATGTATGCTTATAATTAAGACACTACTGAAAACCCTAAGTACCTCGTTTATGTAATCACATAACTCAGTGTATGGCTATACACAAGAGGATTGAGTTAGTGAGATGTACTTAAAATTAACTTAGTCCGTAGCGTTTATTAATCTGAGTACGGTTCTCATGATTAATTTGCTAATAATGCACCCAGAACACTTTAGGTGTGACAGTCTTATCCGGACTGTCGGTAATATGGTACCTATTAGGTCATTTATATATGATGATAATCATATAGGGCCGGACCGATTTGATTTGAGTTCTTGATATAATTCCGTAATCGAGAAGTCCTATCGAATCACAAGACGATCATATATGGCTTAATCTCTATCCTGAGGTGATCACAGACGACTGCTTAGACTAGGGTAGGGTTTGATGTGTTAGTAAGGATCACTTCACAGTATGTGGTCCAAAACTTCTAGTTGGCTCTATTCTGGGATGAGTGAGTAGTCAGACAGTTCCCTTATTTGTTAACCCTAGAAACAGATCAATGAGCTCAGTTCATATTACATTAGTCATGAACTAATTGGTCACTAGGGGGTTAATGGTAAATAAGGATAAGATGTTTCGAGAAGGGTCTATGGAGATATCCCGAATTGAAACGAACAGTCTATGGAGGATTTATCCGTATGTAATGATTATATCAGTGGACACCTTACAACTCATAGTTGAGTATAAGTTATCTATATTCGGCAGAGTTCAGTTTCGGGATTATGGTGGTGTAATCACGGAATTAATAGATTGAATATTATTGTTCGGTCTGACGGATAATATTATTTAATTTATTGTAGCTACTGAATATGGGTCCATGGTCCCCGACATGGCTCCTACTATAGCATATACGATTTCTCGTCGTTTCACCTCAATTGTAATTAAATAGTTGGATTGGACTATTTAATTGACATGTGGATTAATTGTTTAGTTAGACTAGATAATTAAATACACGGAAAAGAGTTTTTTCGTGGACTCGGCCCAATGTGTCAAAAAAATGCGCATGGACTTTTATTTATTAAGGTGGGGCGCATTTTATTGTTAAATGATTATTAAGGAATTAGTTTTCTTGGATAATTATTTAATGTGTGATTTATCTTTTTTTTGTTAAATGATAATTCATGGAATATTAGATAATGATATTATTTATCCTAATTTGTTTGGGATAATTAATTTATTTATCTTTTATTTGGAATAAGGATTAATCTAATAATTATCTCTTAATTATTAAATCCTTGAAGGACAAGGATTACTCTCTTATATAAAGAGAGTTCTCCCAAGCCTTATACACACAATTATTTTTGAAATATTGGGAGCGTTATAGCTTAGAGATTTCGTCTATAACACTAGGGTTTCGAGTTTTAGAAAAACTTGGTGTTTTTCTAAGGTAGCATATCGAGGAGGTCAAGCGGCTTGAAACACCATCCACCTGGTGGTGCTTGGAGATACACGTTGGAAGACTTTGGCTTCTCAACTAGGCTCTCATATAGCTCGGATTGAAGATTGTTCTTGGTGTTTATTCACAAATAACTGGTAAGCCATCTAAACCACCTCGTAGGTTTAGATCTATTATTTTATGTATTTTGGTTGACTAGATCTAGATCTATACGATTCCACTGCGTAATCACGTGGATCTTGATCCATCCGGCGATATTACATCCTACAGATGCAATGTAGCTTATTGTTGATTCAAAGGTCATACTGAGGAGACTTTCTACAAGAAGTATGACTTTCCTCCTGGTTTTAAGTCAAAAAGAGCCAATATGGTAGAATAGAAACAATCAGCAGAAGAACATCAGTCACCAAGTGATGACGGTCAAATTATACCCGTAAAAGTCATCAACGTTGACCTTTAATCGAGATTAATAATATATATTTCGTATTAAATCACTCGTTTATATTTATTATTTAATGTTAAGTGATTATTAATATGATATTTGGTATTTAGCTGTTTTTATTATTAAAAGGCCGATTTATTGTGCGATAAATGCTGATTTTGCAGATCACGACAAATCGAGAGGATAAATGTCATTCAATCAGTAAATCGCGAGATAATAAGGAAGAAAATTGGAGCATTAATCAAGCTTTAAATGAAAGATTAATCAGATCAACACGCAAGCGTGCAGTGGGGAACAAGATAGACGAGAGAAACGTTTAACACGTGCAGAAAAAGGCTCGGTCGACCGAGCCCTATCATTCGGTCGACCGAGAGAGTCGGCTCGGTCACTTGAAGTTTATCCGGCAGAAACCGCGTGTATATCTTCTAGATCCTTCCTAGGTCGGCAAAAACCTCTATATAAGCAGCAGCTACGAAATTTGTAAAAACACACCAACACACACCTTAGACATACATACAATATCTTATCCCTTCATTCTTTCTTCAATCTTACAATTCATGATATAACTTTGATACAATGTAGAATAATTTGAGGGTTTCCAGCAATTTAAGGGATGCAATATGCAAGTCTTTATTTTCTGTTTCTTTCTTTTAAGTAATTAATCCCCCCCAATTATGCTTTATCGTTTGAGTTAGTTAATCATAGCTAGATGATGTAGATCTAGGCTAAGATGTTAGGAAGGTGGCGATACTTTGTCTATGAGGATCACATAACCTACGTCATACACTTAGTATTTATTCATGAATCTACTTGATTTAATTAATGTGTATCTATGTTAGTTTATATGAATACTGTGTGAATTACTGTTTAATCTGTTCTGTATGATGAAACACTGAGAGATATATTATAAGATGTATTCTGGGTTGAAATCGTTCGGGTGACCGAATAAGTTCATTCGGTCGACCGAGCCCACTGTTCATCCGTTAGATAGCCATGTCTTTATGGTTAAGTTAACTTAATAGAATTTATTATCTCAGTAGGTATGGCTATGGCTACGTTACTCGCTTAGTTTAATTAAAACATGTAAAAAGGAAATACCAATATAAAACTCTTAGGTAGGCTTATGAATTGCTCTTCACGGACGTTCAGCGTTATCTAGGTAGGTTTATATTTGGGGATTGCTAGCACCTGATTATACGTACGTCGTAGATTAGCATGAGACTATCACTTGGTAATTGCTAGTTGGACGAGAGCTTGAGTAATCGCTTAGGAAGTACGCCTAACCATAGGAATGTTGCCTAGACGAGGTCTACGATTAATATCGGCATCCTTAGTGTCGTAAGCGTGCAAGTTATATGAGATGGATACCCAAAAAGGTGAAGTCACATAATGTAGCACAGTGATCTAGCAACCTAACCGGTGCTAAGTCAAGTTAAAGAGGATGACTCCCGTAGCGTCACCTTTCTTGTTTTATGTTGGTCGTAGCCTAGTCCTTGACATGTTTAATTAATTGGACCACGGTTTCCGAATCTTAGATGCATCCTCTTGCTAGCAACTCGATAAGTTGATGGCTTTGCTGAATGATCCTCCTAGACATGCAGGATTTGCTGTTGGTGAACCTGATGATATTGTCACACACTACTCACCAGCTACAGGAATAGGTGATCTAAATTTAGTAAGATCAATACAATGGATCTTGGACTCTGGTGCCACAGATTACATTGTAGGATCATTAGATCTATTATGAAATCCCAAACCTTCATCTTGTATAAAAATGGGACTACCTAATTGGAATAATGTCTTTGTCACTCATATAGGACAAGAAATGGTGAACCCTCAATTGGTCCTACATGATGTGGTTTGCATCCCTGGTTTTAAATAAAACCTTTTATCCTTACCCTCTTTTAATAATCATACAAAAGGTGCAACTGTCTTTTCTGCTAACAAGTGTGTTTTGCAGGACAAGAACAAGAAAATGATTGGTTCAGCTTGAGTTACAAAGAGGACTTTATGTCATAGATCAACCAGTAAGACTTTCCGTTACCAATGCTGTAGAAAAACACACCTTATCTGATAGATAGATGATGCACTATTATGGCACTACAGACTTGGGCACTTGCTAGATAAAAGACTGCAAGTTATTAGTTCACAGTCTGTTGATGTCAAGTTTTGTAATCATGATCTTTGTTATGTCTGCCTTATGGCTAAACTGAAGAAAAATCCTTTTCCTTTAAGTACTATTGCTGTAAATGTTGTTTTTGATCTTGTTCATATGGATATTTGGGGCCCATTGAGACAGCATACAGTAAATGGAAAACAATATTTTCTTACTGTTGTAGATGATTTTACTAGATTTATTTTTCTCATGAGGCACAAATCTGGAGCCTTTGACCTTGTTAAATTTGTTTCCACTCAGTTTCATAAGATTATCAAAGTAACTAGATATGAAATGATGCAAAATTTCCACTCACCGACCTCCGTGCACTCAGCTGGGTATCAAACATCAGACATCCTGTGTAAGTACACCTGAGCAAAATGGTATTGTTGAAAGGAAACATCAGCACCTGCTGAATGTTGCAAGAGGTTTGAGGTTCCAGTGTAATCTACCCATTGAATATTGGGGTATCTGTCTTTTACATACTGTATACTTGATTAATGGTACACCTACACCACTGCTGAAGGATAGCACTCCACATGAAGTGCTTTATGGCACTAAACCAAACTATTCTGTGTTTAAAGTTTTTGGTTGCTTAGTCTTTTCTTGCACACTTCAGCAGTATATGACAAAATTTGACTCAAGATGTAGGACTTGTGTCTATCTTGGGAATTCAAATACATCTAAGGGTGCTATTCTCTTAGATATTACAAACAAAGATATATTTGTTGCTAGAAATACTCAATTGCATGAGTCTTATTTACCTTTATTTCAATAGGTGTTGGGAAAGGCTAAATATCTTAGTGACATGCCCATTCCGTTACCATTAATGGACACTTTTGATGATCTGCTGAATGAATTAACAGACCAGCAAGATATAGGGTCAGCTACAGCTGTGGTATCTAATGAAGAGCATGCACCAGAAAACCAGGCACCTGAACCTACACAACTAAAAACATCCACCAGAATAAGAAAATCACCAACCTTTTATCAAGGGGGTGCTCACACTGTTCTACAGACTCCACGCCTGCTGAGTGCAGTCATGAGTCTGGACAATGTCTCAGCAGACTATGCCAGATTCATTAATTCCATTGATGCTATTAAAGAGCCTAAGACTTATAATCAAGCCATCAAGCATGATGAATGGAAGAAAGCAGTGCAACAAGAGATTGAAGCTCTACAAAAGACTCATACATGGGAAATAGTTGATCTGCCCCTAGGCAAGAAACCTATTTGGTGCAAATGGGTGTACAAAATCAAATACAACCCTGATGATTCAGTAGAGAGATATAAAGCTAGACTAGTAGCAAAGTCTACATACAAACATATGGGATTGATTATCAAGAAACTTTCTCGCCTGTTGTCAAAATCACTACAGTTAAAGCTTTACTTGCAACAGCAGCAGCCAATAATTGTCATCTACATCAGATAGATGTCAACATTGCCTCTTTACAAGGAGATTTGCTGATGAAGTATACATGCAGTTACCTCGAGGTTGTGAAACAACTAAACCAAATCAAGTTTGCAGACTTACTAAGTCATTGTATGGCCTCAAGCAAGCTAGCAAAAAATGGAATTGCATGTTGACTGAATATTTGGAGGCTCAAGGAATCATCCAATCCAAAAATGACCACAGTTTATTTACAAAAGGGTCAGGACAGTCCTTTATTGCTTTGTTGGTCTAAGTTGATGACATCATAGCAGCAAGCCCTAGTGAAGAGTTGATTCAGCAAATAAAGGATTCTCTACATCAACTATTCACCATCAAAGATCTTAGAAAATGAGAGATTTCCTAGGTATTGAGGCAACTAGATGTCCAAAAGGTATGTCCATTTCAGAAAGAAAATACACAATTAATCTCCTAAAAGAATATGAATTTTTAGGAGCCGAACCTGCTAAGACCCCTATGGAGTCTCAAGCAGACTTTAAAACATGGTGATTCACCAATTTTAGAAGACAACACTGCATACAGATCACTTGTGGTTAAATTGATTTATCTCACTTTTACCAGAATAGATATTTCTTTTGCAGTACAACACCTAAGTCAAATTCTAGACACTCCTACTAAAAATCATTTGAAGGCAGCTTACAGGCTGCTGAGGTATTTGAAGACTAACCCTGGTCAAGGATTCCTATTTCCAGTAGACAACAACCCTTTACTCAAAGGTTTTATAGAAAGTGATTGGGCCGGTTGTCCTGAAACAAGAGGATCAGCATCAGGATATATGATGATTCTAGGAGATGCTCCAATCTCCTGGAAGGCCAAAAAACAAAGAATAATAGCTAGAAGCTCCTCTTAGGCTGAATACAAGGCTATGGAAAATGAAGTCTGTGAAATTCCGTGGCTGATTTATATATTACAAGATTTGCAGGTTCCGGTTCAGATGCCTGCTGTGTTATTTTGTGGCAATGCCAGTGCAATGCACATTAGTCGTAATCCAGGATTTCAGGAAAGAACAAAACATATTGAAATTGATTGTCATGTTGTGATAGACAAAGTCAAATCAGGACTTGTCAAGATTCTCCTAGTTAACATAAAAGAACAAGTAGATAATATTCTCACCAAGGCCTTGGATGCACCTATTTTCTCCTATCTACTAGAAAAATTGGGGATTTCAAAGATCTTCAAGAATTCAAGTAGCTGAAGGGAATGCTGAGTGCAAGCTGTTCATGTACCACTCTCAGCTTTAAGGGGTGTTACGGTATAAAGGCTGAAGGGAATGCTCATTGCGTCAGCTGATGTACTCTGCTGATAATGAGAAGACACAAGCAGCTTGCTGATAGTATGAAAGCCCGGCAGATGGTGATCAATTTGGTATGAGGTAATCTTGAAACGGTTATTCTGTTATAGTTTGTTATAACCGTTTTAAACTTACTTCTAACTGATTCATAAGGTGTATAAAGCTATAAATACCCCATGATCAGCTGCATTGTAACTCAACTTGTAACTTTTTCTTGATCAATAATAATTCCGCATTTTATTTTGTGTTTGCAATTCTACGATGACCGCTCGAGCTCTATCAATACCGGACTTCCTATAATGATGTTATATGTTGAAGGGGCTTTTACCACTACATAATTCACCATCAAGGTCTTGCTTCTAGGCTCCCTTCGAAATGTCGGGCCAGCTTGATCATTCCCCGAGGATGGAGTTGTGGTCTTGCAAAACCGAATAGAGGCACCAATACGGGGGTGTGTTTGGAATCTTTTAGCTTCATATACTTGAAGGTGGAATGAAATAAGACGTTAACACCACTCCCAATATCAACATATATGCGCTTCACCATGTTCTTATGAACTACGGCTTCAATGACCAGGCCCTCGTTATTAGTTATCTAAGGCAGTGGGTTCTTAGGTCCATATATCATGGATTTCTCGTCCTGTCCATTCAGCCATTCCAAAATGATGCTCGGTCCACCTACAATTGTGTTGATAGTATTGATCGGACTATTGTCTATCTGCCGATCAGCGTCTGCAGTTTTGTCCCTTCTCTTCCAAGGCTCATCCTTCCGATCCCGGTGTTGCCTGTATGTTATCCTCCTGAAATCTCTCCGACCTCGGGGTTCAGGATCCTAAGTTCGGTCTACGACCTCATGAATATCTCTTATTAGATATTTGAACTCCTTTGAATTGTGGCCCACATCCTTGTGGTAGGCACAAAACTTACTTTGATCCCTACTTTCTGGAGGACCTCTCATCGGAGGTGGCATTCTAGCCAACCCTTTCCTTTCCATGATTTCTAAGACTTGCACACGAGGTCTGTTCAAAGGGATAAAATCCCTTTCTTGTACAACACCTTTCTTCTCTGACCGATCGGCGGTTGGGGTAGTTATACGGTCCCAGACCACTTTCCTCTTCCTGTTTGGCTTTTTTTTGCCCTTTCTCTTTTAGATTCTCCCTTCTCCGACTCTCGTTTCACCGATTCGCCTCTTCTCCCTAACAGTACTTGTATGCTATGTACATGCACACTTTCATCGTTCGGGGAGTTTACCACTCAACTTCGCATATAACTATCTTTTGTATAGCCCAGCCACAAACGACGTAATCAGCAGTGAGTCGTCCATGCCCTTAACTTGCACAGACTCCTCCTTGAACCTCTTCAGATATTGGAGGATAGATTCCTCTTTCTTTTTCTAGATTGTGTGAAGGTGTGTTGCATTTCTCTGGAAAAAGGCCTTGCCGTAACAACGGCCTCTTTCCATAACAACGGCCTTCATAAACATTCGCCCTAGTTCCTCGAACTTAAAAATCGATCTTGGTAGGAGTTTCCGAAACCATTCACAAGCCCTGCCCATCAATTGAGTAGGGAAAACCTTACACTTCATTTCGTCTAAAGCGTTGAACAGACTCATCTGCGTGATATACTGAAACGAATGACATAGATCCTTGGATCCATCATAGGGGTCCAAATTAGGCACCTTTAATCCTTCAGGTCAAGCATACTCATCTATCTTCCTTGTGAATGGCGAAGCAAAGTAAAATTCATCAAATTCTTCGCCCATCATGGCATTGATCTCTACACGGGCTTATTCCTTAACCCGGGCATTCAGCAGTTTCTTTCCCTTATTTGAGACATATGCTTCTTCATCTTGTTTCCCTTGATTAAGGGGTGTTTTTGCCCTCGGTATCCTCCTCTGCATCATACTCTTCTGATTGCACTGCCGGGAGAATGGCATGTCTGGTGGCGGGATCCATGGCTACCAACTGATCCCTAACGGCTAGTTGTTTTGAATTTAAGGAGATTTCCCCGGTTTGTTGTGTTTGACTGTCAACATCAATATTCTCCTTTACTTTATTACTGTAGTTCTGGCCATTCTGGGGCGGCTTCACCTCGCCTTCTACTGCTGTGTTTTCTCCATTGATCTGATTAAGATAACTCTCGAACAATTACTAGTAGAAAGCCCTCGCTTTTAGCGCCAATTCACGACACAAAATTCATCGGGTATCAAACACGGGCCGTTTAATCTAGTGGTAATTGGTTGAAGGGCAATAGAAGAAGAACAATATGAACAAAGGTTGGTTTTTTGGGGGACTTTAGACCGAGTCTCGGATTTTCACCATGGTGCCTACGTATCCAAAGCGTATGTTGGAATCGAGTCTGCCGTAGTTCTTTGTGAACTTTTATATAAGGGGCGATTGTGCCCTAGGCCTGCATGGGCCGTGTCCATGGTCGGACTCTTCCACCATGTCATTCATGTTAGAGATAATCCTGGGATTATCCCTTTATTTTAGGAGATAATTGAGATATTCCAACACCCGTGTCTATATGATGAGGATCAGAGCCTTAAAGTCTTTGGATTCTTTGCATAATTATCGTATTATTTATTATACTCTCTAGCCGACCTATGGCAAGATGCTAAGGTCGATTTAACCGAGCTACGTAGGTCTATCTTGTCCCTATCCTGACCGACCTGCGGTGGATCGGGAGACGGCATGAGCAGCTTTCCTTAACAATGATTCATCGGCCCCTAGGCCTATGATGGGACTCCTGTGCCTTACAATCAAGGTATTAGGTCCATTCTTGCTATTATTTGGGTGTCAGGTGCAGGGCACGTGAAGCGGTGAAATCCGGTATCGTCAAATATATATATATATATATATATATATATATATATATATATATATATATATATATATATATATATATATATATAAAAGCCCCCAAAGGCATATAAATCATTGGAATGATGAGGTGCAATATATTTCGAATGATGAAAATTTACCACGTCACGAAAATATTAAGAAAACGAGAAAAAAATGCGTTGATGAGGAACACACGTGAGAAGATTAAACGTTCTACCGAGAATTACGCCACCCCCCCCCCCCCCCCCCCAAGAGGAATTTCTGCCTTCGCCCCATACTACCGATCGACGCACCATAAAATTTCTCTGGCTGATGCATATTTGTTTCTTTTTAGAATAATATTCTGATTATCATGAAACTCAATGCAATCTTAATAAGAATTTTAATAGACTCTCTATGTCTTGTGTGGGTGGACGATTTCAGAAAACAAAACATAACGAAACGAGAAATCCACAAGATGGCCACATATTGATAAACAATCTGGAAATTGTTTGACAACCCACGTGATTTTGTTTAATTCTTTGATTATTGATTCGGCAAACACATTGATTATTGGACGATTTTATAAAACAAAAGAAAAGAAAACGAGAAATCCACAAGCCGGCCGGCCACGTAATGATACACATAAACCATCTGGAAGAAGCTTATAAATTTTTCGTAAAAAACAGGATGACAAACCACTTGATTTTGTTTAATTCCTTGATTATTGATCGTGGAAGCTTTGGTTCATATTATATTTTTCGGCAAGAAAGATTCATTTGTTTTTTTTTACCTGTATAATTAACGCTTATAATTCCTGATTTTCACCATATTTTATTAATTCAATCTTCATTGTTTTTATAATTAACGCTTATAATTCCTGATTTTCACATATGATGAATTTCAAACTGAATTCAGGACTGAATTCTAAGAAACAATATCAGATTTGAAAAGAGAAGAACAAAAATGCAAAATCAACTTGAATGATTTAAAATCGAATGTAGACGGTACACAAAGGTGTAATCATATTACTTACAATAATAAAATAAGAAATACACAGACGATTCTGGGTCAAGAAATGGTTGAAGATTGATTAGGTCATTCAAATATTAAGGTGAAGAGTGATGATTCTATTCTTGGAACAAAGAAGAAGGCAGATTTTGTTGAGCCTAAGCGTCTATTGGATTCTCAAAAAGACCTACATGAATCCACCCAAAGGATTGAACAAGTCGCTCACGATAGTAATGATAAAATGGAAGACAACCTTTCTGACATAATTGTAGAAGAGCCAAATGCGGCTAGCCCAAATCCAAATACAACTCAACAAGAATTATCTTCGCAAATGTAAGAGGACACTATCACCGAGTGATTGGGGGTGACCCGAATCAGGTCCACGTGTCAAGTGAATACGGAAGGGATCGGCAGGATAGGATAGAGCCCTATCTGACCTGGAAGTCAGTACGACCAGATGGACCAACCAACTGGATAGAATTCCTGATCCAGGGCCAGGGTAGGTCCCAGACTAGAGGAAGTAGACAGATCAGATCAGGACAGGTCCCTGATCAGATAGGTCAGACCAGGGCAGATCCCTGATCAGAATAAGCAGATCGGGAATATACACATCTGGGATGAAAATCATATATAACGTGAAGACGTGGGGGACTATATAACCGCCCACTAACTCCAATATCACGGATAACTGCATGAACTACGGTTGGACTTGATTTCAAATATATATTTGGATACGTAGGCAGCTTATTCCTTAAGTTCAGTCCATACAAGAAATAACGACTACTCTTTCGAGATCCTAGAGCAAGAAAGACCCATTATTGTACCCGTTTCATTTTGTGTTCGATCATTGGCAATAGAAGGAGGGTGTTTTTTTTGTTTCCAGTGGCAGATTAACAGAGTAGTAAGCATGAAATCTAAGAAAAATCAAAAGGGAAGGACCTAGCAGGCCTCTCACACGATCCGAAAATTTGGATCAAGACCAAGAGCGAAATCCAGAGAAATAACCAGAAGATCAACTAAATCCTAAGGAAATGGCAAAACAACTCCTAGTAGATTCTTTAAAGTCAATGGGAGATCAAGATTTCCAGGTTCTTTTTGAAACCGTGAGGAAAGGGAAGGAAAAGGTAGAAACTCTTGGAGAAGAAAGGCAATTATCACCAGAAAACAAGGGTGGTCATAAGGAAGTTGTAGAATCCAGTTGCCGAGTGGTCAAGAGCAAAACTCGTCAAGCGGATGAGGCTGCAAGGGCCGAGTTGGACGCAATGTTAGAAGATTAAGAGGACAAGTTCCATCTGGCTTCACCTTTTGCAGAGCATATTGAAGCATATCCCTGTCCCACAGGATTCAAGATACCTAAAATCAGTCCGTATGATGGAACAAAGGACCCGTATGATCATATGCATCAGTATATAACACATATGCAGTTATACAATGCCTCGGACGAGATGAAGTGCAAAGCTTTTCCTGCACTTCTATCCGGAAGGGCTAGGGATTGGTTTAACAAGTTGACGTCCAAATCTATCACCAGCTTTACAGTTTTAACAAAAAAATCATGAGCATGTTTATTGCTGCAAGACCATTGCAAAGAAACAGCACTCATTTGCTCACCATCAAGAAAAAGTCCGACGAAACAGTTCTACAGTTTATCAAGAGGTTTAATGCAAAATCAACCCAGGTGGCTGATGTAGACGATCGATTTCTGGTAGCCTCGTTCGTAGCAGGACTACGAGAGGGGAGGTTACATGCCAAATTAAATTGGAAAAATCCCAGAACTATGGAAGAGTGCATGGCAATAGCTTTCAAGCACTGTCAGGGTGAAGAAGCTAATCGTGCCAAGCGCGAGTTGGAAAAAAGAGATTATAGAAAAGGGAAGGCATAAGAGAAATCCGACAAGAAGTGCAAATCGCGCGGTTTGGGATAGGGTGCAGGCACCTATAACCGATAGATTGGGCAAGAGAGGTGCTCTGCATGACATAGACCTAATCCCGTTGAATAGATCTCAGGAACAAGTTCTGGCTATCATGGAACGTAAAGTCATAGCGAGAACCCCATTTCCCATGAAAGGACCCAGGGAGAAGCGAGATCAGACCAAGTTCTATAAGTTCCACCAGGATGTTGGTCATGATATTGAGTCGTGCAGGGAATTGACCAGGGACATCGATGCAGCCGTTATGGACGGAAAACTTGACGAGGTCGTTGACAGATCTCGTAACGAACAGCCCAGGGGGCGCAGAGAGTTTAGGAGAGGAACACATCAAAATGACAGAAACAGGAACAATGAACAAAGAAGGCCAAGGAATCCATCCCCAGATCAGGATGGTCAGATCGATAACCGTCCAGTAAATACTATCAATACGATCATAGGAGGTCCTAGGTGGACAAATCAGGAAAAGGAAGTGGAGACAACAGGACAGACGATTCAGGACCAGAATTCTAGTATGGGTCAAAAAGTATCAGGGGAGGTAAGGTATGGACCAGAGGATCCACTACCACTGGTCATCAACAATGAAGGGCTGGTCATTGAGGCCGTAATCAACAAGAACTGGGTAAAAATAATCTGTGTCGATACAGGAAGTGTTGTTAACATTCTGTATTACAGGGCATTCCAGGCCATGAAGTTGAAGGACTCCATTTTAACACCGGTATCCACACCTCTGTTCGGATTTGCAGGCCCGCCTATCCATCCTATGGGCATGGTCACATTACCTACAACTTATGGTAAGTTACCTAAGAGTAGGACCCTCATGGTAAATTACATTGTGGTTAAAGCACCCTCAGCTTACAATGTCATCATGGGAAGACTAGCAATCATCGATCTGCGAGCGGTTATCTCCCCAGCCCATAACGGTATGAAGTTTCCGATCAATTCTGGATCGGTTGAAATTAAAGGAGATGTGGAAACAGCCAGGAGATGTTACACATATGTAGTTGGTGAACAACAGTTGTTCAATAGGTAGCTCTCGAGGAATTATTTCTAGAGGAAGAAAAGACTTGGGTATCGGTATATCAGACTGAGGCTGTTCAGATCGGAAAATAGGGAGCGGAGTCAGCAGTCAGTATAGGTTCTTGGATTCCAGACTCCTATAAGAGAGCGTTAACAGATGTGCTCAGAGAATACGAAGACGTTTTTGCATGGAAAACAAACGATATGCCAGGTTTATCACCAGAATTTATAGTCCATAGTCTAAACGTGGATCAGAACAGGCCCCCAGTTCGTCAGAAGAAGAGACATTTTGCACCAGAACGGATCTCAGTCATTGAACATGAAGTTGCAAAATTAAAGCAGGCAGGAATTGTCAAGGAGGTGGTTTACCCGGAGTGGTTAGCCAATCCGGTCTTTGTGAAGAAATCAGATGGATCTTGGAGAATGTGTGTGGATTTTACGGATTTGAACAAAGCTTGCACTAAGGACAGTTATACTTCACCCAGAATCGACAGTCGGTGGATTCAACTGTGGGTTTTGAAATTTTTGGGTTCCTGGACGCGTATAAAGGATATCACCAGATTTTTATGGACCCAAAGGATGCAGAGAAAACAGCCTTCATAACTGAGTTCGGAACATATTATTATGTAACCATGCCATTTGGACTAAAGAATGCAGGTGCCACCTACCAAAGGGCAGTTAATCGAATTTCCCACGATCAGATAGGCAAGTCCATGAAAGTCTATGTTGATGATTTACTGATCAAAAGCAGGTCTTTAGATCAATATTTACAAGATGTCAAACAAGTCTGTGAAGTACTTCGAAATGCTAAAATGAAGTTGAATCCCAAGAAATGCACCTTTGGTGTTAGGTCTGGAAAATTTCTGGGTTACATGATTTCTAAGGATGGAATCAGGGCCAATCCAGACAAGTTGGATGCTCTGAAGATAATGCCACCACCCAATAATATTAGAGAAGTTCAAAGATTAACTGGAAGATTAGCGGCATTGAACAAGTTTCTTTCACGATCCGCACAGCGTGCACTGCCTTTCTTTAAGATTTTAAGGAAAGCTACACCATTTCATTGGGGGGCGATTGTCAAGAAGCTTTCGATGAATTGAAGAAATATTTGTTGGAGTTACCAACTCTGACATCTCCATAAGAAGGAGAGGTGTTATACCTATATCTATCAGTTTGTGACGAAGCCATTAGTGCTGTCTTGGTTAGGCAACAGGGTACACTCCGGAAGCCAGTTTATCACACGATCAAATCTTTACATGGACCTGAAGTGAGGTACTCAGATGCAGAGAAAGTAGTACTAGCATTAGTACATGCATCCAGAAAATTGAGATCTTATTTTTAGAGTCATCCGGTCGTCGTCTTAACCGATCAGTCATTAAAGCAAAACCGAGCAGGCCAGAATCTTCAGGTCGCTTAGCCAAATGGGTCGTCGAATTGGCAGGTTACGATCTGGAATACAGACCAAGAACCGCTATGAAAGCTCAGGCTCTAGCAGATTTTTTGGCCGAAGAGAAATCTATTTCTATCGATCGGCAAGTGAGTCCAAAAGAATCAGGCCAGTGGAAGTTGTTCGTTGACGGAGCATCTAGCAAGAGCGGGTCAGGAGCAGGTCTCCTCTTCATAAGTCCAAAGGGTGAAGAGTTCCCTTATGCTTTGCACTTTAACTTCCACGCAACCAACAACGAAGCAGAGTACGAAGCACTGATTACAGGTTTGAACTTAGCTCTAAAATTGGGAGTTAGGCAACTTAAAGTCTACAATGACTCTCAACTGGTAGTAAACCATATCAGGGGAGAGTATGAAGCAAAGGATGAGCCTATGAAGAAGTACTTATCTCTGGCCCAATCAAGGATAAACCAGTTTCAAGAAGTGCAAATGGAGCAGGTCTCCAGATCACAGAATACCAGAGTAGATGCCTTGTCCAAGTTAGCATCGAATTTCTTGTCGGACAAGAAGGTCCTGATCGAGCAATTAAACCAACGTAGCTATGAAGTATCTGAGGTACAACCGATCACACCAGGGAAACATGGATGGATTCCATTGTAGCATATTTAAAAGACAGCCAGTTACCAGGGGACAAGATGCAAGCTCGCAAAATCCAACGCTTATCTGATAGATATGCCCTATTCAATGATATCATGTATAGAAAATCATTCATATCCCCTTGGTTACGTTGTGTTACTATAGAAGAAGGCAATTACCTGTTGAGAGAGATCCACTTTAGGATCTGTGGAAGCCATATGGGATCAAGGGCTTTAGCTAGGAAATGCAGGTTGTTTGGCTATTATTGGCCTAAAATGTAGCAGGATGCAGAGGACTTAGTCTTGGCATGCATGTCATGTCGGTCCATGGTAATCTATTCCATCAGCCACCTGAAAATTTATCTCAAGTTATCTCGGCCAGGCCCTTTGATCAACGGGGTGTCGACCTGGTGGGGCCACTGCCAACAGCACCAGGAAGCTATAAATTCCTAGTGGTATCCGTTGATTATTTCACTAAATGGGTGGAGGCGGAGCCATTAACCACTATCATAGCCAAACAGATCCAAAAATTCTTGTGGAAGAACTTGATATGCAGGTATGGGATACCAAAGACCATAATTTCAGACAATGGCACTCAATTTTCGAGGACAGTGGAGTCCATGAATGGTGTATAGATTTGGGCGTAACACAACATTTCACCTATGTTGGTCATCCACAAGCCAATGGATAAGTGGAACAAACTAACAGGCAGATCAAGCTTAGCTCAAAAAAAAAGGTTGGAACAAGAAGGAAAACACTGGGTGGAACACCTCCCAAATATTCTCTGGGCCTACAGGAATACCCTAAATATGTCAACACGTGAAACTCCATTCTCATTGGCATATGGATGTGAAGCTGTTATTCCAGCAAAATTGGATTGCCATCTCCCAGAACAATACTGAATAATGATCAGGCACAAGAAGAGGAAATTAGGCATGCTAAAGATGAGCTGGAGGAGAAAAGAGATATTGCTCTGATCCGAATGGATAAATATAAGCAGCAGGTGTCCCAGTATTATAATTCCAAAGTGAAACAGTGCTACTTTAAGGTTGGTGACCTGGTCTTGCGCAAAAACGAAGTCAGCAGGCAGGAACCAGGTGGAAGCTTTAGTCCTAACTGGGAAAGACCTTACCAGATCATCAACGTACATGGAAAGGGAGCATATCAATTGGCTGATAACAAAGGGAAAACCGTTCCCAGAAGCTGGAATGCGGTTAATCTGAAGAAATTTTATGTTTAAGGCAAGTGATTGTCGCTTTTATTTTGCAAGTCTATTATGCATTATGACTTTATTTTAAACTTTTGAATTATGTCATGGCTGTAATATATTTCCCTTGTTAAATTCTTCAAAAGATAAAGGTTCTTAAATCTGAAAAATCAGATCGCTTTTAGACCTCAGGTCAGGTCGTTTATCTTTAGACCTCAGGTCAGGTCAAAAAACTCTTAAAAAGAGAAAATTCATTAAGTCTGAAAAGTCAGATCGCTTTTTGACCTCAGGTCAGGTCGTTTATCTTTAGACCTCAGGTCAAAAAAACTCTTTAAAAGAGAAAATTCATTAAGTCTGAAAAATTAGATCGCTTTTAGACCTCAGGTCAGGTCGTTTATCTTTAGACCTCAGGTCAGGTCGAAAAACTCTTAAAAAGAGAAAATTCATTAAGTCTGAAAAGTCAGATCGCTTTTAGACCTCAGGTCAGGTCGTTTATCGTTAGACCTCAGGTCATGTCGAAAAACTCTTAAAAAGAGAAAACTCATTAAGTCTGAAAAGTCAGATCGCTTTTTGACCTCAGGTCAGGTCGTTTATCTTTATACCTCAAGTCAGGTCGAAGAACTCTTAAAAAGAGAAAATTCATTAAGTCTGAAAATTCATATTGCTTTTAGACCTCAGGTCGGTCGTTTATCTGTAGACCTCAAGTCAGGTCGAACACACGGTAAAAAAAATTCAAAATTAAGTCTGAAAAGTTAGACATTTAAGACCTCAGGTTAGGTCATAAACTTTCAGGCCTCAGCTCGTCAGGATGATAATTTTGAAAATGAAAAGATTCATTGGGTTTGGATATAGTTAAACTGCATAGTCCAATCACATGTCATACTGGGGGGGAGGATAAGGAGATATAAGGCACAAAGCAAACATATTTCATAAATTGTGCAAAGTGCCAGAGGCACTAAAATTCAAGAAATTCCCATATGAAGACAAGCAAAATAACAGAGTTTGAAGACAACAACAACAAAATTATAATGTTTGGAATCAAATTGAAATAGAGAACAGGCTAAATGTTTTCACTTCGAACTGGGGGAACTTGAGATTGTGATGATGAGCCAGCTTGAGTAGGTGGAGGCTTTTTGCCATACTTGGAGACCAAGTCCACTCCCTCCCTAAATTCCTTGAATCTTGCCTCATAAATTTGAGATCCATCTTTTCTATTCCAGCCCGCATGGGAGAGCTTGGTAGCATCCACATTGAGGCATGCTGCTTTCATATCTTCAATGGCTGAGGAGTATCCAAACCAGATGATTGGGGCAAATATCATCTTGATACTATCAGCTAGCTCACAGACCTCCTATAATTAGCAAGGGCTTCAACAATGTGCTTAGGCAGCTTGCTCTTCAAATTATCTCTCTCCTCTTCAAGGGTGGCTACCATCTTTTCTAGGTCGGATTTGACTTGATTAGCAGTAGCAAGGTTAGTTTGGAACTCATCCGTCTTGTCCTTCAATTCATCAGATAAAGCCAATTTTTCAGCAGTATAAGTGTTCAACAAATCTTCATACTTGGCCTTTCATTCTGATAAAGAGCTTGCCAGGTCTTCCTCAACTTTTCCAGAACTTCTCAGTCTGGACAGGATCTCCTTACCTAGTTTGGCGCCCTGAAAGGGAATACAAAGAGAAAATCAACATATATTACCTCAAAAGACAGAATACGATTTGTGAAGAGGATCCTTACAAATTTGGACAGATTTTGATTGGTCCATTCTTTCATGTCATATCTCTCCCCTTGAGATCATTCAGAGGCCTCAGCATCCCCATCAACTTGATCCTGAGACCTAATACGCTTTGAAGCACGCCTAGTCTCAGTTGTAGTCTCTACCAAAGCAGTATGAGAAACCTTCCGATAATCGTTAGTCTCCTCAGAATCGTCATCAGCATGATCTGTCTCGACCGAAGGCTCAGTAGGATGACTATCAACAGGCTTGGCAGTCTGATCTGGTACATCTGGATTGACAACAGGGCCGGATGCATCTTGACCTCTAGGAGGTGAAGCCTCATCAGCAATCTGGACGATATCGGTGAATCTTGCCACTGCAAATATCAACAAGAAATTAAAGGCATGTCTCAAACAAAACATAGATATTCAAAAAAGGAAATCATACTTATATTATATCTCTCCTTAGATAGCTCAACATAAGGATCTGGACCGGCAGTCTCCAGACGAGCAGCATCGATTAAATTAGAACTATAATGCCTCAGACCCAGGTATATGGGGGACCCCCGATGTCACTTATCAACTTCTTGTCCGCTTTGCTCTCCAACACGTCACTATTCTTGGTAGAAGTGTTCCACTTGCCTAGATCCCTAGCAGGTTGTGCCTAATGAAGAAGAAATGCTTCTTCCAATCGGAGAAAGATTTGTCCGTTTTCTTAATCAAACGAACACGACTCAAATTATCAGTTCTCCTACAAAAGCAGTACCAGCCAGGACTCTTTTTAACCTGTTTACATTGGTAAAAAGTTCTAAAAAGTACTAAGGTAAAGGGGGTGACAAACAACCTACACCAAATCAGAAAACCAGTTATAACTCTTATGCTATTGGGGACTATCTGACCAAGTCCTAAATCGTAATAGCGAAGTATCTCCAGAAAGGCGGGAGGAAGAGGAAACCTAAGACCGCATTCAAACTGTTCTTTATAAACAGTGCAATACCCAGCAGGAGGATCGGCAGCACTTTTTCCAGACGTAGGTTGAATAGGGGCATAAGTGTTCCTATTTATCCCAAATCCATCACAGATGTCTGTAATATCCAAATCCTTGAATTTAGAGTCGATTGCGTGGCAAGCCATCATTTTCTTGGTCTCGTAGGTCCTCCTCAACGTTCGTATGGGCGCAGATAAGCCGGAAATGTTATACTCAGTCGGAGGCGATTCGACAAGGGTAGGAACAATAGAAGCAATCAGATGCGGGGGAAGAATAGAGAAAAGAGGATTTTCACCGGGGTTGGATACTTCAGGCTGGTTTGGATTCATAAGGAGTAAAAGAAAATCACACCAAGAGAAGAAAGACTTACTTGCCAATCGAAGGAGCAAATCCACCAAATTTGACGTCTGCGTCTTTAAATAATGATGGGTGTTTACAGAGTTTAATAGATGTAATAATTTTTAACCAGAAGATGGGACGTTTGGGCTACGCATCGATTGAAAAGAAAAGCGTGTGCAATTATGGTGGCATTTGATATATCCAAGGCAAAGGTAGACAGGCCATCTGGACGGTACACGTGGCATAACCTTGAAACTCAGATCTTAATCCATCAGAAGTACAAAACTATATCGATTAAGCTCTTGGGGGCTTTGATTGGGGTGACCCGAATCAGGTCCACGTGTCAAGTGAATACGGAATGGATTAGCATGATAGGATAGAGCCCTATCTGACCTGGAAGTCAGTACGACCAGATGGACCAACCAACTGGATAGAATTCCCGATCGTGCCGGGCGGGTCCCGGACTGAGGAAAGCGGACGGATCGGATCGGGACGGTCCCCGATCGGATAGGTCGACCGGGCGCATCCCCGATCGAATAAGCAGATCGGGAATATACACATCTAGGATGAAAAGCATATATAAACGTGAAGACGTGGGGGACTACATAACCGCCCACTAACTCCAATATCACGGATAACTGCATGAACTACGGTTGGACTTGATTCCAAATATATATTTGGATACGTAGGCAGCTTATTCCTTAAGTTCAGTCCATACAAGAAATAACGACTACTCTTTCGAGATCCTAGAGCAAGAAAGACCCATTATTGTACCCGTTTCATTCTGTGTTCGATCACCAAGCATGTGTTTTTTTCAATAGACAAAGATAGAGAACTCCTAAAGATTTTGAATGCATTGCCTGGAAATATCAAGAAAAAGATAAATTACACTTCTG
Source organism: Gentiana straminea (assembly GCA_036785695.1). Taxonomy (NCBI): domain Eukaryota; kingdom Viridiplantae; phylum Streptophyta; class Magnoliopsida; order Gentianales; family Gentianaceae; genus Gentiana; species Gentiana straminea. The sequence goes on along the minus strand of JAVUPR010000224.1, from coordinate 6,743,679 downwards.
ATCTAGATAAATAAACATTTGAAGTTGAAAAAATAATACGATGATTTGAAGAATGAATTAGAAAATTAAGCATTACCTTTATGCTTTTGTAGTATGAGCTTTTAAACTAGGCTCGTAAGTTTTATTTAAATATTTCTATTATTTAATAAAACTATTGCTTATTTTAAAAAATAGATAGTACACAAAGGTGTAAGTTCATCTCTTCTATAAAGTTGATAGAGATCAGTGGAACTTAATTTACATGATTAACTAAGCTAACAAACATAAGTAACTCTAACCAACTCCTAAACAACTTCTGTTGAAGGCGTTCGATGTATTGTTAGCAACATGTTGAGGTGTGTAGTGATCTTCTTATGTTGAAGATATACTCGTGTAAGGATTGGCTTATCCAACTTCAACAACTTAAGCTTCTCTCTTTATTTTTTTCATTGTTGTTATTTCAAAAATAGTTTCTTGTACTCCTTTTTTTAAATAAACAGGGTGCACGCATAGAATTTTATCAGTAACAACTTATTTAATGATTATTTTTGGGATCTATAAAGAACTACTGAAATTACGAGTAATTAAGATATAAAGAGTTTTTTTTACGCATGAGTAATTAAACCGTATCATCATGAGATTTCCTGTATAATGAAACAATTTCTTTTAGGAAAGAAAAGAGGATTTTATTTAATTGGGAGATGTGATAAAATTACTCGAACCCCGGTTGATATTTATGAGAAAATACAATGGCAAGCAACTTCTTTGCCATTTCTTTTGTCATCTTAATAAAAAAATTATAGAAAGAAGCTATGCCAGATGCATACAAAGTATTTACAGGTATCAAAGATTCTATATTTTTGATGAAATGATATCAAAGATTCTATGGAGTAAAGTTTTCTATTTCACATGAAGGAAAAAAACAAAAAACCAAAAACAAAGATTTCCCTATAAATTGACCTTGTTATGAATTGTTGTGAATAAACAAACTCAACAACTTAATTTGTATTAACTGTTGGTGTGAAGAGAGATCTACAATGAGGAGCTTCATCAATGGAAATATGTTCAACAATGTGTGTTTCCTCTTTCTCATTCTGATTGGCTTTTTTGCTCATGGTACGTATTTAATTATATTATATAACTTATTTTTCTCTCATCGATTTTCAAAACAGGTTTTATAAAACAATCAGAACTGTTTTGTCTCTCTATACATTATGTTATTGTATGTCATGTTCTTCTACTATTTCTTCTACCAAATGTGTGTAGATAACAACAAAACCATCATTCTCAGCATGGAAGTGTAATGAACTATACATTACAAGTTGGTCATGTTAAACGAGAGTGATCGAAATGGGACGGCTTTTACTTCCAAATTTTTTTTTATCCTTTTTAAATAGTTGGACGGAAACGCCCAAATTAGGGTGGGAATATGGGCTAGAAGCCTAGGATGACCAACTTTGGGCGGGTTGGATGGCGTAAGTTGTGAGCTCCCGTCCAACTTTATGGCGGGGGATAAGGGTCTTCTTTGAATTTGAGGGGTGTATAATTCGATCAATTTTGGCCAAAAAAGGTGCCATTCGAATTTTGACATTAATCAAAGCAATATTTGTATTTCGGTTGAGTTTTATCATAATCTTGTTTTTTTTTTTTTTTTTTTGGTTTATTGTTAAAAAGGATAATTTGAACATAGAATTATGCAAAAAAGACAGTGGAAGTTTTTGGGTGAAAAGGACATGTCTTTATTCCACCGTGTTTTGAATTCTCTCGTATTCAACTCTAGAAACGAATGAATCTTTTTATCAGAGTGTCGAAAGATGGTAATTCTTTCATCACATTTTTCCTTTTTTTGTCCTCTTTATTTAGACATCTCATTTTATATTTTTTCAATGTTATTTTCGAGTTCATTTTTGTAAAAAAAAACTCATAAACAATACAATAGTGAAACGTTGGATTTGAGGTCAGTTTCACTGTAGCAAACAATGGATTTGGGTTTGTGAACAGTGGATATGTCCTTATCCCCCATTTTATATTTCCACTGTCCTGGTTTCAAATTTTTTCCCCTTTTTTTGTCTTTTAAACCCAATCCCTGTGTGTTTTATATATATATATATATATATATATATATATATATATATATATATGTATGTATGTATGTATGTATGTATGTATGTATGTATGTATGTACCGTACATTACATCCGTTCAGAAATATAAGTAATCCTATAATTTACATTTGTCCCACATTATGAATCATTCTATATTACCAATGCAACATTTATTACTCATTCTCTATATTACCTGTAATTTATTATCAGTCTAACCACTTTTCATTACTTATCCATTATTGAATTAATCATAGTCAATGGGCATTTCAGATATTAACCTTCAAATTTATGACATTCAATCACTTTCTTAATTTGTTGGAAACCTCTAGGATGACTTATATTCCGGGGTGGAGGTAGTGTGTGTATATATATATACACACACACACACATACATGCTCGCTTGTGTATTTATATATTTATATTTTCCTCCTGAAGGACTTATTGTGGCAGAAGCCGACTTCTGCAATTATTATAAACCAAGCGGCTCGTACAAAGGGATATGTATACTTGACAAGGGTTGCAATACTACCTGCATTCGTGAAGGCTTACTAGGTGGAGGTTGCGGTGCCTTTAAATGCATGTGCGCATACGGTGCAAACTGTTAAGAAAGGGGTTTCTTTGTGGTCTTTGTGTCCTTTGTGGAGAGAGAGAGAGAGAGATCAAATGTGGTGGTTTTGGAGTGTGTGCAAGTGTGTGTGTTGTGTGTACACAATAAATGTGGGTTAGGACATGGCATTCTTGTGTTTCTTGGCCCACCTAATGTGGGTTTTTTTAATTATGTATGAGCAACTTACTTATTCTTTTATAATGTGTTATGATAAGCAATGATTGAAAAGCTTACAGATTTAAAAATCTTGATTAAATAAAGAACATAGTAAATTTTTGGGGATTTTTTGTAACGCCCCGTTCCCGGACACCGAGTCCTTATCCGGAAATCGAAACGTTCGGCACGCATAATATTAAATAAATAATATTACACGTAAGCCTCTACTACGTCGTATCAAATAAAAGCAAACGGAAGCTAAAAAGACTCGGGTAATTTTTTTCAAACATCTCAGAATAGAAATTCAAGAACTAGAGAAGGAAATGTAAAGTTATTACATCCGAAACAAAACCAACGAATCCCAAAACAGTACGAATTCCAAAGTACTAAAAGTAAACTACAAAATCCAATAATAATCCAAATCTAGGAAATGAATAAAGAAATGAATAATAATTAATCAAAGTCTTCAACTCCGGCGTCCTCAAACGTCGTCATCAAAGTTCTCCTCGAACTCATCATTTACTGTTCGTCTTCTCTCCCCCAAACACATAAATAAACATGCATTTGAGGTAAGTACAATGTACAAAGTAAGAAGTAGAAGCTACAATATAATTAAGGTTTATTATTAAAAGATTTGCCTTACTGAGACCGACTCGATCTAGGGTTCACTACATGCCCATCGACACGTCGTGACTATACGTTTCTAACTTAGCTTATCTTTGTTACATCATTACTCAAGGACACAATGCATGGTGAAAATTCCACCACGAGATGTACTTGCCAACTACGGTGATTAGTACCGGTAGTCCCGGGATCTCCCCGGTATGCATATACGTTCGATGGATTTCCTCCACTACCCTTCACCTTTTGAGCCGGTAGCGTTGTCCACCTTTTATGAACGTATCACATCGCCGATTTGAATCAGTGCCTAACCAAGAATAGATGACGTTTTAGCTTTTACTACACTTATGTAATTATTAATGTGAATTAACTAGTCACCTAAGTGTTTTCAGAATAATACTCCCTTATCAGCTCTACTCCCTCACTTAGACAACTAGACATCACATCCTATCAATTACACGTACATTGATGAACCCTAGTTCATCAAAGCACAAGCCCTTTCATGCCCTTCCGACGGATCCGAACTTCAACTCCCTTTAAGAGTACATTCGGTGTTTTAACCGAACGAATCGAAACTCAATCGGGGCTTGTTCATATTCAATTAATGTTATTTAATCATGAATTAAGGTTTAAAATTCAAAACATAGCTTAAAACAACATTACATAGAAAGCGGGGCAATGCGTGCGCATTACTGCGGAATGCGTGCGCATCCTGCTTTACGCACTTATTCTAAGCAATCCCGCATCGGGAATGCGGGCGTATTGCTAGCCAATGCGTACACATCCTACGCGAAAAAAAGCCCTAAAACCTATTTTCCAACCCTTAACGGTCTCTACTCGAATCTAAACATCTTGCACATGAATTATAGCGAGAAAAACAAGTAGAAAACATGTCTTTTAAGATCCAAAACAAAACTTAATCCTTAAACATCATCTAAGCTTAAAACTTGATGCAATATGCATCCAAAACATGATCTATTCTACTATAAACCACAATTAGATTGTAGGAAGAGCTTCTTACCTTTAGCAAGCTTATTCCAACAAAAACTCGAGAAACGAAGGCTAAAACCGATCTTTCTCTTATCAAAGCTTCAACTTTCGCAATCAAAACGTTGCCTTCTTCACAACGATTCCGGCGCTCTACTCGATCGAAAACCGTCAAGAATTGCTTTAACGACCGATTGAAAAACTCTCGGCCCTAATTTTTGGCTCACACACGCGAGAGAGTATATGGAGGTGGAGAAAAAAATCGATTTCTAATAGGTTATAAGAATTGTGGGGATTTATTCTCCTTAAATAGAAAATCCCAAAAAAAAGATAGAGATCTTATTATCTTCCTTTATAATAAGATAAATCCCAAAAAAAGGATAAAGATCTTATTATCTTCCTTTATAATAAGATAAATCCCAAAAAAAGGATAAAGATCTTATTATCTTCCTTTATAATAAGATAAATCCCAAAAAAAGGATAAAGATCTTATTATCTTCCTTTATAATAAGATAAATCCCAAAAAAAGGATAAAGATCTTATTATCTTCCTTAACTATATACATATATATATTTCGAAATATACATATATAATTTAACAAATACTTAAACTCCGAATAAAAGGAACCGAACCCAATATTTCGTTTTCGCAAAATGACACGTACGCCTTTCCCGAAAATCGGAATATTACATTCTTCCCCCGCCAAAAGGAGTTTCGTCCTCGAAACTTAAAACATACCTGGTAAGTCCATAAAATGCGGGAACTCGGCGATCATATCGTCCTCAACTTCCCAAGTAGCTTCATCCGGTGAACGATTGCTCCATTGCACCGAACTAAAGGAATCAACCGTCTCTTAATCATCTTTTCCTTCCGGTCCAAAATTACGGTCGGTGTCTCATCGTACGAAAGATTATCCCGGAGACCCTCCGGATCAACGATAGTCTCAATATCCGTCTTGGTCAAACACTTCTTTAACATTGAGACATGAAACACGTTGTGGACTCTCGACATGGATTCGGTAACTTGAGTCTGTAAGCCAAAGGTCCAATTCTTTCTAGAATCTCAAAAGGTCCAACGTACCTGGGCTTAGCTTTCCTTTTTGTCCAAAACGTTTCACTCCTTCATTGGTGAAGCTCGTAGGTAAACTCTTTCACCAACTTCAAACTCAAGAGGTCTCCTTCTAACATCGCCCAACTCTTGTCTATCTTGAGCCGCCTTCGATTCTTCTTGACCAAATTGAACCCTTTCTTTAGCTTGCTCAACCAATTCGGCCCGGTGATTTGTCTTTCCCCGACTTCATCCCAAAACAGCGGTGTTCTACATCTTCTTCCATATAATGCTTCAAACGGTGGCATGCCAATACTTGCATGATAACCGTTGTTGTAAGCAAACTCCGCTACCGGTAGGTAATCATCCCATGATCCACCTACTTCCAACACACAAGCTCTCAACATATCTTCAAGTGTTTGGATGGTTCTCTCAGATTGTCCATCTGTCTGAGGATGAAAGGCCGTACTCAAATCCAACTTGGTTCCAAAAGCTGCTTGTAAACTTTTCCAAAACCGACTGACGAACCTCGAATCACGATCCGAAACTATCGAGATAGGTACTCCGTGTAACTTCACTATATTATCCAAGTATAGTGTCGTCATTTTCTTCAAGGGCATATCGACCTTATATGGTAAGAAATGAGCGGATTTGGTCAATCTATCCACAATCACCCAAATCGCATCATTACCGCCTCTCGTCTTAGGTAAACCGGTGATAAAGTCCATAGTGATCTTATCCCACTTCCATTCTGGGATATCCAATGGCTTAAGCATTCCTCCCGGTCTTCTATGTTCCGCTTTAACCTTCTGGCAAGTATCACACTCTGCAACGAACTTGGCTATCTCCAGTTTCATCGAGGGCCACCAAAACCTTTCCTTCAAGTCTCTGTACATTTTAGTAGCTCCTGGATGAACTGCGAAAGCAATCCTATGTGCCTCTTCCATGACTCTCTGTCTTAAATCACCAACCTTAGGCACACACAAACGATCCTGGTACCAAAGATTGCCATTCTTATCTAACACATATCCAACCGTAGGCTTTTCCCTTGCAACTCGCTTCAAGTCAACCAACACTTTGGTCTTCATCTTGCTTTTCCCGAATGTCATCCATCAACTCAGACCTTGCTAACAATGGTGCCATAAACTGTCGGTCTTCAATCTGATCAAAGCTTCGGATTCTCAACCCATCTAACCTTTCTGCAACGTCTTCAACACTCGATACTGCAAACACTGGTTTTCTGCTCAAGGCATCAGCCACTACATTTGCTTTACCCGGATGATACTGAATCTCCAAGTCATAATCCTTTACGAACTCCAGCCATCTCCTTTGTCTCATATTCAGATTTTCCTGGGTAAAGAAATACTTCAAACTCTTGTGATCGGTGAAGATCCTGGCCTTAACTCCATACAGGTAGTGCCTCCAAGTCTTTAGGGCAAACACTACTGCGCCGCCAACTCTAAGTCATGTGTTGGGTAATTCTTCTCATGCACCTTCAACTGTCGGGATGCATAAGCAATTACCTTCCCTCCCTGCATCAACACACAACCTAAACCTTGTCCCGAAGCATCCGTGTAGACATCATAATTATCAAAGATCTCCGGAACCGCCAAAACGGGGGCCGTAGTCAACCTCTTTTTCAACGTCGAAAAGCATCTTCACACTCACCGGTCCACTCGAACTTCACATCCTTTTGAGTGAGCCGGGTAAGTGGTGTAGCTATCTTTGAGAAGTCTTGTACAAACTTCCTATAATAGCCACCAAACCGAGAAAACTTCTAACCTCTCGAAACGGTAGTTGGTCTGGACCACTTCTCAAGCTTGCTTCAATCTTCGCGGGATCAACCTTAATGCCATCTCCGTAAATGACATGACCCAAGAAACTCACTTGATTCAACCAAAAGTCGCACTTCGAGAACTTGACATACAACTGGTTCTCCTTTAATGTATCCAGCACTATCCTTAAGTGTTCTTCATGTTCCTTCTCATCCTTGGAGTATACAAGGATGTCATCTATGAACACTATCACAAACTTATCCAAGTATGGCATGAAAACACGCTGCATTAAATCCATAAATGCAGATGGGGCATTAGTGAGTCCAAAAGGCATAACTAAGAACTCATAATGTCCATACCTCGTACTTGAAAGTCATCTTTGGTATATCTGCTACCTTGATCTTCAACTGGTGGTATACTGATCTAAGATCAATCTTAGAAAACACTCTCTTGCCTTGCAACTGGTTAAACAAATCATCAATCCTCGGCAAAGGGTATTTATTCTTGATGGTCAGATTATTCAACGCTCGATAGTCTATGCACATCCTCATGCTACCATCTTTCTTCTTAACAAACAACACCGGGGCTCCCAAGGCGAAGTACTAGGCTGAATTATATTCCTCTCAAGCATATCCTTGAGTTGTGCTTTCAACTCCTTCAATTCAGCCGGTGCCATTCTATAGGGTGCCTTAGCAACTGGTGCCGCTCCTGGCATCAACTTGATCTCGAATTCTATCTCTCTATCCGGCATGTTTCCCGGTAACTCTTCTGGAAACACTTCGGGGTATTCCTTGACTACAGGGGTCTCCTCTAACTTAGGTTTTACCTGCTCCACATCAACTGCGTACAACAAGTAGCCTTCACAACCTTTCTGACAAGCCCTTATAGCCTTAACCGCTGAAATTATAGGGTGACGCTTCTTACTAGGCTTGTAAATGTTACCTTGATAAGTCTTATCTGATTTTCCCAGTATCTTAAATGTCACTCTCTTTTCTCTACAATCCAAGTGGACGAAATTCTCGGATAGCCAATCTATTCCAAGAATCACATCAAAATCGAAAAAGTCCAAAACCGTAAAGTCACTCTTGCAACAATACTTTCCAACTCGAACCTCTACCAGGGGTATCAACTTGGTTACCTTAGTCACCTTCCCTAAAGGTGTTGTTATCTCCAAAGTATTTCTTAAAGGTTCCATTGGCAAGTTAAGCTTCTTAGCTATCTTAGTTGACACAAAAGTATTAGACGCTCCCGTATCAAACAACGCCGTAATCGCTAAGTTGTCTAATATTATTGTACCTAGGATGTAAATTCATTTATTTAAATACAAATACAACATGATTTAAATCGTGCTATAAAAGTACTCAAATAAATTAAATTAAACAAAAAGGTACACGAAATAACATTATCGTCCGGTTCTCGCTATCTCGGCATCCACTTTGCAAAGACTCGAACCGGGCGACTTGGGCCGCCTTTCCCACTTCCTTGCTTCGGAATATTCGAACTCCCCTTCGTGGGACACATCTTGGCAAAATGTCCTAAATCTCCACGGTAGTAGCAGCCTCTCCCGTATTAGCCTTACACTCACCCGAGTGATTCTGTTGCACTTAGAGCATAAAGGTGCTCCGGTGGGTGGCTTACTCGTTGTAGGGGCCGTTGTCTTCTTGAAATTTTGTTGGGGTGCTCCCCGGCTATTGCCCCGGCTTGTTCCAAAATTCCTCTTGCTCCCGATAACAACGGTGGCCTTCTTCCCGAATGTCTCAACCTCTAAGGCCTTATTCAACAACTCGGCCATGTTCTTGGTCGTGAAACCCAACATGCCGGATCGTATCGATACGATAACCCTTCCTTGTATAGGGCCATCTTCCTCTCTTCTACCTTCATCAACTCGGGGTAGAATCTTCCCAATTCGTTAAACTTGTTGGTGTATTGTGATCTTGTCATGTAATTACCTTGCTTATGCTTTAGAAATTGACTTGCCATGTCCGTCCGCACTTGCCTTTGGAAAATACTCATTATAGAACATTGCCTTAAAGCTTTCCCAATCCGTCACTTTACCATTCTTGCTCTGTATAGCATCTATCCATGCTTCAAATTGCACCCAAAAGGAAACTAACCGCCAACTGTGCCATCTCGGTCTCAGGGACATGTATGTTCCTACATGCCTTCTCAAAACTCCTTATCCACTCTTCGGCCTTCGAATGCTCGACATTCCCAAAGAAGTCTTGAACTTTGTTCCTCCTTAATCTCGTATACCGATCAATCGGTGGTGCTTGCTCGGGTGCCGGTCTAGCGGTGGGGCTTGTGGATAAACTGGAGGGTATTCAAAAGGTATCTCTTCTTTGTTGAAACTGGGGTTGATGTAAACCGTAGGGTGGGTAACCAAGACCTTGTTGATGGTCAAAACGGGGTGGAGGTGGTACGGTAGGTCGGGGAGTATGACCCACCTGGAGGAGGGTAAAAGGTCGATGCTTCGCCGATGAGAAAACAACGGTGGAGAAGGGTAGCTCACCGCCGGGGATAGATACTAGTTCTTTGGGTACGTAGGCGGTGGAATGTCTCCCACTACGGTGACTCGTATAGGTGCTTCTCCCGGTTCTCCATAGATGTAGTTGTACCTTGGTGGAGGGTGACTTGCGGTGGCGGTACTAAACCCACCGGAACGTCACTTACCAAGGAAAACGAACCGAACTTCCCACATGCCATTGTGGGTGTTGCTCTGATGAGGTCGCGGTGACAAACTCCGCCGAGATCGTGGTGTAGGGGTTGCGGTATGAGGGGGTGGAGTGGGGCTCGGGTGAGGTGAAGGATTACGCCTCACGAAACCGCCTCTAACAACCGGCGTAGGACTCTCTCGACGTACTCCCGAAGCTTCGCACCCGCTCCGTTCTCGTGAACACCATCCCGATGATCAACGAAAACCAAATCGTTACTAAGAGGTCTAAAGAGAACTTATCTTAATAGAAAGAAAGCCTAAAAGACGCTTCTCTCGATACCAACCGTAACGCCCGTTCCCGGACACCGAGTCCTTATCCGGAAATCGAAACGTTCGGCACGCATAATATTAAATAAATAATATTACACGTAAGCCTCTACTACGTCGTATCAAATAAAAGCAAACGGAAGCTAAAAAGACTCGGGTAATTTTTTTCAAACATCTCGAATAGAAATTCAAGAACTAGAGAAGGAAATGTAAAGTTATTACATCCGAAACAAAACCAACGAATCCCAAAACAAGATACGAATTCCAAAGTACTAAAAGTAAACTACAAAATCCAATAATAATCCAAATCTAGGAAATAAATAAAGAAATGAATAATAATTAATCAAAGTCTTCAACTCCGGCGTCCTCAAACGTCGTCATCAAAGTTCTCCTCGAACTCATCATTTACTGTTCGTCTTCTCTCCCCCAAACACATAAATAAACATGCATTTGAGGTAAGTACAATGTACAAAGTAAGAAGTAGAAGCTACAATATAATTAAGGTTTATTATTAAAAGATTTGCCTTACTGAGACCGACTCGATCTAGGGTTCACTACATGCCCATCGACACGTCGTGACTATACGTTTCTAACTTAGCTTATCTTTGTTACATCATTACTCAAGGACACAATGCATGGTGAAAATTCCACCACGAGATGTACTTGCCAACTACGGTGATTAGTACCGGTAGTCCCGGGATCTCCCCGGTATGCATATACGTTCGATGGATTTCCTCCACTACCCTTCACCTTTTGAGCCGGTAGCGTTGTCCACCTTTTATGAACGTATCACATCGCCGATTTGAATCAGTGCCTAACCAAGAATAGATGACGTTTTAGCTTTTACTACACTTATGTAATTATTAATGTGAATTAACTAGTCACCTAAGTGTTTTCAGAATAATACTCCCTTATCGGCTCTACTCCCTCACTTAGACAACTAGACATCACATCCTATCAATTACACGGACATTGATGAACCCTAGTTCATCAAAGCACAAGCCCTTTCATGGCCTTCCGACGGATCCGAACTTCAACTCCCTTTAAGAGTACATTCGGTGTTTTAACCGAACGAATCGAAACTCAATCGGGGCTTGTTCATATTCAATTAATGTTATTTAATCATGAATTAAGGTTTAAAATTCAAAACATAGCTTAAAACAACATTACATAGAAAGCGGGGCAATGCGTGCGCATTACTGCGGAATGCGTGCGCATCCCCGTCGCACTTATTCTAAGCAATCCCGCATCGGGAATGCGGGCGTATTGCTAGCCAATGCGTACACATCCTACGCGAAAAAAGCCCTAAAACCTATTTTCCAACCCTTAACGGTCTCTACTCGAATCTAAACATCTTGCACATGAATTATAGCAGAAAAACAGTAGAAAACATGTCTTTTAAGATCCAAAACAAAACTTAATCCTTAAACATCATCTAAGCTTAAAACTTGATGCAATATGCATCCAAAACATGATCTATTCTACTATAAACCACAATTAGATTGTAGGAAGAGCTTCTTACCTTTAGCAAGCTTATTCCAACAACGAAAACTCGGAAACAAAGACTAAAACCGATCTTTCTCTTATCAAAGCTTCAACTTTCGCAATCAAAACGTTGCCTTCTTCACAACGATTCCGGCGCTCTACTCGATCCGAAAACCGTCAAGAATTGCTTTAACGACCGATTGAAAAACTCTCGGCCCTAATTTTTGGCTCACACACGCAGAGAGTATATGGAGGTGGAGAAAAAAATCTGATTTCTAATAGGTTATAAGAATTGTGGGGATTTATTCTCCTTAAATAGAAAATCCCAAAAAAAAGGATAGAGATCTTATTATCTTCCTTTATAATAAGATAAATCCCAAAAAAAAGGATAAAGATCTTATTATCTTCCTTTATAATAAGATAAATCCCAAAAAAAGGATAAAGATCTTATTATCTTCCTTTATAATAAGATAAATCCCAAAAAAAGGATAAAGATCTTATTATCTTCCTTTATAATAAGATAAATCCCAAAAAAAGGATAAAGATCTTATTATCTTCCTTAACTATATACATATATATATTTCGAAATATACATATATAATTTAACAAATACTTAAACTCCGAATAAAAGGAACCGAACCCAATATTTCGTTTTCGCAAAATGACACGTCTGCCCTTTCCCGAAAATCGGAATATTACATTTTTTAAGGATATCATACTAAATCTATTTGGGACACAACATAAATATTTAAAAATAGACATGTAGTGGGATGTCTTTAAAGGCTATGATAGATTTAGTGGTTTGCCCTTATTGGCCCCTAATTTTAAACTTCTTGTGTCACAACGAGTGACACACATACAACACACAATTTCACATTTAATTATGATATAATACGGGATAATTAATCTTTTAGTCCCCTATTTTCTTTATGTTCTCAAAATTAGCATCTATCTTTCATTTTTACGATAAACACTCATATGTATTAATTTTTGTTGCGATGTATACCCCTATGATTAATTGTTACGATAAACACCCCTATGTATGTGTTTTGCGATGATAAATACCCCTATGTCTGTGTTTTGTGAAAACAAATAACCATATAGGTCTAAAAGTGTATCTATCTCATATAGTACTTATTGATTATGATATAAGCTCACTATAATCAATGGTGTGCAAAAACGTAATTGAGCAAAGCAGAAATTTTGAGAATTTCTAAATGCTTTCCTGAATTTTCTCTCCAAACATTGATGAATCTTGGGAGTGTTCTTCATCTTTTTTGAGATTTCAGTTTCTTGAGAGTAAACTGTCATCATTTTCCTGAGTTTTTGATCAGTTCTTGATCGTTTTTCCTATATTCTAACTTTCATTATTGTTTTGTGATCAATTTTGGAGTTCTTGATAGCCATGGAAGCTAAGAAACAAGAAATAAGTCTCTTCAGTCCATTCTATGTTCATCCTAATGAGAATCCTTCTCTGGTTCGTGTTCAGCCATTGATGAATGGCAATAACTATAATCCATGGAAAATGTCCATAGAGATGGTGTTGATCACCAAGACAAAATTGGCTACGTAGACGGCACAATTAAAAGTCCTGAAGAAGATTCAGCAGACTTCCACGCATGGAGACAGTGTGATACAATGGTTAGATCATGGACCTTAAATTCTGTTGAAAACACCAATGCACATGCAGTTTCAAAGAATCTTGCAACAAGATTTTCAAATGTTGATGCCTTAAGACTTTCAGATCTTCTTGAAGAAATGCATCTGCTGAAGCAAGGCACAGATTATGTCAATCAATAATTTACAAAGTTAATGATTATTTGGGAAGAAATCAAGACCATCTGGTCTGTAACAGTCTATTCTTGTGATCCTCAATGACACTGCAATGCAATTAACAATATGATGGATCATATGGAGGCTGAACATGTCATGAAATTCCTTAATGGTTTGAGAGATGAATTTGAGCCAATGGTTTCACAGACAATGTTAATGGTACCCTTTCCAGAAATTCATGATGCCTTTGCAATGACAATCATGTTTGAAACAAAGAAAAGTTGTATGTGGCTAAGAAGGCCAAGAATCAAGATTTCATGGTTCTCTTGTCACAAAATAATGCACAGGGACAAAATCAAATTGTCAGTGGACCTAACTCTGCTGCAAATCCAAGACCTAAGAATTACAAGAAGATGCAATGTAGCTTTTTGTGGATTCAATGGTCATACTGAAGGACTTTCTACAAGAAGCATGGCTTTCCTCCTAGTTTCATGTCAAAAAGAGCCAATTTGGTAGAAGAGGAACAATCAGCAGAAGAAGATCAGGCACCAAGTAGGTCTATTGGACTGTGGTTTCCCAATCTTACAGCATAGCAACTCGACAAGTTGTTGGCTATGCTGAATGATCCTCCTAGTCATGCAGGATTTGCTGTTGGTGAACCTGCTGATATTGTCACACACTACTCACTAGCTACAGGAACAGGTGATCTAAATTTAGTATGATCAATACAATGGATCTTGGACTTTGGTGCCACAGATTACATTGTAGGATCATTAGATCTATTAAGAAATCCCAAACCTTCATCTGGCATAAAAATGGGATTGCCTAATTGAAATAATGTCTCTGTCACTCATATAGGACAAGTTGTTATAGCCGGAGAATCATATGCAAAATAAATAAATAAACAGAAAATTAAGAACACCTTTTATTAATCTAAAATAAAAATATTACAATATTGTAATTGAAAAGGAAAAAGAAACGAAAGGATATCTCCAATTGAGGCGAGATGGAACTCTGTCCTTAAGACAAATTTGCTCCGGCATGTACCCCGGTTTATGCAATTGTCTCCCAGGATTAATCAATTACCTGTTCAGAAAAGAGGTACTTCACTTTCTGAACAACTTCGAACTCTAATGATGCCCAGAAACTCTTCACAATGAATGCAGAAAACTATTCTATGCAATGGAATGTATGAACGCTCTTGTATTGTGTGTATTCTCCATCTTGTGAAGACTTGTTTATATAGAGGCTCATATTGTAATGGAAGAGTCCCTGCAAATAATTTCATTTATTGCATATATAACTCCCACTACTTCCACTTTACTCCAAGTATTGATGATAACAGGTTTGAAGATGAAAGGTCTCAGAAGAAGATGAAAAATCTCAGCTGACTGAGACATTCAGTCTGCGGAAGGTGTGCCTTGGCCGAACCCTCAGTGACTTCTCCCTGCAGATGCTGAGTTTGCCTCAGCTGACTTCACTCCTGCCTTTGCCACCCCACTGAATTTGTCCAAAAAGATAATACTAGCCATCAGGCCCGTGAAGGCCCAATTCCCCAAGCCCACGGTCAATGGTCAACGGTCAATAGTCAAAGGGCACGGGCGGGCGACGGCGCGCGCGCGCGTGTGGCAATTTAAGCAGAACATCGTCTGTCTAAAACCATTCTGAACTCTCTCCCTTTCTCTAGGAGCTTATACTAATCATTAACTATCATCATATAAATACTTGACAATGGAACACTCAAGTTCCAATGTGGGACAAAGTTTTACACTACTTTACTTCCCATATCTCACAACAACTTAAAGCGTTAATATCTCATTCACCGTACTCCGAATTGAATGATTTAAAATCCTATTGTCAACTACGTAGCACGTAGTTTCCAATGATTTTAATAATGTCTCGATAACTTTAATAAAAGTCTTATGAAACTTGACTTTTAAAATAGTTGTCATAAATGATTAAAAAATCGATAAAATCATTTTTCCTCTATTTTCTCCAACACAAGTAAGGGTGAACCCTCACTTGGTCCTACATGATGTGGTTTGCATCCCTGGTTTTAAATATAATCTTTTATCCTTACCCTCTTTTATTAACATACAAAAGGTGCAACTGTCTTTTCCGCTAACAAGTGTATTTTGCAGGACAAAAACAAGAAAATGATTGGTTCTATCTGAGATACACAAATGACTTTATGTCATGGATCAACCAGTAACGCTTTCTGTTACCAATGCTGTAGAAAATCACACCTTATCTCATAGATTAGATGATGCACTATTATGGCACTACAGACTTTGGCACTTGCCAGATAAAAGACTGCAAGTTATTAGTTCACAGTCCGCTGATATAAGTTTTGTAATCATGCCCTAAGGCTAAAATGAAGTAAAATCCTTTTCCTTTAAGTACTACTGCTGTAAATGCTATTTTTTATCTTGTTCATATGGATATTTGGGGCCCTTTGAGATAGCATACTGTAAATGGACAACAATATTTTCTTACTGTTGTAGATTATTTTTCTAGATTTACTTGGGTTTTTCTCATGAGGCACAAATCTGGAGCCTTTGACCTTGTTAAATTTGTTTCTACTCAGTTTCATAAGATTATCAAAGTAATTAGATCTGACAATGGTGCAGATTTCCAACTCACCGACCTCCATGCTCAGCTGGGTCTTATACATCAGAAATCTTGTGTAAGTACACCTGAGCAAAATGGTATTGTTGAAAGGAAACATCAGCACTGCAGAATGTTGCAAGAGGTTTGAGGTTCCAGAGTAATCTACCCAATGAATATTGGGGTTTCTGTCTTTTACAAGCTGTATACTTGATTATTGCTACACCTACACCACTGCTGAAGGATAGCACTCCACATGAAGTGATTTATGGTACTAAACTAGACTATTTTGTGTTTAAAGTTTTTGGTTTCGTTGGACTTATTTTAAGTTTTAGTGATGAGTGCTAGACTAGCTGTTATAGATCAAAGGCAAAAAGATATCTAGATCAAATGTATAGGATTATTAGAGTTTGATCTTGTATATGTTTGATCAATCAAGCACTGTAAAAAGTCAGCTGACTTTCATCAGCAGACCTGTCTAGATCAGTAGGGTACCTGAGTCAGTAGACTAGTTTAGGAACATGCTGAAGACTGAAGGCTGAGGGCTCAAACTCAGTTATTAAAGGCTAAGGGATCAAACTTAGTATTAACAATTCCAGTTATTGTTAACCACTTATCCCCTTATTATAATACACCTAAAATATTTCCCTTATTAATACGTACCAAAAAAATCAATAAAATATTATTTTGAAATAATATAAAGAAAAAACATTAAAAAACTTATGTTTTGCCAAAAAAAAAACCATTTTCAGAATTATTTAGAAACACAAACTTTCTTGAGAAAAAGATACCCAACTTTTTTTTGATGATAAAATACCAATATTTTAGGCGCCAAAAACCCCTCCCAATAATTTCATTTGTTGACATAAATAAATAGAAATAATGAGAGGGCACAACCGGCTAAGTGTATATTCTGACAACAATATGTGACGGTTATCTATATCGTTGATGGTAATGAGTCTAAATAAATAATAATATAACCCATCATAATCAATCGTGCAAATGACGTTTGTGTAACACGTTGTGACATAAAAATTGTTCCCGTATAATTATAGATCATTATCAATATGGACTTTCAATTTTTAAAAAAAATCTTAATGGACATAAAAAATTGCCAAATTTTAGGCGGGTAATCTCCCAACAAAAAAAAAAAAAAAAAAAAAAAACTCCCACCAAAGTTAATCCCAAATTCACCTTATTTTTCCACGAGTTCACCATTTTTTCATCTAAAAGAACCCCTAATTTTATTTCACCACATATATCTTATCTCTCTCACTCTCTGTACGCTTAACTAAGACCATAGAGCAGGTTTGCAGTCACGGTGAGCTTGCTGTTGGTGATTTGAGGTAGTAACTTCCCTTCCCTCTTCTCGATTTCTCGCTATTCTCTTCTCCCCTAGTTCTCTTCTCTTCTTCTAGTTGTATGAATCGACTCTAGCTTTGATTCTAGGGTTATGATGAGGGGTGAGGTGCTTTAGTTTATGTTTTCGACAAGATGTATTCTTTCAAAATCGACATATCTGTATTCAGCTCTCTGTAAATCCGAGGTCCGAATCTCTTGAGGTTTGGCTGATAGTTAAGTGCTTTACTTGATCTATTGTGTACTTATTTTGCATTTTGTTAGTCTGCTGAATCAATGCTTTGTATTTTGCTTTTTCATATCAGTCTGCTGTAATTTCATTCGTCTGATGAGTTTGGTTGTAACAGAGTTTTGAATCAAAATCAATTCCTAGAAACGAACCATTCCATCGCAATCCTGCCTACGCTTTTTTTTAGTTTGCATTTTTTGCTGAATTTTCTGTTGGATTTTGTTCGGAAAAATTCGCTGCTCAGCTCCTGTTGCTTGATGTTTTGATGGTTTAATTTTACGATTTGAATAATCTGACGAGATTTTTTGAATTTAGGTATTAATCTGACGAGATTGTTCATTCTCGTTTTCACGGTATGTCTTTCGATCTAGTCTTTAGGGTTCAATATCAATATTTGCTAAGTGTTTTTGACAGAGATTGTAAAGTATTTTGGTGCCATACATACATTATCTGCGTGTTGTACTAACTGTGAGTTTAATCGAGAGAAAATGTTAAAGGGCCCTTACTAATTGTTTTCCTTCTCATCCTGCAGTTTGAGTGTTCAACTGGTGTCAAACAAATGCATCTTTTTTTACCAGCCATCCATTGAATTTGAGAACTATATTGTTTTGCAGATGACAGCTGCCGACATATCTATGGTAGCTAATGCTATTGATTCTAGATTTGTGCCTGTAAGTTTGAGAATTTGATCTTTAAATTTCTTTGAGCTTTATAAAATATGACTTTACTGTATGGCATATGCTCCAACATTATGTTCATGTTCGTATTTCTAGTTTTGAATTTCAACTACATTTAGCAGATGCTATTCTCTTAACATCAAGCCACCAACTGATACTAAAGTTTCTGGTTTTCTCATATAACAAGGATTTTTATAGTGTGGGGACAACATTCTATTCGTCACTTGTACTTTAGAATCTACTCCACTGAAGTGATCTCGTCGTTGGTACTGGTTTCATTTTTTAATGTATTCTCCAACTTAATAATGCTGTTTGAGTTTTTGACACATCTTGGACAAGAAATGTCGCTCGAATCCTGTGTTCTTGCTTGATCAACACCCTGTTTAGTTGGGTTTCAATGTATTTCTATGCATTCAATGAAGAGATAGATGGTCTTGTGCGTGTGTGACTATATGGGTCGATTTGGTTGCTTCTGAATCTTTAAGCCCTGTTAGAACCCAGGACTGATATGATGTCAACTAATTGTGAATCAGGTTCTCCATGGTGATGCAATGCTTGATACTTGTTAGGTTTTACTCACTTTCTATTTGATTAACTTATTTCACTAAGCTTAAAAGCTAACTTACTTGCTCATTAACCCTGCCCCAGGATTGCACAATATTAAGTGCAGACATTATCGTACGATTTCTTGCAGCAGAGCTCAAGCCCGACTTTGTTGTTTTTCTTGTATCCTATATAAGGATCCTATAGTGTGTTACTAAGAGTTCTTTTCTCTGCAGTAGTTTCTTCACCCTTTTTTTTTCCATTTCTTTGGGCTTGAATTCTTCATGTCTTCATCTTTGTTCCTATTTAAACAAAATATGACAATAGACAGATGTGTTTGGGGTATATGACCATCCACCAACATAACCTGATGATGTACTTCTTAGGGAAATAGGTGAGCAGCACTCCACATAGGAAATAAGAATACAAAAAATAAAATATGACAATAGACAGATTTGTTGCCACCCTGTTTCTGATCCTTTGATTGATACATAATGGACATCCCCAGCACCTCCAACATTTGTTACTAGCACCAAGTTGAAGTATGAATGTCCATTTATTACAAATCTAATACCTCCCTTCTTTATACATGGTACCCTGTCACATTGCAACACAACAAAACATCTTAATAAACCAACTTATATTATATTATATATATATATATATATATATATATATATATATATATATATATATATATATATATATATATATTAAAAAACTTATAAAAATACTGATGAATTATTTGTTGAAAGTTTGGTTGATTAAGATAGCAATAATGTGTTCTTAACTATTTATTCTTATTTTAAATGCAGGCTTTTGTATGGTTTTGGGGATTTTTGAAGACTTGTCAAGTAGGATCGGTAACTCATCATATCCTACAAAGATTGTAGTATGTAGGCATATTTTGGTTTGTATTTTGGAGTAACGAAGAAGGATATATGTTACTCAAAGACGTGATATTAGGAAATTGTGTAATTATGTATCTACATGTAGTTTTGCTTTTGGAACAATGTCTTTTTTGTATATTTTGATAATATAATGATAATGTTCATACATGTGGATGTAGGTTATATTTATGTATCTACATAAGGGGTTATGCTTATTAATGAGAGTAATTCCTGTCAATATCATAACATAAAGTAAAAAGAAATTGAGGCAATAATGAGGGGCAAATAATATAATAATAAGGACGTTTACTGTAATTATGAATAATTTTTAATGACAGTATAATTCAGTTATTGAATGTCATCCCTTTTTAATAACGGGATATATTTACTCGTTATTATTTACTTTTACCATAAATCAAGTAGCTATTATAAGGGGCGATGAGGATAGATTTCCCTTATAAAAAACCTTCAATGATTGCGAATCAATCATTTAATGAGGATGATTACTCTTATAAAAAAACAACTTTTCTTGTAAAAAGTAAATTGACAGTGTCAGTACTATGTGCAGGGACAGAAAGCAAGTCAAGATGGGACAAAACTGAAATGGCTATGTTTGAATTTCAAACATAAGTCACAAGGATTCTCACTATAAACAGAAGACCCCTGTTACATAAAATGGAGATGAATTTTGAGAGAAAAAACAACAAATAATCTTGAGCTTCAAATTCTTATCAAGAAGTCACCCTACTAACCCTACTGAACTTAAACCTACTGATCCAGTAAACCTCTTCAAGTGTAATATGTTATCAAGCTACATCAAGTTTACACACTTGAAGAATCCAAGCTGCTGATCATATCATCCTGATCAAGTTGCTGAAAGTTGAATCACTTACTTGATTCAAACTTTCTTTTACAAGAAATCTACTGAAGACAGTGAAGCATCTTTGGGTGTCAAGAATGGTTGTTTGTGGTGGAGCTGGTGAAGAGGCAATCCTACCCTTCAAGGACTAGTGGAAGACTTTGGAGCAGCAATCCTACATGTTCCAAGTGTTTAGTTTGTGAAGCCATAGTTATTGGTGGGACAAACAACTTTGGGATTTTTGTAACTGCTATCTCAAGGATCTCTAGTGAATTACCTCCAACATCACAGGAGAAGAGTGGACTGACAGGATTACACCACCTGGAACCACTATAAAAATTGCCTACTTACTTTCTGCATTTACATTCTGCATTAGTATATTTAGCACATCAACTTACTGAACTAGCAACTGAATCACACACATACACTACTGAGTATCTAATACTTGGTATCATATTTTAACAACAAGTAATAAGGCTTAATTTAAATTTATTCCACTGCAACAAATTCAGTAAAGTCAATAGTCGACGGACTACGAGTGTCGCGGACTATCGAGCAATCGAAGAGTCGCTTAAGTTGCTGAGTTTGTTAACTCCAAAAGTTTTAAGTGTTAAGTTTATTCACCCCCCCTCTAAACTTAACCAAAGCCTTTTTCAAGGGACCAACAATTGGTATCGGAGCAGTGCTTCTGTTCTGAAGTAATCCTACTTGTTGTGCTTGTGAAAATACTTTGAAAACTTTTTCAAATTTCTGATTTTCAAAGCTTTGCATCATGGATAACAATCAGTATGCTAGAACAATGTTGATGTGTTCTTTAGGTCATTTTGATGAGTATAAACGTCGTATGCAGGCTTTTCTAGCTGCAACATATGATGAGATGATGGATGTGCTGACTGATGGACCACTGGAAATCACAAAAGCTATAAATGTGGATAATCAAACTCAGTACATTCCAAAACCAAAAAGAGAATGGAATGCTGAAGATAGAAAAAGAGCAAACCTCAACAATATTGCTATTGATATCATATACAGAACCTTGGATAGCAATATGTACATAAAGGTGAAAGATTGCAAGACTGAAAAAGAACTTTGGGATAAGTTGCAATTAATATGTGAAGGCACTGATGCTATCAAGAAGAACAAGATCAGTGTGGCAAAGAAGAAGTTCCATGAGTTCAAAATGAATCCAAATGAAACTATTGAACAAATGGAGTCAAGATTCAATGCAATCATGGATGAACTCACCCTACTGAGTTTAAAGTACTCAAAAGAAGAAATCAATTCAAAAATCTTGGAAGCATTACCTGCAAAAGAAGTTTGGGAAATGAAGGTGACTGCAATAGAAGAAATGAGAAGTCTACATGAAGAGGACACCTTCAAACTATTTTCAGATCTTAATGCCCATGAATTCAGTAAGAAACTTGTACCTGAGACTGAAAAAGAAGAACCAAAGACCACTGCATTGGCTGCTACACATCAAGAAGAAACATCAGGAGCTCAAGATGATCTACTGGATGAGATGCAAGAGAAAATTGCCCTACTGAGCAAGAAAATCAGAATGATGAAAACTGGAAGGGGTTCTCCAAGGAATTTCACAAAGAAGTTTAGTGAAAAGAAGAAGGAATAAAGAAACCAGACTGTCCTGAACTAAAACAGGACACTTCAAACCTGACTGTCCTGAACTAAAACAGAAGAAGGAACCTGATTATCTGTGCTTCAATTGCAAGAAGCCTGGACATTTCAAGCCTGATTATCCAGATCTACTGAAGAGCAAAAGTCAACAAAGAAGATCTGGCAAGAAAGCTATGGTTGCTGAAGATGAATCAGGATATGAAGTAGAATCAGATAAGGGAAATGAATCTGATGATACTGCATTTGTTGCTGATATGGATGATTATGCTTTAATGGCAAACATGGATGAAACAGAGGAGGTATACAATTCTGTATCTATAAACACTCCTGCTGAAAGTGATTGTGAATCAACTTGTGGTTCAAATCCTAAAAATTCTGACAATGAAGAAACTTTGGATGTCATCCTTAATCAGCTGAGGTTAATACAATCTGGTTATGAGATTGTGAAGGCTGAAGAAAAAGCTCTTCAATCAGAAGTTGAAAGGTTAAAAGCTGAATTAAGAATTCTTAAGGGCAAGGAAAAGGAGTTTGGACAGAATCAACACAAGTCTACTGTACATTCAGTAGCTGTTGAATCTGCTGAACAATCTTGTTCCTACACTGCATTCAAATCTGGAAAGCCTTATGGTGATAGAACAGGCCTTGGATTTGGATTCAGTAAGATTACTGAACCTAGTACCAGAATTGGTCCTAAGTTTGTGCCTGCACAAGATCCAACTCCCAAAAAGGTTGCTGAGGCAGTGAAGCCTACTGAGAAAACTTCAAGGAAGCAAAATCAGAAGTCAAAAAGGTCAACAGCACCTAACAAAAGGAATAAATCCAAAAGTAGGACTGATGTACCTTCTAGACCTACTGATAACAGACCTGCTACCAAGTCTGCTGGAGCACAAAAAGGCGAAAATCAGAAATATTCCAAGGATAAGAACCCTAAAACTAAAAATGGCAATCATTCAAGGGATACTTATCTCAGGGGTAAAGGTAAAATGTTCCCTACTGATGATGATTTGAATACTCTTGTTCCTATTGCTAGAAACAACAGATATAACCATACTGCTAGGGTAAAACCTCAGCAATGGAATCAGCAGATGACTCGGCATAGGACTTATATAAGACCTCAGCAGAGACCTCAACAGACTCCATACTACAGGGTTGTTCCTAACAGACAGCAAACCTATGGTTATGCTGATGCTCCTAACAATAGAAGTCACTCTAAACAGCATTAAAGAATATGTGAGTCCTACACAACCAAATGTTAGACCTTATGGATGTGTAGAATACATGTATAAACAAAAGTATGATACCTTTCAAAGAAGACCTTATGGAAACTTGCCAAGGGTCATGCTTACCACTGACCATCATGGACCCAAACAGTTTTGGGTACCTAAAATACATTAACTTTGTTTTGTAGGGTGTCTGGTACTTTGACAGTGGATTTCCAGACATATGACAAAGAATAAGCACTGTCTGACAAACTATGTGGCAAAGGATGGTCCAAGAGTGAATTTTGGCAACAAAAATACACCAGGATACACAAGAGGTTATGGCACACTTGTGAGAAATGGATTAACAATCAGGAATGTTGCATTTGTGGAAGGATAGTTTTGTGACATGGGTTACAAGGTCACTTTTGATAAGGGCACATGTATTGTCATTAGTGAAAGAGGTGATCAAGTTGTGTTGGCTGGAAGAAGACAACAAAACAAGTATGTTGTGGATTGGTCTACTGCTGTTCCAGAAACATGCCTGATTGTGCATACCAAGTCAAAACTAAATTGGCTATGGCATAAGAAGTTAAATCATCTAAATTTTGATGATATCAATCAGTTGGTGAAGAATAAACTGGTGATTGGTTTACCTGAGATAACATTCAAAAAGGATGCTATATGTGATGCCTGTCAGCAAGGTAAACAAACAAAATCAAGCTTCAAGTCAAAGACTAAACAATCAACAAAAAGAGTTTTGGAGCTGATGCACATGGATCTTTTTGGACCAATGACACCAACAAGTGTAACAGGAAAGAAGTACACTTTAGTAGTTGTGGATGATTATTCAAGATACACTTGAGTGGTATTCATGAACAAGAAAAGTGAAACACTTCAAAAGATGCCTGAACTTTTGAAGAGATTGCAAAATGAGAAAAGTTTGACAGTAAGATCAGATCAGACAAGGGTACTGAATTTCTCAATAAAGTTATAAGAGAATATTGTGAGCAAAATGGTGTGCTACATCAACTGGCTGCTGCTGGTACACCTCAACAAAATGGGGTTGCTGAGAGAAGAAACAGAACTTTAAAAAAAGCAGGAAGAACTATGATTTGTGAAGCATTATTGCTTGAAAGATATTGGGTGAAGCAGTCAATACAGCATGCTATACACAAAATAGGACCTCAGTGAACAAGAAGTTGTTGAAGACACCTTATAAGATTTGGAATGGAAGGAAACCTAATATATCTTATTTCCATCCATTTGGAAGCAAATGTTTTATATTAAATCATAAGGAGCAATTGAAGACCTTCCAAGCAAAATCAGATGAAGGAATATTCTTAGGATATTCTTCTGTCAGCAAGGCATTCAGGGTACAGAATAAAAGGACACGGAAATATGAAGAAACAATACATGTGGTATTTGATGAACCTAAGTTCACTTGAATGGAATATGAAGCTTCAGAACCTGCTGAGAATCAACAAGTCACTGATCCAGAATGTGTTGATGTTTTGGAAAGGATAAATGAGTTAAAGGTTTCTGACTCTGCCCCTGCTGAACACCCTACTGGTAACACTACTGATGCAACAATTGAGGCAGTTCAATGATCTACTGAACCCCTTGCTGAAGCAACAACAGACCCTACTGAAGATGATGTTCCTGAGAATCAATCTAACCAAAATCCACAATGGTTAAGGGATCACCCTACTGAACAAGTTATTGGTAATATACAGCAAGGTGTAAGGACTAGAAGACAATTAGAAGCAATGTTCACTTGTTTTCTATCTCAAATGGAACCTAAAGTTGTTGAAGAAGCAATATCAGATCCAGATTGGATAATTGCTATGCAAGAAGAATTGAATGAATTTGAAAGAAATCAAGTTTGGACACTAGTGGAAAGGCCTAATCATGCAAATATAATTGGAACCAAATGCATATACAGAAACAAATTGGATGAATCTAGTACCATTGTAAGGAACATGGCCAGACTAGTAGCAAAAGGCTATTCTCAAGCAGAAGGAATAGACTTTGATGAGACATATGCCCCTATTGCAAGATTGGAAGCTATAAGATTATTCTTGGCATATGATGCTTACAAAAACTTCAAAGTATATCAGATGGATGTCAAGAGTGCATTTTTGAATGGCATTCTGGAAGAGGAAGTCTATGTACAGCAACCTCCTGGTTTTGAAGTTAAAGATCAAGAAGATAAAGTGTACAGACTCAATAAAGCACTTTTTGGTTTGAAACAAGCACCAAGAGCATGGTATGAGACCCTATCTCAATTCTTGGTGGACAATGGTTTTACCAAAGGTACCATTGACAAGACTCTTTTCAGAATCAATGAAGGAGACAGCACCCTGCTGGTACAAATTTATGTTGATGACATAATTTTTGGTTCTGAAAATGAATTACTATGTGAAAAGTTTGCTAATCTGATGAAAAGTAAATTCCAAATGAGTATGATGGGAGAAATGAACTACTTTTTGGGATTGCAAGTTAAACAAATGAAAGATGGAATCTTCATTCATCAAACCAAGTATACCAAGGAGTTGCTGAAGAAATTTGGTATGGAAAATAGCACCAAAGTATCAACTCCTATGAGTACAAACATTAGATTGGATGCAGACAAAGAAGGCAAAGATGTTGATCAAACTTTATACAGAAGGATGATAGGCAGTCTGATGTACCTTACTGCCAGCAGACCCGATATATCCTTTGTTGTAGGTGTTTGTGCAAGATTTCAATCAAAACCTAAGGAAAGTCATCTAGCTGCAGTCAAAAGAGTTCTCAAGTATCTAAAAGAGACTTTGGATGTAGGAATTCGGTATTCAAAAGATGGAAGCTTCAAGGTTATATCCTACTCAGATTCGATTATGCTGGATGCAAGATTGATAGAAAAAGCACCACAGAACTTGTCGCTGATGGGAAATAGACGGTTTCCTGGTTCAAGCAAGAAACATAATTCTATATCAACTTCTACTGCTGAAGCTGAATATATTGCTGCTTGGAAGTTGTTGTGCACAAATACTTTGGTTAAGACAACAATTAAGGGATTATGGAATTGAAGAAAGAGAAATTCCCATAATGTGTGACAACACAAGTGCAATTGCAATCACAGAAAATCCTGTTTTGCACTCAAGAACCAAGCATATTGATGTGAGACATCATTTTATAAGAGATCATGTTGAAAAGAAGGATGTGGTGGTTCTTTATATCCCTATTGAAGATCAACTTGCTGATATTTTCACAAAACCATTGGATAGTGAAAGATTTGCTAAGTTAAGGACTAAACTTGGAATTATAAAAGTTGACTGATACACCTATGATCAGCAATGTACTGGAATTCACCAAGGGGATTAGTCTTTGCTATGTTGGGTGAGCTCACTTAGCAGATTAGTCATTGGTATCAACAATTCCATGTACTTATTTATGTTTAGACAATTGAGCAAATGAAGTTGCCAAAGGGATTGGTCTTTGTCCTGTTGGGTGAGCTCACTTGACAGATCAGTCATTGGTATTAAACTTCATCTTGTATTATCAGTTGGACAAAACAAGAAGAATTAAATATCAGCAATGTGACATTGTCAGCAGGCTGCTAAGACATTATGTCAGCAGGCTGCTGAGCCAAGTCCACTGATGGCAAAGTCTGCTGAGGCATACGTTACAGTCAAACTTTAACAAAAGTCAAAAAGAAAAAGACCGGGATATTTATCTTATCTTTATAACCGCAGTTACACGATCTGACGGTTACAACTCTTTATGGATAAGTTATAGGCCACGTGTCAAGATCTCATTTATTCATATTTAATCGTGGCTAATGCTACAGTGTATTATCTGACAGTTTCTACCCACTACTCTCTGCTATATATACAGACATATACACAGAGGATCCGTACACAACTCAGATTGATTTTCTCTGCAAATATACCGTGTGAACACAAATTTGAAAGCTATCTTCTTCATCTTATTCTTCAATAATGGCAAATAAGGATGATGTACATATCGGAACAAGCCAAACTGTCAGAGGCTTTGTTGTTGATGCTTACAAAATTGAGTTGGCTATCAATATTGGTAGAAGAATTAGAAGATACGAAGGATTGGAAGATGTGCTCAATATAATACTGGAAAGAATATCTTACACAAATGTTGTTAGCTTCTGGAGAAACATTGAGATAAGAGATAATAGAGAGGCATTTACTACAACAGTGAATGGCCGGGAGATTGAAGTTTCCTCAAACCTGCTGAGGGAAGCTTTTGGTTTTGCACATGTACATGATGCTCCAACTAATCCTGAGGAAATGGGTCTGTCAAAATTGGATTTTGTTGACAGAATAAAGACCAATGATGCTGTTAAATCAACACTGAGCATCAATGTGAAGCATATAGGAATAGAGTACAACCTCCTGAGTAAGATAATAGGAAATAATATCTTGGGACTCAGTGGAAGCCTTGATACATTATCAGGACCCAAGATTGAACTGTTAATCATCATCTGCAAAAGCATGAAGTTTGATTGGGCTGGATTCTTTGTCCATTATATGAAGAAAGTGATAACTGAGGAAAGAGAAGGGACAAGGAAATCCAAGGATTTACCTTCGGGTTTGATGATTCAGGCCTTGCTGAATCATTTGGGGATTGCTGATGTTGCACCTGAGAAAATAAACAAGTCAAGATATAAGAAAGAGATTGGCTATCTCATCCCTGGTTTGGATGATGATGAAGATGTGGATGCTGAAGCAACTGAAAGTGATAATGATGGAGATGATAATGCTGGTGGTGGGCAGGTCAAGCAAGTTGTTAAATCTGCTGCACCCAAGAAAGTTGCTGAGAAGAAGAAGGCTATTGACACCAAAAAAATCACAGAGATGTTACAGCCTAAGGAAACAAGGAAATAGACAGCAGAGACTGCTGAGTCTACTGAGGGTCCAGTTGAAGTTGAAGTTACTGACCCTGCTGAAATTACTAGGAAGAGGAAAGCTGCTGAAGTTGAATCAGAGCAACTTTCCATGAGAATGAAGGAAATTTCTAAGAAAAAGAAGCATGGAAAAGGCAAGGAACTGAGGGTCCTTGAAGAACAAAGGGAAGAAGAAGAACAAGAGGCTATTGAAGCTGAACCCTTGAAAATTGTTAAGCCTACTGAAACTAGAGAGGTTGTTGTTGAGAAACCCGCTGAGCCTACTAAAGAACCACATCAGAAGACTCGTCTGCACCTGCTGTGGATATTGATATAACATACAAGACCCTGCAAATTCTGCAATAGTTCAGGGGGAAGAGCAGTCTGCTGCTAACCCTGTTGATGAGCATGTAAGTCGGGGGAACCAAGTGTGGAACAGATGGAGGTGGTAGGTACAAATGTACAACCTGAGAACCTACTGACCTAGAAGCATCTGTTGAGGAAACTCTGAATCTGCTTGTTGAGACCTTTGGAGATCAGCAAAGTGGACAGACAGCTCCCAGAAAGCCAACTATGCCCTTTGAAAGAAAAGAAAAGAAAAAAAAAAAGGAAGGAAGTGTATGTTGATCCTACACTCCTGCTGGTTGCTGATTATTTCCAATGGAAGTTTGGATTTTACAAGAGACAAAAATCAGCTGCTGAGCCTATGACAGACTTTGAGGAGTGGGCTTTTGACAAGTTAGGAGTGGAAAATTTGCTTGACTTGGTTGATACCTCTCTGTTGGAAATGAGATTAATGGAA
The DNA here is from genome assembly GCA_036785695.1 of Gentiana straminea. Lineage (NCBI taxonomy): Eukaryota > Viridiplantae > Streptophyta > Magnoliopsida > Gentianales > Gentianaceae > Gentiana > Gentiana straminea. Next base: position 6,714,468 of record JAVUPR010000224.1, on the reverse strand, counting down.
ATTATTGAAAAAGAGAAGGGAGAAGAAGGTATTATGTTCAAGACTCCTAGGGATGGACTAGATAGTGATGATTCATCATCATCTGATTCTGATGATGGTCATCCCCCACATCAAGGAGAAGCCAGTGGAACTGCTATGATAAATGAACCAAGTGTAGAACAGTCCACTGATGCTAGCAAGTCTGTTGAGGGCCAGCAGACTAGTCAAATGGATGAGGATCTGGAAGATCTCACCATAGATGATTTGGAGGCCTTAATCAATGATGGCATAAACCTTGGAGGTAACAGGATGGTTGGCACATCTGATGCATTCAAGGTTGTGGAGACTGATATGAATCCTGGGGATCAGCAGACTGAAGATTTGGATGAAGAGAATGTTATTGAATATAGTGAGCCTGATGTTAGTTCTGAAGATTCAATTCAATATCAAAAATGTATTGATACTCAGGGCACTATCTCTAAATCTGCTGAGGATCTACCGAAGATTTCTGATGCTGGAGGAATCTTAGAGGAAAACATGGCAACTTTTCCTTTTATCTGTGTGGAAGAGAGAGTCCTACTCACTGAGGAACAGACAGTGATTGGACAGATTTTGGACATGGTGATGGGGTTGGAAAAATCACCATTACATTTTAAGGAGGTTCAGGCTGCTGAGGTTCAAACAGCACCTGAACAAAGGTCGGAATTGGTGGTACAGGTTGCTGAGGACCAAACAGCACCTGGACAAAGGTTTGAACTCCCAACTGGTTTGGAGGAAACCCCTATAATTATTGAAGAACATGTTGCTGTAGTAGAGCCTACTGGAGTAAAAGCCACTAATGGGAAAGATAGTCAGCAGACTACGCAGTTATTGATGAGGATGAACATCTGCTGGACTATGACTTCAGTGATGAGGAGTTTCAATTGCCCGAGGAAGAAATTATTGCTGTTGAACCTCAACAGGAATATATACCAATTTTTGAGGAACCTGCACAAGATCCAATTATGGAAGATATTCTTGGTGCTATGGTTGAAGAAGGTACTGCCCCTACTGGAAGGGACATGAGTAAAGCCATGGTTGTGAGCAGACAGAGGGCACAATACAATGTTGAAGAGCCTACTGATGAAGCTGCTGGACATATGGCTGGAGGAATGGCTGGTGGGGTACCAGCACAGGTGTTGGATGAGTTGAGGGCATTCGAAATGACATTACAAGGTTAAGAACTCAACTTGACAGGCAAGAGCAAAGGTTTGAAGACTTGGTGAACTTGGTGGAAAATAGAGGAAGAACCACTGAAATTGTTGCTTCCAATATTACTTCCACTCAGTATGCTCTTGTTGATCTAGCCCAAGATGTAAAGGGAATAAAATAGGGCAATACACTGAAGGATAAGTTCCTGAAAGATCAGTTTACATCCATTCACCAAAAACTTGATAAACTTGCTGAGGCACCCAAGCCTGCTGTGGCTGAACCTACTGGAACACTTCACCCTGCTGGATTGGATCCTAAGCTTACTGAGAGGATCAATCTACTGGAGCAGACAATGCAAGGGAGGATCAATGCAGTTGACACTAGAACAGAAATAATGGAGGGTCAACTGAACAACTTGGTTATCACACAAGAGAGTGTTCATGGTCTCCTGTCCCGTTTTGTTGATGATGTCAATAAGGGGGAAGAGAGCCAAATAGCAGTAGCAAAAGAGGGCGCGCCGATTTTTGCGCAGAAGAGATGGGAGGCTGACACCAATGCATACAGAGAACCCGCACTGCGTACTTCCACTTACTGATGATCTTTTCAAAGAATATAAGAAGCTTTACTACAACAAGAGAAGACCTTACCATGACAAGGGCTTCCATGAGGGACTAAATTCCTTTTTGGGGTTTATGTTTTGGGAAGCAGGAGTGAAAGCCTTAAGATCTTCACACAGAGGTGGAAGAGGTGGAAGGAGTCTACCCACTACATCAGCTTAAGATTCACTGAATGAGTTCAAAGAGTTATACATGCGTTTAGGCTTCAGAGTACATCAGATCAACCTTACTCTACCTGAGGCATGGAAATGGTGGAAGGAAGTGAATCCCCATATTGATTTTTCCCTTATTGAAAATCATTGGATGAGAGAAATGGTAAGAGATATAAGGGAATATCATGAACAGCAAAAGAAGGAAAGGCAGGAAAGGGAAAGAAGAAACTAGATCAGCATACTTACACTTGCATTTTATTTTTGCTAAATCTAGATTGTAAAATCTTTTGAACAAACTGATTATAATGAGAAATGACTGAATTTGTTCTGTTTGTGTTTTTAATCTTTTTGATTTGCTGTAAGGAGGGTATTGGCATCATCACCAAAAAGGGGAAATTGATGGATTTATTTTAAGTTGTAGTGATGAGTGCCAGACTAGCTGTTATAGAGCAAATGCAAAAAGATGTCTAGATCAAATGTATAGGATTATTAGAGTTTGATCTTGTATAGGTTTGATCAAGCAAGCACTGTAAAAGGTCAGCTGACTTTCATCAGCAGACTTGTCTAGATCAGTAGGGTACCTGAGTCAGTAGACTAGTTTAGGAACCTGCTGAAGACTGAAGGCTGAGGGCTCAAACTCAGTTATTGAAGGCTAAGGGATCAAACTTAGTATTTAAAGTCAAGGATATGGAATCAGAATTTAGGGAAGTCTGTGATGACCTAAACTGGTTGCATATACCTTGTGTACAAGGTCTAAGTTCCACAAGTTAAACGGTGATTAGAATTTAGTTATATTCAAAATGGTGTAATCTAACTTCATAATAAAAAGCTAGATATAAGAGAAGTCAGCTGCAGTGTTTTTATAAACACAGCAACCTTGAATTAGCTGACTGATATGTATTTCAGCAGACTTACATACACATGAACATATATTTCTATTTAATCAAAGGTTACATTGGAAGTTTACAAGGAAAAGGACAGATAACAACTCTTGATTTTATCAACAAATCAATGGCTAAGATTAAAGGGACGTTGGAAAGAAACAGAGGTTTATCCAATGGATACAAGTCAAAGGGTGGACAGTCTGAAATCTGACAAAAAGTAAACTGACAGTGTCAGTACTATGTACAGGGACAGAAAGCAAGTCAAGATGGGACAAGTCTGAAACGGCTATGTTTGAATTTCAAACATAAGTCACAAGTATTCTCACCTATAAAGAGAAGACCCATGTTACAGAAAATGGAGATGATTTTTGAGAGAAAAAAAAACAACAGATAATCTTGAGCTTCAAATTCTTATCAAGAAGTCACCCTGCTGACCCTACTGAACTTAAACCTACTGATCCAGTAAACCTCTTCAAGTGTAATATGTTATCAAGCTACATCAAGTTTACACACTTGAAGATTCCAAGCTGCTGATCATATCATCCTGATCAAGCTGCTGAAAGCTGAATCACTTACTTGATTCAAACTTTCTTTTACAAGAAATCTACTGAAGACAGTGAAGCATCTTTGGGTGACAAGAACTGTTGTTTGTGGTGGAGCCGGTGAAGAGGCAATCCTACCCTTCAAGGACCAAGGAAGACTTTGGAGCAAAGAATCCTACCGTTCCAAGTGTTCGCTTTGTGAAGCCATAGTTATTGGTGAAGGACAAACAACTTAGGGATTTTTGTAATCGCTACCTCAAGGATCTCTAGTGAATTACCTCCAACATCACAAGAGGAGAGTGGACTGACAGGATTACACCACCTGGAATCACTATAAAAATTGCCTACTTACTTTCTGCATTAGTATATTTAGCACATCAACTTACTGAACTAGCAACGAAATCACACACATACACTACTGAGTATCTAATACTTGGTATCATATTTTAAAAACAAGTAATAAGGCTTAATTTAAATTTATTCCGCTGCAACAAATTCAGTAAAGTCAATAGTCAGCAGACTACTGAGTGTCGCACACTACTGAGCAATCAGCAGGCTGCTGAAGTTTCTGAGTTTGTTAACTCCAAAAGTTTTAAGTGTTAAGTTTATTCACCCCCTCCCCACCCTTAAACTTAACCAAAGCCTTTTCAAGGGACCAACAGTTGCTTAGTCTTTTCTTGCACACTTCAGCAGTATAGGACAAAATTTGACTCAAGATGTAGGACTTGTGTCTATCTTGGGAATTCAAATACATCTAAGGGGGCTATTTGCTAGGAGTAGTAGCACCGATCGAGACAATCGATCTTTGCACAGCGGAAGCTTATGCAATTTACAATATGAGACATAACTAATTAATCCTACGAGAAGGTTGAAGATTTACCTTATCGGAGAGAGATGATAATATCGACCAAGGGAGAAGCCACAATCTTCCGGATTGTATCTCTTAGCGACGACTGGTGGACGTCGATCCTCGCCGTAGAACCCCTCGAATATGCCCAAGAAAAATCCTAGATTTTTCTTCTTCTAATGACTAAGGCAAGAAACTGATTTTTCTTCCTTTCAATTTATTTGTGGCGCAAATTGTGATTCATATTGTGCTAGGAGGACTCTTTTTATATAGGAAAATAACTTGTCAAGAGAGTTATCCTTCTCACACCACAAAATCCTATTCCCATAAGGAAAATATATTTTGCTACAAAATAAGAGATAATTCCCAAAAAAATTCAATATCTTATTTTTCCATTAATTATCCAACAAATAGATAATTAATTAATCACACATATGAGATAAACTAGGAAAATTTCTTCTCCTTACTTATCCATAAAAGTGGCGCCATTTATGTCATTATTTTACTATAAAATATCTTTTCTATTTTACATATTATTTACCAAATAAATAATATTTGCATATTCATTAAACAGACCAACTATTTAATTTATTCTCGAGGTTCCTTAAAACGAGAAAACAGTCGGTGTTAGGAGCCAACCCGGGGACCATTGATATAATCATTTCATATAAACTAACCCTCCATAAACTATCCATACAGAAGTAGGATTATTGCCGTAAACCTTCTTCAAAACATCTTATCCTTATTTACCATTAACCCACTAGTGATCAATTAGTTCATAACCAATACGAACTCCCGGGATTGATCAGTTTCTAAGATCAACAAATAAGGGGATTGTCTTTCTACTTCCCGCAGGAAGGAATGGATTCCATATCTGTGAGACACACACTTCTCACTCATTCCAAAATAGTGCCAACGTGAAAGTGATTCGGACCGCGCCTCATAGCGATCCTTAACGAACACATCAAACCCTATCGTGAAACAAGTAGGAGTCTGTAATCACTTCCGGATTAAGGTTAATCCATTTATAATCATCTTGTGATTTAATAAGATTTCTCAATCACGGAATTATATGAGAAATACAGATTAAATTGGTCCAGTCCTATATGAATCTCATCATATATAAATGCCCCACTTAGACAACCAATGTCGACGGTCCGGATAAGACGGTCACACCATAAAGTGATCTAGGCGCATTAATGGTTGTTTAATCAATAGACCCCATAATTTGATTAAATTCATCATGGAATAAAATTTCAATTGTATCACCATAAACTTAATCCTCGTGTGTGACACACACTAAGTTATATGGCTACTTTGTTAGGCGAACGCAGCGGAAATCAAAATTTTATTTTCTTTTACCCAAGATCGACTTCGTTTAAGCAATAAACAAATAAGCTAGTAGACGGTGGTTACTTTGTTGATCTATAAGGTCGACGCTTTGACCGTCTAAGGAGAGTAGTTGTGCACGGAGCCGCCCAAGTGTTCAGCATCTACCGCTAGTCCACACGAACACCCACCAGAATCCCATCATGGATTGCTATTGGAAAACTCCGGTTGCTAGACCGGCCTTTTTACCCTCTCTCCAACTCTCTATACGATGCTCTCTATTTTACACAAGAACTATTAGTTCTTGGAATTGTGATGTATAAAAGAGCTTAACACCACCTCTTATTTATAGTGAGAGGGGCGCCCCATCTAGGTGTGGAGGAGAAGAAAACCTTTTCCCAATAAAATAAGGAAAATATATTTTATTGATTTATCTCATTTAATTTAATATCTTTTGTTAAATATTTCCAAATATTGTCAAAATATTATATTGACTGTATTTATCTTATTACCATAAATTAATTTAGACATGTGTGCAAATCTATATCATTAATATCTAATATTAATATATGGTAATCTTATTAATTAAATTGCACAATCCAAGTGTATCTTATTTACATTAATCATGCGCCCCATATAGCCTTTTATTGGCTTCGGAATATTCTTTAATAAATAATATAATGCTATAATTAATTAATTTGCAAAATCATGTATATCATATATATATATATTTCGAAATTATATGTATCAATATACATATATAATTATCAACATAATTAATATCATGTATTATATATATTCATAATAAATAAATATCACCATATTAACTTACCACTATAACCTTTATAGTACGAGATAAACTTTCCTTATTTGGTTATCATCTATAACCACATTTTAATCCGGCTAGATGTTCATATGTGTGTGACCCGATAGGCTTCCGAATATGTTGGCCGTAGACACAAAAAGCAAATTACGAAAATGCCCTTCATGCCTAACGATCACGGGATAGCGTCTAGCAACTCGCCGTGACCCCCAATCATCGGAAGAGTCAAATGCAATGACTATTACCTTTCTTGTGACACCCGGGTAACTTACAATCCTATCGCTATAACAATATCCATACGGTCGTTAGTCGAGTGTCAAACATTAATGACCGTGTCTTATAATCTAGATATCATGCTCTCTCGAAGTAACTCATTTACTCCCACTTTGCAAAGATTCACGAGAGTAAGACATTTCTTTATAAGAAGGCCCTTTCGGATATTCACCCCTACTGATAGGGTATGTGATTTCCAGACGACCAAACATGTATACTCCGCATGCTTCTGTATCACACCCAATCACTACCGCATGATCGCCCCATGGCTTGAGGAAACCTCAATAGTGTCAAAGCATGATAATCCACACCGTGATGCCATGATACTCCGGTCCTAGGGATAATTACACAACTACCACATAGTGTGACACTTAACGGTGTAAGTGGGTCAGTCTAACGTACGCATTCTCTAATACACGTCCACGTATAGTCCAAGTGTCTCTACACTTCGATAGACGAGATCTATCCCCGCCCTTAAAGACAGAAGACATCTAATACGTGTTAGTCTATTTGTACTATCAATGTCATGTTTAATAGTACATCAACCTGGAGACATTTAAGTATCAAACTTATTAAAGTGATTAGAGATCTCATCAACCACAATCGCCTATCATGGTTTCTCTATCACAGTTTAATACTAAGGACGTTATCATATAACAATTCATAATTGGTTTACTAAAAGAACATATATACGACAACATAAAATCCATTTAATATATGTATAAACATAAAGAACTAGTAGAAATGATCCGACCCGGTCGGATCCGGTCCAAACCCGATTGGGTTTAGGACACTATTTTAACAATCTCCCGCTTGGCCTAAAACCAATCACTCGCACACACAAGACCAAGTTGAAACACAAGAATCTCATGCAATACTCGCAAATAGCCCTAGCAATGAACAGATTGCTATCTGTGGGGACTCGGACTATCTTCATACTATGCTCCAAATGACCAAGTCAAAGGAACCACCTCAACACACACATGAATCTCTGACGAGACCCTGGTCCTTGCTCCAAGAAATTAATCCACTTATTATATCAGCTATATAGAAAAGGTGGAAAAACCGTACGGGTTCAGGAATGAACCTTCTAGACTCATGTACTGCTCCCGCTGTGCCTCTAAGGCACTTCTATGTTTTGGCTAAGTTGTAGAATATGCAGTGACCCATTTCCTAGAAAATTTCCAGATCACTGTATCACTTAGTCAAAGTGACTGCAAACCCAGACTGTAGCTCTCACTAGCCTTCATAAGACTTAGGATACATGTCTGTATATCTATATTTATTCTCTTCCAAGTTTCGATAAACTAGGAAACCATCCTTAACTTGTTTAAGGATATTCTCGACATTCACCAGATTTACTTTCATACTTGCTCATGACTCTTCATGAAGTGTGAACCTCTAGCGTAACTCTTATAATGGATCCTATTGCAGTAGCAAAGGGAACCATCCATAAGTATCATCTTTCACCTTCTTTTTAGGACTAACGTCCTAACATAGATAGATCTTGAGAACACTAGCTAGCAGTATCCCCGTCGTGACATATGCTAAACTCTTTTAGCATCACATCTATATAGGTAAACTATAATCTAACAGCAGTTCAATCTATCACTATAGATTCCTATTTCTAAAATAAGAACTACTAATCTGAGTGCTTTCGTAAAGACCTTGAACTACCAACTACTAGAATTTCCCGGATTTGTGACGAATTTTCATGACGAAAACTGTTCGTCACAAATTTCCGACAATATTGCTACGTATTAGCGACAAACCACATATTTCTTTTTTTTGCAATAAATTGGGACAAAATTGTGATAAAATATGTACATGACAAAATGTATGTGACTATTTTGTCACAAATCTTTGCGCCAAATTCAGGCGCCACAATTTGTGAGAATTCTGTGACAGACTGGCTTGGTCATAAAATTCTTCGTTGCTAATTTGCCGCTAACCGACATATCTGTCCACATCGCAAAATTGTCACATATTTTCCATAGAATTTCTACGAATTAGCGACAAACCGCGTAATTCTTTTTTTTTTTGCAATAAATTAAGACAATATTGTGACAATATATGTACGTGGCAAAATGTATGTGACTGTTTTGTCACAAATCTTCGCGCCAAATTCAGGCGCCATAATTTGTGAGAATTATGTGTCAAACTGGCTTGGTCATAAAAGTCTTCGTTGCTAATATGTCACTAACCGACATATCTGTCCACATCACAAAATTGTCACATATTTTCGACAATATAGCTACAAATTTCCTGGATTTGTGATGAAAATTTGTGATTAAAATGGTTCGTCACTAATTCACGAAATCATTGTTACAAATTAGCGAAAAAACATAAAAAGATTATTTTTATAAAAACTTGTGACGGTATTGTGACAAAATATATACATGACAAAAGACCGGTAACTATTTTGTCGCAAACCATCGCGCAAAATTTATGCGCCATTATCTGTGACGAGTATGCGACAAACTAGCTTGGTTACAAAAAATTCCTTGCTAATTCATCACTGACGGATAAATTTGCCTATATATGTTTACTTTTAATAAATCAAATTATAAAGGCCAATAATGCCTTGATTTAGCGGTCAAAGTTAAGGCCAAGGACCACCTCTTAGTACTGGGTTCGAGCCCTACTAAGTGTAAATGTGTGTTCGTATATGATATAAATATATAGTGAACTTATTTTTGTATTTCAAGTACATATAATGTACAAAAATTGACATGGGTATAACCCAAAGATTATCAACATTGGACGTTTTGGGCCGAATTCGGGTCAAAATGGTCAAGAGGGCCAAATCAGTACAAACTCGTACACGTTTTGGGCCAAAAGAGGGTCAAAATGGTCATGCGGGCCAGATCAGTACAAGCCCATTGTGGGTCTTTAGCTAACCGAAGTTCAATCTCGAGGTTCATTATTGAGTTGTGATTCAAACTCGAGGTTCATTATTGACTAGTAATTTCAAACCCGGGATTCGCTATTTAGTCGGTTGAAACCACTACAAAAAAAAGAATTTTTTGTGACAAATCTCTGGCAACAAAGAGGAGTTTTGTCACAAGAGGGATGCTTCTAGTGACAATATTTTATTTTGTCTAAAAAATGTGTTCTAATTAGTGAGGAAAAAAAGATGTTGCTACGATAAACTTGATGGATTGTCACAATGGATAGAGTTTCACTTGTGTAATATCCGACAAATTTTGTTATAGGATTTAGTGACAAAGTAATCTTTTTATGAAATCCATAATGATTTACGTAACAAGTATTTTGTCACGATTGGGGTACAAATGAACTGATGGTTCGCGATCGGTTTGAGTTCGGTTCGATGAGATTCGAGATCGAATAGACTTGATGTTGAGTGATGGTTATTTTAAGTTCATGCATTAATTCTTGTTTGTAAAATTTAAATATTGTTCGACTCGATAATCTTAATATTCGACTCGATATAATAATAGTCGACTCGATTTGAATTTCTTACGATGCAATTTGATGACCAAAAAAATATTATTAGATTTAAACTTAAAAAAAAATACACAGTTGTTCTCAAACCTGGGACCCGTGTTTGCATAAGCCTGTTCCGTTAGAAGCCTGTTTACCGGACTTTGACCAGGCCTTTTACTACATAATCTCAACCCGAAAAAAAAAATCCCCCTCATTTCTTCTAGAAACCCTAAACGGCTATCCCTCAATTTCTTCCAGAAAAACCTCTCATCTCTCCTTCACCTCGTCTATCACCTCGCAAAATCTCAACAAGTTTTCTGAGAAAGCATTTGTGCGTTCCTGATTTGTTGCTGTTTGATTGTTCGCACATCCGATTTAGTTAGGTAAGTTCTTAATTCCATCGATTCGGTTTTTATCGCGAAACGAGAATTCTTCGTGGTTTTCTCGTATTCTCATAGTAATTCTCTACAAATTTTCGAGAAAGCATTTGTGCGTTCCTGATTTGTTGTTGTTTGATTGTTCGCACATCTGATTTAGTTAGGTAAGTTCTTAATTCCATCTGATTCTGGTTTTTGATCGCGAAATCGAGAATGCTTTGTGGTTTTTTGTATTCTCATATTAATTAGGTTTCTTATCACCTGTTTTTGTTTGCTCTTAATATAAACTGATGGATTCGGTTTGCATGATTTGTGCTGGTAGTGTATTGAGCATCGACATTTATACTCTGTGATCCGCCTCTTCTATTTTTGTTGCTGAAATTCCTTCTGATTATGTAGAATTCACCGTTAAATCAATGATTTTGGTTTAAAACAATTTAGATGAAAATATACGCATAATAAATCACCATATGTAATTAAATTTTAGTTTAGTTTCATGAAATACCTGCATATCAGTAAACAAATAGTTGCGATATGTGACTGGTTTTGTTGCTGAACTACTGATTGCAGGTTGTTGTCTGTCAAGCACTTGGACTAACACAGTCCATAGACTTGCTGCTCTTGGCATTACTTGGTGAACAAAGTACATGTCTCTTCCTTCAGGCTGCCAAGTTACATAGATCATAATATAATAGCATTGAGCATTGACAGAAGGTTACAATAATTAACATTCTATAAAATATTAGCCAAGAAATTTGTTTTAAACATCTAAATTGTTTTCATCTACTGATATGCTCCTCTTATTAACATTAAGAGTTATGATGATATACTTTCCCAAGATAAAGAGAAGCTTTATGGAGGCTTGAAGGTCATAAATATTCTACCTCTCTTTCCTATTACTAAAACTTTTAACTTAATGTCTTCATTTTTCTACTCACTTCTTGGACACCTTTCTTGCAGGCATGTTTGAATTCGTTGATATTGAAACTGATCCATTAGTTCAGGACAAGCTTGATGACATGCTCAAATATCCGTGGGACTCATAGTTCCATGTGGAACCTCTGAATTATTATTCTTAGAAAGGGTTGGCATCGTTTTTCAGTTTCCTGAGAGGTACATATTCCTTTCTATAACTCTTTTATTAAATTGTTAGTGTTTCTCTACTTTATCCTAGTTTGTTGAGTTTCCCAATGATACCATTCATTTCCAAGCACCGTCCCTTTTCTTTTCTTTTAGCTTCCCTCTTTCGTTTTTGCTAAATTCCTTACATTTGAAGATTACCTACCTTGGTCAGGTACTTTGTTACAGAGAATGTTCTTGATGGAGTTACTTTAGGGTGGCCAAGGTGGAGAAGTTTAAAGAAGCAATGACAGGTGTCCTACCATATCTTAGGAACAAAAGGACCCGGATTCCGGATGATATGCTGAAAGAGGCCACAGTGGACATGTACTAGCGGTGCAAGTGAGATCGTCATGATTTAAACAAGTTCTTCACGATGTTTAACAAAACCGTCAAGAATCTGAGGGGGATGCAAAACTCAAGACACTTTTAGAGACGGCTGCTCGTTCACAAGATTGAAATGTTTTCGGTGATAAAACCATTAGTCTCTTGTATTTGTCCATTGACCATGAATAATATTGATTTCATGTTTTGAAATGCTATTTGACTCAATTATGAATAAAATGATTTGCTTCATTTTCATGATCATGGAAGTGTTTTGATTATTTATGCTATTGAAACGTTTTTTTTAAGAGAACATTTATATTATTTAATATAATTTTTGTAATTAATAAATATAGTAAAATGTGAAATATAAATTTTGTTACAAAGTCATTGCAACTATTGATTTTGACACAACAATTCATTACAACTATAGGTATAATTTGTCACAAATTTGTCGGAAAACACCGTCACAAAATCAATTCAAAAGTGTAGGGAATAATTGTCACATTTTTATCACTAAATTTGGTACCAAAATCGTCATATGAATTCATCACATAATAATCACTAAAATTTTGTCACAATTTTATCGTAAACAATCGTCACAAATTCATATCAAATTTGTAAGATATGGTTATCACTATTTCATCAAAAAAATTGGTTACAAAATTGTCGTATTTTTTTGTTGTACATTTGTCGCTATTTTATGAAGCAACTTTGACACAACACTCCATCACAAACTTATCGGAAAATTTTGTCACACATCCGTTGCAAAATATAATTTTTGTTGCAGATTCATCACTAAATTTTTTGTCATATCTATGTCACAAAGTATGACTTTCGGCACAATTTTGTCACAAAACTTATTCTTTGGAACTCGGTTAAGTATAAGGGCACTATCCCGAAACGGGTAAGGGATACTTCGCATGGCTAGCATCACACCTTTATCAATTGTTTCCATTTTGGGAACAAAATCTAATTGCGTATCCCAAAGATGGTATCCTTCAAGGGAGAATCTGATTCTATTTCAGACGTCTTCTGAAACACCCTACAGTTATTAATAGCTTCAATCCAATTGAAGATTAATTCCTAAGCAGCTCATCAATCTCATATTCGTACTAGCTCGAACTTTTCGGGCTTTCCGAATCGTTGTACTTCAATAAATACATTCAACTATTTCTAAAAATAGTCATAGAGATTAATAAACAATTATTTGTGGCATTAATTGTCATAAGCCAACAAACATCAATATGTTTAGGCTTTAGAATTTTTCTAGATTTTACAACTTTTTTCAAAAAAGGGTATTTTAGTCATCTTTAGATAAGATACGTATTACCCACATGATTCATAACCACATGGTTCAGACGTCACCAAAATGACATTTGATCACACGAATCCCTTTCATAGAGACTATCTCTAGAACGACCACCAAATATTAAGGATAACAGCCATATAAATACTTAGTTGAGATTTCAACACATATATCAACTATATAGCGACAGCAATCTAGTATGTTAGATTCAGTGACCTTTCAACTTTATCGGAATAACATTTATTCTTTACAATTGAATATGTCTACTAAATCCTAACAAGCAACTTAAAACATGTTCTTTATAAGAACCGGAACATAATAACATTTATTTAGCTCCCTTATCAGTTTACTAGATCTAGAATATGGTAAGTGTTACAACGTTTGCTTCACCTTCCGTATATGTATTTAATCTTTCTAATTTAATCACACTCGTAAGATATCTTAGAGTCGACTTTGAACTTAGATAGATTTATCTCAACATACTTGCCTAGAATAGAGACTTCGATAAGTCCTCTATTTAAGCACTTGCCCTAACTTTCCTTTTAATCCTTTACGAACTTGAAAAATGTTTCTTATTGTAGTCTTCATAATACTTAAGAAAGAACACAAGAGTCATGTCTTTAATTTCCTTTCATAAAGAAAATTTAATGTTTATTAAAAGATTACTTAACCTTTTGAATCGTATTCAAAACATTGACTATTTAATTAACCTTTAAGCAATGATAGAATTAAGTCAATACATAAATCTTACAATTTTGAAAACAACCTTTCCAAAATTAGATGTGGTCATTCTTATCCAACGTTTGAATTAATTGTCATCGTATGACAGAATGATCATCTTGGATCGTATCCAATATATGACTAATTCATTGAAGCTTATTTCAAATGATTTAATCATATCATGAGCTTCCGCTTTCATTAATAATTAAAGTCTTGGAGTACTCCATCAAATATGTAGTCTCCTTGTCTCTAACTACTTTAACGGGATCGCTCGTGTCATTGCTTATTTTAAAATGATTAAAATTAATTAACCATACTTGAGAACGTGTCTCAAAAGGTAACAATCATAATTTGGTTTTACTAATCGAGAATAAAACATAAATATAAAGTTTGATAAAACTACAAACTAAAATGAAAATAAAAGATTGTTGTTGTTTATACACGTAAAATCAAAATTGTCTTTTGGTTTATGATTTTGCTCCCACTAGTCAACTACTCCCAATTGACTTTCAAGAATTGTCCCAAAATTCTTTAGTGGCTGAGATCCAATCTAGTTACTTGATTCCCGGCGGTGGTCGATCAATCAAGATAATTTCGAAAGGTAGGTAATGCTTTACCAATCACATCACTATGTAATTCTCAGTGGTTGACTAGTCAACTCTTTGGCGATACACATCACTATATGTTAGTCAACCCCTTGTCTCTAAAGTCAGACGGCCCTGACGGTGACCAATCACCGAAAGACTCTAGTCAAGTCATAACCCAATATTCACGAGATCTCATACGATCATATCTCAATAACGACGATATACCCGAGGTAGGTCAACTCCCGGCGGTGGTCGATCAGTTGGATCCGAACACGGGCTCTTTACCATCGTTATAATATTGGGAGACAATATTTCGACTTGATTTTTGTTGTGGAAGTATATATATAAATTAATTCACGTAATTAATTTCGAATTAATTCTATTAATTAATTTGATTATGGTCTCATCATGTATATCTATCTCTATAGACATACATCCTACACATTCATCTACATCGTGCCTAGTTATGCATTTATCATATCATATAAAATAAATACAAGCACAAAATAAATAAATACGTAAAGTAACCGGTATGATCATAGACTTTTCCTAGGTGCGGTTTCGAATACAAACTGACGAAACCGCGGGTCACAATTTAAGGGTAGCTACAACCGCCAATAGGATCTTTAATGCGCCATTCTCTAATAGGATCTTTATTCTTCTTTCTTTGGTCTCCATCTTCTTCTCCATTATTGTTACATTTAATTCTATCTAATAAAATAAATACACCCGCACACACGGGGGGGGGGGGGGAGCCAACGGGAATGGGATAAATGCAGAAAATAAACTAAGGCACGTTCTTCATAACGGCCTAGGACAATTTTTAAACCAACAGAAAAATTAAATCATTCACATATATCCTATCGGTCGAGTCTATGATCAAGCGGGGTCCATATAATCATATTATATCTACTATATCTAATCCATACAATAACATCTTATGAAAAAGATAAAATTAAATTTAACTACTGGCGTCTTAATTAATCAATTAACGTTTAATCTATTAAATAATTTTATCCAATCAATTAACTAATTAACATTTAATTAATTAATTGATTTTAATCGAAATAAAATTAACGATTAATTTTAAACAGATTTCAATTTTTTTTAATTAATTAGACATATTCCAAAAATAAATCAAAATTAAAATTAGGTCTCTTTTGTTTCTTTCCTTTTGATTCCTAACCAAAAGGCATCTCCATTGGCCCTTTCCAAAATCAAAATTTTGAAAAGTGCCTAGGCCTTTTCCAAAATCAAATATTTTGAAAAGTGCTTAGGCCTATTCCAAACAAAATTTGGAAAGGCCAATATTTTGGTTAATATTCCTAGTCACTTTCCAAAATCAAAATTTTGGAAGTGTCGTAGGCCTAGGCCTATTCCAAACAAAGTTTGGAAGACCATTATTATTTTAATGTCATGTGGCATCCCAATGGCCCAAACAATTTGAATCATTGGTTAGCCACATGACACAACTAAACAAAGGAGGAATGAATCACAAAATACACAAAACAAAATTTAGGAGATCCGCCTGCATTGACCGGTCAACCGACGCCGGCAGCAGGTTGCCCAGCCGCCGCCACCGCTAACCAGCCGCCGCCGGTGGTGGTGCCGCCGCCAGTCGGCCGAGCACTACCTGATATCGTTTTTTTTTTTTTCATGTATCACTTTTGCGAATAAAAAATCTTTCATATTTTAATTATGTGATTTAAACGATAAAATTAACTACGCAAAATAACATGCTTATTGCTTAAGCTCGAAGCTCTCTCTGATACCACTGTTAGGAAATCTACGCGGGAACGCAGTGGAATTCAAAATTTGATTTCCTTTTACCCAAGAACGACTTCGTTTAAGCAATAAACAAATAAGCGAGTAGACGGTGGTTACCTTGCTTGATCTATAAGATAGACTCTTTGACCGTCTAAGGAGAGTAGGTGTGCATGGAGCCGCCCAAGTGTTGGGCCTCTACCGCTAGTCCACACGAACAGCCCACCGGAATCCCATCATGGATTCCTATTGGAAAACTCCGGTTGCTAGACCGGCCTTTTTCCCCTCTCTCCAACTCTCTATAGGATGCTCTCTATTTTACACAAGAACAATTAGTTCTTGGAATTGTGATGTACAAAAGAGCTTGACACCCACCTTTTATTTATAGCGAGGGGGCACCCCATCTAGGTGGGGAGGAGAAGAAAACCTTTTCCCAATAAATAAGGAAAATATATTTGATTGATTTATCTCATTTAATTTAATATCTTATGTTAAATATTTCCAAGATATTGTCAATATCTTATATTGACTATATTTATCTTATCACCATAAATCAATTTACTCATATGTGCAAATCTATAGTCATTAATATATAATATTAATATATGGTAATCTTATTAATTAAATTTCACAATCCAAGTGTATCTTATACACATTAATCATGCGCCCCATATAGCCTTTTATTGGCTTCCGAATATTCTAAATTAATAATATAATGATATGATTAATTAATTTGCAAAATCATGTATATCATATATATATATATATATATATATATATATATATATATATATATATATATATATATATATATATATATATCGAAAGTATATGTATCAATATAATAACTAATTAATCAACATAATTAATATCATGTATTATATTTATTCATAATAAATAAATACCACCATATAACTTACAACTATAACCTTTATAGTACGAGATAAACTTTCCTTATTTGGTTATCATCTATAACAATATTTTAATCCGGCTAGATGTTCATATGTGCGTGACCCGATAGGCTTCCGAATATGTTGGCCGTAGACACAAAGTGCAAATTACGAAAATGCCCTCCATGCCTAACGATCACGGGATAGCGTCTAGCAACACACCATGACCCTCATTCATCAAAAGAGTCAAATGCAAAGACTACTACCTTTCATGTGAAACAGTTACCGTGTAACATACAATCCTATCGCTGTAATAATATCCATACAGTCGTTAGTCGAGTGTCAAACGTTAACGACCATATCTTATAATCTGGATATCATGCTCTCTCAAAGTAACTCATTTACTCCCACTTTGCCAAGATTCACGAGAGTAAGACATTCCTTATAAGAAGGCCCTTTCGGATATTCACCCCTACTGATAGGGTATGTGATTTCCAGACGACCAAACATGTATACTCCACATGCTTTAGTATAACACCCAATCACTACCGCATGATCGCCCCGTGGCTAGGGGAAACCTCAATAGTGTCAAAGCATGATAATCCACACCGTGATGCCATGTAGACTCCGGTCCTAAGGATAATTACACAACTGCCACATAGTGTGACACTTAACAGTGTAAGTGGGTCAGTGTAACGTACGCATTCTCGTAATACACGTCCACGTATAGTCCAAGTGTCTCTACACTTCGATAGACGATATCTATCCCTGCCCTTAAAGATAGAAGACATCTAATACGTGCTAGTCTATTTGTACTATCAATGTCATGTTTAATAGTACATCAGCCTAGAGACATTTAAGTATCAAACTTATTAAAGTGATTAGAGATCTCATCAACCATAATAGCCTATCATGGTTTCTCTATCATAGTTTAATACTAAGGACGTTATCATATAACAATTCATAATTGGTTCACTAAAAGAACATATATAGGACAACAGAAAAGTCATTTAATATATTTATAAACATAAAGAAATAGTAGAAATGATCCGACCCGGTCGGATCCGGTCCAACCCGATTGGGTTTAGGACACTATTCCAACATACATATGATACGACTTAGGGTTTTCAGTAGTGTATTACTTATAAGCACGAAGAAAATAATAAGATGAGAATAAATCTGTCGTTTATTAATTTGAAAACAATTACATAAATTGTCTTTCGGGCGCTACTTCCAACAATCTCCCACTTGCCCGTAAGGACAAGCAACAATTATCTTCCGGGAACACTATATCTAACAACATCCCACTTGCCCATAAAGACAAGCAATGATTGTTTCTAGAGCACCACGCCCTTATTCTATCTATCCTCAACATTCTCCCACTTGCTTTAAAGCAGATGAGACATATCTCCCAATTTCATACCCGCCAAGCGCTTATCAGTGACAATAGATGCCACGCGACTTGGTAAACTGATTAGTTAGGTTGTCGGCTTGAGGCGATCTTTAGGACCGAAACATCGCCTCTCTGCACGATCTATCTGACCAGGTCGTACTTACTTTCAATATGCTTTTGACCTCTTGTGAATGCGAAGATCATTTGCATGAGCTACCTTTCAATTGTTTTCATAATAAAATGGTATCGGCTCATCGAGACCTGGAATCACTTCCCGATCCAACAAAGAACTTCTCAAGCCACACTGCCTCTTTAGCTGCTCCGAAAGCTGCTTTGTATTCGAATAACATAGTCAAATTGGCAGTGCTAGATTGCTCCAGACTGTAGCTCCCTCACTATGAGCAAACACTGAGCCTAAGATCGATTCACGATCATCATTAATCTGACTAATAATCAGAAACAGTGTAGTCAACAATACTCAAGTTTGCACCCGAATACATAAGCATATGATTCCTTGTTCTCTAAAGATACTTGAGAATGCACTATACTTCTATCAATACTCGAATCCAACATTCGATTATGATTGAATTTTAATAATCTAACATTCTCTATCCAAAAAAGAATTTATCCCATTTTCTCTATATCCGAAGATTGAGAGAATTATTCCGTGAGGGGTTGGGTAGGAAACCTCTTATTGAATATTGCATACTAATATGCATTTTTATCTTAACCAATCAGAAGGATGGGATACAGACAACAACTTGTTCTCTTTAATTCGACCGAATCAATTCTAAGAATATAGTCCGTTTCTCTGATTCAGAGAAGTTTGGCTCGTCAGTTCCTGACTTCAGATAACACACTCATGTTGTTTCCAACTGTTGCAGTGTTATCTTTTATTAGCACTAACGTCTATTACTTTACCAATATGATTCTCCAGTCTACAAAAGACTCGTCAATAATATGGGCACGTCCACATATTTCAAACATGTGACTTTTAATGACCTAGAGGTTTGCTTTAATCCTCCAATGGATATAATCATAGGTAGTCAATCTGCCATTGGCTTTAAGCTGAAATCCTTTCTGTTCTGAACGAATTCAAGCTCCGTTGTTTTGCAAGAAAGTTTCAGGGCATCACCCTTGGTAATCTTTCTGCCTTCCATGGAGTCAAGCAAGGCTGAATGGTGAGAGAATTCAGGGCATCACCCCTGGTTAACTCTCTACTTCTCAGGGAATTACCCCTAGACCACTTGGCTTTGCCTTGAAATTTAAAATTTCTCATTCATTCGACTCTTCTACATGTAGATCCAATTACTCTCACTAGGCCTGAGACACTCAGGTGGTTCTACAAGATTGTGAACAGAGCTGGAGTACCAAAACTCCATTTACAGGTTTATGGCTATAAACCAACATCATTTTATCAGAATCCTATACAGTCCTTCCAAAAAACCACAGGCTATCAATCACCCCGAGCAAACTGTAAAGACTGCATATTCACAGTAGCTCAATTGTTAACCCATACTCCCACGGCATTTGGGTTGATTGATGTTCTGATCTGGTTCAGTAGTATATATCAGTGTTATCCCCCAACAACCAATGTTGGATGTGGTCTGATTAAATCAGATAGTAACTCCTTGAGTAACTGTACTTCAAGGTCTAAGGTTGTTATCTAAACAATCTTTTAGAAAAGATGTAACAGTGTAACCGTCACTATTCGATCTTAAGAATTTTATAACAACCCATTACTCATTGCATTAAGATATTTCACAAACAGTCACCATCTGAATGTGTATGTAAAATCCCAGTCCTACATTCAAGCCATAAGTGCTAAACGCCTCTATTTGCAGAAGTGGGGTAAATGAAATTCACTCATTATCCACAAATTCACAAGCATCTTCTAGGTAGACTTCTCGGTATTATATAATAATGTAAACCGTTATTTTGTAATCAATATCTTAATTGAGTTAAGCAGTGTAATGTAGCATATTAATAACTATAAAAGACAATACATGGTTTATCCTTTCGGTGATATCGTTTCACCCGAGGTAGGCCAAGCACCAATGCCAAAACTATGCTATAGCCTATATCTGAGCATGGAATACTCGTTTATCTGGTAATCTCAGAGATTCCTCCAAAATATTTGGATAAACTAATTGGCGTTTCGAGTAGCTATCAGACAAATTGTCCACTACTCAAAAGCTCCCACTAGCTTGTATCCTTCATAAGACCCCGAAAGTCAATATGAACAAGTTGTGATACTTCTTCAGCTCTATTACCTTTTTTCTAATTTAAAGGTAACTTAGTCATTTTTCCTTTGAGATAGTGTTCTTAGACTAGGAGATAGGAATCACCCTTAGCCAGTTTTCAGATCTTATCTCTATGATATATGCACTAATTAATAGATGCCGAAGAATCATTCATCTAAATACGGAAACCATTTGTCTTAATAGTTTATGATGTGTTACATATACCTTTTTAGAATTATTTAGTGGTTCTGACTTTATCAGACAAAAGTACAAGTCTCAAAATCGTATACAAATGGCATATTCACTTTCTTTAAGGCAACTATATTATTGATGTGAAAGCGAATCAATTTGTTCCAACGAATCCGAAAACAGAAATTATATTTCTTCGGTATTCAAGGATTTAAAATCCGAAATTTGTTTCCTTATATCACTCCCACTTTCTTAGCTGAAATAACGGCCCGTTATTTTCTCTTTAATCATTAATGCCTAGCTTCATTGTTCTTACAATAGAACTTAGCTTCCGGGTCATAATCCCGGTTAAGAAAGTCTTTAAGGATTCATAGTTTAGTGATCCGAAATCACATTCCTTATCCTATGCTTTCTTTTTTTAATATTTCGGTTTAGCCTTAAACTTGTTTAGTTTTGATGTCTTAAATTTTCAGACATTTACTTTCCCATTCTTGGCTTTCTATAAAAGAAATGGCCGTGACCTAGCAGTTTATAAGAGTAGACACTACTCGTAAACTGTGAGGATGTCTGGTGAGATTGATACCAAATCATTCTTGTCATCTTTTGAACTAATTGTGTTTTGTCTCTCGCTCGGCACGAGTGACAGTAGTCACATCATTGTCACTTAAGTTTGTAGGCTCAAGAGGAACATCTTATTCCAAAGAATTAATTTGCATTCTCGATTATTGAGATCAACGTTCTTGTTACTTTTCCACTCTTTCGAAGTAATCAACAGTCAATTTATCATGTTTAGTAGTTTTAGATACCACGAGATAATATGAAGTTGTAGAAAATAAATCAATACACAAATATAAATCAAATCATACACCACAACATATAATAATTTTCGGAATAATAAACGTGATGTCATGCATGTTGTTTATCCTACCATTCCAAGGATTTAATCTCACACCTACAGTGCCACCGTAGGGTAGGTCAAAGAGGTGACGATTAAATTGAGACAATCTCTCTCAACAATTAAACCAATTGAGAATCAAACATTTCCTATTTAATTGTTGATTACCTTCTTTTTTCAGCCAAGATATTTCCTAAATATCCTTGTGAGTATGACCTACTGTTTCAGATTTTTAAGTACGCCCCGAGTATGCCGCCGTAGGGTAGGTCAGTGACCCGACGAGTACGCAAAATCCTATCATGTCGGAAACCAAGACTTGAATTTTGATAGCGGTGAAGGCCATCCGTAGGGGGCCGAAATCAAAGTGGCACGAGGCGTCACCATTCTCTCACGTGCTTGTGTCAACAGTAGAGGCCGTGGGGTCAGTTGTCACCATCCCTGCTCCCACTCGTTATTTTGAAATTTAGGTAGTCTTATAAGGATTTGCAGAATTTATTTACAATCCGAAATACAATAAATCGTGAATATTTAAATTAATCCTCCCACTAGTTAATCGGTTCCAAATATCGTCTAATTAGTGTCACTATATTCACGATTTTCCAATTTTATGGATTAATTAAAATTCCTTGTGTAGACGCTACACAATTAAAATTCACCAAGAATTTTATAATCCCAATACATTAGGACTTTACGAATTTTCTACCAAATCGAAAAACAATAAATCACAAATTTAAAGCTCCCACTAGTTTATCGGTTCCAAACACCGTCTAACTAGTGACACTATGTTCACGATTTTCCAATTTATCAATTATTTAGAAATCTTTCGTGTAAACACTACACAATTAAAATTCTTGAAGAATTTTATAGTCCTAATTTTGTCATGATAAAATATTAGGATCGTAGAATTTTATCTCAATAATTTGAAAACAATAAATCTTGAAAAGCAACCACCAACTTATCGGTACTAAACCCTGGCTGGGCTTTAACCGAGTTCACCGAACGGTGTCGGGATTGGCTAAGCCGACCCGTCCTTCTCGTTGGTTCATATACGACGCTAACGTCGTACGTGTGCGGGTGCTGGGTTGAAAATCGGGGTAAGGTTACCCATTAAGCCTCAGCTCGCCGGATAGCTTGACCTTGCCGGACCCCCGTGGCTAACCCCGTACTTGGACGGACAAGTCGAGTCGAGCCGAAGCCCTGTTGACCGCCCGAACCAATTTGCGAACCTTTTGCTCCGTTGGTGTCCAACTTTTCCGAATTTTCCAATTTTTCAATTATTAAAATTCTTTTATGTAGTCACTACATAATTAAAATCCACAATTGATTTTTAGATCCCAAAATAAAATTTTATTTTATCATGTGAATTTTATGTCCTGATAAAATTCCGTTTGTTTTAATTAATTTAATTAATTATCTAAATTCATCTAAATTAATTACATGTTCATACATGTCTAATTAATGTCAATATTAATTTTCTACATGTATGCTATACTAGGAGTGAAATTCATAAATATGATGCATGTCATGGTATGGTTATTTCACATAAATTATCAAAAATGAAAATAAATGCGTAGCAAACCACTGAGATGGATCGTTGGTACCCCGTATATAACATATTTAAACTAGGAAGGAAAAAAAATTTATAGGATAATACTTGATCTTGCATAAAAGGAAAAAAAAAATTGATGCCTTTTCCTTTTGTTCTCTTCTCTGTACTTCATCAGCCGCCGACGCTTTTGTTTTTCTTTTTCTTTTTCATTCAGCGTCACAGCATCTTGGATCAAAATAATTTGATGCCAATTTCCCTTTTCCTTCTACCACCGCCGACTTTCATTTTGTTTTTTTTTTCCGTGAACAGTGCCTTTTCGTGAACGGTGCCTGGAATATTTCATTGAAGATTTGCAGCGCCCCTTTTCTTTTGGCCGACGGATCCGGAAAAAATACTACTACTATTAAATTTAAATTGCAAAAATAAATTACATAAATCATATACTCGTATAATACTAATTATACGAGTTTACAATAGATCTAACGGTAAACAAGTACCAACCCCAATCCATCTCGTCAATCACAACATTCAATCATTCAACAAAATAAAAGATGCAACCTAATATGCAATTTCACTCCTAAATTAATTAAATATGCTTTCGGTACCGTAAAAATTGAACATTTGCTCTGATACCACATGCTAGGAGTAGTAGCACCGATCGAGACACTCGATCTTTGCACAGCGGAAGTTTATGCGATTTACGATATGAGACATAACTAAGTAATCCTACGAGAAGGTTGAAGATTTACCTTATCGGAAAGAGATGATAAAATCGACCAAGGGAGAAGCCACAATCTTCCGGATTGTATCTCCTAGCGAACACTGGTGACGTCGATCCTTGCCGTAGAACCTTCTCGAATATGCCCAAGAAAAACCCTGGGTTTTTTTTTTCTTCTAATGACTAAAGCAAGAAACTAATTTTTCTTCCTTTTAATTTATTTGTGGCGCAAATTGTGATTCATATTGTGCTAGGAGGAACTCTCCTTATATAGGAAAATAACTAGTCAAGAGAGTTATCCTTCTCACACCACAAAAACCTATTCCCATAAGGAAAAGATATTTTTGCTACAAAATAAGAGATAATTCCCAAAAAATTAATCTCTTATTTTTCCATTAATTATCCAACAAATAGATAATTAATTAATCACACATATGAGATAAACTAGGAAAATTTAATCTCCTTACTTATCCATAAAAGTGGCGCCATTTATGTCATTATTTTAATAGAAAATGTATTTTCTATTTTACATATTATTTACCAAATAAATAATATTTGCATATTCATTAAATAGACCAACTATTTAATTATTCTCGAGGTTCCTTAAAACGAGAAAACACTCGCGTGTTAGGATCCAACCCGGGGACCATGGACCTATACCAGTAGCTATAATAAATTAAATAAAATATTCATCGAACAAAAAAATTCTACTTAATTCATTAATTCCGGAATTACGCCACCATAAATCCAAAACTGAACTCTATCGATTATAGATATAACTTATTCTGAAAACGTCGGGCGAGTCGATAAATGTCAATTGATATAATCATTTCATATAAACTAACCCTCCATGGACTATCCGTACTGAAGTAGGATAATTTCCGTAAACCTTCTTCAAAACATCTTATCGTTATTTACCATTAACCCATTAGTGATCAATTAGTTCATAACCAATACGAACTCCCGGGATTGATCAGTTTTTAGGATCAACAAATAAGGGGATTGTCTTTCTACTTCCCGCAGGAAGAAATGGATTCCATATCTGTGAGACACACTTCTCACTCATTCCAAAATAGTGCCAACGTGAAAGTGATTCGGACCGTGCCTCATAGCGATCCCTAACGAACACATCAAACTCTATCCTGAAACAAGTAGGAGTCTGTAATCACTTCAGGATTATGGTTAATCCATATATGATCATCTTGTGATTTAATAAGTTTTCGCAATCACGGAATTATATGAGAAATGCATATTAAATCGGTTCAATTCTATATGACTCTCATCATATATAAATGCCCCACTTAGACAACCAATGTCGACAGTCCGGATAAGACTATCACACCATAAAGTGTTCTGGGCGCATTAATGGTGGTTTAATCAATAGACCCTATACTTTGATTAAGTTCACCACGGACTAACATTTCAAGTGTATCACCATAAAATTAATCCTCTTGTGTGTACCACACAAAGTTATATGGCTACATATGATACGACTTAGGATTTTCAGTAGTGTATTACTTATAAGCACGAAACAAATAATAAGATGAGAATAAATCTGTCATTTAATAATTCTAAAAAAAATTACATAAATTGTCTTTCGGGCGCTACAAAGATATATTTGTTGCTAGAAATACTCAATTTCATGAGTCTTATTTTCCTTTATTTAAATAGGTGTTGGGAAAGGCTAAATATCTTAGTGACATGCCCATTCCGTTACCAATAATGGACACTTTTGATGATCTGCTGAATGAATCAGCAGACCAGCAAGATATAGGGAGCTGTGGCATCTAATGAAGAGCATGCACCAGTAAACCAGGCACCTGAACCTACACAACTAAAAAGATCCACCAGAACAAGAAAATCACCAACCTTTTATCAAGGGGGTGCTCACACTGTTCTACAGACTCCACACCTGCTGAGTGCAGACATGAGTCTGGACAATCTCTCAGCAGACTATGCCGGATTCATTAATGCCATTGATGTTATTAAAGAGTCCTAAGACAAGCCATCAAGCATGATGAATGGAAGCAAGCAGTGCGACAAGAGATTGAAGCTCTACAAAAGACTCATACATGGGAAATAGTTGATCTGCCCCCAGGCAAGAAACCTTTTGGTGCAAATGGGGGTACAGAATCAAATACAACCCTGATGGTTCAGTAGAGAGATATAAAGCTAGGCTAGTAGCAAAAGGCTGCACTCAAACATATGGGATTGGTTATCAAAAAACTTTCTCACCTGTTATCAAAATCACAACAGTTAGTGCTTTACTTGCGGCATCAGCCAATAATTAGCATCTACATCAGATGGATGTCAACACTGCCTTTTTACGTGGAGATTTGCTGAAGAAGTATACATGAAATTACCTTCAGGTTGTGCAGCAACTAAACCAAATGAAGTTTGCAGACTTACTAAGTCATTGTATGGCCTCAAGCAAGCCACCAGACAATGGAATTGCATGTTGATTGAATCTTTGGAGGCTCAAGGAATCATCCAATCCAAAAATGACCACGGTTTATTTACAAAAGGGTCAGGACAGTCTTTAACTTTGCTGATGTATGTTGATGATATCATAGGAGCAAGCCCGTATGCCTGTGGCGGTGTCCGAGGGGGCTGTGTTTGAGAATGAACATAGCGGGAGGGGCAGGAGCGGGCAACATGGCCGACTTGAGACCAAATTTGGCAAGAGAGGTTCATAACACCAGAATTTTGTCCGGAGTAGAAATGGTGGGGAGGACCGAATCCTTTACTGCGTCCGTTCTCAAAAAGAATGTAAGCTGCGCACCATGACGAAGAAGCAATATGCGTGAATAGATAGTGTTGTTGTTTTTGTTTTTTTTAACAAATCAAAAGAAAATTAGAATCCCTATTTCACAAAGAGGACGGAGGATTTATATGAACTCCAACCCAAAAAAAAAGAATAGGAAAAACGCAAGGCTGATTTGTGGGTTGTTTCTTGAGGAAATATCGAAATCGAAAACAGAATCGAGAAAGAGAGAAAGAAGCTGCGTGGTATATGGCTTGGTTTTATTGTTGATGGCCGATGTAATTTGGAATAAGCGGTGGTAGTTTAAGCTTGCGTGAAGGGAAGCAGAAAGCTTGAGAAGAAGATTATGGCGGCAAGAATCAGGAAATATAATAGCTCAGGAAAGAAAAACAGGACGGGAAGTAGTCGGATATAGCCACCGGAGAAGAGGAAGCTCCGGTTTTGTTTGTTTTTTTGTTTTTTTGTTTTTTTTTTGGTGAAGAAATGGGTTAGGGTTTAGAGAAGAATTGACATAATGAAAGAGATTAAATTAACTGGCTCAAATACCATATCATAATTAGAATAATCGTATTTCATTGATTCAATATGAGTAATGGAAATACAAATATATAGGCTTGATTGTGTTAGCCAACAAGCCACTACAAGATAAATATTAAATATTAAATACAATAATCTAAGTATTTGAACTTATTCTAATATATCCTCAACACTGCATCTTCAATTGACACTTCATTTTTTATTTTTTTGTGACGCCCCGTCCCGGACACCGAGTCCTTATCCGGAAAGAACGCACGGCATGCATATTTTTTCTTTTCTTTAATAAATCAAAGAAGTATATATACGTCAGCCTACGTCATCATACATTAATATCAATTGCAAAGCGGAAGACTTAAAAGAACAACTCGGGAATGTCAAACGACAAACAAAACAGATCGATCAAAGTTCCAAATCAAGTCTAAGAGCATCCTCAAAAGAAACAACAGAATTAAATGTTGTTTAAACTATTACAATCCCAAATAAAAAAAATAAAACGGGAAGCTAAAAGACTAGTGGCATCTCAAACGTTAAACATTTACAATTCCAAGGTATTATTGAAATAATGGAAATTAAAATAAACTTCATCACGAACCCCAAGCTCAAACGTCTGCACCTTAACTATCGTCATAGCCAAACTCATCTACCTGCCAATCTTCTCGGGGTGGGGTACAATAAGGAAAAGGGGTAAGTACATTTTGTACTCAGTAAGGGGTAGAAGATTGATAACACATATTGATCTACACATCTACCACATATGTTGCATTAAAATACACTCCTCTCTGCTAAGTCTGTTAGCACCATCACGAGCAATTATCTATGTTACATTGTAATTCAAGGACATAATGCCCGAATGATGGGTATGCACCGGGACATACTCAGCACCTCATATGGCACGGATGGTTCCGTGTGAAACATTTCCCAAACCCCGAATATTGTCCGTTACGTATGAGAAATGATTTCATGCTGCGAATCATAAATGTGCCTCACGAAAAATTACAACATTTTAGCTTTTAGACTCATCACATATGTTTATTACGTAGTTAATCTAACCACCTAAGTTCATTCCACTTAAAAGCCTTCCTAAGGACATCTAGTCCTAGACAATCTAGATTAACTACCTAGAACGTTGTAAAAGACATCAATGGCTACTAAACCAATGACCCCGCAAGGTCTAAACAACCGCCTTCTGGGCTACCACCTTCTCCCCGCAGAGGGTCTCAGTTGTAGCGATTGATGCTAAGGCACCTGAAGTCGGAAGTTAGACTTTGTCAATTAACATTTAATGTCTCTAAAGACATGCACACCAAGTCACAGAGTGTAACACACCAAAACAAACTCGTTTAGAACATCCTCTTACCTTGATATGATTTATAACCGTTATCCAACAATCTTTCGGCGTTTCCTTCACCTACAAGAATTACAACATGTATCCTTTATTGTTTTATTATATATATATATATATATATATATATATATATATATATATATATATATATATATATATATATATTCAAATTCGAAAAAAAAAAAAAAAAACTTAATTAAAGGAAATCTAAAAGTGAACCAACACTTTCTCGTGTAGACCTTGCAAAAATGATGATTAGTGTTCTTCAACTTATTTTATATTTTATTGAGTTATTCATTCATCCATTTAATTATTTACTCAAACTCCATAGCATATATATTTAAATAGATACAAATGCAACCTTCGCACAATTCAAGTACACTTGCGAACCTTTATATTAGTCCCACTTGCTACCTTCGACCATTCTGGGTATATTTACCATGCATCAATTTCCACATATATAAACATGTACCCACAAATCCTCGATCCAAAATCCCGAGAAACCTTCTTAATACATATAAATATAAATTGCAGACATAGGTTAACATCAACTTCCTACGATGAAAGGTATAGTATTCTATCCAAAAAACAACAACAAAAATGCTATCTATGATTTCTACGATGATGATTCTAAGGAAGAACACCAAAAGGAAAACCTTATAATCATCCCGTGAATTCGATTTACGGAGAGTATTGGGAAGGATATTTACCTTGCACAAAGACACGATAAAAAGACTACACGAGCTCCTCTTCGTGCTGATCGTTGTGGTATGACTCGTCTGAAAATTCAACCAACACACGAATTGATATAATTTTCCAATGCTTGGTCTATCTTTTTAATGAAAGGCGACTGGGGAAGAAGGGTTTGGGTGAAACGCACAAAGAAGTTATGGGGAAGGTTATGGGAAAATCTTTTAATAAAAGGGATTGGCTGGAAATTAGGAAGTGTTTAATTTTTTTTTAATATTAATATTTCTAATTAATGGCTTGCCCAAAAACAGCGAACTTAGACATCGAGCATTTAGTTCTTTTTTTTTGAAAATAATAATAATAATAGTAGTAATAATAATTAAGAGAAAACAAAACTTTTTGAATGAAGCTTGATTGACAGAATTACCCCTATACGAAGATACCGGATATTACATTTTTCCTTCACTGCATTCAGTGTCACTGCATGCTTGTATGCCACTGCATCGGTTGTGAACCATTCGGACAAAAAAGCAGATTCAGTGTCATTGTATATGCTTGTATGTCACTCTATAAGTTGCGAACCGTTGAGAAAAAAAACAAATTT
This sequence comes from Gentiana straminea, assembly GCA_036785695.1. NCBI lineage: Eukaryota > Viridiplantae > Streptophyta > Magnoliopsida > Gentianales > Gentianaceae > Gentiana > Gentiana straminea. The sequence continues at coordinate 6,684,367 of JAVUPR010000224.1, read as the reverse complement.
TAGAAATTACTTCAAAAAAATTACAAACTAGACATCAAAATAAAATAGTCAAAAAAAAACATGAATTATGATAAGGATAATGATATAAATAATGATATAAAAAAGGCCCAGCATAAAACAGGGGGCTAGGCCCAGTTCAGGCCCATGTCAATATGTCAGAAACTGGGGAAGTTGTGTAACAGTAGCAGAATCACAAATACAACTTGAAGAAGAAAGACAAACGTGAAGGACAAGTCAAGCTAGTTGGCAGCGGTTAAGAAGCATCTGAATATTCCAGGAATATTCCATTGTTGACTGGAATATTCCAAGAATATTCTCCTTTGACCGTCGTGCTCATCAAGCTAGTTTTACCAGTATATAAATAAGTTGTAATAGTGAAACTATATACTTGAATAATACAATAAAGAGCTTACAATACTTTTCCTCATGGTATCATAGCGTAGTTAAAGCTCTTCTTTCGTTTCTTTCTTCTTCCTTTCTGTGTTTTTTGTGTTACTTTCATGGCAAATCAGCAGCAGATTGCTCCTATCAGTCCCTATTATCTCCATCCAAATGAAAACCCCTCACTTGTGCTGGTTCAACCTCCACTTGTTGGTAATAATTACCATGCATGGTCCCGTTCAATGAGAATGGCTCTCATGTCCAAAAACAAGTTAGGTTTCATCAATGGAAACTTAACAACACCTCCAATCAATGATCCAGAACATCATGCCTGGGAACAATGCAATAGCATGGTGCTCTCCTGGTTGCTCAATTCTGTATCTGCTTCAATTGCTCAGAGCGTTATGTGGCTGAATTCTGCAAGAGAAGTATGGCTCGATCTGCAGGAAAGGTTCTCCCACGGTGATCATTTTCGGCTATCAGACCTGCTAGAGGAGGTAAATTCTATCAGGCAAAGTGAGTTAAGTGTAACTGACTACTATACAAAGCTCAAAATATTATGGGAAGAACTCCTTATTCTTAGACCATACCCTAACTGTACCTGTAATCCTGTATGCAACTGTGGTGCTGTTAGAGTTTATAGGGAGTATTTTGAAACAGAGTGTGTTATCGGATTTCTAAAAGGCCTTACTGATAACTTTGCACCTGTTAAGGCACAAGTTATGCTCATGAATCCTTTACCACCTATTAATCAAGTGTTTGGTATGGCCATCAAGCATGAAAGATAGCTCAGTTACTGTCTTGGACATCCTGATAGGATTGATAGTCCTGTTATGACTGTGCAAAGGACAAATTCTAGTCAATCTAATGCTCCTAGTGGAAGTGTTCAGTTCCCAAAGAAACCTATGACAGGAAATAGGAATTTTCAATGCACTTACTGTGGACTGCAAGGACACACTGAAGACAGATGTTACAGAAAGCATGGATTTTCCCCAGGTGGAAGGGGAAAAGGAAGAAATGGTCCAGGACTTGGTAGAGGGAACAGAATTGCTGCAAATAATGTTGATATAGCAGAAGATAACCAGCGAGATCCTGGAAATCCATCCAACACATTCAACTTCACTCAGGAACAGTTGGATGAACTCAGAAATCTGCTGAATGTTGCACCAGCTCCTGGAAATAAAGAAGAAACAGAACATGTGGTAAACCAGGCTGTTGTACTTAGTGCCAATTTTGGACAACATACTGGTAAGTGTTAGGAACATTCTATTATGTTTTGATGATGGCCATACTAGCTGTTATAGCAAGCCTGAAATAAGTTAGAATTCTCTGTATAAGTCTTTACTTAGAGTCTGACAAGTTGTATAAGTTAAGTCAGACAAGTATTGTACTAGTTGGTAGGACGGAAAAGCAAGAACAGATATTCAGCATAGTGAAGCCAGCCAAGCACCAGCAGAGAAGTATGAAGACATTATGTTCTGACTTATAACCAAGGAAGTCTGTGATGACCTTGGATAAGTCTAAGTTATGTTTTAAGTGATGAAACTCATTGTTCAAATATGGTGTACACTGGTCTCACCCAAATCAAGGATCAGTGAAGTACAAAGACTCTCCAAAAACTAGAACAAAGAAGGAAACAATGATCGGCTGAGTAAACTGACTTTCGGCAAAGAGAAAACAAAACAGCAAAAAAAAGAACTAACGGCTAAGTCAGAAGGCTCACTCGACCGTTCTAAAAACGGTGAAGAGACATTTACAAGATCGATTTGATATACGATGAAGATTCGAAGATCATGCATTAAATGCACAAATCATTAAAGGATCAATCAAGGACGGATTTTCTGCTATACGTTTGAAGAAAGAATCCGATCACTGAAATCAAGGAGAATACAATTAAGGGGGAATCAAGAATAAAAGCAAGGGTTATTCCCTCATTAATATAGCCAACGGACGGAATTTCAAAAACCAAGGTTATTCAAGGCTATAAATAGAAGGCATTGACAGGAAAAGAAAACAATGATCAAGAAAGAAAAATCAAGCAGAAACTCTGTCAATTTGAAAAGCCTTCTCTCTGAACTTACAAAGACGTATCTAGTGATCAACTCAAGTATCGAACTACAAAGTCATACTCGAATTGAGATTGATCAAGCAAGTGTGTGAATCACATTCACATCAAACTCGAAGCAACCGAATCGAGGCAATCGAGAAGGAGTTGAATCTGTGATAGTTTGTTGAAGGATCTTAATCTTAAGGAACAAGAAAAAGGAAGACCGAATCACCGAAGCCGTTGTTGCGGTCAAGGAGTGATAGTCTTGTAGATTGTGAAGCTTGGGAAGCCAAGGACAATCATACTATTGTATCCGTGAAAACAATAGTGAATTCCTCCAATCATCACAAGAGAAGAGTGGATTAAGGGATTACACCACCCCGAACCACTATAAGCCTTGTGTCAATTTAATTTCGCAATTTACTTTACAAACATTTGTTTATTTAGCCTACATCATAACTTATATCCGTGATCGTCTACACCGATTTGAAAACAACATAGTAAGAAGGGACTTATCCGCCGCCTAAAAGCTTTTAAATATAAGAAAAGTTTTTGAAACTCCACTATAGTCATTCACCCCCCCTCGACTATAGTTTCACCCTTCTCTCGGGACCAACAATTGGTAGCGAGCGGTGTTCCTAGTATCGAACCTTGTTCGCATCTAATTTCGGTAACAAGGTGATCACATATTTTCAAAGCGCTTTTCAAATCGAGTTTTCCATTCACTGTCATTTATATATTCAATTATACTGATGGATTCCTCAAACTTCTTGTCAAAAGTACCTGTTTTTAATGTTAACAACTTTGATGAATATAAAATAAGAATGATGTCTCATCTTGCAGCAACTCATGAAGAGATGCTGGATGTAATCAATGATGGACCGATCACAATCACTATGGTGATAGGCACAGGAGCAGATCAAGGAAAGGAAATTGACAAACCTAAAAATGATTGGACCAAGGATGACAGGAGAAGAGCGAATCTGGACTTTGTTGCAAAAGACATGATCTTGAAGACCCTAGACAACAACATGTTCATGAGAATTAAAGACTGCAAAACAGCAAAGGAGATGTGGGACAAGCTATCATTGATAAATGAAGGATCTGAAGCAGTTAAAGAAAACAAATTATCTCGTTGCAAAACGAAGTTTGAGAACTTTAAAATGAAGGCCGGTGAATCCATTGATCAAATGGACAACGGATTCTCAAGCATCATCGGTGAATTACAACAAATTTGGACACATATATCCCCAAAAAGAAGTATGCTTGAAAATCTTGAGAGGACTACCCGAAAGATGGAAGATCATAACATCGAATCGAGAGGAACAACAAATCTTGCAAGCACCGACACTCGACACCGATGTCCCGCTTAAAAGCTCATGAATTTGAATTGAACGGCGAAGATGGTGCTCCGGCAGAGACACACAAAATCACCGCATTAATCGCACCCCAAAAAGTAACTTTGCCGAATGCATCAAGAAAGAGACACAAGAACTAAAAGAACAGTAGCTTTATTAGTTAAACGTTTTGACAGGTTTAAAAAGAAGCCATTCAAAGGAAATTCGTCATCAAACAAAAAGTCAAGCTCAAACAGAGACATGAAGAAGAAAGATGATGAATACAGATGCTTCAACTGCAACAAGAAAGGTCACGTCAAGGCTGATTATCCTGAAGAAAATGACAAAGATGATGAAAAGAAGAAATACAGAGCATCTAAAAAGAGAAAGAGCAAGAAGGCACTTAAGGCAGAATCCAGCAGTGAAAAGCATGAAGAATCATCTGATAATGACTCAGATGATAGTGATGAAGAAGACAAATTTCGAAAAATGAAAAAGCATGCCTATGCCTCATGACCAAAGAATTGGATGAAGATAAAAGTGATGGCTCAGACACTGAGGAAACAAGCCTATGTTTAATGGCTAAAGAATCAGATGAAACTGAGGTAACATCTAGTTCCTGTTCTTCATCTAATGCATCCACATCTAACACTGCACAATCCTCTAGTCTCCCATTAGATACAGCAGACCTAGTCCAAAATCTCATGACTAAATTTGATGAAATTGAAAAGAATCATGAAATTCTGGAAAAGGAATGCAAGGATCTAAGAAAAGAGAATAAGAGGTTAAAGAAAGAACTGGATGAAGCAAACGCTGAATTAACTAGTAAGGAGACCTACTTAAATGATCAACAAAAAGCAGATGATTATACATCTGTTACTAAAAGATCGCTTAAGAAAATCTCCCCACCAAAGTGAAGGTATCCACCGCACCACTAAAATCACCAAACTTAAAACCCTCAAAAAGGTTTGGATCCGGATCGGTCTTGGCTACAACGGTCGGGATGAAAGTAGGAATAATGATCAACACCATTCTAAATTCGGACCACTAGTGGACCAAAATTTAAAAAGGGACGACCATGGTTCCAACGGATCATCCCGTTCCGGTGAAGTCAAGACCCGGTGTAGTGAAACAAGAAACTAAATCCTCCTTCCAAATCAATCAAGAACCACGGCCATCTGAAAGGAAAAGGCAGACTTTACCCTTCAGAGGATGATTGGAATGTTGCACCTCCAAAATACAAGAGGAAACCATTCCACAAAATGCATCATGTGTTTAAGAAAAACCAAACTGTTCCTAGACACATGAAGCAAGAAAGGTTTCCTACTGCATATTGGAAAGTAAAGAAGGATGCAAATGCACCAAAGTGGAGAAAAGTATCGAATACCTTCGGTAAAAATACTAGAAGCTATTATGCCATGCCTTATACATATGAAGTTGATGACTTCAATTATCCAAAAAGAAGACCTTTTGGATACACCCTTGGTATGGGAGGCATGATTCTGCTAACAAGCATGGACCCAAACAAAGTGTTGGGTACCTAAACTTAATTAATCTGTTTTGTAGGATGTCTGGTACATAGACAGTGGATGTTCCAGACACATGACAGGAAACAAGAAATGGCTCACTGACTTCAAAGCTTTTGATGGACCCAAAGTCACATTTGAAGGTAAAGAAAACCCTGGCAAGATTAAGGGGGAAGGCACAATACTCAAGAACAATCTAAAGATTCAAAATGTGGCATATGTCAAGGGACTTAACTTCAATCTGATGAGCATCAGTCAATTCTGTGACAAAGGCTACAATGTGCACTTCAACAAAGAAGGATGCAAAGTGATTCACAGTCAAACCAACACAGTAGTTCTTGTAGGTAGAAGACAAGACAACATGTATGTGGTGGACTGGAAAACAGCCAAGGCAGAAACATGCCTACTTGTCAAGAATAAACAATCAACAAGCCGGATTTGGCACAGAAGATTAAATCACTCGAATTTCAAGACCATCAACAAACTATCAAGGAGCAAGCTAGTTGAAGGCTCCGTCGTAGATCGCATTCAAGAAAGAGAGTCTATGTGATGCTTGTCAAAAAGGAAAACAAATAAAAAGTTCATTCAAGTCAAAGCCTCATCAATCTACAACAAGAGTTCTACATCCGCCGCACATGGACTTGTTTGGACCAAATCACACCCGGTAAGTGTGAGTGGTAAGAAATACACTCTTGTAGTGGTGGATGACTTCTCAAAGTACACATCGACCATTTTCATGAACAAGAAGAAAGAAACACTCAAGAAGCTGCCAGATTTGTTGAGAAGACTCCAGAATGAGAAAGAGCTAAAGATTATCAAGATCAGATCAGATAGATGCACTAAATTTCTATATGAAATTATCAGAACCTATTGTGAAGAAAATGGAGTATTACATCAACTATCTGCAGCAGGAACTCCAGAACAAAATGGTGTTGCAGAAAGGAGAAACAGAACCATCAAGGAAGCAGTCGGGACAATGATAGCGAAGCATGTTTACCAAAGAAATTTTGGGCTGAAGCAACAAACACAAGCATGCCATACACAAAACAGATCAATCATCAACAAACATCATGGAAAAACTCCATATGAAATATGGAATGGTAGAAAACCCAATATCTATATTTTCATATGTTTGGATCAAAATGTTTTGTCTTAAACAGGAATCAACTGCATACCTTTGATGAGAAGGCTGATGAAGTAATCTTCATGGGATACTCAGACACCAGCAAAGCATTCAGAGTACTAAATACAAGAACTTTGGTGATTGAAGAATCAATACATGTGGTTTTTGATGAACCAAATACAAATGGTGAAGATCTTCAAGATCAAGAAGAGAAAGCACCACAGAGAGAAATCTATACAAATGCAACCATACCAACTACTATCCTGAATCATCATTTTGAAGATCAAGAGGAGCCACATACCAATACACCAGATGAAGCACCTGAAGTTGAAGTTCTTGCTCAGCATGAAGGTATGGAAGCACCAAGTGAAGATCAACTTCAACCTGACCTAAATTGGCTAAGAGACCATCCTGAAGAACAAGTCATTGGAGATATTCACACAGAGTCGAACCGAAGACAACCGGAGCACATGCTAACTTGCTTTCTATCACAAGTGGAAGCCAAGACCATAGATGATGCAATCCAAGATGCGATTGTATCACGACCATGCAAGAAGAACTAAATGAATTTGAAAGAAATGAAGTCTCGGGAACTAGTTGATAGACCGAAATGGCCAACATCATTGGTGCAAAATGGGTATTCGGGAACAAGATGGATGAGCAAGGAACTGTTGTCGAAACAAAGCAAGGCTAGTTGCAAAAGGCTATTCCCAAGTCAAGGAATAGATTATGATGAAACATTTGCTCCGGTAGCAAGATTGGAAGCAATCGACTTTTTCTAGCATTTGCGCACACAAAGACTTCAAAGTCTATCAAATGGATGTAAAGAGTGCATTCCTAAATGGACTTTTGGAAGAAGAAGAAGTTTATGTAGAACAACCTCCTGGATTTCAAATTAAAGGAAAAGAAGACAAAGTATACAAACTCAAGAAGGCCCTCTATGGCCTCAAACAGCACCTAGAGCCTGGTATGAAACACTCGTCACGCTTTCGATCAAGAATGGATTCAACAAAGGAACTATTGACAAGACTCTATTTAAACTCGGAGGAAGGAGCAAGCACATTGCTAGTACAAATCTATGTTGATGATAAAATCTTTGGATCGAGGATGAAAAAGCGTGTGAGAAATTTGCAAACCTGATGAAGAGCAAATTTCAGATGAGCATGATGGGAGAATTAAACTACTTCCTTGGCCTTCAAGTAAAGCAAATGAAGGATGGCATTTTCATTAGTCAAGCAAAGTATACAAGAGATTTGATACACAAGTATGGGATGGATACAAGTGGCACGACGGAGACACACCAATGTGTGCCGCAGTCATACTTGGAAAAGATGATGGAGGAAAAGATGTTGATCGAAAATGTATAGAGGAATTATTGGATCATTATTATACTTAACTGCAAGCAGACCTGACATAGCATTTGCAGTAGGAGTGTGTGCAAGATTTCAAGCTCAACCAAAAGAATCACATCTTCTAGCGGCTAAAAGGATAATCAAATACCGAAAAACACTATAAATGTTGGTATTTGGTATCCAAAAGATGGAGGATTTACATTGATATCATATTCGGACTCGACTATGCCGGATGCAAAATAGATAGAAAAAGCACCTCGGAACTTGCCAAATGCTAGGAACCGAGACTAGTCTCTTGGTTCGGTAAAAAAGCAAAACTCCATATCTACATCAACAACGCGAAATATATAGCGACAGGTAGGGCGATGTGCACAAGTACTTGTGGATAAGACAACGGCTAATGGACTATGGAGTAGAAGAGAAAACAATTCCAATCATGTGTGATAACACAAGTGCAATATCTATTACGTAAAATCCAAACATTGCACTCAAGAACAAAGCATATTGATGTAAGACATCATTTTATCGAGACCATGTTGAAAAGGGGGATGTCATCCTAAAACACATACCCACCGAAGATCAATTGGCTGACATCTTCACTAAACCACTCGGTTATGAAAGATTCGGTAAGCTAAGAACCGAGTTAGGAATGATTGAAATTGAATAAGTATCAAACGGCGGCTAACCGGAGTAATCGGCTAAGTGACTTCATTAACGGTACGACCTTTGCCGTTACGGGAGATGATCTTGCAAGTAAGGCACCGGTATCCAAATGCGAAGGTAACTTAACCGATTGTTAGGAACAGGTCAAATGGCGCAACTAAGTGAAGAACCTATTGGGACGGCTAAGTGACCAAGGCAAGCACTTCACCGAAATAAAGACTTGGACAAATTATAAGTGTGAACAAAATCAATTCGATTACACGTGGAGAATAAGGAAATTATGGAGGATTATTCGTACACACGTGGCGATCAACTTATGATCATGGAGGTAATTATATTATTTTTCGAATTATAAACTCCTCGATTCCCGGGCTCTATCATTACTTGCCTCAAACCACACCCCCATTCCACTCGAATATCGCGATTTTCATACACAAAATCATGCCATTATGCCACAAAATCCTTCCATATTCAAAACCACGTTCACACTACCCAAATCACACTATAAAAACAAGACTTAGAGATTTTCAGAAATCTTTACGCTTTCTTGTCAATTACAAACCCTACTATTGTTTCTTTCTATTGCAAACTCAAATCCATTTTCAAAACTTCTCAACTTTTCAAAAATGGCATCATCCTCCACAAACACCCAAGATGGATATGAAAAATCGATTGCCACAGGATCCTTCTTTCAAGAAGAACACTACTTGAAACTGTGTGGAAATGACGAAGATGCCAAACGATTAGCAGCAGGTTGCAAAATCCTTAAACTATCAACCTTTCTCAATCCTCCTATAACCGAAGTTTGCTATGAAAGTCTGATTTCCTTCGGGAAATCTGCTCAATACGTGCCTGGGCTCCCTGCTGAAGAAGGTGACGAATGGGAAGAAGACAAGATTGTAGCATCTGTCAACGGAAAGGAAGTGGCGATTACAAAAAAGGTAATTCAAAAACATCTTAAACTTTCAAATAACGGTCAAGCAAAAGTGACACTTGTATCACAAAACTTGGATGATTTCTGGGCAACCATTGCCAAAACGGCAAACCCAGGATCAACAAAGGTCAATTGTTTGAGATCTGCTTTAAAGAAACCATTCAATGAGTTCAGTGCCCTAATTGGCAAGACCATTGAAGGAAAATTGGGAGCAAATAATGCAATGACTGAAATCAGGATGAGGCTGATAGGAATCATCTACAATAATCTGCAATTCAACTGGGCAAAATACTTCTTTATAAGACTCAAAGAGCAAATCCAAGGTGAAGTAAAAGCAGCAAACAAGGGGACAAAAGAAGGAAAGACTAAGAAAGGACAATTCTGGGTGAAAACGTCATATGGCATTAGTTACACTACTTGTTGCAATGTCTTAAAGTCCCCACAGTACAACTCCACAAACTGCATGAATCCAAAGTCATGTTTACTTATGTTAAACAACAACAACAGAATGTAAGAGAAGGGAAGAGGAAGAAATCCACACGCAGCACCACCGGTCAAAGAAAGAAACAAAAGATTCAGCGAAGTCTGGAAACGACAGACTTTGGACAATTGATTGATGAAGAAGAAGAGGAAGAAGGTTCTGACACTGAAGCAGAACAGCAAGAAGAAGAAATCAGTGGGGATGAACAGCACCCTAATAAAGAAAACACTGGAGAGGATGAGGAATCATCTCCAGAAGAAGCTGTACAATTATCTGCAAACGATTTAGATGATCGAATTGCAGAATATCTTGAGTGGAAGGAAGGCGATTCCAAACAACAGCTTCAAGACTCAGATCACATGCTTGCTGAAGAAGCATGTGTTAGGAAATCTACGCGGGAACGTAGCGGAATTCAAAAATTTATTTCCTATCGACCCAAGATCGACTTCGTTTAAGCAATAAACAAACAAGTAGTAGACGGTGGTTACCTTGGTTGATCTAAAAGATCGACGCTTTGACCGTCTAAGGAGAGTAGTTCTGCATAGAGCCGCCCAAGTGTTCGGCCTCTACCGCTAGTCCACACGAACAGCCCGCCGGAATCCCACCATGGATTGCTATCGGAAAACCCCGGTTGCTAGACCGGACTTTTTCCTCCCTCACAAACTCACTATGGGAAGCCCCCTCTTTCTTACACAAGAACTATGAGTTCTTGCAATTTTTCACAAGAACAATTGCTCTTGGAAGAATGGTGCACTAAAGAGCTTGGCAAGCCCTCTTATTTATACTAGAGAGGGGCGCCCATAATGCCTTGTAGGAAGGGAAAACCCTTTTCCAATAAAATAAAGAAAAGCAATTAATGTGATTGATTTATCTCATTTAATTTAATATCTTATATTAAATATTTCCAAGATATTGTCAATATCTAATATTGACTATCTTTATTTCATTACCATAAATCAATTTACACATGTGTGCAAATCTATAGTCATTAATGTCTAATATTAATATATGATAATCTTATTAATTAAATTGCACAATCCAAGTGTGTCATACACACTCAATGTGGCGCCATTTACTTTCCAAAATTGACTTATGGAAAATTCTTTAATTAATATAATGCTATGATTAATTAATTTGCAAAATCTATATATATCATATATCATTAATTTCGAAAATATATGTATCAATATACATATTTAATTAATCATCATAATTAATATCTTGTATTATATTTATTCATAATAAATAAATACCACCATATTAATTTACCACTATAACCTTTATAGTCTCGAGATAAACTTTCCTTATTTGGTTATCATCTATAACCACATTTTAATCCGGTTTGGATATTCATATGTGTGTGACCCGATAGGCTTCCGAATATGTTGGCCGTAGACACAAAGTGCAAATTACGAAAATGCCCTTCATGCCTAACGATCACGGGATAGCGTCTAGCAACACACCGTGACCCCCAATCATCGGAAGAGTCAAATGCAATGACTACTACCTTTCATGTGAAACAGTTACCGTGTAACTTACAATCCTATCGCTGTAATAATATCCATACGGTCGTTAGCCAATTGTCAAAACATCAACGACCGTATCTTATAATCTGGATATCATGCTCTCTCGAAGTAACACATTTACTCCCACTTTGCAAAGATTCACGAGAGTAAGACATTCCTTATAAGAAGGCCATTTCGGATATTCGATCCCAATCATAGGATACGCGATTCCCGGACGACCAATCATGTATACTCCGCATGCTTCAATATCATACCCAATCACTACCGCATGATCGCCCCGTGGCTAGGGGAAACCTCAATAGTGTCAAAGCATGACAATCCACACCGTGATGCCATGAAGACTCCGGTCCTAAGGATAATTACACAACCGCCACAAAGTGTGACACTTAACCGTGTAAGTGGGTCGATCCCCAACGTACGCATTCTCTAATACACGTCCACGTACAGGTCCAAGTGTCTCTACACTTCGATAGACGAGATCTATCCCCGCCCTTAAAGACAGAGGACATCCAATACGTGCTAGTCCGTTTATACTATCAATGCCCCGTTTAATAGTACATCGGCCCTGTAGAGACATTTAAGTATCAAACTTATTAAAGTGATTAGAGATCTCATCAACCATAATCGCCTATCATGGTTTCTCTATCACAGTTTAATACTAAGGACGTTATCATATAACAATTCACAAATATATGACAACAGAAAAGCCATTTAATATATGTATAAACATAAAGAAATAGTAGAAATGATCCGACCCGGTCGGATCCGGTCCAACCCGATTGGGTTTAGGACACTATTTCAACAATCTCCCACTTGGCCTAAAACCAATCACTCGCGCACACAAGACCAAGTTGAAACACAAGAATCTCATGCTATACTCGCAACCAGCCCTAGCCATAAACGGATCGCTATCCGTGGGGACCCAGACTATCTTCATATCACGTTCCAAATGACCAAGTCAAAGGAACCGCCTCAACACACACATGAATCTCTGACGAGACCCTGGTCTTTGCTTCAAGCAATGAATCCACTTACTATATCAGCTATATAGAAAAGGTGGAAGAACCGCACAAGGTTCGGGAATGAACCTTCGGATCCATGTATCGCTCCCGCCGCGCCTCTAAGGCACTACCGTGTTTTGGCCTACTTGTAGAATTTACAGGTGACCCATATGCTAGAACATTTCCACTCACCGTATCACTTAATCAAAGTGACTGCAAACCCAGACTGTAGCTCCCACTCGCCTTCATAAGACTCAGGATATACGTCTGTATAACTATATTTATCTGATTCCAAGTTTCGATAAACTAGGAAACTTTCCTTAACTTGTTTAAGGATAATCTCGACATTCACCATATTTACTTTCATACTTGCTCATGACTATTCATGGACTATGAACATCCAGCATTACCTTTATGATGGTTTCTATCGCAGTAGCAAAGGAAACCTTCCATAAGCATCATCTTTCACCTGATCCTTAGGACCAACGTCCTAACATAGATAGATCTCGCGATCAATGCTAAACTTCTTTTAGCATCACATCTATACAGGTAAACAATAATCTAACAGCGGTTAAATCTATCATTGTAGATTCTTATTTCTAAAATAAGAACTGCTAATCCAAGTGCTTTCGTAAAGACCTTGAACTACCAAACATTAATTGACTGTGACATGGGGAGATGATTCCCGAGAGAGATATCCAATACCTTACTCAAAAATCGTAACACACTCCCACTATCCAACTTGCACATTGGCATATTCTTCTTTTGACTAAATCAAACTCCTTTGATTATCAAACAAAGGAACCGTCTAGAGAAACTTGTTTGAGTCCATAAATGGATCTCGTGGGCTCACATATCATGTTATTGTCTATGAACATCGAGTTGTTAGCCCAACGTCTTCAACACTATCATATAGCCATGATACGACGTCATAACAAGTATTATCTGAATAGAACTGGGCTCAGCCTTACAGGGACATTCCCTCTAGGTAAGACATACTAGGTTCATAACCTGGTTGTCACTGATGGAGCCTAATTCAGATATTATGGCTCCTGGCCATATCTCTCAATCTTGCCTTTCAAACATTCTTTCATAAGCCGTGAGATATTCATTCTTCAAGATGAACGTACCTGCAGCCCTTTCAGGATTGAGGTTATCTACAGACTTATAGAACTTTTGTGTGCACTGAGCAGTGTTTTACACCTCATCGCTATGTGGCGTCTGCTCATGTTCCAATGGTTGAATATATCTTTGTGGTTCTCAAACTCTTTTGAGATCTGATTCACTCCCACTGTTTCTCTTGGAAGAAACACTTCCTCTAGAAGACAGCATGTTTGGAGACAAACACCTTTTGCTCCGCGGACGAGTAAATAATATCTAGCGTACTTGCTAAGATATTCCACAAAGTCTCATACGTCGTACTAGGCTCCAAGCCTTTCTGACTTTGCCTATGAAAACTTCAAATCATCGGTTAAGATAGATTCGATATTATCCTCTTCCATATCTAATATGGAATTTATTCAACCTTTATTCTTTGGAACTTGATTAAGTCTAAGGGCACTATCCCGAAACGGGTAAGGGATACTTCGCATGGCTTGCGTCACACATTTATCATATAAAGTGTTGTTTCCATTTTGGGAACACAATCTAATTGCGTATCCCAAAGATGGTATCCTTCGAGGGAGAATCTCATTCCTTTTCAGACGACTTCTGAAACACCCTTCAGGTATTAATTACTTCAATCCAATTGAAGATTAATTCCTAAGAAGTTCATCAATCTCATATTCGTACTAGCTCGAACTTTTCGGGCTTTCCGAATTGTCGTACTTCAATAAGTGCATTCAACTATTTCTAAAATAGTCATAGAGATTAATAAACAATTTATTTGTGGCATTAATTGTCATAAGCCAACAAACATCGGTATGTTTAGGCTTTAGACAATTTTTCTAGATTTTATAACCCTTTCATAAAAGGGTATTTTAGTCATCTTTAGATAAGATACTTATTACCTATATGATTCATAATCATATGGTTCAACATCATCAGAATGACGTTTGATTACACGCTTCCATTCTAAAGAGATTATGTCTAGAACAACTACAAATATCAAGGATAACAGCCATTCAAATATTTAGTTGAGATCTCATCACATATATCAACTATATAGTGACTTCAATCTAGTATGTTAGATTCAGTGACCTTCCAACTTTATCGGAATAACATTTATTCTTTACAATTGAATATGTCTACTAAATCCTAACAGATAACTATAAGTACGTCTTCATAAGAACCGGAACATAATAACATTTATTTAGTCCCCTTATCAATTTACTAGATCCTGAATATGGTAAGTATTACAACATTTGCTTCACCTTCCATATCTGCATTTAATCTTTCTAATTTAATCACACTCGTAAGGTATCATATATTTTAGAGTTGACTTTGAACTTAGATAGATTTATCTCAACTCACTTGCCTAGAATAGAAACTTCAATAAGTTCTCTATTTAAGCACATGCCTTAAATTTCCTTTTTAATCCTTTAAGCACTTGTAAATATTTCTTAGTGTAGTCTTCATAAGACTTAGAAAGATCACAAGAGCTATGTCTTTAATTTCCTTTCATAAAGAAAATCTAAAGTTTATTAAATAGTTTATTTAACCTTTTGAATCGTATTCAAAACATTGACTATTTAATTAACCTTTAAGCAATGATAGAATTAAGTCGATACTTAAATCTTACAATTTTGAAAACAACCTTTCCAAAATTAGATGTGGTCATTCTTATCCAACGTTTGAATTAATTGTCATCGTATGATCGAATGATCATCTTGGATCGTATCCAATATATGACTAATTCGTTGAAACTTATTTCAAATGATTTAATCATATCATGAGCTTCCGCTTTCATTAATAATTAAAGTCTCGAGCACCGTATCAATTACGTAATCTCCTTGTCTCTAACTACTATAACGGGATGGCTCATGTCATTGCTTATTTTAAAAGGATTAAAATTACTTAACCATATTTGAGAACGTTTCTCAAAATTAACAGTCATAATTTGGTTTTACTAATCGAGAATAAAACATAAATATAAAGTTTGCTAAAAGTACAACATAAAATTGAAAATAAAAGAGTGTTGTTGTTTATACACGCAAAATCAAAAATGGTCTTTTGGTTTATGATTTTGCTCCCACTAGTCAACTACTCCCAATTGACTTTCAAGAATCTTTCAAAATTATTTAGTGGCCAAGATCCCATCTGGTTACCCCGATTCCCGACGAGGGCCGATCAACCGGAATAATTCGAAAGGTATGTAACTCTTACCAATCACATCTCTATGTGACTCTTGGTGGTTGACTAGTCAACTCTTTGACAATTCGCATCTTTATGTGGTAGTCAACCCCTTGCCTCTAGAATAAGACGGTCCTGACGAGGGCCAATCACCGCAATACTCTAGTCAAGTCATAACCCAATATTCGCGAGATCTCATACGATCATATCTCAATAACGACGATATACCCGTGGTAGGTCAACTCCCGACGAGGGCCGATCAGTTGGATCCGAACAAAGGCTCTTCACCGTCGCTATAATATTGGGAGACAATTTTTCGACTTGATTTTTGTTGTGGAAGTATTTATGTAAATTAATTCACTTAATTAATTTTAATTACGGTCTCATCAAATATATCTATCTCTATAGACATACATCCTACACATTTATCTAGATCGTGCCTAGTCATGCATCTATCGTATCATATAAAATAAATACAAGCACAAAATAAATAAATGCGTAAAGTAACCGGTATGATCATGGACTTTTCCTAGGTGCGGTTTCGAATACAAACTGACGAAACCGCGGGTCACAATCTAAGGGTAGTGCAACCGCCAATAGGATCTTTAATGCTCCATTCTCCAATGGGATCTTTATTTTCGTCTTTCTTTGGTCTCCATCTTCTGCTCCATTCTTGTTACATTTAATTCTATCTAATAAAATAAATACACCCGGCGCACACGGGGGGAGCTAATGGGAATGGGATGAATGCAGAAAATAAACTAGGTCACGTTCCTCATAACGGCCTAGGACAATTTTTAAAACAACAGAAAATTAAATCATTCACATCTATCCTATCGGTCGAGTCTGTCAACGTTCTAGCTAACAGCAGTAACATTATGGACACTGCCTCAGCTGCGCCACTCCAGTCAAGACAACCCCCGGCATAGAGATAGGGGGAACAGCAGCTCAAGCCACACCAGCATACACATCTACCCAAATACTTGAAGATCTAGATGTACATGCAGATGTCACTCAACATCAAGACAAGGGACAAAAACAGATCCAGAACCAGCTGAAACAAGGCAGAAACTCTCTCAGCTGAACACTGGCATTACACATGAAACTTTTGAGAAGGCGGCAGACTTGCTGGCTGAAGAATTGGAACAGCAAGCAATGTATCTCAGATCCATGACTTCAGCTTTTAATGACAAAAGCTCCTCCATTGAAAACAAGTTTCAAGCCATTGCAGAATACATTGATGCACAAATTATTATTGTTCAACAACAAGGAGAACTGATGAAGCAACTCAACATCAATATCACTAACAGTCTTGCAGGCCTCAGGCAACACATTTCCCAAGAAAACGAATCACTGGCAGTAGCTTTTGGGACTAAGAGAAATTGAATGATCACAACAAAAGGTTCACTTCCATTGAATCAAAACTTGACTCTCTGATTGGAACGGCAGAAGCCACCAATAGCATCCTACTCCAGCAAAGGGATGATGCTGCCAAAAAGGGGGAAAACCAGGATAAGCCTAAAGGATCAACAATCAGACCCCCAAACTTCACTGAAGAACAACTGAGGGCAAGAGACAGAGAAATAAGAATCAGAAATGAAGCAGAAGAACAGCAAAGAAGGGTCAGAGAAGAAAGGGAAAAGACCCTAAAGGAACCCTGCATTGGATTTCCCCACCCTATGCAAAGAAGAGATGATGAAGAGACAGGTCCGGCAGATAGCAAAGGCCTGGATCTAGTCGGCAAAGAGGATCAGCCAGTCAACACAGACTCAGCACCAGAGGAAAAACCAGCAGAGGTAGCAGCAGCTCCAGATATACTGAGGAGCACAGGACGTACACTGGTCACCAAAGCAAAGCAGAATATGATGCAGATGTCTTGGACCATGTAAGAGAATTTTTAGAGTACAAGAAGGACTTTATCCTCACTCCTCAAAAGATGAAGCCAGGCCGACCGGCTAAGCTATCGGGATGAAAGATGAGAATTGATATGGCCAAACTCTACAATGAAGTCAAAAGAGAATTTGCATTTCTCAAACAAGCCAACAACAAACCAAGCTCGCCATACCACTATCCGCAAAAGGACCGGAAGACTTGCCGACCGAACAACAAGAAGAATTCAAACATATGGCAAAATTCTTCAATCCTATGGGGAGAATGGAAAAACAGGAGCAAGTGGAGTCTTTACAAAAGCCTCAAGTTTGCGGATTCACATATTGCGAGGCCGGGGAAAGACTTGAAAAATATTTTGGAGAACCTAAGGCAAATGAGACCATGCTCGATTTCAATAGACTCTTTGCCAAAAGAGTTTTCCGGGTGTATCTCGAATACACAACTTTGGCTTAACTTGGAAGTGGAAGTTTCCGAAATTGACCGGAAAGACATGGAAGAGGTTCGGACTACAAAATTCAAGAGGTACAAGGCTGAATTGAGCAAAATGTAGTTTGTAACACTTGAATAAAGTCTTAGAACTTATTGCCCTATGATGGAAGAATAAAATTGTTGAACTTTTAATCTGTTGTGTATTATGAAAATTTTGATTACTTATGTTCGGGCTTATGAGGGTTTTGGCATCATAAAAAAGGGGGAAATTATTAGGAACATTCTATTATGTTTTGATGATGGCCATACTAGCTATTATAGCAAGCTCGAAATAAGTTAGAATTCTCTCGTATAAGTCTTTACTTAGAGTCGACAAGTTGTATAAGTTAAGTCGGACAAGTATTGTACTAGTTGGTAGGACGGCAAAGCAAGAACAGATATTCAGCATAGTGAAGCCAGCCAAGCACCAGCAGAGAAGTATGAAGACATTATGGTCTGACTTATAACCAAGGAAGTCTATGATGACCTTGGATAAGTCTAAGTTATGTTTTAAGTGATGAAACTCAATGTTCAAATATGGTGTACACTGGTCTCACCCAAATCAAGGATCAGTGAAGTACAAAGACTCTCCAAAAACTAGAACAAAGAAGGAAACAGTGAATCGGCTGAGTAAACTGACTTTCGGCAAAGAGAAAACAAAATAGCAAAAAAAAGAACTAACGGCTAAGTCAGAAGGCTCACTCGACCGTTCTAAAAACGGCGAAGAGACATTTACAAGATCAGATTTGATATACGATGAAGATTCAGAAGATCATGCATTAAATGCACAAATCATTAAAGGATCAATCAAGGACGGATTTTCTGCTATACGTTTGAAGAAAGAATCCGATCACTGAAATGAAGGAGAATACAATTAAGGGGGAATCAAGAATAAAATCAAGGTTATTCCCTCACTAATATAGCCAACGGACGGAATTTCAAAAACCAAGGTTATTCAAGGCTATAAATAGAAGGCATTGACAGGAAAAGAAAACAATGATCAAGAAAGAAAAATCAAGCAGAAACTCTGTCAATTTGAAAAGCCTTCTCTCTGAACTTACAAAGACGTATCTAGTGATCAACTCAAGTATCAGAACTACAAAGTCATACTCAGAAATGAGATTGATCAAGCAAGTGTGTGAATCACATTCACATCAAACTGAAGCAACTGAATCAGAGGCAATCTGAGAAGAAGTTGAATCTGTGATAGCTGTTGAAGGATCTTAATCTTAAGGAACAAAGAAAAGGAAGACGAATCACCGAAGCATTTGCGGTCAAGGAGTGATAGTCTTGTAGATTGTGAAGCTTGGGAAGCCAAGGACAATCATACTATTGTATCTGTGAAAACAATAGTGAATTCCTCCAATCATCACGGAGAAGAGTGGATTAAGGGATTACACCACCCCGAACCACTATAAGCCTTGTGTCAATTTAATTTCGCAATTTACTTTACGGCATTTGTTTATTTAGCCTACATCATAACTTATATCCGAGATCGTCTACACTGATTTGAAAACAACATAGTAAGAAGGGACTTATCTGCTGCCTAAAAGCTTTTAAATATAAGAATAGTTTTTGAAACTCCACTATAGTCATTCACCCCCCCCCTCTGACTATAGTTTCACCCTTCTCTGGGACCAACAGTAAGTCTAATGGTAAGTTTGGACATTCTTACTCAAAAAAATGGATTATAGACTCAGGTGCATCAGATCATATATCATGTGATCTTGCTGTTTTTTCATCCTACATTACCATTCCTAAGACCTATGTTACTCTACCAGATGGTAAAACTATCCTGGCAACTCATAAAGGAACTGTCAAACTCACCAAAGAACTTACTCTCTTTAAAGTACTACACATACCAGCATTCAATCATAACCTTCTATCTCTTAGCAAATTGTTAACAAATAAATCATTGTCTGTTACTTTCACCACTAACTTTTGAGTTATTCAGGAGCATATGACCAGGAAACTGATTGTCTTAGCTAGACAAATCCATGGATTGTAATACTTCACTCCAGTCAACATCCACCAACATCACCAGTCCTACAATCTTTCCAGTCATCCCACTGAATCAGACCACAAGTTCAAGAGTGTCATGTTATCTAGTAAGCCAGATGCTTACCTATGGCATCTTAGGTTAGGGCACATGTCCAATAAAGTTGTTCATGATGTTAGGCTAATAGAGCCAGTTGTTTGTTCTTTTGAAATAAATGAATGTACTGTTTGTTATCTTTCTAAGCAAAAGAAATTATCCTTTCCTCTAAGTGATTCCATGGCCGCAACATTCTTTGATTTAGTGCATGTTGATATATGGGGACCATATAGGAAAGCTACCATCTATGATGAAAGATATTTCTTAAATATAGTGGATGATTTCACAAGGTATACTTGGGTTTTTCTTCTTAAAGCCAAATCTCAGGCAAGTTCATTAGTGAAATGGTTTTGTGCTTTTACTAACACTCAGTTTGGGAAACAGATCAAAACTCTCAGATCTGATAATGGTCAAGAGTTCAATCTAAGTGAATTTTATGCTACACATGGAATCATTCACCAAACTTCATGTGTTAACACCCCTGAACAAAACGGGATAGTCGAGAGGAAGCATCAACATATCCTCAATGTTGCTAGAGCCTTAAAAATCCAGTCCAATATTCCTATAGCCTATTGGGGGTTTTGCATTCAGCATGCTGTCACTCTTATTAACCTCACTCCTTCACCAAAAATACAACACCAAAGTCCATACCAAAGATTATTCTCCAAACCCCCACAATATTCAAATCTTAGAGTTTTTGGTTGCCTTGCTTTTGCTAGCACACCCAGTCCAAACAGAGGGAAATTTGAGGACAGAAGTACACCTTGTGCTTTCATTGGATATCCACCCACGGTCAAAGGCTATTTCCTTCTTAACCTAAAAACAAAGCACATATTCATATCTTGAAATGTCTTGTTTCATGAAGACATTTTTCCCTTCACACTCAAGGCAGTCACAGAGCAATGTTCCTTATCTTACTCCTACCCTTTACCAACCTGTCAATCCCATTTACCATTTGACCTCACTACAGCTCCTTATGGCACATACAGTGAACGAAATACCATCTACCACTCTTCACCACAAACTCTCACTTCCACACAATCCAATACATCAGCATCACCAAACTCACCATCACATTCCTTATCTAGCCCACCATCACATTCCTCACCATTACCACACACAACATCTACATCCACAACCAACAACTCTCCACCACTTCCCATCAGACAGTCCACCAGACCCTCAAGAACCCCTCAATATCTACAAGACTACATATGCAATAATGTCAACAGAACTACCAAATACCCTATCCAAGATTACATGACATATGATTTGTTGACACCTAACTATAAAAAATTCGTTTTGAGTGTGAATGTTGCAGATGAACCAGCAACATACCGGCAAGCTATCAAAGATGAGAAGTGGAGGCAAGCAATGGATGCTGAAATTGCAGCACTACAAAACAATCACACATGGGATGTGGTGCCTCTTCCAAAAGGGAAAAGGCCCACAGGGTGTAGATGGGTTTACAGGATCAAGTATCTACCTGATGGTCAAATAGAAAGATACAAGGCCCGCTTAGTAGCAAGAGGATACACCCAACAATGGGGAATTGATTACACAGACACATATGTACCAGTGGCTAAGTTAACAACAGTTCGAATCTTAATTGCCGTTGCTGCTACAACTGGTTGGCACTTAGAGCAATTGGACATCAACAACGCTTATTTACACGGAGACCTAACTGAAGAAGTCTTTATGCAAATACCTCCAGGGTTTCAAACATCTATCCCTAATCCTGCGTGTAAACTTTGAAAATCACTTTACGGTCTTAAACAGGCCGGAAGGCAATGGAATGCTAAATTGACCTCTTATCTACTGCAAATTGGATTTACACAATCCCGCAGTGACTACAGCCTGTTTACTAAAGGAAAAGGTGCTACTTTTGTTGCTCTGTTGGTCTACGTTGATGACATCCTACTTACAGGTCCTAATCATGCCTTAATTGCCGACATTAAAACTCAGCTCGACTCAACCTTCAAAATTAAAGTTCTGGGGAAGGTTCACTATTTCCTAGGGGTTGAAATAGAAAGAGGGCCCAAAGGGATTACCTTGTTACAGGGAAAATACACCCTGGATCTGTTATCTGAGTATGGTCTCTTGGCATGCAAGCCGGCATCAACTCCAATGGAAACCAATTGCAAACTTGCCAAGGACGACTCACCACGCCTTTCCGACAACTCCGGTTATCGTAGCCTCATTGGAAAATTGATCTACCTGACCTTCACTCGACCGGATATAAGTCTGGCCGTTCAGCAGCTCTCCCAGTTCCTGGATTGCCCCACTGAAAATCATCAACAAGCAGCCATTCGAGTTCTCCGGTTTCTCAAAGATTCCCCAGCACAAGGCTTATTATATCCTTCAGACTCCGATTGCACACTCAAGGCCTTCACCGACTGCTCGCCCATTTCACTCATCGCTTATTCGGATTCCGATTGGGCAGGATGCGTTGATACCCGTCGCTCTACCACCGGATGGTGTGTTTTTCTCGGCAAAGCTTTAATCTCATGGAAAGCGAAGAAGCAGAGCACCGTTTCAAGAAGCTCAGCGGAGGCGGAGTATAGAGCTCTTGCAGCAACTTCATGTGAAATAAAGTGGATCGTGTACCTGTTGACCGATCTGGGCCTCAGGCCCAATTTGCCAATACCACTTCACTGTGACAACCAGAGTGCTTGTTACATAGTTCAAAACCCGGTGTTCCACGAACGGACCAAGCACATAGAATTGGACTGTCATTTTATTCGTGATAAGTATCAATCCGGACTTCTCATGCCCACGGCAATACCCACCGAGAATCAGTTGGCCGACATTTTTACGAAGCCGCTCGATGGCCCACGTTTCAATTATCTATCGGCACAACTTGGCACTTATTCTATTTTTCCGAAGTCCGGCTTGCGGGGGGGTGATAAGGATAATGATATAAATAATGATATAAAAAAGGCCAGGCATAAAACAGGGGGCTAGGCCCAGTTCAGGCCCAAGTCAATATGTCAGAAACTGGGGAAGTTGTGTAACAGCTGCAGAATCACAAATACAACTTGAAGAAGAAAGACAAACGTGAAGGACAAGTCAAGCTAGTTGGCAGCGGTTAAGAAGCATCTGAATATTCCAGGAATATTCCATTGTTGATCGGAATATTCCAAGAATATTCTCCTTTGACCGTCGTGCTCATCAAGCTAGTTTTACCAGTATATAAATAAGTTGTAATAGTGAAACTATATACTTGAATAATACAATAAAGAGCTTACAATACTTTTCCTCAAATTATGGTGAAACATTATGATAATTGGTGGTGTCGTTAAAAAGATACAAATGTTTTAAAAAAATCAAGTTGCAGAAATAAAGTAATAATAATTTTCTTAAAAAAAAGCCTCACTTAATTATTTTTTGTGCGTGACTTTTTTTTTTCAGACAATCAATGTGAGGACAATTTGCTACATTTTTATTGGATTTGTCCTTATAAACAATCTCTATCTCTACTATATTAAAAGTGTGATTTTATTTCCCCTTAAAAGTGTTTCTTTCAAATTATTATTTTATTTTATTAATTATAGTAATAGAATGACTAATTTTATTGATAATAATAAAAAGACGCCCACTCAAAAAAAATATGCGTAACTTTTTTTTATTAAGATAATAATAAAAATAAAAAGATGCGTAAAAATTCAATGAAATATCTTAAAGGAAAAAAAGGTAATGAGTTGAGTAGAAGTTTCTTGAGATAAAGAAACATTTATTTTTTAAAAAAAAAAGTGATAAGAAAACACGTATTTTTTTGTTTTGTTTTTTTTAAGAGTAGGAAACACAATAAATATCAATAAATTTTACTCTTTGAGCCAAATTATTAATTTATTTGATACACGCATTTTTTTCGGGATGGGAAACACCTTAAAGACCATTAATGTTTAATTTATTTTACGGGTGGTGGGCCTAAAAGACGATATAAGATGCTAAATGATGAATTAGGACAAAAAAAATAAAAAGTGGTTGAAAATGACAAAAATAATCGACATGTACAAAAAAAACCCTTAATGATAATAGAATATTTATTTGTTTTTTTTTAACATTAAATTCGGCCAAATAAATGCGGTGAAATCAAGGGAGGATGATTGGAACGGACTCTAACTGCATTTGATTCTATCAAAGCCGAAATAAGAACCAAAAAAAAAAAAAAAAAAAAAAAAAAAAAGGAGAAGAACGACACCAAATTAGTATCAAAGCCGATCAAGAATCGAAAAAAAAAAAAGAATAAGAAGAACGACACGACAAAGACGAGGTGAGAAGATAGCAGAAAATGGTAAAAGGGAGAGGGAAACGCCGGAAGACTGAGAAAGTTTCGATTTTTTTTCAATTTCGATTAGAATTACTAAGTATTTGATTGGGTAGTGGGCTATTCATTCATATGAACCGTTTGTTGTACTGGGATGAAGCTTTTTTGCAGGTGTTACTACAAGTACCAGTGCGTTACTACATTTCAATATAATTGTAATGTGTGTGTATACATATAAGTGTGTTTAGTGTGTGAGATTACAACTTGTTTTGGGTGATACCTAATTGAAAACACGTGTTAGTTCTGATGAATTTTGTTCAAATGTGTTACTACGTCCATCAGTGTGTTACTACAATTGCGTGGAATTGTATTGTGTGTTTGTACATGTAAGTGTGTTGAGTGTGTGAATTTTCAACATATCTAGGGTGATACCTAATGCTAACCAAGTGTTATTTCTGATAAATGTTTCTGATGTGTGTTACTACTTCCAGCACTAAGTTACTACATGTCAATATAAAGGGACAGTGTGGTGTTACATATCAGTGTGCTCAATGTTTGCATTTACAACATGTCTTCACTGATACATAATGGAAATTTCCGCATTTTCTTCATTATATTCACGTGTTGTTACACAATTGGGATCATGTCATGAAAGAATAGTTACTACATTGTTTGAAATATAAGCTTAAGATTTTATTAAGCTATTACTACATTATTTTGAATTGTGACTACATTTTTTGGAGTGTTGCTGCATAGTCCTGAATTGTGACTACATTTTTCTATCATTGTTAGTACAGGTTTATGAATTGTTTCTACATTATTTTGTATGTTGCTACATGTTGTTGCAGTGTTACTACATTTCTATAAATTGTTACTACAGGACTGATCGTGCATTTTATCTGATTCACTACCTATTGAAGTTGTCTCAAGGCAAGAGCATTCCTTAAAAATTGACAAATGAAGACTTTCAAAGGCTAAAAGGGATGGTTGTGACCTCAATCATGCTAGACACATTGCCCTCTTCATTCTTAAAGTATTCAAGTTTTCTAGAATAAAGTAAAGACAATTGTTTTGATTTTTCTAAGAAATGAAACGGCCGTTTATGGCCCAGGATTCATGACCAATTCAGATTGTTGTTCTTCTGTTATGAATATTATTATTTCACAAGTTGATATGTATTGCAATGCCTAAAAAACAACATTTTGTTGGTTTAACTTCCAACCTGATTTGATGTATATGTAGTAACTCCATTATTCCAACACAGATCAATGTTATTGAGATATAATGTGGAGTAAGTACAATTACGCAATAACCCATTTTGAATTCATAAGAACGAGGTAGTAAGGAAGAATGATATTGTCAACAAAATGCCATATCCTTTTAGTGTATGAACATATAATGGAGTGACACGCTAACGTGTAATTGACAATGAAGAGTCATTGTGCCACTTTCAAACTTGACGAACAACCAAAACTGTGAATGAACCAGCATTTGTTGTGTATTAGATGGGGACAAAGATGTTATAGAGTTTTGAATGTAATCATATGCAGTGAGTAGTAACATATAATGTAGTCACACATTAAAGTGATTTGGGCAATGAAAGAGGATTCCATTTAAAGGAACACATAATGTACAATCTAAACCCTAAACCCTGAACCATGAACCCTAAAACCCTAAACCTTAAACCATAAAACCTAAACCCTGAACGCTAAACCCTGAACCCTAAACCTTAAACCCGGAACCTTGAAACCTAATCCCTAAACCCTGAACCCTAAACCCTAAACCCTAAACCTGAACCATAAACCCTAAACCCTAAACCCTAAAACCCAAACCCTAAACCTGAACCCTAAACCCTGAATCCTAAACTTGAACCTTAAATCTTAAACCTAAACCATAAACCCTAAACCTGAACCCTAAACCCCTAAACCTAAACCCTGAACCCTAAACCCTAAACCCTAAACCCTAAACCCTAAACCCTGAACCCTAAACCCTAAACCGGAACCCTGAACCCTGAACCCTAAACCCTAAACACTGAACCCTAAACCTAAACCCTAAACCTGAACCCTAAACCCTAAACTTGAAGCCAAAACCTGAACCCTAAACCCTAAACCTGAACCTTAAATCTAAACCCTAAACATGAACCCTAAACCTGAATCCTAAACCATGAACCTTAAATGCTAGGTTAGGGTTTAAGTTTTAGGGTTTAGGGTTTAGGGTTTAGGGTTCAGGTTTAGGGTTAGGGTTTAGGGTTCAGGCTTAGGGTTTTATGTTTAAGGTTTAATGTTAAGGGTTTTGGGTGTACATTATGTGTTTCTATGTTTGAGGGTGTTTGCATAGTGGTGTTACTACGTCGGATGGTGTTCACAGAACCAACATGAAATACGTGTTATTTCATAAGTGGACTCAGTATATGAATGTGGTTCTATGTCTCAGTGTTGTAAAACGATTAAGGATGTCTTCATTCGGCAATACTAAATGTAAATAGCTACAAATGCTTACAAACAAATTTGGACAAAAGAACTACACATGTGTAGTGATGTTACTACAAGATTGACATGTTATGTGTTACTACTATTGTTACTATATGTGGTCTAAATCCGTATAGGTCTTGGAACATTTTGGCGATGTAATGTGCTACTACATGTTGAGAATAAGGTTGTTACTGTAAGTGTTACTTCATGTTATACAGTGGTTAGTCCTTGATTGAGAATAAGGTTGTTAGTGCAAGTGTTACTACATGTTATACAATTTATAACATCAAAATCAACATCGTTTCCATCCAAATGCCTACAAAAATGAATTTAGAAACATCATAATATACAATTTATAAATTTCTTTGAACAATTGGGGCAAACACGAAATAATTCTATGCAAAAAAAATACCAGTACAATACAACATAAAACTACAAAAAAAAACCGCAAAGATTGCAGAAATCCAATTATCGAAAGATACATAAAACGAAATCCATGAAAGCAATGAATGATCATACTTATCGGTAACATCGAATACACAAGGAAAATAACGGAATAGATAGATCACAAACACCGGAAAAACCGAAAAAAAATCGAAATGAAATATGCTGAAATGGTCATGAAAGAGTCGTAATCGCTATGGATTTTTTTTATTCAAGAAAAGGTCTGGTAATGGGCATGAAACCTCTCCTTCCTTCATTGTCACCCAAAAGCCTCAAAACTTTTTTCTTGGAGCAATACTGCCTATCAAAATGCTTCACCTAAAAACCAAAAACCAATAAATTCACAACCCAGTTCTTAAGAAGCATAATCAGGCTTAAAATGGGGAAAAATGTATATCTTGAATAAAGAAACTAACCCAAGTGGGTCGGCATTGATTGACATATTGAACCCTAGCTTTCTTGCAATCCACCAGGTATAGAAGCCCCATAGTTCCGATTTCTGTGTGTTTTTTTGTTAAAATGCTTCCCCCAACACGCATAAAATGCATCACGTGCCTTTCAATCATAATAAAATCGATCAATTAATTGGAATCAAATTTCTTGGACATCTCTATATCATGAATTCTATATGTACATACGGCGGAAAAACAGCAAAAAGAAAGCTATGGATTTGTTTATTCAGGAAAAGGTCTGGAAATGGGCATGAAATTCGGCTTCAATATCTGATTCTGATCTAATTTGCCGTTATAATTCAACATTAAATTCAACCGCATTTAATGGAAATACAAGAAAAAAAAATAACAACTTAATATTAAGGGTAATATTGGATATACATTACTTTTTGTCCTTTACAACCAGTGCGTTATTTTTTTGTCCTTTTTATCCAAATTAGATGTAAACCCATCCTCTACAACCTTTTCCTATTTATTTTATTAAATATTTTATGAATGGTCAATCATAAAAAGTAGATGGAAACAAAATGATGAGTGAATTTAAGGATCATGCTAAAGAGAACCTAAGACTCTTAATGTGAATCAATTTGATACCGGAACATGCTCTGAATCATGTGCCCATGGAACTGACTATTGTCCTAAAAGAATATCATGAGGTGTTTGCGGATCCCCAAGGAATGCCGCCAAGGAGGGGCTATGAGCATCCCACAACTTTAAAAAAGGTGGTGAACATGTGAAACTAAAACCTTGTAGGTATGCTCACTTTCATAAAGATGAAATAGAGCAATTGGTGGATAAAATGCTACAACGGGAGATTATACATCGCAACAATAGTCCCTTTTCTTCACCCTTACTCCTTGTGAGAAAGAAAGATGAAACCTGGAGATGTTGTGTGGATTACATAAGGTTGAATGACTTCTGTCAAGAATAGCTACTATATTCCTCTTATTTGTGAATTTTTGGATGTGTTTGGGAATTCCAGGAAATATTATAAAATAGACTTGAGGTCTGGATTTAATCAGATTTTGATGAACGAAGACGATGTCCAGAAGACTGCTTTCGTAGCTCATCATGGCCAATATGAATTCAATGTGATGTTATTTGGGCTCACAAATGCTCCAGTTCCAGAGAAGTATGAATTAGATGTTGAGACCTTACATGAGAAAGTTTGTGCTGGTATTTTTTGATGCCATCCTAATCTCCAGCCCCGACATGGCTACCCACATACAACATCTTAAAGTGGTTACAGATTTTAAAGGAAGAATCAATACTATGCTAATTTGTCCAAATGCACTTTTGCACAAACCAAGGTGGAATAATTGATACATATATACATGATAGTGAAGCGCATGTTGACCCAAGCAAGATTCAAGACATCTAAGATTGGATCCAACCCCACAATGTGATTGAATCGTGAGGGTTTTGGGCATAAGAGGTTTCTACATGAGATTTGTGCCCTATTATTGGGTTATTGATAAACCTTTAAATGATGTACTCAAGAAAGATGTGTTTTCTTGGTCACGGAGTGTGTCAGAAGCATTCCAAAACTCAAAGAGACCATGTCCAAATCACCTGTACTTGTCTTGCAATATTTTGGAATCCAATTTTGCATTGAAACAAACGCATGTGTCAAATGCTTAGAATTGGCAGTACAAGAAACATATAGCTTATTTAAACATAGCCTTTAACTCAAAGAAGATGGGATTGGACATCTAAAAGAAATAACTCTTGACAAACCTCATTGTATCAACCAAGTGAAAGCCATCAACTCAAGGTAAGCCCTTTGTCATCAAAACTGATCAACAGAGTCTGAAGTTCTTCTGGATCAGTGGGCCAATACTACGCTACAACGAAAAAGGGTGAACAAGTTACTTGACTTGGATTTCACTATTTACAAAAAGGAGAAGCGAAAATGTAGTGGTTGATGCCTTGTCTAGGAAAAGTCATGCTCAGGGACAACTGTGTGTTGTGAGCACAATATTCCATTCTTAGAATCAAGAAGTAACTTCCAGCTACAAGGATGTCCTAGTTGTTGAGGAAAAATTTAGGGCACTGATGATTGGTGCAGCCCCAGATCCCCATTACACTATGCCGTAGGGGATTTTTAAGTACAAAGTGAGGATATATGTAGGAACCCATTGAGGTCTGAGATCCAAATTGATAGAGAAATTTTACTCAAGTTCAATGGGGGGTCATTCAGGGGTCAAGGCTTGCTATAGTACCAGCCCTAACTTAAGAAGGATGTTCACGAAATGATCCAAAAGTACATTACTTGTCAATAGTGCAAAAGCCTTGATAAAATGTTGTGTGATTTTCACTTTAATCACTAAATCCTACCACAAGCGCACCGCTTATCGTGTAGTACTTAGGATGTCGGTCCCACAGGGCCTTAGGACAATCACCGAATAGTTATCGATTTATATTAGCTAAACTAATGAAATTAAGGGGTTTTGAATTATATATTAACTAAAAACTAAGGTGCTATTTTGAAACTCAACGCAAGTCCAAGAAATTACTAGAGATCAAGTTGGAAGAACTTCTAGGATGTCGGATTACAACGGTAACGAATATATGACTTTTACAACGACCTTTCCATTTATTATGATTTTTCACTTATGTTGATGAATAATCAAAAGTGATTAACTGTTGGTCCCAGAGAAGGGTAAAACAATAGTCAGAGGGGGGGGGGGGATGACTATAGTGGAGTTTCAAAAACTTTTCTTATATATAAAAGCTTTTGGGCAGCGGATAAGTCCTTTCTTTGATTGTTGGTTCAAAGTAGATTAGGCAATCACAGATATAATTGAAATTAAATAAAGTGCTGTAAAGTAAATTGCTGAAAGTAAATAGACACAATGGCTTATAGTGGTTTAAGGTGGTGTAATCCCTTAATCCACTCTTCTCCTGTGATGTTTGGAGGAATTCACTATTGTTTTCACAGATACAATAGGTAGATTGTCCTTGGCTACACAAGCTTCACAATATTCAAGATTATCACTCCCTGGCTCAAAAGCTACAGTGACTTAGTCTCTATCACTGCTCATTGAGAACAAATCCTTCAACAGCTATCACAAAGGTTGCAACTCCTTCTCAGATTCCTCTGATTCAATTGCTTCAGTTGATGTGAATTGGATTCACAAAATTGTGATCAATCTCAGTGCTTGATATGGAATTTGAGTTTTGATTGCTGAGTTGATCTCTAGATGTTTCCTTTAAATTCAGATAGAAGGCTTTTCAAATTGACAGAGTTTCAGCTTGTTTCGTATCAGATTCAATCATTGATTTTCCTGTCTGTCAATGACTTCTATTTATAGCCTTGATAATCCTTCATTTGAATTTCCGTCCGATGGCTATTTAATGTGGGGAATAATCATTGATTTAATTTCCGTCCGATGGCTATTTCAGTGATCGGATTTTTCCTCAAACGTCTATCAGAAAATCCGTCATTGATTGATCCTCAATTGATTATGCATTGAATGCTTGATCCTCTGAATCTTCTTTATTCTTCAAAATCTGAACAAGTAAAGTTTACTTGGCCGTACCCTGAACGGTTAAATGAACCTTCTGACTTGGCTGTTTAGTTCTTCCTTCACTGCTTTGTCTTTACTCAGCCGATAGTCAGTTCACTCTGCCGGTTCACTGTTTTCTTTGATTTACCAAGACTCCTACTACTTCACTGATCCTTAATTTGGGTGAGATCAGTGTACACTATCACTACAAGAATTTTGGGTTTTGGCAGCGTCACATTAGCGGCGTGCAATTTAAACACGCTGCGAATTTAATATTTTGCAGCGTGCTTTTATTTATATGCTGCGGATAAGTGTCATTAATTATTTTTACAGCGTGCATCATTAAATAAGCTGCTGAAAAGAATTTTAGCGGCTTTATGATGTGTGCTGCGTATAATACTTTTATAAGGAGCGGGAAAAACACGCTGCGAAAAAAAATGAGAAATATGGCAGTGTGGTAAATACACGCTGTTAATGCTAAATTGGCTCCCTTTTTTATTTTTGTCTTCCCGGGAACTCGAAAATTTACGCGTCAAACAAAGATAAACGCGCTAATCTTGAAAAAAACCCTTGTTTGTTCACCTAGTAAAAGTCGAGTCTTTATATAAAAATAATAAATAAAGAATCGAGTCCTCCTCTCCAACTTGTCGGCTTCTCTTCCCTCTTCACCGTGTGTAAGATTCTAGGTCAAATTCGTTTCAGCAATGGTGAGATCGAAACAACAGTCAAATTCGTTTCGGCAACGGAGAGATCAAAACAACATAAAGATAAATCGAGGTCTAAATGTATGATTTCTCCACATACTCTACTTGTTCATTGTTTAATTCTCGATGAAATTGTTGATTTCATGGTTCTGACTCATGGGTCATTCTTTTGTTTCAGTTAAGTTCCTCTTATTTTGCTCGTCATGTTTTCCTTAGGAAAAAATAGCGTTTGTGTTTGTATTTTCTCATGTTTAAGGAGATGATTTTCTTTTGGTGTAAAAGGAGCGAAATTAGAATTTCTTTTACAGAACAACGAATAAGTAACTGTTAAATGGCTCATGTATTTGATTTATTAAGTAATGAATCGATGGTTCCTGCATCTGATCTCTATTTGGTCACTGTTTTTATCCACCTCCGAAGTACTGAATCAATGTATGTGTGTGCTAAGGTGCTGAATAGATAGTGATTTAACTTGTGCTGTGAAATTTTGATTTTTACATAGCCATTTCTCCATCAAAGAGTGGAAAATATGATGGAATTCTTGGAAGACTACGGCGGCGATGACCAGAGTAAGTAAGTCAGCAAAATTGGAGAGGAGATCGACAGTGGTGGAGGATTTTGTTTTGGTGCTAGCTGCTGAAAAAGTTGTGCGACTTTGGAGCAATTTAAAATTTTGGCTTCAAATATGAAGAGTTCTATTAATGTTACACTTAAAGATGAAGATTGCTAGTAAAAGATCTTGGTGCTGCTATTAATTTATTTCACCTGAATATGTTCTTGGAGAGAATCTAATCAAAATAATTCTTTTTTTCAATGGATGATGATTCGTTTAAAAAAAGAGACACACACACATGTAGAAAAGGCTTATTATGTTGTCCGTTTTTTTCTTTTTGATTTTGTTTTGAGTGTTTTTTTAGTAGTATTTGATTCATTTGCACAGTCAAGTGAAAGAAAATCTAATTGTATAGGAGTTATAGTATCTATACAAGATTGATTGAAATAAACAGGGATTTTTTTGGAAAGAAATGTGAGTTGGTTCACGATTTTGTTTTGCTATTTTGTCCATTTGGTGTTTCATTGCTGATAATTACATGAATTGTTGGTAAGTTTTTCCTCTCATTTATAAGATGTAGAGTCAATCATTTATATTTATTCTTACTTCTTCATTTTCATTCAGGGAAATAAGTGGACTCAAAAAGCAATGTCTAATGGCTTTTGTGTTGATTCTTTCACAGTTGTTTAGCATTGATGGATTTCCAAATTGTCTTGCAGGACTTTTCATCATCTAGCAGACGCATAGCAGGTTAATAAGTAGAAAACATAGTAAACTCTCCATTCGGAGTAGTGTCGGCTTGTGATGATCTTCTTTTGTAGACTCTCAAGAAAATTAAGTTGATGGGGTGAACATGGATCCTTGTTAGAGCCTAATGGACGAGCCAGAAAAGCCAAGAAAAAGATTGGTATGCAATTTTTCCACGATGCACAAAACTAAAAAGAGAGAATATACAATGCTTATGCATTTTCGCATTTTTGTACAATGTGATAGCATTTTAGAATCTCATTGAGCTGATATAAGTTTTCCAGTGCACAACGTCTTGTAATTTTCCTAACACAATGCACCAATTATTTGGTAGGTTTTTTCCAAATAATTGGTGCTTTGAGCATAACAGAATGGTGAGGCCCGTCGTCGATGTTTTAGGTTCAAACTCTGTTGTTTCGTGGTTAAGAGATGGATAACTGAACCCAATTTCATAACTGGATTCCTGTGATTAACAGAACATATGAAACTACAGGAGATCAAAAATGTGGAAACTGATAATTTTTGTTAGCACGTATTGTTTCACTTCATTTTCTGTTTCTAGTGGACGCCTCCCAGTGTTAGCAAAGCAGACCTGCACGTTGATGTTGTTTTCTTTTTTTCTTCTAGCCAATCTAGTGAATGGTTGAATTTGTAATGTTGCTTGCATTAAAAGCAAGAAATTTTATCATGTTTCATTTGATTGTCTGTTTTTTAGGCTGGATTAACCATGAGACTTTGTACCAGGGCTTCTCTGTCTTGAAGACTGATTTTCAATCGGATAATTGGACTATATTTAGCAATATGGCGTTCTATACTTTCACTGTGCATGTCTATTCGAGTTTCAATGGTGTTTCTGCAATTTGCAATGTACTCCATCAACCTGACCTTGAACCACAAACTAAGGTCAGTGCAATATTCCTTTGCGTCGTTTATTTGTAATCCTTCTTCTCTATCATGTCCAGCCTATTCCTTCTTCTTGATGTATGCATGTATGTATTATGAAACAAGTACTTGTTTGTAGAAAATTTGTTTTGGCAGCATAAAACTCCTATAAACAAACATAGGACTGCCTTGATACAATTAAGATATCGTCTCTTGCAATAGTTTCACGCCTTCTGTGGGGGCTTTGTTTATTTTTGTAATGATCCTTCAATTTGATATGGTTTTGAAGTGGGAAATATTTTCTTGCACATATCAGATTTCGGTCTTTTAATTTATTGTGAATATGAAAGTCTCAATTCATTGTCCCTCCTATGTAATAAATAGCCTGCAAACTGATTACTATTGTGAACTATTTTCTGGATATCTCTGTTTTGATTTCAATAATTTGACAAGATATGAGTCTTTGACATTTTTTGTGATAGATTTGAACTTTATGAAATAGTCTTCAATTTAAATCTATTTCCTGGTGATTGGATATTTCTTTTTTTAGGAACAGTTTTGACTCTGTAAGTTGTATAGAAGAGTAATGTTATTGGCACAATCATTGTGCCACGACAGGTGACACAACCTAATTTTCTACCCTTGATAATGATGAGTCGTTGACATAATCATTGATCCTCATCATGATTATAGATAGAAATTTTAGTTGTGTCACCTGTTGTGGCATAATGGTCATGTCCATAGCATTATTTCTTGCATAAATTAACATTTTCTTTTGATTACATATGAATGGTGAAGGTTTTTTTCAACAATGGATCACTTGTCTATAAGCGCTATAAAGTGACCCCAGTAATTAGTTATTTTCGTTTTGGATTGTACTTGCATTATTATAACAACATAATACAAGTGATATCTTGGAAATGTTTTATGTAAACATGTATTATTATCATGAAGTAGTCAAGATCACAAGAGAGAGTGAGGAATAATTGTGACTCATGGAAGATAACGTGTTTAATTTCTATAAACTAAATAAAAACAAAATAAAAAGAGTAAAGAGTTACATGAAAACACTGCAGAATTAAGCGTCTTTGGGATTCCCTTTCTTCCAATATGTACGATGTCTCTATCCCAAATAAGATTCAAAAATTATATATGACAGTGTTTTTATAAGCATTATGAATTAATATGAGTTGTTTTCTTGATATTGGAATCTATATTGCAACAATTAATTCAACTTTGTGGATGCTCATACTATATCTTATTGTAACCAATCTGATATATGGTTTTCGTTTTCTGAATTTTAGCAACGATGCAAGTCATATGATGAAGGAGCTGGTCCTGACAATATATGTAAAAGACTTCAATACAACCCATGGTGATTGATGAACACGTGGTATGTTATACGGAGACAAAGTGGAGACAAATTCTTTATTTTATTGTCCTAGTTGTTTTTACAATGTGTTGTATTTAGTATAAACATGATATGTAGAGGCAAATTTGTGTCTTAATGTATTTTCCTACTACTTTTAATGTGTTTGATTTAGTATTTCTATTGCTGTGGTATTTGGTAAGGTATTGAGTTGTGTATTATTGAAAATATTATGTATAGGTGAGCAGCAGTTCCGGGTAAATAATTTTTTTTTAAAAATGAGAACTTTTTTGCGGCGCACATTAGTACGCTGCCATTGATAAATCTATCGATTTGGCAGTGTGCCTCTGAACGACGTTATTAATATAACAATTGTTTTGGCAGCACACAAAGTAAGATGCAAATAATAGCAAGAGTAGCACGCAGAGTAAGCTGCGAATAACAGCATTAGCAGCGTGCAAATACATGCCGCGGAATGTCTTATATTTTTAGCGGCTTTGAATTGTGCAGCATGCAATGTGCGCTGCCAATAGCTATTTTGCACGCCGCGAAAAGTCATTTTTGACAATGTATCAAATTTAATTTACTTATCCAAGGTCATCACGGACTTCTCTCGGTTATAAGTCAGACCACAATGTCATCATGCTTCTCTGCTGGTACTTGGCTGGCTTTCACTCTGCCGGATTTCTGTTTTACTTCGCCATCCTACCAACTAGTACATTACTTGTCCGACTCAACTTACACAACATGTCATACTCTAAGTAAAGACTTATACAGAGATTTCTAATTTATTTCAGGCTTGCTATAACAGCTAGTATGGACATCATCAAAACATAATAAAATGTTCCTAACATTAGCAATATTCTTTCGAACTACCATTAATCGTGTCTAAGTTAATAAAAAAATCTGATTTCTCGCTCATTAAAATAATTTAGACCCATTAAACATCATTATTCATATTGCCACAAGAAATTTCAATTAACTTTCGCTTTCATGAATTTTCATGATTGAAATTAGGGTTCTAACTGATGGCCAAATTATAGTAAACCAACTTTTACCGGCAGAGTACCGGGTCGGCTATACTACAAAGGCGAGCAAGGTCGTATCCCACGAGGAATCCGTCAAGTATCACAATCACGGTCGTATTTAGTTTAGGCTCACAAATGATGTGAAAATAGTTACAAATAAGCAAATAAAGACGATAACTTTAATAGTATGATAAAAAAAAAATAGCTAAATTATGATCAGGACACTACTCTCAATACCCTTACCGAATAACTAAGGACGAGCCTTAACCTACCGGCCAACCAATAGCTTCTAATGAATGTGTTATTGGTGCAATCTCCTAAACTGGTCCCTAGGCGCTAATACCACAACCTAGTTACCCTATATTCGGTTCAACAGTCTCCTCTATGAGATTTAATTGACCTAATATGATAAAGAACTGTGCGACGCTCCGCATCCACCGAATTCACGGCTTAGCTAGAAAAACCTTACCAAGGAACAGGCTGCGAATAACTCGACTAGTTCGTGCATGGCAATCCTAAACTCTACTTCGCACACTCCCTCGCAAAATACATTTATAGAGTTCGTGTGTAAAATCAATTAATGGTTCATGACTCCACTAAAAGCATTAAGTTCAAATTTTAGGACACAAGAACTCAAAAGATTCAACTTTTAAGCCCTATCCATCCCTAGATCATCGTTTAGACATCAATTTCGTAGTTCAATCACATAATTTTGCTATAATAAAATTAGCTTCTCATATTAAAATCAAGAACCCAAGAAACCATAAATAAATTGGTAAACAACATGATAAAAAAAAACTGAATAAAATTACCACAAAAAGATTGAAGCAATCAACCACTCGAATCGTCACTTCGTTGTGTTGCAATCGCGAAATAAAATAAATAAAACTACTGATGATGTTGAAGAAAAGTTGCAGAAAATAAAATAGATCTACCCTAAAGAAAGGCTGCAGAGAAAAATAAAACTATAATATGAAGTCTGTATGTTGAAATTTGACCTATGTGGCTTTTTATATAGCAATAGCCCGACCTGTGTAAATAAATTTCCGGCAAAATCACGGAAATTCAATTCACCCCGCGTCCCCTGTATCTCACGCATCAAATTGTTTAGCAAAAAGGGCGTGGGCCCCACTTGATTAAATGCAAATTGATCTTCCAGCCAATGGGGTGTGCGGCCCTTATTTGAATAAGTACTCTGCAGCTTCTTTTGCTCTCTTTTTATTTTATTTTTTATTTTATTATCTTCTCTTTTTCTAAATGGTCAGAGAACGCCTTCCCCACTTGACACCAACTTCGGGATCTCGATAAAGTTGGATAATAATTTTTTTCCGAACGCTTGAATTTGAGTCACGTGTCATTTTCTTATACGAACTCCGTTTTAGACGATTTTCGTACCGTTCTGATCCTCGTCACGCCATTTATCACGCCGTACCTATAACAAACAAAAACAAGAAAACCCAAGCATAACAAATGACAATAAAACGCGCACAATTCATCAAAAAATATGGAGATTTCGGACGTAAACGCCTTATCTGTTCGTGATTCAACCCGTGGTGAAATGTGCCTGTAAAAACCACTCAACTCCCCAAAAGTAAATCGAATAGGCTACAAATAGGGGGTAAAATGCACACGAAATTATAGCGAAATTGACTCTCATCACTAACCTATGAATTAAATTTCACTTTTCAGTCCATCACCTAATTGATAACAAATTCTTCATATAAATCTACGGAAATTCATCTTTCGATCCATCAATCCATAGATTCATACGAAATAGAGCACTAAAATCAATATAAAAGCATATCGACTCATAAAAGGAAAGATCAAATCTTTAACTCATATGTCCATTTACCAGGCTCTCCTAATCCTAGAAAATTAAATCTACTTGTGCATGAGATCACAAGAATTATGGATTTAAGCATTGTGAAACGTAAAAATAAAATAAAAGGGTGAAAATTAAGAGAGAGAAAAGAGAATAGTCTCACAAATATCATAAAACCAAGAGATTCACGATCGTTCTTCGTTTTTGAGCCCTAAGCAATAAATCTTGTTCATGGGGATGGGAGATGATGATCAAGAAAGGAGGGAGCAAGTTCGACCCTCCAAAAAATCAGATGTTTTGCGTCATTTTTTTTTTCGCTTACACCACCTAGGGGAGTATAAAAGCGATAATTACATAATTTAATAAATTTCCATAAATAATTTCTATCAAGATAATCTCTAAAAATCAATTTCCTTCATTCTTGGACACTTTAAGCGTGTTATCACCTTTTATTTTTCAATATCACGTTACTTCCTTGGAATAATTATTTAGAAAACTCTCAACCAATCAGAACATTTCATTGGCCTGTAGAAAATATGAATAGTTTTCGCATTTTTTCACACCGTGTTCCTTTCTTTCACACCTGGGGTGTTATTCTTCACGCCTTCATGAGTTTGACTCCTTTTTAGCTCATTTTCATTGCCTTTTATGCTTGGATTCAACATATCTGCAAAATATCAAAGCCACTAACCTAGTCCAAAAGAGGCAATTTATCATACAAGAATCACAAAATGGGTATTAAAACAGGCCAAATCGATCTAAGAAAAATCATAAATGGTGGACTTATCAAACTCCCCCAAGCTTAAACCTTGCTTGTCCCCAAGCAAATGAAAAGACTCAAGACGAGGCGGACTAAGAGGATCACACATGCATAACATTAGACAAAGATGCACAACACACAAGCAATAATAAAATTTATCCAGGCATTCAAAACAAAAGATATGGATTAACTAATCTTTTTAATCATATCATGAGCAAAAATGAACAAAAATTGTCAACGGGCAACAACATAGACCAAGCAAATAGACCCTCACGGGATAAATTACTCAACACTCAATATTTATGAGGTGACTAAACTCTCAAGCTCATTCCATTGAAAATGCCCTACTATATGCTTGTATATCATCTAATATCAATCACCAAGGCATTGTGCAACGCATAAATCATAAGGACTGTTGGAAATAAAATTTTATGTTTTGATGATAATTCATCTTATTTATTATAATGTTATCTTAACCCCATTGATGAAGTGCTGAAGCCAGCTGTTATAGTGGAAAGCTAAAAGATGTCTAGAACTGAATGTATAAGATTTATTAGAGTCTGATCTTTGTATAAGTTACATCAGACAAGCACTGTAATTGATAGTGTCGTAAGAC
This sequence comes from Gentiana straminea, assembly GCA_036785695.1. Taxonomy (NCBI): domain Eukaryota; kingdom Viridiplantae; phylum Streptophyta; class Magnoliopsida; order Gentianales; family Gentianaceae; genus Gentiana; species Gentiana straminea. The sequence continues at coordinate 6,644,625 of JAVUPR010000224.1, read as the reverse complement.
TGAAAACTGGGAATCAATTAGAAAATTGAAAATCATCAAGACAAACAAACTAACTCAGAATACACCTACTGAAGAAGGTAAGTTCGCTGAGAGTTACAGACTCGGTTGGCTTACCTTGAAGAATGAAGAACTGAGGGACACAGACTCAGTTATTTAAGAATGAAAAACTGAGGGCACAAACTCAGTTGTGAAGATTAAAGTCGAGACTATAAAGTTGGACTTCAGGCAATATTGTGGTGACCTGAACTGACTTTATGGATCTTGTATGAAGACCTAAGAATCATACGGACAATGAATTCTTAGATGATAAAAATATCATGGTGTACTCTGATTAAGTCAATTATAATCAGATGAAAACTGGAGTACTGATTTTTGAAGAAGAATAAAATCTCAGTTAATGCTCCAAGTCAGTTAGGAAACTGACAGATGAAAAACTGACAAAAAAACTCAGTTTTATAAGTCAGCCATCCAACAAACTGAAAGTACAATCGAACGTTGTAAAGAAAGAAAATTCATTGGAAGAATCACTGACACAGCAGGAACGGTCAGAAAATATAACCGTTGCAAGATATACGTTGATACAATTCAAATCAAAGTCAGATGAACATTGGACTTCACACTATAAATAGAAGACTTTGCACAAACAAAAACAACACAACATATACGAGAATCAACAAGCAATTTGTGCACACTATTTGAATTGTCATCATCACTGAACTATAACAAGATCATATCTAGTATTTCTTCAAGTGTTCAAAGCTACAAAGAATTTATCAAGAATTCAACACTCTGAAGAACCACAAACAAGAATCAATTTATTGATTCTCAGCCCAACTTTAATTCTATTTCAAAGGTTTAGATCGTGAAGCAAACCGGGAAGGTTTTGTCAAGGACGATTGTGACAAGCGATCGGGTAGACGTGTTTTTGGTGGTAGGCGGTGAAGAGGCAATCCTACCCTCTAAGGACCGGTGGTTCAAGCATTTGGAGAGCGACAATTCTACCTGTTCTACAATTGTTTAGATAGTGAAGCTAGGGATTAGCCAAGGACTATTGTTTAGGACTTTTTGTAACGAGTTCACCTCAAGAAGTTCTAGTGGAATTTTCCTCCGCACCACGGGGAAGAGAGGACGTACGGGATTACACCACCCGGAACCTCTATAACATCTCGCCTTATTTACTTTACGCATTTACTTACTTATTTAGTATTTACTTACGGCATTGTGATACTTGATTGTTATACATCTCACGATCACAACCGACATTCACCGAATTCGCTTCACAACACTCGGTTTTCATAACGAACAACAAGATCAATATAAAGGCTAAAATTATATCCACTGCCGGTTGACTCAGTTTCAGCTTAAGTCAGTTTGATTTAATCTCAGCTTAGTCAGCTCAACTCCACACAAGTTTTATCTGAATCCTAATTTGTTTAATATCAAGTTTTTGGTGACAAGTTTATTCACCCCCCCTAAACTTGTGTCAGCCTTTCCAAGGGACCAACAATTGGTATCGGAGCAGTGTTTCTTTAACCAGATATCATTTGCTCGTTATCCTCTAGTTGTTCTTATTTGAAAGCTAAAATTTTAAATTAGTCTACAGTCAGTCTTCACTCACTCACAATGGATAACAATCAATATGCAAGACAAATGCTTATGTGCAACATGGACAGATTTGACGAATACAAACGTCGTATGCAGGCATTCCTAGCAACGGCTACTCATGATGAAATGATGGATGTACTCACCGATGGACCAATCCGGATCACCTACATGCAAGGCGAAGGTGACGGACAAGTTCGAGTTCCAAAACCCAAATCGAATGGACCGGTGATGATCGCAAGCGAAACAATCTCAACAATGTTGCCATGGACTTTATCCTCGTAACCCTTGACAAGAACATGTACTTAAAGGTGAAAGAATGCACAACCGCCAAAGAAATGTGGGACAAACTTCGGTTAGTTTGTGAAGGAACGAGATTCAATCAAGGAAAATAAAATTTCCGTTGCAAAGCAAAAGTTCGAGAATTTCAAGATGAAATCTGGAGAAACCATTGATCAAATGGAGACAAGATTCAGTGCTATTATGGATGAACTAGATCTACTCAAGATTGAATACTCAAAGAAAGTCATCAACACCGAATATTGAAGGCATTGCCAATGTCTGGAAAATGAAGGTCAACTGCTATGGAAGAATCCGAAGACTTGATGTAGAAGATTCATTCAAGATCTTTTCGGATCCGAAAGCTTATGAATTCGGTGAAGATTTCACAACCACGGCGGCAATAATCAAAGCTCGGAAGAACCAAAGACCACAAAGACTTGCAAAGAAGATCAAATGAGATTCAAGAAAACTCATCTAACAATTTTCATGAATTGGATGAAATGGAAGAACAAATGGCTCTAATGATGAATAGAATTCGAAGAATGAAGAGTGGACATCCAGTCTCTCAAAAGTTCATCAAAAGGACTCCTGAGAAAAGAAAAGATGATGAATACCTCTGTTTCAACCGCAAGAAACCAGGGACACTATAAAGCCGAATGTCCAGAACTGATCAAGAAGACACCACCAAGGAGAGTTGGTAGAAGAGCACTTCTTACTGGAGGTGAATCAGATTATGAAGCTGGTACTGAAAGATTATCGAGATGATACAACTTTAATGGCACACATGGAAGATCCAAATGAGGTATGTGAATCAAACTCTAAATATTCCTCACTCGATTTCCATGATGAATGCATGTTCTTCGATCCGCTAACGACTCCAATCCAAAAAATCTAGAATTAGAAGAAACTCTTGATGAATTGATGAATCGGCTAGTAACCATACAAGTGGTTATGAATCAATCAAAGCCGAGAAAGAAAGTCTAATTCTTGAAGTTGAAAGATTGAAGTCGAACTAAAAATGTTGAAACCGACTAAAGCTGATAAAGGAAAGATTCGAAGATCGCCCATCGATCTCTTGCATCGAAAACGAATCGAATCGTTTGCTCAATCAAGTTCAATTCTTGGATTCAAATCGGAAAACCATATAGAGACAAAAGCTGGGTTAGGATTTGATACACAGCAATCTTCGAAGAATGGAACTAGCAAAGCAACTGAGCTGAGTACCAAAACTGGTATTAAGTTTGTAGTTGAGCAAGTTCCACAAACTGAGAAAATTGTTGAACCAGTAAAGCCAGTATCACACAGGATAAATCAGTTTTCTAAGAAGACAACTGTATCTACCTACAAAACTAAATCAAATGATAGACCAGCTGTATTCAATAGAAACCGACACGGCAAATCAACTGCCAGATCCACAAAAACCAATGAAGTCAGGAACCAGAAAAATTACAATAAAAACAAATCCAAGAATGTCAATCATTCAAAGATTCACACATTCAGGGGGAAAGGAAGGTTGTATCCCTCTTGTTAAGGGTGGAATTATACGATACTTTATTATACTTTATATTATAATTTCACCCTAACTAATATAATTTGCATTGAAAATGAATCTTAAAATGATTTATTGAGCAAACACGGTTTTATAAATGTTAATTTCCAAATAACACATTTTATGTGCTTAAATGATTATTTTATATCTTTGTGGAAATGTGTTATGCTTTGGTATATTTCATGTGTGTTGTAGGTACATAATACATTCAAACATTGGAGCAAGTCAATGACACTCAATAAAAGCAAGTCAAGGACACTCATTTTTGGTCCAAGTCACGTGGGAGTGATTCAAGGGGCTGTTTTGAGAGCAAAGCAAAGGAAAAGTTAATATTATAATAATTGATAGCATATTCTTATTTGAAAAGACTGTTCATTGGGAACTGAGTGCAGCGAATTTCCTCTTCTTTTTTAGTCTTTGTTTTTAGCATTTTTAGAGGGAGAGTCTATCAAACAAATTCTTGTATTGTTTCCATTCTAGTTTTAATAATCAAATACTTAGAGATTTCTTCAAAATTTCCATTGTTGTTCATGACCTTGGCTTTATTTCATATAAATTCCTGCTCTACACATAACTATATGGTGCATTCTCATCAACCCAAAATGGTCATTAGTGGTATGGATAGCTAAACTCATCAAGGGCAAGCAATTGGGGGAAGCAATTCGACGGTTTTCGGGTTTTCTAATATAAAGCATTGCAGTATTTCAAACCAAAGGTTAGATTACAAGTTCTACATTTTATTGTTCATAGCTTGATCGAGAGATTTTGCTTACGGATTGCCATACGAGAGATTGTATGCATTGAATCAGTATAACACGTAATTGAACCATAATATTCGAGTATAAAATGAGAGTTTATCGAATACGGTTTAGATAAATTAATCGAGAGATTATACCTTGTGTTTTGATTGTATCTTTCACCTAAGAGATTAGGGATTACATTCGGTTTAGGAGATCCTAATCTTTGGTCCTGATATTGCATGCTTGTATGACTAGAAACCTGATAATTTGTTAAATTGTGAAACCTATTGTTTGCCCTCTTTTAATCTCATTACAGTAATCTTAAGTTTGAAACGTATCTCGTGACAATTGTGACTCAAGACTGAACCACCCCTCAACCTCGAATCCCTGAGTTCGACTCCGGTTTTACATCGCTATACTACGATCCCTCCTCTTGGGGAAACCGGATTATAAATTTATAACTTGTCATTCTTATTTTCATAATCAATAAAATCCGGGACAAGTTTTTGGCGCCGTTGCCGGGGATTCGGCACGGTTAGCTTCAGCTTTGAGTCTTTTATTAAGTATTAATTACCTAGAAAATGTTTAAATGTTGTTTGGTGTAAATTGATTCAAGAGTTCTGTGCTCTGTTTTTCGAAATTTGAGTCTCTGTTTTTCCATAACCGGAGTTCCCTTTGAAGAACGAGCGTCCATCAAGCGTCCAGGCTGAAAAATCAGAACAGAACCTTCAGACGCCGTCTGGACGAGCGTCCAACTGGCGTCCAGACAAAGCGACGAGTGTTCAGTTTGAAGAACGGGCGTTCACTATATTGAACCAGCATTCAGAAGCTTGAATTGGATCAAAGAGTTCAGACGCAGTGAGGACGAGCGTCCACTCTCCGGCCATTTGAAGCAGACGAGCGTTCAAACTTCAGACGAGCGTTCAAACTCCAGAACGCCAGTTTTCCTTCAGAACGGACGTTCCATCACTCCTGGGAGTTATTCTTTTTCACTTTCTATCCCCTTTTACCTCGTTTTCACTCCGGTGTATGCGTACACGGAGTCATTCGAACCCATTAATCTATAATCCCGAGATCGAACGTACAATCGTTCGTCCCAATCAAAAAATTCAACGTTCCTTGAGTTCTCAATTTTCCGAGGCTAGTGAAGGAAGTATTTTTGAGGAAACAATTGAAGAAACTCTTGAAGAGATCGTTGAAGAAGTCATCTTTGACAACTCGAAGTAATAATGGCGGATAGGCGTACTTTAGCAGACTACACTATTCCGGGCTCGTTACTATACATCCCGCTATCGTAATGCCGGACATCGAGGTTCCATTTGAATTAAGATCTGGTTTAATTCAAATGATACAACATACTTCCACCTTTCATGGGTACCAATCTGAAAACCCACATACCCATGTGCGTGCATTTCTGGAAGTATGCAGCACAACTAAGATCAAGGATATCTCTGATGATATTCTTAAACTCAAATTATTTCCACTCTCTTTGCGGGGTGAAGCAAAAGAATGGTATCTCTCATTACCTTCTGAATCTATCACGACCTGGGCTGAGCTGGAACGTGAGTTTCTGAGCCAATATTTCCCTCCCTCCAAGACAGCTCAATGTCTAACCGATATTTTCACCTTCCGCCAAGAAGAAAGTGAAACATTCTTTGAAGCGTGGAAACGTTTCAAATCTATCTTACATCGTTGCCCTCATCATGGTTTAGATCTGCAACGACAAGTCAATACCTTATATAGTGGTTTGACTGAGACGACAAAGGGAATGGTAAATAGCTCATCTGGAGGAGCTTTCTTGAAGAAAACACCGGCTGAAAGGTGGGACCTGTTTGAAGACATAGCAAAATATAACTATGCCCCAACTCAGCATTCAATCACTGCACCTTCTGTCCCCAGGATAAAAGAAGTCAAATCTCAGAATCAACTGATCGCCTCTCTTCAACAACAGATCACTGATCTGGCTTTGGCACAAAAACACAATCAAAATTCCACTTCTTCTATTCCTCCACCCTCAGATTTCCCAGATGATGTATTGTGACAACTGTTGTCAACATGGTCACAATATGAATCACTGTCAATACCAATCATCCAACTATCAAGTCAATGCGGCCCAACATATGAGGCCGTACACACCGATAGTTTGTCAAACTTGTGCCACGGAGGGTCACACATCTCTTGCTTGTTCCCTAAATAGGGACAATGCTGAACTCAATGCGTTTTCTTGCCAGTCAAACCAGAGGTTTTCAAACCAACATCCTGGCCAGAACAATTATCAAAACCAAGGTTATAACCAGAATCGGAATTTCAACCAACAACCAGGTTATAACCAAAATACCAACTTTCAAACCTCTAATCGAAATCAGAATTACCAGAATCCCATCTATAGACAGTATCCAAATCCGAATACCATGCAAAGGCTCAACCAGATTTGGCAAGGAAATACCAACAGCTCTTCAAATAGACCTACTCAAAACCCTCCAGGTTTCCAAAACTCACCATCTGGGGCAAATGATGGCCCGACAAAAGCTGAGTATGAGAAGACAATCAAGAACTTGGAAAGGCAAATTGGCCAGCTAGCCGAACAATTAGGCGCAAGACCTCGGGGACACTTACCCGAGTTTCACGAAAGGAACCCTAAAAGTAACCAAGTATCCCAACGCAATGAGATTGTTCCTACTACACCTTACGGAGCGAGAGGAGTCACACGCAATGAATTTGAGATCTGGAACCCAACTACAAGGAAACCCTGCTTCTTACCAGAACCAGGGAAACGAATAGACCCTCCTACCAGAGATGAGGTAGGAGGGGAAGTTGAGGATAAAGACTCACCTGCCCTAGATGAAGAAGAGACTCAGTTGGCTGATCCACTGAGTCTTGAGGAAGCTGTTCAAAGTCAAGAAGAAGAAATCCCGACAAGTAAAAAGAGCCGACAAGACGGTGAGATGGAAGGATTTAGAGGACGAAGCGATTAAAGCTTCTTCATCATCGAAGAAAGTTTTCTCGAAGAAAGAATTGAGCAAACTTCCTTTCCCACCAAGAAAGAAAAACATCTCTTTACAAGAAGATAAGAAGTACGAAAAGGTACTCAACCTTCTGAAGAACACACAAGTAAATTTACCCTTATCTGATGTTCTGGTTGAGATGCCTAAATATACTAAATTTATAAAAGATGTTGTTTCTTCGAAAAAGAAACTGGAGAACATGGATAGAGTAATTAATGAAGAGTGCTCCATGATTGGAAGTGATCATATTCCAAGGAAACGAAGCGATCCAGGGAAATTCGTTTTAACCTTACAAATCCAAGACTGTGTTTTCCCTCACTCCTTGTGTGACCTAGGAGCATCTATCAGTTTAATGCCGTTATCCATCTGCAAAAGACTTAATCTTGATCATCTTTTGGAACCTACCACGATGAACCTTCAGTTTGCAGATAGGTCGATCAAGAAAGCCGAAGGATTTTTGAAAGATCTCTTAGTACAGGTCGACAAATTCACATTTCCTATGGATTGGTTTGTCCTGGATGTAAAAGAAGAAAACACTCCGTGGATCCTTGGTAGACCATTTCTATCAACAGCCCGTGCTGTCATAGATTGTGATGAAGGTTATGTAACCTTAAGAGTTGGTGATGAAGAAGTGCGATACAATGTTTCTAGAACTCTAAAGCGACCTTCTGAAAGCCCAACCGGTTATTCCATTGATGAAACTGACGAGTTCAGTGATTTTATGGAAACACAAGTCATGGCCATGAACCCAGAGTATGAAAGACTGGTGGACAATCTGAACAGTTACGGTAGAATCCACCTTGACAAAGATTGGGACCACCTTGGAAGCCGAGGAGCTGCAAGAAGAGACCTTGTTTGTGGAATCCTCAAGAACAATCGGTGAGTCGGAGTTGAAGCAAGGAGATATCAAGTCAAGCTTAAAAGAAACCCCCGAAGATTTAACGCTAAAACCTTTACCTAAGCACTTAAAGTATATTTACCCGAGGGAAGGCGATAAGCTTCCGTTAATCATCTCCGCCAAATTGACAGAAGAGGAGGAGGATAAGTTATTAAACGTCTTGAGAAGCAACGAGAGAGCTTTCGGTTGGCAAGTAGGGGATATTAAAGGTATATCTCCTGACGTGTGTATGCATAAGATAAAGACCGAAGATGGAGCTAAATGTGTTCGGCAGCCTCAAAGACGTTTAAATCCACATATGCAAGAGGTGGTAAAGAAAGAGATTATAAAGCTATTGGACATGGGGATCATATACGCAATAGCTGACAGTGATTGGGTATCCCCACTCAAGTCGTCCCTAAGAAAGGGGGGATTACAGTGGAAAAGAACGATAAAGGTGAGGAAGTAGCTTTGAGGTTAGTGACCGGGTACCGGGTTTGTATTGATTATAGGAAATTAAATGAGGTCACTATGAAATATCATTTTCCGCTCCCCTTCATCGACCAAATGCTTGAGCGTTTGGCTGGGCACCCCTTCTATTGTTTCCTGGAAGGATACTCCGGGTGTTTTCAGATCCCTATTGATCCGATTGATCAGGAAAAGACGACCTTCACCTGCCCCTATGGTACATTCGCCTACAGGCGAATGCCATTCGGCCTTTGCAATGCCCCAGCTACATTCCAACGATGTATGCGGCTATCTTTGACGGGCTAATTGAGAAGTGCATGGAAGTCTTTATGGACGATTTCTCGGTGTTTGGTCAATCTTTTGACAACTGCCTCGATAATCTTAACAAGGTTTTGAATAGATGTGTGGAGAAGAATTTAATCCTCGAACCGGGAAAAATGCCACTTCATGGTGGATGAGGGGATTGTCCTCGGCCACAAGATCTCTCGCGAAAGGAATAGAGGTTGATAGGGCCAAAGTAGAAGCCATAGAAAAAATGAACTATCCCAAAAACGTGAAAGAAGTCGGGAGCTTTCTTGGTCACGTTGGCTTTTACGGAGATTTATTCAAGACTTCTCCAAGATCTCGAAACCCTTATCAACTCTACTTAAAGATGGTATCGTTTTCAACTTTGACAATGATTGCAAGTATGCCTTCAAGGAGCTTAAAAATCGTCTTATCTCCACTCCAATTCTAATCTCCCCTGATTGGAATTTACCTTTTGAATTGATGTGTGACGCTTCCAATTACGCCGTTGGTGCAGTATTGGGGCAAAGAATTAAAGGTAAATTTAAACCTATCTACTATGCAAGTCACACTCTAAACCCAGCACAAGCTAATTATACAACCACTGAAAAGGAATTATTGGCCGTAGTCTTCTCTATGGACAAATTCCGAAGTTATCTGTTGGGTGCTCATGTGATTTTTGGACGGATCATGCGGCTTTACGCTATCTAATGAATAAAAAGGATGCCAAACCAAGACTACTGCGATGGATTCTTACCCTTCAAGAATTTGATGTTCATATTAAGGATATCAAGGGTAGTGAAAATACAGTAGCAGATCACATTTCCAGAGTACTACCCATAGGAGAGGAAGATCCACAGGACATTGATTTATATTGCCCTTTTGAGAGTGTCATGTCTGTGGATGGCTGTATTTCCGACCCACCGTGGTATTCTTCTATCGTAAACTATCTCCATTCCCGGTACCTGAACCCTGAATTTTCCTATCAAGAGAAGAAGAAATTCTTCTATGATCTGAAATATTATGTCTGGGAAGAACCGCATCTTTTCAAGCTTTGTAAAGATGGGTTGCTTCGTCGATGTGTTCCGGAGTCTGAGCAAAGGAACATAATTGAGCAATGTCATAGTGGTCCCACTGGTGGCCACTTCGGTCCCTGGAAGACCGTTGCAAAGATATTCCAATCTGGTTTTTACTGGCCATCGATTTTCAAGGACACTGAAGCCTTTTGTAAAGGCTGTGACAGATGCCAGAGAACCGGAGCGTTGACAAGGCGGTATGATATGCCATTGAAGCCCATTTTGGAGTGTGAGGTGTTCGATGTCTGGGGAATTGACTTTATGGGTCCTTTCCCGTCCTCATGAGGTAACAGATACATCCTGGTCTGCGTAGACTATGTATCTAAATGGGTGGAAGCGATCGCCACTCCTCACAATGATCATAAAACGGTCATGAAATTTTTAAAGAGAAATATTTTTGTGAGGTTTGGCTGCCCCCACGAGCCTTGATCGGCGATGAAGGGACACACTTCGCAATAGACCACTTGATAAAGTGTTAGAAAAATATGGTGTTCGCCACAAATCCGGTACACCATATCATCCTATGACAAGTGGTCAAGTTGAGCGAAGTAATCAGAGCTTAAAGAAAATTCTTGAGAAGTCGGTCAATAGTCACCGTAAGGATTGGAGTCTGAAGTTGGACGATGCTCTATGGGCTTATCGCACAGCGTATAAGACCCCCATGGGTACTTCTCCATTCCAAATGGTCTACGGAAAACCATGCCATCTCGCCTATCGAGTTGGAACATCGAGCTTACCGGGCAACCAAGTTCCTAAATTTCGATTCCCAAGCTTGCGGGCAACAACGATTACAAGAATTGCACGCACGAGCCGGACGAGTTCGGACTCCGGAGCTTATGAAAGTGCTAAAATCGGCAAAGACGAATGAAAGCTGCTCCACGATAAGAAGATCAAAAAGAGAGAGTTTCATACCGGCGAACAAGTCCTCCTTTATAATTCAAGATTACATCTTTTCCCCGGAAAACCGAGGACGCGGTGGTCGGGACCTTTCACGATCATTCGGACTTTTCCTAGTGGTGTGTTGGAACTCAATGGAAAAGATAATCAACCTTTCCGGGTAAACGGACAACGGTGCAAGCACTACATAGGACAAACCGAAGAAACTCCGATGTTCATCAAATTCATTGACATCCTTTGTGGTAATATCTCGATACCCGGATTTGGAGGAGTTTAGCCCCGATCGTATTCAAACAAAGACCACTAACGATCATACGAAAGAAGTCTTTGCTTTGGTAGCCGGGACATGGAGCGATATTGGAAGGAGCATGATTTGAATATGAGAAGAAACCAGAGGAAATCAACAAGAGAAAGAATGAGAAAGGTTTAGAAGGCGGTTAAAAGCCAAATTCTCTCTCGCTCAATGTTGTTTCGCATGAGCTCATTTGATGAAATAACGGCGAAAGATCAAGTGGCCCGATCCGGGTTGAGTTCAAAAAGGAAGTTGAGCTAACAACGTAAATAAAAGCGCTAGCTAGGAGGTGTCCTAGCTTTGTGTGTTAGCTAGTTTTTCTCGTTTTATTTTCCTTGTCTTTTGTAATAAAAGGATTGAGTTATACTCTCCAATGTTTGTTTTTCGATACTTAGGCCTTGGCTTCATATTACGTCGGGATGGCTATGTTTATTATCTTTTGGCATGTATCTCGTGCTAGCCTATCATGATCACCCGTCATCATGCCCGAGTCACTATCTCCCATATCTTATTATAGCATGCCCCCAATTTTGCCCCGAGATATTGTTTGTGGTTTTCAAGTCCTACGGGTTGCACTATAGCTATTTGGTTGATATGACCTACACTTATGAGGATCGTTGCGAATTGTTCATGCTCCACCGCACAACGATCCTACGCTCTATCGAATCAGCTAAGTACTTGATCTCTAATTTATTTCTTAAACAACTTGAGGACACGTTGTATTCTAAGTGTGGGGGGGGGGGGGTTCTTGGTTCATTGCACCTATAATCACCCTTTATCATACTATCATGTTTTTAATGCAAAAAGAGATTTAAAAAAAAAATTTACACTTGAACACTTGTAGATTCCGGCATGTAATTGAAACAAAACGCTCACTAGTTGTAGTCTCCTTACAATAATTCTATGTGACTACGTAAGATAACTATAGCATGCTTGTACCGATGTGAGATAGACCACACTTTCACGAAAGCCTTTGATATAAAAGCATGAATTTTAAACCATATCCTTTTACTTCTCTAGTGATTCATCTTAATAGTAACAGTGATTGAACGCCTAAGTCCCGAACGTGTGCTGTGAATATCTGTATGTTTGAATGTGATAAATAAACCATTGCCAAAGTCTTGAAATAAAACGAATAAATAAAATCGTTACTTGGGGTATTATGCACAGTGGTATGCTTTACTTCAGCCACTGCCAGCCAGAAATCCCGTTTAAGTAATGTAGTGTGTGTTTCAGAAAAGCTGCCTTATGATTGGAGTAGGTAGGGGATTATCACGAAATGTCCTATTTCTACTATGACGGGCAAAAGCTCACTTCTGATGTGTGTGTTAAATAGTGTGAAAAAGTCAAAAATAAAATAAATAAAAAAAAAAATTTATAGCATTGCGTGAGTTGGAATAAATTCAAGACTTGGTTAATGATAACTTTATCCCCAGTATAAACTTATATATATGATTTAGGGATCATCCTAATGAGCACACAGGACGACTTTTTGCGTGATTGAAACTGTTATGCCGTAGATGTTCATTATAATTGCTTTGTAAAGGATATGTGTTTAGAAAGATTGTGGAAAATTGAAAAAGGCTTGTTTTAACACATACACAATGTCTATCGCTACTTGGTACTCCCCGCTATGGTCATTGCATCTGTGGTCACTTGAGTTCGGAAACTATTTGGATAGATATAAAAGTTGAGCTATGTTTTGATTGTTTTGTTCGGGACGAACAAAGGTTTAAGTATGGGGGAGTTGTTAAGGGTGGAATTATACGATACTTTATTATACTTTATATTATAATTTCACCCTAACTAATATAATTTGCATTGAAAATGAATCTTAAAATGATTTATTGAGCAAACACGGTTTTATAAATGTTAATTTCCAAATAACACATTTTATGTGCTTAAATGATTATTTTATATCATTGTGGAAATGTGTTATGCTTTGGTATATTTCATGTGTGTTGTAGGTACATAATACATTCAAACATTGGAGCAAGTCAATGACACTCAATAAAAGCAAGTCAAGGACACTCATTTTTGGTCCAAGTCACGTGGGAGTGATTCAAGGGGCTGTTTTGAGAGCAAAGCAAGGGAAAAGTTAATATTATAATAATTGATAGCATATTCTTATTTGAAAAGACTGTTCATTGGGAACGAGTGCGGCGAATTTCCTCTTCTTTTTCGCCTTTGTTTTTAGCATTTTTAGAGGGAGAGTCTATCAAACAAATTCTTGTATTGTTTCCATTCTAGTTTTAATAATCAAATACTTAGAGATTTCTTCAAAATTTCCATTGTTGTTCATGACCTTGGCTTTATTTCATATAAATTCCTGCTCTACACATAACTATATGGTGCATTCTCATCAACCCAAAATGGTCATTAGTGGTATGGATAGCTAAACTCATCAAGGGCAAGCAATTGGGGGAAGCAATTTGTTGAGAGAAATACACGCCAACTAACTGTTGAGCGAAAAATCTACCCTTCAAAATTTAAATTTATAAAAGACTCGAAAACAACCGTGGGTAAACTAACTCTCTAACCAGCAGAGTACCGGATCAATTGTTAGAATAGCTACAGGAGTACGAGGTCGATCCCAAGAGATAAGTGGTTTGTAAATACCAAAGTGAACAAAGACAAAAACAACTAGAACGCACCATTGTTCCACCTCCCCACCGAAAATAACAAGAAAGACACATTCATTCGTAAGTTCTTGGATTATTATCTGCTAAAGAGGCATTTTCCCTTTCGGTTCATCGCCTTTTAATTAGTTCACCACTCTCGGTACAACTAAAGCATTTACGGATCAAAGATATGGATATAAATCCTAATCTAATAACATTCACCCTCAACTTACGTATGTTGGAAGAATATTATCATTCTCCTTCACGGTAATCTACGAATTCATCAACTTTCGTGTCTAAATTCGATTAGCATGCAACACTACATTACACTTTAAACATGTCTAAACATGAAAAGAGAACAAGAAATCTTACGAATAAATGCATAAATCCTTATTTAATCGGTGAGGGTGGCTTCACAAGGGTGATCCTAGCACCGAGCCTTAACCACTCATGACAACGAAAATAACAACGAAATATAAATACATATATAGATATATATATATATATATATATATATATATATATATATATATATATATATATATATATATATATATATATATATATATATATATAAGTATATAGATATAGATATATATATATATTCGTATATATGTAGATATATATAACAAGAAAGAAAAGAAACAAAACAAAATAACGAAAAACGAAATGAAAACGATATTATAACAACATATATATTATATATATAAAAGATACAAAAATAGATACATATATATATATGAAACGATAACTAGTCGTGTTATTACATCGACATTATAACGCCATATATATACATATATCTAGGCCCCGAAACATAAAAAAAATAAGAAGAAGGATGGGAGGAAGAAGAGGGGCAGCCAAAGTTGGCCAAGAAAGGGGCAAGGATCATCAATGAGCTGAGAGGAGTATTTATAGACCACAAGGCCGGCGCGTGCCGGAGCTTCACCGGCACGTGCCGGTGACACAGTGCATTTTTAATCATTAGGATCTTGTGGGCCCAATTTCAAGAGATTTTCCTGCAATATTCGGCCTTCTCCGGCGCGTGCCGGCCATGCAACATATCGGATGTTCGTAAAAACCTATCTCGAGCTGTAGACCTCAGATTGATATGATTTAATACTCGTTGGAAAGCTCTTCTGAAGATCTACAACTTTCATCAAGGACTTTTTCTCTGAAAATGCCTCTAAGTTAGGTCAAATGTCCGTTGAAGATGAATTACGGTAGAAGCACTGAGGACAGTTGATCCGTTCGAACTCGTAAGCTTGTGGCATCTTCTTCTATCCCTCAAAATACCTCTCTTAGGCCCCAAAACATGTCGTTACGTGGGATACTCGGGTCATCTTATAATTCCGCAATAAATCACCAAAAATACCCACGTAAATCTGACACGACACTCCGGTTACTAAACCGGTACAAAAACATATAAAAACACGATATTTTATATAATTATTACTACTAACATACTTAGATAAATCTAAGGAATTTATGACTCGAAATGATATAATAATACTCAAAATGATATCAGAAGTGGGGTAAAAAGTTATAATAATAACTATGAATTTGTCCCTTAACAACAACCCCCCACTTAGCGTTTGATCGTCCTCGATCAAAACAAGCGATAAAATAAAATGAATAAGGAAAAATTCATGAAGATAAGATGTAAAGGACAACCAGATGATACAACCTTTAGAATTATAACCAGGCGTTAACCTTAATATAAATGTATAACAGAGTGTGTGTGTGGCAAGCCTTTTCAATTTCCACTGTCCTTTCTTGAATAATTCAAGCAAACGCACAAATATCCATTCAGACAGTCCTAATAATTTTCCTAGGTAGAGACAGTAACAGTTCCACACAACGTCCTCCCATGTACTTATTAGGATAATCCCTAAAGCATATCATTCAGTTTATACTGGGGATAGTCAGAAGATAACTAAGTTTTCAACCATGTTCTGTCTCTTTTATTTTCATAGAATACTGACATATCCGAACTCATTGCCAAAATCGACTATCTTGCAAGTGTCATGAGGTGAGATCGAATACATTAATATCTTTTTTCTCCTTTTTTTTTTTTTTTTTTTTTTTTTTTTTTTATAATTATGAATAGAATATGCCCTCATACCCAGCAATAGGACGTTTCGTGATAACACCCTAGCTGGACTACTATCATTGGGCAGTCGGGAGCTTTTAAACCTCATAGTGATATAGGACGTTTCGTGATAACACCCTACTGCACTCAAATCATTGGTAGCTACAACCGACATATAAAAAGTTCATCTTAGTTTGGTATTCTTCCTTAACTTATATCCTTTCTATCACATTCAAACCTTCAGATATTCACAGTACATGTTCAAAAGTTAGGTACTAAGTTACTGCAAGTCTCTAGAATAACCACTAGGATACTGAATGGATACAGTTTAAAATTTTTCGCTTCAATATCAAAGGCTTACGTGAACAATGAATTCATGTTACACAAATATATTTCGAATTACAATGCACTTACGGTTCACATTGGTTACACACATCTAAATTGATCATTATATCTTTAAATCCATGAAATATATGCCTTATACAGTTTATTTTAATCAACTCATCAATGCTCGAAAAATCAAAAACTAAGGGTTTTAAATTTAAAGCCATTTATAAACCAACCACGACTCTACCCCCCACTTACGACCCTGCAGTGTCCCAAGCGTGTGAATAAAATAGAGAGGAAGACTTAGCTTATAAACCTGGCAGAAAGGTGCTACCGAATCCCGTAACAGCCATGTGTAAGCACGACCCGAATCCCTATATAAAAACAACCAAAACAAAACAAACACGAGACATGGTCCTCGTGCCAAGACATCGAATAGGGATATGGGAATAATAAGTAAATGGCCCTGTCACGTCAGAAAATTCGATAGACAATATATATATAGTCAATCTCATAAAAGCTTTAGATGGAAAAATAACCCACACGGGTAAAGCACAGAACGTCTAAGCACTTAAAATAAGTATCATAGAGAGTATCACATGAGCATATATCATAGTCAAGGCATAAATTCATATTAGATTACACTTCACGTTTCACAAATCGAGTAAAAAAACTTTTTGCACATTCTTACCCAACGGTCATCGAAACACGGCAAAAATAAAAACTCTCGATTTATATAACGCTACTTTTATTGAAAAATAAATTTGAAACAGACTAGATCATAAAATGAAATGTAAGAAAAAAGTATTGAGTCTTTTATACCCCGATCCTCAAGGGTTAAACAACCTAAGTCCAAGAAATGAAGCATTTGAATTTTATCTTTGCATTCTACCTCGGGATTTTCGGATAACCACCTAATCGTTCCCATTTAAAAGACATTCAAACATTCATCCTGATACTTGGTTGTACTTTGCTTAAAGTTCATCTTTCATTATACAGATTCTACATTTCATTAAGACCGAGTTTTATCCAAATTATTATTATTATTATAAATAGCTAGATATCTAGGATGCCCCTAGTGGCGATTTTGTTTAATGTCGTTTGCTCGACTCACCAAGAGAAACAAAACATAAAAAGAAAAGATATCTAGGTAACCGTCCTAGTAGGGCTTAATTATAGTCGGGAGCTCGACTAACAAAAACAATCAACCAAAATCGAAAACAACAAGAAAACAATAATTTTTTTTTCTTTCTCGGTAATTACCGAATCCACTCGGTATTTACCGAGTGTGTTTTTTTTTTTTTTTTTTCGAAAAACGAGAAAACACACACACGATGATATCACAAATAGCACACTTATCCCCGGCAACGGCGCCAAAATTTCGTTGAGAGAAATACACGCCAACTAACCGTTGAGCGAAAAATCTACCCTTCAAAATTTAAATTTATAAAAGACTCGAAAACAACCGTGGGTAAACTAACTCTCTAACCAAAGAGTACCGGATCAATTGTTAGAATAGCTACGGGAGTACGAGGTCGATCCCAAGAGATAAGTGGTTTGTAAATACCAAAGTGAACAAAGACAAAAACAACTAGAACGCACCATTGTTCCACCTCCCCACCGAAAATAACAAGAAAGACACATTCATTCGTAAGTTCTTGGATTATTATCTCGCTAAAGAGGCATTTTCCCTTTCGGTTCATCGCCTTTTAATTAGTTCACCACTCTCGGTACAACTAAAGCATTTACGGATCAAAGATATGGATATAAATCCTAATCTAATAACATTCACCCTCAACTTACGTATGTTGGAAGAATATTATCATTCTCCTTCACGGTAATCTACGAATTCATCAACTTTCGTGTCTAAATTCGATTAGCATGCAACACTACATTACACTTTAAACATGTCTAAACATGAAAAGAGAACAAGAAATCTTACGAATAAATGCATAAATCCTTATTTAATCTGCGAGTGAGGGTGGCTTCACAAGGGTGATCCTAGCACCGAGCCTTAACCACTCATGACAACGAAAATAACAACGAAATATAAATACATATATAGATATATATATATATATATATATATATATATATATATATATATATATATATATATATATATATAAGTATATAGATATAGATATATATATATATTCGTATATATGTAGATATATATAACAAGAAAGAAAAGAAACAAAACAAAATAACGAAAAACGAAATGAAAACGATATTATAACAACATATATATTATATATATAAAAGATACAAAAATAGATACATATATATATATGAAACGATAACTAGTCGTGTTATTACATCGACATTATAACGCCATATATATACATATATCTAGGCCCCGAAACATAAAAAAAATAAGAAGAAGGATGGGAGGAAGAAGAGGGGCAGCCAAAGTTGGCCAAGAAAGGGGCAAGGATCATCAATGAGCTGAGAGGAGTATTTATAGACCACAAGGCCGGCGCGTGCCGGAGCTTCACCGGCACGTGCCGGTGACACAGTGCATTTTTAATCATTAGGATCTTGTGGGCCCAATTTCAGAGATTTTCCCGCAATATTCGGCCTTCTCGCGCGTGCCGGCCATGCAACATATCAGATGTTCGTAAAAACCTATCTCGAGCTGTAGACCTCAGATTGATATGATTTAATACTCGTTGGAAAGCTCTTCTGAAGATCTACAACTTTCATCAAGGACTTTTTCTCTGAAAATGCCTCTAAGTTAGGTCAAATGTCCGTTGAAGATGAATTACGGTAGAAGCACTGAGGACAGTTGATCCGTTCTGAACTCGTAAGCTTGTGGCATCTTCTTCTATCCCTCAAAATACCTCTCTTAGGCCCCAAAACATGTCGTTACGTGGGATACTGGTCATCTTATAATTCTGCAATAAATCACCAAAAATACCCACGTAAATCTGACACGACACTCCGGTTACTAAACCGGTACAAAAACATATAAAAACACGATATTTTATATAATTATTACTACTAACATACTTAGATAAATCTAAGGAATTTATGACTCGAAATGATATAATAATACTCAAAATGATATCAGAAGTGGGGTAAAAAGTTATAATAATAACTATGAATTTGTCCCTTAACACAATTCGACGGTTTTCGGGTTTTCTAATATAAAGCATTGCAGTATTTCAAACCAAAGGTTAGATTACAAGTTCTACATTTTATTGTTCATAGCTTGATCGAGAGATTTTGCTTACGGATTGCCATACGAGAAATTGTATGCATTGAATCGGTATAACACGTAATTGAACCATAATATTCGAGTATAAAACGAGAGTTTATCGAATACGGTTTAGATAAATTAATCGAGAGATTATACCTTGTGTTTTGATTGTATCTTTCACCTAAGAGATTAGGGATTACATTTGGTTTAGGAGATCCTAATCTTTGGTCCTGATATTGCATGCTTGTATGACTAGAAACCTGATAATTTGTTAAATTGTGAAACCTATTGTTTGCCCTCTTTTAATCTCATTACAGTAATCTTAAGTTTGAAACGTATCTCGTGACAATTGTGACTCAAGACTGAACCACCCCTCAACCTCGAATCCCTGAGTTCGACTCCGGTTTTACATCGCTATACTACGATCCCTCCTCTTGGGGAAACCAGATTATAAATTTATAACTTGTCATCTTATTTTCATAATCAATAAAATCCGGGACACCTCTGATGATGATTGGAATTTTACTGGATTTGTTATTAAAACTAATAATGACAATCATTCCAGACCGAAAACTTATCACATGTTTCAGTCCAAAACTCAGCAGAGGACTAATCTCGCTTCTCGATAAGTCACGTACAAAGGTCGGTATAGACCTCTCGTACGTAAGGAATGATAGTTACCACTCCAGCTTTAATAACAAAAATCAACATGGAAACAAATTACAGTCAGAAGATCTGAGAAATCATATAATTAAGACACAGTCCAAACATAGATGCTATGAGAGTGTGGCTTACATATATGAAAACAAGTGCAACAATATCCGAAGAATTCCAAAAGGATATATTCCCAGAGTTGTACTGACAACTGACCCTCATGGACCCAAACTGAGTTGGGTACCTAAATTTTTTTAATTCTCACTGCAGGATATATGGTACTTTGACAGTGGTTGCTCTAGACACATGACAAAGAGCAAAGACTGTCTCAGTAATTTCATTGAAAAGAATGGACCAAAAGTTAATTTTAGAAGTAAAGATAAACCAGGTTACACCAGAGGTTTTGGCACCTTAATCAGAAATGGACTTACAATCAAGAATGTATCCTATGTAGAAGGACTACACTACAATCTACTCAGTACAAGTCAATTTTGTGATATGGGATACAAAGTTACTTTTGATAAAGATTTATGCGTTGTCATCAACGAATCAGCTTATCAAGTTGTCCTAGCCGGAAGAAGGAAGGAAAATATGTATGTGGTAGACTGGACAACAGCCGTCGCGAAACTTGTTTGCTTGTGCACACCAAATCAGAAATCAGTTGGCTATGGCACAAGAAACAGAGTCATCTCAACTTTGATGACATCAATACACTTGTTAAGAAGCAGCTAGTCATTGGATTACCAGAGATATCATATAAGAAGGACAACTTATGTGATGCATGTCAACGGGGAAAACAAACAAAGGCAAGTTTCAAGACTAAGTCTCGGCATTCAACAACCGGACATCTAGAATTGCTACATATGGACTTATTTGGACCTATTACACCAATCGGTATCGGTGGAAAGAAGTATACATTGGTGGTAGTAGATGATTTTTCAAGATATACCCGGGTCATCTTTCTAACCAAGAAAAGTGAAACCAAGCAAAAACTCACGTAACTTCTTAAGAGACTTCGAATCGAAAGGAGTTTCGGTTGTAAAGATAAGATCGATAAAGGAACCGAATTCCTCAACAAGGTGTGATTATTGAATATTGTGAAGAAAATGGTGTTTTACACCAACTGGCTGCCACAGGAACACCTCAACAAAATGGTGTAGCTGAAAGAAGAAACAAAACGATCAAAGAAGCTGGAAGAACTATGATCTGTGAAGCTAAACTACCTGAAAGATATTGGGCAGAAGCAGTAAACACAGCTTGTTACACTCAGAACAGAGCTCTCATGAACAAGAGACATGAAAAGACTCCTTATGAAATTTGGAATGGAAGAAAACCAAATGTTTCATACTTTCATGCGTTTGGAAGCAAATGTTTCATACATAATAATGGAAAAAATCAACTTCACGTTTTTCAACCCAAAGCTGATGAAGGAATTTTCCTAGGATATTCAAGTGTCAGCAAAGCATTCAGAGTATTGAATAAAAGGACACTCAAGCATGAAGAGTCAATACATGTAGTATTTGATGAACCAAATTTTCCTGGTGAAACAACTGAAGACCAACCAGAACCAGTTCCTCAGTCTCAGTTACCAATCACACCGAACCTCGTTTTAGTTGATGTTGGAAGACTACAAATTTCGAAATGTTCGATCAAGATCGGCCTCGGTTTCCAACTACTCAACCACTTGAACAACATCAATCGACTCAATTGAACAAACTCAAGAACCAGTTTTTGAAGAATCAGTTGAACAAAGTACAAATCAACCAATACAAACTCACACACATCAATGGATGAGAGACCATCCTGAAGAACAAGTTATTGGTAACACTCAAACTGGAGTTCGAACAAGACATCAACTGGATGCGATGATAGCACGCTTTCTATCTCAATCGGAACCTAAAGAACTTGAAGAAGCCTTGAAAGACCCAGACTGGATATTGGCTATGCAAGAAGAACTAAATGAATTTGAGAGAAATCAAGTATGGGAACCTGGTAGATAAACCAGTTCATGTCAATATCATTGGAACCAAATGGGTTTTCAGAAATAAACTTGATGAAGATGGAAATGTCATAAGAAACAAAGCCAGACTTGTAGCCAAAGGATACTCTCAAGCAGAAGGCATAGATTTTGATGAAACTTACGCACCAGTCGCAAGACTAGAAGCAATCAGACTTTTTCTTGCTTATGCAGCTCACAAGAAATTCAAAGTCTATCAGATGGATGTTAAAAGTGCGTTTTTGGGAGTTCTTGAAGAAGAAGTGTATGTTCAACAACCACCTGGATTTGAAATCAAGGATCAAACTGATAAAGTTTTCAGACTAAGGAAAGCTCTTTATGGACTTAAACAAGCACCAAGAGCTTGGTACGAAACTCGTCTCGCTTTTAGTAGATAACATGATTTATCAAAGGAACAATCGACAAAACATTATTCGGGATGAAGAATGGAGAAGATACTCTACTTGTTCAAATTTATGTTGACGATATCATCTTTGGATCGAAAAATGAACGACTATGTGAAAAATTTGCAAGTTTAATGAAAAGCAAATTTCAAATGAGTATGATGGGAGAATTAAATTATTTCCTAAGATTGCAAGTTAAACAACTAGCTGATGGAATCTTCATTCATCAAACCAAATATACAAGAGAACTTATCAAAAAGTTTGGTATGGAGAAATCTACTAGAATCTCTACACCAATGGGAACCAACATCAGACTAGATGAAGATAAAGAAGGTAAAGATGTTGATCAAACACTCTACAGATGGATGATTGGAAACTTACTCTATCTTACAGCAAATAGGCCAGACATATCTTTTACTATCGGTGTTTGTGCAAGATTTCAGTCAAGACCAAAGGAAAGCCATCTCACAGTTGTGAAGAGAACCTTAAAATATCTAAAAGACACAGATGGAGTTGGTATTTGGTATTCGAAAGAAGGAGAATTCAAGCTAATCTCTTACTCAGATTCAGATTATGCTGGATGCAAAGTGGACAGAAAAAGCACATCAGGCACATGTCAGTTATTAGGAAATAGACTTGTGTCATGGTTTAGCAAGAAGCAAAACTCGATCTCAACTTCAATAGCGAAAGTGAATATATAGCAAATTTGGAAGTTGTTGTGCTCAAGTTTTATGGATCGACAACAATTAAGAGACTATGGGATAGAAGAAGGAACAATTCCCATAATGTGTGATAACACAAGTGCAATTGCAATTACCGATAATCCAGTTTTACACTCAAGAACAAAACACATTGATGTTCGTCACCACTTTATAAGAGATCATGCGAGAGAAAAAGGATATAACGCTCTTTGTACCTACGAAGATCGGTTGCGGACATCTTTACTAAGCCACTGGACAAAGAAAGATTTGCAAAATTAAGAACTGAGTTGGGAATAATCAAAGTCAGTTAAGCCAGAGATTCTTCAAGGGGATTAATCTTTGTTATGTTGGGTGCGCTCACTTAACAGATTAGTCATTGACATCAACAATCTCAAACTGACAAATTGGAAGAATCTGACAGAAGTGAACAATTTGATAGGAACTGAATTATTCCTAAAACCGACCTCAGCATCAGTTTTCACTTTATTCAAAATTGGTCAAAGGTTGATAAGATAAAATCAACAGCGGTTATATCGCATTAAATTGCCACAGTTCTTTTTGTCAGGACTTCGTGTGTACACCCCACGATTGTCAGAAAACAGTACCTGTATCGGTTATCAAAACCATCATGGAATTTGAAAAGTTGTACCATCCAACCGCCAGAATATTCTACCTATTTATTTAATCTCTGTTCACACTATTTTTCTTATTAAGAAAAACAGACTCTTTTCAAACCTACCCTTCAAATCAAATTTCTTTGTGTTCACACTCAAACATGGCCACTGCAATTGATTCAAAAGACAGACGATTAATCATAGAGTTGGATGAACTGACACTCGAAATGTATGAAGCTATGTGTCAAAACACTCTATTAGCCAGCTGTATACGAGACAAAATCGAAAAGCAACCAGGATTGAACAACATCCTCGAAGTTCGCTTCAAAGAAAAACGAGATGTGGAAGGCATTTTGCAGTTTTGGCAAAATATGCGATTAATCAAGGACTCCTTGATTACAACTATTCGAGGAGATCACATTGTGTTCAATGAAAGAGTTATGAGATCACTCTTTGGGTTCGCAAATACAACATCAACTTCAATAGAGTTAGCAACCCTACCATTGGAGAAAAAAGATTTTCTCGCTATGATCACTTCATCTACGGAACCAATCGTACCTGGTGTTCATGTCGACAAAATCAAGCCGGAATTTGGACATCTCGGCGATGGCTCGAGTCATTGGAAAATCCAAAGGGATTAATATACTTTCGAAGAAAATATTTTGGGACAACGTAGAATTTAATTGGGCGAGGTTATATTGTCAATCAATTCAAGAAGCAATATTTAGTGAATTAGAAAGTATGGCAAAAGCTCAAGTTTGAAGGACAAGTAATCGATGGCGATTCCGACCGAAGAAAACTCTTAGTGGAATCATTCGAGTTTTATTTTGAAAGAATTAAGGAAGGGAAGCAAGCAAGAGAAACGTGACATCAAAGGAAATAACGAAACAACTTTCCAACATGAAGCAAAGCGATCAATCGTGTCTCAAAGAAAGAACCGAACAAAGAGGGACCAAGCGAAAATCGAAATCCACGAAAGAAAGATCGGTTGTAAGATGCTTGTACCACGAAATCTCAAGTGAGATAGCACCAACCGAGGGGGAACAACAATTGACAACGAAGATATTCAAGATAATGTCAATGCTATTCTTACTTCTCAAAGACAACGAAATGATCGAGTTCAACAAACGGCACCGAGTCTTCGAAGGCGACAAAGTCATAAGGCTGATAAAAATGAAACTTCAACCAGAAGATTTTCGTGATGCCAGTTTACAAACTGAAGAAAAATCACTCTTGGAGAAATTGGAAGTAAGAGATCTTTACTCTCTGTTTCCTATTAAGGAATTTCTTGACAACTGTTTCAAAAGATTTACTGAGTTAGCAAAAAGAAGAGAATCAGGCACGTCATCTAAAGACAGTTTCCAGAAAAAGGATGATGATGATCATGATAGGCCAAGAAAAGAAGCTGATGATACTACAGTTTTGCAAACAATCACTCAACCGCAACAACCAGTGACACAAACTGTACCACAGCAAGAAGCATTGTCAGTTGAAAACCAGACAACTGTCAATCAGCAAGCAAATGATGAAATCAGACAACTGATGGTCATTAATACTCAGGACAAGGATCAAGTGGAAACTACATATGATCCCTCTGATTTTCTATCTAAGGAGGAATTGGCCAAAGTTCATGAAAACTTGAAAATTGTACTCAGTCAACGAGATACACAGAATGGTCTTTTATCAAACATCTCTGGATATCTTGATTATAGAACTAGAACTAATGTTTCGGTTCATGCAAGACTAGAGATGATTCACAAATCAAGTTCAAGTTCGCTTCAGAGATTGTCTTACTCAAACAACAACTTGAAGATTCAACCGCAAGTAGATAGAGAAACTCATGCTCAAGCTCATTGGCATATTAATCAGCATATCTACGGGTTAGAAGCTCAACTTAAGGAAGTACTTGATTCTCAACGACAAATTTCAGAAGATCAAAAAGCAACCCATGCCCTGGTAGATCGCTTATATGATGCCAAAAAGGGGAAGTCAAGAAGAAAAGCTGAAATTACTCGGAGAAATGAAGCGACTTGAAGAAGAACTACAAAGATACGATCGATCCTAAATTTTTGAAGAAAGAGTTAACGATGATCAACTTATTGCAAAATACAATCAACCTGGAGACAGAAGAGTTACTCTTACAAAGGATCTATGGATGCAGTTTATCAAAGACTACAATCCTATTAAAGCCAAATACAAGGACAGAACATTTGAGGAATCCTTGAACTACTTTTTGTCTGATATTTACTCAAAGCAAAGAATTGCACAACATAAGAAGGATCGAAGGATTGAAGATAAACTGAAGATCAAAGACAAGGTTGAACAAATGAAAACCGATCTAACAGAATTTGAAAAATACTATCTGGAAGACTCAAGCTTACCCAAGCTAATTCAATGGAGAAGATGGAAAGAAAGTAGTCAAGTTGACTACAACAAGACCTTTTCAAAGGAAGACTCCAAACTTGATGAAGATTTTCGTTTGTATGACAAGGCAAAAAGATATGACTTAGTCATGCAAAAAGCTAAGAAGAAGCTCAGTCTTTAATCATAGATATTTGAACAAAATGCATGTATCCAGTTTTTGCTCGTTTAATTGAAAACCAGTTTTCCAGTTTTACATTGTTTCTCATTGTTTTGATCTTTAAGCTTTTCTTTTAGGGAGAGTTTTGGCATCATAAAAAAATGGGGAAATTGTTGGAAATAAAATTTTATGTTTTGATGATAATTCATCTTATTTATTATAATGTTATCTTAACCCCATTGATGAAGTGCTGAAGCCAGCTGTTATAGTGGAAAGCTAAAAGATGTCTAGAACTGAATGTATAAGATTTATTAGAGTCTGATCTTTGTATAAGTTACATCAGACAAGCACTGTAATTGATAGTGTCGTAAAACTGAAAACTGGGAATCAATTAGAAAATTGGAAATCATCAAGACAAACAAACTGACTCAGAATACACCTACTGAAGAAGGTAAGTTCGCTGAGAGTTACAGACTCGGTTGACTTATCTTTAAGAATGAAGAACTGAGGGACACAGACTCAGTTATTGAAGAATGAAAAACTGAGGGCACAAACTCAGTTGTGAAGATTAAAGTCGAGACTATAAAGTTGGACTTCAGGCAAGATTGTGGTGACCTGAACTGACTTTATGGATCTTGTATAAAGACCTAAGAATCATATGGACAATGAATTCTTAGATGATAAAAATATCATGGTGTACTCTGATTAAGTCAATTATAATCAGATGAAAACTGGAGTACTGATTTTTGAAGAAGAATAAAATCTCAGTTAATGCTCCAAGTCAGTTAGGAAACTGACAGATGAAAAACTAACAAAAAAACTCAGTTTTATAAGTCAGCCATCCAACAAACTGAAAGTACAATCGAACGTTGTAAAGAAAGAAAATTCATTGGATGAATCACTGACACAGCAGGAACGGTCAGAAAATATAACCGTTACAAGATATAGGTTTATACAATTCAAATCAAAGTCAGATGAACGTTGGACTTCACACTATAAATAGAAGACTTTGCACAAACAAAAACAACACAACATATACGAGAATCAACAAGCAATTTGTGCACACTATTTGAATTGTCATCATCACTGAACTATAACAAGATCATATCTAGTATTTCTTCAAGTGTTCAAAGCTACAAAGAATTTATCAAGAATTCAACACTCTGAAGAACCACAAACAAGAATCAATTTATTGATTCTCAGCCCAACTTTAATTCTATTTCAAAGGTTTAGACTGTGAAGCAAACCGGGAAGGTTTTGTCATGGACAAGTTGTGACAAGCGATCGGGTAGATGTGTTTTTGGTGGTAGGCGGTGAAGAGGCAATCCTACCCTCTAAGGACCAGGTGGTTCAAGCATTTGGAGAGCAAAGAATTCTACCCGTTCTACAATTGTTTAGAAAGTGAAGCTAGGGATTAGCCAAGGACTATTGTTTAGGACTTTTTGTAACAGATTCACCTCAAGAAGTTCTAGTGGAATTTTCCTCCGCACCACGGGGAAGAGAGGACGTACGGATTACACCACCCGGAACCTCTATATCATCTCGCCTTATTTACTTTACGCATTTACTTACTTATTTAGTATTTACTTACGACATTGTGATACTTGATTGTTATACATCTCACGGTCACAACTGACATTCACCAGAATTCAGTTCACAACACTCATTTTTCATAACAGAACAACAAGATCAATATAAAGGCTAAAATTATATCCGCTGCCGGTTGACTCAGTTTCAGCTTAAGTCAGTTTGATTTAATCTCAGCTTAGTCAGCTCAACTCCACACAAGTTTTATCTGAATCCTAATTTGTTTAATATCAAGTTTTTGGTGACAAGTTTATTCACCCCCCCCCCCTCTAAACTTGTGTCAGCCTTTCCAAGGGACCAACAAGGACTTTGGGAAGAGAAAAAAAGGCAAGTGAGAATAGCCCAAGTAAGGAAAAGAAAGTGATAAGTGTAGGAAAAGGTATAAGAGATGGCTTAGAACCAGCGAGACACGTGACTATTAAACTTCAACATCACAGAAGTGCAAGGGGGTCCTACACTTCATTCCAAAAAAAAAAGAGAGCACAATGGATAATTTCTCTACCTTGGGAGAATAATGATACAACTCCCTCTTTATTACTAACAAGTAAAACAAATTAGATTTACGAGGGTTTTTATTATTGCCTCCTTTATTGACTCTTTTTTCTCAATTACACTCTTTTTTAAATTTCTTTTCACATTTTTTTCTCATAATATTTTTTTTAAACTAAGAACAAACACAGTGCCCATATTGATTTCTCTCACGCTTGACCATTACATACTAAGTAAGAAATTTGAGCCACATGCCTCAAATAGTTCTAAGGTTGGGTGAAAGGAATTGGGCTACCTCTTTTTGGGATTGTTCAATGTATGGTGAAGTGGAAGTGAGTTAAAAATGAAGAAGAGGTATAAGAAAGATCAAGGCTTGAAGGGTATAAAGTATATAGTGTGGTGAAAGGTAGAAACGAATGCCTCAAGTATTTTTACTTGTTTGCACATACCAAAGTAACATCAACAAGACTCAACACAAGTTCTAAATGAACAAATCCAAGGAAGAGAATATACGCACAAATTTGGGGCGAGATTGAAGTGGTCAGTCATATGGCCGGAACAATATCTCACCGGGTCAATTTTGTCTATTCACTCGGACTCTATTGTTTCCTAAACAAAATAATGGCACTTTTAAACAAGATAGTCTAAAAAGTATTTTTCACTCCATATCATGCATTTCTCTCGTCAGAACAAACTATATCAATTTTCATGCATTGCAAATCTCATTTAAAGTAGCTATGTGTGATCATCAAAACCATCAAGACAAATGACACAATTGACTCGACTGACACTGACTACGACTCTAAACTGCACAAAAGTGACTTTTTTGACCTTATTTTTTATTTTATTTTAATTTTTTTGACTCTAAGACAAAAGACTCGAATAACAATCAAGTAAACTACACAAGTGACCTCCCCCACACGTAAATGTTACATTGTTTCCAATGTAAATAAATGAAAAGCAAGTGAGGGTAGGAATGAAGCTCACCGGATCAAGAGGCAGAAGGGTCAGGTGGACCCGATGAAGATGTATGAGGGATCAAGACGGCCATCATGTCCTTCAACTCATGAAGAATCTTCATGTGTTCACAAAACTCCGTCGCATGGATGCTTGGGTGGTCACCAGTTGATGGATCAGGGGATGTGAGACCAAATCTGGGGCATGTGGAGACTGCGGCAAAGATGGTGCTGGCATAGAAGGACCCACAGGAGCTAATGTAGGAGACTCAATGGTCTCAAAAAGCGGGGTCACCTCAGGAAGGTGCGGAGCAACAGTCTCGGACTCAACAGTAGTAGGTGCTAGGTGATCTTCTGAAGCCAGAGTTGTAGAAACATATTGAAGAGGTGTCTTGAAATGAGCCGGATCCTGGATGGAGTAACTGTCTGGGTATAGTTGTGGAAAGATGTGTGCATCATATTTAACTACATACCCGGAATTAGTGGAATCAATGATGTGCATGGCTTTGCAGGCTGGCAAATAGATAGTAGTAGGCCCTGATGCCACTGTAAGATTATCCGTATCAATGCCAAAATGGTGGGCAATAGGTGTAACCAACCCACCGATCTGAATATTGGGTGAAGCACGATGTTTCACTCGTAGAAACTGGCGAGCTAAAAACACAGCAATGCATGCAGGTGGGCCATGATATGCACTCCATAAAACAAATACCTCATCTTTTCGAACAACCATATCCATATCACCACGAGCAAAAATGGTGTTCGCCAGCACGTGCATAAAATACCTCAAACAAGGGTGAACAATCGAGGTGGACCGTGATGTACCGGGACTATAAGAGAGTGCCTCAGACAAACTACTCCAAAAAAGGTTGTCATTGAATGCTCGTGAGTGCTAACATGGGCTGTGCTAGGAAAGCCATAAATAGCAGCAAATTCAGCTAAAGTCAATGCAAAGGGCTACCTTAAAAGACTGAAAGTGATTCTCCCTTCTTGACAATGAGGACCATTAATTACTTCGCACTCAAATGTGATAGAAAAAACTGGTGGTCAATTCCATATAAATAGGCCATGAGTGATTGATAAAGGTAGACATGCCCAATTGAGTACAAATCCGATGCTCAAAACTGTAAGATCAACATACCGTGTGTTACAAACCGTTCATTTAGCACAGACAGTGGCTTGAACATGCCATGGTGGTAGTGTGGTGGAGAACTGTCGAGCTTTTTGCTTCATCCCTCGAGATGGGGCGGCAATCCGTGGTTGCTTCGTATTTGATTGAGCTGGAGGAGCGTCTTCAACTACCTTACATTTTTCGTACCTACAGAAACAGGGGCGGGAGGGCGTGGATGTTTAGGTGGTAGCTACATCGTGGAGTTTCGGGATGGGTTTCATCCCGATGGTGGTTGGGGTTCGGTTCCTAGTGGTGGAAGGGGGTCTGAATGAATGGTACGGGGTTCAGTTTGGCCGGATTCTGCCAAAAAGAATGGCTGGCCGGATTCCGGCATTGTGGTGGTAGGTGTTGCGGGTTTGGGTGAAGGAGGGTATAATTGGGGCTGCTGGGTGCAGGATTGGGTGGTGGTGGCTCGAAAGGGACCTGTATGGTGGTCGGAAGGTCGCCGGCGACTATGGTGGTGGAACGGGGACGGGAAGGTGGGGTCTTTTTGGGTGGGGATGTAAAGGTATTTGATTTCATTGGTTGAAGGGAGGAAAGAGAGGAGAAGAAGAAGGGTGGAGTGGTAGCAGTGGCGGACCTACATATAGCCAAGGGGGGCAACTGCCCCCCCCCTTAATCCGAAAAAAATACACTAAAATTTGTACGATACATATAGTTTGCCCCCTCTTAAATTTTTGATTTTCCTTTAAAAAAATTATTGCCCCCCTTACCTGAGATCCTGCGTCCGCCCCTGAGTGGTAGTGGTGGTGGTGGGCTGGCCGGTGGTGATTGACGCCGGAAAAAGAGTTTGACAGCAACAATGGAGGTCGGGGCGGGAAGGAGGGTAGCTGCAGGTTTGGGGGAGATGGTGGACGGGTTGGTAGAGTTTAGTCAAAAGGAATTGATATTTTGGGATATATCTAATGAAATGTTTGGGGAAATAAAATAATAAAATAAAAAGGAAAAAAAGAAAATGAAGCAGCAGGTACGGTTTTTTTCGTGACAGGAGAATCACAGGGTGTGATAAAAATCACACCCTGGGTGTGAAACTTACGTCAATTGTGCACCATTTTTTTCACATGTAGGTGATAAAAATCACACCCTAGTGTGATTGTCTCAAATTCCCCCCGTTTCGCTTCAAAAGACGGACTCGAATCACACCATGAAATTGCATTTCACGTCGATCGTGGCTTTCTCCATGCTAAGTATTCCACTCAATGGCCTCAAAATCTACAAGTTCCACTTATGCAAGTTACCTGGCTGCAAAACCGACACCGAAAAACAAGACGACACAAGACCAAACAAATGAAGAAACCTAGAAAAGAGTAGAAAAAACTTGGGTTGCCTTCCAAGAAGTGCTTTTTTAAGGTCATAAGCTCGACCCATGTTTAATTCATAGTTGAGTTGAGGAAGGAGAGTCCAAATACGTGGCTCTCTTCTCGAGTGGCTCTCCCGCAATGTAGTGCTTCAACCTTTGCCCATTTACCTTAAATGTGCCCGTGGTGTCAGCCCATATCTCAATTGCACCGTAGGGGTAAACTTTACGAACGTGGAATGGTCCGGACCATCTAGATTTTAGCTTCCCTAGGAATAGTTTCAACCTAGAGTTGAATAAGAGCACAAGGTCGGCTTCTTTAAACTCCCTTCTCAAGATGTGTTTATCATGCCATTGCTTGGTCTTTTCCTTATAGATCCGGGAATTTTCATAGGCATCCAACCTTATTTCATCCAATTCACTCAATTGAAGTAATCTCCTTTCACTTGCATCATTCATCTCATAGTTGAATGCCTTGATTTCCCAATGTGCCTTGTGTTCAAGCTCGAAGAGAAGGTGGCATGGTTTACCATACACCAAACGGAATGGAGACATACCTATAGGAGTTTTGTAGGCCGTTCTATAGGCCCACAAGGCCTCATCCAATTGCATAGACTAGTCCTCTCTTGATGGATTAACAGTTTTTTCAAGGATCGTCTTGACCTCCCTATTAGAAATCTCAACTTGCCAGCTTGTTTGGGGATGATAGCCCGTGCTAAGCTTATGATGCACTCCATACTTCTTTAGAAGGGCTTCAAATTTAGTCTCAATGACGTGTGTTCCCTTATCGCTTATTATAACACGAGGCACCCCGAACCTTGGAAAAATTACCTTCTTTAAAAACATGGCCACGAATCTAGCATCCTTGGTGGATGTTGCTATTGCTTCGTCCCACTTGGATACATAACTGCTAGGAGGATGTATTTTTTGCTTAGTGACGATGTGAACGGGCCCATTAAGTCTATCCCCCATGCATTAAATATCTCAAACTCTAGAGTATTATTAAGAGGCATCTCGATCCTTCTTGATATATTTCCCGTTCTTTGACATCTGTCACAAATCACCACGAAATTCCTAGCATCCTTGAATAGCGTGGGCCAATAAATTCCGCATTATAAGACTTTGGCGGTGGTCTTTGAGGTACTAGCATGCCCTTCATAGGCAGAAGAGTGGCAATGGTGAAGAATATCTTGAATTTCCTCCTCAGGGACACACCGTCTAAAAATACTATCAACACATCTTCTATCTAGAGAAGGCTCATCCCAATAGTAATGCTTCAAGTCAGAAAAGAACTTCTTCTTTTGTTGGTAGCTCATCTCGGGTGGCAAGACACCACTAACCAAATAGTTCACGAAGTCTGCATACCATGGGGCATTACATGTAGAAATGGCTAGGAGATTCTCATCCGGAAAAGAATCATCTATAGGCAACTTCTCATCAACTTCTTGATTCTATTCTTGTTTCAACCTTAATAGGTGATCCGCCACAACGTTTCCGGTACCCTTTTTTATCCCGGTTCTCAAGGTCAAACTCCTGAAGTAACAATATCCATCTAATCAACCTTGGCTTTGCATCTTTCTTACTCAACAAGTACCGAATAGCCGCATGATCTGTATAAAAAATCACATTGGACCCAACTATATATGATCTGAACTTTTCAAATGCAAAGACAACCGCCAATAGCTCCTTCTCCGTGGTGGCATAGTTGACTTGTGCGTCATCTAGGGTCCGACTTGCATAGTAGATGGCATAAGCTTTATTATCTTTTCTTTGACCAAAAACTGACCCAACCGCATAATCACTAGCATCGCACATGATTTCAAACGGTAAGTTCCAATCTGGTGCTTGCATTATGGGAGCAGAAATGAGTTCCTCCTTTAACCTGTTAAAAGCCTCGAGATAATCTGCATTCAATTCAAAAGCGACATCTTTTTGCAAAAGATTAGTCAAAGGCCTTGATATTTTAGAAAAATCTTTAATGAAGCGGTGATAAAAGCCCACGTGACCTTGGAAACTACGCACTCTCTAACTGAATTGGGTGGAGGCAATATCTCAATCACCTCCATCTTAGCCTTATCAAACTCTATGCCTCTCTCGGATACCAAGTGTCCCAAAACAATTCCCTCACGTACCATAAAATGTCACTTCTCCCAATTCAATACAAGATTAACATTAGCTCACCTTTGTAGTACTTTAGACAAGTTATCCAAGCATGACTCAAACGAAATACCATACACAAAGAAATCATCCATAAAAACTTCCATGATATGATCAAGGTAATCAGAAAATATAGACAACATAGCATGCTGAATGGTAGCGGGGCATTGCAATGACCAAAAGGGATGCGTCTAAAAAGCAAAAGTGCCATAAGGACATGTAAAGGTCATTTTTTCTTGGTTGCTTGGATGTATAGGAAGCTGAAAAAAAAACGTGAATAGCCATCCAAGTAACAAAAGAATGAATGCTTTTCTAACATCTCTAGCATTTGGTCGATGAATGGGAGAGGGAAATAATCCTTACGGGTCACTTTATTTAGTTTTTTATAATCAATACACATGCGCCAACCCGTTACTAACCTTGAAGGGATTAATTCATTATTATCGTTCTTTACTACCGTGAACCCTCCCTTCTTAGATACAACTTGAGTGGGACTAACTCACTCACTGTCAGAGATAGGGTATATGATACCTGCAGCTAGAATCTTCAACACTTCCTTCTTCACCACCTCCTTCAAAGTAGGATTCACGCGTCTTTGGCCTTCAATAGAAGGATTAAAATCAACCTCAAGAAATATCCTATGCATGCATATAGAGGGGTGGATTCCTTTGATGCCATCATTGGTGTATCCACTTTGCGGTGCCGTCTAAGTAAAAAAAGTAATTGTTTAGTTTCTTCCTCATTTAGACTGGCACTTACAATGACTAGATATGTAGAATTAGTTCCAAGAAACCCATACCTTAGGTTCGGTGGGAGTGGTTTTAGCTCTACCTTTGGGGCCTTATCCTCATCCCAAGATTGGGCATCAAGTTGAGCATCAAAGTTCTCTTTCTAATCATCAAGGGGTGGAAGAACATCGTTCTCCTCATCTTGGCCCTCAATGGCCTTCTCATCGATTTCTCCATCCTCTTGCTCATCTTTATTCTCAAAAACATCATCCAATTGGTCAGTCGAACCTTCGATCATGGCCTCTCTTACCAAGGTACTCTCAGGTCAATCCTGCAACAAGTATTCTCAACAGAAAAGCAAGTAAGAGCATTATGCAAATTAAATATAACTTCATCATCTCCAACATTCTAAGTAAGCTTCTCGTTCTTGACATCAATAGTGGCCCCAGCAGTGACGAGGAACGGTCTACCAAGAATAATGGAAATATGGATATCCTCATCCATTTCAAGTACTACAAAATCCACTGGTATATAAAACTTGCCAACTTTAACGGGTTAATCCTCAAGAATACCCATCGGATATTTGACGGAGCGATCCACCAATTGCAAAGAGATATTCGTGGGCTTCAACTCACCAAGCTCGTGTTTCTTATACATAGAATATGGCATCAAACTGACACTAGCACTAAGGTCACATAGAGCCTTATCGATAACCAAATTTCCAATCACACATGGAATGGAGAAACTACCCGGATCCTTAAGCTTTGGAGGTAGCTTATTTTGAATGATAGCACTACATTCTTGGGTCAAAGCTATTGTCTCATGATCCTATAACTTCCTCTTATTAGATAGAATCTCCTTCAGAAACTTAGCATATGAGGGCATCTGTTTTAGGGCATGTGTGAATGGGACATTGATATAAATCTTTTTTAGAACCTCCAAGAATTTCCCGAATTGCTTATCAAGATTTGTTTTGGCCAATCTTTGTAGGAAAGGGACGGGTGGCTGGTAAGGTGGCGGGGGAATATATTTAGGCTCCGTTTCTGGCTCTTTTTCTTTGCTAGCCTATACCATAGGCTCGTTTATCTCACCCTTCTCTACCTCTCCCTCTTTGCTCTCACTATTCACCACCTTAGGATCTTCCAACTCTTTTCCACTCCTCAGCTTGACGGCTTGACAATGCTCTATAGGATTAAGTCCAGGTTTTCCTGGCAGTATTCTAGGGGTGCTAGAGGAAGCAG
Organism: Gentiana straminea; assembly: GCA_036785695.1. Taxonomy (NCBI): domain Eukaryota; kingdom Viridiplantae; phylum Streptophyta; class Magnoliopsida; order Gentianales; family Gentianaceae; genus Gentiana; species Gentiana straminea. The sequence continues at coordinate 6,608,797 of JAVUPR010000224.1, read as the reverse complement.
CCGTTTGTTGAGCAATTTGGTTCTCTAGCATCTTATTGTGTGCAGCCAAGCTATCCACCTTAGATGTTAGAGCCTTAATCATCAATTGGTTCTCCTCATTTTGCTTGGTTTGGTTTGCCATGAAGGTTTCAATCAAGCTTTCTAGATTAGATTTTTGAGGAGATGGGTTAGGTGCCATAGGTTGGAAGATCGGAGGGTATTGCAATATTGCATTTTGGTTGTTTCTATATGAGAAGTTTGGGTGATTTCTTCAACCAGGGTTGTAGGTATTCGAGAAAGGATCATTGGTAGGTCTTTGGTTGAAAGTGTAGTAGGCATTAAGTTGCTCTTGGGACTGGGTAAGTAGCTGGCATTCTGGGGTCATATGTCCAATCACACCACACACTTCACAGGGTACTTCGGAATGACTCAAATCACTCACATTCATTTTATCAAATTTGGAGCTAAGATCATCTACTTTAGTAGAAAGAAGAGTCAAAGTGTCTACCTCATACTTACCTGTCTCTTTCTTTGATGTGCTAGGCATTCGATTCAGGACCACATGGAACTATTTGTTGCCATATCTTCAATGAGATTGTATGAATCATCGGGATATTTGTTATGCAATGCACCTCAAGCCGCAACATATATATATATATATATATATATATATATATATATATATATATATATATATATATATATATATATATATATATATATATTCTATCCTTATAATACGATCCATTGTAAAAGTTCTGCACCACTTGCCATTTCTCCAACCCATGGTGAGGATAGTTTCTCAGCATTTCTTTATACCTCTCCCAAGCTTCATAAAGAGATTTATTGGATTGTGTGAAGCTTGTAATCTAACTCCGCAACTGAACTGTCTTACTGGGAGGGAAATTCTTGGCTAAAAACACCTGAGAGAGTTGGTCCCAAGTAGTCACTATGCCTGGTGATATGGAATGGTACCAAGCTCTTGCCTTATCGCTCAGGGAGAACTTGAAAAACATGCATGGTTCGAATTTGTTCTGGGGTGATGTTATTCACTTTGAGGGTGTCACGGTTTTCCAGGAAGACCTTTAGATGCAGATTAGGGTCTTTTGTAGGCAATCCCCCAAATGAATTTTGCTGAACCATCTGAATGAGAGCGGGATTCAGTTCAAAGTTGTTTGCTGCTATAGTAGGCTGTAAACCCTATGCGGTAGGCATTGAGTAATCCTTTAGAGTTCTGTTGTTGTTCCCAGCCATCTATGTTTCAAGTTTTTTTTTTCTTGCTCGGATTCCAACTTAAACAATCTTCTCCTCCTGTGAAAAGATCTCACGATTTCTAGATCAAACTCAAAGAGATTTTCAAAATTACGAGTTTTTTGCATAAACAAGAAGAGAGAAACCAAAAAGGACAACACTACCTACTAACAATTAAAATACAATAAAACGTCTAGTCTAACAAAATTAACAAACGGCTCGATGTTGGCACTCAAGTCATCGGCAACGGCGCCAGAAAACTTGTTGTGTGATTTTCACTTTAATCACTAAGTCCAACAGCAAGCGCACGGCTTATCGAGTAGTACTTAGGATGTCGATCCCATAAGGACTTAGGACAATCACCGAATAATTATCAATTTATATTAGCTAAACTAATCAAATTAAAGGGTTTTGAATTATATATTAACTAAAAACTAAGGTGCTATTTGAAACTCAACGCAAGTCTAAGAAATTACTAGAGATCAAGTTGGAAGAACTTCTAGGATATCGGATTACCACCGTAACGAATATATGACTTTTACAACGACCTTTCAATTTATTATGAATATTTACTTCTGTTGACGAGTAATCAAAAGTGATTAACAATATTCTTTCTAACTACCATTTATCGTGCCTAAGTTAATATTAAATCCGATTTCTCGCTCATTAAATTAATTTAGACCCATAATACATCGTTATTCCTATTGCCACAAGAAATTTCAATTAACTTTCGCTCTAATGAATTTTCTTGATTGAAATTATGGTTCTAACCTATCAATTAAATTTCACTTTTCAGTCCATCACCTAATTGATAACAAATTCATCATATAAATCTACGGAAATTCATCTTTCGATCCATCAATCCATACATTCATACAAAATAGCGCACTAAAATCAATATAAAAGCATATCGACTCATAATAGTAGGAAAGATCGAATCTTTAACTTATATGTCCATTTACCGGGCTCTCATAATCCTAGAAAATTAAATCTACTCGCGCATGATTAAAAAGATCACAAGAATCATGGATTTAAGCATTGTGAAATGTAAAAATAAAATAAAAGGGAGAAAATTAAGAGAGAGAAAAAAGAAGTCTCACAAATATCATAAAACCAAGAGATTCACGATCGTTTTTCGTTCTTGAGCCCTAAGAAATAAATTTTGTTCTTTGGGATGGGAGATTATGATCAAGAAAGGAGGGAGCAAGTTCGACCCTCCAAAAAAATCTGATGTTTTGAGTCTGTTTTTTTTTTGCTTACACGACCTAGGGAGTATAAACGGGATAATTACATAATTTAATAAATTTCCATAAATAATTTCTATCAAGATAATCTCTAAAAATCAATTTCCTTCATTTTTGGACTCTTTAAGCGTGTTATCTCCTTTTCTTTTTCAATATCACGTTGCTTCCTTGGAATAATTATTTGGAAAGCTCTCCACCAATCAGAACATTTCGTTGGCCAGCAGAAAATCTGAATAGTTTTCGCATTTTTTCACACACCGTTCCATTCTTTCACACATGGGTGTGATTCTTCATGCCTTCATAACTTTGACTCCTTTTTAGCTCATTTTCATTACATTTTATGCTCGGATTCATCATATCTACATAATATCAAAGCCACAGTAGTAACTTAGTCCGAAAGAGGCAATTTATCATACGAAAATCACAAAGTAGGTATTGAAACAGGCCAAATCGATTTAAGAATAATCATATATGGTGGACTTATCATAAAACTCAAGGAATGCTCCCTCCATTACAAATCCCTCACAGGAATGGTCCCAACTCAACATGGATTTTATAGATGAATTGCCTAAGTCTGAAGGGAAGGAAGTCATCATGGTAGTAGTGGACATACTAACCATGTTCAACCACTTTATTCCACTTGAGGAGAAGTGGCAAACAGAATCACAAATGTGTGGAATAAATCATGAATAATACTTAAACAAACAAAATAAATATCATTCAAATTAATTCGTACGGTTAATATTTGTGCGGTTTTTTAATTGTAGGGTTACTTTTATCTTAGAATAAATATAACTCATTAATACTCATGCGACACGGTTAATGATTCTCCGTCTTTATGATTATTAAATTTGTCGACAAGAAATTATTTTAAAAAGAGTAATTGCATCTGTAATAGAATGTTAATATAAATTTATATGTAATTAAAACATTACCCAATTTTTTGGACACGTTATATTTTGGTGATGGCTTGGATAGCACCACCATACTCGAATTTGAGGGCGATACAATTAGTATCAGAGCCGACTATCATACGTAACTAAGTTTCATGCCTACGAGATCGTGGATGCCACCACTGGAATCATTTGGTGTGGTCGAGTGTGTCAGTTTCCCAAAGATGGGAAAGACTGTAATATCTACATCTATATTGGAAAAATGGAACAATAATATATGGTTTACACATAATGAACTTGGTTGATTAGATCAACCATGCATTTTATAACAAGCAAAGACGATGGACTAGATAGTTAGTGGATCCATTATGACTCAAAAGACGTCATCTGACCCGAACTTTGGGACGTTACATATACGAAGAATAAATAGAACTCGGTAATACTTATGTGAAATAATTAATAATTGTCCATCTTTTTGGTTAATAAGTGTGAGGGAGAATAACTTCCTTTGATGAAGTTTATAGAATTATAAACCGAAAGTAAAATGCGGAATTATTATTGATGAATTGAAAATTACAAGTTGGATTACAATGTAGCTGATCATGGGGTATTTATAACTTCATACACCTCGTGAATCAGTTAGAAGTAAGTTACAAGCGGTTACAACAAACTATAACTGAATAACCACTTTCTACATCACAGTACACTATCAGCAGGCTGCTGTGCCTTCACACTATCAGCAGACTGCTGAGTCTTCATTCAATCAGCAGAGTATATCAGCCGACTGCACTCAACATTCCCTTCAGCCTCTATACTGTAACATCCTTAACAAAGACTATCTACACCTATATTAGAATGAAAGTATAAAGATATATGTATGTACCACACACACGACTTTTTGGACGCAATTTTTTTGTTGTTGATATGATTGTGTTAGGAGAAACTCAAATAAATTCAAAGATACACAACAAACTTGAGACGAATCTTGATTAACACAAGTTAAATACATGATTATTTAAATAAAAATGATTATCATACTTAACATAATGATAAATGTAGCATTGAATTTGTAAGTTGACGCATACAATGAAATTAGTTTATTATCATTCAACATATATTATTTTATGAATAAATGCATATTTAACAATATATACATAACGCTAAATTATATTCTTATTTCTTACTTAAGTTTGTAATCCATTCGCTACCTCGCATGTTATGCAATGTTTCTTGCTCCATAAGAGGTTAAAATTAGACTTGGAAGGGATGACGCGCCGCTTCATTTGGAACAACGCATATCGAATAAAAAAATACACCAGAAATCTTGGCCTCACTGCTGTAAGCCAAAGTGTGAAGGCGGTCTTGGTTTTCAGGATTTAGAATGCTTCATGTTGTTCCCTTGAAAAGGCTTTGGTTAAGTTTAGATGGGGGGGGGGGTGGTTGAATAAACTTAACACATAAAGACTTTTTGGAGTTTTACAAACTCAACAGGGTCAATAGTCTGCTGACCACTCAGTAGTCTCCTGACTATTAAGGTTACTGAATTTGTTGCAGGGGAATATATTATATTAAGCCTTGTTACTTGTTGCTAAAAAGATGATACTAAGTATTGGATACTCAGTAGTGCTAGTAGTGTAATTCAGTTTCTAGTTTCAGTAGGTTGATGTGATTAGTTTGCTGATAAAGTAAATTGCAGAATGTAAATGCAGTAAAGTAATGTAGGCAAGATTTATAGCGGTTCCAGGTGGTGTAATCCTGTCAGTCCACTCTTCTCATGTGATGTTGGAGGAAATTCACTAGAGATTCTTGAGGTTGCTGTTACAAAAATCCCTAAACTGTTTGTCCTTCACCAATGACTATGGCTTCACAAACTGAACACTTGAAACAAGTGGGATTGCTGCTCCAAAGTATTTCACTGGTCCTTGAAGGGTAGGATTGCCTCTTCACCAGCTCCACCACAAACAACAGTTCTTGACACTTCAAAAGTGCTTCTCTGTCTTCAGCAAACTTCTTGAAAAATAAAGGTTGAATCAATTAAGTGATTCAGCTTTCAGCAGCCTTTGATCAGGATGAAATGATCAGCAGCTTAAGGTCTTCAAGTGTATATACTTGATGTAACTTGATAGCAGGTTACGCTTGAAGAAAATTATTGATCAGCAAATTTAAGCTCAGTGTATGTCAGCCGGGTATTTTCTTGCTAAAAAACTTGATTACTTCGTATGGATTCTATCTGAATCAGGAGTCACCTATTTATAGGTGTGAATCCTGTGACATGTGTTTGAAATTCAAATATAGCCGTTTCTGATTTGTCTCTATCTTGACTTGCTTTTTACCTCTGCAACATCATACTGACAGTGTCAGCCTTGCTTTTTGACAGTGCAGTCTGTCAACCATTTGACTTATTTCCATTGGATAAAGACCTGAATCTTTCCAACATTCTTTTAATCATGTCCATTGATTTATTGATTAATCCAAGGCTTGTATATCATCCTTATCCATTTAATTTTCCAAAGATAAACTGGGATCAATTCGAATCTTGCATTTATCAGACACCTGAAGTGTAGGTCTGCTGATGTTCAAATCTATCAGCTGACTTATGGTCTGCTGTGTTTTGACAACACATCAGCTGACTACTTCCTATATAACTTTTTATTGTGAAGTTCAAGTACACCATTTTGATCATAACTAAGTTCCAATCACCTCTTAACTTATATGGAACTTAGACCTTCAACACAAGGTATATGCAATCAGTTTAGGTCATCACAGACTTCCCTAAATTTTGATTCCATATCCTTTACTTTAAATACTAAGTTTGATCCCGTAGCCTTCATAACTGAGTTTGAGCCATCAGCCTTCAACCACCAGCAGGTTCCTAGATACTCTACTGACCTTGACACTCTACTGACCTAGATAGGTCTGCTGATAAAGTCAGCTGACCTCTTTATAGTGCTTGTTTGATCAAACCTATACAAAATTAAACTCTAGTAAACCTATACATTTAATCTAGACATCTTTTTGCCATTGACTATAATATCTAGTCTGGCAGTCATCATTAAAACTGGAATATGACCAACAATTTCCCCTTTTTAGTGATGATGTCAATACCCTCCTTACAGCAAAGCAAAACGTTAAAAACAAAAATAGAACAAACTTCATTCATATCTCATTAAAATCAGATTTGTTCAAAATTATTACAAACTAGGATCAGCATAAAGGTAAAGACATAAGTAATGATCTTGTTTCTTTCGCTTTCTCTTTCTTGATCTCTCCTCGGAAGGCACCATCTACTGATTTTCAATTTTTGAGAAGTCAATCCAAGTATGTACCATCTTTCACCATTTCCAGGCTTCAGGTAAAGTTAACTGAACACCATGCCAGTTAAATCCTCCTCCCATGTAGCATGTCTTGAATTCTTCTACACAATCCTTGGCTTTTTGTTCAACAGATGTTTGTTGTCTACCTCCAGATCTGCCAGCATGACCTCCTCTACCAATTTGACCTTTTCTAGTCAATTTCAATGATTTTATCCTTGCTTCCCATAATTTGAGTCCAAGGAAGGAGTTTAAACCTTCCTGAAAAGACATATCATGGCATGGTCTTCTTCTTGCACCATAAGCAGCCTTGAATTCCTTCAGCAGATCATCAGTGAGTTGTACTCTGCCAGGTGTAGGTGCTCTAAATTGATTGATATCAGCTTCAAATATTTTCTTGTTATAGATCCTTGCTGCATCTTTTGCTTCTGCTGTAAGTCCTTCTTCCCCTTATTGACATCATCAATAAACCGGTTCAGTAGGCCTAGAACACTCTCCTGTGTGTTTACCGAATTGCTCAGTTGTCCATCAATAATTTCAATTCTTGTGTCAACTGCAGTAATTTGGCCTTCTGTAGTCTGTTCCAGCAGGTTGACCCTCTCAGTCAGTTTAGGATCAAGTGCAGCAGGGTGAGGTGTCTCAGTAGACTTAGTTTTCTCAGCCAATTTATCAACCTTTTTGTGCAAAGATGCAATCTGCTCAACCATATTCTTGTCTCTCTTTCCAACATCTTGCTTAACATATGCAACATCTCTGAGCAGATCATTAACAAAAAATTGTAGATGAGTGACATTTGAGGCTACTGTCTCAGTGGTTCTTACTCTATTTTCCCCAAAGTTCACCAGATCTTCAAATCTTTGTTCACTCATTGTCAGTTGAGTTCTTTCCTGTGTAATATCATCTCTGACAGTCCTTAACTCATCCAAAATGTATGCTGGTACTGCACCAGCCATTTGTCCAGCAAAATCTCCAGCAGGTTCTTCAATATTATCATCTTCCCTTGGTTTTCTTACAACTATTGCTCTTGTCATGTCCCAATCAGCAGGATCAGGACCTTCTTAAACCACATTCACAACTGGTACCTCCTCAAAAATAGGTGCATGTGCTTGTTGGGGCTCTTCTTCTCTTTCTTCTTCTGGAATTTGGAACTCCTCATCACTGAAATCATAGTCAACAAGTTGTTCTTCATAAGGTTGTTCAGCAGCTTACTGTCTATCTTTGCGATCAGCAGCTCTTTCTTTAGTAGCCTCCACACAAGACACAAGGGATTCCTCCAATCCTAACAACAAGTCCAACATTGTCCTAACACTGTTTGATCCTCAGTGATTAGGACCTCATATTCCAACCTGTGTTCAGTTGCTGTCTGTACCTCAGCAGACTGAACCTCCAGTTCTACAGTAGTGTCAACAAAAATATTCAAATTTTCTTCAAGAACACCTCCAACCTCAGCAATCTCTCTCAATACATTTGCAGTCTGTGCCAAGGTGTCATTAGTGTCCATACTGTCTTGATATTGAATTGATTCTTCAGATATAATTTTAGTCAATTCAATCAACATAACATCAGCAGTTGACTTCAGGATAGCCTCTTCAAGAAGTGTTGCTGCTGTAAGTTGTTCCTCCAACTCTTGAGTGAATGCAGCAAAAAGTTTGTGATTTAAATTGTCAGTTTGCTGACCCTCAGCAGACTTGCCACCATCAGCCGACTGTTCTGCTGTTTTCTCAGTAGACCTCTGTCCAGACGCTTCAGTTGATCTGTCTCTTGCTATTCCACTGGACTCTTCTGGATGCATAGGATAATCATCATCTAAATCTGATGATGATGATGAATCATCACTATCTGGTGTAAACTTAGGATCTCTGAACATGATGTTTCCTTTCTTTTTCCCATCTTCTATTAATTCCAGCAGCCTCATTTCTAACTCTAATGAATCAATCAAACCCAATAGACTTTCTACTCCCAGATCATCAAAAACCCATTCTTCAAATCCTGAAATAAGTTCTGCTGCTGGTTTATGTCTCTTGTAGAATCCAAACTTCCATGCAAAATGGTTCTGAATTTTCCTGAAGTTGGGATCCTCTTTTTTCTTCTTTGACTTCTTCTCCCTCCATTCATAGGGCATTGTAGGCTTCCTAGGAGCAGGTGGATCAAGTTTGTCAACTTGTTGACTTCCAAAAGTCTCAACAAGATTCCTCAAAGTATCTTCAGCAGATACAAATAGATCAGTACACTCTCCAGTTGGCAAATTTGTGTCTACTACCTCTAATTGCTCAACACTTGGTTGCCCTTGAATTACATGCTCTTCAGCAGGGTCTTCAACAATTTTTCCTTCCCCCTGAGTCGTTTAAATCTCAGTAGGGTCTTGCACAGGTTCATTAACCTCCACAGCAGGTTCAGATTCAAGCAATTTGCTGTGGTTCTTCAACTGGTTGCTCAACAACATCTTTTTCATCTTCTGTTTCTTTCTGGGCTTCCAGAACCCTCAATTATTTACCCTTTCCATGTCCTTTTTTCCTTGCAATCTGCTTTCTTCTTTTAGCAGGTTGTTCTTGAACCTCAAAAAGTTCAGCTTTTAACTGCTCTTTGCTAGCAGCTTTTCTCTTCCTTGAATCGTCCTTGAGTTGTTCCTTCTAAATATCAGCAAGAGTCTTTTTCTTAGTAGGTTCAGCAGGTGCAGTAGGTTCAACATCAGTTTGAACCTCAGTAGACTCAGCAATGTCTACTGATTGCTTAGTCCTCTCAGGCCTTAACATTTCAGTGATTTTTCTGGTGTCAGCACCCTTTCTTTTCTCCACAGTCTTCTTTGGTGCAGCAAGTTGCACATCATTTTTAGCTTTAGTCCTCTGTTCCTGCTCACCATCACTGTCTACTTCTTGAACCCCTTCATCATCATCCAAGCCTGGTATGTCATAATGAATTTCTGGCTTGTATCTGTTAGGAAATCTATGTGAGAACGTAGCGGAATTCAAAATTTTATTGATCGACTTCGTTTAAGCAATAAACAAATAAGCAAGTAGACGGTGGTTACCTTGCTTGATCTAAAATACCGACGCTTTGACCGTCTAAAGAGTAGCGATGCACGGAGCCATCCAAGCGTTCAGCCTCTACCGCTAGTCCACACGAACAACCCGCCGGAATCCACCAATGGATTGCTACTAGAAAAACCCGGTTGCTAGACTAGGCCTTTTGTCTCTCTAAATCTCTCCCTAAGAAGCTCTCTATTTTTCACAAGACTATTAGTTCTTGGAATTGTCATGTACAAAAGGGCTAGCCAAGCCTCCCTTAAATAGAGGTTGGGGCGCCACTTTCATAACCCAATCTGATTGGGATTAGCTTCTAGTAGATTGATGAGAGAGAAAAAAATTTCCTAATAAAATAAGGAAAATCTCCTAGATTGATTTATCTCATTTAATATTCAATATCTTATATTAAATTTTTTCTCAAGATATATATTGACAATATCTTATATTGAATACATCTTTATCTTATTAACATAAATCTATTTTTCCAAAAAATCAATTAATATCCAATATTAATATTATGGTAATCTTATTAATTAAATTGCATATTTCAAATGTATCCTATACACTTAAAACATGCGCCCCTTTTGCCAAAGATTTTGCATCGGAATATTCTTTAATTAATATAATATTATGATTAATTAATTCACAAAATACATGTATATCAAAATACATATATATTTTCAACACATATACAACATATGTATATTTAATTAATCAACATAATTAATAGCTTGTATTTAATTTATTCATAATAAATAAATGCCACCATATTAATTTACCACTCTAACCTTTATAGTCGTGAGATAAATTCCTTCCTTATTTGGTTATCAACTATAACCACATTTTAATCCGACTTGATGTTCATATTTGTGTGTGTTGGTCCCTTGAAAAGGTTTTGGTTAAGTTTAGAGGGGGGGTGAATAAACTTAACACTTAAAACTTTTTGGAGTTAACAAATTCAGCAACTTCAGCAGCCTGCTGATAACTCAGTAGTCTACTGACCATAGTTATCAGACCCGGCCCGGCAAGGCGGTCGAACCGGTGGTTGGCCCGGCCCGGGACCAAAACCGGGCCGATTCAAGAGTCTGACCGTTCAAGGAGTTGACCCGCCCAGACCCGGAAAACCCGGTGGTTGGACCGGTGAACCGCGACCCGGCCCGGTATGAATCAACCCGGTCTGGTTTTTTTTTTTTTTTTTTTAATTTTAATTTTTTTTTTAAATTGCCACAGGATTTTTTATTATAAAAAAACATCATTGTTGTGACTTGAACCCAAGTCCCTCAGGTCGGAGTCGAATATCCTAACCATCATTTCTTATTTCGTACTCTATCTTTTGGCAGAAATGAGTTCTTACATTTCTATATTCGTCAAATTAAACACCACAAACTAAAGTCGAAATTCAATACAACTTCCAAAATTGGCAAGTAATAAATTAACATTGTTTATAAACAAACTTGTTGGGAACGAGGACTAGTTTTTATTTGAATTAATAATGTTACAATGCATGGACCAGCTCTTTTGTAAGAAATTTTGATGGTTTTTCATTAGTATCGTCATGTGTTTTGGTATCAAAAACGCTTTTCATTTGTATTTATTATGATTTGGATGTTGAAAACTTGGAATATTTTGGAATTGATTATTATTATCAATTTTTTTTTATTGTATGAAAATATTATTTTTAACCTTATGTTGTGACCCACCGGTTGAACCAGTGACCCACCGGTTGAACCGGTGACCCGGTGACCCAGTAAGTTTTCCGGGTCGATGACCGGGCCGGGTCTAATAACTATGCTACTGACACCTCGTAGCCTGCTGATACACAGTAGTCTACTGACAGTTGAGTTTACTGAATTTGTGCAGCGGAATTATATCAAAAATTAAGCCTTATTACTTGTTGTTAAATATGATACTAAGTATTAGATACTCAGTATTGTATGTGTGTGATTTCAGTTGCTAGATTCGGTAGGTTGATGTGTGTAGTAAACTAAATGCGTAATGTAAGTGCGAAAAGTAAGTAGGCGAGATTTTATAGTGGTTCCGGGTGGTGTAATCCTGTCGGTCCACTCTTCTCCCGTGATGTTGGAGGTAATTCACTAGAGATCTTTGATGTAGCTGTTACAAAGATTCCTAAGTTGCTTGTCCTTCACCAATAACTATGGCTTCAAAAACTGAACACTTGGAACAGGTAGGATTGCTGCTCCAAAGTCTTCCACTGGTCCTTGAAGGGTAGGATTTCCTCTTCACCAGATCCACCACAAACAACAGTCTTTCACACCCAACAGATGCTTCACTGTCTTCAGCAGGTTCTTTATAAAATAAAGATTGAATCAAGTAAAGGATTCAGTTGCAGCAGCTTGATTAGGATGATATTATCAGCAGCTTGCAGTCTTCAAGTGTGTAAACTTAATGTAGCTTGAATACATAATACACTTGAAGATTTTCTCTAGATCAGTAGCCTTAAGCTCAGTAGGTTCAGCAGGGTGCTTTTGCAGCTAAGAATTATCTCTTATATTTTTCTCTAAAAGTTCATCATCTTTTTCAGAGTTGAAAGTCCTCTATTTATAGGTAGGAGACCATGTGACTTGTATTTGAAATTCAAATATAACCGTTGTCTCGGATTTTATCTAAGCAAAATAAACAAGTAATAAAATAAATCCGGTTTACCCCAAGTGTAGGGATCGTAGTATAGCGATTAATACCGGAGTCGATCTCAGGGAATCGAGGTTGTTTATCTAGTTTATTAATATTTCTAAAGATTTGTCACGAAAAACACAAAACAAAACTAAAACGAATACAATAAACTGGACAGAGGGTTGTCAATCCAAAGCCAGGAAATATGATTACGAACCTAAAATAACTAATTCTATTCTATAAACTAAAACGAAAATAAAATTCTAAGCTAGCAACGAAGAACAAGGCACAATGATTCTTTCAATTAAGTTAACGAGGAACAAGCAATGATCCACCTATCTCGCAACTCTTAATTTCTACCCTAGATCGTTTAGTGAAGATTTAATAAAGATGTGGTTCACCTATCAAAGGTATGAATTCCTACTCTCGTAGATAATTCGCCTATTAATCTCTCATCTCTCGATCTTAAAGATTAACGCTTCCAAAACAAAGGTGTAAGATTTCTCAATCTAGCAACCTAGAAATTTAACCTAGCAACTCTCGTTATTCTTAGGTTAAAAATCTAATCCTTACTACTGTGATCTAAGCTTAACAACGATTTTCATCAAACGTTAAACATCACAAAGCAACCATCTCTCGATATAAATTGCAAAATCAATACCAAACGTAATAAAGAAACATCTTTAAATAAAAACTCACAAAACCAAATCCAAAGTCGAAATCAAAATGCTGCTGAGAATTGGCTTCACAAAGCTCGTTCTAGGCTTAGCCTTAGCTCATCGTTGGAATACAAATCATATAAATAAAAAGAAGATAAAAAGATGATAAAAAGAGGTTTATGATGGTGGGAAAACGCAGCTAGGGCACCCCCAAGGGGCCTGGGGCGGCCAGGGATCGAATTGTGGTTGTTTAGGGTTGAGAAAAACGCAGCTATTTATAGATTTTGAAGTCGGTTTAGGCTGAGGCGGTGCTTGGACACCCGTCCAAGGATTCTGGACGCCAGTTTAAAGGGGTGAACGCCCGTTTGGATTGTCGGACGCCCGTCCACTGTGCTGGATTTCTTCGAGTCGGGCCGAGCTGGATCAGACGCCCGTCCTATTACTTTCTGGACGCCAGTCCACTGAAAATCTGAACATCCTGAATCAACTTCTCCTCCTGGACGCCAGTCCACTTCTTCTGGACGCCAGTCCACTGGACGCAATGATCAAACGCTCGTTCAACTTGTAAATCTTCATTCCAACTTCAATATGCATCTTCCTCCCTCTATTTAACCTTCAATAGAATATCTTTTTAGCTCATCCTATGCCATGCAAGCGTACCTACAACACGACAAAAACATGCAAAATGTAAAATCATACATATAGATAGAAAACACCAATAAAACCACGTAATTAGCTCGATTTTGCACTTTAATGATTTCCATACGCGTTCTTTCAATAAATCCATTAAACACCTAATTTTCTATAAAAATTAGTAAAACACGAAGGAAATTGCTACGAAATAATATCATATATATCGTAAAAATCACCGTTAACAACTCCCCCACACTTAGCTTTTGCTCGTCCCAAGCAAAACAAAATGAAAAGACATAGGCTTACTCATGAAAAAATCACATATTCCATATCACAACCGGTCGACTAGCATCAAAAACATACATCCAATGTAATAAACGATTACTCGAATGTGTAGTGTGTGCAAAGCTTTCTTCAACTTCCGCCGATTCCACACTTGACAATTAAAATCAAGCTAACCAACCAATACCCATTAAAGACAGATAATGAATCACCCTGACTATACATACGCCCTACAAAACTACTCACGTCATGACTAGAGTAATACATGTGTTTTCGAAATCTTTTCAGTCGTACCCAGAGGATATTCCCTACAACATATACCTTGGCCTATACTGGGATAAGATAGGCGATAACTAAGTCTTTCACTTATTCATACCACTTTCTTCCGTAAGTTGATTCAATTAATTCACATTTATACGCACTTCAGAATGAGCTTTTGCCCGTCATAGCAGAATAGGACATTCGTGATATGCCCTACCTTACTCAAATCATAAGGCAGCTTCTTCTGACTGTCGTGAGCTCTTGGTCATCATATTGGTATAGGACATTCGAGATATGACCTACCTCACTCCAATCATCGACCAGCTTTCGACACACACAATTAATTCATTTACTTTTTTTCAACTTTTTCAACAACTTTAGTTACGCTTTACTTATCACATTCAGGCTTCGGTATATTCACGATACTTCCTACTTCAATTCCAACTACACACATATTACAATTTCCATGACATTAGCACTCAGCGAACGGTCTGATAACCAGAATCAAACATCATCAGCTTAAATGAGTATAGTTTCCTAAGTTCAGCTCGTCATCGAAGAGGCTTACGTGAAAATAATTCGAGTAAAGGCTTATTTATCAAAGGTCTATGCAAAAATACTAGTCAACTGAACACAAGTATGGGAATATAACAAGTAAGTAAGCCAAAATAAAATCATGCTCGGGACAATTTGAAAAATTTTGAAATTTTTTCAACTTTTCACGAAAGATACAAAAGATAAGTATAATAATTAAGCACATGTGTAGATACCACTAATCCCTCCCCCACACTTAAATAACAACATGTCCTCATGTTGTGCAGAATAAGAAAAACTTAGCTGATTGTAGTTCGAATTTGGCAATTCTGGAAGTGGTAGCCAGTCATATCCAGAAATGCCTGAAGAAATCGGTAAACTGTGGACCATCCACAGGAAAATTGGCTTCATCTAAAAGCGCACCATCGCTATCGCAAATACCCTGCACACATGAAAAACAAAACAAAACGTACCTCGGGGATAGGGGAATATAACATATTGCGCAGAAAAGTTTGATACAAGCACAGGATATAATTGCTCAGATGGAAAATCACCACACAGGGAAAACACAGGACACCTAAGCATCAATTATAAAGCCACAGAGGCTTACTATACAAATAAGGTCCAACATGTGCATACAGAAATAATGATAGAGGACACTACAAAGTAGCAGGGCTAGGTGCACTAAAAAGAAAAGAAAATAATAATAAAAAAACAAAATAAAATACAATGCAACTAAATGATATGCAATTATACTAAAAAGGCAAAAAGAAAATAAAGAAAATAAACTAGCCCAACTAATTCCATAGATGTCGCCCTAATCTAATCACGGTCAAGAATATAAACGTCTACTAAATAACGCCACAGAAGCGTGACAAAATTTGATTATGCAAAGCCACAGAAGCTTGCCATGTAAAGTGTAGACGGGAAGATGATTGGACATGTAGACGGCCCCTAAACAACCCTAACATCCTAGATAGACGACAAAAGGAACAGCATAAATCAAATTGGAATCACATCCAACTAGGTGAGTTACTCAACATGGACTGCAATAGATGGAAAGAAAACCATAACGGTGAAAGAACAGGACATCTACGCATATACAAAGGCCACAGAGGCTCACAATAAAACATCCATGTCAATTAATGAAGCATGTATATAAAAATTAATCAATTATTTAACATGGATTAGTAGATGGAAAGATGTAAACATGCAAGTTCGGAACATCTACGTAAAAATAATGAGCCACAGAAGCTCGTATGAAAATATCCATGTCAAATAAAGCATTAAAAATCAAGTCAAGAAAAATTTGGAACCTGAACATGCGTTCCTTCTTCCAAACGGGCGTTCGCCTGGAATTTCAGCCCTGAACTGCCGTTCAACAATTCAGCCGTGCGTTCACCTGCGTGTTATGGACTGGACGGGCGTTCGCTTACCTTGAACACCCGTTCAAACATCGAATTTGCAACAGAAACGCAGGGAAAACACAACAAACCCTAAATAGCTTAAAAGATCATCAATTCAAAACAAACCAGAACATACATCATACATCACAGCACTGCAGCCCCATCAAATTATAGCACAGAGGGTTAGATTAGATTACATACAAACATATAATTCACGTTTCATAAATTGAGTAAAAAAAGTTTTGCACATTCTTAACCCAATGGTTATCGAAACACGGCAAAATAAAAAAAAACCTCAATTTATTTAACGGTTCTTTTTTTATTGAAAGATTAAAAAAAAAAATCGAAACAAAATAGAAAAATTAACTCAATTAGATTCAACAAAAACACCGATTCCCCGGCAACGGCGCCAAAAACTTGTCTCGGATTTTATCTAAGCAAAATAAACAAGTAATAAAATAAATCCGGTTTACCCCAGGTGTAGGGATCGTAGTATAGCGATTAATACCGGAGTCGATCTTAGGGAATCGAGGTTGTTTATCTAGTTTATTAATCTTTCTAAAGATTTGTCACGAAAAACACAAAACAAAACTAAAACGAATACAATAAACTGGACAAAGGGTTGTCAATCCAAAGCCAGGAAATATGATTACGAACCTAAAATAACTAATTCTATTCTATAAACTAAAACGAAAATAAAATTCTAAGCTAGCAACGAAGAACAAGGCACAATGATTCTTTCAATTAAGTTAACGAGGAACAAGCAATGATCCACCTATCTCGCGACTCTTAATTTCTACCCTAGATCGTTTAGTGAAGATTTAATAAAGATGTGGTTCACCTATCAAAGGTATGAATTCCTACTCTCGTAGATAATTCGCCTATTAATCTCTCATCTCTCGATCTTAAAGATTAACGCTTCCAAAACAAAGGTGTAAGATTTCTCAATCTAGCAACCTAGAAATTTAACCTAGCAACTCTCGTTATTCTTAGGTTAAAAATCTAATCTTTACTACGGTGATCTAAGCCTAACAACGATTTTCATCAAACGTTAAACATCACAAAGCAACCATCTCTCGATATAAATTGCAAAATCAATACCAAACGTAATAAAGAAACAACTTTAAATAAAAACTCACAAAACCAAATCCAAAGTCGAAATCAAAACGCTGCTGAGAATTGGCTTCACAAAGCTCGTTCTAGGCTTAGCCTTAGCTCATCGTTGGAATACAAATCATATAAATAAAAAGAAGATAAAAAGAGGTTTATGATGGTGGGAAAACGCAGCTAGGGCGCGCCCAAGGGGCCTGGGGCGGCCAGGGATCGAATTGTGGTTTTTTAGGGTTGAGAAAAACGCTGCTATTTATAGATTTTGAAGTCGGTTTAGGCTGAGGCGGTGCTTGGACGCCCGTCCAAGGATTCTGGACGCCAGTTTAAAGGGGTGAACGCCCGTTTGGATTGTCGGACGCCCGTCCACTGTGCTGGATTTCTTTGAGTCGGGCCGAGCTGGATCAGACGCCCGTCCTATTACTTTCTGGACGCCAGTCCACTGAAAATCTGAACATCTTGAATCAACTTCTCCTCCTGGACGCCAGTCCACTTCTTCTGGACGCCAGTCCACTGGAAGCAATGATCAAACGCTCGTTCAACTTGTAAATCTTCATTCCAACTTCAATATGCATCTTCCTCCCTCTATTTAACCTTCAATAGAATATCTTTTTAGCTCATCCTATGCCATGAAAGCGTACCTACAACACGACAAAAACATGCAAAATGTAAAATCATAGATATAGATAGAAAACACCAATAAAACCACGTAATTAGCTCGATTTTTCACTTTAATGAATTCCATACGCATTCTTTCAATAAATCCATTAAACACCTAATTTTCTATAAAAACTAGTAAAACACGAAGGAAATTGCTAAGAAATAATATCATATATATCGTAAAAATCACCGTTAACAACCGTTCCTGGTTTTGTCCCATTTGACTTGCTTTCTTCACTATTCATAGGACTGACACTGTCAGAATCCTTTTTGACAGAATACAGTCTGTCCACCCTTTAACTTGTAACCATTGGATAAAGTCCTGAATCATCCCAACGTCTTTTTAATCTCATCCATTGATTTGTTTGATAAATTAGAGGTAGTTGGATGTCCTTATCCATGTAATCTTCCAATGTAATCTTGAATTAATCGAGGTATATATATCAGCAGGTTCATCAGTCTGCTGAATTATAATTTGCTGTGCTTAAAACACAATGCAGCAGACTTCTTTTATCTAACTTTTATTTGTGAAGTTAGATTACACCTTTTTGCAAATAACTAAGTTCCAATCATCATCCAACTTAAGGAACTTAGACCTTCTACACAAGGTATATGTAATCAGTTTAGGTCATCACAGACTTGCCTAAATTCTGATACCATATCCTTGACTTTAATTACTAAGTTTGATCCCTTAGCCTTCATTAACTGAGTTTGAGCCCTCAGCCTTCAGTTTTCAGCAGGTTCTTGACAAGTCTACTGACCTATCTACCCTACTGATATAGACCAGTCTGCTGATATAAATCAGCTGACCATTACAGTGCTTGTTTGATCAAACCTATTCAAAGATCAAACTCTAATAAACCTATACATTTGATCTAGACATCTTTTTTCCTTTGCACTATAACAGTTAGTCTGGCACTCATCACTAAAACTTAGAAATAAGTCCAACAATTTCCCCTTTTTGGTGATGATGCCACTACCCTCACCTAACAGCAAAGCAAAAATATTTAAAACAAAAACAGAACAAATTTAGTCATCTTTCATTATAAACATTTGTTCACATTATTAAAGTCTAGATACAGCAAAGATAAAACATATGAAGTCTGCTGATCTACTATCTTCTTTCTCTATCTTGTCTAGCCTTTTGCACTTGCTCTTGGTAGACTCTTATTTCTTCTATCATCTCTCTCATCCATTCATTTTCAATCAGAGTGAAGTCAATGTAGGAATTCACTTCTTTCCACCACTTCCATGCTTCAGGTAGGATGAGATTGATTTGATTGACTCGAATCCCATTCTCATGTAAAGTTCTTTGAATTCATTAAGTGAGTCCTTAGCTTTTGTGATAGGTAAACTCCTTTCACCTCTACCACTTCTTCCACCTCTTCCACCTCTGTAACTTTCCCTCAAAGCTTTAACTCTTGCTTCCCAAAACTTTAGGCCCAAAAATGAGTTCAAACCTTCATGAAATCCCTTGTCATGATAAGGTTTCCTTCTGTTGTAGTATTCATTCTTGTATTGTTTAAGGAGATCATCAGTGAGTGGAATTCTGCAAGGTGCAGGTTCCCTGAATGCATTAGTTTCATTCTCCCATTTTTTCTTAGCAAAAATCCTTGCAGCCTCTTTTGCTACTGCTGTTTGGCCCTCTTCCCCCTTAGTGACATCATCAACAAACCGGGACAGCAGGCCATGAACACTCTCCTGTGTGTTAATCAGATTACTCAGTTGTCCTTCCATAATTTCAGTTCTTGTATCAACGGCAGTAATCCTTGATTGCAAAGTTTGCTCCAGTAGATTGATCCTCTCAGTAAGCTTAGGATCCAATTCAGCAGGTTGAGATGTTCCAGCAGCCTCAGCAGGTTTAGGTGATTCAACAAGTTTATCAAGTTTTTGATGGATAGATGCAAGTTGGTCTTTCAAAAAAATTTCCTTCAGTGTATTTCCTTGCATGATTCCCCTCACATCTAGAATAAGATCATTAACAGCATTTTGAGTAGATGTGAAGTTTGAAGCAACTGTTTCAGTATATTGTCTGTTGTTATCCACTAGATTCATCAGTTCTTCAAATCTTTGTTCATGTGTGTCAAGTTGAGTCCTTAACTGTGTTATGTCATTTCTGACAGCCCTCAACTCTTCCACAACATGTTTTGGTACTCCACCAGTCATTTCTCCAGCAACTCCATCAGCGGGCTCTTCTACATCATATTGTGCCCTTTGTCTGCTGATGACCATTGCTTTACTCATATCTCTCCCAGCAGGGGGAGGTCCTTCCTCAACCATAGCACCAAGAATATCCTCCATTATTGGATCTTGTGCAGGTACATCAGCAACAACTTCTTCCTCAGACACTTGAAATTCTTCATCATTGTAGTCATAGTCCAACAGTTGCTCATCCTCATCAGCAACAACAGACTGTTGACCATCTTTCCCTACAGTGGCCTTGACTCCAGTAGGATCCACTACAGCAGCCTCTTCAACAACAACAGTAGGGGTTTCCTCAAAACCGAAAGATTGTTCCAACCTGTGTCCAGGTTCTGTTTGTAACCTAGCAACCTGTACCTCCTGTTCCAACCTTTGTCCAGGTGTTGTTTGAACCTCAGCAGCCTGAACCTCCTGTTCCACTCTTTGAGGATTGAATACAGCCTCATTATCCACTTGAAATCCTTCAGCATGACCAATCTTTGTTAGGATAATGGCGGTTTTAGTAAGAGTGTCCTCAGTGTCAAATCCATCTTGATATTGAATTGAGTCCTCTGAACTGGCATCAGGTTCATTATGATCAGTAATCCTTTCTTCATCCAAATCAGCACTCTGTTGATCTTCAGATTGTGCAATTGGTTCTTCAACAAATAAAGTAGAGGATTCACCAACCAACCTATTTGCGGCACCACTTATTCCATCATTGATCAATGCCTCCAGATCATCCATGGTGAGATCCTGCAGATCCTCATCCATCTCTCCAGTCTGCTGGCCCTCAGCGGACCTACCAGTATCAGTGGGTTCAGCTTCTACACCATCATTGGCTCCTTGACCAGGGGCTTCATTAGTTATTTCTCTAGCCACTCTACTGGTCTCCCCAGGGAACATGGGGGGGTCATCATCATAATCAGATGAATCACTGTCTGGTGTGTACTTTGGATCTTTGAACATAATTGCTCCACTTTTCTTTCCTTCATCCAATAGATCCATCAGCCTAGATTGCAGCATGGTTGTATCTATCAAGTCCAATAAGCTGTCCACACCCAGCTGATCAAATGCCCATTCTTCAAATCCACTCATTGGATCAGCAGCTGGTTTCTGTCGTTTGTAGAATCCAAAATTCCATTGGAAATAGTTTTGCACTTTTCTGAAGTTAGGATCTACTTTGTCCTTCTTAGATGCCTTTTCATATGGCATAGTTGGCTTTTTGGGAGCTGTTTTAGTAGCTTGATGACCTCCAAAGGTCCCAACAAGAAAACTCAAAGTTTCTTCCACAGATTCTTCTAGGTCAGTAGGTTTCTCAGGTTGTATATTAGTCCCTACTACCTCCATCTGCACCACACTTTCTTCCCCCAGACTTATATGCTCATCAGCAGGGTTAACGACGATCGTTCTTCCCCCTGAACTATTGCAGGAATTGCAGGGTCTTGTACAAGTGATTCAGTTACACAACAGATGCAGACTCAGTAGTCTGTTGTGGCTCTTCATCAAGTTGCTCAACAACAACTTGTTCACTTTCAGTAGGCTCAGTAGTTTTTGCAAGTGAGGATTCTCTAACTTCAACAGCAGGCTCAGGTATAGTAGACTGCCGTGACTCCTCAGTAGGTTGCTCAGAAACAACTTCTACATCCTCAGTAGGCTTTATAATAGTTATTGGTTCAGCATCAATAGCCTCTCCTACTTCTTCTTCTACTTCTTCTTCTTCCTGTTCTCTTTGAGCCTCTAAGATTTTCAATTGTTTCCCCTTTCCATGTTTCTTTTTGTGGGTAATCTCTTTCATCCTCTTGGAAAGTGGCTCATCATCAATTTCAATTGCAGTAGACTTTCTCTTTCTACTGGCTTCTTTCTGTTGTTTCTTCAAAATCTCAACAACAGTTTTCCTAACAGCTACAGCAGGGTCAGTAATCTCAACTTCAGGTGGACCCTCAGCAGACTCAGCAGTCTGTGTTGTTTGCTTCCTTGTTCTTTTAGGCTTTTGTAAGGTGTAGTGCACGAAAGACAATTATATAATTGTTTTAGGACAGAATTAGTAATTCATCTTATTATATGCATGTATGCTTATAATTAAGACACTACTGAAAACCCTAAGTACCTCGTTTATGTAATCACATAACTCAGTGTATACACAAGAGGATTGAGTTAGTGAGATGTACTTAAAATTAACTTAGTCCGTAGCGTTTATTAATCTGAGTATGGGTCTCATGATTAATTTTCTATTAATGCGCCCGAACACTTTAGGTGTGACAGTCTTATCCGGACTGTCGGTAATAGGGTACCTAGTGGGGCATTTATATATGATGATAATCATATAGGGCTGGACCGATTTGATTTGAGTTCTTGATATAATTCCGTAATCGAGAAGTCTTATCGAATCACAAGATGATCATATATGGATTAATCTCAATCTGGTGATCACGACGACGTTTAGGCGGGGTAGAGTTTGATATGTTAGTAAGGATCACTTCGTAGTATATGGTCCAACACTTCTCTTTGGCTCTATTCTAGAATGAGTGAGTAGTCTGTGTTATCATAGATATGGAATCCATTCCTTCCCTTGGGAAGTAGACGACGATTCCTTATTGGTTAACCCTAGAAGGCGATCGATCGACCGAGTTCATATTATATTGGATATGAACTAATTGATCACTAGGGGGTTAATGGTAAATAAGGATAATATGTTTCGAGAAGGGTTTACGGAAATATCCCGAATCGAAGTGAACGATCTATGGAGGATTTATCCGTATGTAATGATTATATCGGTGGACGCTTTCGACTCATAAATTGAGTGTAAGTTATCTATATTCGATAGAGTTCGGTTTCGGGTTTATGGTGGTGTAATCCCGGAATTAATAGGTTGGATATAATTATTACGTCGATGAATAATTTTATTCGATTTATTGTAGCTACTGAATATGGGTCCATGGTCCCCGACGTGGCTCCTAATATAGCATATAGGTTTCTCGTCGTTGCACCTCAATTATAATTAAATAGTGGATTGGGCTATTTAATTTGATATGTGGATTAATTGTTTAGTTGGACTAAATAATTAAATACACGGAAAAGACATTTTTCGTGGACTCGGCCCAAATTGGTGTGTTGACGTTTTGACCAAATTGGTCAAATATGGAAACATGCGTGTAAGACTCCTTTTGGGTTTACATATGGCGCATATTTTTGATAATAATTATTAAGGAATTAGTTTTCTTGGATAATTATTTGACATGTGATTTATCTTTTATTTGTTAATTGATAATTCATGGAATATTAGATAATAATATGATTTATCCTAATTTGTTTGGGATAATTGTTTTATTTGGAAAAAGGATTAATGTAATAATTATCTCTTAATTATTAAATCCTTGGAGGTTAAGTTTTACTCTCCTATATAAAGAGAGTTCTCCCAAGCCTTTTGACACAACACATATGAACACGCCATTAGTGTAAGAATATAGCTTGGAATTTTCGGCTATAGTTCTTCGGGTTTCGAGTTGGAATAATCTTCGGGATTATTCCGGTAGCATATCAAGGAGGTCCGGCGGCGGGAAACACCATCCACCTGGTGTTGCTGGGAGACACACGTTGGAAGGCTATGGCTTCTCAACTTGCGTGGATACTACTTTTGTTCTTGGAGTTAAGCACCATAAAAAGGTAAAAATCCAAACTTCCTTGTAGTTTGATCTTTAATTTATGTTCTTTGTTTCGTTTAGATCTAGATCCGATACTTCCGCTGCGTAATCGGGTTAATCTATGATTGATCCGACGATATTACATCTAACAAGTGGTATCGGAGCCTTTGATCTATCAATCAACGTATGTGAATTTTAGATCTAGGAGTGGAAATTGCATGTTTAGATTGCATTGTTTTTTTTCGAAAATCATGATGATGAATGCTTTGATATGTTGTGGTTGAAGAGATGGATTGGGGTTGGTATTGTTTACTCGTTAGATCTATTGTAAACTCATATAAATTCGTTTATATGAGTATAGGAAATTTTGTAATTTTAATTTCCTAGAAGTAGATCTGTTTTGTTGTTGTTCCGTTTTTTATTTTTTCCCGGAGTTTGAGCCGTTGAAACGACAATCCCTCCGGTCAGAATGAAGAATAAAAGTTGAATAACATGTCCTCAAAATTTCGTGACGATCGGAGTCGATCTCGATGTCCGATCGCTGCTATAAAGTTGCTGTTGTAACAGAAAAGCACAGCAGGCATTAAAACCCTAGCTGTGAGTTCGTCGAATTTCTGGAAGAGATTGGACCGTTGAAACGAAGATCCTACCGTTCAGATCGACTACCATGGAGTTATGAACAAGCCCTAAAAATTTAAGGTCGATCGGGATTTGTCTCGATGCCCGATCGTCCCCAGGAAGACACTTTTGCGCCGCGATTATAAACGATGCAGCAGTTAGATCGGCGGATTGCTTTGAGAAAATTGGACCATTGAAACGAAGATCGAACCGTTCAGATTTAAGTAGGCGGAGTGAAGAACAGATCCATAAAGTTTCATGACGATCAAGGTTCGTTTGGATTTCCCATGATCGATAATACGCAGCGACGGCATTAGAAAATAGTAAACCCTAGTTAGGGTTTGTGTTTTTTTTAATAGGTTAGATACGGGGGTACCAACGATCCATCTTGGTGTTTATTTTTTCTGTTATTTTTTCGTGTATGATCGAAAATTGTATGATATAACCGGAAAATTACCATGACATGCATCATATCATGATTCCACTCCAATGCATACATGTAGCTAGTTTATTTCGAATAAATTAGGCATGTATAACTCGAATAATTAGTATGAATGCTTATTAATTTAATATGTGGTAGTTAAATAATAAGTAGCTAATTATAAAAACCGATGACCCGGGTTTTGTCAATCGTTACGATTTTAGTGATGGATTCTCGGTGAATACCACTGGATAAATCGTTGAGCTTTTCGGTGATGGCTTCTTAGTGAACCCACCTTAAACAGAAACGAGATTACGCTTTGGGTTACAATTTAGAAATCGGAGAATTTTAGTACATGGGTTCGGAAATGGTCTAACCATGGTTGGGCGAGTTCAACCGAGCTTCGGCTCAATCGACTCCCCTCCACGTGTGATGTACGTTACAGCAGTTCGACAGGACTTAGCATAGCCGATAAGCCTTCGGGCTAAACGGGGCTTCTCTTGCCGGATTGGCCTGAACTGTCACATATGTTCCAACGAATAAGACGGCGTAGGCTTGCCTACATAACCGACCCTATTCGGAGTACTTTGATTTGTTGTTTCTTATTATCAAGACCGCAACCGTAATTAGTAAACCCACCACTTTTTCAGAATATTGAGTGGGAGCGGGGAAGGCGACAGCCAACCCCACGGCCTCTACTATAAATGCAAGCACGTGAGAGAAGGGTGACGCCTCGAGCCGCTTTGATTCCGGCCCCCTGCGGGTGGTGTTCGCCCCTATCAAAATTCAAGGCTTGGTTTCCGAAAGGATAGGATTTCGGGTACTCGTTGAGTCAGTGACCGACCCTGCGGCGGCATACTCGGGGCGTACTTTGAGATCTGATATAGTAGGTCACACTCTTTATGGATATTTTCGAAATATCTAGGCTAGAAAATGAAGGTAATCAATTATTAAGGTCCGGGATGTCTGATTCCCGTGAGATGTTTGATTCTCGAAGATTAATCATCGAGAGAGATTGTCTCAGTTTAATCGTCGCCTCTTTGACTGACCCTGCGGCGGCACTGAGGTGTGAGATTAAATCCTTGGAATGGTAGGATAGACTTTTTAACAAGTTTATAATTCCTAAAATAAAAATATAGTAGTGAAAATTTATTTTTTCAATTTAAGTTTCTGTCATTTTATTTACAACTAAATATCTAGGTTACTAAACTGTTCGTAATAGAACTTCATTAAAAAAAAAGTGGAGAGTAACAAGTACGTTGTAATTATCAATAAATGCAGTTAACTTTTCGGAAGAGATTTTTCTCTTGAGCCATTAAAAACTTAAGTGACATAGTAGAGGTATGTCACGGGTGTCACTCGTGTTGAACAAGAGACGACCATACTTAGTTTACAAAAGATGACATGGGACTATCAGATAAAATTCATTTAGTGAATTTTAAAAGTTTAATTACAATTGAAAAATTGGAAAATCATATACATAAGGCGTTGCTAGTTAGACGGTATTTGGAACCGATAAACTAGTGGGAGCCTTAGTCTTATGATTTGTTGTTTTTCTGAATAATTAGAAATGTGTAATGGAATGCACAAGAGTTTCTCCATTCATTGGAAAAACAAGAATAAGCGTTACTAGTTAGACAGTATTTGGAACTGATAAACTAGTGGGAGCTTAGTTCTGGAGATTTTATAATCTTTGAAACATCATGAACACAGCATCGCTAGTTAGACAGTATTTGGAACTGATAAACTAGTGGGAGCTTATTTCTAGGTGATGTTCTAATCTTTGAAAAATCATAAATACAAAGTGTTTCTAGTTAGACGGTATTTGGAACCGATAAACTAGTGGGAGCTTTGGTCTCATGATTTAACGATTAGAAAAATCGATAGTCCAAGCAAGTAACACTGAACGTCCCACAGTTCAAGAGTAGTGTCTACTCACACGAACTGCTAGTTCAAGACTGTTTCCATCTAAGGAAAGTCGAGAATGGGGAAGAATGTTTATACGTGTTAGTCATCTAAACTAAGTAGTTTTAAGGCTAAACCGGAAAATTAATTGGAAATTAGAGGATAAGGAAAGTGATTTCGGATCACTGTCCAATGCATCCTAGCAATTTTCTCGAAAGCTAAAGTTCTTTGGAAGAACTAGATAGCTTTGCATTAAACGATAAATAAAATAGACAACGGGCAGTTATTTCAGATTGACTAGTGGGAAATGAATCTCGGATTCAATTCTTGAGCATCACAGAAAATTCATTTTCTGTTGTCGGATTCGTTGGGAACGAATGTATTCATTTTCAATAGGATAATTTGTTTGTCTTATTGACGATGAATATAACAGTTGTAGCACGAATCCAAGACTCGGACTTTTGTTTGATAAAGTCAGAACCACTAATCATTGTTGAAAAGGTATTAGTAACACATCTTAAAATATATAAACACAAATGGTTTCCGTATTTCGATAAACACTTCTTTATATACTATTAATTAGTGCATATTCCCTAACGATAAGATCTGCAGACTGGCTTAGGGTGATTCCTATCTCCCAGTCAAAGGAACCCTGTCTCAAATGAACAATGCCTAAGTTTCCTTTCAATCGGGAAAGGGTAATAGATTTAAAGAAGTTACATAGCTTGTTCATATCAACCTTCGGGGTCATATGAAAGATACAAGCTAGTGGGAGCTTCTGAGTAGTGACATATTGTCTGATAACTACTCGAAACTCCGGTAAGTTTATTCAAAAATATTTGGAGGAAATCTCTGATTTCACCAGAGATAGAGTATTCCATACTCAGAAATAGGTTGTTGCGTAGTCTTCAGGACTGATGCTCGGCCTGCCTCCCTGTGAAATGTTTTCACTAAAGGATACACCATAAATTTGCCTTATATAGTTATTTGATGTGCTACGATACGCTGCTGAACTCATTTAAGATATTGGGTGCAAAATAACGGTTTACGTTGTTATGAAAAACCGAGAAGTCTACCAAAAAGATGCCTAAGCATTTGTGGATAATGAGTGAATTCGGTTCACCCCACTTCCACAAATAGAGGCATTTAGCACCGAGTGCTTGAAGGTAGGACTGGAAATTTTGCGTACACATTCAGGACGTGAAATATCTTAATGCATTGAGTAAAGGTTGGTTATAAAACTCGTAAAATCAGAGAATGACGGTTATACTGTCAAACTCGGTCTGATAGAGTCTATAAATAATAACCTTGTATCTTGAAGTATTTGTACTCAAGATGTTACTAACTGATTTGTTCAGTCCACATCCAACACCGGCAGTTGGTGACAACACTAATAAAAACTACTAAACTAGATCAGTATATCGATCCACCCAGAATGCGGTGGGAGTATGGTTTGTCCATTACCCATTGCGGGACCTTACGGTCTATAGGGCGATTGATGACCTATAATCCTTTGTGGGCCGTGTAGGATCCCGATCATAGAGGTTGGTTAAAAGCCATAACCCCGTGAATGGAGTATGATACTCCAATTCCGTTGAGACTCTTGTAGAACCACCGAGTATCTCGGGCCCGCCCAAAGGGGAGTAATTGGAACTACACGGAGAAGAGTCGAATGAATAGGAAATTTTAACTTTCAATAGCAAAGCTGAGTAATTTAGGGGTGATTCCCTAAAAGGTAGAGAGTTAACCAGACCGTGATCTCTCTTATCACTCAGTCTTGCTTGATTTCGTCAGAGAGCGGGAAATAGGGGTGATTCCCTAAGACTTTCTTGCCGAACAACGGAATCTGAATTCATTCAGAACAGAAGGGTTTTTAGCTAAGAACAACTAACGGATGCGTTACAAAGCAGAAAATAGGGGTGATTCCCTAAGACCTTTTTGCGAGAACTAACGGTATCTTAATTTATTCAGAAAGAACCTTTGGCAGGATCCTTCCATAGCTTATATCCTTTGGGGATTAAAGCAAACCTCTAGGTCATTTCAAAGTCATATATTTTAAATATGTGGACTTGACCAGAATGTTGATAAGTCTTTCGTAGGCGGGAATCAATATTAGTAAAGTAGTATGTAGATTAGTGTTCGTGAATGGTAACACTGAAACAGTTGGAAACAACATGGGTGTGTTATCTGAAGTCAGAGTCTGACATGCCATCGGGATTCATTCTAAAGGATTTGATTCGCTCAAATTCACGAGAATCGATCATTGGAAATCCTATCCATTCACCTGGTTAAGACATTCTTGCATTTATGCAGCATTAACGATGTAGTCTACCCTACCTCTCAAGAATGCTTGTCTAAACCTGCAGATGAATTCGAAATGGGATGTTTAGTGAATCCTCAAGTATCTTCGGGAGCATGAGGAATAATATGCTAGTATATTCCGGTGCAAACTAGAATATAAGTGATGACACTAATTCTGACTTTAGGTCAGATTAAGGATGATCGTAAAGTCGATTTCGTCCTCAGTGTTGAATCAAAGGCATATTGAAATCGTACCACCGGATTAGATGGAAAGGCGATGTTTCGATCCCAAAGATTGACTCTAGCCGACATCCTACCTGATCAGTGTACCAAGTCACATGGTATTCGGATTCTGAGTACGCGCCGGGTCACTGACCTACCCTGCGGCGGCACACTCCGGTCGTGCTTGGAAGGATGAATTACTAAGATGCGTTTGGAGGGTACAGATTTGAGGGATACGTCTCACTTGTTTTGAGAAAGTGGGAGAATTTTGTAGATATAGATATAAAAGGGTGTGCTCTAAAACAATTAATCCACTTGCCTTTCGTGCAAGTGGGAGATTGTAAGGTGTAGTGCCCGAAAGACAATTATATAATTCTTTTAGGACAGAATTAGTAATTCATCTTATTATATGTATGTATGCTTATAATTAAGACACTACTGAAAACCCTAAGTACCTCGTTTATGTAATCACATAACTCAGTGTATGGCTATACACAAGAGGATTGAGTTAGTGATATGTACTTAAAATTAACTTATTCCGTAGCGTTTATTAATCTGAGTATGGGTCTCATGATTAATTTGCTATTAATGCGCCCAGAACACTTTTTATGTGTCACTCTTATCCGGACTATCGGTAATAGGGTACCTAGTGGGGTATTTATATATGATGATAATCATATAGGGCCGGACCGATTTGATTTGAGTTCTTGATATAATTCCGTAATCGAGAAGTCTTTTCGAATCACAAGATGATCATATATGGATTAATCTCAATCTGAGGTTATCACGACGACCGCTTAGGCGGGGTAGAGGTTGATGTGTTAGTAAGGATCACTTCGTAGTATGTGGTCCAACACTTCTCGTTGGCTCTATTCTAGAATGAGTGAGTAGTCCGTGTTATCATAGATATGGAATCCATTCCTTCCCTCGGGAAGTAGACGAACGGTTCCTTTATTGGTTAACCCTAGAAACGATCGATCGGCCGAGTTCATATTATATTGGATATGAACTAATTGATCACTAGGGGGTTAATGGTAAATAAGGATAATATGTTTCGAGAAGGGTTTACGGAAATATCCCGAATCGAAGTGAACAGTCTATGGAGGATTTATCCGTATGTAATGATTATATCAGTGGACGCTTTCGACTCATAAATTGAGTGTAAGTTATCTATATTCGATAGAGTTCAGTTTCGGGTTTATGGTGGTGTAATCCCGGAATTAATAGGTTGGATATAATTATTCTGTCTGATGAATAATTTTATTCGATTTATTGTAGCTACTGAATATGGGTCCATGGTCCCCGACAGGGCTCCTATTATAGCATATAGGTTTCTCGTCGTTGCACCTCAATTATAATTAAATAGTGGATTGGGCTATTTAATTTGATATGTGGATTAATTGTTTAGTTAGACTAAATAATTAAATACACGGAAAAGACATTTTTCGTGGACTCGGCCCAAATTGGTGTGTTGACTTTTTGACCAAATTGGTCAAATATGGAAACATGCATGTAAGACTCCTTTTGGGTTTACATATGGCGCATATTTTTGATAATAATTATTAAGGAATTAGTTTTCTTGGATAATTATTTGACATGTGATTTATCTTTTATTTGTTAATTGATAATTCATGGAATATTAGATAATAATATGATTTATCCTAATTTGTTTGGGATAATTGTTTTATTTGGAAAAAGGATTAATGTAATAATTATCTCTTAATTATTAAATCTTTGGAGGTTAAGTTTTACTCTCCTATATAAAGAGAGTTCTCCCAAGCCTTTTGACACAACACATATGAACACGCCATTAGTGTAAGAATATAGCTTGGAATTTTCGGCTATAGTTCTTCGGGTTTCAAGTTGGAATAATCTTCGGGATTATTCCGGTAGCATATCAAGGAGGTCCGGCGGCGGGAAACACCATCCACCTAGTGTTGCTGGGAGACACACGTTGGAAGGCTATGGCTTCTCAACTTGCGTGGATACTACTTTTGTTCTTGGAGTTAAGCACCATAAAAAGGTAAAAATCCAAACTTCCTTGTAGTTTGATCTTTAATTTATGTTCTTTGTTTCGTTTAGATCTAGATCCGATACTTCCGCTGCGTAATCGGGTCAATCTATGTATGATCCGACGATATTACATCTAACAGCTTTAACACCTCTGTTATCTTCCTTATGTCAGTAGCCTTTCTTTTATCAGTAGTTTTCTTTGGTGCAGCAGGTTTGACAGTTTTCTTAGTAGTTTGCTTGACCTGCTCACCACCATCATCACCATCATCTCCATCATTATCACTATCAACAGCCTCAGCAACACCTTCTTCATCATCATCCAGACCAGGGATAAGATAGTCAATCTCTTTCTTGTATCTGGATTGGTTTATTTTCTCAGGTGCAACATCAGGAATTTCCAAATGATTCAGCAGGGCCTGAACCATTAATCCTAAGGGTAAGGCCTTGGATTTCCTTTTCCCTTCTCTTTCTTCTTTGGCTACTTTCTTCATGTCGTGGATAAAGTATCCCGCCTAATCAAATTTCATACTTCTGCAAATAATCATCAGCAGCTCTATCTTGGGTCCTGATAGAGTATCCATACTTCCAACCAGTCCTAATATGTTCTTAGCAATGATTTTGCTCAGCAGGTTGTACTCATACCTAATGTGTTTCACATTAATACCTGGAATTGATTTGGTGGCTTCATTGGTCTTGATTTTGTCAACAAACTCCATTTTTTACAACCCCATTTCCTCAGGATTTACAGGAGCATCTATCACTTCTTCAAAACCAAAAACTTCCCTCTGTAGGTTTGAGGAAATTTCAATTTCTTGAGCATTGACAGTTGTTTTGAATGCTTCTCTTCCTTCTTTTATCACAATATTCTTCCAAAAACTGACAACATTTGTGTAGGAGATTGTTTCCAATCTTATGTTCAGTACATTCTCCAAGCCTTCATATCTCCTTATTCTTCGACCAATGTTAATAGTTAACTCCGTTTTATTAGCATCAATAACAAATCCTCTCACACTTTGGCTTGTTCCAATTTGAACATCAATCTTTTCCGCCATTGTTAAAAGAAAAAAATGAAGAAGATGACTTGTAAATCTGCGTTCACACAGTGTAAATACAGAGAAAATCAATCTGAGATTTTTGTAGTAGCCTCTGTGTAGTAGTCTGTGTATATATAGGCAAATGCGAAATGAGATCTGTCGAGCACGTCTTGTCTTGTTAACCATGATTAATTTGAGTGAATGTTAACTTGACACGTGGCCCATTACTTTCTCCATAACGTTTGTAATTGTTGGATCGTGTTAACTGCGGTTATAAAGGATAAAATAAATATCCCGCCAATCTGCTTTTTGACTTTAATAAGTTTGACTGTGTAACGTAATATTCAGCAGACTTGTCATCAGCAGGGTTGGCTCGGCGCACCTGGCGATAAAGAAGCTTCGGCGGCTGCGACGAGTAACTCTGCTGATCTTTGATTCCTTCTTGTTTTGTTCAATTGATAATACAAGATGAAGTTTAATACCAATGACTGATCTGTCAAGTGAGCTCAGCCAACATGACAAAGACCAATCCCCTTGGCAACCTCATTTGCTCAATTGTTCAAACATAGGTACATGGAATTGTTGATACCAATGACAAATCTGCTAAGTGAGCTCACCCATCATAGCAAAGACTAATCCCCTTGGTGAATTCCAGTACACTGCTGATTATTAGTCAATTTTAATAATTCCAAGTTCAGTCCTTAGTTTAGCAAATCTTTCACTATCAAGTGGTTTAGTGAATATATCAGCAAGTTGATCTTCAGTAGGGATGTAAAGAACCACCACATCTTTCTTTTCAACATGATCTCTTATAAAATGATGTCTCACATCAATGTGCTTGGTTCTTGAGTGCAAAACAGGATTTTCTGTGATTGCAATTTCACTTGTGTTGTCACACATAATTGGAATTTCTTTTTCCTCAATTCCATAATCCCTTAATTGTTGTCTTAGCCATAGTACTTGTGCACAGCAACTTCCAGCAGCAATGTATTCAGCTTCAGCAGTGGAAGTTGATATAGAATTCTGTTTCTTGCTAAACCAAGAAACCAGTCTATTTCCCATTAACTGACAGGTTCTTGTGGTGCTTTTTCTATCAATCTTGCATCCAGCATAATCAGAATCTGAGTAGGATATAACCTTGAAACTTCCATCCTTGGAATACCATATCCCTACTCCTAAAGTCTCTTTTAGGTACTTGAGAACTTTTTGACTGCAACTAAATGACTTTCTTTAGGTTTGGATTGAAATCTTGCACAAACACCTACAGCAAAGGATATATCGTCCGTCGGCGATGAGGTACGACGGACGCCTATCATCCTTCTGTATAATGTTTGATCAACATCTTTGCCTTCTTTATCTTCATCCAGTCTGATATTTGTACTCATAGGAGTTGATATTTTGGTGCTGTTTTCCATACCAAACTTCTTCAGCAGCTCCTTAGTGTACTTGGTTTGATGAATGAAGATTCCATCTTTCATCTATTTAACTTGTAATCCCAAAAAGTAGTTCATTTCTCCCATCATACTCATTTGGAATTTTCTATTCATTAGATTTTCAATCTTCTCACATAGCAATTCATTTTCAGAACAAAAGATTATGTCATCAACATAAATCTGTACCAGCAGGGTGCTGTCCTTCTCATTGATTCTGAAAAGAGTCTTATCAATGGTGCCTTTTGTAAAACCATTGTCCACCAAGAATTGAGATAGAGTCTCATACCATGCTATTGGTGCTTGTTTCAAACCATAAAGTGATTTGTTGAGTCTATACACTTTATCTTCTTGATCTTTAACTTCAAACCAGGAGGTTGCTGAACATACACTTCCTCCTCTAGAATGCCATTCAAGAATGCACTTTTGACATCCATTTGAT
Source organism: Gentiana straminea (assembly GCA_036785695.1). NCBI lineage: Eukaryota > Viridiplantae > Streptophyta > Magnoliopsida > Gentianales > Gentianaceae > Gentiana > Gentiana straminea. The sequence goes on along the minus strand of JAVUPR010000224.1, from coordinate 6,574,712 downwards.
ATACCTTGAAGTTTTTATATGCAGCATGTGCCAAGAATAATCTGATAGCTTCCAATGTTGCAACAGGTGCATAAGTTTCATCAAAATCTATTCCTTCAGCTTGAGAATAGCCTTTTGCAACTAGTCTGGCCTTATTCCTTACAATGGTACCAGATTCATCAAGTTTGTTTCTGTATACCCATTTAGTACCAATGATATTTGCATGACTAGGCCTTTCAACTAGTGTCCAAACTTGATTTCTTTCAAATTCATTTAATTCTTCTTGCATAGCAATTATCCAATCTAGATCTGAAATTGCTTCTTCAACAACTTTGGGTTCAACTTGAGATAGAAAACAAGTAAACATTGCTTCTAATTGTCTTCTAGTCCTTACACCTTGCTGAATGTTGCCAATGACTTGTTCAGCAGGGTGATCCCTTAACTATTATGGATTCTAGTTAGATTGATTCTCAGGAACCTCATCTTCAGTAGGGTCTGCTGTATCTTCAACAGGGGGTTCAGCAGATCCTTGAACTGCTTCAGTTGTTGCATCAGTAGTATCACCAGCAGGGTGTTCAGCAGGGGCAGAATCAGAAACTTTTAAGTCATTAAACCTTTCCAAGACTTTAACACAATCTGGATCAGTGACTTGTAGATTCTCAGCAGGTTCTGGATCTCCTTCTTCCATTCCAGTGAACTTAGGTTCATCAAACACAACATGTATAGTTTCTTCATGTTTCAGTGACCTCTTGTTCAGTACCCTGAATGCCTTGCTGACTGAAGAATATCCCAAGAAAATTCCTTCATCTGATTTTGGTTGGAATGTTTTCAAGTGCTCCTTTTGATTTAAGATAAAACATTTACTCCCAAATGGAAGGAAATAGGATATGTTAGGTTTCATTCCATTCCAAATCTCATAAGGTGTCTTCAGCAGATTTTTGTTCACTGATGTTCTATTTTGTGTATAGCATGCTATATTAACTACTTCAACCCAATACCTTTCAGGCAGTAATGCTTCACAAATCATTGGCCTTCCTGCTTCTTTCAATGTCATGTTTCTTCTTTCAGCAACCCCATTTTGCTGAGGTGTACCAGCAGCAGCAAGTTGATGTAGTACACCATTCTGTTCACAGTATTCTCTTATATCTTTATTAAGAAACTCAGTACCCTTGTCTGATTTGATTTTTACTACTGTTAAACTTGTCTCATTTTGTAACCTCTTCAAAAGATCAGGCATCTTCTTGAGTGTTTCACTTTTCTTGTTCATAAATACCACCCAAGTGTATCTAGAATAATCATCCACAACCACTAAGGTGTATTTCTTTCCTGTAACACTTGTTGGTGTAACTGGTCCAAATAGATCCATATGCATCAGCTCCAAGACTCTATTAGTTGATTGCTTAGTCTTTGATTTGAAGCTTGATTTAGTTTGTTTACCTTGCTGACAAGCACCACATAGTGTCCTTTTTGAATGTGATCTCAGGTAAACCAATCACCAGTTTCTTCTTCACTAACTGATTGATGTCATCAAAATTTAAGTGATTCAACTTTTTGTGCCATAACCAATTGAGTTCTGACTTGGTATGCACAAACAGACAGGTTTCTGGAACTGCAGTAGACCAATCCACAACATACATGTTTTGTTGTCTTCTACCAGCCAATACAACTTGATCACCTCTTTCACTAATGACAATACAGTTGTTTTTGTCAAAAGTGACCTTGTATCCCATGTCACAAAATTGTCTAGTGCTCAGCAAGTTGTAGTCCAGTCCGTCCACATATGCAACATTCTTGATTGTAAGTCCATTCCTCACAAGTGTGCCATATCCTCTTGTGTAACCAGGTGTATTTTTGTTGCCAAAATTCACCCTTGGACCATCCTTTGTCACAAAGTTTGACAAACAGTGCTTATTCTTTGTCATATGTCTGGAACATCCACTGTCAAAGTACCAGACACCCTACAAAACAAAGTTAATACATTTTAGGTACCCAAACCTGTTTGGGTCCATAATGGTCAGTGGTAAGCATGACCCTTGGCAAATTTCCATAAGGTCTTCTTTGAAAAGTGTCATACTTTGGTTCATACATGTATTCCACACATCCATAAGTTCTAACAGTTGGTTGTGTAGGATTCACATATGTTTTCTGGCCTTTTGGTTTATAATGTTGTTTGAAGTGATTCTTGTTGTTAGAAGCATTAGCATAACCATTAGTTTGCAGTCTGTTAGGAACAGCCCTGTAGTATGGATTCTGCTGAGGTCTCTGTTGAGGTCTTGTATAAGCCCTCTGCTGAGTCCTTTGCTGATTCCATTGCTTAGGTTTTACCCTAGCAGCATGGTTATACTTGCTGTTTCTAGCATTAGGGGCAGGAATATTCCAATCATCATTAGTAGGGAACAATCTACCTTTCCCCCTGAGATAAGTATCCCTAGAATGATTAACATTTTTGGGTTTAGGATTCTTATCCTTGGAATATTTCTGGTTTTTACCTTTCTGTGGTCCAGCAGACTTGGTAGCGGTGTCCGCTATCGGTCGCAGTCTAGAAGGCAAATCGAGTCCTATTTTTGGATTTGTTCCTTTTATTAGGAGGCGTTGACTTCTTTGACTTCTGATTTTGCTTCCTTGAAGCATTCTCAGTAGGTTTTACTGCCTCAGCAACCTTCCTGGGAGTTGGATCTTGTGCAGGTACAAACTTAGGACCAATTCTGTTACTAGGTTCAGTAGCCTTACTGGATCCACTCTTTTTGGATTGTTGAGTTCCAAATCCAATCCCTGTTCTATCACCATAAGGCTTTCCAGATTTGTATGCAGTAGAGGAACAAGATGGTTCAGCAGATTCAGAAGCTACTGGATGTTCAGCAGGCTTATACTGATTCTGTGCAACATCTTTTTCTTTACCTTTGAGAACCCTTACTTCAGCATTCAATCTTCCAACTTCTAATTGAAGAGCTTCTTTTTCAGCCTTCACAATCTCATAACCAGATTGTATTATCCTCAGTTGATTAAGGATGGCATCCAAAGTCTCATCATTGTCAGAGTTTCTAGGATTTGAACCACAAGTTGATTCACAATCACTTCCAGCAGGACTATTGATAGATACAGTATTGTATACCTCCTCTGTTTTATCCATATTAGCCATTAATGCATAATCTTCCATCTCAGCAACCAATGTTGTGTCATCTGATTCATTTCCCTTTTCAGATTCCACTTCATACCCTGATTCATCTTCAGCAACCATAGCCTTCTTGCCATATATTCTTTGTTGGCTTTTGGTCTTCAGTAGGTCTGGACAATCAGGTCGAAATGTCCGGCTTTTTGCAGTTGAAGCACAGATAATCAGGTTCCTTACTTTGTTTTAACTCGGGACAGTCAGGTTTGAAGTGCCCTGGTTTCTTGCAATGAAAGCATAGATAATCATTGTCTTTCTTTGGTTCTTCTTTCTTCTTTTCACTGAATTTCTTGTTGAAATTCCTTGGAGAACCCTTTCCACCTTTCATCATCCTGATCTTCTTGCTCAGTAGGGCAATCAGCTCTTACATTTCATCCAGCAGATCATCTTGAGCTCCTGATATCTCTTCTTGATGTTTAGCAGCTAATGCAGTTGACTTTGGTTCCTCTTTTTCAATGGTAGGAACCAATCTCTTGCTAAATTCATAAGCTTTAAGATCTGAGAATAATTTGAAGGTATCCTCTTCATGTAGCTTTCTCATTTCTTCTATTGCAGTGACTTTCATCTCCCAAACTTCTTTGTCAGGTAATGCTTCCAGGATTTTTGTGTTTATTTCTTCTTTTGAATAACTTACACTCAGGGTAAGTTCATCCATGATAGCATTGAATCTTGACTCCATTTGCTCAATGGTTTCATTTGGCATCATTTTGAACTTTTGAAACCTCTTTTTGGCCACACTGATTTTGTTCTTCTTGATAGCATCAGTGCCTTCACAGATCAACTGTATCTTGTCCCAAAGTTCCTTTGCAGTTTTGCAATCTTTAACCTTCATGTACATATTGCTATCCAAGGTTCTATAAATGATATCAATAGCAATATTGTTGAGGTTTGCTCTCTTTCTATCTTCAGCATTCCATGCTCTCTTTGGTTTTGGAATGTACTCTGTCACATCACCCACTGTTACTGACTTGGTAATCTCCAGTGGTCCATCTATCAGTACATCCATCATTTCATCATGAGTTGCAGCAAGGTAAGCCTGCATTCGACGTTTATATTCATCAAATCTATCTAGAGAACACATCAGCATAGTTCTAGCATACTGGGTGTTATCCATGATGCATGTTTTTGAAAATAAGTGATTTGAAAAGTTTTCAAAGTATTTTCACAAGCACAACAAGTAGGATTTCTTCAGAATAGAAGCACTGCTCTGATACCAATTGTTGGTCCCTTGAAAAGGTTTTGGTTAAGTTTAGTGGGGGGTGAATAAACTTAACACTTAAAACTTTTTGGAGTTAACAAATTCAGCAACTTCGGCGGCTGCGATAACTCGATAGTCTGTCGACACCTCGCAGCTCGCGATACACGTAGTCTGCGACGGTTGAGTTTACTGAATTTGTGCAGCGGAATTATATCAAATATTAAGCCTTATTACTTGTTGTTAAATATGATACTAAGTATTAGATACTCAGTAGTGTATGTGTGTGATTTCAGTTGCTAGATTCAGTAGGTTGATGTGTGTAGTAAACTAAATGCAGAATGTAAGTGCAGAAAGTAAGTAGGCAGATTTTATAGTGGTTCCAGATGGTGTAATCCTGTCAGTCCACACTTCTCCTGTGATGTTGGAGGTAATTCACTAGAGATCTTTGATGTAGCTGTTACAAAGATTCCTAAGTTGCTTGTCCTTCACCAATAACTATGGCTTCACAAACCGAACACTTGGAACAGTAGGATTGCTTTGCTCCAAAGTCTTCCACTAGTCCTTGAAGGGTAGGATTGCCTCTTCACCAGCTCCACCACAAACAACAGTCTTTCACACCCAACATATGCTTCACTGTTTTCAGCAGGTTCTTTATAAAATAAAGATTGAATCAAGTAAAGGATTCAGTTGCAGCAGCTTGATTAGGATGATATAATCAGCAGCTTGCAGTCTTCAAGTGTGTAAACTTGATGTAGCTTGAATACAGAATACACTTGAATATTTTCTCTGGATCAGTAGCCTTAAGCTCTGTAGGTTCAGCAGGGTGCTTTTGCAGCTCAGAATTATCTCTTATACACTACAACATAATAGGCCTTTGGCGACACTTTCTTTGTGGCAGTTTGACAAGTGCCGTAAATTTACCAGCGTATGTTATTAAGTGCCATGGAATCACGACATTTTCGCGACGTATCAATTTATGCCGTTAATTGCCGACAATTAGCCGGCAATCATTGTTTATGTCATGAACGTGTGACATTTTTTTGTGGCGGTTTAATGTTATGTCATATAGAATACGTCACTCTTTCGACACTTCGTAAATATGTCAAAAAATAATGACAACTTGCCGACATTTTAACATAATGCCCCCAAATACACGACATTTTCATGACATTATATGAAAATTCGCTATAGAAATAAAAAATGATCGGCTAACTTCAAGAAAAAGTGATTCCGGCACATGGGGATAACCCCCGAAGATTCACCATAAGCAGCATCATGTGGCTATTAATGCATGTTTTTATGGATAAAAGCTAACATCATCGGAGGTATGACCGTATCAGAACATGATTCGGGGGATTAAGAGAAGTATCGCCATCAGAGGCGTCCCTGTCTAAATTTAGGCTTGTGGCCAAAAAAATTTAGGCCCTTCTTAGTAAAAAAAGAATAACCAATATTTTTGCACCTAACAAGACTCAAACCCTGATAATTAAATTGGTTATATTATATTGCTCACCACTAGGTTAATACCTTGTTATTTGATAAATTATTGAAGCTTAATGTATAAATACAAAATATATATGCTATTGTATTAAAAAAAATTCGAGACCCTTAAATTCATCGATTGGGGGGTGGGGGGTGGGGGGTGGGGGGTGGGCTGTGGCCCCGTTGGCCAACCCAGGGGCGCCCCTGCTGCCCATATACCTTTTGAACTTCAAATGCTCAATTCGTTCTACACGCCAAAATAATTAGATTGTCTTAGAAACAATATCTCTCTATATACATGTGTGTAGAATTATTCATAAAACAAATTAATTAGTTTTTAAGTGTGAAAAAAACTACTATTAGTTAAGTGGCTCGTGCAACACCCACCCACCCCCGAGATTTTCCGAGATAATTTTAAATTATCCTTCCTTTTTTTATTTGTAAATTATCCTTCCTAATGTTAATATAAAACCCATATCACATAAAATATATATCCCTATTGTTATAATGTTATATACGTTATAATGTTATATACTTTGGCTCCAGTGACGTACCAATAAAACAAACTCTTTTCCATGGGTCTTGAGTTCGATTACTGTGCTTTAATTTTTCATTTCGTATTTTCGTTTTTGATGCCTCTCGTTTATTTTTTAAGCACATATCTGGCACCTTTAATATTTCTTATTTAAAGGTAAATGTTGATCTTTTAGGTTATAATACTTATCACCCTAAAAAAAAAAGTTATAATACTTATCTTCTTTACCTTTTTTTTTTTTTTTAATTTCAGATTTTCATAAATACTATTCTTCGATTTTTTAACTATGGCTTTCAACGTCCCTTTTGTTTACTTATCTTAACTTTTTAAGATAATTGATATGACAGTAAAAAAAACTATATATAATGTATATACTACTTACTTAATCATGGTGGTTGACTTGTATTCATTTTGTTTAAATTATACGAAGCTTGTTGCAAAAAAAAAAATTATACGATGCTTCCTTATAAGTTATTGTTTTGTTGTTATTCTTATCTTATTATTCCGTAGTGTTTTTTTAACACAAATTTTTTTTTTTTAAATTATTTTTGAAGACGAACCATACACTCTTAGTAGTACGTTTATATGCTTTGGATTATTTGCTATTATTAGTAGGTAATTATTCTGAAAATTAAGTGATATTTAAATTAAATGGTGTTTGATAACATATTCGATGACCTACTACCATTTTGATGTTACTTGAAGTTCAATTCAATTACAAATAATGGGTTGATACTTTTTGAAGTTTGATTTGATTAGTCATTTATAAAATAAAATATTTTTCAAGTGATAAAAAAAGAATATTAGTTGACCAATGACCTGAAACAAGATCTGAACCATATCAAATCATGATCGAACCGTCTGTTCATAAATGAACCGGTGGGTGACCACCCAAAACCATCAATAGGTTTTGTCAGTTTTTAAATACTATTGATATCATATCATTGAAATACAAACATGACATTATAGTAAATCATTGATCCTCTTATAAAATTTTAACCCCATTTAACCCCCTTTAATTCATGCATACTATGATTCGATGACCAAGAGCAGCTTGATGTTAATTGAAGTTAAATTCCATTATAAACACCAATTTGATATTATTTTTAGTTCGAATTGATTAATTATTTATAAAGTTCATTATATTTGAAGTGTGTGAAAAAAATAGATTATTAATTGACCAATGACTTGAACCGTGACCGAAATGAACAAATAGGTCAGTGACCAAAACTGTCACACATGCGCTTAAGTCGATTCTTGAGTATAGTAGTTGACGTTTATATCATTAAAATACATGACATTCCCCTAAAAAAAACATGACATTATAATAAATCCATTACCCCTTCATCCATTTTTATCACCCTATAATCCATATTTACTATAATTTGACGACCAAATACCATCTTAATGTTAATCTACGCTCAATTGGATTACAAACACCAACTGAATATCATTTTAAATATTATTCTCTCTATTATTCATAAAATAAACTATTTTTTTAAGTGTGTGAAAAATAATATTAGTTAATCAATGATCTGAAACGTGATTTGAACTGTTTCAGACCATGGTCGAACCGTATGATCTTACACTACTTATTCATGAACCAGTGGGTCACCAACCGAAACCGTCAATCTGGCGGTTCAATCAATTTTGAGGTATAGGTGATGTTTATATCATTGAACTACAAATATAATATTACACCAAGTCCCTTAAACAACTCACCCCCGCTACACACACACCCCTCTTTATCCCTTTTAACCCATTATAATCCATACTTGCTATAATTCGATGATCAAATACCAACTTGAAGTTAATTGAAGTTCAATTCGATTACAAACCCCAAATTGATATTAATTTAAGTTTAATTCCATTAATCATTTATACTATAAATTATTTTTTAAGTGTGCCAAAATATATTAGTGACCAATGACCTTAAACGTGATCTAAGCCCATATCGAATTATGTCCGAATTGTCGGTTCATGATCCACTATTCTTGAACCAGTGGGTCACTAACCAAAACAGTCAATCAAACCGTTTAGACAATTTTTAAGTATAATTGATATTTATATCATCGTAATACACATGTCAGTACAATAACATGATAGATATTTTTTTCATAAACTAAATATTTTATAATCGTTTGTATATGAGTTGCCGTACGAATTAATGTTATCGCAACGAAATGGGGTTTGACCTAAACAGATACATCATCAGTTCATGAACGAGATTCATGCAATTTTTTGGATCCATTCATCAGTTCGTGAAAGAATTCATGCAGTTCATGAACAAAATATGTCTCACGTTTTTCAGCATCATCAGAAAAATATCCTGAGTGTCCTTGGGTTTGATTCAAACAAGTCACTGTTTGAATCAAACATCCTCCATTGAATCCTGAGAGATATTTTCGTTTGATCCCTAAGTCACATATCGTGTGGGACGAAACGTCTCTTAAAAGACAGCGTTCTTACGTGCCTTGGAGTTATTCATAATCCGTCAATATCCTAAGTACTAATTTAGCCAACATAACACATTAACCCAATAATCAATTTTTAATCCCTTTTAACCCCTTATCATTTATACTTGCTCTTCTAAAAAAAACTTATACCTTCTATGTTTAATGACCAAATACCAACTATATGTTAATTGAAGTTCAATTCTATTATGACACCAAATTGATATTATATTAAGTATGATTTGATTAATTATTGATGAGATAAACCATTTTTTGAGTGTGTGAAAAAAGAATATTAGTTGACCAATGACCTAAACCGTTATCTGAACTACATCGAACCGTGGTCGAACTATCGGTTCATCAACCATCTATTCATTAACCAGTTCACTAAATTATTGAACCATGAGCCGAAGATCTGAATTGTGGTCAGATGGATGATTGTTTTGACATATGATATGGTGTGTGTGTATATATATATACCACAAATAACAAGTTATAATCGTTTTAGCCAATAGATGTGTAATAATTTTATAATAGACAACAACATTAATGTTATCAAAAATATAACAATGATAGTATTTGTTTCCTCAAAAAAAAAAACAATGATAATTTTTAAAGTACATATAACGAAAAAAATTATATATATACTAATTTTATTTTTAAAGGTGACAACTATATTTTATAAGATAGGTTATTAATTTTTTGTACGCGGTAAGCATATGTTAGATCGACACCATAAAATTGTTAAGTTATACAAATTTATAAAAATATATAATAAAAACACATGTTCTATTCTGAAATACCTTATGTAAAATATGCTGGATAAATAGACCAAAGAATGTCGAAATATGATTTAATATTTTTTGTTTGAAATGCAGTATTAAAAAAATTGTATTTCTATGGTAATAAAAAATGTCATTTAAAGAAAAAAAAGGATATATATATATATATAAACGTGGGAAGCTGCTCATAGTGGGAACAATTTTTTTCGCACCAAACATTTAAGATTTACGAAAACTGATTTATGAAAACTTTAAACACAATTAAGTTCCATTACCAATTAAAATAAAATTTCAAATCCTGTTTGTTTGTTTTTTTTTTTTTTTGAGTGGATCAAATCCTGTTTTTCAAAACCGAAAATTTCAAATCCTTAAAGATAAACATATTACTACAATTTTTTCCCCCACAAATACTACTATTTTTCTTTCAGCAAACGAGTTTTACCAAAACTGCACTGTTCTTCCCCTTAAAAAAAAATATTTACCATGATGCTCTTGAAAAAAATCCACATTTATAATAAAAGGATATTACCAAGCGGGTTATTTATGGTGGTTGCTTCTCAAACGATAGCTAAGATTGCAAAGGTAACGGCTCATATGAAAGGCTGGATTGCATTTTACTTCCATCAATGTAAGTTTTTTTTTAGTCTAAATTGATTTCACCTTGGATGTGGAATCGCATAAATTTTTTGTCGGTTTAAAGTTGAATCTACAAATTTTGTTTTGAAGAATTGTTGTATTCTCTCAAACATCTAGTGTTATTTTGGAATGATAAAAAGGGGAAGCTTTTACACTTTTTTCTATGATAAAAGGTGGAAGCTTTTACCCTTTTTTTCTGCCTCGTCCATAATATATATATATACATATATATATATATATATATTCACTAAAAAAATCTAAGCATGCTGCAATTTTCGGTCCTTTTTGTGGAAGGATTTTATGTATACTGATCCCCTAGAGCTAAAACCGATTTACCCCCCTCCCTCTCTCTCTCTCCATATATATATATATATATATATATATATATATATATATATATATATATATATTTCAAATGTTCTCAATTTTTTTTATTTTCTTAGATTTATGTAGTTAAGGCATTCTTCTAAATATATGTTAATATGTTATAACGAATTTGGATGGAATTACATATCTTCTATGCATATAAAGCCTTTTAACTTAGATATTCAAAGTAATTGTGTCAAATGCTACATCTGTTTTTGATGCATCAGTGCATATATACCTATTTACCTTAAATATAAAAAACTATTATGTGTCAAATGATGCATCCTTTTTGCTGCATCGATGAATAAGTGTGAGATTTTAGACAATCATGCTACTTTCGACTAATTAAGATTTTACTCTTGGTTTGTTGTGTAGTGTGTTTGAAGTTGTACACTAATTATTATTAGTTTATGTACAAATGTATTTAAAACTCACTTTGGAAGTGTTTGATGGGATGACTACGCCATATCAATCAATTTGGTGTCTTTCTCCTTATTTGTAGCATGCCTTTGAATTTTGCAGGAACATGCTTTGAACGAATCTCTAATTCTAGAAACAAAAGAGTTGTAAGAATCTGTTGACCAAAATATAGGTATCTTTGATCAAATGTTAAACTCACTTATAGTTTTTTTTCCTGATTATTTACAAAATTTAGTGTTGGTCTTTTGCTGATAATTTATAATAAAAGAAAATTTTTATCCATTGAAGAAAAAACTTGCATACGAATAGTTTTTGTCTTGTCCTGAGGAGTTGTTTGTTTTCCTCTCCATGAATGCAGGATTGATCAAGGAAGAAGAAAAACGAACATGAGAGTTGTAAATGAAAGGTAAAATATATATGCACATCATATATATCACTATAGTTTTCTAAACGATTATACAACTTTTCATACCATCCAATTTACCTTATGCAGGACATATTCATGCTACTGGGATTGGAAGTTATTGAGATTGGATGCTTGTTCTTTTTCGGGAGGAAGATGATTTTGTCTTTCCGAAGATAGTTGTGTCTCTGAGTATTGAACTTATTAAATAAGAGCATTAGAAAATCATTTTCTTTGTTCCTTTTTAAGTACAACTTATTATTGGATTGAATGTTTGAACAATTGTTCTTTGGTGTGTAGTTTTCACTTCCTTCGACTTCAACCTTCAATATTTTGAAATTTTTTTATTTCGTTTTTTGTCTTTGTTCGTATCCTGATTACTACTATATATGAATGTCATGTAAGAATAATAGTATTCAATGGTATATTGATCAATGTGACATAAATATGGTCAACAATTCAGTTAGAACAAACTAGTGCATAAAAAATTATGTTAATATCTTTCCGACAAAAATATTAACCGACTTTTCTTACACATCTCTTGAACTAACTGAATCGTTGACCATATTTATGTCACATTTGATCAAATATATCTAGCAAAAATATCAATTGTCACAAAATTGCCCTAAAAACAAATTTCACATTTTTAATATGTGTCGTAAAATTAATAAAAACTATCAAATGGAACAAATGCCGTTATACAAACACGTGGCCCAGTAAATGAAAGTGACGGCGAATTTGTCACATCAACATGAGAAAATCAAAGTAAGCGTCCTTAAATGGCTATAATTATATGTCCGCCACATTAATCAAGTGCCGGGAAAAATGTCATAAAAAATAACCGACACATTAGGAAAATGTCAGCAAAATGGCACAAATAAAACATGCGTCGCTTTTTATTATGTGCCATATAATTGCCGCAAAACCTTCCCGGCGGAACAACAAACTGCCGCAAAACATTGCCGACATCAGTATTGATGACACTTAAATAACCGCCGTTTTATGTGTCGGGAATGCTTTTTACGGCGCTTATTTACTATTTAACGGCATTTACATTGTGCCACAAAAAGCCAAAAATGTTGTAGTGATATTTTTCTCTAAAAGTTCATCATCTTTTTCTGAGTTGAAAGTCCTCTATTTATAGGTAGGAGTCCATGTGACTTGTATTTGAAATTCAAATATAACTGTTCCTGGTTTTGTCCTATTTGACTTGCTTTCTGTCACTATTCATAGGACTGACACTGTCAGAATCCTTTTTGACAGAATACAGTTTTGTCCACCCTTTGACTTGTAACCATTGGATAAAGTCCTGAATCATCCCAACGTATTTTTAATCTCAGCCATTGATTTGTTTGATAAATCAGAGGTAGTTGGATGTCCTTATCCATGTAATCTTCCAATGTAATCTTGAATTAATCGAGGTATATATATCGACGGGTTCATCGGTCTGTTTGAAATACCTATCGATCCGTTTGAATTATAATTTGTTGTGTTTAAAACACAATGCAGCAGACTTCTTTTATCTAACTTTTATTTGTGAAGTTAGATTACACCTTTTTGTAAATAACTAAGTTCCAATCATCATCCAACTTAAGGAACTTAGATCTTCTACACAAGGTATATGTAATCATTTTAGGTCATCACAGACTTGCCTAAATTCTGATACCATAACCTTGACTTTAATTACTAAGTTTGATCCCTTAGCCTTCATTAACTGAGTTTGAGCCCTCAGCCTTCAGTCTTCAGCAGGTTCCTGACAAGTCTACTGACCTATCTACCCAACTGATATATACCAGTCTGCTGATATAAATCAGCTGACCATTACAGTGCTTGTTAGATCAAACCTATTCAACGATCAAACTCTAATAAACCTATACATTTGATCTAGACATCTTTTTGCCTTTGCACTATAACAGTTAGTCTGGAACTCATCACTAAAACTTAGAAATAAGTCCAACAGTGTGACCCGATAGGCTACCGAATATGTTGGCCGTAGGCACAAAGTGCAAATTACGAAAATGCCCTTCAAACCTAACGATCACGGGATAGCGTCTAGCAACACACCGTGACCCCCAATCATCGGAAGAGTCAAATGCAATGACTACTACCTTTCTGTGAAACAGTTACCGTGTAACTTACAATCCTACCGCAGTAATAATACGGTCGTTCGTAGAGTGTCAAACATCAACGACCGTATCTTATAATCTGGATATCATGCTCTCTCAAAGTAACTAATTTACTTCCACTTTGCAAATATTCACGAGAGTAAGAAATTCCTTATAAGAAGGCCCTTTCGGATATTTACTCCCAATTATGGGATACGCGATTCCCGGACGACCTAACATGTATACTCCGCATGCTTCAGTATCACACACAATCACTACTGCATGATCGCCCCATGGATAGGGGAAATCTCAATAGTGTCAAAACATGACAATCCATACCATGATGCCATGAAGACTCCGATCTTAAGGATAATTACACAACCGCCACATAGTGCGACACTTAATGTAAGTGGGTCAGTCTAACGTACGCATTCTCTAATACACGTCCACGTACAGTCCAAGTGTCTCTACACTTCGATAGCAATATCTATCCCTGCCCTTAAAGACAGAAGACATCTAATATGTGCTAGCTTGTTTATACTATCAATGCCATGTTCAATAGTACATCAACCTAGAGACATTTAAGTATCAAACTTATTAAAGTGATTAGAGATCTCATCAACCATAATCGCCTATCATGGTTTCCCTATCACAATTTAATACTATGGACATTATCATATAACAATTCATAATTGGTTCTTTAAAAGAACAAATATATGACAACAGAAAAGCCATTTAATATATGTATAAACATAAAGAAATAGTAGAAATGATCCGACCCGATCGGATCCGACCCGGTCGGATCCGATCCAACCCGATTGGGTTTAGAACACTATTTCAACAGTATCTTGATTTGTTGATGTTTGAAGATGCAACATCAGGAATCTCCAAATGATTCAGCAGGGCTTGAACCAATAAACCTAAAGGTTTGGTCTTTACAAAAAAACCAGAGCCTATGTAACCAGCAGGTTGTTTCTTTTTCAGCCTCTTGTCAATGGTTTCTCTTTCATCCACCATTATCTTCTTCATGTATTGCACAAAAGGAACCAGCCCAATCAAACTTCTTGCTTCTTGATATGATTATCAGCAGGTCTATCTTTGATCCTGATAGAGTGTCAAGACTTCCAATAAATCCCAAAATATTTTTGGCAATGAGTTTATTGAGCAGATTATACTTCAAAGCAATATTCTTGACATTGATATTCAAGGTTGTTGCTGCAGATTTGTTTGTCTTTATAGATACAACAAAATACAGCCTATTAGCTCCATGAAAAATCTGGATTTGTAGGGGCTTCATTCCCTAGACCAAATCCAAAAGCATCTCTTAGCAGGTTTGAGGAGACTTCAATCTCTTGGCCATTTACAGTATTTATAAAGGCCTCATGGTCATCTTTTATCACCATGTTTCTCCAGAAATTGCAGACCTTTGTATATGAGATTCTCTCCAATATGAGATTTAACACATTCTCCAATCCTTCATATCTCCGGATTCTCCTTCCAAGATTGATTGTTAATTCTGTCTTCTTAGCATCAACAACGTATCCTTTGACACTTTGACTTGTGCCAAGAAGAACATCTTTATCAGCCATTGTAAATTTTTTTAGAAAAATGAAGAAGAGAGCTTGTAAATCTGTGTTCACACTTGTGTATATTTGATGACGGTCAAATTATACCCGTAAAAGTCATCAACATTGTCCTTAAATCGGGATTAATAATATATATTTTATGATAAATCACCTGTTTATATGGATTATTTAATGTTATGTGATTTATATTATATAATTTGGTATTTATCCATTTATAAGATATAATTTGGTGTTTATCCATTTTTATTATATAAATTGGTATTTATCCGTTTTTATTATATTTATCCGTTTTATTTAAATATGATTTATTTTGGGATAAATATTTATTTTGTAGATTGAGATAAATTTTGGAGCATAAATACAAATGGAAGAATTAAATCTCAAGATAAATCAAAGGAAATTCAAGATAGAGATCGGATAAGCACGAAAAGAGGAGTAAGGCATGACAAGACCAAGCAAGCCAATCCGAAACTTGGATGGATAAATGCGGCGGCTCTCCAATGTGCTTGGGGCGTATTTTGCATTTTATTTTGGAGATCGGCCGAGAGTTATCTCTTATTTGTTTTGATATTTTAAAGTATATCTCTTAATTAGCTTGAACTCCTAAAAATAAAGGCATACTATACACGCCACACACACCTCAGAAAAGACAACATACACACAATTCATAATTAAATCTTCGGTTTTTATTAGAGCAATTTTTATGCAAGTTCTGCAATAATGTAAGTTCTTGTATTTATTTGTTCTTAGTTCTTTGTAGTTAAGCCCCCAATTATTATTTATCGTTTGAGGTTGTTCGTTCTTCACCGGACGATGTAGATCTAAGGATACGATATGAGGCAGTGGGGATTCCTTGTCTATAAGGATCCACACGCCCATATCTGTTATCCAGTGACCTATAGATGACTTTGGTATGATCGACAACTGTGTTTTTAGTAGATCTGTATAATTGCTTTATGAGTCTCCATTTTATCCGTTTTGTATGTAGAAACGCTAAGAATTAGGTTTTCGCCGCGTCAATCTAGCCACGTCTTTATGGTGTGATTGTCCACCTAGAATTTCTTATCTTAGTAGGTATGGCTACGGCTACGTTGCTCGTCTGTTTTAATTAGCGTATTATTAGGAAATACCAATATAGGGCTCCTAGGTCGGCTCATGAATTGATCTTCCGGGACTTTCAGCGAGATCTAGATCTGTTCTGTATTTGGGAATTGTCAACACCTAGTTATACGTAAATCGTAGATTAACATGAGACCGTCCAGGTAATTGTTAATGGGACAGAGACTGATGCGATCGTCTAGGAAGTACGCATGAACAAAGGAATGTTGCCTAGGAGAGGAATACGGTTAATATCGGCATCCCTAGTTTTGTAAGCGTGCGAGTCATATGAGATGGAGGCCGAAAAAGCGAAGTCACGTGATGTAGCACAGTGATCTAGATGGCCTACCCAGAGCTAGATCTAGTTTAGGGGATGACTCCCGTAGCCAATATAAAAGAAATACGAATCGGATTAATAGTTGTCGAGTCTAGCTTAATTATATAGAATCTCTAGATCCAAACAATAACATGATAATTGGGGAGGTTAATTACGTTGTTTGTGTCGTGTCCTTTATCTTTCTTGTCTTCTGTTGGTCGTAGACCGCCTCTGTGTCCTTGACATGAATGATTAGTTGTTTGTATATAAATGATCCACAAATGGTTCCCTGTGGGATCGACCTTGATTCGCTATAGCTATACTACGATGGACCTAGTCCTCTTGCTAGTATTGGTTTATGGTGGTCAAGTATTTTATTATCACTTGATCTACGTCATCAAGTTTTTGGCGCCGTTGCCGGGGAACCAACGGTCAATTTTATATATAAATAATTTTTTTATTCATGTCGAGTTTTCTGTTTTAGAGTCTTTTTTTTATTTACGTTTTTGAGTCCCTCTGGTTGTCTGCTCTGTGTAAAGAATTCCAGAATCTGGAACAGCTGGTTTCGCTCCCGGCGAGATCGCCTCTCGGCCGCCGGCGAGCCTGGTTCTATTTTCGGAATTTCGCGTGTCCGTTTATCTCCGTATGTTTAATCCGTAGGTCTGATAGCAGCATGGGAAACCATGTTAAAATCAGTCTATGGTCCGTTTTGTTTTTCTTCTGTTTGCAGAAACCAGGGAAGCAATAATCCGAGTCAGTAATTTTTCGCGGGCGCTGAGAAAATAACCCAGCAACATGTGGAGCTACGAATCTACGATAGGAAAAGTGATGGAAGCAACACCTTTAAAGCACCAAGATGGCTCCGAGAAAATAAATATTAAAAGGTTCGAATTATTCGTGGTACAATGTTTAAGGCAAGGTACTACCTTTTTTGCTTATGTTTTACTATCTTTTGGTTTTTTGAACATAAGTTAGTCTTTACATGAACCTGAATGAGAATCTTAGCCCGGAGTTGGTTTTTAAGATTAATTTTATTAGTGCCGAAGGTTCTGCCCCCAAATCTGTCTCATCTAGAGGGTGTAGGGAAACATGTAGTTGTTGAATGGAAGCAGTTAATAAAGAGTTCCTCGTAGTTCTGTCAAAATCTCATTGTCCTATGCATGAGATTGCTTCTAGTGGCCACGGGAGCAACAATTTGTGTAGTTAAGCATTCGCAATCTAAAGAAGACGTTGAGTTTTGAGAGAGCATAATGAAGCAGCATTATAGAGGATGTGATTAAAATGGGTCCCTAGACTAAATCTTCTTAGAATTCACTAATTCCTAAAACGTGAGCCGAGGTAAGAGCTTTGTATAAATGGTATGGATAAATGTCGTTTCCTAGGTCTCACAACCAAGGGAAGGATATTAATCCGCAAAAGCGACGAGCCCACCTCATATAGTGCTCAAGGGGTCAATATCTGGCGATCCAAGAAGGATAACTGACAAGGATAATTTTTGGAAAGTCAAGCTGAGGACTTTAAACTCAGAACTACTTCTTTAAAACCCTTAGGATTTCTTTTTAGGATTTTAGGTTGAATCCAATAAGAGTAACGTGACATATGTTGAGGTTTTTTATTTTGCCGTGTTCCGATGGCCATTGGCTTAGGATGTGCAAAACTTTTTTACTCAATATTGGCCACGTGAAATAGAGTTTCTTAGGAGAGTCGAGAAATTGCTAAAGAAAAGGAAATTTAGCAATCAACCTTAAGATGGAAGCATTAAGAGAGCTTGCGAATTACTAAAAATGTAACATAGAATGATTGGTGCAAACAAGAACAATTTTGGTTAACTTCCAAAACTTTTTAGAATGGTGATCCGAGTGAAAATCCAAAATTGTGTGCAATTCGTTCTGCAACTACCCTTATCCTTTACTTTGTACCTTTTCACCATTCAACCCTTCTATTCTCTCACCAACCTGCCTCACAGTTCACATTTCTAACCATTCCTTCATCCCCTCTCTTTCTTTCCATCTATTTCACTCTCCCACCCTAACCCAATCCCTTAACCACTACCCACCCAACACACAATTTCTTACCCACCCTTTATCTTTTCTTACCATCTTTATGTATATCTTTTTCTAAACCCATCATACTCTAAACCTCCATTTTGCTTACAAAATACCTTTGCGTTGCGGAATTTGAAACACTGCTAAGTTTTAATGATTATCTTTTTGGTTTTCATGATCCTAGCAGGGGTACGTATAGTTCTGACTAGCTAGATTTTACAAGTTTTTTGGTTCGATCCAAATGCAACTTATCTTTCTACCGGAAGTTTTAAAATTCACACTTTTACGCCTATCCCGGCATTTCTAGATGATGAGTTTTGGATATTTTATATCTAATTACTGCCACATTATTTTATATCTTCCATTGACATGTTATTAACGATTTCGTGGAGTTTCTGTTTGGCTTGCTTAAACAGGTTTTTGTTTGCTTCTCCACGACGTGCTTGGATTACTCCGACATTCTGCATCTGCTTGAGAGCCGTTTCTAGAGCTAAGTCTTTTTTTAAATTCTCATTTTTATTTGTCATTGGGGACAATGCCATGTTAAAGTGGGGGGTAGGAAACTTAGCTATGATGTAATATGTGCTAAAATTGAATGAAACGGTGAAAAGTTGAAAAAATTGAATAAATGCCATATTATTTATCTCTTACCCTTAGAATTGTGAGTTCCTAGCTAAGAATTGATAGGAAAGGAACCAAGTTGCATGAGTACGTGATCATTTTATACTTATGTGAATGTAAATTTAAGGATATTCATGCCGATTGTTGCAAGTAGTTATTTATTATTTGCTTACTCAATTTGAATCGACGAATTCCGCACAAATTATAATAACTAAGAAGAATTATGTGTACATTGCATAGATGATTGGTTATGTAGACTTAGTGTCTATATTTATCTGCTGATGTATTCTTATCTTCTAGCCATCAAAGCGGAGTAATAAGCTTGAGAATAATCTGTGTTTTGACAAAGCGTTAAACACTGGGCTTGTAGTAACATTACCAAAGTAGCCCCGCGCTTGTGGTAATATTCAATGCTTCCACTAATCCGAGAGAGAGGGATTCTTGCAATGCATACTTTACTTTTAAAGCAAGTTTCTTTCTTGAGAGGTGTTAAAGCTTGAAAATATGAAAATGCGAAAAAATTCAAATTTTTAAGAGGCTTGAGCATTTTTCTCGGTCTCCAAGTCCAAAAACCTTATGGATGACGCTCTTGCTTATTGCACCATGTCTTTACCCATTGCGAAGCTTAAGAAGTGGGAATGCTGAGGTTGGTAGGTTAAGACCGCGAAGTTAGCATAAACTTTAATCTTGCCACGAATAGATAAAACTAAATGCACATGCACACATCACTTCGATTCATAACGAGTAGTGAATAATGGGTACCTTATGAGCATAAGTGGTATGAGTTGACTCGAGTTTCTTGTGTAAGTATGATTTGACCATGGGAAATGTTGTCTTGGGGAATGACTTATTGATGCTTTGTTCGGGACGATCAAAGTCTAAGTGGGGGTAGTTGATGACGGTCAAATTATACCCGTAAAAGTCATCAACATTGTCCTTAAATCGGGATTAATAATATATATTTTATGATAAATCACCTGTTTATATGGATTATTTAATGTTATGTGATTTATATTATATAATTTGGTATTTATCCATTTATAAGATATAATTTGGTGTTTATCCGTTTTTATTATATAAATTGGTATTTATCCGTTTTTATTATATTTATCCGTTTTATTTAAATATGATTTATTTTGGGATAAATATTTATTTTGTAGATTGAGATAAATTTTGGAGGATAGATACAAATGGAAGAATTAAATCTCAAGATAAATCAAAGGAAATTCAAGATAGAGATCGGATAAGCACGAAAAGAGGAGTAAGGCATGACAAGACCAAGCAAGCCAATCCGAAACTTGGATGGATAAATGCGGCGGCTCTCCAATGTGCTTGGGGCGTATTTTGCATTTTATTTTGGAGATCGGCCGAGAGTTATCTCTTATTTGTTTTGATATTTTAAAGTATATCTCTTAATTAGCTTGAACTCCTACAAATAAAGGCATACTATACACGCCACACACACCTCAGACAAGACAACATACACACAATTCATAATTAAATCTTCAGTTTTTATTAGAGCAGTTTTTATGCAAGTTTTGCAATAATGTAAGTTCTTGTATTTATTTGTTCTTAGTTATTTGTAGTTAAGCCCCCAATTATTATTTATCGTTTGAGGTTGTTCGTTGATCACCGGACGATGTAGATCTAAGGATACGATATGAGGCAGTGGGGATTCCATGTCTATAAGGATCCACACGCCCATATCTGTTATCCAGTGACCTATAGATGACTTTGGTATGATCGACAACCGTGTTTTTAGTAGATCTGTATAATTGCTTTATGAGTCTCTATTTTATCCGTTTTGTATGTAAAAACGCTAAGATTTAGGTTTTCGCCGCGTCAATCTAGCCACGTCTTTATGGTGTGATTGTCCACCTAGAATTTCTTATCTTAGTAGGTATGGCTACGGCTACGTTGCTCGTCTGTTTTAATTAGCGTATTATTAGGAAATACCAATATAGGGCTCCTAGGTCGGCTCATGAATTGATCTTCCGGGACTTTCAGCGAGATCTAGATATGTTCTGTATTTGGGAATTGTCGACACCTAGTTATACGTAAATCGTAGATTAACATGAGACCGTCCAGGTAATTGTTAATGGGACAGAGACGATGCGATCGTCTAGGAAGTACGCCCGAACAAAGGAATGCCGCCTAGGTGAGGAATACGGTTAATATCGGCATCCTAGTTTTGTAAGCGTGTGAGTCATATGAGATGGAGGCCGAAAAAGCGAAGTCACGTGATGTGGCACAGTGATCTGGATGGCCTACCCGGAGCTAGATCTAGTTTAGGGGATGACTCCCGTAGCCAATATAAAAGAAATACGAATCGGATTAATAGTTGTCGAGTCTAGCTTAATTATATAGAATCTCTAGATCCAAACGATAACATGATAATTGGGGAGGTTAATTACGTTGTTTGTGTCGTGTCCTGTATCTTTCTTGTCTTCTGTTGGTCGTAGACCGCCTCTGTGTCCTTGACATGAATGATTAGTTGTTTGTATATAAATGATCCACAATTGGTTCCCTGTGGGATCGACCTTGATTCGCTATAGCTATACTACGATGGACCTAGTCCTCTTGCTAGTATTGGTTTATGGTGGTCAAGTATTTTATTATCACTTGATCTACGTCATCAATATTCAGAGAAAATGATCTGAACTTGTATGTATATACTCTGTCTGTATATCTATATATATAGGGAAAGGTAGTTGGCGAGAATCGTCAGGCATGTACTGTGCACGTACTGTAGCATTAACCACGATTAATCTTGGAATAAATGTGATGTTGCCACGTGTCCCACTAACTGATCCCATTAAGTGTAGTAACCGTTGGATAATGTAACCAATGTGATAAAGGATAAGAATAATATACAATTACTCCACTGTTGACTTTCATTAATGTCTGACTTTCTTTGTAACGTTTCATCCAGTAGACTTGATCTTCAGTAGACTTGAGCTTCAGCAGAGTCTCTTTAGAAATACTCTGCTGATCTTATGTTGGCTCAGCAGCCTGCTGATAAAAATGCACTGCTAATTTTCATACAGCATAGTTTTGTCCAATTGACAATAGAAGATGAAATTTAATACCAATGACTGATTTGCCAAGTGAGCTCACCCAATAGGGCAAAGACCAATCCTCTTGGCAACTTCATTTTTTCAATTGTCCAAACTATAAGAGCACTTAGGAATTGTTGATACCAATGACTAATCGGCCAAGTGAATGCACCCAGCAGGGCAAAGACTAATCCCCTTGGTGAATTCCAGTACTATGGTGACCAATAAAAATTCAGTCAACTTTGATGATGCCAAGTTTAGTTCTTAACTTAGAAAATCTTTCACTGTCCAAAGGTTTTGTAAAGATGTCAGCAAGTTGATTTTCAGTAGGGATATATAGAACCACCACATCTTTCTTTTCAACATGATCTCTTATAAAATGATGTCTTACATCAATGTGCTTGGTTCTTGAATGCAAAACAGGATTTTCTGTGATTGCAATTGCACTTGTGTTATCACACATTATGGGAATTTCTCTTTCCTCAATCCTATAATCCCTTAATTGCTATCTTAATTAAAGTACTTGTGCACAACAGCTTCAAGCAGCAATGTATTCAGCTTCAGCAGTGGAAGTTGATATTTAATTTTGTTTCTTGGTAAACCTGGAAACAAGTCTATTTCCCATAAACTGACAAGCCCCTGTGGTGCTTTTTCTATCAATCTTGCACCCAGCATAATCAAAATCTGAGTAGGATATGACCTTGAAACTTCCATCTTTTGAATACCAAATCCCTACACCCAAAGTCTCTTTAAGATATTTGAGAATCCTTTTTACTGCAGCTAAGTGACTTTCTTTAGGTTTTGATTGAAATCTTGCACAAACACCTACTGTAAAGGATATATTAGGTCTGCTGGCAGTAAGGTACAACAGACTGCCTATCATCCTTCTGTATAAAGTCTGATCAACATCTTTGCCTTCTTTGTCTTCATCCAATCTGATACTTGTGCTCATAGGAGTTGATACTTTGGTGCTACTTTCCATACCAAATTTCTTCAGCAGCTCCTTGGTGTACTTTGTTTAATGTATGAAGATTCCATCTTGCATTTGTTTGACTTGCAATCCCAAAAAGTAGTTCATTTCTCCCATCATACTCATTTGGAACTTACTTTTCATTAGGTTAGAAAACGTCTCACATAGTACTTCATTTTCCCAACCAAATATTATGTCATCCACATAAATCTGTACCAGCAGGGTACTGTCACCTTAATTGATTTTGAAAAGAGTCTTATCAATGGTCTCTTAACCATTGTAAATCTTGGTTTGCTTGATTTACAAGAACCTCACCTTCAGTAGGTCTGATGTTGAATCAGTAGCGGTATTAGTAGATCATTGAACTGCATCAGTAGTGTTGCCAGCCGGTTCTTCAGCAGGGGCTTCTTCAACTCCAGTATCAGAGACCTTTAAATCACTTATGTTATTTAGAACCTCAACACATTCTGGATCAGTGACATCTAGATTCACAGTAGGTTCTGAAACTTCATCATCTTCCATTCCGGTGAACTTAGGTTCATAAAAAACAACATGTATTGATTCTTCATGTTTCAATGTCCTTTTGTTCAGTACCTTGAATGCCTTGCTGACTGAAGAATATCCCAAAAAGATTCCTTCATCTGATTTTGATTGAAAAGTCTTCAGTTGTTCCTTATGATTTAAGATAAAGCATTTACTCCCAAATGGATGGAAATATGATATATTTGGCTTTCTTCCATTACATATCTCATAAGGTGTCTTCAGCATCTTTTAGTTCACTGAGGTCCTATTTTGTGTGTAGCATGCTGTATTAATTGCTTCAGCCCAATATCTTTCAGGTAACAATGTTTCACATATCATAGTCCTCCCTGCTTCCTTCAAAGTCCTATTTCTTCTCCCAGCAACCCCATTTTGCTGAGGTGTTCCAGCAGCTGCCAACTGATGCAGCAAAGACACCATTCTGTTCACAAAATTCTCTAATGACTTTGTTCAGGAACCCAGTACCCTTGTCTGATCTGATCTTCAATACTGTCAAACTTTTCTCATTTACAACCTCTTCAAAAGTTCCGGCATCTTTTGAAGTGTTTCACTTTTCTTGTTCATGAAAATTACCCAAGTGTATCTTGAATAATCATCAACAACTACCAGAGTGTACTTCTTTCCTGTTACACTTGTTGGTATTATTGGTCCAAATGAATCCATATGCATCAGCTCCAAGACTCTCTTTGTTGATTGTTTGGTTTTTGACTTGAAGCTTGATTTTGTCTGTTTACCTTTCTGACAAGCATCACAGATTCCATCTTTCTTAAATGTGATTTCAGGTAAACCAATCACCAACTTCTTTTTCACCAACTGATTGATATCTTCAAAATTTAAATGATTCAACTTCTTGTGCCACAACCAATTGAGTTCTGACTTTGTATGCACAATAAGACGTGTTTCTGGAACAGCACTACACCAATCCACCACATACATGCTTTGTTGTCTTCTTCCAGTCAACACAACTTGTTCTCCCATTTCACTCATGACAGTGCAGTAGCCTCTGTCAAAAGTTACTATGTAACCCATGTCACAGAATTTTCCAGTGCTCAGCAGGTTGTAGTCCAAACCTTCA
Source organism: Gentiana straminea (assembly GCA_036785695.1). NCBI lineage: Eukaryota > Viridiplantae > Streptophyta > Magnoliopsida > Gentianales > Gentianaceae > Gentiana > Gentiana straminea. The sequence continues at coordinate 6,549,877 of JAVUPR010000224.1, read as the reverse complement.
TTTCCCAAACTTCCTTTGCAAGTAAGGCTTTTAGAATTCTTGTATTGATCTCTTCTTTTGTGTAGACTACATTCAGCAGGGTGAGTTCATCCATGATTGCATTGAACCTTGACTCCATCTGTTCAATGGTTTCATTTGATTTCATTTTGAACTCTTGAAATTTTTGTTTGGCCACACTGATCTTGTTTTTCTTGATAGCATCAGTGCCTTCACAAATTAGTTGCAATCTTTCCCACAACTCTTTTGCTGTTTTGGAATCTTTCACCTTCATATACATATTGCTGTCTAGAGTTCTGTAAATGATATCTATAGCAATATTGTTCAGGTTTGCGCTTTTTCTATCTTCAGCACCCCACTCTCTTTTTGGCTTAGGAACAATCTGAGTTTGACCATCCACAGTTATGGCTTTAGTGATTTCCAGTGGTCCATCAATAAGCACATACATCATTTCATCATGTGCAGCTAGAAAATCCTGCATATGACATTTATACTCATCAAAATGATCTACAAAGCACATCAACATAGTCCTAGCATAATGGTTGTTATCTGACGATACCGGGTTTCACCCATCCACGTGTCGTCTTGCAGTTGGTCCCTAGAATGTGAATGGATGACACGTTATACATGTCGAGTTCTAGACTCGAGGCCATGATAATCGACAATCGAGCAGTGTAGGACAAGTGTCCCAGAGTCGAACGCCGCGAGTCGGTTATGTCGACCTCAAGGACAGAGTCCACACCAGCTGTCAAGGCCCATTAATAGTATGATGACTTGGGCAAGGGTTAAAGCCCATTGAGGGTAAATATGACAATAACTCAAACCGACTTAGTAATTAGGGTTAGGGCATGTGTTGTCATTATAAATACCATACTCCAGGAACTACGTAAGGCTTGATTCCCGGACATTGACAGGATACGTATGCAATCTAAGACAAGTTCTTGGACTCAGCCGCAAATCATAAAATCCACCATCCCATTCTTTAGGCATTAGGGTTTTGGGTGTTCATCACTAGATCCATATTGACCCGGATAAATTAGGTGACACGATCAGTCATCGTCATTATCCATGATGCAAAGCTTTGAAAAACAGAAACTTGAAAAAGTTTTCAAATATTTTTCACAAGCACAACAAGTAGGATTACTTCAGAACAGAAGCACTGCTCTGATACCAATTGTTGGTCCCATGAAAAGGCTTTGGTTAAGTTTAGAAGGGGTGAATAAACTTAACACTTAAAAACTTTTTGGAGTTTTACAAACTCAGCAGGGTCAATAGTCTGCTGACCACTCAGTAGTCTGCTGACGATTAAGGTTACTAAATGTGTTGCAGCGGAATATATTATATTAAGCCTTGTTACTTGTTGTTAAAAAGATGATACTAAATATTGGATACTCAGTAGTGCTAGTAGTGTGATTCAGTTGCTAGTTTCAGTAAGTTGATGTGATTAGTATGCTGATAAAGTAAATTGCAAAATGTAAATGCGGTAAAGTAAAGTAGGCAAGATGTATAATGGTTCCAGGTGGTGTAATCCTGTCAGTCCACACTTCTCCTGTGATGTTGAAGGAAATTCACTAGAGATTCTTGAGGTTGCTGTTACAAAAATCCTTAAATTGTTTGTCCTTCACCAATGACTATGGCTTCACAAACTGAACACTTGAAACAGGTGGGATCGCTGCTCCAAAGTATTCCACTGGTTCTTGAAGGGTAGGATTGCCTCTTCACCAGCTCCACCACAAACAACAGTTCTTGACACTTCAAAAGTGCTTCTCTGTCTTGAGCAAACTTCTTGAAAAAGAATGGTTGAATCAAGTAAGTGATTCAGCTTTCAGCAGCTTTTGATCAGGATAAAATGATCAGCAGCTTAAGGTCTTCAAGTGTATATACTTGATGTAACTTGATAGCAGGTTACAGTTGAAGAAAATTCTTGATCGGCAAATTTAAGCTCAGTGTATGTCAGCAGGGTATTTTCTTGCTCAAAAACTTGATTACTTCGTATGGATTCTAATGTTGTTCATCTTCTTCAATCTGAATCAGGAGTCCCCTATTTATTGGTGTGAATCCTGTGACTTGTGTTTGAAATTCAAATATAGCCGTTTCTGATTTGTCTCTATCTTGACTTGCTTTTTACCTCTGCCACATAGTACTGACACTGTCAGTCTTGCTTTTTGACAGTGCATTCTGTCAACGATTTGACTTATTTCTATTGGATAAAGACCTGAATCTTTCCAACGTTCTTTTAATATTGTCCATTGATTTATTGATTAGTCCAAGGCCTGTATATCATCCTTATCCATTTAATTTTCCAAAGATAAACTTGGATTAATTCGAATCTTGCATTCAGCAGACACCTGGAGTGTAGGTATGCTGATGTTCAAATCTGTTGGCTGACTTATGGTCTGGTGTGTTTTAAAAACACTTCAGCTCACTACTTCTCATCTAACTTTTTATTGTGAAGTTAGAGTACACAATTTTGATCATAACTAAGTTCCAATCACCACTTAACTTATATGGAACTTAGACCTTCAACACAAGGTATATGCAATCAGTTTAGGTCATCACAGACTTCCCTAAATTCTGATTCCATATCATTGACTTTAAATACTAAGTTTGATCCCTTAGCCTTCAATAACTGAGTTTGAGCCCTCAGCTTTCAACCAACAGCAGGTTCCTAGATACTCTACTGACCTAGACACTCTCCTGACCTAGACAGGTCTGCTGATAAAGTCAGCTGACTTCTTTACAGTGATTGTTTGATCAAACCTATACAAAAATCAAACTCTAGTAAACCTATACATTTAATCTAGACATCTTTTTGTCTTTGCTCTATAACAGCTAGTCTGCCACTCATCATTAAAACTGGAATATGTCCAACACTTCAATCTTGCTTTAATGGCAAAGCAAGCTAGGCGAATATTATGCGACCCAAGTACTATCTCCGCAAGAGTACTAAAAGCTAAATATTAGCATAGATCATAGGTGTTCGAAATGGCATCTATCACCTCCAAACCCTCAACCATATGGAGCAGTATTCTTAAGGGACAAGATCTCGTCTTCAAAGGCCTTAGGTGGAAATTGGAAATGGTGAAAAAAAATGGATATTTTCATGAACCCATGGCTATTCTTAGCTCCAAGCTTTAAAGCTCATACAATAGTAAGTGCTCTCCCTTCAAACTCTGTGAGCTGCTTAATAAATCACAGCACCAAGTGTTGGAAAATTGATATGATCATAGTTGCATTTTCTCCTCCTTATGAAGCTGATATTATTTTGTCTATGTCATTGTCGGTACGTAAGAAATGCCGAGGACAAACTTATATGGCATTATACAAACAATGGAATTTAATATGTAAAATCTGGACAATATCCAGCTCGAAACCTGAAAATTCAAACAGAAAATGAAGGGACCGCATCTTCTTCCCATGATTATAAAATAAATACTGAAATCTTTGTGGCAACTAAAAGTGCAACCTAGAATATATTCCATTTTTGCCGGAAGTTCTTATTATTTGATTTGCTAACAACTACAATCGGTTTACGGATTAGAGGAATTGGGAATGAGTTTTGCATGGTTTGTATTGTGACGAGGAAACGACATGGCACTTCTTCTTTGATTGTACTGTAGCGAAATATGTTTGGAGTCAAATTCCAGAAGGTCGATTTTGGCGGAACCCGTCGTTTCAAACATGGCAAGATTTTTTAGAATTTTTGGTAGGCAAGGAAGACGAATGTGGTGTAGCTAGAATTATCTGCATTTTATGGTGGATCTGGAGAAGTAGATGTGCTTGAATATATGGAAAAAGAAGAATTCCCCTCCGGGGTACATCGAGCTGAATTGGAAGCTTTCGCATACATTAAGGCAAATCAAGTTCCAGAATCACAGATGAACAGTGCGAATGACAAGAAAAGATAGGACCCACCTACACCTTCGATGACAAAATTTAAAGTTAACGTAGATACTCATGAGAATGAGGTTGCAGTGGGTGGAATGTTACATGATTCTGATGATAATGTCTTAGTGAGCTTTTCTTACAAGCTGGATGGAAAAATATGAGGTAGCGGTTGGGGAGGCTCTTGTCATATACCAAGCTATCGTCTTTGCGGTTACTTGAGGGTTTTTTATGTCATTTTTTTTAGGAAATTTTATGTCGTCTACAATAAGTTGACCTCGGATAGTGCTGATTTCTCCTATGTGAGCATTTTCTCCAAGTTGAGGAGTGTGTTCAAGATTATCGTAGCATTTTGACATGTTTCACTAGCTATAGTTTCTCCTTTGTTAGAAGAGAAGGCAACACACAAGCTCGTCTCCTGGCAAAGAAGTGTTTGGTTTTGATAGGACTTATACAATGAGGCTTTAAGCCGACTTTTCATATAATCATGGTATGCTTTGTTGACAATTGACTCTACGCATAAATATCCTTTTTTTTCCCTCAAAAACCATTCAAATACAATGAACACGTGCAACACACGTGCATTTTGCTAGTTAAAAATAAAAATTGTCCTATTTGCCTATTATTTTACTTTTGAATGTCCTCTTGGCTCGTTCCCCCAATTGTATAAAATCTTTATAACATATAATTTTTAATATATATATATATATATATATATATATATATATATATATATACGCAATTTACTAAAACTCTACTGTAGTTGTTTTACAATATTCATTACTAGTGTTTATTATCTTTGTTTACACCATTCATCAATTAACCCTTCTTTATTCTACACTACAACCATCCTATTTCATAAACGTATGTATTGGGATACAAAAATGCACATCTTAACACACACACACACAAACAAAAAAAAAATCACAAATCAAAAAAAAAAAACACACACAAAAAAAAGTTAACCAGATTTGACAAACTCATTTACCCAAGTAGGGGAACCAATTTTTCCAGCAAACACAGGAAATAAAATTCCTAATAAACTTAGACCAACAAACGGTGGGCTACAGAGAGTTCACATTTCTAAAGATATATATGCACAATGATTCTGCACTCATGCGGGAAAGCCATTTCTTTACCAATGAGATCAATACGCCCACTTTACAGTCTGAGAAGAAAGAAGATCACGTCCTTCAAACCCATTTTGCACCCCAAAAAAAAAACGAAGAGATCATCTATTTACACCTTGCAACCATCAAAAGTACGAGAAAACTTTGTAGCCTGGTCCTTCTGAAAACGAGAATCAGGAAAAATTAGTCCATAGATTTACCTAGCTTAAACTTTCACATGCAAAAAACATGGGGCTAGCAAAAAAAAAAACCCTGCAATCACATGGAAGGCGTATTTAATAAAACCACAAGGTAATAATAAAAAAAAAGTACCAAATCAAGATCGAGGAGCAGCCATCTGCTGTTTCTTTATCCTCCGGTCCTGTTTCACAATACTGATATCATGAGGGGTGATAAATATCCATTGAGATCCATGAGCCAAAGCGAAATCCACAAGGGTATCAAGACTGATCTTCCTGCTGATTGCATCCATAAACACATCAAATTCATCCATAGCACGAAATGGAGCTTCTGTCATCTCATGGAGTGCGAGTGCAAAGCATAATGTTGAAAACGAGCGTTCTCCACCTGAAAGTCCTCTAGTGTCGGAAACACTCTTGTTTGAACCATCTTGGGGCATTGTCACCTCAATGGCAAGGGTCTTTTCTTCATAACTAAGCACAACTTTACCGCTGATCCCTTTCTTCCCCAAGTGAGAGTTAAATTTCCATGTCAGCTCACGCTTGGCAAGAGTTGCGTTCCTCTGAAACTTGATTTGACGTGAAGCTAGGGCGCCTTTGCAGGCATCCAGGTTCTCTTTGAATGCATTGTACATTTGTTGCTTTCTCATGATTTTGCGCCTCTTTTTCTCGTGCAACTGTTTAAGATCATCAATGGAATCCGAGCAACTTTCTCTCTCACGCTTGAGCCTTTCCGTCAATCTAATTAGCTTAGCACTAAGTTGTTCAGGACTGGTTCCACACCAATCTCCAAGTGCTTTGGTTTCAGCCTCAGGGCAAACTATTGAAGCTTTTCTAAAACTCACCTCACGCTTCTGTTCAAGTTCTTGATAACTATCCTCTGCTGCCTTGAGCACAGAGACAACTTTTGTACTCATGACATTCTCAAAGTGCACCTTCTCCTGTTCTGCCTCCTGGTATTCTTTTTCAATCACCATAAGCTCTCCCTCTTCTTTCTCCAAGGAATCAATATCCTCCTTTGCTGAATCACACAAGTTCTCAAATGAGATCTTCAGGTTATTAGCCTTATCCGCTACTTCTTTAAAAGTTGTCTGCGCCTTCTGTAGGAAGATCTCCCTTTCTTGAACTTCTTCCTGAAGCTTCGACATCTCATGATGAAGTTCATCAACATTAGACGTACTAGCAGCAGAACTAACAGCTGCAGCAGCTAACTTCTTCACGTCTTGCATTTCGAGCTCCTTAGACCTCATCTTGCGCTCCACATCTTGACGTCTCCTCTTTGCACTATTCATTTTTTCCTGAAGCGGCTGAAGTGATTCATTTAGCTTCCTTTTTTTCCCCTGCCCATCCTGACGTTGTCCTTCGGCATGTAACGCATCACTTTCAAGATCCTTAATCTGCGTCTCAAATGAACCAAGACGAGCGACTCTTGAATTATTGTTCAGAGGAAGGACGGTCTGGACAGAACCTCGGGCAAACATTTTATATCCATCAGAAGTATATACTTCTTTTAAATTTGAGATCTTTTTACCAAATGCAACGGCTTTCCCTGTATTGTAATCTTCAACAAGCACTAGCCTCTCCGCATTTCCTGTATCAATCAATACATTCATAACAGTATGATTGTCCGAGCGTAACATGGATATAACCGTAGGATGATCAGTTTGTGGTAGCATGTGACTTGGAACATTCAAACTTGGCCTTGAGAAGTCATATATCAAAATTCTAAGATCCCTATACCTTGCTTCAATGGCACATGCTTTCAGCCGCAGGAAATCTTGGTGATTAGTCACAATGAAGGCATTAAGCATCCAGCCAATTGCATTTTCAATGGCAGTAGCCCTATCACCCGAAACCAAGGTCAAATGATTTCCAATGGGGCCAATGGGTGGCCTCTGGAATTTATTTTTCTGTGCTTTAACCACCCTCAAGAGCTCAATCACCTTTTGTCCCCCAAAAGCCATAAACCTGTTGGTTTGTTGTTGTTTCAAATCACGGATTTGGGCACATATATCTTTATGCATCTTTACATCATTTTCAATCTGAATCGCAATGGCTTTTACCTCATTCTCTACAACAGATATTTTCTCTAACAGGGACTCCTCTTCTTCCCTCAAGCTCTGATATATTAGCTTAACGCGGTCAATTTCATTCTGAATCTCCCTCATTTTCTGCTCCATTTCGCACTCCACGGCTTGTGTATCTATTGTGTCCTGTTCCTGCATATCTTGGATTTGTTGCTCGAGTGCCCTAACCCGTATAACTAGATTCCTGATATTGTTCCTTTGGCGATCACAATCCCCTTCAACCTCAATCTTCTCCTTGATGGACTGCCGCATTTCCTGCTGCAATTCAGCCTTCATTCTCCGAGCTTCAGCCGTCCTAACCATCATATCCTCTATTTTGGCTTTCTTGTCAGACATCTCGTCACGGAGTTGCTTCATCTTCTGCTTTTGCTTATCTATACGTTCTTGACAAGCAGGAATTCTACTTTTCATTTTCTCAATCGTCCTAGCTTGCCTCTGTAGTTGCTGGTCCACGTCATACACCCAAGACCAAGCTAGTTTCTTCCTCAATCCTTGGACCTCCACAGCAATTTCTTCTATCTGCTCCATGCTTCTAATCTTTGCTTGTATGCCATCAATTTCCCTTAGCAAAGGGCTCAATGATTTCTCCATCTCACTAACAAGTTCAGTGGATTGGTTGATTCGATTTCCAATATCGCAAATCAACTCAGACAATTGCTCTAGAAGAGTAGCTTTAAAATAAAACCTAAATTTATCTTTATTACTACCTGAATTCAGGAACTCCCTGCTCTTGTCTTGGCTCATAATCACGCAGGGATTCTCCACGTCGATATTAAAATGCTCCACAATTTTCACAAGCTCTTCTTTTCCATTTGCTATTTTCTTACCAGAACAGTTCTTTAGAGTAATGGTACTGGATGATTCCGAAATTCTCCTTTCCAATATAATGACATCACCGTAGATTTCATGCCTGAATGCATCATCACCTTGGTTTTTCAATTCGACGTGCACCAGAGCGTAACTGCATCCAATCTTGATAAAATCCTTTAACGTGTTCGCCCTTTCTGTAGCCTTAGCCCTGCACCCGAACGCAACGCGCAGCGCCGTCAGTACTGCACTCTTCCCACTTCCATTCTGTCCTGTGATGAAATTAATAAACTCCCCGAGTTCTATTTCTAAATTACTGTGACACATGAAGTTCTCCACCCGGATCTTGGAAATGATGCCGGATTGGAGACGCCTCGCCGGAGGAAGTGAGTCGGCGGAAACCCTAGCGTCACCCATTGAACGACTTTCGCGGTTTTTTTACTAACCAGTGTGATGAAAGGTTGATTTAAGTGGAATTTTTATTGGTTTTGATACATAGGATTTGTATTTGGACCAATATAAAATTTGTAAAAATCAATATACATAGAAAAAATAAAATAAAAATAAAAAGGGTTAATTATTAATAATGACATCTATACAATTTCATTATTAAATTAATGGTTCAACTTAAAATTTGATAAGTAATTAAGGACAAAAACATTATTTTATACCTAAATTGCCCTTAAATTTCCCCTCAGTCAGCTACCATTCCCCTCAAGCGGCCTGACAACTCTTCAAAGAGTTTGTTATGAGCGAGTTGAGTACAATGAGTGGATTGTAAGGCAAATTTTGTGTTTAATTCCGAAATGCAACAAAGAAAACACAAAATCGTAACAAATCGAAATTTTATTAACTTATGAAAATAGAAAGTGGTACAATCACTTTGAATCTTTGATTTTCCCTTTTTTGTGTCGACCAAGTCTCCCGGAAATAGCGGAAAAGCTTTGGATTTGGTGATGATTTATGTTCTCACGGATATGGCGGAAACGTTTTTAGTTTGAATTCAAGACTCCGGATATGGCGGAAGACTTCAAAGTTGATGAGATTGAAAGTGTAATATTCCGATTTTCGTGAAAGAGCAGACGTGTCATTTTGCGAAAACGAAATATTGTGTTCAGTTCATTTTATTCGAGTTTAAGTATTTAATTTGTATATATATATATATATATATGTCGAATTATATACATATATATTAAGGAAATCTGAAATTCTTTTAAGGGCAATTAAGGAAATAGGTTATTTTTGGGAAAACTTATTTAAGGAAAAATAATTCTCATTATACATTAAACCTATTAGAAATCAGAATTTCTCTCCCAAGTTCTTGAGAAAACGCGGCTAAGAGAAAGAGAGGAGCGAGAGAGACTTTCTACGATATCTCACGGAGTTTTCAACCGTTTTCAGATCCGAGAGAAGCGTTGGAATCGTCGTGAAAGGAGCGTCGTTTCAACACTCAAAGATCAGAGCTTTGCTAAGGTTTGTAATTTGACCTATCTGTTGTTCTTGGTTGAGTTTTGAATATCAAAACTCATACCTTTCGTAGTTTGTTGTATAAAAACGCGTGATCGATTTTAATGTGAATTCGGATTGGTCATATAGGTTTCTCTGCAAAAGGTGTTTGAGTTACTGTTGTTTTTCCTGAGTTTTGGATTTGGAATAGCTTGAGTTATGATTTTATGGATGTTTTGATGATTAGAATTCATGCTACGAATTGTTTCAGAGTCGTAAGAGGTTATGGGCCGGTAAATGTCAAGTTTTTATGCTATTTTCAGAGTATATTCATGTTGAATATGTTTGGGAACGATTAGGGATCGATTAGGCCTCAAAAACTAGGGCGCACCAAGCCTAGTGCGGACGCACTGGTGAAACAGAAACTGAATTTCACATTCAGAGAGTTGGTGCGGGCGCACCAGACCCCGGTGCTGGCCCACTGAGCCCAGTGCGGGCGTACCAGACCCAATGCTTTGGTGTACTAGACGAGCAGTTTTTGAGTTTTACATACAGAGGCTCAGTGCGGGCGCCCTGGACCCTGTTTTAAGGTCAATTGTGATTTTAAGCTAAGTATTGAGTTTTAAATGTTAATCCTTTGATCTAACAATATTAATTAAACATAAACAAGCCCCGATTGAGTTTTGCTGAGTTTGGTTCCGCACCGGACGTACTCTTAAAGGGAGTTGAAGTCTAGGATAGTCGGAAAGGCATGAAAGGGCTTGTGCTTTGGTGATCTAGAGCTCACCAATGTCTTTGTACTTGATAGGACGTGATGTCTAGCTGTCTAAGTGAGGGAGTAGAGTTGATAAGGTGAGCTTTGCTTTGGAAACATTTAGGTGGCTAGTAATACATAATAATAATTACATAAGTGCAGTAAAACCTAAAACGTCACTTATTCTCGGTAGACACTATTTCATATCGGCGATGTGATACGTCCATAAAAGGTGAACAACGCTACTGGCTCAAAAGGCTGAAGGGTAGTGGAGGAAATTCATCGGACGTATATGCATACCGGGGAGATCCCGGGACTATCGGTGCTAATCACCTTAGTTGGCAAGTATATCTCGTGATGGATATTCATCATGCACAACGTCCTTGAGTAATGATGTAACCAAGATAAGCTAAGCTAGAAACGTATAGTCATGACATGTCGATGGGCGTGAAGTGAACCTTAGATCGAGTCGGTCTCATAAGATAATCCTTATAATAAAACTGGTTATAAACCCTTAATTAAATTGTAGCTTTTACTTCTTACTATGTACAATGTACTTACCTCAAATGGATGTTTATTTATGTGTTTGGGGGAGAGAAGACGAACAGGTAAATCTGGAGTTCGAGGAGGACTTTGATGACGACGTTTGAGGACGCCGGAACTGAAGAGTGTTATTTAATCATGTTTTATTCATTATTTTTAGACTTGGAGTTGGTTGGAATTTTGTAATTTCTTTAGGTTTTCCGTACGTTTTGGTTTTCGTTTGGCTTCATTTTCCAATGTAATAAATGTTACATTTCTATCTTTAGATATTGAGTTTCTATTCTTGGTTGTTTGAAAAAAAAAATACCAGAGTCTTTTGCTTCCGTGTTGCTTAACTCGATACGATGCGGTAGAGGTGTACGTATAAAGTGAAAGTTATTTTATTTTATACGTGCCGAACGTTCCTTTTCCGGATAAGGACTCGGTGTCCGGGAACGGGGCGTTACATTTGGTATCAGAGCAAAGCGTCTTTTAGGCTTCCTTTCTTTTAAGATAAGTATTCTTTAGACCTCTTATTACGTTTTGATTTTCTTTGATCATCAGGATGGTGTTCACTAGAACCGGAGCGGTTGCAGAAGCGTCAGGAGTACGTCGTGAGAGTCCGGCACCGGTAGTAGGAGGCGGCTTTGTGAGGCAAAATCCTTCACCTCATCCGAGCCCCACTCCAACCCCTCATACTGTGACCCCCACACCGCAATCTCAGCGGAGTCTGTCACCGCGACCACTTAGAATCCTACGCCACGACCTTAACCAAGGTACAACTACATCTATGGAGAACCCGAGGAAGCCCCAATCCGTGTCACTGTAGTAGGAGACATTCCACCTGTTAGCGTGCCCCCTACAGTAAGCATTTATCCTCCACCAGTGAGTGCCTACCCTCCACCGGTAAGCCACCCCTCTCCACTAGTCTTCCACCATCAGCAACACCAGACCTTTTATCCACCGCCAGAAGGTCACACTCCTTGACCTACTATACCCCCTTCACCACGTTTTGATCATCATCAAGGCTTTGGTTATCCACCCTACGGTTACTTCAAACCACCACAATACCAGCAACAACAATATCAGCAAGAAATACCTTTTGGATACCAACCAGTTCCACCGGTTTTTAAGCAAGCACCTCCAGTTGATTGGTATACAAGGCTGAGAAGGAATCGAGTTCATGACTTCTTTGGGAATGTGGAACATTCAAAGGTTGAAGAATGGTTAAGGAGTTTCGAGAAAGCTTGCGACAACATAAATGTTCCTAATTCTGAGATGACCCAGTTGGCTGTTGGTTTTCTTTTAGGTGCGGTTGAAGCTTGGATTGAGGTTGTAGAGAGTAGCAGCGGAAAGTAAAATATTGGGAAGGCTTTAAGGTTATGTTTTACAATGAGTATTTCCCAGCAACAGTGCAGGCAGACAAGGCGAGCCAGTTCTTGAAACTTAAGCAGGATATTTATATGACATTATCTTCGTACACCAACAAGTTCAACGAGTTGGGAAGGTTTTACCCTGAGCTTATGAAGGTTGAAGAGAGGAAGATGGCACTCTATAAAGATGGTTTATCCCACGAGATACAATCTGGCATGTTGGGTTTCACAGCAAAGAACATGGCAGAACTTCTGAATAAAGCATTGAGGTTGAGGCTTTCAGGAAGAAGGCCACCGTCGTTATTGGGAACAAGAGATGTTTTGGAGAAAGTCAAGGCAATCACCGAGGAGCACCGCAGCAGAATGCTAAGAGGACGACATCCTCTGTGGTAGGTAAACCTCCAAACGGAGCACCGCTTTGCTCGAAGTGCAACAGGAATCACTCAGGTGAGTGTAAGGCTAATATAGGTGGCTGCTATACTGTGGAGAAACTAGACATTTTTCTAAGAACTGTCCGACAAAGGGGTCTACAAGTGGGCAGAAACAGGGAAATGGGAAAGGCGGCCCAAGTCGCCCAGTTTGAGTGGTTGCAGTGGATGCTGAGATGGATGAACCAGATGATAATGTTATTTCAGGTACCTTTATTGTTTATTTTGATTTATTAGAGTACTTTTATAGCACGATTTAAATCATGTTGTATTTGTATTTAAATAAATGAATTCACATCATAGGTACAATAATATTAGACAACTTAGCAGTTACGGCTTTGTTCGATACGGGAGCGTCTAACTCCTTTGTGTCAACTATGATAGCTAAGAAGCTTAACTTACCAATGGAAACTTTAAGAAACACTTTGGAAATAACAACCCCTTTAGGAAAGGTAACTAAGGTAGCCAAGTTGATGCCTCAAGTGGATGTGCGAGTAGGAGCGTATCGTTGTAAAAGTGACTTTACGGTTTTGGATTTTTCGGACTTCGATGTAATTCTTAGAATAGATTGGCTATCCGAGAATTATGTTCACTTGGATTGTAAAGAAAAGAGAGTGACCTTTAAAGTACCAGGGAAATCAGCTAAGACTTACCTAGGTAATGTTTACAAGCCTAGTAGGAAGCGTCACCCTATAATTTCAACAGTTAAGGCTATAAGAGCTTGTCAGAAAGGTTGTGAAGGCTACTTGTTGTACACAGTGGATGTGGAACAAGTGAAGCCTAAGTTACTCAGGTTGGATATGAGTACGGCCTTTCATCCCCGACAGATGGGCAGTCAGAAAGAACCATCCAAACCTTTGAAGATATGTTGAGAGCTTGTGTTTTGGAAGTAGGTGAATCATGGGATGATTACTTACCTGTAGCAGAGTTTTCCTATAACAACAGTTACCACACAAGTATAGGCATGCCACCGTTTGAAGCTTTGTATGGAAGAAGATGTAAAATGCCACTGTTTTGGGATGAAGTCGGGGAAAACAAGTCACCGGGCCGGAATTGGTTGAGCAGGCTAAAGAAAGAGTTCAGTTGGTTAAGAAGAATCTGAAGGCATCACAAGATAGACAGAAGAGTTGGGCAGATGTTAGAAGAAGACCTATTGAGTTTGAAGTCGGTGAAAGAGTTTACCTATGAGCTTCACCGATGAAAGGAGTGAAACGTTTTGGACAAAAGGGAAAGCTAAGCCCTAGGTATGTTGGATAGTTTGAAATTCTGGAATGGGTCGGACCTTTGGCTTATAAGCTTAAGTTACCGGAATCAATGTCAAGAGTCCATAATGTTTTTCATGTTTCGATGTTGAAGAAGTGTTTGACAAAGAGTGATGTCGAAACTACAGTCGATCCTGAAGTTCTTAAGGATAATCTTGCGTACGATGAGAAACCGATCGGAATTTTGGACCGAAAGGAAAAGATGATTAAAAGAAGGATGATCCATTTGGTTTTGGTACAATGGAGCAATCATTCACCCGATGAGGCAACTTGGGAAGTTGAAGACGATATGATCTGCGAGTTTCAGATTTTATGGAATTACCAGGTATGTTCTAGTTTCGAGGGCGAAGCTCCTTTTAAGGGGGAAAGAATGTAATATTCTAATTTTCGGAAAGGCCATACGTGTCATTTTACGAAAATGAAATATTGGGTTCAATTCCATTTATTCGGAGTTTTAGTATTTTATTTGTATATATATATATATATATGTCGAATTATATACATATATATTAAGGAAATCTGAAATTTCTTTTAAGGGTAATTAAGGAAATAGGTTATTTTTGGGAAAACTTATTTAAGGAAAATAATTCCCATTATACATTAAACATATTAGAAATTAGAATTTCTCTCCCAAGTTCTTGAGAAAATGCGGCTGAGAGCAAGAGAGGAGCCAGAGAGACTTTCTACGATATCTCACGGAGTTTTCAACCGTTTTCAGATCCGTGAGAAGCGTTAGAATCGTCGTGAAAGGAGCGTCGTTTCAACACTAAAATATCAGAGCTTTGCTAAGGTTTGAAATTTGACCTATCTGCTATTCTTGGTTGAGTTTTGAAGATCAAAACTCATACATTTCGTAGTTTGTTGTATAAAAACGCGTGATCGATTTTAATGCAAATTCGGATTGGTCATATAGGTTTCTCTTCAAAAGGTGTTTGAGTTGCTGCTGTTTTTCTTGAGTTTTGGATTTGGAATAGATGCTAAAGGTAAGAAGGTCTTCCTACACATTAATTACGGCTTATAGGATTTAAGTTATGATTTTATGGATGTTTTGATGATTAGAATTCATGCTACGAGTTTTTTCAGAATCGTAGGAGGTTATGGTCCGGTAAAGGTCAAGTTTGATGTTGAATAATTTTGAAAACGATTAGGGATCAATTAGTGCTCAAAAACTAAGTTTTTGGGGACTGGCCGTGCTTGGTGCGGGTGCACCAAGCCCAGTGCGGACGCACTGGTGGACCAAAAACTGAATTTCACATTCGATTTCACATTCGGGAGACCCGGTTACGGGCGCACCGAGTTTTACCAAAGGCTCGGTGATGTGGCCTTTTCTAGTGCTAATACCACCTTAACCGCTCGTATCGGGTCAAACTGCGGGCGCACCTCGGGAACTTGGTAATTCTTCTAAGTGTGGTTAAACACCAAAGAGTTGGATCTAAACCGCAATTTTATAGTTTTACATACATAAAATAAATGCGTAATTTAAAAGCTATTCTAATATAATATATATAGATATATAAATATATATAGATGTACATAAATTGCAAAATATATATATATATAGTCCGGTTGTCGGGCGGATCGATTTAACTTTCCGGTGTTAGTTTCAATTAAGCTTGTTGATTTTAACATTATTATGATCTCAAGCACAATTTTAATAAGATCCATCTTTCCCAAGATAAATCGCCCCCGGGTAGGAAATAGGATTCCGTAGTCACGCTTTCGCACGGCCAATTTTACCCTCCGGTTTTTCTATCTTTTATCTCATATCCTAACTTCTCTGGTCAGTTCATCGTTAGGTTATATGGTGCGATTCATCTTGGTTAATTACGTCAGTCCGAATATTATCAATACGTTACAGAATAGAATAAGATTCAATTAACTCAATTTTAATCAATTTTACTTAGACAGCATTCCTTTACCGAAAAGATCGAAATAAAACGATTACATAACTTTGGCTAGTTATTAGATTTAGCCTAAAAACATTATAACAACGAAAAAGATAAAAAAAAACATAAATACTTAAGAAAAGTTACCCGATTACAAATGCTGAATCAGAGTTGTATTCTTCCGGACATTACAACAACTTTAACAACACTGATCTTCTGATAATTTCTCGAGCATTATAACGATACTACTTTATTTATGGAATAAGGCCTATATACATACTACTACTAAGAAAAAGAGATTAAGAAAATATATATTGGAACTCCCTCGTATGTGTCGCAAGGTCGCTCTATTTATAGGCAAAATTTTCCAAGCCGGATCGATCCGAGAAAGGGCCGGATCGATCCGGGAATAAAAATCTTATCCCGGGATTATTCTCTGCAGGACCACATGCTTTGGATAATCATTATGTTTCCTCGGATCGATCCGGGGTTAATCCGGATTGATCCGGGTATCTTTTTATTCCATAACTTGATCTGAAACTTGATAAAATCATAACTTGAGCTCTGGATCTCCAAATGACATAATTCAAGAAGCGTTGGAAAGCTCTTGAAAAGATCTATAACTTCCATTAAGGACTCTTCTTCAGATAATGCCTTTTTGATGGGCCATTTGTTCGTCGAAAATATAATTCGATAATGGTGTCACGAACCATTGATCCACTTGAACTTTAAATCTCGTGGCACTTCCTTACTTCCTTCAAAAGATACGATTTTACTTCAAAAAGTGTCGTCACTCGGGGTCTTGGTTTACCTAAGATCTGCAAATAAAATACCAAAAATACCCCCGTAAATCTGACACGACACTCCGGTTATTAACCCGGTACAAAATTTATAACTTTTTATCACTTTTACTAGATTTTTATAGTATTTAGATTTATTCATAATTATTAATATTTTATAAGATTATCGTTATAATTTCTTATATTTTATATAAAAAGAGTCGATAACGTATATAAAATATCGTAATTTTTATCATATAAATGTTATACATCAACTACTCCCCACTTAGCTCTTTGATCGTCCTCGAGCAAAATAAGCGGTAATGTATAAAAATTACAATAAAAATGATATACTTGGTAGATTAAATTTCAAATTAGTAAAATATCATTTTAATATTATAAATATATTAGTTATATCTTTCTTAGAAATTAACAAGATAAAAAGTGTATATAACTTAGATAAATTATCTATCAAATATCATTCAAATGAAATTTCACATAATCTACTCAATAAATATAATTAAAATTCTAGAATTATTCTCCTATCTCAACTTATATGAAATATTTGGAATTAAGGACTAAGTCAAATAGTTGACAAAATGGCTTATACTTTTTAGGCTCAGGGTGTTGGTTAATCGAAAGGATAGAAAAGAAAATCAAAAGAGAAAGAAGCAAGTCGTACGTACTTACACCTTCATAATTTTGATCAAAAATACCTCGATTAATAACATTCTGATATTATTTCACCTTTTTTTTAAAATATAATTTAAGAACTAAAAGCGTGCGTGTGTGTAGAAAATCAAACTTACAAGCATTGCTTCATCAAGATTGATCGGAGTAATACTCTTTCGATCGAAAATTACAAGTCCGGTTTCTTTAAACTTGTAATCATTCTTGAGATCTTATGATTCGACTTTTTATCGGGAGCTTTTAAACCTCATAGTGATATAGGACATTTCGAGATAACACCCTACTGCACTCAAATCATTGGTACCTACAACCGATATTTTTAGTTGTCGACCAAAGATAAGGAAGATACCTGGTATTTAATTAATTCTGTGTAAATATGGTGCTTCGTTCTTAATTCTTTTATAGAATATTAACATATCCGAACTTATTACCAAAATCGACTATCTTGCAAGCGTCATGAGGTAAGATCGAATATACTAATACTTATCTAATTTTCTCAATCTCAGCATACATCATTCTTAGCTTTTGTGTCATCATCTCCTCTCATAAGTACGTACAAAATCGTGGGATTTTTAGGAAATGTAGACCAAAATAAGCTCGGTTATATTCAAAAATGGCTATTTCGAGTGAGGTCTTGATCACTCTAATCAAGGCTGAGGTAGGGACAAAAATTAGAAATTTATTTAGGTAGGCTATTTGGCTATAGTTTATATTTTTGTGGTGCCAAAAATCTCATCATTCCTAATCCGATTCCATATTCATATTTCGTTTTGAAAAGAAAATTATTCTAACATTTTATTATAGATATAAGTATATTCGCTGAATTTCATATGAAAATTACTTGATAATATTTATGTACAGTTACATATACTTAAAATCTTATAAAAATCTAAAATTGATATATATAATATAATTAATATATCTAATTTACTTTACTTAATTAAAATCTATTCTTACCAACTTATATTATTTTTATTCATATTAATTATATATTATCTAGTTATTTTGATTCAAGAAAAATTAGCTAAGTATTAAGCAATTAAGTATAAATTTATATAAGAAAATTTTAATTTTAATTTACTAACTTACCTCTACTCCCCACTTACGAAATGGCATCGTCCCGATGTTTAGTGAGTAATAAAAAGCAGGTTTGAAAGAAAAAATTAAAATTTTATACGATTTTGATTTTTATTATTTTTCTCAACATATATTATTTTGATTAAAGAAAATGACATATATATTAAACATTAAGAAAATTATTACAAACTTTAAAGAAAACTTAATTAAAAAGCGATTAAACTACTAACTTAATCGAGTACTAACTTAACAACAACAACTTCTAACTGATTTCCAACAACTCATCAAACCGTAGATGAACATCCGGGAGTATCTACCGGAAGTAATCCCAACTGAGAATCACGAGATGGAAAAATCTCGTCTGTGGTAAACTCAGGCACGTGATTCAGTTGCACACAAATTTGAGAAATAACCCAGGCAAACGGTAGCGGTCTTCCCCTATTACGCCTCTGTACTGCAAAATTAATTGCCGTTTTAAACATCAAAATCCCCCAATCAATGTATGCCCCCATGGTCAGTGCATACAACAGTAGCATCTCATCATCCGTAACCCCTAAAAAATCTCTAGTTGGATAGATCCGAGAGTTAATGAAGCGTTTCCACGCCCTTAGATGAGGGGGTAAAGCCAGAGTCGAAGAATCATAGTTATGATCAAACAGTGTAAACACATATTGAAAGGCTTTTGCAGTACGATTAACAACATTATAAGAATTTCCGAGTTCCCAAAGAAACTCGTAGTGTGGGTTTTGATCAAAGGTAGATGGTGGGATTTGAAAGATTTGATTTATGATAACTGGAGAAAATGATATAACGATGCCCCTAACAGTAATGAGATGAGACGAGGCTACTGTCGTTATATCAGTAAGAGACGCATAAAAATCTCTGATAATTGAAATGTTAATTCTACCTCTGGGAGTCCTAATCAGTTTTTTCCACCCACAACCTCGGATTAGATTTCGTCCCCACTGATCAATTTTTTCTGTATTTAAACCTTTCTCCATCAGAATAGGAGAATGGACGAAATTTAGACGTCTCGGGACGTCATTATGAAAACACGAGGCATGGCTTTCGGGAACCACACCATCAGGTGTATGTGGTTCGTAACTATTAACTGAGGGAGAGGAGTGGTTCGACATTTTTATCAGATACAGAAAGTAAACTAAGACAGATAAAAGTAAAGAAGGAATGAGCAAAGTTGAGGGCTGCAGCTCTTTCCTTTTATAGAAATGTATCTATCAAGTAAAAGTAGGAAAGATCTCCTTTTTGGCGTTTTTGTACTTCCCGGATCGATCCGAGAAAGGGCCGGATCGATCCGGCCTCTCAACTAGCAATCCTGTCAGGTCGGTACACTCATGCCGGATCGATCCTGGAAAAGGCCGGATCGATCCGGAAATTTACTATTCACGGACAAAGTTGTTTTTGCTTGTAAAATGCTTAGATTTATTTCTAGGTGATATGTTTTCTCCCTATCTTCGGTTCATTTTTATTATATAACGATAACTTTCACTACACGATGCGTAATAACATAAAATCAAACGAAAGTAAAATAAAATTCTACGAAGATCGTATTAAAATAAAATCCTACCAAAATAAAACCAAAATAACCTAAAATTGTACGAAAATGAAATTGTACGAAAAATAAATTGTTTTCAATGTCAATAATAATAAAATGTTTGAAATCAATCCTCCTCATTACTCATCTCGACGTGGCTCGAACTTGGCATGGCTTGAGAACTGGCCGGATCATAAGTCGATTCTTGGAATGGATCTTGAAAATATGTTGACATCCGAACCGAGCTATCTAATCCCATCGAGCTCATCTCTCTCGTGACATCAGAAAAAGTGCTTCCCCATCCCGTCGTGGTATGGTCAAATGATCCAAATCCTGGCCAACCGGATGTCGCGGTACCGTAGTACTGTCGAAAAATCCTCTACACCACTAGTTTGGAATCCAAAAGAATGTGGCATTTGTTGGAAGTCCGAGCGAGGTGGCATCGGTGGAATAAAATCGGGCAAGGTATATGGCTGGGATTGGCAATGCAGAATATCCATCTCGGCATAGGTAGGGTTTTGCAGTATATTCATTTGATATATACCTCGCATGCCTTGACGTAAATCTTCAGACCATAACCTATTCCTTTCCGCAAAAACAGCCATATTGGCATTGGCGTGATGAACATCATAAGCCATGGATTGAAACATGTCGTATGTGATGGTATTTGGAAGTTGACTTTGAGTTTGACTGGATGAAGGAGGGACAGCAGTGGATGAAGTAGGCTGAGGTCGTTGGCGGTTAGGGTCTATAAAATCTATTCTTCCTGCCGGCCTAAGTGGTAAACTAGGACCTATAAGCGTGTCATCAACCACCATCAAATTATCATTTGGAAGTTCGGGGACACCTATCTGGCGACATAAGGAAGAAATAAAACAAGGAAAAGGCATGTGATGCATGGTTTGGCGATCGAGACAAATTCCTTGGCCCTTCTATACATTACCCCGCCTACATCCACGGGTACATCATTGACCATAGCCCAAGCAATACACGGATCCTCTTTACCAAAAGATGTAAAATGACGAGTAGGGTAAAGAGTGTGGCTAATAAAACGTTTAATAGCTCTCATATCCCGTATACAATTTCTATAGGAAAACTGTTTTCATGCCGGACGGCGATGGGATCTAACTCATTCTGGGCTAGTGACACAATATAGTCAAAGTCTGCAGGCTCATCTAAATTCCATACAGTATAATAATCCTCACTCTCTGGTATATCAGAGATACCATAAATAGTATTTATAATCTGAGGATTAAATTGTACTGTCCTAGTTCTTAGGTTGACAGAAGTTAACTCACCACCTTCTGTAGCATTATGAGTTGCTACCAGAGAATAAAATTCAGCTACTAAGGTTGTGTTAATTTCACCCGACCTTAAACTAGCTAACTCCAACCATTGTCGTTTTTCAAAAATTTCTTTTACCTCGTCTCCCAAATCTTTGAAATCTAAGCCCCTCTCTATTGCAACTAAACACTTTCCAAATTTATTTTTCAACGCTTTCTTAGCTGCAGCAGACGCGGTTCTATCAAAACTAACATTCAATTCTGCTTCCGTTAAAGGCCTAGTCTCTATAACTGGGATTTGGGTAGGGATATGAGGTTTACGTTTTTTCGTAGCTTTTGATGATTCGGCCATTCTATGATAGTAACAAAACAACAACAAAACAACACAAAACAACACAAAACAACACAAATGAGTTACAAAAATAGTGAAATTAAATAAAAAGTTGCTTAAAAAACGAAATTAACAAAATAAGGGACTACAATGTTACCTTCTAAAGCTTAAAAGGTTGAAATTTGGCCGGAAAAGATGAAAATTTGCCGGAATGAAAGTTGAAGCTTTCCCTTGAAAAATTCTTCAATTTAAATGCAAATTTTGAAGAGAGGAGAGGAAAATGAGAAAAGTTTAAGAGTTGGGGTAGTTTAATAGTAATGTTGTGTGATGATTTGAAGAAAAAATTCGAATTGGGGGAGAGGGGAGGGGCGGCTGTTTAAGAAAAGTGAAAGAAGAAGAAGAAGAAGGACCCCGTTCCTTTTTTAGGTTTTTTTAGTTTCCGGATCGATCCGGGGTCATGTCTGATCGATCCGACAAAATGTTTTTTTTTTAAACTTAATAAATTTTTTATAAAACCTTAATAATACTTCTGCAATTATTAAAACCTTTTAAAAAATTTATAAAACTTTTAACAATTTTATGAAGATCCTTTATATAAAATTTTCAAAAGTTATATAAAAATTTTATAAATATTATAGAACTTATAAGGGTCCTAATTCCATTATTTCTAAATCTTCCAGAGTTCTGACGTAACGTTCTATCAACCTAACCTTAAGAAATGAGGCGTTCGAATTTTCTCTTTGATCTCCATCGGGATTTTTGGATAACCACCTAATCGTTCCCTTCTTAACAACATTCAAACACTCATCCTGGGATTTGGTTGTGCTTTCCCTACATTTCCCATCATGCTCACTTTTTCCACAGATTCTGCATCTCATCAGAAACTTTGCCCTTCTCTTTATCGAACTTCTCGATTTTCCATTACATACTTCTTTCAATCTGATCTCTCTCAACAATTGCTTGTTTTTCTCAAAAACTAAAGCTTCTATAGCAAACGCGACATCTTTATCAAGGCCTAATTTCAAAAGCAAAATAAAAACTCCTATTCTATCTAAAAAAGACATCCAGTTCTTTTACGTCTATCCGGTAAAAGACGAAACTTGTTCAAACATATAAAACACAGAAAAGTAGAAGAAAGATAGATAGCACCTGATATTCGGCTGATTTCAGTTCCTCTGCTTCTCAATTTGTTTGATTTTTCTGTTTTTTCAATTTTGTCGGGGGATCGATCGGTAGCATTACTTCTCCTTCGGTGTGATTCCTTCTCCCTCCACAAATAACTTCACTCGTGGCCATTGGCTATAAAAGTCGTATTTCCATCGCTTAGTTCAACGGCTCCGCATTTGTAAACCCTTGTTACTTTAAATGGACTCGTCCATCTTGATTTAAGCTTTCCCGGAAATAACTTTAAACGTGAATTGTACAAGAGCACTCGATCACCTACATGGAACTCACGACTATAGATTCTCTTATCGTGAAAAGATTTCGTGCGTTCCTTGTAGATTCGAGCGTTTTCATAAGAATCGAGACGAAATTCTTCTAGTTACGTTAATCGAAGCAATCTATGATCACCGACGACCTTAGGATCGAAATTTAGAAATTTAATAGCCCGAAGGCTCGGTGTTCTAACTCAACCGGGGAGATGACAAGACTTACCAAAGACTAGTTTATAGGGAGAACAACCAATTGGTGTCTTAAAAGCTGTTCTGTACGCCCACAATGCATCGTCTAATTTAACTGCCCAGTTTTTACGATTTGAATCAACTGTTTTTTCTACAATTCTTTTGATTTCTCTATTTGACACCTCTACCTGTCCATTGGTTTGCGGATGATAGGGCGTTCCTAACTTATGTGTTACACCATATTTTTCAACTATCTTGGTAAATGGTCTATTACAAAAGTGTGAACCTCTATCACTAATGATTGCCCTTGGAATGCCATATCGGGTAAATATATTCTTTTTAAGGAATCGTATGACAAATTTGGTATCATTAGTGGGAAGAGCTTCAGCTTCTACCTATTTTGAAACATAATCTACCATTACTAGAATAAATCTTTTTCCAAAAGATATAGGGAATGGTCCCATGAAATCTATACCCCAAACATCAAATAACTCACATTCTAAAATAGGTTGCATAGGCATTTCATGTTTTTTAGATACATTCCCCCATTTTTGACAAGACTCACAAGATTTAACATACTTATAAGCATCTTTATATAGTGTAGGCCAATAAAAACCACATTGTAAAATTTTAAAAGCAGTTTTCCAACCTCCATGATGACCTCCTGCCTCACGATCATGACAAAATGATAAAACACTTAAAATTTCATTATCAGGCACACATTTTCTGATTATCCCATCCGAACATTTACGGAAAAGGTCTGGTTCCTCCCAATAATAAAATTTTAAGTCATAAAAGAATTTCTTTTTCTGTTGCCAAGTCCAATGAGACGGAATGTAATCACAGGTTAAGTAATTAATGATATCTCCAAACCAAGGTGATATTTCCTTAGAAGGAATTCTATTATTTAATAACTGCATGGTTGAAGGAGTATCTATTCTAAATAGTTGTTCATCAGGAAATGAATCTTTAATTTCATTTCCTATTTCTTCATCATTTTCCATTCTACTTAGATGATCCGCTACTACATTCTCACTTCCTTTTTTATCTTTAATTTCAATATCGAATTCTTGAAGTAAGAGAATCCATCTAAGAAGACGTGGTTTAGCATCTTTCTTACTTAGTAAATACTTCGGTCTTTGAATGGTCTCGTATAAATTATTACCTTAGATCCAACAATATAAGATCTAAACTTATCTAAGGCAAAAATCACAAACAACAGTTCTTTTTACGTAGTTGCATAATTAAGTTGAGTGCGTTTAATGTGTGAGATGCATAGTAAATAGCTTTGAGAATTTTGTTATATCTTTGACCTAAAACGACTCCTACAGCTAAATCACTGGCATCAAACATAATCTCAAACGGCAAACTCCAATCTGGTGCTACTAACACTGGTGCAGTAGTCAACCTCGCTTTTAGGGTCTGAAAGGCTTCCATACATTTACTATCAAAGTTAAAAGATACTTCCCTTTCAAGTAAATGACTTAGAGGCTTTGCTATTTTTGAGAAATCACCAATGAACCTTCTATAAAATCCTACATGTCCGAGAAATCCTCTTAGGGTTCTTAAATTAACTGGCGGAGGTAATTTTTCAATTACTTCGACTTTAGCTTTATCAACTTCGATACCTTCTTCAGAGATTCTGTGACCTAAAACAATTCCTTCTGATACCATTAGATGGCATTTTTCCCAGTTTAGTACTAAATTGGTATCTTCACAGCGTTGTAACACTCGTTCTAAGTGTAACACACAAACATCAAATGAATCTCCGTAAACACTAAAGTCATCCATAAAAATTTCTAAGAATTTCTCAACCATATCAGCAAATATAGCCATCATACATCTTTGAAACGTAGCTGGTGCATTACATAAACCAAACGGCATTCTTTTATAAGCAAAAGTTCCATAAGGACAAGTGAAAGTAGTTTTTTCTCTATCTCTTGCTGCAATGAATATCTGTAAATATCCTGAATAACCATCTAAGAAACAGTAATACTTATGTCCACTTAAACGTTCCAACATCTGAACTATGAATGGAAGTGGATGATGATCTTTCTTAGTATGATCATTTAGTTTTCTAAAATCAATGCACATTCGATAACCTGTAATCTCTCTTGTCGGAATCCATTCATTCCTTTCATTCTCTTTCACTGTGAAACCTCCTTTCTTTGGTACCACTTGAGTTGGACTAACCCATTCACTATCTGATATGGGAAATATTATCCCCATTTCTAATAGCTTAATGACCTCTTTCTTAACAATTAACTGCAAATTTGGGTTGAGGCGGCGTTGCGGTTGAATACAAGGTTTAGCATCTTCCTTCAGAATTATCTTATGAACGCAAATCTCAGGGCTAATACCTCGAATATCGGCAACTGTCCATCCAAAATCTTTCTTATGCTTTTTCAACATTCTACGTAATTGATCTTCTTGTTGCTCAGTTAAAGATGATGAAATAATAACCGGTAATAGATTATCAGTTTCAAGAAAAGCATACTTCAGATTTAAAGGTAGCGGTTTCAATTCTAGATTCTTAGGTGGATCTTCCAGTGAAGGTTTAAGAACTGGTCCTTCTAGTTCTAATTCCAAATACTTATGCCATGATGGTTTAAAAGTAAAACTTCCTTTATCTAGAGAAAGAATTATTTCTTTCATTTCGGTGTCTTTCTCATCCTCCTTAAAGATAGATAGAGTTAAGCATTCTTCTAATCTGTCTTCAAAAGTTGGTAACTGATTATCAAAGACAGAATGAATATCTTCTATAAAAGAACATGATTCTGGTGATCTGTATGGATGGTTCATAGCTTTGAAAATATTGAAAGTAACTTCATCTTCATTGACTCTCAGAATTAACTCTCCTTTCTGAACATCTATTAAAGTTCTTCCTGTAGCTAGAAACGGTCGACCTATGATAAATGGCGCTGAATATCCTTCTTCCATTTCCATAACTACAAAATCTACTGGAAAATAGAACTTGTCAACTTTAACCAATACGTCTTCAATAATTCCTTTAGGGTATTTAATCGATCTATCTGCCATTTGCAGAGTCATTTCAGTCTTCGTAAGATTTCCTATGCCTAGCTTCTTATAATCCTCATAAGACATGAGGTTTATACTAGCTCCAAGATCACATAAGACCTTCTTAAACAAAAATCCTCCAATTTCACATGGAATGGTAAAACTTCCAGGATCTTTCAGTTTAGGTGGTAACTTATGTTGCAAAACTGCAGAACATTCTTCATTTAGGCAAATATTCTCATATTCCTCTAATTTTTTCTTGTTTGACAGAATATCTTTCAGAAACTTTCCATAAGCATGCATACTAATTAGAGCTTCGATAACAGGGATATTAACATGAATATGACGAAAAGTATCAAGGAAACGAGCATACTTTTTATCAGTTTTAATCTTTTAAATTTGATATTTAGGTGGGTAAGGTAAAGATTCTAAATCTACAACCTTTGATCCCAAAGTCATTTTCTCTTTTCCTTTCTCCTTAAACCTTTGAGTATTACTTGATCGCCAAGTATCATGATCTTGGGTTTTTTCTTTTAAAACATTCCCCGAATCAATCTCTACTTCAGATTCCTTTAGTTCTTCCTGTTTTTCATCCTTGTTTTCCTTATCCTCTACTCTAACATGTTCCTTGAATAAATTCCTTAAATCTTTATCCATGGGATCTTTCAAAATCCTAGGGATTTTTACCCATTTTTCACCTTCATTCTCAGGTTCCAAACTTCTATTCCTTTTCAAGAAATTTTCTATAATTTCTTCTTCCTCATCAGTGCATTCAAGTTCATCTTTAGTTTCATCATTCTTTCCATCTAAATCATTTTCTACTTCATTATTCCCGAAGTTTTCTACTCCATTACTACCACAGAGTTTTCTACTTCTCGTAACTACGACATTTACCTCTCTTGGGTTTCTTTCAGTATTACTTGGTAATCCTCCAGGTGGTCTACTGTTGTTACGTTCACCTTCCCTACTCAAATGATCTTCCATATTCCTCAATGAGGCTTCTATCGTTCTCATTCGGGTATCATGTCCACTCATAGATGTTTTCATTGTATTCATATCTTTAGTGGCTGTACCAATAGAAGTCATCATTGTTTCCATATTCTTAGCTTGAGTAGATACTACACCCATCATATTTTCCATTAGTTTTTCCCATTTTTCAACTCCTTCTGCAGGCTGAATTGAACTTTGAGTTACTGGTATACTTTGAGTGGTATGTTGAGGATAGGATCTAGGTAATGATTGTAAATTCTGATTAGATGTGTTTTCTTGATAAACTTGATTATTATTTATATTCCTATATGGAACTGGATATGGCGGTTGTCCTTGCTTACTAGGGTTTTCAGACCATGGATAAGTAGGGTGATCTCTTCTAATAGCATTAAACGAGTTTGAGTATGCATTTTTCAAATTCCTATGCTGTTGAAGAAAACTCACCTCCTCTCTTGAATATCCTGTTGGTTCTTCAATCCCTAATGGCATGTTATCCTGATTTGAGTATTCAGTTGGTGTACTATTTTCTGAACTTTGGTTTTTGTTAGATTGTAGGCCATCAAATTTCCTACTCAAATTTTCTAAATGTGCTAGAACTTCCGTATTAGATGTACATTCTCCTGCAAAAGCTACTTTTCTGGTACTAGAACCGGTTTCCCACATTCTGTTATTTTTGGAAATCTTTTCTATAGCATCGTAAACTAACTGGGCTTCACTCATCATTAAAGAACCACCACATGCATGATCTACATCTGCACGTGAATCTTTCCTCAATTTACGACAGAAAAGTTGAATTTGCATATCTAAGGAATAACCATGATCGGGACAAGCTCTTAAGAGTTTTTTAAATCTTTCCCAGGCATTCCCGAGCGTTTCTTCAGATCCTTGTCTAAAGTTAGCAACCTCGACTTTTAATTCCAAATTTCTTCCAGGAGTGAAATATTGTTTCAGAAATTCAGTTTGAATCTCCTCCCAACTTGTAAGTGAATGATGTGGAAGAGACATAAACCAATCTCGGGCTCGTCCTTTTAAAGAAAAAGGAAACATAGTCATCCTCGTTAATTCCTTATGAGCACCTTGACTTTTGGCTGTGTTGCACAGTTCTTCAAAAAGATAGAGATGATGATGTGGATCTTCATCATCCTCTCTTAGGAATTGGGCTCTTGCGTCAATTAAACCAAAAAGATGAGATTTAATTTCGAAATTATTTGCTCCTTCATTGGGTAAAAGAATGGGATTATTAGTCTGGTTTCTTCTTATGGTTTGATCACAGATAGGTCTCGGGTTTGGTGGGTTATTACGATTATTCTGGTTCCGATTCTGATTATTTCTATTATTATTATTATTATTATTAGGGTTAACAGGGTTCTGTCCATGCCCTAGAGCATGTACTAGCCCTTGTTCAGGTGTTTCATCACTGATTTCGGCCATTCTCGTATTTTTGTTTGAAGATGATTCGTCAGGATTTCCCTAACTAGTATGACCTCGTTTACTCTCTACTCTTAACTGCCTTTCGTAAGTGTTTATGTCAGGCTTATAAGGAGTGAGTGGGGCCTTACCACTTCTGGTCATCAACTAACGAAAATAGAAAATAATACGAAATTGATAGTAGTAAAAATTGGTAACTTACCTATAAGGTAAGTACCAACGAAAAATAAGATAGAAATGGGATAAGAAAAGTGTTGACTTATTCTCGAGAATTTTGAGCTAATACAAGTAGTAACCATAGACACGAAAAAAAAAATTAGCGACGTTCCCCGGCAACGGCGCCAGAAAGCTGACGTGGCCTTTTCTAGTGCTAATACCAGTCCTTAACCGACAGTGTATCGGGTCAAACTGGAGTGCTAGTATGGTGAGTCAGAGTGTCGAATCCTCAGGGAACTTGGTAATTCTTCTAAGTGTGGTTAAACACCAAAGAGTCATTATTAACTCGATCTAAACCGCAATTTTATAACACGATCACTACTATTCTACTCAACATAAAATAAATGCGTAATTTAAAAGTTATTCTAATATAATATATATAGATATATAAATATATATAGATGTACATAAATTGCAATATATATATATATAGATATAAATATATAGTTACCAATATAATTTATTGTGGAACTAGCCAAAGTCTATATAATTGATTTATACGATCTTTTCAGTAGACGGAATGTGCTCGATCTTTCCTTTTATATTAAGTTCAATTGAGTAAATGAAACGGTGCACTCCTGAGGTTAACAATTCCTCCTCACACGAGCGTATGAAATTGTCATATGTCAATGTCATCAGTTCAATCTCCACAACTGCCCCATGCTAATCTCAGTTAGTCTGAACAGGTATCGAGTACAAATCTACCCCGGATAAAAGAGGTTATTCCATTTGTCAGATGGCCGATGTTATTCAAAAGGCTCCGGTTGTCAGGCGGATCGATTTAACTTTCCGGTGTTAGTTTCAATTAAGCTGTTGATTTTAACATTATTATGATCTCGAGCACAATTTTAATAAGATCCATCTTTCCCAAGACAAATCTGCTCCCGGGTAGGAAATAGGATTCCGTAGTCACGCTTTCGCACGGCCAATTTTACCCTCCGGTTTTTCTATCTTTTATCTCATATCCTAACTTCTCTCGGTCGGGCTTCATCATTAGGTTATATGGTGCGATTCATCTTGGTTAATTACGTCGGTCCGAATATTATCAATACGTTACAGAATAGAAAAAGATTCAATTAACTCAATTTTAATCAATTTTACTTAGACAGCATTCCTTTACCGAAAAGATCGAAATAAAACGATTACATAACTTTGGCTAGTTATTAGATTTAGCATAAAAACATTATAACAACGAAAAAGATAAAAACAAACATAAATACTTAAGAAAAGTTACCCGATTACAAATGCTGAATCAGAGTTGTATCCTTCCGGACATTACAACAACTTTAACAACACTGATCTTCTGATAATTTCTCGAGCATTATAACGATACTACTTTATTTATGGCATAAGGCCTATATACATACTACTACTAAGAAAAAGAGATTAAGAAAATATATATTGGTACTCCCTCATGTGTCTGCAAGGCTGCTCTATTTATAGGCAAAATTTTCCAAGCCGGATCGATCCGAGAAAGGGCCGGATCGATCCGGGAATAAAAAATCTTATCCCAGGATTATTCTCTGCAGGACCACATGCTGGATAATCATTATGTTTCCTCGGATCGATCCGGGGTTAATCCGGATTGATCCGGGTATCTTTTTATTCCATAACTTGATCTGAAACTTGATAAAATCATAACTTGAGCTCTAGATCTCCAAATGACATAATTCAAGAAGCGTTGGAGACACGACACTCCGGTTATTAACCCGGTACAAAATTTATAACTTTTTATCACTTTTACTAGATTTTTATAGTATTTAGATTTATTCATAATTATTAATATTTTATAAGATTATCGTTATAATTTCTTATATTTTATATAAAAAGAGTCGATAACGTATATAAAATATCGTAATTTTTATCAAGGTCAATTGAGATTTTAATCTAAGTATTGAGTTTTAAATGTTAATCCTTTGATCTAACAACATTAATTAAACATAAGCAAGCCCCGATTGAGTTCTGATGCGCTTGGTTCCGGCACCGGATGCACTCGTAATGGGAGTTGAAGTCCGGGGCCGTCAGAAAGGCATGAAATTAATGGCTTGGGCTTTGGTGATCTAGAGCTCACCAATGTCTGTGTACTTGATTACGTGATTGTTAGGAATATTTTATTATGTTTTGATGATGGTCATACTAGTTGTTATAGCAAGCCTGAAATAAGTTAGAATTCTCTGTATAAGTCTTTACCTAGAGTCTGACATGTTGTATAATTTGAGTAAGACAAGTATTGTACTAGTTGTTAGGATGGCGAAGTAAAACAGATATTCGGCAGAGTGAAGCCATCCAAGTACCAGCAAAGAAGCAGGAAGACATTATGGTCTGACTTATAACCAAGGAAGTTTGTGATGACCTTGGATAACTCTAAGTCATAATTGAAATAATGAATTACATTGTCAAATATGGTGTACACTGATCTCACCCCAAAACAAGGATCAGTGAAGTACAAGAAGTGCCTGGAAGATCAAAGAGAATAACAAAGCAGTAAACCAGCAAAGTAAACTGACTATCGGCTGAGTAAAAATAAAGCAGTGAAGGAAGAACCAAACAGCCAAGTCAGAAGAATCACTTAACCGTTCAGGGAATGGCCAAGTAAAATTTACTCATTCAGATTTCAAATGATGAAGATCAAGCATTAAATGCACAATAAATTGAGGATCAATCAAGGACGGATTTTCTGATGAACGTTTGAGGAAAAATCCGATCACTGAAATAAAAAAGAATATAATTAAGAGGGAATCAAGAATTAAATCAAGGATTATTCTCCACATTAAATAGCCAATAGAGGGAAATTCAAATCAAGGATTATCAAGGCTATAAATAGAAGGCATTGATAGATAAGAAAAACAATGATTGAATCTGAAGAAACAAGCAAAAGCACTGTCAATTTGAAAAGCCTTCTATCTGTACTTAAAAGAGACATCTAGAGATCAACTCAGAAATTAGAGCTCAAATTTCACATCAAGCACTGAGATTGATCACAAGTCTGTGAATCCAATTCACATCAACTGAGGCAATTGAATCAGAGGAATTTGAGAAGGAGTTGCAACCTTTGTGATAGCAGCTGAAAGATTTGTTCTCAAAGAGCAGTGATAGTGACCGAGTCACTGAAGCTTTTGAAGCCAGGGAGTGATAGTCTTGAAGATTGTGAAGCTTGTGTAGTCAAGGACAATCATACTATTGTATCTGTGAAAACAATAGTGAATTCCTCCAATCATCACATGAGAGGTGCGGATTAACATATTACACCACCCTGAACCACTATAAACCTTTGTGTCTATTTACTTTCAGCAATTTACTTTACAACACTTTATTTCATTACATACTCTATATCTGTGATTGCATAATCTACTTTGAAACAACATTTTGATAAAGGACTTATCCGCTGTCCAAAAGCTTTTAAATACAAGAAAAGTTTTGAAACTCCATTATAGTCATTCACCCCCCATCTGACTATAGTTTTACCCTTCTCTGGGACCAACAATTGGTATTAGAGCAGTGTTCCTAGTATCAGAACATGTTCAGATCTAATTTCTGGTAACAAGGAGATCACATACTTTCAAAGTAGTTTTCAAACTTGTGCTTTCTATACATATCTATTATTTGTACTTATGGATTCCTCAAATTTCATGTCAAAGGTACCTGTATTCAATGTTAATAATTTTGATGAATATAAAATAAGGATGTTGTCTCATCTTGCAACAACTCATGAGGAGATGTTTGATGTAATCAATGATGAACCAATCAAGATCACAACTGTGATAACCACAGGAGCAGATCAAGGAAAAGAAATTGATAAACTCAAGAAAGATTGGACAAAATATGACAGGAGAAGAGCAAATCTAGATTTTGTTGTAAAAGACATGATCTTGACTCTGGACAATAACATGTTCATGAGGATCAAAGATTGCAAAACAGCAAAGGAGATGTCTGACAAATTAGCATTGATCAATGAAGGATCAGAATCAGTTAAAGAAAACAAATTATCTGTTGCAAAATAGAAATTTAAGATCTTCAAAATGAAGACTAGGTGAATCCATTGATCAGATGGATAATAGATTTTCAAGCATCATTAGTGAACTACAGCAACTTGGACATACATATCCACAGAAGGAAGTCTGTCTAAAAATCTTGAGAGGCTTACCTGAGAAATGAAAGATCATCACATCAGTAATCAGAAGGACAACAAATCTTGCAAACACTAAAACCTTGACTCTGATGTCTCAATTAAAGGGTCATGAATTTGAGTTGAACGGTGAAGACAGTACACCAGCAGAGGCACACAAGGCCAGTGCACTGGTAGCACCACAGCAAACCAAAACAGCTGATGCAAACGGCAAAGAGACACAGGAGCTGAAGGAACATGTAGCTTTACTGGTTAAACTTTTTGACGGTTTAGCAAGAAGAAGCAATTCAAAGGAGGTTCATCATCAAACAAGAAGTCAAGCTCAAGCAAAGACATGAAGAAAAGAGACGATGAATACAGATGCTTTAACTGTAAAAGACAAAGATGAGGATAAGAAGAAGTATAAGACAACTTAAAAGAGAAAGAGTAAGAAGGCACTCAAAGCTGAAACTAGTAGTGAAAGGAATGAAGAATCATCTGAAAATGAGTCTGATGATGATTAAGTTGACAGCTTAGACAATGAAAAGGCTTACTTATGCCTTATGGCTAAAGAATCAAATGAAACAGAGGTAACTTCCAGTTCATTTATCATAAAGAGATCAACATCTGACACTACACAATCCTCTATTCTCCTATTAGATTCTGTAAACCTAATCCAAAATCTTATGAGTAAATTTAAAAAAATTGAGATGACTCATGAAATTCTGGAACAGTAGTGTGAGAATCTGAGAGAGGAAAATAGAAGGCTAAAAGAAGAACTGGATAAACTAAAAGCTGAACAAACAAGTAAGGAAGTAAACTCACCTGATCAACAAACAGCAGATGTACATACATCTAGTGTTGAAAGACCATCTGAGAAAACCTCCCAACCAGTTAAGATCACCACTGCACCACTTAGTGCACCAGCTTACAAACCCCCAAAAAGATTTGGATCTAGATCTGGTCTTGGCTACAACAGTCAGGATAAAAATATAAACAATGGACAACATAATTCTAAATCCAGGACCAAGACTGGACCAAAATTCAGAAAAGGACAGACCGTAGTTTCAATCACTCATCCTGCACTGATGAAGTCAAAACCTAGTGTAGTGAAACAGTAGAGTAAATCATCAATCTTGCCAAATAAAGGCAAAGGAGTTCAGAAAGGTAAGGGAAGACTTTACCCTTCTGAGGATGATTGGAATATTACACCCCCAAAATATAAGAAGAAACCATTTCATAACATGCATCATGTGTTCAAGAAA
Organism: Gentiana straminea; assembly: GCA_036785695.1. Lineage (NCBI taxonomy): Eukaryota > Viridiplantae > Streptophyta > Magnoliopsida > Gentianales > Gentianaceae > Gentiana > Gentiana straminea. The sequence continues at coordinate 6,515,765 of JAVUPR010000224.1, read as the reverse complement.
AGCCACCCAAGGCATATTCCTGGACACAAGAAGCAGCATTGAAATAAGTTTCCTTCTACATATTGGAGAGTGAAAGAGTAAGCAAATGCACCAAAAAGTAGAGAAAAGTTTCAAAATACCTCTAGGAGAAACACTAGAAGTTATTCTGCCATGCCTTATACATATGAAGTTGATGACTTTAATTATCCAAAAATAAGATCCTTTGGATACACACTAGGAGTAGGAGGCATGACTGCTAACGGTATGGACCCAAACAATGTTGGGTAACTAAACAAAATTATTTTGTTTTGTAGGATGTCTGGTACATACACAATGGATGTTCCAGACAAATGACAGGGAACAAGGGATGGCTCACTGACTTTAAAGCTTTTGATGGACCCAAAGTCACCTTTGGAGGCAAAGAAAACCCTGGTAAAATTAAGGGGAAGGCATAATGCTCAAAAACAGCTTGAAGATTCAAAATGTGGCTTATGTTAAATGACTGAATTTCAATCTACTAAGTATCAGTCAATTTTGTGACAAGGGAAGAAGAGAAGATAACATTGAAGATAACATGTATGTAGTAGATTGGGAGACAGCAAGAGCAGAAACATGTTTGCTTGTCAAAAGTAAACAATCAACCAGCTGGATGGCATAGGAGATTGAATCATCTCAACTTCAAAACCATCAACACACTATCAAAGAACAAGTTAGTTGAAGGCTTACCAGAGATCACATTCAAGAAAGAAAGTCTATGTGATGCATGTCAAAAAGGGAAGCAAATCAAAAGCTCATTTATGTCAAAGCCCTATCAATCAACAACAAGAATCTTACATCTATTGCATATGGATCTTTTTGGACCAGTCACACCAGTCAGTGTAAGTGGAAAGAAATACACTCTGGTAGTGGTAGATGACTTTTCCAAATTCACCTGGACCATATTCATGAACAAGAAGAGAGAGACAATCAAAAAGTTTCTAGATTTGCTAAGAAGAATTTAAAATAAGAAGGAACTGAAGATCATAAAGATCAGATCAGATAGAGGCACATAGTTTCTAAATGAAATTTTCAGAACCTACTGTGAAGAAAATTGAATACTGCATCAACTATCAGCAGCAGGAACTCCACAACAAAATGGTGTGGCAGAAAGAAGAAACATGACACTCAAAGAAGCAGTCAGAACAATGATTGCAGAAGCATGCTTGCCAAAGATATTTTGGGCTGAAGCAGCAAATACAACATGCTATACTCAAAACAGATCAATCATCAACAAACATCATGGAAAAACTCCATATGAAATATGGAATGGAAGAAAACCTAACATTTCACACTTACATATGTTTGGATCTAAATGCTTTGTTTTGAACAGGAATCAGCCGTACACTTTTGATGAAAAAGCTAATGAAGCAATCTTTATGGGATACTCAGACACTGGCAAAGCTTTCAGAGTGCTCAACAAAAGAACTTTGGTGATTGAAGAATCAATTCATGTAGTCTTTGATGAACCAAACACAAATGTAGAAAGCTTTCAAGAACTTGAAGAAGAAGCATGAAAAAGACAGGTTTATACGAATACAACAGTACCAGCTACCATTCTTAATCACAATTTTGGAAATCAAGATGAGCCACCAGTCCATACAACAGAAAAGGCAACATCACAAGAACATGAAGCTGATACACAAACTGAAGTTGTGGAAGCCCCAAGTCAAGAACAACTTCAACCTAACTTCAAATGGCTAAGAGACCATCCTGAAGATCAAGTCATTGGATACAATCATACAGGAGTCAGAACTAGAAGACAACTGAAGAATATGCTAACATGTTTTCTATCGCAAGTGGAACCCAAGACAATTGATGATGCAATCCCAGATGTTGACTGGATTACAGCCATACAAGAAGAACAAAATGAATTGGAAAGAAATGAAGTCTGGGAACTTGTTGACAGACTAGAAATAGCCAACATCATTGGAACAAAATGGGTATTCAGAAACAAGATGGATGAACAAGGAACAGTTGTCAGAAACAAAGCAAGGTTAGTTGCAAAAGGGTACTCTCAAGCAGAAGGAATAGATTATGATGAAACTTTTGCACCGGTAGCAAGATTGGAAGCAATCAAACTATTTATTCTATGATAATTTCCCTCGTAGCATTTTAAGAGTGAAAATATTTGATGATGAAAGAGATAATGAAGGAATTGACAAGAAGAAAAGAGATAAAGATCAAGAAATCGAAATTCAATCGTATTGGACTGGCGTCCAGGTCCCGTCCAGTGGACGGGTGTTCACCCTTTCCAGACGGGCGTCCGGTAGCCGACTTTGCTGAACCGACTTTAAAATCTATATATAGGCCGCTGCTTCTCAACCCTAAGGATACCATATACTCATTATTCAAAACCCTAAACCTAGGGGCGGCTTTAGGCTGCGTTTTTCTCCTTTTTATTCCAGTTTTTATGCACTTTAGATTTAGATTAAACTAGTTACTTTTTATGCACTGTTTCTGCGAATTTGAGTTGCTGAGGATGTTCAGAAGCTAAAAGCTTCATCAAACGAGTATTGTGAAGCCATCCAACAATTGTTGATTTCGTTTTCATCGATTATACTGTGAGTTTTTATTAAAGGTTATTTCTTATTCATGTTTATTATGTTTTAATTGCTTTTACATCGGAAGATATGCATGTGTTGATTGTTTATTGTTGATGGAAATCTTAATAAACCCTAGATCACCATGAATAAGAATAGTAATTTGAATCCATCATAACGGAAGTTAATAGGTTTAATTGCTAGATTATAAACGTAAAGTTTACACCTTTGGTTAGAAAACACGTTAATCTTGCATTGGAAGATAATAGATTAATAGATGAACTTTCTAAGGAATTAGGGTTCATGTTTAGATAAGGTGAATCACAACCTAGATAAAAACCACAATATAATCGAGATAGGGAATCAATGCTTGTTGGATAGGTGGATCAATCCTCGTTTGCTCGTTATACACTTGATTTAAATCCTTAAAACTTGAATTTGTTTAGTTAGTAGATTAGTTTAGTTTAAATAGGTTCGCAACCCGTATCCTTCCTAGCTTTGGAGCATATCCTCTGTCTAGTTTTATTTTCTGTTCTGTCTCGTTTTATTCGCTGTTTAGATTAGTTTCGTGACATAGTTTATGTTAAACAAAAACTAGAAATCACAATCGTTTAGTTCCCCGTAAGATCGACCCGGCATTAACCACTATTACTACGATCCTTATACTTGAGGTTAACCGGATTATTACTTGTTTGTTTTGTGTTAGATAAATCCGTGACAAGTTTTTGGCTTCGTTGCCGGGGAACCGGACGGTTGTCTAGTTTTTGTTTTTCGTTTTTCTGCTTGTTTTTGTTTTTCCTGTTTTTATTTCGTCTTAATTTCCTGTTTTTAGTTGATAAACGTTTAGGTAATTAGTTAATTAGGGTTTTAGTTTAGGGTTTAAGGTTCTCTTGTGATTAGTTTCCCCCCATCTATCTCTTCTCTCTGTTTCTGTTTCTATTCTTTCTATTCTTTCTTTTCTTTTCTGTTATTTTCTGCAATTTTCCTGCTTCTGTTCTAATTTTTCCGCTACCAAACGGGCGTCTGGGATATTGGACGCCCGTCCGCTGGAAAATTTCCAATACTGTTCTGTTTTCTTTCACTTAGACGAGCGTCCATAAAATTTGGACGCCCGTTCAAGTTTTCTGAAGACCAGACGAGCGTTTGGGCAACCGAACGCCCGTCCAGTCCAAAAAGTTGAGCAGACGCCCGTCCAAGACTTTGGACGCCCGTCTGTTTTATCTTTTCCTTACTAATCTTATTTCCCTTCTTTTCTTTTCTTTTCTTTTCTTTAGGTTTTTAATTTTTAGTTTAGGCTTTTAATTTCTTAGTTTTTAGGCTTCTTTTCACTTGTTTTTGGTCCGGTTTATACAAACTCGGAGTCAAAAGGGACCGTTATTCTACACCCCTGACCCCGAGCGCACCGTAGTCCGGCCAAACAGGCGGATTTTCCGTTCGCGGTTCTGGCAGACAGAGCCGAGCAAGATCTTGAAGATCAACTAGCAAAGGAAATCACTGATTTTGTGATAATGGCCGCTAATAATAGACGTACGTTGGCGTACTACGCCATGCCGGGCGAAGTCAAAGTCAACCCGGCTATTGTTATTCCAGCCATTACCGCACAAACCTTTGAGCTAAAGCCGGGACTTATCCGGATGATGCAGCATGAATCAATTTTTCATGGCTATCAATCAGAGAATCCGCATACCCACTTACATATGTTCTTAGAGATATGCGGTACTACACGCATCCAAGGAGTAAGTGAGGATGCGATCAAGCTTAAACTATTTCCATTTTCTTTGAAAGGAGAGGCTAAAGAGTGGTACACCTCTCTCCCTTCGAATCTATCACCACCAGGCGTAACTCGAAAAGGAGTTCTTGAGTCAATATTTTCCACCTTCAAAGACGGCCCGGTGTTTAAATGAAATATTCACTTTCTATCGAAAGAGAATGAATCTTTCTTCGAATGTTGGAAGAGATTCAAGTCTCTTCTTAGAAAGTGCCCCCACCATGGCTTGCCTCTGGGAAAGGCAAGTCAATACATTCTTCAGTGGATTGACCGAGCTCACCAAGGGCATGGTCAATAGTTCTTCTGGTGGGGCATTTCTGAAGAAAACACCTGAAGAGGGATGGGCAATGTTTGAGGACATTGCAAAGTACAACTACGCCCCATCTTATCAAGCAATTCAAGCACCTCCTCCTCCCAAGGTTGAGGAAGTCAATTTGCAAAGTTTGATCGCCATGCTGCAGAAGCAGATGGCAACACCTCAGGTTTCAAATCCGATAAATCAAACTTCTCATTTTCCACAGAACCCTCGGTTCTGTCCTGTGAAAATTGCTGTCAGACTGGCCAAATGAATGGCCAGTGTCAAGTTAATTCCCCTGTACCTTTTCAAGTTAATGCTGTTCATGATTATGGACAATACAATCAAGTCACATGTCAGAATTGTGACGAGGTGGGGCACACTTCTAGATTCTGTCCTATGAACGGACAGAATGCTGAAGTGAATGCATTCTATGGCCAGAACAATCAAAGGTTCAATCAGTTTTCTGGCCAGAATAATTTTCAAAACCAAGGGTTTAGTCAACCTTTAAGTTTTAATTCTAATTCGAATCATAATTTCAATAGAAACCCTGGTTTTAATCAGAACCAAAATTCAAAATTTTCCAATCCTACTCAAAGGTTCAATCAGAATTGGCCCGCCAATTCTAATTCTCGATCCAAGGTCGGCCCCCGTACCCTATTCTCCAAATTTCCAGAACTCTCAAGGCCCCTCCCAATCTACCAATCTTGAAGCAAAGTTGGAGGAGCAAAGTAGATCAATGAAAAATCTTGAGAGACAAATTGGGCAACTAGGCCGAACAGCTTAGCTTCTAGACCCCCGGGCGGCCCGCCACCGAGAAGAATCCAAAGGGTGGTCAAGTTGCTCGGCCGACTTAAACAAAGGCCCATGTACCGACCTCGTGCCATCAATTCAATACGGTAAAGAGGAGGCCGGTGCAATGAATCGAGAAGCGGTACTCAAGTTAGTGGTCCTTCCCATCGTGGAAACCACTAGCCCCTCCCCGCCATTGATAAGGCGGGGAGGGGAAGCCGAGCACCTACACTCCCCTCAACCGCAAGAGAAAACTCGGGTGGCCGATCCCCGAGAGGTGAAGAAGTTGGTGATCCTCAAGTGGCCGATCCCTTGAGGACCGAAAAAGCAAGCGACGATCGGAGGTGATCCCCGACTACAAGAAAATCGAAAAAGGCTTGTTCGATGGAAGGATCGGAAGACAAAGTCAGTAAGTGCATCCTCAAAGAAAGTCTTTTCGAGAGTGACCTTAAGAAGCTTCCATTTCCACCAAGAAAGAGCAACATTCCCTTGAGTGAGGACAAAAAGTATGAGAAGGTGCTGAACCTTTTGAAAAATACTCAGGTAAATCTTCCACTATCGGATGTCTTGGTTGAGATGCCTAAGTATACAAAATTCATCAAGGATGTTGTGTCTTCGAAAAAGAAGTTATCAGGCATGGAAAGGCAAATTGGTGAGGATTGCTCCATTATTAATTATGAAGACTTACCAATTAAAAGAGGTGACCCTGGCAAGTTCGTACTTACAGTATTAATGGGAGGTCTAGTCTTCCCTAATTCTTTGTGTGATCTAGGTGCCTCTATAAGTCTTATGCCAATGTCTGTATGCAAACAGCACGGTTTACAAAGCCTTCTAGAACCCACTACTATGAGTCTACAATTCGCTGATAGATCTTCTAAGAAAGCTTCAGGGATCCTGAAAGACGTTTTGGTTCAGATTGATAGATTTACCTTTGCAGTCGATTGGTATGTTTTAGATATGGAGAAAGATGAAAATGTCCCCCTGATTCTTGGAAGACCTTTCTTATCTATAGCTAGAGCCCTCATCGATTGCGATGGTGGGCAAGTGACTATCCGAGTTGGTGATCAAGAGGTGAGTTACAATGTCTTAAAATCCATTCAAGTACCCTCTGGCCCTCCAACCGGTTTTTCCATTGATTATATGACGGACGATTTCACCGATTATATGGATAAGCAAGTCATGGCTGTAGAAGTGGAATATGAGTGACTGGTTGATAATCTAAATACTCATGGTGTGGTCAATCTAGATCAATTAGCAAATTGATTTTGAGGAAGAATTGTTGGAAGGAGAAGCTTTGGCGAGTGGGACCACGAGTAAACTCGGTGATATTGAGTTGAAAAGTGGAGATCTCAAGTCGAGTTTAGAAGACCCCCCTGCAGATTTGGTGTTGAAGCCGTTGCCTAAACATCTTAAGTATGTGTTTTTAAGAGAAGGTGACAAGCTTCCATTGATTATATCTGCCAAGCTTTCTCGTTTAGAGGAAATGAAACTAATCAACGTCCTGAAGAAAAATGAAAAAGCCTTTGGTTGGCAGGTAGGAGATATCAGAGGGATATCTCCGGACATCTGTATGCATAAGATCAAGACGAATGAGGGTGCAAAATGTGTACGACAGCCCCAGAGGAGGCTAAACCCTCATATGCAAGAAGTCATAAAAAAGGAAATCATCAAACTTTTGGACATGGGGATCATTTATGCCATCGCGGATAGTGAATGGGTTTCCCCGACTCAAGTAGTTCCCAAGAAAGGTGGCATTACGATTGAGAAGAATGAGAAGGGAGAGGAAATAGCATTGAGACTTGTCACTGGTTACAGAGTCTGCATCGATTATCGAAAGCTCAATGAGGTAACCATGAAAGATCACTTTCCCCTTCCATTCATTGACCAGATGCTTGAGCGTCTGGCGGGACACGCATTCTATTGCTTCCTAGATGGCTATTCAGGATACTTCCAGATACCCATTGATCCAGCTGACCAAGAAAAGACCACTTTTACCTGCCCTTATGGTACATTCGCCTACGGGCGAATGCCATTTGGTCTCTCGCAATGCCCCAGACCACATTTCGGCGATGTATGCTAGCTATCTTTGACGGGCTTGTAGAGAAGTGTATGGAGATTTTTATGGACAATTTTTTGGTTTTTGGTCAGTCTTTTGATGATTGCCTTGACAATCTTGATCAAGTGTTATCCAGATGTGTGGAAAAGAACTTAGTACTTAATTGGGAAAAATGCCATTTCATGGTAGACGAGGGAATAGTTCTTGGCCACAAAATATCCGCCAAAGGTATAGAAGTTGACAGGGCAAAAGTGGAAGCTATCGAGAAGATGAGCTATCCCAAGAATGTGCGAGAAGTGAGAGGCTTTCTTGGACATGTCGGTTTTTACAGAAGATTCATCCAAGACTTCTCCAAGATAGCCAAGCCCCTGTCTACTTTACTAAAGGACGACGTTGAGTTCAATTTTGATGAGAGCTGCAAGCAAGCGTTCGAGGAGCTTAAGGATCGTTTAATATCTGCGCCAATTCTTATATCGCCTGATTGGAACCTACCTTTTGAGCTTATGTGCGACGCATCAAACTATGATGTTGGTGCTGTTCTAGGACAAAAGATCAAGGGGAAGTTCCAGCCCATCTATTACGCCAGTCACACATTGAACCCCTCTCAAGTTAACTATACTACTACTGAAAAAGAACTATTGGCCGTAGTTTTTTCTATGGACAAGTTCCGTAGTTACTTGTTAGGAGCTCAAGTGATTGTGTGGACTGATCACGCTGCTTTGCGGTATCTGATGACTAAGAAAGAAGCTAAACCGCGTCTACTACGTTGGATATTGACGCTACAAGAGTTTGACGTTCAAATTAAGGACAAAAAGAGCAGTGAAAATGTAGTGGCTGATCACGTTTCTAGGATGTTAAGTGAGGAAAAGGATGCTCCAGATGATATAGATCTCTACTTTCCTCTAGAGAACATCATGTTGATAGACGGTTGTCCTCCTGATGTTCCATGGTATTCTTCCATTGTCAATTACCTTCATGCCTGATATCTCGATCCAGAATTGTCCTATCAGGAGAAGAAAAAGTTCTTCTCTGATTTGAAATCTTTCGTTTGGGATGAACCTTATCTTTTTAAGATCTGTAAAGATGGTTTGCTTAGAAGATGTGTTCCAGAGTCTGAGCAATGCGATATCATTGAGCAGTGTCACAGTGGACCCACTGGAGGCCATTTTGGTCCGTGGAAAATCGTTGCTAAGATCTTTCAATCCGGTTTCTATTGGCCCACGATCTTTAAGGATACAGAAGCTTTCTGTAAAGCTTGTGATAGGTGCCAAAGAACCGGTACTCTGACAAGGCATTTTGACATGCCTTTGAAACCCATCCTAGAATGCGAGGTCTTTGATGTATGGGGTATCGATTTTATGGGACCGTTTCCATCATCTTGCGGTAACAAATACATCTTAGTCTGCGTAGACTACGTGTCTAAATGGGTGGAAGCTCAAGCCACTCCTCACAACGATCATAAGACGGTCATGAAATTTCTAAAGAAAAATATCTTCGTGAGGTTTGGATGTCCACGTGCTTTGATCAGTGATGATGGGACACATTTCTGCAACCGACCCCTAGAGAAAGTTCTTGAAAAGTATGGTGTCCGTCATAAGACAGGCACACCATATCATCCGATGACTAGTGGTCAGGTTGAGAGGAGCAACCAAAGCATCAAGAAAATCCTGGAGAAGACAGTAAACAGTCATAGAAAAGACTGGAGTTTGAAATTGGATGATGTACTTTGGGCATAAAGAACTGCCTATAAAACCCCTATGGGTACATCTCCATATCAAATGGTCTATGGAAAGCCGTTTCATCTGCCTGTTGAGTTAGAGCATAGAGCTTATTGGGCTACAAAGTTTCTGAACTTTGATTCCCAATCATGTGGAAAACATCGACCGCACGAGCTTACATGAGTTAGACGAATTCGGACTCCGGAGCCTATGAAAGTGCCGGGATTAGTAAAGATAAGATGAAGCTACTCCACGATGCTAAGATTAAGAAGAGAGAATTTCAAGTCGGCGAACAAGTTCTTCTATACAATTCTAGGTTACATTTGTTTCCTGGGAAGTTGAGGACACGTTGGTCCGGCCCCTTCGAGATTCTCCAAATCATTCCTGGAGGCGTTCTAGAACTTCACGGTTATAGCGGTAAACCGTTTCGAGTGAACGGTCAGAGGTGCAAGCACTGCATTGGTGAACCTAAAGAAAAGCCTTTGAATGTTCGTTGCCTCGATATCCTCGGGTGTGGTGCTACGCAAGTCGATGAATTTGACGTGTTTTCACCCAACCTATTTTCAGAGGATGACGGTAATGGTCAATCTGAAGAAGTTCTAGCAGGTATTTGGGATATGGAAGAGTATTGGAGGGAGCGTCAAATTAAACATCATCAGAAGAATCAGAAGAGGAAAAAATCAACCATGGGGAAGTTTAAGCGTATTTGGAAAGCTATTAAAGATTTCAACCCATGTGTGAGATGTTGTTTCTGCAGCCACACTACTGATCAGAGCTTACACGAGGTAGTGGCTGGAAGAAAAGTCAAGTGGCCTGATCCAGGCTGAGTTTTAAACGGTGTCGAGCTAACGACATTAACCAAAAGCGCCACTAGGGGGCAACCTAAATATCGTTCTTTACGTTATTCTTGCCTTGGTAGTTTTAGTATTTACGTTTAGTTTATTGAGTTTTAGCCTTACTAAGTTTTGCTTTTTTTTACATCTGTCAGTTAGTGTGCTCTCTAGATATGGATTTCGGTGTTCAGCCAGAGGAGTTGCCTTTCCTTAGGAAGATCCCACTAATCACTGTAGATGACGGACCGGGAGGAACCATCGTTTTGCACGTAGATTTTGACATTATTACCCGCGTCAAGACTGTCACCTATGTTCTTATCGTTCCCCGCTGTTCGGGAGGTGGAGACTTTACTACTGAGGAGTTACAGGCAGCTCTAGGACGCCCGTACACGATCCTCAATGATCCGATGCTGACAGATTTAGCGCTAGTGCTGCAAGCTGAACATTTTCGAGGTGTTGATGTAGGCGGTGAGGATTGGGGTTTGCAGGATGAATATGACTTCCCTCCGGCGATTGACATGCTCCGCCGTCTTATTCGAGTGATAGATTGGTCGGCCGTTTACGATGACTAGCGTTCTTAAGTTGTTTCGTCGAGCTAACGAGGTAAAACAAACGCGCTTGATGACTAGTATTTTTGCATAGACCTTTGTTAGATAAGCCTTTACTCGAATTCTTTTCACGTAAGCCTCTTTGATGACGAGCTGAACTTAGGGAATTGTACTCATTTAAGCTGATAATGTTTGATTCTGGTTATTAGACCGTTCGCTTAGTGCTAATGTCATGGAAATTGTAATATGTGCGTAGTTGGAATTGAAGTAGGAAGTATCGTGAATATACCGAAGCCTGAATGTGATAAGTGAAACGTAACTATTGTTCTTTAAAGAGTATGTTCAAAAACAAATATGATGAATAAGTTGTGTGTGACGAAAGCTGGTCGATGATTGGAGTGAGGTAGGGCATATCTCGAATGTCCTATACCACTATGATGACCAAAAGCTCACGACAGTCAGGAGAAGCTGCCTTATGATTGGAGTAAGGTAGGGTATATCTCGAATATCCTATTCTGCTATGATAGGGCAATAGCTCATTCTGATGTGCTTTTAAATGTGAAAATAGTTAAATCAACTAATGAATTGTTATGAAATGAATACAAGACTTAGTTATCGTCTATCTTATCCCCAGTAGAAACTGACAGATATGCTGTAGGGATTATCCTCTGAGTATTTCAGAAAGGCCCTAGATATATTCGATCATTCTTTTCGGGATAATGTACGTTTGTAGGGTGCACCTTATGAGTATCATCTATTGCTAGTCTACGAGGGGGTATTAGCTAGTTTTGCTTTGAGTTTCTCAAGCTTGGACTTAGTGGAAGTTTTCTATGGCTTTGCACACACACTGTTGAACGTCTGATTTATTGGATATGTGTTATATATGTTTAGATGTCTATCTTTTCTCCGAGCCTTTGTTTTGTTTTGTTTTGCTCGGGACGAGCAAAAGCTAAGTGTGGGGGAGTTGTTAAGGGTGAATTTATACGATTTATAACGCTATATTCTATGATAATTTCCCTCGTATTTGTGTTAATTTGCATAAGAAACGAGTATTTAATGGATTTATTGAGTAAATGATATTTAAAAAGAGTTAATCGCAAAATATGTTGATTTATGTGCTTTAATTATGTTTTTACGATTATTTGGACATTATTACATTTTGCGATGTTTTTAATGTGTTAGAGGTGCGTGCTTGATGCTCAAATGATGATCAAAAGGAGATAAGAGTGAAAATATTTGATGATGAAAGAGATAATGAAGGAATTGACAAGAAGAAAAGAGATAAAGATCAAGAAATCGAAATTCAATCGTATTGGACTGGCGTCCAGGTCCCGTCCAGTGGACGGGCGTTCACCCTTTCCAGACGGGCGTCCGGTAGTCGACTTTGCTGAACCGACTTTAAAATCTATATATAGGCGGCTGCTTCTCAACCCTAAGGATACCATATACTCATTATTCAAAACCCTAAACCTAGGGGCGGCTTTAGGCTGCGTTTTTCTCCTTTTTATTCCAGTTTTTATGCACTTTAGATTTAGATTAAACTAGTTACTTTTTATCAAGGAATTTGGTGAATCACAACCTAGATAAAAACACAAAGACTTCAAAGTTTATCAAATGGATGTCAAGAGTGCATTTTCCTAGCTTTGAATGGACTTTTGGAAGAAGAAGTATATTCCCCGTGGAACAACCTCCTTATACTTGAGGTTAACCGGATTTTCAACTAAAAGTGGAAAAAGAAGATATAGTTTATTTCAAACTTTTGGAAGAAGAAGTATATGTGGAACAACCTCCCAGTTTTCAACTAAAAGGGAAAGAAGATATAGTTTAAAAGTTTAAGAAGGCACTTTATGGACTCAAACCCATAGCCTGTTATGAACCCTTATCACATTTCCTGATCAACAATGGATTCAACAAAGGAACCATTGATAAGACTCTCTTCAAGCTAGAAGAAGGAACAAGCACCCTGTTAGTCCAAATTTATGTTGATGACATTATCTTTGGATCAGAAGATGAGTAGCTATGTGAGAAATTTGCAAACTTAATGAAGAGCAAATTTTAGATGAGCATGATGGGAGAACTGAATTACTTTCTTGGACTACAAGTAAAGCAAATGAAAGATGGCATTTTTATCAATCAAGCTAAGTACACAAAAGACTTGATACACAAGTATGTCATGGACACAAGTGGCACCTCAGATACACCAATGTGTGCAAGAGCTATTCTTGGAAAAGATGAAAATGGAAATGATGTTGATCAGAAGCTTTATAGAGAAATCATTGGATCCCTACTTTATCTAACTGCAAGCATACCTGTTATAGCATTTGTAGTAGGAGTATGTGCAAGATTTCAAGCTCAACCAAAAGAATCACATTATTGGTCACTTGGAAAGGATGACACAAGTTTAGAGGGTGGAGGGTGAATAAACTTGTCACCGATGGAGGGGGGGTGAATAAACTTGTCACCAAAAACTGTATTTAATCAAATTAAGGTTCGGTTTAACTTGTGTGGAGTTGAGGTGACAAAGCTGAGTTTAAGGCAAACTGACTTATACAAAACTAAGTCAACTAGCAGCGGATATAATTCTAGCCTTTTTCTTGATCTTGTTATTCTCTATGAATGATGAGTGTGTAAAACTGAATTCTGGTGAATGTCAGTTTGTGAACTATGACTTGTGTAACAATAAGTTCTTTAGTATGCTGTCAAAACAATAATAAAAGCTGTAATGAATAAGTATCAGAATGTAAATGCATAAAGTAAATGAAACAAGAGTTATAGAGGTTCCAGGTGGTGTAATCCCGTCAGTCCTCTCTTCCCCTGTGGTGTAAGAGGAAAAATTCCACTAGAACTTCTTGAGGTGAGTTGTTACAAAATGTCCTAAACAAAATTCCTTGGCTAATCCTTGATTCACTTTCTAAATAGTCAAAGAATAGTATGGATTGCTGCTCTTCAAATGCTTGAGCCACTGGTCCTTGAAGGGTTACGTATGCCTCTTCACCAGCTACCACCACAAACATAGTCTACCCGACTGCTGATACAACTGTCCTTGGAAAATCCTTCACCGGAATGCTTCATAGTCTAAACCTTTGATGAAGAATCAAAGTTGGGCTTGAGAATAAATAAATTGATTCTTGTTTGTGGTTCCTCAAAGTGTCTGAATCTAGATAAAATCCGTGTAGCTTGAACACTTGAAGAAATTCTTGATTGATCTTGTTAGCGCAAAGATGATAACAATTCGAATGAACGAGACTAGTGCACAAAAATGCTTGTAATCTTGTTACTTCTTGATAAATCTTTGTATTTGATCCTTGGTGCAAAGTCCTCTATTTATAGTGTAAGGTCCAACGTTCATCTTGCTTGAATTCAAATTGTATCAACGTCTATCTTGTAACGGCTATATTTTGTGACCGTTCTGACTTGTCAGTATTTCATCCAATAAGGTTTCTTCCTTTACAAAGTTCGACTGTACTATCAGTTTGTTGGATGACTGACTTATAAAACTGAGTTTCCTGATCATTTTTATACCGAGTTCGTCAGTTGTCAGTTTCTTGACTGACTTGGAGCATTAACTGAGATTTTACTCTTCTTCAAATATCAGTACTCCAATTCTTCATATGATTATAATTGACTTAACCAGTACACCATTCAAATCGATCATCTAAGATATCATTGTCCTTATAATTCTTAGGTCTTCATACAAGATCCATAAAGTCAGTTCAGGTTAGCACAAACTTGCCTGAAGTCTAACTTTACAGTCTCGACTTGGTCTTCATAAGTTGACTTTGAACCCTCTGTTCTTCAATCTACAATAATTGAGTCTGTGACCCTTAGTTCTTCTTTCTTCTAGATAAGCCAACTGAGTCCGTGTCCCTCAGCGAACTTACCTTCTTCACTTCTGAGTGAGCTTCAGTTCTTGGTGTATTCTGAGTCAGTTTCTATGACTTGTCTTTCCAGTTTTCTAAGTGATTTCCACTTTTCAGTTTTACGACACTTCTATCTATTACAGTGCATGTCCGATATAACCTATATAATTATAAGACTCTAGAAAAACCTACGCATTCAGTTCTAGACATCTTTTAGCTTTTCACTATAACAACTGGTTTCAGAACTCCATCAATGGGGTTAAGCTAATAACTGATTAAATATGATGAATTATCATCAAAACATAAATTTATTTCCAAAAATTTCCCACTTTTTGATGATGCCAAAACTCTCCTTAAAAGAAAAGCTTAAAGATAAGTATGATTAAAATCAATGTAAAACTGGAAACTGGATTTCATTAAGATATGCAAAAACTGGAATAGTTACACATTAGTAAAAACTGAAATAAGAGCTAAACTATTTTTTGTGCTCTTTGTGTAACTAAATCATATTTCCTTTCCTTATCGTGAAGCTGAAATGCTATTTCTAGCTTCGTGTCTTCCTTGTAGAAAGTTCTGTTGTAGTCTACTTAACTAGAAAGCTTCCACTTTCTCCATAAGACTGACTTTGGTAAAGCTGATTAATCCCTGTAGTAATTTTCAAATTCTGCAACATCAGCTTTCATTTGTTCAGTTTTGTCTCTGATCTGCAACTTTTCTTCAATCTTCTTGAACTTCTTATAGTGTGCAATCCTTTGATTGTGATATAGATCAGATAAGAAGTATGCAAGAGATTCTTCATAAGTTTTGTCTTTGTACTTCAGCTTGACATTGTTGTGATCATTGACAAACTTCATCCACAAATCCTTTGTTAAAGTAGCTCTTATTTCTCCAGGTTGACTATATTTTTCAATGAGCTGTTTGTCAGTTAGTTCTTTTGCAAGAACATAAGGATCTGCTTTTGATTTGTATTTCTCCAGTTCTTCTTCCAGCTTCATCTTTTCATCAAGTAATCTCAGCTTTTCTTCTTCGGCTTCCCCCTTTTTGGCATCATACAACTGATTTACCAACTGATGGGTTGCATGTTGGTCTACGAGATAGTCTTTTGAGAATCAAGCACTTCTTTCAGCTGAGTTTCTAACAAATAAATGCGCTGATTTAAGTGCCATTGTGCTTGAGCATGTGTCTCTCTATCTTCCATGGTTGAGACTTCAAGTTTCTCCTTAAGACTGAGAATTTCTGATGCTGAGCTAGAAGATGATTTCTGAATAATATCCACCATGGTGTGGACTGAGACCTTTGGTTGTCGGTTGATTGGTTTCCAACTGGCAAACCTTTTTGCTGATTAGCAGTTTGAGCTTGAGGTTGAATTTCACTTTGCAAATCGGTAGCTTTATCAGCTTCTTTCTTTGATTCATCATCTTTGTCATCATCCTTTTTCTGTTGATTATCTAAAACTGATGACATGGCTGATTTTCCTCATTTAGCTATCTCAGTGAATCTTCTGAAACACTTTGTGAGAAACTCATTTAATGGAAATGTGTATAAATCCTTGATTTCGAGCTTTTCCAGCAATGACTTTTCTTCACTTGCTAGAGTAGCGTCTCTACAATCTTCAGTCCTGAGTTTCATCTTCATCAGCCTGATGATTCTGTCAGCTTAAAAACTGAGATGTTTGCTGAGCTTGTTGTTGAGCTGGTTGCTGCTGAAATTATTGTTGCTCCTTTTCAGCTTATATAACGGAAACTTGTTTCTCTGAAATTGTCTGTTGTAATCGAGAAACAATTTCAGTTGCTATAAAGTCCTTTCTAGTGACTCCAGGAGTCAGTTTTTGTTCCCCCTCAGTTGGTGCTAACTAACTTGAAGTACCTGGGAACAAACATTTGCCAACTGACTTAACTACCTCTGAGTCAGCTTTTCGTTTGACTCATTTCTGTTCAGCTATCTGCTGAGACACAATTTGCTTCTTTTCTCCAGGCTGAGAAGCTTTTTCTTTCCTTGAATGGACTATAGCTACATCTCCAGTTGATGTATCCATTCTTTGTGTAGATGCACCTATAGTTTATTCTGCTGCATTACATGCCTTGAGTCTTTCCAAATAGTCCTGAATAACTCCACTGAGTGACTTTTTCAGTCGAAATCTTCCAACTGTTTCTCTCCCTTTAGCTTGAGCTCTTTGAACGCTTTCCAATTCAGCTAAATGTTGTTGCTTTAGCTGTTTAAACACATAACCTGCATAATTAAATTCAAAGTCATCCCAAATTATGTTCATCAGATAAATGCTATCTTCAGATAACTTGGCTATTCCTTTGTGTTGGCCAATGATGTGTCTGTTGAGCCATTCGCTGAGGAATCCAAACTCTGGTTTGAGTTCATTGAAATGAGTACCAACAGTTTCTGGTTCCTTACTTAAGGAGATTTGCTTGTGAAAAACGCTCATTTGGAGTGGTAAACAACTCAAATCTATTGATTTCACAACTGGTTCCTTGAAATCAAATAGCAACCTGATGAATTGTTCATTAATAATGATTCTTTTACCTCAAACATTTGTGATTAGGGAGTTCCTTATCAATCTCATGTTCTCCCAGAACTGTAGGATCCCTTCTAAATCATGTTCTTCTTTGAAAGAAACTTCTAGGATGTCTTTTAATCCTGGCTGGCGTTTGATCTTCTCGCAAATAATACTTGCTAAAAGGGTGTTGCTGCAAAGTTCTTCATATTTCTCGAAAGATAAAGTATCTAACTCAGTAATGAGCCTCTCTTCCTGCGTTTTCTTTGAAGCTGCCATTAAAATTTTCCGAGTTTTGAAGAGTAAAATAAGAAAGATGTAATTTTTGGCTTTTGAGAGAAAAAGATTAGATTTTTCTTGTGATAAAAGATATGTAAAAGAGGGGTGGATATATAGGAGGTTTTGTAAGATGGTTTAGTAAGTGGATACATGATTTTGTGGGGATTTAGTACAATCTTTTCAAATTCCTGCCGGTTTTGTGTAACCGATGCATGTACTGTTCTGACAGTTTGTGGGGGTGTTGTTGGAAATAAAATTTATGTTTTGATGATAATTCATCATAATTATTCAAATTATTATTTTAACCTCATTGATGAAGTGCTGAAGCTAGCTGTTATAGTGAAAAGCTAAAAGATGTCTAGAACTGAATGTTTAGGTTTTACTAGAGTCGATATTTGTATAGGTTACATCGGACAAGCACCGTAATAGTTAGTGTGTCATAAACCGAAAACTCGGAAATCATCAAGATAAACAAACCGACTCGAATACACCTAAATGAAACGAAGAGGATAAGTTCGCCGAGGGACACGGACTCAATTGGCTTATCCGGAAATTGAAGAACTGAGGGTCACAGACTCAGTTATTGAAGATCGAAGAACTGAGGGTTCAAACTCAGTTATGAAGACTACATCGAGACTGTAAAGATAGACTTCAGGCAAGATTGTGGTGACCTGAACTGACTTTATGGATCTTGTATGAAGACCTAAGAATCATAAGGACAAAGAATTCTTAGATGATAATGAGTCATGGTGTACTCTGATTAAATCAATTATAATCAGATGAAAAATTGGAGTACTGATATTTGAAGAAGAGTAAAATCTTAGTTAATGCTCCAAGTCAGTCAAGAAACTGACAAGTGATAAACTCGGTATAAAACTGATAAGGATACTCAATTTTATAAGTCAGTCATCCGATAAACTGATAAGTACAGTCGAACGTTGTAAAGGAAGCAATTTCATTGGATGAAATACTGACACAGCAGAACGGTCAGAAATATATCCGTTACAAGATAGACATTGATACAATTCGAATTCAAGCCAAGTGAACGTTGGACCTCACACTATAAATAGAAGACTTTGCACCAAGGATTAAAATATACAAGAACAAAGATAGAGATTTAACAAGAATTAACGTGTGCATTAATTATTCGAATTGCTATCATTTTTACGCTATAACAAGATAAAATCAAGAAATTCTTCAAGTGTTCAAGCTACCAAGAATTTATCAAGAATCAGACACTTTGAAGAACCACAAACAAGAATCAATTTATTGATTCTCAACCCAACTTTGATTCTACATCAAAGGTTTAGACTGTGAAGCAAACCGGGAAGGTTTTGTCAAGGACAGTTGTGACAAGCAGTCGGGCAGACTGTGTTTGTGGTGGTAGCTGGTGAAGAGGCAATTCAACCCTCTAAGGACCAGTGTTCAAGCAATTGAAGAACAACAATTCTACCAGTTCTACAAGTGTTTAGATAGTGAAGCTAGGGATTAGCCAAGGACTATTGTTTAGGACTTTTTGTAACAGTTCACCTCAAGAAGTTCTAGTGGAATTTTCCTCCGCACCACAGGGGCAGAGAGGACGTACAGGATTACACCACCTGGAACGTCTATAATATTTGCCTTATTTACTTTACGCATTTATTTATTTACTCAGCATCTACTTACAACATTTTGATAATTGATTGTTATACACTTCAATGTTCACAAACTGACATTCATCAGAATTCAGTTTACTACACTCAGTTTTCATAAAAGAACAACAAGATCAAGAAAAATGCTAGAATTATATCCGCTTCCGGTTGACTCAGTTTTGATTAAGTCAGTTTGACTTAAACTCAGCTCAGTCAGCTTAACTCCACACAAGTTTCCAACTGGACCGTAATTTGTTTAAAATCCAGCTTAGGGAAGTTTTAGTGACAAGTTTATTCACCCCCCTCTAAACTTGTGTTAGCCTTTCCAAGGGACCAACAATTGGTATCGGAGTAGTGTTTCTTTGACAAGATATCATTTTCTCCATATCTCCTCTAGTTGTTCTCATTTGAAAGCTCAGTTCCAGTTAACTTACTATCAGTCTTCACTCACTCACAATGGATAACAATCAATATGCAAGACAGATGCTTATGTGCAACATGGATAGATTTGACGAATATAAACGTCGTATGCAGGCTTTTCTAGCAGCTACTCATGATGAAATGATGGATGTACTCACTGATGGACCAATTCAGATCACTCACATGCAAACTGTTGATGGACAGCAAGTTCGAGTTGCGAAGCCCAAATCCGAATGGACTAGTGATGATCGCAAGAGAAACAATCTCAACAATGTTGCTATGGATTTTATCCTCAGAACTCTTGACAACAACATGTACTTAAAGGTGAAAGAATGCACAACTGCCAAGGAAATGTGGGACAAACTACAACTTGCTTGTGAAGGAACACATTCAATTAATGAAAATAAAATCTCTGTTGCAAAACAAAAGTTTGAGAATTTCAAGATGAAATCTGGAGAAACCATTGATCAAATGGAAACAAGATTAGTGCTATCATGGATGAATTAGATCTACTCAAGATTGAGTACTCTAAGAAAGTTATCAATACAAGAATTTTGAAGGCATTACCAATGTGCTGGAAAATGAAGGTCACTGCTATGGAAGAATCTAGAAGACTTGACATAGAGGATTCATTCAAAATCTTCTCAGACTTGAAAGCTTACGAATTCAGGGAAGATTTTACAAGTACAGCTGCAATAATCAAAGCTCTGGAGGAACCAAAGACCACAGCACTCGCAAAGACATCAAATGACATTCAAGAAAACTCATCAAGCAATCTTCATGAATTGGATGAGATGGAAGAACAAATGGCTCTAATGATGAACAGAATTCGAAGAATGAAGAGTGGACATCCAGTCACTCAGAAGTTTATCAAAAGGACTCATGAGAAAAGAAAAGATGATGAATATATTTGTTTCAACTGCAAGAAACCTGGACATTATAAGGCTGAATGTCCAGAACTGACCAAGAAGACGCCACCAAGAAGAATTGGTAGAAGAGCACTCCTTGCTGGAGATGAGTCAGATTATGAAGCTGGTACTGAAAAACTATCAGATGACACAGCTTTAATGGCACACATGGAAGATCCAAATGAGGTATGTGAATCTAATTCCAAATATTCCTCAGCTCAAATTTCCATGCAAATGCGTGTTCTTCGACTGCTGACTCCAATCCAAAAAATCTAGAATTAGAAGAAACTCTTGACGAATAGATGAATCAGCTAGTAACTATTCAAGCCGGTTATGAATCAATTAAAGCTGAAAAAGAGAATCTAATTCTTGAAGTTGAAAGATTGAAGTCTGAACTAAAAATGTTGAAACCGACTAAAAATGATAAAGCAAAGATTCAAGATCGACCTCATCGCATCGGCGACGAAAGAATCGAATCATTTGCTCAATCAAGTTCGCCATCTTGGATTCAAATCAGGAAAACCATATAGAGACAAAACTCGTTTAGGATTTGATACACAGCAATCATCTAAGAATGGAACCAGCAAAGCTGCGAAACCTAGTACCAAAACTGGTATTAAGTTTGTAGCTGAACAACTTCCTCAAACTGAGAAAATTGCTGAACCAGTAAAGCCAGTATCACATAGGATAAATCAGTTTTCCAAGAAAACAACTAGATTTACCAACAAAGGTAAACCAAATGGTAAATCAGCTGTATCTCAAGAAAACCGAACTGGGAAATCAACTACCAGGTCCACAAAAACCAATCAAGTCAAGAACCAGAAAAATTACAATCAAAGTAAATCCAAGAATGTCAATCATTCAAAGATTCACACATTTAGGGGGAAAGGAAGATTATATCCCACTGATGATGATTGGAATTTTACTGCATCTACCAATAAAACTGATAATAGCAATCATTCCAAACAGAAAACTTATCACAAGTTTCAGTCCAAAACTCAGTAGAGAGCTAATCTCGGTTCTCAGAAAAAGTCTCAGTACCAATGTCAGTCTAGAACTCAGTACAAAAGGAATGATGGTTATTATTCAAGTTTCAATAGAAAGCATGATGGAAACAAATTTCAGCCAAAAGATCCGAGAGATCATATAAATAAGACACAATCCAAACATAGACACTACGGGAGTGTGACTTACATATATGAAAACAAGTGCAACAATATCCGAATATTAACTAAAGGATATCACCCCAGAGTTGTACTGACAACTGACCCCTATAGACCCAAACTGAGTTGGGTACCTAAAACTATTTAATTTTTATTGCAGGATATATGGTACTTTGACAGTGGTTGCTCTAGGCACATGACAAAAAGTAAAGACTGTCTCAGTAATTTTATTGCAAAAGATGGACCAAAGGTTAATTTTCGAAGTAAAGACAAACCTGGATACACCAAAGGATATGGTACCTTAATCAGGAATGGTCTTACAATCAAGAATGTATCTTATGTATAAGGATTACACTACAATCTACTCAGCACCAGTCAATTCTGTGACATGGGATACAAAGTTACTTTTGACAAAGAATTCTGCGTTGTCGTCAGCGAATCAGCTTATCAAGTTGTTTTAGCCGGAAGAAGAAAAGAAAATATGTATGTAGTAGACTGGACAACAGCCGTTGCTGAAACTTGTTTGCTTGTGCATACCAAATCAGAAATCAGTTGGCTATGGCACAAGAAACTGAGTCATCTTAACTTTGATGACATCAACACACTTGTTAAGAAACAGTTAGTCATTGGACTACCGGAAATATCATATAAGAAGGACAACTTATGTGATGCTTGTCAACAAGGAAAGCAAACAAAAGCAAGTTTCAAGACCAAGTCTCGGCATTCAACAACCAGACATCTGGAGTTATTACACATGGATTTATTTGGCCCTATTACACCAATTAGTATCAGTGGAAAGGAGTATACATTGGTGGTAGTAGAAGATTTTTCAAGATACAATTGGGTAATATTCTTAACTAAGAAAAGTGAAACCAAGCAAAGACTTACAGAACTACTCAAGAGACTTCAGAATCAGAAAGGAGTATCAGTTGTGAAAATAAGATCAGATAAGGGAACTGAATTCCTCAACAGCGTAATTATTGAATACTGTGAAGAGAATGGTGTCTTACACCAACTTGCTGCCACAGGAACACCTCAACAGAATGGTGTAGCTGAAAGAAGAAACAGAACACTCAATGAAGCAGGGAGGACTATGATCTGTGAAGCAAAACTACCTGAAAGATATTGGGCGTATGGCGATTAACACAGCTTGTTATACACAGAACAGAGCTCTCATGAACAAAAGACATGAGAAGACCCCTTATGAAATTTGGAATGGAAGAAAACCAAATGTCTCATACTTTCATGCTTTTGGAAGCAAATGTTTCATACACAACAATGGGAAAGATCAACTTCATGTTTTTCAGCCCAAAGCTGATGAAGGAATCTTTCTAGGATACTCAAGTGTCAGCAAAGCTTTTAGAGTACTAAACGTACAAAAGGACACTCAAGCATGAAGAATCAATTCATGTGGTATTTGATGAACCAAACTTCCCTGGTGAAACAACTGAAGACAGACCAGAACCAGTTTCTCAGTCTCAGTTACCAATCTTACTAGAACCAGCTTTTGTTGACATTGGGAGACTACAAATTTCAGAATGTTCAAATCCAGATCAGTCTCAGGTTCCAACTACTCAACAAACCACACCTGAACTACATGTTCCTGATCCAACTGAAGAAACTCAAGAACCAGTTCTTGAAGAACCAGTCGAACAAGATATAAATTCTTTGATACAGACACCCACGTATCAATGGATGAGAGATCACCCTGAAGAACAAGTAATTGGTGATACTCAAGCTGGAGTTCGAACAAGACATCAACTAGATGCAATGATTGCATGTTTCCTATCACAATCTGAACCCAAAGAAATAGAAGAAGCTTTGAAAGATCCAGATTGGATATTAGCAATGCAAGATGAACTGAATGAGTTCGAAAGAAATCAAGTATGGGAATTGGTAGAAAGACCAGCTCATGTCAATATTATAGGAACCAAATGAGTTTTCAGAAACAAACTTGATGAAGATGGGAATATTATCAGAAACAAAGCTAGACTTGTAGCTAAAGGATACTCTCAAGCAGAAGGCATAGACTTTGATGAAACCTACGCACCAGTTGCAAGATTAGAAGCAATCAGACTATTTCTTGCCTTTGCAGCTCATAAGAAATTCAAGGTTTACTAGATGGATGTTAAAAGCGCATTTTTAAATGGAATTCTTGAAGAAGAAGTATGTTCAACAACCACCTGAATTTGAAATCAAAGATCAAGCTGATAAAGTTTTCAGACTAAGGAAAGTTCTTTATGGATTAAAACAAGCACCAAGAGCTTGGTATGAAACTTTGTCTCAGTTTCTAGTAGATAATGGATTTATCAAAGGGACTATAGACAAAACCTTGTTCAGAATGAAAAATGGTGAAAATACTCTACTTGTTCAAATTTATGTTGATGACATCATCTTTGGATCGGAAGATGAACAATTATGTGAGAAATTTGCAAGTTTGATGAAAAGCAAATTCCAAATGAGTATGATGGGAGAATTGAATTACTTCCTTGGATTACAAGTTAAACAATTAGATGATGGAATTTTCATTCACCAAACCAAGTTTACAAGAGAACTTATCAAAAAGTTTGGCATGGAAAAATAAACTAGAATTTCTACACCAATGGGGACCAACATCAGATTAGATGAAGATAAAGAAGGCAAAGATGTTGATCAAACACTTTACAGAAGAATGATTGGAAGCTTACTCTATCTTACGGCAAGTAGGCCAGATATATCTTTTACTGTCGGTGTATGTGCAAGATTTCAGTCAAAACCAAAAGAAAGTCATCTCACAGTTGTGAAAAGAACATTGAAATATCTGAAAGACTCAGATGGAGTTGGAATTTGGTATTCAAAAGAAGGAGAATTCAAGCTAATAACTTATTCAGACTCAGACTATGCTGGATGCAAAGTGGATAGAAAAAGCACATCAGGCACATGTCAGTTACTAGGAAATAGACTTGTGTCATGGTTTAGCAAAAAGCAAAACTCAATCTCAACTTCTACAGCTGAAGCTGAATACATAGCAGCTGGAAGTTGTTGTGCTCAAGTTTTATGGATCAGACAGCAATTAAGATATTATGGGATAGAAGAAGGAATGATTCCCATAATGTGTGATAACACAAGTGCAATTGCAATCACCGATAATCCAGTTTTACACTCAAGGACAAAGCACATTGATGTGCGTCACCACTTCATAAGAGATCATGCGAGAGAAAAAGGATATAACGATTCTTTATGTACCAACGAAGATCACCAAGAGATATCTTTACAAAGCCATTGGACAAAGACAGATTTGCCAACCGAGAACCGAATTGGGGATAATCAAAGTCGGTTGAAATCGCTAAACGAAATTCGTCAAGGGTATTAATCTTTGTTATGTTGGGTGCGCTCACTTAACAGATTAGTCATTGACATCAACAATTTCAAACTGATCAACTAAAATTGAAACTGACAGACTTTTACTGAAACTGAAAGTTATATCTACAAACTGACTTCAATCTCAGTTTCTATCCCAGTCAACTTAAGTCAAAGGTTGACAAGATAAAAGCGACATCGGTTATATCGCATTTAATTACTGCAGTTCTTTTTGTCAGAATATTGCGTGTACACTCCACGATTGTCAGAACAGTGCATACATTGGTTACCCAAACCATCATGGAATTTGAAAAGTTGTACTACTCAACCGCCAGTCTTTCCTACCTATTTATTCATCCCTTGTTCACACTACTTTCAACCAAGTTTCAAATTCCTCATCTCTTTCATTAAAACAGAATCAGACTCTTCGCAACCCTCTCCTCTCAAAAATCAATTTTCATGTTCACACCCCGTTATGGCCACTTCAGACAAATTAAAACAACAAAGACTAATAACAGAGCTAGATGAATTTTCATTCGAAATGTATGAAGCCTTGTGTCAAAACACTCTGTTAGCAAGTCACATCTGTGCAAAGATTGAAAAACAACCAGGATTAAGAAATATTCTGGAAGTTACATTCAAAGAAAAATGTGACTTGGAAGGTATTTTGCAATTTTGGCAAAATATGTGTTTGGTAAGAGACTTTCTAATGACAACAGTTCGTGGATATCGAATTGCTATCAACGAAAAAGTCATGATGTCACTTTTTGGCTTTGCAAATTCTTCTGTGACATCAACAGATTTGTCTACATTACCATTGGATAGGACTACATTTCTAAAGAGGCTAACTTTTTCTATGGTACCAATCGAAGTTGGTATTCATGTTGACAAAATCAAGCCAGAATTTGGACACCTCGGCGGATGGCTCGGCAAGCATATCATTGGAAAATCCAAAGGAATCGATACATCTGTCGAAGAAGAAAACATCTATCTAATGAACATTATCTGGGATGAAATAGAATTCAATTGGGCAGGTTATATAGTCAAACAGCTAAAGAAGCAACATTTAGCCGAATTAGACAGTATACATAGAGCTCAAGCTGAAGGTCAGGCAACTGTTGGTAGATTTCGACTGAAGAAAACACTCAGTGGAATCATTCAATTTTATCTAGAAAGACTTAAGAAAGGGAAGCAAGCAAGGCAAGCTGAAACTACAAAAGAAATAATAGCAAAAACAGGAACAACTTCTCAACCTGAAGCAGGTCAGAAAACTGTGTCTCAGCAGGAAACTGAACAAAGAGGAACCAAGCGAAAGGCAGACTCAGCACAAGAAAGATCAGTTGCAAGATGTTTATACCCAGCAACCTCAAGTATGACATCACCAACTGAGGGGGAACAACAACAACAACAGCTGACAACTGAAGACATAGGGAAAACCACTATTGCTGATATTACTTCTCAATCACAACATCAATCAGTTCAGCAATCAGCCCCAGTTTTTGAAGCTAATAAAATTGTCAGACTAATGAAAATGAAGCTTAAACCAGAGGATTCTCGTGATGCTAATCTACAGATTGAAGAAAAGTTACTCTTGGAGAAATTGGAAATCGGAGATCTATATGCTCTATTTCCTATATCAGAGTTTCTTGAAAAATGTTTCAAAAGGTTTACTGAACTAGCTCAAAGGAGAGAATCAACCACATCATCTGCTCCTAAAGACAGTTCAAAGAAAATGGATGATGATGAAGATGATCATACAAGAAAAGAAGCTGATATGACTACAGTTTTGCCTTCAGATATTCAACCTCTAACTACGCAAACTGTAAGTCAGCAAGAAGAGTTGCCAGTTGGAAATCAGACAACTGACACTCAACAAGCAGCTGATAAAACTGATAATCGACAATTAATGATTATTGAAGACATCACTCACCCCAAAGATCAACCTGAAACGACATATGATCCTTCTGACATCCTAACAAAGGATGAGTTGGACAAAGTTCAT
Source organism: Gentiana straminea (assembly GCA_036785695.1). Lineage (NCBI taxonomy): Eukaryota > Viridiplantae > Streptophyta > Magnoliopsida > Gentianales > Gentianaceae > Gentiana > Gentiana straminea. Next base: position 6,489,089 of record JAVUPR010000224.1, on the reverse strand, counting down.
GAAAATTTGAAGATTGTGCTCAGTCACAAGGATGCACAAAATGGCCTTCTATCAAATATTTCTGGATATCTCGATTATAGAACCAAAACTGATGTCTCAGTTCATGCAAGACTAGAGATGATCCACAAATCCAGTTCAAGTTCTGCTTCAGAAATTCTATTACTAAAACAGAAACTAGAAGACTCAACCGCAGTAGATCGGGAAACTCATGCTCAAGCTTATTGGCACATGAATCAGCATATCTACGGGTTAGAAACTCACTTAAGGAAGTAATTACTTCTCGGCCAACGTATATCGGCCGACCAACGAGGCAACCCATGCCTTGGTAGATCGCTATATGATGCCAAAAAGGGGAAGTCAAGTTACTTAAAGAGATGAAGCGACTTGAAGAAGAATTGCAAAGATACAAATCAGATCCTAAGTTCCTAAGGAAAGAACTAACTGATGAGCAGCTCATTGAGAAATACAGTCAACCTGGAGAAAAGAGAGCTACTCTTACAAAGGATCTGTGGATGAAGTTTATCAACGATCACAATCCTATTAAAGCCAAGTACAAGGATAGGACATTTGAAGAATCCTTGAACTACTTTTTTCTGATATATTCTCAAAGCAGAAAATGGCACAATACAAGAAGAATCAGAGGATTGATGACAAATTGAAGATTAAAGACAAGACTGAACAAATGAAAGCTGATGTAGTCGAATTTGAAAAATACTACTTGAAAGAATCAGACTTACCAAAGCTACTTCTATGGAGAAGATGGAAAGAAGGAAGTCAAGTTGACTACAACAAGACATTTTCAAAGGAAGACTCCAAGCTAGAAAATGAATATCATATGTATGACAAAGAAAAGAAGTTTATTTCAGTTAAGAAAAAGCTTAGTCTTTAATCTCAGTTGTTTGGACTAAATGAAACTATTCCAGTTTTTGATCATTCTAATGAAATCCAGTTTTCCAGTTTTACATTGTTTTGATCTTTAAGCTTTTCTTTTAGGGAGAGCTTTGGCATCATCAAAAAGGGGGAAATTGTTGGAAATAAAATTTATGTTTTGATGATAATTCATCATAATTATTCAAAGTATTATTTTAACCTCATTGATGAAGTGCTGAAGCTAGCTGTTATAGTGAAAAGCTAAAAGATGTCTAGAACTAAATGTTTAGGTTTTACTAGAGTCTGATATTTGTATAGGTTACATCAGACAAGCACTGTAATAGTTAGTGTGTCGTAAAACTGAAAACTGGAAATCATTTTGAAAACTGGAAATCATCAAGATAAACAAACTGACTCTGAATACACCTAAATGAAACTGAAGAAGATAAGTTCGCTAAGGGACACAGACTCAGTTGGCTTATCTGGAAATTGAAGAACTGAGGGTCACAGACTCAGTTATTGAAGATCGAAGAACTGAGGGTTCAAACTCAGTTATGAAGACTACGTCGAGACTGTAAAGTTAGACTTCAGGCAAGATTGTGGTGACCTGAACTGACTTTATGGATCTTGTATGAAGACCTAAGAATCATAAGGACAATGAATTCTTAGATGATAATGAGTCATGGTGTACTCTGATTAAATAAATTATAATCAGATGAAAATTTGGAGTACTGATATTTGAAGAAGAGTAAAATCTTAGTTAATGGTCCAAGTCAGTCAAGAAACTGACAAGTGATAAACTCAATATAAAACTGATAAGGATACTCAGTTTTATAAGTCAGTGATCCGATAAACTGATAAGTACAAATAACGTTGTAAAGGAAGCAATTTCATTGGATGAAATACTGACACAGCAGAACGGTTAGAAATATATCCGTTACAAGATAGACATTGATACAATTCGAATTCAAGCCAAGTGAACGTTGGACCTCATACTATAAATAGAAGACTTTGCACCAAGGATTAAAATATACAAGAACAAAGATAGAGATTTAACAAGAATTAACGTGTGGATTAATTATTCGAATTGCTATCATCTTTACGCTATAACAAGATAGAATCAAGAAATTCTTCAAGTGTTCAAGCTACCAAGAATTTATCAAGAATCAGACACTTTGAAGAACCACAAACCGATGAGAGATAAATTTATGATCATTATTATGACATTTCGCCCCACTTCGATACCATTTTGAGCATTATTGTATCAAATCAAGTCAAAATTACTAAGTTTTATTCAAATGTATAATTAGTAGTTATTATATAAATTATCGTATTTTTATAAGTTTTTATAAGTTTTTGCACCGGTTTTAGTGACCGGAGTGTCGTGTCTCGTTTTACGCGGGTATTTTCTCGTTTGTTTCTTTGCGTAATCCTAAGATGAACGAAATCCCGAGTATCGATGGGAATGACCCTTCAAAACGACATTTTCAGAAAAAGTGTTCTTCACGAAAGTTATAGATCTTCAAGTAAACGTTCCGATGCACTTTGAATCACGTTAATCGGACTTCTACAACTCAAGTTATGAAGCGTCACTAGTTCAAGTGATCAACTAGTGAAAATCCCGTAAAAGACTCGACATACGAATGGCTCATCAAAAAGACGTTATCTGAAAAAGTGTTCTTAATGAAAGTTGTAGATATTCATATAAGCTTTCCAATGCAATTTAAATTATGAAGATTGGAGTTCTACAACTTAAACAGTGATCAAGTGGCTAATCGATTTGGGTTAATAAAAATCCCGAAATAGCTTCGGAGGAACACGAGGTAATCAAGAAGGCGTTTTCTGGAGAAGAGTCCTTCATGAAAGTTGTAGAGTTTCTCGAGACCTTAATTTTGGCATTTCGTTTGCAATTTTTGGAGGTCTACAACTCAAGTTATGGCTATTTTATCGATAAGCGCCGCAATAGAAACGCCGGGAAAAGTGCAGATTTTTTCTCAACTTGATTTTAACCAACTTGATGGTGCATGTGAGGATTTATCATTACACCCACCATCTTCTTACCACTTGCTAGCATCTTCATCATTTTCCATCGCCATATATATGTATATATATATATATATATATATATATATATATATATATATATATATATATATATATATATATATATATATATCAACCTCCCCTATAAATACCTCCCCAATTCCATCAAAAATGCTTGCCCCATCTTGGCCACTCTTGGCCAAGATCTCTCTTCTCCACCTCCTCCCATTTCTTCCATTCCCTTTTTCTTCATCTTCCGTTCTTCATCTCTTTTCTCGTTTTATTTTATTTTCGGGCCCGTATATACATGTCTATGTATGTATATATGTTTTTATAAATAAATAGAGTAGTATCGTTGTAATGCTCGAGAGAGTTACCGAAAAGTTGTTATTAAAGTTGTTGTTATTTTCGAGAATACGGCTTTGATTTGCACTTAACGGGTAATTTTATCAAGTTATTACTTTTGTTGTTTATATTTATATATATATATATATATATATATATATATATATATATATTATATCTATCACTATGTTAAACTAAAAATATGTCTAGCCAAGATATGAATCGAATTAGTTAATCTTTTCGTAAAATGAATGATCGACTAAGTAATCATGATTAAAACTAATTATAATGAATCTTTTTCTATTTTGCAACGTATTGATAATATATTCGGATTGACGTAATTAATCAAGATGAATCGCAACATATAACCTGACGATGAACTGACCAGAGAAGTTAGGATATGAGATAAAAAATAGAAAAACCGGAGGGTAAAATTGGCCGAGTGAAAACGTGACAACGGAACCCGATTTCCTACCCGGGGCAGATTTGTCCTGGAAAGATGAATCTTATTGAAATTTGTACTCGAGATCTTAATAATGTTAAAATCACGCTTTAATTGAAACTACACCGTTTGTGTTAAATCGATCCGCTTGACAACCGGAGCCTCTTGAATAACATCGGCCGTCCGACGAACGGAATAACCTCTTTTATCCGGGGTAGATTTGTACTCGGTACACTGCTTCGTACTAACTAAGATTAGCATGGGGCGATTGTGGACCTTGGACCGATGACATTTGACATATGACAATTTCATACGCTCGTGTGAGGAGGAGTTGTCTAGCTTAGGAGTACACCGATTCATATATAATTTACACCTTGAATAAAGGAAGATAAACTATATATTGGTCTCATTTATTTCTATATAAAAATATATTGATTCATATAAAGTATTCTTGGCTAGATCCAAAAATATATATTATATTAGTATTTATTTGTTTTATTTTATATATTTTACTAACATCTAACTCTAACATTACTAACTAATCTATATATATTTAATATCTATCTAACTATCTAACCCGAGGAAAAGTTAAAAAGCTGCGACTTAGATCGAGTTAATAATAGCTTCTTGGTGTTTAACCCCACTTAAAAGAATTACCATGTTTTCCCTGAGGAATACGACCTGACTCACCATACTAGCACTACAATTTGACCCGGTACACTGCCGGTTAGGATCTGTATAGCCTAGGTAATGTCCGTCAGCTTTTTGGCGCCGTTTCCAAGGTTAGGTTTAGGTCTGTCAGTATTTTGGCGCCGTTGCCGGGGAAAACGTCGCTAATTTCTTTCTTTGTGTCTAGGGTTACTACTTGTATTAGCTCAAAATTCTCGAGGATAAGTCAACACTCTTCTTATCACATTTCTTTTTTATTTTCCGTTGGTATCTACCTTCTTTTAGTTACCAATTTTCTTCTTCTACCAATTTCGAGTTATTTTCTATTTTCGATAGTAGAAAGTAAACGCGGTTCGTTTATTTTTGTTGGTACCTACCTATTGGTAAGATACAAATTAAAAAAAAAAAAAAAAAAAAAAAAATACACTCGGTAATTACCGAGAGAAAAAAAAAAGTGGTTTTTTTCTTATCGATTTCGTGTTATTTTCTATTCGATATTTTCTATTCCACAAGAATTGTCAAATCGAGTTATGAAAACGGCCGAAATCAGTAATGAAACACCATCTGATTCAGGTTTTATCTATTTCAAGTTATTTTTCTATTTTTCGATAGTTGATGACCAGAAGTGGTAAGGCCCCACTCACTCCTTATAGGCTGATTTAAACACTTACGAAAGGCGAGTTAAGAGTAGAGAGTAAACGCGGTCATATCGATCGGGGAAATCCCGACCAAGTATCATTTTCAAATCGAAATACGAGAATGACTGAAACTAGTGATGAAACACCTGAACGAGGGCTTGATCATGCCCAAGGGAATATTAATAAATAAAATAAAAATAGAAATAATCGAAATTGGAAGCAGTTGGAAGGAACCAAGTTTGAAAGGGCCAATTCAAACCGAACCTTATCCAAATCAACCCAAATTCATCTCGGTTCAACCGATAAGGCAACACCATATCCAATGCATATTTTGAAGAAAAAGGTACGAGAATGATGAAACACGAGTCATTCGAGGAAGCTTTACCATATTCATCTAATGACAAGGGTAAGGGAGGTATACATTCTATCCCTATTACAAAGATGAAGTTGGATAAAAAGTATGTATGTTTTCTTGACGATTTTAGTAAGGGAGAAGTTTGGGAGTTAATCATGAGAGCGTTGTCTTCAACACTTACAATTCATTGAAATATCCATGCATTACACTAGAATCTTGTTCTTGTGTGTACACTTTGTGTTTTTTTTTTTTTTTTTTTGGATTGTACTAACACGCAGGTAATTGAAGAAGATGACTTCAGCAATAATGTGAAAGCTCGCAAACCTAAAGCTCGAAAATCAAAGGAAAAGGTCAAGAATCGTTTGGATTGGTGGGAATTGTCTAACCTCTGTTGGAAACCGGTATTGAAGAAGGATGCGGTGCGTGAGGATGACCCACCACCAGTGCCTTAAAAACTGAAGCACGGTAAAGTCTGGCTATAGACTATAAATGTAGTCAATGACGGGTACTATCCTTCCTTTTTACTCCTTAAGCATTTATTTTTAGTGGATTATGTGCTTAATTGTTACGTGCTTTTGTGAGTAATTGTTAGAAGTATCCCGTTTTGTTTAGTATATTATATTAGTTAATCCTTATCATTTTAGTCGAGCAAACGACGTTAACCAAAAGCGCTACCGGGAGGCAGCCCGTAAAAATGTTAAATATAATAATTACTTATACTTTGGATGATACTTTGCGAATACTTCGGATTGATTTTCATTTTGTTTCACCAAGTCTTAGGATGAATGTTTGAATGTCATTATAACGGGAATGATTAGGTGGTTATCCGAAAATCCTGATGGAAAAAAAGAGAAAATTCAAATGCATCATTTCTTGGACTTAGGTTGTTAGAACGATTTGAAATAACCCTTGAGGATCTGGGTATAAAAGACTCAGAGTTAATACTTTGTCACACATTTCATATCATGATCTAGTCTGTTTTAAATTTCAAATAATGTGTGACATGTATTAGTTCAACTACTGTGGAATATTGTGTGTTTTAAATCAATAAAAGTTTATGTGGTGTGTTTATCTACCCTTTTGCATTACACTTTCACACTCCACATACTTTTATTTTATTTGCACACACAACGGTCATAACTTTGGCCCACCCACCCATCCTTTTTTATCATCCGAGTATTTGTTTTGACTTGTTTTAGTGCACCATTGCTTTCCCAACAACTTATTTACACTCACTTTACATTGAGGACAATGTAAGTTCGTAAGTGGGGAGTGGAGTCGTTGGTCTAGCAATGGAATTAATGTTTATTTTGTATCAATAAATCCCTTAGTTTTCGATTTTTTTCGAGCATTATTTAGTTGATTAAAATAAATTGTATAAGGTATATATTTCATGGATTTGAAGATATAATGATCAATTTGGATGTGTATAACCAACGTGAACCGTAAGTGCATTGTAATTCCAAATATATTTGTGTAACATGAATTCCTTCACGTAAGCCTTTGATATTGAAGCGAAAATTTTAAACTGTATCCATTCAGTATTCTAGTGATTTATCCTATGATAGCAGTAACTTAGTACCTAACTTTTGAATGTGTACTGTGAATATCTGAAGGTTTGAATGTGATAGGAAGGATATAAGTTAAAGAAGAATACCAAATTAAGATGAACTATCTATATGTCGGTTGTAGCTACCAATGATTTGAGTGCAGTAGGGCGTTATCACGAAACGTCCTATATCACTATGAGGTTTAAAAGCTCCCGACTGCCTGATGATAGTAGTCCAGCTAGGGGGTTATCACGAAATGTCCTATTGCTGGGAATGAAGGCATATGCTACACATGTGAAATTAAGTTCATCAAAAGAGAAAAAAAAAAAAAAAAAAAAAAAAAAAAACCATAAAAAAAATGACAATATGGAAATATGGTTGGAAACTTAGTTATCTTCTGACTATCCCCAGTATAAACTGAATGATATGCTTTAGGGATTATCCTAATAAGTACACGGAAGGACTTTGTGTGGAACTGTTACTGCTTCTACCTAGGAAAGTCATTAGGACTGTCTGAATGGATATTTGTGCGTTTGCTTGAATTATTCAAGAGAGGATAGTGGAAATTGAAGAGGCTTGTCACACACACACACTCTGTTATACATTTATATTGAGGTTAACGCCTGGTCGTAATTCTAATGGTTGCAGCATCTGGTTGTCCCTTATATCTTATACCTTCATGAATTTATCTCTTATTCATTTTGTTTTATCGCTTGTTTTGCTCGAGGACGACCAAAAGCTAAGTAGGGGGGTTGTGATGAGAGATAAATTTATGATCATTATTATGACATTTCGCCCCACTTCTGATACCATTTTGAGCATTATTGTATCAAATCAAGTCAAAATTACTAAGTTTTATTCAAATGTATAATTAGTAGTTATTATATAAATTATCGTATTTTTATAAGTTTTTATAAGTTTTTGCACCGGTTTTAGTGACCGGAGTGTCGTGTCTATTTTACGCGGGTATTTTCTGTTTGTTTCTTTGCAGAATCCTAAGATGAACTGAAATCCCGAGTATCGATGGGAATGACCCTTCAAAACGACATTTTCAGAAAAAGTGTTCTTCACGAAAGTTATAGATCTTCAAGTAAACGTTCCGATGCACTTTGAATCACGTTAATCGGACTTCTACAACTCAAGTTATGAAGCGTCACTAGTTCAAGTGATCAACTAGTGGAAATCCCGTAAAAGACTCGACATACGAATGGCTCATCAAAAAGACGTTATCGAAAAAGTGTTCTTAATGAAAGTTGTAGATATTCATATAAGCTTTCCAATGCAATTTAAATTATGAAGATTGGAGTTCTACAACTTAAACAAAGTGATCAAGTGGCTAATCGATTTGGGTTAATAAAAATCCCGAAATAGCTTCGGAGGAACACGAGGTAATCAAGAAGGCGTTTTCTGGAGAAGAGTCCTTCATGAAAGTTGTAGAGTTTCTCGAGACCTTAATTTTGGCATTTCGTTTGCAATTTTTGGAGGTCTACAACTCAAGTTATGGCTATTTTATCGATAAGCGCCGCAATAGAAACGCCGGGAAAAGTGCAGATTTTTTCTCAACTTGATTTTAACCAACTTGATGGTGCATGTGAGGATTTATCATTACACCCACCATCTTCTTACCACTTGCTAGCATCTTCATCATTTTCCATCGCCATATATATGTATATATATATATATATATATATATATATATATATATATATATATATATATATATATATATATATCAACCTCCCCTATAAATACCTCCCCAATTCCATCAAAAATGCTTGCCCCATCTTGGCCACTCTTGGCCAAGATCTCTCTTCTCCACCTCCTCCCATTTCTTCCATTCCCTTCTTCTTCATCTTCGTTCTTCATCTCTTTTCTCGTTTTATTTTATTTTCGGGCCCGTATATACATATGTCTATGTATGTATATATGTTTTTATAAATAAAAGTAGTATCGTTGTAATGCTCGAGAGAATTACCGAGAAAGTTGTTATTGAAGAAGTTGTTATTTTCGAGAGAATACGGCTTTGATTTGCACTTAACGGGTAATTTTATCAAGTTATTACTTTTGTTGTTTATTATATGTTATATATATATATATATTATATCTATCTATTTATATCTATTTAAACTTAAAAATATGTCTAGCCAAGATATGAATCGAATTAGTTAATCTTTTGGTAAAATGAATGATCGACTCTGGTAATCATGATTAAAACTAATTATAATGAATCTTTTTCTATTTTGCAACGTATTGATAATATATTCGGATTGACGTAATTAATCAAGATGAATCGCAACATATAACCTGACGATGAACTGACCAGAGAAGTTAGGATATGAGATAAAAAAATAGAAAAACCGGAGGGTAAAATTGGCCGAGTGAAAACGTGACAACGGAACCCGATTTCCTACCCGGGGGCAGATTTGTCCTGGAAAGATGAATCTTATTGAAATTTGTACTCGAGATCTTAATAATGTTAAAATCACAGTTTAATTGAAACTACACCGTTTGTGTTAAATCGATCCGCTTGACAACCGGAGCCTCTTGAATAACATCGGCCGTCTGACGAACGGAATAACCTCTTTTATCCGGGGTAGATTTGTACTCGGTACCTGTTCAGACTAACTAAGATTAGCATGGGGCAGTTGTGGACCTTGGACTGATGACATTTGACATATGACAATTTCATACGCTCGTGTGAGGAGGAGTTGTCTAGCTTAGGAGTACACCGATTCATATATAATTTACACCTTGAATAAAGGAAGATCTGTCTCATTTATTTCTACTAAAAAATATTGATTCAGTAAAGTATTCTTGGCTAGATCCAAAAATATATATTATATTAGTATTTATTTGTTTTATTTTCTGTTTTACTAACATCTAACTCTAACATTACTAACTAATCTAACTGATCTAACTATCTAACCCGAGGAAAAGTAAAAGCTGCGACTTAGATCGAGTTAATAATAGCTTCTTGGTGTTTAACCCCACTTAAAAGAATTACCATGTTTTCCCGAGGAATACGACCCGACTCACCATACTAGCACTACAATTTGACCCGGTACACGCCGGTTAGGATCTGTATAGCCTAGGTAATGTCCGTCGGCTTTATAGGCGCCGTTTCCAAGGTTAGGTTTATGTAAAAGTTAGATAAAAGAAATCGATTGCATTGTATTTTACACACGGAAATTGTCGTTCGACAGATGATAGGTATTACAGCAGACTGATGAACCTGCTCATAATATACCTCGATTAATTCAAGATTATATTGGAAGATTACATGGAAAATGACAGCTAACAACCTCTGACTTATCAAACAAATCAGTGGTTGAGATTAAAAGGACGTTGGGATGATTCAGGATTTTATCCAATGGATATAAGTCAAGGGTGGACAGACTGCACTGTCAAAAAGCAATTCTGACAGTGTCAGTCCTATGAATAGTGACAGAAAGCAAGTCAAATGGGACAGAACCAGGAATGGCTACATTTGAATTTCAAATACAAGTCACATGCTTTCCTACCTATAAATAGAGGACTTCCAACTCAGAAAATGCAGATGAAGATTGATGAACTTTTAAGAGATATTTCTAAGCTGCAAAACACCCTGCTGAACTTACTGAGCTTAAGGCTACTGATCCAGAGAAAATCTTCAAGTGTATTCTGTATTCAAGCTACATCAAGTATACACACTTGAAGACTGCAAGCTGCTGATTATATCATCCTAATCAAGCTGCTGCAATTGAATCATTTACTTGATTCATTCTTTATTTTATAAAGAACCTGCTGAAGACAGTGAAGCACAGTTGTGTGAAAGACTGTTGTTTGTGGTGGAGCTGGTGAAGAGGCAATCCTACCCTTCAAGGACTAGTGGAAGACTTAGGAGCAGCAATCCTACTTGTTCCCAGTTTTCAGTTTGTGAAGCCATAGTCATTGGTGAAGGACAAGCAACCTTAGGAATCTTTGTAACAGCAACATCAAAGATCTCTAGTGAATTACCTCCAACATCACAGGAGAAGAGTGGACTGACAGGATTACACCACCTGGAACCACTATAAAATCTGCCTACTTACTTTCTGCATTTACATTCTGCACTTAGTTTATTATACACATCAATCTACTGAATCTAGCAACTGAAATCACACACATACACTACTGAGTATCTAATACTTAGTATCATATTTAACAACAAGTATTAAGGCTTAATTTTGATATAATTCCGCTGCACAAATTCAGTAAACCAAACTGTCAGTAGACTACTGTTTATTAGCGAGGCTGCGAGGTGTCGACAGACTATCAAGTATCGTCAGTTTCTGCGAAGTTGCTGAATTTGTTAACTCCAAAAGTTTTAAGTGTTAAGTTTATTCACCCCCCCTCTAAACTTAACCAAAGCCTTTTCAAGGGACCAACAATTGGTATCATAGCAGTGCTTCTGTTCTGAAGAAATCCTGCATGTTGTGCTTGTGAAAATACTTTGAAACTTTTTCAAGTTACTGATTTTCAAAACCTTTCATCATGGATAACACCCAGTATGCTAGAACTATGCTGATGTGTTCTCTAGATAGATTTGATGAATATAAACGTCGAAAGCAGGCCTACCCTGCTGTAACTCATGATGAGATGATGGATGTACTAACTGATGGACCACTGGAGATTTCCAAGGCAGTAACAGTGGGTGATACTACAGAGTACATTCCAAAACCAAAAAGAGAATGGAATGCAGAAGACAGAAAAAGAGCAAACCTCAACAATATTGCTATTGATATCATTTATAGAATCTTGGATAGCAATATGTACATGAAGGGTAAAGATGGCAAAACTGCAAATGAACTTTGGGACAAGATACAGTTGATCTGTGAAGGCACTGATGCAATAAAGAAGAATAAAATCAGTGTGGTCAAAAAGAGGTTTAAAAAGTTCAAGATGCTACCAAATGAAACCATTGAGGAAATGCAATCAAGATTTGATGCTATCCTGGATGAACTTACCCTGCTGAGTGTAAGTTATTCAAAAGAACAAATAAACACAAAAATCTTGGAGGCTCTACCTGCAAAAGATGTTTGGAAAATGAAGGTGACTGCAATAGAAGAAATGAGAAAGCTACATGAAGAAGACACCTTCAAGTTGTTTTCTGATCTTAAGGCTTATGAATTTAGCAAAAAGCTTGTACCTGAGACTGAAAAAGAAGAGCCAAAGACCACTGCATTGGCTGCTTCACATCAAGATGAGACATCAGGTGGACAAGATGATCTGCTGGATGAGATGCAGGAGCAGATTGCCCTACTGAGCAAGAAAATCAGGATGATGAAGACTGGAAAGGCCCCTTCAAGAAATTTCACAAAGAGGCCTACTGAAAGGAAGAAAGAAGAACCAAAGAAAGACAATGACTATCTGTGCTTTCATTGCAAGAAACCAGGACACTTCAAACCTGACTGTCCTGAGTTAAAACAAAGTAAGGAACCTGATTATCTTTGCTTCAACTGCAAGAAGCCTGGACACTTTAGACCTGATTGTCCAGACCTATTGAAGACCAGGAGTCAACAAAGAAGACATGGCAAGAAGGCCATGGTTACTGAAGATGAATCAGGGTATGAAGTGGAATCTAAAAAGGGAAATGAATCAGATGACACATCATTGGTTGCTGATATGGAAGATTATGCTTTGATGGCTAATATGGATGAAACTGAGGAGGTATACAATACTGTATCAATAAACACTCCTGCTGGAAGTGATTGTGAATCAACTTGTGGTTCAAATCCTAGAAACTCCAACAATGAGGAGACTTTGGATGCCATCCTTAATCAACTGAGGATAATACATTATGGTTATGAGATTGTGAAGGCTGAAAAAGAAGCTCTTCAATTGGAAGTTGAAAGAATAAATGCTGAATTAAGAATTCTTAAAGGCAAAGAAAAGGAGGTTTGGACGAGAATCGGCATAAGCTCGCCGTACAATCGCAGGCTGGCCGAGTCCGTCGAACCATCTTGCTCATCTACTGCATACAAATCTGGAAAGCCTTATGGTGACAGAACAGGGCTTGGATTTGGAACTCAACAATCTAACAAGAATGGATCCAGTAAAGCTACTAAACCTAGTACCAGAATTGGTCCTAAGTTTGTGTCTGCACAAGATCCAACTCATAGTAAGATTGCTGAGGCAGTAAGGCCTACTGAGAATGCTTCAAGGAAGCAAAATAGTAAGTCAAAAAGGACAGCAGCACCTAACAAAAAGGGTAAATCCAAAAGTAGGACTGCTGGACCTTCTAGACCTACTGATAGCAGACCTGCTACCAAGTCTGCTGGACCACAAAAAGGTAAAGGTCAGAAATATTCCAAGGATAAGGATCCTAAATCTAAAAATGTTAATCATTCTAGGGATACTTATCTCAGGGGGAAAGGTAGACTGTTCCCTACTGATGATGATTGGAATATTCATGTACCTGCTGCTAGAAACAACAAGTATAACCATGCTGCTAGGGTAAAACCTAAGCAATGGAATCAACAAAGGACTCAGTGTTAAGGGTGTTTTTATATGTTTTATAAGGCTATATTTAATGATAATTTCCCCCGAATTTGTATTATTTGCATAAGAAAATAAGTGTTTAGATGAAATATTGAGCATGTGGTGTTTTTAATAAGTTAATCGTAAAATTGGTCGATTTATGCGTTCTATTGATGAATTTATACTTAATTGGACATTATTACATTTTGCGATATTTTTATGTGTTATAGATGCACAAATTCGAGCTCAAGAGGTGATTCAAAGATGATCAAGTCGGATTTAATTAAAGAGGAAGAGATAATGATGATTGGATTTGATTGAAGAGAGATAGAGATGAGGAAATCAAGTTTTCACGTCTCTGAACTGGCGTCCAGATTATTGAACGGCCGTCCAAGTGAACGGGCGTCTGCAGATAGTGGACGAGCGTCCAGGATGATATTTTTTGTTCAGGAAGTTTGGACGCTGGAGTGGACGCTGGCTAGACGTGCGTCCAATCCCAGCTCGGCCCGACTCAAATAAGTTTTGCAAGCTGGACGAGCGTCCGGGACCTTGAACGTGCGTCCGAGCGCCGACTTGACAAAGACCGACTCGAATCCTATATATAGCGGCGGGTATTAAACCCTAAAAGGAGATCATACACAATTTTTCATTCACTGAAAACCCTAGCAGCCGTATATTCCAAGGAGCACACAAGGAGATGAACCCTTCCAACCCAACAATCATGATCACCAACATGATTGTTGGCTAAGCACATCGCGGTGGGACAACGGATGAAACCGATCAACATCAACACCAACTAGATGATTTTTAGCTCCATGTTTAGTGAGTAAAAGTTACGCTTTTTCATCAATTGGATATTGTTCTTTATTGTTTATGTTTTATTTGAATCGAAAAGATCGATGGAACTACTTTTATGCTTTGAATTTGTGTGAGAATATTGTTCAAGCCTTAGTCTTTCAATTGATGCAATTAGTTGTAATTCGAGAGATCGTTTATAATTAGTTGAGTAGAGTTTTGGAGACGATCTCATGATCTTGTTTTGCATGCCGTTTAGTTTTCCTTGAGAAAGAAAACGAAACCCTAGAATTTGTTTAAAGGAATTTAATCGAATTCGTGATAGATCATTACTAAAAATCGTATCTTTAACTTGCCATCTAGTTGGGGTTGGGTTGGTTGATTGGTGGATTCCCGTTGCCTTGTCGTTTCTTTTTAATTACTTGATAAATCGAATAGTTCGTATCAATTTGATTGCTTCGTTTAGTTGTTTTTTTTTTCTAAAACCCTAGTTTTTACATACTGTTTCTGCGTATTTTCTGTTTTTAGATCGTAATTGGACGCCCGTCCACATAAGTGAACGCCCGTCCATAGTCGAATTTTCCTGTTTCCTGTTTTAGTTTAGTCTTACTCATTGTTTTTATATTATAGTTAGTATAGACCTTAGTTTTAGGTAATAAATTGTGACATAATCGTTATAATAACTGCACTTTAATCCGATAAATATTCGACTCCCTTAGGACGACCCGTTAACACCCTATTCTACGAGCCTTATACTTGGGGTGTTTCGGTTTATAAATTTAAAACGAGTTTTTACCGAACAATTTTTTGGTGCCGTTGCCGGGGAGTCGGTAACGGTTGTCGGATTCTTCAAAGTGTAGTTTTCTGAGTCGACAGTATTTTGGCCATAACTTTCGGCTCGAGTGTCGGATTGGCGCGCAGGACCCCAATTCGGAATGCTCGTTCCAACGCCGACGACGTGGCCGTTCGACACCGTTTTCGAGGTCAAAATCCACTGTTTTCCCTTCCATTTTAGCCCTAGAAGATTTCAACACGCTTTTTTTACCGTCTTAGTGTTTTTCCTGTTTTAAGTTTTTCGTAGGTAGGTTTCTTTTCCTGTTTCTGTTTCTATATCTTTTCTAAATAAAAAGAATTAAAAAAAAAAATTAATAATAATCAAAACTTTCTGAACGAGCGTTCACTCATACTGAACGCCCGTCTGCCCCTAGTTTGTCTTCTGGACGCCAGTTTAGTAATCTAAACGAGCGTCCACTTCCAGAATTTCCCCTGAACCAGCGTTCACTCATACTGAACGCCAGTTCACTCTCTTCAATTGACATTTCTTTTCTCTTCTCTCTTTCTAAACCCTCTAATTTCCTCTACATTTCGTTCTCATCAACCCTAAGGTTGATTTCTTTCCATTCTGCTCTTCTGGTTTATGCAAACCAGGAGTAAGAAGGGACCTCTTATCTTTAATCCCGAGCACGAGCGATCTATTATCGGGGAGAAAGCTCTTCCCTAATCCGGACATCATGGCTAACGAAGTCCCGAATGCGGATCCTCAAGCCCGGATGAATCGATCCTTCAACGGATGCAGGCAATACAGCAACAACAGAATCAACAAGCTGGCATAAATAATCAGTTTCAACAATTCCGTCAAAACCAGCTAAACTAGTTAAATCAAGACCCCTACGCTCCCTATCTTGACCAAGACTTTCTGGAAGGGCATAGACCTATTCGCCCTCCAGACATGGGACAAGCGAACTTCGATCTGAAAAATGGAGTGGTAGGACTGGTCCAGAATAGTTCTTTTCATGGTGCTGCCGACGAAGATCCTCGCTGACTTCTTGTCCACCTTCGTTCAAATCGCGAAGCGAGCCACTATCTGGTGTTGATTACGAGATTCTCAAGTTAAAACTCTTCCCGTTTGCTCTAAAGGGTGAAGCAAACCGTTGGTTTAAATCTTTAGCCCATCACTCCCTCCGTACTTGGAATGATGTCAAAAGAGCCTTTGCTCGAAGTTTGTCTCACACAGGACAATCATGGACATGAAAAGGGAGATAGCCACATTTGAACAACTTGAAGGTGAGAGTGTGCATGGGAGAGATTAAATCTGTTGATGATGAAGTGCCCCAACCATGGATACAATCGACATGAACTTCTAGAATTATTCTATCAGGGTGTTACTCAACCCAATAGAGATTTCCTAGACTCCACAGCTCATGGATCGTTTTTAGGGGGAGGTGATGATGCTGCTTACAGGGTAGCTGAAACTATAGCAAAGAATAACATGTGGTCGACTCCAAGGAAGACCAATGTTAGTGGGAATAAGAAGGAATCTGCTGCGAGTAACTCTGAGACTAAGTTGTTAGTTGCTCAAATGGAAGTAATTAGCAAGCAGATAGCCAATTTCCAAATGCAGCAGCAACAAGGGCAACCAGATGTGAACTACACAGGATTGCGGGCGGGAGATGAGATGAGCGAGGAAGTAAATTTGATGGAGAATCATAACCAAACCTTCGAAATTTCAATCGAATCGAATTATTCCGGATTTCAATGTCCCAATCTTAATCAAGCCAATGCACCACCCGGCCCATCAAATTCCAAACCTTCCTTCACTCAAGTTATCAAAGACCACCTCCCGGGGTGGTTAATCAATCTCACAATCCTAACTCTCGAGAGACCTCAAGGTGGTTGGAATCAAAACCAACCTCGTAACCAAACCACCTCTTGTGTCCCTCAACATAAGTTCGATGAGCTAGTAGACATGGTGAAGACCACGGCTACTAGTGTCAAGACAATAGAGAGACGGGTTGGTCGGATGGCGGACCAACAAGCAAACGGACCCCACGGTAAACTTCCAAGTTATACCGAAAGAAATCTAAAGCGAGATATCAATGTTTGCACTTTGCCATCACACCTCAATGGGATTATGAGACCGAAGAGCTGAATGAGGTTACTTTAAGGAGTGGTAAGCGGTAGGACCCGGAAAGATGTCGGGAAACGAGTAGCCCCTCCCCGACGCCATAAGTTCAGGAGGGGCAATCAGAAGTTAAATACCGAAGGAAGCAACAGCGAGGAGGAGCTTAATGATGATTCTTCGGGTGATGAAAATGATTCTGATAGAGAAATGAGGAGAGGTCAGGTGGCTGTACCCCTGACAAAGAAGAGGGAGGAAAAGTTTGTCAGATGGAAGGATAAGGAAGATGAGGCCATAAAAAATCAAGCCATGAACAATGATAAAGCCCTTCCTTACCCACCGAAGAAGAAAGAGAATACCCTCAGTCATGACAAACAATATGACGGTGTGAGGAGGATGCTTAGAGATACCAAAGTGAGTATACCCCTAGGCGAGGTATTGGTGAAATGCCTAAATGCTCTAAGTATCTTAAGGAAGTTTGTGGAAGCAAGAAGAAGCTTCAAGGGATGGCGAGAAGAAGTTTTAAGAGAAGATTGCTCTATGGTTTCACAGAAAGTTGCTACTAAGCGAGGTGACCCCGGGAGACCTTCGATCTCTTGTGAGATTGAAGGCCACATATTCCAAAACGTCTTATGCGACTCAGGGGCCTCCATAAATGTGATGCCATTGAACGTACGCAAAAAGCTCGGTTTAGATAAAAGAATGCGGGAACGCCCTATTTCTCTTCGGATGGTAGACCGATCAAGCCGCTCGGCGGCCGGTTGTGTGGCCAATGTCCTTCTCCATGTTGGAGGCTTGGTTTTCCCTACCGGCCGGGTTATCTTAGACTATCCACCTGACAAAGACATGCCCCTAATTCTCGGCCGGACCTTTTTGGATACCTCTGCCGCCCTCATCGATTTCTGTAAGGGTCAGATTACGCTTAGAGTCGATGATACATCTGTTACCTTCACACGAGGGAAAAGTCCTGAGGAGACCTCGATGGAAGAAATCTCGTTCGTTGAAGCAATTTATGAGGACGATGAAGATGCCAATTCTGAAGAAGCGTTAGAGCTAACAGAGATAGGTGTTTTCGAAGCTATAAACATTAAAGATCAAGGCGGCGTGGATCATCTTCACAACTGCTCATGCGAGCTTTGTAGATGAACAAGAAACATGGAGATACCCAGCAATGAATGATGATTTCAAAGAGCTGCATCAGGAAGATTTTAACCCTATAGAAGAGGAAGCCCTGATGGGTAGTTGGGATGAAGTGGATTTACGGAGAGAGACTACTCATTGGGAGATTGATGATTGGGAACAACGGCTAGCGAGAGGAGCTAGAAGAAGAAGAGTTGAGAAGGATGATCAAGCATGAGAAGGAGAAAGCGGGTGCGATAGAAGGATCCCATGGATGATGTGATCCAGTACTTTTCTGGGGTTGTACCTCGGGAAGATGAGGTATTCTTCAGTCAACCACTTCAAACCCATAAGGAAAAAGGTGGCCCCTTAAAATCCAGTATTGAGCAACCACCTACTGACTTGGAGCTTAAACCGCTTCCGCAACACCTTAAGTACATTTTTCTTAAGGATGGTGATAAGTTACCCTTGATCATCTCTTCAAAACTCGAGCCCAAGCAAGAAGCACTGCTAATAAAAGTGCTTGAAAAGAACATCCTCGCGTTCGGATGGCAAGTGGGTGATATTCGAGGAATCAGCCCCGATGTGTGCATGCATAAAATCCGAACGGAGGAAGGAGCTAAGAAAGTCAGACAACCTCAGCGAAGGCTGAATCCGCACATGCAGGAGGTTGTCAAGAAAGAAGTTATAAAGTGGTTAGACATGGGAATTATCTATGAAATCGCCGACAGTGAGTGGGTTAGCCCCACCCAAGTTGTGCCAAAGAAGGAGGTATCACCGTTGAAAAGAATGAAAAGGGGGAAGAGATAGCTTTACGCCTTGTGATCGCTACGAGTCTGCATCGATTATCGCGAGATTGAATGAAGTCACCGCCAAAGACCATTTTCCCTTACCCTTCATTGACCACTTATTGAAAGACGAGTGGTCATAAGTATTATTGTTTCCTCGATGGATATTCGGTTACTTCCGGATAGCCATCGACCCTAATGACCGGGAGAAGACTACGTTTACGTGTCCATCGAGCACTTTTGCTTTTCGTAGAATGCCTTTCGGGTTATGCAATGCACCAAAGAACATTTCAACGGTGCATGTTGGCCATTTTCGATGGACTTGTGGAGAAATGTATGGAAGTCTTCATGGATGACTTCTCAGTCTATGGCGATAGCTTTGATGAGATCTTGGAGAATCTAGATATGGTACTTCAACGCTGTGTTGAAATGAATTTAGTGCTTAACTGGGAGAAATGCCATTTTCTAGTAGATGAAGGAATTGTTCTGGGACACAAGGTGTCCAGAAGTGGTATTCAAGTTGATAAGGCTAAGGTAGAAGCCATTGAAAAAATGTCGTACCCGAAAACTGTCAAAGAGGTACGCGGTTTTCTTGGTCATGTTGGCTTCTACAGGCGATTTATTAAGGACTTTTCCACAATAGCCAAGCCCTTATCTAACCTTCTGAAAGATGATGTTATGTTCTTGTTTGATGAGAAATGCAAAGAAGCTTTTAATTGCCTGAAGGAAAAGCTCATAAGTGCCCCTATCCTAATCGCACCTGACTGGACTAAGCCTTTTGAATTATCATGTGATGCCTCTAACTACACAGTCGGCGCAGTTTTAGGTCAGAGAACTGATAAAAAGTTCAGGCCCATTTACTATGCGAGCCGCACCTTGAACTCGGCTCAATGCAATTACACCACGACTGAGAAGGAATTCTTAGCCGTCGTTTTTGCTATTGACAAGTTTAGAAGTTATCTTCTAGGGTCTCAAGTTGTAGTTTGGATAGACCATGCAGCCCTACGCTACCTTATGGACAAAGCAGATGCAAAACCAAGGTTACTCAGATGGATTCTAATTTTGCAAGAGTTTGATCTTGAGATCAAAGATAAGAAGGGTAGTGATAATGTTGTGGTTGATCATCTGTCTCGCCTAGTAAATGAGGGTGGCGTAAATCACAAGGAAATAGGCATTGATTTTCCAACTGAGCAATTGATGAAGCTTGATACAGTTAGGCCATGGTATGCTGATTACGTCAACTACTTAGCAGGTGGGCATTTAGAAGAAATGACGTATCAAGAGAAGAAGAAGTTCTTTTCTGATCTAAAATATCTCGTTTGGGAGGATCCTCATCTGTTCAAGGTCTGTAAAGACGGGTTGCTTAGAAGGTGTGTTCCGGAACATGAGCAATGGGATATTCTGGAGCAATGTCATAGTGGTCCCACAGGAGGACACTACGGAGCACCCAAGATAGTTGCAAAAATCCTCCAAGCTGGATTCTACTGGCCGACTCTTTTTAAGGACGTAGAAGCCTTTTGTAAAGGTTGCGATAGGTGCCAGAGAATTGGGAGGCAAAGTAATAGGATGGAAATGCCACTTAGACCCATTCTGGAATGCGAAGTCTTCGACGTGTGGGGAATTGATTTCATGGGACCCTTTCCATCGTCGTGTGGAAATAAATACATTCTTGTCTGTGTAGACTACGTCTCCAAGTGGGTGGAGGCAATAGCCACCCAAACTAATGATCACAAAGTTGTGAAGAAATTCTTGCAAAAGAATATCTTCGCCAGATTCGGCTGTCCTAGAGCCCTCATTAGTGACGAAGGTACTCATTTTTGCAACGCGCCGCTTGATAAAGTTCTTGAGAAATATGGTGTTAGACACAAAATCGGTACACCATATCATCCCCAAACAAGTGGACAAGTCGAGATAAGCAACCAAAGCCTTAAAAGAATTTTAGAAAAGACTGTGAATTCCAATAGATCCAACTGGAGTCTGAAGTTGGATGACGCACTTTGGGCTTATCGCACTGCGTTTAAGACCCCGATGGGTACGTCACCCTTCCAAATGGTCTATGGCAAAGCTTGCCATTTACCAGTCGAGCTTGAACACGAGCCTACTGGGCTATTAAATTCTTGAATTTTGATAGCCAACTCTGTGGGGAAAAGAGGTTATTACAATTAAATGAGCTCGACGAATTTAGACTCAGAGCATATGAGAATTCGAGAATCAGTAAGGAAAGAACGAAGGCACTTCACGATGCTAAGATTAAAGATCGGGAATTCAAAGTGGGAGACATGGCTTTGCTGTATAACACCAGGCTCCATCTTTTTGCTGGTAAGCTTAAATCTAGATGGTCTGGCCCCTTTGAGATTCTTGATGTTCATCCCGGTGGAGCCATTACGTTGAAAGGGTACGGCGATCAACCGTTCAAAGTCAATGGTCACAGGATTAAGAAGTACTTTGGTCAACCTAAAGAAAATCCTGAAGTACTATACTTTCAAAAGAGAAATGAAACGGTTGAGTCGTTTATTTGTGAAGAGATTTCATCCGACTTCTTTGGAGTGGATGATGACATTATTACCCCTATCCTTGCAGATCCTTCTCCTGAGCCTGTTAGCATACCTCAGCCGAATCTGAGAAACAAGAACAAGAAGAAAAGAGTCAGTGTTGTCTGGAGAGAAAAGTTTCATTATCTTCTCGCGCACTTGACTTGTTGTTGTGGCGAAAACCATTTCCGTTCTAGTCATTCGGATTCTGACAAAGAAGTGGTTAGCCTCAAACCCAAGTGGCCTGATCCAGGTTGACTTGGTTTGCTCTGTCAAGCTAATGACATAAAAGAAGCGCTCCTAGGAGGCAGCCTAGTCTTTTAAGTATTCCTTTTTAGTTAAGTTTTTAGGTTAGTAGGAATAAAACTTTGGTGAGTTGTGTGTTGGTTATCCTTGTCCTATTTGTGGTTGTTTTATGTGTATACATGTTTACTCATATACCCCGTATACCCCGAGATTATTTGTTATGTCGAGTGTTGCAGATACGTTGAGCAGGTTTGCAAGTTATTACTTTCAATGTTATCTGTTCCTGCTCCGAGTGCAGCGGTTTATTCATGCTCCGGCCTGACCACTGCCAATCTACTGCCCGACAACCATCTTTGGAACCACTAAGTATTCTTTTCTTTTATTTGCACATTCCGAGGACATAATGTGATTTAAGTGTGGGGAGGGGAATGGTTTTGTGTACCTACATATCGTTTGCTTAATTCGTTATGATTCTATGTAAAATGAGCTAAATTTTTACAAAATTTTGTTGTGCCCCGAGTCGGCAATGCATATTTTTGTCGTTTTTTTTATAGTCATTGATGCTATATACCGTATGTTCGATGGTTAGTTGTTTCACTCGACATACATTTCACGAGCCATAGTGAATGATGAGCTAAAATATAAAGTTATGCCCCTTTTGACTAGTGGTTTCTGATTTTCTTATAAGTCGTGTGCTTAGTGCTACGTATATATCTTGAGACTTATGATAGTTTGTATTTAGATCCAAAGTATGTTATACTGTGAATATCTGAGGTTTGAATGTGATAAGTAAAACATAACTATTGTTCTATGAAAAATACAAGAATAATACAAAAGAATAAAGTTGAAATTGGGTGTTTCGGAAGCTGGTTGATGATTTGAGTGCGATAGGGTATACCACGTATGTCCTATACCACTATGATGACCAAAAGCTCACGACAGTCAGAAGAAGCTGCCTTATGATTGGAGTAAGGTAGGGTATATCTCGAATATCCTATTCTACTATGACCGGGCAAGAGCTCATTCTGATGTGCGTTTAAAATGTGAAGTTAGTTAAACCAACTTGTAATATGAAATGGTATGAGTTGAATGAAAACTTAGTTATCGTGTACATTATCCCCAGTATAAACTGACAGATATGTTGTAGGAATTATCCTCTGAGTATTTCAGAAAGGCCCTAGATATATTCTATCATCTTTTTCGGGATATGTCACGTTTGTAGGGTACATCTTATGAGTGTCATTTATCTATAGTTTGAAGGGGGTATTAGCTAGTTTTGCTTGAATCAATTTCAAGTGTGGATTTAGTGGAAATTTATTATGGCTATGCACACACACTTGGGTGAACCTCTAAACTATTGAATATGCTTTATATTTGCATAAATGTTTATATGTCTCGAGTCTTGTTTATGTTTTGTTTTGCTCGGGACGAGCAAAAGCTAAGTGTGGGGGAGTTGTTAAGGGTGTTTTTATATGTTTTATAAGGCTATATTTAATGATAATTTCCCCCGAATTTGTATTATTTGCATTAGAAAATAAGTGTTTAGATGAAATATTGAGCATGTGGTGTTTTTAATAAGTTAATCGTAAAATTGGTCGATTTATGCGTTCTATTGATGAATTTATACTTAATTGGACATTATTACATTTTGCGATATTTTTATGTGTTATAGATGCACAAATTCGAGCTCAAGAGGTGATTCAAAGATGATCAAGTCGGATTTAATTAAAGAGGAAGAGATAATGATGATTGGATTTGATTGAAGAGAGATAGAGATGAGGAAATCAAGTTTTCACGTCTCTGAACTGGCGTCCAGATTATTGAACGGCCGTCCAAGTGAACGGGCGTCAGCAGATAGTGGACGAGCGTCCAGGATGATATTTTTGGTTCAGGAAGTTTGGATGCTGGAGTGGATGCTGGCTAGACGTGCGTCCAATCCCAGCTCGGCCCGACTCAAATAAGTTTTGCAAGCTGGACGAGCGTCCAGGACCTTGAACATGCGTCCGAGCGCCGACTTGACAACACCGACTCAGAATCTTATATATAGCAGCGGGTATTAAACCCTAAAAGGAGATCATACACAATTTTTCATTCACTAAAAACCCTAGCAGCCGCATATTCCAAGGAGCACACAAGGAGATGAACCCTTCCAACCCAACAATCATGATCACCAACATGATTGTTGGCTAAGCACATCGCGGTGGGACAACGGATGAAACCGATCAACATCAACACCAACTAGATGATTTTTAGCTCCATGTTTAGTGAGTAAAAGTTACAGTTTTTCATCAATTGGATATTGTTCTTTATTGTTTATGTTTTATTTGAATCGAAAAGATCGATGGAACTACTTTTATGCTTTGAATTTGTGTGAGAATATTGTTCAAGCCTTAGTCTTTCAATTGATGCAATTAGTTGTAATTCGAGAGATCGTTTATAATTAGTTGAGTAGAGTTTTGGAGACGATCTCATGATCTTGTTTTGCATGCCGTTTAGTTTTACTTGAGAAAGAAAACGAAACCCTAGAATTTGTTTAAAGGAATTTAATCGAATTCGTGATAGATCATTACTAAAAATCGTATCTTTAACTTGCCATCTAGTTGGGGTTGGGTTGGTTGATTGGTGGATTCCCGTTGCCTTGTCGTTTCTTTATAATTACTTGATAAATCGAATAGTTCGTATCAATTTGATTGCTTCGTTTTGTTGTTTTTTTTTCTAAAACCCTAGTTTTTACATACTGTTTCTGCATATTTTCTGTTTTTAGACCGTAATTGGACGCCCGTCCACATAAGTGAACGCCCGTCCATAGTCGAATTTTCCTGTTTCCTGTTTTAGTTTAGTCTTACTCATTGTTTTTATATTATAGTTAGTATAGACCTTAGTTTTAGGTAATAAATTGTGACATAATCGTTATAATAACTGCACTTTAATCCGATAAACATTCGACTCCCTTAGGACGACCCGTTAACACCCTATACTACGAGCCTTATACTTGGGGTGTTTCGGTTTATAAATTTAAAACGAGTTTTTACCGAACACTCAGCAGAGGACTTATACAAGGCCTCAGCAGGGACCTCAGTAGACTCCATACTACAGGGCTGTTCCTAACAGATAGGAAACAAATGGTTATGCTAATGCTTCTAACAACAAAAGTCACCTCAAACAGCATTATAAACCAAAAGGCCAGAAAACATATGTGAATCCTATACAACCTACTGTTAGAACTTATGGATGTGTGGAATACATGTATGAACCAAAGTATGACACTTTTAGAAGAAGACCTTATGGAAACTTACCAAGGGTCATGCTTACCACTGACCATTATGGACCCAAACAGGTTTGGGTACCTAAAATGTATTAACTTTGTTTTGTAGGGTGTTTGGTACTTTGACAGTGCATGTTCCAGACATATGACAAAGAACAAGCACTGTTTGTCAAACTTTGTGGCAAAGGATGGTCCAAGGGTGAATTTTGGCAACAAGAATACACCTGGATATATAAGAGGATATGGCACACTTGTGCGGAATGGACTTACAATCAAGAATGTTGCATATGTGGAAGGACTGGACTACAACTTGCTGAGCACTGGACAATTCTGTGACATGAGATACAAGGTCACTTTTGACAAAAACCACTATAATGTCATTAGTGAAAGAGGTGATCAAGTTGTATTGGCTGGTAGAAGACAACAAAACATGTATGTTGTGGATCGTCTACTTGCGGTTCCGAAACACGCTGATTGTGCATACCAAGTCAGAACTCAATTGGTTATGGCACAAGAAGTTGAATCATTTAAATTTTGATGATATCAATCAGTTGGTGAAGAAGAAATTGGTGATTGGTTTACCTGAGATCACATTCAAAAAGGATGCTATATGTGATGCATGCTAGCAAGGTAAACAGATAAAGTCAAGCTTCAAGTCAAAAACTAAACAATCAACTAATAGAGTGTTGGAGCTGATGCATATGGATCTATTTGGAACAATAACTCCAACAAGTGTAACAGGAAAGAAGTACACCTTTGTAGTGGTGGATGATTATTCAAGGTACACTTGGGTGGTATTTATGAATAAGAAAAGTGAGACACTCAAAAGCATGCCTAATCTTCTAAAGAGATTACAAAATGAGAAAATTTTGACAATAGTAAAAATAAGATCAGATCAGGGTACTTAATTTCTCAACAAAGTTATAAGAGAATACTGTGAACAGAATGGTGTACTACATCAACTTGCTGCTGCTGGTACACCACAGCAAAATGGGGTTGCTGAAAGAAGAAACAAAACTCTAAAAGAAGCAGGAAGGACAATGATTTGTGAAGCATTGCTACCTGAAAGATATTGGGCTGAAGCAGTCAATACAGCATGCTATACACAAAACAGAACCTCAGTGAACAAGAAGCTGCTGAAGACACCTTATGAGATATGGAATGGAAGAAAACCAAATATATCCTACTTCCATCCATTTGGAAGTAAGTGTTTTATCCTAAATCACAAGGTACATTTGAAGACATTCCAACCAAAGTCAAATGAAGGAATTTTCTTGAGATATTCTTCAGTCAGCAAGGCATTCAGGGTACTGAACAAGAGGTCACTGAAACATAAAGAAACAATCCATGTTGTGTTTGATGAACCTAAGTTCACTGGTATGGAACATGAAGACTGTGAACCTGCTGAGAATCAACAAGTCACTGATCCAGATTGTGTTGATGTTTTGGAAAGATTCAATGACTTAAAAGTTTCTGATACTGCCCCTGCTGAACACCCTGCTAGTAATACTACAACTGAAGCAAGTTCAAGGATCTGCTAAGAACTCCCTGTTGTTGAAGCTACAACAGACCCCACTGGAAGATGAGGTTCCGGATAATCAAACTAACCGAATCCACAATGGTTAAGGAATCACCCTGTTGAACAAGTTATTGGCAATGTACAGCAAGGTGTAAGAACTAGAAGACAACTGGAAGCTATGTTCACTTGTTTTCTATCTCAAATAGAACCTAAAGTTGTTGAAGAAGCAATTTCAGATCCAGATTGGATAATTTCCATGCAAGAAGAGTTGAATGAATTTGAAAGAAATCAAGTTTGGACACTAGTGGAAAGGCCTAGTCATGCAAATATCATTGGCACTAAATGGGTATACAGAAACAAACTTGATGAATCTGGTACCATTGTAAGAAATAAGGCAAGACTAGTTGCAAAAGGCTATTCTCAAGCAGAAGGAATAGATTTTGATGAAACTTATGCACCTGTTGCAAGATTGGAAGCTATCAGATTATTCTTGGCACATGCTGCATATAAGAACTTCAAGGTATATCAAATGGATGTCAAAAGTGCATTTTTGAATGGCATTCTAGAGGAGGAAGTGTATGTTCAGCAACCTCCTGGATTTGAAGTTAAAGATCAAGAAGATAAAGTGTATAGACTCAATAAAGCACTTTATGGCTTGAAACAAGCACCAAGAGCATGGTATGAGACTCTATCTCAATTCTTGGTGGACAATGGTTTTACAAAAGGCACCATTGATAAAACTCTTTTCAGAATCAATGAGAAGGACATCACTCTGCTGGTACAGATTTATGTTGATGACATAATCTTTGGTTCTGAAAATGAATTGCTATGTGAAAAGATTGCAAATATAATGAAGAGCAAATTTCAAATGAGTATGATGGGAGAAATGAACTACTTCTTGGGATTGCAAGTTAAACAGATGAAAGATTGGATCTTCATTCATCAAACCAAGTATACCAAGGAGTTGCTGAAGAAGTTTGGTATGGAAAACAGCACCAAGATATCAACTCCAATGAGTACAAATATCGAGATTGGATGAAGATAAAGAAGGCAAAGATGTTGATCGACTTTATACGAAAGGATGATAGGCGATCTGTCAGTATCTCGCGCCAATGACTGATATATCCTTTGCTATAGGTGTTTGTGCAAGATTTCAATCTAAACCTAAAGAAAGTCATTTAGGTGCAGTCAAAAGAGTTCTCAAGTACATAAAAGAGACTTTGGGAGTAGGGATATGGTATTCCAAGGATGGAAGCTTCAAAGTTATATCCTACTCATATTCTGATTATGCTGGATGCAAGATTGATAGAAAAAGCGCCACAGGAACCTGTCAGTTAATGGGAAGTAGATTGGTTTCCTGGTTTAGCAAGAAACAGAATTCAATATCAACTTCCACTCTTGAAGTTTGAATACATTCTTCTTGGAAGTTCTTGTGCACAAGTACTATGGTTAAGACAACAATTAAGGGATTATGGAATTGAAGAGAAAGAAATTCCAATTATGTGTGACAACACAAGTGCAATTGCAATCACAGAAAATCCTGTTTTGCATTCAAGAACCAAGCACATTGATGTGAGACATCATTTTATAAGAGATCATGTTGAAAAGAAGGATGTGGTGGTTCTTTATATCCCTACTGAAAGTCAACTTGCTGATATTTTCACTAAACCACTTGATAGTGAAAGATTTTCTAAACTAAGGACTGAACTTGGAATTATAAAAGTTGACTGATAATCAGCAATGTACTGGAATTCACCAAGGGGATTAGTCTTTGCTTAGTTGGGTGAGCTCACTTAGCAGATTAGTCATTGGTATCAACAATTCCATGTACCTTTGTTTGAAAAATTGAGCAAATGAGGTTGTCAAGGGGATTGGTCTTTGTCATGTTGGGTGAGCTCACTTGACAGATTAGTCATTGGTATTAAACTTCATCGTGTATTATCAATTGAACAAAACAAGAAGAAATCAAGGATCAGCAGAGTCACTTTGTCAGCAGTCTGCTGAAGCATCTTTATCAGCAGACTGCTGAGCCAACCCTGCTGAGCCAACCCTGCTGAATGGAATGTTACACAGTCAAACTTATTAAAGTCAAAGCAGATTAGCGGGATATTTATTCTATCCTTTATAACCGCAGTTAACATGATCCAACGGTTACAAATGTTATGGATACGTAATGGAACACGTGTCAAGACAGCATTCATTCAGATTAATCATGGTTAATGTGGATGTACGTGCACTGACAGTTATAACCCCTCACTGTCTATTTATACAGACCTATCACACAGCAGATCTCTCTACTTGCAAAATCTCAGATTTATACTCTCTGTTTTTACACTTGTGTGAACACAGATTTGAGAAACTATCTTCTTCATCTTATTTCTCTTTAACAATGGCGGAAAAGGTTGATGTTCAAATTGGAACAAGCCAAAGTGTTAGAGGCTTTGTTGTTGATGCAAACAAAACAGAGTTGGCCATCAACATTGGTCGAAGAATAAGGAGGTATGCAGGATTGGAAAATGTACTCAATATAAGATTGGAAACAATCTCATATACAAATGTTGTCAGTTTTTGGAGAAACATTGTTATCAAAGAAGGAACAGAGGGATTCAAAACAACTGTGAATGCTCAGGAAATTGAGATTACACCTACTCTACTGAGGGAAGTTTTTGGTTTTGAAGAAGTAGTAGATGGTCCAGTAAATCCTGAGGAAATGTGATTGTCCAAGATGGATTTTGTTGATAAAATCAAGACAAATAAAGACACCAAATCAATTACAGGCATCAGTGTTAGACACATTGGGAATGAGTACAACCTGCTGAGCAAAATCATTGCAAAGAATATACTTGGGTTGGTTGGAAGTATGGACACTCTATCAGGACCCAAGATAGAGCTGCTGATGATTATCTGCAAAAGTATGAAGTTTGATTGGGCTGGATACTTCATTCATTACATGAAGAAGGTTGCAAGAGAAGGAAAGAAAAATTCCAAGGCCTTAGCCTTAGGATTAATGGTTCGACCCTGCTGAATCATTTGGAGATTCCTGATGTGGCACCTGAGAAGATTAATCAATCCAGATACAAGAAAGAGATTGACTATGCTATCCCTGGTCGGAATGATGATGAAGAAGGTGTTGCTGAGGTTGCTGATAGTGATGATAATGGAGATGATGGTGATGTTGGTGGTGAGCAGGTCAAGCAAACTGTTAAGAAATCAGTCAAACCTGCTGCACCAAAGAAGGTTACTAAGAAAAGAAAGGCTGCGGACACAAGAAAAATAACAGAGATGTTAAAGCCTAAAAGAACAAGGAAGCAAACAACACAGACTGCTTAGTCTGCTGAGGGTTCAGCTGAAGTTGAAATTACGACCTGCTTGTAAACGCTAGAAAAACTGTTGTTGAGATTTTGAGGGAACAACAGAAAGAAGACAGTAGAAAGAGAAAGTCTACTGTGATTGAAATTGATAATGAGCCACTTTCCAAGAGGATGAAAGAGATTACTCATAAAAAGAAACATGGAAAGGGAAAACAATTGAAAATCTTAGAGCCTCAAAGGGCACAAGAAGAAGAAGAAGCAGTAGAAGAAGAAGTAGAAGTAGTAGGAGAGGCTATTGATGCTGAGCCATTGACTATTATCAAGCCTACTGAGGATGCAGAGGTTGTTATTGAGCCACCTGCTGGAGAGTCACAGCAAACTACAGAGAATGAACCTATTGTTGATGTTGTTGAATCCGCACCTGCTAAGGCTGTTGAGCCTACTGAAAGTGAACAGATTGTTGTTGGAGAAACACAGCAGTCTGCTGCACCAGAATCTGTTAAACCTACTAAAGCTACACAAGTTGTTGTTGAGCAACTTGTAGAAGAACCATAGCAAACAACTGAATCTACACCTGCTGTGGTGAGTGAAACATTGGTACAAGACCCTGCAATTCCTACAATAGTTCAGGGGGAAGAACAGTCTGCTGTTAACCCTGCTGATGAGCATATAAGTCAGGGGGAACCAAGTGTTGTGCAAATGGAGGTAGTAGGGACCAATATCCAATCTGAGCAACCTACTGACCTTCATGCATCTATTGAAGATACTTTGAGTCTGCTTGTTGGGACCTTTAGAGGTTATCAAGCTACTGATACTGCTCCCAGGAGGTCTTTCATGCCTTTTGAAAGACATATGAAGAAGAAGAAGAATGAAGAGTTTGTAGATCAAAAACTTCAGCAAGTTGCTGACTATTTTCAATGGAAATTTGGATTATACAAGAGACAAAAGCCTGCTGCAGAACCTATGACAGACTTTGAAGAATGGGCTTTTGAAAAGTTGGGAGTGGAGAATTTGTTGGAACTTGTTGATACCTCTTTGTTACAATCAAGATTGATGAATATCTTTGAAGATCAACAAAAAGAAGAGGGCATCAAGTTTAGGGACCCCAGAGATGACAATGATGACTCATCATCATCATCTGAATCTGGAGGTGACCATCCATCAGGTCCAGGAGGGACCAGTGGGACTGCAATGTTAATTGATCCTACGAAAGGCGATCTGCGAGTACCGGACGATCTCGAGAGACAAATGGATGAAGATATGGAAAATCTCACCATTGATGATATTGAGGCACAAATCAATGAGGGAATAGATGGTGGTGCAAACAGAATGGTTGGTGAGATTGATGATTTGTTTGTGGTTGAACCCACTAATCAACCTGAAGATTAGCAAAAGGTAGATTTGGATGATGAGAGAGTTACTTATCACAGTGAACCTAGTGCCAGTTCAGAAGACTCAATTCAATATCAAGATGGATTTGACACTGAGGACACCCCGACCAAAACTGCAAATTTGCTAAGAAGGATCACTGATATGGGAGAATTCAAACGAGAAAATATGGACATTTTCCCTGATCAAGTTGTTGTGGCATTCATTGCACAAGATCCAAGAGTTGAAGAGGAGGTACAGGTTGCTGGGTTACAAACAACACCTGGACAAAGGTTGGAACCAAATTTGGGTTTGGAGGAAACCTCTGTTGTTGATGTAGAAGAGGTTGCTGTAGTGGAGCCTACTGAAGCCAAGGCCACTGTAGGGAAAGATAGTCAGCAGGCTGCTGTTGTTAATGAGGAAGAACAGCTGATGGACTATGACTACAGTGATGAAGAGTTTCAAATTGATGGATCTACTGATGATGAACCTGCACAAGATCCAGTAATGGAAGATATTCTTGGTGCTATGGTTGAGGAAGGACCTTCCCCTGCTGGGAGAGATTTGAGTAGAGCAATGGTGATCAGTAATCAGAGGCAACAATATAATGTAGAAGAGCCTGCTGATAGTTCTGATGGAAGAATGACTGGTGGAGTGCCAGTAGAAGTGTTGAATGAGTTGAGGACTGTCAGGAATGACATGCAACAGTTAAGAACTCAACTGGATAGGCAAGAACAAAGATTTGAAGAACTGATGAAACTGGTGAATGACAATAGACAATCTGCTGATACAGTTGCTTCAAATTTCACATCTACTCAAAATGCTGTTAATGATATGATGCTAGATGTGAGGGGAATCAAGCAAGGAAATACACTGAAGGAAAAGTTTTTGAAACACCAACTTCCATCTATTCATCAAAAACTTGACAAACTTGCTGAAACTCCTAGACCTGCTGAGCCTGCTGCTGCACAACAATCTGCTGTACTTGATCCTAAGCTTACTGAGAGGATAACCCTGCTGGAGCAAACAATGCAAGGAAGGATCACAGCAATTGATACTAGGACTGAAATCATTGAGAGTCAACTTAACAACCTAGTAGTCACTCAAGAGAGTGTGCATGGCCTGCTGTCCCGGTTTGTTGATGATGTCAATAAGGGGGAAGAGAGCCAAACAGCTGTAGCAAAAGAGGCTGTAAGGATCTTTCATAAGAAGAGATGGGAAGCTGATACTAATGCATATAGGGAACCTGCACATGGCAGGCTTCCACTTACAGATGAACTTCTCAAACAGTACAAGAATGTGTACAATAACAGAAGGAGACCCTATCATGACAAGGGATTTCATGAAGGTCTAAACTCATTTTTGATTTTGAAATTTTGGGAAGCTAGAGTGAAATCTATGAGGGCATCCAGGAAAGGTGGAAGAGGTGGAAGAAATGGAAGAGGTGGTAGAGGTGAAAGGAGTTTGCCTACCACAGATGCAAAGGAATCACTGAAGGAATTTAAGGAAGTTTATATGAGGTTAGGCTTCAGGGTTAATCAGATAAATCTTACACTTCCTGAAGCATGGCATTGGTGGAAACAACTGAACACTCATATCAACTTCACTCTGATTGAAAATGACTGGATGAGAGACATGATTGCTGAAATCAGAGCCTATGAAGAACAAGTTGAGAAAGCAAGAGAAGAAAGAGATAGAAGACAGTAGATCAGCATACTTATCTAGTTTATCTTTGCTGATGCTAGACTGTAATATTTTTGAACAAATGATTATAATGAGAAATGACTATATTTGTTTTGTTTTGTTTTTATCTTTTTGCTTTGCTGTTAGGTGAGGGTATTGGCATCATCACCAAAAAGGGGGAAATTGTTGGACTTATTTCTATGTTTTGATGATGAGTGACAGACTAGCAGTCATAGTGCAAAGGCAAAAAGATGTCTAGATCAAATGTATAGGTTTATTAGAGTTTGATTTATGAATAGGTTTGATCAAACAAGCACTGTAATAGTCAGCTGATTTATATCGACGGTAGGTCTTTATCAGTAGGATAGATAGGTCAGTAGACTAGTCAGGAACCTGCTGAAGACTGAAGGATGAGGGCTCAAACTCAGTTACAGAAGGCTAAGGGATCAAACTTAGTAATTAAAGTCAAGGATACGGAATCAAAATTTAGGCAAGTCTGTGATGGCCTAAACTGATTACATATACCTTGTGTACAAGGTCTAAGTTCCATAAGTTGGATGATGTTTGGAACTTGGTTATAATTAAAAAGGTGTAATCTAACTTCATAAGTAAAAGTTAGATAAAAGAAATCAGCTGCATTGTATTTTACACACAGCAAATTGTTGTTCAACACACTGATAGGTATTACAGCAGACTGATGAACCTGCTGATAATATACCTCGATTAATTCAAGATTACATTGGAAGATTACATGGAAAATGACAGCTAACAACCTCTGACTTATCAAACAAATCGGTGGTTGAGATTAAAAGGACGTTGGGATGATTCGGGATTTCATCCAATGGATATAAGTCAAGGGTGGACGGACCTTGCTTGTCAAAAAGGAATTCGACGAGTGTCGATCCTATGAATAGTGACGAAAAGCAAGTCAAATGGGACGAGAACCGAGAACGGCTACATTTGAATTTCAAATACAAGTCACATGCTTTCCTACCTATAAATATAGGACTTCCAACTCGAAAAAATGCAGATGAAGATTGATGAACTTTTAAGAGATATTTCTAAGTACCAAAACACCCAGTGAACTTACGAGCTTAAGGCTACGATCCGGAGAAAAATCTTCAAGTGTATTACGTATTCAAGCTACATCAAGTATACACACTTGAAGGCGCAAGTTGCTTGATTATATCATCCTAATCAAGTGCTTCGCAATTGAATCATTTACTTGATTCATTCTTTATTTTATAAAGAACCTGTTTGAAGACAGTGAAGCACGGTTGTGTGAAAGATCTTGTTGTTTGTGGTGGAGAGTGGTGAAGAGGCAATCCTACCCTTCAAGGACCGGTGGAAGACTTAGGAGCAACAATCCTACTTTGTTCCCGAGTTTTCGGTTGTGAAGCCATAGTCATTGGTGAAGGACAAGCAACCTTAGGAATCTTTGTAACGACAACATCAAAGATCTCTAGTGAATTACCTCCAACATCACAGGAGAAGAGTGGACTGACAGGATTACACCACCTGGAACCACTATAAAATCTGCCTACTTAATTTCTGCATTTACATTCTGCACTTAGTTTATTATACACATCAATCTACTGAATCTAGCAACTGAAATCACACACATACACTACTGAGTATCTAATACTTAGTATCATATTTAACAACAAGTATTAAGGCTTAATTTTGATATAATTCCGCAGCACAAATTCAGTAAACCAAACTGTCAGTAGACTACTGTTTATCAGCAGGCTACTAAGGTGTCGACAAACTATCGAAGTATCGACGAGTTGCTTCGAAGTTCTTGAATTTGTTAACTCCAAAAGTTTTAAGTGTTAAGTTTATTCACCCCCCCCCCCCCTCTAAACTTAACCAAAGCCTTTTCAAGGGACCAACAAACTCGGTCAGCTTAACTCCACACAAGTTTCCAATTGGACCGTAATTTGTTTAAAATCCAGCTTAGGGAAAGTTTTTAGTGACAAGTTTATTCACCCCCCTCTAAACTTGTGTTAGCCTTTCCAAGGGACCAACAGGTGTATAAGCAACAGGTTCTGACAAACGGCGGGAATTAAATGCGATCACTACTAGAATTTTGTGATTTACCGACAGGAATATTCATTGTTATTTCGTCAGTAAACCTTATTTCCGATAAAACACCAACGAAAAACAAATTGTAGGTAAAAGTTAAGTTGGTAATTTAAAGACGCATTTACCAAAGAGTTTTACCCACGTTTTACCAACAAAAATTTACAATGGTTTACCGACAGAGATTTCCTATGGTTTACCGATGAAGATCTCTGACAGTTTACTGACCCATATTTGCAACGCTGTTGTGACAAAATTTATAGATGATTTTCTGATGAAATTTGTCGAAATATACTTATAATTTTCCGACGACATTTGCTGATGATTTTCCAATGAAATTTATCGACGGTTATTCGACAAAATGTACTGATAATTTACCAATAATATTTAACAACATGTTTCCGACAATATTTGCTGGTGCTTTCACGACTATTTGCGATGACATTTCCAAACATTATTGATACAATTTGCCGACAAAATTTACAACCATTTTTGTGGCTACTTTCTGATAAAAATCACCAACCATTTTACAACAAAATATACAAACAATTTCGTGACGATACATCTCAACCATTTTCCGACAATGTTTACCGACCATATTATGACAAATTTTATGAACAGTTTCCCAACAATATTTTCGATGATTTTCCAAAAAAATTCACCAACAATATTACGACAAATTTTTCAGGAATTTTTGTAACGAAAAACTGACCACAAATTTACCGTCAAAATACCTATGACGTATTGGTTTTTATCGGTGATCTGATTTACGGCTTTGTTTCAGTATCTAATAAATATTTCATCGTAGATCATTTTTTTTAAAAGAAATAGAAATCCGGAAAGGTAGTTTAACAGTATAATAACACCAAATTCAAATGTTAAGAATTTATTCCAAATAAAAAAAACATAACAATGTTGCACACATTAGTTATTAAAAAAACGACACCAAAGCATTAGCATTCTTTTTTGAAAGGCCATTTAAAAAAAAACAATAGCATTCAGATAGACAATGAATAATCTAGGACCCTTAATCATCATCACTTTCAGACACATCGCTTTGTGGTACGGGCAATCGTGCAATAATTTTTGCAAGCTTGGCAGTTTGATTTTGTTGTTCAATCATTCTCTCTTTCATTGTTTCCATATCTTCACGCAGCTTATGATTCTCTTGCGTTAATTGTGATACTAGCTCATCCTGGGTCTCAAACGGTATAAATCCTGCACGAGACGACGTAGCAGAGCTATAGTGAGTGGATAGATTACCAAGACCCGTAATGCGTCCATTTCTTACACCGCCAGCACTTGTCACAAAGCCCTTATTTGCTTCCTTTAGAATATCATCTGGAATTCGAGTCCTCTTCCCAAGATATGGTAGGATGTTTGGCACTTCTTCTTTGAACCTTTGCTGCAAATATAGAACATCAAAATATGTTACTTTCAATGAATTATATAAACAGTTAAAAACTTGATGATACGCCATATGTTACACGCACAAGTCTTTTACATTTATAAGAGTGTGTTGATGAAATTATCACCTCAATATGTGCTGCCACTTCATCAATAGGGCTCTTATCCTTTTTATTTGAATGTGTAAATGTAAATAGCTCTGCAGCAGCAACTTCACGCCCCAAAATATTATCCTAAAAATTATACAAAAATGACTGTCAATAATTGATACAAATAACAAAACACTTACTAAATGTCAACTCATGATGAACAAACATAGTATTGGTAACATGATTACTAAAACAAGTATTTTGATGTTATTATGAAATTTACCAGATATGTTTTTGTATCGTGCATTGACCTAGATCCACCCGAGTATTTGGTCACTGGTTGTCCCTCCTGCGAGATCCGCTTCCTATTGTCTTTATTGGCTCTGGATGATTTCTTAAAGGTTTCACCTTGCCAATAATATAACAAGTAATCAAAAACATTTTCAGGAATCCAATCAACTATTTCCTTTTGAGTTTCATATATCTTGCGGGCTTCCCACAACAAATTACGTAGACGCTTAGCAGCGCATTTGTCAAACACGTCTCTAACAGCTCCACTCACTTCTTCAGGAATGTAAAAATGTTTCTGCAAGAATCAACCAAGTGAAAGTAAAATATACGTCGGCCATAAAGTATATTGATCAATTGTTTTTGTAGCCCAATTGATGATTATGTACTTACTTTAAAGTGACTCCACCACAGTTCACGGTTAATCATCGGAACTGATTTGAATGAAGCCCAGCAACCATCATACTTTTTAGTGATTGTTTTGCCAATAATACGGACATGCTTATTATCATCTGGCATAAAACTGTTTCAAAAATATTAAGAAAAGTTTACTCATGTATTTAATGCTTTGAGTGAGTTATAAATGAATGTGAAGAAACCTACTACGAATTAAAATTTCTTATTGTTTGTGAGACTGTAAAACTATTGTTATGCTATGATAAAATGTTAACCAATATTGTTTTCCATTTAAGAAAATGTAATATCATTTGTAAAAAGATTTACTTAATGAAGTTAGTAAAAGAATTTAAATAGTTGAAAAAGCAAATATTATTCTACAATTTGTTTTTGAATAGAAAATGTCAATTTTTTTTTATTAAAAGCTTGCAGATAACACATTTATATTGTGTATACTTACTCCATCTCGAACCCATAGCAACGGAAGATCACTTGAAGCTGCAGACAAAGGTGCGGCATGTGGTTGTCCAGACAAAGGTGCAACATGTGGTTGTGTAAATGAAGGTGCAACACGTGTTGTGTAGATGAAGGTGCGGCATGTGGTTGTCCCGACAAAGGTGCAGTATGTGGCTGTGTAGACGAAGGTGCAGCACGCGGTTGTGTAGACGAAGGTGCAGTGTATGGTTGTTCAGACAATGGTGCAGTATGTGGTTGTGCAGAAGTAGACGAACCACCTCCATGATCAATGTTCAGCAAGTCATAGGGGGTAAGTCTTGTTATGCCAGTTGTTTGGGAGGGAGACATGGTGGTATGCCTATGAGCTGGTGTTGTCGAAAATTGATGTGAAGGTTGTGATGGAGTTGCGGATGAAGGTGGCAATGAAGATTCCGACAAAGGTGGAAACAAAGATTCAGACGATGGTGACAACGGAGATGCCAATATAGTCGGTGATGGGGATGCCAACATAGTGTTAGGAACTTGTGAAGATGACTCACCATCAATTTGCCTAGTCCGGGTCCTACGAGATGCTTTGTGTTTAGGCC
The DNA here is from genome assembly GCA_036785695.1 of Gentiana straminea. Classification (NCBI taxonomy): domain Eukaryota; kingdom Viridiplantae; phylum Streptophyta; class Magnoliopsida; order Gentianales; family Gentianaceae; genus Gentiana; species Gentiana straminea. The sequence continues at coordinate 6,450,850 of JAVUPR010000224.1, read as the reverse complement.
ACCGCCATGGTTATGACTTGAATACGAGAGAAAATGAGTCGCATAAACAATAATGATATTTACACGTGTAATAAGCTTCTAATAAAATGACTATAAATCATGAAAAATTGTAATGCATTTTCAATATGAAGGATAACTTATAAACGTTATACTTTTCTTGCTTCTAAACATATAATCTAATCTATTTTGAGAAGTTTTTATTAAGGGTCTTCCTAACATTGAACTAAAAACAATATAATACAACAAACAATATCCGTAATTCTATTTGTTATAAAACGGATGGAGATAACTTCAGATGCAAGAAACAGAAACAGAGGCAATCAAACATAAACAATCAAAGGAGATAACAGAAACAAGAAGAACACAGATTTAACGTGGAAAACCTCTCGGTGGGAGAGGTAAAAAACCACGGGCGAGAAAAAGAGATATTTTATTATGCACTTGAATTTTACGATTTCAACACACACGGATAATGAGACAACAAGCGTATTTATAGGCACAAATCCACTAAACCACAGCCGCCGGGAATCTTTGTTTGATGCACCATAAATACCCCTACACGTGTCCTCCTTTTAATGACACTTTGTATAGGCGTCACATAACGAGTGCATTAACGGATGTGGGACCTGCTTGTATTCCGGTACTCGGCGGACTATCACCCTGCGATAGTTACCTGGCGACGAAGCCTCGGTAGACTCCACCCTGCGATGCACGAATTGAATACACCTCTCGGTGTCCATCACACGGTGAGTCTTCAGATTGGTTCCACCAGATGTAGAGTTTAAGTCACTTTACTGACAAATCTCCACCTTGACTTCAACTCTCACTAGAGTCAAACAGATTGCATAACCAGATGTACTTGTACCAGATGCATTCATCAATGCCAGATGTAATTGTACCAGACTATCTCCACAGCATCCACTCCACTAATCCGCTCTCAGTAAAGTTTCCAGAAACAGATTATAAGCTTTGAATATTCGGTAAGTCCGAGGCAAAGTGGAACTTACTCTATTTGAACCTGGTTTAGCGAACATATCGACGGGATTCTCCTTTGTGCCAATCTTCTTCACCACAACCCTCTTCTCATTCCTCAAGAAATGATACACGACATCAATATGCTTGGTTCTCTCGCATGATGAACACGATCCTTGGCTAAACATATTGCACTAAGGCTGTCACAATATATATCGGCCCGATCTGATGCAACCCCAAATCAACGACTAGCCCCTTCAACCGGATACCCTCCTTTTGCTTCGGTAAGAGCCATATATTACGCTTCGGTAGTTGATAAGGCTACTTTTAGCATGAAGAGTAGCTTTCCGGTGACCACTTTGCATTTCCCAATGTAAACACATACCCGGTCATTGATTTTCTACTTGTCAACATCACTGCATAATCGGCATCACGGTAACTTTTGTGACCGGACCCGATATCACCTCCATAAATGAGACCAACATCAATTTGTACCTCTCGGGTATCGAATATCCTTTTAACGACTTTCCGGTGTTCCTTACCGGGTTGAGCCATAAACCTGCGACAACAACGACACTGAGCCGGATCGGGCCTAGTGCACACCATGGCATACATCGGACGCCAACCGCACTAGCATAGGGAACTTTTGACATATACTCCTTCTCTTGGTGGCCGTGAAGCATAAACGGACAAATGAACATTTGATGCCATAGGAGTATCTATTGGTTTTGCGAGAAGACATCCCGAACTTGGCCAATATCTTACGCACATAACCTGTTTGAGACAAGAATAATTTCTTCGACTTCATCTCTCCGGATCTCCATCCCAAGATTTTCTTGGTTTTACCCAAATCCTTCATTTCAAATTCGGCACTAAGAAGGTTCTTGATTTTGAACATCGATTTCCTTCTTTGCGGCTATCGGCATGTCATCCACATACGAAACAAGATAGATATATGATCCATCTTTCGGCGGTACCGTGGTATACACAACGATCATAAGGACTTCGTTGTAACCTGTTTGAAGCATAAAGCTGTCAAACCTTTTATACCACTTGCCTTGGAGCTTGCTTCAAACCATACAATGATTTCTTCAACTTGCAAACATAATTTTCCTTTCCGGGAACTTGAAAACCCTCGAGTTTGTGACATGTATATCTCCTTATCCACCTCACCATGTAGAAAAGCGAGTTTTCACATCTAATTGCTCAAGTTCCGGATCTGTTGTGCCACCATTGCTAGTAACACCCCGATTGAAGTGTGTCGACCACTTTGGTGAAAATATTTCATCAAAGTCAACCCCTTCCTTTTGACTGAATCCTCTTGCAACCAAACGTGCCTTATAATACTAATTCCCAAGTATGATTCTTCAGTAATGACTCCATTTCATCTCCCATGGCAACATGCCACTGAGATGCTTCTGTACATGTCACTGCTTCCCTGTAAGTAGTAGGTTCAGCAACCTCTACTTCTTCTGCAACTTGGAGTGCATATTCAGCGAAATCATCATATCCATATCTCCTTGGAGGTATCCCAACATTAGATCTTCTAGGCCTGCTGGCAGCTAGACTCTGCTGATCAATGTTTGTATGACGCCCTGCTGAGGTCTCAGTAGGATGGCTTGGATCAGATTCTGGTTCATTATCCAGATCAGTATAGTGTTGATTTTGGTCCACTGATTGTTGCATATCCGTAGACTCCACTGAGAAGCTCCACTTTGTTTCTCAACACTATCGGATTCGATTGGTTTCGGACTCGGTAGACCTCCCCACCGATGAGTTTAACATAGAATTTTCATCAAACACAACATCCTGTGAGGATTACTCGGACTCTGCCGATGACCAAATCCTATATCCTTTCACTCCATCACCATACCCCACAAACACTCCTTTCTTGGCTCTTGGCTCCAACTTCCCTTCATTAACATGATAGTAAGTTTGTACTTCCAAAAACCCTTAGAGCGAGTAGTCAACGGGCTTGCACGACCACATCTCAAATGGTGTCTTGAGATTGAACCACATGTGAGGGCTCACGTTGATTAAGTAGCAAGGCGTCTTAACGACCTGCGCCCAAAATCTCCTTGATAAACCGACTTGAGAAAGCATACATCTTGCCCTCTCCGGTAGAGTTTGATTCATCCTTTCGGCTACACCATTACGCCGAGGTGTATTCCTTACGAGTATGATGTCGGCAATACCCTCGGTTTGCACAAAATGAATCAAAATCCGTCCGCAGAATTCCGGACCATTATCGTACGAAGCTTCTTGATTTTCTTGCCTAGCGATTCTCCACTAGGGCCTTCCACTTGCTTGAAGTTATTGAATGCATCACTTTTGTTCTTCATCATCACCACCCAAGTCATCCTTGAATAGTCATCTATGAATGACACAAAATATCTGTGACCACCCAATGACTCAACTCTTGATGGACCCCAATGATCTGAATGGATATAATCAAGTGATGCCTTTGTGTTGTGCAACCTGCTTTGAGAACTTACTTCGTGCAACTTCCCAAACACACAATGTTCACAAAAGTCCGGATTCTTAACCTTATATCCTCCAAGAAAACCTGTTGAAGAAAGAACACCGCATACCCGCTTTCACCCATGTGACCAAGTCTCGTGTGCCACAGGTGAGTCTGCTTGAGGCGGTGAAGCTGCGAGGATGCAACGGCGGTAGTGCCGGATACTGATAGATCCTTGTAATATATACAAGGTTCCCCTCTTGATGCCTTTGAGGACTACAAGCGAATCTTTAAAGACATTCGGTGTCCACCTTCACCCTTGAAATTGAACCCACTTGTCCAGATGGGCGAGAGATACCAAATTCTTGGTCATCTGTGGAACATGTCTTACATCCTTCAGTGTACAAAATTTACCATCCTCTGTCCTTAACTTTCTTGAGCCAATTCCCACAACTTTACAGACCTTGCTGTTGGCCATATAGATTTGACCACCATCTATCTGCTCATAAGTAGAGAACCACTCTCTGTTTGGACAAATATGGTAGGATGCTCCGAAATCAAGTATCCACACATCATTGTGGTGTGTAGAATCCCCCGCAACTAGAACCGGATCCTCATCGTCAGTTGCTCGGTAGCCAAGGCTCTTGTGCCGAAATTGCCTTCTGCTTGTTTCTTCTTCCTTGGACAATTGGACTTCCAATGTCCACACTCCTTACGATAATTACGGACATCGGTAGACTTAGGACCTTTGGACCACGACTTCTTTTTCTTCTTCGCCCATATCCTTTTCCACTATTCTTTGCTAGCTACTAGCCCGGCGACGACTATCTGTCCCGGCGGCCTTGTGTCTAAGCTCCCAGGCATGTAAGGCAGACCTCACATCCTCCAAAGCTACTGTATCCTTTCCAACTATGAAAGACTGCACAAATTTTTTATATGATGCCGGTAATGACACCAACAGGATTAGGGCTGCATCTTCATCTTCAATTTTAACATCAATATTCCTTATATCAAGTAATATTGTGTTCAGCTGGTCAAGATGTTCCCTCAGTGGACTCCCTTTATGCATCTTCAAACTGAACAACCTCTGTTTCAACAACAACTTGTTGGTCAGTGACTTGGTCATATACAAGCTTTCAAGCTTTTTCCACAACTTGGCTGCGGTGTCTTCCTCAGCAACCTCAGTGATAACATCATCAGATAAGCACAACATGATGGTTGAATGTGCTTTCTCTTCCCGGTGGCATAATAATCTTTACTTTTTGTATTTGGTTTGTCAGATAAAGGATTCCACAAACCCTGCTGTTTCAACAGTGCACGCATCTTGATTTGCCACAGACCAAAACTGTTCCTTCCTGTAAATTTATCGATTTTTACGTTTACTGCTGACATCTTTTCTTGCTAAAGATCACAACTTTATCACAGATCCTAGCACCTTGCTGAAGGCCTTGGTGAAGACGAAGTTGATCGTACAGATTGTTTTCTCCGAACACGGCTCGATACCACTTGTTATAAAACGGATGGAGATAACTTCGGATGCAAGAAACGAAACGAGAGGCAATCAAACATAAACAATCAAAGGAGATAACGAAACAAGAAGAACACGGATTTAACGTGGAAAACCTCTCGGTGGGAGAGGTAAAAAACCACGGCGAAAAAGAGATATTTTATTATGCACTTTGAATTTTACGATTTCAACACACACGGATAATGAGACAACAAGCGTATTTATAGGCACAAATCCCTAAACCCTAGCCGCCAGAATCTTTGTCGATGCACCATAAATACCCCTACACGTGTCCTCCTTTTAACATAACAGAATTAACAGATGTGGGACCCTGCTGTATTCCAGTACTCAGCAGACTATCACCCTGCTGATAGTTACCCTGCTGACAGAAGCCTCAGTAGACTCCACCCTACTGATGCACAGAATTGAATACACCTCTCAGCTGTCCATCACACAGCTGAGTCTTCATATTGATTCCACCAGATGTAGAGTTTAAGTCACTTTACTGACAAATCTCACGTCAAAACAAAAATAACCGAATAGTAAAGATAAGCCACCAAATAAAGAAACTTCAAATAAAAAAATACAACAAAGACCGAAGGACCATAAGTGTATGACAACACAAAATATAGGCAGCAACTCATAAAAGTCCCAAGTTTAACTTAGCATAACCAAACAATGAAGCAGGAAGCATATTTCTTGTATAACACATCTTATTCAAAACATTAAAGGACCAATGTATGTAAATAATTTGCAAATCAAATCATTAATTACATTGTGAACCTGGATGCTTCTTTTCGATAAATGTTGGAGGTACTACGCAACTATTCATGACAAAATTTCGCTTCTATGAGAAAGTAATCGTTTTAGAAGCAAAGAAAAGAGCTTATGAGAACAGTGTTCCCTCGTCAAACATATATCTATATCTAATAAGAAGAGACTCAAAGTGAGCCTCCTTCTTCCACGTGGCCCATTTGCTCCAATTCTTTGCCTCTTCTTTTGCTGCCACATGGCAGCAGGTTATGTGTTAAAAAAATTAAATTATACATAGGTGTTATATATATATTGTACCATTCTTTTATACCAAAGGTAAAAGGAAGTTAGTCAGATATACCCCATAAATGAAAATGGCAAATTTATTCTTCATTGTTTTTTTCGAATATAGCTGAGGTTTAATAGTGTGTGCGACACATCAATTCATCTACATTTTCATAAACTCCCGTTAAAAAACGTAATATTTTGCGTTCTACTTAGTTTATGAATCCCAGTAAAAAAAAGGTAATGTTTTATATTATTAGTTATAACTTGAGTCATACTAATATTAATTAATATGTGTTATCTATTAGTAATGACTTGTTTCACCTTCACTCACGATTTAATAGAGAAATATGGTCATTTAAATAATCTTACGGTAATAATAATGGAGTTCACAGATTTTACGACAACATTTTTGTCGTTAAAACTTTTTACGATAATAATAGTAGCATAAAAATTATGACAGTAATAGTGTCATGGAATCGGTCATTTTACGCCAATATTATTATCATGAAAAAACTGTTTTACGACAATTTTATTATCGTATCATATTACCTACAAACGCATTTTTAAAAGAATACAACTTTTTTCACGGGCGGCGATCTAACCGAATCTGATTTCCCCTTTTTTTTCCTGGAGTAATGATGGAGGCACAACAAAAATTACACAGCAGATGCCACAACATGATATTCCACCCTTGATTTTGATGAGTGATAATTGACTGTGATGTGGACCCATCAAAATCAAGGGTGAGAGATCATATTGTGGCATCCGTTGTGTAATTTTTGTTGTGCCTCTATCATTACTGTTTTTCCCGGTATTCTTCATGTATTACCTTTTTTTTTCACAGGAGTATATTATACGTATTAAGTAATATATAAATAGCTATTCCCACAAAAGTTTATTCTTATCTCTTCTTATTTCGACCGAAAAAAAAACTTTACAGCTGCCGCTTCGAAGAACGTAAATGGGCAGGGGGTCGACTGATTATCCGGCGGTCTAAGGGCTTCCTTCCACCGGAAGAATGATTTATCTAATGGATATTATCAGCGATTTTATGGATATTTACTTTGTTGATAACAGTTGTATCATCTACTTTCCAGGCAGGTTCCTCCGACTTTGCTTCCACCATCTACACGCTTCCATCAATCACCTAAATATCTCTCCTTGTTGAGTATATCGATTTTGTTCAGTATCAATTAGTAGAATTGTGTATAGAGTCCGCAGCTTCAATTCTGATTCAAAACAAAGAAGTATAACTAATCTCTATTAATTTTTTTTGTCCCAACAACTGTGAGGAATTTGAAGGATGAAGAAGAAAGTACTATTTTGCATGGGAAAATAAATAAATTCATAGTCTCTGAGTTATGGATTATCTTAGAGCTTCTTACAGAGACTACGATGACATCGAATTAGTGGAGCCGCCGCTGTCCTCTTTTTAATAGATTTTAATAATCTTTGCTCATTGCTTTTGTTTAGTTTTTCTTGAAAGGACTTGCTTTGTGTCGTATTTAGTTGATTATTTACCACTCTGGAATGCCATTACTTACTCATAATTTGCCCTCGGATTTGAAATTTTAATAAACTTTCACTTTCAAACCAAACAAAAGGGGATCTTTTTATTTAGATTTGTGTTAGTACATATAATTAAAGAGTGAAGAATAGCTTTTCAAATAATTTTAATTTGTGTTTAAGCAAGTTGGGAAAAAGAGTTTAGATTAAGTGGGAGAGCAGTGTGACTACCAGATGAAACATCGAATGATTCTGGAGCTGCCTAGGTTCCATATCACATTTTGGTTCAAACACCTTTAGTGAAGTTTGTTGCTGCAAACTATGAATCTAATCACCGGAAATCATACTGCTATAAAAGAAAGAGAATGAAAATAGAAAATTCGATACATCATCTAACAAAGGCAACAAGGATGTTTTTTTTTCTTCTCAAATGGAACTTGATTAGATATGTGATTTCATTTTCATGTAATGCTAATATTGTCCTCTCTTTTTATATCTCCTTTTTTAGGTTATCAAGTGGTTCAACTATGGCTCCTACCTAAATCTAAGAGCCAGAAAGGTGAAGCTCTTTCTTTATAATATTTAACTTTTATATTTAGACGGTGCGATTGTTTCTACTATTTTGTTTTGCGCACAATTGTGATTTGTACGAGTTCTGTGGAATAGGTCGCTGCAGTATATACATATGTTTTTTTTGAACCGTTTATATTTTTCGAAGTTTAGTAATCTCAGTAGCTAAGTGTAGAAGATGTGATCCCGATCTTCACTATACCAGGTTTTGTGTAACTAATGCTCCATTGATATGACTTCATTGTCTCAACTCATTAAACTATAGTATGTATCTATAGCCATATGTGGGCCTATAAATCTGTTCTTGGTTTTAATTTTATTTTATGAACAATGCTTTTTTGTATGCAAGTTGTATGAATGTGGTGTTACCTTTGTATTTGTGCATGTTGAATACTATACTTGTGGACTAACTATACAACAATTCTTGAAAGCTAGAAGGTCTGATTCTCTATTAGCCTCATAACATCAAAAGAAACCAGCACCATATATTTTTTTAAACATTATGAAGACCATATTTATGTAGCTTTTTGAATCCTTCTTTTGGGGAAAAAAGTTGATGGGGTTTTCTAAAGCACGAGCCTTTTGCATTATTTACTCGATTTTCTACAGCACCGACATCATGGTTTGTGTTGCTTTTTGCCTTTCTGCTTTTTCTTATCAAATCAAAGCTTTTGAAATGTTTTCGTCTTAAACAAATCAAAGTCTTTTTGTGTGTGTGTGAAGAATTAATGCTGTTTCATATGAATTTTAGGTGTACAGATGGTTGGTTTGTGATGCATGTTTTTCCTTTTTCTTTTTTGAAAATATGTAGAAAGAGTCAGATTCATATAGCCGATCCCAGTTAGTGAAAATAAAGCCAGTGTGTGTTGTTATCATTGCTTTGTAGAAATTGGACAGTTTTCACCAGATCAAGAAGTTGGAAATATTGGGAATCATAAGTTCTTTTCTATTTCAGCATATTTTATACATTTTATCATTATTGATTGAATTATAGGACCCATTGATTGGAATGGGTCCCACCACGATCAATGACATGAAAGTGTGTAGCGGGAATTGTATTCCACATTTGTAGTGTATCATCTATCATTGCATGTTTGTATTACAATGATCATCAAATTTGGTCTTATGAGGTTCTTTTGGTTATTTACATGCTGCAGGATTCGCCTACGGGGTATAGTATATCAAGGCGACACTGCATTCTTCAGGTACTAAATGCAAAAGGAATTATACTTTTGTTCCTTATGTTGCCAATTTGCATCACTGCCCATATTTTTCCGCAGGGGTAAGGTTTTGGCTTTCCCGCGTCCATTATGGCAGTCACCTCCCAAGCCATTCTTTGAGATTCCTTACTATTACAATGAGAACATTTCAATGGAAAATCTCTGTAAACTCCATGGCTGGGGAATTATACTTGTTGAAAATTTGTTGGAAAGAACTGTATCCGTACGTATCACATTTCACATTTCATTTGTTTTGAGTCCAACTCTACATTTACTACCATCCTCAAGCCCCACATATTTGCACTCAATAGGGGCCAGATTAGATTCATCGAGCCTCGATTTACTTATGGGACGCTCGGTGGAAGATTTCGGAGGGAAGAATCCGTTTATTGAAGAGGCATATCAAAGAGTAGCAGTTGATCAACTGCTTCAAATTGCTGGAATTGAAGATGATGACTTGGTAATCATGTCCGGTGTTAGCGAAATACCTAGCAGTCATACAATCAATCTCTTACGGTGGTGTGACGACATTCCTACCATTCTGCATCTACATTTGAAGAATTACTTATGTTCCTTCGAGTTTGTTATGGACCATAAAAGCTGAAGAGCTTCGGTTCATAGATATAGAAGTGGTACGTAAAACCAATTATGTGCATTACCGCCAGACTGACTACCTCTTATCAGATTCAGGCTGGCATTGTAGCTTCTGTTTTCAAAGAATTAGTGACTTTATATTCAAAATGAAAGACTACAGCCAAACCGATCGCGTCAGATTTTCTCATTTCCTTGATTAGAAAATAATTCAAAAGATTATTTGCGAATGAGCTGATTTACCTGACATGATACCAGAGGAATACACATTCAAAGATATATCATTAAGAGAATGGGACCTTTGCCTCATCCTTTCTGCAGTTCATCTTCCTGCTTATTTGTTGGAAAATGTAGACAGATACAAATACCTTTTATCAGGGAATTGTTTTAGAGAAAGTAACTGATACACGCATTCTTGATACAGGTTGAAACCCATTATTCTTGCTCGTGATAGGATTTTGTCTTTGATTAAAAAAAGGATTTCGTCTGGATTTATCGGCAATTGAAGCATGGATTACGGTCCTCAATTAGGTGCATCTATTCCTGCCGTATCGTAACCGAGCATTGTTGTGCTAATGTTTGAATGGTATATTTTACACTAAGCTTGTATTTTTATTAAAGCATATGTTGTCCAATATATATCTATTGTTAATAGATTGTAACGGGCATGCCGTGCCTTGCACGGCATCAACATTCCCACTAGTAAGTATATATATATATATATATATATATATATATATATATATATATATATATATATATATATATAAGAAACATCTTGATCCAATCCTAACCCACAACGCGAGAAGATTAGTTAAAAAATTTAGAACCCCAATTACAAATTAAATCCAAATAGCAATAAATATATCATTTTGACAGTTCCAAATATATATATATATATAGATATATATATATATAAAAGAAACATCTTGATCCAATCCTAACCCACAACGCAGAAGATTAGTTAAAAAATTTAGAACCCCAATTACAAATTAAATCCAAATAGCAATAAATATATCATTTTGACAGTTCCAAATATATATATATATATATATATATATATATATATATATATATATATATATATATATATATATATATATATATATATACATATATATATGTTATAGGGTTAAGATGAATTAAAACTTTAATCGTATAACAAGGTTTTAATCCATTCTGGCATAAATAAAACTTTATCCTTTTATATGAATAATATGAAAATCAAAAGGGGCTAAATGAGCTTGCCACCTTGCAAACATTTGTTTAGAAACATCATGTTTAAAATCTTTATTAAACATAAATTTTGTCGATTTACAATCTGTATGAATAAGAAATTTCTTATTATATAAATCATCCCGAAATTTTAAAACACATTTAACAATAGCTAAGATCTCTTTTGCTACTTTAATAATTCTTTTGACTGGTATTCCATTTACCAGAATGAAATCTAATAAGATAAACTTGTTTCGTATTTGGACAAATCTGTTTTAAAATTCCTCCAAACCCTATATCTGAAGCATCTGTTTCAAATATTTTATCCCATATGGGATTAGCTAACATTAAACAAGGTAAATTAGCTACCTTTGTTTTAATTATTTTTACAGCATTAGTATGCTGATCAGACCAAGGTTTTGGTTGCTTTTTTAATCTATCATATAAGATAGCAGCATCTTTTGCTAAATCTTTATAATAAGCAGATACATAATTTAGACTACCTAAAAATCTTTGTAATTGAGTTTATCCAGAATTATGTCTGGAAACTTTGAAGCAAAATCAATACTACGCTGAATTGGAATAATATTTCCTTTTTCAATATTATGACCTAGAAATCTAATTTTTGTCTGAAATAAAGACATCTTCGGTTTAGATATAACTAATCCATTTTTTATTACAATTTTTCTAAAAATATCTAAGTGTTTAAAATGATTTTCAATTGTTTTTGAAAATACTAAAATATCATCAATATAAACAATGATAAATTCACTATAAGGAATAAATATATCATTCATGATTTTCTGAAATTCAGAAGGAGCATTTTTTAATCCAAATGGCATTACTCTCCATTCATAATGTCCAAAAGGAACATTAAAAGTTTGTTTTATATTGGTCTTTTTTCAAAGAATTTGAATTTGCCAATATCCGGATTTTAAGTCAAATTTAGAAAATATGATAGAATTATAAAGTCGATCTAATAAATCCTTTTTATTAGGAATAGGTGATCTTTTCCATTTTAAAACTTTATTCAATGGCTTATAATTTATAACCATACGAGGTACACCTCTTTCAATTTCACTATGTTTATTAACATAAAAAGCAGTACATGACCAAGAAGATTTAGATGGTTTTATTAAACCTTTTTGTAAAAGAAACTCAATTTCTTTTTTACAATGCTCTAAATATTCTGAGTTCATTTGACAAGGTCGAGCCTTTTTGTCGTAATTTTCTTTTCATCGAAATCTTCCTCATAAGGAAGTTCAACCATATGTCTTTTCCTATCCCAAAAAGCATTAGGATGATCATTACATATTTCAATAGAAAATCTATGAAATAAATTATCAATTTTTTCTTTAAGCTTTGAATTTAAAAGCTTTTCATCAATAGTTGATATATTAATTTCTTGTTTTAAGAAATTTAATTGTAAATTCTTTTGATCTATTAAATCTTTAATTTGATTAAGAATATTTGGTATAGGTTTTGTAATAAAATCAAACTTTATTTCTTTACCTTCAAAATGACCTATTATACCTTTAGTATCAATTTTACTTAAAGGATATATTTTTTCAATAAAAGGTGTTCCAAGTATAACTTGACTAGTCATATTTTTAACAAGTAAAAAACTTGTAGGAATACAAACATTATTTTTGTAAATATATGCCTTAGGTAATTTAAACTTTATATCAAGTTTTTCACCACCAGCATGACTAAGTGTCATTGTAGTTTTTTCAAAATATTTAGTAGGAATTAATCCTAAGTTCAATCATTGTGGTTGGTTTTTCCACGGATTGTTTATCTTTTAACATTTTTAAACATTATTCATAGAATTTTTTCCCGAGAACTTTTAATTTCTTTAGATTCATCAAAATTGGAAGTTGATGTATCGATTGAATATTATCAATTAACTTAGATCTAAGCTCAGGGTCCTTTATTAATTTAAGAAATTCAAAAATATTATTGTTAGTTAAAACATTTATTTCTAAATCTTTAAATTGTGAAAGAATTTTATAAAATTCTTCTCCTTCTTCTTTATCATGTTTTATACATTGAATATTTTGAACACATTTTTTACAACACTTATCTGTGTCAGAAGAACTTAAAGATTCATTAATTAATTCTGATAAATTGTTATCAGAAAATTGTTCATCAGAATTGTCAGAAGAAGATTTTTCTGATTCTAAATTAAAAAGTATTTTTGAAAGACTTAATTTTAACTCTTCATTTTGTAAATTGTTTATTTTCTTTTTTAATTTACATCGATTAGCATAATGGCCAATCTTACCGCATTTAAAACAGGTTTTGTCTGTTTTATTATTCTTCTTAAATTCTTTTTTTCTAATTTCTTTTTCAAAATCTCTTTTTTTCTTTTTTTCCTTTATAAAAAGGATCGAAGATTTTTCGATTTATCTTTCTTCCTATCTTTAAAAGATGTTTTAAAGAAGATGGCATATCCATACCAAATTGATCACAAAATCTACCTAATTGTGATTTCTCAGATAAATTCTGTCTTTTGATTTGTTGATTTAACTTTATTTCATTACATAAAGCTAAACCTTCCTGAATGATTGTACCTATTAATTTACCATAAGTATAATCTTCATAAGGTATATTAAGAAAATCTTTTCTTAAATTTTTCCTAACATTTTCAGCAAAAAGATAAGGTAATCCATCAATAAATTTGGATTTCCAATGAGAGCTATTACTCTCAGGTAATTCCATAACTCGATTTAAAAATGTATCTTTATACCAACGAAAATCGGTAGTGTTTTACATCTAAGATTTTGTAAAAGAGTTCGAATATTTTCACAATTATCAGAAATTCTTCCTGTGAAATGTTCAAGAATTGTAGTTACTAAAGTGTAAACTACATTTTCTACCACATTATTATTTTCTTGTTTAACCGTATTTAAGATATGATCTTTATCCGTTAAACTTAAATAATTATCCCACCAACCTTTTAATTGGCCAGTGAATCATGCAATTATCATTTTTGCAATATTCTTATCAGTATTACCTACAGATTTACATATAGTACTATACATTAACATTCTATGTATCATACTATAAATTTGTTTATCAGTGTTTCCATCAAGATTCCACTCATAAATATTTTTACCTGAATAACTATTATTAATAACATATTCTTGTTCCTCATGGAGAGTATCCATAGGGGAAGGTCTTCTATAATAATAATTATGCTGAGTAGGACGATCAGCGTATTTTTTAAGTCTGTTTATTTCAAACTTAACAGTGTCATTATGACTACTATTTCCAATTGTATTAGATATATCATTATCTAAAGTATTTATTTTTAATCCTTTAAATTTTTCTTCAATCAAACTTTCTAAATCTCCCTTAGGTTTTAAAATAAAATCTTTAATTTCAGGGGGAGGTTGAAGATGTGATTGGATAACAATATCATCTATATTTAAATTATTATCTTTAATATTTTTATCTATTGATAAATTTTGAATAGCAGAATAAATTATTTCTGTTCTTTCAGAAATTGCTGCTATTTGTTCTCCTAATACATTAAGATACAAATTAGTATAATTTTGATTCATTAATAATTGATTTAATTCTTTTAATGTAAAAGTTAATGAATCATTATCAATTAATTTAGAAAAAGCATTAAAATTAAGTATTTTACCACTTTTTTCTATTGAAAAAGCTTGTTGTGGAGGATATATCCCTTTCATAAATTTTCCTCCTTCTAATTTAAAATCACGTTCAATTATACATAAATAATCTTGAACGTATATCGAAATAAACCAAGGAATAAAAGTTATTATTTTATTTTCTTTTTCAATAAAACTATAAAATTCATTTTGATAGTAAGTTCTATCTTCATTTGAAATATTTTCAAAAAACCAATCTCGAAATGGTTTACATCTTTCTAATTTAAATTCATTTTTAATCATATTTCTTGCCAGTGAACCTGGACTGAAATCTATCTTTGGTGTAAAATCCATTTAAAAATTTGCATCCATTTCTGATTCAGTAGGATCTTCTGAATCATTTATGCCTTTAACTATATTGTTTTTATCTAAAGATAAATTTTTAACATAATTTTCTCTTATTTGAGAAGTAGTATCAACTTCTCGTAATTGAGAAGTAGAAGCCCTAGTGGGTTCATACGGCATTTGAATATTTTCAAATGGAGAAATAAAAGATCTCATAGATGATGATCTTGATATATTTCTTTGAATATTTTCCAATTATGAATTCATTATGACAGATATATTTCCATCAGAACTCTGAAATATATTAGTCACATCCGACAAATATTACGGGTGTTTTTGGTACGATTAGCAATTTGCCAATGATCGGTAAATGAATTTCTTCCCATTTAATTGATCTACGAGTCGTAATATTAGACTTGCTAAAATTAGTTTCAATTAAAATCGTTTCATTCAAAGATTTATCTTTGATTTTACACATAGGATTTAAAGTGTGTAAAGATTTATAATATATCCTGTAACATATACAAATTATTTCTGATCCAGGAGCATAGTTATATCCATGCGTTTTAACATTCATTATCAAAGAGTCAAGAATGTTAATATCAGATAGAGATAATTGTAAATTAGGATATACATCAAAATATACTGGACCATGTGCCAGACTAGATTGAATGATTCCCATTAATGATTTTTTCCAATCTAAATTTCTACCATCTCTAAGAGCAGCAATTTTCCAGGGTAAGGGGTTTAAAAGCTATTTGAACTAAACCAATATGAAGAAATTTATGTGTTTTTCTATAAGAATTAATATCATTTTCACTAAGTAATTTAATTACCATTTCTTCATTATTTAAAGAGATAGATTCTTCTGAAGTTTTAACAATTTGTTTCAAACCTAATTTTTCGAATATACCTAATTGGTAAATTTTTTTTGGTTCTATCCTAGGGATAGTCCATTTATTTAATAAATCCAGATTTCTGGGTAACTCAAATTCTTGTGTAATAGAATTTTTCATTCTATCCGTATTTCTTAACATTTTTAAGAAAGTGTTAAAATATAACAAAGAAGATAACAATAAATACAACTGGCTCCGATACCAAAGTAAAGATAAGGTATACGAAAAATGTCAGAACGGGGCATGTTTACAAGATTTAGGAAATCCGTCACAAAATCATATAACAAAATGGAATGTTTACTTAATCGATTCCGTCGATAAATAACATACTTTAATCCAACATGTAAAAGCCAACAACCCTAACGCCACACATGGGCTAAAACGGGTATAAACGGCTACAAAAGGATAAAGTTTTATTTATGCCGAAAGGATTAAAACCTTGTTATACGATTAAAGCCGAATTCATCTCAACCCTTTTAACATATATGTATACATCCTAATTTAATTCCAAGACCAATTAAATCGTATTTAAATTTACCTTCACATTATATTTTAACACTTATATTCTTTTAGCCTATCATTAGGCTAATACGAAATATTAAAAATAAAAATTAAACAAAAAAAAAAAATGTAACTTACAAAATTTAAAGTTGTAATCGAAGCAAGAAATTTTATTACAACGGGGTTTACAAGATACAAGAGGGAAGGAGGGGAAGGAGAAGGAGAAGCGAGATAATTCAAGCGTGCCCTCTACATTTCTAAACTCCTCATATATATAGGAGGAAAAGTGCGAAAACAAAAAAAAACAAATAGTAAAAACGCATTTATTGCTACAAGTAATGTCGGCCAAAAATTCAAAAGTGATTAAAAGTGAACTAGATATTGATGTCATGTCGGCCATGATGCCAAAAAATCATTTTTTGATGACGTCATTGCTTGATACAATGCCAATTCACGATGTGCAATTTGCTAATTTTTAATCTTTGTCATTTTTTTTCCAATTCTTCCAGTTGTTTCATAAAATGATGAACATCTTTATCAATGTCTTCATTGTCTTCATTGGGGTCTTGTGCATCTTCTCGCTATATTTGTAGAAGAAGTCATAGATGTATCTGATTTTAGGTCAGCAAAACTGCAACTATTAAACCCAAAATTCTTCAATATATCTTTTTTAATTTCTGACATATAACATTGCAAGATTTCTTGCTTTGAAACTATTCATTTAATCTTCAGCTTTCCTGTCAAATTTTTCAAAGGACTTTGTATGCTCCTATTACAAGCATCTTCTAATTGTTCATCTGTTAATTCTTCCAGATAGCTAATTTTAGCTGTAATTTCTTGAAATAATTCTTCACCAAATATTTGGCCTGTTTTTGGATCTTTTTTCGACAATTTTGTCCAAAATTTTGAAAAATATTTTCTTTTGAGACATGGTAAATTATCTGTAGATATATCTACAATAGGTGACCATTTTAAAATCCATGGAATAGAAAATTCCAAAAGAAATGTAATGAACCAGAACATTCTATTAAATGTCTTTGATTACTTAATTCTGAAATTTTGGGAGAAATATCTACCCAATGTAAATATAATTCTTTGAACTCTTCTGGTAAATTTTTTATAGAAGGTCCATGTAATAACCACCATTGTTGAAACCAATTTGGTATATATTCCAGATGTTTATATACTTCTGGACATACTTTTACAAACAAAGTATGTTTTTGCTTTCTATTTTCATATAAGAAAACATTAGTAAAAGCTTGGATATAATCCCAATAATTATATTTTATAGCAATATTTTTTTCTTGAAAAAGATATTCTTTTTCTTTAAATAAAGACAATCCCCATTCATTTGGAAGATAAATCAATTTTATAATAATTTTACTGAAGGTATATTCCTTCTGATCATTAGCCATAAAATGTGTTATTTCACATTCAGAAGCTTTTAAAATATTTTCATAATATGATCGATGCTTATATGCAGTTGCTGTAAATGGATTATTATCCAAATATTTTTCCATGAGTGACCATGGGTCATTTTTCTTTTTGATGTAATCATCATATTCTATAAGGAATATAATTCCTTGTTTTTCATTTTCTTGGTAAGAAGTTATATATATATGGGTAATAAGCACGACTTGAATCTGACAGCAACAAAAAAAAATCCATAAATTTTTTTCCCATCAAATCTACTTGATCTCACCCATTTCGGCCATTAAAATCTAAAAAATCGGAGAAGCTACCCATTTAGTTTTGAATACAAAAACATACCGAAATTGAGAGTTTACACAATTTAACTTTAGCGAGAATCAAATAAACTGTCGATTAAATAAATAAGAAAAATACACCTTGAGAGTGGATGGAACGGAAGGAGAAGGATTGACAGAGTTCGTGCAATAGATAATGACTAATGGGGAGAAAGGGGTATTTATAAATAAATAAAATTAGGTCTGAAAGGAGGGGTATTAAAATTTGGAATATTAAATTAGGCGCATAACCTCTGAAAATCAATTTAAGCGCTTAATGTTTTGGGAAAAAGTAGAAAATTTTGGGAGGTGTTGGGACAGATTGCTCATACTCTTAATGTATAAGAAATAAAGTAGCGCCTTTACTGACACAAATTGGTTTTAGTACAACGGTAAGCGCTTGATCTTAACATGGTATCGGAGCCAGAGGTCATGAGATCGAACCCTGGTTGAAACATTATTAAAAAAAATTGTGCAAGTGTTGGGAGAGATTGCCCACACTTGAGGAGGGTGTTGGGTAGATTGCCCACACTCTTGAAAAAAAAATTGTGCAAGTGTTGAACAGATTGCCAACACTTGAGGGGGTGTTGTAGCGCATTTACTGACACCAATTGGTTTTAGTACAACGGTAAGCGCTTGATCTTAACAAGAGGGAAACTTAATAATATTGAGCGGGACCGGAATTTGTTTTTTATATTTTTTTTTTTGACGTAGATCAGAGCATATCTAATGAAATCTAGCTAATTTCAATTGATTTGTATGTGTAAAAATGAATTTGAATATTATATGTTATCCAACTAAACAAAATTATCATATCTTGTGATAAGTCAATTTTTTTAACTTCATTCTATATATATATATATATATATATATATATATATATATATATATATATATATATATATATATGAAACAACCTTAAAATAGTTATTTGACATATTTTTATTCTAATAGATATACTTGACTATGCAACTATAGATCGTTTCTATATAAAACATCTTATTAGACTATTTACATCTATGATGTTATACAACAGAGTATATTATATGTATAGTATATTCATATAAATTTTATGTATTTTGACAATAATTATGTGTAATACAGGGGTGTTCACGGTTCGGTTTGGTTCGATTTGGTTCGATTTTGAGGAATTCAAAACCAAACCAACTATTTCGGGTGTTTTAGTGTTTTCAAAATTTATTTTATTTTTTCCTTTTCTTTTATAGGTTTTATTTTCCTCCGAGACTTTTGAAAACCGACATAATTAAGCTTTGAAAAATCTATAATAAAAAAAACTCTAAGGAGCTATATACTTCATCATAATCGTGTTTTCAGAGTTGTGAGGAAGAGTTTGCTCCCTGAACCGAGCAAGCCTCTTGATAAAGCACACCAGTTGTACACATGACGAGTCTGGGAAACCCAAGACAATCTCTTAGCAGTCCAGGACTATTGGCTCGCTTAGCCGAGCACTACTCTTGGTTAAGCGGGACGGATTTGGTGTCCGAGAAGCGTTTAATCGTGTCCGGTGCGTGTCTACCGATCAAAGTCTAAGTTTCACAGAGGGTCTTGATCCAGGAGCAGTTTCGAGGTTATGTGTTTAGGACATGTTACCATAATAGTTTCATATTAGATAGTGAATCTAGGTATCATTGGCTCGCTGAAACGAGAGCCTCTCTCGGTTGAGCGACCCAAAAAAAACCTAGATTGGCCTTTTTTCTGTGTTGTCCCAAGTGTTATCAATAACTTATTTTATGTTGTGGTACGTTTCAGTCGTTTCTGGCTATGTTTCCATGTTCATAGTAGGGATAAGATGGTAGTTCGGTGATTGATACGACCTTTGTATGTTCCGTAGGTTAGACAAGGCTTTCAACATGATCTTTTGTGCTTTATGTGCTCTAATGTGCTTTATGTGCTCCTATGTGCTCCTATGTGCTTTACTTACAAGATATATACCCACAATATGTTACAAGAGCATTGCGATCGAATAACTGGTCGTATTTGGATGTGTGATTGGTTATTACCCCATGTCGTTCCCAAGACGATGTATTACTAGACTCAATTATTTGATGATGAGCTTGAAGTGCTAGCTTACGATGGATTCCTTTGTAGTTGTTCTTTGTAAATAAGACATTATTTCTGGGAGTGTAGTTATTTCCTCTTTTTTAGACATGTTAGTTATAATGGATAATAGTACTTATTTCAGTTATTTATGATTTAGTTTGACAACAGTTGTGTTCGGTTGTTGTTGTTGTTATTGAAAGACCTTGAGGGTCTATATCCCGAGTCTTCTGCTTGTTTTCTTCTGCGTGAACCTTTAATTACTCCGATTCAGAATTCGATTCTCACCCCGTTCCTAATGTATATTAGTATATTTATTATTGTAGCAATCATCAATTTATCTCGTGTGGTTTGTTTGGGAAATTAATAAATTTGTTTTTTAAAATGATATTTAACAATTTTGCTAAATAAATGTAGTATTAAAATAGGTAACAATGTGAATACACATCAAAGCCGAAGCACTATAGCCACAACAGGCTTAAAAAATATAGAGAACCAACATCTCTTAGCTTATGAAACATATTGCAATTGAGTTTCAGGGTAGCCACAAAGTATAAAGGAAAAATGTGTCAAGGCTCTCTATTCCCTCAAAATTACCCTCGGCGCTAAAACAAAGTCTAGCAACCAACAACATAGCCTGTAGTCTTTCACCTTTAGTGTGATAATAAACAACGACCAACAGAAACAACTCATCACCAAGGAGGACCTCATCTCAAAGAACCGAAAAGAAATTTCTAATCGAAACCGGTAAAGGAAAGAATATCTGGAAAAAAAGAGCGACAAGTGAGAAAATAGAAATAGAAATAGAAAGAAAAAGAGGGCATCAAAGCGAAAATCCACCGCGGCAACCATATGTTAATGAAAAGAACATTCACGCACAATATTCTTATCATCCGGACTTTCATATTGAATAAAAAATAAAAGAGAAATGATTGCATCGACAGTCAAAAATAGAACATTACACCTAATTCATAAAAGAGCATAAACACCACGGATAACACTTCCCGAAAAGAAAAAAACTATACTCAAACAAAATAAAGTTGATGGAACAGGGAATTAAGAAAATGGAAAATAATAGACATAAAAAGACCGACCAAACTATACATAATGTTGATGGAACAGAGAACTAAGAAAATGGAAAATAAATAATTTTCTATTCAGGGCACCAATCAGTATGTAATACATAATGGAATGCATAAATGAGGTACCTAATGAAGAAAACAGAAAAAACAAAAGCCAATCACTTGCATTCAAAAAGGAAGGAACAATAAATCATCCCTTATTGTCGTTACATTGAAAATTAAGAAAGTGTGTGCAATGGAATGCTTGGAGAAGAATTTTCACATTGAGTTGCATTTACTAAAGTTTTCACTCGGTCAGATTGGCAGAAACAAGAAAATAAGAATCACACCGAATGAAATGTACCTATCATGTTCAATTATCGTCCTCATCAATATTATCTTCATCACTAGTATCCTCATTTTCGGAATCATGCCACATGTCAATATCCTCTTCCTCTTCATGTCTTCTTACTTGGCCCATATCTACATCAACCAAGCTTCCAGATGAATCATTAAGAGGGAGAGCTAGTTGTACCATTTTCCTCAACTACAATAGGAGCCAAGTCTGAAGTATCCTCCTGATATGGTGCATCAACAACGTCCAAATCAAATTGACCTCGTGCTTTTATAGGAATAACTGCTTGCCAACAATCCCGAACTCTCTTAGTTGAGGGATGGGGACAATAGTAAACTTGACAAGCTTGCTCCGGAAAAACAAAAGGTTCTTGATTGCTTCTTCTCCATTTCTTTGCAAGGTTTACCTCCACCAAACTTTTAAATTTACGATGTGTGCGAACGCCATCAATAGGATCAAACCACTCACACTTGAACAACACAAAACTGACGTTTAAAGAACCTAAATAAGACAATTCAACAACTTCAAGCAATCGTCCATAATAGTTGAATCCATGCCCGCCAACATGATTCCCTTTGACAAGTACTCCACAATTGTACGTGTTCTTATGCTTATTATAGTCCACTATATGAAAAGAAAAACCATTCACATCGCATGCATCATACGATGTTACCTTCCTCACCGGACGAAAGGAGATTTCACGTACATATGGATCAGTAACATTATTTTATGGATTTTGAACCTTCAAAAACAAAAATTTAAGGACAATGCATAACTGCATAAATTCTAAATTCAAAAAATTAAAAAACTAAAATGCTTACATAAGACGAAAACCATGTTGCATAATCTGTCTCTAGTAATCGACTCCTTGATGATTCATATGCAACTCTTTGCTGCACTTCCATATCAGCCCAAAATTTCCTGTGGAAAATATATGAAAAATGATCATGTACAAGACTATATATGTCATTGTAATTATATGACATAATGTGCTATGCAAGTAAAGTTTAAAGTAGACATACTCTTGGTAAGAGTCCAAATTTTCAGTGTTAAGTAAGACAAATAGATGTGCTGCATCGTACTCCATTTCCTCTAGATAACGTTCCTTTGATTTTTTGTGGTAAGGGCAAGCTAGTAGCGATTTTGAATCAACATGAGAACTCTTCTTATTGAAGTAATATGAGCAAAACATTGATGTCTCCTCAATAATATAGTCGTTTATTATGGACCCCTCCACTCGGTTTTTGTTCTTCACCTTCATCTTCAAATGATACAAATATCGCTCAAACGGAAACATCCAGCGATATTGCACAGGCCCTCCTAGTAGTGCCTCAGATGCCATATGAATAGGCAGGTGCTCCATTGAGTCAAAAAATGCTGGTGGAAATATTTGTTCAAGATTGCATATCAATAAAGGCATTTGTTCATCGATTCTCATGATATTGTCCTTTGAAGAGTAGGAGATGTGAGATCTTTGAGGAATATGCTTAGCTCAGTTATTGCACTCCATACATTCTCAGGTAAGACATCATGCAATGCCAGTTGTTTAACTTGTAAACCGAGAAAATAATTCAGTCCTCCCATCATACTCATTTGAAATTTGCTCTTCATTAAACTGGCAAATTTGTCACTGAGTTGTTCATCTTCAGATCCAAAGATAATATCATCAACATAGATCTGAACAAGTAAAGTACTTTCTTCAACTTTCATTCTAAATAAAGTCTTGTCAATGGTTACTTTGATAAATCCATTATCCACTAGAAACTGAGATAGAGTTTCATACCAAGCTCTTGATGCCTGCTTAAGTCCATATAGAGCTTTTCTTAGTTTAAAAACTTTATCAGCTTGATCTTTTATCACAAATCCAGGTGGTTGTTGAACGTAGACTTATTCTTCTAGAATTCTATTCAAAAATGCACTTTTGATATTCATCTGATACACTTTGAATTAATTGTGAGCTGCAAAGGCAAGAAATAGTCTGATTGCTTTCAATCTTGCAACTGGTGCGTAATTTTCATCAAAACCTATGCTTTCAGCTTGGGAATATCCTTTAGCTACAAGTCTTGCTTTGTTTCTGATGATATTCTCATCTTCATCAAGCTTGTTTCTGTAAACCCATTTAGTGCCAATGATGTTTACATGATCTGGTCTGTCTACTAGTTCCCATACTTGATTTCTTTCAAGCTCATTCAGTTCTTCTTGCATAGCTAATATCCAATCTGAATCTGTCAAAGCTTCTTCTATCTCTTTTGTTTTAGATTGAGATAAGAAACATGCAATCATTGCATCTAGTTTAGGTCTTGTTCGAACACCAGCTTGAATATCACCAATCACTTGTGCTTTAGGGTGATTCCTTTTTTATTGATATACTGGGGGGATGCATCAAGGGATCTAAATTCTGTTGAAGTGGTCCTTCAGAAACTGGTTCTTGATTTTCTTCATCTTGATCATCTTGAACAGGGTCAGAATCATGTTGTTCAACTGTAGGCGGTTCATGATATGAATCTGGAACCGATTACTACTCAAGATCCTATGACATTTCAAGTTGGTCCTGAAACTCGACTCCAACACAAAATGAGGCTCGCATCTTTGGGTAATTTGGTCCATTTAATAATGCTAGAATCCATGTCCAAGAATGAAGAAGACTTTGAAGTCATTCTGTCCGTCATTTATGCTTGCGGACTATCGGAATTAAATTACATATTATTATATCTTATTATTAATTAAAATATTAAAAATAGTGGTTAAATGCTCATGATAATATGACGCCACTTTTGCTAGCATGAAAATCCAAGAAGTCAAGTTTTGTGTATTCCAAGTACATTGAATCAAGATGGATGTCTTTTGGGGCGCCTATTTTAAGTGCATTGAACTTAGTGAGTAGTTTTCTTTATTCGATCGGATCAGGAGCTTTATTTATACAAAAATTGATGATCCACATAAGCATTTCATAGTAGAAAATCTGATCTTCAACTTTCGTCAAGGGGTCATCTTCATTTGAATAAGTTATAATGGTCAAAATGGCATAAACAGCTACGGGACAAAAGCTGGAGAATATAAAGAAGATACATTGAACCTGGATGAAGCTCCTTGGATGCGCCAATATGCATTTAATTTAGGATAAAATTTTCATCTTATTATTATGAATTCACGTACTTATTTTCCTATAAATAGTCCTTGTATTTGTAATTTGAAAATCAAAACTTGTTATCATTATAAATCATATTTTATTCTTCACTTGGAAAAGTGTTGTGTGAGTTTCTCTGGAAAGGGAATTCAAATTTCGGATTATCAAGGACTTGAGCAATCCTTGTGGTTATCCATATACCAAGGTGATTAGAAACAGGTTTTCTAAGTGTTGAGGTTTTATTCCAAGGTGCCTTCACACAGGTTGTGATTGTGTCGCGGAGCTTATTATTCCAAGGTGCTTCCACACAGGTTGTGGTTGTGCTGAGGACTTCCAAATACCTTCAAATCCACGATCCTAAGTGTTCATTCGATCTGAAGCCTTCCCCCGGGCGGTTTCCCATCAGTTGGTATCAGAGAACAAGGCGGAATCGACGGTATTATATCATTATCTGCAGTGACAGTTTGTATTCCAACTTTATTTTGACTACGGTAATTCTGTCCAAAACTCTTCAATTTTGGTGATCTCATATAAAATTTTGTGTTATACAACTTTTTTTGTTTGAGTTTTTCCAAATTCTCAACTGCTTGGCAACAATATGCGACGTAAGTCACTGTTGTAATTCTGGAATAAATCATCCGTTTATCTACCTTTTCTCTCTTCACCGCATCTCAAAATTCGAAGCCTAACGCTTCAAAACAGGACCCCAACTCTCTGTCTAAATTCCAAGATCATTTTTATTTTTATTTTTAAATACACTATGTTATTTTCTGAGGAATCTCGGGTACGGAGGAAGTTGGAAAAGGAAAAGGTAAAGGCTGAAATTATAAGGCACAAAAAGACAACAATTCATGATGTTGCTTATTATGAGAAATTTAAAAGAAGTCTTAAGGATGATATTATTCGAACTATGGAGGAAATGACACGGATTTCTAAGGCCAATCTTAGGGCAGATATTGAACAATGGAGGGCTGAACAAAAAAAGCACAAGAGTTGGCTGAAGATAAAATCAAAGAAGTTGTTAGTCCTTGTGAGGAGGAGATAACAAATGATGAAACCGGGGGCGTGGCGGAAATACTTAACTATGATGAAGCAATTTTTGTGGACGAGATCGTGCACATGGATAAAACAAACTTTGAAGGTTATGTTGAGAGTAATGTTGAGCGTGAGGAGTTGCATGCTCCTGGTGATAAGTTGGAGAGCGATAAAAATGGTCCTCAAGTTGCTGATGCAATAATGGAGTTGTCTGTAGCATGTATTAATGAGGAAGAACACAAAGAGTCGATTTTGGTCAAAACAAATGAAGAATCTATGTCACTAAATTCATGTTCAAGCTTTATTGAATCTTCCTTGCAGGTACATAATGATCATCCACATAAGGAGGTCACCGGGCTGTTGGATACTTCCACTCCAGTCCATATATTGCCATTGGATACTATATTTCATATTGAGAATGGTGGAAAACCAGAACACATCTTTAACGATCCTTTTTTTGTGCATGATGATGACTATTCCACATCGCAATACCTTGACTATGTTGCTGCAACTCCGAGTGTCGTCGGTATTTATATCAATCCAAGATATGATTTGAATGTTGCTTTCATCAAGTAAGGATCACAAAATCAACGTGCCATTAATTCGAAGTTGCGTAATCTCATGTTATTTGATCCCGGTATATCATTTCTGATTTTTGCAAATTGTTCAAGGTTGGTAAATGATTATGAACTATACGACATTATTTTGATTCGAGGACGAATCCTTTGCAACCGAAAGGGTCTGATATGAATCTGGAACCGATTACTACTCAAGATCCTATGACATTTCAAGTTGGTCCTGAAACTCGACTCCAACGCAAAATGAGGCTCGCATCTTTGGGTAATTTGGTCCATTTAATAATGCTAGAATCCATGTCCAAGAATGAAGAAGACTTTGAAGTCATTCTGTCAGTCATTTATGCTTGCGGACTATCGGAATTAAATTACATATTATTATATCTTATTATTAATTAAAATATTAAAAATATTGGCTAAATGCTCATGATAATATGGCGCCACTTTTGCTAGCATGAATGTCCAAGAAGTCAAGTTTTGTGTATTCCAAGTACATTGAATCAAGATGGATGTCTTTTGGGGCGTCTATTTTAAGTGCATTGAACTTAGTGAGCAGTCTTCTTTATTGGATCGGATCAGGAGCTTTACTTATCTAAAATTGATGATCCACATATGCATTTCATAGTAGAAAATATGATCTTCAACTTTCGTCAAGGGGTCATCTTCATTTGAATAAGTTATAATGGTCAAAATGGCATAAACAGCTTCGGGACAAAAACTGGGGAATATAAAGAAGATACATTGAACCTGGATGAAGCTCCTTGGATGCGCCAATATGCATTTAATTTAGGATAAAATTTTCATCTTATTATTATGAATTCACGTACTTATTTTCCTATAAATAGTCCTTGTATTTGTAATTTGAAAATCAGAACTTGTTATCATTATAAATCATATTTTATTCTTCACTTGGAAAAGTGTTGTGTGAGTTTCTCTGGAAAGGGAATTCAAATTTCGGATTATCAAGGACTTGAGCAATCCTTGTGGTTATCCATATACCAAGGTGCTTAGAAACAGGTTTTCTAAGTGTTGAGGTTTTATTCCAAGGTGCCTTCACACAGGTTGTGATTGTGTCGCGGAGCTTATTATTCCAAGGTGCTTCCACACAGGTTGTGGTTGTGTTGAGGACTTCCAAATACCTTCAAATCCACGATCCTAAGTGTTCATTCGATCCGAAGCCTTCCCCCGGGCGGTTTCGCATCAGTTCAGTTGTTGGAAATTGATGTTGATCTTGATCTGATGATTCTGAGATCCTTAATCTTCCAATGTCCACCAAAATTGATTCATGTAAAACTGGTAACTGAGGCTGAGACTGAGGAACTGGTTCTGGTCTATTTGCAGTTTCTTCTCCAGTTAGGTTCATCAAATACCACATGAATTGATTCTTCATGCTTAAGTGTCCTCTTGTTTAGTACTCTAAATGCTTTGCTGACACTTGAATATCCCAGAAATATTCCTTCATCAGCTTTGGCCTGAAAAGCAAGAAGTTGATCTTTTCCATTATTGTGTATGAAACACTTGCTTCCAAAAGCATGAAAGTATGAAATATTTGGTTTTCTTCCATTCCAAATTTTATAGGGTGTCTTCTCATGTCTCTTATTCATGAGAGCCATGTTCTTTGTGTAGCAAGCAGTATTAACTGCTTCTGCCCAATATCTTTCAGGCAATTTTGCTTCACAGATCATAGTCCTTCCTACTTCTTTGAGTGTTCTATTTCTCCTCTCAACTACACCATTCTGTTGAGGTGTTGGTGTGGCTGCAAGTTGATGTAAAACACCATTTTCTTCACAACATTCAATAATCACCTTGTTGAGAAATTCAGTTCCTTTCTCTGATCTTATCTTCACAACTGAGACACTCTTCTGATTCTGAAGTCTTTTGAGAAGTTCGTAAGTCTTTGCTTGGTTTCACTTTTCTTGGTTAAAGAAACAACCCAGGTGTATCTTGAATAATCATCTACTACCACCAATGTATACTTCTTTCCACTGATACTGATTGGTGTGATAGGTCAATAAGTCTATATGCATTAGTTTTAAAACTCTGTTAGTAGAATTCCGAGACTTAGTCTTGAAACTTGCTTTTGTTTGTTTTCCTTGCTGACAAGCATCACATAAGCTATCCTTCATGTAGGTAATCTCAGGTAGTCCAATTACTAACTGTTTCTTGACAAGGGTGTTGATGTCATCAAAGTTAAAATGACTCAGTTTCTTGTGCCATAACCAGTTGACTTCTGATTTGGTATGCACAAGTAAACATGTTTCTGCAAATTTTGTAGTCCAATCTACAACATACATATTCTCTTTTCTTCTTCCGGCTAGAACAACTTGAAATGCTTTTTCGCTGACGACAATGTAGAAATCTTTATCAAAAGTAACTCTGTATCCCATGTCACAAAATTGACTAGTGCTGAGTAGATTGTAATGCAATCCTTCTACATAAGATACATTCTTGATTGTGAGTCCATTTCTGATCAAAGTGCCATAACCTTCGGTGTATCCAGGTTTGTCTTTACTTCCAAAATTAACCTTTGGTCCATCATTGGCAATAAAATTACTCAGACAGTCCTTGCTTTTTGTCATATGCCTTGAGCAACCACTGTCAAACTACCATATGTCCTGCAAAATAAATTAAACAGTTTTAGGTACCCAACTCTATTTGGGTCCATGGGGGTCAGTTGTTAGTACAACCTTGGGAATATATCCTTTAGGTATTTTTCGGATATTGTTGCACTTGTTTTCATATATGTAAGCCACACTCCCATAGTAACTATGCTTGGACTGTGTCTTATTTATATGATCTCTCAGATCCTTTGACTGAAACTGATTGCCATGATGCTTCTATTATTGAAACTTGAATAATAGCCATCGTTTCTTTTGTACTGAGGTGTGTGCTGACCTTGGTACTGAGGTTTCTGCTGAGGACTGAAATGATTCCTCTGATGACCTTTAGACTGAAACTTGTGATAAGTTTTCTATCTAAAATGATTGCTTCTATCAGTTTTAATAGTAGATTCGGATTCAGAGAAATTCCAGTCATAGTCAGTTGGGAATAATCTGCCTTTCCCCTGACTTTGTGAATCTTTGAATAATTGATATTCTTGGATTTAATTTGACTGAAGTATTTCTGGCTCTTAGCCTGATTAGCTTGAGTAGATTCAGTAGTTGATCTACTTGTTTGATTTTCAAGCTGTGCAGCTGATTTACCTTTTTGGTTGAATCTGTTGTTGTTCACAGCCGACTTCTTTGAAAACTGTCGATGTGACTGACTTGATTCACATTGAACTTGTTTTACTGGTTCAGCATGCTTCTTAGTTTGAGGACATTGTTCAGCTTCAAACTTAACACCGGTTTTGGCATTAGGTTCAGTTGCATTGCTCGTTCCTCCCTTCGAAGTTTGTTGTGTATCAAATCCTAAGCCAGTTCTATCTCCATATGGCTTGCCTAATTTGAATCTAGTTGTTGAACTAGATTGAGCAAAAGATTTAGTTGATGCTGCTGATGCAATAGGCTGATACCGAGTCTTTCCTTTATCAGTTCTTCTTAGTTTCAACGTGTTCAGTTCATCATTCAATCTTTTGACCTCTAGAATTAGAACTTCTTTCTCAGCTTTGATTGATTCATAACTAGCTTGTATAGCGACAAGATGACTCATCAATTCATCAAGAGTTTCTTCTAATTCTGAGTTCTTTGGATTGGAATCGGCTGTTGAAGAACATGCATTTTGCATGGAAATCTGAGCTGTGCTGTATTTGGAATTTGATTCACATACCTCATTAGGATCTTTCATGTGTGCCATTAAAGTTGTATCGTCAGATAACCTTTCTGTACCAGCTTCGTAGTCAGATTCATCTCCAGCTAACAATGCTCTTCTGCCGGTTCTTCTTTGCTGAGTCTTCTTGGTCAGTTATGGGCATTCAACTTTATAATGTCCAGGTTTCTTGCAGTTGAAACAAAGATACTCACCATCTTTTCTTTTCTCAGGAGTCTTCTTAATGAACTTCTGAGTTACAGGATGACCATTTTTCATCCTTCTAATTCGACTTATCATAAGGGCCATTTGTTCTTCCATTTCATCCAACTGTTGAAGATTATTTGTGGATGTTTCTTGAGAGTCATTGGATGCTGCTGTGAGTACTGTGGTTTTTGGTTCTTCTAGAGCTTTGATTATTGCAGTTGTGCTTGTAAAATCTTCACTGAATTCATAATCTTTCAGATCTGAGAAGATTTTGAAGGAGCCTTCTATATCAAGTCTTCTAGATTCTTCCATTGCAGTGACCTTCATCTTCCAACACATGGGCAAGGCCTTCAAGATTCTTGTATTGATTACTTTCTTTGTGTATTCAATCTTTATTAGGTCCATTTCATCCATGATAGCACTGAATCTCGTCTCCATTTGGTCAATGGTCTCTCCGGATTTTATCTTGAAATTTTCAAACTTCTGTTTTGCAACTAAAATTTTGTTCTCCTTGATTGAGTCAGTTCCTTCACAAACTAACTGAAGTTTGTCCCACATTTCCTTAGCAGTTGTGCTGTCTTTCACCTTTAAGTACATATTGCTATAAAGAGTTCTGAGAATAAAGTCCATAGCAACATTGTTGAGATTGTTTCGCTTGCGATCATCACTTGTCCATTCAGCCTTGGGCTTTGGAACTCGAACTTGATTTCCATCAACAGCCTGCATGCGACGTTTGTATTCGTCAAATCTATCCATGTTGCACATAAGAATTTGTCTGGCAGTAAGTGAAAACCGAAAACTGAGCTTTCTGATGAGAACAACTAGAGAAGATATAGTGCAACTGAGTTTTTAACAATTGCTTGTTAAAGAAACACTGCTCTTATACCAATTGTTGGTCCCTTGAAATGGCTGACACAAGTTTAGAAAAGGGAATAAACTTGTCACCAAAAACTGTATTAAATCAAATTAAGGTTCAGTTTTAACTTGTGTGGAGTTGAGCTGACTGTTAGGAAATCACTAGTTTAACGCAGCGGAATTTAAAATTTGATTTCCTTTTCTAGATCGTTCTTCGTTTAATGCAATAAACACGTTAAGTAGTTTGACGGTTATACCTTGATGATCTACTAGATCGTCGCTTTGACCGTCAACGGAGATTAGTTCAATGCGCAAGCCGTCCACGCGTCCGGCCTCTATCGCTAATCCACACGAACCCCTCGCCGGAATCCTCCTTGGATTGCTACCGGAAAAACTCCGGTCGCTAGACCGGACCTTTTCTTCCCTCACAAACTCACTATGGAAGGCTCTCTATTTTACACAAGAATTATGAATTCTTGCAATTGTGTTGTACAAAAGAGCTTGACACCCACTTCTTTTTATAGTGATAGGTGGCGCCCCATAGTAGTGTGGAGGAGAAGAAAACCTTTTTCTAATAAAATAAGGAAAATCAACTAGATTGATTTATCTCTTTAATTATAATTTATTTTGTCAATATCATATATTGATTATAATTATCTTATTACCATAAATCTATTTTTCAAAATCAATTAATATCTTATATTAATATCATGGCAATCTTAATTAATTAAAGTGCACAATCCAAGTGTATCTTATACACACAAAAGTGGCGCCCCATTAGTCAACAATTTGACTTCCGGAATATTCTTTAATTAATCTAATTTGTATATAATTAATATCTTGTATTTTATTTAGTCATAATAAATAAATACCACCATATTAATTTACCAATATAACCTTTATAGTCTAGAGATAAACTTTCCTTATTTGGTTATCAACTATAACCGCATTTTAATCCGACTCGATGTTCATATGTGTGTGACCCGATAGGCTTCCGAATATGTTGGCCGTAGACACAAAGTGCAATTTACTAAAATGCCCTTCATACCTAACGATCACGGGATAGCGTCTAGCAACACACCGTGACCCCCAATCATCGGAAGAGTCAAAAGCAATGACTACTACTTTTCATGTGAAGCAGTTACCGTGTAACTTACAATCCTATCGCTATAATAATATCCATACGATCGTATCTCGAGTGTCAATACATTGACGATCGTATCTTATAATCCGGATATCATGCTCTCTCGGAATAACACATTTACTCCCACTTTGCAACGATTCTCGAGAGCTAGACATTCCTTATAAGAAGGCCATTTCGGATATTCAATCCCAATCCATAGGATACGCGATTCCCGGACGACCAATCATGTATACTCCGCATGCTTCAATATCATACCCAATCACTACCGCATGATCGCCCCGTGGTTAGGAGAAATCTCAATAGTGTCAAAGCATGACAATCCACACCGTGATGCCATGAAGACTCCGGTCAAAAGGATAATTACACAACCGCCACATAGTGTGACACTTAATGTAAGTGGGTCGGTCTAACGTACGCATTCTCTAATACACGTCCACGTACGGTCCAAGTGTCTCTACACTTCGATAGACGAGATCTATCCCTACCTTCTAAAAGATAG
Source organism: Gentiana straminea (assembly GCA_036785695.1). Taxonomy (NCBI): domain Eukaryota; kingdom Viridiplantae; phylum Streptophyta; class Magnoliopsida; order Gentianales; family Gentianaceae; genus Gentiana; species Gentiana straminea. The sequence goes on along the minus strand of JAVUPR010000224.1, from coordinate 6,417,997 downwards.
AAGACATCCAATACGTGCTAGTCGATTATACTATCAATGTCCCATTTGATAATATATAAGACTAGAGACATTTAAGTACCAACCTTGTTATAATGATTAGAGATCTCATCAACCATAATCACTATCATGGTTTCTCTATCACATTGATACTAGGGACGTTACTATATATGTATACAACAAATAATATGAAGACAAACAATATATAATAACATAAGTGCTTTTATTAATCATAATAAAGTTATTACATGAACTAAATAGACTGTAAATGACCCGACCCGGTCGGATCCGGTCCAACCCGATTGGGTTTAGGACACCTTTCCAACAATCTCCCACTTGGCCTAAAGCCAATCACCCATATGCCTAAGCCCGTGCAAGTGAACATGTTTATCATGCTTAGCTTGAGACAATGCCTTGGTTAACGGATCAGCTATGTTATCATCCGTGTGGACTTTCTCTATCTTTACATCTCCTCTATCTACTATCTCTCTAATCAAGTGATAGCGCCGTAGCACATGTTTGGACTTCTGATGAGACCTTGGCTCCTTTGACTGAGATATCGCTCCATTATTATCACAGTACAGAGGCACTGGACCTTCAATGGAGGGAACCATACCAAGTTCAGTAATGAACTTCTTCATCCAAACTGCTTCATTTGCCGCCTCCGAGGCTGCTATGTATTCGGCCTCCATTGTAGAGTCTGCAGTAGTCTCCTGCTTGGAACTCTTCCGCTCACTTTGCTCCGCCGTTAAGCGTGAAAACAAATCCGGATTGTGACTTAAAGTCATCCTTGTCGGTTTGGAAAGCGGCATCTGTGTAACCTCGTAATACTAAATCATCATTCCCGAAAACCGGGAACATATCCCTAGTACGTCTCAAGTACTTAAGGATATTCTTGACGACAATCCGGTGACCATCACCTGGATTGACCGGTACCTACTAGTCATACTAAGAGGGTACGAGACATCGGTCTTGTGCATAACATGGCATACATGATAGACCCAATTGCCGAAGCATAAGGGACTTTACTCATTTGTGCCCTTTCCTCCTCTCGTCTTAGGACTCATTCCCTTCGACGGTAGACCCCGTGTGACATGGGTAGAAATCCTTTCTTGGATTTGGTCTATCTTGAATCTCTTCGACATCTTGTCTATGTAGGTGGATTGCGACGGACCAAGCAACCTCTTAGATCTATCTCTATAGATCTTTATTCCTAGAATATAGGTCGCCTCACCCAAGTCCTTCATTGAGAGGTTCTTGGATAACCAAGCTTTTGATTTGTAACATAGGCACATCATTCCCTATGAGCAATATGTCATCCACATAAAGCACTAAGAACACAATGGCACTCCCACTAACCTTCTTGTAAACACGGGGCTCATCTTCGTTCTTGATGAAATCAAACTCTTGTTTGATAATCTCATCAAAGCGAAGATTCCAACTCCGAGAAGCTTGCATTAATCCATAAATGGATCTTTGCGGTTTACACACCATCCTAGCGTCATTGGTTGTGAAACCCTCGAGTTTGTGTCATATACACTTCCTCGGACGGGTTCCCGTTAAGGAAAGGCTTGTTTTCACATCCATCCGCCGATTTTGTAATCATGGTATGCTTTTGCAATAGCGAGCAAAATTCTAATGGATTTTAACATGGCAACAGGCGAGAAGGTTTCATCATAGTCAACTCCTTGTCTTTGCTTATAACCTTTTGCCACTAACCTAGCCTTGTAGGTAGTCACGTTACCGTCCATGTCGGTCTTTCTCTTAAAGACCCATTTACACCCTATGGGAACTATTCCCTCAGGCGGATCAACTAAGTTCCAAACTTGGTTGTCCTTCATGGATTGCATTTCAGAATTCATGGCTTCTATCCATTTCTCTTTGCCATGCCTTAATAGCACTTCCTTATAAGTTCTAGGGTCCTCATCTTCCATGAGATACACGCCAGTGTACCTCTCGGGTTCACGGCGTTCCCTGGTGGATCTTCGAGGTGCTATTGTGTCTACGGTAGAGGGTGGCGCCACATTTGTATGTGGTGTCTCCTCTACTTCCATCAACGGACTGTTATCCGTAAGTGGTTCTCGAATTTCTTCAAGATCAATCTTACTCCCACCGACCCTATCCGAATAAACTCTTTCTCCGAAAGTGGCCGGTCCCCGGCAACAAACACCTTTTGTTCCTCGGGATGGTAAAATTGGTATCCTCTAGTTTCTCTAGGATATCCCACAAACGGACATTTGTCGGATCGGCCTCTAATTTGTCGGGCATCATCCGCTTCACATAAGTTGGACAACCCCAAGGTTTAAGATATGCCAGATTTGGTTTTTTCTTTGCCCATACCTCGTATGGTGTAGAATCAACCGTCTTTGATGGAACTCGGTTCAGTGTGTAGGATGCGGTTTCTAGAGCATACCCCAAAATGATTTTGGGAGAACTGCATAGCTCATCATGGATCGCACCATGTCTAACAAAGTGTGGTTCCTCCTCTCGAAATGCCATTCATTTGAGGCGTCCCGGAGGGGTCCATTCGGGCGAGAATCCCATTCTCCTTCAAATAATCTTGAAACTCTCCGTCTAGGTATTCTCCACCTCGATCGGATCGAAGTGTTTTGATTTCTTTACCCGTTGTTTCTCCACTTCACTTCTGAATTCCTTGAACTTTTCGAAGGCTTCAGATTTAAACTTCATTAAGTATATATAACCATAGCGTGAATGGTCATCAGTGAAAGTGATAAAATAAGAGTATCCTCCTTTGGCTTGAATTGACATTGGGCCACATACATCAGTATGTATGAGCTCAAGCAATTCATTGGATCTTATCTCTTTGCCACTAAAAGGTGACTTTGTCATCTTGCCAAGTAAACAAGCTTCGCATGTGTCAAACGATTCGTAATCGAATTGATCCAATATTCCATCTTTATGGAGTTTGGAAATGCGATTCTTATTTATATGGCCAAGTCTACAATGCCATAAGTAGGATTCATTCAAGTCATTTGTTTTGGCTTTCTTGTTATTTATATTAAGTACGTCAACATTCATATCTAATATGTAGAGACCATTGCTAAGTATGCCAGTACCATAAAAGATTCCATCACGTGAAAAAGAACAACATTTATTCTCAAACGTAAAAGAAAATCCATCAACATCTAATGCAGAAATAGAAATAATACTCTTCGTAAGAGCGGGAACAAAATAACGAGTTATTGAGTTCTAGTACTAGCCCACTTTGGGCAATGAAAGAAAATAAACTCCTACGGCCGGCGCGCGAACACTTGCTCCATTTCCAACGCGTAGGTCCACCTCTCCTTTCCTCGGATCTCTAGTTCTTCTTAGTGCCCGCATATTCGTACAAATATGAGAACCACAACCGAGTATCTAATACCCGGTGGTTAGACTTAGAAGAAGTAATGTTGATCTCAATAATAAATATACCTGAAGTCGAAGCATCAGAATGCTTCTTCTTGGTACTCAAGAAGCCCTTGCAGTTTCTCCTCCAATGTCCGGTCTCACCGCAATGGAAGCAAGCATCCTTGGATTTGTCTTTCGCTATTTTAGGCGTTGGCTTAGGTGCAGCCTTTGCCTTCTTGGACTTTTTCTGGGCTTTTGGCTTGCCCTTGCTTGAAGTGACCAGCAACACTTGCTTTCCCTTCCCCACAGTGCCCTCAGCAGTCTTCAACATGTTCAATAACTCCGCTAGGGGAGCAATCTATTTTGTTCATGTGATAGTTCATCACAAACTGCGAGAATGAGTCAGGTAGAGATTGCAGAATCAAGTCAATACTCAACTCTCATTCCAACTTGTGGCCCAGCTTCCCAAGCCTCTCTATGTACCCGATCATTTTAAGCACGTGTGACCCCACGGCGGTTCCGGATGCCATCTTACAACTAAACGGGGCCTTCGAGACCTCAAACCTCTCGGTGCGAGACGAGAAGCGTAAAGTTCCTTCGGGTGGACCATGATAGAGTAGGCGTCCATAGACTCATGCTTTGTTTCGCAGCGGTTCGAGTGTGTCATAGAAGCAAGCATGATACATGTAGCATCGATCTTGTCGAACGGTGCTTGTTGTACTTCTCGACAACATCGCGGCCGTACCCTCGGCGGGCTTTTCCGGTAGGGCCTCGTCCAAGACATAGCCAATCTTCTCGTGCCTCGAAAACGATTTTGAGGTTTCTTTTCCAATCGAGAAAATTAGTTTCGTCAAGCTTGTTTTCGATGATAAAACGAAGGTTCAATTTGTTTGACATTTTCTACAACAATAAATAAAGACAGAATAAGTAAAAGCTCATGTATAAAAAACCTAAATTTGCACTAAGAAATCTATAAGGTTTTACTCCCACTAGCCAACTATTCCCATTGGCTTTCAAGAATTTAATTAATTCTTTAGTGGATGGAATCCTATCTAGTTGACTCGATCCCCGACGTGGGCCGATCGACCGGGTCAATTTCGAAGGTGGGTACTATTTACCGATCGAATCTTATTCGATTTCCATTGGTTGACTAGTCAACTCTTTGACAATTCACATCTCTATGTGATAGCCACCCCTTGTCTCTAAAATCGACGGTCCCGACGTGGGCCAATCACCGCAAGATTCTTAGTCGAGTCGTAACCCAAATATTCATGAGATCTCATAACGATCATATCTCGATAATGACGATATACCCGTGGTAGGTCAACTCCCGACGTGGGCCGATCAGTTGGATCCGAACAAAGGCTCTTCACCGTCATTATAATATTGGGAGACAATTTTGGCTCGATTTTTGGCGTGGGAATAATTTTAAATTAATTCACTTAATTAATTTTGTTTAATTATGGTCTCATCTACTATGTGCATATTACTTACGATATCATATAAAGTAAAACATACACAACATTCCGCGCATAAAATAACCGGTATGATCATGGACTTTTCTAGGTGCGGTTTCGAATACAAGCGACGAAACCGCGGGTCACAAACTAAGGGTATCTGCAACCGCCAATAGGATCTTTATTGCTTTGTACGCCAATGGGTTCTTTATCTCTCCTTGGTCTTGAACTTCTTGCTCCATTCTTGTTACATAATAAATAATTTCACCCGCCGCACACGGGGGGGGGGGGGGGGGGGAGCTCGGGGAATGGGATAAATGCAAAAGTAAACTAGGTCACGTTCTTCATAACGGCCTAGGACAATTTTTCAAAACCAACATAAAGAAAACATTCCCATCTATCCTATTGGTCGAGTCCATGATCAATCGGGTCCATATAATCACATTATATCTACACATCTAATCCATACAATTTTATCTTATGAAAAAGATTAAATTCTAATTTTAACTACTACTACTCATGCGTCTTTATTTTATCACGTCAAATAATTAAATAACTTTTAATTAATTATATGACTTAATCGAAAATTAAAATTAACATTTAATTTTAAATCGATTTCAATTTTAATTAAATTTGAACTATTCAAAACATAAAATTAAAATTATAAAGTCTCATATTTGTTTCATTTCCAAAACTATATTTAGCTTAGGCACAATGCCACTTTCCAAAATCAAAATTTTGGAAGTGGCATAGGCCTAGGCCTTTACAAATCAAATATTTGAAAAGGGCCTAGGCCTATTCCAAATCAAATATTTGGAAAGGCCAAATTATTTTAGTCTAGGCACAGGCCACTTTCAAAAATCAAAATTTTGGAAGTGGCCTAGGCCTAGGCCTTTTACAAATCAAATATTTGAAAAAGGGCCTAGGCCTATTCCAAATCAAAATTTGGAAAGGCCAAATAATTTTGGTTTAGGCCTGGCCACTTTCCAAAATCAAAATTTTGGAAGTGGCCTAGGCCTAGGCCTTTTACAAATCAAATATTTGAAAAGGGCCTAGGCCTATTCCAAATCAAAATTTGGAAAGGCCAACATGCCATATGGTTTCCCAATGGTCCAAACTATTTGAACCATTGGTTGGTGATGTATGAAAAATATATGATCATATTATAAGACTTTTTATTATTATTTTATGATATTTTAGTATAATTTCATATAAATGCATCGAAAACTTATAAAAATCATAGTTAGTTATAATTAGATGCATAAGTTATAAAAACGATAAAAATGATGGTTTTTTGTCGGTTTACGTTTGGTGTTTCGTTGAGTTTGTTGCGAGAATCAAATGTGTACCGAGATTCCAAAATATGACATACTTTGGAGCATAAATCATGAGTTTTTGTGGGATAAAAGATTATGCCAAAATCTAACAACTTTGAACGGATCAACTCGTCCTTAATGTTTCTACCGTAACTCATCTTCAACGGACATTTGATCTAACTTAGAGGCATTTTCGGAGAGAAAAAGTCCTTGATGAAAGTTGTAGGCCTTCAAAAGAGCTTTCCAACGAATATCAAATCATGTCAATCTGAGGTCTACAGCTCGAGATAGGTTTTTACGAACATCAGATATGTTGTATGTCCGGCACGCGCCGGAGAAGGCCGAATATTGCAGAAAAATCTCTGAAACTGGGCCCACAAATCTCTGACAAGGGAATATATACTGTGTAGACGGCACGCGCCGGTGGTGGTCCGGCACGCGCCGGCCTTATGGTACACTCTATAAATACCCCTCAATTGCAACCATTTTGAAGGGTACCAATGCATATATCTCTCTTCTATATATCTCTATAGTTTCGTTTTGTTGTTTTTCATTAAATAAAAGTGTAAACGGCACTCGCCGGAATAATGCTTTGTAGTATAAAGTCTCGTTATAATGCTTAGAGGATGTATCAAGGCTCATTGATGTCAAGGAGTTGCTATTTCCGGATGATACAACTCGAATGCTTCAATTGTAACCTGGTAACTTTTCTAATGTATTTATGTTTATGTATTAATTATAGTATCTATATTTTAGTTATTATGTTGTTAGGCTAAACTTAGTATCTAGCCAAGATATGAAATTGGATTAGTATTATCTTTTTAGGGAAATGGATGATGACTATACTAAAATTGGATAAAATCGGTTATAATGAATCTCTTTCTATATTCGTATTGAATTAGCTACTTGATATGAAAGAATTCATAATGCGATTATGAATTGACGCCTCGTAGTTAGGTTATGAACTCGTTAATAGAAAGACGGGAGGGTAAAATTGGCCGAGTGAAAACGTGACAACGGAATCCGATTTCCTGAACCGGGGGTAGATTTGTTTCGGGAGAAACAAACTCTTATTGAAATATGTACTCGAGAGATTATTACGTTTAATTCGTTTGTTTAATTGACATCCCTTAAAATTGGCCGAATGACAAAACGGGAGTGACCCATGTTTGAGGATGACCTTGGACAAATGTTTGGACATATGACAATTTCAGATGCTCGTGTGAGGATGAATTGTTTAGTTTAGGAGTGCACCATTCCGTATAATTGATTTAACTTAAAATAATGATCGAGCACATCTAATTTCCACTAAAAAGAGATATTGATTCAGTAACATAATTCTTGGCTAGATCTAAAAATATATCTATATATAATATTAGTATTTATTTGTTTTATTTTCTGTTTTACTAACATCTAACATCTAACAATCTAACTACTAACATAATCTAACCCAGGAAAAAGTAAAAACTGCGACTTAGATCGAGTTAATAATAGCTTCTTGGTGTTTAACCCCACTTAAAAGAATTACCATGTTTTCCCTGAGGAATACGACCTGACTCACCAGACTAGAGCTACAATTTGACCCGGTACACTGCCGGTTAGGATCTGTATAGCCTAGAAAAGGTCCGTCAGCATTTTGGCGCCGTTGCCGGGGAACGACGCTAATTCATTGTGTTCGAATGATTTCTACTTATATTAACTCAAAAGTCTCGAGGATAAGTCAACACTCTTCTTACCCCATTTCTATTTTCTTTTTCGTTGGTACTTACCTAATAAGTAAGTTACCAATCTTTACTTTTATCGATTTCAACTATTTTCGGTTTTCGTTAGTTGATGACCGAAAGAGTAAGGCCCCACTTACTCCTTATAAGCCCGACATAGATACTTACGAAAGGCGAGTTAAGAGCGAGAAAGGAAACAAGGTCATACCGGTCGGGGAAATCCCGACGGAGAATCATCATCAAATCAAAATACGAAAATGGTCGAAAACAAAGTGATGAAACACACGAACAAGAGCTAGATCATGCTCAAGGGCATGGCCAAAATCTTAATCGGGATCTACCAATACCAAATAACCGTAATAGAAATAATCAAAATCGGAACCGTAACAATCGTAATAATAACCCACCAAATCCGAGACCTATTTGTGATCGGACCTTAAGAATAAACCGGACTAATAATCCGGTTCGTTTACCCAATGAAGGAGCAAATAATTTTGAAATAAAATCTCATCTTTTTGGTCTAATTGACGCAAGAGCCCAATTTCTAGGAGAGGATGATGAGGATCCACATCACCATCTCTATCTTTTCGAAGAATTGTGCAATACAGCCAAAAGTCAAGGTGCTCATCGTGAATTAACAAGGATGTCTATGTTTCCTTTTTCTTTAAAAGGAAGAGCACGAGATTGGTTTATGTCACTCCCACATCATTCATTGACTAGTTGGGAGGAAATTCAAACCGAGTTTTTAAAGCAGTATTTTACTCCGGGTAGAAATTTGGAATTAAAGGTCGAAATTGCCAACTTTAGACAAGGATCTGAAGAAACGCTTGGGAGTGCGTGGGAGAGATTTAAAAAGTTGCTAAGATCTTGTCCCGATCATGGTTATTCCTTAGATATGCAAATCCAACTTTTCTGTCGTAAATTAAGGAAAGATTCACGTGCAGATGTAGATCATGCATGTGGTGGTTCATTAATGATGAGTGAAGCCCAAATAGTTTACGATGCTATAGAAAAGATTTCCAAAAATAACGAGAATGTGGGAAACCGGTTCTAGCACCGGGAAAGTAGCATTTGCGGGAGAATGCACATCGAATACGGAAGTTCTAGCACACTTGGAGAATTTGGGTAGGAAATTTGACAACCTACAGGCTAGTAGGACTGTAAAACCAGAAACTATCATACCAAATAACTACTCAAGTCATGATAATGTGTCATTAGGGATAGAAGAACCAGAAGGATACTCAAGGGAAGAGGTGAGTTTTTTACAACAAAGATAGGAATTTGAACAACGCGTATTCAAACTCCTTTAATGCTATCGAAGAGAGCACCCAACTTTTAGATGGTCTGAAAACCCTAATAAGCCAGGACAACCGCCATATCCAGTTCAGTATAAGAATCCATATAGTAATCAAGTTCATCAAGGAAATACATCAAATCAGAACCTACAATCGTTACCTAAATCTTATCCACAACATACTACTCAAACTATACCAAATCACCCAAAGTTCAACCCAACCCGAAAGGAGTTGATAAATGGGATAAATTAATGGAAAATATGATGGGTGTAGTATCTACTCAAGCTCGAATATGGAAACTATGATAACTTCTATAGGTTCAGTCTCTAAGGATATGACTATGTTGAAAACGTCTATGGGTGGACATGATACGAGAATGAGAACTATAGAAGCATCATTAAGGAATATGGAAGATCATTTGAGTAGAGAAGGAGAACGTAACAACGGTAGACCTCCGGAGGATTACCAAGTAATACCGAAAGAAACCCGAGAGAGGTAAATGCGTGATTACAAGAAGTAGGAAATATTGTGAAGATACTAGAGCGAGAAAACGCAGAAACAATGAGGTAGAAAATGATTTAAATGGTAATATCGTAAAGGAAAAGGACGAACTTGAATTTACTTGATGAAGAGGAAGAAATTATCGAAGAATTCTTAAAACAGAATGATGTTGAACCCGAAATTGAAGGTGAAGAATGGGTAAAAGTCCCTAGAATTACGAAAGATCCTATGGATAAGGACACGAGAACCCTATTTAAGGAACATGTCGAGAAAATCGGGGAGAAAAACAGGGAAGATTTAAAAGTAACTCGAGAAGGATAAAGTTGATACGGGGGATGTTTTAAAGGAAAAATCTCAAGATAATGAAACTTGGCGATCAAGTAATGCTCAAAGATTCAAGGAGAAAGGAAAAGAGAAAATGACTTCGTAACCAAAGGTTATAGATTTAGAATCTTTGCCTTATCCACCGAAAGATCAAATTAAAAAGATAAAAACGATAAGAAATATGCTCGTTTCCTTGACACTTTTCGTCATATTCATGTCAATATCCCCGTTATAGAAGCTTTAGTCAACATGCCCGCCTATGGAAAGTTTCTTAAAGATATCCTATCTAATAAAAAGCGATTAGAAGAATATGAGAATATATGCCTTAATGAAGAATGTTACGCAATACTTCAAAGATCGACTACCTCCTAAACTTAAAGATCCCGGTAGTTTCACTATCCCATGTGAAATTGGAGGATTTCTCGTTTAAGAAAGTATTGTGTGATCCGGGAGCAAGTATCAATCTCATGTCTTATGAGGATTATAAGAAACTAGGAATAGGAGAGCTTACGAATACCGAAATGACCCTTCAAATGGCGTATAGATCAATTAAACATCCTAAGGGAATAATCGAGGACGTGTTGGTTAAAATTGATAAATTTTACTTCCCGGTGGACTTTGTAATAATGGAAATGGAAGAAGGATATTCGGCGCCAATTATTCTAGGTCGACCATTTTTAGCTACAGGAAGAACTTTGATAGATGTTCAAAAAGGTGAACTAATACTGAGAATTAATGAGGATAAAGTTTCGTTCAATATCTTCAAAGCTATAAACCATCCATATAAAGAACCAGAATCATGTTCTTTTATAGATAAATATTCTACTATGTGGGATGCCAAATTTAAAGATTATGAAAATACATTGGAAGAATGTTTGGCATTTTCTATCTATAAAGAAGATGAAGATGATACTGAAATGAAAGAAGTAATCCTTTATTTAGATAAAGGAGGGTTTGTTAAACATCCATGGCATCAAAATTTGAAATTGGAAATGGAAGGACCGGTTTAAAACCATCGGTAGAAGATCCACCAAGGAATCTGAGTTGAAACCACTTCCTTCGAATTTGAAATATGCTTTTCTTGAAAATGATAATCTGTTACCAATTATTATTTCATCAACCTTAACAAAAGAACAAGAGGATCAATTACTAAGAATGTTAGGAGAACATAAGAAAGCTTTTGGATGGACAGTGGCAGATATCAAAGGAATTAGCCCTGAGATTTGTGTTCACAAGATTATTTTGAATGAAGAAGCTAAACCTTGTATTCAACCACAACGCCGCCTCAACCCAAATTTGCAAACAATCGTTAAGAAAGAGGTCATTAAGCTATTAGAAATGGGAATAATCTTTCCCATATCAGATAGTGAATGGGTAAGTCCAACTCAAGTAGTTCCAAAGAAATGAGGTTTCACGGTAAAAGAAAATGATAAAAATGAATGGATTCCGACAAGGAAATTACGGGATATCGAATGTGTATTGACTTTCGGAAACCGAATGATCATACTAAAAAGGATCATCATCCACTTCCATTCATCGTGCGGATGTTGGAAAGATTGAGTGGACATAAGTATTATCGCTTTTTAGATGGTTATTCGGGTTATTTACGAATATTCATTGCGGCGGGAGATAGAGAAAAAACTACTTTCACTTGTCCCTATGGAACTTTTGCTTATAAAAGAATGCCGTTTGGATTATGTAATGCACCCGCTACATTTCGACGATGTATGATGGCAATATTTTCTCGATATGGTCGAGAAATTCTTAGAAATTTTTATGGATGACTTTAGTGTTTATGGAGATTCTTTTGATAAATGCTTATCACACTTAGAACGTGTTTTACAACGCCGTGAAGATACCAACTTGGTTCTAAACTCGGGAAAAATGTCATTTGATGGTATCTCGAAGGAATTGTACTAGGTCATAGAATCTCTCGAAGCGAGGAATTGAAGTTGATAAAGCTAAAGTCGAAGTAATTGAAAAATTACCTCCACCAATTAATTTGAAAACGTTAAGAGGATTTCTTGGACATGCGGATTTTATAGAAGGTTTATTGTAGATTTCTCAAAAATAGCAAAACCCCCGAGTCATTTGCTAGAAAAAGAAGTACCTTTTAACTTTGATGATAAATGTATGGAAGCCTTTAAGACCCTAAAAGCAAAATTAACTACGCACCAAAGACTAGTAGCACCCGTTGGGATTTGCCGTTTGAAATTATGTGTGATGCAAGTGATTTAGGCTTGTAGGAGCTGTTTTAGGTCAACGGTATAACAAAATTCTCAAAGCTATCTACTATGCTTCTCACACATTAAACGCAAATTTCTACCTTAATTATGCAACTACGAGAAAGAACTGTTGGCGTAATATTTGCCTTAGATAAGTTTCGATCATATATTGTTGGTTCTAAGGTAATAATCTACACGGACCATTCACTCGAAGTATCTTTTAAGTAAGAAAGATGCCAAACCGCGTCTTCTTAGGTGGATTCGTTACTTCGGGAATTCGATATTGAAATTAAGGATAAAAAAGGAAGTGAAAATGTAGTAGCGAGATCATCTAAGCGGGATGGATAATGATGAAGGAAAAGGAAAAGAAATTCGGGATTCGTTTCCGGATGAGAAACTCGTTTAAGATAGATACTCCTTCAACCATGCGATTATTAAAAACTAGAATACCATCAAAGGAAGATTCGCCATGGTTTGGGGATATTGTTAATTACATTACCTGTAAGTACATCCCACCTCATTGGACTTGGCAACAGAAAAAGAAGTTCTTTTACGACTTAAAGTTTTATTATTGGGATAAACCGGATCTTTTCCGAAGATGCTCAGATGGAATAATTAGGAAATGTATTCCTGATAATGAAATTTTAAGTGTATTATCATTTTGTCATGATCGTGAGGCGGGAGGTCATCATGGAGGATGGAAAACTCGCTTTCAAAGTTTTACAATGTGGTTTCTATTGGCCTACACTATATAGAGATGCATATAAATATGCAAAATCTTGTGAATCATGTCAAAAATGGGGAAATATATCGAAAAAACATGAAATGCCTATGCAACCGATATTAGAATGTGAGCTATTTGATGTATGGGGCATAGATTTCATGGGACCTTTCCCTATTTCTTTTGGAAAAAGATTTATTCTAGTAATGGTTGATTATGTTTCTAAATGGGTAGAAGGCCGAAGCTCTCCCTACTAATGATACCGAGTAGTGCTAAGGTTCCTTAAAAAGAATATATTCACACGCTATGGCATTCCGAGGGCTATCATTAGTGATAGAGGTTCACATTTTTGTAACCGACCATTTACTAAGGTAATTGAGAAATATGGTGTAACTCATAAACTTGGAACACCCTATCATCCACAAACTAGTGGACGGCAGAGGTGTCTAATAGAGAAATTAAAAGAATCGTGGAGAAGACAAGTGGACTCGAATCGTAAAAGCTGAGGCGAAAGACTTGATGATGCATTATGGGCATACGAAACGACCTTTAAAACACCGATTGGTCGTTCTCCTTACAAATTAGTATTTGGAAAATCTTGTCATCTCTCTCGTTGAATTAGAACACCGAGCTTTATGGGCTATTAAATTTCTAAACTTTGATCCTAAAGTCATGTCGGTGATCATAGATTACTTCGATTAACGAACTAGAAGAATTGCGACTCGATTCTTATGAAAATGCTCGAATCTACAAGGAACGCACGAAAGCTTTTCACGATAAGAGAATCTATAGTCGTGAGTTCCATGTAGGTGATCGAGTACTTTTATATAATTCACGTTTGAAGTTGTTTCCGGGAAAGCTTAAATCTAGATGGACGGTCCATATGACGTAACAAAAATCTATAAGTCCGGAGAGTTTGTTGAACTAACGATGGAAAAACAACTTTTATAGCCAATGGACACGGGGTGAAATTGTTCGTGGAAACCGAAGGGATACCTCAACCAAAGAAGTATTATTACTCATCGACCCTCCAACGAATTGAGGAAGCGAAATTTTAAACTCGCCGATTACGGGTACTATCTTTCTAATTTCACCTTTTAATATGCATTTTAAAGTATTTTCGTCTTTTACCGGATAGACGTAAAAGAACTGGATGCCTTTCATAGATAGAATAAGAGTTTTTATTTTACTTTTAAGATTAGGTCTAAATAAGGATGTCGCGTTTAAGATAGAAGCCTTAGTTTCTAAATTAAATAAGGAATTGCTAATCGAAGTTAGAGAAAGAGAACTTTGTAATGGAAATTCAAGGAGTGCAATAAAAAGAAGAGCAAGGTTTTTAATGAAGTGTAGAATCTGTGGAAAAATGGAACATGCTGGACAGTGTGGAAGAAATACAACCATATCCCAGGATGAGTGTTTGAATGTTATTAAGAAGGGAACGATTAGGTGGTTATCCGAAAATCCCGAGGGAATACAAAGAGATAATTCAAACGCATCACTCCCGGGAGAAAGGTTAAGGGACCGTTATGATAACAATCTTGAGAATCTGAGATTGAGGGAGTTAGCAAAAAATCCTAAGAATTTCAGTGTGTGTTTTAATTTTTCAAATTTTAATTAAATTTCGTATTTTTTAAAGTTATTTTTCTAAACTTAAAAAGAAAAATATTTTTATGAAAAATTTATAATAAACCTATTTTTTCATGTAAAGTAGGTATATTATATCAAAAAAATATGTGATTTCAATATTATATTAGTTTTTTTTTATTTTATCAAGTTTTATATAGAAAAATAGTATTGAACTTAGATTATATAACATAAATCATAGGATTAACATCAAATGATTTTTATGTGATATAATTAGAGCTCATTACACAAAAAATGACAAAAATTCCGATTTTTGGGGGCCATGTGACCGGCACGCGCCGGTACACTACCGGCACGCGCCGGTACACTACCGGCACGCGCCGGTGTGTACACACTTAACCCTAAAAATGCGTCCCTTTCCTCATTTCTCACACCCTCATTTCGAATTGAAGAACGACCCGAATTCTCCCTCTCTTCTCCTCAAAAATCAACAATTTTCCATCAATTTTCTTCACTCAAACATCACATAAGTGTTAATCTCTCTTCCTCTCTTCAACTTAATCATAAAGGAAGATACCCATTGGAAAAAGTTGAAGCTTGGCAAGCTCAAGGCTCTCTTTTCTCTCATTCCGGCGACCCCCATTAATTCCGGCGACCTAAGCTTTTCATTCTAGCTTCTTAAGGTAATAATATATATATATTTCAAATTTTAGTTAAATTTCGAAATTATTTTGAATTTATTTTGATTTTATAGCCTAAGTAATTGTTTGTTCTTGTTGTTGGTGTTGTTTGTTTGTGTTGTTGTTTTGTCATACCACTATCGTAGATGGCGTCATCATCTAAAGTAATCCTAAGAGGAAAAAGACCGAAGTACCAATCGTAGTACCGGTAGTTCAAACTAGACCTTTAACTAAAAGGGAGAAAAGTTTAACCTTTGAGAAAACCGCTAGTGCGTGCTAAGCGGGCACATGATGAGTACTTTAGTAAAAGTAAGGTTTGGTTAGAACGAGGGATTGATTTTTCGAAGATTGGGAAAGAAGTGAAAGAAATTTTCAAGGATAGAGGATGGTTGGATGTAGCTATGGATAGGAAAGATAAGATTAACGTTTCTATGGTATCAGAGTTTTATTCAGTATTATCTACTTATGATGCTGATACGGTTGAGGAGATGACTTATATCCCTCTAAGAAATGTTAATGTTACTTTTTACCCTGCTATGATTAATGTATTCTATGGCTTAACTGATATACCAGAAGAGGAGGATTATCATAATGTATGGGGTTTAGAACATCCTATGGCTCTACAAACCAAAGCTTATGAAGCCCAACAAGCCTTTGACCCCACTTTCGCCGAATGGATAGAAAATAGGTTTGCTTATGGGAATTGTATTAGGGACATACGGGCAATAAAACAGTTCTTAGGCCATAATGTATGTCCTTCCACACATGTTTGTGCATTTGGTCGAGAGGAAGTGGTTATTGCTTGGGCCATGGTTAATGATATTCCTATAAATCGGGGAAATTGATCTTTTCTAAGGCATGTGAGTTTGCAAGCACTCGTTATCGAGGGGACGTCTCCCGTTCCCTAGTCTCATTTCGCCTTATGTGAGCTTGCGAAGTCCCCGTCTTACCCTCGGATAGAACTGTGTCTCCCTACATTCCTCCCATTGGTCTTAAGCTGAGAGCCTTACCTACCGGAGTAATAAATTACAATAATCCTAATCGTCGGCAACCACAACCTCCACCTCCTATTCACACTCAAGTACCTAGACCACCTGACGGTCACATCGGCCACGGCGAGCCAAGTTGAGGCTATGTTTCGATTTGGTTCAAGCTCGAGCTAGAACCGATGCTAATATAGCTTTAGCCCGTGAGAAGAATAGACATTGGGTGAGGACATTAGAGTTGGTCGAGAGGATATCGAGATGCTATGAGTGAGTTTGATCCTAGATTTGCCGAGATATCCGCTAGACACCCCTATAGTCGGCTCGACCCATATACTATGCCGATTGGATTCTCGCCGATTTCGCCACCTATTATTTATCGGGACTATACGCCGTCATCCATAGGACGGGGTGGTATGTTTACGGGTACACCCAGGGGACATCCTTGGGCATGGGAGGAGTGACTTCGTAGCGGATGTGACGGCGGGATTTGGTTCATTTGGTCTTCGGGGATCGGTTTCTATGTCGACGATGAGGACCGAGACATCATTTCGAACTTCGTATCGGATCCACGGCGGTTCGGTTATGGTATTCATACGACACGGTCGCAAGGAGCCGATTTTACTTCGTTACTATCTACATTTGGATCATCGTCATCGCAGTACGACCTTACTGGTGACATTGATCTTAACTATGATGAGGACGAGTGATTTATTTTCTTTGTTGTATAACTATCTACTTTTTGGTTTGACTTAGTTTTTGTTATGTTTGTTTTGTACGTTAAACGTTTGATGCACTCTCGGGGTAGTGCACGTTGTTACGTTGTTATTTTTTTCGTAGTTTTCGGATGTTTTTAGATCTTTTCCCCACGTTTTAGAAATATGCAGAATCTATTGTCAGAAAATAAATCCTGGATCAAGCTAGAAATTGAAATATCTCTGACTGAGCACTATTTGACCGGCACGCGCCGGTTGGTGTCCGGCACGCGCCGGTTGGTGTCCGGCACGCGCCGGTTGGTGTCCGGCACGCGCCGGTGTAGTAGGGCCGCGGGATCTTCTCGGGATATTTCCATTTCGGTCAAGCTTTGTCTATAAAAGGAAACGGATGCGGCATTCTAAAATGCTCATTCCCTTCCTTTGCCTTTAAATTCTCTTGCTATAAAAAGTTTAAAATGTCCGATCGTTCGTCCGTAAACAGTTATTCTCCTCCACATACACCAAATTCTCGTCATTCCAAATCCATTTTTTCATCAAATCCCTTACGAGCCTATGTATGCTTCGGTTCACAACCCTTATATAAGTAATTTCAATCAATCACCGGTATTGATTGAGAGAGGTTTAAATTTCGAAAGGTTGACAACCGGGCATTTACGAGGATGGATATAGATGGGTGGGACTATTTTTGTCGTATGCCGAGAGGTAGGATTAACGTTACGTGGTAAGAGAATTCTATTCGGTACTTTCGAAGCTCATACTTGTGTCATTAACACAATCATTACGATGAGAGGAGTTGTTGTTCCTTTCACCTCCACCAACATAAATCAAATTTTCTTGATTCCACCAAATCAAACTTCACCCGGTCATTTTGAGTACCAATGGAGATTGGATACCGCCGACGGTTTTATTACAAAATATTCGGAAGCTTGTCCACTCTTGTTCTACAATTATGATATTGATCAAAATGTCTCTACGATCGCTTTGCTTCCCCATCTTAGAACGTGGAAGCGATTCATCAATTCACGTGTTTATCCAACTATTAATTTCTCGGAAGTTAGTGATGATGAATTGATGCTTCTATATGCGATTACTACGGAGTTTTGTTATAGATTGGGGTGCCGATTCGATTCGAATCGTTGTGAGTTTTGCGTTCGGGAGAAGACCGAATTATCATCCTTTACCATTTGGATGGTTGATTTCTAGGTTATGTGTTCGTTTGGCAAGGGTTCCGGAAAGAGCGACAGATGAATATTTTCCAGCTCGTATTCCTCGTATTGGGCTTTTACCAGTCGATATTCCGGGAGGATCGTCAAGTGGTGAAAATTAGATAACTATGTTGGTAGAAAAGAAGGAATAAAAATAATAATAATAAGAGTAGTACGGTACGTTAGTATAAGTCACAATAAATTAAAATAACTTAGTTTAAAAAATTAGTTTAAATTAGTTTATGGTTTTCTAGTTTAACACTCCTAGTAGTTTTAAGTTGTGTTGTAATATATTTGCATGTTTTTAATTTATGTTTTTAAATGTTTTTCTTTTATATTATATAAACGCTCGTCTATTTGACACCTAAAATAATCTAACCATGATAGAATTCATTTTATTTTCTAATCCAAATTTTTACTACTCATTAGCCATCGGGACGATGCCAATTCGTAAGTGGGGAGTAGAGATTGGTTAGTAAATAAATTGAATTTAATACATCAAATACTTACACACTTAGTTTAATAAGCAATAATATATAATTATTTGATAAAAATGATATATTTGGATAGAATAAATTTTTAATTAAGTAAAGTAATCTTGATATATTATTCTTATATTAATTATGTTTATCTTAGATTTTTAATAAGATTTTAAGTATATATATCTTGATAAATATTATGAATTTTTTTTTTTTTATGAAATTAGACAAAAGTTACTTATAATTATAATGAAATTTTAGAATAATTTTCTTTTCAAGACAAAGTATGGAATTGGAATCGGATTAGGGATGATGAGATTTTTGGCATAACTTTGATAAACCGAGCCAAATAAGCCTACCCGAACATAATTTCCAATTTTTGTCCCCACCTCACCTTGTAGAGTGATCGAAGACCTCACTCGAAATAGCCATTATTATTAACTAGAAATTACTAACCTAACTTAATAATGGTCTACATTTCTTTGAAAATCCCGCAAGTTTAGTATGTATTTATGGATAGCGGTGACAACATCGAAATTTGGTATATGCTGAGATTGAAATGAATGTTATTCGGAAGGCAGTTTATTATCAAATATGGTTATTCTCGAAGAAAAAAAAAATAAAAATAAAAAATAATAATAAAAAAATCTAAGAACAGAGTATTATAGGTATCTTTTCTGTTTTTGATCGACAACCCAAAAATAAAATATCAGATAAAGCTGCTTGATGATAGTAGTCCAGCTAGGGTATTATCACGAAATGTCCTATTGCTTTGGGAATGAAGGTATATGCTATAAATCGATGAAAAAGAAAAAGTCGAATCAAAACTATCAAGAATTATCACGAGTTTAAGGAAACCGGATTCGTGATTTTCGATCGAAAGAGTATTACTCCGATCAATCTTGATAAAGCAATGCCTATGTTCTTAAGTTCTTATTATTTATGTTTATGTAAAAAAAAAAAAAAAAAAAAAAGGGAGAAAACCCTATTTTGGAAGTTATTAAAGTTAAAAATTGAAAACAGTGTCAGGAGTGTTACTAATTGAGAAATTTTTGATCGAAAGATGAAGGTGTAAGTACGTACGACTTGCTTCTATCTCTTTTGATTTCCCTTTGTTATCCTTTTCGATTAGCCAACTACCCTGAGCCTGAACGTTACAAGCCAATTTGCCAACTACTTGACTTAGTCATTGATTCCGATAAATCATACAGTGGAGATTAAAAAGTTGTTCTAAATATTTTATTTATACTTATAAAGTAATTCATGAAAAATTTCATTTAAAAAATATTTTATAATTATTTTATTAAGTTATATACATTTTTTTATCTTCTTAATATCTTAGATAGATGAAAATAATATAATTATAATATTGACAAGATACGTTACTAAGTTAGGAATTTAATCTAGAAGAATTATATTATCGCTTATTTTGCTCGAGGACGATCAAAAGCTAAGTGGGGAGTTGTGATGTATGAAAAATATATGATCATATTATAAGACTTTTTATTATTATTTTATGATATTTTAGTATAATTTCATATAAATGCATCGAAAACTTATAAAAATCATAGTTAGTTATAATTAGATGCATAAGTTATAAAAACGATAAAAATGATGGTTTTTTGTCGGTTTACGTTTGGTGTTTCGTTGAGTTTGTTGCGAGAATCAAATGTGTACCGAGATTCCAAAATATGACATACTTTGGAGCATAAATCATGAGTTTTTGTGGGATAAAAGATTATGCCAAAATCTAACAACTTTGAACGGATCAACTTGTCCTTAATGTTTCTACCGTAACTCATCTTCAACGGACATTTGATCTAACTTAGAGGCATTTTCGGAGAAAAAGTCCTTGATGAAAGTTGTAGGCCTTCAAAAGAGCTTTCCAACGAATATCAAATCATGTCAATCGAGGTCTACACTCGAGATAGGTTTTTACGAACATCGGATATGTTGTATGTCCGGCACGCGCCGGAGAAGGCCGAATATTACGGAAAAATCTCCGAAACTCGGGCCCACAAATCTCGACAAGGGAATATATATCGTGTAGCCGGCACGCGCCGGTGGTGGTCCGGCACGCGCCGGCCTTATGGTACACTCTATAAATACCCCTCAATTGCAACCATTTTGAAGGGTACCAATGCATATATCTCTCTTCTATATATCTCTATAATTTCGTTTTGTTGTTTTTCATTAAATAAAAGGCGTAAACGGCACTCGCCGGAATAATGCTTTGTAGTATAAAGTCTCGTTATAATGCTTAGAGGATGTATCAAGGCTCATTGATGTCAAGGAGTTGCTATTTCCGGATGATACAACTCGAATGCTTCAATTGTAACCTGGTAACTTTTCTAATGTATTTATGTTTATGTATTAATTATAGTATCTATATTTTAGTTATTATGTTGTTAGGCTAAACTTAGTATCTAGCCAAGATATGAAATTGGATTAGTATTATCTTTTTAGGGAAATGGATGATGACTATACTAAAATTGGATAAAATCGGTTATAATGAATCTCTTTCTATATTCGTATTGAATTAGCTACTTGATATGAAAGAATTCATAATATGATTATGAATTGACGCCTCGTAGTTAGGTTATGAACTCGTTAATAGAAAGACCGGAGGGTAAAATTGGCCGAGTGAAAACGTGACAACGGAATCCGATTTCTAAACCGGGGGTAGATTTGTTTCGGGAGAAACAAACTCTTATTGAAATATGTACTCGAGAGATTATTACGTTTAATTCGTTTGTTTAATTGACATCCCTTAAAATTGGCCGAATGACAAAACGGGAGTGACCCATGCTTGAGGATGACCTTGGACAAATGTTTGGACATATGACAATTTCAGATGCTCGTGTGATGATGAATTGTTTAGTTTAGGAGTGCACCATTCCGTATAATTGATTTAACTTAAAATAATGATCGAGCACATCTAATTTCCACTAAAAAGAGATATTGATTCAGTAACATAATTCTTGGCTAGATCTAAAAATATATTTATATATAATATTAGTATTTATTTGTTTTATTTTCTGTTTTACTAACATCTAACATCTAACAATCTAACTACTAACATAATCTAACCCAGGAAAAAGTAAAAACTACGACTTAGATCGAGTTAATAATAGCTTCTTGGTGTTTAACCCCACTTAAAAGAATTACCATGTTTTCCCTGAGGAATACGACCTGACTCACCAGACTAGAGCTACAATTTGACCCGGTACACTGCCGGTTAGGATCTGTATAGCCTAGAAAAGGTCCGTCAGTTGGCCATATTACACAACTAAACAAACGAGATATCTATGCACAATAAAATATCACAAAACGAAAAGGGTTGATCTCCCCCATTGGAAGAGGAGTGCCGACGGACGGCAACCCTAAGGTTACCGCCGCCGCCGCCTCCGCCGCAGAGGGAGGGGGGCGCCGCCAGTCGGCCGACCCCCCAATAAACCCTAATTTTTTTTTTTTTAACGTTTCGTGATTTAAATCTTGCATCTATTGATTAAATACTACGCAATTAAAATAAGCTTATTGCTTAAGCACGAAGTCTGTCTCTGATACCACTGTTAGGAAATCACTAGTTTAACGCGAGCGGAATTTAAAATTTGATTTCCTTTTCTAGATCGTTCTTCGTTTAATGCAATAAACACGTTAAGTAGTTTGACCGTTATACCTTGATGATCTACTAGATCGTCGCTTTGACCGTCAACGGAGAGTAGTTCAATGCGCAAGCCGTCCACGCGTCCGGCCTCTATCGCTAATCCACACGAACCCCTCGCCGGAATCCTCGCTTGGATTGCTACCGGAAAAACTCCGGCCTGCTTTAGACCGGACCTTTTCTTCCCTCACACACTCACTTGTGGAGAGCTCTCTATTTTACACAAGAATTATGAATTCTTGCAATTGTGTTGTACAAAAGAGCTTGACACCCACTTCCCTTTTATAGAGGAGGTGGCGCCCCAATAGTAGTGTGGAGGAGAAGAAAACCTTTTTCTAATAAAACAAGGAAAATCAACTAGATTTATTTATCTCTTTAATTATAATTTATTTTGTCAATATCATATATTGATTATAATTATCTTATTACCATAAATCTATTTTTCAAAATCAATTAATATCTTATATTAATATCATGGCAATCTTTATTAATTAAAGTGCACAATCCAAGTGTATCTTATACACACAAAAGTGGCGCCCCATTAGTCAACAAATTGACTTCCGGAATATTCTTTAATTAATCTAATTTGTATATAATTAATATCTTGTATTTTATTTATTCATAATAAATAAATACCACCATATTAATTTACCACTATAACCTTTATAGTCTGAGATAAACTTTCCTTATTTGGTTATCAACTATAACCGTATTTTAATCCGACTCGATGTTCATATGTGTGTGACCCGATAGGCTTCCGAATATGTTGGCCGTAGACACAAAGTGCAATTTACTAAAATGCCCTTCATACCTAACGATCACGGGATAGCGTCTAGCAACACACCGTGACCCCCAATTATCGGAAGAGTCAAAAGCAATGACTACTACCTTTCATGTAAAGTAGTTACCGTGTAACTTACAATCCTATCGCTATAATAATATCCATACGATCGTATCTCGAGTGTCAATACATTGACGATCGTATCTTATAATCCGGATATCATGCTCCCTCGGAATAACACATTTACTCCCACTTTGCAAAGATTCTCGAGAGCTAGACATTCCTTATAAGAAGGCCATTACGGATATTCAATCCCAATCATAGGATACGCAATTCCCGGACGACCAATCATGTATACTCCGCATGCTTCAATATCATACCCAATCACTACCGCATGATCGCCCCGTGGTTAGGAGAAATCTCAATAGTGTCAAAGCATGACAATCCACACCGTGATGCCATGAAGACTCCGGTCAAAAGGATAATTACACAACCGCCACATAGTGTGACACTTAATGTAAGTGGGTCAGTCTAACGTACGCATTCTCTAATACACGTCCACGTACGGTCCAAGTGTCTACACACTTCGATAGACGAGATCTATCCCTACCTTCTAAAAGATAGAAGACATCCAATACGTGCTAGTCCGATTATACTATCAATGTCCCATTTGATAATATATAAGACTAGAGACATTTAAGTACCAACCTTGTTATAGTGATTAGAGATCTCATCAACCATAATCACTATCATGGTTTCTCATCACGATTGATACTAGGGACGTTACTATATATGTATACAACAAATAATATGAAGACAAACAATATATAATAACATAAGTGCTTTTATTAATCATAATAAAGTTATTACATGAACTAAATAGACTGTAAATGACCCGACCCGGTCAGATCTGGTCCAACCCGATTGGGTTTAGGACACCTTTCCAACACTGACAAAGCTGAGTTTAAGTCAAACTGACTTATACAAAACTTAGTCAACTGGCAGCGGATATAATTCTAGCCTTTTTCTTTATCTTGTTATTCTCTATGAATCCTGAGTGTGTAAAACTGAATTCTGGTGAATGTCAGTTTGTGAACTGTGACTTGTGTAACAATCAGTTCTTCAGTATGCTGTCAAAACAATAATAAATGATGTAATGAATAAGTAACAAAATGTAAATGCGTAAAGTAAATGAAACAAGAGTTATAGAGGTTTCGGTGGTGTAATCCTGTCAGTCCTCTCTTCCCCTATGGTGTAGGAGGAAAAATTCCACTAGAACTTCTTGAGGTGAGCTGTTACAAAAAGTCCTAAATAATAGTCCTTGGCTAATCCTAGCTTCACTATCTAAACACTCAAAGAACAGGTTGGATTGCTACTCTTCAAATGCTTGAGTCACTGGTCCTTGAAGGGTTACGTATGCCTCTTCACAAGCTACCACCACAAACACAGTCTACCCGACTGCTGATACAACTGTCCTTGGCAAATCCTTCACCTAAATGCTTCACAGTCTAAACATTTGACGTAGAATCAAAGTTGGGCTGAGAATCAATAAATTGATTCTTGTTTGTGGTTCTTCAAAGTGTCTGAATCTAGATGAAATTTGTGTAGCTTGAACACTTGAAGAAATTCTTAATTGATCTTGTTAGCACAAAGATGATAGCAATTCAAATGAATGAGACTAGTGCACAAAAATGTTTGTAATCATTTTAATTCTTGATAAATCTTCGTATTTGATCCTTGGTGCAAAGTCCCCTATTTATAGTGTAAGGTCCAACGTTCATCTTGCTTGAATTCGAATTGTATCAACGTCTATCTAGTAACGGCTATATTTTGTGACCGTTCTGACTTGTCAGTATTTCATCCAATAAGGTTGCTTCCTTTACAACGTTCGACTGTACTATCAGTTTGTTTGATGACTGACTTATAAAACTGAGTTTCCTAATTAGTTTTATACTGAGTTTGTCAGTTGTCAGTTTCTTGACTGACTTGGAGCATTAACTGAGATTTTACTCTTCTTCAAATATCAGTACTCCAATTCTTCATCTGATTATAATTGACTTAACCAGAGTACACCATTCAAATCGATCATCTAAGATATCATTGTCCTTATGATTCTTAGGTCTTCATACAAGATCCATAAAGTCAGTTCCGGTCAGCACAAACTTGCCTGAAGTCTAACTTTACAGTCTCGACTTGGTTTTCATAAGATGACTTTAAACCCTCAGTTCTTCAATCTACATTAACCGAGTCTGTGTCCCACCGTTCTTCTGTCTTCTAGATAAGCCAACTAAGTCTGTGTCCCTCAGCGAACTTACCTTCTTTAGTTCTAAGTGAGCTTCAGTTCTTGATGTATTCTGAGTCAGTTTCGATGACTTGTCTTTCCAGTTTTCTAAGTGATTTCCCATTTTTAGTTTGACGACAATTCTATCTATTACAGTGCTTGTCCGATATAACATATACAATTATCAGACTCTAGTAAAACCTATACATTCAGTTCTAGACATCTTTTAGCTTTTCACTATAACAGCTTGGTTTCAACACTCCATCAATGGGGTTAAGATAATAACTGATTAAATATGATGAATTATCATCAAAACATAAATTTTATTTCCAACACACATCTTCTAGCAGCCAAAAGAATAATCAAATATCTGAAGAACACCATCAATGTTGGAATTTGGTATCCAAAAGATGGAGAATTCAAGTTGATATCATATTCAGACTCTGATTATGTTGGATGCAAGATAGATAGAAAAAGCACCTCCGGAACCTGTCAAATGCTAGGTAGCATACTAGTATCATGGTTTAGCAAAAAGCAAAATTCTATATCTACATCAACAGCTGAAGCAGAATATATAGCAGCAGGCAGTTGCTTTGTGCACAAGTAATATAGATCAGACAACAGCTAAAGGATTATGGAATGTAGGAGAAGACAATTCCAATTATGTGTGACAACACAAGTGCAATTTCTATCACTGAAAATCTAGTATTATATTCTAGAACAAAACACATTAATGTGAGACATCACTTTATCAAAGATCATGTGGAAAAAAATGGGATGTTATTCTAAAATACATACCCACTAAAGATCAATTGGCTAACATCTCACAAAACCACTCAGTCATGAAAGATTCAGTAAATTGAGAACTGAGTTGGGAATGATAGAAATTGACTAAGGAGCAGCTAACTGGAGTAATCAGCTAAGTAACTTCACCAGCTGACTGAACCTTTGCCGTTATGAGTAAACTCATGTGGCAGGTAAGGCACTGGTACTTAGAGAAGTAAACTACACTGATTGTTAGGAACAGTTATATCAGCAGCTCAGTGAAGAAGTCACTAAACCGGCTTAGTGACCAACAAGGTCACTCCACCGAAATATGCATTAGAGTAAACAGCAAACTAAAGTGTGAACTAAATAAATTTTATATACGTGGAAAATCAAGAAGTTATGGAGGATGAAAGATTACACACGTGGAGATCATTTCTTTTAATCGTGGAGGTAACTATATTAATTTTGAATTACAAACACCTCGATTCCCGGGATTTATCATTACTTACCTCAATCCACTCTCCCAATACACTAAAATACCATGATTTATATACATAAAATCACACAATTACGTCACAAATTCCTTCCATATTCAACCACGTTCACACTACCAAAAATCATCCTATTTAAACCACACTTAGAGATTTTTTAGAAATCTTTACTCTCTCTTGCAAAGCATAAACCCTACCCTCTCTGCAAAATTAAAGCTTTCTCAATAAATCTCAATCTTACTCAAACAATGGCTTCATCTTCTTCAACCACCCAAACTGGAAAACAATATGAGAAGTCAATTGCCACTGGATTGTTCTTTCAAGAAGAACACTACTTAAAACTATATGGAAATGATGAAGAAGCACAAAGATTGGCAATGGGATGCAAAAACCTAAGATTGTCGACTTTCCTCAATCCTAATATTAAGGACATTTGTTATAAAAGCCTCATCACCTTCTAGAATACAGCCAAGTTTGTTTCTAGGCTCTTTGCTGAAGAAGGTGCCGAAATAGGTGAGGACCGGATAGTTGCAACTATCAATGGTTCGGAAGTGGTTATAACGGCCAAGGTAATTCGCAAACACCTTAAACTCTCTAATAAAGTTCAAGCAAAGGTGGCTATTGTCCCACAAAACTTGGATGAATTTTGGTTAAAAATTTCTAAACCGGCAAACCCAGGCTCTAAGAAACTCAACTGTCTTAGATCCGCATTGAATAAACCCTTCAATGAATTCCGTGCTTTAGTTGGAAAAATAATTGAAGGAAAGCTAGGGGCAAATATGCCATGATAGAGGTTAGAATGCGTCTGATGGGAATCATCTACAACAGTCTGGAGTTCAATTGGGCCAACTATTTCTTCTTAAGAATCAAAGAGCAAATCCAAGGAGAGGCCAATACGGCCAAAAAGGGGCTCACAGAAGGCAAGAAGAAAAAAGGACGCTTTTGGGTGAAAAAGTCCCATGGGATTCAATTACACTATCTGTTGCAATGTCTGGAAGTCTATGTTGTAAAACTCCACAAACTACATGAATCCAAAATCATGTTTACATATGTCAAACAAGAAAAGAAAGCAGAAGGAAGGAAATGCAAGCAACCCAACAGAATCTCAACTGGTCAAAGAAAGAAACAAAAAGTTCAAAGAAATCTAGAAAAAGAGGAGTTTGGAAAATTAATTGATGAAGCAGAAGAAGAGGAATCAGAAGAAGAAGCAGAGCAACAAGAGGAAGAAAGTGGAAGTAAGGATGAACAACTTCAAAATGACGGAGTTTCCAGAGACACTGGAGATGATGAGGAAACTCTAGAAGAACCAGCACAGATGTCTGCAACTGAAATTGATGATCGAATTGCGGCATATCTTGAATGGAAAGAAGGTGACTCACGACTTCAGCTTCAAGACTCAGAACACATGCTTGCTGATGAGGCTTGGTTCTTGACTTTCTTGGGATCACAACCCTGGTTGGTGTACTGGAATGAATCCTCACTATGGGACATGGTTGATGTTGCAAGAGCAAAACTACCCTTGACTTCTGACAAAGACAGTGATGATGGTGATAATGATGATGATAATGATGATGATAATCGTGATAATGATGATGATGACGGTGCTGATCAAAATGATGATGGAATAAATCCAAAAGCTACTAAGGATCAAGACAAAGAAGCTAAACCACTAGCTGATGCAATTGATGATAACATCTTCTTAAGCTCCTTTCTACAAATACATGAATCAACAAAGTCAACCCCACCGGCTAAGACAACACCTCAGCAACTATCTATTGACTCTCCGGCTGAACCAACTACCGTATTGGACACTGGCTCAGCTGCTGCAACATTAGTCAAGACAACCCTTGGCACAAAGGAAGGGGAATAGAGACAGTGTTGCACCAGAACTCGCATCTACTCAAGTACTTAAAGAAGTAGAAGGTGGTGTAAATGTTACTCAACCAACATCACAACACCAAGAATCAGTTGAGGTTTCTCCCACAATGCAACATCAAGACAGAGGCCAGAAAATAGAACCAGAACCAGCTACTATCCGTCACAAGTTTACCCAAATGAACACTATCATATCAAATGAGACCTTTGAAAGCACAACAAACTTGTTGGCTGAGGAACTGGAACAACAAGCAATGTATCTCAGATCTATGACTATGGCATTTAAAGATGAAAGCCACTCCATAGAGAAAATGTTTCAAGCTGTTGCTGAGTACATTGATGCACAAAACATTGTTGTACAAAGACTAGGTGACTTGATGAAATAGTTAAACCTCAATATCACCAACAATCTTGCAGGACTCAGACAACACATTTCTCAAGAAAATAAGTCAATGGCACTTGCTTTTGGCACTAGATTTCAAAGTGTAACCCAGAAGCTGATTGATCATGATTCACGGTTCACTTGCATTGAGCCCAAACTGGACACTCAAATTGGTACAGCTTGAAGCCACAAATAGTATCTTACTACAGTAAATGGATGATACTGCCAAAAAGGGGGAAAGATGTGATAAGCCTGAAGAAGGATCAATAGATAGACCCCAAATTTCACTAAGGAGCAGCTAAGAGCAAGGACAGAGAACTAAGAATTCAAAATGAAGTTGAAGAATAGCTAAGAAAAACAAGAGAGGTGATGGAAAAGATAGCAAATGAACCATGCATAGGTTTTCCTCATCCCATCCAAAGAAGAGATGATGATAGAGATAGATCAAGTAGAAATCAAAGACCTGGATCAAATTTGCAAAGAGGATCAACAAGCCAACACAGATTCATCATTGGCAATGGTAACACCAGCAGAGGAAGTAGCAGCACCAGATATGATGGTGAGAAAAGAACATTTACTACTCACAGATACATGGAAGAATATGATGCTGAATTACTAAATAACGTAAGAGAGTTCTTCAGAGTCCAAGACGGTATGTATCCAAATCAAACACAAGATGAAGCATGGGCAGACTGGCTAGCTATCGGGACGAGAGGATGAGAACTGATATCACCAAAATTTACAATGATGTTAAGAGACAGCATACTGGATCCGACTCAGCCAGCAGACCAAGTACAACCATACCCCTCTCTGCAAAAAAACCAGAACATTTGCCCAGTGAACAACAAGAAGATTTCAATTACATGTCAAAATTCTTCAATCCTCTGGGAAAATGAACCAACAAGAACAATAGGGGCTGTTCAAGAATCTCAAGTTTGCTGACTCATATATTGCTGAAGCTAGGGATAGACTTGAAAATACTTTGGAGAACCTAGGGAAAATGAGACTATGCTTGATTTTCACAAGCTCTTTGACAAGAGGATATTTCAGGGAGTCTCTGAGTATACTGCTATGGCGTACTGGAAGTGGAAGTTTCCAGAAATCAATTGGAAAGATATGGAGGAGGTCCAGACCACAAAGTTCAAGAGGTACAAAGTAGAATTAAGCAAAATATAATTTTAGTACTCCGAATATGGTTTGAACCTACATTTCTTATTGCCATTGAATGGATGAATAAAATTTTTGAGTTTTATTTTGTTGTTTATTATGAAACTTTTATACACTTATGTTCAGGCTTATGAGGTTTTGGCATCATCAAAAAAGGGAAATTGTTAGGAACATTTTATTATGTTTTGATGATGGTCATACTAGATGTTATAGCAAACCTGAAATAAGTTAGAATTCTTTGTATAATTCTTTACCTAGAGTCTGACATGTTGTATAAGTTGAGTCAGACAAGTATTGTACTAATTGGTAGGATTCCGAAGTAAAATAGATATTCGGTAGAGTGAAGCCAGCCAAGTACCAGCAGAGAAGCATGAAGACATTATGGTCTGACTTATAACCAAGGAAGTCTGTGATGACCTTGGATAATTCTAATTTATAATTCAAATGATGAATTACATTGTCAAATATGGTGTACACTGATCTCACCCCAAATCAAGGATCAGTGAAGTACAAGAAGTACATGGCAGATCAAAGAGAATAACAAAGCAGTAAATAGGCAAAGTAAACTGACTATCGGCTGAGTAAAAATAATGCAGTGAAGGAAGAACCAAACAGCCAAGTCAGAAGAATCACTTAACCGTTCAGGGAACGGCCAAGTAAACTTTACTCATTCAGATTTCAAATGATGAAGATCAAGCATTAAATGAACAATCAATTGAGGATCAAACAAGGACGGATTTTCTGATAAACGTTTGAGGAAAAATCCGATCATTGAAATCAAGGACAATATAATTAAGGGGGAATCAATAATTAAATCAAGGATTATTCTCCACATTAAATAGCCAACATACGGAAATTCAAATCAAGGATTATCAAGGCTATAAATATAAGGCATTGACAGACAAGAAAAACAACGATTGAATCTGATAAGAAACATGAAAAAGCTCTATCAATTTGAAAAGCTTTCTATCTTTACTCAAATTCCTCATCAAGCACTGAGATTGATCATAAGTCTGTGAATCCAATTCACATCAACTGAGGCAATTGAATCAGAGGAATCTCGAGAAGGAGTTGCAACATTTGTGATAGGCTCCGCCGAAAGATTTGTTCTCAAGGAGCAGTGATAGAGACCGAGTCACTTAAGCTTTTGAAGCCAGGGAGTGATAGTCTTGAAGATTGTGAAACTTGTGTTGTCAAGGACAATCGTACTATTGTATCTGTGAAAACAATAGTGAATTCCTCCAATCATCACAGGAGAAGAGTGGATTAAAGGATTACACCACCGTGAACCACTATAAACCTTTGTGTCTATTTACTTTCAGCAATTTACTTTACAGCACTTTATTTCATTACATACTCTATATCTGTGATTGAATAATCTACTTTGAAACAACATTTTAAGAAGGGACTTATCCTCTGCTCAAAAGCTTTTAAATACAAGAAAAGTTTTGAAACTCCACTATAGTTATTCACCCCCTCTCGACTATAGTTTTACCCTTCTCTGGGACCAACAGTGATGTCTAGCTGTCTAAGTGAGGAGAGAGTTGATAAGGTGAGTTTTGCTTTGAAAAAAATTAGGTAGGCTAGTAATACATAATAATAATTACATAAGTGTAGTAAAAAGCTAAAACCTCACTTATTCTCGGTTAAGCACTATTTCATATATGCGATGTGATACATCCATAAAAGGTGAACAACGCCACTGGCTCAAAAGGCTGAAGGGTAGTGCAGGAAATTCATTGGACGTATATGCATACCGGGAAGATCCCGGGACTATCGGTGCTAATCACCGTAGTTGGAAAGTATATCTCATGATGGATATTCATCATGCACAATGTCCTTGAGTAATAATGTAACCAAGCTAAGCTAAGCTAGAAACGTATAGTCATGACATGTCGATGGGCGTGAAGTGAACCTTAGATCGAGTCGGTCTCATAAGATTATCCTTAAAATAAAACTGGTTATAAAGCATTAATTAAATTGTAGCTTCTACTTCTAACTATGTACAATGTACTTACCTCAAATGCATGTTTATTTATGTGTTTGGGGGAGAGAAGAAGAACAGGTAAATCTGGAGTTCGATGAGGACTTTGATGACGACGTTTGAGGACGGCGGAATTGAAGAGTGTTATTTAATCATGTTTTATTCATTATTTCTAGACTTGGAGTTGGTTGGAATTTTGTAATTTCTTTTAGATTACGTTTAGAGGTTTTCCGTACGTTTTGGTTTTCATTTGGATTCTTTCCTCAATGTATTAAATGTTACATTTCTATCTTTAGATATTGAGTTTCTATTCTTGGTTGTTTGAAAAAAATTACTCGATTCTTTTGCTTCCGTGTTTCTTAACTCGATACGACGTAGTAGAGGCTTACGTATAAAGTGAAAGTTATTTTATTTTATACGTGCCAAACGTTCTTTTCCGGATAAAGACTCGGTGTCCAGGAATGGGGAGTTACAGAAAGGAACTTTTGTTTTACCTTCGATTCCCTTCAATTGAAGAACTTTCGCCTTTGGTTCGCTGAAAAACTTTGGCTTTTTTGTTGATCTTCAAGCGTTGAAGATGTTTTTTTTATCCACTCGCCTTTTTTTTAAGTGCTTTTAGTTTTTATTGGAAGATCACCTCTTTGAATTGATGCGGAGTGCTGGATGTTGGATCGAGAACGCGCAATAAATACTCTAGAATGGGAGGGGGTGAATAGAGTATTAGACCTTTTAAAAATTCTTCTAACCACTTTAAAAAGAGTTAAACAGATTATATAAAATAGAGTGGTTAATCACAACATCAGGGTATACTTAACTTAGTTCAGTTAACGAACCTATGCGGAAGATCTAGTTTCGATTAACCATATGAATCTATGTTAACTTCAGTTGATGAGTTTCTAAATCAAGATCCATTTGGTAAGATAAAGGCTTGATATTCAAAGCTGAAACTTAACCAATTGAAAAGGAAGGTTTAAGCGCTTAGACAAGTTGAACACTCAGATATGCAGCTTTGCATGTTTGAATACTTAACCAAAAACAGACTAGCAAACTGCAGATTTCTGTTTTAGGTGATATCCTAGTACATGCAGCTTCTAAGGTGTTCAAACAAGTATCACAAAATTGCAGATTCAGTTTTTAAGTCCTTTAAGCCTAAGCATTCAATTCTAAGGTGTGTCAAGGATATAAACTACCTAAAGCACATATGTGTGATCTTATAGAAGATCACACCCACACACAAAGTATTCACTAGATGTAGCTTGATTTTATTACAAAACAAAAACAAATAAAAGATACAACACTTTTACTGTTAAAGTGTTACTAACCGGATAACCAAATTAGTGTTAGTCTTAAGCGAACCACATACTTCGAACTAACACTAAGATGTAACATTCAACAGATTTGTACAACACACTCATCAAAGGAGTAACACTCACCAAAAGAGTACTTACCAAGAATCACTGCCCGGATTCTTGAACACGAATTCAGCTCCGTGAATTCGTAACCCAGATTCAGCTCCGTGAACCCGTAGCTCAGCAGGAATGATCCCGAACTGCTGAACCATAGCTTTGCTAAGCTGTGCCCTTGTTATTGCTCCTCAATAACAAGTGGAGAACACTCCCAACACTAGAACACAATTCACTAAAGGTTTCTTTTAGAGATACACTCTAACACATCACTTTTCTAACACTCAAGAAATAAAACACTAATTTCAGAATACAAGTGTTAAGAAAATAGAGTAGAGACTTAATGAAATAAATGTTATCTTCTTGAAGATGTTGTTCTACATTTTGGTTGAATGAAATGGATGGGATATAAATAAGAGATGCACCCCCAGTACTTTTGCAATCCAGCTGTCCAATTTTTGTCTTGTAGTTCAGTTTTGAAGTCTTTTCATTATGATCAATGGCTCTTTTAGCTTTTCCCAGGAGAAAGAGAGAGAGAGAGTGTGTACCTATGATGCACCGACACTTCAATATGGGCGCCGTGCGCCGTGTCCGACACAAGACACGACACGACACGCTCCGACACGCTCCGACACCGTGTCCGACACGTGTCGGCTGATTAAATTAATATTATTTAAAATTTTAATATCCGACACACCTCCGACACGTTGTCGACACACCTCCGACACGTTGTCGACACACCTCCGACACGGCGCCGACACCTCCCGACACCTCTGAACACAATTTTTTCAATGTTTTTTTGATTAAACCTGAAAATATACAATTTCTATTTTGATTACTCTGTATTATTTTTATATGTTTTTTTGTTTAGACAATCGTTTTTACACTTAATTTGTAATATTTTGAAAGTCAAATCATAATTTTCTTTTTACTTTTGACACCGTATAGATAACAAATATCTATTTTAGATATTGATAGAGTTTACGTATTACATATCTTATATATATGTATATATAGATGTATATATGTGTGTATATACATATATATGTGTGTGTATATATATATATATTATATGTAACGTGTCGGGGCCGTGTCGTGTCCTTAAATTTTAGAATTAGCCGTGTCGCCGTGTCCGTGTCGTGTCGTGCGGCGTGTCCGTGTCCGTGTCCGTGTCCGTGCAACATAGGTGTGTACCTAACACTCAATAAACAAACTAAAACTGTGGTATACAAAACAAAATAGGTGCAGGGATAGGAGAAAAATCCAAACAGCTACAATAGACTTGGGATAATAAATACCACATTGACCAAGAGAAAAATACACATTAATCAAGGCAACAGTTATCATAAATCTGAAAATATATTATACATATATATATATATATATATATATATATATATATATATATTCATAAGTCTTGATTTAGATAAAATATATCACTTATATAAACAACACAGCAGATAGACGTGGTACATATATATTTCTGATTAATCAAAACATATTTGACATTCTGGCTCATATAAACATATACACAAATAAGTTTACATCTTAGAATATAAAAATTACTTTCACCAAAAGAAAATTGAGCACAAATTATTTCGACATCATATTGTTTTAAAAGATACAGCAGCAAGTCAAGTTGGCACAATAGGACTTTTTATTATCAAGCTAACACATAATACATATTTGCAGGTGAAGAGAAATATTAAGATAATGTATTATTAGTAAATAATCCTACAAGACCAAACAGATCTGAGATACAAATATGATGTGTAATATACACTAAGGCACACGAACAAACAATCAACCAATTATTTCGAGTTTAGCAGGGGGAGCAAGATCACACATTAATCATCTTTCAACTTGACCAACACAGAAAGACAAACCATTTGAACAAAAATGGCCGATTTCATCAGAACAAGATTAGGTATAGATCTTAGAGAATTAATTCAAGAAATATGGCAAATGTTAGTTAACAGATCAAACTTTTAATCCAGATTCAACATCAAAATTCAGATCTAAAACACGTTAAACATTTTTTTACAAACATTGAGCAATTTTTTCGATTTATTAGGCAATCATATTATCATATTGGTAGAAATATAGCAGCACCGATTATTGACCAAACATTAATTATACTATTTAATAGATTAAGAAAAAGATAGGAAAACTTCCCTGATTTAGGCATGCAATAATTCACGGGCTGAGTTGTTGGTTTAGAGACATCATAGGCCTCAGAAATCAAGCCGACAGAAACTGACTCACAAGGAGTCTAGGAGTTGCAGAGATAAGATTTTCATCAGAAATTTAATTGAGAGCTATTTTGGGTGAAAAAACAAACATATAAAGCCACTCAAAAAAAAAAAAAACAAACATATAAACCAGATCGGCTTCTTCACAGAGGAGAGGAAACATGGAAATAGGATAGAGGATTTCCTGGAAATGAAAAATGAAGGTGAGAGATTTACTAAAAAGATAGAGAAATGGATGTTTGAAGATATCGGGGGAGTAAGAGTAACTCCAACAATAAACTTTTAAAAGCTTTATTGGTATGCCACGTCATACATCTATAAACCTTTTCTCTATAAACTTTTTCTTCACAATCATAAATCTTTTTACACTGCTACGTCATCATCTTATAAACCTTTTCATAAATCTTTTACAACTTTACAAAAACCTTTTATAACTTTATAACATGGACCCACTACACCAATATTTTATTATTTCATAAAATAACTTTAATTTTTTTTCTTATTAAACTATATATATAATTATTACATATAAAAAACAAAACAAAAATATGTTTAACATGCGATAATAAGATAATATGTTTATTATCAAATTATGTTTAATGAGGATAAATAAAAAATACTCACTTTTTTTTTTGGTTATATGTCATTGATTCTAAATATTGATGCAATTGAACAACACATTTTTATACCGGTATAAAAAATTAAAAATTAGCCAACTCCTGGCCCATCTCAAAATATTACAAGTGCTCCGCCTCCTCAAAACCTCACCCCGGTAAATGAGGAAAGAGTACGGCAGCAACTAACCCTTAAATTTTTTTTTTGCATAACTAAATAAAGTACAACACAATTAAATGCTAAAAAGAAACATTCAACCGATACAACTTAATCTTCATTGTTCGTTTGCCCGAAACGTTCCCAAATATGCTCAACCAAGTCAGCTCGAAGTCTATGATGTACTTGACGGTCACGTAGTTCAGCATATCTTTGGAGGTATTGTTGAAATTCTTGAGTAGGTCCTTGGGACACGGGCTCCGGCATTGCTGCTTCTTCATTGCACCAGTTTGTAATTGAATTTCCTTCATCCTCTACAATCATATTATGTAATATGATACATGCGTACATTATATCTCTCAAATCTTTCATGTGCCAAAACCGTGCCGCACCTCGTATTATTGCCCAACGAGCTTGTAGGACCCCGAATGCTCGCTCAACATCCTTTCTTGCAGCCTCTTGCATCTCTTTGAACTTTTTCCTTTTAAGGTCTTCTGGATATGAAAAGCTTTTCACAAATGAAGCCCACTCCGGATAAATACCATCCGCTAGATAATATGCCTTCGTATATTGTGTGCCATTTATCGTAAACTGAACCTCCGGAGAGTATCCATGCAATACATCATTGATTGAGCACATTAATATCATTGATTGAGCACATTAATATCATTGTTTGATCCTGCAACGCCGAAAAATGCATGCCATATCCAAAGACCATACGAAGCCACCGCTTCAAGCATAATTGTTGGAACCCCTTGATCTCCTCTGGTAAATTAACCTTTCCATGCAACTGGACAATTCTTCCAAGGCCAATGCATGTAGTCAATACTTCCTAACATACCGGGAAACCCATGTACGTTAGAATGTTGTTGAAGTAAGCGTTGAACGTCGTCAGCATTAGGCCTTCTCAAGTATACGGGACCAAATACCTCAATAACACATCGACAGAAATTCATTAAACAATCGATTGCAGTGGTCTCACCAATTCGGACATATTCATCAGAAAGGTCAGCAGGTGTACCATACGCCAATTGACGGATAGCAGCAGTGCATTTTTGCAACGGGGATAGTCCTTTTCTACCGGTTGCATCGACCCTCATCTGAAAGTACTCTGAATAATTTGACAGGGCTTCTACAATTCGAACAAATAACCGCTTATTCATCCGGAACCTTCTTCTGAACATTTCATCCGTGTAAACCGGATCATTGGAGAAATAGTCGTTGAAAAGACGCTCGTGGCCAGCTTCACGATCTTGATTTATATACTTTCTAGTGTGTCGACGACCGCGGGAACTTTCAGCTTCTTCCTTCATTTTTATTTCCATAAACTTCATCATCGTCTTCTCATTTGTATCATCCATCAGTTCTTCAAGTACGAAATGTAGGATTTTTCTATGTTTGGATGATGGATTGGGGTCTTCAGACATTTTTTTAAGTGTAGTAGATGAAGATATTGTGTAAGAAAGAATGGAGGAAAATCAATGTTTTTGTAGTTGTATGTTTCTCATATGGAAAGAGTTGTGCTATTTATAGATGTATGAAAATATGGAAGAAAACAAAACAAGTTCTTTATTATACTTTTCAACGGCTCTTTTTTTTTTCAACGGCTCTTTTTTTTTGAAAAGCTAAAGCTTTTCTTTCCCAAATGCAACATATTGTACTACTATTACAAAAAATAGACACCACATAAAGCTTTAATTCTAAAAGTACATGTTTCAGTAATTAAAATGTTACATAATTTATTATTCAACAATACATAAATTTAAAATACAATCATCGAAAAGTACATCAGGACAACAATTGCAAACTACAACAATACAACAATTGCAAACAATGTTAATTAAATAATACAATGCTTAGCCTAAATTATATTTGGTTTTGATCCGACCACAAATTTTTTCATAAAGAACCAGTTGCTCACCTGTCATGTTACTAGTATCCTTTAGAAGCATTGCATAGTCATTA
Source organism: Gentiana straminea (assembly GCA_036785695.1). Taxonomy (NCBI): domain Eukaryota; kingdom Viridiplantae; phylum Streptophyta; class Magnoliopsida; order Gentianales; family Gentianaceae; genus Gentiana; species Gentiana straminea. Next base: position 6,379,661 of record JAVUPR010000224.1, on the reverse strand, counting down.
TACGCTACGTCACTTTTTAAAATATCCTTGATCTCATCGATCGAAGAATTCTTTTTACCTAAAGCATCAATAAACGTATTCCACATCCCGTCACCCTTGAAAGCATTTTGCTCCACCACGACTTTCGCTTTTCCTTTTCTCTTTCCTTTCTTTGCATCTTGACCAGGCGGGCGGACTTCAACTTCATCGTCGTCCTCAATGTTGATGCTCGTGTGCGCTCCGGATGATGATGAGTACCCCCCCCCCCCCGATTCAGATATTTTTGTCTTTTTACCGGAATGTTCGCATGATTTTCCACCTTTCCATTTTGGTTGATCTCTCACCATTATCCACACGTGCTTGTGCTTAAAATGTTTATTGTGTTTAGTATGATAAAGACCACGTGCAGCTACACTCACTTGGTCATCGGACCACCCGCTGTGATGGTCATCTCTGATTTGGATAAAACATTGGTTAAATGCAGCGACCATCGGCATAATTGTATACCAGTGCGACTTCAACACGCCCAATTTTCTTTCAATGCCTGTCTTTCGATGCTCGTTGTAGTACTCGGCGATTCGTTTCCAAAACTCCTTATCATTTTGAGAGTTGCCTCTGACGCTATCAGTTGAAATAACAAGCCAAGCACTTGTAAGCAATTTTTCCTCTTCAATGCTCAATTTATTTTTACGCTTGTCTTCTACTTCATTGCTCGTCTCATCATCAAGATTAATGTTTTCCAACCCTTGTTGGGTAGAAAACGGTGGAACTTGAGACCCTCCGATACTTTGACTGCTTTTATCAATTGGCGTACCCGTAGTTGGATTATAATTATATCCGGGTGCATATTGGTTCATCATTGCCGGATGCGGATACATGTGAAATGAAGGATATGGAGGATATGGAAAGTTTGGAACATTTGAATTGCCTTGAACATTTGGATATAAAAAATTTGGAGGAGGTCGAAAATTTGGATATTGAAAATTAGGAGGAGTTGGAAAATTTGTTGGAGATTGGGCATTGTTAGGATCTTCACCATTGGAAGAATTTAGTAAATTTGAGAAGTAATTATTTTCCATAGCATTAGAGTGAAGTGGATATTTTTTTTATAGTTGTATATATTTTCTTGAAGAAAATATGAGAAAGAGGTAGACGAGTGATGTATTATTTTTTGAAAGAAGAATGATATATATATATATATATATATATATATATATATAGGAGTATAAAATAAAATTTAAAAAAAAAAAAAGCAACGGCTAAAACAGAACAGTAAATTTGCAACGTCCACTATTTACTTCTTTTTTTTGACCCAAGTTGCAACGTTCAAATATGCAACATTCAAATGATAGGAAATAATAAAAAAAATAATAAACAAAATAGGAGAAAGCTGCAATAGTGGTTGAAAAAGAAAAAGAAAAAAAAAATCCAGCTGGACCACTATCAACCGGTTTATGCAGATGGAGCTATAGAAAAAAGCTTTGCACCATCAGCAACACTCCAATGGGAATAGAGCTTTTCATAAAGCTTTAAAAAAAAATAAAGCTTGCATTAGAGTTACTCTAAATGTGCATAGAGAAGAGAAGATGATAATGACAGGTTATGGGGAGGGTTTCTAGGTGGAGTAGAGGGTAGTGGTTAGTTTTCCTAGAAGGTTCTAGGTGATGGGAAGAAAGGAGGGGCGGCAGATGTATTAGAAAATAGGGTTTGTATATAAGGTTTAGAGAAAAAAAGGTTAAGGAATTTTGGGCCAAAGGGCCAACAAATATTAGGTTATAAAAGTAAATAGAGGTTGGGCTAGAAGGCCAGATTAATTGGGTATTTTATCCACTAAATTAAAAATATATGTAGTGTTAATGCTTCCATACAATCATGGGAAATGGATGGACAGTTACAATATTAATTGCTTCATTTAAGAAAGAACCGTTCTTTTTTTATTATGATATTAAGTATCATAATTGGCTATTAAGAAGTAAAAAGCGCAATTTAGGAAAAAAACCAAGCATTTTGTCCTAATTAAAACTCAATATACTTTTATCCCTATTTAGTTGATAAGATGTCCTTTTAGCCAAAAATCGATAATACATAATAATATAATACTATAATTAATTAATTTGCAAAAAACTATGTGTATCACAATAAATTTCGACCCATATATATTTAACAAATACATATTCAATTAATCAACATAATTAATATCTTGTATTATATTCATTCATAATAAACAAATACCACAATATTAATTTATCTTCTTTTGGTTAAATGTAAATATATATTTCAACCAAGGTATGCAAAATACAGGAGATTACATACTAGACAATAAAAGGAAACTAGGCTATCACCTATACAGTATTGAAAAGAGGTTAGATTTGTTGATTTCAGGCAACATAAGACCCCTGAGGTTGTATTCTACTAGAAACAACAGCCACTAAACACTTAACAACACCCACACACACAAAAAAAGGGTCAGTGAGAGCATAACTCACAGAGCCTATCACTACAAGAAAATCGAGTTTTAATGAGGGTAAATCCTCTCATTAAATGTCCATTTCCCGTCATTAAAGACTTTTACTGAAGGGAAATTTACCCTCACCGCCCTTCATTGTTTCTTCTCTATGTAAAAGTAATAATGAAGGTAAGTTTGTGTCATTAAAATATAGTTCATGACAGGAATAGTACTCTCACTAAAACATTTTTAACAACAGAAAATTCCATCACTATTCTACCATTCGCCCCTCACTAAATCATGATTTAATGATAATTTATAGCCTCACTATAAGGTCATTTGCCCATCACAAAATCAAAATTTAATGAAAATAGTTTTCCTCATTATAGGGTCGTTTTCCCCTCATTATATACATTTTATTGATGAAATTTACTGTCATTTCTAATAATGAGCCCCTCATTATTTCTGTCCATCATTCTTCTTAAAATACATTCAATGAGAGTATTTTTCCATCATCAAACATCTTACAAGTAAAAAGAGTTCTTGCCAAATAGAATATGCTACATTGACAACAGATTGAACAAATTTAAATAGAGTCCTAGCTAATCTGATATGAAATAGTGTCCTAGCTAGTCATGTAAATATATCAAACCCAATAATCATTTCTTCTTTATTAACAAGAATTGTAGAACACCACATTGCATTCCTCAATCTCTACTGTGGCAGCAGACAATGCAGTGCTATCATCAACCCATACGACGTCCTCGACGTCAAGTTCATCAAGACGTAAATAGTTGTTGGATAAAGAATGTGCCTCGGTATCTGCAAAAAAGTATCATCACGAGGGGACGTTATGAATCAGCAGAGACCACTACTTTACAAAACATGTCCTGATATCCATAACTAAGCAAATAAAAGAGATGTGTAAACAATTCTTAAAATATGTATTCCTAGTTCAAAATGGCCAAGTATCAGATTAACTTTGAAATTAATAAAACCTTCAAGGCAGTAACGCGTACAGAGTTCTTCTACTTTTTCCAGGTAACCAGCTTCCATAGCAAGATTAACCTTAACAATTTTAAACAAAATTTAAGCACAGATGCCCGAAATGTGGAACAAATGGCAATCATAATGGAAAAAGAATACTGTAGGTGAAACTTGGATTCAATGAGTGCTTGATGTTCCTTGTTCACCATACTTGTCAGAACATACTAAACTTTCAGGATATCATGCCTTATGATCCTTCATAGAGAATGTTTGCAGAAATGAATCTCCTAGTGAGGCATAGAAGGGCACAAATTATTGTGCAAACTTTATCTTTGAGAGGTATCCAGGAACAAGCAAGAGGCATTAACGACTTACTCCATAGATGAAATTGATCTCTTTTTCTATTGTCTTTTTTTTCCTCTTTCTTTTCCCTAATGATGTATAGAATATGAAGCCATGAAGAAACGTAGCCAAGTAAAAAAATCATTAAATAGTACAACACATATCTGGAAGATGGTAAAAGACAGTTACGAGTAAATCGTTGTTTATGAAAATATTAAAATCAAAGAAAACAGGGATCTGCTGTTTAACATGAGAATTTATGGTAGTTCGTATTTGAGTCAACTAAGTAGTGGAAATAATCCAGTAGCCTACCGTGCGTTTCCATATACAGTATCTAGAACAACAATGTAACAGACTAAATAAAGTGGGTAAGAGAAGAGAACATATGCCACAACAAAGAACAGAGAGATACATGTTCATAATTTGAAAATAACATTCATAATTTGAAAATAAATTATGAAAATATCACATTAGCAAAGAACAGAGAGATGGTACATTTCCAAGAGACATACTTTCAGTAGTATATCTTCAAGCTGCTTCTGCTTGGAAGTTCCGACACCTTCATCGAAAATGGGAAAGCAGCAGAAGACTGATACGAACATAATGCACGCCATTCCGATACAAAATATCATGAAGAACATATCAAAGGCAAGATAAACCATAGATAACCTGCATTCATAGAGAGATTTTCATTCAAAGTTCAAACTTCTCTCACGAAAAAGATGAAAGAATACGAAACAATACATGATCCTGAAATAGCAATACAATCAAGATTAGAAAGTCGATAAAGGGAAAGATTTCGCGAGCTGAAGTAAGATTTCATACCAATAAAGAAGAGGAGAGTCTTGAAAAAGCACCTGCCTACCCATTACGATCCAATAAAACCCGACAAGCCACCAGACAATTGACATCACTGTAGTACATGACCCTAGCCGCTTCATGAAGATGTAAATGCACGTCGTCAACAAAAAAACCACTGGACTAAAGAGCCTAGCTCTTTTCTAGTCCAAAAAAGATATTGACACTGAAAAAGTGCACAGGATACACGCAAGGTAAAGCCAAGTGTGGAGATACTTCTATAAGTTTTATTTCTCGTACTTATCACCCTACAAAATGAAAAAATCGATAATATTCCATGCAATGATCTATTTCAATGTTGCGTACCTCTCAGAAGTTCCATAACTGATTGTGAAGGCTACTGAAATAAATAGAGCACATCATACCTTTATAGCACAAGGAGAGGGTAGACTATGTACCTCCATAGACATCAGAACAAAAATATCTCAAGTTGGAAACTGATTACCTGCGACATTTAACAACAAGAGACCTTGTGATGGCCTTACTTATACAAAAAAGAGGAATATTATATAATGTAGTGATGATGCCATCCCATCAGCTTCACAACTTTCCGTAAATGTCAAAACATTTTAGTCTATATAACATATGTATGATGACATTTTCAAGCCGATTGCATAGCACCATCCTTAAGCCTGATCATTTGTGAGTAGTTTTTTAATCAATGGCAAGAATATGAAATAGGACAAGAAAAACATCCTCCTCCTCCCTCTGTTTCTTCAGAACTAAAGCCATGGACAGTTTAATCAAAGCACCGGTTTTTATATTCAAACGTAAACTTCATCGTTCATCAATGCTTCACCTTCTCCTACAAGCTAGCCCACGGAAAATTGTTAAGCTATAAAATCAACAACCATGTAACTTATGTGTGTCTTTAAGATGAATTTGAGACTTACCCCAAAATTCCATGTATATCTATTCTAGAATCAATCTTTCTTTACTGCTCTCTTGTTCTCTTCCTCCTCAGCTTTCAGCCAAGCAGCCTAAAACACACACACAGAGAAGCAAAATAAGATGAAAATGTTAAAGAATGTATTGTTTACCAAAACTTTTTCTAAACTCTATTCTGGATCCCTGATGGGCCTTCTTTTCTTCAACTTTGTTATCATTTCTTCCTTTCCGTTCAACCCCATTTTCTCTTTCTATAGCCATGAAACTTGCTTCACTAAGATCTTATCTAGACTTTCACATTCTGTAGTGCTATGTTCTTGCAGCAAAGTTCGATGTTTACCTGTCTGTATACTATCTTTTCTAACATGGACATTCAAAATTCTCATGTTCTTTACATCCCGGACCTCTTTTTCTTGTCTGGATACATGTGTAACCAGAAATTTATCTTCGTTTTGAATACATTCTCCTTGTCATTGTCATCTTCTGAAGAACTGAAGAAAAGAAAAAGGATGGACCAGTCTTTCCTATCATCGGAATCAAATTCCAAGTTCAGGACATTAAGAGAAGGCACAAAAGCTTCTTCCAAAGGGCTGTCCTCATCATGACCACTAAGTTTCTCAACTTCATTGTCCCTTGTGTTGAAATCTCCAAAAAGATCTTGCATTGTAAGCATAACGCTTACTCCAATAATGAACAATCAGCAGGGATTATTTAGGTACATAATATAGAGGAGAACATAAAGATAACCTCTATGTCATCCAAAGGTGGTTGAAGCAGAGGCATTGACTTCTCATCAGGAACCTGCAAAGAGTTGAAATTGTCTTAAAATAGCTAATCAGACCCTTGATACATAGAAAACATAATTTCATCAGATTAATTAATTTATGAATCAACCTACAAAGCCATCCACCTATTTACACATAAAATAGCTAATGAGACCCTTAAAATAGCTTCCTTTCACCAAGACACGAAGATTTTCATCATTCATCACCACGCTCTCACTTGTGAGCAAGAGATTTTTGGGCAATCTTAAGATTAATCTCCCTTCCTTAATATTTCGAGCTGCTGCTAAACACATTTCTGCTTAAACTCAATAACAATCAAATCTTGAAATAAAAAAAAGTGAATAAAATTAAAAATAAAAAGTAAAGCAAAGTTAACCAAAGTCACCGCTGGAATCGGGGAAGTGCAGAACAATAGAGTGAGACTCAAACATGAAGATGGACAGTTAGCATCTCCAGATTTAATTTGTGAAGATGGAGAATCGAAGGTTGTCCAGGTCGATTGCCGGTTCAGGAAAGCCATCAATGTTTGTTGCAGCTTTTGTCGCTTCTATCGCCGGTGAACTGCATCCCCCACCCCTGATGCCCTGTGGAAAATCCCTAGCCTCCTTCCCATAGCAACCACAATTACAGGAAGAACCACCCCACCGCTAGACCCATAATCAAATCACCAGTCTATAAGTAACTATAGAACTCGGCATCACTACCTTCACTACCGCCGCCTCCACTTCTGTTGCAATCCCTAGCCATATCTCCGTCCTAACAAAAATTATTACACGCCCCGCTAAAACCACCACCATAATTCCTAATTTTGCTACCGATCGAAATGGTGGGTGAAAAATGGAGGAAGTAGATTAGGGTAGAAATATGGGAGAAATTTTTCTGGATTGTGGAGAAGAGGAAATGAGGAAGTCGATTTGGTGGTATTATTCTTTTATTGATGATTTGGTTGTATTAGGTCCAGGGTAATTGTTATTTATGGTTTTTTAAATGTATTTTCTGTTTTGGTTGGAAGAAATCTTTGTTTTAAGATGTTTAGGATATAAAATGGGTAAAAAGATGATATAATTGATGAGAGGATCTATTTATTTAATCTTAATGAGGGGATTATCAACAAATAGTGATAGGAATCAATAGTTTCTTATTAAAAGTGTATCTTATAACCATGTAATATTTTTCCCCTAGTTAAAACTATGCATTAGTGGGAGGATTTGCATCCCGTCACTAAATTTTGTAACAATAAGCCTCTTTTCTTGTAGTGTATCCCAGAGTGTGTAGAGGAACAAAATAACCTCATACAACCACCAACAAGCACCAAAATATATCACAAAAGATGTACAAAACCCAAACATCATGGGGTAAAAGTATACAAAGAGAAAGCAGTATGCATTATGTAGAAGATGTGAGTCTTAATATAGTGCAGAACATCAGAAGTCTTCATTAAGACGACATCAAATCTTTTTCTATTTCTCATATGCCAAATCCAATAAACAACAACAGAAATACCAGCAGACCTGGCCACCTAACCATGAGATGTTCCTCTACAATTCCTACCAATCCATCTGATTGAACTGACCACAGTTTCCAGATTCCTGCCAATACCAAGACATTGTCTAATCCTTCCCCAAACCAAACAAGAAATACAACTGTTGGACTTATTTCTTAGTTTTGATGATGAGTGCCATACTAGCTGTTATAGTGCAAAGGCAAAAAGATGTCTAGATAAAATGTATAGGTTTATTAGAGTTTGATTCATAAATAGGTTTAATCAAACAAGCATCGTAAAGGGGCCGCCGATTGATATCGACGGACCGGGTCTAGTCGATAGGGTAGATAGGTCGGTGGGCGGTCCGGAACCCGCCGAAGACCGAAGACCGAAGGCTAAGGGATCAAACTTAGTAATTAAAGTCAAGGATATGGAATCGGATTTTAGGCAAGTCCGTGATGACCTAAACCGATTACATATGCCTTGTGTAGAAGGTCTAAGTTCCACAAGTTGGATGATGTTTGGAACTTGGTTATATTTAAAATGATGTAATCTAACTTCACAAATAAAAGTTAGATAAAAGTAATCACCGCATTATATTTTACGTACAAAATAATGATGTTCGACGGATGATTGGTATTACGACGGATGAACTCGCCGATATATACCTCGATTAACTCAAGATTATTGGAAGATTACATGGATAAGAACGACCAACTACCTCGACTTATCAAGCAAATCAAAGGCCGAGATTAAAAAGACGTTGGGATGATTCTTATTTTTATCCATTGGATACAAGTCAAAGGGGTGGACGACCGCACCGTCAAAAAGTAAACTCGACGGTGTCGGTCCATGAATAGTGACGAGAATGCGGTGCGGATGGGACAAATACAAGGAACGGTCACATTTGAATTTTAAATTCAAGTCACATGCACTCTTACCTATAAATAGAGGACTTTCAACTCGAATCACTAGGATGAATTTTGGGAAAAAATTTTAAGTAACAATACCGAGCCGAAAAACACCCCGTCGAACTTACCGAGCTTAAAGCCGCGATCTAGTTATCTTCTTCAAGTGCATTCGTGTTCAAGCCGCATCAAGCATACACACTTGAAGACCGCAAGCCGCCGATTACATCATCCTAATCAAGCCGCTAACCGAATCATTTATTTGATTCATTCTTTATCTTATAAAGAATCTCGCGAAGACAATGAAGCATCCGTTGGGTGTGAAAGACCGTTGGTTTGTGGTGGAGCCGGTGAAGAGGCAATCCTACCCTTCAAGGACCAAGGAAGACTCGGGAGCAAAGAATCCTACCGTTCCCGCTTTTCGGTTGTGAAGCCATAGTTATTGGTGAAGGACAAGCAACCTAGGATTCTTTGTAACGATAACTCAAAGATCACTAGTGAATTTCCTCCAACATCACAGGAGAAGAGTGGACTGACAGGATTACATCACCTGGAACCACTATAAAATCTCTCTACTTACTTACTGCATTTACTTTCTGCACTTAGTCATTACTCATATCAACCCGCTGAATCTAGCAACTGAAATCACACACATACACTACCGAGTATCTAATACTTAGTAACATATTTAACAACAAGTAACAAGGCTTAATTTTGATATTATTCCGCCGCACAAATTTAGCAAATCGAACCGTTAGTAGACTACGTTTATCGACGGAGCTACGAGGTCTCGACGGACTGCGAAGTATCGACGTGCTGTCGAAGTTGCGTTGAATTTGTTAACTCCAAAGTTTTAAGTGTTAAGTTTATTCACCCCCCTCTAAACTTAACTAAAGCCTTTTCAAGGGACCAACAATTGGTATCGGAGCATTAAGCTTTCGTTCAAGGAATCCTACTTGTTGTACTTGTGAAAATTCTTTAAAACTTTCTTTCAAATTACCGATTTTCAAGACTTGCATCATGGACAACACACGGTATGCTAGAACTATGTTGATGTGTTCTCTTGACGATTTGATGAGTATAAACGTCGAATGCGAGCATATCTTGCTTTGCTACTCATGATGAGATGATGGATGTACTAACCGAAGGACCACTTTGGAGATTACAAAGGCGGCAAGAATGGTGACGGAAGCGAGTACATTCCTAAACCAAAGAGAGAATGGAATGCGAGAAGACGAGAAAAAGAGCAAACCTCAACAACATTGCTATTGATATCATCTACGTAACCTTGGATAGCAATATGTACATGAAGGTCAAAGATTGCAAGACTGCAAAGGAACTTTGGGATAAGATTCACTTAATCTGTGAAGGCACTGATGCAATAAAGAAGAACAAAATCAGTGTGGCCAGAAAAAGGTTTCAAAAGTTCAAAATGCTACCCAATGAAACCATTGAGCAAATGGAATCAAGATTCAATGCTATACTGGATGAACTTACCCTACTGAGTGTAAGTTATTCAAAAGAGGAAGTAAACACCAAAATCTTGGAAGCTTTACCTGCAAGAGATGTTTGGAAAATGAAGGTAGGCAATTGAAGAAATGAGAAAGTTGCATGAAGAAGATACCTTCAAATTGTTCTCTGATCTTAAGGCCTATGAATTTAGCAAGAAGCTGGTGCCTGAAACTGAAAAGGAAGAGCCAAAAACCACTGCATTGGCTGCTTCACATCATGAAGAAACATCAGGAGGACATGATGATATGCTAGATGAAATGCAAGAGCAAATTGCCCTACCGAGCAAGAAAATCGAATGATGAAGACCGGAAAGGCCCCTACAAGAAATTTCACAAAGAGGCCTACCGAAAGAAGGAAAGATGAACCAAAGAAAGATAATGACTATCTATGCTTTCATTGCAAGAAACCAGGACACTTCGGACTGATTGTCCCGAGTTGAAACAAGGCAAGGAACCCGATTATCTTTGCTTCAACCGTAAGAAGCTGGACATTTTAGACACGATTGTCCGGACCTACGAAGACCAAGAGTCAACAAAGAAGACATGGCAAGAAGGCTATGGTTGCCGAAGATGAATCGGGATATGAAGTGGAATCGAAAAAGGAAATGAATCGGATGACACAAAGACCGGTTGCCGATATGGAGGATTATGCTTTGATGGCCAATATGGATGAAACGAGGAGGTATACAACACCGTATCTATAAACACTCCCGCCGGAAGTGATTGTGAATCAACCCGTGGTTCAAATCCTAGAAATTCGACAACAATGAGACTTTGGATGCCATCCTTAATCAACGAGGATAATACAATCTGGTTATGAGGTTGTGAAGGTGAAAAAGAGGCTCTTGAGTTAGAAGTTGGAAGATTGAAAGCCGAATTAAGGGTTTTCAATGGTAAGGAAAAAGAAGTTGGACGGAATCGGCATAAGCTCGTCGAACATCCAAGCGACCTCGAATCCGCTCGAACCATCTTGTTCCAATACGCATACAAATCGGGAAAGGCTTATGGAGATAGAACTGGGCTTGGATTTGGAACTCGGCAATCTAACAAGAGTGGATCCGGTAAGGTTACCGAACCTAGTACCGCATTTGGTCCTAAGTTTGTGCCCGCACTAGATCCATCTCCCGGTAAGGCCGCCGAAGCGGTAAAACCCAATGAGAATGCCTCAAGGAAGCAAAATCGAAGTCTCGAAGTCAACGGCTCTAGTAAAATGAATAAATCTAAAAATAGGATCTTGTGCCTTCTAAGCTTCGCCGATAGCGGACACCGCTACTAAGTCTCATTGGACCACGAAGGGAAAGAAACGAAATATTCCAAGGATAAGAATCCTAAATCCAAAAATGTTGATCATTCAAGGGATACTTATCTCGGGGGAAAGGTAGGCGATTGTTCCCTGCCGATAATGATTGGAATATTCCCGCATCTAATGCTAGAAACGATAAGTATAACCATACTACTAGGGTAAGACCTAGACAATGGAATCGGCGGAGGACTTACACAAGACCTCGGCGGACTCCATATTACGAGGTCGTTCCTACCGACAAGACACCTATGGTTATGCAAATGTTTCTAACAACAAGAATCATTTCAAACAAGCATTATGTACCAAAAGGCCGTAAAAACATATGTGGTTCCTACACAACCTACCGTTAGAACCTATGGATGTGTGGAATACATGTATGAACCAAAGTATGAACCAAAGTATGACACATTTAGGAGAAGACCTTATGGAAACATACCAAGGGTCATGCTTGCCACTGACCACTATGGACCCAAACAGGTTTGGGTACCTAAAATGCACTAACTTTGTTTTGTAGGGTGTCTGGTATTTTGACAGTGGATGTTCCAGACACATGACAAAGAATAAGCACCTTTGTCTAACAAACTTTGTGGCAAAAGATGGTCCAAGGGTGAATTTTGGCAACAAAAATACACCTGGATATACAAGAGGATATGGCACACTTATCGAAATGGACTTACAATCAAGAATGTGGCATATGTGGAGGACCGGACTACAACTTGCCGAGCACCGGACAATTTCGTGATATGGGATACAAGGTCACTTTTGACAAAAACAATTGTATTGTCATTAGTGAGAGAGGTGATCAAGTTGTACTTGTTTGTAGAAGGCAACGAGAACATGTATGTTGTGGATTGGTCTACTTGCAGCTTCAGAAACTCGCTGATTGTGCATACCAAATCGAACTCAATTGGTTATGGCACAAGAAGTTAAATCACTTGAATTTTGATGATATTAATCGGTTGGTGAAAAAGAAGTTAGTGATTGGTTTACCCGAGATCACATTCAAGAAGGATGCTATATGTGATGCATGTCGGCAAGGTAAACAGATAAAGTCAAGTTTCAAGTCAAAGACTAAACAATCAACTAACGAGTGTTGGAGCTTATGCATATGGATCTTTTTGGACCAATAACTCCAACAAGTGTAACAGAAAGAAATACACCTTAGTAGTTGTGGATGATTTTTCTAGATACACCTGGGTGATATTTATGAACAAGAAAAGTGAGACACTCCAAAGCATGCCTAATCTTTTGAAGAGATTACAAAATGAGAAAATTTTAACTGTCATAAAGATAAGATCAGATCAGGGTACTGAATTTCTCAACAAAGTTATAAGAGAATATTGTGAACAGAATGGTGTTCTACATCAACTTGCTTCGCTCGGGTACACCTCAAAAAAATGGGGTTGCTTTGAAAGAAGAAACAGGACATTAAAGGAAGCGGGAAGAACAATGATTTGTGAAGCATTGCTACCCGAAAGATATTGGGTTTGAAGCAAGAAATACAACATGCTATACACAAAACAACATCGGTAAACAAGAAGGCTGCTCTTGAAGACACCCTATGAGGTCCGGAATGGAAGGATACCTAACATATCCTATTTCCATCCATTTGGAAGTAAATGTTTTATTCTAAATCACAAAGTTCATTTGAAAACATTCCAACCTAAATCGATGAAGGCATATTCTTGGGATATTCTTCAGTCAGCAGAGCATTCAGGGTACTGAACAAGAGGTCACTAAAACATGAAGAAACAATCCATGTTGTGTTTGATGAACCTAAGTTTACTGGAATGGAAGATGAAGATCATGAACCTGCTAGGAATCAACAAGTCACTGATCCAGATTGTGTTGAAGTTTTGGAAAGACCCAATGACTTAAAAGTTTCTGATACTGCCCCTGCTGAACACCCTGCAGACAATGTTACTGATGCAACAACTGAAGCAGTTCAAGGATCTGCTGACCCCCATGTAGAAGAAACTACAGCAGACCCTACTGAAGATGATGTTCCTGAAAATCAAAATAACCAAAATCCTCAATGGTTAAGGAATCACCCTGCTGAACAAGTTATTGGCAATGTACAGCAAGGTGTGAGGACTAGAAGACAACTGGAAGCTATGTTTACCTGTTTTCTATCTCAAATGGAACCTAAAGTTGTTGAAGAAGCAATTTCAGATACCAAACTTGATGAAACAGGTACCAATTGAGCAAATGAGGTTGCCAAGGGGATTGGTCTTTGTCATTTTGGGTGAGCTCACTTGACAGATCAGTCATTGGTATTAAACCTCATCTTGTATTATCAATTGAACAAAACAAGAAGAAAACAAGGTTCAGCAGAGTACTTTTGTCAGCAGGCTGCTGAAGTCTACTTATCGACACCGCCGAGCCCACCCCGCGAGGATTACCCCGCCGGAGGGAACGTTACTCGATCAAAGTAATAAAAGTCAAAAAGCATATTGGCGGGATATTTATTTTATCCATTATTACCACAAGTCAAACCATCCAACGGTTACAAACGTTATGGAGGAGTAATGGGCCACGTGTCAAGACGGCATTTAATCAAATTTAATCGTGGTTACCTCAATGTACGTGCTTTGTGACAGTTTTACTACACACACGTCTATAAAATCGACCGTTTTACGACGGTTCTCCACTTGCAATTTCTCGCTTTATCTCCGCAAAATCTACAACGTGTGAACACGATTTGAGAGCAATCTTTCTTCATCTTTTTCTTATTTCAATGGCGGAAAGGATTGAGGTTCAAATCGAATCAAGCCAAAGTGTAAGAGGCTATGTTGTTGATGCAAACAAAACGGAACTGGCTATTAATATAGGTCGAAGAATAAGAAGGTTTGCGGGCACGGAGAACAAACTCAACATCGATTAAAACAATATCATACACCAATGTTATTGATTTCGGAAGAATATTGTTATAGAAGAAGGAAGCTGAAGCATTCAAAACCACTTGTGAATGGTGAGGAGCTTGTAATCTCCTCCAATCTCGAGAGAAGTGTTTGGTTTTGAAGAAGTTGTTGATGGTTCAGTCAATCCTGAAGCTATGGGATTGGACAAGATGGCTTTTGTAGATCAGATCAAGACAAATGCAACTATCAAATCAGTACCAGGCATTGTTTACGACTAATTTTATGGTTTTTATCGAGTTGTTTCGTAACATTATCTCCCGTGTTTTAGTGATTTTTATAGAAAATCACTCGCCAAAAGGATAAACTGAGCAAATGATGTTTAAAGATAATAAATTGCAAAAGTGGCTGATTTATGTGTTTTTATCATTGGTTTTATGTTTATTTGGATGTTGTTACACTTTGCAATATTTTGGATATCTTGTAGATGCATATCTTCGGTCTAAAAGAGGTGTTTAGAGGGTTAGAAGAAGATGCCACAAGTTTACGAGTTCAACGGAGCAAATTTTCCTAAGTACTTAAATCGTTACATATTTTCGACGGAGATTTGACCCAGCTTAGAGGCATTTTCAGGGGAGGACTTCTTCATGAAAATTGTAGATCTTTGGAAGAGCTTTCCAACGCACTTTGAATTACGTCAATCGGACATCTACAACTCAAATGGTGGTCAAGTGGGTAATCAATTTGGGTAAGTGGAAAATCCCGAAATATACTCGTAATACGACGGGCTAATCAAAAAGGCGTTTTCTGAAGAAGAGTCCTTAATGAAAGTTGTAGAGTTTTCCGAGAGCTTAATTATGACATTCGGATCATAATTTTTGGAGGTTTACAACTCAAGATATGAATTTTAGAAGTTGCAGCAGAACCGACTTACAATTCCTTCAGCCGACTTTGCCCAAACCCTAATGGAACAGGATTATTTCACAGCCGCAATCTTTAATCCAAGAATTAATAATAATTCCAACCGACATCAGCAGAATAAATCCAGCCGCCTTAAGTCTTCTATAAAAGCGAGACAATACCTAATCCCATGAGGGATATATCACAACAATTTTCTTCCCCGCGGCAACACATTCTTCCAAATCGCATATTCAACTCACAAATAGAAGATGATTTTCTCTTCTCTCATAATCGTGATCATCATCATGATGCAAGGCTAACCACATCGCGGTAGAGCAACGGATGAAACCACACAACGTCATCACAACCATGAATCGTTAGTTTATTTTTATTTATGATTTCGAATATTGTTTTATTTATCGATTGAATCTTGGATTGATTGTTAAGTGTTTTATTAGATAGGAATGTCAATGAAACCATATTTTGCTTTGAATTTATATGGAAATATGATTCAATAATAGAGCTTTTCAATCGATACGGTTAATGATAATTTGAGGAATCACTTGTTGTTAATTGGGTTGTTTAATTTGGGAACAAATTTATGATCTTGTTATGAATGTTAATTTGTTTTGCTTGGAAAAGAAAACGAACCCTAGAAATTGATTTAAAGGAATTTAATCGATTTGGAAATTGATCATACCAATAAATCGTATTTGGATCATAAAAGTGGTTGCGTGATTGTTGTGTGGTGGATCCTTGTTGTTTTACCGTTCTTTTAAATCTTTGATAAACCGAAATCGTTCGTAACAATCGTTAATTGCTACGTCTAGTTAGTTAATTAGTGTTAGAAACCCTAGTTGTTAATCCTTATTTTTCCGCAAATTTTCTGTTACTATTCATCGTTACTGTTCATAGTTACTGTTCATTGCCTTTTAGATCATAGTTAGTATAGAATTTAATTTTAGTTAATAAGTTGTGACATTATTTATAACAGCTATATTTTAATCCGATAATTGTACGATTCCCTTAGGACGACTCGGTAACACCCTATACTACGATCCTTATACTTGGGGTGTTCCGGTAAAATAAATATAAAACAAGTTTTATCGAACAAGTTTTTGGCGCCGTTGCCGGGGAGTCGGTAACAGTTGTCGGATTCTTCGTAGGTGCAGTTTTTGTGTCGGTGTAAATTTTTTTATTTTTTATTTTTTTTATTTTAGGTGTTTGTCTTAAAAAAAAGAAAAAAAAAAAATTAAAAAAAAAAGAAAAAAAATAATAAAAAAATAATAAAAACCTTCTGAACGAGCGTTCACCCATACTGAACGCCCGTCTGCCCCCATCTTTCTTCGAACGCCGCCCGCGCTTCGAACGAGCGTTCACTTCCCGAATCCTCTCCGAACTAGCGTCCACTTACACCGAACGCCGCCCGGGCGATCCCGAAAATTCCACTTTTCTTTTCTCTTCTCTTCTATCTTTCTAAACTTCTAAATCCTCCAATCTTCTCTAAACTCGTTCTCATCAACCCTACGGTTGATTTCTTCCTGTTCTACTTCTCTGGTTTATGCAAACCAGGAGTAAGAAGGGAAATATCTTTAACCCCGAACCTGAGCGAGACATTGTCAAAAGGAGATTATTTCAAGGTTCTGACAAGATGAGCGAACACGGTTCTAGCGATGACGAACCGGAGAACCAAGGGAATAATAACCAAGATCCCGCTCAATTAAACCAAATTCTGATGCAAATATTGCAGAACCAACAACACGGCAAGCCTGGATAAACCAAACGGATGCAACAACAACCTCGGAATGTTCAACGAAACGAATATAAATTTCAAGCGGCCGCAAATTGTTGTGCGAGGCAAAGAAGACCCTTATGCGCCTTATCTTGATCAAGACTTCTTGGAAGGGCATAGACCAATTCGGCCTCCGAGATGGGAGGAATGCATTTTGATCTTAAGAATGGAGTTGTGGGGATGGTGCGTAATAGTTCATTCCATGGCACCGCCGCAGAAGACCCACATGACTTCTTGTCGACTTTTGTGCAAATATGTGAAGCGTGTCACCGCCCGGCGTCCCTTCGAAGTTGTTAAATTGAAACTTTTCCCGTTTGCTTTGAAGGGTGAAGCAAATCGTTGGTTTAAGTCCTTACCCCATCACTCTCTTCATAACCGGGCCGATGTTAAAAGAGCCTTTGCTCGAAATTCATTTCACCCGGAACGATAATGGAACGTAAAAGAGATATAGCCACTTTCGAGCAACTAGAAGGGGAGAGTGTGGGAAAGGCTTGGGAGAGGTTGAATCGTTAATGAGAAAATGCCCTAACCATGGATATACTCGACATGAGCTTCTAGAATTATTCTATCGGGGTGTTACGCAACCCAATAGAGATTACTTGGATTCCACAAACTCATGGATCGTTTTTAGGAGGAGGAGATGATGCCGCCTATAGGGTAGCGAAACGATAGCTAAGAATAACATGTGGGCAACTCAAAAGAAGACCCGTGTTAGCGGAAGCAAAAAGGAGGTCGCTTCAAGTGACTCGGAGACAAGACTCGCTAGTTGCTCAAATGGAAATAATGAACAAACAACTAGCCGGTATGCAAATGAAGCGACAAGAAGGGCCGCAGATGTGAATCACTCGGGCATACAAAGCCGGGAATACGATAAATGAGGAAGTACAAGCCATGGAGAACCAGAATCAACCTTTCGCAGGCTTCGGTCAAAATTCGGTCAATCGAGTCAAACTCAAACCCGCAACTTTTCGGGAAATCCGCGGAATAGTTATTATACACCGCCTGGTGCATCCAATAACCCAAGACCCCAAGGTAACGGGCCCAAACGCAAAATCAACAGCCCACTTACGTCTCTCAGAAGAAATTCGATGAGCTAGTTGACATGGTGAAAACACTAGCCACCGGTCAAAAGACGATGGAGAGACAGATTGGTCAGATGGCTGACCAACAAGCAAGCAGACCTCAAGGAAGACTGCCGAGTTATACAGATAAAAACCCTAAGGCAGATATCAATGCTTGCACTCCCATCACACCTCAATGGGAGTATGGAGAGGAGGAGTTGAATGCAGTCACCCTCAGAAGCGGTAAGACGACTGGACCCGAAAAGATGTCGGGAAACGAGTAGCCCCTCCTGACGCCATAAGTTCAGGAGGGGGCAATCAGAAGTTAAATGCCAAAGAAAGCAATAGTGAGGAAGAGCTGAATGATGATGATTCTTCGGGGGATAGTGATGAGGATGTTGAGAAGAGAAGTCAGGTATCTGAACCCCTGACTAAAAAGAAAACTGAGAAGTTCGTCAGATGGAAGGATAAGGAGGATGAAGCCATTAAAAGTCAACCTATGATTAATCATTCGAAAACCCTTCCCTATCCGGCAAAGAAAAGAGAGAATATCCTAAACTCTGACAAACAGTATGACGGAGTGAGGAAGATGCTTAGAGATACTGTGGTGACTATGCCACTTGCTGAGGTATTAACTGAGATGCCTAAGTGCTGTAAGTATCTTAAGGATGCCTGTGGAAGCAAAAAGAAGCTCAAGGAAATGGCAGAGGAAGTGCTAAGAGAAGAGTGTTCAACGGTTTCACGGAGCGTTGCAATCAAGCGAGTGACCCCGGACGACCTTCAATCTCCCGTACGATTGAAGGCCACACGTTCCACAATGTCTTATGCGATTCGGGGGCCTCTCGTTAATGTAATGCCATTGAACGTCCGCAAGAGTCTCGGGCTGGACAAAAGGCTAAAGGAGCGTCACGTCTCTCTTCGCTTAGTGGACCGAACTAGCCGTTTAGCACCGGTTGTGTTAACAACGTCCTTATTCACGTTAAACATCTAGTTTTTCCAACGATCGGGTCATACCGGATTACCGGTCGACAAGGAGATGCCCCCGATTCGGGCCGGCCTTTCTTAAACACTTCGCCTCCACCATTGACTTCCAAACCGGCCAAATCACTCGAAAGTAGGGGACACTTCCATTACCCTCGAGCAAGGAAAAAGTTCTGCGGAAGCTTCGAGCCAGGAGATCTCATTCATTGAAGCAATCTATGGGAATGAATTCGACCCTGATGAAGAGCTCACGGAGATAGGAGCATTGGATGTTATAGTTCACGAACATGCAGGAATCACTGAAGAGTTGTCTCAACAACTTGCGCACACTGAGCCTATGAGTGAACAAAAATGCGGGACATTCCGGGGATGAGCAAGCAATGATTTGAAGGAGCTCAACCAAGCGGACTTTAACCTCGCGAGAGGAGGAAGTTTTAATGGGTAGTTGGGACGAAATAGATTTCTGTAAAGAAACTACTCATTGGGATCTGGATGATTGGGAGCAGCTTGCAGAAGAGCTTGAAGAAGAAGAACTTAAGAAGATGGTTAAGCATAAGAAAGAACAAACGGAAGCTGACAGGAAGATTCTTTTAGATGATGTCATTCAATACCTTTCTGGGGTTACACCTCAGGAAGATGAGGTGTTTTTCAGTCAACCGGTCCAAGCTCACAAGGAAAAAGGTGGTCCCTTAAAATCTAGTATAGAGCAACCACCGCCGACTTAGAGTTGAAACCACTTCCGCAAAGACCTAAAATACATCTTCCTTAAAGACGGTGATAAGTTGCCCTTGATCATCTCGTCTAAACTCGAGCCGGAGCAAGAAGCGAGAATTAATCAAAGTGCTTGAGAAACATATCCTCGCGTTCGGATGGCGGGTGGGCGATATCGGAGGAATCACCCGTACGTGTGCATGCATAAGATTCGAACGGAGGAAGGAGCGAAAAAGGTCAGACAACCTCAAAGGAGGCTGAATCCGCACATGCAGGAGGTTGTCAAAAAGGAGATTATCAAATGGCTTGACATGGGAATTATCTACGCCATCGCCGATAGTGAGTGGGTCAGCCCTACTCAAGTTGTGCCAAAGAAGGGGGGAATTACAGTGGAAAAGAATGAAAAAGGAGAAGAAGTAGCCTTACGCCTTGTGACTGGTTATAGAGTTTGCATTGATTATCGCAGATTAAATGAAGTCACCGCTAAGGATCATTTCCCCCTGCCCTTCATTGACCAACTTCTAGAAAGACCGAGTGGTCATAAGTATTATTGTTTCCTCGATGGATATTCGGTTACTTCCGGATAGCCATCGACCCCAATGACCAAGAGAAGACAACTTTTACTCCGTCCATCGGGCACTTTTGCCTTTCGCGAATGCCATTCGGCTTATGTAATGCACCAAATACATTTCAACGGTGCATGTTAGCCATTTTTGATGGACTTGTGGAGAAATGTATGGAAGTCTTCATGGATGACTTCTCAGTCTATGACGACAGTTTTGATGAAATCTTAAAGAATCTAGATATGGTACTCCAACGTTGTGTTGAGAAAAATCTGGTGCTTAACTGGGAAAAGTGCCATTTTCTAGTCGAGGAAGGGATTGTTTTGGGACACAAGGTGTCCAGTGATGGTATTCAGGTGGATAAGGCTAAGGTAGAAGCCATTGAGAGAATGTCGTACCCGAAGACGGTGAAGGAGGTACGAGGATTTATAGGACATGTAGGCTTCTATCGGCGTTTCATTAAAGACTTTTCAACGATAGCAAAGCCGTTATCTAACCTGCTTAAAGAAGAAGTGGAGTTCTTGTTTGATGAGAAATGTAAGACAGCTTTTAATAGCTTAAAGGATAAGCTTACCAGTGCCCCTATTTTAATCGCGCCCGACTGGACTAAACCTTTTGAACTAATGTGCGATGCCTCTAACTACGCGGTGGGCGCGGTTCTAGGCCAGAGAATTGACAAAAAGTTCGAGGCCGATTTACTATGCGAGCCGAACTTTGAACCCAGCTCAATGCAATTACGCCACTATCGAGAAGGAATTCTTGGCAGTCGTTTTTGCTATTGACAAATTCAGAAGTTATCTTTTAGGGTCCAAAGTGGTAGTATGGACGGATCACGCAAAGACTACGCTACCTTATGGGCAAAGCAGACGCTAAACCAAGGTTACTCAGATGGATTCTGATACTACAGGAATTTGACCTTGAAATTAAGGACAAGAAAGGAAGTGATAATGTTGTAGCTGACCACTTATCTCGCCTAGTGAATGAGGGTGGCGAAATCCCTAAGGAGATAGGCATTGACTTTCCGACTGAGCAATTAATGAAGCTAGAGACTGGGAGGCCGTGGTATGCTGATTACGCCAACTACTTAGCAAGTGGGCATTTAGAAGAAATGACGTATCAGGAAAAGAAGAAAATTTTCAGCGACTTAAAATATCTCGTATGGGAGGATCCATATCTGTTTAAAGTCTGCAAGGACGGGTTGCTTAGAAGGTGCGTTCCGGAGCATGAACAATTGGATATCTTGGAGCAATGTCATAGTGGTCCCGCTGGTGGACACTATGGAGCACCTAAGACAGTCACAAAAATCCTTCAAGCTGGTTTTTACTGGCCTACCTTGTTTAAAGATGCTGAAGCCTTTTGCAAGGGTTGTGATAGATGCCAAAGGGTAGGGAGACTCAGTAGTAGGATGGAGATGCCTTTGAGGCCTATCTTGGAATGTGAAGTCTTTGATGTCTGGGGCATTGATTTTATGGGACCTTTCCCATCATCGTGCGGTAATAAATATATCCTAGTCTGCGTTGACTATGTTTCCAAGTGGGTAGAGGCTATAGCCACCCAAACCAATGATCACAAAGTTGTAAAGAAATTCTTGCAAAAGAATATCTTTACTAGATTTGGCTGTCCTAGAGCCCTTATCAGTGATGAAGGTTCGCATTTCTGTAATGCACCACTGGATAAAATTCTTGAGAAGTATGGTGTCAAGCATAGAATTGGTACACCATACCACCCCCAAACCAGTGGCCAAGTCGAGGTAAGCAACCGGAGCCTTAAGCGGATCTTGGAGAAAACGGTGAATTCAAATAGAACCAACTGGAGTCTGAAGTTGGACGACGCACTCTGGGCTTATCGCACTGCGTTCAAGACCCCTATGGGTACGTCGCCCTTTCAAATGGTTTACGGCAAGGCATGCCATCTACCAGTCGAGCTGGAGCACAGAGCTTATTGGGCTATTAAATACTTGAACTTCGATAGCCAGCTCTGCGGGGAGAAAAGATTACTGCAACTACATGAGTTCGACGAATTCAGACTCAGGGCCTACGAGAATGCCAAGCTGAGCAAGGAGAGAACAAAGGCGCTCCACGATGCCAAGATAAAAGATAGAGATTTCAAGGTAGGAGAGATGGCTTTGCTTTACAACACCAGATTACATCTGTTTGCTGGCAAGCTTAAGTCCAGATGGTCCGGACCCTTTGAAATTGTCGAGGTTCATCCGGGTGGAGCGATCTCCTTAAAAGGGTACAGTGGTCAACCTTTTAAAGTAAATGGTCATAGATTGAAAAAGTATTTCGGACAGCCTTATGAAGCACCTGAAGTCCTATACTTTCAGAAGGTGGTTGACATGACTGATGTGCTGATTTGTGATGAGATCCCATCCGACTTCTTCAATTCGGATGATGACATTATTGCCCTTGATCTTAAAGATGCTTCTACCACGATTCCTGCACCCATTAGTATGCCGGTGCCAAAATTAAGCAACAACACAAAGAAGAGAATCAGTGCTGTCCGGATGGCTAAAGTACAAGACTTAGTCGCGCACTTGACTTGTTGTTGCTGTGACCACACCGATGCTCTCCACTCTGACTCTGATAAAGAAGTAGCCCTGATCAAACCAAAGTGGCCCGATCCGGGTTGATTTTGAGATCTTTGTCAAGCTAATGACATAAAAGAAGCGCTACTTGAGGCAACCTAGTCTTTTAAGTTACTTTTTAGTTAAGTTTTTAGGTTATTAGGAATAAAACCTTGGTGAGTTGGGTATTGGTTATCCTTGTCCTATTTGTGGTTGTTTTATGTG
Source organism: Gentiana straminea (assembly GCA_036785695.1). Classification (NCBI taxonomy): domain Eukaryota; kingdom Viridiplantae; phylum Streptophyta; class Magnoliopsida; order Gentianales; family Gentianaceae; genus Gentiana; species Gentiana straminea. The sequence continues at coordinate 6,356,514 of JAVUPR010000224.1, read as the reverse complement.
TATACATGTTTACTCATATACCCCTTGTACCCCGAGATTATATGTTATGTCGAGTGTTGCAGATACGTTTGAGCGGTTTCTGCCAGTTATTACTTTCAATGTTGTCTGTTCCTGATACGAGTGCAGCGGTTTATTCATGCTCCGGCCTGACCACTGCCAATCTACTGGCCGACAACCATCTTTGGAACCAGCTAAGTATTCTTTTCTTTTATTTGCACATTCTGAGGACATAATGTGGTTTAAGTGTGGGGGGGTGTCTAAATTGGGTATGTTATCATGCTATACTTCTGAAAATGAGTAAATGTGATTTTCTCGACAATTTTAAAAAATTTCAAAGCAAACTTGGATAATTGTCAATCTTGAGCATGTAATTGAAACAAATGGCTTGCTAGTTGTAGTTTCCTGACAATGATTTTATGTGACTTTGAGAGATAATTATAGCATGCTTTTACTGATTTGAGATAGTATTCATTTCACACTCACGTAAGCCTTTGATATTGAAGCAAAAATTTTGAACTGTATCCTTTCACTATTTTAGTGATTTATCTTAGAGAGATTTGTTCTTAATAGTAACAGTGAAGTAACACCTAAGTTCAGTACGTGCACTGTGAATATCTGAAGGTTTGAATGTGATAAGTGAAACGTAACTAATGTTTTTTGAAAAAAAGAAGTTGAGATAATAGTGAATGAGGGGTGTGTCGAAAGCTGGTTAATGATTGGAGTGCGGTAGGGCATTATCTCGAAATGTCCTACACCACTATGATGACCAAAAGCTCACGACAGTCAGGAAAAGCTACCCTATGATTTGAGTAAGGTAGGGTGTTATCCCGAAACATCCTATTCTACCATGACGGGTAAGAGCTCATTCTGATGTGCGTCAAAAGAAAAAGAAGAAAAAAAAAAGAAAGTGAAAAAAAAAAAGTTAAAGACTTTGTTATCGTTGAACTTATACCCAGTATAAACCGAATGATATGCTGTAGGGATTATCCTACTGAGTGCGCGGGAAGACTTTGTGTGGAACGATTACTGCCTACACCTTGGATAGTCATTAAAATTATTTGAGAGGATATTTGTTTGAGAGGATTGTGAAGATTGAAAAGGGCTTGTCACACACACACATAATCTATCTCTATGTTGGTATCACTTGCTATAGTTGTTGTATCTTTTGTTACGTGAGTTAGGGATCTATTTGGATTGCATATAAAGTGAGCTAGTTTTGATGGTTTTGCTCGGGACGAGCAAAAGTCTAAGTGTGGGGGAGTTGTTTACGACTAATTTTATGGTTTTTATCGAGTTGTTTCGTAACATTATCTCCCGTGTTTTAGTGATTTTTATAGAAAATCACTCGCCAAAAGGATAAACTGAGCAAATGATGTTTAAAGATAATAAATTGCAAAAGTGGCTGATTTATGTGTTTTTATCATTGGTTTTATGTTTATTTGGATGTTGTTACACTTTGCAATATTTTGGATATCTTGTAGATGCATATCTTCGGTCTAAAAGAGGTGTTTAGAGGGTTAGAAGAAGATGCCACAAGTTTACGAGTTCAACGGAGCAAATTTTCCTAAGTACTTAAATCGTTACATATTTTCGACGGAGATTTGACCCAGCTTAGAGGCATTTTCAGGGGAGGACTTCTTCATGAAAATTGTAGATCTTTGGAAGAGCTTTCCAACGCACTTTGAATTACGTCAATCGGACTTCTACAACTCAAATGGTGGTCAAGTGGGTAATCAATTTGGGTAAGTGGAAAATCCCGAAATATACTCGTAATACGACGGGCTAATAAAAAAGGCGTTTTCTGAAGAAGAGTCCTTAATGAAAGTTGTAGAGTTTTCCGAGAGCTTAATTATGACATTCGGATCATAATTTTTGGAGGTTTACAACTCAAGATATGAATTTTAGAAGTTGCAGCAGAACCGACTTACAATTCCTTCAGCCGACTTTGCCCAAACCCTAATGGAACAGGATTATTTCACAGCCGCAATCTTTAATCCAAGAATTAATAATAGTTCCAACCGACATCAGCAGAATAAATCCAGCCGCCTTAAGTCTTCTATAAAAGCAGCACAATACCTAATCCCATGAGGGATATATCACAACAATTTTCTTCCTGCGGCAACACATTCTTCCAGCCGCATATTCAACTCACAAATAGAAGATGATTTTCTCTTCTCTCATAATCGTGATCATCATCATGATGCAAGGCTAACCACATCGCGGTAGAGCAACGGATGAAACCACACAACGTCATCACAACCATGAATCTTTAGTTTATTTTTATTTATGATTTCGAATATTGTTTTATTTATCGATTGAATCTTGGATTGATTGTTAAGTGTTTTATTAGATAGGAATGTCAATGAAACCATATTTTGCTTTGAATTTATATGGAAATATGATTCAATAATAGAGCTTTTCAATCGATACGGTTAATGATAATTTGAGGAATCACTTGTTGTTAATTGGGTTGTTTAATTTGGGAACAAATTTATGATCTTGTTATGAATGTTAATTTGTTTTGCTTGGAAAAGAAAACGAACCCTAGAAATTGATTTAAAGGAATTTAATCGATTTGGAAATTGATCATACCAATAAATCGTATTTGGATCATAAAAGTGGTTGCGTGATTGTTGTGTGGTGGATCCTTGTTGTTTTACCGTTCTTTTAAATCTTTGATAAACCGAAATCGTTCGTAACAATCGTTAATTGCTACGTCTAGTTAGTTAATTAGTATTAGAAACCCTAGTTGTTAATCCTTATTTTTCCGCAAATTTTCTCGTTACTATTCATCGTTACGTTCATAGTTACTTGTTCATTGCCTTTTAGATCATAGTTAGTATAGAATTTAACTTTAGTTAATAAGTTGTGACATTATTTATAACAGCTATATTTTAATCCGATAATTGTACGATTCCCTTAGGACGACTCGGTAACACCCTATACTACGATCCTTATACTTGGGGTGTTCCGGTAAAATAAATATAAAACAAGTTTTATCGAACAGGCATCAATTGCAAAAACATTGGTAATGAATACAGTCTGCTGAGCAAGCTCATTGCAAAGAACATACTTGGGCTAGTTGGCAGTATGGATACTCTATCAGGACCCAAGATAGAGCTGATGATTATCATTTGCAGAAGCATGAAATTTGATTGGGGTGGTTATTTCATTCATTATATGAAGAAATTAGCCAAGGAGGACAAATTAAAGAAAAGAAAATCAAAGGCCTTACCCCTAGGTTTGATGGTTCAGACCCTGCTGAATCATCTGGAGGTTCCTGATCTTGAACCAGTTGACATAAATCGGTCCGGATACAAGAAGGAGATTGATCATGCGATTCCCGGACTAGATGATGATGAAGAGGTTGCTTTGGAGAGCATGCCGGTGATAATGATGATGGAGATGACGGTGATGCTTGGTGGTGAGCGAGTTCGGCAAACTAAGAAGATATCCATCAAACCCGCCGCATCAAAGAAAACCTGCCGGAAAGAGAAAAAGTGCGATGTTAGGAAGATTACGAAATCTTGAAATCAAAGAGAACAAGAAAGGAAACAAAGACAGATCGCGAGTCCGCCGAGGGTCAAGTGGAGGTTACCGACCCCGTCGTAGCCGCAAGAAGAACTGTTGTTGAAATTCGACAAAACAACGAAGAAGAAGATAGTAGAAAGAGAAAATCTACTTGGACATGATGATGATGATGATGATGATGAACCCCTATCCAAGAGGATGAAGGAGGTTGCCAAAAAGAAGAAGTATGGCAAAGGAAAAGAATTAAGAATCTTGGAAAAACAAAAAGTCCAAGAAGAGGTGTCGGTAGAAGAAGAAGAGGTCATTGAGGTGAGCCCTTAACTATTATTCCACCGCTTGTAATCGGTGATTCCTCACCCGATGAGGTTATTAAGTCTCCGGAAGTGAACAAAGTTGTTGTTGAGCAATCGTTGAAGAATCACACGATAGTCTGTGTACCGCAGCTTGTTTGTAGAAGATGTTATTGGTGAATCTACTGAAGCTGCACAGGTTGTTGTTGAGCAATCTGCTGAAGAACCACAACAAACTACTGACCCTGCTTGTGGTAGCTGAAGAAGTGATTGAAGACTTGATTGAAGACCCTGCAAGTTTGGCAATAGTTCAAGGGGAAGAGCAGTCTGCTGCTAACCCTGCTGATGAGCATGTGAGTCAGGGGGAATCAAGTGTGATACAGATGGAAGTAGTAGGTACAACTACACAATCACAAAGAACCCGCTCGATTTTTCAAACATCCGTAGAAGAGACCATGAGTCCGCTTGTTGGGACCTTTGGAGGTCAACAAGCCACCGAAGTCGCTCCCCGGGAAATCTTTCATGCCCTTTGAAAGGCATATGAAAGAGAGGAAGAAAAGCGAAGAATCTGTGGATCCCAAACTTCAAGAAATTGCCGATTATTTTCAATGGAAGTTTGGTTTCTACAAGAAACAAAAGCCAGCTGCTGAACCTATGACTGATTTTGAGGAATGGGCTTTTAACAATTTGGGAGTGGAGAACTTGCTGGATCTGGTTGATACCACTCTGCTGCAATCCAGACTGATGGATATATTTGATGAGCAACAGAAGGAGGAGGGTATTAAGTTCAGAGATCCAAGAGATGGTGATGATGATTCTTCCTCATCATCTGACTCAAGGGGAGATTTCCCCTCAGGACCAGGAGAACCCAGTGGGACCGCATTGATAAATGATCCACCCGCACAACAACCACCGGTACGGGTAAGTCCGCCGAGGGCCGGCGATCGAAGAAATGGATGAGGATCTACAAGATCTCACCATGGATGATCTAGAAGCATTGATCAATGAGGGAATTACATTGAGTGATGGTAGGCTAGTTGATGAATCTGCTACATTTCATGTTGTAAAGCCTGTTTGGACAACCCGAAGATGAACAGATTGTTGATTTGGATCAAGAAAAAGTCGGTGACTTTAGTGAACCAAGTGCTAGTTCGAGGAATCCATTGAATATCAAGATGGATTTGACATTTAAGGCACTCTTACTAAAATCGCCATCATCCCGCACAAGATTGGTCATGCGAAGGTTTTCAAGTGGATAATACCAATATCTTTAATCCACAGAAACCGAAGAGGAGGTACAAGTTGTTTGGGGTACAAACAAAGACTGGACAAAGGTTGGAACATGAGGTACGGGTTCTTTGAGTCTCAAACAAAGACTGGACACAAAGTTGGAACAAACTTTGGGTTTGGAGGAAACCCCCGCCGTTCTTTGAGGCCGCCGTAGTGGAGCCTTCTGGAGCCAAGACCACTTTGTAGGGAAGGATAATCGCCAGGCCGCCGGTGTTAATCAAGAAGAACATTTCTTGGATTATGACTACGGTGATGAAGAATTTCAAATTTTTGGACAAGAAGAAGTTGTTTGAGGAACTCGCACAAGATCCGGTCATGGAAGACATTCTTGGTGCAATGGTTGAGGAAGGACCTCCCCCCGCCGGGAGAGATTTGAGTAAAGCAATGGTCATCGGTAGACAACGGTGCACAATATAGAGTTGAGGAGCCTATCGATGGACCTACCGATAGTAGAATGACTAGTGGAGTGCCAATTGAAGTTGTCAATGAGTTAAGAACTGTAAGAAATGACATGCAACGCTTAAGAACTCAATTGGACGAGCAAGAACAAAGATTTGAAGAACGATGAAGATGGTAAATGATAACGGACAATCTATCGATACGGTTGCTTCAAACTTTGCATCTACTCAAAATGCTATGAATGATTTGATCTAGATGTCGGGGGTATCAAAGTTGGAAATAAAGCCAAAGACAAGTCTCTAAAAGACCAACTTCTTTCCATACATGAGAAACTTGACAAGCTTGCCGAAGCTCCTAAACCCGCCGAGCTCCGCTCGCACGCACAACAACTGCTATGCCCGATCCCAAACTCACCGAAAGGATCAACGGACCGGAGGAGACATTGCAATCTAGGATCACAACCATTGATACTAGAACCGGAACCATGGAAGGCCAATTGCATAGAGTGATTGTATCACGGGAGGGTATTCATGGCCTCATCTCCCGTTTTGTTGATGATGTCACTAAGGGGGAAGAGGGCAAATCGACCAAGAAAGGAGGCCGCAAGACTCTTTGCACGAAAAGATGGATTGATGATACAAATGCCTTTAGGAGACCCGCACTTTTTGCGAGTTCAACTCATCGATGATCTTCTCGTCACAATACAAGAAAGAATTTTATAACGAAGGATACCTTACCATGATATGGGATTTCATGAAGGCCTTAACTCTTTCTTGAGTTTGAAATTTTGGGAGGCAAGAGTCGAGCCTTAAGGTCAAATTACGAGAGGAGGCGAGAGGTGGAAGAAGTGGCGAGAGGTGATAGGGTGTTGCCTATCACAAAAGCAAAAGACTCACTTAATGAATTCAAGGATCTTTATATGAGATTTGGATTCGAGTGAATGATATCAATCTTGTCCTGCCTGAAGCATGGAATTGGTGGAAACAAGTCAACTCTTATATTGATTTCACACTTATTGAAAATGAATGGATGAGGGACATGATAGAAGAGATTAGAGTCTATCAAGAGCAAGCTGAGAAGGCCAGACAAGAAAGAGAGAAAAGACAATAGATCAGCTACTTATCATTATTTTATCTTTGCTGATGCTAGATTGTAATACTGTGAACAAATATTTATAATGAGAATTGACTGAATTTGTTCTGTTTTTGTTTTTATCTTTTTGCTTTGCTGATTAGGTGAGGGTAGTGGCATCATCACCAAAAAGGGGGAAATTGTTGGACTTATTTCTTAGTTTTGATGATGAGTGCCATACTAGTCGTTATAGTGCAAAGGCAAAAAGATGTCTAGATAAAATGTATAGGTTTATTAGAGTTTGATTCATAAATAGGTTTAATCAAACAAGCATCAGTAAAGTGGCCGCCGATTGATATCGCGGACGGGTCTAGGTCGATAGGGTAGATAGGTCGCAGACCGGTCCGGAACCCGCCGAAGACCGAAGACCGAAGGCTAAGGGATCAAACTTAGTAATTAAAGTCAAGGATATGGAATCGATTTTAGGCAAGTCCGTGATGACCTAAACCGATTACATATGCCTTGTGTAGAAGGTCTAAGTTCCACAAGTTGGATGATGTTTGGAACTTGGTTATATTTAAAATGATGTAATCTAACTTCACAAATAAAAGTTAGATAAAAGTAATCACCGCATTATATTTTACGGACAAAATAATGATGTTCGACAGATCGATTGGTATTACGACGGACGATGAACCCGCTCGATATATACCTCGATTAACTCAAGATTATTGGAAGATTACATGGATAAGAACACCAACTACCTCGACTTATCAAGCAAATCAAAGGCCGAGATTAAAAAGACGTTGGGATGATTCTTATTTTTATCCATTGGATACAAGTCAAAGGGGTGGACGACCGCACCGTCAAAAAGTAAACCTGACAGTGTCAGTCCTATGAATAGTGACAGAATGCAGTGCAGGATGGGACAAATACAAGGAACGGTCACATTTGAATTTTAAATTCAAGTCACATGCACTCTTACCTATAAATAGAGGACTTTCAACTCAGAATCACTAGGATGAATTTTGGGAAAAAATTTTAAGTAACAATACTGAGCTGAAAAACACCCTGCTGAACTTACTGAGCTTAAAGCTGCTGATCTAGTTATCTTCTTCAAGTGCATTCTGTGTTCAAGCTGCATCAAGCATACACACTTGAAGACGCAAGCCGCCGATTACATCATCCTAATCAAGCCGCCGCTTTTAACCGAATCATTTATTTGATTCATTCTTTATCTTATAAAGAATCTCACGAAGACAGATGAAGCATCCGTTGGGTGTGAAAGACTTGTTGGTTTGTGGTGGAGCCGGTGAAGAGGCAATCCTACCCTTCAAGGACCAAGGAAGACTCGGGAGCAGCAATCCTACCGTTCCCGAGTTTTCGGTTTGTGAAGCCATAGTTATTGGTGAAGGACAAGCAACCTAGGATTCTTTGTAACGTATAACTCAAAGATCACTAGTGAATTTCCTCCAACATCACGGGAGAAGAGTGGACCGACAGGATTACATCACCTCGGAACCACTATAAAATCTCTCTACTTACTTACCGCATTTACTTTCGCACTTAGTCATTACTCATATCAACCCGCTTGAATCTAGCAACCGAAATCACACACATACACTACCGAGTATCTAATACTTAGTAACATATTTAACAACAAGTAACAAGGCTTAATTTTGATATTATTCCGCCGCACAAATTTAGCAAATCGAACCGTCGCAGACTACTACGTTTATCGGCAAAGAAGCTACGAGGTCTCAAACAGACTGCGAAGTATCGTTGTGCCGCCGAAGTTGCAGAATTTGTTAACTCCAAAGTTTTAAGTGTTAAGTTTATTCACCCCCCCTCTAAACTTAACTAAAGCCTTTTCAAGGGACCAACAACAACATTGAAAAAAGAGATGGGAAGCAGTTTCATTGACCAAACCACAATGAGAACACAACTTATCATCAAAATGCAGCTTATCCGTTCTGAGCAGACACTTCTTCTTCATCACCATCCAAAGCAAAAAAAAAGTTTAGGAGTTGCCCTAGGTTCCAGATAGATTTGTGCGACACAACTTAGATCCAATTGACCAAGACTGCATCAAAGAAGCTGCAGCAGCAGAACTTGCTTTATCCAAAATTTTATCCCTGATTTTGAAGAAAACCTTAATCAAAACAGAATCCACATGTTTAAAATTATAATCCCAGACATCCACATCCTGCAGATACTCTTCATTGATCCATTTAACCCAAAGGCAGTCTTTCTTGCACTGAAAGTTCCATAGAATCCTACATAGAGGTGCAAGATTCTATGCAGAAAGTTGAAACACCCCCAAACCACCATCAAATTTAGGTAACAGACATCCTCCCAACTAACCAAGGACTTCCTAGTTGATTCTATTGAGCCACCCCATAAAAACCTTCTACACATTTGATCCATCTTTAGTTTGACCCTATCAATGATTGGATAAATACCCATCCAGAAACATTTAACACCCTGAATCACAGATTGAACCAATTGCAATCTGCCAGCATAAGATAGAGATGATCCTTGCCATTTTGCAAAATAATCCGTCAAAGCTGCTAACATAGGGTCATGATAAGCAACATTATGCCTTACAGAACATAGAGGTATCCTGAAGTATTTACCGGTAAAGTTCCTTCTTTTAAACAAGATCAATGAGATCCTGTTTATCATCATCATTCAAACCAACACATAAAATCTCAGATTTGAGGAAATTTGCAAGTAGACCTGAGCATTCACCAAAAACCTGCAAGCAGTTCATCAATAAAGTGACAGAGATAGGATCCCCCAAGCAAAAAGCATCAAATCATCTGCAAAAGCAAGATGAATGATATTGTGTTTCTTACAACTGGAATGGAAGTTAAACTCTGAATCCTCCCCCGAAATTCTTAACATTCTGGAAAAATATTCCATACCAATCACAAACAAGAGAGAGGACAAAGGATCACCCTGTCTCAATCCTCTTTTGCTTGAAAAAAACCTTTCATTTCACCATTGATAGATAAGGAATAGGAAGCAGTGGTGACACACAACATAATCCACTTCACAAATTTTCTAGGAAAGCCAAAACCAGTCAAAACATCCTTCAAAAAGACCAATGCACAGAATTAAAAGTTTTTTTGACATCCACCTTGATCATGTTGGACATATCCCATTTTAATGGGTTGAAACGGTCAATTTATGCATGATTTTCGGATATGCTCCAGTGTGATTCAACGGGAGCTTATTACGTCTAAAAATTCTACTCACGGAGTAGATAATGTTTGGCTTTGGATTCACTCGATTCAGATATCGGGTGAATGAGAAATTAATGCTTAAAGTTTGTTGAAAATGTGTTGGAGATAAGAGTTGAAGGGAGAACCTCAACTCAATCTCCCACATTTGGAAGTTTGAGAGAATTGAACTCCATATATAAGAGCTAGTGTATGCTCTTATAAATGTGCCCCAAGGGGCAAGGCACTTTTGTGCTGGAGGGAGGACTTAGATAATTCCCCACGCGCACGCGCACTCCGCCGCCTTCCGGCCGGCTCGGTTCGGTTCGGGTGTTACAATTAATTTTTTGGACAAAATTACATTTGAAATTTACTAGAAAGTTAATCATGAGGCGGTTGGAAGGTTCCAGAATTGTGTGGAAACGAATTCTGATTAATTAAGTCGGTCCGGAAATAATTTAATTAAATTAATTTCGAAATTGGGTTATTTTCGGCCAGAAGATAGCTTTTCTTGAGGGAAAAGTCGAGCGATTAAATCATTTGACCAATCAGAATTCAGAAGACACGTCATTCGACGAATCAGAATTGTGGAAATAGTTGTCCAATTTTAATTAAAAAATTCGGCCCTAATTTCTTTTCCAAGGGGAAAAGTTGGCCGACTTTGATGATGTGTTCTGGCCAATCACATTCAAGCATTGGCTCCTCCTCTCCACTATATAAAGAACCCCAAGGATGAAGGTTAGAGGATTCAGTTTTCTTTTGTGTCTTCCACTACATACTATCAAACATATAGTTCTAGTTCTTGAGTTGAAGAGAAGTCGGAGCACGTTGTAAGTTCGCCGGAGCTTGGATTGTTAAAGTGCCTCTCAATCCAAGACATAAGCTGTTGGTCCCTTCGAAAGGCTAACACAAGTTTAGAGGGGGGTGAATAGACTTGTCCCTATAAACTGGATTAAAGACTTTTACAATTCAGTTAAAACTTGTGCGGAGTTAGGCTAACTTAGCTGAGTCTAAGTCAAAAACTGACTTATCCTTAACTGAGTTAACCGGCAGCGGATTAAATTAAGCCTTTGTAAAATATGAGTTATCAGTTGACATGCTGACTCTGTTTCTAGTGTTTGCTGAGTATGTGAACTAGGTGGATATAACTACAATGCAGTAATTAAATGCGTAAAGTAAATAAACAAGAATTATAGAGGTTCCAGGTGGTGTAATCCTATCAGTCCTCTCTTCCCCTATGATGCAGAGGAAAATTTCCACTAGAACTTTTGAGATGGCCCAGTTACAAAAAGTCCTAAACTGATAGTCCTTGACTAATCCATAGCTTCACTATCTAAACACTTGTAGAACAGGTGGGATGGCTGCTCTTCAATTGTTTGAAACACTGGTCCTGGGAGGGTTGTCTTGCCTCTTCACCAGCTCATCGAAAACACAGTCTTCCTGACTACACTCAACTGTCCTTCACACCTTCTTGGTGTTTCACAGTCTAAAACCTTTGATACAATCAAAGATGAGACTTGAATCAATAACTATGATTCAATTGTGATTCGAGCTTCTTCTTTTAGATATATAAGTTATGCACGGCTCTGTTTTTCTTCAAATGAGTATTCTTGATCTTTCTTTTAATGCTTATGAACACTTGAAGAAATATCTTGATCTTGCAATAAAGTATATAGCATGAATTCTTTTCGATTACTTTCCTCCTTAGTTTGATCTTTCTTGACTAGATTGATTCTTAGAATTCCACACTCTTCTTGTTGTAGAAGAGATCTATTTATAGGGGTTTCTCTAACGGTTAGATCATTAGAATTTGAATCCTTATAGCCGTTAGTGGTCCTGCTTTTCTGTATGTATGTCAGTGTCCTTTCTGACATTCATAACGGTCTGATCCTTCATAAGACTTGATCAATTTCCAGTTTCTAAGAGCATTAACTGAGTTTTCACTCTTCTTCAAACTCTCAGTACTCTATCCTTCATCTGATTAAAATTGACTAAATCATAGTACACCAATTAATTGAACATCTAAGATATCATTGTCCTTATGATTCTTAGTCCATCATACAAGATCTATAAAGTCAGTTCAGGTCATCACAAAATTGCCTGAAGTCTAACTTTATAGTCTCGACTTAGTCTTCATAAACTGAGTTTGAACCCTCTGTTCTTCAGTCTTCAATAACTGAGTTTGAACCCTCAGTTCTTCTATCTTTTAGATAAGCCAACTAAGTTTGCATCCCTCAGCGAACTTACCTTCTTCAGTTCTTTCATAATTGAGTCTGATCCCTCAGTTCTAGTTGAAGTGATCTTGGTCAGTTTCAATTGAGAACTCAGTTCAATAAGCCAGTTTCTCATTTTCTCAGTTCTGAACCTAGAACTATTACAGTGCTTGTCTAATTAACTTATACAACTATCAAACTCTATTAAATCCTATACTATGATTTCTAGACATCCTTTTGCTTTGCACTATAACAGCTAGTCATAACACTTCATCAATGGGGTTTAAGAACAATAACTGATTAAGTGATAAATCATCATTAGAACATAAATTTATTTCCAACGTAAGCCGTTGTATCTTGGGAGGTAGTTGCTACTACCGTGGGCACCATACCGGAGCAATCTGTCTTAAGGAACGAGTTTCATAACTCGCCTCGGTTTGTCTTTATTTCTGCATTGTACTTCAATTTTCTATTTCTTTAAGTCAGATCTGTATTGTGTTTCATTAGATCTATAATATAGTTCTGTTAATTTATTAGATCTACATTGTATTAACATTAATTTATTACATCTAAGAAATAAAGTAATATTTTATTTTCGAGGTCTATTTTCTGCATTTAATAATCCGTAATTACATCCGTGAACTACGGATATGTTCTATAAATCACTCCACACATGACACTTATTTCTAACAAGCTTAAGACAGATTTTAATTCTTGTGTCAAAGGATATTTTTTACGTGTTAAATTACAGATCTGCTAGATTGTTTTAATTTATTTATATCCTGCTTCAGTTTGGTTGAGGCCAAACTGATAACTCTTTTCTACTCTTTCTTGATATTTACGTTCGTTTGAGGACGAATAGAACTTGATTTGTCGATCTTCTGTGTTAACAGAAATGGAAACAACTGAGCAAGGGAGTACCTCTGTTGTGCCTACTGCTGCACCTGCGCAGAACAATTCCGGACCTCAAGGGGAAAACCGGAAAAGTTTGGTGGCTTGAACAACAAGATGTGGCAACAGAAGATGCTATTCTATCTGACCACTCTTGGCTTGGCTCGGATGCTGACTGAGGATCCTCCTGTCTTGACGGAAGGAGATCATGCCTCTGTCACGGCTTTGGATGCGTGGAAGCACTCTGACTTCCTGTGCAAGAACTACATCCTGAGTTTTTTTGGAGAACTCGATCTATGAGGTGTATTGCTCATAGAAGTCTGCTAAATCCTTGTGCAGGCTTTGGCGAAAAAGTAAAAAATTGGGGATGCTGGCTCAAAGAAATTTGATGTGGTCAAATTCATGGACTACAAGATGGTAGACTCCAAGACTGTTGTCAGTCATATTGAGGAGCTACAGGTGATCATCTCTGAGATCCTGGAGGAAAAAAAGATGATTTGTGAACAATCCCAGGTTGCTGCTGTGATTGGTAAACTTCCCCACTCTTGGAAGGATTTCAAGAACTACTTGATGCACAAGCAAAAAGAGATGACTATGGAAGAGCTCGCAACGCGTCTGTGGATTGAGGAGCAGAACAAGAGGCCAGAACAAAGCTTTCTGATGGGCCAGTCCAAGGCGAACTTGGTCTAAGTGAGCAACAAATGCAATAATCGTAAGCAGCCTAATCAAGGTTCAAAAGACAATAAGAAGGTCAAGCAACAGTTCACTAGAAGCTGTTACAACTGTGGAAAGCCAGGGCATCACCAAAGTGAATGCAGGTCATAGAAAAAGGTTAAGCCACATAGACATCTAAGGCATGCAGGAGATAAACCTGTCGGTTGTGGTTTCTGAATGCAACACAGTTGGGAATACCCGTGAATGGTGGATTGACACAAGGGCTACTCGCCATGTTTGCACTCTGAAAGAGATGTTCTCTGAGTACAAGGCTGTTGAGGGCGAACAGCTCTTTATGGGAAACTATGCTTCTACAAAGGCTGAAGGTGTGGGAAAGGCCATACTGCAGATGACCTCTGACAAAGAACTTACACTCAACAATGTGCTGCATGTTCCAGACATGCGCAAGAACCTTGTTTCTGGTGCTATTCTGGTGAAGAATGGATTCAAGATGGTCTTTGGTGGGGATAAATTTGTTTTATGCAAATTTGATATGTATGTTGGGAGGGGGTACTTAGTAGATGGTATGTCCAAAATGAATGTAATGACTATTGTACCCAAAACTGTTGTGCCGAAGAAGGCCAATAAGATGACTACTGCTTCTGTTTACTTGCTTGAGTCTTCTTGTTTATGGCATTGTAGATTAGGACATGCTAATTATAAATCGATTCGAAAGATGGTTAATCTAGATTTAATTCCCAACGTAAAAATTGATCCTAATCACAAATGCCAAATATGTGTTGAAGCTAAGTTAGCTAAAGCACCGTTTCAAACGGTTGAAAGGAACACAGAACCTCTAGATTTAATTCACAGTGATATATGTGACTTAAAATTTGTGCAAACTAGAGGCGGTAAAAAGTACTTTATACTCTTATTGATGATTGTACTAGATACTGTTATGTTTATGTGTTGAGAAGCAAAGACGAAGCTCTTGAAGCATTTAAGGTTTATAGGAATGAAGTTGAGAATCAACTTAGCAAACGGATAAAGAATGTCCGTAGTGATCATGGTGGCGAATATGATGCACCGATTAATGAATTTTGCTCTAGCGCCGGTATTGCTGAGCACAAGAACCGAACTCTAAAAGAGATGATGAATGCTATGTTGGTAGGTTCGGGTTTACCTCAAAACGTGTGGGGGAGCTATCCTCTCAGCAAGCTCCATTCTTAACAAGATTCCTTCTAAAAAGAAGGATGAATCCCCGCATGAGTTGTGGAATGGTCACAAGCCTAACTACAAAATCATGAAAGTGTGGGGGTGTTTGGCTAAGGTTGAAATACCCGAACCAAAGCAAGTGAAGATAGAGCCTAAAACCATTGATTGCATATTCATTGGATATTCTCTCAATAGTAGTGCCTAATGGTTTCTGGTACATAAATCGGATGTCCCTGATGTACATGAGAATGTCATCATCGAGTCTAGGAATGCTGTGTTCTTTGAGGATATTTTTCACTGTAAGGAGAAAGAAAAACAAGAAGCAAGCACGAGCAAATGGACTTATGAGTCTGAAGAAGAGGGTGATCCTCAAGAACCTGAGGAACCTCATCGTAGTAAGAGGTTGAGGACTTCAAAGTCCTATGGTCCTGATTTTCTAACCTATATGGTAGAAAACGAACCCCGGACGTATGCAGAGGCTATGTCTACTCAAGAAGCTCCTTTATGGAAAGAAGCTATAAATAGTGAAATAGATTCCATCATGCAAAACCACACTTGGGAGTTGGTTGATCTTCCATCAGGAAATAAACCACTCGGGTGCAAGTGGATCTTCAAGAAGAAGTTAAAGGTTGATGGTTCTATCGATAAGTACAAGGCTAGGTTGGTGGCCCAAGGGTTCCGACAGAAGGAAGGCCTTGACTTTTTTGATACCTACTCACCAGTGACGAGAATCACTTCTATAAGGGTTCTCATTGCTATAGTTGCGGTCAATAACTTGGAAATCCATCAAATGGATGTGAGGACTGCCTTTTTGAATGGTGAGTTGGAAGAAGAAATTTACATGAAACAACTCGAGGGGTCTGTTGTTCCAGGGCAAGAAAGCAAGGTGTGTAAACTCGTTAAGTCTTTGCATTGGCTTAAACAAGCACCAAAACAATGGCATATCAGATTTGATAATGTTATGTTGTCAAATGGATTTAAGATTAATGAGTGTGATAAATGTGTCTACATTAAGAACACACCTAATGCCTATGTGATAGTATGTCTATATGTGGATGACATGTTGATAATGGGAAGTACTCATGATATCATCATGAATACTAAGAAGATGTTGACAAGGAACTTCGATATGAAGGACCTAGGAGTTGCGGATGTGATACTAGGGATCAAGATCTCTGGAGTACCCGATGGACTTGTGTTATCACAAACTCATTATATCGAGTCTGTTTTGAAAAGATTTAACGTCTTTGATGAAAGTCCAGTGAGCACTCATCTTGACCTAAGTGTGCACTTAGCCAAGAATAGAGGTGAACCTGTGGATCAATTGAGATATTCTCCAGTGATTGGATGTCTGATGTACATAACCAATTGTACACGACCAGACTTAGCATGTGCAGTGAATAAACTTAGTAGGTTCACGAGTAATCCAGATCATAATCATTGGAAATCCTTAAATATGTTGTTGAGGTAAATGAAGTACACTATGAGTCTGGGATTACGATATACGAGATATCCAGCAGTATTAGAAGGATACTGTGATGCGAACTGGATATCAGACACGAAAGATTTGAAGTCCACCAGTGGATACTTATTCACGATTGGTGGTGCTACTGTGTCTTGGAAGTCTACGAGACAAACATGCATAGCTCGCTCTACAATGGAAGCCAAGTTCATAGCACTGGATAAGGTTGGAGAAGAAGCTGAATGGCTTAGGAATTTCCTAGAGGATATTTTGTGTTGGCCTAAGCCCGTGGCTGCTATCAGCTTACACTGCGATAGTCAGTCGACGATAGGAAGGGCACAGAGTAGTATGTATAATGGTATGTCTCGACACATACATCGTAGACACAATACCATTAAACAGTTGATCTCTAATGGTGTGATTTCCATCAATTATATAAAATCGAAGGAGAATTTTGCGGATCCTCTTACAAAAGGTTTAGCTAGAGATCAGATGTCAGTTTTGACAACCGGAATGGGACTGAAGCCTATTACGCATGTTTCCTTGTAGTGGAAACCCAACCATATTGACTGGAGATCCCAAGATCATAGTTCAAAAGGGATAACTAAGCTATAAGGAACAGTCTAGCACTTACCCATTCTGAGATAATAAAAGTGCTGTCTGGAGAGGGTATGAGGTTAAGCGAAGCTTTTAATAATTCCTATATCTTGATAATCAAGTGGAGTAGGGCAGAATTCCCTTGATAGGAGGTCACCTATGTAAGTGCGAAGTGCGACCACTTCTGTGAGAATTTTGAGGCTTGAATTCTCTAAAGCACTTTCTAAAACCAAGTGTTGTCCAGGGCCGAGACGGACACAACCATGAGAACCGAAAGGTGCTAGGGGAAATATTGTGTGAGTGCTATTGCCTTGGTTTACACTAAAGGCTGAACAGTTCAAGACCTAGTTCACTGATTAGCCGAGTAAATCCGATAGTATTTCACTAAGGCAGGTTCAAGGCCACAAGCTACCTCTCCTGATGCAATATTTTCTGTCTGACTAATCTCCAGAGTCTGCATTTGCATTTGCATTAATCTTCATTCATGTGGTGGATTGTTGGAGATATCCCATTTTAATGGGTTGAAACGGTCAACTATAGCGCGATTTTCGGATATGCTCCGGTGTGATTCACCGGGAGCTTATTACGTCTAATAATTCTACTCACGGAGTAGATAATGTTTGTCTTTGGAATCACTCGATTCGGATATCGGGTGAATGAGAAATGAATGCCTAAAGTTGGTTGAAAATGTGTGGGAGATAAGAGTTGAAGGGAGAACCTCAACTCAATCTCCCACATTGGAAGTTTGAGAGACTTGAACTCCATATATAAGAGCTAGTGTATTCTCTTATAAATGTGCCCCAAGGGGCAAGGCACTTTTGTGCAGGAAGGAGGACTTAGATAATTCCACACACGGGTGGCCGCCCACGCCGCCGCCGTCCGGCCGGCTAGCTCGGTTCGGTTCGGTTCGGGTGTTACTATTAATTTTTTGGACAAAATTTCCTTTGAAATTAACCAGAAATTAATTAGTTAATCGTGAGGCGGTTGGAAGGTTCCAGAATTGTGTGGAAACGAATTCTGATTCATTAAGTCGGTCCGGAATTAGTTTAATTAAATTAATTTCGGAATTGGGTTATTTTCGGCCAGAAGATAGCTTTTCTTGAGGGAAAAGTCGAGCGATTAAATCATCTGACCAATCAGAATTCAGAAGACATGTCATCCGACGAATCAGAATTGCGGAAATAGTTGGCCGATTTTAATTAAAAAATTCGGCCCTAATTTCTTTTCCAAGGGGAAAAGTTGGCCGACTTTGATGATGTGTTCTGGCCAATCACATTCAAGCATTGGCTACTCCTCTCCACTATATAAAGAACCCCAAAGATGAAGGTTAGAGGATTCAATTTTCTCTTGTGTCTTCCACTACATACTATCAAACATATAATTCTAGTTCTTGAGTCAAAGTGAAGTCGGAGCACGTTGTAAGTTCGCCGGAGCTTGGATTGTTGAAGTGCCTCTCAATCCAGGACGCAAGCCGTTGTATCTTGGGAGGCAGTTGCTACTACCGTGGGCACCATACCGAAGCAATCTGTCTTAAGGAAAGAGTTCCATAACTCGCATCGGTTTGTTTTTATTTCTGCATTGTACTTCAATTTTCTATTGCTTTAACTCAGATCTGTATTGTGTTTCATTAGATCTATAATATAGTTCTGTTAATTTATTAGATCTACATTGTATTAGCATTAATTTATTAGATCTACGTAATAAAGTAAGATTTTATTTTTGAGGTCTATTTTCTGCATTTAATAATCCGTAATTACATCCGTGAATCACTCCACACAGGATTCTTATTTCTAACAGATCATACATCTAGGGGACTTTCTATTAACACCATAATGCCTAATGAACGCTTGGGCACAAAAAGATATTATAAGTCATAGCCCTACCATCAACAAATCTAGTTTGAGATTCATCAATGAGATTAGGGAAACAAACAGATAACTGACGGACGTTTTCTAGAGTGTTACAATCCTTACCGGCAGTGTACCGGGTCAAATCATAGTGCTAGTGTGGTGAGTCAGAGTGTCGAATCCTCAGGGAAACGTGGTAATTCTTTTAAGTGTGGTTAAACACCAAAGGGTTGTTATTAACTCGATCTAAACCGCAATTTTATAACACAGATTACTACTATTCTACTTAACATAAAGTAAATGCGTAATTTAAAAGTTATTCTAATATAATATATATAGATATATAAATATAGATAGATGTACATGGATTGTAAAATATATATATATATATATATATATATATATATATATATATATATATATATATATATATATATATATATATATATATATAGTTTATAATAATAGACTAGACGGATAATTTTATAGAACTAGCCAAAGTTTATATAATTGATTTATACGATCTTTTTCAGTAAACGGAATGTGCTCGATCTTTCCTTTTATATTAGGTCCAATTGAGTAAATGAAACGGTTCTCTCCTGAGGTTAACAATTCCTCCTCACACGAGCGTATGAAATTGTCATATGTCAAATTGTCATCAGTTTAATCTCCACAACTGCTCCATGCTAATCTCGGTTAGTCTGAACAGGTACCGAGTACAAATCTACCTCGGATAAAAGAGGTTATTCCATTTGTCAGACGGCCGATGTTATTCAAAAGGCTCCGGTTGTCAGGCGGATCGATTTAACTTTCCGGTGTTAGTTTCAATTAAACCGTTGATTTTAACATTATTACGATCTTGAGCACAAATTTAATAAGATTCATCTTTCCCAAGACAAATCTGCCCCCGGGTAGGAAATAGGATTCCGTTGTCACGCTTTCGCACGGCCAATTTTACCCTCCGGTTTTTCTATCTTTTATCTCATATCCTAACTTCTCTGGTCAGTTCATCGTTAGGTTATATGTTGCGATTCATCTTGGTTAATTACTTCAATCCGAATATTATCAATACGTTGCAAAATAGAAAAAGATTCAATTAACTCAATTTTAGTAAAATTTTACTTAGACAACATTCCTTTACCAAAAAGATCGAAATAAAACGATTACATAACTTTGGCTAGTTATTAGATTTAGCCTAATAACATTATAACGACTAAAAAGATAAAAAAAAAAACATAACAACCGTAAATACTTTAGAAATTTTATCCGATTACAAATGCTGAATCAGATGTCGTATTCTTCCGGATATTACAACGACTTCAACAACACCGAACTTCCGATAATTTCCCGAGCATTACAACAGTACTACAATATTATTATTTTTGGCATAAGACCTATTTACAACTACTAAATAAAAAGAAAATAAGAAGGAGGAGATATATATATATATATATATATATATATATATATATATATATATATATATATATATATATATATATATATATATATATATATATGTATATATATATTGGTACCCTCCTTCTCGCTCTCACACCGATGCTCCTTATATAGAAATTTGGATGAAGGCCGGACCGGGCCGGGTCATAGCCGGACTGGGCCGGTGTAATCATCACATTCATCTCCCCTTAATTTCCAATTTCGGATATAAATTATATATTTTGGAATAAAACTTCTAAAATTCATATCTCGAGTTCTGGATCTCCAAACAACATGATTCAAGAGGCATCGGAAAGCTCTCGGAAAAATCTACAACATTCATGAAGGACTCTTCGTCAGAAAATGTCGTTTTGATGAGCCATTCATTTGTCGAAGATATTTCTCGATTACCACTAAATCGAATCGATTAGCCACTTGACCACTTCGATTGACCACTTGACCACTTAAGCAATTCGATTGACCACTTAAGCTCGTGACATTCTTTAAATCCTTTCAGAGATATGATTATACTTCAAAATGTCGATTATCGGGGTCTTGGCTTATACATCTGCAATAAAATACCCACGTAAATCTGACACGACATTCCGATTTACTAAAATCGGTACAAAATGATAACTTTTCACTATTATTACTAAGTTTTACTACTAACTACTCTAAACTATAAAGATTAACATTTCATACTATTTATATCATAATTTCATATATTTTATATAGAATTCGTTGATAAAACATAATAATATAACGTATATTTAATCATATAAAAGTAGTATATCAACTACTCCCCACTTAGCTTTTGATCGTCCTCGAGCAAAAATAAGCGGTAATAAAAGATAATATAATTGATCAGATTATAATTTTTAATGTAATTTATATTATCAATATTATAAATATATTACTTATTCTAATTTAAAATTTTAAGAAGACAAAAAGTGTATATAACTTATAGGTTTTTGTCCAAAAGGACAAACTAATATATTTATTAGGCTACAAGTACATGGATGATTAGAAAGGACAAAACTTAATTAACATTACCGAAATACCCTTTTTTTCTAATTAAACCTAATTAGAAAACATTAACTGCATCTCTCATCAATTGTACATCTATTTTGCATCTGTAAATCCTTCTTGCCGGCAAACACTATTCTGGTCGGAACTATCACCGGAATTCAAATTAATGGCATCAGCGTTCAGCGTTCAAAAATTGTCTAGTAGTAATTAGTTTTTCTTGCCAATCGGAATTGGTTTGGTAGAATTTGCAGCCAAAATATATGTAGAAGAAGAGGGGAAAAAAAAAGGGAAAAAGCAGCAGCATCATCCATGGCTGCCATAGAACTTATGAATCCGTTGCCTGGGATTGATCGGGCCACTTAGGCCTTGACTCGAGAAGATTGTTTGCGAAAGACGGCAGCCGATGGCGGAAAAAACTAGTGGAAAGACGGCAGCCGATGCCGGAAAAACCTGTCTAGCACCTCTCTCTTCTCGCCGGTGGTAGTAAGCTGAAGGAGACGCAAGGCTGTTAGTTGATGGCCGGCTTCCCGATTTTCGCCGGCTGAGTGGATAATTGATGGCCGAATGCTGCTTCATCTACAAAAATCCGACTGCTGGTTCATCTCCTACGGCTGTGCCACCGGACTGGGGCCATATGCACCGGCGAAGGAGTTAACGGCGGTCATTGTTGCCGGAGAAGCAGAAAG
Source organism: Gentiana straminea (assembly GCA_036785695.1). NCBI lineage: Eukaryota > Viridiplantae > Streptophyta > Magnoliopsida > Gentianales > Gentianaceae > Gentiana > Gentiana straminea. The sequence continues at coordinate 6,334,675 of JAVUPR010000224.1, read as the reverse complement.
TTTTTTTTTTTTTTTTGAAAAATTTTAGGGTTTAGGGTTGTTACTATTAATTTTGTAACGTTACTACATTTTTTTGATGTATTTTATCTATTTTATGGGCTGTTACTATTTGTTTATTGGCCGTTACTACAATTTACGGGATGTTACTACTTCTTTTTAGGCTGTTACTACTTGTTTTTAGGATGTTACGACATTTTACGAGACTGTTACGACTTGTTTATTAGCCGTTACTATATTTTACGGGCTGTTATTACTTGTTCTAAGACTGTTACTATTTGTTTTTAGGCTGTTACTTCTTTTTCATTGGGTGTTACGATTTTTTCCAAGGCTGTTATTACTTGTTTTTAGGCTGTTACTATTTTTCATAGGCTTTTACTACTTGTTTCTTGACTGTTACTATTTGTAGAGGGGTAAAAAGTAACAAGGGGTATTTTTGTCCAAATATTTTGTTTTTGTCCTTTATAACATCCGAAAAAAAAGAATGTCCTTGCAGACCCATTTATGTTTTTTTTTGTCCTTGTAGCCCCTTCCCCCTATAACTTAAATAGCTTAAACATCAAATATTATTTAGATGAAATTGTACATGTAGCACTTAATAAGTATAAATAAAATATTAGAATTATTTTTAATCGCAACTATTATGAAATCCTGGAATCGTAAACTTGGTCAGGTAGTTGACAAAGTGGCTTATAAAGTTTAGGCTCAAGATGTTGGTTAATCGGAAAAAAGAAATCAAAAAGAGAAAGAGGCAAGTCGTACGTACCTACATCTTCATATTCTTGATCAAAGAAACAATCTCGATTAATAGCATCCTATTTTTATTCCAACTATTTTTCAGATTTTCTCTTTTTTTTTTTAATTTTAAGAACTAAAAGCGTGAGTGTGTGTAGAAAATTAAACTTACAAGCATTGCTTCATCAAGATTGATCGGAGTACTACTCTTTCGATCGAAAATTACAAGTCCGGTTTCCTTAAACTTGTAATCATTCTTGAGATCTTATGATTCGACTTTTTCTTTTTCATTCTATGCCTTCATTCCCAGCAATAGGACATTTCGAGATAATACCCTAGCTGGACTACTATCATCAGGCAATCGGGAGCTTTTAAACCTCATAGTGATATAGGACATTTCGAGATAACACCCTACTGCAATCAAATCATTGGTAGCTACAACCGATATGTTCTTTTTATTTTTAAGTTGTCGATCAAAGATAAGGAAGATACTGTTAGGTGTGATGCCCGAAAGATAATTTTGTAATTGTTTTATTTAATAAATGAAATGATATTATTATTCATATTTATTATTCTCATAATCACCGATGTGACAATAGTATTTACACTACAGAAAACCTAAGTATATCGTTTATGTAATCACTTAACTCAGTGTATGGGATATACACAAGAGGATTGAGTTAGTGAAGATGTACTTAAAATACAATTAGCCCGTAGTGAAGTTAATCGAGAGTATCGGGTCTCTCCTTTAACGTGCTATTAATGCGCCCAGAACACAATAGGTGTGATTGTCTTATCCGGACTTTCGGTTAAGAGAACCTAATGGGGCATTTATATATGATAGATATATCATATAGGGCTGGACCGATTTGATTAGAGTTCATGATATAATTCCGTAATCGAGAAGTCTTATCGAATCAATGGATGATCATATTTATGGATATATCTTAATCCTGAGGTGATCACAGTCAACTGCTTGAATCAGTATGAAGTTTGACTTGACGGTTAAGGATTACACTGAGTCTGTGGTCTGAATTACCCCATCTTGGCATTGTACTTGGATTGAGTGAGTAGTCCGTGTTATCACGGATACGGAATCCATTCCTTCCATTTCGGAAGTAGATAGACGAGTTCCCTTATTTGTTAATCCTAGAAACGATCGATCCATGGAGTTCATATTACACGATTAGCTACCAGGGAGTTGTATGAATTAATTGATCACTAGGGGGTTAATGGTAAATAAGGATAAGAGGTTCTAAAAAGGGTTAACGGTAACTTCCCGATTTAGAATGAACAGTCTATGAAGGATTAATCCATATATAATGATTATATCAATGGACGCTTATTATTATTCTCGTGAGGAGATAAATATAATCTTATAATCGGAGGAGTACAGTCACGGGATTATGGTGGCATATTCCTGTGATTGATTTATCGAATATAATTATTCTGTTCATAAGATAATTATTTATTTGATTTATCGAAGCCGCTGATTATTAGTCCATGGTCCCCGTCGTGCCTCCTAATATAGCATAGCTATTCTCGGACGTCGAATCCTAATAATATTAATTTAGTTCTTGTTGGACTTTATTAAAACGATATGTGAATTAATTGTTTAGTGGACTATTTAATTAGTTGGGCTAAATAATTAAATATGTGGAAAATACATTTTTCATAATCTTGGCCCAATTATTGTGTAATGGCAAAATTAATATTGACTAGGTCAATAGTTATAATTTTCGCCCCCCATGCTTATTTTAGAACAAGAAATTGTTTTCTTGTGTATTAATAAGACATGTGCATAAAATATTTATTGGATAAATATTTATGGAAAGAAATAAAGATAAATATTATTCTAGATTTGTTCTAGAATATTATGGGATTATCTTTTATTTAATGGGATTATTATAATTGATTTTGTATTAATTATTAAATCCTTGGAGGCTAAGTTTTACTCTCCTATATAAAGAGAGTTCTCTCAAGCCTTATAACACACAATATTTTCGACTTCTCCTCTTAGAGAGAAGAAGTGATAAAATTCGGCCAAGGGGTATAAAGGAAGAATCTTGGAGATTTTTCCGGGTAGCTTATCGGAAGGATTCGAGACGAGGATTTCCTTCCACCGGGAGTTTCTTGGATCACACGTACGGAAGATCGTGGTGCTCTTCACACCTTGTTCGTTCTTTCTATTGCGGTTCTTCAACTTGGATTTTGAGATCCAAGAGGTATGTTCTACAACCCCCTTGTAGTTGTAGATCTAGTTATTTTATTACGTGTAATTTATAGATCTAAATCCTTAAACCGCTTCCGCTGCGGATGATATTACTTACAGTGGTATCAGTCGCCAAGGTGATCTATATTTATACGTATAAAATATTAGATCTAGGAGTGGAAAACATGTAGTTTTTTGTCCCAATTTTTTTTGGGGGCCGATGGATATGTTTATTTTTTTTATGCTTATGAATGTCGTGGTTGAAGAGATGGATTGGGGTTGGCACTGTTTACCCGTTAGATCTATTGTAAACTCATATAAACGATGAAAATTCGTCCATATGAGTATAAGAAATTATGTAATTTTTTTATTGCAATTTTAATTTCCAGAAAATAGATCTGTTTAGTAGCTGTTTAGTTATTTCGTTTTTCCCGTTGATTGAGCCGTTGAAACGACGATCCCTCCGGTCAGTATCAAGATTGGAAGATGATGAACAATTCCACAAAATTTGGCGTCGATCGGAGTCCGTTTTGATATCCGTTTGTTGCTGAAAAGAAGCTGCTGTAACAGAAAAACGCAGGATTCACAGAAAAACCCTACCTGTGACTTCCTCGAATTTCTGGGAGAGTTTAAACCGTTGAAACGCAAATCCAACCAGTAAGATCGATAAATATGGAGTTTTTGACGTGACATAAAAATTCCAGGTCGATCGAGATTCATCTTGATTCCCGATCGGCCTCGGGATGTCTTTGAGGCGCTGCTGTAAAGTCAGATTCAGCAGCAAGTTGGGCAGCTCACTGGAGAAAATTGACAAGTCCAAGCTCCGATCCAACCGTCCATATTGAAGCCCGAGGAATGAAGAACAGATCTGGAAAGTTTCGTCACAATCCGAGTTCGTTTGGTTTCCCGATCATCGAAGAATTTGAACAGCTGCAGATTATGTTAGAAAGTAGTAATCCCTAGTTAGGGTTTGGTTATTTATTTTCTGATAGGTTAGATACGGGGGTGCCAACGGTCCATCTCGGTGTTTAAATTTTCCGCAATTTATTTTTTATGTGTTTGATCATAAAATAGACATAAAATCGGAATTGCCATGACATGCATCATATCATAAATCCACTCCATGCATACATGTAGAATTTTAATTTTGGTAATTAAAATAGGCATGTATACAAACTCGCGTAATTAGTTGAAATTTAATTAATACGTGGTAATTAATTAATTTAGTAACTAATTAAAGATCCGAGGACGGGTTATGAAATCGTTAAGCCTTTCGGTGTGTGTTCTCGGTGAACCGCCTTAAAGCCCAAACGAGATCACGTTTTCGATTCGTAGTGTCTACGAGATTGAATGATGGTAAAAGAACAATAAATCTTGGATAAAAACGGTTCGCCTATAGGTTGGGTGGTCAACTGAGTTTCGCTCGACCGACTTAACCCTCCTAGTGTGATGTATGCACGGGGGTCCGGCAAGACTAAGCTACACCGGCGAGCGGAGGGGTGATTCCTTCTTATCTCAATGGGGCTCTCTTGACCCGACTTCGTCCGACTGTCACATATGTTCCAACGAATAGGACGGGTAGGCTTGCCTACGTTACCGACACCATTCGGAATCCTTGATTTGATGTCCTTTTATGTTAACATCAAAAAGACGTGGTTAGTTAACCCACCACCACTTCCAAAATATTGAGTGGGAGCGGGGGAGGCGACAGCCAACCCCACGGCCTCTACTATAGATACAAGTAAGTGAGAGAAGGGTGACGCCTCGCGGCGCTTTGATTTCGTCCCCTACGGATGGTGTTCACTCCTATCAACATTCATGGCTTGGTCTCCGAAAGGATAGGATTTCTGGGTACTCGTCGGGTCACTGACCTATCCTACGACGGCACACTCGGGGCGTACCTAAGAGATCCGATATAGTAGGTCACACTCATAAAGGATATTTTTGGTAATATCTAGGCTAAAAAAGGAAGGTAGTCAATGATTAAAGGGATGTTCGATTCTCGTGGGATGTTTGATTCTCACAAGTTATTCATTGATGAGATTGTCTCGATTTAACCGTCATCTCTTTGACCTACCCTACGGCGGCACTGAGATGCGAGGTTAAAACCTTGGAATGGTATAGTAGACTTAATTTTAGTTTACAATTCCTAAAATAAATATAGTAGTGTTAACTTGAATTAATACATGTCATTTTATTTACAGCATTATATCCCTTACTAAATTGCTTAAAAATTTATAATTGACTAGTATTGACTTCGTTAAAAAGTGGAAAGTAACTAGGACGTTGAACTAGTTAATCGATAATGCAATTATTTTTCGAAGGAGATATTTTCTCTTAAGCCTTTTAAAAACCAGAGTGACATATAGGTATGTCACTAGTGTCATTCGTATCAAACTTAGTTTGATCAAAGGTGATTTCGGACTTTGAAATTCTTCTAGTGAATTTTGAGTGTGTAGTAATTACACGAGTAATTTTCTAATTGAAAAATCGGAAAATCATGAAGTGTTACTAGTTGGACGATATTTGGAATCGATGAACTAGTGGGAGCTTTATGATTTGTTGTTTTTCTAGAACATTAGAAAAATGTAATCGACTACACACGTAACCGTTCTAATTGAAAAACCGGAAAGTCATGAAATGTCGCTAGTTGGACGATATTTGGAATCGATGAACTAGTGGGAGTTCTATGATTTGTTGTTTTTCTGGAAACATTGGAACTATAGATTTTTCTAATCGAAAAAATCGGAAAATCATAAAAATAAAGCATTGCTCGTTAGACGGTATTTGGAACCGATAAACTAGTGGGAGCTTTAATGTTATGATTTGTTGTTTTTTCTGGTATATTAGAAATTCCGAGAAGTCCCGACGAGTGACACTCGAAATAGACATCCCACGGTTCAAGAGTAGTGTCTATTCAAACGAACCGTTGGTTCAAGACTGTTTCCATTCACGGAAAGTCAAGAATGGGAGAATATGTCTAAAAGTGTTAGTCATCTAAACTGAGAAAATTTTAAGGCTGAACCGAAAATTAATTAAACTGAAAATCATAGGATAAGGAAAGTTATTTTGGATCACCAACCTATGAATCCTTGGCGATTTTCTCGAGCTAAGTTCTTTGGCAGAACAAGGTAGCAGTGCATTTAACGATTAAAGGAGTAAACAACGGGCAGTTAATTTTAGCTAGAATAGTGGGAGTGATATAAGGAAATGAATCTCGGATTCAATCCTTGGATATCACGGAAAATTTATTTTCAGTTTAAGATTTGTTGGAACGAATGGATTTACCTTCTATTCGATAATTTGTTTGTCGTATAGAAAGTGAATATACCATTTGTAGTACGAATCCAAGACTCGGACTTTTGTTTGATAAAGTCAAAACCACTTAGAACTCTGAAATATGTATATAAAACACATCTTAAGAACTGTTAAAAGCAATTGGTTTCTATATTTAGATAAACGCTTCTTCCATATTCCATAGTTAGTGCATAGTCCCTAAAAGACAAGACCTGAAGACTGGCTCAGGGTGATTCATTTTCTCCCAGTCTGGTTATATTGTCTCAAAGGTTCAATGACTAAGTTTTCTTTCAATCGGGAAAGAATAATGGTTATAAAGAAGTAACATAGCTTGTTCATGACGACCTTCGGGGTCTGATGAAAGATACGAGCTAGTAGGAGCTTCCGAGTAGTGACTTCTTGTCTGATAACTATTCAAACACTCCGGTAAGTTTATCCAAAATATTTTGAGGTTTCTCTGTTTTCAACGAGATAGAGTATTCTATACTCAGAAATGGGCCATCATATAGTCCTAGGGACTGATGCTCGGCCTGCCTCATAGTGAAATGCTTTCACTAAGTGAGAAACCGTTAAATTGCCTTATATAGTTTTTATATGTGCTACAACACACTGCTTAACTCAATAAAGATATTGGAAGCGAAATAACGGTTTACATTGAAATGTAAGACCGAGAAGTCTACCTAGAATATGCTTTGGAATTTACGGATAAGGTGTGGATTCGGTTCACCCCACTTCCATAAATATAAGCATTTAGCACACGGTGCTTGAAGGTAGGTCTGGGAATTTCGCGAACACGTTCGGTCAGTGACCAATCGTTATATATCTTGTAGCATTGAGAAAAATGTTTGTTATAAGATTCTTGAAATCGGGAAGGGACAGTTATAATGTTGCGTCCTTTTCTGATAGAGTCTATGAACAGTAAAACCTTAAACCTTGAAGTACGTTTACTCAAGGTAGTTACTAACTGATTAAAATCAGACCACATCCAACATCGGTTGTTGGTGATAACACTAAATACTACTAAACTATATCAGAATTTCGATCCACCCAGAAAGTATTGGGAGTATGTTTTATCCATCACACATTACGGGTTCTGCGGACTTTGTAGTCTGAGGATCGATTGACGACCTATGGCTCTTTTGTGAGCAGTATAGGATTCTGATAATAGAGGTTGGTTTAATAGCCATATCCCGGTAAATGGAGTTCGGTACTCCAATTCTGTTCATGCTCTTGTAGAACCACCTGAGCGTCTCAGGCCCAGTGGGAGTAATTGGATCTACACGGAAAAGAGTAGAATGAGTTCGGTATTGCATGATTTCGTTCAAAAGCAAAAAATAGGGGTGATTCCCTGAGACTTTCTTGCCAAACAAACGGAGTCTGGATTCATTCAAAACAGAAGGGTATTGCCTTATGAACTTATGATAGGATGACTGTCAAGGCTTATGTCCTTTGTGGATAAAAAGCAAACCTCTCGGTCATTGGAAGTCATATATTTCTACAATATGTGGATTTGACCAGAATATTGATAAGTCTTTTGTAGACGGATATCAATTTTAGTACGTAGTAAATATATACATATATTAGTGTTTGTGAAGGATAACACCGCACCGCTTGGAATCAACATGGGTGTGTTATCTGAAGTCAGAATCTGACAATGCCACAATTCTCTACAATAGAGATTTGGACAACATTCTGAAGAGTTTGACTCGGTCGAATTCATTAGAATCCGTCACTGGTTTCCCATCCATCTTATTGGTTAAGATGATGCATCTGTGTATGCAACATTCAACGAGGAAGTTCTACCCTATGCCTCAGGAATGACTCTCTAAATCTTCGGATCAAGAGAAATGGGATAGATTCTCTTTCTAGTAAGAGATGGTCGTTTATTGAACGTCAACTTTGATCGAATCTTAGATTCGGCGGTTAACAAAGCAAGTTTAGTATGTCCTTTAGTATCTTGAGAGAACGAGGAACAATATGCGGACATATTCATGTGTGAACTTGGATATGTGTGATACACTGATTTTGACTTTAAATCAGATTGAGGATGATCGTTAAGTCGATCTCGGGCTCAGTGTTTACTAAGTACCACATGATTAGATGGACCGGTAACGTTTCGATTCTACGGATCGTCTCGAGCCGACAACCTGACTAATCATTAAGACCCAAGACATTTAGATGTAGGTGCTCCCCGAGTCACTGACCTATCCTACGACGGCATACTCGGAGTGTATTTTGGAATCTGAAATGGTTATGATATGCTTAGTGGGTACTAGAATACGGGATGAGTCTCCATTGCTTTAGAGCAAGTGGGAGATGTAGTTGTTGTAGTTTAAATAATAAGGTGTGCTCTAAAACAATTAATCACATGCTTTCGTGCAAGTGGGAGATTGTTAGGTGTGATGCCCGAAAGACAATTTTGTAATTGTTTTATTTAATAAATGAAATGATATTATTATTCATATTTATTATTCTCATAATCACCGATGTGACAATAGTATTTACACTACAGAAAACCCTAAGTATATCGTTTATGTAATCACTTAACTCAGTGTATGGGATATACACAAGAGGATTGAGTTAGTGAAGATGTACTTAAAATACAATTAGCCCGTAGTGAAGTTAATCGAGAGTATCGGGTCTCTCCTTTAACGTGCTATTAATGCGCCCAGAACACAATAGGTGTGATTGTCTTATCCGGACTTTCGGTTAAGAGAACCTAATGGGGCATTTATATATGATAGATATATCATATAGGGCTGGACCGATTTGATTAGAGTTCACGATATAATTCCGTAATCGAGAAGTCTTATCGAATCAATGGATGATCATATTTATGGATATATCTTAATCCCGAGGTGATCACGAGTCAACCGCTTGAATCGGTATGAAGTTTGACTTGACGGTTAAGGATTACACCGAGTCCGTGGTCCGAATTACCCCATCTTGGCATTGTACTTGGATTGAGTGAGTAGTCCGTGTTATCACGGATACGGAATCCATTCCTTCCATTTCGGAAGTAGATAGACGCTTCCCTTATTTGTTAATCCTAGAAACCGATCGATCCATGGAGTTCATATTACACCGATTAGCTACCGAAGTGAGTTGTATGAATTAATTGATCACTAGGGGGTTAATGGTAAATAAGGATAAGAGGTTCTAAAAAGGGTTAACGGTAACTTCCCGATTTAGAATGAACAGTCTATGGAGGATTAATCCATATGTAATGATTATATCAATGGACGCTTATTATTATTCTCGTGAGGAGATAAATATAATCTTATAATCGGAGGAGTACAGTAACGGGATTATGGTGGCATATTCCTGTGATTGATTTATCGAATATAATTATTCTGTTCGTAAGATAATTATTTATTTGATTTATCGAAGCCGCTGATTATTAGTCCATGGTCCCCGTCGTGCCTCCTAATATAGCATAGCTATTCTCGGATGTCGAATCCTAATAATATTAATTTAGTTCTTGTTGGACTTTATTAAAACGATATGTGAATTAATTATTTAGTGGACTATTTAATTAGTTGGGCTAAATAATTAAATATGTGGAAAATACATTTTTCATAATCTTGGCCCAATTATTGTGTAATGGCAAAATTAATATTGACTAGGTCAATAGTTATAATTTTCGCCCCCCATGCTTATTTTAGAACAAGAAATTGTTTTCTTGTGTATTAATAAGACATGTGCATAAAATATTTATTGGATAAATATTTATGGAAAGAAATAAAGATAAATATTATTCTAGATTTGTTCTAGAATATTATGGGATTATCTTTTATTTAATGGGATTAATATAATTGATTTTGTATTAATTATTAAATCCTTGGAGGCTAAGTTTTACTCTCCTATATAAAGAGAGTTCTCCCAAGCCTTATAACACACAATATTTTCGACTTCTCCTCTTAGAGAGAAGAAGTGATAAAATTCGGCCAAGGGGTATAAGGGAAGAATCTTGGAGATTTTTCCGGGTAGCATATCGGAAGGATTCGAGACGAGGATTTCCTTCCCCCGGGAGTTTCTTGGATCACACGTACGGAAGATCGTGGTGCTCTTCACACCTTGTTCGTTCTTTCTATTGCGGTTCTTCAACTTGGATTTTGAGATCCAAAAGGTATGTTCTACAACCCCCTTGTAGTTGTAGATCTAGTTATTTTATTACGTGTAATTTATAGATCTAGATCCTTAAACCGCTTCCGCTGCGGATGATATTACTTACAGATACCTGGTATTTGATTTGTGTAGATATGGTGCTTCGTTCTTAATTCTTTTATAGAATATTAACATATCCGAACTCATTGCCAAAATCGACTATCTTGCAAGTGTCATGAGGTAAGATCGAATATACTAATACTTATCTATTTTTTCCAATCTCAGCATACACCAAAACTTAGCTTTTATGTCTTCATCTCTTTTCATAAGTACGTACAAAAACTAGCGGAATTTTCAAGGAAATGTAGACCAAAATTAGCTAAAGGTCGGTTACTTCTAGTTAATCATAATGACAATTTCGAGTGAGGTCTTGATCACTCTAATCAAGGCTGAGGTAGGGACAAAAATTGGAAATTTATTTAGGTAGACTATTTGGCTATAGTTTATATTTTTGTGGTGCCAAAAATCGTCATCCCTAGTCCAATTCCAAACTCATAATTCATATTGAAAAGAAAATTATTCTAAAAATTTTACTTATAAATATCAACATACCTATATAATTTCAATTACTCAATTATATAAACTTAAAATCTCGTTAAAATCTAAATTAGACATAAAATATAATTATAATATATCTAATTTACTTTACTTAATTAAAAACTTATTCTTCCAAATTATATCATTTTTTATTCATATTTATATATTAACTACTTAATTTATCTAAAAAATTAAAACTAATAAGTAATAAAAAATTTGATAATTTTAATAATTTATAACTATTTTTTTGAAATTTTAATGAATTTTCTAACCTAACTCTACTCCCCACTTACGAAGTGGCATCGTCCCGATGTTCAATGAGTATTAAGAAAGTAGGTTTGAAAATAAAATTAAAATTATCTATTATCGTTATTATTCTGATTTCATTCTTAGCGTATACTAATATATTATTAAATAACAAACAAACTTAAAAAACTTAAACATATATATTAAACAGGATAATAAAAACGATTACAATTAAAAAGACTTAACTAACTGAACTTAAAAACTACCAACTTAAACAAACTTAATCATAACTCTTAAAACTGAAAAACCATTTTAAATGGTTGACGAACATCCCGGTGTATCCACCGGCAATAATCCAACTCTACTATCTCTTGAAGGAAAAATTTCATCCGTCTCCAACTCACCAACTCCATTCATCTGAACGCACAGTCTTGAAATCATCCACGAAGAAGGCATAGGCTTCCCCCTACTGCCCCTCGTTATGGCAAACTCTAACACCGTCCTCTGAATTAAAATTCCCCAATCCACATACTCACCAAATGCCAAGGCGTACAACAAAAGCATTTCATTACCACTAAGCTCCCGAAATCCCAAGTAGGATACACCCTAGAGTTAATGAAATGTTTCCATGCCTTTAAATGTGGAAGTAAGGCATTTGTGGACAAATCGTGATTCGAATCAAAGAGTGGAAAAAGACACTGGAATGCCTCATGAGTTTTATTTAGATGATTATAGGCATTATTCAATCCCCACTTTATTTCAAAGTGTGGCAGCGTCACAGGCGGAATTTCAAAAAGTTGATTAATAACAGACGAAGAGAAGGGAACAACCACTCCTCTTACTATGATAATTTGAGTAATTTCAATCATGGATGTCGACATCAAGGCAGAATAAAATTCTCGAACAATCGAGATATTTACTCGTCCTCTTGGCGCACTCACAAACTTTTTCCAACCGAATCCTCTGATCACAGTTTTACCCCATCGATCGAGTTTATCGAAATTCAAACTTTTCCCCAACAGGATTGGATAATTAGCAAAACGAGGGTGTAAAGGCATATTATCGTTGGATGCTCGGGATTTTGGAGCTACAGCTTCCGGTGTGTTTGGTTCATACGAATTAACAGAGGGCGAGGAATGGTTTGACATTTTTAAAAACAGATGAAAACTTAAAACATATGAAAGTAAAAAGATAGTAACAAGATAGAAAGTGAAAGTGATGGCAAAGTTTGCTCATGGCTTCACTTCTTTAATAAATAGTAAATAAAACATACGTGGATGCATTAGACGAACTCGAGAATGAGTCACCCCTTTTCCCGGATCGGTCCGAGAGTAGGCCGGATCGGTCCGGCCTCAATATCTTTTCATCTAGTACAGAGGTAAAAGTCAATTTTGGTTTTGTATTTTTACTTCCCTCACAAGTGTAACAATGCATATGAATACTTACTTTTAAGATATTTAAAATGATACTTATAAAACGATTAAAATGTTGAAAACGATTTACTAATGATACAAAGTTCGTAAATATTCTTGGTATTATTAAATTTTTTAATTTTTTTTTGAAATATTTTAAACGGTAACTTAAAACGATTAGAATAACTAAGACGATACTCTAAATAAAATAAAATAAAAACTACTATAAAACGAAACAATTAAAATGAAAAACAAACCAAAATCTAAATGAAAATGTCGAAAATAAAAACGTGCAGTAAAAATGTTTAATCAAATATAGTAATAAAATTCAATCTTCTTCATAATCTTCCTCAAGATCAACATGAAAGCTCGAACTCAGAAACGACTGAGAAGCTGGCGGCTGAAATGTAGTCGTGGTCCTGACTGAACTATCAAGACCCATAGAACTCATGCCAGTAGTGATATGCGCAAACTCAGCGAATCCTCCCCAACTAGACATCGCGGGTCTCTGAATACCTGTCGAAAATACACCTGTACCACTCGATTGGCTTCCAAAAGGATATGACATTGGATGAATGCTCGAGGGTGGTAGAATAGGTGCTAACCACTCTGGTAAGGTATACGGATTGGACTGACAAGGTGGATAGGCAGGATCATCAAAAGTAGGATCACGATGCAACTGCTCGTTCCTCCTTAAACCTCTACGAATATCGTCACACCACTGCCTATTACTTTCAGCATACAAAGCCATGTTGGCTTGACCACGTGCAACGTCCGAAACTAAAGATTGAAACATGTCATAAGTGATAGTGTTGGAGAAAGGAGTTTGTTGAGGCTGACTAGAAAAAGATGGAAAAGAAGAAGATGTGGAAACTGGTGGAGCTGGTTGAGTTTGACGGCTTCTAATCAAAGAGCTTATTTTACCATCCGGAAGCCTAGTCAAACTTGGTCCAATCGTAGGGTGCATCTCGTAGCTAACTTGTCATTAGGCGGAATGGTACTCCCGACCTACGACATAAATCCGAAATAAAACAAGGGAAGTACAGATGACTCCCTGGTCTGGCGATGACAATGCTTTCGAAAACTCTTTTAAACATTACCTTTCTAACATCTACCTTTACATCATTTACCATCGCCCATGCGATACAAACATCTTCTTTTCCATAAGCCGTTTGTTTACTCGAAGGATAGAGATTATGGCTAATAAACCTTTTAATCGCCCTTAAACCTCTAAAACACTTCCCGTAGTTAAACCTATTTTCAACCCACACAGCGGTTGAATCAAAAGCATGCTGAGCTCTCAAGGCAGTCTGCTCAAATCTTGCAGGATCATCTAAACTCCAAACTACCCTGTAATCTTCATTATTTGGAAAAACTTCAACTCCCAAAATCGCATTTATAACGGCAGGGTTAAAGGTAACATTTCTAGCTCTTAGGGGTAAAGCTTGCGACTCAGTAAGCTCATCCTGTGAAAATGTAGACAAAACCGAATAAAACTCAGCTACTAAAGTCGTATTTATTTCCCCTTCTCTTTTGGCTGCTAATTCTAACCACTGACGTCTCGTAAAAATATCCTTAACTTCATCACCTAAGTCATCAAAATCTAATCCTCTTTCAACCAAAACATCACATTTACTATAAATCCTTTGATAAGCACTCTTAGCTTCTTGTTATGCTGTTTTATTGAAGCTTACGTCTTCTTCTTCAGGTGATAAAATTATCGTGCCTACTACCGGAGTTGCTATAGGAATGTTCGATTTCTGCTTCTTAGAGGCTTTTCTACTGGACTCAGCCATTCTACGATATTGGTAAAGCCAATCAACAACACAACAACACAAAAAAAAAACAACAAAAAAAATAAAAATGTCACAACACACTCAAAAATCAAAACAGTTGAAATTAATCTAAAAAATTATGAAAAATATGAAATTGATAACTAAATAAACTAAATAATACCTTATAATGAAGAAAACGTTGAAAAATAGGCCGGAAAAGTTGTAAAGTCGCCGGAATAAAAATGGAGCTTGTTTTTGATCCTTTTCGATTTTTTTAACTTTTGTGGAAGAGAGGAGATGAAAGGAGGAAGAAATCAAGTGGTGGTGTAGTGTGAGATGAAATTTTATGGAAGAATTGAAAAAAAAATAATAATAAAAAAATTGAGTAGTAGGGTTTTGGGGTGTGGGGCGGCGGCAAAAAATTAGGGAAGAAGAAGATTGAGAAGAAAATGGGTCCCCGTTTTTTTATGCAAATAGACCCCGGATCGGTCCGGGTTAATGGCCGGATCGGTCCGTGCACAAATATTTTTATTTTTTTTACTTTATATGATTTTTGATTAAAAACTTATAAAAACTCTAATAAAACTTGATTAAAATCTTAAAAATAATTTTATAACAATTTTTAAAAATTTAATAAAATCTTTATAAAACTTAATAAAAAGCTTATAAAAATTTAATAAATTTATATTATTTCTTATAAAATATCTAAATTAAAACTAAATTTTTTTTTTATAAAGCTTTTATAAAACTCCTTAATTTTATAAAGATCCAATTTTTTTAAAATTTTCAGAAGTTATGAGAAAATTTGATAAAATATTAATAAAACATAAGAAAAGACTCGAAACTTAAGGGGTTCCTGATTCTTCGATTTCTAAATCTTCCAGAGTTCTGATATAACGTTCAATCAACCTAACTCCTAAAAACGAAGCATTTGAATTATCTCTTGGAATTCCGTCGGGATTTTCGGATAACCACCTAATCGTTCCCTTCCTAACAATATTCAAACACTCATCCTGGGATTTGGTTGTATTTTTCCCACAGCGTCCAACATGTTCACTTTTTCCACAGATTCTGCATCTCATCAGAAACTTTGCCCTTCTTTTTATTGCACTCCTTGATGTTCCATTACAAACTTCTTTCAATCTAATCTCTCTCAACATTTCTTGTTTTGTTCAAAAACTAAAGCTTCTATAGCAAACGCGACATCTTTATCAAGGCCTAATTTCAAAAGTAAAACAAAAACTCCTAATCTATCTAAAAAGGACAACCAGTTCTTTTACGTCTATCCGGTAAAAGACGAAAAGAGTTTAAACATAAATAAAAACACAGAAAAGTAGAGTAAAGATAGATAGCACCTGGTATTCGGCTGATTTCAGTTTCTCTGCTTTTCAGTTTTTCGGCTTTTTCAATTTGTCGGGGGATCAATCAGTAGCATTACTTCTTCTTTCAGTGTGATTCCTTCTCCCTCCACAAATAAATTTACTATGTGGCCATTGGCTATAAAAGTCGTATTTCCATCAGTTAGTTCAACATCTCCAGATTTGTAAACCCGTGTTACATTAAATGGACCTGTCCATCTTGATTTAAGCTTACCTCGAAACAACTTTAAACGTGAATTGTACAAGAGCACTCGATCACCTACATGGAACTCACGTTTAGAGATTCTCTTATCATGGAAAGATTTCGTGCGTTCCTTGTAGATTCGAGCATTTTCATAAGAATCGAGACGAAATTCATCTAGTTCGTTAATTGAAGCAATCTATGATCACCGACAAATTTTAGGATTGAAATTCGTAAATCTAATAGCCCAGAAGGCTCGGTGTTCTAACTCAACTGGGAGATGACAAGACTTACCAAAGACTAGCTTATAGGGAGAACAACCAATTGGTGTTTTAAAAGCTGTTCTGTACGCCAATAATGCATTATCTAATTTAACTGCCCAGTTTTTACGATTTGAATCCACTGTTTTCTCCACGATTCTTTTGATTTCTCTATTTGACACCTCTACCTGTCCACTGGTTTGCGGATGATAGGGCGTTCCTAACTTATGCGTTACACCATATTTTTCAACTATCTTAGTAAATGGTCTATTGCAAAAGTGTGACCCTCTATCACTAATGATAGCCCTCGGAATGCCTTATATGGTAAATATATTCTTTTTAAGGAATCGTATGACAACTTTGGTATCATTAGTGGGAAGAGCTTCAGCTTCTACCCATTTCGAGACATAATCTACCATTACAAGAATAAATCTTTTTCCAAAAGATATAGGGAAAGGTCCCATGAAATCTATACCCCAAACATCAAATAACTTACATTCTAAAATAGGTTGCATAGGCATTTCATGTTTTTTAGATATATTTCCCCATTTTTGACAAGACTCACAAGATTTAACATACTTATAAGCATCTCTATATAGTGTAGGCCAATAAAAACCACATTGTAAAATTTTAAAAGCAGTTTTCTAACCTCCATGATGACCTCCTGCCTCACGATCATGAAAATTGATAAAACACTTAAAATTTCATTATCAGGCACACATTTTCTGATTATCCCATCCGAACATTTACGGAAAAGGTCTGGTTCCTCCCAGTAATAAAATTTTAAGTCATAAAAGAACTTCTTTTTCTGCTGCCAAGTCCAATGAGACGGAATATAATCACAGATTAAGTAATTAATGATATCTCCAAACCAAGGTGACATTTCCTTAGAAGGAATTATATTCTTTAATAACTGCATGGTTGAAGGAGTATCTATTCTAAATAGTTGTTCATCAGGAAATGAATCTTTAATTTCATTTCCTATTTCATCATCATTTTCCATTCTACTTAGATGATCTGCTACTACATTCTCACTTCCTTTTTTATCTTTAATTTCAATATCGAATTCTTGAAGTAAGAGAATCCATCTAAGAAGACGAGGTTTAGCATCTTTCTTACTCGCAAATACTTCGATCTTCGAATGGTCCGTATAAATTATTACCTTAGAACCAACAATATACGATCGAAACTTATCTAAGGCAAAAATCACAACCAACGCTTCTTTTTCTCGTAGTTGCATAATTTAGTTGAGCAAAGTGTTTAATGTGTGAGATGCATAGTAAATAGCTTTGAGAATTTTGTTATATCTTTGACCTAAAACAGCTCCTACAGCTAAATCACTTGCATCACACATAATCTCAAACGGCAAACTCCGAGCTTGGTGCTACTAAAACCGTGCGCGTAGTTAATCTCACTTTTAGGGTCTGAAAAGCTTCCATACATTTACTGTCAAAGTTAAAAGGTACTTCTTTTTCAAGCAAATGACTTAAAGGCTTTGCTATTTTTGAGAAATCGGCAATGAATCTTCTATAAAATCATGCATGTCCCAGAAATCCTCTTAGAGTTCTTAAATTAACTGGTGGATGTAACTTTTCGATTACCTCGACTTTAGCTTTATCAACTTCAATACCTTCTTCAGAGATTCTATGACCTAAAACAATTCCTTCTGATACCATTAGATGACATTTTTCCCAGTTTAGTACTAGATTGGTATCTTCACAGCGTTGTAACACTCGTTCTAAGTGTAACAAACAAACATCAAATAAGTCTCCGTAAACACTAAAGTCATCCATAAAAATTTCTAAGAATTTCTCAACCATATCAGCAAATATAGCCATCATACACCTTTGAAACGTAGCCGGTGCATTACATAAACCAAACGGCATTCTTTTATAAGCAAAAGTTCCATAAGGACAAGTGAAAGTAGTTTTTTCTCTATCTCCCCGCTCGCAATGAATATCTCGTAAATATCCCGAATAACCATCTAAGAAACAAGAAATACTTATGTCCACTTAAACGTTCCAACATCCGAACTATGAATGGAAGTGGATGAAGATCTTTCTTAGTATGATCATTTAGTTTTCTAAAATCAATGCACATTCGATAACCTGTAATCTCTCTTGTCGGAATCCATTCATTCTTTTCATTCTCTTTCACTGTGAAACCTCCTTTCTTTGGTACCACTTGAGTTGGACTTACCCATTCACTATCTGATATGGGAAAAATTATCCCCATTTCTAATAGCTTAATGACCTCTTTCTTAAAAATTAACTGCAAATTTGGGTTGAGGCGGCGTTGCGGTTGAATTCAAGGTTTAGCATCTTCCTTCAGAATTATCTTATGAACGCAAATCTCAGGGCTAATACCTCGAATAACGGCAAATGTCCATCCAAAAGCTTTCTTATGCTTTTTCAACATTCTAAGTAATTGATCTTCTTGTTGCTCAGTTAAAGATGATGAAATAATAACCGGTAATAGATTATTAGTTTCAAGAAAAGCATACTTCAGATTTAAAGGTAACGGTTTCAATTCCCAATTCTTAGGTGGATCTTCCAGGTGATGGTTTAAGAACTGGTCCTTCTAGTTCTAATTCCAAATACTTATGCCATGATGGTTTAAAAGTAAAACTTCCTTTATCTATAGAAAGGATTATCTCTTTCATTTCGGTGTCTTTCTCATCTTCCTTATAGATAGACAGAGTTAAGCATTCTTCTAATCTGTCTTCAAAAGTTGGTAACTGAATATCATAGACAGAATGAATATCTTCTATAAAACAACATGATTCTGGTGATCTGTATGGATGGTTCATAGCTTTGAAAATATTGAAAGCAACTTCATCTTCATTGAGTCTCAGAATTAACTCTCATTTCTGGACATCTATTAGAGTTCTTCCTGTAGCTAGAAATGGTCGACCTAAGATAAGTGGCGCTGAATATCCTTCTTCCATTTCCATAACTACAAAGTCTACTGGAAAATAGAACTTGTCTACTTTAACCAATACGTCCTCAATAATTCCTTTAGGGTATTTAATCGATCTATCTGCCATTTGCAGAGTCATTTCAGTCTTCATAAGCTTTCCAATGCCTAGCTTTCTATAATCCTCATAAGACATGAGATTTATACTAGCTCCAAGATCACATAAGACCTTCTTAAACAGAAATCCTCCAATTTCACATGGGATGGTAAAACTTCCAGGATCTTTCAGTTTAGGTGGTAATTGTTAGGTGTTATGCCCGAAAGACAATTTTTGTAATTGTTTTATTTAATAAATGAATTGACATTATTATTCATATTTATTATTCTCATATTCACCGACGTGACAATAGTATTTATACTACAGAAAACCCTAAAGTATATCGTTTATGTAATCACTTAACTCAGTGTATGGTATATACACGGGAGGATTGAGTTAGTGAAGATGTACTTAAAATACAATTAGCCGGTAGTGAAGTTAATCGAGAGTATCGGGTCTCTCTTTTAACGTGCTATTAATGCGCCCAGAACACAATTGGTGTGATTGTCTTATCCGGACTTTCGGTTAAGAGAACCTAGTGGGGCATTTATATCTGATAGATATATCATATAGGGCTGGACCGATTTGATTAGAGTTCACGATATAATTCCGTAATTGAGAATTCTTATCAAATCAATGGATGATCATATTTATGGATATATCTTAATCCTGAGGTGATCACAGTCAACTGCTTGAATCAGTATGGAGTTTGACTTGACGGTTAAGGATTACACTGAGTCTGTGGTCTGAATTACCCCATCTTGGCATTATACTGGATTGAGTGAGTAGTCTGTATTATCACAGATACGGAATCCATTCCTTCCATTTATGGAAGTAGATAGACAGTTCCCTTATTTGTTAATCCTAGAAACTGATTGATCCATGGAGTTCATATTACACTGATTAGCTACCAGTGAGTTGTATGAATTAATTGATCACTAGGGGTTAATAGTAAATAAGGATAAGAGTTTCTGAAAAGGGTTAACGGTAACTTCCCGATTTAGAATGAACAGTCTATGGAGGATTAATCCATATGTAATGATTATATCAATGGACGCTTATTATTATTCTCGTGAGGAGATAAATATAATCTTATAATCGGAGGAGTGCAGTCACAGGATTATGGTGGCATATTCCTGTGATTGATTTATCGAATATAATTATTCTGTTCGTAAGATAATTATTTATTTGATTTATCGGAGCCGATGATTATTAGTCCATGGTCCCCGACGTGCCTCCTAATATAGCATAGCTATTCTCGGACGTCGAATCCTGATAATATTAATTTGGTTCTTGTTGGACTTTATTAAAACGATATGTGAATTAATTGTTTAGTGGACTATTAAATTAGTTGGGCTAAATAATTAAATATGTGGAAAAGACATTTTTCATAATCTTGGCCCAATTTGGTGTGTTAGTCAAAAATTATTGTGACTAGGTCACAAGTGACAATTTTCGGCCCTTGCATTGTTTTAATCAACAAGAAATTAGTTTTCTTGTGATTTAATAAGACATGTGCACAAAATATTTATTGGATAAATATTTATGGTAAGAAATAAAGATAAATATTATTTTAGATTTGTTCTAGAATATTATGGAATTATCTTTTATTTAATGGGAATATTATAATTGATTTTGTATTAATTATTGAATCCTTGGAGATTAAGTTTTACTCTCATATATAAAGAGAGTTCTCCCAAGCCTTTTAACACACATAAAATTTCGACTTCTCTTAGAGAGAAGGAGCAAAAATTCGGCCAAGGGGTAAGGGGGAAAATCTTGGAGATTTTTCCGGGCGGCATATCGGAAGGATTCGAGACGAGGATTTCCTTCCACCGGGAGTTGCTTGGATCACACGTACGGAAGATTGTGGTGCTCTTCACACCTTCTTTCCTATTGCGGTTCTTCAACTTGGATTTTGAGATCCAAGAGGTATGTACTACAACCCCTTGTAGATGTAGATCTAGTTATTTTATTACGTGTAATTTATAGATCTAGATCCTTAAATCGCTTCCGTTGCGGATTGTATTACTAACAGTGGTATCAGATCAAGGTGATCTATATTTATACGTATAAAATATTAGATCTAGGAGTGGTAAACATGTAGATTTTTTGTCCCAATTTTTTTTCTTGGGGCCTATGCATGCATATTTTTTTATGTTATGAATGTCTTGGTTGAAGAGATGGATTGGGGTTGGTATTGTTTACCCGTAGATCTATTTTGTAGCTCTTTTGATTAGAATCAATCGAGCATAGGATGTGTAATTTATTATATGTCATGCGAAAAATTGTAAAAGGTAGTACCTTTTGTATTTT
Source organism: Gentiana straminea (assembly GCA_036785695.1). NCBI lineage: Eukaryota > Viridiplantae > Streptophyta > Magnoliopsida > Gentianales > Gentianaceae > Gentiana > Gentiana straminea. The sequence continues at coordinate 6,313,148 of JAVUPR010000224.1, read as the reverse complement.
ATTTTTGATCCGGGTTCGAGACGACGAAGATGATGTGTTGAAGATCATGGGGTTGAAGATCATCAAAAAGCTAAAAACGGGAGGAGGCCGAATTGTTTAATTAATTTTTTTTTCTTCCCGTCGGCAATTTTCTGGCGGCAGCAAATATTTTTTTTCTTGTAACCTAATGTATTAGGTTTGGCCGCAAGGTTTGACCAAATAAAAATAAAAAAAAATTAATAATTTTTTTCTTTTTGGCATAACAGCAGTGAAGAAAAAAATCCTAATTTTTTTTGATAAGATTGCCGAGGGCAATTAGTACAATAAAAAAAAATATTATAAAACAAGTTTGTAATATAAATATATTTTAATATATTGGTATATTACGGCCTCCCCTCCTCGGTGTTCGTGGTTCGTGATCCGGCGGTTCGAGTTCAAGATTTGAAGATCAAGACTCGAAGACATAGATTATGTAATTTATTTTTTTCCTAGGATAGATTAGATACGGGGTACCAACAATCCATCTCGGTGTTTAAATTTTCCGCAAATTATTTTTTATGTGTTTGATCATAAAATAGACATAAAATCGGAATTGCCATGACATGCATCATATCATAAATCCACTCAATGCATACATGTTGAATTTAAATTTTGGTAATTAAAATAGGCATGTATACAAACTCGTGTAATTAGTTGAAATTTAATTAATACGTGGTAATTAATTAATTTAGTAACTAATTAAAGATCCGAGGACGGGTTATGAAATCGTTAAGCCTTTCGGTGTGTGTTCTCGGTGAACCGCCTTAAAGCCCAAACGAGATCACGTTTTCGATTCGTAGTGTCTACGAGATTAAATGATGGTAAAAGAACAATAAATCTTGGATAAAAACGGTTCGCCTATAGGTTGGGTGGTCAACTGAGCTAGGCTCAACCGACTTAACCCTCCTAGTGTGATGTATGCACGGGGGTCCGGCAAGACTAAGTCCACAACAGAGAGCAGAGGGGTGATTCCTTCTTATCTCAATGAGGCTGTCTTGACCCGATTTCGTCCGACTGTCACATATATTCCAACGAATAGGACGGGTAGGCTTGCCTACGTTACCGACACCATTCGGAATCCTTGATTTGATAAGCTTTTTTGTTAACATCAAAAAGACGTGGTTAGTTAACCCACCACCACTTCCAAAATATTGAGTGGGAGCGGGGGAAGCGACAGCCAACCCCACGGCCTCTACTATAGATACAAGTAAGTGAGAGAAGGGTGACGCCTCGCGGCGCTTTGATTTCGTCCCCCTACGGATGGTGTTCACCCCTATCAACATTCATGGCTTGGTCTCCGAAAGGATAGGATTTCTGGGTACTCGTCGGGTCACTGACCTATCCTACGATGGCACACTCGGGGCATACCTAAGAGATCCGATATAGTAGGTCACACTCATCATGGGTATTCTTTATAATATCTAGGCTAAAAAAGGAAGGTAGTCAATGAATAAAGGGATGTTCAATTCTCGTGGGATGTTTGATTCTCACAAGTTATTCATTGATGAGATTGGCTCGATTTAACCGTCATCTCTTTGACCTACCCTACGGCGGCACTGAGATGCGAGGTTAAAACCTTGGAATGGTAGAGTAGACTTAATTTTAGTTTACAATTCCTAAAATAAACTTATATAGTAGTGTTAAATTTGAATTAATATATGCCATTTTATTTACAGCATTATCCCTTACTAAATTGCTTAAAAATTAATTGACTAGTATTGACTTCGTTAAAAAGTGGAAAGTAACTACGACGTTGAACTAGTTAAATCGATAATGCAATTATTTTTTGAAAGAGATATTTTCTCTTAAGCCTTTTAAAAACCAGAGTGACATACAGGTATGTCACTAATGTCATTCGTGTCAAACGGAAGACAAACTTAGTTTGATCAAAGGTGATTCCGGACTTTGAAATTCTTCTAGTGAATTTTGAGTGTGTAGTAATTACACGAGTAATTTTCTAATTGAAAATTTGGAAAATCATGAAGTGTTACTAGTTGGACGATATTTGGAATCGATGAACTAGTGGGAGCTTTATGATTTGTTGTTTTTCTATAACAATAGAAAAGTGTAATTGACTACACACGTAACCGTTCTAATTGAAAAACCGGAAAGTCATGAAATGTCGCTAGTTGGACGATATTTGGAATCGATGAACTAGTGGGAGTTCTATGATTTGTTGTTTTTTCTGGAAACATTAGAACTATGTACGAAAGATTTTCTAATCGAAAAAAAATCGGAAAATCCTAAAAATAAAGCATGCTCGTTAGACGGTATTTGGAACCGATAAACTAGTGGGAGCTTTAATGTTATGATTTATTGTTTTTTCTGGTACATTAGAAAATCCGAGAAGTCCCCACGAGTAACACTCGAAATAGACATCCCACGGTTCAAGAGTAGTGTCTACTCAAACGCACCGCTGGTTCAAGACTGTTTCCATTCACGGAAAGTCAAGAATGGGAAAATATGTCTAAAAGTGTTCTAAACTAAGAAAACTTTAAGGCTGAACCGAAAAATTAATTAACTGAAAATCATAGGATAAGGACAGTGATTTGGGATCACCAACCTATGAATCCTTGGCGATTTTCTCGAGCTAAGTTCTTTGGAAGAACAAGGTAGCAGTGCATTTAACGATTAGAGGAGTAAACAACGGGCAGTTAATTTTAGCTAGAATAGTGGGAGTGATATAAGGAAATGAATCTCGGATTCAATCCTTGGATATCGCAGAAAATTCATTTTCAGTTTAAGATTCGTTGGAACGAATGGATTTACCTTCTATTTGATAATTTGTTTGTCATATAGAAAGTGAATGTACCATTTGTAGTACGAATCCAAGACTCGGACTTTTGTTTGATAAAGTCAAAACCACTTAGAACTGCTGAAATATGTATATAAAACACATCTTAAGAACTATTAAAAGCAATTGGTTTCTATATTTAGATAAACGCATCTTCATATTCCATAGTTAGTGCATAGTCCCTAAAAGACAAGACCTGAAGACTGGCTCAGGGTTATTCCTTTCTCCCAGTCTGGTTAGATTGTCTCAAAGGTTCAATGACTAAGTTTCCTTTCAATCGGGAAAGGATAATGGTTATAAAGAAGTAACATAGCTTGTTCATGACGACCTTCGGGGTCTGATGAAAGATACAAGCTAGTAGGAGCTTCCGAGTAGTGACTTCTTGTCTGATAAATATTCAAACACTCCGGAAAGTTTATCCAAAATATTTTGAGGTTTCTCTGTTTTCAACAGAGATAGAGTATTCTATACTTGGAATAGGCCATTCATAGTCCTCGAGACCGATGCTCACCGCCTCATTGTGACATGTTCTCACTAAGTGAGAAACCGTTAAATTGCCTTACATAGTTTTAGATGTGCTACAATACACTGCTTAACTCAATAAAGATATTGGAAGCGAAATAACGGTTTATATTGAAATGTAAGACCGAGAAGTCTACCTAGAATATGCTTTGGAATTTACGGATAAGGTGTGGATTCGGTTCACCCCACTTCCGTAAATATAAGCATTTAGCACACGGTGCTTAAAGGTAAGACTGGTAATTTCGCGAATCCGTTCGGTCAATGACCATTCGTGATATTTTTTTTTTAAGCTATTGAGTATAAAGGTTAGATATAGGATTCTTGAAATCGGGAAGGGACAGTTATACTGTTGCATCCTTTCTGATAGAGTCCATGAACAGTAAAACCTTGAACCTTGAAGTACGTTTACTCAAGGTAGTTACTAACTGATTAAAATCAGACCACATCCAACATCGGTTGTTGGTGATAACACTAAATACTACTAAACTAGATCAGAATCTCGATCCACCCAGAATGTAGTGGGAGTATGGTTTATTCATTACCCATTGCGGGTTATGAGGACTTAATGGTCTACAGGATCGATTGATGACCTATGGCTCTTTTGTGCGCTGTATAGGATTCTGATAATAGAGGTTGGTTTACAAGGCATAACCCTGTGAATGGAGTTTGGTACTCCAGAGCTGTTCATACTCTTGTAGAACCACCTGAGTGTCTCAGGCCCAGTGGGAGTAATTGGATCTACACGGAAAAGAGTAGAATGAATGGGAAAGTTTATCTTTCAGAGCAAAGATTGAGTGGTCTAGGGGTAATCCCCTAAGAAGTAGAGAGTTAATCAGACCTTGAACTCTCTTACCACTTAGTATTGCATGATTTCGTTCAAAAGCAGAAAATAGGGGTGATTCCCTGAGACTTTCTTGCCAAAAAAACGGAGTCTGGATTCATTCGGAACAAAAGGGTATTGCCTTATGAACTTATGACAGGATGACTGTCAAGGCTTATGTCCTTTTGTGGATAAAAAAAGCAAACCTCTCGGTCATTGGAAGTCATATATTTCTACAATATGTGGATTTGACCAGAATATTGATAAGTCATTTGTAGACTGGATATCAATTTTAGTACAGTAGTGAATATATACATACATTAGTGTTTGTGAAGGATAACACTGCATCAGTTGGAATCAACATGGGTGTGTTATCTGAAGTCAGAATCTGACAATACCACAATTCTCTGCAACGGAGATTTGGACAACATTCTTAAGAGTTTGACTCGGTCGAATTCATTAGAATCAGTCACTGGTTTCCCATCCATCTTATTGGTTAAGATGATGCATCTGTGTATGCAACATTCAAAGAGGAAGTTCTACCCTATGCCTCAGGAATGACTCTCTAAATCTTCGGATCAAGAGAAATGGGATAAATTCTCTTTCTAGTAAGAGATGGTCAGGTTATTGAACATCAACTTTGATCGAATCTTAGATTCGGCGGTTAACAAAGAAAGTTTAGTATGTCCTTTAGTATCTTGAAGAGAACGAGGAATAATATGCGGACATATTCATGTGTGAACTTGGATATGTGTGATACACTGATTTTGACTTTAAGTCAGATTGAGGATGATCGTTAAGTCAATCTCGGGCTCAGTGTTTACTCTTGTGTTGAAGCTATTGCCTGGAGGAATCCAGCAATGCCAACTCGACTTTAACTAGTTGGGTGATTAGCGGCTTTTGTAGTAGCTAGAGAGGCGATATAGCTTAAGGATTTCCTTTTCATATCTGGGAGTGATTCTAGATTTGGAAGCCGATACCACATCATTGTGCAAACGATGAAGGGGTAGCTTATAGGGATTTTCGAAATCACTAGAGGTCAAAAGCATATTGGGAAAGTACCACATGATTACATGGACCGGTAACGTTTTGATTCTACGGATCGTCTCGAGCCGACAACCTGACTAATCATTAAGACCCATGACATTTAGATGTAGGTACTCCCCGAGTCACTGACCTATCCTACGACGGCATACTCGGAGTGTACTTTGGAATCTGAAATGGTTATGATATGCTTAATGGGTACTAGAATACGGGATGGGTCTCCATTGCTTTAGAGCAAGTGGGAGATGTGGTTTGTTGTAGTTTAAATAATAGGGTGTGCTCTAAAACAATTAATCACATGCTTTCGTGCAAGTGGGAGATTGTTAAGTGTTATGCCCGAAAGACAATTTTTGTAATTATTTTATTTAATAAATGAATTGACATTATTATTCATATTTATTATTCTCATATTCACCGATGTGACAATAGTATTTACACTACAGAAAACCCTAAAGTATATCGTTTATGTAATCACTTAACTCAGTGTATGGTATATACACGGGAGGATTGAGTTAGTGAAGATGTACTTAAAATACAATTAGCCCGTAGTGAATTTAATCGAGAGTATCGGGTCTCTCCTTTAACGTGCTATTAATGCGCCCAGAACACAATTGGTGTGATTGTCTTATCCGGACTTTCGGTTAAGAGAACCTAGTGGGGCACTTATATATGATAGATATATCATATAGGGCTGGACCGATTTGATTAGAGTTCACGATATAATTCCGTAATTGAGAATTCTTATCAAATCAATGGATGATCATATTTATGGATATATCTTAATCCTGAGGTGATCACAGTCAACTGCTTGAATCAGTATGAAGTTTGACTTGACGGTTAAGGATTACACTGAGTCTGTGGTCTGAATTACCCCATCTTGGCATTATACTGGATTGAGTGAGTAGTCTGTGTTATCACAGATACGGAATCCATTCCTTCCATTTATGGAAGTAGATAGACAGTTCCCTTATTTGTTAATCCTAGAAACTGATCGATCCATGGAGTTCATATTACACTGATTAGCTACCAGTGAGTTGTATGAATTAATTTATCACTAGGGGTTAATAGTAAATAAGGATAAGAGGTTCTGAAAAGGGTTAACGATAACTTCCCGATTTAGAATGAACAGTCTATTGAGGATTAATCCATATGTAATGATTATATCAATGGACGCTTATTATTATTATTCTCGTGAGGAGATAAATATAATCTTATAATCGGAGGAGTGCAGTCACGGGATTATGGTGGCATATTCCTGTGATTGATTTATCGAATATAATTATTATGTTCGTAAGATAATTATTTATTTGATTTATCGGAGCCGCTGATTATTAGTCCATGGTCCCCGACGTGCCTCCTAATATAGCATAGCTATTCGCGGACGTCGAATCCTGATAATATTAATTTGGTTCTTGTTGGACTTTATTAAAACGATATGTGAATTAATTGTTTAGTGGACTATTAAATTAGTTGGGCTAAATAATTAAATATGTGGAAAAGACATTTTTCATAATCTTGGCCCAATTTGGTGTGTTAGTCAAAAATTATTGTGGCTAGGTCACAAGTGACAATTTTCGGCCCTTGCATTGTTTTAATCAACAAGAAATTAGTTTTCTTGTGATTTAATAAGACATGTGCACAAAATATTTATTGGATAAATATTTATGGTAAGAAATAAAGATAAATATTATTTTAGATTTGTCTAGAATATTATGGAATTATCTTTTATTTAATGGGAATATTATAATTGATTTTGTATTAATTATTAAATCCTTGGAGGTTAAGTTTTACTCTCATATATAAAGAGAGTTCTCCCAAGCCTTTTAACACACATAAAATTTTGACTTCTCTTAGAGAGAAGCAGCAAAAATTCGGCCAAGGGGATAAGGGGAAAATCTTGGAGATTTTTCCGGGCAGCATATCGGAAGGATTCGAGACGAGGATTTCCTTCCACCGGGAGTTGCTTGGATCACACGTACGGAAGATCGTGGTGCTCTTCACACCTTCTTTCCTATTGCGGTTCTTCAACTTGGATTTTGAGATCCAAGAGGTATGTACTACAACCCCTGGTAAATGTAGATCTAGTTATTTTATTACGTGTAATTTATAGATCTAGATACTTAAATCGCTTCCGTTGCGGATGGTATTACTAACAGTAACTTATGCTGCAAAACTGCAGAACATTCTTCGTTTAGGTATATATTCTCATATTCCTCTAATTTTTTCTTGTTTCACAGAATATCTTTCAGAAACTTTCCATAAGCAGGCATACTAATTAGAGCTTCGATAACAGGGATATTAACATGAATATGACGAAAAGTATCAAGGAAACGAGCATACTTCTGATCAGTTTTAATCTTTTTAATTTGATCTTTAGGTGGGTAAGGTAATGATTTTAAATCTATAACCTTTGATCCCAAAGTCATTTTCTCTTTTCCTTTCTCCTTAAACTTTTGAGTATTACTTGATCGCCAAGTATCATGATCTTGAGTTTTTTCTTTTAAAACATTCCCTGAATCAATCTCTACTTCAGATTCCTTCAGTTCTTCTTGTTTTTCATCCTTGTTTTCATTATCTTCTATTCTAACTTGTTCCTTGAATAAAGTCCTTAAATCTTTATCCATGGGATCTTTCAAAATCCTAGGGATTTTTACCCATTTTTCACCTTCATTCTCAGGTTCCAAACTTCTATTCTTTTTCAAGAAATTCTCTATAATTTCTTCTTCCTCATCAGTGAATTCAAGTTCATCTTTAGTTTCATCATTTTTTTCCATCTAAATCAATTTCTACTTCATTATTTCCGAAGTTTTCTACTCCATTACTACCACAGAGTTTTCTACTTCTCGTAACTACAACATTTACCTCTCTTGGGTTTCTTTCAGTATTGCTTGGTAATCCTCCAGGAGGTCTACTGTTATTACGTTCACCTTCCCAACTCAAATGATCTTCCATATTCCTTAATGAGGCTTCTATCGTTCTCATTCTGGTATCATGTCCACTCATATATGTTTTCATCAAACTCAAATCCTTAGAGACTGTACCTATAGAAGTCATCATTGTTTCCATATTCTTAGCTTGAGTAGATACTACACCCATCATATTTTCCATTAGTTTTTCCCATTTTTCAACTCCTTCTGCAGGTTGAGTTGAACTTTGAGTTACTGGTATACTTTGAGTGGTATGTTGAGGATAGGATCTAGGTAATGATTGTAAATTCCGATTAGATGTATTTTCTTGATAAACTTGATTATTATTCATATTCCTATACTAAACTGGATATGGCGGTTGTCCTTGCTTACTAGGGTTTTCAGATCATCGAAAAGTAGGGTGATCTCTTCTAATAGCATTAAACGAGTTTGAATATGCATTGTTCAAATTCCTATGCTGTTGAAGAAACTCACCTCCTCTCTTGAATATCCTGTTGGTTCTTCGATCCCTAATGGCATATTATCCTGATTTGAGTATTCAGTTGGTGTACTATTTTCTGAACTTTGGTTTTTGTTCGATTGTAGGCCATCAAATTTCCTACTCAAATTTTCTAAATGTGCTAGAACTTCCGTATTAGATGTACATTCTCCTGCAAAAGCTACTTTTCTGGTGCTAGAACCGGTTTCCCACATTCTGTTATTTTTGGAAATCTTTTCTATAGCATCGTAAACTATTTGAGCTTCACTCATCATTAAAGAACCACCACATGCATGATCTACATCGCACGTGAATCTTTTCTTAATTTACGACGAAAAAGTTGAATTTGCATATCTAAGGAATAACCATGGTCGGGACAGGCTCTTAACAATTTTTTAAATCTTTCCCAGGCATTCCCAAGCGTTTCTTCAGATCCCTATCTAAAGTTAGCAACATCGACTTTTAATTCCAAATTTCGCCCTGGAGTGAAATATTGTTTCAGAAATTCAGTTTGAATATCCTCCCAACTAGTAAGTGAATGATGTGGAAGAGACATAAACCAATCTCGGGCTCGTCCTTTTAAAGAAAAAGGAAACACAGTCATCCTCAATAGTTCCTTATGAGCACCTTGACTTTTGGCTGTATTGCACAGTTATTCAAAAAGATAGAGATGAAGATGTGGATCTTCATCATCCTCTCCTAGGAATTGGGCTCTTGCGTCAATTAAACCAAAAAGATGAGATTTAATTTCGAAATTATTCGCTCCTTCATTGGTAAAAATATGGGATTATTAGTCTGGTTTCTTCTTATGGTGTGATCACAGATAGGTCTCGGGTTTGGTGGGTTATTACGATTATTCTGGTTCCGATCTTGATTATTTCTATTATTATGATTTTGATTATTATTAGGGTTAACAAGGTTTTGTCCATGCCCTGGAGCATGATCTAGCCTCTGTTCATTTGTTTCATCACTAGTTTCAGCCATTTCTGTATTTTTATTAGAAGATGATTCCGTTGGAGATTTTCCAAGGAGTCCTAAGCTGGTTTGACCATGTTTACTCTCTATTCGTAACTGCCTTTCGTAAGCGTTTATGTCAGGCTTATAAGGAGTAAGTGAGGCTTTACCGCTTCTGGTCATCAACTAACGAAAATAGAAAAATGCTCGAGTTTTATAGAAGAAGAAAATTGGTACTAAAAGAAAGTAGATACCAACGAAAAATAAAATAGAAATGAGATAAGAAAAAGTGTTGATTTATCCTCGAGAATTTTGAGCTAATACAAGTAGTAACCATAGACACAAAGAAAGAAATTAGCGACGTGTTCCCCGGCAACGGCGCCAGAAAGCTGACGGACGTTTTCTAGAGTGTTACAATCCTTACCGGCAGTGTACCGGGTCAAATCATAGTGCTAGTGTGGTAAGTCAGAGTGCCGAATCCTCAGGGAAACGTGGTAATTCTTTTAAGTGTGGTTAAACACCAAAGAGCTGTTATTAACTCGATCTAAACCGCAATTTTATAACACAGATTACTACTATTCTACTTAACATAAAGTAAATGCGTAATTTAAAAGTTATTCTAATATAATATATATAGCCATAGTTTATAATAATAGACTAGACAGATAATTTTATAGAACTAGCCAAAGTTTATATAATTGATTTATACGATCTTTTTCAGTAAACGGAATGTGCTCGATCTTTCCTTTTATATTAGGTCCAATTGAGTAAATGAAACGGTGCACTCCTGAGGTTAACAATTCCTCCTCACACGAGCGTATGAAATTGTCATATGTCAAATTGTCATCGCTTTAATCTCCACAACCGCCCCATGCTAATCTCGCTTAGTCGAACAGTACCGAGTACAAATCTACCCCGGATAAAAGAGGTTATTCCGTTTGTCAGACGGCCGATGTTATTCAAAAGGCTCCGGTTGTCAGGCGGATCGATTTAACTTTCCGGTGTTAGTTTCAATTAAACCGTTGATTTTAACATTATTACGATCTTGAGCACAAATTTAATAAGATTCATCTTTCCCAAGACAAATCTGCCCCCGGGTAGGAAATAGGATTTCGTTGTCACGCTTTCGCACGGCCAATTTTACCCTCCGGTTTTTCTATCTTTTATCTCATATCCTAACTTCTCTGGTCAGTTAATTGTTAGGTTATATGTTGCGATTCATCTTGGTTAATTACTTCAATCCGAATATTATCAATACGTTGCAAAATAGAAAAAGATTCAATTAACTCAATTTTAGTAAAATTTTACTTAGACAACATTCCTTTACCAAAAAGATCGTAATAAAACGATTACATAACTTTGGCTAGTTATTAGATTTAGCCTAAAAACATTATAACGACTAAAAAGATAAAAACAAACATAACAACCGTAAATACTTTAGAAATTTTACCCGATTACAAATGCTGAATCAGAGGTCGTATTCTTCCGGATATTACAACGACTTCAACAACACCGAACTTCCGATAATTTACCGAGCATTACAACAATACTACGATATTATTATTTTTGGCATAAGGCCTATTTACAACTACTAAATAAAAAGAAAATAAGAAGGAGGAGATATATATATATATGCTATATGTATATATATATTGGTACCCTTCTTCTGCTCTGCACTGATGCTCCTTATATAGAAATTTGGATGAAGGCCGGACCGGGCCGGGTCATAGCCGGACTGGGCTGGTGTAATCATCACATTCATCTCCCCTTAATTTCCAATTTTCGGATATAAATTATATATTTTGGAATAAAACTTCTAAAATTCATATCTCGAGTTCTGGATCTCCAAACAACATGATTCAAGAGGCATCGGAAAGCTCTCGGAAAAATCTACAACTTTCATGAAGGACTCTTCTTCAGAAAATGTCGTTTTGATGAGCCATTCGTTTGTCGAAGATATTTCTCGATTACCACTAAATCGAATCGATTAGCCACTTGACCACTTCGATTGACCACTTAAGCAATTCGATTGACCACTTAAGCTCGTGACATTCTCTAAATCCTTTCAGAGATATGATTATACTTCAAAATTTCGATTCTCGGGGTCTTGGCTTATACATCTGCAATAAAATACCACAAATACCCACGTAAATCTGACACGACATTCCGATTTACTAAAATCGGTACAAAATGATAACTTTTCACTATTATTACTAAGTTTTATTACTAACTACTCTAAACTATAAAGATTAACATTTCATACTATTTATATCATAATTTCATATATTTTATATAGAATTCGTTGATAAACATAATAATATAACGTATATTTAATAATATAAAAGTAGTATATCAATAACCTTGAGGCAAGAATCTTAGAAATAACCTTATAAGTTACATTGCAGCAGGATATAGGCCTGTAATCACCGACAACAGCAACATGAGAGCTCTTAGGGATTCAATGTGTAAGTTAAGGATCTCAAGAGTCCCACATTTATAAGTTCTTTCATGGTAAATAATAGTATCATATTAGTTACAAATCCTTTTTTAAACTCTTCATGTTAAACGAAATAGGAAGATGATTCATCTTCTTTTATATCATACTTGGTAGTATCATTTACTTGTTGATCCTAGGCTTTTGGTCGTACTATCTATTGCGACGTTTCCTTTTTTCTTCTTTTTTTTCCTCTTTTTTCATCCCCCTTTTTCCCTGCCGCCCTTTTTCCTCCTATAAACTAAAAAATAATAACGTTAAACGATGTAAGTATTTTCGGCCTCTTTTCCACCGCTTTCTTCTTCCCCCAATGGTTACGAAGGATTTCCACTTCTGTTTTTCTTGCCAATTGATGGAGGTTCCGCCCGTTGGATTCTGGGTACAAATGATTCTACCTATAAATACCGGTATTTGGGGGAATGGAGCACTTTACGTTCATATGCTCTGGGTATTTCTTCTCTTCGCTTCTTACTTTCTCGATTATTTTTTCCTCTGTTCTTGCTCCGTTAATTGATGATGATGGTTTATGTATCCATACTGATTATGATAATTACTCAGTATTTCCTTTTTCCCCTGACTTAATTTTATTGCTTGCTTGTTGGCTCTTGGCAGTTTGGCTGGATTGGTGGCTCTGTTTTAGACTTCTGTTGCTGCTGCGCTTATAATCAGGTTCATCTTCCTCTTCCTTTATTGACCTATGTGCTTTCTTCGGTGCTTTGTCATGTCTTCATGTTATGATACTGCTGATGTGGTTTTGTGATGGGTTTTCCTTACCATTGTACTGTTTTGGGGGTAGGGGGTTGCATTGGTGTTGCATGCACTTTCTGCTTTAGAATCAGGGTGTTCTCAGGTTATTGCATGTGTACCTTTGTTGATGGCTAGGTCATTATTAGGTTCTGTGATGGGTTTTCCTTACCATTGTACTGTTTTGGGGGTAGGGGGTTGCATTGGTGTTGCGTGCATTTTCTGCTTTAGAATCAGGGTGTTCTCAGGTTATTGCATGTGTACCTTTGTTGATGGCTAGGTCATTATTAGGTTTGTAGGGTGTTTTCCCATGGTTTTGGGTTGTATCAATGCTTGTGCTGGCTGGGATTGGTGGTGTAGAGTGTTGCATTTGCCTTTTGGGGTGGTCTGGTATTGTCAGGTTATTTGGGTTTTCTTGCTGATTTACTTATAATCAGGTTCATTTTGCTCTTAATTTATTCACCTCTGTCATTTCTTCGGTGCCTTGTCCTGTCTCCATGTTTTGATATTGCTGATGTCGTTTTCTGATGGGTTTGGGGGGTCTGCATTGGTGTTGCATGCACTCACTGGTTTATAATGAGGGTATTCTCACCTTATTGCATCTGTACTCTCATTTATGATCAGATTATTCTTAGCTTTCTAGGCTGTATTTCCATGGTTTTCGGTTGTATGTATGCTTGTGGTGGGTGGAATTGTTGGTATTGAGTGTTGCCTTTAGGTTTGGGGTGGTTTGCTGTTCTCAGGTTATTGCATGTGTGCTTTAATTTGTAACCAGGTTATTCATAGGGTTGTAGCTGTTTTGCCGTGGTTTCGGGTTGTATCACTGCTTGTTCTCGGTGAAATTCATGGTGTTGGGATGGTTTGGTGTTATCAGGTTATCGCTTTTCTGGTCTGATTTGTAGTCAGGTTCTTCTTAGGTTTGTAGGTTGTTTTCCCATGGATTAGGGTTGTATCGCGGCTTGTGGTGGGTGTTGTTCATGGTTTTGGTTGTTGTCTTTTCGTTTTGGGGTGGTTTTCCCTTAAATCTGTGCAGATTTATTTTGGGATTAGAGTGCTTTCATATCCATTGTTGTGGTGATTTTTAGGTTTGCTTCCCTGTACTCTTTTTTCTCTGCCATGTTTGGCCATGAATCTATGCTCTGTTGCTGTTGGTGGTGGGTAAAATTGGTTGTGTAGGTTTTCATACAATGTGTCTCGCTTGTGCTGCAGTTTCTCTGTACGTTGTGCGTTTGTTTTTCGGCGGCTTCGTTTCCCACGGCAGGTGAGCTCCTCATTTTATCCTCGGGGTATTTTCGTTCGTGCCTGCTTTTACGTTGTTTGTAGCTCCTTAAGGGGGCTTGTAAATTGTGTTGTGCCTTGTGCTTCCTTTTTAGTTAGGCTCTTCAGATTATTCACTTGAATCTTTGCTGCTATGTTATCCGCCGTTGATGCCCTTTATCTTCTTTATGTTCCTGTCTTGGTACCTTGCCTGTAATTGCTTAGTGTGCTCCGTTGATGGATAACTCCGGCCGTGATGAGAGGAATCAGAAACGGCGTAAGGCATACGCTGAGATGGATGCTGATAAGAAAGCAGCTATGCTTGCGCAGCGGCGTATGCGTTACGCGGCGAGCAAGGGGGTGAGGGTGTTAGGATTGGCGCGCCGGTCGTGGGTGGCCTTCATGGAATTGTCTCATACCCCAAGAAATACCCCCCATTTTACCCCCGGAGGTAGCAAACTCTGCAGACGTTTCTGCTGACACGGGAACGAGTCAGCTACAGCCTGCTTTGGCAAGGTCAGGCGGTCCGATCTTCCGGGCTGCTCATATAGACCAGGGTCTTTACCCTTCCGGCAGGGTTCAGTGGCCGGCTGTGGATGCCGGCCCTCCTGGACGCTTGGAGCGTGTACATGGTGTGGTGGCCTCAAATGAGTTGCTATTCTCCCCTGACTGTATGTACTGCGGTGCTAAGCATTTTTACCATGAACCTCCGGGTTTTTGCTGCTCCGAAGGAGAGATAAGCATTGTTTTGCCCCCTATGGCTGCTCCCCTTGCTAGGTTGTTTACAGCCTCTGATCCTGAGTGTGACGCGTTTAGGATGTATGTACGGACCTACAATAATAACTTGGCTTTCACCACGTTCTCCGCCCGAAAGGATGCTGAGTTGATGAAGAACAGACACGGTGTTTACACGTTCAAGGTGCAGGGTAAGGTGCACCATTATTTGGCCTCCTTTACCGGCGATGTTGACATGCCAACTGGTGTCAAGTTTTACTTCTATGACCCTGAGGTAGAGCTCAAACAACGGATGGACAGCTCGTCCGGGTTTTCCAGGGAGGTTATGCTCACTTTGATGCAGGTTCTGGCCGACAATCCCTACACCCGTTTTTACGGCACCTCAGGATTTGGGCTGTGTGGACGATTATAGGCTGTATTTGGTCACAAATCCTAGGCTTGACCAACGTGTGTACAATGAGCCTACGTGTGCAGACGTGTCCGGCATTGTATGCGTGGATGGGGATGATAGCTCCCCTGGAGAACTGCATATTCAAATCTACACAAAGAATGCGCCCCCTACAGAATTTGCCACAACTACGGGTGCTATGACTCTCTCCAGTACCCCCTACTGTTCCCGCATGGGGAAATCGGGTGGCATTGCGACATCGAGAAACTTCCACCTAACATGCGGAAAAGTGGCTACAGATGTCGAGACCCACTAGCAAACAGGTCATCTTTTCCGGCTGGTGCTGATGAGCTTCTATCTCAGGAACAGCAAGGTAATTCTACGCGCGGTTCTTTTGAGAACACGTGTTGCTACTTTCTGTACTCTTTGCTAACTGTTTTACCTTCAATCTAGCGCACGGGGAGGGGATCCGAAAGTGCAATAATGTCTCATGCCGGGAGTACTACTGTTATAAGTTACAGATACGCGACGATGACCGGTCTATGGTACTCCATACTGGGGGGCTATTCCAACAGTATATTGTGGACATGTTTGTAAAGATTGAGACGTCTAGGCTTGAATACATGTACAAGCACCAAAGGGAGATAAGAACGGAGAGTATGCAGGGGATACTCGATAGTATTGCAACCGGAAATAGCTCTGGCCATGCAGTGGGTAGAAAGGTGATCATTCCTCCCTCTTTAGTTGGTGGCCCCCGAGATATGAAGAAGCGCTACCTGGATGCTATGTGCTTGGTCCAGAATTTTGGAAAACCGGACTTCTTCTTGACAATGACTTGCAATCCAGCGTGGCCTGAAATAACCAAGCATCTGCTTCCTCACGAGCTAGCCCAGAATCGGCCGGACTTATTGGCCCGTGTTTTTAAGGCCAAGCTTGAAATGCTTAAAAATGAGCTTTTGAAGGACAATGTGTTCGGAATACCCGTGGCCTTTGTTTACTCGATAGAGTTCCAGAAACGTGGGCTACCCCATGCACACTTACTTCTCATCATGGACAGAGATTCAAGGCCCTTGAATCCAGAGGCATACGACCGGCTTATCAGTGCTGAGTTGCCCGATCCTTCGGTCAATCCGTGTTTGTATGCCCTGGTTCTGAAACACATGGTACACGGCCCGTGCGGGGTGCTGAATCCACAATGCCCTTGCATGCGCGATTCGAAGTGCAAAAATAAATATCCTAAGGAATTCCTCCAATATACCACCCATGGGTGCAATAGTTACCCGCACTATCGGCGGCGCAATACGGGCATCTTGGCAAGGGTGAGAGGGCACGAGATTGATAACCGCTGGATTGTGCCTTACAATCCTTACCTACTTGAGAGGTATGACTGCCACATTAACGTTGAAATTTGATCGACTATTAAGCTTGTGAAATATATGTACAAGTATATCTACAAAGGGCCTGACAGAGTTGCTTTTCAATTGGGCGGCGCCATAGCCGACGACGAAATTAAAGAGTACCCGTAAGGGAGATGGGTTGGTCCTCCTGAGGCTGCCTGGAGAATTTATGCTTTTGATTTGTTTGAGATTCACCCATCAGTGGTTGACCTGCAGCTGCACCTGCCTGAGAATTATATGGTTTCCTTTGGCCCTAACCAAGACTTGGAGAGTATAGCTAGCAACAAATTTTTAGGCAGGACCATGCTCACACAGTTTTTCGAAACAAACCGTACCAATGCGCGTGCTGCCAGTCTTAATCTACTTTACAGGGACTTTCCGAAGTACTTTGTTTGGGATATAGGGAAGCGGGCATGGTCGGATCGGAAAAAGGGTAAGGTGGTTGGCCGTGTGGTTTCTACCAGCCCTAGGGAGGGCGAAAGGTACTACCTCCGCTTCCTGCTTAGCCACGTCCCAGGTCCTACATGTTACCAGGACCTTTTGACAGTGAATGGTCATTTGCACAACACTTTTCGAGAGGCTGCTTTGGCACGCCATTTACTTGTGTCGGATAATGATCTAGATATGTGTCTTGATGAGGCGGTCCTTCAGCAAATGCCTCGGCAACTGCGGCAGCTGTTTCCGTCTGTGCTTGTATTCTATGCGCCGTCTGACCCGTGGAGGCTGTGGGAGAAGTATGCAGACTCTCTTTGCGAGGACTACACACGGTTGCACTCAGGTTTAGCACTAACTGCGTCCGAGATTCACATGAAAGGTTTACAGGATCTTTCTATGCTGCTTAGTCACATGGGGAGACAGTTATCCGATTATGGCCTTGGCCCTGAAGCAGATTTGGTACGCCAAGGGGACATTGGTTCGAAGGAAATGGAATATGAGATGAATATTCAGGTCGATGACAGTGACCTACTTAGTGCGCAAAGGCTGAACGAGCAACAGCAGCGTGCGTACAATACGAGCAACAGCAGCGTGCGTACAATATGATCATGGAGAAGGTCATGAAAAATGAACCTGCGGCGTTCTTCATAGACGGACCAGGCGGTACAGGGAAGACTTATCTCTACAGGGCTATACTGGAGGCCTTAAGATCGCAACGTTACATTGTGTTGGCTACAGCTAGCTCCGGTGTAGCAGCCTGCATATTGCCGGGGGGCCGAATAGCGCAATCACGGTTCAAGTTACCCTTGCATAACGATGAGCACAAGATAGCTAACGTAAGTAAGCAATCGACAACAGCGACGTTGCTTAGAGAGGCAAAAGTTATTATTTGGGATGAGGCTCCCATGGCCCATAGGAGTCTATTGAAGCTTTTTCGGAAATGCTAAAAGATATCACTGAGGTTGATCAGCCGTTTGGTAACAAGGTTGTTGTCTTTGGGGGTGACTTTAGGCAGGTACTACCAGTGGTCACAAATGCGATTAGGCAGGAACAACTTGACGCCAGCCTTTTTAGCTCGCCTCTCTAGCCAGCCCTTAACAAGCTAAGGTTAACTGATAATATGCATGCCAGGGCAGACCCGTTTTTCACGGAATTCCTGATGCGCACTGGTGATGGTACAGAACCTGAAGACGAGAACAGAAATATCAGCCTGCCAGGCAATATGGTAATCCCGTTTAGGGAGAAAGGGAGCTCGTTGCAAGAGCTGATAACCTTTGTTTACCCAGACCTAGGTGCGTTTGCATCTGACTACAAATCAGCCATGTCTCGTGCATTGCTTGCACCTACAAACGACTGTGTGGATGACATCAATGAGGCGATGTTACATAATATGCCAGGGGATATTACAACATACATAAGCAACGACGTTGCCATTGACCCGCAACACCGTGGAGACTATGGCGATTTCTTGAATTCGTTGCACCCCAGTAGCTTGCCCCCGCATAAGTTGGCACTAAAGCCCAACTGTCCAATTATGCTGCTAAGGAACCTGAGCCCCATGCAAGGACTCTGTAATGGGACAAGGTTGATATGCAAAGAACTTCTAAACCACACAATTGTTGCCGAGATTGCAACCGGCCCATACGCTGGCACTACTACCCTATTGCAGAAAATCCCACTGGAATGCTCTAGCGAGGACAGGTGTGCAATACCCTTCAAACGTTACCAGTTCCCTGTCCGCCTATGTTTCGCGATGACCATCAACAAAGCTCAAGGTCAAACCTTGGATCGAGTTGGCGTCTACTTAAGGGAACCGGTTTTTTCACATGGGCAGCTATATGTGGCACTCTCGAGGGCGAAAAAAGCAGCGTCTGTTAAAGTGCTGATTGTGCCACCAACTTTTGTAGACACCTCACATTGTACAACCACAAGAAACGTGGTTTACCGTGAGATACATGAACGAGTGGCGGAACAGTGACTGGCGCTAACTGTACATAATCACTTAACATGCACCGGTGCGTTCCTATGAAAGGCGCAGTTATGATGAGATGATATGCAGGCTGGTTAGCAACCTTACCTTAATTCATGGCACAGGTCTGTTTCACATGTGGGGTACATTTGCTTCTTTTTGTGAATTAAAAAAAAATGCTTAAACTTTACCCTAAATCATTTGCACGGCTAATCCTTTACGAAAAATCGCGTGGAGCCCTGGCTTTTCTGTCAAATTCACATTCTCGGTTATTCGTTTAAGGAGCTTCATGCATCCTACCTTCTACTTATAGCCTTAACCTTACTTCTTTACAGAAATGCCTGTTTGGTTATTGTGCTTAAAATAGATTTCCATTCTATGATATTGTACGCTTTAAAATTGATCCGATTTGCCTCGTTTTGCATTTATTCAGGGTGATATACTTGGAATATCTTAATTTATCAATAACCACAAAAATTGTAGGATAATGGCACCAGAAACATACATCTGCAGTGTGTCGGAGAAATGCAAAGCTTGGAGGGTGAAAGTCCTCGTAACGGAGAAGAGCCTGGTTTACACCAACGAAAAAGAAACTAGGTTGCATAAGCTTATTCTCCAGGATAGCAAGGTAAATAACCCCTATAAAAAAAAGGTTGGCTCTCTGTTATTCTTATCATCGATCTAACACAAATTAAATGCCTTCTCCTGTCCTGCGTATATTGTGCTGTAGGGTGACAGGGTTGATGGGATAATATGGGGGAACAAAATAGACATACTACAGGAAACCCTGGAACCATTTCTCACCTACATTGTTGGTGGAGCGAAAATACAGCCCATGAAAGGAGACTTCAAATATGCCACTCCTGGTATAACAACTCAATGGGTGTTGACAAGGAGGGTATTTATAAAATTGGTCACCGACGAAGCCGAGAGAATTCCCTATCCGCCAGTTCAATCAGTCCAGTTCAGGGACATTGCCTCCTTGGCGGACACAGGAGCCCCAATAGGTATTACTTCTGCTCACTAAAGTTCAAGGCTGCATGTAGGTTTTATTCCTCGTATCAGAAAGCTTGTAAACTGCATTTAGATTATTATGCTTTTGTGTGGCTTAAAAACCTTAATCACTGTCATTTTTTGGTGGATTTTTCTGCTCAGTACAGTTATGAGATTGCCTTCATCTAACTCCTCATATCAGGAAGGTTAGAGAGTGTATTTTGGTTAGCTTTTTGCCTCCAAAACCCGAACGATGTTATATGTTGGTTAGGTGTTGAGCATGTAAAGCTTAAACATTCTGCATTTTGTTTATTTCTTCCTACTCTGCATGGCTAAAGACTACACTTTGGTTTTTATGCATTTCTGTGAAATTGTGCATTTCCTTCACTGGTATTCAATGATACATTCCAATAGGCCCATAAATTGTTGGTATATTTTCTTTTTTATCCCATTAATTCTTTGTGTGCGTGTGTTTGCTTTAACTTCAAAGCTTTATGCTTTATCAACTAGGATGAGCATGGCTTGAAAGAAAACAGTTTGTTCACAATAAATGAAAATACTTTCATATCTCTAGGAAGAATCATTTCTGCATAACATGGATGCTTTTCTGGATTTTCCATAGTTTTATGTGTGGGGGGTTGAGGGGAGGTGGTGGTTAAAGCTGTCTTTCTATTGCAAGAGTCTGAATTTATTGTCTTTCTGATATTTCTCTGCTAAATGAATACCTTGATAATGTATTAACAAGTGGTATACAATGTTTTGGTAATTAATCCTCGAGGTTTAAGGTTGTTTTTTCTGTTAAATTACCTTTTTCTATTCACCTGAGCAGGTAGTGTATTATTGGAAATTGGTATTCTTCGCCTTACAACCGTAGCACGCTACCATGTTACTGCGTACTGAATGCTTCGTGCTTTTTAGTTGTGATAGACATACTAGCTGTGGTCCTAGATGTCAAGGAACCGAGGCTGGTACCTACTCATGGAAAGCTGTCCCCTGTAAGAGAATGCACCGTGGTGCAAAGCGAGTAAGACATAATGACGCATCTCTCATGCCGCACTCTATGCAATTATACTTCTTGCATAAATCCCCATCCCCCCCACCCGTGAGCTACGGAATTTTACTGACAATACCTAACCACCTATGTGTAAAAAACAGTATGGAACCTGTAAAGCTTACGCTGTGGGGAGACTTCACCGAACACAAGGTGCTGAACTTTTCAGGATGAAAAAAGACATGCCGATCATACTCTGCAAAGGTCTCAGGGCGACATCCTTCAAAGGTAACACTGCCCTCCGGCCGCCGGTATAAACAAACGTTTTCTCTACCAACTTATGTCGGTTAACCTGTTATACGCTGTGGCAGGGACATCACTGTCGACGATCCCATTCTCCTTCGTCAGCCTGGACCCGATTATCCCCAAGGCAACCACTCTCCGTGGATGGTAAGACCTGGTCATCCAAACTCATTACATTACCTTTTAGAAGAAAAAAAAGAAAATATGATACATCAGCTTTCATAGGTGTGACTCACGTATAACTCCCGAACCCTGTCCCCCATATAAGCCTTAGCTAAAGCCTCTGTTCGTATCTTCTCTGACATTCACAGGGTGCAAAGCCATCTCGAAGAACTAGGCCAGATTGCCGGAGAGCCTGTCCGCAACCACCTGGAAGCAGCGGTCAACAATCTTGAGCCTATACAACTCAGACAACTCTGCGAGATACTGCCCGATACACAGGTAAAAACTACAACCGCTACACGATTCTACCCACAGTTACCTCGAAGGCTTGCATTTCCTGCCAGCCCTGCTCCCAACAGATTTGTAACTACGGGCGGTCCTGTCTAACACCCGTTACACCATGCCTCTAATCCACAGGCAGCAAAGGTGGCAGTCACAATGAGGATCGTGGACATTCACCAGAATGTGGCATACACTACGTGCCCAAATTGTAACAAGTCGCAGGAAGCTCTAGCAGCCGAACAATTTCGCTGCCACAGTTGCCAGGGAGATTACACGGCAGTACCACGGTAAGCAAGTGACACATTCATTAGTGACCCACATCGAAAACACATTGTACCTAACCACTGCTATGTCCGAACAGCTGCAAGATAGCTGTGCAACTGAGTGATAGCACTCGCAAGGTTTCAGAAACTTTGTTCGACAAGAGCGCTGACAGGCTTCTAGAATGCACTCCTACAGAAATTCAGGCCATGGATGACCAGGTAACGAACAACAAATACACTCCAAACTCTTTCGATGACTACAACCGTAAACACTACTAACTCCAAATGCCACCCTGTATGTCCAGACAATGGCTAGGCACCTCCAGAAGATAGATGACAAACTAAAAGCTCAACAGGTCATTGCTCAGATCAGGGCCACGAGGAAGAACTTCAGGGACAAGATAACAAGGTATTCGGTCCAGGAATGGGTCGCAGGTACGGAGGGAATACGTCCAACTCTCGCCCTGGAAGCTGGGGCAGCCAGCAGCCAACCAAGCATCACGAGCAACAACGCACCCGCCAATGCCGCAGCAGAGCCCGACAAAGATACAAGCCCCGCAAAGAAGGCACGGGTCCAGCCAACAAAGGAGACAGAAGATGGTACTCCAGGGGCCAAAGAATAGGAAAGAAAACAGTGGTAAGCAGCATAGAAAAAAATATCCAGCAAATCTCTTTTGATTCCAGCAGGTATTTTGCATGGGAAGCAGCATGTTTTGGTATGGGAAACAATTCCAGCAAATCTCTTTTGATTATCAGGTCATCATTGCTGCCGTATTTTGTTGTAAAGAAACAGAAAACATGACACCAGACTAACTAGGCTGTTAGCCTTGGAGTTTAAATGCTTTTAACTTCCCATTCTTACAGTTGTCACGCAAAACCGTCTCCTCCCTCATTCGTATACAGGTGTATGATCGACTGAATTACATCGACACCGCAACAATAAAAACCCAAAAAAACTAAACACCAATAAAAACAACCACAAAAGTAAAATTATTCGTACACCATTACAGATAACCATTAGGAAGGTTACAAGGTCAATTTATTGGTACCCAACCTAACACTACAACAACAAACACAATAACAAAGCACCGGGCCAAGGCATAAACATTGCATTTCAGGTTCCTGCCTTAGACAGAACATAATCACTTGCCACGACGTACACCGGTAGCGAACACCCTGCAACACCACCGTGTTCTGCCTCCATCTCGACATTATCCCCTTCCTTACCCTTGCCAAGCCCGGCTGCATGACCATGATCATGATTCGCATTGACAAGCTTAAAGTACTTCCCACGCCATAAGTTCACCAACCTGCTTTGCTCCTTATTCTCAACCATGTAATGCCTAACTTGCTTCGACTTCTGCGCAACGTTCTCCTCAGAATGGTCCCTTTGCTTAGCAAGGCTTTTCGGAACACGATCCGGATATGATTTTACAAGCTCCATATCTCCGGGTAATATATCCACTTCACCCTCCTTCACCGGAATGGGTGGAGCATAGACATCAAATACACCTTCTTCAACTTCATATGCAATTGCAGGGTACATAGCCTCAAAATCCATCTCCAAAAGCCTGCACACACAATTGGAAGTAAGCAAACACCACATTTATACCAGTCCAAAAATAATTCCCCAACCACCACAGGTCAAGATTCCACACAATTCAATACACCTAAGTAAATGTCACATTAATACAAACGCAAACCAATGTGACATTAATATAACCTTTGACCACAACCCACAAAAAACAAGAGCAAACAACTACCCCAAATAAATAGAATGCAGCCACAAATAAAGATAACTAAGATACATATAAAAAAAACCGAATATTATATCCAACTGAGGGCCCAAAACGCGCATCACGTGTTTACCGCCACTAGTCTTTCTATATATATCTCCTTGTATGAAGTAATGGTAGAGATAAAGTATTAAGAAAAGTCCAATCTCTTTTTTTGTTACATTTTTGCTCTTATAGTTTAGTTTCTATCTATTTTTTTTAAACACATAATTAGTGTGAGATTCTACAAAAATTTGAATCAAATTCCAAAAACATACCAAGTCTTGTTTGATGGGATTATTTCATCTACACAATTGAAGCGAGTGTTGAATCAATTTCCTAGCTATTATACGAATACGCGTCAATGATGTGGCGAATTGAGCGTATGCAGGGAAGAGTTTTGTCTACAATAACAACTACATCTTCGAGATCAAGAAATTATTCCTCTATTTATATTACTCATTGATTTTAATGTTTAAAGCACAATTTTACATGGATTATGTGATCTTGGTTTTTTTTTTCCTCGTAATAATTTTCACCCATAGATACCTTTGTCCTTTCACTTCACTTGATTATTAGCAGTGACGGACCCAGGAAAATTTTCCAATGAGAGCCAAATTCAAAAAAAATACCTTTGTCCTTTCACTTCATGTGCTTATTAGCAGTGACGGAAAAAGTGGGAAAAAAAACTCAACAGCCAAGTCTCAAACCCATTACCTTAGGATAAGTAACAAAGCTTCTAATCAGTTGAACTAAATGAATATTTTTTATTGAAATCGTTTGTAACAATATACATACACAATGTTATTATTACAAGAATGATATATTAGTAATTTCGCCCGGAAATTCGAGTGGGAGTTTACCCCACCCATAATGGGCTGGGTCCGTCCCTGCTTATTAGAATACTTGCAAAGATAAGCCTAGAAGATCGTTACGTGCACATGTGAATAATCCAAAATATTTTAATTAAAGGCTGACTTGTGGAGTACGTGGCTGCTTAATCTTTGGCCAAGTAGTTATTTTGTTGTGTAAAGATGCTGTTTTGTTTTAGTCGTGTAAGGTGTCTTACTTTCTAGGAGATGTGATTGTAGCAGTTATTTTCTCTCTCTTGTATATAAACTACTGCAATATTAGAACCGAGGCAGCTTGTTGAATCAATATCTTGTGGCTAACTCTCACCCTAAGTAGAATATCACTATAACAGTTTTCTAGCTTTGATTAGGACATTGGTTTCAGAGATAAGTTTACATGGGATAAAACAAAGAACGGATCGAGAATCTAGAATCATGAATTGAAGGACTTCAAGAAGGCTTCTGACGATCCAAAAATCATCAGGGTAAACTCCTAGGGTTCTTCCCTTGGTGATAACCTAAGGGTGCTCCAGAAACACAAAGAACGATGAAAGAGATGGGGAGATTTGGTATGTTTTAGATTGCACTTGAGATGTTGTTTCTCAAGCTGCCTACGTATCCAATGGTGTATTGGAATCATGTCTTCGTAGTTCCTTAGGGATGGTTTATATAGAGAAGAGTTATGCCCTAAGGCGGCGTTGGCCTTGTCCTTGTCCTTGTTGGGCTTGGATTGCCGTGTTCCCTAAGGAAAAGATAAGGATTATTTGATCTCCTTGATTGTAGGAGATAATTACGGTATTCGAATATTTGTATTAAGTGATAGAGATTGGAGTCTTTATGGCTCGGGATTCTTTCGTAGTTATCTGTTTATCATAAACGTGGGGAATACAATTAGGGACCGACTCTGGCCGACTTAGGTGGCCCGAGCCGGACTCGTTGAACCAACCTACAGAGGTCGGGGAGAATAGCCGAGCTGTCATGAGCTCAGAGTCTTGTGTGTAGAATAATAGGTCCAAGAAGGACTTAGCCCAACCGATAAGGTTGGTCAAAGGTAGGATAGATTACAAGTGTTGGACGACCCGCACAGGTCGGGGCTGAATCCGGACTTGGTCTCGAGGATTGGAGGTCGGTGCTAGGTATGGTCGATCCGGGAGAGATGGAGTGACTAGCCAGACTGGGTCACTCGGAGTCGTTTCTCTCTCCCTACTTAGTGTTGAGCCACTGAAAAGGTGCCACGTAGGTAGGACCATTTTCTGGCAGCATCATAAGCCCCCTAGATCCAGCCGACCCCTGGTCGGTTCGGATCTATCGAAGTGGTGGCTCGACACGGATGTTTAACTTGTGGATTTTGAAGTTGATTTGGGGTTGACAGGTGGAAAAGCCAATTGTGACGTCACCACAACTGTATTAGGAATTGAGGTGTTGCTGCCCACTATGGTGGTTGCGTGGCGGCGCTCAAGAACAAAGATGAAGAAAATGTTGTGTTTGTGATTATGAGCTGAGCCGTGTAAGGCTGCCTACGTACCCTTAACTTGTAAGGGATCAAGCTCAATTTGCGTAATTCTTCAAAGATGAGAACCCCCTTTGTCAAGGGTGTGATGCTGCTATTTATAGGGCCACGAGTTGACTGTTCAAAGAGCGGGCAGACTGGGAAGCTGCCGAACCGCGATCGGTCTTGGAGTGCCAAGCTGAAGAGCTGGCGAAATGAGAGCCTATGGCGAGTCGAGAGCTTTGGGGCATGATAACGTTGTTTATGAACTTTGTTGCCTAACTGTGTTGGCTTTGTTCACGTTAAAGGACGGCGGATTGGAGGGGCGAGCAGGTTGAGCCCCCAGTGCTTGGCATCAAACCAGTTGCTTGTTGCTTTATTTCCATCACCTCAGCTCACAACGGGAATCGTGAAGGTACGAGGCGGTCGTGATCGTGCTTGGCTTGGTCCGGCCTATTAAGGGGCAGACTGACTGGGCTGAGGGGACCTATCTGTTTCTAGGCTTACTTACAGGATAGGTTTGGATCCAAAGAAAGAGATGGTGCAAATTTGTAACGACTTGATATACCGTTGGTCGAAGTGAATTTTTTTAAAGCGATCTACTGAGATAACGTAAGGCTCATATAGCATAGTGCACCGGTGTTGCGCTTAGATAGCAACCGGTTTCAAGCGTGTCAGGCTTGAGAGCTTAAGGACACAATTTTGAGAAGTCTCGCTCGGGGGCGAGCTTTAAATATGATGCCGAGCCGGAGTCGGGCATGCAAAGATCAGATTGCCTATCTTACATAGTTTATTGAGTTTGAACTATGGAGTAGGAGCCGATCTCTGGGATGACTGATGTGGAGCTAGATGATGATGGCTTCGAGGCCATGGGATACGCAAGCTTGCTTTTCTTATTCAAGTGTTTTATTTTGATAGTGTTTCTTTCTTGCAGGGAAACTGAATTGGCCAGGACATTTTCCCCCGGCTAGGAAAGTTTACTGGAGGTTTGAAAAAGAGGGATGCCGACCTGCGATAGACCAGGCTCTGTTGGATCCAGTGATAATGAGATCAAGGCTCTCTAGAAGCAATTCTGGGCTCTGGAGGTTAAGCTTAAGTCAGAAGGGAAGTTTACTGGGAAGGTCGAGCTGGAAGCTGCTATTCCAACTTGGATTGCAAAGGCCATCCAAAAATGTGAGGCTTCAGAGGAGTTTACTCAAGCTTTGTCGTGGACAACTTTCCTAGCAAGGCTCTTTATGAGCTCGGGTGAGGGTGCGGTCTATGACAACCGTTTGAAGGGCTTCTCGGAGGGAGTAGACATTGTGTCCGAGTGCTCCTGCCGTGTTGTGGCTGCTCTTACCTCTGCTTTTGAGCCACCGCAACGTTCAGCCCCTGGTTCTTAGGTCAGAAGGCTTGTGGACTTGTAGTTTTTTCTTTGAAGTTTTATTTCAAACGAAATTGTAAAATGAAATTGTAATCCATACAATTTGATAACAGAAGGAGTATTTTGTTAAGTTCACAGTTTTAACTTTATTCCGAGCACTTCTTTAAGTACTTGATTATGGTAGAGGTATCTCGCCCCCCAGTATGCCATGGATTAACTTGTAGTTTTGGATGGCATAATAAAGGTTTGGTCATGTTTTTTTTCGGGTTTGTCCTACAGGTGACGAATGCTGTTATGTCCGACTTGCGGACTGAAAGAGGTCATCTTACAAACTCATTGAGTCCGATCTGCGGAGTTCAATTGAGTCGACCCATGGACTTTGGGTCGAGTCCGACTTAGGGACCTAAGGAGCTTGTCCGACAAACTTTGCTGAGTCTGTCCTACGAAGTTGGTCAGGAGGTTTCCTGGAGGTTGGGGGAAGCCTCAAAGGAGTCTAATGTCAAAAAGAGATTGCCGAGTTGAGGCAAACCCGAGGGAAGCTCGGGTCGAGCTCGGAGACAAGGAGATAAAGGCTTTCCAGGATTAGCTTTTGGTCAAAGAGGCGGATCTGAAATCTGTGCCGGGCTAGTTGGATGCGGAGACGAAGGGTAGGGATTAGGTCGTTTCTGAGCTCCAAACAAAGTCGTCTAAGCTGGTGAGGTATATTTATCCCGACGAGCCGGGTCTACGGCAAGCGGGTGAAAGACTAAGGCAAGAGTGGACATTGTGTCTGTTGTTTCTTTCTCGGCTCCTTCTTCAGAGCCACAGAATCCAACCCTCAAGGTTTAGCTTAAGGGCTCTGTTATTTTGTTTTTGATTGGCGTAGAGAAGTTGTTCTACTTGTTTTGAGTTGTCTGTTATGGTTGATTATTATGTTGATGAGTTTTGTTGTAGTGTTGGGGATGTATGGTATGCCCCCCAGTATGCTATTCATTACATTTAGCTTTTGAATGGCATACTTGTTCTGATTCTGTGTTGCCGGGCCTGTCGAGTGCGTTCGGCTCGCTCAGTCCTGTTAGTTATTCAGTATGCAACTTTGAAGTTTGCACACTTATTGTTTTATGTTGGACCGAGCTCTATTCGTGGGCTCGGGAATCTTTTTGTTGGAAACTCTAGTCAAATTAGATTTATCGCTAAAGCGAGCGGGACTAAGTCTAATCGCCTTTAATACAAACTTAGTTGATAATGTGAAGTTGTAAGAGAGAGCATGTGAAAGTTGCTCGATTTCGAGTCTAGCCTGTAGACTTAATTAGTTTGGTTTTTGCTGAACATGTTGAGTCTGACCTGCGGAGCTCAAGTGTCAGCCTTAGCATTTTGAGTGAAGTCCGCCCTGCGGAGTTTGACTTGTCTGGCCTGCAGACAGTTTAGCATGAAGGTTCGTTTGATCTGCGCGGGTGGCGTGGATATATGTTTTGGCGAGTTGAGTTAGAAGTTTAAGTGTCCTCTCGTGTTAAATATTTACGGGTTGGGTCGGATTTATCAGACCTCGCGTGTTTTTTGCTGAGCCCGACTTGGCAAAGCTCTGGTATCATACTTTAAGGGAGTCAGAAGTATTTCTGACTACTTTAGTGAGTTTGAAGTTTTGCAAACTTCATATATGCGCGTCTATTCTCTAGAATTTAATAATAAATTGCACAATATAACAAGTCAATATGACATTAAAATAGAGTTAAGGAGAACCTGATGGGGCATCAGAGGTGTTGACTGTACCGATGTGGAGTTGTTGGGCGAGCTCGGACAGTTCGGACTGACTTCTCGCATGAAATTATTGGATGAGCAGGGCCAGGCTAGTGCTGACGTCTCGCGTGAAACTGTTGGACGAGCAGGGCCAGGCTGTGCTGACTTCTCGTTTTAGGGGCGAGCGACGCCGAACATGCCCGAATTTGTCGAGCGTGTGTTTGTCCTGTAATTTCATTAAAGGCTATGCATACTAGAGAGAAAAATAATAGTAAATTAACGTACCGTTTGCTTATTGGTGTAATCTGTCAGTGCCGAACTGAAGTCGGTCTTATAGAAGGCTCGCTCTCCGGCGAGTTCCAAAAATGATGCCGAACTAAATCGGACTTATAGAAGGCTCGTCCGAAGGCGAGTTCCAAATATGATGCCAAACTAAATCGGACTTACAGAAGGCTCGCCCGAAGGCGAGTTCCAAATATGATGCCGACTTATAGAAGGCTCGCCCGAAGGCGAGTTCCAAATATGATGCCGAACTAAATCGGACTTATAGATGGCTCGCCCGAAGGCAAGTTCTAAATTTGATGCCGAACTAAATCAGACTTACAGAAGGCTCGCCCGAAGGTGAGTTCCAAATACGATGCCGACTTAAAGAAGGCTCGCCCGAAGGCAAGTTCCAAATATGATGCCGAACTAAATTGGACTTACAAAAGGCTCGCCCGAAGGCGAGTTCCAAATATGATGTCGAACCCAATCGGACTTATAGAAGGCTCGCCCAAAGGCGTGTTCCAAATATGATGCCGAATTAAATTGGACTTATAGAAGGCTCGCCAGAAGGCGAGTTCCAAATATAAGAAAGCTCGTCCCGACTCTTTAGGTCTGAAGAGTTCCAAGAATAAGATAGTTCGATCATTTAAGTTGTAGAAAACCTGTTAAGAGCTTGTATTTTGAGAGCTCAGATTGGGAGAGCTCGGGAGGTCGGCTCGGACCTTGGAGAGTTGAGGAAAAAAACCCGCAGCTTATTTTGGTGTTACAGCAGCAACTCTCGGACGACGATCGGGCATCTAAATGGACTCCGATCGACATGAAATTTTAAGGGCTTGTTTGAACCTCCTTCTTATTAAATATGAACAGTGGAAATTTTGTTTTGACGGCTCAATCTCTGGGAATTAACATTAGATCTGACTGCTGCGTTTTGGTGGTACAGC
Organism: Gentiana straminea; assembly: GCA_036785695.1. Taxonomy (NCBI): domain Eukaryota; kingdom Viridiplantae; phylum Streptophyta; class Magnoliopsida; order Gentianales; family Gentianaceae; genus Gentiana; species Gentiana straminea. The sequence continues at coordinate 6,282,779 of JAVUPR010000224.1, read as the reverse complement.
AGCAGTTTTCCGGCGTTGATCGGGCACCGAAACTGACTCCGATCGGCATGAAATTTGGAGGACTTATTCGCCCCTCTTCCTTGTTCAATCTGAATGGTAGAAATATTTTTCCAACGACTCAATCTTTGGCAATTAGCCGCCGATGTGACTGCTGCGTTTTTTGGATGACACAGCAGCAGCTTTCTGGCGACGATCGGGCATCGAAACGGACTCCAATCGTCGTGAAATTTGGAGTGATTGTTCGTATCTGTTTCTTCTTCAATGTGAATGGTGGAAATCATTTTTCAACAGCTCAATCTCTAGAAATTAGCATCCGACGAGACAGCTGCGTGTTTTGGTGATTCAGCAGCAGCTGCAACTTTATGGCAACGATCGGGGATTGAAACGGGCTCCGATCGTCATGAGATATGGAGAACTTCTTCCCCACACCGTATTCTTCAATCTGAACGGTGGAAATTGTATTTTAATGGCTCAATCTCCAGAAATTAGCCATAGATCTGACTGTGTTTTTTCTGTTGGATTCTGGAGCTTTTCCTGGGATTATCAAGCAAAGAGGCCCTCCTTCTAGTGCCAATGGACGATCCAAAAATCACCGGGGTAAACTCCTAGGGTTCTTCCCTTGGTGATAACCTAAGGGTGCTCCAGAAACACAAAGAACGATGAAAGAGATGGGGAGATTTAGGATGTTTTAGACTGCACTTGAGATGTTGTTTCTCAAGCTGCCTACGTATCCTATGGTGTATTGGAATCAAGTCTTCGTTGTTCCTTAGGGATGGTTTATATAGAGAAGAGTTATGCCCTAAGGCGGCGTGGGCCTTGTCTTTGTTGGGCTTGGATTGCCATGTTCCCTAAGGAAACGATAAGGATTATTTGATCTCCTTGATTGTAGGAGATAATTACGGTATTCGAATATTTGTATTAAGTGATAGAGATTGGAGTCTCTATGGCTCGGGATTCTTTTGTAGTTATCTGTTTATCATAAACATGAAAATACGATTAGGGACCGACTCTGGCCGACTTAGGTGGCCCAAGCCGGACTGGTTGAACCGATTTACAGAGGTCGGGGAGAATAGCCGAGCTGTCATGACTCGAAGTCTTGTGTGTATAATAATAGGTCCGAGAGGGAATTAGCCCAAACGATAAGGTTGGTCAAAGGTAGGTTAGATTACAAGTGTTGGCCGACCCGCACAGGTCGGGGCTGAATCCGGACTTGATCTCGAGGATTGAAGGTCGGTGCTTGGTATGGTCGATCCGGGAGAGATAGAGTGACTAGCCAGACTGGGTCACTCGGCGTCGTTTCTCTCTCCTTACTTAGTGTTGAGCCACTGAAAAGGTGCCACGTAGGTAGGTCCATTTTCTGGCAGCATCAGCTTCAACCGAATAGAGATACGGGTCAATGAAAAGTTTTACCAACTGTAGGAAACTCTTGCTACAATATATGATGTCTTACTTTCCACCAACCAGGCAGCATGAATTAGCTACAATGTTGAGCCTAACATTGGCTCGTCTTGTAGGCGTCCACACAACACGAGGGAGGAAACAAAGATACCTTCGAAGGTGGGCAGCCATGGTTCACTTCTAAATTGACCAAACTGGATTTCCCTCATTTTTGGGAAACAATCCCACAGAATGGTTCACAAGAGTGGATCAATTTGTTGAGTACCAAAGCATTGTTGAATCTTGAAAAGTACCTTTGGCCTCATTTCACATGGAAGGCGAGGCAGATCGATTATGAGGGCAGTGGCTAAAGAGATAATTTACTGAAGAAGGTAAATTGGTGAACTGAGATGTTTTTCCGAGAATAATTGTGGGTGAGGTTGGTCCTATAGATTGCTAAGAATTCGACGACCAAGCATTGTCAAGGGTAATACATGTAGGTTCCGTGCGGGATTATCAAACGGAGTTCGAGTTTGGGTCGCATTCATGGATAGACACAAAATGCTTTGGTTGGCACATTCATGGGATGCCTTAATCCAGAAATAGCTGATGGCATAAGAATGTTCAAGCCAAGATCTTTAAAAGAAGCAATCATCCTACCATGAATTAATGATGAGCAGTTGAATCATCAAAAAAGAATCACATGACCAACCTTGTCAACAAAATTTAAAACAAGTTCACCTAAAAATTGACTCACTCAGGACGAGATGTAGAAAAGAAGGGCTCAACGGCTGTGCTTTAATTGCGATGAGAAATTTACGGCTGGGCATAGGTGTAAAGGGCCGTAACTATTAATGTTTGAAGGAAGCAATGTAATTTCCGAATGTGAAGAAATGGAGGACTCGGTGGAATTTCAGCCGGAGATATCACTTCATGCGATATTTGGATGAGAAGTTATAAAACCGTGCGGGTGATGGAAAACCATTGGACACTATGAGGTGGTTTCCTTACAAACAGTGGGTATACACATAATTTTATTAGTGAATGAGTGGCCAACATGTTGAAAATACCGGTGGTTCCAACAGAACCTTTTAACGTAAAGGTCGCAAATATAAGGCTCCTAAAATGTCGCATAAGATTCGAAAATGTTCCAATTACACTCCAAGGTAATCCGTTTGCACTCACTTTATATGCCTTACCTTTGAGCGGGTTGGATGTGGTTGTAGGTGTCCATTGGTTGGAACAATTAGGAATAGTATCATGTAACTTGAAGTAATTAACAATAGAATTCCACTGGCACAACCAAACTCACAAATTACATGGTATTGGTACATAAAAAATTCAACCAACAACTCTAATGTCTATTTCCACGGATTTAAGGCATGAGAGTTGACACGGGAAAAAGTGTAGGAGAAAAATAGGAGGCAACACAAGGCACGACTCAACACTCACGACTCTAAGAATCCACCGAGAGTTTAGAGCAAGATAAAAGAAGATAAAATCTTCTAAACAAGCTTAAGAGCTTAATATAATTTTATATTGATTGTTCTCTATTTTTGTCAGTAAAGTGACTTAAACTCTACATCTGGTGGAACCAATCTGAAGACTCAGCTGTGTGATGGACAGATGAGAAGTGTATCCAATTCTGTGCATCAGTAGGGTGGAGTCTACTGAGGTTTCTGCCAGCAGGGTAACTATCAGCAGGGTGATAGTCTGCTGAGTACTGGAATACAGTAGGGTCTCACATCCGTTAATTCTGTTATGTGACAGCTATACAGTGTCATTAAAGGGAGGACACGTGTAGGGGTATTTATGGTGCATCAGACAAAGATTCCTTGCGGCTAGGGTTTAGGGATTTGTGCCCATAAATACAGTTGTTGTCTCATTATCTGCGTGTGTTGAAATCTGTAAAATTCAGTGCATAATAAAATATCTCTTTTCTGCCCGTGGTTTTTTACCTCTCCCACTGAGAGGTTTTCCACATTAAATCTGTGTTCTTCTTGTTTCTGTTATCTCTTTTGATTGTTTATGTTTGATTGCTTCTGATTCTGTTTCTTGCATCTGAAGTTATCTCCATCAGTTTTATAACAAGTGGTATCAGAGCCAGGTTCTGGAGAAAACAATCTGTACGATCAACTTCATCTTCACCAAGACCTTCAAAGAAGGTGCTAGGATCCGTGATAAAGTTGTGATCTTTAGCAAGAAAAGATGTCGGCGGTAAACGTAAAAATCGATAAATTTACGGAAGGAACAAGCTTTTGGTCCGTGGCAAATCAAGATGCGTGCACTGTTGAAACAACAGGGTTTGTGGAATCCTTTATTTGACAAACCAAATACAGGAGCAGCAGATTATGCCAGTCTGGAAGAGAAATCACATTCAACCATTATGTTGTGCTTATATGATGATGTTATCACTGAGGTTGCTGAGGAAGACACCGCAGCCAAGTTGTGGAAAAAGCTTGAAAGCTTGTATATGACCAAGCCACTGACCAACAAGTTGTTGTTGAAACAGAGGTTGTTCAGTTTGAAGATGCATGAAGGGAGTCCACTGAGGGAACATCTTGACCAGCTGAACACAATATTACTTGATTTAAGGAATATTGATGTTAAAATTGAAGATGAAGATGCAGCCATAATCCTGTTGGTGTCATTACCGGCATCATATGAAAACTTTGTGCAGTCTTTCATAGTTGGGAAGGATACAATATCTTTGGAGGATGTGAGGTCTGCCTTACATGCTAGGGAGCTTAGACACAAGGCTGCTGGGACAGACAGATCAATGTCTTGGGCTAGTAGCTAGCGAAGAATAGTGGAAAAGGATATGGACGAAAGAAGAAAAAGAAGTCTGGGTCCAAAGGTCCTAAGTCTACTGATGTCTGTAATTATTGTAAGGAGCAGGGACATTGGAAGTCCAATTGTCCAAGGAAGAAGAAACAGCAGGAAGGCAATTCCGGCACAGTAGCCTTGGCCACTGAGCAATCTGATGAGGATCTGGTTCTAGTTGCAGGGGACTCTACACACCATAATGATGTGTGGATACTTGATTCTGGAGCATCTTATCATATTTGTCAAAACAGGGAGTGGTTCTCTACTTATGAGCAGATGGATGGTGGTCAAATCTATATGGCCAACAACAAGGTTTGCAAAGTTATGGGAATTGGCTCAGTAAAGTTAAGGACAGAGGATGGTAAATTCTGTACACTGAAGGATGTAAGACATGTTCCACAGATGACCAAAAATTTGGTATCTCTTAGTCTACTGGACAGCAAGGGGTTCAATTTCAAGGGTGAAGGTGGACAGCTGAATGTCTTCAAAGATTCAGTTGTAGTCCTCAAAGGTATCAAGAGGGGAACCTTGTATTTATTACAAGGATCTACTGTATCTGGCACTGCTGCTGTTGCATCCTCAGCAGTTCACCAGTCTCAGCAGACTCAGCTGTGGCACATGAGACTTGGTCACATGGGTGAAAGGGGCATGCATGTTCTTTCTTCACCAGGTTTTCTTGGGGGATATAAGGTTAAGAATCTGGACTTTTGTGAACATTGTGTGTTTGGGAAGTTGCACAGAAGTAAGTTCTCAGCAGGGTTGCACAACACAAAGGCATCACTTGATTATATCCATTCGATCTGCCAGGGTCCATCAAAATTTGAGTCATTGGGTGGTCACGGATATTTTGTGTCATTCATAGATGACTATTCAAGGATGACTTGGGTGGTGATGATAAAGAACAAAAGTGATGCATTCAATAACTTCAAGCGAGAAAGGCCCTAGTGGAGAATCGCTTAGGCAAGAAAATCAAGAAGCTTCGTACGGATAATGGTCCGGAATTCTCGCCGGACGGATTTTGATTCATTTTGTGCACCGAGGGTATTGCCGTACATCATACTATAAGGAATACACCTCGGCGGAATGGTGTAGCCGAAAGGATGAATCAAACTCTACCGGAGAGGGCAAGATGTATGCTTTCTCAAGTCGGTTTATCAAGGAGATTTTGGGCGTAGGTCGTTAAGACAAACTTGCTACTTAATCAATAGGAGCCCTCACACCGGAATCAATCTCAAGACACCATTTGAGATGTGGTCGTGCAAGCCCGCCGACTACTTAGTTCTAAGGGTTTTTGGAAGTACAAATTTACTATCATGTTAGTGAAGGGAAGTTGGAGCCAAGAGCCAAGAAGGGAGTGTTTGTGGGGTATGGTGATGGAGTGAAAGGATATAGGATTTGGTCATCGGCGAGTCCGGAGTAATCCTCGGCGGGGACGTTGTGTTTGATGAAAATTCTATGTTAAACTCATCGGTGGGGAGGTCTACCGAGTCCGAAACCGGTCGAATCGATAGTGTTGAGAAACGGGTGGAGCTTCGGTGGAGTCTACGATATGCAACAATCGGTGGACCAAAATCAACACTATACCGATCCGGATAATGAACCGAGAATCCGATCCAAGCCGGCCCTGCGAGACCTCGGCGGAGCGTCATACAAACATTGATCGGCGAGTCTACGCCAGGCGGGCTAGAAGATCTAATGTTGGGATACCTCCAAGGAGATATGGATATGATGATTTGGCTGGATATGCACTCCAAGTTGCGTAGAAGTAGAGGTTGCCGAACCTACTACTTACGGGGAAGCGAGACATGTACGAAGCATCTCGGTGGCATGCGCCATGGGAGATGAAATGGAGTCATTACGAAGAATCGGACTTGGGAATTAGTCAAACAAACCCGACAAGGGAGTTGTGACTTGTAAATGGATTTTCAAGAAAAAGGAAGGAATAACTAAGGCGAAAGGGGTCGGGTATAAGGCACGTTTGGTTGCAAGAGGATTCGGTCAAAAGGAAGGGGTTGACTTTGATGAAATATTTTCACTCGTGGTCGACACACTTCAATCGGGGTGTTACTAGCAATGGTGGCACGGCAGATCCGGAACTTGAGCAATTAGATGTGAAAACTGCTTTTCTACATGGTGAGGTGGATAAGGAGATATACATGACATAGCCTGAGGGTTTTCAAGTTCCTGGAAAGGAAAAGTATGTTTGCAAGTTGAAGAAATCATTGTATGGTTTGAAGCAAGCTCCAAGGCAGTGGTATAAAAGGTTTGACAGTTTTATGCTTCAGCCGGGGTTACAACGAAGTCCTTATGACTGTTGTGTATACCACAGTCTGCTGGAAAGATGGATCATATATCTATCTTGTTCTGTATGTGGATGACATGCTGATAGCTGCAGCAAGGAAGTCTGATGTTCAAAATCTGAAGAACCTTCTTAGTGCTGAGTTTGAAATGAAGGATTTAGGTGCAGCCAAGAAAATCTTGGGGATGGAGATCTGGAGAGATAGAAGTCAGAAGAAATTATTCTTGTCTCAGCAGGGGTGCAGAAGATATTGGCCAAGTTTGGGATGTCTGCTGTAAAACCAATAGATACTCCTATTGCATCAAATGTTCATTTGTCTGTTTATGCTTCACAGTCAACTGAAGAGAAGGAGTATATGTCAAAATTTCCCTATGCTAGTGCAGTTGGCAGTCTGATGTATGCCATGGTTTGCACTAGGCCTGATCTGGCTCAGGCAGTCAGTGTTGTCAGTAGGTTTATGGCTCAACTCTGGAAAGGAACACAGGAAAGCTGTTAAAAGGATATTCGGGTACCTGAGAGGTACAGCTGATGTTGGTCTCATTTATGGAGGTGATACTGGTCTGGTCACAGGTTACTGTGATGCTGATTATGCAGGTGATGTTGATAGTAGAAAATCAATGACTGGGTATGTGTTTACATTGGGAAATGCAGTGGTCAGCTGGAAAGCTACTCTTCAGGCTACATTAGCCTTATCAACTACTGAAGCAGAATACATGGCTCTTACCGAAGCGGTAAGGAGGAGGGTATCCGGTTGAAGGGGCTAATCGGTGATTTGGGGTTGCATCGGGATCGGTGATATATATTGTGACAGCTTTTAGTGCAATATGTTTAGCCAAGGATCAGGTTCATCATGAGAGAACCAAGCATATTGATGTCAGGTATCATTTCTTGAGGAATGAGAAGAGGGTTGTAGTGAAGAAGATTGGCACAAAGGAGAACCCCGTCGATATGTTCACTAAACCAGGTTCGAATAGAGTAAGTTCCGGCTTTGCCTGGACTTACCGAATATTCAAAGCTTATAATCGTTTCGGAAACTCTACCGAGGCGGATCGGTGGAGTGGATGCTTTGTGGAGATAGTCTGGTACAAGTACATCTGGCATTGACGAATGCATCTGGTACAAGTACATCTGGTTATGCAATCTGTTTGACTCTAGTGAGAGTTGAAGTCAAGGTGGAGATTTGTCAGTAAAGTGACTTAAACTCTACATCTGGTGGAACCAATCTGAAGACTCAGCTGTGTGTGGATATCTGAGAAGTGTATCCACTTCTGTGCATCAGTAGGGTGGAGTCTACTGAGGTTTCTGTCAGCTGGGTAACTATCAGCAGGGTGATAGTCTGCTGAGTATTGGAATACAACAGGGTCCCACATCTGTTAATTCTGTTATGTGACAGCTATACAGTGTCATTAAAAGGAGGACACGTGTAGGGGTATTTATGGTGCATCAGACAAAGATTCCTTGCGGCTAGGGTTTAGGGATTTGTGCCTATAAATACAGTTGTTGTCTCATTATCTGCGTGTGTTGAAATCTGTAAAATTCAGTGTATAATAAAATATCTCTTTTCGGCCCGTGGTTTTTTACCTCTCCCACTGAGAGGTTTTCCACGTTAAATCTGTGTTCTTCTTGTTTCTGTTATCTCCTTTGATTGTTTATGTTTGATTGCTTCTGATTCTGTTTCTTGCTTCTGAAGTTATCTCCATCAGTTTTATAACAATTTTTCCTTTAGTACACCACATATTTATACTACAATATTGGAAACTTCAAGACTACAAGCATTTAAGTCTTGTTCATGTACTTAAATATTCTATGTGCCTTTTCACAAAATCTGGTGTAATAATGACTTAAAATCTGGTGTAACAAAGTCTGGTGCATGGTTTTCGGGTTTTGGTTAAGTTACTTCTGGGGTATTTCAGTCATTATCTGGTTTGACTATTTAGTCGGTTAGGGTTTGATTCCCAATGCTATAAATACCATTTGTATTAATTGTAACATGATGTAACTTTCTCGTGATAATAAAATATCCTCGTTTGTCCATGGAGTAGTAGGCACATTGCCGGAAACCATGTTAAATTTGTGTTCTTCTTGTTACTGTATTTTTTTACTTGTTAATTGCTTATCTTACTCACAATCACCATCACTTCTTGATCGATCCGTTATAACAAACTTGTATCGGAGCTTCCAAGTTCATCCAGAAATCTGTTTATCTGTGTTAAGCAAGGTAGACTGGCACCAAGGTCATAATTGATGCTAGGATTTTGGATCTACACAAGCTTTTCTGGTGAGAAAGATGTCTGCATTAAACGTCAAGATTGACAAGTTTACAGGAAGAAACAGTTTTAGTCTACGGCTAATCAAGATGCGTGCTTTGTCAAAGCAACAGGGATTATGGGGTCCCTTGTCTAAATCAACAGAAGGAAGTGCTGCTGAGAGAGCTAGTCTGGAGGAGAAAGCACATTCAACAATTATGTTGTGCTTGTCGTATGACATTTTCACGGAGGTTGCTAACGAGGACACAATAGAGAAGCTGTGGTCCGAGCTTGAGAGTCTGTACATGACAAAGTCATTAACTAACAAGTTGTTATTGAAACAATGTCTGTTCAGTTTAAGGAGGCATGAGGGCACTCAACTGAGGGATCATCTAGATCAGCTGAACACAATATTACTTGACTTAAGGAATATTGATATAAAGATTGAAGATGAAGATGCAGCACTGATCCTACTTGTGTCATTGGCTGCATCATATGAGAACTTTGTGCAGTCCTTTATTGTGGGGAAGGACTCAGTGTCATTGGAGGATGTGAGATCTTCACTCCATGCTCGAGAGCTACGCCATAAGGCATCTAGTTCTGGGACAGACAGTCAATCTACTGGATTGGTGGCCAGTGAAATCAGCAGGAGGCTAGGAAATTATGGAAAGAAGAAATCCAAGAGAACTTTCAAGGGTCCTAAAGCAAAGAATGTCTATAATTACTGCAAGGAGCAGGGACAATTGAAAAATGAATGTCCAAAAAAGAAGAAGCAGTAGGGTACCCAGCAGGGTACAGTTGCTTTGCCAGAACAAGACACCAACTCTGAAGAAGATCTGGCCTTAGCAGTTTCAGAGTCAGCATGGCACAGAGATGTGTGGATTCTGGATACTGGGGCATCTTGTCATGTGTGTCCAAACAAGGAGTTGTTTTTTAATTTATCAGCAGGTGGATAGAGGTCATATTGCTATGGCTAATAGCAAGGTCTGCAAAATAGTTAGGGTTGGATCTATTCAGTTGAGGACACATGATGGTAACTTCTTCACACTAAATGAGGTTAGGCATTTTCCATAAATGACCAAGAATTTGATATCACTTAGTCTACTAGACAACAAACGGTTCAAGTTCAGGGGTGAAGGTGGAGTGGTGAATGTCTATAAGGGTTCAGTGGTGATTCTGAAGGGTATCAGGTAGGGGACATTGTACATACTACAAGGCTCTACTGTATCAGGTTCTGCTGCTATTACATCATCAAAGGTTCACCAGTCACAATTGACCAAGTTTTGGCATATGAAATTGGGTCATATGGGTGAAAGAGGGATGTAAAATTTGTATAAGTCTGATCTACTTATGGGGCATATGGTCAAGGAGTTGGAATTTTGTGAACACTGTGTGTTTGGGAAGCTACATAGAAGCAAGTTCCTAAAAGTAATTCACATCACAAAAGGGACACTTGATTATGTCCATTCTGATTGTTGGGGACCTTCAAGGGTGGAGTCACTGGGAGGTCAGAGTTATTTTGTGACTTTTTTAGATGATTATTCAAGGATGGTTTGGGTAGTCATGATGAAGCACAAGAGTGAAGCGTTCAAGACTTTCAAGCAAAGGAAGGCTTTGCTTGAGAATCAGAAAGGGAGGAAGATCAAGAGACTTAGAACTGATAATGGACTGGAATTCTGTTGGTCTGAGTTTGATAAATTTTTCAAGAATGAAAGCATTGATAGGCACCAAACTGTCAGAGATACTCAACAACAGAATGGTGTTGCAGAAAGATTGAATCAAACTCTTCTGGAAAGGGCAAGGTGCATGCTCTCTAATTCTGGTCTAACAAGAAGATTTTAGGCAGAGGCTGCTAACACAGCATGCTACTTAATCAATAGGTTGCCTCAAACTGGGACCAAGCTCAAAACACCACTTGAGGTTTGGTCAGGAAAGTTAGCAGACTACTCTGGTCTAAGGGTTATTGGAACCACAGTCTACTATCATGTCAGTGAAGGTAAACTGGAACCTAGAGCCAAGAAATGAGCATTTTTTGGATATATAGATGGAGTAAAAGGGTATAGAATATGGTCATCAGCTGAAAATAGGGTTATACTAAGTAGGAGTGTAGTATTTGATGAAAATTCTATGCTTAACTCATTTGTGAGGGCCACTCTGAATCTGAAATTGTATCTGAAACTGAGAAGGTTGACAAATAGCTGAAGCTTCAAGCAGAGTCTGCTAGATTAAAAGACTCAGTAGGGAATAGTCAGCACTCAGCAGATCAAGAGCTGGATCCAAGCCCGTCTGCTGAACAAGGGTCAGCAGATGCTCAAACAGCTGATGTTGGTCAGCAGGGTATAGCTCTCAGCAGAGCTAGGAGGATCATTATCAGAACCCCAAGAAGATGTGAGTTTGAGGAGGATATGGTTGGATATGCACTACAGCTGAAGAAGTGGATTGTTTTGAACCAAACACTTACAGGGAAGCTGTGACATGTTCTGAGGCATCCCAATGGCTTGTTGCTATAGGAGAAGAATGGAGTCACTTCAGAAGAATGAGACTTGGTATTTTGTCAAACAACCACAGGATAGAAGGGTGGTCAGCTGCAAATGGATCTTTAAGAAAAATGAAGGAATGATATATGCTGAGAGCATCAGATATAAGGCACAATTGGTTGCAAGAGGGTTCAGTCAGAAAGAAGGGGTAGACTATGAAGAGATATTTTCTCCAGTGATCAAACACACTTCCATCAGGGTGCTGTTAGCAATAGTGGCACATCAGAATCTTGAACTTGAGGAATTTGATGTGAAGACAGCCTCTCTGCATAGAGATGTAGATAAGGAAATTTATATGACTCAGCCAGAGGGTTTCCAAGTTCCTAGAAAATAAGGATATGTTTGCAAGTTAAAAAGTCCTTATATGGACTTAAGCAGGCCCCATGCCTGTGGTATAAGAAGTTTGACAGTTATATAGTTCAACAGGGTTATGGCAGGAGTCCATATGATTGCTGTGTTTATCACAACAAGTTGAAGGATGGTTCAATCATCTATCGGGTGCTATATGTGGATGATATGCCGATAGCTACTGCAAAACAAGTCTAATATTCTAGATCTGAAGAATCTGCTCAAGGCTGAATTTGAAATGAAGGATTTAGGGAATGCAAAAAAAAATTTGGGGAAGGAGATCAATAGATATAGGAAGCAATGGAAGCTATTCTTGTCTCAACAGGGGTATATTGAAAAGATATTGTCCAAGTTTGGCATGTCAGCAGCCAAACCAATAAATACTCCTATGGCACCAAATCTACATCTGTCTGCTGTGTTTGCACCACAGTCAGCTGAAGAGGAGGAATACATGTCAAGGGTTCTATATGCTAGTGCAGTGGGCAGTTTAATGTATGCCATGGTCTATACTAGGCCTGATTTGGCTCAGGAAGTTAGTGTTGTCAACAGGTTTATGGCTCAACCTAGAAAAGAACACTGGAAGGCAATGAAAAAGATATTTAGGTACCTTAGGGGTACATCTGATATTGGACTCATTAATGGAGGTGGTACTCAATGTTTTGTCACAAGGTACAGTGATTCTGATTATGCTGATGATGTGGACAACAGGTGATCTATGACTACATGGCACTGACAGAAGAAGCAAAGAAAGAAATCTAGTTGAAAGGGCTAGAAAATGATCTGAGTCTACATCATGATCAAGCCAGTGTGTATTGTGACAGTCCCAGTGCAATATATTTGGCTAAGGATCATGTTCATCATGAGAGAACCAAGCACATTGATGTTAGGTACCTATTTTAAGGAATGAGAGGAGGGTCAAAGTGGAGAAAATCAGCACTGATGTTAATCCTGCTGATATGTTCCCTAAACCAGTTCCAAGGGGCAAGTTTCAATAGTGTCTGGACTTTTTGAATATCCAAAACTGTTAATCTGAATCTAGGAATACTCAGCTGAAGGTGGGGGTCTGCTGAGGTATTCAAATCTGAAGACAAAGAAGATTTTTGGCACTTGGTTGTGCATCTGGCCAGTTTGCATAAAGTTGATGTCAAGGTGGATATTTGTAATGGTGACTTAAACTATGCGGCTGAAGTCTGTATGGAAACTGTGATCTGGTCAGCAGAGTGCTGGGCAATCTGCCGGAATTGGTGTTCAGCTGAGGGAAGTCAGCATGGTTGATCAACTTGCTGATGATCAGTCTGTTGAGATGGTTCTCAGCAGACTGGGGAACACGTCTGCTGCATGGTTTTCTAGTTTTGGTTAAGTTACTTATGGGGTATTTCAGTGATTATCTGGTTTGTCTGTTTTGTCGGTTAGGGTTTGATTCCCAAGGTTATAAATACCATCTGTATTAATTTTAACATGATGTAACTTTCTCGTGATAATAAAATATCCTCGTTTGTCCGTGGAGTAGTCGGCACATTGCCGGAAACCACGTTAAATCTGTGTTCTTCTTGTTTCCGTATTTGTTTACTTGTTAATTGCTTATCTTTACTCACAATCACCATCACTTCTTGATCGATCCGTCATAACATCCAGGAAGTCTTCACATATTCCTATGGAACAAATTACAAATATACATTCATGTATCTAATAAGTACACATTTATTGTAATATTCCGATTTTCGGGAAAGGGCAGACGTGTCATTTTGCGAAAACGAAATATTATTATTCTGACTTCTTTTATTGGAGTTAAATTTTATAAGATAAATATATATATTTTCGGAATTTATATGTATATTTTAAGGAAATCTGATTTTTTGGAAAAATGGTAAATAAGGAAAATAAGGGATTAGGTTAATTATTGGGATTTTCCTATTTAAGGAAAATAGACCCCAAACAGTTTTCCCCTAATTATTCTTATCAGATTTTCCACCTCCAATTCATATTCTGCGTGTGAGAGCCAAGCTAGGGCTGAGAGCTTGCTATCAATTTCAAAGTCGAATCTTAGCGGTTTTCAAATCAGAATAGGGCATCGGAATCGTCGTAAAGAGAGCGTCGATTCAATATCAAAAAGTTGGAGCTTTTCCCAAGGTTTCTCTGCAAAAGGTGTTCGTTTGCTGCAGTCTTTCTGGGTTTTGGCTGGGATTAGCTTGCTTATAAGGTAAGAGGCTCTTCCTACAATTCTAATTATGGTTATTGAGGTTTAGATCATGTTTTAAGACGTTTAGATGCAAGAAAGTTGTGCTTTTTCGTTGATCAAGGGATCATAGACGTTTAGATATGTTTTCTATGTTTTTCTGAGTTTAATTCGATGCCAATTAGGTCAGAAATAGATTTGAAATCGTGTTTAGAAGATTTAGCGTTTTGGGAAAAACCCAGGCGGACGGGCGTCTGAATTTGTCAGACGGGCGTCTGAGACCCTAGTAGCCCAGACGGGCGTTTGCAATAGGAAGACGGGCGTCTGAGGTCAGGTTTTTTATTCAGGATGTAGCTGTTATTGACGGACGGGCGTCCGAGGTTAGTGGACGGGCGTCTGATTTTGGACGGGCGTCCATAAGGGTCCAAACAGGCGTCTGGCCTGTTTTACTTTGTTTTCGCTATTCTAGCACCTTAGTTTGGTTTTTACTTCATAATCGTGTTATTATTGTTTTAATCCCTTAATCATAATATGTTAACATGAATTAAACATAAACAAGCTTCGATTGAACTTCCGATTCGTTCAGTTAAAACACCGAATGTACTCTTAAAGGGGGTTGAAGTTCGGATCCGTTGGAAGGGCATTAAAGGGCTTGTGCTTTGATGAATTAGTATTCATCAATGTCTGTGTAATTGCTAGGCCTTGTCCGTGTCTAGTGGTCTAAGAAAGAGAGTTGAGTTTGTGAGGGAGCTTACTTGAAAACACTTAGGTGGCTAGTTAATAACCATTGATAATTACATACTTGCATAGTAATAAGATTAAATATCATGTCATCCTTGGTAAGGCACAAGACTATATCGCAATGTGTAGGCCATCGGATAGAGCGAGTAAACTTGCTGGCCTTTCTAGAGGCACCAGGAGTCGAGGGTACTCGTTGTGGATAACTTTGCTGGCCATTAGAGGGCACCAGGAGTAGAGGGACTTCACCGAACGCGTATACTATCGGGACTAGCCCGTGGCTATTGGTGAGACACACCAATAAGTTGCACCCAGATGTCTCGTGGTGGGCAGCACCATGCGTAGTGTCCTTGAATGCTGATGTAACACAGATAAGCTATGCTAGAAACGTATAGTCATGAAGTGTCGATGGACGTGGAATGAACCTTAGATTGAGTCGGTATCATAAAGATAATTATTATAATAAAACTTGTTAAAGAGCCTTAATTAAATTGTAGCATCTACTTCTTACTATGTACAATGTACTTACCTCAAATGCATGTTTATTTATGTGTTTGGGGAAGAGAAGACGAACATGTAATCCTGGAGTTGGAATAGGGCTTTGATGACGACGTTTAAAGACACCGAAGTTGAAGACTTTAATTATTTATGATTTATTTATTCTTTAGACTTGAAGTTTCGTTTGGGAGCTCATAATAACTTCCTAGTTTTTTTCTCTTTGGGAGATTGTCTTACGTTTTAGTTTTCGTTTGGTTTTCCAATGTAATAAATGTTACATTTCTACTTTTAGTATGTCGATTTCTATTCTTAGTAGCATTTATGATGTTTTGCCGAGTCTATTGAGCTTCCTTTTTCCTGAACTCGATACGACATAGCAGAGGCTTACGTGTAATATTAGATTTATTTAATATTATACGTGCCGAGCGTTTCGTTTCCGGATAAGGACTCGGTATCCGGGAGCGGGGCGTTACAGTTGGTATCAGAGCGAAGCGTCATTTAGGCTTCCTTTCTTTAAGATAAGTTTCTCTAGACCTTTTAGTAACGTTCTGGTTTTCTTTGATCATCAGGATGGTGTTCATGAGAACTGGAGCGGGTGCAGAAGCGTCAGGAGTTCGTCGAGAGAGTCCGACACCAGTCGTAGGAGGCGGTGTTGTGAGGCCGAATCATCCACCTCAGTGGAGCTTGTCACCTCCCCCTCATACGGCGACCCCCACACCAGATTCCCAATGGAATTCGCCACTACGATCTCGTCAGGTGCAACACCCACAGTGGCATATGGGAAGTTCGGTTCCGTTTTCTTTGGTAAGTGAGGTTCCAGTAAGTTCAGTACCACTGCCAGTAAGCTACCCCCCACACCAACATACCGTTTACCCTCCACTAGTGAGCCACCCCTCACCACTAGTGTTTCACCAACAACAACGGACCCCCTATCCACCTCCAGTAGGCCACACTCCTCGACCTAATGTACCTCTGTCACCCCGTTTTGACTTTCAGCAAGGTTTTGGTCACCCACCCTTTGGTTTCCACCAACCACAGCCTGCATCACAACACCATCAGAGTTACCACCAGGCGTACTACCCCCATCTGACTGAGCCCCAAGTGATTCCACCATACCCACAACAATCACAGTACCAGCAGCAAGTGCCTTATGGATACCCTCCAGTGTACCCACAAGACCCACCAGTTAGACCAATTTTCGAGCAGGCACCGCCAGTTGACTGGTATACAAGGTTGAGAAGGAACAAAGTCCAGGATTTCTTTGGGAATGTTGAGCATTCGAAGGCCGAAGAGTGGATAAGAAGTTTTGAGAAGGCATGCAGGAACATACATGTCCCTGAGACTGAGATGGCACAGTTGGCGGTTAGTTTCCTTTTGGGTGCAGCTGAAGCATGGATAGATGCTATACAGAGCAGTAATGCTAAAGTGACAGACTGGGAAGGTTTCAAGGCCATGTTTTATAACGAGTACTTTCCAGCCACTGTGCAAGCAGACATGGCAAGTCAGTTTTTGAAGCTTAAGCAGGGTAACTATATGACGGTATCGCAGTACACCAACAAGTTTAACGAGTTGGGAAGATTTTACCCTGAGCTAATAAAGGTAGAAGAGAGAAAGATGGCCTTATATAAGGAAGGGTTATCATATCGGATACAGTCTGGTATGTTAGGTTTCACGGCAAGGAACATGGCTGAATTGTTGAATAAGGCTTTGGAAGTTGAGAACTTCAGGAAGAGGGCCACCGTTGTCATTGGAGTAAAAAGACCTTTGGAGAGTAGCCAAGTAGAAGATCAAGAAGCACCTCAGCAGCAAGATGAGAAAAGGATTACGACACCTCAAGCAGCTAGGTCATCCGGTAGCACATCGGGTTGCCCAAAGTGTAAAAGGAATCACTCCGGAGAATGTCGGCCAGATACATATGGTTGTTATCATTGTGGAGACCCCGGACATTACGCAAGGCAGTGTCCTATGCGGATCACAAAGGAAAGTCAAAGAAATGGAAATGGAGGTGCAACTCGACCAACGAGGGTGTTTGCTGTGGATGCAGTCATACCAGGTGCCTTTCAGTTCGTTTGTTTTATTAAGATATTCTTATGACATGGATTAAGTTCACGTTGTAATTTTGGTTAAATAAATGAACTAACTTTTAGGCACGTTAATAACGGGTAACATAGCTATATCAACATTAATTAATACAAGAGTATCAAACTTTTGGTGATTATGTAAGGCAGCTAGCAAGTTAAGCCTACCCTCAATCCTTAAGAAACCTTAATGGATCATCTGGGTACGGTGAATTAGATAAGGCTCGAGAGTTTGGTAGAAGAGTGATTAAGTGTGGTTCAGTGGTTTAAGAGTGTTGGGTCAGTCGAATTCATGAACAAGGGTTTGGGACAATCTGGGAATCAGTAGTGTTTTATTACGAGGTTAGCAAGGGCAGTTTAGTTAGAGGTTGTCCGTGGGAAAGCAAGCGGAGTTCGGATTTGGTTTGCACTGAAGAAGAAGTTGCTAAGGGAGGTCAATGGATTGGGTACGATCAAGTTTCGAGGACGAAACTCCTGTAAGGGGGAAGGAATGTAATATTCCGATTTTCGGGAAAGGGCAGACGTGTCATTTTGCGAAAACGAAATATTATTATTCTGATTTCTTTTATTGGAGTTAAATTTTATAAGATAAATATATATATTTTCGGAATTTATATTTATATTTTAAGGAAATCTGATTTTTTGGAAAAAGGGTAAATAAGGAAAATAAGGGATTAGGTTAATTATTGGGATTTTCCTATTTAAGGAAAATAGACCCCAAACAGTTTTCCCCTAATTATTCTTATCAAAATTTCCACCTCCAATTCATATTCTGCGTGTGAGAGCCAAGCTAGGGCTGAGAGTTTGCTATCAATTTCTAAGTCGGATCTTAACGGTTTTCAGATCAGAATAGGGCATCGGAATCGTCGTAAAGAGAGCGTCGATTCAATATCAAAAAGTTGGAGCTTTTCCCAAGGTTTCTCTGCAAAAGGTGTTCGTTTGCTACAGTCTTTCTGGGTTTTGGCTGTGATTAGCTTGCTTATAAGGTAAGAGGCTCTTCCTACAATTCTAATTATGGTTATTGAGGTTTAGATCATGTTTTAAGACGTTTAGATGCAAGAAAGTTGTGCTTTTTCGTTGATCAAGGGATCATAGACGTTTAGATATGTTTTCTATGTTTTTCTGAGTTTAATTTGATTCCAATTAGGTCAGAAACAGATTTGAAGTCGTGTTTAGAATATTTAGCGTTTTGGGAAAAACCCAGGCGGACGGGCGTCTGAATTTGTCAGACGTGCGTCCGAGACCCTAGTAGCCCAGACGGGCGTTTGCAATAGGCAGACGGGCGTCTGAGGTCAGATTTTTTATTCAGGATGTAGCTGTTTTTGACGGACGGGCGTCCGAGGTTAGTGGACGGGCATCTGATTTTGGACGGGCGTCCATAAGGGTCCAAACGGGCGTCTGGCCTGTTTTACTTTTTTTTCACTATTCTAGCACCTTAGTTTGCTTTTTACTTCATAATCATGTTATTATTGTTTTAGACCCTTAATCATAATATGTTAACATTGATTAAACATAAACAAGCTTCGATTGAACTTCCGATTCGTTCAGTTAAAACACCGAATGTACTCTTAAAGGGAGTTGAAGTTCGGATCCGTCGGAAGGGCATGAAAGGGTTTGTGCTTTGTTGAATTAGTATTCATCAATGTCTGTGTAATTGCTAGGCCTTGTCTGTGTCTAGTTGTCTAAGAAAGAGAGTTGAGTTTGTGAGGGAGCTTACTTGAAAACACTTAGGTGGCTAGTTAATAACCATTGATAATTACATACTTGCATAGTAATAAGATTAAACATCATGTCATCCTTGGTAAGGCACAAGACTATATCACAATGTGTAGGCCTTCGGATAGAGTGTGTAAACTTGCTGGCCTTTCTAGAGGCACCAGGAGTAGAGGGTACTCGTTGTGGATAACTTTGCTGGCCATTAGAGGGCACCAGGAGTAGAGGGACTTCACCGAACGCGTATACTATCGGGACTAGCCCGTGGCTATTGGTGAGACACACCAATAGGTTGCACCCAGATGTCTCGTGGTGGGCAGCACCATGCGTAGTGTCCTTGAATGCTGATGTAACACAGATAAGCTAGGCTAGAAACGTATAGTCATGAAGTGTCGATGGACGTGGAATGAACCTTAGATTGAGTCGGTATCATAAAGATAATTATTATAATAAAACTTGTTAAAGAGCGTTAATTAAATTGTAGCTTCTTCTTCTTACTATGTACAATGTACTTACCTCAAATGCATGTTTATTTATGTGTTTGGGGGAGAGAAGAC
The DNA here is from genome assembly GCA_036785695.1 of Gentiana straminea. Lineage (NCBI taxonomy): Eukaryota > Viridiplantae > Streptophyta > Magnoliopsida > Gentianales > Gentianaceae > Gentiana > Gentiana straminea. The sequence goes on along the minus strand of JAVUPR010000224.1, from coordinate 6,263,386 downwards.
GAACAGGTAATCCCGGAGTTGGAAGAGGGCTTTGATGACGACGTTTAAAGACGCCGAAGTTGAAGACTTTAATTATTTATGTTTTATTTATTCTTTAGACTTGAAGTTTCGTTTGGGAGCTTGTAATGACTTCTTAGTTTTATCTCTTTTGGAGATTGTCGTACGTTTTAGTTTTCGTTTGGTTTTCCAATGTAATAAATGTTACATTTCTACCTTTAGTATGTCGATTTCTATTCTTAGTAGCATTTATGATGTTTTGCCGAGTCTTTTGAGCTTCCGTTTTGCTGAACTCGATACGACATAGTAGAGGCTTACGTGTAATATTAGATTTATTTAATATTATACGTGCCGAGCGTTTCGTTTCCGGATAAGGACTCGGTATCCGGGAGCGGGGCGTTACATTTATTTAGATAAAGATTAATAAAAAAACACCAAGAATTGGTTCTCCATGCAAAATTCCCGCATGACATGTAATTCTGCAACCCTTTAGTAAAATGACCATAACTTATTGTATGAATATTATTTTTGAACACCGTGTTTTGCATTGGAAACTAGACTCGAAGGGTTTTCCAACAGTATATGTCTTGCATAGTAATTTGTAACCAATGTGAGCAGATAATTTTGGGAAGCTGTCTTGATACACAAAATTTTCTTGTGTCATTCTCCTTGGTTGGAAAAACTCGTCCCGTGTTTCTTTCCACGATCAAATGGAAGTCCAAATAATTTTATCCATTTTTTTGCGTAAAGAGAGTCAACAGAATAACTCTTTGCATCATATATGAAGAATCGATATGCGCCTTCATTTTGCGATACCCATGACAATATTGTTGTAGATAATGAGAATGATGAAGAATTTCCCCACAAATGTGCAGATTCCGGAACATTTATACATTCGACATTCGGTTCAAAAACAAAAAAAAGATGCAATCACTATCTTCAAGAAACCCAACATATTTCGCAACTTGGTTAGCTTCACCTATGAGAGTCTTTCCATTTTGGCATAAATCAAAAACTTTGTCATTCTTTATCGATAAAATCTTGATCATTAAATGTCATCTCCTCTTTAATAGCATCACCTTCATTTTCAAAGATTGAAATAGGATTACCATCTGAACCATCACCAAAATCATCACAAATGATTTTGTCTTCAATGGTATTTTCTTCATCATAAAAAGCTAGATATTGATCATAAATTGGAAAAGATTCTTGAACTTGTTCATCCCATGAACTTTCAGTTTCAATAATTTCTCCATCAATAATGGCATCACAAATTTTTAAGTGACAGTGCATCCGGTGTAGAATATGTTATTGCGCAACCATGAGTCATCTTCAACATTAATGGCATTTAGACAACATCTCACAACCAAAGATTCTCCCTTATCCCCATAAGTAATTTCGTCTTCATTATCTGATTCATCATAAATTGGGGTTGTCTCACATGGTCCTTTTACAACTTCTTCTTTTTCAACTAGAGTGATAATTTTACGATTTGGACCGTCAGCAGTAATGTGCCCAAAGCCCTTGCATTTGAAACATTGTTTTTTATTTCCTTGGCCACTTGATTTTATAGAACCGTCATAAAATTCTTTGGCTACAATATTTCTTTGTTTTGATTCATTCGATGGTGTCAAAGAAGAAGATGCACTCCTTCGGTTGAAAGTTTCATTACTTGAAGAGAAATAACTACCAAATCGATTTGATCCCATTTGTTGTTTCTCAGCCTTGAGAGCTAGTTTGCAAACATCATTGTAAGTCCAATATTGTGGTAATTGAACAACATTTCGAATCTCATGCTTAAGTCCTCCTAAGAAACGAGCAATAGTTTGATCTTCCGGCTCCAAAATATCACATCTCATCATGAGATTATCAAATTCAGCAATATAATCTTCCATCGAGAGATCTTTTTGTTTGAAATTATGATGCTTGAGAAAGCATCTTGATGATAATTATCTGGCAAAAATTTTCTGTGTAACTCTTTCTTCATCTTGTCCTATGATTGGATCTTTTTCTTGCCGTCACGAGATCGTTGTTTCTTTAGTTGTTCCCACCAAATTGATGCATATTTCTTTAACTATATTGCAACAAATTTCACATTTTTATCTTCAGGAATTTCCATGAATTCAAATATTCTCTCAACAGTTTCGAGCCAATCAATAAACTCATTAAGATCATTTTTCCCATCAAAATCCGGAATATCAACCTTGATGTCAAAATATTTATCCTGAACATTTTATTGTCATTTTCTTTGACCACAAATTGCGTTGTCACTTGAATCCCCATTCCTATCATTAAATGGATAAAATCCTCTTCATAATTATCTGAAACAACTTCTGAATCACGACCCTCCACATCATGATTCAAAGGTTCACGCGTAAGGCGTTGCTCGAGCTGTTGCATTTGTCTCATTAATTCATCCAACTCGATATCTCGAAGGTTCCTTTAACAAGCTGCGGGGTTTTCAGTGTTTGGTTTGTTCCGTCTTCAATCAACCATTGTCACCAAAGTGCTCTGATACCAACTCGACGCCGGAAAAAGTGTAGGACAAAAATAGGAGGTAACACAAGGCACAACTCAACACTCACGACTCTGGGAATCCACCAAGACTTTAGAGCAAGATAAAAGAAGATAACATCTTCTAAACAAGCTTAAGAGCTTAATATAATATTATATTGATTGTTCTCTATTTTGCCTTTAGTACACCACATATTTATTCTACAATATTGAAAACTTCAAGACTACAAACATTTAAGTCTTGTTCATGTACATAAATATTCTATGTGTCTTTTCACAAAATCTAGGAAGTCTTCACATATTCCTATGGCAAAATTACAAACATACATTCATGTATCTAATAAGTATACATGTATTTTAGAGAAAGATTCATAAAAAAACACCAAGAATTGGTTCTCCTTGCAAAATTCCCGCATGACATGTAATTCTGCCACCCTTTAGTAAAATGACAATTACTTATTGTAGGAATATTATTTTTTAACACCATTTTTTGCGTTGAAAACTAGACTCAAAGGGCTTTCCAACGGTATATGGATTGTATAGTAAGATAATTTTGGGAAGTTGTCTTGATACGCAAAATTTTCCCGTGTCATTTTCCCTCGGTTGGAAAACTCGTCCCGAGTTTCTTTCCTCGATCAAATGGAAGTCCAAATAGTTTTATCTATTTTTTTTGCATAAAGAGAGCCAACAGAATAACTCTTTGCATCATATCTAAAGAATCGATATGCGGCTTCATTTTGCGTTACCCATGACAATATTGTTGTAGTTAATGAGAATGATGAAGAATTTCCCCACAAATGTGCAGATGCCGGAACATTTGTATATTCGGCATTCTGTTCAGAAACAAAAAAAAGATGCTATCAATATATTCAAGAAACCCAACATATTTCACAACTTGGTTAGCTTCACCAGTGAGAGTCTTTCCATTTGGCATAAATAAAAAACTTTGTCACAACAATCTTTATCGATAAAATCATGATCATTAAATGTTATCTCCTTTTTAAGAACATCACCTTCATTTTAAAATATTGGAATAGGATTACCATCTGGACCATAACAAAAATCATAACAAATGATTTTGTCTTCATTGACATTTTCTTCATCATCAAAAAGTGGATATTCATCATAAATTGGAAAAGATTCTTGAACTTGTTTATCCCACGAACATTCAGTTTCAGTAATTTCTTCATCAATAATGTCATCACAAATTTTTAAATGAGACGTGCATCCGGTGTAAAATATGCTATTGCGCAACCATGAGTCATCTTCAACATTAATGGCATTTAGACAACGTCTCACAACCAAAGATTCTCCCTTATCCCCATAAGTAATTTCGTCTTCATTATCTGATTCATCATAAATTGGGGTTGTCTCACATGGTTCCTCCTCAACTTCTTCTTTTTCAACAAGAGTGATAATTTTACGATTTGGACAGTCAGGAGCAATGTGCCCTGCATTTGAAACATTGATTTCAATTGCCTTGGCCACTTGATTTTATAGAACCATCATAAAATTCTTTGGCTACAGTAGAATTTAAAGGATATGTTTCTTGACTTGAAGGGTTGGAGGACGGAACAAATATCTTACTGTATGTCTTGTGTCGTACCATTTAGCTAGTAATATGGATGCACAAAAAAACAACACCTCTTGGCTGTAGTATACTTTATATACATATATATATATATATATATATATAGAAATGAGTTCATATACATACCTATTGATCCATGCTTACCGTACATACTACTAAAATAGTGCATCTGATCACTATTTTAGTGCACCTGGTTATTGTTTGAGTGCACCTAGTTAATGAAGCGGGGGAAATCTGCTATTAGGTAATACTAGAAACCTGCTCCTCAATTTGTAGTTGCACTGAAACAATAACCAGGTGCACTAAAATAGTGATCAGATGCACTATTTTAGTAGTATGTACGGTAAGCATGGATAGTATGGTATGTAGGGGAACTCAAACCTATATATATATATATATATATATATATATATATATATATATATATATATATATATATCATACCTTAGTAGTACTTATTATATTTACATCTTCGTCGTTGTTTTTTGTCCTTTTCCGTTATCCTCTGTTTTGCCTATTTTAGCTAATCATACCTTTTATCTAATTTTTCCCCTTTCCTTTATTTATTTTCCCGGTTATTGGAGATCGCCTTCCACAACCGCCCTTCTCTTCCAATGGCTGCTGTCCAGGTTAGGTGCTTAGGTGCATCCACCACCGACATGTTGCTGTATATGCTTCTGCAACCGCCATCAGCAACATTCCGTCTCTGTCTACGCGGTTTCTGGGCTCTCGCTTGTGGAAGGTAAATCTTCAGTTTCTTTGGTTGCAATTGTTGTCCTTCTTCAGTATTCGGTTTAGTCTTCTCCACTTGGTCGGTGTATCGTTATCGCTTTGCTATTGCTCGGGATTCTTCACAGCCAAACAGAGATTACAGAGAGCAGCCATAGCCACGGCTGTTCCAAACACTTGCGCCACAGGGCATTCAACTGTCCCATTTCATCAATTAAGGCCATCCTTATCTACTTCTTCATGTTCGATTTCATCAGACATCAATTTCTCCGTTTCCCAGATCAAGAATTCTGCAACTTTCAGTTTTCCACGGAGTTTCTTTCGCTCAGGGAACAGTAAGAAGTCAAAAAGCTACCGTCTTTGCGGTAAAAGCAATGAGATTTCGCTATTGATGCTTGGTTTCAATGATGGGGTTTCGTCGCATTTGCTTCGGATTGGGATTGGAATAGGTGGAGTCGGTATTTTTCAGAGATTGAACAAGCTGAGAGCTATGCATCTCTTTTGAAAGTTTGAATTATTTATTTATCCACTTATTATTTTCAGGATTTGTAAGTTTGATTGTTATATTGTGCTGTGATAATGGTATTTTGAATTTTTTTTTATGAATTAAAGACCTCAATTTTGTTTGTTCATTGCTCTTGATTTTAGTCTAATTAGTTAACCTTTTCTGTAACACTATAGTCCAACTGAGAGTTTCACTCAAAAGGTGGTTAATTGCTTTGAGGATTGAAAGTCATCTTTGTTTTTTGGGTGCGTTGGAAGTCATAGGCTGTGAATAGAGTTTTGGGTGTAAACAATCAATCGAACGACTTTCATCAAGTGAATTGTGACGGTAGAATTGGTGTGGTTCCACTAAAGACGCCCGGAACGATAGTATGATTCGATTGTCGGAAATGAAATTGTACCTAGAGATGATTTTGTAAATGGATCTGTTGAATGTATTGAAGAAGTGCAGGGAAAAACCAAAAGCACATGATTATTAGTTGCTTTTGGTGATGATTCTTCAATTAGTATAGTGAAAGTTCATAGTTTGTTAGGTTCTCAATTGCGTACTTATTATATTTACATCTTCGTCGTTGTTTTTTGTCCTTTTCCGTTATCCTCTCGTTTTGCCTATTTTAGCTAATCATACCTTTTATCTAATTTTTCCCCTTTCCTTTATTTATTTTCCCGGTTATTGGAGATCGCCTTCCACTACCGCCCTTCTCTTCCAATGGCTGCTGTCCAGGTTAGGTGCTTAGGTGCATCCACCACCGACATGTTGCTGTATATGCTTCTGCAACCGCCATCAGCAACATTCCGTCTCTGTCTACGCGGTTTCTGGGCTCTCGCTTGTGGAAGGTAAATCTTCAGTTTCTTTGGTTGCAATTGTTGTCCTTCTTCAGTATTCGGTTTAGTCTTCTCCACTTGGTCGGTGTATTGTTATCGCTTTGCTATTGCTCGGGATTCTTCACAGCCAAACAGAGATTCCAGAGAGCAGCCATAGCCACGGCTGTTCCAAACACTTGCGCCACAGGGCATTCAACTGTCCCTTTTCATCAATTAAGGCCATCCTTATCTACTTCTTCATGTTCGATTTCATCAGACATCAATTTCTCCTTTTCCCAGATCAAGAATTCTGCAACTTTCAGTTTTCCACGGAGTTTCTTTCGCTTAGGGAACAGTAAGAAGTCAAAAAGCTACTGTCTTTGCGGTAAAAGCAATGAGATTTCGCTATTGATGCTTTGGTTTCAATGATGGGGTTTCGTCGCATTTCGCTTCGGATTGGGATTGGAATAGGTGGAGTCGGTATTTTTCAGAGATTGAACAAGCTGAGAGCTATGCATCTCTTTTGAAGGTTTGAATTATTTATTTATCCACTTATTAATTTCAGGATTTGTAAGTTTGATTGTTATATTGTGCTGTGATAATGGTATTTTGAATTTTTTTTTTCTGAATTAAAGACCTCAATTTTGTTTGTTCATTGCTCTTGATTTTAGTCTAATTAGTTAACCTTTTCTGTAACACTATAGTCCAACTGAGAGTTTCACTCAAAAGGTGGTTAATTGCTTTGAGGATTGAAAGTCATCTTTGTTTTTTGGGTGCGTTGGAAGTCATAGGCTGTGAATAGAGTTTTGGGTGTAAACAATCAATCGAACGACTTTCATCAAGTGAATTGTGACGGTAGAATTGGTGTGGTTCCACTAAAGACGCCCGGAACGATAGTATGATTCGATTGTCGGAAATGAAATTGTACCTAGAGATGATTTTGTAAATGGATCTCGTTGAATGTATTGAAGAAGTGCAGGGAAAAACCAAAAGCACATGATTATTAGTTGCCTTTTGGTGATGATTCTTCAATTAGTATAGTGAAAGTTCATAGTTTGTTAGGTTCTCAATTGCGTACTTATTATATTTACATCTTCGTCGTTGTTTTTTGTCCTTTTCCGTTATCCTCTGTTTTGCCTATTTTAGCTAATCATACCTTTTATCTAATTTTTCCCCTTTCCTTTATTTATTTTCCCGGTTATTGGAGATCGCCTTCCACTACCGCCCTTCTCTTCCAATGGCTGCTGTCCAGGTTAGGTGCTTAGGTGCATCCACCACCGACATGTTGCTGTATATGCTTCTGCAACCGCCATCAGCAACATTCCGTCTCTGTCTACGCGGTTTCTGGGCTCTCGCTTGTGGAAGGTAAATCTTCAGTTTCTTTGGTTGCTATTGTTGTCCTTCTTCAGTATTCGGTTTAGTCTTCTCCACTTGGTCGGTGTATCGTTATCGCTTTGCTATTGCTCGGGATTCTTCACAAACCAAACGAGAGATTCCGGAGAGAGCGACCATATCCACGGCCGTTCCAAACACTTGCGCCACGGGGCATTCAACTGTCCCTTTTCATCAATTAAGGCCATCCTTATCTACTTCTTCATGTTCGATTTCATCGGACATCAATTTCTCCTTTTCCCGCATCAAGAATTCGCAACTTTCGGTTTTCCACGGAGTTTCTTTCGCTCGGGGAACGGTAAGAAGTCAAAAAGCTACTTTCTTTGCGGTAAAAGCAATGAGATTTCTGCTATTGATGCTTGGTTTCAATGATGGGGTTTCGTCTCGCATTTGCTTCGGATTGGGATTGGAATAGGTGGAGTCGGTATTTTTCAGAGATTGAACAAGCTGAGAGCTATGCATCTCTTTTGAAGGTTTGAATTATTTATTTATCCACTTATTATTTTCAGGATTTGTAAGTTTGATTGTTATATTGTGCTGTGATAATGGTATTTTGAATTTTTTTTTATGAATTAAAGACCTCAATTTTGTTTGTTCATTGCTCTTGATTTTAGTCTAATTAGTTAACCTTTTCTGTAACACTATAGTCCAACTGAGAGTTTCACTCAAAAGGTGGTTAATTGCTTTGAGGATTGAAAGTCATCTTTGTTTTTTGGGTGCGTTGGAAGTCATAGGCTGTGAATAGAGTTTTGGGTGTAAACAATCAATCGAACGACTTTCATCAAGTGAATTGTGATGGTAGAATTGGTGTGGTTCCACTAAAGACGCCCGGAACGATAGTATGATTCGATTGTCGGAAATGAAATTGTACCTAGAGATGATTTTGTAAATGGATCTGTTGAATGTATTGAAGAAGTGCAGGGAAAAACCAAAAGCACATGATTATTAGTTGCCTTTTGGTGATGATTCTTCAATTAGTATAGTGAAAGTTCATAGTTTGTTAGGTTCTCAATTGCGTACTTATTATATTTACATCTTCGTCGTTGTTTTTTGTCCTTTTCCGTTATCCTCTGTTTTGCCTATTTTAGCTAATCATACCTTTTATCTAATTTTTCCCCTTTCCTTTATTTATTTTCCCGGTTATTGGAGATCGCCTTCCACTACCGCCCTTCTCTTCCAATGGCTGCTGTCCAGGTTAGGTGCTTAGGTGCATCCACCACCGACATGTTGCTTGTATATGCTTCGCAACCGCCATCCGCAACATTCCGTCTCCGTCTACGCGGTTTCGGGCTCTCGCTTGTGGAAGGTAAATCTTCAGTTTCTTTGGTTGCAATTGTTGTCCTTCTTCAGTATTCGGTTTAGTCTTCTCCACTTGGTCGGTGTATCGTTATCGCTTTGCTATTGCTCGGGATTCTTCACAAAAACGAGATTACGAGAGAGCGCACCATAGCCACGGCTGTTCCAAACACTTGCGCCACAGGGCATTCAACTGTCCCTTTTCATAGATTAAGGCCATCCTTATCTACTTCTTCATGTTCGATTTCATCAGACATCAATTTCTCCTTTTCCCAGATCAAGAATTCTGCAACTTTCAGTTTTCCACGGAGTTTCTTTCGCTCAGGGAACAGTAAGAAGTCAAAAAGCTACGTCTTTGCGGTAAAAGCAATGAGATTTCTGCTATTGATGCTGGTTTCAATGATGGGGTTTCGTCTGCCGCTGCTTCGGATTGGGATTGGAATAGGTGGAGTCGGTATTTTTCAGAGATTGAACAAGCTGAGAGCTATGCATCTCTTTTGAAGGTTTGAATTATTTATTTATCCACTTATTATTTTCAGGATTTGTAAGTTTGATTGTTATATTGTGCTGTGATAATGGTATTTTGAATTTTTTTTTCTGAATTAAAGACCTCAATTTTGTTTGTTCATTGCTCTTGATTTTAGTCTAATTAGTTAACCTTTTCTGTAACACTATAGTCCAACTGAGAGTTTCACTCAAAAGGTGGTTAATTGCTTTGAGGATTGAAAGTCATCTTTGTTTTTTGGGTGCGTTGGAAGTCATAGGCTGTGAATAGAGTTTTGGGTGTAAACAATCAATCGAACGACTTTCATCAAGTGAATTGTGACGGTAGAATTGGTGTGGTTCCACTAAAGACGCCCGGAACGATAGTATGATTCGATTGTCGGAAATGAAATTGTACCTAGAGATGATTTTGTAAATGGATCTCGTTGAATGTATTGAAGAAGTGCAGGGAAAAACCAAAAGCACATGATTATTAGTTGCCTTTTGGTGATGATTCTTCAATTAGTATAGTGAAAGTTCATAGTTTGTTAGGTTCTCAATTGCGTAAGGGCTTTGGCACCTTAGCCATTTTTCTTTTGGATGAAAATGAGGCATTTCGTTGTTGTGAAATATAGTTTAGGATTTAGTGTATAAAGATTCTCTCCTTTGAACTATGGAGATTGCATTTCCGGTTTTGACTGCCACGAAAAAAGTTGTAATGGTTTATCAAGTTTCAGAACACAGCGTTTTAGTTGTTTACTTAATTGGTGTCGAATGTATTGATGGTATGCTTTCTGTGGTGTATTGGGTACGCATGCTGCTGTTGGTTCTTATTGTAGCTTCTCTGTTGTTTCTCTAATTACTTATACAAATCGGGTTTAATTCGTACTAAAATACGCAACTGCTGTCTAAATGCCAATATGGGCATAAAATTTTGTTCATAGGAAGAGGCATATGGCATGATCTAAGGGGAATAAAGTTCTTCGACCCCTTAATTAGTGATAAAAATTATTTTCATCTTTCATTTTGTTAATCTCCCTCATTTTGTTGTTTCGTTTTGTTGACTCAATTGTAAGATGTTCTGTTTTCTATAAAAAAACGATGTTTTACAGGGGAATTTAATAGGCAGGGCTGTGGTGGAATTTTGTGATGGCGGACCTCCGAAAATGCCTTTCTCTTATTACATGTTATATATATATGAGAATATATCAAAATGAACATCTTTGAGAAAAAACCCCGTGCGTACTGTTAATTGACAAAGACCCCATCCTCTAATAAAATTAAGGGTGCTGCATTGGGACTGGTCGGGATAGCTCAGCTGCTCTAATGGGATGATCTTGCCTCATCCCAATTTAAAGGTTTTCTCTTTTACAGAACTCAAGGTAGCTACAGAAAACTTCAGAAGTGATATGGTTCTTGGAGAAGGTGGATTTGGTAAAGTGTACAAGGGAAATCTAGATGACAAATCCAACTCTAAAAGCGGCGTTGCCGTCAAGAAACTCAAGTCTGAAAGTGCTCAAGGATTCCAAGAATGGCAGGTAAAATCATCAGCCGTTAATGTTTCCCAACTGTTGTATTCCCTTATTTCTAACTAAGAAATTTGTTTAGGCATTTCCAATCATTTGGAGTACTTGTATTGAATTTTTGATACATATCTTGTACCGTATCCATTTTTCCATGGGATGTCTAAAAATGTTTCTGTCTCTTTTGTGCATACAGTCTGAGATAAAATTCCTTGGAAGGCTATCACATCCTAACCTTGTCAAGCTACGGGATATTGTTGGGAAGATACGAGGCGAATCCATACTACATGGTACCTCAACTCCTACAAAAGACAAAGCGAGTTATCGGCGGTACTCCGGTAAATTAATAAACCAACAAACCATACACAACAATACTACCAAAGAAATAAAACCACGAAATTACATGTAAAACTATACTTTAACTGAGAAAAGCGAGAAGGAAAAAGGAGCACCGAAACACCTGAAACCAAGACAGATGACACAGCCGCAAAGAAAGTCAGGCTGGATTTCACTCAAACCACTTGAAAGAAGTAAGGCAGGCCCTCAAACTCAGCCATATTTTGCACATAATCAAAAGCAAATGCACGTTTTTTGTACCATGCACGCATGCTGAATCAGGTTGCTACTCGGCCACAATGATTAAAAAAAAAATATTCAGATGCATAACCGAAGATAGACTTTTTGTTGTATCTATCGTATATTTTGGTATTTAGATACGGTAATTAAGCAGATACTTCCACGCGTATCTATCGTACATTTGCAGTACCAATGGCTGATCATGTCCATTTCAGAAGTAAATTCGGGTTATTGTGGAATATGTAACTGCAATGAATGTCGTTCCTTTTAAAACTATAAGGAACAACCAAAGAAAAATATATGTGTGGAGATGGAATAAAACTCTAAAATTCTGCTGTTTTTTAAATCACAGCTTTCAATAGCTTGTTATAGCTAACTGAAAGTGATGGTGCACTGTCCACCCTATTGATCATATCACATACCATCCTTTTCGTAATTCATACAACCTAGAAATTTGCAAATTCAATGCAAGTAAATCACTGAAATTGAGTTATTTGTGGATTAAAAAAATATGATAAGCTTAGCACCCTTGAAAATGAACTTACTTCTTTAATTTTAGTACATTCATCCACGGATTTCTACATATGTCAACCCCATACATGTCGCGTCTCAAGTTCATGTGACCGAAAAAGTAGAAACTAAGCTCCTAAGTAGAGACCAGCATGCTTAGAACCCATTAGCACACTGCACATAAATCTAGCCGGTAATACATTAAAAAATCTAGTCAACAAACCCAAATAGGAATTTTTCACCTATGAAATTGGGAGAAAGAAAAAAAACCTCAGCAAAATAACAAAATATATAAAAGTTAAAACCTAAAACAATGTACCATATCAACACTTATTAAATTTTGAAATTTAAAGTCATAAGAAACTATAAATGAGATGATGAGTTTTGTGGTTAAAGCCTTGACTTAATATCCGATCGACAAAATCGTCCATAGGGACAATCCATAAGGTGATATGACTTTGTTTGGAATCACGTTCTTTGGCCACAAATGCCCTGATGGTTATCATTTTAGACAAATAATTTAATTGAATGGCAAAAAAAGAGTTTTAAAAGGTGCCAAATAGATAAATTTGAAAAAATAAGAGGGAAAAAAACATTGCAACAAAGGTAAAAAAATCAAACCCACGAACTCTATATTAAAATTAAGGCTATGAATTCACCGGTTGCGGAAAATATGCGATTGCGATTCAACAATATATAGATCCATACATATACATTTCGTTGGTCCGAATGCTCGTAAATCCTCCTCTAATGCAGCCCCAAGGAGTTCCATTCCAATAATCAAATTTACATTATTTTCAGTAAGAAATAATGAACGAAAACAGAGGATTAAAAAAAAATTTGACCTGATAAAAATTGCTGATATTTTTTTTTTCTGCTTTGTAGAATCCGGCGACGATGAATTGCTAAATTCTTTGCAGATGAAAAATCAACAAAGCCACACTATCAGAGATGATAAGAAGTAACAATGCAGAATGTCCTTCCAAGTTGCAATTGTGGTTCTCTTATCCGATGATTTGGCATAGGTGTGTAAAACATAGCATAAAAAATGGATCCTCCACATGAAAAACTAAATCGCAATAAACTGATTAAGGGGTACAGAGATATACCTTTTCCTCAGATAATTCTCACCACCAACCACAACACGCGCCATAAAATAACCTAAGAGGAAATACATCCAGCCATAAGAAGAAATTGTGATTCGGAATTTCATAACAACTTGAAATGTCATATCAAGGTGCAATTGTGCCTCTCCTATCCAATTATTTGGCAGAAGTATGTAAAACATAGCATAAGAAATGAGTCTTTTGCTTAGGCTAAAAGACAAATTAAAGCATGAAGGTAGCGTTTTGAATACGAACTCGCTGCATTTTACCCAATATCCAAGCGATTTTCTTAATGTTTCCTTCTTTACTAAGCATTCTTGAGAGAAACCACATGAACCGATCTCTTGAACCCCATTTCTTATCGACGAAGCTTCAAAACACCGAGACACGTACCCTGATCTCATTGTCACCTTTTTTATATAGGAAAAGAAATCTCTTTGTCATCTTGCAATAAATTAAGCAACACATTACAACCGTGCGTGGAGAAAAAAATACGGTACATGATCACAATAAGAAGCAAGTAAAAAACCACTGTGGACTACTTAAGATAAGGCTCAAAAGGATTTGAACAATGACCAGCTGTCAATAAAGTCATGTATATGTCTAGCAACCGCAAAGTAAAAAATTGAAACACATCTTTAACAACGAAGAAAAAATGAACAACTTTCTCAAATTAAAAAACTGTCTCCGGCCCAAATACGCAAGTGAGAAGAATAAAAGTTCTCGTTGTCAACAGGAAACGAAATTTAAAAGAAGGAACGGTTGACAACCCTATCATTGACGACACAAAAAAACCCACTAAACGAATGACAGGTTAAAAATGCATTCTTGCAAGCTAATATTACGGTCCCATGAAACAATCTTTTTTAATAACAATTACAAATGCAATAAGCAGTAAAGAAAGAAGAATACGTATTGAAGTACAGATGTTATTGGTTGAATGGCTTGAGAAAGAAATCAAGTCACTTGCTTAACATGGTCAACAACTGCAACCTAAGCAGTCATGGGGTCAAGATACTCATTCTCACTGACTTCACTATATTATGTAGAGAACACCTGCAAAAATGATTCAAACCAAAACCAAAGGTCATTAACACAATCCAGAACATCGAGGAATCACCATATTCAATAACTTAATCGAAAAATGAGACAAAAAAAAGATAGAGAGCAAAAGTTCGCCACTCCGGTCAGGAAATTGAAGGCAAATCATGTGAGATTTTTGTACAGAGGAAATGCTTCAGCTGCCGCTTCTTCGTACACAAAGTCATCCTTCAAAATCGTTATAATATATGTATCCCGAATAAACAAACAAATAAATAAAGCAAAATCAACAATGTGAACATCCTATATTAATCACGAACATAGCAATTAAATAACAGGATTATCAAAAAGAAAAAAAAGAACCTTTGGCAACGTACTGGATTTAGCCGGCCGGAGTGTTCTGGATAAACCATTTGGCGATTTCGAGGTTTTAGTCGTGATTCAATTCGTTGCTTTCTATACTGTCTTAATCACGAACATGGCAATTAAATAAATGATTATCAAAAAGAAAAAAAGAACCTTTGGCAACGTATTGGATTTCACCGGCCGGAGTAATGAGGATAAACCATTTGGTGATTTCGAGCTTTTAGTCGTGATTCAGTTCGTTGCTTTCTATACTGTCTTCTTCATCTAACATTACTATAAACCGGAAATTGAATCTGAATAGAGGAGGAGGAGCTACTACTACGGTGATTCTGCGCGGTGATTCTATATTGTGTTCTTGTGATCTGTAAAATTTGAATCAAAAAAATTGATGGGCGACTGGCTAATGGCTTGAAGTCGATTGAGGGTTTGAGAGATAAAGGGTTAGAAATTCGCATAATGGAAGAAAGTTTAGGGAATTAAACGTAAATGAACTGAATGCGTGTGTCCGGAAAAAAAAAACCTAAATGCGTGGTTGATTACGTGTGGGAGTTGGGTCAATAACGGGTTTGGGTCGAATTTTACGGGTAATTAGGTTAAATTGACTCATCTATATATTATATATAGATATATATATATATATATATATATGATCCAACCATAGGTTGGTATATTTGAAATTATTCGGTACCCTTATTTGAGGTTACTATAAATAGCTAAACGTTCTTATCAGAAGACAACCAAAGTTTTAGGAAACTAGTTGTTGAACATACCTCCATTTTATACTTCGAAATAGTATTTTGTAAATATCTCCCTTCCGGAACATAGTTTTCAAAACATGTTACACTATCCTTAGAAATCTTAGATGAAAAATATATGTCAGGTATATATAAATATATCTCGGAGGAAATATCCAAAATATCAATAAAAATTATGACTTTGAAAATACTGTCAATCTAGAATTTGTTATCTTAAAGCTGCAAAATATATAGCTTCTCTCAACAAACACTTGAAATCTTTGGAAGAAATATAAAAACAATCTACTATTACAAGGTTTAGAAAATTAAATAAAACATAATAGATGATACACAAGTGTATATATATATATATATATATATATATATATATATATATATATATATATATATATATATATATATATCCTCCATCACCCAATTGAGTTTATAAAATAACTTTATTATGGATGATGACCAAAAATACTTTTCAAAAAAATAAAATATTGGTGGTTAAAATAAGCTAAGTTTAAAATATGAAAATTCATATCCATTATCTGTCACAAGAACCAAAATAGTTTTCAAACTCGTTTAGAAAAATTAATAAAATAAAATATCTAAAGGTCGTGCCAATGTAGATGTATAAAAATGGTCGTGTGAAGATGAGCTTGAAAATGCTTTACCGTCACATAAACTTTTGTAAGCGGTACTGAAAAAAATAAGACAACGTTAAATAAAATATACATCGTGATATAAAATAAAAAGAAAATCAAAAGTAGCTTTCAAAATGCAATTACTAAAAGCAATACTTAAAAATTACATCATGTACATAATGCATAAAATAACTGTCGTTATGCGATCAAAAGTAAATTTCTTCTATATGCATATACTTTTGAAAAAGAACCAAAAATATAAAGTGGAATACATAAACCTGTTTTGTAAAAATTAACACAACCAAAAAAAATTTGTATGTTACACAACACATAAACGTACAATACTCAACAAGACATTCATTAAGTTATTTAAGAAGAAGCATACAAGATAAGGGTAGAGTCACAATCCTTAACATAGAGGTTCCTCTTTGGAGACTAGAACACCAAGAGTTAGCCTTCTGGGTGAGAGATGGTTCAGTTTGGAATCGAGGAGAGAAAATTGAAGTAAATATCATTATTTCCAAATTTACATTCTCTAAAGATTGACTAAAGCAATATAAAAATTCAGAATAAAGCACAATTGATATTAAATTCTTTACCTTAGCTAAATTCTGAAATTCGATAGCTCCAACACAAATGCTATTGAAAATGAAATTCCTTGACAAGATTGCTACAAGAATATATGCTAGATTTAGCTATAAAGGAGAAGAGTTTTCTTGTAGAAAGATAGATAAGTGAAATTGGTGAATGAATGTGAATGAAAAGGATTTAAAGAGCCTTTGAATTAACTCCCTAACTTGCAAACTCATGAAACATGTGGATGGGAAAATTAATTGCATTTATGGAAGTTAAATTCTCTTGTCTGTCATTTCTCTTTTTTTCCCCTTTTTTTAGAATTCTCAAAATTCACTAAAATGAAAAATGTGTCGTGACATTCTTTCCCCCTTAAAGAAGTTTTGTCCTCGAAACTTGTAAATGAGATGTTAACAACATCGATTCTGCACTATTGATGCTATGAAAACATCTCATGATTCCATAAATGAAATCTTTCATATTCCTACTCCGGAAATTGCAACACATTCTAAAACCCATTTTACAGATTCTTTCATGTTTATGCAACGTTCATAAGGAGTTTAGAGATTTCAACTTCCGCCCCTAAGAGATCAAAATATACATCTCCTTGCATCTTAGTACCCTTGCTTCATATCTTAGATTATACAGCCTTACCATCCATTAATTATTCAATTTATTTCTGATTGCTTAGTCGAAATCCAACTGTTGGAGAAAAAGCCCTTTTTGAAGGGTTGAATAGTCAACTTTATCGCGATTTACGGATAGGCTCCGATGTATGTCATCGAGAGTTAATGATATCATTAAATACTCCATACGGAGTAGTTGGTGATGGGCTTTTGAATCATTCGATTCGGATGTCGGGTGAATGAGAAATTAACGGCTAAAGTTGGTAGAAAATATGTAGGAGATGGGAGTTGAAGGGAGGACCTCACCCCATTCTCCCGCATAGGTAACTTGAGGCTTGTGAGCTCAAGTAATAAGAGCTAGTGTATACTCTTATAGATGTGCCCCAAGGGGCAAGGCACTTTTGTGCAGGAGGGAGGACTTGGATTATATCACACGCGCGCGCGTGCCGCCGCCGTCCGTCCGGCTCGGCTCGTGCTCGAGCTCGGTTCGGTTCGGGTGTTACTATTTATTTTTTGGACAAATTTCTTTATGAAATTAACCATAAAATTAATTTTGGAATATGATTGTGTCATTCGACCAATCACAATTGATTGCGTCATTCGACCAATCAGAATTCAGACGACACATCATCCGACCAATCAAAGGGTTAGATTAATTCAAAATTAATCTTATTAATTTTTCCCCAATGACTTTTCTTGAGGGGAAAGTTGGCCATTACTTTTCCAAGGGGAAAAGTTTGATGATGTGTTTCGGCGAATCATATTTGAGCATTGGCTCCTCCTCTCCACTATTTTTTTATTTTTTATTTTATTCAATTCTTTTTTTTTATTGAGAAACCAAATAAAGAGCTACAAAGTTAAGTGACATATCCCGGCCCGCCCCAAGTTTACGTGATAGAGTGCATAGCATGTCCTCCTTAAACCCTATGTGTGGCAAACCCATAGTAGGAAAATCCATCACATAGGGAAGAGTACTCGCTCTATGCACTCCCAATAAAATCCCTTCCCCATAAATAATTACATCAGTGGAAATCAAAGTGGAATAGATGCTGTAATTCTGTCTTCTGCCCTGTGTATACGATCTAAGGAAAGTAAGCCGAAGATCTCTTTGCACCCTCGTCTGAACTTGCGTGAGCAACAGAGGTTTGTGGTCCTTCCTGATGAAATTTCGACATGTCCGGTCCGTAAAGTGATCAGCCACACCCATGTCAGAAGTTGTACCAATTATATAAAGGGGTGTATCAAATACTAAAAAAAGTATGAGCATATCGTTTGACGGCAAAAGCAACAAAAACACCTGGATTGCACCCCTAGCATTGCGGTAGGGGTGCGTCCAAAGGTAGGCGCGATCCTGTAGGCCATGTCCGTGATGAAACGTCAGGCAGACTGCATGGCTATATTCTTTGGGGAGCTTCATCGATCTGTACAAAGTGTGATATGCAGTATATGGATACGACTTGGTAAAAACAAAAAAGTATGTGAAATGAACAATACGACCTGGTTTGCACCCTTCACAAGTGAAGAGTGCTTCCCGGATTATCAGTGACGTAACGGATATGAGCTGGGCCATGTAAATCATCATGGAGTAGATTCAGAATGTGCGGTGGGACATCCCTCTGGTGAGTGAAAATCTAGTCATCTCCTTCCAATGATGCAAGGGCATCAGCGACCCTGTTGCACTCCCTATAGGCGTGAGAAATAGTATATTACAGCGTTCTCAGGATAGCACAAATCTGAGTGATGGAGAGACACAGGGGCCAACCCCCATCACTTGCTCCAGACACCATACGATACACATAAAGAGAGTCCGATTCGATATCCATAGCCTGTGCATAGTTGCGCATGCGAAGACCAAACAACAGAGCTTTAATCTCAGCATCCACCACCGTCCCCTGCCCAAAACACGAACGAAAAGCCATAATAAACCCGCCATCAGAGTCTCTGAGGATGCTTCCCCCAAACGCAATTCCATTCCTGACACTCCCATCCACATTCAATTTAACATTGCCAGAGTGTGGCGGCACCCATCTCAGGTAAGCCACTTTCCGCTTTGGGGTCTGTTTGATCTTGAAGGGCTGTAAGAAAGGAGTACCTCTATCAGATCCCAAGAATTTGGCTTCCAGCTCCTTCCGAAAAGCGAGTTGCCTAATAGCCCGCTCAATTTGAATGATGGTGCGCTGTATAGAAGGCTGGACGTCGTCATGCCTGCATCTATTCCTTTCAGGCCAGATGCCTCAACAAACAATGACCGGTACAATAAGGCGAAGGCGGGAGATATCAGTAGTTGAATTCTTCTAGTAGTGTAGCATAGGCACTATCCCTAAAGTAGGGGTAAACCGTAACCCGAAGTGATTCATAAAGTAATTCCATACAGAACTAGCAAAGTGACAATCAATAAACGTGTGACGCAGGTCCTCCCCGTGCTGACACGCAAAGCATTTAGACACCAGAGTTATACCCAGTCGCTGAATGTTCGGATCAGTGGGTAGAATGTTGTGAAGTAACCTCCAACAAAAGAATGAAATCTTGAGAGGAAGGAGGCTGTTCCATATTATCTTAAATATGGCGTTGGGGGGGTGACTAGTGCGAACCATGTTCCACGTAGACCGAGTGGTATACCTCCCATCAGGGCTAAGGGTCCAAATAAGCTCATCTTCCTTATCACGTGTGAAAGGGATAAGAGTGATCTCTTCCACGATGTGACTGGGTAAATAAGAATGAAAGTTGAAGAATCGAATTTTTTCTTGTGTCTTTCCACCACGAAGAGTCAGTCATATAGATCTAGATATTGAGTCGTAGAGAAGTCGGAGCACTATGTAAGTTCGCCGGAGCTCGGATTTTTTAAGTGCCTCTAAATCTGAGACATAAAGCCGTTGTATCTTGGGAGACAGTTGCTGCTACCGTGGGCACCATACCGGAGCAATTTGTCTTAAGGAAAGAGTAACTACTCGCCTCGGTTTGTCTTAGTCCTTTATTTTGTGCATACTACATTTGGTGTCTATTGTTTGAATCAGATATGCATGTTGATATTTATTTTGTTAGATGTACTAAATAATATGAATTGTACTATTCACATGATTTATTCTCTAGATTAATATTTCGTAATTTAATCTGTAAATTACAGATCTGTTCTGTAAATCACTCCACACATGATACAATATCCCAAGAAGCTTAAGACAAATTTGATTCGTGTGTTATAAGATCGTTTAAACCTACTTGCTTATATGTTAAGCAAAGTCTTCAAGTTGCAAATGGCATTTAAATATCTTTGGTTAAGGGTTACGATACATACACAAGTGTAGTATGTTTATTTGCAGAACCGTTTTTGCTGATTGGTGAATACCAATCTGATTAATTAAATTGATTAATGATTGAGATCCTTGTATTTGATTGCAAATCAATTTTTTACGAACTGTTTGATGACGTGAAGTGTAAGGAAGATAGTTGATTTCTTATACATTGAATGATATCCCTAAAATATGGCATGCAATTACAGTGATTCCTAAATTAGTGTCCAAGGATGCAACTAAGAAAGGAAAAAAAAATTAAAAAAAAAGAGGAATTTTTTTTTTAAGGTTAGTAATAATATATATAGTATTATTATTACTATATATCATGCTTAGTATATATTGTTGAGCGAATGATATAACAATTTTTAATGATTTAGAATATGTCATGCTTATATTGACTTGCATTTATATAATTGCAGTATAAATAGGCTTTGATAATTGGACATATTCGCTCACTTTTGCAATATGTAATTGTTTTCACGTGATGCCATTGAAGTAGTTCATTCTATTGAATGTATTTTATGTTTGTGACATTCCCGGACATAAATAGATGTTTTATACATAGTGTCTAAACTATGTAATTAAATATCCAACAAGTAAATAATAATTAAGTAATATTGTTTTCTTGTTAATTGCAATGAGGGGTGTCATGAGCATTTGATTTACTGGTGCCATAGCATATAAGTTAGTATGATATGTAATTATCTCTAACTTGCTCCTTAAGTTTGCTAGAATTTGGTTGATATATATTGGTTGTCTTGGCCGACTAAACCAATTTGTGGAAAGGAAAAATAAAAGGGAAAAAGAATCATAGCAATAAATAATTTTGCTTGTCGTTCACGGTTTTGAAGGTCGGCGATTATTGTGACCCCTTTATGATCTCATAAATCTATTTGCGTTGGCCCTTTAACTTTGCTGCAAATTTGTTTGGTTTCTTTCCATGTGTTGAGTGTAATATTCCGATTTTCGAGAAATGGCAGACGTGTCATTTTGCGAAAACGAAATATTGTGTTCGGTTCCTTTTATTCGGAGTTTAAAATTTTGGATTCTTACATATATATATTTTCGAGATATATATGTATATTTAAGGGAAAGAAAATTTGATTAGTAAGGGTAATTAAGGAAAAATTAGGATTAGGTTAATTATTGGGATTTTTCTATTTAAGGAAAATAAACCCAATCAGTCCCTAACCTTTTGAATAAGATTTTCCACCTCGAAACTTGTCTTCTGCGTGTGTGTGAGCAAGATTAGGGCTGAGGGATTTTCAATCAGTTGCTAAGTCAATTCATAACGGTTTTCAGATCAGAGATCAGAGTCGAGCACCGGAATCGTTGTGAAGAGAGCAACATTTTGACATCAAAAAGTTGAAGCTTTGATAAGGTATGATTAAGCCCTAGTTTTGTTCTTGTTCGAGTTTGATGGATTCAAACTCACCAATTCGTAGTTTTATCGTTTAGAAGCGTGTGATCGAATCTAATCTAAGTTTGGATTAATCACATGTTTTTCTACCGAAAAGATCAGTGTTTGCTGCTGTTTTTCTGAGTTCTTGGAGTTGGAATAAGCTTGCTAAAGGTAAGAGGCTCTTCCTACGATTTCAATTATCGTTATTGAGGTTTAGATCAAGATTTAAGATGTTTAGATGTAAGAAAGATGTGTTTTTTTGTTGGTCAATGTTCCTAAATGCTATGGTATGATTAGATAAGTTGTTATGTGTTTTTCTGGGTTATTTTCGATGTTAATTAGGTTAGAAATGGTTTAGAAATCGCGTTTTGAAGATTTTAGCGTTTTGGGAAAAACCAAGGCAAACGGGCGTTTGCACTAGGCAAACGGGCGTTTGCGATCATAGCAGCTCAAACGGGCGTTTGCACAAGGCAGACGGGCGTTTGAGGTTAGACTTTTGATTCAGGATGTAGCCCTTTTAGACGGACGGGCGTTTTGGGTTAGTGGACGGGCGTTCGATGTCGAACGGGCGTTCATAGGATGTCAAACGGGCGTTTGACCTGTTTTACCTTGTTTTTACTGTTTTAGCGTTTCAGCTTGGTTTTCGGCTTCATAATCGTGTTTTCACTGTTTTAAACCCTTAATCATGATATGTTAACATTAATTAAACATGAACAAGCCTCGATTGAACTTTTGATTCGTTCAGTTAAAACACCGAATGTACTCTTAAAGGGAGTTGAAGTTCGGATCCGTCGGAAGGGCATGAAAGGGCTTGTGCTTTGATGAACTAGAGTTCATCAATGTCTGTGTAGTTGTTAAGATGTGATGTCTAGCTGTCTAAGTAGGGGAGTAGAGTGGTTATGGTGAGTTTTGTTCTGAAAACACTTAGGTGGTTAGTTAATTCACATTAATAATTACATACGTGTAGATAAAAGCTAAAACGTTATTTATTCTCGGTTAGGCACTCTTTCATATCGGCGATGTGATACGTTCATAAAAGGTGAACAATGCTACTGGCCTTAAACGGCTGAAGGGTAGTGGAGGAAATTCATCGGACGTATACGCATACCGGGGAGACCCCGGAGCTAATCGGTGTTAATCACTGTTAGTTAGCAAGTATATCTTCAGGCTGATGAACGCCATGCGCAGTGTCCTTGAGTAATGATGTAACAAAGATAAGCTAAGTTAGAAACGTATAGTCACGACGTGTCGATGGGCATGAAGTGAACCCTAAATTGAGTCGGTCTCACTAAGATAATATCTTTAATAATAACCTTATTGGAATTGTAGCTTCTACTTCTTACTTTGTACAAATGTACTTACCTCAAATGCATGCTTATTTATGTGTTTGGGGGAGAGAAGACGAACAAGTTAGTGAAGATTTCGAGGAGGACTTTGATGACGACGTTTGAGGACGCCGGAGTTGAAGACCTTGTTTATTATTCTTTTATTTACGTTTATTTCCCAGTCCTAGATTATTGTTGGAACTTGTAGTTTCCTTCTGGTTTTTTTGTGATTCGTACTTTAGGATTTGTTTGGTTTTCCGATATAATGAGTATTTACATTTTATTCTATCTTTAGTATTTCTATTGTTGGTTGTTTGAAAAAAATTACCCGAGTCTTTTTAGCTTCCGTTTGCTTTTATTTGATACGACGTAGTAGAGGCTTACGTGTAATATTATTTATTTAATATTATGAGTGCCGAACGTTTCGGTTTCCGGATAAGGACTCGGAGTCCGGGAACGGGGCGTTACAGTTGGTATCAGAGAAAAGCGTCTTTTAGGCTTCCATTCTTCTAAGATAAGTTTTCTTTAGATCCTTTAGTAACGTTCTGGTTTTCTTTGATCATCAGGATGGTGTTCACTAGAACCGGAGCGGGTGCTGAAGCTTCAGGAGTCCGATGAGAGAGTCTGATACCAGTCGTAGGAGGCGGTTTTGTGAAGTGGAATCCTTCACCTCATCCGAGCCCCACTCCACCCCCTCATACTGCGACCCCTACACCAGATTCTCAGAGGAACTTGTCACCACGGCCAATTCGGAACACTACACCACGATTTCAACCAAGGTACAAGTACATTTATGGAGAGCCTGGAGAAGCTCCTATCCATGTCACTGTGGTAGGAGACATTCCACCTGTCGGCATACCCCCAGCAACCAGCATTTATCCACCACCAGTGAGCTACCCTCCTCCACCAGTGTCTTCTCACCAGCAATATCAGACTTTCTACCCTCCTCTAGTAGGTCACACTTCTCGACCTACTATACCTCCATCACCCCGTTTTGATCACCAGCAAGGCTTTGGATATCCCCCTTACGGTTTCTACCAGCAACAGACTTACCAGCAAGAGATACCCTTTGGATACCCTCCAGTTTATCCACAAGCCCCACCAGTTAGGCCGGTGCTTGAGCAAGCACCACCGATTGACTGGTATACGAGGTTGAGAAGAAACAGGGTTCCGGATTTCTATGGGAATGTGGAACATTCAAAGGCCGAAGAATGGTTAAGAGGCTTCGAAAAGGCTTGTAGGAATATACGTGTTCCTGAATCTGAGATGGCCCAGTTGGCGGTTAGTTTCCTTTTAGGTGTTGGTCCCAGAGAAGGGTGAAACTATAGTCAGCGGGGTGAATGACTATAGTGGAGTTTCAAAAACTTTTCTTTTGTTTAAAAGCTTTTGGGCAGCGGATAAGTCCCTTCTTATTATGTTGTTTTCAAATCAGTTTAGACAATCACAGATATAAGTTATGATGTGGGCAATTTAAATAAATGCTATAAAGTAAATTGCAGAAAGTAAATTGACACAAGGCTTATAGTGGTTCAGGGTGGTGTAATCCCTTAATCCACTCTTCTCCTGTGATGATTGGAGGAATTCACTATTGTTTTCACAGATACAATAGTATGATTGTCCTTGGCTTCCCAAGCTTCACAATCTACAAGACTATCACTCCTTGACTACAACAACTTCAGTGATTCAGGCTCCTTTGCTGCTCCTTGAGATCAAAATCCTTCAACAGCTATCATAGACTCAACTCCTTCTCAGATTGCCTCTGATTCAGTTGCTTCAGATTGATGTGAATGTGATTCACAAACTTGCTTGATCAATCTCATTGCTGAATATGACTTTGTAGCTCTGATGTCTGAGTTGATCGCTAGATATATCCTTGTAAGTTCAGAGAAGGTTTTTTGAATTGACAGAGTTTCTGCTTGATTTTTCTTTTTCATATCGTTGTTTTGTTTTTCTGTCAATGCCTTTTATTTATAGCCTTGAATAACCTTGATTTTGAAATTCCGTCCGTTGGCTATATTTAGAGGGAATAATTCTTGATTTTATTCTTGATTCCCCCTTAATTGCATTCTCCTTAATTTCAGTGATCGGATTCTTTCTTCAAACGTATAGCAGAAAATTCGTCCTTGATTGATCCTCTATTGATTGTGCATTTAATGCATGATCTTCTGAATCTTCAACATATATTAAATCTGATCTGGTAGGTATTACTTCACTGTTTTCTGAACGGTTGAGTGATCCTTCTAACTTATCCATTCTGGCTCTACCTTCACCGTTTTGTCTTCACTCAGCCGAAAGTTAGTTTACTCAACCGATTCACTGTTTTCTTCTTTGCTTCAGTTTAAGGAGAATCTTTGTACTTCACTGATCCTTGATTGGGGTGAGATCAGTGTACACCATATTTGAATATTAAGTTTCATCACTTGAAACATAACTTAGACTTATCCAAGGTCATCACGTACTTCCTTGGTTATAAGTCGACCATAGTGTCTTCATTGCTTCTCTCGCCGGTGCTTGGTCGGCTTCACTCGCCGAATGTCCGTTTTTACTTTGCCGTCCTACCAACTAGTACAATACTTGTCCGACTCAACTTATACAACATGTCAGACTCTAAGTAAAGACTTATACAGAGAATTCTAACTTATTTCAGGCTTTCTATAACAGCTAGTATGGCCATCATCAAAACATAATAAAACGTTCCTAATAATTTCCCCCTTTTTGATGATGCCAAAACCCTCATAAGCCTGAACATAAGTAATCCAAAATTTTCATAATAAATAATAGAACAAAAATTCAACAATTTTATTCATCCATCATAGGGCAATAAGATATTGCATCTTTTTATTTAAAGACAAAGGCAAATAAGAAAAAAATTCACAAATCACATTAAGTATTAGGTCTACTTCTTCATTTCTTCAAACCTGATACCTTTTCCTTTGCTGCCCTTGCTTGCCTTATTTTCACTGGAGCTTTCAGGCTTAGAGCTTCCTTCCCCCTTTTTGGCAGCAGTAAAAACTGCTTCAAGATTTGTCGGTGCTGTATCAGAATCAGGGAGAGGACCATACCTCCTTTCCAGTATCTTGTTGTTGGCCTCACCAACTTTGATTAGAAGGTCCAATTGCTTGCCAGAATGCTCCATTACCTCATCTAGATGCTGAATTTGATGAGTGTGAGCGTTGAGGGTGTCCACAAATGGCTAAAGATTGTTGTCAATCGTCTCAGCATGGAACTCAAGATTGGTTTGGACATGATGAGGAATGAGTTGCTGTAAGTTGCAAAGTAAGTTTCCTTGCCTCTCCATGACCTCATCTTGAATCTTGATGTGATTGATGAGGGCCTCAATCTTGTGGTTGAAGGAGGTTGCTTCACTCCTTAAGGCATTCTTCAGATTTTGCCTGCTGTAATACTGCCTTTCCATGTCCACAATAAGGGGTTGAATGTCCAGATTGAAAACCCTCTCAGGATCAATTTCCTCTGGTGCCACATGGACATCCTCTTCATCACTATCATTTTCATCTTCAGCATCTCCATCTTGCTCTTTCTCATTCTCCACTTCAATTTTTCTTTCTTCATTTTCCTTTTCTTCTTCTTCCTTTTCATCTTGTGCTTCTTCTTCCATCTGTTCTTGTTCTTCCTCATTAGACACAGAGTCATTTAGAGGTTGCTGTTGAGTGTGGACTGCTTCAACTGCCACTGTTCCCCCTTGTGCAATTGTGGGGGAGTTGACAATTTCGGCTGAGTTAGCTTTATCAGCTGGCTCACTGAGCTGGTTGTCAACTTTACCAACGCTTTTGAAAAGCACTTCTGGAAGAGTCAGTTCATCATCAGAAATCCCCAAATCTTATTGATTTGCTTCAAGATTTCCACCTTCTGAGTGTTCATCCTCTGACTCATCTTCTTCCTCATTGATCTCCTCCTCTTCAGATGAAGTGATTCTATATCCTTCCTCACTTTCCTCAAGGTAGGTGATTTCCTCTTGCTGCTTTTCTTCTGCTGTTGCTGTGTCATCACTGATTGTCACAGGCTCATCCAAGTTGCTGGTTCCAGGCAGAGAGATGTTTTCATGTGCCGTCTGGGATCTGGTTCTTCGTCCCACTCCTGATCTACTGCCTTCAGGTTGTTTTCTTTTGCTCCCAGCAATGGGTTTGGGCTTCATGGAAGCCTTGATGTAGGTAAACATTGTCTTTGACTTGTGTGGAGACTGCAAATTGGTGGGTTGTACTTTCAATTCGTTGAACAGGTGTTGAAGAGGGAATCCATATGATTTTCTCTCCCGAAAATCGCCCTTTTTCTGTAAACCCTTGCTTGGTGCCGTTATTGATAGATCAATTTCCTTTTGAATTTGATCCTTCAATCGATTGAAAACAAATATTGCCCGGTCAAATTTGGTACCTTCGTAGATGATGGCCATCAGTCTGATCCGAACCTCAGTTATGTTTTCCATAGACCCTTTTCTGCCTTCGATATTCTTGGTGATGACTGGTGCAAATTCAGCAAACGGAAGTTTGAGCATTGATCTGGGTAGATTGTATGTTTTGCTGTTTCTTCTGGGGTTCTTGGCTATTTCAGCCCAGAATTTCTGGACGTCAATCGTCACAAACTTGACATTAACCGGACCCATTATGGAAAGTTGCATGAATCTGTTGAGTGTACCAGGCGTGATGACTATTTCTCTTCCAAAGATAGAGCTTTTTATGTAATCCACTTCAGTCTTCTTTGTGCTGGGCACAAACTTGGCATTTTTCCAAAATGCTATTAGATTTTCATAGCAGATTCCAATGATTGGGGGGTTTAGAAAGGTCATCAGCCCCAAATTGGAACAGCAGTCAACCAAGCGTTGAGCTTTTGCATCATTATCACAAAACGAGAGATAATGTTCTGGTTTGAAAAATGAACCAGTGATGATTGATTTTTCATAGTATTTTTCAGTGAGAGAGATTGTGGAAGATGAAGCCTTCAATAGTTAATTGATGTTTGGAAAGGAGTTCTTCAAGTTTGCAGTGAAAATCAAAAATAGGGTTTGTAATTTGCAAGAGAGTGTAAAGATTTCTGAAAATCTCTAAGTAGCCCTTATATAGGTTGATTTGGGTAGTGTGAACGTGGTTTGAATGTGGAAGGATTTTGTGACATAATGTCGTGATTTTGTGTATATAAATCACGATATTCGAGCGTAATGGGGGAGTGGTTTGAGGTAAGTAATGATAGAGCCCGGGAATCGAGGCATTTATAATTTAAAAAATAATATAGTTACCTCCATGATCATAAGTTGATCTCCACGTGTGTAATCTTCCACAGAATAATCCTCCCTAAATTCCTTATTCTCCACGTGTAGTAAAAATTGATTTTGTTCACACTTTAATTTATCCAAGTCTTTATTTCGGTGAAGAGCCTTGACTAGTCACTTAGCCGATATAGTGAATTCTTCATTGAGCTGCTTCATTCAACCGTTCCTAACAATCAGTTAAGTTAACTTCGCTGGATACCAGTGCCTTACCTGCTACATCCCTGTAACGGCAAAGGTTGAATCATGTTGGTCCCTTGAAAAGGCTTTGATTAAGTTTAGAAGGGGGGGGGGGTGAATAAACTTAACACTTAAAACTTTGGAGTTAACAAATTCTGCAACTTCGGCGGTCCGCCGATACTTCGATGTCCGTCGATACCTCGCAGCCCGCCGATAACGTAGTCTACGGATAGTTGAGTTTGCTGAATTTGTGCAGCGGAATTATTTCAAAATTAAGACTTGTTACTTGTTGTTAAATATGATACTAAGTATTGGATACTCGGAGTGTAGTGTAGTGTGTGATTTCGCTTGCTAGATTCGGTGGATTGATGTGTGTAATAAACTAAGTGCGTAATGTAAATGCGAAAGTAAATAGGCGAGATTTTATAGTGGTTCCAGGTGGTGTAATCCTGTCAGTCCACTCTTCTCCTGTGATGTTGGAGGTAATTCACTAGAGATCTTTGATATTGCAGTTACAAAGATTCCTAAGTTGCTTGTCCTTCACCAATAACTATGGCTTCACAAACTGAAAACTGGGAACAGGTAGGATTGCTGCTCCTAAGTCTTCCACTGGTCCTTGAAGGGTAGGATTGCCTCTTCACCAGCTCCACCACAAACAACAGTCTTTCACACAACTGTGCTTCACTGTCTTCAGCAGGTTCTTTATAAAATAAAGATTGAATCAAGTAAAATGACTCAGTTGCAGCAGCTTGATTAGGATGATATAATCAGCAGCTTGCAGTCTTCAAGTGTGTATGCTTGATGTAGCTTGAATGCAGAATACACTTCAAGAATTTCTCTGGATCAGTAGCTTTAAGTTCAGTAAGTTCACCAGGGTGTTTTCAGATCAGTAAAATATCTCTTCAAAGTTTATCAATTTTCATCATCTTGTTTCTGAGTTGAAAGTCCTCTATTTATAGGTAGGAGAACATGTGACTTGTATTTGAAATTCAAATGTAACCGTTCCTTGTTTTTGTCCCATCTGATTTGCTTTCTGTCACTATTCATAGGGCTGACACTGTCAGAATTCCTTTTTGACAATGCAATCTTGTCCACCCTTTGACTTATAACCATTGGATAAAAATCTGAATCATCCCAACGTTCTTTTAATCTCAGCCTTTGATTTCTTTGATAAGTCAGAGGTAGTTGGTTGTTCTTATCCATGTAATCTTCCAATATAATCTTGAATAAATCGAGGTATATTATCAGCAGGTTCATCAGTCTGCTGAGATACCGATCAGTCTGCTGAACAGCAATTTGCTGTGTATAAAATACAATGCAGCTGATTTCTTTTATCTAAATTTTATCTGTGAAGTTGGATTACACATTTTTAATTATAACCAAGTTCCAAACATCATCCAACTCATGGAACTTAGACCTTGTACACAAGGTATATGTAATCAGTTTAGGTCATCACAGACTTGCCTAAATTCTGATTCCATATCCTTGACTTAAATTACTAAGTTTGATCCCTTAGCCTTCTGTAACTGAGTTTGAGCCCTCAGCCTTCAGTCTTCAGCAGGTCCCAGACTAGTCTACTGACCTATCTACCCTACTGATATGCACCAGTCTGCTGATATAAATCAGCTGACCATTACATTGCTTGTTTGATCAAACTTATTCATAAATAAAACTCTAATAAACCTATACATTTGATCTAGACATCTTTTTGCCTTTGCACTATAACAGCTAGTCTGGCACTCATCGTCAAAACATAGAAATAAGTCCAACAATTTCCCCCTTTTTGGTGATGATGCCACTACCTCACCTAACAGTAAAGCAAAAAGATATAAAACAAAAACAGAACAAATTGTAGTCAATTCTCATTATGAACATTTGTTCATAGTTATTACAGTCTAGATGCAGCAAAGATAAAATATGATAAGTGTGCTGATCTACTGTCTTCTTTCTCTTTCTTGTCTAGCCTTCTCCACTTGTTCTTTGTAGGCTCTGATTTATGCTATCATATCCCTCATCCATTCATTTTCAATCAGTGTAAAATCAATGTAGGGATTGACTTCTTTCCACCAATTCCATGCTTCAGGTAGGAGAAGGTTTATCTGATTCACTTTGAATCCAAATTTCATATACAGTTCCTTGAATTCATCAAGTGAATCCTTTGCTTTTGTGATAGGCAAGTTCCTATTACCTCTGCCACTTCTTCCACCTCTTCCACTTCTGCCACCTCTGTTTCTTGCCCTTGAGGCTTTAATCATTGCCTCCCAAAACTTCAATCCCAAGAAAGAGTTCAGTCCTTCATGAAATCCCTTGTCTTGATAAGGTTTCCTCCTGTTGTAGTACTCTTTCTTGTATTGCCTAAAGAGATCATCAGTGAGTTGCAATCTGCCAGGTGAAGGTTGCCTGTAAGCATTGGTTTCATCTATCCATCTCTTTTGTGCAAAAAGTCTTGCAGCCTCTTTTGCTGCTGCTGTTTGGCCCTCTTCCCCCTTAGTGACATCATCAACAAACCGGGACATTAGGCCATGAACACTCACCTGTGAGATAACCAGATTATTTAGTTACCCTTCCATAATCTCAGTTCTTGTGTCAACTGCAGTAATCCTGGATTGCAAAGTTTGTTCCGGTAGATTGATCCGCTCAGTAACCTTAGGATCCAATCCAACAGGTTGAGATGTTCCAGCAGCCTCAGCAGGCTTAGGTGTTTCAGCAAGCTTGTCAAGTTTTTGATGGATGGATATGAACTGTTCTTTCAAAAACTTATCCTTCAGTGAGTTCCCTTGCTTGATACCTTTTACTTCCATAGCAAGATCTGCAAGAGCATATTGATTTGAGGTAATGTTGGAGGCAACTGTTTCTGTAGTCCTCCTTCTGTTTTCCACCAAATTAATCAAATCATCAAATCTCTGCTCTTGCCTGTCCGGTTGAGTTCTTAGATTTGCAATATCATTTCTGACAGTCCTCAACTCTTCCAGGACATGTGCTGGTACTCCACCAGCCATTTCTCCAGCAGCTCCATCAGCAGGCTCTTCTACATTGTAAGTTTGCCTCTGTCTGCTGATTACCAGTGCCCAACACCTATCTAGTCCAACAGGGTTAGGTCCTTGATATTCTTCCAAGATAGGATCAAGAGATGGTTCTTCAAAAATAGGGACAAATGCCTGTGGGGGATCAACATCAATATTTTCTTCTTCAGGCATTTGGAACTCCTCATCACTAAAGTCATAGTCCAGCAGCTGCTCATCCTCATTAACAGCAGTCTGCTGACCATCTTTCCCTTTAGTGGTCTCTACTCCAGTAGGCTCCACTACAGCAGCCTCTTCAGCAAAAGGGGTTTCCTCCAAACCCAAATTAGGTTCCAACCTTTGTCCAGGTGCTGTTTGAGACTCAGCAGCCTGTACCTCCTGATCCAACCTTTGTGCAGGTGCTTTTGTTTGTAGCCCAGCAACATGTACCTCATCTTCAGTTCTTTGATCTTGTACAATTTGAGCCACAACAACCTGATCAGGGAATATATCCATATTTTCTTGTTGAAATTCCCTAATGTCAGCAATTCTTCTCAAAATATTTCAAGTGCTGGTTAAAGTGTCTTCAGTGTCAATCCAGTGTTGATATACAATTGATTCCTCTGAATTGGCACTTGGCTCAACATGATCAGTAACTCATTCATCACTTGAATCTACAGTCTGTTGGTCACCAACATGAGCAGCAGGTTCTTCAACAAATAATGGATCAATCTCACCAACCATTCTATTTGCACCAAACTCTATGCCCTCATTGATTTGTGCCTCTATATCATCAATGGTGAGATTTTCCTCTTCTTCATTTATCTGTCCAATTTGCTGTCTCTCAGTAGACTCTCTAGCACCAGTAGACTGCCTTACAGTAGGATCAATGAACATTGCAGTCCTACTGGTTTCTCCTGGACCAGATGGATGATTATCATCAGAATCAGATGATGAAGAATCATCATTATCTCCTCTTGGATTCCTAAATTTGATACCCTCCTCTTTCTGTTGTTCATCAAACAGATCCATCAACCTTGATTGCAGCAGGGAGGTATCAATCAGGTCTAGCAGACTTTCCACTCCTAATTTCTCAAAAACCCATTCTTCAAAATCTGTCATAGGTTCTGCAGCTGGTTTCTGTCTCTTATAAAAGCCAAACTTCCACTGGAAGTAATCAACCACCAGCAGGAGTTTTGGATCAACATACCCTTCTTTCCTATTTTTCTCATGTTTTTCATAGGGTAGGAATGATCCTTTGGGAACTTGTCCACTACCTTGCTGACCTCCAAAGGTCTCAACAAGTAGATTCAATGTTTCTTCTACAGATGCTTCAAGGCTAGTAGGTTGCTCAGGTTGGATGTTTGTTCCTACTACCTCCATCTGTACAACACTTGGTTCCCCCTGACTTACATGCTCATCAGCAGGGTTAGCAGCAGACTGCTCTTCCCCCTGAGTTCTTGCAACACTTGCAGGGTCTTCAACCAATTGTTCAACTACCACAGCAGGGTCAGGTTCAGTGGTTTGTTGTGGGTCTTCAGTAGATGCTACAGCAGGCTCAGGGTCAGTAGACTGTTGTATATCTCCAACAGATTGCTCAACAACAACTGTGCGTGCTTCGATTGAACAGTTTCTACAGCAGGCTCTGGTGCAGTAGACTACTGTGATTCTTCAACAGATTGTTCAACAACAACCTGTTCACTACCGGTAGGCTTAACAACCACTTATGGTGAGGAGTCAGTAATTTCCACAGGCTTGATGATAGTTAAGGGCTCAGCCTCAATAGCCTCTTCTTCCTCTTCTACTGATGCTTCTTCTTGGACTCTTTGTTCTTCCAAGATTTTCAATTCCTTTCCTTTGCCATACTTTTTCTTTGTGGCAATCTCCTTCATCCTCTTGGAGAGGGGTTCATCATCATCATCAGTTCTAGTAGACTTTCTCTTTCTACTAGCTTCCTTCTGTTGTTCCCTCAGAATCTCAACAACAGTTTTTCTGGCAGCAACAGCAGGGGTCAGTATCTTCAATTTCAGCTGGACCCTCAGCAGACACAACAGTTTGTGTTGTTTGCTTCTTTGTTCTTTTAGGTTTCAATACCTTTGTAATCTTCCTTGTATCTGCACCCTTTCTTTTCTCAGTAGTTTTCTTGGTGCAGCAGGTTTGACAGATTTCTTCACAGTTTGCTTGACCTGCTCACCACCAGCATCACCATCATCTCCATCAATATCATCATCAGCAGCAGGGTCAGCAACATCTTCATCATCATCTAGACCAGGAATAGCATAATCAATTTCCTTCTTGTATCTAGGCGATTAATCTTCTCGGTTCAATATCGGGAATCTTCAAGTGATTCAAATAGGTTCGAACCATTAATCCTAAGGGCAAGGCCTTGGATTTCCTTTTTCCATCTTTTTCTTCCTTGGCTACTTTCTTCATGTAATGAATGAAGTATCCAGCCCAATCAAACTTCATGCTTCTGCAAATGATCATCATCAGCTCTATCTTGGGTCCTGATAGAGTGTCCATACTTCCAACCAGTCCAAGTATGTTCTTTGCAATGAGTTTGCTCAGCAAACTGTACTCATTCCCAATATATCTGCAATTGATGCCTGGAATGGATTTGGTGGCTGCATTTGTTTTGATTTTGTCAACAAAATCCATCTTGGATAGTGCCATTGCTTCAGGATTTGTTGGTGCATCTGCCACTTCTTCAAAACCAAAAACTTCCCTCAGTAGACTAGGGGAAACTTCAATCTCCTCAGCATTCACAGTTGTTTTGAATGCTTCATTTCCTTCTTCCACAACCATATTTTTCCAAAAATCAATAACATTTGTGTATGAGATTGTTTCCAATCTTATATTGAGTATGTTTTCCAATCCTGCAAACCTCCTTATTCTTCGACCAATGTTCATGGCCAAATCTGTTTTGTTTGCATCAACAACGAAGCCTCTAACACTTTGGCTTGATTCAATCTGGACATCAATCTTTTCCGCCATTGTTAAGAGAAATAAAAGATGAAGAAGATAGATTGTAAATCTGTGTTCACACATTGTAAAAACAGAGATATGAATCTGAGATTTTTGCAAGTAGAGAAGATTTGCTGTGAGTAGGTCTGTATAAATAGACAGTGAGTAGTTGTAACTGTCAGTGCACGTACATTGATGTTAACCACGATTAATCTGAGTAAATGCGGTCTTGACACGTGGCCCGTAACTCCTCCATAACGTTTTATAACCGTTAGATCGTGTTTACTATGGTAATAAAGGATAGGATAAATATCCCGCCAAACTGCTTTTTGACTTTAATAAAGTTTGACTGTGTAACGTTCTATTCAACAGGGTTGTCCTCAGCAGGGTTGGCTCAGCAGTCTGCTGATAAAGATGCTTCAGCAGGCTGCTGACAATGTTACTCTCCTGATCCTTGATTTCTTCTTATTTTGTTCAATTGATAATACAAGATGAAGTTTAATACCAATGACTGATCTGTCAAGTGAGCTCACCCAACATGACAAAGACCAATCCCCTTGGCAACCTCATTTTCTCAATTGTCCAAACATAAGTACATGGAATTGTTGATACCAATGACTAATCTGCTAAGTGAGCTCACCCAACATAGCAAAGACTAATCCCCTTGGTGAATTCCCGTACATTGCTGAATATCAGTCAACTTTTATAATTCCAAGTTCAGTCCTTAATTTGGAAAATCTTTCACTATCAAGTGGTTTAGTGAAAATATCAGCAGGTTGATTTTCAGTAGGGATATATAGAACCACCACATCTTTCTTTTCAACATGATCTCTTATAAAATGATGTCTCACATCAATATGCTTGGTTCTTGAGTGCAAAACAGGATTTTCTGTGATTGCAATTGCACTTGTGGTGTCACACATAATTGGAATTTCCTTTTCTTCAATTCCATAATCCCTTAATTGTTGTCTTAGCCATAGTACTTGTGCACGGCAACTTCCAGCAGCAATGTATTCAGCTTCAGCAGTGGAAGTTGATATTGAGTTTTGTTTCATGCTGAACCAGGAGACCAGTCTATTTCCCATTAACTGACAGGTTCCTGTGGTGCTTTTTCTATCAATCTTGCATCCAGCATAACCTGAATCTGAGTAGGATATAACTTTGAAACTTCCATCCTTGGAATACCATATCCCTACTCCCAACGTCTCTTTTACGTATTTGAGAACTCTTTTGATTGCAACTAAATGACTTTCTTTAGGTTTAGATTGAAATCTTGCACAAACACCTACAACAAAGGATATATCGAACTCGCGGGCGTAAGGCACAAGCGATCGCCTATCATCCTTCTGTATAAAGTCTGATCAACATCTTTGCCTTCTTTATCTTCATCCAATCTGATGTTTGTACTCATTGGAGTTGATATCTTGGTGCTGTTTTCCATACCAAACTTCTTCAGCAACTCTTTGGTGTACTTGGTTTGATGAATGAAGATTCCATCTTTCAACTGTTTGACTTGCAATCCTAAAAAGTAGTTCAACTCTCCCATCATACTCATTTGGAATTTACTCTTCATTAGATTTGCAAACTTTTCACAAAGTAAATCATTTTCAGAACCAAATATTATGTCATCCACATAAATCTGTACCAGCAGGGTGCTGTTCCCTTCACTGATTCTGAAAAGTGTCTTGTCAATGGTGCCTTTAGTAAAACCATTGTCCACCAAGAATTGAGATAGAGTCTCATACCATGCTCTTGGTGCTTGTTTCAATCTATAAAGTGCTTTGTTAAGTCTATACACTTTATCTTCTTGATCTTTAACTTCAAATCCAGGAGGTTGCTGTACATACACTTCCTCTAGAATGCCATTCAAAAATGTACTTTTGACATCCATTTGATATACTTTGAAGTTCTTATATGCATCATGTGCGAAGAATAATCTGATAGCTCCCAATCTTGCAACAGGTGCATAAGTTTCATCAAAATCTATTCCTTCTGCTTGAGAATAGCCTTTTGCAACTAGTCTGGCCTTATTCCTTACAATGGTACCAGATTCATCAAGTTTATTTCTGTATACCCACTTAGTACCAATGATATTTGCATGACTTGGCCTTTCAACTAGTGTCCAAAATTGATTTCTTTCAAATTAATTCAATTCTTCTTGCATAGCAATTATCCAATCTGGATATGAAATTGCTTCTTCAACAACTTTAGGCTCCATTTGAGATAGAAAACAAGTAAACATAGCTTCCAGTTGCCTTCTAGTCCTTACACCTTGCTGTACATTGCCAATAACTTGTTCAGCAGGGTGATTCCTTAACCATTGTGGATTCTGGTTAGTTTGATTATCAGGAACCTCATCTTCAGTAGGGTCTGCTGTAGCTTCTTCAATAACAGGGGGTTCAGAAGATCCTTGAATTGCTTCAGTTGTTGCATCAGTAATGTCACCAGCAGGGTGTTCAGCAGGGGCAGTGTCAGAAACTTTTAAGTCATTGAATCTTTGCAAAACTTCAACACAATCTGGATCAGTGACTTGTTGATTCTCAGCAGGTTCACAATCTTCATCTTCCATACCAGTGAACTTAGGTTCATCAAACGCAACATGGATTGTTTCTTCATGTTTCAGTGACCTCTTGTTCAGTACCCTGAATGCCTTACTGACTGAAGAATATCCCAAGAAAATCCCTTCATCTGACTTTGGTTGGAATGTCTTCAAATGAACCTTGTGATTTAGGATAAAACACTTTCTTCCAAATGGATGGAAATAGGATATATCTGGTTTCCTTCCATTCCAAATCTCATAAGGTGTCTTCAACAGCTTTTTGTTCACTGATGTTCTGTTTTGTGTATAGCATGCTGTATTAACTACTTCAGCCCAATATCTTTCAGGTAGCAATGCTTCACAAATCATTGTCCTTCCTGCTTCCTTTAAAGTCCTGTTTCTTCTTTCAGAACCCCATTTTGTTGAGGTGTACCAAGGCGGCAAGCAAGTTGATGTAGTACACCATTCTGTTCACAGTATTCTCTTATAACTTTGTTGAGAAATTCAGTACCCTAATCTGATCTTATTTTTACTACTGTTAAACTTTTCTCATTTTGTAACCTTTTTAAAAGATTAGGCATGCTTTTGAGTGTTTCATTTTTCTTGTTCATAAATATCACCCAAGTGTACCTTGAATAATCATCCACAACCACTAAGGTGTATTTCTTTCCTGTTACACTTGTTGGAGTTATTGGTCCAAAAAGATCCATATGCATCAGCTCCAACACTCTATTACTTGATTGTTTAGTTTTTGACTTGAAGCTTGACTTTATCTGTTTACCCTGCTGACATGCATCACATATAGCATCCTACTTGAATGTGATTTCAGGTAAACCAATCACCAGCTTCTTCTTCACCAACTGATTTATATCATCAAAATTTAGATGATTCAACTTCTTGTGCCATAACCAATTGAGTTCAGACTTGGTATGCACAATCGAGCGAGTGTTTCGGAACTGCAGTAGACCAATCCACAACATACATGTTTTGTTGTCTTCTACCAAACCGGTACAACTTGATCACCTCTTTCACTAATGACAATACAAGAGTTGTTTTTGTCAAAAGTGACCTTGTATCCCATGTCACGAATTGTCCAAAGTGCTCGGCAAGTTGTAGTCCAAATTCTTCCACATATGCAACATTCTTGATTGTAAGTCCATTTCTCACAAGTGTGCCATATCCTCTTGTATATCCAGGTGTATTCTTGTTGCCAAAATTCACCCTTGGACCATTTTTTGCCTCAAAGTTTGATAAATAGTGCTTATTCTTTGTCATATGTCTGGAACATCCACTGTCAAAGTACCAGACACCCTACAAAACAAAGTTAATACATTTTAAGTACCCAAACCTGTTTGGGTCCATAGTGGTCAGTAGTAAGCATGAATTTTGGTAAGTTTCCATAAGGTCTTCTCCTAAAAGTGTCATACTTTGGTTCATACATGTATTCCACACATCCATAAGTCCTAACAGTAGGTTGTGTAGGATTCACATATGTTTTCTGGCCTTTTGGTTTATAATGCTGTTTGAAGTGACTTTTGGTGTTAGAAGCATTAGTATAACCATTTGAGGTCCCTGCTGAGGCCTTTTATAAGTCCTCTGCTGAGTCCTTTGCTGATTCCATTGCTTAGGTTTTACCCTAGCAGCATGGTTATACTGGTTGTTTCTATCAGCAGGTACAGGAATATTCCAATCATCATCAGTAGGGAACAGTCTACCTTTCCCCCTGAGATAAGTATCCCTTGAATGATTAACATTTTTAGATTTAGGATTCTTATCCTTGGAATATTTCTGACCTTTACCTTTTTGTGGTCCAGCAGACTTGGTAGCAGGTCCTGCTATCGCATAGGTCTAGAAGGTCCAGTAGTCCTATTTTTGGATTTGTTCTTTTTGTTAGGAGCTGTTGACTTCTTTGACTTCTGTTTTGCTTCCTTGAAGTATTCTCCGTAGGTTTTACCGCCTCAGCAACCTTACTTGGAGTTGGATCTTGTGCTGGTACAAACTTAGGACCAATTCTGGTACTAGGTGCAGTAACCTTACTGGATCCACTCTTTTGGGATTGTTGAGTTCCAAATCCCAGCCCTGTTTTATCACCATAAGGCTTTCCTGATTTGTATGCAGTAGAGGAGCAAGATGGTTCAGCAGATTCAGGGGCTGCTGGATGATCAGCAGGCTTACACTGATTATGTCCAACATCTTTTTCCTTACCTTTGAGAACTTTTAATTCAGCTTTTAATCTTCCAACTTCTAATTCTAGAGCTTCTTTTTCAGCCTTCACAATCTCATAACCAGACTGTATTATCCTCAGTTGATTAAGGATGGCATCCAAAGTCTCATTATTGTCAGAATTTCTAGGATTTGAACCACAAGTTGATTCACAATCACTTCCAGCAGGAGTATTGATAGATACAATGTTGTATACCTCCTCACTTTCATCCATATTGGCCATCAAAGCATAGTCTTCCATATCAGCAACCAGTGATGTGTCATCTGATTCATTTCCTTTTTCAGATTCCACTTCATACCCTGATTCATCTTCGGCAACCATAGCCTTCTTGCCATGTCTTCTTTGTTGACTCTTGGTCTTCAGTAGGTCTGGACAATCATGTCTATAGTGTCCATGCTTCTTGCAGTTGAAGCAAAGATAATCAGGTTTCTTACTTTGTTTTAACTCAGGACAGTCAGGTTTGAAGTGTCCTGGTTTCTTGCAATGAAAGCACATATAGTCATTATCTTTCTTTGATTCTTCTTTCTTCCTTTCAGTAGGCCTTTTTGTGAAATTTCTTGCAAGGGCCTTTCCTGTCTTCATCATCCTGATTTTCTTGCTCAGGAGGGCAATCTGCTCCTGCATTTCATCCAACAGATCATCTTGTCCTCCTGATGTTTCTTCCTGATGTGAAGCAGCCAATGCGGTGGTCTTTGGCTCTTCTTTTTCGGTCTCAGGTACAAGCTTTTTGCTAAATTCATAGGCCTTGAGATCTGAAAACAACTTGAAGGTGTCTTCTTCATGTAGCTTTCTCATTTCCTCTATTGCAGTCACCTTCATTTTCCAAACATCTTTTGCAGGTAGAGCCTCTAGGATTTTTGTGTTAATTTCTTCTTTTGAATATCTTACACTCAGCAGGGTAAGTTCATCCAGGATTGCATTAAATCTTGATTCCATTTGCTCAATGGTTTCATTTGGTAGCATCTTGAACTTCTGAAACCTCTTTTTGACCACACCGATTTTGTTCTTCTTTATTGCATCGGTGCCTTCACGGATCAAGCGTATCTTGTCCCAAAGTTCCTTTGCGGTTTGCAATCTTTAACCTTCATGTACATATTGCTATCCAAGGTTCTATAAATGATATCAATAGCAAAATTGTTGAGGTTTGCTCTTTTTCTATCTTCTGCATTCCATTCTCTTTTTGGTTTTGGAATGTACTCTGTAGTGTCACCCACCGTTACTGCCTTGGTAATCTCCAAAGTGGTCCATCTGTTAGTACATCCATCATCTCATCATGAGTTGCAGCAAGGTAAGCCAGCATTCGACGTTTATATTCATCAAATCTATCCAGAGAACACATCAGCATTGTTCTAGCATACTGAGTGTTATCCATGATGCAAATTTTTGAAAATCAGTAACTTGAAAAAGTTCCAAAGTGTTTTCACAAGCACAACAAGTAGGATTTCTTCAGAACAGAAGCACTGCTCTGATACCAATTTTTGGTCCCTTAAAAAGGCTTTGGTTTAGTTTAGAGGGGGGTGAATAAACTTAACACTTAAAACTTTGGAGTTAACAAATTCTGCAACTTCAACGGTCACGCGATACTTCGGTAGTCCGCGATACCTCGCAGCCCGCGATAACGTAGTCTATTGATAGTTGAGTTTGCTGAATTTGTGCAGCGGAATTATTTCAAAATTAAGCCTTGTTACTTGTTGTTAAATATGATACTAAGTATTGGATACTCAGTAGTGTAGGTGTGCGATTTCAGTTGCTAGATTCAGAGGATTGATGTGTGTAATAAACTAAGTGCAGAATGTAAATGCGGAACGTAAATAGGCAGATTTTATAGTGGTTCGAGGTGGTGTAATCCTGTCAGTCCACTCTTCTCCTGTGATGTTGGAGGTAATTCACTAGAGATCTTTGATATTGCAGCTACAAAGATTCCTAAGTTGCTTGTCCTTCACCAATAACTATGGCTTCACAAACTGAAAACTGGGAACAGGTAGGATTGCTGCTCCTGAGTCTTCCACTGGTCCTTGAAGAGTAGGATTGCCTCTTCACCTGCTCCACCACAAACAACAGTCTTTCACACAACTGTGCTTCACTGTCTTCAGCAGGTTCTTTATAAAATAAAGATTGAATCAAGTAAATGATTCAGTTGCAGCAGCTTGATTAGGATGATATAATCAGCAGCTTGCAGTCTTCAAATGTGTATGCTTGATGTAGTTTGAATGCAGAATACACTTGAAGAATTTCTCTGGATCAGTAGCTTTAAGTTCAGTAAGTTCAAATAGGTGTTTTTCAAATTTCGGTAAAATATATCTTCAAAGTTTATCAATTTTCATCATCTTGTTTCTGAGTTGAAAGTCCTCTATTTATAGGTAGGAGAACATGTGACTTGTATTTGAAATTCAAATGTAACCGTTCCTTGTTTTTGTCCCATCTGATTTGCTTTCTCGTCACTATTCATAGGACCGACACCGTCGAATTCCTTTTTGACAAGATGCGGTCATCCACCCTTTGACTTATAACCATTGGATAAAAATCTGAATCATCCCAACGTTCTTTTAATCTCAGCCTTTGATTTCTTTGATAAGTCAGAGGTAGTTGGCTGTTCTTATCCATGTAATCTTCCAATATAATCTTGAATAAATCGAGGTATATTATCAGGAGGTTCATCAGTCTGCTGAGATACCGATCAGTCTGCTGAACAACAATTTGCTGTGTATAAAATACAATGCAGCTAATTTCTTTTATCTAACTTTTATCTGTGAAGTTAGATTACACCTTTTTAATAATTACCAAGTTCCA
Organism: Gentiana straminea; assembly: GCA_036785695.1. Lineage (NCBI taxonomy): Eukaryota > Viridiplantae > Streptophyta > Magnoliopsida > Gentianales > Gentianaceae > Gentiana > Gentiana straminea. The sequence continues at coordinate 6,221,377 of JAVUPR010000224.1, read as the reverse complement.
AACATCATCCAACTCATGGAACTTAGACCTTGTACACAAGGTATATGTAATCAGTTTAGGTCATCACAGACTTGCCTAAATTCTGATTCCATATCCTTGACTTAAATTACTAAGTTTGATCCCTTAGCCTTCTGTAACTGAGTTTGAGCCCTCAGCGTTCAGTCTTCAGCAGGTTCCAGACTAGTCTACTGACCTATCTACCCTATTGATATGGACCAGTCTGCTGATATAAATCAGCTGACCATTACAGTGCTTGTTTGATCAAACCTATTCATAAATCAAACTCTAATAAACCTATACATTTGATCTTGACATCTTTTTGCCTTTGCACTATAACAGCTAGTCTGGCACTCATCATCAAAACATAGAAATAAGTCCAACAAACCAGTTGATGAAGTCACTTAGCCGATTACTCCAGTTAGCTGCTCTTTAGTACTTAGTCAATTTCAATCATTCCTAACTCAGTTCTCAACATGCTAAATCTTTCATAACTGAGTGGTTTAGTGAAGATGTCAGCCAATTGATCTTCAGTGGGTATGTATTTTAGGATGACATCTCCCTTTTCAACATGGTCTCTGATAAAATGATGTCTTACATCAATGTGCTTTGTTCTTGAATGCAACACTGGATTTTCAGTAATAGATATTGCACTTGTGTTATCACACATGATTGGAATTGTTTTCTCTTCTACTCCATAATCCCTTAGCTGTTGTCTGATCCAATGTACTTGTGCACAACAGCTACCTCCTGCTATATATTCTGCTTCAGTTGTTGATGTAGATATGGATTTTTGCTTTTTACTGAACCAAGAGACTAGTCTGGTGCCTAGCATTTGACATGTTCCAGAGGTGCTTTTTCTATCTATCTTGCATCCAGCATAGTCAAAGTCTGAATATGATATCAATATAAATCCTCCATCTTTTGGATACCAAATACCAACATTAATAGTGTTTTTCAGGTATTTGATTATCCTTTTGGCTGCTAGAAGATGTGATTCTTTTGGTTGAGCTTGAAATCTTGCACATACTCCTACTGCAAAAGCTATATCAGGTCTACTTGCAGTTAATTATAGTAAGGATCCAATGATCCCTCTATACATTTTCTGATCAACATCCTTTCCTTTTTCATCTTTCCCAAGAATGACTCTTGCACACATTGGTGTATCTGCTGTGCCACTTGTATCCATCCCATACTTGTGTATTAAATCTCTTGTGTACTTGGCTTGACTAATGAAAATACCATCCTTCATTTGCTTTACTTGAAGGCCAAGGAAATAATATAATTCTCCCATCATGCTCATCTAAAATTTGCTCTTCATCAGGTTTGCAAATTTCTCACATAGCTTTTCATCCTCTGATCCAAAGATGATATCATCAACATAGATTTGTACTAGCAATGTGCTTGTTCCTTCCTCTAGTTTGAATAGAGTCTTGTCTATAGTTCCCTTGTTGAATCCATTCTTGATCGAAATTGTGATAGTGTTTCATACCAGTGCTCTGGTGCTGTTTGAGTCCATAGAGGGCCTTATTGAGTTTGTATACTTTGTCTTCTCTTCCTTTGATTTGAAATCCAGGAGGTTGTTCCACATATACTTCTTCTTCCAAAAGTCCATTTAGAAATGCACTCTTGACATCCATTTGATAGACTTTGAAGTCTTTGTATGCAGCAAAAGCTAGAAAGAGTCTGATTGCCTCCAATCTTGCTACTGGTGCAAATGTTTCATCATAATCTATCCCTTTTGCTTGAGAGTAGCCTTTTGCAACTAGCCTTGCTTTGTTTCTGACAACTGTTCCTTGCTCATCCATCTTGTTTCGGAATACCCATTTTGCTCCAATGATGTTGGCCATATCTGGTCTGTCAACAAGTTCCCAGTCTTCATTTCTTTCAAATTCATTTAGTTCTTCTTGCATGGCTGTGATCCAATCTGCATCTTGGATTGCATCATCTATGGTCTTGGGTTCCACTTGTGATAGAAAACATGTTAGCATGTGCTCCAGTTGTCTTCTGGTTCTAACTCCTGTGTGAATATCTCCAATGACTTATTCTTCAGGATGATCTCTTAACCAATTTAGGTCAGGTTGAAGTTGTTCTTCACTTGGTGCTTCCACAGCTTCATTATGTGTATGAGCTTCAAGTTCTGGTGCTTGATCTGTTGTGTATATATGTGGCTCCTCTTGATTTTCAAAATGATGATTCAGGATAGAAGCTGGTATGGTTGCATTTGTATAGATTTCTCTTTGTGCTGCTTCCTCTTCTTGATCTTGAAGATCTTCACCATTTGTATTTGGTTCATCAAAAACTACATGTATTGATTCTTCAATCACCAATGTTCTTTTGTTGAGTACTCTGAATGCTTTGATGGTGTTTGAGTATCCCATGAAGATTGCTTCATCAGCCTTTTCATGAAAGGTATGCAGCTGGTTCCTGTTCAAGACAAAAAATTTCGATCCAAACATATGAAAATATGAGATATTAGGTTTTCTACCATTCCATATTTCATATGGAGTCTTTCCATGATATTTCTTGATGATTGATCTATTTTGTGTATGACATGCTATGTTTGCTGCTTTAGCCCAAAATCTCTTTGGTAAGCATACTTCAGCAATCATTGTTCTAACTGCTTCTTTGAGAGTTCTGTTTCTTCTTTCTGCTACACCATTTTGTTGTGGAGTTCCTGCTGCAGATAGTTGATGTAACACTCCATTTTCTTCACAGTAGGTTCTGATAATTTCATTTAGAAATTCAGTGCCTCTATCTGATCTGGTCTTTATGATCTTCAGTTCTTTTTCATTTTGGAGTCTTCTCAGCAAATCTGGCAGCTTTTTGAGTGTCTCTTTCTTCTTGTTCATGAAAATGGTCCAGGTATACTTTGAGAAGTCATCCACCACTACTAGGGTGTATTTCTTACCACTTACACTTACTGGTGTGACTGGTCCAAACAGGTCCATGTACGTGTAACAGATGTAGAACTCTTGTTGTAGGCGATAAGGCTTTGACTTGAATGAACTTTTGATTTGTTTTCCTTTCTGACATGCATCACATAGACTTTCTTTCTTGAATGTGATCTCTGGCAGACCTTCAACTAACTTGTTCTTTGATAGTTTGTTAATGGTCTTGAAATTCAAGTGATTTAATCTTCTGTGCCAAATCCAGCTGGTTGATTGTTTACTTTTGACAAGCAGACATGTTTCTGCCTTGGCTGTTTTCCAATCCACAACATACATGTTGTCTTGTCTTTTACCTGTAAGAACTACTGTGTTGGTTTGGCTGTGAATCACTTTGCATCCTTCTTTGTTGAAGTGCACATTGTAGACTTTGTCACAGAATTGACTGATGCTCATCAGATTGAAATTAAGTCCCTTGACATATGCCACATTTTGAATCTTTAGATTGTTCTTGAGTATTATGCCTTCCCCCTTAATCTTGCCAGGGTTTTCTTTGCCTCCAAATGTGACTTTGGGTCCATCAAAAGCTTTGAAGTCGGTGAGCCATTTCTTGTTTCTGTCATGTGTCCGGAACATCCACCGTCTATGTACCGGACATCCTACAAAACAAATTAATTAAGTTTAGGTACCCAACACCGTTTGGGTCCATATCTCGTATAGCATCATGCCTCCCATACCAAGTGTATATCCAAAAGTTCTTCTTTTTGGATAATTGAAGTCATCAACTTCATATGTATAAGGCTTGCCAGAATAGCTTCTGATATTTTTACTGAAGATATTCTGATACTTTTCTCTGCCTTTTGGTGCATGTGCATCCTTATTCACTTTCCAATACGTAGTAGGAAACCTGTGTTGCTTCATGTGTCTAGGAACATATCTAGATTGATTTTTCTTAAAGACATGATGCATATCACTCAATGGTTTCTTCTTGTATTTTGGAGGTGCAACATTCCAGTCATCCTCTGAAGGATAAAGTCTGCCTCTAGCTTTCAGAAGGCTTTTGTTCTTGGTTGACTGGAATGAGGATTTAGTCTGCTGTTTCACTACACTAGGTTTTGACTTCACCGGAGCAGGATGATTTGTTGGAACTATGGTATGTCCCTTTCTAAATTTTGGTCCATTGTTGGTCCCGAATTTAGAATTGTGTTGACCATTGTTTCTACTCTCATCCTGACTGTTGTAGCCAAGACCAGATCTGGATCCAAACCTTTTTGAGGGTTTGTAAGCTGGTGCATTTAGTGGTGCAGTGGTTACCTTTACTGGTGGGGAGATTTTCTTAACTGATCTGTCAATAACAGATGTATGATCATCTACTTTTTGATGATCATTTAAGTAGGTCTCCTTACTAGTTAATTCAGCTTTTTCTTTATCCAGTTCTTTCTTTAATATCTTATTCTCTTTTCTTAGATGCTTGCATTCCTTTTCCAGAATTTCATGATTCATTTCAATTTCATCAAATTTAGTCATGAGATTTTGGACTAGGTCTGCTGTATCTAATGTGAGAGCAGAAGATTGTGCAGTGTCAGATGTGGATGCATTAGATGAAGAGTAAGAGCTAGATGATACCTCAGTTTCATTTGATTCTTTGGTCATTAGACATAAATCAGTGTCTGAGCTGTCACCTTCATCTTCATTTACTTCTTTGGTCATGAGACATAGGCATGCTTTTTCATTTTCTGAGCTGTCTTCTTCATCACTGTCATGTGAATCATTATCAGATGATTCTTCATTCTTTTCACTGCGGGATTCAGCCTTGAGTGCCATTTTGCCTTTTCTCTTTTTAGATGCCTTGTACTTCTTCTTGTCATCTTTATCATTTTCTTCAGGGCAATCAGCCTTGAAGTGGCCTTTCTTGTTGCAGTTGAAGCATCTGTATTCATCATCTTTCTTCTTCATGTCTTTGTTTGAGCTTGACCTCTTGTTTGATGATGAGTTTCCCTTGAATGGCTTCTTTTTGCTAAAACTGTCAAAATGTTTGACTAATAAAGCTACCTGTTCTTTGAGTTCTTGTGTCTTTCTGCTGATACAATCGGAAAAGTTACTTTGCTGGGGTGCAACCAGTGCAGTGATTTTTTGTGTCTCTGTCGGAGCACCATCTCCACCGTTCAATTCGAATTCATGAGCTTTTAATTGGGACATCAGGGTCAGAGTGTCTGTGTTTGCAAGATTTGTTGTTCCTCTGATTACTGATGTTATGATCTTCCATCTTTCAGGTAAGCCTCTCAAAATCTTCAAGCAGACTTCTTTCTGGGGATATGTATGTCCAAGCTGTTGCAGTTCACCGATAATGCTTGAGAATCTGTTGTCCATTTGATCAGTGAATTCACCAGCCTTCATTTTGATGTTCTCAATTTTCTGTTTTGCAACAGATAATTTGTTTTCTTTACCTGCTTCAGATCCTTCATTTATCAATGATAGCTTGTCCCACATCTCCTTTGCTGTTTTGCGGTCTTTGATTCTCGTGAACATGTTGCTATCTAGTGTCTTCAAAATCATGTCTTTTGCAACGAAGTCTAGATTTGCTCTTCTCCTGTCATCTTTGGTCCAATCTTTCTTAGGTTTGTCTATCTCCTTCCCTTGATCTGCTCCTGTGCCTACCACAGTAGTGATTATGATTGGTCCATCATTAATTTCATCCAACATCTCTTCATGAGTTGTTGCAAGATGAGACAGCATTCTTATCTTATATTCATCAAAATTATTAACATTCAAAACATGTACTTTTGACAAGAAGTTTGAGGAATCCATAAGGGAAAATGAAGATATAAATGTAAATGTATAGAAAACTTAGATTTGAAAACTACTTTGAAAATATGTGATCTCCTTGTTACCAGAAATTAGATCTGAACAGGTTCTGATACTAGGAACACTGCTCTAATACCAATTGTTGGTCCCAGAGAAGGGTGAAACTATAGTCAGAGGGGGGGGGGGGGTGAATGACTATAGTGGAGTTTCAAAAACTTTTCTTTTGTTTAAAAGATTTTGGGCAGCGGATAAGTCCTTTCTTATTATGTTGTTTTCAAATCAGTTAGACAGTCACATATATAAGTTATGATCTAGGCAATTTAAATAAATGCTATAAAGTAAATTGACACAAGGCTTATAGTGGTTCAGGGTGGTGTAATCCCTTAATCCACTCTTCTCCTGTGATGATTGGAGGAATTCACTATTGTTTTCACAGATACAATAGTATGATTGTCCTTGGCTTCCCAAGCTTCACAATCTACAAGACTATCACTCCTTGACCGCAACGACTTCGGTGATTCGGTCTCCTTTCTTTGCTCCTTGAGATCAAAATCCTTCAACAGCTATCACAGACTCAACTCCTTCTCAGATTGCCTCTGATTCAGTTGCTTCAGATTGATGTGAATGTGATTCACAAACTTGCTTGATCAATCTCAGTGCTAAATATGAATTTGTAGCTCTGATGTCTGAGCTGATCGCTAGATTTATCCTTGTAAGTTCAGAGAAGGCTTTTTGAATTGACAGAGTTTCTGCTTGATTTTTCTTTTTCAGATCATTGTTTTTTTTTCTGTCAATTCCTTCTATTTATAGCCTTGAATAACCTTGATTTTGAAATTCCATCCGTTGGCTATATTAATGAGGGAATAATTCTTGATTTTATTCTTGATTCCCCCTTAATTGCATTCTCATTGATTTCAGTGATCGGATTCTTTCTTCAAACGTATAGTAGAAAATCCGTCCTTGATTGATCCTCTATTGATTGTGCATTTAATGCATGATCTTCTGAATCTTCAACTTATATTAAATCTGATCTGGTAGGTATTACTTCACTGTTTTCTGAACGGTTGAGTGATCCTTCTGACTTAGCCGTTCTGGCTCTACCTTCACCGTTTTGTCTTCACTCAGCCGAAAGTTAGTTTACTCAGCCGATTCATTGTTTTCTTCTTTGCTTCAGTTTAAGGAGAATCTTTGTACTTCACTGATCCTTGATTGGGGTGAGATCAGTGTACACCATATTTGAATATTAAGTTTCATCACTTGAAACATAACTTAGACTTATCCAAGGTCATCACAGACTTCCTTGGTTATAAGTCAGGCCATATTGTCTTCATTGCTTCTCTGCTGGTGCTTGGCTGGCTTCACTCTGCCGAATGTCTGTTTTTACTTTGCCGTCCTACCAACTAGTAGAATACTTGTCTGACTCAACTTATACAACATGTCAGACTCTAAGTAAAGACTTATACAGAGAATTCTAACTTATTTCAGGCTTGCTATAACAGCTAGTATGGCCATCATCAGAACATAATAAAATGTTACTAACATTAGGTACAGCTGAAGCTTGGATCGATGCCATACAGAGCAGTAATGGAAAGGTAACAAATTGGGAAGGCTTTAAGGCCATGTTCTATAATGAGTATTTCCCAGGGACAGTGTAGGGAGACATGGAAAGTCAGTTTTTGAAGCTTAAGAAGGGTAATTATATGACAGTATCACAGTACACCAACAAGTTTAACGAGTTGGGGAGATTCTACCCTGAGTTGATGAAAGTAGAAGAAAGAAAGATGGCTCTTTACAAGGAAGGCTTAGCCTACCAGATACAGTCAGGTATGTTGGGTTTCACAGCTAAGAATATGGCTGAGTTGTTGAATAAAGCCTTGGAAGTTGAGACCTTCAGGAAGAAGGCTACAGTTGTTATTGGGAATAAGAGAAACTTTTGAACAAGCCAGGGTAATAACCGGGGAGCACCGCAACAGAATTTCAAGAAGACGACAGCCCCTACAGTGAGTAAACCTCCAACCGGAGCACCACTTTGCCCTAAGTGCAATAGGAATCACTCGGGTGAGTGCCGAGTTCATACAAATGGTTGTTATCTTTGTGGAGAAACAAGACATTTTGCTAAGAACTGTCCAACGAAGGGTCCTACAAGTAATCAGAGGCAAGGTAATGGGAAAGGTGGCCCAAGTCGCCCAGTTCGAATGCTGAGATGGCTGAACCAGATGATAATGTTATATCAGGTACCTTTATTGTTTATTGTAATTTATTAGAGTACTTTATAGCACAATTTAAATCATGTTGTATTGTATTTAAATGAATTCACATCCTAGGTACAATAATATTAGACAACTTAGCAGTTACGGCGTTGTTTGATACGGGAGTGTCTAATACTTTTGTGTCAACTAAAGTAGCTAAGAAGCTTAACTTACCAATGGAACCTTTAAGGAACACTTTGGAGATAACAACACCTTTAGGAAGAGTGACTAAGGTAACCAAGTTGATGCCGCAAGTAGATGTTCGAGTTGGAACGTATCGTTGTAAGAGTGACTTTACGGTTCTAGACTTTTCGGATTTTGATGTGATTCTTGGAATAGATTGGCTATCCGAGAATTATGTTCACTTGGATTGTAGAGAATAGAGAGTGACCTTCAAGATACCAGGGAAATCAGATAAGACTTACCAAGGAAATGTTTACAAGCCTAGTAAGAAGGGTCACCCTATAATTTCAGCAGTTAAGGCTATAAGAGCTTGTCGGAAAGGTTGTGAAGGCTACTTGTTGTACGCAGTGGATATGGAACAAGTAAAGCCTGAGTTAGAGGAAACCCCTGTAGTAAGTGAGTATCCTGAAGTGTTTCCGGAAGAGTTACCGGGAAACATGTTGGAAATATTATTTGTGTTTTGATGATGATTCGTCACGTAAATAGACGAATCACTTACAACCCATGATGATGAAGTCATAACTAACTGTTATCGTGCATAATGAAAGAAGAAGCAAGAAATGGTCTAGAGATAAAATGTATAAGTTCTATCTAGAGTCTGAACTTTGTATAGGTTGTTTCAGACAAGCATTGTAATAGAATAGAAACTAGGCAAACAGCTGAGTCACAACAAGAAAACTGAGTATACACATGAAGAACTGAGGGTTCAAACTCAGTAATGTAAGAACTGAAGAAGGTAAGTTCGATGAGGGTCACAAACTCAGTTGGCTTATCTAGAAGACTGAAGAACTGAGGGACACAGACTCAGTTCCAGAAGACTGAAGAACTGAGGTAGCAAACTCAGTTAGAAGCTGATTAAGTCATGACTATAAGTCAGGATTCAGGCAAATCTGTGGTGACCTGGAACTGAACTATAGATCATGTAAAACAGAATAATCTTAAGGACAAAGATTATCACTTACCAGGAAAAGAAGAAAACTGAATGGTGTACTCTGACTTAGTCAATTAAAGTCAGATGTCAAGTATACAAGGCACTCAGTTTTGAAGAAGATTAGAAAACTGAGTTAAGGCCTTGCTGAATTTAAACTGACAATACGACAAAGATCGTACATATGAACGTTGGCTAAACGACAAGTGTAACGGCTACAAGAGCTAGTGACCGTTACATCACCCCTATAAATACACAAGAGAAACACTTGAAGAAAAAGAGAGAAGGATCAGAAAAAGAGCTTTACAAGCACATATCCAAAGATCCAGATCCAGAAAATCAGATCATATATATCTAGAAAGGGGAAGCCAACATAATTGCCTTGAAGATTTCAAAGAACGATCCAGTAACCCATTAAAGGAGAAATAAGGCATCTTGAAGCTACAAAGTCAGATCCAGAAGAATCAGACAGCTCATTGAATTAATCTCTTGATTAATTCTAAACCTAATGATATACTACTTTTATATGATTAAATATACGTTAAATTATTATGTTTTATCAACGAATTCTATATAAAATATATGAAATTATGGTATAAATAGTATGAAATGTTAATCTTTATAATTTAGAGTAGTTAGTAGTAATAATAGTAAAAAGTTGTAATTTTGTACCGATTTTAGTAAATCGGAGTGTAGTGTCAGATTTACGTGGGTATTTGTGGTATTTTATTGCAGATTTATAAGCCGAGACCCCGAAAATCGACATGTTGAAGTATAATCATATCTCTGGAAGGATTTAGAGAGTGTCACATGCTTAAATGGTCAATCGAATTGCTTAAGTGGTCAAGTGGTCAATCGAAGTGGTCAAGTGGCTAATCGATTCGATTAAGTGGTAATCGAGAAATCTCTTCGACAAACGAATGGCTCATCAAAACGACATTATCTGAAGAAGAGTCCTTCACGAAAGTTGTAGATTTTCCCGAGAGCTTTCCGATGCCGCTTGAATCATGATTTTTGGATATCCGAACTCGAGATATGAATTTTATAAGTTATATATATAATTATAATTATAATTATATATCACCGCACATGCTGATTACTTAAGAAGGTGGAGATCATCATTACACCGGCCCGGTCCGGCCTACTACCGGCCCGATCCGGCCAAGGACTTCACTTCTATATAAAGAGCTCATTTGCAAACAGAGTCGAGGGTACCAATATATATACACCATATCATATATATATATCTTCTCCTCTTTGTTTTCTTTTTATTTAGTAGTTTGTAAATAGGCCTTAAGCCAAAAATAATAATCTCGTAGTATCGTTGTAATGCTCGGGAAATTATCAGAAATTCAGTGTTGTTGAAGTCGTTGTAATGTCCGGAAGAATACAACTTTGATTCAACATTTGTAATCGGGTAACTTTTCTTAAGTATTTATGTTTGTTTTTATCTTTTTCGTTGTTATAATGTTTTTAGGCTAACTCTAATAACTAGCCAAAGTTATGTAATCGTTTTATTTCGATTTTTTCGGTAAAGGAATGATGTCTAAGTAAAATTGATTAAAATTGAGTTAATTGAATCTTTTTCTATTCTGTAACATATTGATAATATTCGGATTGACGTAATTAACCAAGATGAACCGCACCATATAACCTAACGATGAACTGACCAGAGAAGTTAGGATTTGAGATAAAAGATAGAAAAACCGGAGGGTAAAATTGGCCGTGCGAAAGCGTGACTACGGAATCCTATTTCCTACCCGGGGGCAGATTTGTCTTGGGAAATATTAATCTTATTAAAATTGAGCTCGAGATCATAATAATGTTAAAATCAACGGTTTAATTGAAACTAACACCGGAAAGTTAAATCGATCCGCCTGACAACCGGAGCCTTTTGAATAACATCGGCCGTCTGACGAACGGAATAACCTCTTTTATCCGGGGTAGATTTGTACTCGGTACCTGTTCAGACTAACTGAGATTAGCATGGGGCAGTTGTGGAGATTGAACTGATGACAATGACATATGACAATTTCATACACTCGTGTGAGGAGGAATTGTTAACCTCAGGAGTGCACCGTTTCATTTACTCAATTGGACCTAAAATAAAAGGAAAGATCGAGCACATTCCGTTTACTGAAAAGATCGTATAATTCAATTTTTAAACTTTGGCTAGTTCTATAAACTTATCTGTCTAGTTCTATAAAATATATTGGTATCTATATATTTATATCTATATATATACTTTGCAATTTATGTACATCTATATATATTTATATATCTATATATATTATATTAGAATAACTTTTAAATTATGCATTTATTTTATGTTGACTAGAATAGTAGTGATCTGTGTTATAAAATTGCGATTTAGATCGAGTTAATAACAGCTCTTTGGTGTTTAACCACACTTAAAAGAATTACCAAGTTCCCTGAGGATTCGACACTCTGACTCACCATACTAGCACTACAGTTTGACCCGATACACTGTCGGTTAAGGACTGGTTTAGCACTACGAAAGGCAGCTGTAAGATTTCTGGCGCCGTTGTCGGGGAACGTCGCTAATTTCTTTTTATGTGTCTATGGTTACTACTTGTATTAGCTCAAAATTCTCGAGAATAAGTCAACACTTTTCTTATCTCATTTCTATTTTATTTTTCGTTGGTACCTACCTTATAGGTAAGTTACCAATTTTTTTTTCTACTACTATCAATTTCGTGTTATTTTCTATTTTCGTTAGTTGATGACCAGAAGTGGTAAGGCCCCACTCACTCCTTATAAGCCTGACATAAACACTTACGAAAGGCAGTTAAGAGTAGAGAGTAAACGTGGTCATACTAGTCAGGGAAATCCTGACCAAGAATCATCTTCAAATAGAAATACGAGAATGGCTGAAACTAGTGATGAAACAAATGAACAGAGGCTAGATCATGCTCTAGGGCATGGACAGAACCCTGTTAACCCTAATAATAATAATAATAATAATAGAAATAATCAGAATCGGAACCAGAATAATTGTAATAACCCACCAAACCCGAGACCTATCTGTGATCAAACCATAAGAAGAAACCAGACTAATAATCCCATACTTTTACCAAATGAAGGAGCAAATAATTTCGAAATTAAATCTCATCTTTTTGGTTTAATTGACGCAAGAGCCCAATTTGTAGGAGAGGATGATGAAGATCCACATCATCATCTCTATCTTTTTGAAGAACTGTGCAATACAGCCAAAAGTCAAGGTGCTCATAAGGAATTAACGAGGATGACTATGTTTCCTTTTTCTTTAAAAGGACGAGCACGAGATTGGTTTATGTCTCTTCCACATCATTCACTTACTAGTTGGGAGGAGATTCAAACTGAATTTTTGAAACAATATTTCACTCCTGGACGAAATTTGGAATTAAAAGTCGAGGTTGCTAACTTTAGACAAGGATCTGAAGAAATGCTTGGGAATGCCTGGAAAGATTTAAAAAATTGTTAAGAGCCTGTCCCGACCATGGTTATTCCTTAGATATGCAAATTCAACTCTTATGTCGTAAATTAAGAAAAGATTCACGTGCGGATGTAGATCATGCATGTGGTGGTTCTTTAATGATGAGTGAAGCTCAAATAGTTTACGATGCTATAGAAAAGATTTCCAAAAATAACAGAATGTGGGAAACCGGTTCTAGCACCAGAAAAGTAGCTTTTGCAGGAGAATGTACATCTAATACGGAAGTTCTAGCACATTTAGAAAATTTGAGTAGGAAGTTTGATGGCCTACAATCGAACAAAAACCAAAGTTCAGAAAATGGTACACTAACTGAATACTCAAATCAGGAAAATATGTCATTAGGGATTGAAGAACCAATAGGATATTCAAGAGAGGAGGTGAGTTTTCTTCGACGAAAGATAGGAATTTGAACAATGCATACTCAAACTCGTTTAATGCTATTAGAAGAGATCACCCTACTTATCGATGGTCCGAAAACCCTAGTAAGCAAGGACAACCGCCATATCCAAGTCCCATATAGGAATAATAATCAAGTTTATCAAGAAAACACATCTAATCGAATTTGCAATCATTACCTAGATCCTATCCTCAACATACCACTCAAAGTATACCGGTAACTCAAAGTTCAACTCAACTGCGAAGGAGTTGAAAAATGGGAAAAACTAATGGAAAATATGATGGGTGTAGTATCTACTCAAGCTAAGAATATGGAAACAATAATGACTTCTATTGATACAGTCACTAAAGATATGAGTACAATGAAAACATCTATGAGTGGACATGATACCAGAATGAGAACGATAGAAGCCTCATTGAGGAATATGGAAGATCATTTGAGTAGGGAAGGTGAACGTAACAACAGTACACCACCTGGAGGATTACCAAGCAATACTGAAAGAAACCCAAGAGAGGTAAATGTTGTAGTTACGAGAAGTAGAAAACTCTGTGGTAGTAATGGAGTAGAAAACTTCGGGAATAATGAAGTAGAAAATGATTTAGATGGAAAAAATGATGAAACTAAAGATGAAATTGAATTCACTGATGAGGAAGAAGAAATTATAGAGAATTTCTTGAAAAGGAATAGAAGTTTGGAACCTGAGAATGAAGGTGAAAAATGGGTAAAAATCCCTAGGATTTTGAAGGATCCCATGGATAAAGATTTAAGGAATTTATTCAAGGAACATGTTAGATTAAAGGATAATGAAAACAAGGATGAAAAACAGGAAAAACTGAAGGAATCTAAAGTAGAGATTGATTCGGGGAATGTTTTAAAAGAAAAAATTCAAGAACCTGATACTTGGCGATCAAGTAATACTCAAAGGTTTAAGGAGAAAGGAAAAGAGAAAATGACTTTGGGATCAAAGGTTGTGGATTTAGAATCTTTACCTTACCCACCTAAAGATCAAATTAAAAAGATTAAAACTGATCAAAAGTATGCTCGTTTCCTTGATACTTTTCGTCATATTCATGTTAATATCCCTGTTATCGAAGCTCTAATTAGTATGCCTGCTTATGGAAAGTTTCTGAAAGATATTCTGTCAAACAAGAAAAAATTAGAGGAGTATGAGAATATATGCCTAAATGAAGAATGTTCTGCAGTTTTGCAGCATAAGTTAACACCTAAACTGAAAGATCCTGGAAGTTTTACCATTCCATGTGAAATTGGAGGATTTCTGTTTAAGAAGGTCTTATGTGATCTTGGAGCTAGTATAAATCTCATGTCTTATGAGGATTATAATAAGCTAGGCATAGGAAATCTTACGAAGACTGAAATGACTCTGCAGATGGCAGATAGATCAATTAAAAATCCTAAAGGAATTATTGAGGACGTATTGGTTAAAGTAGACAAGTTCTATTTTCCAGTAGACTTTGTAGTTATGGAAATGGAAGAAGGATATTCAGCGCCACTTATCTTAGGTCGACCATTTCTAGCTACAGGAAGAACTTTAATAGATGTCCAGAAAGGAGAGTTAATTCTGAGAGTCAATGAAGATGAAGTTACTTTCAATATTTTCAAAGCTATGAACCATCCATACAAATCACCAGAATCATGTTCTTTTATAGAAGATATTCATTCTGTCTATGATAATCAGTTACCAACTTTTGAAGACAGATTAGAAGAATGCTTAACTCTATCTATCTATAAGGAAGATGAGAAAGACACCGAAATGAAAGAGATAATTCTTTCTCTAGATAAAGGAAGTTTTACTTTTAAACCATCATGGCATAAGTATTTGGAATTAGAACTAGAAGGACCGGTTCTTAAACCATCACCTAAGATCCACCTAAGAATGCGGAATTGAAACCGTTACCTTTAAATCTGAAATATGCTTTTCTTGAAACTAATAATCTATTACCGGTTATTATTTCATCATCTTTAACTGAGCAACAAGAAGATCAATTACTTAGAATGTTGAAAAAGCATAAGAAAGCTTTTGGATGGACAGTTTCCGATATTCGAGGTATTAGCCCTGAGATTTGCGTTCATAAGATAATTCTGAAGGAAGATGCTAAACCTTGTATTCAACCGCAACGCCGCCTCAACCCAAATTTGCAGTTAATTGTTAAGAAAGAGGTTATTAAGCTATTAGAAATGGGGATAATTTTCCCCATATCAGATAGTGAATGGGTTAGTCCAACTCAAGTGGTACCAAAGAAAGGAGGTTTCACAGTGAAAGAAAATGAAAGGAATGAATGGATTCCGACAAGAGAGATTACAGGTTATCGAATGTGCATTGATTTTAGAAAACTAAATGATCATACTAAGAAAGATCATCATCCACTTCCATTCATAGTTCAGATGTTGGAACGTTTAAGTGGACATAAGTATTACTGTTTCTTAGATGGTTATTCAGGATATTTACAGATATTCATTGCGGCGGGAGATAGAGAAAAAACTACTTTCGGTTGTCCTTATGGAACTTTTGCTTATAAAAGAATGCCGTTTGGTTTATGTAATGCACCAGCTACGTTTCAAAGGTGTGTGATGGCTATATTTGCTGATATGGTTGAGAAATTCTTAGAAATTTTTATGGATGACTTTAGTGTTTACGGAGATTCATTTGATGTTTGTTTGTTACACATAGAACGAGTGTTACAACGCTGTGAAGATACCAATTTAGTACTAAACTGGGAAAAATGTCACTTAATGGTATCAGAAGGGATTTTTTTAGGTCACAGAATCTCTGAAGAAGGTATTGAAGTTGATAAAGCTAAAGTCGAAGTAATTGAAAAATTACCTCCACCCGTTAATTTAAGAACCCTAAGAGGATTTCTCGGACATGCAGGTTTTTATAGAAGGTTCATTGCCGATTTCTCGAAAATAGCAAAGCCTCTAAGTCATTTACTTGAAAAGGAAGTACCTTGTAACTTTGATAGTAAATGTATGGAAGCCTTTTAGACCTTAAAAGCGAGGTTGACTACTGCACCAGTGTTAGTAGCACCAGATTGGAGTTTGCCGTTTGAGATTATGTGTGATGCGAATGATTTAGCTGTAGGAGCTGTCTTAGGTCAAAGATATAACAAAATTCTCAAAGCTATTTACTATGCATCCCACACACTAAACGCAGCTCAACTAAATTATGCAACTACAGAAAAAGAACTGTTGGCTGTAATTTTTGCCTTAGATAAGTTTAGATCGTATATTGTTGGTTCTAAGGTAATAATTTGTACAGACCATTCAGCCCTGAAGTATTTACTAAGTAAGAAAGATGCTAAACCTCGTCTTCTTAGATGGATTCTCTTACTTCAAGAATTTGACATTGAAATTAAAGATAAAAAAGGAAGTGAGAATGTAGTAGCAGATCATCTAAGTAGAATGGAAAATGAGGAAGAAATAGGAATTGAAATTAAAGATTCATTTCCTGATGAACAATTGCTTAGAATAGATACTCCTTCAACCATGCAGTTATTAAAAAATAGAATTCCTTCTAAGGAAGTTTCACCTTGGTTTGGAGATATCATTAATTACTTAACCTATGATTATATTCCGTCTCATTGGACTTGGCAACAGAAAAAGAAGTTCTTTTATGACTTAAAATTTTATTACTGGGAGGAACCAGACCTTTTCCGTAAGTGTTCGGATGGGATAATCAGAAAATGTGTGCCTGATAATGAAATTTTAAGTGTTTTATCATTTTGTCATTATCGTGAGGCAGGAGGTCATCATGGAGGTTGGAAAGCTGCTTTTAAAGTTTTACAATGTGGTTTTTATTGGCCTACACTATATAGAGATGCTTATAAGTATGTTAAATCTTGTGAGTCTTGTCAAAAATGGGGAAATGTATCTAAAAAACATGAAATGCCTATGCAACCTATTTTAGAATGTGATTTATTTGATGTTTGGGGTATAGATTTCATGGGACCTTTCCCTATATCTTTTGGAAAAAGATTTATTCTTGTAATGGTAGATTATGTTTCGAAATGGGTAGAAGCTGAAGCTCTTCCAACTAATGATACCAAAGTTGTCATACGATTCCTTAAAAAGAATATATTTACAAGATATGGCATTCCAAGGGCAATCATTAGTGATAGAGGTTCACATTTTTGTAATAGACCATTTACTAAGATAGTTGATAAATATGGTGTAACGCATAAGTTAGGAACGCCCTATCATCTGCAGACTAGTGGACAGGTAGAGGTGTCGAATAGAGAAATCAAAAGAATCGTGGAAAAAACAGTTGATTCAAATCGTAAAAACTGGGCAGTTAGATTAGATGATGCATTATGGGCGTACAGAACAGCTTTTAAAACACCAATTGGTTGTTCTCCCTATAAGCTAGTCTTTGGTAAGTCTTGTCATCTCCCGAGTTGAGTTAGAACACCGAGCCTTCGGGCTATTAGATTTCGAATTTCGATCCTAAGGCCGTCGGTGATCATAGATTGCTTCAATTAACGTAACTAGAAGAATTTCGTCTCGATTCTTATGAAAACGCTCGAATCTACAAGGAACGCACGAAATCTTTCCATGATAAGAGAATCTTTAAGCGTGAGTTCCATGTAGGTGATCGAGTGCTTTTGTACAATTCACGTTTAAAGTTGTTTCCGGTAAGCTTAAATCGAGATGGACGGGTCCATTTAAAGTAACACGGGTTTACAAATCGGAGTCGTTGAACTAACTGATGGAAATACAACTTTTATAGCCAATGGCCACGAGTAAAGTTATTTGTGGAGGGAGAAGGAATCACACTGAAAGAAGAAGTAATGTTATTGATTGATCCCCCGACAAATTGAAAAAGCAGAAAAACGAAAGAACTGAAAAGCAGAGAAACTGGAATCAGCCGAATACCAGGTACTATCTATCTTTACTCTACTTTTCTGTATTTTTAATTATGATTAAACTCTTTTCGTCTTTTACCGGATAGACGTAAAAGAACTGGATGCCTTTTTTAGATAGAATAGGAGTTTTTATTTTACTTTTGAAATTAGGCCTAGATAAAGATGTCGCGTTTGCTACAGAAGCTTTAGTTTTTGAACAAAACAAGAAATTGTTGAGAGAGATCAGATTGAGAGAAGTTTGTAATGGAACATCAAGAAGTGCGATAAAAAGAAGGGCAAAATTTCTGATGAGATGCGAGAATCTGTGGAAAAAGTGAACATGTTGGACGCTTGTGGGAAAAACACAACCAAATCCCAGGATGAGTGTTTGAATATTGTTAGGAAGGGAACGATTAGGTGGTTATCCGAAAATCCCGATGGAATTCCGAGAGATAATTCAAATGCTTCGTTTTTAGGAGTTAGGTTGATCGAGCGTTATATCGAACTCGAAAGATTTAGAAATCGAAGAATCAGGAACCCTTTAAGTTTCGAGTCTTTTTCTTGAATTTTATTTTATAAAATTTTCGCATAACTTCTGAAAATTTTAAAAATTTGGATCTTTATGAAATTTGAGGAGTTTTATAAAAGTTTTTAATTTAGATTTTATAAGAATTAATATAAATTTTTATAAGCTTTTTAAAGTGTTATAAAGATTTTATTAAGTTTTAAAAATTATTATAAAATTATTTTTAAGGTTTTAACTAAATTTTATAAGTTTTATTAAAGTTTTTATCAAAAAAATTTATAAAAAGAAGAAAAAAAAATCGGAAAAATGAAAAAATTGGGCACGGACCGATCCGGCCTTAACCCGGACCGGTCTGGGGTCTAAAAACATAAAAATACGGGGACCCCTCTTTTCTTCTTCTTCTTCCCTAATTTTCTTCAACAGCCGCACCCCACACACCAAACCCCACCACTCGAAAATTTTTATCAATTCTTCCACAAAAATTCACCTCTCACACTACCACTACTTGATTTCTTTCTCTTTTCATCTCTTCTCTTCTACACAAAAATTAAAAAAAAATCAAAAGGGAGCAAAAACAAGCTACATTTCATTCCGGAGACTTTTTCAACTTTTCCGGCCTACTTTTCAACGTTTTCTTCATATTAAGGTATAATTTAGTTTATTTATATTAGTTATCAATTTCGTATTTTTTAACATTTTTTAGATTAATTTCAACTGTTTTGATTTTTGAGTGTGTTGTGACATTTTTATTTTTTGTTATTTTTGTTGTTCATTGGCATTACCAATATCGTAGAATGACTGAGTCGAGTAGGAAAGTCTCTAAAAAGCGAAAATCAAACATTCCCATTTCAACTCCTGTTGTAGGCACAGTACTGTTATCACCTGAAGAAGAAGCCGTGAGCTTTGAGAAAACCGCATCACCTGAGGCTAAGAAAGCGTATGAGAAAATTTATAGTAAATGTGATGTCTTGGTTGAAAAAGGGTTAGATTTGGATGACTTAGGTGATGAAGTCAAAGATATCTTTAGAAAACGACAGTGGTAAGATTTAGCAGCCAGAAGGGAAGGGGAGATTAACACGACTCTAGTAGCTGAGTTTTATTCAGTTTTATCTACACTTTCGCAGGAGCAGCTTACTCAGTCGCAAACTGTACCCTTACGAGCCAGAAATATTCCTTTTAACCCTGCCGTCATAAATGCAATTCTAGGAGTTGAAGTTTTTCCTGATGAGGAGGATTACAGGGCAGTTTATAATCTAGATGATCCTGCAAGTTTTGAACAGACTGCCCTGAGAGCTCAGAATGCTTTTGACCCGACCGCTGTGTGGGTAGAAAATAGATTAAATTATGGGAATTGTTTTAGAGGTTTAAGGGCAATTAAAAGATTTATTAGCCATAATCTCTACCCTTCACGTAAACATACTGCTTTTGGAAAGGAAGATGTTTGTATCGCTTGGGCGATGATAAACGATGTTAAAGTGGATGTTGGAAAGGTCATGTTTAAAAGAATTTTTGAAAGTATTATCATCGCCAGACCAGGGAGTCATCTGTACTTCCCTTGTTTTATCTCAGATTTATGTCATAGGGTGGGAGTACCAGTCCTGCCTAATGACAAAGTATCTCTGGCAGATGCAAATCTGATTGGACCGAGTTTGACTAGGCTTCCGGATGGTAGTATACGCTCTTTGATTAGAAACCGTCAAACTCAACCAGCTCCACCAGTTTTCACATCTTCTTCTTTTCCATCTTTTTCGAGTCAGCCTCAACAAACTCCTTTCTCCAACACTATCACCTATGATATGTTTCAATCTTTGGTGTCAGACGTTGCACGTGGTCAAGCCAACATGGCTTTATATGCGGAGAGTAATAGGCAGTGGTGTGATGATATTCGTAGAGGTTTAAGAAGGAACGAGCAGTTGCTTCGTAATCCTACTTTTGATGATCCTGCCTATCCACCTTGTCAGTCAGATTCTTATACCTTACCGTTGGGTAACACCTATTCCACCACCTTCGAGCTTTCATCCATCGTCATATCCTTTTGGAAGCCAATCTAGTGGAACAGGTGTATTTTCGACAGGTGTTCAGAGACCGGCGATGTCTAGTTGGGGAGGATTCACTGAGTTTGCACACATCACGACTGGCATGAGTTCGATGGGTCTTGATAGTTCAGTCAGGACCACGACTGCAGTTCAGCCACCAGCTTCTCAGTCGTTTCCAAGTTCAAGCTTTCATGTCGATTCTGAGGAAGACTATGAAGAAGATTGAATTTAATAATTGTGTTTGACTAAACATTTTTACTGCACATTTTATTCGACATTTGTCATTTAGATATTGGTTTGTTTTCATTTTCGTTTATTTTGATTTTATAGTCGTTTTATCGAAATTTGGTTTGCATTCTAAATCGTTTTAATTTTTCTAAAAACTATTAAAAAAACCCAAAAATAATTTTTTATCATTACTACATCATTTTACAAAAATATAATGTGTCGTTTTATCAGTCGTATCAAGTAGAACCAGCTTTATATCTTCACAAAGGTAAGGATTATTCCACACGTGAAGTAAAAAGCCAAAACACAACTTGACTTTTACCTCTGTCCTCAGTAAAAGCAGGATGAGGCCGGACCAGTCCGGCCTAGACTCGGCTCGAGCCGTGAAGGAAAAAGAGATGAGTCATTTCTTGAGTCCGTCTGATGCACACACGTATGATTTTTTACTATCTATTTAAACAAGTAAAGCTATGAGCAAGAGATACCATCTCATTCACTGTCTCTCCTTTACTTTCTATCTGTTTTGTATTTTTTTTACTTTTCATCTAGTTTTAAAATGTCGAACCACTCCTTACCGTCGGTTAATTCATACGAGCCTCACACACCGGATCATCCGTAGTCTCAAGCTTCTACTCAGGATATAGTTGTACACCCTCGATTTGCTAATTCTCCAATCCAGTTGGAGAAAGGTTTAAATGTCGATAAGATTGATCAATGGGGAAAAATTATTATTCGAAGTTTTGGTTGGAAAAAATTTGTCAGTACGCCGAGAGGAAGGATAAATGTCTCGATAGTTCGAGAATTTTATTCTGCCCTCATGACGACGTCCATGATCGATATCACTCAGATTGTATCGGTAAGAGGAGTGGATGTTCCCTTCTCTTCTTCTATTATCAACCAAATTTTTGCAATTCCACCGGTTTCAATGCAGCATTTTGAGATGTAATGGGGCTTACAAAATCCACACAATCATTTGAACAGAGTCCATGAGTCTTTCCAATGTCTGTTTCCACTTTTCGACACAAATCACGAAATGTCTACTAGTGCTTTACTTCCACACCTAAAGGCTGTGGAAACATTTCATTAATTCTAGGGTGTATCCTACTTGGGATTTCGGGAGCCTTAGTGATAATGAAATGCTTCTGCTATATGCTTTGACAAATTGGTGTATTTGTCGATTGGGGAATTTTGATTCAAAGGACGGTGTTGGAGTTTGCAATCACGAGAGGTAGTAGGGGGAAACCTATGCCTAATTCTTGGTTGATTTCGCGCTGTGTACTCGGATGAGTGGAGTGGGAGAGCTGGAGACGGATGAGATTTTTCCGTCTAGAGATAGTCGAGTTGGTTTGTTACCGGTTGATACACCGGGTTGTTCGTCTACGATCTAGATAGTTTGTTGGTGGTTTGTTTAGGATGTTTAAGTTTTAATAAGTTAAATTAAGTTAAGTTTGAAGTTTTTTTTCTAGTTAGTTAAGTTTATGTTCTTTTAAGTTTGTAATAATCTATCTTGTTTAATATATATATGTCTCAGTTTTTTTAAGTTTGTTTGTTATTTAATGATATAATGAATATACGCTAAAATTAAAATCGGAATAATAACGATAATAGATAATTTTAATTTTATTTTCCAACCTACTTATTTATTACTCATTGAACATCGGGACGATGCCACTTCGTAAGTGGGGAGTAAGAGTTAGGTTAGAAAATTCATTAAAATTTTCGAAAATAGTTATAAATTATAAAATTATCAAAATTTTTATTACTTATTTTCAATTTTTTAGTAGTTAATATATAAATATGAATAAGAAATGATATAATTTGGAATAATAAGTTTTAATTAAGTAAAGTATATTAGATATATTATAATTATATTTTATGTCTAATTTAGATTTTAATAAGATTTTAAGTTTATATAATTGAATAATTAATATTAGATATTGTTTTTATGAAATTATATGTTAGGAACATGTTATTATGTTTTGATGATGGCCATACTAGTTATATAGCAAGCTCGAAATAAGTTAGAATTCTCTCGTATAAGTCTTTACTTAGGGTCCGACAAGTTGTATAAGTTAAGTCGACAAGTATTGTACTAGTTGGTAGGATGGCAAAGCAAAGACGTATATTCGGCGAGTGAAGCCGCCAAGCACCAAAGAGAGAAGTAATGAAAACTTTATGGTCGACTTATAACCAAGGAAGTCCGTGATGACCTTGGATAAGTCTAAGTTATGTTTTAAATGATAAAACTCAAATGTTCAAATATGGTGTACACTTTGGTCTCACCCAAATCAAGGATCGGTGAATTTCAAAGACTCTCCAAATACTAGAACAAAGAAGGAAACGAGAATCGGCCGAGTAAACCGACTTTCGGCAAAGAGAAAACAAAACGGCGAAGAAGAAGTGACGGCTAAGTCAGTAGGCTCACTCGACCGTTCTAGAAACGGCGAAGAGACACCTACAAGGCCAGAATTGATATACGATGAAGATTCAGAAGATCATGCATTAAATGCTCAAATCATTAAAGGATCAATCAAGGACGGATTATATGCTATACGTTTGAAGAAAGAATCCGATCACTGAAATTAAGGAGAATACAATTAAGGGGGAATCAAGAATAAAATCAAGGATTATTCCCTCATCAATATAGCCAACGGACGGAATTTCAAAAATGAAGGTATTCAAGGCTATAAATAGAAGGCATTGACAAAAAAAGAAAACAACAATCAAGAAAGAAAAATCTAGCAGAAACTCTGTCAATTTGAAAAGTCTTCTCTCTGAAATTACAAGGATACATCTAGTGATCAACTCAGACTTCAAAGCTACAAAGTCATACTCAGAACTGAGGATTGCTCAAGCAAGTGTGTGAATCACATTCACATCAAACTCGAAGCAACCGAATCGAGGCAATCGAGAAGGAGTTGAATCTGTGATAGCCGTTGAAGGATCTTGATCTTAAGGAACACGAAGGAAGACCGAATCACCGAAGCCGCCGCAGTCAAGGAGTGATAGTCTTGTAGATTGTGAAGCTTGGGAAGCCAAGGACAATCATACTATTGTATCTGTGAAAACAATAGTGAATTCCTCCAATCATCACAGGAGAAGAGTGGATTAAGGGATTACACCACCCTGAACCACTATAAGCCTTGTGTCAATTTAATTTTCCTGCAATTTACTTTACAGCATTCATTTAATTTGCATACATCATAATTTGCATCTGTGATTGTCTAAACCGATTTGAAAACAATATAGTAAGAAGGGACTTATCCGCTGCCCAAAAGCTTTTAACTAGAAGAAGAAAAGTTTTTGAAACTCCACTATAGTCATTCACCCCCCCCCCCCCCCTCCGACTATAGTTTCACCCTTCTCTCGGGACCAACAATTGGTATCGGAGCAGTGTTCCTAGTATTAGAACCTGTTCAGATCTAATTTCTGGTAACAAGGAGGTCACATATTTTCAAAGTAGTTTTCAAATCCGAGTGTTTCATTCACTCGTCATTTATATCTTCAATTGCACCGATGGATTCCTCAAACTTCTTGTCAAAAGTACCGTTTTCAATGTTAATAATTTTGATGAATATAAAATAAGAATGTTATCTCATCTTGCGGCAACTCATGAGGAGATGCTTTGGATGTAATCAACGACGGCCCAATCATGATCACTACCGTGGTAGGCACAAGAGCGAGATCAAGGAAAGGAGATAAACAAACCCAAGAAAGATTGGACCAAAGATGACGGAGAAGAGCAAACCTAGACTTTGTAGCAAAAGATATGATCTTAAAGACTCTAGACAGAAACATGTTCATGAGAATAAAGGATTGCAAAACAGCAAAGGAGATGTGGGACAAGCTGGCACTAATCAATGAAGGATCTGAAGCAGTCAAAGAAAATAAACTATCTGTTGCAAAACAGAAGTTTGAAAATTTCAAGATGAAGGCAGGTGAATCCATTGATCAGATGGACAACAGATTCTCAAGCATCATCAGTGAACTGCAACAGCTTGGTCACACATATCCCCAAAAAGAAGTATGCTTGAAGATCTTGAGAGGACTACCTGAAAGATGGAAGATCATAACATCAGTAATCAGAGGAACAACAAATCTTGCAAGCACGACACTCTGACACTGATGTCCCAATTAAAAACTCATGAATTCGAATTGAACGGCGAAGATGGTGCTCCGGCGAGACACACAAAATCACCGCATTAGCCGCACCCCAAAGAAAGTAACTTTGCTAATGCATCGACAAAGAGACACAAGAACTAAAAGAACAGGTAGCTTTATTAGTTAAACGTTTTGACAGTTTAAAAAGAAGCCATTCAAAGGAAATTCATCATCAAACAAAAAGTCAAGCTCAACCGAGACATGAAGAAGAAAGATGATGAATACGGATGCTTCAACCGCAACAAGAAAGGTCACTTCAAGGCTGATTGTCCTGAAGAAAATGACAAAGATGATGAAAAGAAGAAATACAAAGCATCTGAAAAGAAAAGGAGCAAGAAGGCACTTAAGGCAGAATCCAGCAGTGAAAAGCATGAAGAATCATCTGACAATGACTCAGATGATAGTGATGAAGAAGTCAGTTAAGAAAATGAAAAAGCATGCCTATGTCTCATGACCAAAGAATTGGATGAAGATAAAAGTGATAGCTCAGACACTGAGGAAACAAGCCTATGTTTAATGGCTAAAGAATCAGATGAAACTGAGGTAACATCTAGTTCCTGTTCTTCATCTAATGCATCCACATCTAACACTGCACAATCCTCTAGTCTTCCATTAGATACAGCAGACCTAGTCCAAAATCTCATGACTAAATTTGATGAAATTGAAAAGAATCATGAAATTCTAGAAAAGGAATGCAAGGATCTAAGGAAAGAGAATAAGAGGTTAAAGAAAGAACTGGATAAAGCAAAAGCTGAATTAACTAGTAAGGAGACCTACTTAAATGATCAACAAAAAGCAGATGATCATACATCTGTTATTAACAGATCAGTTAAGGAAATCTCCTCACCAGTGAAGGTATCCACTGCACCACTAAAGGCACCAGCTTACAAACCCCCAAAAAGGTTTGGATCCAGATCTGGTCTTGGCTACAACAGTCAGGATGAACGTAGGAATAATGGTCAACACAATTCTAAATTGAGGACCACTAGTGGACCAAAATTTAGAAAGAGACAGACCATGTCTCCAACAGATCATCACGTTCTGGTGAAGTCAAAATCCAGTGTAGTGAAACAGCAAACTAAATCCTCATTCCAGTCAATCAAGAACAAAAACCATCTGAAAGGAAAAGGAAGACTTTACCCTTCAGAGGATGATTGGAATGTTGCTCCTGCAAAATACAAGAAGAAACCATTCCACAAAATGCATCATGTGTTTAAGAAAAACCAATTTGTTCCCAGACACATGAAGCAAGAAAGGTTTCCTACTGCATTTTGGAAAGTAAAGAAGGATGCAAATGCACCAAAAGGTGGAGAAAAGTATCAGAATACCTTCAGTAAAAATACAAGAAGCTATTCTGCCATGCCTTATACATATGAAGTTGATGACTTCAATTATCCAAAAAGAAGACCTTTTGGATACACCCTTGGTATGGGAGGCATGATTGCTAACAGTATGGACCCAAACAAGTGTTGGGTACCTAAACTTAATTAATCTGTTTTGTAGGATGTCTGGTACATAGACAGTGGATGTTCCAGACAAATGACAGGAAACAAGAGATGGCTCACTGACTTCAAAGCTTTTGATGGACCCAAAGTCACATTTGGAGGTAAAGAAAACCTTGGCAAAATTAAGGGGGAAGGCACAATAATCAAGAACAATCTAAAGATTCAGAATGTGGCATATGTCAAGGGACTCAACTTCAATCGATGAGCATCCAGTCAATTTTGTGACAAAGGCTACAATGTGCACTTCAACAAAGAAGGATGCAAAGTGATTCACAGTCAAACCAACACAATAGTTCTTGCAGGAAGAAGCCAAGACAACATGTATGTGGTGGATTGGAGAACAGCCAAGGCAGAAACATGTCTACTTGTCAAGAATAAACAATCAACAAGCTGGATTTGGCACAAAAGATTAAATCACCTGAATTTCAAGACCATCAACAAACTATCAAGGAGCAAGTTAGTTGAAGGCCTGCCAGAGATCACATTCAAAAAGGAAAGTCTATGTGATGCTTGTCAGAATGGAAAACAAATAAAAAGCTCATTCAAGTCAAAGCCTCATCAATCTACAACAAGAGTTCTACATCTGCTACACATGGACCTGTTTGGACCAAATACACCGGTGAGTGTGAGTGGTAAGAAATACACTCTTGTAGTGGTGGATGACTTCTCAAAGTACACCTGGACCATCTTCATGAATAAGAAGAAAGAAACACTCAAGAAGCTGCCAGATTTGTTGAGAAGTCTCCAGAATGAGAAAGAACTAAAGATTATCAAGATCAGATCAGATAGAGGCACTGAATTTCTAAATGAAATTATCGAACCTATTGTGAAGAAAATGGAGTATTACATCAACTATCTCGGCGGGAACTCCACAACAAAATGGTGTAGCGAAAGAAGAAACGAACCATCAAGGAAGCGATCGGACAATGATAGCGAAGCATGTTTACCAAAGAGATTTTGTGTTTGCAAAGAAAACACAAGATGCCATACACAAAACAGATCAATCATCAACAAACACCATGGAAAAACTCCATATGAAATATGGAATGGTAGAAAACCCAATATCTCATATTTTCATATGTTTGGATCAAAATGTTTTGTCTTAAACAGAATCAACCGCATACCTTTGATGAGAAGGTCCGATGAAGCAATCTTCATGGGATACTCGGACACCAAAAAGCATTCAGGGTACTAAATAAAAGAACTTTTGTGATTGAAGAATCAATACATGTGGTTTTTGATGAACCAAACACAAATGGTGAAGATCTTCAAGATCAAGAAGAGAAAGCACCACAAAGAGAAATCTATACAAATGCAACCATACCAACTACTATCCTGAATCATCATTCTGAAGATCAAGAGGAGCCACATACCAATACACCGGATGAAGCTCCTCAAGTTGAAGTTCATGCTCAAGGCATGAAGGTATGGAAGCACCAAGTGAAGATCAACTTCAACCGGATCTAAATTGGCTAAGAGACCATCCCGAAGAACAAGTCATTGGAGACATTCACACAGAGTCGAACCGAAGACAACCGGAGCACATGCTAACTCGCTTTCTATCACAAGTGGAACCCAAGACCATAGATGATGCAATCCAAGATGCAGATTGGATCACAAACATGCAAGAAGAACTAAATGAATTTGAAAGAAATGAAGTCCGGGAACTTGTTGATAGACCTGAAATGGCCAACATCATTGGTGCAAAATGGGTATTCGGGAACAAGATGGATGAGCAAGGAACTGTTGTCGAAAACAAAGCAAGGCTAGTTGCAAAAGGCTATTCCCAAGTGAAGGAATAGATTATGATGAAACTTTTGCTCCGGTAGCAAGATTGGAAGCAATCGGACTTTTTCTAGCATTTGCTGCACACAAAGACTTCAAAGTCTATCAAATGGATGTAAAGAGTGCATTCCTAAATGGACTCTTGGAAGAAGAAGTTTATGTAGAACAACCTCCTGGATTTCAAATTAAAGGAAAATAAGACAAAGTATACAAACTCAAGAAGGCCCTCATGGACTCAAACAGCACCTAGAGCCTGGTATGAAACACTTGTCACGCTTTCGATCAAGAATGGATTCAAAAAGGAACTATTGACAAGACTCTATTTAAACTGGAGGAAGGAGCAAGCACATTGCTAGTGCAAATCTATGTTGATGATATAATCTTTGGATCAGATGATGAAAAGCTGTGTGAGAAATTTGCAAACCTGATGAAGAGCAAATTTCAGATGAGCATGATGGGAGAATTAAACTACTTCCTTGGCCTTCAAGTAAAGCAAATGAAGGATGGCATTTTCATTAGTCAAGCAAAGTATACAAGAGATTTGATACACAAGTATGGGATGGATACAAGTGGCACAACAGACACACCAATGTGTGCCAGAGTCATACTTGGAAAAGATGAAGGAGGAAAAGATGTTGATAAAAAATTGTATAGAGGAATTATTGAATCATTATTATACTTAACTGCAAGCAGACCTGACATAGCATTTGCAGTAGGAGTATGTGCAAGATTTCAAGCTCAACCAAAAGAATCACATCTTCTAGCAAATAAAAGGATAATCAAATACTTGAAAAACACTTTAAATGTTGGTATTTGGTATCCAAAAGATGGAGGATTTACATTGATATCATATTCGGACTCGACTATGCTTTGGATGCAAAATAGATAGAAAAAGCACCTCCGGAACTTGCCAAATGCTAGGAACCGGACTAGTCTCTTGGTTCGGTAAAAAGCAAAACTCCATATCTACATCAACAACAAGCGAAGCGATAATACATAGCGACGGGTAGTCATTGTGTGCACAAGTACCGTGGATAAGACAACGGCTAAGGGACTATGGAGTAGAAGAGAAAACAATTCCAATCATGTGTGATGACACAAGTGCAATATCTATTACGTAAAATCCAAACATTGCACTCAAGAACAAAGCACATTGATGTAAGACATCATTTTATCGTAGACCATGTTGAAAAGGGGGATGTCATCCTAAAACACATACCCACCGAAGATCAATTGGCGACATCTTCACTAAACCACTCGCTTATGAAAGATTCAAGAAACTAAGAACTGAGTTAGGAATGATTGAAATTGAAAAAGTATCAAAAAGCGGCTAACGGAGTAATCGGCTAAGTGACTTCATTAATCGGTACGACCTTTGCCGTTACGGGAGATGCGAAAGTAAGGCAATCGGCATCCAAATGAAGGTAACTTAACTGATTGTTAGGAACAGTGAAATGGAGCAGCTAAGTAAAGAATCTATAGAACGGCTAAGTGGCCAGCGAAGGCACTTCACCGAAATAAAGACTTGGACAAATTAAGAGTGTGAACAAAATCAATTCTGATTACACGTGGAGAATAAGGAAATTATGGTGGATTATTCTATACACACGTGGCGATCAACTTATGATCATGGAGGTAATTATATTATTTTTTCGAATTATAAACTCCTCAATTCCCGGGCTCTATCATTACTTGCCTCAAACCACACCCCCACTCCACTCGAATATCGCGATCTTCATACGCAAAATCACGCCATTTATGCCACAAGTCCTTCCATATTCAAAACCACGTTCACACTACCCAAATCACACTATATAAACAATACTTAGAGATTTTCAGAAATCTTTACATACTTCTGCAAATTACAAACCCTACTTTTTCTCACTAAAACCTCAAGATATACTCTTCTAATCCTCCTCTACCTATCAATGGCTTCATCCTCCCAAATCACTGCTACTGAAAAATACTACGAAAAATCAATCATAACCGGCTCGTTTTTCAAACCTGAGCACTATCTCTCATTTTGTGATAATGACTCAAAAGCTCAACGTTTGGTTGATTGCTGCTCGAATTTGGGGCTGATGACTTTCCTAAACCCTCCAATAACTGGAATCTGCTATGAGAATCTGATAGCGTTTTGGAAAAACGCCAAATTTGTGCCTAGCACAAAGAAGACTGAAGTTGATCGCATCCAAAGCTCAATCTTTGGAAGAGATATAATCATCACACCAGGTGCACTCAACCGTTACCTTCACCTTCCATTGAAAGGACCTGCTAATGTCAAGCTTTTCACAACTGACATTGCAAAGTTCTGGACTGAGATAGCCAAAAGTCCAAAGAAAAACAACAAAACATACAATCTACCCAGATCAACGCTCAAACTTCCGTTTGCTGAGTTTGCACCAGTTATCACCAAAAATATTGAAGGCAGAAAAGGGTCAATGGAAAACCTGACTGAGGCACGAATTAAACTGATGGCCATTATCTACAATCGCATCAAATTTGACTGGGCAACATTTGTGTTCAATCGAATGAAGGATCAGATTCAAAAGGAAATCGATCTATCCATCACCGCACCAGTGCAAGGGTTTGCGAGAAAAAGGGTGATTTCTGGGAGAAGAAATCATATGGGTTCCCTCTTCAACATTTGTTCAATCAATTGAAAGTACGACCCACAAACTTGCAGTCTCCACACAAATCCAAGACGATGTTTACTTACATCAAGGCTTCCCTAAAACCCAAACCCATAGCTGGGAGCAAAAGAAAGCAACCTGAAGGCAGTAGATCAGGAGTGGGACGGAGAACCAGATCTCAAAAGACACAAGAGGAGGCCAATATGCCCGACACCAAAGAATTTGGATGAGCTCCGTGACCATCGGTGATGACACGGAACGAAGAAGAAACACGGCCAGAGGGGAGTCACCTACCCGGAAGAGGGTGAAGAAGGATATAGACTCACCTCATCCGATGAGGAGGAGATACAAGATGAAGGGGATGAGTCGAAGATGACCACTCGAAGGAGGAAATCCCGAAACAAATCAAGAAGATTTGGAGATTTCGATGATGAACCGACTCTCCAGGAAGTGCTTTTCAAAAGCATAGGCAAAGTTGACAACCGACCAAGTGAGCCACCGATAAAGCTCACTCGGCCGAACTTGTCAACTCCCCCACAATTGCACAAGGGGGACCGGTGGTAGATGAAGCGATCCACACTCAACAACAACCTCTAAATGACCCTGTGTCTAATGAGGCAGAACAAGAGCAGATGGAAGAAAAGGAAGAAGCACAAGATGCAAAGGAAGAAGAGGAAAAGGAATAGCAAGAAGTTGAAAAAGAAAATGAGGAGAAGCAAGGTGAAGATGCTGAGGATGAAAGTGATGAGGGTGAAGAGGATGCCCATGTGGCACCAGAAGAAATTGATCCAGAAAGAGTGTTCAATCTGGACATTCAACCCCTCATTGTGGACATGGAAAGGCAATACTACAGCAGGCAAAATCTAAAGACTGCCTTAAGGAGTGAAACAACCTCCTTCCATCACAAGATTGAGGCCCTCATCAGCCATATCAAAATTCAAGATGAGGTCATGGAGAGACAGGGAAACTTAATTTGCAACTTACAACACCTCATCCCTCACCATGTCCAAACAAATCTTGAATACCATGCTGAGACGGTTGACAACAATCTCAAGCCATTGGTAGACACCCTCAATGCTCACACAGCCAAAATTCAGCATCTAGATGAAATCATGGAACATTCTGGCAAGCAACTGGACTTTCTCATCAAAGTTGGTGAGGCCAACAACAAAATACTGGAGAGAAAGTATGGCCCTCTCCCTGAGTCCGATGCGGCAATTGCAGACCTTGAGGCACGTTTTGATGCTGCCACAAAGGGGGAAGGTAACTCAAAGCCTGAAAGCTCCAGTGGGAAGGGAAAGGTGGAAAGCTCCAGTGGAAAGAGAAAGGGCAGCAAAGGCGAGGGGACAGCAAAGGCAAGGGCATCAGGTTTGAAGAAATGAAGAAGTAAACCAATTGCCTGTTGCTTAATTCAATTCAATTTATCTTATCATTTGCCTTTGTTCATTTAAATAAAAAGATGCAATATCTTATTGCCCTATGATGGATGAATAAAATTATTGAACTTACAATCCGTTGTGTATTATGAAAATCTTGATTACTTATGTTCAGGCTTATGAGGGTTTTGGCATCATCAAAAAGGTGGAAATTGTTAGGAACATGTTATGTTTTGATGATGGCCATACTAGCTGTTATAGCAAGCCTGAAATAAGTGAGAATTCTCTGTATAAGTCTTTACTTAGGGTCTGACAAGTTGTATAAGTTAAGTCAGACAAGTATTGTACTAGTTGGTAGGATGGCAAAGCAAAGACAGATATTCGGCAGAGTGAAGCCAGCCAAGCACCAGCAGAGAAGTAATGAAGACTTTATGGTCTGACTTATACCCAAGGAAGTCCGTGATGACCTTGGATAAGTCTAAGTTATGTTTTAAATGATAAAACTCAAATGTTCAAATATGGTGTACACTTGGTCTCACCCAAATCAAGGATCGGTGAAGTTCAAAGACTCTCCAAATACTAGAACAAAGAAGGAAACGAAGAATCGGCCGAGTAAACCGACTTTCGGCAAAGAGAAAACAAAACAGCGAAGAAGAAGTGACGGCTAAGTCAGTAGGCTCACTCGACCGTTCTAGAAACGGCGAAGAGACACCTACAAGGCCAGAATTGATATACGATGAAGATTCAGAAGATCATGCATTAAATGCTCAAATCATTAAAGGATCAATCAAGGACGGATTATCTGCTATACGTTTGAACAAAGAATCCGATCACTGAAATTAAGGAGAATACAATTAAGGGGGAATCAAGAATAAAATCAAGGATTATTCCCTCATGAATATAGCCAACGGACGGAATTTCAAAAACGAAGGTATTCAAGGCTATAAATAGAAGGCATTGACAGAAAAAGAAAACAACAATCAAGAAAGAAAAATCTAGCGAAACTCTGTCAATTTGAAAAGCCTTCTCTCTCGAAATTACAAGGATACATCTAGTGATCAACTCGGACTTCAAAGCTACAAAGTCATACTCGGGCGAGGATTGATCAAGCAAGTGTGTGAATCACATTCACATCAAACCGAAGCAACCGAATCGAGAGGCAATCGAGAAGGAGTTGAATCTGTGATAGCCGTTGTTGAAGGATCTTGATCTTAAGGAACAACGAAGGAAGACCGAATCACCGAAGCCGCTTTGCAAGTCAAGGAGTGATAGTCTTGTAGATTGTGAACTTGGGTAGCCAAGGACAATCATACTATTGTATCTGTGAAAACAATAGTGAATTCCTCCAATCATCACAGGAGAAGAGTGGATTAAGGGATTACACCACCCTGAACCACTATAAGCCTTGTGTCAATTTAATTTCTGCAATCTACTTTACAGCATTCATTTAATTTGCATACATCATAATTTGCATCTGTGACTGTCTAAACCGATTTAAAAACAATATAGTAAGAAGGGACTTATCCGCTGCCCAAAAGCTTTTAACTAGAAGAAGAAATTTTTTTGAAACTCCACTATAGTCATTCACCCCCCCCCCCCGACTATAGTTTCACCCTTCTCTAGGACCACCATTATATAAGTACATTGATAGTTATAAGTAAAATTTTTAGAATAATTTTCTTTTCAATATGAATTATGAGTTTGGAATTGGACTAAGGATGTCGATTTTTGGCACCACAAAAATATAACTATAGCCAAATAGCCTACCTAAATTTCCAATTTTTGTTCTTATGTCAGCCTTGATTAGAGTGATCAAGACGTCACTCGAAATTGCTATTGTGATTAACTAGAAATAACCAACCTTTAGCTAATTTTGGTCTACATTTCCTTGAAATTCCGTAAGTTTGTACGTACTTATAAAAAGAGATGAAAACATAAAAAGCTAAGTTTTGGTATATGCTGAGATTGGAAAAATTAGATAAGTATTAGTACATTCGATCTTACCTCATGACACTTGCAAGATAGTCGATTTTGGTAATAAGCTCGGATATATTAATATTCTAAATTAAGAACGAAGCACCATATTTACACAGAATTAATCAAATACCAGGTATCTTCCTTATCTGTGATCGACAAATTAAAAGAAAGAACATATCGGTTGTAGCTACCAATGATTTGAGTGAGTAGGGTATTATCACGAAATGTCCTATATCACTATGAGGTCAAAAGCTCCCGATTGCCTGATGATAGTAGTCCAGCTAGGGTATTATCTAGAAATGTCCTATTGCTGGGAGTGAAGGCACCGAATAAAAAAGAAAAAGTCGAATCATAAGATCTCAAGAATGATTACAAGTTTAAGGAAACCGGACTTGTAATTTTCGATCGAAAGAGTAGTACTCCGATCAATCTTGATGAAGCAATGCTTGTAAGTTTGATTTTCTACACACACTCTCGCTTTTAGTTCTTAATCTTGAAAAAAAAAAAAGATGTTATTAATCGATGATTATTTTTTGATCAAGAATATGAAGATGTAGGTACGTACGACTTGCCTCTTTCTCTTTTTGATTTCCTTTTTTCCGATTAACCAACATCTTGAACCTAAACTCTATAAGCCATTTTTGTCGACTACCTGACTGAGTTTCCGATTCCAGAATTTCATAATAGTTGCGATTAAAAATAATTCTAATATTTTATTTATACTTATTAAATGTTATGTGTACAATTTTATCTAAATAACATTTAATGTTTAGGTTATTTAAGTTATATACACTTTCTATCTTCTTACGATTTTAAATTAGAATAAATAATATATTTATAATATTGACAATATAAATTACATTAAAAATTATAATCTGATCAATTATATTATCTTTTATTACCGCTTATTTTTGCTCGAGGACGATCAAAAGCTAGAAATCTGACAGCTGCCTTTCGTAGTGCTAAACCAGTCCTTAACCGACAGTGTATCGGGTCAAACTGTAGTGCTAGTATGGTGAGTCAGAGTGTCGAATCCTCAGGGAACTTGGTAATTCTTTTAAGTGTGGTTAAACACCAAAGAGTCATTATTAACTCGATCTAAATCGCAATTTTATAACACGGATCACTACTATTCTAGTCATAATAAAATAAATGCGTAATTTAAAAGTTATTCTAATATAATATATATAGATATATAAATATATATAGATGTACATAAATTGCAAAGTATATATATAGATATAAATATATAGATACCAATATATTTTATAGAACTAGACGGATAAGTTTATAGAACTAGCCAAAGTTTATATAATTGAATTATACGATCTTTTCGGTAAACGGAATGTGCTCGATCTTTCCTTTTATTTTAGGTCCAATTGAGTAAATGAAACGGTGCACTCCCGAGGTTAACAATTCCTCCTCACACGAGCGTATGAAATTGTCATATGTCATTGTCATCGGTTCAATCTCCACAATCGCCCCATGCTAATCTCGCTTAGTCGAACAGTACCGAGTACAAATCTACCCCGGATAAAAGAGGTTATTCCGTTCGTCAGACGGCCGATGTTATTCAAAAGGCTCCGGTTGTCAGGCGGATCGATTTAACTTTCCGGTGTTAGTTTCAATTAAACCGTTGATTTTAACATTATTATGATCTCGAGCACAATTTTAATAAGATTAATCTTTCCCAAGACAAATCTGCCCCCGGGTAGGAAATAGGATTCCGTAGTCACGCTTTCGCACGGCCAATTTTGCCCTCCGGTTTTTCTATCTTTTATCTCATATCCTAACTTCTCTGGTCAGTTCATCGTTAGGTTATATGGTGCGATTCATCTTGGTTAATTACGTCAATCCGAATATTATCAATATGTTACAGAATAGAAAAAGATTCAATTTTAATCAATTTTACTTAGACAGCATTCCTTTACCGAAAAGATCGAAATAAAACGATTACATAACTTTGGCTAGTTATTAGAGTTAGCCTAAAAACATTATAACAACGAAAAAGATAAAAACAAACATAAATACTTAAGAAAAGTTACCCGATTACAAATCTTGGAATCGAGTTGTATTCTTCCGGACATTACAACGACTTCAACAACACTGAATTTCTGATAATTTCCCGAGCATTACAACTATACTACGTGATTATTATTTTTGGCTTAAGGCCTATTTACAAACTACTAAATAAAAAGAAAACAAAGAGGAGAAGATATATATATATGATATGGTGTATATATATTGGTACCCTCGACTCTGTTTGCAAATGAGCTCTTTATCTAGAAGTGAAGTCCTTGGCCGGACCGGGCCGGTAGTAGGACGGACCGGGCCGGTGTAATGATGATCTCCACCTTCTTAAGTAATCAGCATGTGCGGTGATATATAATTATAATTATAATTATATATATAACTTATAAAATTCATATCTCGAGTTCTGGATATCCAAAAATCATGATTCAAGCGGCATCGGAAAGCTCTCGGGAAAATCTACAACTTTCATGAAGGACTCTTCTTCAGATAATGTCGTTTTGATGAGCCATTCGTTTGTCGAAGAGATTTCTCGATTACCACTTAATCGAATCGATTAGCCACTTGACCACTTCGATTGACCACTTGACCACTTAAGCAATTCGATTGACCATTTAAGCACGTGACACTCTCTAAATCCTTCCAGAGATATGATTATACTTCAACTTGTCGATTTTCGGGGTCTCGGCTTATAAATCTGCAATAAAATACCACAAATACCCACGTAAATCTGACATTACACTCCGATTTACTAAAATCGGTACAAAATTACAAATTTTTACTATTATTACTACTAACTACTCTAAATTATAAAGATTAACATTTCATACTATTTATACCATAATTTCATATATTTTATATAGAATTCGTTGATAAAACATAATAATTTAACGTATATTTAATCATATAAAAGTAGTATATCACCTAACCTTTGTGAAAAAGGGTTGGCTGTGCATTGTTTGAAGAGAGAAATTCCACCTTTCTTCATACGGCTGCAACTTGGTTGCCACAGCAGTTGGTTCAGTCTGCGGACTGTGTTTGTGTTAGTGGTGAGCTGGTGAAGGAGCAATTCCACCTCCGAAAGATCAGTGTGCAGAGTGAAGGGAGCAATCTCACCTTTCTTCATTTTGTGTAGACAGTGAAACTAGGGTGTCGTGCAGGACTGTCATAGTGCTAGGATTTTGTAACGGTTATCTCAAGTTCTAGTGTTACCTCCTACACCACAGGAGAAGGGGAAACGTATGGGATTACACCACCCAGAACTTCCATAAACAAATCTTGTGTTGATTTACTTTATGCACTTATGTTTGTTTTATTTGTTGCATTATCATTCAGCAAACACAAGACACTGAGTCAGCACAAAACTGATACATAGAAGGTCTAGATTCTTATTGACACATCTATTGCACTAAAGGTTAGTTTTATCCGCTGCCAGTTAACAAGACCAAATATAAGTCAGTATTTACTTATACTCAGTTAAGTTAGCTGAACTCCGCACAAGTTTAACGACAGGAACAAAACTGAGCTGAGTATCAGTTTGAGTTTGGCAATAACTCAGTTCCTGGGGATTTTCCAGTTTCAGTAGAAGTTTTTGGTGACAAGTTTATTCCCCCCCCCCCCTCTAAACTTGTGTTAGCCTTTCCAAGGGACCAACAATTGGTATCGGAGCGGTGCTTCTGTTACGAAGAGATCCAAAACTATGCATCAGTTATTTCCGATATCTTTTAAACCAGTTGTTGAAGACCCCTCACTGTATCAGTTGTAAAAGCACTTAATTTGATTTCAATGACTACATACAGAATTAAGAGTTGGCTTATTCACCCCCTGACTTATTGTTTGCAAAATGTATCTGATTTTCAGGATCAATTATCTGAGAGGTTCAATGAGACAAACTTGAACAAAAATCCAGAACTTCAACTCAGTGATGATGTGGATACAAACTTTAATGATCATGTAGACAAATCCAGAGGAGTCCCATCACAAAGAGTTCTCTCAGAAGAAAAAGAAAAGAAGCTGTTGCAAGTTACTAGTGAAGATTCATTAGAGCAACAAAATAATGTACATCCTACTCTTAAAAATGCATCAAATCATCAAGAAAAGGTACATTCTTCAACTCAGTCATCATTTGCTGAACTTAGTCAGAAAAACTCTGATCTTGTCAAGTTAACTGAAAAACTTATGTTGGAACTGAAATTAAAAGACAGAGAACTTGACAAAGCAAAAGATTGGAATGAGTTTCTTGAAAATGAGATGTCAAATCTTGCTGAAAGATTATTGTCTAGTAAAGTTGATAAAAGGAATGATAATCCCCCACCCCTACCCAGTCTTGATACATCAAAGAGTATAAACTCTAAACGTCAAGATACTGGAACACCTAGTAGATTGCACAAAGAATACAACGATGTAAAATTCAAAAGAATCCTTGTGAAATCAACTAAGGCTGAGCATAATGGTTTATCTAGAAAAGAGTTGAGATAGCTTAATTCTCTCAACCAAGAAACTGAAAGTAATACTTCAGTAACTAATCCAGCCGGGCCCAAAAAGATATGGGTACCGAAGAAAACTTAAAACTGTTTTGCAGGTTGAGTCAGTTCTCAAAGCTGAATCTTGAGAAAACTGACCTCTAAACAAAAGCTGATGAAGGACAAAATGGTCAAAAACTAAAGACTTTCTAGCTACCATCTGACGCTTGATCTGACATGACAAATCACTCGAAGCCACGTGTCAATCTGGGAGAAAAAGTAGATGTACATCCCTACAAAATCCCATTGATTGTGACACGACTCTTATTTGAACACGATTGCAAAACAAAATCTTGACGAAATCCTGCTCATCCAAATTGAAAGCATTCAAGATTTTCAAAAAGGATCCCTAATTCAAAAATCATGGATCAATACAACATCGACGAAGGAATCACCACAAGCCTGGATAATTTCTGTCAAAGATTTTCACACTCCACTCTCTCAACTCGAATTGTTGGCAAAATCAAAAAGATTCGGGGACTCGAAAACCTGTTTGATACAAAGGTCAATGCTTTATACCCAGAAACCATCAGAGATTTCTACAAGAATGCAGTAATCACCAATGAGGGAAAAAGCTTCAGGACAACTGTTCAAGATAAAAGCTTCACCATTGATGAACAACTGCTTTCCCTGGTGTTTGGTCTAGACATAACTGGAGGCTCTTCATCCCTCACCTTTGGAAATAAAGAAAAGAACAAACTTTGGGACGTCACTGCAATCAACAAGAATGAGAAGAACCTTAGTGGATCAATCTATCAGCAGAAACGAGAATTCGCATTTTTGACGATTCTTCTGACCAAGAATGTCAGTGGTCATGCTCGGAATTTCTACACTCTTTCGACTGATAAACTAAAGCTGATCTACGCCATTTGGTTTGAAGAAAGATTGGATTGGAACAAGTTCGTTCTCAATCACTTAATCAAGCAAATCTCAGACGAGAAGGAGAGATCCAAAGAAAGAAACGCTACTGGAGAAAAGCTTTTATTGAAAAAAGGGATTCACTTATCTAGTTCAAAGGATACTAGATCATTTCTCCATTTCAAAATCCACACAAACAGAAGTGGTACACAAGCCAGTGTCCACAGGAGTGAAGAAAAGGAAGATTGTTGTAGAAGAATCAAGTAAAATCTCAGATTCTAGTTCAAGTGAGACTGTAAAATTGGATGACAGAACTCTAAGAAGACAGAAAAGGATGTGGAACAAGCTTCAAGCAAAGAAAACTGAAACTGAGAATGTAATTCAAATTGAGGATGAAACTGAAGAGAGTGAACAGAATGAAGATAAGGAAAGTAAATCTGAAGAAAGTGAACGTGAAGAAACTGAAAAGAGTGAATTTCCAACTGAGACGTTTGTAGAGTACACTGAAAAGAAAAGAGAAGCTGTGGAGGACGCTGAATTTTGTGAAGCTGAGTATGAAAAGGAACTAACAAGTCATGATGTTCATTTTTATTATCATATGGTCAGTTCCTCATCTCAAGTTCATGAGGCATCTACAAGCAGATCGGCAACTGAAGGATCTCAGCATCAAAAAACTGAAGACAAACTGAAAGGTTGGGAAGAGATCATTGAAAGTGTGATGCAAACTCTACAACAGCAGCTCTTTAACTTACATGATTTCATTGAAAGAACACATTACTCAGGCATATACCAATATTCCAACATCATCACCTTAATTAAATTATTTGAAGAAAGCTTTCGCATATCTTCAATTAAGGGGGAAGAGAAAATTGAAGGTGATGCTGGTGATGCTGGCAATGAAAAGAAAATCGAAGGTGATGCTAGTAAAGCTGACAAAG
Source organism: Gentiana straminea (assembly GCA_036785695.1). NCBI lineage: Eukaryota > Viridiplantae > Streptophyta > Magnoliopsida > Gentianales > Gentianaceae > Gentiana > Gentiana straminea. Next base: position 6,180,999 of record JAVUPR010000224.1, on the reverse strand, counting down.
ATGATGAAGAGAAAGCTGAAGAGGCCTATGCCAAACGTCTGATTGAAGAACAAGATGAACAAATAGGTACTGATCTATAGACTATTGATCTACTATCTATTCAATGGAATGAAGAAGCAATTGACATTCTGATCGAGGAGTTGATCAAAGAAGAGACCTTCACAGAAACGAGAACTGAAAAAGATGAAGAAACCTCAGTTAAAGTTGTGCTGAGTATCAGGAAGAAACTTGCAATCTGTGTCAGATTGAAAGCTTCTCTAAAAGCAGCAAAAGATGGATGGCCAAGAACTGAGGGGGAAAAGACTAAAGGGAAGGAAACTAGTCTTATTTCAGAAGAAGAAGAGAAGGTGATGAGTGAAGAAATCAAAGAGATCTTGATAAAGTTTAAAGCTGGTAACAACGAAGAGGCAAATCAATTGCTAAATGAATATTTAGAGATCAAGCCTAGAGATGGTGAAACAGAAGAAGAAGGAAAGGCAAGAAGACTCATGGAGACAAAAAGGAGTATCTTTGTTGGAGAAAAACTGATGAATTTGGAAAAAGAAAATTTGTAATACTTTTGTGTAACTCAGTTTATTGTGACATAATTCAGTTGTTCTAGTTTGTTATCCTAATTTGATTTGTTATGATTTCTTGCATTATTCTTCTATTACTGCTTTTAGGGAGGGTTATGATACATCATCAAAAAGGGGGAAATTGTTGGAAATATTATTTGTGTTTTGATGATGATTCGTCACGTAATTAGACAAATCACTTACAACCCATGATGATGAAGTCATAACTAACTGTTATAGTGCATAATGAAAGAAGAAGCAAGAAATGGTCTAGAGATAAAATGTATAAGTTCTATCTAGAGTCTGAACCTTGTATATGTTGTTTCAGACAAGCATTGTAATAGAATAGGAACTAGGCAAACAGCTGAGTCACAACAAGAAAACTGAGTATACACATGAAGAATTGAGGGTTCAAACTCAGTAATGCAAGAACTGAAGAAGGTAAGTTCGCTGAGGGTCACAAACTCAGTTGGATTATCTAGAGTATTGAAGAACTGAGGGACACAGACTCAGTTACAGAAGACTGAAGAACTGAGGTAGCAAACTCAGTTAGAAGCTGATTAAGTCCTGACTATAAGTCAGGATTCAGGCAAATCTGTGGTGACCTTGAACTGAACTATAGATCATGTAAAACTGAATAATCTTAATGATAAAGATTATCAGTTACTTGGAAAAGAAGAAAACTGAATGGTGTACTCTGACTTAGTCAATTAAAGTCAGATGTCAAGTATACAAGGCACTCAGTTTTGAAGAAGAGTAGAAAACAGAGTTAAGGACTTACTGAATTTAAACTGACAATACGATAAAGATCGTACAAATGAACGTTGGCTAAACGACAAGTGTAACGGCTACAAGAGCTAGTGACCGTTACATCACCCCTATAAATACACAAGAGAATCACTTGAAGAAAAAGAGAGAAGGATCAGAAAAAGAGCTTTACAAGCACACATCCAAATATCCAGATCCAGAAAATCAGATCATATATATCTAGAAAAGGGGAAGCCAACAGAATTGCCTTGAAGATTTCAAAGAACGATCTAGTAACCCATTAAAGGGGAAAGAAGGCATCTTGAAGTAACAAAGTCAGATCCAGAAGAATCAGACAGCTCATTGAATTAATTTCTTGATTAATTCTAAACATAACCTTCGTGAAAAAGGGTTGGCTGTGCATAGTTTGAAGAGAGCAATTCCACCTTTCTTCATACGGCTGCAACTTGGTTGCCACAGCTGTTGGTTCAGTCTGCGGACTATGTTTGTGTTAGTGGAGAGCTGGTGAAGGAGCAATTCCACCTCCGAAAGATCAGTGTGCAGAGTGAAGGGAGCAATCTCACCTTTCTTCATTTTGTGTAGACAGTGAAACTAGGGTGTCGTGAAGGACTGTCATAGTGCTAGGATTTTGTAACGGTTATCTCAAATTCTAGTGTTACCTCCTACACCACAGGAGAAGGGGAGACGTACGGGATTACACCACCCGGAACTTCCATAAACAAATCTTGTGTTGATTTACTTTATGCAGTTATGTTTGTTTTATTTGTTGCATTATCACTCAGCAAACACCAGACACTGAGTCAGCACAAAACTGATACATAGAAGGTCTAGATTCTTATTGAATCATCTATTGCACTAAAGGCTAGTTTTATCCGCTGCCAGTTAACAAGACCAAATATAAGTCAGTATTGACTTATACTCAGTTAAGTTAGCTGAACTCCACAAGTTTAACGACAGGAACAAAACTGAGTATAAGTTTGAGTTTGGAAAAAACTCAGTTCCTGGGGCTTTTCCAGTTTCGGTAGAAGTTTTTGGTGACAAGTTTATTCACCCCCCCCCCCCCCCCCTCTAAACTTCTGTTAGCCTTTCCAAGGGACCAACAAAACATGCCGGATAGAGAGATCGAGTTTGAGATCAAGTAGATACCAGGAGCGGCACCAGTTCCTAAGGCACCCTATAGAATGGCACCGGCTGAATTGAAGGAGTTGAAAGCTCAGCTTAAGGATATGCTTGAGATGAATATAATTCAGCCTATTACTTCACCTTGGGGAGCCCCAGTGTTGTTTGTCAAGAAGAAAGATGGTAGCATGAGGATGTGCATAGATTACAGAGCGTTGAACAATCTTACCATCAAGAATAAGTACCCATTGCCAAGGATTGATGATTTATTTAATCAATTGCAAGGCAAGAGAGTATTTTCTAAGATTGATCTTAGGTCAGGGTATCACCAGTTGAAGATCAAGGTCGCGGATATACCGAAGAGGGCATTCAGTACGAGGTATGGACATTATGAGTTCTTAGTCATGCCTTTTGGACTCACTAATGCTCCATCTGCATTTATGGACTTAATGCAGCATGTTTTCATGCCATACTTGGATAAGTTTGTGATAGTGTTCATAGATGACACTCTAGTGTACTCTAAGGATGAGAAAGAACATGAAGGACACTTAAGGATAGTGTTGGAGACTTTGAAGAGGAACCAGTTGTATGCTAAGTTCTCCAAGTGCGACTTTTGGTTGGATCAAGTTAGTTTCTTGGGTCATGTCATTTCTAGAGTTGACATTAAGGTCGATCCTGCGAAGATTGAAGCAGTTGATAAGTGGTCCAGACCGACTACAGTTTCAGAGGTTAGAAGTTTTCTCGGTTTGGCTGGCTACTATAGGAAGTTTGTTCAGGATTTCTCAAAGATAGCTACACCACTTACCCGGCTCACTCAAAAGAATGTAAATTTTGAGTGGACCAGTGAGTGTGAAAAGGCTTTTCAGACATTGAAGACGAAGTTGACTACAGCCCCAGTTTTGGCAGTTCCGGAGATCTTTGATAATTATGACGTTTACGCAGATGCTTCGGGACAAGGTTTAGTTTGTGTGTTGATGCAAGGAGGGAAAGTAATTACTTATGCATCTAGACAGTTGAAGGTACATGAGCAGAATTACCCAACCCACGACTTGGAGTTAGCAGCAGTAGTGTTTGCCTTGAAGATTTGGAGGCACTACTTGTATGAAGTTAAGGCCAGGATCTTCACCGATCACAAGAGCTTGAAGTATTTCTTTACCCAAGAGAATCTGAATATGAGACAAAGGAGATGGTTAGAGTTTGTTAAGGATTATGACTTGGACATTCAGTACCATCCGGGTAAAGCCAATGTAGTAGCCAATGCTTTGAGTAGGAAACCAGTGTTTGCGGTTTCAAGTGTTGAAGTTGTTGCAGAGAGGCTAGATGGGCTGAGAATCCGAAGCTTCGATCAAATTGAAGGCCGACATTTTATAGCACCATTGTTAGCGAGATCAGAATTGATGGATGATATTTGGGAAAAGAAAGATGAAGACCCAGTTTTGGTTGATTTGAAGCATACAGTGGGTTATGTGTTAGATAAGAGTGGAAATCTTTGGTACCAGGATCGTCTGTGTTTGCCTAATGTTGTTGATTTGAGGCAGAGAGTTATGGAAGAGGCACATAAGATTGCTTTTGCGGTTCACCCGGGAGCTACTAAAATGTACAGAGACTTGAAGGAAAAGTTTTGGTGGCCCTCGATGAAACTGGAGATAGCCAAGTTCGTTGCAGAATGTGACACTTTTCAGAAGGTGAAGGCAGAGCATAGAAGACCAGGAGGAATGCTTAAGCCATTGGATATCCCCGAATGGAAATGGGATAAGATCACAATGGATTTCATCACTGGTTTACATAAGACAAGAGGTGGTCATGATGCGATTTGGGTGATTGTGGATAGATTGACCAAATCCGCTCATTTTGTACCGTATAAGGTTGATATGCCCTTGAAGAAGATGACCACATTATACTTGGATAATATAGTGAAGTTACACGGAGTACCTATCTCGATAGTTTCGGATTGTGATTCGAGGTTCGTCAGTCGGTTTTGGAAAAGTATACAAGTAGCTTTTGGAACCAAGTTGGAGTTGAGTACGGCCTTTCATCCTCAGACAGATGGACAATCTGAGAGGACTATCCAAACACTTGAAAATATGTTGAGAGCTTGTGTTTTGGAAGTAGGCGGATCATGGGATGATTACCTACCTGTGCCAGAGTTTGCCTACAACAACAGTTATCATGCATGTATAGGCATGCCTCCGTTTGAAACTTTGTATGGAAGAAGATGTAGAACGCCGCTGTTTTGGGATGAAGTCGGGGAAAGACAAATCACCGGGCCGGAATTGGTTGAGAAAGCTAAAGAAAGAGTTCAGTTGGTCAAGAAGAATTTGAAGGCAGCTCAAGACAGACAGAAGAGTTGGGCAGATGTTAGAAGGACACCTCTTGAGTTTGAGGTTGGTGAAAGAGTTTACCTACGAGCTTCACCAATGAAGGGAGCGAAACGTTTTGGACAGAGGGGAAAGCTAAGCCCAAGGTATGTTGGACCTTTTGAGATTCTGGAAAGAATTGGACCTTTGGCTTATAAACTCAAGTTACCAGAATCGATGTCGAGAGTCCACAACGTGTTCCATGTCTCAATGTTGAAGAAGTGTTTGACCAAGACAGATGTTGAGACTACAGCTGATCCGGAGATTCTTCAAGATAATCTTTCATATGATGAGACACCGATTAAGATTTTGTACCGGAAAGAAAAGATGATTAAGAGACGGTTGATTCCTTTGCTTCTGGTGCAATGGAGCAATCATTCACCGGATGAAGCTACTTGGGAAGTTGAGGACGATATGAGCAGCGAGTTTCCAGATTTTATGGACTTACCAGGTATGCTCTAGTTTCAAGGGCGAAACTCCTTTAAGGGGGGAAGAATGTAATATTCTGATTTTCGGGAAAGGGCAGACGTGTCATTTTGCGAAAATGAAATATTGGGTTCGGTTCCTTTTATTCGAGTTTAAAATTTTGGATTCTTATATATATATATATACATATATATATATATATATATATATATATATATATATATATATATATATATATATATATATATATATATATATATTTTATATATATATATTTGAGATATATATGTATATTTAAGGGAAAGAAAATCTTATTAGTAAGGGTAATTAAGGAAAAATAAGGATTAGGTTAATTATTGGGATTTTCCTATTTAAGTAAAATAAACCCAATCAGTCCCTAACCTTTTGAATCAGATTTTCCACCTCCAAACTTGTCTTCTGCGTGTCTGTGAGCAAGATTAGGGCTAAGGGATTTTCAATCAGTTTCTAAGTCAATTCATAACGGTTTTCAGATCAGAGATCAGAGTCGAGCACCGGAATCGTTGTGAAGAGAGCAACATTTTGACATCAAAAAGTTGAAGCTTTGATAAGGTATGATTAAGCCCTAGTTTTGTTCTTGTTCAAGTTTGACGGATTCAAACTCATCAATTCGTAGTTTTATCATTTAGAAGCGTGTGATCGAATCTAATCTATGTTTGGATTAATCACATGTTTATCTACAGAAAAGATCAGTGTTTGTTGCTGTTTTTCTGAGTTCTTGGAGTTGGAATAAGCTTGCTAAAGGTAAGAGGCTCTTCCTACGATTTCAATTATCGTTATTGAGGTTTAGATCAAGATTTAAGATGTTTAGATGTAAGAAAGATGTGTTTTTTTTGTTGGTCAATGATCCTAGATGCTATGGTATGATTAGATAAGTTGTTATGTGTTTTTCTGGGTTATTTTTTATGTTAATTAGGTTAGAAACGGTTTAGAAACCGCGTTTTGAAGATTTTAGTGTTTAGGGAAAAACCCAGGCAAACGGGCGTTTGCGATCATAGCAGCTCAAACAGGCGTTTGCACAAGGCAGACGGGCGTTTGAGGTTAGACTTTTGATTCAGGATGTAGCCCTTTTTGACGGACGGGCGTTTCGGGTTAGTGGACGGGCGTTCGATGTCAAACGGGCGTTCATAGGATGTCAAACGGGCATTTGACCTGTTTTACCATGTTTTTACTGTTTTAGCGTTTCATCTTGGTTTTTGGCTTCATAATCGTGTTTTCACTGTTTTAAACCCTTAATCATGATATGTTAACATTAATTAAACATGAACAAGCCTCGATTGAACTTCTGATTCGTTCAGTTAAAACACCGAATGTACTCTTAAAGGGAGTTGAAGTTCGGATCCGTCAGAAGGGCATGAAAGGGCTTGTGCTTTGATGAACTAGAGTTCATCAATATCTGTGTAGTTGTTAAGATGTGATGTCTAGCTGTCTAAGTGAGGGAGTAGAGTGGTTAAGGTGAGTTTTGTTCTGAAAACACTTAGGTTGTTAGTTAATTCACATTAATAATTACATACGTGTAGATAAAAGCTAAAACGTCATTTATTCTCGGTTAGGCACTCCTTCATATCGGCGATGTGATACGTTCATAAAAGGTGAACAACGCTACTGGCCTTAACCGGTTGAAGGGTAGTAGAGGAAATTCATCGGACGTATACGCATACCGGGGAGACCCCGGAGCTAATCGGTGCTAATCACCGTTAGTTAGCAAGTATATTCTCAGGCTGATGAATGCCATGCGCAGTGTCCTTGAGTAATGATGGAACAAAGATAAGCTAAGTTAGAAACGTATAGTCACGACCTATCGATGGGCATGAAGTGAACCCTAAATTGAGTCGGTCTCACTAAGATAATATCTTTAATAATAACCTTAATGGAATTGTAGCTTCTACTTCTTACTTTGTACAAATGTACTTACCTCAAATGCATGTTTATTTATGTGTTTGGGGGAGAGAAGACGAACAAGTTAGTGAAGATTTCGAGGAGGACTTTGATGACGACGTTTGAGGACGCCAGAGTTGAAGAACTTGTTTATTATTCTTTTATTTACGTTTATTTCCCAGTCCTGGATTATTGTTGGAACTTGTAGTTTCCTTCTAGTTTTTTTTTAGATTCGTACTTTTGGATTTGTTTGGTTTTCTGATGTAATGAGTATTACATTTTATTCTATCTTTAGTATTTCTATTCTTGGTTGTTTGAAAAAAATTACCCGAGTCTTTTTAGCTTCCGTTTGCTTGTATTTGATATGACGTAGTAGAGGCTTACGTGTAATATTATTTATTTAATATTATGCGTGCCGAACGTTTCGGTTTCCGGATAAGGACTCGGTGTCCGGGAACGGGGCGTTACATTGAGCCATACTTAAGTTGGATATTTGTGGGTCAAAAAAGACTCACTAAATTGGTTTACCAATGTGCTTACTTGTTTTGTTAAAGTTGTGTAATTAAATATTGGTTGATCTTCTGTTCGTTGGACAGAAATGAAAGGAAACACCGAGATGAATCCAAATATGATTGTGCCTTTTTTGTGACACAAGTGTACGTACATGTAGTAGCACTACACGTAGCACCAGTGACCGGTTAGTCTCTTCCCTTGGATGGAGAAGTTCAGTGGTGCGACGAACAATGCTTTGACTGATCAAACTGGATTGATCATCATGTTGACAGTGAAACTGTCTGTTGAGCATAAAAGAGATGCTCCGTAGACACCCTGTGAGAATGGCTTTAAGATATGCTTACATGCTTACATGCTTGAGTATTATTGCTTGTGATACTATGACTAGGACTTGAAAATTTCTAATTCGTTCGTCCATTGATGAACATGGTGTTGTTACCAAAGTTGAAATTTAATCCAAATCACAAGTGTAGTATGTGTAGAAGCCATGTTGGCTAACTCGCCGGTAGACCGGTAGAAAGGAACACATAACCTCTAGATTCGTGTAAACTAGAGGTGATAAAGTATGATGTTACTTTATTGAGTATAGCACCAAATATTGTCATATTTAAATAAGGTTCGTGATGCCTTAAGGGTTGTCAGAATGAAGGTGATAATAAACATAGCAAATGGATGAGATGTATCCGTGGTGATTGTGGTGGTGGATATGAGGTATTGTTTCACGAGTCTTGCTAAAGGCCGACATCATTCATCAAACAACTACACCATACACACCTCTATCAAGTGGTATTGTTGAATGCAAGAACCGAACTCTCAAAGAGTTGATGAATGCTATGTTCGGGTTTACCTCAGAACTTGTGGGGGGAAGCTGTCCTCTCAGCAAAATTCATTCTGATCGAGATCCCTTCGTAAAAGAAGGATGACACCCATATGAATTGTGGAAAGACCGAGGTCTAGCTACAAATTATTGGTCATGTGGGGGGTGTTTGGCTAAGGTTGAAGTACCTAAACCAAAGCAAGTGGAAATAGGACTAAAAACAATTGATTGTATATTCATCGGATATACTCTCAAGAGTATTGCCTATTGGTTTCTGGTGCATAAAACCGACATGGTGATGGCATCACCGAGTCTATGAATGTTGTGTTCTTTGAAGATCTCTTTCCATAGAAGGAAATAGATAAAACAAGCATGAGTAAGCGGACATATGAGTCTTTATTAGAGTGTGAACCTCAAGAACTTGAGGATCCTCGTTGTAGTATAAGGGCTAGGACTTCCAAGTCCTTTGCTCCTTATTTCTGACCTATGTGGCAGAAAATGAACCCAGGACATATGCTAAGGCAATGTCAATTCCATAAGATCCTTTCTGGAAAGAAGCTATATGTATTGAAATAAAATCCATCATGCAAAAACCACACTTGGAAGTGGTTGGTCTCCCAAAGGAAATAAACCACTCGAGTGCCAGTGGATTTTCCAGGAGAAGTTAAAGGTTGATGGATTTATTGTAAGGCGTTGTTGGTAGCCGGAGGGTATCAACAGAAAGAAGGCCTTGGCGTTTTACTCACCAGTTGTGAGAATTACTTATATACGGATTCTCATCGATATAGCTGGAGTCTATAACCTAGAAGTTCATCAATTGGATGGTTATGGTGAGTTGAAAGGAAAGATGTACTTGGAACAACCCGAGGGGTTCATAGTTCCAGGACAAGAGAATAAGGTGTGTAGACTTGTGAAGTCTTTCAGTGGGCTCGAATATTAGCCAGAGCAATGGCATATCAAGTTTGACAATGTTATGTTGTCAAGTGGGTAGGACATATATATGTCTACATTAAGAACACATCTATGTGATAGTATGTCTATGACATGCTAATAATCGGAAGTACACATGAGAGTATCATGAATACGAAAATGATGTTGACAAGGGACTTCGATGTGAAGGACCTGAGAGTTGCAGATGTGAGCACTCCACTTGACCTAAGTATGCACTTAGTCAAGGACAGAGGTGAACCTGTGGATCAATTGAGGTATTCTCAAGTGATCGGAAGTTTGATGTACATAACCAATTGTACACGACCAGACTTAGAATGTGCAGTGAATAAACTGAGTAGGTTCACGAGTAATCCATACCATAACCATTGGAAAGCCTTAAATAGGTTGTTTGAGGTACATGAAATACACTATGAGTCTGGGATTATGATATCCAGTAGTATTAGAAGGATACTGTGATACAAAAATCCACGATTGGTGGTGTTGTTGTGTCCTGAGTATACAAGACAAACGTGCATAGCTCACTCCATAATGGAAGCTGAGTACATAGCATTGGATGAGGCTGGAGAAGAAGTTGAATGGCTTAGGAATTCCCTGAGGATATTCCATGTTGGCATGAATGAGTGGCTGCTATCAGCATACACTGCGGTAGTCAGTCGGTCATTGGAAGGGCATAGAGTAGTGTGTACAATGGTAAGTCTCGGCACATATGCCGGAGACATAATACCATTAAATAAATGATCTCTAATGTTGTGATTTCCATCGATTGTGTAAGATCGAAGGAGAATCTTACGGATCCTCTTATAAAAGGTTTAGCTAGAGATCATATGTATATTTTGACAACCGGAATGGGACTGAAGCCTATTACGCATGTTTTCTTGTAGTGGCAACCCAACCATGTTGACTGGAGATCTCAAGATCATGGTTCTAAAGGGACAACTAAGTTATAAGGAACAGTCCAGCACTTACCCATTCTGAGAGAATAAAAGTGCTATCTGCAGAGGTGTGAGGTTAAGCTTATCTTTTAATGATTCCTATATCTTGATATTCAAGTGGGGTAGGGTAGAATACCCTTGATAGGAGGTCACCTATGTAAGTGCGAAGTGGGGCCGCTTCTGTGGGAATTTTGAGGCTTGAATTCTCTAAAGCACTTTCTGAAACCAAGTGTTGTCCAGGGCCAAGACGGACACAACCATGAGAACCGAAAGGTGTTAGGGGAAATATTGTGTGAGTGCTATTGTCTTGGTTTACACTAAAGGCTGAACAGTTCAAGACCTAGTTCACCGATTAGCCGAGTAAATCCGATAGTACTTCACTAAGGCGGGTTCAAGGCCGAAGCTACCTCTCCCTGACGCAATATTTTTCTGGTCTGACTTCTCTTCAGAGTCTGCATTTGCATTTGCATTAATTTTCATTCATGTGGGGGATTGTTGGAGAAAAAGCCCTTTTTGAAGGGTTGAATAGTCAACTTTAGCGCGATTTACGGATAGGCTCCGATGTATGTCATCGAGAGTTAATGATATCATTAAATACTCTATACGGAGTAGTTGATGATGGGCTTTTGAATCACTCGATTCGGATGTCGGGTGAATGAGAAATTAATGGCTATACTTTGTAGAAAATATGTAGGAGATGGGAGTTGAAGGGAGGACCTCACCCCATTCTCCCACATAGGTAACTTGAGGCTTGTGAGCTCAAGTAATAAGAGCTAGTGTATACTCTTATAGATGTGCCCTAAGGGGCAAGGCACTTTTGTGCATGAGGGAGGACATGGATTACACCACACGCGTGCGAGTGCCGCCGCTGTCCATCCGGCTCGGCTCGTGCTCGTGCTCGAGCTCGGTTCGGTTAGGCTGTTACTATTAATTTTTTGGACAAAATTCTTTATGAAATTAACCATAAAATTAATTTTGGAATATGATTGTGTCATTCGACCAATCAGAATTGATTGAGTCATTCGACCAATCAGAATTCAGATGACACATCATCCGACCAATCAGAGGGTTAGATTAATTCAAAATTAATCTTATTAATTTTGCCCCAGTGACTTTTCTTGAGGGGAAAGTCGGCCATTACTTTTCCAAGGGGAAAATTTTGATGATGTGTTTCGGCCAATCATATTTGAGCATTGGCTCCTCCTCTCCACTATATAAAGAACCCATGGATGACAGTTGAAGCATCGAATATTCTCTTGTGTCTTTCCACCACGAAGAGTCAGTCATATAGATCTAGATATTGAGTCGAAGAGAAGTCGGAGCACTATGTAAGTTCGCCGGAGCTCGGATTTTTGAAGTGCCTCTAAATCTGAGACATAAAGCCGTTGTATCTTGGGAGACAGTTGCTGCTACCGTGGGCACAATACCGGAGCAATTTGTCTTAAGGAAAGAGTAACTACTCGCCTCGGTTTGTCTTAGTCCTTTATTTTGTGCATACTACATTTGTTATCTATTGTTTGAATCAGATATGCATGTTGATATTTATTTTGTTAGATCTACTAAATAATATGAATTGTACTATTCACATGATTTATTCTCTAGATTAATATTCCGTAATTTAATCCGTAAATTACGGATCTGTTCCGTAAATCACTCCACACACGATACACTATACCAACACCAACTCTTTATTATTCTATTGTCCAACAGTTGAATTTCAAACTTTAGTGATCCATAACTTAAGTCCCAAGCCTACTTGTCATATTGTATGTTACCCGCTAACATTATATTGATTCGTTTGTCATGCCCGTTACTATAATCCTTGTAAAACACAAAGTTCAATATCATCTTACTTAACTAAAATAGATTTCTTATGGTTTCAATCCTTTTACAAGTATACGGTGGCGCTTGACTAATAATTTTTAATATAGGTCTTGGAACCATTATATCTACCATATTTTCAAGCTACTATGTATACAATATTCAACAAGTGGTTTTAAATTCTTTATAGTTGACAATGAATATTATACCTCTTTCTTGTTTTTTTTAAAAGAAAGATTCAAATTCCAATATAATGGAAGATGAATGAATTAATAGAAATTATTTTACCTTAAGAACTTGTGTTTTACAAGACACACTACATTTAGTAAATATCCAAATTATAAAGGTTGAGAATTATCTCTCGAAAGAGAAGTGGAATATGTTTCTTTTTCCCATGTTTAAAAAAAAGAGTTTTGATGAGTTTTCCAGCAACACTTTTAAAAGTAATCAATGGTCTATCAATTCATCTAATCCTTAACTGAATGTAGTAGTCAAATTATATCATCCAGAATCAATACATATAAGGTTAATGCACCGTTAGAAGCCAGTAAGAAGGAATGAAAGATTAAACAATGATAGATATTAAGGAAAGGGAATTGTCTGTACATAAGACCACCAAAGTGATTATAAGCATGAAACCAGAAAATCTCCGTGAAAGAAACCCTTTAAAAAGACTTATATGGTTGGTAAACTATTATATTTTGTAACCATTTCATACATTTTGAAAATAAAATATATACATACATACATACACACATAAACACATATATAAATATATATACACGCCCATACATACATATACATGTATAGATAAATATACGTGTGTGTATATGTATACTTTACAAATAATATCTATATTCAGAACCTTTGTTTTACCAAATCCTCATGTTACATTAAAATGTTTAACATTTTGTATTACTCATAAAATATTTATTAAATGATGTAACACATGCTCAACTATTTAGCTAATTAATCTAAATTGATTTGAAATACATGAAAAATGTTTAGAAACATTAAATCGTGATGCTTGTAAAATAACCCTTAATACTATAGTCCTTACCTCAAATTCCAAGCCATCAATCCGTCATTGAAACTTGATGTCATAACTTGATCACCTATATCAATTACTATTTAATTATCAATATTTGTTTTTTAAAACAACTATATAACAATTCTTAGAAGTATAAATTAAACCTTAAATATGCTTACCTCTTTACCGAGGTAAACATTGTAGTGGTCGAATTGATACAAGGACGTAACTAGAGGGTGGCTAGGGTGGGCTAAGCCCACCCAGATTTTTTATTTTTTTTTTTGTTACTAGTATGCAGCCCATTTGTGACTCAGCCCACCCAATTTGTAACTCAGCCCACCCAACTTTTAGTATGCAGCCCTTTTGTAACTCCCATTGTAACTCAGCCCATTTGGAAGGTGGCTAGGTGTTCCTGTTTAAGAGACTCAAACGATTTTTCTTTTGAAACGTAGACATTGAAAAAATTGCCCTATAGTATAACGACACGAAAATTTTGATTCTGGACTTCTAGCCCATCCGGAAAAAAAATCCTGGCTCCGTCCCTGAATTGATATAATCATTTAAGCAAGTGAGAACCAAGAAAATATCTTCTTCCATCTCCTTCTTTTATTTATTTTTTTTCTTTTATTTTCTTCCTTCATGTATGAACTTCTGCATCCCTCATTTCTCTCTTTTTTTCTGTCTCTATTACTCATTCACATGTGTCGACCACACCTTTGATATACTAAGGAAAAGCTAACTTATCCCCTTAGTAAATACCCACTACTCTGCCAATATGGCATCGGTCCAGCGGTAAGAGCTGTGGGCATTAATCTGGAGGTTCCGGGTTCGAGTCTCAGTTGGGGATAAAAATGTGCGTGCATGTGTAAAAAAAAATACCCACTACTCTCATTTAATGGTAGGTTACTTATTGTGGAAATGAAGGGTGTAATTAGTCTTGTAACTCCTCTACAAATTCACCACATTAACTAATTAAAATAAATAAATAAATATATTTTATCATTACTAATATTGTCATATATAAATAAATGTAATGATATTTTCTGAGAAAAAGGACGGTTCGGATTTTGACTCGGGTCAAACACTAAAATTGACTCGGGGTATTACATTCACCCCTCCTTCAAATAGTTTCGTCCTCGAAACTTGTCAAACCATCATAATCCATACATAGTTTGGGTAAAACATATATTGCCTTCAAACTTTGAATAAATCTTACATATTTTGATTATCACTACAACAAATTAGGTTTTTAGAGACCGTACCTTTAGGGACGACATTTGTCGTCCCAAAATAAAGATTATTAGGGACGACATGTCGTCCCTAAAGATCGGTCAACGTTCGATTAATTAAATATGAGAAATTTAAATCTTTCGGGACGATTCTTTATTTTTTGTTAAATTTCCCGCCCTTCCACGTGGATTCCAGAGTGGCAAATTTGTCGTCCCTGTTTTTAATTTTTTTCCCACCCAAAATTTCATGAAATAATTTGAATTTTTATTTATTTAATAGGGACGACATATGTCGTCCCTAAAAATGAAATTTTTATTAAAAATGAATTCTTTTATTAATAATGATTTTTTTTAATTAAAAATTATATTTAATATTTAAAATTCAAATTTTTAACCTAATAATTATATTTAATATTTAATAATTATATTTTTGTATCTAAAAATTATATTTATTATTTTAAATTCACTACTCGTTAATCAATATCGAGTTTGAAATCAACATTTGACTTATAAGTAACGAGATTGAGTTTTAATTTACTACTTATTAATCAATCTCGATGTTGAATTCAACATTTGACTTAAAAGTAACGAGCATCGGGTTTGAAAATCACTACTCGTTAATGAATCTCGAGTTTGAAATCAACATTTGACTTATAAGTAACGAGTCTCGAGTTTGACTTATAAGTAACGAGCCTAAAGGTTTTGAAAATCGCAATCATTAATCAATCTCGAGTTTGAAATCAACATTTGACATATAAGTAACGATCCTCGGGATTGAAGACCAGTACTCGTTAATCAATCTCGAGGTTGAAATGAACAATGGACTTATAAGTAACGAGCATTGAGTTTGAATTTACAACTTATTAATCAATATCGAGTTTGAAATCAACATTTGACTTATACGTAACGAGCATTGAGTTTGAATTTACTACTTATTAATCAATATCGAGTTTGAAATCAACATTTGACTTATTATTATCGAGCATAAGGGTTTGAAAATCAATATTGATTAATCAATCTCGAGTTTGAAATCAACATTTGACTTACAAGTATCGAGCCTAAGGGTTTTGAAAATCAGTTGTCATTAATCATTCTCGAGTTTGAAATCAACATTTGACATATAAGCTAGTAACGATCTTCGGGATTGAAGACCGGTACTCGTTAATCAATCTCGAGGTTGAAATGAACAATGGACTTATAAGTAACGAGCATTGAGTTTGAATTTACAACTTATTAATCAATATCGAGTTTGAAATCAACATTTGACTTATACGTAACGAGCATTGAGTTTGAATTTACTACTTATTAATCAATATCGAGTTTGAAATCAACATTTGACTTATTATTATCGAGCATAAGGGTTTGAAAATAAATATTGATTAATCAATCTCGAGTTTGAAATCAACGTTTGACTTATAAGTATCGAGCCTAAGGGTTTTGAAAATCAGTAATCATTAATCATTCTCGAGTTTGAAATCAACATTTGACATATAAGCTAGTAACGATCATCGGGATTGAAGACCAGTACTCGTTAATCAATCTCGAGGTTGAAATGAACAATGGACTTATAACTAACGAGCCACAGATTTGAAAATCACTAATCGTTAATCAATCTCGATGTTGAAATCAACATTTGTCTTAAAAGTAACGAGCTTTGGGTTTGAAAATCATTACTCATTAATCAATCTCGAGTTTGAAATCAACATTTGACTTAAAATTAACGAGCCTAAGGTTTGAAAAGCACTACTCGTTAATTCAAGACTGATCAATCAATCTTGAGTTTGAAATCAACAATTGCCTAAGTAACGAGCCTCGGGCTTGAATTCAATAATGATCAATCAATCTTGTGTGAATGAGTTAGATCGTTATCGATCATTGTGATAGTACTATCTACTATGGCTCGGTCGATCGATATCGAGCGAAATAGTTAAGAGTTAGGGTTCGTTATCGAGCGATCGATTTCAATCTCGGGGTTCATTATCGATCATTGTGATAGTACTATCTACTATGGCTCGATCGATCATTATATCGAGCGAATGAGTTAGATCGTTATCGGTAATGAGAGATCGATTTGAATCTCGGGGTTCGTTATCGAGCGAATGAGTTAGATCGTTATCGAGCGAATGAGTTAGATCGTTATCGATCATTGTGATAGTACTATCTACTATGTCTTGATGGATCGTTATCGAGCGAAGGAGTTAATAGTCGGGGATCGTTATTAAGAGATCGATTTGAATCTCGGGGTTTGTTATCGAGCGAATGAGTTAGATCGTTATTGATCATTGTGATAGTACTATATACTATGTCGCGATGGATCGTTATCGAGCGAAGGAGTTAGATCGTTATAGTTATCGACGAAAATAGTGTTATATATATATTATGAATGAAAATATTGTTCTATTTATAATATTAAGGTTTTTAATCAAAAAAATGTAATATTAGAGTTTGTAAAATTATTTTTTTTTATAAAAGTTTATTTAAGGGGACGACATTGTCATCCCTTTAAACAAAAAGTCAAAAGTTTTTTGAAATTTTGGAGTGGAAAATTTGCCAAAATTTTTTTTTGGGTTTAAAGGGACGACTTTTGGTTATTAGGGACGACAATGTCGTCCCTTTAACAAAAAGTCAAAAAAATTATGAATTTTTGGAGGGGAAAATTTGGCCGCCAAAACTTTTTTGGGTTTAAAGGGACGACATTGTCGTCCCTTAAAAGAAAATGTCGTCCCAAAAAACAAGACCCTGATAATATAACCGGGCAGACTCTTTTTTTCCCTCTTTCTTCTATTCTTTCTTCTTCTCCGTTTTCTTCCAATATTTCCGGCGATTACACCAAATTTCCGGCGATTGTTTCGATTTTCAATAACCAATCACCTCTTAGACAGAGGAATTGTGAAGTTTGAAACTTGAGGGTGATGGGGGGTTTATGAATGAATGAATGTATGTAATATTGGAGTGGTGGAAGTGGGTTTTTGCAGATACTAACTACTACTACTTATTAGTGAATGAAAATTCAACGGGAATGAAAAAGAGTTTGTTGGTTTAATATTGTTATGGTGTTTAGTGTCTAGCAGCTTTTGGTTGTCGATTTCAATGTATGGTGTTAATTCTTTTATTTTGGTGTGGTTTCATCCATTCGAGTAGTGTTTTACCATTATCAATCTCTTATTAAATTATAAGGAAATTAATAAATTATGTTAATTTTTAACGTCTTATAGATGGAATGGCTGTTGGGTGTTATTTTAATTACAAAGTAAAAGCACGTGTGTTTTCATGTGTTTTACGCATTTATAATGTGAAACTTGTTGTAAAAGTTCACATTTATTTGATATGTTCAAAGAAGTCCGTTCAATGAGAACCTTAGAGGGCATAGTTTAATATGGGTGTGTGCGTATTTCGTGTCCGGGAAAAAAAATGAGAACCTTGGACAATATTACTTAGTTGTTACTCTAACACAATCGTCACACCGATAATTGTTGCTGCAACAAGACGGTTGACATGCCCGGTCAAGTCATGGTGGATCGAGGGCCAATCATAGGGGCAATGCCATTGAAAATGAAATTTTAGTTTTATAGTTGTTTTTTTGAATTTTTTGTCGATGATTTTGAACTTGACGAGGATTTAAGTGACTATCAACAAATGAGTGAGGAATTTGAACGAGATGAATCTGCTTTTTCATATTTTTATGTTTTGTGTTTCAGGTGCCACTCAAAATTCAATTAGGGTGGCTCAGGTATATGTCACTGTCATTTTCATTTTGGTTGTTGCTTTCCGTGTGTCTAAATGAGAATTGCATGCATATGAGTGCGGTGGATGCTTCAAATTCCTGGTGCGACCGGTTATATTGGCGACATTGGAAAAGACAAGTTTGGGGAGGAAATGAAGAACAACTCAACACAAGCCGGTGTTAATGTAACATCCTTTTCCACCTAGTTATTTTAGTGTTATCTCTATCATGGTAAAGTTATTTCTTGTGCTCCTAGGGTAAACTTCTTTCGGAAGAAAACTGTGGCATTGAGACTCCTTGTATAGTTTTTGGTATTTCCAAATTCAAGACAATGGAATATTGGAATTTATATGCCTTGACATGATTTTGTTTAGGTTCATTACTATGAGGATGAATCTGCTCCTACAGGCACTTGTGCTGTTTGTGTAGTTGGTGGCGAGAGGTAAGTATTTGTAAAAGTGGTCTAGGATTTTCCTTTCCCTGTTTTTTGTTTTCCTCTTCCTCCTTTATTACATAATTTTCTTTTAAATTCATTGCTGATTTCCATTTGAAGCAGCTTGAATGCTATAGTTGAATATTTTGGAGGAAATTCTTGTAATGAGGCCTTTTATTGTCACTAGTTATAGGGTGTGATGTTATTGGAATAAACATGTGCAGGTCACTGGTTGCCAATTTATCAGTATTTATGATCATCATTTTGGTATCACTTTATCTTAGCTTAGTTTCACCTTTGGAATCTCAAGTGCATCTACTTTATCTTAGCTTAGTTTCACCTTTAGATTCCTGCCACCTTTGTTTGATTGACATATGATACTCGGTGTGCGGCTATACTTACCTAACTTATTTTTTTGGCAGGTCCACTTACTTTGCTGCACTTTTTTACAGTATCCGAAGAAGGTGTTGTAGTTACTCGGCTTAGCAAACAAAGAAATTGCTTGAGGTCAGTGTAGTTAGAGGTGCTACTACAAATCTCAATAGTTAGGGGATCTATTGCAAACCCTGTAGTTACGAGATCTACAGAAAATCTCGCTTTCCTTTCACATGTAGAATCTATGCAATACTTTGCCTTATAGTTGATAGCTTGTATTTAAATTGTCTATTAACACTTAACACGTATGAAACTAGACATGACCTTGTGCCTAAAAATGAGATACTAACTTTTTCTTGTGCCTTAATGAAATCTTGTATACTAATGAAACTAATGTTCTTTGAAAATACAAAAAATAAGGTGAAATTTCAATTTATATATATGGTATAGTTTGGTGATTTTTGCTTGAAATGTTTACGATTTTCATATTATTATTATGTTTATTCATCCCCTAGCTAGTAGTTTTGGTTCATTTGGATGATTTTTGGTTCATTTGGATGATTTTTGATTCATGTTAATGTTGCATTTCGATTTTTCGGCATGCGAGGGCATGCAAAAACAAATGCAGCCTAAAAAAAAAAAAAAAAAAAAAAAAACAGGGATGACATTTGTCGTCCCTAATTCCTCAGAAAATTATAGCCGATCATTAGGGACGACATTTGTCGTCCCTAATTTAATAATTTTTTTTAATAGTTCATTTTCGGAAATTAAATTAAATTTATTGTAAAGTTTTTAGGGACGACAATGTCGTCCCTAATAAAAATTAAATTATTTAGTTTGTTTTTGTGAAATAATATAAATTAATTTCGGAATTTTATATTAGGGACGACAAGTCGTTCCAAAAAATGCACGCCACGTCAGCGTTGAATAAAAAATTTGCCACGTCAGCGATAGATCTTTAGGGGCGACATGTCGTCCCAAAAAAAAAATCCTCCTATTTTTTGAGACGAACCTTTAGAGACGACAGATTAGGGACGACATGTCGTCCCTAAACGTAAAAACGGGACGACTTTTGATTATTAGGGACGACATTTTGTCGTCCCAAAAGAGTGTAATTGTAGTAGTGTATATCTTAATATTTACTTAATCCCCCAGAGTAGTAAAAATTTATGTCCTCACGGAACGTTTCTTTCATGGAGAGTTTTTGATTTCATGCTTTTAATCACTTTGGTGGTCTTATGTACAGACCATTCCCTTTCCTTAACATCTATCATTGTTTAACATTTCAAAACACACCTTGGTTCATAAACTCATATCTATACTGTATATTTTCAGCATAGTTACTATGCCATACCAGGAATGTTACTCGTTACAATCTTACATCTGTCTTATTCTTATTGTAACGCCCTCAGACCCCGGGTCTGGTAGCGCTAAATGAGTCATAAATGGTCCGGTCAACTGCTTATACCGCCGTCCTCACTTGGTCTAAAAGGGCTAACCCGAGTTGACAAGAAATTTATGTCTCACACTTATATGGGGTGAGCAGGACTTTACTTTACCGATGTGGGACTTTACATTCACCCCCCCCCCCCCCCCCCCCCCCCCATATAAGGGACTGGCGTCCTCGCCAGGACGGCCAAGGTTTGTCCCAATGGACTTGTCCTAGTTCGTCCCTACCATAGGATTCTAGAGGTGGCCCCCACCGTCTCTCATGGTGTGACACTTAGTTTCGTATGGCAGTCGGCTCTGAATACCATTCTGTAACGCCCTCAGACTCTGGTCCTGGTAGCGCTAAATGAGTCATAAATGGTCCGGTCAACTGCTTAGACCGCCGCCCTCGCTTGGTCTAAAAGGGATAACCCGAGTTGACAAGACCTTTATGTCTCACACTTATATAGGAGTGAGCAGGACTTTATTTTACCGATGTGGAACTTTACACTTATGATATCATCTTCTGCTATCATGTCCACTTCTATGATTGGGATTTTTTTATCACTACCAAGAGCCACTCTGCTTTTATTTGCAACCAACTAGCACACTTAACTTGATATGACCAATAATCTTTCCTTCCTTCTTACTGGCTTCTAACGGTTCATTAACCTTATATGTATTGATTCTGGATGAAATGACCTGACTACTACATTCAGTTAAGGATTAGATGAATTGATAGACCATTGATTACTTTTAAAAGTGTTGCAAGAAAACTCATCAAAACTTTTTTTTTTAAACATGGGAAAAGAAACATATTCCTGTTCTTTTTCGAGGGATAATTCTCAAACATTATAATTTGGATATTTACTAAATGTAGCGTGTCTTATAAAACACAAGTTCTTAAGGTAAAATAATTTCTTAAATTCATTCATCTTCCACTATATTGGAATTTGAATTTTTCTTTTAAAAAAACAAGAATGAGTTACAATATTCATTGTCAACTATAAAGAATTTAAACCACTTGTTGAATATTGTATACATACTATCTTGAAAATATGGTAGTTATAAATGGTTCCAATACCTATATTAAAAATCATTAGTCAAGCCCCACCATATACTTGTAAAATGATTGAAACCATAAGTGTTGGTCCCTTGGAAAGGCTAACACAAGTTTAGAGGGGGTGAATAAACTTGTCACCAAAATGTCTCCCAAAAACTGAATCTAAAATCAGATTTAGTTCAACTTAAACTTGTGCGGAGTTAAGCTAACTTAGCTAAGTATAAGTCAAAACTGACTTATCATTAGCTGAGTTAACCGGCAGCGGATTAAATTAAGCCTTTGTAAAATATGAATTATCAGTTAATATGCTGACTCAGTTTCAGATGTTTGGTGAGTAATGAACTAGATGAATATAACTATAATGCTGTAAATCAATGTGTAATGTAAATAAACAAGAATTATAGAGGTTTCAGGTGGTGTAATCATGTCAGTCCTCTCTTCCCATGTGATGTAGGAGGCCAAATCCACTATGTTCTTGAGGTTTACAATTACAAGACACAAAGTAAATTCTAGACACTTGATTGTCCTTCACTAATCCCTAGCTTCACAATCTTCCAGGTTCAGTCTTCAACAGGTAGAATTGCTGTTTGAACTAAGCTTGCTACACTGGTCCTTAGAGGGTTGAATTGCCTCTTCCCATGCTTATCACAAATACAGTCTTCCTTACTGTAGCTCAACTGTCCTTCACATCTTCTTGGTGTTTCACAGTCTAAAACCTTTGATAAAATCAAAGTTGAGACTTGAATCAATAACTATGATTCAATTTGTGATTTGAGCTTTCTCTTCTAGATATACAAGTTATGCACAGCTCTGTTTTCCTTCAAATGATTTACCTTGATCTTTCTTTGAATGATTATGAACAATGGAAGATATTTTTTGATCTTGCAATAGAGTGCTTAGAGGGAATGCTTTTGATTTACTTTCCCCCTTAGTTTGAGCTTCCATGACTAGATTAATTCTTAGAATTCCGCACTTCTTCTAGTGGTAGAAGTAGTCTATTTATAAAGGTTTCTCTAACGGTTAGATCTTTTGAATTTGAATCCTTATAGCCTTTAGTGGTCCAGTTTTTCTTTTTGTATGTCAGTGTCCTTTCTGACATTTCTGCGTGTCTAATAAGATTTCTTATCTTATAACGGTCTGTTTTGTCTTCAGTTTTTCCTATCTTCAGTTAAAAACTGATTTAAACATGACTGAGTCAGTTTCCTGTTTTTAAGAGTATTAACTGGGTTTTTACTCTTCTTCAAAATCTCAGCACTTTATTCTTCATCTGATTATAATTGACTAAATCAGAGTACACCATTTTCAATCGATCATCTAAGATATCATTGTCCTTATGATTCTTAGTCCTTTATACAAGATCCATAAAGTCAGTCCGGGTCATCACAATCTTGCTTGAAGTCTAACTTTACATTCTAGACTTAGTTTTCAAAAATTGAGTTTGAACCCTCAGTTCTTCTATCTTCTAGATAAGTCAACTGAGTCTGTGTCCCTTAGTGAACTTACCTTCTTCAGTTTCTGTTGGTGTGCTCTTATGTCAGTTTTACGGTATTTCTTTTAGGATCTCAGTTTACCCATAAGTTATTTAATCAATTTCTCAGTTCTAAACCTAGAACTATTACAATGCTTATCTGATTAACTTATACAAATAACAGACTCTATTAAATCCTATACATTGATTTCTAGACATCTTTTTGCTTTGCACTATAACAGCTAGTTATGACACTTCATCAATGGGTCTAAAAACAATAACTGAATAAGTGATGAATCATCATCAAAACATAAATTTTATTTCCAACAATTTCCCCATTTTTTATGATGTCAATACCCTCCTTAAAAGCAATGCAAAAAGATAAAGACAAAATAAAGACAAACAAGGTGAACTGAGAAACCGAGATTTTATTGAAGAGACTGAGTTACAATACAGAGTATTAAAATACAGTACATGAAAAGAAACTAAGTGTCAGCTTATTTTCCTTTAACTTGTCAGCTTAACGGAGTTTATTATCATATCTTTTAGCATACTCCTTCATGGCTTCATTTGTTGCGGTGCTTTCATTTCCATGAATATTTGCATAAATATTCCATGAGTTGGACATATTGTGTTTACTGAAAATTTTGCTTTTGAAAAGTACAGCAAACACAAACACAATTTGTCTCAATTTTTTGCTTGTGCCAGTTTTCAGTAGGTCATTACAAACTCAGGTTCAGCTTTCTCAACCTTTTCTAAGACTTTCTCAAGTGTGACATTCCTCTCCCATTTGCCCAATTTGTGCGAGAAATGCATAATAACCTTTTGCATACTCAGAAAAGTTGATAAAGATTGTTCTCTTGATTCTCCTTCTCTCGAGGGTATGTCTTTGAAAATGTTGTAAAGACGAGAATCTAGACCAAGTCTTTTCTCAGTTGGTCAGGAAACTTTGCAATTAGCTCCATTTCCTCATCGGTCACATATCCTCTAGCTTTCTTCAGTTCGGCCAGTTTATCATCAATGCTTTCTAGAACTTTTGGCATATCTATCGCATTGACTTTTAACATATCCAAACTTCCCCCTTATTGACATCATTTTTATCGATCAAGCTCTTGATATATGAGTTTAGATGTTGCTGATTTGATGCCAATATGGTGTGTGCACCGACTGCATCCTTCATTCCATTCTCCATTAAAGTCATTCTGTCAACCAAGTTATTGAGAATGCCTTCAGGTGTTGGTTCATCAGCCTGATCTTCTGTTGGTTCTCTTTTTCTCCAGCTGATTACTCTTCCTTCTTATCTTTCGGAATGATTTCTGTTTCACTGACAAGCTCATCCAAAGTGATTACTTTTACTGGTCTTGATTCAATTTCAACTAATTCTTTTTCCTCAGGTTGAGAAGTTTCAACGTTCTTGAATGACTCCTCATACTCAATTATAGATGCTGATTTTTGTGGTGTGGATCTAGACTTAGAGAGTAGCTTGAGCATGGTCATTGTCTTTAAGTCGATCAACCTTTCTTTACTGTCTGTTTCTTTATCATCAAACTCATCTCTCGGGTCTGTTCCCCCTGAGTGTCAGCTTCCTTCTGAGTGGCAGTTTCTGGTAGTGAAGGAACAACTTCTTCTTCAACTGTAGTTTCTTTATCAGCGGTGACTTTTTCAGTTGAGACGGGTTTGGTGGGGGTTTCTTCAGTTCTCAGTTTCTTTGCTGAGCTTTCAGCAACTGAAGTAGCGGATTTTGTTGGGGAAGGCTCCAAAACTTTCTTTGCAGTTTCAGCAAGTTTTGCTTGAATGGAAGCTTCCAGCTTCCTCTTCTTTTCTCTCAGATCATCAACTTGTTCAAGAGCCTCAGCGCTGCTTCGAGGTTTCTTTGATCTTCTGCTTTTCTTCTTAGGTTCAATTTTAGAAACCTCTGCTTTCCTCTTTCCAGGTTTTTCTTCTTTGGTTGTAATTTTCCCGTCTTCAATTGCAGTTTCCTTTTTCTTTGCTATTCCAAAATGATCAATAATTCTTTGGACTAATATAGCAAGAGTCTTCTTATGATAAAATCTGCCTTTCTTCACGTCATTTTTCTTCTTGGGTACATCAAAAGATTGGGCCGGGCCATTAGTTGATCCAGAATGTACCTTTGCCAGTTGAAATCTTCTTTGAACCATATGACGTACAGTAGATCTAGTTTGGTGATAGATAGATTGCTAAAGTTTCATGCGTTTCCAATCACGCAATTCCCCAACATCTTGGTAAGAAAATTGAATTCAGGTTTGAGTAGACTTGTGCTTCCAGTCTGTAATACTGGTGATTCTAAATATACTGCAATAACTTTCCATAATTTTTTTTTTGTTCTTTGCTTAATTTGACAGATGCAAAACATCCATATTTGTCAAAGCCAAAGATATCTGCTATTAAATCTTCAATGACTTGAATTTATTTTCCATTAACAGTGGTTGTGAGGGTGTGAACATCTTCTCCTTCTATGGTTGTCTTTCCAAATTCATAGAAGTCTCCAATACTATCCAGACAAATGCTTTGCAGATTAATGTTGAACACATGTTCCAAACCCTTGATTTCCCAAATCTTTGTTACAATTTCCTTGGAAAGGGTCCAATCCGTGTATTTAGCAATAAATTGATCAAGTGAGATGATCATTCCAGGTTCAACTCGGGTGAAGGCCATTATATCTGAGGATCGAGTTGGATTAGAGATGTTTGAGATTTTAGGAAGAACTTCAAAGGATGATTATATGAAAACTGAGTGTAAGGAATTAATGGGAAAATATGACGGTATTTATAAGTGGTAGATAAAGTGGTTGAAAGATCTGAATAGGATTCAAAACGTCTTGTCAAAAATGTTGAGATTGCGAAAAAAAGTGATGAGTGGAAAAGATGGACGGTTGAGATTAATGTAGGTCACATATGTTCTGTCATTTGTAGCTTGTATCTGTATATGCAGTAGGTGCAGTGTATCTCCAGCTGTAAATATCCAGTTTTGTCCTTATCCAGAACTGGTTGTAAAAGACCTTCTTTGTTAATTCAAAAACTCAGTTGTGAGTACAACTCAGTTTTAAGAATTGCAACTTCTCAGTTTTAAGCTATTGATCTTCTCCTGCAAAACAAATTAAGAAGTTTTTGGTACCCATACATACTTGGGTCCTTTTTGAATAGTTTTTGGTAAAGGCTTGTTGATCTTAGTCTTAGTCTTTACATACCTCTCTTGATATTTTGACTGAATATAGTTTAGCTTTAACAAATTTATGATGTTTTGGTCTAAAAATCTTTGGTTCATTAAACTTGTGAAACTGATGAGATCTTGAAACTATTGGTGCATTCCAGTCTTCATCAATAGGGAATAGTCTTCCTTTCCCCCTGAATCTATTATTCCATGAATGATTTTCATTCTTTTCAGAATATGACTTAAATGTTCTTTTAGCTAATCTCTGATCAGTTGTGCCTTTTTCAATCCTCTGGTACTTTTTGTAAAATCTTTCTTTCTGTTGTTTGTTACTGACTGATTTTACAGTTTTGTCAGTTTTAGCTCGAGGCTGTGCTGAGTAATTGTCAGTTCTAACAACTTTGTCAGTTTTTTGAGTTCTTGACTTTTGTACAGCTACAAACTTAGGTGCAACTATACTAGGTCTGAACTTAGAATTTTGCTGACTGTCAAACCCTAAACCGGTTCTGTCTTCAAATGGTTTTCCAGGTTTGAACTGAAAGTTAGGAAGTGGATCAACTGATGATCTATGACGTTTATTACCTCTGTTAGTTCATCAGTTGAGCAAATATCCTTAGTTCCATTATTAGCCTTGATAAGATTGATCTCACCATTCAATCTTAGAACTTCAGCTTTCAATAGGTCTTTTTCCTTTTTGACATTCTCATAATTCTTTTGAATTATCTCTAATTCCTTTATGAGTATGTCCATGGTTTCATTGAAATCTTCAATTTTACGATTGTTCATGGCAGTGTGAGTGTTGAAAGTGGAAGTACTTGCCTCATGGTGTTTGACTGATAAGTTTTTAGTTTCATCTACTTCATATTCCAATATCTGCTTGTCTTTGTTTGATTTGATAGAGTTGTTCATCAGATTGGTTATAAATAGTATAATTTCTTCATCATTCTCACCATAGTCATTTCCTCCAAAGCCTATGGGTAGAGTCTCATCATTTTCTTCAGACTTTGCGATGGATGGATCTTCAATGAATGTTTCAATTAGCTTTTCTTGAGTATCAGGCACCAGAGCCTGCAATTTACTTTTGTATTCATCAAATCTTAAAAAAGAACAACTAAGCATACTTCTAAAATGATTATGTCATTCCATGATGCAATAATTGAAGGAACTCAATTGGACATAACTGATGCCCAGCTACTCCGAATAAACGAACTGATGTAGAGATTTAGCTATGGATCTCTTCGGAACAGAAGCACTGCTCCGATACCAATTGTTGGTCCCTTGGGAAGGCTAACACAAGTTTAGAGGGGGGGTGAATAAACTTGTCACCAAAATGTCTCCTAAAAACTGAATCTAAAACCAGATTTAGTTCAACTTAAACTTGTGCGGAGTTAAGCTAACTTAGCTGAGTATAAGTCAAAACTGACTTATCATTAGCTGAGTTAACCGGCAGCGGATTAAATTAAGCCTTTGTAAAATATGAATTATCAGTTAATATGCTGACTCAGTTTATGATGTTTGGTGAGTAAGTGAACTAGATGAATATAACTATAATGATGTAAATCAATGAGTAATGTAAATAAACAAGAATTATAGAGGTTCCAGATGGTGTAATCCTGTCAGTCTTCTCTTCCCCTGTGATGTAGGAGGCCAAATCCACTATGTTCTTGAGGTTTACAGTTACAAGGCACAAAATAAATTCTAGACACTTGATTGTCCTTCACTAATCCCTAGCTTCACAATCTTCCAACTTCAGTCTTCAACAGGTAGAATTTCTGTTTGAACTAAGCTTGCTACACTGGTCCTTAGAGGGTTGAATTTTCGCTTCACCAGCTCATCACAAACACAGTCTTCCTGACTGCAGCTCAACTATCCTTCACACCTTCTTGGTGTTTCACAGTTAAAAACCTTTGATAAAATCAAAGTTGAGACTTGAATCAATAACTATGATTCAATTTGTGATTTGAGCTTTCTCTTCTAGATATACAAGTTATGCACAACTCTGTTTTCCCTCAAATGATTTATCCTGATCTTTCTTTGTATGCTTATGAACACTTGAAGATATTTCTTGATCTTGCAATAGAGTGCTTAGCAGGAATTCTTTTGATTTACTTTCCCCCTTAGTATGAGCTTCCTTGACTAGATAAATTCTTAGAATTCTGCACTTCTTCTTGTGGTAGAAGTAGTCTATTTATTGGGGTTTCTCTAACGGTTAGATCATTTGAATTTGAATCATTATTGCCGTTAGTGGTCCTGCTTTTCTTTTTGTATGTCAGTGTCCTTTCTGACATTTCTGCGTGTCCAATAAGATTGCTTATCTTATAACGGTCTGTTTTGTCTTCAGTTTTTCCTATCTTCTGTTAAAAACTGATTTAAATATGACTGAGACATTTTCCAGTTTTTACGAGCATTAACTGAGTTTTTACTCTTCTTCAAAATCTCTGTGCTTTATTCTTCATCTGATTATAATTGACTAAATCAGAGTACACATTGTGCTTATGATTCTTAGTCCTTTATAAAAGATCCATAAAGTCAGTTCAGGTCATCACAATCTTGCCTGAAGTCTAACTATACAGTCTCGAATTAGTCTTCATAAACTGAGTTTGAACCCTCAGTTCTTCTATCTTCTAGATAAGTCAACTGAGTCTGTGTCCTCAGCGAACTTACCTTGTTTAGTTTCTGTTGGTGTGCTCTTATGTCAGTTTTACAGTATCTCATTTAGGATCTCAGTTTCCTCATAAGTTATTTACTCAATTTCTCAGTTCTAAACCTAGAACTATTACAGTGCTTATCTGATTAACTTATACAAATATCAGACTCTATTAAATCCTATAAATTGATTTCTAGACATCTTTTTGCTCTGCACTATAACAGCTAGTTATGACACTTCATCAATGGGATCTAAAAACAATAACAGAATAAGTGATGAATCATCATCAAAACATAAATTTTATTTCCAACAATAAGAAAATCTATTTTCTTTGAAACTACTGCTTGAAATTTATCAGCTGTGAATTTGAGCCGTTCCAAAAAATAGTAGAAAATATTCATCTTGTTGAAATTGATACTTCTTCATTTTGGATTCAGGATTTATATGATGAACCAAATTTTCAAGGTAAGTTTTAACACAAACAATATTTATGTTAGTTCATTTTTTAGTAGTTTTTTTTTTATAACATCCCGACTTTTCGTAAAAGGGTAAAATAGTCGTTGGGTGTATTTACTACGACCTCTATTATTTATTCCATTTACTTAATTAAAGGATTTAGCTATTAATTATAAAGGATTTAATTAATGCCTATAAAAAGGAATAATACCCAAATCACTCTTTTAATTCACACGCTGGTTCTGGAAAAAAAAAAGAGAGAGAAACGACGGCAATGAGAAGAAGCAACGCAGAGAAAAAAACGAAATAAAAGGGAGAACCGTGTGATCAATCCGTTCATCTGTTCGAGATGCCGGTGGAGATAAAAGTGATCAGCGCGAGGAGACGCAACTTTGGAAAATAACATCTTTTGATTTCGTAAGTTTTCAGTTTAGCCCTAGTTTTTGTATTCGTAGAGTTCGATTCTTGAAAAATTCGTATCTTTTAATCCGTAGCTTTGTTTCGCAGCCATTAGTAGCCAAAACGATCGTCTTGAAGCGTAGAATAATCTAAAAAATAGTTTCACAGCAGTAAAACTAGGTAATCTTCAGTTTTACAGGCTTTTTCAGTTTCAGTTTTCTACAAAGAAAAAGGATTTTAGGGTTTCTTGTTGATCACATAGGTGCTATGATATGATTAGATATAATTTTCTGTGTTTTACGGTGTTTAATTCGATGTGATTTGGGTTAGAATCGGATTAGAATTCTTTAAGTGTTGAAATTGGAATTTAGGGCAGCAGGTAGAATGCGTACGCATTGCCTATCAATGCACACGCATTCGTGGTACAGGTTGTTTCAGAAAGTTTCTGGTTATGCAATGCGTACGCATTCCCCAGAATGCGTACTTATTGTTGCAGCAGTTTGTTCAGACTAGGTTGTGGTTGGTGAATGCGTACGCATTCAGAGCAATGCGAACGCATTGATCAAACAGCAGGTTTCAGCAGGATTTAGAAGCAGGGAATGCGTACGCATTCCAGCTAATACGCATGCATTACCCAGTTTGTACTTAAATGATCTTTAAGCTATGTTGTTCAGTTTTAAACCCTTATTTATGATATGTTAATATTGAGTAAACATAAACTAGCCTGAATTGAGTTTCTGATTCGTTCAGTTAAAACACCGAATGTACTCTTAAAGGGAGTTGAAGTTCGGATCCGTCGGAAGAGCATGATAGACTTGTGCTTTGATGAATTAGTATTCGTCAATGTCTGTGTAATTTCTGGGCCTTGTCCGTGTCTAGTGGTCTAGGAAGAGAGTAGTATTTGTGAAGGAGATTAATTGAAAACACTTAGGTGGTTAGTTAATCATTTTAATAAATACGTACTTGACTAGTAAAAGATTAAACAACATGCCTCTCTTGGATAGGCACCTGTCTATATCGTGATGTGTGTGCTACCTCTGAAGGTGGAAGAACTCCATAGGTCAAAAAAACCCTAAGTACGGAGGGACTCCACTGAGACGCGCGTACTATCGAAGTCTACCTATTCTAGCCTCCGTGGATATTGGTGTGATCCACTAATATGTTGCCAAGAGTGTCCCAAAAGTGGATACGCGTAGTGCCCTTGAGTGCGGTTGTGACATAGATAAGTTAAGTAGAAACGTTTAGTCAATTTATGTTGATAGACATGGAATGAACCCCAGATTGAGTCGTCACACAAAGATAACTAAATGACTAAATATCTTTTCTTTATAAATTATAATTGTTGTCATAGCTTCTCACTTTTACTAAGTACTTTGTGCTTACCTCCTTTGCATTTTCTTTTGTATGCATTGTGGGGTGAGAAGACGAACAGGTTGAGCATGTTTACGAGAATGATTTTGATGACGACGTTTGACGATGCCTCGTTGAATACTTATCTTTTATTTATTCTATTATTCATTTAATAGACTTTTTAGTACCTTTGGAGTAGGCTTTTGGTCTTTCGAGACTTGTCGTACGTTTATTTTGGGTTTCGTATTTTCCTTTTAATGTAATAAAGTTACATTTCCATCTTTAGTACGGTTAATTTCTATTCATAGTAGCTTTTACGTTTTTACCCGAGTCTTTTTAGCTTCCGTTTGCTTTTATTCGATACGACGACGTAGAGGTGTCTACGGATTTTTATCTATGCGAAACAAACAAGTAATAAATTTATAATCCGGTTAACCCCAAGTATAAGGATCGTAGTGTAGAGGCTATGCCGGGTCAATCTTACGGGGAACTAGACGAATGTGAATCCTAGCTTTTGTTTTCAACTAAACTATTGTCACGAAACTAACCTAAACGAAGAACTAACCTAAACAAATATGCATAAAGGTAACTAGACAGAGGAAATTAATCCAATGCTAGGCAAGATTGAAAGCGATAAAAACTAGAGTGCAATTAAAAGTAAACTAATCTAGCAATTCAAGTTTAAAGGATTAAAATCAAATTATAACGAACGAACAAGCAATCGATCCACCTATCCTATCAACATTCAATTCTAATTCGGATTATTTCGTGATCTCTACTCAAGTCGTGATTCACCTACTCGAAGGCATAAACTCCTACTCTCGCAGACAAGTTCATTTTCTAATCTTCGATCTTTCAATTAAAGATTCAGTCTTTCTAACCTAGGCGTGAAATCTTTCAATTTCTGATCTAGAAAATCAATCTAATAACTCTCGTTTTAGTTAGATCGAAGATCTATTCTTTTATCACGGTGATCTATCGTTAACATGATTTTCAGCAAATAAACAATCATCAAAGCAAGCATCTTTCGATTAAACATGCAAAAACATACGAAACATGATAAAAGAAACGAACTTGAAATAGATACTCATAGATTAATCACGAATCAAAACTGAATTGTTGAAGGAAGGCTTCACAACGCTTGTTCAAGAGGGTTTTAGCCTCTTAGCATCCTTGTTGCAACTCGAATTGATGAAATAAAAGACATGAATCTATCTAATCTAATCTAGGAATTAAATTGCATAAAAGTAGATAAAAACTGTAAAAAAAAACGCAGCCAAGCTGCCCCTAGGTTTTTAGGGTTCGAATTGTATATCCGAGATTGAGAAATCGCGCCTATTTATAGATTTTTAGGTCGGTTTAGGCTAAGGCGGTGCTTGGACGCCCGTCCACTATCTTGGACGCTCGTCCAGCAGCTTCTGGACGGAGGTGAACGCTCGTCTATGCAGCGTTTGAAGGCTCTGAATGTAAATCGCATCTCTGAACGCTCGTTCGGTTGAGCAAACGCCCGTCCACCATGGACGGACCGTGGACGCTCGTCCATCGATGCTGGAACTCGATCTCTTGATCATTATCTCTTCCTTCTTCCATCTTTATCCTTCTTTTCTCATCTCTATCTCGATTTAGCTCGAATTATATCAACATTTGATCATCAATTTAGCCTCCAACATGTATCTACATCACATTAAGACATCGCAAAACGTAACACAATCCAAATACTCATAAAACCATAATCAAAACACGTACACAACCTCATTTTGCGAATAAACTTATTAAAATCTCACTTGCTTAATAAATCATTTAAAACCACATTTCCTATGCAAATCATATGAATTATGGAGGAGAACATCATAAAATACAACGTTATAAAACGTATAAATTCACCCTTAACAACTCCCCCACACTTAAACTTTGCTCGTCCCGAGCAAAACAAAACAAGATAAAGGCTCGGAAAGAATATAGACATCTCAACACATATACCATATAGTCAATAAATTAGAAGTTCACCCGTGTGTGTGTGCATAACCATAGCAAATTTCCACTAAATCCAAACTTGAATATTTCAAGCAAAACCAGCTAATACCCCCTTCAAACTAGTAATAAAAGATACTTATAAGATGCACCCTACAAAACGGAACATATCCCGGAAAAGATGATAGAACACATTTAAGACCTTTCCGACATACTTAGAGGATAATCCCTACAGCATATCCATCGGTTTATACTGGGGATAAGATTAACGATAACTAAGTCTCATTTCATTCTTTTCATACCAATTCTTAAGTTGATTCAATTGATTTCACATTTAAACACACATCAGAATAAGCTATTGCTCATCCATAGCAGAATAGGACATACGTGGTATACCCTACCTTACTCAAATCATAAAGCGACTTCTTCTTTCGTCGTGAGCTTTTGGTCATCATAGTGGAATAAAACATTTCGAGATAATGCCTTACCGCACTCAAATCATCGACCAGCTTCCGACACACACTATTGATTTCATTATTAACTCAAATTTTTCAAATGACATTAGTTACGTATTACTTATCACATTCAAACTTCTAGATATTCACAGTACATCGTACTTGGAACTAAACACAAACTATCATAAGTCTCACGATATGAACATTAGCACTAAGCACATGACTTATAAGGAATCAAACATCACTAATCAAAAGGGGTATAACTTTATAATATAGCTCATCATTTACTATGGCATGTGAAAAAGAGTGTCGGGTGAAACAACTAACTTACGGAACATACGGCATACAGCATCAATGAATATAATAACCCGAACAAAAACATGCATTGCTCACTCGAGACAAAACAAAAATTTTTAAAATTTAGCTCATTTTTGCATAAAAATAAAATCATGTAAGCAAATGTATAGATACATATCGACTTATCCCCTCCCCCACACTTAAATTACAGCATGTCCTCATGGTGTGCAAAAATAAAAGAAAAGAAAACTTAGCTGATTCGTTGTTCGAAAGGGAGCTATTCTGGAAGTGGGTCGACCTCACCCAGAAATGCTCAACGAATCCAGTAGACTGTGGACCATCCACCGGAAAACTGAAATCGTCTAAAGCTCACAATCGCTATCGAAAATATCCTGCACACTTGAAAAAACAAAGAAATACCTCGGGGGATACAAGGGATTAAACCATATCGCGCAAAAGTGATAGAGGTAAAGATAAGAGGAAATCATAAGCAAAACAACACTTCGACCCTGTATAAGATTAGGACGGCTGACTGACAAAAACAACACAATCCTAATAAGATTAAAACAACTAGAACAAGGAAAAATAACTAAAGAAAGAAACTAATATAATAAGGGATATCTAGGATGCCTCCTAGTAGCGCTAATGGTTATTGTCGTTAGCTCGACACACTTGAAGCTCAGCCTGGATCAGGCCATTTAACCTTTCTGCCAGCCACTACCTCGTTTAAGCTCCGGTCCGTAGTGTGGCTGCGAAACGACATCTAACACATGGGGTAAAATCTTTTATAGCCTTCCAAACTCGTTTAATCTTCCCCATGGCTGATTTCTTTCTTCTCTCGATTCCTCGATGACGTTTAAGCTTTTGCTCTTTTTCATACTCCTCCATATCCCAACTACCTGCTAGAACTTCGCCGATGAACCAATACCGTCATTCTCGGAGAATAAATCGGATGAAAACTCGTCAAACTCATTGACCTCTCGTAACACCACATCCGAGAATATCGAGAAATTTAACAATCAAAGGTTTTTCTTTAGGTTCACCAATGTAGTGCTTGCACCTTTGACCATTAACTCGAAACGGTTGGTCTGGATAACCGCGTAGTTCTAGAATACCTCCAGGAATGATTTGGAGAATCTCAAAAGGACCGGACCAACGTGTTCTCAACTTCCCAGGAAACAAATGTAACCTAGAATTGTATAAGAGAACTTGCTCGCCGACCTGGAATTCTCTCTTCTTTATCTTGGCGTCATGGAGTAGTTTCATCTTCTCTTTACTAATCCTGGCGCTTTCATAAGCCTGGAGTCTAAATTCATCCAGCTCATGCAACTGCTGCAATCGATGTTTCCCACAGGATTGGGAATCGAAGTTCAAAAACTTCGTAGCCCAATACGCCCTGTGCTCTAACTCGACTGGCAGATGGCATGGCTTACCGTAAACCATTTGATATGGCGATGTACCCATAGGGGTCTTATAGGCAGTCCTATATGCCCAAAGTACATCGTCCAACTTCAGACTCCAGTCTTTTCAATGACTATTCACCGTCTTCTCCAGGATTTGCTTGATGCTTTGGTTGCTCCGCTCAACCTGACCGCTAGTCATCGGATGGTATGGTGTGCCGGTCTTATGGCGAACACCATACTTTTCAAGGACTTTCTCTAAAGGTCGGTTGCAGAAATGCGTTCCTTCATCACTGATCAGGGCTCGAGGACATCCAAACCTCACAAAGATGTTCTTCTTCAGAAATTTCATGACCGTTTTATGATCATTGTGAGGAGTGGCCACTGCCTCCACCCATTTCGAAACGTAATCAACGCAGACTAAGATGTATTTGTTGCCACACGATGACGGGAAAGGTCCCATAAAATCGATGCCCCAAACATCAAAGACTTCGCACCCTAAGATGGGTTTTAAAGGCATGTCGAAACGCCTTGTCAGAGTTCCGGTTCTTTGACATCTATCGCAAGCTTTACAGAAGGCTTCTGTATCCTTAAAGATTGTAGGCCAATAGAAACCGGACTGGAAGATCTTAGCAACCGTCTTCCAAGGACCAAAGTGACCACCTGTTGGTCCACTATGGCATTGCTCGATAATCTCTTGTTGCTCAGATTCAGGAACGCATCTTCTAAGCAAACCATCTTTGCAGATCTTGAACAGATAAGGTTCATCCCAAACGAAATATTTCATATCAGAGAAGAACTTCTTCTTCTCTTGATACGACATTTCGGGGTCAAGGTAACGGGCATGAAGGTAATTCACAATAGACGAATACCATGGAACATCAGGAGAGCGGCCATCGATCAACATGATGTTTTCTAGAGGAAAGTAAAGATCTATATCTTCAGGATCACCCTTTTCCTCACTTATCATCCTAGAAACATGATCCGCCACTACGTTCTCACTGCCCTTCTTATCTTTGATTTGAACGTCAAACTCTTGGAGGGTCAGTATCCAACGCAGTAAGTGCGGTTTAGCTTCCTTTTTGGTCATGAGATAACGCAAAGCAGCGTGATCAGTCCACACAATCACTTGAGCACCCAGCCGGTAACTACGAAACTTATCCATAGCAAAGACTACGGCTAATAATTCCTTTTCAGTGGTCGTGTAGTTAACTTGAGAAGGATTCAGTGTGTGACTGGCATAATAGATAGGCTGGAACTTTCCTTCGATTCGCTTGCTCCTAAGACTGCACCAACAGCATAGTTGGATGCATCGCACATAAGTTCAAAGGGCAAGTTCCAGTCTGGCGATATAAGAATTGGAGCGGATATTAACCGATTCTTGAGCTCCTCAAACGCTCGCTTGCAGTTCTCATCGAAATTGAACTCAACGTCTTCCTTGAGCAGAGTAGATAGGGGCTTGGCTACTTTGGAAAAATCTTGGATGAATCTCCTATAGAAACCGACATGTCCTAGGAAACCTCTGACTTCGCGTGCATTCTTAGGATAACTCATCTTCTCAATGGCTTCTACCTTGGCCCTATCTACTTCTATACCTTTGGCTAACACTTTGTGGCCAAGGACTATGCCTTCATCTACCATGAAATGGCATTTTTCCCAATTAAGCACTAAGTCCTTTTCCACACATCTAGACAACACCTGATCAAGATTATCGAGGCAATCATCGAAGGATTGACCAAAGACGAGAAATCATCCATAAAAATCTCCATGCACTTTTCAACTAGCCCGTCAAAGATTGCCATCATACACCTTTGGAAGGTGGCCGGGGCATTACGAGAGACCAAATGGCATCCGCCCGTAGCGAATGTACCATAAGGGCGGTGAAAGTGGTCTTCTCTTGGTCAACATGATCGATGGGTATCTGGAAGTATCCTGAATATCCATCCAGGAAGCAGTAGAATGCGTGCCCCGCCAAACGCTCAAGCATCTGGTCAATGAATGGAAGGGGGAAATGATCTTTCAGTGTGACCTCATTGAGCTTTCGATAATCGATACATACTCTGTATCCAGTAACGAGCCTCAATGCTATCTCTTCTCCCTTCTCATTCTTCTCAATAGTAATTCCACCTTTCTTGGGAACTACTTGAGTTGGGGATACCCACTCACTGTCTGCAATGGCGTAAATGATACCCATATCTAGAAGCTTGATAATTTCCTTCTTGACTACCTCTTGCATGTGAGGGTTGAGCCTTCTCTGAGGCTGTCTAACTTGTTTTGCACCCTCCTCAGTCTTGATTTTGTGCATACAGATGTCGGGAGATATCCCTCGGATATCTCCCACCTGCCATCCAAAGGCTTTTTCATTTTTGCGCAAGACGTTTAACAATTTAAGCTCTTCTATACGAGATAGATTGGCAGAGATGATCAAAGGAAGCTTGTCACCTTCTCTTAAAAACACATACTTAAGATGTTTAGGCAACGGCTTCAGTACCAAATCTACGGGAGGATCCTCTAGACTTGATTTAAGATCACCACTCTTCAACTCAACATCGCTGAGCTTACTCAGTGGTCCTACTGCCAAGGCTTCTTCTCTTAGCTCATCCTCAAATTCAGCTGCTAACTGGTCTAGATTGACCACACCATGATTATTCAGATTATCGATCAATCGCTCATATTCCGCCTCTACAGCCAAGACTTGCTTATCCATGAAGTCATTGAAGTCATCAGACGTCTCCTCAATGGAACAACCGGTTGGAGATCCAGAAGGTACATTGATAGATTTCGAAACACTATAGCTCACCTCCCGGTCACCAACTCGAATGGTGACATGCCCACCATCACAATCGATGAGGGCTCTAGCTGTAGATAGAAAAGGTCTTCCGAGAATCAAAGGGACACTTTCTCTTTTCTCAATATCCAAGACGTACCAGTCAACTGGAAAGGTAAACCTATCTATTTGAACCAATACGTCCCTTAGGATCCCCGAAGCTTTCTTAGAGGACCTATCGCGAACTGCAGTTCATGGTAGTGGGTTCTAGAAGATTCGCAAACCAAGCGATTGCAAACGGACAATGGCATCAAGGCGATGGATGCACCCAGTCACATAAGGAATTCGGGAAGACTAGGCCTCCCATCCGCAATGTGAGCACAAATTTGCCTGGGTCACTTCTCTTGGTTGGTAAGTCTTGATAATTGACCATAGAACACTCCTTACCAATTGCTTGATCCATTCCTGCTAACTTCTTCTTGGAAGATACAACATCCTTGATGAACTTTGTATACTTAGGCATCTCGACCAAGACCTCGGATAATGGCAGATTTACCTGAGTATTTTTCAGAAGGTTTAGCACCTTTTCGTACTTTTTGTCTTCAACCAATGGAATGTTGCTCTTCCTCGGTGGAAACGGAAGCTTCTTCAGGTCATTCTCGGAAAAGACTCTCTTTGAGGATGTGCTGATAGCTTTGTCTTCCAAATCCTTCCACCGAACCGTCTTTTCAGAAGCTTTCGTAGTCAGGGGATCGGCCACCGACTTCCTTTTCCTTTTTCGGTCCTCGGGGATCGGCCACCGAGGATTTCCAACCTTTTCACCTATCGGGGGATCGGCCACTCGATTACTTGCTTGCGGCCAAGGGGATGATGGGTGCTCAACTTCCCTCCCCGCCTTATCAATGGCGGGGAGGGGCTAGTGGTTTCCCCGGAAGCCGGGGGGACCACTCGGTGTGTACCGCTTCTTAAATTCATTGTACTTGGCCTCCTCTTGTCCATAATGCATTGTTGGTACGAGGTCGGTACATTGGCCGTCTTTGCTCAAATCGGCCCGAGCAACATGACCGCCCTTAGGATTTTTCTCGGTAAAGCGGGGCGGATGCCCGGGGGGTCTTGATGCTAATTGCTCGGCCAAATGCCTTCTATCTCGTCTTTCAAGGTTCTTATTGGTACTCATCGGGAGCCGAATGTTCTTGTTTTGCTCCTCTTTGAATGAGTTCCATTCGGCCTTGAGGTCATTGGAATTCGAGGGGCCTTGAGAATTGGAAAAATTTTGATTTTGTGGGCGGTTGGGCCGATTCGATAATTGGAATTGGAAATGGAGGGCCAATTCGATTAAACCTTTGTGTTTGATTGGAAAAATTAGAGCTTTGGTTCGAACCAAAACCGGGGTTTCTATTGAAGCTCGGGTTAGAATTGAAGTTCGAGTTTGGATTCGATTGAAACTCGGATTCGGCCAAAGCCCCGATTTTGAGCATTATTCGGCCGGAGAATTGGTTGTTGAACCTAGGATTAGGCGGCGTAAAAAGCATTCACTTCGCACTTTGTCCAATCATGGGACGAAAACGAGCGCAGTGTGCCCCGGATCATCACATACTTGGCATGTGATTGTATTATACTTGTCCATTATTATGAACGGCGTTGACTTGATGAGCGGCGGGGGATTGAAACCGACACTTTGGCCGGACATGTGGCCGGTTGATAGCGAACTTTCGCAATACGAACCCGAGAGTTCGTGGAAACGAAAGAGTCGATTACTCGGATTAGGAACAATTTGGGATGTTGTCTGTGAGAATTAGCCATTTGCTTTTGCAACATGGCAATCGTATTTTGCATAGTCACTTCCTCGACCTTGGGAGGAGGAGGAGGTGCTGAATAGCTTGATAGGATGGGGCATAGTTGTATTTGGAAATGTCTTCGAACAATGCCCATCCTTCGTCCGAGTCTTCTTCAAAAATGCCCCGCCGGATGAACTATTGACCATGCCTTTAGTGAGCTCGGTCAATCCGCTAAAGAATGTATTGACTTGCCTTTGCATCGGCAAGCCGTGGTGGGGACATTTTCGGAGAAGGGACTTGAACCTTTTCCAGCAATCAAAGAAAGATTCATTTTCCTGCTGATGGAATGTGAAGATTTCGTTCAAACACTTGGGCCGTCTTTGATGGAGGGAAATATTGACTCAAAAATTCTTTTTCAAGTCCGGCCCGAGTCGTAATGGATTCCGAAGGGAGAGAGTGATACCACTCTAGTGCTTCCCCTCGCAAGGAAAATGGGAAAAGTTTGAGCTTGATTGCGTCCTCACTTACACCTTGGATACGGGTAGTACCGCATATATGTAGAAATGTGTGTAGGTGAGTATGGGGGTTCTCTGATTGATAGCCGTGAAAAATTGACGCATGCTGCATCATTTGAATAAGTCCTGGCTTAAGCTCGAAAGTTGGAGCCGTAATGGCCGGCATAACGATTGCGGGGTTGATGGTGACTGTGCCAGGCATGGCATAGTCGGCCAACGTCCGTCTATCTTCCGCTGCCATTATTACTATTCTTTCGATTTCTCCTGAAAGATAATGCTCAAATTCTTGATCTAGAGCGTTTCCTTCGTCGAACCGAAGTTTCCGCCTATTGGGTCGGACTATGGTCCGCTCGGGGTCAGGGGAATAGATTAGTGGTCCCTTCTGACTACGAGTTTGCATACACCGAGCTCCAAGATCAAGTTGTTGAGCAAGAAAGAAAGAAGGAGAGAAAGAGAACTATAAACTAAGAAACTAACGACTAAAACTAAAGACTTATAATCTAATCTAAGATTAAAACGTAGAGAAAAGAAAAGAGGAAAAGAAGAAGATGATAGAGGGAAGGAGGAACGGACGAACGTCCAAACTTATGGACGAGCGTCTGACCAGTTTTTCAGGATGGACGGGCGTTTTAAATGTAAACGCTCGTCCGTTATTTCTGAATTCCTGTGGACGGGCGTCCAGACGTATGAACGCTCGTCTGCAGGTCAGGATGTGATTCAGGATTGAAGAATTTTCAGAGGACGGGCGTCCGGTAAACTAAACGCTCGTCCGACTGAAGCAAGAACCGGACGGGCGTCTGGTAAAACGGACGCTCGTCCAACTGGGAATAAACGATTAGTAAAACAGAGTACGGTAAACAGAAAACAGAGTATAGGTTAAGAGCTAAGATTTTCTATCAACTACTAACAAAAACACAATTAAAAGCGA
Organism: Gentiana straminea; assembly: GCA_036785695.1. Lineage (NCBI taxonomy): Eukaryota > Viridiplantae > Streptophyta > Magnoliopsida > Gentianales > Gentianaceae > Gentiana > Gentiana straminea. The sequence continues at coordinate 6,139,940 of JAVUPR010000224.1, read as the reverse complement.
CCAGACAATTGAACAAAAACAACTACACTACTAACCACAAACAGAAATTGAAAATATCTAACCTAAAAACAGGAATTAAAAGCAAAATAAAAACTAGAACAAAAACTAGGCAACCGTCCGGTTCCCCGGCAACGGCGCCAAAAACTTGTCTACGGATTTTTATCTATGCGAAACAAACAAGTAATAAATTTATAATCCGGTTAACCCCAAGTATAAGGATCGTAGTGTAGAGGCTATGCCGGGTCGATCTTACGGGGAACTAGACGAATGTGAATCCTAGCTTTTGTTTTCAACTAAACTATTGTCACGAAACTAACCTAAACGAAGAACTAACCTAAACAAATATGCATAAAGGTAACTAGACGAGAGGAAATTAATCCAATGCTAGGCAAGATTGAAAGCGATAAAAACTAGAGTGCAATTAAAAGTAAACTAATCTAGCAATTCAAGTTTAAAGGATTAAAATCAAATTATAACGAACGAACAAGCAATCGATCCACCTATCCTATCAACATTCAATTCTAATTCGGATTATTTCGTGATCTCTACTCAAGTCGTGATTCACCTACTCGAAGGCATAAACTCCTACTCTCGCAGACAAGTTCGTTTTCTAATCTTCGATCTTTCAATTAAAGATTCAGTCTTTCTAACCTAGGTGTGAAATCTTTCAATTTCTGATCTAGAAAATCAATCTAATAACTCTCGTTTTAGTTAGATCGAAGATCTATTCTTTTATCACGGTGATCTATCGTTAACATGATTTTCATCAAATAAACAATCATCAAAGCAAGCATCTTTCGATTAAACATGCAAAAACATACGAAACATGATAAAAGAAACGAACTTGAAATAGATACTCACAGATTAATCACGAATCAAAACTGAATTGTTGAAGGAAGGCTTCACAACGCTTGTTCAAGAGGGTTTTAGCCTCTTAGCATCCTTGTTGCAACTCGAATTGATGAAATAAAAGACATGAATCTATCTAATCTAATCTAGGAATTAAATTGCATAAAAGTAGATAAAAACTGTAAAAAAAACGCAGCCAAGCTGCCCCTAGGTTTTTAGGGTTCGAATTGTATATCTGAGATTGAGAAATCGCGCCTATTTATAGATTTTTAGGTCGGTTTAGGCTAAGGCGGTGCTTGGACGCCCGTCCACTATCTTGGACGCTCGTCCGGCAGCTTCTGGACGGAGGTGAACGCTCGTCTATGCAGCGTTTGAAGGCTCTGAATGTAAATCGCATCTCTGAACGCTCGTTCGGTTGAGCAAACGCCCGTCCACCATGGACGGACCGTGGACGCTCGTCCATCGATGCTGGAACTCGATCTCTTGATCATTATCTCTTCCTTCTTCCATCTTTATCCTTCTTTTCTCATCTCTATCTCGATTTAGCTCGAATTATATCAACATTTGATCATCAATTTAGCCTCCAACATGTATCTACATCACATTAAGACATCGCAAAACGTAACACAATCCAAATACTCATAAAACCATAATCAAAACACGTACACAACCTCATTTTGCGAATAAACTAATTAAAATCTCACTTGCTTAATAAATCATTTAAAACCACATTTCCTATGCAAATCATATGAATTATGGAGGAGAACATCATAAAATACAACGTTATAAAACGTATAAATTCACCCTTAACAAGAGGCCTGCGTATAATATTAGATTTATTTAATGCTATACGCGCCGAACGTTTATCTTCCGGATAAGGCTCGGTATCCGGGAGCGGGGCGTTACAGTTAGTATCAGAGAGAAGCGTCCTTTCTGTTCTAGGCATCTCTTCCTCTAAGATAAGAATCCTTTAGACCTTTTAGAACTTGAGCTTGGTGGTAATCCTCGTAAGACTAAGAATCCTTAAACCGTGGTTCAGTTAACAGGACCTAGTGAAGAGTCGTCTTTGACGAAGGTTAAGTCGAGTTCTCAGGTTTTGTTCCTTCTAGGAACTTTAGTAGAAACTCTATCTTCTTTTGAAGTTTCCAAACCGTAACTTGTCACATAGTGTTAAGTGAAACCCCTTTAAGTAATGCTTTAGGATCGGAGTCTTATGCCTACACCTTAAAGTCGAGGTCCTCTTGGATGATTTTCTTTTTCCTTATTTTTTTTCCTATTGAAATCTCTTCACCTTCTCTACACATGAATATCTAAGTTTACTTTTATCTTGGCCTAACTTTGTAGAGAATGATATTTGATTCAGCTCTACAAGTCCTTCACTTTCTCTTTTCACTATCACTTGGTTTGAGTTCATCAACATTCTTTGACCCTTGCTTTTCTTGAGATGGTTCTACACGAACTCCATGTGTAACTCTATTATTTCAAAGTACTCCTCAGTCGTTTCAACTCATAATGCTAAAGGTCTCTTACTTTGGCACATACTTTTCATCCTCCTCGTGTTTGGATTTACCCAACATGAGTGAATGCTTTTGTTTCCGTGTTTTCCCTTTAACATAAGACTGTTTCTCCATACTCCCAAAATTCTGCAAATTTTCAGCAAAGTAGATTTCTGTCTTATCTACAATTTCTCTTTTTACACCAACTCGATAATCATTATGGATTATTCAAAAAATTCATGTTTATACCAGACACTCTGTCCAGAAAATCTGCAGCAGCACCTTCACTTCTTCTTCCGTTTTGAACAGGTTAAACATCTTCAAATGACCTAAAATTTTGATATGTTGCAGAAAACAATTTTATCTACAGCTTTTATTTTGGAATTAAGTTCAGATTCTTTTTCGTTTGATCTCGATTTGCAATTCAACACAGTGTTTATTAATCTGGAAATTCTGGCAGCTTGTGCAATCGTCAGAAGTAACTGTTTTTTACCAACTTATTTTCATTCAAAAATTCTAATATTTTTATATCACCTGGAAAACTCCAGTAACTAGATCTTTTCTCTTTGGATCATGCTCAAATTCTTCTTCGTTTGTTCTGTACAAATTGATAATGTCAGATCCAGAGTAAAAATCTTACACAGCAACCTAAAAGGAATTTTCACCTATTTGACATAGAGTTTGGGCTAAGAGGGTAGTAAGTTACGACAGTTATGTTTAGGAGTTCCCTGAAGTTTGATCTCCTTCTGAGTTAAACCTTTTAGTAGGATGCTTATAATGCTAACGTTATAGTTTCTTTTGCAGTGTTAAACGAGAACCAAGATGCTATCCTCCAGCATGCCATGTTTGACCTTAAGACCCTTTTCGTGCCTTTTTGTAGTTATACTTTTTCTGGTAATTTGTTTCTCATGTAATCCCTCACTTGAGATCTTTAAACGCAACAAATCCTCTCGGCTTGGTGTCATGAATTATCTCCGAAACATATCTCCATAAGCCCTTCTTTTGAACAAATTCATTCTTTCTTACTTTTCAAATCAAGAAACAAATTCTCTTCAAAGTTCTAAATTGTTGCACTCCCAACATTCATGAAAATTCAAAGTTTGTTGAACCTTTTAATGTCAGAACATTCTTTTTACTTGTGTTTATTCTCAGCTCCCCTCCTAAGGGTAGTGTCGATATTGTAACTATTTCATCTAATGCTGCATGTTCCTTTAAGGTATGCACATCTTCTTTTGCTGGTCAAATTTTTAAGCCTATCATGGCATTCCTCTTCAGTTACTTATCTTTAACATTCTATCAATTTATGCTAAACTAGGTTCAAGCAGAAGGCAGAATTTTTCAAGATGCCTTACGAACCCAACTAGCCAACCGACTTTTGAGTTCCTAAACTTTTGATCTCCATTTCAGATTATTGTACCTTGTACCCTTCAGTTTTAAATCTCTTTCGGGCCATTTAGAGCCATGAACTGCCAGATACCCTTTTGATATTTCATCTTCTTTTTTGGCATTTCTATTCCAATTTTGTTACACCGGTTGAAGGTCTATTTCATTTTTTTACCTTTTCATTCCCACACGAGGAATAACCCTGAGCATTTATTCCTTGGCAGTGTACTATTCCTCTCGAGTAGTGCGACCTTGAACCTTTGATTTGAATCGTCAATGATTTTTTTATAAACTCCCTTAGAAGGTTTGAATTAATTCTTTGAAATCAAACCTTACCCGACAATTCTAAGTGTCATTTCCTCTTCACTCAAAATCTTGTTTGCCGTTTACTTATCCAAACTTTGGATATTCCTTTACAATTTCTTGGGGAAAATTTCTATTTCTTTTAAATCTCGTAATAACCTCTCTTTGACTATTGCAAACTCGGACACATCCTGAAAAGTGTTTAATTTCATTCTGAGACCTTTTGATGTGCTCGTTTTCCCTCCATAGCTACTTCATATTGAGATTCTTGCTCTCTTTTGATTTCTAAATTCTTTCTAGTCCTTCTGGTGCTCGACCCTGCAACTTTTCTTTGATTTTCTGTTGTGTGATGTTCCCTCTACGGAACTCATGCGAACTGAATATTTTTCCTAGTTCGCCAACATCCATTTTTTTGTTAACCAAGTTTTTAACAATCAAGGTCTTCTGCCTAATGTTCTCAAGTCCACTATTTCCTTCCTTCGCAGTTAATGTTTCCTTTAACGTCTCCACTTTCTAAAGGTTTATATGAAAGCCTATTACCATTCTTCCAAGTTGCCTCTGAAGTCTTTGTAGACCACCGTATCTTGCGGAATTCCACTCTCTCAAAAGAATTTCATCTGCAAGGTGTTCTTTTGTTTTACTTTTGGTGGCTACCTTTTGTATTATGATACAATGCCTCACTATTCATCCTAGAACCAACTTCAACTTTCCTCAACACGGATTTTTCTTGTTTTGCTTGTAACCCAAGCAACCTTCCTTATTTCAAGTGCATTGTACCCTTCCTTGGCTTACCTAGTTGTCATACCACCATGGTACTCAACTTGTAACTTTTCAACTTCTTTTATTTTCCAAGATAACCCTAATTGGCATAAGGATTGAATCAGACCGCCAAAGAGAACGTATGGTAAATGCATGTTCCCCATCCCCAAGAAGTCTCAAAAGTATTTCAGCCAGGATCCTTGCAGTTCTTCAGCAAGCTTGTGGTGCCATGAGGGAAGTTGAGATCGAAAGAAGTTAACTGTGCCAGAAGTGCAGTTTCGGCTGGGAAGATTCAGCTTTCTGGGTAAAGGTCAGCAGGAGCAATCAAAGAGTGTTGAACCGATGATTGCAAGATTCGAGGCAGTCGATGAGTTCCTAAAAGAAGCAAGACAAAGATCCAGTTGTTTCCGGTTACAAGTGAGTGGCTGGAGCCCAACCTGCTATTGGTCACAAGTTAGATGAAGATAGCAACCGTTGGTAGCGGAATCAGCTTTGGATTCCGATTGCGGAAGATTGGGAAGGACAATGAAGAGTGAAAACCTCGAGATGACAATTGCAGTTCCTCTCGGAGCAACCAAGAAGTACAAGAATTGGAACAGTACTGCTGGCGATCTTTCATGAAGATAGAGATAGAAGAACATGAGTTTCTGGGATGAAGTGGAGTGACAACAGAATACGAGACCAGAGTTGGTACAGCAAGCCAACAAAAAGATTGAAGTAGATCGTCGCCACCTCGAGATAGCTCAAGACAGGTGGAAGAGTTGGGAAGATGTAAAAAGAAGAAGACTGTACGAATTATGAGACCAAACGCTTCGCAAAGTCCAGAGTTCAAGTACCTCTCGGTTACATTTGAGTTTCGAGGACGAAACTCCTCTTAAGGGGGAAGGAATGTAACATCCCGACTTTTCTTAAAAGGGTAAAATAGTCATTGGGTGTATTTACTACGACCTAACTATTATTTATTCCATTTACTTAATTAAAAAGGAATTAATTAAAGGATTTAGCGAATTAATTAAAGGATTTAGCTATTAATTATAAGGGATTTAATTAATGGCTATAAAAAGGAATAATACCCAAATCACTCCTTTAATTCACACGCCGGTTCTGAAAAAAAAAAAGAGCAACGACGGCAATGAGAAGAAGCAACGCATAGAAGAAGCAACGTAGAGAAGAAAGCGAAATAAAAGGGAGAACCGTGTGATCAATCCGTTCATCTGTTCGAGATGCCGCTGGAGAGAAAAGTGATCAGCGCGAGGAGACGCAACTTTGGAAAATAACATCTTTTTGATTTCGTAATTTTTCAGTTTAGCCCCAGTTTTTGTATTCGTAGAGTTCGATTCTTGAAAAATTCGTATCTTTTAATCCGTAGCTCTGTTTCGCAGTCATGAGTAGTCGAAACGATCGTCTTGAAGCGTAGAATAATCTAAAAAATATTTTCACAGCAGTAAAACCAAGTAATCTTCTGTTTTACAGGCTTTTTCAGTTTCGGTTTTCTGCAAAGAAATAGGATTTTAGGGTTTCTTGTTGATCACATAGGTTTTGGGATTGAGGATCAACAATTGTTGCAGCTGCTTGGCGTGTTGCTTGCAGTTTTTCTTGCAATTATGGTAAAAGGATCTTCCTATGATCTCAATTATTGTTTATAGGGTTTAGATCATGTTTAAGGAGCTATAATGCTAGAAAGATGCGTTTTTCGTTGATCAAAGGATCATAGATGCTATGATATGATTAATATAATTTTCTGTGTTTTACGGTGTTTAATTGAATGTGATTTGGGTTAGAATAGGATTAGAATTCGTTAAGTGTTGAAATTGGAATTTAGGGCAGCAGGTTGAATGCGTACGCATTGCCTATCAATGCGCACGCATTCGTGGTACAGGTTGTTTCAGAAAGTTTCTGGTTGTGCAATGCGCACGCATTCCCCAGAATGCGTACGCATTGTTGCAGCAGTTTGTTCAACCTAGGTTCTTGTTGGTAAATGCGTACGCATTCAGAGCAATGCGCACGCATTGATCAAACAGCAGGTTTCGGCAAGATTTAGAAGCAGGGAATGCGTACGCATTCCAGCTAATACGCACGTATTGCGCCAGTTTGTACTTAAATGATGTTTATATTGATAGTAATTATAGATCATAATATATCTATATTGCTGTATACATTCTTTTATCATTATTCCTCTTGTATTTACTAGCCGTTTACATGTTATAAGTAAACTGTTGGTAGTTAGTTGTTTAATGGCTGCATTTAATGCTTTGTCTCCCACTTATTCTCTAGCTCTTTATTATCAGAAGGTGGAAAGACTAATTCCACTTCTATTTAGCTTTGTAACTTCAGTTTGTAAAGTAAGAAGAAAGTTAATAAAACTAATCTTCATCTCTCTCTCTCTCTCTCAAAAATCTACATGGTATTAGAGCCATAAAACGGTTCTCGTATTTTCTTCTTCTTATTCAAACTTCATTTCTTGTCTTCGAAATGTCTGGAACTCTCTTTGAAGCTACCAGCTCTTCTGCCCCATCTTCTTTTCGATCTGGGAATGGACTTAACAATCCAGCCCTGCAAATTACTGCAATGAAACTGAACAGTCTTCCTCCTACTCCAAGGGGAGAACCATTAGTTGTGATGTCACTCCAAACTCAAACTGGCTTATATGGGAACTCAAAGGGTTTTCAAGTGCAAGACCAGAAAAACATTTGGTGTGACCATTGTAAAAGGAAAGGTCATACCAAAGAGACTTGTTGGGGAATCCATGGCAGACCAAATAGTCAATCAAATGACCCAGGTCCAAAAAGGACTAATACTCTGAATAATCAGAAGCATGCTCTTGTTGCCACTGAAAAGTCTGCACCTTTTCAAGGGAACAACTTGAAGCATTGAGTCAATTGCTGGATAAGAAGCTGAACCTAAAATCAGAAGCTTTAACTGGAGCTGCTGTAAAAGGAGGTAACACCTCCTGGATCATAGATTCAGGAGCTTCTAACCACATGACAGGTGATAAAACCCTTTTCTCTACTTATTTTCCTTTTAATGGTCAACATAAGGTAAGGATAGCTGATGGATCCTTATCCATCGTGTTGCTAACTTCTATCCCTCTCACTGTGAATTTCAGGATATGAAATCACTAATGAGGATTGGCAATGCTAGAATGAGTGATGGGCTATACCTGTTCAAGAAAGAGGAAAAGAATGAAACTGCCTTTTCTAGTAGAACTATTTATGATGATGTTACTCTGTTACATTATCAACTAGGACATCCTAGTTTCTTTTATCTTCAAAAATTGTTTCCAAACTTATTTTTAAACAAAAAGGCTGAATGTTATCAATGTGAAACATGTGAACTTGCTATGCTTTGTAGAATGTCTTTTAAACCTAAACCTTATAGAAGTTCAGCTCCTTTCTCATTAATCCACACTGATGTATGGGGACCATCAAAGGTACCAAACTTAAAAGTGTTTGGATGTACAGCTTTTGTACATATTCATACACAGAACAGAGGTAAACTGGAACCAAGGGCAGTCAAGACTGTTTTTATTGGCTATTCCTTCACAAAATGGGATACAAATGCTATGATCCTTCATCTAAAAAAATATATATATCTGCCGATGTCACCTTTTTTGAGAAACAACCTTATTATCCTGATAAATCTGAGTCTAATGATGACAGGTACAACATTCTTGTCCTACCCACATTACCTTGTGTTGACTCCAGTGAGGATGTAAATCTCACAACTGGAAATCCTGAGAAAGACCTTATCAACAAAGAATCCCAAGACATCATTGTTTACACCAGAAAGGGAAAGGATAAAGTGCAAGAAAAGATAAACTTTGAGCCCTGTCAGGACTCCTTGGACAGCAATGAACAAGAAGAGGTAAACTCTGAGCCCTGTCAGAACTCCTTGGACAACAATGAGGAAGGTGCATTGGAAGAGGTGCCTCAAGACATTACCAATAATGACTCCACTGATACTGAAGTCAGTGAACCAGGTGATATTTGCCCTACCCCTATATCAAATGAATTGCCTATTGCTCTTAGAAAAGGTACGAGAAAATGCACTTCTCATCCTATCCAAAGGTTTGTTTCCTATGGAGCTCTTTCTAGTGATTACTCTTCATTTATTTCAAATCTGGACAGCAATACCGTACCTAAGAACATCTGTCAGGCACTACAATATCCCAAATAGAAAGAAGCTGTTTTAGAAGAGCTTAGAGCTCTCAAGGAAAACAGAACTTGGGAAATTGTTGATAGGCCTGACAATGTCAAACCTGTTGGAAGTAAGTGGGTATTTACAATTAAATATAACTCTGATGGCTCGGTGAGCAGATATAAAGCTAGGTTGGTTGCCAAATGGTACACCCAAACCTTTGGTATAGATTTTAATGAGACTTTTGCACCTGTAGCCAAACTTAACACTGTTAGAATTCTCATTGCCTTAGCTGCTACCAATAATTGGCCTCTGTTTCAAATGGATGTAAAAAATGCCTTTTTAAATGGTAATCTTAAAGAAGATGTTTTTATGTTACCCCCACCTGGACTTGAAAATAATTTTAAGAAAAACCAAGTTTGCAGATTGCTCAAATCTCTTTATGGATTGAAGCAATCTCCAAGAGCTTGGTTTGAAAGATTCTCTAAGGTTATAAAGATGGGATGGTACACTCAGGGTCATAGTGATCATACATTGTTTTATAAACATACTAGAAATGGTGAGATCACCATTCTTCTTGTTTATGTTGATGACATCATTATAACTGGAAATTGTGAGAGTGAAATTTACAAGCTCAAATCCTTCCTAAAAGACAACTTTGATATTAAAGATCTAGGTCACCTCAGGTACTTCCTTGGTATGGAAGTTTCAAGAACTAAACAAGGAATCCATGTCACTCAAAGGAAGTATACTCTTGGTCTCCTAACTATGGACTCCTTGGATGCAAACATATGGACACACCTGTGGATAACACTATAAAACTATGGGATGATGAGAATAGTGAGCCTGTTAATCAAGAACTATTTCAGAGATTAGTTGGGAGGTTGATATACTTGTCTCATACTAGACCTGATGTTTCTTTTGCAGTGAGTCAACTCGGTCAATTTATGCACAAACCGAGGAAAATCCATCAAGATGCTGCATTCATAGTGTTGAGATTCCTAAAGAAAAGTCCAGGAAGTGGCTTAATTTTTAAAGCTACAGGAAATGTTCAAGTAAAAGGGTATGTTGATGCTGACTGGGCAGGTTCCATCACAGATAGAAAGTCCACTTCAGGATGGTGTATCTTTATTGGAGATAATCTGGTTTCATGGAGAAGTAAAAAGCAAGCAGTGGTGGAAAGAAGTAGTGCAGAAGCTGAATTCAGAGCTGCTGCATTGGGTATCTGTGAGCTGATATGGATCAAAAGAGTCCTAACTGAGCTCAAAATCAGGACTAATGGGCCTATGACACTCCTAAGTGACAGTAAATCAACTATAGAGATTGCAAACAATCCTGTTCAACATGATAGGACAAAACATGTTGAAATTGACAAGCACTTTATCAAAGAAAAAGTGGAAAATGGTGTCATTGATCTATGCTACATTCCTACAAAACTCCAGGTGGCAGACATGTTTACAAAGGGATTACCCAGAGTTCCTTTCCAGTATTGCGTTAGCAAGCTTGGTTTATTAGATATTTATAAACCAGCTTGAGGGGGAGTATTGACAGTAATTATAGATCATAATATATCTATATTGTTGTATACATTCTTTTATCATTATTCCTCTTGTATTTACTAGCCGTTTACATGTTATAAGTAAACGGTTGGTAGTTAGTTGTTTAGTGGCTGCATTTAATACTTTGTCTCCCACTTATTCCCTAGCTCCTTATTATCAGAAGGTGGAAAGACTAATTCCACTTCTATTTAGCTTTGTAACTTCAGTTTGTAAAGTAAGAAGAAAGTTAATAAAACTAATCTTCATCTCTCTCTCAAAAATCTACAGTTTAAGCTATGTTGTTCAGTTTTAAACCCTTATTTATGATATGTTAATATTGGATAAACAAAAACAAGCCTGAATTAGGCTTCTGATTCATTCAGTTAAAACACCGAATATACCCTTAAAGGGAGTTGAAGTTCGGATTCGTCGGAAGAGCATGATAGGCTTGTGCTTTGATGAATTAGTATTCATCAATGCCTGTGTAATTGCTAGGCCTTGTCCGTGTCTAGTGGTCTAAGAAGAGAGTAGTATTTGTGAGGGAGATTAATTGAAAACACTTAAGTGGTTAGTTAATTATTTTAATAAATAAGTACTTGACTAGTAAAAGATTAAACAACATGTCTCTCTTGGATAGGCACCAGTCTATATCGCGATGTGTGTGCTACCTCTGAAGGTGGAAGAACTCCGTAGGTCTAAAAAACCCTAAGTACGGAGGGACTCCACTGAGACGCGCGTACTATCGGAGTCTACCTATTCTAGCCTCCGTGGAGATTGGTGTGATCCACTAATATGTTGCCAAGAGTGTCCCAAAAATGGATACGCGTAGTGCCCTTGAGTTCGGTTGTGACATAGATAAGTTAAGTAGAAACGTTTAGTCCATTCATGTTGATGGACATGGAATGAACCCCAGATTGAGTCGTCACACAAAGATAACTAAATGATTAAATATTTTTTCTTTATAAATTATAATTGTTGTCATAGCTTCTCACTTTTACTAAGTACTTTGTGCTTACCTCCTTTTCATTTTCTTTTGTATGCATTGTGGGGTGAGAAGACGAACAGGTTGAGCATGTTTACGAGAAGGATTTCGATGACGACGTTTGACGACGCCTCGTTGAAGACTTATCTTTTATTTATTCTGTTATTCATTTAATAGACTTTTTAGTACCTTTGGAGTAGGTTTTTGGTCTTTCGAGACTTGTCGTATGTTTATTTTGGGTTTCGTATTTTCCTTTTAATGTAATAAAGTTACATTTCGATCTTTAGTATGGTTAATTTCTATTCATAGTAGCTTTTACGTTTTTACCCGAGTCTTTTTAGCTTCCGTTTGCTTTTATTCGATACGACGACGTAGAGGTTTGCGTAAAATATTAGATTTATTTAATGCTATATGCGCCGAACGTTTCTTTTCCGAATAAGTGCTCGGTATCTGGGAGCGGGGCGTTACATTTTTTCTTGACATAAAAGTATTTAGTAGAATATACTGAATTATTTTATTCTCTGGGTTGTGGCATGCATTTTTCTTTTCCAAAGAAATGTTTCAAAACACATATTAGAAATGTTGAGTGATATATTTTGCAAATGAAAGAATACATATTTTCCCAACAAAAAAAAAATTCAAAATGTTATTTTTCTTGTAAGGACATCATATAATATCAATTGGAGAATTATTTGAACTTAAAATTTTATGTTTCAACCAAATTATATTATACCAATAAATTTTTGGGACATTATTCATTTTTCTTGATTTATTTGAAATTAGATAAATTACAATTTTTCATACGGATGTTAAAATTTTCAAGTTATTTTATACCTAGGATTTCCAATATTCGCAAAGAACGTTTCAGTTGTTACTATATGTATGTATATACTTGTATTTTCAGCTTTACAATCACGAGGAAAATTTCAAACTTCGTATGATTATATGATAAGTGTTAATTTTCAGAAATATGTACATACATAAGGTATGTTCATCGGACAAATAGGAATGAGAACAAGGAAAATAATAAAAATAACACATGATTAAGTTATAAATATCTTAGGGTATGTTTTTATTTTTTACTTAAAGGTCGAGAAGGTGGCGAGTTTGGTTAGAGTAGAGCAACGGTTACGTCGAGCTGCGACTCCTAAATAATTTGTTGACCTATTTCTTTATATTCAAAGAGCGTAACACGTTCATTCAATCTATTACTTAAGCATCATAGATCTTTCATATTTTAGCCGCACGAATCTTATAACTTAGCATGTATTAAGATAAATCTTCCGAAAAGCATACCATCCGGTTCATTAGAGGAATGACAGACCATTATTAAATGTGACAGACAAGTTTTATTGAGTTCTTTATTAACTAATAATGGTAAGTACAAAAGTTTACATTCTTGTTTAAACCTATATTTATGTATGTGTCTTGCGAAGTATCAATTTCATCCAGATTAATATTTTCTACTATTTTAAAATTTTGAACTGCTCAAATTCACAGCTGATAAATTTCAAGTAGTAATTTCAAAGAAAATAGATTTCTTATGGTTTTAATCATTTTACAAGTATACGGTGGCGCTTGACTAATGATTTTTAATATAGGTCTTGGAACCATTTATATCTAGGGGGAATGAGGGAGAAGGACAGAAATATTTCATCAATTGAGTAGAATGACAGTTTTTTAAAACTTTTGCATAAAGGACAAAACTATTTATTCACTGTCGAAATTCACTTGTGTTCGAAATTCATTGTTTAAATTCACCGACGAAATTCAATTTGTCGAAATTCACTAATTTTCAAAATTCATCGTCGAAATTCACTAATTTTCGGGATTCACCGTCAAAATTCACCGTCGAAATTCACCGATTTCGGGATTCACTTTGGGAGATTCACCGATTTTCGGGATTCACTTTTTGTCCTTCTCGCTATAAAAATTATGCAGTTGTCCTTCTCCCTATAAAAAATATGTAACTGTCCTGTTACTTAAAAATATTTCAGATTGTGTCCTTATCCCTAATTTTCCATTATATCTATTATGTTGGAAGTAGTGCCCGAAAGACAATTTATGTAATTTTTTTATAATTAATATATGATAGATTTATTATTATCTTATTATTTGCTTTGTGCTTGTAAATAATATACTACTGAAAACCTCAAGTTGTATCATATGTAGCCATAGACCCGGCCAAATGGACGAACCGGACCGGACCGCAACCGGAACCGGCGGTTTTGAATAGTACCGGTTTGGGCCGGTTTGACGAACCGCCGGTTTAAAAAACAGGCGGTTTACTGTTCCAAACCAGCGGTTGCCGGTTTGTGCCGGTTCACGGTTTACCCAGTTTGCTCCCGGTTCCGGCCATGGTTCAGATCACGGTTCCGGCCACGGTTTTTAAAAAATCATAATTTTTTTTCCCTTTTTCATATAATACTTATTATTTTCACTACAATAAAAAATTATTATTCATTTCACGATACTTACTAAAGCGAATGTAATATATATTTTTTATAAATAGTTTTCTATTCGGTTTTAAAAATAATATTAATATTGTGTTATTTTATTTATATGTAAATAATGTTATTTTGAAAAATTGTGTTATTTTTTCAACGTTTGTACCGGTAATTCGGTTGCCTACGTATCATTTATATGTAATCGTGTCGGAGGCACAACACATTTAAATAAATCAAAGAGAACGTAGTTCTTATTTTTTATTTTTTAGTCTTTTATAGTTTGTTGTAAAAGTTTTTATAGTAATTTTTATTATTGTTTTTTTTAAAGTCTTTTATAGTTTTTTTATAATTTTTTTCAGTCGGTTTTAAGTATACGTTGATTATAAATGTTGTTTTATAAAATATTAGGTGAGATATATTTTGTTGTTTTTTTATATGTAAATTGTGTTATTTTTTCAACGCTTGTACCGGTAATTCGGTTGCCTACGTATTTTTTATATGTAATCGCTTCGGAGGCACAACACATATAAAAAAATCAAAGCAAACGTAGTTCTTATTGTTTATTTTTTAGTCTTTTATAGTTTGTTGTAAAAGTTTTTATAGTAATTTTTATTATTGTTTTTTTTTAAAGTCTTTTATAGTTTTTTTTTATAATTTTTTTGAGTCGGTTTTAAGTATACGTTGATTATAAATGTTGTTTTATTAAATATTAGGTAAGATATATTGTGTTGTTTTTTTATATGTAAATTGTGTTATTTTTTCAACGCTTGTACCGGTAATTCGGTTGCCTACGTATTTTTTATATGTAATCGTGTCGGAGGGACAACACATATAAAAAAATCAAAGCAAAGGTAGTTCTTATTGTTTATTTTTTTGTCTTTTATCTTATTGTTTTTTTTAGTCTTGTATAGTCTTCTTATATGTTTTTATAGTATTTAAAGGTTTTATATATGTGTTTGTTTTTATAAAATATATGTGTTTGTATTTTATAGTTTCATACAATTTTTTAGGTTTGTATATGGTTTTTTTGGGTGTTTTTATAGTTTCTTATAGTTTTTTTTTTTTAGTTTTGTGTAGTGTTGTTATGGTTTGTTATAGGTTTTTATTGTTTTTTGTATTCTTTATAGTATTTTTTTAAATGTTTGTTTTATTGTAGTCTTTTATAGTATTCTTATGTGTTTGTATTATATAGTTTCATATAATTTTTTATGTTTGTATATGGTTCTTATGTGTTTGTATTATATAGTTTCATATAATTTTTAAGGTTTGTATATGGTTTTTATGGTTTTTTTTTTATAGTTTTCTATACTTTTTTTTAGTTTAAAGTAGTAGGTATTTTTTTAGTTATTTTTAATAGGTTTTTATAGTTTCTATCGGGTTTTTTTTAATGATTTTTTTAATAGTTTTTTTGTTTTGTTTTTAGTAGTAGGTTTTTTATAGTTATTTTTAATAGGTTTTTTTTAATCTTTTATAGTTGTTCTATGAATTGTAACAAATATATAAGTAATATATAAATTGCGTACCTTTAATCGATGTCGGTATTTCGAGCGCTTGTTCCTCTTGAAATTTCAGTGTCACCGCCTTCGAACTGTGACTCCTCATATTCTGACTCAATGTCTTGCACCCTCTTCTCGGCTCGTACCTAATCTTGACAAAGCATTTGCTTCTCTAAAGTGGTGGGATGAAGCGAACATCTTTTATTGGTAAGCACATATCCTGCCATGCTGAAACATCGTTCAATAGTGACGGTCGAAACAGGGCAACTTAAAAACTCGACCGCCATCATTGCTAGAACTAGACATTCTTTAACATGTCTCTTCCACCACTTCAATAAGTCGAACTTGAAATCATAGGTATCGATTTCACAGCCTTCAAATGTTGTGGTTAGAAATTTGGATATCTCTATACGTTGATCGGATGACGATGTCGCTCCCTTCTGTCATTTCGAATTCATTTTATCCAGAACTTTTTGAAGTCCCCGTAGGACACCTGCAGGGTTAGTAGAAGCACTTACGGATGGATTGGGAACCACGTCGTTTCTTAATCTATACACACGCTCATATTCAACATACAAAGCGTTTAATAAATTTTCTAGTCTAACTACTTCAACTGTAAAATCTACCGGGGGAGCATTATGAGTAACAGACAAAGCATCATAGTAAGCACCTAACATGCTAGACACACCTACTAGTCTTAAACGAGGGTCGAGCATAGAAGAAATGAGATAAGTGTCAGGAATATACAACATGTATTTATTCCATTTCTCCTTCATCGGCACTAAACATTGAAATAATTCTGCGTCGTGTCCCATGGTTTCAAACTCGGCAGTTATTTCTACACAAGCAGGCAAGACTAAATGTCCTGTGGGTTGATAACATTTTGAAAACAATACTATAATTTTTTTGAATATTTCAAAAACATTCATCAGTTTCTCACATGAAGTCCAAATAGAGGGATACAAACGATATTCGCTCGGACAGTGTTCATTTAAAAATTCACAAAAGGTATTTTTAATTTTGTTTGTTTTTTTCTAAAGATCATGAGTTGTGTTCCACCTATGAGGTACATCTTGCGGCAGTTTGACTTGACGATGACCTTTCTCTTATGAAATTTATTGTTGGGTATACAGCACTCTGCCCGCCTGTGTGCATTCGACCCATGGCGCTGTGAAGGTGTGGTATAAGGAAATAAAGTAGCACCTTTACAAACACCAATTGGTTTTAGTACAACGGTAAGCGCTTGATCCTACAAACTGGTAGCAGAGCAGGTTATGGGTTCGAATCCCGGTAACAACATTTTGTGTTAAACCACGGTTGAGTGGGTAGCAGGTGCTGGGGGGGAGATTGTCGGGTATACAGCACTCTGCCCGCCTGTGTGCATTCGACCCATGGCGCTGTAAAGGTGTGGTATAAGGAAATAAAGTAGCACATTTACTAACACCAATTGGTTTTAGTACAACGGTAAGCGCTTGATCCTAAAAACCGGAAATAAAATTTATGTTTTGATGATGATTCATCACTTATTTAGTCATTATTCTAAACCCCATTGACGAAGTGTCATAACTAGCTGTTATAGTGCAAAGCAAAAAGATGTTTAGATATCAATGTATATGATCTAATAGAGTCTGATATTTGTATAAGTTAAATCAGACAAGCACTGTAATATTGCTAGGCTGTGAACTGAGATAACCAGAAAACTGAGATATAGAGAAACTGGTATTCAGTCAAACTGAATCAGGATACACCAATATGAAACTAAAGAAGATAAGTTCGCTGAGGGTCACAAACTCGGTTGGCTTATCTAGAAGATTGAAGAACTGAGGGTCACAGACTCAGTTACAGAAGATTGAAGAACTGAGGGCTCAAACTCAGTTATGAAGATTACAAGTGATAAGTAAGAGATTTCGCAATCCGGCTCGATCAAATACAATTTATAAAACTCGAAACCTTAGGCAAAACTCACTTTCTAACCGGCAGAGAACCGGGTCGATCGTAGGTAGTGCGTTCAGAGTCCGAGGTCGATCCCACGAGGAGATTGAGTCGAATATAAAATTTGCGTTAAAATCAGAGGGCAAAGAGTATACGAACAAAACAAAAGATCGAAGCTTTTATTATTTCACGACATACACAAGGATCTAAATCAAGACTTTTATCCAGAGTAAATTTCATCAAACTAATGATCTACATAATCAAAACCATATTGAGAGAAAACAAATCGAAATCAGAAAACTCACAATAATGAAGATCTAAAGATTGCAGATCAAGACTTTTGAATCCTAAATCAGCAAAAGATATCAACCTTTAATTCATCCAATGATCCCAGGCACAAACTCCACATAGCTATCGATCGAATATCGTATTCTACTCTGTTTTAAAAATCTAAACTAAGAAATTGAAGTACGGGGCCTAGTCCAGAGCTCTAATCCGGCTATTTAGATGTCAACCTGTCATAACAACCGCCGAAGCGGCTGGGTTGAGCACCTAAGCCGGCCTCGAACTCAGTCTAAGCCAATAAAAGTCAGAATATTGTTTCATTAGGTTTAGATGCTCTTAAATAGGAAGAAAATCACGACCTTGACCTAGTTGGGCCGACCAACTTGGCCCATTTAACTCGTCTTCAGTAAATCGGTGATAACTTGCTGTGTAGAGCTCCGATTTGAACGATTCATGATGCGTTGGAAAGCTCGTTCAATTCCCTACAACTTTCATGAATACCACTTGACAAGAAAATGCCTCCAAGATAGGTCAAAATAAATATTAACGAACAGGCATGGTGAAATACTGCTGTCGGCGCCAAACGCCCGTCTGAGTCATGTCAAACGCCCGTCTGCCTTGAAGTATGATTCTTGATTAGGGTTTCTTTGATCCGAACGAGCGTCTGGTCTGCCTTGAACGCTCATTTTTCTTATACGAGCTTTCTTGGATCGAGCTGAACCTACCCAAACGCCCGTTTGGGGGTCATTTGGACCCGTCCAGCTGAAAACCCAACTTTCTGAATGAAGTGCCAATACTGTGGATGCCCGTCTGGAATGGGCAAACGCCCGTTTGCCTTGATTTTGCTCCAAACTTGACTTTTCTTCCACTTTCATCCAACTCTCGTGCCACGAACATGTCTCTCATTCCAAAACATCGCCTTCCGGGTCCTCGAGTCACCTAAGTCCTGTAATAACATAGACGAACAAACACCACGCATAATTCCGGAAGACAAAAGTGCTCGGAAAAGAGTGAAATTTCGTCAAAAAGGCGAAGTTTACTATCGATGTGACAGTTTAACTCCCCGTGCATATAATTCTCGATATTACTCTCGAAACGGTCTATATCTACCCAAAACATGCCAACAAAGTGATAAACAGGGGCTAGATCACAAAAGTGCAGTGAAGTTGACTCCCATCAACCCCACACTTAGCCTTTGCTCGTCCTCGAGTAAACAGGCGTATTAAAAGAGACCAAGGGATCAACTTCACAAACGCGTATAAAAACACTCACATTGCCAAAATAAAAGATAAGTAAAACAGTGAATGCAAACATCTTGACTCAATCGTTATCAGACAAATGGAATGTGTATGTGTGAAAATTAGCTTCCAAGTCATAGACCAAATCTCCGGTTCGGATTATAGACGCTTAGCTATCGCGACTACACTAGAGCTCATCTTAATAACATCTATACTAATCGGGACCAACCAAGGCTAAACACGGTCCAGTAGGACTTGAAGGGTTATAATGTCAAGCTCGGGACGGGGTTAATCGAAAGGAAAATTTGGGACTGGAGAAAAGAAAATACGAGTGAACCTAATCATCTCATTTACTTCTATTCAAAAACATACTAAACCACCCCAAACTCCTTCGATCTTTCTGTACTCATTGATAAACAACCCCAACTTTAACATCATACTTTCATTTACTCAAAACATCCTCCCTTGACTTTTATTTCCAACTTTATTCAAAACTTCTTTTTTCTTTCTGTTTCATTTTCTTTCTTTTTCATTCTTTCAACTTTATATTTTTCTCGAACCAACACGCCTCACAATAGATTCCTCGAGCTCCTCCCCTTCATTATATTAGCTCGTACTAACCAACTCCTCTCGAAACACGCACCATCTCCCACCCCACACTTGATTCAACAAGTGTGTCTAAAGCAACGACTAAGTCCACTCGTAGGGTAATCAAAGAAACGTGACCAACAATAAAGCTCAGGGTTAGGGATAATACAGGTTAAGTAACCAAACGGCTAAATGTCGGACGGTGGTCAGACCATCCTATTCAAGGCTCAGAGGGGGTACGAGGGTAAAATGTTGGGATTTTGGCTTATTTGGCTCTGGTTGTGTCAAAGAAGCTCCATGACTCTCTTCCCGTGTCTTACCAAGGTCAATCCTTCTATTTCACCTCGAAGTTACAAAATAGGATCTAGGCAGTCGAATTGTGCTCAATTCTACCATAATCGTTCACTAGATACTAAGGCCTATGACATTGAAGCTAAACGTGCAAAAGAACTTCCGTTTATAAGATAAACCTAGCGTTTTGATATAAGCATTTACTACTTCGCTAAGTCGTTTACCAAGAGAATGTGAAGTTTAAACATGCAAACGGACGTTAAAACCTTGGAAAATTTTAAAATCTGACTCGAAAACGGACACAGACTAAGTATATTACTGAACTGGCACATTTAAACGTACAACTCAAACCAAGCTAAGTCTACCACCCCACACTTTAAATGAAACACTGTCCTCAGTGTGTGAATGACAGAGAAAGAAGACTTAGCTTTAGACCCGGCAGAAAGGCGTGAACGAATCTCGTGACATCTTCTTATAAGCGCATCCCGTGTACCTAAAGTCACATAGACAGAAAACAACGCAAACACATGCACGGGACGTGGTCCACATGCCAAAAGTATGCAACAGATACACTGGGGATAGAAAATAAAGAAGCCATGCCACATCAGTAGACTCGAAACACAAACAATCACTCAACATGGACCGCAATAGATGGAAAAATAACCATAAAGGTAAAAGAACAAAACATCTACGCAACATAGGGTCACATTAAAACATCCATGTCAAGTAGTGAAAGCATGTATCACAATCAAATACTCCTCACTATATTCATCGTGAATTCCTCTTAGACACACCTAAGCTTGCTTTATTCCAAAAAAAATTATTCTTTTTTTGTTTTTTATGATTTTTTTTTCCATTTCCTTGACCTAGGCAGCCATGTTTTTTTTTTGTATGACCCCTCACAAACACACGATATTTTAGACCCCTCAAAAAGTCATGGTAGCCGAAGGCCCTAAGCCCCAGTTCTAGCCGGACTTACAAAATATCAACCTAATATAACAACCCCATAAAGGGATTGGGTTGAGTACCAAAGTCGTATTCAATCCGAGTTCAGGACAATATCGCTTCAGCATCCCATGGCTCCTATCGAAATCTAAATAAAACAAGATGATAAAAACCTAGGCCCAAGTTCTAGGACAACCTACAAGATATCAACCAAATATAACAACCCCATAAAGGGATTGGGTTGAGTACCAAAATTGCATTCAAACCTAGTCTAAGAAAATCCTATCAAAATGTTTTCATTTTTTTTCTTGTCTCTTGACCTAACAAAATTTTTGATATCGACTTTTAAACAATCTCCCGGGCAACGGCGCCAATTTGATAAGTAAGAGATTTCGCAATCCGGCTCGATCAAATACAATTTATAAAACTCGAAACCTTAGGCAAAACTCACTTTCTAACCGGCAGTGAACCGGGTCGATCGTAGGTAGTGCGTTCAGAGTCCGAGGTTGATCCCACGAGGAGATTGAGTCGAATATAAAATTTGCGTTAAAATCAGAGGGCAATGAGTATACGAACAAAACAAAAGATCGAAGCTTTTATTATTTCACGACATACACAAAGATCTGAATCAAGACTTTTATCCAGAGTAAATTTCATCAAACTAATGATCTACATAATCAAAACCATATTGAGAGAAAACAAATCGAAATCAGAAAACTCACAATAATGAAGATCAAAGATTGTAGATCAAGACTTTTGAATCCTAAATCAGCAAAAGATATCAACCTTTAATTCATCCAATGATCCCAGAAACAAACTCCACATAGCTATCGATCGAATATCGTATTCTACTCTGTTTTAAAAATCTAAACCAAGAAATTGAAGTACGGGGCCTAGTCCAGAGCTCTAATCCGGCTATTTAGATGTCAACCTGTCATAACAACCGCTGAAGCGGCTGGGTTGAGCACCTAAGCCGGCCTCGAACTCAGTCTAAGCCAATAAAAGTCAGAATATTGTTTCATTAGGTTTAGATGCTCTTAAATAGGCAGAAAATCGCGACCTTGACCTAGTTGGGCCGACCAACTTGGCCCATTTAACTCGTCTTCAGTAAATCGGTGATAACTTGCTTTGTAGAGCTCCGATTTGAACGATTCAAGATGCGTTGGAAAGCTTGTTCAATTCCCTACAACTTTTAATAAATACCAATTCACCAGAAAATGCCTCCAAGATAGGTTAAAATAAAGATTAACGAACAGGCATGTTGAAATACTGCTGTCGGCACCAAACGCCCGTCTGAGTCATGTCAAACGCCCGTATGCCTTGAAGTATGATTCTGGATTAGGGTTTCTTTGATCTGAACGAGCATCTGGTCTGCCTTGAACGCTCGTTTGTCTTATACAAGCTTTCTTGGATCGAGCTGAACCTACCCAAACGCCCGTTTGGGGGTCATTTGGATGCCCGTCCAGCTGGAAACCCAACTTTCTGAATGAAGTGCCAATACTGTGGACGCCCGTCTGGAATGGGCAAACGCCTGTTTGCCTTGATTTTGCTCCAAACTTGACTTTTCTTCCACTTTCATCCAACTCTCGTGCCACGAACATGTCTCTCATTCCAAAACATCGCCTTCCGGGTCCTCGAGTCACCTAAGTCCTGCAATAACATAGACGAACAAACACCACGCATAATTCCGGAAGACAAAAGTGCTCGGAGAAGAGTGAAATATCATGAAAAAGGCGAAGTTTACTATCGATGTGACAGTTTAACTCCCCGTGCATATAATTCTCGATATTACTCTCGAAACGGTCTATATCTACCCAAAACATGCCAATAAAGTGATAAACGGGGGCTAGATCACATACAAAAGTGCAGTGAAGTTGACTCTCATCAACAAGTCGAGACTATTAAGTTGGACTTCAGGCAAGTTTGTGGTGACCTGAACTGACTTTATGGATCTTGTATAAAGACCTAAGAATCATAAAGACAATGAATTCTTAGAAGATAATTCTTTATGGTGTACTCTAATTAAGTCAATTATAATCAGATGTAAAATGGAGTACTGATTGTTGAAGAAGGGTAAACATTCAGTTAAAGCTCTTACAAACTGAAAACTGATAAAATCAGTTTCGCAACTAAGGTTTAACTAAACAGAAGAAAAATCCAACCTTTACAATTCAAGGATTATGATTGGAAGATAATCTATCCGTTATGACATGAACGTACAAGCAAAAAAGCAGAACCACTAACGGCTACAAAGATTTGAACTCAAGGAATTTGACTGTTAGATAAACCACTATAAATAGACCACCTCTTTCAGAAAGAAAAAAAGGGGGAGAGGTGAAGGAATTCTAAGAATTAATCTAGTCAAGAAGGATCAATAGGGAAAAGCCAATCTGAATGAATTCCTACTAAATACTTATTTGCAAGATCAAGAAATTTCTTCAAGTATTCTTTAGCATTCAAAGAAAGATCCAGATCATTCATTTGAAGAAATACAGAGCTGTGCATAACTTATATATTCAAAAGAAAAGCTCAAATCACAATTGAATCATATTTATTGATTCAAGTCTAAACTTTGATTCTATCAAAGGTTTAGACTGTGAAACACCAAGAAGGAGTGAAGGATAGTTGAGTGCAGTCAGGAAGACTGTGGTTGTGATGAGCTCGTGAGGAGGCAATTCAACCCTCCAAGGACCAGTGTTTCAAACAATTGAAGAGCAGCAATCTACCTGTTCTACAAGTGTTTAGATAGTGAAGCTAGGGATTATTCAAAGACTATCAGTTTAGAACTTTTTGTAACCGGGCCATCTCAAAGAAGTTCTAGTGAAATTTTCCTCCGCATCACAGGGGAAGAGAGGACTGACAGGATTACACCACCTGGAACCTCAATAATTCTTGTTCATTTACTTTACGCATTTACTCACTTCATTACAGTTATAATTATCTAGTTCTTATTTATAACAAGGTTGAGAAACTAATTCAACAAGCTATCTGTTAACACATATTGTTATAAAGGCTAAATCAATCCGCAGCCAGTTAACTAAACTAAGGATAATTCTGTATTGACTTATAATCAGTTGAGTTAGCTCAACTCCACACAAGTTTTAACTGAACCGTAATTTGTTTTAAAACCAGTTTTTGGTGACACGTTTATTCACCCCCCCCCCCCCTCTAAACTTGTGTTAGCCTTTCCAAGGGACCAACATTTATACCATTTATTAACCAGAATATTTCTACCTAAAATATGTGAAATCGCAGTTTTTATTGCATTAATATTATGGTAAAAAACTTTTAGACAATCCTTTACACATAAATTAAAAATATGGCATAAAAATCAAAAAAATGAAAAAATTGACCGTTACAAAGAGGTTCACAATATCGGGATAAGTCGGGAATAGAAGCCGTGTTGTTTGAAGCATTATCAAACGCAATAGAAAAAACTTTACCTTTTAAATCGTATTCCTCAAAAATATCAACTAATAAAGATGCAATGTTAGAAGCAGTATGAGTCTCGTTAAATAAACGAAAAGCAAGTAACCTTTTTTGGACAATCCAAGTGTTGTCAATCCAGTGACCCGATACGCGCAAATAAAAATTGTTCGTCCTCCTCTCCTCCCAAATATCGACACATACACATATTCGTAATTTATTTTTCTTCAAACTTTCTATAATAATATTTTGTCGTTTAATAAATTTATTTTTGAAATCCCTAGTAACCGTTGCACGAGGGTTACGAGTAAAAGCCGGCTGCAAAGTCCCTTGTACGTAACTTTCGAAAATAGGATTCTCATGAAAGCTAAAAGGAAGACCCATCCCCGCAATAAGATCCGTGTTTAGATTCTACCGTTATCACGATTGTAAATAAAGAGTGGATTAGTGTTACCTCCGCTGGAGCTCGGCATGTTTAGCTGGGTTTGAGACGCACTGTCTTCCAATTTTTCCGGATGTTTATTTAAAATGTGACTCCGCATCGATCCGTAACCACCGGCATGTTTAAATTGGTATTTTTGGCCACATAAATTGCACACCCCGAAGAAATACTTTCCGGGGTTAGCTAATGCTATTTCATCAGTCCGAGAAACCTTTGTGAAAAATTCTGTAAAATCTCTTGATTTTAACTTTTTTTCTTGTGCTTTGGATCGGGTACTTTCACCACCATCTAAATCGACTGACTCGGGAGTAGGAGTAGGATCAGCACTAGCATCCCGCCGACTCCCCCCACGTCCTTGTCTAGGACGGGAAGCATTCAGAAATACATCATGATCATCATCAACGTCGACTTCATCATTATCTTCACCTTCATTAAGGTTGATGTTAAAATTTCCAGGTTGAGACATTATATCGTCGTAATGACTATCAAAATCATCTTGATTGTAACCTGAAGGTGTGTCGAACTGAGGAATCGAAATGTGATTACCGGTGATAGGGTCTGTATAATATTGGGGTCTATAGCCACCAGCAAGATCATCCGATTCCGGCACAACCGTGTCATCACGGAAAGTAACATTTCGATTGCCTTGTGTTGATGCACCTCTTCTTGACATTGTAAAAAATCAAAATTATATATAACGGTTATTAAAAAAATTAAGCAAAGTAAATTTGATTTAAATCTAAATTACATATAATGGTTATAAAAAAATTTTAATTTAACTAACCAATTTTACTTATAACTAAAACCGAATTGAAATAACGATTAACTCAGAACAACTTCAAATTTCAGTCTAGTAAAGTAAAATTGATTATAAAATTGAATTTTTTTTTACACTTGAAAAAAAATTAATTGAATAAAATACAAAACGAAATTTACTTATAACTAAAACCATATTGAAGTAACGATTAAATCAGAACAACTTCAAAAATCGGTATCGTAAAGTAAATTCGATTGTTGTTTTTAACAACTAAACAAACTTAATAATCAAAGAAATGAGTAGAAGATGTAAGAATTGAGTAGAATATTTAAGAATTGAGATGTAGAGATTGGGTGTAGGAATTTTTGAAATGAAATGGGGTAGTATTTATAGGAAATTATTTAAGGAGTTTGGGAGAAAAATAAAAAAAATAGCCGTTCCCAGAATATAGCTGTTGGGCCGGTTCCGGTTCCGGTTCCGGTTCCGGATCCGGTTCCAACCGGCGGTTCCGGTCCGGTTCCGGTTCCAAAAATCACAAACCGTACACCAACCAGCCAACTGGCGGTTCCCCAAACCGGCGGTTCCACAAACCGGCGGTTGACCAAACCGTCGGTTCACAAACCGCCGGTTCCGGTTCCAACCGGCGGTCCCGGTTTCATTTGGCCAGGTCTAAGTAGCCATATAACTTAGTGTGTGTCACATGCGAGGATTAAGTTATACACTTGAACTGTTAGTCTGTGGTGAACTTAATCAAAGTATGAGGTCTATTGATTAAACCACCTTTAATGCGCCCATATAACTTTATGGTGTGACCGTCTTATCCAGACCGTCAATATTGCTTATCTAAGTGGGGCATTTATATATGATGTAGTCATATAGGACTGGACCGATTTAATCTACATTTCTCATATAATTCCGTGATTGAGAAATCTTATTAATTCACAAGATGATCATATATGGATTAACCTTAATCCTGAAGTGATTGCAGACTCCTGTTTGTTTCAAGATAGGGTTTGATGTGTTCGTTAAGGATTGCTAAGAAGCGTGGTCCGAATCACTTTTACGTTGGCACTATTCTAGAATAAGTGAGGAGTGTGTGTCTCACAGATATGGAATTCATTCCTTCCTGCCAGAAGTAGAAAGACAATCCCCTTATTTGTTAATCCTAGAAACTGATCGATCCGTGGAGTTCGTATTGGTTATGAACTAATTGATCACTAGTGGGTTAATGGTAAATATGGATAAAATGTAATGAAGAAGGTTTACGGAAACATTCCCACTTCATTACGGATAATCTATGGAGGGTTAGTCTATATGTAATGATTATATCAATGGACACTTATTGACTCGACACTTTGAAAATAAGTCATATCTATGATCGATAGAGTTCAGTTTCGGATTTATGGTGGCGTAATTCCGGAATTAATAAGTTGATTAGAAATGATCAGTTCGATCAATATTTTATTCAATTTATTGTTGCTACTGGTTATAGGTCCTTGGTCCCCGGGTTAGCTCCTAACACGCGAGTGAATTCTCGTATTTTGGAACCTTGAAAATAAATTAAATTGTTGGTCTATTTAATGAATATGGGGATATTATTTATTCGGTAAATAATACTCCCTCCGTTTTTTATATGTCGCAGACAGAAGAATCACACAGATTAAGAAAGTAATTAATATGTGTATTGGAAATGTATTTTTTATTGGAGATGTAAATATTTTGTTGGTAAATGTGTTTTTAGTATTGGAATTGTGTTTTTTTATTGGAGATGTAAATAATTTATTGGTAAATGAGGAGAAAATAATAAATGATGTATTGGAAATATAAATTGACAGATAAATAAAAAAATGACAAATTCTGAAATGTGACAGATAAAGAAAAACGAAGGGAGTATGTAATATAGAAAAATCATTTTCTATTATCCCAAATGGCATAAAAAATGGAGCCATATTTTTTGATTTCGGGAAAAGAAATTTTCTCTTAATTAATTATAATGTGGAAAATATAGTTATTTATGTGTTATATTATTATAAATAAGCAATTGGTTTTTTTATTGGATAAATAGGAAATTTGTTTTTCTATTGAATAAATGTTTTTATTATCCTTAAAGGAAAAGATTAATTATAATGTAGAAAATATAATAATTTATGTGTTATATAATTATAAATAAGAAATTAGTTCTCTTATTGATAAATAGGAAATTTGTATTCCTATTGGATAAAGGTTTTTATTTTCCTTAAAGGAAAAGATAAATATGTTTGTATAAGATAAACTCTCAAACTATTTGGTTATTAACATATATAAATAGAGTTACTCCCAACACCAAATAGATTGATTCCAACGTCATTTTTTGAGAAAAAAACCAACGCCATTGATAGAAAAAAAAGAGAAATTTTGTTTTCTTGTCTTAGCCATTGGGAAGAAGAAAAACTAGAGTTTTTCTTGAACACATATTTGAGGAATGTTCGAATACAAGATCGACGTCCACCAGTCGTCGCTTGGAGATACAATCCGGAAGATCACGGCATCTCGATTCGGTTGGGTAATCTCGTAACTTTCTCTTTAAGGTATTAATTAATCGTTCGTCAGTTAATTAGATCGTAAAATTTATGCTTCCGCTATAGATCTTGATATAAACAAGATTTATATGAATCTGTGTGGGTTCTGACTCAACTCGATTCTTTCAAATTGGGTTTTCGGGTCGGATTCATATTCCGACAACTCCAACATGTGGTATCGGAGCCATGGTCAAAACTGATTTGGTCGATTAATTAATTATGAAAGGATTAATTAATTAGGGGTGGAATTGCATTAGATTTGTATGTTGCATCTTTTATATTTATTGTAAATATATATGAATGATTGAATATTGCATGGTTGACGAGATGGATTGAGGTTGGTACTTGTTTACCGTTAGATCTTTTGTTAACCCGGTTTTTCGGGTATAGAAAATTTATGTAATTTGTTGCAATTTTAATTTCCTAGTCATACAAAATTATTTTATTTTCGGATCTGCTTGCATATATTGTTTATGTTCGACATCTATGGAGAAACCCATCGGCGCTGCAATGGTTTAGGAAGGGAAGTAAGACCTTGACATTAAGGGATCTAGCCACCATAGATGTAATTTATTTTTTTCATCAAGTTTTATTTCCAGAAAAGATTAGAGTTTTTGGGAATAAAAATTATGGAGTTCATGAGATTCAAAATCACTACCTACAGCTTGGAAGGATGCATCTCAACCAGTTCAGCCAGACGGGGTTTTATTCATCTATCTGACGCCAAAAATTATATGTTTTCCACATGACGCGAAAATTCATAAAAAAACAAAAAAAAAAAAAAGCCGAAAACATGGCGGCGGTGGGACTTGATCCGATGACCTAAGGGTTTCCAGAGAAGGAGCAAAACCAATTGGGCTATGCAACTGTTTGTTTATGGTTTTGTTGGGCCTGTTTATGTAGGCTTAGAAATCCGTTTTCTTATTTAGAAATTAGTAAACCTATTATTTTGGGTTTATGTTCTTTTCTAGTTAATAGATTAGATACGGGGTACCAACGATTCATTTCAGTGGTTTACTTTTACGCATTTACTTTCTTAGGCGATTATTTATGTGATATAACAATGTCATACCATTCCATGCACCATATTCATGAATTTCACTCCTAGCATATGCATACACGTAGATAATTAATTTTGGCCTTAATTAGGCATATATGAACACGTAATTAATTCAAACTATTAATTAAATTAATTGACCAAACGGAATTTTATCCGGATATAAAATTCACATGATAAAAATAAAATTTATTGGGTAAATTTGATTTTGGATCTAAAATTATTTGAGAATTTTGATTATGTAGTGGCTAAATAAAAATAATTTTGATAATCAAGAATTTGGAAAATCATGAAAAGCCGGACACTAACTAGACGGTATTTGGAACCGATAAGTTGGTGATTGCTTTTCATGATTTATTATTTTCGGATTATGAAAAAAATTCTGAGATCTTAAATTATTATCATGACAAAATCAGGACTATTAAATTCTTCGTTGAATTTTAGTTGTGTAGTGTCTACACAAGATGTTTCTAAATAATCGGAAGATTGGAAAATCATGAATAAGGTGACCCTAGTTATACAGTATTTGGAACCGATAAACTAGTGGGAGCTTTAACTTTTGTGATTTATTGTTTTTTGAATTATTGGAAAACTAATAAGTCCTAATGTATTAGGATAATAAATATTCTCGGTGAATTTGAATTATGCAGTGTCTACACAAGGAATTTTTATAAATCCATAAAATTGGAAAATCATGAATATAGTGACACTAGTTAAACTGTATTTGGAACCGATGAACTAGTGAGAGGATTAATTTATATATTCATGATTTATTGTTTTTCCGGATTGCGATGAAATTCTGAAAATCCTAATAAGACTACCTATTTTTCAAAATAACGAGTGGGAGCGGGGAAGGTGACAACCAACGCCACAGCCTCTACTGTTGACACAAGCACGTGAGAGAATGGTGACGCCTCGTGCCGCTTTGATTCAGCCCCATACGGACGGCCTTCACCGCTATCAATATTCAAGGCTTGGCCTCCGGAAGGATAGGATTTTGAGTACTCGTCGGGTCATTGACCTACCCAACGGCGGCATACTCGGGGCGTACTTAAAAATCTGAAACAGTAGGTCACACTCACAAGGATATTTTTGGAAATATCTTTGCTGAAAAAGGAATGTAATCAACAACTAAACGGAGATGTTTGATTCTCAATGGTTTAATTGTTGAGAGAGATTGTCTCAATTTAATCGTCACCTCATTGACCTACCCTACGGCGGCACCGAGGTGTGAGATTAAATACTTGGAATGATATGATAAACTATATGCATGACATCATGTTTATAATTCCTAAAATCATTATTAGTTGTGGTGTATGATTTGATTTGTATTTTTGTCATAATTTATTTTTCAACTACATATCATCTCAAGGTAACTAAACTACTAAAATGATTATAATTGACTGATGATGACTTTGTGTAAGTGGAAAAGTAACAAGAACGTTGAAATCATTAATCAAGAATGCAAATTAATTTTTCAGAAGAGGATGTTCCTCTTGAGCCTGCAATTAAGTGACATTGATAAGTATGGCACCACTGTGAATCGTGTTGAACGGGAGACAAATGAGATTAGTTCAAAGATGACGAGAATGATTTGGTATCAATCTCACCCGACATCCAACGGTTCACGAGTAGTGTCTGCTCAAACGACCTGCTAGTTCAAGAAAGTCACGAATGGAAAGGTAAATGTCTAAAAGTGCTAGTCATCAAAACTAAATAAGTTAAAAGATAAACCGATATATTAATAAAAGAATGTATAGGATAAGGAAAGTGATTTCGGATCACTAACCTATGAATCCTTAGAGACTTTCTTAACCGGGTAATTTGACTCAGAAGCTAAGGTTTTTGTAAGAACAAGGTAGCAGGGCATTCATGATTAAAGAGTAGACAACAGGCAGCTATTTCAGCTGAGATAGTGTGAGTGGTATATGGAAAGAAATTTCGGATTTTAATCCTTGAATATCAAAGAAATATAATTTTTGTTTTCAGATTCATTAGAATAAATGGATTCACTTCACATCGATGATATAGTTGCCTTAAACAAAGTGAATATGACATTTTTATATGATTCTGAGACTAGGACTTTTGTCTGATAAATTCAAAACCACTAAATAATGCTGAAAAGGTAATCCTAAAGATAAGATATGAAGACTGGCTAAGGGTGATTCCTGTTTCCCAGTCTAAGAACACTATCTCAAAGGAAAAATGATTAAGTAACCTTTAAATTAGAAAAAGGTAATAAAGCTGAAAAAGTATCACAGCTTGTTCATATTGACCTTCGGGGTCTTGTGAAGGATACAAGCTAGTAGGAGCTTTTGAGTGATAGACATTTTGTCTGAGACTACTTGAAATGCTGATTAGTTTGTCTGAATATTTGAAGGAATCTCTAATATTACCAGAGAAGAGAGTATTCCATGCTCAGATATAGACTATATCATAGTTTAATTTGGCATTGATGCTCGGCATCCCTCTGAGTGAAACGATTTCATTGAAAGTATAAACCATGGATTGCCTTATATAGTTGTTGATATGCTAAAATACACTTCTTAACTCAATTAAGATATTGGTTGCAATATAATGGTTTACAATTTCATGTAAAACCAAGAAGTCTACCTAGAAGATTCTTATGAAATTATGGATAAGGAGTGAACTACGTTCACTCCACTTCCGTAAATAGAGGCATTTAGCACCTGTGCTTGAAAGTAGGACTGAGATTTTACATGCACGTTCAGATGGTGACTGTTCGTGAAATATCTTAATAAGATGAGTGAAGGCTGGTTATAAGATTCTTAGGATCGGATAGTGACGGTTGTACGGTCACAGCCTTTCTGAAAGAATGCATAAAATAACAACCTTGGACCTTGAAGTAAAGTTACGCAAAGAGTTACTATCTGATTTAATTAGAACACATCCAACATTGGTTGTTGGGGGTTACGCTGATAGATGTTACTGAACCAGATCAGAATATTAATCCACCCAAATACAATGGGAGTATGGTTTAACCATTGACCCGCTGTGATTATGTAGAGTTTACAGTCTGATGGGGGTGATTGATAACCTATGGTCTTTTGTAGGAACTGTATTGGATTCTGATAATAAGAGGTTGGTTTAAATCCATATACCGGGAAATGGAGTTTTGGTAATCTATGACTATTCACACTCTTGTAGAACCACATGAGTGTCTCAGGCCCAGTGGGAGGAATTGGATTTATGTGAAAAAGAGTCGAATGAATGAGAAAGTTTATCTTTCTAAGCAAAGTCATGTGGTCTAGGGGTAGTTCCCTGAGAAGTAGGAAGTTTAACCAGGGGTGATGCCCTGAAAATTTCTCACCATTCCGCCTTGCTTGACTCCCTGGAAAGCAGAAAGATTACCAGGGGTGATGCCCTGCAACTTTCTTGCCGTACAATGGAGCTTAGATTCATTTGGAACGGAAGAGTTTTAGCTTAAAGCCAATGGCAGATTACAGCCTATGCTTATATCCATTGGTGGATTAAAGCAAACCTCTAGGTCATTAAAAGTCATATGTTTTGAAATGTGTGGGCTTGACCAGAATATTGATGAGTCTTTTGTAGACCAGAGAATCAATATTGGTTAAGTGGTAGACGTTAGTGTTAATGCAAGGTAATAATGCGAGAGTTGTGAACAACATGGGTGTGTTATCTGAAGTTAAGAACTAACGAGCCCAGGCTTCTCTAAATTAGAGAAATGGACTATATTCTTAGAATTTGATTTGGTCGAATTAATGAGAACAAGTTGGTGGCGGTATCCTATACATCTTATTGATTAAGATGAAAATGCATTTTATGCATGCAAAATTCAATGAGAGGTTTCCTACCCAGCCCCTCATGGAATAATTCTCTCAATCTTCGGATATAGAGAAAATGGAATAGATTCTCTTTTGAATAGAGAAAGTCAGTATTAAAAGTCAATAACAATTGAATCTTGGATTTGGACGTTGAGTAGCAGTATAGTGCATCATCAAGTGTCTTCGGAGAACAAGGAGTAATATGCGCCTATATTCAGGTGCATACCTAAGTATTGTTGACCACGCTGATTCTGACTTATAGTCAGATTAAGGAGATCGTTAGTCGATCTCGGGCTCAGTGTTTACTCATTATGATGGAGCTATAGTCTGGAGCAATCAAGCATTGCCAATTCGACTTTGTTAGTCGAGACCATAGCAGCTTCTGAAGCATCTAGAGTGGCGATATAGTTTAAAAGTTCCTTGCTGATCTGGAATTAATTCTAGGTCTTGATGAGCCGATACTACTTTACTATGAAAATAGTTGAGAGGTAGCTTATGCAAAGGATCTTCGGAGTCACAAGAGGTCAAAAGCATATTAAGAGAGTACCACCTGGTCAGACAGACCGTGCAGAAAGGCGACGTTTTGGTCATAAAGATTGCCTCGAAACCGACAACCTGCTGATAAGTTTACCAAGTCGCATAACATCTAATGTCATTGATAAGCACTTAGCAGGTATGGAATTGAGAGATGTGTCTCATATGCTTTAGAGCAAGTGGTAGAATGTTGTGAATGTAATAAGGGTGTGGTGTGCTCTAAAAACAATGGTTGCTTGTTTTTACAGGCAAGTGGGAGATTTTTGGATGTAGTGCCCGAATGACAATTGTTGCTTGTCCTTACGGGCAAGTGGGAGATTGTTGGAGGTAGTGCCTGAAAGACAATTTATGTAATTGTTTTTATAATTAATATATGACAGATTTATTCTCATCTTATTATTTGCTTCGTGCTTGTAAATAATACACTACTGAAAACCCCAAGTTGTATCATATGTAGACATATAACTTAGTGTGTGTCACACGCGAAGATTAAGTTTATGGTGATACACTTGAACTGTTAGTCCGTGGTGAACTTAATCAAAGTATGGGGTCTATTAATTAAACCACCATTAATGCACCCATAACACGTTATGGTGTGACCGTCTTATCCGGACCGTCGATATTGGTTATCTAAGTAGGGCATTTATATATGATGTAGTCATATAGGACTGGACTGATTTAACCTACATTTCTCATATAATTCCATGATTGCGAAATCTTATTAAATCACAAGACGATCATATATGGATTAACCTTAATCCTGAAGTGATTGCAGACTCCTGCTTGTTTCAAGATAGGGTTTGATGTGTTCGTTAAGGATTGCTAAGAGGCGCGGTCCGAATCACTTTCACGTTGGCACTATTTTGGAATAAGTGAGGAGTGTGTGTCTCATAGATATAGAATTCATTCCTTCCTATCATTGGCATTTTCAAGTTGAAAATGGATCAAATGTGCCGGAAGTTTTGTGGGGGGGAGGGGTCATGTGATTCTAACAGGAAGTCCATGGTTAGTTGGGAGGAGGTCTGTTTGCAAAAATCTGAGGGTGGTTTGGGGATTTTTCAACTGGAGGCCTGGAATCTGGCTCTTTTATACAGGATTCTTTGGAATTTTCGGTATAAAAAGGACTGCCTTTGGATGAAATGGATCAGTGAGGTATATATGAAGAATTGTGATATGTGGTCCTATCAGTACAAGCATGGTGATTCAGCTTTGATTAAAGTTGTGTTTAGGATCAGGGATAGGATTTTGGACAGTGCAGGTTCTGTTGATGCTGTTGTGGCATTGTTGAAGTCCTAGTCTATTGGAGCTAAGTTGTGCCCTAGGAAGGCTTATGATTTTTTTAGGAACCGTGGACCTAGAGTTTGGTGGCACAGATATGTCTGGAATTCTAGGGCTACCCTGAAACACTGTTTTTTGCTTTGGATGTCTATGAAGAATTGTCTTCTCACGACTGACAGACTTTACTTTGATGATAAGCTGTGTTCACTGCGTGGATTGGTAAATGAATATGCCTCCTATTTATTTTTTCAGTGTCCTGTCTCCTATATGATTTGGGGCAAGATCAGGCTCTGGCTTGGCACCAAAAAGATGTTGGAAACTGTGGTAGGTGCTGTTAGATCGATTCAGGAAATGCAGGGGAACAACTCATGGGAATGTGGCCAGATCTGCTTCTGTTTCTATTGTTGTTTACTGGATTTTGCACATGAGAAACATGAACCGGTTTGATGGTGTCCAATTGAAGATTTCTGATATTCTGCATTGTATTAAGACTCATATCTATTATATAACGCAGGCTGCTTTCCCTTTGTATATTTTTACCCCCATGATGTTAGGGTTTTGTATATCTTTTATGATTTCTTTTGGTGCTTTTTGGTGGATGTATGAGATTATTTTGGTTCTCTACACACCTTGGGATAGGCTCTGTGAGTTATGCTCTCATATGACCCCTTTTTGCAGTTTTTGGGTGTTGTTGAGTGTTTAGTGGCTGTTGTTTCTTGTAGCTTATAACCTCATGGGTCTTATGCGCTTGAAATCAACAAATCTAACCTCCCATCAACACTGTGTAGGAGTTAGCATAGTCTTTTCTTTGTTTAGGATGTAATTTCTTGTATTTTGCATTGGTTGGTTATATATTTTTACATTTAACCAAAAAAAAGTTACAGAGATTACTTTACAAACAACATATGCACCATCAAAAACTACAGAAACAGTAACATTCACCTAGCCATTTCTTCTCATTCCATGAATATTTCTAGCCCAATCACCAACACATAGTAACATTTGAAAAGTGTCCACCGACATAGATGCACGACGATCATCAATCACTCTACCACCAGCGATGAATGTTGATTCTGAAGCCACTCAAGTAATCGGAATTGAAAGAATATCAACTGCCATCTTTGACAAAATTATGAATCTCAATCTCTCCCATTTCCACCAACCGATAACGTCCAAATTTGCATGTACATCACAATTGTACCTACTCCCAGTTAAATAAAACTGTAATTCAGATATTTCAGGAGGAGCCGTATCAATTTGACTCATTAACATCTGAAATTTGGCTTTTCCCGACAATATCCCTTTTCCAACCCCTTCAATCTCTCCATCAATTGAAGAACTACTCATTTGTCTACCCCTTTTGATCCTTACATGCTTTTCAT
The DNA here is from genome assembly GCA_036785695.1 of Gentiana straminea. Taxonomy (NCBI): domain Eukaryota; kingdom Viridiplantae; phylum Streptophyta; class Magnoliopsida; order Gentianales; family Gentianaceae; genus Gentiana; species Gentiana straminea. The sequence goes on along the minus strand of JAVUPR010000224.1, from coordinate 6,104,031 downwards.
TGTCTTCTTTGTTAGCTGATATGTGTGCAGAAACATATTCATCATAGAGATCATTCAGCTTTTGCATTATCTTTTCAATGTATACAGAAGCTTGTTCTTCACCATACATCACCTTAAATGAATTATTTATCAAGTGCATCTTATACCTTGGATCTAAAATTGCAGCCAATGAAATTAACACATTGCACTCGCCCCAGTATTTGACAAACTTTGCTGCCATACAAGCAGCCATAGCCCTTATATTGTCTGAAAAATCATGAGTTTTTTCATTCAATAGCTCTTCGATCTCCTTCAGTTCCACAAGAAAAAGATTAGAAATAGGGTAATTTGAAGCAGAAATTATGTTAGTTATTTCATTAAAACTCCCAAAAAGTGACACAATTCTTCCACTTTCCTCCATTCAGATGCAGTTGGAACACACTTAAACCCATGATCAATATCAGAATATCTTGGAAACACATCTTTGACTTCAAATGCTGAAGCCAACATTTTATAAGTCCCATTCCACCTTGTGGGGCAGTCCAACATTAGATTTTTAGTAGGCAACTGAAGTTGATTCTTAATTTTGCTAAATTGAATAAGACGAGATTCAGAAGACTTTAAGTACTTCACTCCATCTCTGACAATTTCAATCACATCGTGAATTTGTTCTAAACCATCTTACACTAAAATATTAAGAATGTGGGCACAACAACGCACATGGAATAAATCTCCTCCAATACTTAGCTTCTTCCTAAGCACCAAATCACCTTTAAGTCTCCTAACGCACACATCATTGTATTTGGCATTATCAACAGTAATACTAGAAACCTTATCTTCGATTCCCCATTCAAAAAAACATTTACTAAGGGCATCAGCTATGATAACACCAGTATGTGGAGGTGGGACATTATAGAAATTCAACACACACTTTTGAAGCTTTCAATCAGAATCAACAAAATGTCCAATCACAACCATATATTGAACATTCTGACCCGACTTTCACAAATCAGTTGTGACACTAATTCGATTGAAACCTATAAGAAGATTCTTTAACCTTTTCTTTTCATTTTCATATGTGGTAAAGCAATCTTTTCTAACAGTGTAGCGGCTGATTTTGTTATAAAATGCAGAAATTGCTTTTCAAAACTTATTGAAAATCACATGCTCCATCATTAAAAAATAATACTCATGAACCAAAACCATATGTGATGCAAGTTCACGTAATTTTGCATGATCATATGCGAAGTTAGTGATAGAGGTATTACCATCATTGCTAGTCTTGGTAAAAGAAAGGACCTAATGCTTTTTCTTGTTTTGCTCTGCGAACCAGATCTTCCTTTGATAAATTTAATCCCTCGAATAATTTTTCCTTGTCATTCACCATTCACAGTCGTACATATATAAAGCCATCTTCAGGGCTTCAACATCTAAACATAATGTCTAAACTACCCTTCTAGAAAATACAATAAATATAATTTCATAATATTAATATAAATCCTACCCCCTCAAGTTGGAGCGTGAAGATCATGAACGCCCAACTTGCGTAACAAAAAATCAAACTGTTTTTTTCCCAAGGCTTTCGTAATAATATCTGCCAGCTGGACCCGTGTGGGCACATATCCGGGATCAATAAGGCCCTCCGTGATCGCATCATTAACAAAGTGGCAATCCGCTTCGATATGTTTGGTCCTCTCATGAAAAACCGGATTCTGTGCAATATATAATGCGGCCTGACTATCACAATGAAGAGGGATACCCATTCGTACCCAAACACCTAAATCACCGAAAAGTTGCCGAAGCCATTTCAACTCATATGTAATGGACACCATAGAGCGGTACTCAGCTTCCGCGGATGAACGGGAGACAATCTGTTGCTTCTTTGTCTTCCACGAGACCGGTGAAGTCCTAAGTAACACGAACCACCCACTCAAGGACCGACGAGTGACCGGGCAACTTGCCCAATCGGAATCACACCACCCTTCTAAGTACAATGGGCCATCTGCCCGCAAAAGTACACCCTGACCTAGGCTCTTCTTCAAGTAACGAACCACTCTTAACGCAGCCTCCCAATACTTAACGTGCGGTGACTGCATAAATTGAGAAAGAATATGAACCGAATACGCCAAGTCGGGACGTGTAACACCAAGATAAATAAGGCGTCCCACCAATCATCGATATTTTCCAGGATCATCCAAGAAGTCACCATCATCAACCGCAAAACGGTGATTTTGTTCCATAGGGAACTCAACAGGATGAGCCCCTTACAGACCGGTCTCCTCAATTATGTCAAGCGTATACTTTCGCTGAGATAGAAAAATCCCATGAGGATTCCTAGCTACCTCCAACCCAAGAAAATATTTTAATCTCCCCAAATCCTTTATTTTGAAACAACTGCCTAAATAATTTTTGAATACTTGTAATGCCGTTGCATCGTTTTCAGCAAGTATCATATCATCAACATATACCAGCACATTTAGCCGTATGTCTCATCGAAAAAGTGTGAATAGTGAATAATCTAAGTAGGACTGCTTGAAACCATATTCCTTCAATGCCGATGCCAGCTTCGCTAACCAACACCAGGGTGCTTGCTTCAACCCATAGAGTGATTTTCGCATACGACACACTATATTTTGGTTGTTATGGTCATATCCGGGAGGATTTTTCATGTAAATTTCTTCATTCAGGTCTCCGTGCAAAAATGCATCGTGTACATCCATCTGATGGATCTCCCACTTTTTAACTGTTGCCATAGCAGGAAAGGCTCGAACCGTCACCATCTTTGCTAGGGGAGCAAAGGTCTCGTTATAATCAACGCCTTCCACCTGGTGATTACCAAAGGCCACCAATCGTGCTTTCAATAATTTAAGATTGACCAACTCATCGTATTTTTCAATATATACCCATTTGCTCCCCAGGGCCTTCTTTCCAAGAGGTTATTTCTGTAATACCCACGTGCCTTGGTCCTCCAATGCTTTTATTTCCTCTGCCATAGATTTTCTTTATCCTTCATATTTTACAGCTTCTTTAAAGGATCGGGGAGGATTTCATGCAGTCACATTTGCTAGAGACCTTCTATGTGCGTCAGAAAAATGAGAATAATTCACAAAATGCGTAAGACGATAAAGACTACCTGAGGAGGTTGAAGGAACAGAGAAGTGCTCTGAAGGACTTTTCTTATCCACTGCCCTCATGTGTCACGAACTCTCGATATTTGGAATTAGGAACTTTTGTGCGTTTCCCTCTCCCCAAATCTTTCATTTCGACAGTCGACTGTTCACTCACAACAACCCCATCCGGTGATAATTCATCAACCCCCTCACTACAGTCTGCCACCACCCCCTCACCATTATCTACGTCATTCCCACTAAGTGGATGTGGTTCCACAAACTGGTCACTAACATTCGTATAAAGCCCGTCATCGTCAATTTCCGGAAAGGTGATCTCTGGAGGGGTAGTTTGTGGGAGTTCTTGCATCGGGAAAATATGCTCAAAAAATTTCACGTATCTAGACATAAATATTTCATCAGTTTCCAAATCAAACATGGTCCATCCCTTCTTAGCAAATGGATACCCCATAAACACGCACTTCCGACTTTGACTCTCAAATTTATCTCCCTTATGGTGTTGGTTATGAGCGTAAAATAAACATCCAAAAACCCGCAAAGCCTCAAGACTTAGTGGTTTACCAAACAAACATTCATACGGTGTCTTAAAGTTAAAAACACTTGACGGGGTCCGATTAATTAAATAACAAGCTGTCATGACACACTCTCCCCAAAATTTAAGAGGAAGGTGTCCCTCAAACCTCAAAGCTCTAGAGACATTCAAAATATGTTGATGTTTTCTCTCGACTCTACCATTTTGTTGAGGTGTCCCCACATATGATGTTTCAAAAATTATTCCTACTTTTTGAAAATGTGGAAGCAATCGTTTAATTTCCGGCCCATTGTCACTCCGAACACGTAGAATTTTCCCACTAAATTAGCGATCAATCAACGCCATAAAATTCAAAAAAATACTTTCAACTTCCCATTTGTTATATAGTAAATACACCCATACTGAAAGAGAGTAATCTTCCACAATCGTCAAAAAATAAAAGGCCCCACATGTAGAAGATGTCGCATACGGTCCCTACAAGTCACAATGCACAAGTTCAAAAATTCTACTAGCCCGGCTATCACTAAGTGGGAAACTTTCCCGATGTTGTTTAGCTCTAAAACAGATGTCACACCCATATTTATTCGACGAACTAGACTCACTTACCATGGGAATTGTTTCAGTACTTTTTCGGAAAGATGACCCAACCGCTTATGCCACAGATCCATAGAATCTCTCCCACCAATAGCCATAACCTTTACGTGTGGAACTCCCTGGAAAAAGAAAAGTCCATCTTCGTGCTCACCCACTCCAAACAGCCTCCTCGTCGTTCGGTCCTGCATAACACACAACGTGGAAGTGATTTGAATCTAACAATTAAATGCATCTAATAATTGTGTTACGGATAATAAATTGTATGCCAAATTGGACACATAAAGAATATTTTCCAGTTTCAATCCGCCAGGTAGTATAATAGTTCCTTCATGTGTGGCATGGGAGGTTCGACCGTCCGGAAGTCCCACCGGGCACTTTTCAATCACCCGTACATTCACTAAATTACCCAACATACCGGTCACGTGATGAGTAGCCCCGGTATCAATTATCCACGAACAATCACTTGTTAAACAATCTTTAGTTTTGGCAAGATTCAAGAGGTCAAGTATGCCTTGCCACTGTGCCGATGTTAAATTGGAAAAACCACCATGCTCGGCTGTTTCTTGCACATTCAGTCCACCGGAAATGCGGTTTCGGCGAGCTCACTGTTGCTTTATTTACACGAACTGAGCTGTGATCAGTCCGGCCCAAACCCGCTGCTCTTCCAGATCCCTGTTCATAAGCAAAAAAAGATGTTGCTAACCTCTTCATTACGGCACATCACATATGATGGTTCTCTTTCATATTTATCTTCTGCAACCATTAATGACCTATGGCTTCTTACAAAAGGATGGCCACGGGTGATTTCTTTTGAATCAGAACCTCCACTTGGATAACCTTTATTCTTCACCGGGCCATATTTTGTTTCAACATCATCCTTCATAGGCAGCGATTCCCTTCTCGACATAGCAAGAGCACAACCATCGTGCCTGAAGAAATCATCTGGATCAGAAAAGAAACGCAAAAGATATCTCTGGATTTGATGAAGATCAACATGATTTTCTGATTTGGCCCGAACATCGGCCTTCTTCTCAAGCGCACCTCCGGCTGCCATGGTTTGAAGGTCATGCCGACCTTGAACCTGTACCAACGTAGGTTTTTTTTTTTAAGTGATGTAACCTTGCTCCGATACCATGATAAATTTAATCAGTCGAATAATTTTTCCTTGTCATTCACCATTTACAGTCGTACATATATATAGCCATCTCCAGGCCTTGAACATCTATACATAATGTCTGAAATACCCTTCTAGAAAATACAATAAATAAAATTTCATAATATTAATATAAATCCGTAATATCCTTTTCAAACAATTCCTTAGATGACGTCGAAGATGTGTAGTGGTACCACTAGCCAATTTGGCTAACAATTCCTTACGGTGATTGCATTGTACTTTTTCAATGATTCCAAGCTTGACGATTGTCATTTCGTCCCAAACTTTCGAGAACTTTTTTCTTTGTTTCTTTTTATATCCTTCTTCTGGAAGTTGGTCATCATCTTCACTTTCTTTTTCATCAATTTCTACATCCACCCTTTCTTGTTCAACTTCTTGATCTTGGGTATCATCATCATAATGGTCCACATGAAAGTTCTCATCAATTGCAAGCAAAATATTTTTTGACATATCTGAAAAAATCGACTTTTATCTGATGACATTAAAGCAGCTAGATAGGAATTGTAACTAAAATAAAAATAAAAATAACTTTTTTCCAGTTTTTGAATGTTAAGTCAAAAGAAATTGTGTGAACTGTGAAGTCAATCAAGCATCCATTCTATGTTCATTCATTCATCAAACGAAAAAAACTAAAATATATAATGGATTCATTTGCCCTCTCTTCTTTAAACCTTAGGCTTCCAAAAAAAAGGTTTTCACGGTTTATCAATCAACGATATGCTTTCTTCGTTCATTCAAAACAAAATGCAATCGGACCTTTACAAACCAAAGTGGATACAAAAGGGTTACAACCAACCTTGAATTTGGAAAAATACGTAATGGATTACAGAGAAGAGAATCAACCACCAATAAATTGGAAAACGTTTCTACCAGAATTTTAACAGCCGTTTGCATATTTCTCATATATCAATTGAATCCGACACCATAGTTCAAATTAGTGAAGCAGAAGAGAATATCATCTTACATGTTGCTTGGTGGAGCCTCGGATCTTTTGAATTCTTGTTCTTCAGCAATTTGGACCTCTACTCTTCTGCAATTATGATGTTCTGATTTTTGAAATTGATGTGGCATAGCTGAATATTGAAGATGAAGAATATATAGGGCTGAGACTTGAGAGAATTCAATGGATTTTTCTAGTCTTTGTCCGCAAGTATTCTGAGTCCAGATTAAATGAAATGTCTTCTAGGAAATCGAAGAAGTAAATTAGAAGATGCGCAAGAAATGAAGAGTTATATATAGTAGCTGGCCACATAAGGGAACTCACCAGCCACTGGGAAAATCGGGTAGGAGAAGTACCAATTTGGTACTAGGTTACTTGGTTTATCAATTTTGGGTTATATGTAGTATATATATGGCATGTTCGCGAAGTGAATCGAGCGCTCGTGAGCTTAGGCTCGTGTTCGTTCGTTAACAAGACCGGCCTAATTTTGTGTTTGAGCTCGATTCAATACATTAAATAAACAAACGAAATCGAGCTTAATCGAGCTGAATGCGAGCTTGTTCATGAACAGCTCGGTTCATTTATAGCTCTATGAGACATGCATCCGGTGTAGAATATGTTATTGCGCAACCATGAGTCATCTTCAACATTAATGGCATTTAGACAACGTCTTACAACCAAAGATTCTCCCTTTTTAAACAAGAGTGATAATTTGGACAGTCAGTAGCAATGTGCCCAAATCCCTTGCATTTGAAACATTGTTTTTGATTGCCTTGGCCACTTCATTTTATAGAACCATCATAAAATTATTTGGCTACAATATTTATTTGTTTTGAATCATTCTATGGTGTCAAAGAAGAAGATGTACTCCCTCGGTTGAAAGTTTCATTACTTGAAGAGAAATGACTACCAAATCGATTCGATTCCTATTGTTGTTTCTCAACATTGAGAGCTAGTTTGAAAACACCATTGTAAGCCCATTATGGTTGTAATTGAACAACATTTCCAATCTCATGCTTAAGTCCTCCTAAGAAACGAGCAATAGTTTGTTCTTCCGGCTCCAAAATATCACATCTTATCATGAGATTATCAAATTCAGCAATATAATCTTCCACCGAGAGATCTTTTTGTTTGAAATTATGATACTTGAGAAAGCATCTTAACAATAATTATCTGGCAATTTTTTTTTGCGTAACTCATTCTTCATCTTGTCCTATGATTGGATCTTTTGCGTCACGAGCTCGTTGTTTCTTTAGGTGTTCCCACCAAATTGATGCATATTTCTTTAACTTAATTGCAACATATTTCACATTTTTATCTTCAAGAATTTCCTCGAATTCAAATATTCTCTCAACATTGTTGAGCCAATCAATGAACTCATTAGATTCATTGTTCCCATCAAAATCCGGAATATCGACCTTGATGTCAAAATATTTATCCCAAACATTTCTTTGTCGTTGTCTTTGACCACGAATTGTGTTGTCACTTGAATCACCATTCCTATCATGAAATGGATTAAAATACTCCTCATAATTATCAGAAACAACTTCTGAATCACGACCCTCAATATCATGATTCAAAGGTTCACGAGCAAGGCGTCGCTGTTGCACTTGTCTCCTTAATTCATCCAACTCGATAGCTCGAAGGTCCCTTTCACGAGCTACAGGGTTTTCAGTATTCGGTCTGTTCCGTCTTCGACCAACCATTGTCACCAAAGCGATCTGATACCAACTTGAAACCAGGAAAAATGTAGGAGAAAAATAGGAGGTAACTCAAGGTACGATTCAACACTCACGACTCTAGGAATCCACGAATAGTTTAGAGCAAGATAAAAGAAGATAACATCTTCTAAACAAGCTTAAGAGATAAATATAATTTTATATTGATTGTTCTCTATTTTGCCTTTAGTACACCAGATATTTTTACTACAATATTTGAAAATTCAAGACTACAAGCATTTAAGTCTAGTTCATGTACTTAAATATTCTCTGTGTTTTTAACAAATTCTAGGAAGTCTTCACATATTCCTATGGCAAAAATTACATACATACATTCATGTATCTAATAAGTATACATGTATTTAGATAAAGATTAATAAAAAAAACACCAAGAATTGGTTCTTCTTGCAAAATTCCCGCATGACATGTAATTCTGCCACCTTTTAGTAAAATGACCATAACTTATTGTAAGAATATTATTTTTGAACACCGTTTTTTGCATTGGAAACTAGACTCAAAGGCATTTCCATCGGTATATGGATTGCATAGTAATTCATAACCAAAGTGAGCAGATTACTTTGGGAAGTTGTCTTGATATGCAAAATTTTCCCGTGTCATTCTCCCTCGGTTGGAAAAATTTATCCCGAGTTTCTTTCCTCGATCAAATGGATGTCCAAATAATTTTATCCACTTTTTTGCGTAAAGAGAGTCAACAGAATAACTCTTTGCATATATCATATCAGAAGAATCCATATGCGCCTTCATTTTGCGATACCCATGACAATATTGTTGTAGCTAATGAGATGATGAAGATTTTCCCCACAAATGTGTAGATGCCGGAACATTTATTTATTCGACATGCGGTTCAAAAACAAAAAAAAGATGCAATCACTATCTTCAAGAAACCCAACTTATTTCGCAACTTTGTTAGCTTCACCCGTGAGAGTCTTTCCATTTTGGCATAAATCAAAAACTTTATCATAACATTGATCTTTATCGATAAAATCATGATCATTAAATGTCATCTCCTATTTAAAAACATCACCTTCATTTTCAAAGATTGGAACATGATTACCATCTGAACCATCACCAAAATCATCACAAATGATTTTGTCTTCAATGACATTTTCTTCATCACAAAAAACTGGATATTCATCATAAACTGGAAAAGATTATTGAACTTGTATCCCATGAACTTTCAATTCAGTAATTTCTCCATCAATAATGTCATCACAAATTTTCAAATGAGACGTGCATCCGGTGTAGAATATGTTATTGCGCAACCATGAGTCATCTTCAACATTAATGGCATTTAGACAACGTCTCACAACAAAAGATTATCCCTTATTCCCATAAGTAATTTTGTCTTCATTATCTGATTCATCATGAATTGGGGTTGTCTCACATGGTTCCTCCTCAAATTCTTGTTTTTCAACAAGAGTGATAATTTTACGATTTGGACAGTCAGCAGCAATGTGCCCAAAGCCCTTGCATTTGAAGCATTGTTATTGATTGCCTCGACCACTTGATTTTATAGAACCATCATAAAATTCTTTGGCTACAATATTTCTTTGTTTTGAATCATTCAATGGTGTCAAAGAAGAAGAAGCACTACCTCGGTTGAAAGTTTCATTACTTGAAGAGAAATGACTACCACATAAATTTGATTCCTTTTGTTGTTTCTCAACGTTGAGAGCTAGTTTGCAAACATCATTGTAAATCCAATATGGTTGTAATTGAACAACATTTTCAATCTCATGCTTAAGTCCTCCTTAGAAACGAGCAATAGTTTGTTCTTCCGGCTCCAAATATCTCATCTCATCATGAGATTATCAAATTCAGCAATATAATCTTCCACCGAGAGATCTTTTTGTTTGAAATTATGATACTTGAGAAAGAATTTTAACTATAATAATCTAGCAAATTTTTTTGCGTAACACTTTCTTCATCTTGTCCCATGATTGGATCTTTTTCTTGCGGTCATGAGCTCGTTGTTTCTTTAGGTGTTCCTATTGGTCCCTTGGAAAGGCTAACAAAAGTTTAGAGGGGGGGGGGTGAATAAACTTGTCACCAAAAGTTCACCCAAAAACAGAATCTTAAACTAGATTAAATTCAGCTTAAAAACTTGTGCGGAGTTAAGCTAACTTAGCTGAGTATAAGTCAAAACTGACTTATTCATAACTGAGTTAACCGGCAGCGGATTAAATTAAGCCTTTGTAAAATATGAGTTATCAGTTAAAGTGCTGACTCAGTTTCTGATGTTTGCTGAGTATGTGAACTAGATTAAATATAAGTACAATGCAGTAAGTAAGTGCGTAAAGTAAATAAACAAGAATTATAGATGTTCCAAGTGGTGTAATCCTGTCAGTCCTCTCTTCCCCTGTGATGTAGAAGCCAAATTCACTATGTTCTTGAGGTTTACAGTTACAAGACACAAAGTAAATTCTAGGCACTTGATTGTCCTTCACTAATCCCTAGTTTCACAATCTTCCAGCTTCAGTCTTCAACAGGTAGGATCGCTGTTTGAACTAAGCTTTCTACACTGGTCCTTAGAGGGTTGAATTGCCTCTTCACCAGCTCATCACAAACACAGTCTCCCTGACTGCACTCAACTGTCCTTCACATCTTCTTGGTGTTTCACTGTTTAAACCTTTGATTAAATCAAAGTTGAGACTTGAATCAATAACTATGATTCAATTCTGATTTGAGCTTTTTCTTCTAGATATAAAAGTTATGCACGGCTCTGTTTTTCTTCAAATAATTTTTCTTGATCTTTCTTTGAATGCTTATGAACACTTAAAGAAATTTCTTGATCTTGCAATAAAGTGCTTAGCAGGAATTCTTATGATTTGATTTCCCCCTTAGTATGATCTTTCTTGATTAAATTGATTCTTAGAATTCCACACTGCTTCTTGTGTTAGAAGCAGTCCATTTATAGGGGTTTCCCTAACGGTTAGATCATTTGGATTTGAATCCTTATAGCCGTTAGTGGTCCTGCTTTCTCTGTTTGTATGTCAGTGTCAGAAAGGACACTTTTACAGACCAATTAACATTCTTGATTCATAACGGTCTGATTTCTCTTCAGCTAAAAACTGATTTAACCATGACGTAGTCAGTTCCAGTTTTTAAGAGCATTAACTGAGTTTTTACTCTTCTTCAAAATCTCAGTACTCTTTTCTTCATCTAATTACAAATGACTAAATCAGAGTACACCATCCAATTAATCATGTAAGATATCATTGTCCTTATGATTCTTAGGCCTTGATCTAAGATCCATAAAGTCAGTTCAAGTCATCACAATCTTGCCTGAAGTCTAACTTTACAGTCTCGACTTAGTCTTCATAAACTGAGTTTGAACCCTCAGTTCTTCTATCTTCTAGATAAGCCAACTGAGTTTGTACCCTTAGCGAACTTGCCTTCTTCAGTTCTGTCTTGGTGTAATCTGAGTCAGTTTTCTGAAAACTCTTATGGATCTCAGTTCTCTTAGGATATATACCTCAATTTCTAAGTTCAGGACCGAGAAATATTACAGTGCTTGCCTGATTTAACTTATACAAATATCAGACTTTATTAAATCCTATACATTGATTTTTAGACATCTTTTTGCTTTGCACTATAAAAGCTAGTTATGACACTTCATCAATGGGGTCCAAAATAATAACTGAATTAGTGATGAATCATCATCAAAACATTAATTTTATTTCCAACAATTTCCCCCTTTTTGATGTTGTCAATACCCTCCTTAAAAGAAATGCAAAAAGATAAAAACAAAACAAATAAAAAAAAATGAACAACAACAAAACGAACTGAGAAACTGAGATTTTATTATAGATACTGAGATACAATACAGAGTATTAAAATACAATACATGAAAAGAAACTAAGTGCCAGCTTCTCTTTCTTTTACTTGTCAGCTCCATTGTCATATCTTTCAGCGTATTCTCTCATGGCTTCATTAGTTGTTGTGCTTTCAATTCCTTGAATACTTGCATAGATGTTCCATGAGTTAGACATTTTGTGTTTACTGAAAATTTTGCTTTTGAAAAGTAAAGCAAATACAAACACTATGTGTCTCAGTTTTTCAATTGTACCAGTTTTTAGTAATTCCAAAACAAACTCAGATTCCTCTTTATCAACTTTTGCTGATACTTTTTCCAAAGTGCCATTTCTCTCCATTTTGTTTAGTTTGTGCCAGTAATGCATAATTATCTTTTTCATACTAAGAATAGTTGATAAAGATTGTTCTCTAGATTCTCCTTCTTTTAAGGGCATGTCTTTGAAGATGTTGTAAAGACGAGCATCTAGACCAATCCTTTTCTCAGTTGGTTCAGCAAACTTTGCAATAAGTTTATTGGAAATAATAATTTATGTTTTGATGATAATTCATCTTATTTGTTAAAATATTATCTTAACCCCATTGATGAAGTGCTGAAGCCAGCTGTTATAGTGAAAAGCTAAAAGATGTCTAGAACTGAATGTATAATGTTTTCTAGAGTCTGATATTTGTATAGGTTACATCAGACAAGCATTGTAATTGTTAGTGTGTCGTAAAACTGAAAACTGGAAATCATTTAGAAAACTGGAAATCATCAAGACAAGCAAACTGACTCAGAATACACCTACATGGAATTGAAGAAGGTAAGTTCGCTGAGAGTTACAGACTCGGTTGGCTTATCTAGAAGATTGAAGAACTGAGGGACACAGACTCAGTTATTGAAGAATGAAGAACTGAGGGTTCAAACTCAGTTATGAAGATTACAAGTCGAGACTTGTAAAGTTAGACTTCAGGCAAGATTGTGGTGACCTGAACTGACTTTATGGATCTTGTATGAAGACCTAAGAATCATAAGGACAATGAGTTATTAGATGATAATGAATCATGATGTACTCTGATTAAGTCAATAATAATCAGATGAAAACTGGAGTACTGATATTTGAAGAAGAGTAAAATGTCAGTTAATGCTCCAAGACAGTTAGGAAACTGACATAGGAAAAACTCAGTACAAAACTGATAAGTAAACTCACTTTTGTAAGTCAGCCATCTAACAAACTGAAAGTACAGTCGAACGTTATAAAGAAAGCGATTTCATTGGATGAAGTACTGACGCAGCAGAACGGTCAGAAAATATAGCCGTTGCAAGATAGACGTTGATACAATTCAAATTGAAGCCAGTTGAACGTTGGACTTCACACTATAAATAGAAGACTTTGCACTAACAACAAAAACATAGAACAAATCATATACAAGAATTAACAAGCAATATTGTGCATCAGTCTGTTTGAATTGCTATCATCTCTGAACTATAACAAGATCACATTTAGTATTTCTTCAAGTGTTCAAGATACAAAGAATTCATCAAGAATCCAACGCTTTGAAGAACCACAAACAAGAATCAAATTATTGATTCTCAGCCAAACTTTGATTCAACATCAAAGGTTTTAGACTGTGAAACAAACCAGGAAGGTTTCGCCAAGGATAGTTGTGACAAGCAGTCGGGTAGACTGTGTTTGTGATGGTAGCTGGTGAAGAGGAAATCCTACCCTCTAAGGACCAGTGATTCAAGCATTTGAAGAGCAGCAATTCTACCTGTTCTACAACTGTTTAGATAGTGAAGCTAGGGATTAGCCAAGGACTATTGTTTAGGACTTTTTGTAACAGCTTACCTCAAGAAGTTCTAGTGGAATTTTCCTCCGCACCACAGGGGAAGAGAGGACTGACAGGATTACACCACCTGGAACCTCTATAATTTCCGCCTTACTTACTTTACGCATTTATTTATTTATTCAGCATTTACTTACAGCATTGTGATACTTGATTGTTATACTCCTTACTGTCATAACTGACATTCACCAGAATTCAGTTCACAACACTCAGTTTTCATAATAGAATAACAAGATCAAGATAAAGGCTAAAATCATATCCGCTGCCGGTTGACTCAGTTTCAGCTTAAGTCAGTTTGACTTAATCTCAGCTTTGTCAGCTTAACTCCACACAAGTTTTTTTTTAACTGAATCTTAATTTGTTTTAAATCCACTTTTTAGGGAAAAGTTTATTCACCCCCCCTCTAAACTTGTGTTAGCCTTTCCAAGGGACCAAAAAAGTTCCATTTCCTCATCAGTAAACTCTCCTCTAGCTTTCTTCAGTTCGATCAGTTTATCATCATTTCTTTCCATAACTTTTGGCATATCAAACTCATTGACTTTTAACATATCTAAAATTTCCCCCTTATTGACATCATTCTTATCGATCAAGCTCTTGATGTAGGAGTTGAGATGCTGCTGGTTTGATGCCAATATGGTTTGAGCTAGAACTGAGTCTTTCATTCCATTTTCCATCAAGGTCATTCTGTCAACCAAATTGTTAAGAATGTCTTCCCATCTATCTGTTGTTTCAGCTTTCCTTGAATTGTTTTCAATGGTTGTTTTGCGAATTTCAATCAAGGTGTTCTGACAATTGTCTCTGACAGTGTTGGAAATAAAATTTATGTTTTGATGATAATTTATCTTATTTATTATAATTTTATCTTAACCCCATTGATGAAGTGCTGAAGCTAGCTGTTATAGTGGAAAACTAAAAGATGTCTAGAACTGAATGTATAAGTTTTATTAGAGTCTGATTTTTGTATAAGTTACATCAGACAAGCACTGTAATTGATAGTGTGTCATAAAACTGAAAACTGGGAATCAATTAGAAAACTGGAAATCATCAAGACAAACAAACTGACTCAGAAAACACCTACAGAAGAAGGTAAGTTCGCTGAGAGTTACAGACTCGGTTGGCTTATCTAGAAGATGGAAGAACTGAGGGACACAGACTCAGTTATTGAAGAATGAAGAACTGAGGGCACAAACTCAGTTATGAAGATTAAAAGTCGAGACTGTAAAGTTGGACTTCAGGCAAGATTGTGGTGACCTGAACTGACTTTATGGATCTTGTATGAAGACCTAAGAATCATAAGGACAATGAATTCTTAGATGATGAATGTATCATGGTGTACTCTGATTAAGTCAATTATAATTAGATAAAAACTGGAGTACTGATTTTTGAAGAAGAATAAAATCTCAGTTAATGCTCCAAGTCAGTTAGGAAACTGACATATGAAAAACTGACAAGGAAACTCGTTTTATAAGACAGCCATCCAACAAACTGGAAGTACAATCGAACGTTGTAAAGAAAGAAATTTCATTGAATGAGTCACTGACACAGCAGGAACGGTCAGAAAATATAACCATTGCAAGATATACGTTGATACAATTCAAATCAAAGTCAGATGAACGTTGGATTTCACACTATAAATAGGAGACTTTGCACAAACAACAAAAGCAGGAGACTAAGAATATATACAAGAATCAACAAGCAATTTTGTGCACTCTATTTGAATTGTCATCATCTCCGAACTATAACAAGATCATATCTAGTATTTCTTCAAGTGTTCAAAGCTACAAAGAATTTATCAAGAATTCAACACTCTGAAGAACCACAAACAAGAATCAATTTATTGATTCTCAGCCCAACTTTGATTCTATTTCAAAGGTTTAGACTGTGAAGCAAACCGGGAAGGTTTTGTCAAGGACAGTTGTGACAAGCGATCGGGTAGACTGTGTTTGTGGTGGTAGCTGGTGAAGAGGCAATCCTACCCTCTAAGGACCAGTGGTTCAAGCATTTGAAGAGCAGCAATTCTACCTGTTCTACAATTGTTTAGATAGTGAAGCTAGAGATTAGCCAAGGACTATTGTTTAGGACTTTTTGTAACAGTTCACCTCAAGAAGTTCTAGTGGAATTTTCCTCTGCACCACAGGGGAAGAGAGGATGTACAGGATTACACCACATGGAACCTCTATAACATCCGCCTTATTTACTTTACGCATTTACTTACAGCATTGTGATACTTGATTGTTATACATCTCACAGTGACATTCACCAGAATTCAGTTCACAACACTCAGCTTTCATAACAGAATAACAAGATCAATATAAAGGCTAAAATTATATCCGCTGCCAGTTGACTCAGTTTTAGCTTAAGTCAGTTTGATTTAATCTCAGCTTAGTCAGCTCAACTCCACACAAGTTTTATCTGAACCCTAATCTGTTTTAAATTCAGTTTTTGGTGACAAGTTTATTCACCCCCCCTCTAAACTTGTGTCAGCCTTTCCAAGGGATCAACAATTGGTATCGGAGCGGTGTTTCTTTAACCGTATATCATTTGCTCGTTATCCTCTAGTTGTTCTTATTTGAAAGCTCAGTTTTAAATAAATCTACTGTCAGTCTTCACTCACTCACAATGGATAACAATCAATATGCAAGACAAATTCTTATGTGCAACATGGACAGATTTGACGAATACAAACGTCGTATGCAGGCATTCCTAGCAGCTACTCATGATGAAATGATGGATGTACTCACTGATGGACCAATCCAGATCACCTACATGCAAACTGAAGGTGACAGACAAGTTCGAGTTCCAAAACCCAAATCTGAATGGACTAGTGATGATCGCAAGCGAAACAATCTCAACAATGTTGCCATGGACTTTATCCTCAGAACCCTTGACAGCAACATGTACGTGAAGGTGAAAGAATGCACAACTACCAAAGAAATGTGGGACAAACTTCAGTTAGTTTGTGAAGGAACAGATTCAATCAAGGAAAATAAAATTTCCGTTGCAAAGCAAAAGTTTGAGAATTTCAAGATGAAATCTGGAGAAACCATCGATCAAATGGAGACAAGATTCGGTGCTATTATGGATGAACTAGATCTACTTAAGATTGAATACTCAAAGAAAGTCATCAACACTAGAATATTGAAGGCATTGCCAATGTGCTGGAAAATGAAGGTCACTGCTATGGAAGAATCCAGGAGACTTGATGTAGAAGATTCATTCAAGATCTTTTCAGATCTGAAAGCTTATGAATTCAGTGAAGATTTCACAACCACAGCTGCAATAATCAAAGCTCTGGAAGAACCAAAGACCACAGCACTTGCAGCAGCCTCAAACGAGATTCAAGAAAACTCATCTAACAATATTCATGAATTGGATGAAATGGAAGAACAAATGGCTCTAATGATGAACAGAATTCGAAGAATGAAGAGTGGACATCCAGTCACTCAAAAGTTCATCAAAAGGACTCTTGAGAAAAGAAAAGACGATGAATACCTCTGTTTCAACTGCAAGAAACCAGGACACTATAAAGCTGAATGTCTAGAACTGATCAAAAAGACACCACCAAGGAGAGTTGGTAGAAGAGCACTTCTTGCTGGAGATGAATCAGATTATGAAGCCGGTACTGAAAGATTATCAGATGACACAGCTTTAATGGCACACATGGAAGATCCAAATGAGGTATGTGAATCAAACTCTAAATACTCCTCAGCTCAGATTTCCATGATGAATGCATGTTCTTCGACTGCTGACTCCAATCCAAAAAATCTAAAATTAGAAGAAACTCTTGATGAATTGATGAATCAGCTAGTAACCATACAAGCTGGTTATGAATCAATCAAAGCTGAAAAAGAAAGTCTAATTCTTAAAGTTGAAAGATTGAAGTCTGAACTAAAAATGTTGAAACTAACTAAAACCGATAAAGGAAAGATTCGACATCGCCTCATCGCATCGAAAAGAAAGAATCGAATCATTTGCTCAATCAAGTTCAATTACTGGATTCAAATCAGGAAAGCCATATGGAGACAAAACTGGGTTAGGATTTGATACACAACAATCTTCGAAGAATGGAACTAGCAAAGCCGGTGGGCTGAGTACCAAAACTGGTATTAAGTTTGTAGTTGAGCAAGTTCCACAAACTGAGAAAATTGCTGAACCAGTAAAGCCAGTATCACACAGGATAAATCAATTTTCTAAAAAGACAACTGTATCTACTTACAAAACTAAATCAAATGGTAGACCAGCTGTATTCAATGGAAACCGACGCGGCAAATCAACTTCCAGATCCACAAAAACCAATGAAGTCAGGAACCAGAAAAATTACAATCAAAACAAATCCAAGAATGTCAATCATTCAAAGATTCACACATTCCGGGGGAAAGGAAGGTTGTATCCCTATGATGATGATTGGAATTTTACTGAATTTGTTATTAAAACTAATAATGACAATCATTCCAGACCGAAAACTTATCACAAGTTTCAGTCCAAAAATCAGCAGAGGACTAATCTCAGTTCTCAGCATAAGTCACAGTACAAAGGTCAATATAGACCTCAGTACAGAAGGAATGGTGGTTATCACTCCAGCCTTAATAACAAAAATCAACATGGAAACAAATTACAGTCAGAAGATTCGAGAAATCATATAAATAAGACACAATCCAAACATAGATGCTATGGGAGTGTGGCTTACATATATGAAAACAAGTGCAACAATATCTGAAGAATTCCTAAAGGGTATATTCCCAGAGTTGTTCTGACAACTGACCCTCATAGACCCAAACTGAGTTGGGTACCTAAATATTTCTAATTTTCACTGCATGATATATGGTACTTTGACAGTGGTTGCTCTAGACACATGACAAAGAGCAAAGACTGTCTCAGTAATTTCGTTGAAAAGAATGGACCAAAAGTTAATTTTGGAAGTAAAGATAAACCAGGTTACACCGAGGCTTTGGCACCTTAATCGAAAATGGACTTACAATCAAGAATGTATCCTATGTAGAAGGACTACACTACAATCTACTCAAAGACAAGTCAATTTTGTGATATGGGATACAAAGTTACTTTTGATAAAGAATTCTCGTCGTCATCATCGCCGAATCGGCTTATCAAGTTGTCCTAGCCGGAAGAAGGAAGGAAAACATGTATGTGGTAGATTGGACAACAGCCGTCGCTGAAACTTGTTTGCTTGTGCATACCAAATCAGGAATCAGTTGGCTGTGGCACAAGAAACTGAGTCATCTCAACTTTGATGACATCAATACACTTTTTAAGAAGCAGCTAGTCATTGGACTACTAGAGATATCATATAAGAAGGACAGCTTATGTGATGCGTGTCAACAGGGAAAACAAACAAAGGCAAGTTTCAAGACCAAGTCTCAGCATTCAACAACCAGACATCTAGAATTGCTACATATGGACTTATTTGGACCTATTACACCAATTAGTATCAGTGGAAAGAAGTATACATTGGTGGTAGTAGATGATTTTTCAAGATATACCTGGGTAATCTTTCTAACCAAGAAAAGTGAAACCAAGCAAAAACTCACTGAACTTCTTAAGAGACTTCAGAATCAGAAAGGAGTTTCAGTTGTGAAGATAAGATCTGATAAAGGAACTGAATTCCTCAACAGTGTGATTATTGAATATTGTGAAGAAAATGGTGTTTTACACCAACTTGCTGCCACAGGAACACCTCAACAAAATGGTGTAGCAGAAAGAAGAAACAGAACGCTCAAAGAAGCCGGAAGGACTATGATTTGTGAAGCTAAACTGCCTAAAAGATATTAGGAAGAAGCAGTAAACACAGCTTGTTACACTCAGAACAGAGCTCTCATGAACAAGAGACATGAAAAGACTCCTTATGAAATTTGGAATGGAAGAAAACCAAATGTTTCATACTTTCATACGTTTGGAAGCAAATGTTTCATACACAATAATGGAAAAGATCAACTTCACGTTTTTCAACCCAAAGCTGATGAAGGAATTTTCCTAGGATATTCAAGTGTCAGCAAAGCATTCAGAGTATTAAATAAAAGGACACTCAAGCATGAAGAATCAATACATGCAGTATTTGATGAACCAAATTTTCCTGGTGAAACAACTGAAGATCGACCGAACCGAGTTCCTCGGTCTCGCTTACCAATCACACCGTAACTCGTTTCGCTTGATATTGGAAGACTACAAATTTCAGAATGTTCAGATCAAGATCAGCCTCAGTTTCCAACTACTCAACAACTTGAACAACATCAATCAGACTCAGTTGAACAAATTCAAGAACCATTTTTTGAAGAATCAGTTGAACATAATACAAATCAGCTGATACAAACTCACACACATGAATGGATGAGAGATCATCCTGAAGAACAAGTTATTGGTGATACTCAAACTGGAGTTCGAACAAGACATCAACTAGATGCGATGATAGCATGCTTTCTATCTCAATCGGAACCTAAAGAACTTGAAGAAGCCTTGAAAGATCCAGACTGGATATTAGCTATGCAAGAAGAACTTAATGAATTTGAGAGAAATCAAGTATGGGAACTGGTAGATAAACCAGTTCATGTCAATATCATTGGAACCAAATGGGTTTTCAGAAATAAACTTGATGAAGATGGAAATGTCATTAGAAACAAAGCCATACTAGTAGCCAAAGGATACTCTCAAGCAGAATGCATAGATTTTGATGAAACTTACGCACCAGTCGCAAGACTAGAAGCAATCAGACTTTTTCTTGCTTATGCAGCTCACAAGAAATTCAAAGTTTATCAGATGGATGTTAAAAGTGCGTTTCTAAATGGAATTCTTGAAGAAGAAGTGTATGTTCAACAACCACCTGGATTTGAAATCAAGGATCACACTGATAAAGTTTTCAAACTAAGGAAAGCTCTTTATGGACTTAAACAAGCACCAAGAGCTTGGTATGAAACTCTGTCTCAATTTTTGGTAGATAACGGATTTATCAAAGGAACAATCGACAAAACATTATTCAGGATGAAGAATGGAGAAGATACTCTACTTGTTCAAATTTATGTTGATGATATCATCTTTGGATCAGAAAATGAACAGCTTTGTGAGAAATTTGCAAGTTTGATGAAAAGCAAATTCCAAATGAGTATGATGGGAGAATTAAATTATTTCCTAGGATTGCAAGTTAAACAACTAGCCGATGGAATCTTCATTCATCAAACCAAATATACAAGAGAACTTATCAAAAAGTTTGGTATGGAGAAATCTACTGGAATTTCTACACCAATGGGGACCAACATCATATTAGATGGAGATAAAGAAGGTAAAGATGTTGATCAAACACTCTACAGAAGGATGATTGGATGCTTACTCTATCTTACAGCAAGTAGGCCAGACATATCTTTTACTGTCGGTGTTTGTGCAAGATTTCAGTCAAGACCAAATGAAAGCCATCTCAAAGTTGTGAAAAGAACTTTAAAATATCTAAAAGACACAGATGGAGTTGGTATTTGGTATTCGAAAGAAGGAGAATTCAAGCTAATTTCTTACTCAGATTCAGACTATGCTGGATGCAAAGTGGACAGAAAAAGCACATCAGGCACATGTCAGTTATTAGGAAATAGACTTGTGTCATGGTTTAGCAAGAAGCAAAACTCAATCTCAACTTCAACGTTAGAGCCGAATATATAGCACCGGAAGTTGTTGTGCTCAAGTTTTACGGATCGGACAACAATTAAGAGACTATGGGATAGAAGAATGAACAATTCCCATAATGTGTGATAACACAAGTGCAATTGCAATTACCGATAATCCAGCTTTTACATTCAAGAACAAAGCACATTGATGTTCGTCACCACTTTATAAGAGATCATGCGAGAAAAAATGATATAACAGTTCTTTATGTACCTACGAAGATCGGTTGCGTACATCTTTACTAAGCCACCGGACAAAGAGAGATTTGCAAAATTAAGAACCGAGTTGGGAATAATCAAAGTCGGTTAAGCGAGATTCGTCAAGGGGATTAATCTTTGTTATGTTGGGTGCGCTCACTTAACGTATTAGTCATTGACATCAACAATCTCAAACTGACAAATTGGAAGAATTTGACAAAACTGAACAATTTGATAGGAACTGAATTATCTATAAAACTGAAATCAGCATCAGTTTTCACTTTATTCAAATTTGGTCAAAGGTTGATAAGATAGAATCAACAGCGGTTATATCGCATTAAATTGCCACAGCTTCTTTTTGTCGATTTCGTGTGTACACCCCACGATTGTCAGAAAGCAGTACATGTATCGGTTATCAAAACCATCATGGAATTTGAAAAGTTGTACCACTCAACCGCCAGAATATCCTACCTATTTACTTAATCTCTGTTCTCACTATTTTTCTTATTAAGAAAAACAGACTCTTTTCAAACCTACCCTTCAAAATCAAATTTCTTTGTGTTCACACACAAACATGGCCACCGCAAATGATTCGAAAGACAGACGATTAATCACAGAGCTGGATGAACTAACACTCGAAATGTATGAAGCTATGTGTCAAAACACTCTATTAGCCAGCTGTATACGAGACAAAATCAAAAAGCAACCAGGATTGAACAATGTTCTCGAAGTTCGCTTCAAAGAAAAATGAGATGTGGAAGGCATTTTGCAGTTTTGGCAAAATATGCGATTAATCAGGGACTCCTTGATTACAACAGTTCGTGGAGATCGCATTGTGATCAATGAAAGAGTTATGAGATCACTCTTTGGGTTCGTAAATTCAACAACAACTTCAACAGAGTTAGCAACCCTACCATTGGAGAAAGAAGATTTTCTCGCAATGATTACTTCGTCTACAGAACCAATCGTACCTGGTGTTCATGTCGACAAAATCAAGCCGGAATTTGGACATCTCAAAGCGATGGCTCAAGAACACATCATTGGAAAATCCAAAGGGATTAATATACTTTCGGAAGAAAATATTTTGCTGATGAACATAATCTGGGACAACATAGAATTTAATTGGGCAGGTTATATAGTCAATCAATTCAAGAAGCAATATTTAGTCCGAATTAGAAAGTATGGCAAAAGCTCAAGTCAAGGACAAGTAACGATGGCGATTCCGACCGAAGAAAACTCTTAGTGGAATCATTCAGTTTTATTTGGAAAGAATTAAGGAAGGGAAGCAAGCAAGGGAAACTGTGACATCGAAGGAAATCACAGAAACAACTTTCCAACATGAAGCAAAACAGTCAACTGTGTCTCAAAGAAGAACCGAACACGAGAGGGACCAAGCGAAAATCAGAATCCACAGAAGAAAGATCAGTTGTAAGATGCTTGTACCCTGAAATCTCAAGTGAGATAGCACCTACTGAGGGGGAACAACAATTGACAACTGAAGATACTCAAGAGAATGTCACTGCTAATCTTACTTCTCAAACACAACAGCAGTCAGTTCAACAATCGGCACCAGTCTTCGAAGCTGACAAAGTCATAAGGCTGATGAAAATGAAACTTCAACCAGAAGATTCTCGTGATGCCAATTTACAGACTGAAGAAAAATCACTCTTGGAGAAATTGGAAGTAAGAGATCTTTACTCTCTGTTTCCTATTAAGGAATTTCTTGACAACTGTTTCAAAAGGTTTACTGAGTTAGCAAACAGAAGAGAATCAGGCACATCATCTAAAGACAGTTCCCAGAAAAAGGATGATGATGATCATGATAAGTCAAGAAAAGAAGCTGATGATACTACAGTTTTTCAAGCAATCACTCAATCACAACATCCAGTAACGCAAACTGTACCACAGCAAGAAGCATTGTCAGTTGAAAACCAGACAACTGTGAATCAGCAAGCAGGTGATGAAATTAGACAACTAATAGTTTTTGATACTCAGGACAAGGATCAAGTGGAAGCTACATATGATCCCTCTGATTTTCTATCTAAGGAGGAATTGGCCAAAGTTCATGAAAACTTAAAAATAGTACTCAGTCAAAGAGATACATAGAATGGTCTTTTATCAAACATCTCTGGATATCTTGATTATAGAACTAGAACTGATGTTTCGGTTCATGCAAGACTAGAGATGATTCACAAATCAAGTTCAAGTTCTGCTTCAGAGATTGTCTTACTCAAACAACAACTTGAAGATTCAACAAAGCGGTAGATAGAGAAACTCATGCTCAAGCTCATTGGCATATTAATCAAGATATCTACGGGTTAGAAGCTCAACTTAAGGAAGTACTTGTTTCTCAACGACAAATTTCGAAGATCAAAAAGCAACCCATGCACCGGGTAGATCGCTTATATGATGCCAAAAAGGGGGAAGCTGAAGAAGAAAAGCTGAAATTACTCGGAGAAATGAAGCGACTTGAAGAAGAACTACAAAGATACATATCAGATCCTAAATTTTTGAAGAAAGAGTTAACTGAAGATCAACTTATTGCAAAATACAATCAACTTGGAGACAGAAGAGCTACTCTTACAAAGGATCTGTGGACATAGTTTATCAAAGACTACAATCCTATTAAAGCCAAATACAAGGACAAAACATTTGAGGAATCCTTGAACTACTTTTTGTCTGATATTTACTCAAAGCAAAAAATTGCACAACATAAGAAGAATCAAAGGATTGAAGATAAACTGAAGATTAAAGACAAGGTTGAACAAATGAAAACCGATCTAACAGAATTTGAAAAATACTATTTGGAAGACTCAAGCTTACCCAAGCTAATTCAATGGAGAAGATGGAAAGAAAGTAGTCAAGTTGACTACAACAAGACCTTTTCAAAGGAAGACTCCAAACTTGAAGAAGATTTTCGTTTGTATGACAAGGCAAAAAGATATGACTTAGTCATGCAAAAAGCTAAGAAGAAGCTCAGTCTTTAATCATAGATAATTGAACAAAATGCATGTATCCAGTTTTTGCTCATTCTATTGAAAACCAGTTTTTCAGTTTTACATTGTCTCTCATTGTTTTGATCTTTAAGCTTTTCTTTTAGGGAGAGTTTTGGCATCATCAAAAAAGGGGAAATTGTTGGAAATAAAATTTATGTTTTGATGATAATTCATCTTATTTATTATAATGTTATCTTAACCCCATTGATGAAGTGCTGAAGCCAGCTGTTATAGTGGAAAGCTAAAAGATGTCTAGAACTGAATGTATAAGTTTTATTAGAGTCTGATTTTTGTATAAGTTACATCATACAAGCACTGTAATTGATAGTGTGTCGTAAAACTGAAAACTGGGAATCAATTAGAAAACTGGAAATCATCAAGACAAACAAACTGACTCAAAAAACACCTACTAAAGAAGGTAAGTTCGCTGAGAGTTACAGACTCGGTTGGCTTATCTAGAAGATGGAAGAACTGAGGGACACAGACTCAGTTATTGAAGAATGAAGAACTGAGGGCACAAACTCAGTTATGAAGATTAAAAGTCGAGACTGTAAAGTTGGACTTCAGGCAAGATTGTGGTGACCTGAACTGACTTTATGGATCTTGTATGAAGACCTAAGAATCATAAGGACAATGAATTCTTAGATGATGAATGTATCATGGTGTACTCTGATTAAGTCAATTATAATCAGATAAAAACTGGAGTACTGATTTTTTAAGAAGAATAAAATCTTAGTTAATGCTCCAACTCAGTTAGGAAACTGACATATGAAAAACTGACAAGGAAACTCATTTTTATAAGTCAGCCATCCAACAAACTGGAAGTACAATCGAACGTTGTAAAGAAATAAATTTCATTGGATGAGTCACTGACACAGCAGGAACGGTCAGAAAATATAACCGTTGCAAGATATACGTTGATACAATTCAAATCAAAGTCAGATGAACGTTGGATTTCACACTATAAATAGGAGACTTTGCACAAACAACAAAAGCAGGAGACTAAGAATATATACAAGAATCAACATGCAATTTTGTGCACTCTATTTGAATTGTCATCATCTCCGAACTATAACAAGATCATATCTAGTATTTCTTCAAGTGTTCAAAGCTACAAAGAATTTATCAAGAATTCAACACTCTGAAGAACCACAAACAAAAATCAATTTATTGATTCTCAGCCCAACTTTGATTCTATTTCAAAGGTTTAGACGTGAAGCAAACCGGGAAGGTTTTGTCAAGGACAAGTTGTGACAAGCGATGGGTAGATCGTGTTTCGGTGGTAGCTGGTGAAGAGGCAATCCTACCCTCTAAGGACCAGTGGGTCAAGCATTTGAAGAGCAGCAATTCTACCTGTTCTACAATTGTTTAGATAGTGAAGCTAGAGATTAGCCAATGACTATTGTTTAGGACTTTTTGTAACAGTTCACCTCAAAAAGTTCTAGTGGAATTTTCCTCCGCACCACAGGGGAAGAGAGGACGTACAGGATTACACCACTTGGAACCTCTATAACATCCGCCTTATTTACTTTACGTATTTACTTATTTATTTAGCATTTACTTACAGCATTGTGATACTTGATTGTTATACATCTCACAGTCACAACTGACATTCACCAGAATTCAGTTCACAACACTCAGCTTTCATAACAGAATAACAAGATCAATATAAAGGCTAAAATTATATCCGCTGGCAGTTGACTCAGTTTCAGCTTAAGTCAGTTTGATTTAATCTCAGCTTAGTCAGCTCAACTCCACACAAGTTTTATCTGAACCCTAAGCTGTTTTAAATTCAGTTTTTGGTGACAAGTTTATTCACCCACCCCTCTAAACTTGTGTCAGCCTTTCCAAGGGACCAACAGACAGTATCTAATCTTTTCTCCATGTTAGTCCTTTCAGTGTTGCTTTCTTCCAAGGACTTTAACACTTTTCCAAACAAACTGACATCATCCTTCTGAATACGAATCAGCTCATTATGGTAAAATTTGATAATATCCACTTGAGTTGGAATGTCTTTTCCAATTTTAGCTTTTTGCACTTCAGTTTTATCTGATCCATCTTCATTTATTTTTCTATCTTTGATAGGAGTAGGAACAACCTTCTTTAGTTCCTCTTTGTATTCCACAGATTTTCTCCTCTCCTCAGATTGTCTTCTTACTTCTTCCAACCTTGACTGAACAACTCCTCTACCTGGTGATAATTCAATATTGAAATCATTATCATAATTTTCACCTGTTCTATCAGCTTTAGCTTTAGCTATCTCAGCAGAGTTTGGTCAGTTGGGGACTGATAGCCAGTTTCTTCTTCATTTTCAGATTCAGACTGAGTCTCAGAGTCTGAATCCTCACTGCTTTCTTCAGAATTATCTTCATTATCATCATCAACTTTATCATGTTCAGCTTTCTTTTCTTGAAGAGATGCAAGAATTCCTCCATGTAAATTTGGATCTCCCTGTGAATCATCATCGTTGTCATCATTGTCATCTTTCTTAGAACCACCTCCTGCTGTAGTTTTCTTCCAATGGATGTCTCTGATCAACGCATATCCATTGTTCAAAAATTCATCAGTGTTGATCAGTTCTGACAATTGACTGATGTTGTAGAGACTGAACACCCATTTCTCTGTGATTTCCATTTCTGCCTACTGACTTCTTGGATTTGAAATGGAGCTGAGATTCCAGTTTTGATAGGCATGCAGCCTTTTTGCAGTCTGCTACAATCAGTTCTCCAATGTTGATAGATGATTCGGATGGTGTTGCAATTTCTTTTTCTTTTGGAGTTTTTAAAACAGATTCCACAGGGGCCTCAAATCTTCCAGTTTCTTCAAGATCAGTTTTGTTGGCATCCCCTTCAGCAACAACTGGGACTAAGCTGGTTCCAGTTTCAATTTTAGGAACTGAGATGGTAGTCTCAGTTTCTAAGATCTCTTCAACAACAACAAGTTCTCCTACTTGCTCAGTGACTTGTTCTTTTGCTGACTCAAGTTTTAGTTCAGCAACTAGTTCTACTTCAGGTGTTGGTTCAATAACCAAATCTTTTGCCAGTGCAATAACTTCTTCAGTAACTGATTCCTCTACTCTCTTATCTTCCGGAATAACATCTTCATCACTAACAAGCTCATCAAGAGTGATGACTTGTTCAGGTCTTGATTCTACTTCAGCAAATTCTATTCCTTCAGGTTGAGAAGCTTCAATGTCTTTGAGTGACTTCTCATACTCAAATCTAGATACTGACTTTTGAGGTGTAGATTTAGACTTGGAGAGTAGCTTGAGCATGGCCATTGTCTCTAAGTCAATCAGCCTTTCTACGCTGTCAGTTTCTTTATCGTCAAACTCATCTCTCGGGTCTGTTCCCCCTGAGTGTCAGCTTCCTTCTGAATGTCAGTTGCTGGTAGCGAAGGAACAACCTCTTCTCTAACCGAGGTTTCTTTCTCAGTAAGTACTTTCTCAGTTGGTATAGGTTCGGTGAGGGTGACTTCGCTTCTCGCCTTTCGAGCTTTCCGCAACATAAGTAGCGGATTTTGTTGGGGAAGGCTCCAAAACCTTTTTTGCAGTTTCATTAACTTTTGTTTGTATTGAAGCATCCAGCTTCCTTTTCCTCTTAACAGTTTATCAACTTGTTCAAAAACTTCAGCACTGGTTTGAAGTTTCTTTGATCTTCCGCTCTTCTTCTTTGGTTCAACTACAGAGCTCTCAGCTTTTCTCTTTCTAGACTTCTCTTCTTTAACTGCAATTTTCCCTTCTACAACTACAGTTTCTTTCTTCTTTGCAATGTTGAAGTAGTCAAGAATTCTTTGAACTAATATTGCAAGATTCTTCTTATGGTAAAATCTGCCTTTCTTCACATCTGTCTTCTTTTTGGGTACACCAAAAGATTGTGCCATAAGTTGATCTAGAATGTACCTTTTCTAGTTGAAATCTTTCTTGAACCAGATAGCATACAAAAGTTCCAATTTTGCGCCGGTCAAATTGCTGAAATTCCTTGCGTTTCCAATCATGCAATTTGCCAACATCATGGTGAGAAAATTAAATTCAGGTTTGAGTAGGCTTGTGCTTCCAGTCTGTAATACTGGAGAATCTGGGTTTATTGCGATAATCTTCCATAATTTTTCTTTCCGTTCTTTGCTTAACTTGATGGCTGCTAAGCCTCCAGATTTGTCGAAGCCGAAAATGTCTGCTAACAGATATTCAGTAACTTTGATTTCCTTTCCATCAACAGTGGTTGTGAGAGTATGAACATCTTCTTCCTCAATAGATGTCTTCCCGAATTCATAAAAATCTCCAATACTTTCCAGACAAACACTTTGCAGATTGATGTTGAACACTGATGGCCAAAATAGTGACAGTCCAACTTTAATCGGCAGTGTACCGAGTCGGATGCACTATAGTAGCGAGCAAGGTCGTATCCCACGAGGAATCAATCGAGTATCAAAGCCGTTTTTGGACTTAGTTTAGGTCAACCAAGGTATTTCAAGTTTAATTACACTAAAACAAAGTATAAACTAAAGATACTAAAGAGAGAAAGAGACATAGCCAAACTATGATCCAATTGATTACTTTCACCCCTCAAATCGATTATTTCGGGAATGGGATTAACCAACCTACCAACCTCTACTTATATCGACTCATTCATGGATGCAAACTCCTAAGCTAGTGTACGACGCCATACAACAATCGAACACCCTTTGCCCGGTTCAACAAACTCCGCCTTTAAGAATTTAATTGACCGGAACAAGATTAACGCACTAGAGTTGCCCGATTTCACAACCGATTGAACCTCACTCCCTAATCAATCTAAACAACTCGCTTGATTATAAAGAATGATCTTAAAACCCCTTTTCCCACACCCCTTCGCAACATACATTTATAAAAGTGGTGTGTGAGTTCATGAACTAGGTGTACAAGCTAATTCAAGCATTAAGAACAAGTTTTAAGACATGAATTCGTCAATATAACAACACTTAAACACTACCCATTCCCAATTTCATCAATTAGAGGGTGATTTCTTCAATTTTCACATAATTTGGCTATGAAAAGTTTAGCTACTCATAATAAAACTAAAAACAACAATCAAAGATAAAATTAAAACCATAAATGAAAGAGAAACTGAAATTAATTACCAAAATCGTGGAGAATCGGAGTTTACATCAAGCTTCTTCAACACCCATGTCAATTGGTGAAGAAGAAGACCCAAAAATCAGAAAATCCAAGATTAGAGAAGAAACTTGAGCTAAAATCTAAGCTAGATTGTGTTTAATTTAAGTAAAAGATGATAAAAGAGTGAATCTAGGGGAGAAGAATGGGAGAATCGTAGGGTATGGAAGTGAAAAAGTATATCTAGAATGCCTACAAAAATCAGTGCAAGTGGTATTTATATTCTCCAAAATGTGCAGGAAAAGTCATTTTGGCGCGCCCCAAAGGCTTTGGCGCGCCCCAAAACTGTTTCAGTGATTCTGTTAACTCTCTGTTTCACTTTGGCGCGCCCCAACATCTTTGGCGTGCCCCAGGCTGGTTCAGTGACTTAATGTACATTCTGCTTCAACTTTGGCGTGCCCCAACAGCTTTGGCGTGCCCCAAACAGCTTCAAACTCCAATTTCTTTACTTTTCTCTCTTTTCTTCTATCTTCAACCATTGGCTTCACCTTCATATGCTCCATGCCTTGTCTCCCGGGCTCACGAGCACCTAGATCCTGCGTCACAACATCTAACACAAACCGAGCATAATCCCACAAGATAGATAGGGCTCGAAAAGGGCCAAAAACATCGTAATATGCTGAGGTTTTCCATCTATACGACGGTTTACCCCATGGTGGACGTGTAATGCGCTTTTGCCCTAAATAAGGTCTAAAACTACCCGGAATGAACCAAAAGTGCCGTAAAAGGGAGTTGAAACATGCACCGGAGCATAGTAAAGTTGACTCTCATCAAACACCTGCTCTAACCCTTTGATTGCTCGAATCGTTGTAGCAATTTCCTTGGCAAGGGTCTGATCAGTAAATTTGGCAATAAATTGATCAAGTGAAACAATCATTCCCGGTTCAACTCGGACGAAGGCCATTATTTCCACAAAATTGATTTAGATCGAGATTTTTGAGAGAAAGAACTTCAAAGAAAGATTGTAAAAACTGAATGTAAAGAATAAATGGGGAAAAACAAATGGTATTTATAAGTGGTTGAAAGATCTGAGTGGGATTCAAAACGTCTTATCAGGAAACGTTGAGATTGCGAAACGGATGATGAATGGAAAAGATGGACGGTTGAGATTAAAGTAGGTCACATCCGTAGCATGTATCAGTAAATACGGTAGGTGCCGTGTATCTCCAGGTATAACTGTTTAGCTTTGTCCTTATCCAGAACTTGTAGTAAATTCAAAAACACAGTTGTGAAAACAACTCAGATTGAAGAATTGCAACTTCTCAGTTTTCAGCGTGTGATCTTTTCCTGTAAAACAAAATAAGAGATTTTTTGTACCCATACATACTTGGGTCCTTTTTGATTAGTTTTTGATAATGGCTTGTTGACCTTAGTCTTAGTCTTTACATAATTCTCTTGATATTTTGACTGAACAAAGTTAGTTTTCACAAATTTATGATGTCTTGATCCATCAATCTTAGTTTTATTTAACTTGTGAAACTGTTGTGATCCTTTAGAGATTATAGGTGCATTCCAGTCTTCATCAGTAGGAAAGAGTCTTCCTTTCCCCCTGAATCTATTATTCCAGGAATGATTTTCATTCTTCTGTGAATATGACTTGAATGTACTTCTGACTGATCTTCGATCAGTTTTGCCTCTTTCAGCCTTTTGATACCTTCTATAGTATCCTTCAGTTTGTTGTTTGCTACTGACAGATTTTATAGTTTTGTCAGTTTTTGTTCGAGGATGATGTAAATATAGAGAGCTCCGACACTCCACCACCCGTCACAACTAAACTTGGACCCGACACCCGACTCCAACGCAGAATTAAGCTCGACTCATTGGATATTAATTCAAGATTACAAGTCCAAGAATAATGAACATTTGAAGTTTTGAAGACCGTCATTTATTCGACGGAATCTCGGATTAATTAAGTAATTATTAAATAAATGAACTATGTTACTATACCATAATATATGTAACATTTTAAGTAGATAAATAAATGGGTGGCGCCATTTTGAGTTTTCCATGAAGAAAATAGGTTCAAAGTATCCTAGTCATCAAAAATATCAAAAGTCTTACTTGGAAACTACAAGGTTGCATAGAAGACACGGAAGGACTTCTTGGAGCATGTAGGGGCCGAAATTTGAAGTGTTCTTTTAGCTAGAAGTTATCATTTTACACCTATAAATACCCAAGCTATGTACTTGTAAAAAAATCAACTTTTGAATCATTAATCAAATTTTATATTTTCTACACTTGGATTAGTGTGTTGAATTCTCTGGATAGAGGTTCTTTTCAGATTATCAAATGCTTGAGCAACCTTTGTGGGTGTCCTATACCAAGGTGCTTAGAAACTGGTTTTCTAAGTGTTGAGGTTATTCCAAGGTGCTTTCTCACAAGTTGAGACTGTGTCGAGGAGCTCTCGAAAAATATTCCAAGGTGCTTCTACGCAATTGTTGTAGTTGTGTCGAGGAGAAAGACCTGAATCCAAATACTGCTTTTCTTAGATCCGCACAATTTCACATCAGTTGGTATCGAGAACAAGGCGGAATCGACGGTATTCTATCATTCATCTTATTTCCTTCCTTATTGTTGCATATAATCGTATGTACCTGAAGAACCATAGTATGCATATAATCGTGTGTATTTGAAGAACACTTTATTTCACACGAGCCTCTATATATTTATATATATATATATATATATATATATATATATATATATATATATATATATATATATATATATATATATATATATGCACAAGTAAATCGTGTGTATTTGAAAAATAATTTGTTCCGCACGATCATACTGTTCCGTACGAGCAATGTTGGGAGGATTTTGCATCACTAAACAAAAAGAAAATTTATAAACCCTAACCTATATGCAAAACTAACTCCTAACCGGCCGAATACCGGGTTGTTGATAGTAGAGCGAGATAAGTAAGGGGTCGATCCACAGGGAATTGGGATGTTGAATCTAGTCTTATTAACTCTCTCAATTGCTACTCATGAAAACAAATAAACGAAAGAACGAACATAAAAACAAAGATAGAACAACTAAAATAAATCTAACCTCTAACAAACAATAAAAACGACCTAAACTAAAGATACATGGGATCAAACAAAATACAAACCAAGTGATTTCAATCCTAGTTCATCTCATGATTTTAATTCAAATTGTGGTTTCACCTTTACACGAGATACAAATTCCTAATCTCTTAGAGAATCTATTTCTCAAGCTATGAACTCCTAATTCCTTAGTGAATTCAATTACCGATCTCTCCTCTCCCGTATGTTGAGACCAATTTCCATACAAAACGAAGGTGTAGATTCAGGTTAACTCCCGTATTTTAGAATCTAGCAACCTAGATAATTAATCCATTAATTTGTCACGAATTAACGATTAAAGATCCTATCTTTCTATGGTGATCTCGTTTACGCAACTTCCGTATGTTGTAAACGTATCAACTAGTAAACAAATCTCTCGATATGAGTTCACACAATAGCATCATAAGCATAGAACGATACAAAATAAATAAAAAATCATGAAGATAAACAAAGCTTGAATAAATCAAAAAGATGAACTCACATAGTTTATACAACGGATGATCCATGAATTGAAAACAAAACCAAAAACGATCCTAATCTAACCTCGGATCACCCGAGCACAAGGCTCGGGTGACCGGCCTTGAAAGCTCCCAAGATGCGGCATTCTCTCTTTAGAAATTTCTGATGTGAAAATTGTGTGTTTTAGGGTTGGGATCCGCTGCCTTTAAATAGATGTTTAAGTCGGTTTCAGCATGGTGGCGCTTGGACGCCCGTTCATAGATCTTGGACTGCTTCAGACACTCGTTCATATCTGCGTCCAAACTCTCTGTATCAAAAATCTCATCTTGGACGCCAGTTCACATTTGTGGACGCCCGTCCATAGTGGACGGGACTTGGACGCTCGTCCAGCTGGATCAATCACTTGATTTCTTTCCTTAAATCTTCTATTCTTCCATAAATGTGATTGATTCCTTTTCAACTTCGAATTTGGCTCTCTAAAATCCTTTTTTCCATCATCAACGAGTATCTACAATTAAGGGAAAACATACCAAAGCGTAACACAATTCCAAAATCATATAAAATCATCATTTAAGCACCTAATTCATTACGTTTCGCAATTTAACCATTGAAAACATCATTTACTCAATATTTCAATATAAAGCTCGATTTCTATGAAAATAATCCACATATGGGGGAAAATTGATATAAAACATATCCTTATAAAACGTATAAAATCACCCTTAACAACTCCCCCACACTTAGCTTTTGCTCGTCCCGAGCAAAACAAAACATAATCAAGACTCGAGACATATAAACATTTATGCAACCATAAAGCATATTCAATAGTTTAGAGGTTCGCCCAAGTGTGTGTGCATAGCCATAATAAATTTCCACTAAATCCACACTTGAAATTGATTCAAGCAAAACTAGCCAACATCCCATTTAGATCAGAAATATAAAAACGATTATAACATGCACCTTACAAAACATACGTACTCGAAAAATAATAATAAGGAGTATTTAAAATATTTCCGACATACTTAGAGGATAATCCCTACAACATATCTTTTAGTTTATACTGGGGATAAGATAGACGATAACTTAGTCTTTCATTCATTTCATTACACTTCATTAGTTGATTTAAGTATTTCACATTTAAACACACATCAGAATGAGCTATTGCCCTGTCATAGCAGAATAGGATATTCGAGATATACCCTACCTTACTCCAATCATAAGGCAGCTTCTTCTGACTGTCGTGAGCTTTTAGTCATCATAGTGGTATAGGACATTTCGAGATAATGCCCTATCGCACTCAAATCATTGACTAGCTTTCGACACACCCAATAATTCTTCATTAACTCAACTTTTTCATTTGACAATAAGCTACGTGTTACTTATCACATTCAAACCTTAGATATTCACAGTATGTCATACTTTAATTCTAAACACAAACTTTTAAAATTTTCAAAATTCGTATGTAAGCAAAGAATCATGCGATAATCATTAAAAATCTCTAATCAAATGGGCGCAGCTTTAAAATATAGCTCATCATTTACTATGGCACGTGAAAAATAGTGTTGGGTGAAACATCTAAATTTACTAAATATGCAAAATAGTGCACCAATGATATAAGAACTCAAACAAAGATATGCATTTGTTCACTCGGGACAAAACAAAAATTTTTAAAAATTTAGCACTTTTCATAGAAATACAACTAATTAAGCAAATGAACGTAGATACCTAACCCCTCCCCCACACTTAGATTGCAACTTGTCCTCAAGTTGTACAGAAATAAAAATGAAGAGAACTTAGCTGATTGTATTTCCAAGCTGGCAATTCCGGGAAGACCCTCATGAAGATCCAAAATTGCTTCGGATAACCTTGGAAATGTGGAGCATCACAGATCCAAGAAAGCTTGAATAGATCAGTAGACTGTGGAGCATCACAGGAAAACTGATATCGTCGTGAAAGCGCACAATAGCTATCACAAGTGTCCTGCATACTTGATCAGTGCAAAAAGAGTCTTCGGGGAAAAAGGATTATACATGTAAAACACATGGAAAAGAAGTCATAGAGATTTTTTCAAATCACGCTCATATAAAGATGGAACTTATACATGAAACATTACAAAACAACAGGTCAGGTGCAACTACATGAAAATATATTACAATGCAATCTACATGATATGAAATCCTAATAAAAGAAATAAATAAAAATAAATTCTGACAGGCTCAGTGTGAGAAAGTTGGCTCAGACAACTCTACAGTGACTACGGCCAGTGCAGAATCAGAAAATGAAGGACATAAAATAAAAGTGGTAGCGTACGGCAAGCCGACAGTAACTACTCTCAAGAAAAATAAAAGAAAAATAGAAAAACAATGCAACTAGATGACATGCAACTAAATGATATGCAAAAATAAAAGAAAATAAAAGAAAGAAAACTAACCCACTCATTTGCAACACGACATGTATATCATAAACGTCTACCAAATAATGATAGTTTACTCATTACATGCAGCGTAGACGCGCCTTAAGACTCATCGAAGGTGATAGCATTATGGAAAACCAACAGTTAGCTATACTAAACAGATATAACTCATAAGCCAAAGATAGTAGCAACGGAAAACCGACAGTAGCTACCCATATGAGTTACAAAAATAACAAGAAAGCACATAGGTCTCAAAGCTCACAAGATTCATCACAACGATATGTAGCATACGGAAACCGACATTAGCTACTAAACAACAATAAGAACAGTTATAGCATACGAGAACCGACAGTAACTATAACATGCATGGATGAATCATGTATATAAAAGTTAATCAATTATGTAACATGGATCAGTAGATGGAAAGATACCATAACGGGGAAAGAACAGGACATCTACGCGTATACAAAGGCCACAGAGGCTCACATTAAAACATCCATGTCAAATAATGAAACAGGTATATAAAAGTAAATCACTTATTTAACATGGATTCGTAGACGGAAAGATGTAAACATGCAAGTTCAGAACATCTACGTAAAGATAACTAGCCACAGAAGCTCATATGAAAGTATCCACGTCAAATAAAGCATTAAAAATCAAATTTAGAAAAATTCTGGAACCTGGACTGGCGTTCGACAAGGCAAACGCTCGTTTGCTATGAAAACAGATCGAACGGGCGTTCAGTAAAGACAGACGCCCGTCTGGTTCCTGAAAACAGAACAAAGCTGATACTTTTTGCCCAGGACGGCCGTTCATGGTTCCAGACGGACGTTCACCTGCATTGTTATGGACTAGACGGACGTTCACTTACTTGGACGCCCGTCCAAGCATCGAATTTGCACAGACAACAGCAGGAAAAACACAGAAAAACCCTAAAAGCTTAACAAATCATCACATATCACAGACACCGCAGCCTCATCAAATTAAAGCACAGAGGGTTAGATTAGAAAACACATAATTCACGTCTCATAAGTTGAGTAAAAAACTTTTTGCACATTCTTAACCCAACGGTCATCGAAACACGACAAAAATAAAAACTCTCAATTTGTGTGACGCTACTTTTATTGAAAACTACCTAAGAAGATACGGAAACAGAAACCTAAACCTTAACTACGAAAAATTTAAAACAGAAAAAACACTAAGACGGAGGGGGGGGGGGGGGGGGGGAAACGTGTTGAAATTTTCTAGGGCCAAAACGGAAGGGAAAACAGTGGATTTTGACCTCGAAAACGGTGTAGAACAGCCTACGGCAGTACACTATGTCGTCGGCGTCGGAACGAGCTTTCCGAATTGGGGTCCCGCGTCCCAAACGGACACTCGAGCCGAAAGTTACGGCCAAAATACTACTATGTGCCCTAACGACCCCTTTTATCCCAAAAAAAAAAATTAATTTAAATCGTAACAAAATAGAAGAATTAACTCAACTAGATTTAACAAAAACACCAATTCCCCGGCAACGGCGCCACTTTTGTTGGGAGGATTTTGCATCACTAAACAAAAAGAAAATTTATAAACCCTAACCTATATGCAAAACTAACTCCTAACCGGCCGAATACCGGGTTGTTGATAGTAGAGCGAGATAAGTAAGGGGTCGATCCACAGGGAATTGGGATGTTGAATCTAGTCTTATTAACTCTCTCAATTGCTACTCATGAAAACAAATAAACGAAAGAACGAACATAAAAACAAAGATAGAACAACTAAAATAAATCTAACCTCTAACAAACAATAAAAACGACCTAAACTAAAGATACATGGGATCAAACAAAATACAAACCAAGTGATTTCAATCCTAGTTCATCTCATGATTTTAATTCAAATTGTGGTTTCACCTTTACACGAGATACAAATTCCTAATCTCTTAGTGAACCTATTTCTCAAGCTATGAATTCCTAATTCCTTAGTGAATTCAATTACCGACCTCTCCTCTTCCGAATGTTGAGACCAATTTCCATACAAAACGATGGTGTAGATTCAGGTTAACTCTCATATTTTAGAATCTAACAACCTAGATAATTAATCCATTAATTTGTCACGAATTAACGATTAAAGATCCTATCTTTCTATGGTGATCTAGTTTACGCAACTCTCGTATTGTAAAAACATCAATAGCAAACTGATCGCTCGATCTAATTCACATGGCATCTTAAATTGCATAGAAAAATACAAAATAAATCAAGATCATGAAAATAAACGAAGATTGAATAAATCAAACAGATGAACTCACATAGTTTATACAACGGATGATCCATGAATTGAAAACGAAACCAAAAACGATCCTAATCTAACCTCGGATCACCCAAGCACAAGGCTCGGGTGACCGGCCTTAAAAGCTCCCAAGATGCGGCTGCTCTCTTAGAAATTTCTGATGTGAAAATTGTGTGTTTTAGGGTTGGGATCCGCTGCCTTTAAATAGAAGTTTAAGTCGGTTTCAGCATGGCGGCGCTTGGACGCCCGTTCATAGATCTTGGACTGCTTCAGACGCTCGTTCATATCAGCGTCCTAACTCTCTGTATCAAAAATCTCATCCTGGACGCCAGTTCATTTGTGGACGCCCGTCCATAGTGGACGGGACTTGGACGCTCATCCAGCTGGATCAATCACTTGATTTCTTTCCTTAAATCTTCTATTCTTCCATAAATGTGATTGATTCCTTTTCAACTTCGAATTTGGCTGTCTAAAATCCTTTTTTCCATCATCAACGAGTATCTACAATTAAGGGAAAACATACCAAAGCGTAACACAATTCCAAAATCACATAAAATCATCATTTAAGCACCTAATTCGTTACGTTTCGCAATTTAACCATTGAAAACATCATTTACTCAATATTTCAATATAAAGCTCGATTTCTTATGAAAATAATCCACATAATTGATATAAAACATATCCTTATAAAACGTATAAAATCACCCTTAACAAGCAACAAGTTAAAAAATAAAAAATAAAAATAAAAATCGATTTATACACTTCAATAAATTGTGTTACATTTTGTAGTATTTTTCGTCTCTCGATATTTTCTAAATTTCAGAGTAGCGCCTAGTATTTCCAACGACACTTAACTTCTTGTGTCTACATCTCGTTGTAAGAAATCCTCAAGGTTTCTAAGTTGCTTGATATATTCGGTATAATCTTCCATCTTGAGAAACAACACACATTCAAAAAAAAAATGAACAACCACAATCAAATTCCTGGTATGGATGAGGGGGACCATCAACGCCTACAGCAGATTACTCAAATGTTGATTCAAAGAATAGATGATCGGTTTGCACAAACAGTAATCGGCACAAGGTGTTCCGGCACACGGTCCCGAACCCGCATCATCATTCGCAAATGGCGATGACGATCTTGATGATGCAAACTACTCGTCTTGGCGGCACCAAGAGAAAATCTCCAAGGTATTAAACGTAAAATTCCGGCGTTTAAAGGTAATTCTAATCCCGATGAGTATTTTTCTTGGGTTCTTAAAATTGAGCAAATATTTGATTGTCATAATTATTCGGAAAGAACTAAGGTTCAACTTGCCACAAGTGAATTTGAGGAACGACCTATGCTTTGGTTTCGTAAAACTAATGAAAAGCGCAGGAAATCAAGACAACATGTGATATCCTCTTGGGAAGTACTTAAAAATGAGATGCATAGGAAGTGGGTGCCCGAGTCGTATCGACGGGAGCAAGTGAGGAAATTGCAAACTCTCCAAAAAGGCAACAAATCTGTTCAAGCCTATCAAGATGAATTGGAGATGGCATTAATTCGCACCGATACGGACGAATCCGATGAACACACCATGGCTCGGTTTTTGGCAGGATTGCGGCCTAAGATAGCCGACCCGGTTGAGATGATGAATTGTACAACTTACGATGAAATGGTACATGCAGCTTTGACTAAAGAAAAGCAACTCAAAAAGAGGAAAGCACAACTTAGCAAAATATCCAGCACCGTTCCATATAGGCCGACATCATCTAAGGGCGACGGAGGTAAGTTTCCTGTTAAAAATTCTGCTGTTAAATATACCCCTCCCCAATCTGCGCCTAAAGGAAAATCTGAAGAACCTGTGATTTGTTATAAATGCAAAGGGTTGGGACATAAGGCTAATGAATGTGGAAATAAGCGCTCTTATATTGCTAATAAGGATGGATTATATCAATCGGAATCGGAGGATGAGAATGAAGTTGTCAATGAATGTGAAAAAGTTGAGATCGATGAGAATGAAGACCAAGGTACTTTTTATGATGAGCGCGCACTGTTTGTAAAAAAAATGTCCTTAGCACGGTGAGTCAAATTAATAACAACGAAATACAACGTGAAAATATTTTTCAAACTCGTTGTCTTATTGAAGGAAAAATTTGCATGATGATAATTGACTCCGGTAGTTGTACCAATGCAATTAGTAGTGAGGTTGTTGAGAAATTAAAAATTCCAACAATAAAACATGCACAACCTTATAAATTGCAATGGTTGAACGAGAGTGGATCCGTGAAAGTGACAAAGCAAGCATACGTGAGTTTTAGCTTGTCAAAATATGACGATAAAGCTCTTTGCGATGTTGTTCCAATGCATGTCACTCATTTGTTACTTGGCCGTCCTTGGCAATTTGATAAACATGTTATTTATGATGGGTTTTTCAATAAATATACTTTGACCCACAACGGCAAGCGTATCACTTTGAGTCCGTTACTTCCACACGAGGCTCATGCCGATTATGTCAAATTTGCTGAAAGAAGAGAACAAGCACGTACTTCTTCTGAAAAAGCGGTTGTGAAAGTACCGCCCGAGCCTGTAAAAATTAAATCACAAACTCGTGATAAGAAAGTGAGTTGTGCGGCTGTTCGGAGTCCGATTTTGTTCATATATAAGGATTTTTATCCATTGATATCTTATTCGGGAATTAATAGTGATTTTTCTATTTCATATCCTTGTTATATGATTATATCTGATCTTGCGGGAACTCTTCCCGATATTGTTCTAACTCTTTTACAGGAATTTGAGGATGTATTTCCTGAAGAAGAACCACGTGGATTACCACCACTACGGGGAGTGGAGCATCAAATTGATTTTTCTCCGGGAGCTATAACTGAAGAGAAATTTGTGGAAAGAATCAAAGAAAAAAGTGAAGGTGTGGAGGAATTGGCGAAAAAAACTTAGCCCTATATTTCTTGGTGAGAAGGTGGAAATGGGTGCACCTGAATTTGTGGATGGAAAGGTCTTCAACCACATTTACATCAAGCCGAGGGATATTTCTGATTTTTCTTTGGTAAAGCATGGATCGCCATCTCACCATGCGGATAATTTGGAGTTGTCTCTATGCAATATATTTGATCCCGGAATAATAATGGCATTTTATGTGGGTTCTCTAAACTTTATGCGAAGTACTCAGTTTTATGATGTCCTTCTAATTCGAGGACGAATCCTTCTCAAACGGGAGGGAATGATGTAAATATAGAGAGCTCCGACACTCCACCACCCGTCACAACTAAACTTGGACCCGACACCCGACTCCAACGCAGAATTAAGCTCGACTCATTGGATATTAATTCAAGTTTACAAGTCCAAGAATAATGAACATTTTGAAGTTTTGAAGACCGTCATTTATTCGACGGAATCTCGGATTAATTAAGTAATTATTAAATAAATAAACTATGTTACTATACCATAATATATGTAACATTTTAAGTAGATAAATAAATGGGTGGCGCCATTTTGAGTTTTCCATGAAGAAAATAGGTTCAAAGTATCCTAGTCATCAAAAATATCAAAAGTCTTACTTAGAAACTACAAGGTTGCATAGAAGACATGGAAGGACTTCTTGGAGCATGTAGGGGCCGAAATTTGAAGTGTTTTTTTTTAGCTAGAAGTTATCATTTTACACCTATAAATACCCAAGCTATGTACTTGTAAAAAAATCAACTTTTGAATCATTAATCAAATTTTATATTTTCTACACTTGGATTAGTGTGTTGAATTCTCTGGATAGAGGTTCTTTTCGGATTATCAAAGTCTTGAGCAACCTTTGTGGGTGTCCTATACCAAGGTGCTTAGAAACAGGTTTTCTAAGTGTTGAGGTTATTCCAAGGTGCTTTCTCACAAGTTGAGACTGTGTCGAGGAGCTCTCGAAAAATATTCCAAGGGCCTTCTATGCAATTGTTGTAGTTGTGTCGAGAAGAAAGACCTAAATCCAAATACCGCTTTTCCTAGATCCGCGCAATTTCACATCAGAGGATGTGCTGAGTAATCGTCAGTTCTAACAATATTGTCAGTTTTCTGAATTTTTGACTTTTGTGCAGCTACAAACTTAGGTTCAGTTGTACTAGGTCTGAACTTAGAATTTTGCTGACCATCAAACCCTAAACCACTTATGTCTACAAATGGTTTACCAGGTTTGAGCTGAACTTTAGGAATTTGATAAACTGATGATTCTGTGATGTTTGTTACATCTGTTAGTTCATCAGTTGAGCAATTTTCTTTAGTTCTATTATTAGCCTAGATAAGATTGATCCAGCAGTCAATCTTAGAACTTCAGTTTCCAATAGATCCTTTTCCTTTTTGACATTCTCATAATTCTTTTGAATTACCTCTAATTCCTTTATGAGTATGTTCAAAGTTCATTGAAATTTTCATTTCTATGATTGTCCTGAAGGATGCAGGTTCTTAGATCTAACCAAGTTAGATCTATACGCAGCGGATGGATCACGATTTACACGGTACAATACATAAATAAAGGACTTAAACTACTACAAGGGGGTTAAGATCATGTTACCAATATAGGGAAGATAAACCTTGATCTTCCGATGTTTTCTCTAAACGGCGGTTGGTGGACACCCTTCTTGATACACGAGCCTCCTTGATATGCAACCAGAAAAATCCCGAAGATTTTTCCAACTCGAACCCTAAGAATAGAGGCCGAAATTTTTCGGCCAATTTCTCTCGGTGACGTGAATAGTACCTTGCCATTAGACTTGCGAGAACTCTCTTTATATAGGAGAGTAATCAATGTCCTCCAAGGATTAAATAATTAAGTGATAATTATCACATTAATCCTTTTCCAAATAAAAGATAAATAAAATGATTATCCCAAACAAATTAAGATAAATCATATTATTATCTATTATTCCATGAATTATCATTTAACAAATAAAAGATAAATCACATGTTAAATAATTATCCAAGAAAACTAATTTCTCTC
The DNA here is from genome assembly GCA_036785695.1 of Gentiana straminea. Taxonomy (NCBI): domain Eukaryota; kingdom Viridiplantae; phylum Streptophyta; class Magnoliopsida; order Gentianales; family Gentianaceae; genus Gentiana; species Gentiana straminea. The sequence goes on along the minus strand of JAVUPR010000224.1, from coordinate 6,061,094 downwards.
TAATTATTAGGACATTAATGGCGCCACATATTGGGTCAAAAAAGCCCACATAAAATGTCTTTTATGTGTATTATATTATTTAGCCCAACTAAATAATATCCATGCATATCAATTAATTAGCCCACCCAATTAATTATCACCGAGGCCCAAATAACAAGATTATTAGTCCGAATTACAGAAGCCACACCGGGGACCATGGACCTATAACCGGTAGCTCCAATAATTAATTATTAATCGAACAGAAAGTACATTAATTATTAATTCCGGGATTACGCCACCATAAACCCGAAACTGAACTCTACCGATTATAGATGTATACTTATACTCAACCCATAGAGCGAATAAGCGTCCATTGATATAATCACTACATACGGATTAACCCTCCATAGATCGTCCATTCCGAGTGGGAAGTCTCCGCAAACCCGACTCGAATATCTTATCCTTATTTACCATCAACCCCCTAGTGATCAATTAGTTCACATATCGACTAGTAGCTAATTAGTCTAAATATGAACTCGGCCGATCGATCACTTTCTTAGGGCTAACAAATAAGGGGATCGTTCTCTACTTCCCGCGGAAGGATTGGATTCCATGTCCGTGAAAATCGAACTACTCACTCATCCGGAGATAGTGCCAATGAGAAGTGGCTTGGAACACATTATTTAAGTGAACCGTAACTAACACATCAAACACTACCCCGGGACAAGCGGCACCACTGTGATCACCTCGGGATTAAGGTTGATCCATATATGATCATCTAATGATTTAATAAGATTCCTCGATTACGGAATTATACCGAGAAATTCGATTAAATCGGTCCGATCCTATATGAATGCCATCATATATAAATGCCCCACGTAGGTACCCTCTACCGACAAACCGGATAAGACTATCACACCCTAAGGTGTTCTGGGCGCATTATTGGTGTTTTAATCAAGAGACCCTAAACTCTTATTAAGTTCACCACGGACTAACAGTTTAAGTATATCACCACTAACTCAATCCTCACGTGCATGCCATGCACTGAGTTAAGCGGTTACATACGGATATACTTAGGGTTTGCAGCAGTGTATTACTTACAAGCACAAAGCAAGTAATAAGGTGAGATAAATTCTGTCATCCATTAAAAACAATTACACAAATTGTCTTTCGGGCACTACACCTAACATGTCCATGGTAGTGTGAGTGTTGAATGTAGATGCATTTACCTCATGATGTTCGATAAATAAATTCTCAGTTCTAGCCTTTTCATCTTCTAATGTCTGCTTCCCTTTATCCAATCCAGTTCTGTTGTTTACAGGGTCTGTTCCAAGAAGTATAATTTCTTCATCATTCTCAGCATAATCATTTCCATCAAATCTTATGGGTAGTATTTCAGCATTATCTTCATTTCTTGTGATGAGTGGATCTTCAATGAATGTTTCAATCAGTTTTTCTTGAGTTTCAGCAACAAAGGCCTGCAATTTAGTTTATATTCATCAAATCTTAAGAACGAACAACTTAGAATGCTCCTAAACTGATTGTGTGACTCCATGACGTAGTTTTGAGAACTTCACAAGTTTGATCAAACAACTGATATTGGGACTTAGCTATGAAGGCAACTGGTGGTCAGTTACTCAAACTGATAAAGGTCAATCGGAGATCTTCTTCAGAGTAGAAGACTCGCACCGATACCCATTGTTGGTATCGAAAATGATTGATGCCCGAAGCATTAATCGATTTGGATCACCTCCAAAAAGGAAGAACTGCACCGATACCAATTGTTGGTCCCTTGGAAAGGCTAACACAAGTTTAGAGGGGGGGGGGGTGGATAAACTTGTCACCAAAAGCTCACCCAAAAACTGAATCTTAAACTAGATTAAATTCAGCTTAGAAATTTGTGCAGAGTTAAGCTAACTTAGCTGAGTATAAGTCAAAACTGACTTATTCTTAACTGAGTTAACCGGTAGCGGATTAAATTAAGCCTTTGTAAAATATGAGTTATCAGTTAAAGTGCTGACTCGGTTTCTGGTGTTTGCTGAGTATGTGAACTAGATTAATATAACTACAATGCAGTAAGTAAGTGCGTAAAGTAAATAAACCTTTGATTAAATCAAAGTTGAGACTTGAATCAATAACTATGATTCAATTGTGAGTTGAGCTTCTTCTTCTAGATATAAAATATATGCACGGCTCTATTTTTCTTCAAAGAATTATTCTTGATCTTTCTTTGAATGCTTATGAACACTTGAAGAAATTTCTTGATCTTGCAATAAAGTGCTTAGCAGGAATTCTTATGATTTGATGTCCCCCTTAGTATGATATTTCTTGATTAAATTGATTCTTAGAATTCCGCACTTCTTATTGTGTTAGAAGCAGTCTATTTATAGGGCTTTCTCTAACGGTTAGATCATTTTGATTTGAATCCATATAGCCGTGAGTGGTCCTTCTTTCTCTGTTTGTATGTCAGTGTCAGAAAGGACACTTTTATAGTCCAATTAAATTTCTTGATTCATAACGGTCTGATTTCTCTTCAGCTAAAAACTGATTTAACCATGACGTAGTCAGTTCCAGTTTTTAAGAGCATTAACTGAGTTTTTACTCTTCTTCAAAATATCAGTACTCTTTTCTTCATCTGATTACAAATGACTAAATCAGAGTACACCATCCAAATGATCATCTAAGATATCATTGTCCTTATGATTCTTATACTACAAAAATATGGAGAAATAATGACAAATAATTGGTGATAGGTTGAGATTCCGGTCACCAAAAACAATTTTTCTAAAATTTTAGTGAGGATTAGAATTTTACGTCATTAAAATGTGATCTTCTAGTGATGAATTTTTTATTTAGTAACCATTGATAAACAATTCGGTCACTGTTAATATATTTTAAAAATAAAAAATAAAAATACCGTCATCCGTAAAAGTGCAGATATGGCTTTCATCGATGTTATAAATATTTTTAAATTAAAAATCTATTTTGTCTCAAAAAAATTAAAAATCTATTTTCTATGTGCTAAAAGAAACTTCCTGTCAATGGATTCATCTCATTCGCCTTCAACCCCTACTCGACGGAGCCGAGGAGGCGGGTCTCAGTCATACGGTGAACCACCGCCAATTCACCATCCATGTCAATCTCCGTGTCGAAGGTAACAATTTCTCTCCATTCCCCTACTCGACTACATGGCTCTAACCCTCCCCGTTTTGGGCTACCCCATGCTTTCCTTCCATCCATCACCATGTCATTACGGCCACCAGCAACGAAAAATTGCCACCGAAGGTTACCTATCTGTTTCTCATTCCTTAATCATCCTACTAAAGATTATGCCTACTAATTTGATGTCTAACTTTTGCCACCGGATCCACGAGTGAATCCGAACAAAATCAAGGATATCATCAAGAAGGTTGTCAATTGTAAGAATTGATGTCGGATTTTTCATAGTGTTCGAATGCATATCATTCATTGCCCAAAAGTCTTTGAAGATTAACTATTGAATAATATATTTTTCTAAGGAATACCCAAAAAAATCAGTGCATATGCATGTTATACATTGTAGGCAATTATGTTTTCTTCAGGTCTGCTATCTGTGTTTCTAGTTTGGTCAGAGTCCTATTTACCTGCTTGATGTTTATAGACATGCCTGCTATATGGAGTCCGTTGGTTTGGAGTCTTGATAGTAGGATGTTCTGTTCTAGTTTGTTCTGAGCTTTCTGTTCAGCATCTGCTTTGCATCCCTTTGCCAGTGTAAAGTGTGAGCCTGCTTGTTAAACATCTGCTCTTCAATCAGTATGGCATTTTGGTTCGAAGTCTAGAATGTCTGTTGAGTTTGGTCCAGGTCCGGCATGGTCTCTGTTCAGGTCTTGGTTGAGCATTAGAAGCATATTCGTCATCCGAATCTGGTTCTTTTCATGGGAGCTGTTACACATTGTCCTCGTCTTTCTATAGTAACAGAGTGCTTACACAGGTAAAGTGACACATTATCTCCTTCCTAAAAGTTGTACTTATACCACTAGAATACCCAGGTAAAGGTTATATATTTACTAGTTCTGTGCATGTAACTTATACGGACAGGGGGAGTCTGTTCCGCTCGATACACAGTCCTGCAGTAGGCGTAATATCATCTCAGAGGAGGTGGATATGAATGGCTTTGGATGTGGTTTGTGTTATTTGTAGACACTCTTAGTTCTCAAGGAAGTTTTTTTTTTAACTTAGAAATAGTTCCTGAATATGTTTCAAACTGGCTAAGGGTATTAATTGTCTTCACTCTCTGAGACCATAGGAGGATCTACACTTGATTAAAGGGGGTCCGCGGACCCCGTTAAAACTAGAAATACTCTACATTTTACCTATAGAAAAATATTTCGTACCCCGTGAAAAAATATTTAATGTGTTAAATATTTACGGACCCCGCTGGATAAAATTTCTGGATTCGCCATTATCTGAGACCTCTGGTAGTTCATTGGGACGTCAAATCACCAAATTTGTTGGTTGATAAAAATTGGACTGTAAAGGTATACGTGTTCCTTTGTTCTGTGGTGCAGTTCTTTCCGCTCAGGATTTAGTTGCTTGAACACGGTTTTCTGTTGCACTTGTTTGTGATTTTGGCTTATCCAGATTTAAAGCAAGCACCTTTCTTTCATCAAAGTCTGTTGCAGGAACAGTAAGCCTTCTTCCTTGTTTTGTTCCGTCATGCTTTTGTCTATGAAAAGTGTCGTTGAAGCATTTAATTTTGTGCACTAAGACAACTAGTGAACAAAAAGATTGAGAATAACAGAATTATAAATACAGATTTGCTGGAATTAGCTTATAGATCTATAATCCCCTCGCTATGAAGCTTTGATGGCTTTTTACATTTGTATATGGATCTATTTGTCAAATTTAGGACTCCTTCCTGGATTTGGTGAATATTTTGCAGGTTGAGTGGACCAAACAACATGTAACTCTATTGCTTTTTTGTTTCAGCCCGAGTGGATGGCACCCGAATTCCTTCGTGGTGAGCCTTCCAATGAGAAGTCTGATGTGTATTGTTTTGGTGTGAATACTCGGGAAATAGTGACAGTGCAACAACCTTGGAAAGGACTCAGTCATGCTCAGGTCTGATTTACTAGATTTCATCGCCTTCTGTTGTACCATATGTCTAGAAAAATCTTTCTTTTATAGCTCCGTCTCTCTGAAAGTGATACACGGAGCTCAAATATGTTTGTGATTTGACACAGACTTACAAATGTGTAGTTATTTGGGGTTGTAACCTTCCAAAATAGAAGGCTGGTTATTTTCGCAAACGTCACTCCAACAGTGGCTTCTTTGATCGAGTCCTGATATGAGTAAGCAACACTTTTGCCTTTTTTCCTTAATTTTTGTTCTCTCTTTTGTTCATGGAGTAAACCCTGTAGGCCACACCCAATCATCTAATGACAGTGGGACCTGCTAATTAATGTGGGTCTCTGAGTGTCATGCTTGTGTCAAATATGTGCATATGTTTTGTATCGGACCATACCTTATTATGTGTTGATATACACAATTTGACATTTGTGTTATGGGCATGAAATGTGAAATGCTTGAGCTTGCGTGACCTTATTTTAGATATGACATGATTGTAGGAGATGTTATTGTTGTTGCTCTGAAAGGGGCTGCTCTGTCCTATTTTAGTGGTGATACCCCGGAATGGGAGGTAGTTGCCCACTTTAATCGTTTTTTAAATACATGGTGATACGAATACACAAGAAATGAAGATTATTCTTTTCGTTATTTTCATGCGTGAGTGGCATGAGAGGTCTTATTTGATCATATATTCATGAGTGATACTGGGCTAAGCGGCTTATTTTACTTTCTAGTATGGTTTTCAGGGTTTTTTTAGGGGTCCCTCCCAAAATGCTTCTATCTGATTTGCACTTTCACGCAATCTACCTAGTTCTTGTTTAAAGTTATCCTTCATTTCTTTGTCGCTGTCATGTTTGAATGAAACCATTTTCTTACATAAAATGTGTCACATTTTTAGAAATTAACTGAAACTTTGTGTAAACTTTTAGCCATATCTATCAGTGTCGAGATAGTCACTAATTCTCGTTGAACATTATTGTTGAGATAGACATAAATTAAGATTGACATTAATAAATTAAAACTATTTAAAGTCTCTTGCTAAATAAAATTTTCATTTTACTTTTCTTTTTCATGTAATGATGGATTGAGAGATTTTATGATACAACCGTTGAAGAAAGATTGTACCTTGAGACATGCTTTATACCCTTATATTTTCACTATCTTTCATCATACACACTCCTACCATGTTAGTTTTTGGATTTTCTTTGATCTATGTACTTTGTTAATCCATATCTAGCTTTTGCTAAATAATTGTTTAAGATTATCATTTTTCTGTTGCTAAAACAAGTGCTAAAAGAGCTCAAGGTTTCATTTAAATTAATACTACAGAAAATTCCTTTTCTTTTCAACCTCTTCATTAAAGGGCTATCTGTAATTATGAAAGTACTTGCATAGTACTCTCCTGTGTATTATACAGATGTACTCACCTGACTTCAAGATCGACAGCTAAATTGGAGTAAACATCATTTGCTGCGGGGCGTCACGCTGCGGGTGTCACTACAATCAAGTCAGACTTCTTGAGCAATGGAATCATATATAAGTTGCATTGGCTCAACTTGCATTTTGCCTGAAACAGGATGTTATGCTTAGTCTAGCATTAAATTAAAATATCTTATGAAATGAGACGGCAATCTGTATTTGAACTGGTCTTGCTGAGATGATTCAGTATTTGAAAACATCATGTTAATGTTTATTTCAATAATATCTGTCATTCCCTTTAAATATTTGTGTATCAATATTTATGGTTTTTAGATAGATGTAATTCAATATTGGTAATTATTTTTAATGCAAAATCATTGTATTGCTGCAACAGAATTGTAATGAGCGATTAATAATTACTAGTGATGATAATTTGATTATCACTAAAATTAACTTTTAATGACAATATGTTTAATAATGACATGTAAATATTGATGGTAAAAAGACTTATAGTGTATGAATGATTGATATTATAATGATGGGATGTATTGTTAGTATTACTATTTTTAATGAGGGTTGATTGACGCAACAACGATTAAAACTGTCTTAATTAATATGAACTTTTGGTGAGAGTATAATATTGTCATTATTTATATAACAACAATAATGACAGGACACTTTACGGTCATTATTTACTTTTAGCTAGGAGGGCAGTAGTGACGGGCCATGACGGGAAAATTCCCGTAATTAAACGTCTTCAATGGCAGGATATTGACTTTTAATGACCGGTTTTCCTCCCATTAAAAAACAAATTTCTTGTAGTGTTAGGCCTTGATATAAGAGCCATAAAGTCAGTTCAGGTCATCACAATCTTGCCTGAAGTCTAACTTTATAGTCTTGACTTAGTCTTCATAAACTGAGTTTGAACCCTCAGTTCTTCTATCTTCAATAACTGAGATTGAAACCTCGGCTATTCTATCTTCAATCTCAGTTCTGTTAGGATATATACCTCAATTTCTAAGTTCAAGACCTAGAAATATTACAATGCTTGTCTGATTTAACTTATACAAATATCAGACTCTATTAAATTCTATACATTGATTTCTAGACATCTTTTTGCTTTGCACTATAAAAGATAGTTATGACACTTCATCAATGGGGTCTAAAATAATAACTGAATAAGTGATGAATCATCATCAAAACATAAATTTTATTTCCAACAGTTCCCACCAAATATATGCACATTTCTTTAACTTAATTGGAACATATTTCACATTTTTCTCTTCTGGAATTTCCTTGAATTCAAAGATTCTCCCAATAGTGTTGAGCCAATCAAAGAACTCATTAGGATCATTTTTCCCATCTGTTATAACAGGATAGAGAGAATCCAGATGCAAAAAGATGAACACAGAAGCAAATTAACATAAACAATCACATAGTGGAACAAAAACAAAAAGAACATAAGATTTAACGTGGTGTCCGGCGTTGTGCCAACTACTCCACATACAGAAAAGAGATATTTTATTATGCACAGAATTTTAGATGGATTACACACATTACAATGACCAATACAGTTGGTATTTATTGGCACAGATCCCTAAACCCTAACCGCCAGGAACCTTTGTCGGATTGCCATAAATGCCCCATATGTTGTGTACCCTTGTTGACACAACACAGCTGATCATTGCACATATGTAGAACTCTGCTGCATCCAAAACCATAGCAGACGGTCATCACGTTGCTTACACCAGAAAAAACTCGGCAGACTTCCCAGCTGACTTACACAAACTTGGATACACTTCTCAGCAGAGCATCACTCTGTTGACTACCAGATTAGTTATACCAGATGTAGAGTTTAAGTCACTTTGCTGACAAATCTCCACCTTGGCTTGAACTCTCATTCATAGTCAACCAGACTGCATAAACAGATGCACTTGTACCAGATTCATTCGTCAATGCCAGATGTGATGTACTAGATTACTCTATAGTATCCACTCAGCTGTCCTACCCACAGCCGAGCTTCCGGATTTCTATATTATAAGCTTTGAATATTCAGCAAGTTCAGACACAACTGAAACTTGCTCCGCTGAACTGGTTTAGTGAACATATCAGCAGGGTTATCCTTGGTGCTGATCTTCTTCACTTGAACCCTCTTCTCATTTCTCAAAAAAATAATACCTCACATAAATATGCTTGGATCTCTCATAATGAACTTGATCCTTAGCTAGACAAATTACAGTCAATCTGTCACAATAAATCTTTGCTTGATCCTGATGTAGCCCCAAATCACTGACTAGTCCCTTCAACCAGATACCTTCCTTGGCTACTTCAATAAGATCCATTTATTCTGCCTTAGTAGTTGATAAGTCACTATTGCCTGAAGAGTAGCTTTCCAGCTTACAACTAAATTCCAAAAAGTGAAAACATAACCAGTCATTGATTTCCCACTGTCCACATCACATGCATAATCAGCATCACAGTATCCTGTGATCAAACCTTGAGTATCACCTCCATAAATGAGACGAATATCAGATGTACCCTTAAGGTATCTAAACAATCTTTTTACAGCTTTCCAGTGTTCCTTTCCAGGTTGAGACATAAACCTGCTGACAACACTGATTGCCTGAGCCAAATCAGACCTAGTGCACACCATGGCATACATCAGACTACCAACTGCACTAGCTTAGGGAACTTTTGAAATATACTCCTTCTCTTGTGCTGATTGTGAAGCATAAACAGGGAAAAGAATATTTGATGGCATAGGAGTATCTATTGGTTTTTCAGTAGACATGCCAAATCTACCAATATCTTATGTGTATAACCCTGCTGAGACAAGAAAAACTTCTTCTGACTCCTATCTCTCTAGATCTCCATCCCTAAAATATTTTTGGCAGCACCCAAATGTTTCATTTCAAACTTAGCACTAAGAAGGTTCTTCAGATTTTAAACATCGGAATTCTTTTCAGCAACTAATAACATATCATCCATATACAGGACAAGATAGATATGTGATCAATGTTTCAGCTGACTGTGATACACACAACGGTCATATGGACATCTGTTATAACCCAGTTGGGTCATGTAACTGTCATACCTTTTATACCACTGTCTAGGAGCCAGTTTCAGTCCATACAAAGACCTCTTTAACTTGCACATAAAATCTTCCTTGCCAGGAACTTGAAATTCTTCTAGCTGAGTCATGTATATCTCCTTGTCTACCTCCCTATGTAGAAAAGTTGTCTTCACATCTAACTGCTCAAGTTCAAGATCCTGCTGTGCCACTATTGCTAGTAACACTCTGAATGAAGTGTGTCTGACCACTGGTGAGAAAATCTCATGAAAGTCTAACCCTTCTTTCTGACTGAACCCTCTTGCAACCAAACGTGCCTTATACTTGACCCATTCTGCCTCATTCATTCATTCTTTCTTCTTGAAGATGCACTTGCAAGTAACAACTCTCCTATCAGGTGGATGTTTAACCAGATCCCAAGTCCGATTCTTCAATAATGACTCCATTCCATCTCCTATGGCAGAAATCCATTGAGATGCTTTAAAACATGCTACTGCTTCCTTATAAGTAGAACGTTCAAAACTGTAATATTCCGATTTTCGGGAAAGGGCAGACGTGTCATTTTACGAAAACGAAATATTATTATTTCTTGTCTTTTATGGGAGTGAAGTATTAATAGAGTATGTATATATATATTTTCGAATTATATATATATATATATATATATATATATATATATATATATATATATATATATATATATATATATATATATATATATATATATATATATATATATAAGGGAAATCCGATTATTTGTTAATTAAAGGACAATTAAGGAAAAAGGGATTTATGGGAAATTGGTATTTAAGGAGAATCAACACACAATAATCCCATAACATAGACTAAATCAGAAACATTCAGTTTCACACCTCCTCTCTACGCAACTTTGAGAGGAGAAAGGGGCTAGTGGAGTTCTTCAATTAACTGAAGCAAAGCTTGACCGTTTGCAGATCAGAGTAGAGAATTGGAACCGTTGTGAGGAGCACATCGTTTGGATATTAGTGGGAAGGAAGTGCAGTAGTTTTCAGAGGCTTTTGGATTTGGTTGTGGCTGCAATTAGGTAAGAAACTCTTCCTATGATCTCGGTTATGATTCGTAAAGTTTAGATTATGTTTTTGAGACGTGTAGATGCTAGTAAAAGATGTGTTTTTCGTTGATCAACGATCCTAGGTAATCTTGGGATGATTAGATATGTTTTCTACATTTTACTGTGTTGAAAATGAGGTTAATTAGGTTAGAAACGATTCATAAATCGAGTTGCGAAGATTTTAGCGTTTTGGGAAAAACCTAGGCGGACGGGCGTCTGCAATAGGCGGACGGGCGTTCGCAACCCTAGTAGCTTAGACGGGCGTTTGCATAAGGCAGACGGGCTTCTGAGGTGATATTTTTGATTCAGGATGTAGCTGTTTTTGGCAGACGGGCGTTTGGGGTTTACTGGATGGGCGTCTGATTACGGAAGGGCGTCCATAGGGTTTCAAACGGGCGTCTGGCTTGTTTTACCTTGTTTTTTTTAATGGTTTTATCATTCTAGTTTGGTTTCGGGTTTTATAATCATATTATTATTGTTTTAAACCCTTATTCATGATATGTTAACATAGTATAAACTAAACAAGCCTGAATTGAACTTCTGATTCGTTCAGTTAAAACACCGAATGTACTCTTAAAGGGAGTTGAAGTTCGGATCCATCGGAAGAGCATGATAGGCTTGTGCTTTGATGAATTAGCATTCATCAATGTCTGTGTAATTGCTAGGCCTTGTTGATGTCTAGTGGTCTAGGAAGAGAGTAGTAAATGTGAGGGAGATTAGTTGAAAACACATAGGTGGTTAGTTAATCATTCTAATAAAATTACGTACTTGACTAGTAAAAGATTAAACAACATGTCTCTCTTGGATAGGCACCAGTCTATATCGCGATGTGTGTGCTACCTCTGAAGGTGGAAGAACTCCATAGGTCAAAAAAACCCTAAGTACGGAAGGACTCCACTGAGGTGTGCGTACTATCGGAGCCAACCTATTCTAGCCTCCGTGGATATTGGTGTGATCCACTAATATGTTGCCAAGAGTGTCCCAAAAGTGGATACGCGTAGTGCCCTTGAGTGCGGTTGTAACATAGATAAGTTAAGTAGAAACTTTTAGTCAATTCATGTTGATGGACATGAGATGAACTCTAGATTGAGTCGGTCAAACATAAACAACTAAACCTTTAAATATCTTTTCTTTATAAATTGTAATTGTTATCATAGCTTCTCTTTCTTATTAAGTACGTTGTACTTACCTCAAATGCATGTTTTCTATGTGTTTGGGGATGAGAAGACAAACAAGTAGATATTTTTACCGAGGAGGAGTTCGATGATGACGTTTGAAGACGCCTCATTGAAGAATTTACTTTTATTATTTTGTTATTCTTCATTAGACAGTGTTAGACTTTTGGTCTTCCGAGACTTGTAGTACAGTTACGTTTCTTTTGAGAATATCGTACATTTCTTTCGGATTTTCGTATTTTTCTTGAATGTAATAAGTTACATTTCCACCTTTAGATGTTGTTTCTATTCTTGGATGATTGGAAATTTTTATACCCGAGTCTTTTGCTTCCGTTTGCTTGTTTTTTATACGACGTAGTAGAGGCTTACGTATGAAATGAATTTATTTTATTTTATACGTGCCGAACGTTCCTTTTCCGGATGAGGACTCAGTGTCCGGGAATGGAGCGGGCGTTACAGTTGGTATCAGATAGAAGCGTCTTTTAGGCTTCCTTTCTTTTAAGATAAGTTTCTCTAGATCCTTTAGTGACGTTCTGGTTTTCTCTGATCATCAGGATGGTGTTCATGAGAACTGGAGCAGGCGCAAAGACACACCCACCCCAAAGTCTCGGTAGGGTTTGTCACCGTGACCTCATCAGGAGCAACCTCCACGATGGCACGTGGGAAGTTCAGCTCAGTTCTCATTTGTAAGCGATGTTCCAATAGGATTTGTACCGCCACCGGTAAGCTACCACCCACATCAGCAAACCGTTTATCCTCCACCAGTCAGTGTTTACCCTCCACCAAAATTATCATCAGGGGTACTACCCTTTTCAGCCTGAACCTCAAGCGAATCCAGACTACCCTCAGCAACAGCAGTACCAGCAGCAAGTACCTTTCGGCTATCCTCCGGTTTACCCACCCGTGAGACTAGCTTTTGAGCAAGCACCGGCTGTGGATTGGTATACAAGATTGAGAAGGAATCGGGTTGAGAATTTCTATGGAAACGTTGAACATTCAAAGGCCGAGGAATGGATAAAGAGCTTCGAGAAGGCATGCAGGAACATTCATGTGCCTGAGACCGAGATGGCACAGCTGGCAGTTAGTTTTCTTTTGGGTGCATCATAAGCTTGGATTGATGCTATACAGAGTAGAAATGGCAAGGTCATAGTCTGGGAAGCTTTCAAAGCTATGTTTTTGAACGAGTACTTCCCGGAAACAGTGCAAGCGGATAAGGCAAGTCAGTTTTTAAAACTCAAGCAGGGTAATCATTTGACGGTATCTCAGTATACCAATAGGTGTAACGAATTGGGACGGTTCTATCCCGAGCTTATGAAAGTGGAAGAGAGAAAGATGGCCCTTTACAAGGAAGGATTGGCTTATGAGATTCAGTCTGGCATGTTGGGATTTACAGCAAGGAACATGGCGGAATTACTGAACAAAGCCTTGGAGGTTGAGACCTTCAGGAAGAAGACTACAGTTGTGATTGGAAAAAAGAGGAACTTTGGGACTAGTCAGGGAAATTATCGGGGAGGCCTCCCCGCAACATAACGTCAAAAAGACAACAGCTTCCACGGTAGCTAAGGCCCCAAACAGTGCACCCCTTTGTCCTAAGTGCAATAAAAATCATTCAGGGGAGTGCAAGCAAAATACTAATGGTTGCTACGTTTGTGGAGAGCCAAGGCACTTTTCTAGAGCGTGTCCCAACAGAGGAAACAAGGGCAATTTGGGCCAGGGAAACGGTAGAAGCGGCCCAAGCTGACCGGTTTGAGTTTTTGAAGCTGATGCTAGGGATGCAGAACCAGAAGATGACGTTATATCAGGTACCTCATTGTTATTTAATTTTATTAAGATATTTTATAGCACGTTTATTCATGCTGTAACTTTATTTAAATGAATGAATATGCATCCTAGGTGCGATAATGTTAGATAATCTAGTGGTCAGAGATTTGTTCGATACGGGAGCGTCTAACACTTTTGTTTTGACCAAGGTAGCTAAGAAGTTGAGTTTACCCTCGGAACCTTTGAGGAACACCCTGGAGATAACTACACCATTAAGGAAGGTAACAAAAGTAACTAGGATGATACCTCAAGTGGAAGTTCGAGTTGGATCTTATCGATGAAAGAGTGATTTCACTGTTTTAGACTTTTCGGATTTTGATGTAATTCTTGGGATAGATTGGCTATCCGAGAATTTTGTTCATCTAGATTGCCGAGAGAAGAACATGACCTTTAAAGTACCCGGGAAATCAGATAAGACGTATCAAGGGAATGTGTACAAGCCAAGTAAGAAGCGACATCCGATAATTTCAGCGGTCAAGGCAATTAGAGCTTGTCAGAAAGGTTGTGAAGGCTACTTGTTGTACGCAGTGGATGTTGAACAAGTGAAGCCTAAGTTAGAAGAAACTCCTGTAGTGACGGAGTACACTGAGGTATTTCCGGAAGAGTTACCGGGAAACATGCCGGATAGGGAAATCGAGTTTGAGATCAAGTTGATACCGGGAGTGTCACCAGTTGGTAAGGCACCCTATAGAATGGCACCGGCTGAATTAAAGGAGTTGAAAGCTCAACTTAAGGATATGCTCGAGAGGAATATAATTCAGCCTAGTACTTCGCCTTGGGGAGCCCCAGGGTTGTTTGTGAAGAAGAAAGATGGTAGCATGAGGATGTGTATCGACTACAGGGCGTTGAATAACCTTACCATCAAGAATAAGTATCCCTTGCCGAGGATAGATGATCTGTTCAATCAGTTGCAAGGCAAGAAAGTGTTCTCTAAGATTGACCTTAGGTCTGGCTATCATCAGTTGAAGATCAAGGTGGCAGATATACCGAAGACGGCTTTTAGTACGAGGTATGGACATTATGAGTTTTTGGTTATGCCTTTTGGACTCACTAATGCTCCATCTGCATTTATGGATTTGATGCAGCGAGTCTTCATGCCATACTTGGATAAGTTTGTGATAGTGTTCATAGACGACATCCTAGTGTACTCGAAGGATGAGAAAGAACATGAGGAACACTTAAGGGTAGTGTTGGATACTTTGAAGAAGAACCAGTTGTTCGCTAAGTTTTTGAAGTGTAATTTTTGGTTGAAACAAGTCAGTTTCTTGGGAGATGTCATTTCGGGAGATGACATCCAAGTTGATCCAGCAAAGATAGAAGCAGTTGAGAATTGGCCTAAACCTACAATAGTTTCGGAAGTAAGGAGCTTTCTTGGTTTGGCTGGCTACTATAGGAAGTTCGTGCAAGACTTTTCGAAGATAGCTACTCCACTCACTAAGCTTACACAAAAGAATGTGAAGTTCGAATGGACCAGCGAGTGTGATGCAGGTTTTCATACCTTGAAGGATAGGTTGACTACGGCCCCAGTGTTGGCAGTTCCGGAGATTTTTTATAATTACGACATCTACACGGATGCTTCGGGACAGGGTTTAGGTTGTGTGTTGATGCAAGGGGGGAAAGTGATTGCTTATGCATCTAGGCAGTTGAAGGTGCATGAGAAGAACTACCCGACACATGACTTAGAATTGGCTGCGGTAGTGTTCGCATTAAAGACTTGGAGCCATTACTTGTATGGAGTTAAGGCAAGGATCTTCACCGACCACAAAAGTTTAAAGTATTTCTTCAGACAAGAGAATCTGAAAATGAGACAACGGAGACGGCTAGAGTTCGTGAAGGACTATGATTTGGATATCCAGTACCATCCAGGCAAAGCCAATGTAGTGGCAGATGCTTTAAGCAGGAAACCAGTATTTGCAGTTTCAAGCGTCGAAGACGTGGCAGAAAGGTTAGATGGGCTGGAAATCAGCAGGTTTGATCAGATTAAGGATCGACAGTTTGTGGCGCCATTGTTAGCAAGATCTGAGTTGATGGATGATATTCTGGAGAAGTAAGATGAAGACCCAGCTTTGGTTGATTTGAAGCTAGTTGCTAGAGAGAAGTCTACAGTGGGTTATGTCTTGGACAAGAATGGAAACCTTTGGTACCAGGATCATTTGTGTGTGCCTAATGTTGGCGACTTAAGACAAAGAGTTATGGAAGAGGCACATAGGATTGCCTTTGCCGTTCATCCAGGTGCTACTAAGATGTATCGGGACTTGAAGGAGAAGTTTTGCTGGCCCTCGATGAAGTTGGAAATAGCCAAGTTCGTAGCAGAGTGTGACATTTGTCAGAAGGTGAAAGCAGAGCATAGAATGCCAGGAGGAATGCTTAAGCCTTTGGATATCCCTGAATGGAAATGGGATATGATCACTATAGACTTCATCACCGGTTTACCAAGGACAAGAGGCGGGCATGATGCGATTTGGGTAATTGTGGATAGATTGACCAAATCTGCCCATTTCTTACCGTATAAGGTTGATTTGCCTTTGAAGAAGATGACGACACTATACTTGGATAATATAGTGAAGTTACACGGAGTTCCTATCTCGATAGTTTTGGATTGTGACTCGAGGTTCGTCAGTCGGTTTTGGAAGAGTTTACAAGAAGCCTTTGGAACTAAGTTGGATTTGAGTACGGCCTTTCATCCTCAGACAGATGGACAATCTGAGAGGACCATCCAAAAACTTGAGGACATGCTAAGTGCTTGTGTTTTGGAAGTAGGTGGATCATGGGATGATTACCTACCGGTAGCAGAGTTTGCCTACAACAACAGTTATCATGCAAGCATAGGCATGCCGCCGTTTGAAGCGTTGTATGGAAGACGATGTAGAACGCCGCTATTTTGGGATGATGTCAGGGAAAGACAGATTACAGGGCCGGAAATGGTTGAACAAGCTAAGGAAAGGGTTCAGTTGGTTAAGAAAAATCTGAAGGCAGCACAGGACAGGCAGAAAAGTTGGGCAGACGTTAGAAGAAGACCGCTTTAGTTTGAAGTCGGTGATAGAGTGTATCTACGAGCTTCACCGATGAAGGGAGTGAAACGCTTTGGACAAAAGGGAAAGCTAATTCCAAGGTATGTGGGACCATTTGAGATTCTGGAAAGGATTGGACCGTTGGCTTACAAGCTTAAGTTACCGGAATCGATGTCAAGAGTCCATAGTGTGTTTCACGTTTCAATGTTGAAGAAGTGTCTGAAGAGGAATGATGTCGAAACTACAATTGATCAGGAAATTCTACAAGACAATCTTGCTTATGACGAGAGACCGATCAGGATTTTGGGTAGGAAGGAAAGGATGATTAAGAGACGGATCATCCCATTAGTTTTGGTTCAGTGGAGCAATCATTCACCCGATGAGGCAACTTGGGAAGTTGAAGATGATATGATCAATGAATTCCAAGAGTTTGTGGATTTACCAGGTATGTTCTAGTTTCAAGGACGAAACTCCTTTTAAGGGGGGAGGAATGTAATATTCCGATTTTCGGGAAAGGGCAGACGTGTCATTTTGCGAAAACGAAATATTATTATTTCTTGTCTTTTATGGGAGTTAAGTATTAATAGAGTATGTATATATATATTTTAAAATTATATATATATATTTAAGGGAAATCTGATTATTTGTTAATTAAAGGACAATTAAGGAAAAAGGGATTTATAGGAAATTGGTATTAAGGAAAATCAACACACAATAATCCCATAACCAAGACTAAATCAGAAAAATTCAGTTTCACACCTCCTCTCTGCACAACTTTGAGAGGAGAAAGGGGCTAGAGGGGTTCTTCAATTAACTGAAGCAAAGCTTGACCGTTTGCAGAACAGAGTAGAGAATTGGAACCGTTGTGAGGAGCACATCGTTTGGATATCAGTGGGAAGGAAGTGCAGCAGTTTTCAGAGGCTTTTGGATTTGGTTGTGGCTGCAATTAGGTAAGAAACTCTTCCTATGATCTCGGTTATGATTCGTAAAGTTTAGATTATGTTTTTGAGACGTGTAGATGCTAGTAAAAGATGTGTTTTTCGTTGATCAAGGATCCTAGGTAATCTTGGGATGATTAGATATGTTTTCTACGTTTTACTATGTTGAAAACGAGGTTAATTAGGTTAGAAACGATTCAGAAATCGAGTTGCGAAGATTTTAGCGTTTTGGGAAAAACCCAGGCGGACGGGCGTCTGCAATAGGCGGACGGGCGTTCGCAACCCTAGTAGCTCAGACAGGCGTTTGCTTAAGGCAGTCGGGCGTCTGAGGTGAGATTTTTTATTCAGGATGTAGCTGCTTTTGGCAGATAGGCGTTTGGGGTTTAGTGGACGGGCGTCTGATTACGGACGGGCGTCCATAGGGTTTCAAACGGGCGTCTGACTTGTTTTACCTTGTTTTTTTATGGTTTAATCATTCTAGTTTGGTTTCGGGTTTTATAATCATATTATTATTGTTTTAAACTCTTATTCATGATATGTTAACTTGGTATAAACTAAACAAGCCTGAATTGAAATTCTGATTCGTTCAGTTAAAATACCGAATGTACTCTTAAAGGGAGTTGAAGTTCGGATCCGTCGGAAGAGCATGATAGGCTTGTGCTTTGATGAATTAGCATTCATCAATGTCTGTGTAATTGCTAGGCCTTGTTGATGTCTAGTGGTCTAGGAAGAGAGTAGTAAATGTGAGGGAGATTAATTGAAAACACATAGGTGGTAAGTTAATCATTCTAATAAAATTACGTACTTGACTAGTAAAAGATTAAACTACATGTCTCTCTTGGATAGGCACCAGTCTATATCGCGATGTGTGTGCTACCTCTGAAGGTGGAAGAACTCCGTAGGTCAAAAAAACCCTAAGTACGGAAGGACTCCACTGAGGTGTGCGTACTATCGGAGCCTACTTATTTTAGCCTCCGTGGATATTGGTGTGATCCACTAATATGTTGCCAAGAGTGTCCCAAAAGTGGATACGCGTAGTGCCTTTGAGTGCGGTTGTAACATAGATAAGTTAAGTAGAAACGTTTAGTCAATTCATGTTGATGGACATGAGATGAACCCTAGATTGAGTCGGTCAAACATAAACAACTAAACCTTTAAATATCTTTTCTTTATAAATTGTAATTGTTATCATAGCTTCTCTTTCTTATTAAGTACGTTGTACTTACCTCAAATGCATGTTTTCTATGTGTTTGGGGATGAGAAGACGAACAGGTAGATATTTTTTACGAGGAGGAGTTCGATGATGACGTTTGAAGACGCATCATTGAAGACTTTACTTTTATTATTTTGTTATTCTTCATTAGACAGTGTTAGACTTTTGGTCTTTCGAGACTTGTAGTACTGTTACGTTTCTTTTGAGAATATCGTACATTTCTTTCGGATTTTCGTATTTTTCTTGAATGTAATAAGTTACATTTCCACCTTTAGATGTTGTTTCTATTCTTGGATGATTGGAAATTTTTATATCCGAGTCTTTTGCTTCCGTTTGCTTGTTTTTGATACGACGTAGTAGAGGCTTACGTATGAAATGAATTTATTTTATTTTATACGTGCCGAACATTCCTTTTCCGGATGAGGACTCGGTGTCCGGGAACAGGGCGTTACAAAAACCATCCACTTCTTCTGCGACTTGAAGTGCATATCCAACCATATCATCAAAACCATAGCTTTTGAGAGGTACCCCCAACATTTGATCTTCTAGTCCTGTTGACAGCTATACTCTGCTGACCAACATTCTCTGTTTGATGCTCTGTTGATCCTTGTTCACCAGACTGGCTTGGATTAGACTGTGGTTCGGCAACCAGATCATATGAGTGCTGGCTTGGATCAGCTGATTGTTTCATTGCAGCTGACTTCACTTGAAGCTCTATCTATTTTTCAGCCCTCTCAGATTCAACACTAGTTTCAGATTCAGCAGACCTCCCCATTGATGAGTTAATCATAGAATTTTCATCAAATACCACATCTTTGCTGAGTATGACTCTAGACTCTACTGATGACCAAATTCTATAACCCTTAACTATATCACAATACCCCACAAACACTCCTTTCTTGGCCCTTGGTTCCATCTTCCCTTCATTCACATGATAGTAAACTGTGCTCCCAAAAACCCTTAGAACTGAGTAGTCAGCAAGCTTGCTTGACCACATCTCAAATGGTGTCTTGAGATTGATCCTTGTGTGAGGACTCATGTTGATTAAGTAGCATGCTGTGGTTACAGCCTCTGCCCGAAATCTCCTTGACAAACCAGCATTAGAGAGCATACATCTTACCCTCTCTAGAAGAGTTTGATTCATCCTTTCAGCTACACCATTCTACTGAAGTGTATTCCTGACTGTATGATGTCTGGAATACCCTCATGCTTACATAATGTATCAAACTCTGACCAGCAGAATTCCAGACCATTATATGTGCTAAGCCTACTGATTTTCTTGCATGTCTTATTTTCCACTAGAGCCTTCCATTGCTTGAAACTATTGAATGCTTCACTTTTGTGTTTCATCATCACCACACAAGTCATTCTTGAATAGTCATCTATGAATGACACAAACTGAGACCACCCAATGATTCCACCTTTGATGGACCCCAACAATCAGAATGGATATAGTCAAGTGATGCCTTTGTATTGTGTATACCTGCTGAGAACTTGCTTCTATGTAGCTTCCCAAACACACAGTGCTGACAAAAGTCTAGATTCTTGACCCTATATCCCCCAAGAGAACCTGCTGAAGATACGAATTTCATTCCTCTTTCACCCATGTGACCATGTCTCATGTTCCACAACTGAGTCTACTGTGACTGATGAACTACTGAGGATGCCCCAGCAGCAGAGCCAGATAAAGTAGAGCCTTGTAATATATACAAGGTTCCCTTCTTGATACTTTTAAGGACCAAATCTGAATCTTTGTTGACATTCAGCTCTCCACTTTCTCCCATGAAATTGAACCTTTTGTTGTCTAGTAGACTAAGAGATACCAAATTCTTGGTCATCTGTGGAACATGTCTAAAATCTTTCAGTGTGCAGAATCTACCATCCTCTATCCTCAACTTGACTGAGCCAATTCCCAGTATCTTGCAAACCTTGATGTTTTCCATAGAAATATGACCACCATCTATCTGCTCATAAGTTGAAAACCACTCTATTTATGGACATATATGATAGGATGCTCCATAATCTAGGATCCAAACATCAACATTGCGTGCTGAATCCCCAACAACTAGAACCAGATCATCTTTAGAAAGCTCAGCAACCACAGCTGTTGTGCCAGACTTGATCTCTTGCTGCCTTTTCTTCTTTGGACAGATGGACTTCCAATGTCTCTGCTCCTTACAGTAATTACAGACATCTGTGGCTTTAGGACCTTTGGACTTCTTGGATTTCTTCTTTCTAGACTGCTGTCCATATCCTTTCCCACTACTGCTGACTACTAGTCCAGCAGCCTGATTGTCTGTCCCTGCTGCCTTGTGTCAGCTCCTTGGCATGCAAGGCTACCCTCACATCCTCTAAATCCACTATATCTTTCCCAACTATGACGGACTGCACAAATTTTTCATATGAACTTGGTAATGACACCAACATAATTAGGGATGTATCTTCATCTTCAATTTTAACATCAATATTCCTGAGATAAAGTAATATTGTGTTCAACGGATCAAGATGTTCCCTTCGGCAGACCTCTTTCATGCATCCTCAGACTAAACAGTCTCTGCTTCAGCAGCAACTTGTTGGTTATGGACTTAGTCATATACAGGCTTTCAAGCTTTGCCCACAACTTGGCAGCTGTGTCTTCCTCGGCAACTTCAGTGATAACATCATTCGATAAGCACAACATGATGGTTGAATGTGTCTCTTCCAGAATGGCAGAATCTGTTGAACTGGCATCTTTTTTACCAGATAAAGGAGTCCATAATCCTTGTTGTTTTAACAAGGCCCGCATCTTGATTTGCCACAGAGTAAACCTATTTCTTCCTGTAAATTTATCAATTTTTAGGTTAACTACATACATCTTTCTTGCCAAAGAACATAACTTTTATCACAGATTCCTAGCACCGGTAAAGGTCTTGGTGAAGATAAAGGCTGTCCGTACAGATGATTCTCTCTGAAACCTACGCTTTGATACTAGTTTTTTATAACAACAAAGAGAGAATTCAGATGCAAAAAGATGAACACAGAAGCAAATTAACATAAACAATCACACAGAGTAACAGAAACAAGAAGAACACATGATTTAACGTGGTTTCCGGCGTTGTGCCGACTACTCCATGGATAGAAAAGAGATATTTTATCATGCACTGAATTTCAGACGGATTAAACATATTACAATGACCAATACAGTTGGCATTTATAGGCACAGATCTTTAAACCCTAACCGCCAGGAATCTTTGTCGGATTTCCATAAATTCCATAGATGTTATGTCCCTCTGCTGACACAACTCAGATGATCATTGCACAGATGTAGAACTCTGCTATATCCAAAACCTCAGCACACCTTCAGCAGGCTGCTGACACTAGAGGAAACTCAGCAGACTTCCCAGCTGACTTTCACAGACTTGGATACACTTCTCAGCAGACCATCACTCTGCTGACTACCAGATTAGTTCTACCAGATGTAGAGTTTAAGTCACTTTGCTGACACCATCGAAATCCAGAATATCAACCTTGATGTCAAAATATGTATCCCGAGCATTTCTTTGTCGTTGTCTTTGACCACGAATTGTGTTGTCACTTCAATCACCATTCCTATCATGAAATGGATTAAAATCCTCCTTACAATTATCAGAAACAACTTCTGAACCCCGACCCTCAACATCATGATTCAAAGGTTCATGCACAAGGCGTTGCTCGAGCTGTTGCACTTGTCTCCTTAATTCATCCAACTCGATATCTCAAAGGTCCCTTTCACGAGCTACGGGGTTTTCAGTGTTTGGTCTGTTCCGTCTTCCACCAACCATTGTCACCAAGTCGCTCTTATACCAACTTGACACCGGAAAAAAAATGCAGGAGAAAAATAGGAGGTAACACAGGCACGACTCAACACTCACGACTCTAGGAATCCACCAAGAGTTTAAAGCAAGATAAAAGAAGATAACATCTTCTAAACAAGCTTAAGAGCTTAATATAATTTAATATTGATTGTTCTCTATTTTGCCTTTAGTACACCACATATTTATACTACAATATTGGAAACTTCCAGACTACAAAAAAGGTGTGGCTAATACTCTTTTGCCATGCTCATGTGGCTAAAAGTAAGTCTATAACAACAATTTTTTTGTTCTATGACAAACAATAGTGTAGCAAAAAACTGTTTTTCTTGTAGTGGCATCACCAAACGCTATTGGTCTGTGTATGCCAAAGAAATGCAGTTCAAATATGGAGGCCGTATTTGTAGGGTAGAAAGTTTAATTTTACATCCAAACTGATCAACGTAGCCCTAAATATCTATTGGAGCAATGTATAGACACACCTAAGCAACAAAAATGGGTGCCAAAATTTCTTGGCTATGATTATAAGATCACATATAAGCCGGGACATGAAAATAATGCAGATGATGCATTATCAAATGTGGCAGGTGGTCCTAAAACAATGCAGCTGATGCATTATCAAAGGTGGCAGGTGGTCCTAGACTTGATGCCTTGTTCTCCTCTCAAACATCATTATGGGCTACCATTAAACAATAATCTTGTTAAAATGTATCTAAAATCAGCAAAGAAGCAACGGAAAATTCTCATGGTCCTTGTAGGTTGCCCAATGGGCTGGTGTGTTATAAGAACCGTGTGGTAGTGCCTTCCGCTTCCAATGTTATTGAAAATTCTTGCATGAGTTCTGTGATTCTCCAATAGGTGGGCATTCTGGTATGCTAAGGACATATAAGAGACTAGCCCAACAATTTTATTGGTCCTTCATGTTCCAAACAGTACAAAATTGTGTTGCCTCTTGTGATGTGTGTCAGCGCAATAAGAATGAGACATTATCTCCGGCCGGACTTTTACAGCCTCTTCCGATCCCATGCCAAGTTTGGGATGACATCAAGATGGATTTCATTGACGGTTTTCTTTCTCGAATGGCTAAAATTCAATTCTTGTTGTTTTTGGCATGTTGTGTAAATCAGTGCATTTTTTTTGCCTCTTTCCCACCATTCTACAACAAACTTAGTGGCTGAAAAATTCATTTATGGAGTTGTAAAGACTCATGTAATTACCCACACCAATCGTGATCCAGTATTTATGATTCGTTTTTGGCAGGATTTTTTTAATATGTTGGGCACACGATTAAGTGTGAGCTCGGAATGTCTTTATATCAAGGCTTGGGATGTTACACTTATGTACCTAACACAAAGCTTTATTGTTATTTTACATGTATAATACAAGTGTCTAATATCATTTAATCAAGATAATGTACAAGATCATTAAAGACCCGATTGTGAAGTTTTTCAGAATTGATCAAGAACACTTAACAAATTTTAGCAATTTCTATTTGATCAGTTTGTGGATTAATGTGATGCAAATATGATGTTTTGTACATCATTAATCAAGGTTTAAACATTAATTAATTCATCTAATAAGCCACAAAGCAAGCCATTCGATCATTTGTGAGAGTGATTCAACATATACTCTTATATGTGATTAAGTTGTGGCTAAGTGATTGCATTGTATTGTACACTTTTTTTATGGTTCAAAACTTGCACAAAGACCACCATAAAAATAAAACCACCAGTGTTTTAACAAATGACATACCATTTGTTAATTTTATTATACAAAGGAACTTTTTTTTAACGAAACCTTTTATTAAAAAATCAATAAAGGTTCGTATAATGCCTTATTGTAGCCCTCCTTTTATATCAAAATACATTGACGAAATATAGTCATGTCTCTTAAAACTTATAGATGTCAAACCCGATATGGGATGATTTCATTAAATTATTTCTTTTATAATCATGAACATCTATTGGTCCTTTTCATCTTGTCTTCTTTTTCTTTGTGCATTTATGTATATAACTATAAAAATAGCTAAAACAAAGTATACTTATACCACTGCATATACTTACACACACGTGTGTATATATATATATATATATATATATATATATATATATATATATCGATACAAATGTATGCTATGTAGATGTCGGTTCTCCTTTCAACCTTTGTGTGATGTCTTCAAGTGCCGTAGTGCCTCTGAAGCAGAGAGGTCAATGGGAACCATAAGGCTGACCTTCTGCGGTCAATGAAAAACTGTGGAGAGTTATGACAAGATGGTTGATAATAAGATCCTTGATGATTCTCAGGTTGATGACAGATTTGTTGATCCCATATTAGGTATTGAAACTCGGGGATTCGCAGATGATTGATAATGTGAATAGCAATCTGATTTCAGCTTAAAAACCTCTCTCTACAAAAATGATGAAGTCACAACCACCGTCTGCCTCCTCCCACCGTCACCTACTACCGGCCTTCCATAATATCATTCATTAATTGATGTGTACCACATATTGATCACTATTCTACGTATGTGTGATTGTAAAATTCAATTACCTTAACAATTTTACTTTTATTTCTATTATTTTTGTAAAACCGATCCATTTTATTCCAAACAACCAGATCAAAGGGTTTACAATGTGTAAGTATCTACTACATACTAGGAATGACAGACTACACTAAGATTCAGTTTCTAGTCTATGCACCACACAACCAAAGTTACACGAGGGATTAGCGAAATATTTTCCAACTTCATATCGCCGTGAACATACCCGTTAAATGATTCATCAATGTAAACCAAGATAAAATGAGATTCTTAAAACATCAACACATTCCCCCAAATCAAGATCAAATCTACAAACTAATATCGTTTCAAAAGGTACTTTCAGGTGAACACCATGGTTCGATTCTTATCCCCACCCTGAATAAAAATCACCTACTCCTTTCCTACAAAAAATTAGGGGATAAGCTTACAAAACAATAGGAACCTCAAAAACTCCGTTATGAATAAAAGTGGAAACTGCCTAACTTGGTGTCATAAATATGGGATATAATTTCAGATTCGCAACACATACGATGCAAGAATTATACATTTCTCAAACAATCAACAACAAAAAATCATAGTTTTCCAAATAAATTTGATGAATTATTCAACATGTGTTTCTTGAATTTATTTTACTTACAGTTCGATAGATATCAAATATGATTACAACTAGTTCAATTCATAAAAAGAAAAAAAAGCACAAAAACAATGGATGATTACCTATATACGAGGAGCCCTTGATTAATGATATGCCATGATCAACGATCACTAGCTTTAACGAGGATCTTTCCACAAGAATTTTTAAATCAAAAGACATGGTTGCTAATTTTCCTTCTAATGTCTCATGAAGGATGCTCTACGAAAAAAAATTTAGGAGGAATGACACTCTTATAATTTTATCAGCGGCGGATGAGATATGGAAAAGAGAACTGAGAGGATTAGGGTTGAATATGTGAGTGCACATTTATAACCCTTGGTGCAATGGAAAACCCATGTCTGTGGGTGGAATATTCTAAACAATATTCCTTCGAAATTCACCTAATGTGCCAATTTATATATCGTTTTTTATTGCTAGGCTAAAACAAAGACTTTGAGTTACTTAAGAACCATTATATTAAATAAAAAAACTAAGGGTTTAAATTAATAGAGTTGTGCTAGTTTAAATGCCATATATTTATTTTGCCCATAATCTTGAAGCAATTACTCAATGTCAAAAGAGGAAAATATATTGTTCATCAATATTTATTCCTTTTTTTTGGAGTTAAATATTTATTCCTAAAAAAACAAAATTGTTATAAATTAATTACAATTATATGTGGATGTCCATTTAGAGTCCACCTTATTGTATGGCTTTATTGTGAAAAAAGAAAAAAAGGAAATATAAATATATAAAGATGTTAAAATGTGACTTCTTGTGTATTATAATTTAATGGTATTTCCATATTTTTAAGATTAGGTTTTCTTTAAAGTTCATTAAGTTTTCTTGGCCTTCAAGTCACTGTAATACCGACCTAGACTAAGAAAATCTTATAAAAGCCTTCAGATTGCCCTAAAAATCACAAATTTTGTGTTTTTCAGGGTTTCAGTAATACCTTAGCCCCTATCTCGGCCCCTAACTCGGGAAAGTGCCCCAAACATAGTTTCTAGGAGGCACTGTTGGCTTTCTGGGTTCGTTTGGCATATCACAGCAGTTTTTGCTTATCTTAATTGTGTGAAGGTAATATCAAATATTTTTTTGCGGTAGTTCTTGGTTGATGTGATTCCCATTGAAGAAGAAGTAAATTAAGTCAATTACTTATGTTATTGGGCTTGTGAAGAATATCAATCAAACTTTTCTAGATGTCCAGTATCTCCAGCAATTATACTGGGTCAGTTGTAGTCTATTTAGTGGTCAAGGTCGTATCCTATGAGGATTGTGAGGTTAAGTACTGATCAACTACAATATTTTTGTCCAAGTAAATAATTAACAAAAAAGTAATGGGTGTTCAAGATCAAGCTAGTAAACTCAACCAACTACAAATAATTAAGCAAATAGGTTAGTAAAATTATAAATGATCTAGCCATGAAAACGCAAGATCAAGTCATAACTCTACTGGTATCATTGGAATGGACTTCCTACCAACCAACCAATGGTGCTCAAGATTGTGTTATCGGTGCAAACCTCTAATCTAGCAATCACCCCTCATACGAGTGTCCATGATTGTTCTATGCCTCCTCCCTGGCCTAAAAGAACTCTAGACCTAACGATTCAACATGATAAAGCTCTAATGATGCAATGAATGAACAATAACCCCCAAATAAGAAACCAAGTTCCACTTAAGGTCAGTTTTACCTTTCGGTCTTCCTATCTCTTTTCCCACACAAAGAATCTCCTTTCGGACTCAACTAAGTATGTGGGTGCAAGTGTTAGGAAGAAAATCTAACACAAACATGAAATGCAATGCAAATAGGGTGAAATAACAACACAAGAGGATAAGAACAATGCACAAACATTCCCGTTCAACTAATAGAGATAAATAACTGTCACGAATGCATCAATGGATAGAAAGGAAACTAGCCACTCATACCTATGAAATCCAACATGTCACAAATAGATTTAATATCTATGAAAACAACTAAATAACAAGTAAAGGCTATTAATTTACCAATCTAAAAGCTATGAATTACAAGAAATGAATCTTGCATTCAAATTCAAAAGAGCTCTAATGGAGTTTACACCAAAAGATTAGAACTTGTTCTAATAAAAATTCTAGAAATCAAAAGAAGATTCTTAATGTTTACAAGTTGAATAAGAAAATTTGGATTTTTTCTAGAAGAGCCTTTAATATGAAGGTGTATTCAAGCTAGGGTTAGTGGTAGTTTGAATGATGTTGGATAAAATTAAATGTCCTAACATAAATGCCACATCTGCAAACATTGGTAGCCACCAAAGGCGTTTGGCCGCTGCCAGGGCTACTTGGCGGACACCACGCGTATGTTGTCGGACACCAACCTATGCATGGTACTTGGTGGTAGGTGTCAAACATTAAATGCATGCGGTAAATATGATCTTCAAAGTTGGCGGGCTCCAAGCCGGTATTGGTGCAAGCCAAGCTGATGTTGGCGGATGGCAACGATATATTTTCTCCAATTTAAACTCTGCTTGGGCTTGGCTTGCACCACAGGCATGTTGGCGGACGCTAACAACTTCAAAATATGAATTCCATCTCTTTTATTCATCGAATCGAATCGCAATAAAATCTATGCTTTGACACTTCAAAATCTAGGCTCTCGAGCTTCAGTAACCCGTGCTGCAAAATAAAAACACAAGACTACCACGCGTAAATCTGATAACAAAACTTGGCCAATAAGGCCTAGATAATCGACAAAAGTATCATTATTATAATATTTACTATGTATGAAAAAATATAACAAACAATCACATTGGTTGTTCGAATTCGTACAAAAACTCCAATAAACGCATTACAAATGGAGATAAAACATCGTTAAATGTATTATCTAGTTGAATTACATCAACCACTCCCCACTTAGCTTTTGACGTCCTTAAGTAAATAATGCGAGAAAACAACTCGAGTCAAGAGAAAGGGCCATACAACATCAAGAAGCAAGAGCCAAACTAGATGATGCAACCAATTGTACCTATAACCACATGTTAACCGCAATCTAAGTAGGGGAGTGTGGAAATAATTGAGCACTCCTTTCTCGGCTCAAAATAGTTCTACGTCGAAGCCTCTGTACCTCGTCTCCATGTCCCAGTATCTGTCTAATTAAATCTATCTATATTATTATAATATTATGATCAACAAAATAACGGAAGAAGTTTGTTGATTAGCAAAGCAATTCTGGACCCCTGCCAATTGGTGCTGACTAGGGTTTCTAGGGTTTCTTGATCGCCAAGTCTTCTTCCGATCAGGCCTCTCGGTTGGCCATCCATGGCAGCCCGGCCTCCCGACTCAAGCGTCCACGACAACGGCAAGTAGCCACAGCAGCAATCAGCACCTCCAACCGCAACATGCACCGCTTCTCCGGTGCTTAGCTACGCTCAAATAACTGGCCAAGGCTCGGCTTCCTCCTTCAAGACCGGCAACCTGAATCTTCAAATTTCAAGGGGGAACCTTCCATAATCATTCTGGCTGAGACAAAGACTGCCCTTGCGGCTGGATTTCAACGGTCGCTGGTTGGGAAATTTTCTCATGGTCGCCCACAATTGGATACGATTCGGAAATTTCTCACAGTCCAAAATTTCAAAGGTAACTATGCTCTCGGTCTTTTAGATAACAAGCATGCTTTACTTCTTTTTCAACATGATGAAGATTACATCAGATTATTTTCCAAAGCATCATGGCAAGTTGGTAACAAGATTATGAGGGTGTTTAAATGGACAGTTGATTTTCATGTAGACAAAGAACCCTCCAAAATTCCTGTTTGGATTTCGCTCCCAAAGCTCCCAGTCCATCTCATGAACAAGGATTTCATTTTTAAATTAATGCAAACTGTTGGGAAACATCTTCGTATTGATGCGGCTCCTGCGGAGCTGAGAAGGCCCTCTTTAGCTCGGGTTCAGGTAGAAGTTGATATTCTGAAAAACCTCCCTTCCCGTATTTGGATTCAAAAAGAAAATGGTGACGGGTTCTGGCAACCCATTCTCCCCGAAGGTGCTCGCCCAACCTATTGCACACATTTTTGGTGAATGGGGCATAACCAGGATCAATGTCTTGTTAAACATCCGGACTTGGCCACTATTACTAAAGCCAATCACACCAAACCTACTCAAGTTTATGTCGCAAAAACGGCGGTCGCCCCAGAAAAACCACAGCTTGAAAATGTAGAAGAAACAGTTAGAGCAGCTCATGATTCTAACAAGGACCCTCCTCGTCTGGAACCCCCTTTCATACCTGCTCCAGTTGAAACTAATGAGGACAAACTAGAACGGCAACGGCTAATATCTCATCGCCAGGCTAATGGTTATGGTTCAGACTCCTACTCCAAGAAAAAGGCTCTTCTGCTGGTTAATCGTTTAGATTGGAAGTGCCAAGCCACAGATGTTGAGAGCTCGGCCTCTGAGGATGAAAGTAGCCAGGATGAGAATTTGTAGGGATCAGCCGCATAAAAACAAATGGACACTTTACAAGGCTCTGAAGTTGAGCGTCCTTTCATCTCAGTTTCCAAAGGTCGCAAAAATAAAAATAAAAATAAAGAGGTTGTGTCAAATGTTTCAGGGGTTCAAACCCGCGCCACCAAGACTCCTAAAAAATTGTTTCCCAATGAATAACATCAATTTTTGGAATATTCGGGGGGTCGGCAACTCTTCCTCCATGACTCGTCTCAAGCGTCTGGTAATTTCTTATCACATAGATTTCTTGGCTATTTCGGAACCCATGTTGACCAATGACAATAAACGGCTCTTTATTGCTAACCGTCTCAATTTTAAATTCTCAGTTGCTTCTCCTAATAATAAAATTTGGCTTGTTTGGAATACTTCTCTCTCTTCGGATATCTTACTGGCTACGGATCAATCGATACATGTTAAATTCAATGGCACTACTCCTTTTGTTATTTCGGCAATTTATGCTAAATGTAGCAGAGTTGAACATGTTGTTCTTTGGGATGAGCTCCAATCTTTACATGTTCTTGGCCACCCTTGGCTGCTTGGAGGGGATTTCAATACTATCCGGTTTTGGGAAGAATACAAAGGCAATGGGACACCGGATCATCCATGCAGGATTTTAATGACTTTATTTCGGCTTGCTCTCTTATTGATCAACCTATTCAAAATGGAGACTTTACTTGGTGGGGCACTAAACCTAATGGCCTTGTTCATGTTAAGCTTGATCGTATATTTCACAATTCCAAATGGCTGGACATCCATCCTACCTTCACTATCAAGGCTCCTCCAAAATGTTGCTCTGATCACAAGGTCCTCTACTACAGTTTTACTCGTCTGAATTCTGGACCCAAGCCGTTTCGATTTCAAAACATGTGGCTCCGTCGGGATGATCTTAAATTTTTAGTTACAGATAATTTGGCCCTCCCTCTTTATGGTTTGGGTATGGATGTGTTAATGGGCAAACTAAAGCGTCTTAAGACTGTTTTGAAAGGCTAGAACAAGGAAACTTTCGGTGATGTTCATCTCAATGCGAAGCTGGCTGAACAGAATCTGGCTCTCAAAGAGCAAACGTTGGAAGCTGATCCGACAAAAGAGAACTGTGCAGCTCTGAGCCTCGCTAATGCTCATTACATCCGTTCTATGCTCGAGGAGGAGGATTTCTAGAAGCAGAAGTCTAGTTACAAATGGTTCAAAGATGGGGATCGTAATACGAAATTTTTTCATGCTTCGGTGAAGACTTATGGGGCGAAAGGTCATATTCAGCGGATTCACAATTCTGCTGGAGATTGGATAACGGAAGAGCGGGACATTAGTCATGAGCCAATTCAGTTCTTTAGCTCTCTTCTTTCTCAAGGGGACCCTCAGGATGAATCGGCTATTGCTATTCTTTCTCATGTTCCGGCTTTAATCACTGAAGAGGATACTGCTCTTCCCGGGGCGGATATTTCTATGGAAGAACTAAAATGGGCTGTTTTTGATCTTGATCCTAATAGTGCGCCGGGACCGGATGGTTTCTCTAGCAAATTCTTTCAAGTCTTTTGGGATGTGGTTCAAGTCAATGTCTTAAATATTAGTTAAAGACTTTTTTACTGGCCGCCCTTTGCCCCGAGCTGTAGGGTCCACTTTCATTACCTAGATTCCCAAGACGGATGCTACTTCTAGATTTGGAGACTTCAGACCCATCTCTCTCTGCACGGTTATTTATAAAATCTTCACCAAAATTCTGACGCATAGACTGCAGCCCCTGCTTGGTAAACTCATTTCAGATGAGCAATCGGCTTTTGTCAAAGGTAAAGATATTGCGGATAATACTCTTTTCGTGCAAGAGATCATTCAGCATTTGCATAAAAAGGTTCACGGTCACAATATGGTTTTCAAATTGGATATTGTTAAGGCCTTTGATAGAGTCTCCTGGCTGTTTCTATCACAACTTCTCCAATCCTTCGGGTTCAATAATGCCTTCAATAACCTTATTATGAACAATCTGTGGGGATGTTACTCCTCTATTTTGCTAAATGGCACTCCCACTGGCTTCTTCCAATCTTCTCATGGCATCAAGCAGGGTGATCCTCTTTCCCCGTATCTTTTTATCTTGATCAGTGAAGCCTTCACCCGCGGTCTTAAAGCTCTTTTCCAAGATCCGGTCATGCAGCACTACTCTCTTCCTCGGCATTTCCCTTAAGTTACTCATTGCATGTTTGCGGATGATCTAATTATTTTTTGCAGGGGGCTTAAACATAACATTGATAAAAATATTGCTTTCATTCAGACTTATGAGAAGGGCACATGAACCTCGATAAAAGTTTCTTTGTGGTTTCGAAACACTGTCCTCCTGGATCGATACGAAGGCTCACTACTATGGCTAGCATTCAGAGAACAAATTGCCCTTTCACTTACTTGGGTTGCCCGATATTTGTTGGCCACCCGAAAAGGTCTCACTTTGACTATCTTATTGATAAAAATCAGAAAAGACTTGAAGGCTGGCAATCAAAACTGCTCTCTATAGGTGGTCGCCTCATTTTCATCAAGCATGTTTTATCCTCCATTCCGATACACACCATAGCTGCTTTGCAGGTTCCCCACTCGGTGATTAATCAAATTCATCGCATTTTTGGAAACTTCTTGTGGGGTAAATCTGCGCAAGTGAAGAGACGTATCTGGAGATCCTAGGAGAACATCTGTGGGCCAACTGAGGAGAATGGTCTGGGGGTTCGTAATATTAAAGATGTTCAACTCGCCTTTGCTTGCAAGCTTTGGTGGAAAATTCAAAACCGTGTGGGCTTATGGGGTAAGAGTTTTTCCATGTTGCCTCACCTGAGGGTCCTGCATCCTTGGCAAATAATGCAAAAAGTAGAAACTATGGTTAATCTCCACTTGAGGCCGATAAAGATGGCCAATTGGGATTGGGTCTGGGCTCCTATTGCCTCCGGAAATTTTACTGTTGCTTCTACCTACAAGACAATTTGCAGAAGGATAGATATCGTTGTTGAACTTAAAGAGATCTGGAAGCCAAACTTACCTATTAAAATTTTGGTTATCATGTGGAGGTTCCTCAATAACTTGCTCCATCTACCTAGTATGCTACGCGTTTTTGGACACCACGGTACCTTTAAATGCCCCTTCTGCTGTGAGGAGGATACTAGAGACCATACTTTTTATAATTGTTCCTTCTCTCGAACCATTTGGGACTTCTTCTAGTCGCTTCTGCATTTTCATCCTCTTGCAGCGGATTTTTGGTCTTATCTCCGGTGTTGGTGGTACCCGGACAGGAATGGCTCTGTGAAGAAAGCTTGCAAGATGGTTCCTTCTTTGATTCTTTGGGAAATTTGGAAATGAAAAAATCGGATCATTTTTGACGATTCCAGACCTTCTCTTCAGACTTCTATCCTCAACTTCCGGCAAAACTTATTTTATGCTCTGCTCAATAGTCGGCTCATCGGAGATGGATCTTCCTTAGGCAACCCTGGCCCTGCTGGTGGAGGTTTTCTTATTCACGACTCTCATGGTCATCTTCTTAATGCTGTCAGTGAACCTTGCGCTAATTGCACCAGTCTCATTGCGGAAACGAAGGCCCTCATAGCCAGTCTTACCTTTTGTTTGGAGCACCATCTTATTTCGGTTCTGGTGGAAACGGATTCTTTAGTGCTTACCAACATCGTCTCAGGGACTTCTGTGACCCCTTGGCAGTTAGATGATGATATTCGATCTATCAGAGATCTCCTCCGCATGCACCCTATGCAGATTTCCCATATTTTCCATGAAGCTAACAAAGCTGCAGGTTTTCTTGCCACTTTGGCCTCCTCTAGCAGAGAGAGAGCCACCTACACGTCACAGTATAACACCCCCTCGGCTCTCAAGCTTATTCTTCATGGTGATCGGATTGCCATTTGTTGGTCCCTTGAAAAGGCTTTGGTTAATTTTAGAGGGGGGGTGAATAAACTTAACACTTCAAACTTTTTGGAGTTAACAAACTCAGTAACTTCAGCAGCCTGTTGATACTTCAGTAGTCCGCTGACACTCAGTAGTCTGCTGACTGTTGAGTTTACTGAATTTGTGCAACGGAATATATCAAAAAATTAAGCCTTATTACTTGTTGTTAAATATGATACCAAGTATTAGATACTCTGTAGTGTATGTGTGTGATTCAGTTTCTAGATTCAGTAGATTGATGTGTTAGATAAACTAAGTGCAGAATATAAATGCAGAAAGTAAGTAGGCAGATTTTATAGTGGTTCCAGGTGGTGTAATCCTGTCAGTCCACTCTTCTCCTATGATGTTGGAGGTAATTTACTAGAGATTCTTGATATATCTGTTACAAAATCTCCAAGTTGCTTGTCCTTCACCAATAACTATGGCTTCACAAACTGAACACTTGGAACAGGTAGGATTGCTGCTCCAAAGTATTCCATTGGTCCTTGAAGGTAGGATTGCCTCTTCACCAGCTCCACCACAAACAACAGTCTTTCACACCCAAAGATGCTTCACTGTCTTTAGTAGATTTCTTGTAAAAGAAAGATTGAATCAAGTAAGTGATTCAGCTTTCAGCAGCTTGATCAGGATGATATGATCAGCAGCTTGATGTCTTCAATTGTGTAAACTTGATGCAGCTTGAATGCATATTACACTTGAAGAAGTTTTCTGGATCAGTAGCTTTATGCTCAGTAGGGTCAGTAGGGTGTTTTTCTTGATTAAATTCTGATTGCTCAAGATAGATCCTTAATCTTCATCACTTGTATCTGAATTAGGAGTCCTCTATTTATAAGTAGGAATCCTTGTGACTTATGTTTGAAATTCAAACATAGCCGTTTCAGATTTGTCCCATTTTGACTTGCTTTCTGTCACTGTTCATAGTACTGACACAGTCAGAATGCTTTTTGACAGTTTACAGTATGTCCACCCTTTGACTTGTATCCATTGGATAAAGGTCTGAATCTTTCCAACGTCCTTTTGATCTTAACCATTGATTTGTTTGATAAAATCAGAGGTTGTTAGCTGTCCCTTTCTTTGCAATCTTCCAATGTAGCCTTTGATTAAATCAAAATGTGTGTCCAGCAGGTTCCTGAGAACATAAGTCTGTTGATATACACATCAGTAAGCTGATCCATAATTTGCTGTGTTTAAAAACACTTCAGCTAACTGTCTTTTATCTAACTTTTATTTATGAAGTTAGATTACATCTTTTTGCATATAACTAAGTTCCAATCACCACTTAACTTGTGGAACTTAGACCTTGTACACAAGGTATATGTAATCAGTTTAGGTCATCACAGACTTCCCTAAATTCTGATTCCAAATCCTTGACTTTAAATACTAAGTTTGATCTCTCAGCCTTCAATAACTGAGTTTGAGCCCTCAACCTTCAGTCTTCAGCAGGTTCCTGACTAGTCTACTGACCTAACCCTACTGATCTAGACTAGTCTGCTGATGTAAGTCAGCTGGCTTTTTACAGTGCTTGTTTGATCAAACCTATACAAGATCAAACTCTAATAAACCTATACATTTGATCTAGACATCTTTTTGCCTTTGCTCTATAACAGCTAGTCTGGCACTCATCACTAAAACTTAAAAATAAGTCCAACAATTTCACCCTTTTTGGTGATGATGCCAATACCCTCCTAACAGCAAAGCAAAAAGATTAAAAACAAAAACAAAACAAACTTAGTCAATTCTCATTATAAGTAGTTGTTCAAAAGTGTTACAAGCTAGATTCAGCAAAAAGTAAAGCAATTGTAAGTATGCTGATCTATTGTCTTCTGTCTCTTTCTTCCCTTGCTTTCTCCACTTGCTCTTGATAAGCTCTTATTTCTCTGATCATTTCTCTCATCCAGTCATTTTCAATAAGAGAGAAATCAATGTGAGGATTCACTTCTTTCCACCATTTCCATGCTTCAGGCAGAGTGAGATTGATCTGATGTACTCTGAAGCCTAACCGCATGTATACTTCCTTGAATTCATTAAGTGAATCCTTTGCATTGGTGGTAGGTAAACTTCTTCCACCTCTACCACCTCTTCAACTTCTTCCACCTCTGTGTGAAGCTCTCATGGCTTTAACCCTTGCTTCCCAAAACTTATGTCCCATAAAGGAATTGAGTCCCTCATGGAAACCTTTATCATGGTAAGGTCTTCTTTTGCTGTTGTAGACCTTTTTGTATTCTCTGAGAAGATCATCATTTGTAAGTGAAAGTCTGCCAGGTGCAGGCTCCCTAAAAGCATTGGTGTCATCTTTCTATCTTTTTTTAGCAAAGATTCTAGCAGCCTCTTTTGCTACTGCTGTGTGGCTCTATTCCCCCTTATTGACATCATCAACAAAATGGGACAATAGGCCATGTACACTCTCATGTGTGAGCACTAGGTTGTTCAGTTGACCCTCCATAATTTCAGTCCTAGTGTCAACAACTGTGATCCTTCCTTGCATTGTTTGCTCCAGTAGAGTTATCCTCTCAGTAATTTTAGGATCTAGTACAACAGGTTGCAGTGTTCCAGCAGATTCAGTGACAGCAGGCTTAGGTGTCTCAGCAAGCTTATCAAGTTTCTGGTGAATGGATGCAAATTGTTCTTTCAGAAACTTGTCCTTCAGTGTATTACCTTGTTTGATCCCCTTAACATCTTGAGCAATATCAGCAAGAGCATACTGTGTGGAAGTAATATTGGAAGCAACAGTTTCAGTAGTTCTTCCTCTATTCTCCACTAAATTCATCAAGTCTTCAAATCTTTGCTCTTGCCTGTCAAGTTGAGTTCTTAACCTTGTAATGTCATTTCTGACAGTCCTCAACTCATCCAAAACCTCTGCTGGTATTCCACCAGCCATTCCTCTAGCCATATGTCCAGCAGCTTCATCAGCAGGCTCTTCAACATTGTATTGTGTCCTCTGTCTGCTGACAACCATGGCAAAGCTCATATCCCTTCCAGCAGGGTTAGGTCCTTGGATTTCCTCCAGAATAGGATCAAGAGCAGGTTCTTCAAAAACTGGACAAATGCCTGTTGAGGTTCATCACCAACATTTTCTTCTTCAGGCATTTGAAACTCCTCATCACTGTAGTCATAGTCCAGCAGCTGCTCATCCTCATTAATAACAACAGTCTGCTGACCATCTTTGCCTACAGTGGTCTTGTCTCCAGTAGGCTCCACTACGGCAGCCTGTTCAACAACAGCAGGGGTTTCCTCCAAACGCATAGATAGTTCCAACCTATGTCCAAGTGCTGTTTGAGACTCAGCTACCTGTACCTCCTGTTCCAACCTCTGTTCAGGTGCTGTTTGAACCTCAGCAGCCTGAACCTCCAGTTCCAACCTTTGTTCAGGTGCTGTTTGAACCTCACCAGCCTGAACCTCCTCAATCATCAATGGTGATCCTTCAAATCCCATCACCATGTCCAATCTTTGTGCTACCATTGTTTGCTCCTCAGTGATCAACACACTCTGTACAAGAATTGCAGGGAATTCAGCCATATTTTCCCTTTGAATTCCCTAATATCAGCAATCCTTCATACAAATTTAGCAGTCTTGGATAGAGTGTCCTGAGTATCAATCCAGTCTTGATATTGAGCTGAATCCTCTGAACTGATATCAGGTTCACTATGATCAGTAACTCTTTCTTCATCCAAATCCACAGTCTGCTGATCATCAGTATGCTCAGCAGGTTCTTCAACATATAAAGTGTCTATCTCACCAACCATCCTGTTTGCACTAATAGATATTCCCTCATTTATTTGTGCCTCTAGATCATCCATGTTGAGATCCTCCAGATTCTCATTCATTTGTCCAGTTTCTTGCCTCTCAGTGGATTGTCCAGCACCAGTAGACTGCTCTACTCTTGGTTCAATAATCATAGCAGTTCCACTGACTCGTCCTGGACCGGAGGGATAATTACCTCCAGAATCAGATGATGATGAGTCATCATTGTCATCTCTTGGGCCCCTGAATTGGATACCCTCTTCCTTCTGTTGTTCATCAAACAGATCCATCAGTCTTGATTCCAATAAAGAGGTATCAACCAGATCCAGCAAATTATCCACTCCCAACTTCTCAAAAGCCCATTCCTCAAAGTCTGTCATTGGTTCTGCGACTGGCTTTTGACTTTTATAGAATCCAAATTTCCACTGAAAGTAGTCAGCCACTTGCTGGAGTTTAGGATCAACAAACTCCTTTTTCTTCTTCTTCTTCTCATGTCTTTCAAATGGCATGGTTGTCTTTCTGGGAGCATTTTGATTACCTTGCTGACCTCCAAAGGTCTCAACAAGTAAGTTAAGAGTTTCTTCCACAGATGCCTCTAGGTTAGTAGGCTGCTTAGGTTGTATGTTAGTCCCTACTACCTCCATCTGTACTATACTTGGTTCCTCTTGACTTATATGCTCATCAGCAGGGTTAGCAACATATTGCTCTTCCCCCTGAACTATTTTAGGATTAGCAGGGACTTGTACCAATGTTTCAACTTCCATAGCAGGTGTAGACTCAGTAGTTTGCTGTGGTTCTTCTACAAGTTGCTCAACAACAACTTGTGCAACTACAGTAGGCTCAGCAGCCTTTGCAGGGG
Source organism: Gentiana straminea (assembly GCA_036785695.1). Classification (NCBI taxonomy): domain Eukaryota; kingdom Viridiplantae; phylum Streptophyta; class Magnoliopsida; order Gentianales; family Gentianaceae; genus Gentiana; species Gentiana straminea. The sequence continues at coordinate 6,022,269 of JAVUPR010000224.1, read as the reverse complement.
AGGATTCAACAACTTCTACAGCAGGCTCAGGTTCAGCAGCCTGCTGTGATTCTCCAGTAGGTTGCTCAACAACAACCTCTACTATCTCAGTAGGTTTAATGATTGTTAAGGGCTCAGCCTCAATAGCCTATCTTTCCTCTTCTTCCCTCTGAGCCTCCACAGTCCTCAATTTTTTCCCTTTGCCATGTTTCTTCTTTTTGGCAATCTCTTTCTTTCTTTTTGAAATTGGCTCTGTTTGAGTCTCAGTAGCCTTTCTCTTTCTACTGGCTTCCTTCTATTGCTCCTTTACAACTTCAGCAACAAACTTCTTCTTTGCAACAGCAGGGTCAGTAACCTCAATTTCTACTGAACCCTCAGCAGACTCAGCAGTCTCTGCTGTTTACTTTCTTGTTTTCCTAGGCTTTAACAATTCTGTTATTTTTCTTGTATCAGCAGCCTTTCTCTTTTCAGTAACTTTCTTAGGTGCAACAGGTTTAACAACTTGCTTGACCTGCTCACCACCAGCATCATCATCTCCATCATCATTATCACTTTGTGTGGCCTCATCATCCACATCTTCATCATCATCCAAACCAGGGATAGGATAGTCAATTTCTTTCTTGTATCTGGATTTATTTAACTTTTCAGGTGCAACATCAGCAATTTCCAAATGATTCAGTAGGGCATGAACCATCAATCCCAAAGGTAAAGCCTTGGATTTCCTTGTCCCTTCTTTTTCTTCTTTTGCTACCTTCTTCATGTAGTGGACAAAGAATCCAGCCCAATCAAACTTCATGCTTCTACAAATGATCATCAGCAGTTCTATTTTGGGTCCTGATAAAGTATCCATGCTTCCAATGATTCCTAAGATATTCTTTGCAATAATCTTGCTTAGCAGGTTGTATTCATAACAAATATGCTTCACATTAATGCCTGGAATTGACTTGATGGCATCATTGGTCTTGATTCTATCAAAAAAATCCATTTTTGATAGTCCCATTTCCTCGAGATTTGTTGGAGCATCGATTACTGGTGCAAAACCAAAAGCTTCCCTCAGCAGGTTTGAGGAAACTTCGATCTCCTGGGCATTTACTGTTGTGGTGAATGCCTCTCTACCTTCTCTTGTTACAATATTTCTCCAGAAGCTAACAACATTTGTATATGATATTGTTTCCAATCTTATATTGAGCACATTTTCCATACCTTCATATCTTCTTATTCTTCGACCAATATTGATAGCTAATTCTGTTTGGTTAGCATCAACAACAAAGCCTCTCACACTTTGACTTGTTCCGATTTGAACATCATCCTTTTCTGCCATTGTTTTAAGAAAAAGATGAAGAAGATAGCTTACAAATCTGTGTTCACACAGTGTATACGGAGAGAAAATTAGTTTGAGTTTTGAAAGTAACTTCTGTGTATAGGTCTGTATATATAACAGAGAGTAGTGGTTAGAAACTGTCAGACCACGTACTATAGCATTAACCCCGATTAAAGTTGGAATAAATGGGATCTTGACACGTGGCCCATTACTTATCCATAAATGTTTGTAAACGTTCGATCGTGTAACCGCAGTTATAAAGATAAGATGAATATCCCGTCATTTGCTTTTTGACTTTGTAAGTTTGACTGTGTAACGTTTCCTTCAGCAGTCTTGTCATCAGTAGACTTGGCTCAGTAGCCTGCTGACAAAAAGTGTCAGCAGCCTGCTGACAGAGTTACTCTGCTGATTTTTAATTCCTTTTGTTTTGTCCAACTGATAATACAAGATGAAGTTTAATACCAATGACTGATCTGTCAAGTGAGCTCACCCAACAGGACAAAGACCAATCCCCTTGGCAACTTCATTTGCTCAATTGTCCAAACATAAGTACATGGAATTGTTGATACCAATGACTAATCTGCTAAGTGAGCTCACCCAACATAGCAAAGACTAGTCCCCTTGGTGAATTCCAGTACACTGTTGATCAAAGATGTGTCAGTCAACTTTTATAATTCCAAGTTCAGTCCTGAGTTTAGCAAATCTTTCATTATCCAATGGTTTAGTGAAAATATCAGCAAGTTGATCTTCATTAGGGATATAAAGAACCACCACATCTTTCTTTTCAACATGATCTCTTATAAAGTGATGTATCACATCAATATGCTTGGTTCTTGAGTGCAAAATAGGATTTTATGTGATTGCAATTGCACTTGTGTTGTCACACATAATTGGAATTTCTCTTTCTTCAATTCCATAATCCCTTAATTGTTGTCTTAACCACAGTATTTGTGCTCAGCAACTTCCAGCAGCAATGTACTCAGCTTCAGCAGTGGAAGTTGATATAGAATTATGTTTCTTGCTAAACCAGGAAACCAGTCTATTTCCCATTAACTGACAGGTTCCTGTGGTGCTTTTTCTATCAATCTTGCATCCAGCATAATTAGAATCTGAGTAGGATATAACCTTGAAGCTTCCATCTTTTGAATACCATATCCCTACTCCCAAAGTGTCTTTTAGGTACTTGAGAACTCTTTTGACTGCACCTAAATGACTTTCTTTAGGTTTTGATTGAAATCTTGCACAAACACCTACAACAAAGGATATATCAGGTCTGCTGGCAGTAAGGTACAGCAGACTGTCTATCATCCTTCTGTATAAGGTCTGATCAACATCTTTACCTTCTTTGTCTTCATCCAATCTAATATTTGTGCTCATAGGAGTTGATACCTTGGTGCTGTTTTCCATACCAAATTTCTTCAGTAACTCCTTGGTATACTTGGTTTGATGAATGAAGATTCCATCTTTCATCTGTTTGACTTGCAATCCCAAAAAGTAGATAATTTCTCCCATCATACTCATTTGGAATTTAATCTTCATTAGATTTGCAAACTTCTCACATAGCAATTCATTTTCAGAACCAAAGATTATGTCATCAACATAAATCTGCACCAGCAGGGTGTTGTCCCCTTCATTGATTCTGAAAAGAGTCTTGTCAATGGTCCCTTTGATAAAACCATTGTCCACCAAGAATTGAGATAGAGTCTCATACCATGCTCTTGGTGCTTGTTTCAAACCATAAAGTGCTTTGTTGAGCCTATACACTTTATCTTCTTGATCTTTAACTTCAAATCCAGGAGGTTGCTGAACATAGACCTCCTCCTCCAGAATGCCATTCAAAAAAGCACTTTTGACATCCATGTGATATACTTTGAAGTTTTTAAAAGCAGCATGTGCCAAGAATAATCTGATAGCTTCCAATCTTGCAACATGGGCATATGTTTCATCAAAATCTATCCATTCTGCTTGAGAATAGCCTTTTTCCACTAGTCTGGCCTTATTCCTCACAATGGTACCAGATTCATCAAGTTTGTTTCTGTATACCCATTTTGTACCAATTACATTTGTATGATTAGGCCTTTCCACTAGTGTCCAAACTTGATTTCTTTCAAATTCATTTAATTCTTCTTGCATAGCAATTATCCAATCTGGATCTGAAATTGCTTCTTCAACAACTTTAGGTTCCATTTGAGATAGAAAACAAGTAAACATTGCTTCTAATTGTCTTCTAGTCCTCACACCTTGCTGTATATTGCCAATAACTTGCTCAGCAGGGTGATCCCTTAACCATTGTGGATTCTGGGTTAGATTGATTCTCGGAACCTCATCTTCGGAGGGTCTTCTTGTTTCTTCAACGGGGGTTCCAGCAGATCCTTGAACTGCCTCAGTTGTTGCATCAGTAGTATTACCAGTAGGGTGTTCAGCAGGGGCAGAATCAGAAACCTTTAGGTCATTAAACCTTTCCAAAACATCAATACAATCTGGATCAGTGACTTGTAGATTCTCAGCAGGTTCACAAGCTTCATCTTCCATTCCAGTGAACTTAGGTTCATCAAACACAACATATATTGTCTCTTCATGTTTTAGTGACCTTTTATTCAGTACCCTGAATGCCTTGCTGACAGAAGAGTATCCCAAGAAAATTCCTTCATCTGATTTTGGTTGGAATGTCTTCAAATGTTCCTTATGATTTAAGATAAAACATTTGCTTCCAAATGGATGGAAATAAGATATATTAGGTTTCCTTCCATTCCAAGTCTCATAAGGTGTCTTCAGCAGCTTCTTGTTCACTGAGGTTCTGTTTTGTGTATAGCATGATGTATTAACTGCTTTAGCCCAATATCTTGCAGGTAGCAATGCTTCACAAATCATAGTTCTTCCTGGTTTTTTAATATTCTGTTTCTTCTTTCAGCAACCCTATTTTGCTGAGGTGTACCAGCAGCAGCAAGTTGATGTAGTATACCATTTTGTTCATAGTATTCTCTTATAACTTTGTTGAGAAATTCAGTACCCTTATCTGATCTTATCTTCACTACTGTCAAACTTTTCTCATTTTGCAATCTCTTCAAAAGTTCAGGCATCTTTTGAAGTGTTTCACTTTTCTTGTTCATGAATATTACCCAAGTGTACCTTGAATAATCATCCACAACTACCAAAGTGTACTTCTTTCCTGTTACACTTGTTGGTGTTACTGGTCCAAATAGATCCATATGCATCAGCTCCAAAACTCTTTTAGTTGATTGTTTAGTCTTTGACTTGAAGCTTGATTTTGTCTGTTTACCTTGCTGACATGCATAACATATAGCATCCTTCTTGAATGTAATCTCAGGTAAACCAATCACCAGTTTCTTCTTCACCAACTGATTGATATCATCAAAGTTTAGATGATTCAACTTCTTATGCCATAAACAATTAAGTTCTGACTTGGTATGCACAATCAGGCATGTTTCTGGAACAGTAGTAGACCAGTCCACAACATACATGTTTTGTTGTCTTCTTCCAGCCAGCACAACTTGATCACCTATTTCAATAATGACAATACATGTATTTTGTCAAAAGTGACCTTGTATCCCATGTCACAAAATTGTCCAGTGCTCAGTAGGTCCAGTCCTTCGACATATGCAACATTCCTGATTGTTAATCTATTTCTCACAAGTGTGCCATATCCTCTTGTGTATCCAGGTGTATTCTTGTTGCCAAAATTTACTCTTGGACCATCCTCTGCCACATAGCTTGACAAACAGTACTTATTCTTTGTCATATGTCTGGAACATCCACTGTCAAAATACCAGACACCCTACAAAACAAAGTTAATGCATTTTAGGTACCCAAAACTGTTTGGGTCAATAATGGCCAGTGGTAAGCATGACCCTTGGCAAGTTTCCATAAGGTCTTCTTTGAAAGGTATCATACCTTTGTTCATACATGTATTCTACACATCCATAAGGTCTAACAATTGGTTGTGTAGGATTCACATATGCCTTCTGGCCTTTTGGTATGTAATGCTGTTTGAAGTGATTCTTATTGTTAGAAGCATTAGCATAACCATTGGATTGCTGTCTGTTAGGAATAGCTCTGTAGTATGAAGTCTGCTGAGGTCTCTACTGAGGTCTTGTATAAGTCCTCTTCTGAGTCCTCTGCTGATTCCATTGCTTAGGTTTTACCCTATCAGCATGGTTATTCTTCCTATTTCTAGCAGTGGGAGCAGGAATATTCCAATCATCATCAGTAGGGAATAGTCTACCTTTCCCCCTGAGATAAGTATCCCTCAAATGATTGACATTTTTAGGTTTAGGATTCTTATCCTTGGAATATTTCTGTCCTTTACCTTTTTGTGGTCCAGCAGACTTGGTAGCAGGTCTGCTATCAGTAGATCTAGATGGTCCAGCAGTCCTACCTTTGGATTTACCCTTTTTGTTAGGTACTGATGTCCTTTTTGACTTCTGATTTTTCTTCCTTGAAGCTTTCTCAGTAGGCTTCACTGCCTCAACAACCTTACTAGGAGTTGGATTTTGTGCAGGCACAAACTTAGGACCAATTCTGGCACTAAGTTCAGTGACCTTACTGGATCCACTCTTATTGGATTGTTGAGTTCCAAATCCAAGCCCTGTTCTATCACCATAAAGCTTTCCAGATTTGAATGCAGTGGAGGAAGAATATTTTTCAAGATTCAGCTGCTACTGAATGTACAGCACGCTTATGCTGATTCTGTCCAACTTCTTTTTCCTTACCCTTGAGAACTCTTAATTCAGCATTCAACCTTTCAACTTCTATTTTAAGAGCATCTTTTTCAGCCTTCACAATCTCATAACCAGATTGTATTATCCTCAGTTGATTAAGGATGACATCCAAAGTTTATTCATTGTCAGAATTTTTAGGATTTGAACCACAAGTTGATTCACAATCACTTCCAGCAGGAGTGTTAATAGATACAGAATTGTATACCTCATCTGTTTCATCCATATTTGCCATTAGAGCATAATCATCCATATCAGCAACAAGTGCAGTATCATCAAATTTTCATTTCTCTTTTCTGATTCTACTTCATATCCTGATTCATCTTCGGCAACCATAGACTTCTTGCCATGTCTTCTTTGTTGACTTTTGGTCTTCGGTAGGTCTGGACAGTCAGGTCTGAAATGTCCAGGCTTCTTGCAATTGAAGCAATGATAATAAGGTTCCTTACTTTGTTTTGACTCAGGACAATCAGGTTTGAAGTGTCCTGGTTTCTTGCATTGAAAGCACAAGTAATCATTGTCTTTCCTGGAATCATCCTTCTTTTTTTCACTGAATTTCTTAGTGAAATTCCTTGGAGAACCATTTCTAGTTTTCATCATTCTGATTTTCTTGCTCAGTAGGGCAATCTGCTCTTGCATCTCATCCAGTAGATCATCTTGAGCTCCTGATGTCTCTTCTTGATGTTTAGTAGCCAATGCAGTGGTCTTTGGTTCTTTCTTTTCAGTGGTAGGTGCCAATTTCTTGCTGAATTCATAAGCTTTAAGATCTGAGAATAATTTGAAGGTATCTTATTCATGTAGTTTTCTCATTTCTTCTATGGCTGTAACCTTCATCTGCCAAACTTCTTTTTCAGGTAATGCTTCCAAGATTTTTGAGTTGATTTCTTCTTTTGAGTATCTTACACTCAGTAAGATGAGTTCTTCCAGGATTGCATTGAATCTTGATTCCATTTGCTCAATGGTTTCATTTGGTTGCATTTTGAACTTTTGAAACTTCTTTTTGGCCACGCTGATTTTGTTCTTCTTGATTGCATCAGTGCCTTCACAGATTAACTGTATCTTATCCCAAAGTTCCTTTGCAGTCTTGCAATCTTTCACCTTTATATACATATTGCTATCTAGAGTTCTGTATATGATATCAATAGCAATATTGTTAAGAATTGATCTTTTTCTATCTTCAGCATTCCATTCTCTTTTTGGCTTTGGAATTTACTGTGTCTCATCTCCCACTGTTACTGTCTTGGTAATCTTCAGTGGTCCATCAGTCAGTACATCCATCATTTCATCATGTGTTGCAGCTAGATAAGCCTGCATACGAATTTTATACTCTTCTAAACGATCTAAAGAACACACCAACATTGTTCTAGCATAGTGGTTGTTATCCATGATGCAAAGCTTTGAAAATCAGTAACCTGACAAAGTTTTCAAAGTATTTTCACAAGTACAACAAGTAGGATTACTTTAGAACAGAAGTACTGCTCTGATACCAATTGTTGGTCCCTTGAAAAGGCTTTGGTTAAGTTTAGAGGGGGGTGAATAAACTTAACACTTAAAACTTTTTGGAGTTAACAAACTCAGTAACTTCGACGACCTGTCGATACTTCGATGTCCGTCGACACTCGCAGTCCGCCGACCGTTGAGTTTACTGAATTTGTGCAGTGGAATATATCAAAAAATTAAGCCTTATTACTTGTTGTTAAATGTGATACCAAGTATTAGATACTTAGTAGTGTATGTGTGTGATTCAGTTGCTAGATTCAGTAAATTGATGTGTTAGATAAACTAAGTGCAGAATATAAATGCAGAATGTAAGTAGGCAGATTTTATAGTGGTTCCAGGTGGTGTAATCCTATCAGTCCACTCTTCTCCTGTGATGTTGGAGGTAATTCACTAGAGATTCTTGATGTAGCTGTTACAAAAATCACCAAGTTGCTTGTCCTTTACCAAAAACTATGGCTTCACAAACTGAACACTTGGAATAGGTAGGATTGCTGCTCCAAAGTCTTCCACTGGTCCTTGAAGGGTAGGATTGCCTCTTCACCTGCTCCACCACAAACAATAGTCTTTCACACCCAAAGATGCTTCACTGTCTTTAGTAGATTTCTTGTAAATGAAAGATTGAATCAAGTAAGTGATTCAGCTTTCAGCAGCTTGATCAGGATGATATGATCAGTAGCTTGATGTCTTCAAGTGTGTAAACTTGATGCAGCTTGAATGCAGATTACACTTGAAGAAGTTTTCTGGATCAGTAGCTTTATGCTCAGTAGGGTCAGTAGGGTGTTTTTCTTGATTATATTCTGATTTCTCAAGATAGATCCTTAATCTTCATCACTTGTATCTGAATTACGAGTCCTCTATTTATAGGTAGGAATCCTTGTGACTTATGTTTGAAATTCAAACATAGCCGTTTCAGATTTGTCTTATTTGACTTGCTTTCTGTCACTATTCATAGTACTGACACAGTTAGAATGCTTTTTGACAGTTTACAGTCTGTCCACCCTTTGACTTGTATCCATTGGATAAAGGTCTGAATCTTTCCAATGTCAATTTGATCTTAACCATTGATTTGTTTGATAAAATCAGAGGTTGTTAGCTGTCGCTTTCTTTGTAATCTTCCAATGTAGCCTTTGATTAAATCGAAATGTGTGTCCAGCAGGTTCCTGAGAACATAAGTCTGCTGATATACACATCAGTAAGTTGATCCACAATTTGTTATGTTTAAAAACACTTCAGCTAACTGTCTTTTATCTAACTTTTATTTATGAAGTTAGATTACACCTTTTTGCATATAACTAAGTTCCAATTACCACTTAACTTGTGGAACTTAGACCTTGTACACAAGGTATATGTAATCAGTTTAGGTCATCACAGACTTCCCTAAATTATGATTCCATATCCTTGACTTTAAATACTAATTTTGATCCCTTAGCCTTCAATAACTGAGTTTGAGCCCTCAGCCTTCAGTCTTCAGCAGGTTCCTGACTAGTCTATTGACCTAGGTACCCTACTGATCTAAACTAGTCTGCTGATGTAAGTCAACTGACCTTTTACAGTGCTTGTTTGATCATACCTATACAAGATCAAACTCTAATAAACCTATACATTTGATCTAGACATCTTTTTGCCTTTGCTCAATAACAACTAGTCTGGCACTCATCACTAAAACTTAAAAATAAGTCCAACACCATTCCTACCATTCGTCGAGTACGCGGCTCTGCATAATCATGTGGACGCATCCGTCACTTTATAGATGGGTGCAAACCAGGTTGTCCCTATTCTTTTGGATAGTTTAAACATATATGATTATTATTTGTGTTACTGCATTGTTCATCACATTATAGGTAGTGGCCCCACCTATGCTGCGTGCTTTCTCTTTAATTCTCAGCCGGCCGGTAGAAGGAACTATCCTTTGTACAGATCGATAATGCTCCCTGAAGATTATAGCCGTGCGGTTTGCCAGACGTTTAATCAAAAACATGGCCTACAAGATCGTGCCTACCTTTGGACGCACCCCTACCGAATTGCTAAGGGTGCAATTCAGGTGTTTTTGTTGCTTTTGCTGTCAAACGATGTGCTCATATTTTTTCTAGTTCTTGATATACCTCATTATATACTTGGTACAGCTTCTGGCATGGGTGTAGCTGCTCACATTACGGACCGGACTTGTCACATTTTTCTCGGGAAGGACCACAATTCTCTGTTGCTCAAGCAAGTTCAGATGAGGGTGCAAAGAGATATTCGTCTTAATTTCCTTTGCTCGTACACTCAAGGCACAAGACAAAGTGGCAGCATCTATTCCACTTTGATTTCCATTGTTGTAATTATTTATGGGGCAAGGATTTTTTCGGGAGTGCATAGAGCGAGTACTCTTCCCTATGTGATGGATTTTCCTACACTGGGTTTGCCACACATAGGGTTTAAGGAGGCCATGCTATGCACTCTATCATGTAAATTTGGGGCGGGACGGGATATGGCATTGAACTTTGTAGCTCTTTATTTGGTTTCTCAATAAAAATAAAGTTGCTTAAAAAAATGTAGGGGAGTGTGTGTGAATACTCCTCAAATATTTTACCAAGAAACCAATAATGACATCATGCATGCATGACTTATTAGGTGCAATCCATAGGTTTAAGAATGATACCAATCTCAACAGATCGAGGCATTCAGAGTCAAGAAGATAGATTGGGTAGGACTTTTAGATTGTTACGTTAGGCTCGGGTGTTGGCTGACAAATAGCAAGAATCTAGACCTTCATCTCTAAGATCATAAAACCACTTCAATTGAGTTACTTCCCAAAATAGAGTCACTTGAACTTCATAAACTTGTCCTTCAAAATTGCTTCATGACTTCCATTTATTCACTTTATTCATTTTTGGAACTTTTTGGAATTTTTTTATTGATTTAGATTTTTTGATTTTTTTCTCAAGAAAGGAATGCACCAATGGGCTTTGAACTTGATTAGATAACACCTCAACTTTGTGCCATATACGTCATCCAACTCTTTAGTTCAACTTCCGGTGTTGTTAAAGTGTCCAACATTGGGAACTTGTGATTGTGTCACCCACCATATTTAGAGATGGACTTCCCTCACCTCATAACCTAGGTTTTGGGGATGAGACCCTCCTCTTATATGGATTTGGGTCTAGACGTTCTACATGGTTTCAAAGCAGAAATTTGAGAATTTATGAATGTCTTCCTGCGTTTTCTCTATTTATTGAAGAATCTTGAGAGCATTCTTCGTCTTTTTTGTGTTCACATCTTCTTAAGAGTAAACTATGATCTTTTTTGAGGTTTTTCATCATTTCTTGATCTTTTTTCTTGTTGGTCCCAGAGAAGGGTAAAACTATAGTCAGAGGGGGGGTGAATGACTATAGTGGAGTTTCAAAAAGTTTTGTTGTATTTAAATGCTTTTGGGCAGCAGATAAGTCCCTTCTTACAATGTTATTTCCAAGCAGTTTAGACAATCACAGATATAGATTATAATCTAGGCAACTTAAATGAATGCAGTAAAGTAAATTGACACACGGCTTATAGTGGTTCAGGGTGGTGTAATCCCTTAATCCACTCTTCTCCTATGATGATTGGAGGAATTCACTATTATTTTCACAGATACAATAGTAAGATTGTCCTTGACTTCCCAAGCTTCACAATCTACAAGACTATCACTCATTGACTACAAAAGCTTCAGTGATTCAGTCTCTGTCACTGCTCCTTGAGATCAAATCCTTCAGCAGCTATCACAAACCCAACTCCTTCTCCGATGACTTCTGATTCAGTTGCTCAGTTTATTGTGAATAAGATTCACAAGCTTGATTGATCAATCTCAGTGCTAAATATAAAATTGCAGTTCTGATGTCTGAGTTGATCTCTAGATGAATCCTTGTATGTTCAGAGAGAATGCTTTTCAAATTGACAGGGTTTATGTTTGATTTTCTTTTTTCTTGATCGTTATTTTTATCTGTCTTTCAATGCCTTCTATTTATAGCCTTGAGTATCCTTGATTTGAAATTCCGTCCGTTGGCTATATTAATGAGGGGAATAATCCTTGATTTTATTCTTGATTCCCCCTTAATTACATTCTCCTTGATTTCAGTAATCTGATTTTTCTTCAAATGTATAGCAGAAAATCCGTCCTTGATTGATCCTCTATTGATTGTGCATTAAATGCATGATCCTCTGAATCTTCATCATATTTCAATTTTGTTCTGATAAGGATTACTTCGCCATTCTCTGATCGGTCGAGTGATCCATCTGACTTTGCCGTTTAGAACTTCCTTCACAGTTTTTGCCTTTACTTAGCCGAAAGTCAGTTTACTCTGACGATTCACTGTTTCCTTCATTACTTCAGTTTAAGGAGAATCTTTGAACTTCACTGATCATTGGTTTGGGTGAGATAAGTGTACACCATATTAGAACATTAAGTTTTAATCACTTGAACCATAACTTAGACTTATCCAAGGTCATCACAGACTTTCATGGTTATAAGTCATACCATTAAGTCTTCATTGCTTCTCTGCATGTACTTGGCTGGCTTCACTCTGCCGAATGTCAGTTTTACTTTGCCGTCCTACCAACTAGTACAATACTTGTCTGACTTAACTTGTACAATATGTCAGACTCTAAGTAAAGTCTTATACAGAGAATTCTAACTTATTTCAGGCTTGGTATAACAGCTAGTATGGCCATCATCAAAACATACTAAAATGTTCCTAATAATTTCCCCCTTTTTGATGATGCCAAAACCCTCATAGGCCTGAACATAAGTAAGCCAAATTTTTCATAATAATTCACAAAATAAAACTCAACAATTTTATTCATCCATTCAAGGGCAATAAGATATTGCATCTTTTTATTCAAAGACAAAGGCAAATAGAAATAATTCAAATTAAGTATAAGGTCTACTTCTTCATTTCTTCAAACCTGATGCATTTTCCTTTGCTGCCCTTGCCCTTTCCTATTGGGCTTGCCTCCTTTTCACTGGAGCTTTTAGGCTTTGAGCTTCCTTCCCCCTTTTTGTCAGTACCAAAACATGCTTCAAGATTTGCAGTTGTTGCATCAGACTCAGGGAGAGGACCATACTTTCTCTCCAGTATCTTGTTGGTTGCCTCCCCAATTTTGAGAAGGGTGTCAAGTTGTTGCCCAGAGTGTTCCATGATCTCATCCAGATGCTGAATTTGATGAGTGTGAGCATTTAAAGTGTCCACCAAAGGTTTGAGATTGTTGTCAATCGTTTCAGCATGAAACTCAAGGTTGGTTTGGACGTGATGAGGGATAAGTTGCTGGAGGTTGCAAAGCAAGTTTCCTTGTCTTTCCATGACCTCATCTTGTATCTTGATATGACTGATGAGAGCTTCAATCTTGTGGTTGAAGGAGGTTGCTCCACTCCTTAAGGCGGTCTTCAGGTTTTGCCTGCTGTGATATTGCCTTTCCATGTCCACAATGAGGGGTTAAATGTCCAGGTTGAAGACTCTTTCTGGATTGATTTTCTCTGGTGCCATATTAACTTCCTCTTCATCTCCATCCTCCTCTTTCTCATTTTTCTCCTCATCCTCTTCCTCTTCTTCCCCTTCCTGTTTACCTACTGTTTCTTCTCCTTTATCTTTCACCTTTTCTTGTCCTTCCTCTTGTTCCTCTACAACCTTAGTATCATTGAGAGGTTGTGGAGGAGTGCTTGGTTTTCCATCTTCTTCTGCTGGTGTTCCCTCTTGGTCAATATTGGGGGAGTTGACAAGTTCAGCGAAGTGAGTTTGATCAGCTGGCTCACTCGGCTGTTCGTCAACTTTGCTGAGGCTCTTGAAAAGTATCTCTTGAAGAGTTAGATCATCATCAGATATATCCATGGTTTCCGGATCAGCTTCAAGATGGTCACCTTCAGAATGTTCATCCTCTGCCTCATATTCTTCCTTGTTGGTCCCTTGAAAAGGCTTTGGTTAAGTTTAGAGGGGGGGGGGGGGGTGAATAAACTTAACACTTAAAAATTTTGGAGTTAACAAATTCAAAGCAACTTCGGCGGCAGAAATGCGATATCTCGCAGTCCGTCGATACCTCGATAACAGCTCCGCCGATACACGTAGTCTACTGACAGTTGAGTTTACTGAATTTGTGCAGCGGAATTATATCAAAATTAAGCCTTATGACTTGTTGTTAAATATGATACTAAGTATTAGATACTCAGTAGTGTATGTGTGTGATTTCAGTTGCTAGATTCAGTAGATTGATGTGTGTAATAAACTAAATGCAGAATGTAAGTGCGAAAGTAAGTAGGCGATTTTATAGTGGTTCCAGGTGGTGTAATCCTGTCAGTCCACTCTTCTCCTATGATGTTGGAGGTAATTCACTAGAGATCTTTGATGTAGCTGTTACAAAAATTCCTATGTTGTTTGTCTTTCACCAATAGCTATGGCTTCACAAACTGAACACTTGGAACAAGTAGGATTGCTGCTCCAAAGTCTTCCACTGGTCCTTGAAGGGTAGGATTGCCTCTTCACCAGCTCCACCACAAACAACAGTCTTTCACACCCAACAGATGCTTCACTGTCTTCAGCAGGTTCTTTATAGAATAAAGAATGAATCAAGTAAATGATTCAGTTGCCGCAGCTTGATTAGGATGATATAATCAGCAGCTTGCAGTCTTCAAGTGTGTAAACTTGATGTAGCTTGAATACATAATACACTTGAAGATTTTCTCTGGATCAGTAGCCTTAAGCTCAGTAAGTTCATCAGGGTGTTTTGCAGCTCAGAATTATCTCTTATATTTTTTCTCTTAAAGTTCATCATCTTTTTCTGAGTTGAAAGTCCTCTATTTATAGGTAGGATTGCATGTGACTTGTATTTGAAATTCAAATATAACCGTTCCTAGTTTTTGTCCCATTTGACTTGCTTTCTGTCATTATTCATAGGACTGACACTGTCAGAACCTTTTTGACAGAATACAGTCTGTCCACCCTTTGACTTGTAACCATTGGATAAAGTTCTGAATCATCCCAACATCTTTTTAATCTCATCCATTGATTTGTTTGATGAATCAGAGGTAGTTGGCTGTCCTTATCCATGTAATCTTCCAATGTAATCTTGAATTAATCGAGGTATATATATCAGCAGGTTCATCAGTCTGCTAAAATACCTATCAGTATGCTGAACTGTAATTTGTTGTGTTTAAAACACAATGCATCAGACTTCTTTTATCTAACTTTTATTTGTGAAGTTAGATTACACATTTTTACAAATAACTAAGTTCCAATCACCATCCAACTTAAGGAACTTAGACCTTCTAAACAAGGTATATGTAATCAGTTTAGGTCATCACAGACTTGCCTAAATTCTGATTCCATATCATTGACTTTAAATACTAAGTTTGATCCCCTAGCCTTCATTAACTGAGTTTGAGCCCTCAGCCTTCGGTCTTCAGCAGGTTCCTGACTAGTCTACTGACCTATCTACGCTACTAATATAGACCAGTCTGCTGATATAAATCAGCTGACAATTACAGTTCTTGTTTGATCAAACCTATTCAAAGATCAAACTCTAATAAACCTATACATTTGACCTAGACATCATTTTGCCTTTGCACTATAACAGTTAGTCTGGCACTCATCACTAAAACTTAGAAATAAGTCCAACAATTTCCCCCTTTTTGGTGATGATGCCACAACCCTCACCTAACAGCAAAGCAAAAAGATTTAAAACAAAAACAGAACAAATTTAGTCATCTTTCTGTTAGGAAATAACTAGTTTAACGCAGCGGAATTTAAAATTTGATTTCCTTTTCTAGATCGTTCTTCGTTTAATGCAATAAACACGTTAAGTAGTTTGACGGTTATACCTTAGATGATCTACAAGATCGTTGCTTTGACCGCCAACGGAGAGTAGTTCAATGCGCAAGCCGTCCACGCGTCTGGCTTCTATCGCTAATCCACACGAACCCCTTGCCAGAATCCTCCTTGGATTGCTATCGGAAAAACTCCGGCTGCTAGACCGGACCTTTTCTTCCCTCACAAACTCACCATGGATAGCTCTCTATTTTACACAAGAACTATGAGCTCTTGCAATTGTGATGTACAAAAGAGCTTGACACCCACCTCTTATTTATAGTGATAAGTGGCACCCCATTAGTGTGTAGGAAAAGAAAACATTTTTCCAATAAAATAAGGAAAATCAACTAGATTGATTTATCTCTTTAATTATAATTTATTTTGCCAATATCTTATATTGATTATAATTATCTTATTACCATAAATCTATTTTTTCAAAATCAATTACTATCTTATATTAATATTATGGCAATCTTATTAATTAAAGTGCACAATCCAAGTGTATCTTACACACTCAAGAATGGCGCCCCATTAGTCAACTAATTGACTTCCGGAATATTCTTTAATTAATATAATTTGTATATAATTAATATCTTGTATTTTATTTATTCATAATAAATAAATACTACCATATTAATTTATCACTATAACCTTTATAGTCTAGAGATAAACTTTCCTTATTTGGTTATCAACTATAACCGCATTTTAATCCGACTCGATGTTCATATGTGTGTGACCCGAAAGGCTTCCGAATATGTTGGCCGTAGACACAAAGTGCAATTTACTAAAATGCCCTTCATACCTAACGATCACGGGATAGCGTCTAGCAACACACCGTGACCCCCAATCATCGGAAGAGCCAAAAGCAATGACTACTATCTTTCATGTGAAGCAGTTACCGTGTAACTTACAATCCTATCGCTGTAATAATATCCATACGATCGTATCTCGAGTGTCAATACATTAACGATCGTATCTTATAATCTGGATATCATGCTCTCTCGGAATAACACACTTACTCCCACTTTGCAAAGATTCTCGAGAGCTAGACATTCCTTATAAGAAGGCCATTTCGGATATTCGATCCTAATCATAGGATACGCGATTCCCGGACGACCAATCATGTATACTCCGCATGCTTCAATGTCATACCCAATCACTACCGCATGATCTCCCCGTGGTTAGGAGAAATCTCAATAGTGTCAAAGCATGACAATCCACACTGTGATGCCATGAAGACTCTGGTCAAAAGGATAATTACACAACCGCCACATAGTGTGACACTTATTGTAAGTGGGTCAGTCTAACGTACGCATTCTCTAATGCACGTCCACGTACAGTCCAAGTGTCCCTACACTTCGATAGACGAGATCTATCCCTATCTTCTAAAAGATAGAAGACATCCAATACGTGCTAGTCTGAATATACTATCAATGTCCCATTTGATAATATGTAAGACTAGAGACTTTTAAGTACCAACCTTGTTATAGTGAATAGAGATCTCATCAACCATAATCACTATCATGGTTTCTATATATATACATCAAATAATATGAAGATAAACAATATATAATAACATAAGTGCTTTTATTAATCATAATAAAGTTATTACATGAACTAAATAGACTGTAAATGACCCGACCCAGTCGGATCCGTTCCAACCCGATTGGGTTTAGGACACCTTTCCAACAATCTCCCACTTGGCCTAAAGCCAATCACCCATATGCCTAAGCCTGTGCAAGTGAACATGTTTCTCATGCTTAGCTTGAGACAATGCCTTGGTTAACGGATCAGCTATGTTATCATCCGTGTGGACTTTCTCTATCTTTACATCTCCTCTATCTACTATCTCTCTAATCAAATGATAGCGCCGTAGCACATGTTTGGACTTCTGATGAGACCTTGGTTACTTTGACTGATATATCGCTCCATTATTATCACACTACAGAGGCACTGGACCTTCAATGGAGGGAACCACACCAAGTTCAGTAATGAACTTCTTCATCCAAACTGCTTCCTTTGCCGCCTCCGAGGCTGCTATGTATTCGGCTTCTGTTGTAGAGTCCGTAGTAGTCTCCTGCTTGGAACTCTTCCAGCTCACTGCTCCGCCATTAAGCGTGAAAACAAATACAGATTGTGACTTAAAGTCATCCTTGTCGGTTGGAACGGCATCTGTGTAACCTCGTAATACTAAATCATCATTCCCGAAAACCAGGAACATATCCCTAGTACGTCTCAAGTACTTGAGGATATTCTTGACAGCTATCCAGTGACCATCACCTGGATTGGACTTGTACCTACTAGTCATACTAAGAGGGTACGAGACATCTGGTCTTGTGCATAACATGGCATACATGATAGACCCGATTGCCGAAGCATAATGGACTTTGCTCATTTGTGCCCTTTCCTCCTCTGTCTTAGGACTCATTCCCTTCGACAGGTAGACCCCATGTGACATGGGCAGCAATCCTTTCTTGGACTGCTCCATGCTGAATCTCATCAGCATCTTGTCTATATATGTGGATTGCGACAGACCAAGCAACCTTTTAGATCTATCTCTATAGATCTTTATCCCTAGAATATAGGCTGCATCACCCAAGTCCTTCATTGAGAAGTTCTTGGATAACCAATCTTTGACTGATTGTAACATAGGCACATCATTCCCTATGAGAAATATGTCATCTACATAAAGCACTAAGAACACAATGGCACTTCCACTAACCTTCTTGTAAACACAGGGCTCATCTTCGTTCTTGATGAAATCAAACTGTTTGATTATCTCATCAAAGCGAAGATTACAGCTCCGAGAAGCTTGCTTTAATCCATAGATGGATCTTTGCAGTTCACATACCATCCCAGCGTCATTGATTGTGAAACCCTCAGGCTGTGTCATATACACTTCCTCAGACAGGTTCCCATTAAGGAAAGCTGTTTTCACATCCATCTGCTAGATTTCGTAATCATGATATGCTGCAATAGCGAGCAAAATTCTAATGGATTTTAACATGGAAACAGGCGAAAAGGTTTCGTCATAGTCAACTCCTTGTCTTTGCTTATAACCTTTTGCCACTAACCTAGCCTTGTAGGTAGTCACGTTACCGTCCATGTCGGTCTTTCTCTTAAAGACCCATTTACACCCTATGGGAACTATTCCCTCAGGTGGATCAACTAAGTCCAAACTTGGTTGTCTTTCATGGATTCCATTTCAGATTTCATAGCTTTCAGCCATTTCTCTTTGTCATGCCTTAATAGCACTTCATCATAAGTTCTAGGGTCCTCATCTTCCATGAGATACACGCCAGTGTACCTTTCGGGTTCACGGCGTTCCCTGGTGGATCTTCGAGGTGCTAGTGTGTCTACGTAACTTTATTGCATTAGAAAAGACTCTACTGTGACTATCCTATCGATCCTCGCTATTCAGTAAATTATAAATTATTTAAGAACGGGAGTATTTTTCGATTTTGCAATCTTTCTTTCCAATTCCTTAAAAATAGGTTTAAAAAAGGAAGATCGTTGTCGAGGAGAACCAAAAGGAAGGTCCGTTTCTAGCCCCCAAACTGTTAAAAAACAAAAATCATTTCTTTCTTTTTTGTTTTGCATTAGATTTCTACGAGAGGGCCGGAGTTTAGATCTATGCCAAGGTTTCAGATAGAAAGGAAATAGGATTTTTATCTGCATACCCTCTCTTAACCAATTTTTCGGAAATTCGGTTTCCGATAATTGAATACCATTATATGTACATATAATATGCATTTCTCTATTCCATTCCCGTAGATCCTCGGACCATTCAGAATTTGCAATAAAACCATACGTCCAATATTTTTTGCTATTATCAATGAAGGCAATAGAATATATTTTCTCAATTTCGATTGAGTTATTAGCATCAAACTTCTTGTTTTTCTTGCAGCCATAAGGTAAATCAGCAGCTACTCCTCCGATACGAAAATAATTATGCATCATTCGCATACCTGTAGCAGCGACTTCGAATAGATCATAAATCAATTCTCTTTCTCGAAAAATATAGAAGAAAGGGGTTTGTGCGCCAATATCTGCCATAAAGGGCCCGAGCCATAACAAATGTGAAGCTAGACGACTCAACTCCAACATAATGACTCGGATATAACTAGCTCTTTTAGGTACTTGAATATTTCCTAACTGTTCGGAGCGTAAAGGAAAGAAAGCGTGGAACTTAAATAACTCACTCAAAACGCTTTTTTTTTAAAAGATTACGTGATACAATTAGGTCAAATAAGCCCTTCTCGAATAAATATTCAGCCGATTGCGAACCCTCGGGTACTGTTTTATTCAATGTTTGTTCAATTACCCTTTTACCCGCAAATGCAATGTAGGCGTCGGGTTCAGCAATAATGATATCACCCAACATACCAAAACTAGCTGTCACTCCACCAGTAGTAGGAGATGTAAGGATTGATACATAAAACAACTTTTTAGTTGATTGATAATCATATAAAGCAGACGAGAGGGTGGCGCCACATTTGTATGTGGTGTCTCCTCTACTTCCATCAACGGACTGTTATCCGTAAGTGGTTCTCGAATTTCTTTAAGATCAATTTTACTCACACTGACCCTATCCAGAATAAACTCTTTCTCTAGAAAGTGGCCAGTCCTAGCAACAAACACCTTTTGTTCCTCAGGATGGTAAAATTGGTATCCTCTAGTTTCTCTAGGATAACCCACAAATAGACATTTGTCAGATCTAGCTTCTAATTTGTCGGGCATCATCCTCTTCACGTAAGTCGGATGATGACGGTCAAATTATACCCGTAAACGTCATCAACATTATCCTTAAATCGAGCCAAATAATTTATATTTCATATTCAATCACTCGTTTATATTTATTATTTAATGTTAAGTGATTATTAATATGATATTTGGTATTTAGCTGTTTTTATTATTAAAAGACCGATTTATTGTGCGATAAATGCTGATTTTGCAGATCACGACAAATCGAGAGGATAAATGTCATTCAATCAGTAAATTTCAAGATAATAGAGGAAGAAAATCGGAGCATTAAATGAAAGATGAATCAGATCAACACGCAAGCGTGCAGTGGGGAGCAAGATAGACGAGAAAAAATATTAACATGTGCAAAGTTAGGTTCGGTCGACCGAGCCTATAGCTTCGTTCGACCGAGTGGGGTGCTTCGGTTGACCGAGTGTGTCAACTCGGTCACTTATCAGATTTTTTCGTATTTACCTTCTAGATCCTTCATAAGTCGGCAGAAACTCCTATATAAGCAGCAGCTACGAAATTTGTAAAACACACCTTAGACACCAACATATCCCTTCATCCCTTCATACTTTCTTCAATCTTACAATTCATAATATAACTTTGATACAATGTAGAATAATTTGAGGGTTTCCAGCAATTTAAGGGCTGCAATATGTAAGCCTTCATTTTCTTTTTCTTTCTTTTAAGTAATTAATCCCTCCCAATTGTGCTTTTTCGTTTGAGTTAGTTAATCATAGCTAGATTATGTAGATCTAGGCTATGACGTTGGGAAGGTGGCGATACTTTGTCTATGAGGATCCCATAACCTACGTCATACACTTAGTATTTATTCATGAATCTACTTGATTTAATTAATGCGTATCTGTGTTAGTTTATATGAATACTGTGCGAATTACTGTTTAATCTATTCTGTATGATGAAACGCTGAGAGATATGTTCAGGGATGTAATCTGGGGACGAAATTGATTCGGGTGACCGAATGAGTTCACTCGGTCGACCGAGCCCACCTATTCGGTCGACCGAGCCCTGTTTTATCCGTTAAATAGCCACGTCTTTATGGTTAGGTTAACTTAATAGAATTTATTATCTCAGTAGGTATGGCTACGGCTACGTTGCTCGTCTGTTTTAATTAGCGTATGATTAGGAAATACCAATATAGGGCTCCTAAGTTGGCTCATGAATGATCTTCCGGGACTTTCAGCGAGATCTAGGTAGGTTTTGTATTTGGGAATTGAGCTCACCTAGTTATACGTAAATCATAGATTAACATGAGACCGTGCAGGTAAATGTTGATAGGACATAGACTGATGCGATCATTTAGGAAGTACGCCTAACCATAGGAATGTTGCCTAGACGAGGTGTACGATTAATATCGGCATCCTTAGAGTCGTAAGCGTGTGAGTTATATGAGATGGAGGCACTAAAAGGCGAAGTCACGTAACAATATCACAGTGATTTAGTGACTTACCGGTGCTAAGTCAAGTTAAAGAGGATGACTCCCGTAGCCAATCTAAGATAGATACAAATGGATTGACAGTTAATAAGTTCAGTTTATTATATAAATTATCTAGGTCCAAACGAAAAAGACTATAATTGGGGAAGTTAATTACGTTATTTGTCTATGTGTCGTGTCGTGTCAATTTATCTTTTCTTGTCCTTTGTTGGTCGTAGACCGCCTCTATGTCTTTGACATGTTTAATTAATTGTTTGTATATAAGATGATCCACAATTGGTTCCCTGTGGGATCGACCTTGATTCACTATAGCTATACTACGATGGGCCTAGTCCTCTTGCTAGTATTGGTTTATGGTGGTCAAGTATTTTATTACCTGATTGACCCCGATCAAGTTTTTGGCGCCGTTTCCGGGGAGCCAACGGTCAATTTTATATATAAATAATTTTCTTATTCATGTCAAGTTTTCTGTTTTAGAGTCAGTTTTTACGTTTTGAGTCCCTCTGGTTGTCTGCTCTGTCTGAAAATTCCAGATTCTTAAAATAAAAAAATATATATATATATATATACAGAAAAAATGTATTCGGTCGACCGAGAGACCTCATTCGGTCGACCGAGAGTTTATTTTTGTTTTGTTCTTGTTCTGTTTTGTTTACACGGTTTCTGATTTGTGTTTTTCGAGTCTGGAATTTCGCGTGTATGTTTATCCCCGTATGTTTAATCCGTAGGTCTGATATCAGCATGGGAAACCTTGTTAAAATCAGTCTACGGTCTGTTTTGTTTTTCTTCTGTTTGCAGAAACCAGGGAAACAATAATCCAAGTCAATAATTTTTCACGGGCGCTGAGAAAATAACCCTGCAAACATGTGGAGCTACGAATCTAAGATGGGAAAAGCGATGGAAGCAATACCTTTAAAGCACAAAGATGGCTCCGAAAAAATTTTTAAGGTTTAAATTCTTCGTGGTACAATGTTGAAGGCAAGGTACTACCTTTTTGCTTATGTTTTACTACCTTTTGGTTTTTTTGAGCATAAGTTAGCCTATACATGAACCTTAGTATGAATCTTAGCCCGGAGTTGGTTTGTAAGATTAATTTTATTAGTATCGAAGGTTTTGCCCCATATCTGTCTCATCTAAAGGGTGTAAGGAAACATGTAGTCGTTGAAAGGAAGCAGTGAATAAAGAGTTCCTCGTAATTCTGTTAAAATCTCATTGTCCTATGCATGAGATTGCTTCTACTGGCCAGGGGAGCAACAAATTGTGTAGTTTAAGCATTCACAATCTAAAGAAGACGTTGAGTTTTGAGAGAACACCATCTTCTGGTTTCGTTGAGTTTTATGGTGATGGCTTCTCGGTGAACCCACCTTAAACAGAAATGAGATTATGCTTTGGGTGACAATTTAGAAATCGGAGACTCTTAGTACATTGGTTCGGAAATGGTCTAACCATGGTTGGGCGAGTTTAACCGAGCCTCGGCTCAATCGACTCCCCTCCACGTGTGATGTACGTTACAGTAGTTCCACAAGACTTAGCATAGCCGATAAGCCTTCGGGCTAAACGGGGCTTAATCTTGACGGATTGGCCTGAACTGTCACATATGTTCCAACGAATAAGACGGCGTAGGCTAGCCTACATAACCGGCCTTATTCGGAGTACTTTGATTCATTGTTTCTTACTGTCAAGGCCAAAACCGTAATTTTAACCGAGTTTCTTAGAATTCACTAATTCCTAAAACGAGAGCCGAGGTAAGGGCTTTGGATAAATGATATGGATAAATGTCGTTTCCTAGGTCTCACAGCCAAGGGAAGGGTATCAATCCGCAATAGCGATGAGCCCACCTCTTATAGTGCGCGAAGGGTCAATATCTCGTGATCCAAGAATAATGACTAACAAGGATAATTTTTGGAAAGTCGAGCTGAGGACGTTAAACTCAGAACTACTTCTTTAAAACCCTTAGGATTTCTTTTTAGGATTATAGGTTTTGTTTTCTTTGAGTCCAATAAGTGTAACGTGACATATGTTGAGGTATTTTATTTTGCCGTGTTCTGATGGCCATTGGGCTAAGGATGTGCAAAACTTTTTTACTCAATATAGGCCACGTGTATTAGAGTTCTGTAGGAGAGTCGTGAAATTGCTAAAGAAAAGGAAATTTAGCAAACAACCTTAAGATGGAAGCATTAAGAGAGCTTGAGAATTACTGAAAATGTAACAGAGAATGATTGGTGCGAACAAGAACAGTTTTGGTCAACTTCCAAAATCTTTTAGAATGGTGATCCAAGTGAAAATTCAAAGTGGTGTGCAATTCATTCTGCAACTACCCTTATCCTTTCATTTATACCTTTTCACCTTCAAACTTTTCGATCCTCTCACCAATCAGCCCCAACAGTTCACATTTCTAACCATTCTTTCATCGTCTCTCTTTCTTTCCATCCGTTTCTTTCCATCCGTTTCACTCTCCCACTCAATATCAATGCCTTAACCACTTTCAACCCACCCATAAACACAATTTCTTACCCACCCTTTATCTTTTCTTCCCACCCTTATGTGTATCATTTTTCTAAACCCATCATACTCTCAACCTCCATTTTGTTTACACAATACCTATGTGTTGCGGAATTTGAAATATTGCTAAGCTTTAATGATAATTTTTTATCATTTTGATTTTCATGATCCTAGTTGGGGGAAGTGTAGCTCTGACCCTAGCTAGATTTTAAAGGTTTTTGGTTCGATCAAAGTACAACTTATCTTTCTACCGGAAGTTTTAAATTTCACACTTTTCCGACTATTCGGCATTTACGGATGATAAGTTTTGTTCGAACTATCACACCGATCCGTCCTTGTTGATGATGGTTATGACTTTTACGTGATACATTGGGTTATTAGTAATTTCGAGGAGTAGCTACATCTCCCTAAGTTGTTGATATCCAATGCAAGCGAGAAGTTTCTGCGTTATGTATTTGATTTTATCTTTAGCCAATAGGTCGCATTCAATCTGTTATACCTTACCAAGTTTCTCTTTTCCTGGATTGAATACCTTTTCGATCGAGTCACCCTCGTGTTTTCCCACGTCGGGTAATGCTTTTTGATCTTTGTCTTCTCCACCCGGTTTTAAGAATATTTAGGCGGTGGAGGTTGTAGATGAAGACCACCATCTTTAGTTGCTTGTTTATTTTTCTTTCTATTTAGTATTTTTCTTGTCTTTGGTTGTATAAAATAAAGTGGCTTAAAATGTTTTTCGGTATTCATACCTAATTACTGCAACATTATTTTATAACTTCCATAGACATGGTGTTATTAACGGTTTCGTGGAGTTTGTCTGCTTATACAGGTTTTCACTTGCTTCTCCACAACGTGCTGAAATTTACTCCGATCTTTTTCCTTTACTTGAGAGCCGTTTCCAGAGCTAAGTCTTTTTCTTAACTTCTCATTTATTTTTGTCATTGAGGACAATGCCATGTTTAAGTGGGGGGTAGGAGACTTAGCTATGATGTGATATGTGTTAAAATCGAACGAAACGGTACAAAATTGAAAATATTGAATAAATACCATATTATGTATCTCGTACCCTTAGAATTGTGAGTTCCTAGCTAAGAATTGATAGGAAAGGAACCAAGTTTCATGAGTACGTGATCATTTTATACTTATGTTAAGTAAATTTAAGGATATTCATGCCCGTTTTTGCGAGTAGTTATTTATTATTCAATTACTCAACTTTGAATCGAGTATACCGCGCAAATCATAATAACTGAAGAAATTATGTGTACATTGCATAGATGATTGGTTATGTGAACTTAGTATCAATATCTATCTCGCCGATGCATTCTTATCTTTTAGCCATTAAAGCAGAGTAATAAGCTTGACACATACCTGTGTTTTAGCAAAATGTTAGACACTGGGCTTGTAGTAACATTACCAAAGTAGCCCCGCGCTTGTGGTAATATTCGATGCTATACATGATCTAAGATAGGGGGATACTCTAGAAAGTTTTCTTCCTTGAGATTGATAGTATTTGAAAAATATCAAAAGAATTGAAGAAATTCAACTTTTTAAGAGGCTTTGAGTAGTACTCGGTCTCCAAGTCCAAAATCCCTATAGATACGCTCTTGCTTATTGCTCTAGTGCTCTAACCATTGCGAGGCATAAGAAGTATGAATGTTGAGGCTGGTAGGTTGAGATTGCGAAGTTAGCATAAACTCTAATCTTGCCACGAATATATAAAACTAAATGCACATGCACACATCACTTCGATTCATAGTAAGTAGTGAATAATGGATATCTTATGAGCATGACTAGTATGAGTTGACTTGAGTTTCTTGTGTAAGTATGATTTGACCATAGAAAATGTTGTCTTGGGGAATGACTTATTAATGCTTTGTTCGGGACGATCAAAGTCTAAGTGGGGGGTAGTTGATGACGGTCAAATTATACCCGTAAATGTCATCAACATTATCCTTAAATCGAGCCAAATAATGTATATTTCATATTGAATCACTCGTTTATATTTATTATTTAATGTTAAGTGATTATTAATATGATATTTGGTATTTAGCTGTTTTTATTATTAAAAGACCGATTTATTGTGCGATAAATGCTGATTTTGCAGATCACGACAAATCGAGAGGATAAATGTCATTCAATCAGTAAATCTCAAGATAATAGAGGAAGAAAATTGAGCATTAAATGAAATATTAATCAGATCAACACGCAAGCGTGCAGTGGGGAGCAAGATAGACGAGAAAAACGATTAACATGTGCAAAGTTAGGTTCGGTCGACCGAGCCTATAGCTTCGGTCGACCGAGTGGGGTGCTTCGGTTGACCGAGTGTGTCAGCTCGGTCACTTATCGGATTTTTTCGTATTTACCTTCTAGATCCTTCATAAGTCGGCAGAAACTCCTATATAAGCAGCAGCTACGAAATTTGTAAAACACACCTTAGACACTAACATATCCCTTCATCCCTTCATTCTTTCTTCAATCTTACAATTCATAATATAACTTTGATACAATGTAGAATAATTTGAGGGTTTCCAGCAATTTAAGGGCTGCAATATGTAAGCCTTTATTTTTTGTTTCTTTCTTTTAAGTAATTAACCCCTCCCAGTTGTGCTTTATCGTTTGAGTTAGTTAATCATAGCTAGATTATGTAGATCTAGGCTATGACGTTGGGAAGGTGGCGATACCTTGTCTATGAGGATCCCATAACCTACGTCATACACGTAGTATTTATTCATGAATCTACTTGATTTAATTAATGCGTATCTATGTTAGTTTATATGAATACTGTGCAAATTACTGTTTAATCTGTTCTGTATGATGAAACGCTGAGAGATATGTTCAGGGATGTAATCTGGGGATGAAATTGATTCGGGTGACCGAATGAGTTCACTCGGTCGACCGAGCCCACCTATTCGGTCGACCGAGCCCTGTTTTATCCGTTAAATAGCCACGTCTTTATGGTTAGGTTAACTTAATAGAATTTATTATCTCAGTAGGTATGGCTACGGCTACGTTGCTCGTCTGTTTTAATTAGCGTATGGTTAGGAAATACCAATATAGGGCTCCTAGGTTGGCTCATGAATGATCTTCCGGGACTTTCAGCGAGATCTAGGTAGGTTTTGTATTTGGGAATTGAGCTCACCTAGTTATACGTAAATCATAGATTAACATGAGACCGTGCAGGTAAATGTTGATAGGACAGAGACTGATGCGATCATTTAGGAAGTACGCCTAACCATAGGAATGTTGCCTAGACGAGGTGTACGATTAATATCGGCATCCTTAGAGTCGTAAGCGTGTGAGTTATATGAGATGGAGGCACTAAAAGGCGAAGTCACGTAACAATATCACAGTGATTTAGTGACTTACCGGTGCTAAGTCAAGTTAAAGAGGATGACTCCCATAGCCAATCTAAGATAGATACAAATGGATTGACAGTTAATAAGTTCAGTTTATTATATAAATTATCTAGGTCCAAACGAAAAAGACTATAATTGGGGAAGTTAATTACGTTATTTGTCTATGTGTCGTGTCGTGTCAATTTATCTTTTCTTGTCCTTTGTTGGTCGTAGACCGCCTCTATGTCTTTGACATGTTTAATTAATTGTTTGTATATAAGATGATCCACAATTGGTTCCCTGTGGGATCGACCTTGATTCACTATAGCTATACTACGATGGGCCTAGTCCTCTTGCTAGTATTGGTTTATGGTGGTCAAGTATTTTATTACCTGATTGACCCCGATCAAGTTTTTGGCGCCGTTTCCGGGGAGCCAACGGTCAATTTTATATATAAATAATTTTCTTATTCATGTCAAGTTTTCTGTTTTAGAGTCAGTTTTTACGTTTTGAGTCCCTCTGGTTGTCTGCTCTGTCTGAAAATTCCAGATTCTTAAAATAAAAATATATATATATATATACAGAAAAAATGTATTCGGTCGACCGAGAGACCTCATTCGGTCGACCGAGAGTTTATTTTTGTTTTGTTCTTGTTCTGTTTTGTTTACACGGTTTCTGATTTGTGTTTTTCGAGTCTGGAATTTCGCGTGTATGTTTATCCCCGTATGTTTAATCCGTAGGTCTGATATCAGCATGGGAAACCTTGTTAAAATCAGTCTACGGTCTGTTTTGTTTTTCTTCTGTTTGCAGAAACCAGGGAAACAATAATCCAAGTCAATAATTTTTCACGGGCGCTGAGAAAATAACCCTGCAAACATGTGGAGCTACGAATCTAAGATGGGAAAAGCGATGGAAGCAATACCTTTAAAGCACAAAGATGGCTCCGAAAAAATTTTAAAGGTTTAAATTCTTCGTGGTACAATGTTGAAGGCAAGGTACTACCTTTTTGCTTATGTTTTACTACCTTTTGGTTTTTTTGAGCATAAGTTAGCCTATACATGAACCTTAGTATGAATCTTAGCCCGGAGTTGGTTTGTAAGATTAATTTTATTAGAATCGAAGGTTTTGCCCCATATCTGTCTCATCCAGAGGGTGTAAGGAAACATGTAGTCGTTGAAAGGAAGCAGTGAATAAAGAGTTCCTCGTAATTCTGTTAAAATCTCATTGTCCTATGCATGAGATTGCTTCTACTGGCCAGGGAAGCAACAAATTGTGTAGTTTAAGCATTCACAATCTAAAGAAGACGTTGAGTTTTGAGAGAACACCATCTTCTGGTTTCGTTGAGTTTTATGGTGATGGCTTCTCGGTGAACCCACCTTAAACAGAAATGAGATTATGCTTTGGTGACAATTTAGAAATCGGAGACTCTTAGTACATTGGTTCGGAAATGGTCTAACCATGGTTGGGCGAGTTTAACCGAGCCTCGGCTCAATCGACTCCCCTCCACGTGTGATGTACGTTACAGTAGTTCCACAAGACTTAGCATAGCCGATAAGCCTTCGGGCTAAACGGGGCTTAATCTTGACGGATTGGCCTGAACTGTCACATATGTTCCAACGAATAAGACGGCGTAGGCTAGCCTACATAACCGGCCTTATTCGGAGTACTTTGATTCATTGTTTCTTATTGTCAAGGCCAAAACCGTAATTTTAACCGAGTTTCTTAGAATTCACTAATTCCTAAAACGAGAGCCGAGGTAAGGGCTTTGGATAAATGATATGGATAAATGTCGTTTCCTAGGTCTCACAACCAAGGGAAGGGTATCAATCCGCAATAGCGATGAGCCCACCTCTTATAGTGCGCGAAGGGTCAATATCTCGTGATCCAAGAATAATGACTAACAAGGATAATTTTTGGAAAGTCGAGCTGAGGACGTTAAACTCAGAACTACTTCTTTAAAACCCTTAGGATTTCTTTTTAGGATTATAGGTTTTGTTTTCTTTGAGTCCAATAAGTGTAACGTGACATATGTTGATGTATTTTATTTTGCCGTGTTCTGATGGCCATTGGGCTAAGGATGTGCAAAACTTTTTTACTCAATATAGGCCACGTGTATTAGAGTTTTGTAGGAGAGTCGTGAAATTGCTAAAGAAAAGGAAATTTAGCAAACAACCTTAAGATGGAAGCATTAAGAGAGCTTGAGAATTACTGAAAATGTAACAGAGAATGATTGGTGCGAACAAGAACAGTTTTGGTCAACTTCCTAAATCTTTTAGAATGGTGATCCAAGTGAAAATTCAAAGTGGTGCGCAATTCATTCTGCAACTACCCTTATCCTTTCATTTATACCTTTTCACCTTCAAACTTTTCGATCCTCTCACCAATCAGCCCCAACAGTTCACATTTCTAACCATTCTTTCATCGTCTCTCTTTCTTTCCATCCGTTTCTTTCCATCCGTTTCACTCTCCCACCCAATATCAATGCCTTAACCACTTTCAACCCACCCATAAACACAATTTCTTACCCACCCTTTATCTTTTCTTCCCACCCTTATGTGTATCATTTTTCTAAACCCATCATACTCTCAACCTCCATTTTGTTTACACAATACCTATGTGTTGCGGAATTTGAAATATTGCTAAGCTTTAATGATAATTTTTTATCATTTTGATTTTCATGATCCTAGTTGGGGGAAGTGTAGCTCTGACCCTAGCTAGATTTTAAAGGTTTTTGGTTCGATCAAAGTACAACTTATCTTTCTACCGGAAGTTTTAAATTTCACACTTTTCCGACTATTCCGGCATTTCTAGATGATAAGTTTTGTTCTGAACTATCACACCGATCCGTCCTTGTTGATGATGGTTATGACTTTTACGTGATACATTGGGTTATTAGTAATTTCGAGGAGTAGCTACATCTCCCTAAGTTGTTGATATCCAATGCAAGCGAGAAGTTTCTGCGTTATGTATTTGATTTTATCTTTAGCCAATAGGTCGCATTCAATCTGTTATACCTTACCAAGTTTCTCTTTTCCTGGATTGAATACCTTTTCGATCGAGTCACCCTCGTGTTTTCCCACGTCGGGTAATGCTTTTTGATCTTTGTCTTCTCCACCCGGTTTTAAGAATATTTAGGCGGTGGAGGTTGTAGATGAAGACCACCATCTTTAGTTGCTTGTTTATTTTTCTTTCTATTTAGTATTTTTCTTGTCTTTGGTTGTATAAAATAAAGTGGCTTAAAATGTTTTTCGGTATTCATACCTAATTACTTTAACATTATTTTATAACTTCCATAGACATGGTGTTATTAACGGTTTCGTGGAGTTTGTCCGCTTATACGAGTTTTCACTTGCTTCTCCACAACGTGCTGAAATTTACTCCGATCTTTTTCCTTTACTTGAGAGCCGTTTCCAGAGCTAAGTCTTTTTCTTAACTTCTCATTTATTTTTGTCATTGAGGACAATGCCATGTTTAAGTGGGGGGTAGGAGACTTAGCTATGATGTGATATGTGTTAAAATCGAACGAAACGGTACAAAATTGAAAATATTGAATAAATACCATATTATGTATCTCGTACCCTTAGAATTGTGAGTTCCTAGCTAAGAATTGATAGGAAAGGAACCAAGTTTCATGAGTACGTGATCATTTTATACTTATGTTAAGTAAATTTAAGGATATTCATGCCCGTTTTTGCGAGTAGTTATTTATTATTCAATTACTCAACCTGTGAATCGAGTATACCGCGCAAATCATAATAACTGAAGAAATTATGTGTACATTGCATAGATGATTGGTTATGTGAACTTAGTATCAATATCTATCTGCTGATGCATTCTTATCTTTTAGCCATTAAAGCAGAGTAATAAGCTTGACACATACCTCAGGTGGATCAACTAAGTCCAAACTTGGTTGTCTTTCATGGATTCCATTTCATTTTTCATAGCTTTCAGCCATTTCTCTTTGTCATGCCTTAATAGCACTTCATCATAAGTTCTAGGGTCCTCATCTTCCATGAGATACACGCCAGTGTACCTTTCGGGTTCACGGCGTTCCCTGGTGGATCTTCGAGGTGCTAGTGTGTCTACGGAAGAGGGTGGCGCCACATTTGTATGTGGTGTCTCCTCTACTTCCATCAACGGACTGTTATCCGTAAGTGGTTCTCGAATTTCTTTAAGATCAATTTTACTCACACTGACCCTATCCAGAATAAACTCTTTCTCTAGAAAGTGGCCAGTCCTAGCAAGAAACACCTTTTGTTCCTCAGGATGGTAAAATTGGTATCCTCTAGTTTCTCTAGGATAACCCACAAATAGACATTTGTCAGATCTAGCTTCTAATTTGTCGGGCATCATCCTCTTCACGTAAGTCGGATGATGACGGTCAAATTATACCCGTAAACGTCATCAACATTATCCTCAAATCGAGCCAAATAATTTATATTTCATATTCAATCACTCGTTTATATTTATTATTTAATGTTAAGTGATTATTAATATGATATTCGGTATTTAGCTGTTTTTATTATTAAAAGACCGATTTATTGTGCGATAAATGCTGATTTTGCAGATCACGACAAATCGAGAGGATAAATGTCATTCAATCAGTAAATTTCAAGATAATAGAGGAAGAAAATCGGAGCATTAAATGAAAGATTAATCAGATCAACACGCAAGCGTGCAGTGGGGAGCAAGATAGACGAGAAAAACGATTAACATGTGCAAAGTTAGGTTCGGTCGACCGAGCCTATAGCTTCGTTCGACCGAGTGGGGTGCTTCGGTTGACCGAGTGTGTCAACTCGGTCACTTATCAGATTTTTTCGTATTTACCTTCTAGATCCTTCATAAGTCGGCAGAAACTCCTATATAAGCAGCAGCTACGAAATTTGTAAAACACACCTTAGACACCAACATATCCCTTCATCCCTTCATACTTTCTTCAATCTTACAATTCATAATATAACTTTGATACAATGTAGAATAATTTGAGGGTTTCCAGCAATTTAAGGGCTGCAATATGTAAGCCTTCATTTTCTTTTTCTTTCTTTTAAGTAATTAATCCCTCCCAATTGTGCTTTTTCGTTTGAGTTAGTTAATCATAGCTAGATTATGTAGATCTAGGCTATGACGTTGGGAAGGTGGCGATACTTTGTCTATGAGGATCCCATAACCTACGTCATACACTTAGTATTTATTCATGAATCTACTTGATTTAATTAATGCGTATCTATTGTTAGTTTATATGAATACTGTGCGAATTCTCGTTTAATCATTCGTATGATGAAACGCCGAGAGATATGTTCGGGGATGTAATGGGGGACGAAATTGATTCGGGTGACCGAATGAGTTCACTCGGTCGACCGAGCCCACCTATTCGGTCGACCGAGCCCTGTTTTATCCGTTAAATAGCCACGTCTTTATGGTTAGGTTAACTTAATAGAATTTATTATCTCAGTAGGTATGGCTACGGCTACGTTGCTCGTCTGTTTTAATTAGCGTATGATTAGGAAATACCAATATAGGGCTCCTAGGTTGGCTCATGAATGATCTTCCGGGACTTTCAGCGAGATCTAGGTAGGTTTTGTATTTGGGAATTGAGCTCACCTAGTTATACGTAAATCGTAGATTAACATGAGACCGTGCAGGTAAATGTTGATAGGACAGAGACTGATGCGATCATTTAGGAAGTACGCCTAACCATAGGAATGTTGCCTAGACGAGGTGTACGATTAATATCGGCATCCTTAGAGTCGTAAGCGTGTGAGTTATATGAGATGGAGGCACTAAAAGGCGAAGTCACGTAACAATATCACAGTGATTTAGTGACTTACCGGTGCTAAGTCAAGTTAAAGAGGATGACTCCCGTAGCCAATCTAAGATAGATACAAACGGATTGACAGTTAATAAGTTCAGTTTATTATATAAATTATCTAGGTCCAAACGATAAAGACTATAATTGGGGAAGTTAATTACGTTATTTGTCTATGTGTCGTGTCGTGTCAATTTATCTTTTATTGTCCTTTGTTGGTCGTAGACCGCCTCTATGTCTTTGACATGTTTAATTAATTGTTTGTATATAAGATGATCCACAATTGGTTCCCTGTGGGATCGACCTTGATTCACTATAGCTATACTACGATGGGCCTAGTCCTCTTGCTAGTATTGGTTTATGGTGGTCAAGTATTTTATTACCTGATTGACCCCGATCATCGGACAACCCCAAGGTTTAAGATAGGCTAGACTCAGTTTCCTCTTATGCCATACCTCGTATGGTGTGGATTCAACCGTCTTTGATGGAACTCGATTCAGTGTATAGGATGCGGTTTCAAGAGCATACCCCCAAAACGATTTTGGAAGAACTGCGTAGCTCATCATGGATCGCACCATGTCTAACAAGGTGCGGTTCCTCCTCTCAGACACGCCATTCATGTGTGGCATCCCAGGAGGGGTCCATTCAAGTAGAATCCCATTCTCCTCAAATAATCTTGAAACTCTCCATCTAGGTATTCTCCGCCTCGATCAGATCGAAGTGTTTTGATTTCTTTCCCCAGTTGTTTCTCCACTTCACTTCTGAACTCCTTGAACTTTTCGAAGGCGTCAGATTTATACTTCATTAAGTATATATAACCATATCGAGAATGGTCATCAGTGAAAGTTATAAAATAAGAGTATCCTCCTTTTGCTTGAATTGACATTGGGCCACATACATCAGTATGTATGAGCTCAAGCAATTCGTTGGATCTTATCCCTTTGCCACTAAAAGGTGACTTTGTCATCTTGCCAAGTAGACAAGATTCGCATGTATCAAATGATTCGTAATCGAATTGATCCAACATTCCATCTTTATGGAGTTTGGAGATGCGATTCTTATTTATATGGCCAAGTCTACAATGCCATAAGTAGGATTCATTCAAGTCATTTGTTTTGGCTTTCTTGTTATTTATATTAAGTACGTCAACATTCATATCTAATATGTAGAGACCATTGCTAAGTATGCCAGTACCATAAAAGATTCCATCACGTGAAAAAGAACAACATTTATTCTTAAACGTAAAAGAAAATCCATCAACATCTAATGCAGAAATAGAAATAATGCTCTTCGTAAGAGCAGGAACAAAATAACAGTTATTGAGTTCTAGTACTAGCTCACTGGGCAATGAAAGAAAATAAACTCCTACGGCCAGCGCAGCAACACTTGCTCCATTTCCAACGCGTAGGTCCACCCCTCATTTCCTCATATTTCTAGATCTTCTTAGTGCCTGCATATTCGTACAAATATGAGAACCACAACCAGTATCTAATACCCAGTGGTTAGACTTAGAAGAAGTAATGTTGATCTCAATCATAAATATACCTGAAGTCGAAGCATCAGAATGCTTCTTCTTGGTACTCAAGAAGCCCTTGCAGTTTCTCCTCCAATGTCCGGTCTCACCGCAATGGAAGCAAGCATCCTTGGATTTGTCTTTTGCTATCTTAGGCATTGGCTTAGGTGCAGCCTTCGCCTTCTTGGACTTTTTCTGGGCTTTTGCCTTGCCCTTGCTTGAAGTGACCAGCAACACTTGCTTTCCCTTCCCCACAGTGCCCTCAGCAATCTTCAACATGTTCAATAACTCCGCAAGGGAGCAATCTATCTTGTTCATGTGATAGTTCATCACGAACTGCGAGAATGAATCAGGTAGAGATTGCAGAATCAAGTCAATACTCAACTCTCGTTCCAACTTGTGGCCCAGCTTCCCAAGCCTCTCTATATACCCGATCATTTTAAGCATGTGTGACCCCACAGCAGTCCCAGATGCCATCTTACAACTAAACAGAGCCTTCGAGACCTCGTACCTCTCAGTACGAGACTGAGAAGCATAAAGTTCCTTCAGGTGGACCATGATAGAGTAGGCGTCCATAGACTCATGCTGCTTCTGGCAGTTCGGTGTCATAGAAGCAAGCATGATACATGTAGCATCAGTACTGTAAGAACAGTGCTTGTTGTACTTCTCGACAACATCTGCAGCCGAACCCTCAGCGGGTTTTTCCGGTAGGGCCTCGTCCAAGACATAGCCAATCTTCTCATGCCTCAAAACGATTTTGAGGTTTCTTTCCCAATCGATAAAATTAGTTTCGTCAAGCTTGTTTTCGATGATAAAACAAAGGTTCAATTTGTTTGACATTTTCTACAATAATAAATAAAGATAGAATAAGTAAAAGCTCATGTATAAGAAAAAACCCTAAATTTGCCCTTAAAAATTTTCTAAGGTTTTACTCCCACTAGCCAACTATTCCCTATTGGCTTTCAAGAATTTAATTAATTCTTTAGTGGCTGGGATCCCATCTAGTTACCTCGATTCCCAACGAGGGCCGATCAACCGAGATAATTTCGACAGGTAGGTACTCTTACCAGTCGCATCACATGCGACTCCCAGTGGCTGACTAGTCAACTCTTTGACTTTTCACATCTCTATGTGATAGTCAACCCCTTGTCTATAAAATCAGACGGTCCTGACGAGGGCCAATCACCGCAAGATTCTAGTCGAGTCGTAACCCAATATTCATGAGATCTCATAATGATCATATCTCAATAATAATGATATACCCGTGGTAGGTCAACTCCCGACGAGGGCCGATCAGTTGGATCCGAACAAGGGCTCTTCACCGTCATTATAATATTGGGAGACAATTTTGGCTCGATTTTTGGCGTGGGAATATTTTAAATTAATTCACTTAATTAGTTTGGTTCTGTTATGGTCTCATCTACTAAGTGCATATTACTACTATATCATATAAAGTAAAACATACACAACATTCCGCGCACAAAATAACCGGTATGATCATGGACTTTTCCTAAGTGCGGTTTCGAATACAAACTGACGAAACCGCGGGTCACAAACTAAGGGTATCTGCAACCGCCAATAGGATCTCTATTGTTGTACGCCAATGGGTTCTTTATCTCTCATTAGTCCTCAACTTCTTGCTCCATTCTTGTTACATAATAAACAATTACACCCGCCGCACACGGGAGGAGCTTATGGGAATGTGATAATTGCAAAAAGTAAACTAGGTCACGTTCTTCATTACGGCCTAGGACAATTTTTCAAAAACCAACATAAAGAAAACATTCCCATCTATCTTATTGGTCGAGTCCATGATCAATCGGGGTCCATATAATCACATTATATCTACACATCTAATCCATACAATTTTATCTTATGAAAAATATTAAATTCTAATTTTAACTACTCATGCGTCTTTATTTTATCACGTCAAATAATTAAATAACTTTTAAATAATTATATGACTTAATCGAAAATTAAAATTAACATTTAATTTTAAATCGATTTTAATTTCAATTAAATTTGAACTTATTCAAAATAAAATTAAAATTATAAAGTCTCTTATTTGTTTCCTTTCCAAAACTAAATTTAGCTTAGGCCTGGCCACCTTCCAAAATCAAAATTTTGGAAGTGGCCTAGGCGTAGGCTTTTTACAAATCAAATATTTGGAAAGGGCCTAGGCCTATTCCAAATCAAATATTTGGAAAGGCCAAATTATTTTAGTCTAGGCCTGGCCACTTTCCAAAATCAAAATTTTGGAAGTGGCCTAGGCCTAGGCCTTTTACAAATCAAATATTTGGAAAGGGCCTAGGCCTATTCCAAATCAAATATTTGGAAAGGCCAAATAATTTTGGTTTAGGCCTGGCCACTTTCCAAAATCAAAATTTTGGAAGTGGCCTAGGTCTAGGCCTTTTACAAATCAAATATTTGAAAAGGGCCTAGGCCTATTCCAAATCAAAATTTGAAAAGGCCAATATGCCAAATGGTTTCCCAATGGCTCAAACTATTTGAACCATTGGTTGGCCATGTGACACAACTAAACAAACGAGATATCTATGCACAATAAATATCACAAAACGAAAAGGGTCGATCTCCCCCATTGGAAGAGGACAACCGACAGACAGCAACCCTAGGGCTACCGCCGCCGCCGCCGCAGAGGGAGGGGGCCGCCGCCAGTCGGCCGAGCCCCCATAAACCCTTCTTTTTTTTGTTTTACCGTTTCGTGATTTAAATCTTGCATC
Source organism: Gentiana straminea (assembly GCA_036785695.1). Lineage (NCBI taxonomy): Eukaryota > Viridiplantae > Streptophyta > Magnoliopsida > Gentianales > Gentianaceae > Gentiana > Gentiana straminea. Next base: position 5,984,823 of record JAVUPR010000224.1, on the reverse strand, counting down.
TATCGATTAAATACTACGCAATTAATTTATGCTTATTGCTTAAGCTCGAAGTCTGTCTCTGATACCACTGTTAGGAAATCACTAGTTTAACGCAGCGGAATTTAAAATTTGATTTCCTTTTCTAGATCGTTCTTCGTTTAATGCAATAAACACGTTAAGTAGTTTGACGCTTATACCTTAGATGATCTACAAGATCGTCGCTTTGACCGCCAACGGAGAGTAGTTCAATGCGCAAGCCGTCCACGCGTCCGGCCTCTATCGCTAATCCACACGAACCCCTTGCCGGAATCCTCCTTGGATTGCTATCGGAAAAACTCCGGCTGCTAGACCGGACCTTTTCTTCACTCACAAACTCACTATGGATAGCTCTCTATTTTACACAAGAACTATGAGCTCTTGCAATTGTGATGTACAAAAGAGTTTGACACCCACCTCTTATTTATAGTGATAAGTGGCGCCCCATTAGTGTGTAGGAGAAGAAAACCTTTTTCCAATAAAATAAGGAAAATCAACTAGATTGATTTATCTCTTTAATTATAATTTATTTTTCCAATATCTTATATTGATTATAATTATCTTATTACCATAAATCTATTTTTTCAAAATCAATTAATATCTTATATTAATATTATGGCAATCTTATTAATTAAAGTGCACAATCCAAGTGTATCTTACACACTCAAGAATGGCGCCCCATTAGTCAACTAATTGACTTCCGGAATATTCTTTAATTAATATAATTTGTATATAATTAATATCTTGTATTTTATTTATTCATAATAAATAAATACTACCATATTAATTTACCACTATAACCTTTATAGTCTAGAGATAAACTTTCCTTATTTGGTTATCAACTATAACCGCATTTTAATCCGACTCGATGTTCATATGTGTGTGACCCGAAAGGCTTCCGAATATGTTGGCCGTAGACACAAAGTGCAATTTACTAAAATGCCCTTTATACCTAACGATCACGGGATAGCGTCTAGCAACACACCATGACCCCCAATCATCGGAAGAGTCAAAAGCAATGACTACTACCTTTCATGTGAAGCAGTTACCGTGTAACTTACAATCCTATCGCTGTAATAATATCCATACGATCGTATCTCGAGTGTCAATACATTAACGATCGTATCTTATAATCTGGATATCATGCTCTCTCGGAATAACACACTTACTCCCACTTTGCAAAGATTCTCGAGAGCTAGACATTCCTTATAAGAAGGCCATTTCGGATATTCGATCCCAATCTTAGTATACGCGATTCCCGGACGACCAATCATGTATACTCCGCATGCTTCAATGTCATACCCAATCACTACCGCATGATCGCCCCGTGATTAGGAGAAATCTCAATAGTGTCAAAGCATGACAATCCAAACCGTGATGCCATGAAGACTCCGGTCAAAAGGATAATTACACAACCGCCACATAGTGTGACACTTAATGTAAGTGGGTCAGTCTAACGTACGCATTCTCTAATACACGTCCACGTACAATCCAATTGTCCCTACACTTCCATAGACGAGATCTATCCCTATCTTCTAAAAGATAGAAGACATCCAATACGTGCTAGTCTGAATATACTATCAATGTCCCATTTGATAATGTGTAAGACTAGAGGCTTTTAAGTACCAACCTTGTTATAGTGATTAGAGATCTCATCAACCATAATCACTATCATGGTTTCTCTATCACAGATTGATACTAGGGACGTTACTATATATATACAACAAATAATATGAAGATAAACAATATATAATAACATAAGTGCTTTTATTAATCATAATAAAGTTATTACATGAACTAAATAGACTATAAATGACCCGACCCGGTCGGATCCGGTCCAACCCGATTGGGTTTAAGACACCTTTCCAACACCTTCATTATAAACATTTGTTCACATTATTGCAGTCTAGATACAACACAGATAAAACAGATAAGTATGCTGATCTACTGTCATATTTCTCTATCTTGTCTAGCCTTTTCCACTTGCTCTTGGTACGCTCTTATCTCTTCTATCTTCTCTCTCATCCATTCATTTTCAATCAGAGTGAAGTCAATGTAGGAATTCACTTCTTTCCACCACTTCCATGCTTCAGGTAGGATGAGATTGATTTGATTGACTCTGAATCCCATTCTCATGTAAAGTTCTTTGAATTCATTAAGAGAGTCCTTAGCTTTTGTGATAGGCAAACTTCTTTCACCTCTACCACTTCTTCCACCTCTGTAACTTTCCCTCAAGGATTTAACTCTTGCTTCCCAAAACTTTAGGCCCAAAAATGAGTTCAAACCTTCATGAAATCCCTTGTCATGATAAGGTTTCCTTCTGTTGTAGTACTCATTCTTGTATTGTTTAAGAAGATCATCAGTAAGTGGAATTCTGCCAGGTGCAGGTTCCCTGAATGCATTAGTGTCATTCTCCCATTTTTTCTTAGCAAAAATCCTTGCAGCCTCTTTTGCTACTGCTGTTTGGCCCTCTTCCCCCTTAGTGACATCATCAACAAAACAGGACAGCAGGCCATGAACACTCTCATGTGTGATAACCAGATTATTCAATTGTCCTTCCATATTTTCAGTTCTTGTAACAACTGCAGTAATCCTTGATTGCAAAGTTTCCTCCAGTAGACTGATCCTTTCAGTAAGCTTAGGATCCAATCCAACAGGTTGAGATGTTCCAGCAGCCTCAGCAGGCTTAGGTGATTCAGCAAGTTTGTCAAGTTTTTGATGGATAGATGCAAGTTGGTCTTTCAAAAACTTTTCCTTCAGTGTATTTCCTTGCCTGATTCCCCTCACATCTAGAATAAGATCATTAACATCATTTTGAGTAGATATGAAGTTTGAAGCAACTGTTTCAGTAGATTGTCTGTTGTTGTCCACTAGCTTCATCAGTTCTTCAAATCTTTGTTCATGCCTGTCAAGTTGAGTTCTTAACTGTGTTTTGTCATTTCTGACAGCCCTCAACTCTTCCACAACATGTTCCGGTACTCCACCAATCATTTCTCCAGCAACTCCATTAGCAGGCTCTTCTATGTTATATTGTGCCCTTTGTCTGCTGATGACCATTGCTTTACTCATATCTCTCCAAGAAGGGGGAGGTCTTTCCTCAACCATAGCACCAAGAATATCTTCCATTATTGGATCTTGTGCAGGTTCATCATTCACTGGTCCATCATTAGTAGATCCATCAATTTGAAACTCTTCATCACTGTAGTCATAGTCCAGCAGCTGTTCTTCCTCATTAACAACAGCAGCCTGCTGACTATCTTTCCCTACAGTGGCCTTGACTCCAGTAGGCTCCACTACAGCAGCCTCTTCAACAACAACAGCAAGGGTTTCCTCCAAACCCAAAGATTGTTCCAACCCTTGTCCAGGTGATGTTTGTAACTCGGCGGCTATACCTCCTGTTCCAACCTTTGCTCAGGTGCTGTTTGAACCTCAGCAACCTGAACCTCCTGTTCCAACCTTTGCTCAGGTGCTGTTTGAACCTCAGCAACCTGAATCTGCTGTTCCACTCTATGAGGATTGAATACAACCTCATTATCCACTTGAAATCCTTCAGCATGACCAATCTTTGTTAGGATAGTGGCAGTTTTAGTAAGAGTGTCCTCAAAGTCAAATCCATCTTGATATTGAATTGAGTCCTCTGAACTGGCATCAGGTTCATTATGATCAGTAATCCTTTCTTCATCCAAATCAGCACTTTGTTGATCTTCAGATTGTGCAATAGGTTCTTCAACAAATAAAGTAGATGATCCACCAACCAACCTATTTGCAGCACCACTTATTCCATCATTGATCAATGCTTCCAGATCATCCATGGTGAGATCCTGCAGATCTTCATCCATCTCTCGAGTCTGCTGGCCCTCAGCAGACCTACCAGTATCAGTGGACTGTAGTACTGTTGGTTCATTTAGCATTACAGTCCCACTGGTTCCTCCTTGTCCAGATGGAAAATCACCTCCAGAGTCAGATGATGAGGATGAATCATCATTATCATCTCTTGGATCCCTGAACTTGATACCCTCCTCTTTCTGTTGATCTTCAAAAATGTCCATCAATCTTGATTGCAGCATAGTGGTATCAACTAGGTCCAACAAATTTTCCACTCCCAACTTGTCAAAAGCCCACTCCTCAAAATTAGTCATAGGTTCTGCAACTGGCTTTTGCTTCTTGTAGAAACCAAACTTCCATTGAAAATAGTCAGCCACTTGCTGAAGTTTTGGATCTACAAACTCTTCATTCTTCTTCTTCTTCACATGTCTTTCAAAAGGCATGAAAGACCTCCTGGGAGCAGTTTCAGTAGCTTGATGACCTCCAAAGGTCCCAACAAGCAAACTCAAAGTATCTTCAACAGATGTATGAAGGTCATCAGGTTGCTCATATTGTACATTAGTGCCTACTACCTCCATCTGTACTACACTTTCTTCCCCCTGACTTATATGCTCATCAGCAGGGTTAACAGCAGACTGTTCTTCCCCCTGAACTATTGCAGGAATTGCAGGGTCTTGTACCAGTTTCTCCATTTCCACAGCAGGTGCAGACTCAGTAGTCTGTTGTGGCTCTTCTACAAGTTGCTCAACAACAACTTGTGCAGATTCAGAAGGCTCAGCAGCCTTAGCATGTGAGGATTCTCTAACTTCAACAGCAGGCTCAGGTACAGTAGACTGCTGTGACTCTTCAGTAGGTTGCTCAGAAACAACCTCAATATCCTCAGTAGGCTTTATAATAGTTATTGGTTCAGCATCAATAGCCTCTTCTACTCCTTCTTCTACTTCTTCTTCTTCCTGTTCTTTTTGAGCCTCTAAGATTTTCAATTGTTTCCCCTTTCCATGTTTCTTTTTGTGGGTAATCTCTTTCATCCTCTTGGAAAGTGGCCCATCATCAATTTCAATCACAGTAGACTTCCTCTTTCTACTGGCTTCTTTCTGTTGTTCCTTCAAAATCTCAACAACAGTTTTTCTAGCAGCTACAGCTGGGTCAGTAATCTCAACTTCAGCTGGACCCTCAGCGGACTCAGCAGTCTGTGCTTTGTTTGATTCCATGTTTTCTTAGGCTTTAACACCTCTGTTATCTTCCTTGTGTCAGCAGTCTTTCTCTTCTCAGTAACCTTCTTTGGTGCAGCAGGTTTGACAGTTTTCTTAGTAGTTTGCTTGACCTGCTCACCACCAGCATCACCATCATCTCCTTCACTATCATTATCAGCAGCCTCAGCAACACCATCATCATCATCATCCAGACCAGGGATAGCATAATCAATCTCTTTCTTGTATCTGGATTGGTTTATTTTCTCAGGTGCCACATCAGGAATCTCCAAATGATTCAGCAGGGCCTGAACCATTAATCCTAAGGGTAAGGCATTGGATTTCCTTTTCCATTCTCTTTCTTCTTTGGCTACTTTCTTCATGTAATGGATAAAGTATCCAGCCCAATCAAATTTCATACTTGTGCAGATAATCATCAGCAGCTCTATCTTGGGTCCTGATAGAGTATCCATACTTCCAACCAGCCCTAATATGTTCTTAGCAATGATTTTGCTCAGCAGGTTGTACTCATATCCAATGTGTCTCACATTAAGGCCTGGAGTTGATTTGGTGGCTTCATTGGTCTTGATTTTGTCAACAAAATCCATCTTTGACAACCCAATTTCCTCAGGGTTTACAGGAGCATCTAATACCTCTTCAAAGCCAAAAACTTCCCTCAGCAGGCTTGAGGAAACTTCAATTTCTTGAGCATTTACAGTTGTTTTAAATGCTTCTCTTCCTTCCTTTATCACAATGTTCTTCCAGAAACTAACACCATTTGTGTAAGAGATTGTTTCCAATCTTATGTTCAGTACATTCTCCAATCCTTCATATCTCCTTAGTCTTCGACCAATGTTAATGGCTAACTCTGTTTTATTTGCATCAACAACAAAACCTCTCACACTTTGGCTTGTTCCAATTTGAACATCAATCTTTTCCGCCATTGTTAAAAGAAAAAGATGAAGAAGATGACTTGTAAATCTATGTTCACACAGTGTAAATACAGAGAAAATCAATCTGAGATTTTTGTAGTAGCCTCTGTGTAGTAGTCTGTGTAAATATAGGCAAATGCAGTTGAGACTGTCAGAGCAAGTACTGTGCAGTTAACCATGATTAATTTGAGTGAATGCTAACTTGACACGTGGCCCATTACTTTCTCCATAACGTTTGTAACCATTGGATCGTGTTGCCAATCTGCTTTTTGACTTTAATAAGTTTAATTGTGTAACGTTCCATTCAGCAGACTTGTCATCAGCAGGGTTGGTTCAGCAGCCTGCTGAGAAAGATGCTTCAGCAGCCTGCTGATAGAGTAACTCTGCTGATCTTTGATTCCTTCTTGTTTTGTTCAATTGATAATACAAAATGAAGTTTACTACCAATGACTGATCTGTCAAGTGAGCTCACCCAACATGACAAAGACCAATCCCCTTGGAAACCTCATTTGCTCAATTGTCCAAACATAAGTACATGGAATTGTTGATACCAATGACTAATCTGCTAAGTGAGCTCACCCAACATAGCAAAGACTAATCCCCTTGGTGAATTCCAGTGCACTGCTGATTATCAGTCAACTTTAATAATTCCAAGTTCAGTCCTTAATTTAGCAAATCTTTCACTATCAAGTGGTTTAGTGAATATATCAGCAAGTTGATCTTCAGTAGGGATATACAGAACCACCACATCCTTCTTTTCAACATGATCTCTTATAAAATGATCTCTCACATCAATGTGCTTGGTTCTTGAGTGCAAAACAGGATTTTCTGTGATTGCAATTGCACTTGTGTTGTCACACATTATTGGAATCTCTTTCTCCTCAATTCCATAATCCCTTAATTGTTGTCTTAGCCATAATACTTGTGCACAGCAACTTCCAGCAGCAATGTATTCAATTCAGCAGTGGAAGTTGATATAGAATTCTGTTTCTTGCTAAACCAGGAAACCAGTCTACTTCCCATTAACTGACAGGTCCCTATGGTGCTTTTTCTATCAATCTTGCATCCAGCATAGTTAGAATCTGAGTAGGATATAAATTTGAAGCTTCCATCCTTCGAATACCATATCCCTACTCCCAAAGTCTCTTTTAGGTACTTGAGAACTCTTTTGACTGCACATAAATGACTTTCTTTAGGTTTGGATTGAAATCTGGCACAAACACCTACAAAGAAAGGATATATCGAGTCTGTCAAGCGATGAGATACAACGGATCGCCTATCATCCTTCTGTATAAGGTCTGATCAACATCTTTGCCTTCTTTATCTTCATCCAATCTGATATTTGTACTCATAGGAGTTGATATTTTGGTGATGTTTTCCATACCAAACTTCTTCAGCAGCTCCTTGGTGTATTTGGTTTGATGAATGAAGATTTCATCTTTCATCTGTTTAACTTGCAATCCCAAAAAGTAATTCATTTCTCCCATCATACTCATTTGGAATTTGCTCTTCATTAGATTTGCAAACTTCTCACATAGCAATTCATTTTCAGAACCAAAAATTATGTCATCAACATAAATATGTACCAGGAGGGTGCTGTCCTTCTCATTGATTCTGAAAATAGTCTTATCAATGGTGCCTTTTGTAAAACCATTGTCCACCGAGAATTGAGATAGAGTCTAATACCATGCTCTTGGTGCTTGTTTCAAGCCATAAAGTGCTTTATTGAGTCTATACACTTTATCTTCTTGATCTTTAACTTCAAATCCAGGAGGTTGCTGAACATACACTTCCCCCTCTAGAATGCCATTCAAAAATGCACTCTTAACATCCATTTGATATACTTTGAAGTTCTTATATGCAGCATGTGCCAAGAATAATCTGATAGCTTCCAATCTTGCAACAGGTGCATATGTTTCATCAAAATTTATTCCTTCTGCTTGAGAATAACCTTTTGCACCTAGTCTGGCCTTATTCCTTACAATGGTACCATATTCATCCAGTTTGTTTCTGTATACCCATTTTGTACCAATGATATTTGCATGACTAGGCCTTTCCACTAGTGTCCAAACATGATTCCCTTTCAAATTCATTCAATTCTTCTTGCATAGCAATTATCCAATCTGGATCTGAAATTGCTTCTTCAACAACTTTAGGTTCGACTTGAGATAGAAAACAAGTAAACATTGCTTCTAATTGTCTTCTAGTCCTTACACATTGCTGAATGTTGCCAATGACTTGTTCAGCAGGATGATCCCTTAACCATTGTGGATTCTGGTTAGATTGATTCTCAGGAACCTCATCTTCAGTAGGTCTGTTGTATCTTCAACAGGGGGTTCAGCAGATCCTTGAACTGCTTCAGTTGTTGCATCAGTAGTATCACCAACAGGGTGTTCAGCAGGGGCAGAATCAGAAACTTTTAAGTCATTAAACCTTTCCAAAACTTCAACACAATCTGGATCAGTGACTTGTAAGTTCTCAGCAGGTTCACAACCTTCATCTTCCATACCAGTGAACTTAGGTTCATCAAACACAACATGTATTGTTTCTTTATGTTTTAATGACCTCTTGTTCAGTACCCTGAAATGCCTTGCTGACTAAAGAATATCCCAAGAAAATTCCTTCATCTGATTTAGGTTGGAATGTCTTCAAATGTTTCTTATGATTCAAGATAAAACACTTGCTTCCAAATGGATGGAAGTAAGATATATTGGGTTTTCTTCCATTCCAAACTTCATAAGGTGTCTTCAGCAGCTTCTTGTTTACTGATGTTCTGTTTTGTGTATAGCATGTTGTATTAATTGCTTCAGCCCAATATCTTTCAAGCAGCAATGCTTCACAAATCATTGTCCTTCCTGCTTCTTTTGAGGTCCTGTTTCTTCTTTCAGTAACCCCATTTTGCTGAGGTGTACCAGCAGCAGCAAGTTGATGTAGTACACCATTCTATTCACAGTATTCTCTTATAACTTTATTAAGAAACTCAGTACCCTTGTCTGATCTAATTTTTACTACTGTTAAACTTTTCTCATTTTGTAACCCCTTCAAAAGATCAGGCATCTTCTTGAGTGTTTCACTTTTCTAGTTCATAAATATCACCCAAGTGTATCTAGAATAATCATCCACAACCACTAAGGTGTATTTCTTTCCTGTAACACTTGTTGGTGTAACTGGTCCAAATAGATCCATATGCATCAGCTCCAGGACTCTATTAGTTGATTGCTTAGTCTTTGATTTGAAGCTTGATAAGGTCTGTTTACCTTGCTGACATGCATCACATATAGTATCTTTCTTGAATGTGAGCTCAGGTAAACCAATCACCAGTTTCTTCTTCACCAACTGATTGATGTCATCAAAATTTAAGTGATTTAACTTTTTGTGCCATAGCCAATTGAGTTCTGATTTGGTATGCACAATCAGACAGGTTTCTGGAACTGCAGTAGACCAATCCACAACATACATGTTTTGTTGTCTTCTACCAGCCAATACCACTTGATCACCTCTTTCACTAATGACAATACAGTTGATTTTGTCAAAAGTGACCTTGTACCCCATGTCACAGAATTGACCAGTGCTCAGCAAGTTGTAGTCCAGTCCTTCCACATATCCAACATTCTTGATTGTAAGTCCATTCCTCACAAGTGTTCCATATCCTCTTGTGTAACCAGGTGTATTTTTGTTGACAAAATTCACCCTTGGACCATCCTTTGCCACAAAATTTGACAAACAGTGCTTATTCTTTGTCATATGTCTGGAACATCCACTGTCAAAGTACCAGACACCCTACAAAACAAAGTTAATACATTTTAGGTACCCAAACCTGTTTGGGTCCATAATGGTCAGTGGTAAGCATGACCCTTGGCAAATTTCCATAAGGTCTTCTTTTAAAAGTGTCATACTTTGGTTCATACATGTATTCCACACATCCATAAGTTCTAACAGTTGGTTGTGTAGGATTCACATATGTTTTCTGGCCTTTTGGTTTATAGTGCTGTTTGAAGTGATTCTTGTTGTTAGAAGCATTTGCATACCATTAGTTTGTTGTCTATTAGGAACAGCCCTGTAGTATGGAGTCTGCTGAGGTCTCTGATTCCATTGCTTAGGTTTTACCCTAGCATCATGGTTATACTTGTTGTTTCTAGCATTAGGGGCAGGAATATTCCAATCATCATCAGTAGGGAACAATCTACCTTTCCCTCTGAGATAAGTATCCCTAGAATGATTGACATTTTTGGGTTTAGGATTCTTATCCTTGGAATATTTCTGGTTTTTACCTTTGTGTGGTCCAGCAGACTTGGTAGCAGGTCTGCTATCAGTAGGTCTAGAAGGCACATCAGTCCTGTTTTTGCATTTGTTCTTTTATTAGGAGCTGTTGACTTCTTTGACTTCTGATTTTGCTTTCTTGAAGCTTTCTCAGTAGGTTTTACTGCCTCAGCAACCTTACTAGGAGTTGGATCTTGTGTAGGCACAAACTTAGGACCAATTCTGGTACTAGGTTCAGTAACCTTACTGGATCCACTCTTTTTGGATTGTTGAGTTCCAAATCCAAGCCATGTTCTATCACCATAAGGCTTTCCAGATTAGTATGCAGTAGAGGAACAATATGGATCAGCAGATTCAGAGGCTACTGGATGTTCAGCAGGCTTATACTGATTCTGTCCAACATCTTTTTCTTTACCTTTGAGAACCCTTAATTCAGCATTCAATCTTTCAACTTCTAATTGAAGATCTTCTTTTTCAGCCTTCACAATCTCATAACCAGATTGTATTATCCTCAGTTGATTAAGGATGGCATCCAAAGTCTCATCATTGTCAGAATTTCTAGGATTTGAACCACAAGTTGATTCACAATCACTTCCAGCAGGAGTATTGATAGATACAGTGTTGTATACCTCCTCTGTTTCATCCATATTAGCCATTAATGCATAATCTTCCATTTCAGCAACCAATGATGTGTCATCTGATTCATTTCCCTTTTCAGATTCCACTTCATACCCTGATTCATCTTCAGCAACCATAGCCTTCTTGCCATATCTTCTTTGTTGGATTTTGGTCTTCAGTAGGTCTGGACAGTCAAGTCTGAAATGTCCAGGCTTTTTGCAGTTGAAGCACAGATAATCAGGTTCCTTACTTTGTTTTAACTAACGACATTCAGGTTTGAAGTGTCCTGGTTTCTTGCAATGAAAGCATAGATAATCATTGTCTTTCTTTGGTTCTTCTTTCTTCTTTTCACTGAATTTATTGTTGAAATTCCTTGGAGAACCCTTTCCACCTTTCATCATCCTGATTTTCTTGCTCAGTAGGGCAATCTGCTCTTGCATTTCATCCAGCAGATCATCTTGAGCTCCTGATGTCTCTTCTTGATGTTTAGCAGCCAATGCAGTTGTCTTTGTGTTGGTCCCAGAGAAGGATGAAACTATAGTCAGAGGGGGGGTGAATGACTATAGTGGAGTTTCAAAAACTTTTCTTCTATTTAAAAGCTTTTAGGCAAATGGATAAGTCCCTTCTTACTATGTTGTTTTCAAATCGGTGTAGACATACACGTATATAAGTTAAGATGTAGGCTAATTAAATAAATGTTGTAAAGTAAATTGCGTAATTTAAATTGACACAAGGCTTATAGTGGTTCGGGTGGTGTAATCCCTTAATCCACTCTTCTCCCGTGATGATTGGAGGAATTCACTATTGTTTTCACAGATACAATAGTATGATTGTCCTTGGCTTCCCAAGCTTCACAATCTACAAGACTATCACTCCTTGACCGCAACAACTTCGGTGATTCGCCTTTCCTTTTGCTTGTTCCTTAAGATTAAGATCCTTCAACAAACCTATCACAGATTCAACTCCTTCTCGATTGCCTCGATTCGCTTGCTTCGCTTTGATGTGAATGTGATTCACACACTTGCTTGATCAATCTCAATTCGAGTATGACTTTGTAGTTCGATACTTGAGTTGATCACTACATATGTCTTTGTAAGTTCGTAGAGAAGGCTTTTCAAATTGACAGAGTTTCGCTTGATTTTTCTTTCTTGATCGTTATTTTCTTTTCCCGTCAATGCCTTCTATTTATAGCCTTGAATAACCTTGGTTTTTGAAATTCCGTCCGTTGGCTATATTAATGAGGGAATAACCCTTGATTTTATTCTTGATTCCCCCTTAATTGTATTCTCCTTGATTTCAGTGATCGGATTCTTTCTTCAAACGTATAGCATAAAATCCGTCCTTGATTGATCCTTTAATGATTTGTGCATTTAATGCATGATCTTCTGAATCTTCATCGTATATCAAATTTGATCTTGTAAATGTCTCTTCGCCGTTTTTAGAACGGTCGAGTGAGCCTTCTGACTTAGCCGTTAGTTCTTTCTTTGCTGTTTTGTTTTCTCTTTGCCGAAAGTCAGTTTACTCAGCCGATTCACTGTTTCCTTCTTTGTTCTAGTTTTTGGAGAGTCTTTGTACTTCACTGATCCTTGATTTGGGTGAGACCAAAGTGTACACCATATTTGAACATTGAGTTTCATCACTTAAAACATAACTTAGACTTATCCAAGGTCATCACGTACTTCCTTGGTTATAGGTCGACCATAATGTCTTCATACTTCTCTCGCTTTGGTGCTTTGCCGGCTTCACTTTGCCGAATATCTCGTTTTTGCTTTGCCGTCCTACCAACTAGTACAATACTTGTCCGACTCAACTTATACAACATGTCAGACTCTAAGTAAAGACTTATACAGAGAGTTCTAACTTATTTCAGGCTTGCTATAACAGCTAGTATGGCCATCATCAAAAAATAATAAAATATTCCTAACAATTTCCCCCTTTTTGATGATGCCAAAACCCTCATAAGCCTGAACATAAGTAATCAAAAATTTTCCTAACAAACAACTGAATAAAAGTTCAACAATTTTATTCTTCCATCGTAGGGCAATAAGATATAAGACTTTATTCAAGTGTTACAAACTATATTTTGCTCAATTCAGCCTTGTACCTTTTGAATTTTGTAGTCTGAACCTCTTCCATGTATTTCCAATCAATTTCTTGAAACTTCCACTTCCAGTAAGCCAAAGCTGTGTATTCAGATACACCTTGGAAAACTCTTTTGGCAAAAAGTCTGTTGAAATCAGGCATGGTCTCATTTGCCTTAGGTTCTCCATAATATTTTTCAAGTCTTTCCCTAGCCTCAGCAATGTGTGAGTCTGCAAACTTGAGACTTTTGTAGAGACTCCACTGTTCCTGTTTCTCCATTCTCCCCATAGGATTGAAGATTTTTGCCATATATTTGAAATCTTCTTGTTGTTCAGCTGGCAAGTCTTCTGGTCCTTTTGCAGATAATGGTATGGTTGAGCTTGGTTTGTTGTTGGTTTGTTTGAGAAGTGCAAATTCTCTTTTGACTTCATTGTAGAGTTTGGCCATATCAGTTCTCATCCTTTCATCCTGATAGCTTAGCCAATCAGCCCAAGCTTCATCTTGTGAGGAGTGAGGATAAAGTCCTTCATGTACTCGAAAATTCTCTTACATGGTCCAAGACATCCGCATCATATTCTCGCTTTGCTTTGGTGACCAAAGTGTAAGTTCCGTGCTCACCAATATATTTGGAGCCGCCGCTACCTCTACCGGTGTTTCCTCCGGTGCCGAGTCCGTGTTGACCGACGATCCTCTTTGCCGACTAGATCCGTGCCTTTGCTCGTCCGCCGGACCCGTCTCTATCATCATCTCTTCTTTGCATAGGGTGAGGAAATCCAATGCGGGGTTCCTTGTGGCCTTTTCCCTTTCTTCTCCGACCCTTCTTTGCGTTCTTCTCGCTTCATTTCGATTCTTATTTCTCTCGTCTCTTGCTCTCGCTTGTTCCTCGCTGAAATTTGGAGGTCCGATTGTTGATCCTTCAGCTTATCCAGGTTTTCCCCTTTTTGGCAAAGATCATCCCTTTGCCGGAGTAGGATGCTATTGGTGGCCTCTCGCCGTTCCAATCGAGAATCAAGTTTTGATTCAATAGATGTGAATCTTTTGTTATGATCATTCAATTTCTCACTGACACTCCTAAGGCTAGTGCCAAAAGCTACTCCCAGTGATTCGTTTTCTTGGGAAATGTGTTGCCTGAGGCCTGCAAGACTGTTAGTGATATTGATGTTGAGTTGCTTCATCGTATTTCCTTGTTGTTGAACAACAATATTTTGTGCATCAATGTATTCTCAATGGCCTCGAAACTTGTTTTCAATGGAGGAGCTTTTGTCATTAAAAGTCAAGTCATGGATCCGAGATACATTGCTTGTCGTTCCAATTCTTCACCAAGCAAGTCCGCCGCTTTCTCAAAAGTTTCATTTGTAATGCCGTTGTTCACCGAGAGAGTCCGTGCCTTGTTTCAAATTGCTTTACGGATCCGTTTGTTGTCCCTTGTCTTGATGTTGAGTGACATCTGCATTTACATCTTGATCTTCAAGAATTTGGGTAGATGTATATGCTGGTGTGGCTTGAGCTGCTGTTCCCCCTATCTCTATGCCGGGGGTTGTCTTGACTGGAGTGGCGGCAACTGAGCCAGTGTCCATAATGTTACTGCTGTTAGCTGGAACGTTGACAGACAACGGTTGAGTGGATGTCTTTGCTGGAGTTGTAGGCTTGCCGGAGGCTTGTGGTTTCAAAAATGTACGGAGAAGAGTAGTGTCATCAATTGCATCTGGTGCAGGAGATTTCTCTTCTTTATTTTGACCAAGATCATCATCATCATCTTGATCATGATCATTATCATCATTGTCATCATGATCATCACCATCATCCTGATCATGATCATCTCCATCATCTTCTGAGTCATCACTTTGTCTCCCAGAGATCTGGGGCAGTTTTGCCTTGGCTGCATCAACCATTTCCCATAGAGGTGATTCATCAAGTACACCTACCAGAGTTGTGATTCCCGTAAAATCAAATAGCCATGCTTCTTCAAAGAAGCATGTGATCCGAGTCTTGAAGTCGTTGTTTGGAATCGCCTTCCTTCCACTCAAGATATTCTTCAATTCGATCATCTATATCGTTTGCGTATAATTGTACAGCTTTTCTTCTTCTCGAGATGATTCCTCATCCTCTCCAAGTGTTTTCGTTATTAGGGTGCCGTTCATCCCTACCGATTTCTTCTTCTTGTCGTTCGCTTCAAAGGTCGAACCTTCTTCCTCCTCTTCTTCATCAATCAATTGTCCAAAGTCTGTCGTTTCCAGACTTCGCTGAATCTTTTGTTTCTTTCTTTGACCGGTGGTGCTGCGTGTGGATTTCTTCCTCTTCCCTTTTCCTACCTTCTGTTGTTGTTTAACATAAGTAAACATGACTTTGGATTCATGCGCTTTGTGGAGTTGTACCGTGGGGACTTTAAGACATTGCAACAAGTAGTGTAACCGAATGCCATATGACTTTTTCACCCGTAATTGTCCTTTCTTAGTCTTTCCTTCTTTTGTCCCCTTGTTTGTCGCTTTTACTTCACCTTGGATTTGCTCTTTGAGTCTTAGAAAGAAGTATTTTGCCCAGCTTGAATTGCGATTGTTGTAGATGATTCCCATTAGCCTCATTCTGATTTCTGTCATTGCATTATTTGCTCCCAATTTTCCTTCAATGGTCTTGCCAATTAGGGCACTGAACTCATTGAATGGTTTCTTTAAAGCGGATCTCAAACAATTGACCTTTGTAGATCCTGGGTTTGCCGTTTTGGCAATGGTTGCCCAGAAATCATCAAAGTTTTGTGATACATATGTCACTTTTTCTTGGCCTTTATTTGAAAGTTTAAGATGTTTGTGAATTACCTTTTCTGTAATCGCCACTTCTTTTCCGTTGACAGATGCTACAATCTTGTCTTCTTCCCACTCGTCACCTTCTTCAAATAGGGAGCCCAGCACGTATTGTGCGCATTTCCGTAAGGAAATCGACTTTCATAGCAAACCTCGGTTATGGGCGGATTGAGAAAGGTTGATAGATTTAGGATTTTGCAACCTGCCGCCAATCGTTTGGCATCTTCGTCATTTCCGCACGCTTTCAAGTAGTGTTCTTCTTGAAAGAAAGATCCCGTGGCAATCGATTTTTCATATCTAGCTTGGGTGTTTGAGGAGGATGATGCCATTTTTACTAAGGTTTGAAAATGAACTTGAGTTTGTAATAGAAAGTAACAAGAGTAGGGTTTGTAATTGCCAAGAAAGCGTAAAGATTTCTGAAAACTTCTAAGTCTTGTTTATATAGTGTGATTTGGGTAGTGTGAACGTGGTTTGAATATGGAAGGATTTTGTGGCATAATGGTGTGATTTTGTGTATGAAAATCGCGATATTCGAGTGGAATGGGGGTGTGGTTTGAGGCAAGTAATGATAGAGCCCGGGAATCGAGGAGTTTATAATTCGAAAAATAATATAATTACTTCCATGATCATAAGTTGATCGCCACGTGTGTACGTAATAATCCTCCATAATTTCCTTATTCTCCACGTGTAATCGAATTGATTTTGTTCACACTTTTAATTTGTCCAAGTCTTTATTTCGTGAAGTGCCTTCGCCGGCACTTAGCCGTCCCAATAGGTTCTTCACTTAGTCGCGCCATTTGACCGTTCCTAACAATCGCTTAAGTTACCTTCGCCGGATACCCGTGCCTTACTTGCGATCTCCTCGTAACGGCAAAGGTCGTACCGCTTAATGAAGTCACTTAGCCGATTACTCCGCTTAGCCGCCGTTAGATACTTATTCAATTTCAATCATTCCTAACTCGCTCTTAGCTTACCGAATCTTTCATAACCGAGTGGTTTAGTGAAGATGTCACCAATTGATCTTCGGTGGGTATGTGTTTTAGGATGACATCCCCCTTTTCAACATGGTCTCTCGATAAAATGATGTCTTACATCAATATGCTTTGTTCTTGAGTGCAATACTGGATTTTCTGTAATAGATATTGCACTTTTGTTATCACACATGATTGGAATTGTTTTCTCTTCTACTCCATAGTCCCTTAGCTGTTGTCTTATCCACAGTATTTGTGCACAACAACCTACCGTCGCTATATATTCTCGTTCACCGTTGATGTAGTTATGGAGTTTTTCTTTTTACTGAACCAAGAGACTACTCTGGTTCCTAGCATTTGGCAAGTTCCGAGGTGCTCTTTCTATCTATTTTGCATCCAAAGATAGTCGAGTCCGAATATGATATCAATGTAAATCCTCCATCTTTTGGATACCAAATACCAACATTTATAGTGTTTTTCAAGTATTTGATTATCCTTTTAGCCGCTAGAAGATGTGATTCTTTTGGTTGAGCTTGAAATCTTGCACACACTCCTACCGCAAATGCTATGTCGTCCGCTTGCGCTAAGTATAATAATGATCCAATAATTCCTCTATACATTTTCTCGATCAACATCTTTTCCTCCATCATCTTTTCCAAGTATGACTCGGCACACATCGGTGTGTCTCG
This sequence comes from Gentiana straminea, assembly GCA_036785695.1. Lineage (NCBI taxonomy): Eukaryota > Viridiplantae > Streptophyta > Magnoliopsida > Gentianales > Gentianaceae > Gentiana > Gentiana straminea. Next base: position 5,967,443 of record JAVUPR010000224.1, on the reverse strand, counting down.
TGTGCCACTTGTATCCATCCCATACTTGTGTATCAAATCTCTTGTATACTTTGCTTGACTAATGAAAATGCCATCCTTCATTTGCTTTACTTGAAGGCCAAGGAAGTAGTTTAATTCTCCCATCATGCTCATCCGAAATTTGCTCTTCATCGGTTTGCAAATTTCTCACACGCTTTTTCATCCTCTCGATCCAAAGATTATATCATCAACATAGATTTGTACTAGCAATGTGCTTGCTCCTTCCTCCAGCTTTAAATAAAGTCTTGTCAATAGTTCCTTTGTTGAATCCATTCTTGATCAGAAACTGTGACAGTGTTTCATACCAGGCTCTAGGTGCCTATTTGTGGCCATAGAGGGCCTTCTTGAGTTTGTATACTTTGTCTTCTTTTCCTTTAATTTGAAATCCAGGAGGTTGTTCTACATAAACTTCTTCTTCCAAAAGTCCATTTAGGAATGCACTCTTTACATCCATTTGATAGACTTTGAAGTCTTTGTGTGCGAAATGCTAGAAAAAGTCTGATTGCTTCCAATCTTGCTACTAGAGCAAATGTTTCATCATAATCTATTCCTTCAGCTTGGGAATAGCCTTTTGCAACTAGCCTTGCTTTGTTTCGACAACAGCTTCCTTGCTCATCCATCTTGTTCCCGAATACCCATTTTGCACCAATGATGTTGGCCATTTCGTGTCCGTCAACTAGTTCCCGTACTTCATTTCTTTCAAATTCATTTAGTTCTTCTTGCATGGCCGTGATCCAATCTCGCATCTTGGATTATATCATCTATGGTCTTGGGTTCCACTTGTGATAGAAAGCAAGTTAGCATGTGCTCCAGTTGTCTTCTGGTTCTGACTCCTGTGTGAATATCTCCAATGACTTGTTCTTCAGGATGGTCTCTTAGCCAATTTAGGTCTGGTTGAAGTTGATCTTCACTTGGTGCTTCCATACCTTAATGCTAAGCAAGAACTTCAACTTCAGGTGCTTCATCTGGTGTATTGGTAAGTGGTTCTTCTTGGTTTTCAAAATGATGATTTAGGATGGTAGATGGTATGGTTGCATTTGTATAGATTTCCCTTTGTGTTGCTTTCTCTTCTTGATCTTGAAGATCTTCACCATTTGTATTTGGTTCATCAAAAACTACATGTATTGATTCTTCAATCACCAAGGTTCTTTTATTGAGTACTCTGAATGCTTTGCTGGTGTCTGAGTATCCCATGAAGATTGCTTCATCAGCCTTCTCATCAAAGGTATGCAGCTGATTCCTGTTTAAGACAAAACATTTTGATCCAAACATATGAAAATATGAGATATTGGGTTTTCTACCGTTCCATATTTCATATGGAGTTTTTCCATGATGTTTGTTGATGATTGATCTATTTTGTGTATGGCATGCTGTGTTTGTCGTCTTCAAATTTCCAAAATCTATTTGGTAAACATGCTTCGCTATCATTGTCCCGATCGCTTCCTTGATGGTTCTCGTTTCTTCTTTCGCAACACCATTTTGTTGTGGAGTTCCCGCTGCGTATAGTTGATGTAATACTCCATTTTCTTCACAATAGGTTCGATAATTTCATTTAGGAATTCAAAGGCCTCTATCCGATCCGATCTTGATAATCTTTAGCTCTTTCTCATTCTCGGAGTCTTCTCAACAAATCTGGCAAATTTTCTTCTTGAGTGTTTCTTTCTTCTTGTTCATGAAAATGGTCCATGTGTACTTTGAGAAGTCATCCACCACTACAAGAGTGTATTTCTTACCACTCACACTTACCGGTGTGACCGGGTCCAAACAAGTCCATGTGCGGCGATGTAGAACTCTTGTTGTAGATTGATAAGGCTTTGACTTGAATGAACTTTTTATTTGTTTTCCTTTTTGACAAGCATCACATAGACTCTCTTTCTTGAATGTGATCTTCGGCAGGCCTGCCTCAACTAGCTTACTCCTTGATAGTTTGTTGATGGTCTTGAAATTCGTGTGATTTAATCTTCTCGTGCCAAATCCAGCTTGTTGATTGTTTATTCTTGACAAGTAGGCATGTTTCTCGCCTTAGTCGTTTTCCGCCTACCACATACATGTTGTCTTGTCTTCTCGCCCGCAAGAACTACTCGTGTTGGTTTGACCGTGAATCACTTTGCATCCTTCTTTGTTGAAGTGCACATTGTAGCCTTTGTCACAGAATTGACTGATGCTCATCAGATTGAAGTTGAGTCCCTTGACATATGCCACATTTTGAATCTTTAGATTGTTCTTGTGTATTATGCCTTCCCCCTTAATCTTGCCAGGGTTTTCTTTACCTCCAAATGTGACTTTGGGTCCATCAATAGTTTTGAAGTCAGTGAGCCATTTCTTGTTTCTTGTCATGTGTCTGGAACATCCACTGTCTATGTACCAAACATCCTACAAAACAGATTAATTAAGTTTAGGTACCCAACACTGTTTGGGTCCATGCTTGTTAGCGATCATGCCTCCCATACCAAGGGTGTATCCAAAAGGTCTTCTTTTTGGATAATTGAAGTCATCAACTTCATATGTATAAGGCATGGCGTAATAGCTTCTAGTATTTTTACCGAAGGTATTCTCGATACTTTTCTCCACCTTTTGGTGCATTTGCATCCTTCTTTACTTTCCAATATGCAAGTAGGAAACCTTTCTTGCTTCATGTGTCTAGAATGCTTTGGTTTTTCTTAAACACATGATGCATTTTGTGGAATGGTTTCCTCTTGTATTTTGGAGGTGCAACATTCCAATCATCCTCTCGGGGTAAAGTCCGCCTTTTCCTTTCGTATGGCCGTGGTTCTTGATTGACTCGGAAGGAGGATTTAGTTTGCTGTTTCACTACACTGGGACTTGACTTCACCGGAACAGTATGATCTGTTGGAACCATGGTCTGTCCCTTTCTAAATTTTGGTCCACTAGTGGTTCTGAATTTAGAATGGTGTTGATCATTGTTCCTACTTTCATCCTGACTATTGTAGCCAAGACCAGATCTGGATCCAAACCTTTTTTAGGGTTTGTAAGCTTGTGCTTTTAGTGGTTCAGTGGATACCTTCACTGGTGAGGAGATTTTCTTAACTGACCTTTTAGTAACAGATGTATGATCATCTGCTTTTTGTTGATCATTTAAGTAGGTCTTCTTACTAGTTAATTCAGCTTTTGCTTCATTCTCAGTTTCTTTCTTTAACCTCTTATTCTCTTTTCTTAGATCCTTGCATTCCTTTTCCAATTTCATGATTCTTTTCAATTTCATAAAATTTAGTCATGAGATTTTGGACTAGGTCTGCTGTATCTAATGGGAGACTAGAGGATTGTGCAGTGTTAGATGTGGATGCATTAGATGAAGAACAGGAGCTAGATGTTACCTCAGTTTCATATGATTCTTTAGCCATTAAACATAGGCTTTTTCCTCAGTGTCTGAGCCATCACTTTTATCTTCATCCAATTCTTTGGTCATGAGGCATAGGCATGCTTTTTCATTTTCTGAGCTGTCTTCTTCATCACTATTATCTGAGTCATTGTCAGATGATTCTTCATGCTTTTCACTGCTGGATTCTGCCTTAAGTGCCTTCTTGCTCTTTCTCTTTTCGTATGCTCGTATTTCTTCTTTTCATCATCTTTGTCATTTTCTTCAGACAATCACCTTGAAGTGACCTTTCTTGTTGCGCTTGAAGCATCCGTATTCATCATCTTTCTTCTTCATGTCTCTGTTTGAACTCGACTTTTTGTTTGATGACGAATTTCCTTTGAATGGCTTCTTTTTAAACCTCGTCAAAACGTTTAACTAATAAAGCTACATGTTCTTTTAATTCTTGTGTCTCTTTGTCGATGCATTCGGCAAAGTTACTTTGTCAGCACTAATGCAAGTGATTTTGTGTGTCTCTCGCCGGAGCACCATCTTCGCCGTTCAATTCGAATTCATGAGCTTTTAATCGGGACATCGTTGTCGAGTGTCGTTGCTTGCAAGATTTGTTGTTCCTCTCGATTACCGATGTTATGATTTTCCATCTTTCGTGTAGTCCTCTCAAGATTTTCAAGAATACTTCTTTTTGGGGATATATGTGTCCAAGTCGTTGTAATTCACCGATGATGCTTGAGAATCCGTTGTCCATTTGATCAATGGATTCACCACCTTCTTCATTTTAAAGTTCTCAAACTTCGTTTTGCAACAGATAATTTATTTTCTTTAATCGCTTCGATCCTTCATTTATCAATGATAGCTTGTCCCACATCTCCTTTGTCGTTTTGCGCCTTTAATTCTCATGAACATGTTGTCGTCTAGTGGTCTTCAAGATCATGTCTTTTGCAACAAAGTCCAGATTTGCTCTTCTCCCGTCATCCTTGGTCCAATCCTTTTTAGGTTTGTCAATTTCCTTTCCTTGATCTCGCTCCCCGTGCCTACCACCGTAGTGATTGTGATCGGTCCATCATTGATTACATCCAAGATCTCTTCATGAGTTGCCGCAAGATGAGACAACATTCTTATTTTATATTCATCAAAATTGTTAACATTAAAAACAGTACTTTTGACAAGAAGTTTGAGGAATCCATCAAGATAATTGAATATATAAATGACAAGAATGGAAAACTCGATTTGAAAACTCGCTTTGAAAATATGTGATCTCCTTGTTACCGTAAATTAGATCTGAACAGGTTCTGATACTAGGAACACTGCTCCGATACCAATTGTTGGTCCCAGAGAAGGGTGAAACTATAGTCAGAGGGGGTGTGAATGACTATAATGGAGTTTCAAAAACTTTTCTTCTATTTAAAAGCTTTTAGGCAGCGGACAAGTCCCTTCTTACTATGTTGTTTTCAAATCAGTGTAGACAAATACACGTATATAAGTTAACATGTAGGCTAATTAAATAAATGCTGTAAAGTAAATTGCAGAATTTAAATTGACACAAGGCTTATAGTGGTTCAGGGTGGTGTAATCCCTTAATCCACTCTTCTCCTGTGATGATTGGAGGAATTCACTATTGTTTTCACATATACAATAGTATGATTGTCCTTGGCTTCCCAAGCTTCACAATCTACAAGACTATCACTCCTTGACCGCAATGCCTTCAAGATTCGGCCTTCTTTTGTCGTTCCTTAAGATTAAGATCCTTCAACAAACCTATCACAGATTCAACTCCTTCTCGCATTGCCTCCGATTCGCTTGCTTCGCTTTGATGTGAATGTGATTCACACACTTGCTTGATCAATCTCAATTCGAGTATGACTTTGTAGTTCGATACTTGAGTTGATCACTAGATATGTCTTTGTAAGTTCGTAGAGAAGGCTTTTCAAATTGACAGAGTTTCGCTTGATTTTTCTTTCTTGATCGTTATTTTTTTTTCCCCGTCAATGCCTTCTATTTATAGCCTTGAATAACCTTGGTTTTTGAAATTCCGTCCGTTGGCTATATTAATGAGGGAATAACCCTTGATTTTATTCTTGATTCCCCCTTAATTGTATTCTCCTTGATTTCGTGATCGGATTCTTTCTTCAAACGTATAGCGAAAATCCGTCCTTGATTGATCCTTTAATGATTTGTGCATTTAATGCATGATCTTCTCGAATCTTCATCGTATATCAAATTTGATCTTGTAAATGTCTCTTCGCCGTTTTTAGAACGGTCGAGTGAGCCTTCGACTTAGCCGTTAGTTCTTTCTTTGCCGTTTTGTTTTCTCTTTGCCGAAAGTCGCTTTACTCACCGATTCACTCGTTTCCTTCTTTGTTCTAGTTTTTGGAGAGTCTTTGTACTTCACTCGATCCTTGATTTGGGTGAGACCAAAGGTACACCATATTTGAACATTGAGTTTCATCACTTAAAACATAACTTAGACTTATCCAAGGTCATCACGTACTTCCTTGGTTATAGGTCGACCATAATGTCTTCATACTTCTCTCGCCGGTGCTTTGTCGGCTTCACTTTGCCGAATATCTCGTTTTTGCTTTGCCGTCCTACCAACTAGTACAATACTTGTCCGACTCAACTTATACAACATGTCAGACTCTAAGTAAAGACTTATAAAGAGAGTTCTAACTTATTTCAGGCTTGCTATAACAGCTAGTATGGCCATCATCAAAACATAATAAAATGTTCCTAACACTTTGGTTCCTCTTTTTCAGTGGTAGGAACCAATCTCTTGCTGAATTCATAAGCTTTAAGATCTGAGAATAATTTGAAGGTATCCTCTTCATGCAGCTTTCTCATTTCTTCTATTGCAGTGACTTTCATCTCCCAAACTTCTTTGTCAGGTAATGCTTCAGGGATTTTTGTGTCTATTTCTTATTTTGAATAACTTACACACTCAGCAGCGTAAGTTCATCCAGGATAGCATTGAATCTTGACTCCATTTGCTCAATGGTTTCATTTGGCAGCATTTTGAACTTTTGAAACCTCTTTTTGTCCACACTGATTTTGTTCTTCTTGATAGCATCAGTGCCTTCACAGATCAACTGTATTTTGTCCCAAAGTTCCTTTGCATTTTTGCAATCTTTAACCTTCATGTACATATTGCTATCCAATGTTCTATAAATGATATCAATAGCAATATTGTTGAGGTTTGCTCTCTTTCTATCTTCAGCATTCCATTCTCTCATTTGTTTTGGAATGTACTCAGTCACATCACCTACTGTTACTGCCTGGGTAATCTCCAGTGGTCCATCTGTTAGCACATCCATCATTTCATCATGAGTTGCAGCAAGGTAAGCCTGCATTCGACGTTTATATTCATCAAATCTATCTAGAGAACACATCATCTTAGTTCTAGCATACTGAGTGTTATCCATGATGCAAGTTTTTGAAAATCAGTGATTTGAAAAGTTTTCAAAGTATTTTCACAAGCACAACAAGTAGGATTTCTTCAGAACAGAAGCACTGCTCCGATACCAATTGTTGGTCCCTTGAAAAGGCTTTGGTTTAGTTTAGAGGGGGGGTGAATAAACTTAACACTTAAAATTTTTGGAGTTAACAAATTCGGAACTTCAAGGCCGATATCTCGCAGTCCGTCGATACCTCGCAGCCCGCCGATACGTAGTCTACCGACGCTGAGTTTACTGAATTTGTGCAGCGAAATTATATCAAAATTAAGCCTTATTACTTGTTGTTAAATATGATAATAAGTATTAGATACTCAGTAGTGTATGTGTGTGATTTCAGTTGCTAGATTCAGTAGATTGATGTGTGTAATAAACTAAATGTAGAATGTAAGTGCAGAAAGTAAGTAGGCAGATTTTATAGTGGTTCCAGGTGGTGTAATCCTATCAGTCCACTCTTCTCCTGTGATGTTGGAGGTAATTCACTAGAGATCTTTGATGTAGCTGTTACAAAGATTCCTAAGTTGTTTGTCTTTCACCAATAGCTATGGCTTCACAAACTGAACACTTGGAACATGTAGGATTGCTGCTCCAAAGTCTTCCACTGGTCCTTGAAGGGTAGGATTGCCTCTTCACCACTCTCCACCACAAACAACAGTCTTTCACACCCAACAGATGCTTCACTGTCTTCAGCAGGTTCTTTATAGAATAAAGAATGAATCAAGTAAATGATTCAGTTGCAGCAGCTTGATTAGGATGATATAATCAGCAGCTTGCAATCTTCAAGTGTGTAAACTTGATGTAGCTTGAATACAGAACACACTTGAAGATTTTATCTAGATCAGTAGCCTTAAGCTCAGTATGTTCAGCAGGGTGTTTTGCAGCTCAGAATTATCTCTTATATTTTTCTCTTAAAGTTCATCATCTTTTTCTGAGTTGAAAGTCCTCTATTTATAGGTAGGATTGCATGTGACTTGTATTTGAAATTCTAATATAACCGTTCCTGGTTTTTGTCCCATTTGACTTGCTTTCTGTCACTATTCATAGGACTGACACTGTCAGAACCTTTTTGATAGAATGCAGTCTATCCACCCTTTGACTTGTAACCATTGGATAAAGTTCTGAATCATCCCAACATCTTTTTAATCTCAGCCATTGATTTGTTTGATGAATTAGAGGTAGTTGGCTGTCCTTATCCATGTAATCTTCAAATGTAATCTTGAATTAATCGAGGTATATATGTCAGCAGGTTCATCAGTCTGCTGAAATACATATCAGTCTGCTGAACTGTAATTTGCTGTGTTTAAAACACAATGCAGCAGACTTCTTTTATCTCAATTTAATTTGTGAAGTTAGATTACACCTTTTTACAAATAACTAAGTTCCAATCACCATCCAACTTAAGGAACTTAGACCTTCTACACAAGGTATATGTAATCAGTTTAGGTCATCACGGACTTGCCTAAATTCTGATTCCATATCCTTGACTTTAATTACTAGTTTTGATCCCTTAGCCTTCATTAACTGAGTTTGAGCCCTCAGCCTTCAGTCTTCAGCAGGTTCCTGACTAGTCTACTGACCTATCTACCCTACTGATATAAACCAGTCTGCTGATATAAATCAGCTGACCATTACAGTGCTTGTTTGATCAAACTCTAATAAACCTATACATTTTTATGTAGACATCGTTTTGCCTTTGCACTATAACAGTTAGTCTGGCACTCATCACTAAAACTTAGAAATAAGTCCAACATTCCTCATCCATATCTTCGTCTTCAGATGAAGTAATTCTACATCCTTCCTCACCTTCCTCCATGTAGGTGATTTCCTCTTGTTTTTTTTCTTCTTCTGTTGCTGTATCATCACTGATTGTCACAGGATCATTCACGTTGCTGGTACCAGTCATTGAGGTGTTCTCTTGTGTCATCTAGGATCTGGTTCTTCATCCCACTCCTGATCTGCTGCTTAATTTCAGGTTGTTTTCTTTTGCTCCCGGCAATGGGTTTGGGTTTCATGGATGCCTTGATGTAGGTAAACATTACCTTAGACCTGTGTGGAGGCTGCAAATTTGTGGGTTGTACCTTCAATGCGTTAAACATGTGTTGAAGGGGGAACCCATATGATTTCCTCTCCCAGAAATCACCTTTCTTCTGCGAACCCTTGCTTGGTGCCGTAGTTGATAAATCAATTTCCTTTTGAATCTAATCCTTCAATCTATTGAATACAAATGTTGCCCAGTCGAATTTGGTACCTTCGTAGATAATGGCCATCAGTTTGATCCGCAACTCATTTAAGTTTTCCATTGACCCTTTTCTGCCTTCGATATTCTTGGTGATGACCGGTGCAAATTCTGCAAATGGAAGTTTTAGCGTTGATCTAGGGAGATTGTATGTTTTGCTGTTTTTCTTGGGGGTTTTGGCTATCTCAGCCCAGAATTTCGTGATGTCAATCTTCACAAACTTTACATTTGCTGGACCTATTATTGGTAGTTGTAGGAACCTATTGAGAAGACCATGCGTTATGACTACCTCTTTCCCAAATATTGAACTTTTTATGCAATCGACCTCAGTTTTCTTTGTGCTGGGCACAAACTTGGAATTTTTCCAAAATGCGATCTGATTTTCATAGCAGATTCCAGTGATTGGGGGGTTTAGGAAGGTCATTAACCCCAGATTTGAACAGCAATCAACCAAGCATTGAGCTTTTGCATCATTGTCACAGAAAGAGAGAGATAGTGTTCAGGTTTGAAAAACGAGCCAGTGATGATGGATTTCTCATAGAAGTTTTCAGTGGGAGAGATTGTGGAAGATGAAGCCATTGATAGTTGATTGATGTTTAGATAATAATACTTCGAGTTTTCAGAGAGAATCAAAAGTAGGGCTTGTAATTTTGCAAAAGAGTGTAAAGATTTCTGAAAATTTCTGAGTGCAGTTTATATAGGGTGATTTGGGTAGTGTGAATATGATTTAAATATGGAAGGATTTTATGACATAATGGCGTGATTTTGTGTATGTAAATCGTGATATTCGAGTGAAGTGGGGGAGTGGATTGAGGTAAGTAATGATAGAGCCCGGGAATCGAGGTGTTTGTAATTCGAAAAGTAACATGGTTACCTCCATGATTATAAGTTGATCTCCACGTGTGTAATCATCCACAGAATAATCTTCCATAACTCTCTTAATCTCCACGTGTGTGAGAGTTGATTATGTTCACACTTTAATTTACCCATGACTCCAATCTTTATTTCGGTGAAGTGCCTTGGCTGGCCACTTAGCCGGTGTAGGGATTCTTTTACTGAGCCGCTTTATTTGACTGTTCCTAAAAATCAGTGAAGTTAACTTCGCCGAGTACCAGTGCCTTACCTGCTACTTCTCCTGTAATGGCAGAGGTTTAAACAGCTGATGAAGTCACTTAGCCGATTACTCCAGTTAACCGCTCAGTGGTATTTAGTCGATTTCAATCATCCCTAACTCCGTTCTCAACATGCTAAATCTTTCATGACTGATTGGTTTAGTGAAGATATCAGCCAGTTGGTCTTCAGTGGGTATGTGTTTTAGAATGACATCTCCTTTTTCAACATGGTCTCTGATAAAATGATGTCTCACATCAATGTGCTTTGTTCTTGAATGCAACATTGGATTTTCAGTAATAGATATTGCACTTGTGTTATCACACATGATTGGAATTGTTTTCTCCTCCACTCCATAATCCCTTAGCTGTTGTCTAATCCAAAGTACTTGTGCACAACAACTGCCTGCTGCTATATATTCTGCTTCATCTGTTGATGTAGATATGAAATTTTGCTTTATGCTAAACCATGAAATTAGTCTGCTGTCTAGCATTTGACAAGTTCCATAGGTGCTTTTTCTATCTATTTTGCATCCAGCATAGTCAGAGTCTGAATATGATATCAACTTGAATCCTCCATCTTTTGGATACCAAATTCCTACATTGATAGTGTTTTTCAAGTATTTCATTATTCTTTTGGCTGCTAGAAGATGTGATTCTTTTGGTTGAGCTTGAAATATAGCACATACTCCTACTGCAAATGCTATATCTGGTCTACTTGCAGTTAAGTATAGTAGGGATCCAATGATTCCTCTATACATTTTCTGATCAACATCCTTTCCAGTTTCATCTTTTCCAAGAATGACTCTTGCACACATTGGTGTATCTGCTGTGCCACTTGTATCCATACCATACTTGTGTATTAAGTCTTTTGTATACTTGGCTTGACTAATGAAAATGCCATCCTTCATTTGCTTTACTTGAAGGCCAAGGAAATAATTTAATTCTCCCATCATGCTCATCTGAAATTTTCTCTTCATCAGGTATACAAATTTCTCACATAACATTTCATCCTCTGATCCAAAGATGATGTCATCAACATAGATTTGAACTAGCAGTGTGCTTGTTCCTTCCTCTAGTTTGAATAGAGTCTTATCTATGGTTCCCTTGTTGAATCCATTCTTGATCAGAAATTGTGATAGTGTTTCATACCAGGCTCTGGGTGCCTGTTTGAGTCCATAAAGAGCTTTCTTTAGTTTGTATACTTTGTCTTCCTTTCCATTGAGTTGAAAACCAAGGGGTTGCTCCACATATACTTCTTCTTCCAAAAGTCTATTCAGAAATGCACTCTTGACATCCATTTGATAGACTTTGAAATCTTTGTATGCAGCAAAAGATAGAAAGAGTCTGATTGCCTCCAATCTTGCTACTGGTGCAAATGTTTCATCATAATCTATTCCTTCTTCTTGAGAATAGCCTTTTGCAACTAGCTTTGCTTTGTTTCTGACAACAATTCCTTGCTCATCCATCTTGTTTCTGAATACCCATTTTGTACCAATGATGTTGGCCATATCTGGTCTGTCAACAAGTTCCCAGACTTCATTTCTTTCAAATTCATTTAGTTCTTCTTGCATGGCTGAGATCCAATCTGCATCTTGAATTGCAACATCTATTGTCTTGGGTTCCACTTGTGATAGAAAACATGTTAACATATGCTCCAGCTTGTCTTCTCGGTTCTCACTCCCGTGTGAATGTCTCCAATAATTTGTTCTTCGGATGATCTCTTAGCCAATTTAGGTCGTCGAAGTTGTTCTTCACTTGGTGCTTCGTAATTTCATGTTGTACATGAGCTTCAAGTTCGGTGCTTCTTCTCGTTGTATTGACTTGTGGATCATCTTGATTTCCAAAATTGTGATGCAGAATAGTTGCTTGTACTGTTGTATTCATATACACTTGTCTTTGTGCTGCTTCTTCTTCTTGTTCTTGAAGACTTTCACCATTTGTATTTGGTTCATCAAAGACTACATGTATTGATTCTTCAATCACCAATGTTCTGTTGTTGAGTACTTTGAATGCTTTGCTGGTGTCTGGGTATCCCATAAAGATTGCTTCATCAGCCTTTTCAACAAAGGCGTGCAGCCGATTCCTGTTCAAAACAAAACATTTTGATCCAAACATATGCAAATATGAGATATTAGATTTTCTACCATTCCATATTTCATATGGAGTCTTTCCATGATGTTTGTTGATGATTGATCTATTTTGTGTATGGCATGCTGTGTTTGCTGCTTCAGCCCAAAATCTCTTTGGCAAGCATGCTTCTGCAATCATTGTTATGACTGCTTCTTTGAGAGTTTTGTTTCTTCTTTCTGCCACACCATTTTGCTGTGGGGTCCCTGCTGCTGATAATTGATGCAGTACTCCATTTTCTTCACAATAGGTTCTGATAATTTCATTAAGAAATTCGGTGCCTCTATCCGATCCGATCTTGATGATTTTCGCTTCTTTCTCATTTTGGAGTCTTCTTAACAAATCGGCGGCTTTTTGAGTGTCTCTTTCTTCTTGTTCACGAAGATGGGCCGTGTGTATTTTGAGTAATCATCCACCACTACTAGGGTGTATTTCTTACCACTTACACTTACCGGTGTGACCGGTCCAAACAGTCCATATGCAACGTATGTAGAATTCTTGTTGTTGATTGATAGGGTTTTGACTTGAAGGAACTCTTGATTTGTTTCCCTTTCTGACATACATCACATAGACTTTCTTTCTTGAATGTGATCTCTGGCAGGCCTTCAACTAACTTGTTCTTTGATAATTTGTTGATGGTCTTTAAATTCAGGAGATTTAGTCTTCTATGCCATAGCCAGCTAGTTGACTGTTTGTTTTTTATAAACAAACATGTTTCTGCTTTGGCTGTTTTCCAATCCACCACATACATGTTATCTTTTCTTTTTCCTGCAAGTACTACTGTGTTGGTTTGGCTATGAATGACTTTGCATCCTTCCTTGTTGAAGTGCACATTGTAGCCTTTGTCACAAAATTGACTCATGCTCATCAGATTGAAATTAAGTCCCTTGACATATGCCACATTTTGAATCTTCAGATTGTTCTTGAGCATTGTGCCTTCCCCCTTAATCTTACCAGGATTTTCCTTGCCTCCAAATATGACTTTGGGTCCATCAAAAGCTTTAAAGTCAGTGAGTCATCTCTTGTTTCCTGTCATGTATCTGGAACATCCACTGTCTATGTACCAGACATCCTACAAAACAAATTAATTAAGTTTAGGTACCCAACACTGTTTGGGTCCATACCTGTTAGCAGTCATGCCTCCTACTCCAAGTGTATATTCAAATGGTCTTCTTTTTGGATAGTTAAAGTCATCAACTTCAGATATATAAGGCATGGCAGAATAGCTTCTAGTATTTCTACTGAAGGTATTCTGATACCTTTCTCTACTTTTTGGTGCATTTGCATCCTTCTTCACTTTCCAATATGCAGTGGGAAACCTTACTTGCTTCATGTGTCTAGGAACATACCTAGATTGATTTTTCTTAAACACATTATGCATATTATGGAATGGTTTCTTCTTGTATTTTGGAGGTGCAACATTCCAATCATCCTCTGAAGGATAAAGTCTTCCTTTACCGTTTAGAAAGTCCTTGCTTTTGGTTGACTTGATTGATGATTTAGTCTACTATTTTACTACACTGGGTTTTGACTTCACCGGTACAGGATGAATAGTTGAAACTATGGTCTGTCCCTTTCTGAATTTTGGTTCATTGTTAATCCTGAATTCAGAATTGTGTTGGCCATTGTTTCTACTCTCATCCTGACTGTTGTAGCCAAGACCAGATCTGGATCCAAACCTTTTTGAGGGTTTGTAAGCTCGTTCATTTGTGGTCTTAACTGATAGAGGGATCTTCTCAACTGATCTGTCAACAACAGATGTATGAACATCTGATGCTTGTTGGTCATTTGAGTAGGCCTCCTTACTAGATAGTTCAGCTTTTGCATTATCCAGTTCTTTCTTTAATCTTTTATTTTCCTTTCTTAGATCCTTGCATTCCTTTTCCAGAATTTCATGATTCATCTCAATTTCATCAAATTTATTCATGAGATTTTGGACTAGGTCTGCTGGATCTAAAGGGACAATAGGAGATTGTGCTGTATTAGATGTGGATGCATTTGATGAAGAGTAAGAGCTAGATGTTACCTCAGTTTCATCTAATTCTTTGGCCCTTAGCATAGGCTTGTTTTCTCAATGTCTGAGCTATCACTTTCATCTTCATCTAATTCTTTGGTCATGAGGCATAGACATGCTTTTTCATTGTCTGGGCTGTCTTCTTCATCACTGTTATCTGAGTTATTATCAGATGATTCTTCATTCTTTTCACTGCAAGATGCAGCCTTGAGTGTTTTCTTGCCTTTCCTCTTTTCAGATGCTTTGTATTTCTTCTTTTCATCATCTTTATCATTTTCTTCAGGACAATCAGCCTTGAAGTGACCTTTCTTGTTGTAGTTGAAGCACCTGTATTCATCATCTTTCTTCTTCATGTCTTTGGTTGAGCTTGACCTCTTGTTTGATGATGAGTTTCCTTTGAATGGCTTCTTTTTGCTAAACCTGTCAAAACGTTTAACTAATAAAGCTACATGTTCTTTAAGTTCATGTGTCTCTTTGCTGATGCAGTCGGCAAAGTTACTTTGCTGGGGTGCTACCATTGCAGTGGCTTTTTGTGTCTCTGCCGGAGCACCATCTTCACCGTTCATTTCGAATTCATGAGCATAAAGTTGGGACATCAGTGTCAGAGTGTCAGTGTTTGCAAGATTTGTGGTTCCTCTGATTACTGATGTTATGATCTTCCATCTTTCAGGTAAGCCTCTCAAGATCTTTAAGCATACTTCTTTCTGGGGATATGTGTGACCAAGTCATTTGCAGCTTCATCGATGATGATTGAGAATTTGTTGTCCATTTGATCAATGGATTCACCAAATTCTTCATTTTGAAATTTTCAAATTTCTATTTTGCAACAGATAATTTGTTTTCTTTAACTGCTTCAGATCCTTCATTTATCAATGCTAGCTTGTCCCACATCTCCTTTGCTGTTTTGCAATCATTGATTCTCATGAACATGTTGCTATCTAGAGTCTTCAAAATCATATCTTTTGCAACAAAGTCTAGATTTGCTCTTCTCCTGTCATCCTTGGTCCAATCTTTCTTGGGTTTGTCTACTTCCTTCCCTTGATCTGCTCCTGTGGATACTACAGTCATGATTGTGATTGGGCCATCATTAATTACATTCAGCATCTCCTCATGAGTTGCTGCAAGATGAGACAGCATTCTTATTTTATATTCATCAAAATTGTTAACATTGAAAACAGGTACTTTTGACATAAAGTTTGAGGAATCCATAAGTACAAATAAGAGATCTATATGTGAACGAATAGAAAACTCAGATTTGAAAAATACTTTGAAAATATGTGATCTCCTTGTTACCAGAAATTAGATCTGAACAGGTTATGATACTAGGAACACTACTCCGATACCAATTGTTGATCCCAGAGAAGGGTAAAACTATAGTCAGAGGGGGGGTGAATGACTATAGTGGAGTTTCAAAAACTTTTGTTGTGTTTAAAGGCTTTTGGGCAGCGGATAAGTCCCTTCTTACTATGTTATTTCCAAGCGCTTTAGACAATCACGTATATAGATTATAATCTAGGCAACTTAAATGAATGCAAAGTAAAGTAAATTGCGTAAAGTAAATTGACACAAGGCTTATAGTGGCTCGGGGTGGTGTAATCCCTTAATCCACTCTTCTCCCGTGATGATTGGAGGTATTCACTATTGTTTTCACGTATACAATAGTAAGATTGTCCTTGACTTCCCAAGCTTCACAATCTACAAGACTATCACTCCTTGACTGCAACAGCTTCAGTGATTCAGTCTCTTTCTTTCACTGCTCCTTGAGATCAAATCCTTCAGCAGCTATCGCAAACACAACTCCTTCTTAGATGACTTCTGATTCAGTTGATTCAGTTTATTGTGAATAAGATTCACAAGCTTGATTGATCAATCTCAGTGCTAAATATAAAATTGTAGTTCTTATGTCTGAGTTGATCTCTAGATGAATCCTTGTAAGTTCAGAGAGAAGGCTTTTCAAATTGACAGGGTTTCTGCTTGATTTTCTTTTTTCTTGATCGTTATTTTTATATGTCTGTCAATGCCTTCTATTTATAGCCTTGAGTATCCTTTATTTGAAATTCCGTCCGTTGGCAATATTAATGAGGGGAATAATCCTTGATTTTATTCTTGATTCCCACTTAATTACATTCTCCTTGATTTCAGTGATCTGATTTTTCTTCAAATGTATAGAAGAAAATCCGTCCTTGATTGATCCTCTATTGATTGTGCATTAAATGCATGATCCTCTGAATCTTCATCATATTTCAATTTTGTTCTGATAAGGATTACTTCGCCGTTCTCTGATCGGTCGAGTGATCCATTTGACTTTGCCGTTTAGATCTTCCTTCACTGTTTTTGCCTTACTTAGCTGAAAGTCAGTTTACTCTGCCGATTCACGGTTTCCTTCATTACTTCATTTTAAGGAGAATCTTTGTACTTCACTGATCATTGGTTTGGGTGAGATCAGTGTACACCATATTTGAACATTAAGTTTCATCACTTGAACCATAACTTAGACTTATCCAAGGTCATCACAGACTTCCTTGGTTATAAGTCATACCATTAAGTCTTCATTGCTTCTCTGCATGTACTTGGCTGGCTTCACTCTGCCGAATGTCTGTTTTACTTTGCCGTCCTATCAACTAGTACAATACTTGTCTGACTTAACTTATACAATATGTCAGACTCTAAGTAAAGACTTATACAGAGAATTCTAACTTATTTCAGGCTTGCTATAACAGCTAGTATGGCCATCATCAAAACATACTAAAATGTTCCTAACATTTCTCTCTTTTGTTGATATTTGATAAATTCTACAGTTCTTGATAACCCTGGCAGCAAAGAAACAAGAATTAAGCCCCTCAAGTCCATTCTATGTTCATTATAATGAAAATCTGTCTCTAGTTCTTGTTCATCCATTGTTGAATAGAAACAACTATAGTCCGTGGAAGATGTCTATGGAGATGGTGTTGATCACCAAGAATAAAATTGGCTTTGTAGACAGCACAATAAAAAAGCCAGAAGCAAATTCAGCAGATTTCCATTCATGGAGACAATGTGACACAATGGTGAGATCATGGATCTTGAATTCGGTAGAAAACACCATTACACGGAGTTTGATGTACTTCAAGAGTGCACATGCATTTTTTAAGAATCTTGCTGCAAGATTTTCTAATGTGAATGCCTTGAGGCTTTCAGATCTTCTTGAAGAGATGCATCTACTGAAGCAAGGTACAAATTTAGTCAATCAGTATTTACCAAATTAAAAGTTCTATGGGAGGAGATCAAGACCATCAGGCCATTGACAGTTTGTTCCTTTCATCCCCAATGAATCTGCAATGCAATTAGCACTCTAATAGATCATATGGAGGCTGAACATGTTATGAAGTTCCAAAAAGGTTTGAGGGATGAATTGGAGCCAATGGTTTCATAGGAAATGCTAATGGTACCTTTTTTTAGAAATTCATGCTGCCTTTGCAATGGAAATTAAATTTGAAGGAAAGAAATTATATGTGGCTAACAAGGGCAAGAATCCGGATTCCATGGTTCTCTTGTCATAAAAGAATAGACGTGGACCAAATCAATCAGTTAGCAGACTAGGTTCTATGAATGCTGCAAATGCCAGACCCAAGAATCCCAAGAGGGTGCAAGGTAGTTTCCATGGATTCAATGGTCATACTGAAGAGACTTGTAATAATAAACATGGCTATCCTCCTGGTTTCAAGTCAAAGAGAGCAAATGTGGTAGAAGAGGAACAACCAAAAAAAGAGATCAGGCGCAAAATAGGTCTGTTGGACTAGGGTTTCCCAATCTTACTGCACAAAAACTTGATAAGTTGATGGCTTGGCTCAGTTTTGATCTTCCTAGACAAGCAAGATTTGTTGTTTACCAACATGCTGAGATTGTTACACATTACTTACCTGCTACAAAGACATGTGATCTATATTCAGTGAGATCTATACAATGAATCTTCGACTCTGGTGCCACAAATCACATTGTAGGTTCATTAGATCCGTTAAGCAGTCTCAAACCTTCATCCGGTACAATAATGGGATTACCTGATGGAAATAATATTTCTCTTAAACATGTAGGGAAAGTAAGGGGTCAACCCTCAGCTGGTACTACATGATGTATTCATGGTTTTAAGTATAATATATTATCCTTAACTTCTTTATTAATCATACAAAAGGTGCAGCTATTTTTCTGCTAACAAGTGTGTTTTCCAGGACAAGAACAATAAAGTGATTGGTTCAGCTGAGTTACACAAAGGACTTTATGTCATGGACCAACCAATTAGACTATCTGGTGTTAATGCTATAGAAAATCACACGTTGCCTGATAGATTAGATGATTCCCTTTTATGGTACTACAGACTAGGACACTTGCCAGATAAGAGAATGCAAGTCATTAGTTCACAGTCTGTTGATGTCAAATTATATGATCTTGATCTTTTCTATGTCTATCCAATGGAAAAATGAAAGAAAAATCTGTTTCCTTTAAGTACAACTGATGTAAATGATGTCTTTGATCGTGACATATGGATATTTAGGGTCCCTTAAGACAACATACTATAAATGGAAAGAAATATTTTCTTACTATAGTAGATGACTTCTCTAGATTTACTTGGGTTTTTCTTATGTGGCATGAATATGAAGATTCTGATCTTGTTAAATCCTTTGTTAAATTTGTCTCTACTCAGTTTCATAAAATTATTGAAGTAATTAGATGTGACATTGGAGCTAGGTTTTAGCTTACTGAATTTTGTGTCCATCATACACCAGACATCTTGTGTCAGTACATTTGAGCAAAATGGTATTGTTGAAAGAAAACATTCGCATTTACTCATTGAGTATTGGGGTATTTGCCTTCTATATGCTGTAAAATTTATTAATGCTACACCTACACTATTGCTGAAGGAAAGTGCACCACATGAAGTGCTTTATGGCCCAAACCATATTACTACGTGTTTAAGGTTTTTGGTTGCTTAGTTTTTTCTTCCACACTTCAACAGTACAGGACAAAATTTGATTCCAGATGTTGGACATGTGTCTATCTTGCAAATTTAAACACATCCAAGGGTGTTAATCCTTTTCACATTACAAACAAAGATATCTTTGTTTCTAGAAATACTCAATTCCATGAGACTTATTTTCCTTTAT
Organism: Gentiana straminea; assembly: GCA_036785695.1. Taxonomy (NCBI): domain Eukaryota; kingdom Viridiplantae; phylum Streptophyta; class Magnoliopsida; order Gentianales; family Gentianaceae; genus Gentiana; species Gentiana straminea. The sequence goes on along the minus strand of JAVUPR010000224.1, from coordinate 5,948,015 downwards.
TTCAATAGGTATTAAGAATCAAGTACAATCCTGATGGCTCAAGTGAGAGATACAAAGCCATACTGGTAGAAAATACTATACTCATACTTATGGCATTGATTAACAAGAAACCTTTTCCCATGTGGTCAAAATTACTATAGTCGGGGCTTTACTTGTAACAGCGTCATCCAATAATTGGCATTCCTATCAAATGGATGTTATCACTGCTTTCCTACAAGGAGATCAACATGAAGAAGTATACATGCAGCTACCCCAGGATGTGCAGCAACCAAACCAAATCAAGTTTGTAGACTAACAAAATCTTTGCAAGGCCTAAAGCAAGCCAGTAGACAATGGAATTGCAATTTAATTGAATCCTTTGGAAGCTTAAGGATTTGGTCACTCCAAGAATGACCACAGTTTATTCATAAAAAGGTCAGGACAATATTTTAATGCTTTACTGGTATATGTAGATGACATCATAGCAGCAAGCCCTTGTGAGCAGTTGATTTAGCAAGTCAATGATGCCTCACATCAGTAGTTCACTATTAAGGATCTTGGAAAATTGAGATATTTTCTAGGTATTGAAGTTATTAGAACTTTTGCAAGCATAACCATTTCTCAAAGAAAATATACTCTCAACCTCCTAGAAGAATATCAGTTTTTGGGAGCAGAACCTGCCAAAGACACCTATGAAGTCTAAGAAAACTATACAGCATGGTGATTCACCATTTTTTAAAGATAATACTGCATACATATCCTTAGTGGGCAAACTAATCTACTGACTTTTACAAAACCAAACATAGCTTTTGCAGTTCAGTCATTTTTCGGACACCCCCACTGAAAACCATATGAAGGAAGCACATAGACTGCTGAGATGTTTGAAGGCTAATCCAGGTCTAGGAAATCTTGTTTCTAGCAAAGAATAACCTTGTCTTAAAATGTTTCACAGATATTGATTGGGCTGGTTGCCCTGAAACAAGGGAATCGGTATCAAGTTACATAATGTTTATATGAGACGAACCCATCTCTTGGAAGGCAACGAAACAAACTACTACAGCAAGAAGTTCTTCAGAGGCTAAATATCGGGCTATGTAAATGTAGTTTGTGAACATCAGTGGTTGATTTACATCTTACAAGATTTGAAGGTTCCTGTTCGGATGCCAGGTGTGTTATTTTGTGACAATGCTAGTGCCATGCATATTGCTCATAATCATGTATTTCATTAAAGAACAAAGCATATTGAGATTGATTGTCATGTTGTATGAGACAAACTCAAATTTGGACTTTTCAAACTTCTTCCAGTCAACACAAAATAGCTGACATTCACACCGAAGTATTAGATGCACCTATTTTCACAGCCACCCATTTATTGTGCAAGTGTTGGGCCGCTTTGTTGGCTTTAAGAGTGCCTCTTATATGTCTTGTGTGTCATATGACCCAGGCTCTTTATAGGCCCATACTTGAGGGGCATGTTAAAGTGTCCCACATTGGTAACTTATGATTTTGTCACCCAGCATATTAAGAGATCAACTTCCCTCACCTCATAACCTGGGTTTCGGGGATGAGACCCATCTCATATGGGTTTGGGTCTAGAATTTTCTTCAAATGTCGTCACCACACCATACATAGAAACTTGCTAAATTTGCGTGACATCAAAGGAATGTAGACAGAAATTCGGCTAAGGGTCGGATTAAAATGAGGTTAAACGCATTGGCTAGTTTCGAGTGGGGTCTTACCACTCTACAAAGGCTGAGATAGGGATTGGTGGAAAATACGTTCGAGAATCCATTTGGCTATGGTCGGGTCAAAGAAGCGCCATGACCTTCATCCCTAAATTTGACTTCAAACACTTTTCTGTATTGCCTTTAAAGGATATTAATCCTAAAAACTAGTTGTTCTAGCATGATCACATGAAAGTTTGCATGTTAACAAACATTAGAGTGTACATACTCAAAGTATTCACACTACAATCAAAGATTCGCGGTTAAAATGCACCTACATGCCACTTAAGTTATGCATTTTGTTAATGTACTCACTCTTTCAATTGTAAAACCATAAATATTTATGAAAGGTGGTTTGTTGTGCATTAAAATACACAAAAAATCCAAATTTTAAGTGTTTCTTATGAATTTAATGGTATTACCCGTTGTTGGATTAACTACGTTCCCACTCTCCACTTAAAAACTTACAATGTCCTCAATGTAAAGTGAGAGGTCAAAAAGTAGGTAGGGTATCAAACCCGAGCAAAAACTGTGAAAATTGGTGCAATAGTGATATTGGCGGCCGCCGAAAGGTTTTTGGCGGACGCCAAAGTGATACTAGACTGTCTTTGAGTGTAAAAGGGTGATTGGCGGATGCCAAACTCAAATGATGATTGCCAATAGCTAGGAATAGTTATGGCGCACACCAAGAGAGGTTGGCGGATGCCAACATGGTACTCGAAGGATCAGGATGCTACTGTCTTGACTTGGCAGATGCCAACTACTAACAGCGAGAAATGGCAGCCACCAAAACTGCCTGGCGGATGCCAAGTGCAAAAGAGTGAAAAATGAAGGCCTACAATGTAAGGGGTAAAACCGGAAACGCAACACCAAAAGTATGAGCTAAGAACGGGGTGAAGCAATACACAATATGTAACCAGAATACCAAATCAAATAGAAATAAAAAATCCAGAACAAAATATCATACAAGATCCAAAATTACCAATCCAAACAAGGCAATCAAAAGAAAGCAAAACACACCAATCAAAGTATCAAATAATACAGACCAAAAGCATCAACAGTGCAGAATGAGATAGTACTACGCCACAGTCGGCCATCAAAATATATATTGTAAAATTACCGTGAATGACAATCAAGTCTCGGGAGCATCCTCGGAACACTGAACGGTGTTAGGAAATCAACTAGTTTACGCAATGGAATTTTCAAAATTGATTTCCCGATCCAAGATCGACTTCGTTTAAACAACAAAAATATAACTAGTAGACGGTGAATACACCTTGGTTGATATAAAAGATCGAAGCTTTGACCGACAATTTAGAGTAGTAGAGCGCGCAAGGCGCCCACGTGTCTGACCTCTATCAATATCCATACGAGCACCCCGCCGGAATCCCGCCTTGGATTGCTACTAGAAATACTCGATTGCTAGACCGACATTTTCTCTCTCTCCCAAAACTCTCTCTAAGAAACTCTTTTTATTTTCACAAGAATTATTAGACTCTTGGAACTGTGATACCAAAAGAGCTAGCCAACCCATTTCTTATATAGGGTGAGCTGCGCCCATATGTCTCCCATTCCTAGTCGGAAATGACTCTGAGTGGAGTAAGGAAAAATAAAACATTTTTACTAGTAAACTAAGGTAAATAGATATTCTAGATTTATCTCATCTAATATTCAATATCTTATATTAAATATTATCAAGACATATATTGTCATTATCTAGTATTGAATATATCTTTATTATATTATATATCAACTACACATGTGTATATATCATATATATACACGCATATAATATATAATAATATAATACTATGATTAATTATTTTGCAAAATCCATGTGTATCTCATACACATCATATGCGCCCCATATGCCAATAACTGGCTTCCAGAATATCCTTAATCAGTTAACATAATTAATATCTTGTATTTAATTTATTCATAATAAATAAATACTACCATATTAATTTATCACTATAACACTTTATAGTCGAGATAAAACATTCCTTATTTGGTTGTCACTATAACCACATTTTAATCCGGTAAGATGTTTTTATGTGGGTGACCCGATAGGCTTCCAAATATCTTGGCCGTAGGCACAAAGTGCATTTACTAAAATACCCTTCACACCAAAGGATCATGAATAGTGTCTAGAAACACGTCATGTCCCCCAATCATCGGAAGAGTCAAAAAGCGACAACTACTAACTTTCATGGGAAACAGTTACCGTGTAAATAGAATCCTATCGCTATTAAAATATCAATACGATCGTATCTCAAGTGTCAATACATCAATGAACGTATCTTATAATATGGAAATCATGCTCTCTCGAAGTAACACAATTACTCCCACTTTGCAAATATTCACGAGAGCTAGACATTCCTTATAAGAATGCCATTTCAGATATTTACTCCTACTTTTAGGATACGCGATTTCCGGACGAATAACATGTAACCTATGCATGCTTCAATATCATACTCGAGCACTATTGCATGATCGCCTCATGGATAGGGGAAACCTCAATAGTATCCAAGCATAACAATCCGCACCATGATGCCAAGAAGACTCTGGTCTCAAGATAATTACACAACTGCCACATACCGCGATACTTAATATAAGTGGGTTAGTCTAGCATACGCATTCTCAAATACTTGTCCACGTACAGTCCATGTGTCTCTACACTTTCATAGACGAGACTATCCCTATCTTCAATAATATAGAAGACATCCAATACGTGTTAGTCTAATCATACTATCAATGTCCCGTTTGAGAGTACATACGACTAGAGACATTTAAGTATCAAACTTATTAAAGTGATTAGAGATCTCATCAATCATAATCACTATCATGGTTTCTCTATCACAGTTTAATACTAAGGACGTTACTATATATACAATAACATAATTGGTTCATAAGGATAAACAAAATATATAATAACAAAAGTGTTTTTATTAATCATAATAAAGTTATTACAAGAACTAAATAGATATATAAATGACCCGATCCGGACCAACCCAATTTGGTTTAAGACACTATTTCAACAATCTCCCATTTGGCCTAAAGGCAATCACCCATATGCCTAAGCCCGTACATGTGAACATGTTTCTCATGCTAAGCCTGCGATAATGCCTTGGTTAATGGATCAGCTATAGTACCGTCCATGTGGACTTTCCCTATCCTTACATCTCTTCTATCTACTACTATCTCTCTAATCAAGTGATAGAACTGTGGCACTTGTTTGGACTTCTGATGAGTCCTTGGTTCCTTTGACTGAGCAATTTCCCCCTTGTTATCACAATAAAGTGGGACTGGATCTTCAATGAAGGGAACCACACCAATGTTAGTAACAAACTTCTTCATCCAAACTGCCTCATTTGCCCCCTCTAAGGCTGCTATATACTCAGCTTCCGTAGTAGAGTCTGCAGTTGTTTCTTACTTGGAAATCTTCCAGCTAACTGCTTCATCCATTAAGTGTGAAAACAAATCAAGACTGTGACTTAAAGTCATCCTTGTTAGTTTGAAAACTAGCATCTGTGTAACCTCGTAATACCAAGTCAGAGTTCCCAAAAACTAGGAACATATCCCTAGTATGTCTCATCTACTTAAGAATATTCTTGACAGCAATTTAGTGACCATTACCTGGATTTTCCTGGTACCTATTAGTCATACTCAAAGGGTACGAGACATCCTGTCTGGTGCACAACATGGCATACATGATTGACCCAATAGCCGAAGCATAATGGACCATTATCATATACGCCATATCCCCTTCAGTCTTAGAACACATGTCTTTTGACAGATAGACGCTATATGACATGGGTAAAAATCATTTCTTGGACTGCTCCATGCTGAATCTCTTCAACATCTTGTCTATATAGGTGGATTGCAATAGACCAAGCAACCTCTTAGATCTATCTCTATAGATCTTTATTCCTAGAATATAGGTTGCATCTCCCAAGTGCTTCATAGAGATGTTCAAGGATAACCAAACATTAACAGACTGTAACATAGGGATATCATTCCCTATAAGCAATATGTCATCTACATAAAGCACTAAGTAAACTACGGCACTCCCACTAACCTTCTTGTAAACACAAGGCTCATCTTCATTCATGATGAAATCAAACTGTTTGATTGTCTCATCAAAGCAAAGATTCCAACTTTAACAAGCTTGCTTCAGTCCATAAATGGACCTTCGCAACTTGCACACCATTCTGGTATCATTGGTTGTGAAGCCCTCAGGTTGTGTCATATACACTTCCTCAGACAGATTCCCATTAAGGAAAGCTATTTTCACATCCATCTGCCTGATTTCGCAATCATGGTATGCTACAACAGCGAGTGGAATTCTAATGGACTTCAGCATATCTACTAGCGAAAAGGTTTTATCATAGTCAACTCATTGTCTTTGCTTATAACCTTTTCCCACCAACCTCGCCTTGTAGGTAACTACATTACCATCCATGTCAGTCTTTCTCTTAAAGACCCATGTACACACTATAGAAACTATTCCTTCTTGTGGATCAACTAGGTTCAAAACCTGGTTGTCATTCATGAATTCCATTTCAGAATTCATGGCTTCTGGCCATTCCTCTTTGTCGTGCCTCATCAACAACTGCTCAGAATTTTTAAGGTCCTCATCTTTCATGAGGGCTTCGCAAGTGTACCTTTTGGGTTCATGACATTCCCTAGTGGATCTTTGAGGTGTTTGTGTTTCTAGAGCAGGTATCTGCACCTCATCTGTATACGGTGTCTGCTCTACTTCCATCAACCTACTATTATATGTAAGTGGTTCTTGAATTTCTTCAAGATCAGTCTTATTCCCATTGACCCTTTCCAGTAAAAAAAATCTTTCTCAAGAAAGTGGCCAGTCCTAGAGACAAACACCTTTTGTTCTCCTATATGGTAAAAGTAGTATCCTCTAGTTTCTCTAGGATAACTCACAAACAAACACTTGTCTGATTTGGCTTCTAATTTGTCACATAAGTCGGACAACCCCAAGGTTTTAGATATGCCAGACTCGGTTTCCTCTTATTCCATACCTCGTATGGGGTAGAATCAACCGTCTTTGGTGGAACTTGGTTTAGTGTATAAGATGTTGTTTCTAGAGCATACCCTCAAAATTATTTTGGACGAATTGCAAAGCTCATCATGGATCGCACCATGTCCAACAAGGTTAGGTTCCTCCTCTCAGAGACGCATTTCATCTGAGGCATTCCGGTGGTCCACTCAGGTAGAATCCCATTCACCTTCAAGTAATCTTAAAAATCTTCATCCAACTCGATCGGATCAAAAAGGTTTGACTTCTATACCTTGTTGTTTCTCCACTTCACCTCTGAATTCCTTGAACTTTTCAAACGCTTCAGACTTATACTTCATTAAGTATACATAACCATAATAAGAATGGTCGTCAATAAAGATGATAAAATAATAGTTGCCTCATTTTGCTTGTATCGAAATTAGGCCGCATACATCAGTATGTACGAGCTCAAGCAATTCATTTGATCCTATCCTTTTTCCACTAAATGGTGACCTTTTCATCTTGCCATGTAAACAAGACTCACATTTATCAAATGATTCATAATCAGTGATCCAATAATCCATCTTTATGGTGTTTTGAAATACGGTTCTTATTTATATGACCAAGTCTACAAAGCAACAAGTAGGATTCATTCAAGTCACTTGTTTTAGCTTTCTTGTTGTTTATATTAAGTATAACAACATTCATATCTAATATGTAGAGACCATTGTCAAGTTTTCCAGTACCAGAACGACATTTATTCTTAAACTTAAAAGAAAATACTTCAACATCTAATACAGAAATAGAAACAATGCTTTTCGTAAGAGCGGGTACAAATTAAAAGTTATTTATTTCAAGTACTAGCCCACTGGGCAATGAAAAAAATAAACTCATATGGCTAGGACAGCAACATTTGCTCCATTCTCCATGCGCAAGTCCACTTCTCCTTTCCTCAGTACTCTAGTCCTTCTTAGTTCCTGCATATCCGTACAAATATGAGAACCATATCCAGTATCTAATACCTAGCGTGATGATGCTAAAAAAGTCATTACCTTTGAGTGAATGAATTTAACAATGGATATCTGGCTATTTGTGGATATAAAAGTGGCGGTGCACGGCGGTGAGAATGGTGGTGCTCAAGCGCAAGATGAAGATCTTCAAAAGCAATATGGGGGGAGTGTTTGGTGTTTTTATGTTTATGAGATGAGCCTGGAGAGGCTGCCTACGTACCCTTTGCAAGGGATCAAGCCATGCGTATTTCTGGGAATGAAGACCCCTCTCCGTGATGGAGGTGATGTGGGTATTTATAGAGGTCACGAGCAAGCCAACTGGCGAGAGAGGACAACTAGCAAGTCGTCGGGCTGAGAGCCTAGCAGTCTGCTGAGAGCCTTGCGGTCTGCTGAGAGCTTTGGTGAACTCGCTGAGGGACTTGTGGCCTCGAGATAGGCCTTACGGCTTGACAGCTTTGTCTTGTCTTTATGTTGGCAGCTCTGATCTCCGGCAGATCTAATGTCCTCGGGTGCGGGTCGGCCCATTAGTCTGATAGCATCGCATATGACCAACGGCTTTGAGCGGGGAAGACACCTCGCGGGTTCATGGATTATGGTGGCCGGTGGCTTAATCCACTGTTTCAGGGGTCGGATAGACCCGAATAAGGATCCGTGCGCTGAATTTTGATTTAGGCATATCAATGACCCCCTACTCCGTGCCTTAAGCATTTTCTTGAAATGTTAGGCGGGGAGTAAAGTCTGTTCATGGATCTGTTGTTTTGAAACACTGTAACGGCTCACTATTGTGGCGGATCACCTGTTAGCTTTGTCTGGATGCCGTACTCAGAGTAGGTCTTTTTATTGCTTGTCGTTGATCGACTTTGCCTCTTGTGGCTTGTGCCAAGAATTGACTCTACTTTTGGTAGCTTTTGCGTCGTGAATCGACTTAGCCTTTGGTGGCTTGGGATCCTTCGATCTTATAGAAGGATCGCTCGAAGGTGAGTTCCACATATGATGCCGAGCTTAAGTCGGTCTTATAAACTGCTTGCTCTAATGTGAGTTCCAAATATGATGCCGAGCTTAGGTCGGTCTTACAAAGTGCTTGCTCGAAGGCGAGTTCCAACTATGATGCCAAGCTTAGGTCGGTCTTATAAAATACTCGCTCAAAGGCCAGTTTCAAATACGATGCCGACCTTAGGTCGGTCTTATAAAATGCTCGCTCTAAGGCGAGTTCCTAATATGATGCCGAGCTTAGGTCGGTCTTATAAAATGCTCGCTTGAAGGCGAGTTCCAAATATGATACTGAGCTTACGTCGGTCTTATAAAATGCTCGCTCAAAAGCGAGTTCCAAATATGATGCCGAGAATAAGTCGGTCTTATAAACTGCTCCCTCGAAGGCGAGTTCCTAATATGATGCCGAGCTTAAGTCGGTCTTATAAAATGCTCGCTCGAAGGCAAGTTCCCAATATGATGCCGAGCTTAAGTCGGTCTTATAAAATGCTCGTTCGAAGGCGTGTTCCAAATATGATACCGAGCATAGGTCGGTCTTCTAAAATGCTCGCTTGAAGGCGAGTTCCAAATATGATGCCAAGCTTAAGTCGGTCTTATAAAATGCTAGCTCGAAGGCGAGTTCCCAATATGATGCCGAGCTTCAGTCAGTTTTATAAAATGCTCACTCGAAGGCGAGTTCCCAATATGATGCTGAGCTTAAGTCGGTGTTATAAAATGCTCGCTCGAAGGCGAGTTCCAAATATGATGTCGAGCTTAGGTCGGTCTTATAAAATGCTCGCTCGAAGGCGAGTTCCAAATATGATGCTGAGCTTGGATCGGTCTTCTTAAATGCTCGCTCGAAAGTGAGTTCCAAATATGAAGCCGAGCATAATTCGGTCATATAAAATGCTCGCTCGAAGCCGAGTTCCCAATATGATGCCGAGCTTAAGTCGGTCTTATAAAATGCTCACTCAAAGGCGTGTTCCCAATATGATGCTGAGCTTAAGTCGGTCTTATAAAATGATGCCGAGTTGAAGTCGGTTTTATGATGGCTTTGAGTGGCAATTAATCTTAGCTCTTTGGTGTTTTTAAGCGGAGGATAGACTTAGCCTTTTGGAGGTCATATGGGGCGCATAGCCTTGACCTTTTTAGGGGCTATAGTGGGCGGAGAGCCTTAAGCCTTTTGGAGGTCATTTCGGGTGGATAGCCTTAACCTTTGCGGGCTATGACTGGCGGAGAGCCTTAATCCTTTTAGAGGTCATATGGGGTGGATAGCCTTGACCTTTGCGGCCTATGATGGGCGGAGAGCCTTAAGCCTTTTGGAGGTCATATGGGGCGGATAGCCTTGACCTTTTTGGGGGCTATAATTGGCGGATAGACTTAGCTTCATGCGATTTGGCTTATTCGGGCTTTTAGCCTCTAGCCGAATTGAAGTTATGATTTGGCGGATAGTCTCAACTTCAAAGGATTTGGCTTATTTGGGCTTTTAGCCTCTAGCCAAATTGAAGTTACGATTTAGCGGATAGCCTCAACTTCATATGATTTGGCTTATTTGGGCTTTTAGCCTCTAGCCGATTAAAGTTAGGATTTTGCGGATACCCTTAACTGTTAGGTGTAGTGCCCAAAAGACAATTATGTAATTGTTTTAGCACAGAATTAATAATTCATCTTATTATATGCATGTGTGCTTATGATTAAGACACTACTGAAAACCCTAAGTACCTCGTTTATGTAATCACATAACTCAGTGTATGGGTATACACAAGAGGATTGAGTTAGTGAGATGTACTTAAAATTAACTTAGTCCGTAGCGTTGATTAATCTGAGTACGGGTCTCATGATTAATGCTAATAATGCGCCCAGAACACATTGCGGTGTGACGGTCTTATCCGGACTGTCGGTAATAGGGTACCTAATGGGGCAATTATATATGATGATAATCATATAGGGCTGGACCGATTTGATTTGAGTTCTCGATATAATTCCGTAATCGAGAAGTCTTATCGAATCACAAGATGATCATATATGGACTAATCTCAATCCTGAGGTGATCACATGCAACTGCTTAAACTAGGGTAGGGTTTGATTAGTTAGTAAGGATCACTTCGTAGTATGTGGTCCAACACTTCTCGTTGGCTCTATTCTAGAATGAGTGAGTAGTCTGTGTTATCACAGATATGGAATCCATTCCTTCCCTCGGGAAGTAGACAGACAGTTCTCTTATTTGTTAACCCTAGAAACTGATCGATCAGCCGAGTTCATATCATATTGGTTATAAACTAATTGATCACTAGGGGGTTAATGGTAAATAAGGATAATATGTTTCGAGAATGGTTTACGGAAATATCCCAAATCGAAGTGAACAGTCTATGGAGGATTTATATTTATGTAATGATTATATCAGTGGACGCTTTCGACTCATAACTTGAGTGTAAGTTATCTATTTTCGATAGAGTTCAGTTTCGGGTTTATGGTGGTGTAATCCCGGAAATAATAGGTTGGATATAATTATTGTCTGACGAATAATTTTATTCAATTTATTGTAGCTACTGAATATGGGTCCATGGTCCCGACGTGGCTCCTAATATAGCATATAGGTTTTTTGGTCGCTTCACCTCAATTATAATTAAATAGTTGGATTGGACTATTTAATTGATATGTGGATTAATTGTTTAGTTGGACTAGATGATTAAATACACGGAAAAAGAAATTTTTCGTGGACTCGGCCCAAGGTGTGGAAAAATGCGTGTGGCCTTATTTAATTAAAAGGGGGGTCGCATTTTTGTATTAACTAATTATCAAGGAATTAGTTTTCTTGGATAATTATTTGACATGTGATTTATCTTTTATTTGTTAAATGATAATTCATGGAATATTAGATAATAATGTGATTTATCCTAATTTGTTTGGGATAATTATTTTATTTATCTTTTATTTTGAAAAGGATTATAATAATGGATTTTGTATTAATTAAATAAATACTTGGAGGACAAGAATTACTCTCCTATATAAAGAGAGTTCTCCCAAGCCTTTTGACATAACAAACAACACGCCATATTGGAAGAAAATAGCTTAGAATTTTCGGCTATCTTTCTTCGGGTTTCAAGTTGGAATAATCTTCGGGATTATTCCGGTAGCATATCAAGGAGGTCCGGCGGCAGGAAACACCATCCACTTGGTGTTGCTGGGAGACACACGTTGGAATGCTGTGGCTTCTCAACTTGCGTGGATACTACTTTTGATCTTGGAGTTAAGCGCTATAAAAAGGTAAAATCCAAACCCCCTTGTAGTTAGATCTTTAATTTATGTTCTTTGTTTTCGTTTAGATCTAGATCTGATACATTCCGCTGCGTAATCGGGTCAATCTATGATTGATCCGACGATATTACATCCAATATTAACTTCATAGGATTTGGCTTTTTTGGACTTTTAGCCTCTAGCCGAATTGAAGTTATGATTTGGCGGATAGCCTCAACTTCATAGGATTTGGCTTATTTGGGCTTTCAGCCTCTAGCCGAATTGAAGTTACGATTCGGCGGATAGCCTCAACTTCATAGGATTTGGGTTATTTGGGCTTTTAGCCTCTAGCCGAATTGAAGTTATGATTTGGCAGATAGCCTCAACTTCATAGGATTTGGCTTATTTGGGCTTTTAGCCTCTAGCCGAATTGAAGTTACAATTTACGGATAGCCTCAACTTCATAGGATTTGGCTTATTTGGGCTTTTAGCCTCTAGCCGAATTGAAGTTACGATTTGGCGGATAGCCTCAACTTCATCGGATTTGGTTTATTTTGGCTTCTAGCCCCTAGCCGAATTGAAGTTACGATTCGGCAGATATCTTCAACTTCATAGGATTTGGCTTATTTGGGCTTCTAGCCTCTAGCCGAATTGAAGTTACGATTTGGATAGCCTCAACTTCATAGGATTTGTCTTATTTAGGCTTTTAGCCTCTAGCCGAATTGAAGTTATGATTCGGCGGATAGCCTCAACTTCATAGGTTTTGTCTTATTTGGGCTTTTAGCCTTTATCCGAATTGATGTTATGATTTGACGGCTAGCCTCAACTTTATAGGATTTAGCTTATTTGGAATTTTAGCCTCTAGCCGAATTGAAGTTACGATTTGCGGATAGCCTCAACATTATAGGAATTGGTTTATTTAGGCTTTTAGCCTCTAGCCGAATTGAAGTTATGATTTGGCGGATAGCCTCAACTTTATAGGATTTGGCTTATTTGGGCTTTTAGACTCTAGCCGAATTGAAGTTACGATTTGGCAGATAGCCTCAACTTCATAGGATTTGGCTTATTTGGGCTTTTAGCCTTTAGCCGAATTGAAGTTATGATTTGGAGGATAGCCTCAAATTCATAGGATTTTTCTTATTTATGCTTCTAGCCTCTAGCCGAATTGAAGTCACGATTTGGCGGATAGCCTCAACTTCATAAGATTTGGCTTATTTGGGCTTTTGCCTCTAGCCGAATTGAAGTTATGATTTGGCGGATAGCCTCAACTTCATAGGATTTGGCAGTCGAATTGAAGTTACGATTCGGCGGATAGCCTCAACTTTATAGGATTTGGCTTATTTGGGCTTTTAGCCTTTAGCCGAATTAAAGTTACGATTTAGCGGACAGCCTCAGCTTCATAGTATTTGGCTAAGCCGAATTGATGTTACAATTTGACGGATAGCCGCAACTTCATAGGATTTGGCTTATTTGGGCTTTTATCCTCTAGCCGAATTGAAGTTATGATTTGGCGGATAGCCTCAACTTCATAGGATTTGGCTTATTTGGGCTTTTAGCCTTTAGCTGAATTTAAGTTACGATTTGGTGGATAGCCTCAACTTCATAGGATTTTGCTTATTTGCGCTTTTAGCCTCTAGCGGAATTGAAGTTATGATTTGGCGGATAGCCTCAACTTCGTAGGATTTGGCTTATTTGGGCTTTTAGCCTCTAGCCGAATTGAAGTTACGATTTGGCGGATAGCCTCAAATTCATAGGATTTGGCTTATTTGGGCTTTTATCCTTAGCCTTTTTATGCCATGCTATTAAGTGGGCGGACTTGTTGTTGGTAAAGAGAAATCACATTTTGATGATGAGTTGACCTCTGGTGAATTCCGAAAATAAGAAGGCTCGTCCCTCCATTTTTGGTAGGGAGAGTTCCAAAAATAAGATAGTTCGACCCGCCATATCCGGTAGGGTGAGTTCCAACCATAAGATTTGTAATCATTTCAGTTTGTAGAAATAAAACCAGATGAGAGCTTGTATCTTGAGAGCTCGTAACTTGGGGAGCGTGAGGGTTCGTAACTCGGAGAGCTTGAGAGCTCGTAAGTCAGAGAGCTTGAGAGCTCGTTTTGGTGTACTCATCTCGGCGGCCCCATTTTACACTTGGTGAATCTATGGTGAACATGTTGGTCACGGTAGAGACCTTTACTCTTTTGATCGTAACTTTAACTTTTGGCTACTCTTCGGCCTTTGAATGCATATTTTCTTTGTTTCTTGCAATGATTTTTTCAAGTGTTTTTGAGTTTGTATCTTTGTTTTTGCTCGAAATATTCCCATCTTTCGAGTCCTTAGTTTGGGTCCGCTAGCCAGCATATGCGGACATACGGCCACCTTGTTTTTTATGAGGTTGAGAGCGCTGGGTATCGAGCTCGCTAAAAATAACTGAATCTTAAAAATCAGACCTGTTGTTGTAGGGTCTTCAAATTAAAAAATCCGATTTGCGGCCCCCTTGTTTCAAGCAAGGTCACTGCGGGCTTGGTTGAAATAAATGTCGAATTCGGGTCATTTCCGTTTGTTTGAAAATTTCCACTTGCGGCCCCCCTATTTCAAGCAAGGTTGAGGGTGAACTTGGTTAAAATAAGTTTTAAGTCTGCGCAATCATACGCCTGCTTGGAGAGATTGTAAATAGAGAGCTTCGTTGTTGAAGAGCTTGAAATAAGAGAGCTCGTTGATAAAGAGCTTATGATAAGAGAGCTCACATCTGGCGGCCTTATATCTGGCGAGCTCATGTTGGGAGAGCTTGAGAGTTCATTTTTGGAGAGCTCATAAAAGGAGCATTTAGACATGTGTTAGTGTTTCGGCCGTAACTTTCGGCCCCGATATCCGTTTTGCACGCAGGACCCCATTTCGGAAAGATCTTTCCGATGCCGACGACATGGTGAATGGCCGTTTTGAAGCCAAAATCAGCCGTTTTCCCTTCCATTTCGGACATCAAAGACTTTTTTCATGCTTTTCACGTTTTTCTTTTTTTGTTTACGAATTCAATAAAGATCCAATTCCGGATTCGTTCATTTAGGAAAGTCCATGATCTCAGCATCTTGATTTCTATGCTGATATATTTCCGTAATAAATTTTGTAATCTCATCTTTTTCAGTCTGCTATCTGGGCCCGACGTATCTGTACATATATATACATGTGCTAAAAATACTTGGACTGAAAGTCGTACTTGTTTCTGATGAGCTCGACGACTGAATCAAAAAATCCGATATGTGGCCCCCTTGTTTCAAGCAAGACTGAGGGCGTGTTGCGGCGAGCTTGATTGAAATAGATGTCGAGATATAAAACTTGGTGTTTGTTTTGAGATTCCCAATATGTGGACCCTTTTTGTTTGAAATTGCAAGTAAGTTTTCAGGAAAGTTTGCAATTAGAGCTCACTGTTGGAGAGCTTGAGAGCTCATTTTGACAGGCTCAAATTGGCGGCCTCGTTCTTGGCAGCCTTATTTTAATCGACCTTCTTCTTGGTGGGCTCATAACTTAGAAGGCTTGAGAGTTTGTAACCCTGAAGAGCGGAAGAGCTCATCTCCAGAGAGCTAAAGATCTCGTATATGGAGAGCTGAAGAGCTCGTATATGGCGAGCTTATAACTAGCGATCTCATATCTGGCGGCCCCCTTCTTGGCGGCCTCATTCTGAGCAGACACATAACTTGGAAGCCTCATAACTAGAGGGCCCATTGATGTTGGCCTTGTACTAAGTGGACTCATTTATGGTGTCCCCTTCTGGGCGGACTCATTCTGGTCGGCACCCCTTCTGGACGGACTCATTCTGGTCGCCCTATATTTGGCAAGCTCATATTTGGCGAGCTCATATCTGGCGCACTCATTTTGCAGAGCTTGAGAGCTCACAAATTGAAGAGTTTAGAGAGCTCATAACTTGGAGAGCTTAGAGAGCTCATTCTAGACGACCCGTTCTGGTCGGCCTCCCTGGATTTGTCCTTGCCACCAACTATATCGTACTATCTGATTCGCTTTTGGGCTAAAAGACAAAATGTACTTTGAAAAGTGGGTGGCCAACAATCTCTGACACACAATAACTCGTACTATCTGATCTGCCGGAGGCTTGCTCGGCATCTTGTCGATAGATTTTTTTCCAGCGAGCTGACGTACGGAATATCATAAATTCAAGGACGACAAGGATGTATCAAACGGGAGGTTCAAGGATATACTCCTATTTCATTATAACATTGATAGACTTATGATTTCAGCTCAACAAACCCAGAAAATGCAAAAACCAATATTCCGGAAGAAGCTTTGTGACGAAAATATCTTTTTCGTGGATGTACTAGGAGTGGCGATTTCTCGAGCGCAAACCCAGCAAACCACGTGTTCTTGTTTATTTAATCAAATGCAAAGCTCAAAACAACCAACCTTCTTGCTTGGGGGATAAAGGTTTTTACCGGAAAAATGAACAACGGCATCCGACTAAGCTTTGGACGAGAAATCAATGAGAATGGCGATGATTCGAGTGGAAACTCAAAGATTTTGAAAAAGACTTATGGAAGGCCATCACTTACTCGATGTTATGGTGAAGATCTTGTTGAAGATTTGAGGATGTAGATGTAGATCTTGTTGAAAGCTTGAAGATCTGGAAATTCGGATGAACTAGATGAAGATCCCATTGAAGGTTCAGCTGGAGAACCAAAAAGGGGCGGTTTTAGGCCACCGGAAAACAAAAGGTGGACGGTTTCGGGCCGCCGGAGTTGGAAGGTGGCACTGTAAATATTGAATCTGACCGGAAAAGATGTGGAAAATGTTGTTTCCCGGAAATTGAGCCAACTGATGATGCCGTAAAAGTCATCACCTTTGATTGAATGGATTTAACGGTGGATATCTAGCTATATGTAGATATAAAAGTGGCGGTGCACGGCGTTGAGAGTGGTGGTGCTCAAGAGCAAGATGAAGATCTTCAAGAGCAAGATGGGGGGAGTGTTTGGTGCTTCTGAGATGAGCCTAGAGAGGCTGCCTACGTATCCTTTGTAAGGGATCAACCCATGCGTGAATGAAGTCCCCTTTCTGTGATGGAGGTGATGTGGGTACTTATAGAGGTCACAAGCAAGCCATCTGGCGAGAGAGGACAACTAGCAAGTCGTCAGGCTGAAAGCCTAGCAGTCTGCTGAGAGCCCAACGGTCTACTGAGAGCTTTGGCGGACTCGCTAAGTGACTTTCGGCCTCGAGTTGGGTCTTACGGCTTGAGAGCTTTGTCTTGTCTTTCTATTGGCGGCTCTGATCTCCGGCATATCTATTGTCCTCGGGTACGCGGGTTGGCCCCTTAGTCTGATAGCATAGCATATGACCAAAGGCTTTGAGCAGGGCCGATGCCTTGCGGGATCGCGGATTGTGGTGGCCGGTGGCTTAATCCACTATTTTGGGGGTCAGATGGACCCAAATAAGGATCCGTAGGCTGAATTATGATTTAGGCATATCACAGTGGTTAGACTTAGAAGAAGAAATATTGATCTCAATCATAAACATACATGAAGTTGAAGCATCGCTTTGCTTGTTCTTCTTGGTATTCAAGAAGGCCTTGCAGTTTCACCTCTAATGTCCAGGCAAGCCACAATGGAAGCAAGCATTCTTTGATTTGTCCTTGGCTATTTTAGGCTTCATCTTGGGAGCCTCCTTCGCCTCCTTGGTCTTCTTTTGGGCCTTTTTTCCTGCCCTTGGAAGAAGTCACGAGCAACATTTGCCTGTCCTTTCCAACAGTGCCCTCAGCAGTCTTGAGCATGTTCAATAACTCTGCAAGGGAGCAATCAATCTTGTTCATGTGATAGTTCATCACAAACCAATAGTAAGAGTCCGGTAGAGGATTGCAGAATCCAGTCAACACAATATTCACGTCCCATCTTATGGCCCAGCTTGTCAAGCCTCTCTATATACCTGATCATCATTAGCACATGTGACCCAACTTGAGTTCCTGGAGTGATCATGCAACCAAAGAGGGCCTTTGAGACCTCGTACCTCTCAGTGTGAGACTGAGAAGCGTAGATATCCTTTAGGTGACCAATAATGGTGTAAGCATCCATAGACACATGTTGTTTCTAAAGTTTCGGTGTCATAGAAGCATGAATGATGTAAGTATCCTCAACACTGTCAGAACAGTGCTTCTTATGCTTCTCAACCGATTCCTCATTGGGGGCATCTTCAAGTTCCTCAGTTAAAGGCGTGTCCAAAACATAGCCAATGTTTTCATGTCTCAAAATGATTTTAAGATTTCTTTCCTGCCGAGAAAGTTTCTTTCGTCAAGCTTGTTATCAATGATAAAACGTAGGTTCAATTTGTTCGACATTTCTACAACAACAATATACATATAGAATAAGTACTAGTTCATGCATACAAAACCAAAAATTTGCACTTACAAATTTATGTTGGTTTTGCTCCCACTAGACAAGTACTCACAATTGGCTTTAAAAAATTCAATTAATTCTTTACTGGCTGGGACCCAATCTAGTTATCTCGATTTCCGACGAGGGCCGATCAACCGAGACAATATCGAATGGTAGGTACTCCTACCAGTCACATTTTATGCAGCACTAGTGGTTGACTAGTCAATTTTTTGACAGTTCACATCTCTATGCGATAGTCAACCCCATGTCTCTAAAATCAGATGGTCCTGACGAAGGCCAATCACCGCAAGATTCTAGTCAAGTCATAACACAATATTCGTGAGATCTCATACGATCATATCTCTATTACGACGATATACCTGAGGTAGGTCAACTCCCGACGAGGGCCGATCAGTTGGATCCGAACAAGGGCTCTACACCATCGCTATAATATTAGGAGACAAGATATCGACTTGATTTTCATTGTGAGAGTATTTTAAATTAATTCACGTAATTATTTTTAATTAATTACGGTCTTACCTAAAACGTGCATATTTCTAAGTAAAACATACACAATTCCTTTCACAAAAATAACCGGTATGATCATGGACATTTCCTAAGTGCGGTTTCGAATACAAACTGATGAAACCGCGGGTCACAATCTGAGGGTAGTTACAACTGCCAATAGGATCTCCATATCTTCTTTTCTTTGGCCTCCATCTTCCGCTTCATTCTTGTTACAAGAAATCTATCTAATAAATTTATACACACGGTGGGGAACTAAAGAGAATGGGATAAATGAAGAAAATAAACTAGGCTCGTTCATCATGATGGCCTAGAACAATTTTAAACCAACAGAGAAATTTAAATCATTCACATCTATCGGATTGTTCGAGTCCATGATCAATTGGAGTCTATATAATCATATTATATCTACACCATATCTAATTCGTACAATAACATCTTATGAAAAAAGACAAAACTAAAATTAACAACGTGCGTCTTATTTTATCAAATCGATTAACCAATTAACATTTAATTAATTAAATGATTTTTAATCGAAATAAAATGAATGGTTAATTTTAAAACGATTTTAAATTTACTTTTATCAATTGGAACTATTCTAAAATAAATTAAAATCAAATAGGTCTCTTTAATTTCCTTTCCTTTTAATTCTTAACCAAATGGGATGCTTTTGGTTTCCAAAACCAAAATGCATCATCCTTTTCCAAAATCAAATTTTTGAAAAAAGGCCTAGGCCTATTCCAAATAAAATTTTAAATGACCTTTGTTGATCCCTTGGAAAGGCTAACACAAGTTTAGAGTGGGGGTGAATAAACTTGTCACCAAAAACTTTCCCAAAACTGAAAAAGCTCCAGGAACTGAGTTTTTGTCAAACTCAAACTGATACTCAGCTCAGTTTTGTTACTATCCTTTAACTTGTGCGGAGTTCAGCTAACTCAACTGAGTATAAGTCAATATTGACTTATATTTGGTCTTGTTAACTGGCAGCGGATATAAACTAGCCTTTAACAACTAGTTAACTTAGTTTCAGAGTGAAAACCATATACATATAACTACAATAATGTAAATGAATGCGTAAAATAAATAAACAAGAATTATAGAGGTTCCAGGTGGTGTAATCCTATACGTCCTCTCTTCCCCTGTGATGCGGAGGAAAATTCCACTAGAACTTTTTTGATATGGCCCGGTTACAAAGAGTCCTAAACTGATAGTCCTTGACTAATCCCTAGCGTCACTATCTAAACACTTGTAGAACAGGTAGGATTGCTGCTCTTCAACTGTCTGAAACACTGGTCCTTGGAGGGTAGGATTGCCTCTTCACCACCTCATCACAATCACAGTCTTCCTGACTGCACTCAACTGTCTTTCACACCTTCTTGGTGTTTCACAGTCTAAACCTTTGATAAAATCAAAGTTGAGACTTGAATCAATAACCATGATTCAATTGTGATTAGAGCTTTTCTTCTAGATGAGTAAATTATGCTCGGCTCTGTATTTCTTCAAATGATAGATCTTGATTTTGCAATTAAGTACTAAGCAGGAATTCTTTCTGAGACTGACTTTTCCCCCTTAATTAGATCTTTCTTGACTAGATAGATTCTTTTTAATTCCTCTTGATCTTTTACCACATCCCCTTCTTTTGACGTTGTAGAGGTAGTCTATTTATAGGGGTTCATTCAACGTTCATCCTGCTTGAATCGTGTAACGGCTATATTTTATGACCGTTCTGATTTGTCAGTAGTTCATCCAATAAAATAACGTGCTTTATAACGTTCGACTGTTCGATTAGTTTAATGGATGACTGACATATAAAACTGAGTTTCCTTATCAGTTTTATGCTGAGTTTATCACTTGTCAGTTTCTTGACTGACTTGGAGCGTTAAGTGAGATTTTACTCTTCTTCAAATATCAGTACTCCAGTTTTCATCTGATTATAATTGACTTAATCAGAGTACACCATGACTCATTATCATCTAAGAATTCATTGTCCTTATGATTCTTAGGTCTTCATACAAGATCCATAAAGTCAGTTCAGGTCACCACAATCTTGCCTGAAGTCTAACTTTACAGTCTCGACTTGTAATCTTCGTAACTGAGTTTGAACCCTCAATTCTTCTATCTTCAATAACTGAGTCTGTGACCCTCAGTTCTTCAGTCTTCTTAGATAAGCCAACCGAGTCTGTAACTCTCAGCGAACTTATCTTCTTCAGTTTTCTGTTGGTGTGCTCTATTGTTCCGTTTCTCATAGAATCTCAGTTTAACTAAATCTCAGATTCTTACTTTCTCAGTTCTAGCCTAGAACTATTACAGTGCTTGTCTGATTTAACTTATACAAATATCAGACTCTAATAAATCATATACATTGATATCTAGACATCTTTTTGCTTTGCACTATAACAGCTAGTTATGACACTTCATCTATGGAGTTTAGAATAATAACTGTTTAAGCGATGAATCATCATCAAAACATAGATTTTATTTCCAACAATTTCCCGCTTGAATCTGAGAGTTTATTTGATAACTGAGTTACATGATAGAGTAATAAAATACAACATAATAAAAGGAACTAGAAGATATTTTCTTTTTACTTGGCAGATAGAGAAAGTTGATTATCATAATTTTCTACAATAGATCTCATAGCATCATTTGTAGCTGGGCTTTCAATTCCATGTATGCTTGCCCAAATGTTCCATGATTCAGATAGATTGTGCTTCTTGAAAAATTTGTTTTTGAAAAGAACATCAAAAGTGAAGACAGTTGCCCTCAATCTTTCATTGGTGGCTGTTCTCAGTAGATTTTTAACAAATTCAGGTTCAGCCTTTTCAATTTTTACTGATTCTCTATCTATAGTACCATCTGCTTCCCATTTCTTCAGTTTATTCCAATAGTGCATGAGCACCTTCTGCATGTGTAGGAACGATTCTAGAGATTTTTCTTTTGATACTCCTTCCCTTTCTGGTAAGTTTCTGAATAAACTGTATAGGCGAGAATCCAAACCAACTCTTTTGGCTGTAGGCTCTGAGTATTTAACAATCAGTTTCATTTCTTCATCAGTGAAATCTCCTCTTGCTTTCTTCAGTTCATTCAATTTATCATCAACATTTGTAAGGACTTATGGCATCTCAGCTGCATGGACTTTTAAAATATCCAAACTTTCCCCCTTATTGACATCATCTTTATGAATCAGGCTCTTGATGTAAGCGTTCAAAGTTTGTTGAGTTGATGCCAAGATGGTTTGAGCCACAACTGAGTCCTTCATGCCCTGTTCCATTAAGATCATTCTATCTACCAGATTGTTAAGAATAACTTCCCATCTATCTTGAGTTTCATCTCTTCTTGTATCATGCTCGATGGTTGTTTTCCGAAGCTCAAGCTGGGTGTTTTGATAGTTATCATTGACGATATCCATTTTCTTTTCAAGATTGCTTCTTTCATCTTTGCTAGCTTCTAAGGCTTGTAGAACCTTTCCAAATAAGCTGTTATCATCTTTCTGAATTCTGATTATCTCATTATGATAAAACTTAATGAGATCAACCTGAGTGGGTAAATCTTTTGAACTTCCAGCTTGTTGTTCTTTTCCTTTTTTTGTCTCAACCTCAGTTGGTTTAGCTTGCTTTAGAGGTGAGAGAACAACTTGCTTCAGTTTTTCTCTATATTAAGTCTATTGTCTTCTTTCTTCAGATTGTTTCTTAGCTTCTTCCAAGCTTGATGGATCAATAACTTTTGCTGGTGACAGATGTACGTTGAGTTCATCATCTGACTCTTCACTAGGCATGTTTGTCACAATTCTTCCTATTCAAGTGTAGACTTGTCAATGGGAGATTGGTAACCTCCTTCTTGTTCTTTATCTTGCTGTGTTTTAGATACACTTTCATAACTTGAACTTCCACTGCTTTCACCTACTTGAATCATCATCAGTGTTATGTTCTGTTGCAGTTTCCTTTTCTTGTAGAGAGGCAAGAATCCCTTTTTGTAAGTTGGGATCTTCCTGAAAATCATCATCATCATTATCATTTTTCCTGAATTTCCACCAGTTTTGGCTTCAACCCAATAACTGTTTCTGATCAGTGCATATCCCTGATTTACGAACTCATCGGTATTGATTATTTCCGATAGACTTGA
The DNA here is from genome assembly GCA_036785695.1 of Gentiana straminea. NCBI lineage: Eukaryota > Viridiplantae > Streptophyta > Magnoliopsida > Gentianales > Gentianaceae > Gentiana > Gentiana straminea. Next base: position 5,925,073 of record JAVUPR010000224.1, on the reverse strand, counting down.
AATGTTGTATAAATCAAATACCCATTTCTCAATAGCTTCCATTTCTGCTTGTTGACTTCTTTCATTGGCAATGGAACTGAGTTTCCAAGTTCGATATCTGCGCAATCGCTCATGATCAGCTGTCATTAGTTCTCCATGATCAGTTGTGGATTTAAAAGGTGTGAGAGTATCTTTTGATTCTCTTGTGATTGAATCTTCTACTTGCATGGGGTCAGTTCTTGCAACATCATCAGTTTCCATAAGATCGGTTCTGCTGATTCCTCCCTCAGCAATGTCTGGGACGACTGATGTCTCTTTTTCAATGACTGGAACTGAGTCGGCTCAGTTTCCATAACTTTCTCACTTACAAGTTCTTCAGCAACTTGTTTTTCAGTAGGTTCAATTTCCAAATCAGCAACAAGAACTTTATCCAATGTATGCTCAGTGGGTTCGTCTTCATTGACTTGCTCATCCAAATGAATAACCTTGGTTGATTCTTTTTCTGCTTCAGCCTCCTTTTCCTCAGAGTGAGGAATTGAAAATTCTTTAACTGTTTCCTCGTGTTCTAATCTGGGGGCAGATTCTTGAGAAGTGGACTTGGATCTTGAAAGCAACATGAGCATATTCATTATTGTTTCGTCAATCAGTCTTTCATCACACTCAGATTCTTCATCAACATGCTCAGTTCTCAGGGTCTGTTCCCCCTGAGTTTCAGCTTCCTTCTGTATGACAGTTTCAACAACTTGTTCTTTGTTGGCAACTTCAGTTTCCTTTGTCACTTCTTTTCCTTGTGACTGTGTAGCTGGTTCTTCAATTGGTAAAACTTCAGTTACCAAGACTGGAATAGGCTTGGTGAGAGTAGTTTCAGTTCTCACTACTGGTTCTGATCCGTCGGCAACTTCAGTTCTTGCTTCTTGTGTTGGTGACACTTCTATTGATTTCTCAGTTACTTGATCATTTATGCCTTTTTCTGTATCTTCCAACTGTTTTCTTATTTTCCTTAGATCTTCAATCTGTTCCAAAACTTCATCTCCAGTTGCAGGTTTCGTAGATTTCCTGCTTTTCTTTTTAGGTTCATTCACAGATTTCTCAGCTTTCCTTTTTCCAGCTTTTTCTTCCTTAACGACAATTTTCCCATCAGCAACTGGTGTTTCTTTTCACTTTACAACTCCAAAATGGTCTAGTATTCTTTGGACTAGTAACGCAAGAGACTTTTTGTGATAAAATCGACCTTTCTTTTCATCGGTCTTCTTCTTGGGTACGTCAATTGATTGTGCTACTAATTGATCAAACAGATATCGTGCCCAATTGAAACTTTCTTCAAACCAAATCACATATATCAAATCTAATTTTGCTCTAGATAGATTGCTAAAGTTTCCTGCATTTCCAATTATGCAATTCGCTAACATTTTTTAGAGAAAATTAAATTCTGGCTTGAGTAAGCTTGTGCTCCCGGTCTGTGATACTGCGGATTCTCCAATAATCGCTATATCTTTCCATAGTTTCTCCTTTTGTTCCATAGTCAGCTTGATGGCTATTGATCCTCCGGATTTGTCAAACCCAAAGATTTCTGCAATTAGATCTTCGGTGACCTTGATCTCCTTATCATTGACAGTAGTGATATAGGTTTGTGTGTCTTCTCCTTCTACAGTTGTTCTACCAAATTGATAGAAGTCTCCAATGCTTTCTAAACATACACTTTTCAGATCGATGTTGAAAACAGCATCCAAACCTTTAATTTTCCGGATTTTTATTGCAATTGAATTGACTAGAGTTTGATCAATATATTTTGCAATATACTGTTCAAGAGATACGATCATTCCGGGTTCAACAATAATGAAAGTCATTTTACTGGATTTGATTGGAAATTTGAAATTCAGAGAGTGGATTCAAAATTTAAGCGTAAGAAATTACAAAAGAAAATTCTGGGTATTTATAATTTGTAGTAGGGGTAGTTAAGAATTGAGTGGGACATTAAAACGCCTTGTCATAAATATTTTGAGATTGTGAAAAGGTGGATGAGTGGAAGATATGGACGGTTTAGATTGAGAAGGACCACGTCTTTTCTTGACATCTGTAGCTAGAGAATAGTGAATAGAGTAGGTACGGTGTATCAACAGCTGTATACGTTCAGTTTTGTCCATGTGCTGAATTCAAAAACTCAGTTGTAAATACAACTTAGTTTTGTGAATTGCACTTTTCAGTTCTCAGCTAGCGGTTTTTCTCCTGCAAAACAAAATAAGAAATTTTTGATACCCATATATGTTTGGGTCCTAACTGATTAGCTTTTGATGGTACAACTTTATTTTTAACTTTATACCTCTCTTGATATTTTGACTGAGTAAAGTCAGCTTTCACAAATTTTTCCTGTTTTGTCTTAACAGCTTTAGGTTTGTTCAGTTTGTGAAACTGATGTGATGGTTTATTCCAATCTTCATCAGTGAGAAATAGTCTTCCTTTCCCTCTGAGTCTATTATTCCATGAATGATCTTCATTCTTAGATGGATATGACTTGAAGATTTTTCTTACTGATCTCAGATCAGTTTTACTGTTTTCAGCCTTCTGAGTCTTCCTGTAAAATCTGTTGGCTTGGTGAATTTCACCAACTGATCTTTCAGTTTTATCAGTTTGCGCGTTTGCCTGTGCTGAGTTTTTGTCAGTTCTAATAATTTTATCAGTTTTTTGAGTTTCTGACTTTTGAGTAGTCACAAATTTTATTGCAACTGATCTTGGTCTGAACTTAGAATTATACTGATTATCAAACCCTAAACCAGATCTATCTCCAAATGGTTTTCCTGGTTTGAATTGAACTCTGGAAATTGGATCAACTGATGATTCTTTGATGTTTATAACTTTTGTTAGTTCATCAGTTGGTCGAATTACCTTGGTTCCATTATTAGTCTTGATTAGATTGATTTCAGCATTCAATCTCGAAATTTCAGTTTTCAATAACTTTTTCTCCATTTTGACATTCTCATAATTCTTTTGAATTACCTCTAATTCCTTTATGAGTATGTCCAAGGTTTTATTGAAATCATCATTTCTTTGATTGTTCATGGTAGTGTGAGTGCTGGATGTAGATGCGATTACCTCTTGATTTTTGATAGGTAGATCTTCTATCGAGGAATCATCATCAAATAGAACTTGTTTTCCTTTATCAATAGCATTTGCCTGTGTAGCTCCTAGCAGTATGATTTCTTCATCACTTTCACCTCCATAACTTGTAGGTAGAGTCTCATCAATATCGTTGGCTTTTGCACTGGATGGATCTTTGGTCAGTTCTTCTTCTATATAATTAGCTACTCGTAGTAACTCTCTTTCTGCTTCTTCTGAAAGATCGCTTAGGGATGGAAATCCACTGGATTCATCATCATCATTCGCATTGAACTTGATGTCTTCATCATGACTGAAATGAGGTTCCAGATTTGTGTGAGAGCTTGTCGTACTGAATCTTTCAAATACTTGATCCTGGAAATCATAGACAACATTCTGCAAGTAGTCAGTCAGGGGGTTATTTAGCCAATTTCTAATTCTAGATGTATCCATTGAAATGAAGTACAGTAAGGATTGTCAACAACTGGTTTATAACTTAAGCAGTAACAACTCGGATCTCCTCCAGAAGGAAGAACTCGCTCCGATACCAATTGTTGGTCCCTTGGAAAGGCTAACACAAGTTTAGGGGGGGTGAATAAACTTGTCACAAAAAACTTTCCCAAAACTGAAAAAGCTCCAAGAACTGAGTTTTTGTCAAACTCAAACTGATACTCAGCTCAGTTTTGTTCCTATCCTTTAACTTGTGCGGAGTTCAACTAACTCAACTGAGTAAAAGTTAATACTGACTTATATTTGGTCTTGTTAACTAGCAGCGGATATAAATTAGCCTTTAAAAACTAGTTAACTTAGTTTCAGAGTGAAAACCAGATATATATAACTACAATAACGTAAATGAATGCGTAAAATAAATAAACAAGAATTATAGAGGTTCCAGGTGGTGTAATCATGTGCGTCCTCTCTTCCTCTGTGATGCGGAGGAAAATTCCACTAGAACTTCTTTGAAATGGCCCGGTTACAAAGAGTCCTAAACTGATAGTCCTTGACTAATCCCTAGCGTCACTATCTAAACACTTGTAGAACAGGTAGCATTACTGCTCTTCAACTGTCTGAAACACTGGTCCTTGGAGGGTAGGAGTGCCTCTTCACCAGCTCATCACAATCACAGTCTTCCTGACTGCACTCAACTGTCCTTCACACCTTCTTGCTGTTTCACAGTCTAAACCTTTGATAAAATCAAAGTTGAGACTTGAATCAATAACTATGATTCAATTGTGATTAGAGCTTTTCTTCTAGATGAGTAAATTATGCTTGGCTCTATATTTCTTCAAATGATAGATCTTGATTTTGCAATTAAGTACTTAGCAGGAATTCTTTTTGAGACTGGCTTTTCCCCCTTAATTAGATCTTTCTTGACTAGATAGATTCTTTTTAATTCCTCTTGCTCTTTTACCACATCCCCTTCTTTTGACGTTGTAGAGGTAGTCTATTTATAGGGGTTCATTCAACGTTCATCCTGCTTGAATCTTGTAACGGCTATATTTTATGACCATTCTGATTTGTCAGTAGTTCATCCAATAAAATAACTTCATTTATAACGTTCGACTGTTCGATTAGTTTAATGGATGACTGACATATAAAACTGAGTTTTCTTATCAGTTTTATGCTGAGTTTATCACTGGTTAGTTTCTTGACTGACTTGGAGCGTTAACTGAGATTTTACTCTTCTTCAAATATCGGTACTCCGGTTTTCATCTGATTATAATTGACTTAATCAGAGTACACCATGACTCATTATCATCTAAGAATTCATTGTCCTTATGATTCTTAGGTCTTCATACAAGATCCATAAAGTCAGTTTAGGTCACCACAATCTTGCCTGAAGTCTAACTTTACAATCTCGACTGGTAATCTTCGTAACAGAGTTTGAACCCTCAGTTCTTTTATCTTCAATAACTGAGTTTGTGACCCTCAATTCTTCAGTCTTCTTAGATAAGCCAACCGAGTCTATAACTCTCAGCGAACTTATCTTCTTCAGTTTTCTGTTGGTGTGCTCTATTGTTCAGTTTCTCATAGAATCTCAGTTTAACTAAATCTCAGTTTCTTACTTTCTCAGTTCCAGCCTAGAACTATTACAGTGCTTGTCTGATTTAACTTATACAAATATCAGACTCTAATAAATCATATACATTGATATCTAGACATCTTTTTGCTTTGCACTATAACAGCTAGTTATGACACTTCATCAATGGGGTTTAGAATAATAACTGATTAAGCGATGAATCATCATCAAAACATAGATTTTATTTCCAACAATTTGCCGCTTGAATCTGAGAGTTTATTTGAAAACTGAGTTACATGATAGAGTAATAAAATACAACATAATAAAAGGAACTAGAAGATAGTTTCTTTTTACTTGGAAGATAGAGAAAGTTGATTATCATAATTTTCTGCAATAGATCTCATAGCATCATTTGTAGCTGGGCTTTCAATTCCATGGATGCTTGCCCAAAAGTTCCATGATTCAGATAGATTGTGCTTCTTGAAAAATTTGTTTTTGAAAAGAACAGCAAAAGTGAAGACAGTTGCCCTCAATCTTTCATTGGTGGCTGTTCACAGTAGATTTTTAACAAATTCAGGTTCAGCCTTTTCAATTTTTACTGATTCTCTATCTATAGTACCATCTGCTTCCCATTTCTTCAGTTTATTCCAATAGTGCATGAGCACCTTCTGCATAGGAACGATTCTAGAGATTCTTCTTTTGATACTCCTCCCTTTCTGGTAAGTTTCTGAATAAACTGTATAGGTGAGAATCCAAACCAACTCTTTTGGCGGTAGGCTCTGAGTATTTAACAATCAGTTTCATTTCTTCATCAGTGAAATCTCCTCTTGCTTTCTTCAGTTCATTCAATTTATCATCAACATTTGTAAGGACTTGTGGCATCTCAGCTGCATGGACTTTACAGATATCCAAACTTTCCCCCTTATTGACATCATCTTTATGAATCAGGCTCTTGATGTAAGCGTTCAAAGTTTGTTGAGTTGATGCCAAGATGGTTTGAGCCACAACTGAGTCCTTCATGCCCTGTTCCATTAAGATCATTCTATATACCAGATTGTTAAGAATAACTTCCCATCTATCTTGAGTTTCATCTCTTCTTGTATCATGCTCGATGGTTGTTTTCCGAAGCTCAAGTAGGGTGTTTTGATAGTTATCATTGACGATATCCATTTTCTTTTCAAGATTGCTTCTTTCATCTTTGCTAGCTTCTAAGGCATGTAGAACCTTTCCAAATAAGCTGTTATCGTCTTTCTGAATTCTGATTATCTCATTATGATAAAACTTAATGAGATCAACCTGAGTGGGTAAATCTTTTGAACTTCCTGCTTGTTGTTCTTTTCCTTTATTTGTCTCAAATTCGCTTAGTTTAGCTTGCTTTAGAGGTGAGAGAACAACTTGCTTCAGTTTTTCTCTATATTCAGTCGATTGTCTTCTTTCTTCAGATTGTTTCTTAGCTTCTTCCAAGCTTGATGGATGAATAACTTTTGCTGGTGACAGATGTACGTTGAGTTCATCATGTGACTCTTCACTAGGCATGTTTGCCACAGTTCTTGCTATTTCAAGTGTAGACTTGTCAATGGGAGATTGGTAACCTCCTTCTTGTTCTTTATCTTGCTGTGTTTCAGATACACTTTCATAACTTGAACTTCCACTACTTTCACCAGAACTACTTGAATCATCATCAGTGTTATGTTCTGTTCCAGGTTCCTTTTCTTGTAGAGAGGCGAGAATCCCTTTTTGTAAGTTGGGATCTTCCTGAAAATCATCATCATCATTATCATTTTTCTTGAATTTCCACCGGTTTTGGCTTCAGCCCAATAACTGTTTCTGATCAGCACATATCCCTGATTTATGAACTCATCGGTATTGATTATTTCCGATAGACTTGAAATGTTGTATAAATCAAATACCCATTTCTCAATAGCTTCCATTTTTGCTTGCTGACTTCTTTGATTGGCAATGGAACTGAGTTTCCAAGTTCGATATATGCGCATTCACTCATGATCAGCTGTCATTAGTTCTTCATCAATGGGGTTTAGAATAATAACTGATTAAGCGATGAATCATCATCAAAACATAAATTTTATTTCCAACAACCTTGGTTAACCTTAGGTCCACAATTATAGGCCATAAACCAGCTTTTTGCACCACAACATGGGTGGTGCCATGTGGCATCTCAATACTCCAAACTATTTGAACCATTGGTTAGCCACATGGCATTTACTAAACAAAGAGATGACAATGTACCATATAGAAACAACAAAACTAAAATTCAAGGTTTACCTTATCACCACCAGCCAACGCCGGTAGCCCTAAGGCGCCGATGCTACCGGCAGCAACGGTGGGGGCGCCGCCGCTATCGGCCGAGTTGCCCCTACCTGAGTTGAGCTTTTTTTGTTTTTCGTTATGTGAATCTAGATCGTGCATCTGTAATAATTTAAATACTATGCAAATTAACTAATTCTTATTGCTTAAGATCGAATGCCGCTCTGATACCGTTGTTAGGAAATCAACTAGTTTATGCAGTGGAATTTAAAATTTGATTTCCATATCCAGGATCGACTTCGTTTAAACAACAAACATATAAGTAATAGACGGTGAATATACCTTGGTTGATCTAAAAGATCGAAGCATTGACCGTTTATGGAGAGTAGTGCGCGCAAGCCATCCACTTGTCCGGCCTCTACCAATATCCACACGAGCACCCAACCGGAATCTACCTTGGATTGCCACTAAAAAAACTCGATTTCTAGACCGATCTTTTCTCCCTCTCAAAACTCACTCTACGAAGCTCTCTTTATTTTCACAAGAATTATTAGACTCTTGGAATTGTGATACCAAAAGAGCTAGCCAACCACATTCTTATATAGGGTGAGCTGCACCCCATATGTCTCTCATTCCCCATAGGAAAAGCTTCTAAGTGGAGTAAGGAAAACGAAAACCTTTTACTAGTAAATTAAGGAAAACAGATATTCTAGAATTATCTCATTTAATATTCAATATCTTATATTAAATATTTCCAAGATATATATTGTCAATATCTAATATTGAATATATGTTTATAATATTATATATCAACTACACATATGTACATATCATATATATATATATATATATATATATATATATATATATATATATATATATATATATATATATATATATATATATATATATATATATATATATGTGTGTGTGTGTGTGTGTGTGTGTGTGTGTGTGTGTGTTTCTTATACACATCATATGCACCCCACATAGCCAATTGTTGGCTTCCGGATTATTCTTAATTAATTAACATAATTAATATCTTATATTTAATTTATTCATAATAAATAAGTACCACCATATTAATTTATCACTACAACACTTTATAGTCCAGATAAAACATTCCTTATTTGGTTATCACTATAACCGCATTTTAACCCGGCTAGATGTTCTAATGTGTGTGACCCGATACGCTTCCGAATATGTTGGCAGTAGGCATAAAGTGCATTTACTAAAATACCATTCACACCTAACAATCATGAATAATGTATACTAACACATCATGACCCCCTATCATCGGAAGAGTCAAAAAGCGATGACTACTACCTTTCAAGTGAAACAGTTACCGTGTAAATAGTTAAAATATCCATACAATCGTATCTCTAGTTTCAATACATCAATGATCGTATCTTCTGGATATCATGCTATCTCAAAGTAACTCCCACATTTCAAAGATTGACGAAAGCTAGACATTCCTTATAAGAAGGCCAATTCGGATATTTACTCCTACTATTAGGATACATGATTTCCGGACTAACAACATGTATCCTATCCATTCTTCGATATCATACCCGAGCACTACCACATTATCGCCCCATGGCTAGGGGAAACCTCAATAGTGTCAAAGCATAACAATCCACACCGTGATGCCATGAAGATTCCGGTCTCAAGATAATTACACAACTGCCACATACCGAGACACTTAATGTAAGTGGGTCGGTCTAACGTACGCATTCTCTAATACACGTCCACCTACTGTCCAAGTGTCTCTACACTACGATAGACAATATCTATCCCTATCCTCAATAAGATATAAGACATCCAATACATGCTAGTCTAACTCTACTATCAATGTCCTGTTTGAGAGTACATATGACTAGAGACATTTATGTATCGAACTTATTAAAGTGATTAGAGATCTTATCAACCATAACCATTATCATGGTTTCTCTATCACAGTTTAATACTAAGGACGTTACTATATATACAATAACATTATTGGTTCATGAGGATAAACATAATATATAATAACAAAAGTGCTTTTATTAATCATAATAAAGTTATTACATGAACAAAATATACATTAAATTTCCCGACCCGGTCCGACCCTGTTGGGTTTAAGACACTATTTCAACAAACGGTAGTTCTCGTAGAAGCCAGAGCACTTGAGGATGTAGCCGCAGCAGTAGTGTCAGAAGAACCCAACGGAGCACCACCCGAACACCGAAGTAAGTTATATCGAGATAGGCTATCATCATCATATATCATATCAATATCACCTAATCCCACTGAAGCATCTCCCATATCGATATCAACCAAATCATCTACCACTCTAGTTGTGCGTAACACCTTAGTGCCCTTAAAAGCCAACGCCTTAGCATTATCTAACATCTGAACATCCTCAAAATGTTGGCTTGACTGTATCTCACCTTGAACAGCACAAACCTTTGGAGCAATATCAAAACCAGAAGGATCGCCACCTGAAGCATCACCACTTGTAAACACGGTAGGGGAAATAGAGGTGGAAGGCTAAGTAGATGTAGAGGTAGGTACAAGAGGGGCTGGAGGTGGAGGTGAAGTAAGGGTATGAGAGGGTGTGGGTTTACGAGAAGGAGGTTTGGGAACGACGATAGATGGAGGACAGGGAATAGGTGTAGGGATAGGGATGGATGAGGTCTAGGAAGCAAAAATGAATGGCTTAATAGAGCATTCAGGGACTTCATTAGGGGTCAAGAAATGTATTTCGGCCCTGATTGACAAGAAAAGTCTAGTTGCCACCGATGCCTGTACGGACATCTTCGATGCAATTCTCTATCAGTTTAAACCTGAGAATCACGTTCGAGCTGATAGCATGGATATTGCAACAAATGATGGTCATCTCAGATTAAAGGACACCAAATCTTGCATAAAGCTCATGATCACGGGCAATTGGTGGAATGTTAGGCTGAGGTGCAGTGGTGGTACGGGAAGAGGAGGCGGTGGGAGGTGGGGTAGAAGGTTGGGTAGTGGTAGGAGGTGTAGGCTGAGGAGGAGTAGGGGATCGGACATCCCGAAAGAGAGTCCTGATGAGCGGTTTTTTGGAAGGGATGTGCTCATCACTTATAACGGGTTGGAAGAAAATGGAAGAAAACGGTGTAGGGTAGCTGGTAATGCATGTGTCCTCATCGGAAAATGAGAAAGACATCACCGGAGTTTTCCAAAAGTAGCCATTTTCATGATAATTTCGTGAAACTAACCGGAGAAAGGAAGAGAGGATGATTGAGGCTAATTGTGGTTGAATTTTGGGATTGATCGGCGTAGATTTATGGTGGCCGGAAATTTTTGGGGGAGAGTATCCTGACGAAGGAGAAGTGGAGAAGAGGGAAATAATGGGGAAAGAGAGAGATAAAAGCCTTTAAATTCAAAACAAGTTGCATTTCCGGCTGCCATTCCCTTTTGGCGGATGCCATCTCCCCACTTAAGTGTACGCCAACCTTGTTATGGCGTACCCCGAAATCAAACTTCTTGTTCTTGTTTGGCAGACGCCAAGGTCCTTTTGGCGGACGCCAAGCTTAGAAGCCAACTCCAGTACTTTTTGATCCACGTTGACGGACGCCAAGGTCATGATGGTGGACGCCAAGTACATGACAGACGCAATAACATTAACAACCTGGTGGACGCCAATTCATCAAAAATCCGTGAATCCTTGACTGTTGTTCTCAACCACCCACTTTTCGAACTCCAACAACATACAGAGGCTATGGCGGACACCAAAAGTGAGTGGCGGATGCCAACTTTGGCTTTTAAACCTTTTCTCTTTGTTTGTCCTTGGAAGACGCCAAATGGCTTATATCCAAAAATTTCCAACTTTTGACTCCCAAACTTGATATTCTCATTCACCACTTTAAACCAAACACATTTTGACCAAAAAATAACTTTAACGGGATGCCCCTCCCGGTAGATCTTTTGTTTATCATCGTTTTCTTGACGGGGTTATACAGTAGAGATGGCAGAGTTATACAATTAATCAAGTATGGATTTATACGGTATACAATGGATTATACGGATTATCGTGCAAGTTTACTACTAATAATTACTCACATAAGCATGTATCAATTGAGCACAAATGCCGATCGAAAGATAATGCTTAAGGAATAATAAGAAAGATAGTACCCGGGGTGTTTCTAAGTTTATAGTCTATAGCTAGACTCTTTACCTTTTAGTCCAATGGAGGATCATCCGAGAACATCACCTCCTCCGCCTGAGGGACACCTTCTTCTTGAATTAATATCTTAACCCGATGGACATTGGCCATAAACGTGGTCTCTCCATTGCTAAGTTCAACCGCACCCAAAACATGTGCTCTCGTCATCAAAAAAGGTCCCATCCACCTAGACTTAAGGTTTCCTGGAAAAAGCTTTAAACGTGAATTCTACAAGAGATCCGTATCACCCACATGGAATCACGATCAGAGATCTTGTCATGAAATGACTTTGTTCATTCCTTGTAGATTTGGGCATTCTCATATGCATCAAGGCGAAACTCATCAAGCTCGGTGAGTTGGAGCAACCTGTGATCACCAATGGCATCGTAATCAAAGTTAAGAAACATGATGGCCCAATATGCTTGGTGCTCTAACTTGACCGGAAGATTACAAGACTTTCCAAAAACTAATCTATACGGGGAGCAACCAATGTGGGTTTGAAAGGCTGTTCGGTAAGCCCACAATGCATCATCAAGTGTCAATGCCCAATTATTACTGTTGGTATCGACCGTCTTTTCAATGACACATTTAACTTCACGGTTCGATACTTCAACTTGCCCATTAGTTTATGGGTGGTACGGTTTCCAATATTGTGCTTCACACCATATTTTTCAAGCACATTGGTGAACAGTCGAGTGCAAAAATTGCATGCCCTGATCACTAATGATAGCCTGAGGAGTACCAAATATCTTGAAGATGTTATTTTTAAGGAACTTCAACACCACTCCGGCATCATTAGTGGGAAGAGCTAGGGCTTCAAACTGTATAGAAACTTAATCGACCATCACCAAAGTGAACTTCAATCCGAATGAAAAAGGAAATGGTCCCATGAAATCAATGCCCCATATGTCGAATATATGACCCTCGAAGATAGGTTGGAGTGGCATCTCATGTTTCTTGGAGACATTTCCCCACTTTTGGCATGCCTCACATGATTGTGCAAACCGATGTGCATCTTTATATAGAGTCGGCCAATAAAATCCACATTGTAGCACTTTATACACGGTCTTTTACCCTCCATGGTGGCCGCCTACATCAAGACCATGGCAAAAAGAAAGGATGCTAGAAATTTCACTATCCGGGATATATCACATAATGACACCATCCGAACATCTCCTAAAGAGATTCGACTTCTGCCAATAGTAAAATTTCAAATCGTGAAAGAATTTCTTTTTCTTTTTCCATGTCCAATTGGATGGAACAAACTCACACGAAAAATAATTAACAATGTTAGCAAACCATGGTGTGCACCTCTTCGGTTTTTCACCGGCATTGAAAAGTTGCATGGTTGGAGGAGCATCTACCATCATGAGATTTTCATCCTGGAAGGATTCTTTAATCTCCCTTCTCTTTCCTTTTTCTTCCTAATACTCTAACCGGCTCAAGTTATCCTCCACTACATTCTCACAGCCCTTTTTGTCTTTCATCTCGTGGCAAATTCTTGGAGTAGTAGAATCCATCTTATTAGCCTTGTCTTCGCATCCTTCTTTTTTAGCAAATACTTCAAAGCCGCATGATCGGTATGAAAAATCACTTTAGATCTGACAAGATAAGATCGAAACTTGTCAATAGCGAACATTATAGCCAAATACTATTTCTTGTTTGTTACAGAGTTGACTTGTGCGGGATTTAGCGTGTGAGATGATTAGTAAATTGCTTTAAGTGCTTTATCTTGGCGTTGGCCTAGCACCGCCCCGACCTTCAAATTGGTTGCATCACACATCAATTCACAAGGTAAGCTCCAATCCGGTGCCACAAGAACCGGTGCACTAATAAACTTCTTCTTCAATATCGAAAGCTTACATACATTTCTCATCAAAGACAAAAGATACCTCATTTTCTAGAAAATGACTAAGAGGCTTAGCAATGCATGATAAATCTGCAATGAAACGTTGATAAAAACCGGCATGCCGAAGGAAAACACTCAAAGTCTTCAAATTAACCGGAGGAGGTAGCTTTTCAATAACCTCGATCTTTGCATTATCAACCTCTATGACCGCTTCGGATATCTTGTGCCCCAATACAATACCATCTGTCACCATTAAGTGGCACATCTACAAATCAAGAACCAAGTTAATATCTTCACATCTTTGTAACACACGGTCCAAATGAGCAAGGCACTCTTCAAAAGAATCCCCAAAGATGCTCAAGTCATCCATTAAAACCTCGAAGAACTTCTCCACCATATCATAGAATATCGCCATCATACGTCTTTGGAAGGTTGCCGGTGCATTTCATTATGCGAACGGCATCCTCTTATAAGCAAACGTCCCATACAGACAAGTGAAAGAAGTCTTCTCCCGATCTCTGACCCCAATAAAGATTTGAACCCGAGAAACCCGAATGGCCATCAGGGAAAAATAGAATTTGTGTCCACATAACCGCTACATCATTTGCACAATACACGATTGTGGAAAATGATCTTTCCTTGTATGGTCATTCAACTTCTGAAAGTCAAAAAAAAAGCGGTATCCGATAACTTCTCTAGTCGGGATCATCTCATGCTTATGATTCTCTTTCACCGTGAACCCACCCGTTTTTGGGACAACTTCGGCTGGACCACCCACTCACCATCCGAAATTGGAAAAATTATCCTCATCTCCAACAACTTGATAACCTCTTTATTAATCACTTCGTGCATGTTAGGATTGAGATATCGTTGTGGTTGAGTACATGGATTTGAATAATAATTCAAAATTATCTTGTGAACACAAACTTTAGGACTATCCACCACAGTCAAACCAAACGCTCTCTTATGGTTTCGAAGTACACACAAAATTTTACTTCCTGAAAAAACGGTTATTGACGAAGAAACAATAACATGAAGTAGATTATCATTCTCAAGAACACATATTTAAGATTGGGAGGAAGGGGTTTCAAATCCAAATTTCTTGGTGGCTCATCCACAGAAAGCATGAATACCGGCACATCGAGCTTAAGCTCCAAATATCCATGCCACGGTTGCTTACCAAAGCTTTGACCGGCATCTAGGAGCAAAATCACCTCTTGCATCTCCTCATCATCCTCTTCACCATCATAGATAGATAAGGCAAGACATTGCTCAAGTTTTTCTCCAAAATCCTGCATGTTAGTACGTTCCACACCAAGAAAAGAAAAAGAATCTACAAAAGAACAAGATTCTAATGAATAGTATGGATGTTTCATGGCTTCAAAGATGTTGAATACAAATTCTTCGTCATTAACTCTCAAAATTAACTCACCTTTTTGAACGTCGATCCAAGTTCTTCCCGTATCAAGGAAAGGTCGACCAAGGATAAGAGGTGTGGAGTAAGGGCACTCCCAGCAGAAGCCCTATATGGTGCCCTATCCCTAAAATGAAGATAAAAAAAAGAGTTTACCCCAAAATATCTTCCACAGCAGAGTCTCTATCCCTATTTATTTTTAGGGATATGAACAGTGCATCCCTACTTGTGGGGATGCACTATTCACGCCCTAAACATATTTAATTATTAAAAATTATAGGGATAGGGATGCTGCTGGAGTGAAATAATAAATATTTAATGTGTATAGATAGGGTTGTGAGGTAGAATATGTATTGTTTAATATTATTTGAAATGTTATAGGGATAATGATAGGGATGATGTTGTGGAGGTTTTTGGATTGAGATGTTGTAAACTATTAATATGTATTATTTTATATTATTTTAAGGATAAAATTTGGTGCTTCTGCTGGGAGTGTCCTAACCTTCCTCCATAACCATTACAACAAAGTCAACGGGAAACTAGAACTTATTGACCTTCACTAGTACATCGTCAATGAATCCTTTTGGACGTTTTATGGATCGATCCACGAGTTGGAGAGTCATCTCCATATTCTTGAGCTTCCCTATGCCAAATTTCGCAAAATCCTCATAGGACATGAGGATTATACTCGCGCCACACAGCACCTTATTAAACAAAAATTTCACAAAATCCTCACAAAGCACATTCTTAAACAAAAATCATCCAATCTCAGTATGGACAGTAAAACACCTTGGTCTTTAAGTTTAGGTGGGAGCATAAGTTGTAACACAGCGGATCACTCTCATTAAGACAACTATTCTCATATTTCTCTAATCGTTTCTTGTTGGAAAGAATGTCTTTTAAAAACATTCCATAAGTAGGCATATTAGTGAGTGGTTCATTGGCGGGAAAGCTAATGATAAGATTGCGGAACTTTTCATGGAAACATGCATACTTTTTATCAACCTTCATCTTTTTAGTTTGTTCTTTCTGGGTGTAGGCAAGTGACTCAAGATCTAGGATTTTAGGATTAGAAAATAAACGTCCCGTACCATTGGCTTATGATGAAGTGATTGAAGGATTTCTCAAAATTGGTGTTCTTTGCGGATGCCGAATCTCCCTGACGGACACCAACCCATCATTTTTAGATCCAGTCACCTTCTCCTTGCCCTTGGCAGACGCCAACCTCCTATTGGCACACGCCAAGTCTTCTTCGTCAGATTCAGGCCCATTTTATTTAGCACTGGCAGACGCCATTCCATCCTTGGCAGAGGCCAACTTCTCAATTTCAACTTCAAGATGATTATTTTTAGTGTTGCGGATGCTAAATCCTTATTGGATGAAGCCAACCTTGATTGTTCAAGTACTGGGGCTTCATGTTCATCATTGGTGCATCCCCTTGGCAGACGCTAAACTGTCCTCTTCATTAGACAAGGTCCTCAAGTGTTGGATCAATAATGGTGCAAACACACTCTAGAGGGGGGTGAATAGAGTGTGGGTGAATTTCAAACTTCTATTTCGTTAAAACACAAATACTAATATATTAAGTGTGGATGCTTACTTAATTTATTATTTGCTTATGTTATGAACCTATGTGATCAAACGATAAGTGATTAGTATGTGACCAAGATGATGTAGCACGTTTGCAAATAGATTACAGTTGATCAAACAAGTTCAGCACTTATGAAGATAGTATTAAAGTGATCAGAACAGGTCGTACAAGAATTCTTAGAACAGTCTGATTTAAATAAAACTTATAGTGATGTTTCAGTAGTGTCACCAAAGGTTCAAACACAGATGTTGCAGATCAAAACAATATGAACCAGAACTTAATATGCTTTTAAAGTCTAGGAGATTTAGACACTATTTTATAACTAAATATGATACAAAAATAGTGTAAGTACAGCAAGACAGAATCGAAAGGAATGTTGGAATATAATTAGACAACAAATGTTCAAGTCTAAGTACAGGCATACAGAAAGAAACAAGTTCAGGTTCAATTTATGATAATACAGTAATTGCAAGGTCATATTACAAGCTAGTGCAAGTCAATAGAATACAAAGACACTTGCAAATCAGACTATACAGGTGTTCAAGTACAGTCCAACAGAAGGTTAAGAACTTAGTAAGATACAAAAACTTAATTGATCAAAATGGTGCTGACTGTTAGGATCAAGCGATTACCGTTGTACTAAAACCAATTGGTTGTAGTAAAGGCGCAACTTTATTTCCTTTAACACGCCCCCTCAAGTGTGGGCCTCTAACAAGGCTGTGCCATCTAGGCACACAAAGGCAAGACCAAACTAGACCAACAAGACAAAGAGGCCCAACACTTGCACAATAAACTGAGGGAGCCAGGGTTTGATCCCATGACCTCCCGCTCTGATACCATGTTAAGATTGGTATAAACAAGAAGCCAAGAAACAAGAAATCAAGAAGAAGATGGAGTCATACATTAGCTAGCAAAAAGTATGAAAAACCTTAGGTTTAGGGTTACAAGAATGGCTTATATAGCCAAATACAAAAAGACTAAAATGCCCTTAAGCCAAATACTAAATATCTTATATAATATATAAATATATATGCTAACATCCCCCCTCAAACTCACGATGGTGCAGCAAGAAGCATCGAGAGTTTGCCAATGAAAAATCTATGACGCTCGATAGTATGAGACTTTATGAAGAAGTCAGCCAGCTGCATACAAGACGGAGTAAACGGCAAAGAAATAGTGCCATGCTGAAGATGATGTCGAGTGAAATGACAGTCAATCTCAATATGCTTGGTGCGCTCATGAAAAACTGTATTGTGTGCAATCTGGATAGAACTTTTATTGTCACAATACATCGGTGTGGGAGAAGAAAGTGCAACACCCATGTCCGCCAACAACCAACGTAACCATATAATCTCAGACGTGGTTGAAGCCATAGCACGATACTCTGCCTCGGTGGAATAGCATGAGACAACATCTTGTTTCTTGCTCTTCCATGAAATAAGAGAATCCCCTAAAAATATGCAAAACCCTGTTGTAGATTTTCGATAAGTTGAGTCACCAGCCCAATCTGCATCAGAAAAAGCACGAAGCTCCAAGGATGAAGTCGAGGGAAACAAAAGACTCTGATACAGAGTTCCTCGTAGATAACGAAGAATACGCATAACAGCAGCCATAATATTAGGAGAAAGAGAATCATAAGACATAGAAGTAAAAGAAGAGGAATCAGGGGACATGTGATATGAGGCTCCAGAGTCCAAAACCCATAAAGGTGAATTTTTACCTGAACCATTTAATGGGGCCAAACCTGTGCCAGAATGAGTAGACATGGCATAGTGCTGAGACTGAGGAGCAATCTGACTTTGAGACTGGCTTGGAAGAAACCTCTGAAACTGCTCCGCAAGAGAGTCCATAGTAGGATTCACAGAAGAATCCACAACCGAGTCACCCGAGGGATGGACCAACGCAGAAGTCATGTGATGAGAGCAATGACGGGGTTGCCTTTGCCCCATAGAGTATGACCGTTGGTGTCCACCACGTTGTTGTTGTTGTGACCTCTCACCTTGCTTCGAACCATTTGCTTTCTGCCGTGCTAATAATTCTAGACACTGATTTTTCCAATGCCCTGGTTGCTTACAGTAATGACAATCACGACCTGTTTTAGCATTTGACTTGTTCTGTTGTGAGGGGGTTGCTAAAATAGATGCAGACGGAGTGTGAACTCCCTTTTCAGTTTGAGTCTTGAGACGAGTTTCTTCAGCCAACAACTCATGAAGAACAGAATCAACGGAGGGTAAAGGAGTTCGATGCAAGATGGACGCACGACAATTTTCATATTCTGGTCGAAGAGCCATCAACAACTGAACAAGGCGTTGCTCCTCCCTACGAGAAATATAAGGTGCAAATGCCCTCAACTCAGCAGATTCAGTCATAGCCAATTGATCCCAAAGAGCAGTAATTTCAGAATAAAATTCCTAAATACTTCTATCATTCTGTGACATGGCACGAATATCAACTTCCAACTGATATTGGACAACAAAATTTGACGCACATATAACCTCTCCAAATAGTCCCAAACCTCTTTAGCAGTATCATACTTGGCCAATTGCATACCAATCCAATATAGAAGGTATAGATAGTGCACAACAGAGTCAACACGATGTGATATGCAGCACAATGAAAATAGTGTGTGCAAGGCAGCAACTAATAGTAGATTATCAGTTTATCAATTACTCAAAGCCAAGCTTAGATAGTCACAAAAGTGA
Source organism: Gentiana straminea (assembly GCA_036785695.1). Classification (NCBI taxonomy): domain Eukaryota; kingdom Viridiplantae; phylum Streptophyta; class Magnoliopsida; order Gentianales; family Gentianaceae; genus Gentiana; species Gentiana straminea. The sequence continues at coordinate 5,905,977 of JAVUPR010000224.1, read as the reverse complement.
CAGCAGAATTTTAGCACTTAAACTCAATGAGTTTGAGTCAAACTGAAATTCTGAAAATGGTAACAATAAAGGGTTTAAGAAAACAAACACACTGAACACACTATGACTTAGTGTCCCGTTGACATACAACCACTTTGATCACACCGTATTTAGTACTGTACACTACACCATTATTTACCCCGAATCATGCTCAATTGACTAGAGATAGTTCAATTATTGTATGAAATACGTTTTGATTGCTTAGTTCTTCTTCCTTGGTCGCTAATTCTGTGTTTACATAATTATCCCTCGTATATGGTACTGTTCTGCCTTGTTTTTTCCATGATTTCTAGGTGTACGGTATTCTGGAGCTGGAAAGATGGATTCGAGCTATTAAAAAGTCACTGGGCCAAGATAATGAAGTCCACGAAGAAGTCTGCTGAAGCTGAAAAGGCCAAAGTTGGGCCCGCAACTGCGGATTCCCTGGCCGCGGCATCGAGCCTTGAGGAACACGAAATAGAAGTTGCACGATTGTGTAATAAGTTGGTTAGGGTTAGATTTTCTAAATTAGTTTTACGGCTCTACATAAAGGATGTAGCAGACATTGTAACATATACCACTTTTACAAAATACTTAGTTTATGAAATAAAATAGTTGCTTGGTTATTTGTTTAAGTCTTTCCATTGGTTTTATTCTCCAAGCCGTCGATCAAGCTAGACCCTTCATTGATAAAGGTATGAATCTTTGAACATTCCTTTATGTTTTATCATGGTAGATTAGCTTAGATTTACGCGATGCAATTAATCTGCATGTTTAACCGAACTATATTTTACCAGAATTAATCAGAACCAAACTATGATATTCTCAAAGTAAGAACTGCCGCACTCGCACTTGCGACAGTCTATATCACAATTGTGAGGAAACTTTAGGTCACCCTAAGTCTGGAGATTCGGCGTTAGCTACGTTAATCGACAAATTTAATATACATGTATTTAACCTGATCACCTATATGTATGTCATCGTAAATTAACATGAAGGACTTACAAGGTGAAGTGTTAGTTTGAACATGGTCTGGATCAATCACTAGGAACGTGCTAGTCAATCCATGATAGATGCTTAGGGAGGTTCTCGGTCTTGAGCCGGAACTTTCTAGAAGTTATTGTGTGTGAGTTAATACAACAAACGAAGTAGGTTAACTGCAAATAGACGTCTATTGTTTGTCCCATGGAAGTAGATAAGGTTAGGAGATTGCACCTGTCGCTAAACTAAATTAAAACATACGTTCTGGTTGAATCAGGGAATTACGGGCAAAAGTAAACATAACACTTAATTACAGCAAGTTAGGAGATTGGTGAACATGGAAAAAGCGTATTTATTTTTTGTCTTCATGTTGGTCTAGGGACAATTATATGTATTCTTAATTACGATTATGCATTTGTATCCGTGTTTCATTATCTCTATGGGATCGACCTTGACTCATCCTTGCTATGTTATGATTGACCTAGTACTCTTGCTAGTAATTCGTGGAGGAGCACACGATGAGATCAAGTTTTTGGCACTGTTTCCCGGGACAATGGTCAATATAGATAATGAATTCACTAAAACTAATTAAGAAATATTCTTTTTTTGTCTGTTATTTCAATTTCTGAGTCTAGAGGCTTTTCCCTAGACTTTATGTATTGTTTTACGATCAGAGTAAGGAAAACGGACCTCCATGTCTCATTTTCTATCTTTAAATCAATGTCCAAGTAGTTCAAGACATAATTCACTGCTTAGCCAAGCATGTATGGTGGTACTCTACTATGGAAGGTTCAAGACAACAAACCATCTCCCCCAATGCTCTGAATTTCCACATATAATCTCCCTAGAGTATGCATTGCAAGGCGGTTCATGAGGATTTAATGCTCGTGAGAGGAAAGAAAAGCTTTCACATGGGACCTCCATGTCTCATTTTCTATCTTTAAATCAATGTCCAAGTAGTTCAAGACATAGTTCACTGCTTAGCCAAGCAGGTATGGTGGTGCTCTACTATGGAAGGTTCAAGACAACAAACCATCTCCCCCAATGCTCTGAATTTCCACATATAATCTCCCTAGAGTATGCATTGCAAGGCGGTTCATGAGGATTTAATGCTCGTGAGAGGAAAGAAAAGCTTTCACGTGGCAATCGAGCTATTGAATCGAGAAATAGGTTCGATTGTCCGTCTTTTTGATTATCTAAGGCATTAATTGTTTATGTATTAATTTCCATTCATGCGGGGGGGGGGGGGGGGTGTGGTGGTTGTTGTTGCAGAATTTGACGGAAGATAAAAAAAAAAAAAAAGGTGCAAACTAGATTCGTTCGCATCATTTAACTACCAAAACTTGCAACCCAACAACTTCGTGTCATTCCAGCTTAGAATCAATTAAGATGCCAACCAAAAGGTTAAATTGGCACCTCCCGTTTTACATATTCTCATTTAAATTCATCAGCCATAAAATGAAAATTAATTGAGCAGCCGTTCAAATTCATAGGCATAAACACACAGCATAGCATACAACTAGTTCACCCCTCTTATGATTCGATTCAAGTGATAGTTTAGACAAAAGGAAAAATCTTAAAATAACAGCATCTCTATCCCTATCTTAATACCAAATACCATTAAAATAAAGATAGTGCTCCACAAATGGAGATACACTATTCATTGACCCTAAAAATAAATAGGGATGAGGCTTTTGTTGTGGAGGAATTTGAGGAAAATTTCCACCTTTTATTTTTATTTTAAGGATAAAGCATTATATAGGACTTCTGATTTAAATGCCCTAAGGACGCAGCGTCGCACAAGTTTTCATGTTTATCCTTTCTTTTCGACTGTATCATTCAGTTCATGCACTATGCGTTTACAATTCATGCAAAACTTATGTTGAATAAACAAATTTTTTTTTAAAATTCCGAAAGAATCGATGTATTTTTACTACCCGCATTTGTTATTTATTTAGACAACATGCTAAATGATTAAATTTTCTAATAGTTTGGCCCCGATGTTTTCATGTAACCAAACAGTTTTTTTTTTTTTTTTCCATGTCGGACAAGCTACTTCTTAGGGTTTTTAATCTTCTATATATGTAACATTGTGAATCCACCTATCATGGGTACTTTAAATGTTGGAGAGATTTCTCACGCTCTTAATGTAAAGCAAATATAGTAGCACCAATTGGTTTTAACATAATGGTAAACGCTTGATCCTAACATGGTAGCAGAGCGAGATGTCGTGAGATCGAATCCGGACATGAACATTATTTTCACAATTTATATTGTGCACCTTAAAGTATAAAGAAATATAGTAGCACATTTACTAACACCAATTGGTTTTAGTAGAACGGTAAGCGCTTAATTCTAACATTAACAAATCAAAAATATATTTTCAGTTCTCAAACTAATCTTCACGAAGATTTAAACATTTTGACTCATTCTACTATGTCTCTAAGACTTTGACAATGTTAAAAAATAGAATTCTTTCGTCTCATGACAGAGTCAGGTCATCTTCTTTTCAATATTTCGAGAAAGCTCAAATAATAGGATAAATATGATTCAACATTTTAACCATACTAAGATGTCTAAAGACTTGACTGAGAAAATAACGGGGCAGTAGGAAGAAATGACAGAAAAGAAAGGGAGGACAGGACACTGGGGAAAAAAAAATGGTGACAAGAACAAATCCAAAAATGGTGACAAGAACAAATCCAGTTGTTTGTTGTCCCAAATCCATTGTTTACTACAGTGTTTTAATGGAATACGCCTCAAGTCCACCATTCCGTTGGTTTTTTTTTTTTTTTTACAGAAATTACATGAAAAGACATCTGAAAAAAATATCATATGAGATGCCAGAATATGAAGGGCAAAAAAGAAAATGAAAAATATGGAAAGAATTACATCTTTTGACGCTAAAGATAATATCAATTATCTCCGTATTTAATATCTCTCATATTTATTTATTTATCTACTGCGTTCTGATAATGCAGAGTTGTTAGGAGTCTGTTTTCATTCAAATAAGGATAGGAGAATAAAAGTTAGTTAGTTTTCAAATTATATTGAGTAGAGATAAGATAAGAGTTGTGTTCTTATCCTACTATTGCTTTCCTGCATGTATTTAAAGAGGATTAACACATTGTTAATTCCTAAGTTCAGAATAATAAAAGTTTTCCCTTTCCTAAAAACTCTACATGGTATCAGAGCCATGATCTACGATCTTAGTTGGCAATGAATTATAGAGCAGCAGCCATGGCAGGAGAGAGGTCAGCTACCTCCTCCGGCGTTATATCCGGTGGTACCGGCGTAGAAGGAGCAACAGGTAATGATGAGAACCAAAACAATTCATCATCATCCCTGCTACTCACAACCTATAAATTGAATGGAAAAAACTACCTAGAATGGTCCCAAACTATTTTATTGGCAGTCGACGGCAGAGGAAAACTTGGTTATCTAACTGGAAAAACCAAGGCTCCAGAAGAGGCGGATCCAAAAAGGAGGCAATGGAAATCTGAGAATTCCATGATCAAAACATGGCTGATAAATGTCATGGAACCCAACATAGCCAGACCCCACATGTTTCTATCTACAGCAAAGGACCTGTGGGATGCTATAAAGGAAATGTATTCAGATGTGGAGAACTCCTCCCAGATTGTTTACCTCAAAACCAGAATCTGGAAGATTAAACAAGATGGAAGAGATGTGACTGATTTCTATAATGAAATAGTCTCTTTATGGCAAGAATTGGACCTCTGCTACAATGAAACGTGGGAATGCCCTGCTGACAGCTCCAAGTTCCAGAAAAGGGATGAGAGTGAAAGGGTCTATTCATTTCTTGCTGGATTAGAATCAGAGCTGGATGAGGTAAGAGGCAGGATATTGGGGAGAAAGCCTCTACCAACCCTAAGAGAAGTATTTTCTGAAGTGAGAAGGGAAGAGGCAAGAAGAAGGGTGATGGGAAAGCACACTCCAGCCACAGCAGATGGGGAATGTTCTGCACTGGCTGTCACCAAAAATGAAGGTAAGAATTCTGGAAGTTCTGGAAATCCTGGGAGAACTAGGCCAAAATGTGAGCACTGCAAAAAACTGGGCCACACCAAGGATATTTGTTGGGATATCCATGGCAAACCAGCATGGAAAGGAAAGGGATCCAGAGGACAAAGAGGTGAAGGAGGAAAGGCACATCGTGCCTCATCGGAAGGCCGGGACAAGACCACCATTACTCAAGAGCAACCGGAGTTGTTGGACTTATTTCTTAGTTTTGATGATGAGTGCCATACTAGTCGTTATAGTGCAAAGGCAAAAAGATGTCTAGATCAAATGTATAGGTTTATTAGAGTTTGATTCATAAATAGGTTTGATCAAACAAGCATTGTAAAGGACTGCTGATTGATATCAGCAGACTGGTCTAGGTCAGTAGGGTAGATAGGTCGCAGACTAGTCGTGAACCCGCCGAAAACCGAAGACTGAAGGCTGAGGGTTCAAACTCAGTAAATGAAGGCTAAGGGATCAAACTTAGTATTTAAAGTCAAGGATATGGAATCAGAATTTAGGCAAGTCTGTGATGACCTAAACTGATTACATATACCTTGTGTAGATAGTCCAAGTTCCATAAGTTGGATGATGTTTGGAACTTGGTTATAATTAAAATGATGTAATCTAACTTCACAAATAAAAGTTAGATAAAAGTAATCAGCTGCATTATATTTTACATACAGAAATATGATGATCAGCAGACTGATTGGTACTTCAACAGACTTATGAACCTGCTGATATGATACCTCGATTAATTCAAGTTTATTGGAAGATTACATGGATAAGACACCAACTACCTCTGACTTATCAAGAAAATCAAAGGCTGAGATTAAAAAGACGTTGGGATGATCTCTATTTATATCCATTGGATACAAGTCAAACGGGTGGACAGACTGCACTGTCAAAAAGTAATTCGACAAAGGTCGATCCTATGAATAAGTGATGAATGCAAATCGATGGACAAAAACAAGGAACGGTCACATTTGAAATTCAAATACAGTTACATGCATTCTTGCCTATAAATAGAGGACCTTCAACTCAGAAAAAGATGATGAATTTTGGGATAAACTTTAAGTGATAATACTGAGCTGAAAAACACCCTGCTGAACTTACTGAGCTTAAGGCTGCTGATCTAGTTAATTTCTTCAAGTGCATTCTGTGTTCAAGCTGCATCAAGCATACACACTTGAAGACTGCAAGCTGCTGATTACATCATCCTAATCAAGCTGCTGCAACTGAATCATTTATTTGATTCAATCTTTATTTTATAAAGAACCTGCCGAAGACAAGAAGCATCCGTTAGTGTGTGAAAGACCGTTGTTTGTGGTGGAGCCGGTGAAGAGGCAATCCTACCCTTCAAGGACCAAGGGGAAGACTCAGAGCAAAATCCTACCGTTCCCGCTTTCGCTTGTGAAGCCATAGCTATTGGTGAAGGACAAACAACTTAGGAATCTTTGTAAAAGCCGCATCAAAGATCTCTAGTGAATTTCCTCCAACATCACAGGAGAAGAGTGGACTGACAGGTTACATCACCCGGAACCACTATAAAATCCGACCATTTACTTTCTGCACTTAGTTTATTTTATACATCAGCCTACTGAATCTAGCAACTGAAATCACACACTTGCACTACTGAGTATCTAATACTTAGTATCATATTTAACAACAAGTTTTAAGGCTTAATTTTGATATTATTCCGCCGCACAAATTCAAAGAAACTCAACTATCGCAGACTACCGTTTATCGCAGGCTATCGAAGTCTCAAAGCAGACTCGAAGTATCGCGACCGCCGAAGTTGCGAATTTGTTAACTCCAAAGTTTTAAGTGTTAAGTTTATTCACCCCCCCCTCTAAACTTAACCAAAGCCTTTTCAAGGGACCAACAATTGGTATCGGAGCAAAGGCTTCGTTCAAGGAATCCTACTTGTTGTGCTTGTGAAAATTCTTTAAAACTTTCTTTCAAGTTACCGATTTTCAAGATTTGCATCATGGACAACACACAAGATGCTAGAACTATGTTGATGTGTTCTCTTGATAGATTTGATGAGTATAAACGTCGAATGCGTGCATATCTTGTCGCTACTCATGATGAGATGATGGATGTACTAACCGATGGACCACCGGAGATTACAAAGGCAAGAATAAAGTGGGTGACAGAATCGAGTACATTCCTAAACCAAAAAGAGAATGGAATGCGTAATATTAAAAAGAGCAAACCTCAACAACATTGCTATTGATATCATTTACGTAACCTTGGATAGCAATATGTACATGAAGGTTAAAGATTGCAAGACCGCAAAGGAACTTTGGGACAAGATTCACTTGATCCGTGAAGGCACCGATGCAATAAAGAAGAACAAAATCAAGGTGGCCGTAAAGAGGTTTCAAAAGTTCAAGATGCCGCCAAATGAAACCATTGAGCAAATGGAATCAAGATTCAATGCAATCTCGGATGAACTTACCCCGCCGAGTGTAAGTTATTCAAAAGAGGAAATAAACACCAAAATCTTGGAAGCTCTACCTCGCAAAAGATGTTTGGAAAATGAAGGTGACCGCAATTGAAGAAATGAGAAAGTTGCATGAAGAAGACACCTTCAAATTGTTTTCGCATTTAAAGGCTTATGAATTTAGCAAAAAGCTTGTGCTCGAAACCGAAAAGGAAGAGCCAAAGACCACCGCATTGGTCGCTTCACATCATGAAGAAACATCGTGAGGACAGATGATATGCCGGATGAGATGCAAGAACAAATTGCCCTACCGAGCAAGAAAATCGTGATGATGAAGACCGGAAAGGCCCCCGCAAGAAATTTTACAAAGAGGCCTACCGAAAGAAAAAGAAAGAAAGAACCAAGGAAAGATAATGATTATCTATGCTTTCATTGCAAGAAACCAGGACACTTCAAACTCCGACCGTCCCGAGTTAAAACAAGGCAAGGAACCCGATTATCTTTGTTTCAACCGCAAGAAGCCCGGACATTTTAGACCCGATTGTCCGTACCTACCGAAGACCAAAAGTCAACAGAGAAGACATGGCAAGAAGGCTATGGTTGCGTAAGATGAATCGTGTACGAAGTGGAATCGAAAAGGAAATGAATCGATGACACAAGACCGGTTGCCGATATGGAGGATTATGCTTTAATGGCCAATATGGATGAAACCGAGGAGGTATACAACACCGTATCTATCAACACTCCCGCCGGAAGTGATTGTGAATCAACCCGTGGTTCAAATCCTAGAAATTCGACAACAATGAGACTTTGGATGCCATCCTTAATCAATCGAGGATAATACAATCTGGTTATGAGATTGTGAAGGCCGAAAAAGAAGCTCTTGAATTGGAAGTTGGAAGATTGAAAGTCGAATTAAGGGTTCTCAAGGGTAAGGAAAAAGATGTTGGACAGAATCAAAATAAGTCTGATGAACATCAAGCAGCCTCTAAATCTGCTGAACCATCTTGTTCCAATACTGCATACAAATCAGGAAAGCCTTATGGGGACAGAACAGGGCTTGGATTTGGAACTCAGCAATCTAACAAGAGTGGATCCAGTAAGGTTACTGAACCTAGTACCAGAATTGGTCCTAAGTTTGTACCTGCACTAGATCCAACTCCCGCAAGGTTGCCGAAGCAAGAAAACCCAATGAGAATGCTTCAAGGAAGCAAAATCGAAGTTTAAGAAGTCAACAAACCTCCTAGTAAAAAGAATAAATCTAAAAATAGATCGTTGTGCCTTCTAAGCTCGCCGATAGCACCCGCTACCAAGTCCGCCGGACCACGTAAGGGTAAGAAACAAAATATTCCAAGGATAAGAATCCTAAACCTAAAAATGTTAATCATTTAAGGATACTTATCTCGTGGGGAAAGGTAGACTATTTCCAACTCGATGATGATTGGAATATTCCCGCATCTAATGCTAGAAACAAGTAAGTATAACCAAGCTGCTAGGGTGAAACCTAGGCAATCGGGATCAAGCAGAGGACTTACACAAGACCTCAAAGCAGACTCCATATTACAGTGGCCGTTCCTAACAGACAAGAAACAACCGGTTATACTAATGCTTCTAACACCAAGAATCACTTTAAACAAGATTATAAACCAAAAGGCCGTAAAACATATGTGATTCCTACACAACCTACCGTTAGAACTTATGGATGTGTGGAATACATGTATGAACCAAAGTATGAACCAAAGTATGACACATTCAGAGAAGACCTTATGGAAACATACCAAGGGTCATGCTTGCTACCGACCACTATGGACCCAAACAAAGTTTGGGTACCTAAAATGCATTAACTTTGTTTTGTAGGGTGTCCGGTACTTTGACAAAGGATGTTCCGTACACATGACAAAGAATAAGCACCGTCTAACAAATTTTGTGGCAAAAGATGGTCCAAGGGTGAATTTTGGCAATAAGAATACACCCGGACATACAAGAGGATATGGCACACTTATCGAAATGGACTCACAATCAAGAATGTTGCATATGTGGAAGGACCGGACTACAACTTGCCGAGCACTAGACAATTCCGTGACATGGGATACAAGGTCACTTTTGACAAAGACAACCGTATTGTCATTAGTGAAAGAGGTGATCAAGTTGTACTTGTCGGTAGAAGACAACAGTAACATGTATGTTGTGGATTGGTCTACCGCAGCTCTAGAAACTCGCTCGATAAGGCATACCAAGTCCGAACTAAATTGGTTATGGCACAAGAAGTTGAATCACTTAAACTTTGATGATATTAATCAGCTGGTGAAGAAGAAATCGGTGGTTGGTTTACCCGAGATCACATTCAAAAAGGATGCTATATGTGATGCTTGTCGCAAGGTAAACAGATAAAGTCAAGTTTCAAATCAAAGACCAAACAATCAACTAATAAAGTGTTGAGCCGATGCACATGGATCTTTTTGGACCAATAACTCCAACAAGTGTAACAGAAAGAAGTACACTTTAGTGGTTGTGGATGATTATTCAAGGTATACTTGGGTGATATTTATGAACAAGAAAAGTGAAACACTTCAAAGCATGCCTAATCTTTTGAAGAGATTACAAAATGAGAAAAGTTTAAACAAATATAAAGATAAGATCGATCGTGGTACCGAATTTCTCAACAAAGTTATAAGAGAGTATTGTGAACGTAATGGTGTACTACATCAACTTGTCGTCGTCGGTACACCTCAAAGAAAAATGGGGTTGCCGAAAGAAGAAACAGAACCTTAAAGGAAGCAGAAGAACAATGATTTGTGAAGCATTGCTACCCGAAAGATATTGGGTCAAGCAAGAATACAAGATGCTATACACAAAACAACATCAAGAAACAAGAAGCCGCCGAAGACACCTTATGAGGTTTGGAATGGAAGGAAACCTAACATATCCTACTTCCATCCATTTGGAAGCAAATGCTTTATTCTAAATCATAAAGTTCATTTGAAAACATTCCAACCAAAATCGATGAAGGCATATTCTTGGGATATTCTTCGCCGCACAGAGCATTCAGGTACCGAACAAGAGGTCACCGAAACATGAAGAAACAATCCATGTTGTGTTTGATGAACCTAAGTTTACCGGTAGAAGATGAAGATTGTGGACCCGCCGAGAATCAACAAGTCACCGATCCAGATTGTGTTGAAGTTTTGGAAAGATTCAATGACTTGAAAGTTTCGATATCGCCCGCCGAACACCCCGCCGACAATGTTACCGATGCAACAACCGAAGCAGCTCAAGGATCCGCCGACCCCCCGTAGAAGAAACTACAAAGCAGACCCTACCGAAGATGATGTTCCCGAAAATCAAAATAACCAAAATCCACAATGGTTAAGGAATCACCCCGCCGAACAAGTTATTGGCAATGTACAAAGAAGGTGTGAGGACCAAGACAACCGGAAGCTATGTTTACTTGTTTTCTATCTCAAATGGAACCAAAAGTTTATTGAAGAAGCAATTTCGCATCCAGACCGGATAATTGCAATGCAAGAGGAATTAAATGAATTTGAAAGAAATCAAGTTTGGACACTAGTTGAAAGGCCAAGTCATGCAAATATCATTGGTACTAAGTGGGTATACGTAAATAAACTTGATGAATCCGGTACCATTGTGAGGAATAAGGCCGTACTAGTTGCAAAAGGCTATTCTCAAGCGTAAGGAATAGATTTTGATGAAACTTATGCACCCGTTGCAAGATTGGAAGCTATCGATTATTCTTGGCACATGCCGCATATAAGAACTTCAAAGTATATCAAATGGATGTCAAGAGTGCATTTTTGAATGGCATTCTAGAGGAGGAAGTTTATGTTCAAGAACCTCCCGGATTTGAAGTTAAAGATCAAGAAGATAAAGTGTATAGACTCAACAAAGCACTTTATGGATTGAAACAAGCACCAAGAGCATGGTATGAGACTCTATCTCAATTCTTGGTGGACAATGGTTTTACAAAAGGCACCATTGACAAGACACTTTTCGTAATCGTTGAAGGGACAAAGACTTCGCCGGTACAAATTTATGTTGATGACATAATTTTTGGCTCGAAAATGATTTACTTTGTGAAAAATTTGCAAATCTAATGAAGAGAAATTCCAAATGAGTATGATGGGAGAAATGAATTACTTTTTGGGATTGCAAGTTAAACAAATGAAGGATGGAATCTTCATTCATCAAACCAAGTACACCAAGGAGTTGTCCGAAGAAGTTTGGTATGGAAAATAGCACTAAGAATTCAACTCCTATGAGTACAAACATCGATTGGATGAAGATAAAGAAGGCAAAGATGTTGATCGTACCTTATACGTAAGGATGATAGGCGTCTTCCGTCGTACCTAATCGCCACAGACTCGATATATCCTTTGCCGTAGGTGTTTGTGCAAGATTTCAATCTAAACCTAAAGAAAGTCATTTAGGTGCAAATAAGAGAGTTCTCAAGTATCTTAAAGAGACTTTGGGAGTAGGGATATGGTATTCCAAGGAAGGAAGCTTCAAAGTTATATCCTACTCAGATTCTGATTATGCTGGATGCAAGATTGATAGAAAAAGCACTTCAGAACCCGTCGCTAACGGGAAATAGACGGTTTCCGGTTTAGCAAGAAACAGAATTCTATTTCAACTTCCACTGCTGAAGCTGAATACATTGCTGCTGGAAGTTGCTGTGCACAAGTACTATGGCTAAGACAACAATTAAGGGATTATGGAATTGAAGAAAAGGAAATTCCAATTATGTGTGATAACACAAGTGCAATTGCAATCACGTAAAATCCCGTTTTGCACTCTAGTAACCAAGCACATTGATGTGAGACATCATTTTATAAGAGATCATGTTGAAAAGAAAGATGTGGTGGTTCTATACATCCCTACTGAAGATCAACTTGCTGATATTTTCACTAAACCACTTGACAGTGAAAGATTTGCCAAATTAAGGACTGAGCTTGGAATTATCAAAGTTGACTCGATAATCAAGTTGTACCGGAATTCACCAAGGGGATTAGTCTTTGCTATGTTGGTGAGCTCACTTAGCGCATTAGTCATTGGTATCAACAATTCCAAGTACTTATGTTTGGACAATTGAGCAAATGAGGTTGCCAAGGGGATTGGTCTTTGTCATTTTGGGTGAGCTCACTTGACAGATCGCTCATTGGTATTAAACTTCATCTTGTATTATCAATTGAACAAAACAAGAAGAAAACAGGATCGCCAGAGTACATTTGTCGCCAGGCCGCCGAAGCCTATTTATCGCCAGACCGCCGAACCTACCCCGCCGAGGATTACCCCGCCGAATGGAACGTTACTCGCCAAAGTTATTAAAGTCATAAAGGCATATTGGCGGGATATTTATTCTATCCATTATTACCACGCTTAAACCATCCAACGGTTACAAACGTTATGGAGGAGTAATGGGCCACGTGTCAAGTCGAAATTATTCAATTTAATCGTGGTTACCTCAATGTACGTGCAATGACAGCTTTCAACTACCCACCGTCTATATAATCGACCGTCACACAACCGAATTCTCTACTTGCAATTTCTCGCTTTATCTCTCGCAAATCCTACATTGTGTGAACACAGATTTGAGAGCAATTCTTCTTCATCTTTTTCTTATTTCAATGGCGGAAAGGATTGAAGTTCAAATCGAATCAAGCCAAAGTGTGAGAGGCTATGTTGTTGATGCAAAACAAACAGAGTTGGCTATTAATATAGGTCGAAGAATAAGGAGATTTGCAGTGCTTGGAGAACAAACTCAATATCGATTAAAACAATCTCATACATCAATGTTATTGATTTCTCGGAAGAATATGGTTGTGGAAGAAGGAACCGAAGCATTCAAGACAACGGTGAATGCCGAGGAACTTGTAATTTCCTCCGCCTACCGAGGGAAGTGTTTGGATTTGAAGAAGTGGTGGATGGCTCAATCAATCCCGAAGCAATGGGATTGGACAAATTGACGTTTGTTGATCGATTAAAACAAATGCAGCCACCAAATCCGTACTGCATCAATTGCAAACATATTGGATATGAGTACAAATTCCGTCGAGCAAGCTCATTGCAAAGAATATACTTGGACTAGTTGGGAGCATGGATACTCTATCGTGACCTAAGATAGAGCCGATGATAATCATCTCAGGAGTACGAGGTTTGACTGGCCGGTTATTTCATTCATTATATGAAGAAAGTAGCCAAGGAGGAGAAATTAGGGAAAAGGAAATCAAAGGCCTTACCCTTGGGATTGATGATTCGACCCCGCCGAATCATTTGAAAGTTCCCGATCTTGAACCCGAGAATATTAATCGCCTGATACAAGAAGGAAATTAATCATGCCATTCCCGGTCTAGATGATGATGAAGAGGTTGCTGGAGAGGCTGCTGGTGATGACAATGATGATGATGATGGTGATGCTGGTGGTGAGCAGGTTCTGCAAACCAAGAAGATATCTATCAAACCTGCTGCACCAAAGAAGGCTGCTGAGAAAAGAAAAGGTGGAAATACAAAGAAAATATCTCGAAGTTTCAAAGCCTTCAAAGAAGACAAGAATGGAAACAAAGACAGATCGTCGAGTCCGCCGAGGGTCAAGTGGAGGTTACCGACCCCGCCGTAGCCGCAAGGAAAACCGTTGTTGAAATCTTGAGAGAACAACAAAGGAAGCTAGTAGAAAGAGAAAATCTACCGGAAAAGATGATGATGAACCCCTCTCCAAAAGAATGAAGGTGATTGCCAAAAAGAAGAAACATGGAAAGGGAAAAGAACTTAAAAACTTGGAGGCTCAAAGAATCCAAGAAGAGGCATCGCAGAAGAGGAAGAACAAAGCTATTGAGGCTGAGCCCTTAACTATCATTCCGCCTGTGGTAATTACTGACTCCTCACCTGAAGAGGGTGTCAAGTCTACTGATGCTGGACAGGTTGTTGTTGAGCAATCTGTTGAAGATACACAGCAGTCTACTAACTCTGAACCTGCTGTAGTATCTACTGAGGAACCACAGCAAACCACTGAACCTGAACCTGCTGTGGTAGTTGAAGAGATAATTGAAGACTTGGTTGAAGACCCCGCAAGTGTGGCAAGAACTCGTGGGGAAGAGCACCGTCGCTAACCCCGCCGATGAGCATGTAAGTCGTGGGAACCAAGTGTGGTACAAATTGGAAGTAGTAGGTACAAATGTACAGCCTCAAAGAACCTACCGACTTTAGAATGACCGTTGAAGAAACCATGAGCTTACTTGTTGAAGCTTTTGAAGGTCGCAAGCCGCCGAACCCGCCATTAGTGAAGCCATCTATGCCATATGAAAAGGCATCCAAAAAGAACAAAGTAGATCCAAACTTCAAAAAGGTGCAAAACTACTTTCGGAAGTTCGGATTCTACAAGAGACGTAAACCACCGCCGATCCAATGAGTGGATTTGAAGAATGGGCATTTGAGCAAACTAGGTGTGGACAAATTTCGCCGGATTTGATAGATACTAGCATGTTGCAATCCAGCCGATGGATCCGTTGGATGAAGGAAAGAAAAGTGGAGCTATTATGTTCGAGATCCAAAGTTCACACCGTATAGTGATTCATCAGATTCTGATGATGATACCCCTATGTTTCCTGGGGAGGCCAGTGGAGTGGCTAGAGAAACAACAACTGAAGCCATTGGTCAAGAAACTACTGAGACTGGTAAGTCTGCTGAGGGCCAGCAGACTGGAGAAATGGATGAGGATCTACAGGATCTCACCATGGATGATCTGGAGGCATTGATCAATGAAGGTATTACTCTGAGTGCTAGTAGGCTGACTGATGCACCAAGTACATTCCATGTTGTAGAGCCTACTGCACTAACTGATGCTGGACAGAGTGAGGATTTGGATGGAGAAAAGGTTGCTGATTTTAATGAACCTAGTGCCAGTTCTGAAGAGTCCATTGAATATCAAGATGGATTTGACATTGAAGGCACTCTTACTAAAACTGCCATCATCCTACACAAGATTGGTCATGCGAAGATTTCCAAGTGGATAATGAGGCTATATTCAATCCACAAGGAATTGAAGAGGAGGTACAAAGTTGTCTTCGGGATACAAACAAAGACTCGGACAAAGGTTGGAACAGAGGTACACGCCGCCGAGTCTCAAACAAAGACTCGGACAAAGGTTGGAACCCGATTTGGGTTTGGAGGAAACCCCCGCCGTTGTTGAGGCCGCCGTAGTGGAGCCTTCTCGGAGGCAAGACCACCGAAGGGAAAGATAGTCGCCAGACCGCCGTTAATGAAGATGAGCACCGCCGGACTTTGACTTCGTGATGAGGAATTTCAGTGTGCCGAAGAAGAAAATATTGATGTTGATCCACCTCGTGCATTTGTACCGTTTTTGAAGAACCCGCCATTGATCCTATCCCGGATGAATATGAAGGACCTAACCCCGCCGGACCGGATAGAGTAGGGCAATGGTAATAAGCAATCGAGGCCACAAGACAATGTGGAGGAGCTCGTCGATGAAGTCACCGATGGAAGGATGACCAAGTGAAGTACCGCTGAAGTGCTAAATGAGTTAAGAACCGTAAGGCATGATATGCAACGGTTAAGGACACAACCGGATAGACAGAAGAGAGATTTGAAGAATCGATGAAGATGGTAAATGAAAACGTACAATCTATCGCCACAAGCAGCTTCAAACTTCACATCTACTCAGAATGCTGTGAATGGTCTGATATTAGATGTGAGGGGCATCAAGGTTGGAAATACTGCAAAAGATCAATTTCTGAAAGATCAATTTATTTCTATCCATCAGAAACTTGACAACCTTGCTGCAACACCTAAACCTGCTGAGCCTGCTGCTGCACAACAACCTGCTGTGCCTGATCCCAAACTTACTGAAAGGATCAACAGACTGGAGGAGACATTGCAATCCAGGATCACTGCTATTGATACTAGAACTGGAACTATGGAAGGTCATTTGAATAGAGTGATAGTATCACAAGAAGGTATTCATGGCCTTATATCCCGTTTTGTTGATGATGTCACTAAGGGGAAGAGGGCTAATCACCGCAAAGAAAGGAGGTCGCAAGACTCTTTGCACAAAAGAGATGGACAGATGATACAAATGCTTTCAGCAACCCGCACTGCGAGTGCAACTTACCGATGATCTTCTTAGACAAGACAAGAAAGAGTACTACAACAGAGGAGACCTTATCATAACACGGGGTTTCATGAAGGTCTTAACTCTTTCTTGGGTTTGAAATTTTGGGAAGCTAGAATCGAGCCTTAAGGGCAAGCAACAGAGGCGAAGAAGTAGCAAAGGTGATAAGGTGCTACCTATTACAAAAGCAAGGGACTCACCGGATGAATTCAAGGAGTCAGTATATGAAGTTTGGATTCGAGTGAATGAAATTAATCTTATCCTCCCCGAAGCATGGAACTCGGTGGAAGCAAGTCAATCCCTACATTGATTTTACACCGATTGAAAATGAATGGATGAGGGATATGATAGAACAAATCGAGCCTATCAAGAACAAGCCGAGAAGGCTAGAAGAGAAAGAGAAAAGAGACAATAGATCAAAGATATACTTATTATTCTTTATCTTTGCCGTATCTAGTTGTAATAACCGAACAATGATTATAATGAGAATTGACCGAATTTGTTCTCGTTTTTGTCTTTATCTTTTTGCTTTGCCGATTAGGTGAGGGTAGTGGCATCATCACCAAAAAGGGGGAAATTGTTGGACTTATTTCTTAGTTTTGATGATGAGTGCCATACTAGTCGTTATAAGTGCAAAGGCAAAAAGATGTCTAGATCAAATGTATAGGTTTATTAGAGTTTGATTCATAAATAGGTTTGATCAAACAAGCATCGTAAAGGATCGCCGATTGATATCGCAGATCGGTCTAGGTCGCAGGGGTAGATAGGTCGCAGACTAGTCGTGAACCCGCCGAAAACCGAAGACCGAAGGCCGAGGGTTCAAACTCGCAAATGAAGGCTAAGGGATCAAACTTAGTATTTAAAGTCAAGGATATGGAATCAGAATTTAGGCAAGTCTGTGATGACCTAAACTGATTACATATACCTTGTGTAGATAGTCCAAGTTCCATAAGTTGGATGATGTTTGGAACTTGGTTATAATTAAAATGATGTAATCTAACTTCACAAATAAAAGTTAGATAAAAGTAATCAGCTGCATTATATTTTACATACGTAAATATGATGATCGCAGATCGATTGGTACTTCAAATAGACTTATGAACCCGCCGATATGATACCTCGATTAATTCAAGTTTATTGGAAGATTACATGGATAAGACAGCCAACTACCTCTCGACTTATCAAGAAAATCAAAGGCCGAGATTAAAAAGACGTCGGGATGATCTCTATTTATATCCATTGGATACAAGTCAAACGGGTGGACAGACTGCACTGTCAAAAAGTAATTCTGACAGTGTCAGTCCTATGAATAGTGACAGAATGCAAATCAGATGGGACAAAAACAAGGAACGGTCACATTTGAAATTCAAATACAAATACATGCATTCTTGCCTATAAATAGAGGACCTTCAACTCAGAAAAAGATGATGAATTTTGGGATAAACTTTAAGTGATAATACTGAGCTGAAAAACACCCTGCTGAACTTACTGAGCTTAAGGCTGCTGATCTAGTTAATTTCTTCAAGTGCATTCTTCGTGTTCAAGCCGCATCAAGCATACACACTTGAAGACCGCAAGCCGCCGATTACATCATCCTAATCAAGCCGCCGCAACCGAATCATTTATTTGATTCAATCTTTATTTTATAAAGAACCCGTCGAAGACAAGAAGCATCTCGTTAGGTGTGAAAGACTCGTTGTTTGTGGTGGAGCCGGTGAAGAGGCAATCCTACCCTTCAAGGACCAAGCGGAAGACTCAGAGCAAAGAATCCTACCGTTCCCGCTTTTCGCTTGTGAAGCCATAGCTATTGGTGAAGGACAAACAACTTAGGAATCTTTGTAAAAGCTGCATCAAAGATCTCTAGTGAATTTCCTCCAACATCACAGGAGAAGAGGGGACTGACAGGATTACATCACTTGGAACCACTATAAAATCTGACCATTTACTTTCTGCACTTAGTTTATTTTATACATCAGCCTACTGAATCTAGCAACTGAAATCACACACTTGCACTACTGAGTATCTAATACTTAGTATCATATTTAACAACAAGTTTTAAGGCTTAATTTTGATATTATTCCGCTGCACAAATTCAGCAAACTCAACGATCGCAGACTACCGTTTATCGCCAGTTATCGAAGTCTCAGCAGACTCCTGAAGTATCAGCAGACTGCTGAAGTTGCAGAATTTGTTAACTCCAAAGTTTTAAGTGTTAAGTTTATTCACCCCCCCCCCCCCCCCCCCCCCTTTAAACTTAACCAAAGCCTTTTCAAGGGACCAACAAGTATATCAGAATTTTTTTCCACTTATGTACCCCTTCCTGCAAATCAAAAAATAAGATTAGCAGATGGATCCTTAACCCCTATTGCAGGCAAAGGGTCCATCCCTATCACTCCACACATAACACTAAAAAACGTCCTTCATGTACCTAAACTTGCTTGTAATCAGTTATCTGTCAAAAAACTAACCATGGACAGGAATTGTATTATTGTTAGATGACTCGCTTGTTTCAGGACAGGGACTCCAAGAGGATGATTGGCAAATCTAAAAGTGTGGAAGGGCTCTACCTTTTGGATCAAGAACTCTGCTTAGATAATTTTCCTATTTTGAAAAGTCGATGTAATTCTGTTTCAAGTGTGAGTCACAATAAGATCCTCCTCTGGCATGCCAGATTAGGACACCCTAGTTTACCTTATATAAAAAAAATTGTGTCCTCAGTTGTTTATTAATACAAGCATTGCTTCCTTACATTGTGAAACTTGTGAATTTGCAAAAAATTTGCCAGAAAACCCTATCCAGTCAACCCTATAAACCATCTGCACGTTTTTACATGATTCACAGTGACATTTGGGGACCATCTAGGGCTCAAACTCTAAGTAGCAAAAGATGGTTTATATCCTTCATTGATGATCACACTAGGACAACTTGGATCCACCTATTAAAAGAAAAATCAGAAGCTGAAAAAGCATTTAAAAACTTTTATCACTTTGTTAAGAATCAGTTCCAAACACAGATAAAAATATTTAGAAGTGATAATGGGACTGAGTACTTCAACTCAATTTTGGGAAATGTTTTTGAAGACTGGCATTGTGCATCAAAGCTCATGTGTAAAAAACACCCCAACAAAATGGGGTGGCTGAAAGGAAAAACAGGCATGTCCTAGACATAACTAGGGCTTTGATGATCAATGCTCAGTGTCCTAAATACCTTTGGGGGGAAGATGCTACTTATTTAATAAACAAAATGCCATCAAAAATTCTAAATTTTCAAACTCCCCTTAGTAATTTTAAATCAGTTTTCAAAAGTGACAGGCTGTTTTGTGATTTACCCCTGAGAGTGTTTGGGTGTGTAGGGTTCATCCATCAGAACATTGGGAATAAGTTAGACCCTAGGGCCAAGAAATGTGTTTTCCTAGGGTATTCTACCACAAAAAAGGGTTATAAATTCTTTGACCCTGTAGGAAAGAAAATGTATGTGACCATGGATGCCACTTTCTATGAACACCTACCTTTTTCTCACAAAAACAGCATCACACTGAAAACACCACCCAAGATATGATCCTGATCCCAGAAAATGGCCTAGAACTAGGATCAATCAGTGATCACACTGAAATAGAAAAGAAAAATGAAGAGAGTGGAAATCCTGAAAAGTAAGACAATCCACACTCTAATGTTATTGAGACTTTTAAAGGGAAAGTGTATCAAAGAAGAGGGAAAAGATCTGAAACAGATTCCTCACACACTCCTGATGATGTCAATTCAGAATCTGAGACTGACCTTGAAACTGAGACACAGAATCCAAGAGAAAGCAATGGTGCAAATTCTAATCATGATGAGTTATCAGACACTGAATTACCCTCTAAAGAGAAGACTAAACCACCTCAAAGAGAACCCCAAGATGACCAACCCATTGCCATACGAAAACAGCCCAGAAACTGTGCCAAATATAAAAAACCTTCCTATCCCATGTCCAATCATATCTCTTATGACCACCTATCCCAGAAATACCAGGCCTTCATCTCAGCTACCCAAACAACCCAGATTCCTAAACCCATTCAAGATGCTCTAAGTGTTCCTGAGTGGAAGGGGGCTGTTTTAGAAGAAATGAGAGCTCTGGAAAAAAATCACACATGGGAATTGGTGGAACTGCCTAAGAACAGAAGAACCGTGGGATGTAAGAGGGTGTTTACAGTAAAATATAACTCAGATGGGTCCATACAAAGGCACAAGGCAAGGCTAGTGGCCAAGGGATTCTCTCAAACTCATGGGATTGACTTCACTGAAACCTTCTCACCTGTTGCAAAACTGAACACCATTAGGATCATACTGTCAGTTGCAGTTAACTTGGATTGGCCCTTGACACAGCTTGATGTCAAGAATGCCATCCTACATGGCAATCTAAAAGAGGAGATTTACATGGAAAAACCACTTGGATTTGAAGACAAGTTCAAAGGAAAAGTGTGCAAGCTTAAAAAGTCCTTATATGGGCTTAAACAAAGCCCTAGGGCTTGGTTTGAACGTTTTATGCAGGTATTGAAGCAGAATGGGTTCACCCAGGCCCACTTTGATCACACACTGTTTGTAAAACAGTCAATCCAAGGAAAACTGACTATTATTATAGTCTATGTGGATGATATAGTGCTCACAGGTGATGATGTGGAAGAGGTTGCAAAGGTAAAACAGAAACTTGCAAGTGAATTTGAGATAAAGGACCTAGGGCCCTTGAGGTACTTCCTGGGAATGGAAGTTGCCAGGTCAAGGGAAGGGCTGATGGTCTCACAGAGAAAGTATACTTTGGATCTTTTGGAAGAAACTGGAATGACAGATGCAAAGCCAGTCAGCACTCCAATAGAGTTCAATCTGAAGCTGGGAGAAGATAATGGTGAAGCTCCAGTAAATAGGG
The DNA here is from genome assembly GCA_036785695.1 of Gentiana straminea. Taxonomy (NCBI): domain Eukaryota; kingdom Viridiplantae; phylum Streptophyta; class Magnoliopsida; order Gentianales; family Gentianaceae; genus Gentiana; species Gentiana straminea. The sequence goes on along the minus strand of JAVUPR010000224.1, from coordinate 5,884,468 downwards.
AAAGGTTCCAGAGACTGGTGGGAAGACTGATATATCTCACCCACACCAGACCAGATATTGCATATGATGTAAGCTCCATCAGTCAGTACATGCATTCTCCAACTCAGAAGCACCTTGATGCAGCTCACAGGATACTTAAGTTCCTAAAAGATGCACCAGGAAAGGGATTGTACCTTAAAAAGACAGACAAAAGAGGGATAGAAGCCTACACAGAAACTGGTTGGGGAAGTTGTGTAAAAGATAGAAGGTCTGTGACAGGGTACTGTACCTTTGTGTGGGGTAATCTAGTCACCTGGAGGAGTAAGAAGCAAAATGTGGTTTCAAGGAGCAGCTCTGAGTCTGAACTTAGAGCTATGGCTCAAGGGATATGTGAGGAAATGTGGATTAGGAGGGTGTTAAAAGATTTAAGGGTTCCATGTAGTCTCCCTATGAAATTGTTCAGTGACAACAAAGGAGCAATTGACATTGTGAATGAGCCTGTGCAACATGATAGGACAAAGCACGTGGACATTGACAGGCACTTTGTGAAAGAAAAGTTGGAAGAAGGCACCCTCTGCATACCATTCATTCCCTCTCCAAAACAGACAACATATGGCTTAACCAAAGCACTTGTGAAAGCAGACTTCCAGAATTTTGTCAGCAAGTTAGGCATGAAAGATATCCATGCACCAACTTGAGGGGGGTGTTGGAATATCAATTATCTCCGTATTTAATATCTCTCATATTTATTTATTTATCTACTGCGTTCTGATAATGCAGAGTTGTTAGGAGTCTGTTTTCATTCAAATAAGGATAGGAGAATAAAAGTTAGTTATTTTTCAAATTATATTGAGTAGAGATAAGATAAGAGTTGTGTTCTTATCCTACTCTTGCTTTCCTGCATGTATTTAAAGAGGATTAACACATTGTTAATTCCTAAGTTCAGAATAATAAAAGTTTTCCCTTTCCTAAAAACTCTACAGATATGTTCTAATAGTAATCGAGCAGAAGAGAGATTGTATAACGTAGTAGAATAGAAGAAGAGTCAAAGTCTGTAATCCTGGCCAGATCCATACTTCCATGCCTCAAATCGACGCTTCCATCTGAATCTCGCTTCAGGGGTCGTCAATGCATCCGTCAATGGGCTGCGTGTGAATATATATAAATTAGCCACCCATATATTGCTTGCTGCTACGTACTACTACTGTGTAATCATATTAATAATTCACAGGACCATTTTAATTACCTGAGTGTAGGTCTAATGAATGTGGAAAGAAAAGTGTAATATCCCAACATGATAAAATGACCAAACCAATCAAGCAGCACATTAACACCAACCTGAAATCACCAACCAGAAAATATCACCTTTTTATGCTATGAAAAGGGCTAGGAAGAACGAGAAATTAAAGAATGAAAGACAATTAATTACCTGCTGAATTATCGACGGAATTATTTGAGGTTGAGTAAGCATTACTAGACCTAAGGTCTTAGCCAAAGGTCCAAACTGGATAACATCCTGTGGGATCATTGGAAAACATAAACATAGGAAAGCAATCATAAAAAAAATCGACTTAATTCTCCAAATGCACTTCGGTTTTACCTGAAGAAATGGTCTCAGCACAGGGTCCCCAAGTTTCTGTATCGGACAAACACAGTTTTGAATTAAAAAAAAGGATGAGGATACAGGTTATATAAGTTAACAAAGCCAAGTGCCTTTAAATCATTCCGGGAAGGATTAATAAGGAAATAGCAAAAACCTGCATGCTCCGAAAGTTAACATAAAGAAGCTCATTGATGAAATCTGAAGAAACGCGTGATTCCCTCCTTGCTGACATTGCTCTTTGGAACAACCAGCATGCACTTAAGTTGGGCTGCATGCATTTTTTTTTATCTTTGTTGGAAAATAGAATAGGAACCATGTATTATGTGTTGGTTTTTTTTTTTTTTTTTTTTTTGGATTGACGAGCCTACCATGTACGGATTCAACAAGGACAAGTTCTGGGAGTCTATCAAGTTGCCATTGATTGCCTCAAAAATACCTGAAATTGTATTGAAAGAGTTGAATTTCAGAGAAAATGTTTTCTTGACTTCATTCACACAAGGTTCGGTTACATATATGGAAAATATCCAAAGAGAATAAAATCTAGATAAGGATCTAGTACTAGACTTCCTAATACAATAACAAACTTACTAGTAGAGACTAATATACCCTTTTTAACCTTATCTTCTAACATCCCCCCTCAAACGAGAAGGGGTCTTGATCACTTGGAGTTTGTCTCGAAATTTTGTAAATTTGGTAGTAGACAGTGGCTTTGTGAGACAGTCTGCTACATGTTCTGTGGAGGGAATGTACTTGACTGCTATGGACCCTTCCACAATTTTATCACGAATGAAATGGACATCCAGCTCAACATGCTTGGTTCTGTTATGGAAGACAGGGTTGTAGGCAAGAGCTTGAGCACTTAGATTATCACACCAGATCACTGAAGTTGTTGGTAGGGGTATACATAGTTCACCAATGAGAGATCTTAGCCACTGAATTTCTGCTGCTGTGTTTGCAAGAGCTCTGTATTCAGATTCAGTGCTAGACCTTGACACAACTCCTTGTTTCTTGGAACTCCATGATACCAATGATCCACAAATGTAAACGAGTATCCAGCAATGGATCTCCTATCATTCAAATCACAGGCCCAGTCTGCATCTGAAAACCCTGTAAGTGTGATCCCTTGATCAGGAATGAAATGCAGACTATAATCAATAGTGCCCTGTACATATCTGAGAAGTCTTTTAAGGGCATGTATGACCCTGGGACCCTGCATATATTGACTCAAGGTGTTGACAGCATAAGTTATATCAGGTCTGGTGAATGTCATATACTGGAGGGCACCAATGACACTCCTATATAGAGTAGGATTGTCCATTAGGGGACTATCAATACTGTTAAGGTCTGTCCCAAGTGCCATGGGAGTAGGGCAAGGTTTAAGATGAGTGAAATCAAGTCTTTGCAGGAGCTGTGTAGCATATAGTTTCTGACTCAAGTACAACCCTGTATCATCTCTTTGAACCTGCATTCCCAGAAAGTGACTTAGGCTCCCATGATCCTTCAAAGCAAATTTTTGGTTGAGCATCTTGATGAATTTCTGTATCAGTGGAAACCTGTAGCCAGTAACTAATATGTCATCTACATAAATCAGGACATATAGTAAGGTGGTTCCTTGCTTGAAGATGAATAGAGACACATCTGCTTTGGATTGTCTAAATCCCCAACTGACCAGTTGCTTTCTCGGTTCCTCAAACCAAGCCCTGGGGGCCTGTTTGAGACCATAGAGGGCGTTCTTGAGGCAACAGACATGGTGAGGTCTTGCAGTATCAACAAAGCCTTCAGGTTGTGGCATGTACACTGCTTCCTTGAGATTTCCATTTAAGAATGCATTGTTTATGTCAATCTGGTTGATTTTCCATTGACATGCAACAGCTAAAGCCAAAATTACCCTGATGGTGAAGGCTTTTGCTACAGGACTGAAAGTTTCAGTGTAGTCCAATCCTGGAGTCTGTAGAAAGCCCTTAGCCACAAGCCTTGCTTTGTGCTTATGTACACTCCCATCAGCATTCAGTTTCAGTTTGAATATCCACTTGTTCCCCAGTAATTTGAGATTAGGGCTTGCAGGTACCAATTCCCAGGTCTTGTTCTGCATTAGGGCCCTGTATTCTTCTTGCATGGCTGTCTTCCACTCATTCTGCTTTAGGGCATCAGATACTCTTGTTGGTTCAATTGGATATGGATGAGCAGGGTGAGTGGCAAGATAAGAGAAGGTCTTGGGTTTAAAAATGCCACTTTTAGACCTGGTTTGCATCTGGTGGACAGGTGCAGGTTGTGGGACTGGTGGTGGTGATGGTGATGGTGATGGTGAGTGATTTGAAGATAATGCAGGTGACTGTGTATTTGGTGTTGGTGCAGGTGACTGTGTTTCCTCTTTCATGGAGCTCATCAGCCATCCAACCAACAACTGATCCCTAGTATACCACTCTTCATAGGCTGGATTTGAGAGAGTGGTGGCGGACATAGTCATTGGATTGTAAGTAGATACAACTTCAGGTGGTTTGGGTTTGGTGCCCAGGAGAGGCCATCTAATTTGTGACCTCTAACAATCGGTAAAATAGTTGATTTCCACAGCAGATTGTTTGATCTGTCAAGTTTGATTGTGCAGGCCTGATTCAGATTGCTGTTGAAGGGTACTAAGGAGCTCATTGAAGATGCAGCAGCAATCTGGGGTGATGAGGTTTGCATGAGCGAAGTAACAACTGGATTTTGTTGCATAAATGTGGAGAGGCTAGGAATCGATGGTCGGAGGTATGAGGTGGAGCCAAATGCAGGAAGAGGTCCGGCGGTGAACGGCAAGGTTGCAAAATGTGTTTGAGGAATACTGGTAGGAGTTTGAGTGCTGGTGGGGTTTTGATTTCCACCAGAAGTTCTTAGAGGAGGAGTTATTGGTGGAGCTGTAGCTCCGGTGGTTACCTCGCCGAAATCGGCCATAGCCAGAGTGGCTCCGATACCAAGTTGAATTTCAGAGAAAATGTTTTCTTGACTTCATTCACACAAGGTTCGGTTACATATATGGAAAATATCCAAAGAGAATAAAATCTAGCTAAGGATCTAGTACTAGACTTCCTAGTACAATAACAAACTTACTAGTAGAAACTAATATACCCTTTTTAACCTTATCTTCTAACAGAAAGACAGAACCTAAAATCTGAATTAACAGAGAGTGGCTGAAAGGAAAAATGTTTACAAACAAGTAGTTGGCAAATTATACAAGGCGTAGATGCTAAATAGTCTTAATTCATTCACATGCTCATCTCTTATTTCTCATGTTAGCTTTTATCTAGGAAAATAATGATAGAATAACTCTTTTTAAATTTTTACTACTTTAAACTGGCGGTCCTGCCGAAAGTAATTTAAAGAGTGCCAAAAGTAAACCTGGTGCCGATACCATACCATGAAAATAATAGTAATAATAATAATAATGTTTAAAAAAAGTAAAAGGCATACAATAAAATCAATGAACTAGGCAGTGTACAAAAATTGGAATAAGACTGAACCTGTAGTCAATCTCCCAAGATGTCTAGTCAAGCTCCCAAATCCACCAAAAGAAACTGGTGATTGTATCCCGCTGGCGTCCCCAAACTGTATAGAACACACACACCCATGCATGTTGTTTAATGTACATGAAAATGTAATATGGCTTTAGAAGGATAACACGCCAGACACCTGTAAGACACGATCAAAAGCTGCGGGCAGTGGACTGCGAGGTCAACAGACAAAAAAAAAAGATAGATCAGTGCCGATTAGCTTCTAGCTGAGTTCATTTAAGTTAAAGGAGTAAAATCAAAGATCACTACAAACTTCTTCATTTTAGTTTGTAGTGAAATAGAGACGTATAAATGATAGAACTTTTGAGTCGTCTTATATCACATGACAGCAAACAAATTACTCAACAGTTGTCAATACGACATTATAGGGAAAGATTGTATAACATCGTAGATGGAGGCCATTTGTACAAACAGATAATACGAGTCTTATCTTTTTGCATATATGTCATGATGACTTTGCTAAAGATAGTCACCATACAAGAATTTTCCGCAAATAGTGTCGTGGGCAGAAATCATGTGATTGACATGTGACCCACGATTGTAACAATTCTAGGCTCGAGCAAGACGAGTTTCTCTTAAGGCCGTCGAAGGGCTTGGTTGGGATTATCAGACTGATGCTTCTCATTATTATTAGGAGGATCAGTAGCCATCCAAGGTCACATGCCCGGTCCCATGCTCGGCACTCGCTCGGTAACCGCTCTGGATTATATTCTAAGTCAACAGGTACGACCCTGATTCGCCATTTGCATGGAAACTTCACTGACCTGTCTCTCGAGGCCACGAGCAGGCATTTGGCAAGGTGCTGCAGACACTCAGCATCTTTTATTGACTTGGTCAAGCATTAGCCTATGTTCTCATTGCCACTATGAGGCAGGCCCTCGTCCTTTACACCATGACCAAGATCATTAGGTAGTTCCTCTTTTCTCTCCCACGTTGGCATAAATCAAGACACACCGCATCATTGCCATAACTGCATTACCATTTGATGGTCTACGCCTATATAAGACCTAAGTAACCATTGGCACAGGTACAAACTGTAGGAATATTGAAGAATATTACTGTCTGTCCTATTATCTATTATCTATTATTATTGTGAGGTCATTCTTGTAATCTAGCTTTATTATAACACTAACTCCGTATGTTATAGTTGATAATTAGTGTCTATTCTAGTTAGGAGGCTGTCCAATACAACTGTTGTAGCATTTATTGTGCTGTCTAGCAGCTTATTCTTTCTCTCACTTGGTCCTATTATACCAACTTTGTACTATGTAATTGTTGATAGAAGAGTTATAAGTCTCTAAATTTTCTGCTCAAAATTAGCTTTTTTCTGATCGTAACCATGTCTACCCTTTCATCTACCTCGTCTAAAATTAACTCTACAGGAAGAGGGTAGCACTGCTGCACCAAAACCCGCTAATGATAAGTTCAAGCAATGGGAAACTAATAACAACATGGTTACGTCATGGCTTATCAGATTCAAATAAAAAAGACATATATCTCTGGCATAGTAGATTAGGTCATCATATTTGAAAAAATATTCTTCCAAATTTATTTAAGATTAAAGATATTGTGTTTCATTGTGATGTGTGTTAGTTAGCTAAGCAAGTTAGAAAGTCCTACCCACCTCAACCGTATGAACCTACCAAACCATTCACTATGATACATAGCGATGTTTGGGGGCCATCAAGGTAAAGACCTTGACTGGGAAGAGGTGGTTTGTGACATTTATAGATGATCATTCTAGACTTTCTTGGGTGTACTTCCTTAAGGAAAAGTCTGAACGTGAAATTTTCTTTTAATTCTTTAATATGGTTCGGACTCGGTTTGATACTAATATGAAAATTGTAAGAAGTGACAATGGAACATAATACTTTAATAGATTATTGGGAATGTTTTTTTCTTGAGCATGGGATCATTCACCAGAGTTCATGTGTTGGAATCCCTCGGCAAAATGGAGTAGCTGAGAGGATAAGTTCACACAAATTGGAGGTGGTAAGATATATTACGCTCAGTGTTAGGTGCCCTAACTGTTTGTCGGGAGAGGCTGCCCTCTAAACTTCTGGGCTCCCAAAATTTATTTAATAAATAGATAGCCCTTAAACTTCTGGGCTTCAAACCTCCCATTGAAGTTTTCTCGACCCAGTTTCTTAAATCAAGAACTTTTAATGATCTTCCCCTAATAGTGTTTAGGTGTTCGGTGATTGTTCAAGTTTAGAATCATGGTAAATTAGAACCTAGATCCAAAAAAATGTGTTTTTGGGCTATTCATCTAGTCAGAAGGGACATAAGTGCTTTGATGTAGAAAACCATAAAACTCTTATATCCCTTGATGTCAGTTTTGTTGAACATGAGATGTTTTTCACCCATCCGAGAGGGGGGGCAAGAGTCTGGGTATAAATGTTAAAATTCTAGATTGGATGGATGACGAGAATTGGAAAAGCCTTGAGATAGTCTTGATGAAACAGGTGGAGAGTCTTGAACCACGTGCAGAAGAGTTGTTTAGGGAGGTTTATCACAAAAATCGATCCAGGCAAGAGATAGAAGGTTCAAATCATCTTGATAGTCAGTTGCTTCATCAATTTGATTCATCAAGTCCAGAAAAGCTGCATGAATCACTTACATGGGCTGAATCTATTACAGGGAAAAAAGATCTCATCATGATAAAACAAAGCACGTGGAGATAGATCAACATTTCATCAACGAAAAGCTAGAAAGTGCCATAATCTGCTGTAAGAGCGGAAGACAAAGAAAGATGAGGAGAATAACTTAGATTACTTCCAGAAAAAATATGTCTTACTTTATTATTACAACGGAGGTAGGATGTTTAAATACACATCCACTATCCTGAAAAGCAGGAAAACAGAAAACTAGCCGTTGGCTGTCAAGTCCCAACGGTTAGTTGGACTTGCAGCCAACAGAGGTGACCCGATAGGAAGGAAACAAAAGCTAAAAATAGGGGGGTTCTATTGGCACACCCCTTTTTACTTCTGGCACCACATTACTCCCGGCACAACAAAAAATTACTCCGACACCACGATGATTTTTATGAACGAAACGTCAGCGACACTGACGTTGCTATTGAAAACCAACGTCAGTGACAGTGACGTTGGTGTTCAATAGCAACACCAGTGGTACCGACGTTTTGGTCAAAAAAACATTACAACTTAGAAACGTTAGACCATCGATTTTCCACTGACGTTGATATTGAATAGCAACGTCAGTGTCAATGACGTTGGTATTCAATATCAACATCAGTGCCGCTGACGTTTTTTTCATCAGAAAAAATAGTCAAATAACGGGTGCCAATAGTAAAAAATGGGGTGCCAATAGAACCCACCTAAAGATAAACTAAACTTAATTAGCTTAAAAACAAGAAAGTATTAGAATTAATTTAGGAATAATAATCAATAGACTTAATTCCAACACTCCCCCTCAAGTTGGTTGACGTATATCTAACATGCCCAGCTTGCCAATATCTTCTTGAAAGACCTTTCCAGGAAGACCCTTAGTGAATAGATCAGCAATTTGATCATTGGATGGGACAAACTCTGTAGTAATTTACCCAGAGTCCAATTTCTCCTTGATACAGTGCCTATCCACTTCTATATGTTTTGTTCAATCATGTTGAACTGGATTGTGGGCAATTGCAATGGCTGAATTGTTGTAACTAATCAGTCTCATAGGCTTCTCCCATTGATTCTTGAGATCATTTAGAAGGAAATTCAGCCACAGGAGCTCACATAACCCAATGGCCATGGATATGAATTCTTCTTCTGCACTTAACCTAGAAAAATGCAGCGACCAGAGGTATATCTTCTATCAACAATAGAACCAGCATAGTCAGAGTCCATAAAAGCTTTAAAATCAATCTTGCTTCCTTTCTTGAACAAAATCCCCTTCCCAGGGCACCCCTTCAAGTACTCCAGAATTCTTTCAGCTGCACTTTGATGACAGGCCTTAGGATTTTACATGAATCTACCAACCATATTCACTGCAAAAACAATGTCTGATCTAGTATGGGATAAGTAGATCAATTTTCCCACCAATCTTTGAAAAGAATATCTATCAACAGGCTCATCTTCTGGAGATTAATTTAAGCTATGGTTAAAATCTATAGAAGTCCATGCTGGTATGCACCCCAGCTTTCCGGTCTTAGAAAGAAGGTCAAGGATATACTCTTGTTGAGATATGATGATCCCCTGCTTAGAATGAGCAACTTCAATACCTAGAAAGTACTTGAATCTCCCAAGATCTTTTATATCAAACTTTCTATCATGCCTTCGATTCTTGATTTGCAGACACATCATCACCAGTTACTATTATGTCATCCACATATACAAGGAGGATGGATTTTCTTCATGATTTTTAGTGTTTCACAAACAGGGTATCATCCCCCCTGGCTTTGCTTGTACCCTTTCTGGATCATGAACTTAGCAAACCTCTCAAACCAAGCTCTTGGGGATTGTTTTAACCCACAGAGGGCTCTGTTGAGCTTACACACTTTTCCTTCATAATTGCTAAATCCCATAGGAACATCCATATAGATAGTTTATTCCAACTTGCCTTGGAGAAAGGCATTTTTAACATCATATTGTTGAAGGGACCAGTCAAGGTTTACTGCTAGGGATAAAAGAACCCTAACAATTTTGATTTTTTTTACAGGAGCAAAAGTTTCAAAATAGTCTAAGTCATGAGTTTGAGTATACCCTTCAACTACAAGTCTAGCCTTATGTCTTTCAATGGTGCCATCAGATTTATATTTGTAGTGAACACCCACTTGCAACCTAAGGTTTTCTCACCCTTAGGCAACTGTATTAGGTCCTAAGTGTTGTTTCTTTCCAAAGCTTTCATCACTTCTTTCATAGCTTGCTTACATTTTTCATCAGCCGGGGCTTCTTCAGATTTTTTGGTGTCCAATCTTTCAGAAGATTCAGAAGGAATCTTTTTGTGACTTTGAGAACATTTCTTGTAAGACAAGAAGGTACATAGGATATTTTGGGCACTCTTTCTTCCTCTTTCCTAGAGCTATAGGTAGCTCATTAGTGGGACTGTATTTGTTTAGTTTCTCAAAGCTTTCAGACCCATAGTCTTCTAATGAGGATTTAATTCCACTACTTGTGTTCTCAAGATCATCACTTTCCTGAGAACTGTTAGCATTTTCCTCATCATGAACACCATAGTGCTCATGAGGGGACATGGTTTTAGTTAGTTTAGGAACTTTTCTTCTGGTGTACACAATGGGAGTTCTCTCCCTAGTTTCCGCAACTTCTTCAACTCTAGAAGAAGAAGGTTTAGTATCCTTTTCATCCCCATTATCCTTTTCAGGTATAGTGGGATCCCCACTTGCTTCCAACACATTTAGGAATTCAATGTTCATATCTTGATTTTGAGGAATTTGCTCCCCCTTAAATTTGAAAGTAGGGTGTTTCTTCATGGAAAGTAACATTCTTAGAAACAAAGACTCTCCTTGTGGGAGGATGATAACACTTGAAACCCTTTTGAGTATTAGAGTACCCTATAAAGATACATTTATGAGACTTGGGTCCTATTTCCCTCTGTTATGATGATGTGTATGAACAAAGGTTACACACCCAAAAGTTTTGGGTGCAAGGCTATCTGACTGATTCATATCTGGGAACTTTTGTGAGAGACACTCAATAGGGCTTCTGTTTCCCAAAACTTCGGTAGGAAGCCTATTTATTAGAGGAGCAGCAGTTAACACAGCTTCCCCCCAATAGTTCTTAGGAACCATCATTTGAAACACGACAACTCTGGAAACTTCCATTAAGTGTATTTTTTTCTTTCTGCTAATCCATTTTGTTGCGGGGTATAGGTACACGAAGACTCATGGATTATACCTTTCTCTACAAAGAATGGATCATGTAATTGGTAGAAGTATTCCATGGCATTATCATATCTCAGTCTCTTGATCTTAGTGTCAAATTATGTCAGGATCTGGTTGTAGAACCCAGGAAATATACTTAACAGGTCAGACTTTTGTTTCATTAAATAAATCCAGGTGGCCCTGATACAATCATCTATAAATAAAACAAACAAATAAGATCCATTTTTATTAGAAACAGGGGCAGGGCCCCAAATATCACTATGAATGATTGTAAAGGGTTCATTACACCTAATATTTTGAATAGGATAGAAGGATCTCTTGTGTTTGGCAAGTTCACAAACATTACAATGAAGTCTTTCACTATCACAATTCTTGAAAATACTAGGAAACATTTGTTGAATAACTACAAAAGGAGGATGTCCTAATCTATAATGATAAAAGCTTATCAAGATTGTCTTTAGCAATCCCAATCCTCTCCTAGTTTGATTGATCCTGTATCAAGCAAAGGTTAGAAGAGAAAACAACAAGGCATTTGGAATCCTTGGTTAATTTTTGAATTGAAATTAGATTACTAGAAAAATCTGGGACATGTAAAACATCTTTTAGAATAGGATTTTCACATAGAGCCATGTCCCCAATCCCAATCACTTGGACAGGGGATCCATCTGCCACAGTAATGGTTTTGTAATTTTTACTAGTCTTATAAGACATGGGATGTACTTTAAAAAATGCCATATGGTCTTTGGCACCGGAAAATTACCCTCAGTTGGGTACTTATCTTGCTATGTTAGTAGTAGAAATACCTGAAAAGGCTAAAGAAGTTGATGAGTTTTCTAGGGACTCAATTAACTTCCTTAGTTTCTCTATTTCTGAAGGTCCAATACATGGATTTTGATTTAGGTTTCCAGCCTTCTGGACATTATCAATTGCTTTCTGATCTTGCTCATTGCCAGAAACATTGTTCACTATTTTCTTGTTGATATTGTCACTCCTAGGTTTCCCATGGAGCTTCCAACAGTTCTGTCTAGTGTGTCTGCTTTTCTTACAAAAAGAGCACACAAGAGAGTAATTTTCTCCATTTTTGGAATTGTTCTTTTGATTCTGGTTGGGGTTCCTTTGATAAGGATGGTATCTGGTGTTCTGAGTAACCAGAGTAGAGATCTCAATAGGATTAGTGTCAAACATGACACTACTCCTACTTTCTTCAGTCCTGATAATGGATATAGTCTCATTCAAGTTAGGAAGATCTTCTTTTCCAAGTATTTAAAACCTAACAGGATCATATTCCATATTTAGGCCTGCTAAAAAGGAATAGATTATGTCCTTTTCAAATACTCTTTTCAGAATTTTAGCATCTTCACTGTTATGCATTTGAATGCATTGATAATGGTACAATTCTTGCCACATGCTTTGCATATGGCTAGATATGTGCAAGCCTCGTGGATCTTTAGTCGATATGTGAAATCCTCATGGATTTTTCGTGGATATGTATGCAAGCCTCATGTTTTTTTCATTGATATGTGCAAGCCTTGTGGATTATTCTTGGATATGTGCAAGCCTCGTGGATTTTTCTTGAATATGTGCAAGCCACGTGGATTTTTCTGGGATATATATGCAAGACTCATGGTTTATTTGTATATATGTGCAAGCCACATGGATTTTTCGTGGATATCTGCAAGCCTCATGGAGTTTTCGTGGAGATGTGCAAGCCACATGGATTTTTCTTGGATATGTGCAAGCCTCGCGGATTTTTCGTGGATATATATGCAAGCCTTGAGGTTTTTCATAGATATGTGCAAGCTTCGTGGATTTTTCTTGGATATGTGCAAGCTTCGTGGAATTTTGTCGGATATGTGCAAGCCTCGTGGATTTTTCTTGTATATGTGCAAGCATCGTGAATTTTCTTGGTATGTGCAAGCCTCGTGGATTTTTATTCGATATGTGCAAGCTTCGTGGATGTTTCCTGAAAAAACCACGAGGCTCAACAGGCTTTGTCAAATGAAGAGCATAGGAGTTGCAGGCCCAACTGCAGGCCTTCACGTAGATGGCCTTGTGGCCGGCCAGTGGAGACACAACGGTCTCTCTATGGCAAGGAATCCCGGGTTGAAACTCCTTTCAAACGGTTGTTCATCTGTCATGACATCCGCCAAGGCATCAGCAGGGAAGTTCATTGATTGTTGATCATATTTTATAGTTCTCATGAGGATAATGCAGAAGTTATATAACATAGGATCCTTTCAAAATTTGTGTACAAAATGAGAACAACGGAATGCGTACAACTCTCTTTTTTAAAGGGAAATTGAAAATGCTTGGTTTCCCGCTAATAAGTTTTCATGGTTGTTTCAAATTCAAGGAATTTATTGCTAAACATGTGCTCAAAAATCACTCCACGTTAGAACTACCTATCCGAGAGATCCATGAATCGGAATCCTGATGCATATAGATACAAATGGTCCAATTGGAGAAAGAATTTCCAGGAACATTTCGTTTCTGAGTACACTAGTTAGGCCAAAGGGTGACAACCGACGTATTCATAAATCATAGGATTGAAACTTGGCCTATGATGTAATGTTTCTAGGCTTGAGTAGGAGCGAGTTTTTCTTGGGGCACTAGAGGGGCTCGAGTGCGATGATCAAATGGAGTGTACCCATTATTAAAAGGCTCAGTGTTTGTTCTGGTCAAGCGCCCGAAATCATGGGCAGGTCCATGCTCAGCACATGCTCAATGACAATTATGGATTATATTCCAACGCCATAGGCAGGACCTAGTTCATCATAGCATGTCTTTCAAGGCCTATAGCTCGTGCATATAGTCAACATTTTTTATTGACTTGGTGAAGCACGTTGCCTATGTCCTTGTTGCCATTATGGGGCATGCCATACCATTTACAGTATTGATAGTAGTCACAGGTCAGGTCCTTTATTTCTCTCCTACGTTGGCATAATTCATGCTACCAATGCATCGTGGTCATAAGTACAGTATAAGTTAACGACTCAATGCCTATGTAAGACCCAAATACCCTCCATATTAGGTACGAATACTGACACTTGTTTTTAGACAATACATACTCTCTTTGATCTCCAACCGACTTGAGCGTCAGAGGGGCATCCCGGATATCAGATTCTAAGCTCTTGTTTTGTAGGTTGTTTAAGAAACGGTTTAAGACCACTCAGACAGTTAACAGACCCTTGAATCCAATCAGTAGTGTTTCATTTACACATTAAAATTACTTCGATATCATTATATGTGAAGCCCTTACCTGTCACGGTATGTAGGAAAAATCCCAAATATAACTCTTAAGATTTCCAAGTTCTCAAGAGATTGTCCCTGTTTAAAAGAAGAACCCACTATTAGTATATATAAAATAGAGAATGCACAGTACCAATGCTAGCTTTAATCATGGGTTACACACACTATATCCCAAACAAATCTTTCAATTTGGGAAGATCATACCAAAAGATTCGATAAAAGGAAAGATGAATTACTTCCAAAAACACAATGCAAATTTAGTAAATTAGATACCTTTGTTCATTGTCCTTATTCCACATGTAAAAAAAACAGATGAAAGAAAAAGGAAAGAAATTATTTCTTGTTATTCTTCTCAGCAATATGTTGAGGGAGTTTAAATAGGTACAAAACCGCCAATGCAATGGCTACCGAGCAAAATATGGGCAGCGAGAAAGTAAAGACTAACAGCTTAATTAAGGCTTCAAACTAGAAGTTTAAGAGTAACTGATTACAAAGAAAAAAGCCATGAATACGATAAAAATATGTCGAACCTATATAAAAAAAACATTATTTTAACACCCTCTTCAGCTTGATTATGGAAATTGCAACAACAAAGCATGCAGCTTAATTCATAAAACAACATGACTAAAGAACCTTTAGTGAACATATCTGCAATTTGTTCCTTCGCTGGAATGTAGAATACGTTGATCTCCTTTAATCGGTTTTTACTTTGATGAAGTGACGGTCAATGTTAATATGTTTAGATCTATTATCATGATGAATCAGATCCGAGTGACACTGTGAGTCATTTGAGTATCCAGTCTAGGTCACCTGACTCATGGATCGTGGATTCAGGAGCATCTAATCATATGACAGGGGATAAAACATTATTTCATGAGTATTATCCACCCACACCAGATCACACATTCATAATAGCAGATGCATTTCCACTAGTTCTGTTTACCATTCGAATTCCTACTCGAATAATGATAGTGAAGTGCTTTTATGGCACGATAGACTAGGTTATCTTTGCTTCATGTATCTCTTTAAATTGTTTCCTCGTCTATTCAGCAATAAAAGTCCAAATTTATTCAAATGTGATGTGTGCCAATTTTCGAAACACACTCGTTGTATATCCAAGTGTTAAATATCAACCGTCTGAACTATTTAATGTGGTTCATACAGATGTATGGGGACCCTCTCATGTAAAACCTTTAAATGGTGCACGATGGTTCAATATATTTACGATCACCATACGAGAAACACTTTGCAATTTCAAGTGAAAGAAAAATCTGACAATGAAAAAATGTTTCATGCATTTCATTCTATGATACAAACTCAACTTGATGCAAAAATAATTGTTCTAAAATCTGATAAAATAACATTTGTTAGCAGAAAATGACAACGCAGTTTAGGTCTTTAGTTCGACAATGATCAGATTACAATCAAGTCTGGGAAAATAAAGAACATTCACAAATATTACATATGTGAACAGTGCCAGTTCCAGATACTGTTGAATTAGGAAGGTTATTTCTGTCTTATTTATTTATTAGGGCACAAACCGTGTGGCAGCAGGGTTTGTGAAGTTTATTTCTGGTTTACTTGGGGGCTAAGTATGGAAGGCGGCTGCCTAGGGTTTAGAGGCGGTTGGGTGTTTATTTTATTATAAAAAGGCAGTAGGCCTGCTGTGTAATCTATCTTTTTCAGAGAATTAATAAAAATAAAGTTTTCCAAAGCCATTCATCTATCTTTTCTAACATGGTATCGGAGCGTAGGTTCGATTAAACCCTACAAAGATGAATTACCGTGCAGCTTTCACAGGGGAGTTGATCAACCCGGTTTGTTGGTCAATCTTCGAACACCGGAGCAAACGGCGAGGAAGGAAACTTCAATAATTCCTCCCCGCTTGTTGGTTCCCGGTAAATTAAACGGCAAAAACTACCTTGAATGGTCACGGACCATCAAGCTAGCCATTGATGGATGCGGCAAGCTAGGTTTTTTGACCGGAGCAATCAAGGAACCGGTGCCAATGATCCCAAGCACGACTTGCGGTCGAGAAAACTCCATGGTCAAGGCATGGCCGATCAACTCAATGGAGCGGACCATAGCTAGACCCCATATATGTCTAAAACCGCCCAAGATATATGGGAAGCAGTCAAAGGGCTGTATTCCGATCTAGAGAACTCCTCACAGATCTACCATCTGAAAACCAGAATGTGGAATTTGAAGCAAGGAGGCATGGATGTGACATCTTATTACAATGAGATAGTCACACTTTGGCAAGAATTGGATATGTGTCATGCGGACACATGGGATTGTGCAGGGGACAGCACCAAATTTCAGAAAAGAGAGGAAAATGAAAGGGTTTATTCCTTTCTGGCGGGTCTGAATTATGAATTGGATGAGGTACGAGGTAGGATCCTTGGAAGGGATCCTCTCCCATCATTGAGAGAGGTGTTCGCAGAAGTCAGAAGGGAAGAGGCAAGGAGGAAGGTTATGCATAGTGGATCAGATTCCTTTCAAAATCAGAAAACTGGGGGACAAGACCTTGAATCATCTGCCTTGGTGACTGCTAAGGGTGATAACAGAGGCAAAAAACAGAAATTGTGGTGTGACCACTGCAAAAAACAGGGGCATAACAGGGACAATTGTTGAGCAATTCATGGCAAACCAGCCAACTGGAAGCCAAGGGGTCAATCTGGGAATGTTGGTGAGATAAGGAGCAACCAAGTGTCATCAGATCCAAGTCAGACAAGTCCTGGACAGATTTCTTTGACTAAGGAGCAGATAGAGCTACTGAGTAACCTGCTAGCAAGTCAGACACACATCCAGCCCTCCAAACCACAGTGTACCCTTGCTGAGTCAGGTATGACATCTGCTTTTACAGCCCTTGAATCCCACACTGGAGCACACTGGATCCTTGATTCAAGTGCAACAGATCACATGACCCCTTGCTCCAAAATGTTCAGTTCCTATTTTCCATGTGGAGGAAATCAGAAAGTGAGGGAGGCAGGTGGATCTTTTTCAGCAGTAGCTGGAAAGAGCTCAGTACCAATTACTGCCTCTATTACTCTTCATGATGTCCTCCATGTCCCCAAACTTTCTTGCAATTTAATTTCTGTTCACAAGTTGGCCTCAGCGGCCAACTGTAAATTAATCATTTCTCCTACTATTTGTGAGTTTCAGGATGTGACTTTGGGGAAGGTGATTGGCAGTGCTAGGATCAAAGGAGGACTCTACATCCTTGAGGAGGGGGATAGTTCAAAAAATAAATTGGCTCGTAAGAATCATTGTTTTAGTACTTCTAGTTTGTCATCTAGTGATGAAATAATGATATGGCATACTAGATTAGGTCACCCTAGCTTTGGGTATTTAAATAAATTGTTTCCTAAACTTTTTATTAATAAAAAGAGTTCTGATTTTCATTGTGAAATTTGTGTCTTGTCTAAACATAAGAGGAGCACTTATATTCAAAAATCCTATAGACCCACTAAACCATTTACTCTTATTCATAGTGATGTTTGGGGTCCTTCCAGACACCTAACTATGACTGGGAAGAGATGGTTTGTGTCCTTTATAGATGATCACACAAGAGTTACCTGGATCTATCTGTTAAAGGAGAAGTCTGAGGTTGAGAAAGCTTTTAAGCATTTTTATAACATGGTTAGCACTCAGTTTCATACACAAATTGAAATTTTAAGAACTGATAATGGAACTGAGTAATATAACAATCTTTTGAACAATTTTTTCTCTGAAAAAGGCATGATCCATCAAAGCTCATGCTCTAATACACCCCAACAGAATGGTGTGGCAAAAAGGAAAAATCAACATGTCCTGGAAGTGGTCAGATCCATCATGTTGTCCTCTAAGTGCCCTAAATTCTTGTGGGGTGAGGCTCTTCTCACTGCGGTTTATTTAATCAATAGACTTCCCTCTAAAATTTTGGACTTTAAAACTCCCTTAAATGAATTAAAAGAAAACTTTACACACACTAGATTGGTCCAGGATCTTCCTCTCAAAGTGTTTGGGTGTGTAGCATTTGCACACACCTATCACCAAGGGAAGTTGGATCCTAGAGCCACTAAGTGTATGTTTTTGGGGTATTCTGCCAATAAGAGGGGGTATAGGGTTTTTGATTTTGGTAAAAGAAGAGTCATAGAAACAATGGATATCACCTTTTTTGAGAACACAATGTACTATGACAAGCACCATCTTCAGGGGGGCATATGACTCAAGAAGATGTGGCTGATTGTCAGTACATTGTGGTTGGGGGTGATGAGTCTAGTATGCCAAATCCTATGGAAATCATCAATAATGAACAAGTACTGGAAGATCTGGGAGAAACAAGAGGTAAGTCACCTCGTGAGTGGCCAAACCCCTAAAACTCCCAGTACTACTCAAAGATTCTGGGGAAAAATATATTTTTGGACCTATCCTAAATCCAGAGAGCATGTGGAACCTCCAACTGGGACTGCCCAAGAACCTGAACGGGCACATCCTGGGCAATCAAATGATATGGAGGAATCTGAGTCACCAAACCTTGAGCCTCTAATCCCAGACCTTGATGCACAACCTGATACAAAACCCTTGGTCCCCAGATCTTGATGAACCATCCACTCCTAAGCATAAAAACAGTCCAGAAAACAGGCCGTGGTAAATAGTCCAGATCCTTTACTGGATGTCCCTATTGTAGTTAGAAAACCACCAAGGGCCTGCACTAAAACTCCTAGATACCCTTTACAAAACTACTTAACCTATCAAAATGTGTCATCATCCCACAAAGCCTTCCTTACTAGTGTGTCTGAACATCAAATTCCGAAGAATATTCAGGAAGCTCTATCTGTACCTGAGTGGAGGGCTGCTGTTCAGGAGGAAATCAGGGCTTTGGAGAAGAATGGCACTTGGGAAGTGGTGAATCTGCCATGGGGAAAGAAAGCTGTGGGGTGTAGATGGGTGTTCACCATTAAGTTCAAGTCTAATGGTGAGGTTGAGAGATATAAAGCTAGGTTAGTAGCCAAGGGCTACAGCCAAACCTATGGAATTGATTACTCTGAGACTTTCTCACCAGTGGCTAAGCTCAATACTATGAGGGTTGTATTCTCCATAGCTGTGAACCTAGACTGGCCATTGTTTCAACTTGATGTGAAGAATGCATTTCTTCATGGGACACTCAAGGAGGAAGTGTATATGGATCCTCCCCCAGGACTTGCTGGTCAGTTTGGAGGGAAGGTCTGTAGACTGAAGAAGTCTTTGTATGGGTTGAAGCAAAGTCCAAGAGCTTGGTTTGATAGGTTTATGCAGTTTGTCCTAAAGATAAGATTCAAGCAGGGGCACTCAGATCATACCTTATTTGTGAAGAGGTCCAAAGAAGGGAACATGGTGGTCCTAGTAGTATATGTGGATGATATCATCCATACCGGAGATGATGTGGATGGGAATAAGGATGAAACCTCCGATTCACCGAGTTTGGACCAAACCATTAATTCAGAAGTAAGTCTCGGGACTACAGAAGTTCCGTGGTAAGACCAATTCTGAAAGAATATCTCTATTCTATTCTCATAATCTACTCTTCTCTTAAACTACATAATCATAACTTAGATGAGCTTCCAAATGATGCTGAGATGGATAAAGGGCACTATCAACGTTTGGTTGCGAGACTGATCTATCTATCACATAAACGTCCAGATATTTCTTTTGTTGTAAGCGTCATCTATCAGTATATGCATGCCCCAAGAGTGGTCACTTGCAGACACCATTCAAAATTCTAAGGTATATTAAAGGAACTTCAAGTCAAGGGCACATGTTTTGACCAAGTGGAAATATCAGTATTAAAGGATACCTAGATGCAAATTGGACAAGATCCAAAGTAGACAGAGGTCTACATCTAGTTGGTACATTTTCTTAAGAGACAATTTGATGCAAATTGCACAAGATCCAAAGTAGACTGGACGTCTACATCTAGTTGGTGGACTTTCTTAGGAGATGATTTCATCGTGTGACGCATTAAAAAGCAAAACGGTGTTGCACGTAATAGTGTTGAGGCTGAGTACAAGGCAATTGCCCTTGGGATTTATCAGCTAAACTGGACTACGTACACGAATTCTGAGTGAACTAAAATTGGTGCCAACTGAGCCTATATGACTAGTTTGTGACAGTAAAACAGTTATCAGTCATACTTGTTAAAGCGTAATGCGCCGGCGAAGCGCCGGGTCAAGCTTTAGCGCTTTAAAGCGTAGGCGCCAAAAAAGAGCTGCTTAATCACTTAAAGCACGCAAAACAAAACAAAAATATGATGTTTTAATTGAAAACTAACCAAAAAAAACTAATAAATCCTATATAAACAATATAATACTTTAATAAAGCACTAAAACCAACCATTAAAACGACTTAACAATCAACCACAAAGCAATGATCAATGATGTCATCGTGGACACACAATAACAAACAAAAAGAAGTCTACGCAAACAAAACAAAATATATATATATATATATATATATATATATATATATATATATATATATATATATATATATATATATATATATATATATATATATATATATTTTCCTTAGGAATTACTAGAAACTAGTTAGGATGAAATACTACAAATGGTAAAACAAGATAAGTTTCATTTCCGTAGGAGTTACTAGTTATGATGAAATACTACAAAAGGTAATAACTAATAAGTGATCAATATATATTCGAATTCAATCACTGTCATATTGAAGTCCTTCATTCCCATTACTCTCATCAAATCCTACATACTCCACATCATCATTATTATCACACGAATCTTCTCCAACATCAACCTCTTCTTCCACCTCGGTTTCATCACTATCTTCAAATTCCTCCTTACTTTCATCAACTAGTGGAAATTTGCCTCTTGAAGTTGATGCTCTAGTAGGCCTTCTCTCATTCACCCCGCTAGCCTCTGCTACAACATTCCATGTCAAATCATCGTTATCATAAAAAACGGGTTGATCACCGGCATCCAATCTCTCCATCCTTCCAAGAAACCATTCATTGTTGACATCATCAATGTTCTTCAAAAGAATAGGATCTTCTATCTTGAAATTAGCACGAGCCTTGAGCTTTCGATTGTATTTCCCATACATTAAATCACGTAGCTGCTTGTGCTCAAGCTTAGTCCTTCTCTTTGTGTGTATCTATTCCACACAATTTCAATATTTGGATAAGCATAATATAATTTCATAAGTCTAAAAAATATAATTATTTGCTTGCCAAAATTGTTTTTGCTTACAAGCTAAAAAATGCTCCAGTTTCTTTCGCATCCCGAAGAACTTCTAGTAAGGTTGAGAATTTTAATTGCAAACTCTATCAAATTTGGCGTGCTATTTCCAAATATTTTCCCCCGATCGGCTTAGATTTGAAAAAAAAAAGTTTGATTAGTCAATCTCAAGCTCATACAAAAACAAATGATTTTTAAGTAAAAAGAAAGGAAAGTATTTATCGGGTGACATTTTTTGTGTTGGATCATTTCTTGCTTCAATGGCATATTGATTTCCAAACAAGCCATCAACATTCTTATATTTTGACAACTCAGTAAGAATGACCTTGGACCGAGCTTCACAGCTTGGTACCAATCTATCCATGCACTCGATAAATCCAGAGATGACTTCTTCCATCGGACTCAACTTTCGGATTGTGGTAATAAAGGTAGGGATTTAAATAGTAACCCGCAGAATGCAAAGGGTGATAAAGTTGACCGTCCCACATTTTATTAATAATTTTCAACATTTCTCACACTTTTTCTTGTTATTAGCAAAGCTATTCAAAATTGTTTCCTTTGATCTATCCATGACTTCATAAATGTAACCCATAGATGGCCTATTTTCATTGTCTGCAAGACGAAGAACAATCACTAAAGGTCCCATCAATTTAAATATGCATACGTCATTGTTCAAATAGATAGGATTGAAAACAAGTGCATTAGCTTCAATACCAGATGCATCCTTAGCCCACCTATTATCTTTCCACCTTGTTGACAAGAATATCTGTTAAAATATAGGTTAATACTATAGTTTAATATCTTTTATCTCTTTTCCTAAGTGTCCTAATGATGTAATTTGGACATTTTCCCTGTTTTTGTCTTCTTTCTGTTTTTGGCCCAGAGAAAACACTGTTCCTAGCCGTTGGCACTGTTCATAGCCGTTGGAACAGTGTTTTCTGGCTGTTGGAGGTTTTCTCTATATATTGTAACCTTCCCTTATGTTCTCCATAAGACTTATCTATCAATAATACAAAGTTTCCTCCTATCTTTTCTACATGGTATCGGAGCCTTGTGCTTAAAATCTTCATCTTCTTCCTCAATCCCATTTTTATGAGTTTTTTCAAAAACCACAAAAATGGCATCTAATGCTGATTCCTATGATGTAACTCCAGCTTCAACTGGAGCTTCTCTCAATCAAGGGGGTAGCAATGATAACTCCCATCTCCTTACTAACCACAGGTTCGATGGTAACAATTACCATATGTGGTCCAAATCTCTGCTCATGTTTATTGCTGGAAAGAGCAGAGAGGGGTATTTAACTGGAGATATCACTGAGCCTCCTGCTAATGATCCTCAATTGAGGCAATGGAAGGCTGAGAACAATCTGATTATGTCATGGCTTGTGGGGTCTATGACCAAGGAGCAAAGTGAGAACTTCATGTTCTACAATTCTGCTGCAGAAATCTGGTCTGCTGTCCATGACCTCCACTCCAAGAAGGACAATACTTCTGCCATATATGATCTAAAGTCAAAATTGAAGGATCTAAGGCAAGGGGATCAAGATGTCACTCGGTACTACAATCAGCTGAACAAATTATGGCAACAACTCGATCTTTTCAGTGATTACAAATGGAAGTGTATTGCTGATGCAAAAGTCCACAAGGACAATACTGAAAACGACAGGGTCTTTACTTTCCTTATGGGTCTAAGCCCTAGTCTTGATGATGTAAGGGGTAGAATTCTTGGCAAATCTCCCCTACCTGGCCTCAAGTCTGCTTTTTCTGAAGTCAAACATGAGGAGAGTAGGAGAAATCTGATGCTGGGAACTCAACCCCACCAACCCTCTGTTCAAACTGATGTTTCTGCCTCTGCTCTTTTCTCAAAAGGTGGTCCACCTTCTGGTCCACCTCCTAGAAACAAGAAGGAGAGGCCCTTTTGTGATAATTGCAAGAAAGTTGGACATCAAAGAGATTCATGCTGGAAGCTATATGGAAAGCCTGCTGATTGGAAACCCAGAAATGGGGCTGGAAAGGAGTCTCAGGGTCTGCCATCTGCTCATATGAGTGAGGATGCTCCTAGGGAAACACCTAGAGAGGCACCTGCTTTCTCACATGAACAAATGGAAATTCTGAGGAGACTCATGCAATCTGCTCCTAACTCTGCCACTCCTTCCACAACTTCACAACTTCATTATACTATTTCAGACCATGATCAACAACAATGGATTGTTGATTCTAGTGCCTCTGAACATATGACTGGGAATAGGAGGTTGTTTCACTCTCTTATTCCCTGTAAACAGGAAAGGTTTGTGAAAATT
This sequence comes from Gentiana straminea, assembly GCA_036785695.1. NCBI lineage: Eukaryota > Viridiplantae > Streptophyta > Magnoliopsida > Gentianales > Gentianaceae > Gentiana > Gentiana straminea. Next base: position 5,860,716 of record JAVUPR010000224.1, on the reverse strand, counting down.
GCAGATGGATCTACCTCCAGAGTTCATGGGGTAGGATCCATCAGTTTCTCAAGGAATATCATCCTTGATCAGGTGCTCTATGTACCAAATCTGTCCTGTAATCTCTTATCTGTGAACAAATTGACAAAGAAACAGAACATTTCGTCATTTTTCATGACAATAAGTGTGTTTTACGGAGACCAACTCGGGAAGATGATTGGCAATGCTAGTGCAACATCCGGCCTCTACATGCTACCTCGTTTTATGTGAATCCGAGAATGATCAAGACTCTGCTTTTGTGTCTGATTCTGTTTTGAACAACTGTAGTGACAAAATTCTGTTATGGCACTACAGATTGGGTCACCCCAATTTTATGTATTTGAAGAGGCTCATGCCTCACTTGTTCATTAATAAAAATGTCTCTCAATTTCAATGTGAAGTTTGTTGTATAGCTAAACAGTGTAGGACTGTGTATCACTCCAAGTCTCATACTCCTTCTAAGCCCTTCCACCTTATACACAGTGATATTTGGGGACCTTCCAAGGCGAAGAATATCACTGGTACAAGATGGTTTATCACCTTCATTGATGACCACACCAGACTTTGATGGGTGTTCTTAATGAAGGAAAAGGCTGAAGCTGGTCCTATATTCATGAACTTCTATAACATGATCAAAACACAGTTTGATACTGATATCAAGATACTGAAATCTGATAATGGATCAGAATATCTTGAAAAACAACTTGGAAAATTCTTTGGGGAGAAGGGCATAGTTCACCTAACTTCTTGTGTTGACACTCCCCAACAAAATGGGGTGGTGAAAGGAAAAACAGGGCATCTCCTTGATACGCAAGTGGCCCTCATGTTTGCCATGAAGGTGCCAAAGCATTTCGGGGAGAGGCTGTCCTGACTGCCACTTATCTGATTAACAGGATGCCATCTAGGGTGTTGAATTTTAAAACCCCTGTTGATGTTCTGTCTGAAAGTTTACCATCAAGACACTTGATCCAAAACCTTCCTCCTAAGGTTTTTGGATGTACTGTGTATGTCCACAATCACCACAGGACCAAACTTGAACCTAAGGCATTCAAGTGTGTATTGGCTATTCTCCAAGACAAAGAGGGTACAAATGCTACTGCCCTCAAACCAGAAAGTTTTTTAACATATTGGATGTTAACTTCTTTGAAGAAAAACCCTTCTTTGATCAAGAAGGAATCAAATAGAACTTTATTTCCTCCTCTCAAGGATGGGATATGAGTCCTAGCACTTTGAATTCTTTGGATGAAGGAAGGATAAATCAAGAGGAAGTCATTACCTCTGATAGTATTCAACCTTCATCTAGTCTGAATCCTGAAAAAGGATCCTTGTGCCCAAGACCTCCTATTCAACTAGTGTTTACCAGGAGAAACAGGAATAATCTTGAGGTCCAAAGAGATCAAAATCAATCAGACAATATTAATCTTGAAGTTCAAGAAGATCAAAATCATTCTAAGGAAGTTACTACCTCAGAATCTCCAGAAAGATCTGTTAGCACTGTGAACTATGATGATAAACCCATTGCTGTGAGAAAAGGAACTAGAGCTTGTACTCAGTACCCTCTATACAATCTTTTGGCAATTGAGAACATCTCTAGTTCCTACCAAGTGTTTGTACAAAACTTGGACAAGCATCACATTCCCACATCTATTCAGGATGCCTTGGGATTTCCTGAGTGGAAAAAGGCTGTTCATGAGGAGCTACAAGCTCTAAATAATAATCACACTTGGACCTTGACTTCTCTCCCCAAGGGAAAGAAAACAGTAGGATGCAAGTGGATTTTCACTTTGAAATACAACTCTGATGGCACCATTAACAGGCATAAGGCTAGATTGGTTGCTAGGGGTTACACTCAGACTCATGGCATAGATTACCAGGAGACTTTTGCACCAGTGGCAAAATTAAACACCATCAGGGTGCTCCTATCTATTGCTGTGAATCTTGATTGGCCCTTACACCAATTAGATGTAAAAAATGCTTTCCTAAATGGTGACCTAAATGAGGAAGTGTACTTAAGATTGCCTCCTGGAATTGACTATCCAGGAGTAGAAAATAAGGTGTGCAAATTGCACAAAGCTCTCTATGGACTGAAACAATCCCCCAGAGCTTGGTTTGGTCGATTTACCAAAGTTGTCAAGAATCTTGGGTTCATACAAGGTCAAGCTGATCATACTATGTTCACCAAGGTGTCTCCTACTGGTAAAAGGGTCATCCTCATTGTATATGTGGATGACATTATCATAACTGGGGATGATGCCCCTGAGATTGAATCTCTAAAGCATTGTCTTGCAAAAGAGTTTGAGGTTAAAAACCTTGGACAAATGAAATATTTCCTGGGAATGGAAGTGGCTAGATCTAAGGAGGGGATTTTCATATCCCAAAGGAGGATTTTCATATCCCAAAGGAAGTACATTTCTGACCTTCTTACTGAAACAGGGATGCTTGATTGCAAACCTGCCTCCACTCCTATTGACCCTGGGGTGAAGTTGGAAAAGGAGAGTAAATCTGCCCCTGTGGATGTAGGCAGATACCAAAGACTGGTGGGAAAATTGATTTACTTGGCTCATACTAGACCAGACATATGCTATGCAGTGAGTCTGGTCAGCCAATTTATGCATCATCCTTGTCAAGAGCACCTTGATATTGTCCATAGGATGCTAAGGTATCTAAAGGGGACAACTGGTCAAGGTCTTATTTTCAAGAAATCTAAAGACAGAAAGATCCAAGTCTTCACCGATGCTGATTGGGCAGGGTCTGTAATTGATAGACGGTCTACTACAGGCTATTGCTCATTCTTCTGGGGAAATCTCACAACTTGGAAGAGCAAGAAACAACCAGTGGTTTCAAGAAGCAGTGCAGAGGCAGAATTAAGGGCCTTGGCCCTATGTATCCGTGAAGGACTGTGGCTCAAAAAGATCCTGGTTGACCTACACATCAAGCAAGAGCATCCCATTCTTCTATCTTGTGATAATGTGTCTGCTATCAACATGTCTGAGAATCCCATTCATCATGATAGATCCAAACATATAGACATTGACAGACACTTTATCGAAGAAAAGGTTGAAGGTCAAGACATCAGTATTGAATTCATACCCTCTCAAGATCAGGTGGCTGATATTTTCACTAAGGGTTCTGCTCTACCTATATTTACCAGAATGAGAAGCAAGCTTGGCTGTTATTCCATCCACAACCAAGCTTGAGGAGGGGTGTTAAAATATAGGTTAATACTATAGTTTAATATAGTTTAATATCTTTTATCTCTTTTCCTAAGTGTCCTAATGATGTAATTTGGACCTTTTCCCCGTTTTTGTCTTCTTTCTCGTTTTTGGCCCGTAAAACACTTTCTAGCCGTTGGCACTTGTTCATAGCCGTTGGAACAGTGTTTTCTGGCTGTTGGAGGTTTTCTCTATATATTGTAACCTTCCCTTATGTTCTCCATAAGGCTTATCTATCAATAATACAAAGTTTCCTCCTATCTTTTCTACAATATCCTCCTCAAATCATTTTGAAATTTATGTAGGTTTCTCAATGTGGTAGCAAAACGCGTGATTCCATGCTTTGCTAGCTCTTTGAGTGAACCCCCATATTATGTGCAAAACACTAGCATGGAAATAGATGAAACCAACAAAAGTAATCGCCTTAGAAATGGTTTTGCAGACAATAAGAATCTTCCCAATGTCCTCTAGCATTAAATCAACGCAATGTGTGGCACATGGAGTCCAAAACAAAATTTTCCTCCTATCCATTAGTAGCTTCCCTAAAATATTAAAAACCAAATAAGAATAATAATGTCAAATTGCAAGATTAATAACAAGATTCTAAAATTTAGAGACTATAAATGTTAAGGAATACCGGCTAGTTTATAATTTGATCCATTGTCCATAATTACTTGAACAACATTCTTCTCTCTAACTCGATCAACATACTTCTCAAGCCACTCACATATCAACTCGTCATCCTTAACCTGGCTTGATGCATCAACATAATCCAAAACCATTGTCCCTTTAAAATTATTAGCCAAAAAATTTATCAACGTTCTATGTATTCTATCTTCCCAACCATCAGCCATGACTGAACCTCCATATTTCTCAGTCTCATCCACATTCTCCTTCAACCTATCTTCAATCGTGACAACTGCCTTATTCAATATAATCACTCTTATTTCATGACAAGAAGGCAGCTTCATATTCGGCCTAGCCTCACCTATAGCTTGAATCATTTCCTTGAAGCTATCTAAATTGGTCAAATTAAAACCCAACGTACCATCATAGAAAAAGTAACCAATCTTTTCACACGCCCGCTCAGTTTAGGGTTAACACTTTCAGTGATGCTTGTTTGCCTCAACTTCAGCGCTTTAGACTTATTTTTCTGAATAAATTGGTCCATGGGACCTTTTGTACTTCCACCACTACCACTTCCAACACTTGAAAACTCTTTTTCTTGGTTGTGGCGATTCTTCAACTTCATCACCATCTTCATCATCTCCAGCATGAATCATACCCCCATACAATCCCATAGTCATTTGTTTTTTCTCGCTTTTTATTCATAGCCTCCAACAACTCTTCCCGGACAGATCGTGGGCATTCAGTACACTTTTGACACCTTTAAAATCATTACTGCCGACTCTCCATCCTTTGAAATATGTTAAAAGTGTACTAAATGCCCACAAACTGTCCGGGAAGAGTTGTTGGAGGCTATGAATAAAAAGAAGAGAAAAAAAACAAGTGACTAGGGGATTGCATGGGGGTGTGATTAAATGCTTTTTTTGATGTTGGAGATGGAGATGAAAAAGATGATGAAGTTGAAGAATTGCCACCATCAAGAATAAAGAGTTTTTCAAGTGTTGGAAGTAATTCAAATGGTAGTGGTGAAAGTACGAAAGGTCCAATGGACCAATTTATTTAGAAAAATAAGTCTAAAGCGCCGAAGTTGAGGCAAACAAGCATCACTGAAAATGTTAACCTAAACTGAAAGGGCTGGCATGTGAAAAGATTGGTTTCTTTTTCTATGATGACGCGTTGGCTTTTAATTTGACCAATTTTGATAGCTTCAAGGAAATGATTCAAGCTATAGGTGAGGCTGGGCCGAATATGAAGCCACCTTCTTATTATGAAATAAGAGTGCCTATATTGAATAAGGCAGTTGTCACGATTGAAGACAGGTTGAAGGAGAATGTAGATGAGACTGAGAAATATGGGTGTTCACTCATGGCGGATGGTTGGGAAGATAGAAGACATAGTACATCGATAAAAAAAATTGGCTAATAATCCTACAGGGACAATGTTTTTGGATTCTGTTGATGCATCAAGTCAGGTTAAAGATCGCGAGTTGATATGTGAGTTGCTTGAGAAGTATGTCGATCGAGTTGGAGAGAAGAATGTTGTCAAAGTAATTACGGACAATGGATCAATTTATAAACTAGCCGGTATGCCTTAACATTTATACTCTCTAAATTTTAGAATCTTGTTATTAATATTGCAATTTGACATTATTATTCTCATTTGATTTTTAATAATTTAGGGAAGCTACTAATGGATAGGAGGAAAATTTTTTTTTTTTGGACTCCATATGCCGCGCATTGCGTTGATTTGATGCTAAAGGACATTGGGAAGATTCTTATTGTCCTCAAAACAATTTCTATGGCGATTACTTTTGTTGGTTTCATATATCGCCATGCTAGTGTTTTGCACATAACGTGGGAGTTCACCCAAAGAAGAGAGCTAGCAAAGCATGGAATCACGCGTTTTGCTAGCACATTCCTCACATTGAAAAGCTTGCATAAATTTCAAAATGATTTGAAGAGGATGTACTTGTCAACAAGGTGGAAAGATAATAGGTGGGCTAAAGATGCATCGGGTATTGAAGCTAATGCACTTGTTTTCAATCCAACCTTTTGGAACAATCTTCGTCTTGCGGATAATAAAAAGAGGCCATCTATGGGTTACGTTTATGAAGCCATGAATAGATCAAAGGAAGCTAATAACAAGAAGAAGTGTCATGAAGTGTTAAAAAATATTGATAAAAGGTGGGACGGTCAACTTCATCACCCTTTGCATGCTGCGGGTTACTATTTAAATCCCAACTTTAATAATCACAATCCGAAAGCTCAGTCCGATGAATTAGTCACCTCTGGATTTATCGAGTGCATGGATAGATTGGTACCAAGCCGTGAAGCTAGGTACAATATCATTCTTATTGAGTTGACAAAGTATAAGAATGTTGAGGGCGTGTTTGGAAATCAATATGCCATTGAAGCAAGAAATGGTCCGACACAAAAAATGGCACCCGTTAAATACTTTCCTTTAATTTTTACTTAAAAAGCATTTGATTAATATGAGCTTGAGACTATTAGTACGTGACTAATCAAACTTTTCTTTCAAATCTAAGTTGTTTGGTGGAAAACATTTGGAAATAGCCCGCCAAATTTGAAGGAGTTCGCGATTAAAATTCTTAGCCTCACTACAATTTATTTGGGATGCGAAAGAAATCGGAGAATTTTTAACTTGTAAGCAACAATAGTTTTGGCAAACAAATAATTATATTTTTTAGACTTATGAAATTATATTATGCTTATCTAAATATTGAAATTATGTGGAAAAGATACACACAAAGAAAATGACTAAGCTTAACCACAAGGGCTACGTAATTTAGTGTATGTGAAATACAATCAATAGCTCAAGGCTCGTGCTAATTCCAAGAAAAAAGAAGATCCTACTCTTTTGAAAACATTGATGATGTCAACAATGTATGGTTGCTAGTAAGGATGCAGAGATTGGAAGCCGGTGATCAACCCGTTTTTTATGATAATGATGATTTGACATGGAATGTTGTAGCAGAGGCTAGTGGGGTGAATGAGAGAAGGCCTACTAGAGCATCAACTTCAAGAGGCAAATTTCAACTAGTTGATGTAAGTGAGGAGGAATTCGAAGATGGTGATGAAACCGAGGAGGAAGAAGAGGTTGATGTTGGAGAAGATTCGTGTGATGATGATGATGATGATGATGATGTGGATGATGTAGGATTTGATGAGAGTAATGGGTATGAAGGGCTTCAATATGACAGTGATTGAATTCGAATATTGATCACTTATTAGTTATTACCTTTTGTAGTATTTCATCCTAACTAGAAGTCTAGTAACTCCTAAGGAAACTTATCTTGTTTTTTTTGCGTAGACTTCTTTTTGTTTGTTATTGTGTGTCCTCGGTGACATCATTGATCATTGTTTTGTGGTTGCTTGTTAAGTCGTTTTGATGTTTTAATGGTTGATTTTAGAGCTTTATTAAAGTGTTATATTGTTTATATATGATTTAATAGTTTTTTTGGTTAGTTTTAATTAAAACATCATTTTATGTTTTGCGCGCTTTAAGTGAGTCAGCGGCGCTTACTGTATTTAGTTTGGCAACAGGGGTAAAGGTCTTGATAGTCAATCCCACAAGATTGAGTGTAACATGTTGCAACTAGCGTTGCCTTATGTCGATTAGACTTTCATGGGGGTTGCACTTCACAATATCCATTTGCATCCTACCAGCTTCTTGCCTGGTGGTAGGTTTATTTTTTCTCGAGAGCACTTAGCCCTTCTTGTATAGCATTCCTTCATTCAGGGAATTTAAGGGCTTGTTCAACAGATCCAGGAACTTGAATCTTATCAAGATTACACAAGAAATTTTTGTATGATGGATAAAAATTCTTATAGGAAATAATGTTATAAATAGGGTGTGAAATGCAACTCTTTATGCAATAGGTATGTGTTGGAAGTTAAGTTATGTTTTAAGTCGGCTTAAGTGCCTTAGGGCTTAGTTAAATGTTTTTTACTATGTTATTCTTTGTTTTGCCCTTATTAGGTAGAATAAAAAGGTTTCATGAGGGCCAAGGTTTGGTAGGTTGGTCTAGGGCCGCGAGGTGGCTAGTGAAGTCTACTTATTCCATTTTGTATTGGAGAATATGATGTAATAAAATAATAATAAAGTCGACTAGTGTTTAATTATTCTAGGGATGAAGTTGTCTTTTCTGTGTATTTATTTCTTGGGCTCTACTCTATGTAATTCCTATATAAGTAATGAAGTGTTGGAGTGGGATCATTCATACAAGATCTCTCTTTTCTGAAACCATTGTATTTCACATGGTGTCAGAGCCATCAATTTGCCTTCACCCGTTCTTTTCTGTCTTGAAAAAAAAAACCAGTTCAGCCACACCATGTCAATAGTACCCGACATGGAGAATAAGTCGTCGGATAATCTGACTCTCAATTTGTTCAGGCCCTTTGGCCTCAATACCGTCTATTACGTCAGTTAAGTTGAACAGGAAAAACTACACACTGTGGTCCCGATCAGTGGAGATCTATTTAACAGGAAGAGCCATGGATCATCATCTTCTCAAAGACAAACCGGAGAAGGATGATCCATGAAACGTGTTCTGGAGGCAAGATGATGCCCAGATTATGTCGCTCATGCTGAGTAGCATTGAGCCAAATATCGGATCAATGCTGCTGTATCTAAATAGTGCCAAGGACATGTGGACTCGGCTCAAACAGATGTATTCAGGTTCGGATAATCTGTCACGAATTTATGATGTATGCCGGCAGTACTTTCAATTGGAACAGGGTAGTCAAACCCTAGAAATGATAAAATTCGTGAACTAATGTGTTCATGATTCAAGAAAATGAAAGTAGGAAATCTAGGCTCAAACCCATATAAGAGGAAGGGTCTCATCCCCCAAAAACTAGGTTGTGGGGTGAGGGAAGTCCATCTCTTAATATGATGGGTGATACAATAGCAAGTTCCCAATGTGGACAACTTTAACAAGAAAACTATTATTCGCAGGTGATGAGCGTTTGTGAAGAACGCAATCTCTATCAACCACTATCGGACGATGTGAGCTGAATGAAGAAACAGTGAACTGACATGGATGTGGTTCGGTTTTTATCTGGATTGTGGGCTGAAGCCGGTACGGGCTCAAATTCTCGGAGGAACGGCCCTACCAACCCTGTTAAAGGTATTTTCGAGGCTCCAACGAGCCCAGATCAAGCCAAGTCATAATGAAAAACAGTTTGATATGTTATGGAGGAAAAATCTGCATTAACTGCCTCCACCCCAAGTTATCGTGGTGGCATGGGTGGAAGAGGATACCGGGGTGGCCGTTCTAATCGAGGAGGTCGTTCTGGTCGTGGATTGGTGCGATGTGACCATTGTGGCCGCACCAACCACATCATCGACAACTGCTGGGACCTTCATGGTAAGCCTGCCGGAACTGCAAATCAAGCTGTGGCATCCTCTCTCAAAGTATTGGAGAACAAAAGTCCGTCTGGGGCATCCTCCCAAGCCGTAGCAAATCTGGTGCAGTCGGATAAGGTCTTTTCGTCCTGCTTGTTGACCAAGAAAAGTTTGTGGATTCTCGATTCGGGAGCCACTGAACACATAACCGGTTCGATCCAACCTTTCTCTCACTATAATAAACTGTCAAACCCTAAATGTGTCACTTCAGCCAATGGTTCTTCTACGGTTGTCAGTATCGGTAACGCATATCTTACTCCTAGTATTCACCTTCCATCCACATTACATGTTCCTGATTTCCCGTTAATCTTTTATCCATTAGTAAAATGACAAGATCTGAATTGCTCGATAACATTCATTCCTCATTCGTGTATTTCACAGGATCTCCAGACGAAGAAATGGATTGGTACGGGTCATGAGAGTGGAGGACTCTATCATTTTGACGATTCCGGTAGTTCACCTGTTGCTCTTCACACAAATTTGTCTCCCTTTGAGTGGCATTTTCAGTTAGGCCACCCATCCCTGTCTGAAAACGCCAATTGAAGGCATAAATAATATTGAGTCATTGTCGTGTGAGTCTTGTCAGCGCACAAGCGATCCTCTTTTAAAGTTAGTAGTCATAGGAGACCAACTCCATTTGAACTTGTTCACTTAGATGTTTGGGGTCCTTTCCATATCCCTTCCAATAAATTTCGTTATTTTGTTATACTTGTGGATGATTGTTCTTGTATGACTTGGCTTTAATTAAGTCTCGTACCGAAATTATATCTTGCTTTAATTTATTCCATCAAGAGGTCAAAACTCAGTTTAATCATCGTGTGCGGATTGTTCAGTCTGATAATGCCAAAGAATATATACACCAATTTTCTCGATTTCTATCTGAGCAGGGTATTATTCATCAGTCATCTTGTCCCCATACTCCGCAACAAAATGGCGTGGCGGAAATGAAAAACCGTCATCTAATTGATGTTGCTCGTACCTTAATGATTCATACAAATGTTCCTAAATATTTTTGGGGAGTTGTTGTTCTGACCGCGTGTCGATCAATTAATCGTATGCCTACAAAAAACCTAGAAGGAAATTCACCATTTTCCATTCTTTTTCCTGCAGAGTCTCCCTTTCCGGTCTCACCAAAAGTATTTGGGTGTGTCTGCTATGTTCAAAACTTAGGGCCTGGCTTTGATAAATTTGATCATCGGGCTACTAAGTGTGTCTTCCTAGGGTATTCTCGTACACATAAAGGCTACCGTTGTTATAGTCTTACACTTGGGAGGTAATTTGATTTCTTGGAAGAGTAAGAAGCAACATGTAATAGCCAGGCCAAGTGCAGAAGCCGAGTATTGAGCCATGGCTCATGCGTGTAGTGAGCCGACTTGGATCAGGTATTTCTTGGAAGAGATGTGTATGGAGACTGATGGACCGATTCCCCTCTATTGTGATGATCAAGCTGCTCTGTACATTGCGTCTAATCCTGTTTTTCATGAAAGGACTAAACATATTGAGGTGGACTGCCACTTTGTTCGTAAAATGTTCTTATCAGAAGAAATTTGCACACCATTTGTTGGCTCAAGAGATCAATTAGCTGATGTTCTCACTAAAGCTTTGTTCGGGAATCGTCTCAAGATTATACCTAGCAAGTTGGGCATGTATGTTCCAACTTGAGGGGGAGCGTTGGAAAATATGATGTAATAAAATAATAATAAAGTCGGCTAGGGTTGTGTGGTTTCGGCTAAGGTTTAAATATTCTAGGGGTGAAGTTGTCTTTTAAGTGTAATTATTTCTTGGGTTCTACTCTATGTAATTCCTATATAAGTGAATGAAGTATTGGAGTGGGATCATTCATACAAGATCCCTCTTTTCTAAAACCCTTGTATTTCACAACAGTACTCATTTTTTGATATATCAATAAAATATCTTTCGAAAAATTCTACATGGTATCAAAGCCATGGTTCTCTCTATAAATCGTAGTTAGATCGATGGCAGACTTGATGAATTATAAGGCGGCTGTGAACGGTGAAAGCACACTAATCTCCTCTGAAGTGTTGCCAGGGTCTGCAGGGGTCCGATCCCGCATAACGAAGAAGACTCGGCAGCTCCCTCTCGCTTCAGTTTTGTTATCCACATGAAAGCTTACGGGAAATAATTATCTCAAGTGGGCTCAGATGGTTTAAGCTTGCCGTTGATGGCAAGTAAAAGTTGGGATACCTGACTATCAATATTAAAGAGCCTGGTCAGGATGATCCAAAGCTGAAAACATGGAAGTCCGAAAATTCAATGGTGATGGCAAGGCTTATTAATTCGATGGAGCCAACAATAGCTAGGCCACGTACGTTCTTGCCGACTGTAAAGGATATATGGTTAGCAGTAGAGAGATGTACTCAGATTTGGAAAACTCTTCCCAAATCTATGAACTAAAGGCGAGAATATGGGCTATGAAACAAGGGTCGAAGGACGTCACAACCTACTATAATGAGATTGTGACCTTATGGCAAGAACTTGATATGTGTCGTGAGGATGAGCGGACTTGTGCAACTGATGTTGTTAAGTTTCAGAGAGGGAAGAGAACTAAGGAGTCTTCTCGTTTCTAGCAGGTCTTAACACAAATCATGAAGAAGTGAAAGGCAGGATCTTAGACAGAAAGGCGTAGTCTTCTTTGCGTGAAGCCTTCTCAAAAGTAAGGCGTGAAGAATCTAAAAGGCATGTTATGAACAATGAGGTTCAAGGAGAGCCAGGGTCTTTAGCCTTGGCTGTGGGGAAGGTGGGTTTATCATTTTTACTTCTCCAAAGCTAACATTTACGACTACACTCCAAAGAAAGAGGACTCCCTCATAATAAAAAAGATTCTACATATCTGAAACCTCATTTTGAATAGAGATTGTGGTCCTTCAAATAGCATTGCAGTGGTTAAAAAATGGGTCAATAAGGACATGGTGTGCCTTAAATTAGCTTACAGCTACTTTAGGATAACCCATGAACCACGTGAGTGAGGTAGAACTGTTTGGAGTCACTTTGTAACGATAGGCTCCTTACTTCTGATAAACTTGTTTATATGGAGATTGACCCGATTTGTTGTCTTGACTCACAGGAGTATGAGTCTACTCAACACCTCTTTTTTACATGCCCTTGTGTAGGTGAAATTTGGAGAAATATCAAGCACTGGCTAGGGATCAGAAGAAGTATGTCCACCCTAAAGAGTGCAATCAAGTGGTTACGCAAGGAAGCTCAGCGGACTGGCATCCGTGCTCAGGCCAGAAGGATTGCTTTAGCTGCTACTGTTTACCATATTTGGTGTGTGCGGAATATCATGTTATTCAAGGGGACGCACACCACCATTGAGAAGGCCACCTTTTGGATTAAAGTCCATGTCTTTTGCATTTTACATAGACTGTACCCGCACCTTCAGAAGGATGGACAAGGTTGAGCAGAGGCCTATTGTTTGTTTTTTGAGAGCTTGTTCAGGCTCCCCTAGTTTTGGTCTACTTTGTTATTCTTTGACGGGACGATCTACCTTGTTGGTCACTCTTCTTTTGATTTTCTAGTCTTAGATGGGGGGCTTGTTGACCTTTTGCTTGTTAGTGTTAGATGGGGGCCTGCCCCACCGACCACTTCATTTGCATCTCTTCACGGGGGCCCTGCTAGCTTTGCTTGTGCAACCTTCTTGTTGTTGGTTTCGTGTTGTTGTTGGTCAGTGACCTTTTTGTTTTTCTTTTGCTAAATCCCAAGCATGTTGCGATATGTTGGAGCGGTCGTTTTGCCAGGATGGGTTTTCATGCCGCGTGGTGCTATTGCTGGAGTATGTTGCATGAAACCCTTGTTGCTCCCCTTTTGTTGTTTATGGCTTGATGATTCTAGGTTTGTTGGGATCATTCTGTCTGGGGTTGTTTGTGATCATTGCATGATATACAAGCTGCATTATGCAACAAGTAAACCACCCTAGACAACCCCCATGTTGCGCTCCCGGTTGGAGGTTTTTTTTTTTTTTTTTTTGGGGAGGGGGGGGTGTTGAACCTCAGGATGGCTTTTGGTTCATTTCATTTTGCATCATTCTACCGATGGTTTTGGTGCCATGCTACAGATTTGTCTATATCCATACCTATAGGGTTGTATTTTTCCTGAGTACACCCAGTGTTTTGTACAGTCCTTTTGATCATTTACATATTTTACATTTCATAAAAAAAAAATTAAAGAAAAAAAAAGGCTGCCTCTCTCTCAATAGCCACCATAAAAATAAAAATCTTAAACTAAATACAAATTAAATAAATATTGGGGAAATGAAGGAGAAGGACATAAATATTTCATCAATTGAGTAGAAGGACACTCTTTTGAAACTTTTGCATAAAGGACAAAACTATTTATTCACTGTCAAAATTCACTTGTGTTCGAAATTCACTGTTTAAATTCACTGCCGAAATTCACTGTCGAAATTCACTAATTTTCAAAATTCATTGTCGAAATTCACTAATTTCGGGATTCACTGAGGAGATTCAATGATTTTCGGAATTCACTGTTTGTCCTTCTCGCTATAAAAATTATGCAGTTGTCCTTCTCCCTATAAAAAATATGTAGCTGTCCTGTTACTTAAAAATATTCCACATTTTGTCCTTATCCCTAATTTCCTAATAAATATTCCAGCGGTAAGGAGAGTAGAGGACAAGGTGGATGTTTGTTATAAGATCTGTTGTTATTATTATTTATTTGTTGTATTTTAAATTAATCCCTGGATTAATCAACTATCTAAACACACTAGAAACACTCATTCTGCTTTACCTTATACTGCATCTTGCCCATTTAACCTCATAGAAAATGATGTATGGAGGACATCTAGGGTGAAACATATCAACGGTAATCGATGGTTTGTTATATTCATGGATGATTATACAAGACTAACTTGGACTTTTCTTATGAAAGAAAAATCTGAAGTTGGGAAAATATATAGAAACTTTCGTAAAATGATATTGACTCGGTTTGATGCTAAAATTATGTTTTATGGACTGACAATGTAAAAAAAGAATATTTTGAGAAAAACTTGGGTTCTTATCTTAAAGAGCTAAGGTATTCTCCACATCAGCAGTTGTGCATCTGAGAGGAAAAAAACCGTCACTTACTCGAAGTGGGAAGATCCGTTATGTTCACTATGAACATACCCAAGTACTTATGGGGTGATGCAATCTTAACAGCTACCTATTTAATTAATAGAATGGCTAGTAGAGTTGTTAAATTTAAATCTCCCTAGCAAGTTTTCCCGAAATTCTTTCCTAACAGTCATCTCAATGCTTCTTTACTTGTTAAAATATTTGATTGTATAGCATTTGTGCAAGTTTCACCCAAAAACAAAGGAAAATTTGATCCTAGAGCCATTAAATGTGTTCTTAGGTTACTCACAAAATCAAAGGGGGTATAAATGTTATTCTCCCATTGATAAAAAATCAACTTCAGGGATGTTACCTTCTTTGAGAACAAACCTTTCTTTTATTCTCAAATCTCAAGGAGATGATTTTTGTTAGGAACCTAGGGTTCCCGAACAAAGAGTTATAGTTTTAGTCGAAGAAATGAGAGGGAAGCCAGAGAAGAAGGGAAAGAAGGTAGAGGAGAAGAAACAGAGCAGAGAATTGCGGGTGTATTGATATATTCCAAAAGTTATCATTTACAATCTAAGAGCCCAGTATTTATAGTAACCGACTCACTTGAAGCTAATTACACATTATTAAACGAGCTAACTCGGCTCAGCCCGGAGAACTCGGCTCGTAACACTTAGGGTCCTGACATCACCTCCCTCTTAAGAGCTTCCTTGACCTCAAGGAAGTAGGAAAACCTTATTGTTTGGCTGAAATGGCTGTAATGGATTAACCCCATGAAACAATCAATCTTCGAATCTTCATTACACTATCAAATCTCTCAGTCTGCAAGTCCCATGGATTCTCTTGACATATTAGCTTCCATATCATCTTGACAAACTAATACATGCATTATCTGCATTATCTTCTTAGCCTCACATGCCGCTTCCTTCCCCTCAAAAACATCCTTGCCCTCAAGGATGTGTAAGAAACCGCAAATGGGCCAGGATCCCAAATGAAAACTGTCAACTTAATAGCAACTACACCCTCGTCAAGACTCGAAGATCAAATCAACTCATGTTCCATACAAACATATTCCTCAAATTTAATGATGTAGTTCCCACCCTCCACTTTAATCATGGGTTTCGTGACTTTCTCACCATTGCCACAAATGTCTTTATAGTCACAATCAAAAGGACAAAAACTATCACAAGTTATAGATGAGTGAACCATACTTGCAAGGATATGTTCCAACTGTGAACTTTTGGCTTTAAGATCTAGGAGAGTCAGTAGCTTCATGAGAACCCCCAGCCATGCGTAATTATCATCCCAAGCAGCCATGTACCCATGAATGTTCTGTCCATTACCTAGTACAAAATCCATAGGCTTAGCTTCATGAGTGTATGCGAGCCCCAACGATGTAACTCCAACTTGATTCATATGCATATAGCGAACCATTAGCTTGTTGTGTAAACATTTGACAAAAGCATGGAACACCTCAGCTGACCCAATACAAAACAACGGTCCTCCCGAAATGGTAGCAGTAGCAGTGACATCCGTATTCGAGATGCTTTCAAAACACCGCGTACTCACTAAAGGGAACAGAGTTGACGAGTTACAAGACTGCAAGGCCAACCTCAAACCAGGGACAACAACTTCTTCATCCCAACCCATCCACCCTATGGCCTCATTTATCCTACACAAGGTCAAATAAGCAGCCCGAACATTTGCAGCCAAGGTTATAGTGATACAAATAACAATCAACTCTTTTGATTGCCATCTAGAACCGATACCAATGGCAATAAATCGGAGCCTCTCTAGTTCGAACTCCCAAATTATATCTAAAGCAGTTTGACGTCTACCGCCAGGGTTGAATACAAACATTATTACTTTACTATTACTTTACTTTACTGTGAACTATTATTGACCTTTGTTGCATCATATTCATACCTCAAGTCATTATAACTACCTCCAATTTGATACACCAAAAGAGCAGTAAAGGTGGCCTTATTTGGTGTCACTCCAGACTGTGGAATCAATTTTAAACACTTAACAGCTTCATTACCCTCTCCATGCAAGCAATATGCAGGTATCATTAAATTCCATGACAATATCATTCGGAGTCATTTCCTTGAACACTCTTAAAGATGAATCCAAAATGCCACATTTGGCATACCAAGTTATTAAAACATTTCTCAAACACGTCTCTGAAAGATATCCAGCCTTAAGAACAGATGCTTGAACTGGTTTCCCATGCTGTAAAGCTTGCATAAGTAGTCCATTCAATAGATAACATTTAGAAATGCAGTCATGTTCAGGGGCAGACCCACCCTTTACTAAAGGAGTCCATGGCACCGGCTAAAAAAAACAAAATAAAACAAAACGGCGTCGTTTTGGGTTTTTTTTAATATTTATTTTATATATTTAATATATTTTAAAATTTATCAAACCCAAAAATATCCCACCCAATCCCCAAAACCTTTTTGGCTTCCCCCCCCCCCCCCCCTCTCTTTCTCAAAAAAACAACCCATCGGCCATCTCACCCTCTCCCTCCCTTCCAGCCGGCAGCCCCTCTAGCCCTCCTCCCTCACGTCCTCACTAGTCACCTCCTCCTCCTCTGCTCGGCTGCTCCTCGAGTAACAGGAAGATTCAAGATTAGAGCAATAAGGTAAAACATAAAAGCACTCCCCTTTCATCTTTATAATAGGTTCGTTTTATTAGTTGATTTTGTTACTTAGCCGAGAAAATTGATTGCTTGGAGTTGGATATGAAATACAATGTTGCTTGGATAACCAAATAACCACTGATTTCGTTTTATTTGTTGATTTTGTTAGCCAAAAGAAATCCATTTCTTGTTTATTATAAAAACATAAAATATGCCGAGAAAGTTTCTATTAGTTGATTTTTATGTATTACTGTTATAGACTTATAGTTATAGACTGTATTTGTATTTGGAATAGACGAATAGTGCATATCCGAAAGTTTTATTTTACGAACAGTATATGGCTTTGAGTTTAATTTGTTGATGTGTTAATGACTCATAAGTTTAATTTTACAAAAAATAGTTCTGTTGTGCTAAATGCTAATAAACAATTTTAATTTGAATGATTTATAGGACAATTTTGTGATGACGGATATCAGAAATTTTATGACTAAACGAAAAGTGTCAGGGGACGTAGAAACTGGTTTAAGGGAGGGTGCCTCTTCTGATGTTGGTAGTGCATTTGTCATTGCTAAAGAGTCTGTTACCATAAAATCAGCTAGTAAAGAGTATGTTGATGTGAGTAGTATCCCTGCAGATCCCGCGGTAAGAAAAAAAATATCTGATTATCACCCGAATCAACTTGATGAGATAAGGAGGGCTTATTTGATAAAAGGACCTTGTCAACCTCGTTCGCATAATTTCCCTTGGTGAAGCATAGGATATAGACAACGTCGATTTAAGCCGGAGTGGTTTGATGAGTTCTTAAATTGGTTAGAGTATAGCGTGAAAGAAGATAAAGCATATTGCTTGTGTTGTTATTTATTTTGAGATCAAATTAACCATCAAAAAGGTGGGGGGACATTTATAAGTAAAGGATTTTATGGGTGGAATAAAAAAACCACTTTGGATGATCATGTTGGTGGTGTTAATAGTGCCCATAATTTGCGGTAAGTAAGTGTCATGATCTAATGAACCCAAACCAAGCCATTGATCTTTCCTTTCATAAACAAACATAGGTTTCCGCACATGAATATAGGATTCGACTCAATGCTTCTATTGATGGTTGTAGATATTTGTTGCACCAAGGGTTGCCTTTTCGTGGTCATGATGAGTCGGAAAAATCTTTAAATAGAGGAAATTTCCTTGAATTGATTAAGGTAATTGCTGAACAAACTGATTTGGTTGGTAATGTTGTTCTTAAAAATGCTTCAAAAAATAATCAAATGGTCTCTCCTGTCATTCAAAAGGATATTATTCATTGTTTTGCACAAGAGATTTTGCAAAAGATGCTTGAAGAGATTAATGATGATTGTTTTTCGTTGATGGTGGATGAGTCTAGTGATGTATCTGGTAAAGAACAAATGGCAGTGGTTTTTAGATTTGTTGACTCTTACGGGAATGTGAAAGAGAGGTTTATTTGTGTTATCCATGTGCAAGAGACTTCGGCATTGTCTTTAAAATCTGCTATTGATAATTTGTTTGCTAAATTGGGTTTGAGTTTCATGACAATCCGGGGTCAAGGCTATGACGGGGCAAGTAATATGTCCGGTGAATTCCATAGGTTGAAAGCTTTAATTATGAATGAAAACAAGTCTGCACATTATGTTCACTGCTTTTTCTCATCAACTTCAATTGGCTCTTGTTGCTGTGGCTGTAAACAATTTAAAAATTGCGGATTTTTTTCGTATGGTATCTTGCTTGTGGAATGTTGTTGGGGCTTCTTTTAAGCGTAAAGACATGATTCGGGAAAGTCAAGCAAAAAAATTAGAAGACGGAATTGCTAGTGGTTTGATTGACACGGGAAAGGGATTAAATCAAGAGTTGAGTCTTATAAGAGCCGGTGATACACGTTGGGGGTCTCATTATAAATCATTGATGAACTTGGAAAGGTTGTACTCTACTATTACTGAAGTTCTTGATTTTGTTATAGTTGAAGGTAGAGACGTGTATAAAAAATGTGAAGCAAAAGGTTTGTTGAAGTATTTCAAGTCATTCAAATGTGTTTTCTATTTGCAAATGATGTTGCTTATATTATCGATTTCAAATGAATTGACAATAGCTTTGCAAAGAAAAGATGAAGACATTTTGAACGCTATGTCACTTGTTAGAGCCGTTAAGGAGAGACTACAAGAGGTAAGAGATGATGGTTGGGAAGGTCTCTTACAAAAGATCACCACATTTTGCAATAAACATGGAATTGATTGCTTGGATATGGGCATTTCTTAAGAATTCTCGGCGTAAAGGTAACATTACAAATGATTTTCATTATCGTGTGGAAACCTTCTATGCAACTATAGATATGCAACTTTTGGAGCTTAATAAGCGATTCAATGAGATTAATTCCGAGCTGATTCTTTGTATTGCTTGTTTGAGTCCGGCTAATAATTTTTGTGCGTTTGATGCAAAAAAGTTGGTAAGGCTAGTTCAATTTTATCCTGACTTCTCTCGTGTTGAGTGCTGGACACTTGAAAACCAATTACCGACCTATATTTTGGATATACGAGGAGATGACCGGTTTAGTCAATTGAATGGGTTTGGCAATCTATCTACAATGTTTGTGGAAACAAGAAAACACTTGGTTTATCCACTTGTGTATCGACTTTTAAAGTTAGCATTGGTTTTACCGGTTACAACGGCAAAGAATCGTGGAAAGATGCTTCTCGCAATGAGTATTATCAAGACGGATTTGCGGAACCGGATTCATGATGATTTTCTGAATGAATGTCTTGTTTGTTTTATCGAAACTGAGTTGTTTAATGGTATTAAAAATGATGCCATAATTGAACGATATCAGAAAATGAAAAACCGTAGAATATCGTTGTAGTTTTACGGTTGTATGAAACATTTTGTGTTTTTTGGATTTAACGGTTGTAATTTTTGAACTATGTATTTCAATGAAATATTATGTCATTTTGGACCCCGGTCAAATTCTTTTCTGGCTCCACCACTGAATTTGACCGGGGTCCAAAATGACATAATATTTCATTGAAATACATAGTTCATAAATTACAACCGTTAAATGCAAAAAACACAAAATGTTTCATACAACCGTAAAACTACAACGATATTCTACGCTTTTTCATTTTCTGAAATCGTTCAATTATGGCATCATTTTTAATACCATTAAACAACTCAGTTTCGATAAAACAAACAAGACATTCATTCAGAAAATCAACATGAATCCGGTTCCGCAAATCCGTCTTGATAATACTCATTGCAGAGAAGCATCTTTCCACAATTGCTGTTGTAACCGGTAAAACCAATGCTAACTACAAAAGTCGATACACAAGTGGATAAACCAAGTGTTTTCTTGTTTCCACAAACATTGTAGATAGATTGCCAAGCCCATTCAATTGACTAAACCGGTCATCTCATCGTATATCCAAAATATAGGTCGGTAATTGGTTTTCAAGTGTCGAGCACTCAACACGAGAGAAGTCATCAGGATAAAATTGAACTAGCCTTACCAACTTTTTTGCATCAAACGCACAAAAATTATTAGCCGGACTCAAACAAGCAATACAAAGAAGCAGCTCGGAATTAATCTCATTGAATCGCTCATTAAGCTCCAAAAGTTGCATATCTATAGTTGCATAGAAGGTTTCCACACGATAATGAAAATCATTTGTAATGTTACCTTTACACCGAGAATTCTTAGAAGCAGCCATATCCAAGCAATCAATTCCATGTTTTATTGCAAAATGTGGTGATCTTTTGTAAGAGACCTTCCCAACCATCATCTCTTACCTCTTGTAGTCTCTCCTTAACGGCTCTAACAAGTGACATAGCGTTCAAAATGTCTTCATCTTTTCTTTGCAAAGCTATTGTCAATTCATTTGAAATCGATAATATAAGCAACATCATTTGCAAATAGAAAACACATTTGAATGACTTAAAATACTTCAACAAACCTTTTGCTTCACATTTTTTATACACGTCTCTACCTTCAACTATAACAAAATCAAGAACTTCAGTAATAGTATAGTACAACCTTTCCAAGTTCATCAATGATTTATAATGAGACCCCCAACGTGTATCACCGGCTCTTATAAGTCTCAACTCTTGATTTAATCCATTTTCCGTGTCAATCAAACCACTAGCAATTCCCTCTTCTAATTTTTTTGCTTGACTTTCCCGAATCATGTCTTTACGCTTACAAGAAGCCCCAACAACATTCAACAAGCAAGATACCATACGAAAAAAATCCGCAATTTTTAAATTGTTTACAGACACAGCAACAAGAGCCAATTGAAATTGATGAGAAAAGCAATGAACATAATGTGCAGACTTGTTCTCATTCATAATTAAAGCTTTCAACCCATGGAATTCACCGGACATATTACTTGCCCCGTCATAGCCTTGACCCCGGATTGTCATCAAACTCACACCCAATTTAGCAAACAAATTATCAATAGCAGATTTTAAAGACAATGCCGAAGTCTCTTGCACATGGATAACACAAATAAACCTCTCTTTCACATTCCCGTAAGAGTCAACAAATCTAAAAACCACTGCCATTTGTTCTTTACCGGATACATCACTAGACTCATCCACCATCAACGAAAAACAATCACCATTAATCTCTTCAGGTATCTTTTGCAAAATCTCTTGTGCAAAACAATGAATAATATCCTTTTGAATGACAGGAGAGACCATTTGATTATTTTTTGAAGCATTTTTAAGAACAACATTACCAACCAAATCAGTTTTATCAGCAATTACCTTAATCAATTCAAGGAAATTTCCTCTATTTAAAGATTTTTCCGACTCATCATGACCACGAAAAGGCAACCCTTGGTGCAACAAATATCTACAACCATTAATAGAAGCATTGAGTCGAATCCTATATTCATGTGCGGAAACCTGTGTTTGTTTATGAAAGGAAAGATCAATGGCTTGGTTTGGGTTCATTAGATCATGACACTTACTTACCGCCAAATTATGGGCACTATTAACACCACCAACATGATCATCCAAAGTGGTTTTCTTATTCCACCCACAAAATCCTTTACTTATAAATGTCCCCCACCTTTTTGATTGTTAATTTGATCTCAAAATATATAACAACACAAGCAATATGCCTTATCTTCTTTCACGCTATACTCTAACCAATTTGAGAACTCATCAAACCACTCCGGCTTAAATCGACGTAGTCTATTTCCTATGCTTCTCCAAGAGAAATTATGCGAACGAGGTTGACAAGGTCCTTTTATCAAATAAGCCCTCCTTATCTCATCAAGTTGATTCGGGTGATAATCAGATTTTTTTTTTTCTTACCGCGGGGTCTGCAGGGATACTACTCACATCAACATACTCTTTACTAGCTGATTTTATGGCAACAGACTCTTTAGCAAGGACAAATGCACTACCAACATCAGAAGAGGCACCCTCCCTTAAACCAGTTTCTACATCCTCTGACACTTTTCGCTTAGTCATAAACTTTCTGATATCCGTCATCACAAAATTGTCCTATAAATCATTCAAATTAAAATTGTTTATTAGCATTTAGCACAAGCTGCACAACAGAACTATTTTTTGTAAAATTAAACTTATGAGTCATTAACACATCAACAAATTAAACTCAAAGCCATATATTGTTCGTAAAATAAAACTTTCGGTATGCACTATTCATCTATTCCAATTACAAATACAGTCTATAACTATAAGTCTATAACAGTAATACATAAAAATTCAACAAAATCAACTAATAGAAACTTTCTCAGCATATTTTATGTTTTTATAATAAACAAGAAATGGATTGCTTTTAGCTAACAAAATCAACAAATAAAACGAAATCAGTGGTTATTTGGTTATCCAAGCAACATTGTATTTCATATCCAACTCCAAGCAATCAATTTTCTCGGCTAAGTAACAAAATCAACTAATAAAACGAACCTATTATAAAGATGAAAGGGGAGTGCTTTTATGTTTTACCTTATTGCTCCAATCTTGAATCTTCCTGTTACTCGAGGAGCAGTCGAGCAGAGAGGGAGGAGGAGGTGACTAGTGAGGACGTGAGGGAGGAGGGCTGGAGGAGCTGCCGGTTGGAGGGGAGGGAGAGGGTGAGATGGCCGATGGGTTGTTTTTTTGAGAGGGGGAAAAGCCAAAAAGGTTTTGGGGATTGGGGTGGGATATTTTTGGGTTTGATAAATTTTAGAATATATTAAATATATAAAATAAATATAAATATAAATAAATAAAAAACCCAAAATGCCAAAACGACGTCGTTTTGGTTTTTTTTTTTTTAGCCGGTGGCATGGACCCCCTTTAGTAAAGGGTGGGTCCGCCCCTGGTCATTCTTTTCTGGCTCCGCCACTGGCCATGTTTGTTTCCAAGAAATAATTCCCCTGGTCTCTATTAAGCTCAATGAGACCACAACCCATGGGGGGCAAAAGAGTATCCACCCGGATCGAATGGCAAAATATCTCCATCATCAAGTAAATAGGAATTCCCAGTATCAAAATTTGCAGGGCATAACCAAAATGAGCTATATAATATTGGATAGCTTATATCTCTCCATTTTGCTCCGCTAAAATTCGTTTTGGCATTTTGTCGAACAAGTGTCGGGTATCCGCCAAACCATCAGGCTTCAATGAATAAAACTCTGGTGCAGCCTCCCCATAGCCCAGAATCCTCCACAAATCAGTTGTTGGCAGAACCATACCTTCAATGAATAAAACTCTGGTTCAGCCTCCCCATAGCCCAGAATCCTCCACAAATCAGTTGTTGGCAGAACCATACCTTCATGATTGCCATTCCCATTATCATGCTTAATCGAAATTGGGCCTGGCAATTCGTCAAACAGCTTTCAGACAGCTTCTAAACTTCTCATTTTCGACAAAGGAGTCTGACCCATCTCGTTCCCCAGCAATTCACATTCATGAAGAACTGTGCCAATAGGGTCATCTTCATCTTTTTCTTCTGTTTGCTCAAGTGAAGACTTAGTTGGGCTTAGTTGAATTGGAGAAAACGATGGGTATGCTGTTGGGACTGGCTTGGGCAAATCGTCGAACACATAGTGAGCTGAATTCTCTGAGCCATTAGCAACTTTTTCTGTTATTGTTTATTCTTTTTCATCATTTTCCTCTTCTTGAAATGGTTCGGGCACTTCAGCGAATACCTTATAAGCTTCATGCTCAATACAAGCTGAATCCTTCAATTCATCCGGTTGAAGTTGATCTGTAGAAGTTCGACTAGGCGTTTTATCAAACACCATGCGTGTGTCAATCCTCTTGAGAGACTCTTCAATTTTAATCGATCTTTCCTCAAATTTTGCATTATAGAAGGCAGTAATCAATCTACTCCCACTCGACCCGTACATAGATAACCTCAATCAAATGTCCCATCTCAATTTTTTAATAAATCCATCGACATAATCCTTTTCATCAGCTGGAAATGATGAACTGACCATTCCTTCTTTCCATTTACAAAACCGAGTGTAATAATCTTCAACCGTCATTCCAATCCTTTGAGTAGGTCTGAAGAGGCATTTACATCGCCAATTGATTTCCATATCATCAAAATTGAGCACCATTCTGATTTTATTTATTTTTGAATCAACGAGCTATCGATCAAACCCAAGCAGGCAGGAAGATCGAAGGCTCTGATACCAGATGTTAGGAACCTAGGGTGCCGAACAAAGAGTTACAGTTTTAGTCGGAGAAATGAGAGGGAAGCCGGAGAAGAAGGGAGAAAAGGTAGAGGAGAAGAAATACAGCAGAGAATTGCGAGTGTATTGATGTATTCCAAAAGTTATCATTTACAATCTAAGAGCCCAGTATTTATAGTAACTGACTCACTTGAAGCTAATTACATATTATTAAACGAGCTAACTCGGCTCAGCCCGGAGAACTCGACTCGTAACACTTAGGGTCCTGATACAAGAGTCTTGATATTATTGATACTTTTGGCACAGTAGGTGATACAGGGCTCAAATTACCAACGGAGTCTTCTGAAATTGCATTGGGTGATGGACATCTTGAACCAACAACATTAGCCTATAACTCAGTTGATGAAGAGTCACAGGTCAATAGCTTGCTGAATTTTCATGGAGAGACAATGTCTACAAAAGATGCTGATCCTAATTGTTACGAGCCGAGTTCTCCGGGCTGAGCCGAGCTAGCTCGTTTAGTAATGTGTAATTAGTTTCAAGTGAGTCAGTTACTATAAATACTGGGCTCGTAATCGTAAATGATAACTTTTTGAATATATCAATACACTCACAATTCTCTGCTCTGTTTCTTCTCCTCCACCTTCTTTCCCCTTCTTTTCTGAATTCCCTCTCATTTCTCCGACTAAAACTGTAGCTCTTTTGTTCGGGAACCCTAGGTTCCTAACACTTTGAGGAAACTTATGTTCCTCAAACATATGGGATAGACTTTGAGGAAACTTTTGCTCATGTACCTAAATTGAACACCATTAGGGTTCTTTTCTCCCAAGCTGTTAACCTAGACTAGCCCTTACACCAGTTGGACGTCAAAAATGTTTTTTTAAATGGAAATTTAAGGGAAGATGTGTACATGCAAATCCCTCCTGGATTTGAATCACAACCACACAAGGTAAAGTTTGTAAACTAAAAAAGGCCTTACAAGGCCTAAAACAATCCCCTAGGGCATGGTTTGGAAGACTTACTCAAACAGTTGAGGAATTAGGGTACACCCAATGCAACTCTGATCACACTGTTTATTAAACGAATTCAAGGTACTATTACTATTCTAATCGTTTATGTGGATGCTATGATTATTACAGGTAATAACAATGAAGAAATTCAAAACTTCAAAGATTTGTTAGCAAGAAGATTTGAGATAAAGGATCTTGGAAACCTCATGTTCTTCCTAGGGATGGAGATTGCTATGACCAATGCTGGATTAACTGTATCTCAACTAAAGTGATCTTCTTCAAG
The DNA here is from genome assembly GCA_036785695.1 of Gentiana straminea. NCBI lineage: Eukaryota > Viridiplantae > Streptophyta > Magnoliopsida > Gentianales > Gentianaceae > Gentiana > Gentiana straminea. The sequence goes on along the minus strand of JAVUPR010000224.1, from coordinate 5,834,772 downwards.
AAACAGAACTGCTTGGGTGTAAACCTGCCCCTATTCCAACTCAAGGATCTAAAGGATTCCATTCATGTTGACAAAGGCTTGTAGGCAAAATGATCTACCTATACCACACTTGGCTTGACATATGCTATGATGTCATTCTTGTGAGCCAATTCATGCATGATCCAAAACAAGAACATATGTGCGCTATATAACGTATATTAAGGTATCTAAAAGAAAAGCCAAAGCAGGCTTTATGCTTCAAGAAAAACCAATGAAGAGACTTGAAGATTTTAATCGATGCTGACTGGGCTGGGTCTGTGACTGATAGGAGATCAACTAGAGGATATTGCACATATGTCTAGGGTAACATTGTTACATGGAGAAGTAAGATACAGACAACGGTCTCCCGCAATAGAGCTGGAGCTGAGCTACGTGCTCTTGTTTTAAGTGTTTGTGATTTGTGAAGGCATTTGGCTCAAGAGATTACTCAAAGAACTTCTCTTTCCTACTCACGGTCAATGCAATTATTCTGTGATAATTTGTCTGCTATAAGGATGGCTCAAGATCATGTTCATTTATGATTGTTCTAAACACATTGAAATTGACAGATATTTCCTAAAGGAAAAGGTGGACTCTAAGGAGGCTTTGCCTTATTCATGTTCCTTTTCAACATCAAGTGGCTGATATACATACGAAGGCTATCCTTCCAACTGAATTTCAAGACTTATTTTGCAAGCTTGGTTGTCTCAACATTTACAACCGCACTTGAGGGGGGTGTTGGAATGTTTGTTATAAGAACTGTTGTTATTATTATTTATTTGTTGTATTTCGAATTAATCTCTGGATTAATTAGCCGTAGGGAGGTTGTTAGAGTTTATTTGACTTCCGCGTACTATGACTTCTTACTATCCTATGCATTTAAACCCTTTGATCAGTGAATAGTAAATAAAGAAAGCATTCTGCTCTTTTCTTCAAATTCTTCACTTTTCAAGGATGTCTTTATAGATTTTATAAAATTGAGAAAAACAGTGTTTGAGTTTGTAAAATAGAGAACATGTTAAGAGATTTTGCTGTAAGTGCTCTAATGGAATACACTACCTGATAATTTGGCATCAACTCCCAGAAGTCCTCAAGTAATTCTTCCAACATAGGAGATCCAGGTTGCGGATCAACGTAGGTGAACATGTAGATAGTTCGATCTGTGGAACCCGAACCAGCAGGGAAGGCCTTCATACAATAACACTTACTTAGGCCGCCTTCATACTTCATACAAGAATACCAAAGTCAAATAATGCATTCGAAAATATAAAATTATATCACCTCCCAAAAGTATTGAACTTTAGCCTTGCCAATTTCCTTTGCAAATGCACTACTATATATGACATCACTATTGGAATTATCATTGAATCCACGACAGCAAGAACCAACCACAAGGCAAACACCGTCTGGTTTTCTACCAGATCTTATCTGCATAGCAAGAGGTAGTTTAAAGGCATTGATTGACTACATCTCAACTAAAATGTAGAAAGAAAAAAAATTACTTATAATGAAATAACACTTGTCTGCTATTAAAAATAAAACATATTAGGTCATTAGATGATAGACCAAGTTTGTTAACAAAAAAAATGGTATACCCTACCATTGAGGGTCCTCTCACCCCCGATCCCACAGGAATGTGAGAAGAGGTTAATCAGGTAACCTAGTAGCTCCAACATGGGCTGCCTATTAAACCAATACACTGAAGGGTGTTATCAATCAGAAATCAACCCCTTACGGGAATCGAACCGCTGACCTCCAGCTTAAGTTCCAGGCTGAATTACCACCCATGCCTTCACTACTAGGCCATATCCAGGGGATATAGACCAAGTTTGTTAACCATTTGACAGACTAAAGTTAATGAAAAGAGCAGTATGACTGAATCATACGGTAATCTATAAATAATTTGCTAGATGATATTATACCTGCCTTACAATAGGAGAGAAGTTCCCCATTGCATCGATTATTAAACGTGAAGACAAAACTTTACCTTCTGATAGCTCCAACACCTGTTAAAAATGGAAGTCCCAAAATAAAATTTAAGACAACCCAGATTTCAGGTTAAAAATATCTCCTTCAACATCAGTCAGGTGTAAACATCTACAACTCCCATACAAGGCTAGCATTAAAATCAGATAGAAGGATGTTTGTTCTACGCCAAAACAACTCGAATAACAGTTAGAATCTCATTATGTTAGCGTTCAAATGTCTTCTGTATGTTAAATAAATGGTCAAACAGAAACAGTTATGGTAGAGCTATGAAGACAGTAGTGAAAACTTCGTTGAATGACATATGATTAGCACGATTTGGTGACATGTCAGCAAAGTTGGTGGATCTTACTGCTTCATCATCATAGATGTAAATGCTAGAAACACTATGGCCCTCCAATATGACACCACCAAGTGACTCGAAACGTCTCTTCATTATATCTATGAGCTTGGCAGGGCTGCAACGGGGCAGTATAGCATATATAAAGATCATTGGTATTAGAAACAGAGAGCACAAAGCTTTTGACCAGAAATTTTTCCCTTATAGTTTAAGGCGCAAGTATATTGTGCAGAGAGTAATTAAGAATGTTTGCAGAAAAATAAAAAACAAAAATATGATAGAATATAAAAACAAGTAAAATATCCACATTGCTAATTGTAAAACATCAATCTCCCATGTATCAACTTGAACAGAAACAAATTCTGAAATTCACCCCCATGTGCTGATGATGGAATAAAGAAGACAACTCACGAAATTCCAAGATTGAGAATGTCTTCAACCAAAATTTCTCCCTTTCCTTCAAATCCACATCTGTTCTGCAGAGGTACAAATAGGAAATGTGATAAAGGAAAGTCATCATGAACAGAAAAGGCAAGAAGAGAAAGTTCAAAGACGGTTAGCAACATTATACAAATGGCAAATGATACATTTTATGAACCATAATGACTTCAAAAAGTCGCACGCCGCCAAATGAATATTTAGGTCAACGTCTCTTTTGTGCAAGATTTACAAGCTTAACTACATCCATGGTATGTTTTGTCATCTATAACACGAAAAGAAAAGAAAAATATAAGTCATATTTGTAATCAGCGTACAGGATTAAATGAGGCAGCAATGACGTTTTCAATGTCGTCTTCAGTTAGAATTCCAACTGCTGCAAGTTCCAAAAGCTCTTTCCTAGATATATTCCACTCTTGTTCCCTCTAGCAGAATCAACCAGAAAGTAGAGAAGTTAGATAGCTATGAATAACATCATCCTTTTCCTTCAAAATGGATGCAATCAATACGACGTGTCCACGTTGTCATTTGTACCCATAAGGATACCCAGATAGCAGACCATGGACAGAAAAGAAATGTGGGTACATATACCCTTTGAGGCTGTTGTTTAAAATCTGACTTCTATAAGTAAATTGTAGTATTAAAGAACCCAGAAAATTCAAGAAAAATACCCCTCTTAAAATGTTCCTTTCTACGATTCCAATTCTGAGCCCTTTGGCACTTAATGCAGTGGCAAGAAATATACCCAATGTACCTCCACATACTATAACATCAAATGTGCCCTCTGATTTTCTTGCAAGTTCAGAGTTGGCAGATACACCTGGAATTCTTGACACAATTTGCTGAGGTTCTAGATCTTCTGCAAATATTTTCAAACAAAAAAAAAGATCCGAAATCAGATGGTAAAGAAACTATCTACCTTAAAAATTATTCAGTTGGTTTTACCAGTTGAAGCTGAACAGAAGCTCAACCACAGTTGATCCAATCTTTTCAAAGCATTGTAGGAATACGCACCACCTGCACCGCCCGCTTCTTCACTCACTGATATACTCTCCATGATCCTCTGCACAAGGTAGAAATCTGAACTCCTATTCTCAACTAAAATAATCAAGTATCCACAATTCCACACCATGGAAGCAAAAAAGCAAACTTTATAGTGGTTAATGAGCAAACTGCATAGCATCAAGGTGGGCAAAATGGAATGAAAGGGAATATAAAGCGGGAGGTTACCAAATAGCAGCCATTCCATTTATCCTTTACATCATTGGACCAATAACGAAATATAATGAAACAGAATTTGAAATTTGCCGAACAATGTATATCAATTGATATTACTATGAACATCACCAGAAGCTAAAGAAGTCATATAGACTCCTTAAAATTTCACTATATAAATAAGAAACAAACTTTCGCTAATACGCTATATAAACTTATCTCCCTAAAAAAATTGCACCTTTTCATCTTTCTTTACATATATACATGTTTTACATACATCGCCACCAAGTAGCCTAACTAATAATGCTGCTCAACAAAACATCTGCGAATTAATGGAGGACTAATGAACTAGATAAAGGAAATGGGAAAAGACGAGAAAAATTACTTGGGTTCGAGAAGGGATGGATTGTGCTAACAGGGATATTTTCCTTCTCCGAACATGAGAAGTAGAAGTACTAGTGTAACGACAAGCTTCAACAGGGTACCCAAAGACTCCATTTCTGCTGCACAGCAGATGTAATTGAAGCACGCCCATGTTGATTCAACCAATAAAATCCAGGAGCTCATGGTTGAAGAAATAGTACCTGCACAAGGTATCTCAAAGGTAGAAACCGAAGATATATGTGAGATGTAGCTTTGGACACGTTAGGAATTGACAACTACACGTCATGCCAGTCTGAATAAACCAAAGGGACATTGAGCCGGTTCACTAAATTCAGTACTGTTCAATGAATATTCGGTTTATTGATATTATATTTCACGGGTCGATTAAAATTCATCGATTCAATTAAGGCGGACGGAGGGGCAATATTAAGTTTGGAAATAATTTTGTGTTATTGAAAAATGTCTTCTGATTGCACTGAGAAATGAAAATCGTCTTCGGGGGCCGTTGGGTGTTGGTCCCGTGCACTACTTGATTCCTCCAATACCATATACTTTGAATGAGTTCACGAAATAGGAACCTCCAGAATTCAATGTTGTCGTGTTTATACATGTTCACGTTTAAGCATCTCATGAGCCATAAAGAGGTGTTTGAGGCCGAGGTAAAGTGAGGCCAATGATGTTGGTGAACCACGGTTTCCCACATTGATTTGATCCAGTTGCAATCTCGAAACGCGTGTAAAGAAGTTTCCATAAACATACCGCATAAAGAGCAGGTACCATCCTCAATGATGTGTCTTGAGTGAAGAAGAGATGCCGTTGGAAGGGCATTTTGAAAAATCTGCCAAATGAGGAGGTTACCCTGAAGTGGCCCTTTGATAGACCACAATTGCTTCCAAGATTTTGAAGAATTTTGTAGAAGGGGTGGGAGCTCTTGGAGAGCAAAGTAGGCCGACTTCACTGTGAATTTGCCGGTTGAAGTCGGAAGCCAAATAACATTGCCTTGGTCGTCAAAGCCAATCGCGCTGTGAAGAGAGTTTGCGGTTTTACATATGTGCCGCCATATAAAAGAACTCGTAGATTTTGGTACATCAAATGGGGAACCGTACTTTTGCCTAAAAATCTGCACCCACAGTTTGCTTTGGTCGGTTAAGAGTTGCCACACAAGTTTGTCTAGTAGAGCATCATTCATTCCTTGAGCTGTCCGGATGCCTAATCCTCCGTGTAATTTGGGTCGACAAACGTCTCTCCAGGAAACAAGGTGTAGGCCCTTTTTGTCTTCGTCATGCCCCCAAAAGAAAGATCGAGCCAGTTTATCAAGTTCATTCGTTACGGAGACCGGTAGACGGACGGACTGCATATGATAGTATGGTGTCGTGGTGAGCACCGTTTGAGTTAAGAGAGCTCGGCCTCGCTTTGGATAGTGTGGCGGCTTTCCAAGGTTGAAGCTTCGAGCGTACCTTGTCGAACAAAAAGATACGGCGCAAGAGGTCTCCCCGTTTTAAACCACGTTTCCTTGTAGTGGTATGTCCAAAGAATTTCCAATGAGGTGCTAGAGCGAGTGTAAACTTGATCTATGCTAAGAATATATTTTGTTTGTTTGAGGACTCATACTCACTTTCATTTGAATGTAAGTTGTTATTTCGAAAAAGGGTCGTAATGTATGTTCGGTTTATGTTAAAAATAGTCTATATTTGATAAATTCAAACCCACGCCCACTGCTAAACACTGAAATGTTTAAAATTGAACATTGGAAACCAAAAAGGCAATGGGAGTCTCCGGATGAGGAAACATATCGTTGGCATCTAAGGTTAGAATATATATCCCTAGATAGGATAAATGGATTGATAAAGGTTGGCGCCTTAAGTGATCTAAATGTTGACTCACCGCCGGTTTGTGAGTCTTTCTTGGAAGGCAAATTGGACCAAGAGACCTTTCTCCTCAAAAGGGAATAGAGTCAAAGAACATCTTGAGTTACTTCATAGTGATCTTTTGTGGTACAATGAACAAGCAGGCTAAAGGTGTCTGTGAGTCTTTCATCACTTTCAAGATGATTACTCTAGATATGGATATTTGTATCTCTTGCATCGAAAGTCCAAGGCTTTTGGAAAGTTCAAAGAATTTCATGTGGAAGCTAAAAAGCAACTAAGCAAGACCTTGAAGTGCCCTCGATTCAATTGAGGTGATGAGTATATGGACAACAACTTCAAGTACTACTTAACTAAGACCGGCATATTAAGCCAATTATCGGTGCATAGAACAACTCAGCAAAATGGTGTTGGTGAAAGGGAAACTGGACTTTACAAGATACGGTTAGCTCTATGATGAACTACGCGTCCATTCATATCTCGTTTTAGGGTCATACGCCGGAAACAACTGTTCACATTTTGAAGTGTTTCGGATACAACGTTAGTTTTGCGACATTACTTAATATGGGGTTTTCCGGCGCAAGTCCTTGAGGACAAGGCAAGCAAGTTGCAATCACAGTCAAAAGTATGTTTGTTTGTGGGTTACCTTAAGGGAACGATAGTGGTTTATTGTAAGATATTGAGGATGATAAAGCGTTAATTCGACTGACGTATTCCACGAGGATAACTTTATAGGAAACCACAAACCTCGAAGCAAGGTAGTGCTCGATGAGTTACTTTCCGATGAGACCAGTCCACTGCCCACTAGTGTTGTAAGGCAACATGAACAAAGAACCACCGAGCATGTACCAATTCAGAATATCCTACCCGTAAGGCATAACGAACGGGTGATGAGACCACATCTTCGATAGGGTATTCCTTTGCCAAAAAATGGAGCGTTTCTTAACCCGCTCCATCATCAAGTTAGGGCAAGGATAAAGCGGAGCCCAACTTGTTACAGTATAAAAGCAGATGGGAATGCTGAGTGCACTCTGCTGATCAATCGAAGACGACGGCCTGGCCGACAAGATGAAGATCGCGGCTTGCGACAAGTGTGAAGACTCGAAGAACGGTATAGAAGTCGACGGGAATATTGAGCCCAACTTGTTACAAAGATGTGGCGACGGGGAATGCGAGTGCACTCTGCCGATCAATCGAAGACGACGCCGACCTGGCGTCGACAAGATGATGATCGGCGCACCGTCGATAGTTGAAGACTCGGCAACGGTAAAGAAGAAGCCGATGGAATGCTGAGTGCATTCTGCTGATCAATCGAAGACTGCAGCCTTGCCGACAAGATGAAAATCGCGGCCGTCGACAAGGTGTGAAGACCGAGCAATCGATCGCCTTGATATAGTGTATAATATAGAAAGCGGTTATTTAGTTGTAATATGTTATAACCGTTTGTAACTTGCTTCTAACTGATTCATGAGGTGTATGATGTTATAAATACCCCATGATCAGCCACATTGTAATTAACTTGTAACTTTTACATGATCAATAATAATTCCGCATTTTATTTTGTTTGTTTGTAATTCGACAAACTTCATCATGGTATCAGAGCAAAAATTTGAGAATTTCTAAAAGCTTTCCTGTGTTTTTTGAAAAAACTTGAGAGTGTTCTTCATCTATTTTCCAAGTTTTTCAGTTTCTTGAGAGTAAACTGTTATTCTTTTCTTGTTTTTGGTCTGTTCTTGATCAGATTTTCTCCATCATTGTTGATTTGAGAATCAATTCTGAAATTCTTGATAGCCATGGTAGCTAATAAACAAGAAATAAGTCCCTTCAATCCTTTCTATGTTCATCCTAATGAGAATACATCTATGGTTCTTGTTCAGCCATTGATGAATGGCAACAACTACAATCCCAGGAAAATGTCCATGGAGATGGTGTGGATCACCAAAAACAAAATTGGGTTCGAATCCTGTCCCCGCATTAGATGGCACAATTAAGAGGCCATAAGCAGATTCAGTAGAATTCCATGCATGGAGACAATGTGATACAATGGTGAGATCATGGATCTTAAATTCTGTTGGAAACACCATTGCACAAAGTTTGATATACTTCAAGAATGCACATGCAGTATGGAAGAATCTTGCAGCAAGGTTTTCAAATGTTGATGCATTAAGGCTTTCAAATCTTCTTGAAGAATTGCATCTCCTGAAACAGGAAACAAATTCTGTCAATCAATATTTACAAAATTAATGAATCTTTGAGAAGAAATCAAGACCATCCGGCCTGCCACAATATGTTCTTGTGATCCTCAACGCCACTGCAATGCAATAAGCAATCTGATGGATCATATGGAAGTTGAACATGTCATGAAATTCCTTAAAGGTTTAAAGGATGAGTTTGAACCAATGGTCTCACAGGAAATGCTGATGGTGCCTTTTCCAGAAATTCATGATGCCTTTGCAATATCAATCAAGTTTGAGAGACAAAAATTGTATGTGGCTAACAAGGCCAAGAATCAAGATTCCATGGTTCTATTGTCATAAAAGAATGGACAGGGACAAAATCAGACTGTCAGCAGACCTAATTCTACTGCAAATCCTAGGCCTAAAAATCCCAAAAATATGCAATGTAGTTTTTGTGGATTCAATGGTCATACTGAGGAGACCTGTTACAAGAAGCATGACTTTCCTCCTGGTTTAAAGTCAAAAAGGGCAAATATGGTGGAAGATGAGCAATCAGCAGAAGAAGATCAGGTACCAAGTAGGTCTGCTGAACCAGGGTTTCCCAATCTTACTGCACAACAACTTGACAAGATGATGGCTCTGCTGAGTGACCCTCCAAGGCATGCAGGATTTGTTGTTGGTCAATCTGCTGACATTGTTACACATTACTCACCTACCACAGGAACAGTGACCTAAATTTAGTCAGATCAATACAATGGATCTTGGACTCTGGTGCCACAAATCACATTGTAGGATCATTAGATCTATTAAGTAATCCTAAACCTTCATCTGGTATAAAAATGGGATTACCTAATGGAAATAATGTCTCTGTCACACACATAGGCCAAGTGAGGATCAACACTGTTAAGGGTGAATTTATACGATTTATAACGTTATATTTTATGATAATTTCCCCCGTATTTGTATGAATTTGCATAAGAAACGAGTGTTTAATGAATATATTGAGCAAATGAGATTTTAAATGAGTTAATCGCAAACTTGGTTAATTTTGGTGTTTTAATTGTGATTTTATGATCATTTGAGCATTATTACATTTTTGCGATGTTTTTGTGTGTTATAGATACATGTTTGAGGCTCAAAAGATGCTCAAAAGTTGGTTTAGTTCGGGCTAATTGATGATAAAAGAGATAATGAAGAAGTGGGATAGAGATAGAAGAGATAAAGATCAAAAAAATCAGAATTCTATCATATTGGACTGGCGTCCAGAATCCCCGTCCAGTGGACGGGCGTCTGATGTAATTGAACGAGCATCCAGGATGTCATATTTGATTCAGGAAGTTTGGACGTTGGAGTGGACGCTGGATGGACGAGCGTCTGGTCATGACTCGGCCCGATTCGAAGTTTTATTGAAGAGTGGATGGGCGTTCAAGATTCCAGACGGGCTTCCGGTAGCCGACTTTGCTGAACCGACTTTAAAATCTATATATAGGCGGCTGTTTCTCAACCCTAAACATACCATACACTCATTATTCAAAACCCTAAACCTAGGGGCGGCTTTAGGCTGCGTTTTTCTCTCTTTTATTCCAGTTTTATGCACTTTAAATTTAGATTAAATTAGCTACCTTTGGATGCACTGTTTCTGCAAATTTGAGTTGCTGAGGATGTTCAGAAGCTAAAAGCTTCATCAAACGAGTATTTTGAAGCCATCCAACGATTGTTGATTTCGTTTTCATCGATTATACTGTGAGTTTTTATTAAAGGTTGTTTCTTATTCATGTTTAAGTTGTTTAATTGCTCTTATATCGGAAGATATGCATATGTTGATTGTTTATTGTTGATGGAAATCTTAATAAACCCTAGATCACCATGAATAAGAATAGTAACTTGAATCTATCATAACGGAAGTTAATAGGTTTAATTGCTAGATTATAAATGTAAAGTTTGCACCTTCGGTTAGAAAACGCGTTAATCTTGCATTGGAAGATAATAGATTAATAGATGAACTTTCTAAGGAATTAGGGGTCATGTTTAGATAAGGTGAATCACAACCTAGATAATAACCACAATATAATCGAGATAGGAAATCAGTGCTTGTTGGATAGGTGGATCAATCCTCGTTTGTTCGTTATACACTTGATTTAAATCCTTAAAACTTGAATTTGTTTAGTTAGTTTACTTTTATTTGCATCTTAGATTAGTTAGTTAAAGGTTCGCAACCCGTATTCTTCCTAGCTTTGGACTATATCCTCTGTCTAGTTTTATTTTCTGTTTTGAATTGTTGTATTCGTTGTTTAGATTAGTTTCGTGACATAGTTTAGGTTAGACAAAAATTAGAATCACAATTGTTTAGTTCCCCGTAAGATCGACCCGGCATTAACCACTATTACAACGATCCTTATACTTGAGGTTAACCGGATTATTACTTGTTTGGTTTGTGTTAATAAAATCCGTGACAAGTTTTTGGCGCCGTTGCCGGGGAGCCGGACGGTTGTCTAGTTTTTGTTTTTCGTTTTTCTGTTTTGTTTTCGTTTTTCCGGTTTTTATCTCGTTTTAAATTCCTGTTTTTAGTTGATAATCGTTTAGGTAACTAGTTAATTAGGGTTTTAGTTAGGGTTTAAGACCTTCCCTTAGTAGTTTCCTTTGAGATTAGATCGTCTTTCATTCTGTTTTTCTGGCTTACCTTCTTTTCTTTTCTACAAATTTCTGCTTCTGTTCTGATTTTCCCGCTACCAAACGGGCGTTTGGGATCTTGGACGCCCGTCCGCTGGAAAATTATCAATTATGTCCTATTTTTATTCACTTAGACGAGCGTCCATAAAATTTGGACTCCCGTTCAAGTATTCTTCATTTCAGACGAGCGTTTGGACCACTAAACGCCCGTCCAGTCCAAATTCCACCCGGACGCCCGTCCAAACCCTTGGACGTCCGTCTGGTCCCTCTTTCTTCAATAAATTTTGTTCCTTTTGCTTCTTTCCCTTTCTTTTCTTTAGGTTTTTAATTTTTAGTTTAGGCTTTTAATTTCTTAGTTTTTAAGCTTCGTTTCACTTGTTTTTGGTCCGGTTTATGCAAACTCGGAGTCAAAAGGGACCGTTATTATACACCCCTGACCCCGAGCGAACCATAGTCCGACCAAACAGGCGGATTTTCCATTCTGCGGTTCTGGCAGACAGAGCCGAGCAAGATCTTGAAGATCAACTAGCAAAGGAAATCATTGATTTTGTGATAATGGCCGCTAATAATAGACGTACGTTGGCAGACTACGCCATGCCAGGCGAAGTCAAAGTCAACCCGGCTATTGTTATCCCAGCCATTACTGCACAAACCTTCGAGTTAAAGCCGGGACTTATCCAGATGATGCAGCATGCATCAATTTTTCATGGCTATCAATCAAAGAATCCGCATACCCACTTACATACGTTCTTAGAGATATGCGGTACTACACGCATCCAAGGAGTAAGTGAGGATGCTATCAAACTAAAACTTTTTCCATTTTCTCTGAAAGGGGAGGCTAAAGAGTGGTACACCTCTCTCCCCTCTGAATCCATCACCACCTGGGCAGAACTCGAAAAGGAGTTCTTGAGTCAATATTTTCCACCTTCAAAGACGGCCCAGTGTTTAAATGAAATATTCACTTTCTATCAGAAAGAGAATGAATCCTTCTTCGAATGTTGGAAGAGATTCAAGTCTCTTCTTAGAAAGTGTCCCCACCATGGCTTGCCACTGGAAAGGCAAGTCAACACCTTCTTTAGTGGATTGACCGAGCTCACCAAGGGCATGGTCAATAGTTCTTCTGGTGGGGCATTTCTGAAGAAAACACCTGAAGAGGGATGGGCATTGTTTGAGGACATTGCAAAGTACAACTACGCCCCCTCTTATCAAGCAATTCAAGCACCTCCTCCTCCCAAGGTTGAGGAAGTCAATTTGCAAAGTTTGATCGCCATGCTGCAGAAGCAGATGGCGACACCTCAAGTTTCAAATCTGATAAATCAAACTCCTTCTTTTCCACAGAACCCTCAGGTTCTGTACTGTGAAAATTGCTGTCAGACTGGCCATATGAATGGCCAGTGTCAATTTAATTCCCCTGTACCTTATCAAGTTAATGTTGTTCATGATTATGGACAAGACAATCAAGTCACATGTCGAATTGTGACGAGGTGGGGCACACTTCTAGATTTTGTCCTATGAACGGACGTAAATGTCGAAGTGAATGCGTTCTATGGCCGTAACAATCAAAGGTTCAATCGCTTTCTCGGCGTAACAATTTTCAAAACCAAGGGTTTAACCAACCTTCAAGTTTTAATCCTAATTCGAATTTTAATTCGAATCAAAATTTCAATAGAAACCCTGGTTTTAATCAGAACCAAAATTCAAAATTTTCCAATCCTACTCAAAGGTTCAATCAGAATTGGCCCACCAATTCTAATTTTGCAGTCCAAAGTCGCCAGCCCTATTCTCCAAATTTCCAAAACTCTCAAGGCCCCTCCCAATCTGCCAATCTTGAAGCTAAATTGGAGGAGCAAAGAAGATCAATGAAGAATCTTGAGAGACAAATTGGGCAACTGGCTGAACAGTTAGCTTCTAGACCCCTGTGGCAAATGGTACCGCCCGCCACCGAGAAGAATCCAAAGGGTGGTCAAGTTGCTCAGGCTAAGTTGAACAAAGGCCCATGTACTGACCTCGTGCCATCAATTCAATACGGTAAAGAGGAGGCCAGTGCAATGAATCTGAGAAGCGGTACTCAAGTTAGTGGTCCTTCCCATCAGGGAAACCACTAGCCCCTCCTAACATTGATAAGGCAGGAGGGGAAGCTGAACACCTACACTCCCCTCAACTGCAAGAGAAAACTCAGGTGGCTGATCCCCTGAGAGGTGAAGAAGTTGGTGATCCTCAAGTGGCTGATCCCTTGAGGACTGAAAAAGCAAGCGAAAGTCAGGAAGCTGATCCCCTGACTATAAGAAAATCTGAAAGAGCTGTTCGATGGAAAGATCTGGAAGACAAAGCTGTAAGTGCATCCTCAAAGAAAGTCTTTTCTGAGAGTGACCTTAAGAAGCTTCCATTTCCACCGAGGAAGAGCAACATTCCCTTGAGTGAGGACAAAAAGTACGAGAAGGTGCTGAACCTTTTGAAAAATACTCAGGTAAATCTTCCATTATCGGATGTCTTGGTCGAGATGCCTAAGTATACAAAATTCATCAAGGATGTTGTGTCTTCGAAAAAGAAGTTAGCAGGCATGGAAAGGCAAATTGGTGAGGATTGCTCCATGATTAATTATGAAGACTTACCAATTAAAAGAGGTGACCCTGGTAAGTTCGTACTTACGAAGATTAATGGGAGGTCTAGTCTTCCCTAATTCTTTGTGTGATCTAGGTGCCTCTATAAGTCTTATGCCAATGTCTGTATGCAAACAGCTCGGTTTACAAAGCCTTCTAGAACCCACTACTATGAGTTTACAATTCACTGATAGATCTTCTAAGAAAGCTTTAGGGATCCTGAAAGACGTTTTGGTTCAGATTGATAGATTTACAGTTGATTGGTATGTTTTAGATATGGAGAAAGATGAAAACGTCCCCCTGATTCTTGGAAGACCTTTCTTATCTACAGCTAGAGCCCTCATCGATTGCGATGGTGGGCAAGTGACTATCCGAGTTGGTGATCAAGAGGTGAGTTACAATGTCTTAAAGTCCATTCAAGTACCCTCTCGGCCCTCCAACCGGCTTTTCCATTGATTATATGACGGATGATTTCACCGATTATATGGATAAGCAAGTCATGGCCGTGGAAGCCGAATATGAGCGATTGGTTGATAATCTAAATACCCATGGTGTGGTCAATCTAGATCAATTAGCGGTGATTTTGAGGAAGAATTGTTGGAAGGAGAAGCTTTGGCGTGGGACCACGAGTAAACTCGGTGATATTGAGTTGAAAAGTGGAGATCTCAAGTCGAGTTTAGAAGACCCCCCTGCATTTGGTGTTGAAGCCGTTGCCTAAACATCTTAAGTATGTGTTTTTAAGAGAAGGTGACAAGCTTCCATTGATTATATCTCGCCAAGCTATCTCGTTTAGAGGAGATGAAATTAATCAACGTCCCGAAGAAGAATGAAAAAGCCTTTGGTTGGCAAGTAGGAGATATCGTAGGGATATCTCCCGACATCTCGTATGCATAAGATAAAGACTAATGAGGGTGCGAAATGTGTTAGAGATGCCCCGCAGGAGGCTCAACCCTCATATGCAAGAAGTCGTTAAAAAGGAAATCATCAAACTTCTGGACATGGGAATCATTTATGCCATCGCGGATAGTGAGTGGGTTTCCCCGACTCAAGTAGTTCCCAAGAAATGAGGAATTACGATTGAGAAGAATGAGAAGGGAGAGGAAATAGCATTGAGACTTGTCACTGGTTATAGAGTCTGCATCGATTATAGAAAGCTCAATGAGGTAACCATGAAAGATCACTTTCCCCTTCCATTCATTGATCAGATGCTTGAGCGTCTGGCGGGACACACATTCTACTGTTTCCTAGATGGATATTCGGATAATTCCGTATACCCATTGATCCAAATTTCGACCAAGAAAAGACCACCTTCACCGCTTCTTATGGAACATTCGCTTACGTGCGAATGCCATTTGGTCTCTCGCAATGCCCCACTACATTTCAAGCGATGTATGCTAGCTATCTTTGACGGGCTTGTAGAAAAGTGTATGGAGATCTTTATGGACGATTTTTCGGTTTTTGGTCGGTCTTTTGATGATTGCCTTGACAATCTTGATCAAGTGTTATCCGTAGATGTGTGGAAAAGAACTTAGTACTTAATTGGGAAAAATGCCATTTCATGGTAGATGAGGGAATAGTTCTTGGCCACAAAATATCCGCCAAAGGTATAGAAGTTGACAGGGCAAAAGTAGAAGCTATCGAAAAGATGAGCTATCCCAAGAATGTGCGTGAAGTGAGAGGCTTTTTTGGACATGTCGGATTCTACAGAAGGTTCATTCAAGACTTCTCCAAGATAGCCAAGCCCCGGTCCACTTTACTAAAGGAAGACGTTGAGTTCAATTTTGATGAGAGCTGCAAGAAAGCGTTTGAGGAGCTTAAGGATCGTTTAATATCTGCTCCAATTCTTATATCGCCCGACTGGAACCTACCTTTTGAGCTTATGTGCGACGCATCAAACTATGCTGTTGGTGATGTTCTAGGACAAAAGATCAAAGGGAAGTTCCAGCCTATCTATTACGCCAGTCACACATTGAACCCCTCTCAAGTTAACTATACCACTACTGAAAAGGAACTATTGGCCGTAGTCTTTGCTATGGACAAGTTCCGTAGTTACTTGTTAGGAGCTCAAGTGATCGTGTGGACTGATCACGCTGCTTTGCGGTATCTGATGACTAAGAAAGAGGCCAAACCGCGCCTACTACGTTGGATATTGACCCTACAAGAGTTTGACGTTCAAATTAAGGACAAAAGGGCAGTGAAAACGTAGTGGTTGATCACGTTTCAAGGATGCTTAGTGAGGAAAAAGGATGAACCAGATGATATAGACCTTTACTTTCCTCTAGAGAACATCATGTTGATAGACAGATGTCCTCCTGATGTTCCATGGTATTCTTCCATTGTAAACTACCTTCATGCCCAATATCTCGATCCAGAATTGTCCTATCAGGAGAAGAAAAAGTTCTTCTCTGATTTGAAATCTTTCGTTTGGGATGAACCTTATCTTTTTAAGATCTATAAAGATGGTTTGCTTAGGAGATGTGTTCCCGAATCCGAGCAACAGGATATTATTGAGCAAAGGCTACGGGGACCCACTTGGAGGTCACTTTGGTCCATGGAAAACCGTTGCTAAGATCTTCCAATCCGGCTTCTATTGGCCTACGATCTTTAAAGATACATAAGCTTTCTGTAAAGCTTGTGATAGGTGCCAAAGGACCGGTACTCTAACAAGGCGGTTTGACATGCCTTTGAAACCCATTCTAGAATGCGAGGTCTTTGATGTATGGGGTATCGATTTTATGGGACCATTCCCATCATCTTGTGGTAACAAATACATTTTAGTCTGCGTAGACTACGTGTCCAAATGGGTGGAGGCTCAAGCCACTCCTCACAATGATCATAAGACGGTCATGAAATTTCTAAAGAAAAACATCTTTGTGAGGTTTGGATGTCCACGCGCCTTGATTAGTGATGAAGGGACGCATTTTTGCAACCGACCCCAGAGAAAGTCCTTGAAAAGTATGGTGTTCGTCATAAGACGTGCACTCCATATCATCCGATGACTAGTGGTCGTTTGAAAGGAGCAACCAAAGTATCAAGAAAATCCCGGAGAAGACGGTAAACAAATCATAGAAAAGACCGGAGTTTGAAGTTGGATGATGTATTTTGGGCATATAGAATCGCCTATAAAACCCCTATGGGTACATCTCCATATCGATGGTCTATGGAAAGCCATGTCATCTCGCATGTCGAGTTAGAGCATAGAGCCTATCGGGCTACAAAGTTTCGAACTTTGATTCCCAATCTTGTGGAAAACATCGACCGCAAAGTTAGCATACGAGTTAGACGAATTCGTACTCCGTGCCTATGAAAGTGCCAGGATTAGTAAAGATAAGATGAAGCTACTCCACAATGCTAAGATTAAAAAGAGAGAATTTCAAGTCGGCGAACAAGTTCTTCTATACAATTCTAGGCTACATTTGTTTCCCCGGAAAGTTGAGGACACGTTGGTCCGGCCCCTTCAAGATTCTCCAAATCATTCCCCGGAGGCGTTCTAGAACTTCACGGTTATAGCGGTAAACCGTTTCGAGTGAACGGTCGGAGGTGCAAGCACTACATTGGTGAACCTAAAGAAAAGCCTTTGATCGTTCGTTGCCTCGATATCCTCGGGTGTGGTGCTACGCAAGTCGATGAATTTGACGTGTTTTCACCCGACCTATCTTCAGAGGATGACGGTAATGATCAATCTGAAGAAGTTCTAGCTGGTAGTTGGGATATGGAAGAGTATTGGAAGGAGCGTCAATCGAAAAGTCATCAGAAGAATCAGACGAGGAAGAAATCACCCATGGGGAAGTTTAAGCGTGTTTGGAAAGCTATTAAAGATTTCACCCCATGTGTGAGATGTCGTTTCGCAGCCACACTACCGATCGAGCTTACACGAGGTAGTGGTGGCGTAAAAGTCAAATGGCCCGATCCAGCCGAGCTTTAAACGGTGTCGAGCTAACGACATTAACCAAAAGCGCCACTAGGGGCAACCTAGATATCGTTCTTTTAGTTATTCCCGTTTTATGCTTTAGCATTTAAGTTTAGTTTATTAAGTTTTAGCCTTATTAAGTTTTTTGTTTTTTATCTGTCAGTTAGTTGTGCTTTCTAGAGATGGATTTCGGTATTCAGCCAGAGGAGTTACCTTTCCTTAGGAAGATCCCACTGATCACTGTAGATGACGGACCGGGAGGAACCATCGTTTTGCACGTAGACTTTGACATTAGTACCCGCGTCAAGACTGTCACCTATGTTCTTATCGTTCCCGCTGTTCGGGAGATGGAGACTTTACTACTGAGGAGTTACAGGCAGCTCTAGGACGTCCATACACGATCCTCAATGATCCGATGCTGACAGATTTAGCGCTAGTGCTGCAAGCTGAACATTTTCGAGGTGTTGATGTAGCTGGTGAGGACTGGGGTTTACAAGATGAGTATGACTTCCCTCCGGCGATTGACATGCTCCGCCGTCTCATTCGAGTGATAGATTGGTTGGCCATTTATGATGACTAGCGTTCTTAGGATGTTTCGTCGAGCAAACGACGTAAAACAAAAGCGCTGAGTGGGAGGCAACCCACGATTTTCTATTTGTGTTTATTTGTTTTCTAGAAATTTTGTGTACTTCGTTGATTTGAATTTGTATTTTTGAAGTTTTATTTAAGTTTAATAAGAAAGTGCACTTTGATTTTGAGTTGTATGGAAGTTTTATAATTTTTGCACTTATACTGCTTGGACGCCTGTCCAGAACTCTGGACGCCCGTCCGCCTTGACCAATTTTAGGACGAGCGTCCACTTAGCCTGGACGCCCGTCTGATTTATTCCCTCCAATCCTGTATGTGATTTAAACTCTTGGACGAGCGTCTAATAAACTGGACGCCAGTCCGGCTTCATTCGATTTCCCAGTGGACGCCCGTCCACTGAGTTGGACGAGCGTCCAACCTCTGTCTATAAATACCCTCTCCAACAATGAACCTTCATTTTTCTGAATTTCAAACGCGAAAAAATGGTTCTCCTACCTCCTTTTGCCCTAAAATCTTCGATTCTAAACCGTTTTGGGCGATTCCAAGTGCTATCGACCGCCCTTGATACCCTCTCTTCGATTTTCATAACCAAATTCCCCAACACGCCATATTTTAGGAGAATCAGGCCCCATTGCAGTCCGACTTTTTGGAGGAAAAAATTCGATTTTGGAGGCCACATTTGTGTTGTTTGGACTCGTTTTCATCTCGATCAACATCTACTCACCCTACTTGGTAAGTTAGTAACAACTTTTCTGGATTTTATTCACGTTTTTGTGAGTTCGATCTTTGGGTCGGCTCATTAGCTTGAATATTACCTTAATTCGTTTTTTTTTTTTTTCTGGTTTTGTGTTTCTTTCTGCTCTGTTATGGTGATATGGTGTTGTGATGGATGATGAATGGGTTGTTTGGTGATGATTATGGTGGTGGTTGTGGTTTGGTTGTTTTGAAATCCCGCTTTGGATGTTAAACGGGTATCTTGTTGCGATTGGGATTGTTTGGTTTAGTCTAGGCTTGAATAATGGTTCATAAGATGGCAGTGGTGAAGAGGCATGGTAAGGAAGTGGCCCGGGAGGTGGGGAAAAAGCATAAAGAGATTGATCCTACCTTAGTTGATCCGAACCGGGGTGTGAGTATTCGGGAACAACCCCTTAGAGCCACCCAAACTAGGGCTACCTTAAGAGATGAACCAACCTCGGACTCTGAAACAGATGATGATATTCCCTTGGTAAGGATTCCTAGAGCTCAGAGAGGTGGAGGGTCGTCTAGAGCTGAGGAGACTGAGCATGCTACCCGAGAGGAGGAACCGGTTGCACCTCGGGCTACCCACCCTAGAAAGAAAGCTAAAACTGTAGCTCCTATGCCGTTGCCTCGTAGATTCGTGAACCCTAGAGCCCACGATGCCTATACCAAACATTATTTCTCGAGGACGATGTTGATTGAGTAGGCAACATTGGAGGCAAAAGTCGATCCGGAGTTCGTTAAGTTGCTTAAGGATCCGAAATGGGAAGCCTTGATGACAATACCGACTACCCCGGTAAATGGCTCCCTAGTTCGGGAATTTTATGCTAATTGCTCGGAAACCGACTTGGGGACGAAGGTAGTTGTGGTTAGAGGGGTGGAAGTTCCATTTACACCGGAGGTGATCAATCAGAAATACAACTTAGCGGCTTTTGAAGGTCGGGATTACAAGGAGGAGATTGTTCATAGACAGAGTTTGGGACAGGATCCGTTGGAGGAGTTGAGATTGAGAGTTTGCCCGGATGTGGCTTGGACGTTGAGACCGGGAGGAGACCGGAAGGAGTTGGTTACCATGACTTGGACGGAGGACTGGAAGGTCTAGTGTCGATTCATTCAGAGTCGGTTGTTGCCTAAGAACAACTTGACACATTTTCATATTGGTGATCTAGGCATGTTGTATGCATTGACGTTTGGCTTGAATGTGGATGTGGGACAAGCTTTATATGACGAGATCTCTATCAACCGTAAGGTTTACACGCGGAGCTTGATCGTCCCTCACCCGATCCACGCTTGTGTCTCGATGCCGGTGTGCCCGAGTTTGGAGCCGATCATAAGCCGAAGAACCCTAGCCTTTACGAGAGAGAAAAAGTAAGTCCTCGGGACATTCGAGCCGGAGGCACCTCGGATCCCGGTTCTTCATCGCTCCGCCTCGACCCTCCTCCCTTCCTACTTTATCTCCCGCTCGTCGGGATGCGGTTAAGCATGGCAAATAGTTTCCGGGAATGGCTGGGTGATATTCGGGATTCGCAGAACAACATTTTGTCGATTCTTCAATGTATCTGTGAGGGCCGGCAGCCGAGGGATGACAGAACCTTCAATCCGAGCTCCATTGATTATCTCTTTGCTGATGAGATTGAGCAGGCCATTGCGGATGTTCTACACGAGTCTGAGTCATCTTCAGACGAGGAGCAGCCTGACTCGGCAGATAGGACTACGACACCACCTTCTGGACCCTCCTCTGATCCTCCGGCTGATGATTCTGCGGCGCCGAGCCAACCTTGATCTTATTTGTTTGATTCTAGATTTTGTGGTTTTGTATTGTTAATCTTATATGATTCGTTGTAGTTTTGCTACTGCTACTATTTATTTTCGATGGATCATGTAAGCCATAAGGCACCCGTACTTTTCTTATTTTGGTCGTTTTGTATTATTTTGGTTGTATTGGATACTTTATCTCTTGTTAATACTTGATTTTGCTATCTCTCTTCATTCTGGTATAATCCCCCATTTTCCCCGAGATGTTTCCATGTTTGTCAAGTCGTGCATGTATCTTTTTAGCGGTTTTGTCGAGTCAGATCTTCTGTCGGTTACGAGTTCTAAGTGTAACTATATAGGCTCCGGCCCGACTAACGTTCGAGTAACGCTTGAAATCAGCTAAGTCTTTTATCTTTTCCTTAATTCTGCACAACATGAGGACATGTTGATCTTTAAGTGTGGGGGAGGGGAATGAATGACGTGTATCTACACATTTGCTTATATCAATGTTGAGCTAGAATTTTGAAAATTTTCCGACATTTTTGTTTTTGTTTTGTCCTGAGTGAGCAAATGCATATTATTTGTTCGTTATTTTTATAGTCATCCGAGCTATATATCATATGTTTAGTAAGTTAGTTGTTTCACCTGATCTATTTTCCACGAGCCATAGTAAATGATGAGCTAATTTATAAAGTTATACCCCTTTTGGTTAGTGATTTCTGATGTTCTTATAAGTAATGTGCTTAGTGCTACGTATGTATTCTGAGATTTATGATAGTCTGTATTTAGATCCGAAGTATGTTATACTGTGAATATCTAAGGTTTGAATGTGATAAGTACCACGTAACTTAATGTCAAATGAAAAAGTTGAGTTGTAAATGAATTAGTTGGGTGTGTCGAAAGCTAGTCGATGATTTGAGTGCGATAGGGTATACCACGTATGTCCTATACCACTATGATGACCAATAGCTCATTCCGATGTGTGTTTAAAGTGAAGTAATTAAATCAACTTATATAAAGAATTGGTATGAAATGAATAAGAGACTGAGTTATCGTCTATCTTATCCCCAGTATAAACTGATAGATATGCTGTAGGGATTATCCTCTGAGTATTTCGGAAAGGCCCTAGATATACTCGATCATCCTTTTCGGGATATGTTACGTCTGTAGGGTACACCTTATGAGTGTCATTTATCGCTAGTCTACGAGGGGGTATTAGCTAGTTTTGCTTTGAGTTTCTCAAGTTTGGATTTAGTGGAAGTTTTCTATGGCTATGCACACACACTGGTGAACTTCTGATTTATTGGATATGTGTTATATATGTTTAGATGTCTGTTCTTTTCTCGAGCCTTTATCTTGTTTTGTTTTGCTCGGGACGAGCAAAAGCTTAAGTGTGGGGGAGTTGTTAAGGGTGAATTTATACGATTTATAACGTTATATTTTATGATAATTTCCCCCGTATTTGTATGAATTTGCATAAGAAACGAGTGTTTAATGAATATATTGAGCAAATGAGATTTTAAATGAGTTAATCGCAAACTTGGTTAATTTTGGTGTTTTAATTGTGATTTTATGATCATTTGAGCATTATTACATTTTTGCGATGTTTTTGTGTGTTATAGATACATGTTTGAGGCTCAAAAGATGCTCAAAAGTTGGTTTAGTTCGGGCTAATTGATGATAAAAGAGATAATGAAGAAGTGGGATAGAGATAGAAGAGATAAAGATCAAAAAAATCAGAATTCTATCATATTGGACTGGCGTCCAGAATCCCCGTCCAGTGGACGGGCGTCTGATGTAATTGAACGAGCGTCCAGGATGTCATCTTTGATTCAGGAAGTTTGGACGTTGGAGTGGACGCTGGATGGACGAGCGTCTGGTCATGACTCGGCCCGATTCGAAGTTTTATTGAAGAGTGGACGGGCGTTCAAGATTCCAGACGGGCGTCCGGTAGCCGACTTTGCTGAACCGACTTTAAAATCTATATATAGGCGGTTGTTTCTCAACCCTAAACATACCATACACTCATTATTCAAAACCCTAAACCTAGGGGCGGCTTTAGGCTGCGTTTTTCTCTCTTTTATTCCAGTTTTATGCACTTTAAATTTAGATTAAATTAGCTACCTTTTTATGCACTGTTTCTGCAAATTTGAGTTGCTGAGGATGTTCAGAAGCTAAAAGCTTCATCAAACGAGTATTGTGAAGCCATCCAACGATTGTTGATTTCGTTTTCATCGATTATACTGTGAGTTTTTATTAAAGGTTGTTTCTTATTCATGTTTAAGTTGTTTAATTGCTCTTATATCGGAAGATATGCATATGTTGATTGTTTATTGTTGATGGAAATCTTAATAAACCCTAGATCACCATGAATAAGAATAGTAACTTGAATCTATCATAACGGAAGTTAATAGGTTTAATTGCTAGATTATAAACGTAAAGTTTGCACCTTCGGTTAGAAAACGCGTTAATCTTGCATTGGAAGATAATAGATTAGTAGATGAACTTTCTAAGGAATTAGGGGTCATGTTTAGATAAGGTGAATCACAACCTAGATAATAACCACAATATAATCGAGATAGGAAATCAGTGCTTGTTGGATATGTGGATCAATCCTCGTTTGTTCGTTATACACTTGATTTAAATCCTTAAAACTTGAATTTGTTTAGTTAGTTTACTTTTATTTGCATCTTAGATTAGTTAGTTAAAGGTTCGCAACCCGTATTCTTCCTAGCTTTGGACTATATCCTCTGTCTAGTTTTATTTTCTGTTTTGATTTGTTTTATTCGCTGTTTAGATTAGTTTCGTGACATAGTTTAGGTTAGACAAAAACTAGAATCACAATTGTTTAGTTCCCCGTAAGATCGACCCGGCATTAACCACTATTACTACGATCCTTATACTTGAGGTTAACCGGATTATTACTTGTTTGGTTTGTGTTAATAAAATCCGTGACAAGTTTTTGGCG
This sequence comes from Gentiana straminea, assembly GCA_036785695.1. Classification (NCBI taxonomy): domain Eukaryota; kingdom Viridiplantae; phylum Streptophyta; class Magnoliopsida; order Gentianales; family Gentianaceae; genus Gentiana; species Gentiana straminea. The sequence continues at coordinate 5,811,120 of JAVUPR010000224.1, read as the reverse complement.
CCGTTGCCGGGGAGCCGGACGGTTGTCTAGTTTTTGTTTTTCGTTTTTCTGTTTTGTTTTTGTTTTTCCGGTTTTTATCTCGTTTTAAATTCCTGTTTTTAGTTGATAATCGTTTAGGTAACTAGTTAATTAGGGTTTTAGTTAGGGTTTAAGACCTTCCCTTAGTAGTTTCCTTTGAGATTAGATCGTCTTTCGTTCTGTTTTTCTGTCTTACCTTCTTTTCTTTTCTACAAATTTCTGCTTCTGTTCTGATTTTCCCGCTACCAAACGGGCGTTTGGGATCTTGGACGCCCGTCCGCTGGAAAATTATCAATTCTGTCCTATTTTTATTCACTTAGACGAGCGTCCATAAAATTTGGACGCCCGTTCAAGTATTCTTCCTTCAGACGAGCGTTTGGACCACTAAACGCCCGTCCAGTCCAAATTCCACCCGGACGCCCGTCCAAACCCTTGGACGTCCGTCTGGTCCCTCTTTCTTCAATAAATTTTGTTCCTTTTGCTTCTTTCCCTTTCTTTTCTTTAGGTTTTTAATTTTTAGTTTAGGCTTTTAATTTCTTAGTTTTTAAGCTTCGTTTCACTTGTTTTTGGTCCGGTTTATGCAAACTCGGAGTCAAAAGGGACCGTTATTATACACCCCTGACCCCGAACGAACCGTAGTCCGACCAAACAGGCGGATTTTCCGTTCTGCGGTTCTGGCAGACAGAGCCGAGCAAGATCTTGAAGATCAACTAGCAAAGGAAATCACTGATTTTGTGATAATGGCCGCTAATAATAGACGTACGTTGGTAGACTACGCCATGCCAGGCGAAGTCAAAGTCAACCCGGCTATTGTTATCCCGACCATTACTGCACAAACCTTCGAGTTAAAGCCGGGACTTATCCAGATGATGCGGCATGCATCAATTTTTCATGGCTATCAATCGGAGAATCCGCATACCCACTTACATACGTTCTTAGAGATATGCGGTACTACACGCATCCAAGGAGTAAGTGAGGATGCTATCAAACTAAAACTTTTTCCATTTTCTCTGAAAGGGGAGGCTAAAGAGTGGTACACCTCTCTCCCCTCTGAATCCATCACCACCTGGGCAGAACTCGAAAAGGAGTTCTTGAGTCAATATTTTCCACCTTCAAAGACGGCCCAGTGTTTAAATGAAATATTCACTTTCTATCAGAAAGAGAATGAATCCTTCTTCGAATGTTGGAAGAGATTCAAGTCTCTTCTTAGAAAGTGTCCCCACCATGGATTGCCACTGGAAAGGCAAGTCAACACCTTCTTTAGTGGATTGACCGAGCTCACCAAGGGCATGGTCAATAGTTCTTCTGGTAAGGCATTTCTGAAGAAAACACCTGAAGAGGGATGGGCATTGTTTGAGGACATTGCAAAGTACAACTACGCCCCCTCTTATCAAGCAATTCAAGCACCTCCTCCTCCCAAGGTTGAGGAAGTCAATTTGCAAAGTTTGATCGCCATGCTGCAGAAGCAGATGGCAACACCTCAAGTTTCAAATCTGATAAATCAAACTCCTTCTTTTCCATAGAACCCTCAGGTTCTGTACTGTGAAAATTGCTGTCAGACTGGCCATATGAATGGCCAGTGTCAATTTAATTCCCCTGTACCTTATCAAGTTAATGTTGTTCATGATTATGGACAGTACAATCAAGTCACACGTCAGAATTGTGACGAGGTGGGGCACACTTCTTGATTTTGTCCTATGAACGGACAGAATGCTGAAGTAAATGCGTTCTATGGCCAGAACAATCAAAGGTTCAATCAGTTTCCTGGCCAGAACAATTTTCAAACCAAGGGTTTAACCAACCTTCAAGTTTTAACCGGATTATTACTTGTTTGGTTTGTGTTAATAAAATCCGTGACAAACACTCACCTGGTCCTACATGATGTCTTTTGTATACCAGGTTTTAAGTATAACCTTTTATCTTTACCTTCTTTTATCAATCATACAAAAGGTGCAGCTTTTTTTTCTGCTAACAAATGTGTTTTGTAGGACAAGAACAAGAACATGATTGGTTAAACTGAGTTACAAAGAGGACTTTATGTCATGGATCACTCCATAAAACTTTCTGTTACCAATGCTGTAGAGAATCACACTTTATCCGATAGATTAGATGATGCACTTTGGCATTACAGACTTGGACACTTACCTGATAAGAGACTACAAGTCATCAGTTCACAGTCTACTGATGTTCAGTATTGTAATCATGATCTTTGTTATGTTTGTCATATGGCTAAAATGAAGAAGAATCTCTTTCCTTTAAGTATCACTGCTAAAAATGTTATTTTTGACCTTGTTCACATGGATATCTGAGGTCCTGAGACACCCTACTATAAATGGACAACAATATTTTCTCACTATTGTAGATGATTTTTCTAGATTTACTTGGGTTTTTCTTATGAGGCTCAAATCTGAAGCCTCTGACCTTGTTAAATCTTTTGTTAAATTCGTTTCCACTCAGTTTCATAAAATTATTAAAGTAATTAGATCTAACAATGGTGCATAATTCCAACTTACTGACTTTTATGCTCAGCAGGGTATCATACATCAGACATCTTGTGTAAGTACACCTGAGCAAAATGGTATTGTTGAAAGAAAACATCAACATCTATTGAATGTTGCAAGAGGTTTGAGGTTCCAGAGTAATCTATCAATTGAGTATTGGGGATTTTGTCTTTTACATGCTGTAAAGTTGATTAATGCCACAACTACACCACTGTTGAAAGAAAGCACTCCACATGAAGTTCTTTGTGGCACCAAACCAGACTATTCTGTGTTTAAAGTCTTTGGTTGCCTAGTTTTTTCATGCACACTTCAACAGTATAGAGCCAAATTTGACTCAAGGTGTAGAACTTATGTTTATCTTGGGAATTCAACCACCTCCAATGGTGCTATTCTCTTATATATTACCAACAAAGATATCTTTATTGCTAGGAATACTCAATTCCATGACACTTACTTTCCTCTTTTTCAGCAGGTCTTGGGAAAGCCTAGATATCTTGCTGACCTGCCTGTTCCTTTGCCAGTAATGTTTGATGACCTACTGAATGGGTCAGCAGACCAACCAGAAATGGGATCAACAGAAGTTGATGCATCCAATACAAGGCATGAACAAGTGAATCAGGCACCTGAACCCACACAACCAAGAAGGTCTATAAGAACAAAGAAATCACCAATCTTTTATCAAGGGGGTGCTCATAATGTTCAGCAGACTCCACACTTGCTGAGTGCAGTAATAAGTCTGGACAACCTCTCAACAGACTATGCCCGATTCATTAATGCTATTGATGCTGTTAAAGAGCCTAAGACCTACAATCAAGCCATCAAGTATGATGAATGGAAGGAGGCAATGAACAAAGAAATTGAAGCTTTACAAAAGACTCACACATAGGAGATAGTTGATCTACCCCTAGGCAAGAAACCTATTGGGTGCAAATGGGTGTACAGAATCAAATACAATCTTGATGGATCAGTAGAGAGATATAAAGCTAGATTAGTAGCAAAAGGCTACTCTCAAACATATGGGATTGATTATCAATAAACATTCTCACCAGTTATCAAGATCACTACAGTTAGAGTCTTACTTGCAGCAGCAGCAGCCCCACAATTGGCACCCACATCGGATGGATGTTAATATTGCTTTTTTACATGGAGATTTGCATGAAGAAGTATACATGTAGTTACCTCCAGGCTATGCTGCAACCAAACCAAATCAAGTTTGCAAGCTTACTAAGTCATTATATGGCCTCAAGCAAGCCGGCAGAATGGAATTGCAAGTTGACTGAATCTTTGGAGGCTCACGGATTCACTCAATCCAAAAATGATCACAGTTTGTTTTCCAACGGGTCAGGACAGTCCTTTATTACTTTACTAGTCTATGTTGATGACATCATAGCAGGAAGCCCCAGTGAAGGATTGATTCAGCAACTAAAGGATGCTCTGCATCAGAAGTTTACCATCAAAGATCTTGGAAAATTGAGATATTTCCTAGGCATTGAAACTGCTAGATGTCCAAAAGGCATATCTCTTTCACAAAGAAAATACACACTTAACCTCTTAGTAGAATATGAATTTTTGGAGCCAAACCTGCTAAGACACCTATGGAGTCCAAGCAGACCTTACAACATGGTGACTCACCAATTTTAGAAGACAACACTGCATACAGATCCCTAATAGGTAAATTAATTTACCTCACTTTTACCAGACCAGACATTGCCTTTGCAGTCCAACAACTCAGTCAATTTTTGGACACTCCTACTGAAAACCACATGAAAGCAGCCTATAGACTGCTGAGATATTGAAGACCAATCCTTTCCAAGGCATCTTTTTCCCAGCAGACAATAATCTTTTACTCAGGGGTTTTACAGATATTGATTAGGCTGGCTGTCCTGAAACTAGAAGATCAGTATTAGGTTACATGATGTTTCTAGGAGATGATCCAATCTCTTGGAAGGCAAAAAAACAAACAACTATTGCTTGAAGTTCATCCGAGGCTGAGTACAGGGCCATGGCAAATGTAGTTTGTGAAATCCAATGGCTTATCTACATACTACAGGATTTACAAGTTCCGGTCCAGTTACCTGATGTCCTATTTTATGACAATGTGTGTGTAATGCACATTGCTCACAATCTTGTTTTCTATGAGAGAACCAAACATATTGAAATTGACTGTCATGTTGTGAGAGACAAGGTCAAATCAAGACTCATCAAACTTCTTCCAGTCAATACCAAAGAACAAATAGCTGACATCCTTACCAAAGCCTTATATGCACCTATTTTATCTTATCTACTAGACAAATTTGGAGTTTCAAAGATCTTCTAGACTTCAAGTAGCTGATGGGAATGCTGAGTGCAAATTGTTCTTGAACCACTCACAGCTTGAAGGGGTGTTACAGTATAGAAGATGATGGGAATGCTGAGTGCACTCTGCTCATCAATCGAAGACAACGACCGCGACGACGATGAAGATCAGGAGCCTGCTGACATTGTGAAGACTCAGCAACCTGCTGATCAGTTTGATAGAGTGTATAATATAGAAAGTGGTTATTTAGTTGTAATCTGTTATAACCGTTTGTAACTTGCTTCTAACTGATTCATGAGGTGTATAATGTTATAAATACCCCATGATCAGCCACATTGTAATTAACTTGTAACTTTTACATGATCAATAATAATTCCGCATTTTATTTTGTTTGTTTGTAATTCTACAAACTTCATCACAACTTGCCTAAGGATGGTCTCAGCCAAGACCGGAAAATGAAATTCAAAGAGGAGCGCTTCATGCCTCTCAGCACTCCCATTGAATAGATCATGAACGAGGTAAATGACAATCTGCCCAATCATCGACCGATGAAGCCCAACCCTCAGGGTGAGCACGATATGACCAAGTACTGTAAATATCACCACGACCATAGCCACACCACCGACTCTTGACGCGTGCTCAAAAATGAGATTTAAAAAATGGTTGCCCACGGGGTTCTTGACAGGTATAAGCGGGATGAGGATAACACTAATAGAGGCAATCTCACATCTCATCAGCAGATAAACATCATCACTGAACCTCCTCCCATCAACAATCAGCTAAAAATCTAAATCTACTTTCTGAACGAGAGCTTTCATAAGCCGGCCATTATGCACGGGTACGAGCAATAGATCTCGTTCACCCGTAGTGAGCTGGTAGCTCCCCCCGATGCTTTTGATGTGCCAAATGTCGTATAGGCATCAGTCAACGACGTTTTGGTACATCAAATTTTGGTCAAAATAGGAGCCAGCCGTGACATATTATACTATGATTGCTTCAAGCAGCTCGGCTTCTACGACTCTTGTTTTCAACCACGTCATGTCATTCTTGAAGGCTTCACCAACGATAGGGTTCAAGTTAAGGGTGCCATCGAGCTTGAAGTCAGAATGAACGACGACGATGAACCATTCAGAACGGAGAGGTAAACTTTCTGGATGTCGATCTTTATTCAAATTATAATATTATCTTAGGAATCCCAGCCCTCAAAAAGTTCCAGATGGTTATCTCTATACCCCATCAGAGAGCCAAGTTCTAGCGGGTAATAGGGTCGGGACAACCCTCAGCCGGCCTCAAAAAGTTTTGAATCACATCAAGAAATCTCAGTCCGAGGAAACCAAAAGTCCCAAGATTAAGACAACCGAGCCCTCAGCGAGTTAAAATCATATGAACATGGTCAAAAAGATCGTTCTCACTGAAATCGAATGCGAAATTTTGCAAGTCAGGGACGAGCCAGATTCTATTGCCGAGGGCGAACTAATTGAGGTCGTAATAAATGAGGCATACCCTAAATAAAAAGTCAAAATAGGAGCCCATTTATCCGATCATGAAAAGAAAAAATTGATCTCTCAATTGAAGTCCAACCTAGACGCTTTTGCATGGGTTGTGACGGAAATGAGAGGGTCGAGCTAGAGATCGCTTTTCATTATCAAAATGTTGATCTGACCTTCAAGTTGATCCAATAGAAGACCAAACAGTTCACCTTCGAGAATAAGGCTGAATAAGGTCGAGATCGATAAACTTTTGCAAGCGGGCATCATCAAAGATCTCGCTTAACCCACCTGGCTTGCAAACGTTTTCATGGTCAAGAAACACAATGGTAAATGGAGAATATTTGTCGACTTCACTGACATCGACAAGGCGTGCCCCGAAGATCCTTACCTTCTTCCGAGGATTGATCGGTTGGTGGACTCAATTGCCGGATTTGAGGTTCTGAGCTTTCTCGACGCATATTCCGGCTATCATCAAGTGAAAATGGCCGATCACAACAAAGAGATGATAGCCTTCGGAGCAGCCGGGGATTTTATCATTTTGAGATGTTGCCATTCGGGCTGAAGAACGCCGGGTCGACCCACTAGAGAATGGTTAATCGCGTCATCAGCACGTAGACCGGCAAGAATATGGAAGCTTACATAGATGACATCGTCGACAAGTCATCTCTCCGCCAAGGGCATGGTGTTGACCTCCAAGAAACCTTCGAGAACGTTAATAAACACTCGATCAAGCACAACCCGGGTGTCTAGGCGGGCAACTTTCTAGGGTTTATGGTTAGGCAAAGAGGGATCGAGGTCAATCCAGAAAAGTTCGAGGCATTGCTAAACATGAAAGAGCCAACTTGCATAAAAGAGGTCCAAAGACTTAATGGGAGAATCATCAATTTAGGCAGATTCATCTCCAAGTCCGTCAAGAAATGCTTTCCTTTCTTCAAAATCCTTAAGGGCGACAAAACTTTCAACTGGAACAAAGAGTGCGCTCAAGCCTTCCAAGCTCTCAAAGACTACGTAAAAGTAGGCCGCCTCTTCTAGTTAGCCCTATGATAGAAGATCAATTATTTATGTACTTGGCTGCCTCAGACCGGGCTGTTTCCTCCAATATTGTATAGGAGGCCGCACCCTCCAAAACCCCGTCTATTATGTAAGCAAGGCACTCAGTCCGGTGGAGAGTCGTTATTTTAATATAGAGAAGTTGACATACTCGCTTGTTGATGAGAGTCAACTTAGCTATCATTTTATACGTAATTTACCTCCTTATTATGACTCATTTGATGTGTTTTCAGGGTAGTTTAGTGAATTTTATAGACACTTTTCACCATGGTTTGAATCACGAGACGAAAGATGTTTACGTCCGGAAATCTCTACATTTTTAGGTAATTTGCATGTGTTTATTGGCATTTGTCACGATTGGGTGTGTGGTTTATTTTTGTTACATGTATATCATGGTAGAGAGCGTGACGTGGAGCGTAACGTGACAAAAATCGACCAAAACAGAGTTCGGAATGGAAAATGGCGCGAGAATAAATTTCGAGACAAAAGTTATTATTATTTTTATATCAAAAATCAAAAGAAAAAGAATTAAAAGAAGAAAAAAAAAAGTAGTAAACAAAGGGGAACACAACAAAATTAGGCGTAGTGCTGTTAAGCGAACTGAACTGTTCACGAACATATTCGAGCTCGGCTCGTTAAGCTCCTTTATGTTTGTTTGTTCATGTTATCGAACCGAGATCGAATGGATTAGAGTGCCGTTTAATAAACGAACGAACTCGAACATGTTCATGAACGTTCAATATTGTTCGTAAACTTATATATATATATATATATATATATATATATATATATATATATATATATATATATATATATATATATATATATATATATATATATATATATATATATATGTTTAGTTTAAAATGTATGTATTGGTGACATATGTATAATAATTGAAGTTAGTATTCTAATTATGGAATTTTTAGGTGTGTTTTTCAGGTAAATTCATCATATTCGAGCTTTATCACGAGCTGTGTATATAAATTTTATTTCACGAGTCGAGCTCGAGCTCAAACTCGAACATTATGTTCATGTTATCGAGCCAAACTCGAACGCGATTATATGTTCATTTGACAAACGAATGAACTCAAACATGTTCGTTTAACAAACAAGCTCGAACTCGAACCATAGATGTTCGGCTCGGCTCGGTTCGTGAACACCACTGATCAGGCGTAGGCCTTTTGTGTAAGGGGCCCATGCCCTATATGAGCATTTAATGAAGGAGGCAAAGAGTAGAAGCATGGGGTGGACGCCTGGTGCCTTGGGGCACACCCCCGGCCCCGGCCCCTGATGCGAATTTCCGAATTTCAACCCCATTTTAGGTCGGTTTTGGACCTATAAAAAGCCATCGAAGTCGAATTTCAACACATAGACTCCATAGAATACATTAATTATTTCTCTGCAATAGTTTTATTTTTCCTCTAGGTTTAGATCTACTTTTATTTGTTCCAAATTTTCTTAGAACTTCAACATTATTTCTTGGTTTATTTTGCGATTTCAACCCAACGAAGTCACGATTCGAGTTAAGATTTCCTGCAGTTTCTTTTGGTAATTTTATTTTAGCTTTTTATCATGCCTTTTACCAATTTCATCATGAATTTCTGCACTTTCGATTTTATTATGAATAGCTAATTTTATTATAGTCAAATTATGTGAGGGTTTACGATATTGATGCCTTCTGATTAATTGTGAATAGGCTGTGCATTAAAATTAAATCTTTTGAACTGTTTATGTCTCAAAAATTAATCTTAATGCTTGAATTAATTGATCACTTGATTCATGAATTTACACACTATCTTTATAAATATATTTTGCGAGAGAGCGTGGAAAAAGGGGTTTTGAGATCACCATGCACGAACTAGTCGAGTTGTTCAAGCATGTTCCTTGCATGAGTTTTTTTTCCTTTTAAGCCATGAATTCGGTGGATACGAAGCGTCTCTCAATTCTTAATCATGTTAGGTCTGTTAAATCTTTATTTGGGGAGTGTTGAACTTAATATACAATACTTAGGTTGTGGTATCAATGCCTTGGGACCATTTAGGAGATTGCACCCATGAACACGTTCATTAGCATGATTGGTTGGTTGGCCAGGAAAGTCTATTTCTAATGATTCGGTAAAGTGTCGAAAGTAGTTTGTTTGATCATAATTTGACTATTGCTTTGTTAATATTTATTCTTGATTTATTATTAGCTAAAGCATATTCCATGATTTTGTTGAGCTAAACTAGATACAAAAGTGATTTTGATACTCGATCAATTCCTCATGGGATACGGCCTAGCTCGCTGTTGTAGTAAAACCGACCCGGTACCCCTGCCGATTAAATTTGGTTTACTAGAATTTGTCCATTAAGTTTTTTGGCGCCGTTGCTAGGGAATTGATTGATATCACTTAGTCATTCGAGTACTTAGGATTATGTAGTTTTTATGTTTTATTGAAGAGTCACACCACCTACTCCAGTAGTGGTATTGACTTGATACCTTGATTGTGTTCTTGTTTTTTCCATGAATTGCATAGTATGGAACCATATGCCCAAGGAGGCTCTTTCCCTTACTCATTTGAAGGATTCAGTTATGGTGGTATGGGTTTTGGATCACAACCATATTATCAGTTCAACCAAAGCACAACATCCTACAACAATGAGTGAGAGAGTCATTCATGTTCTCAGTTTCAGCACCCCAACGCTTATACACAATACTCTCAGCCGCCACATGTGACTCCACCGCCAAAGAGCAAAACTAAAGTTTTGTCAGAGCAAATTAGTCAGGATCTTAAAGATTTTAACCAAGATATGAAAGAAATGCAAAATTGTCACCACTGCTTGTGAACTGAAGTGATTAATCTGGAGAGACGGGTAAGGCAGTTGGTTGAGAAGAAGATACTTGAGAGGAGCATTAAAGAACAAAAAGGTTTTCATTCTCCACCATTTCTCCCTGAGGTAATCATGCTTGAGGAATGTCATGAAGAGGGTATGAATTTTGTTCCCATTGAATCATCAAGTCCTTTTTCATCGAGCCCTATTGAGATACTTGAGGATGTGAGTTCTTTTAAGTCTTTGGATGCTTTTGTTGAGCCAACTTGTTACCACGTGGTGCATGAATCACTCTTAATTGGCATATGCTCTGTTTCAGGGAAAGTGATTTCATTGTGTTGCATGATGAATTCCTTGACCCAATCTTGGTGGTAGGGATTGAGCCCCTTGTCTTTCTTGCCCAATTTTGAGGGGTGCTCGATTCTTACGATTTGTGTAGGGAGACACAACGGTTTTCTCTCCTTTGTTAGAACTATCCTTAGCATAATTGAGGGTAGAAAGTTGAACTAAGGACTATAAACTTAGAAAGTTTTAGGTAATTTGTTTTTCATTTCCCTCATGCTTTTTTTTTTTTTCTTTTAGTTTCTTCATAAGTCGAGACAACGACAATAAACAAAAGCGATGATCACGTGTAAGTCACTAACGTCGATATTGCTAGCAAGAATACTAGGTACATTGTAGTATAGTAAATGCGAGTCAAGGTCGATCCCACAGAGATAATGCAACTTTAATTATAAACGATTCTAACCTAATTAAGAAGCGACATATAGGGGGTCATTGACCAACAATGAACATAAAAGACTTTGGTATTTCTCCCTCTTTTCTCACCGATCTACTAACTTAGATTAGTTAATCGTTACGTTTACTTCCCCACATAATTTCCTTGAATTAATCGAGCGAGCTTTTGTTTTAATTATCAGCTACGGGTGCAACTCCTAACCCTGTCTACTCTGACAAAGGTAGTAGACAATCTATACGCAAGCTACCCTCCATACATGGTCTGTAATAGCCTATATGCATAAAGAACTAGAATTGCCGATATCGAGTGCTAACTCATACCGCTAACCCGCCTAGACAGCTGTCGACACTGATCAGCACGTTCCTAGGGTCCATTCAAGACTATGTCCAAACTAACACTTGACTATTCGTATTTCATACTAGTTTTACGATTACAATAAGCATATTGCCAGATCTAACCTACTGTTAATTAAACCTGTCGATCAACGTAGCTGTAGTGAATCCTAATTTTAGGTTTTCTAAATATTGCTTCGGTAAATCGGTATAGACCGCCGATTTACCGGGGTCAGCTTTTCCTATTCTCGGATCTACATTACTCAATTACGATTAATCTAAGTAAATCATTGGGTCTTTAAACATGCAGATTAACTAAAACACATAAATACGAACAGATCTACCATATTGAAGACAAAAAGGAATGTTCAAAGCTTCATACCTTCAACAATAGAGATCTAGTTCGATCTACTAGAGATGGTGGAGAAAGGGAGAAAACCATAAATAACTCCTCAAAAGCTTGGAATAACTTTATTTCATCAAATTGTATAATGTAATTGAAGATTTTATTATAATATATGAAAGCTTATAAATTAATCTGTTAATGCGGCCTTATATAGATACAATGACCGACTTATGACTCATAAAAACCCTAACCGACCTAGATAATGCGACAGAATCGATTTCGTGTCCCACAAGCCCTCGATTAATCGGGCCTGGGCCTCGATGCATCGAGCCAACTTTTATTCTTTTCTTTGGCAGACTTCTTCTTGGACTTTTATTACTTGGCCAAGCATGCTCCTTTTGGTCCATATCCGTTCTCCAATGCTCCAGATTCGGTACATCCTATAAAACATACAAAATGAGGCAAAACAGTATCAAATCTTCGGGAAAATACCATAGATGCAGAATTACGATCCTAGAAACATGCACATAGCATTAACATATTCCACATAATAACGAGCCTATCTATCCTCTCTTGAGCAGAATTCGGGATGAACAAAGGTATAATTAATTGTACCATTTAGGGCGTTATCAACTACCCCCCACTTAGCTTTTGATCGTCCCGAGCAAAAAGGTGAAAAAGAAACGACACTCTGATCAATATACAGGTTAATAAAAAACAACTATGCTTCACAAGGTCAAGATCAAGACCATGTCACTCATATCCATTAGTAACACATTAAACACTATTCACGTAATGAGCCAATGTGTGCGTGCAATAACTTTCCCAACTGCTTAGTAATGCAGACAGTCTCACACTACATCAACCCATAGTCGAACTAACCAGTCTCGAACATGTTATTTATTAATTAAATTAGCTGGCAAGGCGGATCGAGAACCGAGTATGTATTACTCTTAGGCTCGCGTTTATCGGTCGATGCAAAAGTTGTGCATTTTACGCTCCATCACTCAATTTTTGCCAAAGAGATTATAGATGTATATATTTCAATGCACTTATCTTTCTTGGCGGGTGAACTCTTATTGATTTATCTATCGTCACGGCCCCACTCTTGATAAACAACCGAATCCGAAATTCCTTTGCCTTTATAAGCGTTGGTGAAACATAATTCGGGATAAAGCCAGGGTCAACTCTAGTCAAAGCAATATGCCATCGACTACACACCAAGGAAAGTGAGTTATACGTTCTTTGAAATGGTGGCTCATAACAGAATATGCGCTTAATACACCACTACTTCAGAAATGGGCATTTACTCTTACTCGTGCAAAGTAAAACAAAGATGAAGTCAATTAACTCGAAAAGATCAAAAATATCATATTTTTTCAAAATTCTGTCGAAATGAATCAAAGTCTAAGTGGTGAATCGTGCATCAAAGAGAATCAAGATAATCACGCAAGTTACGGAATATAATGCTAAGAAGCTAAGTGACGTCCCTTACCCCCCACTTAATCGAAACATTGTCCCTAATGTGTAAGATGAAAAAGGTAAAACGAAACGGAACTTAGCTTCTTTAAGGGTGGAGCCAAAGAAGAAGTGGATCATCTCATAATGCGTCGGGCTTATGTAGTCCTTGAATAATCTGTGCTAAGTATCTCAAACAAACCAAGAAGAATAGTGGTGACAAGAAATCGTATAATAAAATGGCGGTAGTAAAAGAGAAAATAGACAACTCCAAACAATTTAAGCCGACAAAATCAGTATATCAATATTATTCTGCTACATAAACTGGATAGGAATGAAAAACAAAAACAAGAAAATAGAAAAGAACAACAATAAAAAGCAAAAAATTAATCCTCAACAGAATAACCCTCCAAGTCATCTCTAGGCTCAAAACCGGGAGGTGGTGCAGAACTTGAGGCAGCAGATGTAGAAGAGGATGCTCTATGACGTGGGGCAGTCCTAGGTGGTGGGGTAGCAGGAGGAACTCCTAAGAAGTCTATGATTCTATCCATCTTGTGGTGCAGACTCACAATTTCTCGTGAGTGCTCCTCTAGCAAGGCTCTCTGAGTCCGAGGTGCTCCGAGGACCGGAGTACGCTCTCTCTCTGCTCTCTGTCAAACCTGTCTTTGCCCTCTTGAAATGGACTGTGAACTAATCATCGGCTCAGGGTCTTCCCACTCATCACAGGGTCTTCCCACTCATCACTAACCAGAATATTGACCTCGTCCTCCAAAGCGAACATGTCATCGGTCAATATGGCAACTGCTCGCGCTCAGATGTGGCGGCAAGCTCATGAATACGGATATGCATTAGGAGACCGATGTTGACTGGAGATCCCTGCTCCAGGTAGAACATCAACTCTGCCCTCTTCGGTGTGACAGATGCCGTGTGCTTAATTGGCAGAAGTCGAGCACAAACAAATCTATTGACCACCTTCATATCCCATGATAACTCGTTCTCTAGGAAGATGGTGGGGGCTCCCATAGGGTTGCGCTTCCATTGCACCCCAAAGAAATCAGCAATCATATCCATCCTCTCCAGATCTTCAACATTGCTCGAGGATGTGTACTCTTCTGGGCCCACCGGTGGATTGCGAACCCCAAAATGAGCATTGATCTGCTTAATAGAAAAATCAATATTAACCCCATGGACCATAGCAAATATAACTCCGGGGTTATGCGAAACATAAGCGTTAAATTCTCTTACCACCATGGCGTTCAACTGTGTTGGTGCCTCAACCATATCCATAATGTCTTGTATTTGTACGGCTCATGGCAAGATCTCACCACAATCGTCCAAATCTATGCCCTATTTTTGAGCAACTGGTCTTCTATTCCAATGCTCTCGGAACAACTCATAGATCTCTAATGAATGAAATTGCTCAACCCCGTCTATCAAGGGGTTAACATCTCCGTAGATACTCTGATAACGACTGGGACGACGGACAGATCGGCTACGCTTAGGACCCATTCTGGATGATAACAGGACCTGAATATGATGCTGGTTTTGGAAAAGGTACCCTCGGTAAATCGGTAGGGGTCTCGATTTACCGGCTTGACTTTTCTGGGTTACTGACTGGGACATTGCTCCGTTGAAGAAAGAAGAAGAACTGCATCACTTCACCTTGCAAAAATATTGTAAATCATTAACAATGATGGAGAAAAAGGTATGGTTGGTGTTTTGGTTGTTAAAATGGAAGAAAATAGGTTTGGGTTTTGGTGGAGGTGTGGTGGCGATGGTGGTGGTGATGGTGGCCGAATTTATTAGAAGTAGAAGAAATGGAAGAATTTGGTGATTAAAGAAGATGATAGTGATGAGAATGATGATAATGGTGGTGGAAGAATGGTTTAAATAGGAGAAATGATAGAAGGTGGAAGGATTTGGTGGGATAGTGGGTATATAAGTACTTAGGGTGAGGGATTTGAGGGGATGATTGACGGGATTGCGGTGGAGTTATGATGGAGTGTGGGAAATGATGAAAAATTTGAAAAGAGGAAAAAATGAGATGATTTCTACTGACTGCCAGTATCTGGTGCAACGTGTGTCCTCCACGTGTCTCTAATTAAAAATTCAGATTTTCAATCTGACATTAAGAAAACAGAAAATCTTAGCACGGTAAATCGGAGGTAGTTCACGATTTACCGGGGCTTCTTTTTCCCAGATTTTTCCGTACTCCTTCTCTGCACACTTTACTCAACCCCTCTGCTCAATTCTGACCTCAAATTTACTAGTCTCTTAGTCATTTGTTGCTATTTCCGACTCAATCCTAACATACTTTGCTAGATTCCACAACGAGTAAAAAAAACCTTCCCAACAACCATCGGTTTCAAGCCTAAGGGTGCGGTAGGATGAAAAAAAGCTCGTCCCTTCATCCTGCTACTTTTATTTATTCCTAATCTACCTAAGGGTTTAAGAGAATATTTCTGAGTTTATCGTCGCCGGCTCGACTTTTTTCAGATTTTCGATCATTCAGGGGTTGGAGCTTTAACTCGCCAAACTTTTGCTCTAGAGGTTTGTATCTTTATAGAACCTTTTTGAGATCTCTTCCTAGCACGTCTCTCTCTTTTAGCTTGCGTACTAGGTCTGCCTCTTCATCGATATTTGACTTTGATGCCCAAGGATTCCACATTTCCTACATTAGGCTCAAATCGTTCACTATGCAATACGAAAGGACTAGCTTCCGTGAGCATCTGGATGCTTTTGCCCTTCCTTCTCTATCTCTATAATTTCCACCTTTCCTGAATCATACGTCATCTTGCAACTTTCCGGCCTATTATCTAGGGGCTCTAAGATTTTGAAGATACTGCATCATTGTTCAATCTTAAGGTGATCTCCCCATTATCAAAGTCCATGACTTCTCTTCTTGTCGCTAAAAAAGTCTTCCTAACAAAACTGGGGCACATGGATCCTCTGGTACGTCTATAACCGTGAAATCAATTGGAAAAGTGAACCCTCATGCCTTTATCGTGCATTTCATAAGCAGACCGGTAGGCATATCTCTTGTCCTATCAACAAAGGTCATGGTTCTGGTTTGATTCATAACGACCGGAAGCTTAATCTTCTGGCAGAGGGAAAAATGTAGAATGTGCAACTCGAGCCAGAGTTGCAGAGACCTAATCCTACTGACACCATTGACAGAAAGGGAGTCGGAACGTGCCAGTGTCTCGTAACTTAACCACGGTGCCCTGAGTCTGGGTAATCCTCAGGCTCAGAGAACATCATGCCAGGATCCTCTTCAGGATCATCAGAATTATAATCCGAAGATGATATTTCAATTAACTCGAGAGGGAACTCACCTAGACGATACATGCTATACTCCTTTAAGTTCTCCTTAGGCTCTTGCTGTTGGAAGTAGCGCTCGAAAGACAATTTATGTAATTGTTTTTAGAATTAATAAATGATAGATTTATTCTCTTCTTATTATTTGCTTCGTGCTTATAATTAATACACTACTGAAAACCCTAAGTCGTATCATATGTAGCTATATAACTTAGTGTGTGTCACACATAAGGATTAAGTTTATGGTGATACACATGAAATGTTTGTCCGTGGTGAAGTTAATCAAAGTATGGGGTCTATTGATTAAACCACCATTAATGCGCCCAGAACACTTTATGGTGTGATCGTCTTATCTGGACCGTCGACATTGGTTGTCTAAGTGGGGCATTTATATATGATGTGTCATATAGGACTGGATCGATTTAATTTGTATTTCTCATATAATTCCGTGATTGAGAAATCTTATTGAATCACAAGATGATCATATGGATTAACCTTAATCCTGAAGTGATTACAGACTCCTACTTGTTTCAGGATAGGGTTTGATGTGTTCGTTAAGGATCGCTAAGAGGCGCGGTCCGAATCACTTTCACGTTGGCACTATTCTGGAATGAGTGAGAAGTGTGTGTCTCACAGATATGGAATCCATTCCTTCCTGCGGGAAGTAGAAAGGCAATCCCCTTATTTGTTAATCCTAGAAACTTATCGATCCACGGAGTTCGTATTGGTTATGAACTAATTGATCACTAGTGGGTTAATGGTAAATAAGGATAAGATGTATTGAAGAATGTTTACGGAAATAATCCTGCTTCATTACGGATAGTCTATGGAGGGTTAGTTATATGTATTGATTATATCAATGGACACTTATCGACTCGACTCGACGTTTTGAGAATCAGTTATATCTATAATCGATAGAGTTCAGTTTCGAATTTATGGTGGCGTAATTCCGGAATTAATAAGTTGAGTAGAAATATTATGTTCGATGAATATTTTATTCAATTTATTGTAGCTACTGGTTATAGGTCCATGGTCCCCGTGTTGGCTCCAAACACGTGAGTGTTTTCTCGTTTTATGGAACCTCAAAAATAAATTAAATAGTTGGTCTATTTAATGAATATGCGAATATTATTTATTTGGTAAATAATATATAAAATAGAAAATACATTTTCTATTAAATTTAATGACTATATTGGCGCCACTTTATGTGATAAATTAGAAAAATAAAATTTTCTAGATTATGTAACATTTGTAATTAATTAATTATCTATTTGTTGGATAATTAATGAAAAAATTAAAAGATTGATTTTTTGGGAATTATCTCTTATTTTTGTGGCAAAAATATCTTATCCTTATGGGAATAGGTAATTGTGGTGTGAAAAGTATAACTCTCTTGACTAGTTGTTTTTCTATTTGAAGAGAGTTCCTCCCAACACAATACACACACCAAAATGGCTCCACATTCTAATAAAAAGAAGAGAAAAATTAGTTTCTCATTTTAGTCATTAAGAGGAGAAAAACCTACGGTTTTTCTTGTGCATATTCGAGGTGGTTCTACGGTGAGGATCGACGTCCACCGGTCGTCGCTAGGAGATACAATCCGGAAAACTGCGGCTTCTCTATCTGTCGATTTACTATTCCTCTTCCGTTTAGGTAAATCTTCAACCTTCTCATAGTTGTATTGATTATTTATGTAGATCAAATCGTGGTATTATCGCATGCGAATTTATTCGTAGCTTCCGCTGTGCTAGATCGAGTGTCTCGATCGGTGCTGAGAATCAGATCTGACGATCCAATTATGGATCGGATCCGGATTCAGGTTTCTGTATATCCAGCATGTGGTAGCAGAGCAAGGTTAAAGCGATTTTGTGATCATGATTGCATAATTAATTAATAAGGAGTGGAATAGAATAAAAATTGCATCTTTTAATTTTATTTATGCGATTGAATGTTTCGGTTGACGAGATGGATTGGGTTTGGTACTTGTTTACCGCTAGATCTATTGTAAACCCGTTTTTCCGGGTAAAGGATGACATGTAATTTAATTTTGCAATTTTAATTTTCTATTTTATTTAATTCGGCCGAGTGGCCCCTTTTAAATAAATTCGGATCAAGTTTGTGAAGAAGAAGAGAAACAACACAGCGGTGAAGAGACTAAATCACAAAATTAGAGACTTGAGTTCATCAAATCCCCTTGGCCGGATCAATTTATGAGTTTTTTTTTATTTAAATTTTTTTCTGTTTTTTTTTTATTTAATTTCCTGTTAAAATAATACAATAAATAAATAAATACGAAACAAAAAAAAAAGCAGGAAGGGGAATGAAACTCAGGTGGTGATGAAGGAAGAAGGAGCTTTACCAACTCGGCTAGAGCACTTTTGTTCAGAAAAAGGTGCAGAAAATTAAAATACTGGACGGCGGCGGCTGGACATTGAAGACTTGTATTTTTTTTATTCTATGCTTAGGGTTTAATTTATTTATACATTAGATACGGGGTACCAACGGTCCATCTCAGTGGTTTATTTTTCGCATTTATTTTCTTGTACGATTATTTATGTGATATAACCATGCCATGACATGCATCGCATACATGTATATAATTAATCGTGATATTAATTAGGCATGTATGAGACGTAATTAATTTAGGTAATTAATTAAATTAATTAAACGAACGGAATTTTATCAGGATATAAAATTCACATGATAAATTAAAATTTACTCGGTAAATTTAATTTTGGGATCTAAAAATCATTCATGGATTTTTATTATGTTTTGACTACATAAAAGAATTTTAATAATTGAAAATTTAGAAAATCCGGAAAAGTTGGACACCAACTGAGCAAAAGGTTCGAAAATTGGTTCGGGCGGTCAACAGGGCTTCGGCTCGACTCGACTTGTCCGTCCAAGTGCGGGGTTAGCCACGGGGGTCCGGCAAGGTCAAGCTATCGTGCGAGCTGAGGCTCAATGGAGCAACCTTAGCCCGATTTTCAACCCAACACCCGCACACGTGCGACATTAGAGTTGGGGGTCCGGCAAGGTCAAGCTATCCGGCGAGTTTCGGCTCAATGGGGCAGCCCGATTCATCCAACAGTCGTATATGAACCAACGAAGAGGACGGGTCGGCTTATCCAATCCCGACACCGTTCGGTGAACTCGGTTAAAGTTCAACCAGGGTTTAATACCGATAAGTTGGTGATTGCTTTTCAAGATTTATTGTTTTCAAATTATTGAGATAAAATTCTACGTGCCTAAAATTTTATCATGACTAATTAGGACTTTAAAATTCTTTGTGAATTTTAGTTGTGTAGTGTCTACACAAGAAATTTCTAAATATTCGAAAAATTGGAAAATCATGAATATAGTGTCACTAGTTAGACGGTATTTGGATCCGATAAACTAGTGGGAGCTTTAAATTTTATGATTTATTGTTATTTGAATTATTAGAAAATTCATAAAGTCCTAAAGTATTAGGATTATAAAATTCTTGGTGAATTTTAATTGTGTAGTGTCTACACAAAGAATTTAAAAAAATCCGAGAAATTGGAAAGTCGTGAATAAGTGACACTAGTTAGACGGTATTTGGAACCGATGAACTAGTGGGAGGATTAACTTAAATATTCATGATTTATTGTTTTTCGGATTGTGAAGAAATTCTGAAAATCCTAATGAGACTACCTAATTTTCAAAATAATGAGTGGGAGCGGGGAAGGTGACAACCGACCCCACGGCCTCTACTGTTGACACAAGCAAGTGAGAGAATGGTGACGCCTCATGCCGCTTTGATTTTGGTCCCCTAAGGATGGCCTTCACTGCTATCAAAATGCATGGCTTGGTCTCTGAAAGGATAGGATTTTGGGTACTCGTCGGGTCACTGACCGACCCTAAGGCGGCATACTCGGGGCGTACTTTAAGATCTGAAATAGTAGGTCACACTCACAAGGATATTTTTGGAAATATATTGGCTAAAAAAGGAAGGTAATCAACAATTAAATGGAGATGTCCGATTCTCAGTTGATTGTTGAGAGAGATTGTCTCAATTTAATCGTCACCTCTTTGACCTACCCTCAGGTGACACTGTAGGTGTGAGATTAAATCCTTGGAATGGTAGGATAAACTGCATGCATGACATCACGTTTATAATTCCTAAAATTATTATTTGTTGTGGTGTATAATTTGATTTATATTTCTGTCATAATTTATTTTACAACTACATATCGTCTCAAGGTATCTAAACTGCTAAACATGATAAATTGACTGATGATGACTTCGTGAAAGTGGAAAAGTAACAAGAACGTTGAACTCAATAATTGAGAATGAAAATTAATTCTACGGAAGATGATGTTCCTCTTGAGCCTACAAACTTAAGTGACATTGACGTGACTACTGTCACTCGTGCTGAGCGAGAGACAAAACAAAATTAGTTCAAACATGATGAGAATGATTTGGTATCATTCTCACCAGACATCCCACAGTTTACGAGTAGAGTCTACTCTTATAAACTGCTAGTTTAAGGCCATTTCCTTTAAAGAAATCCAAGAATGGGAAGGTAAATGTCTACAAGCGCAAGTCATCTAATCTAAATAAGTTATAGGCTAAACAGAAATATTAATAAAAGAAAGTAAAGATAAGGAAAGTGATTTCGGATCACTAACCTATGAATCCTTAGAGACATTCTTAACCAAGTAATTTGACTCGAAAGCGGAAGTTCTTTTGTAAGAACAAGGAAGCTGGGCATTCATGATGAAGAGTAGACAACGGGCAGTTATTTCAGCTAAGATAGTGAGAGTGATATTAGGAAACAAAATTTCAGATTTTAATCCTTGAATATCGCAGAAATTTAATTTCGGTTTTCCAGATTCGTTGGAACAAATGGATTCACTTTCACATCGATAATATAGTTGCCTTAAAGAAAGTGAATATGACATTTGTATACAATTCTGAGACTCAAAATTTTGTCTAATAAAGTCCGAACCACTAAGTAATGCTGAAAAGGTATAAATAACACATCATAAACTATTAAGGCAAATGGTTTCCGTATTTAGAAAAACGATTCTTCAGCATCTATTAATTGGTGCATATATCCTAAAGATAAGAACTTAAGACTGGCTAAGGGTGATTCCTATCTCCTAGTCTAAGAACACTATCGCAATGGAAAAATGACTAAGTAACCTTTTCAATAAGGAAAAGGTAATAGAGCTGAAGAAGTATCACAACTTGTTCATATTGACCTTCGGGGTCTTGTGAAGGATACAAGCTAGTGGGAGTTTTTTTTGAGTAATAGACATTTTGTCTAATGACTACTCGAAACGCCGATTAGTTTATCTAAATATTTGGAGGAATCTCTGATATTACCAGAGAAACGAGTATTCCATGCTCAGATATAGGCTATAGAATAGTTTTGGCACCGATGCTTGGCCTACCTCCGGGTGAAACGATTTCACTGATAGGATAAACCATGTATTGTCTTGTATAGTCATTGATATGCTATATTACACTGCTTAACTCAATTAAGATATTGATTGCAAAATAACAGTTCACATTATTATGTAATACCGAGAAGTCTACCTAGAAGATGCCTATGAATTTGTGGATAAGGAGTGAATTACATTTACCCCATTTCCGCAAATAGAGGCATTTAGCACTAGTTCTTGAAGGTAGGACTGGGAATTTGGTATACACGTTTAGATGATGACTGTTCATGAAATATCTTAATGAAATGAGTAAAGGTTGGTTATAAGATTCTTGAGATCGGATAGTGATGGTTACATTGTTACATCCTTTCTAAAAGAATGTTTAAATAACAACCTTAGACCTTGAAGTACAGTTACTCAAGAAGTTACTATCTGATTTAATCAGACCACATCCAACATAGATTTTTGGGGATTACGCTGATGAATACTACTGAAACAAATCAGAATGTCAATCCACCCAAATGCAGTGGGAGTATGGTTTATCCATTGACTCGTATAGCATATGCAGACTTTACAGTCTATTGGGGTGATTGATCACCTGTGGTCCTTTTGGGAAGACTGTATAGGATTCTGACAATAGGAGGTTGGTTTAAAACCATAAACCTGTATATGGAGTTTTGGAACTCCAGTTCTGTTCATACTCTTGTAGAACCACATGAGTGTCTTAGGCCCAGTGGGAATAATTGGATCTACATGAAAAGAGTCGAATGAGTGAGAAAGTTTAACTTTCAAGGCAAAGCCAAGTGGTTTAGGGGTAATTCTCTAAGAAGTAGAGAGTTAACCAGGGGTGATGCCCTAAACTCTCTCACCATTCCGCCTTGATTGACTCCCTGGAAAGCAGAAACACTAACAGGGGTGGTGCCCTGAAACTTTCTTGCCATACAAAGGAGCTTGAATTCATTCGGAACAGAAGGATTTTAGCTTAAAGCCAATGGTAGATTGACTGCCTATGCTTAAATCCATTGGTGGATTAAAGCAAACCTTCAGGTCATTAAAATTCACATGTTTTGAAATGTGTGGGCTTGACCAGAATATTGATGAGTCTTTTGTAGACTAGAGAATCAATATTGGTAAAGTAGTAAACATTAGTGTTTATAAAGGATAACACTGCAACAGTTGTTAACAACATGGGTGTGTTATTGTTAGTAATACCATCCGCAACGGAAGCGATTTAAGGATCTAGATTTATAAATTACACGTAATAAAATAACTAGATCTATATCTACAAGGGGGTTGTAGAACATACCTCTTGGATCTCAAAATCCAAGTAGAAGAACCGCAATAGGAAGAATGCAAGAAGATGTGAAGAGCACCATGATATTCCGTACGTGTGATCCAAGCAACTCCCGGTGGAAGGAAATTCTCGTCTCGAATCCTCCCGATATGCTACCCGGAAAAACTCCAAGATTTTCCTCTTTTTCCCCTTGGCCGAAATTTTCCTTCTCCTCTCTAAGAGGTAGAAGTCGAAAATTGCATTGTATTTTAGGCTTGGGAGAACTCTCTTTATATAGGAGAGTAATCCTTGACCTCCAAGGATTTAATAATTAATACAAAATCAATTATAATAATCCTATTAAATGAAAGATAATCCTAGAAATATTCTAGAACAAATCTAGAATAATCTTTATCTTTATTTCTTACCATAAATATTCATCTAATAAATATTTTGTGCACATGTCTTATTAATCCACAAGAAAACAATTTCTTGCTCACCAAGACAAGCTCATGGCCGAAATTCACCATTGTGACCTAGTCACTATGATTTTCGACTATGATACATTTTTGGGCCAAGATTATGAAAAATGTCTTTTTCACATATTTAATTATTTAGCCCAACTAATTTAATAGTCCACTAAACAATTAATTCACATATCGTTTTAATTAAATTCTAATAAGAACTAAATTAATATTATTAGGATTCGACGTCCGAGAATAGCTATGCTATATTGGAGGCACGTCGGGGACCATGGACTAATAATCAGCGGCTCCGATAAATCAAATAAATAATTATCTTACGAACAGAATAATTTTATTCGATAAATCAATCACAGGAATATGCCACCATAATCCCGTGACTGCACTCCTCCGATTATAAGATTATATTTATCTCCTCACGAGAATGATAATAAGCGTCCATTGATATAATCATTACATATGGATTAATCCTCCATGGACTGTTCATTCTAAATCGGGAAGTTACCGTTAACCCTTTTTAGAACCTATTATCCTTATTTACCATTAACCCCTAGTGATCAATTAATTAATACAACTCACTGGTAGCTAATTAGTGTAATATGAACTCCATGGATCGATCAGTTTCTAGGATTAACAAATAAGGGAACTGTCTATCTACTTCCATAAATGGAAGGAATGGATTCCGTATCTGTGATAACACAGACTACTCACTCAATCCAGTACAATGCCAAAATGGGGTAATTCAGATCACAGACTCGGTGTAATCCTTAACCGTCAAGTCAAACCTCATACCGATTCAAGCGGTTGACTCGTGATCACCTCGGGATTAAGATATATCCATAAATATGATCATCGATTGATTCGATAAGACTTCTCGATTACGGAATTATATCGTGAACTCTAATCAAATCGGTCCATACCTATATGATATATCTCATCATATATAAATGCCCCACTAGGTTCTCTTAACCGAAAGTCCGGATAAGACAATCACACCTATTGTGTTCTGGGCGCATTAATAGCACGTTAAAAGAGTGACCCGATACTCTCGATTAACTTCACTACGGGCTAATTGTATTTTAAGTACATCTTCACTAACTCAATCCTCCCGTGTATATCCCATACACCGAGTTAAGTGATTACATAAACGATATACTTTTGGGTTTTCTGTAGTGTAAATACTATTGTCACATCGGTGAATATGCGAATAATAAATATGAATAATAATATCATTTCATTTATTAAATAAAACAATTACAAAATTGTCTTTCGGGCATCACACCTAACAATCTCCCACTTGCACGAAAGCATGTGATTAATTGTTTTAGAGCACACCCTATTATTTAAACTACAACAAACTACATCTCCCACTTGCTCTAAAGCAATGGAGACCCATCCCGTATTCTAGTACTGTTGGTCCCTTGGAAAGGCTAACACAAGTTTAGAGGGGGGGGGGTGAATAAACTTGTCACCAAAAACTAATCCCGAGTGGAAAAGCCCCGGAACCGAGTTTCTCGAAACTCAAACGATCTTCGCCCGCTTTGTTCCCGTCCCCTAACTTGTGCGGAGTTCGGTTAGCTCAACCGAATATAAGTCAATGCGACTTATATTTAGTCTTGTTAACGCGCGGGATAAAACTAGCCTTTAGTGCAATAGATGTGTCAATTAAGTTCTAAGACTCTATATGTATCGCTCGGTTAAATGTTTCGACTCAGTGTCTAGTGTTTGCAGAGTGATAATGCAATAAATAAAGCAAACACAAATGCATAAAGTAAATCAACACAAGATTTGTTTATGGAAGTTCCGGGTGGTGTAATCCCATACGTCTCCCCTTATCCTGTGGCGTAGGAGGTATCACTAGAATAATGAGATAACCATTACAAAATCCTAGCACTAGACAAATCCTTCACGACACCCTAGTTTCACTTGTCTACACAAAATGAAGAAAGGTGAGATTGCTCCCTTCATCCCGCACACCGATCTTTCGGAGGTGGAATTGCTCCTTCACCACTCACCACTAATATCAACACACAGTCCTCAGACTGCACCAACAGCTGTGGCAACTAAGTTGCAACTGTGTGAAGAAAGGTAGAATTGCTCCCTTCAAACTATGCACAACCAACCTTTTTTCACAAAGGTTAGGTTTAGAATTAATCAAGGATTAATTCAGTGAGCTGTCTGATTCTTCTGGATCTGACTTTGTAGCTCCAAGATGCCTTCTTTCCCCCTCAATGGGTTACTGGATCTTTCTTTGAAGTCTTCAAGGCAATTCCGTTGGCTTCCCCTTTTTCTAGATATATCTGATCTGATTTTGTGGATCTGGATTTGGATCTTTGAATATATGCTTGTAAAGCTCTTTTTCTGATCCTCCTCTCTCTCTTTCTTCAAGTGATTCTCTTGTGTATTTATAGGGGTGATGTAACGGTCACTAGCTCTTGTAGCCGTTACACTTGTCGTTTAGCCAACGTTCACATGTACGATCTTTTGTCGTATAGTCTGTTTAAATTTAACAAGGCCTTAACTCGCTTTTCTACTCTTCTTCAAAACTCGAGTACCTTGTATACTTAACATCGACTTCAATTGACTAAGTCGAGTACACCAATCGCTTCTTCTTATCCGGGTAACGATAATCTTTGTCCTTAAGATTATTCGCTTTTACATGATCTATAACTCGGTTTCGGGTCACCACGACTTGCTCGAATCCCGACTTATAGTCACGACTTAATCGACTTCTAACCGAGTTTTCCACCTCGCTTCGCTTTATGTAACCGAGTCTCGTGTCCCTCGCTTCTTCGCCTTAGATAAGCCAACCGAGTCGGTGTCCCTCGGCGAACTTATCTTCTTCGGTTCTAGCATAACCGAGTTTGAACCCTCGCTTCTTCATGTGCATATTCAGTTTTTTTTGCTATAACTCAGTTTTCTTATTGTGACTCACTCGGTTTGTTCGCCTAGTTCCTATTCTATTACAATGCTTGTCCGAAACAACCTATACAAAGTTCAGACTCTAGATAGAACTTATACATTTATCTCTAGACCATTTCTTGTTTCTTCTTTCATTATGCACTATAACAGTTAGTTACGACTTCATCATCATGGGTTGTGAGTGATTTGTCTAATTTCGTGACGAATCATCATCAAAACATAAATAATATTTCCAACAATTTCCCCCTTTTTGATGATGTATCATAACCCTCCCTAAAAGCAATAATAAAAGAATAGTGCAAGAAATCATAACAAATTAAGATAGCAAACTAGAACAGCCAAGTTTATTACAAGATTCAAATTGAAACAAACTGAGTTAAAAACTGAATAGATTACATCTTTTCTTTTTCCAGTGCTATTATCTTTTCTCCAAGAAAAATGCTTCTCCTAGTTTCCAGAAGTCTTCTTTCTTTTCCTTCTTCAACTGATTCGCCATCTTTAGGCTTGATCTCCAGATATTCACTGATCAAGCGATTAGCCTCTTCATTGTTGTTGTTTCTGAGCTTGATCAGTATTTCTTTAATCTCTTCATTCATCAGCTTCTTTTCTTCTTCTGATATGAGATTAGATTCTTTCCTTTCAATATTTTCAGCTTTTCTTACTTGTTCCAATTTAGCTTCCCCCTTAGTTATTGTCTCTCCTGCCTTTAGTCGTTCTTTCAGTCTGATACAGATTGCAAGTTTCTTCTTTATATTCAGCACAACTTTGATCGCGGTTTCTTCATCTTCTTCGATCCTTGTTTCGTGAAGGTCTCTTCTGCAGCTTAATTCCTCAATCGACTATCGCTTTTTCTTCATTGAGTTGAGTGGTTAACAGATCAGCGTTTATCTGTTTGTCTTGTTCTTCCATCAACTGTTTGGCAAGGAATTCTTCATCTGTTTCAGCTATGGCATCGCTTCCACCAGTACCAGCTTCATCCTTAACTTCATCACCAGCTTTATCTTCCCCCTTGTTTGAAGATAAGCAATAGCAATCTTCAAATAACTTACGGAGGGTGATGAGGTTAGAATATTCGTTCAATCCTGAATAATGAGATCTTCCAATGAAGTCATGTAGATCGTAAAGCTTCTGTTGTAGGGTGTGCATTACGCCTTCAATGATTTCTTCCACATTTTTCCTTCTTTCAGCTTCAGTTTCTTGATGCTGAGATTCTTCAGTTGCCAATTTGCTTGTAGATGCCTCATGAACTTGTGATGAGGAGCCGGTTTCATGATAATAAAAATGAGTATCATGAACTGTCAGTTCCTTTTCATACTCAGCTTCGCAAAATTCAGCGTCTTCCACAGCTTCTCTCTTCTTTTCAGTGTACTCCCCATATAGCTTAGTTGGAGATTCACTATCTTCAGTTTCATCAACATCATCATCTTCTTTAATTTCTTCATTTTCTTCGCCACTTTCCTCATCTTCATTCTGTTCACTCTCTTCGCCATCCTCAATCCGAATTACATTCTCGCCGCTTTTCTTTGACTGAAGTTTGTTCCATATCCTCTTTTGCCTTCTCAGGGTTCTTTCGTCTAAATTCACAGTTTCACTTGAAATGGAGTCTGAAACTTCACTCCATTCTTCTTCTTCAATGGTTTTTCTTTTCTTTGTCCTAGTGGACACTGATTTGAGTTTTGCTTTGGTTTTTGTGACTTTTGAGATGGAGAAATGATCTAGTATCCTTTGCACTAGATAAGTAAATCCCTTTTTCAGTAAGAGCATTTCTCCAGCATCCTTTCTTCCTTTGACTTTCTCTTTCTCTTCTGAAATTTGTTTTATCAACTGATTGAGAACAAACTTGTTCCAATCCAATTTTTCTCCAAACCAAATAGCATAAATCATCTTCATTTTATCTGATGAGAGAGTGTAGAAATTTTGAACATGACCAATGACGTTTCTGGTCAGAAGTATCGTCAAGACTGCGAATTCTCTCTTTTGTTGATAGATGGAGCCAGTGAAAATTTTCTCCTTCTTATTGATTGCAGTGACACCCCAAAGTTTGCCTTTTTCTTCATTCCCAAAAGTGAAAGATGAAGATCCTCCGATTATGTCTAATCCGAAGACAAGTGATAGCAAATTTTCATCAACAGTAAAGCTTTTATTTTGAACAGTCGTTTTGAAGCTTTTTCCATTGTTGATGATTTCGGCATTCCTGTAGAAATCTCTGATGCCATCTGGACACAAAGTAGTGACCTTTGTATCAATCAGGTTCTCCAATCCTCGAATCTTTTTGATCTTCTGTGCAATTTGGATTGAAAGAGTGGAGTTTGAGAATTTTTGACAAAATTCGTCCGGGCTTGTAGTGATTCCTTCATCAATGTTGTAACGATCCATGGATTTCTGATTTGTGAAATTCTGGGGGTGGAATCATGAATGTTTTGAAGATGATTGAGCGGTATTTCGTCAAGATTGCGTCTATCAATCGTTTTCAAAAATGAGAGTCGTGTCACAATCAATGGGATTTTGTAGGGATGAGCTTCTACTTTTTCTCTTCAGATAGACACGTGGCTTCGAGTGATTTGTCATGTTAGCCCAAACGTCAGATGGTAGCTGGAAAGTTTACTTCTTTTGACCAAATTGTCCTTCATCAGCCTTTGCCTTCTCAGTTTTGTATAGAAGTCAGTTTTCTGAGGATTTTGCAATGTGAACTGAATTTTCCTGCAAAACAGTTTAAGTTTTCTTCGGTACCCATACCTTTTTGGGTCCGGCTGAGTTAGTTACTGAAGTATTACTTTCAGTTTCTTTGTTGAGAGAATTAAACCTTCTCAACTCTTTTCTGGATAAACCATTACGCTCAATCTTAGTTGATTTCACAAGGATTCTTTTAGATTTAACATTTTTAGTTTCCTTGTGTAATCCACTAGATCTTCCAGTATCTTGATTTCTAAAGTTTATACTTTTTGAAGTCTCAAGACTTGGTAGGGGTGGGAGATTATCATTGCTTTTGTCAAATTTACTAGACATTAATCTTTCAGCTAGATTTGACACCTCAGTTTCAAGAAACTCATTCCAATCTTTTGCTTTGTCAAGTTCTCTATCTTTTAATTTTAGTTCTAACGTAAGTTTCTCAGTTAACTTGACAAGATCAGAGTTTCTCAGACTGAGTTCAGCAAATGATAAATGAGTTAAAGAATGTACCTTTTCATGATAGTTGGATATAGTTTCAAGATCTGAGTGTACATCCTTTTGTTGCTCTAATGAATCTTCTATATCAATGGTAACTTACATCAACTTCTTTTCTTCTTCTTTTGAGAGGTCTCTTAGTGATGGAACTCATATGGATTCGTTAATATGAACATTGAAGTTTGTATCCACATCATCACTGAGTTGAGGTTCTGGATTTGTATGTAAATTTGTCGCACTGAACCTTTCAAACATTTGATCCTGAAAATCAGATACATTTTGCAAGCAATTAGTCAGGGGGTGAGTAAGCCAAGTTCTAACTCTAGATGTAGACATTGAGACTAAGTGTTTTATAACTAATACAGTGAAAGGTCTTCAACAACTGGTTGCTTCGAACAAATAACTGATGCACAGTTATCTTGAGCAGTAACAACTCGGATCTCCTCTAAAAGGAAGATTTGCTCCTATACCAATTGTTGGTATCAGAAAGAATTAATCCGGATCTCTTCGAACTAGAAGACCTGCTCCGATACCAATTGTTGGTATCGGAAACAACTGAACCTTGAAGCGGTAAACGATTTGGATCACCTTCAAAAGAGGGAACCGCTCCGATACCAATTGTTGGTCCCTTGGAAAGGCTAACACAAGTTTAGAGGGTGCGGGGGGGTGAATAAACTTGTCACCAAAAACTAATCCTGAGCTGGAAAAGCCCCAGGAACTGAGTTTCTCTGAAACTCAAACGATCTTCGCCCGGTTTGTTCATGTCCCTTAACTTGTGCGGAGTTCAGTTAGCTCAAGTGAATATAAGTCAATGCTGATTTATATTTAGTCTTGTTAACTGGCAGCAGATAAAACTAGCCTTTAGTGCAATAGATGTGTCAGTTAAGTTCTAAGACTCTCTATGTATCAGTTCTATGCTGACTCAGTGTCTAGTGTTTGCAGAGTGATAATGCAATAAATAAAGCAAACACAAATGCATAAAGTAAATCAACACAAGATTTTTTTATTGAAGTTCCGGGTGGTGTAATCCCGTACGTCTCCCCTTCTCCTGTGGCGTAAGAGGTATCACTAGAATAATGAGATAACCGTTACAAAATCCT
This sequence comes from Gentiana straminea, assembly GCA_036785695.1. Classification (NCBI taxonomy): domain Eukaryota; kingdom Viridiplantae; phylum Streptophyta; class Magnoliopsida; order Gentianales; family Gentianaceae; genus Gentiana; species Gentiana straminea. Next base: position 5,780,406 of record JAVUPR010000224.1, on the reverse strand, counting down.
AGCACTATGACAGTCCTTCACGACACCCTAGTTTCACTGTCTACAAAAAATGAAGAAAGGTGAGATTGCTCCCTTCATCCTGCACACTGATCTTTCGGAGGTGGAATTGCTCCTTCACCAGCTCACCACTAATATCAACACACAGTCCTCAGACTACACCAACAGCTGTGGCAACTAAGTTGCAACTGTATGAAGAAAGGTAGAATTTCTCCCTTCAAACTATGCACAGCCAACCCTTTTTTCATAAAGGTTAGGTTTAGAATTAATCAAGGATTAATTCAGTGAGCTGTCTGATTCTTCTGGATCTGACTTTGTAGCTCCAAGATGCCTTCTTTCCCCCTCAATGGGTTACTGGATCTTTCTTTGAAGTCTTCAAGGCAATTCCGTTGGCTTCCCCTTTTTCTAGATATATCTGATCTGATTTTGTGGATCTGGATTTGGATCTTTGAATATATGCTTGTAAAGCTCTTTTCTGATCCTCCTCTCTCTCTTTCTTCAAGTGATTTTCTTGTGTATTTATAGGGGTGATGTAACGGTCACTAGCTCTTGTAGCCGTTACACTTGTCGTTTAGCCAACGTTCACATGTACGATCTTTTGTCGTATAGTCAGTTTAAATTTAACAAGGCCTTAACTCAGTTTTCTACTCTTCTTCAAAACTGAGTACCTTGTATACTTAACATCTGACTTCAATTGACTAAGTCAGAGTACACCAATCATTTTCTTCTTATCCAGGTAACTGATAATCTTTGTCCTTAAGATTATTCGGTTTTACATGATCTATAACTCGCCGGGTCACCACGACTTGCACGAATCCCGACTTATAGTCACGACTTAATCGACTTCTAACTAAGTTTGCCACCTCGGTTCTTCAGTTTTATGTAACTGAGTCTGTGTCCCTCGCTTCTTCGGTCTTAGATAAGTCAACTGAGTCTGTGTCCCTCAGCAAACTTATCTTCTTCAGTTCTAGCATAACTTAGTTTGAACCCTCAGTTCTTCATATGCATATTCAGTTCAGACTCTAGATAGATTTTATACATTTATCTCTAGACCATTTCTTGCTTCTTCTTTCATTATGCACTTTAACAGTTAGTTACGACATCATCATCATGGGTTGTAAGTGATTTGTTTAATTTCGTGACGAATCATCATCAAAACATAAATAATATTTCCAACAAGTACCTATTAAGCATATCATAACCATTGTAGATGACAAAGTACACTCCGAGTGTGCCGTCGTAGGATAGGTCAGTGACTCGGGGAGTACCTACATCTAAATATCATGGGTCTTAATGATTAGTCAGGTTGTCGGCTCGAGACGATCCGTAGAATCGAAACGTTACCGGTCCATCTAATCATGTGGTACCTTCGCAATATGCTTTTGACCTCTTGTGATTTCGAAAATCCTTATAAGCAACCCTTTCATCGTTTGCACAATGATGTGGTATCGGCTTCCAAATCTAGAATCACTCCCAGATCTGAAAAGGAAATCCTTAAGCTATATCGCCCAACTAGTTAAAGTCGAGTTGGCGTTGCTGGATTCCTCCAGACAATAGCTTCAACACAAGAGTAAACACTGAGCTCGAGATCGACTTAACGATCATCCTCAATCTGACTTAAAGTCAAAATCAGTGTATCACACATATCCAAATTTACACATGAATATGTCCGCATATTATTCCTCGTTCTTTTCAAGCTACTAAAGGACATACTAAACTTACTTTGTTAACCGCCGAATCTAAGGTTCGATCAAAGTTGACGTTCAATAACCTGACCATCTCTTACTTGAAAGAGAATCTATCCTATTTCTCTTGATCCGATGATTTAGAAAGTCATTCTTGAGGCATAGGGTAGAACTTCCTCGTTGAATGTTGCATACACAGATGCATCATCTTAACCAATAAGATGGATGGGAAACTAGTGACTGATTCTAATGAATTCAACCGAGTCAAACTCTTTAGGATGTTGTCCAAATCTCTGTTGCAGAGAATTGTGGCATTGTCAGATTCTGACTTCAGATAACACACCCATGTTGATTCCAACTGGTGCAGTGTTATCCTTCACAAACACTAATATAAGTATATATATTCACTACTGTACTAAAAATTGATATATAGTCTATAAAAGACTTATCAATATTCTGGTCAAATCCACATATTGTAGAAATATATGATTTCCAATGACCGAGAGGTTTGCTTTTTATCCACAAAGGACATAAGCCTTGAAGGTCATCTGTCATAAGTTCATAAGGCAATACCCTTTTGTTTCGAATGAATCCAGACTCCGTTTGTTTGGCAAGAAAATCTCAGGGAATCACCCCTATTTTCTGCTTTTGAACGAAATCATGCAATACTAAGTGGTAAGAGAGTCCAAGGTCTGATTAACTCTCTACTTCTTAGGGAATTACCCCTAGACCACTCAAGCTTTGCTCTGAAAGATAAAATTTCCTATTCATTCTACTCTTTTCCGTGTAGATCCAATTACTCCCACTAGGCCTGAGACGCTCAGGTGGTTCTACAAGAGTATGAACGAACTGGAGTACCGAACTCCATTCACAGGGTTATGGCTCTTAAACCAACCTCTATTATCAGAATCCTATACTGCTCACAAAAGAGCAATGGGTCATCAAACGATCCTCAGACTACAAAGTCCGTAGAACCCGTAATGGGTAATGGATAAACCATACTCCCAATACTTACTAAGTGGATCGAAATTCTGATCTAGTTTAGTAGTGTTTTGTGTTATCACCAACAACCGATGTTGGATGTGGTCTGATTTTAATCAGTTAGTAACTACCTTGAGTAAACGTACTTCAAGGTTCAAGGTTTTGCTGTTTATGGACTCTATCGTAAAGGATGCAACGATAATCGTCCCTTCCCGATTCCAAGAATCTAACCTTTATACACAATAGGTTAAAAGATATATCACGAATGGTCATTGACCGAACGTATGCACGAAATTCCCAGTCTTACCTTCAAGCACCGTGTGCTAAATGCTTATATTTATAGAAGTGGGGTGAACCGAATCCACACCTTATCCGTAAATTCCAAAGCATATTCTAGGTAGACTTCTCGGTCTTACATTTCAATGTAAACCGTTATTTCGCTTCCAATATCTTTATTGAGTTAAGCAGTGTATTGTAGCACATCTAAAACTATGTAAGGCAATTTAACGGTTTCTCACTTAGTGAGAACATGTCACAATGAGGCAGGCTGAGCATCAGTCTCGAGGACTATGAATGGCCTATTCCGAGTATAGAATACTCTATCTCTATTGAAAACAGAGAAACCTCAAAATATTTTGGATAAACTTTCCGGAGTGTTTGAATAGTTATCGGACAAGAAGTCACTACTCGAAAGCTCCTACTAGCTTGTATCTTTCATCAGACCCCGAAGGTCGTCATGAACAAGCTATGTTACTTCTTTATAACCATTATCCTTTCCCAATTGAAAGGAAACTTAGTCATTGAACCTTTGAGACAATATAACCGATCGGGAGAAAGGAATCACCCCGAGCCGCCTCTTCGGTCTTGGCTTTTAGGGACTATGCACTAACTATGGAATATGAAGAAGCGTTTATCTAAATATAGAAACCAATTGCTTTTAATAGTTCTTAAGATATGTTTTATATACATATTTCAGCAGTTGTAAGTGGTTTTGACTTTATCAATGAAAAGTCCGAGTCTTGGATTCGTACTACAAATGGTATATTCACTTTCTATACGACAAACAAATTATCGAATAGAAGGTAAATCCTTTCGTTCCAACGAATCTTAAACAGAAAATAATTTTTCTGCGATATCCAAGGCTTGAATCCAAGATTCATTTCCTTATATCACTCCCACTATTCTTGCTAAAATTAACTGCCCGTTGTTTACTCTTTTAATCGTTAAATGCACTGCTACCATGTTCTTCCAAAGAACTTAGCTCGAGAAAATCGCCAAGGATTCATAGGTTGGTGATTCAAAATCACCGTCCTTATCCTATGATTTTCAGTTAATTAATTTTCGGTTCAGCCTTAAAGTTTTATCAGTTTAGATGACTAACACTTTTAGACATATTCTCCCATTCTTGACTTTCCGTAAATGGAAACAGTTTTGAACTAGCAGTTCGTGCGAGTAGACACTACTCTTGAACTGTGGGATGTCTATTTCGAGTGTTACTTGTTAGGACTTCTCGGATTTTCTAATATACCAGAAAATTAACAAATCATAACATTAAAGCTCCCACTGGTTTTTCGGTTCCAAATACCGTCTAACGAGCAATGCTTTATTTTTATGTTTTTCCGATTTTTTTCGATTTAGAAAATCTTTCTTATATAGTTCCAATGTTTCCAGAAAAAAACAAATCATAGAACTCCCACTAGTTCATCGATTCCAAATATCGTCTAACTAGCGACATTTCATGACTTTCCGGTTTTTCAATTAGAACGGTTACGTGTGTAGTCAGTTACACTTTTCTAATGTTCTAGAAAAACAACAAATCATAAAGCTCCCACTAGTTCATCGATTCCAAATATCGTCCAACTAGTAACACTTCATGATTTTCCGATTTTTCAATTAGAAAATTACTCGTGTAATCACTACACACTCAAAATTCACTAGAAGAATTTCAAAGTCCGAAATCACCTTTGATCAAACTAAGTTTGTCTTCCGTTTGACACGAATGACACTAGTGACATACCTATATGTCACTCTGGTTTTTAAAAGGCTTAAGAGAAAATATCTCTTTTGAAAAATAATTGCATTATCGATTAACTAGTTCAGCGTCCTAGTTACTTCCCACTTTTTAATGAAGTCAATACTAGTCAATTATTAATTTTTAAGCAATTTAGTAAGGGATATAATGCTGTAAATAAAATGACATATATTAATTCAAGTTTAACACTACTATATTATTTTATTTTAGGAATTGTAAACTATAAGTAAGTCTACTCTACCATTCCAAGGTTTTAACCTCACATCTCAGTGCCGCCGTAGGGTAGGTCAAAGAGATGACAGTTAAATCGATACAATCTCATCAATGAATAACTTGTGAGAATCGAACATACCACGAGAATCGAACATCCCTTTATTCATTGACTACCTTCCTTTTTTAGCCTAGATATTATCAAGAATACCCTTGATGAGTGTGACCTACTATATCAGATCTCTTAGGTACGCCCCGAGTATGCCGTCGTAGGATAGGTCAGTGACCCGACGAGTACCCGGAAATCCTATCCTTTCGGAGACCAAGCCATGAATGTTGATAGGGGTGAACACCATCCGTAGAGGGACGAAATCAAAGCGCCGCGAGGCGTCACCCTTCTCTCACTTACTTGTATCTATAGTAGAGGCCGTGGGGTTGGCTGTCACCTCCCCCGCTCCCACTCAATATTTTGGACGTGGTGGTGGGTTAACTAACCATGTCTTTTTGATGTTAACATAAAAGCACATCAAATCAAGGATTCCGAATGGTGTCGGTAACGTATGCAAGCCTACCCGTCCTATTCGTTGGAACATATGTGACAGTCGGACGAAGTCGGGTCAAGAGAGCCCCATGGAGATAAGAAGGAATCACCCCTCCGCTCACCGGTGTAGCTTAGTCTTGCCGGACCCCCGTGCATACATCACACTAGGAGGGTTCAGTCGGTTGAGCGAAGCTCAGTTGACCACCCAACCTATAGGCGAACCGTTTTTATCCAAGATTTATTGTTCTTAGACTATCATTCAATCTCGTAGACACTACAAATCGAAAACGTGATCTCGTTTGTGCTTTTAAGGCGGTTCACCGAGAACACACACCGAAAAGGCTTAACGATTTCATAACCCATCCTCGGATCTTTAATTAGTTACTAAATTAATTAATTACCACGTATTAATTAAATTTCAACTAATTACGCGAGTTTGTATACACGCCTATTTTAATTACCAAAATTAAAATCTACATGTATGCATGGAGTGGATTTATGATATGATGCATGTCATGGAAATTCCGATTTTATATCTATTTTATGATCAAACACATAAAAAATAAATTGCGGAAAATTTAAACACCGAGATGGATCGTTGGTACCCCCGACTAACCGATTTTCTAAGGAAAAGTAAAACTAATTCTAAGTCTTCAAATCTCGATCTTCGATCTTGATCTTGAAAACTTCCGGATCTTCAAAGTTTCGATCTCGACACGAACCACAAACGACGAGAAGATGAGGCCGTAATATACCAATATAAAAAAAATATATCTATATTATCAATTGTTTTATATTAAAAAAACTTTCTTTTAATTTTTTTTTCTTTCACGGCAGAATTATCAAGATTTTTTTTTGTTACAGCATGTCGGCAAAACTTATCAAAAAAAATTAGGATTTTTTTTCTTCTTCACGGCTATTATACAAATATATATATATATATATATATATATATATATATACTAGTGGGGGCCACCGTGCGATGCACGGTGTGCCCTCACTTTTTTTATGCCCCGATTATAGTTTTTATGTATGCAATAAATTTACTTTAGCAAAAATAAAGAAGATATCAATCTACTTCAATGCTTAGAAAAACATTTAAACCATCCTCTAGAGGTGACAATATGCCTGCGTGTTGCAGCAAGAAATGTTACATGTGGGGAAAAGATCCTGAAGATCAAAATGCACCTTCGTGCAAAAAAAAGTCAAACCAGAGTTTCTGTGAACCAATAAAAACTACATAATAACAAAATTAAAATTTCCCAAACTCGAATAAATGAATTGTTAGTCGTAGGATATTATTCATGTCAGACTTAACCCTAACTAATACTAATAAAAAGAAATAAAAAAGAAAAGGTTCGGAAGATTTTCATTTTCTTATCTTTTATCGAAGTAAATTAACCGAAGGATAAGTAAGATAAATGGGAGTTGGATCTCGTTTTTTATTTTTATGTATCTTTTATGTATCATAGATCGAATGAACATTCTCATTCATTGTCTAATTTTTACAATATTTTATTTTCTAGTAGTTTTTGTGGCACCGTACCAAATCATACGACTTTGTTTTACTTAACCAAAAAATTCTAAAGATCGAAATGCACCTTCGTGCACAAAAAGTCAAACCAGAGTTTCAGTGTACCAATAGAAACTACATAATAACACAATTAAAATTTCCGAAACTCGAATCAATCAATTGAATGCTTCAAATAAAAACCCTAGTGATAAACACGTTGATGTGATAACACCGTACCAAATCATACGACTTCGTTTTACCTAACCAAAAAAAAAGGGGGGAAAAGACAAAAAATTTGGTATAGCGACGACCAAAACGTCGCTAAAGCCGGACGACCAAAACGTCGCAAAAAGCGTACTACGAAAGATGCAACTTTAATATATTACTTGGGGAGGCAACGTGCGATGCACGTTGTGGCCCTCGTACTTGTCGAATGCTTGCGCATGTCGTCTATATATGTATGTTCAAAGGTTTTAGTAAACACGTGGTAAAAGTAGGTGTTAATGTAAGCTTACACCAAAATAGTTACAATTCGTGCCAACGTGTGTTCTAGATTACGTAGTTTAGGGGCTGTGCAAAAGGTACATTGTTCAGCAGATTTCATATGCAGACATATACACCCGGTTTTCGTTTTCTTCGTCGGGCTGCTGTCTGTGTTGGTCTCTGGGAGGAGCTGAGTTTTGGCCTTCGGGGTTGGGTTTGTTAGCAGAGATCGGTATCTCTTTCTGGGGGCTATCAGGTTCACCTAGGCATTTGGAGGTAGGGAGTTTAGGAAGGTTCTGCAGTGTGGTATTCAAGCACAGTACATGGGAAAAATAAGTTGGGGTTGGGTATAAAGAAAAGAATCAGAACTTACTTCCTTCTTCTTTTCAGCAGTAGGCTTTGCTGGTGCCTCTACCATTTCATCATCAGAGACCTGTATGTCAGAAAACAAACTCACAATATGCACCAAAGTGATAATAAGTAAAAGCATTACAACTTAAGGAACAAAGAACAATAATTTTTAAGCCTTGCACAAGCATATACCGGCATTGTATAAACCCCAAGTAGCCAATGTAAACAAAGAAACCACAAATCCAAGTAATTTCAAGCATTTGACAAACCTCCACACTAACTACAACTGTAAGACTTACTTGACAATAAAATCAGCCGACCCCTTGGGGCGCACCTGTGCTATTTGTGAAGAAGAAGGACGGTACCTTGAGACTAATCATCGACTACCGTGAACTCAACAAGGTAACAGTGAAGAATACCTCTACCACGGATTGACGATCTTTTCGACCAACTGCAAGGCTCGAAGGTATATTCGAAGATTGGCCTACGCTCCGGAAGCAACAGAAGTAGAACAAAACGAACCATGGCATAATAACGCAAACAACAAAATGGGAAATCAATTCCACAGAAAGCAACCAAAAGCAATACCAGTGCCAATCATTAAAATTCATGAGACTGGATGAATTTATAAAAAGAGAGCAAAACCAAAATGGAAGCATACCTTGAACCACAGCAACTCAGTCAACAAGGAGAAGAAATTAAACACCTCCCGAACAAGCATAAGCAATTAAACACCTCCCGAAATGCAAACACACCACCAAAATCAACAACAATGTTAGACACACGCCTCCCTAAAGTGTGGGCTTATAACAAGGTTAGAGAGACCAAACACTTGAAACAATATATAAATACAAATATATAGAATCATATCTTGGCTCTACTATTGACTGATGATAAAAAGCATAAAAATCCGCATCCTTGGATGTTAAGCAAAAAATGATAGTGGACAGAGAGATATTTTTGTCACCTTTTATTTGGGCTTGGGAAAAGTGCAATTGTTATTTCTAAGGGGTTATGCTTATATTGTTCTAATAAACACTCCTCTAAGTCCTTTATGCTTTATTCTTCTCACTGTGACACCAACTCTCTAGTGAGTTTCAAATGTGTTGTGATGTTAAAGGCTTATTTATGCTCTGATGCCTATGTTTCATACCTAGGTGAAAGCACATCAAGTTGGTGGCACCAGTGAGAAGGCCAAGGATCCTATTTTTGGTTTATCAATGGATAGCAGCTCACAGGTCTCACCAATTAGCAAACTTAACAGTATGCAAATTTAATTAGTACACTCCCAAAAACAACAATGTCAGGCACACAACTAATGTAATTCAGGCACATTACTGGCCTATGGTAACAACAATGTCAGGCACACAAAGGAAGAAAACAAAGGATCAGATTATCAAAACCCAAAACAAAAAAAATAAAAACAAAAATAGAGACAAAAGAAGATTCTTTTCTCATTTATTTAGACCCTCTATATGTAACCATGCTACCTAATTTTCCATCACCCATTAGGAGGCATTGCAAACAAAATTATAGCTTGTCAGGTGGATGAGCAAAATCACCAGAAAATTATTAACAAAAATTGAACATCAAAAGCTAAAAACCGTCCCTAATCAAACATTCAGCACATTCCAAGCCGTATTCAGCTCAAAATTAACTGAATAACATTAAAAAGAAGGGAAAAGAGAAAACCACCACCAATTAGCAAACTTAACAGTATACATGCGTTCAAATCAGTTGCTATAAGCAACAAAGGCACAACAAAATGATCTATGATGCACCAATGCAAACAAGAAAATAGGAAACAAATCCCACATAAAACAACCCAAAACTATACCAATCAACTTAATTCATTACAGTCTATTTAAATAATAAACAAGGAAAAAAGAAAAAATCAAACCATACCTTGAACCACAGCAACACAATGAACAAGTAGAAGAAATAAAACACCAATCGAGCTGCATACACACAGGGAATGAAGAACAATGTTAAAGGAATGGGATAATCAAAACTCCACAGTAACAAAACGCAGGTACCAACATTTGAGAGAAAGAAAAGAGAGAGAAGAACCCACCTCGCAGAAATCAGAAATTCTAGATCCCAAACGTCCATTACCTTCCGTATTTATACAGCAGGAAAAAGAGCGGTGGTGGAACGATCATCGAGCGGACCTTCAAGACCGATCAGGTAATTAAACCACGGGGAACAAAAAAACCCCAAAAAGGCAGGACAACAACGACCAAAAGAAGGCAACAAGAAGCCCCAACAAAGAATTGGAAACAAGAAATCCAACCTGCAACCAGTGAGGTAGATTGAAGAACAGAAACAATAGCACACCACCGGACCTGCAATCACAGCAGAAAAAAAACAAATGTGTAGAGGCATAAGTCAGTAGACAACAATGGCGAATGAAAATTACACACAGAGAAGAGAGAATGGCAATCAACAGTACCAATTTCAGCAGCATAAAGTTCGAACCTTTCACCCCCATTCCACAAATGTTACTTATAGGCATGAAAGGCGAGGCGGTGGTGGGAGGGTGACACCAACAAAACACACACCTGGCTACCATTTAGGATGCGGTGATGAACACGTAGGCAGAAGGTGGAGTACAAAAAAAAAAATACACAAAAGGACAAAACTTTGGTCGTCCATGGATATGCAAAATTAATATGCATACTAGTGGCTGCAACGTGCTTTGCACGTTTTGGCCCTCGGTTTTTCCCGATGATACGTGTAGTACAATAGAAACACAAAGCGTCGTTTAATAGTGTAATACATGCATTGGAAATAGTAATATAAACTGGTACAAAACCGGAGGGATGCTACTTGTACGTGAGTTACGTGATAAATCGATCAATTCAAGGTTACTACAACCAGCTAAACTTGAAGGTATGCCACCTTTAAGCTGATTATCCCAAGCAAAGAACACCACAAGATTTTTCAACAAGCTGAGCTTGGAAGGGATCAAGCCCGATATGTGATTCGGATCAAGTTGTAACTGCATAAGATTCGTGGCATTCGATAAAACCGAAGGAATGGAACCAGACATATTGTAAAGGGATTGAACCAGAAAGATCATTTCAAACCAAGAGAAGCTTTGTAAGGTATTGTAAACGGAACAAAACCGAAGGGATGCTACCTGTAAGTGAGTTACGCGATAAATCGATGAATTGAAGGCTACTAAAACAAGCTAAACTTCAAGGTATGCCACCTTGAAGCTCATTATCCCAAGCAAAGAACAGCACAAAATTTTTCAACAAGCTGAGCTTGGAAGGGTTGTAAGTGAGTTACGCGATAAATTGATCAATTGAAGGCTACTACAACCAGCTAAACTTTAAGGTATGCCACCTTGAAGCTGATTATCCCAAGCAAAGAACACCACAAGATTTTTCAACAAGCTGAGCTTGGAAGGGATCAAGCCCGATATGTGATTCGAATCGAGTTGTGACTGCATAAGATTCGTGGCATTCGATAAAACCGAAGGAATGGAACCAGACGCATTGAAGCATAACAAGCTTTCCAATGGACAGAAGTATAGTCCAAGACAAAGAATTCAAAGACAAAATCAACATTGTCAATCTACTACAATTCCCAATCTCTTGAGAAATTACACAAAAAAATGGTTTTGCCATAACAACAACTTTTCGAGCTTTTGAAGCGAACCAATCTGTATAGGAATCGAACCGGATAAACAATTCTCATACAAATACAAGTTCACAAGCTCAGTGCAGTTCCCTAATAAAAAAGGTATTTCACCAGTAAGCATAGCAGTATAAATCGACAATATGACAAGTTTGTTGAGCCTACCTAAACATGCAAGTAAAAAACCCGAAACTCGAGTATCCGAAAGGCCTAAAACTGCCAAATTACTACAGTTTCCAAGCTCATCAAATATTCCTAACATCAATCACAGTTAAGGACTGACAAAACCTGATTAAAATACACCTAAGGCAGCTCAAAATAAGAAATAGATACTTGGGAACATAGACCTTCATTTCCAGTAAGATCAGATGTGGATAATTGATGGAAGAACTTGTTCTGTGAAACATAACCAGACAGATTGTTGTAGGAAACATTCAATGAGACAAGGCTATGAAAGGATTGAAGCTTAGTCAGCTCGTTTGGGATATTTTTAGAAGGTCGTTGCTACTAAGATCTAGGAATTGAAGGTTTGAACGTAGGCCTAATGAAGGTGGAATCCATACAGAGAATGAATCATTGCTTAAGCTTAACTTGTTTAAAGAATCCAACCGGCCTAAAATGACGGGTATAGCACCTGAAAATCCGTTACACGAAACATCCATTATTTGAATGCTTGATAACGTTGACAACGAATTAGGTAATTGACCTTCGCGTGTGTTGCCGCTAAAATTTAACAACTGCAACTCTGTACAACCAACAATTTTATCCGGGACTGAACCGGTAAATCGGTTCCTGGATAACTCAAGAAAGTCTAGGTTTTTAAGACTTCTGATTATCCCAAGCAAAGAACACCACAAGATTTTTCAACAAGCTCAGCTTGGAAGGGATCAAGCCCGATATGTGATTCGGATGAAGTTGTAACTGCATAAGATTCGTGGCATTCGATAAAACCGAAGGAATGGAACCAGACATATTGTAAAGGGATTGAACCAGAAAGATCATTTCAAACCAAGAGAAGCTTTGTAAGGTTTTGTAAACGGAACAAAACCGAAGGGATGCTACATGTGTTTCGGTACATGGTATGCAATGATATTGTTAAAAAGACAAGAGATGTAAAGCAAAAGGACGGTGGTTTATACAACAATTTCCAAAAGCACATCATAACACAAACTTAAATGGGCACAAGATAAAAGCCGAATCCATATCGCAGAAGATAAAGGAGTAAATAAACAGAGATACCTGAAGAGCATCTTGTTGTGGAGAAGAGGATAAAACAGTGGAAAGAAGCTCTACACTGTTTCTTGCAACATCAAACACTACAAGAAAAAGGGATTTCAATGACGGGAATTTAATGACGGGTCGAAATTATGTCATTAAATGATAGTTATAATGACGGTACCTAAAGGTTTTTGTTGTTTGATGACCAAATATCAATTCCCATCATTAGTGATCATGTTTCCCATCATTATGTGTCCAGTAAAAAAAATTCCCGTCATTATTTACATAATTTATAAATAAAATCAAAACTTTCTTTGAAAAAGAATTAAAAGAAATCATTCCACCCATTATATCTTTATCCTATCCATTCATTCCCAAAAAAAACCTATTTACATTTTCATTCCCTTATTCACGCCGATAAACCTCACCTGATTGTCCACCCTCCACCGCCGCTTTGTTCTTCAATACCCGACGCCGCCGCTCGCTCGCTCTGTTTTCTTCGAACTTTGAATATTCGATACACGCTTACAACCATAACCCTTCGTTCTCTACTCTTCATCACCGCCGCTCTGTTTTTCATTTTCCACCGATGCCTTTTCTTCACTTTCCGCCGCCGTGCCGCTTTTTTCTATATGCATTATCAAATGTTCATTGTGTATTGGCTGATTATTCATCCGGGTGTCTTGATTTCAATACTTCATCAACTTTCGGGAGTTTAGTTAGGGCTCTAGATTTGAGAAGATTTGAGGTTAGTGCAGGTTTGGATTTACTTGATGAGTTAATTATTAAGATTTAACCTCTTGTAGGTTTGTCATACTAGAGTTTATTATTTCCTTTTAATTCTTCTCGGTTTTTTGTATCAAGCATCCTGCTTTTTATGATGAAGAACCCAGATAGTAATGGTTTATCTTATATTTAGGTTTTCTTAGTATTCTTGATGACAATAGGTTCCTTGGCAATAATGGTGGTGGAAGGGAGGCAGCGAAGCCATGGCCAATGATGCCGAGAAGAATGAATTGCTTTTAAGGATCTCGGGAATTGTAAATCTTGATAGGTCCAAGAATTTTGCTTCGTATTCTCCAAGAGAGGAGAGAAGGGTGCAAACCTTGAGCTATATAGAGATATCGAAAGGTATGACTCTTGTTACTTGTTGGTCTATGTATTTGTTGTTCTTTTGATTCTTATGCTTCACTTTATGTCCGAGATATGTATGTCACTTAATTTCAACTCACTTCGGCGATAACTTGTTTAAGAACACATGGTCATTTGGAACTGAATTGGAATTACACATATGAAAGAAAGAAAAAAATGGAATTTATTTTACCCTTCAAAGCCAAAAAGTGCTTCTGAAGTTGTTTTTTGCCTTATGTGAAGTCCGTTTGTAATTAGCAAGTCATTCCTGATATTTCAAGCACTGAAGAACAGGATAAAACAATGGTTTTGCTCTAAGACTGTTAATTTGACTTAGAGTGGCATAGAGTTTAATTTTGAGTTAAATCCTTAACCCGAAGTTGAAATTTTTCCAGAGAAGGTAGTCCTGTGTGATTCTAAGATGTTCCATGTGTAGCCGGTTGAATGATATTGCTTGTCGTATCAACCATTTTCCCATCAGGAAAGAGAAATATTTGTGTACTTTGTTTTGCAGATTGCTCATGGAGACAATAAAACAATCTCAAGAGTCTTGGGGTAGTTCAGGCAACTGGAGTGAGGTTGAAGTATCCTTCAGTTTATTTATTTGCTTCCCCAAGTAGAGTAGTTTAGTAACCGAAGTGTTCTAGCAACTAATTCATTACTTAAGCATTCACAGGCCCTAAGTGTAGCGGTTTTCTGGAAAATTGGGAAATGTATATTCATTGACAGTTTCTTCTTGCTGATACTTCTTCACTCTACTTTTTCCTACCCTGTCACGCAGCAAGTGTGGTTTCCCTTGAATTTTATGCACTGTTTTGCTAGCTCCCTTAAGAAGTTTGCCAGTGTTATCCCGTTGCCCAGTGTTATCCCTTTGCCCCATAAACCTGCATAGGGGATATGGTAATGATGGGAATTGAAAAAAAAAAAATCACTGGCACACACACTTTTAACAATCCATATATAGTTTTCCTGAACATTTTTTTAGGGAGCATGGGTGCTTAGTCCAAGAAACTCTAAGCCAACCTCAGTTGTACATTTCATCGGAGGAATATTTGTTGGGGTGGCTCCTCAACTTACATACCGCGTGAAGAAGATGCGTGAAGAAGGCACCTATGACTACTGTATCGGTGAACAACAGATAAGTGAGTTCATCTTTTAGAGTGTTTTGGGATTAATCTGTAAGCAATTTGATGGACTTGTTGATTATAATTCACTTAACTTTACAAACTTTTGATGGATTGGGATTAGAAATTATTACTCTTCACCTAGGAAAAGCTTTTTCTTTTCTTTACTTTATTGTCAAATTTTAAATTCTAATGATATTTGCTCTCTGCCATGTTCCTTCTCTTTGGATATCTTGATGGACAAAGTTTTCACGCATGACGAGTTTGAGCTCGTAAAATTACGAAATGGAAAAGTTGAATTTCAGGATGAAAGTTGTTGATTGGATAAATGGTTGTAACCGTTTGTTTAATTGCTGAGCTTATTTTTCATATCTTGTTTTAGGATGATCCAGTTCTTGCAAGGGAATATGAAAGGATTCGAGCAGGGAAGCCCCCGGTGCCAATTGATGCATCTAGGTACAACCTTGAAGCGCCTCTTGGAACCAAACGAAATGACGAAACTGCATGGAAACAAGCACTTCAGAAAGCTCAGTGCTTACTGCAGCATCAATTAATTAGGTGTGTTGTGGACTCTGGTTAACTAGACATCTATTATTGCCAGTAAAATTGCAACTTTAGGCACCTGAAATTTCTCTCATTTGTCCTAATGCCGTGTTTCAAAGAAATTGTGGTCTCACGTGATTTTATTCCCTTGACTTCGAAGGGAGTTTGAGCATTACATTAATTTTCAGAATGCTGTCGTTTCGTATGATATTGTGCTTGAAGGAATTGTATTATATAGATTACGTAACTGTGAGAAAATGTTGGATTCTGTTTTTTTTACAAAGATAACGCATTTCATTTGAGCACATGAATCTGAGGAGTTTCAGACTGTGTTTCTTAGTTGGACTTTGCTCTTAAATTGTGCCTTTTGAAGGCAAGTTATCTAACATCATACACCGTATTCTGTTCTGGTGGATTTTGTCAAAGCTTCACATTGCTTTAGGACCCTTGTATTTTAAAAAGAAAAGAAAAAACTAATTATTAATGTGTAGTTTTAGAAAGCAGCTCCCTTTCTTTTGTATCATGCCTTAATGGTTTCTCTGTACTTGAATAACTTTTTTTTATTCTTGACCGTGTAGATTTTTAATCATTGGTTCTTCTGGTAAGTATTTTTCTGATATATTTTTGACTACATTTTGGTAAATGTTGTAGGCAAGAAAATCTCGAGCTGATGTCAAAGAATGGTCCAGAGTTGTGGAAGCTGTACAACCAAAAATTGGAGGCATTTTTAGCCAGGCATGTTTTTTTCACTTAATGCTTTCGGGTTCCATTTTGGCTCGTCCATGTTTCTTTAGATAAATTACTGACCAATGGAAATTCAGTTTAAGATTTACACTCTGTTTAATAATTCATACAATTTTGGGCCTGTTGGCATTTTGCCATTTGGAGTCCTTCATTTAGTATTTCTCTTGATTATACGAATCATATTAATGTTTTTATGTTCATTAATTGAGTATTTGGTGGATTCAATAAAAGATTTTAGCAACGCCAAACATCTCTAAGCACTTCTATAAATCATTTCAGGACTCAATCAGAAGCAGTGAAGCTGAATGAGAAGATCGAAACAGTAAACCGTGAAAGGAAATATCATCAGGTGAGGAAGAACCACTTTTTCGTATTTGCAACTAGCCCCTTTGTGTATAAAAGTTTGACAATTATAATTCCTCTTTTCCTTGTTTAGCAAAAGACAGGATATGAACTTAACGCTTTATCGACACAATGGAGGGAGCTTTGTACAAAGAATATAGAGATTCAAGCTGCATGTGCGGAAATCGAACTTCAAATTGAAGAAATGAAGAGGGAAGTCGCCAAAAGGTAACAATATTGTTAAATATCGTATAACCGTACGATTAATTCTCCTTACTTCCTAAGCTTTTAGATGAAATGGTAATTTATCATTGTATCATAACACGTTATCGAGTCTTGGTGCATTGTTTTCTCGAAAAAGAAGAATCATTACTTCTTCTCGTCTAGTACTTCGTTGTACACAAGTGGTAAGCACACACGTGAGAGTTCTCGCTGTTTTGATCTTGGTTGAGGTTTAAGAGCCGATATATCACATTTGATGGCATCGGGGGCTGGAATTTGGATGCTTTGTTTCGGAGAATGTATCCGTGTCACGTACCTTATAAGGTATTTAACTTATGTTTT
Organism: Gentiana straminea; assembly: GCA_036785695.1. Taxonomy (NCBI): domain Eukaryota; kingdom Viridiplantae; phylum Streptophyta; class Magnoliopsida; order Gentianales; family Gentianaceae; genus Gentiana; species Gentiana straminea. Next base: position 5,763,302 of record JAVUPR010000224.1, on the reverse strand, counting down.
CTAAACTTAGTTGATCAAAAGAATATACTCGTATATGTAAAGAACAGAATCTCTAAATTCTCGCATATATAATGCTCAAATTATGTGTAGTAGAACTTATGCAAGTGCTCTTATTGCAGGACTTGAGATTTTGGCAGAAAGTTAGATGCATCTTCTTCACACGGTCGGAGTATAAGAGCCATCTGAGAAGGAGCCGCATGACACTGTATCGGTGAACAACAGATGAGTGAAAATGAGAATATCTCTTCCAAGAGTGTGACGGTGGCGACGCCAATAAGCTTCGGCTCTTACCCGATTTCCATGAAGTGTTGGATGATTTTGATGGTAAGTCTAACTTCAGCCCCTTTTTAGACTATTATATTTGAAAAGATCAATGCATCTCTAGCACATCTATTGCTTTGTTTGGTCAAACTCGTGACTACACTTGGAGTATTTTCCATGTTGCATCCGTGATCTTATTTGACATACTATTCACAATGTAGATGTTTTTTGAGTAGTCACTTAGTCATTTAGGTTGAAACAATGAAATACAGTTTGACAAGTAACATATTCTCGGGAATTGATAAGTTGTATACGTTACGCATATGTGCATGTGCGCCTAAGTTTTGAGTAGTCACTTGCACCGATTTTCTTGTAGTGTTAACTTGGGCTTATTGCGGGGTTTTGAAAGGTTTTGATGCTTTTGGAAGATATATGTGTAAGGATTACTACTTATCATATCCTAAGATGGTGTTATTTTATCGTGTAGAAATCAATCATTGGATGTGCTTGATGTTTTGGTGACCGACATTTATGGTTGTTAGATATTTGTATTTTGGGGATGTGATATTAGAAAATCCTATCATTATGCATCTATATGTACTTATCTTTTTGAATCTCTTGAAACAACTCTACCATTATGTACATTTTGGATATAAGAATGCATATTGTTGCAACTATGTATATTTTGCATAGAATAATCCAAATGGTTTCAACTTACAAAGAGTCATATATTTAAATGTGTTAATTAATATTTTTATAGAATGCAGGATTTAAAGAGGTTGAGATTGTAATAGAACAACAAATTTTATCGTCATTAAAGCAGTTTTTGTGATGGTATACCCGGTCATTACACGTCTTTTGTTGATAATGAGCATAGCTAATTAGTGAGTGGGTTTCCACTTATTAATGACGGTAATATCTGTCATTAACGGGAAGAAACTAGTATTCAACTTTAGTTCTAATGAGAGGCAAATAGTATAATAATGAGGAAATTACTCGTCACTAGAAATATTTTTAATGAGAGTCAAATTTCGTCATTAAAGCCTTGATACTTTTAATGACTAGGGGGATTCTTGTCATTGAATGCTTTAACTAGAAGGGCAACTATGATGGGGGCATGATGGGGATTTCTTGTCATTAAAAGTCTATAATGACGAGAAAATGGCATATAATGACGGGAATTCCTGTCATTAAAACCTGTTTTTCTTGTAGTGAAATGCCTCCTTTGTCTGTTGTGGTGTGAAACTATGGACAGGTATCTCATGATGTAGTTGTTGCCCAATAGTAGCAGGATTAGGCTCTGAAGCCTGAACTGATCGTGCATGTGTAAATATTGGAGCTAAACTCTCATCGTCTCGACCAGGAAAGAGAATGCCTCTTGATTTCAAACTCTAAAAATACAATTAAAATGAATGAACTAATGAATTACAGAGCAACTTGTCTTTATTTATTTCTTTTCAACCACAGTAATCAAGTTCCAAAGATAAATTCAGATAACCATGACATGTTGAGTTACATAAGGAAAACGTCTTTCATAACAAATATAAAAAGGGCACTTTTAGTGGCACCATACCAGAAACAATCATCTGGCGGAAAGTCTAATCTAAAGCTGAAAATCGACTTTCAAACTGTCGATTGTGACAATCGAACATCAGAAAGTTGATTCTCAACTCTGAAATTGACTGCACAATAGTCGATTGTATTGTGGTGCCAAAAACGATAAATTTGATATAGTGCTAGTAAGACGACTCTAAAAAATGGAGACCATATAATGGTGACACGCAAAAATTATTGTAACGTCTTATTGCCGCAAAGATCACATACATTCGACCTATCAAAAGCCGATTATAAGGTCTATAACCTGAACATGCATCGCAAATGGCAAAGACCAAAAACTGAATAACAAACAATAATCGAATAACATACGAAAACAATTGAAGCAGAGAAAAACCAAGGAAACCACAGATAAACCAATCAAAGACAAATGCAAACCCATCTACAACAAATTCAAACCCACATACTAAGAAACAGTAGGACAGAACCAAATTTACCTGGAAAAGCAAGTATTCAGTTGAAGATCAGAGCAAGTAGGAAGCAACGAGGCTGCAAAGATGGCAGCAGAGCAAACGAATTAGCATTCGGGGAGAAGAAATTTTGCAAAATAAAATCGCAGGCAAGGAAAACTCACCGCCAAGAACAAAGTTAATGGGATAAAGAAATGGCATGGATGTCGATGATACATATTTATATGAAAAGCGAACTAAACGGTGGTGGATGAACGAACAGAGGAAAGCGGTGGTGGAACAAGCACTAAACAAATGAACGAGGCAAGCCGCATATGTACCACATTTTTTTGTGTGGTCAAACCTTTTGGCCAATTCTAATGCATTCGGTTACAAGGAAAAAAAATATATATATATATATATATATATATATATATATATATATATATATATATATATATATATATATATATATATATATATATTTTTTGCAACCTGCCGCCAAAAAAAAATTGCCGACGATGGGAAAGAAAAAAAAAAAATTTAAACAATTCAGCCTCCTCCTTTTTTACCTTCTTGATGATTTTCAACACCATGATCTTCGTCGTCTTGAACCCGGATCAAAATTAAAATTACAAAGGAGCCATCTTTACAATTTTCGAGTTGCATAAAATTAAATTACAAGTCCTACGCTCAAGTGATACTAATCAAAAGAGCTACAAAATAGATCTACGGGTAAACAATATTCACCCCAATCTAACTCTTCAAACCACAACAATCGCAACATAAAATTAAAAACAAATTTTCGGCCCCTATCAAAAAAATTAGGACAAAAAATCTACATATTTACCACTCCTAGATCTAATATTTTATACGTATAAATATAGATCACCAGACGATTGATACCACTGTTAGTAATACCATCCGCAACGGAAGCGATTTAAGGATCTAGATCTATAAATTACACGTAATAAAATAACTAGATCTATATCTACAAGGGGGTTGTAGAACATACCTCTTGGATCTCAAAATCCAAGAATAGGAAGAATGCAAGAAGATGTGAAGAGCACCACGATCTTCCGTACGTGTGATCCAAGCAACTCCCGGTGGAAGGAAATTCTCGTCTCGAATCCTCCCGATATGCTACCCGGAAAAACTCCAAGATTTTCCTCTTTTTCCCCTTGGCCGAAATTTTCCTTCACCTCTCTAAGAGGTAGAAGTCGAAAATTGCATTGTATTTTAGGCTTGGGAGAACTCTCTTTATATAGGAGAGTAATCCTGACCTCCAAGGATTTAATAATTAATACAAAATCAATTATAATAATCCTATTAAATGAAAGATAATCCTAGAAATATTCTAGAACAAATCTAGAATAATCTTTATCTTTATTTTTATTAATCCACAAGAAAACAATTTCTTGCTCACCAAGACAAGCTCATGGCCGAAATTCACCATTGTGACCTAGTCACTATGATTTTCGACTATGATACACTTTTGGGCCAAAATTATGAAAAATGTCTTTTTCACATATTTAATTATTTAACCCAACTAATTTAATAGTCCACTAAACAATTAATTCACATATCGTTTTAATTAAATTCTAATAAGAACTAAATTAATATTATTAGGATTCGACGTCCGAGAATAACTATGCTATATTGGAGGCACGTCGGGGACCATGGACTAATAATCGGCGGCTCCGATAAATCAAATAAATATTTATCTTACGAACGAAATAATTATATTCGATAAATCAATCACATGAATATGCCACCATAATCCCGTGATCGCACTCCTCCGATTATAAGATTATATTTATCTCCTCACGAGAATGATAATAAGCGTCCATTGATATAATCATTACATATGGATTAATCCTCCATAGACTGTTCATTCTAAATCGGGAAGTTACCGTTAACCCTTTTTAGAACCTCTTATCCTTATTTACCATTAACCTCCTAGTGATCAATTAATTCATACAACTCACTGGTAGCTAATTAGTGTAATATGAACTCCATGGATCGATCAGTTTCTAGGATTAACAAATAAGGGAACTATCTATCTACTTCCATAAATGGAAGGAATGGATTCCGTATCTGTGATAACACAGACTACTCACTCAATCCAAGACAATGCCAAGATGGGGTAATTCGGATCACGGACTCGGTGTAATCCTTAACCGTCAAGTCAAACCTCATACGATTCAAGCAAGCGATTGATCGTGATCACCTCAGGATTAAGATATATCCATAAATATGATCATTGATTGATTCGATAAGACTTCTCGATTACGGAATTATATCGTAAACTCTAATCAAATCGGTCCAGCCCTATATGATATATCTATCATATATAAATGCCCCACTAGGTTCTCTTAACCGAAAGTCCGGATAAGACATTCACACCTATTGTGTTCTGGGTGCATTAATAGCACGTTAAAGGAGAGACCCGATACTCTCGATTAACTTCACTATAGGCTAATTGTATTTTAAGTACATCTTCACTAACTCAATCCTCCTGTGTATATCCCATACACTGAGTTAAGTGATAACATAAACGATATACTTTTGGGTTTTCTGTAGTGTAAATACTATTGTGAAATCGGTGAATATGCGAATAATAAATATGAATAATAATATCATTTCATTTATTAAATAAAACAATTACAAAATTGTCTTTCGGGCATCACACCTAACAGTTATCTGAAGTCAAGAACTGACGAGCCAAATCTTCTCTGAATCAGAGAAGTGGACTACATTCTTAGAATTTGATTCGGTCGAATTCATGAGAACAAGTTGTGGCAGTGTCCCATCCATTTGATACTTAGGTTTCCTACCCAACCCCTCACGGAATAATTCTCTAAATCTTCGGATATAAAGAAAATAGGATAAATTCTCTTTCGGATAGAGAAAGTCGGGTTATTAAAAGTCAATAACAGTTGAATCTTGGATTCGGACGTTGAGCAACAGTATAGTGCATCCTCAAGTACCTTGAGAGAACGAGGAGTTGTATGCTTGAGTATTCGGGTGCAAACCTGAGTATTGTTGACTACACTCTTTTTTATTTTTGCCGGATTAAGGATGATCGTGAATCAACCTCAGACTCAGTGCTTACTCATTGTGATGGAGCTACAGTCTGGAGCAATCCTGCACTACCAATTTGACTCTGTTAGTCGAATACATAGCAGCTTTCGGAGCAGCTAAAGAGGCAGTATGACTTGAGAAGTTCTTTGTTGGATCGGGAAGTGATTCCAGGTCTCGATGAGCCGATATCATTTTACTGTGTTAGCAGTTGAAAGGTAGCTCATGCAAATGATCTTCGCAATCATAAGAGGTCAAAATTATGTTGAGAGAAAGTACCACCTGGTCAGACAGATCGTGCAAACAGGCGACGTGTCGGTCCTTAAGATCGCCTCGAGCCGACAACCTAGCTGATCAGTTTACCAAGTCGCGTGGCATCTATTGTCACTGAAAAGCACTTGGTGGGTATGAATTAGGGAGATATGTCTCATCTTCTTTAGAGCAAGTAGGAGAATGTTGTGGATAGAAAGAATAAGGGTGTGGTGCTCTAAAAACAATTGTTGCTTGTCTTTACGGGCAAGTGGGAGATTGTTAGATGTAGAGTGCCCGAAAGGCAATTGTTGCTTGTCTATACGGGCAAGTGGGAGATTGTTGGAAGTAGCGCCCAAAAGACAATTTATGTAATTATTTTTAGAATTAATAAATCATAGATTTATTATCATCTTATTATTTGCATCGTACTTATAAGTAATACACTACTGAAAACCCTAAGTCGTATCATATGTAGCCATATAACTTAATGTGTGTCACACATGAGGATTAAGTTTATGGTGATACACTTGAAATGTTAGTCCGTGGTGAAGTTAATCAAAGTATGGGGTCTATTGATTAAACCACCATTAATGCGCCCAGAACACTTTATGGTGTAACCGTCTTATCCGTACCATTGACATTGGTTGTCTGAGTGGGGCATTTATATATGATGTAGTCATATAGGACTGGACCGATTTAATCTGTATTTCTCATATAATTCCGTGATTAAGAAATCTTATTGAATCACAAGATGATCATATATGGATTAACCTTAATCCTGAAGTGATTACAGACTCCTACTTGTTTCAAGATAGGGTTTGATGTGTTCGTTAAGGATCGCTAAGAGGCGCGGTCCGAATCCATTCCTTCCTGCGGGGAGTAGAAAGATAATCCCTTTATTAGTTAATCCTAAAACTGATCGATCCGGGGAGTTCGTATTGGTTATGAACTAATTGATCACTAGTGGGTTAATGGTAAATAAGGATAAGATGTATTGAAGAAGGTTTACGGAAAAAATCCTGCTTCATTATGGATAGTATATGGAGGGTTAGTTTATATGTAGTGATTATATCAATGGACACTTATCGACTCGACTTGACGTTTTGAGAATAAGTTATATCTATAAACGATAGAGTTCAGTTTCAGATTTATGGTGGCGTAATTCCGGAATTAATAAGTTGAGTAGAAATATTATGTTCGATGAATATTTTATTCAATTTATTGTACCTACTGGTTATAAGTCCATAGTCCCCGGGTTGGCTCATAACACGCGAGTGTTTTCTCGTTTTGTGGAACCTCGAGAATAAATTAAATAGTTGGTCTATTTAATGAATATGCGAATATTATTTATTTGGTAAATAATATGTAAAATAGAAAAGACATTTTCTATTAAATTTAATGACTATATTGGCGCCACTTTATGTGATAAATTAGAAAAAGATATTTTTCTAGATTATGTCATATGTGTAATTAATTAATTATCTATTTGTTGGATAATTAATGGAAAAATTAAGAGATAGATTATTTGAGAATTATCTCTTATTTTTGTGGCAAAAATATATTTTCCTTATGGGAATAGGTAATTGTGGAGTGAAAAGGATAACTCTCTTGACTAGTTATTTTCCGATATAAAGAGAGTTCTCCCAACACAATACACACACCAAAATGGCGCCACATTCTAATAAAAAGAAGAGAAAAATTAGTTTCTCGTTCTCGTAATTAAGAGGAGAAAAACCTAGGAATTTTCTTGTGCATATTCGAGGAGGTTCTACGGCGAGGATCGACGTCCACCAGTCGTCGCTAGGATATACAATCCGGTAGACTGCGGCTTCTCTATCTGTCGATTTACTATTCCTCTTTCGTTTAGGTAAATCTTCAACCTTCTCATAGGTGTATTGATAATTTATGTAGATCAAATCGTGGTATTATCACATGCGAATTTATTCGTAGCTTCCGCTGTGCTAGATCGAGTGTCTCGATCGGTGCTGAGAATCAGATCTGACGATCCAATTATGGATCGGATCCGGATTCGGGTTTCGGTATATCCAGCACTTGCTTGATTGTTTCTTTCTCTTTTTCCACCCGCTTCTTATCCGCTTTGTATTGCTCTCTGACTGCGGATCTAGGATACATGGAAATTGGTGTGATGTTCAATATTGTCCGAGGCATGTTGCTTGACTTGTTTGCTCTTCTTCAAACTTGGTTTGATCGAATATCTGAAGTGTCCTGATCTTCCTGTGAAAAAGACAAAACAAAACAAAGAAAAGGTTAGCAACTTCCGTTTCAGTTGGGTATGATCCCAACTGTTGCGGACCTACTAACTAAAATCAACTGGTACTAACACAGACAAAACTAAGGCTATTCAGAATTCGATTTTCTGGACCTCGGTAAATCGGGGTTAACCCTCGGTAAATCGATCCTAAAATTTCTTATTCTGATAGATATACAGGTGCAGGTTTGATCCAGAACGACTCAAGACTCAATAGAAAATAAAATAAAATAAAACGACTTCTTAATCAGAATTAAAACGTTTATCTTTAAAATTGGCCATTGTCCCCGGCAACGGCACCAAAAATCTTGATCGCGTGTAAGTCACTAACGTCGATATTACTAGCAAGAATACTAGGTACATCGTAGTATAGTAAATGCGAGTCAAGGTCGATCCACAGAGACAATGCAACTTTAATTATAAACGATTATAACCTAATTAAGAAGCGACATATAGGCGGTCATTGACTAACAATGAACATAAAAGAACTTGGTATTTCTCCCCCTTTCTCACCGATCTACTAACTTGGATTAGTTAATCGTTATGTTTACTTCCCCACATAATTTCCTTGAATTAATCGAGTGAGCTTTTGTTTTAATTATCAGCTATGGGTTCAACTCCTAACCCTATCTACTCCGACAATGGTAGTAGACAATCTATACACAAGCTACCCTCCTTACTTGGTCCGTAATAGCGCATACGCATAAAGAACTAGAATTGCCGATATCGAGCGCTAACTCATACCGCTAACCCCCCTAGACAGCTGTCGACACTGATCAACACGTTCCTAGGGTCCATTCAAGACTATGTCCAAATCAACACATCACTATTCGTATTTCATGCTAGTTTTTCGATTGCAATAAGCAGATTGGCTAGATCTAACCTACTATTAATTAAACCTGTCGATCAACGTAGCTGTAGTGAATTCCAATTTTAGGTTTTCTAAATATTTCCTCGGTAAATCGGTATAGACCGCCAATTTACCGGGGTCAGCTTTTCCTATTCCCGGATCTACATTGCTCAATTACGATTAATCTAAGTAAATCCTAGGGTCTTTAAACATGCAGATTAACTAAAACACATAAATACGAACAGATCTACCATATTGAAGACAAATAAGAATGTTCAAAGCTTCATACCTTCAACAATGGAGATCTAGTTCTATCTACTCAAGCTAGAGATGGTGGAGAAAGGGAGAAAACCATAAATAACTCCTCAAATGCTAACTTTATTTCATCAAATTGTATAATGTAATTGAAGATTTTATTATAATTTATGATAGCTTATACAATAATCTGTTAATGCGGCCTTTTATAGATACAAAGACCGACTTATGACTCATAGAAACCCTAACCGACCTGGATAATACGGCAGAATCGATTTCGTGTCCTACAAGCCCTCGATTTATCGGGCTTGGGCCTCGATGCATCGAGCCAACTTTTCTTCTTTTATCTGGAAGACTTCTTCTTGGAATTTTATTACTTGGCCTAGCATGCTCCTTTTGGTCCAGATCCATTCTCCAATGCTCCAGATTCGGTAAATCCTATAAAACATACAAAACGAGGAAAAACAGTACCAAATTTTCGGGAAAATACCACAGATGCAAAATTACGATCCCAGGAACATGCACATAGCATTTAACACATATTCCATACAATAACGATCCTATCTATCCTCTCTTGAGCAGAATTCGGGGTGAATAAATGTATAATTAATGGTACCATTTAGGGCGTTATCAAGCGGCTTATGGGAGGCAACCCACGTTTTCTTAGTTTTTTAGGATTGTTTTTTGGAAGTGTGTTGTAAAATTTGACCACGCCCTTAATTCTCATTTCATATTTTGTGATGACCAATGTTTTGATTTGCTACATACATTTCCATGCTTGTGTTTACCTACGCTTGAGGTTTCGGCCTTTTTCGTCGTAGCTGATTCTTGGTTTCCTTTGTTGTGATTGCACAGGTACCCTGCGAGATACATTTGCGGTCGTCACTTTGCATGATTGCGCCCTATTTCTGGTTCAACTAAGTCATTCTCTTACATTATCACTCACACACCATGGACGGTGTTCCGTTTTAAGTAGGGGTGGTATACTTAGCTTCACTCTACTACCATTTACTATCAAATAAGGCATATGCTTAGTGGTTGGTCTATATTGAATAAAATTGAGCCATTTTAAAAAAATTCATGGTTTTGATGGTGAGTATCCTATGTTGAATCATTATATTTGTTGGTTAAATATTAGTCAGGAGTTGAATGCATACGTGTCAAACCGATATCTTGTTGTGGAAATGAAATTTTAAGGCACATAATAGCTTCACTTTCATGAATTGTGGTTGGTTAGTGAATGATTATAGAGGACATGGACATTAATATGTTACCTAGAACTTATACCATTAACTTCGAAGTGAAATAGAAAGGTCAATAGTGGTAGATTAAGGGACGACGGTCCAGACTTTTCTTTGACCCGACCAGAGCCAAATAGCCAACCCTTATACATAATTTCCACAGAAACCCCTCTAAGACCTTGTAGGGTGGTTGGACCCCTACCCGTACTTAGACGTTCATGAATTAGCCTATAATTTCCAACCCGAGCTTTAATTGTGGTCACATTCTCTTAGACCCTCTGAGTTGAGCTTAATCTTATTTGACGGCTTTGTTGGCACAAGTGTGGGGTAGTAGGAGACGAATCGTTCATTGGAGTTGGTAGATATTTTGTGTAACGAAAAGGAGGGGAATCTATATGTGTTGGCATTTGACTCGGAAAAAGAAAGGAAAAAAAGAAAAAAGTGAATAAAGTTGTGTCAAAGAATGTTGATGAGGGATGTGTTTCTTCTATTCTAGTACGAAGAAAAAGGTGTTGTCGTACCTTGTTGCAATTTGTTCCTAGTTGACGAGCATTGGTATGGACTAGACCTGGATGTGACGTATGTGTCCTACTTGAGGAAAGATGTGAAGGAAATAAAAAGATGAAACAAATTGTAGGTTGAAACTTGTTTGATTATGTCGAATTTTCGGGCAAGCATCCTTATGAGGAATGGATTCTTTTGTTGATTGAAGGAAAAGAGCTTCGGAGCCGATGGTTAAATTCTTTGGTTAAGTTCACTCATGTTTTCTCTTTTTATTTATCCTTCTATCCCCATCCCTGGCATAACGTTACAACCTTTCAAGTCCAGCATGACCTTAGTTAGACTGATTTTACCTCGATTAGTGGAGATGATTATGAAGTATATGCCTATGGTGTATCAATATTAGTCATGCATTTATAATCTGAGCCAGTTGACTGTGATACATGATTGCAAAGCCAAGCACACACACATTCTGTTTTCATGGTGAGATACGTTTTGACCTGTGTGTATTTGCTCGTTGGCTAGTTTTTGCCTTTTGAATATGTCGATTCCTCATATGATCGCAACATTGACCTCAATATTTCTTTGTGAATCGCTTTATTTGCTCGAGGTCGAGCAAACGCGAAGTTGGGTAGTTGATAGAGTCAACTTAGCTATCATTTTATACATAATTTACCCCCTTATTATGACTCATTTGATGTGTTTTGGGGTAGTTTATAGGATTTTATAGACACTTTTCACCACCGACCGAATCACGAGACGAAAGACATTTACGTCTAGAAATCTCCACATTTTTGGGTGAATTGCAAGTGTTTTATTGGCATTTATCATGCTTGGGTATGTGATTTATTTTTGTTACATGTATAGCATGATAGAGGGCGTGACGTGGAGAATAACGTGATGAAAATCGACCAAAACGGAGTTCAGGAATGAAAATAACGCGAGCATAAAATTTGAGATAAAAGTTACTTAATATTTTTTTATCAAAAATCAAAAGGAAAAAAAGAAGTAAACAAAGGGGAATACAGCAAATCAGGCGTAGGCCTGTAGTGTAAGGGGCCCACGCCCTAAGGAGCATTTAATGGAGCATATAGTGCTATTAAACGAACAATGTCGTTCGTGAATAAACTCGTATTTGGCTCGTTAGTGTTCGTGATAGTTTGTTTGTTTAGCTTAACGAGCCGAGCTCGAACAAGATTGTAGGCTCGTTTCTAAACGAACGAACGTTCGATTATTTTCGCGAACATGCTTATATAACTACATCAATTTATAGCAACCCTAACTTAAAAGAGGATAAGTCATTTATTCATCTAATAGAGATTATACATTGATTTTATATAATGTTTAGATATTTTTATAATTGTTTATGTTGTGTGATGTAAGTAATATTAACATATAACTTGTTATTTTTGCACTTGCAATTTATGTTTTATACCTTAACGAACCGAACTCGAGCCAAAATTGAGCAAAACTCAAATTGGAAGACAAGTTAGACAACAATATGTTTAACAAGCCGAGCTCGAACACAAGCTCGAACATTTCATCTTTTAAACGAGCCGAGATGGAACATAATTTTTTGATCGTTTAAAAACGTGTTCGAGCTTGAACCACCAATATGCAGTTAACTGCACTAGAAGCAGGCAAGGAGCACAAGCATGGGGTGGACGCCTGGTGCCTTGGGGCTCACACCCGGCCCCGGCCCTGATGCGAGTTTTCGAATTTCAACCCCATTTTAGGTCGGTTTTGGATTTATAAAGGCCACACAGGTCGAATTTCAACACACAGCCTCATAGAACATATTTTTTTTCTCAGCAAAAGTTTTATTTTTCCTCTTGGTTTAAGTATGATCTACTTTTATTTCTTCCAAATTTCCATAATACTTCAACATTATTTCTCGGTTTATTTTGCGATTTCAACACAACGAAATGACAATTCGAGTGGAAATTTCGTGCAGTTTCTTTTGGTAATTTTATTTTAGCTTTTTATAATGTCTTTTACCAATTTCATCATGAATGTCTGCACTTTCGATAATACTATGAATAGCTAATTTTATTATAGTCGATTATGTGAAGGTTTACGAAATAGATGCCTTGAACGATTAATTGGGAATAGGTTGTGCATAAAAATTAAATCTTTTGAACCGTTTGTGTCTTAAAAATTAATCTTAATGCTTGAATTAAATTGATCATTTGATTCATGAATTTACACACATCTTTATAAATGCATTTTGCGAGAGATTGTGGGAAAAAGGGTTTTGGGATCACCATGCACGACTAGTCGAGTTGTTCGAGCATGTTCCTTGCGTGGGGTTTTTCTTGTTAAGCCGTGAATTCGGTGGATACGGAGCGTCTTTTAGTTCTTAATCATGTTAGGTCAGTTAAATCCCAATTAGGGGACTATTGAACCGAACATAAGGGACTTAGGTTGCGGTATCAGCGCCTAAGGACCATTTTAGGAGATTGCACCCATGAACATGTTCATTAGTATCATTGGTTGGTTGGTCAGGAAATGCCTATTTCTAATTATTCGGAAACAACGTCGAGAGTAGTTTTCTTGATCATAATTTGACTATTGCTTTGTTAATATTTGTTCTTTTTTATTATTAGCTATAGCATATTCCATGATTTTGTTGACCTAAACTAGATACAAAAGTGATTGTGATACTTGATCTATTCCGGGCCGTAGTTTTCCTGGTGACAACTGAACATGATTTGAAGCCTAAAGAAAGTATGAAACGGGGGTGGTTTTGTGGTGATTTTAGACTAAGCCTGAGATGATTAATCCCAAGTTGCCTACGTATCTTGTAATTGTTCAGGAATCAAGTCTCTTCGTAGTTCTTGGGATTGTTCATATAGAAGACATCTCATCCAAGGTAAGCTTCTACCGTGTCCTTCAAGGACTCTATATCGCATTGACCAATGATTATCTTGCGTCAATCCATATTATTTAAGAGATAATGATGGATATCTTGAATATAAGATCAGTGTCTTAATGACTTGAGATACTTCCATGTTGGTCCCTTGAAAAGGCTTTGGTTAAGTTTAGAGGGGGGGGGTGAATAAACTTAACACTTAAAACTTTTGGAGTTGACAAACTCAGCAACATCGCGGCTACCGTTGATACTTCGATAGTCCGCTAACACTCGCAGTCCGCCGACCGTTGAGTCTATCGAATTTGTGCAAATGCGGAATTATATCAAAATTAAGCCTTATTACTTGTTGTTAAATATGATACTAAGTATTAGATACTCAGTAGTGTATGTGTGTGATTTCAGTTGCTAGAGTCAGTAGGTTGATGTGTGTAATAAACTAAATGCAGAATGTAAGTACAAAAAGTAAGTAGGCAGATTTTATAGTGGTTCTAGGTGGTGTAATCCTGTCAGTCCACTCTTCTCCTGTGATGTTGGAGGTAAATCACTAGAGATCTTTGATGTAGCTGTTACAAAGATTCCTATGTTGCTTGTCCTTCACCAATAACTATGGCTTCACAAACCGAACACTTGGAACATGTAGGATTGCTTGCTCCATAGTCTTCCACCGGTCCTTGAAGGGTAGGATTGCCTCTTCACCACTCCACCACAAACAACGAGTCTTTCACACCCAACGGATGCTTCACTGTCTTCGCAGATTCTTGTAAAAGAAAGATAGAATCAAATAAATGATTCAGTTGCAGCAGCTTGATCAGGATGATATGATCAGCAGCTTGCAGTCTTCAAGTGTGTAAACTTGATGTAGCTTGAATGCAGATTACACTTGAAGATTTTCTCTGGATCAGTAGCTTAAAGCTCAGTAAGTTTAGCAGGGTGTATTTCTTGATAAGAAAATGCAGCTCAGAATTATCTCTTGTATTTCCTTAATTTTCATCATCTTTTTCCTGAGTTGGAAGTCCTCTATTTATACGTAGGAATGCTTGTGACTTATATTTGAAATTCAAATATAGCCGTTCCAGATTTTGTCCCATTTGACTTGCTTTCTGTCACTGTTCATAGTATCGACACGCTTAGGATCGCTTTTTGTGACGTAATGCGATCCGTTCACCCTTTGACTTGTATCCATTGGATAAAGTCCTGAATCATCCCAACGTCCTTTTAATCTCAACCATTGATTTTTTTGATAAATCAGAGGTAGTTAGCTGTCCTTATCCTTGTTTTCTTCCAATGTAATCTTGAATAAATCGAGATATATGTATCAGCAGGTTCATGAGTCTGCTGAAGTACATATCAGTAAGCTAAACTATAATTTGATGTGGTTAAAACACAATGCATCTTACTTCTTTTAACTAACTTTTATTTATGAAGTTAGATTACACCTTTTTGAATATAACTAAGTTCCAATCACCATCCAACTTGTGGAACTTAGACCTTGTACACAAGGTACATGTAATCAGTTTAGGTCATCACAGACTTCCCTAAATTCTGATTCCATATCCTTGAATTTAATCACTAAGTTTGATCCCTTAGCCTTCATTAACTAAGTTTGAGCCCTCACCTTCAGTCTTCAGCATGTTCCTGACTAGTCTACTAACCTAGCTACCCGTTCTGATCTAGACCAGTCTGCTGATATAAGTCAGCTGACCATTACAGTGCTTGTTTGATCAAACCTATACACATATCAAACTCTAATAAACCTATACATTTGATCTAGACATCTTTTGCCTTTGCACTATAACAGCTAGTCTAGCACTCATCACAAAAACTCAGAAATAAGTCCAACAATTTCCCCATTTTTGGTGATGATGCCAATACCCTCTCCTAACAACAAAACAAAAAGATTAAAACAAAAAACTGAACAAACTTGGTCATTTCTCATTATAATCATTTGTTCAATAGTATTACAGTCTAGAATCAGCAAATATAAAACAGTGTAAAGTATGCTGATCTACTGTCTTCTTTCCCTTTCTTCCCTTTCTTCTCTTGCTTTCTCTGCTTGTTCTTGGTAAGCTCTTATTTCCATGATCATCTCTCTCATCCAGTCATTTTCAATTAGAGAGAAGTCAATGTGAGGATTTACTTGTTTCCACCAATGCCAAGCTTCAGGAAGAGTTAGATTTATCTGATGTACCCTGAAGCCTAACTTCATGTAAACTCCCTTGAACTCATTCAGTGATTCCTTTGCATTTGTGGTAGGCAAACTACTTCAACCTCTACCACCTCTTTCACCTCTTCTTGAAGCCCTCATGGCTTTAACTCTTGCTTCCCAAAATTTCAAACTCAAAAATGAGTTAAGACCTGCATGAAAGCCCTTGTCATGATAAGGTCTCCTTCAGTTGTTGTACACATTCTTGTATTGCTTGAGATGATCATCTGTAAGTGGAAGTCTGCAAGGTGCAGGTTCTCTAAATACATTTGTATCAGCTTCCCATCTCTTCTTTGCAAAAATTCTAGCAGCCTCTTTTGCTACTGCTGTTTGACCCTCTTCCCCCTTATTGACATCATCAACAAAACGGGACAGCATGCCATATACACTCTCCTGTGTTAACACTAGATTGTTCATCTGACCTTCAATAATCTCAGTCCTAGTGTCAATTGCTGTGATCCTTTCTTGCATTGTTTGCTCCAGCAGGGTTATTCTTTCAGTAAATTTAGGATCTAGTACAACAGGTTGAGGTGCAACAACAGGTGCAGCAGGTCTATGTACCTCGGCAAGATTATCCAACTTTTGATGAATAGAGGCAAGTTGTTCTTTCAAAAATTTCTCCTTCAGTGTGTTGCCCTGTTTGATTCCCTCACATCTTGTGTTAAATCGCAATGGCATACGAGTAGATGTGTAACCCGAAGCAACTGTCTCAGTAGACTTTTTATTGTTGTCCACCATGTTCATCAGTTCTTCAAATCTTTGTTCCTGTCTATCAAGTTGAGTCCTTAACTTTGTCATGTCATCCTTGATAGCCCTCAACTCATCCAGACATGTGCTGGTACCCCACCAGTCATTCCTCCAAAGCGACTCCATTCAAGTGCTCTTCTACATTGTATTGTTGCTGCTGACTGCTGATCACCAAGGCATAACTCATATCCTGTTGTGAATAAGATAAGAAAGGGTGTGCTCTAAAAACAATCGTTGCTTGTCATTTCGTGCAAGTGGGAGATTGTTAGGTGTAGTGCCCGAAAGACAATTTGTGTAATTGTTTTTAACAATGGATGACAGATTTTATCTCACCTTATTACTTGCTTTGTGCTTGTAAATAATACACTGCTGCAAACCCTAAGTATATCAGTATGTAACCGCTTAACTCAGTGTATGGCATGCACGTGAGGATTGAGTTAGTGGTGATATACTTAAATGGTTAGTCCGTGGTGAACTTAATCAGAGTTTAGGGTCTCTTAATTAAAACACCAATAATGCGCCCGAACACCTTAGGGTGTGATAGTCTTATCCGGACCGTCGGTAGAGGTACCTACGTGGGGCATTTATATATGATGGCATTCATATAGGACCGGACCGATTTAATATGAATTTCTCGGTATAATTCCGTAATCGAGGAATCTTATTAAATCATTAGATGATCATATATGGATCAACCTTAATCCCGAGGTGATCACGTGGTCTTTGCTTGTCTCGGGGTAGTGTTTGATGTGTTAGTTACGGTTCACTTAGATATGTGTTCCAAGCCACTTCTCATTGGCACTATCTCCGATGAGTGAGTAGTTCGATTTTCACGTACATGGAATCCATTCCTTCCTGCGGGAAGTAGAGAGACAGATCCCCTTATTTGTTAGCCCTAAGAAAGTGATCGATCCCGGGAGTTTCGCATTTGACTAATTAGCTACTAGTCGGATATGCATACTAATTGATCATCGGGGGTTAATGGTAAATAAGGATAAGATATTCTCGAGTCGGGTTCACGGAGACTTCCCACTCGTAATGGACGATCTATGGAGGGTTAATCCGTATGTAGTGATTATATCAATGGATGCTTATTCACTCTATGGGTTGAGTATAAGTATACATCTATAATCGGTAGAGTTCGCTTTCGGGTTTATGGTGGCGTAATCCCGGAATTAATAATTAATGTACTTATTCTTCGATGAATAATTAATTATTGGAGCTACCGGTTATAGGTCCATGGTCCCCGATGTGGCTTCGTAATTCGGACTAATAATCTTGTTATTTGGGCCTCGGTGATAATTAATTGGTCAGCTAATTAATTGATATGCATGAATATTATTTAGTTGGGCTAAATAATATAATACACATAAAAGACATTTTGTGTGGGCTAATAAACCCTAAAAGTGGCGCCTAAGGTCTTCTCTTTTAGCACAAGAATTAATTTTCTTGTGTTATGGAAAATAAAAGATATTCTTGTTATGTGATTGGTTGGATGACTTGTTATTTGATTTCCTATTGGTCAATACATGTCACAATTAGTCATTAATGAAAATATCTTTTTATTTTGATTAATTAATTAATTATTTAATTAATTAATACTTGGAGGCCAAGGATTTACTCTCCTATAAAAGGAGAGTTATTCCAAGGGAAATTTACATTGATAATTTCGACCACCACTTTAAAAAGGGAGAGGAAAATTAGTTTTTCTTGCCTAGGGTTTTTGGAAGAAGAAAAACTTTGAGTTTTTCTTGGTGTTGCATATCAAGGAGGTTCGTGTATCAAGAAGGGTGTCCACCAACCGCCGTTTGGAGAACACATCGGAAGATCAAGGCTTCTCTTCCCGTTATTGGTAACATGATCTTAAACCCCCTTGTAGTTGTTTAAGTCCTTTAATTATGTGTTTTGATATATAAATCGTGATCCATCCGCTGCGCGTAGATCTAATTCGTTTAGATCTAAGAACCTGCATCCTTCATGGGTATCAGAGCCAGGTTCCACGATTTATATAGTCATAATCGTAATTAAACGACTTAAAGGAGTGGAATTGCATGTAGGTAAATCTTATTTATAGTTTTATGCATTGATAGTGATAAATTGTTATGGTTGAAGAGATGGATTGGGGGTTGGCACTGTTTACCCGTTAGATCTATTGTAAACTCATATAAACGATGAAAATTTCGTTTACATGAGTATAGGAAATTATGTAATTTATTTTTATTGCAAGTTTAATTTCCAGAAAATAGATCTGTACACTAGCTGTTTAGTATTTTCGTTTTTTCCGTTGTTTGAGCCGTTAAAACGAAGATCCCTCCGGTCAGTATCAAGATTGGAAGTTGATGAATAATCCCGCAAAATTTGGCGTCGATCAGAGTCCGTTTGGATGTCCGTTCGTTGATGAGAAGAGGCAGCTGTAACAGAAAAACGCAGGATTCACAGAAACCCTAACTGTGACTTCCTCGATTTTCTGGAAAGTATTAGACCGTTGAAACGAATATCCGACAGGTCAGATCGCATATCATGGAGTTTTGGACGTGAGATAAAATTTTCAGGACGATCGGGATTCATCTTGATCCCCGATCGGTCTCGGGAAGTATATGATGCGCTGCTGTAAGAGTCTGTTTCAGCAGCCAGTTGGGCGGCTCACTGAGGAAGATTGACAAGTCAAAGCTCCGATCCGACCGTCCATCTTGAAGTCCGAGGAATGAAGATCAGATCTGGAAAGTTTCGTCCCGATCCAAGTTCGTTTGATATGCCGATCGTCGAAGATTCTCAACAGCTGCAGATTAGGGTTTTAATTTTTTTTTAATAGATTAGTTACCGGGGTGCCAACGGTCCATCTCGGTGTTTATTTTCCGCACTAGTATACATGTGTAGATTGTATGAGTAGAACCGGAAAATTGCCATGACATGCATCATATCATGAATTCCACTCCATATGCATACATGTAGAAATTAATTCGAGGAATTAGTTAGGCATGTATAAAACACACGATTAGTTTTAATTAATTGTTTGATATTAATTAGAAACTAATTAGGGTAAAAACCGAGGAACACGGGTTTTTTCAATCGTCGAGGTTGGGTGATGGATTCTCGGTGAATCCCACTCTGCGAAAGCATAAGGAGTAAAATCCCGAAACCTCGTGGTTAAGGTGTTGGATTCTCGGTGAATTCCACCTTACCTAAGACGAGATTACGTTTTTGTTCCGTAGTGTCTACGTGAATGTTTGATGTTTAAGGATTGGATAATCACGGGCAAACAGGTTCGAAAGTGGTTTAACCACGGTTGGGTGGTCAACAGTAGCTACGGCTCAATCGACTTCACCCTCCACGTGTGGCGTTTGCACGGGGGTCTGGCAATACTGAGCCATACGAAAAGCCACTACGGCTCAACGGAGCTCTCCTAGCCTTGACCCGTCCGACGGCCACATATGTTCTAACGAATAGGTCGGGTGGGCTAGCCCACATAACCGACAACATTCGGGCCTATGATTTATTGTTCCTTAATGTAACATCAAGTCCAAAAACGTGATCAGTAAACCCACCACTTTTTCAAAAATATTGAGTGGGAGCGGGAGATGCGACAGCTGACCCCACGGCCTCTACTGTTGACACAAGCGACGTGAGAGAATGGTGACGCCTCGTGCCGGCTTTGATTTCGGCCCCTAAGGAAGGCCTTCACCGCTATCAAAATTCAAGGCTTGGTCTCCGAAAGGATAGGATTTTGGGTACTCGGCCGAGTCACTGACCGACCCTAAGGCGGCACACTCGGGGTCTATCTAAAGATCTGAAACAGTAGGTCACACTCATAAAGGGTATTTTGGTAATACCTTGGCTGAAAAAGGAAAGGTGATTGACGATCACAAATGAGATGTTCGATTCTCAAGTTGATCTTCAATATTAATCGAAACCTCTTTGACCTACCCTAAGGCGGCACTGAGGCATTAGATTAAATCCTTGGAACGGTAGGATAGACTATAAGTACTTAGTTTATGTTCCTAAAATTTATTAGTAGTGTATGATTTGGATTTATCTTCTCGTCAATTTTATTTACAACTATTTATATATCTCTCAGGGTGCTAGACTCGCTAGTGTAAAGTTGACTAGTAATGACTTCGTTAAAAAGTGGTAAGTAACTAAACGTTGTACTTATTGATCTTACATGCGATTAATTTTTCGGAAGAGATATTTCTCTGGAGCCTTCAAGACTTAAGTGACGTAAATAAGGATGTCACTGTTGTCAATCGTGTTGATCGAGAGACGACTGTAGTCAGTTTGAAAGATGATTGGGACGATAAAATTCTTCTAGTGAATTTTAATGGTGTAGTGTCTACACGAGAAATTTTCTAATAGAAAAATTGAGAATCATAAATTAAAGTGTCGCTAGTTAGACGGTATTTGGAACCGATAAACTAGTGGGAGCTTTTGTCTTATGTTTTTCTAATTTAGAAAATTAGTCCCACTGGGTAACGCTTTCATTAGACATCCCACAGTTCACGAGTAGTGTCTACTCAATTGAACTGCTAGTTCAAGACTATTTCCTTTTAAGGAAAGTTGAGAATGGGAAAGAATGTCTATAAGTGTTAATCATCTTAACTAAAGTTTTGAGGCTAAACCGAAACATTAATTAAAGAAAGTATAGGATAAGGAAAGTGATTTCGGATCACTAACCAATGAATCCTTAGCGACTTTCTTAACCGAGTAACTTGACTCGGTAGCTTAGTTCTTTGGAAGAACAAGGAAGTTGTGCATTAACGATTAATAGAGTAACAACGGGCAGTAATTTCAGCTACAATAGTGGGAGTGATATAAGGAAATGAATTTCGGATTCTATCCTTGAATATCACGAAAAAATTTATTTTTCGTTTACGTATTCGTTGAAACAAATGGATTCACTTTCAACTCGATATATTGTTGCCTCATAGAAAGTGAATATGACATTTGTAGTACGAATCCAAGACTCGGACGTTTGTTTGATAAAGTCGAACCACTAAGAAAAGCCGAATAAGTATAACACATCTAAAACTATTAAAGGTAAAATGGTTTCCGTATTAAGATAAACGACCTTTCAATATCTATTAATTAGTGCATATATCCTAGAGATAAGACCGATGACGGCTAAGGGTGATTCCTATCTCCCGCCTAGGAACTCTATCTCAAAGGAACAATGACTAAGTTTCCTTTCAACCGGGAAAGGGTAATAGATTTGAAGGGTAAACATAGCTTGTTCACCAATGACCTTCGGGGTCTAGTGAGAGATACAAGCTAGTGGGAGTTTTTGAGTGGTGACATTTTGTCCGATAACTACTCGAAACGTGGTTTAGTTTATCAAAAGAATACGAGGAGGAGTCTCGATTTTAGCGAGAGAATAGAGTATTCCATGCTCGTAAATAGGCTATCGCATAGTCTTGGGACCGATGCTCGGCCCGCCTCCTAGTGGAATGTTTCTCACCGAGGAAGAAACCATAGACTTGCCCTCGATATAGTTATTAATGTGCTACAATACACTCGTTAAACTCGATTAAGATAATTGGTTGCAAAATAACGGTTAACATTATTATGTAAACCGAGAAGTCTACCTAGAAGATGCCAGTGAATTTATGGATAATGAGTGAATTCGGTTCACACCACTTCCATAAATGTAGGCATTTAGCATTTAATGCTTGAAGGTAGGACTGGAGATTTTGCGCATACGTTCAGATTGTGACTGTTCGTGAAATATCATAATGAGACGAGTGAAGGTTTATTATAAGATTCTTGAGATCAGAAAGTGACGGTTGAACTGTCACAAGCCTTCTGATAGAATCTATAAGTAACAACCTTAAACCTTGGAGTACGGTTACCCAAAGGTAGTTACTATCTGATTTAATCAGACCACGTCCAACATCGGTTGTTGGTGATTACACTGATAAATACTACTAGATCAGAATATCAATCCACCCAAGACACAGTGGGAGTATGGTTTAACCATTGACCCATTGTGGTTTTGTGGACTTTACAGTCTGCTGGGGTGATTGATAACCTATGGCTCTTGGTGGGCTGTATAGGATTCTGATCATAGAGGTTGGTTTGAAAACCTTAACCCCGTGAATGGAGTTTTGGTACTCCAGCTACTTCGTTCGACCACTTGTAGAACCACCCGAGTGCCTCAGGCCCAGTGGGAGCAATTGGATCTACACGGAAAAGAGTCGAATGAATAGGAAAGTTTAAACTTTTAGTGCAAAGTTGAGTGGTATTGGGGTAATTCCCTGACAAGTAGAGAGTTAACCAGACCTTGAACTCTCTCACCACTCAATCTTGCTGGATTTCGTTAAAAAGCAAAAAATAGGGGTGATTCCCTGATACTTTCTTGCC
Source organism: Gentiana straminea (assembly GCA_036785695.1). NCBI lineage: Eukaryota > Viridiplantae > Streptophyta > Magnoliopsida > Gentianales > Gentianaceae > Gentiana > Gentiana straminea. The sequence continues at coordinate 5,740,413 of JAVUPR010000224.1, read as the reverse complement.
GAACAACGGAATCTGAATTCATTCAGAACAGAAGGGTTTTAGCTAAGAATGAATAACAGATTCGTTACAAAGCAGAAGATAGGGGTGATTCCCTAATACCTTTTTTGCGAGTCTAACGATATCTTAATTTATTCAGAAAGAACCATTGGTAGGAAGCCTGCCATGGCTTATATCCTTTGTGGATTTAAGAGAACCTCTCGGTCATTTAAAAGTCACATGTTTTAAAATATGTGGACTTGACCAAAATGTTAATAAGTCTTTTGTAGACTGGATATCAATATTGGTAAAGTAGTAGTATTAGTGTTCATGAATGATAACACTGAAACGGTTGGAAACAACATGGGTGTGCTATCTGAAGTCGGAAACTGACACGCTAAGATTCTCTGGATGAGAGAATTGGACTATATTCTAAGAATTTGATTCGGTCAAATTCACGAGAATGAGTCATTGGCTATCCCACTTTTCTTATTGAATAAGATGATTATGCATACACGGTTGCAGCATTCATCGAGAGTAGTCCTACCCTACCTCTCAGGAATGATTCTCCAAATCTTCGGATAAAGAGAAAATAGGATAGAGTCTCTCTGGGATAAGGGCAAGTCAGCTTAAAACCAGTCAATTGCAGTCGAATCTTTGATTCAAGCAATAAGTAGCGGTTTAGTAGTCCTCAAGTATCGTTAGAGAACGAGGAATCATATGCTTGTATATTCAGGTGCAAACTTGAATATGGTTGACTACACTGATTCTGACTTGTAATCAGATTAAGGATGATCATTAAGTTGATCTCGGGCTCAGTGTTTACTCATAGTGCTTAGAATTTCCTTTTTGGTCTGGGAGTAATTCCGTGTCGATAAGCCGATATCACTTCATTGTGAAAACAGTGAAGAGATAGCTTAGAAGGATCTTCTCGGTCACAAGAAATCAAAAGCATATTGAGAGAGAGTACTTCCTGATTGGAAGGACCGACAATGTTTCAATCCTAAAGATCGTCTCGAGTCGACAACCTAGCTAATCAGTGTACCAAGTCGAGTGCTTGGAGGGTACGCCATTGATGGATATGTCTCATATGCTTTTAGAGCAAGTGGGAGAGTGTTGTGAATAAGATGAGAAAGGGTGTGCTCTAAAAACAATCGTTGCTTGTCATTTCGTGCAAGTGGGAGATTGTTAGGTGTAGTGCCCGAAAGACAATTTGTGTAATTGTTTTTAACAATGGATGACAGATTTTATCTCACCTTATTACTTGCTTTGTGCTTGTAAATAATACACTCCTGCAAACCCTAAGTATATCAGTATGTAACCGCTTAACTCAGTGTATGGCATGCACGTGAGGATTGAGTTAGTGGTGATATACTTAAATTGTTAGTCCGTGGTGAACTTAATCAGAGTTTAGGGTCTCTTGATTAAAACACCAATAATGCGCCCAGAACACCTTAGGGTGTGATAGTCTTATCCGGACTGTCGGTGGTAGGGTACCTACGTGGGGCATTTATATATGATGGCATTCATATAGGACTGGACCGATTTAATCTGAATTTCTCGGTATAATTCCGTAATCGAGGAATATTATTAAATCATTAGATGATCATATATGGATCAACCTTAATCCTGAGGTGATCACAGGGTGCTGCTTGTCTCGGGGTAGTGTTTGATGTGTTAGTTACGGTTCACTTAGATATGTGTTCCAAGCCACTTCTCATTGGCACTATCTCCTGATGAGTGAGTAGTTCTGATTTTCACAGACATGGAATCCATTCCTTCCTGCGGGAAGTAGAGAGACAATCCCCTTATTTGTTAGCCCTAAGAAAGTGATCGATCCCGGGAGTTTCGCATTTCACTAATTAGCTACTAGTTAGATATGCATACTAATTGATCATCAGGGGGTTAATGGTAAATAAGGATAAGATATTCTGAGTCGGGTTCATGGAGACTTCCCACTCAGAATGGACAGTCTATGGAGGGTTAATCCGTATGTAGTGATTATATCAATGGACGCTTATTCACTCTATGGGTTGAGTATAAGTATACATCTATAATCGGTAGAGTTCAGTTTCGGGTTTATGGTGGCGTAATCCCGGAATTAATAATTAATGTACTTATTCGTTCGATGAATAATTAATTATTGGAGCTACGGTTATAGGTCCATGGTCCCCGATGTGGCTTCTGTAATTCGGACTAATAATCTTGTTATTAGGGCCTCAGTGATAATTAATTGGCTGGGCTAATGAATTGATATGCATGAATATTATTTAGTTGGGCTAAATAATATAATACACATAAAAGGCATTTTGTGTGGGCTAATAAACCCTAAAAGTGGCTCCTAAGGTCTTCTCTTTTAGCACAAGAATTAATTTTCTTGTGTTATGGAAAATAAAAGATATTCTTGTTATGTGATTGGTTGGATGACTTGTTATTTGATTTCCTATTGGTCAATACATGTCACAATTAGTCATTAATGAAAATATCTTTTTATTTTGATTAATTAATTAATTATTTAATTAATTAATACTTGGAGGCCAAAGATTTACTCTCCTATAAAAGGAGAGTTATTCCAAGGGAAATTTACATTGATAATTTCGACCACCACATTAAAAAGGGAGAGGAAAATTAGTTTTTCTTGCCTAGGGTTTTTGGAAGAAGAAAAACTTTGAGTTTTTCTTGGTGTTGCATATCAAGGAGGTTCGTGTATCAAGAAGGGTGTCCACCAACCGCCGTTTGGAGAACACATCGGAATATCAAGGCTTCTCTTCCCGTTATTGGTAACATGATCTTAAACCCCCTTGTAGTTGTTTAAGTCCTTTAATTATGTGTTTTGATATATAAATCGTGATCCATCCGCTGTGCGTAGATCTAATTCGTTTAGATCTAAGAACCTGCATCCTTCATATCCCTCCCAGCAGGGTGAGGTCCTTGGTACTCCTCCAACATAGGATCAATAGCAGGTTCTTCAACCACTGGTTCTTCATCAGTAGATCCTTCCTCAGCAATTTGAAATTCTTCATCACTATAGTCATAGTCCACCAGCTGCTCCTCCTCATCAATTACAGCAGTCTGATGACTATCTTTACCTACAGTGGTCTTGTCTCCTTCAGTAGGCTCCACTACATCAGCCTCTTCAACAACAGCAGGGGTTTCCTCCAAACCCAAATATGGTTCCAACCTTTGTCCAGGTGTTGTTTGTACCTCAGCAACCTGTACCTCATTTTCCAACCTTTGCTCATGTGCTGTTTGAACCTCAGCAACCTGAACCACCACTTCAATTCTTGGATCTGGTGCAATTTGTGCCACAATAGCCTAATCAGGGAATACATCCATGTTTTCTTTTTGAAATTCCCCTATATCAGGAATCCTTCTTATAAAGTTTCCAGCCTTGGATAAAGTGTCCTCAGTGTCAATGCAGTCTTGATATTGAATAGATTCCTCTGAACTGGCACTAGGCTCACTGAGGTCAGTAACTCTTTCGTCATCCAAATCAACATGCTGTTGACCCTCAGGTTGTTCAACAGGTTCAACAACAAACAAATCATCTACCTCACCAACAAATCTGTTTGCACCAATATTTATTCCCTCATTGATTAGTGCCTCTATATCATCCATGGTGATTATCATGTCTTTCAGCAGACTGTTCACCACCGGTAGACTGCTCCACTCTTGGTTCATTTAACATGGCAGTTCCACTGGTTCCTCTTGGACCAGAGGGAAAATTACCTCCAGAGTCAGATGATGAAGATGAATCATCACTGTCATCTCTGGGGTCCCTAAACTTGATACCCTCCTCCTTCTGTTGTTCATAAAAAAATATCCATCAATCTTGATTGCAGCAGAGTAGTATCAACTAGATCCAGCAAATTCTCCACTCCTAGCTTCTCAAAAGCCCATTCTTCAAAATCTGTCATAGGTTGTTCAGCAGGCTTTTGTCTCTTGTAGAATCCAAATTTCGATTGGAAATAATCAGCCACTTGTTGGAGTTTAGGATTAACAAAATCCTCTTTCTTCTTCATCTCAAATCTTTCAAATGGCATGAATGACTGTCTGGGAGCAGTTTGTCCACTCTGCTGACCTCCAAAGGTCCCAACTAGCAGAGTCAGAGTTTCATCAACGGATGCATATAGGTCAGTAGGTTGCTCAGATTGTATATTTGTTCCTACTACCTCCATCTGTACCACACTTGGTTCCCCCGACTTATATGCTCATCAGCAGGGTTAGCAGCAGACTGCTCTTCCCCCTGAACTATTGCAGGAATTGCAGGGTCTTGTACCAATGTTTCAGTTACCACAGTAGGTGCAGACTCAGTGGTTTGTTGTGGTTCTTCTACAAGTTGCTCAACAACAACTTGTGTAGTTTCAGTAGGCTCAGCAGCCTTAACAGGTGAGGATTCTGTAGATTCAACAGCAGGCTCAGGGTCCGTAGTCTGCTGTGATTTTCCAATAGATTGCTCAACAACAACCTCCACATCCTCAGTAGGCTTTATAATGGTTATAGGTTCGCATCAATAGCCTCTCCTTCTTCTTCTACTTCTTCTTCTTCCTGTTCCCTTTGAGCCTCTAAAATTTTCAATTGCTCCCCTTTGCCATGTTTCTTCTTTTTGGAAATCTCTTTCATTCTTTTGGAAAGTGGATCATCTTCAAGATCGATAACTTTCCTTTTTCTACTAGCTTCTTTCTGTTGATCCTTCAAAACTTCAAAGAACAGCTTTCTTCTTAGCAACCGCAGTAGGTCGGTAACCTCAATCCCTATCGGGCCCTCACGAACTCAACGCCTTTTCTCTTCCTTGTTATTTCGCTATATCAATAACTTCAACCGATCGATTCTTTGTCTTTCTAGGCTTTAACAGTTCTGTAATCTTTCTTGTATCAGTAACCTTTCTTTTCTCAGTAACTTTCTTTGGTGCAGCAGATTTGACAGTTTGCTTAACTCGCTCACCACCAAGATCACCATCATCTCCATCATTACCATCACTTTCAGTAGCCTCATCATCTATATCTTCATCATCATCCAGACCAGGAATAGGAGCACCAACTTCTGGCTTGAATCTGGATTGATTTATCTTTTCAGATGCAACATTAGGTATCTAAAAATGATTCAACAAGGTCTGAATCATTAGACCTAAGGGCTTGCCCTTGGATTTCCTTGTACCATCTCTATCTTCAATGAACACCTTCTTCATGTAATGTACAAAGAATCCATCCTAATCAAACTTCATACTCCTGTAGATGATGATCAGTAGGTCTATTTTGGGTCCAGACAGTGTGTCTAAACTTCCAACAAATCCCAAAATAGTTTTGGCCACTAATTTGCTCAGCAGGTTGTACTCATATCCAATATGTTTTACATTAATACCTAAGCTTGAAGGTATAGCATCATTGGTCTTTATCTGATCCACAAATTTCATTCTTGGTAGATTCATTGCCTCTGGGTTAGTAGGAGCATCATTTCCAGGTGCAAATTTGAATACCTCTCTCAATAGGTCTGAAGATACTTCTATCTCTCTTCCATTTACAGTTGTAGTGAAGGCCTCTCTACCTTCATGTATAACAATGTTTCTCCAGAATTCCGGTACATTAATATATGAAATTCTCTGCAATCTCCTATTGATAATGCCTTCCAATCCAGCAAAACGTATGATTCTTCTTCCAATGTTAATGGCGAACTCAGTAGAGTCACAGTCATTGACATAACCTCTCACACTTTGACTGGTGCCAATATGAACATCATCCTTAGGAGGCATGATAAATGAAAAAGATGAAGAAGAGAGAGTTCAAATCTGTGTTCACACGAAGAAAACTTGCAGAGATAATCAATTTGAGATTTTTGTGAGTAGCCTCTGTGAATAGGTCTGTATATATATAGACAGATGAGGTTGAAACTGTCAGAACGTGTACAGTGCCATTAACCACGATTAAATCTGAGTGAATACGGTTTTGACACGTGGCCTATTACTTTTCATAACGTTTTGTAACCGTTGGATCGTGTAACTGTGGTTATAATGGATAGAATAAATATCCCGCCATTACTTTTTGACTTTTATAAGTTTGACTGAGTAACGTTTCATTCAGCAGCCTTGTCATCAGCAGGGTTGGCTCAAAGCCTGCTAACAAATATGCCTCGGCGGCTGGCGACGGGTAACTCGCGATCTTTGATTCCTTCTTGTTTTGTTCAATTGATAATACAAGATGAAGTTTAATACCAATGACTCATCTGTCAAGTGAGCTCACCCAACATGACAAAGACCAATCCCCTTGGCAACCTCATTTGCTCAATTGTCCAAACATAAGTACATGGAATTGTTGATACCATTGACTAATCTGCTAAGTGAGCTCACCCATCATAGCAAAGACTAATCCCCTTGGTGAATTCCGGTACATTGCTGATTATCAGTCAACTTTAATAACTCCAAGTTCTGTCCTTAGTTTAGCAAATATTTCACTATCCAATGGTTTAGTGAAAATATCAGCAAGTTGATCTTCAGCAAGTTGTGTTGTCACACATAATTGGAATTTCCCTTTCTTCAATTCCATAATCCCTTAATTGTTGTCTTAACCACATTATTTGTGCACAACAACTTCCAGCAGCAATGTATTCAGCTTCAGCAGTGGAGGTTGATATTGAGTTATGTTTCTTGCTAAACCAAGAAACCAGTCTACTTCCCATTAACTGACAGGTTCCTGTAGTGCTTTTTCTATCAATCATGCATCCAGCATAATCAGAATCTGAGTAGGATATAACTTTGAAGCTTTCATCCTTGGAATACCCTATCCTTACTCCCAAAGTCTCCTTTAGGTATTTGAGAACTCTTTTGACTGCACCTAAATGACTTTCTTTAGGTTTAGATTGAAATCTTGCACAAACACCTACAGCAAAGGATATATCAGGTCTGCTAGCAGTAAGGTACAACAGACTTCCTATCATTCTTCTGTATAAAGTCTGATCAACGTCTTTGCCTTCTTTATCTTCATCCAATCTGATATTTGTACTCATTGAAGTTGATATTTTGGTGTTGTTTTCCATACCAAACTTCTTCAGTAACTCCTTGGTATACTTGGTTTGATAAATGAAGATTCCATCTTTCATCTGTTTAACCTGCAATCCCAAAAAGTAGTTCATTTATCCCATCATACTCATTTGGAATTTACTCTTCATCAGATTTGCAAACTTCTCACATAACAATTCATTTTCAGAACCAAAGATTATGTCATCAACATAAATCAGTACTCAAATAGGTGTCTTTTCTTTTTCATTGATTCTGAAAAGAGTCTTATCAATGGTGCCTTTTGTAAAACCATTGTCCACCAAGAATTGAGATAGAGTCTCATACCATGCTCTTGGTGCTTGTTTCAAGCCATAAATGCTTTATTGAGTCTATACACTTTATCTTCTTCATCCTTAACTTCAAATCCAGGAGGTTGCTGAACATACACCTCCTCTTCCAGAATGCCATTCAAAAATGCACTTTTGACATCCATTTGATATACCTTGAAGTTTTTATATGCAGCATGTGCCAAGAATAATCTGATAGCTTCCAATCTTGCAACAGGTGCATATGTTTCATCAAAATCTATTCCTTCTGCTTGAGAATAGCCTTTTGCAACTAGTCTGGCCTTATTCCTTACAATGGTACCAGATTCATCCAGTTTGTTTCTGTATACCAATTTAGTACCAATGATATTTGAATGATTAGGCCTATCCACTAGTGTCCAACTTGATTTCTTTCAAATTCATTTAATTCTTCTTGCATAGCAATTATCCAATCTGGATCTGAAATTACTTCTTCAACAATTTTAGGTTCAACTTGAGATAGAAAACAAGTAAACATTGCTTCTAATTGTCTTCTAGTCCTTACACCTTGCTGTATGTTGCCAATAACTTGTTCAGCAGGGTGATCCCTTAACCATTGTGGATTCTGGTTAGATTGATTCTCAGGAACCTCATCTTCAAAGGGTTCTGCTGTTTCTTCAACAGGGGGTTCAACAGATCCTTGAACTGCTTCAGTTGTTGCATCGGTAGTATTATCAGCAGGGTGTTCAGCAGGGACAGAATCAGAAACCTTTAAGTCATTGAATCTTTCCAAAACTTCAACACAATCTGGATCAGTGACTTGTTGATTCTTAGCAGGGTCACAAGCTTCATCTTCCATACCAGTGAACTTAGGTTCATCAAACACAACATGGATTGTTTCTTCATGTCTTAATGACCTCTTGTTCAGTACCCTGAATGCCTTGCTGACTGAAGAATATCCCAAGAAAATTCCTTCATCTGATTTTGGTTGGAAATTCTTCAAATGTTCCTTATGATTCAAGATAAAACACTTGCTTCCAAATGGATGGAAATAGGATATGTTAGGTTTTCTTCCATTCCAAATCTCATAAGGTGTCTTCAGCATCTTCTTGTTCACTGAGGTTCTGTTTTGTGTATAGCATGCTGTATTAACTGCTTCAGCCCAATATCTTTCAGGTAGTAATGCTTCACAAATCATAGTTCTTCATGCTTCTTTTAGAGTCATGTTTCTTCTTTCAGCAACCCTATTTTGCTGAGGTGTACCAGCAGCAGCAAGTTGATGTAGTACACCATTTTGTTCACAATATTCTCTTATAACTTTATTGAGAAATTCAGTACCCTTGTCTGATCTGATTTTTATTACTGTCAAACTTTTATCATTTTGCATTCTCTTCAAAAGTTCAGGCATCTTTTGAAGTGTTTCACTTTTCTTGTTCATAAATACCACCCAAGTGTACCTTGAATAATCATCCACAACCACTAAGGTGTATTTCTTTCCTGTAATACTTGTTGGTGTTACTGGTCCAAATAGATCCATATGCATCAGCTCCAAGACTCTATTAGTTGATTGCTTAGTCTTTGATTTGAAGCTTGACTTTGTCTGTTTACCTTGCTGACTTGCATCACATATAGTATCCTTTTTGAATGTGATCTCAGGTAAACTAATCACCAGTTTCTTCTTCACCAACTTATTGATGTCATCAAAATTCAGATGATTCAGCTTCTTATGCCATTACCAATTAAGTTCTGACTTGGTATGCACAATCAGACATGTTTCTGGAACTGCAGTAGACCAATCCACAACATACATGTTTTGTTGTCTTCTACCAGCCAATACAACTTGATCACCTCTTTCACTAATGACAGTACATGTGTTTTTGTCAAAAGTGACCTTGTATCCCATGTCACAGAATTGTCCAGTGCTCACCAAGTTGTAGTCCAGTCCTTCCATATATGCAACATTCATGATTGTTAGTCCATTCCTCACAAGTGTGCCATATCCTCTTGTGTATCCAGGTGTATTCTTGTTGCCAGTGCTTATTCTTTGTCATATGTCTGGAACATCCACTGTCAAAGTACCAGACACCCTACAAAACAAAGTCAATACATTTTAGGTACCCAAACCTGTTTGGGTCCATAATGGTCATTGGTAAGCATGACCCCTGGCATGTTTCCAAAAGGTCTTCTTCTAAAAGTGTCATACTTTGGTTCATACATGTATTCTACACATCCATAAGGTTTAACAATTGGTTGTGTAGGATTCACATATGTTTTCTGGCCTTTTGGTATGTAATGCTGTTTGAAGTAATTTCTGTTGTTAAAAGCATTAGTATAACCATTGGATTGCTGTCTGTTAGGAATAGCTCTGTAATATGGAGTCCGCTCGAGGTCCCCGCCGAGGCCTTGTATAAGTCCTCTCGCCGAGTCCTCTCGCTTAGGTTTTACCCTAGCGATGGTTATACTTGTTGTTTCTAGTAAGTAGGGGCGGAATATTCCAATCATCATCGCAGGGAACAATCTACCTTTCCCCCGAGATAAGTATCCCTAGAATGATTAACATTTTTGGGTTTAGGATTCTTATCCTTGGAATATTTCGGTTTTTCCTTTTCGTGGTCCAAATGGACTTGGTAGTAGGTCTGCTATCGCAGGTCTAAAGGTCCAAAGATCCTACCTTTGGATTTACCCTTTTGTTAGGTAATGATTTCCTTTTAGACTTCGATTTTGCCTCTTTGAAGCATTCTCGGTAGGTTTCACCGCCTCAAAGAACCCTTTTGGGAGTTGGATCTTGTGCAGGCACAAACTTAGGACCAATCCTGGTACTAGGTTCAGTGACCTTGCTGGATCCACTCTTATTGGATTGTTGAGTTCCAAATCCAAGCCATGTCCTATCACCATAAGGCTTTCTAGATTTGAATGCATTGGATGAACAAGATGGTTCAGCAGACTCAGTGGCTACTGAATGTACAACAGGCTTATGCTGATTCTGTCTAACCTCTTTTTCCTTACCTTCGAGAATTCTTAATTCAGCATTTAATCTTTCAACTTCTAATTGAAGAGCTTCTTTTTCAGCCTTCACAATCTCATAACCAAATTGTATTATCTTCAGTTGATTAAGGATGGCATCCAAAGTTTCATTATTGTCAGAATTTCTAGGATTTGAACCACAAGTTGATTCACAATCACTTCCAACAGGAGTGTTTATTGATACAGTATTGTATACCTCCTCTGTTTCATCCATGTTTGCCATTAATGCATAGTCTTCCATATCAGCAACCAGTGCTGTGTCATCAGATTCATTTCCTTTTTCTGATTCCACTTCATAGCTTGATTCATCTTCAGCAACCATGGCCTTCTTGTCATGTCTTCTTTGTTGACTCTTGGTCTTCAGTAGGTCTGGACAATCAGGTCTGAAATGTCCAGGCTTTTTGCTGTTGAAACAAAGATAATCATGTTCCTTACTTTGTTTTAACTCAGGACAGTCAGGTTTGAAGTGTCCTGGTTTCTTGCATTGAAAGCAAAAGTAATCATTGTCTTTTCTGGAATCATCCTTCTTCTTTTCACTGAATTTCTTAGTGAAATTCCTTGGAGGACCCTTTCCAGATTTCATCATCCTGATTTTCTTGCTCAGTAGGGCAATCTGCTTCTGCATCTCATCCACAGATCATCTTGAACTCCCGATGTTTCTTCTTGATGTTTGGCGGCCAATGCGCTTGTCTTTGGTTCTTCCTTTTCGGTGGTAGGAACCGCCTCTTGCTTGAATTCATAAGCTTTAAGATCCGAGAATAATTTGAAGGTATCCTCTTCATGTAACTTTCTCATTTCTTCTATGGCGTTGACCTTCATCTCCCAAACTTCTTTGTCAGGTAATGCTTCCAAGATTTTTGAGTTGATTTCTTCTTTTGAATAACTTACGCTCAGTAGGGTAAGTTCATCCAGGATTGCATTGAATCTTGATTCCATTTGCTCAATGGTTTCATTTGGTAGCATTTTGAACTTTTGAAACCTCTTTTTGGCCACACTGATTTTGTTCTTCTTGATAGCATCAGTGCCTTCACAGATTAACTGAATCTTGTCCCAAAGTTCCTTTGCAGTTTTGCAATCATTCACCTTCATTTACTTATTGCTATCCAGAGTTCTGTAAATGATATCAATAGAAATATTGTTAAGATTTTCTCTCTTTCTATCTTCAGCATTCCATTCTCTTTTTGGCTTTGGAATGTACTGTGTCTCTTAACCCACTGTTACTGACTTGGTGATCTCCAGTGGTCCATCTATCAGCACATCCATCATTTCATCATGTGTTGCAGCTAGATAAGCTTGCATTCGACGTTTATATTCATCAAGTCTATCTAAAGAACACATCAGCATAGTTCTAGCATACTGGTTGTTATCCATGATGCAAAGCTTTGAAAATTAGTAACTTGAAAAGGTTTTCAAAGTATTTTCACAAGCACAACAAGTTGGATTAATTTAGAACAGAAGCACTGCTCTGATACCAATTGTTGGTCCCTTGAAAAGGCTTTGGTTAAGTTTAGAGGAGGGGGGTGAATAAACTTAACACCTAAAACTTTTGGAGTTGACAAACTCAGCAACTTCGGCACTGCGATACTTCGCAGTCCGCGACACTCGCAGTCTGTCGACTATTGAGTCTGCTGAATTTGTGCAGCGGAATTATATCAAAATTAAGCCTTATTACTTGTTGTTAAATATGATACTAAGTATTAGATACTCAGTAGTGTATGTGTGTGATTTCAGTTGCTAGATTCAGTTGGTTGATGTGTGTAATAAACTAAATGCAGAATGTAAGTGCAGAAAGTAAGTAGGCAGATTTTATAGTGGTTCCAGGTGGTGTAATCCTGTCAGTCCACTCTTCTCTTGTGATGTTGGAGGTAAATCACTAGAGATCTTTGATGTAGCTGTTACAAAGATTCCTATGTTGCTTGTCCTTCACCAATAACTATGGCTTCCAAAACTGAACACTTGGAACAGGTAGGATTGCTGCTCCAAATTCTTCCACTGGTCCTTGAAGGGTAGGATTGCCTCTTCACCAGCTCCACCACAAACAACGCTCTTTCACACCCAACGGATGCTTCACTGTCTTCGCAGATTCTTGTAAAAGAAAGATAGAATCAAATAAATGATTCGGTTGCGCAGAACTGATCGGATGATATGATCGCGGCTTGCGCCTTCAAGTGTGTAAACTTGATGTAGCTTGAATGTATATTACACTTGAAGATTTTCTCTGGATCAGTAGCTTAAAGCTCAGTAAGTTCAGCAGGGTGTATTTCTTGATATGAAAATGCAGCTCAAAATTATCTCTTGTATTTCCTTAATTTTCATCATCTTTTTCTGAGTTGGAAGTCCTCTATTTATTGGTAGGAATGCTTGTGACTTATATTTGAAATTCAAATATAGCCGTTCCAGATTTTGTCCCATTTGACTTGCTTTCTGTCACTGTTCATAGTACTGACACGGTCAGACTGCTTTTTGACAGAATGCAGTCTGTTCACCCTTTGACTTGTATCCATTGGATAAAGTCCTGAATCATCCCAACGTCTTTTTAATCTCAACCATTGATTTGTTTGATAAATCAGAGGTAGTTAGCTGTCCTTATCATTGTTTTCTTCAAATGTAATCTTGAATAAATCGAGATATATGTATCAGCAGGTTCATGAGTCTGCAGAAGTACATATCAGTAAGCTGAACTATAATTTGCTATGTTTAAAACACAATGCAACTTACTTCTTTTATCTAACTTTTATTTATGAAGTTAGATTACACCTTTTTGCATATAACTAAGTTCCAATCACCATCCAACTTGTGGAACTTAGACCTTGTACACAAGGTATATGTAATCAATTTAGGTCATCACAGACTTCCCTAAATTCTGATTCCATATCCTTGACTTTAATCACTAAGTTTGATCCCTTAGCCTTCATTAACTGAGTTTGAGCCCTCAGCCTTCGCCTTTCGCAGGTTCCCGACTAGTCTACCGACTTAGCTACCCTACTGATCTAGACCAGTCTGCAGATATAAGTCAGCTGACCATTACAGTGCTTGTTTGATCAAACCTATACACAGATCACACTCTAATAAACCTATACATTTGATCTAGACATCTTTTTGCCTTTGCACTATAACATCTAGTCTGGGACTCATCACTAAAACTTAGAAATAAGTCCAACAATCTTATAATTTATACACGTGAGCAATATCGGATCGAGGAAGGTTCTGGCCGACCTGGGGTGAGCTCTTCCGGACCATCTTGGCCCATACTGCGTGGACCCGAGCTCCGAACCAACCTAGCCGACATGTGGTGGCGCTGTTTGGGAGAACGGGTAAGACCTCCCACCTGTTTGAGTTGGTCAGTACACAATCCATCATTTGATGATGATTGGCTTGATCATAGTGCACCACTTTAGTTCATAAAAATAATTAATATATCATTGTCCTTATGAAACTTAGACCTTCAATACAAGGTATATAAAGTCAGTCCAGACCATCACAGACTTACCTGAATGTTAACTTTATATCCTCGGCTTTAGTCTTCATAAACTGAGTTTGGTCCCTCAGTCATCAGTCTTTAAAACTGAGTTTGGTTCCTCAACCTCTAGCCTTCAAAACCGAGTGCGGTCCCTCAGCCTTGAATCTTCAGTTCTAAATAAAGTCATCTGAGTTTGAACCCTCAGTTGTACTGACTTTATACTGTCTCAGCTTCATTCCTAGAATCCACTAGAACCTATCTATTACAGTGCTTGTCTGATTCAATTTATACAGTAATCAGACTCTAATAAATCCTATACATTCAGTTTCAGACATCTTTTTGTTTTGCACTATAACAGCTAGTTATGACACTTAATCAATGGAGTTAAAACAAACAAATAAATAACCAGTGATGAATAATCATCAAAACATAATTTTATTTCCAACAATTTCCCCCTTTTCGATGATGCCAATACCCTCCTTAAAATCAATGCAAAAAGATAAAACAAATAAACATAAACAAACAAAGAGCTTTAATTCCTTCATTGAGTTTGGATTACAAAGAGTATTAAAATACAACATTTGAAATAAAAACCGAGTTTATGTTTGTTCAAGATTTGTTGACTTATTCCCAATATCAGTGATTGCCAAATTTTGTTTGTCAAAAACTTCAGTTGATTCCTTCATTGCATAAAAAACTGAGTTGAAATCCAAGATGTTTATATTCATCCATACTTGCCAAGATACCGTCACATTGGTATTTCCAAAGAACTTCTTCTTGATCAGGATTGGAAATAACAGAAAGCTCTTCTTCATCTCATCATCCTCAGTAAGTTTTTCAATAAATTCCTTTGTTGTAGATAGGTCAGCTTGATCTGCAGAATCCTTCACTTCTTTCAAAGTTCCCTCTTCTTCCTATTTGTTCAGTTTGTGCCAGTAGTGAACAAATATCTTCCTTAGATTTAGGAACTTTTCCAAAGCTTCTTCCTTGGTATCATTCTCTTCTAACGGTATTTCCTTGAAAATTATGTATAAATGTGGATCTAATGCCATCAATTTCGGGTGGAATCTCATCCTCGGGTGAATATCGAATCTCATCCTCATCTCCTCCGACCAAAACATTAAAGCAATTTCCTCAAACTCATTAATTTCCAAAACAAATTCCCCTAACCTAAGAACAAAATTAACAAACTAATCTAAGGAAACATGGGATCCTAAGAATAATCTAGGTCCCTCGGATTCTAATTCCTTAGTAAATCGGTTTGGTGGGGTTTCAAGATCAGTTTTTTGCTTCTTGACTTGACTCCCCGTGTCTAAAGGAGTTGGTTTTTCAGGTGATGGTTCCTTCCTCTTCTTTGAATTTCTTTTGAGCATCTCGGGTGGCGGACGCTTTCAATACAACGGGTTTTCTTCTTCTTCTTTATCGGCCCGTCCACCGACGATTATACCTAGTTTTCTTCTTCGAATCTCCTTTAATTAATTGGGTATCTATCGCTCGATTGTTGTATCCACCTATTCCTCTTCTTTCCTTCCTCTTCTTTGAATAAGAGTTTTCTTGGTAGTTTTTCTCTTCTTCTTGATGGGTTCATCATTTGTTGTCTCGGTTTTCTTCTTGGTTACTTTTGCCTTTATCTTGGCTTTCTTGATCAAGACCTTTCCATCAGCAACCTCAATGCTTTCAACTATATGAACTTCAAAGTGTTTTAAGATCCACCAACAAGTAGTGCAAACGCCTTCGTCTATAGATTAATGTCTGTCTTGACTTCGGTCTTCTTCATTGGCTTGGTCTCAGATGCAAACTAACTCATCAACTGGTTGAAGATATATCCTGCCCAGTTGAACTTTTCTTCAAACCAGATAACATAAAGTACTTCTAGTTTGACACCAGAGATGTTGCTATATGTTCCTGAGTTTACAATGACACATTTAGCTAGCATCTGGGTTAGATAGCTAAATTCAGGTTTCAAAAGCCCTATGCTTCCTCTCTGTGAAACCTCTGAATCAGGTTTCTTGGCAACTTATTTCCACAACTATGCTCTATGTTCTTTAGCTAACTTGAAAGATGTTGAATATGTTGACTTTTCAAATCCAAAAATGTTAACTATAGTCTATTCACTGACTACTATCTCCTTCTAGCTTACCGTAGTTTTGTACTGCAATAATTGCTTATCATTTACATACGTTGCTCCATTTTCGTAGAATTGGTTGATGCTCTCCAAACATACACTTTTCATATTAATGTTGAAGATGGCTTGAAACCCATTAATTTTGTGAATCTTTTTTGCAATTTGTCTTACAACTCCAGACTTATCAAATTTACTGAGGAACGATCAATAGAGATGATCATTCCTGCTTCTATCTTTGGATCAGCCATGATTTTTGGTAAATTTGGAAGAACTTGAACGTTCAGAGATCAAGAGTTCTTTGGAAAAATTTGCTGGTACAAATGGATAAAGATGGAGGTATTAAAAGTTTTAGGTAAGGATGAAAAAATGGTATTTGTAGGCTTGAAAATGTTATTGGTTGGTGGAATTTGAATGGGCAAGCTATCATGTTATAAGTCACGCCATTTTCCTAGAGATACGGAAAAGTAACATGTAGTGGGGGGATCAACGATTACGGATGATGTAGGTAATAAATTTCCCTGACATTCGTAGACTGTATCAGTAAAGACAACTGATAAAATGTATCTCCAACAGTATTCATCTCAGTTTACATACATTTGTCAGTTTCACCATTTCTCAGTTTTGAGTAACGGATACTAATTGTTGAGTATTACGAAAGCTCAATTTTTGTAGAAGTCAGATTTGATAAACCTTCAAATGTCAGCTATCCTTTCTGCAAAATAGATTAAGTATTCTTTGGTAATCATACTTGTTTGGGTCCTTTGTGGTTAGTATTAGTGTCAATCCTTGAAGTTGGTTTCCTTTCTCTTAGCTTTAGTTCTTCATACACTTGATTGAATACTTCTAAGAGTTCCATTAACTCTTTTATCTTCTTTGTGTATGATTTCTAACCTTTTAGCTTTTTATGCCTGTTTTGATCCTTTTTTGTTAGATTTACATTGTTTCACAAAGGTCTATTGTCTTGGATTTACAGATTTGTATTCAGGTTTAACCTTTTGATCTTTGTGAAATTTAGTAGATCTAGCAATGGGAACCGAAACATCCAAATCTTCATCAGAAGGAAAGAGCCTGCATTTCCCCCCGAATCTAGTATTCCTTGAATGATAAACATTCTTTGGCATAAGTAGGTTCAATTGGTCTGTTTTTGCTCTTAACTGACTTTTGGTCAGGTTTGCCTTTCTTAGACTTATGCTGAGTTTTTCTGTAGGATCTGTCAGTATGATGAGTATTTCTGACTAATCTTTTAGTTTTGTCAACAATGATATAAGGCTTAACTAATTTTTATCTGTTCTAACAATTTCAGCAAATTTATGTGGTTTAGACTTTTGTGCAGCCACAAATTTAGGTGCAACTGAATTAGGTCCATCCTTAGAATTCTATGGATTATCAAACCCTAAGCTTGATCTATCTCCATATGGATTTCTTGTTTTGAATTGATTTGTAGATGTTGGATTTTTTGTTGATTCAGAGACATATATTACTTCAACTATGTCATCATGAATCTCAGTAGATCCAACTTCTTGTGTTCTGATATTAGACTTGATAACATTAAGTTTAGCATTCAATCTTAAAACTTTAGCTTTCAGTGAACTATTTCCTTTTGACATTCTCATAATTCTTTTGAATTACCTCTAACTCCTTTATGAGTATGTCAAGATTTTCATTGAAATCTAGATTCTTATGATTGTTTATGGCATTGAAAGGACTGGATGTAGAAGCATTTACCTCTTCATAAGCTGTAATCAATAGATCACCTTCTTTAATTCTATCACAACTTTCAATCATTATTTGTTTCCCTTGTTCTGCCCAACTTTCATTTCTATCTGGTCAACTCTGAACAAAATGATTTCCTCATCACTCTCAGTGTGATTTCCCGGGTAAAGCTTATTCAAAGAACCTCCGTAGCTTAGAGTGGGTTTAGACTTTCATGCTGAGTGTCTTTTCTATTTCTAGTGATTTTTAGTTTAATGATTGGATCTTCAATAAGTACTTTAAGCAATTTCTCATGTGTATCAGCAACAAAAGCCTACAATTTACATTTGTATTCATCAAATCTAAAAAATGAACAACTAAGCAAACTTTTAATGTGATTTTGTGAGTCCATGATACAAGTTTTATAAAAAATTTGAACGCTAGTTCAAAGAGAACCACAAACTGATTTAGAGAACAATTAGGATTTCTCCAATGAAAAAGAACACCGCTCCGATACCAATTGTTGGTCCTTTTGAAAGGCTTGAGACGAGTTTAAAGGGGGGGTTGAATAAAGCTTGTCCTTTAAAACTTTTCTTTCAAGTAAACCTTAACTTAAAAGTACCTGGAGTTAAGATAACTGAGCTGGGATTTAGTCAGCTAACTGAATCAATAACCGAGTTAAATGCAACGGAATCTATTTTAAAGGCTTTTATTAAAAAGCTTGATGAGTTTGTTTAACTTCTTTGAAATATGATGTGTGAACTCAATAACTTGTGTTAACTGAGTTTGTGTAAAACTATTATGGAATAAAGTAAGCACTTACACAAACACAAATTAAATATTGAATGTGAATATTGTAAGTATATGCGTAAATAAAGAACACAAAGTTTATAGCGGTTCCAAGTGGTGCAATCCCGTCAGACCACTCTTTCCCTATGATGTAGGAGGAAAATTTCCACAATATTCTTGAAGTAACCGTTACAAGATACAAAGTAAATGATGATTGTCCTTGACTATTCCCTAGCTTCACAATCTGAGCCCTTAGTCCCTAACATGTAGAATTGTTGTATCACTAAGTCTTCTCCACTGGTCATTGAAATGTAGGATTGCCTCTTCACCAGCTCCACCACAAACACAGTCTTCCTGACTGCTCCTCAACTATCCTTCACATCACCCAGGTGTTTCCCAGTCTTTAACCTTTGATAAAATCAAAGTTGAGTATTTCTGTGATTGAGCTTTGATCTTGAGATGTATGATAATAACAAAAAGCTCTGTTACTTCAAGTATTGTGTCTTGAATGATTCTTGAATAGTTTGAACACTTGAAGAATTCTGGATTTTGCAATGTATGCACTTAGCAAGTTTTTCTGGAATTGATAAAACTTCCCCCTAGTTGTATTAACTTTAATATACTAGAGATCACCCCAAAACTTGCATATACTCACTCTCTTCCTTGAATGCAAAGTCCTCTATTTATAGGTGAAATCTCAACGATTGAATTTGAATAGACATTGGTGGTCCTGCATGTCAGATGTCAGTGTCCTCCTGACAGTGATAGGTGGTTATCCAATATATTCTTGACATTTGTTATATAGCATTTGCTTGGTCTGTCGGACTCAGCTTTGTAAGTGTTAAGCTGATTTTAGAATGTCAGCTAGCTTCTTGTTGCTTCAGCTGGCTTTGTCTAACTGACTTTTTGAGTTGGTCAGTAGACAGTCCTTCATCTGATCATGATTGGCTTGATCAGAGTACACCACTTTAGTTCATATAAATCTTAGACCTTCACAGACTTACCTGAATTCTAACTTTATATCCTCGGCTTTAGTCTTCATAAACAAAGTTTGGTCTCAGTTTTCAATCATTCAAAACTGAGTTTGGTCCCCCAGCCTTCAGTCTTCAAAACTGAGTTTGGTCACTCAGCCTTGAATCTTATGTTCCAAATAAAGTAAGCTGAGTTTGAACTCTCAGTGTACTGACTTTATACAGTCCCAGCTTTAGTCCTAGACTCTACTAGAACCTATCTATTACAGTGTTTGTCTGATTTAACTTATACAATAATCATACTCTAATAAATCCTATAAATTCAGTTTCTAGACATCTTTTTGCTTTGCACTATAACAGCTAGTTATGACACTTCATCAATGGGGTTAAAACAAACAAATAAATAACCAGTGATGAATCATCATCAAAACATAATTTTATTTCCATTATTTTCATTTTCCAATGTTTTCTTCTCTAGTTATTGTTTAGTTTAGTTAATTTTGTTGTCGGTGTGTACCTTACACCAACATACATACAAAGAATAAAAAGGATACATCGTTTGTTTGCTTGCATTAATATGTAATAGAACACATACATGTACCCCAAAGACTTTCATTTGGTAACCCCAAAGTAACAACTTTCAACTCCAAAATACCAAATCCACTAATCCAAAAAAGAACCCTTCAATGTTATGGAACTTCCACGGTAAAAAATAATCTTGGTTCAAATACAAAACAACCCATACTTAGATTGCTTTATTGTTCTTGATTTCAGTTTTGATCATCTACATGGCCATGGTTGATTGGAATATTGGTATGTTCATCAGTAAAATATAGTAGAATTAGGAGAGTGTTTATACATGGGAAAAGTCCATCCAAAAAGACAGGGAAACCAGGAATGCAAAACAATGAAGGCGTTTAAAGAGTACAAATAATATTTATCTTCGGCCTGGTGCATTAGCATGTTTATTGTCACTACATTTACAATTGTCGCACCTTGTGGAATCGTCTCTGCATTTTCAGTTGTCTTTGTCAATGAATATTTAGATGTTTTGCAATTCAATTGTCACAGCATTTACTTAAGATGCAGTGACACCTGATTTTATCTTTGTAATATGTCACTTTAGATGAAGTGACACCTTCTTTGGTCTTAAAAAAGTGTCACCGAAGATACATTTACAAGCTTTTATTGTCAATATAACTTCACTTGTCACTGCATCAAATGTTTAGATTTTAGTTCTTCAAGTGCATCTTCGCATGTCACTGCATTTTCACTTGCTCTTTGTAAAATGTCACTTAATATGAAGTTACACATGTTTGTCATCAAAAAGTGTATAATATATTATTGTCACAGCATCAAATGTTTAGATATTTAGCACTTCAAGTGTATCTTCACATGTCACTGCATTTTTAAATGTCACTACATCTTCACATGTCACGGCATCATCAAATATCACTGCATCTTCACATGTCACTTCATCTTCACATGTCACTGCAACACGGTGTCATTGAATCGTATCGATTTTTATGAAGAAAATATCGAAGCGTTTCCGCCAAAGCATCCAAGCATACTACCTATATGTCCAAATCAAAATAAAGATGACAAAAAAAAATGAATTAAAAATTACAACGATATGCGTTTTAGTCACCGCTTGAATATTAAATTTTTTTTCTTTTCAACGCATGTTTTCTTTTTGTAACAGATTTCCAATGCTTTTTTTTTGTTTTTAATTGATGTTAGTTTTGTCAATCTAATAATTGTAGCAGTGTCTCAATTTTTTTTGGAGATAGTAAAAATAACATGAATATAGTAGAATTTAATTATATTCACTGGAGCGTGAATGATAGAATAATTATTCAAAAACTTATGACATCTAGCAAGGCATCATCTCAAATATCATCCTCAAAGTCGTCATCCAACACGTGCTCAACCTGTTCGTCTTCTCCCCGCAAAAGCATACAAACAAACATGCAATTGAGGCAAGTACAAAGAACTTAGCAAGAGGAAGAAGCTAATGTATAATTAAGTTTTAAAACGAAAGGTTCACATTATTAATTGAGTTATCTTTATGTAACCGACACAACTCTAGGGTTCACTGCATACTCATCTACATGTCATGAATATTGGTTCCTAACTTAACTTATCTTTGTTACATGATGACGGTTAAAATAGTCTATCCTACGGCATCCACATTCTATCCATTATGAGCTAAAAATAGTTGTTTCAACCTATAAATATGAACCATTTAAGTTGAATATCATATGTCGGGTTCGTGAGTCAAGAAATCTACACTTAACGTTTATTTTCCCTATTTCGATATTATTTTGTACGTTATTTGATTATTTTCAGGATACAAAATATTTGGCTGAGCACGGTGGATGAATATGGAGTGGGCTGAACGAGAGGAATGGGCCTAGAGTATTCCAGAACATTCCAAGCTAAGTCGGCAGAGAAAAAAAGGAAAAAATTGCCCCTGGTTTACCGAGCGTGGGCACCGACTTACCGAGGTTCCAGATCCTTTCGAAACATATTTTATTGGACGAAAGGTAGATCTAGGTGTTTCTAAGTCGGTTTAGGTAGCTATAAATAAGAGGCTTCACCTCCGAATTCAATGTAACATTGGTAGTACACAATTTTCAAGGAAAAATTATGCAATAAAAGTTCTTTGTTCTTTATTTTATTATTTTATGAGTTCTGGTCAGAGAGACGATGGAGTCGCCACCTAAGGAGAGATCCGAGGGAGATCTACGCTCATCTTCGAGGGTATGATTTTCTGTCTTTTCCAAGGTGTAGATCTGTCGTTCTATTCGACTAGTATGTTTTAATTTCTTATTTAGTTTAATTATATAGTAGTTAGTTTATTTTACCCAATATCCTAGTGTACACGTCACCAACTTCTTGGAGATAGTCAGCACAGTCAAACTAGTAGGAGTGCCTGAAGATAACATCAAGCTGAATTTGTTTCCGTTCACTCTGAAGGGCAAAGCGAAGATATGGTTATTGTCTCTAGCACGAGGATCAATCCAAACTTGGACCAATCTGTTGCAAGAATTTATGAACAAGTACAGTCCGCCTGGGAAGTCACTACAGATGAGATAAGACATTATGAATTTCAAGTAGAAACCCACTGAAACTTTCGAAGAAGCTTGGGAAAGGTTTAAGGAAGCACAAAGGAGATGCCCTCACCATGATATCATTTTGCTCGTACGAATGCATAGTTTCTATCATGGATTGCGGCCAAGTGAACAAATGAGAGTTGATGCATCAAGCAACAGATGTTTTGCATTGCTATCACCTGAAGAAGCTGAAGAAAAACCAGAGCAAATCGCCCTTACTAGTCAATTGGGAACGCATCAGATTGAAAGCGCCAAAGTAGCTGAAGGCGTTTTTGGAGAAGATACTTCTCAAAAGATTTTATACCAGCTAATGGAGATGAATGAGAAGACAGATGGCATGCAAGATTGCATTGGCAAGGTTGAGAAAATTTAAGATATCGAAGCAAACAACACTATGGACGTGAACTATATAGGGAGGCAAGGAAATCCTTATAGGGGCGGATATCGCCTAGGTTCTCATGACCATCCTGGTTTTGGACTGAGTGACCCTACTAGGGGTTTTCGACAAAGTAATTCTAACGGCGGAGAGAGACCATGAGCCTCAATTCAACAAGTCCGGTGGTTGGGAAGTAGCCATGGATAAAATGAGCTCAACTGTGACCGACACGGTCAATCAACTTACAAAACCCATGAATGAGCGGAATACAAACTTCACCACATATTTTCAGAAGAATGATACAAGACTGACCAATCAAGAATCCTTAGTGCAGAATCTATCGCACCAAGTGGGGCTGATCGCCGAACAAGTGTCAGCCCGTCCTCCGAGAGGATTGCCAAGTAATACTGAGAAAAACCCAAATGACGTGAATGCTATCATGACTAAAAGTGGTAAGGAACTACCTGGACCAGTTATACCAATTGTTCAGGAAGAATTAGAAAGTAGTCAGCAATAGAACGCAGCAGAATCAGGAGAAAAAGAGATGTCGTTAACCGGGACACCACTCCGGTAAACCGAGAGTCTGAAAATTTAGCAGACAAGCAGGAAGAGCAGCAGCAGTCAGCAAGTAAGTCTTCACGAACATTAACTATTAATCCTGCTACTTTACCCTATCCCCCTAGGAAATATAAACCGAATAATGATGATGCTCGTTATAAAAAGTTCATAGAAATGTTTAAGAAGTTGCAGGTGAATATACCTTTGGTAGAAGCTTTGGCCGAAATGCCAGAGTATGCGAAGTTCTTGAAGGAAGTGTTAGGAACATTTTGTTATGTTTTGATGATGGCCATACTAGATGTTATAGCAAGCCTGAAATAAGTTAGAATTCTCTGTATAAGTCTTTACTTAGAGTCTGACATGTTGTATAAGTTGAGTCAGACAAGTATTGTACTAGTTGGTAGGACGGCAAAATAAAAACAGATTTCCGGCATAGTGAAGCCAGCCAAGTACCAGCAGAGAAGCAATGAAGACATTATGGTCTGACTTATAACCAAGGAAGTCTGTGATGACCTTGGATAAGTCTAAGTTATGTTTCAAGTAATGATACTTAGTGTTTAAATATGGTGTACACTCGATCTCCCACAAATCAAGGATCAGTGAAGTACAAGGATTTTCCTTTAACTGAAAGAATGAAGGAAACAGTGAATCGGCAAAGTAAACAAAATTTCGGCTGAGTGAAGACAAAGCAGTGTAGGAAGATCTAAGTGGCAAAGTCAGAAAGATCACTTGACCGTTCAAAGAACGGCTTAGTAAACTTTACTTAATTAGATTTCAAAATATAATGAAGATACATAGGATCAAGCATTAAATGCACAATCAACAGAGGTTCAATCAAGAACGGATTTTCTAATAAACGTTTGAAGAAAAATCCGATCACTGAAATCAAGGAGAATATAATTAAGGGGGAATCAAGAATAAAATCAAGGATTATTCCCCTCATTAATATAGCCAACAAACGGAAATTCAAATCAAGGATAATCAAGGCTATAAATAGAAGGCATTGACAGAAAAAGATATAAAAGGAAGAACAATCATAAATCTGAGCAAAAACTCTGTCAAAGTGAAAAGCCTTCTATCTGTGCGAAAAAGAAATATCTAGTGATCAACTCAAAACTAAGAGCCACATTTCAGCATCAAGCATTGAGATTGATCAACAAGTTTGTGAATCCAATTCACATCAATCAAGCAATTGAATCAGAGCCATCTGAGAAGGAGTTGTGTTTGTGATAGATCGGAAGGATTTGATCCCAAGGAGCAGTGAAAGAGATTGAGTCACTGAAGCTGTTGCAGTCAAGGAGTGATAGTCTTGTATATTGTGAAACTTGTGTAGTCAAGGACAATCAGGCTATTGTATCTGTGAAAACAATAGTGAATTCCTCCAATCTTCACATGAGAAGAGTGGATTAATGGATTACATCACCCTGAACCACTATAAGCCTTGTGTCAATTTACTTTCAGCAATTTACCTTACTGCACTCATTTAATTACTTATATTATATCTTATATCTGTGATTGACTAAACTACTTTGAAACAACATAGTAAGAAGGGACTTATCCGCTGCCCAAAAGCTTTTAAATACAAGAAAAGTTTTTGAAACTCCACTATAGTAATTCACCCCCCTCTGACTATAGTTTTACCCTTCTCTGGGACCAACATGAAGCAATCTCTACCAAAAATAAATTGTTAGACCTTGAGACTATTTGCCTTAACGAGGAATGCTCGGTAGTTTTGCAACGCAAACTGCCTTATAAGTGTAAAGATCCTGGAAGCTTCCTCATACCTTGCACAATTGGAGGAGTATGCCTAAACAAAGCACCGTGTGATCTTGGAGCTAGTGTCAATCTAATTCCACTCTCCATCTTTCATAAGTTATGTATGAAAGAGTGAAACATCTATAACCCTTCAATTAGCGGATTGATCTATGAAGCAACCTTGTGGTGTGGTTGAGGATGTTTTGGTGAAAGATGACAAGTTTGTATTCCCCGTAGACTTTGTGGTTCTAGACATGGAAGCTAACCACGATGTTCCACTAATCTTAGGAAGTCCTTTCCTAGCAACGAGCAAGACATTGATAGATGTTCATAAGGGTGAGCTGATTTTGAGAGTGAATGAGGATAAGGTAGTATTCAAAGTGGTGAATTCAATGAGGTATGCTCAAGATGAAGGAGAAGCATGTTACATGCTCGATGCCATAGACGAGCTTGTTTTGGACTTATATCAGCAAATGGCACTAGACCTTGAAGTAGCTGAGACTTTGCTCCTGAAGGAAGAAGAAAGTTATGAGGAAACCTGGCCTGGGTGTAGCGAAGGTAAAGTGCGAGAAATAGATCCTATATCTTCTGTGGATTTAGGAGGAACCATTCATAGACCTTCGTGGCACAAGTTCTTTGACTTACAATTGACTGGTAAGCTGTTAAGATCATCATTAGAAGAGCCACCAAGAATTTAACATTGAAACCTTTGCTATCTCACCAGAAGTATGTATACTTACAAGATGATATTCTTCCCCTCGTAATTTCATCATTACTATCACCTTTAGAGAAGGAGAAACTTTTTAGAGTACTGAGAGAGCACAAGGGAGCGTTCCGGTGCACGATTGCAAATATTAGAGGAATAAGCCCGTCGGTATGCATGCATAAAATTTCTGTAGACCCTGAGAAGAAAACGGTAGCACAACCACAAAGGAGGTTGACGCCACAACTGATGGATGTTGTTAAAGAAGAGATTATAAAGATGTTGGAAATAGGAATCATTTTCCCGATAGCAGACAATGAATGGGTGAGCCCGATTCATGTGGTGCCCAAGAAAGGAGGATTCACTGTCCAACCTAATGAGTTTGATGAGTTAATCCATGTGAGACTAATTACTGGACATCGAGTTTGCATTGATTTCAGTAAACTGAATTACGCAACTCGTAAAGATCATTTTCCCCTACCATTCATTGATCAGATGTTGGAAAGATTAAGCGGTCATGCATTTTATTGTTTCTTAGATGGATATTCTGGTTACTATCAGAACCATATTGCCCCCGAGGACCGAGAGAAAACAACTTTCACATGTCCCCATGGAACTTTTGCATACAATCACATGCCTTTTGGACTTTGTAATGCACCAGCAACATTCCAAATGTGCATGATGTCATTATATACGGACATGGTGGAGGATTTGGAAATTTTCATTGATGAATTTTCTGTATTTGGAGATAGATTTGATAAATGCTTGGACAATTTGAGTAGAGTGCTGAGGAAATGTGAAGAGACCAACCTTGTACTTAACTGGGAGAAATGCCATTTCATGGTTACAGAAGGAATGGTGCTGGGTCATAAGATTTTGAGGAAAGGAATGGAGGTTGACAAGGCAAAGATAGAGGTAATAGAGAAGTTACCCCCTCCAAAAACTTAAAGACGTTGCGAGCCTTTCTTGGCCATGCAGAATTTTATAGGAAGTTTATCAAGGACTTCTCTAAAGTTTTTAGACCTTTGACGGAATTACTTGCAAATGACGTGCTTTTGTGTTTGGAGAGGAAAGCAAGCAAGCATTAAACACATTGAAGCAAATGCTTATAACCGCCCCAATTCTAGTAGCACTATATTGGAACAAACCTTTGAGCTTATGTGTGATACAAGCGACACGGCAGTCAGAGCAGCACTGGGACAAAGAGAGGATAAAATCTTTAGGCCTATCTATTACGCCAGTCAAACCCTTAACGGTGCCCAGAGGAATTATGCAACTACAGAAAATGAACTCTTAGCTGTCATATTTGCATTTGACAAGTTTTGACCATATCTGATAGGATCGAAAGTCACTGTATTCACTGACCTTGCAGCTTTGAAATACCTTTTAATCAAGCAAGACTCCAATCTGAGATTGTTGAGATGGATTCTACTCTTACAAGAGTTTGATGTGGAGAATAAAGATAAAAAGGGATCTAAGAACCAGGTGGCTGATCACCTGTCAAGATTAACTTTGATGGAAGAAGAGCAACCGACTGAGATCAGGGACAACTTCCTTAATGAACAACTTTTTTCCATCTCAGTGGTAGCTCGAGTTGAATCTCAGCCCCGACATCATACATCAAGAGTGGGCAAGGTATACCCTTGGTTGCTAACATTGTCAATTGTATAGCGGGAAGATACCTACCACCGGAATTCACAAATGCGGATAAGAAGAAGTTCTTTACGAATCTGAAGCATTACCATTAGGACGATCCCTACCTATATAAGCTATGCCCTGATGCCATTCTTAGGAGATGCATCCATGATGATGAGATTCCAAGTATTTTGAACCAATTCCATTCTAGGGAAGCTTGAGGTCACTATTGGCTAGACAAGACAACAGCAAAGATAGTGCAGTGTGGATTCTATTGGCCTACAATTCATAAATCTGCTTACGTGTTTACGAGAGCTTGTCATTCCTATCAAATGACTGGTAACATTTCTAAGCGGAATGAGATGCCACTGCAAAGTATCTTAGAAGTAGATTTATTCGATGTGTGGGGAATTGATTTTGTTGGGCCTTTCACATCGTCAGAATCAAATCGGTATATCCTGTTAGCAGTTGATTATGTTTCCAAATAGGTGGAGGCAGTGGCCTCACCTACTAATGATTCCAGATTTGTCTTGAGATTTCTTAAGAAAAACATTTTGATGAGGTTTGGAGTGCCCAGAGCCATAATTAGTGATGGAGGGAGTCATTTCTGTAATAGGTTGTTTTTGAAATAGATGACGAGACATGGGGTTAGACATAAGATTGCGGCAGCATATCACCCCCACACAAGTGGACAAGTGGAAGTCACGAACAGAGAGATTAAGAGGATTTTAGAGAAGACTGTGAATCCTACAAGGAAAGATTGGTCTTTCAAATTAGATAACGCCATGTGGGCGTACAGAACAGCTATTAGGATCACGATTAGGGATGTCACCGTATATGATTGTGTTTGGAAAAGCATGTCATTTACCGGTAGTACTCGAGCACAAAGCGCTGTGGGCTACGAGATTTTTAAACATGGATGAAAGTTTAGCCGGTGAAAAGAGAATCCTTGAGTTGAATAGATTGGAGGAGTTTAGACTTCAAGCATATGAAAATGCAAAGATTTACAAGGAAAGAACAAAGCACCGGCACGATAAAAGGATTCTGAACCGCACATTTCAAGATGGAGATATAATTCACTTCTTCCTATTTTTCCTGTGAAATTGAAGTCCAGATGGTATGGACCACATGTAGTCACCAATGTCTTCAATTCAGGTGCATGTGAAGTTAGAAATGAATACTCTGGGCAGACTTTCATAGTAAACGGCCACATACTGAAGCATTACCTGTAGCATAAGTATAACCCTAGTTGGAAGTCTTTACGTTGACGGATCCAAAGTATGAATGAAGGAGCCCAATTAGTACAGTCGAGCTGGCGACTACAAACTCGTAACTATTTTTAAACCCTTATTTATTGCTTTTGTTTATTTTAGTTGATTTTGAGTCAATAAAGTAGCATGAAATCGCAAGGTATTTTTCATCACATATATCTTCGGTCATCTGACTAGAGATATATGTGGTTTTTTCCTTCACGATTCACATGTGATACCCCCGTAAAAGTTTTCGCGTCTTGCTTAGGCCAATAAAGAATAAAGTGGCTTAAACTGTTTATGCACATTCCTCCGGCATGCACAATTACCGCCACCTTATATTCTTATTGCCCTTCGCATGTTACTCACAAGTTTTGGAAGTATTTTGGGAAGCAGGTAACAACTTGGAAGAGGAATGACCTAGGAGCTAATGATTATGCGCCGGTATTCACTTTGACTCAGCCGACATTTCCATATCTAAGTACCTTTTCTTTTACATATTATTAGTCATTGGGGACAATGTCTATAATAAGTGGGGGGTAGGCATCTTAGCTGGATAATCGAAAAAGGGAATAATTTTGAAATTTTAACACTGTTTTTAGCTTGCACGTTTTTTAGTATGGAATCGGTAGAAAATGAGCCCAAGTTCAATTTGAAGTGAGCTATAGCATATTCAATTTAGTATGGAAGAAGGAGCATATGTTATGTTGCATGAAGTAGTAACTTATTAATTATTATTTTGTTATTGCAATCAATATTTGAGCACATAATCTGAGTGAGAAGTGTTTAAGATTAGATGATAAATTGTTTTAACCGGGAATAATAATTTGTCTGTCTATATACTATAGAAAATTGTTGTAAGAAAATGGAAGTAACTTGAATGCCAAAAGAGGCAACCGGGACAAAACGGACTTGTGAGAGAAAAGAGAAAAAAGTGATAAAATCTGCCAGAAAAAAAAAAAGAAAACAAAAATGAAAAAAAAAAAAAAATGCAATAAAGGCAGTGAGGGAAGCAAATTCATGTAAAAAGGGCATGGCCCTCGCATAAAAAGAAACAAATGAGGACTTAAGAGCGATGCTCAGTCCTTGAGTCCGCCCGACCCGATTAAGGCACCATGTTGTGTAACAAAGTCTGAAGGCAAGATGAGCGAGTGTATGCGCATGTAAGTTAAGATTGTGGGGTTAATACAACTTGATTCTCCTCACGAATGCATTATCATGACTGATTCATCACACGACACATTGATGCATGATAAGTATTGATTAATGTTGGAAGTAGCGTCCGAAAGACAATTTATGTAATTGTTTTTATAATTAATAAATGACAGATTTATTCTCATCTTATTATTTGCTTTGTGCTTATATTTAATACATCTTGAAAACCCTAAGTCGTGTCATATGTAGCCATATAACTTAGTGTGTGTCACACATGAGGATTGAGTTTATGGTGATACACTTGAACTATTAGTACGTGGTGAATTTAAACAAAGTATGGGGACTATTGATTAAACCACCATTAATGCGCCCAGAACACTTTATGGTGTGACCATCTTATCCGAACCGTCGATATTGGTTATCTAAGTAGGGCATTTATATATGATGTAGTCATATAGGACTGGACCGATTTAATCAACATTTCTCATATAATTCCGTGATTGATAAATCTTAATAAATCACAAGATGATCATATATGGATTAACCTTAATCCTGAAGTGATTGCGTACTCCTATTTGTTTCAGGATAGGGTTTGATGTGTTCGTTAAGGATCGCTAAGAGGCGTGGTCCTAATCACTTTCACGTTGGTACTATTCTAGAATGAGTGAGAAATGTGTGTCTCACAGCTATGGAATCCATTCCTACCTACGGGAAGTAGAAAGACAATCCCCTTATTTGTTAATCCTAGAAACTGATCGATCCGCGGAGTTCGTATTGGTTTTGAACTATTTGATCACTAGTAGGTTAATGGTAAATAAGGATAAAATATATTGAAGAAGGTTTACGGAAATAATCCCGCTTCATTACGGATAGTCTATGGAGGGTTAGTTTGTATATATTGATTATATCAATGGACACTTATCGACTCGATGTTTTGAGAATAAGAATATCTAAAATCGATAGAGTTCAGTTTCGGATTTATGGTGGCGTAATTCCGGAATTAATATGTTGGGTAGAAATATTCTGTTCGATGAATATTTTAATCAATTTATTGTAGCTACTAGTTAAACGTCCATGTTCCCGGGTTGGCTCCTAACACGCGAGTGTTTTCTCGTTTTGTGGAACCTCGAAAATAAATTAAATAGTTGGTATATTTAATGAATATGCAATATTATTTATTTGGTAAATAATATGTAAAATAGAAAAAACATTTTCTATTAAAATATAATGGCAAAAATGGCGCCTCATTGTGAGAAAATTGGGAAAAGAAATTTTCCTAGATTATGTCACATGTGTAATTAATTAATTATTTATTTGTTAGATAATTATTGGAAAAGAGATAAGAGATTGATTTTTTGAGAATTATCTCTTATCTTATGGCAAATATCTTTTTCTTTATGTGAATAGGTAATTGTATTGTGAAAATGATAACTCTCTCTTGACTAGTTATTTTCCTATATAAAGAGAGTTCCTCGCAACACAATTACACAACATAATTTACGACACAATCATTATAAAGGAAGAGAAAAATTAGTTTCTTGTTCTAGCCATTAGGAGGAGACAAACTTGGAGTTTTTCTTGGAGCATATTCGAGGAGGTTCTACTTCGAGGATCGACAGATACAACTCGGAAGATCACGGCTTCTCTCCGGTTGGGGTAAATCTACTACCCTTATTGTAGGTTAATTTATTATGCAAATCATATCGTGGTAAAATCGAAAAACGAATTTCAATTCGTAGTTTCCGCTGTGCATGTCGAGCGTCTCGATCGGTGCTGTGAATCAGTTCTGACGATCCAACTATGGATCAGATCCGGATTTGGGTTTCTGTATATCCAGCATGTGGTAGCATAGCCAGGTTAAAGCGATTTTGCGATCTTGATTGCATAATTAATTAATAAGGAGTGGAATTGAATAAATATCGCATCTTTTATATGTTTGTTATATATATGCGTGGTTGAATGTTTTTGTTGACGAGATGGATTGGGATTGGTACTATTTTACCGTTAGATCTATTGTAAACCCAAATTTTTCTGGGTATAGTAAATTATGTAATTTATTTTGTTGTAATTTAATTTCTTAGTAATTAAATATATATTAAATCTGCAGCTGGACGGTATTTAAATAATTTTTTAAGAACAACAACAAGGTGAAGTAGCTGTGCAGTGGTCAAGACACAAGATCGGGATGCTGAATACCCGTGTTCAAGTCCCATGAATCAGATTTTTTTCAGTTTTATCCAGAAAAATCATTTTTCAAAGGAAAATGTTGCAGCTAAGGGAATTTGAACCCGGGCTACTACAATTGAAGGAAGAGGGCTACACCAACTCGGCTGGTGGCTTTTTTGGTAAAGGAATGGAGCAGAAGAATTAAATATCTGCGGCGGCAGAAGACAAAAGTAGATTAATAAATTTTTTCCTATGCTTAGGGTTTATTTATTTAGTTTATAGATTAGATACGGGGTACCAACGATCCATCTCAGTGGTTTATTTTTCGCATTTATTTTGTTTTGTGATTATTTATGTGATATAACCATGTCATTCATCATATTCATGAATTCCACTCCTAGCATATGCATACATGTAGTAAATTTATATTGACATTAATTAGACATGTATGAACACAATAATTAATTTAGATTAAAAATAAATTAAATTAATTAAAGGAAACGAAATTTTATCGGGAAATAAAATTCACATGAGAAAACTAAAATTTACTCGGTAAATATTTTTTTGGGATCTAAAATTCTTTAAGAATTTCAATCATGTAGTGTCTACATAAGAGGATTTTAATATCCGAAAATTTGGAAAAACGTGAAAATATGGACACTAACTAGATGGTATTTGGAACCGATAAGTTGGTGAATGATTTTCATGTTTCATTGTTTTCGGATTATTGAAAAAATTCCGAGATAAAAAAAATTATCATGACATATTATGACTATAAAATTCTTTGGTGAATTTTAATCGTGTAGTGTCTACACAAGAGATTTTATAAATAATAGATAAATTGGAAGATCATGAATATAGTGTCACAAGTTAGACGGTATTTGGAACCGATAAACTAGTGGGAGTTTTAAATTTGTGATTTATTGTTTTTCGATTTAATGGAAATTCATAAGTCCTAATATATTAGGATTATAAAATTCATTGTGAATTTTAATTGTGTAGTGTCTACACAAAGATTTTAAGCTCAGTAACGTCAGCAGGGTGATTTCTTGATAAGAATCTGATAGCTCAAGATTGATCGTTGTTTTTCATCAAAATTCATCACTTGTATATGAATCAGAGGCCCTCTATTTATAGTAGAGAAGCCTGTGACTTATGTTTGAAATTCAAACATAGCTGTTTCAGATTTGTCCCCAACTTGACTTGCTTTCTGTCCCTGTACATAGTACTAACACTGTCAGTTTACTTTTTGACAGTTTTCATACTGTCCACCCTCTAACTTGTATCCAATGGATAAAGCTCTGAATCTTTCCAACGCCCTTTAATCTTGACCATTGATTTGTTGACAAAATCAAGAGTTGTTATTTGGCCTTATCCTTGCAATCTTTCAATGTAACCTTTGATTTAATCGAAATATATATTCAGCAGGCTCATGTGTGTGTAGGTCTGCTGAAATGCTTGTCAGTCAGCTGTCTGAAGTTTGATGTGTTTATAAAACACTGCAACTGACTTCTTTTCATCTAACTGTTTGTTATGAAGTTAGATTACACCAATTTGAACATAACTAAGTTGCAATCACCACTTAACTTATGGAGCTTAGACCTTGTACACAAGGTATATGTAATCAGTTTAGGTCATCACAAACTTCCCTAAATTTTGATTACATATCCTTGACTTTAAACACTAAGTTTGATCCCTTAGCCTTCAATAACTGAGTTTGAGCCCTCAGCTTTCAGTCTTCAGCAAGTTCCTAAACTAGTCTACTGACTCAGGTACCTTACTAACCTAGACAGGTCTGCTGATGAAAGTCAGCT
Source organism: Gentiana straminea (assembly GCA_036785695.1). NCBI lineage: Eukaryota > Viridiplantae > Streptophyta > Magnoliopsida > Gentianales > Gentianaceae > Gentiana > Gentiana straminea. The sequence goes on along the minus strand of JAVUPR010000224.1, from coordinate 5,706,552 downwards.
GACATTTTACAGTGCTTGTTTGATCAAACCTATACAAGGATCAAACTCTAATAAGCCTATACATTTAATCTAGACATTTTTTTGCCTTTGCTCTATAACAGCTAGTCTGGCACTCATCACTAAAACTTAAAATATGTCCAACAATTTCCCCCTTTTTGGTGATCATGCCAATACCCTCCTTACAGCAAAGAAAAAAGGATTATAAAAAAATAGCACAAATTCAGTCATGTCTCATTATAATCATATGTGTTCAATCAATATTACAAACTAGAATCAGCAAAAGATAAAGAAATATGAAAGTCTGCTTATCTAGTTCATCTTTTCTCTTTCTTGTCTCTCTCTTTCTTGTTGTTCTTGATATTCTCTTATCTGTCTGACCATGTCTCTCATCCATTGATTTTCAATGAGGAAAAATCAATATGAGGATTTACTTACTTCCACCATTTCCATGCCTCAGGTAGAGTTAGATTGATTTGGTGTACTCTGAATCCTAGACGCATGTACAACTGTTTGAACTCTTCCCGTGACTCTTTTGCTGAAGTAGTAGGTAGACTTCTTCCACCTCTACCACCTCTGTGTGTAGCTCTTAAAGCTTTAACTCTAGCTTCTTAGAACTTAAGTCCCAAAAAGGAATTTATCCCCTAATGGAAACCCTTGTCATGGTAAGGTCTCCTCTTATTGTAGTATTGCTTCTAATATTCTTGGAAGAGGTCATCAGTCAGCTGAAGTCTGCTAGGTGCAGGTTCTCTGAATGCATTTGTATCAGCCTCCCATTTCTTTTGAGCAAAAATTCTTGTAGCCTCTTTTGCTACTACTGTCTGGCTCTTTTCCCCCTTATTGACATCCTCAACAAAACGGGACAGGAGACCATGAACACTCTCATGTGTTATTACTATGTTATTTAGTTGACCTTCCATAATTTCCGTTCTAGTGTCAACTGCAGTGATCCTTTCTTCTAGTGTTTGCTCCAGTAAATTGATCTTCTCAGTGACTTTAGGATCCAATTCAGCATGTTGGAGTGGTCCAGCTGGGTCAGTTATAGCAGGCTTGTGTGCTTCAGCAAGGTGGTCAAGTTTCTTATGAATGGAGGCAAACTGCTCATTTAAGAACTTTTCTTTGAGTGTATTGCCTTGTTTTATGCCTCTCACATCTTTGGTTAGATCAGCAAGAACAAACTGAGTGGGTGTGATGTTGGAAGCTGTTAGGTGTGATGCCCGAAAGACAATTTTGTAATTGTTTTATTTAATAAATGAAATGATATTATTATTCATATTTATTATTCTCATATTCACCGATGTGACAATAGTATTTACACTACGTAAAAACCCTAAAGTATATCGTTTATGTAATCACTTAACTCAGCGTATGGGATATACATGGGAGGATTGAGTTAGTGAAGATGTACTTAAGATACAATTAGCCCGTAGTGAAGTTAATCGAGAATATCGGGTCTCTCTTTTAACGTGCTATTAATGCGCCCAGAACACAATAGGTGTGATTGTCTTATCCGGACTTTCGGTTAAGAGAACCTAGTGGGGCATTTATATATGATAGATATATCATATAAGGCTGGACCGATTTGATTAGAGTTCACGATATAATTCCGTAATCGAGAAGTCTTATCGAATCAATCGATGATCATATTTATTGATATATTTTAATCCTGAGGTGATCACAGTCAACTGCTTGAATCAGTATGAGGTTTGACTTGACGGTTAAGGATTACACTAAGTCTGTGATCTGAATTACCCCATCTTGGCATTGTACTGGATTGAGTGAGTAGTTTGTGTTATCACAGATATGGAATCCATTCCTTCCATTTATGGAAGTAGATAGACAGTTCCCTTACTTGTTAATCCTAGAAACTGATCGATCCATGGATTTCATATTACACTAATTAGCTACCAGTGAGTTGTATGAATTAATTGATCACTAGGGGGTTAATGGTAAATAAGGATAAGAGGTTCTAAAAAGGGTTAACGGTAACTTCCGATTTAGAATGAACAATCTATGAGGATTAATCCATATGTAATGATTATATCAATGGACGCTTATTATCATTCTCGTGAGAGATAAATATAATCTTATAATCGGAGGAGCGCAGTCACGGGATTATGGTGGCATATTCCTGTGATTGATTTATCGAATATAATTATTCTGTTCGAAAGATAATTATTTATTTGATTTATCGGAGCCGCTGATTATTAGTCCATGGTCCCCGACGTGCCTCCAATATAGCATAGCTATTCTCGGACGTCGAATCCTAATAATATTAATTTAGTTCTTATTAGAATTTAATTAAAACGATATGTGAATTAATTGTTAGTGGACTATTAAATTAGTTGGGCTAAATAATTAAATATGTGAAAAAGACATTTTTCATAATCTTGGCCCAAAAGTGTATCATAGTCGAAAATCATAGTGACTAGGTCACAATGGTGAATTTCGGCCATGAGCTTGTCTTTGTGAGCAAGAAATTGTTTTCTTGTGGATTAATAAGACATGTGCACAAAATATTTATTGGATAAATATTTATGGGAAGAAATAAAGATAAAGATTATTCTAGATTTGTTCTAGAATATTTCTAGGATTATTTTTCATTTAATAGGATTATTATAATTGATTTTGTATTAATTATTAAATCATTGGAGGTCAAGGATTACTCTCCTATATAAATAGAGTTCTCCCAAGCCTAAAACACAATGCAATTTTCGACTTCTACCTCTTAGAGAGGAGAAGGAAAATTTCGGCCAAGGGGAAAAAGAGGAAATTCTTGGAGTTTTTCCGGGTAGCATATCGGGAGGATTCCAGACGAGAATTTCCTTCCACCGGGGGTTGCTTTGATCACACGTACGGAAGATCGTGGTGCTCTTCACATCTTCTTGCATTCTTTCTATTGCGGTTCTTCAACTTGGATTTTGAGATCCAAGAGGTATGTTCTACAACCCCCTTGTAGATGTAGATCTAGTTATTTTTACGTGTAATTTATAGATCTAGATCCTTAAATCGCTTCCGTTGCGGATGATATTACTAACAGTGGTATCAGTCGCCTGGTGATCTATATTTATACGTATAAAATATTAGATCTAGGAGTGGAAAACATGTAGATTTTTTGTCCCAATTTTTTTTTAGGGGCCGAATGCATGTTTTTTTTTTTTATGTTGCGATTGTTGTGGTTTGAAGAGATGGATTGGGGTTGGTATTGTTTACCCGTAGATCTATTTTGTAGCTCTTTTGATTAGCATCAATTGAGCATAGGATGTGTAATTTATTTTATGTCATGCGAAATTTTGTAAAATGTAGTACCTTTTGTATTTTTTTTTTGGTTCCGGGTTCGAGACGACGAAGATCATGGTGTTGGAGATCATCAAGATGATGCAACAAAAGGTAAAACGAGAGGAGGCCGATTGTTGTTTTTTTTTATTGGTCACGGCAATTTATTTTTAAAAACAAGATGCGGCAATTTTTTTTGTTTGAATTGCATGTTGCTAGGTTTTTTTTTTTTTGATCAGGGGGCAGCAAATTTTTTGTAACCTAATTTTTTTTTTGCCCGCCGCAAGGCCTAATGCTGTAAAAAAAAAAAAAAATTAAAAATTAAAAAATTCTTGATAATTCTGCCGTGAAGAAAAAAAAAATTTAAAAGAAAGTTTTTTTTATATAAAACAATTGATAATATAGATATATTTTTTTTTATATTGGTATATTACGGCCTCCTCTTCTCGTCGTTTGTGGTTCGTGTCGAGATCGAAACTTTGAAGATCCGGAAGTTTTCAAGATCAAGATCGAAGATCGAGATTTGAAGACTTAGAATTAGTTTTACTTTTCCTTAGAAAATAGGTTAGTCGGGGGTACCAACGATCCATCTCGGTGTTTAAATTTTCCGCAATTTATTTTTTATGTGTTTGATCATAAAATAGATATAAAACCGGAATTGCCATGACATGCATCATATCATAAATCCACTCCATGCATACATGTAGAATTTTAATTTTGGTAATTAAAATAGGCATGTATACAAACTCGCGTAATTAGTTGAAATTTAATTAATACGTGGTAATTAATTAATTTAGTAACTAATTAAAGATCCGAGGACGGGTTATGAAATCGTTAAGTTTTTTCGGTGTGTGTTCTCGGTGAACCGCCTTAAAAGCCCAAACGAGATCACGTTTTCGATTCGTAGTGTCTACGAGATTGAATGATGGTAAAAGAACAATAAATCTTGGATAAAAACGGTTCGCCTATAGGTTGGGTGGTCAACTGAGCTAGGCTCGACCGACTTAACCCTCCTAGTGTGATGTATGCACGGGGGTCCGGCAAGACTAAGCTACACCGGCGAGCGGAGGGGTGATTCCTTCTTATCTCAATGGGGCTCTCTTGACCCGACTTCGTCCGACTGTCACATATGTTCCAACGAATAGGACGGGTAGGCTTGCCTACGTTACCGACACCATTCGGAATCCTTGATTTGATGTGCTTTTATGTTAACATCAAAAAGACGTGGTTAGTTAACCCACCACCACTTCCAAAATATTGAGTGGGAGCGGGGAGGCGACAGCCAACCCCACGGCCTCTACTATAGATACAAGTAAGTGAGAGAAGGGTGACGCCTCGCGGCGCTTTGATTTCGTCCCCCTACGGATGGTGTTCACCCCTATCAACATTCATGGCTTGGTCTCCGAAAGGATAGGATTTCCGGGTACTCGTCGGGTCACTGACCTATCCTACGACGGCATACTCGGGGCGTACCTAAGAGATCCGATATAGTAGGTCACACTCATCAAGGGTATTCTTGATAATATCTAGGCTAAAAAAGGAAGGTAGTCAATGAATAAAGGGATGTTCGATTCTCGTGGGATGTTCGATTCTCACATGTTATTCATTGATGAGATTGTCTCGATTTAACCGTCATCTCTTTGACCTACCCTACGGCGGCACTGAGATGCGAGGTTAAAACCTTGGAATGGTAGAGTAGACTTACTTATAGTTTACAATTCCTAAAATAAAATAATATAGTAGTGTTAAACTTGAATTAATATATGTCATTTTATTTACATCATTATATCCCTTACTAAATTGCTTAAAAATTAATAATTGACTAGTATTGACTTCGTTAAAAAAGTGGGAAGTAACTAGGACGCTGAACTAGTTAATCGATAATGCAATTATTTTTCAAAAGAGATATTTTCTCTTAAGCCTTTTAAAAACCAGAGTGACATATAGGTATGTCACTAGTGTCATTCGTGTCAAACGGAAGACAAACTTAGTTTGATCAAAGGTGATTTCGGACTTTGAAATTCTTCTAGTGAATTTTGAGTGTGTAGTGATTACACGAGTAATTTTCTAATTGAAAAATCGGAAAATCATGAAGTGTTACTAGTTGGACGATATTTGGAATCGATGAACTAGTGGGAGCTTTATGATTTGTTGTTTTTCTAGAACATTAGAAAAGTGTAACTGACTACACACGTAACCGTTCTAATTGAAAAACCGGAAAGTCATGAAATGTCGCTAGTTAGACGATATTTGGAATCGATGAACTAGTGGGAGTTCTATGATTTGTTGTTTTTCTAGAAACATTGGAACTATATACGAAAGATTTTCAAAATCGAAAAAAATCGGAAAAACATAAAAATAAAGCATTGCTCGTTAGACGGTATTTGGAACCGAAAAACCAATGGGAGCTTTAATGTTATGATTTGTTATTTTTCTGGTATATTAGAAAATCCGAGAAGTCCTAACAAGTAACACTCGAAATAGACATCCCACGGTTCAAGAGTAGTGTCTACTCGCACGAACTGCTAGTTCAAAACTATTTCCATTTACGGAAAGTCAAGAATGGGAGAATATGTCTAAAAGTGTTAGTCATCTAAACTGAGAAAACTTTAAGGCTGAACCGAAAATTAATTAACTGAAAATCATAGGATAAGGACAGTGATTTTGAATCACCAACCTATGAATCCTTGGTGATTTTCTCGAGCTAAGTTCTTTGGAAGAACAAGGTAGCAGTGCATTTAACGATTAAAAGAGTAAACAACGGGCGCTTTAATTTTAGCTAGAATAGTGGGAGTGATATAAGGAAATGAATCTCGGATTTAATCCTTGGCTATCGCGGAAAAATTATTTTATGTTTAAGATTCGTTGGAACGGAAGGATTTACCTTCTATTCGATAATTTGTTTGTCGTATAGAAAGTGAATATACCATTTGTAGTACGAATCCAAGACTCGGACTTTTCTTTGATAAAGTCAAAACCACTTAGAACTGCTGAAATATGTATATAAAACACATCTTAAGAACTATTAAAAGCAATTGGTTTTGATATTTAGATAAACGCTTCTTCATATTCCATAGTTAGTGCATAGTTCCTAAAAGACAAGACCTGAAGACTGGCTCAGGGTGAATCCTTTCTCCCAGTCTGGTTATATTGTCTCAAAGGTTCAATGACTAAGTTTCCTTTCAATCGGGAAAGGATAATGGTTATAAAGAAGTAACATAGCTTGTTCATGACGACCTTCGGGGTCTGATGAAAGATACAAGCTAGTAAGAGCTTCCGAGTAGTGACTTCTTGTCCGATAACTATTCAAACACTCTGGAAAGTTTATCCAAAATATTTTGAGGTTTCTCTGTTTTCAACAGAGATAGAGTATTCTATACTCGAAATAGGCCATTCATAGTCCTCGAGACCGATGCTCGGCTTTGCCTCATTGTGACATGTTCTCACTAAGTGAGAAACCGTTAAATTGCCTTACATAGTTTTAGATGTGCTACAATACACTGCTTAACTCAATAAAGATATTGGAAGCGAAATAACGGTTTACATTGAAATGTAAGACCGAGAAGTCTACCTAGAATATGCTTTGGAATTTACGGATAAGGTGTGGATTCGGTTCACCCCACTTCCATAAATATAAGCATTTAGCACACGGTGCTTGAAGGTAAGACTGGGAATTTCACGCATACGTTCGGTCAATGACCATTCGTGATATATCTTTTAACTTATTGTGTATAAAGGTTAGATTCTTGAAATCGGGAAGGGACAGTTATACTGTTGCATCCTTTCGATAGAGTCCATAAACACAAAACCTTGAACCTTGAAGTACGTTTACTCAAGGTAGTTACTAACTGATTAAAATCAGACCACATCCAACATCGGTTGTTGGTGATAACACTAAATACTACTAAACTAGATCAGAATTTCGATCCACCCAGTAAGTATTGGGAGTATGGTTTATCCATTACCCATTACGGGTTCTACGGACTTTGTAGTCTGATGATCGATTGATGACCTATGGCTCTTTTGTGAGCAGTATAGGATTCTGATAATAGAGGTTGGTTTAATAGCCATAACCCTGTGAATGGAGTTCGGTACTCTAGTTCGGTTCATACTCTTGTAGAACCACCTGAGCGTCTCAAGCCTAGTGGGAGTAATTGGATCTACATGGAAAAGAGTAGAATGAATAGGAAAGTTTATCTTTCAGAGCAAAGCTTGAGTGGTCTAAGGGTAATTCCCTAAGAAGTAGAGAGTTAATCAGACCTTGGACTCTCTTACCACATAGTATTGCATGATTTCATTCAAAACAGAAAATAGGGGTGATTCCCTGAGACTTTTCTTGCCGAACAAACGGAGTCTGGATTCATTCAAAATAGAAGGGTATTGCCTTATGAACTTATGACAGGATGACTGTCAAGGCTTATGTCCTTTGTGGATAAAAAGCAAACCTCTCGGTCATTGGAAGTCATATATTTCTACAATATGTGGATTTGACCAGAATATTGATAAGTCTTTTGAAGACTGATAATCAATTTCAGTACAGTAGTGAATATATACATATATTAGTGTTTGTGAAGGATAACACTGCACCAGTTGGAATCAACATGGGTGTGTTATCTGAAGTCAGAATTTGACAATGCCACAATTCTCTGCAATAGAGATTTGGACAACATTCTAAAGAGTTTGACTCTGTTGAATTCATTAGAATCAACCATTGGTTTCCCATCCATCTTATTGGTTAAGATGATGAATCTGTGTATGCAACATTCAATGAGGAAGTTCTACCATATGCCTCAGGAATGACTCTCTAAATCTTCGGATCAAGAGAAATGGGATAGATTCTCTTTCTAGTAAGAGATGGTCAGGTTATTGAACGTCAACTTTGATCGAATCTTAGATTCGGCGGTTAACAAAGCAAGTTTAGTATGTCCTTTAGTATCTTGAAGAGAACGAGGAATAATATGTGGACATATTCATGTGTGAACTTGGATATGTGTGATACACTGATTTTGACTTCAAGTCAGATTGAGGATGATCGTTAAGTCGATCTCGGGCTCAGTGTTTACTCTTGTGTTGAAGCTATTGCCTGGAGGAATCCAGCAACGCCAACTCGACTTTCACTAGTTGAGTGATTAGCGGCTTTTGTAGTAGCTAGAGAGGCGATATAGCTTAAGGATTTCCTTTTTTCATATCTGGGAGTGATTCTAGATTTGATAGCCGATACCACATCATTGTCCACACGATGAAGGGGTAGATTATAAGGATTTTCGAAATCACTAGAGGTCAAAAGCATATTGGGAAAGTACCACATGATTAGATGGATCGGTAACGTTTCGATTCTACGGATCATCTCGAGCCGACAACCTGACTAATCATTAAGACCCATGATATTTAAATGTAGGTACTCCCCGAGTCACTGACCTATCCTACAACGGCACACTCGGATTGTACTTTGTCATCTGAAATGGTTATGATATGCTTAATGGGTACTAGAATACGGGATGGGTCTCCATTGCTTTAGAGCAAGTGGGAGATGTAGTTTGTTGTATTTTAAATAATAGGGTGTGCTCTAAAACAATTAATCACATGCTTTCGTGCAAGTGGGAGATTGTTAGGTGTGATGCCCGAAAGACAATTTTATAATTGTTTTATTTAATAAATGAAATGATATTATTATTCATATTTATTATTCTCATATTCACCGATGTGACAATAGTATTTACACTACAGAAAACCTAAAGTATATCGTTTATGTAATCACTTAACTCAGTGTATGGGATATACATGGGAGGATTGAGTTAGTGAAGATGTACTTAAAATAAAATTAGCCCGTAGTGAAGTTAATCAAGAGTATCGGGTCTCTCCTTTAACGTGCTATTAATGCGCTCATAACACAATAGGTGTGATTGTCTTATCCGGACTTTCGGTTAAGAGAACCTAGTGGGGCATTTATATGTGATAGATATATCATATAGGGCTGGACCGATTTGATTAGAGTTCACGATATAATTCCGTAATCGAGAAGTCTTATCGAATCAATCGATGATCATATTTATGGATATATCTTAATCCTGAGGTGATCACGATCAACCGCATGAATCGGTATGAGGTTTGACTTGACGGTTAAGGATTACACCGAGTCCGTGATCCGAATTACCCCATCTTGGCATTGTACTTGGATTGAGTGAGTAGTCGTGTTATCACGGATACGGAATCCATTCCTTCCATTTATGGAAGTAGATAGACAATTCCATTATTTGTTAATCCTAGAAACCGATCGATCCATGGAGTTCATATTACACTAATTAGCTACCAAAGTGAGTTGTATGAATTAATTGATCACTAGGGGGGTTAATGGTAAATAAGGATAAGAGGTTCTAAAAAGCGTTAACGGTAACTTCCGATTTAGAATGAACGATCTATGGAGGATTAATCCATATGTAATGATTATATCAATGGACGCTTATTATCATTCTCGTGAGGAGATAAATATAATCTTATAATCGGAGGAGTGCGATCACGGGATTATGGTGGCATATTCCCGTGATTGATTTATCGAATATAATTATTCTCGTTCGTAAGATAATTATTTATTTGATTTATCGGAGCCGCTGATTATTAGTCCATGGTCCCCGACGTGCCTCCAATATAGCATAGCTATTCTCGGACATCGAATCCTAATAATATTAATTTAGTTCTTATTACAATTTAATTAAAACGATATGTGAATTAATTGTTTAGTGAACTATTAAATTAGTTGGGCTAAATAATTAAATATGTGAAAAAGACATTTTTCATAATCTTGGCCCAAAAGTGTATCATAGTCGAAAATCATAGTGACTAGGTCACAATGGTGAATTTCGGCCATGAGCTTGTCTTGGTGAGCAAGAAATTGTTTTCTTGTGGATTAATAAGACATGTGCACAAAATATTTATTGGATAAATATTTATGGTAAGAAATAAAGATAAAGATTATTCTAGATTTGTTCTAGAATATTTCTAGGATTATCTTTCATTTAATAGGATTATTATAATTGATTTTGTATTAATTATTAAATCCTTGGAGGTCAAGGATTACTCTCCTATATAAAGAGAGTTCTCACAAGCCTAAAACACAATGCAATTTTCAACTTCTACCTCTTAGAGAGGAGAAGGAAAATTTCGGCCAAGGGGAAAAAGACGAAAATCTTAGAGTTTTTCCGGGTAGCATATCGGGAGGATTCGAGACGAGAATTTCCTTCCACCGGGAGTTGCTTGGATCACACGTACGGAAGATCGTGGTGCTCTTCACATCTTCTTGCATTCTTTCTATTGCGGTTCTTCAACTTGGATTTTGAGATCCAAGAGGTATGTTCTACAACCCCTTGTAGATGTAGATCTAGTTATTTTTACGTGTAATTTATAGATCTAGATCCTTAAATCGCTTCCGTTGCGGATGGTATTACTAACAGAAACAACTATTTCAGTAGTCCTCCCTCTATTTTCAACCAAGTTCATCAAATCTTCAAATCTTTGTTCTTGTCTATTGAGTTGAGTTCTTAACTGTGTAATGTCATCTCTGACTACCCTCAACTCATCCAAAACATGTGCTGGTACTGCACCAGCCATACCTCCCGCCATATGTCCAGCAGCATCATCAGCAGGCTCTTCAACATTGTACCGTGCCCTCTGTCTGCTGACAACCATGGCCCAACTCCTATCTCTTCCAGCAGGGTCAGGACCTCCTTCAACCATAGCACCAAAAATATCTTCCAAAATGGGATCTTGTGCTGGTTGAGGTTCCAAGATAGGTTCGTCTTCAAACAATGGTACATTTGCATGTTGAGGTTCAGCAACAATTATTTCTTCCTCAGGCACTTGGAACTCCTCATCACTAAAATCATAGTCCAGCAGTTGTTCATCCTCATCAACAGCAGCCTACTGACTATCCTTTCCTTCAGTACCTTTTGCCACAGTAGACTGTACTACAGCAGCCTGATCTTCAACAATTACAGGGGATTCCTCCAATCCCATTGTAAGTTCCAACCTTTGTCCAGGTGCTGTTTGATCCTCAGCAACCTATACCTCCAGATCCAACCTTTGTTCAGATGTTGTTTGTTCCTCAGCAACCTGAACCTCCTCAAAATATGTGGGTGATCCTTCCAACCCCAACACCAAATCTAATCTCTGTCCAATCACTGCTTGTTCCTCAGTGAATAGGACCCTCTCTTCCACAAAAATAAAAGGAAAAATAGCCATATTTTCCTCTAGAAATCCTCTAGCAACAGTAATCTTCGGTAGAGTATCAGCAGTTTTAGATAGCGTGTCCTGAGTATCAATCCACTCCTGATATTGAGATGAATCCTCAGACCTGATGTTAGGCTCACTATGTGCAATGACAGTCTCCTCATCCAAATTTTCAGACTGTTTGTTGTTAGGATCATCATCAGATTCCACAACAAATAAAGTATCAGATGTACTGACCAGCTTATTATCTCCGAAATATATTCCATCATTGATTAGAGCCTCCAAATCATCTATAGTTTGATCTTCCAGATCTTCATCCATTTGATCAGTTTGTTGGCCCTCAACAGACTTGCCAGCACCAGTAGACTGTTCTACTCTTTGTTCAGTTGACAATGCAGTACCATTGGCTTCTCCTTGATGTGTAGGATGATCATCATCATAATCAGATGATGATGAATCATCACTATCTGGATGCATCCCTATAGTCTTTGAACAAGATACTTCCTTCTCCCTTTTCTTCTTCAATGATTTCCATCAATCTCATTTCAAGCAAAGAAGTATTAACCAATTCAAGTAGATTTTCAACTTCTAACTTTTCAAAGGCCCATTCCTCATAATCTGTCATTGGCTCAGCAGCTGGTTTTTGCCTCTTGTAGTAGCCAAACTTCCATTGAAAGTAATCAGCAACCAGCTTGAGTTTAAGATCAACAAACCCTTCCTTCTTTTTCTTCTCCTTCCTCTCAAAAGGCATTGATGGCTTTCTAGTGGCTGTTTGTTCAGCTTGTTGTCCTCCAAAGGTCTCAACAAGCAAATTTAGTGTTTCCTCAGTAGATGCCATCAGGTCAGTAGGTTCCTCAGATAGTAAATTTTTCCCTACTACCTCTATCTACTCAACACAGGGTTCCCCCTGACTTACTTGCTCATCAGCAGGGTTAGCAACAGTTTGCTCTTCCCCTTAAATTATTCCAGAAATGGCAAGGACTTGTACAGTTGTATCAATTTCCACAGCAAGTGCAGGTTCAGTGGTCTGCTGTGGCTCTTCAGTAAGTTGCTCAACAACAACTTCTCCAACCTCAGCAGGCTCAACAACTCTTATTGGCTCAGATTCAATAATTTCCACAACAAGTTCTGGTTCATCAGGTTTGTGTGGTGCTTCACCCTGTTGTTCAGTTGCAACCTCAGTAGTTTCCACAGTAGGGTCTGGAACAGATTCCTCAGCATGGTGCTATGATTCTTCAATGTGTTGTTCAACAACAACAACAGCATCAGCATCAACAATAAGCTCAACAACCTCTTCTTCTATTTCCCTTTGTTCCTCCAGAATCCTTAACACTTTGCCTTTTCCATGCTTTTTCTTTTTCGTAATTTCCTTCATTCTCTTTGAAGGTCGTTCAGCTTCAATTTCAGCCGCTTTCCTTTTTCTTTTGTCTTCCTTCTGGCAGCTCTTTCAAGATCTCAGCAGCAGACTTCTTCTTTACAACATCAGTAGGGTCAGTAACTTCAACTTCAACTGGACCCTCAGTAGACTCAGCAATCTCTACTGTTTGCTGTCTTGTTTTCTTAGGCTTTAACATCTCAGTAATATTTCTAGTATCAGCAGCCTTTCTCTTCTCAATAGCCTTCTTGGGTGCAGCAGACTTAGCAACTTGTTTAACCTGCTCACCACCAGCATTATCATCTCCATCATTGTCACTTTCTGTCCTTTCAGTGTCCAGTTCTTCATCATCATACAATCCAGGGATGAGATAACTGATCTCCTTCTAGTATCTTGACTTATTGATCTTTTCAGGTGCAACATCAGCAACCCTCAAATGAGTTGGCAGGCCCTAAATCAACAAACCCAAAGGCAATGTTTTGGACTTTCTTGTCCCTTCTCTTTCCTCTGTTATTACTTTCTTCATATATTGGACAAAGAATCCAGCCCAATCAAACTTCATACTCTTGCATATGAAGATCAGTAGATCAATCTTGGGTCCTGATAAAGTGTCAAGACTACCACTGAATCCCAAAATGTTCTTGGATATAATCTTACTCCGCAGATTATACTCCATCCTGATATGCTTCACATTGATGCTCAGTGAAGATTTTATAGCATTATTGGTCTTTATTTTATCAACAAACTCCAGTCTTGGCAGCCCCATTTCTTTAGGACTGGTTGGAGCATCATTACCAGGTCCAAAACCAAACACTTCCCTCAGCAGGTTTGAGGAAATTTCAATCTCCTGGCCATTAACTGTGGTAGTAAATGCCTCTCTATTATCTCTTATCACAATGTTTCTCCAAAAATTTGCAACATTCATGTAGGAGATGCTTTCCGATCTGAGATTTAAGACATCCTCTAGACCTTCCTATCTTCTGATTCTTCTACCAATATTGATAGCCAACTCAGTTTTATTAGCATCAACAACAAATCCTCTGACACTTTGACTCGTTCTAATGTGAAGATCATCCTTGTCCGCCATTAGGATGAAAAAGATGAAGAAGAAAACTTTTAAATCTGTGTTCACACAATATATTTGTAGAGAAAAATGATCTGAAAGTTGTATGTAATGTCTCTGTGTATATATATGAATATATAGAGAAAGTAGTGGGTGGTAACTGTCAGATAAAGTGTTGTACGTGCACTGTAGCATTAACCACAATTAAAGTTGGAATAAATGTGATGTTGCCACGTGTCCCACTAATTGATTCCATGAGAGTTGTAACCGTTGGATATTTGTAACTGCGGTTATAAAGGATAAGAATAATATCCAATTACTATCGACTTCATTTAAGTTTGACTGTCTTGTAATGTATAACTCAGCATCCTTGAATTTCAATAGACTTGGATCAGCAGCCTGCTGACAAGAATGGCTCAGCAGCCTACTGACAAGATAACTCTGCTGATCTTAAAATACACTTGTTTTTTCCAATGGATAATACAAGATGAAGTTTAATACCAATGACTGATCTGTCAAGTGAGCTCACCCAACAGGACAAAGACCAATCCCCTTGGCAACTTCATTTGCTCAATTTTCCAAATCCATATAAATACTTGGAATTGTTGATACTAATGACTAATCTGCTAAGTGAGCTCACCCAACATAGCAAAGACTAATCCCTTTGGTGAATTCCCGTACATTGCTGGTCATTAAAGTATATCAGTCAACTTTTATGATTCCAAGTTCAGTCCTTAACTTAGCAAATATTTCACTATCCAATGGTTTAGTAAAAATATCAGCAAGTTGATCTTCAGTAGGGATGTAAAGAACCACCACATCTTTCTTTTCAACATGATCTCTTATAAAATGATGTCTCACATCAATATGCTTGGTTCTTGAGTGCAAAACAGGATTTTATGTGATTGCAATTACACTTGTGTTGTCACACATTATGGGAATTTCTTTTTCTTCAATTCCATAATCCCTTAACTGTTGTTTTAACCATAGTATTTGTGCACAGAAACTTCCAGCAGCTATATACTCAGCTTCAGCAGTGGAAGTTGATATAGAATTATGTTTCTTGCTAAACCAGAAAACTAGTCTATTTCCCATCAACTGACAGGTTCCTGTGGTGCTTTTTCTATCAATCTTGCATCCAACATAATCGGAATCTGAGTAGGATATAACCTTGAAGCTTCCATCTTTTGAGTACCATATCCCTACTCCCAAATTCTCTTTTAGATACTTGAGAATCCTTTTGACTGTAGCTAGGTGACTCTCATTTGGTTTTGATTGAAATCTTGCACAAACACCTATAGCAAAGGATATATCAGGTCTACTGGCTGTGAGGTACAGCAGACTGCCTATCATCCTTCTGTATAAATTCTGATCAACATCTTTGCCTTCTTTATCTTCATCCAATCTGATGTTTGTACTCATATGAGTTGACACTTTAGTGCTATTTTCCATGCCAAACTTATTCAGTAACTCCTTGGTGTATTTGGTTTGATGAATGAAGATTTCATCTTTCATTTGTTTGACTTGTAATCCCAAAAAGTAGTTCATCTCTCCCATCATACTCATTTGGAACTTGCTTTTCATGATATTAGCAAACTTTTCACATAGCAATTCATTTTTAGAACCAAAAATTATGTCATCAACATAAATCTGTACCAGTAGGGTGATGTCTCCTTCATTGATTCCGAAAAGAGTCTTGTCAATGGTACCTTTGGTAAAACCATTGTCCACCAAGAATTGAGATAGGGTCGCATACCATGCTCTTGGTGATTGTTTCAAACCATAAAGTGCTTTATTGAGTCTGTACACTTTATCTTCTTGATTTTTAACTTCAAAACCAGGAGGTTGCTGAACATAAACCTCCTCTTCTAGAATGCCATTCAAAAATGCACTCTTGACATCCATCTAGTATACCTTGAAGTTTTTGTAAGCAGCATATGCCAAGAATAATCTTATAGCTTCCAATCTTGCAACTGGGGCATATGTCTCATCAAAATCTATTCCTTCTGCTTGAGAATAGCCTTTTGCTATTATTCTAGCCTTATTCCTCGCAATGGTACCAAATTCATCCAATTTGTTTCTGTATACCCATTTTGTTCCAGTTATGTTTGCATGATTAGGCCTTTCCACTAGTGTCCAAACTTGATTTCTTTCAAATTCATTTAATTCCTCTTGCATAGCAATTATCCAATCTGGATCTGATATTGTTTCTTCAACAACTTTAGGTTCCATTTGAGATAGAAAACAAGTAAACATTGCTTCTAATTGTCTTCTAGTCCTCACACCTTGATGTATATTGCCAATAACATGCTCAGCAGGGTGATCCCTTAACCATTGTGGATTTTGGTTAGTTTGATTCTCAGGAACATCATCTTCAGTAGGGTCTGCTGTTGCTTCATCAAGGGGGTCGGCAAATCCTTGAACTGCATCAGTTGTTGCATCAGTAATGTTATCAGTAGGGTCTTCAGTAGGGGCAGAATCAAATAATCTTTAAGTCATTTATTCTTTCCAAAACATCAACACATTCTGGATCAGTGACTTGTTGATTCTCAGCAGGTTCTGAAGCTTCATCTTCCATTCCAGTGAACTTAGGTTCATCAAATACAACATGTATTGTTTCTTCATGTTTCAGTGTTCTTTTATTCAGTACCCTGAATGCCTTGCTGATAAGAATATCCTAAGAAGATTCCTTCATCTGATTTTGGTTGGAAAGTCTTCAATTGTTCCTTATGATTCAAGATAAAACACTTGCTTCCAAATGGATGGAAATAGGATATATTACGTTTCCTTCCATTCCAAATCTCATAAGGTGTCTCCAACAGCTTTTTGTTCACTGAGGTCCTGTTTTGTGTATAGCATGCTGTGTTGATTGCTTCAGCCCAATATCTTTCAGGCAATAGGGCTTCACAAATCATTTTCCTTCATGCTTCTTTCAAAGTCCTATTTCTTCTCTCAGCAACCCCATTTTGCTGAGGTGTACCAGCAGCAGCTAATTGATGCAGCACACCATTCTGCTTACAATATTCTCTTATAACTTTATTGAGAAATTCGTACCCTTGTCTAATCTGATCTTCACTACTATCAAACTTTTCTCATTTTGCAATCTCTTCAAAAGTTCAAGCATCTTTTGAAGTGTTTCACTTTTCTTGTTCATGAATACTACCCAAGTGTACCTTGAATAATCATCCACAACTACTAGAGTGTACTTCTTTCCTGTTAGACTAGTTGGTGTTGCTGGTCCAAATAAATCCATGTGTATCAGCTCCAAAACTCTTTTGTTGATTGCTTAGTCTTTGACTTGAAGGTTGATCTTGTTTGTTTACCTTGCGGACAAGCATCACATATAGCATCCTTTTTTAATGTGATTTCAGGCAAACCAATCACCAACTTCTTTCTCACCAACTGATTGATATCATCAAAGTTTAGATGATTCAACTTATTATGCCATAAGCAATTTAGTTCTGACTTGATATGCACAATCATGCATGTCTCTGGAATAGCAGTAGACCAATCCACAACATACATGTTTTGTTGTTTCTTCCAGCCAACACAACTTGATCACCTCTTTCACTAATGACAATACATGTGCCTTTGTCAAAAATGACCTTGTAACCCATGTCACAAAATTGTCCAGTGCTCAGTAGGTTGTAGTCCAGTCCTTCCACAAATGCAACATTCCTGATAGTTAATCCATTCCTCACCAACGTGCCATATCCTCTTGTGTATCCTGGTGTGTTCTTGTTGCCAAAATTCACTCTTGGACCATCCTTTGCCACATAGTTTGTCGGACAGTGCTAATTCGTTGTCATATGTCTGGAACATCCACTATCAAAGTACAAGACACCCTTCAAAACAAAGTTAATGTGTTTTAGGTACCCAAAATTGTTTGGGTCAATAATGGTCAGTGGTAAGCATGACCCTTGGCAAATTTCCATAAGGTCTTCTTTGAAAAGTATTATACTTTTGTTCATACATGTATTCTACACATCCATAAGGTCTAACATTTGGTTGTGTAGGACTCACATATGCTTTCTGGCCTTTTGGTATGTAATGCCGTTTGGAGTGATTTCTATTGTTAGAAGCACTAGCATAACCATAGGTTTGTTTGTCATCATTAGGAGCGACCACTGTAATATGGAGTCTTCTGAGGTCCCTGCTAAGGTCTTGTATAAGTCCTCTGCTGAGTCCTCTGATGATCCCATTGCTGAGGTCTTACTCTAACATTATGGTTATGTCTATTGTTTCTAGCAGTAGGGGCAGGAATATTCCAATCATCATCGGTAGGGATTAAAATCTACCTTTTCCCCCGAGATAAGTATCCCTAGAATGATTGACATTTTTAGTTTTAGGATTCTTATCCTTGGAATATTTCTAATTTTTGCCCTTTTTGTGGTCCAACAGACTTGGTAGTAGGTCTAGAAGGTACATCAGTCCTATTTTTAGATTTATTCTTTTTGTTAGGTGTTGTTGACCTTTTTGACTTCTGATTTTGCTTCCTTAAAGTCTTCTCAGTAGGCTTCACTGCCTCAGCAACCTTTTTGGGAGTTGGATCTTGTGTAGGTACAAACTTAGGACAAATTCTGGTACTAGGTTCAGTAACCTTACTGGATCCACTCTTATTAGATAGTTGATTTCCAAATCCAAGGCATGTTCTATCACCATAAGGCTTTCCAGATTTGAATACAGTGGAGGAACAAGATTGTTCAGCAGATTCAGCAACTACTGAATGTACAGCAGACTTATGTTGATTATGTCCAAACTCTTTTTCCTTTCCCTTGAGAATTCTTAATTCAACTTTTAACCTTTCAACTTCTTTTGAAGAGCTTCTTTTTCAGCCTTCACAATCTCATAGCCAGATTGTATTATCCTCAGTTGATTAAGGATGGCATCCAAAGTTTCTTCATTGTCAGAATTTTTTGGATTTGAACCATAAGTTGACTCACAATCACTTTCAACAGGAGTGTTTCTAGATACAAAAATGTATACCTCCTCTGTTTCATCCATATTTGCCATTAAAGCATAATCATCCATATCAGGAACAAGTGCAGTATCATCAGATTCATTTCCTTTTCTGATTCAACTTCATATCCTGATTCATCT
The DNA here is from genome assembly GCA_036785695.1 of Gentiana straminea. Taxonomy (NCBI): domain Eukaryota; kingdom Viridiplantae; phylum Streptophyta; class Magnoliopsida; order Gentianales; family Gentianaceae; genus Gentiana; species Gentiana straminea. The sequence goes on along the minus strand of JAVUPR010000224.1, from coordinate 5,687,518 downwards.
TTAGCAACCATAGCTTTCTTGCTAGATCTTCTTTGCTGACTTTTGCTCTTCAGTAGGTCTGGACAATCAGGTCTAAAATGTCCAGGCTTCTTGCAGTTGAAGCAAAGATAATCAGGTTCCTTTTTATGTTTTAGTTCAGGACAGTCAGGTTTGAAGTGTCATGGTTTCTTGCATTGAAAGCACAAGTAACCATTGTCTTTCTTGGATTCCTCCTTCTTCTTTTCACTAAATTTCTTTGTGAAGTTCCTTGGAGAACCCCTTCCAGTTTTCATCATTCTGATCTTCTTTCTCAGTAGGGAAATTTGCTCTTGCATCTCATCCAATAGATCATCTTGAGCTCTTGATGTTTCTCTTGAGTGGCAATTTGCTCTTTTCGCATCTCATCCAATAATGATCATCTTGAGCTCCCTCTTCATGTAGACTTCTTATTCTTCTTGATTGCATTTCCCAAACTTCTTTTGCAGGTAGGGCTTCTAAGATTTTTGAGTTGATTTCTTCTTTTGAGTAGTTTACACTTAGTAAGGTGAGTTCATCCATGATGGCATTGAATCTTGATTCCATTTGTTCAATGGTTTCATTTGGTTTCATTTTGAAATCTTGGAACTTCTTCTTTTCCACACGACGATTAGTTGTAACTTATCCCAAAGTTCATTTGCAGTCGTGCAATCCTTCACCTTCATGTACATATTGCTATACAAGGTTCTGTATATGATATCAATAGCAATATTGTTGAGGTTTTCTCTTTTTCTATCTTCAGCATTCCAATCTCTTTTTTGTTTTGGAATATACTAAGTTTCAGTTCCCACTGTTACTGACTTGGTGATCTTCAGTGGTCCATCAGTTAGCACATCCATCATCTCATCATGTGTTGCAGCTAGAAAGGCCTGCATACGACGTTTATACTCATCAAAACGATCTAAAGAACACATCAACATTGTTCTAGCATACTGGTTGTTATCCATGATGCAAAGCTTTGAAAATCAGAAACTTGAAAAAGTTTTCAAAGTATTTTTCTAAGCACAACGAGTAGGATTACTTCAGAACAGAAGCACAACTCCGATACCAATTGTTGGTCCCTTGAAAAGGCTTTGGTTAAGTTTAGAGGGGTGTGAATAAACTTAACACTTAATACTTTTGGAGTTAACAAACTCAGCAAGTTCAGTAGCCTGCTGACTGCTCAGTAGTCTGCTGACAGATCAGTAGTGTGCTGACTGTTGATTTTACTGAATTTGTTGCAGCGGAATATATTCAAATTAAGCCTTATTACTTGTTGTTAAAATATGATACCAAGTATTAGATACTCAGTAGTGTAAGTGTGTGATTCAGTTGCTAGTTTCAGTAGATTGATGTGCTTAATATACTAAATGCAGAAAGTAAATGCAGTAAGTAAATAGGCAGATTTTATAGTGGTTCCAGGTGGTGTAATCCTGTCAGTCCACTATTCTCCTATGATGTTGGAGGTAATTCACTAGAGATCTTTGAGGTTGCAGTTACAAAAATCCCTAATTTGTCTGTCCTTCACCAATAACTATGGCTTCACAAACTGAACACTTGAAACAGGTAGGATTGCTGCTCCAAAGTATTCCACTTGGTCCTTGAAGGGTAGGATTGCCTCTTCACCACCTCCACCACAAACAACGATCCTTGACACACAAAGATGCTTCACTGTCTTCAACAGGTTTCTTGTAAAAGAAAGTTTGAATCAAGTAAGTGATTCAGCTTTCAGCAGCTTGATCAGGATGAAATGATCAGCAGCAGGGAATCTTCAAGTATGTATACTTGATGTAACTTGATAGCAGGTTACACTTGAATAATTTACTAGATCGGTAGCTTTAAGCTCAGTAGCGTCAGCAGGGTGATTTCTTGGTAAGAATCTGATAGCTCAAGATTGATTGTTGTTTTTCATCAAAATTCATCACTTGTATCTGAATCAGAGGCCATCTATTTATAGTAGAGAATCATGTGACTTATGTTTGAAATTCAAACATAGCCGTTTCAGATTTGTCCCCATCTTGACTTGCTTTCTATCCATGTACGTAGTACTGACACTGTTAGTTTACTTTTCGACAGTTTTCAGACTGTCCACCCTTTGACTTGTATCCATTGGATAAAGCTCTGAATCTTTCCAACGTCCCTTTAATCTTGACCATTGATTTGTTGAAAAAATGAAGAGTTGTTATCATTCCTTATCCTTGCAATCTTCCAATGTAACCTTTGATTAAATCGAAATATATATTCAGCAGGCTCTCCGTGTGTGTAGGTCTACTGAAATGCTTGTCAGTCAGCTGTTTGAAGTTTGTTGTGTTTATAAAACACTGCAGCTGACTTCTTTTCATCTAACTTTTTGTTATGAAGTTAGATTACCCCAATTTGAACATAACTAAGTTCCAATCACCACTTAACTTATAGAGCTTAGACCTTGTACACAAGGTATATGTAATCAGTTTAGGTCATCACAGACTTCCCTAATTTCTGATTCCATAACCATGACTTTAAACACTAAGTTTGATATCATAGCCTTCAATAACTGAGTTTGAGCCCTCAGCCTTCTGTCTTCAGCAGGTTCCTAAACTAGTCTACTGACTCAGGTACCTTACTTTCTAGACAGGTCTGCTGATGAAAGTCAGCTGACCTTTTACAGTGCTTGTTTGATCAAACCTATACAAGGATCAAACTCTAATAAGCCTATACATTTAATCTAGACATATTTTTGCCTTTGCTCTATAACAGCTAGTCTGGCACTCATCACAGGTACCTGGGAGCATACCGATGGAATGAACGAAATTCTTAAAATATGTCCAACATCTTCACCGCTATAAAAATTCAAGAATTGGTCTCCGAAAGGATAGGATTTTGAGTACTAGTCGGTCACTGACCTACCCTACGGCGGCATACTCGGGGCGTACTTAAAAATATGAAATAGTACGTCACACTCACAGGGATATTTTTGGAAATATCTTGGTTGAAAAAAGAAGGTAATCAACAATTAAATAGGAGATGTTCGATTCTTAAATAGTTTAATTGTTGAGAGTGATTGTCTCAATTTAATCGTCACCTCTCTGACCTATCCTACGGCGGCACTGAGGTGTGAGATTAAATCCTTGGAATGGTAGGATAAACTTATGCATGACATCACGTTTATAATTCCTAAAATTTCTTATTTGTTGTGGTGTATGATTTGATTTATATTTCTGTCATAATTTATTCTTGCAACTACATATCATTTCAAGGTATCTAAACTGCTAAACACATTATATTGACTAATAACGAATTTGTAAAAGTGGAAAAGTAACGAGAACATTGAACTCATTAATCAAGAATGCAATTAATTTTTCGGTGGAAGTTTTCCCTCTTAAGCCTTCAAACTTAGGTGACATTGATGAGTATGTCACTGTTGTCACTTGTGTTGAATGAGAGACAACAGAAAATAGTTCAAAGATGATGAGAATGATTTGGTATCAATCTCACTAGACATCCCACGGTTCACGAGTAGTGCCTACTCAAATGAACTGCTAGTTCCATTTCCTTTTAAAGAAAGCCGAAAATGGGAAGGTAAATGTCTACAAGTGTAAGTCATCTAAACTAAATAAGTTAAAGGCTAAACCGAAACATTAATGAAAGAAAGCATAGGATAAGGGAAGAGATTTCGGATCACTAACCAATGAATCCTTAGAGACTCTCTTAACCGGGTAATTTGACACGGAAGCTAAGTTCTTTTGTAAGAACAAGGTAGCTAGGCATTAATGATTAAAGAGTAAAAAACGGCCAGTTATTTCAGCTGAGATAGGGGGAGTGATATAAAGAAAGAAATTTTGGATTTTAATCCTTCAATATCGCAGAAATTTAATTTCTATTTTTTAGATTCGTTGGAACAAATGGATTCACTTTCAAACCGATAATATAGTTGCCTTAAAGAAAGTGAATATGACATTTGTATATAATTCTGAGACTCAGACTTTTGTCTGATAAAGTCAGATCCACTAAGTAATGCTGAAAAGGTATATGTAACACAACATAAACTATTAAGACAAATGGTTTCCGTAATTAGATGAACGATTCTTCAGCATCTATTAATTAGTGCATATATCCTAAAGATAAGATCTTAAGACTGGCTAAGGGTGATTCCTATCTCCCAGTCTAAGAACACTATCATAAAGGAAAAATGGCTAAGTAACCTTTCAATTAGGAAAGGGTAATAGAGCTAAAGAAGTATCATAGCTTGTTCATATTGACCTTCGGGGTCTTATGAATGATACAAGCTAATGGGAGGTTTTGAGTGGTAGACATTCTGTCTGATAACTACTCGAAAAGCCGATTAGTTTATCTGAATATCTTGAGGAATCGCTAGGAAATAACTAGTTTAACGCAGCGGAAATTAAAATTTGATTTCCTTTTTCTAGATCGTTCTTCATTTAATGCAATAAACACGTTAAGTAGTTTGTCGGTTATACCTTGATGATCTATAAGATCGTCGCTTTGACCGTCAACGGAGAGTAGTTCAGTGCGCAAGCCGTCCACGCGTCCGGCCTCTATCGCTAATCCACACGAACTCCTTGCCGGAATCCTCCTTGGATTGCTAATGGAAAACTCCGGTTGCTAGACCGGCCTTTTTTCCACCCTCACAAACTCACTATAGGTTGCTCTCTATTTTACACAAGAATTATGAGCTCTTGCAATTGTGATGTACAAAAGAGCTTGACACCCACCTCTTATTTATAGCTAGATGTGGCGCCCCATATGTGTGTAGTAGAAGAAAACCTTTTCCCAATAAAATAAGGAAAATCTTCTAGATTGATTTATCTATTTTATTATAATTAATTTTGCCAATATCTTATATTGAATATAATTATCTTATTACCATAAATCTATTTTTCCAAAATCAGTTAATATCTTATATTATATTATGGTAATCTTATTAATTAAAGTGCACAATCCAAGTGTATCTCATACACTTAAAAGTAGCGCCCCATTAGTCAATTAATTGACTTCCGGAATATTCTTAAATTAACATAATTTGTATATAATTAATATCTTGTATTTTAATTATTCATAAGAAATAAATATCACCATATCAATTTACCACTATAACCTTTGTAGTCTAGAGATAAACTTTCCTTATTTGGTTATCAACTATAACCACATTTTAATCCGACTCGATATTCATATGTGTGTGACCCGATAGGCTTCTGAATATGTTGGCCGTAGACACAAAGTGCAATTTACCAAAATGCCCTTCATACCTAACGATCACGGGATAGCGTCTAGCAACACACCGTGACCCCCAATCATTGGAAGAGTCAAAAGCGATGACTACTACCTTTCATGTGAAGCAGTTACCGTGTAACTTACAATCCTATCGCTGTAATAATATCCATACGATCGTATCTCGAGTGTCAATACATTAACGATCGTATCTTATAATCTGGATATCATGCTCTCTCGGAATAACACATTTACTCCCACTTTGCAAAGATTCTCGAGAGCTAGACATTCCTTATAAGAATGCCATTTCGGATATTCGATCCAATCATAGGATACGCGATTCCCGGATGACCAATCATGTATACTCCGCATGCTTCAATATCACACCCAATCACTACCGCATGATCGCCCCGTGGTTAGGAGAAATCTCAATAGTGTCAAAGCATGACAATCCACACCGTGATGCCATGAAGACTCCGGTCAAAAGGATAACTACACAACCGCCACATAGTGTGACACTTAATGTAAGTGGGTCAGTCTAACGTACGCATTCTCAAATACACGTCCATGTACAGTCCAAGTGTCTCTACACTTCGATAGACGAGATCTGTCCCTATCTTCTAAAAGATAGAAGACATCCAATATGTGCTAGTCTGATTATACTATCAATGTCCCATTTGATAATATGTAAGACTAGAGACATTTAAGTACCAATCTTGTTATAGTGATTAGAGATATCATCAACCATAATCACTATCATGGTTTCTCTATCACAGATTGACACTAGGGACGCTACTATATATATACAACAAATAACATGAAGATAAACAATATATAATAACATAAGTGCTTTTATTAATCATAATAAAGTTATTACATGAACTAAATAGACTGTAAATGACCCGACCCGGTCAAATCCGGTCCAACCCGATTGGGTTTAGGACACCTTTCCAACAAAATCTCTGATATTACCAGAGAATAGAGTATTCCATGCTCAGATATAGGCTATAGCATTAGTATTTGGAACTGATGCTTGGCCTACCTCCGAGTGAAACGATTTCACTGAAAGGATAAACCATGTATTGTCTTGTATAGTTATTGATATGCTACATTACACTTCTTAACTCAATTAAGATATTAGTTGCAAAATAATGGTTTACATTAAGTAATACCGAGAAGTATACCTAGAAGATGCCTATGAATTTGCGGATAAGGAGTGAATTGCATTTACCCAACTTCCGCAAATAGAGCCATTTAGCATTAGTGCTTGAAGGTAGGACTGGAGATTTTGCATACACGTTTAGATGGTGACTATTCATGAAATATCTTAATGCAATGAGTAAAGGTTAGTTATAAGATTCTTAAGATCGGATAGTGACGGTTACACTGTTACATCATTTCTAAAAGAATTTTTAAAATAACAACATTGGACCTTGAAGTAATGTTACTCAAGGAGTTACAATTTGATTTAAGTAGACCACATCAAACATTGGTTTTTGGGGATAACACTGATAAATACTATTGAACCAGATCAGAATATCAATCCACCCAAATGCAATGGGAGTATGGTTTAACCATTGACCCACTGTGATTATGCAGTCTCTACAGTCTGCTTAAGGTGATTGATCGCCTATGGTCCCTTTGAAGGGCTGTATAGGATTCTGATAATAAGAGGTTGGCTTACAGCCATAAACTTGTAAGTGGAGTTTTCGTACTCCAGTTCTATTCACACTCTTGTAGAACCACCTGAGTGTCTCAGGCCCAGTGGGAGCAATTGGATCTGTGTGAAAAAGAGTCGAATGAATGAGAAAGTTTAACTTTCAAAGCAAAGCTAAGAGGTCTAAGGGTTTTTTTTTCCTGACAAGTAGAGAGTTGAACAGGGGTGATGCCCTGAAACTTTCTCACCATTCAGCCTTTCTTGATCCGTTGGAAAGCAGAAAGATTACCAGGGGTGATGCCCTGAAACTTTCTTGCCGTACGACGGAGATTGAATTCATTCGGGACAAAGGGTTTTTTTTGCTTAAAGCAAATGACAGATTGGTTGCCTATGCTTATATCCATCGGTGGATTAAAGCAAACCTCTAAGTCATTTAAAGTAGTAGACGTTAGTGTTAATGAAAGGTGACACTAAAACAGTTGTACACAACATGAGTGTGTTATCTGAAGTCAGAAACTGACGAGCCAAGATTCTCTAAATTAAGGTGTGGACTATATTCTTAGAAATCGATTCGGTCGAATTCATGAGAACAAGTTGTTGGCAACATCCCATGCATCTTATTGGTTAAGATTATGATGCATTTTCATATGCAAAATTAATGAGAGGTTTCCTACCCAACCCCTCACGGAATAGTTCTCTCAATCTTTGGATAAAGAGAAAATAAGATAAATTCTCTGGTGGATAGAGAATGTCAGATTATTAAAAGTCAATTGTAATCGAATCTTGGATTCGAGAAATTGGACAGCAGTATAGTGCATCCTCAAGTATCTTTAGAGAACGCGGAGTTGTATGCTTGAGTATTCGGGTGCAAACCTGAGTATTGTTGACTACACAAATTCTGATTTTTGTCAGATTAAGGATGATTGTGAATCGATCTCAAGCTCAGTGTTTACTCATAGTGATGGAGCTATAGACTGGAGCAATCCAGAACTGCCAATCCAACTTTGTAAGTCGAATACATAGCAGCTTCTGGAGCAGCTAGAGAGGCAGTATAGCTTGAAATGTTCATTGCTGATATGGGAGTAATTCCACTTCTGGAAAAGTCGATATCACTTCCCTGTGAAAACAGTTGAGAGGTAGCTCATACAAATGATCTTCGCAGTCACAAGATGTCAAAAGCATATTGAGATAGTACCACCTGATCAGACAGACTGTGCAGAAAGGCGACGTTTCGTCCTAAAAGATCGCCTCGAGCCGACAACCTAGCTAATCAGTTTACCAAGTCGTGTGGCATCTAATGTCACTAATAAGCACTTGGCAGGTATGAAATTGGGAGATATGTCTCATCTGCTTTAGAGGAAGTGGGAGAATGTTGTGGAGAATAAGGGTGTGGTGCTCTAAAAACATTTTTTTCTTGTCTTTACGGGCAAGTGGGAGATTGTTGGATGGAGTGCCCGAAAGACAATTGTTGTTTGTCCTAACGGGCAAGTAGGAGATTGTTGGAAGTAGCACCCGAAAGACAATTTATGTAATTGTTTTTATAATTAATAAATGACATATTTATTCTCATCTTATTATTTGCTTTGTGCTTATATTTAATAAACTACTGAAAACCCCAAGTCGTATCATATGTAGCCATATAACTTAGTGTGTGTCACACATGATGATTGAGTTTGTGGTGATACACTTGAACTATTAGTCCGTGGTGAACTTAATCAAAGTATAGGGTCTATTTATTAAACCACCATTAATGCGCCCAGAACACTTTATGGTGTGACCGTCTTATCTGGACCGTCGATATTGGTTATCTAAGTGGGGCATTTATATATGATGTAGTCATATAGGACTGGACCAATTTAATCTACATTTCTCATATAATTCTGTGATTGAGAAATCTTATAAAATCACAAGATGATCATATATGGATTAACCTTCATCCTGAAGTGATTGCATACTCCTACTTGTTTCAGGATAGGGTTTGATGTGTTCGTTAAGGATCGCTAAGAGGCGCGGTCCGAATCACGTTCACGTTGGCACTATTCTGGAATGAGTGAGAAGTGTGTGTCTCATAGATATGGAATCCATTCCTTCCTGCGGGAAGTAGAAAGACAATCCCCTTATTTGTTAATCCTAGAAACAAATCAATCCGCGGAGTTCGTATTGGTTATGAACTATTTGATCACTAGTAGGTTAATAATGGTAAATAAGGATAAAATGTATTGAAGAATGTTTACGGAAATAATACCGCTTCATTGCGGATAGTCTATGGAGGGTTAGTCTATATGAAATGATTATATCAATGGACACTTATCGACTCGACGTTTTGACAATAAGTTATATCTATAATCGATAGAGTTCAGTTCCGGATTTATTGCGGAATAATTCCGGAATTAGTAAGTTGGGTAGAAATATTATGTTCGATGAATATTTTATTCAATTTATCGTAGCTACTGGTTATAGGTCCATGGTCCCCAGGTTGACTCTTAACATGCGAGTGTTTTCTCGTTTTGTGGAACCTCGAAAATAAATTAAATAGTTGGTCTATATAATGAATATGCAATATTATTTATTTGGTAAATAATATGTAATATAGAAAAGACATTTTCTATTAAAATATAATGGCAAAATGGCGCCTCATTGTGAGAAAATTAGGAATTTTCCTAGATTATGTCACATGTGTAATTAATTAATTAATTATTTGTTAGATAATTAATGGATAAGAGATAAGAGATTGATTTTTGGGGAATTATCTCTTATCTTATGGAAAATATATTTTCCTTAATGGGAATAGGTAATTGTATTGTGAAAAGGATAACTCTCTCTTGACTAGTTACTTTTCTATATAAAGAGAGTTCCTCCCAACACAATTACACAACATAATTTGCGCCACAATCATTAAAAAGGAAGAGAAAAATTAGTTTCTTGTTCTAGCCATTAGGAGGAGAGGAGTTTTTCTTAGAGCATATTCGAGGATATTTTACTTCGAGGATTGACGTACACCGGTGTGCTTGGAGATACAACTAGGAAGATCACAACTTCTCTCCGGTTGGGGTAAATCTACTAACCTTCTTGTAGGTTAATTTATTATGCGAATCATATTGTGATAAAATCGAAAAACGAATTTCAATTCGTAGCTTCCGATGTGCATGATCGAGCGTCTCGATCGGTGCTGTGAATCTGATCTGACGATCCAACTATGGATCGGATCCGGATTCGGGTTTCTGTATATCTAGCAATTAATGGGGAGCTTATGGATTATGGCTTAATCTGTGTTCTGCCGGAAATCTTTATTGTATATGCGGTAGTTGATGGGGATTGCTCTTGGAGGTACATTCCGCCTTGATACTCTGCTCGCGACGAGCAAAAGGCTAGTGGGGGGGTAGTTGATGATGGTTAAAATAGTCTATCCTACGGAATCAACATTCTATCCATTATGAGCTAAAAATAGTTGTTTCGACCTATAAATATGAACCATTTAAGTTGAATATCATATGCCGGGTTCGTGAGTCGAGAAATATGCACTTAACGTTTATTTCGTACGTTATTTGATTATTTTAGGATACAAATATTGGGCTGAGCATGGTGGACGAATCTGGAGTGGAATGAACGAGGAATGGGCCTAAGGTATTCCAAAACATTCCAAGTTAAGTCGGCAGAGAAAAAAAGGACAAAATTGCCCTCGGTTTACCGAGAATGGGCACCGACTTACCGAGGTTCCAGATCCTTCCGAAACGCATTTTCTTGGACGAGGGTTGATCTAGATGTTTCTAAGTCGGTTTAGGTAGCTATAAATAAGAGATTCACCTCAGAATTCAATGTAACATTGGTAGTACACAATTTTCAAGGCAAAATTATGCAATAAAAGTTCTTTGTTCTTTATTTTATTATTTTATGAGTTCTGGTTGGAGAGACGACGGAGTCGTCACCTAGGGAGAGATCCGAGGGAGATCTACGCTCGTCTTCGAGGGTATGATTTTCTGTCTTTTCCAAGATGTAGATTTGTCGTTGTTCTATTCGACTAGTATGTTTCAATTGCTTATTTATTTTAATTACATAGTAGTTAGTTTATTTTACCCTATGTGTTATAGATCTAATTCGTTGGTGAAGAAATAATGAAATAGTGGTTGCGTTCTTCAGATCTCCGACGGTCTTTATCGCTAGATCTGAATACCTAGTAAATCCTAATTCATTGTAATCGGCGCCAGCTACGTTGATCGATAGATTTAATTTACATGTTAGTAGCCTGATCAACTATTTGCATGTCTTCGTAAAATTAGCATAAAATACGAATAGTGAAGTGTTAATTTGGACATTATCTTGATGGACCCTAGGAACGTGTTGATCAGTGTCGACAGCTGTCTAAGCGGCTTAGCGGTATGAGTTAGCGCTCAATATCGACAGCTCTAGTTCTTTATGCATATGGGCTATTACGGACCAATTAAAGAGAGTAGCTTGCGTATAGATTGTCTACTACCATGGTCGGAGTAGATAGGGTTAGGAGGTGTACTCGTAGCTAAACAATGAATTAGAATTCACCAACGGGGAGGACTATTGCATGTGTGGGGGGAATAACTAATTACTCATAATTGAACTAATACATTAGAAACTCTTGTTTGCTTTGTGAGAACTAGCGTAACCTTGTTAGTTTGTGGCACCAGTTTTACTACCGTCTATATTATAGTTGGTCGTAGACCGTTAGTTGTGACAAGCTCAATCTTGATAATTGGATGTTCTTACGAGTCTCTGTAGGATCGACCTTGACTCGCCAGTACTCTACTATGATAGACCTAGTCATATTGCTAGTAAGTGCTTTGCACACGATCATTATATTAGCATTCAAGGGCACTACGCATGGTGCTACTCACCATGAAGTATCATTTTCAACCTATCAGTGGATCACACCGATAGCCCCAGAAGTCTATTCTAGTAGACTCCGATAGTGTACACGTTCGGTGAAGTCCCTCCGCACCTAGAGACTATTCTGGTAGACTTACCGAGTTATTCACTTTATCTGACCGCCCACACATCGCGATATAGACTTGTGCCTTACCAAGAATGGATTTACATTTAATCTTTTTACTACACAAGTATGTTTGTTATTATGTTGTTAACTAGCCACCTAAGTGTTTTCAAATAAGCTCCCTCACAACTCCTACTCTCTTACTTCGAACCCTAGACACGGACAAGACCTAGCACATACGCAGACATTGATGAATTCTAATTCATCAAAGCACAGGCCATTCATACTCTTCCGACGGTCCCAAACTTCAACCCTTAAGAAGCATTCATTCGGTGCCGGAACTAAACGCATCAGAAGCTTAATGATGGCTTGTTCATGTTCATATAATGTTATTGGATGAAGGAACAAAATTCAAGACAAGATTCGGGGCTTAAAACATGCTAAACACCAAAAACAGGGTCAGTGCACCCGCACTGCACATTAGTGCACTCGCACTGAGCAACCAGAAACTCCCCAGATCTTTTTGCTGATCCAGTGCGCTTGCACTGGCCTCTGTGCGCTTGCACCGGCCTCTGGTGTTCTTGCACCTGACACCAGAACTCAAAAACAGACATCTTGCCTCCTCGGTGCGCCCGCACCAGCCTCTGGTGCGCCCGCACCAGCCTCTGGTGCGCTTGCACCGAGCGCAGTAACTCCCAAAAACTCAGTTTTGTGCACTTTAGCGATCTTCACTCGATTCCAAAAAAGTTTAACACCAACATACACATCAAAACAATAGAAAAACATATCTTTTACACAACCAAACATCACATACTTTTCTAACATAAAGTAGGAATGATTTTGTTGGTCCCTTGAAAAGGCCGACACAAGTTTAAAGGGGGGGGGTGAATAAACTTGTCACCAAAAACTTGACTTAAACACATATTATGTTCAGTTTTAAACTTGTGTGGAGTTAAGTTAACTAAGATAAGTATAAATCAATCTGACTTATGCTTAGACTGAGTTAACATGCAGCGGATTAAGTTTTAGCCTTTTTAACTGATCTTGTTGTATCTAAGAAAAAGCTTGTTACGCAAAACTGAATTCTGATGAATGTTAGTTTGTGTGCTGTGTGAGTATCAATAAGTTCTGTATGCTTGAACAAACTGTATAAAATCAATCACAAGTACAGAAATGTAAATAACAGTAAGTATATGCGTAAAGTAAGAAAGGCAAGAAATTATAGAGGTTTCAGGTGGTGTAATCCTACCAGTCCTCTCTTCGCCTGTGATGACGGAGGAAAATTTCACTAGAACACTTTGAGGTAGATCGGTTACAAGAAGTCCTAAACTAATAGTCCTTGAATAATCCATAGCTTCACTATCTAAGCAACTACAGAACAGGTAGAATTGCTGCTCTGCAACTGCTTGTACTGGTCCTTAGAGGGTTGTATTTCCTCTTCTCCAGCTCCACCACAAACACAGTCTACCCGACTGCAAAAACAACAAATGTCCTTAGAAAATCCCAGACCGGATTGCTTCACAGTCTTAACCTTTGATTAAGATCAAAGCAAGACAAAACAAAAACTAGGCGTAGGATAACAAAATTCCAACCAAAAATACATATAGTCATTTTCAACAAATACAAAGCATATGTAATAAATCAGACGTTCACCCCGGTGTGTGTGCATAGCCATATTAAACTTCCACTAAGTCCAAACTTGAAAATTTCAAAGCAAAACTAGCTAATACCCCCTTCAAACTAGAGATAAATGATACTTATAAGATGCACCCTACAAAATGTGACATATCCCGAAAAAGATGATGGAATATATTTAGGACCTTTCTGACATACTCAAAGGATAATCCCTACAGCATATCTATCAGTTTATACTGGGGATAAGATAGACGATAACTTAGTCTTATATCCATTTCATAACAATTTACTAGTTGATTTAACTATTTCACTTTTAAACACACATCAGAATGAGCTCTTGCCCTGTCATAGCAGAATAGGATATTCGAGATATACCCTACCTTACTCCAATCATAAGGAAGCTTTTTCTGACTGTCGTGAGCTTTTAGTCATCATAGTGGTATAGGACATACGTGGTATACCCTACCGCACTCAAATCATCGACTAGCTTTCGACACACCCAATAATTCTTCATATTTTTCAACTTTTTCGTTTGAGAATAAGTCACGTGTTACTTATCACATTCAAACCTTAGATATTCACAGTATATCATACTTCGGATCTAAATACAAACTATCATAAATCTCAAGATATATACGTAGCACTAAGCACATGACTTATGAGAAAATCAGAAATCACTCGTCAAAAAGGGGTATAACTTTATAAATTAGCTCATCGTTCACTATGGCTTGTGAAAAATAGATCTCAGGTGAAACAACTAACTTATCAAACATATGATATATAGCTTGGATGACTATAAAAATAACGAACATTGAATCGAATTGCCTACTCGGGACAAAACAAAAACAAAAATGTCGAAAAACTTTGAAAATTCTAGCTCATTTTGCATAGATAGCTCATTTTGCATAGACTCGTAACGAATTAAGCAAATGTATAGATACATATCAAATCATTCCCCTCCCCCACACTTAAATGACAACATGTCCTCATGTTGTGCAGAATTAAAGAAAATATAAAGGACTTAGCTGATTGTAGTTCAAAGGTGGCAATTATGGAAGTGGTCCGGATCCAGATCCAGAAATGCTTGAAGAAATCGGTAGACTGTGGACCATCCACCGGAAAACTGGCTTCATCTAAAAGCTCACAATTGCTATCGCAAATATCCTGCACACTTGAAAAACAAAACAAAACGGACCTCGGGGGATAGGGGGATATAACATGGAAAAATAAATCATAACCAAGATAGAAGCACAAGATATAATTGCTCAGATAGAACAATCACCACACATGGAAAACACAGGACACCTAAGCGTCAAACATAAAGCCACAGAAGATTTACAATACAAATAAGCCCAACATGTGCATACAGAAATGAGGATAGAGGACACTACAAAGTAGCAGGGCTAGGTGCACTAAAAAGATAAATAAAAATAAAAGAAAAAAAAACAGAATAAAATACAATGCAACTAAATGATATGCAATTATACTAAAAAGGCAAAAAGAAAATAAAGAAAATAAACTAGCCCAACTAATTCCATAGATGTCGCCCTAATCTAAGCACGGTCAACAATATAAACGTCTACTAAATAACGCCACAGAAGCGTAACAAAATTTGATTATGCAAAGCCACAGAAGCTTGCCATGTGAAGTGTAGACGTGCCTTTAACAACCCTAACACCCTAGATAGACGACAAAAGGAACAACATAAGTCAAATTGGAATCACATCTAACTAGGTGAGTTACTCAACATGGACTGCAATAGATGGAAAGAAAACCATAACGGTGAAAGAACAGGACATCTATGCATATACAAAGGCCACAGAGGCTCACAATAAAACATCCATGTCAATTAATGAAGCATGTATATAAAAATTAATCAATTATTTAACATGGATTAGTAGATGGAAAGATGTAAACATGCAAGTTCAGAACATCTACGCATATATAAAGAGGCCACAGAAGCTCGTATGAAAATATCCATGTCAAATAAAGCATTAAAAATCAAGTCAAGAAAAATTTGGAACCTGAACGTGCGTTCCTTCTTTCAAACGGGCGTTCGCCTGGAATTTATGAACGGGACGGGCGTCTGGATAAAACCGGACGCTCGTCTAGTTGCCCTAAGACTTAACAGAATAGGTGCATGTTGGACGGACGGCCGTCCACTCACTATGGACGCACGTCTGATAACCACAAAGAGTGGCCGGGCGTTCATAGAGAGTAGACTCCCGTCTGGTCTTAGCATGATGCACACAAAGAGAAACACGAGCAACCTCAGAAACCCTAGATACTTAAGAAACCCTAGAAATCCTTTATTTATTTATTTAAAACGGAAAACAGAAAACAATAAAAGGGGGGAAAACGTGTGGAAATCATCTGAGCCCAAAATGGAAGGGAAAACAGTGGATTTTGACCTCGAAAACGGTGTTGACCGGCCATAGGCCATTCACCACGTCGTCGGCGTCGGAACGAGCTTTCCGAACTGGGGTCCTGCGCGCCAAACGGACACTCGAGCCAAAAGTTATGGCCAAAATACTAACGAGTGCTAAAACGATCCCTTTTATCCAAAAGTTCGATCGCTAAAAACGTGGAGTCATATAATTCAACCTCAGATGTCCCCGAATCAATGTAGAAACTAGAAAGGATAGAAACAAAAACCTATCTACAAAAAATTCGTAACAAAAACAGAAAAATTAATAATGAACTGGACAACCGCACCGATTCCCCGGCAACGGCGCCAAAAACTTGTCACGGATTTTATCTAACAAAACAAACAAGTAATAAAATTTATAAATCCGGTATTCCCCAAGTGTAGGGATCGTAGTATAGCGATTAATACCGGAGTCGATCTCAGGGAATCGGGGTGTCTAGTTCATTAATTTTCCTAAGATTGTTACCATTATTATTAAAACCTAAACGAAACGAAAAGATAAACTGGACAGAGGATTGTCAGTCCAAAGCCAGGAAGGATAAAAGCAAAAACGAAATCTAAACTATAAACTATAAAATAAACAGTAAACAAGAAGATGATCATGGTGATTAAACAATCGAACAAGTAATTATCCACCGATCCCGCAACCCTCAATTTCCTTTCTTAAGTTATCTTGTGATGATTTAATTAAAGATGTGGTCCACCTACGGAGGTATGAATTCCTACTCTCGTAGATAATTCGCCTATCAATCTCTCATCTCTCGATCTATAAGATTGACGCTATCAAAACAAGGTGTAAGATCTCTCAATCTAGCAACCTAGATATTCAACCTATCAACTCTCGTTATGTCAAGATTAAAAATCCCATCTTTCCTATGGTGATCTAAGGTCTACACCGACTCTCGTCATACGGTAAACATCAATAACAATTCATCTTTCGATATTGATTGCATAGCACATAAGCATAGGAAAAATACAACTTTAATCAAATTCACAAAACAAATCTAGATTGAAAAGAAAGAACCTGCTGAAACGGATTCACATGGTTTGAACAATTGCTCAGCCTCCAAGCATTCAGCATAAAATAGTAGCAAAACGAAATAAAACGGAAAAGAAACGACCACCCTCGGCCGGCCAAGCACCAAGGCTCAGCCGGCCGAGGTGACTTGATCTCGAAATTCGGGTTTTCTGTGTATGCGGCTGTATAAAATTATATGTCCTAGAGTTTACAAAGCGCTGGTATTTATAGAAAATAAAGTCGGCTGCTGTAAGTCGGTCGAAGGATGCCCGTCCGTCTTGTTGGACGCCCGTCCAAGATACCTTGGACTTGCTTCAGACGCCCGTCCACTTCAGCGTCCAAACTCTCTGAATCAACTTCCCTCTCCTGGACGCTCGTTCACTATTCCGGACGCCCGTCCACCTGGACGGGACTTGGACGCCAGTTCAGCTGGATCAACAACTTGATTTCTTCATCTTTATCCTTTCCTTTCTATCCAAATTCATCATTATCTCTTCTCCTCTTCATTAATCCGATTGTTAACCTCTTTTAATCCTCTTTTTGGTCGAAATTGTGTATCTAAAATTCTACACATTGCAAAATGTAGTATCTTCCAAATCAATATAAAACCCTCAATTTTACACATAAATCATACAATTTTGCAACTAACCCATTAAAAACATCACTTGCTCAATACTTCAATATAAATCTCGATTTCTATGAAAAACATCCAGATATGGGGGAAATTGACATAAAATATATCCTTATAAAACGTATAAAATCACCCTTAACACTTAACCTTTGATTAAAATCAAAGTTGGGCTCAGAATCAAGTAAATGATTCTTGCTTGTGGTTCTTCAAAGTGTTGATTTCTTAATAAATTCTTTGTAGCTTGAACATTTGGACGATTTCTTGATGAATTCTTTGTAATTACGATGATAGCAAAAGATGAACAGAACTTTGGCTCGATAATTCTCAGATTCTTGATTTTTCGATTCTATTCGGTTGTTCTGGTGTTCGGTTAGTCTTGATCCTTGTTGCAAAGTCCTCTATTTATAGTGTGCAATTCCAACGTTCATCTTGTTTGAATTTGAATTGTTTTAGCTATCAACGGCTATATGTCAAATGTTAGTGACCATTCTGACATGTCAGTCTATCATCCAATGAAAATGCTTGATTTGTAATGTTTCGATTCCCTTTCATGTCTTGGATGTCTTCAGCTTTAAAACTGAGTGTCTTCCGTTTTAAGCTTCATAAACTTAGTAGGCCAGTCTTCAGTCTTTAACTGAGTTTTTCACTCTTCTTCAAACCTTCGTACACTATTTTTCATCTGATTTATATTGACTTAATCAAAGTACACCATAACTCTTAAATTATCTAAGATATCATTGTCCTTATGTATCTTAGTCTTCATACAAGATCTATAAAGTCAGTTCAGGCCATCACAGACTTACCTGAATTCTAACTTTACAATATCGGCTTTAATCCTTCATAAACTGAGTTTAAACCCTCGGTTCTTTTATCCTTCAATAACTAAGTCTGTGTCCCTCAGCCTTCTTAACTAAGTTTGTCCCCCCAGCCTTCTGCTTCTAGATAAACCAATTGAGTCTGTGTCCCTCAGCGAACTCATCTTCTTCAGTTCTGAGTATATCTCAGTTTTTGGCTCTGAGTAACACATTTAGTTTCTTGTGAAATGTCAGTTTCTATGATTTCCAGTTTTCTATATGATTTCTAGTTTTCAATTCTACGACTCTCTATCTATTACAGTGCTTGTTTGATTCAACCTATACAAAGATCAGACTCTAATAAATCTTATACATATCATTTATAGACATATTTTAGATTTTCTCTATAACAGTTAGTTTCAGCACTTCATCAATGAGGTATAAACAAACAATTAAATAAATAAAGATGAATCATCATCAAAACTCAAATTTTATTTCTAACAGATTTATAACATTAAAACACCACAATCACTCAACCTTAACCATCATATACCTAATTACACATTTGGAAGGGCCTCCTACCGGTTCAAGGCAAAACTCCAAGACCAAAACCTGCAGCACTTCTGGAAACCTCAACCAAAGCCTAATTGATCACAATTACACTTGAATTAATTGATGATCAAAAGCTTCTAAACTATTAGAACTATAAATTCACCCTCATAGACCAAAAAAAACATGCTCAAACTTTGATAAAACCATAGTTAGGGCAAAATTTATACCTTCTCAAAGTCCCAACTTTTCTATATCACCTCGATACTCTCTTCCTGCTGATTCCGAGCCTTCAAACGATTCTGAAATCCGACAAATATTTGGTGAGATGTTGAAAGAAGTCTCCTCCTTTTCTTTCTTTCTATTTCTCTAAATTTTCCCTTCAAAGTTCGAACATAGGCTCCTCACAAAACGGATGTCTGATAACCTTCAAGTGAATGAGAGGTTATTTTCAAAAGAGAAACTCCCACTTAAAAGCCACTAACTCCCCTTTTTAATTCCAATAAATCCATAAATTCCCATAAATATTAATTACCTTAATTAATATTTTCTTTTTATAAAACTTTAATCCATATATATATATATATATATATATATATATATATATATATATATATATATATATATATATATATATTCTCTCCGATTTTCAAACACTCATATATCTTGATCTAGATCTCCAAGAGTGATGAAAATTTAACCGATTTTTTTATAATGCTCTTCCTTTTGAGACTTGGTTCGATATAAGTACATTGTTTTTCATGATATTTACTGTCGAAATTCACTCAATGAATCCCAAAAATCAGTGAATTTCGACAGTGAATTTCGACAACGGATTTTCTGAAATCACATCGGAATATGTTGAAGGGGGAATGAGGGAGAATGACAGAAATATTTCATCAATTGAGTAGAAGGACAGTCTTTTGAATTTTTGCATAAAAGACAACTATTTATTCACTGTCGAAATTCACTTGTGTTCGAAATTCACTGCCGAAATTCACTGTCGAAATTCATTAATTTTCAAAATTCATTGTCGAAATTCACTGATTTTCAGGATTCACTGTCGAAATTCACTGATTTCGGGATTCACTGGTTTTCGGGATTCACTGTTTGTCCTTCTCGCTATAAAAATTATGTAGTTGTCCTTCTCCCTATAAAAAATATGTAGATGTCCTGTTACTTAAAAATATTCCAGATTGTGTCATTATCCCTAATTTCCCATATGTTGAATGTGGTCTCAAAATAAAAAGCATGAAAAAATAAAAAAAATTGATGAAAGAATTTTCAAATTTGAAGTTCTAGATGGAGAGATATAAATGTTTAAAAAGATGGATGTGAGAGAAATTGTGTTGGTTATTTATTTATTTTTGTAGAAAAAAAGGCGGATGAATATTAAAAAAAATAGTTTTGTATCTTATGCAAATGTTTTCGAAAGCCGTCTTTCTCCTCAATTAATAAAATATTAGTGTCTTTATCCTTTTAATTTAAGGGCCAATTATTTAAAAGGACTGATTTTCAACTTATTAGGGGTAATAGGACACTCCGAAATCTTATTTAGTTATAAGGACATTCTAATTTTAAGAAGGAAACTTATTTAGTTATAAGGAGACATTCTAATTTCAAGTGGATAAAGAGGAAGAAGGAAAAAAAAGAGGGGAAAAAAAAGCGTTTAAAGTAATAATAAATAAAAAAACATAACAAAACAAAAAAAAAACTTACTGACACGCATGGTTTTTTTTTTGTTGGTTTCTTTTTTGTTTTATAATTCACCATATTTCTAAAGAAATTGGGATCGTCTGCCGTATCCCCCTCTGCTGTGCGGCTGCTGTGATACAAAACGGCGCCGTTTTGTATCACAGCGGCGTCGTTTTGATGATGAAATTTTTTTTTAAGCTCGGATCGTCGTTGTCATACAAAACGGTGCCGTTTTGTATCACAGCAGCGCCTGCTGTGTGTGATTCACGGCAGAGGATCCGCCCCCATTTCTAAAGGTCATATATTTTGATCTAAAACTCGGATTATCATAATTTTTTCACTAAAATTCATATTTTTTCTTCTTCTTTATTATAAAATCAAATTTGATATTTTTCCGAATAAATTTCATAAAATCAATTTTTTTCTTCATAAAAATCGACGTGACGTATTGATCAACGTCATGCATTGACCACCTACCCGGATGCATTGGCCACCGGGATCCATTAACCACCCCGATGCATTCACCGCCGCGATTCATTGGCTACCATGATGTATTGACCGCCGCGATCCATTGACAACCTTGATCAGTGACATCTCATTGTAGCAATTTATGCAATGACGTCTCATTGTAGCGATTTATGCAGTGACTTCTTATTGTAGCGATCTATGCAGTGATGTCTTATTGTATCAAATTATGCACTGACGTGTTATTGTAACTGATATACTCGGATCTGAATGGGGCCCTGTTAATCCATATTGGGCCTACACTCTTGGCCCATCAACATAGGTAAATGGGCTTCTATCTCCTCTGGAAGCTGCCACAGCCATCACTTACCCGCTAGCTACAATCCGGGTTATGTCCGCTAACGAAGAAGCCGGATCCCCGTCCGCCGGGCCCTATGTCGGATCCACCTTCTCCATGAGATTTCTACCCATATAGTCAGGATTATTTCAAGACAAGGCACAAATGAGTTCGCCAGTCCTATCGATCCATTCTACCCGCTGCCCGCCATTCTTATCGATCCAGCTGGACAAAACAGCTGGACACTCCTGACAGCTAGCTAGGACACTTGTATGGCATGCATAGCTAACTTAGCAATGTACCCTCAGTTGTCTTATCGATGAACAATAGACCGACTTACTTTATTAGCCTATAAATAGGGATCACCTTGTAATAGAAGGAGCATCTCAATCTCTGAAGCTTTTATTTAATACAAGCAGAAACTCTGCCAATTTGTCGACTAATTCACTTGTTCTTCACAGCTACTTAAACCGCCACCACTGTTCTTAAATCCCCACCGTGTCCTCACCGTAGAAATCACACGTCACAGCCTTATATCCACAAGATAAACACTGTTACCGCAAATCTGGTGTTCAGCGCAACATCAGTTGGCTCCGTTACCGGGAAATCATCATCATTCAGCTTCTGGAGATCATTTGCTTCACCACAGAAGCGATTTCATAGTGTCTCAGGCGAGGTTCTCATCATCTTCGGTCTATCAGTCATTAAAGCTTTGATATTTGGGGATAATACAGCCCAGAAACCGCTGCTCTCCTCATCTCAACAACCCACACAGAAGAAATCACCAACCTCATCGCATACTCACGCTTGAGCCCATCTTTAATACCCAGGTTGGTTTTTACACCCCTTTTATCGGTTTCAGATCTTCAAGTAAAGAAAGTTTAGTTATTTTAAGCCATCAGCTACCTGGAGAACACAAACAACTTCCGCCCAAGTATTACCAGAAAAATACCCACACAAATCATAAGGTCATGGCTGGCGGGAAAAACTTGAACCCAGCAACACCGACTAAACCAGTCAATCAACGCCCGACACGTGGAGCGAGCACGCTGCGTGGAGAGGCTAGTCGAAGGGTTATGTTGGATGGGGCAGATGTCAACCCTGCCCTCACAACCGACATGCGAGCATACATACGGGAAAGAGCTAAAGCCCGCGAAATACATGAGGAGGCGATCAGGAAAAACAAAGGAAAGGGAATCGCTGGGACATCTAACCCAAATAACGAACAAGAGGCCGTTTCAACAGGGGGAGCTCCCCCACAGCAAGATGCATACAGAATAGCTCTACAGGCACATATGGAATACGTAGAAGAAATGCGAATGGGAAATACATTGCTGATTGCTGAGGGATTACCACCCTAACCTATCCGCAAGTTCAACCCTCCCCAACCCGCACAAACAGAGATACAGCCAACTTTCATTCCTCCAAAAACCGTTCAATCCCAACGGTCAGAAATGGAAGAAAGCAGCCATGCAACGTCTCAACCAAGAGGAGATAGAAGATCAGCACTTGGTCGGCTGGGGCCCGTGGTCGACGACCGTGGTGCAGCCCCAGGGCGACCACGGAATCCTCGACAGGTTCGTACTCGCACAGAGGGACATGGGGACTCGCAAGATCAGGGAGGGCATATGGCGTTCCCGCCAATACCCCCAACTCAAGTAGAAATGGGCATCATGAAAAAACAGATAGAGGAGCTACAGAAAGGTACAAAGGGGGTTAAAGTGGTTCCGACGTGGGGAACGAGTGTGCTCCATCCAAGTATATTGAAAGCGGCGCCAAGAGGGGGGACTCACTACCCCAATTTCATTAACTACCATAGAGCTACAGATCCTCTAGATTGGCTGTCATCTTTTCAAAGCAGAATCAGTTTATGTACCTCTAGCGACGAGGCCTGGTGTATAGCGTTCGTAGGGTCGATGCAGGATCGGGCAGCATCTTGGATCCGCAGTCTTCCTCCGGGTTCGATTCTATCATGGGATGATTTGATCAACAAATTTATAGCAGAATTCAGGTCAGTAGGAGGACCCAAAAAGACACACATCGACCTACATGAGGTTAGACAAGGCGACAACGAAGGCACCCGCAGCTATTATGAACGATTTTATAAAGTATATGAGCTAACGAGGGGTATAGCAGACAACGTGGTCATGAGCAGTTTCGAAACAGGGCTGAAGCCGGGGTACTTGAAATCTTATTTTGCTTTATCACCACCAGCGAACCTGCAAGAAATGATGAGTTCGACTAGGAAATACATCGCAACGACGGGAAACGAAGGAGCGTCTTCGTCCAACAAAGGCAAACAGAGGGCTGAGCGTAGCCTGCCGAGGGATACCCGCAGAGGGGCAGATCGGGAAGTAAAAAAGCCCGAAAGGTTCAAGGAGGAGCATTTCACGCCGCTCAAAATTTCCTATTCTCAAGTGTTGAATGAGATAAGAGACGAGATACCTGAGCCATATCCGATGGTACCAGATACACGCCGCGATGCATCCAAATTTTGTGGCTATCACAGAGATAAGGGCCATACGACAGACGAGTGTATTCAATTCAAACGAGCGATTGAGAAGTTATTAGCTCGCGGGCATCATGATCACCTCAAACTAGATGCCGGTGGTCCGGACAGAGGAATCGACGGGCTCGCCGCTTGACAGAACATCGAATGATAACTGAGCCTCCTCCCAGTAACAATCAGATCAAGAATCGTATTGGCTCCATTAACAAACACGTGGAGAAGCCTATAGTTTTGCGGGGGAGCGAGCAACCCCTTGCCTTTACTCGAAGTGAGCTGGTGACTTCGACCAATACAGAGGATATGTGCCTTTGCATTTCAGTGGTCGTTAATCGGGCCTGTGTCAATAGAGTGATGGTCGATACTGGAGCTTGCCGCGATATTTTATATTACAACTGTTTCGAAGAGTTGGGGTTTAGCGATTCTAATTTGAGGCCACATAATGGCACCCTTGAGGGTTTCACCAATCATAAAATACAGGTAAAGGGGGCCATCGACCTGGATGTACAGATGGGAGATTATGCACCCTTCCGCACGGAAAAGGTGATGTTTCTGGTAGTCGATCTTCAGTCCAATTATAATATGATAATTGGGACACCAGCCTTGAAACAATTTCAGATGGTGACTTCCATCCCACATCAGCGGGCAAAATTTTATGTTGGGGATAGGATCGGAACGTCGATCAGCGAACCTGCAGCTATCCTAACTTACATACATGAAATGAGAACGGGGAATAAGAAAGCACGAATCGAGAAACCACCAAACATGGAAAACATCGGCATGATCAGGGTCGCTGTCGATCCTGAGCCAGTTAAGGTGGAGTGTGAAACATTGCAAGTTAGGGATGAACCTAATTTCACAGCAGAAGATGAATTACTCGAGGTAGTCATCAACGACGAATATCCCGAGCAAAAGGTCAAGATAGGAGCTCGGCTAAGTCCTGTGGAAAGGGAGAAATTGATACAACTGCTCAAAGAAAATATGAGCGCATTTGCCTGGGTAGTTACAGACATGCAAGGAGTCGAAGCAGACGTCGCTCTACATCATCTTAACGTCGATTCTACTTTCAACCCAATACAACAGCGAGCGTGCCAATTTTCAACTGAAAAGGAAGCGGCGGTGAAGGTAGAGGTCGGAAAGCTTCTACAAGCAGGGATCATAAAGGAGCTCGCCTATCCTACTTGGTTGGCAAACGTTGTTATGGTAAAAAAGCACAATGGCAAATGGAGAATGTGCGTCGACTTCATAGACATCAACAAGGCTTGCCCCAAAGATCCATATCAGCTTCCCCGAATTGATCGGTTAGTAGACTCTATTTCTGGCTTTGAAGTTTTAAGTTTCTTGGATGCATATTCTGGGTATCACCAAGTACGAATGGCTGAATCCGACAAAGAGAAAACGGCTTTCAGAGCCGCTGGAGGGTTATTTTATTATGAAATTATGCCATTTGGGCTGAAAAATGCGGGTTCGACCTATCAGCGAATGGTCAACAGGGTCTTCAGTTCGCAGATAGGCAGAAATATGGAAGCTTACATAGACGACATGGTTGTCAAGTCCGCTGGGGACGGTCATGCCGCCGACCTTCAAGAAACTTTCAACAATGTCCGAAAACACTCGATGAAGCTAAATCCGGCCAAATGTACTTTTGGTGTCCAGGCGGGCAAATTTCTGGGGTTTATGGTTAGCCGTCGTGGCATCGAGGCTAATCCAGAAAAGATTCAGGCTTTAATAAACATGCAAGAGCCTACCACTATCAAGGAAGTTCAGAGGCTTAATGGCCGCATCATCGCGTTGGGTCGGTTTATATCAAAGTCAGCGGAGAAATGTCTTCATTTCTTTAAGATTCTCAGAGGCGACAAGACTTTCTCATGGAGTGCAGAGTGTTCGCAGGCGTTCCAAGCTCTGAAGGAGTATCTAGGGAAACCGCCTCTTTTAGTTAGTCCTGTAGAGGGAGATGTTTTGTTTTTGTACTTAGCGGCTTCAGACCGGGCTGTTGCCGCCGTTCTTGTCAAGGAGGCCGGAACCCTCCAAAATCCCGTCTATTATGTAAGCAAGGCTCTCAGTCTGGTGGAGAGTCGCTATTTTAATATTGAAAAATTAGCCTACTCGCTTGTCATTGCTGCCCGCAAACTCAGGGCCTACTTCACTTCACACACTATTATTGTCTTAACGGATAGTCCAATGCGCCAAATATTGCATAAGCCGGATCTCTCGGGTAGACTTCTCAGATGGGCTATCGAAATTACTGAGTTCGACATACAATATCAACCTAGAAAAGCTATCAAGGGTCAAGCACTTCCAGATTTTATTGTAGAGACAAGTTTCAACTCGCCACAACCTAGTTCGCCATTATCACAAGAGCCCGCGGCAGCCAGAATTAAGCCCAATCAGTGTTGGCATTTATATGTTGATGGGGCGTCTAATCGAAATGGTTGTGGGGCCGGAGTAATTTTGATGGAACCCGGAACGACGGAGGAAATCGAAAAGGCTTTAAGGTTCGAGTTCCCGGCTACCAACAATCAAGCTGAATACGAGGCAGTTATAGCCGGGCTCAAACTAGCCAAGGAGTTAAATGTGGAAAATGTTGAAGTCTTTTGTGATTCCCAACTCATCGTCAACCAAATCTCAGGGGACTATGGCACGCACTGTGGTATTCTCGAGAAGTATGGTGAGATTGGTCGACGACTAAAAAGCAATTTTAACTATTGCGAGTTCATCAGAATTCGAAGAGAGGACAACGAGCGAGCAGACTATCTCTCCAAACTATCACTCAAGGGAGAGATTGCAGATCCCTCAATAATGATTGAGTATCTAGCCATACCCACTATAGAGGAAACACAAATCATGGAAATCGACACACCAGCGCCGACTTCATGTTGGATTGATGAGGTCCAGACTTACATAGAAACAGGCATATTACCAGAGGGGGCGGACAAAGCTCGCGCACTTAAGAAAAGAGCGGCTAGGTACATTATAAACAACGGAATACTCTACAGAAGGTCCGCGACAAGGCCTCTTTTACGATGTGTCCGAGAGGAAGAGAGCAAGACAATCCTTATCGAACTTCACCAAGGAGTATGTGGGGGTCACCCCGCTAGCCGCTCCTTGGCGCAAAAGGTTATAACCGCAAGGTATTATTGGCCAACAATTCTTAAAGACTCAGAAAAATTGGTTAGAGAATGTCCAGAGTGTCAAAAACATGCGGATATCCCCCGGATACCATCTGTCGAACAGAGCATCGTGTCCGCACCATGGCCTTTCGACATGTGGGGACTCGATCTCATTGGACCTTTTCCACCAGGAAGAGGTGGATGCAAAGTTATCATATTAGCTGTGGATTATTTCACAAAATGGATTGAAGCAAAACCTATGGTCAAGATAACCGCAAAAGCGGCGGGTTATTTCTTACACGATCAGATTTTTTCACGTTTTGGCATCCCACGGGCAGTGGTATCAGATCATGGCCCACAATTTAGGAAGGACTTCTCAAACCTTTGTGAGGAATTCAAGGTTAAACACTGGCAGTCGTCCGTGGCTTATCCTCAAGGAAACGGCCAGGCTGAGGCCGGCAATAAACAAATAATCAAAATGTTGAAGAAGAGCGTGGACAACAAAGTAAAAGCAGGAGGGTGGGTTGATGAGTTACCCGATATACTTTGGGCACTCCGCACCACGATCAAAACACCCACGGGAGAAACACCTTTTGCTCTTACTTATTGATCAGAGGCCATGACTCCAGTCGAAATGGCTCTACCCAACATCAGGGTCGGTTTGTATGACCCAGCGGATAATCTTTTAAACAGACAGATCGACTTAGATCTAATGGAGGAAAAGAGACTGGCGACATACCATCGACTCGCGAACTACAAGCAAATCGCTAAACAACAACACAACAAGCGAATCCGCGATCATTCATTTAAAGTCGGGGACTTTGTTCTTCGAAATAGAAAGGCCACCGGCATGGAGCCGGATAAAGGCAAGCTAACGGCAAACTGGGAAGGCCCTTATCAAGTCGCGAGGGAGATCAAAAAAGGGACTTATGTTCTCAGAAACCACCAAGGCTACGAACTCAATCGACCTTGGCATGCGGACAACCTCAAAAGGTACTACATGTAATAAATCGGTTAGGGTTATGGCCATCCTCGTTTACGACGTGAGTGGTTAGGCTTCCTTATTTTGCTTGTAATCTTCACTCATCTAGCGGGATGAGTTGAAATTAATAAAGCCCGGTTTTACATTTTCTCTTTGTATAAATTATTATGAATATGTGCGGGTAGAAAGGAATGGTGATCGAAATATTTTTAACAAAAATCTCGGCCAGACTTCAAACTTGTTAAAAATGGGGGCAATATGGGAAAAATTCAAAACGGCCACAAGTTTCTAGTAAATAAGTTATTTCAGACAAGATTCAAGTGGGGTATATCTCAGAGAAGAATCCGAACCAAGTCGACCTGGAATCATATCTAAAACAAGGGGGCCAGATGCTATTATAATCAGATTCAATTTAGTCAAAAATTCAAGCAAAAAAGCGAGCATACATCGAGCGGACAGAAAACAACCTTGTAAAATTATAAAGTCGGACGAAATGCATACTAGTTATTACAAGAGCAAATATACGGATAAAAGTGCAGAAAGGAAAAAGTTATACATATGCAAATTCAGAATAATGTTTCACAAAACAGAGGCAGAAATCTAAGAATTCTCAGGCCGCATCTCTTCATTATGGACATTCTCTTCGCGGAGAGAATGGTGCAGCATCTGATCAGCATTTGTCTCAGATTCGGTGGGCTCTACCATCGGCTCAACTGTTTGCTCTACCTCCCCCCCAGCCTGCTCGCCCTCATCAGCAGCTCTTTCCCTCGCTTCTGTAGCCAAGCGCACACGCTCTCTCAGATTCGCCTCAATCACCGCGGGAACCACCCAGTCAGGATCATACATTGGGACATAGCGCTGAAGCTCAACATCGGAGAAAGGTATGCGGTCATGGAATTCTCTTAGATAATCAGAAAATGGATGGGTGAGAATCCATTCTTCCAAGACATCGAGGTCGGGAGTACCACCGTCATGGGCCAGGACGCACCTCGCGATGTGATAAAACCCTTGGTCATATCCCATCATAAAGCCATCATCAGCAGCGGTCTTGCTCGCGGCCTCAATCTGGCCTTCAACACTTGAGCCTAGATCCTTCAATTGTTTCCGCAGATCCGCACACGCTGCTTGCTCGGCCTCCCAATGAGCTTGAGCCTTTAATACTTTCTGCTTCATCTCCTTCATGGTTTGATCAATGGACTTGCTCTGCTCCACGAGTTCAGAATTAATCCTATTAGCCTCAGCAAGTTGGGACCTCAGTTTCTCATTTTCCGCCTCAGCTTCGCTCAACCGCCCACGAAGACCAGCGGACACTGCGTTTGCGGCGCCAAGAGCTTTCTTGTTATCAATCAGCTCTTTTGCGACATTGGCACTCTCAGCTATGGTATTTCTATAATCATTAACGAACTGCACCAAGCCAGTGCCAACCTAATGGAAGAAAAATATACAGCGGAGTCAATATTGACTTAAGAAAAATAACAATAAGAGGAATGAAAAACAAAAGCAAGAAAGGAGGTTTACCATGCTCACCGTGGCTCCATATAAGCCCCACAAAGCGTCGATACTACCAAGGAAAGCACGGCGGGGATCAGTCTGGTCCGCCATTACAACTCTATCCGCTATCCCGCGGCCTATCTCCAACTGGATGTCGTTTGGGAGACCCCATCTAAAGTGCCTCAGCGGGGGCACATCAGCGATACCCCTGGAGATGGTGCATGCCTTGGGCAGGTCAAGGGGTTGTTTCCGCATGAAATCTTTGTCCAACCATGCGGCGGGAAATCCCCTAGGCCCAACAGGGACTCCAGCAAAGGGCACCACTATCTTTGTGCCCGCAGAAACGACCTCGTCAGCCACAGGTTTTCCTTGGTCAGCGGCTGTCTCCTTGCCTTGGTCAGTTCTTGATTTTTTGGGAGGAGGGACCTCCTACATGTCGCTGACAGCCCCCACGGGATCAATCTCTTCAACGGTGGCCCTCTTCTTCTTATCGCCCGCCGGCGGTTTCGTCAGAAGAGTCTGTTTCATAGATTTGCTCGCCGCGGCTTTCTCTACTACGGGCGGCTGGGATGATTTCACGACCTTAGCTCCAGAAGATCCAGCCGCCGTCGTCTGCAAGTTGACCATGGGGAGGGATGTTTTGACCCCCTTCAACTCAGCAGCTCTCTTCACCTCGCCGACAATCTTTTTCTTTGACAGCTGGCTACGTTGAGCTAATTTGTCCATAGTGCCTGCGGGGAACAAAGTTTATTAGCGACCAGAAGATGTGAAAAGAAACAAATTATGAAAAGAAGCAAAAATAATGCAAGTAAAAATCCTACTCGGTGCCCGCATAGAGGGATCGCCGCCACAAATAACGCACACGGGCATGCGCTTGCCATGGTGACACTCACCATACCAGTCTGGGTGAGTCGGCAGAGATTCGACTAATACCAGGGGTTCGCCAACACCGGCTCCAGGAAGTCCGGCCTGTCTAAGGTAGGGCTGGCCGACGTCTAACAACAACCTCCAATTAAACGCTCGGGCTTGAGGTTCACCTTTGCGGGTATACCCCAGATCATCTTTCAGCTCGGCTATGAAGGTGTCATCATCAAATTGAGTATTGATTTTTACCAAGTGTTCGGTCTTGACCGAGTTCACCGGTAGCTTCTGAAACGGCCATCCTACCCGGGATTCAACCTTCATACACCTCTTATCCCAATCCGCTACCTTGTCCGGAAGATCGAATAACAAACGGGGCCTCCCATGGCTAGATCTACTTCGTGGCTGAATTTGACCGGCCCCACCTTTCCGGGAAAAACTATAAAAGTATAAGAGCACCGGCATCGATGGCTCGCGTCCGCTCAACCTACTGATTATGATAAAAGACATAACCACGCGGACAACCCCTAGGCTAAGGTCGCAGGGCATCACCCGCAGCTCCTCCATGAAGTTAACAAAAAATGGGTCAAAGGGAGGTCTGAGCCCGGCCGCAAAGTGGTCATAGTGTAGCCACAGATAGTCTTGTTGCTCCCGACCACAAACCCACGACACGTTGGTCGCACCCATACTGACAAAACGATAGTCCGCTGAAATGTCATATGCCCCCAACGCCAAGGTATAATCTTCTCGATCCTTGAACTCCTTCCATCGAGATATAAGATCGCCGTCTGCACGCTTTTGCTCTGCGAGTTCATTCTCGACGGCATCGGACCTTTTCCTGGGAGCCCTTTTCTTCTTGGCGGGCTCATCGGCTGTTACGGCTTTCCTCTTTGACACAACAACCTTTGGAGATTTCCTTGGTTTCTCCGACGGCTCAACAACTTCCACGGCTTCCTTGATCTTGCCGCTACGCTTGGCGGCTCCAGTATGTAGAGCTTTCTCCATCCTGGTAAGTAGCCCGCTTAATGCCATTTGGTCGTCATCTTCGACTTCGCCCTCAGCAGCGCCCTCACCAATAACATGGACCTCTGGGTCAGATTCTATACTAATGGGTTCTGGATTCGGATTTTCTTCCATCTCCTCCTCAGCGCCGCTAGAGGAGGCGTCCTCCATACTCACCTCCTCTGACCCATAACCCGCAGCGGCCCTAGCATCTTCGTCTGATTGTGTGTGTTCTGATGACATTCTGGAAAAGAAAAAGGGCAAGGTGGATCAGTTTATCACCCGGACATGGAAATCGGGTCGAGGTGAGAGCAGTCACACCCCGACACCTCGCCCTTCCATCTTCCTTAAACAAATACAAATCCCCAGAAAAACCCCAAGCAATCTACCCAGAAAACCCCCAAATTCTCATAAAAACCCTAAATTCAAACCAGAAAAAGCTTTAAGCAACCCGCATTCAAACTTCTACCCAACAAATGACCAAACTAACAATCGAAGCATACATACATATATGGGTATTTCTGAGTAAAAAAGAGTATAAAATCGCAGAAACACAGAAGGGGCTCATGGTGTTCATCGGAGGAAATTGAAATTACATAGGCAAAATTGCAGGAGCTAAATCACGACATTCATGTCTTAAGCAGGAACAGACGGTAACAAATGCATAAATCGATTCAGAAAATGATAAAGGAATGAAAATTCGTACCTGTTTGATGATGGAAGTAATGAAGTGTTGATCTCTGACTAGGATGAGTGCTTGCCGGAAACCTGCTTGCAAATCGCCGGAGTTCTTGATGCAATCGCCGGAAGAATTTATCGGAAAGAAGAAAAGGGAAAAGTGTAAGTGTTTGGGGAGTTACCTCTATTTATAGAGGGAAAATTGAGGGGGAACAACACTTGGGATTCAAAATTCAAACGTCATAATGGCAGGAACGGTTACCGAATTTTTCTCCGCCAATCAGAGCTAGGGACGGTTCAGTTCCAACCGCCGTGTCAGAGCACGTGACTGATGTGACGTTTCGTGTACCGATACATCCGTTTGTACATACCAACCGTTCAAGCCTCTCCTAACGACCATCAACTTAACCGCAGAATACGCGACCTTGGCGTATTACTATTCTCTCAACATTATTTCAAGCGACTATCACCAATCAATGCCCGCTGTGGCTTATCCTAACAAAGCACATTTGATAGAGCGTTATCACTTAAATAAGCCCGACAGAGCGTTGTCGGCGATCAAGTCTGTCCGCTACAGATGCGCAGCATGTAATCGGTAATTCGCTACGCGATACTAACACTGATTCAAGCCCGATAGAACATTATCGGCAATCAAGCCTGTTCGCTACAAATGCACAGCATATAGCTAGTGGTTTTCACCAACACTGGTTCAAGCCCGATAAAACGGTATCGGCATGCCTCTGTCACGAGTGACCACAAAATGGAGTTTCATCTGAAGTTCTCCTTCAAGTTCTACTCTCCGCCTTGGCGAACACGCCAAGCACAGAGTAGGGGGCCATTGATATACTCGGATCTGAATGGGGCCCTGTTCATCCATATTGGGCCTACACTCTTGGCCCATCAACATAGGTAAATAGGCTTCTATCTCCTCTGGCAGCTGCCACAGCCATCACTTACCCGCTAGCTACAATCCGGGTTATGTCCGCCAATAGTAAGCCGGATCCTGTCCGCCAGTCCTATGTCGGATCCACCTTCTCCATGAGATTTCTACCCATATAGTCAGGATTATTTCAAGACAAGGCACAAATGAGTCCGCCAGTCCTATCGATCCATTCTACCCGCTGCCCGCCATTCTTATCGATCCAGCTGGACAAAACAGCTGGACACTCCTGACATCTAGCTAGGACACTTGTATGGCATGCATAGCTAACTTAGCAATGTACCCTCAGTTGTCTTATCGATGAACAGTAGACCGACTTACTTTATTAGCCTATAAATAGGGGATCACCTTGTAATAGAAGGAGCATCTCAATCTCTGAAGCTTTTATTTAATACAAGCAGAAACTCTGCCAATTTGTCGACTAATTCACTTGTTCTTCACAGCTACTTAAACCGCCACCACTGTTCTTAAATCCTCACCGTGTCCTCACCGTAGAAATCACACGTCACAGCCTTATATCCACAAGATAAACACTGTTACCGCAAATCTGGTGTTCAGCGCAACATCAGTAACGATTTATGCAGTGACGTGTTATTGTAACAATTTATGCATACCTTTGGTTGTAAAAATATGCATTTAAACCAAAAAAAAAAACAAAAGAAATATAGTTATTTTACAAAGTTATCGAAAATTTAAACCAACACTAATCAAATAAACCAACATCAATCAAATATTTAAAGATAACAAAGAAATAAAGTTACTTTACAAAGTTATCAAATGTGTGTACCAAGTTGTATATGCGGTGACATCAATATCATTGCATCAGTTATCTAATTGTAAATACAATCATCAATGTCACCGCTTCAGACATCAATGTCACCGCAAAAGTCATCAATGTCCCCGCATCAAACATCAATGTCACCGCATAAGTCGTCAATGTCACCGCATAAAACCTAACAATCATCGATCGGCTACGCTCTTGTTTTGCATTTCTCTAAATGTGGAGCTTTTAATATGGATAAGTACAAGTTTGGTGAAACTACAAAGACTCTTCACTATGACTCTTGTAATGGCCACACGTTGTTTGTGCCTCTCGATAATTGGATTCATTGTGGAATCCCTCAATTCTTTAACACGATCTTGAATCATTTGACGATCTTGTTTAGCTTAATGTCCCCGCATCATTCATCAATGTCATCGCATCGGACATCAATGTCCATGCATCAAACATCAATGTCCATCGCATAAGTCATCAATGTCTTTGTATCGTACATCAATGTCCACCGCATAAGTCATCAATATCACTGCTTCAGACATCAATGTCACTGAATAAGTCATCAATGTCACTGCTTCAGACATCAATGTCGCTTCATTTTTATTTTTTTCTTCCAGCTCTTCATTTTTTTATTTTTATTTTTCTTCCTTCCTTTTTTTCTTCTTTATCCACTAGAAATTAGAATGTCCTTATAACTAAATAAGTTTCCTTCTTAAAATTAGAATGTTCTTATAACTAAAAATGATTTCAGAGTGTCTTAAATGATTATTAATTCTCTAACGACGGCCTTATAACTAATTTGCACTTAATTTATTACCTAAATAAATAGTGTACAAAAATATCAAATATATTCATTTTTTTTATACCTCCCACCGGGCACTAAAAAAAATTGGACGGACTAAATTATATTTCGTTGCTCGGAAAGAAAAAACAAATAAATAAGAAGAGTTCTATTCCGATTTAGGGTTGGAAATCAGTAGCCGCCATTTTGACTCCAAAACTCCAAATTACTAGCAACTTAGATTGCTATATACTCTCCATCAATGTCGTCGTCGTCTTTGTCGCCGTCTTTGTCGCAGTCCCCGAAAGTTGGGGTCGGTGTCTTTCTGCTTAAAGGGAAGAATGTGCTACTGGGACGGCGTCGCTCCTCCATCGGCCAAAACACCTTCGCCCTCCCCGGTGGACATCTTGAGTTTGGTATCCTTTTATCTTAACATCTATATAACTGCTGCATTTTTCTCTCTTTCCCTTTTGTTTGTTTATTTATACCATGTATATATGGGACTGATGCTCAAAGCTTTTGTGATTTTAAGGTTTTATCTCTAATCGCCATTTTAGACGTTTGATTTGTTTTCTTGAGATGACAAGTGTTTTTATTTGAAATTTAGGGGAGAATTTTGAAGAATGCGCAGCAAGAGAAGTAAAAGAGGAAACGGGTTTGGAGATTGAGAAAATAAAGTTCCTGACAGCTACAAATAACATAATATT
The DNA here is from genome assembly GCA_036785695.1 of Gentiana straminea. NCBI lineage: Eukaryota > Viridiplantae > Streptophyta > Magnoliopsida > Gentianales > Gentianaceae > Gentiana > Gentiana straminea. The sequence continues at coordinate 5,652,314 of JAVUPR010000224.1, read as the reverse complement.
GTCAGACGAATCAAAGCCTCCAGTTCATATGGTATGTATCTTCATGAGAGCAGAGTTAGCAGATCCCAACCAGTCGCCTCAAAATCTTGAGCCTGAAAAATGTGATGGTTGGGATTGGTATGATTGGAATGATCTTCCAAAGCCACTGTTTAAGCCTTTAGAGATTATGGTGCAGAGCAGTTTTAGTCCTTTTCCAAACAACTTCAATGGCGGGGCTGCTTAGCTACAATGGGATTTTATGTATTAGAAGTTATTAGATAGATTGGGAGATTCTTGTATACAATCCCCTTAATGCACCATTTTAGACAATTTCTGTTGCATTGTAGAGTCGCTATGCAACACTGAGTAGGGGAATTTGTGTATGAGTAGTTAATTGTCAAATTGTTGTTAATTATGGACTGTTAAGATATTAGAAATGTAGAAGTGATTTGATTTCTTGGCTAATCAATCATTAGGGGAAACATTTACGTGGGGTTTGCTTAGCACTACGAATTAGACTTGAAGGGTTGTGTCCTATGAATCAGAGTCCTGTATAAAGCTTTCCAAGTCTTGGATTGATGTTAAGCAAAAAAATAATTTTTTTGTTATTTTTCTTTTGTGTTATATATTAGCGAATGCTATGCAATTTCTTGAGTCCAATGGGTGAATTTTCGTTTTAATGGGGAAATGAATTATTGGTGACGACTATTCTCAACTTGATCGAAAGAATATATTCAGATTATAAGATACGATTGAATGGAAATGATGTGCTAAGTACATATGAAGCTTTCTCTGGACCAAAAATAAATTTTCAAAAATCGAGGGTCTATTTCAGCAAAAACTGTCAAGTTGGAAACAAGACAAAAGCTCTCTGATGCAACATTCCCTTTGGAGACTCTAAAGGCAAGTACTTGGGCCAAAATCCAAGATCATCAATTATATTAAGGAAAAAGTTAGCTACAAATTAAACGGGTGGAAAGGCAAGTACCTATCTCCGGCGGGGAAAGAAGCATTAATAAGATCGGTTATCCAAGTTTTGCCCTAATTCATGATGCAGTGTTTTGAGCTACCTAAATTGCTAATTGATGAACTCAAAAAGCTGACAAGGAATTTCTTTGGGGTGAAGATGAGGGCCAACGTAAATCCATCGGAGAGCTTGGAAACACCGCTGCAAAAGGAAAACTGAAGGGGCCTAGGATTCAGAGACTTGTCTTGCTTTAATCTTGCTTTCTTAGCGAAGCAAGCACGGTGAATTGTCATGGATCTTCTTACTTTATTGATAACGTTGGTGTTATCACAAACGGGTTGTGTTAGTTTTAGCGACGGATATCTGGCGGGAGTGAGCAATTTTTTCGGTAATCATATAGTGGTCCTCAAGAATAATGTAAATAAAGTTGAAGACTTTAAAGTTGTAAATGACGACCTCGTTTGTCGACAAATTGACAAAGGTGTTAGATCGTAATGCGCAAGCAAGTTCTGAGGGGGTAAAAGTACTTGTACCGTTTTAAAATTTTCTACAACTTTTAATTCAATTCAGAGTTACTACACGAATCCTAAACACCTAAACCGCGGAAGAAAGCATAAGTGATTATTGAGTAGTTTTACCTAAGTGATCAAGTATTATGGTGTGTTGCTAGCATACATCCTTAAATTCAATTTCAACACAAATAATACTCTAAGAATAAAGTCTACGATAAAACCACAACTTTTTTTTTTTTTATTTTTATCTTTTCTAATATGCAAAATTAAATCCTAAGTTACAAAAATCGTTTTCCAAACAAAACAAGTAGCACAACACAGGATATCAAATATCATATTTTTATCTTTCTAAAATAGTCAACCTATGTGTATCAAATAAGCAAGTATTATCACAGATATACTTCAATAACACAGAGCAGTATTACATATTACAATAAAATCAAACTTGCTGAAAATTAAAGATACACAAAGGATGATTTTTTGGACTTATTAAGAAAAGTATACAGTATTGAATCTTTGCACATTCAAATATTAAAGTGTATTAATCCTAATACAACCAAAATGGTAGCAATTTAAGGGATAAAACAACACAGCATTATAATAAAAGAGAGTCTATCACTAAATCAACAGTACCGGAATTTAAAGTATTTGTCTTCATTAGACTTTTCACCTTGATATATCAAATCAAGAGAAATAGTCAACTTTAATTCTGAACCACTTAAATTTAAGATAGACAAACACACTTTAATTTGAATTAAAATACAGTAACACAAAACAACAGTTTACGAGTAAAGAACAATTTGACAGATAATGCACCTGCAAAACTATTTCAAACAACACTAGAGATGATGCACCTGCAAAACTATTTCAAACAAGACACCAAAAGTAAAAGCTTAGTCCTTGCTCTGTTGTTTCCGTCCGTCCGTCCGTCCTTCCTATATGACAACATAGATTCCAAAAGCTTGAGATCTTAAAGTCAAAAAAAAAAAAAAAAAAAAAACACTACGAGGAAAAGTGTAAAAACAGAACATAAGATAAAGACAGATTCTTGAGTGAGAGAAAGCACAAGAAATGAAAAGAAAACAAAAATAGAAATACAATTGAAATGTAGATAAACTCACCTAACCAGTTGGCTATAGATCCTGCCCTGATTTATAGAGCTTGATCATCCAACACTTCATTCTCAGCATCTAGTAAGACTACACAGTCCACAAAATCAACAATAATTGGACATATATATGGCGCCACAACTTCAAGTTCGTATATCTTGTCCTCTTTAGCATTGTAATACTTGATCATATCCTGTTGCAGGGAAATAATTTGTCTAAATATACAATTTCTCTTTTCTGTGCACTCCATAGGCCATAGCTCCTGTCCCTCATGTTCAAATAAACATCCAATATCGGTCCAAGACTCAACCAGGGGATAGTTCTTCATCACCCATGTATGGTAAGATTCATGGTAAACCCCAAACAAAGCAAGATTTCCATTTAAATTTTTTATTTCAAGAGCATAAGACCTCTGATCATAAGAAGTATAGCGATCGGGTAATTCGATCACTCTAAAGACTTCATTGTCAAAATCAAATGATAAGATCACAAAGCGATCTTCCAGATCGTCCATAGCTAACCAATGCACGACACCATTAATGTAAGTAGCCATCATTTCAGGGAATGCAACAGTCGGAAGTATGCTTACTTTAGTCAGGTTTTTATCCACCCGATGCCAACTGTTTCTAGTTAAACTATAGATATCCACTACATCTTCTGTAAACTGCTTTTCACGTATCCTACGTATCCGGACAACTAAGTAATCATTGCTTGCTTCATGGAAACCTAAAGCAAACACATACCCTTTACCATGAGACTTGTCATATGTCATAGGATCTATAAGCTTGACTTTTTCAAGTAAGGGGTTCCACAAGAGCACTAGCCAACCACGTTTCACTCTTAATTTCACGAGAACCAACCCTCTACATGAACCCAGGATATATAAATCTGTCTCCATTACTGGGAAAGGGATTTTTCCACTTTCTTGCTCAATCAAAGTAGTGTCAGACTCACAGAATATACTATAGCAGCCATCTTGAACAATAAGAACACCATGATCTTTGGTTTTAGAATGATTGAGGCGACTCCTCACAAATTCAGGAGATTTAACAAGAGAATACAACCTTTTGCATGTACACATGGATCTGACAACGGATTTTGCTGGTAGTCTCAACAATATATCCTTTACAAGATCGATTGGGATATTCCCCTTCCATGGAATGCTTTCAGAATCCATATGGATGCCCTAACACCAACCAAAACAAAAAGCTAAAAAAAATACCAATCAGGGATTCGAAATGTCAACAACTGATAATTAAAATACATAAGGCAAAAAATCATAGTAGAAAATCTGAACAAAAAAAAAAGAGACTACAGAGGCATTTTATCGAACAACTTACTTTAAATAAACAAAGTGTCGTCTACCGTCAGGCGTCAACTCTAACTAGACACCAGCAAACAGACCAGAAAACAAGCCCTCCGTAGAGCTTCAAGTAACGGGCTGATCAATCCAGATACAAAGGAAAAAGGGTTTTCCAGAATGTAGAACTAGAGGAGCCCCTCGCACTCTGAGAAGAATGATACTTGGAGCGGAATGAGGAAGTCGTGAAGAAAAAAGGGTGAATCGAAAATAGAAAAATGTCGAAATTAGAAAATAAATTTTAGGTCTGTAATTATATGGTTTTTTTTTATGCAAATAATATGGGTTAGTTTCTTTCAAAAATATTACAAATAATTATGGGTTATGGGTTTGATATCCAATTAAAAAAGTTTTGAGAATTTGTATTTTCAGATCGCTGTATCACCTTTATTTCATGTCATATTGGGTTGGACGTGACATTTTTTTAGGTCACCCGTGCAATTTTTAGAAAGAGCCCCAGCAAATTTGCATAGGCCCAACACACGGTGCGTGGGAAATGCAATGGAGCGTGGGAAAATGCAACGGGGGCTAAGCAAACTTAAAAAAAATAAAGCAGAGAGACTTGCATGAGGCTGGTGCTAAGCCTGTGTAAATTTGACGGGCCCGTGCAGCTTTGCACAAGCTCTTTTTAGGAATTGCACGAATGACCTTAAAAAAATTCATGTTTGACCCGACCTGGCATGAAATAATGAATTTTAAAGTGACCTGATAATACAATTTCTAAAAAAAATGTGGGTTAGTGTTATAAAATGGATGCAAATAATAAAAGCAAATACATTAAAGGGGTCTATCGGCACCCAATTTTTACTATTGACACACTTTTACTCCCGGCACCACAAAATAGTACCTTCGACACTAAAAGAATATTTTTATTATTTTCTTACTTCACACAACACAAATATAATAAGAAATCTACTTCTTACACCACAACTTTTAGAAAATGTATACTAGTCCTCTTAAAAATTAATCAAACAATTTCACTATTCTATTAATCTAATCACTCATCTAATCATAACTTAAAAACATTAATCCATTTTACCTACAAACTTAATTTTCAAATAATTTATTCAAACCGACTATTCAATAATTTTACAACAAATGAGAGAATAATTTATTCAAACCGAACAATTATTAAACGGAAAAATTACAAAAATCAGTGTTTATTCCTTTTTGAGACCTCGAAAGGAAAAATAGAGCTCATAAATGAGCTCAGAATGATACAATTAGCTAGGAACCGGTCAAACTTTGCAAAATAATAGAGCAAATTCTATTAATCGTCACATTTAACCCCAATCAGTGTTTCTCCTTTTTTGGAGACCTCAAATGGAAAAATAGAGCTTGTAAATGAGCTCAGAATGTTCCAATCATCTAGGAACCGGTCAAACTTTGCAAAATAATAGAGCCAAATTCGATCAATTGTCACATTTAACAAAAATCATTGTTTCTCCTTTCCTGGGACCTCGAAAGGAAAAATAGGGCTCGTAAATGAGCTCAGAATCGTCGAATTAGCTAGGAACCGGTCAAACATTGCCAAATAATAAGGCCAAATTTGATCATTTGTCACATTTAACCACAATCAGTATTTCTCCCTTTTTGAGACCTCAAGCGGAAAAATAGAGCTCGTAAATGAGCTCAGAATGGTCCAATTAGGTAGGTACCGGTCAAACTTTGCAAATAATAGAGTCAAATTCGATCAATTGTCACATTTAACCACAATCAGTGTTTCTCCCTTTTTGAGACCTCGAACGCAAAGATAGAGCTCTTAAATGAGCTCAGAATGGTCCAATTAGCAAGGAACCAACGAAACTTTGCAATTTAATAGAGCCAAATTTGATCCATTGTCACATTTAACCACAATCAGTGTTTCTCCCTTTTTGAGACCTCGAACGGAAAATTGGAGCACGCAAATGTGCTCAAAATAGTCCAATTAGCTAGGAACCAGTCAAACTTTGCAAAATAATAGAGTCAAATTCGATCGATTGTCACATTTGGGTTAATCCGGGTTGTTGACTGGTTCAATTTCCTTTCAAAAAAGTGACAGGGTCAGGTCAACGGGCAGGTCAGACCTTTCCCCTTCACCCGGTAATGCTGCCAACGAGAAGGAAATATAAAACTTTGACCAATGATATCTTCCAATTCCAAGGTCAGTTTTCGCACCGTTTGTTGCGTTGGACTCCTAAAATCGAGAACCATTCAATGGAATAAATAGAAATCGATTTTTAGCAGTTTCATGTATCGGTTTTTCAACTAACCATGGCTTTGATACCAATTCGTTGTGCATAATCACTCGAAATGAAAGTAAAGCACATCGAAATGTACATGGAAGAACAAGAATTTTGAAGTGAAAATGAAAATAAATATATAAATATATAAATAAACCACGGTGATGATGACTGTAGTACCAAAAAAAAAAAGAATTCTAATGGGATTCCTGTGTTTTTTTTAATGGGTGACCGGTTACCTGTTTGACATGTTAAAATATTTTTTATGGTATACAATAACTAATAGTACATCAAATCAATCCAACGGTCGCAATTATTTTAATATTGATCCAATGGTAAATTGGACCGTTCGGTTTTTTATACTTACTGGACTGTAGTATCTCCTCGTATTTTGGTTTCATATGTTGATTTCATACCAATAATTTTACAACAATTATGACATCATGCTAATTATTGCTAATGACAGCATGCAATTTTTCAAGTATATGGATGGGGCAATGGAAACATTATTGGACCTCTTCAATCAGTATGGGATGCTGTCTGGTCAGGCTTTCAATTTTCATAATTCCAGTTTATACTTCAGTAGGGCTATTCAGCAGGAAGACATGTAGTATATATCGGATTTCCTTCAGATTCCAGTTGGGACTGGTACATGAAAATATCTAGGCATGCCATTTGTCACAAGAAGGAGCAAACGACAGGTTTTTCATTTTCTCCGTGAAAAAGTCTAGAAAAAATTGTCCGGTTCGAAAGACAAGCTTCTCTGCCCCGCGGGGAAGGAAGTCATTATCAAATCAAGCCTGCAAGCTATACCTACATTCATTATGCAGTGGTTTAAGGCCCTAATTCGTTGGTTGAAGTCATTGAGAAATATGTTCGTGGCTTTTTCTGATGGGATGCCGGGACCAAACAAAAGATGCATTGGCGAAACTGGGATACTTGCTGCCTGCCCAAGAATCTTGGTGGTCTTAGCTTCCGCAATCTGGAATGTTTCAATTTGGCCTTACTAGCTAAGAAGTCATGGTGATTCCTTACTTGCCCCACCGCCCTTGCAAATCGGGTATTTAAGTCAAAGTATCATCCGGGCACAACTATTATGACAGCAGGGTAAGGGAGCGGGCCATCTTTCTTGTGGCGATGTTTGCTGGAAGGTAGAGACATGTTAATGCAGAGACAGCGATGGCACATAGGCCATGGTAGCTCCGTTTACGTATTCCATGATGCTTGGGTTTCAAGACCGCCAACCTTTTGGTAGCTCACTCATCCCATACGTAACCTACAGATAGCAAGGTATAAGACTTGCTCTTGCCAGGAACAAGGCAGTGGAATATGTTAGGAAATCTATGCGGGAACGAAGCGGAATTCAAAGTTTTATTTCCTATTTAACCAGGATCGAATTTGTTTAAACAACCAGCATAAAAGAAGTAGACGGTGGTTACCTTGTCAGATCTAAAAGATCGACGCTTTGACCGTCCAATGAGAGTAGTGGTGTACGGGGCCGCCCAAGCATTCGGCCTCTACCGCTAGTTCACACGAACAACCCGCCGGAATCCACCATTGGATTGCAACTAGAAAAATCTGGTTGCTGGACCAGCCTTTTCTCTCTATAATATCTCTGTAAGAAGCTCTCTATTTTTCCCATGAAATTATTAGTCTCTTGAAATTGTGATGTACAAAAGAGCTAGAAAACCCCTCCATTAAATAGAGTGTGGTGCGCCCCTATGACAATCCCAATCTGATTGGGAGAAGCTTCCTAGTAAATTGAGGAGAAAGAAAATCTTTTCCTAATAAAATAAGAAAAATACCTTTGATTGATTTATCTAATTTAATATTCAATATCTTATATTAAATTTATTTCCAAGATATATATTGACAATATCTTATATTGAATTTATTTTTATCTTATTACCATAAATCTATTTTCCAAAAATCAATTAATATCCAATATTAATGTTATGGTAATCTTATTAATTAAATTGCACAATCCAAGTGTATCTTATACAACTATTATTGGCGCCACCTTTAGCCAAAGATTTGGCATCCGGAATATTCTTTAATTAATATAATGCTACAATTAATTAATTTGCAAAATACATGTGTATCATATACATATATATTTTCGACATACACCTATACATAATATGTATATTTAATTAGTCAACATAATTAATATCTTGTATTATATTTATTCATAATAAATAAATACCACCATATTAATTTATCACTATAACCTTTATAGTATGAGATAAATTCTTTTCTTATTTGGTTATCAACTATACCCACATTTTAATCCGACTTGATGTTCATATGTGTGTGACCCGATAGGCTTCCGAATATGTTGGCTGCAGGCACAAAGGGCAATTTACGAAAATGCCCTTCATACCTAACGATCACGGGATAGCGTCTAGCAACACACCGTGACCCCCAATGATTGGAAGAGTCAAATGCAATGACTACTACCTTTGACGTGAAACATTTACCATGTAAATAGAATCCTATCGCTGTAATAATATCCATACGATCGTACGTCGAGTGTCAAACATCAACGACTATATCTTATAATCTCGATATCATGCTCTCTCGAAGTAACTCGTTTACTTCCACTTTGCAAAGATTTACGAGAGTAAGACATTCCTTATAAGAATGCCCTTTCGGATATTCACCCCCACTATTAGGGTATGCGATTTCCGGACGACCAAACACGTATAATCCGCATGCTTCAGTATCACACCCAATCACTACCGCATGATTGCCTCGTGGCTAGGGGAAACCTCAATAGTGTCAAAGCATAACAATCCACACCGTGATCCCATGTAGACTCCGGTCCTAAGGATAATTACAGAACCGCCACATACCATGACACTTAACAGTGTAAGTGGGTGAGTCTAACGTACGCATTCTCTAATACACGTCCACGTACAGTCCATGTGTCTCTACACTTCGATAGACGAGATCTTCCCTACACTTAAAGACAAAAGACACCTAATACGTGCTAGCATGTTTGTACTATCAATACTCTATTTAATATAACAGAAGCCCAGAGGCATTTAAGTATCAAACCTATTAAAGTGATTAGAGATCTCATAAACCATAATCGCCTATCATGGTTTCTCTATCATAGTTTAATACTAAGGACGTTATCATATAAATCATATAACAATTCATAATTGGTTCTTTAAAAGAACAAATACATGACAACAGAAAAGCCATTTATTATATATGTATAATCATAAAAAAATAGTAGAAATGATCCGACACGGTCGGATCCAGCCAACCCGATTGGGTTTAGGACACTATTTCAACAATCTCCCACTTGGCCTAAAACCAATCACTCGTACACACAAGAACACAAGAATCCCATGCAATACTCGCAACCAGCCCTAGCTCGAACGGATCGCTATCCGTGGGACTCAGACTATCTTCATACCATGCTCTAAATGACCAAGTCAAAGGAAACGCCTCAAAACACATGAATCTCTGATGAGACCCTGGTCCTTGCTTCAAGAAATGAATCCACTTACTATATCAGCAATGTTGAAAAGGTGGAAGAATCATACAAGGTTCAGGAATGAACCTTCTAGATCCATGTACTGCTCCCGCTGTGCCTCCAAGGCACTACTGTGTTTTGGCCTAGTTGTAGAGTCTCTAGTGATTTCTAGCTAACAACATTTCCAACCCACTGTATCACTCACTCAAAGTGACCACAAACCTAGACAGCAGCTCCCACTCGCCTTCATAAGACTCAGGATATACATCTGTATATCTATATTTATCTGATTCCAAGTTTCGATAAACTAGGAAACCATCCTTAACTTGTTTAAGGATACTCTCGGCATTCACCAGATTTACTTTCATACTTGCTCATGCCTCTTCATTGACTATGAACATCTGACATTACTTTTATGATGGTTCCTATCACAGTAGCAAAGGAAAGCTTCCATAAGCATCATCTGTCACCTTATCTTTAGGACTAACATCCTAACATAGATAGATCTTGAGAACACTGGCTAGCGGTATCTCCTATCGCGATCTATGCTAAACTCTTTTAGCATCACATCTATATAGGTAAACTATAAACTAACAGCAGTTAAATCTATCACTATAGGTTCTTATTTCCAAAATAAGAACTGCTAATTCAAGTGCTTTCGTAAAGACATTGAACTACCAAACATTAATCGACTGTGACATGGGGTGATAATTCCCGAGAGAGATATTCAATACCTTACTCAAAAACATAACACACTCCCACTTTACCTCTTGCACATTGGGCATATCCCTTATTTTGACTAAATGAAACTCTTTTGATTATCAAACAAAGAAATTGTCTAGAGAAACTTGTTTGAGTCCATAAATGGATCTCATGGCTCACATATCATTTTGTCATCTATGAACATTGAGCTATTTGCCCAACGTCTTCAACAATATCATATAGTCATGATACAAAGTTATAACAAGCATAGTCTGAACAGAACTGGGCACAGCTGGCAGCATAAAGATTATTACAAGGTTTACACCCCATACCCTTCAGCCATGACTATAGCCTTATGGTAATCATATTACTATCCATGCCAGTCTTTCAGGGTCAATCCCTCTAGGTAAGACAGACTAGGTTCACAACCTGGTTGTCACTGATGGAATCTAATTCAGATATTATGGCTCCTGGCCATACCTCTCAATCTTTCCTTTCAAACATTCTTTCATAAGTTGTGAGATATTCATTCTTCAAGATTAACATACCAGCAGCCTTTTTAGGCTTGAGGTTATCCACATACTTATAGAACATTTGTGTGCACTGAGCAGTGTTCTACACCTTATCGTTTATACGGGGCCTGCTCATGTTCCAATTGTTGAATATATCTTTGTGGGTCTCAAACTACTTTTGAAATCTAATTTACACCCATTTTTTCATTTGGAAGAAACACTTCCTCTAGAAGACAGCATGTTTGGAGACAAACACCTTTTGCTCCGCGGACAAGTAATTAATATCTAGCGTACTTGCTAAGATATTCCATAAATTTGCACATGTCATACTAGGCTCCAAGCCTTTTAGACATTGTCTTCTTGCAAGATGCATGATCCCTTAAGCACTTGTAAATATTTCTCAATTTAGTCTTCATAAGGCTTAAGGGAAATCACAAGAGCTATGTCTTCAATTTCCTTTCGTAAAGAAAATCTATAGTTTATTAAATAGCTTATTTAACCTTTTTGAAATATATTCAAAACATGAACTATTTAATTAACCTTCGAGAAATGATTAAAGAATTAAGTCAATACTTAAATCTTACAGTTTTGAAAACAACCTTTCCAAAATTCGATGCGGACATTCTTATTCAACGTTTGAATTAATTGTCATCGTATGACAGAATGATCATATTGGATCGTATCCAATATATGATTAATTCGTTGAAACTTATTTCTAGTGATTTAATCATATCACGAGCTTCCGCTTTTCATTAATAATTAATGTCTTGGAGCACTCCACAAAATATGTAGTCTCCTTGTCTCTAACTACTATAACGGGGTGGCTCATGTCATTGCTTATTTTCAAAAGGATTAAAATTTACTTAACCATACTTGAGAATGTTTCTCAAAAGGTAACAGTCATAATTTGGTTTTACTAATCGAGAATAAAAACATAAATATAAAAGTTTGCTAAAAACTACAACATAAAATTTAAGATAAAAGTGTGTTGTTGTTTATACACGCAAATCAAAATGGTCTTTTGGTTTATGATTTTGCTCCTACTAGTCAACCACTACCAATTGACTTTCAAGAATTTTTCAAAAATTCTTTGGTGGACAAGATCCCATTAAACTACCGCGACCCCCTGCTTTGGCTGGTGGGCCGAAAATAGTCTAATAGGTAGACAACTCTTTGTCAATCGCATCTTATACGACTCTTGTTGTTTGACTAGTCAACTCTTACAATTTTCATCTTACGAAATAGTCAAACCATTGCCTCTAAAATCCAAACGACCCCACTTTGGCTGGTGGCCGAGAGAATTCTTAGTCAAGTCATAACCCTAATATTCGTGAGATCTCATAAGATCATATCTCGATAATGACGATATATCCGAGGTAGGCCAACCCCCTGCTTTGGCTGATGAGTTGGATCCGAACAAGGGCTCTTCACCGTCATTATAATATGGGGATGCAATTTCGACTTGATTCTTTTGAGGTGGAAGTATTTATGTAAATTAATTCACTTAAATAATTTTAATTATGGGTCTCATCATGTATATCTATCTCTAAAGACATACCTCATATACATTCATCTAGATCGTGCCTAGCTATACACCTATCGTATCATATAAAATAAATACAAGCACAAAATAAATAAATGCATAAAGTAACCGGTATGATCATGGACTTTTTCTAGGTGCGGTTTCGAATACAAACTGACGAAACTGTGGGTCACAATCTAAAGGTAGCTGCAACCGCCAATAGGATCTTTAATACGCCATTCTCCAATGTGATCTTTATTTCGTCTTTCTTTGTTCTCCATCTTCTGCTTCATTCTTGTTATATAAATTTTATCTAATAAAAAAAAATACACCCACCGCACGGGGGGAGCTAACGGGAACAGGATAATGCAGAAAATAAACTAGGTCACGCTCTTCATAATGGCCTAGGACAATTTTTAAACCAACGGAAAAATAAATCATTCACATCTATCCTACTGGTCGAGTCCATGATCAATCGGGGTCCATATCATCATATTATATCTACACAATATCTAATCTATACAATAACATTTTATGAAAAAGATAAAATTGAAAACTAACAACTTGCGTCTTAATTAACCGATTAACATTTAATCAATTAAATAATTTTACCCAATCACTTAACTAATTAAAATTTAATTAATTAATGATTTTAATCGAAATAAAATTAACGATTAATTTTAAACCGATTTCAATTTTAATTTTAATTAATTATAACTATTCCAAAAATAACTCAAAATTAAAAGTAGGTCTCTTTTGTTCTTTCCTTTTGATTCCTAATAAAAAAGGATGTCTTTGGTTTCCTAAACCAAAAGGCATCTACCTTGGCTCTTTCCAAAATCAAAATTTTAAAAAAGGCCTAGGTCAAGGCATTTTTCCAAAATCAAACATTTTGAAAATGGCCTAGACCTATTCCAAATAAAATTTGCAATGACCTAAATTATTTAAAGGCAAATATATTTACCAAATAATGCCATGTGACATCCCAATGGTTCAAACTATTTGAAACATTAGTTAGCCACATGACATCAACTAAACAAAAGATATCAATCACAACTATGAAACATATATTGAATCACAAAATACACAAAACAAAAGGAAGAGACTTGCCGAGCAGCCGCCAGCCGACAGCCATGAGGCTGCCGCCGACTGGTGGTGGTGCCGCCGCCACCAGATCACCTTTTTTTGTGTATCGTTTGCGAATAAAAAATCTTTCATTTTTTTTTTGAAAGTAAATATTTCATCTTTTAATTACGTGATTTAAATGATAAAATTAACTACGCGAATTAATATGCTTAATGCTTAAGCTCAAAACTCGCTCCGATACCACTGTTAGGAAATCTACGCGGAAACGCAGTTGAATTCATAATTTTTATTTCATATTTAACCAGGATCGACTTCGTTTAAACAACAAGCATAAAAGAAGTAGAAAGTGGTTACCTTGCCTGATCTAAAAGATCGACGCTTTGACCGTCTAAGTGGAGTAGTGGTGCATAAAGCCGCCCAAGCGTTTGGCCTCTACCGCTAGTCCACACGAACAACCCGCCGGAATCCACCATTGGATTGCTACTTGAAAAATCTGGTTGCTATTCCAGCCTTTTCTCTCTCTAATCTCTCTTTACGAAGCTCTCTATTTTTCACAAGAAACTATTAGTCTCTTAGAATTGTGATGTACAAAAGCGCTTGCCAACCCATCCTTTAAATAGAGTGTGGTGCGTCCCTATGACAATTCCAATCTGATTGGGAAAAGCTTCATAGTAGATTGAGCAGAAAGAAAATCTTTTTCCTAATAAAATACGGAAAATACCTTTGATTGATTTATCTCATTAATATTCAATATCTTATAATAAATATATTTACAAGATATATATTGGCAATATCTTATATTGAATATATCTTTATCTTATTACCATAAATCTATTTTCCAAAAATCAATTAATATCCAATATTAATATTATGGTAATCTTATTAATTAAATTGGAAAATCCAAATGTATCTTATACACCTATTATTGGCCACCTTTATCCAAAGATTTGACATCGAGAATATTCTTTAATTAATATAATGCTACGATTAATTAATTTGCAAAATACATGTGTATCATATACATATATATTTTCGACATACACCTATACATTATATGTATAAGTAAATTAATCAACATAATTAATATCTTTTATTATATTTATTCATAATAAATAAATACCACCATATTAATTTACCACTATAACCTTTATAGTATGAGATAAATTCTTTCCTTATTTGGTTATCAACTATAACCACATTTTAATCCGACTTGATGTCCATATGTGTGTGACCCGACAGTCTTCCGAATATGTTGGCCGTAGGCAAAAAGTGAAAATTACGAAAATGCCCTTCATACCTAACGATCACGGGATAGCGACTAGCAACACATCGTGACCCCTAATCATTGGAAGAGTCAAATGCAATGACTACTACCTTTCATGTGAAACAGTTACCGTGTAAATAGAATCCTATCGCTGTAATAATATCCATACGATCGTACGTCGAGTGTCAAACATCAACGACCGTATCTTATAATCTGGATATCATGCTCTCTCAAAGTAACTCATTTACTTCCACTTTGCAAAGATTCACGAGAGTAAGACATTCCTTATGAGAAGGCCATTTCGGATATTCACCCCCACTCTTAAGGTACACGATTTCCGGACGACCAAACACGTATACTCCGCATGCTTCAATATCACATCCAATCACTACTGCATGATCACCCCGTAGCTAGGGGAAACCTCAATAGTGTCAAAGCATGATAATCCACACCGTGATGCCATGTAGACTCCGGTCCTAAGGATAATTACACAACCGCCACATACCGTGACACTTAACAGTGTAAGTGGGTCATTCTAACATACGCATTCTATAATACACGTCCACATACAGTCCAAGTATCTCTACACTTCGATAGACGAGATCTATCCCTGCCTTTAAAGACAGAAGACATCTAATATGTGCTAGCCTGTTTGTACTATCAATGCCCTGTTTAATAGTACATTAGCCTCAAGACATTTAAGTATCAAACCTATTAAAGTGATTAGAGATCTCATCAACCATAATCGCCTATCATGGTTTCTCTATCACAGTTTAATACTAAGGACGTTATTATATAACAATTCATAATTGGTTCTTTAAAAGAACAAATACATGACAACAGAAAAGCCATTTATTATATATGTATATTCATAAAGAAATAGTAGAAATGATACGACATGGTCGGATCCGGTCCAACCCGATTGGGTTTAGGACACTATTTCAACAGAATATGCCTTTCCTCGTGCAAGAATTTCAGGCTTGGGAAGCGGACGCCATTTTCCAGACTCCAATTGCAGGCAATTCGCACCCAGATAAATTGATTTGGCATTATGTTCACCGGGGCAAGTATACGGTAAAGTCTGGATATTTCCATGCATTTAGCTTGTATGGAGGATTGTGTGTTGCGGTACAGGCATCTTCGTCTTTAGGACCGGATAGGGTATGGAGGGATGTTTGGAAAGTTAATGTGCCGCCGCGTGTGCAACATTTCTTCTGGTGATATGATTGTGTGTAATGTTGGGGAGATTTTGCATCATAAAAACAAAAGAAAATTTATAAACCTATACTTAACATGCAAACTAACTCCTAACCGACCAAATATCGGGTAGTTGATAGCATAGTAGGGTAAGTACAGGGTCGATCCACAGGGAATTGGGATGTTGAATCTAATTTCACTAATTCCTTTCAATTGTTACTTAGGAAAAACTAATAAACGAAAGAACAAATAAAATAAACGAAAGAGCAATTAAAATAAATCTAACCTACGAAATAAAATAACACAACCTAAACTAAACTAAAGATACATGGGATCAAACAGTGCACAAACCAAGTGATTTCAATCCTAGTTCATCTCATGATTTCAATTCAAATTGTGGTTTCACCTTTACACGAGATACAAATCCCTAATTCCTTAGTGAATTTAATCTCAAGCTATGGATTTCTAATTCCTTAGTGAGTCCAATTTATCAATCTCTCATCTTCCGAATGTTGAGATCGATTTACCAAACAAAACTCGGTGTAGATTCGGGTTAACTCTCGTATTTTAGAATCTAACAACCTAGATAATTAACCAATTAATTTGTCACATAATTAATGATTAAAGATCCTATCTTTCTATGATGATCTAGGGTTTACACAACTTTCGTATTGTAAACATCGATAGAAAACGATCTCTCGATCTAATTCACATCATAGCATCAAAATCATAGAACGATACAAAATAAATTAAAGATCATGAAAATAAAAAGGATTGAATAAATTAAATAAATAAACTCACGTAGTTTGGTACATGATTGAATCCATGAATCGAGAACGGAAGAAAACTACATCTAATCTAACCCCGGATCACCCGAGCACAAGGCTCGGGTGACCGGCCTCGAAACTCTCAAGCTGCCGCTGCTGTAATGCTTTTTGCGGCTGGAAAATAATTATGGGATCCATTGGTTTTACAAGCTGCTGCTATATATAGATATGTATGTCGGCTGGGAAAATAATGAATTATTGCGGCTGGGATGAATTCTTTTTTAATTAGGGTTTTTGCATGCGGCTGAAGCAATTACTAATGTCGGCTATGCATGGTCTCTTAAGTCGGCTGCTACCAAAACGGACGGACGTCCGTCCCCTTTTGATGGACGCTAGTTTAGAGCTTGGACGCCACATTGAACGCTAGTTTAGGTTGCCGTCTGAAGACTCTGTACTCGAATTTCCTCTCCGAACGCTAGTTTGATTGTTGAACGCTGGTTTGCTTCTTGAACTGAACTCAAACTTTTAAAATTCATATCTTGAGTTGTAGACCTCTAAAAATTATGATTCGAATGTCATAATTAAGCTCTCGGAAAACTCTACAACTTTCATTAAGGACTCTTCTTCAGAAAACGCCTTTTTGACTAGCCCGTCGTATTACGAGTCGTTTTCGGGATTTTCCACTAGTTTCAGCAACAACATCCAAACTTGTAACGCTCATATCTCGGGCCTCATAAGTCGGAATGAAGTGATTCAAAATCCTGTAGAATCCTCTCTTCAAGCCCTACAAATCTTCTCTTGAGGTCCAGAGTCAAATCAGTTTATATCATATCAAGAACTGCATCGGAAGTTCGGCTGCTTGAAAGCTTCATTCCAAGCTTTATCTCCATCTTCCTTCCATTTCACTTCTCTTCCATGCAAAACCTCATCATTTAATCCTCTTGCATGCCAAAATATGTATCCACAATATAGGAAAATATACCAAAGCGTAACACAATCCCAAAATAACATAAAATCACAATTTAAGCACATAAATCGTTACATTTTCATATTTAACCATTAAAAACAACATTTACTCAATTAATCAATTATAAGCACGATTTCTATGAAAATAATCCAAATATGAGGGAAATTGATATAAAAAACATATGTGAAAATCACTATATTTTGACCCTAAACAACACCCCCACACTTATCTTTTTGCTCGTCCTCGAGTAAAACAAAACAAAGTCAAGCTCGAGACAAATAAACATCCATACAAATATGAAGTATATTCAATAACTTAGAAGTTCACCCGTGTAGTGTGTGCATAGCCATAATAAACTTCCACTAAGTTCCACAATTTGAAAGTTATTCAAACCAAAACTAGCCAGGTTTCCCATCTAAGTTAGAAATATTCAAAAATTATAACAGGCACTTTACAAAACATACATATCCCAAAAAGAAATAGTAGAGAATATCTAAAACATTTCGACGGACTCGAGGATAATCCCTACAACATATCCTTCGGTTTATACTTGGGTATAAGATTAACGATAACTAAGTCCTTACTTATTCATAATAATATATTTCAATATTTTCACTTTTTAAACACTTTTCTAACACACATCAGAATAAGCTTTTGCCCTCATAGCAGAATGGGACATTTCAAGATAATCCCCTACCTTACTCCAATCATAAGGCAGCTATAAACTGACTGTCGTGAGCTTTTGGTCATCATAGTGGAATAGGACATACGTGGTACACCCTACCTCACCCAAATCATAAACCGACTTCCGACACACACAATTACAATTATGTTTACTTAGAGATTTCGGTGGCAAGTGGAGAAGATTATTTTCTAGTAGCACGGACACCACCGAGCATAACACCTCAAGTAAACAATTTATTACTATTGCAAAGACTTAATCACGTTTCACTTATCACATTCAAACTTACGGATATTCACAGTATGTCATACTTTAATCCTAGAATACAAACTACTAAACTTTCCAAGAATTGTACATAAGCAAAGAAACATGCTATAATCATCAAAAATCTCCAACTAAAATGGGGTAGGCTTTCAACATTTAGCTCATCATTTACTATGGCATGTGAAAAAGAGTGTCGGGTGAAACAACTAAAATTATTAAATATACAGAATATAGCAAAGATGATATAAACTCAAGCAAAGATATGCCTTTGTCTACTCGGGATATAACAAAAATTTTAAAAATTAAGCACTTTTCATAGAAATACTAAAAATATGAGCAAACGAAAGTAGACACATAAATCATCTATCCCTTCCCCCATACTTAGATTGCAACTTGTCCTCAAGTTATACAGAAATAATAAATTAGAGAACTTAGCTGATTGGATGCTGGCAATTCTGGAGGAACCAACAAGAACCAGGATTGCTTGCATAGCTCGCAGGGATCGTGAGCATCACAGACAACTGAATACATCTTTAAAGTGCACAATAGCTATAGAAAGTATCCTGCAGACTTGATCAGTGCAAAAAAGTCTACGGGGAAAAGATTAGACTTATACAAATAAAGCACATGGAAAAGGAGATATAGAGATATTCAAATTATGCTCACATAAAGATGGACACATATACATGAAAATATCACAAACTCGTGGCTAGGTGCAACTACATGAAAATGCAATCTATATATGAAATGAAAAACCTAAAAAAAACTTTCTGACAGGCTTAGTGTGATCAGGTCGGTCTGAAACCCTACAGTGACTACGGCCCGTGCAGAAACAAAATAAAAACGACGAGGTAGTATTACGGAAACCGACAGTTAACTACACTCAGGAAAAATAAAAGAAAAATAGAAAAACAATGCAACTAAATGACATGCAACTAAATGATATGCATCTAAGTGATATGCAAAAATAAAAGAAAATAAAAGAAAGAAAACTAGCCCACTCATTTGCAACATGACATGTATAAAATAAACGTCTACCAAATAATGACAGGTTACGATAAACGACAGTGCTGTCCATTACATGCGGTGTAGACGCGCTTTAAGACTCGTCAAAAGTGATAGCATTATGGAAACCAACGAGTTAGCTATACTAAACGATATAACTCATATGGCCTAAGACGTAGCATACGGAAACCGACAATAGCTACCCATATGAATTATAAAAACAAAGGAAGCACGTAAGTCTCAAAGCTTAAAAGATTCATCACGGCGGTATGTAGCATACGAGAACCGACATTAGCTACTAATTAACCATAAGAACAGCTTATAGCTTACGAGAACCGACAGTCACTATAACATGCCTAGATGAATCATATATAAGGAATTGATCAATTATCTAACATGGATTCATAGATGGAAAGGTAAAAACATATAAGTTCAGGGCATCTATGTAAACATCAATTAGCCACAGAAGCTCGAATGAAAAATCCAAATTAAATAAAGCATTGAAAATAAAATCAAGAAATTTAGAACCTGGACTGAACCCCGGACGAACGTTCACTTAGCGTTCAGAACTGGACGAACGTTCATCTTTTCAAATGCTCGTTTGCCCTTGAAAACCTCCATACGGGCGTTCAGAATTCCAGACGCCCGTCTGATCCTTCAAATCAGAACAGCGTTGAAACCTTTCTGGACGGACGAGCGTTCATACACCCAGCCGTTCTTTCACCTGCAAGTTAGGGGCCGGACGAGCGTTCACTTACTTGGACGCCCGTCCAAGCATCGAATTTTGCACGAAACGCAGAAAAACACAAATAAAAACCCTATACTTCAGATCATCAACTTATATCACAGCACACACATCATATATCACAGGGCAGCCACATCAAATTATAGCACAAAAGGGTTAGACTAGATTAGGTTACACTTCACGTTTCACAAATCGAGTAAAAAAACTTTTTGCACATTCTTAACCCAACGGTCATCGAAACATGGCAAAAATAAAAACTCTCAATTTGTTAAACGCTACTTTTATTAAAACGAAAAATAAACGTAACAAAATCGAGAAATAACAAGATCAGATTCAACATGACACCTATTCCCCGGCAACGGCGCCACTTTTTGTTGGGGAGATTTTGCATCATAAAAACAAAAGAAAATTTATAAACCTATACTTAACATGCAAACTAACTCCTAACCGACCAAATATCGGGTAGTTGATAGCATAGTAGGGTAAGTACAGGGTCGATCCACAGGGAATTGGGATGTTGAATCTAATTTCACTAATTCCTTTCAATTGTTACTTAGGAAAAACTAATAAACGAAAGAACAAATAAAATAAACGAAAGAGCAATTAAAATAAATCTAACCTACGAAATAAAATAACACAACCTAAACTAAACTAAAGATACATGGGATCAAACAGTGCACAAACCAAGTGATTTCAATCCTAGTTCATCTCATGATTTCAATTCAAATTGTGGTTTCACCTTTACACGAGATACAAATCCCTAATTCCTTAGTGAATTTAATCTCAAGCTATGGATTTCTAATTCCTTAGTGAGTCCAATTTATCAATCTCTCATCTTCCGAATGTTGAGATCGATTTACCAAACAAAACTCGGTGTAGATTCAGGTTAACTCTCGTATTTTAGAATCTAACAACCTAGATAATTAACCAATTAATTTGTCACATAATTAATGATTAAAGATCCTATCTTTCTATGATGATCTAGGGTTTACACAACTTTCGTATTGTAAACATCGATAGAAAACTGATCTCTCGATCTAATTCACATCATAGCATCAAAATCATAGAACGATACAAAATAAATTAAAGATCATGAAAATAAAAAGGATTGAATAAATTAAATAAATAAACTCACGTAGTTTGGTACATGATTGAATCCATGAATCGAGAACGGAAGAAAACTACATCTAATCTAACCCCGGATCACCCGAGCACAAGGCTCGGGTGACCGGCCTCGAAACTCTCAAGCTGCCGCTGCTGTAATGCTTTTTGCGGCTGGAAAATAATTATGGGATCCATTGGTTTTACAAGCTGCTGCTATATATAGATATGTATGTCGGCTGGGAAAATAATGAATTATTGCGGCTGGGATGAATTCTTTTTTAATTAGGGTTTTTGCATGCGGTGAAGCAATTACTAATGTCGGCTATGCATGGTCTCTTAAGTCGGCTGCTACCAAAACGGACGGACGTCCGTCCCCTTTTGATGGACGCTAGTTTAGAGCTTGGACGCCACATTGAACGCTAGTTTAGGTTGCCGTCTGAAGACTCTGTACTCGAATTTCCTCTCCGAACGCTAGTTTGATTGTTGAACGCTGGTTTGCTTCTTGAACTGAACTCAAACTTTTAAAATTCATATCTTGAGTTGTAGACCTCTAAAAATTATGATTCGAATGTCATAATTAAGCTCTCGGAAAACTCTACAACTTTCATTAAGGACTCTTCTTCAGAAAACGCCTTTTTGACTAGCCCGTCGTATTACGAGTCGTTTTCGGGATTTTCCACTAGTTTCAGCAACAACATCCAAACTTGTAACGCTCATATCTCGGGCCTCATAAGTCGGAATGAAGTGATTCAAAATCCTGTAGAATCCTCTCTTCAAGACCTACAAATCTTCTCTTGAGGTCCAGAGTCAAATAAGTTTATATCATATCAAGAACTGCATCGGAAGTTCGGCTGCTTGAAAGCTTCATTCCAAGCTTTATCTCCATCTTCCTTCCATTTCACTTCTCTTCCATGCAAAACCTCATCATTTAATCCTCTTGCATGCCAAAATATGTATCCACAATATAGGAAAATATACCAAAGCGTAACACAATCCCAAAATAACATAAAATCACAATTTAAGCACATAAATCGTTACATTTTCATATTTAACCATTAAAAACAACATTTACTCAATTAATCAATTATAAGCACGATTTCTATGAAAATAATCCAAATATGAGGGAAATTGATATATAAAACATATGTGAAAATCACTATATTTTGACCCTAAACATGTAAGTCGTTTAATACTAGCAAGAGGACTAGGTCAATCGTAGTATAGCAAGGGTGAGTCAAGGTCGATCCCACAGAGACTATTATTTAATAATGCTAAACACAACCACAATTATAGGTCAACCGGATAGGGTGGTCATTGACCAACATAATAGAAAAGTAAATAACATAGATGCAAACTATTCATAACTAATCTCCCCTTAATCCTTATCTGATCCATATTTGTAATTAAGCTACGGGTGCAACTCCTAACCCTATCCACTCCAACAATGGTATAAGACAATCTATACGCAAGCTACCCTCCTTAATTGGTCCGTTATAGCCCATACGTACGAAGAACTAGAATTGCCGGTATTGAGCGTTAACCCATACCGCTAACCCACCTAGGCAGCTATCGACACTGATCAACCTGTTCTTAGGGTCCTTCAAGGCATTGTTTAAATTAACACTCTTCATGTTAATTTACGAATTACGAATACTAGATTGGCCAGACCTATTACTCATTTGAGTTATTCAGTCGATCAACGTAGCTGACACCGAACCACGGAATTATGATTTACTAGGTATTTAGATCTAGCGATATAGACCGTCGTAGATCTGAAGAGCGCAACCCATAATTCTGCGTTTAATATGAATGAATCGAATGAAGATTAAGGTTCGTTAATTAATTCATAGATGATTAGATGCAAGCATAATGTAGATATAACACAAAAAAAATCATGAATCTAAGAAAAGAAATAAAACATTGGAATAGATCTTACCCATAATAAAGAACAGATCTACTCTTCTATTCTCTCCCTCCGGCGACTCAAGACGATCCATGAAGATCGTAAACCAAGCACAATTCAATAATGAAAGAATCATGACTTATTTGCAAGAAGAAAAGAAGAAATTATTCCCAAAAGACTACATTGTAGCTAGTTGTTGAAGAACTAGAAAAGAGATGAAGAATTGATAATGAATGGAAGATGAATACAATTTCGCAACTCTGAATGGCCATATATAGGTGTATAAACCGACTTAGGGGTAAACCCAATCCTTGGAGGACAAGAAAACGTGTTCCTTGAAGATTCTAGGGCTCGGTAAATCATGGGTAACTCCCGATTTACCGAGGGTATTTTTGTCTTTTTCTTTATGCCTACTTAACCTGGAATACCTTACCAAACTTCAGTATTTGGTGTAACATGACCTACGTAATTCTGATTTGGGTGATTCAAAGTGTGTTGGAATCCTTGTTTTAAGTCCTACAACTTTTATGTAGAAGTCCAAGCCTAATTCGTCTAGTAATGCTTTGGAAACTGCGTTGCAAGATCACCAATCAGATTCTCGGGTCCCATCTCCCCTCGAAACACTTCAATCTTCAGCTCCATTCAGTTCTCTATCGATTGACTCTTATATTCAGCCCAAATGATGCTCCGAACACTCGTTAATCTGTCAATAAAATCATAGCACACATAGTAGCTTCTATTTCTAGCAAATATCACATAAAATACACGGTTAATACGCATAATACTAATTTAGTCACCCTGGACGTGGCTTAATCACATTTAGCTAATTAACTCATGATTTCATACATATTATTACAATTGAGAACACAAATTTGGGGTATGTTGATGGTAAAATATGATACCAAGTTGACCGTCATCACGATACATGCAGGATTGTCTACCGATCAAGGAGCAACTTGCCAAGCGGAATCTGGGCTAGGGTCTTTGTTTGGCATGTGGTAGGGAAATGGAGTCCTTATGGAATGTGCTTTTTGATTGTGACTATGCTCGGCCAATCTAGGCAGCTTCGTCGTTTGGCGGTAAACGGATGTACAATGGGCTGAATTTCAAGGAGTTTTTTGGAACAGTGATGGCGTGTTACACCCCGGATGAGGTTTCTACCTTTTGCCTGCTTCTTTGGAAGCTCTAGAAACCCGGTGTAGTGCGGTCTTTAATGATGTGCCTATTTATGTATCCCGTGTGGTCTCTATGTACTTAGCCGGAGAAATAGAGTTTTATGAGGCCATGTGCTCGTCGCACATGGATTTTGAGGAATCTGCCAATCCGGTTATATGGAGTGCACCGCCAGAGGGTAGCTGAAAATGTAATTCTGATGCTTTTGTCACGGACTCGGGTTATGAAGTGGGTCTTATCTTTAAGGATGCTCTTGGCTCAATTATTGCGGCTCTTTCATTTCACTTTTGACCCTGGTATCAGCCCAGAGACTTTAGTGATGCATGCAATTGTTTTGGCAATGGAAGAGGCTATTCTACTGTGACTCCCTACAGTCACCTTTGAGTCTGACTGTCTGCCTTGCATACAAGCATTACGGCGGCCGTCGGATGATTTGTCTGTCTTTTGTTGCTTAGCGCGTGATTCTCTTGTGCTTTTCCCATCCTTTGTTTCCTCTACTTTTACATTTGTTAAGCGTAATGGTAATTTTCCGGTGCACCTATTGGCTAGAAATGGGTAGGTCATATTGGCCGTACTGTTTGGGGAACTTCTCCTCCACATGATGTAATTTCGGCCGCTATTGTAGACATAGCGTAATAAAATGCTTCTTTCCTAAAAAAATGCCTAATATTACCTACATTTAGGTTGAATAAAAAGTAGTATAAAAATGCATTTCCTTAAAAAGTAGTACAAAAAAGCATTTCCTTAAGTCGGCCATTTTTTTCTCTATCACCCTCTACTCCTCCGGGATACGATGGGTTGACACATCACTTTTTTCAAAAATTCTTCCATGAAATTAAATCTGATCTCCTTCAAACCTTATCCTCTTTCCTTCACTCCGGCCATCTCCTCAAATCTATAAACCGAACCACCATCACTCTAATTCCTAAATGTAAAGGCCCACAAGACCTCTCCTCCTTTCAACCTATCAGCCTTTTCATAGTATTGTACAAAATTCTCTCCAAAATCATAGCCAGCTGCCTCAAAAAAGTTATATCTGCTTGCATCTCTTTTAACCAATCGGCCTTTGTTCCAGGTAGACAAATCCTTGATAATTACATCATAGTCCATGAAAACCTCCATCACGTTGTCAGAAGCAGCCAAACGAAACACTCTTACTTTTACCTTATGTTGGATATGGCCAAAGCATATGACAGAGTAAAATGTCCCTTCCATACTTCAATGATGAGAAAGTTGGGATTTTCTGAAAAATGGACCAGCCACATTCAAGAATGCATGTCTTATGTTTCATACTCTTTCAATATCAATGGTAATGTGGCAGGCTTTGTTAAACCATCACGAGGAATTCGGCAGGGAGACCCTCTCTGACCTTATTTATTTTCATTATGTGCTTAAGGATTTACCTCGCTTTCAAATCAAGAGGAGAAAAAAACAATTCAATTGGTTTACAACTTTGCCGTGCTAACCCGGTTGTGACTCACCTCTCTTTTGTAGATGATTCTTTACTGCTTTGCAGGTCTAATATGCAGAGAGCAACATCAATTCAAGAGGCCTTGTTGAAATATAGCAAAGTTTCAGGACAAGTGATAAACTTGAGGAAATCAGCAATCTTTTTCAGCCTGAATACCAACTCTCAAATTAAAGAGGAAGTAATCAGCTTATTCCTGGGCCAAAAAGTCCACCAACATACCATATACATAGGCCTCCCTCTCATTTAGGGGAGAAGCAGAAAGCAGATTTTTGACAAGATGAAGGCAAAAGTAGAAAACAAGCTAAAATGTTGGAGAGGAAAATTTCTAAGCCATGGTGGGAAATAAGTACTCCTCAAAGCAATAATTCAAGCTCTGCCTGTGTATGCTATGTCGGTTTTCAGATTTCCAACCCGGGTATGCAAATTTATCCAATCCCTAATGTCAAAATATTTGTGGAACGATCAGGCTAAGAAACAATAACTTCATCCAATCAGCTGAGAGAAATGTATGCAACCCAAAGACGAAGGACGTCTAGGTTTCAAGGACTTATAATGCTTCAATCTAGCTCTCTTAACCAAGTGTCTTTGGAGAATCCTAACCAATCCGAACCTTCTAGTGGCTAAAATTCTCAAAGGAAAATATTTCCCGAAAACCTCTCTCCTTCAAGCCAAATCAAAACTCAGAGGGTCTTTTATTTGGTCAATGCTCGTTTCAGCACTCCCTTTACTTAACCATGGAACACGGTTCAGAGTAGGGACTGGAAACTCTATCAAGGTTTGGGACCATGCTTGGATACCAGATAACCCTTCATTCAATCCCATCACCACGAAACCGCCGGACTGCACCATAACCTTTGTCAACCAACTCATCACAAATGGCTCATGGAACTCTCATATCCTGAATCATATTTTCCTACTAGTGGATATTGCTAAAATTCTTGAAATACCAATCTCAAAAGGATGTGCTAGTGATAATGTTAAAACACACAGAAGAGACTTGCAGTTTAAGAAAGATAAATAACATATAGCAATGCAAACATAAAGTTTGGCGGAATTGATAAAACACAGAAAAAAAAAAGAGAACACAGTGATTTAACGTGGTTTCAGGCATTGTGCCAACTACTCCACGGACATAAAAGGAGATATATTATTATGCACAGAAATACAAGGTTTTCACAAGTGTGTAAACAACACTCTTGAAAGACACGCTTTGCATTGATTACAACATTGGTATTTATAGGCACAAATCCCAAACCCTTACCGCCATAAAATCTTTGTCGGAATTGTCATCAATACCCAAGATGTGAACCCCAGCTCCAGCTATTATCCACCAGACGAAACTCGGCTTCAAACTGACTTTCCAGACTTGTAATCAACTGCCGAGATGTAGAAATCAGCTATACTCAGAAAACTCAGCAGACCAAACTGACTACTGACTTCATAAGAAACTCAGTTGCTCTTCATCAAACTGACTTTCATAGAACTGAATATACTCAACTGAACTGACCATCATTCTCTGTCTCAGTTTCTCGGATTAGTTCCATCATATTATTTATCAGTTTAGAGTTCAAGTCACCAAAACTGACAAATCTCCACCTTGACTTGAACTCTCATTCACAGTCATCTAGATTGCGTAATCTGATGTACTTGTACCCGATGCATTCGTCAATGCCAGGATGTACTGTAACAGAATTCTCCTCAAAATCAGTTGATATGCCCACAACTAAGTATCCATATTTCAGTTTATAAGTTTTGAATATTCTGCAAGTCAAGACATAACTGAAACTTGCTCTGCTGAACTGGTTTAGTGAACATATCAGCAAGATTATCTTTGGTGCTGATCTTCTTCACTACAACCCTCTTCTCATTTCTCAGAAAATGATACCTCACGTCAATATGCTTGGTTCTCCCATGATGAACCTGATCCTTAGCTAGACAAATTGCATTCAAACTGTCATAATTAATCTCAGCTTGATCCTGATGTAGCCCCAAATCACTGACTAGTCCCTTTAACCAGATACCCTTCTTGGCTGCTTCAGTAAGAGCCATATACTCAGCTTTAGTAGGTGATAAAGCCACTATTTCCTGAAGAGTTTCTTTCCCGTTGACAACTGAATTCCCAATATGAAAACATAACCAGTCATTGATTTTCTTCTGTCCACATCACATGCATAATCAACATCACCGTACCCTGTGATCAGTTTCTAAGTATCACCTCCATAAATGAGACCAACATCAGCTGTACCCCTAAGGTACCTGAACATTCTTTTCACAGCCTGTGTTCCTTTCCAGGTTAAGCCATAAACCTGCTGACTGTTAGGAAATCACTAGTTTAACGCAGCAGAATTTAAAATTTGATTTCCATAAACATGCTGACTGTTAGGAAATCACTAGTTTAACGCAGCAGAATTTAAAATTGGATTTCCTTTTTCTAGATCGTTCTTCGTTTAATGCAATAAACACGTTAAGTAGTTTGACGGTTAAACCTTGATGATCTATAAGATCATCGCTTTGACCGTCAACGGAGAGTAGTACAGTGCGCAAGCCGTCCACACGTCTGGCCTATATCGCTAATCCACACGAACTCCTTGCCGGAATCCTTCTTGGATTGCTATTGGAAAACACCGGTTGCTAGACCGGCCTTTTTCCCCTCGATCAAACTCACTATAGATGCTCTCTATTTTACACAAGAACTATGAGTTGCAATTGTGATGTACAAAAGAGATTGACACCCACCTCTTATTTCTAGTGTAGGGGGCCCCAACCTAGAGTGAAGGAGAAGAAAACATTTTCCCAATAAAATAAGGAAAATCAATTAGATTGATTTATCTGTTTTATTATAATATCTTATATTAAATAAAATCTAAATATTGCCAATATCTTATATTGATTATATTTATCTTATTACCATATATCTATTTTTCCAAAATCAATTAATATCTTATATTAATATTATTGTAATCTCATTAATTAAAGAGTACAATCCAAGTGTACCCTTATACTCTAGATGTGGCGCCCCAATAGTCAATAAATTGACTTCCGCAATATTCTTTAATTAATATAATTTATATATAATTAATATCTTATATTTTATTTATTCATAATAAATAAATACCACCATATTAATTTACCGCTATAACCTTTATAGTCTAGAGATAAACTTTCCTTATTTGGCGATCAACTATAACCGCATTTTAATCCGACTCGATGTTCATATGTGTGTGACCCGATAGGCTTCCGAATATGTTGGCTGTAGACATAAAGTGCAATTTACTAAAATGCCCTTCATGCCTAACGATCACGGGATTGCGTCTAGCAACACACCGTGACCCCCAATCATCGGGATGAGTCAAAAGCAATGACTACTACCTTTCATGTGAAGCAGTTACCGTGCAACTTACAATCCTATCGCTGTAATAATATCCATACGATCGTATCTTGAGTGTCAATACATTAACGATCGTATCTTATAATCTGGATATCATGCTCTCTCGGGATAACACATTTACTCCCACTTTGCAAAGATTCTCGAGAGCTAGACATTCCTTATAAGAAGGCCATTTCGGATTTTCGATCCCAATAATAGGATACGCGATTCCCGGACGACCAATCATGTATACTCCACATGCTTCAATATCATACCCAATGACTACCGCATAATCGCCCCGTGGCTAGGGGAAATCTCAATAGTGTCAAAGCATGACAATCCACACCGTGATGCCATGAAGACTCCGGTCTAAAGGATAATTACACAACTGCCACATAGTGTGACACTTAATGTAAGTGGGTCAGTCTAACGTACACATTCTCTAATACACGTCCACATATATATAGTGCAAGTGTCTCTACACTTCGATAGAGGAGATCTATCCCTACCTTTTATAAGATAGAAGACATCCAATACATGCTAGTTGTTAAGGGTGATTTTATACGTTTTATAAGGATATGTTTTATATCAATTTCCCCCATATTCGTATTATTTTCATAGAAATCGAGCTCTATATTGAATTATTGAGTAAATGGTGTTTTCAATAGTTAAATTGCAAAACGTAACGAATTATGTGCTTAAATGATGATTTTATATGATTTTGGAATTGTGTTACGCTTTGGTATGTTTTCCCTTAATTGTAGATACTCATTGATGATGGAAAAAAGGATTTTAGAGAGCCAAATTCGAAGTTGGAAAGGAATCAATCACATTTATGCAAGAATAGAAGATTTAAGGAAAGAAATCAAGTTGATTGATCCAAATTCCAACCGGCATCCGTAAGATTGGACGAGCGTCCATGGTGGACGAGCGTTTGAAAAGCTGGACGGGCGTCTAGAAGAGGAAAAGTGATTCAGAGAGTTTGGATGTTGTTTGGACGAGCGTCTGCCCTTGAGTCCAAAGCAGTTGGACGGGCGTCCACCTAAAACGGACGGGCGTCCACCGCCGACTTAGCCTGGCCGACCTAAAAATCTATATAAAGCAGCTGCGCCCCAACCCTAAATCATACCATAATTTCTCATACACTAAAACCTAGAGGAGTAGCCGCACTTTGGGAGTCTCAAGGCCGGTCACCCGAGCCTTGTGCTCGGGTGATCCGAGGTTAGATTAGGATCGTTTTTGTCTCGTTTTCAATTCATGAATCATCCATTGTATAAACTATGTGAGTTCATCTTTTTGATTTATTCAAGCTTTGTTTATCTTCATGATTTTTGATTTATTTTGTATCGTTCTATGATTATGATGCTATTGTGTGAACTCATATCGAGAGATTTGTTTACTAATTGATATGTTTACAACATACGGAAGTTGCGTAAACTAGATCACCATAGAAAGATGGGATCTTTAATCGTTAATTCGTGACAAATTAATGGATTAATTATCTAGGTTGTTAGATTCTAAAATACGAGAGTTAACCTGAATCTACACCTTCGTTTTGTATGGAAATTGGTCTCAACATTCGGGAGAGGAGAGATCGATAATTGAATTCACTAAGGAATTAGGAATTCATAGCTTGAGAAATAGATTCACTAAGAGATTAGGAATTTGTATCTCGTGTAAAGGTGAAACCACAATTTGAATTAAAATCATGAGATGAACTAGGATTGAAATCACTTGGTTTGTATTTTGTTTGATCCCATGTATCTTTAGTTTAGGTCGTTTTTATTGTTTGTTTGTTAGAGGTTAGATTTATTTTAGTTGTTCTATCTTCGTTTATATGTTTTTCTTTCGTTTATTTGTTTTCATGAGTAGCAATTGAGAGGGTTAATAAGACTAGATTCAACATCCCAATTCCCTCGTGGATCGACCCTTACTTATCTCGCTCTACTATCAACAACCCGGTATTCGGCCGGTTAGGAGTTAGTTTTGCATATAGGTTAGGGTTTATAAATTTTCTTTTTGTTTAGTGGTGCAAAATCTTCCCAACAAAAGTGGCGCCGTTGCCGGGAAATCGGTGTTTTGTTGAATCTAATTGAGTTAATTTCTCTATTTTGTTACGATTTATTTGTCTTTCAATAAAAGTAGCGTCACATAAATTGAGGTTTTTTTATTTTTGCCGTGTTTCGATGACCGTTGGGTTAAGAATGTGCAAAAAGTTTTTTTTACTCGATTTGTGAAACGTGAAGTGTCTGTTTTTTTTACTCGATTTATTAATTTTTCTGATTTTTTGTTATAAGTTTGGATAAAAGGGATAGTTAGGGCACCTAGTAGTATTTTGGCCGTAACTTTCGGCTCGAGTGTCCGATTGGCGCGCAGGACCCCAATTCGGAAAGCTCGTTCCGACGCCGACGACGTGCCAATCAGCCTATGGCCGTTCGACACCGTTTTCGAGGTCAAAATCCACTGTTTTCCCTTCTATTTTGGGCTCAGAAGATTTCAACACGTTTTTCTCCCTTTTATCGTTTTCTTGTTTTCTGTTTTAGGTTTGATAGGTTTCATAGGTTGTCTATTGTCGTTTT
The DNA here is from genome assembly GCA_036785695.1 of Gentiana straminea. NCBI lineage: Eukaryota > Viridiplantae > Streptophyta > Magnoliopsida > Gentianales > Gentianaceae > Gentiana > Gentiana straminea. The sequence continues at coordinate 5,620,368 of JAVUPR010000224.1, read as the reverse complement.
TAGGTTTCATAGTTTTGTTGTCATTTCTAATAAACACTAGGGCTTCTGTTTAATGATATGATATTAGGTTTTCCTGAGGTCGCTGTTGTCTTCGAGTCTGCTGTGATTTTCTGCTGAGTCAGACGGGCGTCCATAGTAAGTGAACGCCCGTCCGTCCCACAACGCATCAACGCTGTTATGTTTTTAGAGAGTTAGACGAGCGTTTGCCTGTTACCCGAACACCCGTCTGCTCTATGTGGTTCTGGACGGGCGTCTGCTTGCCTGAACGTCCGTCCACTCTGAATATGCTTTAAACGTCCGTCTGGACTGTCTGAACGTCCGTCTAGTGTGTCAGTTTCTAGTAAATAGAATTTGATTTTTAATGCTTTATTTGACGTGGATACTTCCATATGAGCTTCTGTGGCTAGTTATTTTTACGTAGATGTTCTGAACTTGCATGTTTACATCTTCCCATCTACGAATCCATGTTAAATAATTGATTAATTTTTATATATACATGCTTTATTAATTGACAGCCTCTGTGGCCTTTGTATACGCGTAGATGTCCTGTTCTTTCACCGTTAGGGTTTCTTTCCATCTACCGATCCATGTTAAATAATTGATTAACTTTTATATACATGATTCATCTATGCATGTTATAGCTAATGTCGGTTTCCGTATGCTACATATCGTTGTGATGAATCCTGTGAGCTTTGAGACTTATGTGCTTTCTTGTTATTTTTGTAACTCATATGGGTAGCTACTGTCGGTTTTCCGTATGCTACCATGTCTTCTTATGAGTTATATCTGTTTAGTATAGCTAACTGTTGGTTTTCCATAATGCTATCACCTTTGATGAGTCTTAAGGCGCGTTTACGCTGCATGTAATGAGTAAACTATCATTATTTGGTAGACGTTTATGATATACATGTCGTGTTGCAAATGAGTGGGCTAGTTTTCTTTCTTTTATTTTCTTTTATTTTTGCATATCATTTAGTTGCATGTCATCTAGTTGTATTGTTTTTCTTTTATTTTTCTTGAGGGTAGTTACTGTCGGCTTGCCGTACGCTACCACTTTTATTTTATGTCCTTCATTTTCGATTCTTGCACGGGCCGTAGTCACTGTAGAGTTGTCTGAGCCAACTTTCTCACACTGAGCCTGTCAGAATTTATTTTTATTTATTTCTTTTATTAGGATTGCATATCATATAGATTGCATTGCAATATATTTTCATATAGTGCACCTAGCCCTGCTATTTTGTAATGTTCCATGTGTATGTTCCATCTTTACATGAGCTTAATCTGAAAAAATCTCTCTGACTTCTTTTCCATGTGTTTTACATGTACAATCCTGCTATTTTGTAGTGTCCTCTATCCTTAGTTCTTTATGCACATGTTGGGCTTATTTGTATTGTAAAGCTTCTGTGGCTTTATATTTGACGCTTAGACGTCCTGTGTTTTCCCCGTGTGGTGATTTTTCCATCTGAGCAATTATATTATGTGCTTCTATCTTGTCTATGATTATTTTTGCCATGTTATATTCCCCCGTGTTCCCCGAGATACTGCCATGTTTTTCAAGTGGTGCAGGTACATTTTTAGTTGTTTTTGTTAAGCTGGCCTAGGGAGTGAATCTGGAGAGGAATACCTATGACATCTCGTGCCTCGGAAACACGGATCCATTATCTATCCTTCTTCAGCCTATCTTCATATCATTACCAAATCAGCTAAGTTCTTTTATCTTTTCTTTAATTCTGCACAACATGAGGACATGTTGTAATTTAAGTGTGGGGGAGGGGAATGGTTTTATGTATCTACATTCATTTGCCATACTATTATATTTCTATGGAAAAGTGCTAAATTTTAAAATTTTTTGTTTGTTTGTCCCAAGTGAACAAAGGCATATCTTTATTTGAGTTTTTATATCATTGGTGCATTATTTTGCATATTTAGTAAATTTAGATGTCTCACCCAACACTATTTTTCACGTGCCATAGTAAATGATGAGCTATAATTTAAAGCTATGCCCATTTGATTAGAGATTTTTGATGATTATCGCATGATTCTTTGCGTACATACGAATTTTGAAAATTTTAATAATTTGTGTTTAGAATTAAAGTATGACGTACTGTGAATATCTAAGGTTTGAATGCGATAAGTAACACGTAACTTAATGTCAAATGAAAAAGTTGAGTTTAAATGAAGTAATTGGGTGTGTCGGAAGCTAGTCGATGATTTGAGTGCGATAGGGCATTATCTCGAAATGTCCTATACCACTATGATGACTAAAAGCTCACGACAGTCAGAAGAAGCTGCCTTATGATTGGAGTAAGGTAGGGTATATCTCGAATATCCTATTCTCGCTATGACGGGGAAGAGCTCATTCTGATGTGCGTTTAAATGTGAAAATAGTTAAATCAACTTGTATAAGAAGTGGTATGGAATGGATGTAAGACTAAGTTATCGTCTATCTTATCCCCAGTATAAACTGAAAGATATGTTGTAGGGATTATCCTCTAAGTATGTCGGAAATATTTTAAATACTCCTTATTATTATTTTTCGAGTACGTATGTTTTGTGAGGTGTGACAGACCTAAACCTAACCTTGGAAACGGCGCTAGAAAGCTGACGGACATTACCTAGGCTATACAGATCCTAACCGGCAGTGTACCGGGTCAAATTGTAGTGCTAGTCTGGTGAGTCAGGTCGTATTCCTCAGGGAAAACATGGTAATTCTTTTAAGTGGGGTTAAACACCAAGAAGCTATTATTAACTCGATCTAAGTCGCAGTTTTATCAGTTTCCTCGGGTTAGATAGTTAGATCAGTTAGATTAGTTAGATGTTAGTAAAACAGAAAATAAAACAAATAAATACTAATATAATATATATTTTTGGATCTAGCCAAGAATACTTTACTGAATCAATATCTTTTTAGTAGAAATAAATGAGACAGATCTTCCTTTATTCAAGGTGTAAATTATATATGAATCGGTGTACTCCTAAGCTAGACAACTCCTCCTCACACGAGCGTATGAAATTGTCATATGTCTTGTCCTCTGTCCAATGTCATCCTCAAGCATGGGTCACTCCCGTTTTGTCATTCGGCCAATTTTAAGGTATGTCAATTAAACGGGCGAATTTAACGTGATAATCTCTCGAGTATAAATTTCAATAAGAGTTTGTTTCTCCCGAAACAAATCTACCCCCGGTTTAGGAAATCGGATTCCGTTGTCACGTTTTCACTCGGCCAATTTTACCCTCCGGTCTTTCTATTAACGAGTTCATAAACTAACTACGAGGTGTCAATTCATAATTATATTATGAATTCTTTCAAATCGATTAGCTACATCAATTCAAACATAGAAAGAGATTCATTATAATCGATTTTAATCATGATTACCAGAGTCGATCATTCATTTTACCAAAAAGATAAAACTAATTCAGATTCATATCTTGGCTAGATATATTTTTAGTTATACATAGATATATATATCGGATTCTCGTCAAAATGTCATGGATTAAACGGTGGAAGTTTTCCATAATAGCCTTCATCAAGATGACAAAATTCTATTACAACCAAATTTAGCCTTTCGATCCAAACACTTATCAAATTCTCACATATATATATAGATAGATATAATTATATAGAATAACAAAAAGTAAAACTCAATAAAATTACCCGTTTACCTCAGATCTAAGTTGTATTCTTGAAAATAGCAACTTCTCCTAAAGCATTTTCCTTCGATAATTTTCTCGAGCATTACAACATTACTACTTTTATTTATTCAAACATATACATATATATATATATACATACATCGACATATGTATACATATACGGGCCCAAAATAAGAAGAAAAGATGGAGAGAAGCTTGCATATATGCATATATATGGATATACATAGACATATATGTATATACACATACGTGCTACTTCGAGAAGAAAAGAAACGGACATAGATCAACAAAGAAGAGGGGAAATGGGAGAGGGAGAGCTTGGCCAAGAGAGTGGCCAAGAGGGGCAAAGGAAAGTGATGGGTTGAGGGGTGTATTTATAGGATTTTTAGGTTCGAACCGAGTCAAAGGCTAGTTCGAGCCGAGTTTTGGTATAAAAATCATAACTTTAGTTGTAGACCTCCGATTGACGTGATTCAAAGTGAGTTGGAAAGCTTATTTGAAGATCTACAACTTTCATCAAGGACTCTTCCCCTGAAAATGCCTCTAAGTTGGGTCACATATTCGTTGAAGATATTTTACGGTATAAGCACGTAGGAAAACCGACCCGTTGAACTTGTAAGCTTGTGGCATATTCTTCCATCCTTCAAAATACCTCGTGTCGTAACGTGGGATATTTTTATGGCCTTGGGCTCCAAGTTTGGTGAGCAAAATATCGAGGATATTTATTTTGTGATCAAATAAATATCCAGGAATATCTTGGAATATTCCCGAAAATATCCAAGGGAATATCTTGGAATATTCCCGAAAAATATCCAAGATATTTATTTTGTGGTGTTGGCCGAATCCACTCGGTCGGGCATAACTCTCGTTTCGTCATTCATTCTTCGATTCCGTCTCCGCGATAAATCTTATCTCTTTTTACCCGAACACAAAGAAACGAACCGCGAGTAAATCGACAACAAAAGTTCGTAAACTGCGTTGAATTTTACTGACACTTTTTAGGTTAATATTACAGTCTTTAGCTATGATATTTTTAGATCTATCATACTAGCGGTAAATAAAACCTTTATAAAATATAGTAATTTTCATCACGACAGTCCGATTATTAAATCTATAAAAAACTTATAAAAATATAATAAAAACACAATAATTTATATAATAATTACTACTCATACATTTTGATAAAACTTAGTATTTATGACTTGATTTGATACATAAATGCTCAAAATGGTATCAGAAGTGGGGCGAAATGTCATAATAATGATCATAAATTTATCTCTCATCACAACCCCCTACTTAGCTTTTGGTCGTCCTCGAGCAAAACAAGCGATAAAACAAAATGAATAAGAGATAAATTCATGAAGGTATAAGATATAATGGACAACCAGATAATACAACCATTAGAATTACAACCAGGCTTTAACCTTAATATAAATGTATAACAGAGTGTATGTGTGACAAGCCTTTTCAATTTCCACTATCCTCTCTTGAATAAATCAAGCAAAACACACAAATATCCATTCGAGACGTACCTCTAATGACTTTCCTAGGTATAAGCAGGAAACAGTTCCACACAAAGTCCTCCTGTGTACTTATTAGGATAATCCCTAAAGCATATCATTCAGTTTATACTGGGGATAGTCAGAAGATAACTAAGTTTTCAACCATTCTTAAACTTTTTTTTATTTTATTTTATTTTTCCATTTGTAGCATATGCCTTCATTCCCAGCAATAGGACGTTTCGTGATAACACCCTAGCTGGACTACTATCATCAGGCAGTCGGGAGCTTTAAACCTCATAGTGATATAGGACGTTTCGTGATAACGCCCTACTGCACTCAAATCATTGGTAGCTACAACCGACATATATATAGTTCATTTCTTCTTCTCTTTTTTTTTCTTTTCTTCATAAACTTAACTTATATCCTTTCTATCACATTCAAACCTTCAGATATTCACAGTACACGTTCAAAAGTTAGGTACTAAGTTACTGTTATTATCTATAGAATAACCACTAGAATACTAAATGGATACAGTTTAAAATTTTCCGCTTCAATATCAAAGGCTTTTCGTGAAGGAATTCATGTTACACAAATATATTTGGAATTACAATGCACTTACGGTTCACGTTGGTTATACACATCCAAATTGATCATTATATCTACAAATCCATGAAAAATATACCTTATACAATTTATTTTAATCAACTAAATAATGTTCGAAAAAGATCAAAAAAACTAAGGGATTTATTGATACAAAATAAGCATTAATACCATTGCTAGACCAACGACTCCACTCCCCACTTACAAACTTACATTGTCCTCAATGTAAAGTGAGTGTAAATAAGTTGTTGGGAAAGCAATGGTGCACTAAAACAAGTCAAAACAAATACTGGGATGATAAAAAAGGGTGGGTGGGTGGGTTAAAATTATGACCGTTGTGTGTGCAAATGAAATAAAAGTGTGTGGAGTGTGACAGTGTAATGCAAAAGGGTAGATAAACACACCACATATACTTTTATTGATTTAAAACACACAATATTCCACAGTAGTTGAACTAATACATGTCACACATTATTTGAAATTTAAAACAGACTAGATCATGAAATATATTGTGTGACAAAGTATTAACTCTGAGTCTTTTATACCCAGATCCTCAAGGGTTATTTCAAATCGTTCTAACAACCTAAGTCCAAGAAATGACGCATTTGAATTTTTTCTTTGATTTCCATCGGGATTTTCGGATAACCACCTAATCGTTCCCGTTTTAATGACATTCAAATATTCATCCTGAGACTTGGTGAAACAAAATGAAAATCAATCCTAAGTATTAGCAAAGTATCATCCAAAGTATGAGTAATTATTATATTTAACATTTTTGCGGGCTGCCTCCCGGTAGCGCTTTTGGTTAACGTCGTTTGCTCGACTAAAATGATAATGATTAACTAATATAATATACTAAACAAAACGGGATACTTCTAACAATTACTCACAAAAGCACGTAACAATTAAGCACATAATCCACTAAAAATAAATGCTTAAGGAGTAAAAAGGAAGGATAGTACCCGTCATTGACTACATTTATAGTCTATAGCCAGACTTTACCGTGCTTCAGTTTTTAAGGCACTGGTGGTGGGTCATCCTCACGCACCGCATCCGTCTTCAATACCGGTCTCTAACAGAGGTTAGACAATTTCCACCAATCCAAACGATTCTTGACCTTTTCCTTTGATTTTCGAGCTTTAGGTTTGCGAGCTTTCACATTATTACTGAAGTCATCTTCTTCAATTACCTGCGTGTTAGTACAATCCAAAACAAAAAAAACACAAAGTGTACACACAAGAACAAGATTCTAGTGTAATGCATGGATATTTCAATGAATTGTAAGTGTTGAAGACAACGCTCTCATGATTAACTCCCAAACTTCTCCCTTACTAAAATCGTCAAGAAAACATACATACTTTTTATCCAACTTCATCTTTGTAATAGGGATAGAATGTATACCTCCCTTACCCTTGTCATTAGATGAATATGGTAAAGCTTCCTCGAATGACTGTGTTTCATCATTCTGTACCCTTTTCTTCAAAATATGCATTGGATATGGTGTTGCCTTATCTGGTTGAACCGAGATGAATTTGGGTTGAGCTGGATAAGGTTCGGTTTGAATTGACCCTTTCAAACTTGGTTCCTTCCAACCTGCTTCCAATTCTGATTACTTCTATTTTTATTTTATTTATTAATATTCCCTTGGGCATGATCAAGCCCTCGTTCAGGTGTTTCATCACTAGTTTCAGTCATTCTCGTATTTCGATTCGAAAATGATTCTCCGTCAGGATTTCCCTGACTGATATGACCTCGTTTTGGGGTCTTACCATTTCTGGTCATCAACTATCGAAAAATAGAAAAATAACTTGAAATAGATAAAATCTGAATCAGATGGTGTTTCATTACTGATTTCGGCCGTTTTAATAACTCGATTTGATGATTTTTGTGAAAAATATCGAATAGAAAAGATCACGAAATCGATAAAAAAAACACATTGATTATTTTTTTTTTCTCTCTCCCGGTAATTACCGACTCCACTCGGTATTTACCGAGATTTTTTTTTTTTTTTTCGGTTTTTTTTTTTTTTCCCTCTCTCTCTCTCTCTCGGTAATTACCGAAGCCACTCGGTATTTATCGAGTATTTTTATAAAAAAAATTGATATCTTACCAAATAGGTAGGTACCAATGAAAATAAAAATACAAATGAGATTGAGAAATGTATTGACTTATCCTCGGCTGTTATGACCACGTTTACTTTCTACTATCGAAAATAGAAAATAACTCGAATTTGGTAGAAGAAGAAAATTGGTAACTAAAAGAAGGTAGATACCAACGGAAAATAAAAAAGAAATGAGATAAGAAGAGTGTTGACTTATCCTCGAGAATTTTGAGCTAATACAAGTAGTAACCCTTGATCAAACACCCAGATCCTGATCGTTATACTAAGTCCTTGATTCCAATTATTTCATACAAGTTAAGATTAGAGAATAATTTTAATTTTTATTATATTTACTAAGTAAATTATGTAAAATTTTATAATCATGATATTTGATAAATAATTTATCTATGTTATATACACTTTTTATCTGTTTAATTCTAAGAAAGATATGTTTAATATATTTATAATATTGAAATGATATTTTGCTAACTTGAAAGTTAATCTACCAAGTATATCATTTTTATTATAGTTTTTATATATTATCGCTAATTTTGCTCGAGGACGACCAAAAGCTAAGTGGAGAGTAGTTGATGTATGACAAAAATATGATTATATTATAAGACTTTTTATTATTATTTTTTATGATATTTTAGTATAATTTCATATAAATGCATTGAAAACTTATAAAAATCATAGTTAGTTATAATTAAATGCATAAGTTATAAAAACGATATAAATAAGGGTTTTAGTGTCAGATTTACGTTTGGTGTTTTGTTGCTCTTATTGAAGGATTATACGTTTATCGAGATCTCAAGAGAGGACATGTTTTGGAGCCTAAATCATATCTTTTAAGGGATAAAAGATTATGCCATAAGCAAACGAGATCGAACGGATCAACATCGTCCTTAGTATTTCTACCGTAACTCATCTTCAACGGACATTTGACCTAACTTAGAGGCATTTTCAGAGAAAAAGTCCTTGATGAAAGTTGTAGATCTTCAAGAGAGCTTTCCAACGAATATTAAATCATGTCAATCGAGGTCTACAGCTCGAGATAGGTTTTTACGAACATCGATATGTTGTATGGCCGGCACGCGCCGGAGAAGGCCGGATCTTGCGAAATATCTCGACAACGGCACGTGGGTCTGACAACAAGAGAATATATACTATTTAGCCGGCACGTGCCGGTGGTGCTCCGGCACGCGCCGGCCTTGTGGTATGGTCTATAAATAGAAGCTCATTGCAAGCTTGGGGAGTTGCACCTATCTTTATATCTCTCTTATATAGATCTCTATCGTCTCTTTTGTTGTTTTTTAGTTAAATAAATGCTGTAAACGGCACTCTGCCGGAATAATGCGATGTAATGTTGTAATATAAGCACCGTTATGATGCTTGGAAAGATTACGGGAGGCTCGTTGTTGTAGAGGAGTTGTTATTTCCGGGGAATACGACTCTAACGCTACAATTGTAATCTAAAGATGAGCGGCTAAGGTCTCGAGGCTAGAACCACCGTTGTGAAGCCACCATCACCGGAATAAACAAGGATTTCGTTTTCATTTGTTCTAGTGAGTTTCTTGTTCTTCCTTCATGTTTGAATTGTTTATGTGAAATTCGTATGATCTATACTTATGTTGCATGCTAATCGAATTTAGATACGATAGTTGATAAATTCGTAGATTACCGTGAAGGAGAATGATAATATTCTTCCAACATACGTAAGTTGAGGGTGAATGTTATTAGATTAGGATTTATATCCATATCTTTGATCTGTAAATGCTTTAGTTGTACCGAGAGTGGTGAACTAATTAAAAGGCGATGAACCGAAAGGAAAATGCCTCTTTAGCAGATAATAATCCAAGAACTTACGAATGAATATGTGTCTTTCTTGTTATTTTCGGTGGGGTGGTGGATCAACGGTGTGTTCTAGTTGTTTTAATCTTTCTTTAAACAATTTTTCACGTATCGTCTTTCTTTTCACGTTTGCTACCTTAGTTTGTTAATTGAAAATCCGAGATCATAATCATCAATTTTAAGAAAGAAATCGAAGGCAAAGACTCTTTTTCGTACAAGTCCACGCGGATACGATCCGGTTTCACCACTTTATTTTGGGGTAGAGCCTTTTCGCACTTGGGGCCGACATCGGTTTTATTTTATTACTTGTTCGCGGTTTTATGCAAAGCAAAAGATAACAAGTAATAAAATAAAACCGATGTCACTGCAAGTGCGAAGGCTGCAGCAATATAGTGGTGAAACCGGATCGTATCCGCAGGGACTTGTACGAAAAAGAGTTTTTGCCTTCGATTTCTTTTATAAAGTTGATGATTATGATCTCGGATTTTCAATTAACAAACTAAGGTAGCAAACGTGAAAAGAAAGACGATACGTGAAAATTTGTTTAAAGAAAGATTAAAACAACTAGAACACACCGTTGATCCACCACCCCACCGAAAATAACAAGAAAGACACATATTCATTCGTAAGTTCTTGGATTATTATCTGCTAAAGAGGCATTTTCCCTTTCGGTTCATCGCTTTTAATTAGTTCACCACTCTCGGTACAACTAAAAAGCATTTACGAGATCAAAGATATGGATATAAATCCTAATCTAATAACATTCACCCTCAACTTACGTATGTTGGAAGAATATTATCATTCTCCTTCACGGTAATCTACGAATTTATCAACTATCGTATCTAAATTCGATTAGCATGCAACATAAGTATAGATCATACGAATTTCACATAAACAATTCAAACATGAAGGAAGAACAAGAAACTCACTAGAACAAATGAAAACGAAATCCTTGTTTATTCCGGTGATGGTGGCTTCACAACGGTGGTTCTAGCCTCGAGACCTTAGCCGCTCATCTTTAGATTACAATTGTAGCGTTAAAAGTCGTATTCCCCGGAAATAACAACTCCTCTACAACAACGAGCCTCCCGTAATTTTTCCAAGCATCATAACGGTGCTTATATTACAACATTACATCGCATTATTCCGGCAGTGCCGTTTACGCATTTATTTAACTAAAAAACAACAAAAGAGACGATGGAGATCTATATAAGAGAGATATAAAGATAGGTGCAACTCCCCAAGCTTGCAATGAGCTTCTATTTATAGACCATACCACAAGGCCGGCGCGTGCCGGAGCACCACCGGCACGTGCCGGCTAAATAGTATATATTCTCTTGTTGTCGACCCACGTGCCGTGTCGAGATATTTCGCAAGATCCGGCCTTCTCCGGCGCGTGCCGGCCATACAACATATCAGATGTTCGTAAAAACCTATCTCGAGCTGTAGACCTCAGATTGACATGATTTAATATTCGTTGGAAAGCTCTCTTGAAGATCTACAACTTTCATCAAGGACTTTTTCTCTGAAAATGCCTCTAAGTTAGGTCAAATGTCCGTTGAAGATGAGTTACGGTAGAAATACTAAGGACAGTTGATCCGTTCGATCTCGTTTGCTTATGGCATAATCTTTTATCCCTTAAAAGATATGATTTAGGCCCCAAAACATGTCCTCTCTTGAGATCTCGATAAACGTATAATCCTTCAATAAGAGCAACAAAACACCAAACGTAAATCTCACACTAAAACCCTTATTTATATCGTTTTTATAACTTATGCATTTAATTATAACTAACTATGATTTTTATAAGTTTTCAATGCATTTATATGAAATTATACTAAAATATCATAAAAATAATAATAAAAAGTCTTATAATATAATCATATTTTTGTCATACATCAACTACTCCCCACTTAGCTTTTGGTCGTCCTCGAGCAAAATAAGCGATAATATATAAAAACTATAATAAAAATGATATACTTGGTAGATTAACTTTCAAGTTAGCAAAATATCATTTCAATATTATAAATATATTAAACATATCTTTCTTAGAATTAAACAGATAAAAAGTGTATATAACATAGATAAATTATTTATCAAATATCATGATTATAAAATTTTACATAATTTACTTAGTAAATATAATAAAAATTAAAATTATTCTCTAATCTTAACTTGTATGAAATAATTGGAATCAAGGACTTAGTATAACGATCGGATCCGGGTGTTTGATCAAAAGGAAAAATAAAGAATTATCAAAAGAAGAAGATAAGTCGTACGTACTTAACTTTCATCTCAAAAACCCCTTTTTTTTTATCAAATTACAACCCAATATTATTTATTATTTTTTCAATCGTCGCGTCTCAAAAGTATAACACTCTCCCCAAACTTTAGAGGCAGTCACCCTGAGATCACTCAAACCCATACTGTCCAAGGTAAACCACACTCCCCAATTGGGGCAGTATCCAAATGGACTCGAGGTGATTTGTTTTTTTTTAAATTTATTTATTTAATTTTTTTCATAGAATACTAACATATCCGAACTCATTGCCAGAATCGACTATCTTGCAAGCGTCATGAGGTGAGGTCAAATATATTAGCACCTGTCTAACTTTATTATGCCAAAAATCGTCATCCTTGGTCTGATTCCATATTCATACTTATTTCGAAAAGAAAATTATTCTAACATTTCATTATAAATATAAGCATATCTGTCTAATTTCAAATCAACAATACTCAATAATACTTATGTATAGTTACATATACTTAAAATCTTATAAAAATCTAAAATTGACATATATAATATAATCATAATACATCTAATCTATTTTACTTACTAAAACTTATTCTATCAAAATATATTAAATTTATTATATTAATTATATACTATCTTATTTCTACTTAGGAAAAATAAAACTAAGTGTTAAGCAATCAATATATTTATTTTAATTATAGCGTTAATTTTTAATATTTTCAAAATTTTATAACTTACTCTACTCCCCACTTACGAATTGACATCGACCTCGATGAATAATGAGTGGAATATAGTAGTTATAAAATGAAAATATGCACATAATCATATATATATATATATATATATATATATATATATATATATATATATATAGTATAAACGTTTAAAAACAAGACAACATATAAAACCCTCCCCCACACTTAAGTTACATGATGTCCTCGCATGTGTAAAATAAGAAAAACTTAGGCGTTTGTAATTCGAAGGTGGCAATTCGGAAGTGGTCGCGAATCGGATCCGAAATGCTTGATGAAAACGATGGGCTGTGGACCATCCACCGGTAAACGATTTATCTAAAAGTTCACAATCGCTATCGCGGATATCCCGCACACCATGGAAAACAAGACGTACCTCGGGGATAGGGGCACAAAAATGATAGACAAGGCAATATCATGGAACAAAAACGAAATAATGAAATGAAGTGAGTCTTTTATACCCGGATCCTCAAGGGTTTTGTCTAAACGTTATAACAACCTAAGTCCAAGAAATGAAGCATTTGAATTTTATCTTTGTTTTACCTCGGGATTTTCGGATAACCACCTAATCGTTCCCTTTAAATGATATTCAAACATTCATCATGAGACTTAGTTGTGCTTAGTGTTAATCTTCCATACAGATTCTACATTTCATTAAGACTAGTCTTTATCCAAATTATTATTATTATTATTATTATTATTAACGGGCGCCTCCCGGTAGCGCTTTTGGTTAACGTCGTTTGCTCGACTAATAAAAACACACAAGCAACTATTTAATTTCACATAGTTTTATTAAGGCGGGGTTGCCTCCCCCCAAGCGCTTTTGTTTTATGTCGTTGGCTCGACAACCCAAAAATTTTCAACCCGGGTCAGGCCATTGAAGCCTCTCTCCGGAATCATTCTTGATTTCCTCGGGGTTAATAGTATGGATCCCACAAAAACAAAGTCTCGCCAATGTATTGGCCATATCAGTAAACTTCTGTATCCACTTTGTTCCTATGGTTCTTCTCTTTTTCTTTTTAGGTTTTAGTTCCACAAGCCGAGGTGTATCATCATAAATCACAACATCTTCAAAGAATTCACAGAGACGTAAATCATCGGGTGCCGAAAAATCGGAGCTAGCTTGACTAGGGATGTCGTTCAGATGGAAAACCACCGGTCGTTCCTTTTGTTGACCAATATAGTGTTTCAACCGATGACCATTCACTCTGAATAACTCGCCCTGTTTATTTTTCAATTCGACTGCTCCACTAGGGAAAACCTGAGAGATTTGAAAGGGGCCAGACCAACGGCTGCGTAGCTTACCGGAAACGGATGTAACCTGGTATTATATAATAAAACCCATTCGCCCGCTTTGAATTCTCTATTCTTGATTTTCTTGTCGTGAAGCAATTTAGTCCTCTCCTTCTTGATTCTCGAGCTCTCATAGGCTTTGGAGTCTGAACTCATCAAGCTCCCGCAACCGCAACAATCGCTTTTCTCTACATAATTGACTATCAAAATTCAAGAATTTAATAGCCCGAACGCTTTGTGCTCAAGCTCGATTGGCGGTGGCGAGGCCTTGCCATAAACCATCGAAACGGAGACGTGCCAATAGGAGTTTTGAAAGGCGTCCCGTAAGCCCGAGCACATCATCCGGTTTCGACTCCGGTCCGTCCTATGAGAATTCACCGTCTTCTCAAGAATGCTTTTCAAGCTTCGGTTACTTACTTCAACTTGTCCACTCGTCGAGGGTGATAGGGGTAGCGGTTTTGTGTTTTACCCCATATCGTTCTAAAATATTTTCTAATGGAGTATTGCGAAGTGAGTTCCCTCGTCACCGATGAGAGCTCGTGGACGACCAAACCGTGTAAAAATATTTTTCCTCGGGAAGTTCTTGACCACCTTGTGGTCGTTCCGCGGTGTTGCTATCGCTTCCACCCACTTTGACACGTAGTCGACGCAGACTAGAATGTACTTGTTCCCATACGAGGATGGGAATGGTCCCATGAAGTCAATACCCCATACGTCGAAAACCTCGCATTCTTGGATAGGGTGGAGAGGCATGTCCATTCGCCGAGAAAGTTTACCGGTGCGCTGGCACCGGTCACACCCTTTTACAAAACTCTCTGTATCCTTAAAGATTGTTGGCCAGTAGAAGCCGGACTGAAAAATCTTCGCAGCAGTCTTCCCAGCTCCATAATGACCTCCCACAGGTCCGCCATGGCATTGCTCCATAATGTCCCTCTGCTCGATCTCAGGGACACACCTACGGAGTAATCCATCCTTGCGCGCTTGAAGAGAATTGGATCGTCCCACACATAATAGTTCAAATCCGAAAAGAATTTCTTCTTTTGCGATATGTCGGAGTCGGGGTCCGGATATACGCCGCTCAAGAAGTTTGCAAAAGGTGCAAACCAAGGAGAACCTTTTCCAGTACGGGCAGGAGTAACCTCGCACACATCAATAGTCATGAGTTGCTCAGTTGGAAAATCAATTCCAATCTCATCCGACTCTATCTGAGGATCAACGTGTTAGTAATACCATCCGCAACGGAAGCGATTTAAGGATCTAGATCTATATAATACACGTAATAAAATAACTAGATCTATTCTACAAGGGGGTTGTAGAACATACCTCTTGGATCTCAAAATCCAAGTTGGAGAACCGCAATAGAAAAGAAGATGTGAAGAGCACCACGATCTTCCGTACGTGTGATC
The DNA here is from genome assembly GCA_036785695.1 of Gentiana straminea. Lineage (NCBI taxonomy): Eukaryota > Viridiplantae > Streptophyta > Magnoliopsida > Gentianales > Gentianaceae > Gentiana > Gentiana straminea. The sequence continues at coordinate 5,604,955 of JAVUPR010000224.1, read as the reverse complement.
CAAGCAACTCCCGGTGGAAGGAAATCCTCGGCTCGAATCCTCCCGATATGCTACCCGGAAAAATCTCCAAGATTTTTCCCCAATCACCCTTGGCCGAAATTTCTATCTTCTCTCTAAGAGTTGATAGTCGAAATTTTCATGTGTGTTAAGGCTTGGGAGAACTCTCTTTATATAGGAGAGTAAAACTTAAGCCCCAAGGATTTTATAATTAATACAAAATCAATTATGATAATCCTATTAAATAAAAGATAATCCCAAAATATTCTAGAACAAATCTAGAATAATCTTTATCTTTATTTCTTACCATAAATATTTATCCAATAAATATTTTGTGCACATGTCTTATTAATCACAAGAAAACTAATTTCTTGTTCCAAAAATAAGAGGGGGGGCGCCACTTTATACCCTAGGTATAAAGGCTTCCACACATTTCACACACTTGGGCCAAGATTATGAAAAATGTCTTTTCCACATATTTAATTATTTAGCCCAACTAATTTAATAGTCCACTAAACAATTAATTCACATATCGTTTTAATAAAGTCCAACAAGAACTAAATTAATATTATTAGGATTCGACGTCCGAGAATAGCTATGCTATATTAGGAGGCACGTCGGGGACCATGGACTAATAATCGGCGGCTCCGATAAATCAAATAAATAATTATAGAATAATTATATTCGATAAATCAATCACGGGAATATGCCACCATAATCCCGTGATTTGCACTCCTCCGATTATAAGATTATATTTATCTCCTCACGAGAATAATAATAAGCGTCCATTGATATAATCATTACATATGGATTAATCCTCCATAGATCGTTCATTCTAAATCGGGAAGTTACCGTTAACCCTTTCTAGAACCTCTTATCCTTATTTACCATTAACCCCCTAGTGATCAATTAGTGCACATAACCGACTAGTAGCTAATTAGTCAAATGTGAACTCCCGGGATCGATCATTTTCTTAGGGCTAACAAATAAGGGAATGTCTATCTACTTCCATAAATGGAAGGAATGGATTCCGTATACGTGATAACACGGACTACTCACTCAATCCGGTACAATGCCAAGATGGGGTAATTCGGACCACGGACTCAGTGTAATCCTTAACCGTCAAGTCAAACTTCATACTGATTCAAGCAGTTGACTGTGATCACCTCAGGATTAAGATATATCCATAAATATGATCATCCATTGATTCGATAAGAATTCTCGATTACGGAATTATATCGTGAACTCTAATCAAATCGGTCCAGCCATATATGATATATCTATCATATATAAATGCCCCATTAGGTTCTCTTAACCGAAAGTCCGGATAAGACAATCACACCTATTGTGTTCTGGGCGCATTAATAGCACGTTAAAGGAGAGACCCGATACTCTCGATTAACTTCACTACGGGCTAATTGTATTTTAAGTACATCTTCACTAACTCAATCCTCCCGTGTATATACCATACACTGAGTTAAGTGATTACATAAACGATATACTTAGGGTTTTACGTAGTGTAAATACTATTGTCACATCGGTGAATATGAGAATAATAAATATGAATAATAACGTCAATTCATTTATTAAATAAAACAATTACAAAAATTGTCTTTCGGGCATCACACCTAACAATCTCCCACTTGCACGAAAGCATGTGATTAATTGTTTTAGAGCACACCCTATTATTTAAAATACAACAAACTACATCTCCCACTTGCTCTAAAGCAATGGAGACCCATCCCGTATTCTAGTACCCATTAAGCATATCATAACCATTTCAGATTCCAAAGTACACTCCGAGTATGTCGTCGTAGGATAGGTCAGTGACTCGGTGAGTACCTACATCTAAATGTCATGGGTCTTAATGATTAGTCAGGTTGTCGGCTCGAGACGATCCGTAGAATCGAAACGTTACCGGTCCATCAAATCATGTGGTACGAGTAAACACGAGCCCGAGATCGACTTAACGATCATCCTCAATCGACTTAAAGTCAAAATCAGTGTATCACATATATCCAAGTTCACACATGAATATGTCTGCATATTGTTCCTCGTTCTCTTCAAGATACTAAAGGACATACTAAACTTGCTTTGTTAACCGCCGAATCTAAGATTCGTTCAAAGTTGACGTTCAATAACGACCATCTCTTACTAGAAAGAGAATCTATCCCATTTCTCTTGATCCGAAGATTTAGAGAGTCATTCTGAGGCATAGGGTAGAACTTCCTCGTTGAATGTTGCATACACGGATGCATCATCTTAACCAATAAGATGGATGGGAAACCGAAGGATCGATTCTAATGAATTCGACCGAGTCAAACTCTTAAGAATGTTGTCCAAATCTCTGTTGCAAGAGAATTGTGGTATTGTCAGATTCTGACTTCAGATAACACACCCATGTTGATTCCAACTGGTGCAGTGTTAGCCTTCACAAACACTAATTTATATATTCACTACTGTACTAAAATTGATATCCAGTCTATAAAAGACTTATCAATATTCTGGTCAAATCCACATATTGTAGAAATATATGACTTCCAATGACCGAGAGGTTTGCTTTTATCCACAAAGGACATAAGCCTTGACAGTCATCCTGTCATAAGTTCATAAGGCAATACCCTTCTGTTCCGAATGAATCCAGATTCCGTTTGTTTGGCAAGAAAATCTCAGGGAAATCACCCCTATTTTCTGCTTTTGAACGAAATCATGCAATACTAAGTGGTAAGAGAGTCCAACGTCTGATTAACTCTCTACTTCTTAGGGAATTACCCCTAGACCACTCAAGCTTTGCTCTGAAAGATAAACTTTCGTATTCATTCTACTCTCTTCCATGTAGATCCAATTACTCCCACTGGGCTTGAGACGCTCAGGTGATTCTACAAGAGTATGAACAGAACTGGAGTACTGAACTCCATTCACAGGGTTATGGCTATTAAACCAACCTCTATTATCAGAATCCTATAGTGCTCATAAAAGAGCCATAGGTCATCAATCGATCCTCAGACTACAAAGTCCGCAGAAACTGTAATGGGTAATGGATAACCCATACTCCCAATACTTACTGGATGGATCGAAATTCTGATCTAGTTTAGTAGTATTTAGTGTTATCACCAACAACCGATGTTGGATGTGGTCTGATTTTAATCAGTTAGTAACTACCTTGAGTAAATGTACTTCAAGGTTCAAGGTTTTACTGTTCATGGATTCTATCAGAAAGGATGCAACAGTATAACTGTCCCTTCCCGATGTCAAGAATCTGATAACGAACCTTTTTCTCAATGCTACAAGATATATAACGATTGGTCACCGACCGAACGTGTACGCGAAATTCCCGAGTCAAACCATCAAGCATCATGTGCTAAATGCTTATATTGACGGAATTTGGGTGAACCGAATCCACTCATTATCCGTTAATTCCAAAGCACATTCTAGGTAGACTTCTCGGTTCTACACTTCAATGTAAACCGTTATTTCACTTCCAATATCTTTATTGAGTTAAGCAGTGTATTGTGGCACATCTACAACTATGTAAAGGCAATTCCGTGGTTTCTTCCTTAGTGAAAGCATTTCACTATGAGGCAGACCGAGCATCAGTCCCTAGGACTATGTGATGGCCCATTTTTGAGTATAGAATACTCCATCTCCGACAAAATCAGAGACACCTTTGAATGTTTTGGATAAACTTACCGGAGTGTTTGAGTAGTTGTCAGACTAGAAGTCACTACTCATAAGCCCCTACTAGCTTGTATCTTTCATCAAACCCCGAAGGTCGTCATGAACAAGCTATGTTACTTCTTTATAACCATTATCCTTTCCCGATTGAAAGGAAAATTAGTCATTGAACCTTTAAGACAATCTAACCAGACTGGGAGAAAGGAATCACCCCGAACCGAGTCTTCGGGTCTTGTCTTTTAGGGACTATGCACTAACTATGGAATATGAAGAAGCGTTTATCTAAATATAGAAACCAATTGCTTTTAATAGTTCTTAAGATGTGTTTCATATACATATTTCAGCAATTGTAAGTGGTTTTGACTTTATCAAACAAAAGTCTGAGTCTTGGATTCGTACTACAAATGGTATATTCACTTTCTATACGACAAACAAATTATCGAATAGAAGGTAAATCCATTCGTTCCAACGAGTCTTAAACAAAAATAAATTTTCCGCGATATCCAAGGATTGAACCCGAGATTCATTTCCTTATATCACTCCCACTATTCTAGCTAAAATTAACTGCCCGTTGTTTACTCTTTTAATCGTTAAATGCACTGCTACCTTGTTCTTCCAAAGAACTTGGCTCGAGAAAATCACCAAGGATTCATAGGTTGGTGATCCAAAATCACTGTCCTTATCCTATGATTTTCAGTTAATTAATTTTCGGTTCAGCCTTAAAATTTTCTCAGTTTAGGTGACTAACACTTTTAGACATATTCTCCCATTCTTGACTTTCAATGAATGGAAACAGTCTTGAACCAGCGGTTCGTTTGAGTAGACATTACTCTTGAACCGTGGGATGTCTATTTCGAGTGTTACTCGTCGAGACTTCTCGGATTTTCTAATATACCAGAAAAAAAAACAACAAATCATAGCATTAAAGCTCCCACTAGTTTATCGGTTCCAAATACCGTCTAACCAGCAATGCTTTATTTTATGATTTTCCAATTTTTCAATTTGAAAATCTCTCGTGTAAACACTTACACAGTTCTAATGTTTCCAAATCATAAAACTCCCACTAGTTCATCGATTCCAAATATCGTCTAACTAGCAACATTTCATGACTTTCCGGTTTTTCAATTAGAACGGTTACGTGTGTAGTCAGTTACACTTTTCTAATGTTCAAGAAAAACAACAAATCATAAAGCTCCCACTAGTTCATCGATTCCAAATATCGTCCAACTAGTAACACTTCATAATTTTCCGATTTTTCAATTAGAAAATTGCACGTGTATTTCCTACACACTCAAAATTCACTAAAAGAATTTCAAAGTCCGAAATCACCTTTGTTCAAACTAAGTTTGTCTTCCGTTTGACACGAATGACACTAGTGACATACCTATATGTCACTCTGGTTTTAAAAGGCTTGAGAGAAAATATCTCTTTCGAAAAATAATTGCATTATCGATTAACTAGTTCAACGTCCTAGTTACTTTCCACTTTTTAACGAAGTCAATACTAGTCAATTTTTTAAGCAATTTAGTAAGGGATATAATGTCGTAAATAAAATGACATATATTAATTCAAGTTTAACACTACTATATAAGTTTATTTTAGGAATTGTAAACTAAAATTAAGTCTACTCTACCATTCCAAGGTTTTAACCTCGCATCTCAGTGCCGCCGTAGGGTAGGTCAAAGAGATGACGGTTAAATCGAGACAATCTCATCAATGAATAACTTATGAGAATCAAACATCCCACGAGAATCGAACATCCCTTTATTCATTGACTACCTTCCTTTTTTAGCCTAGATATTACCAAAAATATCCTTTATGAGTGTGACCTACTATATCGGATCTCTTAGGTACGCCCCGAGTATGCCGTCGTAGGATAGGTCAGTGACCCGACGAGTACCCGTAAATCCTATCCTTTCGGAGACCAAGCCATGAATGTTGATAGGGGTGAACACCATCCGTAGGGGGACGAAATCAAAGCGCCGCAAGGCGTCACCCTTCTCTCACTTACTTGTATCTATAGTAGAGGCCGTGGGGTTGGCATCGCCTCCCCCGCTCCCACTCAATATTTTGGAAGTGGTGGTGGGTTAACTAACCACGTCTTTTTGATGTTAACATAAAAGCACATCAAATCAAGGATTCCGAATGGTGTCGGTAACGTAGGCAAGCCTACCCGTCCTATTCGTTGGAACATATGTGACAGTCGGACGAAATCGGGTCAAGAGAGCCCTATTGAGATTAGAAGGAATCACCCCTCCGCTCTCGGTTTGGCTTAGTCTTGCCGGACCCCCGTGCATACATCACACTAGGAGGGTTAAGTCGTTCGAGCGAAGCTCAATTGACCACCCAACCTATAAGCGAACCGTTTTTATCCAAGATTTATTGTTCTTTTACCATCATTCAATCTCGTAGACACTACGAATTGAAAACGTGATCTCGTTTCAGCTTTAAGGCGGTTCACCGAGAACACACACCGAAAGGCTAACGATTTCATAACCCGTCCTCGGATCTTTAATTAGTTACTAAATTAATTAATTACCACGTATTAATTAAATTTCAACTAATTACACGAGTTTGTATACATGCCTATTTTAATTACCAAAATTAAAATTCTACATGTATGCATGGAGTGGATTTATGATATGATGCATGTCATGGCAATTCCGATTTTATATCTATTTTATGATCAAACACATAAAAAATAAATGCGGAAAATTTAAACACCGAGATGGATCGTTGGCACCCCCGTATCTAATCTATTAGAAAATAAAAAACAACCAAAACCCTAACTAGGGTTTACTACTTTCTAACTAAATCTGCAGCTGTTCGAACTCTTCGACGATCGGCATACCAAACGAACTCGGATCGGGACGAAACTTTCCAGATCATATCTTCACTCCTTGAAATTCAATATGGACGGTTGGATCGGTGCTTTGACTTACCAATTTTCTCCAGTAAACCGCCAAACTTGCTGCTGAATCTGACTTTGACTGCACTGCATCAAGGACTTCCTGAGGCAGATCGGGAATCGAGATGAATCCCGATCGACCTGAAATTTTTATGGTACGTCCAAAACTCCAAGTTGATCAATCTGAACGGACGGATTTTCGTTTCAATGGTCCAAACTCTCCCAGAAAATCGAGGAAGACACAGGTAGTGTTTCTGTGAATCCTGCGTTTTTCTGTTACAGCAGCCTCTTCGCAGCATCAAACGGATATTGAAACAGACTCTGATCGACGCCAAAATTTTTGGAGTTGATCATCATCTTCTAATCTTGATTCTGACCGGAGGGATCTTCGTTTCAACGGTTCGATCAACGGGAAAAGAAAAAATACTAAACAGCTACTAACTAGATCTATTTGCTGGAAATTAAACTTGCAATAAAGATAAATTACATAATTTCCTATACTCATATGAACGAATTTTCATCGTTCATATGAGTGTACAATAGATCTAACGGGTAAACAATGCCAACCCCAATCCATCTCTTCAACCACAACAATCGCAACAACATAAAAAAAAATATGTAAACATGCATCGGCCAAAATTTAAAATAAAAGCTACATGTTTTCCACTCCTAGATCTAATATTTTATACGTATAAATATAGATCCCCTTGGCGACTGATACCACTGTTAGTAATACCATCGCAACGGAAGCGATTTATGGATCTAGATCTATATAATACACGTAATAAAATAACTAGATCTATTCTACAAGGGGGTTGTAGAACATACCTCTTGGATCTCAAAATCCAAGTTGGAGAACCGCAATAGAAAAGAAGATGTGAAGAGCACCACGATCTTCCGTACGTGTGATCCAAGCAACTCCCGGTGGAAGGAAATCCTCGGCTCGAATCCTCCCGATATGCTACCCGGAAAAATCTCCAAGATTTTTCCCCAATCACCCTTGGCCGAAATTTCTATCTTCTCTCTAAGAGTTGATAGTCGAAATTTTCATGTGTGTTAAGGCTTGGGAGAACTCTCTTTATATAGGAGAGTAAAACTTAAGCCCCAAGGATTTTATAATTAATACAAAATCAATTATGATAATCCTATTAAATAAAAGATAATCCCAAAATATTCTAGAACAAATCTAGAATAATCTTTATCTTTATTTCTTACCATAAATATTTATCCAATAAATATTTTGTGCGCATCTTATTAATCACAAGAAAACTAATTTCTTGTTCCAAAAATAAGAGGGGGCGCCACTTTATACCCTAGGTATAAAGGCTTCCACACATTTCACACACTTGGGCCAAGATTATGAAAAATGTCTTTTCCACATATTTAATTATTTAGCCCAACTAATTTAATAGTCCACTAAACAATTAATTCACATATCGTTTTAATAAAGTCCAACAAGAACTAAATTAATATTATTAGGATTCGACGTCCGAGAATAGCTATGCTATATTAGGAGGCACGTCGGGGACCATGGACTAATAATCGGCGGCTCCGATAAATCAAATAAATAATTATAGAATAATTATATTCGATAAATCAATCACGGGAATATGCCACCATAATCCCGTGATCGCACTCCTCCGATTATAAGATTATATTTATCTCCTCACGAGAATAATAATAAGCGTCCATTGATATAATCATTACATATGGATTAATCCTCCATAGATCGTTCATTCTAAATCGGGAAGTTACCGTTAACCCTTTCTAGAACCTCTTATCCTTATTTACCATTAACCCCCTAGTGATCAATTAGTGCACATAACTGACTAGTAGCTAATTAGTCAAATGTGAACTCCCGGGATCGATCATTTTCTTAGGGCTAACAAATAAGGGAACTGTCTATCTACTTCCATAAATGGAAGGAATGGATTCCATATCTGTGATAACACAGACTACTCACTCAATCCAGTACAATGCCAAGATGGGGTAATTCAGACCACAGACTCAGTGTAATCCTTAACCGTCAAGTCAAACTTCATACCGATTCAAGCGGTTGATCGTGATCACCTCGGGATTAAGATATATCCATAAATATGATCATCCATTGATTCGATAAGAATTCTCGATTACGGAATTATATCGTGAACTCTAATCAAATCGGTCCAGCCCTATATGATATATCTATCATATATAAATGCCCCATTAGGTTCTCTTAACCGAAAGTCCGGATAAGACAATCACACCTATTGTGTTCGGCGCATTAATAGCACGTTAAAGGAGAGACCCGATACTCTCGATTAACTTCACTACGGGCTAATTGTATTTTAAGTACATCTTCACTAACTCAATCCTCCCGTGTATATACCATACACCGAGTTAAGTGATTACATAAACGATATACTTAGGGTTTTCTGTAGTGTAAATACTATTGTCACATCGGTGAATATGAGAATAATAAATATGAATAATAACGTCAATTCATTTATTAAATAAAACAATTACAAAAATTGTCTTTCGGGCATCACACCTAACACAACGGTCAACCGAGACATATGGTCAGCTACCACATTCTCGCTACCCTTCTTGTCCCGGATATGAACATCAAACTCTTGTAAAATTAAGATCCATCTTAACAAACGAGGCTTGGCATCAGCCTTGTTTAACAGATATTTCAATGCAGAATGGTCTCATCCCGGACCGTAACTTCCGACCCAAGCAAGTAGCTTCTAAATTTATTCATGGCAAAAACTACGCCAACAACTCCTTCTCGGTTGTTGCATAATTTACTTGTCTTTGGGTTTAAAGTGTGACTAGCGTAGTAGATGGGTTTGAACTGCCGTACACTCTCGACCTAGCACCGTGCCGATTGCATAATTAGAGGCATCACACATAAGCTCGAAGGGAGCTTTCCAGTCGGGTGCTATAAGAATTGGCGAGGTAACCAACTTGTCTTTTAATTCATTAAACGCTCTTTCACACTCAGGGGTGAAAACAAATTTCACATCTTCTCTTAAGAGAGTTGACAAAGGCTTGGCTATCTTAGAAAAGTCTTTTATGAACCGCCGATAAAAGCCGACATGACCCAGGAAACCTCTCACTTCTCTTACATTTTTGGGGTATGTTATTTTTTCAATAACTTCTACCTTTGCTTTGTCGACCTCAATACCTTCTTTGGACACCTTGTGTCCTAGAACAATTCCCTCTTCCACCATCAGGTGGCACTTTTCCCAATTTAAGACTAAGTCCTTCTCTATGCACCGGGACGAACTTTATCAAGATTGTGTAAACGGTGGTCGAAAGCGTCCCCGAATACGAGAAGTCATCCATAAAAATATCCATCACCTTCTCCACTAAACCATCAAAGATAGCCGGCATACATCTTTGAAATGTAGCCGGTGCGTTGCAGAGACCAAATGGCATCCTTCGGTAAGCGAAGGTACCGGAGGGACATGTGAAGGTAGTCTTTTCTTGATGAGTGGGGTCGATGGCTATTTGAAAGTATCCAGAATAGCCATCCAAAAAACAATAAAATTGCTTGCCACTAAGCCTCTCAAGGAGCCGGTCAATGAATGGCAAAGGGAAGTGGTCTTTTAGAGTTACCTCATTTAGTCTTCGTAGTCGATGCAAACTCTATACCCGGTAACTTGTCGTAAGGCAATCTCTTCCCCCTTTTCATTCTTTTCAATAGTAATCCCTCCTTTCTTTGGCACCACCCGAGTGGGGCTCACCCATTCACTATCGGCTATTGGGTAAATGATACCCATGTCAAGCAATTTGATGATTTCCTTCTTAACAACCTCCCGCATATGAGGGTTTAGCCTTCTCTCGAGGTACGTCGCACATTCTTCGATCCCTCTAAAGTCCCGATCTTATGCATACGGATATCGGGGCTTATTCCCTTGATATCTCCCACTTGCCAACCAAAGGCGAGGATATTATCTTGCGGCACTTTGATAAGCTTTTCTTCCTCCTTTGGTTCTAACTTAGATGAAATGATCAAAGGAAGCTTATCACCGTCCCTCGAAAAAATGTATTTCAAGTGTTGAGGCAAGGGTTTCAACACTAAATCGACGGTGGCTCCTCCACACTTGGTCTTAATTTATCTCCCTTAAGCTCTAGATCTCCAAGCTTATTATAAGGGCTCGAAGCATCATGGCCTCCCCGGCGGACGGGGGCCTCATCTCCCTTTGCAAATCTTGGCATATCACCATGCCTCTTCCTAATTATCTTTCTTACCACCTCCCGGTAGTCGAACTTTCCTTGTCAATCTCTTCTAAAAATTTTATCCACTCCTCATTAATCCAAGTTGCGGATAGTTTATTGAATTCTTCCTCATCCCAACTACCCATGAACACTTGTTTATCATACTCATCGTGAAATCGTCCTCAATAGCTAAACAAGCATCACCGGATGCATGCTTCATCGCGTTGCCCACATTGAACTTTATACTCTCATCCTCCAAATGTAGGGTTACTTCGCCACTTTGTGGGAATCTAGTAAGGCACGGGCGATTGCAAGAAAAGGTCTTCCAAGGATCAAGGGGGTTTTCTCATCCTCGGTCATGTCCATGATTACCCAATCAGCTGGATATATGAAGTTTTTAACCTTGACCAACACATCTTCTATGATTCCCCTTGCATACTTCACACTTCTATCTGCAAGTTGAAGAGAAATAGATCTAGGAGTAATAGATTGATCCAATCCAAGAGATTAGAAGATTGAAGTAGACATCAGATTGATTGATGCTCCCGAATCGCACAAAACATTGTGGAAGTCCCCGTTCCCAATAGTACACGAAATCGTAAATCTTCCGGGGTCGGGACACTTCACGGAAGTTTAGTCGGCCGATTGTGGAGCATTCTCCATTCAACACTATGTGTTCGAGCTCTTGAAGTTTCTTTTTCGAACTTACTTTGCGTCTTTTATAAACTTTGTATACTTTGGCATCCCTACCAAAAGATCAACTAATGGAATGTTTGCCTCAGTGTTCTTGAGCAAGTCGATAACCTTCTTATACTCTTTATCTACTGTTAACGACGGCTTGTTTTTGCTAGGTGGATAAGGGAGATCGGCAAAGTCTTCCTCGGTGAAGCTCTTCTTTCTTTGTCTTATGATTGATTGCTTTGTCTTCCCTATCCTTCCACCTCACATGCTTCCCGAACTTAACTTAGAATCGACTTCTTCTCGGCATTCTTCTCTTTATCATCGATATTCTCAACTTCCACACTTCTCTCGGAATTTACTTTTTCACTTGGCTCAACAAGAGTCCCAACATCTTTCGAGGAGAACAAAGATCTTCCCCTCCCCGCGTCTCTCGCTCGCGGGGGGGGGCTATTCGTTTCCCTGGTTGGCCCGACCGCCAACCACTTTCCCACTCCTCGGATTTATGGCATTCAACTCATCCCGACCATAGTCCCATGGTGCGGCTAGATCGGTGCAAGTATTTTGGTCATTACGGACCAAGTTGACCCTCGGGGGTTCTTCTCGGTAAAACTCGGTGACCACGAGGTCGACTAGCTTGTCTTGTCCCGAAATCTGTCCCATTTGCACCTCTAAATTCCTCACCGTCTTGGTCGAGTACTTAAAGCATTTGCCAATTGAGTGTTGGCCGTGATTTGCTCACTCAACTTTTGTTCTAAGATCCGAAATGATTGATTTTGATTTTGCGGTGGATTGGTGTTCCATGTTTGGTCGATAGTTGGATTGAAAATTGCTTTGATTAGGCCTAGGGGCCTGAAAATGATGGGGGTTCGCTGCCCGGAAGGATCACTCCATCGGAAACCGGGGTGGTTCCGGTTGTAATTGAACCCTTGAGTGTTTTGATTCGACCCGAAGGTCGATAATTTATAGCATTGAATGCATTCACCTCCTCTCGAATGCAACAATAGATGACAACGATGGAATGTGTGCCCAATGGTATCGCAATTTTGGCAAACAACATTGTTTTGAACAGCTTTGACCTGAGAGATTGGGTCAAGCTGGCACTGATTACTACGATGGCCTTGGCCATGGCAGTTGTCACACACAAGACTTGGAACATTCATTGCCGCCACTTGCTTTTGTAGTGCGGCCAACTGAGCTTTTAGAAACGTGGTCTCATCTACCTCATACTTCCCAGCAGTCGAGCTTTTCGATTGGATGCACTGCATATGTAGGGGCATAATTATACTTTGCAATATCTTCAAACAACGTCCATCCCTCATCGTGTGTCTTTCTCGAAATGCACCTCCGTGAACTATTCACCATTCCTTTAGTCAATTCAGTCAAACCACTGTAGAAAGTGTTGACGGCGCCAAAATACTGACAGACCTAAACCTAACCTTGGAAACGGCGCTAGAAAGCTGACGGACATTACCTAGGCTATACAGATCCTAACCGGCGGTGTACCGGGTCAAATTGTAGTGCTAGTCGGTGAGTCGGTCGTATTCCTCGGGGAAAACATGGTAATTCTTTTAAGTGGGGTTAAACACCAAGAAGCTATTATTAACTCGATCTAAGTCGCGGTTTTATCGGTTTCCTCGGGTTAGATAGTTAGATCGGTTAGATTAGTTAGATGTTAGTAAAACGAGAAAATAAAACAAATAAATACTAATATAATATATATTTTTGGATCTAGCCAAGAATACTTTCTTGAATCAATATCTTTTTAGTAGAAATAAATGAGACAGATCTTCCTTTATTCAAGGTGTAAATTATATATGAATCGGTGTACTCCTAAGCTAGACAACTCCTCCTCACACGAGCGTATGAAATTGTCATATGTCTTGTCCTCTGTCCAATGTCATCCTCAAGCATGGGTCACTCCCGTTTTGTCATTCGGCCAATTTTAAGGTATGTCAATTAAACAGGCGAATTTAACGTGATAATCTCTCGAGTATAAATTTCAATAAGAGTTTGTTTCTCCCGAAACAAATCTACCCCCGGTTTAGGAAATCGGATTCCGTTGTCACGTTTTCACTCGGCCAATTTTACCCTCCGGTCTTTCTATTAACGAGTTCATAAACTAACTACGAGGTGTCAATTCATAATTATATTATGAATTCTTTCAAATCGATTAGCTACATCAATTCAAACATAGAAAGAGATTCATTATAATCGATTTTAATCATGATTACCAGAGTCGATCATTCATTTTACCAAAAAGATAAAACTAATTCAGATTCATATCTTGGCTAGATATATTTTTAGTTATACATAGATATATATATCAGATTCTGTCAAAATGTCATGGATTAAACGGCTGGAAGTTTTCCATAATAGCCTTCTGTCAAGATGACAAAATTCTATTACAACCAAATTTAGCCTTTCGATCCAAACACTTATCAAATTCTCACATATATATATAGATAGATATAATTATATAGAATAACAAAAAGTAAAACTCAATAAAATTACCCGTTTACCTCAGATCTAAGTTGTATTCTTGAAAATAGCAACTTCTCCTAAAGCATTTTCCTTCGATAATTTTCTCGAGCATTACAACATTACTACTTTTATTTATTCAAACATATACATATATATATATATACATACATCGACATATGTATACATATACGGGCCCAAAATAAGAAGAAAAGATGGAGAGAAGCTTGCATATATGCATATATATGGATATACATAGACATATATGTATATACACATACGTGCTACTTCGAGAAGAAAAGAAACGGACATAGATCAACAAAGAAGAGGGGAAATGGGAGAGGGAGAGCTTGGCCAAGAGAGTGGCCAAGAGGGGCAAAGGAAAGTGATGGGTTGAGGGGTGTATTTATAGGATTTTTAGGTTCGAACCGAGTCAAAGGCTAGTTCGAGCCGAGTTTTGGTATAAAAATCATAACTTTAGTTGTAGACCTCCGATTGACGTGATTCAAAGTGAGTTGGAAAGCTTATTTGAAGATCTACAACTTTCATCAAGGACTCTTCCCCTGAAAATGCCTCTAAGTTGGGTCACATATTCGTTGAAGATATTTTACGGTATAAGCACGTAGGAAAACCGACCCGTTGAACTTGTAAGCTTGTGGCATATTCTTCCATCCTTCAAAATACCTCGTGTCGTAACGTGGGATATTTTTATGGCCTTGGGCTCCAAGTTTGGTGAGCAAAATATCGAGGATATTTATTTTGTGATCAAATAAATATCCAAGGGAATATGCTTGGAATATTCCCAGAAAATATCCAAGGGAATATGCTTGGAATATTCCCAGAAAATATCCAAGATATTTATTTTGTGGTGTTGGCCGAATCCACTCAGTCAGGCATAACTCTCGTTTCGTCATTCATTCTTCAGTTCCGTCTCCGCAGTAAATCTTATCTCTTTTTACCTGAACACAAAGAAACGAACCGCGAGTAAATCGACAACAAAAGTTCGTAAATGCTGCGTTGAATTTTACTTGACACTTTTTAGGTTAATATTACGATCTTTAGCTATGATATTTTTAGATCTATCATACTAGCGGTAAATAAAACCTTTATAAAATATAGTAATTTTCATCACGACAGTCCGATTATTAAATCTATAAAAAACTTATAAAAATATAATAAAAACACAATAATTTATATAATAATTACTACTCATACATTTTGATAAAACTTAGTATTTATGACTTGATTTGATACATAAATGCTCAAAATGGTATCAGAAGTGGGGCGAAATGTCATAATAATGATCATAAATTTATCTCTCATCAAGGTGCATGTTATAATCGTTTTTATATTTCTGATCTAAATGGGATGTTGGCTAGTTTTGCTTGAATCAATTTCAAGTGTGGATTTAGTGGAAATTTATTATGGCTATGCACACACACTTGGGTGAACCTCTAAACTATTGAATATGCTTTATGGTTGCATAAATGTTTATATGTCTCGAGTCTTGATTATGTTTTGTTTTGCTCGGGACGAGAAAAAGCTAAGTGTGGGGGAGTTGTTAAGGGTGATTTTATACGTTTTATAAGGATATGTTTTATATCAATTTCCCCCATATTCGTATTATTTTCATAGAAATCGAGCTCTATATTGAATTATTGAGTAAAGGGTGTTTTCAATAGTTAAATTGCAAAACGTAACGAATTATGTGCTTAAATGATGATTTTATATGATTTTGGAATTGTGTTACGCTTTGGTATGTTTCCCTTAATTGTAGATACTCATTGATGATGGAAAAAAGGATTTTAGAGAGCCAAATTCGAAGTTGGAAAGGAATCAATCACATTTATGGAAGAATAGAAGATTTAAGGAAAGAAATCAAGTTGATTGATCCAGCCGAACTGGCATCCAGAAGATTGGACGAGCGTCCATGGTGGACGAGCGTTTGAAAAGCTGGACGGGCGTCCAGAAGAGGAAAAGTGATTCAGAGAGTTTGGACGTTGTTTGGACGAGCGTCTGCCCTTGAGTCCAAAGCAGTTGGACGGGCGTCCACCCAAAACGGACGGGCGTCCACCGCCGACTTAGCCTGGCCGACCTAAAAATCTATATAAAGCAGCTGCGCCCCAACCCTAAATCATACCATAATTTCTCATACACTAAAACCTAGAGGAGCAGCCGCACTTTGGGAGTCTCAAGGCCGGTCACCCGAGCCTTGTGCTCGGGTGATCCGAGGTTAGATTAGGATCGTTTTTGTCTCGTTTTCAATTCATGAATCATCCATTGTATAAACTATGTGAGTTCATCTTTTTGATTTATTCAAGCTTTGTTTATCTTCATGATTTTTGATTTATTTTGTATCGTTCTATGATTATGATGCTATTGTGTGAACTCATATCGAGAGATTTGTTTACTAATTGATATGTTTACAACATACGGAAGTTGCGTAAACTAGATCACCATAGAAAGATAGGATCTTTAATCGTTAATTCGTGACAAATTAATGGATTAATTATCTAGGTTGTTAGATTCTAAAATACGAGAGTTAACCTGAATCTACACCTTCGTTTTGTATGGAAATTGGTCTCAACATTCGGGAGAGGAGAGATCGATAATTGAATTCACTAAGGAATTAGGAATTCATAGCTTGAGAAATAGATTCACTAAGAGATTAGGAATTTGTATCTCGTGTAAAGGTGAAACCACAATTTGAATTAAAATCATGAGATGAACTAGGATTGAAATCACTTGGTTTGTATTTTGTTTGATCCCATGTATCTTTAGTTTAGGTCGTTTTTATTGTTTGTTTGTTAGAGGTTAGATTTATTTTAGTTGTTCTATCTTCGTTTATATGTTTTTCTTTCGTTTATTTGTTTTCATGAGTAGCAATTGAGAGGGTTAATAAGACTAGATTCAACATCCCAATTCCCTGTGGATCGACCCCTTACTTATCTCGCTCTACTATCAACAACCCGGTATTCGGCCGGTTAGGAGTTAGTTTTGCATATAGGTTAGGGTTTATAAATTTTCTTTTTGTTTAGTGATGCAAAATCTTCCCAACACTAGTCTGGTTATACTATCAATGTCCCATTTGACAGTACATAAGACTAGAGACATTTAAGTACCAATCTTGTTATAGTGATTAAAGATCTCATAAACCATAATCACTATCATGGTTTCTCTATCACAGTTTGATACTAGGGAAGTTACTTTATATGTACAACAAATAATATGAAGATAAACAATATATAATAACATAAGTGCTTTTATTAATCATTAAAAAGTTATTACATGAACTAAATAGACTGTAATTGACCCGACCCAGTCGGATCCGGTCCAACCCGATTGGGTTTAGGACACCTTTCCAACAATCTCCCACTTGTCCTAAAGCCAATCACCCATATGCCTAAGCCCATGCAAGTGAACATGTTTCTCATGCTTTGCTTGAGACAACGCCTTGGTTAACAGATCAGCTGTGTTTTCATCCGTGTGGACTTTCTCTATATTTACATCTCATCTATCTACTATCTCTCTAATCAAGTGATAGCGCCGTAGCACATGTTTGGACTTCTGATGAGACCTTGGTTTCTTTGACTGAGATATCGCTCCATTATTATCACAGTACAGAGGCATTGGACCTTCAATGGAGGGAACCACACCAAGTTCAGTAATGAACTTCTTCATCCAAACTGCTTCATTTGCCGCCGCCGAGGCTGCTATGTATTCGGCTTCCGTTGTAGAGTCTGCAGTAGTCTCCTACTTGGAACTCTTCCAACTCACTGCTCCGCCGTTAAGCGTGAAAACCAATCCGATTGTGACTTAAAGTCATCCTTGTCAGTTTGGAAACTGGCATCTGTATAACCTCGTAAAACCAAATCATCATTCCCGATAACCAGGAACATATCCCTAGTACGTCTCATGTACTTTCAGATATTCTTGACAGCAATCCAGTGACCATCACCTGGATTGGACTGGTACCTACTAGTCATACTAAGGGGGTACGAGACATCTGGTCTAGTGCACAACATGGCATACATGATAGACCCGATTGCCGAAGCATAAGGGATCTTACTCATTTGTGCCCTTTCCTCCTCTCTGTCTTAGGACTCATTCCCCTTCTACGGGTAGACCCCATGTGACATGGGCGGCAATCCTTTCTTGGATCGCTCCATGCCGAATCTCTTCGACATCTTGTCTATATAGGTGGATTGCGACGGACCAAGCAACCTTTTAGATCTATCTCTATAGATCTTTATTCATAGAATATAGGCTGCATCACCCAAGTCCTTTATTGAGAAGTTCTTGGATAACCGAGCTTTGACTGATTGTAACATAGGCACATCATTCCCTATGAGCAATATGTCGTCTACATAAAGCACTAAGAACACAATGGCACTCCCACTAACCTTCTTGTAGGCACAGGGCTCATCTTCGTTCTTGATGAAATCAAACTATTTGATTATCTCATCAAACCGAAGATTCCAACTCCGAGAAGCTTGCTTTAACCCATAAATGGATCTTTGCAGTTTACACACCATCCTGGCGTCATTGGTTGTGAAACCCTCAGGCTGTGTCATATACACCACCTCAGACAGGTTCCCATAAAGGAAAGTTATTTTCACATCCATCTGCCAGATTTCGTAATCATGGTATGTTGCAATAGCGAGGAAAATTCTAATGGATTTCAACATGGCAACAGGCGAAAAGGTTTCGTCATAGTCAACTCCTTGTCTTTGCTTATAACCTTTTGCCACTAGCCTAGCCTTGTAGGTAGTCACGTTACCGTCCATGTCGGTCTTTCTCTTAAAGACCCATTTGCACCCTATAGGAACTATTCCTTCAGGTGGATCAACTAAGTTCCAAACTTGGTTGTCTTTCATGGATTTCATTTCAGAATTCATGGCTTCTAGCCATTTATCTTTGTCATGCCGTAATAGCACTTCCTCATAAGTTCTAGGGTCCTCATCTTCCATGAGATACACGCCTGTATACCTTTGCTTAAAACACACAGAAGAGACTTGC
This sequence comes from Gentiana straminea, assembly GCA_036785695.1. NCBI lineage: Eukaryota > Viridiplantae > Streptophyta > Magnoliopsida > Gentianales > Gentianaceae > Gentiana > Gentiana straminea. The sequence goes on along the minus strand of JAVUPR010000224.1, from coordinate 5,585,991 downwards.
AGTTTAAGAAAGATAAATAACGGATAGCAATGCAAACATAGAGTATGACGGAATTGATAAAACACGGAAACAAAGAGAACACAGTGATTTAGCGTGGTTTCTGGAGTTTTGCCGACTACTCCATGGACAGAAAATGAGATATATTATTATGCACAGAAATACAAGGTTTTCACAAGTGTGTGAACAACACTCTTGAAAGACACGCTTTGCATTGATTACAACATTGGTATTTATAGGCACAAATCCTAAACCCTAACCGCCATAAAATCTTTGTCGGAATTGTCATAAATATCCCAGATGTAAAACCCAGCTCCAGCTGTTATCCACTAGATGATACTCAACTTCAAACTGAATTTCTAGACTTGTAATCAACTGCCTAGATGTAGAACTCAGCTATACTCATCAAAACTCAGCAGACAAAACTGACTGCTGACTTCAGAAGAAACTCAGTTTCACTTCATCAAACTGACTTTCACAAAACTGAATATACATAACTGAACTGACCATCATTTTGAGTCTCAGTTTCTCATATTAGTTCCACCAAATTAATTATCAGTTTAGAGATCAAGTCACCAAAACTGACACATAAGAGAGTGTGGAACTTTACCAACAATAGGATTTATTCCGTAAAATCTGGTTATAAGCTAGCATTTTCTGAGTTGAAGCAGAACCCCAGTATTATTGCCCCAAACACTTCGTCATCAAGAGGAAATCAACAGAAGACTGAGTTCAAAAACATTTGGGGAATTAAGCAAACTCCAAAACTAAATTTATTTCTATGGAAGTGTATCTCCAATGGCTTACCAACGGCGGCACTTCTAGCAAAAAGGATACCAACTGTTGACCCTATCTGCAAATCTTGTGGGTAAGATGTTGAATCTCTGGAACATCTCTTGGTTCGTTGTGAGAAAATTAAAGATATATGGAGGATAGCTCCAATCTCTTGGGAGTATTTGAATCTTCAAAATTTCAATTTTAACTGTTTGTGGCGTAAAATCAACCATTTGGTCAGATCGGAATTTGGACATAACCGAATCGGGATTACTATAGCCATTTTCTGGCACTTATGGAAGGCTCGGAATGAGAGCATCTTTCAAGGAAGTCATCCTTCTAGTATTGACATTCTCAATAAGGCCATGAACTATTGTAAGGCAATTCAAGATTCTCTCACGAACAAAGGAGAAGTGTCAGAGCGGCCAACTCAAGTAATCACAGCTGTAGATTCCGTACTTTTGCGGCAATCTCCTTCGCTGATCTTCTGGATGGATGCGGCCTGGGACAAGCTCTCAAACTCAAGAGCTATAGGCCAAGTGGTAGTGATGAACGGGACCACCCTTGAAGCAAGTGGCTCTTTCATTGTCAGAGCTCCGTCGGCAAGCTTGGTCGAAGATTTTGCGATTCGGGCAGCTCTCATTCAGGCAAAAAACAAGGGGTGAAGTGGTTGTTGGATCTGCTTAGACGCCCAAGGTTTAGTAAATGCGATAAACCGGTTTGGGCTTGTTGGGCTGAGTGTTAGTGTCATAGTGGAAGATATATGGGTTTTGTGGAAAGCCTGTGTAGGGTCTAAAGTTGTGTTTGTTAGTCGGTCCAAGAGCTCTGCTAGCCATGAGTTGGCCCGGTTGTTTTTTCTGCTAAAAGTGAAGTCACATGGACTTTATCTTTTCCTTGTTGGCTTCTTCAATATGTAAACAATGATGTATCTTAACGTTATGTTAATGAATTTATCTTTCTTTGTAAAAAAAATTAAAATAAAAAGAAAAAAAAAATCATTAATTAGAAGATGAAAATAATGCGCATCTCCTCTTCCATTGATTATATACAACATCACACATGGAAATATTTGATTGGTTCACAGGACCGTCATGCTTTTTTCTTGGAAAAAGAACTTTTATTAAAGGATTGGTAGCAAAACTGCAGTGTTAGAAATAGAGAAATCTAGTCTATATCGATGGCCCAGGCTAGCTGTAGGTTCCTAGAACTCTTAACTACATTGGAAATAAACACTTTAATAGGGGGTAAACAATATCCGGAGAGTGGGTCAGCTTGTTCCGCCAGTACCAAATCCCATAGGCAATCTCACGAAAGAGATAAGACCACTATTTGACCAAGGCTCGAGCTATCGGAGAAGGCGTGATATTTTCCATCACCCAATCTAGAACGTCTGAGGTGGCAAAGAAATCTTCCCGTTGGGAGGGCTCTAGAATTCGCTTCCAAACGTGACGTGGCCATTTGCAGTCCCGGATGGCATGGAGTGGAGTTTCCTCCTTTTCATGGAAAATTTGGCAGAGGGAGGTACTCGAAATATGACGGTATGCAAGGAAACTATTGACCAAGAGGGAGTTGTGACAGAGCTGTCATAAGAAGAAATTGTATCGCAGAGGCATTTTTAAGCTCCAAATCCGGTTCCAATCCGGAGTGTGTTGTAATTCATCCTGAGTCGATATCTGGAATAAGTAAGCGCTATTTAGCGAGTATTTTCCTTCCCCAGAAGGGCTCCATGAGACAGTACCCGTGCTAGTGTCGAAGCCTCCCTGAAGGACATTCGCGGTATGACATATATTTCTCCATAGAGATGAAGCTCCTTGTTTAGGCGCAGCAAAGGGGTTTCCGTATTTTGCGATCAAGAGAGAAACCCACGGGGAGATGTCATCCGTAAGCAACTGCCATACTAGTTTTCCCAAAAAAAGCATAGTTCACCTCCTCCAGGCGTTTGAGACCCAACTCCCCAGTATCTTTTGGTTTACACAAATTATTCCACGAAAGGTAGTGGCAATCTTTGTCCCCATCTAGCTCATCACAAAAAAATTGTCGACAAAGCTTCTTGATATCACCAATGAGGCCTTTTTGTAATTTAGCAGTTTGCATCGTGTAGTACGGGAGGGTGGATAGGGACGCATGAATCAAAATTGATTTCCCTTCCTTCGAGAGAACTCTCGCCTTCCACGCCGCAAGCGTTTCTCGTATTTTATCAAGAATGAAACCATATGTTTTCTTTTTTATCCGGGAATGTATCATAGGAGCTCCCAAATATTTACCCAAGTCAGAGGTGTGTTGCATTCCCAGCTTTCGGCAAATGTGTGATCGAAGCTGCATGCTAACATTTTTTGACACATAGAAGGTGGATTTTTGAATGCTAATTTTTTGCCCCGAGATACTACCAAAATCTACAAGGATTTTTTCTATGTCTACGGCTCGCGCTTCTGATGCTTCACCAAAGAGAATAAGGTCGTCGGTGAAGAATAAGTGAGATAGAGGCATTGACTTGCTGCTAAATCGAATAGGCTTCCAAAGACCCTGAGTTACTACTTCATTGATGTTCTAACTAGAATTTCCTTCCAAAGGACGAAAAGATAAGGGGCTAAAGGGTCCCTCTGTCTGAGACCTCTTTCTAGAGTAATCGGATCTAGTTTAACACCGTTTCAAAGGAATGAGAGAGTAGCCGATCGACTTCAAACAATGCATGATCAGGCTAATAAGATTATGAGCAAAACCAACCGCAACAATAATTTTTTCCAAGAACTCCCAATGGACCCTATCATAAGCCTTTTCCAAGTCAATTTTAATAAGCATGAAGCCCTTTTTCCCTTGTTTTTTATAGAAAGTATGAATAGCCTCTTGGACAGTAATAATGTTAATTTGTCGATGAAGGGACGTAATCGATTGGCGATGATTTTATTGAGCAGCTTTATAATCACATTGCAAAGAGCTATCGGGCAAAAAAAGGTCAGGGATGTAGGGGCGTCACACTTTGGAATCAGAGAGAGCACGGTTTCATTCATCGAATCTGGAAAGTGACCCGAGCTAAACACTGATTGAACAACTAGACGATGGAGGGTGCAACAGTGCTCCATTGAGATTTGTAAAAAAATAGAAGGCAAGCCGCCTGAGCCAACCGCTTTCTAGGTGCCCATATCAAATAGGGCATTCTCAATTTTAGCTTCACACACCGATCGGTTTAAGAAAAGCAGATCCGAGTTGGATAAACCATTAAATTGAGGGTAGAAGTCTCTGCAGTCAACTTCCCTATCATTAACATAAAGATTGCGGTAAAAGTTAAAGACCATACCTCGAATCTTCGCTTGATCTTAAGTCCAAGTATCTGTATCATCTTTTAGACAAAGCACCTTTCGTTTGGATTTTTTCCTTAGCGCGGTAAGATGATAAAAGTGAGTGTTTCTCTTGCCCTTGGCAAGCTATTTCAATTGAGAGTGCTGGTGCCAATAAGTTTCTTTTTACTGAAGGGTTGCCGCAAGATCTTTTTTAGGCTCCTCACTTAACTCGGCCAAAAAAGAGGACGGGTGGGATTCGAGGCTGCGTTCAATACTTGCAATGCGAGCTGATATATTCTTTTTTTTGTGAAAAATGTTCCCAAATACCCGTTTATTCCAAATTTTGGCATGTTTTGTAAATTGTCGAATCGTATCATGCAGGCACGGTTTTTGGACCCAAGCTGACTGAACAAAATCCTCAAAGTGTTCGTGATCCAGCCAAGCTCGTTGGAAAAAGAAGCCACTGTTATTGTAGACTTTTTCCTGAGCTGCAGTTGGATGAATATTTATTTGTAACTCCCATATTTAATCCACGACATAAATTCACATATTAACTTGAAATGAATAAAAATGTTATTAATATACTTTATATTTTAATAAAACTAGATATTTAAATAAATATAAATCAAGATATTTTGACTTTAAACAAAACTTCAGGTTCGGTTTCGGTACAAATTGGGGTCAAAAAGTAATATGCCCGGGTATTAGAGAATTATTATCACTCTCCACATCCCTATCCCAAAAAATACTATTAAAGCATACATATCCCTACTTTACAGCAACTAAATTCAGAGTACTCTACATCAGCTTCCCTATCTCTGTCCTTACACCATTCAAGTATTCATTCTTTATCTATAAACAATTTTTTCAAAATTAATTTTTGTTAGAAAAAGAGAGAAAGAATGAATAAAAAATATGTAGGGTGAGCTACAGTACCACCCTACATTTGGGGTGGCGCTGTTCATGGTCCCTATAAGGAGGCTGATGGAGTGTGTTTTTGAATGTATCCTCACATTTTATCCCTATTGTGGAGCTAAAAGAAGGTGTAGGGTGTTTGATTCTAATGCTCACATTTACAATATAAAAATAATTTAACCTGGAAATTAGGGAGCAGTTAATGACGCACGCACTAATTACAAATTATCTTACAATATCGAAATGTAGAACTATTATGACTGTTCGGTAAAAACTAGTTTTACAATTTATAACCGAAACACCCCAAGTATAAGGTTCGTAGTATAGGATGTTAACGGGTCGTCCTAAGGGAGTGGAATGTTTATCGGATCAAGGGACAATTATTCTATCGATTATGTCACAATTATTAACTAAACTAGGGTTTAAACTAATTATGAACAGTAAAAACGACGATGAACAGTAACTTCGATGAATAGTAAATTGGAATCAAATTGATACGAACTATTCGATTTATCAAGTAATTAAAACAACGGCAAGGCAACGGGAATCCACCAATCAACCAACCCAACCCCAACTAGACGGCGAGCTAAAGATATAATTTTTAGTAACGATCAATCACGAATTCGATTAAATTTCTCTAAGCGAATTCTAGGGTTTCGTTTTCTTTTTCAAGTAAAACAAAACGACATGCAAAACACGATCACGAGATTATTTCTAATACTCTTACTCAAATAATTATAAACGATCTCTCGAATTATAATTAAGTGCATCAATTGAAAAGATCACAACTTTGAACAATATTCTCATATAAATTCAAATCAAACGATAGCTCCATCGATCTCTCGATTCAATAAAACATAAACAATATAACAATATCTAATTGATGAAAAACCATAAATTAACTCACTAAAGATGTAGCTAAAAATCCTCTAATTGGTGTGGTTGTTGATTGGTTTCCTCCGTTGTCCTACCGCAAGATGCTTAGCCTTCAATCATCTTCGAACTCCCAAGCAAGATTGAAAGAAAGAAACTCATGTTTTTGTGTGATGTGGTGCTTTTTTCGTGTGTAAAATTCGTGTTCTTTCTCTCCGCATGGATGCTCCTTTTATAGGGATCGTGGCCGACATAGGAAGATCTAGAAGATAACGATGCGAAAATCCACCGACCTACCGAGCCGACATGTTCGGTCGACCGAGTGTCATGGCTCGGTCGACCGAGCCTACCAAATGCCCGTGTTCACACTGTGCTTCGTATAACGTGTTCCTCACTCCACTCTCTCGATCAGATTTGATTTATCCTTCTTTAATTGCTCCGAATATCTTCTTTATTTCTTGAGATTCTTTTGATTGAATAATATTTATCTTCCCAAAATAAAATCCAAATGATTGAATGAAATTGATCCTCTTGATTAAATAATATCACCCCCTGCATTTCTTTATTTTCTGCAAAATGTTGTTACACCAAGTCATCGAATAATAATAATAATAATAATGTGTAACAAAAATAACAATTAAACCCATAATTTCCTCATAATTAAATTATAATTCCTCAATAACCATTATAGGAATTTAACGGTTAAAACACGCTTTTCTCATTTATTTCCCTTAAAAATAAGGTAAATTGTTTAGGGATTAAGCCCGAAAATATAGTAAAATTTACCCTAAACAACACCCCCACACTTAACTTTTTGTACGTCCTCGGACAAAACAATCAAAACTATAGCTCAACTTTATAAATAATCCACATAGATCTCTAACTCACGTAACGAAAGATACAACAACTATAGCAAATGATACCAACACGAGAGATAGATTCGGTGTAAGTGTGACAAGCCGTTCTCAATCTTAACAAGCCTTTCAAAGAAATATCCTCTCAAAAATTCCAATGACTATCCTAGGTATAGACGATAATAGCTCCACTCAAAGCCTTCCCACGCACTCGGTAGGATAATCCCTACAAGATATCATCTTTCTACTGGGTATAAGATCCATGATAACAAAGACTTCACTTTATTTTTACTCATCATTTCCAAAATGTTCAAATTTGACGCATATCAGAATAAGCTCTTACCCATCATAGTAGAATAGGATGTTTCGGGATAACACCCTACCTTACTCAAATCATAGGGTAGCTATAAACTGACTATCGTGAGCTATTGGTCATCATAGTGGTATAGGACATACGAGGTATACCCTACCGCACTCCAATCATCGACCAGCTTTCGACAAAAGTATCTATTAATAATTGCTCACTCACTTTATTTATTCACTTTTCAAAGTCATAAGTTACATCTCACTTATCACATTCAAACTTTATGATATTCACAGTACACGGTCTAACTTTAGGTGTAACTATACTGACCTTCCTAAGATAAATCATTAAAAATAATGAAAGGATATAATTCAAAAGTCATGCTTCAAAATCAAAGGCTTTCGGGAGTGTGAAATGAATACTATCTCCATGACAAGTAAAGACATGCTATAATTATCTCACTAAGTTACGTACTATCATCGTTAGAAAACTACAACTAGCAAGCATCTAGTTCCAATTATATGCTCGAGACTCACAAAAAATTTTAAATTCCGCAGAAATTTAACATTCACTCATATTTCAAAGGATATAGCATAAAAACATACCCAAACACCCCCCCACACTTAAATCACATTATGTCCTCGAATGTACGAATAAAAAAGAAAAAGAAAACTTAGTGGTTTCAACGGTGGTTGTCGGATGAAAGTTGGCGAGAGGTCGGGCCGGAGCATGAGTATACCGCAACAACTCGAATAGACAACACCGGACATAAAAGCTCGTGAACTGCTCAAAAGTATCCGCCACACTCGACATACCATATAATCTCGGGGTACACGGGGTATATGAGCAACACATAACACAAAACACTCACAATGAACGTAGGAGGAATAACCATCAACACAAAAGCAACTAAAGTATTATTTCTAAAACAATAAAACAAAACAACCTAAGAAAAGAAAACAAACAAAGAAAACTAGGCTGCCTCACTGGAGCGCTCTTTTAATGTCAATAGCTTGACACAGATTCCAAAAGATCAACCCGGATCGGGCCACTTTGGTTTAACAGCCGCCACCTCAGTATCGGAATCAGGAGTATTGGGGCGGAAATGATTTTCACCACAACAACAAGTCAAGTGCGCAATAAGATCATTAAACTTTTCTCTCCAAACTACACTGACTCTCTTCTTCTTGTTCTTGCGCACGATAGGCATAGACATAGTGGTATGATCAGAAGTCTCAACAGAAGGTACCTTACAGGTGGATATAGGAACGTCATCATCATCTGACTCAAAGAAAGAAGATGGAATCTCCTCACAAATCAGGACATCTGTACTCTCATCTCTTCTTTGGAAATAAAGAATCTCAGGCTTTTCCTTTGGTTGCCCAAAATATTTCTTAAGTCGATGGCCATTCACTTTAAAATCTTGATTACCATACCCGTTCAAAGTAATTACTCCACTTGGATTAACCTCGAGAATCTCAAAGGGACCAGACCATCTAGACTTGAGTTTACCTGGAAACAAATGAAGTCTGGTATTATAGAGTAAAGCCATTTCACCAACTTTGAATTCTCGGTCCTTGATCTTAGCGTCATGGAGTATCTTAGTTCTCTCCTTGCTTGATTTTAGCATTCTCGTATGCTCCGAGTCCGAATTCGTCGAGCTCGTTCAACCGTAACAACCTTTTCTCCCCACGAGTTGGCTATCAAAATTTAAGAATTTAATTGCCCGAAAGCTCGTGTTCAAGTTCGACGGGTAAATGACAAGCTTTGCCATAAACCATTTGGAAGGGTGACGTGCCCATCGGGGTCTTGAATGCGATACGATAAGCCCACAATGCGTCATCCAAATTAAGACTCCAATTAGATCTATTATTGTTCACGGTCTTCTCCAAAATTCTTTTCGAGCTCCGGTTGCTTACCTCGACTTGGCCACTAGTTTGAGGATGATATGGTGTACCAATCTTATGTTTGACACCATACATCTCAAGGATCTTGTCAAGCGGCGCATTGCAAAAGTGAGTACCTTCATCACTAATGAGTGCTCTCGGACGCCGAATCTAGTAAAGATATTCTTTTGCAAGAATTTCTTCACGACTTTATGAACATTAGTTTGAGTGGCTATGGCTTCAACCCACTTGGAAACATAGTCGACACAGACGAGGATATATTTATTACCGCACGAAGATGGAAAGGGTCCCATAAAATCTATGCCCCAAACGTCGAAAACTTCGCATTCAAGAATGGGCTTAAGTGGCATTTCCATCCTACTACTCTGCCGTCCGGTTCTACGCACCTATCACAACCTTTACAAAAGGCTTCGCATCTTTAAACGAGTCGGCCGGTAAAATCCGGCTTGAAGGATCTTTGCAACCGTCTTTGGTGTTCCATAGTGACCTCCGGTAGGACCGCCGTGGCATTGTTCTAGGATATCCCACCGATCATGCTCGGGAACACACCGTCGAAGCAAACCATCCTTACGGACCTTGAACAAATAAGGATCTTCCCATACGAGATATTTAAGATCGAAAAGAACTTTTTCTTCTCCCGATACGTCATATCCTCTAAATGACCACTCGCTAAATAGTTGACGTAGTCGCATACCACGGCCTAACCGTTTCAAGCTTCATCAATTGCTCGGTCGGAAAATCAATGCCTATATCATTGTGATTCTCTCGCACCCTCATTTACTAAGCGAGATAAATGATCGGCCACAATATTCTCACTACCTTTTTTATCTTTAATCACAAGGTCAAACTCTTGTAAAATTAGAATCCATCGAAGTAACCTTGGTTTCGCATCTCGCTTTGTCCATAAGGTAGCGCAAGGCCGCATGGTCGGTCCAAACAACAACTTGAGACCCTAGAAGATAACTTCTAAACTTGTCAATGGCAAAAACAACGACTAAGAATTCCTTCTCGGTTGTGGTATAATTGCATTGAGCCGGGTTCAAGGTGCGGCTCGCATAATAAATGGGCTGAACCTTTTATCAACTCTTTGACCTAAGGCTTGCGCCTACGGCGTAATTAGAGGCATCGCACATCAACTCGAAAGGCTTGGTCCAAATAGGTGCAACTAAAATAGGGGCACGATAAGCTTGTCTTTCGGACAATTGAAAGCTTCTTTGCACTTCGCATCGAACAAGAAATCTACATCATCTTTCAAAAGATTTGATAAAGGCTTGGCGATGGTAGAAAAATCTTTAATGAAACGCCCGTAGAAGCCAACATGACCTAGAAAACCTCGTACCTCTTTCACTTGTCTTAGGGTACGTCATCCTTTCGATGGCTTCGACCTTAGCCTTATCAACTTGAATACCAGCATTGGACACCTTATGTCCCAAAACGATTCCTTCGTCTACTAGAAAATGGCATTTTTCCCAGTTAAGCACCAGATTCTTCTCAACACAACGTTGGAGTACCATATCTAGGTTCTCTAAAATTTCATCAAAACTATCGCCGTAGGCGAGAAGTCGTCCATGAAGACTTCCATGCATTTCTCAACAAGTCCATCAAAAATGGCCAACATACACCGTTGAAAAGTCGCGGGTGCATTGCATAGACCGAATGGCATTCTACGAAAAGCAAAAGTACCAGATGGACACGTAAACGTGGTCTTCTCTTGGTCATTGGGGTCGATGGCTATCTGGAAGTAACCAGAGTATCCATCGAGAAAACAATAATACTTGTGACCACTCAGTCTTTCAATTAGTTGGTCAATGAAGGGTAAGGGGAAGTGATCTTTTGCAGTGACTTCATTCAGTCTACGATAGTCGATACAGACTCTGTAGCCAGTCACGAGACGTAGGGCAACTTCCTCCCCTTTTTCATTCTTTTCAACCGTAATACCGCCCTTCTTTGGCACAACTTGAGTAGGGCTGACCCACTCGCTATCGGCGATTGCGTAGATGATTCCCATGTCAAGCCACTTTATAACTTCTTTCTTGACAACCTCTTGCATATGCGGATTCAGCCTTCGCTGAGGTTGTCTTACCTTTTTAGCTCCTTCCTCCGTTCGGATTTTATGCATGCATATGTCGGGCCGATCCCTCGGATATCACCCACTTGCCAACCGAATGCGAGGATGTTTTTCTTAAGCACTTCTATCGAGTTTGTGCTTCTTGCTCTTGGTCGAGTTTCGAAGAAATGATCAAAGGCAATTTATCTCCATCCTTAAGAAAGATATACTTAAGGTGTTTTGGAAGCGGTTTAAGCTCTAAATCGGTAGTGGTTGCTCAATGCTAGACTTTAACGGGCCACCTTTCTCCTTATGCGCTTGAAGTGGTTGACAGTAGAACACCTCATCTTCCCGAGGCTCAACCCCAGAAAGGTACTGGATCAAATCATCCATCGGAATCCTCCGGTCAACACTTGCTTCCTTTTTCTTGTGATCGATCATTTTTCTTAACTCTTCATCTTTAAGCTCTTCTCCGGCTCTCTTCCCAATCATCTACTTCCCAATGAGTAGCTTCTCTCCAAAACTCTACCTCGTCCCAACTACCCATCGAGCTTCTTCTTCACCGGGGATGAAGTCTTCCCGACTCAGGCTCTTTGAAATCATCGTTTGTTGCTTGGGCATCTCCATGCTTCTAACTCAATAACGAGGCCCGGTATGAGCGAGTGAAGATGACTCGTCAATGCCTACGGCTTGAAATGAATTAGAAGGTGGTCCGCGATCGGCGGATCCTCAATGTCCAAGACTTCAAAAACACATATCTCTGTCAACTCCTCTCGCTTCTTCAAAGTAGGCATCTTTTTCGTCCTCATAGATAGCTTCGACAAACGATATTTCATCAATTACGGCTCTTTCGGGATGTGTCCCTCGTGTGAAGGTGACGGATGTGTCACCGACTTTAAGAGTAATCTGTCCTTTGCAGAAGTCGATGAGAGCGTTAGAAGTGTCTAAAAAGGTTCGGCCTAGAATTAGAGGCATCTCCTTATCAGGTGGATAGTCTAGAATAACCCAGTCGGTAGGGAAGACTAAATGTTCAATTTGAAGGAGAACATTAGCTACACAACCGGCTGCAGTCCGGCTAGATTTATCTACCATCTGAAGCGAAATCGGGCGTTCCCGCATCCTTTTATCTAACCCGAGCTTTTTGCAAACGTTTAATGGCATCACATTAATAGAGGCCCCTGAGTCGCATAATACATTTTCGAACAAATGGCCTTCGATCTCACAGGAGATTGAAGGTCTGCCAGGGTCACCTCGCTTAACAGCGACTTTTTGTGAAACCATTGCGCAATCTTCTCGTAGCACTTCTTCAGCCATCCCCTGAAGCTTTCTCTTGCTCTCACAGAATTCTTTAAGATACTTAGTACATTTAGGCATTTCAGACAATACCTCAGCTAAGGGCATACTCACTTTAGTGTCCCTAAGTATCCTCCTCACCCCATCATACTGCTTGTCTTTGGCGAGGGTTTTCTCTTTCCTTTTTGGTGGATAAGGAAGGGCTTTATCATTCCCTGTAGCTTGATTCTTTATCGCCTCATCCTCCCTATCCTTCCATCTTACGAACTTTTCTTTCTTTTTCTTAGTCAGGGGTACAGCCTCCTGACTCTCATTTCTTTCCTCGTCATCAGAATTATTTTCATCCTCCGAAGAATTGTCACTAAGCTCCTCATCGTTGCTTTCTTCGGCATGTGGTTTCTGATTTCCCCCTCCTGAACTCATGGCGTCAGGAGGGGCTACTCGTTTCCCGACACCTTGCCGGGTCCAGCCTTCTTACCACTTCTCAGAGTTACTTCATTCAACTCCTCTTCTTGTCCATACTCCCATTGTGGTGTAATGGCAGTGCAAACATTCACATCAGCTTTTGGGTTTCTCTCGGTATAACTCGGGAGTTTACCGTGAGGTCTGCTTGCTTGCTGGTCTGCCATTTGACCAACTTGTCTCTCAATTGCTTTAACACTAGTAGACGAGTCTTCACCATGTCTACCACTCATCGAATTTGTGTTGAGGGACACGTGAGGTGGTATGATTGTTGTTCGAGTTTGATTCCAGCCACCTTGAGGCCTTTGGGAGTTCTGAACTGGCCTTTGATAGTTCGAGTTGAAAGAATTCGAATTTGAAGGGCCAGGTGGTAACTTGGCTTGATTGAAGTTTTGTCGTTGAAATCCTGAACAGTTCTGGCTTTGATTGAAGTTTCGGAAGGGTTGGTTTTGATTATCCATTAAATTTACTTCTTCCGTTATCTCCGTTCCTACCTGCATTCCCAGATCAGAAGGCTGCGTCTGAAGATTGGCCACCGCTTGCTTATCAATTCCATCGAGCAACCAACGGCTTTGTATCGGGATTGCTTGCGGTACCTTCTTTCTTAACAACATTGGTCTTCCCGGGAGTCGACCACATATTGTTCTTGGCGATGGTCTCGGCCACTCTGTGCAGAAGGCGATCTCATCACCTCCCCAAGAAGGATCCATGAGTGTGTGAGTCAAGATAGTCTCTATTAGGTTGAGAGACTCCTCCGTAAAATAGTTCCAACAACTCATGTCTATCATATCCGTGATTGGGGCACTTCCTCATCAACGATTTAATCTCTCCCAAGCCTTGCCAACAGCCTCATCCTCCATCTCGCTCAAACGTAGCTATTTCCCGTTTCATCTCCATAATCTTGCCTCGGTGAAACCCACTTAAGAGCGAAGGCTCTTTTGACATCATTCCATGTATGGAGGGAATGATGTGCTAACGACTTAAACCATCTCGCTTGCTTCACCTTTTAAAGCAAAAGGAAATAGCTTCAACTTTACGATCTCGGAATCAACACCGGGATAATGGCCTCGCTTCACGGATTTGTACGAATGTGGACAAGAAGTCGTGCGGGTCTTCTTGAGCGAGGCCATGGAAAGAGCTATTTTGAACTAGTGCAACTACTCCATTTTTAAGGTCAAAATTTACTCCCCCATATCGGGTGGACAAATAGGTCTATGTCCCTCGAGAAAATCTTGATTTAGATATGGAGTGTAGGGTCCCGGTTCAACTGATTAAGCTGGTTTTGGCGGAATTGTTGAAGTTGTTGATTTATGCCAGCTTGCTGATTCTGCTGTTGCTGCAGAGCTTGCATTTGTTGAAGGAGTAAATTTAACTGAGCTTGGGGATCAGGATTTGGAATTGGTGGATCTTGATCCGCCATTTTGTCCAAATCAGGGAGAAGCCTTCTTCTAAGGATAGATCGTTCAGGCTCAGGATCAAAGATCAGAAGTCCCTTCTTACTTCTCGTTTGCATAAACCAGAAGAAAGAAAAAAAGGAAGAAATCAACCCTTTGGGGTTGATTAGAACAGGTTTAGAAAAGATTAGATGGTTTAGAGGGAGAGAAGAAAAGAGAAGAAAAGAGAAGAAAGGAAAGAAGTGATGATTGAACGGACGAACCGGCGTCCGTGTTAGTGGACGTTCGTTCGAATCGAACGCTCGTTCAGATGAATGAACGTTCGTTCAGAAGACAGAATTGAGGTGGACGGGCGTTCAAGGTATCGAACGCTCGTTCAGCTACGAAAACCTAAAAAACTAGAAAAACACTAAGACGGGAAAAAAAACGTGTTGAAATCTTCTAGGGCCAAAATGGAGGGGAAAACAGTGGATTTTGACCTCGAAAATGCATTGAACGGCCTACGGCCGTTCACCACGTCGTCGGCGTCGGAACGAGCTTTCCGAATTGGGGTCCTGCGTTCCAAACGGACACTCGAGCCGAAAGTTACGGCCAAAATACTACTGCGTGCTAAAAACGACCCCTTTTGACACAGAAAACTGTCCTATGAAGAATCCGACAACCGTTACCGACTCCCCGGCAACGGCGCCAAAAACTTGTTCGGTAAAAACTAGTTTTACAATTTATAACCGAAACACCCCAAGTATAAGGTTCGTAGTATAAGATGTTAACGGGTCGTCCTAAGGGAGTGGAATGTTTATCGGATCAAGGGACAATTATTCTATCGATTATGTCACAATTATTAACTAAACTAGGGTTTAAACTAATTATGAACAAGTAAAAACGACGATGAACAAGAAACTTCGATGAATAGTAAATTGGAATCAAATTGATACGAACTATTCGATTTATCAAGTAATTAAAACAACGGCAAGGCAACGGGAATCCACCAATCAACCAACCCAACCCCAACTAGACGGCGAGCTAAAGATATAATTTTTAGTAACGATCAATCACGAATTCGATTAAATTTCTCTAAGCGAATTCTAGGGTTTTGTTTTCTTTTTCAAGTAAAACAAAACGACATGCAAAACACGATCACGAGATTATTTCTAATACTCTTACTCAAATAATTATAAACGATCTCTCGAATTATAATTAAGTGCATCAATTGAAAAGATCACAACTTTGAACAATATTCTCATATAAATTCAAATCAAACGATAGCTCCATCGATCTCTCGATTCAATAAAACATAAACAATATAACAATATCTAATTGATGAAAAACCATAAATTAACTCACTAAAGATGTAGCTAAAAATCCTCTAATTGGTGTGGTTGTTGATTGGTTTCCTCCGTTGTCCTACCGCAAGATGCTTAGCCTTCAATCATCTTCGAACTCCCAAGCAAGATTGAAAGAAAGAAACTCATGTTTTTGTGTGATGTGGTGTTTTTTTCTGTGTGTAAAATTCTGTGTTCTTTCTCTCCGCATGGATGCTCCTTTTATAGGGATCGTGGCCGACATAGGAAGATCTAGAAGATAACGATGCGAAAATCCACCGAACTACCGAGCCGACACGTTCGGTCGACCGAGTGTCATGGCTCGGTCGACCGAGCCTACCAAATGCCCGTGTTCACACCGTGCTTCGTATAACGTGTTCCTCACTCCACTCTCTCGATCGATTTGATTTATCCTTCTTTAATTGCTCCGAATATCTTCTTTATTTCTTGAGATTCTTTTGATTGAATAATATTTATCTTCCCAAAATAAAATCCAAATGATTGAATGAAATTGATCCTCTTGATTAAATAATATCACCCCCTGCATTTCTTTATTTTCTGCAAAATGTTGTTACACCAAGTCATCGAATAATAATAATAATAAAAATGTGTAACAAAAATAACAATTAAACCCATAATTTCCTCATAATTAAATTATAATTCCTCAATAACCATTATAGGAATTTAACGGTTAAAACACGCTTTTCTCATTTATTTCCCTTAAAAATAAGGTAAATTGTTTAGGGATTAAGCCCGAAAATATAGTAAAATTTACCCTAAACAATGACGCACGCAAAGGAAGTTCTACATAATTACATCGACGCGGCTTTTACTGGAAGTTCAGCATCAATTGGAGGATTAGTTCGTGATAGGAATGACATTATTCTCCAATCCTTCTCAAGGAAGTTGGAAGGACACTATGATGTTGGAGTAGGAGAAGCTTTAGCGGTATATCATGCGATTTTTCTGTCGATTCAATGGGGCTTCTTTAAAGTGATTTTTGAAAGAGACCGCCTTACTGTGTGCCAGAAGATGAATGCAGAGATGCAAGGTTTATCGGACTTGAGAAATATTGTTGAGGATTGTCGTACCCTTTTAGCTTGTTTCTCTTATTTCAATTTTTTCTTTGTTAAGCGCAATGAAAATTTTCCGGCGCATCTGTTGGCTAAAAAAGGGTTGGAGTTAGTAGGAAGCGTTTCTTGGGCTCGTCTCCCCCTTTGAATGTAATTTTAGCTTGTTCGGCGGATATTAACTAATAGATTGGGTTTTCTCCTCAACAAAAAAATAAAATAACAAAAAATATCGAACGTGATGTAGAACAGAAAATGGAGCTGTGATTTAAAAATAAAAAAAATGGAGCTGTGCGTGTAAAAAAGAATATATCAATCAAAATCAAATCTGATCACAAACAACAAAAATCAACAACAATATCTCCTAAATAATCAATATTGCAATTAAAATAAAAAAAACCGGAAGTGATATATACGTGTGACTATGAAGGTTGACTTTTTTTTTATTATATTTAACAGTGACATTGTAATTATATAATAACACTATAATGCGGTGACTTTTTTGTAACATTGAAATTGTAATTATATAGTGACCTTGTAATACAATGACATTTTTATAACAGTGACATTGTAATTAGGTAGTAATACTATAATGCGGTGACTTTTTGGTTGTAATGAAATTGTAATTATGTAGTGATCTTGTAATACAGTGACATTTTTATAACAGTGACATAACAATTATGTAGAAACACTATAATGCACTAATTATGTAGTGACATTGTAATGTAGTGACATTTTCGTAAATTGAAATTGTAATTATGTAATTATATTGTAATGTAGTAACTAGGTTATATAACGTCACTGCAAGGTCATTTTGTGACAATGACAATGTAATTTTATAATGACAATGTAATATATGATTGGGTTTTGTTATAATGATATTGTAATTTTATAGTGACAATGTAATGCATTATTTGGTTGCGTCAGAGATTCGATTGAGTTGGTATCTTATTTGACTTCCCCGGATTGTTTTTTATTATTTATTTATTTTACATATTGTGCGTGATTTGGGTTAAAGTTGTTTTTTTTTTTTTTTTTGTTTTGTTTTGTGATGTGGCGTGATTTATGTTAAGAGATTTATGTTTTGCTTTTGCTAATTAAGGGTATTATTGGATCATCAACTTAATTTTGTCATTACCTTTTTTTTTTTTTTTTTTTCCTTTCATTACCATTATCTTTTAACTATGTCCTTTTTGATACATTTAGTAGTAAATAGGTCATTTTTAACCTTAATCCAATATTTTTTTTTTTTTTTTGAGGAAATGTTTTTTTTTTTTTTTTTTTTTTTTTTTTTGGAGGAATGAGAAAAAGTTTATAATGCAAATCATCATTGTTACACAAAATTGAATGAAATAATCATCATTGCAGACATATTTTGTAGAAACTCAATCAACAGGTAATGGGCCTTGACAGCAGCCTTGATTGCATACATTCTTTTATGTTCACACATTCAAAAATCTTTTATTTATGGTAACTATAATAACCACAACCGTACTTATTCTTTATAAACATATACCTATTATATTCATCAAATAAATAATTTGAGACTATTGTTTTGCTCTTTTGTGTGCGATCTGGAGCAGAGCTAGCAACAACAATACTACTAAGTGAAGGTCTGTAAGTTTACTTCCTTCCCTCTTAAATTAGAAGTTTTTCTGTAGGAAACTAGATCCTTTTCATTATATATATATATATATATATATATATATATATATATATATATACTCGGGCAGAATAGGCACAGGATTGTATATATACGTCCAAATTTCCCCTACGGTTTTCTCAGAGAAAAAAATAATAAGGTTTCTGATGTGAATACCCTAAATCAATTATGAAAACCACTATTAGAAAATATTTGAATCAATGCGACTAACTAGGAATATTCTTTAATTAATTGATTGAAACATACATTTTACATACAAAGCGTACATAAGAAGGTTTTATTATCTAAATTGTCAATACTGCAGGAAATTTGCATATAAGAAAATTGAATAATACGAAACATTGAGAGTAGCATAATACAGACCAAATTGTGCTGCTTTAACTTTTAAAATTTTCTTTGGTTTAGGGTTTCTAGAAAAAAATATATATATTAAAAAAAAAAATTTTAATTCTTTGGTTTACAAAATCCCTGTTCATGTTTATAGTGAAATTCATTAGAAGTTTTACAGCATGTAATTTGAATAAATAGTCAATTCATTAGAAATTGTCTGAATTGTGAATTCTGGATTTTAGAGATGTGAGTAAATATTCTGCTGCAATCGAATGATTTTTGACGAATCAGCACTCCCTAACCAATCCATGTCATCAAGTCTGCCATTGGAAATTACTTTATGCCCCACATTACTTGTTATGGTTTGATCATTTGCTACGTTTTGATATGCTTCTTGTGACAGTAACAAATACCTGAAATTACTATTGACATAACGGATTTTTACGGCATTGATAATGTTGTAGGACCCATAGACATGACCGGACCTATGTGGTGATATAGGTGGGCCATTACACCCATTTAGATCCGAAAAACGGTTTAGTTTTGTTGGTAAAAAATAAAAAAAGACGACTAATGTCACCACTGATCTTTGATTTCGTTTTCGTGCCTCATTAAAAAAAGAATTTGGGTTCGCCACAGCCCATATGAGGACCATCATAATCAATTGTGTAAATGTGTGTTGTGTAATTCATTCTGATAATAGTCATGGTATTTGTATGACATGAAGTGTTTTTTTTTGTTTTGTTTTTTTTTTCAGGGGGTAACTCTAAAAACAAAGAAAGCTGATGAGATACTTTTGGATAAGAAGAGCTTTGAATAAAAAAAATGCGAGAAAATCAAGAAAGAGAGAAGAGGATTATTTGATGAAGCTAGAAGCACATGTTGCTACTATGCGACAAAATGTTTCTAAGATAAAACAAGATATTGAAAATCATGAAAGAGAATTCGCTGAAATACGTCTGGAAAATATGTATTTAATTATAAAGGCGTGTTACCTGGCTAAAAAGATGGCGGCACAAAGTAGTACTTGAAGGCTTCTACTAATTATTACGTATTGTATAAAAAGAATTCGCTGAAATACGTCTTCGGAATTATGTGTTACTATTTGCATTTACGATATTTACTTGTTCGCTGCCGGTTTATGTTACATATTTAATAAAATCCTAAACGCTTCTAGTTTTGATTTATCTAAACCATTTGGTAAATACCCCTAAAAAAATATAGCTTTTGGTATATTGCATGTAGTTTTATATGTTGTATACATGTTCACATTGATAAACTTAATTTTATTTTATTTTAATGAATCCTACAAGCATTCAATTTATTTAGGCAACAAAATTGTATAATCAAGCAAAAGTTGTAAATCTCGAAAGTTGTTGAAATCATGATAAATGATTGATGAGTAAGGGTAGGATTCTACATGCATGCTCCGGACCAAATTCCTGATTAGTCGGATCAGTGGGTTATATATATGATGAGGTTCCCAAACAAGCAATATGACGAGGTTGAACGAGCCTCGCGCGTGTCATCTCCTAATTGATCAAAAATTAAATGGAGACATAAAAACTATAACATTATGGGTCGGGAGCCCCACTTCATACCTAAGGGCGGTCCGAACCCCGGGTGGGAGATCGGTCCCGATCCCCAAACCACCGCAGGTCGGCTAGGTCGCAACGAGCTAGGCTAGGCCGGTGCGGTTCGGGCCGAGACGGCATGGGGGCTCGATGCGGGTCGGTCGAGCCTCCTTTATATGATAATTAGCCCACGTGCTTATAATATAATTATGGGAAGATCGTGAGGATCATTTACCTATTAAGACTCTGATTTTGATATTTAAACTATCCATAATTATCCCTAAATTATAGGGATACACATGAGATTATCCTTAGGGATCAAGAATTAGAATACTTGTTGAACAAGGAAACGGGCGAGACGTCCTCTATATAAGCTAACCCTGAGAACTACGAGAGACTTGATTCCAATTACTCACATTGGATACGTAGGCAACATGGGAGAAATAACTCTCAGGCTCAGTCTAAAATCACCATAAACACTATCCCTTTTGTTTAATTATTCTTGAATTATTGTCACTAAAGGAAATACGCCCGGATTCATTCATAGACGAGATCCATCATCGTCAAATGGCGTTAGTAGGAGGGCCTCCTACAGACAGTTATTCAAGATCATCATGCCACCGAAAAAAATAACAAGAAAAACACTAGGGGAAAACACCGACGATGGTGGTGAAAACGCCGGAGGAGGGGTGGCAGCCTACCCGCCTCCACTAACCAGCCTTAGCAAGGAGCAAGCTGCTTTAAATCTGGCACAACAAGCGCTGGAGGAACAACCAGTACTTGTCGTTGATGGATCAGCCTTACATGCCTTTATCCATGTAGCAGTCCAAGGGAATTCCACCTTACCTAAGACGAGATTACGTTCTTGTTCCGTAGTGTCTACGTGAATGTTTGATGTTTAAGGATTGGATAATCACGGGCAAACAGGTTCGAAAGTGGTTTAACCACGGTTGGGTGGTCAACAGTAGCTACGGCTCAATCGACTTCACCCTCCACGTGTGGCGTTTGCACGGGGGTCTGGCAATAATGAGCCATCCGAAGAGCCACTACGGCTCAACGGAGCTCTCCTAGCCTTGACCCGTCCGACGGTCACATATGTTCTAACGAATAGGTCGGGTGGGCTAGCCCACATAACCGACAACATTCGGGCCTATGATTTATTGTTCCTTAATGTAACATCAAGTCCAAAAACGTGATCAGTAAACCCACCACTTTTTCAAAATATTGAGTGGGAGTGGGAGAGGCGACAGCCGACCCCACGGCCTCTACTGTTGACACAAGCAACGTGAGAGAATGGTGACGCCTCGTGCCGGCTTTGATTTCGGCCCCCTAAGGAAGGCCTTTACCGCTATCAAAATTCAAGGCTTGGTCTCCGAAAGGATAGGATTTTGGGTACTCGTCGGGTCACCGACCGACCCTACAGGCGGCACACTCGGGGTCTACCTAAAAATGCGAGACGGTAGGTCACACTCATAAAGGGTATTTTTGGTAGTACCTTGGCTGAAAAAGGAAAGGTGATTGACGATCACAAATGAGATGTTCGATTCTCAATCGATCGTCAATATTAATCGAAACCTCTTTGACCTACCCTAAGGCGGCACGAGGCATTAGATTAAATCCTTGGAACGGTAGGATAGACTATAAGTAATTAGTTTATGTTCCTAAAATTTTAGTAGTGTATGATTTGGATTTATTTTACTGTCGGTTTATTTACAACTATTTATATATCTCTCTAGGATACTAGGCTTTGCTAGTGTATGTAAAATTGACTAGTAACGACTTCGTTAAAAAGTGGTTAGTAACTAGAACGTTGTATTTATTAATCTCACATGCGATTAATTTTTTCGGAAGAGATATTTCTCTTGAAGCCTTCAAAACTTAAGTGACGTAAATAGACATGTCACTGCTGTCACTCGTGCAGAACGAGAGACAACCGTAGTTAGTTTGAAAGATGATTGGGACGATAAAATTCTTCTAGTGAATTGTGTAGTGTCTACACGAGAAATTTTCTGATAGAAAATTGGAGAATCATAAATTAAAGTGTCGCTAGTTAGACGGTATTTGGAACCGATAAACTAGTGGGAGCTTTTATATTATGTTTTTCTAATTTATTAGAAAATCGGTCCCACTTTGGGTAACACTTTCATTAGACATCCCACGAGTTCACGAGTAGTGTCTACTCAAACGAACTTGCTAGTTCAAGACTATTTCCTTTTAAGGAAAGTTAAGAATGGGAAAGAATGTCTATAAGTGTTAATCATCTTAACTAAAGTTTTGAGGCTAAACCGAAACATTAATTAAAGAAAGTATAGGATAAGGAAAGTGATTTCGGATCACTAACCAATGAATCCTTAGCGACTTTCTTAACCGAGTAACTTGACTCAGTGGCTTAGTTCTTTGGAAGAACAATGAAGCTGTGCATTAATGATTAATAAAGTAACAACGGGCAGTAATTTCAGCTAGAATAGTGAGAGTGATATAAGGAAATGAATTTCGGATTCTATCCTTGAATATCACGGAAAAATTTATTTTTCTGTTTACAGATTTGTTGAAACAATTGGATTCACTTTCAACTCGATATATTGTTGCCTCATAGAAAGTGAATATGACATTTGTAGTACGAATCTAAGACTCGGACTTTTGTTTGATAAAGACAGAACCACTAAGAAAAGCTGAATAGGTATGTGTAACACATCTAAAACTATTAAAGGTAAAAGGTTTCCGTATTAAGATAAACGACTTTTCAATATCTATTAATTAGTTCATATATCCTAGAGATAAGACCTAAAGACTGGCTAAGGGTGATTCCTATTTCCCAGTCTGGGAACACTGTCTCAAAGGAACAATGACTAAGTTTCCTTTCAATCGGGAAAGGGTAATAGATTTGAAGAGGTAACATAGCTTGTTCACCATGACCTTCGGGGTCTAGTGAGAGATACAAGCTAGTGGGAGATTTTGAGTGGTGACATTTTTGTCGATAACTACTCGAAACGCGATTTAGTTTATCGAAAGAATACGAGGAGGAGTCTACGATTTTAGCGAGAGAATAGAGTATTCCATGCTCGAAATAGGCTATCGCATAGTCTTGGGACGATGCTCGGCTCGCCTCTAGTGGAATGTTTTTCCACCGAGGAAGAAACCATACACTTGCCCGATATAGTTATTAATGTGCTACAATACACTTTGTTAAACTTGATTAAGATAATTGGTTGCAAAATAACGGTTAACATTATTATGTAAACCGAGAAGTCTACCTAGAAGATGCTAGTGAGTTTATGGATAATGAGTGAATTCGGTTCACACCACATCCATAAATGTAGGCATTTAGCATTTAATGCTTGAAGGTAGGATTTGGGGATTTTGCGCATACGTTCGATTGTGCTGTTCGTGAAATATCTTAATGTCATGAGTGAAGGTTGGTTTTAAGATCCTTGAGATCAGAAAGTGACGGTTGAACTGTCACAAGCCTTCTGATAGAATCTATAAGTAACAACCTTAAACCTTGGAGTACGGTTACCCAAAGGTAGTTACTATCTGATTTAATCAGACCACGTCCAACATTAGTTGTTGGTGATTACACTGATAAATACTACTTGATCAGAATGTCAATCCACCCAAGACACAGTGGGAGTATGATTTAACCGTTGACCCATTGTGATTTTGTGGACTTTATAATCTGCTGGGGTGATTGATAACCTATGGCTCTTGGTGGGTGTATAGGATTCGATTATAGAGGTTGGTTTGAAAACCTTAACCACTGTGAATGGAGTTTTGGTACTCCGGTTAAATTCGACCTCTTGTAGAACCACCGAGTGTCTCGGGCCCGGTGGGAGCAATTGGATCTACACGGAAAAGAGTCGAATGAATAGGAAAGTTTAAACTTTCGAGCGCAAAGTTGAGTGGT
Organism: Gentiana straminea; assembly: GCA_036785695.1. NCBI lineage: Eukaryota > Viridiplantae > Streptophyta > Magnoliopsida > Gentianales > Gentianaceae > Gentiana > Gentiana straminea. The sequence continues at coordinate 5,562,030 of JAVUPR010000224.1, read as the reverse complement.
ATAGGGGTGATTCCACGACAAGTAGAGAGTTAACCGGACCTTGAACTCTCTCACCACTCAGTCTTGCTAGATTTCGTTAGAAAACAGAAAATAGGGGTGATTCCCTGAGACTTTCTTGCCGAACAACGGAATCTGAATTCATTCAGAACAGAAGGGTTTTAACTAAGAATGAATAACGGATTCGTTACAAAGCAGAAGATAGGGGTGATTCCCTAAGACCTTTTTTTGCGAGACTAACGATATCTTAATTCATTCAGAAAGAACCTTTGGTAGGAGGCCTGCCATGGCTTATATCCTTTGTGGATTTAAGAGAACCTCTCGGTCATTTAAAAGTTACATGTTTTAAAATATGTGGACTTGACCAAAATATTGATTAGTTTTTCGTAGACTGGATATCAATATTGGTAATGTAGTAGTAGTATTAGTGTTCATAAATGATAACACTAAAACGGTTGGAAACAACATGTGTGTGCTATCTGAAGTCGGAAACTGACAGGCCAAGATTCTCTAGATGAGAGAGTTGGACTATATTCTAAGAATCTGATTCGGTCAGATTCACCAGAATGAGTCATTGGCTATCCCACCTATCTTATTGAATAAGATGATTATTCATATACATATGAAACATTCATCGAGAGTAGTCTACCCTAACTCTCAGGAATGATTCTCTAAATCTTCGGATAAAGAGAAAATGGGATAGAGTCTCTCTTGGATAATGGCAAGTCAGGTTATCACAAGTCAATAGTAATCGAATCTTGGATTTGAGCAATAAGTAGCGGTTTAGTACGTCCTCGAAGTATCTTTAGAGAACGAGGAGTCATATTCTTGTATATTCGGTGCAAACTTGAATATGGTTGACTACACTGATTCTGACTTGTAGTCAGATTAAGGATGATCATTAAGTTGATCTCGGGCTCAGTGTTTACTCATAGTGCTTAGAATTTCCTTTTATGGTATGGGAGTAATTCCAGGTCTGGTAAGCCGATATCACTTCATTGTGAAAACTGTGAAGAGATAGCTTAGAAGGATCTTCTTAGTCACTAGAAGTCAAAAGCATATTGAGAGAGAGTACCCGCCTGATTAGATGGACCAGCGACGTTTCGATCCTAAAGATCGTCTCGAGCCGACAACCTAACTGATCAGTCGAGTGCTTGGAGGGTACGGCATTAATGGATATGTCTCATCTGCTTTTAGAGCAAGTGGGAGAGTGTTGTGAATAAGATGAGAAAAGGGTGTGCTCTAAAAACAATCATTGCTTGTCATTTCGTGCAAGTGGGAGATTGTTAGGTGTAGTGCCCGAAAGACAATTTGTGTAATTGTTTTTAATAATGAATGACAGAATTTATCTCACCTTATTACTTGCTTTGTGCTTGTAAAATAATACAACTACTGCAAACCCTAAGTATATCGTATGTAACCACTTAACTCGGTGTATGGATAACACGTGAGGATTGAGTTAGTGGTGATATACTTAAACTGTTAGTCCGTGGTGAACTTAATCAGAGTTTAGGGTCTCTTGATTAAAACACCAATAATGCGTCAAGAACACCTTAGGGTGTGATAGTCTTATCCGGACTTGTCGGTGAGGGTACTACGTGGGGCATTTATATATGATGGCATTCATATAGGGATTTGGACCGATTTAATCGTATTTCTCGGTATAATTCCGTAATCGAGGAATCTTATTAAATCATTAGATGATCATATATGGATCAACCTTAATCCCGAGGTGATCACGGGGTCTTTGCTTGTCCCGGGGTTGTGTTTGATGTGTTAGTTACGGTTCACTTAAATAATGTGTTCCAAGCCACTTCTCATTGGCACTATCTCCGGATGAGTGAGCGATTCGATTTTCACGGACATGCAATCCATTCCTTCCTACGGGAAGTAGAGAGACGATCCCTTATTTGTTAGCCCTAAGAAAGTGATCGATCGGCCGAGTTCATATTTAGACTAATTAGCTACTAGTCGGATATGTGAACTAATTGATCACTAGGGGGTTAATGGTAAATAAGGATAAGATATTCGAGTCGGGTTCACGGAGACTTCCCACTCGAATGGACGATCTATGGAGGGTTAATCCGTATGTAGTGATTATATCAATGGACGCTTATTCACTCTATGGGTTGAGTATAAGTATACATCTATAATCGGTAGAGTTCGGTTTCGGGTTTATGGTGGCGTAATCCCGGAATTAATAATTAATGTACTTATTACGTTCGATGAATAATTAATTATTGGAGCTACGGTTATAGGTCCATGGTCCCCGATGTGGCTTCTGTAATTCGGACAATAATCTTGTTATTTGGGCCTCAGTGATAATTAATTGGCTGGGCTAATTAATTGATATGCATGGATATTATTTAGTTGGGCTAGATAATATAATACACATGAAAGACATTTTATGTGGGCTTAGTGAACCCCAAAGGTGGCGCCAATATTTGTTAATTAATTAGAGAGAAATTAGTTTTCTTGGATAATTATTTGACATGTGGTTTATCTTTTATTTGTTAAATGATAATTCATGGAATATTAGATAATAATAGGATTTATCCTAATTTGTTTGGGATAATCATTTTTTATCTTTTATTTGGAATAAAGGATTAATGGAATAATTATCTCTTAATTATAATTAATCCTTGGAGGACAAGGTTTACTCTCCTATATAAAGAGAGTTCTCCCAAGCCTCAATATACTTGGCATAATTCGACCACCATATCAAAAGGGAGAGGAAAAATTAGTTTTCTCTTGTCTAGGGTTTTAGAAGAAGAAAAACTCTAAGTTTTTCTTGGTTTTGCATATCAAGGAGGTTTGTGTAACAAGAAGGGTGTCCACCAACCGCCGTTTGGAGAACACATCGGAAGATCTTGGCTTCTCTTCCTAATATTGGTAACATGATCTCAACCCCCTTGTAGTTGTTAAATCCTTTGATTATGTGTTTTGATATATAAATCGTGATCCATCCGCTGCGCATAGATCTAACTCGTTTAGATCTAAGAACCTGCATCCTTCAAAACCAACCGCAACAATAATTTTTTCCAAGAACTCCCAATGGACCCTATCATAAGCCTTTTCCAAGTCAATTTTAATAAGGATGAAGCCCTTTTTCCCTTGTTTTTTTTATAGAAAGTATGAATAGCCTCTTGGACAGTAATAATGTTAATTTGTCGATGAAGGGACGTAATCGATTGGCGATGATTTTATTGAGCAGCTTTATAATCACATTGCAAAGAGCTATCGGGCAAAAAAAGGTCGGGGATGTAGGGGCGTCACACTTGGAATCAGAGAGAGCACGGTTTCATTCATCGAATCTGGAAAGTGACCCGAGCTAAACACTGATTGAACAACTAGACGATGGAGGGTGCAACAGTGCTCCATTGAGATTTGTAAAAAATAGAAGGCAAGCCGCCTGGGCCAACCGCTTTCTAGGTGCCCATATCAAATAGGGCATTCTCAATTTTAGCTTCACACACCGATCGGTTTAAGAAAAGCAGATCCGAGTTGGATAAACCATTAAATTGAGGGTAGAAGTCTCTGCAGTCAATTTCCCTATCATTAACATAAAGATTGCGGTAAAAGTTAAAGACCATACCTCGAATCTTCGCTTGATCTTAAGTCCAAGTATCTGTATCATCTTTTAGACAAAGCATGTTTCGTTTGGATTTTTTCCTTAGCGCGGTAAGATGATAAAAGTGAGTGTTTCTCTTGCCCTTGGCAAGCTATTTCAATTGAGAGTGCTGGTGCCAATAAGTTTCTTTTTACTTGAAAGGTTGCCGCAAGATATTTTTTAGGCTCCTCACTTAACTCGGACAAAAAAGAGGACGGGTGGGATTCGAGGTTGCGTTCAATACTTGCAATGCGAGCGATATATTCTTTTTTTTGTGAAAAATGTTCCCAAATACCCGTTTATTCCAAATTTTGGCATGTTTTGTAAATTATCGAATCGTATCATGCAGGCACGGTTTTTGGACCCAAGCTGACTGAACAAAATCCTCAAAGTGTTCGTGATCCAGCCAAGCTCGTTGGAAAAAGAAGCCACTGTTATTGTAGACTTTTTCTTGAGCTGCAGTTGGATGAATATTTATAACTCCCATATTTAATCCACGACATAAATTCACATATTAACTTAAAATGATTAAGAATGTTATTAATATACTTTATATTTTAATAAAACTAGATATTTAAATAAATATAAATCAAGATATTTTGACTTTAAACAAAACTTCGGGTTCGGTTTCGGTACAAATTGGGGTCAAAAAGTAATATGCCCGGGTATTAGAGAATTATTATCACTCTCCACATACCTATCCCAAAAATACTATTAAAGCATACATATCCCTACTTTACAAAAATTAAATTCGAGTACTCTACATCGCTTCCCTATCTCTCGTCCTTACACCATTCAAGTATTCATTCTTTATCTATAAACAATTTTTTCAAAATTAATTTTTGTTAGAAAAAGAGAGAAAGAATGAATAAAAAATATGTAGGGTGAGCTACGCGTACCACCCTACATTTGGGGTGGCGCTACGTTCATGGTCCCTATAAGGAGGTCGATGGAGTGTGTTTTTGACTGTATCCTCACATTTTATCCCTATTGTGGAGCTAAAAGAAGGTGTAGGGTGTTTGATTCTAATGCTCACATTTACAATATAAAAATAATTTAACCTGGAAATTAGGGAGCAGTTAATGACGTTCGCACTAATTACAAATTATCTTACAATATCGAAATGTAGAACTATTATGACGCACGCAAAGGAAGTTCTACATAATTACATCGACGCGGCTTTTACTGGAAGTTCAGCATCAATTGGAGGATTAGTTCATGATAGGAATGACATTATTCTCCAATTCTTCTCAAGGAAGTTGGAAGGACACTATGATGTTGGAGTAGGAGAAGTTTTAGCGGTATATCATGCGATTTTTCTGTCGATTCAATGGGGCTTCTTTAAAGTGATTTTTGAAAGAGACCGCATTACTGTGTGCCAGAAGATGAATGCAGAGATGCAAGGTTTATCGGACTTGAGAAATATTGTTGAGGATTGTCGTACCTTTTTAGCTTGTTTCTCTTATTTCAGTTTTTTCTTTGTTAAGCGCAAGGGAAATTTTCCGGCGCATCTGTTGGCTAAAAAAGGGTTGGAGTTAGTAGGAAGCGTTTCTTGGGCTCGTCTCCCCCTTTGAATGTAATTTTAGCTTGTTCGGCGGATATTAACTAATAGATTGGGTTTTCACCTCAAAAAAAAAAAAAAAAAAAAAAAAAAAATCGAACGGGATGTAGAACAGAAAATGGAGCTGTGATTTAAAAATAAAAAAAATGGAGCTGTGTGTGTAAAAAAGAATATATCAATCAAAATCAAATCTGATCACAAACAACAAAAATCAACAACAATATCTCCTAAATAATCGATCAATATTGCAATTAAAATAAAAAAAAAACCGGAAGTGATATATACGTGTGACTATGAAGGTTGACTTTTTTTTATTTAACAGTGACATTGTAATTATATAATAACACTATAATGCGGTGACTTTTTTGTAACATTGACATTGTAATTATATAGTGACCTTGTAATACAATGACATTTTTATAACAGTGACATTGTAATTAGGTAGTAATACTATAATGCGGTGACTTTTTGGTTGTAATGAAATTGTAATTATGTAGTGATCTTGTAATACAGTGACATTTTTATAACAGTGACATAACAATTATGTAGAAACACTATAATGCACTAATTATGTAGTGACATTGTCGTAAATTGAAATTGTAATTATGTAATTATATTGTAATGTAGTAACTAGGTTATATAACGTCACTGCAAGGTCATTTTGTGACAATGACAATGTAATTTTATAATGACAATGTAATATATGATCGGGTTTGTTACAATGATATTGTAATTTTATAGTGACAATGTAATGCATTATTTGGTTGCGTCAGAGATTCGATTGAGTTGGTATCTTATTTGACTTCCCCGGATTGTTTTTTATTATTTATTTATTTTACATATTGTGCGTGATTTGGGTTAAAGTTGTTTTTTTTTTTTTTTGTTTTGTTTTGTGATGTGGCGTGATTTATGTTAAGAGATTTATGTTTTGCTTTTGCTAATTAAGGGTATTATTGGATCATCAACTTAATTTTGTCATTACCTTTTTTTTTTTTTTTCCCTTTCATTACCATTATCTTTTAACTATGTCCTTTTTGATACATTTAGTAGTAAATAGGTCATTTTTAACCTTAATCCAATAATTTTTTTTTTTTTTTGAGGAAATGTTTTTTTTTTTTTTTTTTTTTTTTTTTGAGGAATGAGAAAAAGTTTATAATGCAATTCATCATTGTTACACAAAATTGAATGAAATAATCATCATTGCAGACATATTTTGTAGAAACTCAATCAACAGGTAATGGGCCTTGACAGCAGCCTTGATTGCATACATTCTTTTATGTTCACACATTCAAAAATCTTTTATTTATGGTAACTATAATAACCACAACCCTAATTATTCTTTATAAATATATACCTATTATATTCATCAAATAAATAATTTGAGACTATTGTTTTGCTCTTTTGTGTGCGATCTGGAGCAGAGCTAGCAACAACAATACTACTAAGTGAAGGTCTGTAAGTTTACTTCCTTCCCTCTTAAATTAGAAGTTTTTCTGTAGGAAACTAGATCCTTTTCATTATATATATATATATATATATATATATATATATATATATATATATATATATATACTCGGGCAGAATAGGCACAGGATTGTATATATACGTCCAAATTTCCCCTACGGTTTTCTCAGAGAAAAAAAATAATAAGGTTTCTGATGTGAATACCCTAAATCAATTATGAAAACCACTATTAGAAAATATTTGAATCAATGCGACTAACTAGGAATATTCTTTAATTAATTGGTTGAAACATACATTTTACATACAAAGCGTACATAAGAAGGTTTTATTATCTAAATTGTCAATACTGCAGGAAATTTGCATATAAGAAAATTGAATAATACGAAACATTGAGAGTAGCATAATACAGACCAAATTGTGCTGCTTTAACTTTTAAAAATTTCTTTGGTTTAGGGTTTCTAGAAAAAAATATATATATTAAAAAAAAAAATTTAATTCTTTGGTTTACAAAATCCCTGTTCATGTTTATAGTGAAATTCATTAGAAGTTTTACAGCATGTAATTTGAATAAATAGTCAATTCATTAGAAATTGTCTGAATTGTGAATTCTGGATTTTAGAGATGTGAGTAAATATTCTGCTGCAATCGAATGATTTTTGACGAATCAGCACTCCCTAACCAATCCATGTCATCAAGTCTGCCATTGGAAATTACTTTATGCCCCACATTATTTGTTATGGTTTGATCATTTGCTACGTTTTGATATTCTTCTTGTGACAGTAACAAATACCAGAAATTACTATTGACATAACGGTTTTTTACAGCATTGATAATGTTGTAGAACCCATAGACATGGGCGGACCTATGTGGTGATATAGGTGGGCCATTACACCCAATGAAATCTGAAAAACGGTTTAGTTTTGTTGATAAAAAAATATAAAAAGACGACTAATGTCACCACTGATCTTTGATTTCGTTTTCGTGTCTCATGGAAAAAAAAAAATTTGGGTTCATCACTGCCCATATGAGGACCATCATAATCTATTGTGTAAATGTGTGTTGTGTAATTCATTCGATAATAGTCATGGTATTTGTATGACATGAAGTGTTTTTTTTTGTTTTGTTTTTTTTTTCAGGGGGTAACTCTAAAAACAAAGAAAGCTGATGAGATACTTTTGGATAAGAAGAGCTTTGAATAAAAAAAATGCGAGAAAATCAAGAAAGAGAGAAGAGGATTATTTGATGAAGCTAGAAGCACATGTTGCTACTATGCGACAAAATGTTTCTAAGATAAAACAAGATATTGAAAATCATGAAAGAGAATTCGCTGAAATACGTCTGGCTAAAAAGATGGCGGCACAAAGTAGTACTTGAAGGCTTCTACTAATTATTACGTATTGTATAAAAAGAATTCGCTGAAATACGTCTTCGGAATTATGTGTTACTATTTGCATTTACGATATTTACTTGTTCGCTGCCGGTTTATGTTACATATTTAATAAAATCCTAAACGCTTCTAGTTTTGATTTATCTAAACCATTTGGTAAATACCCCTAAAAAAATATAGCTTTTGGTATATTGCATGTAGTTTTATATGTTGTATACATGTTCACATTGATAAACTTAATTTTATTTTATTTTAATGAATCCTACAAGCATTCAATTTATTTAGGCAACAAAATTGTATAATCAAGCAAAAGTCGTAAATCTCGAAAGTTGTTGAAATCATGATAAATGATTGATGAGTAAGGGTAGGATTCTACATGCATGCTCCGGACCAAATTCCTGATTAGTCGGATCAGTGGGTTATATATATGACGAGGTTCCTGCAAACAGCAATATGACGAGGGTTGAACTGAGCCTCGCCACGTGTCATCTCCTAATTGATCAAAAATTAATTGGAGACATAAAAACTATAACATTATGGGTCAGGAGCCCCACTTCATACCTAAGGGCAGATCCGAACCCCAGGTGGGAGATCGGTCCCGCTCCCCAAACCACCGCAGGTCGGCTAGGTCGCAACAGAGCTAGGCCAGTGCAGTTCGGGCCGAGACGGCATGGGGGGCTCGATGCAGGTCGGTCAGAGCCTCCTTTATATGATAATTAGCCCACGTGCTTATAATATAATTATGGGAAGATCGTGAGGATCATTTACCTATTAAGACTCTGATTTTGATATTTAAACTATCCATAATTATCCCTAAATTATAGGGATACACATGAGATTATCCTTAGGGATCAAGAATTAGAATACTTGTTGAACAAGGAAACGGGCGAGACGTCCTCTATATAAGCTAACCCTAAGGAACTACGAGAGACTTGATTCCAATTACTCACATTGGATACGTAGGCAACATGGGAGAAATAACTCTCAGGCTCAGTCTAAAATCACCATAAACACTATCCCTTTTGTTTAATTATTCTTGAATTATTGTCACTAAAGGAAATACGCCCGGATTCATTCATAGACGAGATCCATCATCGTCAAATGGCGTTAGTAGGAGGGCCTCCTACAGACAGTTATTCAAGATCATCATGCCACCGAAAAAAATAACAAGAAAAACACTAGGGGAAAACACCGACGATGGTGGTGAAAACGCCGGAGGAGGGGTGGCAGCCTACCCGCCTCCACTAACCAGCCTTAGCAAGGAGCAAGCTGCTTTAAATCTGGCACAACAAGCGCTGGAGGAACAACCAGTACTTGTCGTTGATGGATCAGCCTTACATGCCTTTATCCATGTAGCAGTCCAAGGGAATTCCACCTTACCTAAGACGAGATTACGTTCTTGTTCCGTAGTGTCTACGTGAATGTTTGATGTTTAAGGATTGGATAATCACGGGCAAACAGTTCGAAAGTGGTTTAACCACGGTTGGGTGGTCAACGCAGCTACGGCTCAATCGACTTCACCCTCCACGTGTGGCGTTTGCACGGGGGTCTGGCAATACTGAGCCATCCGAAGAGCCACTACGGCTCAACGGAGCTCTCCTAGCCTTGACCCGTCCGACGGTCACATATGTTCTAACGAATAGGTCGGGTGGGCTAGCCCACATAACCGACAACATTCGGGCCTATGATTTATTGTTCCTTAATGTAACATCAAGTCCAAAAACGTGATCAGTAAACCCACCACTTTTTCAAAATATTGAGTGGGAGTGGGAGAGGCGACAGCCGACCCCACGGCCTCTACTGTTGACACAAGCAACGTGAGAGAATGGTGACGCCTCGTGCCGGCTTTGATTTCGGCCCCCTAAGGAAGGCCTTTACCGCTATCAAAATTCAAGGCTTGGTCTCCGAAAGGATAGGATTTTGGGTACTCGTCGGGTCACTGACCGACCCTAAGGCGGCACACTCGGGGTCTACCTAAAAATCCGAGACAGAGGTCACACTCATAAAGGGTATTTTTGGTAGTACCTTGGCCGAAAAAGGAAAGGTGATTGACGATCACAAATGAGATGTTCGATTCTCAATCGATCGTCAATATTAATCGAAACCTCTTTGACCTACCCTAAGGCGGCACCGAGGCATTAGATTAAATCCTTGGAACGGTAGGATAGACTATAAGTAATTAGTTTATGTTCCTAAAATTTTAGTAGTGTATGATTTGGATTTATTTTCTGTCAGTTTTATTTACAACTATTTATATATCTCTCTAGGATACTAGACTGCTAGTGTATGTAAAATTGACTAGTAACGACTTCGTTAAAAAGTGGTTAGTAACTAGAACGTTGTATTTATTAATCTCACATGCGATTAATTTTTTCGGAAGAGATATTTCTCTTGAAGCCTTCAAAACTTAAGTGACGTAAATAGACATGTCACTGCTGTCACTCGTGCAGAACGAGAGACAACCGTAGTTAGTTTGAAAGATGATTGGGACGATAAAATTCTTCTAGTGAATTGTGTAGTGTCTACACGAGAAATTTTCTGATAGAAAATTGGAGAATCATAAATTAAAGTGTCGCTAGTTAGACGGTATTTGGAACCGATAAACTAGTGGGAGCTTTTATATTATGTTTTTCTAATTTATTAGAAAATCAGTCCCACTGGGTAACACTTTCATTAGACATCCCACGCTCACGAGTAGTGTCTACTCAAACGAACTCGCTAGTTCAAGACTATTTCCTTTTAAGGAAAGTTAAGAATGGGAAAGAATGTCTATAAGTGTTAATCATCTTAACTAAAGTTTTGAGGCTAAACCGAAACATTAATTAAAGAAAGTATAGATAAGGAAAGTGATTTCGGATCACTAACCAATGAATCCTTAGCGACTTTCTTAACCGAGTAACTTGACTCAGTGGCTTAGTTCTTTGGAAGAACAATGAAGCTGTGCATTAATGATTAATAAAGTAACAACGGGCAGTAATTTCAGCTAGAATAGTGAGAGTGATATAAGGAAATGAATTTCGGATTCTATCCTTGAATATCACGGAAAAATTTATTTTTCTGTTTACAGATTTGTTGAAACAATTGGATTCACTTTCAACTCGATATATTGTTGCCTCATAGAAAGTGAATATGACATTTGTAGTACGAATCTAAGACTCGGACTTTTGTTTGATAAAGACAGAACCACTAAGAAAAGCTGAATAGGTATGTGTAACACATCTAAAACTATTAAAGGTAAAAGGTTTCCGTATTAAGATAAACGACTTTTCAATATCTATTAATTAGTTCATATATCCTAGAGATAAGACCTAAAGACTGGCTAAGGGTGATTCCTATTTCCCAGTCTGGGAACACTGTCTCAAAGGAACAATGACTAAGTTTCCTTTCAATCGGGAAAGGGTAATAGATTTGAAGAGGTAACATAGCTTGTTCACCATGACCTTCGGGGTCTAGTGAGAGATACAAGCTAGTGGGAGATTTTGAGTGGTGACATTTTTGTCTGATAACTACTCGAAACGCGATTTAGTTTATCGAAAGAATACGAGGAGGAGTCTCTGATTTTAGCAGAGAATAGAGTATTCCATGCTCATAAATAGGCTATCGCATAGTCTTGGGACTGATGCTCGGCCTGCTCCTAGTGGAATGTTTTTCCACTGAGGAAGAAACCATACACTTGCCCGATATAGTTATTAATGTGCTACAATACACTGTTAAACTTGATTAAGATAATTGGTTGCAAAATAACGGTTAACATTATTATGTAAACCGAGAAGTCTACCTAGAAGATGCTAGTGAGTTTATGGATAATGAGTGAATTCGGTTCACACCACATCCATAAATGTAGGCATTTAGCATTTAATGCTTGAAGGTAGGACTGGGGATTTTGCGCATACGTTCAGATTGTGCCTGTTCGTGAAATATCTTAATGTCACGAGTGAAGGTTGGTTTTAAGATCCTTGAGATCAGAAAGTGACGGTTGAACTGTCACAAGCCTTCTGATAGAATCTATAAGTAACAACCTTAAACCTTGGAGTACGGTTACCCAAAGGTAGTTACTATCTGATTTAATCAGACCACGTCCAACATTAGTTGTTGGTGATTACACTGATAAATACTACTTGATCAGAATGTCAATCCACCCAAGACACAGTGGGAGTATGATTTAACCGTTGACCCATTGTGATTTTGTGGACTTTATAATCTGGGGGGGTGATTGATAACCTATGGCTCTTGGTGGGTCAGTATAGATTCTCGATTATAGAGGTTGGTTTGAAAACCTTAACCCCGTGAATGGAGTTTTGGTACTCCGCTTCGTTCGACCTCTTGTAGAACCACCCGAGTGTCTCAGCCCAAAGGGGAGCAATTGGATCTACACGGAAAAGAGTCGAATGAATAGGAAAGTTTAAACTTTCGCGCAAAGTTGAGTGGTATAGGGGTGATTCCCCGACAAGTAGAGAGTTAACCAGACCTTGAACTCTCTCACCACTCGCCTTGCTAGATTTCGTTAGAAAACGTAAAAATAGGGGTGATTCCCCGAGACTTTCTTGCCGAACAACGGAATCTCGAATTCATTCGAACGTAAGGGTTTTAACTAAGAATGAATAACGGATTCGTTACAAAGCGTAAGATAGGGGTGATTCCCTAAGACCTTTTTTTGCGAGACTAACGATATCTTAATTCATTCGTAAAGAACCTTTGGTAGGAGGCTCCGCCATGGCTTATATCCTTTGTGGATTTAAGAGAACCTCTCGGTCATTTAAAAGTTACATGTTTTAAAATATGTGGACTTGACCAAAATATTGATTAGTTTTTCGTAGACTGGATATCAATATTGGTAATGTAGTAGTAGTATTAGTGTTCATAAATGATAACACTAAAACGGTTGGAAACAACATGTGTGTGCTATCTGAAGTCGGAAACTGACAGGCCAAGATTCTCTGGATGAGAGAGTTGGACTATATTCTAAGAATCTGATTCGGTCGATTCACCGTAATGAGTCATTGGCTATCCCACCTATCTTATTGAATAAGATGATTATTCATATACATATGAAACATTCATCGAGAGTAGTCCTACCCTAACTCTCGTGAATGATTCTCTAAATCTTCGGATAAAGAGAAAATGGGATAGAGTCTCTCTTGGATAATGGCAAGTCGTTTATCACAAGTCAATAGTAATCGAATCTTGGATTTGAGCAATAAGTAGCGGTTTAGTACGTCCTCAAGTATCTTTAGAGAACGAGGAGTCATATTCTTGTATATTCAGGTGCAAACTTGAATATGGTTGACTACACTGATTCTGACTTGTAGTCAGATTAAGGATGATCATTAAGTTGATCTCGGGCTCAGTGTTTACTCATAGTGCTTAGAATTTCCTTTTATGGTATGGGAGTAATTCCAGGTCTGGTAAGCCGATATCACTTCATTGTGAAAACTGTGAAGAGATAGCTTAGAAGGATCTTCTTAGTCACTAGAAGTCAAAAGCATATTGAGAGAGAGTACCCGCCTGATTAGATGGACCAGCGACGTTTCGATCCTAAAGATCGTCTCGAGCCGACAACCTAACTGATCAGTCGAGTGCTTGGAGGGTACGGCATTAATGGATATGTCTCATCTGCTTTTAGAGCAAGTGGGAGAGTGTTGTGAATAAGATGAGAAAAGGGTGTGCTCTAAAAACAATCATTGCTTGTCATTTCGTGCAAGTGGGAGATTGTTAGGTGTAGTGCCCGAAAGACAATTTGTGTAATTGTTTTTAATAATGAATGACAGAATTTATCTCACCTTATTACTTGCTTTGTGCTTGTAAAATAATACACCGTCGCAAACCCTAAGTATATCCGTATGTAACCACTTAACTCGTGTATGGATAACACGTGAGGATTGAGTTAGTGGTGATATACTTAAATCCGTTAGTCCGTGGTGAACTTAATCGAGTTTAGTGGTCTCTTGATTAAAACACCAATAATGCGCCCGTAACACCTTAGGGTGTGATAGTCTTATCCGGACCGTCGGTAGAGGGTACCTACGTGGGGCATTTATATATGATGGCATTCATATAGACCGGACCGATTTAATCGTATTTCTCGGTATAATTCCGTAATCGAGGAATCTTATTAAATCATTAGATGATCATATATGGATCAACCTTAATCCTGAGGTGATCACAGGGTGCTGCTTGTCCCGGGGTTGTGTTTGATGTGTTAGTTACGGTTCACTTAAATAATGTGTTCCAAGCCACTTCTCATTGGCACTATCTCCGTATGAGTGAGTAGCTTCGATTTTCACGTACACATGCAATCCATTCCTTCCTACGGGAAGTAGAGAGACAGTCCCCTTATTTGTTAGCCCTAAGAAAGTGATCGATCGGCCGAGTTCATATTTAGACTAATTAGCTACTAGTCAGATATGTGAACTAATTGATCACTAGGGGGTTAATGGTAAATAAGGATAAGATATTCTGAGTCGGGTTCACGGAGACTTCCCACTCGTAATGGACAATGTCATGGAGGGTTAATCCGTATGTAGTGATTATATCAATGGACGCTTATTCACTCTATGGGTTGAGTATAAGTATACATCTATAATCGGTAGAGTTCGCTTTCGGGTTTATGGTGGCGTAATCCCGGAATTAATAATTAATGTACTTATTCTGTTCGATGAATAATTAATTATTGGAGCTACTGGTTATAGGTCCATGGTCCCCGATGTGGCTTCTGTAATTCGGACAATAATCTTGTTATTTGGGCCTCAGTGATAATTAATTGGCTGGGCTAATTAATTGATATGCATGGATATTATTTAGTTGGGCTAGATAATATAATACACATGAAAGACATTTTATGTGGGCTTAGTGAACCCCAAAGGTGGCGCCAATATTTGTTAATTAATTAGAGAGAAATTAGTTTTCTTGGATAATTATTTGACATGTGGTTTATCTTTTATTTGTTAAATGATAATTCATGGAATATTAGATAATAATAGGATTTATCCTAATTTGTTTGGGATAATCATTTTTTATCTTTTATTTGGAATAAAGGATTAATGGAATAATTATCTCTTAATTATAATTAATCCTTGGAGGACAAGGTTTACTCTCCTATATAAAGAGAGTTCTCCCAAGCCTCAATATACTTGGCATAATTCGACCACCATATCAAAAGGGAGAGGAAAAATTAGTTTTCTCTTGTCTAGTGTTTTAGAAGAAGAAAAACTCTAAGTTTTTCTTGGTTTTGCATATCAAGGAGGTTTGTGTAACAAGAAGGGTGTCCACCAACCGCCGTTTGGAGAACACATCGGAAGATCTTGGCTTCTCTTCCTAATATTGGTAACATGATCTCAACCCCCTTGTAGTTGTTAAATCCTTTGATTATGTGTTTTGATATATAAATCGTGATCCATCCGTCGCGCATGATCTAACTCGTTTAGATCTAAGAACCTGCATCCTTCAAAACCAACCGCAACAATAATTTTTTCCAAGAACTCCCAATGGACCCTATCATAAGCCTTTTCCAAGTCAATTTTAATAAGGATGAAGCCCTTTTTCCCTTGTTTTTTTTATAGAAAGTATGAATAGCCTCTTGGACAGTAATAATGTTAATTTGTCGATGAAGGGACGTAATCGATTGGCGATGATTTTATTGAGCAGCTTTATAATCACATTGCAAAGAGCTATCGGGCAAAAAAAGGTCAGGGATGTAGGGGCGTCACACTTTGGAATCAGAGAGAGCACGGTTTCATTCATCGAATCTGGAAAGTGACCCGAGCTAAACACTGATTGAACAACTAGACGATGGAGGGTGCAACAGTGCTCCATTGAGATTTGTAAAAAATAGAAGGCAAGCCGCCTGGGCCAACCGCTTTCTAGGTGCCCATATCAAATAGGGCATTCTCAATTTTAGCTTCACACACCGATCGGTTTAAGAAAAGCGAGATCCGAGTTGGATAAACCATTAAATTGAGGGTAGAAGTCTCTCGCAAATCAATTTCCCTATCATTAACATAAAGATTGCGGTAAAAGTTAAAGACCATACCTCGAATCTTCGCTTGATCTTAAGTCCAAGTATCTGTATCATCTTTTAGACAAAGCATGTTTCGTTTGGATTTTTTCCTTAGCGCGGTAAGATGATAAAAGTGAGTGTTTCTCTTGCCCTTGGCAAGCTATTTCAATTGAGAGTGCTGGTGCCAATAAGTTTCTTTTTACTGAAAGGTTGCCGCAAGATATTTTTTAGGCTCCTCACTTAACTCGGACAAAAAAGAGGACGGGTGGGATTCGAGGCTGCGTTCAATACTTGCAATGCGAGCTGATATATTCTTTTTTTTGTGAAAAATGTTCCCAAATACCCGTTTATTCCAAATTTTGGCATGTTTTGTAAATTATCGAATCGTATCATGCAGGCACGGTTTTTGGACCCAAGCTGACTGAACAAAATCCTCAAAGTGTTCGTGATCCAGCCAAGCTCGTTGGAAAAAGAAGCCACTGTTATTGTAGACTTTTTCTTGAGCTGCAGTTGGATGAATATTTATAACTCCCATATTTAATCCACGACATAAATTCACATATTAACTTAAAATGATTAAGAATGTTATTAATATACTTTATATTTTAATAAAACTAGATATTTAAATAAATATAAATCAAGATATTTTGACTTTAAACAAAACTTCAGGTTCGGTTTCGGTACAAATTGGGGTCAAAAAGTAATATGCCCGGGTATTAGAGAATTATTATCACTCTCCACATACCTATCCCAAAAATACTATTAAAGCATACATATCCCTACTTTACAGCAACTAAATTCAGAGTACTCTACATCAGCTTCCCTATCTCTGTCCTTACACCATTCAAGTATTCATTCTTTATCTATAAACAATTTTTTCAAAATTAATTTTTGTTAGAAAAAGAGAGAAAGAATGAATAAAAAATATGTAGGGTGAGCTACAGTACCACCCTACATTTGGGGTGGCGCTGTTCATGGTCCCTATAAGGAGGCTGATGGAGTGTGTTTTTGACTGTATCCTCACATTTTATCCCTATTGTGGAGCTAAAAGAAGGTGTAGGGTGTTTGATTCTAATGCTCACATTTACAATATAAAAATAATTTAACCTGGAAATTAGGGAGCAGTTAATGACGTTCGCACTAATTACAAATTATCTTACAATATCGAAATGTAGAACTATTATGACGCACGCAAAGGAAGTTCTACATAATTACATCGACGCGGCTTTTACTGGAAGTTCAAGATCAATTGGAGGATTAGTTCATGATAGGAATGACATTATTCTCCAATTCTTCTCAAGGAAGTTGGAAGGACACTATGATGTTGGAGTAGGAGAAGTTTTAGCGGTATATCATGCGATTTTTCTGTCGATTCAATGGGGCTTCTTTAAAGTGATTTTTGAAAGAGACCGCATTACTGTGTGCCAGAAGATGAATGCAGAGATGCAAGGTTTATCGGACTTGAGAAATATTGTTGAGGATTGTCGTACCTTTTTAGCTTGTTTCTCTTATTTCAGTTTTTTCTTTGTTAAGCGCAAGGGAAATTTTCCGGCGCATCTGTTGGCTAAAAAAGGGTTGGAGTTAGTAGGAAGCGTTTCTTGGGCTCGTCTCCCCCTTTGAATGTAATTTTAGCTTGTTCGGCGGATATTAACTAATAGATTGGGTTTTCACCTCAAAAAAAAAAAAAAAAAAAAAAAAAAATCGAACGGGATGTAGAACAGAAAATGGAGCTGTGATTTAAAAATAAAAAAAATGGAGCTGTGTGTGTAAAAAAGAATATATCAATCAAAATCAAATCTGATCACAAACAACAAAAATCAACAACAATATCTCCTAAATAATCGATCAATATTGCAATTAAAATAAAAAAAAAACCGGAAGTGATATATACGTGTGACTATGAAGGTTGACTTTTTTTTATTTAACAAAGTGACATTGTAATTATATAATAACACTATAATGCGGTGACTTTTTTGTAACATTGACATTGTAATTATATAGTGACCTTGTAATACAATGACATTTTTATAACAAATGACATTGTAATTAGGTAGTAATACTATAATGCGGTGACTTTTTGGTTGTAATGAAATTGTAATTATGTAGTGATCTTGTAATACAGGTGACATTTTTATAACGGTGACATAACAATTATGTAGAAACACTATAATGCACTAATTATGTAGTGACATTGTCGTAAATTGAAATTGTAATTATGTAATTATATTGTAATGTAGTAACTAGGTTATATAACGTCACTGCAAGGTCATTTTGTGACAATGACAATGTAATTTTATAATGACAATGTAATATATGATCGGGTTTGTTACAATGATATTGTAATTTTATAGTGACAATGTAATGCATTATTTGGTTGCGTCAGAGATTCGATTGAGTTGGTATCTTATTGGACTTCCCCGGATTGTTTTTTATTATTTATTTATTTTACATATTGTGCGTGATTTGGGTTAAAGTTGTTTTTTTTTTTGTTTTGTTTTGTTTTGTGATGTGGCGTGATTTATGTTAAGAGATTTATGTTTTGCTTTTGCTAATTAAGGGTATTATTGGATCATCAACTTAATTTTGTCATTACCTTTTTTTTTTTCCCTTTCATTACCATTATCTTTTAACTATGTCCTTTTTGATACATTTAGTAGTAAATAGGTCATTTTTAACCTTAATCCAATAAATTGTTTTTTTTTTTTGAGGAAATGTTTTTTTTTTTTTTTGGAGGAATGAGAAAAAGTTTATAATGCAATTCATCATTGTTACACAAAATTGAATGAAATAATCATCATTGCAGACATATTTTGTAGAAACTCAATCAACAGGTAATGGGCCTTGACAGCAGCCTTGATTGCATACATTCTTTTATGTTCACACATTCAAAAATCTTTTATTTATGGTAACTATAATAACCACAACCCTAATTATTCTTTATAAATATATACCTATTATATTCATCAAATAAATAATTTGAGACTATTGTTTTGCTCTTTTGTGTGCGATCTGGAGCAGAGCTAGCAACAACAATACTACTAAGTGAAGGTCTGTAAGTTTACTTCCTTCCCTCTTAAATTAGAAGTTTTTCTGTAGGAAACTAGATCCTTTTCATTATATATATATATATATATATATATATATATATATATATATATATATATATATATATATATATATACTCGGGCAGAATAGGCACAGGATTGTATATATACGTCCAAATTTCCCCTACGGTTTTCTCAGAGAAAAAAATAATAAGGTTTCTGATGTGAATACCCTAAATCAATTATGAAAACCACTATTAGAAAATATTTGAATCAATGCGACTAACTAGGAATATTCTTTAATTAATTGGTTGAAACATACATTTTACATACAAAGCGTACATAAGAAGGTTTTATTATCTAAATTGTCAATACTGCAGGAAATTTGCATATAAGAAAATTGAATAATACGAAACATTGAGAGTAGCATAATACAGACCAAATTGTGCTGCTTTAACTTTTAAAAATTTCTTTGGTTTAGGGTTTCTAGAAAAAAATATATATATTAAAAAAAAAATTTAATTCTTTGGTTTACAAAATCCCTGTTCATGTTTATAGTGAAATTCATTAGAAGTTTTACAGCATGTAATTTGAATAAATAGTCAATTCATTAGAAATTGTCTGAATTGTGAATTCTGGATTTTAGAGATGTGAGTAAATATTCTGCTGCAATCGAATGATTTTTGACGAATCAGCACTCCCTAACCAATCCATGTCATCAAGTCTGCCATTGGAAATTACTTTATGCCCCACATTATTTGTTATGGTTTGATCATTTGCTACGTTTTGATATTCTTCTTGTGACAGTAACAAATACCGTAAATTACTATCGACATAACGGTTTTTTACAAAGATTGATAATGTTGTAGAACCCATAGATACGTGGGCGGACCTATGTGGTGATATAGGTGGGCCATTACACCCAATGAAATCTGAAAAACGGTTTAGTTTTGTTGATAAAAAAATATAAAAAGACGACTAATGTCACCACTGATCTTTGATTTCGTTTTCGTGTCTCATGGAAAAAAAAAAATTTGGGTTCATCACTGCCCATATGAGGACCATCATAATCTATTGTGTAAATGTGTGTTGTGTAATTCATTCTGATAATAGTCATGGTATTTGTATGACATGAAGTGTTTTTTTTTGTTTTGTTTTTTTTTTCAGGGGGTAACTCTAAAAACAAAGAAAGCTGATGAGATACTTTTGGATAAGAAGAGCTTTGAATAAAAAAAATGCGAGAAAATCAAGAAAGAGAGAAGAGGATTATTTGATGAAGCTAGAAGCACATGTTGCTACTATGCGACAAAATGTTTCTAAGATAAAACAAGATATTGAAAATCATGAAAGAGAATTCGCTGAAATACGTCTGGCTAAAAAGATGGCGGCACAAAGTAGTACTTGAAGGCTTCTACTAATTATTACGTATTGTATAAAAAGAATTCGCTGAAATACGTCTTCGGAATTATGTGTTACTATTTGCATTTACGATATTTACTTGTTCGCTGCCGGTTTATGTTACATATTTAATAAAATCCTAAACGCTTCTAGTTTTGATTTATCTAAACCATTTGGTAAATACCCTAAAAAAATATAGCTTTTGGTATATTGCATGTAGTTTTATATGTTGTATACATGTTCACATTGATAAACTTAATTTTATTTTATTTTAATGAATCCTACAAGCATTCAATTTATTTAGGCAACAAAATTGTATAATCAAGCAAAAGTCGTAAATCTCGAAAGTTGTTGAAATCATGATAAATGATTGATGAGTAAGGGTAGGATTCTACATGCATGCTCCGACCAAATTCGATTAATCGGATCAATGGGTTATATATATGACGAGGTTCCCGCAAACAAGAATATGACGAGGGTTGAACCGAGCCTCGCCACGCGTCATCTCCTAATTGATCAAAAATTAAATGGAGACATAAAAACTATAACATTATGGGTCGGGAGCCCTTCATACCTAAGGGCGGATCCGAACCCCAGGTGGGAGATCGGTCCCGCTCCCCAAACCACCGCAGGTCGGCCAGGTCGCAACGAGCTAGGCCGGTGCGCCGGGCCGAGACGGCATGGGGGGCTCGATGCGGGTCGGTCGAGCCTCCTTTATATGATAATTAGCCCACGTGCTTATAATATAATTATGGGAAGATCGTGAGGATCATTTACCTATTAAGACTCTGATTTTGATATTTAAACTATCCATAATTATCCCTAAATTATAGGGATACACATGAGATTATCCTTAGGGATCAAGAATTAGAATACTTGTTGAACAAGGAAACGGGCGAGACGTCCTCTATATAAGCTAACCCTAAGAACTACGAGAGACTTGATTCCAATTACTCACATTGGATACGTAGGCAACTTGGGAGAAATAACTCTCAGGCTCAGTCTAAAATCACCATAAACACTATCCCTTTTGTTTAATTATTCTTGAATTATTGTCACTAAAGGAAATACGCCCGGATTCATTCATAGACGAGATCCAGCATCGTCAAATGGCGTTAGTAGGAGGGCCTCCTACAGACAGTTATTCAAGATCATCATGCCACCGAAAAAAATAACAAGAAAAACACTAGGGAAAACACCGACGATGGTGGTGAAAACGCCGGAGGAGGGGTGGCAGCCTACCCGCCTCCACTAACCAGCCTTAGCAAGGAGCAAGCTGCTTTAAATCTGGCACAACAAGCGCTGGAGGAACAACCAGTACTTGTCGTTGATGGATCAGCCTTACATGCCTTTATCCATGTAGCAGTCCAAGGGAAGGATCTAGGAGATCCCTCATGATGTGATCCCTGATGACATTCCCGCCACATTGGCACCTATGCAGCCCGTAGATCATCTGGTAGTTCAAGATGGGCCAATAACAAGGCTCCAAAGGAAGAGATTAAGAGATGCTATGAACAACTTGGTGATAGAGACTTATTCGGAGTTCGGAGAGCCCGTGGAGAAGACTGATGCGTCAATAGTGACCCTCCTTAGTGCTGTTGGGCCTGGTTAGAGCTTTATTGTGTTGTTTGGCTTCATATTGGGCCAAAAGACCAAGTTCTGGAAGCCAAGAAGGGGATGGACGAAATTGTTAAGTGTTGGAATTATTTTACTTTGATTATTCCGCTTTTGTTTGATTATTATCTAATAAAGGTCATTTGGGCCTATGTAGACTAGGTGAGACCATTTACTTCACATGGGGCGCATTTTCTTGGTGGGAAATTCTCACACATTGCTTTTTTCCTTTGTAGTTCTTTTCGTTGTAAGCCTATATAAGGCAAACACTATCTTTTCATTTGAGACACAATTTTATAGAAGAAAAATCAGATTATTGAGTTTTACTCAACCAAGTCGTGAGACTAGAACATCACTTGCGAGTGAGAATATTCTTCGTCGTAGAAGTTCAACCCTTCGAGAATTTACCAGCACTGTGAGCAATTGTTGGGCGTTCTCTTCCTATGATTTAGTTGGATTACTAGGTCTATAATCATTAGCTCGTCATTGTTCCCCTTAGTTACTTCCTGGGTGTAACATCGGATTTGATTCCATCCGGAATCACATCAGTTGGTAGCAGAGCTCAGCAACTTCGGTGAGCAAATATCCCTTTTATTTTTGTTATCCTTTATTCCGTATAAGTCCAAAAAAAAAATTTCGTTGTTCTTGTTTTTCTTATTTTTTCAGTCACCCCCCCCCCCCCGAGAACACAAGCAATCTTCATCACCCAACCCGGAAATTCCCTTGCATCTTCAAACCTTCAACCCCAAGAACCCTAAATCTCCTTAATAAACCCCCCCCCCCCCCAACGGCGCTCATAATCAAAAAAAAAAATCTTTGTTCTTTTCTGTCTTCTTCTTCATCCATTGCATCATCATAAACCTTTGATTGCTCAATTTCTTTTGTCATTTGATTGCTAAGCTTCTGTTTTGCTGTTCTTTCCGTATAATAACAAAAGGCCTAGTTGACCTAATTGTTAATTCTAGTTTGAGTTTCTTACTATCAAGATTTGGTTACGTTAATTGCAAAGTCAGACCTTGATGAACGAGAGGAGGTTACTATGCAATGATTTTTAACGGGGATGCATTTGGATATTGCAAATCCGGTTGAAGTCAAGGGTTGTGCGACGTTGGAAGACATGTTACATGCGGCTTTGACCATTGAAGGTCAACTAAAATGACACCGAGCAACCCAAGCTAAATTTTCGGGAGGTAAACCTTCTACTTCATGTACTATTCCATATAGAGGGGACAACCCTAAATACCCTCAAACAGCCCCTACTTACGCACCAAATGCACAAAAACAGCCTATTATTTTACCCAAGGCATCTTACAAGACGAGGGAAGATGATAAGGAAAAAGGTGCACCGTTGCCACCGAAGCCTACCCATGAAATTCAATGCCACAAGTGTCGTGGGATGGGGCATATTCAGTCCCAATGCTCTTCTAAACAAAGAATTTTGTTGGTTGGTGAGTTGGTTGCGAATGAGTATGAGTCGGCTTCCGAGGAGGAGAAAGAGGCCGAATGGGAGGACGAAGAAAGGGAATTGGTGCACGCACCTAATGGTTAGGTGTGTATTCTAAAAAGAGCTTTAAGTAGTGTGGTGAAGGTGGAGAATAATGATCAGCGGGAAAATATATTCCACACGAGGTGTTTGATAGGTGGAATGCTTTGTTCTATGATAATAGACCCGGGTAGTTGTACAAACGGGTGAGTGCTGATTTGGTGTCACGAATATCCATTCCCACTACCCCACATCCCCATCCATATAATTTACAGTGGCTTAATGATGTGGGAGATGTTCGAGTAAACCGTCAAGCACTTATTTCTTTTAGCCTTGGCAAGCTTGAAGATGATGTTTTATGTGATGTGGTCCATATGCATGTGAGTCAACTATTATTAGGGCGTCCATGGAAGTTTGATCGACGTGTCACATATGATGGTTACTTAAACAGGTATAGCTTAAAGTTTAAGGGGAGGAATTTTACATTTGTAGCTTTGTCCCCCGAGGAAGCATAAAAGGATTAAATCCGCATTGCTGCAACACGAGAGCAAAAAGAAAAAAAATGAGGGAGTTATACAGTTGAAAAGTAAACCCAAAGCGACGGGAGAGAAAAACCAAGAGGGTAGTGTGATTCGAGAGGAGGGTAAAATAAAAGTTGAAAATAAAAATGTGAGGGAGGGAGCTAATATACCATTTGAGGGGAAAAATAAAGTCGAAAAGATAAATGCAAGGGAGGGTGCCATTAGTAGTGAGGGAGCTTTTAAAGTTGAAAAGAAAAAGGAGGCCAAAGTGAGAAGTAGTTTCTATGCGAGAACTAATGAGGTTTGCAATGCCATTAAGGCTGGAAACGCACCTCTCCTCTTTATTTACAAAGAGGCCGTACCTCCCCAATCCTTTCCCCATGTTTTCTAACCGTTTCAGAACTCACGGATTCCCTTCCTAGTGTTGTTGTGTCTCTATTGCAGGAATTTGTTGATGTTTTTCCCGAGGAGGAACCAAGCGGATTGCCACCATTATGTGGCGCGGAGCATCACATAGACTTTATTCCCGGAGCAGTGTTTCCTAACCGACCAGCCTATCGTGCTAATCCGGAAGAAACTAAAAAAATCCAACAGCAAGTGACGGAGTTGTTGGAGAAAGGTAAAGTTCAAGAATCTATGAGTCCTTGCACGGTTCCGGTAATTATAGTCCCCAAGAAAGGAGGTGAATGGAGGATGTGCACCGACTGTCGTGCAATCAATCAAATCACTGTAAGGTATCACTATCCCATTCCTCATTTAGATGATATGTTGGATGAATTGTGTGGCGCTAATTTTTTTACTAAAATTGATTTGAAAAGTGGCTATCATCAAGTGAGGATTCGTGAGGGTGATGAGTGGAAAACTGCATTTAAGACTAAATTTAGGTTATTTGAGTGGCTTGTCATGCCTTTTGGTTTAACTAATGAACCTCGTAATTTTATGAGGTTAATGAATGAGGTGCTTCGAGAGTTTATTGGTAAGTTTGTGGTCGTTTATTTTGATGACATCCTAATTTACAACCAAGACATGGAACAGCATACGAGCCACTTACGGGCTCTTTTGGAGACTCTGAGGGAAGTAAAATTGTATGCTAACCTTAAGAAGCGTTTGTTTTTCTTGGATAGAGTTGTGTTTCTTGGCTTTGTTGTGAGTTCACAGGGTGTTGAGGTCGATAGAGAGAAGATCAAAGCGGTGGAAGAATTGCCTGAACCGACAAATTGTGTAGAGGTTCGTAGTTTTCATGGCCTTGCGGGGTTTTATAGGCGATTTGTCAAGGATTTTAGCACCTTGGACGCACCCCTAAATGAGTTGGTGAAGAAGAATGTCCCTTGGCAGGGGGGCCCGAAGCAAAAGGAAGCTTTCAAATCTCTTAAGGCTCGTTTAATTTCTACCCCCATACTTGCTTTGCCTGATTTTAATAAAGCTTTTGAACTTGAATGTGATGCATTGGGTGTGGGTATTGGTGGTGTTTTAATTCAAGAATCTAGACCAATTGCATATTTTAGTCAGAAATTGAAAGGTGCTCATTTGAATTATGCTACTTATGATAATGAGTTGTATGCTTTGGTTAGATGTCTTCAAACTTGGCAGCATTATCTTTGACCTAGGGAATTTGTTATTCATACTGATCATGGGTCCCTCAAGTATCATAAAGGTCAGGGTAAGTTGAGTAAGCGAGATGTTCGTTGGATGGAATTCATTGAATCCTTTCCTTATGTGATTAAGTATAAAAAGGGCCAGGATAATGTGGTAGCTGATGCATTATCTCGTACATACACATTGCTTACTACCATGCAAACTAAATTTCTTGGTTTTGAAATTATTAAGGAGTGGTACGCTTTAGATCCTGATTTTGGTGAGGCATTTGTGGCTACTGTGCATGCGGCCGATGGCCATTTTTTTAGGAATGAGGGATTTTTGTAATGTGATAATGTTATTTGCATTCCCCAATGTTCCTTGCGTGAATTTCTGGATAGGGAGGCACATGGTGGTGGCCTTATGGGTCATTTTGGTATTACTAAAACCTTAGACATGCTTAAGTCACATTTCTTTTGGCCTAAAATGAGAGTTGATGTTACACGTATATGTGATGCTTGTCTTGTGTGTAAATCGGCTAAGTCTAAGTCAACCCCCCACGGTTTGTACACACCACTCCCTATTCCCACGTCCCCTTGGACTTATTTGTCTATGGACTTTGTGTTGGGTTTGCCTCGTTCAAAGAGTGGT
Source organism: Gentiana straminea (assembly GCA_036785695.1). Classification (NCBI taxonomy): domain Eukaryota; kingdom Viridiplantae; phylum Streptophyta; class Magnoliopsida; order Gentianales; family Gentianaceae; genus Gentiana; species Gentiana straminea. Next base: position 5,535,729 of record JAVUPR010000224.1, on the reverse strand, counting down.
AAGGATTCGGTGTTTGTTGTGTGGATCATTTTCTAAGATGGCTCACTTCATTGCATGTAATAAAACGAATGATGCATCTAATATTGCAGATTCGTTCTTTAAAGAGATTGTTCGTTTGCATGGGGTACCACGTACTATTGTGAGTGATCGTGATGTGAAATTTATAAGTCACTTTTGGAGAGTTCTTTGGCAGCGTTTGGGTACTCAATTGTTGTTTTCTACTGCTTATCATCCCCAAATGGATGGTCAAACTGAGGTGGTTAATCGAGTTTTAGGGCAATTACTTTGTGTGGTGGTCCAGAAAAATTTGAAAAATTGGGAAAATTGTTTGCCATATGTTGAGTTTGGGTATAATTGTTGTAAACATTCTGCTACTCGTTTTACCCCCTTTGAGGTCGTGTATGGGTTCAACCCAGAAACACCTTTTTCTTTGGCTCCTTCGCCCGCAGGTATGCATGCTAGCTTGGATGGTGAGCAGAAGGCTGAGTTGGCAAAAAAGTTGCACGAGGATGCTAGGAGGCATGTGGAGAATGCAACGGCTCGATATGTGAAGCAAGCCAACAAGGGCCGCAAGGAGGTTATCTTCGCACCCAGGGATTGGGTGTGGCTACACTTTCACAACGGTAGGTTTCCCAAACCCCGGAAATCTAAGTTACATCCTCGTGGTGATGGTCCTTTTGAGGTGATAGAGTGCATCAATGATAATGCCTAAAAGGTTTCTATTCCACCTGAATGGGGTGTCTCTGGCACAATCAATGTATGTAATTCGATGCCTTTTGAAAACCCCTACAATCTGAGGACAGATTCTTCGCAACCGGGAGGGAATGATGTGATCCATGATGACATTCCTGACACAATGGCACCTATGCAGCCCGTGGATCATCTGGTAGTTTGAGATGGGCCAATAACAAGGCTCCAAAGGAAGAGATTGAGAGATGCTATGAACAACTTGGTGATAGAGACTTATTCGGAGTACAAAGAGCCCGTGGAGAAGAATGAGGTGCCAATAGTGACCCTCCTTAGTGTTGTTGGGTCTGGTTAGAGCTTTATTGCGTGGTTTGGCTTTATATTGGGCCAAAAGCCCAAATTCTGGACGCCAAGAAGGGGATGGACGAAATTGTTAAGTGTTGGACTTATTTTACTTTAATTATTATCTAATAAAGGTCATTTGGGCCTAAGTAGACTAGGTAAGACCATTTCCTTCACATGGGGCGCATTTTCTAGGTGGGAAATTCTCCCACATTGCCTTTTCCTTTCTAGTTCTTTTGGTTGTAAGCCTATATAAGACAAACACTAGCTTTTCATTTGAGACACAATTTTATAGAAGAAAAATCATATTATTGAGTTTTACTCAACCAAGTCGTGCGACTTGAACATCACTTGCGGGTGAGAATTTTCTTCGTCGTAGAAAGTTCAACCCTTCGAGAATTTACCAGCACTTTGAGCAATTGTTGGGCGTTCTCTTCCTACGATTTAGTTGGATTACTAGGTCTAGGATCCTTAGATCATTATTGTTCCCCTTAGTTACTTCCTGGGTGAAACATCGGATTTGATTCCATCCGGAATCACATCACCTCAGAGGCTAATTCTAATGGCAGGACCATTCCACGGAGTCGGCATGCCAACAATCTCTGCAAGTTATTCGTCTTGGATAGGTTCCAGACTTTTATATGTGATTTCAACAAATTTTTGTTTTCTCCGTTATGCATGATGATTTTATAAATGTTTGCAAAGGACTAACTCCCTAAGTCGGCAGGACAGATGATCGAACTGAGCTGCAGGTCTGACTCTGAAAGTTTGCAAAGGACAAACTCCTTAAATCTGCAGGACAGACAATCAGAACTGAGCCGTAGTTCGGACTCAGAAAGTTTGCAAAGGACAAACTCCCTAAGTGTGCAAGACAGACGATCAAAACTAAGCTACAGGTCGACTCAAAAAGTTTTCAAATGACACACTCCCTAAGTCTGTAGGACAGACGATCAGAACTGAGCTGTAGGTCGGACTAAAAAAAATTAAATAAGTCTGTAGGTCAGACTCAAAATATTTAAGTCTGCAAGTCAGACTAAAAAAATAATTTAAGTCTGCAGAACAGACTCAAAAAAATTAAGCCTGCAAGTTAGACTCAAAAAATTTAAATTTGCAAGTCAGATTAAAAAAAAATTAAGTCTGCTGGACAGACTCAAAAAATTTAAGTGTGCAAGTCAGACTCAAAATATTAAATCTGCAGGACAGACTCCAAAAATTTAAGTCAGCAAGTTAGACTAAAAAAAATTAAGTCTGCAGGACAGATTGAAGATAATTAAGTCTGCAGGTCAGACCCAAAAAAAAAAATTAAGTCCGTAAGACAAAACAAGCCGAGCTCAACTCAAAACACTAAATATGGCAACTGAACTCCGCAGGCTGGACTCAGCAAAAAATTATAAGTCAGCAGGTGATGGAGGTCAAGTTAAATTATTAACTCGATGCCTACTAACTCACTAGCAAGAGAACTAGGTTCAATTGTAGTATAGCCAGATAGATTCGAGGTCGATCCCATAGAGACTCGGCACAAATAAAACACAACTTTATCCTATTAGAACTAAATTGAAAAGGCGGTCTACGACCAACTAAATGCAGTAAATAAAATAGTGACAACCACAAGACACAAAAGACCACTAAGACAAACTAAAGACTACTAAAACACGGATAATACGGTTGATATTATCTAAACAAATAGTATTGATTACGCTAGTAGATTATAACTCCCCCATGTGAATTAGGATGATAACGAGATAAAACAAACGTTAAAGATTAATTATTATGACTACGGGAGTCATCCCCTAAGATAGATTTAGCTCCAATTAGGCCCTCTAAATCATCGTGCTTCCATTACGTGACTTCGCTTTTTAATGCCTCCATCTCATATACTTCTGACACAATTACGAGACTAGGGATGCCGGTATAAACCGTAACCTCATCTAAGCAACATTCCTAGGGTAAGGCGTACTTCTTAGATGCCGATTCAATCTATATCCTAAGTAACAATCACTTTTTGGGTTTCATGTTAAATTATGATGACAAATAATTAAGTTGATCAGGTTTAATTACTCGTTTTAATTCCAATCCAGAGAATCTGACATAGTCGAAGCCGATCATAATATTGCCCTACACATTACCACACTCGGTCGACCGAACGACAGCACTCGGGCGACCGAGTGACATGTCTAGGTCGATCGAACACAGTTCTGTGTCGGAACAAATCATGATTACTTCTTAACGTTTCTAACCTAAACACATGGGTTCGTAAATAAATCTACATCACGCAATCAATACAAGAAAAACTACTCCATAATAAAATATATTAGATCTACAAATAAAGATTGCATAATTGAATAGTCATACCCTCGAAGACGAGAGTGACTCCCACTCCTTAATGCGCTCCCTAATTGGAGAATCCGACAAATCCACAATGAACGAACATAAAGAAAATAAAACTAAAACTTAAAAGCTAAAATTGTATGAATTGTTTTGTGTTGTAGTGGTGTGTCTTCTCAACATCGTGGCTGCTGTTTATATAGGAGTTGTAGCCGACATAGCGAGAATCCAGAAGATTGACATGCATTTATCAATTTAGACTCGGGTGACCGAACCTACACGCTCGGTCGACCGAATGGCATGGCTCGGTCGACCGAGCCTCCCTCTTTACGCGTTTTCAAATTTGCTTCGTCTGACTTGTTCCCCACTCCATGCTTTTGAAGTGATCTGAATAATCTTTTCTTCAATGCTCCGATTTTCTTCTCTTTTATCTTGAGATTTCTCGATTGCGTGATAATTATCTTCCCGATTCTTTATGATCTGCAAAAATCAGTATTTATCACACAATTAATTGCTCTTTTATAATAAAAACAAATTAAATACCAATTATCACATTAATAATCACTTATCGTTAAATAATAAATATAAACACGTGATTTAATATGAAATATATATAATTAACTCCGATTTAAGGTTATAATTGATGACGTAAATAGGTATATTTTAACCGTCATCAAAATGCCCCCACTTAAACTTTGCTTCGTCCCGAACAAAGCATCAATAAGTCATTCCCCAAGACAACATTTTCTGTGGTCAACTCATACTTACACAAGAAACCCGAGTCAACTCATACCAGTCATGCTCATAAGATAAGCATTATTCACTACTCGCTATGAATCGAAGTGATTGTGTGCATGTGCATTGGGTTTATATAAATGTTAGCAAGATTAGAGCTTATGCCGACTTCATATCAAAATTCACCAACATCAGCATTCATACTTCTTATGCCTCGCAATGGTTTAAGCACTAGAACAATAAGCAAGAGCGTATCTATAGGGTTTTTGGACTTGGAGACCGAGTACTACTCAAAGCCTCTTAAAGAGTTGAATATTCTTTTCATATCTTCATATTTTTCAGATACTATCAATCTCAAGAAGGAAAACTTTTTAGGGCATCCCTCTATCTTAGATCAAATATTAGCATCGAATATTACCACAAGCGCGAGGCTACTTTGGTAACTTACTACAAGCCCGTGTTTTAATACATTGTCAAAACACAGTACGTCCCAAGCTTATTACTCCGCTTTTGTTGGCTAGAAGATCAGAATACATCGGTCGACAAATGTCGACACTAGGTCCTCATAACCAATTATCTACGCAATGTACACATACTTCTTTCAATTATTGTAACTCATGCGGTACTAAGCGATTCACATGTTGAGTAATTGAACAATACCTAACTACTTGCAATTGTTGGCATGAATATCCTTAAGTTTACTAACAATTTATCGCAAAAGTATAATATGACCACGTACTCACGCAACTTGGTTCATTTCCTATTAATTCTAAGTATAAGAACTTCACAAGTTTAAGGGTACGAGTTAAACATCTTGGGGTTTATCCATAAAAGTTTTAAATTTGGCTCAATATTGTCTCAGTATTCCGTTCCCCTTGACTTTTTCAACATATAGCACAATATATAGCTAAGTCCCCTGCCCCCCACTTAAACATGGCATTGTCCTCAATGACAAAAAAAAATGAGAGTTCAAGATGAAAGACTTAGCTCTGGAAACGGCTCCCAAGTAAATGAACAATATCGGAGTAATCATCGGCACAGCGTGGAGAGACAGACACATCCTGTATAAACAAACAAGCTCCACGAAATCGTCAAATACTATGTCTATGGAAGTTATAAAATAACGTGGCAGTAAGTAGATATAGATATCTAAAAACAGTTTAAGCCACTTTACTTTATACTGCCATGGACAAGACCAAAAGGGATTTAAACCTAAATAAAAACTCACATGACGGCTATCAAGGAAAAAACCTCGTTTATTCCGAACTTAGACTCGGAACATGGCGAGATGAAAAAAACCGTGATAGGCGCATGCTACTTTATTAAAAAGAAAAACGAAAAAGATAGTTATAGGAAATAGTTCTAAATTTATAGTCGCTAGCTCGACTCAGTTCAAGATGGTTTATTCATAGACAGGGTCATCGAGGTACAAAACCTCATCCTCGGCGGCGAAGCGGAAGCCCGTGATAATGCTTAACACGATGTCCATTGACCACAAATCTGGACTCGTCTTTAAAATTGAATAGCTCCACCGCTCCAGAAGGAAAGACTTGTTGTACTTGAAATGGGCCACACCATCTTGATTTCAACTTACCCGGGAAGAGTCTTAAGCGCGAATTGTACAAGAGAACCAGATCACCCTCTTGAAAGGTCCTATCCGGAATCTTCTTGTCATGGAACTTCTTCGTGCGCTCCTTGAAAATCTTGGCATTCTCGTACGCCTCTAAACGAAACTCCTCCAGGCGAGTTAATTCTAGCATCCTTTTCTCACCGGCCAACGTCTCATCAAAATTTAGCATCCTTGTTGCCCACATGGCCCGGTGCTCCAGCTCCACAGGTAGATGACATGCCTTTGCATATTGGTGTGCATCCTTAAACAATGTCGGCCAATAAAACCCGCATTGGAGGACTTTGGCCGCAGCTTTATCTCCCCCGTAGTGTCCTCCAACTTCATAAGAATGACAATGCTTCGGGATATCATTATACTCTTCCTCGGCACACATCTTCGAAAAACATTATCGGATCCTAGCTTAAACAAGTACGGTTCATCCCAATAATAATGTCTAAGATCTTTAAAGAACTTTTTCCTTTCTTGGACAAGGTGAGATTTGGTGGCGGGTACTTTGCGGATAGATAATTGACAAACACACTAAACCATGGTTGCTTCTTCTCCTTCACAACCTCTATTCGCGAAGAAACCGCAAAGACAATCATCATGTCCCCCGATGGTGGTGATGGAGAAAAGTTGTTCATCAGGAAAAGATTCTCCTATCTCAGGTAATTCCTCACCATCCTCTAATTGTAAGCGCGATAGATGATCGGCCACCACGTTCTCACTTCCTTTCTTATCTCGGATTTCTACGTCAAATTCTTGCGACGGCGAATCCATCTCAACAAGCTCGGCTTTGAATCTTGCTTTGCTGTGGAGATACTTAAGAGCCGCATGGTCAGTCCATACAGTGACTTTAGATCCCACTAAGTAAGATCTAAATTTGTCAAAAGCAAAGATAACGGCCAAAAGTTCCTTCTCCGTTGTGGCGTAGTTTCTTTGGGCAGCATTCAAAGTTCGGCTTGCATAATAAATAGGTCTCGAAGATCTTATCTTTTCTTTGACCCAAAGCGGCGCCAACAAAGCGGTATCACTTGCATCACACATCAGTTCAAACGGAAGATCCCAATCCGGTGCGACCAGAACGGGTGCAGTGATCAATCTACTTTTTATTTCATTGAAAGCTTTTATGCACTCATTAGAAAACACGAATGGCACATCCTTGGCCAATAATTCGGTAAGAGGTCTAGAGATTAAGGAAAAGTCCTTGATAAACCTACGATAAAATCCGGCGTGGCCTAAGAAACCTCGCAAAGTTTTAAGATTAGTAGGTGGAGGTAGTTTCTCGATCACCTCAACTTTGGCTCTATCCACCTCTATACCGTTCTTTGATATGCGGTGGCCTAGTACTATACCTTCCGTAACCATCAAATGACACTTCTCCCAGTTAAGCACAAGATTAGTCTCTTCACATCTCTTCAACACTCGTGCTAGATGTGCGAGACATGAATCGAAATCGTCTCCAAATACGGAGAAATCATCCATAAAGATTTCCAAGAAATCTTCCACCATATCCGCAAATAATGACATCATACACCGTTGAAATGTTGCGGGGTGTTTGCACAATCCAAATGGCATTCGATTGTATGCAAATGTCCCATATGGGCATGTAAATGTTGTTTTCTCACAATCTTCAGGTGAGATGTGGATTTGATAGTATCCCGAATATCCATCGAGAAAACAATAGAAAGCATGCCCGCTCAGTCTCTCGAGCATTTGATCGATGAAGGGAAGAGGAAAATGGTCTTTACGAGTTGCGTCATTTAGTTTCCTAAAGTCTATGCTTACTCGATGACCGGTGATTAGCCTCACAGGAATTAACTCATTCAACTCATTGGCTTGCACCGTCAATCCTCCCTTTTTGGGAACTACATGGATAGGGCTTACCCATTCGCTATCAGCAATTGGAAATATAATTCCCATTTCTAGCATTTTTATAACCTCATCCCTAACCACGTCCTTTAATTGTGGGGTTAGACGCCTTTGAGGTTGTGCAACCGCTTTCTTTTCAGGGTCCACGGAGATCTTGTGCATACATACGCTAGGACTAATGCCCTTAACGTCGCCTATGGTCCATCCAAATGCTCCGCGGTACTCTCTCGTAACTCTCATTAGTTTCTCCTCTTGTAAGTCCGTCAAGGATGAAGATATAATTAGCGGCAAAGTCTCATCTTGAAGAAACACATACTTCAAATTCGCAGGAAAAGGTTTTAAAGTCAAATTTGTGGGAGGTTCTTCCAAAGAGGTCTTCAACTTCTGACCAGTGTGTTTGAGTTCGAAGTACTTATGCCACGTTGGTCTATGATAGAATCTTTCAATCTCTGCAGCACTTACTTCCTCTACAGGCCTTGGGGTCCCTTTACTACATCCTGGCCATATCATCTTCTCCTCCTCACTACTCACTACTCACGTACTTGACTTCATCTTCTTCTTCTAAGACAGCATCCAAGAAATCCTTGATGCTTTCATGTTGTTGAAATTCTTGAACGATCCTATCAATGGAATCTAACATGAAACATGCATCCTCTCCATCATCAGGTTGCTTCATAGTGTCGAAGACATTGAATGCAACTCTCTCTTCGTTCACTCTTAATACCAACTTGCCTTTGTAAACATCAATTAGTGTTCTACTAGTGGCCATGAAAGGTCTCCCTAATATCAAGGGCACTTCGTAGTTAGCTTCCATATCTAATACCACAAAGTCGACAGGAAATACAAACTTTTCAACCCTTACCAAAGACATCCTCAACCACTCCACACGGTTCTTTCACGAACGGTCGCTAATTGCGGTGTGATTGAGGTCTTCTTAAGATCTTTCATGCCTAGCTTCCGAAAAATAGATAGTGGCATCGGGTTCACGCTTGCTCCTAGATCACACAAAGCTTTGTTCGGACATACGTTACCTATGGTGCGGGGAATGAGAAAGCTTCCCGGATCTTTGCATTTTGGGGGTAACTTATGTTGAAGAATGGCCGAGCACTCCTCATTAAGGCATATGGTCTCTAAATCTAGAAGTTTCCTTTTAGTTGAGACGGCGTCTTTTAAAAACTTGGTGTACTCGGCATTTCGGCTAGTGCTTCAACTAGGGGTATATTGATTTGTAACTTACCGAACATATCCACGAACTTCTTATACCTCTTATTATCAAACTTAGGCTTCGGCTTTGGTGGAGGATAAGGTAGAGTTGAAGGATCGACATCAGTGAAAATTGGATACTTGTTATCGTAAAGTTCAACTCTAGGGCCAGCAGGTTCTTTATACGTTCTTTGCTTAGGCAAAGACTCGGAAGTATTAGTCTCATTGCTTGGCTCACCATCCTTATCCCTTGCGGCTTTCTCTTGCAGGGATGGTGGAGTTACTTCTTTTCCACTTCTTGTCATGATCGCATTCAAATCCTTAGGGTTCTTTTCAGTGTTGCTTGGCAACCCTCCAGGAGGTCTAGTCGAGACTTGCTCAGCTAGTTGTCCTACCTGGTGCGTGAGATTTTGGACTAGAGCTTCCCGATTGGTTACTTTGGCATCAGTCTTCTGACAATATTGGCTAAAGTTAGTGGCTAACTCAGCCATATATTTTGAAAGTTGTCCCATATTGTCGGTGACGACATTACTCGCTTTTTCTATCGCAGCTTCCCAACCAAAAGTTTTAGTCTCCTGTGGTACATAAGGGGTAGGTGGTTTAGGCCTTTCTCCTGCATTTATGTCACTATATCGGAATCCATGATGGTTATGATTAGGTCTGTACCCTCCCCCGATATAATTGGCTTCTTCAGTACCCGCATTCTCACTTTGAGGTGCTACCTCGATTCCAGCCCCCTTCTCTCTCTTGTCATCCTCTCTTGCATCCCATCTACCTTATTGTTGATAACCAGAAAGTTGTTCTAAGATTTTGGTAGATGCACTATCATCAAATATGTCGGCGGCCATCTTTACAGTAGCTATGTCATTGCCTCCCCATTGGCTATTCATCGCTATTTGCTCCATCTTCCCTTGTGCCTCCTCAGGAGATAAAAGAACAAACGCTCCATTGCTGGAGGCGTCTACCCTAATTTTCTCAGTCTCTCTCAACCCATGGTAAAAAGTTTGCATTAAAAGCCAAAGTGAGATGTCATGATGAGGACACTTCCTCATAGCTTCCTTGAAACGCTCCCAAGCTTGGTCAAAACTCTCCCCAGGTTGTTGCTTAAATCCTAGGATGTCTTGGCGTAACTTAAAAGTTTTTCCTAAGGGAAAATACTTATTCATGAATTTTTGCAACAATTGTTCCCAAGTAGTGATAGATCCAAATTTCCGAAGAGAGAAGCCATTGCTTAGCTTTATCTTTCAAAGTGAAAGGGAAAAGCTTAAGACGAATGTTCCCCTCCGGGATTAATTCGGTTTCACTGTGCTGACGATTTCCAAGAAATTCGTCACGTGAACACCAGGATCCTCGTTTTGGACTCCATGAAAAGTAGAATAATTGGTCACCATTTGAATTACGTTAGGCCTAGGGTGATAGACTTCCGCAGCATCTTGCGGTGCCACGATAGCGGGAATGAATTGTTCAATAGTGGGCGTTGCATAACTTTGCAAAGTGCGCCTCGCTCCTTGAACTAGGGCTTGGTTCTCATTATTAGCATTATTAATAACAGGATTAATAACAGGATTAGGTACCTGGTTTGGATTGACTGGATTGCCTTCCATTTCTACTTCAGATTCAGAATGTTCAGAATGATCGGTTGTATGTCCTTCTTCCACTCCTTGCTCGCTTTCCTCAAGATTTGGATCCTCTTCTCCTTGCTTAGCCAGTTCCCTAGCTAACTTCCTATTCCTTCTTGCAAATTTCTCTATCTCAGGATTATAAGGTTCAAGCGGTTCCTTCGATTTCCGAGTAGCGTACTATAAAATAGTAAACAACAATAAAACAATTAATCACTATTAAAGGCTAGGCCTTTAACTAACTAAATAAAACAGACTCGAAATAAGTTTGAGAAAAGAAAACGTAAACAAAACAGAAGCAGAATGTTGTAAAACTAAGACAGAATCAGAAACAGAAAAGAAAACTAATTCTCGGTCGACCGAGGGATAGTGTTCGGTCGACCGAACACTTTTTTTTTTATTATTATTTATGACACTGTTTAATATACAGACTCTTATTCACAGAATATTCACGAATCCAGTTCTAACAAAATAAGCTATATCTAAATTTAATGACTCGAGTCCCCGGCAACGGCGCCAAAAACTTGATGGAGGTCAAGTTAAATTATTAACTCGATGCCTACTAACTCACTAGCAAGAGAACTAGGTTCAATTGTAGTATAGCCGGATAGAGTCGAGGTCGATCCCACGAGACTCGGCACAAATAAAACACAACTTTATCCTATTAGAACTAAATTGAAAAGGCGGTCTACGACCAACTAAATGCAGTAAATAAAATAGTGACAACCACAAGACACAAAAGACCACTAAGACAAACTAAAGACTACTAAAACATGGATAATACGGTTGATATTATCTAAACAAATAGTATTGATTACGCTAGTAGATTATAACTCCCCCATGTGAATTAGGATGATAACGAGATAAAACAAACGTTAAAGATTAATTATTATGACTACGGGAGTCATCCCCTAAGATAGATTTAGCTCCAATTAGGCCCTCTAAATCATCGTGCCTCCATTACGTGACTTCGCTTTTTAATGCCTCCATCTCATATAACTTCTGACACAATTACGAGACTAGGGATGCCGGTATAAACCGTAACCTCATCTAAGCAACATTCCTAGGGTAAGGCGTACTTCTTAGATGCCGATTCAATCTATATCCTAAGTAACAATCACTTTTTGGGTTTCATGTTAAATTATGATGACAAATAATTAAGTTGATCGTGTTTAATTACTCGTTTTAATTCCAATCCAGAGAATCTGACGTAGTCGAAGCCGATCATAATATTGCCCTACACATTACCACACTCGGTCGACCGAACGACAGCACTCGGGCGACCGAGTGACATGTCTAGGTCGATCGAACACAGTTCTGTGTCGGAACAAATCATGATTACTTCTTAACGTTTCTAACCTAAACACATGGGTTCGTAAATAAATCTACATCACGCAATCAATACAAGAAAAACTACTCCATAATAAAATATATTAGATCTACAAATAAAGATTGCATAATTGAATAGTCATACCCTCGAAGACGAGAGTGACTCCCACTCCTTAATGCGCTCCCTAATTGGAGAATCCGACAAATCCACAATGAACGAACATAAAGAAAATAAAACTAAAACTTAAAAGCTAAAATTGTATGAATTGTTTTGTGTTGTAGTGGTGTGTCTTCTCAACATCGTGGCTGCTGTTTATATAGGAGTTGTAGCCGACATAGCGAGAATCCATAAGATTGACATGCATTTATCAATTTAGACTCGGGTGACCGAACCTACACGCTCGGTCGACCGAATGGCATGGCTCGGTCGACCGAGCCTCCCTCTTTACGCGTTTTCAAATTTGCTTCGTCTGACTTGTTCCCCACTCCATGCTTTTGAAGTGATCTGATTAATCTTTTCTTCAATGCTCCGATTTTCTTCTCTTTTATCTTGAGATTTCTCGATTGCGTGATAATTATCTTCCCGATTCTTTATGATCCGCAAAAATCGTATTTATCACACAATTAATTGCTCTTTTATAATAAAAACAGCTAAATACCAATTATCACATTAATAATCACTTATCGTTAAATAATAAATATAAACACGTGATTTAATATGAAATATATATAATTAACTCCGATTTAAGGTTATAATTGATGACGTAAATAGGTATATTTTAACCGTCATCAGCAGGACTGAAAACTGAACTCCGCAGGTCGGACTAAGCAAAAAATTCTAAGTCAGCATGACTGAAGATTTGAGTTCCACAGGTCGGACTCAGTGAAAAATTCAGGTAAGCAGGACTGACAACTAAGCTCCGCAGGTCGGCCTAAATAAAATTAACAAGTCTACATGTCGACAACCCGAGGTCCGCATGATACCTCTATAAAGCGGTGAAACTGAAAGGCAATGGTGCATATCAAACGGCAGATTCAAATGGCAGGACCATTCCACAAAGCTGGCATGCAAACAATCCTTGCAAGCTTTACGTCCAGGACAGGTTCTAGAATTCAATAAATTATTTCAATTTACCATTATTATTTCAATATTATATTTCTCTTTTTTATTGTATATAATACGTAACAGCTTTAAGATAAAAGCTTTAAGTCTGTAGGACAGACAAACTGAGCTCCATAGGTCGGATTCAACCGATTCATTAAGTCTGCAAGACAGAAAACCGAGCTCCACGAGACGAACTTAGAAAAATTCACAAGTCTACATGCCAGACGCACTATCCGACCTTTGAAAGTTGGACTCAAATAAAAAATCATACAAAAAGCTAAGTGTGCCATACAAATTCTGATAGTTAATGCATGGTATACTGAGGGGCAAGATACATTACAATGAACTTAAAATAATAATAATATAATAAATAAATAAATAAAATTTGCAGGTCAGACTAAAAAAAAGGTCCGCAGGACAGACATAGAGCGAACTGACCCTTGGCATCATCCACACCTAGAGGTCAGACATTCCGATCTGAGCTCTGCAGGTCAGACTTAGTATAGTTTGTAGATGCCAAACTGTCTCAGTCTGCAGGACAGACACTCAATAAAACCCTACTATGTAAATGCGCACTAAGTATGCCATCCAACAATTAATAAGTTAATGCATGGCATATGGGGGGAGCTCCTCAGTCTACTATAGAGCAAAAACAATGCAAATAAGTACTTAAAACAAGCCAAGGCAAATGAGCTTGGCAAATCATATATTATCCAGATAAGCGTACAGGTTACAAATCTGAGGATTTTTTAGAGCAAAAAAGAAGCACAAAAGTCTAAAAGACTAAGCTAAGCATCTGGAGCCGGAGCTTGACACGGTTCTGAGGCAACTGACGGAGCTGGGAAGAAAGAGCTGACTCTGAATCTTGCCGGGGAGTACCCCGACGAACATACTTGGTGGCGATGTCTACTCCATCTTTAAACTCCTTCAAACAGTCATCATAGAACTTGCTAGAGCCAACTCTGTACAAAGTCTTGTTGGGAAGACTGTCCACAGACAAGTCGAGCTCCGCAGGATGGACTCTGCTAACATTCATAAGTCTTCAGGATTGATGAATTGTGCTCTGCAGGTTAGACTCAGCAAAAAATTCAGGTCTGCATGATAGATCCGACCTGAGCTTCGCAGGTCGAACTCAGCAAAGTTAGCAAAGGATAAATTCCAAGTCTGCATGACAGACTCGAACTGTGCTTCGTATGACAAACATAGCGAACTTTTTTAGACAAGCTCCTTAGGTCTACAGGCTAGACTCGAACCAAAGTCCACATGTCAGACTCAATGAGTTTTCAGAGGACTATCCCTAAGTTCGTAGGTCGGACTCAAGAAGTTTGCAAAACAAACTCTTTAAGCCCGTAAGTCGGACACAACTGCATTCGTTGTCTGTAGAACATACCCGACCAAAAACTCGACAAAACTATAAGTATGTCTTCCCAAACTACAAGTTAATGCATGGCATACTTGGGGGCAAGATACCTTATTATTGATGAAGCACTTAAGGAATGTGCGGATTAAAGCAAGTACTTAAAGGAAGTGCTCGAAATAAAGTTAAGGCTGATAACTTAACAAAATTCTACTTCCATTATCAAATTGTAGGATTAAATTACAATGTATTTTGAAATGAAATTTCAAAACAAAAAACTAAGAATACAACTTAATAAGCCTATGGATCTAAGCATTTGTGGCTGGAGTCTGTTGTGGCTCTGAAGTGGTAGGAGCCAGAGTAGGAGTAGCTGCAGGGTGGCGAGAGTACTTAGACCACAATGCCTATCCCTGCCTTGAAGTCCTTCACCCGAGTGTCATAGACCACACTCATCCCAGACTTATATAGAGCCTTGCTAGGAAGGTTGTCCATGACAAAGTGAGCGACCCGACCCTTTGCCTCATCCATGCCTAAAGTATATCCGTGGTTCAGGATCAGAGTAAGCAGCTTCAAAGCCTGAGTGCACTCTTCCGAAACCTCATAACTTTTGATGGGCTCAGCTAGGCCTGATTAAGGTTCGGTTTGGGTGGTTTCGGTTAGGGTTTTACGTATAGTTATTTGGTTTGGTTAACGTATTTTACCTGTCAAACCGAACCCAAATGATGTCGAACCCAATGGTTTGGTTTGGGTTGGTTTCAGTTTGAATCCGGTTCGGTTTCGGTTTTACAAGCCCAAGCTATCAAAAATATTAAGTACCTATATAATATATAAAGTAAAAACAAATTGAAGGTTTTCAAAACCTCAATTCAAACCTAAAATTACAAGCAAGAAAAATGAAAATGCGAGACTAAATACAACATCGAATTAGTGTTTCATGCTAATTTTTCATCATCAGTCATCGGCCTGAACATTAAAGATATCATACATTATAATTTATCGTGACAGCAAACTTAAAAAAATGTTCCATTAAAACACTACTGGTACCAGGAGGAAAGAGAGGAACACGCGTGGGCAATAGCGTAGACAGAGTTGTTTTGAAGTTGAACAGGAACAAATGTGGAGGTGGAGAAATCGGTGGAAAAGAAGAGGAGAGGCGCCGCGGCTTTGAGAGAATTTTCGGACCATGGGATGTTTAATTAGGGTTGAGTAATAATAGTGTCTATACGGTAGGTAATTCGATTCAGTTTCGGTTTGGGTGGGTTATAATTAGGATAATCCGAACCCAGACCATTTCAATTCGGTTCGATTTCAATCCAAACCGATTTGATCGGTTTTCTCTAGTTTGGTTTATTTCGGTTCGGTTCGAGATGGTATACGGTTCGGATTGGTTTTTCGGTTTTTTTCCTCAGGCCTAGCCTCAACAACCCGAGCTGGAACAACAACTTCCAGCTCAATCTTCTCAGCAAAGTTTTTTAAGGATTTGAGCTCAACCTACAGAGCCTGGAGTCGCTTCTGGAGAGCTTTGATCTTCTTATCTTTGGACTCAACAGAGCCTTTCAGCTTTTTCCTGGTCTGCCGTAGGTCGGCAACCCTCTTCTTCAAATCTCTAGTAATGGCTGTAGACTTTCCCAGCCTGGGGAAAACTTCCTGGCCAACCCGGGTTCCCTGCATAACAGAACATCAAAACTGAGAAACGTTATCAAAGTATAAGCCTCAAGGAAGGAAAGCAAGCTTACGTAGTCCATGGCCTTGAAGCCAGCATCAACTAGCTTCATATCAGTCATCCCAGAGATCGGTTTCTGGGCTTACGTATGGGACATGTTCGGATCCATGGGCTCTTTCCGGAACTGGGGGACTTGGCATGATTCGACATATCAATATCCGCCAACTCTTTTGTTAGGAAATCTACGCGGGAACGTAGCGGAATTTAAAATTTTATTTCCTTTTAACCAGATCGACTTCGTTTAAGCAATAAACAAATAAGAAGTATACGATAAAGTTACCTTGGATGATCTAAAATATCGAAGCTTTATCGTCTACGAAGGAGTAGTGGCGCACGGAGCCGCCCAAGTATTCGGCCTCTACAGCTAGTCCACACGAACAACCCGCCGGAATCCACCATTGGATTGCAACCGGAAAAAGTCAGCTACTAGGCCGCCTTTTTCTCTCTCCAAAGATCTCTCCTAAAAAGCTCACTTTTTATCTCACTAAAATATTGTAAGAATATTGTGTTTTAAAAGAGTTGGCACAAGTCCACTTTTATAGTGAGATAGATGCCATATTCACATCCCAATTTGATTGTGAAAAGCTTCCTAATGGATAGAAAAGAAAAAAACCAATTTCCAATAAAATAAGAAAAATACCTTTGATTGATTTATCTCATTTAATATTCAATATCTTATATTAAATATATTTCCAAGATATATATTGACAATATCTTATATTGAATATATCTTTATCATATTACCATAAATCTATTTTTTCAAAATCAATTAATATCTAATATTAATATTATGATAATCTAAATAATTAAATTGCACAATTCAAATGTATCCAATACACTATAAAATGGCGTCCCTTTCCCTACTAATTTGGGAATTGAGATTTTCTTTAATGAATATAATACTATGATTATTTAATTTACAAAATACATGTATATCATATATATATATATATATATATATATATATATATATATATATATATATATATATATATATATATTTTATATATATAAAATTTTCTCAAAATATATGTATCTATATACATATTTAATTAATCAACATAATTATTATCTTATAATATATTTATTCATAATAAACAAAATATTACCATATTAATTTACCACTATAACCTTTATAGTATGAGATAAATTCTTTCCTTATTTGGTCATCCACTATAACCACATTTTAATCCGGCTAGATGTTTCTTATGTGTGTGACCCGATAGGCTTCCGAATATGTTGGCTGTAGACACAAAGTGCAAATTACGAAAATGCCTTTTATGCCTAATGATCACGGGATAGCGTCTAGCAACACACCGTGACCCCCAATCACCGGAAGAGTTAAATGCAATGACTACTACCTTTCATGTGAAACAGTTACCGTGTAAATAGAATCCTATCACTGTAATAATATCCATATGGTCATTCGTCGAGTGTCAAACATTAACGACCGTATCTTATAATCTGGATATCATGCTCTCTCGAAGTAACTCATTTACTCCCACTTTGCAAAGATTCATGAGAGTAAGACATTCCTTATAATGAGGCCCTTTCGGATATTCACCCCTACTAATAGGGTATGCGATTCTCGGACGGCAAAATATGTATACTCCGCATGCTTCAATATCACACCCAATCACTACCACATGATCTCCCCGTGGCTAGGGGAATGCTTAATAGTGTCAAAGCATGACATTCCACACCGTGATGCCATGAAGACTCCGGTCCTAAGGATAATTACACAACTCTCACATAGTGTGACACTTATCAGTGTAAGTGGGTCAGTCTAACGTACGCATTCTCTAATACACGTCCACGTATAGTCCAAGTGTCTCTACACTTCGATAGACGAGATCTATCCCTACCCTTAAAGACAGAAGACATCTAATACGTGCTACCCTGTTTGTACTATCAATGCCATGTTTAATAGTACAAAAGCTTAGAGACATTTAAGTATCAAACTTGTTAAAATGATTAGAGATCTCATCAACCACAATCGCCTATAATGGTTTCTCTATCACTGTTTAATACTAATGACGTTATCATACACCAATTCATAATTGGTTCTTTAAAAGAACAAATTTATGACAACAAAAAAGGCCATTTATCATATGTATAAACATAAAGAAATAGTAGAAATGATCCGACCTGGTCGGATCCGGTCCAACCCGATTGGATTTAGGACACTATTTCAACAATCTCCCACTTGGCCTAAACCCAATCACTCGTACACACAAGACCAAGTTGAAACATAAGAATCTCATGCAATACTCATAACCAGCCCTAGCCATGAACGGATCGCTATCCGTGAGGACTCAAACTATATTCATATCATGTTCCAAATAACAAAGTCAAAAGGAACCGCCTCAACACACAGCCTTGAATCTCTGACGAGACCATGGTCCTTGTTTCAAGCAATGAATTCACCACTATATCAGCTATATAGTAAAGGTGGAAGAGCCGCACTAGGTTCAGGAATGAACCTTTTAGATCCATGTAGTGCTCCCGCTGCGCCTTTCAGGCACTACTGTGTTTTGGCCAAGTTGTAGAATTTCCAGTGGTTTCTGATGATGTCGAAAATATCATCTTGCTTTTAGCGGTGTTTATATTATGGATATCTGGCTATAAAAGTGTATAAAAGTGGTGTATGCCGGTGGTGCCCGGTGGCGGCAATGGATTCCGACGGTGGCGTTTTTATAAGAGAAGAGGACGGGGGCAATTTGGCTTTGCCTTTTGTTTTATATCATTTTGCCCATCCCGAATGAAGTTACATAGCTCCCCTATTTATAGGGGGAGCCACCGACTGAAGTCGGTTTATTTACAAATAAGGACACATAGTACCAAATAGATATTTATTTACAGTAACGGGCTCGTAGTTGAGCCGATAGGTGGCGCCCTTAACGGCCTCGTTGCTCCCTGTACCCTTTATATCATTGTTTTGCCGAAGTTGAGATAGTTCTTCCTCTAAATATTATGGTCGAGGTCGCTGGCGGACCCGTTTATCGAATGAGGTCGCGTGTCGGCCCCCTAATCCCTTTTGTCGTTGCATAGGGTTGAGGGCTTGGAATTGATCCGAAGGCTCGCGGTCCTGATTTGGCTTTCGAGCTCGTGGGGAATAATGGCCGGTGGCCTCATCCACTAATGTCGGTTGCCGGTCAGACCCGAATAAGGATGCGTGGACCGAAGTACGATTTAGGCACATCAATGGCCCCCTACTCCGTGCCTTAATCATTTTCTTGGAATGTTAGGCGGGGAGTAAAGTCTGTTTGCGGATCTGTTGCCTTTGAAATACTGTGACGGCTCGCTGTTGTGGCGGATCGCCTGTTAGCTTTGCTTAAGTGCCGTACTCAGAGTAGGTCTTTTCGTTGCTTGCGTGTAGTTGATGAACTTCGCCTCTTGTGGCTTGTGCCACGAATTGATTCTGTGATTTTTGCGTCGCGAATCGATTTAGCCTTTCGTGGCTTGAGAGCTTTTAGTCTTGTAGAGGGCTCGCTCGAAGACGAGTTCCAAAATATGATGCCGACCTAAAGGTCGGTCTTACAAGAAGATTCGCTCGTAGGCGAATTCCAAATGTGATGCCGAGCTGAGGTCGGACTTATAAAATGCTCACTCAAAGACGAGTTCCAAATATGATGCCGAGCTGAGGTCGGACTTATAAAATGCTCGCTCAAAGGCGAGTTCCAAATATGATGCCGAGCTAGGGTCGGTCTTATAAGAAGGTTCGCTCGTAGGCGAATTCTAAATATGATGCCGAGCTGAGGTCGGACTTATAAAATGATCGCTCAAAGGCGAGTTCCAAATATGATGCCGAGCTGGGGTCGGTCTTATAAGAAGGTTCGCTCGTAGGCAAATTTCAAATATAATGCCGAGCTGAGGTCGGACTTATAAAATGCTCGCTCAAAGACGAGTTCCAAATATGATGCCGAGCTGAGGTCGGACTTATAAAATGCTCGCTCAAAGGCGAGTTCCAAATATGATGCCGAGCTAGAGGTCCGTCTTATAAAATGCTCGCTCGAGGGCGAGTTCCAAATATGATTTTGGGTCTATTAGGACCTTGTCGTCTGAAGCGACTTGTTCACTAAGGGCCGCGCTATTAGTGCGTCTTGCCTCGAAGTGTTTTCTTGTCGTCTGAAGCGACTTGTTCACTAAGGGCCGCGCTATAAGTGCGTCTTGCCTCGAAGTGTTTTTCTTTTTGTCTGAAGCGACTTGCTCACTAAGGGCCGCGCTATAAGTGCGTCTTGCCTCGAAGTGTTTTTCTTGTCGTCTGAAGCGACTTGTTCACTAAGGGCTGCGCTATAAGTGTGTCTTGCCTAGAAGTGTTTTTCTTGTCGTCTGAAGCGACTTGCTCACTAAGGGCCGCGCTCTAAGTGCGTCTGGCCTTGAAGTGTTTTTCTTGTCGTCTGAAGCGACTTGCTCACTAAGGGCCGCGCCATAAGTGCGTCTTGCCTCGAAATGTTTGGCTTATAGCCTTTTTTGCCGTGCTATTAAGCGGACGGACCTGTTGTTGGTGAAGAGAAATCCCATTTGATGGCGAGCTTGTAACAGAGCTCGTAATAAAATGAACTCGCTGATACGGAGCTTGTAATAAATGAGCTCGTTGATGAGGGGCTTTTAATAAAAGAGCTCGTTGATACGGAGCTTGTATTAAAAGAGCTCGCTGATACGGAGCTTGTAATAAATGTTTACTTTGTTTTTTGGTAATAATTTTCCCAAAGTATTTTGAGCTCGCACCTTTACTTTTGCTCGAAATATTCCATCATTTTCGAGTCTTCTAGTTGGGTTCGGTGCATCCGTATATATATATATATATATATATATATATATATATATATATATATATATATATATATATATATATATATATATATATATATATATGGCCCCCTTGTTTTTGGCGAGGTCAAGAAAATTAAAGCATCGAATTTGCTAAAAATAATTGAGCCAAAAGCCTTACTTGTTTCGGTTGAGGTCGATGATTGAATCGAAAAATCCGATTTGTGGCCCCCTTGTTTTAAGCAAAGTCGTTCCGGGCTTGGTTGAAATAAATGTCGAATTCGGGTCATTCCCGTCTTGTTTCAAAATTTCCACTCTTGGCCCCTTGTTTAAAGCAAGATTGAGGGCTAACTTGGTTGAAATAAGTTTTGAGTCTGTGCACTCATATTCCCGTGTGAAAAATTTCCACTCTCGGCGCTTTGTTTTTGGCGGCTCGATGACTGAATCGAAAAAATTCCCAGTATGCGGCCCCCTTGTTTTGACTAAGATCGGAGCTATGACGTAACGAGCTTGCTGGGAACAAATTCTGAACCAAAGTATAAGCTCGAAAATTTTCCCGCGGCCCCCTTGTTCTAGACAAGATTGAGATCTCGAGTAACTTGTCTGAAACAAATGTTGAGGTCGAGCTTAGAGCTGGCAGTTGAGGTCGGACTTAGAGCTTGCCGAGCTGAAGGTCGGACTTAGAGCTTGCCGAGCTGAAGGTCGGACTTAGAGCTGGCCGATGAGGTCGGACTTAGAGCATGCCGATCTGAAGGTCAGACTTAGAGCTGGCCGATGAGGTCGGACTTAGAACTTGCCGAGCTGAAGTTCGGAGTTAGAGCTGGCCAATGAGGTCGGACTTAAAGCTTGCCGATCTGAAGGTCGGACTTAGAGCTTGCCGATCTGAAGGTCGGACTTAGAGCATGCCGAGCTGAAGGTCAGACTTAGAGCTGGCCGATGAGGTCGGACTTAGAGCTTGCCGAGCTGAAGGTCGGACTTAGAGCTGGCCGATGAGGTCGGACTTAGAGCTTGCCGAGCTGAAGGTCGGACTTAGAGCTGGCCGGTGAGGTCGGACTTAGAGCATGCCGAGCTGAAGGTCGGACTTAGAGCTGGCCGATGAGGTCGGACTTAGAGCTTGCCGAGCTGAACTAATGAATAATACAAGATAACTCTACCCTTCACTTATAGTGAGGTGAGTTTCCTAATAATGAAGCATAATTATTCAAGTTGTAAAAATGGGAATAAATTCCAATGAGTGCTCGTACATGGAGAGCTCGTTGAGGGCTCGCATTTGGCGAGCTCATATCTGGCGGCCTCATTCTGGCTCGATTGATTGAAATCAAGGGGAAAATACGCGCTAAGTTCCCTGTGGCTAATTTCCACAATGCCTTTGCAGCCCTTACCTCCAAAGTATCATTCAATAAGCCATAAATCTCTCTCAACCTAATATGAGAATCTGCTTCAAAACAGGCTAAGATTCAGCCTTAAGTAGCTCGTTTTTATCCGGATTTTCAGCTCCATTTGCACCATTTTCAGCGTCAGAAACATCAGGATGAAAAGCTCCATTTTCAGCCCTAAAAAGCAGCTCTAAAACCGTCACAACATGATAACAATCGATTTGTAGGATCGTTGATTAAAGCCTCGATCTTTACCGATTTCAGCAACTGTTTATGAACTTTACGAAACAAGCTAGGGTTCTGAAACGGATTGAATAAAACGTGGATTATTTGGAAATAAAACGAAGGTAACAACAATAATCAATCTCTGATTATCGTCTCGTGATAATCCTATCTCGGGAAGACCACCCAATTATTCAATCTCTCGAATAATTGAAAGAAACTCCAATCTCTCGAAAAGTCTCTTGAATATAAACTAGATTTAATCTCCAAAATAATCTGTCTATCTCGCTTCGGCCAACACCATTAAATAGGAAGAG
The DNA here is from genome assembly GCA_036785695.1 of Gentiana straminea. NCBI lineage: Eukaryota > Viridiplantae > Streptophyta > Magnoliopsida > Gentianales > Gentianaceae > Gentiana > Gentiana straminea. Next base: position 5,513,135 of record JAVUPR010000224.1, on the reverse strand, counting down.
AAAATACGACCTAAATTATATGGGCCTAATTATTACACAAATAAAAGCCCAATCTGAAAAAACAATAAAATGCATAAATTCGAATAATCCATAAAACTTAGCAATCCGTTCGGTGGTTCCTCTTCAAGCCCAATCAACACTTAGCAAATTACAAATGGATGGATCATCGCTTTTAAGTCTTTGCTCTCTTCATTCATGACTTGAACCAATGCCGCATAAGCTTCCCGAGCCTTCTTTACTTGAAATCTTGTAATAGGTCCATCTCGGATGACAATAGGATCTTGAACATGGTGAATACGTGGTTGATCATCGTGGAGTGCATCATTCCCTCCCGGTTCGGAAGGATCTGACCTCAGATCATAATGAGGATCGTCAAATGGCGATAAGTCCTTAACATTGACGGTGGAGGACATGGTCCAATCCGGAGGCAAGTCTATGACATAGGCATTGTCATTGATCCGACGCAGTACTTGAAATGGTCCATCACCGCGGTAGTTCAGTTTGCTCTTCCGGTGATGTGGAAAACGTTCCTTGCGTAGATACAGCCACACCCAATCCCCCGGCTTGAAGATCATCTCTTTGCGCCCTTTATTAGCCTGTTTGAAATACCTCTCCGTAGCTTTTTCAACCTCCAAACGAGCTTTAGTATGCAAATCACGAACAAGCGCGGCCTTTTCCTCCGCATCTAAGCTCACATGTGTACCGCAGGGAAGAGGAACAAAATCGAAAGGAGCGAGAGGGTAGAAAACCATAAACAAGTTCAAATGGTGCAGCCTTAGTAGGCGAGTGAGGAGCACGATTATAAGCAAATTCAACAAATGGAAGACACTTCTCCCACGTCCTAAGGTTCTTACCCACCACGGTCCTAAGCAACTGTCCTAAAGTACGGTTTGTAACCTCTGTTTGACCATCAGTTTGGGGGTGAAAAGAAGTGGAAAATAACAAGGATGTACCTAGTTTCTTCCATAACACTCTCCAAAAGTGGCTAATGAACTTGGTATCACGATCACTAACAATGGATCTAGGCACACCATGCAGACGTACACTCCTTAAAGAACAAGTCAGCAATAGCAGAAGCATCATTAGTCTTATGACACGCAATGAAATGTGCCATCTTAGACATTCTATCAACAACCACAAAAATCGAATCATGACCGTTCCTAGTTCGTGGTAAACCTAAGACAAAGTCCATGGAAAGATCACCCAAGGTGAAGTGGGAATAGGAAGTGGTGTGTATAACCCATGTGGTTGTGACCTAGCCTTAGCATGCTTGCAAACTAAACACGAAGAACAATAAGTAACCACATCGATTTCATCTTAGGCCAATAAAAATGTTGCTTAAGCATGTCTAAGGTCTTATCTACCCCGAAATGTCCCATCAAACATCCCCCATGAGTTTCCTTAACAAACAACTCACGCATAGAACGGGGGGCACACATAACTTATCATTCTTGTAAAGAAAGCCATCAAAAATAGAATAGTCGGGTTGATCATGAGAAGGACACGCAAAGAAATATTTTCCCAAAATCAACGTCATGTTCATACATATGCTTAATAGATTCAAAACCTAGCAACTTGGTTTGCATAGAAGTGATAAAGGAATAACGTCGAGATAAGGCATCGCAACTATATTATCCTTACCCTTCTTATACTTAATCACATAGGGAAATGACTCTATAAATTCAACCCATCGGATATGACGCTTATTCGCTTTCCCTTGCCCTTTTAAGTACTTGATAGACTCGTGATCGGTGTGGATAGTGAATTCACGTGGTCGCGTATAATGTTGCCACGTTTGTAAACACCTAACCAAGGCATATAATTCTTTGTCGTAGGTGGAATAATTAAGTGCAGCCCCTTTTAGTTTCTCACCGAAGTACGCAACGTGCCTACTTTCTTGAATTAGAACACCACCAATCCCCACACCCGATGCATCACATTCAAGTTGGAACATTTTATTAAAATCGTGTAATGCAAGAATAGGTGCGAAATAAGCATAGACTTAAGAGTTTCAAAAGCTTCCCCGTGACGTTGTGCCCACACAAACGGTGCATTCTTTTTGACAAGCTCATTGAGGGAGCCGCAATGGAGCCGAATCCCTTCACAAAACGTCCGTAGAAGCTTGCAAGGCCATGGAAACTACGTACTTGCGCAATTGTGTGAAGGTTCGTGCCACTCTTGTATCGCCTTGATCTTTTCTTGGTCCACTTCCACACCTTTAGCACTAATAACAAAGCCAAGAAAGACAACACTCTCCAAACAAAAGTTACACTTTTTGAGATTAGCATATAATTCGTGTTCCCTAAGTGTATGCAAAACAACCTTTAAATGTTCAACATGATCATCAAAAGTTTTTTGTAGATAAGTATATCATCGAAGTACACAACGACAAAGTGATTTATAAATTCCCGAAGGACCTCATTCATAAGTCGCATAAACGTGGAAGGTGCATTAGTTAACCCAAATGGCATGACAAGCCATTCATATAAGCCAAAAGTAGTTTTAAATGCTGTTTTCCACTCATCACCTTCCCTAATACGTACTTGGTAGTAGCCACTCTTCAAATCAATTTTTGTAAAGAAACGACTACCATGTAAATTATCAAGCATGTCATCTAGTCTAGGGATAGGATATCGATACTTTACCGTTATTTGGTTGATTGCACGACAATCCGTGCACATGCGCCATATTATTCTTGGTCGAAACCCTAATTTTCTGCTCTTGAAATCTGACTGTCCGACTTTGTTTCCATTCGTTCCCTATTCAAATCATATCGAAAAATTCTCAAAATTTACCAGTAGATAGAACTCTGTATTGGCTGTCTTTTGTCTCTTTAGCACTTTCGTAAATTCGGATTTTATCTTGATCAAATTCGGATCGGAATATTCTGCTCGATTTTCTGGAACAGCTTGTAGTCGACTTTGTTTTTAAGGGGTTGTGGTGGTCGGAATTGAATGAAATTTTGTGAGCACATAGGAAATTCATTGTTCTACAACTTTGATTCTTTGAGTTTTTTCAGAGTCCCGACCGATTTTTCACAATAGTCGCCGTCACCTAGTTGATCGTTTCTGTCAAAACCCGTAACCCGAGAGTGATCTATTTACGAATTCAATTTGAGTGGGTTATACCTGTCCAAAAATTCTGAAACGTAACAGTCTGAACCAAAATTTCGTTCTCTACAAGTTTTGTTCTTTGTGTTTTTCCGAATTCCATACCGTTTGGTCGTGATAAGTGCCGTTCGTAAAGCCGCTGCTTTGCGTTTAAAGTCGCCGTTTGGCGATTAAAGTTGCTTGCGTTTATTGGAAGAAATCGCTGCGTTCTTGAGCACCAAGAACCTAATTGCACCGCACTCAAAAGCTCCTTACATCTTTGAATTTTGCCGCTATTTTCGCAACCCTAGCCGTTCATAAACAAATGCGTTTTTAGTCCCGAAATTCTCGTTCTTGCGAGGAATCATCTGTCGCGTTCTTGAAATCCAAGTAACCCTGGAGGCGGCCAAGAGAGATTTTTGAATAATTTCGGGAACCCTAATTATCGAGATGAAGTTGGGTCGAGGTGGTATGTTACGTTACAATGGTTATGAGTGCTATATGGAATATGATCCCGAACCGGATTATCCGGTCGCTATCAAGAAGGCCGACGCCGAATTTGTCAAGGAACAAAATGACTACTTCGCAGAGCAAAGACGCATACGGGAACAACAACATTGGCATGATAATTTTGCAACAGGATTGTCACGTATTGAACAACTCTTGAAGGGATATATTGCTCAGTCCAAACGAGAGGCAGAGAAACGGAAGTTCGAACGTGCAGAGCAGCTAGAACAGTCTGCACGAGAGGCAGAACAACGGAAATTAAAACGTGCAGAACGTTGGAGGAAATTAGACGCACATTGGAAGGAGGACGATGACCTTTTCTTTATCACGGATTTTGTAACACGTGAAGAAGCTGTGGCTGGCAAACCGCCCAAATTCTCTCCTTCACGTGTTCAATCGAATACACAGGTTATTCCCAACCCCCCTACGGCTGTGGTACACAAGGAGGAAGACGTTCTTATTATTGATTCAGCCACGGAAAAGTTCATTGAGGTTCCTCATGCCCTTACTAATGATGTTTCTCCGGTTGCTCCTATTGATTCTCCTTTCCCGGTACCCGACCATTCGGACGAGATTGCCGACGTCAAGGTGGATGTTGGTGTTGACCCAATCACTATGCCCGTGGGCTTGCTTGCCGAATCGATTGTGGTCCAACCGGGGACCGAACCGGTCCAATCCGATGGTTCAAAGGTGCACTCGGCAATTTTAGTTGCTTTGATTTGAAGGCGTTAAACGCGCCATATGTATATGTGGATCCATATTTACGCATTGCCGCCCTTTGGATTTTGTTGTCGCCGATTTCTCCACTCGCGCCATTCCATGTTTTTGCGATGTTGTGATTCGAGTTTCTCTGTGGTTGAGTGGACGTATGGAAGCACGATATTCGTGTTCGATCCGGGTTGATTCGAGGACGAATCCTTTTGAAGCGGGAGGGAATGATGTAGCCCAATTCAAGAGGAAGATTGAGTCTTTTATTTAGTCTTTTAATTAGTCTTTTATTATCCCACATTGGTTAATTGTCTTTTATATTTATTATTATTTTTAATTATTGTTATATTGTCCCACATTGCTAAAATTGCAATTGAACTTGAGTCTATGAAATTTATATAAGGCATTTCCTTGTATTTGAATAGGTAGGCTTATTATTGAATCAAAAAACTATTTTGGTTGAAATTCGAGAGATTGAATTTTTATCATAAGAAACTTTCGAGATTGGGTTTTTCTTTCGAAGTTTTCGAGAGATTGACTTCTTTGCGATTATCCCGAGACGGGATAATTGGTTGGTGTTCCCGAGATGGGATCACCGTAGTAAATATTCTGAGATGGAGTATTTACATATCCTTTTGTTATTTTCGTTATATATATTCAAAAAGCCATAAAAATATACTTTTCATTGCTGAATCGTTTGATGTGCTTTAATCAACGATCCTACGAGTTTCGGTTTACATCACAACAGCAGCTCTTAAACTTTCATAACTGCAGCTTATGTTGTACCAAGATTCAGTCCGTTTTCTTGCTTCAAAGCATCCTGGGAATTTGCTTCACAAACCCATGAATTGCTGCTGCCTTTTGTTCTTTACATTCAGCTCGAAAACCAGCTTGGCTCAGCCATGGCTGTAGCTCGTTTTTTATTTTTTATTTTATTTTTTTTCATAACAGCTCATATCTAATTGACCATTTGCGGCTCTAGATTAACCGATGAAAATAGCAGCAAAAGTTCATCTTGAAAGGCTTACTATTCTCTCCCAACTTCTCGGCTCGTTTCCTCCAGCTTTGAAACTGATTTGGAACGGAAACAACGAGCTAGCAGTTTTAAGTATCAAAGTTGAAGCTCGAAAAAGCTGTGATTAAAGTGATAGAGCTCTGAAATGTCAGAGGAGTGTCGTGGTAGAGAAATGGGTTTCTTCAAATTCAGCTGCTGTTGAAGCTCATGGAGCTAAAGCTCCAAGACAATGGCCAAAAGCCAAGCTCAGCTTCAAAAAGATGAGCTTTACAACGCTTGCAAAATATATCAGAAAGACAGATGAAAAACCCATATGATATAAAATTTAAAGTCTCGTAATACACATTTCCTGCAGCATAACCACTTTCTCGAATAGTTATAGACAATTGTCAAACATATCCTATTTTCATTCACAGATTTTCTATTTATCAATACTGCATTCAACCTCATTATCTGTTTCTTTATCGGTCTAAGCACTTCAAGCTTCCATATGATTGATAAATCGTCAAAATAAATGTCGATCAAGGTTACCTGCTGTGTGGTTAAACTAAGCGAACGTGGGAACATATGACAGGAACTCAGATCTGCGGATTTCCTTTTATATAAAGAGCATTAGCCGTTCGAAATAATGGCAGAGGTAGTAGCTGCTGCTTGAGCTTGATTGCTCACAGTTTGTTACCTTCTAAGGCTTGGATCCACATCAAAGAGCGAGATTTGAGGTTGAAAGGAGATGGATCTTCAGGAAGTTGTATTCCAAATGATGAATCTTTGAAGACGGGTATTCTTCTATTTGTTGGATGAAGATTTTGTTCTTGATTTTCCTCATTACTCAGAACGAATGGATGCCCATTGTAGATCTAAATGGAGATTTTGTAGATTTAGAAGGAGATTTAGTCGATCTAGATGAAGATTTTGTAGATCTTGATGAAAATTTTTGTTGACAACATGGCTGGAAATTTTTAGATCTTGCCGGAAAATGTCGATTTCCCGGTAACGGAGTCAACTGATGATGTCGAAAATATAATCTTGCTTTTAGTGGTGTTTATATTGTAGATATCTGGCTATAAAGGTGTATAAAAGTGGTGTTTGCCGGTGGTGGCAATGGATTCCGGCGGTGACGTTTTTATAAGAGAAGAGGACGGCGGCAATTTAGCTTTGCCTTTTGTTTTATATCATTTTGCCCATCCCGAATGAAGTTACATAGCTACTGAAGTCGGTTTATTTACAAATAATGACACATAGTACCAAATAGATATTTATTTACAGTAACGGGCTCGTAGTGGAGCCGATAGGTGGCGCCCTTAACGGCCTCGTTGCTTCCTGTACCCTTTATATCATTGTTTTGCCGAACTTGAGATAGTTCTTCCTCTAAATATTATGGTCGAGGTCGCTGGCGGACCCGTTTATCGAATGAGGTCGCGTGTCGGCCCCCTAATCCCTTTTGTCGTCGCATAGGGTTGAGGGCTTGGAATTGATCAGAAGGCTCGCGGTCCTGATTTGGCTTGCGAGCTCGTGGGGAATAATGGCCGGTGGCCTCATCCACTAATGTCGGTGGCCGGTCAGACCCGAATAAAGATCCGTAGACCGAAGTACGATTTAGGCACATCAGTTTCTAGCTAAGAACATTTCCAGCTCACTGTATCACTTAATCAAAGTGACTGCAAACCTAGACTGTAGCTCTCACTCGCCTTCATAAGACTCAGGATACACGTCTGTATATCTATATTTATCCAATTTCCCAGTTTCGATAAACTAGGAAACCATCCATAACTTATTTAAGGATATTCTTGACATTCACCAGATTTACTTTCACACTTGCTCATGACTCTTCATGGGCTATGAACATCTGGCATTACTTTTATGATGGTTTCTATTGTAGTAGCAAAGGAAACCTTTCATAAGGATCATCTTTCACCTTATCTTTAGGACTAACGTCCTAACATAGATAGATCTTGAGAACACTGGCTAGCAGTATCTCCTGTTGCGATCTATGCTAAACTCTTTTAGCATCATATCTGTATAGGTAAACTATAAACTAACGGTAGTTAAATCCATCACTATAGATTGTGATTCCTTAAATAAGAACTGCTAATCCAAGTGCTTTCGTAAAGACCTTGAACTACCAAATATTAATTGACTGTGACATGGGGTGATAATTCCTGAGAGAGATATCCAATTCCTTACTCAAAAATTGTAACTGTAATATCCCGGAATTTTGACCTCCTAATTAATTAGTATGAGATTAAATTGTTTTGGAAATTATGTGATTTTTTTTAATTAAATGGAAGGATTAGTTAATAATTAAAAAGGATTTTAATTATTTTGTGCAATTAAAAGGGCAATTAAAAAGGGACTTTCTTTTTATTCTTCTTTTCCTTCCTTATTTCTCCAAAAAAAAAAAAAAAAAAGGTGAAACCCTAAGACCCCCACCCCTTGCCGCCGAGTTCTTGTGAGGGAGAGGGAGAGTAAAACTTCTTCTTGGTGTTGAAGAATTCGTCGTCGTCGTCGTCGTCGTTGGTAAGCATCGTTAATTTTCTTCGTCCCTACAATGCGAGCACAACGATCGGCCGGCCAAAGGCCATGGCCGACCCATTGATGCGCATGGGGGAGGTGGTTTCGAACCTTGGGATCACCTTTGTGATTCGTTTGAATTGTGTAGTGATCATCGTTTCTTTTCCTTCTTTTATAGATTCAGGGTTTCATAGAGGAACGATTCTAACTTGTTAGCAAAGGCTTTCAAGGAGTACAATATTACCGGTAAGAATATTTCTATGGATTGCGTTTACGTTTGTTCGTCATGAGTTAGATAATATTTTGGGGCCGGAAATTTAAACTTGGTATAGGGTTATGTTTGAAAGAGTGTTTTGGGATGCTAAACATCCATAGTAGTGTGTCTTGCTTTGGTTTAAAGGCCATGGATGTTATTGTACTCTTAGATGAAGAAATTCTCGTGTTTTGCTTTGTTGTTTTGCTTGGTTTTGGTTTGGAAACGTTTTGGAAATCGTGTTGAGGGTTTTAGGGTTTTGATTGAAACCCGTGTCGGACGGGCGTCGATTCGTGTGGACGGGCGTCCGCCTTGGTTTCGGTTCGGACGGGCGTCGGGTTACCCGGACGGGCGTCCGGCGGGTCGTTTTTGATACGGGATGTAAATTTACTTTAGTGGACGGGCGTCCAAGCATAATGGACGGGCGTCCAGTGTGTAAAAAACCGGATTCGGGATGTAACAGTCCTTTTGGACGCACGTCCGAGTTTTTGGACGGGCGTTCGGTTATCCAAACGGGCGTCCAACCCTTTTAAACGGGCGTCCAAATTAAGTACCCTTATTTCGTGTTAGTTGTCGTTAAATCTTATTAACATGCTTTGTGAGTTGGGTTTTGATGGTGTTATCATTGTGGAACCCGATTTTTGAGGCATTGAATGTTCGTAGACCCGTAGTGGTTGGGCCCGGATAGGGTAGCTACCGAAGCCGGGTATCCGGGAGTGGAATTGCCTTACGACTTTAATGACCTTCCGTATTTGGGGAGTTGCGGACGGATGTAATGTTGGGCCGGACAGGGGTATCTCCGAATCCGATAACCCGGGAGAGGAAATCCTTGCACCCCAAAGACGTGTGGACCATTTTAATAATGGTACCATTGGATGACCTTTAGAATGTGCACATTCGGGACCTTTAGGTACGGATGGATTGTGGTGTTTCATATCTTCTATGGAATGGTCGTATCGCTTATAGTTTGGTCGTATTTGCTATATGATGGTTGATGCCTGTAGAGAAGTTTCCTTAAATTGTTGTTAACTTTCGTTCTACGTACATTAGATTTATTCTTACTCAACTTCATAGTTGACGGTTTTACTTTTGTTTAACCCCGCTATGATCCATTTATGGGAGCGGACTCTTAGCGGGTAATTTTTTCTTGGATGTTTGATGATTGCGGGGGCGTCGCGGGGTATCGAGAGCCACGTAGTCGCTGTCTTACTTTTCCACTTTACTGGATTTCCGGCACTTTAAGATTTTATTGACGTTTCCACATATTTTCATTTTCTTTCAAGAAATTGTATTTTCCTTGACCCTTTTAATAATAAATGGTGGATGTTTATTTTTCTTCTGTTGTGGAATGTTGAGTATTACTGCTGCGACTGTGTGTCGTGAAGTGACGTTTCGGTGACCGATTCCGGCGGCCGACGTGATTGGAAACCGGGGTGTTACAAAGTGGTATCAGAGCCGTTCGACTCCAGGACCACCACCTAAAATGAACCTTAAGAATAAATTCACTAAAATGAGCACAGTGAGGATGTGTGGGGTAGGTATTGAGCTCTATGTGGGGAAGGTACGGTGAATTCGATGTATGTGGAAATGTGGTCGCATGTTGCAAATTACTTTGGACAAGAAGTGTTAGTATATGTGAAATATTCTGTGGCATGATATAGGCGATAACTGAGTATATGATTGTTTACTTTTGTAGTTTTAGCTATGCCTCCTAGGAATGGAAACGAGAGAGATCAGCTGATTGATCAGTTGGTCAAGATGAATCAAGATCTGATTCAAGCGGTTAACAAGTTGACGGAAGACCGTTCTCGTGGGTCATCCACCGGCATGACCAGGGCCGTGAGCCAACAAAGGCCTAGTCGGACGACGGTAAGGGAGACCCAGGGTCTTGAGCGGTGGATTAGAGAGTTCGAGAAGATCTTCGCCACTCTGGGTTGTCCAGAGGAACTGAAAGTCGACCAAGCTGCTTTCTACTTGGTTGACAGAGCTGATTTGTGGTGGGGTGCCAACAAGGATAGGTTGGCTCAGACTGAAAACGAGCAAGGGGAGTCAGTGGTGGTACCACTGAACTGGACTGAGTTTAAACAAGAGTTACGGCGTGAATTCTTCCCCGAATCAAAAAGGAAAGAGTTGCGAGTGGAGTTCGACAATCTCCGACAGGGGGGATATGACGGTCCAAGAATATTACGAAAAGTTTGTTGATTTGGCGGTCTATGCATCCGAGCCGGTGCCGACCGAAGAGGCTAAGATGGTGAAGTTCGAACAAGTATTTAGATTTGGCGATCCGAGATCGTATGGGGGCAAGTAGGGGCTTCACGAGCTTAAAGGAGATGTGTGAGGTAGCATGCAATATCGAGAGGATTCGAAAGGAAGTTAAGGCGATATGCTACCAATAATAAGAGGAAGAGTGTCTCGAGGACAATCAAGGGCGACGAAGCGGAGTAATTTTGGAAATCACCCGGGCGACAATCTTTCTCGGGAAGTTCTCGCTTTAATAGGGGCGGTGGGGGTCAATCAACGAGGAGTAACTCCCGGGGTCTAGTCGGCCACGAAGTTATCACCGCAAGAGGTGTCGAGAAATCACCCGTGGGTGCATTGTTCGGTGCACGGGTTCGGTGTCACGGCCGCGGAAAGTTCGGACACGGACAGCTTTGAGTGTTTTATGGCTCCAACACCGCGCCAGGGCGCATCGGATGCGGGGAGCAACATGGTCGGGACTCCAAGAGGGGTAACACAGGGAATGGTAATAGGAATAACCGCGAGCGAGTGGTACTCCCGCTCGTAGCCGACAAGGGGGTACACCTACGACCACCGGTGGGGATAAAACCGACCATCGTGGTCGGCCAAGACCGTTCGGGGAGTTGGAGGGAAACGGACCGGGAAACTATTTGCGGTGGGCGAGAGAGGAGGCCGAGCGAGCAACCACGTAGTGACGGGTAATTTTCTAGTTAACTCACTTTTATCTTATGTGCTTTTCGATTCGGGTGCATCGTGTTCCTTCGTAGCAAGTTCGTATGTTCCGAAGTTGGGTCTAGCTAATTTTGAGGTGATTGACCGTGAATTCATGCAACCGTCGGGAGAGCTAGTACCGTGTTCTAAGTTACATAGAGATGTACCGTTAGTAATTATGGGAGTCAACTTGTCGGTTGACTTGATCGAGTTCCCTCTTGAGAATTTCGACGTCATTTTGGGTATGGATTGGCCGAACCGACATAAAGCCAAAATTGATTGTGAGCGAAGAAGGTGACTTTAAGAGGCCCTAAAGGGGTGCGAGTCTCCCACAAGGGATTTGTGGATAAACCCGGGGTGAAAATTATTTCGGTAGTGGCCTTGAAATCCTTCATAAAGAAAGGGTACCCGTTATTTATGTGTCATGTACATGATGTAAGTACTGGGGATCCTGAACTAACGGACATTGATGTAGTTCGTGAGTTTGAGGACGTATTTCCGGATGAGATACCGAGTATGCCTCCCCAGAGAGAGGTAGAGTTTGCGATAGAGTTGGTGCCCGGGACCGGACCAATATCGAAAGCACCCTACCGTATGGCGCCTAAGGAACTAGCAGAGTTGAAAATGCAATTGGAAGAACTTCTCGGTAAGGGGTACATCCGACCGAGTGTGTCCCCGTGGGGAGCACCGGTACTATTTGTGAAGAAGAAGGATGGTAGTATGCGGCTGTGTATTGATTACCGGGAACTGAACAACGTCACAGTGAAGAACAAGTATCCATTACCGAGGATCGATGACTTGTTCGATCAACTACGGGGGCGGTGTATTTTCTCGAAGATTGATTTGCGATCGTGGTACCACCACTCGGGGTAGCGATGCGGATATTCCAAAGACCGCATTTCGCACCAGTGTACGGACACTACGAATTTACGGTTATGCCTTTCGGACTGACCAACGCACCAGCAGTTTTTATGGATTTGATGAACCGGGTATTCAGGCCCTATTTGGACCAGTTTGTAGTAGTATTTATTGACGACATCCCGGTCTACTCTAAGACTAAGGAAGAACATGCCGAACATCCGAGGCTCGTGCTTGCATTCTACGAGAAAAACAATTGTACGCGAAACTATCCAAATGTGAATTCTGGTTGGAACGAGTGGCATTCTTGGGGCATGTTGTTTCGAAAGACGGTGTATCCGTTGACCCGAGCAAAATAGAGGCAAGGTGGCGAAATGGCCAACCCCTAAGAATGTTGCGTAAATTCGAAGCTTCTTGGGTTTGGCGGGATATTACCGAAGGTTTGTAAAAGACTTCTCCAAGATTGCTAGGCCGATGACCGCTTTGATGAAGAAAGAAAACCGGTTTAAGTGGGATGAAAAATGTGAGGAGGCGTTCCAACCGCTTAAGGTACGGTTGACTACGGCTCTCCTATCTTAGCATTACCCGAGGGTAATGAGGACATTGAGGTTTATACGGACGCGTCAAAGAATGGCCTGGGGTGCGTACGATGCAACGGAGGCGAGTGATTGCGTATGCATCGAGACAACTCAAACCGTATGAGAGTAACTATCCAACTCATGACTTGGAGTTGGCAGCGGTGGTCTTCGCATTAAAGATTTGGCGGCACTATCCGTATGGGATAACCTTTAAGGTGTTTTCGTATCACAAGAGTCCGAAGTACATATTTACACGAAGGAGCTCAATATGCGTCGAGGCGTTGGTTGGAGTTGATTAAAGATTACGACATGGAAATTCAATACCACGAAGGGAAGGCCAATGTAGTGGCGGATGCCTTGAGTCGGAAGTCGATTCATTCCTTGTGTGAGAGAGTCGCGCAGATGAGGTTGCGAGAAGAGTTAGACCGTATGGATATATGTGTCATCCAGAAAGGTGGAGATAAGAGGGACTTCATCTTGCAACCCGAATTGTATGATGAAATCCGGGTGAGACAAGCGGGTGATAAGGTAATCGAGGCAAAGAGGGCTAAGATTGGTACGGATGCAAAGCGAGCTGATTTTACTTTACACGAGGATGGTGGCGTTCGGTTCAAGGGTCGGTGGTGTGTACCAGCCGACGAGGAACTCAGAGGCGGATTTTGAGTGAAGCTCATAGTGCGCCTTATTCTGGTCCATCCGGGAGGAGACAAACTGTATAAAGATCTCAAGAAAACCTTTTGGTGGCCCAATATGAAACGCGAAGTAGCAGAGTTTGTGTCGAAGTGCTTGACTTGTCAGAAGGTAAAGATCGAACATCGACGGCCGCAGGGTATGCTTCAGCCGTTGGAAGTGCCGGTTTGGAAGTGGGATTCCATCTCCATGGATTTTGTATGCGGATTACCGAGGAGCCCTAAAGGGAATAATATGATTTGGGTCGTTGTGGATAGACTGACTAAAGCGGCGCACTTCATTCCGATGAAAGACACTTGGAGTAAGACGGAGTTGGCTATGGCATACCGGAGAAATATTGTGAGACTACATGGTATACCCAACAGCATTGTGTCAGATAGAGATGCGAGATTTATATCTCGGTTTTGGCAAGAACTACAGGCAGCCTTGGGAACGGAACTGCGAATGAGTACAGCTTTTCACCCTGCTACCGATGGTCAGACGGAGAGGACCATACAAACGTTGGAAGACATGCTGAGGGCATGTGTGTTAGAATTCCAAGGCTCTTGGGAGGAAAAGCTCGATCTTATCGAATTTTCATACAACAACGACTACCATGCCGCATTAAGATGGCACCTTTTGAGGCACTTTATGGTAGGAAGTGCAAGAGTCCGGTTTGTTGGGACGATTCGTCCGAGGCGGTGACTTTGGGACCACGGATGATCGAAGATACGGTCAAGCGGTACGGACAATCCGAGAAAAGATGAGGGCTGCCCAAGATAGACGAGAAGAGTTATGCGGACTTACGCCGCCGGGATATTGAGTTCGCCGTGGGCGATAAGGTACTACTACGAGTATCACCAACCAAAGGAGTAATGCGTTTTGGCAAGAAAGGGAAGTTGAGTCCCAAGTACGTGGGGCCTTATGAGATCTTGGACCGCGTAGGTGAAGTAGCATATCGACTAGCCTTGCCACCGGCGTTGGATAAGGTGCATAACGTGTTCCATGTATCTCAATCGCGCAAGTACGTGAGTGATCCTTCTCACGTGATTGAACCGGAGGTAGTTGAGCTAGACCGGGCCCTTGACTTACGAGGAGGTACCGGTGCGGATATTAGATACTAAGGTACGGAAAACAAGGGGACGTGAGGTTAGCATCGTCAAGGTCTTATGGTCTAACCATGCCACCGAGAGGCGACATGGGAGGCCGAGGGTGCTATGCGACGAAAGTACCCGCATTTGTTCTCTTAAGGTAAGTCAATTTTTTTCAATCCTTGTACGTAGAATCCTTTCCTTACCTTCGGGGACGAAGGTCGTGTTTTTAAGGGGGTGGAACAACGTCCGGTACGAACCCGAACTTCGAGGACGAAGTTTTGTCTTAAGGGGGGGAGGATGTAATATCCCGGAATTTTGACCTCCTAATTAATTAGTATGAGATTAAATTGTTTTGGAAATTATGTGATTTTTTTTAATTAAATGGAAGGATTAGTTAATAATTAAAAAGGATTTTAATTATTTTGTGCAATTAAAAGGGCAATTAAAAAGGGACTTTCTTTTTATTCTTCTTTTCCTTCCTTATTTCTCCAAAAAAAAAAAAAAAAAAGGTGAAACCCTAAGACCCCCACCCCTTGCCGCCGAGTTCTTGTGAGGGAGAGGGAGAGTAAAACTTCTTCTTGGTGTTGAAGAATTCGTCGTCGTCGTCGTCGTCGTTAGTAAGCATCGTTAATTTTCTTCGTCCCTACAATGCGAGCACAACGATCGGCCGGCCAAAGGCCATGGCCGACCCATTGATGCGCATGGGGGAGGTGGTTTCGAACCTTGGGATCACCTTTGTGATTCGTTTGAATTGTGTAGTGATCATCGTTTCTTTTCCTTCTTTTATAGATTCAGGTTTCATAGAGGAACGATTCTAACTTGTTAGCAAAGGCTTTCAAGGAGTACAATATTACCGGTAAGAATATTTCTATGGATTGCGTTTACGTTTGTTCGTCATGAGTTAGATAATATTTTGGGGCTGGAAATTTAAACTTGGTATAGGGTTATGTTTGAAAGAGTGTTTTGGGATGCTAAACATCCATAGTAGTGTGTCTTGCTTTGGTTTAAAGGCCATGGATGTTATTGTACTCTTAGATGAAGAAATTCTCGTGTTTTGTTTGTGTTGTTTTGCTTGGTTTTGGTTTGGAAACGTTTTGGAAATCGTGTTGAGGGTTTTAGGGTTTTGATTGAAACCCGTGTCGGACGGGCGTCGATTCGTGTGGACGGGCGTCCGCCTTGGTTTCAGTTCAGACGGGCGTCTGGGTTACCTGGACGGGCGTCTGAAGGGCTGTTTTTGATACAGGATGTAAATTTACTTTAGTGGACGGGCGTCCAAGCATAATGGACGGGCGTCCAGCTTAAGTACCCTTATTTCTGTGTTAGTTGTCGTTAAATCTTATTAACATGCTTTGTGAGTTGGGTTTTGATGGTGTTATCATTGTGGAACCTGATTTTTGAGGCATTGAATGTTCGTAGACCCGTAGTGGTTGGGCCCGGATAGGGTAGCTACCGAAGCCGGGTATCCGGGAGTGGAATTGCCTTACGACTTTAATGACCTTCCGTATTTGGGGAGTTGCGGACGGATGTAATGTTGGGCCGGACGGGGTATCTCCGAATCCGATAACCCGGGAGAGGAAATCCTTGCACCCCAAGACGTGTGGACCATTTTAATAATGGTACCATTGGATGACCTTTAGGAATGTGCACATTCGGGACCTTTAGGTACGGATGGATTGTGGTGTTTCATATCTTCTATGGAATGGTCGTATCGCTTATAGTTTGGTCGTATTTGCTATATGATGGTTGATGCCTGTAGAGAAGTTTCCTTAAATTGTTGTTAACTTTCGTTCTACGTACATTAGATTTATTCTTACTCAACTTCATAGTTGACGGTTTTACTTTTGTTTAACCCTGCTATGATCCATTTATGGGGAGCAGACTCTTAGCAGGTAATTTTTTCTTGGATGTTTGATGATTGCGGGGGCGTCGCGGGGTATCGAGAGCCACGTAGTCGCTGTCTTACTTTTCCACTTTACTGGATTTCCGGCACTTTAAGATTTTATTGACGTTTCCACATATTTTCATTTTCTTTCAAGAAATTGTATTTTCCTTGACCCTTTTAATAATAAATGGTGGATGTTTATTTTTCTTCTGTTGTGGAATGTTGAGTATTACTGCTGCGACTGTGTGTCGTGAAGTGACGTTTCGGTGACCGATTCCGGCGGCCGACGTGATTGGAAACCGGGGTGTTACAGTAACACGCTCCCACTATCCCTCATGCACATTGGGCATATCCATTCTTTTGACCAAATCAAACTCCTTTGATTATGAAACAAAGAAATTGTCTAGAGAAACCTGTTTGAGTCCATAGATGGATCTTGTGGGCTCACATATCATGTTATCGTCTATGAACATCGAGCTGTTTGCCCAACATTTTCAACACTATCATATAGCCATGATACGAAGTTATAACAAGCATAATCCGAATAGAACTGGGCTCAGCTGGCAGCATAAAGATAATTACAAGGTATACACCCTGTACCCTTCAGCCGACACTATAGCCTTATTGTAATCATATTACTATACCTGTCAGCCTTTCAGGGGCATTCCCTCTATGTAAGACATACTAGGTTCACAACCTGGTTGTCACTGATTGAGTCTAATTCAGATATTATGGCTCCTGGCCATATCTCTCTATCTTGCCTTTCAAACATTCCTTCATAAGTCGTGAGATATTCATTCTTCATGATGAACATACCAACAGACTTTTCAGGCTTGAGGTTATGCACAGACTTATAGAACTTTTGTGTGCACTGAGCAGTGTTCTACACCTCATCACTATGTGGCATCCGCTCGCGTTCCTATGGTTGAATCTCTCATTGTGGCTCTCAAACTCTTGAGATCTCACTTACTCCGCTGTCTCTTTGGGAAGAAATACGTCCTTTAGAAGACAGCATGTTTGGAGACAAACATTTTGTTCCACGGGAAAATGGACAATATCTAGCGTACTTGCCAAGATATTCCACAAAGTAGCATATGTCGCACTAGGCTCCAAGCCTTTCAGACTTTGCCTATGACAACTTCAAATCATCGGTTAAGATAGATTCAACATTATCCCATTCCATATTTAATATGGAATTTATTCAACCTTTATTCTTTGGAACTCGGTTAAGTATAGGTTTCATATAAGGGCACTATCCCGAAACGGGTAAGGGATACTTCGCATGGCATACGTCACACCTTTATCATATAAAGTGTTGTTTCCATTTTAGGAACACAATCTGATTGCATATCCAAAGATGGTATCCTTCAAGGGAGAATATTATTCATTTTCAGACAACTTCTGAAACATCCTTCAGGTATTAATTGCTTCAATCCAATTGAAGATTAATTACCAAGTAGCTCATCAATCTCATTTTCGCATAAGCTCGAACCTTTCGGGCTTTCCGAATTGTTGTTCTTCACTAAGAACGTTCAACTATTTCAAAAAATAGTCACAGAGAGTAATAAACAATTATTTGTGGTATTAATTGTCATAAGCCAGCAAACATCGGTGTGTTTAGGCTTTAGACAACTTTCTAGATTTTGTAACCTGTTCATAAAAAGGTATTTCAGTCATCTTTAGAAAAGGTATGTATTACCCGCATGAATCATAATCACATGGTTCAGACATCATCATAATGGTATTTGATTACACGTTCCTCTTCCATAGAGACTATTTCTAGAACGACCACCAAATATTAAGGATAACAGCCATACAAATACTTAGTTGAGATTTCATCACCTATATCAACTATATAGTGACACCAATTTAGTATGTCAGATTCATTGACTGTTCAACTTTATCGGGATAACATTTATTCCTTACAATTGAATTTGTAATCCTAGCATCAAACTGATAATATGTTCTTCATAAGAACCGAAACTTGATAACATTTATTTTGTTCCTTTATCAGTTTATTAGACTCAGAATACAAAACTGAAAATGTCGCAACGTTTGCTTCACCTTTCCGTATCTTTGTGTATTCCGTATTTAATCCTTATAATTTAGTCATACTCGTAAGATATCATATATCTAAGAGTTGACTTGAACATAGATGGATTTATCTCAACACACTTGCCTAGAATAAGGACTTCGATAAGATCTCTAATTTTAAGCACATGCCCTAACTTCTTTTTTAATCCTTTAAGCACTTGTAAATATTTCTTAGTGTAGTCTTCATAAGACTTAAGAAATATCACAAGAGCTATGTCTTTAATTTCCTTTCATAAAGAAAATCTAAAGTTTATTAGATAGTTTTTTAGCCTTTTGAATCACATTCAAAACATGAACTATTTAATTAAACCTTGAAGCAATGATTAAAGAAATAAGTCGATATTTAAATCTTACAATTTTGAAAAAAACTTTTCCAAAATTCGATGTGGACATTGTTATCTAATGTTTGAATTAATTGGTATCGTGTGACTGAATGATCATATTGGATCGTATCCAATATATGATTAATTCGTTGAAACTTATTTCAAGTGATTTAATCATGTCATGAGCTTCCGCTTTTCATTAATAATTAAAGTCTTGGAGCACTGTATCAAATATGTAGTCTCCTTGTCTCTAACTACTATAACGGGGTTGCTCGCTTTTAAAAGGATTAAAATTACTTAACCATACTTGAGAACGTTTCTCAAAAGGTAACAGTAACAATTTGGTTTTACTAATCTAGAATTAAAAACATAAATATAAAAGTTTGCTAAAAACTACAACATAAAATAAAGATAAAAGAGTGTTGTTGTTTATACATGCAAAATCAAAAATGGTCTTTTGATTTATGATTTTACTCCCACTAGTCAACTACTCCCAATTGACTTTCAACAATCTTCCAAAAATTCTTTAGTGGCCAAGATCCCATCTAGTTACCCCGATTACCGATGAGTGCCGATCAACCGGAATAATTTGAAAGGTAGGTAACACATTACCAATCACATCTCTATGTGACTCTTGGTGGTTGACTAGTCAACTCTTTGACAATTCATATCTTATGTGATAGTCAACCCCATTGTCTCTAAAATCAGACGGTCTTGACGAGGGCCAATCACCGCAAGATTCTTAGTCGAGTTGTAACCCATTATTCATTAGAACTCATAACGATCAAATCTCGATAACGACGATATACCCGAGGTTGGTAAACTCCTGATGAGGACCGATCAGTTGGATCCGAACAAGGGCTCTTCACCGTCATTATAATTTTGAAAGTGGCCTAGGCCTAGGTCTTTTCCCAAATCAAATATTTGGAAAGGGTATTGGCCTATTCCAAACAAAATTTGGAAAGGCCAATATTTTGGTTGATTTGTCTGGCCAATTTTTAAAATCAAAATTTTAAAAGTGGCCTAGGCTAGGTCTTTTTCCAAATCAAATATCTGGAAAGGGCCTAGGCCTATTCCAAACAAGTTTAGAATTGCCATTAGTATTTTAATGCCATGTGGCATCCCAATGGCCCAAACTATTTGAACAATTGGTTAGCCATATGACACAACTAAACAAAGGAGATATCAATGCACAATAAATATCGCAAAACGAAAAGCAAAATCGGGACCGCCATGAGACAACCAGCTGACGGCAGCACCTTAGGGGAGCCGCTGCCGCCGGCCGCCGGCCGCCGCATGGTGGGGAGCCGCCGCCAGTCGGCCGAGCTCCCTACCCGAATATTTTTTTTTCCGTTATCGCAAATCTAGATCTTGCATCTATCGATTAATTACTACGCAAATTAACATGCTTATTGCTTAAGCTCGAAACTCGCTCTGATACCACTGTTAGGAAATCTACGAGGGAATGTAGCGGAATTTAAAATTTTATTTCATTTTAATTAGAATCGACTTCGTTTTAGCAATAAACAAAGAAGTAGTATATGATAAAGTTACCTTAGATGATCTAAAATAACGAAGATTTATCGTCTACGAAGGAGTAGTGGTGCACGGAGCCGCCCAAGTGTTTGGCCACTACCGCTAGTCCACACGAACAACCCGCCGGAATCCACCATTAGATTGCTACCGGAAAATTCAGCTGCAAGGCCGCCTTTTTCTCTCTCCAAAACTCTCTCCTAAGAAGCTCTCTTTTTATCTCACTAAAATATTGCAAGAATATTGTGTTGTAAAAAAGTTAGCACAAGTCCCCTTTTATAGGGAGATAGACGCCATATTCACATCCTAATTTGATTGGGAAAAGTTTCCTAATAGATAGAGGAGAAAGAAAACCAATTTCCAATAAAATAAGGAAAATATCTTTGATTGATTTATCTCATTTAATATTCAATATCTTATATTAAATATATTTCCAAGATATATATTGACAATATCTTATATTGAATATATTTTTATCTTATTACCATAAGATAAAAATATCTTTTAAAATTCAATTAATATATAATATTAATATTATGGTAATCTTATTAATTGAATTATAAAATTCAAATGTATCCAATACACTTTAAAATGGCGTCCCTTTCCCCACTAATTTGGGACTTGAGATTTCTTTAATTAATATAATACTATGATTAATTAATTCACAAAATACACTATATACATATTTAATTAATCAACATAATTAATATCTTGTATTATTATAATAAATAAATACCACCATATTAATTTACCACTATAACCTTTATAGTTTGAGATAAATTCTTTCCTTATATGGTCATCAACTATAACCACATTTTAATCCAGCTAGATTTTTTATGTGTGTGACCCGATAGACTTCCGAATATGTGGGCCGTACACACAAAGTGCAAATTACGAAAATACCCTTCATGCCTAACAATCATGGGATAGCATCTAGCAACACACCGTGACCCCCAATCACCGGAAGAGTCAAATGCAATGACTACTACAATTCATGTGAAACAGTTATCGTGTGAATAGAATTCTATCGTTGTAATAATATCCATACCGTCGTTCGTCGAGTGTCAAACATTAATGACCGTATCTTATAATCTGGATATCATGCTCTCTCGAAGTAACTCATTTACTTCCACTTTGTAAAGATTCACGAGAGTAAGACATTCCTTATAAAGAGGCCCTTTCGGATATTCACCACTACTTATAGGGTACGTGATTCTTGGACGACCAAACATGTATACTCCGCATGCTTCAGTATCACACCCAATCACTACCGCATGATCGCCCCGTGGCTAGGGGAAACCTCAATAGTCAAAGCATGACAATCCACACCGTGATGCCATGAAGACTCCGGTCCTAAGGATAATTACACAACTGTCACATAGTGTGACACTTATCAGTGTAAGTGGGTCAGTCTAACGTACGCATTCTCTAATACACGTCCACGTATAGTCCAAGTGTCTCTACACTTTGATAGATGATATCTATCCCTGCCCTTAAAGACATAAGACATCAAATATGTGCTAGCCCGTTAGTACTGTCAATGCATGTTTAATAGTACATACGCCTAGAGGCATTTAAGTATCAAACTTGTTAAAATTGATTAGAGATCTCATTAACCATAATCGCCAATCATGGTTTCTCTATCACAGTTTAATACTAAAGACGTTATCATATAACAATTCATAATTGATTCTTTAAAAGAACAAATGTATGACAAAAGGAGAAGCCATTTATCATATGTATGAACATAAAGAAATAGTAGAAATGATCCGACCCAGTCGGATCCGATGCAACCCGATTGGGTTTAGGACACTATTTCAACATCTTTGAGCTTTCAAACATGTAAATGATATTCATGGTGTAAAGTTGTAGCGACTTGATATACCGTTTGCTAAGGTGACTATTGCCGAACGATCCACTAAGATAATGTAAGGCTCATTTAGCGTAGTCTGCCGGTGCTGTGCTTAGGTAGCAACCGGTTTTAAGTGCGTCATGCTTGAGAGAGTAAGCCCACAATTTTATGAAGATTCGCTCGGGGGTGAGATTTAATATGGCGCCGAGCTGGAGTCGAGCGTATAAACGATTCTCTCTAGGGCTTATTAGACTGACTTCTAGCGTTAGGTTTTTCAGCGAGCAGGGCCAGATTAGACTGACTTCTTGCGTTGAGTTTTTTGGCGAGCAGGGCCAGATTAAACTGAATTCTCGCCTTATTAAGCGGATAGGCCTATGATGCCGCACTATTAAGCGAACAGTATTATGATTCCACGCTATTAAGTGGACTCAATGTCATTTTTAGTTGACATATGCTTGTTGAGTCAGACCTGCAGAGCTCAAATTGTCTGTCCTGCAGACTTTAATGAGTCCGACCTATGGAAAATGAGCTGATCTCTGGGATGACTGATGTGGAGCTAGTTGAGGCTGGCTTCAAGGCCATAGAATACGCAAGCTTTCTTTTCTTACTTAAGTTTTGTACTTTGATTGTGTTTCTCACTTGCAAGGAACCTAGATTGGCCAGGATGTTTTCCCGGGACTAGGCAAGTTTTCAGCAATTACTGGAGATTTGATGAAGAAGGTTGCTGACCTACGGCCGACTAGTCCCTGTTGAATCCAATGATAAGGAGATCAAGGCTCTCCAGAAGAAACTCAAGGCTTTGGAGGTTAAGCTTAAGTCAGAAGAAAAGTTTGCTGAGAAGGTTGAGCTGGAAGCTTCTATTCTAGTTCGGATTGCTGAGGACATAAAAAAATATGAGGCTTCAGAGGAGTTTACTCAGGCTTTGAAGCGGTTGCTTACTCCGATCCTGAATCATGGATATACTTTAGGCACGGATGATGCAAAGGGTCAGGTCGCCGACTTTGTCATGGACAACCTTCCTAGCAAGGCTATTTATAAGCCTGGGGTGAGTGTGGTCTATGACACTCGAGTGAAGGACTTCCATGCGGGGATGGACATTGTGTTGGAATAGTGTCCTAAACCCAATCGGGTTGGACCGGATCCGTCCGGGTCGGATCATTTCTACTATTTCTTTATGTTTATACATATATTAAATGGCTTTTCTGTTGTCATATATTTGTTCTTTTAAAGAACCAATTGTGAATTGTTATATGATAACGTCCGTAGTATTAAACTGTGGTAGAGAAACCATGATAGGCGATTATGGTTGATGAGATCTCTAATCACTTTAATAAGTGTGATACTTAAATGTCTCTAGGCTGATGTACTATTAAACAGGGCATTGATAGTATAAACAGGCTAGCACGTATTAGATGTCTTCTGTCTCTAAAGACAGAGATAGATCTCGTCTATCGAAGTGTAGAGACGCTTGGACTGTACGTGGACGTGTATTAGAGAATGCGTACGTTAGACTGACCCACTTACACGGATAAGTGTCACACTATGAGACGGTTGTGTAATTATCCTTAAGACCGGAGTCTTCATGGCATCACGGTGTGGATTGTCATGCTTTGACACTATTGAGGTTTCCCCTAGCCACGGGGCGATCATGCGGTAGTGATTGGGTATGATACTGAAGCATGTGGAGTATACATGATTGGTCGTCCGGGAATCGCGTATCCTATGATTGGGATCAAATATCCGAAATGGCCTTCTTATAAGGAATGTCTTACACTCGTGAATCTTTGCAAATTGGGAGTAAATGAGTTACATCGAGAGAGCATGATATCCAGATTATAAGATACGGTCGTTGATGTTTTGACACTCGACTAGCGACCGTATGGATATTATTACAGCGATAGGATTGTAAGTTACACGGTAACTGTTTCACATGAAAGGTAGTAGTCATTGCATTTGACTCTTCCGATGATTGGGGGTCACGGTGTGTTGCTAGACTCTATCCCGTGATCGTTAGGCATGAAGGGCATTTTCGTAAATTGCACTTTGAGTCTACGGCCAACATATTCGGAAACCTATCGGGTCATACACATAAGAACATCTACCCGGATTAAAATGTGGTTATAGATGATAACCAAATAAGAAAAGTTTATCTCGAGACTATAAAGGTTATAGTGGTAAATTAATATGGTGGTATTTATTTATTATGAATAAATATAATACAAGATATTAATTATGTTGATTAATTAAATATACATATATTAGATATGTATGTCGAAATTTATTGTATATTGATACACATGGATTTTGCAAATTAATTAATCATGATATTATATTATTCATTAATATTAGATATTTGTGCATATATATTTGGTATATGCGTGTGGTGTATATTTGTGATATACATGAGTGCACATGCAATATACATAGATGAATATAGATTTATTTGTGATATATATATATATGTGATATAAACACATGTGTAAATTGATTTATGGTAATATAATAAAGTTAGTCAATATAAGATATTGACAATATCTTGGAAATATTCAATATAAGATATTGACAATATCCTAGATTTATTTAATATAAGATATTATAATAAATGAGATAAATCAATCAATTATATTTTCCTTATTTTATTGGTTAAAGGTTTTCTTCTCCTCCACACCTAGTAGGGGCGCCCCAACCACTATAAATAAGAGGTGGGTGTCAAGCTCTTTTGTACATCACAATTCCAAGAACTAATAGTTCTTGTG
Source organism: Gentiana straminea (assembly GCA_036785695.1). Taxonomy (NCBI): domain Eukaryota; kingdom Viridiplantae; phylum Streptophyta; class Magnoliopsida; order Gentianales; family Gentianaceae; genus Gentiana; species Gentiana straminea. The sequence goes on along the minus strand of JAVUPR010000224.1, from coordinate 5,488,464 downwards.
TAAAATAGAGAGCATCCTATAGAGAGTTGGAGAGAAGGGAAAATGGCCGGTCTAGCAACCGGAGTTTTCCAATAGCAATCCATGATGGGATTCCGGCGGGTTGTTCGTGTGGACTAGCGGTAGAGGCCGAACACTTCGGCGGCTCTATGCAGAACTACTCTCCTTAGACGGTCAAAGCGTCGATCTTTTAGATCAACCAAGGTTACCACCATCTACTAACTCGTTTGTTTATTGCTTAAACGAAGTCGATCCCGGTTATAAGGAAATAAAATTTTAAATTCCGCTGCGTTCCCGCGTAGATTTCCTAATAGTGGTATCAGAGAGAGCTTCGAGCTTAAGCAATAAGCATGTTATATTGCATAGTTAATTTTATCGTTTAAATCACGTAATTAAAAAATGACAGATTTTTGATTTCCAAAATTGATACACGAAAAGAAACAGTCGGCCGAGCACCACCCCAGCGGCGGCGGCGGCAGGGCAGCCTGCTGCCGGCAGTCGGCCGGTCAATGCTGGCGGAGCTCCAAACTTTTGTTTTGTGAGTTTTGTGATTCAATATGGTTCATAGTTGTGATTGATATCTCATTTGTTTAGTTGTGTCATGTGGCTACCCAATGGTTCAAATAGTTTGGGCCATTGGGATGCCACATGGCATTAAAATAATATTGGCCTTTGTAAATATTTGATTTGGAATAGGCCTAGGCCCTTTCCAAATATTTGATTTGGGAAAAGGCCTAGGCCTAGGCCACTTCCAAAATTTTGATTTTGGAAAGTGACCAGGCCTAAACCAAAATTATTTGGTATTTCCAAATATTTGATTTGGAATAGGCCTAAGCCCATTTTACATATTTGATTTGTAAAAGGCCCAGGCCTAGGCCACTTCCAAAATTTTGATTTTGGAAAGTGGCCAGGCCTAAGCCAAATTTGGTTTAGGAAACCAAAGGCATCCCTTTTGATTAGGAATCAAAAGGAAAGAAACAAAAGAGACATAATTTTAATTTTGATTTATTATTAGAATAGTTCTAATTAATTAAAATTAAAATTAAAATCGTTTAAAATTAATCGTTAATTTTATTTCGATTAAAATCATTTAATTAATTAAATGTTAATTAGTTAATTGATTGGATAAAATTATTTAATAGATTAAATGTTAATTGATTAATTAAGACGCAAGTAGTTAAATTTTAATTTTATCTCTTTCATAAGATTTTATTGTATGGATTAGATATAGTAGATATAATATGATTATATGGACCCCGATTGATCATGGACTCGACCGATAGGATAGATGTGAATGATTTTAAATTTTCTGTTGGTTTAAAAATTATCTTAGGCCGTTATGAAGAACGTGACCTAGTTTATTTTCTGCATTTATCCCATTCCCGTTAGCTCCCTCCCGCGTGCGGTGGGTGTATTTATTTTATTCGATAAAATTAAATGTAACAAGAATGGAGCAGAAGATGGAGACCAAAGAAAGACGAAAATAAAGATCCCATTAGAGAATGGAGCATTAAAGATCATATTAGCGGTTGCAGCTACCCTTAGATTGTGACCCGCTGTTTCGTCAGATTGTATTCGAAACCGCACCTAGGAAAAGTCCATGATCATACTGGTTACTTTACGCATTTATTTATTTTGTGCTTGTATTTATTTTATATGATACGATAGATGCATGACTAGGCACGAGCTAGATAAATGTGTAGGATGTATGATTATAGAGATAGACATATTTGTGATGAGACCATAATTAAATTAATTAAGTGAATTAATTTACATAAATACTTCCACCTCAAAAGAATCAAGTTGAAATTGCCTCCCCATATTATAATGACGGTGAAGAGCCCTTGTTCGGATCCAACTCCTCAGCCAAAGCAGGGGGTTGACCTACCTCGGGTATATCGTTATTATCGAGATATGATCGTATGAGATCTCACGAATATTGGGGTTATGACTTGACTAAGAATTCTCTCGGCCACCAAACAAAGCGCGGGTCGTTTGGATTTTAGAGGCAATGGTTTGACTATTTCATAAGATGAAAATTTGTCAAAGAGTTGACTAGTCAAACAGCAAGAGTCGTATATGATACGATTGACAAAGGGATGTTGTCTACCTATTAGACTATTTTCGGCCCACCAGCCAAAGCGGGGGTCACGGTAGTTTAGTGGGATCTTGTCCACTAAAGAAATTAATAATTCTTGAAAGTCAATTGGGAGTAGTTGACTAGTGGGAGCAAAATCATAAACCAAAAGACCATTTTTGATTTTGCGTGTATAAACAACATCACTCTTTTATTTTCATTTTTATGTTGTAGTTTTAGCAAACTTTATATTTATGTTTAATTCTCGATTAGTAAAACCAAATTATGGCTGTTACCTTTTGAGAAACGTTCTCAAATATGGTTAAGTAATTTTAATCCTTTTAAAATAAGCAATGACACGAGAGATCCCGTTATAGTAGTTAGACACAAGGAGACTACATATTTGATGGAGCACTCCAAGACTTTAATTATTATTGAAAAGCGGAAGCTCATGGCATTGGATACGATCCAATATAATCATTCAGTCATACGATGACAATTAATTCAGACGTTGGAGAAGAATGACCACATCTAATTTTGGAAAGGTTGTTTTCAAAATTATAAGATTTAAGTATCGGCTTAATTCTTTAATCATTGCTTAAAGGTTAATTAAATAGTCAATGTTTTGAATACGATTCAAAAGGTTAAGTGAACTATTTGATAAAGCTTAGATTTTCTTTATGAAATGAAGTAAAGACAAAGCTCTTGTGATCATTCTTAAGTCTTATGAAGACTACAATGAGAAACATATTTCAAGTGCTTAAAGGATTAAAAAGGAAAGTTAGGGCATATGCTTAAATAGAGAACTAATTGAAGTTTCTATTATAGGCAAGTGAGTTTAGATAAATCTATCTAAGTGAAAGTCAACTATTAGATATATGATATCTTGCGAGTGTGATTAAATTAGAAAGATTAAATGCACACATGGAAGGTGAAGCAAACGTTGTAACACTTACCACATTATGGATCTAGTAAACTGATAAGGGAACTAAATAAATGTTATTACGTTCCGGTTCTTATGAAGAACACACTTTCAGTTATCCGTCAGGATTTAAGGGACAAATTCAATCGTAAAGAATAAATGTTATTCCGATAAAGTTGGAAGGTCACTGAATCTAACATACTAGATTGATGTCACTGTATAGTTGATATATGTGATGAGATCTCAACTAAATATTTGTATGGCTGTTATCCTTAATATTTGTGGTTGTTTTAGACATAGTCTCTCTGGAAGGAAAGCATGTACCTAAACCTCATTCTGATGATGTTGAACCTTATGATAATGAATCATGTGGGTAATACGTATCTTATCTAAAGATGACTAAAATACCCTTTTATTAAAAGGTTATAAAATCTAGAAAGTTGTCCAAAGCCTAAACATACCGATGTTTGTTGGCTTGTGACAATTAATGCCACAAATAATTGTTTATTAGTCTCTACGACTATTTTTAGAAATAGTCAAGTGTACTCAGTAAAGTGCATAATTCGGATAGCCCGAAAAGTTCGAGCTAGTACGAATATGAGATTGATGAGCTACTTAGGAATTAATCTTCAATTGGATTGAAGTAATTAGTACCTGAAGGGTGTTTCAGAAGTCATCTGAAAAGGAATAAGATTCTTCCCTTGAAGGATACCATCTTTGGGATACGCAATTAGATTGTGTTCCCAAAACGGAAACAACACTTTATATGATTAAGGTGTGACGCAAGCCATTCGAAGTATCCCTTACCCGTTTCGGGATAGTGCCCTTATACTTAACCGAGTTCCAAAGAATAAAGGTTGAATAAATTCCATATTAGATATGGAAGAGGATAATGTCGAATCTATCTTAACCGATGATTTGAAGTTGTCATAAGCAAAGTCAGAAAGGCTTGGAGCCTAGTACGACATATGCAACTCTGTGGAATATCTTAGCAAGTACGCTAGATATTATTTACTCGTCCGCGGAGCAAAATGTGTTTGTCTCCAAACATGCTGTCTTCTAGAGGAAGTGTTTCTTCCAAAAGAAACAGTGGGAGTAAATTAGGTCTCAAAAGAGTTTGAGAACCACAAAGATACATTCAACCAATGGAAGATGAGCAGACGCCACATAGCGATGAGGTGTAGAACAATGCTCAATGCACACAAAAGTTCTGCAAGTCTGTGGATAACCTCAAGCCTGAAAAGGCTGCCGGTATGTTCATCTTGAAGAATGAATATCTAGCGACTTATGAAAGAATGTTTGAAAGACAAGATTGAGAGATATGGCTAAGAGCCATAATATCTGAATTAAATTCCATAAGTGACAACCAAGTTGTGAACCTAGTCTATCTTACCTGGAGGGAATGTCCCTGTAAGGCTGAGCCCAGTTCTATTCAGATAATACTTGTTATGACTTCGTATCATGACTATATGATAGTGTTGAAGACGTTGGGCAAACAACTCGATGTTCACAGACGATAACATGATATGAGAGCCCACGAGATCCATTTATGGACTCAAACAAGTTTCTCTAGATGATTTCTTTGTTTGGTAATCAAAGGAGTTTGATTTAGTCAAAAGAAGGATATGCCCATGTGCAAGATGGATAGTGGGAGTGTGTTACGATTTTTGAGTAAGGTATTAGATATCTCTCTCAAGAATTGTCACCCCATGTCACAGTCAATTAATGTTTGGTAGTTCAAGGTCTTTACGAAAGTACTTGGATTAACAGCTCTTATATAAGAAATAAGAATCTATAGCGTTAGATTTAACTGCTGTTAGATTACAGTTTACCTATATAGATGTGATGCTAAAAGAGTTTAGCATAGATCGCGACAGGGATACTGCTGGCCAGTGTTCTCAAGATCTATCTATGTTAGGACGTTAGTCCTAAAGAGAAGGTGAAAGATGATACTTATGGAAGGTCCCCTTTGCTGCTGCAATAGGATCCATAATAAGAGTTATGCCAGATGTTCATACTGCATGAAGAGTCATGAGCAAGTATGAAAATTTGATGAATGTCGAGAATATCCTTAAACAAGTTAAGGATGGTTTCCTAGTTTATCGAAACTTGGAATCAGATAAATATAGTTATACAGACATATATCCCGATTCTTATGAAGGCGAGTGGGAGCTACTGTCTAGGTTTGCAGTCACTTTGATTAGGTGATACAGTGAGCTGGAAATGTTCTTGGCTATGGGTCACTGTAAATTCTACAACTAGGCCAAAACACAGTAGTGCCTTAGAGGCGCAGCGGGAGCAGTACATGGATCTTGAAGGTTCATTCCTGAACCTTGTACGGTTCTTCCACCTTTTCTATATGGCTGATATAGTTAGTGGATTCATTGCTTGAAGCAAGGACCAGGGTCTCGTCAGAGATTCGTGTGTGTGTTGAGGCGGTTCGTTTGACTTGGTCATTTGGAACATGATAAGAAGATAGTCTGAGTCTCCACAGATAGCGATCCGTTTATGGCTAGGGCTAGTTGCGAGTATTGCATGAGATTCTGGTGTTTCAACTTGGTCTTGTGTGTGCGAGTGATTGGTTTTAGGCCAAGTGGGAGATTGTTGGAATAGTGTCCTAAACCCAATCGGGTTGGACCGGATCCGACCGGGTCGGATCATTTCTACTATTTCTTTATGTTTATACATATATTAAATGGCTTTTCTGTTGTCATATATTTGTTCTTTCAAAGAACCAATTGTGAATTGTTATATGATAACGTCCTTAGTATTAAACTGTGGTAGAGAAACCATGATAGGCGATTATGGTTGATGAGATCTCTAATCACTTTAATAAGTTTGATACTTAAATGTCTCTAGGCTGATGTACTACTAAACAGGGCATTGATAGTATAAACAAGCTAGCACGTATTAGATGTCTTATGTCTTTAAGGACAGAGATAGATCTCGTCTATCGAAGTGTAGAGACGCTTGGACTGTACGTGGACGTGTATTAGAGAATGCGTAAATTAGACTGACCCACTTACACGGATAAGTGTCACACTATGTGACAGTTGTGTACGTAATTATCCTTAAGACCGGAGTCTTCATGGCATCACGGTGTGGATTGTCATGCTTTGACACTATTGAGGTTTCCCCTAGCCACGGGACGATCATGCGGTAGTGATTGGGTATGATACTGAAGCATGCGGAGAATACATGATTGGTCGTCCGGGAATCGCGTATCCTATGATTGGGATCGAATATCCGAAATGGACTTCTTATAAGGAATGTCTTACTCTCGTGAATCTTTGCAAAGTGGGAGTAAATGAGTTACTTCGAGAGAGCATGATATCCAGATTATAAGATACGGTCGTTGATGTTTTGACACTCGACTAACGACCGTATGGATATTATTACAGCGATAGGATTGTAAGTTACACGGTAACTGTTTCACATGAAAGGTAGTTGTCATTGCATTTGACTCTTCCGATGATTGGGGGTCACGGTGTGTTGCTAGACGCTATCCCGTGATCGTTAGGCATGAAGGGCATTTTCATAAATTGCACTTTGTGTCTACGGCCCACATATTCGGAAACCTATCGGGTCGCACACATAAGAACATCTAGCCGGATTAAAATGTGGTTATAGATGATAACCAAATAAGGAAAGTTTATCTCGAGACTATAAAGGTTATAGTGGTAAATTAATATGGTGGTATTTATTTATTATGAATAAATATTATACAAGATATTAATTATGTTGATTAATTAAATATACATATATTTGAAATGTATGTCGAAATTTATTGTATATTGATACACATGGATTTTGCAAATTAATTAATCATGATATTATATTATTCATTAATATTAGATATTTGTGCATATATATTTGGTATATGCGTGTGTTGTATATTTGTGATATACATGAGTGCACATGCAATATACATAGATGAATATAGATTTATTTGTGATATATATATGTGATATAAACACATGTGTAAATTGATTTATGGTAATATAATAAAGTTAGTCAATATAAGATATTGACAATATCTTGGAAATATTCAATATAAGATATAGACAATATCCTAGATTTATTTAATATAAGATATTATAATAAATGAGATAAATCAATCAATTATATTTTTCTTATTTTATTGGTTAAAGGTTTTCTTCTCCTCCACACCTAGTAGGGGCGCCCCAACCACTATAAATAAGAGGTGGGTGTCAAGCTCTTTTGTACATCACAATTCCAAGAACTAATAGTTCTTGTGTAAAATATAGAGCATCCTATAGAGAGTTGGAGAGAGAGGGGAAAAGGGCCGGTCTAGCAACCGGAGTTTTCCAATAGCAATCCATGATGGGATTCCGGGGGGCTGTTCGTGTGGACTAGCGGTAGAGGCCGAACACTTGGGCGGCTCTATGCAGAACTACTCTTCTTAGACGGTCAAAGCATCGATCTTTTAGATCAACCAAGGTAACCACCGTCTACTAACTCGTTTGTTTATTGCTCAAACGAAGTCGATCCTGGTTAAAAGGAAATAGAATTTTAAATTCCGTTGCGTTCCCGCGTAGATTTCCTAATAGATATACCGTTTGCTGAGGTGACTGTTGCCGAACGATCCACTAAGATAACGTAAGGCTCATTTAGCGTAGTCTGCCGGTGCTGTGCTTAGGTAGCAACCGGTTTTAAGTGTGTCATGCTTGAGAGAGTAAGCCCACAATTTTATGAAGATTCGCTCGGGGGTGAGCTTTAATATGACGCCGAGCTGGAGTCGAGTGTATAAACGATTCTCTCTAGGGCTTATTAGACTGACTTCTAGCGTTAGGTTTTTCAGCGAGCAGGGCCAGATTAGACTGACTTCTTGCGTTGAGTTTTTTGGCGAGCAGGGCCAGATTAAACTGAATTCTCGCCTTATTAAGCGGATAGGCCTATGATGCCGCACTATTAAGCGAACGGTATCATGATTCCACGCTATTAAGTGGACTCAATGTCATTTTTAGTTGACATATGCTTGTTGAGTCGGACCTGCAGAGCTCAAATTGTCTGTCCTGTAGACTTTAATGAGTCCGACATATGGAAAATGAGCCGATCTCTGGGATGACTGATGTGGAGCTAGTTGAGGCTGGCTTCAAGGCCATAGAATACGCATGCTTTCTTTTCTTACTTAAGTTTTGTACTTTGATTGTGTTTCTCACTTGCAAGGAACCTAGATTGGCCAGGATGTTTTCCTGGGGCTAGGCAAGTTTTCAGCAATTACTGGAGATTCGATGAAGAAGGTTGCTGACCTATGGCCGACCAGTCTCTGTTGAATCCAATGATAAGGAGATCAAGGCTCCCCAGAAGAAACTCAAGGCTTCGGAGGTTAAGCTTAAGTCAGAAGAAAAGTTTGCTGAGAAGGTTGAGCTGGAATCTTCTATTCTAATTCGGATTGCTGAGGACATAAAAAAATATGAGGCTTCAGAGGAGTTTACTCTAGCTTTGAAGCGGTTGCTTACTCCGATCCTGAATCATGGATATACTTTAGGCACGGATGATGCAGAGGGTCAGGTCGCCGACTTTGTCATGGACAACCTTCCTAGCAAGGCTATTTATAAGCCTGGGGTGAGTGTGGTCTATGACACTCGAGTGAAGGACTTCAATGCGGGGATAGACATTGTGTTGGAATAGTGTCCTAAACCCAATCGGGTTGGACCGGATCCGTCCGGGTCGGATCATTTCTACTATTTCTTTATGTTTATACATATATTAAATGGCTTTTCTGTTGTCATATATTTGTTCTTTTAAAGAACCAATTGTGAATTGTTATATGATAACGTCCTTAGTATTAAACTGTGGTAGAAAAACCATGATAGGCGATTATGGTTGATGAGATCTCTAATCACTTTAATAAGTTTGATACTTAAATGTCTCTAGGCTGATGTACTATTAAACAGGGCATTGATAGTATAAACAGGCTAGCACGTATTAGATGTCTTCTGTCTTTAATGGAAGAGATAGATCTCGTCTATCGAAGTGTAGAGACGCTTGGACTGTACGTGGACGTGTATTAGAGAATGCGTACGTTAGACTGACCCACCTACACGGATAAGTGTCACACTATGTGACGATTGTGTAAATATCCTTCAGACCGGAGTCTTCATGGCATCACGGTGTGGATTGTCATGCTTTGACACTTTTAAGGTTTCCCCTAGCCACGGGGCGATCATGCGGTAGTGATTGGGTATGATACTGAAGCATGCGGAGTATACATGATTGGTCGTCCGGGAATCGCGTATCCTATGATTGGGATCGAATATCCGAAATGGCCTTCTTATAAGGAATGTCTTACTCTCGTGAATCTTTGCAAATTGGGAGTAAATGAGTTACTTCGAGAGAGCATGATATCCAGATTATAAGATACGGTCGTTGATGTTTTGACACTCGACTAACGACCGTATGGATATTATTACAGCGATAGGATTGTAAGTTACACGGTAACTGTTTCACATGAAAGGTTGTAGTCATTGCATTTGACTCTTCCGATGATTGGGGGTCACGGTGTGTTGCTAGACGCTATCCCGTGATCGTTAGGCATGAAGGGCATTTTCGTAAATTGCACTTTGTGTCTATGACCAACATATTTGGAAACCTATCGGGTCATACAAATAAGAACATCTAGCCGGATTAAAATGTGGTTATAGATGATAACCAAATAAGGAAAGTTTATCTCGAGACTATAAAGGTTATAGTGGTAAATTAATATGGTGGTATTTATTTATTATGAATAAATATAATACAAGATATTAATTATGTTGATTAATTAAATATACATATATTAGATATGTATGTCGAAATTTATTGTATATTGATACACATGGATTTTGCAAATGAATTAATCATGATATTATATTATTCATTAATATTAGATATTTGTGCATATATATTTGGTATATGCGTGTGGTGTATATTTGTGATATACATGAGTGCACATGCAATATACAGAGATGAATATAGATTTATTTGTGATATATATATATATGTGATATAAACACATGTGTAAATTGATTTATGGTAATATAATAAATTTAGTCAATATAAGATATTGACAATATCTTGGAAATATTCAATATAAGATATTGACAATATCCTAGATTTATTTAATATAAGATATTATAATAAATGAGATAAATCAATCAATTATATTTTCCTTATTTTATTGGTTAAAGGTTTTCTTCTCCTCCACACCTAGTAGGGGCGCCCCAACCACTATAAATAAGAGGTGGGTGTCAAGCTCTTTTGTACATCACAATTCCAAGAACTAACAGTTCTTGTGTAAAATAGAGAGCATCCTATAGAGAGTTGGAGAGAGGGAAAAGGGCCGGTCTAGCAACCGGAGTTTTCCAATAGCAATCCATGATGGGATTCCGGCGGGCTGTTCGTGTGGACTAACGGTAGAGGCCGAACAGTTGGGCGGCTCTATGCAGAACTACTCTCCTTAGACGGTCAAAGCGTCGATCTTTTAGATCAACCAAGGTAACCACCGTCTACTAACTCGTTTGTTTATTGCTTAAACGAAGTGGATCCCGGTTAAAAGGAAATAAAATTTTAAATTCCGCTGCGTTCCCGCGTAGATTTCCTAACAGTGGTATCAGAGAGAGCTTCGAGCTTAAGCAATAAGCATGTTATATTGCGTAGTTAATTTTATCGTTTAAATCACGTAATTAAAAGATGACTGATTTTTGATTTGCAAAATTGATACACGAAAAGAAAAAAAGAAAAAAAGAAAAAAAACGAGATCTGGTGGTGCTCGGCCGACTGGCGGCGGCGGCGGCAGGGCAGCCTGTTGCCGGCAGTCGGCCGGTCAATGCTGGCGGATCTCCAAACTTTTGTTTTGTGTGTTTTGTGATTCAATATGGATCATAGTTGTGATTGATATCTCCTTTGTTTAGTTGTGTCATGTGGCTAACCAATGGTTCAAATAGTTTGGGTCATTGGGATGCCACATGACATTAAAATAATATTGGTCTTTCCAAATATTTGATTTGGAATAGGCCTAGGCCCTTTCCAAATATTTGATTTGGGAAAAGGCCTAGTCTTAGGCCACTTCCAAAATTTTGATTTTGGAAAGTGGCCAGGCCTAAACCAAAATTATTTGGCCTTTCGAAATATTTGATTTGAAATAGGCCTAGGCCCATTTCAAATATTTGATTTGTAAAAGGCCTAGGCCTAGGCCACTTCCAAAATTTTGATTTTGGAATGTGGCCAGGCCTAAGCCAAATTTGGTTTAGGAAACCAAAGGCATCCCTTTTGATTAGGAATCAAAAGGTAAGAAACAAAAGAGACATAATTTTAATTTTGATTTATTATTAGAATAGTTCTAATTAATTAAAATTAAAATTAAAATCGTTTAAAATTAATCATTAATTTTATTTCGATTAAAATCATTTAATTAATTAAATGTTAATTAGTTAATTGATTGGATAAAATTATTTAATAGATTAAATGTTAATGGATTAATTAAGACGCAAGTAGTTAAATTTGAATTTTATCTCTTTCAAAAGATTTTATTGTATGGATTAGATATAGTAGATATAATATGATTATATGGACCCCGATTGATCATGGACTCGACCGATAGGATAGATGTGAATGATTTTAAATTTTCTGTTGGTTTAAAAATTGTCTTAGGCCGTTATGAAGAACGTGACCTAGTTTATTTTCTGCATTTATCCCATTCCCATTAGCTCCCTCCCGTGTGCGGCGGGTGTATTTATTTTATTCGATAAAATTAAATGTAACAAGAATGGAGCAGAAGATGGAGGCCAAAGAAAGACGAAAATAAATATCCCATTGGAGAATGGAGCATTAAAGATCCTATTGGCGGTTGCAGCTACCCTTAGATTGTGACCCGTGGTTTCGTCAGTTTGTATTCGAAACCGCACCTAGGAAAAGTCCATGATCATACCGGTTACTTTACGCATTTATTTATTTTGTGCTTGTATTTATTTTATATGATACGATAGATGCATGACTAGGCACGATCTAGATAAATGTGTAGGATGTATGTTTATAGAGATAGACATATTTATGATGAGACCATAATTAAATTAATTAAGTGAATTAATTTACATAAATACTTCCACCTCAAAAGAATCAAGTTGAAATTGCCTCCCCATATTATAATGACGGTGAAGAACCCTTGTTCGGATCCAACTCCTCAGCCAAAGCAGGGGGTTGACCTACCTCGGGTATATCGTTATTATCGAGATATGATCGTATGAGATCTCACGAATATTGGGGTTATGACTTGACTAAGAATTCTCTCGGCCACCAGCCAAAGCGGGGTCGTTTGGATTTTAGAGGCAAGGGTTTGACTATTTCATAAGATGAAAATTTGTCAAAGAGTTGACTAGTCAAACAACAAGAGTCGTATATGATACGATTGACAAAGGGATGTTGTCTACCTATTAGACTATTTTCGGCCCACCAGCCAAAGCGGGGGTCACGGTAGTTTAGTGGGATCTTGTCCACAAAAGAAATTAATAATTCTTGAAAGTCAATTGGGAGTAGTTGACTAGTGGGAGCAAAATCATAAACCAAAAGACCATTTTTGATTTTGCGTGTATAAATAACAACACTCTTTTATTTTCATTTTTATGTTGTAGTTTTAGAAACTATATATTTATGTTTAATTCTCGATTAGTAAAACCAAATTATGGCTGTTACCTTTTGAGAAACGTTCTCAAATATGGTTAAGTAATTTTAATCCTTTTAAATAAGCAATGACACGAGAGATCCCGTTATAGTAGTTAGAGACAAGGAGACTACATATTTGATGGAGCACTCCAAGACTTTAATTATTATTGAAAAGCGGAAGCTCATGGCATTGGATACGATCCAATATAATCATTCAATCATACGATGACAATTAATTCAAACGTTGGAGAAGAATGACCACATCTAATTTTGGAAAGGTTGTTTTCAAAATTATAAGATTTAAGTATCGGCTTAATTCTTTAATCATTGCTTAAAGGTTAATTAAATAGTCAATGTTTTGAATACGATTCAAAAGGTTAAGTGAACTATGTGATAAAGCTTAGATTTTCTTTATGAAAGGAAGTAAAGACAAAGCTCTTGTGATCTTTCTTAAGTCTTATAAAGACTACAATGAGAAACATATTTCAAGTGCTTAAAGGATTAAAAAGGAAAGTTAGGGCATATGCTTAAATAGAGAACTTATTGAAGTTTCTATTATAGGCAAGTGAGTTTAGATAAATCTATCTAAGTGAAAGTCAACTATTAGATATATGATATCTTGCGAGTGTGATTAAATTAGAAAGATTAAATGCAGACATGGAAGGTGAAGCAAACGTTGTAACACTTACCACATTCTGGATCTAGTAAACTGATAAGGGAACTAAATAAATGTTATTACGTTCCGGTTCTTATGAAGAACGCACTTTCAGTTATCCGTCAGGATTTAAGGGACAAATTCAATCGTAAAGAATAAATGTTATTCCGATAAAGTTGGAAGGTCACTGAATCTAACATACTAGATTGATGTCACTGTATAGTTGATATATGTGATGAGATCTCAACTAAATATTTGTATGGCTGTTATCCTTAATATTTGTGGTTGTTTTAGACATAGTCTCTCTGGAAGGAAAGCGTGTAACTAAACGTCATTCTGATGATGTTGAACCTTATGATTATGAATCATGTGGGTAATACGTATCTTATCTAAAGATGACTAAAATACCCTTTTATGAAAAGGTTATAAAATCTAGAAAGTTGTCCAAAGCCTAAACATACCGATGTTTGTTGGCTTGTGACAATTAATGCCACAAATAATTGTTTATTAGTCTCTACGACTATTTTTAGAAATAGTCAAGTGTACTCAGTAAAGTGCATAATTTGGATAGCCCGAAAAGTTCAAGCTAGTACGAATATGAGATTGATGAGCTACTTAGGAATTAATCTTCAATTGGATTGAAGTAATTAGTACCTGAAGGGTGTTTCAGAAGTCATCTGAAAAGGAATAAGATTCTTCCCTTGAAGAATACCATCTTTGGGATACGCAATTAGATTGTGTTTCCAAAATGGAAACAACACTTTATATGATAAAGGTGTGACGCAAGCCATTCGAAGTATCCCTTACCCGTTTCGGGATAGTGCCCTTATACTTAACCGAGTTCCAAAGAATAAAGGTTGAATAAATTCCATATTAGATATGGAAGAGGATAATGTCGAATCTATCTTAACCGATGATTTGAAGTTGTCATAAGCAAAGTCAGAAAGGCTTGGAGCCTAGTACGACATATGAAACTTGGTGGAATATCTAAGCAAGTACGCTAGATATTATTTACTCGTCCGCGGAGCAAAATATGTTTGTCTCCAAACATGCTGTCTTCTAGAGGAAGTGTTTCTTCCAAAAGAAACAGTGGGAGTAAATTAGGTCTCAAAAGAGTTTGAGAACCACAAAGATACATTCAACCAATGGAACATGAGCAGACGCCACAAAGTGATGAGGTGTAGAACACTGCTCAATGCACACAAAAGTTCTGCAAGTCTGTGGATAACCTCAAGCCTGAAAAGGCTGCCGGTATGTTCATCTTGAAGAATGAATATCTCACGACTTATGAAAGAATGTTTGAAAGGCAAGATTGAGAGATATGGCTAAGAGCCATAATATCTGAATTAAATTCCATATGTGACAACCAGGTTGTGAACCTAGTCTGTCTTACCTGGAGGGAATGTCCGTGTAAGGATGAGCCTAGTTCTATTCAGATAATACTTGTTATGACTTGGTATCATGACTATATGATAGTGTTGAAGACGTTGGGCAAACAGCTCGATGTTCACAGACGATAACATGATATGAGAGCCCACGAGATCCATTTATGGACTCAAACAAGTTTCTCTAGATGATTTCTTTGTTTGGTAATCAAAGGAGTTTGATTTAGTCAAAAGAAGGATATGCCCATGTGCAAGATGGATAGTGGGAGTGTGTTACGATTTTTGAGTAAGGTATTAGATATCTCTCTCAAGAATTGTCCCCCCATGTCACAGTCAATTAATGTTTGGTAGTTCAAGGTCTTTACGAAAGCACTTGGATTAGCAGCTCTTATATTAGAAATAAGAATCTATAGCGATAGATTTAACTGCTGTTAGATTATAGTTTACCTATATAGATGTGATGCTAAAAGTCTTTAGCATAGATCGCGACAGGGATACTGCAGGCTAGTGTTCTCAAGATCTATCTATGTTAGGACGTTAGTCCTAAAGAGAAGGTGAAAGATGATACTTATGGAAGGTCCCCTTTGCTTCTGCAATATGATCCATAATAAGAGTTATGCCAGATGTTCATACTGCATGAAGAGTCATGAGCAAGTATGAAAATTTGATGAATGTCGAGAATATCCTTAAACAAGTTAAGGATGGTTTCCTAGTTTATCGAAACTTGGAATCAGATAAATATAGTTATACAGACATATATCCTGAGTCTTATGAAGGCGAGTGGGAGCTATTGTCTAGGTTTGCAGTCACTTTGATTAGGTGATACAGTGAGCTGGAAATGTTCTTGGCTATGGGTCACTGTAAATTCTACAACCAGGCCAAAACACAGTAGTGACTTAGAGGCACAGCGGGAGTAGTACATGGATCTGGAAGGTTCATTCCTGAACCTTGTACGGTTTTTTTTTTTTTTTTTTTTTGAAGCAACTTTATTTTATTAAAAAACGGAATAAAGAGCTACAAAATTCAGTGCCATATCCCGGCCCGCCCCAAGTTTGTGTGATAGGGTACATAGCATGGCCTCCTTAAACCCTATGTGCGGCAAACCCAGTGAGGGAAAATCCACCACATAGGGAAGAGTACTCGCTCTATGTACCCCCAAAAAAGTCCCTATCCCATAAATAGTTACATAAGTGAAATTCAAAAGAAAATGAAAGATGCCGCCATGTACAAACTGCCCACGATCCCTGCGCATTGTATTGGGCCGAAGAAGCTTGCCAAGCGTCCTCGAAAAAAGCTGCCATGTCCTATCCATAAAACGGTCTTTGAAACTCATTGTAGAAGACCTGGATTGCACCCCTAGCAATGTGGTAGGGGTGCGTCCAGAGGTCTACATCTCCTAAGTCACTGTCATGTGTAAGCGCCATGTAATCCCTTCCAGAGGCTGAGGGAGCAAATGAAGGTGGAATCAAGCACCAATAGAGATATGAGCATAGCATTAGTGTGCAAGAGGAACAAAAACACCTGGAATGCACCCCTAGAAATGCGGTAGGGGTGCGTCCAAAAGTAAACATCCAAAAGCTGCAGTCCTGTGTGAGCTCCAGGAAGCCCGAAGAGGGTGATCTATCCGCAACACAAATATACCAAAAGTAAGGTAAACAACATGCATACACCAGACAGAAGTAGTGAGAAGGAACAATAGCACCTGGTCTGCACCCCGACAAACATGAGGGGGTGCGTCCATTTAATCTGGCATTGGCTGAGCACTGATACATCGGATATGAGGTGGTCCAAACAAATCATCATGCATAAGACGCCGAATATGTGATATAGTTAGTGGATTCATTGCTTGAAGCAAGGACCAGGGTCTCGTCAGAGATTCGTGTGTGTGTTGAGGCGGTTCCTTTGACTTGGTCATTTGGAACATGATAAGAAGATAGTCTGAGTCGTCACAGATAGCGATCCGTTTATGGCTAGGGCTAGTTGCGAATATTGCATGAGATTCTGGTGTTTCAACTTGGTCTTGTGTGTGCGAGTGATTGGTTTTAGGCCAAGTGGGAGATTGTTGGAATAGTGTCCTAAACCCAATCGGGTTGGACCGGATCTGACCGGGTCGGATCATTTCTACTATTTCTTTATGTTTATACATATATTAAATGGCTTTTCTGTTGTCATATATTTGTTCTTTTAAAGAACCAATTGTGAATTGTTATATGATAACGTCCTTAGTATTAAACTGTGGTAGAGAAACCATGATAGGTGATTATGGTTGATGAGATCTCTAATCACTTTAATAAGTTTGATACTTAAATGTCTCTAGGCTGATGTACTATTAAATAGGGCATTGATAGTATAAACAGGCTAGCACGTATTAGATGTCTTATGTCTTTAAGGAAAGAGATATATCTCGTCTATCGAAGTGTAGAGATGCTTGGACTGTACGTGGACGTGTATTAGAGAATGCGTAAATTAGACTGACCCACTTACACGGATAAGTGTCACACTATGTGACGGTTGTGTAATTATCCTTAAGACCGGAGTCTTCATGGTATCACGGTGTGGATTGTCATGCTTTGACACTATTGAGGTTTCCCCTAGCCACGGGACGATCATGCGGTAGTGATTGGGTATGATACTGAAGCATGCGGAGAATACATGATTGGTCGTCCGGGAATCGCTTATCCTATGATTGGGATCGAATATCCGAAATGGCCTTCTTATAAGGAATGTCTTACTCTCGTGAATCTTTGCAAAGTGGGAGTAAATGAGTTACTTCGAGAGAGCATGATATCCAGATTATAAGATACGGTCGTTGAAGTTTTGACACTCGACTAACGACCGTATGGATATTATTACAGCGATAGGATTGTATGTTACACGGTAACTGTTTCACATGAAAGGTAGTAGTCATTGCATTTGACTCTTCCGATGATTGGGGGTCACGGTGTGTTGCTAGACGCTATCCCGTGATCGTTAGGCATGAAGGGCATTTTCGTAAATTGCACTTTGTGTCTACGGCCAACATATTCGGAAACCTATCGGGTCACACACATAAGAACATCTAGCCGGATTAAAATGTGGTTATAGATGATAACCAAATAAGGAAAGTTTATCTCGAGACTATAAAGGTTATAGTGGTAAATTAATATGGTGGTATTTATTTATTATGAATAAATATTATACAAGATATTATTTATGTTGATTAATTAAATATACATATATTAGATATGTATGTCGAAATTTATTGTATATTGATACACATGGATTTTTCAAATTAATTAATCATGATATTATATTATTCATTAATATTAGATATTTGTGCATATATATTTGGTATATGCGTTTGGTGTATATTTGTGATATACATGAGTGCACTTGCAATATAAATAGATGAATATAGATTTATTTGTGATATATATATGTGATATAAACACATGTGTAAATTGATTTATGGTAATATAATAAAGTTAGTCAATATAAGATATTGACAATATCTTGGAAATATTCAATATAAGATATTGACAATATCCTAGATTTATTTAATATAAGATACTATAATAAATGAGATAAATCAATCAATTATATTTTCCTTATTTTATTGGTTAAAGGTTTTCTTCTCCTCCACACCTAGTAGGGGCGCCCCAACCACTATAAATAAGAGGTGGGTGTCAAGCTCTTTTGTACATCACAATTCCAAGAACTAATAGTTCTTGTGTAAAATATAGAGCATCCTATAGAGAGTTGGAGAGAGGGGAAAAGGGCCGGTCTAGCAACCGGAGTTTTCCAATAGCAATCCATGATGGGATTCCGGTGGGCTGTTCGTGTGGACTAGCGGTAGAGGCCGAACACTTGGGCGGCTCTATGCAGAACTACTCTCCTTAGACGGTCAAAGCATCGATCTTTTAGATCAACCAAGGTAACCACCGTCTACTAACTCGTTTGTTTATTGCTTAAACGAAGTCGATCCTGGTTAAAAGGAAATAAAATTTTAAATTCCGCTGCGTTCCCGCGTAGATTTCCTAACAGATATACCGTTTGCTGAGGTGACTGTTGCCGAACGATCCACTAAGATAACGTAAGGCTCATTTAGCGTAGTCTGCCGGTGCTGTTCTTAGGTAGCAACCGGTTTTAAGTGCGTCATGCTTGAGAGAGTAAGCCCACAATTTTATGAAGATTCGCTCGGGGGTGAGCTTTAATATGACGCCGAGCTGGAGTCGAGCGTATAAACGATTCTCTCTAGGGCTTATTAGACTGACTTCTAGCGTTAGGTTTTTCAGCGAGCAGGGCCAGATTAGACTGACTTCTTGCGTTGAGTTTTTTGGCGAGCAGGGCCAGATTAAACTGAATTCTCGCCTTATTAAGCGGATAGGCCTATGATGCCGCACTATTAAGCAAACGGTATTATGATTCCACGCTATTAAGTGGACTCAATGTCATTTTTAGTTGACATATGCTTGTTGAGTCGGACCTGCAGAGCTCAAATTGTCTGTCCTGCAGACTTTAATGAGTCCGACCTATGGAAAATGAGCCGATCTCTGGGATGACTGATGTGGATCTAGTTGAGGCTGGCTTCAAGGCCATAGAATACGCAAGCTTTCTTTTCTTACTTAAGTTTTGTACTTTGATTGTGTTTCTCACTTGCAAGGAACCTAGATTGGCCAGGATGTTTACCCGGGGCTAGGCAAGTTTTCAGCAATTACTGGAGATTCGATGAAGAAGGTTGCTGACCTACGGCCGACCAGTCTCTGTTGAATCCAATGATAAGGAGATCAAGGCTCTCCAGAAGAAACTCAAGGCT
This sequence comes from Gentiana straminea, assembly GCA_036785695.1. Classification (NCBI taxonomy): domain Eukaryota; kingdom Viridiplantae; phylum Streptophyta; class Magnoliopsida; order Gentianales; family Gentianaceae; genus Gentiana; species Gentiana straminea. Next base: position 5,468,970 of record JAVUPR010000224.1, on the reverse strand, counting down.
TTGGAGGTTAAGCTTAAGTCAGAAGAAAAGTTTGCTGAGAAGGTTGAGCTGGAAGCTTCTATTCTAGTTCGGATTGCTGAGGACATCAAAAAATATGAGGCTTCAGAGGAGTTTACTCAGGCTTTGAAGCGGTTTCTTACTCCGATCCTGAATCATGGATATACTTTAGGCACGGATGATGCAAAGGGTCAGGTCACCGACTTTGTCATGGACAACCTTCCTAGCAAGGCTATTTATAAGCCTGGGGTGAGTGTGGTCTATGACACTCGAGTGAAGGACTTCAATGCGGGGATAGACATTGTGTCCGAGTACTCTAGCCTTGCTGCCCCTGCTCTGACCTCGGCTCTTGCTTCTTCCGAGCCACCGCGGAGTCCAGCCCCCAGTTCTTATATCAGTAGGCTTATGGACATGTAGTATTTTTCTTTTTAAAATTTATTTCAAATGAAATTGTATTCTATACAATTTGATAATAAAAGTATTATTTCATTAAGTTCTTAGCCTTAACTTTATGTCGAGCACTTCTTTAATTACTTGTTTTAATCCTCACTTTATTTAAGTGCATCGTTAATGGTGAGGTATGTTGGCCCCCAGTATGCCATGTATTAACTTGTAGTTTTGGATGACATACTAATGGTTTTGTCATGTTTTTGCTCAGGTCTGTCTTGCAGTCATTGAATGCAGTTAGTCTTACTTGCAGACTTAAAAGATCTTTTTACAAACTACTTGAGTCCGACTTGCACAGACCAACTCTTTGAGTTCGACCACTGAACTAAGGGATGGTTCTTTACCTATGGTCATCGGTTCGAGTATGTCCCATAGACTTGGGATTTATCCTCTGCAAGTTTTTCTGAGTTCGACCTATGAACTCAGGTCAAATCTGTCTTGCAGATTTGATTTTAAGCGGAGCATGTACTATGGAGCTCGGAAGTTAGTCCTGCTGACTTGGAATTTGGTTTTGCAATATATGCTATTTTACTCTTGATGAGTTTTCATAATCAGAACTTTCATTTCATTTTATATCTGGGACGTCTTGCCCCTCGGTATGTAATGCACTAACTTATAGATTTTGGATGGCATACTTGGTTGTTTGTTTGTCTATTCTCGAGTCTAACCTATAGAATTAATTATTTGAGTCTGCCATGCAGACTTTATTACTTTGGTCTTTGCCGATCTTGCTGAGTCCGACTTGCGGATCTCAGGTGTCAGCCTTAGCGATTTGAGTGAACTCATCCATGCTGAGCTCGGCTTGTCTGGCCGGCAGACAATTTAGCAAAAATGTTTGTTTGGTCCGAGGCGGGGAGCGCGATGTCATATTTTGGCAGACTGAGTCAGAAGTTTGCTGACTTCGCATATTAGATTTCTGCGAGTTGGGTCAGATTTTTTAGACCTTGAGTATGTTTTGTTGAGCCCGACTTGGTGGAGCTTAGATATCATATTTTAATGGAGTCAGAAATATTTCTCACTATTTCAGTGAGTTTGAGCTTTTGCAAACTCGATATAGGCGTGTCTGTCCTGTAGAACTTAATGACAAAATACACAATGGAACGAGTCAATATTATATTGAAATGGCGTTAAGGCGAACCTGATGGGATGATGTCCTTAACGCGGGCTTGACCGCATGGTGCACCAGAGGTGCAGTTGATTGTACCGATGTGACGATGGCGTTTAGAGTTGTGGCATTCATGGCAGCCAACTACTCTGCATATTGTTGGGCGAGCTGGGCCAGTTCTGCACTGACTTCCCACATTTTGTTGGGCGAGCTGGGCTTGTTTTCACTGACTTCCAACAATGATTTTTTGCCGAGAAAGGCCAGACTTGTCTGACATCCCGGATTTTGTTGAGCGAGCTGGGCCAGACTTGTCTGACTTCCTGGACTTTGTTGAGTGAGCTGGGCCAGTTTGTACTGACTTCCTGTATATTGTTGAACGTGTGTTTGTCTTGCAAACTCAATAAAGACCATGTGTAATGGAAAACAAAATAATAGTAAGTTAATGTACCATTTGCTTATTTGGCGTAATCTGTGGGTGCTGGGCTTAGATAGCGAGAGGACTTACATAAGATTTGCTTGGGTGAGAGCTCCAGATATGATGCCGAATTGAAGTCGGTCTTATAAAAGATTCACTCGAAGGCGAGTTCTAGATATGATGTCGAGCTGAAGTCGGTCTTATAGAAGATTCGCTCGAAGGCGAATTCCAGATATGATGCCGAGATGAAGTCGGTCTTATAGAAGATTCGCTCGAAGGCGAGTTCCAAATATGATGCCGAGCTGAAGTCGGTCTTATAAAAGATTCGCTCGAAGGCGAGTTCTAGATATGATGCCGAGCTAAAGTCGGTCTTATAAAAGATTCGCTCGAGGCGGATGAACTTATTTGATGAAAAGAAAACGCTATTTTGATGACGAACTGACCTTAGGTGAGTTCTAAAAATAAGAAGGCTCTTCCCGCCACCCTTGGTCGGGAGAGTTCCGCAAATAAGAAGGCTGGAGATTTCGTGTCTGGAGAGTTTGAGAGCTCTGATCTTAGAGAAATTAAGAGCTCGGCTTGGATCTTGTAACTTGGAGAGATTGAGAGCTCGTAAATTGAAGAGCTTGAGAGCTCGAGCTTGGAGAACTAGAGAGCTCGGCTCAGAGCTTGAAGAGCTCAGGAGCACGGCCCGGATAGAGCTGAAGAGCTTAGATCTTGGCTTAAAATCCTAGCTTCAGTATCATGCTTGAAATTTAATATTCTTTGATTTCATGGCCATTGTATTTCTCTGTTGGATCCCTGAATCTTGCCGAGGCAATAGATCTTAATTGCAATTTCATTGAGCAAGGCATGATTCGAATTGGTTGGTGCTATAGTATAATTTTTTGCTTTACAGATTACTATCTAGATCCAGAAAGCTATATATTTTTGGAACACCTCTAATGGCCCTCTTCGAAAGTTTAATTTCATACGTTTCCGGCGGCGGAGCCTCCAGTTAGATTGATGATCCACCTTCTAGATTCTTGATGATTTTTATTAGGATTCTTCCCTTTTTTGTTTTTAATTTATCCGAAGGGAAAAAATGCAGTCATACACATTGATTTTGATCAACATTTTCTTCTTCCACAAATTCCTCTTTTCATATTTTAATAAACATCATAAAATCCGACTTGGATTTCATTGCATCTATTGCTCCTAGCCATGATTGATTTGATCAATTTCTGGAAATAAACCGCCGATATGAATGCTGTGCTTTTTGCAGCGGTCTGGTTGCGTGTTCTTGGTATTGGATTTTGAACAAAGTTGTCTATAGGATGCCCTTCTTCTAGTGCCATTTGACGATGCTGGAGATCGTCGGGTAAAAAATCCGGGTCTTGTTTTTCCTAGTGACAATTTCTTCTATGGTGGAACCATAAAAACGATGTGAAACGGGGGGTGTTTGGTGGTGGTTTAGACTGCACTTGAGATGTTATTTCTCAAGCTGCCTACGTATCCAATGTGTGTATTGGAATCAAGTCTTCGTAGTTCCTTTGGGATTGTTTATATAGAGGTGCTTGTGCCTAGTGTTTGCGTGTAACGTGTCATTGTTGGACTCTAATGCCGTGTTTCATAAGGAAGAGATAATGATTATTTGATCTCCTTGACTTTAGGGGATAATTATGGACATATATTTGAATGCCAGGATCAGAGTAGTTATGATTTAAGATTCTTTATGTATTTATTCGATTTATCTTGCACGTGGGGAATTTGGTCTAAGGCGGGCTTAGGCCGACCTGTAGGGTTGGACATGGGTAGGTTGACCTTATGCCTCGGCCAACATTTAGTGGTAGGGGAGAGAGTGGCCGAGCTTTCTTCGCTCAGATACTGGGGATTCTGGCCCTTAAGGTGGACTTTCTCTATCTTCATTTATTGTTGGATCACTGTTGGGGGTGACACGTGGCGAGGTGCTGATCTTACCTCCGTCAGTTCCTAAATTTTCTTTTGATGATGATCTAACTTTTGATTTGGCTGTCTCTGGATTATTGAATGTATATATGGTTGCAAGGTTGTCAAGAATTTTAGAGGTAACCAAGGAATGTTGATTACTTAGAGTATATAAGATCCGCATTCATGCAATATGCTGAGATTAGGTATTATTTGGTTTGACTATTTTAAAATTGTACTGTTTTCCCTAAAATTAAAACCCGACCTGTTGCGTCGTATATTATTCCTGATGAATTGATTATGATTCTTCTAAGTTGATAGAGGTTAATTTCTTTTTCTTCTCAAAAGCTATGAGTTTTAATTCTTTTGTTTCTCCTTTGTTTAAATTTCCGGTGCTTAATCTCAGGTCGAAGGCCGTTGCGGCTTCAACAGATGCCATGACGGTAGAGACAGATGGCGCTGGTGATGGTGCCAATGTGTCTGTTGGCGGCGGATCTTGAAATTATAGGGTTCTTCATCATCTAATTGGACCATTGGTAAGTCTGAATAAATAGACCTACGATGTTTTGTATTTTGCCGTATGATTTTTTGATTTGGTTTTCTGCAAATTCTAGCTGCTCGAGGCATGGAATATAATGTTGATTAGAGAAGTTTGGCGAGTTACTACTCCCAGATTGTGACCGATTGGAAGGAGAATGTGCAATATTTGTGTTTCATCAAAATGAAAAGTGGGTACATATTTTTTTAGTCATTATGTGTTCAGTGTTCAGTATGTGTATGGATCAATAACTTTCTTATGCTTTCTATTTATTTATTTTTACTTTATTTTTTTGTTCATTGTTAAAAGTTTGAATTCAATTACTCTTGGTACTGGTTGTTTGATAATTCTTTGTTGGCTGCTAGATGGTTGCTACTTTGATGAGAGGTTAGATATTAAATCATGTTGGATATATTGTTCATATTTCCTTTTTTTAGTTTGTGCAATTGCTCCGTACGTATAAAAGAAAAAAAGACAACATAATATTTCAGCTCATAGGGTGGGTTAGGCAACTCTCCGGAGTCCGGATTGTTCACAAAATTTTTTGGATTTTTCTTTTTGATTTTCAAATACTCAATAATTTCCATAAGCACAAATTCCATTCTTTATAGGTCCGAAAATTCGTTCACAAAACAATTCATCCTTTTGTAGGCATTAGTGAGTTCTTTTCTTTGATGTAGTTTTTATGTTCATATTTCATTTAAATATTAGATAGGGAGATATTCTCTTATTTAGATATTTTGATACATTTTCTTAAACCATTCTTATCTTCTTTTTGGTTTAATTAGTAAATTGGTTTACAAACTCTAGGCATTTTGTTGTAATCGAATCTCTTCTAAAATTGAAAATGGAGAGAATTCGGAATCTTATGTTTGCAGTTTTACGGTATGTATCCATGCCCTTAATCGGATATCCTTCCTCTTCAAACTCGGAATCTTCAAATGATCCAAGGCTTCCTGAAGATCAGATTACCGAAATCCTTCTACGTCTTCCGTTGAAATCACTTGTGAAATTCAAGTGCGTTTCAAATTTCTTTCTCAAGCCCACACTTTGTTAAGTGCCATTTTCCACATCTTCAAAGGAAGGTCATTATTTTACTAATCAACTCTTATTCACTGCTCCTTATTCTGGTATGAAGCATTGCTCTCTTTATTCTCTGTTGCACGGCCATTTTACCGATGCTTCTGATATTGATTATCCGTCAAAGAAGCCCGGCCATTTCAGGTTGTAAACTCCTATTGCGTATGCTAGAATATTTAAGAGTTTTCACTTCTATATCCCTTATGATGGAAGCTTATATATTCTGAAGATCATGATCTCTAAAATTACCTACTTTTTTAGATCTCAAAGTACGCCCTGAGTATGATGCCTCAAGGTCTGTCAGTGACTCGACGAGTACCCAAAATCATATCCTTTCGGAGACCAAGCCTTGCATTTTGATAGGGATGAAGGTCATCCTCCGGTGGCTGAAATCAAAGTGTCACGAGGCGTCACCATTCTCTCACGCTGCTTGTGTCAACAGTATAGGCCGCGGGATCGGTTTTCACCTTCCCCGCACCCGCTCGTTATTTTGAAAAATAGGTAGTCTCATTAGGATTTTGGAATTTCTTAATAATCCGAAAAACAATAAATCATGAATATTTAATTAAACCTCCCACTAGTTCATTGGTTCCAAATACCGTCCAACTAGTGTCACTATATTCATGATTTTCCAATTTAATGGATTTATTACAATTCTTTGTATAGACACTACACAATCAAATATCTTCAAGAATTTCATAACTCTTACACATTAGGACTTAAGAATTTTCCACTTATTCGAAAAACAATAAATCACGAAATTTAAACTCCCACTAGTTTATCGGTTCCAACGTCTAACTAGTGTCACTTTCCCTGATTTTTCAATTTTCTGATTATTTAGAAATCTCTTGTGTAGACACTACACAACTAAAATTCACCGAAGAATTTTATAGTCCTAATCTAGTCAAGATAAAACTTCAGGATCTTAGAATTTTCCAATAATCCGAATACAATAAATCATGAAAAGCAATCACCAACTAATTGGTTCCAAATACTGTGTAGTTAGTATCCCTCTTTTCACGATTTTCCAAATTTTAGATCATTAAAATCCTTTATATATGGCCACTATGTTAGGATCAAGCGCTTACCGTTCTACTAAAACCAATTGGTATATGTAAAGGTGCTACTATATTTCCTTATACATTTAAGAGTGTGGGAAATCTCTCCCAACACTATAAATTGTGAAAATAATGTTCACACCAGGGCTCGATCTCAGGACCTCTGGCTCCGATACCATGTTAAACTACCACCTCTCCCAAAAGCTTAAGCTGATGGGGAGGTAGATAATTAAAATCTTATATACTTTAACACAATGCATAATCAAAATTCTCAAAGAATTGTAGATCCAAAATCAAATTTACCTTACCGAGTAAAATTTAATTTTTTCATGTGAATTTTATATCCAAATAAAATTCCGTTTGCTGAATTTATTTAATTAATTACATGTTCATACATGCCTAATTAATTCCAAAAATAATTATCTACATGTGTGCATGTCTAGGAGTGAAATTCATGAATGTTGTTCATGGTATGGTATGACATGGTTATATCACATAATCACCGAAGGAAAACAAATGCGGAAAAGTAAACGATTGAGATGGATAGGTTGGTACCTCCCGTACCAAATCTATTACAAACAAGAAAAACGGAAAGATTCACTGAGTCTTCATCTTCATATTCAACTGGGCCCCATATTCTGAATCTGCTCGAACTTGGATCCCTTCAGCCCTTTTTTTGGAACTCTCAACACATCGAGAGTGGTTCTCGCCACATCAAGGGAATTTTTTTTTCTTTTGCCCTGCTCTCCAGGAAATCTGTCTCTGCTTCGTTCTTCGTGCAACAGCTTTCAGCAACGCAGATTACATAAAAACTATTGCCAATCTATTCTATTTCTATTAAGAAAAATAAAACAAAACAATAATTTACATGGTGGCGCCCTACCACAAAAGATGTAACAGGTAAACAAGTACCAACCTCTAATCCATCTCCTCAACCAAAACATTCAACCACGCAATATATATAACGAATATATAAAAGATGCAACTTTATTCAAATGCAACTCCACTTCTAAGTAATTAGTTATGCATTCAAAATCGAAAACTCATTTTAACCTTTCTATGATACCACATGTTAGATATGCAGAAACCCGAATCATGATCCGGAAAATGAAAAAACTTGAATCCGGAAATTTTCCGGCTCCCGCCGCATCGAGAGTGGGTTCCGATGCATCGAGGGTTTTTCCATTTTTAAGATCGTCGAGATCAAATCTGATTCACAGCACCGTTCGAGACAATCGATCATGCGCAGAGGAAACAACAAATTAAATTCATTTATTATTATACCACGATATGATTCACATAATTAATTAATATAATCTACAAGAAGCTTTGATGATTTACCCAACTAAAGAGAAGCCGTGATCTTCTGAGTTGTATCTCTAAGCGATGATTGGTGGACGTTGATTCCGTATTTGAACCTCCTCGAATATGCTCCAAGAAAATCCCTAGTTTTTCTTCTCCTGATGGCTAGGACAAGAAACTAATTTTTCTCTGATGTAGCCCAATTCAAGAGGAATATTGAGTCTTTTATTGAGTCTTTTAATTAGTCTTTTATTATCCCACATTGGTTAATTGTCTTTTATATTATTATTATTTTTATTTATTGTTATTTTGTCCCACATTGCTAAAATGGCAATTGGACTCGGAGTCTGTAGCCTATATAAGGCATTTCCTTCTATTTGAATAGGTAGCTTATTATTGAATCAAAAAACTATTTTGGTTGAAATTCAGAGATTGAATTTTCATCATAAGAAACTTTCAGAGATTGGGTTTCTTTCAAGAAGTTTTCAGAGATTGGACTTCTTTTGATTATCCTGAGACGGGGTAATTGGTTGGTGTTCCTGAGATGGGATCACCGTAGTAAATATTCTGAGATGGAGTATTTACATATCCTTTTTGTTATTTTCGTTTTATATTCAGAAAATCCATAAAAAATATACTTTTCATTGCTGAATCGTTTGCTGTGCTTTAATCAACGATCCTACGAGATTCGGTTTACATCAAGTGGTATCAGAGATCAGGCGATTAAAGTAACAACAGCTGCTGCGTTCTTGACAGAAATCTGCCGCGTTTTCTTAAAGTTCCTGGCGTTCTTGAACCCTAACTGCATCCGCCGTTTGAACCCTAATTGCTGCTACATATTACAATCGCTGAATCGCTGCATATTACATCAAGGAACCCTACGTATTGAGGTAAATCAAGCGTGACATATTATTCTTGGTCGAAACCCTAATTTTTCTGCTCTTAAAATCTGACTGTCCGACTTTGTTTCCAATCGTTCCCTATTCAAAACAAGTCTAAAAATCCTCAAAATTTACGAGTAGATAGAACATTGTATTGGCTATCTTTTGTCTCTTTGGCACTTTAGCAAATTCGGATTTTATCTTGATCAAATTTGGATCGGAATATTCTGCTCGATTTTCTGGAACAGCTTGTAGTCGACCTTGTTTTTAGGGAGTTGTGGTGGTCGGAATTGAATGAAATTTTGTGAGCACATAGGAAATTCATTGTTCTACAACTTTGATTCTTTGAGTTTTTTCAGAGTCCCGACCGGTTTTGCACAATAGTCGCCGTCACCTAGTTGACTGTTTCTGTCAAAACCCGTAACCCGAGAGTGACCTGTTTACGAATTCAATTTGAGTGGGTTATACCTGTCCAAAAATTCTGAAACTTAACAGTCTTAACCACAATTTCGTTCTCTACAATTTTTGTTCTTTGTGTTTTTCCGAATTCCATACCCTTTGGTCGTGACAAGAACCCTAAATTATTGCTGGGACGAAAATTTTTGTTGCGAAATTTACTGCTGCGTTTTCTTGAAGAATTTTGCTTCTGCGTTTCAATTTTCTGTTCTTGAAGTCGTAATTCTTCATTCACAAGAACCCTAGTAGCAGCCGCGTTCAAAACCCTAATTTCGAGAGGAACCCTAAGTATTGAGATGAAGTTGGGTCGAGGTGGTATGTTACGTTACAATGGTTATGAGTGCTATATGGAATATGATCCCGAACTGGATTATCCGGCTGCTATCAAGAAGGCCGACGCTGAATTTGTCAAGGAACAAAATGACTACTTCGCAGAGCAAAGACGCATACAGGCACAACGACATTGGCATGATAATTTTGCAACAGGATTGTCACGTATTGAACAACTCTTGAAAGGATATATTGCTCAGTCCGAACGAGAGGCAGAGAAACGGAAGTTCGAACGTGCCGAACAGCTAGAACAGTCCGCACGAGCGGCAGAACAACGGAAATTAGAGGCAGAACAACGGAAATTAAAACGTGCAGAACGTTGGAGGAAATTAGACGCACAGTGGAAGGCGGACGATGACTTTTTCTTTATCACGGATTGTGTAACACGTGAAGAAGCTATGGCTGGAAAACCGCCCAAATTCTCTCCTTCACGTGCTCAATCGAATAAACAGGTTATTCCCAACCCCCCTACGGCTGTGGTACACGAGGAGGAAGAAATTCTTATTGTTGATTCAGCCACGGAAGAGTTCATTGAGGTTCCTAATGCACTTACTAATGATGTTGTTCCAGTTGCTACTATTGATTCTCCTTTACCGGTACCCGACCATTCTGACGAGATTGCCGACGTCAAGGTGGATATTAGTGTTGACCCGATCACTATGCCCGTGGACTTACTTGCTGAATCGATTGTGGTCTATCCGGGGACTGAACCGGTGCAATCCGATGGTTCAAAGGTGCACTCGGCAATTTTAGTTGCTGATTTGAAAGCGTTACAAGCGCCCCATGTATATGTGGATCCATATTTACAGCATTGCCGCCCTTTGGATTTTGTTGTCGCTGATTTCTCCACTCGCACCATTCCATGTTTTTGCGATGTTGTGATTCTGAGTTTCTCTGTGGTTGAGTGGACGTATGGAAGCACGATATTTGTGTTCGATCCGGGTTGATTCGAGGACGAATCCTTTTGAAGCGGGAGGGAATGATGTAGCCCAATTCAAGAGGAATATTGAGTCTTTTATTGAGTCTTTTAATTAGTCTTTTATTATCCCACATTGGTTAATTGTCTTTTATATTATTATTATTTTTATTTATTGTTATTTTGTCCCACATTGCTAAAATGGCAATTGGACTCGGAGTCTGTAGCCTATATAAGGCATTTCCTTCTATTTGAATAGGTAGCTTATTATTGAATCAAAAAACTATTTTGGTTGAAATTCAGAGATTGAATTTTCATCATAAGAAACTTTCAGAGATTGGGTTTCTTTCAAGAAGTTTTCAGAGATTGGACTTCTTTTGATTATCCTGAGACGGGGTAATTGGTTGGTGTTCCTGAGATGGGATCACCGTAGTAAATATTCTGAGATGGAGTATTTACATATCCTTTTTGTTATTTTCGTTTTATATTCAGAAAATCCATAAAAAATATACTTTTCATTGCTGAATCGTTTGCTGTGCTTTAATCAACGATCCTACGAGATTCGGTTTACATCATTCTCTCATTTCTCTCACTAAATGGCGCAGGAAATTGTGTGTTCTTGTGTTGGGAGGAACTCTCCTTATATAGGAAAATCACAAGGCTTGGGAGTATATCCCTTTCACAAGACAAATATATTTTCCTTAAAGAAAATATATTTTCCATTGAATAAGAAATAATCTTAGGAAAATCAATCTCTTTATTTATGAAGGATGTAGGAGCTCAGATCTAAACGAGTTAGATCTACGCGCAGCGGATGGATCACGACTTATATACCACAATACATAATTAAAGGACTTAAACTACTACAAGGGGGTTTATGTTACCAATATCGGGAAGAGAAGCCTTGATCTTCCGATGTGTTCTCCAAACGGCGGTTGGTGGACACCCTTCTTGATACACGAACCTCCTTGATATGCAACACCAAGAAAAACTTAGAGTTTTTCTTCTTCTAAAACCCTAGACAAGAAAACTAATTTTTTTCTCTCTTTTTAAGTGTGTAGGTCGAAATTTACCACCCGATTACCCTTGGAATAACTCTCCTTTTATAGGAGAGTAAATCCTTGGTCTCCAAGTATTAATTAATTAAATAAATAATTAATTAAAAAAAATAAAAAGATATTTTCCTTAATAACTAATTGTGACATGTATTGACCAATAGGAAATCAAATAACAAGTCATCCAACCAATCATATTACAAGAATATCTTTTATTTTCCATATCACAAAAAATTAATTCTTGTGATAATTAAAGAGGAGTTGGCGCCACACTTAGGATTAATAAGCCCACAAAAAATGTCTTTTATGTGTATTATATTATTTAGGCCACCTAAATAATATCCATGCATATCAATTAATTAGCCCAGCCAATTAATTATCACTGAGGCCCAAATAACAAGATTATTAGTCCGAATTACAGAAGCCACATCGGGGACCATGGACCTATAACCAGTAGCTCCAATAATTAATTATTCATCGAACAGAATAAGTACATTAATTATTAATTCCGGGATTACGCCACCATAAACCCGAAACTGAACTCTACCGATTATAGATGTATACTTATACTCAACCCATAGAGTGAATAAGCGTCCATTGATATAATCACTATATACGGATTAGCCCTCCATAGACTGTCCATTCTAAGTGGGAAGTCTCCGTGAACCCGACTCAGAATATCTTATCCTTATTTACCATTAACCCCCTGATGATCAATTAGTACACATATCTGACTAGTAGCTAATTAGTCAAATGTGAACTCCCGGGTTCGATCACTTTCTTAGGGCTAACAAATAAGGGGATCGTCTCTCTACTTCCCGCGGGGAAGGAATGGATTCCATGTCGTGAAAATCAGAACTACTCATTCATCAGGAGATAGTGCCAATGAGAAGTGGCTTGGAACACATATACAAGTGAACCGTAACTAACACATCAAACACTACCCCGAGACAAGCAGCACCCTGTGATCACCTCAGGATTAAGGTTGATCCATATATGATCATCTAATGATTTAATAAGATTCCTCGATTACGGAATTATACCGAGAAATACAGATTAAATCGGTCCAGTCCTATATGAATGCCATCATATATAAATGCCCCACGTAGGTACCTCTACCGACAAATCCGTATAAGACTATCACACCCTAAGGTGTTACGGGCGCATTATTGGTGTTTTAATCAAGAGACCCTAAACTCGATTAAGTTCACCACGGACTAACGAGCTTAAGCATATCTCCACTAACTCAATCCTCACGTGTAATCCATACACTGAATTAAGTGGTTACATACAGATATACTTAGGGTTTGCAGCAGTGTATTACTTACAAGCACAAAGCAAGTAATAAGGTGAGATAAATTCTCTCATCCATTAAAAACAATTACACAAATTGTCTTTCGGGCACTACATCTAACAATTTAATCATTAATTATTTAACAAATAAATAATTAATTTCACATTTGATATAATTAAGAAAAATTTCTTTTCCCAATTTTTCCACATGTGGCGCCATATACTGCCACGGAACAATAGAAAATATATTTTTTATTTTACATATTATTTACCGAATAAATAATATTTTGCATATTAATTAAATAGACTTACTATTTAATTTATTCTTGAGGTTCCACCATATGAAAATTCACTCGCGTGTTAGGAGCCAACCCGGGGATCATGGACCTATAACCTGCAGCTTCAATAAACCGAATAAAAATACTCATCGAACAAAACATTTCATTCAACTTATTAATTCTGGAATTAAGACACCGTAAAACCGAAATTGAACTCTTTCGATTATAGACTTATTCTTAATATGTCGAGTCAATAAGTGTCCATTGATATAATCGTTACATAAAGACTAACCCTTCATTACCTATCCGTAATGAAGCGGGAATGTTTCTGTAAACCTTATTCATTACATCTTATCCTTATTTATCATTAACCCAAAAGTGATCAATTAATTTATAACCAATATGAACTCGGTCGATCGATCAGTTTCTATGATTAACAAATAAGGGGATTGTCTTGCTACTTCCTACAAGAAGGAATGGATTCAATATATGTGAAACACACACTACATACTCATTCCCGAATAGTGCTAATGCAGATGTGATTCAAACCGCTCCACTTAGCAATCGTTAACGAACACATCAAACCGTAACTTGAAACAAGCAGGATTCTGCAATCACTTTGGCATTAAGGTCCATATATTATTATCTTGTGATTTAATAATATTTCTCTATCATGGAATTGCATTTGAAATGTCGATTAAATCAGTCCAGTCCTATATGACTACATCATATATAAATGCCCCACTTAGATAACCAATATCAATGGTCCGGATAAGACCGTCATACCATAAGGTGTTCTGGGCGTATTATTGGTGGGTTAATCATTAGACCCCATACATTGATTAAGTTCACCACAGACTAACGATTTAAGTGTATCACCATAAACTCAATCCTCACGTGTGACGCTCACTAACTTATATGGCTACATATGATACAACCTAGGGTTTTCGGCAGCGTATTACTCACAAGTACAAAGCAAATAATAAGATGGTAATAATTATATCATGTATTAAATAAAAAAATTACATAAATTGTCTTTCGAGAACTACTACCAACAAAAGGTTGGGTCGTATATGTACCAAAAGTTCCCAACTATATGTCATGGTTAGTCACATAATTGACACACTGGACTAGAATTGTTTTTGCCTACGTTCCTTCCTCCACCTTTACTACCGCTTCCTCTTCCCAATTGAAAAAAGGTCATTCAGTTCTTATTTGTGCCTTTGAATCGTGGCTTGCAACCCACAGATTTAGCCACTTCCAAAATAGTTTAGGTTTGGTTCAGATCGAGGGTAATTATGGGATTGAATCAAGCCATGAGTCTTTCACGAGTGATCATCTGAGATTCAACCTCATTCCATAATAGAGATCTACTGCATGAGGTTATATTCATAATAACATATTCATATTCTTTCCTCAATCTTCCAAGAGTTTCTAAGATCAATTCTTGTTTAGTAATGGGGTAACCGGTTGTGAGTCCATCAGAATAAGACTTCATTAATTCAAGGTAATCCATCACATATTGTGACAACTTTTCTATCTTAATGAGTTCTTTCCTGAACTCCAACATCTATGCTTTAGAGTTGCTGCTGAACAAAGCATCTAGAGTTGTCCAGATTCCATTTGCTGAGTTACACCTCATAATTTCAACCAGAGCCTCTTCCTTCATATAACTTATGAGCTATTCCATCAAAGTTGGTCAGTGTTGACCAATTCTTCACATGCATAGTTTGGAACTATATAATCATAGCTTTAAGAGGCTCCACATGTTGGGATGAACTGGTTGGCTTAGCTATGGTTCCCAGGCGGTGACCTTCTAGCTTATGTCCACAGACAACATGCAAGATGGTTGATTTCCACAGTAGATAGTTTAGATATCTAAACCTTAATGGTACAAATCTTGTTTTAATTGCTGCAAATGGATGCCAAATTAGAATGATTAAGTAAAATTGTGTCACATATGGTCATTAAAAAAGGATGAACCGGAAGAAAGGTGCATTTAAGGTGTGGAAATAAGATTCCAAATGAAGATTTTTTCATGGTTTGAGCTATGGTTGATGTGGTGGCTGCTGCAACTGGCAAAAAGGATACAACAACTAATGTAGTTGTAGGTGGTGGACCTCCGGTGGTAACGGCACTGGACATTGTAGGTGTGATAGCAAGTTCAGTAACATGATGATTCAGTAATAAAGAGTAAACTGATTATCGTGAATGGTAGAGAATCGAGGTTAAAGGAAAGTTTCTAACCGACAATTATTTAGTTTCTACCCTTAGTCGGTTTTAGTTTTAGAACCTGTTGTACTTTCTTTTGAGATCTTTGTATAAAATACAAGTGTTGTATCTTTTCTTTTGGAACATCGTACGTTGTAAGCTTTATATTGTTGTTGTAAGCTTTTCCAATCTACCCCTAGTCGGTTTGTATTCCATTCTTAGTACCATTTACGATGTTCTGCTGAGTCTTTTTAGCTTCCGTTTGCTAAACTCGATACGAAGACATAAAGGCTGGTGTATAATATTAAATTTATTTAATGCTATACGCACTGAACGTTTCTTTCTGGAAAAGGAACCGGTATCCGGGAGCGGGGCGTTAAAGTTGTTATGAGAGCGAAGCATTCCTTGTTGTCATAGGCTTCCTTCCCTTTAAGTTAAGATCTCTTTAGACCACATAAGACCATTCTAATCCTTCCTGATCCAGTAGAATGTTAGGTAACCTTAGAGATGCTTGTGTTGGTAAGTTTGGAATGGGACGTTTTAGGGCTCAGCAAGAAGCGAATGGTTTGCTTCAAGATAGCTGTGTGTCAGTTGGAACATGTTGATCAGTTTGAGAATCTGGTATCCCACCCCAGGTTTAGTAAGAATAACCTCAAGGATCCCTTGGTTAAGACAACATCTTTGGATAGAGTAATCAAGGTTGCTAGGATGTTACTACAAGTGATATGTTGTGTTGGATTCTACTGTTGTAAGAACAAAGTTATAGTTTTGAATTCTACGGCCTTGGTGTGTCTCCTGGTATAGGTTGACTATTCAAGAATTTGTCTACTTGGACTGTTGAACTAGGAATGTGTTCTTCCTAAGAAGGGAAGACGAGTACAAGATTGATTAGTGTGGTGTCAGTGGTTCAAGAGTGGTTAATCAGTTTTTTGTTTTGTGTGAACAAGGGTTTGAATGGTTTGGGAAGCACTAGAGTGTTGGTTCAGTGGTTAGTGATAGCAAAATAACTAACTGCTAACTTTAACCGACAGAGTATCGAATCAACAGTAGTATAATGGTAACAAGGTCGAATCCACAGGGAATAACGTTTAAGTACCAAAGTCGACGTAGAACTTAGTTCAGGTCAAGATTATGGTAGGGAGATATTACACTAGTGCAAAAGTAAAGATTAACTAACGGTCGTAGTTCTAGTTATTAAAAGGTATAGCCGAATTATGATTCAACGAGTTATTTTTACCCCTAAGGGAAGACTTGACAAGGAGCGTGTATTAACCAACCTTCCTTTCCACAGTAATTTTAACGACATCCACGGGTGCCAACTCCTAATTCTGGTGTTAAGATCTGAACAACTCTCACTCAACACCCTATGTGAAGTTAATTAATTTTCCCTTTAGAGAACCGATTAACCTAACATGATTACGCTCTTAGAGTCGCTCGAACAACGATGACAAACCTCTGTATTGGAAACGGTTCTAACAACTAGGCCGAATCTACACAACGATCCCAAAACCCCTTTTCCCACATCTCACCGCAAAATACATTTATAGGTTCGATATGTGTGACGATGAACTAAATGATCGCTTTAATTCAAAAAACGTTCGATTAAGTTTTAGGACGTGGATTACTCATTAAAACATTATTTTACGCGCTACACAACTCCCGTTTAATCCCCCTTAGGGCGTTTTTACTCGTTTTTACATAATTCGACTATACGTACGTTTAGCTATTCATTTTGACGATAATAACGGAATGATTAACGGAAATTATATTAACGACGAAAAGTAAAAGCGAATTCATTTTTTATAAGTACATATATATATTTATATATATAGATATATAGTTATATAGCTAATAATATATATAATTGCATAAAAGTAAATATACTATATATATATATATATATATATATATATATATATATATATATATATATATATATATATATATATATATATATATATATATATAAGTGCGTAAAAGTAAATACGTAAGCAAATGCGTAAAAGTAAATATATATATATATATATATATATATATATATATATATATATATATATATATATATATATATATAAGTGCGTAAATAAAATGCGTAAGTAAAATGCGTAAAAGTAAATAAAAGATCGAAACAACGAACTATTGATAACTATACTATTACAACGGTATTTTAATTAATTTATATAAAACATATATATATATATATATACATATATACGTACATAGACATACATATATCTTATATATATATATATACGGCCCGAATAAGATAAAAAGAAGAGGGAAGAAAATGGAAATAGATCTATATATATATAGAAATAAAATTACCCGATTACAACTGTTGATTCCGAGATCGTAGTCTTCCGGACATTACAACGACTTCAAAGAACACCGAACTTCCGATAATTTCCCGAGCATTACAACGATACTATTATTTCTACAATTATCTCGGCATAAGGCCTCTATATAAACTAAAAATTAAAAAGAAATGAGGAGAAGATAGATATATATATATACGCTATGTATATATATAAATGGTACATCCGTTCTGATCTCTGCTGCTCCTCTATTTATAGAAATGAGGTTGAAGGCCGGCCCGGGCCGGAGGTTAGACCGGACCGGTCCGGAATCATCATGAGTGTAACAACTCATCACATTACGGATCCTTCGATATGATAATTATGCAATTAAAACTTGTAAAATTCGTATCTTGAGTTGTAGACCTCCAAAAATTGCAAACGAAATGCCAAAATTAAGGTCTCGAGAAACTCTACAACTTTCATGAAGGACACGTTTTCAGAAAACGCCTTTTTGATGACCTCGTGTTCCTCCGAAGATATTTCGGGATTTTTACGAAATTGAATCAATTAGCCACTTGACCACCATTTGAGTTGTAGAAGTCCGATTGACTTGATTCAAAATCCATTGGAAAGCGTTCTGGAAGATATACAACTTTTATGAAGGAAACTTCTTCGAAAAATGTCGTTTTGATGAGCCATTCGTATTACGAAGATATTTCGGGATTTCTACTAATCCGAATTGATTAGTCAATTGACCATAACTTGAGTTGTAGACCTCCAATTGACGTGATTCAAAGTGCGTTGGAAAGCTTATGTGAAGATCTACAACTTTCATTAAGAAGTCATCCCCTGAAAATGCCTCTAAGCTGGGTCAAATCTCCATCGAAAATAAATTACGGTTTAAGTACTTAGGAAAATTTGCTCCGTTTGAACTCGTAAGCTTGTGGCACCTTCTTCTAACCTTAACATACTTCCTTTAAGGCTCAAAACATGTCGTTACGTAGGACTTTGGTCCACTTATGATCCTGCAATGAACCACCAAAATACCAAACGTAAATCCGACACGACACACCGGTTACTAAACCGGTACAAAAACTATAAAAACACGCTAAAAATACGATATTTTATATAATAACTACTACTAACATATTTAGATGAAACATAGGAATTAATGACTCGAACTGATATAAAAATACTCGAAATGATATCAGAAACGGGTTGAAAAGTTATAAAAATAACGGTGAATTTTTCCGTCATCAGTTAGCGAGATCAGAATCGGTTGGCTCTTTCCGTGGGGAAACAAGTGAAGCTTCAGTTTGGTTTGTGTTGAAGAAAGAGATGCAAAGGAAGACTTACGGTTTGAGCACGTTCGAGCTTCGAGGATGAAACTCATCTTAAGGGAGAAGGAATGTAATATCCCGACCTTTCGTAAAAGGGCAGACGTGTCTTTACGGAAATAGAATATTATATTTAATATTTTATGGATTTTAAGTATGATTAAAGTAAAAGGAAAAGAAAAGAGAAGGGGCCAAATGGGAATTAAGCATGACTAAGGGAAGTTAACTACAATTAAACCTTGGGAGTTATTTTCTACAGATAAACTTCCCATGTTTTGAAGGAAGTTTTCAGAACTTCAACTTCTCCCAAGTTCGAACTCTGCACTATCAATTGAGAAAGAAGAGAAATTGAAAAGCTTAAGACCCTTCTTCATAATTCTCAGTGAGTTCTTGTCGGATTTCAGAAGCAATTGAAGATTCAGAATCAACGGAAGAAGTTCTTCCTTTTGACATGAAGAGCATCAAGTTTGGAATAAGTTCAGTTTCGCCTCTGTTTTGGATTCATCAAGAGATGATCAAGTTTTTTGGTTTTGTTTGGTTGAATTCATAGGCCCTTTTGTCTAGAAGATTTGATCACAATTGTTATTTGTGCAATTGGTTGATCAACTAGGTGTTGGGTTGAGGCTTGTGGAAGTATTGCAGGATTTCCTTCAAGTTTTGGCTGTGGTTTTCTTGCTAGAAGGTAAGAGGCTCTTCCAAGTGTTTAATTAATGTTTATGATGTTAAGTTTGAGAGTTTGTGTTGTATTCTTTGTTAGAAATCATGTTTTTTGTTGTTGATGTTCTTTTGTATGCTATAGCATGTTTAGACCTGTTTGCTTCTGTTTTGATGTTGATCACGTTGGGAAGGGGTTGGAACTCATAAAGTGCAGAAAAACCGAGTTTAGGAAATTTTTTAGGGTAATGCGTGCGCATATCTCTTAATGCGTGTTCATTCCATGAGCATTCACGAGCATTGGCTCAATGAGCGGGCATTCCGCGAGAATTCGTGGGCATTTTGCCTACTTTGGTGGTTAATGTGTTTTATTCTCTGAATCCAATTTTAAATGTTATTTCTTGATCTAATAACACTAATTAAACATGAACAAGCCTTGATTGAGTTTCTGATGCGTTTTGTTCCGGCACCGAATGTACTCTTCAATGGAGTGGAAGTTCGGGACCGTCGGAAGGGCATGATAGACTTGTGCTTTGATGAATTTGTATTCATCAATGTCTGTGTATGTGGTAGGCCTTGTCCTTGTCTAGTGGTCTAGGAAAGAGAGTAGTAGAGGTGAGGGAGCTTCCTTGAAAATACTTAGGTGGCTAGTTGATGGTCCCGTGATAAGACTGACACAAGTTTAGGGGGGTGAATAAACTTGTCCCCAAAAGCCTAAAAAACTGAATCTTAAAGCAGATTGAGATCTATCTAAAACTTGTGTGGAGTTAAGCTAACTTAGCTGAGTATAAGTCAAGACTGACTTATGCTTAACTGGGTTAACCTACAGCGGATTAAATTAAGCCTTTTTATAAGACTTGTGTTTATCAGTTTGTCTAGTTGAAAATGCAGTGTCATGCTGACTCAGTTTCTAATGTTTGCTGAGTCTGTGATTAGGTGCAATATAAACTAAGATGCTGTAAATAAATGCATAAAGTAAATAAATAAATAAGGCAGAAATTATAGAGGTTCTAGGTGGTGTAATCCTGTCTGTCCTCTCTTCCCCTGTGATGCGGAGGCCAAATTCACTATGTTCTTGAGGTTTACAGTCACAAGACACAAAGAAAATATAAACACTGATTGTCCTTCACTAATCCCTAGCTTCACAATCTTCCAGCTTCAATCTTCAACAGGTGGGATTGCTGTTTAAACTAACCTTTCTCCACTGGTTCTTGAAGGGTTGGATTGCCTCTTCACCAGCTCTTCATAAACACAGTCTTCCTGACTGCAGCTCAACTGTCCTTCACACCTCCTTTGTGTTTCACAGTCTAAAACCTTTGGTAAAATCAATGTTGGGACTTGAATAAATGAATATGATTTAACTTGTGATTTGGGCTTCTTCTTCTGAAAGTATATGATATGCCCAGGCTTTATTTTTCATCAAGTGTTTGAACTTGATCTTTCTTTGAATGCTTATGAATAATTTGAAGATTTCTTGATCTTGCGAAGTAGAATGTAGCAGGAGTTCTTTTGATTCACTTTCCCCCTAAGTAGATATCTTTCTTAATGCAATTATTTCATAGAACTCCGCACTTTTTCTTGTGACAGAAGAGATCTATTTATATGGGTTTCTCAACTGGTTAGATGAATTTGAACATTTGGATTTGAATCCTTATATCCGTTGGTGGTCCTGCTTGATCTGATGAATGTCAGTGTCCTTTCTGACCTTTCTGTTTATCCAATAAAAAGGCTTGCTTTATAAAGGTCAGATCTCCTTTAGTTTTTCCTAACCTCAGCATAAAAACTGGTCTTATAAGGTTTAGTTAGTTTTCAGCTGTAAGAGCTTTAACTGAGTTCTTACTCTTCTTCAAAATCTCAGTACTCTATATATATATTCTTCATCAGATCATTATTGACGTAATCAGAGTACACCAAAGTTCATGAATCAACTAAGATATCATTGTCCTTATGTATCTTAGATCTTCATACAATATCTATAGAGTCAGTTCAGGTCATCACAATCTTGCCTGAATTCTAACTTTATAGTCTCAGCTTTTAATCTTCTCAAACAGAGTTTGAAACCTCAGTTCTTCAGTCTTCAATAACTGAGTCCGTGTCCCTCAGTTCTTCATCCTCTGAGTTTGTTCCCTCAGTTCTTCAACTTTTAGATAAGTCAACCGAGTCTATATCTCAGTGAACTTACCTTCTTCAGTTTGTGTCAGTGTGCTCTGAGTCAGTTTTCTAAACTGATTTATCTACAGCTGTAAACTCAGTTCATCTAATATCATCAAGTCAGTTTCCCGTTTTCTCAGTTCCGACACTAGAATTATTATAGTGTTTGTCAGATTTACTTATACAATTTTCAGACTCTATTAAATCCTATACATCAATAACTAGACATCTTTTTGCTTTGCACTATAACAGCTAGTTATGACACTTCATCAATTGGGTTAAAAATAATAATTAAAATAACTGATGAATCATCATCAAAACATAAATTTTATTTCTAACAATTTCCCCCTTTTTGATGATGTCAATACCCTCCATAAAAGCAATGCAAAAAGATAAGAACAAAATTATAACAAACATGAAGAACTGAGAAACTGAGATTTTATTGATTAACTGAGTTACAAAGTATTAAAATACAATACATGAAAAGAAACTAAGTTCTAACTTCTTTTCTTTTCCCTTGGTCAGCTTCACTTGTCTTGTTGTCATAGATCTTAGCAAGCTCTCTCATAAAAACATTCGTTGAAGTACTCTCAATTCCATGGATGTTTTCCTATATGTTCCATGAAGTGGTCATGTCTTGCTTGCTGAAAAACTTGATTTTGAACAATACTGAGAATACGAATACAATCCTCCTTAATCTTTCGCTTGTGGCTGTTTTCAGTAAATCTAGAACGTAGTCAAGTTCAGTCTTTTCAACTTTTTCTGAAGCCTTGTCTAGAGCACCATTTTTCTCCCATTTGCTCAGTTTATGCCCGTAGTGTACAAGAATCTTTTGCATGATAAAAAAGGTTTCTAAAGCTTGTTCCCTTGATTCACCTTCCTTTGTGGGTAGCTCTCTGAAAATATTGTATAGCTGTGAATCCAAACCATGTCTTTTCTCAGTTGGTTCTGAGAACTTTGAAATCAGCTCCATCTCTTCATCAGTCATGTCTTGCCTGCCTTTCTTCAGCTCGACCAGCTTCTCATCAATGCATTCAAGAACTTGTGGCATATCAGCTGCATTGACTTTTAAACGGTCCCGACATTCCCCCTTACTGACATCATCTTTATTGATCAAGCTCCTGATATAAGAATTTAGGTGCTGCTGATTTGATGCCAATATAGTCTGTACAACCACTGAGTCTTTCATTGCATTCTCCAGTATAATCAATGTGTCAAGCACATTGTTAAGAATGCCTTCCAATCTCCCTTATGTCTCAGTTTCCCTTGCGTCAGTTTCAATGGTTGTTTTTCAAATTTCAATTAAAGTGTTGTGGCTGTCCTCTTTGACACTGTCCATTCTCTTTTCCATGTTGACTCTTTCATTTTTGTTTTCCTCCATGGACTATAAAACTTTTCCAAAAACACTTAAATCATCTTTCTGAATTCTCACAAGCTTATTAAAGTAGTTTTTGATGGTCTCAGCTTGGGTAGGTACTTCCTTTCTAGTTCCAGCTTCCTTTTCTTCAGTTTTGCCTTTTTCAGCTCCAGGTAATTTCTCAGTTTTAATCTGAGAGTCTCAGTCATCTTTATTTCTTTTAGAGGAGTAGAAGCGATTTGTTTTAGCTTTTCTTTGTAGTCCTCAGAATTCCTCCTTTCTTCTGCTGAATCAGTTTCCCTTATTGGTGAATTATCATCATTTTCTTCTTCAGCAATGTTAGCTTTGGCTTGGTCAGCTTCAGCTTTCGCTATATCAAGCACACCTCTGTAATTCAGAGACTGATATCCTTCTTTCTCTTCATTTTCTGATTCAGACTGAGTCTTGGAGTCTGAAACACTACTTCCTTCAGAAGTTTCTTCATCAGAGCTCTCAGCAACATCTTTTGCTGCTTCCTTTTGTTGAAATGAGGAGAGAATCCACTTCTATAAATCAGGATCTCCCTGTGAATCATCATTGTCGTCATTATCATCCTTTTTAGACTTGAAATCTCCTTCTTCAGTACATTTCACCTAGTATTTGTTTCTTATCAAAGAATAACCCGTGCTAAGAAATTCTTCAGATCTGAATAATTGAGATAGATGAGTGATATTGAATAGGTCAAGAACCCATTCCTCTGTGCTTTCCATTTCCTCTAGAGGACTTCATTGATTTGGGATTGAGCTGAACTTCCAATGTTGATAAGCATCAAGTCTCTTACAGTCAGCTTCAATAAGTTTCCCAATATCGATGGACGGATCAAGATGGGTTGTGATTTCTTCAGTTTTTCTAGGAATCTCCAGATTGGATTCAGCTAGAGTCTCAACTTTCTCAGAGTTTTCTCTGATTCAGTTTTGCTGGATTCCTCCTCAACAACAACTGGGATGACAGATGACTCAGCTTCAATTTCTGGGACTAAGGTAACTGCTCAGTTTCTTGTTTCTCTTCAACAACAACTTCTCTTTCCGTTGTGACTTCAGCTATAAGTTCAGCAGTTTGTCCAGGGTCTTTTAATTTAGTTGCCTGAAGCTCACTTGGTTCGGCAACAAGTTCCTTGACAAGTTCAATTTCCAGTTCAACAACTGGTTTCTTACCTTTTTCACTATCATCAGCTTTCTTTTCAACTTCTTCATTAACAAGTTCATCCAGAGTGATGACTTGTACTGGTGCATGTTCAATTTCAGCAACTTCTTTTCCTTGCGACTGAGAAGCTTTCAATTCTCTAATTGACTCTTCATACTCAAGTTTAGATGCTGATTTTTGTGGTGTTGATCTAGACTTAGAAATTAAGTTGAGCATGGTCAATACTTCTGATCCAATCACCTCTTCCTCACTGTCAGTGTCTTCATCATCGATTTCAGTTCTCAGGGTTTGTTCCTTATCTGTCAGCTTCTGGCAGTGCTGGAACTATCCCTTCTTCAACAACAGCTTCTCTCTCAGTGGTGACTGGTTTTGTGGGGGTTTCCTCGGTTCTGGGTTTCTTTGCTTGACTTTCAGCAACTGAAGTAGCAGATTTTGCTGGTGAAGGCTCCATAATTTTTTCAGCTACTTTATCAACCTTTGCTTTGACTGAAGCTTCCAGCTTTCTCTTTTTCTCCTTTAGTCTCTCAAGATCTTCCAGTTCTTCAGCCGTGGTCATTTTCTTAGATGACCTCTTTCTTTTCTTCTTAGGTTCAGCCTCAGAACCTTAAGCTTTTCTTTTTTTTAGATCTTTCTTCTTTAGCTACAATTTTGCCATCAATAATTGCAGTTGATCCTCTTCTTGGTAACTACAAAATGATCAATGATCCTCCTTTATTCTCAACAGTTTTCTTCTTGGGCATATTAGAAGATTGTGCTATCAATTGATCCAAAATGTACCTCTGCCAATTGAAATCTTCTTCAAACCAGATAACATATAGCAAGTCTATCTTGGTGCCAGAAAGATTGCCAAAATTGCCTGCATTTCCAATTTGCAAGCATCTTGGTCAGATAATTGAATTCAGGTTTGAGAAGTCATGTACTTCCAGATAACAAAACATTTGAGTCTTCTTTAACTGTGATGATTTTCCACAATTTTTCCCTTTGTGCTTTAGTCACTTTCAAGGCTGAAGAATATCCAGATTTCTCAAAGCCAAAGATATATGTAATAAGATTCACAGTAACCTTGATCTCCTTCCCATTAAATTTGGTAGAGTAGGTAAAAATCCTTTCATCTTGTATGCTCTTGCTTCAAAACTCATAGAAATCGCCGATGCTGTACAGACATACACTCTTCAAATTGATGTTCAACACTTGTTCCAGTCCTTTGATTTTCCAGATTTTCTCTGCAATTTTCTGGGCTAGTGTTTGATCTGTATATCTCGCGACATATTGAATGAGTGAGATGATCATTCCAGGTTCTACTCTGGTAAAAGTCATGATTTCCGAATGTTGAAGTGATTACAAGAAATGAGTGTAATGAATTGATATGGAAAATACGAGGGTATTTATAGGTGGTAGATGAGGCGGTTAGAAGGTTTTGAGTGGGTTTTAAAACGTCTTGTCATAAGTCACATCTGGCATTGAGATTGCGAAAAAGATGGTGTGTGGAGAAAATGGATGGTCGAGATCAATGTAGGTCACATCTTTTCTGCCATTCCTAGCTTGTATCAGTAAATACAGTAGATACGGTGTATCTCCAGCTGTAAAGGTCTAGCTTTGGTCTTATCCAAAACTTGAATCAGTTGTCCTTTTGATCAGTTCCAAAACTCAGTTGAAATTATAACTCAGTTTTGAGAATTACAGGTTCTCGGTTCTCTTAGCTTTTGATTTTCTCCTACAAAACAAATTGTGAAATTTTTGGTACCCATATCTGTTTGGGTCCTTTTTTTTATTAGTTTTTGGATTCTTCGAGGATGACGTGTCGATTTTAGTTTTAATCTTCATATTACTTCTATGCCATTCTTGACATTTTGACTGAGTAAAGCCAGTTTTCATAAAATTTTGCTGTTTTGGTCTAACAGTCTTTTGTTCATTTATTTTTTGAAACTGATATGATCTTTTAGTGATCATAGGTGCATTCCAGTCTTCATCAGTAGTAAAGAGTCTTCCTTTCCCCATAAATCTATTATTCCATGAATGATTATCATTCTTTGATGGATATGACTTGAATGTTCTTTTAACTGATCTTTGATCAGTTCTGCTCTTTTCCGCCTTCTGATTCTTTCTATAGAATCTGTCATTTTATAAATTGCCACCAACTTATTTTACAGTTTTGTCCGTTTTTGTTCGAGGTTGTTCTGAGTTTTTGTCAGTTCTAACAATTTTATCAGTTTCCTGAGTTCCTGACTTTTGTGCAGCCACAAACTTAGGTGCAGCTGAACTAGGTCTGGACTTAGAATTCTGTTGATTGTCAAACCTTAAACCTGTTCTATCTCCAAATGGTTTTCTTGGTTTGAACTGAACACTAGGATTTGGATCAACTGATGATTCTGTGATGTTTATTACATCTGTTACTTCATCAGTTGAGCAATTCTCCTTGGTTCCATTGTTAGCCTTGATAAAATTGATCTCAATATTCAATCTTAGCATTTCAACTTTCAAAAATTCCTTTTCTTTTTTGACATTCTCATAATTCTTTTGAATTTCCTCTAATTCCTTTTTGAGTATGTCCAAGTTTTCATTGAAATCTTCATTTCAATGATTTTTCATGGCACTGTGAGTGTTGGATGTGGAAGCATTTACCTCATATTCCATTATTTGCATGCCTTTTTTTGATCCGGCAGAGTTGCTCATCAGATTAGTTCCTAAAGTATGATTTCTTCATCACTTTCACCATGATCATTTCCTCCGAAGCTTATGGGTAGTATTTCATCACTTTCTTCATTGTTTGTAATGGATGGATCTTCAATGAATGTCTCAATCAACTTTTCTTGAGTGTCAGGTACCAAATCCTGAAATTTATTTATGTATTCATCAAATCTCAAAAATGAAGAACTAAGCAATATTTCAAAAGTGATTATATGATTCCATGATGCAAACTGATAGAACTCAGTCGGAGATCTCTTCAAGGTTGAAGATTCACTCCGATACCAATTGTTGGTATTGGAATAACTGATGGCCAGTTATTTAAGCTAAAGACTCGAAGAAGAAACAACTTTGGATCACCTCCAAAAGGAAGAACTACTCCGATACCAATTGTTGGTCCCGTGAAAAGGCTGACACAAGTTTAGCGGGTGGGGGGTGAATTAACTTGTCCCCAAAAGCCTAAAAAACTGAATCTTAAAGCAGATTGAGTTCGATCTAAAACTTGTGTGGAGTTAAGCTAACTTAACTGAGTATAAGTCAAGACTGACTTATGCTTAACTGAGTTAACCTACAATGGATTAAATTAAGCCTTTTTATAAGAATTAATTTTATCAGTTTTTCTAGTATAAAATGCAGTGTCGTGATGACTCAGTTTCTAATGTTTGCTGAGTCTGTGATTAGGTGGAATATAAACTAAGATGCAGTAAATAAATGCGTAAAGTAAATAAATAAATGAGGCAGAAATTATAGAGGTTCCAGGTGGTGTAATCCTGTCAGTCCTCTCTTCCCCTGTGATGCGGAGGCCAAATTCAAAATGTTCTGGTTTACAGTTACAAGACACGAAGTAAATTTAAACACTGATTGTCCTTCACTAATCCATAGCATCACAATCATCCAGCTTTAGTCTTCAACAGGTGGGATTGCTGTTTAAACTAAGCATGCTCCACTGGTCCTTGAAGGTTTGGATTGCCTATTCATAAGCTCTTCTCAAATACAGTCTTCCTAACTACAGCTCAACTATCCATCACACCTCCTTGGTGTTTCACAGTCTAAAACCTTTGGTAAAATCAATGTTGGGACTTGAATAAATGAATATGATTTAACTTGTGATTTGAGCTTCTTGTTCTGAAAGTATATGATATGCTTAGGCTCTGTTTTTCTTCAAGTGTTTGAACTTTATATTTCTTTGAACGCTTATGAATACTGTGAAGATTTCTTGATCTTGCGATGTAGAATGTAGCAGGAGTTCTTTTGATTCACTTTCCCCCTTAGTAGAATCTTTCATAATGCATTTATTTCTTATAACTCCGCACTTCTTCTTGTGACTGCAGTGATCTATTTATAGGGGTTTTTCAAATGGTTAGATGATTTTGAACGTTTGAATTTGAATCCATATATCTGTTGGTAGTCCTGCTTGATCTGATGAATGTCAGTGTCCTTTCTGACATTTCTATGTATCCAATAAGAAGGCTTGCTTTATAACGGTCAGATCTTCTTTAGTTTTTCCTAACCTCAGCATAAAAACTGGTCTTATAAGATTTAGTCAGTTTTCAACTTTAAGAGCTTTAACTGAGTTTTTACTCTTCTTCGAAATTTCAGTACTCTATATATATTCTTCATCTGATGATTATGGACTTAATCAGAGTACACCAAAGTTCATGAATCAACTAAGATATCATTGTCCTTATGTATCTTAGGTCTTCATACAAGATCTATAGTGTCAGTTCAGGTCATCACAATCTTGCCTGAATTCTAACTTTAAAGTCTCAGCTTTTAATATTCTCAAACTGAGTTTGAACCCTCAGTTCTTCAGTCTTCAATAACTGAGTTTGTGTCCTTCAGTTCTTCATCCACTGAGTATGTTCCCTCAGTTCTTCAGCTTTTAGATAAGTCAACCGAGTTTGTATCTCAGTGAACTTACCTTCTTCAGTGTCTATCAGTGCGCTCTGAGTCACTTTTACAAACTGATTTATCTTCTGCTGTAAACTCAGTTCTTCTAATATCATCAAGTTAGTTTCCCGGTTTCTCGGTTCTGACCCTAGGATTATTACAGTGCTTGTGTGATTTACTTATACAATTTTTAGACTCTATTAAATCCTATACATCAATAACTAGACATCTTTTTGCTTTGCACTATAACTGATTGTTATGACAATTCATCAATAGGGTTAAAAATAATAATTAAAATAATTGATGAATCATCATCAAAATATAAATTTTATTTCCAACACTAGTTAACAACATTATAGCAAATGTGCTTGTGTAGTTAAAAGAATAAACAACATGTCATTCTTCGTAAGGCACAGCCTACATCGCAATGTGTGGGCGGACATATAAAGTGAATAACTCTGTTGGCCTCTAAATGGTTGAATGACAGGGGGACTTTGCCGAACGCGTGCACTATCAGAGTGTACTAAAATAGACTTTCGTGGTTATTGGTGTGATCCACCAATATGTTGCACCCAGATACTTTATGGTGAGTGAACACCAGGCGTAGTGCCCTTGAATGCAGTTGTAACAGAGCTAGGCTAAGCTAGAAACCAATAATCATGACATGTTGATAAACATTGTAGTGAACCCTAGAGTTTGAGTCGGTCTCATGAAGATAACTTAATAATAATATAAACTGTTTCGTTATAAACTCTAATTATACATTAGCTTCTCACTCTTGCTAAGTACTTTGTACATACCTCAATTGCATGTTTGTTTTGCATGATTTGGGGTGTGAAGACAAACAAGTTGATCTTGAGCTCATTGAGAAGTTTGATGATGATATGTGACGGAGATGCTTGAGGATGTCTTTTCTTGTTGTTTTAGTTTAAGAACCTGTTGTACATTCTTTTGAGAACTTTGTAATACAATTATTGTATCTTTATTTTGGAACATCTGTTGGACTTATTTCTATGTTTTGATGATGAGTGCCAGACTAGCAGTTACAGTGCAAAGGCAAGAAGATGTCTAGATCAAATGTATAGGTTTATTAGAGTTTGATTTATGAATAGGTTTGATCAAACAAGCACTGTAATGGCCAGCTGACTTGTTTCAGCAGACTGGTCGATATCAGTAGGGTAGATAGGTCCGTAGACTAGTCAGGAACCTGCTGAAGACTGAAGGCTGAGGGCTCAAACTCAGTTATAGAAGGCTAAGGGATCAAACTTAGTAATTTAAGTCAAGGATATGGAATCAGAATTTAGGCAAGTCTGTGATGACCTAAACTGATTACATATACCTTGTGTAGAAGGTCTAAGTTCCATATTTTGGATGATGTTTGGAACTTGGTTATACTTAAAAAGGTGTAATCTAACTTCACAGATAAAAGTTAGATAAAAGAAATCAGCTGCATTTTATTTTATATACGGCAATTGTCGTTCAAATAGATCGATAGGTATCTCAACGATGATGAACCCGCGATAATATACCTCGATTAATTCAAGATTATATTGGAAGATTACATGGATAAGGACAGCCAACTACCTCTGACTTATGAAACAAATCAAAGGCTGAGATTAAAAGAACGTTGGGATGATTCAGATTTTTATCCAATGGTTATAAGTCAAAGGGTGGACATACTGCACTATCAAAAAGGAATCCTGACAGTGTCAGTCCTATGAATAGTGACATAAAGCAAATCAGATGGGACAAAAACAAGGAACGGTTACATTTGAATTTCAAATACAAGTCACATGCATTCTTACCTATAAATAGAGGAATTTCAACTCAGAAAAAGATGATGATTGATGAACTTTAAGTGAAAAATATAAGAGACTATTCTGAGCTGAAAAACACCCTGCTGAACCTGCTGAACTTAAAGCTACTGATCCAGAAAGATTCTTCAAGTGTATTCTGTATTCAAGCTACATCAAGTATACACACTTGAAGACTGTAAGCTGCTGATTATATCATCCTAATCAAGCTGTTGCAACTGAATCATTTATTTGATTCAATCTTTATTGTATAAAGAATCTGCTGAAGACAATGAAGCACAGTTGTGTGAAAGACTGTTGTTTGTGGTGGAGCTGGTGAAGAGACAATCCTACCCTTCAAGGACCAGTGGAAGACTCGGGAGCGGCAATCCTACCGTTCCCGCCACTTGTGAAGCCATAGTTATTGGTGAAGGACAAGCAACCTTAGGAATCTTTGTAAATGCAACATCAAAGATCTCTAGTGAATTACCTCCAACATCACAGGAGAAGAGTGGACTAACAGGATTACACCACCTGGAACCACTATAAAATCTGCCTACTTACTTTCAGCATTTACATTATGCACTTAGTTTATTTTATACATCAATCAGCTGAATCTAGCAACTGAAATCACACACATACACTACTGAGTATCTAATACTTAGTATCATATTTAACAACAATTATTAAGGCTTAATTTTGATATAATTCATCTGCACAAATTCAGCAAACTCAACTATCAGTAGACTACGTTTATCGAGCGGAGCTGCGAGGTATCGCGACTATCGAAGTATCGGCGGACCGCTTGAAGTTGCGAAATTTGTTAACTCCAAAGTTTTAAGTGTTAAGTTTATTCACCCCCCTCTAAACTTAACCAAAGCTTTTTCAAGGGACCAACAATTGGTATCGGAGCAGTGCTTCTGTTCTGAAGAAATCCTACTTGTTGTGCTTGTGAAAATACTTTGAAACCTTTTCAAGTTACTGATTTTCAAAAACTTGCATCATGGATAACACCCAGTATGCTAGAACTATGCTGATGTGTTCTCTAGATAGATTTGATGAATATAAACGTCGAATGTAGGCTTACCTTGCTGCAACTCATGATGAGATGATGGATGTACTAACAGATGTACCACTGGAGATTACCAAGGCAGTAACAGTGGGTGATACTACAGAGTACATTCCAAAACCAAAAAGAGAATGGAATGCAGAAGATAGAAAGAGAGCAAACCTCAACAATATTGCTATTGATATCATTTATAGAACCTTGGATAGCAATATGTACATGAAGGTTAAAGATTGCAAAACTGCAAAGGAACTTTGGGACAAGATACAGTTGATCTGTGAAGGCACTGATGCAATAAAGAAGAATAAAATCAGTGTGGTCAAAAAGAGGTTTCAAAAGTTCAAGATGCTACCAAATGAAATAATTGAGCAAATGGAATCAAGATTTAATGCAATCCTGGATGAACTTACCCTGCTGAGTGTAAGTTATTCAAAAGAGGAAATAAACACAAAAATCCTGGAGGCTCTACCTGCAAAAGATGTTTGGTAAATGAAGGTGACTGCAATAGAGGAAATGAGAAAGCTACATGAAGAAGACACCTTCAAGTTGTTTTCAGATCTCAAGGCTTATGAATTTAGCAAAAATCTTGTACCTGAGACTGGAAAAGAAGAGCCAAAGACCACTGCATTGGCTGCTTCACATCAAGAAGAAACATCAGGAGGACAAGATGATCTCGTTGGATGAAATGCGGAGCGCGCCCTCCCGAGCAATAAAATCGGGATGATGAAGACAGGGAAAGGCCCCAAGAAATTTCACAAAAAGGCCTACCGAAAGAAAGAAAGAAGAATCAAACAAAGATAATGACTATCCGTGCTTTCATTGCAAGAAACCAGGACACTTCAAACTGGGCGTCCCGAGTTAAAACAAAGTAAGGAACACGATTATCTTTGCTTCAACGCAAGAAGCCTGGACACTTTAGACCTGATTGTCCAGACCTACTGAAGACCAGGAGTCAACAAAGAAGACATGGCAAGAAGGCTATGGTTGCTGAAGATGAATCAGGGTATGAAGTGGAATTTGAAAAGGGAAATGAATCAGATGACACAGCACTGGTTGCTGATATGGAAGATTATGCTTTGATGGCCAATATGGATGAAACTGAGGAGGTATACAATACTGTATCTATCAATACTCCTGCTGGAAGTGATTGTGAATCAACTTGTGGTTCAAATCCTAGAAATTCAGACAATAATGAGACTTTGGATGCCATCCTTAATAAACTGAGGATAATACAATCTGGTTATGAGATTGTGAAGGCTGAAAAAGAAGCTCTTGAATTAGAAGTTGGAAGATTGAAAGTTGAATTAAGAGTTGTCAAAGGTAAGGAAAAAGATGTGGGACAGAATCAGTGTAAGCCTGCTGATCATCCAGCAGTCCCTGAATCTGTTGAACCATCGTGCTCCTCCACTGCATACAAATCTGGAAAGCCTTATGGTGATAGAACAAGGCTCGGATTTGGAACTCAACAATCTAACAAGAGTGGATCCAGCAAGGTCACAGAACCTAGTACCAGAATTGGTCCTAAGTTCGTACCTGCACTAGATCCAACTCCCGGTAAGGTTGCTGAGGCAGTAAAACCTACTGAGAATGCTTCAAGGAAGCAAAATCAGAAGTCAAAGAAGTCAACTGCTCCTAATAAAAAGAATAAATCCAAAAATAGGACTGCTGTGCCTTCTAAACCTGCTGATAGCAGACCTGCTACCAAGTCTGCTGGACGACAAAAAGGTAAAGGTCAGAAATATTCCAAGGATAAGAATCTTAAATCTAAAAATGTTAATCATTCAAGGGATACTTATCTCAGGGGGAAAGGTAGATTGTTCCCTACTGATGATGATTGGAATATTCCTGTATCTCCTGATAGAAACAACCAGTATAACCATGCTTCTAGGGTAAAACCTAAGCAATGGAATCAGCAAAGGACTCAGCAGAGGACTTATAAAAGGCCTCAGCAGAGACCTCAGCAGACTCCATACTACAGGGCTGTTCCTAACAGACAGCAAACAAATGGTTATACTAATGCTTCTAACAACAAGAGTCACTTCAAACAGCATTATAAATCAAAAGGCCAGAAAACATATGTGAATCCTACATAACCTACTGTTAGAACTTATGGATGTGTGGAATACATGTATGAACCAAAGTATGACGCTTTCAGGAGAAGACCTTATGGTAACCTACCAAGGGTCATGCTTACAACTGACCATTATGGACCCAAACAGGTTTGGGTACCTAAAATGTATTAACTTTATTTTGTAGGGTGTCTGGTACTTTGACAGTGGATGTTCTAGACATATGACAAAGAATAAGCACTATTTGTCAAACTTTGTGGCAAAGGATGGTCCAAGGGTGAATTTTGGCAACAAGAATACACCTGGATATACAAGAGGATATGGCACACTTAAATGTCTCTAGGCTGATGTACTATTAAACAGGGCGTTGATAGTATAAACAGACTAGCACGTATTAGATGCCTTCTGTCTTTAGGGCAGGGATAGATCTCGTCTATCGAAGTGTAGAGACACTTGGACTGTACGTGGACGTGTATTAGAGAATGCGTACGTTAGACTGACCCACTTACACGGATAAGTGTCACACTATGTGGCGGTTGTGTAATTATCCTTAAGACCGGAGTCTTCATGGCATCACGGTGTGGATTGTCATGCTTTGACACTATTGAGATTTCCCCTAGCCACGGGGCGATCATGAGATAGTGATTGGGTGTGATACTGAAGCATGCGGAGTATACGTGATTGGTTGTCCGGGAATCGCGTATCCTATGATTGGGATCGAATATCCGAAATGGCCTTTTTATAAGGAATGTCTTACTCTCGTGAATCTTTGCAAAGTGGGAGTAAACGAGTTACTTCGAGAGAGCATGATATCCAGATTATAAGATACGGTCGTTGATGTTTTGACACTCGACTAACGACCGTATGGATATTATTACAGCGATAGGATTGTAAGTTGCACGGTAACTGTTTCACATGAAAGGTAGTAGTCATTGCATTTGACTCTTCCGATGATTGGGCGTCACGGTGTGTTTCTAGACGCTATCCCGTGATCGTTATGTATGAAGGGCAGTTTCGTAATTTGCACTTTGTGTCTACGGCCAACATATTTGGAAGCCTATCGGGTCACACACATATGAATATCTAGCCGGATTAAAATGTGGTTATAGATGATAACCAAATAAGGAAAGTTTATCTCGAGACTATAAAGGTTATAGTGGTAAATTAATATGGTGGTATTTATTTATTATGAATAAATTAAATACAAGATATTAATAATGTTATATTAAATTAAATACAAGATATTAATAATGTTATATTGATTAAAATGTGGCGCAGTTTGTGTGTGTATAAGATACACTTGGATTGTGCAATTTAATTAATAGTGTTACCAAATATATTAATATTAGATATTGATAAATAAAGTATATATGTCCCGGCGTGTGTTTGCACCAATTCAAAATTGGTGTTTCATGCGCACCATATATTTATATATATAGATTTATATGTGTTATATATATGTGATATATATACATGTGTAAATTGATTTATGGTAATATAATAAAGATAGTCAATATAAGATATTGACAATATCTTGGAAATATTCAATATAAGATATTGACAATATCCTAGATTTATTTAATATAAGATATTATAATAAATGAGATAAATCAATCAAATATATTTTTCTTATTTTATTGGAAAAAGGTTTTCTTCTCCTCCACACCTAGATGGGGCGCCCCCTACACTATAAATAAGAGGTGTGTGTCAAGCTCTTTTGTACAACACAATTCCAAGAACTAATAGTTCTTGTGTTAAATAGAGAGCATCCTATAGAGAGTTGGAGAGAGGGGAAAAAGGCTGGTCTAGCAACCGGAGTTTTCCAATAGCAATCCATGATGGGATTCTGGCGGGGTGTTCGTGTGGACTAGCGGTAGAGGCCGAACACTTGGGCGGCTCTATGCAGAACTACTCTCCTTAGACGGTCAAAGCGTCGATCTTTTAGATCAACCAAGGTAACCACCGTCTTTAGCTTATTTGTTTATTGCTTAAACGAAGTCGATCTTGGGTCGATAGGAAATAAATTTTTGAATTCCGCTGCGTTCCCGCGTAGATTTCCTAACAGTGGTATCAGAGAGAGCTTCGAGCTTAAGCAATAAGCATGTTATTTTGCGTAGTTAATTTTATCGTTTAAATCACGTAATTAAAAGATGAAAGATTTTTGATTCGCAAATCAATACACGAAAAGAAAAAAAAAATAAAGGGCGGCTTTTGGGGTGCTCGGCCGATCGGCGGCGGCACCCCCACCGGAAATTGCGCCGGCGGCGGCGGCTCCCCCTTGGGGTGGTCGACGTCGGCTGGTGCATCTTTTTGGTGGATCCCTAAATTTTGTTTTGTGTATTTTGTGTTTCAATATTGTTCATAGTTGTGATTAATATCTCATTTGTTTAGTTGTGTCATGTGGCTAACCAATGGTCCAAATAGTTTGGACCATTGGGATGCCACATGGCATTAAAATAATAATGGCCTTTCCAAACTTAATTTGGAATAGGCCTAGGCCCTTTCCAAATATTTGATTTGGGAAAAGGCTAGGCTGTGCCACTTCCAAAATTTTGATTTTGGAAAGTGGCCAACCTAAACCAAAATTATTTGGCCTTTCCAAATATTTGATTTGGAATAGGCCTAGGCCCTTTTCAAATATTTGATTTGTAAAAGGCCTAGGCCTAGGCCACTTCCAAAATTTTGATTTTGGAAAGTGGCCAGGCCTAAGCCATATTTGGTTTAGGAAACCAAAGGCATCCCTTTTGATTAGGAATCAAAAAGAATGAAACAAAAGAGACCTAATTTTAATTTTGATTTATTTTTGGAATAGTTCCAATTAATTAAATTAAAATTAAAATCGTTTAAAATTAATCGCTAATTTTATTTCGATTAAAATCATTTAATTAATTAAATGTTAATTACTTAATTGATTGGATAAAATTATTTAATAGATTAAATGTTAATTGATTAATTAAGACGCAAGTAGTTAAATTTTAATTTTATCTTTTTCATAAGATTTTATTGTATGGATTAGATATAGTAGATATAATATGATTATATGGACCCCGATTGATCATGGACTCGACCGATAGGATAGATGTGAATGATTTAATTTTTTTGTTGGTTAAAAAATTGTCCTAGGCCGTTATGAAGAACGTGACCTAGTTTATTTTCTGCATTTATCCCATTCCCGTTGACTCCCCCATGTGCGGCGGGTGTATTTATTTTATTAGATAGAATTAAATGTAACAAGAATGGAGCAGAAGATGGAGACCAAAGAAAGAAGAATAAAGATCCCATTGGAGAATGACGCATTAAAGATCCTATTGGCGGTTGCAGCTACCTTAGATTGTGACCCGCGGTTTCGTCAGTTTGTATTCGAAACCGCACCTTGGAAAAGTCCATGATCATACCGGTTACTTTACGCATTTATTTATTTTGTGCCTGTATTTATTTTATATGATACGATAGATGCATGACTAGGCACGATCTAGATAAATGTGTAGGATATATATTTATAGAGATAGATATAATTGATGAGACCGAAATTAAAATTAATTAAGTGAATTAATTTACGAAAATACTTCCACAACAAAAATCAAGTCGAAATATTGTCTCCCAATATTATAACGACGGTGAAGAGCCTGTGTTCGGATCCAACTGATCGACCACCGCCGGGAGTTGACCTACCTCGGGTATATCGTCGTTATTGAGATATGATCGTATGAGATCTCGTGAATATTGGGTTATGACTTGTCTAGAGTCTTTCGGTGATTGGCCACCGTCAGGGCCGTCTGACTTTAGAGACAAGGGGTTGACTAACACATAGTGATGTGTATCGCCAAAGAGTTGACTAGTCAACCACTGAGAATCATATAGAGATGTGAATGGTAAAGAGTTACCTACCTTTCGAAATTATCTTGGTTGATCGACCACCGCCGGGAATCAAGGTAACTAGATTGGATCTCAGCCACTAAAGAATTTTGAAATATTCTTGAAAGTCAATTGGGAGTAGTTGACTAGTGGGAGCAAAATCATAAACCAAAAGACCATTTTTGATTTTGCGTGTATAAACAACAACACTCTTTTATTTTCATATTTATGTTGTAGTTTTAGTAAACTTTATATTTATGTTTTTCTCGATTAGTAAAACCAAATTATGACTGTTACCTTTTGAGAAACGTTCTCAAATATGGTTAAGTAATATTAATCCTTTTAAAATAAGCAATGACATGAGCAATCCCGTTATAGTAGTTAGAGACAAGGAGACTACATATCTGATGCAGTAATCCAAGACTTTAATTATTAAAGAAAAACGGAAGCTCGTGATAGTGGATACGATCCAATAAAATCATTCGGTCATACGATGACGAGTTATTCAAACGTTGGATAAGAATGACTAGACCGAATTTTGGAAATGATGTTTTCAAAATTGTAAGATTTAAGTATCGACTTAATTCTATCATTGCTTAAAGGTTAATTAAATAGTTAATGTTTTAAATACGATTTAAAAGGTTAAATAAACTATTTAATAAACTTTAGATTTTCTTTATGAAAGGAAATCAAAGACATAGCTCTTGTGATCTTTCTTAAGTCTTATGAAGACTACACTAAGAAATATTTACAAGTGCTTAAAGGATTAAAAAGGAAAGTTAGGGCATGTGCTTAAATAGAGAACTTATTGAAGTTTCTATTCTAGGCAAGTCAGTTGAGATAAATCTATCTAAGTTCAAGTCAACTCTTAGATATATGATATCTTACGAGTGTGATTAAATTAGAAAGATTAAATACATATATGGAAGGTTAAACAAATGTTGTAACACTTACCATATTCTGGATCTAGTAAACTGATAAGGGAACTAAATAAATGTTATTATGTTCTGGTTCTTATGAAGAACACGCTTTCAGTTATTTGTTAGGATTTAGTAGACATATTCAATTGTAAAGAATAAATGTTATTCCGATAAAATTGGAAGGTCAATGAATCTAACATACTAGATTGATGTCACTATATAGTAGATATATGTGATCTCAACTAAATATTTGTGTGGCTGTTATCCTTAATATTTGTGGTTGTTCTAGACATAGTCTCTCTGGGAGGGAAGCGTGTAATTAAACGTCATTCTGATGATGTTGAACCATATGATTATGAATCATGTGGGTAATACGTATCTTACCTAAAGATGACTAAAATACCCTTTTATGAAAAGGTTGTAAAATCTAGAAAAATTGTCTGAAGCCTAAACATACCGATGTTTGTTGGCTTGTGACAATTAATGCCACAAATAATTGT
Organism: Gentiana straminea; assembly: GCA_036785695.1. Lineage (NCBI taxonomy): Eukaryota > Viridiplantae > Streptophyta > Magnoliopsida > Gentianales > Gentianaceae > Gentiana > Gentiana straminea. Next base: position 5,429,929 of record JAVUPR010000224.1, on the reverse strand, counting down.
TCGTTAAATCTCTATGACTATTTTTAGAAATAGTCAAGTGTACTCAGTGAAGTGAAAAATTCGGAAGCCCGAAAAGTTCGAGCTAGTACGAATATGAGATTGATGAGCTACTTAGGAATTAATCGTCAATTGGATTGAAGTAATTAATACCTGAAGGGTGTTTCAGAAGTCGTCTGAAAAGGAATAAGATTCTTCCCTTGAAGGATACCATCTTTGGGATACGCAATTAGATTGTGTTCCCAAAATGGAAATAACACTTTATATGATAAAGGTGTGACGCAAGCCATGCGAAGTATCCCTTACCCGCTTCGGGATAGTGCCCTTATACTTAACCGAGTTCCAAAGATAAAGGTTGAATAAATTCCATATTAGATATGGAAGAAGATAATGTCGAATCTATCTTAACCGATGATTTGAAGTTATCATAGGCAAAGTCAGAAAGGCTTGGAGCCTGGTACGACATATGCAACTTTGTGGAATATCTTAGCAAGTACGCTAGATATTATTTACTTGTCCGCGGAGCAAAATGTTTGTCTCCAAACATGCTGTCTTCTAGAGGAAGTGTTTCTTCCAAAAGAAACAGTGGGAGTAGATTTAGATCTCAAAGGTAGTTTGAGAACCACATGGAGTTATTCAACCATAGGAACGTGAGCAGACGCCACATAGCGATGAGGTGTAGATCACGCTCAGTGCACACAAAAGTTCTTGTAAGTCTGTGGATAACCTCAAGCCTGAAAAGGTTGTTGGTATGTTCATCTTGAAGAATGAATATCTCACGACTTATGAAAGAATGTTTGAAAGGCAAGATTGAGAGATATGGCTAGGAGCTATAATATCTGAATATTCCATCTGTGACAACCAGGTTGTGAACCTAGTCTGTCTTACCCAAGGGGAGTGTCCCTGAAAGGCTGACATGGATAGTAATATGATTACCATAAGGCTATAGTGACGGCTGAAGGGTATGAGGTGTAAACCTTGTAATTACCTTTATGCTGCCAGCTGAGCCCAGTTCTATTCAGATGATGCTTGTTATAACTTCGTATCATGGCTATATGATAGTGTTGAAGACATTGGGCAGAAAGCTCAATGTTCATAGACAATAACATGATATGTAAGCCCACGAGATCCATTTATGGACCAAACAAGTTTCTCTAGACGATTTCTTTGTTTGATAATCAAAGGAGTTTGATTTAGTCAAAAGAAGGATATGCCCAATGTGCAAGATGGATAGTGGGAGTGTGTTATGATTTTTGAGCAAGGTATTAGATATCTATCTCGAGAATTATCACCCCATGTCACAAAATTAATGTTTGGTAGTTCAAGGTCTTTGTTAAAGCACTTGGATTAGCGCTCTTATTTTTAGAAATAAGAATCTATAGCGATAGATTTAACTATTAGATTATAGTTTACCTATATAGATGTGATGATAAAAGAAGTTTAGCATAGATCGCGAGATCTGTCTATGTTGGGACATTGGTCCTAAAGATAAGGTGAAAGATGATGCTTATGGAAGGTTTCCTTCGCTACTGCGATAGGAACCATCTTATAGGTGATGCCATATGTTCACAGTCCATGAATAGTCATGAGCAAGTATGAAAGTAGATCTGGTGAAGGTTGAGAATACCCTTAAACAAGTTAAGGAAAATTTTCTAGTTTATTGAAACTTGGAATTAAATAACGTAGATATACAGACGTATATCCTGAGTCTTACGAAGGCGAGTGGGAGCTACAGTCTGGGTTTGCAATCACTTTGATTAAGTGATACAGTGAGCTGGAAATGTTCTAGCATATGGGTCACTGTAAACTCTACAACTTAGCCAAAACACAGTATTGCCTTGGAGGCACAGCGGGAGCAGTACATGGATCTAGAAGGTTCATTCCTGAACCTTGTACGGTTCTTCCACCTTTTCTATATAGCTGATATAGTAAGTGGATTTATTGCTTGAAGCAAGGACCAGGGTCTCGTCAGAGATTCGTGTGTATGTTGAGGCGGTTCCTTTGACTTGATCATATGGAGCGTGATATGAAGATAGTCTGAGTCCCCACGTATGGCAATCCGTTCATGGCTAGGGCTAGTTGCGAGTATTGCATGAGATTCTTGTGTTTCAACTTGGTCTTGTGTGTACGAGTGATTGGTTTTAGGCCAAGTGGGAGATTGTTGGAATAGTGTCCTAAACCCAATCGGGTTGGATCGGATCCGACCGGGTCGGATCATTTCTACTATTTCTTTATGTTTATACATATATTAAATGGCTTTTATGTTGTCATATATAGGTTCTTTTAAAGAACCAATTATGAATTGTTATATGATAACGTCCTTAGTATTAAACTGTGATAGAGAAACCATGATAGGCGATTATGGTTGATGAGATCTCTAATCACTTTAATAAGTTTGATACTTAAATGTCTCTAGGCTGATGTACTATTAAACAGGGCGTTGATAGTATAAACAGACTAGCACGTATTAGATGTCTTCTGTCTTTAGGGCAGGGATAGATCTCGTCTATCGAAGTGTAGAGACACTTGGACTATACGTGGACGTGTATTAGAGAATGCGTACGTTAGACTGACCCACTTACACGGATAAGTGTCACACTATGTGGCGGTTGTGTAATTATCCTTAAGACCGGAGTCTTCATGGCATCACGGTGTGGATTGTCATGCTTTGACACTATTGAGATTTCCCCTAGCCACGGGGCGATCATGCGGTAGTGATTGGGTGTGATACTGAAGCATGCGGAGTATACATGATTGGTCGTCCGGGAATCGTGTATCCTATGATTGGGATCGAATATCCGAAATGGCCTTCTTATAAGGAATGTCTTACTCTCCTGAATCTTTGCAAAGTGGGAGTAAACGAGTTACTTTGAGAGAGCATGATATCCAGATTATAAGATACGGTCGTTGATGTTTTGACACTCGACTAAAGACCGTATGGATATTATTACAGCGATAGGATTGTAAGTTACACGGTAACTGTTTCACATGAAAGGTAGTAGTCATTGCATTTGACTCTTACGATGATTGGGGGTCACGGTGTGTTGCTAGACGCTATCCCGTGATCGTTAGGTATAAAGGGCATTTTCGTAATTTGCACTTTGTGTCTACGGCCAACATATTCGGAAGCCTATCGGGTCACACACATATGAACATCTAGCCGGATTAAAATGTGGTTATAGATGATAACCAAATAAGGAAAGTTTATCTCGAGACTATAAAGGTTATAGTGGTAAATTAATATGGTGGTATTTATTTATTATGAATAAATTAAATACAAGATATTAATTATGTTATATTAATTAAATAATATTCCGGATGCCAATTTATTGGCATAAGGTGGCGCAGTTTGTGTGTGTATAAGATACACTTGGATTGTGCAATTTAATTAATAGTGTTACCAAATATATTAATATTAGATATTGATAAATAAAGTATATATGTCCCAGCGTGTGTTTGCACCAATTCAAAATTGGTGATTCATGCGCACCATATATTTATATATATATATATAGATTTATATGTGTTATATATATGTGATATATATATACATGTGTAAATTGATTTATGGTACTATAAAAAAGATAGTCAATATAAGATATTGACAATATCTTGGAAATATTCAATATAAGATATTGACAATATCCTAGATTTATTTAATATAAGATATTATAATAAATGAGATAAATCAATCAAAAATATTTTTCTTATTTTATTGGAAAAAAGGTTTTCTTCTCCTCCACACCTAGATGGGGCGCCCCCTCCACTATAAATAAGAGGTGGGTGTCAAGCTCTTTTGTACAACACAATTCCAAGAACTAATAGTTCTTGTGTTAAATAGAGAGCATCCTATAGAGAGTTGGAGAGAGGGGAAAAAGGCTGGTCTAGCAACCGGAGTTTTCCAATAGCAATCCATGATGGGATTCCGGCGGGGTGTTCATGTGGACTAGCGGTAGAGGCCGAACACTTGGGCGGCTCTATGCAGAACTACTCTCCTTAGACGGTCAAAGCGTCGATCTTTTAGATCAACCAAGGTAACCACCGTCTTTAGCTTATTTGTTTATTGCTTAAACGAAGTCGATCTTGGGTCGATAGGAAATAAATTTTTGAATTCCGCTGCGTTCCCGCGTAGATTTCCTAACAAAATGGACTTACAATCAAGAGTGTTGCATATGTGGAAGGGCTGGACTACAACTTGCTGAGCACTGGACAATTCTGTGATATGGGATACAAGGTCACTTTTGAAAAAAAAACAACTGCATTGTCATTAGTCAAAGAGGTGATCAAGTTGTGTTGGTTGGTAGAAGACAACAAAACATGTATGTTGTGGATTGGTCTACTTTGAGTTCCGAAACACTCGATTGTGCATACCAAGTCTGAACTCAATTGGTTATGGCACAAGAAGTTGAATCATTTGAACTTTGATGATATCAATCAGTTGGTGAAGAAGAAGCTGGTGATTGGTTTACCTGAGATCACATTAAAAAAGGATGCTATATGTGATGCATGTCAGCAAGGTAAACAGATAAAGTCAAGCTTCAAGTCAAAAACTAAACAATCAACTAATAGAGTGTTGGAGCTGATGCATATGGATCTTTTTGGACCAATAACTCCAACAAGTGTAACATGAAAGAAATACACCTTAGTGGTTGTGGATGATTATTCAAGGTACACTTGGGTGATATTTATGAACAAGAAAAGTGAAACACTCAAAAGCATGCCTAATCTTCTAAAGAGATTACAAAATGAGAAAAGTTTGACAGTAGTAAAAATAAGATCAGATCAGGGTACAGAATTTCTCAACAAAGTTATAAGAGAATACTGTGAACAGAATGGTGTACTACATCAACTTGTCGTCTGTTGGTACACCTCAACAAAATGGGGATGCTGAAAGAAGAAACAGGACTTTAAAGAAAGCAGGAAGGACAATGATATGTGAAGCATTACTACCTGAAAGATATTGGGCTGAAGCAGTTAATACAGCATGTTATACACAAAACAGAACTTCAATGAACAAGAAGCTGCTGAAGACACCTTATGAGATTTGGAATGGAAGGAAACCAAACATATCCTATTTCCATCCATTAGGAAGCAAATTTTTTATCCTAAATCACAAGGTACACTTGAAGACATTCCAACCAAAGTCAGATGAAGGGATTTTCTTGGGATATTCTTCAGTCAGCAAGGCATTCAGGGTACTGAACAAGAGGTCACTGAAACATGAAGAAACATTCCATGTTGTGTTTGATGAACCTAAGTTCACTGGTATGGAAGATGAAGATTGTGAACCTGCTGAGAATCAACAAGTCACTGATCCAGATTGTGTTGAAGTTTTGGAAAGATTCAATGACTTAAAAGTTTCTGATACTGCCCCTGCTGAACACCCTGCTGGTAATACTACTGATGGAACAACTGAAGCAATTCAAGGATCTGCTGAACCCCCTATTGTTGAAGAAGCTACAACTGACCCTACTGAAGATGAGGTTCCTGATAATCAAACTAACCAGAATCCACAATGGTTAAGGAATCACCCTACTCAAAAAGTTATTGGCAATGTACAGCAAGGTGTAAGGACTAGAAGACAACTGGAAGCTATGTTTACTTGTTTTCTATCTCAAATGGAACCTAAAGTTGTTGAAGAAGCAATTTTAGATCTAGATTGGATAATTGCTATGCAAGAAGAGTTAAATGAATTTGAAAGAAATCAAGTTTGGACACTAGTTGAAAGGCCAAGTCATGCAAATATCATTGGTACTAAGTGGGTATACATAAATAAACTTGATGAATCTGGTACCATTGTGAGGAATAAGGCCAGACTAGTTGCAAAAGGCTATCCTCAAGCAGAAGGAATAGATTTTGATGAAACTTATGCACCTGTTGCAAGATTGGAAGCTATCAGATTATTCTTGGCACATGCTGCATATAAGAACTTCAAGGTATATCAAATGGATGTCAAAAGTGCATTTTTGAATGGCATTCTAGAGGAGGAAGTGTATGTTCATCAACCTCCTGGATTTGAAGTTAAAGATCAAGAAGATAAAGTGTATAGACTCAACAAAGCACTTTATGGATTGAAACAAGCACCAAGAGCATGGTATGAGACTTTATCTCAATTCTTGGTGGACAATGGTTTTACTAAAGGCACCATTGATAAAACTCTTTTCAGAATCAATGAGAAGGACAAAGACCTCGGCTTTGTACGATTTATGTTGATGACATAATCTTTGGTTCTGAAAATGAATTGTTATGTGAGAAGTTTGCAAATCTAATGAAGATCAAATTCCAAATGAGTATGATGGGAGAAATGAACTACTTTTTGGGTTTGCAAGTCAAACAGATGAAAGATGGAATCTTCATTCATCAAACCAAGTATACCAAGGAGTTACTGAAGAAGTTTGGTATGGAAAACAGCACCAAGATATCAACTCTAATGAGCACAAATATCAGATTGGATGAAGATAAAGAAGGCAAAGATGTTGATCAGACTTTATACAGAAGGATGATAGGCAGTCTGCTGTATCTTACTGCCAGCAGACCTGATATATCTTTTGCTGTAGGTGTTTGTGCAAGATTTCAATCTAAGCCTAAAGAAAGTCATTTAGGTGTAGTCAAGAGAGTTCTCAAGTACCTGAAGGAGACTTTGGGAGTAGGGATATGGTATTCCAAGGATGGAAGCTTCAAAGTTATATCCTACTCAGATTCTGATTATGCTGGATGCAAAATTGATAGAAAAAGCACTACAGGAACCTGTCAATTGATGGGAAGTAGACTGGTCTCCTGGTTCAGCAAGAAATAGAATTCCATATCAACTTCCACTGCTGAAGCTGAATACATTGCTGCTGGAAGCTGCTGTGCACAAGTACTGTGGCTAAGACAACAGTTAAGGGATTATGGAATTGAAGAAAAAGAAATTCCAATTATGTGTGACAACACAAGTGCAATTGCAATCACTAAAAATCTTGTTTTGCACTCAAGAACCAAGCATATTGATGTAAGACATCACTTTATAAGAGATCATGTTGAAAAGAAAGATGTGGTGGTTCTGTATATCCCTACTGAAGATCAACTTGCTGATATTTTCATTAAACCACTGGATTGTGAAAGATTTGCCAAATTAAGGACTGAACTTGGAATTATAAAAGTTGACTGATTATCAGCAATGTACTGGAATTCACCAATGGGATTAGTCTTTGCTATGTTGGGTGAGCTCACTTAGCAGATTAGTCATTGGAATCAACAATTTCATGTACTTATGTTTGGACAATTGAGCAAATGAGGTTGCCAAGGGGATTGGTCTTTGTCATGTTGGGTGAGCTCACTTGACAGATCAGTCATTGGTATTAAACTTCATCTTGTATTATCAATTGAACAAAACAAGAAGAAATCAAGGATCAGCAAGAGTCACTTTGTCAGCAGGCTGCTGAAGCACCTTTATCAGCAGACTGCCGAGCCTACCCTGCTGAGGACAACCCTGCTGAATGGAACGTTACGCAGTCAAACTTTATTAAAGTCAAAGAGCAATTGGCGGGATATTTATTCTATCCTTTATTACCATAGTTAACACAATCTAACGGTTACAAAACGTTATGGAGGAGTTATGGAACACGTGTTAAGACAGAATTCACTCAGATTAATCGTGGTTGACATGGATGTACGTGCACTGATAGTTACAACTACCTTCTGTCTATATATACAGACCTACACACAGCAGATTCTCTCTACTTGCAAAATCTGCTATATCTCTGTTTTTACACTGTGTGAACACAGATTTACAATCTATCTTCTTCTTCTTATTTTTCTCATAACAATGGCGGAAAAGGTTGATGTTCAGATTGAATCAAGCCTAAGTGTTAGAGGTTTTGTTGTTGATGCTAACCAGACTGAACTAGCAATCAACATTGGTCGAAGAATAAGGAGATATGCTGGTCTGGAAAATGTGCTGAACATAAGACTGGAAACAATTTCATATACAAACGTTGTCAGTTTTTGGAGGAACATTCAAATAAATGAAGGAACTGAAGCATTCAAAACAGTTGTGAATGCACAAGAAATAGAAATTTCCTCAAGTCTGCTGAGGGAAGTTTTTTGTTTTGAAGAAGTGGTGGATGGTCCAGTAAATCCTGAAGCAATGGGACTATCCAAGATGGATTTTGTTGATAAAATCAACACAAATGTAGCCACCAAATCCATTCTAGGCATCAATTGCAGACATATTGGGAATGAGTACAGTCTGCTGAGCAAACTCATTGCAAAGAACATACTTGGACTGGTTGGAAGTATGGACACTCTATCAGGACCCAAGATAGAGCTGATGATGTCCATTTGCAGAAGCATGAAGTTTGATTGGGCTGGATACTTCATTCATTACATGAAGAAAGTAGCCAAGGAGGAAAGAGAAGGGAAAAGGAAATCAAAGGCCTTACCCTTAGGCTTAATCCCTGCTGAATCATTTGGAGATTCCAGATGTAGCACCTGAGAAGATAAATCAATCTAGATACAAGAAAGAGATTGATCAAGTTATTCCTGGTCTTGATGATGATGATGAAGGTGTTGTAGAGGCTGATAATGATGATGATAATGGAGATGATGGTGATGCTGGTGGTGAGCAGGTCAAGAAAACTGTGAAGAAATCTGTTAAACCTGTTGCACCAAAGAAAGCTACTGAGAAGAGAAAGGCTGCAGACACAAAGAAGATAACTGAAAAGTTAAATCCTAAAAGAACAAGGAAGCAAACAGCACAGACTTCTGAGTCTGCTTAGGGTCTAGCTGAAATTGAGATTACTGACCCTGCTGTAGCTGCAAGAAAAACTGTTGTTGAGATTCTGAGGGAACAACAGAAGGAAGCCGGTAGAAAGAGGAAATCTACTGTGGTTGAAATTGGGGAAGATGAGCCACTTTCCAAGAGAAGGAAAGAGATTATCCACAAGAAGAAACATGGAAAGGGGAAGCAATTAAAGATATTGGAGGCTCTAAGGGAAGAAGAACAAGAAGAAGCAGTAGAAGAAGAAGCAGTAGAAGAGGAAGTAGTAGGAGAGGCTATTGATGCAGAGCCATTGACAATTATCAAGCCTAATGAGGATGCAGAGGTTGTTGTTGAGCAACCTGCTAGAGAGTCACAGAAGACTACATAGTCTGAACCTGATGTTGATGTTGTTGAATCCTCACCTACTAAGGCTGCTGAGCCTACTGAAGCCGCACAAGTTGTTTTTGAGCAACTTGGTGAAGAACCACAACAGACTACTGAGTCTGCACCGGCTGTGGTATGTAACACATTGGTTGAAGACCCTGCAATTCCTGCAATAGTTCAGGGGGAAGAACAGTCTGCTATTAACCCTGCTGATGAGCATATAAGTCAGGAGGAACCAAGTGTGATACAGATGGAGGTAGTGGAAAGCAATATACAAACTGAGCAACCTACTAGCCTTGAGGCATCTGTGGAAGAAACTTTGAACTTACTTGTTGAGACCTTTGGAGGTCAGCAAGGTAAGGCAACAGCTCCCAGAGGATCATTCCTGCCCTATGAAAAACATGAAAAGAAGAGGAAGGAGGGGTATGTTGATCCAAAACTCCTACTGGTGGCTGATTACTTCCAATGGAAGTTTGGATTTTATAAGAAACAAAAACCTGCTGCAGAACCTATGACAGACTTTGAAGAATGGGTTTTTGAGAAATTGGGAGTGGAGAGCTTGCTGGATCTGATTGATACCTATTTATTACAATCAAGGCTGATGGACTTGTTTGATGAACAACAGAAAGAGGAGGGTATCAAGTTCAGGGATCCAAGAGGTGATGATGATGACTCTTTATCATCTGATTCTGATGATAATCATCCCTCTGGTCCAGGAGAGACCGCAGGATCGCAATGTTAGTTGATCCACCCGTAAGGCGCCCATCGGATGCTTGGACGGTCTATCGAAAGACAAGTGGATGCAGTGATAGAGAATCTCACCATTGATGATATTGAGGCAGAAATCAATGAAGGAATAGATGGTGATGCAAACAGATTGGTTGGTGAGATAGATCCTTTGTTTGTTGAAGAACCTGCTGAGCATGTTGATGATCAACAGACTGTGGATTCAAGTGATGAAAGAGTTACAGATATTAGTGAACCCAGTGCCAGTTCAGAGGAATCTATTCAATATCAAGACTGGATTGACACTGAGGTTGTCTTAACTAAATCTGCAAACTTGCTGAGAAGATTCACTGATATGGGAGAATTTCAACAAGAAAATATGGAAATATTCCCAGATCAAGTGATTGTGGCATTCATTGTACCTGATCCAAGATCTGAAGAGGAGGTACATGTTGCTGGGCTACAAACAGCACCTGCACAAAGGTTGGAACAGAGGTACAGAGGTCGTTGAGTTACAAACGGACTGGACACAAAGTTGGAACCGCTTTTGGGTTTGGAGGAAACCCCCGTTGTTGTTCAAGAGGCCGCCGTAGTGGAGCCTCACGGAGTCAAGACCACTAAAGGGAAAGATGGTCAGCAGACTGCTGTTAATGAGGATGAGCAGCTGCTGTACTATGACTTTAGTGATGAGGAGTTCCAAATGCCTGAAGAAGAAAATATTGATGTTGATCCCCCACAGGCATTTGTATCTATTTTTGAAGAACCAGCCATTGATCCTATCTTAGAAGAATATCAAGGACCTAACCCTGCTGGATTAGATAGGAGTTGGGCAATGGTTGTGAGCAATCAGAGGCCACAATACAATGTTGAGGAGCCTGCTGATGAGGCTACTGGTGGAAGAATGACTGGTGAGGTACTAGTAGAGGTATTGAATGAGTTATTGACTGTGACGCATGATATGCAACAGTTAAGAACTCAAATGGATAGACAAGAACAGAGATTTGAAGAACTGATGAAACTTGTGAATGAAAACAGACAATCTGCTGATACAGTTGCTTCAAACTTCACATCTACTCAAAATGCTGTGAATGATATGATACTAGATGTGAGGGGAATCAAGGTAGGAAACACAGCAAAAGAGAAGTTTCTGAAAGACCAACTCATATCCATCCATCAGAAACATGACAAGCTTGCTGAAGCACCTAAGCCTGCTGAGGCTGCTGGAACATCTCACCCTACTGGATTGGATCCTAAAGTTACTGAGAGGATCAATCTACTGGAGCAGACTTTGCAATCAATGATTACTACAGTTGACACAAGAACTGAAATTATGGAAGGTCAACTGAATAATCTGGTAATCACACAGGAGAGTGTTCATGGCCTGCTGTCCCGGTTTGTTGATGATGTCACTAAGGGGGAAGAGGGCCAAACAGCGGTAGCAAAAGAGGCTGCCATACTTTTTGCTAAGAAAAGATGGGAGGATGAGACTAATGCTTTTAGGCAACCTGCACCTGGCAGAGTTCAACTCACTGATGATCTCCTGAGACAATACAAGAAAGAATACTATAACAGAAGGAAACCTTATCATGACAAGGGATATCATGAAGGTTTAGAATCTTTCTTGGGATTGAAATTTTGGGAAGCAAGAGTCAAAGCCTTAAGGGCATCCTACAGAGGTGGAAGAGGTGGAAGAAGTGGCAGAGGTGATAGGACTTTGCCTATCACAAAAGAAAAGGACTCACTTGATGAATTCAAGGAATTATATATGAGGTTTGGATTCAGAGTGAATCAAATCAATCTTCTCCTGCCTGAAGCATGTAAGTGGTGGAAAGAGGTCAATCCCTACATTGATTTTACATTGACTGAAAATGAATGGATGAGGGATATGATAGAAGAAATCAGAGCCTATCAAGAACAAGTGGGAAGGCTAGACAAGAAAGAGAAAGAAGACAGTAGATCGGCATACTTATCACACTTTATCTTTGCTGCATCTAGACTGTAATAACTGTGAACAAATGATTATAATGAGAATTGACTGAAATTTGTTCTGTTTTTGTTTTAATCTTTTTGCTTTGCTGTTAGGTGAGGGTAGTGGCATCATCACCAAAAAGGGGGAAATTGTTGGACTTATTTCTATGTTTTGATGATGAGTGCCAGACTAGCTGTTAGTGCAAAGGAAAAAAGATGTCTAGATCAAATGTATAGGTTTATTAGAGTATGATTTATGAATAGGTTTGATCAAACAAGCACTGTAATGGTCAGCTGACTTGTTTCAGCAGACTGGTCGATATCAGTAGGGTAGATAGGTCAGTAGACTAGTCAGGAACCTGCTGAAGACTGAAGACTGAAGGCTGAGGGCTCAAACTCAGTTACAGAAGGCTAAGGGATCAACTTAGTAATTTAAGTCAAGGATATGGAATCAGAATTTAGGCAAGTCTGTGATGACCTAAACTGATTACATATACCTTGTGTAGAAGGTCTAAGTTCCATATTTTGGATGATGTTTGGAACTTGGTTATACTTAAAAAGGTGTAATCTAACTTCACAGATAAAAGTTAGATAAAATAAATCAGCTGCATTTTATTTTATATACAACAAATTGTTGTTCAGCAGACTGATAGGTATCTCAACAGACTGATGAACCTGCTGATAATATACCTCGATTAATTCAAGATTATATTGGAAGATTACATGGATAAGGACAACCAACTACCTATGACTTGTCAAACAAATCAAAGGCTGAGATTAAAAGAACGTTGGGATGATTCAGATTTTTATTCAATGGTTATAAGTCAAAGGGTGCACAGACTGCACTGTCAAAAAGGAATTCTGACAGTGTCAGTTCTATGAATAGTGACAGAAAGCAAATCAGATGGGACAAAAACAAGGAACGGTTACATTTGAATTTCAAATACAAGTCACATGCATTCTTACCTATAAATAGAGGAATTTCAACTCAGAAAAAGATGATGATTGATGAACTTTAAGTGAAAAATATAAGAGACTATTCTGAGCTGAAAAACACCCTGCTGAACCTACTGAACTTAAAGCTACTGATCCAGAAAGATTCTTCAAGTGTATTCTGTATTCAAGCTACATCAAGTATACACACTTGAAGACTGTAAGCTGCTGATTATATCATCCTAATTAAGCCGCCGCAACCGAATCATTTATTTGATTCAATCTTTATTTTATAAAGAATCTCGTCAAGACAAGTGAAGCACGGTTGTGTGAAAGACTCGTTGTTTGTGGTGGAGCCGGTGAAGAGGCAATCCTACCCTTCAAGGACCAAGTGGAAGACTCGGAGCAAAGAATCCTACCGTTCCCGCTTTCGCCTTGTGAAGCCATAGTTATTGGTGAAGGACAAGCAACCTTAGGAATCTTTGTAACAAAGAACATCAAAGATCTCTAGTGAATTACCTCCAACATCACAAGTGGAGAAGAGTGGACTGACAGGATTACACCACCTGGAACCACTATAAAATCTGCCTACTTATTTTCAGCATTTACATTCTGCACTTAGTTTATTTTATACATCAATCAGCTGAATCTAGCAACTGAAATCACACACATACACTACTGAGTATCTAATACTTAGTATCATATTTAACAACAAGTATTAAGGCTTAATTTTGATATAATTCCGCCGCACAAATTCAAAGAAACTCAACTATCGCAGACTACCGTTTATCGCCAGAGCTACGAGGTATCGCGTACAGACTATCGAAGTATCGCGACCGCCGAAGTTGCAGAATTTGTTAAATCCAATGTTTTAAGTGTTAAGTTTATTCTCCCCCCTCTAAACTTAACCAAAGCCTTTTCAAGGGACCAACAACATCGTATGTTGTAAGCTTTATATTGTTGTTGTAAGATTTTCCTTTCTACCCCTAGTCGGTTTGTATTCCAATCTTAGTAGCATTTATGATGTTTTGCCGAGTCTTTTTAGCTTCAATTTGCTAAACTCAATATGACGATGTAGAGGCTGGCGTATAATATTAAATTTATTTATTTCTATACGCGCCAAATGTTCCTTTCTGGATAAGGACTCGATATCCGGGAGCGGGGTGTTACAGTTGGTATCAGAGCAAAGCGTTCCTTGCTGTCTTAGGATTCCATCCCTTTAAGTTAAGATCTCTTTAGACCATATAGGACCATTCGGAACCTTCATGATCCTCCAGAGTTGTAGGTAACCTCAGAGACGCTCGTGTTGGTAAGTTTGGAATGGGAAGTTTTAGGGCTCAACAAGAAGCGAATGGTTTGGTTCAAGACAGATGTGTGTCCGTTGGAACATGTTAATCCGTTTCAGAAACCGATATCCCATCCCTATTTTAGTAAGAATAACCTCAAGGATGCCTTAAGACAACACATTTGGATAGAGTAATCACGGTTGCTAGGATGTTACTACAAGTGATTGGTTGTGTTGGATTCTACTGTTGTAAGAATAAAGTTATTCTTTTGAATTCTATGGCCTTGGTGTGTCTCTTGGTATATGTTGGCTATCCAAGAGTTTGTCTTCTTGGACTGTTGAACTAGGAATGTGTTCTTCCTAAGAAGGGAAGACGAGTACAAGAGATCTCTCCTTTCTATCCCCTATTGCTAGCCAATGTCGGCAAAAGTCTTCCTTCTTCGTGGACGTTCCATTTTCCTTTGTGCGTAGTGCGTAGGCAGTGATTTGAGCGCAGTTGGGTCTGTCCTTAGACACTACTTGTAATTGGGGTGCTTACCCGCCACAAACTGTAATGTTGGCTGTTTCAGCTGACTCATTGCATGAATGAAAGACTAAAAGTATAGGTGCGTAAGCCACTCGTGAGTAGGTAACAAACAAATCAAGAGCTTCGAGCCAATAAAAACTTAGAAAATTGACTCGAGAACAACTTTCATGACGAGCTCCATTGTCAATTCAGACCTAAGCATTAAGTAAGAAGCGATGGGAATGATGGAAGCTGTGAATGCAAAAGATTCTATGGAAAAGGAAATCTTACTAATTCACTGGTCGGGATGGCGGAACAAAGCCCAGATGAATTGATATGAGAATCATTACTAATTTCTAAATAATTGAGCATGAGAGCCAAATGAATTGAAAGATTCATTTTTGGTTCGGGAAGTGACACCTTAAATCGTTTTTTTATTCTTCATTATTTACTCCCCTTTATTTAAGTAGGTGCCAGTATTCTTCATCTGGCCGCATTGCATCAATATGGATCAAATAATCCATTGGGTGTACATTCAGAGATGGATAAAATTGCTTCTTACCCCTATTTTTTGTAAAGGATCTTGCCAATTGATTCTGAGTCGCTTTATCGAGATCAGAAGCAAATTGTGCAAAAGCTTCTAATTCTGTGAATTGCGCCAATTTCAATTTTAATTTACTAGCAACTTGTTTAACCCCATCACTATCATGGCTGAAAAGCCAGATAGCCGCTAGGCGGGGGATTCTCTATCTCATAACAACCTTTCTCCTTTTCATTTCTGGATACAAATTAATGTATCCAGAAATTGCAATTGAGAAGGGGAATTTAATTAATCCCTTACAGGTTGTCTCCCAGCTTTGCTCTTTCTTGTTCTTTTTTTGGTACCACAACGGACCTGTTAATTGATTAGTGTGGTGTCAGTGGTTCAAGAGTTGTTAATCGGTTTTGGTTTGTGTGAACAAGAGTTTGAACGGTTTGGGAAGCACTAGAGTGTTGGTTCAGTGGTTAGCAAGATCAGAATCGGTTGGTGTTGTCCGTGGGAAACAAGTGAAGCTTTGGTTTGGTTTGTGTTGAAGAAAGAGCTGCAAAAAAAGACTTACGGTTTGAGCATGTTCGAGTTTTGAGGACAAAACTCCTTTTAAGGGGGAATGAATGTAATATCCCGATCCCGACCTTTCATAAAAGGCTAGACGTGTCTTTTTACGGAAACAGAATATTATATTTAATATTTAATGGATTTTAAGTATGATTTAAATAAAAGGAAAAGAAAGAGAAGGGGACAAATAGGAATTAAGCATAATTAAGGGAAGTTAATTGCAATTAACCCTTGGGAGTTATTTTCTACAAATAAACTTCCCATGTTCTGAAGGAAGTTGTCAGAACATCATCTTCTCCCATGTTCGAACTCTGCACTCTCAATTGAGAAAGAAAAGGAATAGAAAAGCTTAAGAGGCTTCCTCATAATTGTCGGTGAGTTCTTTTCAGATTTCAGAAACAATTGAAGATTCAGAATTAGCGGAAGAAGGGCTTCCATTTGACATCAAGAGCATCAAGTTTGGAATAAGGTTAGTTTCGCCTCAGTTTTGGATTCATCAAGAGATGATCAAGTTGTGGTTTCGTTTGGTTGAATTCGTAGTCCCTTTTGTCTAGAAACTTTTATCACAATTGTTATTTGTTCAATTAGTTGATCAACTAGGTGTTGGGTTGAGGCTTGTGGAAGTGCTGTAAGATTTCCTTCAAGTTTGGGCTGTGGTTTTCTTGTTAGAAGGTAGAGGCTCATCCTCGTGTTTAATCAAGGTTTATAATGTTAAGTTTGAGAGTTTGTGCTGTATTCTTGGTTAGAAATCATGTTTTTTTGTTGTTGATGTGCTTTGGTATGATATAACATGTTTAGAACCTGTTTTGCTGCTGATCACGTTGGGAAGGGGTTGGAACTCGTAAAGTGCAGAAACCTGAGTTTAGGCATGTTTTTAGGGTAATGCGTGCGCATATCCCTTAATACGTGCACATACGGAACCTGAAGGTAAGAAAAAGTGATAAAGGATGGTTTGTGCATGCACATTCCACGAGCAATTATGAGCATTGGCTCAATGCGCGGGCATTTCATGAGCATTCACGGGCATTGTGCCTGTTTTGGTGGTTAATGAGTTTTAAGCTCCGAATCCAGTTTTAAATGTTGTTTCTTGATTTAATTACACTAATTATACATGAACAAGCCTTGATTGAGTTTTTGATGCGTTTAGTTCCGGCACCGAATGTGCTTTTCAAGGGAGTTGCAGTTCGGGACCATCGGAAGGGTATGATAGGCTTGTGCTTTGATAAATTGGTATTCATCAATGTCTGCTAGGCCTTGTCCATGTCTAGTGGTCTAGAAAAGAGAGTATTAGTGATGAGGGAGCTTACTTGAAAATACTTAGGTGGCTAGTGAACAGCATTATAACAAACGTACTTGTGTAGTTAAAAGAATAAACAACATGTCATTCTTGGTAAGGCACTGCCTATATCGCAATGTGTGGGCGGTCAGATAAAGTGAAGAACTCTGCTGGCCTCTAAATGGCTGAATGGCAGGGGGACTTCGCCGAACGCGTTCACTATCGAAGTCTACTAAAATAGACTTCCATGGTTATTGGTATAATCCACCAATATGTTGCACCCAGATACTTCATGGTGAGTGAACACCATGCGTAGTGCCCTTGAATTGCGGTTGTAACAGAGATAGGCTAAGCTAGAAACTAATAGTCACGACATGTTGATGAGCATGTAGTGAACCCAGAGTTTGAGTCGGTCTTATAAAGATAAATTAATAATAATGTAAACCTTTTCGTTATAAACTCTATTTATACATTAGCTTCTCACTCTTGCTAAGTACTTTGAAATTACCTCAATTGCATGTTTTTTTGGTATGCTTTTGGGGTGAGAAGACGAACAGGTTGATCTTGAGCTCGTTGAGGATGGAGTTCATTGATGATATGTGACGGAGATGCTTGAGGATGTCTTTTCTTGTTGTTTTAGTTTAATAACCTGTTGGACTTTCTATTGAGGTCTTTGTGATACAAGTGTTGTATCTTTTCTTTTGGAACATCGTACGTTGTAAGCTTTGTATCGTTGTTGTAAGTTTTTCCTTTCTACCCTTAGTCGGTTTGTATTCCAATCTTAGTAATATTTACGATGTTTTGCCGAGTCTTTTTAGCTTTCGTTTCCTAAACTCGATACGACAACGTAGAGACTGACATATAATATTAAATTTATTTAATGCTATATGCATCGAATGTTCCTTTCTGGATAAGGACTCAGTATCCGGGAGCGGGACGTTACAATAGCAATATCTCAAAACCTTTGAACTTCGACTAAGTTTGGTCAAAGAGAGTGGTCCTCAAACGAACATTGAAGCAAAGTTGCAGTTTCATTTAGTTAAAATATTACAATATTCAACCTCTTTCCATTAATTAAGTTTGACTGGATGGGGCCCACCTTAACACCAAATTCAGTGCATCTGCATTTCTGTATTATAAATCATGTCTATATAAGAACCCCTGCTGCACAACAATTGAGAACACTCAAAATGCTGGCCTCTTGTTGATTCAATGGCATCAACAATTGGTTTTCACCTTTAAAAATTCGGCAATGATACTTCTTGAATATTGAATTTTCGCAAGTCGATCATGTTTATGGCATCTCATCTACTTTATGAGTCATATATGAATCATTTTGTGGATGATATGCCATGAACAATGATCATCTTGTAAGAAATTTTGTTTTAGAGTTTGATGGCTTGATTTTGAATCATGTCCTTTACAATTATGATCATTGGAAATACTACAAGTCGATCGTGTTTATGGCATCTCATCAACCACCGAAGACTTATTTGAACAATCTTGATGATGATAGGCCATAAACAACAATCAAAATTTCAAAATTTCAATTCAAATCATAAACTAAAAAATGGTGTGGTTTATAATTATTTTTTGTGTGGGTAAAACGGTGTTTTTGTCTCTCCAAATATTTTTTTTTTAGAGAATTAGGAATAAGGACATTTTGAATATTTTTGAGTAACATGTCAGCCACATATTTTTTATGGCCAGAAGGACAAACAAAAAAAAAAAAAAAATTAAAATTTCTCGCTTCTTGCTGCAGCATGGTACTTGGAACATTTTTTTTTTCTCTTTCCTCCTCGATTTTCAAACACTCATATTTTTTTATCTAGATCTCCAAACGTGATGAATATTTCACTGAATTTTTTTATTTTTTGATTCTCTTCATTTTAAGACTTGGTTCAATATCATTACAACGTTTTTCATGAGATTCACAGTCGAAATTTACTCAGTGAATCTCCTCAGTGAATCCTGAAAATCAATTAATATCGATAGTGAATTTCGGCTGCGGATTTTCTGAAATCACGTCGGAATATGTTGAATGTGGTCTCAAAATAAAGAGCATGAAAAAATAAAAAAATTGGTGAAATATTTTCAAATTTGGAGTTCTAGATTGAGAGATATGAGTATTTAAAAAAATTTGATGAGAGAGAAAATGTGTTGGTTTTTTTTTATAGAAAACATGCGCCAGAAAAAAAAATAGTTTTGTCCTTTATGCAAAAGTTTCAAAAAACTGTCATTTTTCCTTAATTGATGAAATGATTTTGTCTCTCCCTCATTCCTCCTTATTTTTTAGGCGGCTTCTATCGGCACCACGAAATTGCTTGTGGCACCACGAATACTTCCGGCACCATAAATTGCTTTTGACACCACCATATTATTTGTATTAATTTTTTTTACTTCAAGCACAACCAAAAAAAATAAAAAACTACTCCTTATACCACAAATTTTAATAAATACAATTTTCTCTTTTGATTATTTAAATTAAGCATTATAATCCAAAATTATTAACTTATATCTATAACAAACCACAAACTTAATTTTCATCCAAATTATCATCTATATTTACTTCTTTATTGGCACCACAATAAACAACATTCATCTCCATCTCCATCTTCATCTTCATCTTCATCCTCTACAAGTTTCTTCATCATCAAAATTCATCTTCATCTTCTTCAACCTTCTTCATCATCAAAATTCATCTTCATATTTTTCAACATTCTTCTTCATCAAAATTCATTTCATATACTTAAACCTTTTTCACCCAAATATAATTTTCAAACAATATGGAAGCAAAATTGAATCAAAATTCATATTCCATGGCTTGAAACACCATTAACTAGGGGAAAATGAAGTTTTTTTAGAGTTTTCCGATCGGCCATTGGATTTTCCGTCTGGCATCCAACCCCACGTCATTACAACTGACGTTCGTATGTATAATAAACATCAAACTTGGTGACGTCTTGTAGTCCAGAAATGAATAATTTGTTGCTTCTATAACGCCACCAACTGTGACGTTGGAACCGAAAATAAACGTCACTACTCTAGACGTTTTTGACTCCAGAACTTAATGAGTTGATGTTTAAGACGTTTGTAATAGTTTAAGACGTCACCAAAGTTGACGTTAAGTTAGAACGTCCCCCACTCCGACGTTCTGAGTACGAGATAAACGTCACCCTCACCGACGAAGGAACATGTTACCCTAGTGGAGTTGTATGACTTAAACGTTAGCCATGCTGATGTTTTGTTTGCCTTAAAGTCACTGTCACTGACGTTTTAAGTACCCGGTCAACTTCCCCAAACCACCGATCGGAAAACGGCCGGTTGAACGAAAAACACCTTAAAAACCTCCGATTTCAACCAACTACAAATACACATTTCAATGGAACAAATTACTCCATTAAAAATCAGAATGAAAACCTTCGAAATGCAACAAAACAAGATACTCACATGATTTGGTTCAAAGTGGTGTTGTTCGTAGCATCACTTGCGGTTTTCCGGCTCAATTTTATCTTCTCCGGCGTCTTTTCCGACGAGAACTCCGGCAAAGTTAGACGATGTAGGGGAAGTCAAATGATTTTTAAAAAGTGTAGAGGTAAAAGTTAAACATTATGGACTAAATTGTTTAATTTTTACAACATGAAGGACTAAAGCGTACAGTTTTTAAAAATTATTATTTCAGGTGGTGCCTTGAGTGATTAGGTGGTGTGGAAAAGTGAATGAAAAATAATAAATTTAAGGGTGCCGATAGTTATTTCGTGGTGCCAATAGAAGCCGCAATTTTTTATTTGGGAGGTGTGGGGCGGTTATATATGTATACTCCCTCTGTCCCAAATTATAATTCATCCAAGCTTATTTATTTTGTCCCATAATTTAAGTCATTCACAATACAAATAGAGTATTTATTAATATTTTTTTTCATCTTACCCCTAATTTATATTTATCCAACTACTTTACAATTGTTGCATTTATGATAGTCAGAGGGTGGTAGGCATTTTAGTCATACATTAATGATATTCAACCAATCTTTTAATCTGTCTGAAAACTCTAGGACGACTTATATTTTTGGATGGAGGGAGTATATATATATATACACATACACACACACACACACATTATATATATATACATACACACACACACACACACACACATATACATATATATATATATATATATATATATATATATATATATATATATATATATATATATATATATATATATATTGGTAAAAACAATCTTGGGGAGTCTTATTCGGGGCTCGGTGTGTGAGATTTTGTCGTTTCCGTATACAAAAAAACTGAACTATCATCAATCTGAGTCAAAACGGTATTGGGTTCGAGTCTTATCAGGGCTCAGTTTGTGAGTTTCTATTGTTTCTATATAAAAAAAAAGAACCGAACTATTATGAAATTGGGTAAAAATAGCCTTGGGTTCGAGTCATATTCAGGAATCAGTGTGTAAGTTTCTATCGTTTCTGTATAAAAAATGAACTGAACTATTATCTATTTGGATAATAACGGCCTTGGGTTTGAGTCTTATTCAGGGCTCAATGTGTGAGTTCCTATCGTTTCTGTATATAAATGACATGACCTATTATCAATTACAACTTCTCAGTAGAAAAAAAAATAAAAAGTAGAAGAAGAAGCAGCAAACTAACAAACAATGCTAAAGAAAATGGATAGAACAACGTCATATCTTTGCGTCATCTCGTATGCGTAACGAGCACCACAAGTATACTGATGCATTGGTTGTAAAAAATACATAGTATACATACATAGAAAACATTTCTAAAGAACAAAGTTATATCTTTGCAACATCTCATACGCATAAAGATCACAACAATTAAAGATGGATCTAGGAGTTAAAAAGATGCATCAATTGAGAAGGAAGAAGAAAATGATAAACCAACTGTGGAGGATAAAGTGGTGGAGAAAGAGGAATTCCTCTAGCTCTACTTTTTCTAATTTCCTGGTACATGATTGTAACGCCCCGTTCCCGGACACCGAGTCCTTATCCGGAAAAGGAACGTTCGGCACGTATAAAATAAAAATAAATTCACTTTATACGTAAGCCTCTACTACGTCGTATCAAAAATAAGCAAACGGAAGCAAAAGACTCGGGTATAAAAAAATTCCAAACCATCCAAGAATAGAAAAGAAATCTAAAGATGGAAATGTAACTCATTACATTCAAGGAAAATACGATATCCAAAAGAAATGTAACGGTATTACAAGTCTCGAAAGACCAAAAGTCTAAACCAACAGTACTAAAACAGTCTAATATATGAATAACAAAATAAATAAATGTAAAGTCTTTAATGCGGCGTCTTCAAACGTCATCATCGAACTCCTCCTCGTAAACATTATCGACCTGTTCATCTTCTCATCCCCAAACACATAGAAAACATACATTTGAGGTAAGTACAACGTACTTAGCAAGAAAGAGAAGCTATGATAACAATTATAATTTATAAAGAAAAGATAATTAAAAGTTTAGTTGTTTATGTATGACCGACTCAATCTAGGGTTCATTTCATGTCCATCAACACGAATTGACTAAACGTTTCTACTTAACTTATCTATGTTTCAACCGCACTCAAGGCCACTACGCGTATCCACTTTTGGGACACTCTTGGCAACATATTAGTGGATCACACCAATATCCACGGAGTCTAGAATGGGTAGGCTCTGATAGTATGCACACCACAGTGGAGTCACCCGAACTTGTGGGTTTTTGACCTACGAGTTCTTCCACCTTCAGAGGTAGCACATACATCACGATATAGACTGGTGCCTATCCAAGAGAGACATGTTCTTTAATCTTTTACTAGTCAAGTACGTCTTTTATTAGAATGATTAACTAACCACCTAAGTGTTTTCAATTAATCTCCCTCACCTTGACTACTCTCTTCCTAGACCGCTAAACATAGACAAGGCCTAGAAATTGCACAGACATTGATGAATGCTAATTCATCAAAGCACAAGCCTATCATGCACTTCCGACGGATCCGAACTTCAACTCCCTTTAAGAGTACATTCGGTGTTTTAACTGAACGAATCAGAAGCTCAATTCAGGCTTGTTTATGCTTAAACAATGTTAACATATCATGAATAATGGATTAAAACGGTGAAAACATGATTATGAGGCTGAAAACCAATCTGAAACGTTAAAACAGGTCAAACGCTCGTTTGACATCCTATGGACGCCCGTTTGACATCGAACGCCCGTCGACTAACCCCAAACGCCCGTCCATAAAAAACGGCTACATCCTGAATCAAAATTCTAACCTCAAACGCCCGTCTTCCTTGTGCAAACGCCCGTTTGAGCGGCTATGATCGCAAACGCCCGTTTACCTAGTGCAAACGCCCGTTTGCCTGGGTTTTTCCCAAAACGCTAAAATCTTCAAAACGCGATCTCTAAACCGTTTCTAACCTAATTAACACCAAATTAAGCACAGTTAAACGTAGATAGATATATCTAAACATACCATAGCATCAATGATCCTTTGATCAACGAAAAACACATTCTTCTAACATTGAAACGTCTTAAATCATGATCTAACCCTATAAATGATAATTCAGATCATAGGAAGAGCCTCTTACTTGATTGCAGCCAAAAACCGATCTAAACAGCCACAGAAATCTACAGCCCTTCCAACAAAGATGAAATCCAAATGGTGCCCTTCTCACAACGATTCCAATTCTTCCGTCTGATCTGAAAACGGTTAAGCTTTGCTTCAGTTAATTGGAGAACTCCTCTAGCCCTTTCTCCTCTCAAAAATTGCACAGAGAAGAGGTGTGGAAACTGATTTTCTGATTAGTGTGTAGTTTATGGGATTAATCTGAGTTAATTTTCCTTAAATATAATTCCCAATTAAACCCCTTTTTCCTTATTTGCCCTTAATTACCAAATAATTAGATTTTTCCCTTAATTATATATACATACTTTGAAAATATATATATATATATATATATATATATATATATATATATATATATATATATATATATATATATATATATATATATAATAATTAACACAATACTTAACTCCAATAAAAGAAAAGAAATAATAATATTTCGTTTTCGCAAAATGACATGTCTGCCCTTTCCCGAAAATCAGAATATTACAATGATGGTCATCATTGTAAGGATAATAGCAGACTATTGAATGCACCTAAAGCAGTTCTTGTATTATATTCAAATCCCTTTGAGCCGGTGACATTTGTGGAAAACTGAATCTCCATTTCCTCTATCCCTTTTTAGAACATGCTGATATCCTTCTATGTTTGAGTTGTTATGGTTATATTTCTTAAAAAAGGACTACATTTACATTCATAGCGAAGCGAGACACACATCGTATGTTCCATTTGTGAAACATAGATCGTCAGTACAACATGACATTAATATGAAGTTGTCCATACGCCTTGTATATGATCTAGAAATATCTTTAGTGATTTATGTGGTTCGTCCATCCTTTATTGATGATTCTCATCTACACGGCATTATTCTGATTTGAGGACGAATCATCTCAAAGGGGGAGAGAACAATGAGGATCAACCTTGCCCCGTCGCACACTAAACTACTCGTATTTTGATGATTTGAGTTTGGGTTAATGTTATTATTTCCTTATGTATTTTTATTATTTATTGTGGTATTATATTATTAATTTTTAGGGAGTCTTGTGGACCTCTTTAAGCCCAATTAGTGTCTTTACTAATTTTAGTTCATTCGTATTTATATATTCTTGTTTGGCCCATATAAGGCCCATTTATATTGTTGCAAGCCTTAGGGCGTCACCAAGCCTATATAAAGGTTTAGTGAATGTATTTCACAGAAGACAATTGAATCATTATTTACATATGATGCTTTCTCATTTTTATGTCATTTCTCTAGGATTGAAGATTCACTCAGTTAAATTTATCAAACTTGTTGAGCCGTGAGTTTGTGGGTATCCGAGCATCATTGATGTCTAAGCGGGTTGATTAGAAGACTAATGTTCACCCCGAGGAGTTTGATCATAAGTTGATCATGAGTCGATGGAGGAACTTTTTGTGTTATTCATGTTCTTCGTTTCCTTGTGTCGAGATTACCTTTAACGGACCACAAATCACATCACAATGTAGGCTACATTTCTTTTGGAATTTTGATTGGACTTGGTCCCTAAGAGAGTGTTTCTCCCAGAGAAGGTTGAAATATAGTCGGGGGGGGGGGGGGGGGGGGGGGGGGCGCGGGGGGGTGAATGACTATATTTTGAGTTTAAAAACTTTAAACCTCAGGAGTTGCATAAAGTTTTCTGATGAAAAGCTTTTGTGTAGCAGAATATTAAAACCCTTCTAAAATGTATTTTCGAACCACTTAAGCAATCACAAGCATATAAATAAAGTAATAAAAGTAAATGCAGAAATTAAATGTTGTAAGTAAATAACACAAGGTTTATAGTGGTTTAGGGTGGTGTAATTCCTTAGTCCACTCTTCTCCTGTGATGATTGAAGGAATTCACTATTGTTTCACCAATAAAATAGCACGATTGTCAATGGCTGCACAAGCTTCACAATCTCAAGACTATCACTCTCAGGCTACAAAAGCTTCAATGACTCTGTCTTCAACACTGCTACTTGAAAACAAATCATTAAGCAACTATCATAATAGGTTAGAATTCCTTCTTAAATTATTTTATTCAATTGCTTCAGTTGGATGTGAATTGAATTTACAGTGGCTTGATCAGACTCAGAACATGATATAGATTTGATACTCTATTTTTTGAGTTTGATCTTCTGGATAAGTCTTTTAAGTTTAGAAAGAAGGCTTGTGAATTTGACAAAGTTTGAGCACTTAGAGTTCTCGGTGGTTCAATCATTATTGATCATCTGTATATTTCTATTTTTTTTTTCTTTCTGTCAATGCCTTCTATTCATAGCCTTCATTTCCTTGATTTGAAATTTCCTCTGTTGGCTATTTGATGCGAAGAATAATCCTTGATTCTTCCTTGATTTCATTCTCCTTGATTTTAGTGATCCCGATATTCTTCAAACGTTCCTCATAAAATCCGTCCTTGATTGATTCTGCATTAATTGCTTGATTTCCTTATTTTACATGTTCTGAATCAAATATACACAATATACTTGACTTGGCTGTTGCTTAGCCGGTCCAATGACTCATTTACATATTTGCTAATCAGTAGGCTGTTATAGGCTCCTATCAGTCTGCTTCTTTCTTTCTGCTTATACTGATCTGCTGGTACTGATGCACCTGATAGAGCATTACTTCAATGTTCCCTATTTTGTGTGAGATCAGTGTACACCATATTTAAAAATATATTTCATCACTTGTAGAGTGTATCTTAGACTTATCCAAGGTCATCACAGACTTCCCTGGTTATAAGTCAGACTACTATAAGTCTTCACTTTACTCTACTGGTACTTGGCTATCTCCACTCAGCTGATCTTCTGTCCTTTAATTCACTGATCCGTCCTATGAGACTAGTACAATGCTTGTCTGACTGAACTTATAAAGCATGTCAGACTCTAAGTAAAGTCATATATGGATATTATTAACTTCTTTCAGGCTTGCTATAACAGCTAGTATGTGCATCATCAAAACAAATAAATGTTCCTAACAATTTCCCTATTTTTGATGATGCCAAAACCCTCATAAGCCTGAAAATATGTAAATAATTTTATATAATAAAAAGAATAAAAAAACTCTGAAATTTTATTCAACCATAAAGGGCAAGAAGTTGTTTAAAAGTAGAAACACATTACGGTCTACTCTCTAAGGTCTAGAACTTTTAGGCTTACCACTACCTTCCCCCTTTTTGGTAGCATCATGCGTCTCTGCCAGAATCTTGTTTGTTGCCTCAGACACTGTGATTACGGCGTCCTCAAACGTCGTCATCAAAGTCTGCCTCGAACTCCGGATCTACCTGTTCATCTTCTCTCCCCTAAACACATAAATAAACATGCATTTGAGGTAAGTACATTGTACATAGTAAGAAGTAGAAGCTACAATTTAATTATGGCTCTTTAACAAGTTTTATTATAATAGTTATCTTTATGAGACCGGCTCAATCTAGGGTTAACTTCATGTCCATCAACATGTCATGACTAACTGTTTCTACTTAGCTTATCTTTGTTACATCCACACTCAAGGGCACTACGCATGGGGCTGCCCACCACGAGACATCTGGGTGCAACCTATTGGTGTGTCTCACCAATAGCCACGGGCTAGTCCCGATAGTATATGCATCCGGTGAAGTCCCTCCGTACTTGGGGTCTTATGAACCTACGGAGTTATTCAATTGTAAAGTCCCTCTGCTCCTGGTGCCCTCTAATGGCCAGCAAAGTTATTCACCTGTGAAGTCCCTCCGCTCCTGGTGCCCTTGGGCCAGCAGAGTTATCCACAACGAGTACCCTCTACTCCTGGTGCCTCTAGAAAGGCCAGCAAGTTTACCCGTTTTATCCGAAAGCCTACACATTGCGATATAAACTTGTGGCTTACCAAGAATGACATGATGTTTAATCTTATTACTATGAAAGTATGTAATTATTAATGGTTATTAACTATCCACCTAAGTGTTTTCAACTCTCTTTCCTATACCTCTAGACACGGACAAGGCCTAGCAATTACACAGACATTGATGAATACTAATTCATCAAAGCACAAGCCCTTTCATGCCCTTCCGATGGTCCCGAAATTCAACTCCCTTTAAGAGTACATTCGGTGCCGGAACTAAACGCATCAGAAACTAAATCGAGGCTTTTTCATATTATTTCATCTTATTTAATCTTATTAACAAAATTACAATTCAAGCTATGCATCAAAACAAGCAACCTTGATTACTCTATCCAAAGGTGTTGTAATGACCAAGAGATCCTTAAGGTTGTTCTTACTAAAACTGAGGTGAGGTACCTGATTCTGAAACCGATCAACTCGTTCCAACTGACCCACAATTGTCTGACCCATGTCTTGAACCAAACCACTCGCTTCTTACTGAGCCCTAGAACAACAACACCTAGTCTCTACCTACCAAACGTCTTGGGAGAAAGAAAGGCATCTACTCTTTCTTGACCAAAGGACTTAAATGGTTTTGAAAAAATTTGGTGCATACACAAGCCATGAAATAATTGATTGGTACAATACAAACCGAACTGATTTTGAACATAATGTAAAAATAAAAGTCGTAGGTATACAAGTTTGACATATGCTACCCACAAACCAACATTTTTGGAAAATCATAGGTTGGTTAAAATAATTATTTTCGTCGACTGCCGCAAGCTGTCAAAAATTTCAGAAATTTAAAATCTATGTTGTGTTGCAGATTGTACTCAAACCAAAAAGAATTTGCACTTTACTTCAAAACACAAATTGCAGAGAAGAAAGTTTTTTACAACATATCAAAAATTCAAGTCATTTGGGGGTGTTTAGCTCATCCAAAAGAGATTGATAAATAAGAGTACCGCTGCAGAATTTTCTGAACAGAGTGCTCATCCTTGTCATGAAATTTATGAACAATCCAATTGGAAAACTGAGTTGATGTAAAGAGAGAAGTTGTAGCTAAGACAACTTTCTAAGTGGCTGAAAATTTACAGAATTTTTGGTATTTCAGAAATGATATTACAAGGCTTATAGAAATGTGAACAAAATCGTTTACTCGTTTGGCCTAACACCAAGTTACAAAAAGAAATGATTAGGACCAAACGTAGAAGAAAAAAAATAAAAAAATGGTTAAATCCACCAAGAGAAAGAACATGTGAGGGAAGTCTGAAAGTTTCAAAAGAAGAGAGGGATTTTATTAAGGATCCTAGAGGAACGAACTCGAGGGAAGCTCGTAAGAGATGTACTTAACACTCAACCTAAACTTCGCTTAAGGAGACTCTTCAATTGGTCCTAGTGCAACTTAACCACGGTTTAAGGATTCTTAGTCTTACGAGGATTTACCACCAAGATCAAGAGAGATCAGAAAGGTTCAACAAGATCTAAGGAAATCTTATCTTAGAGGAAAGGAAGCCTAGGAAAGAAAGGACGCTTCTCTCTGATACCAACTGTAACGCCCCGCTCCCAGATACCGAGTCCTTATCCGGAAACGAAACGCTCGGCACGTATAATATTATATAAATCTAATATTACACGTAAGCCTCTACTACGTCGTATCGAGTTTAGAAAAACGGAAGTTCAAAAGACTAGGCAAAACATCATAAATGCTACTAAGAATAGAAATCGACATACTAAAGATAGAATGTGACATTTATTACATTGGAAAGCCAAACGAAAACTAAAACGATGTACGAAATCCTCTAAAATAAACTACAAAGGAAATTACAAAACTTTCCCAAATAAACGACAAGTCTATAGCATAATAAGGAAAAGGACAAGAAGAAAATGCTTCAACTCCGGCGTCCTCAAACGTCGTCATCAAAGTCTGCCTCGAACTTCGGATCTACCTGTTCATCTTCTCTCCCCTAAACACATAAATAAACATGCATTTGAGGTAAGTACATTGTACATAGTAAGAAGTAGAAGCTGCAATTTAATTAAGGCTCTTTAACAAGTTTTATTATAATAGTTATCTTTATGAGACCGACTCAATCTAGGGTTCACTTCATGTCCATCAACATGTCATGACTAACTGAATCTAACTTAGCTTATCTTTGTTACATCCGCACTCTAGGGCACTACGCATGGTGCTGCCCACCACGAGACATCTGGGTGCAACCTATTGGTGTGTCTCACCAATAGCCACGGGCTAGCTAGTCCCGATAGTATACGCATCCGGCGAAGTCCCTCCGTACTTGGGGTCTTATGAACCTACGGAGTTATTCAATTGTAAAGTCCTTCTGCTCCTGGTGCCCTCTAATGGCCAGCAAAGTTATTCACCTGTGAAGTCCCTCCGCTCCTGGTGCCATTGGGCCAGCAGAGTTATCCACAACGAGTACCCTCTACTCCTGGTGCCTCTAGAAAGGCCAGCAAGTTTACTCGTTTTATCCGAAAGCCTACACATTGCGATATAAACATGTGGCTTACCAAGAATGACATGATGTTTAATATTATTACTATGCAAGTATGTAATTATTAATGGTTATTAACTGGCCACCTAAGTGTTTTCAAGTAAGCTCCCTCACAAACTCAACTCTCTTTCCTATACCTCTAGACACGGACAAGGGCTAGCAATTACACAGACATTGATGTATACTAATTCATCAAAGCACAAGCCCTTTCATGCCCTTCCGATGGTCCCGAACTTCAACTCCCTTTAAGAGTACATTCGGTGCCGGAACTAAACGCATCAGAAACTCAATCGAGGCTTTTTCATATTATTTCATCTTATTTAAGCTTATTAACAAAATTACAATTCAAGCTATGCATCAAAATAACATTTTTCAAGCGATACATTGTCTACCAAACATATATTTATGTTTATCGAAAGAGAAAATAACACAACATAATAACACTAAATAAATAAAAGGTAATGAAAATAGAGCAGCTGCATTACAAAAGGGATGATTCAATTGAACCAACTGTCAATATCTTATTTTATCATGAATATAATTATTATCATTATAGGTTATTAGGAACGACACCAAACAGAAACAAAAGTTCACTTTTCTTCCTCCTTCTCGAGACTCTGGCAGCTACATAGATTAGTTTCCCTTCTTTTTCTTTTTCCAACAATCAAAAATATATACTCAGCAGTTGCATGACAAAACTAAAATAATAAACAACAAAGTCAAACTGTGTTTTGTTCTAAAATAGTAAATTTATATGTATTCTAAGGTGCTACCGGTCGGATGACCGACGCCGACACAAAAGAATTGTACCGTTAAGAATATAACGTCTAAAACATGAAAAATAGCAACAACAATAACATCAACAATAATTAACAAATAAAATATAATTAAATACGGTTGAACACCAAATCAGTTTAAGAACACCCTTTTGCAAAACGAATCAAAAACACGATCTAACCTCTCTAAACAATAATTAATTTGTAGGAAGAGCCTCTTACCTTCTTAACAAGATAAACCAACTTCAATCTCAGAAAACTGCAGCAAAACCTGATCTTTCACACAACAACCTTGAGAAAATCTCCAACTTTCTGACACTGAAACGATGCCATTCTCACGACGATTCCAACGCTTCTCGCGGATCTAAAAACGGTTGAAAACTCCGCGAGATATCACAGAAAGTGTCTCTGGCTCCTCTCTCGCTCTCAGCCGCATTTTTCTCAAGAATGTAGAGGAAAAATCTGATTTAAAAGGGTGGGGGAAACTAATGGGGTTTATCTTCCTTAAATAGGAAAATCCCAATAGTTAACCTAATCTCATATTTTCCTTAAATACCCTTTTTTACTTAAAACCCGATTTAACTCCAAAATTATTTATATATATCGGCCATATATATATAAATAC
This sequence comes from Gentiana straminea, assembly GCA_036785695.1. NCBI lineage: Eukaryota > Viridiplantae > Streptophyta > Magnoliopsida > Gentianales > Gentianaceae > Gentiana > Gentiana straminea. The sequence goes on along the minus strand of JAVUPR010000224.1, from coordinate 5,398,603 downwards.
ACTTAGAATACTTGAATCCGAAAATCATAATATTCCATTTTTCGTAAAAAGACACGTCTGCCCTTTTCCGAAAAGTCAGGATATTACATTCTTTCCCCCTTAAAAGGATCGTTTCGTCCTCGAAACTCGAGCGTGCCCAAACTGTTGCCCTTCCGTAGCACTCTCTCTTCAACACCAACCAAACCGAAGCTTCACTTGTTTCCCACTGCCAGCAACAACCGATTCCGATCTTGCGAACCACTGAACCGACATGCTACCGATTTCAAACCATACAAACCTCGTACACTCAACCCAAAGCTGACCAACCACAACTCGAGTCACTGAAACTGCACTATCCACTCTTCTACTCGGTGTGTCCTTCACCGGAAGATACTTTCTTATGTCTATAATCCAAGTAGACAAAATTCTTGGATAGTCGACCTATACCAAGAATCGCTTTATGGTCCGCAGAATTCAAAACTGTAACTTTAATCTTGCCACGGTAGATTCCAACACAACCAAAAACTTGTAGTAACACCCTAGCAACCTTGATTACTCTATCCAAAGGTGTTGTAACGACCAAGAGATCCTTGAGGTTGTTCTTACTAAAACTGAGGTGAGGTACCTGATTCTGAAACCGATCAACTCGTTCCAACTGACCCACAACTGTCTGACCCATGTCTTGAACCAAACCACTCACTTCTTACTGAGCCCTAGAACAACAACACCTAGTCTCTACCTACCAAATGTCTAGGGTGAAAGAAAGGCATCTACTCTTTCTTGACCAAAGGACTTAAATGGTTTTGAAAACATTTGGTGCATACACAAGCCATGAAATAATTGATTGGTACAATACAAACCGAACTGATTTTGAACATGATGTAAAAATAAAAGTTGTAGGTATACAAGTTTGACATATGCTACCCAAAAACCAACATTTTTGGAAAATCATAGGTTGGTTAAAATAATTATTTTCGTCGACTGCCGCAAGCTGTCAAAAAATTCAGAAATTTAAAATCTATGTTGTGTTGCAGATTGTACTCAAACCAGAAGGAATTTGCACTTGACTTGAAAACACAAATTGCAGAGCAGAAAGTTTTCTACAACATATCAAAAATTCAAGTCATTTGGGGGTGTTTAGCTCATCCAAAAGAGATTGATAAATAAGAGTACCGCTGCAGAATTTTCTGAACAGAGTGCTCATCCTTGTCAAGAAATTTATGAACAATCCAATTGGAAAACTGAGTTGATGTAAAGAGGGAAGTTGTAGATAAGACAACTTTCTAAGTGGCTGAAAATTTACAGAATTTTTGGTATTTCAGAAATGATATTACAAGGATTATAGAAATGTGAACAAAATCGTTTACTCGTTTGGCCTACCACCAAGTTACAAAACGAAATGATTAGGACCAAACGTAGAAGAAAAAAAAATAAAAAAATGGTTAAATCCACCAAGAGAAAGAACATGTGAGGGAAGTCTGAAAGTTTCAAAAGAAGAGAGGGATTCTATTAAGGATCCTAGAGGAACGAACTCGAGGGAAACACGTAAGAGATGTACTTAACACTCAACCTAACCTTTGCTTAAGGAGACTCTTCACTTGGTCCTAGTGCAACTTAACCACGGTTTAAGGATTCTTAGTCTTACGAGGATTTACCACCAAGATCAAGAGAGATCAGAAAGGTTCAAGAAGATCTATGGAAATCTTATCTTAGAGGAAAGGAAGCCTAGGAAAGAAAGGACGCTTCTCTCTGATACCAACTGTAACGCCCCGCTCCCAGATACCGAGTCCTTATCCGGAAACGAAACGCTTGGCACATATAATATTATATAAATCTAATATTACACGTAAGCCTCTACTACGTCGTATCGAGTTTAGCAAAACGGAAGCTCAAAAGACTCGGCAAAACATCATAAATGCTACTAAGAATAGAAATCGACATACTAAAGATAGAATGTGACATTTATTACATTGGAAAGCCAAACGAAAACTAAAACGATGTACGAAATCCTCTAAAATAAACTAAAAAGGAAATTACAAAACTTTACCAAATAAACGACAAGTCTATAGCATAATAAGGAAAAGGACAAGAAGAAAATGCTTCAACTCCGGCGTCCTCAAACGTCGTCATCAAAGTCTGCCTCGAACTCCGGATCTACCTGTTCATCTTCTCTCCCCCAAACACATAAATAAACATGCATTTGAGGTAAGTACATTGTATATAGTAAGAAGTAGAAGCTACAATTTAATTAAGGCTCTTTAACAAGTTTTATTATAATAGTTATCTTTATGAGACCGACTCAATCTAGGGTTCACTTCATGTCCATCAACATGTCATGACTAACTGTTTCTAACTTAGCTTATCTTTGATACATCCGCACTCAAGGGCACCACGCATGGTGCTGCCCACCACGAGACATCTGGGTGCAACCTATTGGTGTGTCTCACCAATAGCCACGGGCTAGTCCCGATAGTATACGCATCCGGCGAAGTCCCTCCGTACTTGGGGTCTTATGAACCTACGGAGTTATTCAATTGTAAAGTCCCTCTGCTCCTGGTGCCCTCTAATGGCCAACAAAGTTATTCACATGTGAAGTCCCTCCGCTCCTGGTGCCCTTGGGCCAGCAGAGTTATCCACAACGAGTACCCTCTACTCCTGGTGCCTCTAGAAAGGCCAGCAAGTTTACTCGTTTTATCCGAAAGCCTACACATTGCGATATAAACTTGTGGCTTACCAAGAATGACATGATGTTTAATCGTATTACTATGCAAGTATGTAATTATTAATGGTTATTAACTAGCCACCTAAGTGTTTTCAAGTAAGCTCCCTCACAAACTCAACTCTCTTTCCTATACCTCTAGACACGGACAATGCCTAGCAATTACACAGACATTGATGAATACTAATTCATCAAAGCACAAGCCCTTTCATGCCCTTCCGATGGTCCCGAACTTCAACTCCCTTTAAGAGTACATTCGGTGCCGGAACTAAACGCATCAGAAACTCAATCGAGGTTTTTTCATATTATTTCATCTTATTTAAGCTTATTAACAAAATTACAATTCAAGCTATGCATCAAAACAACATTTTTCAAGCAATACATTGTCTACCAAACATATATTTATGTTTATCGAAAGAGAAAATAACACAACATAATAACACTAAACAACTATACATTAAATACTTATTGAATCATCCCTTTTGTAATGTAGCTGCTCTGTTTTCATTACCTTTTATTTATTTATTTATTATTTTCTTTTTGAACCAACTGTCAATATCTTATTTTATGATGAATATAATTATTATCATTATAGGTTATTAGGAACGACACCAAACAGAAACAAAGGTTCACTTTTCTTCCTCCTTCTCGAGACTCTGGCAGCTACATAGATTAGTTTCCTTTTTTTTCCAACCATCAAAAATATATACTCAGCAGTAGCATGACAAAACTAATATAATAAACAACAAAGTCAAACTGCGTTTTGTTCTAAAATAGTAAATTTATATGTATTCTAAGGTGCTACCGGTCAGATGACCGACGCCGACGTAAAAGAATTGTACCGCTAAGAATATAACGTCTAAAACATGAAAAACAGCAACAACAATAACATCAACAATAATTAATAAATAAAATATAATTAAATACGGTTGAACACCAAATCCGTTTAAGAACACCCTTTTGCAAAACGAATCAAAAACACGATCTAACCTCTCTAAACAATAATTAATTTGTAGGAAGAGCATCTTACCTTCTTAACAAGATAAACCAACTTCAATCTCAAAAAACTGCAGCAAAACCTGATCTTTCACACAACAACCTTGAGAAAATCTCCAACTTTCTGACACTGAAACGATGCCATTCTCACGACGATTCCAACGCTTCTCGCGGATCTAAAAACGGTTGAAAACTCCGCGAGATATCGCAGAAAATCTCTCTGGCTCCTCTATCGCTCTCAGCCGCGTTTTTCTCAAGAATGTAGAGGAAAAATCTGATTTAAAAGGTTGGGGGAACTAATGGGGTTTATCTTCCTTAAATAGGAAAATCCCAATAGTTAACCTAATCTCTTATTTTCCTTAAATACCCTTTCTACTTAAAACCCGATTTAACTCCAAATTTATTTATATATATCGGCCATATATATATAAATACACTTAGAATACTTGAATCCGAAAATCATAATATTCCATTTTTCGTAAAAAGACACGTCTGCCCTTTTCCGAAAAGTTAGGATATTACATCACTCGACCGATCAAAGAGAGGCTGAGTAAACCTTACTTAGTCAGATTATTGAAATATGAAGAAGATACAGAAGATCAAGCATTAAATGCACAATCAATAAAGGAACAATCAAGGACCGATTTTATGGTAAACGTTTGAAGAAAAATCCGATCACTAAAATCAAGGTGAATGCAATTAAGGGGGAATCAAGAATAAAATCAAGGATTATTCCCCTCATTAATATAGCCAACGGACGGAAATTCAAATCAAGAATAGTCAAGGCTATAAATAGAAGACGGTGACAGAAAAAGAAAAACAAGTAGAAAACGATCAAAAAAAATCTGACCAGAAACTCTGTCAAAGTGAAATCTTCTATCTGTGCAAAAAGGAAATATCCCATGATCAACTCAAATCTAAGAGCTACAAATCAAACATCAAGCATTGATATTGACCAACAAGTTTGTGAATCCAATTCACATCAATCAAGCAACTGAATCAGAGGCATCTGAGAATGAGTTGTTTTTGTGATAGCTGCTGAAGGATTTGATCCCAAGGAGCAGTGAAAGAGACTGAATCACTGAAGCTGTTGTTAGGTGTAGTGCCCGAAAGAAAATTATGTAATTGTTTAGGACAGAATTAATAATTCATCTTATTATATCCATGTATGCTTATAATTAAGACACTACTGAAAACCCTAAGTACCTCGTTTATGTAATCAAATAAATCACTGTATGGCTATACACAAGAGGATTGAGTTAGTGAGATGTACTTAAAATTAACTTAGTCCATAGAGTTTATTAATCTGAGTATGGGGCTCATGATTAATTTTCTATTAATGCGCCCAGAACACTTTAGGTGTGACAATCTTATCCGGACTGTCGGTAATAGGGTACCTAATGGGGCATTTATATACGATGATAATTATATAGGGCTGAACCGAATTTATTTGAGTTCTCGATATAATTCCGTATTCGAGAAGTCTTATCGAATCACAAGATGATCATATATGGATTAATCTTAATCCTAAGGTGATCACAGACAACTGCTTAGACTAGGGTAGAGTTTGATGTGTTAGTAAGGATCACTTCGTAGCATGTGGTCCAACACTTCTCGTTGGCTCTATTCTAGAATGAGTGAGTAGTCTGTGTTATCACAGATATGGAATCCATTCCTTTCCCTTGGGAAGTAGACAGACAGTTCCCTTATTTGTTAACCCTGGAAACTGATCGATCGGCCGAGTTCATATTATATTGGATATGAACTAATTGATCACTAGGGGGTTAATGGTAAATAAAGATAATATGTTTCGAGAAGGGTTTACGGAAATATCCCGAATCGAAGTGAACAGTCTATGGAGGATTTATCCGTATGTAATGATTTTATCAATGGACGCTTTCGACTCATAAATTGAGTGTAAGTTATCTATATTCGATAAAGTTCAGTTTCGGGTTTATGGTGGTGTAATCCCGGAATTAATAGGTTGGATATAATTATTCTGTCTGATGAGTAATTTTTATTCGATTTATTGTAGCTACTGAATATGGGTCCATGGTACCCGACGTGGCTCCTAATATAGCATATAGGTTTTCTCGTCGCTTCACCTCGATTATAATTAAATATTTGGATTGGACTATTTAATTGATATGTGGATTAATTCTTTAGTTGGACTAGATGATTAAATACATGGAAAAGAAATTCTTCATGGACTCGGCCCAAAGTGATTAAAAATGCATGTGACCTAATTTTGTATTAAAAGGGGGCGCATATTTTATGTATTATTATTAGGAAATTTGTTTTCCTAAATTAATAATAAGACATGTGATTAAATTATTTATGTGTTAAATAATTTAAGGAAAAGAATATCTCTTATATATCCTTATTTTTTGGAATATCTTAGATATATCTTTTTAAGGAAAAGGATTAATTTAATAATTATTGGTTAATTATTAAATCCTTGGAGGACAATGATTACTCTCCTATATAAAGAGAGTTCTCCCAAGCCTTTTGACAATCACATTAAACACGCCATTATCATAAGAATATAGCTTGGAATTTTCGGCTATAAATCTTCGGGTTTCGAGTTGGAATAATCTTCGGGATTATTCCGGTAGCATATCAAGGAGGTCCGGCGGTGGGAAACACCATCCACCTGGTGTTGCTGGGAGACACGCGTTGGAAAGTTGTGGCTTCTCAATACACGTGTTCTAGGAGACTTTTTGATCTTGGAATTAAACACCATAAAAAGGTTGGCTCCTAAACCCCCTTGTAGGTTTAGATCTTTAATTTATGTTCTTTGTTTCGTTTAGATCTAGATCTGATGCATTCCGCTGCGTAATCGGGTCAATCTGATTGATCCGACGATATTACATCTAACAAGTGGTATCAGAGCATTAGATCTTGGAGTGGAAAATCATGTTTTAGATGTTTTATTTCATTTTTTTTTATGAATTTCGAAATTTTATGATGATGCATGCTTGTGAATGTTGTGGTTGAAGAGATGGATTGGAGTTGGTATTGTTTACCCGTAGATCTATTTTGTAGCTCCTTTGTTTAGTAACTATTGAGCATAGGATTTGTATCTTTAATTATGCAATTTTCAAAAATTATGTAAAAGTAGCATCTTTTATTGTAATTTTGTTATTCCGGGCTCGAAAAGATGAAGGTCTTGCTGAATAGATGAAGATCAAGGCGAAACCCAAGGAATGAACGAGGAGAAACGTCCACCACCTTTAGCAGCGCTAAAAACATCACAACAGCTTCTGTTTTTTTAAACAGGTGGCATCAGCACCTGTAGCGGCGTTTCCTGCCGCCGCAAAAAGATTTTTATTAAAACCCTAGCTTGCAACTAGGGTAAATCATGCGGCTGTTTAGTTTTTTTTTTATAATCTGAATTGTTTTTATGGCCGACATACATCAGCCGCATTAAATAAAAAATAAAAAAAATCTGGGACCTTATTTTATTTTTTTTTATTTTTTACGTACAGCCGCATACACATAAAAAAAAGGTTTTTGATAATTATAATAATATTTGTTTATTTATTTAAAAAGTCTTTTCTCCTCTCGGGTGTTCGTGGTTCGTGATCCGGCGGTTCGAGTTCAAGATTCGAAGATCAAGACTCGAAGACATAGATTATGTTTTACTTTTCCTTAGAAAATAGTTAGTCGGGGGTACCAACGGTCCATCTCGGTGTTTACTTTTCGGTATAATTTTTTGTTTGATCAAGATTACGTGCTTAAAACCGGAAAATTGCCATGACTTGCATCTTCATGATTCCACTCCAATGCATACATGTAGCTAGTTTATTTCGAATAAATTAGGCATGTATAACTCGAATAATTAGTATGAATGCTTATCAATTTAATATGTGGTAGTTAAATAATAAGTAGCTAATTATAAAACCGAGGACCCGGGTTTTTGTCAATCGTTACGATTTTAGTGATGGATTCTCGGTGAATCCCACTTGGATAAATCGTTGAGCTTTTTGGTGATGCCTTCTCAGTGAACCCACCTTAAACATAAACGAGATTACGCGTTGGGTGACAATTTAGAAATTGGAGAATCTTAGTACATGGGTTCGGAAATGGTTTAACCATGGTTGGGCGAGTTCAACCGAGCTTTGGCTCAATCGACTCTGTTGGTCCCTTGGAAAGGCTAACATAGGTTTAGAAGGGGGGGGGGGGTGAATAAAATTGTCACCAAAAACTTTTCCCGAACTGGAATAGCCCCAGGAATTGAGTTTCTCCGAAACTCAAACTGATGCTTAGTTCAGTTTTGTTCCTGTCCCTTAACTTGTGCGGAGTTCTGCCAAGTCAACTGAGTATAAGTCAAAACTGACTTATATTTGGTCTTGTTAACTGGCAGCGGATATAAATTAGCCTGTGTGCAACAGATGTGTTAATAAGAATCTAGACCTTCTATGTATCAGTTCTGTGCTGACTCAGTGTCTGATGTTTGCTGAGTGTGAAGATAACAAGAATTAAATCAATCACAGCAAGAATATAAATGCATAAAGTAAATCAACACAAGATATGTTTATGGAAGTTCCGGGTGGTGTAATCCCGTACGTCTCCCCTTCTCCTGTGGTGTAGGAGGTATCACTAGAATCTTGAGATAACCGTTACAAAATCCTAGCACTATGACAGTCCTTCACGACACCCTAGTTTCACTGTCTACACATAATGAAGAAAGGTAGGATTGCTCCCTTCATTCTGCACACTGATCTTTCGGAGGTGGAATTGCTCCTTCACCAGCTCACCACTAACACAAACACAGTCCGCAGACTGCACCAACAGCTGTGGCAACCAAGTTGCAACCGTATGAAGAAAGGTGGAATTTCTCTCTTCAAACTATGCACAGCCAACCCTTTTCACAAAGGTTAGGTTTATAATTAATCAAGAGATTAATTCAGTAAGCTGTCTGATTCTTCTGGATCATGATTTGTGGCTCCAAGATGCCTTCTTTCCCCCTTAATGGGTTACTGGATCTTTCTTTGAAATCTTCAAGGCAATTCTATTGGCTTCCCCTTTTCTAGATATATATGATCTGATTTTCTGGATCTGGATCTTTGGATATGTGCTTGTAAAGCTCTTTTTCTGATCCTCCTCTCTCTCTTTTTAAAGTGATTCTCTTGTGTATTTATAGGGGCAATGTAACGGGCACTAGCTCTTGTAGCCGTTATACTTGTCGTTTAGCCAACGTTCATATGTACGATCTTTGTCGTATTGTTAATTCAAATTCAACAAGGCCTTAACTCAGTTTTCTACTCTTCTTCAAAACTGAGTACCTTGTATACTTAACATCTGACTTTAATTGACTAAGTCAGAGTACACCATTCGCTTTCTTCTTTTCTCGGTAACGATAATCTTAGTCCTTAAGATTATTCAGTTTTACATGATCTATAGTTCAGTTCCAGGTCACCACAGACTTGCCTGAATCCTGACTTATAGTCACGACTTAATCAGCTTCTAACTGGGTTTGCTACCTCAGTTCTTCAGTCTTCTGTAACTGAGTCTGTGTCCCTCAGTTCTTCAGTCTTCTAGATAAGCCAACTGAGTCTGTGTCCCTCAACGAACTTATCTTCTTCAGTTCTTGCATTACTGAGTTTGAGCCCTCATACTCAGTTTTCTTGTTATGACTCAGTTTTCTTGTTGTGACTCAGCTGTTCGCCTAGTTCCTATTCTATTACAATGCTTGTCTGAAACAACCTATACAAGGTTCAGACTCTAGATAGAACTTATACATTTATCTCTAGACCATTTCTTGCTTCTTCTTTCATTATGCACTATAACAGTTAGTTATGACTTCATCATCATGGGTTGTAAGTGATTTGTCTAATTACGTGACGAATCATCATCAAAACACAAATAATATTTCCAACAATTTCCCCATTTTTGATGATGTATCATAACCCTCCCTAAAAGCAATAATAAAAGAATAATGCAAAAAATCATAACAAATCAAATTATGATAACAAACTAGAACAGCTGAATTCATTACAAGAATAAAGTCTAAAACAAACTGAGTTAAAACTGAATGAAATTACAACTTTTCTTTTTCAAGAGCCAACATCTTTTCTCCAAGGAAAATGCTTCTTTTGGTTTATAAGAGTCTTCTTTCTTTTCCTTCTTCAATTGTTTCACCATCTCTAGGCTTGATCTACAAATATTCATTAATCAACTGATTTGCCTCTTCCTTGTCCTGGTTCTGAAATTTTATCAAGATCTCCTTGATTTCTTCATTCATCAAATTTTCTTCTTCTTCAGAAATAAGACTAGATTCCTTCCTTTCAGTCTTTTCATCTTCCACTGAATTTAGACGTTCTTTCAGTCTGATACAGATTGCAAGTTTTCTTCTGATATTCATCACAACAATAACTGAGGTCTCTTCATCTTCCTCAGTTCTTGTTTCTTTGAAGGTTTCTTCCGCGATCAGTTCTTCAATCAAACTATCTACTTTTTCTCCATTCTGTTGAATTGTAAGTAGATCAACATCTACTTGTTTGTCTTATTCTATTACCAACTGTTTGGCATAGATTTCTTCAGCTGATTCAGCTTTAGCATTACTTTTAACTTCATCACCAGCTTCATCTTCCCCCTTGTTTGAAGATAAGAGATAGCTTTCTTCAAATAACTTACGCAGGGTGATGAGGTTGGAGTATACATTCAAACCTGAGTAATGAGATCTTCCAATGAAGTCATGTAGACTGTAAAGCCTCTGCTGTAGAGTTAGCATCACGCCTTCAATGATTTCTTTCAATCATCCCAGTTTTTCTTCAATTGTTTCAATTGATTGTTGCTGAGATGTTTCAGGTGCAGACTTGCTTATGGATGCTTCATGGATTTGAGATGAGGTGCTGGGCTCGGGATAATAGAAATGAGTATCATGAATTGACAGCTCTTTTTCATACTCAGCTTGGCAAAATTCACCATCTTCCAAAGCTTCCCTTTGTTTATCAGTGTACATTCCATGCATCTCAGTTGGAGATTCACTATCTTCAGTTTCATCAATCTCGCTTCCTTTGCTTTCTTCAGTTTCACTTTCCTCAGTTTCATTCTGTTCACTCTCTTCGGTTTCATCCTCAATTTGAATTACATTCTCAGTTTCAGTTTTCTTTGCCTGAAGTTTGTTCCACATCCTTTTCTGTCTTCTCAGAGTTCTGTTATCCAATCTTATAGTCTCACTTGAACTAGAGTCTGAGATTTCAGTTGATTCTTCTACAACAATCTTCCTTTTCTTCACTTCAGTGGACACTGGCTTGTGTTCCGCTTCTGTTTGTGTGGATTTTGAAATGGAAATATGATCTAGTATTCTTTGAACTAGATAAGTGAATCCTTTTTTTAATAAAAACTTTTCTCCGGTAGCCTTCCTTCCTTTGGCTCTTTCTTTCTCGTCTGAGACTTGCTTGATCAAGTGATTGAGAACGAATTTGTTCCAATCAAATCTCTCTTCAAACCAAATGGCATATATCAGCTTTAATTTATCTGTTGACAGAGTGTAGAAATTCCGAGCATGACCAATGACATTTCTTGTCAGAAGGATTGTCAAAAATGCAAATTCTGGTCTCTATTGGTAGATGAATGCCAATATATGAATTATATCGAGAAATTCAGATTAAATCGGTCCTGTCCTATATGAATGCCATCATATATAAATGCCCTACGTAGGTACCCTCTACCGATAGTCCGGATAAGACTATCACACCATAAGGTGTTCTGGGCACATTATTGGTGTTTTAATCAAGAGACCCTAAACTCTGATTAAGTTCACCACGGACTTACAGTTTAAGTATATCACCACTAACTCAATCCTCACGTGCATGCCATACACTAAGTTAAGCGGTTACATACTGATATACTTAGGGTTTGCAGCAGTGTATTACTTACAAGCACAAAGCAAGTAATAAGGTGAGATAAATTCTGTTATCAAAAACAATTACACAAATTGTCTTTCGGGCACTACACCTAACAATCTCTCACTTTCACGAAATGACAAGTAATAATTGTTTTATAGCACACCCATTCTCATCTTATTCACAACACTCTCCCACTTGCTCTAAAAGTAGATGAGATATATCCCTCAATGCCGTACCCTCCAAGCACTTGACTTGGTACACTGATTAGTTTGGTTGTCGGCTCGATACGATCTTTAGGATCGAAACGTCGCCGGTCCATCTAATCAGGCGGTACACTCTCTCAATATGCTTTTGACCTCTAGTGACTGAGAAGATCCTTCTAAGCTATCTCTTCACTGTTGTCACAATGAAGTGATATCGGCTCACTAGACCTGGAATTACTCCCAGATCAGAAAGGAAATTCCTAAGCCATATCGCCACTCTAGCTGCTCCGAAAGCTGCTACGTATCCGATTAACTAAAATCGAATTGGCAGTTCTGGATTTCTCCAGACTATAGCTCTATCACAATGAATAAACACAGAGCCCAAGATAATCCCAACGATCATCCTTAATCTGACTATAAGTCAGAATCAGTGTAGTCAACCATATTCAAGTTTGCACCCGAATATACAAGCACATTATTCCTCATTCTTCAAAGATACTTGAGGACGTACTAAACCGCTATTCAAAGCTCAAATCCGAGATTCGACTACTATTGACTTGTGATAACCTGACTTGCCGTTATCCAAGAGAGACTCTATCCCATTTTCTCTTTATCCAAAGATTTAGAGAATCATTCCTGAGAGGTAGGGTAGGACTACTCTCGATGAATGTTGCATACGTATATGCATGATCATCTTATTCAATAAGAGTGGGATAGCCAATGACTTATTCTCGTGAATTTGACCGAATCAGATTCTTAGAATATTGTCCAATTCTCTCATGCAAAGAATCTTGGCGTGTCAGTTTCCGACTTCAGATAGCACACCCATGTTGTTTCCAACTGTTTCAGTGTTATCATTCATGAACACTAATACTACTACTTCACCAATATTGATATCCAGTCTACGAATGACTTATCAATATCCTGGTCAAGTCCACATATTTTAAAACATGTGACTTTAAAATATCGAGAGGTTCTCTTAAATTCACAAAGGATATAAGCCACGGCAGTCATCCTGCCGTTTGTTCTAACCAAGACCCTTCTGTTCCGAATGAATCCAGACTCCATTTTTCGGCAAGAAAGTCTCAGGGAATCACCCCTATTTTCTGCTTTCTAACGAAATCCAGCAAGACTGAGTGGTGAGAGAGTTCAAGGTCTGGTTAACTCTCTACTTGTCCGGGAATCACCCCTATACCACTCAGCTTTGCGCTGAAATTTTAAACTTTCCTATTCATTCGACTCTTTTCCGTGTAGATCCAATTGCTCCCACTGGGCCTGAGACACTCAGGTGGTTCTACAAGAGGCTGAACAGAACTGGAGTACGAAAACTCCATTCACAGGGTTAAGGCTTTCAAACCAACCTCTATGATCAGAATCCTATACAACCCACCGAGAGCCATAGGTTATCAATCACCCCAGCAGACTGTAAAGTCCACAAAATCACAATGTGTCAACGGTTAAACCATACTCCCACTACGTCTTAGGTGGATTGACATTCTGATCTAATAGTATTTATCAGTGTAATCACCAACAACTGATGTTGGACATGGTCTGATTAAATCAAATAGTAACTACCTTTAGGTAACCGTACTCCAAGGTTTAAGGCTGTTACTTATAGATTCTATCAGAAGCCTTGTGACAGTTCAACTGCCATTTTCTGATCTCAAGAATCTTATAACCAACCTTCACTCGTCACATTAAGATATTTCACGAACAGTTACAGTCTTAACGTATGTGCAAAATCTCCCGTCCTACCTTCAAGCATTAAATGCTAAATGCCTACATTTACAGAAGTTGTGTGAACCGAATTCACTCCTTACCCATAAATTCACTAGCATCTTCTAGGTAAACTTCTCGGTTTACATTATAATGTTAACTGTTATTTTGCAGCCAATTATCTTAATCGAGTTCAGCAGTGTATTGTAGCATATCAATAACTATATAGGGCAAGTCTATGGTTTCTTCCTCAGTGAGAAGCATTCCACTAGGAGGCAGGCCGAGCATCAGTCCCAAGACTATGCGATAGCCTATTTCTGAGCATGGAATACTCTATTCTCTGCTAAAATCAGAGACTCCTCCTCGTATTATTTCGATAATCTAAATCGTGTTTCGAGTAGTTATCAGACAAAATGTCACCACTCAAAAGCTCCCATTAGCTTGTATCTTTCACTAGACCCCGAAGGCCATTGTGAACAAGCTACGTTACTTCTTCAGATCTATTACCCTTTTCTAATAGAAAGGAAGCTTAGTCATTGTTCCTTTGAGACAGTGTTCCGAGACTGGGAGATAGGAATCACCCTTAGCCAGTCGTTAGGTCTTATCTCTAGGATATATGCACTAATTAATAGATTTTGAAGAATCATTCATCTTAATACGGAAACCGTTTTGCCTATAATAGTTTAAGACGTGTTACATATACATTTTCAGCATTTCTTAGTGGTTCTGACTTTATCAAACAAAAGTCCGAGTCTCGGATTCGTACTACAAATGTCATATTCACTTTCTATGAGGCAACAATATATCGTGTTGAAAGTGAATCCATTTGTTTCAACGAATCTGTAAACAGAAAAAAATTTCTGTGATATTCAAGGATAGAATCCGAAATTCATTTCCTTATATCACTCCCACTATTCTAGCTGAAATTACTGCCCGTTGTTACTCTATTAATCGTTAATGCACAGCTTCCTTGTTCTTCCAAAGAACTAAGCTACCGAGTCAAGTTACTCGGTTAAGAAAGTTACTAAGGATTCATTGGTTAGAGATCCGAAATCGCTTTCCTTATCCTATACTTTCTTTATTTAATGTTTCGGTTTAGCCTCAAAACATCAGTTAAGATGATTAACACTTATAGACATTCTTTCCTATTTTTAACTTTCCTTAAAAGGAAATAGTCTTGAACTAGCAGTTCGTTTGAGTAGACACTACTCGTGAACTGTGGGATGTCTAATGAAAGCGTTACCCAGTGGGACTAATTTTCTAATAAATTAGAAAAACATAAGACAAAAGCTCCCACTAGTTTATCGGTTCCAAATACCGTCTAACTAGCGACACTTTAATTTATGATTCTCCAATTTTTTATTAGAAAATTTCTCGTGTAGACACTACACAATTAAAATTCACTAGAAGAATTTTATCGTCCCAATCATCTTTCTAACTGACTACAGTTGTCTCTCGTTCAACACGATTGACAACAATGACATCCTTATTTATGTCACATAAGTTCTGAACGCTCAAAATATCTCTTCCGAAAAATTAATGAACGATTAATAAGTACAACGTTCTAGTTACTTACCACTTTTTAACGAAGTCATTACTAGTCAATTTTACACTAGCAGTCTAGCACCTTAGAGAGATGTATAACGGTTGTAAATAAAATTGACAGAATAAATCCAAATCATACACTACTAATAAATTATAGGAACTATAAACTAAGTACTTATAGTCTATCCTACCGTTCCAAGGATTTAATCTAATACCTCAGTGCCGCCTTAGGGTAGGTCAAAGAGGTTTCGATTAATATTGAAGATCAGATTGAGAATCGAACATCTCATTTGTGATCGTCAATCACCTTTCGTTTTTCAGCCAAGGTATTACCAAAATACCCTTTATGAGTGTGACCTACTGTTTCAGATTTTTAGGTAGACCCCAAGTATGCCGCCTTAGGGTCGGTCAATGACCCGGCGAGTAAGGGAGCTCCATTGAGCCGTAGTGGCTCTTCGGATGGCTCAGCCTTGCCGGACCCCCGTGCAAACGCCACACGTGAAGGGTGAAGTCGATCGAGCCGTAGCTACTGTTGACCACCCAACCGTGGTTAAACCACATTCGAACCATGTTTGCCCGTGATTGTCCAATCCTTAAACATCAAACTTTCACGTAGACACTATGGAACAAAAAACGTAATCTCGTCTAGGTAAGGTGGAATTCACCGAGAATCCAACACCTTAACTACGAGGTTTCGGGATTTTACTCCCTATGCTTTCGCAGAGTGGGATTCACCGAGAATCCATCACCCAACCTCGACGATTGAAAAAACACGTGATTCTCGATTTTTACCCTAATTAGTTTCTAATTAATATCAAACAATTAATTAAAACTAATTGCGTGTTTTATACATGCCTAACTAATTCCTCGAATTAATTTCTACATGTATGCATATGGAGTGGAATTCATGATATGATGCATGCCATGGCAATTTTCCGGTTCTACACATACAATCTAAACATGTATTCTAGTGCGGAAAATAAACACCGAGATGGACCGTTGGCACCCCCGTATCTAACCTATTAGAAAATAAATAACCAAACCCTAACTAGGGTTTACAACTTTCTAACATAATCTGCAACTGATCAAATTCTTCGATGATCGGGAAACCAAACGAACTCGGATCGTGACGAAACTTTCCAGATCTGTTCTTCACTCCTTGGGCTTCAATATGGACGGTTGGATCGGAGTTTTGACTTGTCAATTTTCTCCAGTGAGCCGCCTAACTTGCTGCTGAATCTGTCTCTTACAGCAGCGCATCAGTGACTTCCCGAGGCTTATCGGGAATCGAGATAAATCCGATCGACCTGAAATTTTATGCTACGTCAATGACTCCATTTTTATTAATATGATCAGTCGGATTTGAGTTTCAACGGTCCAAACTCTTCCAGAAATTCGAGGAAGACATAGGTAGGGTTTCTGTGAATCCTGCGTTTTTCTGTTACAGCAGCCTCTTTGCAGCAACGAACGGATATGGATACAGATTCCGATGTACGCCAAATTTTGTGCACTTGTTCTCCATCTTCCAATCTGGATTCTGGCCGGAGTGATCGTCCTTTCAACGGCTTGATCAACGGGAAAAATGGAGAAACTAAACAGCTACTAAACAGATCTATTTTCTGGAAATTAAAATTGCAATAACAAATAAATTACAAAATTTCCTATACTCATATGAACGAATTTTCATCGTTTATATGAATTTACAATAGATCTAACGGGTAAACAGTGCCAACCCCCAATCCATCTCTTCAA
Organism: Gentiana straminea; assembly: GCA_036785695.1. Taxonomy (NCBI): domain Eukaryota; kingdom Viridiplantae; phylum Streptophyta; class Magnoliopsida; order Gentianales; family Gentianaceae; genus Gentiana; species Gentiana straminea. The sequence continues at coordinate 5,381,837 of JAVUPR010000224.1, read as the reverse complement.
CCACAACAACTAATCATTATCAATGCATAAAACAATAAATAAAATTTATCTACATGCAATTCCACTCCTTTAAATCGTTTAATTATGATTATGACTATATAAATTGTGGAACCTTGCTCCGATACTACATGAAGGATATAGGATCTCAGATCTAAACGAATTAGATCTACGCACAGCGGATGGATCACGATTTATATATCACAATACATAAATAAACGATTTAAAGTACTACAAGGGGGTTAAGATTATGTTACCAATATCGGGAAGAGAAGCCTTGATCTTCCAATGTGTTCTCCAAACGGTGGTTGGTGGACACCCTTCTTGATAAACGAACCTCCTTGATATGCAACACTAAGAAAAACTTAGAGTTTTTCTTTTTCTAAAACCCTAGACAAGAAAAACTAATTTCTTCTCTCTTTTTATGGTGTAGGTCGAATTTTGCAATCACCAATTAAACTTGGAATAACTCTCCTTTTATAGGAGAGTAAATCCTTGGTCTCCAAGTATTAATTAATTAAATAATTAATTAATTAAACAAAATAAAAGGATATTTTCCTTAATGACTAATTGTGACATGTATTGACCAATAGGAAATCAAATAACAAGTCATCCAACCAATCATATAACAATAATATCTTTTATTTTCCATAACACAAGAAAATTAATTCTTGTGCTAAATGAAGACCTAATTGGCGCCACCTACTAGGGTTTCTAAGCCCACATAAAATGTCTTTTATGTGTATTATATTATTTAGCCCAACTAAATAATATCCATGCATATCCATTAATTAGCCCAACCAATTAATTATCACTGAGGCCCAAATAAACAAGAATATCAGCCCGAATTATAGAAGCCACATCGGGGACCATGGACCTATAACCAGTAGCTCCAATAATTAATTATTCATCGAACAGAATAAGTACATTAATTATTAATTCCGGGATTACGCCACCATAAACCCGAAACTGAACTCTACCGATTATAGATGTATACTTATACTCAACCCATAGAGTGAATAAGCGTCCATTGATATAATCACTACATACGGATTAACCTTCCATAGACTGTCCATTCTGAGTAGGAAGTCTCCGTGAACCCGACTCATCATTTCCACATAGCTTTAAGTAGTGTTCATCTTGAAAGAATGACCTAGTGGCAGTTTTCCAGTTTGAGTGGTTGAAGAGGATGAGGCCATTGTTTGAGATTTGAGAGAAAGTTTTGATTTTTCAGTGTGAGAGGAGGGTTTCTGATTTGCAAAAGAGCGTGAAGGGTTCTGAAAAATCTCTAAGTGTGTTTTATATATGATGATTTGTGTAGTGTGAAAGTGGTTGAATATGGAAGGATTTTGTGATGTATTGGCGTGATTTTATGTACATAAATCGCGGTATTTGAGTATAGTGGGAGAGTGGATTGAGATGAGTAATGATAGATCCCGGGAATTGAGGCGGTTGTAATTAGAAGAATAATATAGTTACCTCCAGGATTGAAAAATGATCTCCACGTGTGTAATCTTTCACAGTATAATATTCCATAACTTCTTGATTTTCCACTTGTATTAAACTGATTTAGTTCACACTTTATTTCGCCGTTGACTCCAATATATTCTTCGGTGGAGTGACTTGGCTGGTCACTAAGCCGGAGTAGTGGCTTTCTTACAGAGCTTCTATATATAACTGATCCTAAGAATTAGTGAAGATGACTTCGCTGAGTACTAGTGCCTTACTTTCTACATCTCCTGTAACGGCAAAGGTTTAATTAGCTGGTGAGGTCACATAGCTGATTACTCCAGTTAACTGCTCCTTAGTGCTTAGTCAATTTCTACCATTCCCAATTCAGTTGTCACCATGCTGAATCATTCATGACTGAATGGTTTTGTGAAGATGTCAACCAATTGATCTTAAGTGGGTATGTATTTTAGAATAACATCTCCTTTTTCAACATGATCTCTGATAAAGTGATGTCTCACATCAATATGTTTTGTTCTAGAATGCAATACTGGATTTTCAGTAATAGATCTGGCAGTTCTGTTGTCACACATAATAGGAATTGTCTTCTCCTCCATTCAATAATCCCTTAGCTGTTGTCTGATCCATAGTACTTGTGCACAACAACTTCCTGCTGCTATATATTCTACTTCAGCTGTTGATGTGGATATGGAGTTTTTTTTCTTACTAAACCATGATACTAGTCTGCGGCCTAGAATTTGACATGTTCCAGAGGTGTTTTTTCTATCTATTTTGCTTCCAGCATAGTTAGAGTCTGAATATGATATCAATTTGAATCCTCCATCTTTTGGATACCAAATTCCAACATTGATGGTGTTCTTCAAGTATTTGATTATTCTTTTGGCTGCTAGTAGGTGTGATTCTTTAGGTTGAGCTTGAAACCTTACACATACTCCTACTGCAAATGCTATGCCAGGTCTGCTTGCAGTTAGATATAGTAGGGATCCAATGATTCCACTATACATTTTCTGATCAACATCTTTTCCAGCTTCATCTTTTCCAAGAATAACTCTTGCACACATTGGTGTATCTGCTGTGCCACTTGTATCCATACCATATTTGTGTATCAAATCTTTTGGGTACTTGGCCTGATTGATGAAGATGCCATCTTTCAACTGTTTCACTTGTAGGCCAAGAAATTAATTCAATTCTCCCATCATGCTCATCTGAAATTTGCTCTTCATTAGATTTGCAAATTTCTCACACAACTCTTCATCTTCTGATCCAAAGATAATGTCATCAACATAGATTTGTACTAGTAATGTACTTGTTACTTCCTCAAGCTTGAAGAGAGTCTTATCAATAGTTCTTTTGTTGAATCCATTTGTTGGAAATAAAATTTATGTTTTGATGATAATTCATCTTATTTGTTATAATATTATCTTAACCCCATTGATGAAGTGCTAAAGCCAGCTGTTATAGTGGAAAGCTAAAAGATGTCTAGAACTGAATGTATAAGTTTTATTAGAGTCTGATATTTGTATAAGTTACATCAGACAAGCACTGTAATTGATAGTGTGTCATAAAACTGAAAACTGGAAATCAATTAGAAAAATGGAAATCATCAAGGCAAGCAAACTGACTCAGAATACACCTACTTGGAACTAAAGAAGGTAAGTTCGCTGAGAGTTACAGACTCAGTTGGCTTATCTAGAAGAATGAAGAACTGAGGGTTCAAACTCAGTTATTGAAGAATGAAGAACTGTCGAGACTGTAAAGTTGGACTTCAGGCAAGATTGTGGTGACCTGAACTGACTTTATGGATCTTGTATGAAGACCTAAGAATTATAAGGACAATGAATTCTTAGATGATAAATGTATCATGGTGTACTCTGATTAAGTCAATTATAATCAGATGAAAACTGGAGTACTGATTTTCGAAGAAGAATAAAATCTCAGTTAATGCTCCAAGTCAGTTAGGAAACTGACAAATGAAAAACTCAGTATAAAATTGATAAGGAAACTCAGTTTTATAAGTCAGCCATCCAACAAACTGAAAGTACAATCGAACGTTGTAAAGAAAGCAATTTCATTGGATAAGTTACTGACACAGCAGGAACGGTCAGAAAATATAGCCGTTGCAAGATATACGTTGATACAATTCAAATCGAAGCCAGATGAACGTTGGACTTCACACTATAAAAAGAAGACTTTGCACAAACAACAAAAATACACAGAACAGAGCATATACAAGAATCAACAAGCAATTTGTGCACTCTATTTGAATTGCTATCATCTCTGAACTATAACAAGATCATATCTAGTATTTCAAGTGTTCAAAGCTACAAAGAGTTTATCAAGAATTAAACACTTTGAAGAACCACAAACAAGAATCAATTTATTGATTCTCAGCCCAACCTTGATTCTAATTCAAAGGTTTTAGACTGTGAAGCAAACCAGGAAGGTTTCGCCAAGGACAGTTGTGACAAGTAGTCGGGTAGATTGTGTTTGTGGTGGTAGCTGGTGAAGAGGCAATCCTACCCTTTAAGGACCAGTGGTTCAAGCATTTGAAGAGCAGCAATTCTACCTGTTCTACAATTGTTTAGATATTGAAGCTAGGGATTAGCCAAGGACTATTGTTTAGGACTTTTTGTAACAGCTCACCTCAAGAAGTTCTAGTGGAATTTTCCTCCGCACCACAGGGGAAGAGAGGTCGTACAGGATTACACCACCTGGAACCTCTATAACATCCGCCTTATTTACTTTACGCATTTACTTATTTATTTAGCATTTACTTACAGCATTGTGATACTTGATTGTTATACATCTCACAGTCACAACGATATTCACCGAATTCTAGTTCACAACACTCAGTTTTCACAACCAGAATAACAAGATCAATAAAAAGGCTAAAATCATATCCGCTGCCGGTTGACTCAGTTTCAGCTTAAGTCATTTTGACTTAATCTCAGCTTTGTCAGCTCAACTCCACACAAGTTTTATCTGAACCTTAATCTGTTTTAAATTTAGTTTTTGGTGACAAGTTTATTCACCCCCCCTCTAAACTTGTGTCAGCCATTCCAAGGGACCAACAATTGGTATCAGAGCAGTGTTTCTTTAACAAGATATCATTTGCTCGTTATCTCCTCTAGTTGTTCTCATTTGAAAGCTCAGTTTTCAACTAATCTACTGTCAGTCTTCACTCACTCACAATGGATAACAATCAATACGCAAGACAAATGCTTATGTGCAACATGGACAGATTTGACGAATACAAACGTCGTATGCAGGCATTTCTAGCAGCTACGCATGATTAAATGATGGATGTACTCACTGATGGACCAATCCAGATCACCTACATGCAAACTGAAGGTGAAAGACAAGTTCGAGTTCCAAAACCCAAATCTGAATGGACTAGTGATGATCGCAAGCGAAACAATCTCAACAATGTTGCCATGGACTTTATCTTCAGAACCCTTGACAGCAACATGTACTTGAAGGTGAAAGAATGCACAACTGCCAAAGAAATGTGGGACAAACTTCGGTTAGTTTGTGAAGGAACGATTCAATCAAGGAAAATAAAATTTCCGTTGCAAAACAAAAGTTTGAGAATTTCAAGATGAAATCGGAGAAACCATTGACCAAATGGAGACAAGATTCAAGCTATCATGGATGAACTAGATCTACTTAAGATTGAATACTCAAAGAAAGTCATCAACACTAGAATATTGAAAGCATTACCAATGTGGCTTTGAAACGAAGGTCAACTGCTATGGAAGAATCCGGAGACCGGATGTGGAAGATTCATTCAAGATCTTTTCAGATCTAAAAGTTTATGAATTCAGTGAAGATTTCACAACCACAGCTGCAATAATCAAAGCTCTGGAAGAACCAAAGACCACAGCACTTGCAGCAGCATCAAATGAGACTCAAGAAAACTCATCCAACAATCTTCATGATTTGGATGAAATGGAAGAACAAATGGCTCTAATGATGAACAGAATTCGAAGAATGAAAAGTGGACACCCAGTCACTCAAAAGTTCATCAAAAGGACTCCTGAGAAAAGAAAAGACGATGAATACCTCTGTTTCAACTACAAGAAACCAGGACATTATAAAGCTGAATGTCCAGAACTGATCAAGAAGACACCACCAAGAAGAATTGGTAGAAGAGCACTCCTTGCTGGAGATGAATCAGATTATGATGCCGGTACTGAAAGATTATCAGACGACACAGCTTTAATGGCACACATGGAAGATCCAAATGAGGTATGTGAATCAAACTCTAAATACTCTTCAGCTCAGATTTCCATGATGAATGCATGTTCTTCGACTGCTGACTCCAATCCAAAAAATCCAGAATTAGAAGAAACTCTTGACGAATAGATGAATCAGCTAGCAACCATTCAAGATGGTTATGAATCAATCAAAGCTGAGAAAGAAAGTCTAATTCTTGAAGTTGAAAGATTGAAGTCTGAACTAAAAATGTTGAAACTGACTAAAACTGATAAAGAAAAGATTCGACATCGATCTCATCGCATCGACGACGAGCAGAATCGAATCGTTTGCTCAATCAAGTTAAATTACTAGATTCAAATCAGGAAAACCATATGAAGACAAAACTGGGTTAGGATTTGATACACAGCAATCTTCAAAGAATGGAACTAGCAAAACCGTTGGGCTGAGTACCAAAACTGGTATTAAGTTTGTAGTTGGGCAACTTCCACAAACTGAGAAAATTGCTGAACCAGTAAAGCCTGTATCACACATGATAAATCAGTTTTTTGGTAGATCAGCTGTACTCAATGGAAACCGTAACGGAAAATCAACTGCAAGATCCACAAAAACCAATGAAGTCAGGAACCAGAAAAATTACAATCAAAACAAATCCAAGAATGTCAATCATTCAAAGATTCACACATTCAGGGGGAAAGGAAGGTTATATCCCACTGATGATGATTGGAATTTTACTGAATTTGTTATTAAAACTGATAATAACAAACATTCCAGACCGAAAACTTATCACAAGTTTCAGTCCAAAACTCAGCAGAGGACTAATCTCAGTTCTCAGCATGAGTCACAGTACAAAGGTCAATCCAGACCTCAGTACAGAAGGAATGATGGTTATCACTCCAGCTTTAATAACGGAAATCAACATGGAAACAAATTTCAGTCAGAAGATCTGAGAAATCATATAAATAAGACACAGTCCAAACATAGATGCTATGGGAGTGTGGCTTACATATACGAAAACAAGTGCAACAATATCCGAAGAATTCCAAAAGGATATATTCCCAGAGTTGTACTGACAACTGACCCTCATGGACCCAAACTGAGTTGGGTACCTAAAAATTTCTAATTTTCATTGCATGATATATGGTACTTTGACAGTGGTTGCTCTAGACACATGACAAAGAGCAAAGACTGTCTCAGTAATTTCATTGCAAAGAATGGACCAAAAGTCAATTTTGGAAGTAAAGATAAACCGGGTTACACCAGAGGCTTTGGCACCTTAATCAGAAATGGACTTACAATCAAGAATGTATCCTATGTAGAAGGACTACACTACAATCAACTCAGCACAAGTCAATTTTGTGATATGGGATACAAAGTTACTTTTGATAAAGAATTCTGCGTTGTCATCAGCGAATCAACTTATCAAGTTGTCCTAGCCGGAAGAAGGAAGGAAAACATGTATGTGGTAGATTGGACAACTGCCGTCGCTGAAACTTGTTTGCTCGTGCATACCAAATCAGAAATCAGTTGGCTATGGCACAAGAAACTGAGTCATCTCAATTTTGATGACATCAATACACTTGTTAAGAAGCAGCTAGTCATTGGACTACCAGAGATATCATATAAGAAGGATAGCTTATGTGATGCATGTCAACAAGGAAAACAAACAAAAGCAAGTTTCAAGACTAAGTCTCAGCATTCAATAACCAGACATCTAGAATTGCTACACATGGATTTATTTGGACCTATTACACCAATTAGTATCAGTGGAAAGAAGTATACATTGGTAGTAGTAGATGATTTTCAAGATATACTTGGGTAATCTTTCTAACCAAGAAAAGTGAAACCAAGCAAAAGCTCACAGAACTTCTCAAGAGACTTCAAAATCAGAAAGGAGTTTCAGTTGTGAAGATAAGATCTGATAAAGGAACTGAATTCCTCAACAGTGTGATTATTGAATATTGTGAAGAAAATGGTGTCTTACACCAACTTGCTGCCACAGGAATACCCCAACAAAATGGTGTAGCTGAAAGAAGAAACAGAACACTCAAAGAAGCCGGGAGGACTATGATTTGTGAAGCTAAACTACCTGAAAGAGATTGGGCAGAAGCAGTAAACACAGCTTGTTACACTCAGAACAGAGCTCTCATGTACAAGAGACATGAGAAGACTCCTTATGAAATTTGGAATGGAAGAAAACCAAATGTTTCATACTTTCATGCGTTTGGAAGCAAATGTTTCATACACAATGATGGAAAAGATCAACTTCACATTTTTCAACCCAAAGCTGATGAAGGAATTTTCCTAGGATATTCAAGTGTCAGCAAAGCATTTAGAGTAATAAATAAAAGGACACTCAAGCATGAAGAATCAATACATGTAGTATTTGATGAACCAAATTTTCCTGGTGAAACAACTGAAGACCGACCCGAACCAGTTTCTCAGTCTCAGTTACCAATCACACCAGAACCTGTTTCAGTTGACGTTGGAAGACTACAAATTTCAGAATGTTCAGATCAAGATCAGCCTCAGTTTCCAACTACTCAACAATTTGAACAACCTCAATCAGATTCTGTTGAACAAATTCAAGAACCAGTTTTTGGAGAATCAGTTGAACAAAATGCAAATCAGTTGATACAAACTCACACACATCAATGGATGAGAGATCATCCTAAAGAACAAGTTATTGGTGATACTCAAGCTGGAGTTCGAACAAGACATCAAATAGATGCAATGATTGCATGCTTTCTATCTCAATCAGAACCTAAAGAACTTGAAGAAGCTTTGAAAGATCCAGACTGGATATTAGCTATGCAAGAAGAACTCAATGAATTTGAGAGGAATCAAGTATGGGAACTGGTAGATAAACCAGTTCATGTCAATATCATTGGAACCAAATGGGTATTCAGAAATAAACTTGATGAAGATGGGAATGTCATCAGAAACAAAGCCAGACTCGTAGCCAAAGGATACTCTCAAGCAGAAGGCATAGACTTTGATGAAACTTACGCACCAGTTGCAAGAGTAGAAGCAATCAGACTATTTCTTGCCTATGCAGCTTAAAAGAAATTCAAAGTTTATTAGATGGATGTTAAAATTGCGTTTCTAAATGGAATTCTTGAAGAATAAGTGTATGTTCAACAACCACCTGGATTTGAAATCAAAGATCAAGCAGATAAAGTTTTCAGACTAAGGAAAGCTCTTTATGGACTTAAACAAACACCAAGAGCTTGGTACGAAACTCTATCTCAATTTCTAGTAGATAATGGATTTATCAAAGGAACAATCGACAAAACCTTATTCAGGATGAAGAATGGAGAAGATACTCTACTTGTTCAAATTTATGTTGATGATATCATCTTTGGATCAGAAAATGAACAGCTATGTGAGAAATTTGCAAGTTTGATGAAAAGCAAATTTCAAATGAGTATGATGGGAGAATTAAATTATTTCCTAGGATTGCAAGTTAAACAATTAGCCGATGGAATTTTCATTCGCCAAACCAAATATACAAGAGAACTTATCAAAAAGTTTGGTATGGAGAAATCTACTGGAATTTCTACACCAATGGGGACCAACATCAGATTAGATGAAGACAAAGAAGGTAAAGATGTTGATCAAACACTCTACAGAAGGATGATTGGAAGCTTACTCTATCTTACAGCAAGTAAGCTAGACATATCTTTTACTGTCGGTGTATGTGCAAGATTTCAGTCAAGACCAAAGGAAAGCCATCTTACAGTTGTGAAAAGAACTTTGAAATATTTGAAAAACACAGATGGAGTTGGAATTTGGTATTCGAAAGAAGGAGAATTCAAGCTGATTTCTTATTCAGATTCAGACTATGCTGGATGCAAAGTGGACAGAAAAAGCACATCGGGCACATGTCAGTTATTAGGAAATAGACTTGTGTCATGGTTTAGCAAGAAGCAAAACTCAATCTCAACTTCAACAGCTGAAGCTGAATATATAGCAGCTGGAAGTTGTTGTGCTCAAGTTTTATGGATCAGACAACAATTAAGAGATTGTGGGATAGAAGAATGAACAATTCCCATAATGTGTGATAACACAAGTGCAATTGCAATTACTGATAATCCAGTTTTACATTCAAGGACAAAGCACATTGATGTTCGTCACCACTTTATAAGAGATCATGCAGAGAAGAAGGATATAACAGTTCTTTATGTACCTACTGAAGATCAGTTGGCAGATATCTTTACTAAGCCATTGGAAAAAGTGAGATTTGCAAAATTAAGAACTGAGTTGGGGATAATCAAAGTCAGTTAAGTCAGTTAAGTCAGTTAAGCCAGAGATTCGTCAAGGGGATTAATCTTTGTTATGTTGGGTGCGCTCACTTAACAGATTAGTCATTGACATCAACAATCTCAAACTGACAAACTGAAAATTTTGACAAAACTGAATAATTTGATGGAACTGAATTATCTATAAAACTGACCTCAGTATCAGTTTTCACTTTATTCAAATTTAGTCAAAGGTTGATAAGATAGAATCAACAGCGGTTATATCGCATTAAATTGCCACAGTTCTTTTTGTCAGAATTTCGTGTGTACACCCCACGATTGTCAGAAAGCAGTACATGTATTGATCATGGAATTTGAAAAGTTGTACCATTCAACCGCCAGAATATCCTACTTATTTATTCAATCTCCGTTCACATTATTCTCTATTAGAATTCAAATTATTATCAGAAAGCAAAACAGACTCTTTTCAAACCTACCCTTCAAATCAAATTTTTGTGTTCACACTCAAATATGGCCACTTCAAATGACTCGAAAGACAGACGATTGATCACAAAGCTGGATGAACTAACACTTGAAATGTATGAAGCTATGTGTCAAAACACTCTGTTAGCCAGCTGTATACGAGATAAAATCGAAAAGCAACCAGGATGAACAACATCCTCGAAGTTCGCTTCAAAGAAAAACGAGATGTTGAAGGCATTTTGTAGTTTTGGCAAAATATGCGATTAATCAGAGACTCCTTGATAACTACAGTTCGTGGAGATCGTATTGTGTTCAATGAAAGAGTCATGAGGTCACTCTTTGGGTTCGCAAATACAACTGCAACTTCAACAGAGTTAGCAACCCTACCATTGGAGAAAGAAGCCTTTCTCGCAATGATTACTTCGTCTACAGAACAAATCGAACTTGGTGTTCATGTCGACAAAATCAAGCCGGAATTTGGACATCTCAGCAGATGGCTCAGCAAACACGTCATTGGAAAATCCAAAGGGATTAATATACTTTCGGAAGAAAATATTTTGCTGATGAACATAATCTGGGATAACATAGAATTTAATTGGGCAGGTTATATAGTCAATCAATTCAAGAAGCAACATTTAGTTGACAAAAGCTCAAGCTGAAGGACAAGTAACTGATGGCAGATTCCGACTGAAGAAAACTCTTAGTGGAATCATTCAGTTTTATTTAGAAAGAATTAAGGAAGGAAAGCAAGAAAGGCAAACTGCAACATCGAAGGAAATCGCAGAAACAACTTCCCAACCTGAAGCAAGACAGTCAACTGTGTCTCAGCAGGAAACTGAACACAAAGGGACCAAGCGAAAAGCAGAATACACAGAAGGAAGATCAGTTGTAAGATGTTTATACCCTGAAATCTCAAGTGAGAAAGCACCTACTGAGGGGGAACAACAATTGACAACTGAAGATACTCAAGAGAATGTCACTGCTGACCTTACTTCTTAGATACAACAGCAGTCGGTTCAACAATCGGCACCAGTCTTCGAAGGTGACAAAATCATCAAGCTGATGAAAATGAAACTTCAACTAGAAGATTCTCGTGATGCCAGTTTACAGACTAAAGAAAAATTACTCTTAGAAAAATTGGAAGTAAGAGATCTTTACTCTCTGTTTCCTATTAAGGAATTTCTTGACAACTGTTTCAAAAGGTTTACCGAATTAGCAAACAGAAGAGAATCAGGCACATCATCTAAAGACAGTTCCCAAAAAAAGGATGATGATGATCATGATAAGTCAAGAAAAGAAGCTGATGATACTACAGTTTTGCAAACAATCACTCAATCTCAACATCTAGCAACGCAAACTGTGCCACAGCAAGAAGAATTGCCAGTTGAAAACCAGACAACTGTCAATCAGCAAGTAGATGATGAAATCAGACAACTGATGGTTATTGATACTCAGGATAAGGATCAAATAGAAGCTACATATGATCCCTCTGATTTTCTATCTAAGGAGGAACTGGCCAAGGTTCATGAAAACTTGAAAATAGTACTCAGTCAAAGAGATACACAGAATGGCCTATTATCAAACATCTCTGGATATCTTGGTTATAGTACTAGAACTGATGTTTCGGTTCATGCAAGACTAAAGATGATTCACAAATCAAGTTCAAGTTCTGCTTCAGAGATTGTATTACTCAAACAACAACTTGAAGATTCAACCGTAGTAGATAGAGAAACTCATGCTCAAGCTCATTGGCATATTAATTAGCATATCTACGGGTTAGAAACTCAACTTAAGGAAGTACTTGCTTCTCAGCGACAAATTTCAGAAGATCAAAAAGCAACCCATGCTCTGGTAGATCAGTTATATGAAGCCAAAAAGGGGGAAGCTGAAGAAGAAAAGCTGAAATTACTTAGAGAAATGAAGCGACTTGAAGAAGAACTACAAAGATACAGATCAGATCCTAAATTTTTGAAGAAAGAGTTAACTGATGATCAACTTATTGCAAAATACAATCAACCCGGGAGACGAGAAGAGTTACTCTTACAAAGGATCTGTGGACACAGTTTATCAAAGATTACAATCCTATTAAATCCAAGTACAAGGACAGAACATTTGAGGAATCCTTGAACTATTTTTTGTCTGATATTTACTCAAAGCAAAAAATTGCACAACATAAGAAGAATCGAAGGATTGAAGATAAACTGAAGATTAAAGACAAGGTTGAACAAATGAAAACCGATCTAACAGAATTTGAAAATTACTATTTGGAAGACTCAAGCTTACCCAAGCTAATTCAATGGAGAAGATGGAAAGAAAGTAGTCAAGTTGACTACAACAAGACCTTTTCAAAGGAAGACTCCAAACTTGAAGAAGATTTTCGCTCGTATGACAAAGAAAAAAGATATGACTTAGTCATGCAAAAAGCTAAGAAGAAGCTCAGTCTTTAATCATAGATATTTGAACAAAATGCATGTATCCAGTTTTTGCTCATTCTATTGAAAACCAGTTTTCCAGTTTTACATTGTTTCTCATTGCTTTGATCTTTAAGCTTTTCTTTTAAGGAGAGTTTTGGCATCATCAAAAAGGGGGAAATTGTTGGAAATAAAATTTATGTTTTGATGATAATTCATCTTATTTGTTATAATATTATCTTAACCCCATTGATGAAGTGCTGAAGCTAGTTGTTATAGTGGGAAGCTAAAAGATGTCTAGAACTGAATGTGTAAGTTTTATTAGAGTCTGATATTTGTATAAGTTACATTAGACAAGCACTGTAATTGATAGTGTGTCGTAAAACTGAAAACTGGAAATCAATTAGAAAACTAGACATCATCAAGACAAGCAAACTGACTCAGAATACACCTACTTGGAACTGAAGAAGGTAAGTTCGCTGAGAGTTACAGACTCAGTTGGCTTATCTAGAAGAATGAATAACTGAGGGTTCAAACTCAGTTATTGAAGAATGAAGAACTGAGGGCTCAAACTCAGTTATGAAGATTACAAGTCGAGATCGTAAAGTTGGACTTCAGGCAAGATTGTGGTGACCTGAACTGACTTTATGGATCTTGTATGAAGACCTAAGAATCATAAGGACAATGAATTCTTAGATGATAAATGTCTCATGGTGTACTCTGATTAAGTCAATTATAATCAGATGAAAACTGGAGTACTGATTTTTTAAGAAGAATAAAATCTCAGTTAATGCTCCAAGTCAGTTAGGAAACTGACAAATGAAAAACTCAGTATAAAACTGATAAGGAAACTCAGTTTTATAAGTCAGCCATCCAACAAACTGAAAGTACAATCGAACGTTGTAAAGAAAGCAATTTCATTGGATAAGTTACTGACACCGCAAGAACGGTTAGAAAATATAGCCGTTGCAAGATATACGTTGATACAATTCAAATCGAAGCCAGATGAACGTTGGACTTCACACTATAAATAGAAGACCTTGCACAAACAACAAAAATACACAGAACAGAGCATATACAAGAATCAACAAGCAATTTGTGCACTCTATTTGAATTGGTATCATCTCTGAACTATAACAAGATCATATCTAGTATTTCAAGTGTTCAAAGCTACAAAGAATTTATCAAGAATTCAACACTTTGAAGAACCACAAACAAGAATCAATTTATTGATTCTCAGTCCAACTTTGATTCTAATTCAAAGGTTTTAGACTGTGAAGCAAACCGGGAAGGTTTCGCCAAGGACAGTTGTGACAAGCAGTCGGGTAGACTGTGTTTGTGGTGGTAGCTGGTGAAGAGGCAATCCTACCCTCTAAGGACCAGTTGTTCAAGCATTTGAAGAGCAGCAATTCTACTGTTCTACAATTGTTTAGATAGTGAAGCTAGGGATTAGCCAAGGACTATTGTTTAGGACTTTTTGTAACAGTTCACCTCAAGAAGTTCTAGTGGAATTTTACTCCGCACCACTGGGGAAGAGAGGACGTACATGATTACACCACCTGGAACCTCTATAACATCCGCCTTATTTACTTTACGCATTTACTTATTTATTTAGCATTTACTTACAACATTGTGATACTTGATTGTTATACATCTCACAGTCACAACTGATATTCACCAGAATTCAGTTCACAACACTCAATTTTTCACAACGGAATAACAAGATCAATAAAAAGGCTAAAATCATATCCGCCGCCGGTTGACTCAGTTTCAACTTAAATCAGTTTGACTTAATCTTAGCTTTGTCAGCTCAACTCCACACAAGTTTTATCTGAACCTTAATCTGTTTTAAATTTAGTTTTTGGTGACAAGTTTATTCACCCCCCCCTCTAAACTTGTGTCAGCCTTTCCAAGGGACCAACACCATTATTGATCAAGAATTGTGATAAAGTTTCATACCAGGCTTTGGGTGCCTATTTGAGTCCATATATAAAGAGCCTTCTTGAGCTTGTATACTTTATCTTCTTTTCCCTTGAGTTGAAAACCAGGAGGTTGTTCCACATATACTTCTTCTTCCAGAAGTCCATTTAGAAATGCACTCTTGACATCCATTTGGTTAACTTTGAAGTCTTTGTGTGCAGCAAATGCTAGAAAGAGTCTGATAGCTTCCAATCTTGCTACTGGTGCAAATTTCTCATCATAATCTATTCCTTCTACTTGAGAGTAGCCTTTTGCAACTAGCCTTGCTTTATTTCTGACAACTGTTCCTTGTTCATTCATCTTATTTCTAAATACCCATTTTGTTCCAATGATGTTGGTCATGTCTGGTCTGTCAACAAGTTCCCATACCTCATTTCTTTAAAATTCATTTAGCTCCTCTAGCATGGCTGTAATCCAATCAGCATCTTGGATTGCATCATCTACTGTTTTGGGCTCTACTTAAGATGAAAAACATGTTAGCATATGCTCCAGTTGTCTTCTGGTTCTGACTCCTGTGTGAATGTCTCCAATGACTTGATCTGCAGGATGATCTCTTAGCCAGTTGAGATCAGGTTGAAGTTGTTCTTGGCTTGGTGCTTCCATAACTTCGGCTTGTGTATCAGGTTCATGCTCTTGTACTGGTACTTCTTCTGTTGTATTGAGTGGAGGTTCATCTTGGTTTCCAAAATTGTGATTTAGAATAGTAGTTGGTATTATTGTATTCATATAGACTTGTCTTGGTCCTGCTTCTTCAAGTTCTTGAAGGTTTTCACCATTTGTGTTTGGCTCATCAAAGACTACATGAATAGATTCTTCAATTACCACTACAAGAAAAACAGGTTTTAATGACGGGAATTCTCGTCTGTATATGTCATTTTCTTGTCATTAAAGACTTTTAATGACGAGAAATCCCCCTCATTCCCCCCCATATAGTTTCCCTTCTAGTTAATGCATTCAATGACGAGAAACCTGCCTCGTAATTAAAAATATCAAGGATTTAATGATGAAATTAGACTCTCATTAAAAATATTTCTAGTGACGAGTAGTTTCATCATTATTATATGATTTGTCTCTCTTTAGAACTAAAGTTGAATATTAGTTTCTTACCGTTAATGACGGATATTACCGTCATTAATAAGTGGAAACCCACTCATTAATTAGCTATGGCCATTATGAACAAAACACATGTAATGACCGGGTTTACCGTCACAAAACTACTTTAATGACGATAAAATTTATTGTAATCTTACAATCTCACCCTCATTAAATCCTGCTTTCTATAGATACCTATATGGTCATTATGAACAAATATTAAATTATTAATCAACACATTTAAATATAATACTCTGTTGTAGTCTATGCAAAATATACATAGTTGCAACAATATGCATTCATATATCCAAAATATACATAATGGTAGCTAAAGTTGTTTCATGAGATTTAAAAAGATAAGTTAGTTACATATAGATGCATAATGATAGGATTTTCTAAATATCACATCCCAAAATACAAATATCTAACAACCATAAATGTCGGTCACCAAAACATCTAGCATCTTCAATGATCGATTCTACACAACAAGCTATTTGACCAACAAAATTACACCATCTTAGGATATGATAAATAGAAATCCTTACACATATCTTCAAAAAGCATCAAAACCTTTCAAAAGCCTGCATACATATGCAAGACAACAAAAAGGTAAAATAAGGCAAAGTTTTAACAATCTAACATTGATTCATAAGTTTGGAAAAATTCAACGAAGACTAGCTTCCTGTTCACTATCTGTAACAGCAGGCCAGAGAAGCATGTTAAGCTTCAATTTTATCAATTACACATAGATTAACCAACTCTAGGTAAAACAAAAATGCAGGCTAATATTGCAACTAGACTCAATGCCCATTAAAACGGTGATAAAACAAATGTGAGCAGATCATATACTTAGCAAACACATCCTAAAACAGATGCAAAGCAGACTCATTCAACAGGCTGGAAAAAAACTTTGATTCTAAGCAGGACAATCAAGAACTCAAAGACCGTTCGAGCTTAGATCAAACACACGAGATAGATATGTAGGCATTTAGACGGATATGCAAATCACAACAACCAATCAAGACGATGATCAAACATGACGGATGACATAAACTCGGCTAGGCGATTGCAAGCATAGAAATACAAAACAGATAATCAAACAAACCTGTTGTACCGAAACCGACAACAATATAGGACATTAAATTAACAGCCAAACATAAACAGGCCTGATCAAATGAAGCAAAACAGGGTTTGGAACTTTACTAATGCAGATAGAAGATTAGCAAGATAGAAAGTATACCAAAGACAAGGCAAACTGAATCTAAGGCAAAGACCAAAGCACAAAGGCACACAAAGCGGATACTTAAAAACAAAGTAAAACTGAATCTAAGGAAAAGACTAAAGCAAGAAGACATACTAAAACTGGGACTTAAAAACAAAGCGGATACATGAATATGCAAACCAGACAAACATGGGACATAACCTACTCTTTAACATATTATTATCTAAGCAGCTTATAAGGCACACATGATTATAAGGCACACATGAACCAAACATAGCTGACTCATAACACACAAATCAAACTACTTAATTACATATCAGAGAGTTGAAAACAGATTGATTCAAGTCTAACATTTTAACCAAAACTTAAGGGCACATGTAAGACTATCCAAGGCATAAAACATGACCCAAATAAGACTGGGGCAAATTTTCACAGTATTTTGGAAACAATCAAACAAAAATAACACGTCGCACAACAGTTACACAACAACATATTCATCTTAGGAAACTAATTACTGAAAAAATTGAAGCATATTCTCATACCAAATAAAAAGGAACAATAATAAAAAAAATCAACGATTCTCGTAATTCTAGGTACAAGGTTCTTTTTTCTGTGGAAAAATGGGGGAAGACATTCTACTAGACTACGTAGTTAAGATAAACAAGACAAAATCTGAGCATTCCACTACAATTGCACCATAAGAGAATAATCAAAACTATAATACAGTCTACTACTACCTGCAATCTAATTACATAATGACAAGAACATAGATACTTTTTGACAATATAAAAAAGCAAGAAATTTCTTTTAGGGCAAAAAGGAGATAAAATAGAGGTGAAAAAAGTACTATACAACTCGAAGCAACAAAGTCGAACAGCCAAATCTAAAATGACAGAACCTCTAGACATCAAACTTCTACGCAAATAACCAAAAAAATCGCAATAACCGCTAAAAACATAAATCAAAGTGCTATTGAGTTTCTGCTTTTAAAATACTAGAAATACACAATTTATGCCATTTCAAAACACACTCATCATATGAAAAATGATGATAATGGTCTCATATAAACTGTTATATCCATTAACACAACAAAACCATCGAGCATTTGCAAAAAATTACAAAGCTAACAACTTGTAAGATTGTATCTCATATCGATTCCACACATTAACAATACAAATCACTTACACAAATTATAGAGATAAGAAAATTACATACCAAGACGTTAAAAATGATGTTATACACTATTCATAAAGAATGGATATTGCAGCAAAAGAAAACCAGAGTATACAAAATGAGAAACCATAGACAGTGACCATATACTCATATAACAATTACCATTAATGCACAAACAACAAAACTCTTTTCTACGATTTTTAATTTTTCCTCTTTCAACTTAATTTGGAGTTAAGTAGAAATTCAACAAAACAGGACAGGCTGCTAACAACCGAAGCTTCAATCTCATCATTATTGAGAGGCCGGTTCTGCTATATTAGGTGTTAAAGAGCATATACTAGAATTATCATTGACCTCTTTCAGAATATAAACATAAGACTAGACTGTGAAAGGTATTTACTGATGTTGGTTTATTTTTCCATGAGGCATCAATGTATATAAAAAAAATACCACAAACAGGATCATCAAATCTGGCTTCTCACCTTTGCTGATTTGAAGCCAAGGTTTCATTAGCTTTTGAAACATTGTCCATGTATAAGAATCTATAAATATAATGTCCATAGCAAAAAACAATTGGAAACATCATCAAATATAGGATTGTACGGTATTAAGACTAATTTATCTCTTGTTTAAGCAGCTTGCTACAAGTCGGTATACACCATGTGCCTTGTGAGGGTCCACTTTTATCACCTGCACCAAATAAACTCAAATAAAATCATGTATAGTGAACATTCTCTTGATGAATATGTCTTCATTATGCATTATAAAAATGAAATATGACTTGTGCATAATAGTTGCAGACTAAAAATGAAGTGTCTAACTAAGAGATATATATGTATTTTATATTATCAATCTTCCCATAAGTCACATATAGTGTGCGTTCTCTCATAATATAAGGAGGAAAGGCAAACTAATTTAGATTTATATTGACACAATCATTTGGATTGCATATTTACAAGAAAGAATGGGAAAAAATATCTTACAAGTAAAGCCTACATACCTACTTACCTCATGCACAACAACGTAGTCTAAACGCGACCGAATTCTCACTATTGAGTACTTGTCACTACATTCCTGAAGAAAGCAACCGAGGGAAAATGTGAATGCAAGATCTTCTTGAATAGTTGATTCCATTAAATGGAAAATGTGAATGCAAGATCTATTAATAGCAAATATCTCCTATGTTCTATTCAGAGTTTTGTTCAAGATTTAAACAAGTAATATACGGAAAAAAACAAATAGCAGCTTTTATATATGTAAAAGACTAATGTATTATTTGATGTAGTTAATATTTTATTTGCATTAGTCTATCACCTAAGCTTAGATGTCAAAAGTTAAAATAAATGTTGTATTGATCTTTCAAACAACAAATAAAAAGGAACAAATATTTACCCTTAAAACAATAGGTAAAAGGGAACATAGGAAGTAAAAGACACAATGATCTGGACTGCAAATAAGACTGGGTACAACACATGAAAATTTGCTCCAGGCTTCTAACCTATCAAGCCAAAATCTAGATAATAACATTGGGTGCAACACAACAAAATATGCTCCAAGAATCCAGCATACCGGCCAACGAATCAGACAATGAAATAAAGTTAGGAGAAGAACCACATTACAGGAAATAATCACCAGCAATCCTAAGTGCTGGTACTCCTGAACATCATTGCTTCAACCAACAGACAATAAATTTTGTGAGAAACAACACCAAATCAGCACCAAACGGTTAAATGTACCATATTTATTAATTTGCATCACTAGAAACTGGACAAGTGACCCAAAGGCTCTTGAATAGCTTACATTTGATGTCCGATACTCTAATATTTCAATCCCCCTATCAATAACCCTCCAAAAATAATATCTTGAACATTATCTCTGAATAGAATGTCCAGAAAGTAAATCGGAAAGGGATAAAACAAAACAAACACGAGAAATAAGAATTTGAAACACCTTTGACAGCGCAAGCAAATGCAGAAGGCTACATACGAGCAGACATTTTTTCTGAATCAAGAAACTCCAACTGAAGGTATCTTCTAGGCTACGGGTCTGATCTTGGGACTTTGAAGGAAACAAACACTTCGACTAAAGGTGGTTCCTCGTCGGAAGGGAAAAAGGCTCATCGGAGAAGATAAAGGTGGAAAAGGTGGAAGAGGAGGAAGAGCCGAAAGACGGCGGAAGAGGGTGGAGTGATTTTTGGATCTGAATATTTTGGTTTGGGGGTCGGGGTGTTTAATTAGCTTTAGGATGAAGATATATTCTTATGGTAATTATATGTTTTGAGGGGTATAATCTTTATTAAAAGGAATTTATGATATATTTTAAGGAAAAAATAATAAAAAATAATAATTTGCTTGAAATAATGAGAAGATTCCTTTTATTGATATTATAATGAGGGGAATTTTGAATCTACAATGACGAGAAATGATAGTTGGTCATCAAAATATCTCCTCTAAAAAAAACTACAATTTCATGACCATATTTGGCTCCCGTCATCAAATTCTCATCATTAATATCCCATTTTCTTGTAGTGACCAAGATTCTTTTGTTGAGTACTCTGAATGCTTTGCTGGTGTCTGAGTATCCTATAAAGATTGCTTCATTAGTCTTTTCATCAAAAGTGTGGAACTGATTCCTGTTTAACACAAAACATTTTGATACAAACATATGCAAATATGAGATATTATGTTTTCTTCTAATCCATATTTCATATGGAGTCTTTCCATGATATTTGTTGATGATTGATCTATTTTGAGTATTGCATGTTGTATTTGCTGCTTCAGCCGAAAATCTCTTTGGGAAGCATGCTTATGCAATCATTGTTCTGACTGCTTCTTTGAGAGTCATGTTTCTTCTTTTTGCTACACCATTATGTTGTGGAGTCTTTGCTGCTAATAGTTGTTTCAGTACTCCATTTTCTTCACAGTAGGTTCTGATAATTTAATTTAGAAACTCTATGCCTCTGTCTGATCTGATCTTGTGATCTTCAGTTCCTTCTCATTTTGAATTCTTCTTAGCAAATCTGGTAACTTCTTGAGTGTCTCTTTCTTCTTGTTCATGAATATGGTCAAGGTATATTCGGAGAAGTCATCCACCACTACTAGAGTGTATTTATTTCCACTTATACTGACTGGAGTGACTGGTCCAAATAGATCCATACGCAGTAGATGTAATATTCTTGTAGTTGACTGATAAGGCTTTGACTTGAATGAGCTTTTAATTTGTTTCCCTTTTTGACATGCATCACAGATGCTTTCTTTCTTGAATGTGATCTCTGGTAGGCCTTCAACTAGCTTTTTCTTTGACAGTTTGTTGATAGTTTTGAAGTTTAGATGGTTTAGTCTTCTATGCCAAATCCAGCTGGTTGATTGTTTATTTTTGACAAGCAAACATGTTTCTGCTTTTGCCGTCTTCCAATCTACCACATACTTGTTGTCTTCTCTTCTTCCTGTAAGTACAACTGTGTTGGTTTGACTGTGAATCACTCTGCCTCCTTCTTTGTTGAAGTGCACATTGTAGCCTTTGTCACATAATTGACTGATACTCAGTAAGTTGAAGTTCAGTCATTTAACATAGGCCATATTTTGAATATTCAATTTGTTCTTGTGCATTGTGCCTTCACCTTTGATTGTACGAGGGTTTTTTTTGCCTCCAAAAGTAACTTTGGGTCAATCCAAAGCTTTGAAGTCAGTGAGACAATCTTTGTTCCCTGTCATGTGTCTGGAACATCCACTGTCTATGTACCAGACATCCTACAAAACAAGGTAATTATATTTAGGTACCCAACACTGCTTGGGTCCATGCCTGTTAGCAGCCATGCCACTTACTCCTAGTGTGTATCTAAAGAATCTTCTTTTTGGATAATTAAAGTCATCAACTTCATATGTAAAAGGCATGGTAAAATACCTTCTAATGTTTCTACTAGATATATTCTGACACTTTTCTCTAGATTTTGGTGCATTTGCATCCTCTTTCACTTTCTAATATGCAGTGGGAAACCTGTGTTCATGTTGCTTTATATGTCTAAGAACATGCCTAGGTTGGATTTTCCAAAACACATGTTGCATAGTATGAAATGGTTTCTTCCTGTATTTTGTAGGTGCAACATTCCAATCATCCCCTGAAGGATAAAGTCTTCCCTTACCTTTCAGAAAACTTTTGGCTTTAGTTGGCTGAATTGATGATTTAGTCTGCTGTTTCACTACATTATGTTTTGACTTCACCGGTGCAAGATGAGTGGTTGAAACTATGGTCTGTCCTTTTCTGAATTTTGGCCCACTATTGTTCCTGGATTCAGAATTGTGTTGTACATTGTTTCTATTCTCATCCTAACTGTTGTAGCCAAGACCAGATCTGGATCCGAACCTTTTTTTACGGTTTGTAAGCTAGTGCATTTAGTGGTACCGTGGTTATCTTAACTGGAGGGAGATTTTCTCAGCTGCTCTGTCAACACCAGATGTATGATTATCTGCTGCTTGTTGATCATTTGAGTAAGTCTACATATTAGTTAATTCAGTTTTTAGTTTATCCAGTTCTTTCTTTAATCTTTTATTTTCATTTCTTAGATTCTCACACTCCTGTTCTATAATTTCATGATTCAACTCAATTTCATCAAATTTGCTCATGAGATTTTGGATTTTGTTTGTAAAATCTAGTGCGAGAATAGAAGATAGTGCAGTGTTAGAAGTGGATGCACTAGATGATGAGCATGAGCTAGATGTTACCTAAGTTTCATTAGATTCTTTAGCCATAAGACATAGGTAAGCTTTTTCATTTTCTGAGCTGTCAGCTTCATCATCATTTGAATCATTGTCTGATGATTCTTCATTTTTTTCACTACTGGTTTCAGCTTTGAGTGCCTTCTTGCTTTTCCTCTTTGCAGCTGTTTTGTACTTCTTCTTCTCCTCATCTTTGTCATTTTCTTCATGGCAATTTGCCTTGAAATGACCTTTGTTTTTGCAGTTGAAGCATCTGTATTCATCATCCTTCTTCTTTATGTCTTTGTTTGAGCTTGACTTTTTGTATGATGATGAACCTTCTTTGAATTGCTTCTTCTTGGTAAACCTGTCAAAACATTTAACCAGTAAAGCTACATGTTCCTTCAGCTCCACTGTCTCTTTGCTGTTTGCATCAGCTGTGTTACTTTGCTGAGGTGCAACCAGTTTACTGACCTTATGTGCCTCTGCTGGTGCACTGTCTTTGCCGTTCAATTCAAAGTCATGAGCCTTTAATTAAAACATCAGAGTCAAGGTGTCAGTGTTTGCAAGATTTGTTGTCCCTCTGATTACTGATGTAATGATCTTCCTTCTTTCAGGTAAGCCTCTCAAGAACTTCAGAGACACTTCTTTCTATGGATATGTGTGCCCAAGTTGTTGTAGTTCACTGATGATGCTTGAGAATCTATTGTCCATTTGATCAAACGGTTTCACCAGTCTTCATTTTGAAATTCTCAAATTTCTGTTTTGCAATTGACAATTTGTTTTCTTTGACTGCTTCTGATCCTTCATTGATCAGTGCCAATTTGTCCCACATTTCCTTTGTTGTTTTGCAGTCTTTGATCCTCATGAACATGTTACTATCCAGAGACATCAAAATCATGTCTTTTGCAACAAAATCGAGATTTGATCTTCTTTTGTCATCCTTGGTCCAATCTTTTTTGAGTTTGTCTATCACTTTTCCTTGATCTGGTCCTGTGGCTACCACAGTTGTAATCTCAATTGGCCCATCATCGATCCCATCCAGGATCTCCTCATGAGTTGCTGCAAGATGAGACATCATTCTAAATTTGTATTCATCAAAATTATTAACATTGAAAACAGTACCTTTGACATAAAATTTGAGGAATTCATAAGTACAAATAAGATATATATATATATATATATATATATATATATATATATATATATATATATATATATATGTGTGTGTGTGTGTGTGTGTGTGTGTGTGTGTATAGAAATCACAAATTTGAAAACTACTTTGAA
Organism: Gentiana straminea; assembly: GCA_036785695.1. Taxonomy (NCBI): domain Eukaryota; kingdom Viridiplantae; phylum Streptophyta; class Magnoliopsida; order Gentianales; family Gentianaceae; genus Gentiana; species Gentiana straminea. The sequence continues at coordinate 5,357,572 of JAVUPR010000224.1, read as the reverse complement.
AATGTGTGATCTCCTTGTTACCAGAAATTAGATTTGAACAGGTTCTGATACTAGGGGTGAATGACTAAAGTGGAGTTTAGAAAACATTTCTTGTATTTAAAAGCGTTTGGACAGCGTATAAGTCCCTTCTTACTGTGTTGTTTCAAAGTAGTTTATGCAATCACAGATATATGATATAATTTAAGCAACTAAATAAATGCAGTAAGGTAAATTGCTGAAAGTAAATTGATCCAAAGGTTTATAGTGGTTCAGGGTGGTGTAATCCCTTAATCCACTCTTCTCCTATGATGTTTGGAGGAATTTCACTATTGTTTTCACAGACACAATAGCCTGATTGTCCTTGACTACACAAGCTTCACAATCTTTAAGACTATCACTCCCTGGCTTCAAAAGCTTCAGTGACCCGGTCTCTTTCACTGCTCCTTAGGAACAAATCCTTCAGTAGCTATCACAAACACAACTCCTTCTCAGATGGCACTGATTTAGTTGCTTGATTGAAGTGAATTAGATTCACAAATCTTGTTGATCAGACTCAATGCTTTATGTTGGAATTATAATTCTGAGTTTTGAGTTTATCACTAGATGTTTCACTTTCAGCACCGATGAGGGCTTTTTAATTTGACAGAGTTTCTGCTTGTAAATTATCAAACTTAATCGTTCTCTTGTGTGTGCTTTTCTGTCTGTCAATGCCTTCTATTTATAGCCTTGATTATCCTTGATTTGAATTTCCGTCCGTTGGCTATATTAATGAGGGGAATAATCCTTGATTTTATTCTTGAGTCCCCCTTAATTAAGTCCTCCTTGATTTTAGTGATCGGATTTTTCTTCAAGCGTTTATCAGAAAATCCGTCCCTGATTGATCCTCAATTGATTGTGCATTTAATGCTTGTTCCTCTAAATCTTCTCCATATTTCAAAATCTGATCAAGTAAAGTTTACTTGGCCGTTCCCTGAATGGTTAAGTGATCTTTCTAACCTTGCCGATTAGTTCTTCTTTCATTGCTTTGTCATTGCTCAGCCGATAGTTAGTTCACTTTGCCGATTCACTGTTTCCTTCATTCTTTTTATTTTAGGACAATCTTTGTACTACACTGATCCTTGATTTTTGTGAGATCAGAGTACACTGTATTTAATCATTAAGTTTCATCACTTGGAGTGTAACTTAGACTTATCCAAGGTTATCACAGACTTAATTGGTTATAAGTCAGACCATACTGTCTTCATGCTTCTCTGCTGATATTTGGCTGCTTTTACTTTGCCGAACATCTGATTTTACTTTGCCGTCATACCAACTAGTACAATACTTGTCTGACTCAACTTATACAACATGTCAAACTCTATGTAAAGACTTATACATAGAATTCTAACTTATTTCAGGCTTGCTATACAGCTAGTATGGTCATCATCAAAACATAATAAGATGTTCCTAACATCTTTCTCCAGGCTGACTGTACTTGGCAATGAGCTGTTCTTCGGATAGTTCTACAATATCTTTGACATAAGGACCTAGTGCTGATTATAGTTCTATCAACTCAGCTTCAAACTTCCGTTTTTCTTCGCATAGCTTCAACTTTTCTTCCTCTACATCCCTTTTTTTGGCATCATACAACTCATTGATTAGCTGATGTGTTGCCTTCTGATCTATTGAAATTTCTTTCTAGGAAGTAAGAACTTCTTTGAGCTGAGTTTTTAATATAAAAATCCGTTGATTGAGGTGCCATTCAGCTTGAGCATGAGTTTCTCGATCTTCCGTAGTTGTAACTTCAAGTTTTTCCTTGAGACTGAGAATTTCTGAAACTGAATGAGAAGTGGATTTCTTGATAATATCCAACTAAGTATGAACGGAGACATCAGTCTTTTTCCTGTAATCCAAGTAACTGGAAACATGTGACAGAAGACCATTGTATTCATCCTTTTGGTTGAGTATAATCATTAATTGTTCTTGTACTTTCCTCAATTCTTCTGTTGTGAGCTTCTCGGATGGATCTTCTTCTTCTGTTTCTTGGATTTTAGACGGACTAGCATCTTCAATTAACATCAGTTGCTGATTATCATCAGCTCTGGCTTCTTCTTCTTTGTTGTCAGTTGTCTGATTTCCAACTGGCAATTCTTCTGGGTGAGTATCAGTTTGCCGAGTTTGACCTTCAAATTGCACTTCTGGTTGCAAAACTGTACTCCTTTCTACTTCTTTTCTTGAATCATCATCATTATCATCATTTTTCTTCTTTGAAACATCATTGGGCAATGATGATGTGATTGATTCAGTTCTCTGAGCTATCTCTTTGAATCTGTTGTAGCAGTTGGTGAGAAATTCTTCCATTGAAAATAATGCATAGAGATTTTGTAAAACCAGTTTCTCTAACAACGGTTTTTCTTCACTAAGTAAAGTAGCTTCACGAGAACCTTCGGTCTTGAGCTTCATCTTCATCAGTTTCACGATCCTTTCAGCATCGAAGAGGTACTCCTTTGGTTGCTGAGTTACCTGTTCCTCTTTTTCAACATGTTCCTCTTGCTCAAAATGCATAGCAGAAACTTGTCTCTCTGATTTTTTCTGCTTAATGTGAGAAATGATATCAGTAACCATGCCCTTTTACTGAATGATTGCAGTAGTCAGTTGTTGTTCCCCCTCAATTGATGCTAAATGACTTGAAGTGCCTGGGAACAAACATCTTCCAACTGACTTTTCTCTCCGTGTTTCAGCTTTCCTTTTAATTCCCTTCAGCTGAGCGATCTGCTGAGATACAATTTTCTTATTGGCTTTAGGTTGGGAAGTTCTCTTTGTTGAACTTACAACTTCTGCAACTTTTACGGTAGCAGTTTGTGCTCGCTTCTTCCCATCACTAATTCTTTCCAAATAATATGAATCACTAAGCTAAGTGATTTCTTCAGTCGAAATCTTCCTACAGAATCTCTTCCTTCAGCTTGGGCTCTTTTGACACTTTTTACTTCTTGTAAGTGTTGCTTCTTGAGCTGATTGATAATGTATCCTGCCCAGTTGAATTCAAGTTCATCCCAAATGACATTCATCAGGTGTATTCCATCTTTAGTTAACTTGTTTAACTCTTTGTGTTGTCCGATGGCGTGTTTGCTGATCCATCTACGGAGGACACCGAATTCAGTTTTAAGGTTGGAGAGGTGTGTATCGACTTCTGCTGGTTGTTTTGATGCTGAAAATTGCTTAAGAAAAGCTTCACGCTTGAGTGACAGCTAGGCTAGTTCAATTGATTTCACTAGAGGATCTTTGAAACCAAAAAGCTGTCTGATGATGTCTTCATTGACGAAAATCTTCTGTCCACGAACTCTCGTTAAAATAGAGTTTTTCAACATCTTCATATTTTCCTAGAATTGCAGTAGCCCTTCCAAGTCTAAATATTTTTGCAACTCTGCTTCTAACAGGTTCGGTAAACCTTGTAATCTTCCAATCTTTTCGCTATATAGCTAGAGAGAAGAGTATTACCACACATTTCTTCAAATTCTTTGCATGAAAACGAGTCTGGTTTGGTGATTAACCTTTCTTCTTGAGTTAGTTTGGAAGCTGCCATTTCTTGAATTTGTGTAAGATAAAATTTTTGGCTTTTTGAAAGAGAGGAAAATGTTTGATTTTTCCTTTGTAAAGAGGATATATGAAAATGATTAGATAGATAAAGAGGGGGACGGTTGAAGATTTGATCCCACGTTCTTTAGGTAGATTTTGTACAACTTTTCAAATTCCATCGGGTATTTGTGTAACCGATGCATGTACTATCTGAAATTTATTGGTGGTATACACACCATAAATTCTGACAAAAATGGAGGTAATTAATTGCGATGTAACCGTTGTCGGTTTTATCCGTTCGTCTTTTTTCTTTCTTTGACTAGCCAAGAACTAACTGAGATCAGTTCTAAGATATGTTCAGTTCCGTCAAATATTCAGTTCAGTTAGTCAGTTTGAGATTGTTTATGTCAATGACTGATCTGTCAAGTGAGCGCACCTAGCATGACAAAGATCAATCCCCTTGACGAATCTCTAAGCTTGAACTGACTTTAATAATCCCCAATTCAGTTCTCAGTTTGGCAAACCTTTCTGTGTCCAGAGGTTTGGTTAAAATGTTAGCTAACTAGTCTTCAGTTGGGACATATAGAACTGTAACGTCCTTCTTCTCTACGTGATCTCTTATAAAATGATGTCTCAAATTAATTTGCTTAGTCCTTGAGTGCAAAACTGGATTGTCAGTTATAGTTATTGCACTAGTATTGTCACACATTATAGGAATCAGTCCTTCTTCTATTCTATAATCTCTTAACTGTTGTCTTATCCATAAACCTTGAGCACAACAGCTTCCAGCTGCTATGTACTCAGCTTTAGTTGTTGATGTCGAAATTGAGTTTTGCTTCTTGCTGAACCATGACACAAGTCTATTTCCCAATAACTGACATGTGCCTGAAGTACTTTTTCTATCCACCTTGCATCCGGCATAGTCTGAGTCTGAGTTGGATATCAGTTTGAATTCTCCTTCCTTTGAGTACCATATCCCAACTCCTTCTATGTCTTTTAGATACTTCAAGGTTCTTTAAACAACAGTGAGATGGCTTTCTTTAGGTCTTGTTTGAAATCTGGCATAGACACCAACTGCAAAGGATATATCAGGTCTACTCGATGATAGGTAAAGTAGACTTCCAATAATTCTTATGTAGAGAGTTTGATCCACATCCTTGCCATCTTTGTCTTCATCTAATATGATGTTAGTTCCGATTGGTGTTGCAATGCCATCTAATTTCTCCATCCCAAATTTCTTGATTAATTCTCTTGTCTACTTGGTTTGGTGAATGAAAATCCCATTATCCATTTGCTTAACTTGTAGACCAAGAAAGAAATTCAGTTCTCCCATCATGCTCATTTGAAATTTTCTCTTCATCAGACTTGAAAATTTCTCACAGAGTAGTTCATTTTATGATCCAAAAATGATGTCATCAACATAGATTTGTACTAGGAGAGTGCTTTCTTCTACCTTCATTCTGAATATGGTTTTATCAATTATTCTTTTTGCAAAACCATTATCCACCAAAAACTGAGACAAAGTTTCATACCATGCTCTTGGTGCTTGTTTCAGTCCATAAAGAGCTTTTCTTAGTTTAAAGACTTTGTCAGCTTGGTATTTAATTTCAAATCTTGGGGGTTGCTGAACATAGACTTCTTCTTCAAATATCCCATTCAAAAATGCACATTTAACATCCATCTGGTACACTTTGAATTTCTTGTTAGCTGGAAAGGCAAGAAGTAGTCTGATTGCCTCTAACCTTGAAACTGGGGCATAAGTTTCATCAAACTCTATCCTTTCAGCTTGTGAATAACCCTTTGCTACAAGTCTGGCTTTATTTCTGACAATATTTCCATCTTCATCAAGCTTGTTTCTGAAAACCCATTTAGTTCCGATTATGTTGACATGATCTGGCTTTTCTACTAAATCCCAAACTTGATTTCTCTGAAATTCGTTGAGTTCTTCTTGCATAGCCAAAATCCAATCTGGATCGTTTAAGGCTTCTTCAATTTATTTAGGTTCAGACTGAGATAGAAAGCAAGCTATCATAGCATCTACATGATGTATTGTCCGAACACCTGTTTGGAAATCACCTATCACTTGTTCTTTAGGGTGATCTCTCATCCATTGATGTACTGGGGGTTGTATCAAAGGGTCTTCATTTTGTTGAACTGTTTCTTTTTGAGCTTGATCATTTTTAGTTGGATCAGTTTCTTGTTGTTGTTGTTCAGGTGCAGATTATGTTACTGGCAACTGAGGCTGATCCTGATCTGTGGAATCTGAAATCCTTAATCTTCCAATATCAATGAAAACTGATTCTGGAGTCTTGTCAGACTGAAGCTGACAAACTGGTTCTTCCTTGTCTTCAATTGTGGCTCTAGTAAAGCTTGAGCGTTCGTTTGTTTAACACTCTGAAAGCTTTACTGACACTTGAGTAACCTAGAAATATTCCTTCATCAGCTTTGGGCTGAAAAACCTTGAGCTGATCCTTTCCATTATTATGAACAATGCACTTGCTTCCAAAGGCATGAAAATATGAGGTATTTGATTTTCTTCCATTCAAAATCTCATAAGGTGTCTTTTCATGTCTCTTGTTCATGAGAGCTCGATTTTGAGTATAGCAAGCTGTATTTACAGCTTCTGCCCAATATCTTTCTGGCAGTTTAAATTCACAAATCATTGTCCTTCCAGCTTCTTTGAGTGTTCGATTCCTCCTTTCAGCTACTCCATTCAATTGAGGTGTTGCTTTAGCTGCAAGCTGGTGTAGAACTCCATTTTCTGCACAATGCTCAATGATTATGTTGTTGAGAAATTATGTTCCTTTGTCAGATCTAATCATGACTACTGTAACACTCTTCTGATTTTGGAGCCTCCTGAGAAGTTCTGTCAACTTTTCTTGTTCATGAAGATAACAGTCACGGATTTTATCTAACAATACAAACAAGTAATAAAATTTATAAATCCGGTATTCCCCAAGTGTAGGGATCGTAGTACAGTGATTAATACCGGAGTCGGTCACAGGGAATCGGGGTATCTAGTTCATTAATTTTCCTAAGATTGTTACTATTATTATTAAACCTAAACTAAAACGGAAAATAAACTGGACAGAGGATTGTCAGTCCAAAGCCAGGAAGGATAAAAGTGAAAACGAAATCTAAACTATAAACTATAAAATAAACAGTAAACAAGGAGATGATCATGGTGATTAAACAACGAACAAACAATAATCCACCGATCCCGCAACCCTTAATTTCCTCTCTAAAGTTATCTTGTGATGGTTCAATTAAAGATGTGGTTCACCTATCAAAGGTATGAATTCCTACTCTCGTAGATAATTCACCTATCAATCTCTCATCTCTCGATATATAAGATTGACGCTATCAAAACAAGGTGTAAGATCTCTCAATCTAGCAACCTAGATATTCAACCTATCAACTCTCATTATGTCAAGGTTAAAAATCCCATTTTTCCTATGGTGATCTAAGGTTTACACCGACTCTCGTCATACGGTAAACATCAACAACAATTCATCTTTCGATATTGATTGCATAACAAAATAAGCATAGGAAAAATACAACTTTGAATTAAAATCACAACATAAACTCAGATTGAAAATAAAGAACCTGCTGAAACGGATTCACATAGTTTGAACAATTGCTCAGCCTCCAAGCTTTCAGCAAAAACAGAAACGGAATGGAAAGAACGAATATAAAACAAGAAAAATCGCAACCCCAGCCTCCCCTAAGGGGGCTGGGGCCGCCTAGGGTTTTCTCCTAATGATTTTGTATCAATAGGTCTCAATAATGTATGTTTAGGGTTGAAATACGCGCTGCTATTTATAGAAAAGTAAGTCGGTTTTCAGCATGTCGGCCGTGGACGCCCGTCCGGAATTGTGGACGCCCGTCCAACTGCTTTGGACACTAGGGCAGACGCTCGTTCACTCAGTGTCCAAACTCTCTGTTCTGATTTCTCCTCTTGGACGCCACTCCAATATTCTGGACGCCAGTCCAGGCTGGACGGGACTTGGACGCCAGTTCAGCTGGATCAATAACTCGATCTTCTCATCTTTATCTTCAATCGATTTCATCTTTATCTCTTCTCCCCTTCATTAATCCGATTGTTAACCTCTTTTAATCCTCTTTTTGGTCGAAATTGTGTATCTACAATACATCAAACACATTGCAAAATGTAGTATCTTCCAAATAAACATGAAATCATCAATTTTACACATAAATCATACAATTTTGCAACTAACCCATTAAAAACATCACTTGCTCAATATTTCAATTATAAAGCTCGATTTCTATGAAAAACATCCAAATATGGGGGAAATTGACATAAATTATATCCTTATAAAACGTATAAAATCACCCTTAACAATAACCCAAGTATATCTTGAAAAGTCGTCAACCACCACCAAAGTGTATTTCTTTCCACTAACTCTGATTGGTGTGATTGGTCCAAATAAGTCCATATGCATCAGTTTCAAAACTCTGGTTGTTGAATGCTGAGACTTAGTCTTGAAACTAGCTTTAGTTTGTTTTCCTTGCTGACATGCATCACACAAGCTATCTTTCTTGTATGTCAGCTCTGGTAGTCCAATCACCAAGTTCTTCTTGAATAACAAGTTGATATCATCAAAATTTAGGTGACTCTGTTTCTTGTGCCAGAACCAAATGAGTTCTGACTTGGTGTGCACAATTAAACAGGTTTCTGAAACTGCTGTAGACCAATCTACAACATACTTGTTCTTTTCCCTTCTTCCGGCAAGAACTACCTGGAAAGCTGTTTCGCTGACAACAATTCAAAACTCCTTATCAAAGGTAACTTTGTATCACATATCGCATAATTGACTTGTGCTGAGTAGATTGTAGTGAAGTCCTTCCACGTAATATACATTCTGGATTTTGAGTCTAAATCTGATTAAATTTCCATAATCTTTTGTGTAACCAGGTCTATATTTACTTCCAAAATTGACTCTTGGTCCATCTTTAGCTACGAAATCAGTGAGACAGTCCTTGCTCTTTGTCATGTGCCTAGAGCAACCACTGTCAAAGTACCAAATGTCCTGCAAAACAAATTAAAATACATTAGGTACCCAACTCTGTTTGGGTCCATGGTGGTCAGTTGTCAGTACAACTCTGGGCATATTTCCATAGGGTCTTCTCTGGAAATTGTTGCACTTATTCCATATATATAAGCCACACTTCCATAATATCTTTTCCTGGATAGTGTCTCATTTATATGATTTCTCAGAACTTCTGGTTGAAACTGATTTCCAAAATGTCTTCTATTATTAAAGGCTGAATAATAACCATCATTCCTTTTATACTGAGGACTAGACTGACCTTTGTACTGAGACTTTTGCTGAGAACTGGGGTAAGTTCTTTGCTGAGTCTTGGATTGAAACTTGTGATAATTTTTCGGTTTGGAAAGATTGTTCTTATCAGTTTTAATGGTAGGTTCAGTAAAATTCCAATCATCATCAGTGGGGTATAGTCTGCCTTTCCCCCTTGATGTGTGAATCTTTGAATGATTGATATTCTTAGATTTACTCTGATTATAATTTCTCTGGTTCTTGACTTGATCAGTTTTTGTAGATCTTGTAGTTGATCTATCATTTACGTTTCCTTGAGGTACAACTGATCTACCTTTTGATTTACCTTTGTTGGTAGGTGCAGCTGTCTTCTTAGAAAAATGAGTTGTCTTACGTGAGGCTGAATTTACTCGTTCATCAATTTTCTCAGTCTATGGAAGTTGCTCAGCCACAAACTTGATACCAGTTTTGATATTAGGTTCAGCAGCTTTGCTAGTTCCCTCCTTAGACGATTGTTGTGTATCAAATACTAAGCCAGTTCTGTCTCCATACGGCTTACCTGATTTGAATCTAGTAGTTGAACTTGATTGAGCAAAAGATTCAGTTGATGCTCCTGATGAAGTAGGCTAATACTGATTCTTCCCTTTATTAGTTCTAGTCAGTTTCATGTTTAGTTCAGACTTAAATCTTTCAACTTCAAGAATTAGAGCTTCTTTCTCAGCTTTAATTTATTCATAACCAGATTGGATGGGTACCAGCTGATTCATCAATTCGTCTAGTGTTTCTTCTAATTTTAGATTTTTTGGATTGGAGTCAGCTGTCGAAGAACATGCATTTTGCACGGAAATCTGAGCTGAGGTATATTTAGAGTTAGATTCACATACTTCATTTGGATCCTCCATGTGAGCCATTAGAGCTGTGTCATCTGATAATCATTCAGTGCTAGCTTCATAGTCTGACTTATCTCCGGCTAAAAGTGCCCTTCGGCCTGTTCTTCATTGCTGAGTCTTCTTACCACTCAACTCTGGACATTCAGCTTTGTAGTGTCTAGGCATTAGAGATACTCATCGTCTTTTCTCTTTTCAGGAGTCTTCTTGATAAAAGTGACTGGATGTCCACTATTCATTCTTCGAATTCTATTCATCATTAGAGCCATCTGGTCTTCCATCTCAACCAATTGCTGAAGATTGTTAGATGAGGTTTATGATTTTCATTTGAGGCTGCTGCGAGGGCTGTTGCTTTGGGTTCCTTTGGAGCCTTGATTATAGCAGTTGTTCTTGTGAAATCCTCGCTGAATTCATAAGCCTTCAGGTCTGAGAAGATTTTGAAGGAATCTTCTATACCAAGTCTTCTTGATTCTTCCATTGCTGTGACCTTCATCTTCCAGCACATGGGTAAAGCCTTCAAAATTCTTGTATTGATCTCTTTCTTGGTATACTCGATCTTGAGTAAAGCTAGTTCGTCCATTATGGCACTGAATCTTGTTTCAAACTGATCAACATTCTCGCCTGACTTTATCTTGAAATTCTCAAACTTTTGTTTTGCTACTGAGATCTTATTTTCTTTGATGGAGTCAGTTCCTTCAAAACCAATTGAAGTTTCTCCCATATTTCTTTTGCAGTAGTGCAATCCTTGACTTTCAGATACATATTACTGTCAAGAGTTCTGAGTATGATATCCATGGAAACATTGTTCAAGTTGTTTCTCTTTCTGTCATCACTGGTCCAATCGCTTTTGGGCTTTGGAACTCTAACTTGTTCACCATTGACAGTTTGCATGTGAGTGATCTGAATAGGTCCATCAGTGATTACATCTATCATCTCATCATGAGAAGCTGCTAGAAAGGCATGCAAATGAATTTTGTATTCATCAAATCTGTCCATGTTGCATATTAGCATCTATCTGGCATACTGATTTATATCCATTGTGTGAGTGAATGAAAACTGGATTATGCAAAGACTGGAAATTGAAAGACTAAGCTTTTTTAGGAGATCAACTAGAGGAGATAATTTGAGCATGTGAGTTTTCAACAATAGCTTGTTAAAGAACACTGCTCCGATACCAATTGTTGGTCCCTTGGAAAGGCTAACACAAGTTTAGAGGGGGGTGAATAAATTTGTCACCAAAAACTAGATTAATTAAAAATTAAGGTTCAGTTTTAACTTCTGTGGAGTTGAACTGACAAAGCTGAGTCCAAGTCAAACTGACTTATACGAAACTGAGTCAACCGGCAACGGATATAAGTTTTAGCCCTTATCTTGATCTTTTTGATACTATAAGAAAAAGATGAGTATGCAAAACTGAATTCTGGTGAATGTCAGTTTGTGAGCAGTGTATGCTTATAACAATAAGTTTCAGTATGCTGGGTACACAACAATAAATGTTGTATAAGTAAATAACATAATGTAATTGCATAAAGTAATTAGAGCAAGAATTATAGTGGTTCCAAGTGATGTAACCCTGTCAGTCCACTCTTCCCCTATGATGTAGGAGGAAAATTCCACTAGACCTCCTTGAGGTACGCTGTTACAAAAAGTCCTAAACGATAGTCCTTGACTAATCCCTAGTGTCACTATCTAAACAATCGAAGAACATGTTGGATTGCTGCTCTCCATATGCATGAACCACTGGTCCTTAGAGGGTTGTATTTCCTCTTCACCAGCTACCACCACAAACACAGTCTACCCGACTACAAATGACACAACTGTCATTGGCAACTCCTTGACCAGATTGCTTCACAGTCTAAACCTTTGATTAAGAATCAAATTGGGCTGAGAATCAATAAATTGATTCTTGCTTGTGGTTCTTAAAAGTCTCGAAATCTGGATATTATCGATGTAGCTTGAACACTTGAAGAAATCTAGATATGATCTTGTTGAGCACAAAAAATGATAGCAATTCGAATGAACAAGACTTGATCACAATAACGCTTGTAGTCTTGTTAATTCTGTTTTTTATCCTTGATGTCAAGTGTTAGGAACACTTTATTATGTTCTGATGATTGCCATACTAGATGTTATAGCAAGCCTAAAATTAGTTAGAACTCTATGTATAAGTCTTTACTTAGAGTCTGACATGTTGTATAAGTTAAAGTCAGACAAGTATTGTACTAGTTGGTAGGATGGCAAAGTAAAACAGACATTCGGCAGAGTGAAGCAAGCCAAGCACCGGCAGAGAAGCAATGAAGACTTAATGGTCTGACTTATAACCAAGGAAGTCTGTGATGACCTTGGATAAGTCTAAGTTATGTTTCAAGTGATGGAACTCATTGTTTAAATATGGTGTACACTGATCTCACCCCAATCAAGGATCAGTGAAGTACAAAGATTCTCCTTAAACTGAAGTGATGAAGGAAACAGTGAATCGGCAGAGTAAACTGACTTTCGGCTGAGTGAAGACAAAACAGTGAAGGAAGATCTAAACGGCAAAGTCAGATGGACCACTCAACCGTTCAGGGAACAACGAAGTAAACCTTACCAAATTAGATTTAAAATGTGATGAAGATTCAGAGGATCAAGCATTAAATGCACAATCAATAGAGGATCAAACAAGGACGGGTTTTCTGCCAAACGTTTGAAGAAAAATCCGATCACTGAAATCAAGGAGAATATAATTAAGGGGGAATCAAGAATAAAATCAAGGATTGTTCGCTCATTAATATAGCCAACGGACGGAAATTCAAATTAAGGATATTCAAGGCTATAAATAGAAGGCATTGACAGACAAAAAAAAGAGGAGACAATTTGAAAAAGAAAAAACCAAGCAGAAACTCTGTCAATTTGAAAAGCCTTCTCTCTGAACTTACAAGGATTTATCTAGAGATCAACTCAGACATCAGAACTACAATTTCATATTTAGCACTGAGATTGATCAAGCAAGTTTGTGAATCTTATTCACAACAAACTGAAGCAACTGAATCAGAAGCCATTTGAGAAGGAGTTGTGTTTGTGATAGCTGCTGAAGGATTTGATCTCAAGGAGCAGTGAAAGAGACTGAATCACTGAAGCTGTTGCAGTCAAGGAGTGATAGTCTTGTAGATTGTGAAGCTTGGGAAGTCAAGGACAATCTTACTATTGTATCTGTGAAAACAATAGTGAATTCCTCCAATCATCACAGGAGAAGAGTGGATTAAGGGATTACACCACCCTGAACCACTATAAGCCTTGTGTCAACTTACTTTCTGCAATTTACTTTACCGCACTCCTTTAAATTGCATATATCATAACTTATATCTGTGATTGTCTAAACTGCTTTGAAACAACATAGTAAGAAGGGACTTATCCGCTGCACAAAAGCATTAAAAATAAGAAAAGTTTTTGAAACTCCACTATAGTCATTCACCCCCCTCTGACTATAGTTTTACCCTTCTCTGGGACCAACAATCGGTATAGGAGCAGTGTTCTTAGTATCAAAACCTGTTCAGATCTAATTTCTGGTAACAAGGAGATCACATATTTTCATAGTAGTTTTCAAATCTATGCTTTCTAGATATACACATATATATATTCTTCTAATTGTACTTATGGATTCATCATACTTTATGTCAAAAGTACCTATTTTTAATGTTAACAATTTTGATTAATATAAAATAAGAATGTTGTCCCATCTTGCAGCAACTCATGAGGAGATGATGGATGTAATCAATGAAGGCCCAATCATGATCATGACTGTGATATCCACGGGAGAAGATCAAGGAAAAGAGGTGGACAAACCTAAGAAGGATCGGACCAAGGATGACAGGAGAAGAGCAAATCTAGACTTTGTTGCAAAAGATATGATTTTAAAGACCCTAGATAGCAACATGTTCATGAGAATCAAGATTGCAAGATAGCAAATGAGATGTGGACAAGCTAGCATTGATAAATGAAGGATCTGAAGCAGTTAAAGAAAACAAATTATTTGTTGCAAAACAGAAATTTGAGAACTTCAAAATGAAGGCTGGTGAATTCATTGATCAAATGGATAATAGATTCTCAAGCATCATCAGTGAACTGTAACAGCTTGGACACACATACCCTCAGAAAGAAGTGTGCTTGAAGATCTTGAGAGGCTTACCTGAAAGATGGAAGATCATAACATCGGTAATCAGAGGAACTACAAATCTTGCAAACACTGACACTCTGACCCTGATGTCCCAACTAAAAGCTCATGAATTCGAATTGAACGGTGAAGATGGTGCTCCGGCGAGAGACACAAAGAAGCAGTGCACTGATAGCACCACAGCAAAGTAACTTTGCCGATTGCATCGGCAAAGAGACACAAGAACTCAAAGAACAGGTAGCTTTATTTGTTAAACGTTTTGACAGGTTTAGCAAAAAGAAGCCATTCAAAGGAAACTCATCATCAAACAAGAGGTCAAACAAAGACATGAAAAAGAAAGATGATGAGTGACGGTCCGGAAGAAAATAATAAAGATGATGAAAAGAAGAAGTACAAAACATCTGAAAAGAAGAAAAGCAAGAAGGCACTCAAGGCTGAATCCAGCAGTTAAAGAATGAAGAATCACTTGATAATGACTCAGATGATAGTGATGAAGAAGACAGCTCAGATAATGAAAAAGCATGTCTATGTGTTGGTCCCTTGGAAAGGCTAACACAAGTTTAGAGGGGGGAAGGGGGGCATGAATAAACTTGTCACCAAAAACTTTCCTAAACTGGATTTAAAAAAATTTAAGGGTTAGTTAAAACTTGTGTGGAGTTAAGCTGACTGAGCCGAGATTAAGTCAAACTGATTTAAGCAAAATCTGAGTCAACCGGCAGCGCATATATTTCTAGCCTTTTTCTTGATCTTGTTATTCTTTTATGAAAGCTGAGAGTGGTAAACAAAATTCAGATGAATGTCAGTTTGTGAACTGTGAAGTGTATAACAATAAACTATCAAAATGTTGTAAGTAAATGCTGAGTAAATAAATAAATGCATAAAGTAAATAAGGCGAATATTATAGAGGTTCCAGGTGGTGTAATCCTGTACGTCCTCTCTTCCCCTGTGGTGTGGAGGAAAATTCCACTAGAACTTCTTGAGGTGAACTGTTACAAAAAGTCCTAAAAAATAGTCCTTGGCTAATCCCTAGCTTCACTATCTAAACAGTTGTAGAACAGGTAGAATTACTGCTCTTCAATTGCTTGAACACTGGTCCTTGGATGGTTGAGTTGCCTCTTCACCAGCTACCACCACAAACACAGTCTGCCCGACTGCTTGTAACAACTGTCCTTGACAAAACCTTCCCGGTTTGCTTCACAGTCTAAACCTTTGATATAGAATCAAAGTTGGGTTGAGAATCAATGAATTGATTCTTGTTTGTGGTTCTTCAAAGTGTCTGATTCTTGATAAATTCTTTGTAACTTGAACACTTGAAGAAATTCTTGAATTGATCTTGTTATAGTGCAGTGATGATAACAATTCGAATGACTAATGCACTTGATAATTCTGATTGTTCTTGTTCTTAATTCGTGTTCATCTCTCTTTTTATCCTTGGTGCAAAGTCCTCTATTTATAGTGTGAGGTCCAACGTTCATTTGGCTTGAATTCGAATTGTATCAACGTCTATTTTGTAACGGATATATTTTCTGACCTTTCTGCTGTGTCAGTAACTCATCCAATAAAATTGCTTCCTTTATAACGTTCGACTGTACTATCAGCTTCTTGGATGACTGACATATAAAACTGAGTTTCCTTATCAGTTTTATACTGAGATTATCACTTGTCAGTTTCTTGACTGACTTGGAGCATTAACTGAGATTTTACTCTTCTTCAAGTATCAGTACTCCAGTTTTTCATCTGATTATGATTGACTTAATCAGAGTACACCATGACTCATAGTCTTCATACAAGATCCATAAAGTCAGTTCAGGTCACCACAATCTTGCCTGAAGTCAAACTTTACAGTCTCGACATAGTCTTCATAATTGAGTTTGATCCCTCAGTTCTTCAATCTTCAATAACTGAGTCTGTGACCCTCAGTTCTTCATATTTCTAGATAAGCCAACTGAGTCTGTGTCCCTCAGCGAACTTATCTTCTTCAGTTTCATGTAGGTGTATTCTGAGTCAGTTTTTTTATCTTGATGATTTCCAGTTTTCTAAATGACTTCCGAGTTTTCGGTTTTACGACACACTAACTATTACAGTGCTTGTCTGATACAACCTATACATTTATCAGACTCTAGTAAAACCTAAACATTCAGTTCTAGACATCTTTTAGCTTTTCACTATAACAGCTAGCTTCAGCACTTCATCAACGAGGTTAAGATAATACTTTGAATAAGTATGATGAATTATCATCAAAACAAAAATTTTATTTCCAACAATTTCCTCCTTTTTGATGATGCCAAAACTCTCCCTAAAAGAAAAGCTTAAAGATCAAAACAATGTAACAAAATGTAAAACTGGAAAACTGGATTTCATTAGAATGAGCAAAAAATTTCAATCATGTGTGATAACACAAGCGCAATATCTATTACTGAAAACCCAGTGTTGCATTCAAGAACAAAGCACATTGATGTGAGACATCATTTTATCAGAGATCATGTTGAAAAATGAGATGTCATCCTAAAATACATACCCACTGAAGATCAAATGGCTGACATCTTCACTAAACCACTCAGTTATGAATGATTTAGTATGTTGAGAACTAAGTTAGGAATGATTGAAATTGACTAAGTACCAAAGAGCGGCTAACTGGAGTAATTGGCTAAGTAACATCATCAATTGTTTAAACCTTTGCCGTTATAGGGGATGTAGCAGGTAAGGCACTGGTATCCAGCGAAGTTGACTTAACTGATTGTTAGGAACAGGCAAATAAAGCAGCTCAGTGAAAAAGTCACTACATCGGCTAAGTGACCAGCCAAGGCACCGCACCAAAATAAAGATTGAAATCGTGGGAAAATTAAAGTGTGAACAAAATCAATTTTTATACACGCGGAGAATAAGGGAGTTATGGAAGATTATTCTGAGGATGATTACACACGTGGAGATCAACTTATAATCATAGAAGTAACCATATTATCTTTCAAATTACAAACGCCTCGATTCCCGGGCTCTAATAATTACTTACCTCAATCCACTCCCCCATTTTCACTCGAATATCGCGATTTAAACACACAAAATCACGCCATTATGTCACAAAATCCTTCCATATTCAAACCACATTCACACTACCCAAATCATCTTATATAAACGATACTTAAAGTTTTTCAGAAATCTTTACACTCTTTTGCAAATTACAAACCCTACTTTTGATTCTCTCTGAAAACTCGAAGTGTTCTAAACATCAATCACTTATCAATGGATTCATCTTCCACAATTTCTCCCACTGAAAAATTCTATGAAAAATCAATCATCATTGGTTCGTTTTTCAAACCTGAATACTATCTCTCTTTCTGTGACAATGATGCAAAAGCTCAACGCTTGGTTGATTGCTGTTCAAATCTGGGGTTAATGACCTTCCTAAACCGCCCAATCAATGGAATCTGCTATGAAAATCTGATCGCATTTTGGAAAAATGCCAAGTTTATGCCCAGCACAAAGAAAACTGAGGTCGATTGCATAAAAAGTTCAATCTTTAGGAAAGAGGTAGTCATAACGCCTGGTCTTCTCAATAGGTTCCTACACCTACCAATAATAGGTCCGGCTAATCTAAAGTTTGTGAAGATTGACATCAAGAAATTCTGGGCTGAGATAGCCAAAAACACCAAGAAAAACAGCAAAACATACAATCTCCCTAGATCAACGCTAAAACTTCCGTTTGCTAAATTTGCACCGGTCATCAAAGGCAGAAAAGGGTCAATGGAAAACTTAACTGAGTTGCGGATCAAACTGATGGCTATTATCTACGAAGGTACCAAATTCGACTGGGAAACATTTGTATTCAATAGATTGAAGGATCAGATTCAAAAGGAAATTGATTTATCAATTACGGCACCAAGCAAGGGTTTGGAGAAGAAAGGTGATTTCTGGGAGAGGAAATCATATGGGTTCCCTCTTCAACACCTGTTTAACGCATTGAAGGTACAACCCACAAATTTGCAGCATCCACACAGGTCTAAGGTAATGTTTACCTACATCAAGGCATCTATGAAACCCAAACCCATTGCTTGGAGCAAACGAAAACAACCTGAAAGCAGCAGATCAGGAGTGGGGTGAAGAACCAGATCCCAGATGGCACAAGAGAACACCTCTATGACTGGTACCTACAATGTGAATGACCCTGTGACAATAAGTGATGATACAACAATAGAAGAAGAAAAACAACAAGAGGAAATCACCTACGGTGAGGAAGGTGAGGAAGGATATAGAATCACTTCATCTAAAGAAGAGGAGATAGATGAGGAAGAAGCTAAGTCAGAGGATGAACACTCAGAAGGCGGTCATTTTGAAGCCAATGAAGAAAAGATGGATATATCTGACGATGATCTGACTATTGAAGAGGCACTTCTCAAGAGCCTCAGCAAAGTTGACGAACAGCCGAGTGAATCAGCTGATCAAATTCACTCCGCTGAACCAGTCAACTTCCCCATTATTGCACAAGGGGAAACAACAACAAATGAAGAAGCCAACACTCAACAGCAATCTCTTAATGTCCCTGAGTCTAATGAGGAAGAACAAGAAAGAGTGGAAGAAAGAGGAGAAGAGGCAGAAGGTGAAAAGGAAGAAGAGAAATAGGAAGAAGTTGAAGTGGAAAATGAGAAAGAGGAAGATGGAGAAGAAGAGGATGTTAATATGGCACCAGAGGAAATTGATCCAGAAAGAGTCTTCAATCTGGACATTCAACCCCTGATTGTAGACATGGAGAAGCAGTACCACAGCAGGCAAAATCTGAAAGCTGCCTTAAGGAGTGACGCAACCTCCTTAACCCACAAGATTGAAGCCCTCATCGGTCACATCAAGATACAAGATGAGGTGATGGAAAAATAGGGAAACTTGCTTTGCAACTTACAACATCTTATTCCCTACCATGTCCAAACCAACCTTGAGTTTCATGCTGAAACGATAGACAACAATCTCAAACCCTTGGTGGACACTCTAAATGCTCACACTCATCAAATTCAGCATCTAGATGAGGTAATGGAGCATTCCGGAAAGAACTCGACCTTCTACTCAAAGTTGTTGAGGCAAACAACAAAATACTAGATAAAAGGTATGGTCCTCTCCCTGAGTCTGACTCAGCAACTGCAAATCTTGAAGCACGTTTTGGTGCTGCCGAAAAAGGGGAAGGAAGCTCAAAGCCTGAAAGCTCTAGTAAAAAGGAGGCAAGCCCAACAGAAAAGGGCAAGGGCAGCAAAGGCAAAGGCATCAGGTTTGAAGAAATGAAGAAGTAGACCTAATACTTAATTTGAATTATTTCTATTTGCCTTTGTCTTTGAATAAAAAGACGCAATATCTTGCTGCCCTTGAATGGATGAATAAAATTGTTAAGTTTTATTCTGTGAATTATTATGAAAAATTTGGCTTATTTATGTTCAGGCTTATGAGGGTTTTGGCATTATCAATAAGGGGGAAATTGTTAGGAACACTTTATTATGTTTTGATGATGGCCATACTAGCTGTTATAGCAAGCCTGAAATAAGTTAGAACTCTCTGTATAAGTCTTTACTTAGAGTCTGACGTGTTGTATAAGTTAGAGTCAGACAAGTATTGTACTAGTTGGTAGGACGGCAAAGTAAAACAGACATTCGGCAGAGTGAAGCAAGCCAAGCACCAGCAGAGAAGCAATGAAGACTTAAAGGTCTGACTTATAACCAAGGAAGTCTGTGATGACCTTGGATAAGTCTAAGTTATGTTTCAAGTGATGGAACTCACTGTTTAAATATGGTGTACACTGATCTCAGCCCAATCAAGGATCAGTGAAGTACAAAGATTCTCCTTAAACTGAAGTGATGAAGGAAACAGTGAATCGTCAGAGTAAACAGTGAAGGAAGATCTAAACGGCAAAGTCAGATGGACCACTTAACCGTTCAGGGAACGGCGAAGTAAACCTTACCAAATCAGATTTAAAATATGATGAAGATTCAGAGGATCATGCATTAAATGCACAATCAATAGAGGATCAATCAAGGACGGATTTTCGGCCAAACGTTTGAAGAAAAATCCGATCACTGAAATCAAGGAGAATATAATTAAGGGGGAATCAAGAATAAAATCAAGGATTATTCCCTCATTAATATAGCCAATGGACGGAATTTCAAATTAAGGATATTCAAGGCTATAAATAGAAGGCATTGACAAACAAAAAAAAAGAGGAGACAATTTGAAAAAGAAAAAAGCAAGCAGAATTTCTGTCAATTTGAAAAGCCTTCTCTCTGAACTTACAAGGATTTATCTAGAGGTCAACTCAGACATCAGAACTACAATTTCATATTTAGCACTGAAATTGATCAAGCAAGTTTGTGAATCTTATTCACAACAAACTGAAGCAACTGAATCAGAAACCATCTGAGAAGGAGTTGTGTTTGTGATAGCTGCTGATGGATTTGATCTCAAGGAGCAGTGAAAGAGACTGAATCACTGAAGCTGTTGCAGTCAAGGAGTGATAGTGTTGTAGATTGTGAAGCTTGGGAAGTCAAGGACAATCTTACTATTGTATCTATGAAAACAATAGTGAATTCCTCCAATCATCACATGAGAAGAGTGGATTAAGGGATTACACCACCCTGAACCACTATAAGCCTTGTGTCAACTTACTTTCTGCATTTTACTTTACCGCACTCATTTAAATTGCATATATCATAACTTATATCTGTGATTGTCTAAACTGCTTTGCAACAACATAGTAAGAAGGGACTTATCCGCTGCACAAAAGCTTTAAAAATAAGAAAAGTTTTTGAAACTCCACTATAGTCATTCACCCCCCCTGACTATAGTTTTACCCTTCTCTGGAGGACCAACATCAAGTCCTCTATTTATAGTGTGAGGTCCAACGTTCATCTTGCTTGAATTTCAATTGGTTCAACGTCTATATTTTCAGATGTCTGGTGTCAGTGACCATTCTAACATGTCAGTTCCTCATCCAATAAGAATCCTTGATTTATAACGTCCAAATGTACTTTCAGTTGCTTGGATGGCTGACTATAAAATTGAGTGTCCTGATCAGTTTTGTACTGATTATGTCAGTTTTTACTTTGTTAACTTACTTAGAGCATTAACGGAGTTTTTACTCTTCTTCAAAAGTTCAGTACTCTATTTATCTGATTTTATGTGACTAAATCATATTACACTATTCTTTATACAGATCATCTAAGATATCATTGTCCTTATGATACTTTGGTCTTCTTCAAGATCCACAAAGTCTGTTTAGGACATCAAAAACTTACCTGAATTCAAACTTTACAATCTCGGTTTAACAAATCTTCATAACAGAGTTTGAACCCTCAGTTCTTCAATCTTCTACGACTGAGTCTGTGTCCCTCAGTTCTTCAAATACTAAGTTTGTTCCCTCAGCCTTCAGTTCTAAATAAGTCAACCGAGTCTGTGACCCTCAGTGAACTTACCTTCTTCACTTCTGAGTGAACTTCAGTTCTAGGTGTACATCTTCAGTCGTATGTCAAGTTCCAGTTATCTAGATGATTTGCCGTTTTCAGTTTTACGACACTTCTATCTATTACAGTGCTTGTCTGATATAACCTATACAATTATCAGACTATAGTCAAACTTATTCATTCAGTTCTAGACATCTTTTAGCCTTTCACTATAATAGTGTTCTCGGTGAATTTTATGATTTATATTGCAATATTTCATAAAAATAATCCCCGTGTTTTAGTATTTTTTATAGAAAATTACGTATTAAATGAATAGATTGAAGAAATGGTTTTAAAGTTATAAAAAGTGTAAAACGTGCCAATTACATGCTTAAAATGATGATTTTATGTTGGTTTGAGTTGTGTTACACTTTGGTGTGCTTTCAATGACTTGCAGGTGTTAAATGCGACTGGAAAAAGATGATTTGAAGTGTTTAATTGTACTTTGAAGAGTGGGAGCTGAAGGATAAAGAGATAAAGAGAGAAAAAATCAATTAAATCAATCCCAGGAGCTCTGGACGAACGTTTGAATCCCTAGACAGGCGTCCAGGATAGACGGGCGTCCACTATGCCAGACGAGCGTCTAGGAACAAGTTTTTGATTCAGAGTTTGATGATTTTTTGCGAACGAGCGTCTGATTTTGTATAGGACGTGCGTCCAACCCCAGCTCGGCCCGACTCAAATATGTTTTGCACTCTGGACGGGCTTCCACCACCGATTCTAACCCTAGCCGCCTCAGAGTTCTATAAATACAGCGCCTATTTCAACCCTAATACACACATGAGAGCAGCCGTATATTTTCACCCAAAAAAGCAGCCGCACCAAAACCCTCCAAAATTATGAGTTTCTTTCCTTCAACCGTGTCTTGGATCATCACAAGGATGCAAGGATAAGCATATAGCGGTAGAATAGCTGGAGGATACCACATCAACATCACCACAACCACGAATTGTTAGGTTATCTCTATTTATGAATTCGAATATTGTATTTTATTTATCGATTGGTATTTGGATTGATTGTTAAGTGTTTTGTTAGATAGGAATGTCAATGAAACCACATGTTCATTTGAATTAGTATGGAAATATGATTCAACAATAGAACCTTTTCGATCGATACAATTAATAATATCTTGAGGAATCATTTGTTGTTAATTGGGTTACGTAATTTGGGAACAAATTGATGATCTTGTGATGTATGTCAAATCGTTTTGCTTGGAAAAGAAAACAAAATCCTAGAAATTGAGTTAAAGGAATTTAATCGATTTTGAGATTGATCATACCAATAAAATCGTATTCTGATCATAAAATGGTTGTGTGATTGTTGTGTGGTTGATTCTGGTTGTTCTACTGTTCTTTTAATTATTTGATACAATCTTAATCTCCAGTTTTTATATTAAAATTAATTTCAATAGTTTAATTTAAATCTTCGTGACATTATAACGACTATACTGTAATCCGATAATTATACGATTCCCTTAGGACGACTCGATAACACTCTATACTACGAACCTTATATTTGGGATGTTCCGGTAAAATAAATTTAAAACTAGTTTTATCGAACAAGTTTTTGGCGCCGTTGCCGGGGAATCGGTAACGGTTGTCGGATTCTTCGTAGTGTAGTTTTTTTCTGTGTCGGCAGTATTTTGGCCATAACTTTCGGCTCGAGTGTCCGTTTGGCGCGCAGGACCCCGATTCGGAAAGCTCGTTCCGACGCCGACAATGTGGCGAATGCCTACGGCCGTTCGACACCGTTTTCAAGGTCAAAATCCACTGTTTTCCCTTCCATTTTAGCCCTAGAAGATTTCAACACGTTTTTTTTCACCGTCTTAGTGTTTTTCCTGTTTTAAGTTTTTCGTAGGTAGGTTTTCTTTCCTGTTTCTGTTTCTATATCTTTTCTGAATTAAAAAAAACAAATAAATTATAAAAATAATAAAAAAAAAACTCTTTCGTCAACCTGACCTATTGTCAGTGTTGACTTTTCTGTTTTGCTCCCCTGGTTTATGCAAACCAGGAGCAAAAAGGGACCGTTATTATACTGTCCTGAACCTGAACGGGACATTGTCAAGAGAAGACTTTTCCCAAATCCTGACAACATGAGCGAACACGGTTCTAGCGATAACGAACCGGAGGACCAATGGAATAATAACCAAAATCCTCCTGGCATGGATCCCGCTCAATTAAACATAATTCTGATGCAAATGTTGCAGAACCAGCAACAGCAGCAAGCCTGGATAAACCAGCAGATGCAACAACAACAGCCCCTGTTTACGACTAATTTTGTGGTTTATATCGAGTTACTTCGTAACAATATCTTCCGTGTTTTAGTAATTTTTATAGAAAATCACTTGCTAAAAGGATAAATTGAGAGAATGGAGTTTGAAACATTTAAAAGTGAAGAATCGAGTTGTTTACGTAGTTTTTATGTGTTTTTGTACGATTTTACAATTTGCTCGTTTCTATCGCCTTGTAGGTATGCTTGCATGTTGTTGAAGGAGCTGAAAAGATGCATAATTGGAGATTTGATGGAAGGAGGAAGATGCAAGTTGAAGATTGGAATGAAGATTTAGACAGCTGAACGAGCGTTTGAGGTCCCGTCCAGTGGACTGGCGTCCATAAAAAGTGGACGGGCATCCATGAGGAGAAGTTGATTCAGGATTGACAGATTTTCAGCGGACGAGCGTCTGATTTAATGAAGGACGGGCGTTTGATCATGACTCGGCCCGATTCGAAGATTTCGAGCAGAGTGGACGGGCGTCCAAAGAACCGGACGGGCGTCCACGGCCGACTTAGCCCTAGGCGCCTTAAAAATCTATAAATAGCAGCTGCGCCCCAACCCTAAAGAAATCAGATTTTTACACACAAAAAAAAACCCTACCAGCCGCATATTTCAGAGAGAAAATTCGAAGATGAACTCCTCCATCCCAATGATCATGTTCAACAACATGATTGTTGGCTAAGCACATCGCGGTGGGACAACGGATGAAACCGACCAACATCAACACCAACTAGATGATTTTTAGCTACATGTTTAGTGAGTAAAAGTTACAGTTTTTCATCAATTGGATATTGTTCTTTATTGTTTATGTTTTATTTGAATCGAAAGATCGATGAAACTACTTTTATGCTTTGAATTTGTATGAGAATATTGTTCAAGCCTTAGTCTTTCAATTGATGCAATTAGTTGTAATTCGAGAGATCGTTTATAATTAATTGAGTCGAGTTTTGGAGACGATCTCATGATCTTGTTTTGCATGCCGTTTAGTTTTGTTTGAGATAGAAAACGAAACCCTAGAATTTGTTTAAAGGAATTTAATCGAATTCGTGATAGATCATTACTAAAAATCGTATCTTTACTTGCCATCTAGTTGGGGTTGGGTTGGTTGATTGGTGGATTCCCGTTGCCTTGCCGTTTCTCTTTAATTACTTGATAAATCGAATAGTCCGTATCAATTTGATTGCTACGTTTAGTTGTTTTAGGAACCCTAGATGTTAATTGTTATTTTTCTGCAAATTTTCTGTTCCAAGTTACTGTTCATCGTACTGTTCATCATCTTAATTACTGTTCATTGTTTTTATAGTTTATTTAGTTTAAACCCTAGTCGTAGTTAATAGTCGTGACATAATCGATAGAATAATTGTTCCTTGATCCGATAAACATTCCACTCCCTTAGGACGACCCGTTAACATCCTATACTACGAACCTTATACTTGGAGTGTTTCGGTTTATAAATTGTAAAACTAGTTTTTACCGAACAAGTTTTTGGCGCCGTTGCCGGGGAGTCGGTAACGGTTTTCGGATTCTTATAGGTGCAATTTTTGTATCGATACTAATTTTTTAGGTGATAATCTAATAGTTACGTTTTTATTTTATTTTATTTTATCTTAGTCTAGATTTTAGATTTTAGATTTTTCATAAGTTTTCCTTTCTCTTTATTATTTTTCGGATTTGCCTTTTAGTTCTAATTTTCGTGTTTTAGATTTACCTTAGATTTTAGATTTTAGATTTCATAGATTTGATTTATCATAGTTTTTTTTTTATGTTATTGTTCACGTTAGATTTTTAGTTTAACAGCCTTGGATTTTTTTTTATTAGTCTAGGTTTTTATTTATCAACTTTTATTTTTCTTTTATTTGTAGGTTTTAGTTTAAACATTACGTTATATTATTATAGTTTGATTTTATTTTATCTGTATTCTTTATTTTAATTTACTTTAGAGTTTAGTTTTCGGTGTCTAAACGGGCGTCCATCCTTGCAGACTCCTGTCTGTTCTAAAATTTTTTTTCTCTGCATCGTTTAAGCTGATCAGACGAGCGTCTGAATTACCAAACGCTCGTCCATACTTTAAACTCCCGTCTACTACCCCCCATCTGTCTTCTGAACGCCAGTTCAGTGCTCTGAACGAGCGTTCACTTCCTGAATCCTCTCTGAACTAGCGTCCACTTACACTGAACGCCAGTTCAGTCTCTGAATATTTCACTTGTCTTTTCTTTTCTCTTCTCTTCTATCTTTCTAAACTTCTAAATCCTCCAATCTTCTCTGAGCTCGTTCTCATCTACCCTATGGTTGATTTCTTCATGTTCTGCTCTTCTGGTTTATGCAAACCAGGAGTAAGAAGGGACCTCTCATCTTTAATCCCGAGCCTGAGCGATCTATTCTCAGGAGAAAGCTCTTCCCTGATCCAGACATTATGGCTAACGAACTTCAAAATCCAGATCCCCAAGCCCAAATGAATCTAATCCTTCAACAGATGCAGGCAATAAAGCAACAACAGAATCAACAAGCTGGAATAAATAATCAGTTTCAACAATTCCGTCAAAACCAGCTAAACCAGTTAAATCAAGACCCCTATGCTCCCTATCTTGACCAAGACTTCCTGGAAGGGCATAGACCTATTCGCCCTCCAGACATGGGGCAAGTGAACTTCGATCTGAAAAATGGAGTGGTAGGACTGGTCCAGAATAGTTCTTTTCATGGCACTACTGACGAAGATCCCCATGACTTCTTGTCCACCTTCGTTCAAATCTGCGAAGCAGGCCACTATCTTGGTGTTGATTCCGAGATTGTCAAGTTAAAACTCTTCCCGTTTGCTCTAAAGGGTGAAGCAAACCGTTGGTTCAAATCTTTAGCCCATCATTCTCTCCGTACCTGGAATGATGTCAAAAGAGCCTTTGCTCAGAAGTTTGTCTCACACGGGACAATCATGGACATGAAAAGGGAGATAGCCACATTTGAACAACTTGATGGTGAGAGTGTGGGGAAAGCATGGGAGAGACTAAATCGTTGATGAGGAAGTGCCCCAACCATGGATATAGTACACATGAGCTACTTTAGAGTTATTCTACCGAGGTGTCTCTCAACCAAATAGAGACTTCCTTGATTCAACTTGCTCATGGATCATTCATAGGGGAGGTGATAATGCTTCTTACGGGGGTGGTGAAACTATAGCAAAGAATGACATGTGGTCAAGTCCTAGGAAGACCAATGTTAGTGGGAATAAGAAGGAATCTGCTGCGAGCAATTCTGAGACCAAGGTGTTAGTTGCTCAAATGGAAGTAATTAGCAAGCAGCTAGCCAATTTACAAATGCAGCAGCAACAAGGGCAGCCAGATGTGAACTACCTGGGAATGCAGGCGGGAGATGAAATTACTGAGGAAGTGAATTTCAACCAAACCTTCGGAAACTCCAATCAGAACCGGAATTATTCCGGATTTCAACGTCCCATTGCACCACCTGGCCCATCCAATTCTAACCCTTCTTTCAACTCAGGTTATCAAAGACCACCTCCTGGGGTGGTTAATCAATCTCATAATCCCAACTCCCAAAGACCTCAAGGTGGTTGGAATCAAAGCCAACATCAAAATCATACCACCTCATGTGTCCTTCAACATAAGTTTGATGAGCTAGTGGACATGGTGAAGACCCTGTCTACTAGTGTCAAGGCAATAGAGAGACGGGTTGGGCGGTTGCGAACGACAAGCAATCAGACCCCACGGTAAACTTCCAAGTTATACCGAGAGAAATCCAAAAGCAGATATCAATGTTTGCACTGCCATCACACCTCAATGGGGGTATGGAGACCAAGAGTTGAATGATGTTACCTTGAGAAGTGGTAAGCAGGCGGGACCCGGAAAGGTGTCGGGAAACGAGCAGCCCCTCCTGACGCAATAAGTTTAGGAGGGGGCAATCAGAAATCATATACCGAAGAAACCAATAGTGAGGAGGAGCTTAATGATGATGGCTCTTCGGGGGATGAGGATGATTCTGATTCGAGGAAAAGTCAGGTGGTTGTTCCCCTGACAAAGAGGGGGGATGAGAAGTTTGTGAGATGGAAGGATCAGGAAGACGAAGCCATTAAAAAGTCAGGTGGCTGTTCCCCTGACAATAATAAAGCCCTTCCTTATCCACCAAAGAGGAAAGAGAATACCCTCAGTCTTGACAGACAATATGACGGAGTGAGGAGGATGCTTAGAGACACCAAAGTGAGTATACCCCTAGGCGAGGTATTGATTTGAAATGCCCAAGTGCTCTAAGTATCTTAAAGAAGTTTGTGGAAGCAAGAAGAAGCTTCAAGGGATGGCAGAAGAAGTTTTAAGAGAAGAATGTTCCATGGTTTCACAAAAAGTTGCTATTAAGCGAGGTGACCCCGGAAGACCTTCAATCTCCTGTGAGATTGAAGGCCACAAGTTCCAAAATGTCTTATGCGATTCAGGGGCCTCTATAAATGTGATGCCATTGAACGTCTGCAAAAAGCTCGGTTTAGATAAAAGAATGCGGGAACGCCCTATTTCTCTACAGATGGTAGACCGATCTAGCCGCTCAGCAGCCGGTTGTGTTACTAATGTTCTTCTCTATGTTGAACATTTGGTTTTCCCTACCGACTGGGTTATCTTAGACTACCCACCTGACAAAGAGATGCCTCTAATTCTAGGCCGGACCTTTTTAGACACCTCTGCCGCCCTCATTGATTTCTGTAAGGGTCAGATTACACTTAGAGTTGATGATACATCTGTCACCTTCACACGCGGGCAAAGTCCTGAGACACCCTTGATTGAAGAAATCTCGTTCGTTGAAGCAATTTATAAGGACGAAGAAGATGCCAACTCTGAAGAAGCAGAAGAGCTAACAGAGATAGGTGTTTTCGAAGTTGTAAACATGGAAGATCAAGCTGACTATGGACCATCTTCTAGTTCATTACAGGCCGTAGTCACTGACGAGTCGTCTTCACGACTTGCTCACACTGAGCTTGTCAATGAAAAAGAAACATGGAATTTCCCAGCAATGAACGATGATTTAAAAGAGCTGCATCAGAATGACTTTAACCCTGGAGAAGAGGAAGCCCTGATGGGTAGTTGGGACGAAGTGGATTTCTGGAGAGAGACTACTCATTGGGAGGTTGATGATTGGGAACAGCTAGCAGAGGAGCTAGAAGAAGAAGAGTTGAGAAAGATGATCAAGCATCAGAAGGAGGAAGCAGGTACGGACAGAAGGATCCCTATGGATGATGTTATCCAGTATCTTTCTGGGGTTATGCCTCGGGAAGATGAGGTGTTCTACTGTCAACCACTTCAAGCCCATAAGGAAAAAGGTGGCCCTTTTAAATCTAGTATTGAGCAACCACCTACTGACTTGGAGCTTAAACCGCTTCCTCAACACCTTAAGTACATTTTTCTTAAGGAGGGTGATAAATTGCCCTTGATCATCTCTTCGAAACTCGAGTCCGAGCAAGAAGCACTGCTGATAAAAGTGCTTGAAAAGAACATCCTCGCGTTCGGTTGGCAAGTGGGTGATATCCGAGGAATCAGCCCCGATGTGTGCATTCATAAAATCCGAACGGAGGAAGGAGCTAAGAAAGTGAGACAACCTCAGCGAAGGCTGAATCCGCATATGCAGGAGGTTGTCAAGAAAGAAGTTATAAAGTGGTTAGACATGGGAATCATCTATGCAATCGCCGACAGTGAGTGGGTTAGCCCCACCCAAGTTGTGCCAAAGAAGGGAGGTATCACCGTTGAAAAGAATGAAAAGGGGGAAGAGATAGCTTTACGCCTTGTGACTGGCTACAGGGTCTGCGTCGATTATCGTAGATTGAATGAAGTCACCGCCAAAGACCATTTCCCCTTACCCTTCATTGACCAACTTATTGAAAGACTGAGTGGTCATAAGTATTATTGTTTCCTCGATGGATATTCTGGTTACTTCCAGATAGCCATCGACCCTAATGACCAGGAGAAGACCACGTTTACGTGCCCATCTGGCACTTTTGCTTTTCGCAGAATGCCTCTCGGGTTATGCAATGCACCAGCAACATTCCAACGGTGCATGTTGGCCATTTTCGATGGACTGGTGGAAAAATGTATGGAAGTCTTCATGGACGACTTCTCAGTCTATGGCGATAGCTTCGATGAGATCTTGGAGAATCTAGATATGGTACTTCAACACCGTGTTTGAAAAGAATTTAGTGCTTAACGGGAGAAATGCCATTTTCTAGTAGATGAAGGGATTGTTCGGGACACAAGGTGTCCGTAAGTGGTATTCAAGTTGATAAGGCTAAGGTAGAAGCCATTGAAAAAATGTCGTACCCGAAAACTGTCAAAGAGGTACGCGGTTTTCTTGGTCATGTTGGCTTCTACAAAGGCGATTTATTAAGGACTTTTCCACAATAGCCAAGCCCTTATCTAACCTTCTTAAAGATGATGTTATGTTCTTGTTTGATGAGAAATGCAAAGAAGCTTTCAATTGCCTGAAGGAAAAGCTCATAAGTGCCCCTATCTTAATCGCACCTGTCTGGACTAAGCCTTTTGAATTATTATGTGATGCCTCTAACTATGCAGTCGGCGCAGTTTTAGGTCAAAGAATTGATAAAAAGTTCAGGCCCATTTACTATGCGAGCCGTACTTTGAACCCGGCTCAATGCAATTACACCACGACTGAGAAGGAATTCTTAGCCGTCGTTTTTGCTATTGACAAGTTTATCTTCTAGGGTCTCAAGTTGTAGTTTGGACCGACCATGCAGCCCTACGCCACCTTATGGACAAAGCAGATGCAAAACCAAGGTTACTCAGATGGATTCTAATTTTGCAAGAGTTTGACCTTGAGATCAAAGATAAGAAGGGTAGTGATAATATTGTGGCTGATCATCTGTCTCGCCTAGTAAATGAGGGTGGCATAAATCAAAAGGAAATAGGCATCGATTTCCCTACTGAGCAATTGATGAAGCTTGATACTGTTAGGCCGTGGTACGCTGATTACGTCAATTATTTAGCTAGTGGACATTTAGAGGAAATGACGTAACAGGAGAAGAAGAAGTTCTTTTCTGATCTAAAATATCTCGTGTGGGAAGATCCTCATCTGTTCAAGGTCTGTAAAGACGGGTTTCTTAGAAGGTGTGTTCCGGAACATGAGCAATGGGATATTCTGGAGCAATGTCATAGTGGTCCCACAGGAGGACACTACGGAGCACCTAAGACAGTCACAAAAATCCTTCAAGCTGGTTTTTACTGGCCTACTTTGTTTAAAGATGCTGAAGCCTTTTGCAAAGGCTGTGATAGATGCCAAAGAGTAGGGAGACTCAGTAATAGGATGGAGATGCCTTTGAGGCCTATCTTGGAATGTGAAGTTTTTGACGTCTGGGGCATTGATTTTATGGGACCGTATATTCTGGTCTGTGTGGACTATGTTTCCAAGTGGGTAGAGGCCATAGCCACCCAAACCAATGATCACAAAGTTGTAAAGAAATTCTTGCAAAAGAATATCTTTTCTAGATTTGGCTGTCCTAGAGCCCTTATCAGTGATGAAGGTTTGCATTTCTGTAATGCACCACTGGATAAAATTCTTGAGAAATATGGTGTCAAACACAAAATTGGTACACCATACCACCCCCAAACCAGTGGCCAAGTCGAGGTGAGCAACAGAAGTCTAAAGCGGATTTTGGAGAAAACTGTGAATTCCAATAGGTCCAACTGGAGTCTGAAGTTGGATGACGCACTTTGGGCTTATCGCACCGCGTTTAAGACCCCTATGGGTACGTCACCCTTCCAAATGGTTTATGGCAAAGCTTGCCATTTACCGGTCGAGCTTGAGCACGAGCTTCGGGCTATTAAATTCTTGAATTTTGACAGCCAGCTTTGTGGGGAAAAGAGATTATTGCAATTGAACGAGCTCGATGAGTTCCGACTCCGTGCCTACGAGAATTCGAGAATCAGTAAGGAAAGAACGAAGGCACTCCACGATGCTAAGATTAAAGATCGGGAATTCAAAGTGGGAGACATGGCTCTGCTGTATAACACCAGGCTCCATCTTTTTGCTGGTAAGCTTAAATCTAGATGGTCTGGCCCCTTTGAGATTCTTGATGTTCATCCGGGTTGAGCCATTACGTTGAAAGGGTACGGCGATCAACCGTTCAATGTCAATGGTCATAGTATTAAGAAGTACTTTGGGCAACCCAAGGAAAAGCCTGAACTACTATACTTCCAAAAGAGAAATGAAACGGTTGAGTCGTTTATTTGTGAAGAGATTCCATCCGACTTCTTTGGAGTGGATGATGACCTTATTACCCCTATCCTTGCAGATCCTTCTGTCAGTGTTCCTGAGCCGGTTAGCATACCTCAGCCGAATCTGAGAAACAAGAACAAGAAGAAAAGAGTCAGTGTCGTCTGGAGAGAAACATTTCATGATCTTATCGCGCACTTGACTTGTTGTTGTGGCGAAAAACATTTCCGTCCTAGTCATTCTGATTCTGACAGAGAAGTGGTTAGCTTCAAACCCAAGTGGCCTGATCCAGGTTGACTTGGTTTACTGTGTCAAGCTAATGGCATAAAAGAA
Source organism: Gentiana straminea (assembly GCA_036785695.1). NCBI lineage: Eukaryota > Viridiplantae > Streptophyta > Magnoliopsida > Gentianales > Gentianaceae > Gentiana > Gentiana straminea. Next base: position 5,325,411 of record JAVUPR010000224.1, on the reverse strand, counting down.
GCGCTACTAGGAGGCAGCCTAGTCTTTTAAGTATTTCTTTTTAGTTAAGTTTGTAGGTTATTAGGAATAAAACCTTGGTGAGTTGTGTGTTGGTTATCCTTGTCCTATTTGTGGTTGTTTTATGTGTATACATGTTTACTCATATACCCCGTCTACCCCGAGATTATCTGTTATGTCGAGTGTTGCAGATACGTTTGAGAAGGTTTGCAAGTTATTACTTTCAATGTTGTCTGTTCCTGATACGAGTGCAGCGGTTTATTCATGCTCCGGCCTGACCACTGCCATCTACTTCCCGACAACCATCTTTGGAACCAGCTAAGTATTCTTTTCTTTTATTTGCACATTCTGAGGACATAATGTGATATAAGTGTGGGGGGTGTAATTCATGCTTTATTTTCGATAGTATGAGTAATTATTTGTGATCTTTGATAAATAGTGAAATTTTAAAATTTACACTTGGATAATTGTAAATCTTGAGCATGTAATTGAAACAAATGGCTTGCTAGTTGTAGTTTCCTGACAATGATTTTATGTGACTTTGAGAGATAATTATAGCATGCTTTTACTGATTTGAGATAGTATTCATTTCACACTCACGAAAGCCTTTGATATTGAAGCAAAAATTTTGAACTATATCCTTTCACTATTTTAGTGATTTATCTTAGAGAGATTTGTTCTTGATAGTAACAGTGAAGTAACACCTAAGTTCAGAACGTGCATTGTGAATATCTGAAGGTTTGAATGTGATAAGTGAAACGTAACTAATGTTTTTGAAAAAAAGTTGAGTTAAAAATAAATAAATGGGTGTGTCAAAAGCTGGTCGATGATTGGAGTGCGGTAGGGCAGTATCTCGAAATGTCCTATTCCACTATGATGTCCAAAAGCTCACGACAGTCAGGAAAAGCTACCCTATGATTTGAGTAAGGTAGGGTGTTATCCCGAACCATCCTATTTTACTATGATGGGTAAGAGCTCATTCTGATGTGCGTTTAAAAGTGAAATAGTTAAATCAACTAATGAAGTATTATGAATAAGTGAAAGACTAAGTTATCGTCTATCTTATCCCCAGTAGAAACCGAATGATATGCTGTAGGGATTATCCTACTGAGTGCGCAGAAAGACTTTGTGTAGAACAATTACTGCCTATACCTAGGATAGTCATTAAAATTATCTGAGAGGATATTTGTTTGAGAGGATTGTGAAGATTGAAAAGGGCTTGTCACACACACACAGAATCTATCTCTATGTTGGTATCACTTGCTATAGTTGTTGTATCTTTTGTTACGTGAGTTAGGAATCTATGTGGATTGCATATAAAGTGAGCTAGTTTTGATTGTTTTGTTCGGGACGAACGAAAGTTTAAGTGTGGGGGAGTTGTTTATGACTAATTTTGTGGTTATATCGAGTTACTTCGTAACAATATCTTCCGTGTTTTAGTAATTTTTATAGAAAATCACTTGCTAAAAGGATAAATTGAGAGAATGGAGTTTGAAACGTTTAAAAGTGAAGAATCGAGTTGTTTACGTAGTTTTTATGTGTTTTTGTACGATTTTACACTTTGCTCGTTTCTATCGCCTTGTAGGTATGCTTGCATGTTGTTGAAGGAGCTGAAAAGATGCATAATTGGAGATTTGATGGAAGGAGGAAGATGCAAGTTGAAGATTGGAATGAAGATTTAGATAGCTGAACGAGCGTTTGAGGTCCCGTCCAGTGGACTAGCGTCCATAAAAAGTGGACGGGCGTCCATGAGGAGAAGTTGATTAGGGATTGACAGATTTTCAGCGGACGAGTGTCTGATTTAAAGAAGGACGGGCGTTTGATCATGACTCGGCCCGATTCGAAGATTTCAAGCAGAGTAGACGGGCGTCCAAAGAACCGGACGGGCGTCCACGGCCGACTTAGCCCTAGCCGCCTTAAAAATCTATAAATAGCAGCTGCGCCCCAACCCTAAAGAAATCAGATTTTTACACACAAAAAAAACCCTAGCAGCCGCATATTTCAGAGAGAAAACTCGAAGATGAACTCCTCCATCCCAATGATCATGTTCAACAACATGATTGTTGGATAAGCACATCGCGGTGGGACAACGGATGAAACCGATCAACATCAACACCAACTAGATGATTTTTAGCTACATGTTTAGTGAGTAAATGTTACAGTTTTTCATCAATTGTATATTGTTCTTTATTGTTTATGTTTTATTTGAATCGAAAGATCGATGAAACTACTTTTATGCTTTGAATTTGTATGAGAATATTGTTCAAGCCTTAGTCTTTCAATTGATGCAATTAGTTGTAATTCGAGAGATCGTTTATAATTAATTGAGTCGAGTTTTGGAGACGATCTCATGATCTTGTTTTGCATGCCGTTTAGTTTTGCTTGAGAAAGAAAACGAAACCCTAGAATTTGTTTAAAGGAATTTAATCGAATTCGTGATAGATCATTACTAAAAATCGTATCTTTACTTGCCATCTAGTTGGGGTTGGGTTTGTTGATTGGTGGATTCCCGTTGCCTTGCCGTTTCTATTTAATTACTTGATAAATCGAATAGTTCGTATCAATTTGATTGCTACGTTTAGTTGTTTTAGGAACCCTAGACGTTAATTGTTATTTTTCTGCAAATTTTCTGTTCCAAGTTACTGTTCATCGTACTGTTCATCATCTTAATTACTGTTCATTGTTTTTATAGTTTAATTAGTTTAAACCCTAGTCGTAGTTAATAGTCGTGACATAATCGATAGAATAATTGTTCCTTGATCCGATAAACATTCCACTCCCTTAGGACGACCCGTTAACATCCTATACTACGAACCTTATACATGGGGTGTCGGTTTATAAATTGTAAAACTAGTTTTTACCAAACAGCCCCATGCACCAGTTGCACATCCACCAGTAAATCAGAATGTTCAACAGCAACAGCCCCAGGCGTCTGTAGCGGCTGTGCAGCAAGACCCTTATGCGCCATATCTTGATCAAGACTTCTTGGAAGGGCATAGACCAATTCGGCCTCCAGAGATGGGAGGAATGCATTTTGATTTAAAGAATGGAGTTGTGGGGATGGTCCAAAATAGTTCATTCCATGGCACTGCTCCAGAAGACGCACATGACTTCTTGTCTACTTTTGTGCAAATATGTGAAGCGAGTCACTACCCAGCGTTCCTTCGAAGTTGTTAAATTGAAACTTTTCCCGTTTGCCTTGAAAGGTGAAGCAAATCGATGGTTTAAGTCTTTACCCCATCACTCTCTTCATAACTGGGCTGATGTTAAAAGAGCCTTTGCTCTGAAATTCGTTTCACCTGGAACGATAATGGACCGTAAACGAGATATAGCTACTTTCGAGCAATTAGAAGGAGAGAGTGTGGGAAAGGCCTGGGAGAGGTTTAATTTGTTAATGAGAAAATGCCCTAACCATGGATACAATCGACATGAACTTCTAGAATTATTCTATCAGGGTGTTACTCAACCCAATAGAGATTACCTAGATTCCACAGCTCATGGATCGTTTTTAGGAGGAGGAGATGATGCTGCCTACAGGGTAGCAGAAACAATAGCTAAGAATAACATATGGGCTACTCAAAAGAAGACCCAGGTTAGTGGAAGCAAAAAGGAGGCTGCTGCAAGTAAGTCGGAGACAAAAATGCTAGTTGCTCAAATGGAAATAATGAACAAACAACTAGCCAACCTACAAATGAAGCAGCAAGAGGGGCCAGCAGAGGTGAATTACTCGGGCATGCAGGCCGGGAATATGATGAATGAGGAAGTGCATGCCATGGAGAACTAGAATCAACCTTTCAGAGGCTTCAGTCAAAATTCTGGTCAATCGAGCCACACTCAAAACCGTAACTATTCGGGAAACCCGTGAAATAGTTATTATACACCACCTGGTGCATCCAATAACCAAATACCCCAAGGTAACTGGCCTCAAACGCAAAATCAACAGCCCACCTATGTCTCTTAGAAGAAATTTGATGAGCTAGTAGACATGGTGAGAACACTAGCCACCGGTCAAAAAACGATGGAGAGACAGATTGGTCAGATGGCTGATCAACAACCGAGCAGACCTCAAGGAAAACTGCCTAGTTATACAGATAAAAACCCTAAGGCAGATGTCAGTGCTTGTAATGCCATCACACCGCAATGGGATTATGGACAAGAGGAGGAGTTGAATGCAGTCACCCTCAGAAGCGGTAAGAAAGCTGGACCCGAAAAGTTATCGGGAAACGAGTAGCCCCTCCTGACGCCATGAGTTCAGGAGGGGGTAAGCAGTAGATAAATGCCAAAGAAAGCAACAGTGAGAAAGAGCTGAATGATGATGATTCTTCGGGGGATAGTGATGAGGATGCTGAGAATAAAAGTCAGGTAGCTGAACCCCGAACTAAAAAGAAAACTGAGAAGTTTGTCAGATGGAAGGATAAGGAGGACGAAGCCATTAAAAGTCAAACTATAATAAATCATTCGAAAACCCTTCCTTATCCAGCAAAGAAAAGAGAGAATATCTTGAACTCTGGCAAACAGTATGATGGAGTGAGAAAGATGCTTAGAGATACTATGGTGACTATGCCACTAGCTGAGGTATTAACTGAGATTCCTAAATGCTTTAAGTATCTTAAGGATGCCTGTGGAAGTAAGAAGAAGCTAAAGGGAATGGCAGAAGAGGTGCTAAGAGAAGAATGTTCAACAGTTTCACAGAGCGTTGCAATCAAGCGAGGTGACCCGGACGACCTTCAATCTCTTGCATGATTGAAGGCCACGCGTTCCACAATGTCTTATGCGACTCAGGGGCCTCTGTCAATGTGATGCCATTAAACGTCTGCAAGAGTCTCGGGTTGGACAAAAGGCTAAGGGAGCGTCCCGTGTCTCTTCAGTTGGTGGACCATCTAGCCGTTTAGCAGCTGGTTGTGTTAACAACGTCCTTATCCATGTTAAACATTTAGTTTTTCCAACTGACTGGGTCATACTGGATTACCAGTCTGACAAGGAGATGCCCCTGATTTTGGGCCGGACTTTCTTAAACACTTCTGCCTCCACCATTGACTTCCAAACTGGCCAAATCACTCTGAGAGTAGGGGACACTTCCGTTACCCTCAATCAAGGAAAAAGTTCTGCGGAAGCCCCGACCCAGGAGATTTCATTCATTGAAGCAATCTATGGAGATGAATCCGACCCTGATGAAGAGCTCACGGAGATAGGAGCCCTGGATGTTATAATTCACAAAGCAGGAAATAACTGTTCACAGGCCGGAATCACTGTAGAGTTGTATCAACAACTTGTGCACACTGAGCCTATGAGTGAACGGAAAATCTTGGACATTCCAGGGATGAGCAGCAATGATTTGAAGGAGCTCAACCAGGCAGACTTTAACCTTGCAGAGGAGGAAGTTTTAATGGGTAGTTGGGACGAAATAGATTTCTGGAGAGAAACTACCAATTGGGAGTTGGATGATTGGGAGCAGCTTGCAGAAGAGCTTGAAGAAGAAGAACTTAAGAAGATGGTTAAGCATAAGAAAGAAAAAACGGAAGCTGACAGGAAGATTCCTCTAGATGATGTCATTCAATACCTTTCTGGGGTTACACCTCAGGAAGTTGAGGTGTTTTTCAGTCAACCGGTCCAAGCTCACAAGGAAAAAGGTGGTCCCTTAAAATCTAGTATCGAGCAACCACCTGCTAACTTAGAGTTGAAACCACTTCCGCAGCACCTAAAATACATCTTCCTTAAAGACGGTGATAAGTTGCCCTTGATCATCTCGTCTAAACTCGAGCCGGAGCAAGAAGCAGAATTAATCAAAGTGCTTGAGAAACATATCCTAGCGTTCGGATGGCAGGTGGGCGATATCAGAGGAATCAGCCCAGACGTGTGCATGCATAAGATTCGAACGGACGAAGGAGCAAAAAAGGTCAGACAACCTCAAAGGAGGCTAAATCCGCACATGCAGGAGGTTGTGAAAAAGGAGATCATCAAATGGATTGACATGGGAATTATTTATGCCATAGCTGATAGTGAGTGGGTCAGCCCCACTCAAGTTGTGCCAAAGAAGGGGGGATTACAATGGAAAAAAATGAAAAAGGAGAAGAAGTAGCTTTACGCCTCGTGACAGGCTATAGCTTTATCGTAGACTTAATGATGTTACTGCCAAAGATCACTTCCCCTTACCCTTCATTGACCTGCTTCTCGAAAGACTAAGTGGTCACAAGTACTATAGTTTCCTTGATGGCTATTCTGGCTACTTCCAGATAGCCATTGACCCTAATGACCAGGAGAAGACCACGTTTACGTGTCCATCTGGCACTTTTGCTTTTCGCAGAATGCCATTCGGCTTATGCAATGCACCCGCAACTTTTCAACGGTGCATGTTAGCCATTTTTGATGGACTTGTGGAGCAGTGCATGGAGGTCTTCATGGATGACTTCTCAGTCTATGGCGACAGCTTTGATGAAATCTTGAAGAATCTAGATATGGTGCTCCAACGTTGTGTTGAGAATAATCTGGTGCTTAACTGGGAGAAGTGCCATTTTCTAGTCGAAGAAGGGATTGTTTTGGGACACAAGGTGTCCAGTGATGGTATTCAGGTGGATAAGGCTAAAGTAGAAGCCATAGAGAGAATGTCGTACCCGAAGACGAAGAAGGAGGTACGAGGATTTCGGGACATGTGGGCTTCTATCGGCGTTTCATTAAAGATTTTTCGACGATAGCAAAGCCGTTATCCAACCTGCTGAAAGAGGAAGTGGAGTTCTTGTTTGATGATGGGTGTAAGAAAGCTTTTAATTGCCTAAAGGATAAGCTCATAAATGCCCCTATCTTAATCGCACCTGACTGGACTAAGCCTTTTGAATTAATGTGCGATGCCTCTAACTACGCAGTGGGCGCAATTCTAGGGCAGAGAATTGACAAAAAGTTCAGGCCTATCTACTATGCGAGCCGAACTTTGAACCCAGCTCAGTGTAACTACACTACTACGGAGAAAGAGTTCCTAGCTGTCGTTTTTGCTATGTATAAATTTAGAAGTTACCTTCTCGGGTCTCAAGTTGAGGTCTGGACAGATCACGCAGCACTACGCTACCTTATGGGAAAAGCAGACGCTAAACCAAGGTTACTCAGATGGATCCTGATACTACAGGAATTTGACCTTGAAATTAAGGACAAGAAAGGTAGTGATAATGTTGTAGCTGACCACTTATCTCGCCTAGTGAACGAGGGTGGCGAAATCCCTAGGGAGATAGGCATTGACTCTCCGACTGAGCAATTAATGAAGCTAGAGACTTTGAGGCCGTGGTATGCTGATTACGTCAACTACTTAGCAAGTGGGCATTTAGAAGAGATGACGTATCAGGAAAAGAAGAAATTTTTCAGCGACTTAAAATATCTCGTATGGGAGGATCCATATCTGTTTAAAGTCTGCAAGGACGGGTTGCTTAGAAGGTGCGTTCCGGAGCATGATCAATTGGATATTCTGGTGCAATGTCATAGTGGTCCCGCTGGTGGACACTATGGAGCACCTAAGGCAGTCACAAAAATCCTTCAAGCTGGTTTTTACTGGCCTACTTTGTTTAAAGATGCTGAAGCCTTTTGCAAAGGCTGTGATAGATGCCAAAGAGTAGGGAGACTCAGTAATAGGATGGAGATGCCTTTGAGGCCTATCTTGGAATGTGAAGCTTTTGACGTCTGGGGCATTGATTTTATGGGACCGTTCCATCTTAATGCTCTAACAAATATATTCTGGTCTGTGTGGACTATGTTTCCAAGTGGGTAGAGGCCATAGCCACCCAAACCAATGATCACAAAGTTGTAAAGAAATTCTTGCAAAAGAATATCTTTACTAGATTTGGCTGTCCTAGAGCCCTTATCAGTGATGAAGGTTCGCATTTCTGTAATGTACCACTGGATAAAATTCTTGAGAGATATGGTGTCGAGCATAGAATTGGTACACCATACAACCCCCAACCCAGTGGCCAAGTCGAGGTGAGCAATAGAAGTCTAAAGCGGATTTTGGAGAAAACGGTAAATTCAAATAGATCCAACTGGAGTCTGAAGTTGGACGACGCACTTTGGGGTTATCGCACTGCGTTCAAGACCCCTATGGGTACGTCACCATTTCAAATGGTTTATGGCAAGGCTTGCTATCTACCAGTCGAGCTGCAACACAGAGCTTACTGGGCTATTAAATTCTTAAACTTCGATAGCCAACTCTGTGGGGAGAAAAGATTACTGCAGCTACATGAGCTCGATGAATTCAGACTCAGGGCCTACGAGAATGCCAAGCTGAGCAAGGAGAGAACGAAGGCGCTCCACGATGCAAAGATAAAATATAGAGATTTCAAGGTAGGAGAGATGGCTTTGCTTTACAACACCAGATTACATCTGTTTGCTGGCAAGCTTAAGTCCAGATGGTCCGGACCCTTTGAAATTGTCGAAGTTCATCCGGGTGGAGCAATTTCCTTGAAAGGGTACATCGGTCAACCTTTTAAAGTGAACGGTCATAGATTGAAAAAGTATTTCGGACAGCCTTATGAAGCACCTGAAGTCCTTTACTTTCAAGAGTTGGTTGACATGATGTCGATGTGCTTGATTTGTGATGAGATCCCATCCGACTTCTTTACTTCGATGATGACATTATTGCCCTTAACCTTAAAGATGCTTCTACCACGACTCCCGCACCTATCGGTATGCCGGTGCCACAATTAAGCAACAACACGAAGAAGAAAATCGATCTTTGTCTGGATGGCTAAGTTCCAGGACTCAGTCGCGCAGTTGACTTGTTGTTGCTGTGACCACACCGATGCTCTCCACTCTGACTCTGATGAAGGAGTGGCCCTGATCAAACCAAAGTGTCCCGATCCGGGTTGACTTTGCTGACTCTGTCAAGCTACTGACATAAAAGAAGCGCTACTAGGAGGCATCCTAGATATCCTTTCAAGTATTTTATTTCCTTACTTAGTTTTAATAAAACTTGTTGTGTGGTGGTTGTCCCGTTACCTACTTGCACCACTTGCCTTGTTTCATGGTTCCATGTTTACTCATATACCCCTTGTCCCCCGAGATTATACGCTATGTCGAGTGTTGCAGATACTTTTGAGCGGTTTTTGCCAGCTATTCCTTCAGTGTTGTCTGTTCTTGATACGAGTTGCAGCGGTACAATAATGTTCCAGCCGACAACCACTTTGCAACAAGCTAAGTATTCTTTTCTTTCATTTGCACATTCTGAGGACATAATGTGATTTAAGTGTGGGGGGTGTCTACATGATTTCATGTTATATTTATTGGAAAATGAGTAAATGTGGATTTCATGCCAAATTTAAAATTTTTTGTGAGTTACGAGCATATGATTGAAACAAAAAGGCTCGCTAGTTGTAGTTTCTTGACGATGATTGTCTGTAACTTCTGTGAGATAACTATAGCATGTTTTTACTGATACGAGATAGTATTCATTTCATATTCACGTAAGCCTTTGAAATTGAAGCGAAGTTTCTTTAAACTTTATCCATTCACGATCCTAGTGGTTTATCCTAGAGAGACTTGTGCTTAATAGTAACAGTAAACGTAACACCTAAATTCTGAACGTGTACTGTGAATATCTGAAGGTTTGAATGTGATAGGAGGGATATATCTTAAGGTTTGTATACCAATCTAAGATGAATTATATATATATTTATGTCGGATGTAGCTGCCGATGATTTGAGTGCGATAGGGAATTATCACGAAATGTCCTATACCACTATGAGGCTCAATAGATCCCGACTGCCTTGTGATAGTAGTCCAGCTAGGGTGTTATCACGAAACATCCTATTGCTGGGAATGAGGGCATATGCTATACATGTGGTAGTAAGTGAACTTCAAAGAAAATTTAGCAAATGGCAATGTGGAAAGTTAGTAAAGTTGGTAGGAACCGTAGTTATCTCCTGACTATCCCCAGTATAAACTGAATGATATGCATTAGGGATTATCCTAATAAGTACACGGGAAGACTTTGTGTGGAACGATTACTGCTTATACCTAGGAAAGTCATAAGAATTGTTTGAAAGGATTTTTATGCGAAGGAATGGTGGAGATTTGTCACGGATTTTATCTATGAAAACAAACAAGTAATAAAATTTATAAATCCAGTATTCCCCAAGTGTAGGGATCGTAGTATAGCGATTAATACCGGAGTCGGTCACAGGGAATCGGGGTATCTAGTTCATTAATTTTCCTAAGGTTGTTACTACTAAAACGAAACTAAAAATGATAAAATAAACTAGACAGAGGATTGTCAGTCCAAAGCCAGGAAGGATAAAAGCGATAATAAATAAATAAAACTATAAACGAGGAAAAACAATAAAAACGATGATCATGGTGATTAAACAACGAACAAACAAATATTCCTCCAATCCCGCAACCCTCTATTTCTTCTCTAAAGTTATCTTGTGATGATTTAATTAAAGATGTGGTTCACCTATCAAAAGTATGAATTTCTACTCTCGTAGTTAATTCGCCTATCAATCTCTCATCTCTCGATATATAAGATTGACGCGATCAAAACAAGGTGTAAGATCTCTCAATCTAGCAACCTAGAAATCTAACCTATCAACTCTCGTTATGTCAAGGTTAATAATCCCATCTTTCCTATGGTGATCTAAGGTTTACACCGTCTCTCGTCATACGGTAAACATCAATAAGCAATACATCTCTCGATATCGATTGCATAACACATAAGCATGGAAAAAATACAACTTTAATCAAATTCACAAAACAAATCTAGATTGAAAATAAAGAACCTGCTGAAACGGATTCACAAGGTTTGAACAATTGCTCAGCCTCCAAGCATTCAGCATAAAACAACAAAACGGAATAGAAAACGGAAAAGAAACAAGAAAAATCGCAACCCCAGCCTCCCCTAAGGGGGCTGGGGCCGCCTAGGGTTTTCTTCTTATGAGTATGTATCAATAAGAGTCGATAATGTATGATTAGGGTTGAAATACGCGCTGGTATTTATAGAAAAGTAATGCGGCTGCTGCTATGTCGGCTTAAGGACGCCTGTCTGACTTTCTGGACGCTCGTCCAGCTGCTCTGGATGCTAGGGCAGACGCTCGTCCAAACAACGTCCAAACTCTCTGTTCAACTTTCTTCTCCTGGACGCCCGTCCACTATTCTGGACGCAAGTCCATACTGGACGGGACTTGGACGCCAGTTCAGCTTGATCCAAATTCGAAATCTTCAACTCTATCTCTTTTCTTCTAGCCAATTCCATCCTTATCTCTTTTTCATCCATTAAATCCGACATTTATCTTCATTTAATCATCTTTTGAACCGCAATTATGCATCTACACGTCAACAAAAACATCGCAAAATGTAATAATATTCAAATAAACATAAAATCACCAATAAAACTCATAAATTAACCAATTTTGCGATTTACTCGTTAAAAACATCACTTGCTCAATACTTCAATATAAAGCTCGATTTCTATGAAAAACATCCAGATATGGGGGAAATTGATATAAAATATATCCTTATAAAACTTATAAAATCACCCTTAACAAGATTGAAAAGGGCTTTTCACACACACATAATCTATCTCTATGGTGGTATTAATTGCTATCGTTGTCGTATCTTTGGTTACGTGAGTTAGGGATCTATGTGGATTACATGTACAGTGAGCCAGTTTTGATTGTTTTGTTCGGGACAAACAAAAAGCTAAGTGTGGGGGAGTTGTTCTCGGTGAATTTTATGAATTATATTGCAATATTTCATAACAATAATCCCCGTGTTTTAGTAATTTTTATAGAAAATTACGTATTAAATGAATAGATTGAAGAAATGGTTTTAAAGTTATAAAAAGTGTAAAACGTGCCAATTACGTGCTTAAAATGATGATTTTATGTTGGTTTGAGTTGTGTTACACTTTGGTGTGCTTTCAATGACATGCAGGTGTTAAATGCGACTGGAAAAAGATGATTTGAAGTGTTTAATCGTACTTTGAAGAGTGGGAGCTGAAGGATAAAGAGATAAAGAGGGAAGAAATCAATTAAATCAATCCCAGGAGCTCTGGACGAACGTTTGAATCCCTAGACTGGCGTCCAGGATGGACGGGCGTCCACTATGCCAGACGAGCGTCCAGGAACAAGTTTTTGATTCAGAGTTTGATGATTTTTTGCGAACGAGCGTCTGATTTTGTATAGGACGTGCGTCCAACCCCAGCTCGGCCCGACTCAAATATGTTTTGCACTCTGGACGGGCGTCCAAGAGATAGAACGGGCGTCCACCACCGATTCTAACCCTAGACGCCTCAGAGTTCTATAAATACAGCGCCTATTTCAACCCTAATACACACATGAGAGCAGCCGCATATTTTCACCCAAAAAAGCAGCCGCACCAAAACCCTCCAAAATTATGAGTTTCTTTCCTTCAACCGTGTCTTGGATCATCACAAGGATGCAAGGCTAAGCATATAGCGGTAGAATAGCTGGAGGATACCACATCAACATCACCACAACCACGAATTGTTAGGTTATCTCTATTTATGAATTCGAATATTGTATTTTATTTATCGATTGGTATTTGGATTGATTGTTAAGTGTTTTGTTAGATAGGAATGTCGATGAAACCACATGTTGATTTGAATTAGTATGGAAATATGATTCAACAATAGAACCTTTTCGATCGATACAATTAATAATATCTTGAGGAATCATTTGTTGTTAATTGGGTTATGTAATTTGGGAACAAATTGATGATCTTGTGATGTATGTCAAATCATTTTGCTTGGAAAAGAAAACAAAATCCTAGAAATTGAGTTAAAGGAATTTAATCGATTTTGAAATTGATCATACCAATAAAATCGTATTCTGATCATAAAATGGTTGTGTGATTGTTGTGTGGTTGATTCGGGTTGTTCTACTGTTCTTTTAATTATTTGATACAATCTTAATCTCCAGTTTTTATATTAAAATTAATTTCAATAGTTTAATTTAAATCTTCGTGACATTATAACGACTATACTGTAATCCGATAATTATACGATTCCCTTAGGACGACTCGGTAACACTCTATACTACGAACCTTATACTTGGGGTGTTCTGGTAAAATAAATTTGAAACTAGTTTTATCGAACAAGTTTTTGGCGCTGTTGCCGGGGAATCGGTAACGGTTCTCGGATTCTTCGTAGTGTAGTTTTTTTCTGTGTCGGCAGTATTTTGGCCATAACTTTCGGCTCGAGTGTCCGTTTGGCGCGCAGGACCCCAATTCGGAAAGCTCGTTCCGACGCCGACGACGTGGAGAATGCCTACGACCGTTCGACACTGTTTTCAAGGTCAAAATCCACTATTTTTCCTTCCATTTTAGCCCTAGAAGATTTCAACACGTTTTTTTTCACCGTCTTAGTGTTTTTCCTGTTTTAAGTTTTTCGTAGGTAGGTTTCTTTTCCTGTTTCTTTTTCTATATCTTTTCTGAATTAAAAAAACAAAAAAAAACAAATAAATTAAAAAAAAATTAATTTTAAAAAAAACTCTTTCGTCAACCTGACCTATTGTCAGTGTTGACTTTTCTGTTTTGCTCCGCTGGTTTATGCAAACCAGGAGCAAAAAGGGACCGTTATTATATTGTCCTGAACCTGAATGGGACATTGTCAAGAGAAGACTTTTCCCAAATCCTGACAACATGAGCGAACACGGTTCTAGCGATAACGAACGGGAGGACCAAGGGAATAATAACCAAAATCCTCCTGGCATGGATCCCGCTCAATTAAACATAATTCTGATGCAAATGTTGCAGAACCGAATAACGACGGCAAGCCTGGATAAACCAGCAGATGCAACAACAACAGCCCCATGCACCAGTTGCACATCCACCAGTAAATCAGAATGTTCAACAGCAACAGCCCCAGGCGGCTGTAGCTGCTGTGCAGCAAGACCCTTATGCACCATATCTTGATCAAGACTTCTTGGAAGGGCATAGACCAATTCGGCCTCCGGAGATGGGAGGAATGCATTTTGATTTAAAGAATGGAGTTGTGGGGATGTTCCAAAATAGTTCATTCCATGGCATTGCTCCAGAAGACCCACATGACTTCTTGTCTACTTTTGTGCAAATATGTGAAGCAGGTCACTACCCTGACGTTCCTTCAGAAGTTGTTAAATTGAAACGTTTCCCGTTTGCCTTGAAAGGTGAAGCAAATCGATGGTTTAAGTCTTTACCCCATCACTCTCTTCATAACTGGGCTGATGTTAAAAGAGCCTTTGCTCTGAAATTCGTTTCACCTGGAACGATAATGGACCGTAAACGAGATATAGCTACTTTCGAGCAATTAGAAGGAGAGAGTGTGGGAAAGGCCTGGGAGAGGTTGAATTTGTTAATGAGAAAATGCCCTAACCATGGATACAATCGACATGAACTTCTAGAATTATTCTATCAGGGTCTGCAAAAGACTCATACATATTTTTGGTAAATTCCACAAATTTCAAATATTTGGCTTCTATTGACCTCGAGGTTTTCTTTAATCCATCACTGGATATAAGCATTAACAGTCAATCTGCTATCGGCTTAAGCTATAAACTCTTCTGTTCCTTGAAATCAATCTACACTGTATGGCAAGAAAGTTTCAGAGAATCACCCTTGGTAATCTTTGCTTTCCAGTGAGTCAAGCAAGGTTTAATGGTGAGAAAGTTTCAGGTCATCACCCCTGGTTAACTCTCCACTTCTCATGAAATTACCACTAAACCACTTCTCATTGCTTTGAAAGATAAACATTCATATTCATTCAGTATTTTTTCAAGTAGCTCCAATTACTCCCACTGGGCCAGAGACACTCAGATGGTTCTACAAGAGTGTGAACAGAACTGGAGTACCAAAACACCATTTACAGGTTTGTGGCCTTAAACCAACCTCTTTCTATCAAAATACCATACAGCCCTCCAAAAAGACCATAAGTTATCAATCGCCCCCAGCAGACTGTAAAGTCTGCATAATCACAATGGGTCAATAGTTAAACCATACTCCCACTGCATTGGGTGGATTGATATTCTGATCTGGTTCTGTAGTATTCATTAGTGTAATCCCCAACAACCAGTGTTGGATGTGGTCTGATTCAATCAGATAGTAACTTCCTTGAGTAACTTTACATCAAGGTCCAAGGTTGTTATTTATACATTCTTTTAGAAAGGCTCTGACAGTTCAACCATCACCATCCGAGCTTAAGAATCTTATATCTATCCTTCACTTATTGCATTAAGATATTTACGAACAGTCACAATCTGAACGTGTGTGCAAAATTTATAGTCTACCTTCAAGCACAAGTGCTAAATGTCTATGTTTGCGGAAGTGGAGTAAATGTACTGCACTCATTATCCACAAATTCAGAGGAATCTTCTTGGTAGACTTCTCGGCATTACATAAATGTAAACTATTATTTTGCAACCAATATCTTAATTGAGTTAAGCAGTGTATTGTAGCATATAAAAAACTATATAAGGCAATCCATGGTTTATCCGATAAGTGAAATTTTTTCACTCGCAGGTAGGCGGAGCACCAGTGCCAAAACTATGCTATAGCCTATATCTGAGCATGGAATACTCGCTTTTCTAGTAATATCAGAGATTCCACAAATATTAAAATAAGCTAACTGGCGTTTCGAGTAGTCATTAGACAAAATGTGTACCACTCAAAAGCTCCCACTAGCTTGTATCTTTCATAAGACCCCGAAGGTCAATAAGAACAAGCTATGACACTACTTTAGCTCTATTACCCTTTCCCAATTGAAAGGTTACTTAGTCATTTTCCTTTTGGATAGTTTTCTCATACTAGGAGATATGAATCCCCCTTAGCCAGTCTTCAGATCTTACCTTTAGGATATATGAACTAATTAATAGATGCTGAAGAATCGTTTATCTTAATTTTGGAAACCATTTGTCTTAATAGTTTATGATGTGTTACATATACCTTTCCAGCATTACCTATTGGTTCTGACATTATGAAACAATAGTCTGAGTCTCGGATTCAAACTAAAAATGTCATTTTCACTTTCTTTGAGGCAACTATTTCATCGATGTGAAAGTGAATCCATTTGTTCTAACGAATCTTAGAACAGAAAGTAAACTTCTGCGTTATTCAAGGATTAAAATCCAAAATTTCTTTCCTTACATCACTCCCACTATCTCTGCTGAAATAACCACCCGTTCTCTACTCTTTAATCATGAATGCCTAGCTACCTCGTTCTTACTAAAGAACTTAGCTTCCGGGTCAAATTGCAGGGTTAAGAAAGTCTCTAAGGATGCATCGGTTAGTAATCCGAAATTACTTTCCTTATCCTATACTTTCATTTTATTAATATTTTGGTTTAGCCTTTAACTTATTTTGTTTGAGATGACTTATACATGGTGACATTTAACTTCCCATTCATGGCTCTCTTTAAAGGAAATGGCCTCAAACTAGCAACTCATTTGAGTAACCACTACTCATGAACTGTGAGATGTCTCGAGATTGATACCAAATAATTCTTGTCATCTTCGAACTAATTTTGTTTATCTCTTGTTCAACCATGTGACAACAGTGACATACTTATGAACGACACTTATGTTTGAAGGCTCATGAGGAGCATCCTCTAACGAAAAATTACTTTGCACTCTCTATTAATTAGCTCAACATTCTTGTTACTTTTCCACTTTACCGAAGTCATTACTAGTCAATCTATCGTGTTTAGCAGCTTAGATACCTTGAGATGATATGTAGTTGTAAAATAAATTATGGCAAGAATATAAATAAAATCATACACCACAACAGATAATGATTTTAGGAATTATAAATATGATGTCATGCATGCAGTTTATCCTTCCATTCCAAGGATTTAACATCACATCATGTTGCCTCTATAGGGTCGGTATCAACACAATGATGCAATCTCTCTTAACAATTAACTCAGAATCAGACATCTCTATTTAATTATTGATTACCTTCCTTTTACAGCCAAGATATTTCTAAAAATATCCTTGTGAGTGTGACCTACTGTTTCAGATCTTAAAGGTAGTCCCCGAGTATGCCGCCGTAGGATTGGTCAGTGACCCGATGAGTACCCAAAATCCTATCCTCTCGAAGACCAAGCCTTGAATTTTGATAGCGGTGAAGGCCATCCATAGGGGGCCGAAATCAAAGTGGCACGAGGCGTCACGATTCTCTCACAGTGCTTGTATGAACAGTAAAGGCCGTGGGGTCGGTTGTCACCTTCCCCGCTCCCACTCGTTATTTAGAAAATAGGTAGTCTCATTAGGATTTTCTGATTTTTTTTTACAATCCGAAGAACGACAAATCATTAACATTTAAATTAATTCTCCAACTAGTTCATCGGTTCCAAATACCGTCTAACTAGTGCCACTATATTCATGATTTTCCAATTTATGGATTTATAAAAAAATTTCTTGTGTTGACACTACACAATTAAAATTCACCTAGAATTTTATAATTCTAATACATTAGGACTTATGAATTTACAATAATTTGAAGTAACAATAAATCACGAGATTAAAAGCTCCCACTAGTTTATCGGTTCCAAATACCGTCTAACCAGGGTCACCTCATTCATGATTTTCCGAATTTTCGAATCTTTAGAAATCTCTTGTGTAGACTAGACAACTAAAATTCTCCGAAGAATTTTAATGTCCTACTTTTGGTCATGATAAGAATTTAGGATCTTAGAATTTTTTCAATTTTCCGAAAACAATAAATCATAAAAAGCAATAACAAACTTATCAGTTCCAAAATACCGTCTAGTTAGTATCCTATCTTTTCACGATTTTCCAAAATTTCGATCATTAAAATTCTTTTATTTTTATTTTTATTACCCACTACATAATTATATCCCCTAAGGATTTAAGATTCTAAAAAAAAATTACCAAGTAAATTTATTTTTATCATGTGAATTTTATATCCAGATAAAATTCCTATTCTCAATTAATTTAATTATTTGCCTAAATTAATCTAATTTAACAACGTGTTCATACATGCCTAATCAATGCCAAAATTAATTATCTACATGTTTGCATATGCTAGGAGTGGAATACATGAATATGATGCATAGAATGGTATAGCATTTTTATATCAAATAAATAATCAACAAAGAAAATAAATGCGTAAAATGAACCACTGAGATGGATTTTTGGTACCCCATATCTAATCTATTTAAAAGAAAAAAACTCTAAACCCAATTTAACGGATTTACTAATTTCTATAAAAAAAACAGAATCTGCTAATATATGTATTATCCTAGCAGAATATTAAACTACTTGACTTCTAGCTGAGTTGGTTCAGATATATTTCAACTGACTTCAAGTTCACCATGTCGACTCTTGTTTGCTGCAAACCAAAATTAATTTTTTTCATTTTATAAGAGCGCTGATGTAATGCGGACATCAGCATAAGAACTTCAACCCCCAAAAAAACTTTTCTCCCAAACCTAAACAATTTCTATAACGCCCCTTGACCCCGGGCCTGGTAGCGCTAAATAAGTCATAAATGGTCCGGTCAACTGCTTAGACCATCCTCGCTTGGTCTAAAAGGGCTAACCCTAGTTGACAAGATCTTTATATTTCACACTTATATGAGGGTGAGCAGGACATTACTTTACCAATGTTGGATTTTACGTTCTCCCTCCCTTATAAGGGACTGCCATCCTCGCCAGGACGACCAAGACTTGTACCAGTTCGTCCCTACTATAGGATTCTAGAGATGGCCCTCAGCGCATCTCACGGTGTGGCACTTAGTTCCGTATGATAGTCGGCTCTGATACAATTATGTATCGCCCCCAGACCCCGGGCCTGGTAGTGCTAAATGAGTCATAAATGGTCCGGTCAACTGCTTCGACCGTCGTCCTCACTTGGTCTAAAAGGGCTAACCCGAGTTGACAAGATCTTTATGTCTCACATTTATATGGGGGTGAGCAGGACATTACTTTACCGATGTGGGATTTTACAATTTTTGATATACAAAATTTCTAGAAAATAAAATAAAACAAATTAAATAATTTCATATACCCGAAAAAACGAGTTTACAACTGATCTAATGGTAAACAATACAAATCCCAATACATCTCGTCAACCACGCAGTATACATATATATAATAACAGATGCAACTTTTATACAAATGCAGTTCCACTTCTTTCTAATTAATTATGAAATTAAAATCGCAAAATCACTTTAACCTCACTCAGATATCACATTCTGGATATATAGAAACCCAAATCAGGATCCGAAACGCCGGAAAATCCTGATCCGGAAAAATTTCCGGCTCTTGCAATTGCGCAAGGGGTCAGCGTAACTTCCGGAGCATTTTTCCTCTTTTCTTTAGATCATCAGATCTGATTCAAAGCACTGATCGAGACACTCGATCATGCACAGTGGAAGCAACGAATCAAATCGTCTATGATTTTACCACGATATGCTTCACATATTTAATTAATATAAACTACAAGAAGGTTTGTAGATTTACCCAGCCAAAGAGATGCCTTGATGTTCCGAGTAGTATCTCCAAACGACGACCGGTGGACGTCGATCCCGCATTCGAACCTCCTTGAATATGCTCCAAAATAAACTCCAGTTTTTCTTTTCCCGATGGCTAGGACGAGAAAATAATTTTTCTCTCCTTTCTCTGAAAAATGGCGCAGATGTCGTGTTTCAAATGTGTTGGGAGGAAATCTCTTTATATAGGATAATAACCAAGAACTGAGAGTTATCATCCTTCTTTCACAAGAAAATAATCTTTTTCCCAAATAAAAAGATATTTTTCATAAATAAGAGATAATCACCATAAATGAGATAATTATTAGAAAATCAATCTCTTATTTTATCCATTATTTATTTAACAAATAAATAATTAACTACAATGTGATATAATTCAGGAAAATTTCTTTTCCCAATTTTCTACGCTTGTGGCGCCGTTTATTCAATATGAATAATGGAAAATGTCTTTCCTATTTTACGTAATATCTAATGAATAAATTGTATTTCGCATATTCATTAAATAGACCAACTATTCAATTTATCTTTGAGGTTCCATAATACGAGAATTCACTCGCGTGTTAGGAGCCCACCCGGGAACCATGGACCTATAACCAATACCTACAATAAATTGAATAAAACGTTCATCGAATAGAACATTTCTGTTCAACTTATTAATTCCGGAATTACGCCACCATAAATCTGAATCTGAACTCTATCGATTAAAGATATAACTTATTCTCAAAGTGTCAAGTCAATAAGTGTCCATTGATATAATCATTACATATAGACTAACCCTCCATAGACTATCCGTAATGAAGCGGGAATGTTTCCGTAAACCTTCTTCATTACATCATGTCCTTATTTACCATTAACCCACTCGTGATCAATTAGTTCACAACGAATATGAACTCCCAAGATCGACCAGTATCTAGGATTAACAAATAGTGGGTTGTCTTTCTACTTCCCCCTTTCTACTTCCCGCAGGAAGGAATGGATTCCGTATCTTTGAGTCACATTCCCAGCTACTCATTCCCGATAGTGCCAACGTGAAAGTGATTTGAACCGCACCTCTTAGAAATCCTTAACGAACACATCAAACCCTATCTTGAAACAAGTAGGTGTCTGCAATCAGTTCAGGATTAAGGTTAACACATATATGATCATCTTGTGATTTAATAAGATTTCTCAGTCACGGAATTATATGAGAGATACAGATCAAATCGGTCTAGTCGTATATGACTACATCATATATAAATGCCCCCACTTAGATAATCAATATCGACGGTCCGGATAAGACGGCCACACCTTAAAGTGTTCTGGGTGCATTAATGGTGGTTTAATCAATCGACCCCATACATTGATTAAAATACCATGGACTAACAGTTCAAATGTATCACCATAAACTTAATCCTAAAGTGTGACACACACTAAGTTACATGGCTACATAGGATACAACTTGGGGTTTTCAGTAGTGTATTTCTTATGAGCACGAAGCAAATATTAAGATGAGAATAAATCTGTCATTTATTAAATATAAACACGATTACATAAATTGTCATTCGGGCACTACTTCCAACATTCTCCCACTTGCCCGTAAGGACAAGCAACAATTGTTTTTAGAGCACACCCTTATCCTATTCAAAACATTTTCATCATTAGTGCCATTTGTTGTTCCATTTCATCCAGTTTGTCAGCATTGTTACATGGTTCTTCATGTTGAGATGCAACAACAAGAGCTGTAACTTTGGGAACCTCTAGTGCTGACAGTTTAGCAAAATCTTCACTAAACTCATAAGCTTCCAAGTCTGAGAATATCTTGAAAGTACCCTCAGTTTTTAGATCTCAGGATTCTTCCATGGCTGTTTCCAACATGAGGGTAAAGCTCTCAGGACTTTGGAGTTGATTTACTTCTTTGTGTAGACGTTGTTGATCAGTCGCAATTCATCTTTAATGGCATTGAACCTCCCTCCCAATTTCTAGATCGTCTCATTAGGTTTCACCTTGAATTCCTAGAATTTTTGTTTGTCTACTGTGACCTTGTTTTCCTTAATGGAGTCTAATCCTTCATAGGTCAGTTTCAGTTTGTTCCACAAATCTTTAGCAGTTTTGCAATCCTTGACCTTCATATACATATTGATGTCCAGGGTTCAGTAGATGATATCTACTTTAATGTTATCCAACTTCGCTCTTTTCCTATCTTCAGCATTCCACAGTTATTTAGGTTTTGGAACTCTGACTTGTCCATCACCTTCAACAGTCTGCATGTGCATGATTTGAATTGGTCCATTAGTGAGTACATCCATCATCTCGTCATGAGTTGCTGCCAAGTAGGCCTACAAACGTCTTTCATATTTGTCAAACCTATACATGCTACACATCAGCAATCTAGCATACATATTGTTGTCCATGATGCAAGTTTTCAAAAACTCTAAACTCTGTAAAGTTTTCATATTTTCAAAAAGAGCAACAATGGAATCTACTCAGAACAGAAGAACCTCGCTCTGATACCAATTGTTGGTCCCTGTAAAGGCTTTGTACAAGTATAGAGGGGGGGGGGGGTTAATAAACTTGTCACTTAAAATTTTTTATCTCTTAAGTAAACTGGTACTTAAATTATTACGGAGTTAGAGATAACTGAGCTGAGAAAAGGTCTAACTCACATTGTCTACAACTGTGTTAAATGCAGCGGAATTACATTAACTAGCCTCTGGTTATGTTGTTCTTTGTTGAAATATGTTAAACTAAGTTTTGGTGAAACTTAGTTTTGTGCTAGGTGTGAGTTCAATCAGTTTTGCAAGCAAGAGATAGATGGCTTGTTAGAATAATAATGGTAAAGTAAAATTATTGTAATTAAAATGCGTAAAGTAAGTGCAGAAATAAAAACACAGTTTTTATAATGGTTCCAGGTGGTGTAATCATGTCAGTCCACTCTTCCCATGTGATGCAGGAGGAAAATTTCCACTAGTCTTCTTGAGGTTACAATGGTTACAAAAGCCCTAGTTCATTGTCCTTGACTAATCCCTAGCTTAATAATCTAAACACTTAGAAAACAGGTGGAATCGCAGCTCCCAAAATGCTTCACTGGTCCTTAAAGGGTTGAATTGCCTCTTCACCAGCTCCACCACAAACACAATCTTCCTGACAGCAAACAGCTGTCCTTATCACCTAAGAGCGGATGCTTCAAAAGTCCAAACCTTTGAAAAAATCAAAGTTTGAATCAAGTAAATGATTCAGACTATGAATCTTCAAGTGTTGGTTCTTGATTGATCTTGGTTGCTTGAACATTTAGAACATTTTCTTGATGTAACTTGTATGCTCAAATGATAGCAATTACTTAGATGCAGAACTTAGGATCAAAATGTATGCAAATATTGTAGCAAGGTGTATTTGATCCTTGTTGCTATGTCCTATATTTATAGGGTGAAATCCAACGGTCATATTTTTGAATTCTATAACATTCTTCTTGGATTCCATGGAATATGCTATCAGTATCAGATATGTAAGTGTCCTTTTTGACATGTTATACTTTCAGCCAATCAAAAAACTTGATCTCTAACATTCTGATTTTCTTCACAGAACTAATTAGTTGACTTGCTTTCAGTTAAAACTGAGTATTATGAGATTTTAGTTTTTAACTGTTATGGAGTATTAACTCAGTTTTTACTCTTCTTCATAAACTGAGTACTCCTAGTTCTTCATATAATCCTTTAATAGTGATATCAGAGTGCACCATACAAATCTCATTAAAATAACTAAGTTACATTGTCTTAATGTAACTCGGTTATTCAATACAAGATCTATAAAGTCAGTTCAGGCCATCACATATTTACCTGAAATCTAACCATATAGTCTCGACTTTTAGTCTTCATAAACTGAGTTTGAACCCTCAGTTCATCAATCTTCAAAATCGAGTCTGATCCCCCAGCCTTCATAACTGAGTTTGTCCCCTCAGCTTTGAGTATTTAGTCTTGTAAATGACCAACTATATTTGTTCCCTCAACGAATCATTTTAGATATCAGTTTCAGCTTGAGTCCTAGACTCCGCTAAACCTATCTATTAAGTACTTGTCTTATATAACCTATACAATAATCTGACTCTAGTAAATCCTATACATTCAGTTTCTAGACATATTTTAGTTTTTCACTATAACATCTAGTTTCAGCACTACATCAATGGGGTTAAAATAATCATTTAAACAATAATTGATGAAACATCATCAAAATTCAATTTTATTTCTAACATGTGTTGTCGACGTTGTAGGGTAGTTCACAATCCCAAGAAAAACCAAAATTATATCATCTCATAAAACATGTCTTGAATATTGGGAGGGCCGAAGGTCATCCGTAAGGGCACAAAGTTAAAGCAACATGCGGGGTCATAATTCTATCATAGAGTTTTCATCATCATAAATCTCTCTACACTTGCTCTCTTAACTTTAGTTCAACATCACATTAATAGTTGATCATGTGCTACTCACGAATTACTAGCAAGAGTACTATGTCAATCGAAGTATAACAAGGGCGAGTCATGGTCGATCCCCAGAGACAATGCAACATTGATAATAGACATATTAATCTAATTAAAAACACATGTAATGGTCTATTTCCAACACAAAGACATAAAATAAAGTCGGTGTTTCTCCTACTATATGATCGCCTAGCTTGGTATAATTAGTATTTATGTTTACTTTCCTCATAATTCCCCGATTCAATCAGAACGTATGTTTTAATTCAGTTTTAGCTACGGATGCAATCTCATAACCTTGTTTACTTTCATTTTCAACGATAGTAAATGTCTATGTGTAGTTAACCTCCTTCGTTTGTTTTATTAACCCACACGCAATAAGTTTCTGAAAGTGCCGGCTCCAGACGGAGAACCTCCATAAGCTTCCATCGACTGGCACGTTCCTAAGGATTGATCCAGACCATGTCCTAACTAACACTTCACCTTGCAAGTCCTTCATGTTAATTTATGAAATACGAGATGTATATTGGCCAGATCTAACCTACCATGAATTAAACATGTCGATTAACGTAGTTGACGATGAATCTCTAGATTTAGGGTGACCAAGTTGTGCTTTGCAATTGCGATATAGACAGTCGCAATTGTGAGCACGACGGTTCATAATTCTGAGATTTCATAGTTCTGTTTTGATTAATTCGGGTAAAGTAAGGGTGTGTTAAACATGCAGATTAATTACATTGCATTAAATAAAGCTAATCAACCATAACAAAGATATAAATGAACGTTCAAAGCTTCATACCTTCAATTATGGAGATCTAGATTGATCAACTCAACCTAGTTGATGGCTTGGGGAAGGAAACCAATGGAAGAACACAAAGCAATTTCCAAGAAACTTTTTCATTTCATAAACTTAATAATAGTTGGAGTACATGTAACAATGTGGCTGGTATAGGCTATTTATAAACACTGTAACTGACTTTATGTTAGGTGTAGTGCCCGAAAGACAATTATGTAATTGTTTTAGGACAAAATTAATGATTCATCTTATTATATGCATGTGTGCTTATGATTAAGACACTACTGAAAACCCTAAGTACCTCGTTTATGTAACACATAACTCAGTGTATGGCTATTCACAAGAGGATTGAGTTAGTGAGATGTACTTAAAATTAACTTAGTCCGTAGCGTTGATTAATCTGAGTATGGGTCTCATGATTAATATGCTAATAATGCACCCATAACACTTTACGGTGTGACAATCTTATCTGGACTGTCGGTAATAGGATACCTAGTGGGGCATTTATATATGATGATAATCATATAGGGCTGGACCGATTTGATTTGAGTTCTCGATATAATTCCGTAATTGAGAAGTCTTATCGAATCACAAGATGATCATATATGGATTAATCTCAATCCTGAGGTGATCACAGACAACAACTTAGACTAGGGTAGAGTTTGATGTGTTAGTAAGGATCACTTCGTAGTATGTGGTCCAACACTTCTCGTTGGCTCTATTCTAGAATGAGTGAGTAGTCTGTGTTATCACAGATATGAAATCCATTCCTTCCCTTGGGAAGTAGACAGACAGTTCCCTTATTTGTTAACCCGAGAAACTGATCGATCGGCCGAGTTCATATCATATTGGTTATGAACTAATTGATCACTAGGGGGTTAATGGTAAATAAGGATAATATGTTTCGAGAAGGGTTTACGGAAATATCCCGAATCGAAATGAACAGTCTATGGAGGATTTATCCGTATGTAATGATTAAATCAGTGGACGCTTTCGACTCATAAATTGAGTGTAAGTTATCTATTTTCGATAGAGTTCAGTTTCGGGTTTATGGTGGTGTAATCCCGGAATTAATAGGTTGGATATAATTATTCTGTCTGACGAATAATTTTATTCGATTTATTGTAGCTACTGAATATGGGTCCATGGTCCCCGACGTGGCTCCCAAAATAGCAAAATTAGTTTTCTTGTCGTTTCACCTCAATTATAATTAAATAGTGGATTGGGCTATTTAATTTGATATGTGGATTAATTGTTTAGTTGGACTAGATAATTAAATACATGAAAAATACATTTTTAGTGGACTCGGCCCAAAATGGTGAAATTTCGTGTGGACTAGGTCAAACCCTAAGTCTTGGCCGAAATGTGTGTTATTTATTATAGGGAAATTTGTTTTCACAATAAATAATAAGACATGTGATTAAATTATTTATGTGTTAAATAATTTAAGGAAAAGAATATCTTTCACATATCTTTATTTATTTTGGAATATACTAGATATATCTATTTAGGAAAAGGATTATTTCAATTGATTTTGTATTAATTAAATTAATCCTTAGAGGACAAGGATTACTCTCCTATATAAAGAGAGTACTCCCAAGCCTTTTGACAATCACAAAAACACGCCATTATTGGAAGAACATAGCTTGGAATTTTCGGTTATATTTCTTTAGGTTCGAGTTTAGAAAACTTTGGGTTTTCTAGGTAGCATATCAAGGAGGTCCGGCGGCGGGAAACACCATCCACCTGGTGTTGCTGGGAGACACACGTTGGAAGACTGTGGCTTATCAACTTGCATGGATACTACTTTTTATCTTGGAGTTAAGCACCATGAAAAGGTAAAATCCAAACCCCATTGTAGTTTGATCTTTTATTCATGTTCTTTGTTTCGTTTAGATCTAGATCTGATGCATTCCGCTGCGTAATCGAGTCAATTTATGATTGATCCGACGATATTACATCTAACAAGAGGTATCAGAGCCTTTGATCTACCAATCAAAGTACATGAATTTTAGATCTTGGAGTGGAAAAGCATGTTTTAGGTGTTTTTATTTCGTTTTTTTTTGGTAAATTCGAAATTTAATCATGTTGTATGCTTGTGAATGTTATGGTTGAAGAGATGGATTGGGGTTGGTATTGTTTACCCGTAGATCTATTTTGTAGCTCCTTTGTTTAGTAACAATTGAGCATATGATTTGTATCTTTTTATGTATTTTTTCGAAAATTATGTAAAAGTAGCATCTTTTATTGTAATTTTGATGTTCCGGGCTCGACAAGATGAAGATCTTGAAGAAAAGTTGAAGATCAAGGCGAAACCCAAGGTATGCACGAGGAGAAACGGCTAAAAACCTGTTTTTTAATTAAAAATTCTGCGCTATAGGACTTTCTGCGACGCCGAAAAGCGTCTCTATAAGTCTGTTTTTTTTAGAAAACTAGCATGTGGCTAGGGTTTTATGCGGCTGTGTGACAAATTTTTTTTATAACCTAATTTTTTTATAAAAGGCTGCCGTTTGACAGAAAATAAAAAAAATTTATTTTTCTGGGAAATATTTTGTAACAGCCGAAAAAAAAGGAAAAAAAAAGAGGGTTTTATAATTATAAACGAATTGGATTTATTTGATTAAAAAGCCTTTCTCCTCTCGGGTGTTCGTGGTTCGTGATCCGGTGGTTCGAGTTCAAGATTCGAAGATCAAGACTCGAAGACATAGTATAAGTTTTACTTTTCCTTAGAAAATAGTTAGTCGGGGGTACCAACGGTCCATCTCGGTGTATACTTTTCGGTATAATTTTGTGTTTGATCAAGATTACGTGCTTAAAACCGGAAAATTGCCATGACTTGCATCTTCATGATTCCACTCCAATGCATACACGTAGCTTTTTAATTTCGAATTAAAATAGACGTGTATAACTCGAATAATTAGTATGAATGCTTATTTATTTAATATGTGGTAGTTAAATAATAAGTAGCTAATTATAAAAACCGAGGACCCGGGTTTTGTCAATCTTTACGATTTTAGTGATGGATTCTCGGTGAATCCCACTTGGATAAATCGTTGAGCTTTTCGGTGATATATGGCTTCTCTATGAACCCACCTTAAACAGAAACGAGATTAAGCTTTGGGTGACAATTTAGAAATCGGAGAATCTTAGTACATGGGTTCGGAAATGGTCTAACCATGGCTGGGCGAGTTCAACCGAGCTTCGGCTCAATCACCTACCCTCCACGTGTGATGTACGTTACAACAGTTCGACAGGACTTAGCATATCCGATAAGCCCTCGGGCTAAACGAGGCTTCTCTTGCCGGATTGGCCTGAACTGTCACATATGTTCCAACGAATTAGACGGCGTATGCTTTCCTACCTAGCCGACCCTGTTCGGAGTACTTTGATTTATTGTTTCTTGTTGTCAAGGCCGAAACCGTAATTAGTAAACCCACCACTTTTTCAAATTATTGGGTGGGAGCGGGGAAGGCGACAGCCAACCCCACGGCCTCTACTATAGATGCAAGCACGTGAGAGAATGGTGACACCTCGTACCTCTTTGATTTCGGCCCCCTTCGGATGGTGTTCACCGTTATCAAAATTCAAGGCTTGGTCTCCAAAAGGATAGGATATCGGGTACTCGCCGGGTCACTGACCTGCCCCTCATAGGCATACTCGGGGCGTACTCTGAGATCAGATATAGTAGGTCACACTCTTTATGGATATTTTCGAAATATCTAGGCTAGAAAAAGGAAGGTAATCAATGATTAAGGTCCGGGATGTCTGATTCCCGTGAGATGTTTGTTTCTCGAAGCTTAATCATTGAGAGAGATTGTCTCAGTTTAACCGTCATAGTGCTGATATCGACCCTCTCGGACAGTCCTGTGCGAGGTTAAATCCTTGGAATGGTAGGATAATCTTTTTTTATATAGTTTATTATTCTTAAAATAAATCTAGTAGTGAAAATTTATTTTTGAATTTAACTTTCTGTCATTTTATTTACAACTAAATCTCTAGGTTACTAAACTGTTAGTAATAGGACTTCATTAAAAATGTGGAAAGTAACAAGTACGTTGTAATTATCAAAGAATGCAGTTAATTTTTCAGAAAATATTTATTCTCTTAAGCCTTTAAAAACTTAAGTGACACGGGTGTCACTCGTGTTGAATGAGAGACGACCATACTTAGTTTACAAAAGATGACATAGGACTATCATATAAAATTCATTTAGTGAATTTCAAAAGTGTAATTACACAACAAATTTCTAAATTGAAAATTTGGAAAATCATATACATATGGCGTTGCTAGTTAGACGGTATTTGGAACAGATAAACTAGTGGGAGGCTTAGTCTTATGATTTGTTCTTTTTCTGAATCATTAGAAAAGTGTAATAGACTTCACAGGAGTTTCTCCATTTATTGGAAAAACTAGAATAAAGCGTTGCTAGTTAGACAGTATTTGGAACTGATAAACTAGTGGGAGCTTAGTTCTGAGTGATTTTCTAATCTTTGAAAATCATAAATACAAAGTGTTGCTAGTTAGACAGTATTTGGAACCGATAAACTAGTGGGAGCAAAGGCTGCTTGAAAGAGCAAAGCCTCATTGTGGAAAAAACGCGCCGTCTGCTCTTAGCTTTTGATCGTCCTGAACAAAAGGGCAAAAGAAAAAGAACTCTCGGACCAATATACAAATTAATTAATAACATCTATGAGTCACAATGTCAAGATAAGAATCATGTCAATTATTATCCATAAGCAATACATTACACAATATTCAATTCATGAACCGGTGTGGGTGTGTGATATAACTCTAAAGCCTTAGTAACATAGACAAAATCACACTATATCGACTCTGTGTCTAACTAGCAAATCACAAGAGTGTTTGTCCCTTTACGCCATTCATTTTAAAATTTTGATTTATTTTGAATTTGTCGGTCAAGTCAACTGGGCAAGGCGGATCGAGAACCGAGAACTACTCCAAGGCTCACGTTTATCTTAATTATGGATTTATTTTGTGCCAAGGCCGGGTAGAAATCAAGCATAAACTTGCAATGGTGGGTACCAAACAAGAACTTTATCGAATCTAGCACCATACTTTCTACCCTCATGACAAAGAATTTTTATTCTTTTTTCGGCCAGGTTGGACACTCTGAAAAATCTATCTATCCTCACGGTCCACTCAATTTGATAAACTACTGAATCCATTTAATTCTTATCCCTTATAAGATCAACAACTTGACCTAAATGACCATAGGTTTAAAATTTGGAAAACTTGGGTCAACTCAAATCAAAATAATGCATCATCTAGCTACATATTGAAGAAAGTGAGTTACACGTGCATAAAGGTGGTTCATAAGAAGAATATACAGTTCATACGCAACTACTTCAACAGTTGGCATGATTTTCGTCCGTTTGTTCGTGAAACGAAGGTGTAATTAATTAGCTTCAAAAGGAAAAAGACTTCATACCTTTTACAATATGATTCAAAATGAATAAAAAAGGGTCAAAACGCATAAAAAAGAATCGAGATAGTTGGAAGTTGGCAATATACAATGCCGGAAGCTATGTGGCGTTCCTACCCTCATTTAATCGAGACATTGTCCCCAATGATGAAAAGATTAAAAATGAGAATGGAACTTGCCCTCGTTAAGCATAGAGCTCTGAATGGAATTCGTATCGTAACACTGTCAAGCAAAAGAAAAATGAATCCTCAAAATCTGCAATAATTCTTACATACAAAACAAAAAGAAGCTCTCGGGGTAACAAAAAGCGATATAATAAATTGTACGATATGAAAGTAATAGAATTGCTTCAAACAAATTAAGCCGACAAAATTCATTACATTTTTAATAATAAAAAACTACAATGTTGGAGCAAAAGTCGGGACATACTAATAAAAATAAAAATAAAAGACTAAAATTGAAAAAATAACAAAAGAAAGCTGAAAATTGTATATTCCTCAGAATCAGACATGTCGCAATCCTCCGGACGGGATGGTGATCTCTCAAAACCAGGAGGTGCCGAAGTAGAAGGTCCATCCGCTGAAGAAGAGGCAGTACGTTAAGGGGCACATCTGGGCGGAGGGGCATATGGTGGAACTTCGAGATATTGCATCATGTGATCCATGTTCTCATGAAGAGTATCGATGTATCGGGCAAAGCCTTCATTGATCTCCTGCTGAGATCTAGCTGCACCAAGCACTGGGGTACGTGCTCATCCTCTCATGTCTCTGTTGCCTCTATCTTGTCCTACCTCAGACACTGCAAATCTATTCAGCCGTTATCGCAAAACCAGGCTGTCAGCCGCTATCGCACATGCATATATCATATGTCCATATGGCGGTATCTCTCAATTTGATCTAGCAACAATACCAAATGCGGGTATGCATGAGCAAACCTGCATTTATCTCATTCTCGATCTTGAGGACGAATGTGAGCTCTGCCAGCCATGGTGTAACTGAGTATTGATGATCGCATGGAAGTGTATGGGAAATGACAAACCTATGTAGCATGCGTCTGTCCTATCTCAAGTCCTTCCCCTCAAAGATATTTGGGGCATCAAAAGAGTCTCTCTACCACTCGACGTCTGATCCGCGGTGTAAGCCACTCTACTCTCGAAATTCTAGCTAGAGTACTAGGTCAATCGCAGTATAGTAAGGGCGAAGTCAAGGTTGATCCCACAGAGACGATGCAACACAGATAATAGATTCATAAATCTAATTAAGAATACAAATAACAGTCCCTAGAACTACATAAAGACATAAAAGTAAGTAGTCTATCCCTCCTCTCCGATCTCCTAACTTGGTGTAATTAATCATTATGTCTACTTTTCCGGTAATTCCCCTATTCAACCAGAACACGTGTTTCGAATTCAGTTTTAGCTACGGGAGAAATCTCCTAACCTTATCTACTTCCATTGAAACGACAATAGACGTCTATGTTCAGTTAACCTCCTTTATTAGTTGTATTAACTCACACACAATAAGTTCTAGAAAGTGCCGGCTCAAGACCGGGAACCTCCCTAAGCAGCTATCGTTCATTGACTAGCACATTCCTAGGTATTGATCTAGACTATGTCCAAACTAACACTTCACTTTATCGTCCTTCATGTTAATTTACGATGTACAATAAGCAGATTGGCCAGATCTAAACCACTGTTAATTAAATCATGTTGGTCCCTTAGAAAGGCTAACAGAAGTTTAGTGGGGGTGAATAAACTTGTCACCAAAAACCTAACTGGAAACTGACTAAGCTAAGTTTAAGTCAAACTAACTTATACAAAACTGAGTCAACCGGTAGCGGATATAGATTTTACCATTTATCTGGTTCTTGTTATTCTATAAGAATAAGCTGTGTGCAAAACTTAATTCTGGTGAATGTCAGGTTGTGAACTGTGTGTGTTTATAAGAATCAATTTCAGTATGTTGTAAGAACAATTATAAATTCTATAGAATAAATAAATGCTTAAAGTAAGTAGAGCATGATATATAGTGGTTCCAAGTGGTGTAATCCTGTCAGTCCACTATTCCCCTGTGATGTAGGAGGACAATTCCTCTAGAACTCCTTGAGATACGCTGTTACAAAAATTCCTATATGATAGTCCTTGACTAGTCCCTAGTGTCACTATCTAAACAACTAAAGAACAGGTTGAATGGCTGCTCTTCAACTGCTTGAACCACTGGTCCTTAGAGGGTTGTATTGCCTATTCACCAGCTACCACCACAAACACAGTCTACCTGACTACAAATGTCACAACTGTCCTTGGCAACTCTTTGACCGGATTGCGTTACAGTCTAAGCCTTTGATTGAGTATCAAAGTTGGGCTGAGAATCAATAAATTGATTCTTGCTTGTGGTTCTTCAAAATGTAGAAATCTGGATAAGATCGATGTAGCTTGAACACTTGAAAAATACTAGATAAGATCTTGTTGAGCGCAAATAACAATTCGAATGAACTAGACTATTGCCCAAAAATGCTTGTAATCTTGTTAATTCTTGGTGTTTTTCTGTATTTTGATCCTTGGTCCTTATTCTCGGTGTTTTTCTGTATTTTGATCCTTGTAATCTTGTATCAATTTTTCAAAATAAGTGTCATGCCTATCCCCCACTTTAAAACTCAACATTGTCGCTAATGTGGAATGTAAAGCAAAACAAAAGTAGGAAGAAAAAGAACACTTAGCTTTGGAAAATAGAAGAACTTGGCTAACTGTCTGAAGCAAATCATATCACTGAACTGGAACCAAAGTTGTCTTCTCCAAAGGACTAATCTGCACTAGGTCAGCTAATACAAACAATTCTTGCACAAAAGCCATTAGTACCACGAGACGTGAATAAGTAACAAAATAATTATGTCATGTGGCAGTAAATAGCACAACTAAAAAGATGAAGTGCAAAAAACAAATTAAGCCAATACATAATAAGTTTATTACTTAAACACAACAAAACTATTATAAGACTCCAAATAAAAATAAAAGACTCAAGAATCAAAATAATAACCGAATAATCATGCGAAGTAAAAAAAAACTCCCACACGTCCTTTGCTCAATAGCCTTTGGAACATGGAGATGAACCAAAATATTCACAACTAATCTCCTCTTAATCCTTATCTGATCCAAATTTGTAATTAAGCTACGGGTGCAGTCTCCTAACCCTATCTACTTCCAATGTAAGGACAACAGACAATCTATGTACGGTTAACCTCCTAAATTGGCTATATTAACCCATACGCAATAAGTTTTAGAGATGCCGGCTCGAGACCGAAAACCTCCCAAAGAAGCTATCGACTATGACTAGCACATTTCTAGGGATCCAGCAAGAGTATGTCCTAATTAACACTTCACTAACAATCCTTCATGTTAATTTATGAAGACATGCAATTAGGTGATCAAGCTAAGAACATGTAAATTAGATCTGTTGATCAACTTACCTGATGCCGAACCACATAATTAGGATTTACTAGGTGTCTCGATTAGTCGATAAATACCGTCATCTAATCGAGAGAACGCAACCCATAATTCTGCATATAATATGAACGAATCAAATAATAAAGATTACGGTTCGTTTAATAATGCATAGTTTATTAGATGCAGGCATAATTTAGATCTATCACGAGAATAGTTAAAATGTAAGATATTAAATAAAATATTGGAATAGATCTTACCCATAACGAAGAACAGATCTATCCTCAATCACATCTCTCTCTGGCTATTCGAATCGATTAATGATGATCGTAACCAAGCACAATTCAATAATGAAAGACTCATGATTTATTTGCAAGAAAGAAACGAAGAAAAGAAAAGAAGACTTTATTCACCAAAAGACTACATTGTATCTAATTTATGAATAGATTTATGAATGAATGATAGATAGATGAATGAATACAAATTCGCAACTCTGAATGGCCTTATATAGGTGTATAAACTGACTTAGGGTAAACCCTAATTCTTGGAAGACAAGAAAATACGTTTATGGAAGATTCTGGGGCTCGATTAATCGGCGGCAACTCCCGATTAGTCGAAGGTATATTTGTCCTTTTTCTTCTTCCGACTTAACCTAGAAGGTTCTGGAATACCCTAGGTCCAATCCATTCATCAGCTTCGGTATTTGAACCATAACTTGGCCTACGAAACTCCAATTTAGAGGATTCAAAGTGAGATGGAATCATCGTTTAAAGCCCTAAAACTTGCATGAAGAAGTCCGATTCATAGGATTCAAAGTGCGGTGGAATCCTCGGTTAAAGACCTACGACTTGCATGTAGAAGTCCAAGCCCAATTCGTCTTGTAAAGGTTCGTAAAATGCGTTTCAAGATCACAAATCAGATTCTCGGGTCCAATCTCCGCTCGAAACACCTCAACTTTCAGCTCCGTTTAGTTCTTTATCGATTGACTCTTATATTCAGCCCAAATGATTCTACAAACACTCGTTCATCTGTCAATAATACTATAACATACCTAGTAGTTTCCATTTATGGTAAATAATGCATTAAATACACGGTTAATACGCATAATACCAATTTAGTCACACCGGACGTGGCTTAATCACATTTAGCTAATTAACCGATGATTTACATATTATCACCATTGAGTACACAAATACGGGGTAAGTTGATGGTAAAATATGATACGAAGTTGACCGTCATCAAGGTCCAACAGACTCTTCACAAACTTTAGTAACTTCAGCCCAATGACATCATTTAACTCGGATCCATTCTTCTCAGCTCCATAATATGGTATACCTGAAAAGTATCAAAAACGAGACATAACAGTACCATATTCATGGGATAAAATATACAAATGCATAATTAACGACCAAGGAACAGACATTAGGCAGTTGACACGTATTTTATACAATAATCCAACTATCACTTATCAATCGATCATAATTTCGGGTAAATAAAGGTACAACTTATCGTACTAATTGCAATGTGATCAACTACCCCCCACTTAGCTTTTGGTCGACCCGAGAAAAAGGCGAAAGAAAATGAACTCTCGGAGCAATATACAAGTTAATTTTAAACACCTAAGTTACACCAAGTCAAGATAAGAACCAAGTCCACAAATATCCGTAAGTAATGCATGAAACAGATTCATGCCATGAACCGGTGTGTGTGTAATAACTCGCATTTCATAGTGCTGCAGACATAATCACATTATAACGACTTAAGACTAGCTAGCAGATCCCGAGAATTATTGTCCCTTTACGCCATGGATTTTGATCGATCGATTTTCCTTTATTGCATAGGTCAAGTCAACTAGGAAAGGTGGACCAAGAAACGAGTAATACTCCGAAACTCGTGTCTATCTTATTTATTTATTTTTGTGCGAGGGTTGGTACATCGTCAAGCAGAAACTTGCAAAGGTGGGAGCCGAGAAAGAAACCGTCTGAAACATAACACCGAACTTGCTACCCTCTTGCCAATGAGTTTTTCATTTTTTTCGGGCAATTGTGGGGACACACTAAAAAATCTATCTATCATCACTGTCCACTAATTGTGATAAACTACCGAATCCGTTATTCCTTAGCTTTTATAAGATCTACAACTTGACCTAAATGACCATAGGTAAAATAAAACTCTGAAAAACCAGGGTAACACTAGTCAAAATAATGTGTCATCTAACTACACATTGATGAAGTGAGTTGTACGTGCTTTAAAAGGTCGGTTCGTAAGCAGAATATACGGTGAACACGCAACTACTACAAAAGTTGGCATAATTATCATTCGTTATTGTGAAGCAAAGATGTAAATAATTAGCTCCAGAAGATCAAAGACTTCATATCGTTGCAATCGTACTTAGAAACAATCTCGAAAAGACATAGTGGTGAAAAATGCATCGAAAAGAATCATGACAAATCAAAAAATTGATGAAACATATATTCAATAGCTAAGTGATGTTCCTACCCCCCACTTAATCGAAGCTTTGTCCCCAATGATAAAAATATTAAGAACAGAAATGAACTTATCTGTGTTTAAGCATGGAACGAAGCAATTGAATCCGTATCTTCAGTGTAACGGGCAATCATCAAAGAAAATCCTTCAAAATCTACAATAGTGCCAACATACAAAACAGGGCAAAACACTTTAGAGAACACGAAAAGATATAAAATATAAAAATGGCAGTAAGCAAGTTAAATAAATGCAAAAAATTTAAGCCATCCAAAATACTTCATATTTCTTAAATGGAAACTCCAGTGCAATACAAAGTCGGGAATAAAAAGATAGAAAAAAAAGAAAATGACAAAAATGGAGATAAAAATGCGATAAGAAAAATAAGAGCTAGTCTAATCCTCAAAGTCGTTGTCACCAGGAGGTGGTGAAGAAGTAGACGGTCCGGCCACCGAAGAAGATGGATCATGCCTAGGGGCTCTTGGTGGTAGGGAATAGGGAGGTATGTTGAGATGCACCATCAAATGATTAATCTTGGCGTTCATACTCGCCAACTCCCTAGTCACCTCAGTCTGGAACTCCTTCTGAGTCCTAGCACAACCTCATGATGGTAATCTCGGTCGTCTCAATGCTATTTGTTCCTCCATCTCATCCAGTTCATCATCATGATTCGTAGACGATTCTCCTTTATGTACAGCAGCCAGTTTACTTCCTTTTCAGCACTTGCAGTGATGTCCTTACTGAATTCATAAGCTTTAAGATCTGTAAACATATTGAAGGTATCCTCTTCAAGAAGTCTCCTAGATTCTTCCATTGGAGTAACCTTCTTCTCCCAAACATCTTTTGGTGGCAAGGCTTGAAGAATCCTTGTGTTGATATCTTCCTTAGTGTATAAAACATTCAACAGAGTGAGTTCATCCAGAATTGCATTGAATCTTGATTCCATTTGTTCAATGGTCTCATTGGACTTCATTTTGAACTCTTGAAATTTCTGTTTGGCCACTCTAATCTTATTCTTCTTGAGAGTATAAGTGCCTTCACAGATGAGTTGCAGCTTCTCCTATAACTCTTTGGCAGTTTTGCAATCTTTCACTTTCATGTACATATTGCTATCTAAAGTTCTGTAGATGATATCAATAGCAATATTGTTCAGATTTGCCCTCTTTCTATCTTCAGCACACCATTCACTCTTTGGCTTTGGAATAGTTTGATTTTTTCCATCCACAGTTATGACTTTAATGATCTCAAGTGGTCCATCAATCAGAACATCCATCATTTCATCATGTGTAGCAGCTATATAAGCCTACATACGACATTTGTACTAATCAGAATGATCTAGAGAGCACATCAACATGGTCCTAGCATACTGGTTGTTGTCCATTATGCAAAATCTTTGGAAAAATAGAAACTTGAAAATGCTTTCAATGTTTTTTCACAAACACAAAAAGTATGATTTGCTTCAGAACAGAAGCTCTACTCCGATACCAATTGTTGGTCCCTTGAAAAGGCTTTTATTAATTTTAAGGTGGGTGAATAAACTTAACAGTTAAAACTTTTTGGAGTTTACAAACTCAGCAGGGTCAATATTCTGCTATCCTACAGCAGTCTGCTGACTATTTAAACTATTAAATCTGTTGTAGCGGAATATACTAAATTAAGCCTTGATACTTGTTGTTTAAAGATGATACTAAGTAATAGATACTCAGTAGTGCAAGTTGTGTGATTCCAGTAGCTATTTCAGAAGGTTGATGTGATTAAGCATGCAAATAAAATAAAGTGAAGAATGTAAATACATTAAAGTAAAGTAGGTGATGCAACTTTCCAAGAGTCCAATCTAACCGGTAGTGTACTGGGTCAATTGTAGTCTAGTACGGTGGTCAAGGTTGTATTCCTTAGGGATTTGTGAGTTTAAACACTTAAAATCTTATATTAATTCGATCTAGGTCACAAATTGCAAGATAGTAAGTACAGAAATAAATTCTCTCGATAAAATAATAAAAGAACCTAACCAAGACAATGTGTAGACTAGCAATTCTCTCGTAGTATCATGGGAATGATTTCCTTCCTTCCTACCATTCGTGTTCAAAAGTGTGTAACGGTGCATTCCTAAGCAAGCAGTTCCCCCTCATACGAGTGTATGAAACTACTCTATACCTCCTCCTTGGCATAGGTGTCCTAAACCTAATGAATTGGTATGATAAGCACTTGAATGCAATGACAATGTCAACTATCCCTGGATAAGAAATCGAATGCCTCGAGAGGTCGATTTTACCTTCCGGTTTTCCTACCCTCTTCCCACACTTAACATCTCCTTTTGGCCTCTGTTAAATGTGTAAATACTAGCATTAGTCAATTACTCTAATGCAAGAAATTCATACCATACAAGTAGAAAAAGATTCACAACCATTGAACTGGCAACACAAACAATCATTCCCAATCAACCGAAGAGAATAAACTAGTTCTACAACATAATCTTGGCAAGTTTAACCTAGCCACTCATAACTACAAACATTAACATATCAAGGCTAACATTCATAATCATAAGAACACTTGAATCAAAATAAAGATTTAGAATTACCAATCACAAGCAAGAACTCGAAATGGTGTTCTTCATTCAACTCCAAACCTTCAATGGAGTCAACACTAGTGTATTCCTAACTCCAAACAAAGTAGTAGATGTTTAGCTAAGAATACTTAAATTTTACAATCAAAATCAAGAGTTAATTTTACTTAAACTTCGGGTAGGAGAGCCTTGGGAGGTGGAGGTGCCTTCAAGGGGGAGAAGTTGGAGAAGATGAAGTGTATCAGATATTTTTGGTAATTGGAGGAATAAAAGGGATCAATCATTTGCTGACTCTGCAATAATGGCGCGTGTCAAACCCACTAGCATATGTCATGTATATTAATGAAGGATTGGCATCGGTCACTGACAATTGGTGTGTGCCAAGTCTATTATGGTGGTTGGCTGAATGACATGTGCATTAAATGTTCAGCAGACTTTGAATATCTCACTTGGTGTGAGTCAAATGTAACATGGCGTGCGCCATATGCATATAATATGCACCTGATTGTATTTATTCTCCATCTAGCGCGGACTAAACCCTCTAACGTGTATCAATAATCCCCATAGGTTGGAATCCTCAGCACAGCTCCAAAATCATCTCTCAATCCATCCAATGACACCATCAAATCAAAATCCCAGCTCCCGGCCATGATATCTGTGCTGCAAAACAGACACAAAGATACCACGTGTAAAACTGATAACAAAAATTGGCTAATAAGCCTGTAATAAAAGCAAAAGCATGGTTTTTCTGATATTTCCTATGTACACAAAATATTCCAATTTATCATAATAATTGCTCAAGTTGATGTCAAAATGTCACTAATTTAATGAGAAAATGGAATAAATCATTGGAAATTGTATCATCGGGTTGACTTACATCAACCACTCCCCACTTAGCTTTTGCTCGTCATAGAGAAAATAGAGCGATAAGGCCATCTAGAGTCACAAAATACAATCATGCAACATCAAGAGATAAGAATCCAACTACACGATGCAACCAACCAAAATCTCATGAGCATGTTACCCACGATCTAAGGGAGTAGTGTGTGAATATTCCTCAAACTTACTGCCAAACCGACGACCATCAAATCGTGCAAGTCTTACACAAAAGATGCAACCCTAGGCTTAAGAATGATACCAATATCCACTACTTAGGCACTCAGAATCAAGAAGTTAGGTCAAGTAGTTGACAAATCGGCTTGTAACGTTCGGGCTAGGGTAGTTGGCTAACCGAAAGGGATAAAAGGATAATCAACAAGAATAAGGCAAGATAGCAAGAATCTACACCTTCGTCTCCTTGACATCAAACTGTTGGATCGATAATGTGCAGAATACACTCTAGAAGGGGGGTTGAATAGAGTGTAGGAAGTTTATACCCGGAAGCTATTTAATCAAGTTATTGGATTGTATATTTTATACCTACGTAATCATGATTATAAGTGTGACAGATTATGCACAAATTCAGTTAAATACACACAGATACATGATGCACTATAGAAGCCGAATCTATTGGTAAACAACAAGCCCTTTTAACAACTTATACATAAGCGAATCAAATAAACACTCAAATATATATATATATATATATATATATATATATATATATATATATATATATATATATATATATATATATATATATATATATATATATATATGATCAAAAACTAAGTTATCAATAGGTTTACGTAATCGAACCAAAAACTAAGGATAAGAAAATAAAATACAGTTTTGGGACTGATGAAAATATGATTAATCTGAATACATAACTGATTAAAAATTGATCCTTAGATCAGACAACGGCACTGCTCAGACTAAAATTATCAGATGAATTTTAGTGATGATAAACACACTTAAATTTGATGTTTATTAGCACTTAATTGCAGCCTGATTACACTAGTTTCATTGAGCACAACAAGTAGAGACCAGACTAGACAGACCAAACAGTTTTAGCACTGAACTGAAGGTCATATCTGAGTTACAACTCGGATCTGACTATCAAGGTCAGTATTGTAACTGATCACAAATGATCAGTAGGTCCAAACTGTGGCCAAAAAGTAAAACTCAAATTAAAGTCCTATTACAAGGTGCTAAAAAAAACATGGATTCTTCAACAGATTTGCAGGTAGCACAAATGAATAGATTGTTGCAAGAATTTAGTAAGTAAGCATAGTAAAGGGGCAGAATTTCAGGATGTAGATCACAAGGAGATATAAACTGAAAATTCCCTGCAGATATGGGGAGGATAGCGCACACAGAGCCAAGACTCAGACTAATGATGCAGACTTGTACAAATTCAACAATTCAGTCTGTCAGCCTTATTACCAAGGCTGTGAGAAGGTATATTAATCCAAACTCACCAAAGGACAGATCCTGAATTTTGGAAGTACAAGCTGAATGATCAAACTGAGGTTTAGCACAACAAGCTTTTCACTTAGATGATCAAAGAACAATCAAGTACCAATGTCAAAATCAGCTAGAGCCTGTTAGTCTAGGCAGATTTAACCTACTGACTTTTGGTGGATTCAAACAACAAATGAATACAGACAGCCTATGACTATTAGACTACACAAACATGTAAGTCACAAAAAGACACACTCTGCAAGTCTTAAACTAAGTTCCTGAATGACACAAGATCAGGGGTTAATAGAAGCTAGAATCTGAATTGTCAAATCCTCACTTAGGCAATCTTCAGACTAAAGTCCTTCTACACCAAAGATCATAGAAACATGGATGCCTTAGTTCAAACAAGCAGTCAACACAGATGCAGTTAACAAAGTAGTAAAAGAATTCTAGATTGATTACCTTCACAGGGAAGAACACCATTACATAAAACTGACCAAGGCTGATCCTAGAATCCTGTGTATAGCTTTAGCCAATCCACAAGCTATACACACTCCTCTTGAGATTCTAGCCGATTCACTATACTTCAGGCAAGTATGTGAACCCTTGACCACACTTCTAACTTCACAAAGGACTTGAGCAAACTTTTGAAAGTAGAAAAGTGGGATTAAAAAAATTCTTTTTAACTGATGATGAAAAAGCTTGGTGTGAATGACTATTTATAGGGTGAGACAGTGGAAGGTCTTAAGAGTCCAAGACTGAATAGTGTAAAACTAGAGATTTGAAATGAAAAAAAAGATTTTGGTTTAACACTCAACAACACAAGGGGGAGTCAGACAACGAACCAAACTGATTCAACCAAATTTTAAAATACACATAACACATAGGGTTGATTCAGAAGTTTAAAAACAGACCGGAAAAGGAGATTGGTTTGACCATCATTGGGTTTAAATACCCTCAGCAGACCACAATCAATTTCACTGGGTATAAACCCTCAATTGAATTGTCTTGACCGGACTAGGGTATAAGGTTTAGCCGATTTACCATTGCAATCCGTGTAGTGCTTCACCGGATTATCTTTCACGTGCTGATAAGGGTCGGATTGCCTTGCTGGAGTCTTAATTTCAGCTGCAGATCCTCCAAATCACACATGTGGTCAAAAGGCTAAGACCTCATGCCATTAATGCTCCAGAACGGTCATGGGTTGACCTGTAAACACCCAGTAAAGGAAGATAAGGCAGAATCATAATTCAAATCAGAGAAAAATAACTGCAAAAATGGTATTAACATAAATAAAAATATACGACCTGATTAAATTGCAGATTCGACTTTCCATCTAGGGTTGCTGGAAAAAGGAGAGGCCTTCACAAGAAGAACTCTTGCGTTGCTGCTTTCACAAAATCACAATCGAATCGGTCATAAAGA
This sequence comes from Gentiana straminea, assembly GCA_036785695.1. Lineage (NCBI taxonomy): Eukaryota > Viridiplantae > Streptophyta > Magnoliopsida > Gentianales > Gentianaceae > Gentiana > Gentiana straminea. The sequence continues at coordinate 5,283,001 of JAVUPR010000224.1, read as the reverse complement.
CAGAGTCTTTGAGAAATCGGAACCTTCCTAATCTGATTTTAACACATGGTTGTTCCTGTTTGAAATCGTCTTTACAGAAATGAAACGTTTTTCTAGAAACAAACTTTCCTAAAGAGGTTTTGGGCACATGGTAGCTTGAATCATCAGAAAAACATGACGGGCAGACTACAGATTTTCTAGGGTGAAGTAATTAGAGAATTTGGAGAATCGGGTTCAATGAATGCAATGAGAATTCTGGAAAGGTAAGGAGAGCGGCTGAGAATGAGAGTACGTTTGGGTTGACAGATTGTAAAAAATAGGCTTATTGGATTTGATTGGGTTGAAAAAAAAATTAGGCCAGGCAAATAAAAAGAAAACTATGAAAACTAGGCCGGATTTTTCTTGTACCAAACATATGTATATGTATGTACATACCTTTTGTATATTAATTAAATTAATTAATTAATTCATAAAATCAATAAATTAATTTTATAAATTAGATTAATAATTTAATAAATCCTATAGAAACAAAATAAGAGTGCCATATGATGTAAGCATTGACTTCATGGAGGTTAGTGACAGGAGCATTTTAGTAAAAACACATATTGGGGGTATTTTGGTAAATTAATCCAACTTTAAATGCAATTGGGGCTCATAACTGAACAATCTCCCCCTTTTGATTAATTCTCAAAATACCTCGTACGCTCCCCCTTGATTACACCTCCCCTACATACGTACTTCTCCCCCTTAGTTTGAAAATTGAGCAAAAGGGATCATAATGGTACTATATGTAGGTCACTACGCAGCTTTTCGAACGAGGCCAGGGGTAAAGGCTTCATGAAAATGTCAGCTACCTGGTACCATAATGGAGATTGTTGAGTTGTGAGCCCCAGTTGCACTTAAAGTTTGATTAATTTTCATAATACCTCATACGCACCCCCTTGATTACAGCTCCCCCTACATACGTACTTCTCCCCCTTAGTTTGAAAACAAAGCAAAAGGGATATAATGATACCATATGTAGGTCACTACACAGATTTTCAAACGAAGCATGAGGTAAAGGCTTCGGGAAAATGTCAGCTACCTGGTGCACAGTTGGCATAAACTAAATAGTTATCGTTCCATTTCGCACATGATCATGTATAAAATGATAATGAATGTCTATGTGCTTGGCTCGCGAGTGAAAAACAGGATTGTGTGCAAGATCTATTGACCTGGTACTGTCGTAATAAACTGGAACACAATCTATAGCACATCAATTACTCAAGGCTACGTACTCAGCCTCTGTAGTACTAAGGGCAACACTAGACTGCTTCTTAGAGAACCAAGAGATGAGACGGTCCCCAAGTAATTGACAATTACCACCAGTACTCTTCCCTTCAATACGGCAGCCACCATAGTTGGCATCGCAGTAAGCGATAAGTGTAAGTGATGAATCTTGAGAGTACCAGAGACTCAATGTGGGTGTGTGCCTAAGATATTGGAAAACTTGCTTGACAGATTTGTAATGCGATATCTTAGGATTAGATTGTAAGTGTGCACATAGTCCTATGGCAAACTGTATATCGGGTGTCGATGCTGTTAGGTATAGCAGAGAACCGATCATAGATCGATATAAGTGAGAGTCAAACGGTTCACCATCTTCATCAAGTGTAAGTTTGACTGACGAGCTCATAGGAGTCGTAGTAGGTTTCAACGCGTCAAACTTAAACTTGTTGAACATATCTCTTATATACTTAGTTTGACTTATGTGTGTGCCGGACTGTGTTTGCTTGATCTGTAAGCCGAGGAAGAAACTTAACTCTCCCATGGCTAACATCTCAAACTGAGAAGACATCAAAGTCTCAAACTCAATGCACATCGTGGGGTCGGTAGACCCAAAGATAATGTCATCGAAATAGACCTGGGCAACCAGGATGTCAAAGCCAGACTTCTATATAAATAAGGTGTTATCCACCCTACCCAAATGAAGCCATTAGCTAAAAACACCGATGACAACTTATCGTACCATGCTCTAGGCGCTTGTTTGTGTCTGTAAAGTGCTTTCTTGAGACGGAAGACATAATCGAGATGGAGTGTATCCTCAAAGCCCGGGGGCTGTCGAACATACACTTCTTTATCGATAAGTCCATTTAAGAAAGCACTTTTGACATCCTTTTGATGGAGCTTTATTCCTAAGCCAGATGCAAACGCAATTAAAAGTCAAATGGCTTCTAGCCGAGCAACTGGGGTGAAGGTCTTATCGTAATCGATGCTTTCCTGTTGGGGTAACCTTGGGCCACCAGCCGAGCCTTATTCCGTACGACTTTACCATTTTCATCTAACATGTTCCTAATGACCCATCGTGTGCCTACCGAGGTTTTACCCTTAGGTAGGGGAACAAGTTCCCAAACATCCTACCTTTCAAATTGATGTTAGAATCAAATGCATGCAAAGATGAGGGATAGAAAGTGGACCTTCGGGTGCTAACACCAGTAGTGAGGTCACCAATGATTAAGTCTAGGGTGTAATAACTTTCCCATCTGTGTTGTGGAGCACCACCATTCTCCTCTTGCACATTTTCTTCGTTGGGAGCACCATTTGCTAATATGTCATCCACAACGGGTGTTGTTTGTTCAACAACTACTTCTTGTGCTACTTCCGTTCCAGGGGATGTTTCATTTTGTGCCGGTGGAAGCAGCTCGAACTCATCCTCAAAGTCCAACTGGTCTACACTTAATTGCTTATCTTTCACACTAGAGAACATGTTAGTCAAGGAAACAGACTCATGAAATGAAACGTGTATGGACTCGAAAATGCTTCGAGAAACTGGATTGTAGCATCCATAAGCCTGTGAGGTCTCGGAATAACCAACGAATATGTATTCCATGGACTTAGATGGATAAGTAATTTTCCTTATCATTCAACACGAAACACTTGCATAAAAAAACGTGAAAGTACTTAACTTTCGGAGGCTGATTTCTTAGGACTTCTTAGGGTGTCTTGTGCAATCTATGTCTAATAGACACTCGATTAATAACATAACATGCACAACAACAGCCTCAGCCACAGAAATCGTGGCACCTTGAACTCATTTAGCATTGTTCGAGCAGATTCTTGCACTGTTCACTTCTTATGCTCAACGACACCGATTTGTTGGGGATTTTGAGGGGCTGAGAATTTGTGCCAGATACCAACATACTCACAGAATTCTATGAGACTAGTATCCACGAATTCACCACTTTTGTCATTCCTGACAGCTACAACGGATATATCAAAGGTATTATGTAGTTGCTTCACGAGAGTAGAGAATGCCTGAGCACTATCACTCTTGTGAGTCAAAAACAGAGTCCATGTATATCTGGAATAGTCATCAATGATGACGAGCACATAAGACTTTCCACTGAGAGTTACTACTCTACTAGGACCAAACAAGTCAATGTGCAACAATTCTAGGATGCGAGTGGAAGACATTTCGTGTTTGGATCTGAATGAAGTTGTAGCTTGTTATCCATGTATACATGGCTCACAAGTTTCAAACTCATCCAGATCTAATGTTTGTATACCTCGTATGAGATTCTATTTGCACATCTTCTCAATAGTGGTGATACCAACATGACCTAAGCGATGGTGCCATAGATTTGTGTCATCATGTTTAGATATAAGGCATGTTATCGGGCAATTAGTGAGGTTGTCTAGTTTGATTCTGTAGAGATTATGCTCATGAAGACCAGTTAGGACAACATTCCCTAATTTATCAGATATCATGCAACTATCCTCATCAAACACAACTTTAAAGCCCGAGTCACTTAACTGTGATATGCTTAGTAAATTATACTCTAAATGCTTGACTAAGAAGACATTATGAATAATAAAACAATTTGGGTTACCAACTGATCCTTTGCCAAGGATCTTTCCTTTTGAATTGTCTCCAAATGTGACTGACCCTCCATTTGATATAGCTTTGTAATCCCGGATGATTGCGGAGTTGCCAGTCATATGTCGAGAGCATCCACTGTTCAAGCACCACTTTGTTTTACTTCTGTATAGTTTAGCTTTAAGACATGCCTGCAATACAAAGAGTTTGTGTAGGTACCCTTAGTTCTTGGGTCATTGAGGGTTAAAATCATGTTTGATCGAGTCCTTTTGAACCCATACCTTCTTAACACTTGGTTTGCTAAAAGCCTTCGTTGTCCGGGAGGACTCGGGCAGTTCACAGTGACGTGGGTTGGGATGGTATGTGGTTGATTGCATTCGATTGACGTGATCTTGCCAGAATAGCATCGGTGCCAAAAGGGGATCAAACTGGGGAAGTCTGTGTGCATAGGTGGGTGCCTGGTGTATGCATGGATCGTAGTGTATGTTGGAATAGTGTCCTAAACCCAATCGGGTTGGACCGGATTCGACCGGGTCGGATCATTTCTACTATTTATTTATGTTTATACATATATTAAATGGCTTTTCTGTTGTCATATATCTGTTCTTCTAAAGAACCAATTTTGAATTGTTATATCATAACGTCCTTGGTATTAAACTATGATAGAGAAACCATGACATGCGATTATGGTTGATGTGATATCTAATCACTTTAATAAGTTTGATACTTAAATGTCTCCAGGCTGATGTACTATTAAACAGGGCATTGATAGTATAAACAGGCTTGCATGTATTAGATGTCTTATGTCGTTAAGGGTAGGGATAGATCTCGTCTATCGAAGTGTAGAGACACTTGGACTGTACGTGGATGTGTATTAGAGAATGCGCACGTTAGACTGACCCACTTACACCGTTTAGTGTCACACTATGTGGCAGTTGTGTAATTATCCTTAGGACCGGAGCCTACATGGCATCACGGTGTGGATTGTCATGCTTTGACACTATTGAGGTTTCCCCTAGTCATGGGGTGATCATGCGGTAGTGATTGGGTGTGATACTGAAGCATGCGGAGTATACATGTTTGGTCGTCCGGAAATCGCGTACTCTATCAGTAGGGGTGAATATCTGAAGGGGCCTTCTTATAAGGAGTGTCTTGCTCTCGTGAATCTTTGCAAAGTGGAAGTAAATGAGTTACTTCAAGGGAGCTTGATATCTAGATTATAAGATACGGTCGTTGATGTTTGACACTCGACTAACGACCGTATAGATATTATTACAGCGACAGGATTGTAAGTTACACGGTAACTGTTTCACATGAAAGGTAGTAGTCATTGCATTTGACTCTTCCGATGATTGGGGGTCACGGCGTGTTGCTAGACGCTATCCCTTGATCGTTAGGCGTGAAGGGCATTTTCGTAATTTGCACTTTGTGTCTACGGCCAACATATTCGGAAGCCTATCGGGTCACGCACATAAGAACATCTAGCAGGATTAAAATGTGGTTATAGTTGATAACCAAATAAGAAAAGTTTATCACACGACTATAAAGGTTATAGTGGTAAATTAATATGGTGGTATTTATTTATTATGAATAAATATAATACAAGATATTAATTATGTTGATTAATTAAATATACACATAATGTATGTGTGTCGAAATTTATTGTGCGTATTGATACACGTGGATTTTGCAAATTAATTAATAATGGTATTATATTATCTAGTATTAATATAAGATATTCATATATATATATATATATATATATATATATATATATATATATATATATATATATATATATATATATATAATATTTGTGCTTCCAGCGTGTAGTGCATATCCTATTGGATATGCATGTGCATGATTGTTTCCAAAATATATATGTATACATTTATATTTGTAATATATATATATGATATATACACATGTGTAAATTGATTTATGGTAATAAGATAAATATAGTCAATATAAGATATTGACAATATATTTGAAATATTTAATATACGATATTGAATATTAATGAGATAAATCAATCAATTATATTTTTCTTATTTTACTAGTAGAAGGTTTTCTTCCTCTCTACTCTATATTGGGGCGCCACATCCATTATAAATAGCAGGTGGGTGTCAAGCTCTTTTGTGTATCACAACTTCAAGAGCTAATAGTTCTTGTGAAAAATAGAGAGAGTTTTGAGAGAGAGAAAAGGCCGGTCTAGCAGCCGGATTTTTCTAGTAGCAATCCAATGGTGAATTCTGGCGGTTTGTTTGTGTGGACTAGCAGTAGAGGCCGAATGCTTGGGCGGCTCCATACATTGCTACTCTCCTTAGACGGTCAAAGCGTCGATCTATTAGATCAAGCAAGGTAACCACCGTCTTTAGCTTAGTTGTTTATTGTTTAAACGATGTCGATCTTAGGTAAAAGGAAATCCACTTTTTGAATTCCGCTGCATTGCCATGTAGATTTCCTAACAGTTGTATCAGAGCGAGTTTCAAGCTTAAGCAATAAGCATGTCATTTTGCGTAGTTAATTTTATGGTTTAAATCACATAATTGAAAGATGAAAGATTTTTTATTCGCAAAACGATATATGAAAAGAGAAAAAAGGGGGGCGGCTTTTGGGGTGCTCCGCCGATCGGCGGTGGCACCCCCACCGGAAATTGCTCCGGCAGCGGGGGCTCCACCCTCGGGGCGGTCGGCGTCGGCCGGTGCATCTTTTTGGTGGATCCCTAAATTTTGTTTGTGTATTTTGTGATTCAATATAGTTCATAGTTGTGATTGGTAATTCCTCTTTTGTTTAGTTGTGTCATGTGGCTAACCAATGGTTCAAATTGTTTGGGCCATTGGGATGCCACATGGTATTAAAATAATTATGGTCTTTCTAAACTTTGTTTGGAATATGTTTAGGCCCTTTCCAAATATTTGATTTGGGAAACGGCCTAGGCCTAGGCCACTTTCAAAATTTTGATTTTGAAAAGTGGCCAGGTATATTAACCAAAATATTGGACTTTCTAAATTTTGTTTGGAATAGGCCTAGGCCCTTTTCAAAATATTTGATTTTGGAAAAGGCCTAGGCCTAGGCCCTTTTTCAAAATTTTGATTTTGGAAAGGGCCAAGGGAGATGCCTTATGGTTTAGGAAACCAAAGGCATCTTTTTGATTAGGAATTAAAAGGAAAGAAACAAAAGTGACCTAATATTAATTTTGTTATATTTTTGGAATAGTTCTAATTAATTAAAATTCAAATTGAAATCGGTTTAAGAATAAATCGTTAATTTTATTTCGATTAAAATCATGTAATTAGTTAATTGATTGGATAAAATTATTTAATTGATTAAATGTTAATTCATTAATTAAAACGCACGTAGTTAAATTTTATTTTATCTTTTACATAAGATGTATTGTATGGATTAGATATAGTAGATATAATATGATTATATGGACCCCGATTGATCCTGGAATCGACGAATAGGATAGATGTGAATGGTTTAATTTTTTTTTGTTGGTTTAAAAATTGTCCTAGGACGTTATGAAGAATGTGACCTAGTTTATTTTATGAATTTATCCCATTCCCGTTAGCTCCCCCCGTGTGCGGCGGGTGTATTTATTTTATTAGATAGAATTAAATGTAAAAAGAATGGAGCAGAAGACGGAGACCAAAGAAAGAAGAATAAAGATCCCATTGGAGAATAGCGCATTAAAGATCCTATTGGCGGTTGCTGCTACCTTAGATTGTGACCTGCGGTTTCGTCAGTTTGTATTCGAAACCGCACCTAGGAAAAGTCCATGATCATACCGGTTACTTTTGGGCTTGTATTTATTTTATATCATACGATAGATGCATGACTAGGAACGATCTAAATAAATATGTAGGATGTATGTCTATAGAGATAGATACATTTGATGAAACCGTAATTAAATTAATTAATTGAATTAATTTACGTCAATACTTCCACAACAAAAATCAAGTCGAAACATTGTCTCCCAATATTATAGCGACGGTGAAGAGCCTTTGTTCAGATCCAACTGATCGGCACTCGTTGGGAGTTGACCTACCACGGGTATATCATCGTTATTGAGATATGATCGTATGAGATCTCACGAATATTGGCTTATGACTTGACTAGAGTATTGCAGTGATTGGCCCTCATCATGACCGTCTTATTCTAGAGGCAAGGGGTTCACTATCACCTAAAGATGTTAATTGTCACTAGTCAACCACCAAGAGTCACATAGAGATGTGATTGGTAAGTGTTACATACCTTTTGAATTATTTTGGTTGATCGACCCTCGCCGGGAATCGGGGTAACCAGATGAGATCTTGGCCACTAAAGAATTTTGAAGATTCTTGAAAGTCAATTGGGAATAGTTGACTAGTGGGAGCAAAATCATAAATCAAAAGACCATTTTAGATTTTGCGTGTATAAGCAACAACACTCTTTTTATCTTTATTTTATGTTGTAGTTTTAGCAAACTTTATATTTATGTTTTTAATTTTTGATTAGTAGAAACCAAATTATGACTGTTACCTTTTGAGAAACGTTCTCAAATATGGTTAAGTAATTTTAATCTTTTTAAAATAAGCAATGACACGAGCAATCCCGTTATAGTAGTTAGAGACTACATATTTGATGGAGTACTCCAAGGATTTAATTATTGATGAAAGCGGAAGCTCATGATATGATTAAATCATTTGAAATAAGTTTCAACGAATTAGTCATATATTGGATACGATCCAAGATGATCATTCAGTCATACGATGACAATTAATTCAAACGTTGGATAAGAATAACCATATCTAATTTAGGAAAGGTTGTTTTCAAAATTGTAAGATTTAAGTATCTACTTAATTCTATAATTGCTTAAAGGTTAATTAAGTAGTTAATGTTTTGAGTATGATTTAAAAGGTTAAATAAACTATTTAATAAACTTTACATTTTCTTTATGAAAGGAAATCAAAGAAATAGCTCTTTTGATCTTTCCTAAGTCTTATCAAGATTACACTAAGAAATATTTACAAGTGCTTGAAGGATTAAAAAGGAAGTTAGGGTGTGTGCTTAAACAGAGAATTTATTGAAGTCTCTATTGTAGGCAAGTGAGTTAAAATAAATCTATCTAAGTTCAAAGTCGACTCTAAGATATATGATATCTTACGAGTGTGATTAAATTAGAAAGATTAAATACAGATACGGAAGGTGAAGCAAACGTTGTGACACTTACCATATTCTGGATCTAGTAAACTGATAAGGGAACTAAATAAATGTTATTATGTTCCGGTTTTTCAGTTGCTTGTTAGGATTTAGTAGACATATTCAATTGTAAAGAATAAATGTTATTCCGATAAAGTTGAAAGGTCACTGAATCTACTATACTAGATTGTTGTCACTATATAGTTGATATATGTGATGAAATCTCAACTAAATATTAGTATGGTTGTTATCCTAAATATTTCATTCTGGACATAGTCTCTATGGAGGGGAATCATGTGATCAGATGTCATTCTGATGACGTCTGAACCATGTGATTGTGAATCACGTGGGTACGTAATACGTATCTTATATAAAGATGACTAAAATACCTTTTTAAGAAAATGTTATAAATTCTAGAAAATTTGTCTAAAGCCAAAACATACCGATGTCTGTTGGCTTATGACAATTAATGCCACAAATAATTGTATTTTAATCTCTATGACTATTTTTAGAAATAGTTGAATGTACTCAATGAAGTGCATAATTCGGAAAGCCCGAAAAGTTTGAGCTAGTACGAATATAAGATTGACGAGCTACTTAGGAATTAATCTTCAATTGGATTGAAGCAATTAATACCTGAAGGATGTTTCAAAAGTTGTCTGAAATAGAATCAGATTCTCCTTTGAAGGATACCATCTTTGGGATAAGCAATTACATTGTGTTCCTAAAATGGAAACAACACTTTATATGATAAAGGTGTGACGCAAGCCATGCGAAGTATCCCTTACCCATTTTGGGATAGTGCCCTTATAGTTAACCAAATTCCGAAGAATAAAGGTTGAATAAATTCCATATTAGATACGGTAGAGGATAATGTCAAATCTATGTTAATTGATGATTTGAAGTTGTCATAGGCAGAGTCAGAAAGGCTTGGAGCCTAGTACGACATATGCAACTTGGTGGAATATCCTAGCAAGTAAGCTAGATATTATTTACTTGTCCGCGGAGAAAAATGTTTGTCTCCAAACATGCTGTCTTCTAAAGGAAGTGTTTCTTCCAAAGGAATAGTGGGAGTGAATTAGATCTCAGAAGAGTTTGAGAACCACAAAGTTATATTCAACCATAGGAAGGTGAGCAGACGCCACATAGCGAAGGGGTGTAGAACACTGCTCAGTGCACACAAAAGTTCTGTAAGTCTGTGGATAACCTCAAGCCTGAAAAGGCTGCTGGTATGTTCATCTTGAAGAATGAATATCTCACAACTTATGAAGGAATGTTTGAAAGGCAAGATTGAGAGAAATGGCCAGGAGCCATAATATCTGAATTAGATTCCATCAGTGAAAACCAGGTTATGGACGTAGTCTGTCTTACTAGAGGGAATGTCCCTAAAAGGCTGAGCCCGGTTCTATTCAGACTATGCTTGTTGTAACTTCGTATCATGGCTATATGATAGTGTTGAAGACGTCGATGACATGATATGTAAGCCCACGACATACATTTATAGACTCAAACAAGTTTCTCTTGACGATTTATTTGTTTGATAATCAAAAGAGTTTGATTCAGCTAAAAGAAGGATATGCCCAATGTGCAAGATGGATAGTGGAAGTGTGTAACGATTTTTGAATAAGGTATTAGATATCTCTCTCGAGAATTATCACCCCATGTCACAGTCAATTAATGTTTGGTTGTTCAAGGTCTTTAAGAAAGCACTTGGATTAGTAGTTCTTATTTTAGAAATAAGAATCTATAGCGATAGATTTAACTTCTGTTAGATTATAGTTTACCTACATAGATGTGATGCTAAAAGGAGTTTAGCATAGATCGCGACAGGGGATACTGCTAGCCGGTGTTCTCAAGATCTATCTATTTTAGGACGTTTGTCCTAAAGATAAGGTGAAAGATGATGCTTATGGAAGGTTTCCATTGCTACTACGATAGGAACCATCATAAAAGCAATGCCAGATGTTCATACTTCATGAAGAGTCATGAGTAAGTATGAAAGTGAATCTGGTGAATGTAGAGACACTTGGACTGTACGTCATACTTCTCTACAACTGAGCCAAAAACACGGTATTGCCTTGGAGGCACAGTGGGAGCAATACATGGATCAAAGACGGTTCATTCCTGAACCTTGTGTAGTTCATCAAACTTTTCTATATAGCTGATATAGTAAGTGGATTCATTGCTTGGAGCAAGGACTAGGGTCTCGTCGGAGATTCATGTGTGTGTTGAGGCGGTTCCTTTGACTTGACCATAGGGAGCGTGATATGAAGATAGTCTGAGTCCCCACGGATAGCGATCTGTTTAAGGCTAGAGCTAGTTGCGAGTATTGCATGAGATTCTTGTGTTTCAACTTGGTCTTGTGTGTGCGAGTGATTGGTTTTAGGCCAAGTGGGAGATTGTTGGAATAGTGTCCTAAACCCAATCTGGTTGGACCGGATCCGACCGGGTCGGGTCATTTCTACTATTTCTTTTTGTTTATACATATATTAAATTGCTTTTCTGTTGTCAAATATATGTTCTTCTAAAGAACCAATTATGAATTGCTATATGATAAAGTCCTTGGTATTAAACTATGATAGAGAAACTATGATAGGCGATTATGGTTGATGAGATCTCTAATCACTTAAATAAGTTTGATACTTAAATGTCTCTAGGCTGATGTACTATTAAATAGGGCATTGATAGTATAAACAGGCTAGCACGTATTAGATGTCTTCTGTCATTAAGGGCAGGAATAGATCTCGTCTATCGAAGTGTAGAGACACTTAGACTGTACGTGGACGTGTATTAGAGAATGTGTACGTTAGACTAACCCACTTACACCGTTTAGTGTCACACTATGTGGCAGTTGTGTAATTATCCTTAGGACCGGAGTCTACAAGGCATCAAGGTGTGGATTGTCATGCTTTGACACTATTGAGGTTTCCCCTAGCCACGGGGTGATCATGCGGTAGTGATTGGGTGTGATACTGAATCATGCGGAGTATACATGTTTGGTTGTCTGGATTGCGTATAACAACATCTAGCCGGATTAAAATGTGGTTATAGTTGATAACCAATTAAGGAAAGTTTATCTCATGACTATAAAGGTTATAGTGGTAAATTAATATGGTGGTATTTATTTATAGAATTTTGTCCAGAAGGACAAAATTATCAAAAAATCGGGATAGAAGGAAACTGTAATTTAATAAGGACAAAAGTAACAATTATGAAGTAACAAATGTGGAATAGAGTAAATATGAAGAAAAAATTGTGAAACACAAAGTAACATTAACACGTGAAGTAACAATTCTAAAGTAACAATTGTGATTTTTGTCCTTTATAATAATGAAAATGTTACTTTTGTCCTTCCAGACCCATTTATTAATTTTTTTTGTCCTTGTGGCCCCTTTCCTCATTTATTTATTATGAATAAATATAATACAAGATATTAATTATGTTGATTAATTAAATATACACATAATGTGTGTGTGTCGAAATTTATTGTGTATATTGATACACGTGGATTTTGCAAATTAATTAATCATAGTATTATATTAACTAGTATTAATATAAGATATTAATATATATATATATATATATATTTGTGCTTCCAGCGTGTAGTGCATAATGGATATACATGTGCATGATTGTTTCCAAAATATATATTTATAGATTTATATTTGTAATATATATGTGATATATACACATGTGTAAATTGATTTAATGGTAATAAGATAAATATAGTCAATATAAGATATTGACAATATATTTGAAATATTTAATATAAGATATTGAATATTAATGAGATAAATCAATCAATTATTTTTTCCTTATTTTACTTGTAGAAGGTTTTCATCCACTCTACTCTACATTGGGGCGCCACATCCATTATAAATAGGAGGTGGGTGTCAAGCTCTTTTGTATTTTACAGCTCCAAGAGCTAATAGTTCTTGTGAAAAATAGAGAGAGTTTTGAGAGAGAGAAAAGACCGGTCTAGCAGCCGGATTTTTCCAGTATCAATCCAATGGTGGATTCCGGCGGGTTGTTCGTGAGGACTAGCAGTAGAGGCGAAACGCTTGCGCGGTTCTGTGCATCGCTCCTCTCCTTAGACGGTCAAAGCATCGATCTTTTAGATCGAGGAAGGTAACCACCGCCTTTAGCTTATTTGTTTATTGCTTAAACGAAGTCGATATTGGGTAAAAGGAAATCAAAATTTTGAATTCCGCTGCGTTCCCGCATAGATTTCCTAACAGTGTGTAGTCGGGTAAAAACTGGGTGAAGCATAGCTGTTATGAGTGAAGTGGTTTGGTTGAGCAGGGCCCCTTGAACCTCTTCGATCATAGGCATATGCATGAGTATGGGGGGAAGAACGCTGTGAAGTGTGTGCGGATGTTGATGGAGCGTTCTTAAGTGCGGTGGGTGCCTTTTTCCTTCTGTTTCTTCTTTTCTTTTTGATGGGTTGTGCGGTCGTGGTGTGTGCTAAGGCAATTGAATTAGGCTCCAAGACTTTGATTGAGGTGGGTGAGTTTTGTGTGTCGGATAAACCTTCCACACAAATATCCTTACCCATTGAAGAGTTGAGGGTTGTGTTTTGAGCTGAGTAATTTGCTCTTCAAGTCTTGAGATGACGTGCTTAAATGCCACAACCTTTCACTTCAAAGATTCATTCTCAATCTCGGTCGTTTGGTTCTTAAGTTTCAATTTGCTTAGTTCATTGGTTAAGGTGACAAAGTCGTCGTCTTGTTGCACCTTAAGTTTATTTAGTGTGTCATTATTACCCTTAAGTGTGAGGTATTCCTAGTTAATTGTTCATTAAGTATATGCAGTTATTCCTTAGTAGAGAAGAGTCGGATACCTCACTGCCACTTGAGTTCGTGGGTTATGAGAAACCCATAAAGCACAAGTTTTCCTTTTCAGATGTTTCAGACATATTGTCATTGTTTGATTCGTCACTTGCATCCCAAGTAGCCGCAATTGCTTTGCCACTTTTCTTGCCTTTGCCTTTTTGAGTATTTTTGCTCTTTTGACCGTATGTAGGCTTGGGCTTTCCATCTTTCTTATTAGGGCACTCGTTGGCAATGTGACCTTTCTGGTTGCATTCGAAACAAGTCATATCTTGCTTCCAGCCACTTTTGTTTTGGGACATAGAATTCCCGGATGATTTTCCTCTTCGGTCATTTTTCAAGAATATTCTAAACTTACGAACCATCATAGCGGTTTCTTCGTCATCTTCACTTTCATCATCCGCTTGTTCAGTTTCAGGTTCAGTTTCTTCATGAGCTTTCAGTGCCGGAACAGACGTCTCACGATGTTTGTGCTTGGGAGTGTTGAGATGCTGTTCGTAAACTAAAAGCGTAACGATAAGTTTATCTTTAGGGAGGACTGAGAGATCCTTTGCTTCCTCTATGTCCGTAGCCTTAGGTTCCCATATAGGAGGGAGGGAGCAATGTATCTTATAGTTCTGGTCCTCCATAGAGATGTCTTTACCAAGAGCGCTAAGTGCATTGACTATGTCCGTGAATCTATTATCCATGTCAATAATAGATTCATGCGGTTTAGCTTGGAAAGACTAGGCATGATTTAGCTGACTTAATTTAGACTTCTTAACCTTACTGGTGCCCTCATGATGTTTTTGGCAATCTCGCATGCGGCAACAACTCGGTTCTCGGAGGGACATAGAGAGTTGATAAGAATGGTGACGGCTTTAGCGTTCAAGGACATTTTTCTACAGTCCTCTTCGTTAAATTCATCCTCGGTCTTATTAACCTTCGTAGTGACTCTGGCTTCGGTGATGTCTTTTGTGGGAACAAACGGACCTTTGTTTATGATAATCCATAGTTGATAGTCCGTTTGTTGCACATGAGTCATCATCGAGCGTTTCCACTGAATAAATCCAAAACTGTCAAAGTACGGAGGCCTTACCAAGGATAAGCCCTGCCACGGGTTCATGGAGCTATTTAGGGAAGCCATTACAATGCAATAAAATGATATGCAACAAAAATGAAATGCAAGGATGTGAATGAATTACAATGCAATTTTTTATATTTTTTTTAAAAATATGATGTGAGTGTGTGATGAACAACACTTAAGCACACGGTAGGGATGTTTTACTTGGTTAAAAAAAACTACAAAAACAGAGATAGCAAAGACCACGGTAAATCAACGAAAATAATAGGCAATATTAATCACACCAAGAGATATCGTGAATATGATCACTAGGTGACCAAGCTCTGATACCAATTGTTGGATCGATAATGCGCAGAATACACTCTAGAAGGGGGGGGGGTGAATAAAGTGTAGGGAGTTTATACCACTTTTTAAATATAATATAATCAAGTTGGAGCAAAAATTCACAAGTTAATACAATTACTAATTGATTAAACCAGAAGCTATTTAATCAAGTTATTCGATTGTTTATTTTATACCTAAGTGATAAGGATTGTAAGTGTGATAGAGTATGCACAAATTCAGTTAAATACACACAAATACATGATGCACTAGAAAAGCTGAATCTATTGGTAAACAACAAGCCTTTTTAACAACATATACATAAGAAGTGAAATAAACACTCAAATATATATATATATATGATAAAAAACTGAGTTATCAATAGGTTTACAGAACTGAACCAAAAACTAAGGATAACAAAAAAAATACAGTTTTGGGACTGATCAAAATAGGATTAAGCTGAATACAGAATTGATTAAAATTGATCCTTAGATCAGTCAAGGGCACTGCTCAGACTGAAAATATCAGAGGAACTTTTAGTGATGATAAACACACTTAACTTTGAAGTTTATCATCTCTTAAATGCAGCCTAATTACCCAAGTTTCAGTGAGCACAACAAGTAGGGACCATACTAGACTGACCAATCAGTTTCAGCACTGAACTGAATATCAGATCTGAGTTACAACTCTGATCTGACTATCAAGGTTAGTATTGTAAGATCATAAATGATCAGCAGGTCCAAACTGTGGTGAAAAAGTAAAACTCAAATTAAAGTCCTATTACAAGGTGCTCAAAAAAGAAACTTGGATTCTTCAACGGATTTGTAGGCAGAACAGATGAACGGATTTTTGCAAGGATTTAGCAAGTAAGCATAGTAAATGGGTAGATTTTTAGGATGTAGATCACAAGTATATACACACTGAAAATTCCAAGCAGATATGGGGAGGACAGGACACACAGAGCCAAGACTCAGACTGATCATGCAGACTTATACAAATTCAATAATTCAGTCTGTCAGTCTTATTACCAAGGCAGTGAGAAGGTATATTAAGCCAAACTCACCAAAAGACACATCCTAAATTTTTTAAGTACAAGATAAATGATCAAATTGAGGTTTAGCACATCAAGATTTTCACTTAGATGATCAAAGCACAGTCAAGTACTGAGGTCAAAATCAGTTAGAGCCTTTTAATCAAGGCAGATTTTACCTACTGACTTTCTGTGGATTCAAACACCAAATGAATACAGACACCCTATGACTATTAGACTACACAAACATGTAGGTCACAGAAAGACACATACTGCAAGTCTTAAACTAAGTTCATGAATGACACAAGATCAGGGGTTAATAGAAGCTAGAATCTGAATTTCCAAATCCTCACTTAGGCAATCCTCAGACTAAAGTCCTTCTACACCAAAGATCTTAGAAACAGGGGTGCCTTAGTTTAATCAAGCAGTCAACACAGATGCAGTTAACAAAGTAGTAAAATAATTCTGGATTGATTACCTTCACAGGGAAGAACACCAATACAGAAAACTTACAAGCTATACAAGCTATACACACCAATCCCAGAATCCTGTGTATAGCTTTAGCCAATCCACAAGCTATACACACTCCTTTTGAGATTCCAGCCGATTCACTATACTTCAGGCAAGTATGTGAACCCTTGACCACACTTCTAACTGTTAGGTGTAATGCCCGAAAGACAATTTTGTAATTGTTTTATTTAATAAATGAAATGATGTTATTATTCAAATTTATTATTCTCATATTCACCGATGTGACAATAGTATTTACACTACAGAAAACCCTAAGTATATCGTTTATGTAATCACTTAACTCAGTGTATGGTATATACACGGGAGGATTGAGTTAGTGAAGATGTACTTAAAATACAATTAGCCCGTAGTGAAGTTAATCGAGAGTATCGGGTCTCTCCTTTAACGTGCTATTAATGCGCCCGGAACACAATAGGTGTGATTGTCTTATCCGGACTTTCGGTTAAGAGAACCTAATGGGGCATTTATATATGATAGATATATCATATAGGGCTGGACCGATTTGATTAGAGTTCACGATATAATTCCGTAATCCAGAAGTCTTATCGAATCAATGGATGATCATATTTATGGATATATCTTAATCCTGAGGTGATCACAGTCAACTGCTTGAATCAGTATGAGGTTTGACTTGACGGTTAAGGATTACACTGAGTCTGTGGTCTGAATTACCCCGTCTTGGCATTGTACTGGATTGAGTGAGTAGTCTGTGTTATCACAGATACGGAATCCATTCCTTCCATTTATGGAAGTAGATAGACAGTTCCCTTATTTGTTAGCCCTAAGAAAATGATCGACCCCGGGAGTTCACATTTGACTAATTAGTTACTAGTCAGTTATGTGCACTAATTGATCACTAGGGGGTTAATGGTAAATAAGGATAAGAGGTTCTAAAAAGGGTTAACGGAAATTTCCCGATTTAGAATGAACAGTCTATAGAGGATTAATCCATATGTAATGATTATATCAATTGACGCTTATTATTATTCTCGTGAGGAGATAAATATAATCTTATAATCGGAGGAGTGCAGTCACGGGATTATGGTGGAATATTCCTGTGATTGATTTATCGAATATAATTATTCTGTTCGTAAGATAATTATTTATTTAATCTATCGGAGCCGCTGATTATTAGTCCATGGTCCCCGACGTGCCTCCTAATATAGCATAGCTATTCTCGGACGTCGAATCCTAATAATATTAATTTAGTTCTTGTTGGACTTTATTAAAACGATATGTGAATTAATTGTTTAGTGGACTATTAAATTAGTTGGGCTAAATAATTAAATACACGGAAAAGACATTTTTCGTGGACTCGGCCCGAATTGGTGTGTTGACCTAATTTTTGGTCAAATATATTGAAAAGGTGCGTGACCTTAATTTTAAAGAAAGGTGCGCATGCAATTTATATTATTTAATTATTAAGAAATTAGTTTTCTTGGATAATTATTTAATGTGTGATTTATCTTTTATTTGTTAAATGATAAATCATGGAATATTAGATAATAATATGATTTATCCTAATCTGTTTGGGATAATTATTTTATTTATCTTTTATTTGGAAAAAGGGTTAATGTAATAATTATCTCTTAATTATTTAATCCTTGGAGGACAAGGATTACTCTCCTATATAAAGAGAGTTCTCCTAAGCCTTAACACACACAATATTTTCGAGTTCCACCTCTTAGAGAGGAGGAAGAAATTTTCGGCCAAGGGGAGTTAAGGGGAGAATCTTGGAGATTTTCCGGGTAGCATATCGGAAGGATTCGAGACGAGAATTTCCTTCCACCGGGAGTTGCTTGGATCACACGTACGGAAGATCGTGGTGCTCTTCACATCATTGTTCAATCTTCTTGTTGCGGTTCTTCGAATTGGATTTAGAGATCCAATAGGTATGTACTACAACCCCCTTGTAGATATAGATCTAGTTTTTTTATTACGTATATATTATAGATCTAGATCCATAAAATCGCTTCCGTTGCGGATGGTATTACTAACAGTGGTATCAGTCGCCAAGGTGATCTATATTTATACGTATAAAATATTAGATCTAGGAGTGGTAAAACATGTAGATTTTTTTGTCCCATTTTTTTTAAAAAGGGGCCGACGCATGCATGATTAATTTTTATGTTATGAATGTCTTGGTTGAAGAGATGGATTGGGGTTGGTACTGTTTACTCGTTAGATCTATTGTAGCTCCTTTGTTTAGCAACAATTGAGCATAGGAATTGTATTTATTTCATGTCAATTTTCGAAATTTATTTGTAAAAGTAGCATCTTTTATTGTAATTTTAAATATCCGGGCTGGAAAAGATGAAGATCTTGCTGGAAAATTGAAGATCAAGACGAAACCCAAGGTATGAACGAGGAGAAACGGATAAAATTTTATTAAAAACTGCTACAGGACTTTCTGCGACGCTGAAAAGCGTCGCTATAAGTCCTGTTTATAATTAAATGCATGCGGCTAGGGTTCTACATGCATGCGGCTGCATGATAATTTTGGTAAACCTAATTTCCATCTCAATTACTGCCGTATGGCAGAGAAAAAAAAATATTTTTTTGGAAAATATTTTTTTTGGTACGTAGCCGCATATAATAAAATATATATATGATTAATTATAATAAATTGGATTTATTTAATTAAAAAGACCTTTTCTCCTCTCGGGTGTTCGTGGATCGTGATCCGGCGGTTCGAGTTCAAGATTCGAAGATCAAGACTCGAAGACAACAAGATTGTAATTTATTTTTCCTAGAATAGATTAGATACGGGGGTACCAACAATCCATCTCGGTGTTTAAATTTTCCGCAATTTTATTTTTTATGTGTTTGATCATAAAATAGATATAAAATCGGAATTGCCATGACATGCATCATATCATAAATCCACTCCATGCATACATGTAGCATTTTAATTTTGGTAATTAAAATAGGCATGTATACAAACTCGTGTAATTAGTTGAAATTTAATTAATACGTGGTAATTAATAAATTTAGTAACTAATTAAAGATCCGAGGACGGGTTATGAAATCGTTAGCCTTTCGGTGTGTGTTCTCGGTGAACCGCCTTAAAGCTCAAACGAGATCACGTTTTCGATTCGTAGTGTCTACGAGATTGAATGATGGTAAAAGAACAACAAATCTTGGATAAAAACGGTTCGCTTATAGGTTGGGTGGTCAATTGAGCTTCGCTCGAACGACTTAACCCTCCTAGTGTGATGTATGCACGGGGTTCCGGCAAGACTAAGCCAAACCGAGAGCGGAGGGGTGATTCCTTCTAATCTCAATAGGGCTCTCTTGACCCGACTTCGTCCGACTGTCACATATGTTCCAACGAATAGGACGGGTAGGCTTGCCTACGTTACCGACACCATTCGGAATCCTTGATTTGATGTGCTTTTATGTTAACATCAAAAAGACGTGGTTAGTTAACCCACCACCACTTCCAAATTATTGAGTGGGAGCGGGGGAGGCGACAGCCAACCCCACGGCCTCTACTATAGATACAAGTAAGTGAGATAAGGGTGACGCCTCGCGGTTCTTTGATTTCGTCCCCCTACGGATGGTGTTCACCCCTATCAACATTCATGGCTTGGTCTCCGAAAGGATAGGATTTCTGGGTACTCGTCGGGTCACTGACCTATCCTACGACGGCACACTCGGGGCGTACCTAAGAGATCCGATATAGTAGGTCACACTCATCAAGGGTATTCTTGATAATACCTAGGCTAAAAAAGGAAGGTAGTCAATGAATAAAGGGATGTTCGATTCTCGTGGGATGTTCGATTCTCACAAGTTATTCATTGATGAGATTGTCTCAATTTAACCGTCATCTCTTTGACCTACCCTACGGCGGCACTGAGATGCGAGGTTAAAACCTTGGAATGGTAGAGTAGACTTAATTTTAGTTTACAATTCCTAAAATAAATATAGTAGTGTTAAACTTGAATTAATATATGTCATTTTATTTACAGCATTATATCCCTTACTAAATTGCTTAAAATTTATAATTGACTAGTATTGACTTCGTTAAAAAGTGGAAAGTAACTAGGACGTTGAACTAGTTAATCGATAATGCAAATTATTTTTCAAAAGAGATATTTTCTCTTAAGCCTTTTAAAAACCAGAGTGACATATAGGCATGTCACTAGTGTCATTCGTGTCAAACGGAAGACAAACTTAGTTTGATCAAAGGTGATTTCGGACTTTGAAATTCTTCTAGTGAATTTTCAGTGTGTAGTGACTACACACGTAACCGTTCTAATTGAAAAATCGGAAAATCATGAACTGTTGCTAGTTAGACGATATTTGGAATCGATGAACTAGTGGGAGTTTTATGATTTGTATTTTTCTGGAAACATTAGAACTGTGTAAGTGTTTACACGAGAGATTTTCAAATTGAAAAATTGGAAAATCATAAAGAAGCATTCTTTGGTTAGACGGTATTTGGAACCGATAAACTAGTGGGAGCTTTAATGTTATGATTTGTTGTTTTTCTAGTATATTAGAAAATCCGACAAGTCCGGACAAGTAACACTCGAAATAGACATCCCACGGTTCAAGAGTAGTGTCTACTCACACGAACTGCTAGTTCAAAACTGTTTCCATTTACGGAAAGTCAAGAATGGGAGAGTATGTCTAAGAGTGTTAGTCATCTAAAACTGAGTTGATTTTAAGGCTAAACTGAAAACCATAGGATAAGGATAGTGATTTCGGATCACCAACCTATGAATCCTTGGTGATTTTCTCATAGACTATGTTCTTTGGAAGAACAAGATAGTTATGCATTAACGATTAATAGACTAGACAACGGGTAGTAATTTTAGCTATAAATAGTGGGAGTGATATGAGGAAATGAATCTCGGATTCAATCCTTGGATATCGCGGAAAATTTATTTTCGGTTTAAGATTCGTTGGAACGAATGGATTTACCTTCTATTCGATAATTTGTTTGTCGTATAGGAAGTGAATATACCATTTGTAGTACGAATCCAAGACTCGGACTTTTGTTTGATAAAGTCAAAACCACTTACAACTGCTGAAATAAGTATATAAAACACATCTTAAGAACTATTAAAAGCAATTGGTTTCTATATTTAGATAAACACTTCTTCATTTTCCACAGTTAGTGCATAGTCCCTAAAAGACAAGACCTGAAGACTGGTTCAGGGTGATTCCTTTCTCCCAGTCTGGTTAGATTGTCTTAAAGGTTCAATGACTAATTTTACTTTCAATCGGGAAAGGATAATGGTTATAAAGAAGTAACATAGCTTGTTCATGACGACCTTCGGGGTTTGATGAAAGATACAAGCTAGTAGGGGCTTATGAGTAGTGACTTCTAGTCTGACAACTACTCAAACACTCCGGTAAGTTTATCCAAAATATTCAAAGGTGTCTCTGATTTTGTCGGAGATGGAGTATTCTATACTCGAAATGGGCCATCACATAGTCCTAGGGACCGATGCTGGGTCGCCTCATAGTGAAATGCTTTCACTAAGGAAGAAACCACTGAATTGCCTTTACATAGTTGTAGATGTGCCACAATACACTGCTTAACTCAATAAAGATATTGGAAGTGAAATAACGGTTTACATTGAAGTGTAGAACCGAGAAGTCTACCTAGAATGTGCTTTGGAATTAACGGATAATGAGTGGATTCGGTTCACCCAAATTTCGTCAATATAAGCATTTAGCACATGATGCTTGATGGTTTGACTGGGAATTTCGCGTACACGTTCGGTCAGTGACCAATCGTTATATATCTTGTAGCATTGAGAAAAAGGTTCGTTATCAGATTCTTGACATCGGGAAGGGACGCTTATCTTGTTGCATCCTTTCGATAGAATCCATGAACAAGAAAAACCTTGAACCTTGAAGTACGTTTACTCAAGGTAGTTACTAACCGATTAAAATCGACCACATCCAACATCGGTTGTTGGTGATAACACTAAATACTACTAAACTAGATCGAATTTCGATCCATCCGGTAAGTATTGGGAGTATGGTTTATCCATTACCCATTACAGCTTCGCGGACTTTGTAGTCGAGGATCGATTGATGACCTATGGCTCTTTTGTGAGCAAGATAGGATTCGATAATAGAGGTTGGTTTAATAGCCATAACCCCGTGAATGGAGTTCGGTACTCCGCTTCGTTCATACTCTTGTAGAACCACCGAGCGTCTCGGGCCCGGTGGGAGTAATTGGATCTACATGGAAGAGAGTAGAATGAATACGAAAGTTTATCTTTCGAGCAAAGCTTGAGTGGTCTAGTGGTAATTCCCTAAGAAGTAGAGAGTTAATCAGACGTTGGACTCTCTTACCACTTAGTATTGCATGATTTCGTTCAAAAGCGAGAAAATAGGGGTGATTTCCCGAGATTTTCTTGCCAAACAAACGGAATCTGGATTCATTCGGAACGAAGGGTATTGCCTTATGAACTTATGACAGGATGACCGTCAAGGCTTATGTCCTTTGTGGATAAAAGCAAACCTCTTGGTCATTGGAAGTCATATATTTCTATAATATATGGATTTGACCGAATATTGATAAGTCTTTTGAAGTCCGGATATCAATTTTTTAGTACGGTAGTGAATATATACATATATATTAGTGTTTGTGAAGGATAACACCGCACCGAGTTGGAATCAACATGGGTGTGTTATCTCGAAGTCGAAATCGACAATGCCACAATTCTCTCGTAACGAGAGATTTGGACAACATTCTACGAGTTTGACTCGGTCGAATTCATTAGAATCGATCCTTCGGTTTCCCATCCATCTTATTGGTTAAGATGATGCATCCGTGTATGCAACATTCAACGAGGAAGTTCTACCCTATGCCTCAGGAATGACTCTCTAAATCTTCGGATAAAGAGAAATGGGATGGATTCTCTTTATGACAAGAGATGGTCAGGTTGTTGAACGTCAATTTTGATCGAATCTTACATTCGGCGCTTAACAAAGCAAGTTTAGCATGTCCTTTAGTATCTTGAGAGAACGAGGAATAATATGCGGGCATATTCAATTGTGAACTTGGATATGTGAGAATACACTGGTTCTGACTTTGTGTCAGATTAAGGATGATCGTTAAGTCAATCTCGGTCTCAGTGTTTACTCTTGTGTTGAAGCTATTGCCTGGAAGAATCCAGCAACGCCAACTCGACTTTAACTAGTTGGGTGATTAGCGGCTTTTGTAGTAGCTAGAGAGGCGATATAGCTTAAGGATTTCCTTTTCATATCTGGGAGTGATTCTAGATTTGGAAAGCCGATACCACATCATTGTGCAAACGATGAAGGGGTAGCTTATAAGGATTTCCGAAATCACTTGAGTTCAAGAGCATATTGGGAAAGTACCACATGATCAGATGGACCGGCGACGTTTCGATTCTACGGATCGCCTCGAGCCAACAACCTGATTGATCATTAAGACCCATGACATTCAGATATAGGTGCTCCCCGAGCCACTGACCTATCCTACGACGGCATACTCGGAGTGTACTTTGGAATATGAAATGGTTATGATAAGTTTTGTGGGTACTAAAATACGGGATGAGTATCCATTGCTTTAGAGCAAGTGGGAGATGTAGTTTGCTGTAGTTTTAAATAATAGGGTGTGCTCTAAAACAATTAATCACATGCTTTCGTGCAAGTGGGAGATTGTTAGGTGTAATGCCCGAAAGACAATTTTGTAATTGTTTTATTTAATAAATGAAATGATGTTATTATTCATATTTATTATTCTCATATTCACCGATGTGACAATAGTATTTACACTACAGAAAACCCTAAGTATATCGTTTATGTAATCACTTAACTCGGTGTATGGTATATACACGGGAGGATTGAGTTAGTGAAGATGTACTTAAAATACAATTAGCCCGTAGTGAAGTTAATCGAGAGTATCGGGTCTCTCCTTTAACGTGCTATTAATGCGCCCAGAACACAATAGGTGTGATTGTCTTATCCGGACTTTCGGTTAAGAAAACCTAATGGGGCATTTATATATGATAGATATATCATATAGGGCTGGACCGATTTGATTAGAGTTCACGATATAATTCCGTAATCGAGAAGTCTTATCGAATCAATGGATGATCATATTTATGGATATATCTTAATCCTGAGGTGATCACGATCAACCGCTTGAATCGGTATGAGGTTTGACTTGACGGTTAAGGATTACACCGAGTCCGTGGTCCGAATTACCCCATCTTGGCATTGTACTTGGATTGAGTGAGTAGTCCGTGTTATCACGGATACGGAATCCATTCCTTCCATTTATGGAAGTAGATAGACAGCTTCCCTTATTTGTTAGCCCTAAGAAAATGATCGATCCCGGGAGTTCACATTTGACTAATTAGCTACTAGTCGCTTATGTGCACTAATTGATCACTAGGGGGTTAATGGTAAATAAGGATAAGAGGTTCTAAAAAGGGTTAACGGAAATTTCCCGATTTAGAATGAACAAAATATGGAGGATTAATCCATATGTAATGATTATATCAATGGACGCTTATTATTATTCTCGTGAGGAGATAAATATAATCTTATAATCGGAGGAGTGCGATCACGGGATTATGGTGGCATATTCCTGTGATTGATTTATCGAATATAATTATTCTGTCGTAAGATAATTATTTATTTAATTTATCGGAGCCGCTGATTATTAGTCCATGGTCCCCGACGTGCCTCATAATATAGCATAGCTATTCTCGGACGTCGAATCCTAATAATATTAATTTAGTTCTTGTTGGACTTTATTAAAACGATATGTGAATTAATTGTTTAGTGGACTATTAAATTAGTTGGGCTAAATAATTAAATACACGGAAAAGACATTTTTCGTGGACTCGGCCCGAATTGGTGTGTTGACCTAATTTTTGGTCAAATATATTGAAAAAGGTGCGTGACCTTAATTTTAAAGAAAGGTGCGCATGCAATTTATATTATTTAATTATTAAGAAATTAGTTTTCTTGGATAATTATTTAATGTGTGATTTATCTTTTATTTGTTAAATGATAAATCATGGAATATTAGATAATAATATGATTTATCCTAATTTGTTTGGGATAATTATTTTATTTATCTTTTATTTGGAAAAAGGGTTAATGTAATAATTATCTCTTAATTATTTAATCCTTGGAAGACAAGGATTACTCTCCTATATAAAGAGAGTTCTCCTAAGCCTTAACACACACAATATTTTCGAGTTCCACCTCTTAGAGAGGAGGAAGAAATTTTCGGCCAAGGGGAGTTAAGGGGAGAATCTTGGAGATTTTCCGGGTAGCATATCGGAAGGATTCGAGACGAGAATTTCCTTCCATCGGGAGTTGCTTGGATCACACGTACGGAAGATCGTGGTGCTCTTCACATCATTGTTCAATCTTCTTGTTGCGGTTCTTCGAATTGGAATTAGAGATCCAATAGGTATGTACTACAACCCCCTTGTAGATATAGATCTAGTTGTTTTATTACGTATATATTATAGATCTAGATCCATAAAATCGCTTCCGTTGCGGATGGTATTACTAACACTAACTTCATAAAAGAATTGAGCAAACTTTTGAAAGTAGAAAAGTGGGATTATAAAATGCTTTTTAACTAATGATGAAAAAGCTTGGTGTGAGTGACTATTTATAGAGTGAGACAGTGAAAGGTCCTAAGAGTCTAAGATTGAACAGTGTAAAACCAGAGATTTGAAATGAAAAAAAAGATTTTGGTTTAACATTCAACAACACAAGGGGGACTCAGACAACAAACCAAACTGATACAAGCGTTTCGTTCTTTCCTTGTAAATCCTTGCATTCTCATACGCTTGAAGTCTGAACTCTTCCAATCTATTCAACTCTAGCATTCTCTTTTCACCGGCTAAATCCTCATCCATGTTTAGAAACCTCGTAGCCCACAGTGCTCGGCGCTTGAGTTCTACCGGTAAATGACATGTTTTTCCAAACACTATCATATATGGTGACATCCCAATCGTGGTCCTATACGCTGTTCTGTACGCCCACATGTTGTCATCTAATTTCAAAGACCAATCTTTCCTCGTGGGATTCACAGTTTTCTCCAAGATTCTCTTAATCTCTCTGTTCGTCCCAATCGTGGTCCTATCTCTCTGTTCCAAACACTATCATATATGGTGACATCCCAATCGTGGTCCTATCTCTCTGTTCGTGACTTCTACCTGTCAACTCGTCTGGGGTGATACGCTGCTGCAATCTGATGTCTTACCCCATATCTCATCATCAGCTTCTCAAACAACCTATTACAGAAATGACTCCCTCCGTCACTAATTATGGCTCTAGGCACACCAAACCTCATCAAAATGTTTTTCTTAAGAAATCTCAGGACAACCCTGGCATCATTAGTAAGTGAAGCCACTGCTTCCACCCATTTGGAAACATAATCGACTGCTACTAGGATGTAACGATTTGATTCTGACGATGTGAATGGTCCAACAAAATCAATTCCCCAAACATCAAATACTTCCACTTCCAAGATACTCTGCAGTTTCATCTCATTCCACTTAGAAATGTTACTAGTCATTTGGTAGGAATGACAGGACCTTGTAAACTCGTAAGTAGATTTATGAATTGTTGGCCAATAGAATCCACACTGCAGTACCTTCACTGCTGTCTTATCTAGCCCATAATGACCTACAGCTTCTCTCGCATGACACATGTGCAAAATACTTGGAATCTCATCATCATGGATTCATCTCCTAAGAATGGCATCAGGGCACAATTTGTATAGGTAGGGATCGTCCCAATGTTAATACTTCAGATATGTGAAGAACTTCTTCTTATCCGCATTCGTGAACTCCGGTGGTAGGTACTTCCCTACTAAGTAATTGACAATGTCGGCAAACCAAGGGTATACCTTGCCCACTCTTGATGTATGATATCGGGTCTAAGATTCAACTCTAACGACCACTGAGATGGAAAACAGTTGTTCATCAGGAAAGCTTTCGTTCATCTCAGTCGGTTGCTCTTCTTCTAGCAAAGTTAATCTTGACAGGTGATCAGCCACCTGGTTCTCAAATCATTTCTTATCTTTAATTTCCACATCAAACTCTTGTAAGAGTAGAATCTATCTCAATAATCTCGGCTTGGAGTCTTGTTTGGTTAGAAGGTATTTCAAAGCTGCATGGTCAATGAATACTGTGACTTTCGATCCTATCAGATAAGGTCGAAATTTGTCAAATGCGAAGATGACAGCTAAGAGTTCCTTCTCTGTAGTCGCATAATTCCTCTGGGCACTGTTAAGGGTACGGCTGGCGTAATAGATAAGCTTAAAGATTTTATCCTCCCTTTGTCCCAGGGCTGCTCCAACTTCCGTATCGCTTGCATCATACATAAGTTCAAAAGGTTTATTCCAATATGGTGCTACCAGAATTGGGGCGGTTATAAGCATTTGCTTTAATGTGTGGAATGCTTTCTTGCACTCTTCTCCAAATACGAAAGGTACATCCTATGCAAGTAATTCAGTCAAAGGTCTAGAAACTTTAGAGAAGTCCTTGATAAACCTCCTATAAAATCCTGTGTGGCCAAGAAAGGCTCGCAACGTCTTCAAGTTCGTTGGAGGGGGTAACTTCTCTATCACCTCTTCTTTGCTCTATCAACTTCCATTCCTTTCTTTGAAATTCTATGTCCCAACACTATTCCTTCTGTAACCATGAAATGACATTTTTCCCAGTTGAGTACAAGGTTGGTCTCTTCACATCTCTTTAACACTTTACTCAAATTGTCCAAGCATTTATCAAAGCTATTTCCAAACACAGAGAAATCATCCATGAAAATTTCCAGAAAATCTTCCACCATGTCCGCAAATAATGACATCATGCACCTTTGGAATGTTCCTGGTGCATTACATAACCCAAAAGGCATGCGATTGTACGCAAATGATCCATAAGGACATGTGAAAGTTGTTTTCTCGCGGTCCTCGGAGGCAATATGGATCTGATAATAACTAAAATATCCATCTAAGAAACAATAAAACGCATGACCGCTTAATCTTTCCAACATTTGATCAATGAATGGTAGGGAAAATGATCTTTACGTGTTGCATCATTAAATTTCCTGAAGTCTATGCAAACTCGATGTCCAGTAATTAGTCTTATTGTGATTAAATCATCAAACTCGTCAGGTGGTATAGTGAATCCTCCTTTCTTGGGCACCACATGAATCGGGCTCACCCACTCATTGTCTGCAATTGGGGAAATGATTCCCATCTCCAACATTTTTATGATCTCTTCCTTAACAACATCCTTCAGCTATGGTGTCAACCTCCTCTGAGGTTGTGCTACCACATTCTTTTCAGGGTCCACAGAGATCTTATACATGCACACCGATGGACTTATTCCTCTAATATCTGCAATGGTCCACCCAAACGCTCCCTTTTGCTCTCTTAGTACTCTCAAAAGTTTCTCCTCCTCTAAAGGTGATAATGACGCTGAAATTATAAGGGATAGAGTATCATCTTGTAAGTACACGTACTTCAGGTGAGAAGGCAAAGGTTTCAACGTTAAGTTCCTTGGTGGATCTTCTAACAATCATCTTAACAACTTACCAGTCAATTGCAAGTCAAAGAACTTGTGCCATGAAGGTCTGTGAATGGTTCCTCCTAAATCCACAGAGGATATAGGCTCTATTTCTTGCACTTGACCTTCACTACACCCAGACCAGGTTTCCTCATAACTTTTTCTTCCTTCAGGAGCAAAGTCTCTGCTACTTCAAGGTCTAGTGCCACTTGCTGATATAATTCCATCACAAGCTCGTCTATGGCATCTAGCATGTAGCATGCTTCTCCTTCATCTTTAGGGTCTCATTGAATTCATCACATTGAACACTACCATGTCCTCATTCACTCTCAGAATCATCTCACCTTTATGAAAATCTATCAATGTTTTGCTCGTAGCTAGGAAAGGTCTTCCTAAGATCAATGGAACATCGTGATTAGCTTCAATGTCTAGCACCACAAAGTCTACTGGGAATACAAACTTATCAACTATCACCAAAACATCCTCCACCACTCCACAAGGTTGCTTCATAGACCTATCTGTTAATTGAAGGGTTTCAACTCCTTCATGCCTAACTTATGAAATATGGAGAGTGGCATCAGATTGACACCAGCTCTAAGATCACATAATGCTTTGTTCAGGCATACTCCTCCAATTGTGCATGGTATGAGGAAGCTCCCAGGATCTTTACACATAAGAGGCAGTTTGTGTTGCAACACTGACAAGCCTTCCTCGTTCAGGAAAATGGTTTCAAGGTCTGACAATTTCCTCTTGGTAAAGATGGATTCTTTCAAGAATTTTGCATAATCTGGCATTCCGGCTAGAGCTTCTACCAAAGGTATATTTACTTACAGCTTTTTAAACATCTCTATAAACTTTTTATAACGCGCATCATCATTATTCGGCTTATATTTCCTAGGGGGATAGGGTAAAGTAGCAGGATTAATAGTTACAGTTCGTGAAGACTTTCCTGCTGACTGCTGCTGCTCTGCCTGCTTGTCTGCTGAAGTTTCAGACTCCCGGTTTACCGGAGAAGTCTCTCCGGTTACCAGCCCCTCTCTTTCTCCAGATTCTGATCCGTTCTCCTGCTGACTGCTTTTTGGTTCTTCCTAGACAGTTGGTATAACTGGTCCAGGCAGCTCCTTTCCGCTTCTGGTCCTGATTGCCTTCATGTCCTTCGGATTTTTCTCAGTATTACTTGGCAATCCTCCCGGAGGACAGGCTGACACTTGTTCTGCAATCTGTCCCACTTGGGGCGATGGATTCTCCACTAATGCCTCTTGATTGGTCATTCTGATATGATTCTTCTGACAATACGTGGTGAAGTTTGTATTCAGCTCAGTCATGGATTTCGTAAGTTGATTGACCGTGTCGGTCACAGCTGTGCTCATTTTATCCATGGCTTCTTCCCAACCACCGGACTTGTTGAATTGAGCCATGAATCCACCATTTTGTCTCTGTCTCTCTCCACCGTTTCCATTGCTTTGTCGAAAACCCCCATTAGGGTCGCTCAGTCTAAAACCAGGGTGGTCGTGAGAACCTGGGTGATATCCGCCCCCATAAGGATTTCCTTGCCTCCCGATATAGTTCACGTCCTCAGTGTTGGTTGCCTCTATATTTTGAACTTTCTCAATCTTGGCTATGCGATCTTGCATGCCATCTATCTTCTCATTCATTGCCATTAGCTGGTATAAGATCTTTTGAGAAGTATCTTCTCCAAATACACCTTCAGCTACTTTGGCCGTTTCAACTTGATGTGTTCCCCATTGACTTGTGTTTACGACTAATTTTGTGGTTTTTATCGCTTTATTCCGTAACAATATTCTTCGTATTTTATTACATTTTATAGAAAAGTAGGAGTTTAATTGAAATATTGAGGGGTTGTGTATGAAAAGGATTGAAATGCAAATTCGAGCTATTTATGTGGTTTATTAGTCATTTTCTATCTATATATATATTTCTACAGTTTGCATGTTTTTACCCCCTTGTAGATAAAGATGAGAAAATCACTTTTTAACCAAGTTGAACGCACGTTTGATGTGGCGTCCAGTGGACGGGCGTTTGAAGTACCGGACGGGCGTCCAGAAGGAGATTTTTGATTCAGAGTTTGATGATTTTTAGTGGACGAGCGTCCAAATTAAAGAAGGACGGGCGTCTGACGTGACTCGGCCCGATTCGAAGATTTGACTGAAGCTTGGACTGGCGTCCACCCTTCTGGACGGGCGTTCAAGGCCGACTTAACCCTAGCCGCCTTAAAATTCTATAAATATCAGCGTGTATTAAACCCTAGGAGACATCTCATACGCATTATTCACTCACAACAAACCCTAGCAGCCGCATATCCTATAGAGAAAACAAGAAGATGAACTCTTCCATCCCAACAATCATGATCACCAACATGATTGTTGGCTAAGCAATTCGCGGTGGGACAACGGATGAAACCGATCAACATCAACACCAACTAGAGAGATTTCTGCTGTATTTTTAGTGAGTTAAGTTACGGTTTTTCGTCAATTGAATATCGTTTTATATTGTCTACCTTTTGTTTGAATCGAAATATTGATAAAACTACTTTTATGCTTTGAATTTATATGAGAATATTGTTCAAGCTTTGGTTTATTTCAATTGATGCAATTAGTTGTAATTCGAGAGATCATTTATAATTAATTGAGTAGAGTATTGGAGACGATCTCATGATCTTATTTTGCATGCCGTTTAGTTTTGCTTGAGAAAGAAAACGAAACCCTAGAATTTGTTTAAAGGAATTTAATCGAATTCGTGATAGATCATTACTAAAAATCGTATCTTTAACTTGCCATCTAGTTGGGGTTGGGTTGGTTGATTGGTGGATTCCTGTTGCCTTGCTGTTTCCTTTTAATTACTTGATAAATCGAATAGTTCGTATCAATTTGATTGCTACGTTTAGTTATTTTAAAAACCCTAGCTTCTACCTGTTTTTCTGCATATTTTCTGCATTTAGATCGTAATTGGACGCCCGTCCACCCTTGGTGAACGCCCTTCCATAGTCGAATTTTCCTGTTTCCTGTTTTAGTTTAGTTTTACTCATCGTTTTTTATATTATAGTTAGTATAGACCTTAGTTTTAGATAATACTTTGTGACATAATCGATATAATAATTGCACTTTAATCCGATAGACATTCGACTCCCTTAGGACGACACGTTAACACCCTATACTACGAACCTTATACTTGGGGTGTTTCGGTTTATAAATTTAAAACGAGTTTTTACCGAACAAGTTTTTGGCGCCGTTGCCGGGGAGTCGGTAACGGTTGTCGGATTCTTCATAGTGCAGTTTTCTGTGACAAAAGGGATCGCTTTAGCACACGGTAGTATTTTGGCCGTAACTTTCGGCTCGAGTGTCTGTTTGGCGCGCAGGACCCCAATTCGGAAAGCTCGTTCCGACGCCAACGACATGTTGAATGCCAGAGGCCGTTCGACACCGTTTTCGAGGTCAAAATCTGCTGTTTTCCCCTCCTTTTTGGCCCTAGAAGATTTGAACACGTTTTTTTTTTACCGTCTTAGTGTCTTTTCTGTTTTAAATTTTTTGTAGGTAGGTTTCTTTTCTCGTTTCTGTTTCCAGATCTTTTCTAAATTCGAAAATATAAAAAAAAAAAAAAAAGAAACTTTCTAACCGGGCGTCCATCCTTTCAGACGCCCGTTTGTTCTAATTTTTTTTTCTCTGCATCGTTTAAGCTGATCAGACGAGCGTCTGAATTACCAAACGCTCGTCCAGACTTTAAACACCCGTCTACCCCCCATCTGTCTTCTGAACAAGTGTTCACTTCCTGAATCCTCTCTGAACTAGCGTTCACTTACACTGAACGCCAGTTCAGTCTCTGAAAATTTCACTTTTCTTTTCTCTTCTCTTCTCTTCTATCTTTCAAAACTTCTAAATCCTCCAATCTTCTCTGAACTCGTTCTCATCAACCCTACGGTTGATTTCTTCCTTTTCTGCTCTTCTGGTTTATGCAAACCAGGAGTAAGAAAGGACCTCTCATCTTTAATCCCAAGCCTGAGCGATCTATTCTCAGGAGAAAGCTCTTCCCTGATCCAGACATTATGGCTAATGAAGTTCAAAATCCAGATCCTGAAGCCCAAATGAATCTGATCCTTCAACAGATGCAGGCAATACAACAACCACAGAATCAACAAGCTGGCATAAATAATCAGTTTCAACAATTCCGTCAAAACCAGCTAAACCAGTTAAACCAAGACCCCTACGCTCCCTATCTTGACCAAGACTTTCTGGAAGGGCATAGACCAATTCGCCCTCCAAACATGGGGCACGCGAACTTCGATCTGAAAAATGGAGTGGTAGGACTAGTCCAGAATAGTTCTTTTCATGGCACTGCTGATGAAGATCCTCATGACTTCTTGTCCACCTTCGTTCAAATCTGCGAAGCAGGCCATTATCCGGGTGTTGATTCTGAGATTGTCAAGTTAAAACTCTTCCCGTTTGCTCTAAAGGGTGAAGCAGACCGTTGGTTCAAATATTTAGCCCATCATTCTCTCCGTACCTTGAATGATGTCAAAAGAGCCTTTGCTCTGAAGTTTGTCTCACCAGGGACAATCATGGACATGAAAAGGGAGATAGCCACATTTGAACAACTTGATGGTGAGAGTGTGGGGAAAGCATGGGAGAGACTAAATATGTTGATGAGGAAGTGCCCCAACCATGGATACAGGAGACATGAGCTACTAGAGTTCTTCTATAGAGGTGTCTCTCAACCAAATAGAGACTTCCTTGATTCAACTGCTCATGGATCATTCCTAGGGGTAGGTGATGACGCTGCTTACAGGGTAGCTGAAACTATAGCCAAGAATAACATGTGGTCAAGTCCTAGGAAGACCAATGTTAGTGGGAATAAGAAGGAATCTGCTGCGAGCAATTCTGAGACTAAGGTGTTAGTTGCCCAAATGGAAGTAATTAGCAAGCAGCTAGCCGAGTTACAAATGCAGCAGCAACAGGGGCAGCCAGATGTGAATTACCTGGGAATGCAGGCGGGAAATGAGATGACTGAGGAAGTAAATTTAATGGAGAATCATAACCAACCCTTCAGAAACATCAATCAGAATCAGAATTATTCCGGATTTCAACGTCCCAATCTTAATCGAGCCAATGCACCACCTGGCCCATCAAATTCCAAATCTTCCTTCAGCTCAAGTTATCAAAGACCACCTCCTGGGGTGGTTAATCAATCTCACAATCCAAACTCCCAGAGACCTCAAAGTGGTTGGAATCAAAACCAACCTCATAACCAAACCACCTCTTGTGTCCCTCAACATAAGTTCGATGAGCTAGTGGACATGGTGAAGACCCTGGCTACTAGTGTTAAGACAATAGAGAGACAAGTTGGTCAGATGGCAGACCAGCAAGCAAACAGACCCCACGGTAAACTTCCAAGTTATACCGAAAGAAATCCTAAAGCAGATATCAATGTTTGCACTGCCATCACACCTCAATGGGATTATGGGACCGAAGAGCTGAATGAGGTTACTTTAAGGAGTGGTAAGCAGGTAGGACCCGGAACGATGTCGGGAAACGAGTAGCCCCTCCTGATGCCATAAGTTCAGGAGGGGGCAATCAGAAGTTAAATACCGAAGGAAGCAACAGCGAGGAGGAGCTTAATGATGATTCTTCGGGTGATGAAAATGATTCTGATAGAGAAATGAGGAAAATTTAGGTGGCTGTACCCCTGACAAAGAAGAGGGAGGAAAAGTTTGTCAGATGGAAGGATAAGGAAGATGAAGCCATAAAAAATCAAGCCATGAACAATGATAAAGCCCTTCCTTATCCACCAAAGAAAAAAGAGAATACCCTCAGTCATGACAGACAATATGACGGTGTGAGGAGGATGCTTAGAGATACCAAAGTGAGTATACCCCTAGCTGAGGTATTGACTGAAATGCCCAAGTGCTCTAAGTATCTTAAGGAAGTTTGTGGAAGCAAGAAGAAGCTTCAAGGGATGGCAGAAGAAGTTTTAAGAGAAGATTGCTCTATGGTTTCACAAAAAGTTGCTACTAAGCGAGGTGACCCCGGAAGACCGTCAATCTCTTGTGAGATTGAAGGCCACATGTTCCAAAACGTCTTATGCGACTCAGGGGCCTCCATAAATGTGATGCCATTGAACGTCTGCAAAACGCTCGGTTTAGATAAAAGAATGCGGGAACGCCCTATTTCTCTTCAGATGGTAGACCGATCAAGCCGCTCAGCAGCCGGTTGTGTTGCCAATGTCCTTCTCCATGTTGGAGGCTTGGTTTTCCCTACCGACTGGGTTAACTTAGACTATCCACCTGACAAAGAGATGCCCCTAATTCTAGGCCGGACCTTTTTGGACACCTCTGCCGCCCTCATCGATTTCTGTAAGGGTCAGATTACGCTTAGAGTCGATGATACATCTGTTACCTTCACATGAGGGAAAAGTCCTGAGGAAACCTTGAGTGAAGAAATCTCGTTCGTTGAAGCAATTTATGAGGACGAAGAAGATGCCAACTCTGAAGAAGCGATCGAGCTAACAGAGATAGGTGTTTTCGAAGCTATAAACATTAAAGATCAAGCTGACTGTGGATGATCTTCTGTTTCATTACAGGCCATAGTCACTGACGAGTCGTCTTCACGACTTGCTCACAATGAGCCTGTCAATGAACAAGAAACATGGAGATTCCCAGCAATGAACGATGATTTCAATGAGCTGCAGCAGGAAGACTTTAACCCTGTAGAAGAGGAAGCCCTGATGGGTAGTTGGGATGAAGTGGATTTCTGGAGAGAGACTACTCATTGGGAGATTGATGATTGGGAACAGCTAGCGGAGGAGCTAGAAGAAGAAGAGTTGAGAAAGATGATCGAGCATAAGAAGGAGAAAGCGGGTGCTGACAGAAGGATCCCTATGGATGATGTGATCTAGTACCTTTCTGGGGTTATGCCTAGGGAAGATGAGGTGTTCTACTGTCAACCACTTCAAGCCCAAAAGGAAAAATGTGGCCCTTTAAAATCTAGTATTGAACAACCACCTACTGACTTGGAGCTTAAACCGCTTCCTCAACACCTTAAGTACATTTTTCTTAAGGATTGTGATAAATTGCCCTTGATCATCTCTTCGAAACTCGAGTCCGAGCAAGAAGCACTGCTGATAAAAGTGCTTGAAAAGATCATCCTCGCGTTCGGTTGGCAAGTGGGTGATATCCGAGGAATC
This sequence comes from Gentiana straminea, assembly GCA_036785695.1. NCBI lineage: Eukaryota > Viridiplantae > Streptophyta > Magnoliopsida > Gentianales > Gentianaceae > Gentiana > Gentiana straminea. Next base: position 5,246,478 of record JAVUPR010000224.1, on the reverse strand, counting down.
AGCCCCGATGTGTGCATGCATAAAATCCGAACGGAGGAAGGAGCTAAGAAAGTAAGACAACCTCAGCGAAGGCTGAATCCGCATATGCAGGAGGTTGTCAAGAAAGAAGTTATAAAGTGGTTAGACATGGGAATCATCTATGCAATCGCCGACAGTGAGTGGGTTAGTCCCACCCAAGTTGTGCCAAAGAAGGGAGGTATCACCGTTGAAAAGAATGAAAAGGGGGAAGAGATAGCTTTACGCCTTGTGACTGGCTACAGAGTCCGCATCGATTATCACGCATTGAATGAAGTCACCGCCAAAGACCATTTCCCCTTACCCTTCATTGACCAAATTATTGAAAGACTGAGTGGTAATAAGTATTATTGTTTCCTCGATGGATATTCTGGTTACTTCCAGATAGCCATCGACCCTAATGATCAGGAGAAGACTACGTTTACGTGTCCATCTGGCACTTTTGCTTTTCTCAGAATGCCTTTCGGGTTATGCAATGCACCAACAACATTCCAACGGTGCATGTTGGCAATTTTCGATGGACTTGTGGAAAAATGTATGGAAGTCTTCATGGACGACTTCTCAGTCTATGGCGATAGCTTCAATGAGATCTTGGAGAATCTAGATATGGTACTTCAACGCTGTGTTGAAAAGAATTTAGTGCTTAACTGGGAGAAATGCCATTTTCTAGTAGATGAAGGGATTGTTCTGGGACACAAGGTGTCCAGAAGTGGTATTCAAGTTGATAAGGCTAAGGTAGAAGCCATTGAAAAAATGTTGTACCCGAAAACTGTCAAGGAGGTACGCGGTTTTCTTGGTCATGTTGGCTTCTACAGGCGATTTATTAAGGACTTTTCCACAATAGCCAAGCCCTTATCTAACCTTCTTAAAGATGATGTTATGTTCTTGTTTGATGAGAAATGCAAAGAAGCTTTCAATTGCCTGAAGGAAAAGCTCATCAGTGCCCCTATCTTAATCGCACCTGACTGGACTAAGCCTTTTGAATTATTATGTGATGCCTCTAACTACGCAGTCGGCGCAGTTTTAGGTCAAAGAATTGATAAAAAGTTCAGGCCCATTTACTATGTGAGCCGCACCTTGAACCCGCTCAATGCAATTACACCACGACTGAGAAGGAATTCTTAGCCGTCATTTTTTCTATTGACAAGTTTAGAAGTTATCTTCTATGGTCTCAAGTTATAGTTTGGACTGACCATGCAGCCCTACGCTACCTTATGGCCAAAGCAGATGCAAAACCAAGGTTACTCAGATGGATTCTAATTTTGCAAGAGTTTGACCTTGAGATCAAAGATAAGAAGGGTAGTGATAATGTTGTGGCTGATCATCTGTCTCGCCTAGTAAATGAGGGTGGCGTAAATCACAAGGAAATAGGCATCGATTTCCCTACTGAGCAATTGATGAAGCTTGATACTGTTAGGCCGTGGTACGCTGATTACGTCAACTATTTAGCAAGTGGACATTTAGAGGAAATGACGTATCAGGAGAAGAAGAAGTTCTTTTCTGATCTAAAATATCTCGTGTGGGAGGATCCTCATCTGTTAAAGGTCTGTAAAGACGGGTTGCGTAGAAGGTGTGTTCCGGACAATGAGCAATGGGATATTCTGGAGCAATGTCATAGTGGTCCCACAGGAGGGCACTACGGCCACCCAAGACAGTTGCAAAAATCCTCCAAGCTGGATTCTACTGGCCGACTCTTTTTAAGGACGCAGAAGCCTTTTGTAAAGGTTGCGATAGGTGCCAAAGAATTGGGAGGCAGAGTAATAGGATGGAAATGCCACTTAGACCCATTCTGGAATGCGAAGTCTTCGACGTGTGGGGAATTGATTTCATGGGACCCTTTCCATCATCGTGTGGAAATAAATACATTCTCGTCTGTGTAGACTACGTCTCCAAGTGGGTGGAGGCAATAGCCACCCAAACTAATGATCACAAAGTTGTGAAGAAATTCTTGCAAATGAATATCTTCACCAGATTCGGCCGTCCTGAGCCCTCATTAGTGACGAAGGTACTCATTTTTGCAACGCGCCGCTTGATAAAGTTCTTGAGAAATATGGTGTTAGACACAAAATCGGTACACCATATCATCCCCAAACAAGTGGACAAGTCGAGATAAGCAACCAAAGCCTCAAAAGAATTTTAGAAAAGACCGTGAACTCAAATAGATCCAACTCGGAGTCGAAGTTGGATGACGCACTTTGGGCCTATCGCACTTGCGTTTAAGACCCCTATGGGTACGTCACCCTTCCAAATGGTTTATGGCAAAGCATGCCATTTACCGGTCCGAGCTTGAGCACGAGCTTACTCGGGCTATTAAATTCTTGAATTTCGACAAACCGACTTTGTGGGGAAAAGAGATTATTGCAATTGAACGAGCTCGATGAATTCCGACTCCGTGCCTACGAGAATTCGAGAATCAGTAAGGAAAGAACGAAGGCACTCCATGATGCTAAGATTAAAGATCGGGAATTCAAAGTGGGAGACATGGCTTTGCTGTATAACACCAGGCTCCATCTTTTTGCTGGTAAGCTTAAATCTAGATGGTCTAGCCCCTTTGAGATTCTTGATGTTCATCCTGGTGGAGCCATTATGTTGAAAGGGTACGGCGATCAACCGTTCAAAGTCAATGGTCAAAGGATTAAGAAGTACTTTGGGCAACCCAAGGAAAAGCCTGAAGTACTGTACTTTCAACGGAGAAATGAAATGGTTGAGTCATTTATTTGTGAAGAGATTCCATCCTACTTCTTTGGAGTGGATGATGACATTATTACCCCTATCCTTGCAGATCCTTCTATCAATGCTCCTGAGCCTGTTAGCATACCTCAGCTGAATCCGAGAAACAAGAACAAGAAGAAAAGAGTCAGTGTCGTCTGGAGAGAAAAATTTCATGATTTACTCGCGCACTTGACTTGTTGTTGTGGCGAAAACCATTTCCGTCCTAGTCAGTCTGATTCTGACAGAGAAGTGGTTAGCCTCATACACAAGTGGCCCGATCCGGGTTGACTTTGAAATCTTTGTCAAGCTAATGACATAAAAGAAGCGCTACTAGGAGGCAGCCTAGTCGTTTAAGTATTTCATTTTAGTTAAGTTTTTAGGTTATTAGGAATAAAACCTTGGTGATTTGTGTGTTGGTTATCCCTGTCCTATTTGTGAATGCTTTATTTGCCCATTCCCGTGTGTATACATGTTTACTCATATACCCCGTATACCCCGAGATTATCTGTTATGTCGAGTGTTGCAGATACGTTTGAGTAGGTTTGCAAGTTATTACTTTCAATGTTGTCTGTTCCTGATTCGAGTGCAGCGGTTTATTCATGCTCCGGCCTGACCAATGCCACCTACAGCCCGACAACCACTTTGGAACCAGCTAGGTATTCTTTTCTTTTATTCGCACATTCTGAGGACATAATGTGATTTAAGTGTGGGGGGGTGTCTAAATTGGGTATGTCATCATGCTATGTTTCTAAAAATGAGTAAATGTGATTTTCTCGACAATTTTTAAAATTTTCAAAGTAAACTTGGATAATTGTAAATCTTGAGCATGTAATTGGAACAAATGGCTTGCTAGTTGTAGTTTCCTGACAATGATTTTATGTGACATTGAGAGACAATTATAGCATGCTTTTACTGATTTGAGATAGTATTCATTTCACACTCACGAAAGCCTTTGATATTGAAGCAAAAATTTTGAACTGTATCCTTTCACTATTTTAGTGATTTATCTTAGAGAGATTTGTTCTTAATAGTAACAATGAAGTAACACCTAACTTCAGAACGTGCACTGTGAATATCTGAAGGTTTGAATGTGATAAGTGAAACGTAACTAATGTTTTTGAAAAAGTTGAGTTAATAGTGAATAAATGGGTGTGTCGAAAGCTGGTCGATGATTGGAGTGCGGTAGGGCATTATCTCGAAATGTCCTACACCACTATGATGACCGAAAGCTCACGACAGTCAGGAAAAGCTACCCTATGATTTGAGTAAGGTAGGGTGTTATCCCGAAACATCCTATTCTACTATGACGGGTAAGAGCTCATTCTGATGTGCGTCAAAGAAGAAAAAATAAAGTGAGAAAAAAATTAAAGACTTTGTTATCGTTGAACTTATACCCAGTATAAACCGAATGATATGCTGTAGGGATTATCCTACTGAGTGCGCAGAAAGACTTTGTGTGGAACAATTACTGCCTATACCTAGGATAGTCATTAAAATTATTTGAGAGGATATTTGTTTAAGAGGATTGTGGAGATTGAGAAGGGCTTGACACACACACACCGAATCTATCTCTATGTTGGTATTACTTGCTATAGTTGTTGTATCTTTTGTTACGTGAGTTAGGGATCTATGTGGATTGCATGAAAGTGAGCTAGTTTTGATTGTTTTGTTCGGGATGAACAAAAGTCTAAGTGTGGGGGAGTTGTTTACGACTAATTTTGTGGTTTTTATCGCTTTATTCCGTAACAATATTCTTCGTATTTTATTACTTTTTATAGAAAAGTAGGAGTTTAATTGAAATATTGAGGGGTTGTGTATGAAAAGGATTGAAATGCAAATTCGAGCTATTTATGTGGTTTATTAGTCATTTTCGATCTATATATATATTTCTACAGTTTGCATGTTTTTACCCCCTTGTAGATATACATTTTCGAGCTATAAAGAGGATTAAATGGTGTCAAGGATCGAGTTTATACGAAGGAAAAGAGATAAATGGGAAGTCGGTTGAAGATAAAGATGAGAAAATCACTTTTTAACCAAGTTGAACGCACGTTTGATGTGGCGTCCAGTGGACGGGCGTTTGAAGTACCAGATGGGCATCCAGAAGGAGATTTTTGATTCAGAGTTTGATGATTTTTAGTGGACGAGCGTCCAAATTAAAGAAGGACGGGCGTCTGACGTGACTCGGCCCGATTTGAAGATTTGACTGAAGCTTGGACTGGCGTCCACCCTTCTGGACGGGCGTTCAAGGCCGACTTAACCCTAGCCGCCTTAAAATTCTATAAATAGCAGCGTGTATTAAACCCTAGGAGACATCTCATACGCATTATTCACTCATAACAAACCCTAGCAGCCGCATATCCTATAGAGAAAACAAGAAGATGAACTCTTCCATCCCAACAATCATGATCACCAACATGATTGTTGGCTAAGCAATTCGCGGTGGGACAACGGATGAAACCGATCAACATCAACACCAACTAGAGAGATTTCTGCTGTATTTTTAGTGAGTTAAGTTACGGTTTTTCGTCAATGGAATATCGTTTTATATTGTCTACGTTTTGTTTGAATCGAAAGATTGATAAAACTACTTTTATGCTTTGAATTTATATGAGAATATTGTTCAAGCTTTGGTTTATTTCAATTGATGCAATTAGTTGTAATTCGAGAGATCGTTTATAATTAATTGAGTAGAGTATTGGAGACGATCTCATGATCTTATTTTGCATGTCGTTTAGTTTTGCTTGAGAAAGAAAACGAAACCCTAGAATTTGCTTAAAGGAATTTAATCGAATTCGTGATAGATCATTACTAAAAATCGTATCTTTAACTTGCCATCTAGTTGGGGTTGGGTGGGTTGATTGGTGGATTCCCGTTGCCTTGCCGTTTCCTTTTAATTACTTGATAAATCGAATAGTTCGTATCAATTTGATTGCTACGTTTAGTTATTTTAAAAACCCTAGCTTCTACCTGTTTTTCTGCATATATTCTGCATTTAGATCGTAATTGGACGCCCGTCCACCCTTGGTGAACGCCCGTCCATAGTCAAATTTTCCTGTTTCCTGTTTTAGTTTAGTTTTACTCATCGTTTTTTATATTATAGTTAGTATAGACCTTAGTTTTAGATAATACTTTGTGACATAATTGATATAATAATTGCACTTTAATCCGATAGACATTCGACTCCCTTAGGACGACCCGTTAACACCCTATACTACGAACCTTATACTTGGGGTGTTTCGGTTTATAAATTTAAAACGAGTTTTTACCGAACAACTTGTAAGCGAAATTTGCTCCAATTTCTCTTCGGCTTCTTCAGGTGATAGAAATGAAAAACATCCTTTGCTTGATGCATCAACTCTCATTTGTTCACTTGGCCGCAATCCGTGATAAAAACTATGCATTTGTGCGGGCAAAGTGATGTCATGATGAGGGCATCTCCTCTGTGTTTCTTTGAATCGTTCCCAATCCTCTTCAAAGGTTTCAGTGGGTTTCTGCTTGAAGTTCATGATTTCTTGTCTCATCTGTAGTGACTTCCCAGGTGGGCGGTATCATAAATTTCTACAACAGATCGGTCCAAGTCTGGATCGATCCCAGTGCTAGAGACAATAACCATATTTTCGTTTTGTTTTTCAGAGTGAATGAAAACAATTTCAGCTTGATGTTTTCTCCTAGTACTGCTGCTGGCTTAACCGTGCTGACTATTTCCAGAAAGTTGGTGACGTGTACACTAGGATCTTCATTCATTACTCCGTGAAAGGTAGTGTAGTTAGTCACCATTTGTATAACATTCGGTTTAGGGTGAAATACCTCAGCTGCATCCTCAGGCTGAACAATTGATGGCATGAATTGCTCAATCGTTGGCATTGCATAACTCTGTAGAGTTCTCCTGTCTGCTTGTACCACAACTCCTACTCCATTCTGTCCCTTCTGTCCGTTCTGCGCCATGTTGGTTTCTATATCTTCCTCTCCCTCATTGTGATCCCCTTCGTTCGAAACCACGTCGCCAGCTAGCCTAACAGATCTCTCTTGAGTTTCCTTTCTCTTTTGTCTAGCAAACTTTTCAATCTCAAGTATGAATCTCTCGAGTTTGGCTGCTGAACTACGTGTAGCATACTACAAGACAAAAAAAGAAAATAAAAGGTTAGTAACTTGCCTCGGTGGCTGTTACACTCGCCTGGCAGACTCAAAAATACTGACTCTGACTAATGACCTGATACTGAATTAACATAAACAAAATCTGGAAAATCGGGACCCTCGGTTTATCGGAGGTAACCCTCGGTAACCAGTTGTATCTTTTTTTTCCAGCTTTTAACAGGACTGACTCTGTATGACTCTCGTATTAACAGACTATAAAATAGACTCTATTAAATAGACTCAAATATATACAGCAAACTCAATCTTAAATAAAAAGGTTTTCTTGACACGAGTCCCCGGAAACGGCCCCAAAAATCTTGATATCACGTGCAAAGCACTTACTAGAAATAAGACTAGGTCTATCGTGGCAGAGTACTGGTGAGTCAAGGTCGATCCCATAGAGACTCGTAAGAACGTTCAATTATAAAGATTGAGTGGTCACAATAACGGTCTACGACCAACTAAATATATAGACAGTAGTATTAAGGCCTCAAACTAACAAGAATGTGCAAGTTCAACTAAGCAACTAGAGTTTCTAATGTATTAGTTCAATTATGAGTAATTAGTTATTCCCCCCACACATGCACCAGTCCTCCCCATTGGTGAATTTATTCATTGTTCAGCTACAGGTACAACTTCTAACCCTATCTAATCCGACAATGGCAGTAGACAATCTATATGCAAGCTACCCTCCTTAATTGGTCCGGCATAGCCCATAAGCACAAAGAACTAGAGCTGCCGATATGGAGTGTTACCTCATGCTGCAAACCCGCCTAGACAGCTGTCGACACTGACCAACACGTTCCTAGGGTCCATCTAGATAATGTCCTAATTAACACTTCACTTGCGGTCCTTCATGTTAATTTACGATAACATGCAAATAGTTGATCAGGCTACTAACATGCAAATTAAATCTATCGATCAACGTAGCTGGCGCCGATGATCTTGAATTAATAATTCACTAGGTATTCAGATCTAGCGATATAGATCGTTGCCGATCTGAAGAACACAACTACTGTTTCATGATTTCTTCACCAACGAATCAGATCCATAGCACATAGGGTAAAATAAACTAACTACTACATAATTAAACTAAATAAACAATTAAACCATACTAGTCGAATAGAACAACGATAGATCTATATCTTGGAAAAGACGGAAAATCATTCCCTCGAAGACGAGCATAGATCTCCTTCGGATCATTCCTTAGGAGGTGACTCCGTCGTCTCTCCGACCAGAACCCATAAAATAAATAAAATAAAGAACAAGAATTTTTATTGCATAATTTCCTTGATTTTTTTGAGTACATTATGTTCTGAAGCGAAGCCTCATATTTATAGCTATCTAAACCGACATAAAATTATCTAGTTTGACCTTTCGTCCCAGAAAATGCGTTTCGGAAGATTCTGGACCCTCGGTAAGTCGGCATCGCCCCTTGGGTTACCGAGGGCATTTTTGTTCTTTTTCTTCAACCGACTTAACTCGGATGCTTCTAGAATTCCCGAGGCCCATTCCTTTCTTCCAGTCCACTCCAGATTCGTCCGTCATGCTCAGCCCAATATTCCGCATTCTGAAAATCATCAAATAAGGCATGCAATAATATCGAAATAGGGAAAATAAACGCAAAGTGCAGATTTCTCGACTCACGAACCCGACATATGATATTCAACGTAAATGGTTCATATTTATAGGTGGAAACAACTATTTTTAGCTCATAATGGATATAATATTGATGCCATAGGATAGACTATTTTAACCGTCATCAACTGGCAAAGTATTACAGTCACAAGCGATATCAAAACAAGTCATAGCAAAGTCTGGTGAACAAAACTACTAATCAAACATCGGGGGTGGAAGTAAGAATACATGTAAAACTTGTAGGGCGATCCTCATCATCATCCTCATCAAGTTGCACATCAGTATCAAAGGGAGTAAGCGAACTGGACTAGGCAAAACTCGAAGAATGAAACAGACTAGTGCCCTGGTAATCTGTTATAAAAGGATTGGACAGCATTTGAATGGGATCATCAGCTAAAGAAGCAGAGACCAAAGTCCAAAAAATCAAACTACCAGCCTCAGCACCAACAGTAGATGTAATCACCGAACCAATCAAACTCGGCCCACCAAAACCAGTAATAACCAAACCTGTACCTGTAGAAGGAAAAGTAGAGACACAACCCGAAGCCATGGTATGTTGTGGGGTCCTAGAGGGGACTGGTCCAGTAGTAGGGATAGGGAAAGAAGGAACCCATATGGGTAACTCATAGGGGTCGACAGAACATGAATTGAAATCACTAGACAAATCCGCAAACTGGGGGTCACAGGCGATAGAAAAATCTCGTTGGCCATGAATTCCTACACGCATATCATTCATCCCTTCACACAGTCTCTCAAACCATAATCTCATATTGGTGTCAGATGCCACCAGCCCTCCACGAATGGTTGTCATCTTAGACTCAAAGAAGTCAAACCTAGCCCTCACTACAAAGTCCCAAATAGGAGGTGATGTCGGGTCAAGTTATAAAAAATAACTCGATACCTAAATAACACACTAGCAAGAGAACTAGGTTCAATCGTAGTATAGTTAGGTAGAGTCGAGGTCGATCCCACAGAGACTCGGCTTAAACGAAATATGACTTATTAAACTAAAAAGAAAATTAAAGGCGGTCTACGACCAATAAATAATGTAGAAATAAAATCGACACAATAGAAACACAAAACCAACAAAAGACACAACGACACTAAGACACTTATTTTTATAGGTTTTATAAATAATTGACAAATGGTATTGATAACGGTAGTAGTAATTACTCCCCCATGCTATGTAGATCGACGACGAGACAAAACAAGACATTTAAGATTAATTATTCTGACTACGGGAGTCATCCCCTAAAATAGATCTAGCTCCGGTTAGGCCATCTAGATCATCGTGTCTCCATTACGTGACTTCACATTTTTAGTCTCCATCTTATATAACTTCTGACATAATTACGAAACTAGGGATGCCGGTATAAACCGTAACATCATCTAAGTAACATTCCTATGGTTAGGCGTACTCCTTAGACACTGATTCAATCTCTGTCCTAAATAACAATCACTTTTTAGGTCTCATGTTAAATTACGATGACAAATAATGAAGTTGATCAAGTTTAATTACTCGTTTGAATTACAAAGCAGAGAACCTGACGTAGTCGAAGCCGTTCACAGACAAATCAAGAACATCACAGATCTTGCTACCAACGAGACATAGGCTCGCCGCCAACAAGCTCGGATCCGAACCAGTTTGCTCGTGAAACGTCTTTTACGTCTCAGATCTACATAAACATGGGTTCGTAAATTAACTACATCACGAAATCAATACACAAAAAGACTACTCCATAACGAAATAAATTAGATCTACGAATAAAGATTGCATAATTGAGTAGACATTACCCTCGAAGACGAGCGTGATTCCCACTCCTCGATACGATCTCTAACCGGAGATTCTAACGACTCCGTAATGAACGAACATAAAATAAAATAAAGAAAACGACGAACTATATTGATAAAAGTATTGAAAATATTGTATTTCTAAGGTGTATATGGCGTGTTCTACATGCCTTTATTTATAGGTGTTCAAGCTAATTAAGAGATATAATTAAAAATATCAAACAAATAAGAGATAACTCCCGGCCGATCTCAAAATAATGTCATGCGCCCCCCCTAAATTGCGTGTGGAAGTTGGTGCCACTCTTTGATTGGTTTGCCGGCTTTTGTCATGCTTTACTCCTCTTCTTGTGCTTATCCGATATTTATCTTCAATGAATCTTGAATTTATCTTGAGATTAAATTCTTCTATTCGTATTTATCCTCCATAATTATCTAAATTCTGCAAAATAAATATTTATCCCAAAATAAATCATATTTAAATAAAAATGGATAAATACCAAAATATACAATATAAACGGATAAATACCAAATTATATCTTATAAATGGATATATACCAAATTAAATAATATAAATCACATAACATTAAATAATCCATATAAACAGGTGATTTATCATAAAATATATATTATTATTCCCGATTTAAGGATAATGTTGATGACTTTTACGGGTATAATTTGACCGTCATCAACTACCCCCCACTTAGACTTTGATCCTCCCGAATAAAGCATGAATAAGTCATTCCCCAAGACACATTTTCCATGGTAAAATCATACTTACACAAGAAACTCGAGTCAACTCATACCACTTATGCTCATAAGGTACCTATTATTCACTACTCGTTATGAATCGAAGTGATGTGTGCATATGCATTTTAGTTTTATCTATTCGTGGTGAGATTAAAGTTTATGCTAACTTCGTAGTCTTAACCTACCAACATCAGCATTCCCACTTCTTAAGCCTCGCAATGGGTAAAGACATGGTGCAATAAGCAAGAGCGTCATCCATAAAGTTTTTGGACTTGGAGACCGAGAAAAATACTCAAGCCTCTTAAAAAATTTGAATTTTTTCGCATTTCCGTAGTTTCAAGCTTTAACACCTCTCAAGAAAGAAACTTGCTTTAAAAGTAAAGTATGCATTGCAAGAATCCCTCTCTCACGGATTAGTGGAAGCATTGAATATTACCACAAGCACGGGGCTACTTTGGTAATGTTACTACAAGCCCAATGATTAACATTTTGTTAAAACACAGATAATTCTCAAGCTTATTACTCCGCTTTGATGGCTAGAAGATAAGAATACATCAGCAGATAAATATCGACTCTAGGTCTGCATAACCAATCATCTACGCAATGTACACATAATTCTTCTCAGTTATTATAATTTGTGCGGAATTCGTCGATTCAAATTGAGTAAGCAAATAATAAATAACTACTTGCACTAGTTGGCATGAATATCCTTAAGTTCACATTCACATAAGTATAAGATTATCACGTAATCATGCAACTTGGTTCCTTCCCTATCAATCCTATGTATAAGGACTCACAATTCTAAGGGTACGAATGAATTAATTTGGCATTTGTTCAAAATTTTTCATTTTTCACATTTTTCACCGTTTCATGTATTTTTTCAATTATAACGCATCATGGCTAAGTCTCCTACCCCCCCCCCCCCCCCTTAAACTTGGCATTGTCCCCAATGACATAGAAAAAGGACAATTTAAGAAAAAGACTTAGCTCTGGAAACGGCTCTCATGCAGATGCAGAATGTAGTTGTAGACCAAGCACGTCGTGGAGAAGCAATCGAAAACCTGTTTAAGCAAACCAAACAGAAACTCCACGAAACCGTTAACAACATGTCAATGGAAGTTATAAACTAATGTGGCAGTAATTAGATATAGAATATCCAAAAACAGTTTAAGCCACTTTATTTCATACAACCAATGACACGGAAAACCAAAGAGTTAAAACTACAAAACTCACATGTCGCTATCAAGGAAAAAACCTCGTTTATTACGAACTTAGAATCGGAACATGGCGAGATGAAAAAATCCTTAACAGTCTCATGCTACTTTATTCAAACAAAACAAAAACAAAAGATAGTTTTTAAGAAATATTTCTGAGTTTATAGTCGCCAGCTCGACTCAGCTCAATGATGGTTTAGGTATAGAGATGACGGTCAAATTATACCCGTAAAAGTCATCAACGTTGACCTTAAATCGAGATTAATAATATATATTTCATATTAAATCACTCGTTTATATTTATTATTTAATGTTATATGATTTATATTATGTAATTTGGTATTTAGCCGTTTTTATTATAAAACGCCGATTTATTGTGCGATAATTATTGATTTTGCAGATCACAACAAATCGGGAGGATTAATGTTAATTAATCAATGATCTCAAGATGATAAAGGAAGAAAATCGGAGCATTAAACGAAAGAAGTAATCAGATCAGCACGAAGCGTGGAGTGGGGAGCAAGGCAGACGAAGAAAACGTGGAGAACTTGAAAATCCAGGTTCGGTCGACCGAGCCTCATGCTTCGGTCGACCGAGTGCATCCCTTCGGTTGACCGAGCCTCGGTCAGGGGCGGTTTCTGACTTTAATCGTGTTTATCCTCTAGATCCTTCCTAAGTCGGCCGAAACTCCTATATAAGCAACAGCTATGAGCAATTGTAAAACACACCTTTCATACTTTAGAATATAATTCTACTTTGATATTTTAATACAATGTAGCATAAGTAGATTGAAGGTTTCCAGCAATTTAAAGGCTGCGAGTTATGTAAGCCTTTATTTTCTTGTTTCTTTTCTTTTAAGTAATTAATCCCTCCCAATTATGCTTTATTGTTTGAGTTAGTTAATTCATAGCTAGATGATGTAGATCTAGGTTATGTCGTTATGGATGTGGCGAAGCCTTGTCTATGAGGATCCCATAACCTACGTCACATATTTAGTTTCTATCCATGAATCTGCTTAGTTTAATTAATGCGTATCTATGTTAGTTTATATGAATGCTTTACGAATTCTTGTTTAATCCGTTGTGTATGATGAAACGCTGAGAAATATATTCGGGGATGTAAAGCTGGGGAGTTAGGCTCTCGGGTGACCGAGGGGTGTCACTCGGTCGACCGAGAGCACCTATTCGGTCGACCGAGAGTTGTCAAACCTGTTTTATCCGTTAGATAGCCATGTCTTTATGGTTAGGTTAACTTAATAGAATTTATTATCTCAGTAGGTATGGCTATGGCTACGTTACTCGCTTAGTTTAATTAAAATGTGTAAAAAGGAAATACCAATATAAAACTCTTAGGTAGGCTCATGAATTGATCTTCGGACGTTCGCGTTATCTAGGTAGGTTTATATTTGGGGATTGCTAGCACTCGATTATACATACGTCGTAGATTAGCATGAGACTATAACTTGGTAATTGCTAGTTGGACGAGAGCTTGAGTAATCGTTTAGGAAGTACGCCTAACCATAGGAATGTTGCCCGGACGAGGTGTACGGTTAATATCGGCATCCTTAGAGTTGTAAGCGTGTGAGTTATATGAGATGGAGGCACCAAAAGGCGAAGTCACGTAACAATATCACAGTGATCTAGTGACCTACCGGTGCTAAGTCAAGTTAAAGAGGATGACTCCCGTAGCCAATCTAAGATAGATACAAACGGATTGACAGCTAATAAGTTCAGCTTTATTATATAAATTATCTAGGTCCAAACGATAAAGACTATAATTGGGGAGGTTAATTACGTTGTGTCGAGTCGTGTCTTTACCTTTCTGTCTTATGTTGGTCGTAGACCGCCTCTATGTCCTTGACATGTTTAATTAATTGTTTGTATATAAGATGATCCACAATTGGTTCCCTGTGGGATCGACCTTGATTCACTATAGCTATACTACGATGGGCCTAGTCCTCTTGCTAGTATTGGTTTATGGTGGTCAAGTATATTATAACCTGATTGACCACGTCATCAAGTTTTTGGCGCCATTGCCGGGGAACCAACGGTCAATTTTATATATAAATAATTTTTTTATTCATGTCAAGTTTTCTGTTTTAGAGTCTGTTCTTACGTTTTTGAGTCCCTCTGGTTGTCTGCTCTGTCTGAAAATTCCAGATTCTTAAAAAAAAAAATAATAAATTATTCGGTCGACCGAGAGACCTCATTCGGTCGACCGAGAATTTAGAATTTTTGTTTTGTTTTGTTTTGTTCTTGTTATGATCTGTCTACACGGTTTCTTATTTGTGTTTTTCGAGTCTGGAATTTCGCGTGTCTGTTTATCCCCGTATGTTTAACCCGTAGGTCTGATAGCAGCATGGGAAACCATGTTAAAATCAGTCTACGGTCTGTTTGTTTTTGTTTTTCTTCTGTTTGCAGAAACCAGGCAAGCAACAATCCGAGTCAGTAATTTTTCGCGGGCGCTGAGAAAATAACCCAGCAAACATGTGGAGCTACGAATCTAAAATGGGAAAAGCAATGGAAGCAATACCTTTAAAGCACCAAGATGGCTCCGGAAAAAAATTTAAAGGCTTAAATTCTTCGTGGTACAATGTTGAAGGCAAGGTACTACCCTTTTTTTTGCTTATGTTTTACTACCTTTTGGTTTTTTGAGCATAAGTTAGCCTATACATGAACCTTAGTATGAATCTTAGCCCGGAGTTGGTTCATAAGATTAATTTTATTAGTGTGGAAGGTTCTGCCCCAAATCTGTCTCATCTAGAGGGTGTAAGGAAACATGTAGTCGTTGAAAGGAAGCAGTGAAAAAAAAAAGAGTTCCTCGTAGTTCTGTTAAAATCTCATTGTCCTATGCATGAGATTGCTTCTACTGGCCAGGGGAGCAACAAATTGTGTAGTTTAAGCATTCCCAACCTAAAGAAGACGTTGAGTTTTGAGAGAACGCAATCTTCGGCTTTCGTTGATGTTTATGGTGATGGCTTCTCGGTGAACCCACCTTAAACAAAAACGAGATTATGCTTTGGGTGACAATTTAGAAATCGAAGAATCTTTGTACATAGGTTCGGAAATGGTTTAACCATGGCTGGGCGAGTTCAAACGAGCTTCGGCTCAATCAACTCCCCTCCATGTGTGATGTACGTTACAGCAGTTCAACAAGACTTAGCATAGCCGATAAGCCTTCAGGCTAAACGGGGCTTAATCTTGACGGATTGGCCTGAACTGTCACATATGTTCCAACGAATAAGACGGCGTAGGCTTGCCTACATAACCGACCTTATTCGGAGTACTTTGATTCATTGTTTCTTATTGTCAAGGCCAAAACCGTAATTTTAGCCGAGTTTCTTAGAATTCACTAATTCCTAAAATGAGAACCGAGGTAAGAGCTTTGGATAAATGGTATGGATAAATGTTGTTTCCTAGGTCTCACAACCAAGGGAAGGGTATTAATCCACAAAAGCAACAAGCCCACCTCTTATAGTGCGCGAAGGGTCAAAGTCTGGCGATCCAAGAATGATAACTGACAAGGATACTTTTTGGAAAGTCGAGCTGAGGACTTTAAACTCAGAACTACTTCTTTGAAACCCTTAGGATTTCTTTTTAGGATTTTAGGTTTTGTTTTCTTTGAGTCAAATAAGAGTAACGTGAAATATGTTGAGGTTTTTTATTTTGCCGTGTTCCGATGGCCATTGGGCTAAGGATGTGCAAAACTTTTTTACTCAATATAGGCCACGTGAAATAGAGTTCCGTAGGAGAGTCGAGAAATTGCTAAATAAAAGGAAATTTAGCAATCCACCTTAAGATGGAAGCATTAAGAGAGCTTGAGAATTACTGAAAATGTAACAGAGAATGATTGGTGCGAACAAGAACAATTTTGGACAACTTCCAAAATCTTTTAGAATGGTGATCCAAGTGAAAATTCAAAGTGGTGTGCAATTCATTCTGCAACTACCCTTATCCTTTCATTTATACCTTTTCACCCTTCAACCTTTTCGATCCTCTCACTAATCTGCCCCAATAGTTCACATTTCTAACCATTCTTTCATCGTCTTTCTTTCTTTCCATCCGTTTCACTCTCCCACCCAATCTCGATGCCTTAACCAATTTCTTACCCACCCTTTATCTTTTCTTCCCAACCTTATGTGTATCTTTTTCTAAACCCATCATACTCTCAACCTCCATTTTGTTTACAAAATACCTTTGTGTTGCGGAATTTGAAATATTGCTCAGCTTTAATGATTATTTTCTATCATTTTGATTTTCATGATACTAGCTGGGTAAATGTAGCTCTGACCCTAGCTAGATTTTAAAGGTTTTTGGTTCGATCAAAGTACAACTTATCTTTCTACCGGAAGTTTTAAATTTCACATTTTTTCCGTCTATTCCGGCATTTCTAGATGATATGTTTTGTTCTGAACTATCACACCGATCCGACCTTGTTGATGACGGTTATGACTTTTACGTGATACATTGGGTTATTAGTAATTTCGAGGAGTAGCTACATCTCCCTAAGTTGTTGATATCCAATGCAAGCGAGAAGTTTCTGCGTTAAGTATTTGATTTTATCTAGCCAATAGGTCGCATTCAATCTGTTATACCTTACCAAGTTTCTCTTTTATACTGGACTGAATACATAGTGAGCCAGTCCACCTCGTGTTTTCCCACATGGGGTTATGCTTTTTGATCTTTGTCTTATCCACCCGGTTTTTAGATGAAGACTACCATCTTAGTTGCTTGTTTATTTTTCTTTCTATTTAGTATTTTTCTTGTCTTTGGTTGTATAAAATAGAGTGGCTTAAAATGTTTTTCGGTATTCATACCTAATTACTGCCACATTATTCTATAACTTCCATCGACATGGTGTTATTAACGGTTTCGTGGAGTTTGTCTGCTTATACAGGTTTTCACTTGCTTCTCCACAACGTGCTGACATTTACTCCGATCTTTTTCCTTTACTTGAGAGCCGTTTCCAGAGCTAAGTCTTTTTCTTAAATTCTCATTTATTTTTGTCATTGAGGACAATGCCATGTTTAAGTGGGGGGTAGGAGACTTAGCTATGTTATGTTATGATTGAAATCTGAATGAAACGGCACATGATTGAAAAAATTGAATAAATGCCACATTATTTATCTCGTACCCTTAGAATTGTGAGTTCCTAGCTAAGAATTGATAGGAAAGGAACCAAGTTTCATGAGTACGTGATCATTTTATAATTATGTTAAGTAAATTTGAGGATATTCATGCCCGTTTTTGCAAATAGTTATTTATTATTCAATTACTCAATCTGTGAATCGAGTATATCGCGCAAATCATAATAATTGAAGAAATTATGTGTACATTGCATAGATGATTGGTTATGTGAACTTAGTATCAATATCTATCTGCTGATGTATTCTGATATTCTTGCCAACAAAAGCGGAGTAATAAGCTTGAGACGTACCCGTGTTTTAGCAAAATGTTAGACACCTGGGCTTGTAGTAACATTACCAAAGTAGCCCCGCGCTTGTGGTAATATTCGATGCTATACATGATCTAAGATAGGGGGATACTCTAAAAAGTTTTCTTCCTTGAGATTTATAGTATTTGAAAAATATGAAGATATGAAAAGAATATTCAACTCTTTAAGAGGCTTTGAGTAGTACTCGGTCTCCAAGTCCAAAAACCCTATAGATACGCTCTTGCTTATTGTTCTAGTGCTTCAAAAATAAAAGGTTTAAGAAGTATGAATGCTGATGTTGATAGGTTGAGATTACGAAGTTAGCATAAACTCTAATCTTGCCACGAATATATAAAACTAAATGCACATGCACACATCACTTCGATTCATAGTAAGTAGTGAATAATGGATATCTTATGAGCATGACTAGTATGAGTTGACTTGAGTTTCTTGTGTAAGTATGATTTGACCATAGAAAATGTTGTCTTGGGGAATGACTTATTGATGCTTTGTTCGAGACGATCAAAGTCTAAGTGGGGGGTAGTTGATGACGGTCAAATTATACCCGTAAAAGTCATCAACGTTGACCTTAAATCGAGATTAATAATATATATTTCATATTAAATCACTCGTTTATATTTATTATTTAATGTTATATGATTTATATTATGTAATTTGGTATTTAGCCGTTTTTATTATAAAACGCCGATTTATTGTGCGATAATTATTGATTTTGCAGATCACAACAAATCGGGAGGATTAATGTTAATTAATCAATGATCTCAAGATGATAAAGGAAGAAAATCGGAGCATTAAACGAAAGAAGTAATCAGATCAGCACGAAGCGTGGAGTGGGGAGCAAGGCAGACGAAGAAAACGTGGAGAACTTGAAAATCCAGGTTCGGTCGACCGAGCCTCATGCTTCGGTCGACCGAGTGCATCCCTTCGGTTGACCGAGCCTCTGGTCAGGGGCGGTTTCTGACTTTAATCGTGTTTATCTTCTTGATCCTTCCTAAGTCGGCCGAAACTCCTATATAAGCAACAGCTATGAGCAATTGTAAAACACACCTTTCATACTTTAGAATATAATTCTACTTTGATATTTTAATACAATGTAGCATAAGTAGATTGAAGGTTTCCAGCAATTTAAAGGCTGCGAGTTATGTAAGCCTTTATTTTCTGTTTCTTTTCTTTTAAGTAATTAATCCCTCCCAATTATGCTTTATTGTTTGAGTTAGTTAATTCATAGGTAGATGATGTAGATCTAGGTTATGTCGTTATGGATGTGGCGAAGCCTTGTCTATGAGGATCCCATAACCTACGTCACATATTTAGTTTCTATCCATGAATCTGCTTAGTTTAATTAATGCGTATCTATGTTAGTTTATATGAATGCTTTACGAATTACTATTTAATCCGTTGTGTATGATGAAACGCTGAGAAATATATTCGGGGATGTAAAGCTGGGGAGTTAGGCTCTCGGGTGACCGAGGGGTGTCACTCGGTCGACCGAGAGCACCTATTCGGTCGACCGAGAGTTGTCAAACCTGTTTTATCCGTTAGATAGCCATGTCTTTATGGTTAGGTTAACTTAATAGAATTTATTATCTCAGTAGGTATGGCTATGGCTACGTTACTCGCTTAGTTTAATTAAAATGTGTAAAAAGGAAATACCAATATAAAACTCTTAGGTAGGCTCATGAATTGATCTTCGGACGTTCGCCGTTATCTAGGTAGGTTTATATTTGGGGATTGCTAGCACTCGATTATACATACGTCGTAGATTAGCATGAGACTATAACTTGGTAATTGCTAGTTGGACGAGAGCTTGAGTAATCGTTTAGGAAGTACGCCTAACCATAGGAATGTTGCCTGGACGAGGTGTACGGTTAATATCGGCATCCTTAGAGTTGTAAGCGTGTGAGTTATATGAGATGGAGGCACCAAAAGGCGAAGTCACGTAACAATATCACAGTGATCTAGTGACCTACCGGTGCTAAGTCAAGTTAAAGAGGATGACTCCCGTAGCCAATCTAAGATAGATACAAACGGATTGACAGCTAATAAGTTCGCTTATTATATAAATTATCTAGGTCCAAACGATAAAGACTATAATTGGGGAGGTTAATTACGTTGTGTCGAGTCGTGTCTTTACCTTTCTCGTCTTATGTTGGTCGTAGACCGCCTCTATGTCCTTGACATGTTTAATTAATTGTTTGTATATAAGATGATCCACAATTGGTTCCCTGTGGGATCGACCTTGATTCACTATAGCTATACTACGATGGGCCTAGTCCTCTTGCTAGTATTGGTTTATGGTGGTCAAGTATATAATAACCTGATTGACCACGTCATCAAGTTTTTGGCGCCGTTGCCGGGGAACCAACGGTCAATTTTATATATAAATAATTTTTTTATTCATGTCAAGTTTTCTGTTTTAGAGTCTGTTCTTACATTTTTGAGTCCCTCTGGTTGTCTGCTCTGTCTGAAAATTCCAGATTCTTAAAAAAAAAAAAAAATAAATTATTCGGTCGACCGAGAGACCTCATTCGGTCGACCGAGAATTTAGAATTTTTGTTTTGTTTTGTTTTGTTCTTGTTATGATCTGTCTACACGGTTTCTTATTTGTGACTACTGACCTAGACCAGTCTGCTGATAAAAGTATTGAAAATATTGTATTTCTAAGGTGTATATGGCGTGTTCTACATGCCTTTATTTATAGGTGTTCAAGCTAATTAAGAGATATACTTAAAAATATCGAACAAATAAGAGATAACTCCCGGCCGATCTCAAAATAATGTCATGCGCCCCCCCTAAATTGCGTGTGGAAGTTGGCGCCACTCTTTGATTGGTTTGCCGGCTTTTGTCATGCTTTACTCCTCTTCTTGTGCTTATACGATATTTATCTTCAATGCATCTTGAATTTATCTTGAGATTAAATTCTTCTATTCGTATTTATCCTCCATAATTATCCAAATTCTGCAAAATAAATATTTATCCCAAAATAAATCATATTTAAATAAAAATGGATAAATACCAAAATATACAATATAAACGGATAAATACCAAATTATATCTTATAAATGGATAAATACCAAATTATATAATATAAATCACATAACATTAAATAATCCATATAAACAGGTGATTTATCATAAAATATATATTATTAATCCCGATTTAAGGATAATGTTGATGACTTTTACGGGTATAATTTGACCGTCATCAGGAGGATTTGGTGGAACATGAGGAGTTGGTTGACTGGAGGAAGAAACACCAATAGAAGATGGATCCACGGTCGAAACAGGGGCAGCAGAAGATGGAGTGGACTTCTTAACATACTGAGGGATGCTAGGACCGATCATAAAATTGGAAGGAGGAAACATAGAATCACTAGGCAGACGCTCAACCTCAGCTCGGGTGAAAAGCTCATGAATTAACCAAGGCAGGGGCATATTGCAATCCTTATGGTGTGTGAGAGCACAGTCCGCTGCCGTTTGGTAGGTATGCTACCCTGCATATACAGGTACTCCGGTGAAGATGCCATAGGCTAGGCATGCTTCAGAATAATTGAAAGTATTCATCCTATGTGAGGGTACGAGATTGTGGCAGATGAAGTGCTTCATCACCCTCATCCTTGAAAGTATCACCGAACTTAAAACGCTTATCAACCTAGGTGGCAGCAGGGAAGAGAAAAGTCTGAGCCCTAAGAGCCTTAGCCTGAAGGTTACCCTCTTGATTTAATTTCCAAACACTAGCAAAGGTGGTCTCTGCAGGGAATTCAGGAATACCGAAGAGTTCATTGATAACTTTAGCTGAAAAAGGGACACACTGGGTACAAACTATGACTGTCCCCTTCACCGTTTTGACAAGGTCAGTAGCAAGAGTAGCATAAAATTCAGCCACAATGGTGCCATTGACCACAAAAGTATGATTGGCTGCTAAGGTTTACTATTTACGATCCTTAATGATTTTGGAAATCCTAGGGCAAACTTGAACTCGAAGCCTCACTCAACATGCAGAATACACTGACTAAAGTAAGAATCAAAAAGTCTTTGAGCCTTCTTACCATCGGCTTTTTTGGGGAAGGAGATGGCTAGGTCGGCTGTGGTAATAGTTCGGTATTTGTCGGGGGCATTGGGGTAACTAGTGGCCTGAGTGTTCCTCTTCTTACTAGGCTCTTCCTGCTGACTGCTAATAGGAGGGACTGAGGATTCAGACATGTCTAAGGGTGTTCCACAACAATCCAACAACACAACAACATCAAATTAAGCCCTTCCTCCGGTTTCAATCAACACAATGTAACAAAAACCAAAAGAAAATAATTGAAAAGGAGGAGTAAGCCATTATACCTTGATGGATTGAGAAGTACACCAGAAAATGGATGGAGAGCTGCCGGGAAAGATGGAGATACTCCAGAAACAAATGGATGCCCGCCGGAAATGTGGGAGAGTGTCCTCTAGTCAAAACAGGTCTCCTCTTCAATGAGAAATCGGAGCAGGAATGGAGTAAATTGTTTGATGGAGTTGGAGAAATGGTGTAACGGGTATGGTGGTTTGGAAAACTGATGAAGAAATGGGATAGAAAAGGGTTAAAATTTGATTGAAGTCGAGTTATGGGGAGAGAGAAGAGGAGAAGAGCCGTTTTAATTCAAAACTGCTCAAATTGACGCGCGCCATGAACAAATGGCGTATGCCACTTTCTATCCTAGCCCATATACTATAGAATCGACGTACGCCAATCCAAAAGTGACGCAAGCCACAAAAAATGCGTAAACTCTCTGAATAGCTACAGTAAAATTGGCGTGCGTCAATAACAAAGATGGTATGCGCCAATTCCAAATTCCACACTTACCCAAAGTTAAAACTACAATTATTCACCAAACCATCAAAATGATAATGAAATAACTCAAAATTTATCAATTAACGGGCTGCCTCCCGGTAGCGCTTTTGTTTTAATGTCGTTTGCTCGACGAGAGTATACGGTAGAGACAATGGAATATATAGATTATCATTTAAGGACACTACCAACAATTACCCACATAAGCACATAGCAATGCATACAAACCAACCAAATGATAAGGCTTAGCAAGTAAAATGAAAGATAGTACCCGTGGTGTGCTAAATATTTAGTCTATAGCTAGACTATGCAATTGTTCAGTCCATTTGAGGGTCTACGATGACCATCACCTCCTCCTCTTGAGTCATGACCTCATCTTCAATAAAATGTTTAACATGATGACCATTTGCTATGAATGCCGTCTTGCCATCACAAAGCTTAACTGCACCGGATGCATATACTTTTGTAACAACAAATGGACCTGTCCATTGGATCTAAGCATGCCTAGAAACATTCTCAATCATGAATTGTACAAGAGCGCTTTATCATTCACATAGAACTCTCGATCAAAGATCTTCCTGTCATGAAATGACTTGGTTTGTTCCTTGTAAATTTGGGCGTTCTCGTATGCAACAAGGAGAAACTCATCAAGCTCGGTGAGTTGAAGCAACCTATGATCTCCCACAAGTTTGGGATCAATTAAGAAACTTAATATCCCAATAATCTTGGTGCTCTAATTCAACGGGTAGATGACAAGACTTGCCAAAAACCAATCAATACAGTGAACATCCAATAGGTGTCTTAAAAGCAGTGCGATTATCCCAAAGTGCATCGTCAAGTCTCACCGACCAATTCTTACAGTTAGTGTCCACCGTTTTTTCAATAATCCTTTTCACTTCTCGGTTTGACACTTCAACTTGCACACATTCTTGTGGGTGATACGGTATGCCGACTTTGTGTTTTACGCCATAGCTCTCAGGAAGTTTAGTGAAAGGTCGGTTGCAAAAGTGTGAGCCTCGGTCACTAATGATAGCTCGGGGGGTGCCAAATCTAGTGAGGATGTTCTTCTTTAATAATTTTCAATACTACCTTAGAGTCATTAGTGGGATAGGCTTGCACTTCAACCCATTTAGAAACGTAATCGACCACTACTAAAATGAATTTTTTACCTAGCGAGTGATGGAATGGGCCCATGAAGTCGATGCCCCAAACATCAAATATCTAACACTCCAAAATAGGTTGGAGGGGCATTTCATGCCTCTTGGACACATTTCCCCACTTTTGGCATGAAACAAATGATTGTGCAAAACGGTGTGCGTCTTTATAAAGTGTATGCCAACAGAATCCAGATTGTAAAACCTTGTATGCTGTTTTCCACCCTCAATAGTGGCCTCCGGTGTCTTCACTGTGGCAAAAGGAAAGTATACTTGAGATTTCAGCATCGTGAACGCATCTCCTAATGATGCCATCCGAACACCTTCTAAAAAGGGTTCGGTTTCTCCCAAAAATAAAATTTCAAATTATGGAAGAATTTCTTATTCTTTTGCCATGTCCAATTAGGTGGAACATACTCACATGAGAAATAATTTACAATGTTGGCAACCATGATGTGCTCTCCTTCGGTGTTGAACCGGCATGAATAAGTTGCGTTGTTGGAGGAGCATCCACCATCATGAGTTGTTCATCCAGGAAATGGTCTTGAATCTCTCTTCGATTCCCTTCTTCTTCAATGAATTCCAACCGACTTAAGTGATCAGCCATAATGGTCTCGCTACCCTTTTGTCTAGAATATTGATGTCAAACTCTTGGAGTATGAGAATTCATCGGATTAGTCTCAGTTTAGCGTCCTTCTTGTTCAATAAATACTTCAAGGCTGCCTAGTCGGTGTAGACAATGACCTTTGAACCATCGAGATAAGACCTAAACTTGTCAAGGGTGAATACTATTGCAAGTAACTCTTTTTCGGTTATTGCATATTTAACTTGAGCGGAGTTCAATGTTTGAGAGGCGTAATAAATGGCCTTAGGTACCTTTCCATGACGTTGGCCAAGCACGGCCCCAACCGCTAAGTCGCTCACATCACACAATAACTTAAAAGGTAAATTCCAATCCGGCACCACTAGAACGGTTGCACTAATCAGTCTCTTCTTCAAAGTTTCAAAGGCCTATATGCACTTCTCATAAAAAATGAACGGTACATCCTTCTCAAGTAGATGACTGAGAGGTTTGGCAATATGAGAAAAATCAGAAATAAATCACCTATAAAAACTGGCTTGCCCAAGGAATTCTCTCAAAGTCATCAGATTGACCGGGGGCAACTTTTCAATCACTTCAATTTTTGCTTTATCCACCTCAATACAGTTCTCAAAAATTACGTGGCCTAAAACAATAATTTCTAAAACCATATGGTGACACTTCTCCCAATTGAGCACCAAGTTTGTAACTTCACATCAATTTAACACATGCTCCAAATGAGAGAGAGATTCCTCAAAAGAATCTCCAAAAACACTGAAATCATCCATGAAGATTTCAAGAAATTTCTCCACTATATCAAAAAAGATAGCCGTCGTACATCGCTGAAATGTAGCTGGAGCGTTACACAAACCAAACGGCATTCTTTTGTAAGCAAACGTTCCATATGGACAACTGAAAGTCATCTTTTCTTTGTCCCCTGCCGTAATGAATATTTGTAGATAGCCCGAATAACCATCAAGAAAGCAATAAAATTTATGCCCACACAACCGCTCCAACATCTGGACAATATACGGTAGCGGATAATGATCTTTCTTTGTATGGTCATTGAATCATCGAAAATCAATACACATGCGGTACCCTGTGACTTCCCTTGTTGGAATCCATTCATGTTTGTCATTCTCTTTCACTGTGAATCCGCCCTTCTTAGGAACAACTTGAGTAAGACTCACCCACTCAATGTCAGATATCGGAAAGATAATACCCATCTCCAATAACTTGATGATCTCTTTCTTGACAACCTCTTGCGTATTGGGATTCAAACGATGTTGTGGTTGAGTACATGGTTTGGCATCTTCATTGAGAATAATCTTATGAACACAGATCTCGGGGCTAATTCCCCGAATGTCAGCTACGGTCCATTCAAATGCTCTTTTATGTTTTCTGAGCATCCTCAATAGCAAATCTTCCAACACATTGGTTAGTGACAAAGAAATAATAACATGATATAGATTATTTCTCTCAATAAAAGCATATTTCAAGTTAGGAGGAAGAATTTTCAATTCAAGGTTCCTTGGTGGCTCCTCCACCGAAGGTTTGAATAGTGGACCATCATGCTCCAACTCTAGATATCGATGCCATGGTTGCTTGTTAAATGTATGACCAACATCCAAATAAGAAATCACTGCTTGCATTTCCTCATCATCACACTTACCGTCAAAGATAGACAAGGCTAAGCATTCCTCAAGATGATCTTCATAGACCTGCAAGTTAATATTCTACACACAAACAAAAGATAATGTGTCCATAAAAGAACATGACTCTCATGATTTATACGGATGTTACATGGCCTTGAAGATGTTAAATGTGACCTCATCCTCATTAACACTCAAAATTAATTCTCCACGTTGAACGTCAGTTAGATTTCTTCCATGTGGCGAGGAATGGACGACCAAGAATAAGGGGTGTTGAATACCCTTCTTCCATAACCATAACCACACAATCAACTGGGAAGTAGAACTTGTCAACCTTCACTCACACGTCTTCTATGACCCTTTTAGGGCGTTTTATGGACCTATCTTCTAGTTGGAGATTCATCTCCACGTTCTTCCACTTTCTTATACCAAGTTTGATAATGTCCTTATAAGACATAAGGTTTAGCTAGAGACAAGGTCACAAAGCACCCGCTAAAAACAAGGAAGCGAGCATAGTGAGTGCAGGCATGCTATTGAGTGCTAGTGAGTAGGTCTCAAAGCACCCGCTAGAGCAGGCATGCTAGTGAGTGCTTCTATGACAGGAATATTAAGATTTTGATGACGGAATGTGTCAAGGAAGCGAGCATACTTCTTAACTAACTTTTTCTTTCTAATTTCCTCTCGATGAGGATAAGGCAATGACTCATGATCAATAATTCTTGGAGTAGAGTTCATACCTTCGTTACCTCTGCTGCTAGATGAATCCTTGGACGCCTTCCTCAAAGTCTGAGCTACTGGTGGTCGCCAATCATCGTCGGTGTGCACCACTTTCTCTTTACCTTTCCCAGAAATTGTCTCCTGCATATTGGCATGCGCCGTTACATCTTTGGCGTGCGTCAGTCCTTCATTGGAATCATCCTATTTCGCCTTGGCATGCCTCACAATATCATTGGCACACATCATTTTCCTTCTAAAATTTCTGTATGTCTACAGTTCTTCTTGGCGTGCACCATGTCTGTATTGGCGGGCTCCAAAGCAACATGTTCATTGAAGAGAGTCCTCAAATCACTTGCTCTCGGATTCTTCAAAATTCTTGGGATCTTCACCAAATCCTCGTCCTCCTTTTCCACATCAACATATTCGTCTCGTTGCAAAAACTCATCAACAAATCCTTCTTCTGCTTCTCTCAATTCCTTCTCTTCATCGGTGTCATGCAAATCATTATCAACCTTGCTTCCTACAAAGTTCTCATAGAATTCTCTATTTTGACAAACTCTCCTACATCGGGTTATGATAGCATTCAGTCCCCTTGGGTTTCGTTCGGTGTTGCTTGGTAGTCCACCCGGTGGTCTACTAACATTCCTCTTTCCTTCCCTACTCAAGTGCTCTTCCACGTTACGCACATATGCTTTTATGTTTTTCATTCTCATGTCATGACCACTCATAGAGGTCCTCAAAGTGCCAACATCTTTTGTCACTGTGCCTATAGAAGTCATCATCGTTTGCATATTCGTGGCTTGAGTTGAGACAACACGCATAAGATTCTCCATCAACTTTTCCCATCTTTCTTCCTTTTCCGTAGATGAGCTTGAAGTTTGAGTGATAGGGATGTTTTGGGTAGGACGTTGTTGGTAAGAGTGTGTAGGTGGTTGTAGTGGTTGGTATGAAGTATGTCCTTGAAAATTTTGGGTTGGAATGTTGGTGTTGAAGGTAGTCTTTTGTTGAGGGACAAAAGATGATGATCCTTCCTTGTTTGGGTTTGGAGACCAACGTTGAGTAGGAAAATCCCTTTGCAATTTATTATATGCATTGGAGTAAGCATTATGTAGTGCTCGGTGTTGTTGCATATAACTCACTTCTTCAGTAGAATAATCACCGGATTCATTCATCTCCAACTGTGCATAGTCTTTATGTTTCAATTCCCCACTACTCATGTCATTGGACGTATTTCCTTCCAAACCTTTACTTCCCTTTATTTAATCAACCTTCTTGCTAATAGAAGCTAATTGAGCTAATACCTCGGTTTGAGCGGTGGCTTCTCCCACAAAAGAAACTTTCCTTCTACTTGAACCGGTTTTCCACATTCGGTCATTGTTCGCAATCTTCTCAATAGCATCATACATGTCTTGTGCCGCACTCATCATCAACGAACCAATGCATGCTGGATCAACATCGGATCGTGATTCCTTTATAAGCTTCCGACAAAATAATTGAATTTGCATATCCAAAGGATAACCATGATCGGGACAAGCTCTCAACAATCTTTTGAATCTTTTGTTGGATATACAGAAACCCGAACCCAGATCCGATCCATATGTGGATCGTCATATCTGATTCACAGCACCGATTGAGACACTCGATCGTGCACAGTGGAAGCAACGAATTAGATTCGTATGCGATTTTACCACGATTTAATTCACATGATTAATTAATTAAGTACGAGAAGGTTTAAGATTTACCCAACCTGAGAGAAGCCGTGATCTTCCGAGTTGTATCTCCAAGCGACGACTGGTGAACGTCGATCCCGCATTCGAACCTCCTCGAATATGCTCAAAGAAAAAACCTATTTTTTCTTCTTTCCAATACCTAAGACGAGAAAAAAAAAATTTCTATTATGTTTGAAATAGGCGTCGCCTATTTTCTTGAAAGTGGTGTTCGTTCTTTCTGCATCCATTTTGTGTTGGGAGAAACACTCTTTTTATAGAAATATAACTAATAATTTGAGAATTTATCTTTTACACACAAAATTATCTTTTCCTTTTAGAAAAAAAAACATTTATCCAATAGGAAAATAAATTTCCTATTTATCCAATAAGAAAACTAATTTCTTATTTATAATTACTTAACAATTAAATAATTATATTTTTCCACATAATAGTCAATTAAGAGAACATTTCTTTTCCCAAAATAATTCTATGTGGCGCCACTTTTTGCCAATTAGGATAATAGAAAATGTCTTTTATATTTTACGTATTATTTACCGAATAAATAATATCCGCATATTCATTAAATAGACCAATTATTTAATTTATTCTCGAGATTCCAAAATATGAGAATCACTAGCGTGTCAGGAGCCAACCCAGGGACCATGGACCTATAACCAGTAGCTACAAAAGATTGAACAAAATATTCATCAAACAGAATATTTCTACACAACTTATTAATTCCGGAATTACGCCACCATAAATCCGAAACTGAACTCTTTCGATTATAGACATAACTTATTTTCCAAGTGTCATGTCAATAAGTGTCCATTGAAATAATCATTGCATATAGAGCAACCCTCCATAGGCCATCCGCAAAGAAGCGGGAATGTTTCCGTAAACCTTCTTCATTACATCTTATCATTATTTACCATTAACCCACAAGTGATCAATTAATTCATAACCAATACAAACTCTCAGGATCGATCAGTTTCTTGGATTAACAAATAAAAGGGTTGTCTTTCTACTTTCCGCATGAAGGAATGGATTCCGTATCTATGAGACACACACTCCTCACTCATTCCAGAATAGTGCCAATGTGAAATTAAGTCGGACCACGCCTCTTAGAAATTCTTAACGAACACATCATACCCAATCTTGAAACAAGCAGGAGTCTGCAATCACTTCAGGATTAAGCTTAATCCATATATGATCATCTTGTGATTCAATAAGATTTCTCAATTACGGAATTATAAATGCCCTACATAGATAACCAATATCGCGATCCGGATAAGACGGTCACACCATAAAGTGTTTAGGGCGCATTAATGGTGGTTTAATCAATAGACCTCATACTTTGATTAAGTTCACCATGAACAAAAAGTTCAAGTGTATCACCATAAACTTAATCCTCGCGTGTGACACACAATAACTTATATGGCTACATATGATACAACTTGGGGATTTCAGTAGTGTATTTCTTACAAGCACGAAGCAAGTAATAAGATGAGAATAAATCGGTCATTTATTAATTCAAAAAACAATTACATAAATTGTCTTTCGGGCGCTACTTCCAACAATTTCCCACTTGCCCGTAAGGACAAATCTAAACTGTCTTTCGGGAACTACACCTAACAATCTCCCACTTGCCCGTAAAGACAAGCAACAATTGTTTTTAGAGCACCACACCCTTATTTTGTCCATCCACAAAATTCTCCCACTTGCTCTAAAGCAGATGAGACATATCTCCCAATTTCATACCCGCCAAGCGCTTATCAGTGACACTAGATGTCACGCAACTTGGTAAACTTATCAGCTAGGTTGTCGGCTCAAGATGATCTTTAAGACCGAAATGTCGCCCCTCTGCACGATTTGTCTGACCAGTTGGTAGTCTCTCTCAACATGCTTTTGGCCTCTTGTGACTGCGAAGATCCTTTGCGTAAGCTACCTCTTAACTGTTTTCACAGTGAAGAAATATCCGTTGACTCAGACCAGGAATTACTCCCAGATCGGCAAGGAACCGTTCAGGCTATACTGCCTCTCTAACTACTCCAAAAGCTGCTATGTATTTGACTTATAGAGTCAAATCGGCAATGTTGGATTGCTCCAGACTGTAGCTCTATCTCAATGAGTAAACACTGAGTCCGAGATAGATTAACGATCATCCTTAATCTGACTTAAATTCATAATTAGTGTCATCAATAATACTCAGGTTCGCATCCGAATACTCAAACATACATCTCCTCGTTCTTTAAAGGTACTTGAGGATGCACTATATTGCTATCCATTTCTTGAGTCCGAGATTTGACTTTAATTGACTTTTAGTAACCTGAGTTTCTCTATCCAAAATAGAATCTATCCTATTTCTCTTTATCCAAAGACTAAGAGAATTATTCCATGTGGGGTTGGGTAGGAAACCTCTCGATGAATATTGTATTTGAAAATGCATTATCATCTTAAACAATAAGATCGATGGGATACTGCCAACATCTTTCCCACGCAACTCCAAGTGACTCATTTTCACCTTGCTTGAAACTAGAAATCTCAGCTTTCAATTCTAAATTTTTGCCCGGTGTGATGTATCGCTTCAAGAATTCATTTTGGATTTCCTCCCAACTTGTCAAGGAATGGTGAGGAAGCGACATAAACCAATCCGTTGCCTTCCCATCCATGGAGAAAGAAAACATAGACATTCTTGTCAATTCCCTATTAGCACCTTGACTCTTGGCCGTATTACATAATTGCTCAAAGTTGTAAAGATTGTGATGTGGATCTTCGTCATCATGCCCATGAAATTGAGCTCTTGTTCCAACCAATCCAAAAAGATGAGCTTTAACCTCAAAATTATTTGCTCACACGTTTGGTAAATGAATTGGATTGTTGGTTTCATTCCTTCTCACGGCTTGATAAAAAATGGGTCTTGGGTTTGGTGGGTTGTTGTTGTTGTTCCGGTTATTTTGATTTTGGTTTTGGTTGCGGTTTTGTTGTTGATTATTTGGTGGTGGTGGATTGTTGGGATTTGGGGGTGAAGGATGCGGAGGTTTGGGTTTTTTTCATGGTTTTAGGCATCCTAATGCCCTTGATCGACTTGTGAATTTGCTATGTGCTCGGCCATTTCTATTCCTTGTGTAGATGATCCTTGGGAGGAGTCTCCACTAAGTTCCAAACCACGACGAGCTTGACCAACTTTATTTTCAGCTACTCATTCTGTTGGAAATAAAATTTATGTTTTGATGATGATTCATCACTTATTCAGTTCTTATTTTTAGACCCCATTGATGAAGTGTCATAACTAGCTGTTATAGTGCAAAGCAAAAAAATGTCTAGAAATCAATGTATAGGATTTAATAGAGTCTGATATTAGTATAAGTTAATCAGACAAGCAATGTAATAGTTCTAGGCTGAGAACTGAGAAATTGAGTATTTAACTAAAGAAAACTGAGATCCTAAAGAGATACTAAAACCTGACAATAGAGCACACCAACAGAAATTGAAGAAGGTAAGTTCGCTAAGAGACACAGACTCAGTTGACTTATCTATGAGTTAGAAGAACTGAGGGTTCCAACTCAGTTATTGAAGACTAAAGAGCCGAGGGTTCAAACTCAGTTTATGAAGACTAAAGTCGAGACTGTAAAGATAGACTTCAGGCAAGATTGTGATGACCTGAACTGACTTTATGTAGCTTGTGTCAAAGCCTAAGAATCATAAGGACAATGATGTCTTAGATAATCGATTGAATGGCGAACTCTGATTTACTCAATTGCAATCAGATGAAGAATAGAGTACTGAGATTTTGAAGAAGAGTAAAGACTCAGTTAATGCTCTTAAAAAACTGGAAACTGACTACGTCATGATTGAATCAGTTTTTAACTTAAGATAAGAAAAACTAAAGATAAATCAGACCATTGTAAGATAAGCAATCCTATTGGATACACAGAAATGTCAGGAAGGACACTGACACACAAAAGGAGAGCAGGGCCACAAACGGCTATAAGGATTCAAATTCATATAATCTAACCGTTAGAGAAACCCCTACAAATAGATCAGTTCTACTACAAGAAAGGAAGCGGAATTCTAAGATTTAATCGAATCAAGAAAGTTCATATTGAGGGGGAAAACAAATTAAAAGAATTCCTGCTAAGCAATTAAAATTCAAGATTAAGAAATATCTTCAAGTGGTCATAAGCATTCAAAGAAGATCAAGATCAATCATTTGAAGACAACAGAGTTGTGCATAACTTATTTATCTAGAAGAGATAGCTCAAATCACAAGTTGAATCATAGTTATTGATTCAAGTCTCAACTTTGATCTTATCAAAGGTTTTAGACTGTGATGAGCTGGTGAAGAGGCATTTCAACCCTCTAAGGACCAGTGTAGCAAGCTTAGTTCAAACAACAATTCCACCTGTTGAAGACTGAAGCGGGAAGATTTTGAAGCTAGGGATTAGTGAAGGACATTCAAGTGTCTAGAATTTACTTTGTGTCTTGTAACTGTAAACCTCAAGAACATAGTGGATTTGGCCTCCGCATCACAGGAGAAGAGAGGATTGAAAGGATTACACCACCTGGAACCTCTATAATTCTTGTCTATTTACCTTACGTATTTACTTACTGCATTGTACTTATATTCATTCAGTTCACATACTCAGTAAATATCAGAAACTGAGTCAGCATATTAACAGATAACTTATATTTTACAAAGGTTTAATTTAATCCACTGCCGGTTAACTCAGTTAAGGATAAGTCAGTTTTGACTTATACTCAGCCAAGTTAGCTTAACTCTGCACAAGTTTAAGCTGAACTTTATCTAGTTTAAGATTCAGTTTTAAGTTAGATTTTTGGTGACAAGTTTATTTTGTTAGCCTTTTCTAGTGACCAACACGTTCTCTAATATACGTATTGATATCCGGAATGAGAGGAGTAAGCGCTGCCTTTCCACGTCAAGTCTTGGTCATCCACTACAAGATAGAAACAACAAAAACACAATATAATAACATTTTGTGACTCACCATGAGGTAAGCACCAAAAAAGGTAAAATAGAAATGAGATTAGGAAAGTCCGACCTATTCTCGAAAATTTTAAAACTAGTACAAGTATTAACCGTTACACAATCCTCGGCAACGGCGCCAAATAACTTGATGCAACTTTCCCAGAGTCCAATCTAACCGGCAGTGTACCGGGTCAATTGTAGTATAGCACGGTGTTCAAGGTCGTATTCCACAAGGATTTGTGAGGTTAAACACTTAAAAGCTTATATTAATTCGATCTAGGTCACAAATTGCAAGATAGTAAGTACATAAATAAATTCTCTCATAACAACAAAGTGATAAAATGATTAAAGAACCTAACCAGGACAATGTGTAGACTAGAAATTCTCTCATAGTATCATGGGAATGATTTCCTTCCTTCCTACCATTCGTGTTCAAAATGGGAAATGGTGCCTTCCTAAGCAAGGAGTTCCCCCTCATATGAGTGTATGAAACTAATATATACCTCCTCCTTGGCCTAGGTGTCGTAAACCTAATGAATTGCAATGACAATGTCAACTATCCCCGGATATGAAATCGAATGCCTTGAGAGGTCGATTTTACCTTCAGGTTTTCCTACCCTCTTCCCACTCCTAATCTTGGCAAGTTTAACCTAGCCACTCATAACTACAAACATTAACATATCAAGGCTAAGATTCATAATCATAAGAACACTTGAATCAAAACAAAGATTAAGAATTACCAATCACAAGCAAGAACTCAAAATGGTGTTCTTCATTGAACTCAAAACCTTCAATAGAGTCAACACTAGTGTGTTTCTAACTCCAAACAAAGTTGTAGAATTTTAGCTAAGAATCCTTAATTTTTACAATCAAAATGAAGAGTTAATTCTACTTAAAATTTGGCTAGGAGAGCCTTAGGAGGTCGAGGTGACATCAAGGGGAAGAAGTTGCAGAAGATGAAGTGTATCTGATATTTTTGGTAAGTGGAGGAATAAAAGGGATCAATCATATGCTGACTCTGCAATAATGGAGCGCGTCAGACCCACTGGCGTACGTCATGTATATTAATGAAGGATTGTCACTGACAATTGGCATGCGCCAAGTCTTATGTGGTGGTTAGCCGAATGACATGCACATTAAATGTTTAGCAGACTTTGAATATTTCACTTGGCGTGAGTCAGATGTATAATGGCATGCACCATATGCATATAATATGCCCCTGATCGAATTTATTCTCCAACTGACATGGACTGAACCATCTAACAAGTATCAATAATCCTCCTGGGTTGGAATCCTTGCCTCAGCTCCAAAATCATCTCTCAATCAATCCAATGACACCATCAAATCAAAATCCAAGCTCCCAGCCATGATATCTGTGCTGGAAAACAGACCCAAAGATACCACGTGTAAAACGAATAACAAAAATTGGCTAATAAGCCCATAATAAAAGCAAAAGCATGGTTTTTCTGATATTTCCTATGTACACAAAATAGTTCAATTTATCATAATAATTGCTCAAGTTGATGTCAAAATGTCACTAATTGCATGAGAAAAGGGAATAAATCATCAGAAATTATATCATCGGGTTGACTTACATCAGTAGGCAATATTTATAGTGGTTCTAGGTGGTGCCATCCTGTCAGTCCATTCTTCCCGTATGATGTTGGAGGAAATTCACTAGAGACTTTTGAGTTAGGAGTTACAAAAATCCCTAAACTGTTTGTCCTTGACCAATGACTATGGCTTCACAAACTGAACACTACAAACAGTTAGGATTGCTGGAAACGGCTTACATTACTAGAATTCTATATCATTTTTTTATCTCATTCTCTCATCCTTCCGTTTATCTACATTTTTCTTCCATATTTTTTTACAAAGCCTTTTTTCAGAAACAAAAAAGATAATCTTCTTCTGTCCGAAGAAATGATTCATCAAAATAATGAGTCACCATTGATATCGACACATCTAAGATCACCAAATGTTCGGGAGGTCTTCTATTCAATCCTTTTCCTTCTTTGTTTTGCTGGATGTCTCGTTCGTACACATCTTCTCTTTATTTCCCGGGCCTCTAGTGAGTTACAGACAGAGTTTGGTAAAACAGCCGTAGCCACATATACGATTCTCAATCAACAAGGTCAAAATGTAATATGTGTTTATGTAGCTATTGGTCAAAAAGCATCTTCTGTAGCTCAAGTAGTAA
This sequence comes from Gentiana straminea, assembly GCA_036785695.1. Classification (NCBI taxonomy): domain Eukaryota; kingdom Viridiplantae; phylum Streptophyta; class Magnoliopsida; order Gentianales; family Gentianaceae; genus Gentiana; species Gentiana straminea. The sequence continues at coordinate 5,210,953 of JAVUPR010000224.1, read as the reverse complement.
CTACTTTACAGGAAAGGGGAGCAATGGGCTCCTATGTATTCCACTGGTCCTTGAAAGGTAGGATTGATTCTTCACCAGCTCCACCACAAAACACAACAGTCCTTGACACTTCAGCAATGATTCTCTTTCTTCGGGTTCTTCATAAAAAAGAAGGTGTTGAATCAAGAATGTGATTCAGCTTTCAGCAAGCTTTGATCAGGATGAAAAGATAAGCAGCTTGTAGACTTCAAGTGTGTATATTGCATGGAACTTGATTGCAGAAACATTTGAAGAAAATTCTTGATCAGTAAGTTTAAAGCTCAGATACTATCAGCAGGGTAAGATTGCACTTGAACGATATTGCTTGTTCTTGCTAAAAAATACTTAGTTGTTTCGTTTGTATAATCTGAATAAGGACTCCTCTATTTATAGGTGTGAATTTTGTGATTTGAATTTGAATTTCAAATTCAACCGTTCCAGGATTATCTGATTATTCCTAAAATTCCCTCTCCTGTACTATACTGACAGTGTCAGTGTCCTCTTGACAGCCAGTCTGTCAACCAGTGATTTACTTCCATTTTGAATTGGCTCTGAAATCCTTAAAACGTCCATTTCATCCAAACCATTGATTGACTAATTAATCCAATGCTTGTAATTCATCCTTATCCATTTAATCTTCCAGAAAAACTTGGATTAATTCAACTTTTACATTCAGCAGACACCTGTTGTATAGGTCTGCAGATGTCCATATATGATCAGCTGACTTTTAGTCTGCTGTGTTTTATAAACACCTCAGGTGACTGCTTCTCATCTAACTTTTTATCATGAAGTTAGAGTACACCATTTTAAGTATAACCAAGTTCCAATCATCACTTTACTTTTTATGGGACTTAGACCTTCTACACAAGGTATATATGATCAGTTTAGGTCATCACAGACTTACTACCCCGGATTTGTATTCTCAATGGGGATAATGTGTATGAAATCATGGGTTAATTAGCTAAATGTCATTAAGCCACGTCCAGGGTGACTAAATTGGTATTATGCGTATTAACCGTGTATTTTATGCGTTATTTTCCAGAAATAGAAGCTACTATGTGTGCTATGATTTTATTGGCATATGGACGAGTGTTTGATGCATCATTTTGGCTGAATATGAGAGTCAATCGATAAAGAACTAAACGGATCTGAAGCTTGAAGTGTTTCGAGCGGATATTGGACCCGAGAATCTGATTGGTGATGTTGCAACACAGTTTCCGAAGCCGTAAAAGATGAAATGGGCTTGGACTTCTACATGATCAATGTAGGTCTTTAAACGAGGATTCCAACACACTTCGAATCATCAAAATTGGAGTTTCGTAGGCCAAGTTATTGTCCAAATACCGAAGCAGGGCCTAGGGTATTCCAAGTTAAGTCGGCAGGCAGAAAAAGACAAAAACACCCCCGGAAAACGGGGAGTTACCCTCGGTTTACCGAGGCCCAGAATCTTCCAGAAATACGTTTTCTTGTCTTCCGAGCATTGTGTTTACCCCTAAGTCAGTTTATACACCTATATAAAGTCATTCAGAGCTGCGAAATTGTATTCATCATCATTTCCATGCATTCTCTCATTCATTCATAGATCTATTCATAAATTAGATACAATGTAGTCTTCAGGTTATAAATTCTTCTTTTCTTCTTTCAAATAAGTCATGAGTCTTTCATTATTGAATTATTCTTGTTTTACGATCATCATGGATCGTCTTGAATCGTCGGAAGGAGAGAGAATTGAAGAGTATGATCTTCGTTATGGGTAAGATCTTTCCAATGTTTTATTTATTTTCTTAGATTCATGATTGTTCTTATGATAGATCTAGATTATGCTTGCATCTAATAATCTATGAATTAATGAAACAAACCTTAATTTTCGAAACGCAGAATTATGGGTTGCGCCCTTCAGATCTGCAACGGTCTTATCGGTAGATCTGAATACCTAGTAAATCCTAATTTTGTGGTTCGGCATCAGCTACGTTGATCGACGGGTTTAATTAACAGTAGGTTAGATATGGCCAATCTGCTTACTGTATTCGTAAAATTAACATGAATACGAATAGTGAAGTGTTAATTTGCACATAGTCTTGATGGACCCTAGGAACGTGCTGATTAGTGTCGACAACTGTCTGGGTGGGTTAGCGGTAGGAGTTAACGCTCGATATCGGCAATTCTAGTTCTTTATGAGTATGGGCTATTACGGACCAATTAAGGAGGGTCACTTGCATATAGATTGTCTACTACCATGGTCGGAGTAGATAGGGTTAGGAGTTGCACCCGTAGCCAAATTACGCACACGAGTCGAACACAGATTAAGGGGAGATTATTTTGGAATAGTATGGTTAGTGCCTTTTTGATATATGATTGATGATTGGTTTATTTGCATCTCGTTTATATACATGTCCTTTATGTTGGTCAAATGACCATGCTTATCCGGTTGGCCTATGAATTGTGGTTGTGTTTAGCATTATTAAATAAAAGTTTATGGGGCATCGACCTTGACTCGACCTTTCTATACTACGATTGACCTTGTCCTCTTACTAGTATTATGCGACTTACACGCGATCAAGTTTTTGGCGCCGTTGCCGGAGACTATTTATTTAATTGTTATGCATAACCATTAATTTATAGTTAACATTTTCTGTAAGTTTTTTTTCTTCTTTTTGTTGATAAAATAAAAATGAGAAGGTTTTTTTTTTCCTCGCCATGATCCTAAGGCTGTTGAGCAAAGGATGTGCGGGAGTTTTTTTACTTCACATGATTATTTGATTATTGTCACGGATTTTATTAATACAAAATAAACAAGTAATAAAACCGGTTAACCTCAAGTGCAAGGATCGTAGTATAGAGGCTATGCCGGGTCGATCTTACGGGGAACTGACAGTTGTGATTCCTAGTTTTTATTTATCTTACTATGTCACGATTATTAAACTAAAAAGAAACAGAAAATAAACTAACAAGAATGTAAAGCTGGACGGAAGAACAAGTTCTAAAGCCAGGGAACACAGGGTTGCGAACCAATTAACTAAACTAAATCTAAATCTAATTATGCAATAAATCTAACTAAGCTAAACAATTCAAATTCAAGGGATTAAATCAAGTTATAACGAACGAACAAGCAATTGATCCACCTATCCTATCAACATTCAATTCTAATTCGGATTACTTCGTGATCTCTACTCAAGTCGTGATTCACCTACTCGAAGGCATAAACTCCTACTCTCGTAGACAAGTTCGTTTTCTAATCATTTATCTTTCGATGTTAAAGATTACGTCTTTCTAACCTAGGCGTGAAATCTTTCGATTTCTAATCTAGAAAATCAATCTAATAACTTTCGTTTTATTTAGATCAAAGATCCAATCTTTTATCACGGTGATCTAAGGTTGACACGACTCTCATCATATAAACAATCATCAAAGCAAGCATCTTTCGGTTAAACATGCAATAAAACATACAAAACATGATAAAAGAAACGAGCTTGAAGTAGAACTCACAAAATAATCACGAACGAGAAATCAACTGTTGAATTGGACGGCTTCACAACGCTTGTTCAAGAGGATTTAGCCTCTTAGCATCTTCATGACAACTCGAATTGATGAATAAAAGTACATGAAATTATCTAATCTAATCTAGAAGTTTAAGTGCATAAAACTAGAGAAAAACGGAAGGAAAAACGCAGCCAAGCTGCCCCTAGGGTTTAGGGTTCGAATAATGTCGGATTGTTGTTCTTGTGTGCAGAAATAGGCAGGTATTTATAGAGGATTAAGTCGGTTCTGGCTGAGTCGGCGGACGGACGAGCGTTCGTTCTGGTGGACGCTCGTCCACCTCCTTGAACTCTCCTCAGACGCTCGTTCGGCCTCAGTTCAAACTCTCTGAATCACTCTTAGAACCTTGGACGCTCGTTCGAGACTTCAGACGCTCGTTTGGTCTGGACGGAGCATGGACGTTCGTTCATCATGACTTGAATGCGATTTTTGCATGTTTATCTTTTTTTCTTCTCTCCACTCGATCATTATCTCTTCCTTAAATCTTTATAGCTCGAAATTTATCTCTTTTGATCATCATTTGAGCAAAATAAACATACCTATAACACATGGAAAACATCGCAAACTGTAATAATATTCAAATAATCATATTTTATCCATGAAATCACATAAATATATCGATATTGCGATTAAGCCGTCAAAAATATTGTTTGCTCAATATTTTAATATAAAGACCAATTATTATGCAAATTATACAATATAGAGGGAAAAACATCGTAAAATTTATCCTTATAATTCATAGATTTTCACCCTTAACAACTCCCCCACACTTAGCTTTTGCTCGTCCCGAGCAAAACAAAACGAAAAATTAGGCTCGAGAAAGGAAAACAGGCATCTAAACAGATATAACATACATTCAATACCTTAGAGGTTCACCGGTGTGTGTGCATAGCCATAGAAAACTTCCACTAAAACCAAACTTGAGAAACTCAAAGTAAAAATAGCTAATACCCCCTCGTAGAATAGCAATAAATGACACTCATAAGATGTACCCTACAAACGTGACATATCCCGAAAAAGATGATCGAATGAATCTAGGGCCTTTCTGAAATACTCAGAGGATAATCCCTACATCATATCTTTCAACTTATACTGGGGATAAGATTAACGAAAACTAAGCCTTATATTCAATTCATAACGATATCCTAGTCGATTTAACTTATTCACTTTAAACACACATTAGGATAAGTCATTGCCCTCATAGTAGAATAGGACATTTCGAGATAATACCCTACCTTACTCCAATCATAAGGCAGCTCTTCCTAACTGTCGTGAGCTTTTAGTCATCATGGTGGTATAGGACATACGTGGTACACCCTACCTCACTCAAATCATCGACTAGCTTTCGACACACCCAATTAATTCACTATTAATTCAACTTTTTCATTTTGACATTAGTTACGCTTTACTTATCACATTCAAACTTCTAGATATTCACAGTATGTCATACTCGGGACTAAATACAAACTATCATAAATCTCAAGATATATACGTAGCACTAAGCACATGACTTATAAGAAAATCAAAAATCACTAATCCAAAACGGGGTATAGCTTTATAAAATAGCTCATCGTCACTATGGCTCGTGAAAAGTAGTGTCAGGTGAAACAACTAACTTATCAAGTACATGAAATATCGCATAGATGACTATAAAAACAACGAACTTCAAATTGAATTGCCTACTCGGGACCAAACAACGACAAAAGTGTCGGAAAACTTTGAAAAATTACGCTCATTTTGCATAATAAAACATTCTAACGTATTAAACAAACTTATATGCATAGGTACAAATCGAACTATCCCCTCCCCCACACTGAAAAATTCAACATGTCCTCATGTTGTGCAGAAAGTAAAAAGGATAAGAAACTTAGCCGAATTCGCGTGGAAAACCGAGCCGTTTGTCGTCGGGAGCATGAAAAGGCCAACGCTCGCAAAAAGCGTGGAAAAACGTCCCAAAACTAACTCAATCGGATCTCGACAAAAACTATTGCTGCAAAACTCGAGAAGCAGAAAACTCGGGGGAAAACGGGATACAATATGGCAATAGAGAGAATAAATCAAAACAGAATAAAAAGAAAAGGTCATCGATAAATATGTCAACACAATTCAAAGAACGAGAAACTAGAAAGTAGCAAAATGTATAGGTACAGCCAAATCGAATTAAATGTATCAAAAAGTGCAACAACAACCAGAAAGATAGATATAAAAAAAATAATAACTCAAGGCAGCGCCGGTGTCGTCTCAGCAGCATCGTCAATAGCATCATCAGCCGGAGCATACTGGAGAAGGATCTGAAGAAGGAACATCAGCTGTAGATGCAGTCTGTGTAGGGTCTGGCTGTGCAACAGGATCAGCAGTGGTCGGCTCAGCATCTCTATCAGTAGGAACTCTCGCAGTCCTCGGATCCACTAGAGTCTCCTCATCACCAGCATTGGGGTTCTCCTCTAACTTGACCACCTCAGCTATCACCCGCTCTATCTGCTCGGAGAAGACATAATCCATATTACTTGCATTGAATACCCTCCGATCTCTCGGTTTCCTTCCATCCACTATACATTCCAAAACCGATAAGATATTATCTTGGCCATCCCGGATATCACTCAACATCGCCCTCAAACTATGAGCCATACTATGCCGAGTAATCTCGGAAGAAGATAATCCGTAAATAACCGAAGCTCGAGGCGGGGTCGATATGGAACCAGCTCGAAACGGAACAAATTTCTCTCTCTACGAATAGGGGGGTAACTCTTGGTCTTATGATCCGCTGCATACTCTAAAACTCCTGCATCGAGACATAACTGATGAATCAAATGTGGAACTATCAAACTCCGTGTGCATACCTGCTGGTTCATGGAAATCTCATCGAATAAGGCTTGACCTACATCAACATTCAATCCGAACGCTAATTCATACAACATCCCAAGATCACTAATCTGAAAATGAGTAAGATTATTCTTCGGGATCAAACGACTCTGAATAAAACGGCATTGGACTCTCCAATCTTCGGTCCAAGTCGTAGTGATCAACTCCTTCCTTGCACCAGTGGGCCTCAACACCCACGCCACATCCGGACAAACTCTTAATCTCAACTCCTCCATCGGGTCACGACCATCCTCACGTTGCCTTCTCGCAATTTCCTCTTTATAATCTAAACCCTCAAAAGCTGGTAACTTGTATTTCTCATTTATGACCTTAGCAGAAAAAGGAACCTTAACACCTCGCACCATAACGTACTTTTCATCTAAGTCCGCCTCAGAAAAGTTTGCATAGAACTCTCGGATTATAGAGTCATTGACAGGAGTAGGAGGAATTTTTGTTAAGGCAGACCACTTCCTAGCCTTTAACATCTGAGCGAAAGCAGGATCAACTTGAGACACTTTCACCTCTCTATCAAAAATAAGACTCCTGGTTGAGTAATGCTTAGTGTAGGCTTCATGTGCTAAAGGATTTACAAACCGACGAGGCATCGAAAGAGGGGTAACATGCTTAGACATCTTCTTAGGAGGTGCCATAGGTTCAGGTGCAACTTCCTCCCTAACCACATCATCAACATTCGCCTCTCGAACTTGTTCAGCCCTAGATGACGCACCTTTCCTAAAACTGGGATTCCTAACCAACGGAACATCATCCTGTGTATCCGAATCGGAGGAGGATTCATCTCTCAAATCAGCTCGGGCTTGTTGAGATGCCCTAGGGGGTTGCTCACGTAAAATTACACCTCGGTTGGGGTCTAAATTGGAGGGCTCATCGTCCAGCCGTTTACGTTTACCCGATTCAACAACCTTCTCTTTACCAGGCCTCTGCTTAATAGCCGCTTTCTTCCCCATATCAACCTAAATGTCTAAACCGAAAGATTCACAGCAACGAAGGTTACCCGTTTAACATCCAAAGCGGGATTTCAAGCAAACCGTCCAAACCACCAGCATCAACAACACACCATCACCATCACCACACCACCACAAACAAGGAAAGAAGAAAAGAACCAACAAAACGAAAGGAAATCAACAGTAGTGGATAATTCAAGAAAATGAGCCGACTCGAAAATCGAACTCACAAAAACGTGAATTAAAACGAAAAAAGTTGTATCCAGCTTACCAAACACTATGAGGGGATGATGATCGAACAGATTAGAAGCCCAGAAACACCGAGATTGACCCCCAAAATTCGAGCTTTTGTCAAAAAGGCCGCACTGAATAATCTCTGATTCCACAATTTGTGTTGATTGTTGGAGGAAATGGATTGGAAAAATGAAAAGAGGGTGCAAAGACCGTTCTTTTGCAACAAGAATCGCTGAATTTGGTTCAGAAATGATGATTTTGGGGTAAAGGGGAGAAGAGAGTCGGGTTGCGGTTTGAAAATTCTGAGAAATGAGGGAGCATGCGTTGAAGGTCTATATATAGACGCTTAATGGACGCTCGTCCATCCTGACGGACAGGCGTTCACTTGGAAACTGCAGGAACTGGACGGGCGTCCATTATACCGGACGCTCGTCCTGAGGTCAATTTTTGAAACAGGATTGGAGGGGATTTTCCAGACGGGCGTCCAAAGACTTGGACGGGCGTTCATGGAAACAGAGGGCCGGACGGGCGTCCAGAAGCACCAGACGGTCGTCCAAGATAAAAAATTGCTAAATTTTAGAAAATTTCATATAAACCAACTAAATGCGAAAATTTTTTGTCTTTATTATTATTGATAATTTAAAATGCAAAAGTACAAACGGAAATGCTACGAACATAAAAGAACTCGAAAATAAAACAAAACGAATAAAACAGTGGGTTGCCTCCCACCAAGCGCTTCCGTTTAACGTCGGGGCTCGACGAAACAAACCTAACTAACGCTAGTCTGCATAAATCTCGTCCCAATCTACCAAATGGATGAGACGACGAAGCATATCAATAGCAGGAGGGAAATCATAGTCGTCTTGTACGCCCCGCCATCTCCGCCTACCTCTAAACCTCTAAAATGTGAAGCCCGCAAAGCACCGCCAAATCCGTCGATAGGATCATTAAGGATCGTGTAAGGACGTCCTATGGCCTCCTCGCAACTCCTCGCCGTGAAATCGCTGCCTCCCGAACAAGGTGGAACTATGATAACGTACGTGATGGTCTTAACCCGAGTGCTAATGTCAAAATCTACATGAAGAACTATAGTGCCTCCCGGTCCACCATCTATCGTGATCGCGGGATCCGACTAATGAGTGGGAACTCCTCAGGGCGAACTCCGTAAAAATCCATATCTAGAAAGCAACTACTGACAGATAGAAACATAAAAGCTTAGTAAAACTCACTAAAATAACTAAAACAACATACGGAAGCAAAAAGAACTAAGGAAAACTAAAACAAGATTGGATATCTAGGATGCCCCCTAGTGGCGCTTTTGGTTAATGTCGTTAGCTCGACACCGTTGGAGTCTAGCCTGGATCAGGCCATTTGACTTTTCTGCCAGCCACTACTTCGTGTAAGCTCTCATCAGTAGTGTGGCTGCAGAAACAACATCTTACGCATGGGATTAATGCTCTGATAGTTTTCCACACACGTTTAACCTTTCCCATGGTTAACTTCTTCCTCTGTAAATTCCTCTGATGACGTTTAAGCTTTTGCTCCCTTTCATATTCCTCCATATCCCAACTGCCCGCTAGAACTTCTTCACATCTACGACTACCGTCATCCTCGGAGAACAAGTCTGGTGACAACTCGTCTAATTCATCGACTTGTGTAACACCACATCCGAGAATATCGAGGAATTTAACAATCAAAGGCTTATCCTTAGGTTCACCGATATAGTGCTTGCACCTTTGGCCATTAACTCGAAACGGTTGATCACCATAACCGCGCAGGAATGATTTGGAGAATCTCAAATGGACCAGACCAACGTGTCCTCAACTTCCCAGGAAACAAATGTAACCTGGAATTGTATAGTAACACTTGCTCTCCAACTTGAAATTCTCTCTTCTTGATCTTTGCGTCATGAAGGAGTTTCATCTTTTCCTTACTGATCCTGGCACTTTCGTAAGCCTGAAGCCTAAACTCGTCCAACTCATGCAACTGCTGCAGTCGATGTTTGCCACAGGCTTGGGAATCGAAGTTAAGAAACTTTGTAGCCCAATAAGCTCGTGCTCTAACTCAACCGGCAAGTGGCACGATTTACCATAGATCATCCGGTAGGGTGATGTACCCATGGGGGTCTTATAGGCGCTCGATATGCCCATAGTACATCATCCAACTTTAGACTCCAGTCTTTTCTATGACTGTTCACTGTTTTCTCCAGGATCTTCTTCAAGCTCTGGTTGCTTCGCTCAACCTGACCACTAGTCATCGGATGATCCAATTTTGTGACGAACACCATACTTCTCGAGGACTTTTTCCAAAGGCCGGTTACAAAAGTGTGTCCCTTCATCACTAATTAAGGCACGTGGACATCCAAACCTCACAAAGATATTCCTCTTTAGAAAATTCATGACCGTTTTATGATCATTGCGAGGAGTGGCTATTGCCTCCACCCATTTCGATACATAGTCCACGCAGACTAAGATGTATTTATTACCACAAGAAGATGGGAATGGACCCATAAAGTCAATCCCCCATACATCAAAGACTTCGCATTCTAAGATGGGTTTCAAAGGCATGTCAAACCGCCTTGTTAGAAGCCCGGTTCTTTGGCACCTATCACAAGCTTTACAGAAAGCTTCCGTGTCCTTAAAGATTGTTGGCCGGTAGAAACCGGCCTGGAAGATCTTCGCAACCGTTTTCCAAGGACCGAAGTGACCACCTGTGGGTCCACTATGGCATTGCTCGATTATATCGCGTTGCTCAGATTCAGGAACACACCTCCTTAGCAAACCATCTATACAGATTTTGAAGAGGTAAGGTTCATCCCAAACGAAAGATTTCATATCGAGAAGAACTTCTTCTTCTCTTGATAAGACATTTCGTGGTCAAGATAACGGGCATGAAGGTAGTTTACAATGGAAGAATACCATGGAACATCGGAGCGCAACCATCGATAAGCATGATGTTTTCTAGAGGAAAGTAAAGATCTATATCATCGTTTCGTCTTTTCCTCGCCAACAATCTTGAGACATGATCGCCACTACGTTTTCACTTTGCCTTTTTGTCTTTAATTTGGACATCAAACTCTTGGAGGGTCGGTATCCAACATAGCGTACGCGGTTTAGCCTCTTTCTTGGTCATGAGATAGCGCAAGGCGCGCGTGGTCGTCCAAACAAGGACTACGGCTCCCAACAAGTAACTACGGAATTAGTCCATGGCGAATACCACAAACAACAATTCCTTTTCGGTGGTCGTGTAGTTAACTTGTGCGGGGCTCAGTGTGTGACTGGCATAATAGATAGGCTGGAATTTTCCTTCGATCCTTTGGCCTAAAACTGCACCAACTGCGTAGTTGGATGTATCGCACATAAGCTCGAAGGGTAGGTTCCAGTCAGGCGATATAAGAACTGGAGCGGAGATTAATCGACTCTTAAGCTCCTCAAACGCTTGCTTGCAGCTATCATCAAAGGTGAATGTAACGTCTTCCTTAAGTAAGGTAGACAGGGGCTTGGCGATCTTTGAAAAGTCCTGAATGAATCTCCTATAGAAGCTGACATGTCCGAGAAAACCTCTGACTTCGCGAACACTCTTAGGATAACTCATCTTTTCGATAGCTTCCACTTTAGCCCTATCTACCTCTATACCTTTGGCGGACACTTTGTGGCCAAGAACTATTCCTTCATCTACCATAAAATGGCATTTCTCCCAATTGAGTACTAAGTTCTTTTCCGCACATCTAGATAACACCTGATCAAGATTAGTGAGGCAATCATCGAAGGATTGACCGAAGACCGAAAAATCGTCCATGAAAATCTCCATACACTTTTCGACTAGCCCGTCAAAGATAGCCATCATACACCTTTGAAAGGTGGCTGGGGCATTACAGAGACCAAATGGCATCCGCCTGTAAGCGAATGTACCATAAGGGCAGGTAAAAGTGGTCTTTTCTTGGTCAATTGGATCGATGGGTATCTGGAAATATCCCGAATATCCATCCAGAAGCAAGAGAATGCGTGCCCCGCCGTACGCTCAAGCATCCGGTCAATGAAGGGAAGGGGGAAATGATCTTTCATTGTGACCTCATTGAGTTTCCTATAGTCAATGCGTACTCCATAGCCTCGTAACGAGCCTCAATGCTATCTCTTCTCCTTTCTCATTCTTCTCAATAGTAATCCCTCCCTTTTGGGGACCACTTGAGTAGGGGATACCCATTCACCGTCGCCGATGGCGTATATGATACCCATATCTAGAAGTTTGATGATCTCCTTCTTGACTACTTCTTGCATGTGAGGGTTAAGCCTCCTCTGGGGCTGTCTTACACATTTAGCACCCTCACTAGTCTTGATCTTGTGCATGCAGATGTCATGAGATATTCCTCGGATATCTCCTACCTGCCATCCAAAGGCTTTTTCGTTTTTTCGCAAGACGTTTAACAGCTTTCAGCCTCTTCTATTCGAGACAAACTTGCGTAAATGATCAAGGGAAGCTTGTCACCCTCACGTAGGAACACATACTTAAGATGTTTAGGCAACGGCTTCGTAACTAGATCCGCGGGGGGATCCTCTAAACTTGATTTAAGCCCTCCACTTTTCAACTCAGAATCGCTGAGCTTCCTTAGTGGCTCCACCGCCAAAGCTTCTTCTCTTAATAACTCATCCTCAAAGTCACCGCGAACCGATCTAGACTAACCACACCATGACTATTCGATTATCGATCAATCGCTCATATTCCACTTCCACAAACCTTGACTTGCTCGTCCATACAAATCATTGAAGTCATTGAATGACTCCTCAATGGAAAAGCCGGTTGGAGAACCGAGGGTACTTGAATAGATTTAGAGACACTATAGCTCACCTCCCGGTCACCAACTCGAATAGTTACTTGCCCACCATCACAATCGATGAGGGCCCTAGTCCGTAGATAGGAAAGGTCTTCCAAGAATCGGGGAACATCCGCACCTTTCTCCATATCTAAGACGTACCAGTCAACTGGGAAGGTAAACCTATCAATTTGAACTAATACGTCTTTCAGGATCCCTGAAGCTTTCTTGGAAGATCTATCGGTGAACTGAAGGTTCATGGTGGTGGGTTCTAGAAAATCTTGTAAACCAAGCTGATTGCAAACAGTACAATGGCATCAAGCCGATGGATGCACCCGTGTCACATAAAGAATTTGGGAAGACTAGGCCTCCCATCCGCAATGTGAGCACAAACTTGCCTCGGGTCACCCCTCTTGATTGGTAAGTCTTGATAATTGACCATTGAGCAAATTCTCACCAATTGCTTGATCCATGTCTCGCTAACTTCTTTTTAGAAGAAACAACATCCTTGATAAACTTGGTATACTTAGGCATTTCAACCAAAACTTCGAGAGTGGAAGATTAACCCGAGTATTTTTCAAAAATTCAAGACCTTTCCGTACTTCTTATCTTCATGCAAGGGAATGTTGCTTTTTCTAGGTGGAAATGGAAGCTTTTTAAGGTCACTCTCGGAAAATACTTTCTTTGAGGATGCACTTACGGCCTTGTCTTCCGCATCTTTCCACCTCACCACTTTTTCGTACGTCTTATTGGTCGTGGATCACCACCCGACTCTCAACCGAATCTTCTTTTTCTCGTGGGTTCACCACCCGAGGTGTTTCAACTCTTTCATTTCTCGGGGGATCACCACCCGAGTATGCTCTTGCAGACAGGGGGATAATGGGTGCTCAACTTCCCCTCCCCGCACCATAATTGCGCGGGGGGGCTAGTGGTTTCCCCGGAAGCGTGGGACCACTCACCGAGTGCCACTTCTTAAATTCATCGCACTGGCCTCCTCTTTACCGTATTGCATTGTTGGCACGAGGTCAGTGCATTGGTTGTTGCTTATATCGGCCTGAGCAACCTGACCGCCTTTTGGATTCTTTTTCGTAAAGTCGGGCACCGCCCCGACGGTCCGGAAGCTAACCGCCGGCCCACCGCCCCGATTTGCCTCTCAAGACTTTTCATCGTCCTGCTTTGCTCCTCCCGAAATGAATTCCATTCGGCTTTTATATCATTTGAGTGGGAGGGGCCTTGAGAGTTTTGGAAGTTCTGGGGAGATGGCTGGCTAGGCCGAGTTTGAAACTGAGGATTAGAATTGGCGGGCCAATTCTGATTGAACCTTTGCTGTGGATTCGAAAAATTGGAATTCTGGTTCTGATTGAACCCAGGGTTTCGATTAAAGCTCTGATTTTGAAAATTCGAATTGGGGTTAAAATTTGGATTCTGATGAAAACCCTGGTTTTGAAAATTATTCGCCGCAGTATTGATTACTAAATCTCCGATTGACCGGCCGAGAAAGCATTAATTTCAAAGACTCGCCCAATCATGGGACGAAGCGAGCAAGCAGGTGCCCCGGATCATCACATACTTGGCATGTGATTGGGTTATTCTGTCCATTGTTATGAACATCATTGACTTGATGAGCAGAGGGGGGACTGAAATTGACATTGGCCAAACATGTGGCCAGTCTGACAGCAATTTTCGCAATACAGAACCTAAGGGTTCTACGGAAACGGAGGAGTCTGATTAATCGGGTTTGAAACTTGAGGACTTGCCATCTGCTTTTGCAGCATGGCTATCAGACTTTGAACATTGACTTCCTCCACCTTGGGAGGAGGAGGCGCTTGGATGGCCGGATAGGATGGGGCATAGTTGTATTTGGCAATGTCTTCAAACAAGGCCCATCCTTCATCGTGTCTTTTTGAGAAAAGCCCCACCGTAAGAGCCGTTGACCATGCCTTTAGTAAGCTCGGTCACCCACCGAAGAAAGTGTTTACTTGCCTTTCCTTAGGCAAGCCATGGTGGGGACATTTTCTTAAAAGAGATTTGAACCTCTTCCAACATTCGAAGAATGATTCATTCTCCTTCTGGTAGAAGGTAAAGATCTCATTCAGACACTGGGCTGTCTTTGAAGGAGGAAAATATTGACTTAGAAATTCTTTTTCAAGTCCGGCCCAGGTAGTGATGGATTCTGAAGGGAGAGAGTGATACCACTCCCTAGCCTCTCCTTTCGCAGAGAAAGGAAACAAGCTTTAAGCTTGATCGCATCCTCACTCACTCCTTGATGCGGGTGGTACCGCATATCTCTAAGAACGCATGTAAGTGGGTATGCGGATTTTCGATTGGTAGCCATGAAAAATTGATGCATGCCGCATCATCCGGATGAGTCCGGGCTTGAGTTCGAATGTGTGAGCCGTAATGGCGGGCAAGACTATAGCCGGGTTGACAAGGATCGCACTGTGCATGGCGTAGTCCGCCAACGTACGTCGATCCTCTGCCGCCATTATTACTATTTCTTCGATCTCTTCTATCAACTTCCGTTCAATTTCTTGATCGGCTGGACTTCCTTCGTCCGAAGGATCGGTAAAACGAAGTTTCCGCCTATTGGGTCGGACTATGGTCCGCTCGAGGTCAGGTGAAAAGAGTAATGGCCCTTTCTGACTTCGAGTTTGCATAAACCGAAACCCAACTCCATTGAACAAAACCTAAAAACTATGAAATTAAAAACCTAAAAGAAAGTTAAAAACAAGATTATTTGAGAAAAATGGGGGTCAGACGGGCGTCCACCCAGAATTGGGACTGGACGGGCGTTTGGAGGTCCAAACGCTCGTCTGGTCTTCAGAAATCTTGGACGGACATCCAGAATCTATGGACGCTCGTCTAAGATGAAAATTTGATACAGGTTTGAAAATTTTTTAGCGGACGGGCGTTCAGTAGTTTGGACGCTCGTCTGAGATGCGGGACGAACAAGAAAAGAACAGAAAAGTTGAAAAACTTAAACCCTAACTCTTAAACCCTACTAATCTGAACCTTAAAACCTAAAAAAAAACTAACTAAAAACTAAACAGGGATTAAAACACAGAAAACAGAAAAACGAAAAACAAAAACTAGGCAACGGCGCCAAAAACTTGTCACGGATTTTATTAATACAAAATAAACAAGTAATAAAACCGGTTAACCTCAAGTGCAAGGATCGTAGTATGAGGCTATGCCGGGTCGATCTTACGGGGAACTTGACAGTTGTGATTCCTAGTTTTTATTTATCTAACTATGTCACGATTATTAAACTAAAAAGAAACAGAAAATAAACTAACAAGAATGTAAAGCTGGACGGAAGAACAAGTTCTAAAGCCAGGGAACACAGGGTTGCGAACCAATTAACTAAACTAAATCTAAATCTAATTATGCAATAAATCTAACTAAGCTAAACAATTCAAATTCAAGGGATTAAATCAAGTTATAACGAATGAACAAGCAATTGATCCACCTATCCTATCAACATTCAATTCTAATTCGGATTACTTCGTGATCTCTACTCAAGTCGTGATTCACCTACTCGAAGGCATAAACTCCTACTCTCGTAGACAAGTTCGTTTTCTAATCTTTTATCTTTCGATGTTAAAGATTACGTCTTTCTAACCTAGGCGTGAAATCTTTCGATTTCTAATCTAGAAAATCAATCTAATAACTTTCGTTTTATTTAGATCAAAGATCCAATCTTTTATCACGGTGATCTAAGGTTGACACGACTCTCATCATATAAATAATCATCAAAGCAAGCATCTTTCGATTAAACATGCAATAAAACATACAAAACATGATAAAAGAAACGAGCTTGAAGTAGAACTCATAAAATAATCACGAACGAGAAATCAACTGTTGAATTGGACGGCTTCACAACGCTTGTTCAAGAGGATTTAGCCTCTTAGCATCTTCATGACAACTCGAATTGATAAATAAAAGTACATGAAATTATCTAATCTAATCTAGAAGTTTAAGTGCATAAAACTAGAGAAAAACAGAAGGAAAAAACGCAGCCAAGCTGCCCCTAGGGTTTAGGGTTCGAATAATGTCGGATTGTTGTTCTTGTGTGCAGAAATAGGCAGGTATTTATAGAGGATTAAGTCGGTTCTGGCTGAGTCGGCGGACGGACGAGCGTTCGTTCTGGTGGACGCTCGTCCACCTCCTTGAACTCTCCTCAGACGCTCGTTCGGCCTCAGTTCAAACTCTCTGAATCACTCTTAGCACCTTGGACGCTCGTTCGAGACTTCAGACGCTCGTTTGGTCTAGACGGAGCATGGACGTTCGTTCATCATGACTTGAATGCGATTTTTGCATGTTTATCTCTTTTTCTTCTCTCCACTCGATCATTATCTCTTCCTTAAATCTTTATAGCTCGAAATTTATCTCTTTTGATCATCATTTGAGCACAATAAACATACCTATAACACATGGAAAACATCGCAAACTGTAATAATATTCAAATAATCATATTTTAACCATGAAATCACATAAATATATCGATATTGCGATTAAGCCGTCAAAAATATCGTTTGCTCAATATTTTAATATAAAGACCAATTATTATGCAAATTATACAATATAGAGGGAAAAACATCGTAAAATTTATCCTTATAATTCATAGATTTTCACCCTTAACAATTATTATTTTGAGTCTTGTGTCTTTTTTTAATTTTTTTTATTTGGAGTCGTCTATTAAGTCTTTTAGTTGTGTTTAAGTAATTAAGTTGTTATGTATTGGCTTAAATTGTTTATTGCACTTCTTTTTTTAGTTGTGCTATTGACTTCCACATGTCATAATGATTTTGTTATTTATTCGCGTCTCGCGGTACTAATAGCCTTTGTTCAAGAATTGTTTGTATTAGCTGACCAAGTGCAGATTAGTCCTTTGGAGAAGACAACTTTTGGTCTAGTTCATTGATATGATTCGCTTCAGACAACCACCTAGTTCTTCTATTTTCCAAAAGCTAAGTGTTCTTCTTTTTCCTACTTTTTTTTGCTTTACTTTTCACATTGGGGACAATGTTTAGTTTTAAAGTGGGAGGTAGGCAACACTTAGTTTGAAAAATTGAGACACACATACACTTACTTTTGTGAATTTCGATTTTTTAAATTGAATGAAATAAAAACCTTAAAGCGTTGAAATTGTTTAATTACAAACTTAATTCATTAATGATGCATAAGGAGTTTGTCAACTAATTGAAGTAGTGGTTTATTAATCATCTATCTTGTTGTGGACTCGGCTTTTTTAAGCACGTATAACACATTCTTTCAGTATGTAGTATAGATGATGCATTATTCAATTTAGTATGGAAGAATGAGCATGTGTTATGTTCCTTGTAGTAGTGACTTATTAATTATTATTTTATCATTGCACTCAATATTTGAGCACATAATCTGAGTAAGAAGTATTTAATATTAGATGACAAATTGTTTTTACGTGGAATCATTATTTGTCTGTCTATATACTTTAAAAAATTGTTGTAAGATAAGGGAAGAAACTTGAAATGCCACAAGAGGTAACCGGGACAAAACGGACTTGTGAGAGAGAGAAAAAACTAGTGAGGAAATCTGCCCAAAAAAAATTTGAAAGAAAAAAATATGCAATAAAGGCAGTGAGGGAAGCGAACTCGTGTAAAAAGGGCATGACCCTCGCATAAGAAGAAACAAACGAGGACTTAAGAGCAAGAATCAATCCCCGATTCCGCCCGGCCCGATTAAGGTACCATGTTGTGTAACCAAGTCCGAAGGCAAGATGAGCGAGTGTATGAGCAGGTAAGTTAAGATTGTGGGGTTAATGCAACTTGATTCTGCTTACGAACGCACTATCACGACTGATTCTTCACACGACACATTGATGCATGGTAAGTAGTGATTAATAGGGAACTTATGAATTGTTGTATGATACATGTTTTTCCTAACATCCTTGTTGATATAATGTGATTTTGTCTGCGTCACTGTTGTTTGAGAGTTATTGCACACACACGTCGGTTCTACTACGAGATAGTGCTTAATGGATTACTGATGGATGTATGTTGACCCTCATCTTATTTATCACTCTTGAATGAGTCTGTTCTTCATTAGTTTGTAATTGTTTAGGGGGTTTGTTTGATTTGGTTTTTGCTCGGGACGATCAAAAGCTAAGTGGGGGGTAGTTGATGACGGTCAAATTGGTATCATTATTTACCATCAATCTACCCCGGATTTGTGTTCTCAATGGGTATAATATGTATGAAATCATGGAATAATTAGCTAAATGTCATTAAGCCACGTCCGGGGTGACTAAATTGGTATTATGCATATTAACCGTGTATTTTATGCGTTATTTGCTAGAAATAGAAGCTACTATGTGTGCTATGATTTTATTGACAGATGGACGAGTGTTCGAAGCATCATTTGGACTGAATATGAGAGTCAATCGATAAAGAACTGAACGGAGCTGAAGGTTGAAGTGTTTCAAGCGGATATTGGACCCGAGAATCTGATTAGGGATCTTACAACACAGTTTTCGAAGCAGTCAAAGTTGAAATGGGCTTGGACTTCTACATTTAAGTTGTAGGTCTTTAATTGAGGATTATAACACACATTGAAACATCCAAATTGGACTTGCATAGGCCAAGTTATGGTCCAAATACCGAAGTTGGCCCTAGGGTATTCCAAGTTAAGTCGGCAGGCAGAAAAAGACAAAAATACCCCCCGGTAAACCGGGAGTTATCCTCGGTTTACCAAGGCCTAAAATCTTCCCGAAATGCGTTTTCTTGTCCTCCAAGAATTTGGTTTACCCCTAAGTCTGTTTATACACCTATATAAAACCATTCAGTGCTGCGAAATTGTATTCATCATCAATTCCATGTATTTTCTAATTCATTCATAGATCTATTCATAAATTAGATACAATGTAGTCTTCAGGTTATAAATTCTTCTTTTCTTCTTGCAAATAAGTCATGAGTCTTTCATTATTGAATTGTGCGTGGTTTACGATCATCATTGATCGTCTTGAATCGCCGGAGGGAGAGAGAATTGAAGAGTAGATCTTTTCTTTGTTATGGGTAAGATCTATTCCAATGTTTTATTTTTTTTCTTAGATTCATGATTGTTCTTATGATAGATCTAGATTATTCTTGCATCTAATCATCTATGAATTAATTAAACGAACCTTAATCTTTGTTATTCGATTCGTTAATATGAAACGCAGAATTATGGGTTGCGCTCTTCAGATATGCGACGATCTTTATCGCTAGATCTGAATACCTAGTAAATCCTAATTCAGTGGTTCGGCGTCAGCTATGTTGATCAACAGGTTTAATTAACAATAGGTTAGATCTGGCCAATCTGCTTATTGTATTCATAAAATTAACATGAAATACGAATAGTGAAGTGTTAATTTGGACATTGTCTTGACGGACCCTAGGAACATGGTGATTAGCGGTATGAGTTAGCGCTCGATTTTGGCAATTCTAGTTCTTTATCCATATGGGCTATTACGGACCAATTAAGGAGGGTAGCTTGCGTATAGATTGTCTACTACCATTGTTGGAGTAGATGTGGTTAAGAGTTGCACCCGTAGCTAAATAACGCATAGGAGTCGAACACGGATTAATGGGAGATTAGTTAGGAATAGTATGGTAGTTCCTTTTCGATATATGATTGATGATTGGTTTATTTTCATTTTTTTTACTTGTCCTTTATGTTGGTCAATGACCACCCTTATCCGGTTGGCCTGTGAATTGTGGTTGTGTTTAGCATTATTAAATAATAGTCTATGTGGGATCAACCTTGACTCGCCCTTGCTATACTACAATTGACCTAGTCCTCTTGCTAGTATTAAGCGACTTATATGCGATCAGACACTCTACTGAACACCTAACCTAGACAGGTCTACTGAGCAAGTCAGCTGACCTTTGTTTGATAAAACCTATACAAAGATCAAACTCTAATAAACCTATACATTAATTCTAGACATCGTTTTGCCTTTGCTCTATAACGGCTAGTCTGGCACTCATCATTAAAACTAGAATATGTCCAACAGCTCTTAATCAAAGTTGCAAATTTCTCACAAAGTTGTTCATTTTAAGATCCAAAAATGATATCATCAACATACATTTGAACTAGGAGAGAACTTTCATCAATCTTCATTCTGAACAGGGCCTTGTGAATGGTTCATTTGGTAAAACCATTGTCCACCAAAAATTGTGATAAGGTTTCATACCAGGATCTGGCTGCCTGTTTCAGTCCATAGAGGGCTTTATTCTATTTGAAAACTTTATCAGCTTGGTCCTTAATCTCAAATCCAGGTGGTTGTTGGACATATACTTTTTCTTCTTTTACTCCATTCAAAAATGCTCTTCTGACATCCATTTGGTAAGCTTTGAACTTCTTGTGTGCTGCAAAGGCAAGAAATAATCTGATTGCCTCTAACCTTGCTACTGGTGCATATGTTTTATCAATGTCTATTCCTTCTGCTTGTGAATATCCCTTGGCCACAAGTCTATCTTTATTTCTGACAATGTTTCTTTCTTCATCAGGTTTGTTTCTGAATAACCATTTGGTGCCAATAACATTTGAATGATCTGGTCTTTCAACCAACTCTCATACTTGATTTCTTTCAAATTCATTTAGTTATTCTTGCATGGCTAGTATCCAATCTGGATCTTTCAAGGCTTCCTCTATCTCTTTTGGTTATGTTTGAGATAGAAAACATGCTATCATTGCATCTAATTGGTTTCTTGTACAAACTCCTTGTTGAAAATCACATGTTCCTCAGGGTGATCTCACACCCATTGATGCAGTGCGGGTTGCATTATAGGGTCTGGTTCTTCATGGATTTCAGCTTCTAGAATTTGATCTTCTTGAGCTTGAACTTGTGTAGGATCTGTTTCATTGTGTACTGGTTGTTCATCGATTGGAAACTGCGACTGGTCTTGATCTGAAGATTCTAAAATCCTTAACCTTCCTATATAAAAAAAAACTGATTCTGGGGTCTTTTGTAACTGAGGTTGAGAAACTGGTTCTTGATTGTCTTCAATTGTATCACCAGTGAATTTTGGTTCATCCGAAACCACATGTACGGATTCTTCTTGCTTGAGTGTTCTTTTGTTCAAAAATCTGAATGCTTTACTTACACTTCAATATCCCAAAACTATTCCTTCATCAGCTTTAGGTTGAAAAGTCTTGAGCTGATCTTTTCCATTATTGTGTATGTAGAATTTCCTTCCAAAGGCATGAAAATATGAAACATTAGGTTTCCTTCCATTCCATATCTTATAGGGTGTTTTCTCCAACCTTTTGTTCATTAGGGCTCTATTCTGAGTGTAGCAAGCTGTATTTACTACTTCTGCCAAATACCTTCAGGTAACTTTGATTCACAGATCATAGTTCTACCTGCTTCCTTGAGTGTCCTTTCTCTTCTTTCAGCTACTCCATTTTGCTGAGGTGTTGCTAGTGTAGCAAGTTGATGTAACACTCTATTTTCTTCACAATATTCAATGATCACATTGTTTAGAAATTCAGTTCCTTTGTCAGGTCTTATTTTGACAATTATAACATTTATCTGATTTTGAAGTTTCTTCAGCATTTCTGTGAGTTTTTGCTTAGTCTCACTCTTCTTTTTCATGAAAATTACCCATGTGTATCTTGAGTAATCATCAACTACCACCAATATATATTTCTTTCCACTAACATTGATAGGTATAACT
Organism: Gentiana straminea; assembly: GCA_036785695.1. NCBI lineage: Eukaryota > Viridiplantae > Streptophyta > Magnoliopsida > Gentianales > Gentianaceae > Gentiana > Gentiana straminea. The sequence continues at coordinate 5,188,832 of JAVUPR010000224.1, read as the reverse complement.
AGTCCAATAAAATCCATGTGCAAGAGCTCTAAGACTCTTGTTGTTGAATGGTGAGATTTGATCTTGAAACATGCTTTTACTTGCTTCCCTTTTTGAGAAGCATCACATAAACTGTCCTTTTTGTATGAAACATCTCATAGTCAAATTGCTAAAACTTTCTTGACAAGTAAATTGATGTCATCAAAGTTGAGATGACTCAGTTTATTGTGCCATAGACAACTGATTTCTGATTTGGTATGAACAAGTAAACAAGTCTCTGAAACTGCTGTTGTCCAGTCGACAACATACATATTGTCTTAACTTCTTCCTACAAGAACTACTTGATATGTTGTTTCACTAACAACAATGCAAAACGCTTTGTCAAAAGTGACTCTGTATCACATGTAATGGAATTGACTAGGGCTGAGAAGATTGTAGTTGAGTCCTTCAACATATGCTACATTCCTGATCTTTAAACAATTCTTGATTAAGGTTCCATAACCTCTTGTATAACCAGATTTATCGTTTCCTAAAAAATTGACTTTAGGCCCATCTTTGGCTTTGAAATCAGTCTTGGCTCCTTGTCATGTGTCTTGAGAAACCACTGTCAAAGTACCATATTTCCTGCAAGACAAATTAATAAGTTTTAGGTACCCAACTCTGTTTGGGTCCATAAGGGTTAATTTTAAGTACAACTCTTGGGATATTTCCAAAAGGTCTTCTTTGGAAATTGTTGCACTTGTTACCATATATATAAGCCACATTCCCATAGTATTTATTTCTGGATTGTGTCTTATTTATATGCTCTCTCAAGTCTTTTGGTCTAAACAGACTTCGGATTGCTTTCTATCATTAAAAGCTGAGTAATAACCTTCATTTTGTTTGTAGTGAGGTCTGAACTGACTTCTGTACTGAGGTTTTTGCTGAGACTTTGGGTAAGTTCTTTGTTGATTCCTTATTTGTGACTTGTAAAAAGTCTTTTGTCTTGAATGATTTTTCTCTTCAATTAGGTATAGAAAAGTTCCAATCATCATCTGTGGGAAATAATCTTCCTTTCCCCTGAATTTGTGATTCCTCGAATGATTAACATTTTTGGATTAGCTTTGATTGAATTTTTTTTGGTTCTTGGCATGGTTGGTTCTGTAGATCTGGCATACGATCTACCATCTTTGTTCCTTTGAGGTACATCTGATCTACCTTTAGATTTACCTTTGTTTTTAGGTGCAGCTAACTTCTTAGAAAAGTGATGTTGAAACTGAGTTGATTCATGTTGCACTGATTTAAATTGTTCAACATGCTTCTCAGTTTGAAGAATTTGTTCAGCTACAAACATAATGCCAGTTCTGACATTAGGTTCACTAGCTTTACTAGTTTCTTCATTTGAAGTTTGTTATGTATCAAATCCTAAGCCAGTTCTGTCACCATAGGGCTTTCCAGATTTGAATCTAGTTGTTGTACTTGATTGAGCAAAATATTTAGCTGCTGCTGAAGCAGTAGGCCTATGCTGATTCTTGGCTCGGTCAGTTCTTGTCATCTTTAACATGTTCAATTCAGTTTTTTAATCTTTCGACTTCCAGAAGTAGAGATTATTTATCTTCTTTGATTGATTCATAACCAGCTTGTATTGCTACCAACTGATTCATCAATTCATCAAGAGTTTCTTCTAATTCAGTATTTCTAGGATTAGAACCAGCTGTTGAAGAACAAGCATTTTGTATGGAAATCTGTGCTGAAGTATACTTTGAATTGGATTCACATACCTCATTCGAGTCTTCCATGTGACCCATTAAAGCTATGTCATCTGAGAGTCTTTCTGTACCAGCTTCATAGTCTGACTCATCACCAGCTAATAATGCTCTTCTTCCAGTTCTTCTTTGCTGAGTTCTTTTGCTGGTCAGTTATGGACATTCAACCGTGTAATGTCCATGCTTTTTGCAGTGGAAACAAAAATACTCATTATCTTTTATTTCAGGAGTTTTCTTGCTGTATTTTTGAGTAACTGGCCGGCCACTCTTCATTCTTCTAATTCTATTCATCATGGGTGCCATTGGTCCATCCAGTTGTTGAAGATTTCTAGCTGAGGTTTCCATATTATCATTAGCTGTTGCAAAACCAGTAGTCTTTGGCTCTTCAAGTGCTTTAATTAGAGTTGAGATAACTGTAAAATCTTCACTGAAATCATATGCTTTTAAGTCTGAAAAGATTTTGAAAGTGTCATCTTGATCAAGCTTTCTTGTTTCTTTTATAGCTGTCACCTTCATTTTACAGCATGAGGGTAAAGCTTTCAAGATTCTGGTGTTGATTTTCTTCTTGGTGTATTCTATCTTGACAAGTGCCAGTTCATCCATGATTGCACTGATTCTTGTCTCTATTTGTTCAATGGTTTCTCTAGGTTTCATCTTAAAGTCATGAAACTTTTGTTTGGTGACTGAGATCTTCTTCTCCTTGATAGAATCAGTTCATTCACACAACAGCTGTAGTTTCTCCCATATTTCTTTGGCGGTTGTACATTCTTTGACTTTTAGGTACATGTTGCTATCCAAGGTTCTCAAGATAATGTCCATGGCAACATTGTTGAGATTGTTCCTCTTCATTTCATCATTGTTCCATTCACTTTTAGGCTTGGGAACTCTAACTTTAGCACCTCCTTCAACTGTTTGCATGTGAATGATCTGAATTGGTCCATCAGTAAGTACATCCATCATCTCATCATATGTGGCAGGAAGAAATGCCTGCAACCGACATCTGTACTCATCAAAGTGATCCATGTTACATATAAGCATTTGTCTAGCATACTGATTGTTGTCCATGATGCAAGATTGTGAAAACTAAGTTATGCAAAGACTGGAAACTGAAAATCTAAGCTTTCTCAGATGATCAACTAGAGGGTTTTGTCAGAGCTGAATAACTAAATACCTGTTGTTTGATCTGAAAATCTGGAACATAAAACTCTACTTTGATACCAATTGTTGGTCCCTTCAAAAGGCTGACACAAGTTTAAAGGGGGGGTGAATAAACTTGTCACCAGAAACTAGATCATAAATCAAATTAGGTTCAGTTATAAACATGTGTGGAGTTGAGCAGAATAAGCTGAGTATAAGGCTAACTGACTTATGATTGAACTGAGTCAACCGGCAGCGGGTATAAGTTTTAGCCTTTAAATGATCTTGTTATATCTTTGAAAGAGCTGAATATGCAAAATAGAATTCTGGTGAATGTCAGTTTGTGTATTTTGTATGCATAACAATCAGTTCTGTATGCCTGAACAAACAATCACAAATACTGGAATGTTAATAACAGTAATTAAATACGTAAAGTAAAGTAAACAAGAGTTATAGAGGTTGTAGGTGGTGTAATCCTGTCAATCCTCTCTTCTTTTGTGATGCGGAGAAAAATTCCACTAGAACTCTTTGAGGTATCCGGTTACAAAAAGTCATAAACTGATAGTCCTTGACTAATCCTAGCTTCACTATCTAAACAATCAAAGAACAGGTCGAATTGCTGCTCTCCAACTGCTTGTACAAATACTGGTCCTTAGATGGTTGTATTGCCTCTACTCCAGCTACCACCACAAACATAGTCTACCCTGACCGGAAACACAACTGTCCTTGGCAAATCCTTGACCGGATTGCTTCCCAGTCGAAACCTTTGATTAAAATCAAAGTTAGGCTGAGAATCAAAAATTGATTCTTTCTTGTGGTTCTTCAGAGTGTTGGATCTTGATTATATTGTTGAAGCTTGAACACTTGAAGAATTCTAGATATGATCTTGTTGAGCACAAAGTTGATAGCAATTCAGATGAACAGAGCTTGGTCTTAAAATGCAAGCAAACTTGTATTCAATTCTTGGTGTTCTTGGGTTCTTGATCCGTATTGCAAAGTCATCTATTTATAGTGTGCAATCCAAAGTTCATCTTGTTTGAATTTTTAATTCCTTTATCTATAAAACGGTTATCTGTCAGATGTCACTGACCATTCTGATATGACAGTCCTTCATCCAATGACAATGCTTGATTTATAACGTTCTGATTCTCATTCAATTTTCTTTTGCTTGACTTCAGCTTACAACTTAGTATACTGGGATAAGTCAGTTTTCAGCTGAGTGATTCAGTTTAAGAGCATTAACTGAGTTTTTACTCTTCTTGAAAACTTAGTACTCTTATTTTCATCTGACTATAATTGACTTAATCAGAGTACACCATATTGTTGGAATAGTGTCCTAGACCCAATCGGGTTGGACCGATCCCACCGGGTCGGATCAATTCTACTATTTCTTTATGTTTATACATATATTAAATGGCTTTTCTGTTGTCATACATATGTTCTTTAAAAGAACCAGTTATGAATTGTTATATGATAACGTCCTTAGTATTAAATTGTGATAGAGAAACCATGATAGGCGATTATGGTTGATGAGATCTCTAATCACTTTAATAAGTTTGATACTTAAATGTCTCTAGGCTGATTTACTATTAAACAGGGCCGTGATAGTACGTATAGACTAGCACGTATTAGATGTCTTCTGTCTTTAAGGGCAGGGATAGATCTCGTCTATCGAAGTGTATAGACACTTGGACTGTATGTGAACGTGTATTAGAGAATGCATACGTTAGACTGACCCACTTACATTGTTAAGTGTCACACTATGTGGCTATTGTGTAATTATCCTTAGGACCGGAGTCTTCATGGCATCACGGTGTGGATTGTCATGCTTTGACAATATTGAGGTTTCCCCTAGCCACGGTCCGGATGCCAAAATATTGGGTATAGGGGCGCATATATTATTGTGTATAAAGATACACTTGGATTGTGCAATTTAATTAATGTGGTTATAATATATTAATATAAGATATTAATATATAAATATATATAGTCACATGCGTGACTTGCACATAGATTGTGCTTGTGCACATTTGTTTCCAAGATATATATATATATATATATATATATATATATATATATATATATATATATATAGATTTCTTTGTGTAATAAATATGTGATATATACACGTATGTAAATTGATTTATGGTAATAAGATAAATATAGTCAATATAAGATATTGACAATATGTTGGAAATATTTAATATAAGATATTGAATATTAATGAGAAAATCAATCAAATATTTTTTCCTTATTTTACTAGTAAAAAGTTTTCTTCCTCTCTACTCTACATTGGGGCGCCACTTCCATTATAAATAGAAGGTGGGTGTCAAGCTCTTTAGTACATCATAGTTCCAAGAGCTAATAGTTCTTCTGAAAAATAGAGAGCATCCTAGAGAGAGTTTTGAGCGAGAGAAAAGGTCGGTCTAGCAGCCGAGTTTTTCTAGTAGCAATCCAATGGTGGATTCCGGCGGGTTGTTCGTGTAGACTAGCGGTAGAGGCCGAACGCTTGGGCGGCTCTGTGCATCGCTACTCTCTTTTGATGGTCAAAGCGTCGATCTTTTAGATCAAGCAATGTAGCCACCGTCTTTAGCTTATTTGTTTATTGCTTAAACGAAGTCGATCCTGGGTCGATAGGAAATAAAATATTGAATTCCGCTGCGTTCCCGCGTAGATTTCCTAACACATATCATATAAATCATCCAAGATATCATTGTCCTTATGTATCTTAGGTCTTCAAACAAGATCCATAATGTCAGTTCAGGTCATCACAATCTTGCCTGAATTCTAACTTTACTGTCTCGGCTTTAATCTTCATAAACTGAGTTTGAACCCTCAGTTCTTCATTCTTCAATAACTGAGTCTGTGTCCCTCAGTTCTTCATTTACTGAGTTTGTTCCCTCAGCCTTCTGCTTCTAGATAAGCCAACTGAGTTTGTGTCCCTCAGCAAACATACCTTCTTCAGTTCTGAGTGAACTTCAATTCTTGGCTCTTAGTAAATTTTTCAGTTTTGTTCTTTCAGTTTGTGTGATATTTAGTTTTCATAATGATTTCCAGTTCTCAGTATTACGACTCTATAATTATTACAGTGCTTGTTTGATATAACCTATACAAAGATCAGACTCTAATAAATCTTATACATTCTTTTCTAGACATATTTTAGCTCTTCACTATAACAGTTTGTTTCTACACTTCGTCAATGGGGTATGAACAAATAAACAAACAAATAAAGATGAATCATCATCAAAACTCAAATTTTATTTCTAACACAACCAGATCATTTTGAAAAGGCTAAAACTCAATCCGCTTCCAGTTAACTGAGTTTGAACAAAAGTCAGTTGACCTTTACTCAGCTTTGTTAGGTAAACTCCACACAAGTTTGTAACTAAACTTAGTTTTGTTCAAGTCCTAGTTTTAGGTGGCAAGTTTATTCACCTCCCCCCTCTAAACTTGTGTAAGCCTTTTCATGGGGCCAACAATTGGTGTTAGAGAAGTGCTATTGTCCTGATATTATCCTCTAGTTGATCTTTTGAAAGAGCTCAGTTTTTCAGTTTTCAAAAACCCAGTTTTTTAAACATGCATCATGGATAACAATCAGAATTCTAGACAGATGCTTATGTGCAAGTTGGATCGTTTTGATGAAAAGAGACGATGTTTGTGGGAATTTATTGCTACTACACATCATGAGAAGATGGACATTCTCATTGATGGACCAATACAGATCACTCATATGCAAACAGGAGAAGGAGGTGTTCAAGTTAGAGTCCCCAAACCCAAGAGTGAATGGAACAACGATGACAGAAAGAGAAACAACCTCAATAATGTAGCCATGGACATCATTCTCAGAACTCTAGATGGTAACATGTATCCGAAAGTCAAAGACTGCACAACTGCCAAAGAGATGTGAGAAAAACTACAGTTAGTATGTGAAGGAATAGACTCTATCAAAGAAAACCTAATTCTTGTGGCTAAACAGAAGTTTCAAGATGAAACCTTGTGAATCCATTGAGCAAATAATGACAAGATTCAGTGCAATTATGGACGAGCTAGCACTTTTCAAGATTGTCTACACCAAGAAGGAAGTAAATGTTCAAATTTTGAAGGCTTTACCCTCATGTTGGAAAATGAAGGTCACAACCATGGAAGAATCAAGAAAGCTTGGAGAAGAAGACACTTTCAAAATCTTCCCAGATCTAATGGCCTTATGAATTTAGTGAAGATTTCACAGTAATCTCTGTAGCAATCAAAGCACTTAAAGCTCCAAAGAGTACATCTCTTGCAACAGCTGATGATAACATAGAGACATTTGCAAGTAACCTTCAACTACTGGATGACATGGAAGAACAAATGGCACTCATGCTGAAAGGAATTAGAAGAATGAAGAGTGACCAGACATATACTCAGAAGATATCAAGAAGACTCCAGATAAGAATGAGGAGACAAAGAGAGAACATGAATACTTTTGTTTCAACAGCAAGAAACCTGGACATTTCAAGGTTGATTGTCCAGAACTGACCAACAAAAGAACTCAGCAAAGAAAAACTGGAGGAAGAGGACTATTAGCTGGTGATGAATCAGACTATGAAGCTGAGACTGAAAAAGTTCTATCAGATGACACAGCTTTCATGACACGTATGGAAGACCAGACAGAGGTATTTCAATCTAACTCTAAGTACACTACAATTCCACACAAAGTGCTTGTTCTTCAACAACTGGTTCTAATCCTAAAAATTTAGAAATAAAAGAAACTCTTGATGCATTGATGAATCAAATGGTGATAATACTAGCTGGTTATGAATCACTCAAAGCAGAGAAAGAATCTAAAATTTTGGAGATGGAAAGATTAAAAGTTGATTTGAACATTCTAAAGTTATGAATGACTGACCCTGCAAAGAATCAGCATCAGCCTACTTCTTCAGTAGAAGCAGCTGAATTTCTAGCTCAATCGTGTTCTGCAATTGGATTCAAATCCGGAAAGCCCTATGGTATAGAACTGTCCTAGGATTTGATACACAACAAACTTCAAAAGAAGGAACTAGTAAAGCTAGTGAACCAAGTGTCAGACTGCATTAAGTTCGTAGCTGAACAAGTTCCTCAAACTGAGAAGCATGTTGAACCAGTCAAGTCACATCATAATGAATCAACCCAGTTTCAACATCAATTTTCTAAGAAGTAAGCTGTATTCAATAATATTGGAAAATCTAAAGGTAGATCAAATGTACCTCATAGAAACAATGATGGTAGATCTGTTAGGTGCAGTGCCCGAAAGATAATTTCTGTAATTTTTTTTTACAGGATTTATAATTCGTCTTAATATTTGCATTTATGCTTATATTAATACACACGAGGATATCGGTATGTAATCACATAACTCAGTGTATGACTTCACAGATATGGAATCCATTCCTTCCTGCAGGAAGTAGACAGACAGTTCCCTTATTTGTTAATCCTAGAAATTGATCGATGGGCCCAGTTCATATATAGTTATGAACTAATTAATAACTAGGGGGTTAATGGTAAATAAGGATAAGATGTATTGAGAAGGGTTTACGGAGATATCCCGAATCAAAACGAACAGTCTATGGAGGATTTATCCGTATGTAATGATTATATCAATGGACGCTTTTACTATATGATTAGAGTGTAAGTATATATCTATAATCGATAGAGTTCAGTTTCAGGTTTATGGTGTCGTAATCCTAGAATTAATAGATTGAATAAGAATTGTTCAGTTCGATGAATAATTTTATTTAATTTATTGTAGCTACTGGTTATAGGTCCATGGTCCCCGATGTGGCTCCTAACATGCATATGTTTCTTGACGTTGGGCCTCAATAATAATTAAGTAGTTGGACTATTTAATTGATGTGCGCATAATTATTTAGTGGGCTAAATAATTAAATACATGGTAAAGACATTTTTCATGGACTCGGCCCATTAACTGAAATTTCGTGTGCTAGCCTTATTTGACTAGGGCATGGCGTGTTCTATATGTTGTGATTAGATAGATATTAGTTTTCTTGGATAATTACATGTCATGTGATTAATTGTTTATTTGTTAAATAATTAATCGGGAGATATTAGATATTATCTATTATATATATCTAAATTAGTTTTAGAATATATTAGATTTATCTTATATTTAATAAAGGATTATTATTGATTATTTACTTAATTATTAAATCCTTGGAGGACAAGGATTTCTCTCCTATATAAAGAGAGTTCTACTAAGCCTTTTGAGAACACATAACACGCATTATACACACAAAAGGCTTGGAATTTTCGGCCAAAGCTTGGGGTTTAGAGTTGGGAAAATCTTCAGGATTTTCCGGGTAGCATATCGAGGAGGTCAAGCATCAAGGATCAACATCCACCGGTTGTTGCTTGTAGATACACATCGGAAGATCGTGGCATCTCAAATTGGATCTCGACCTCATCAATCTTTTGGATCTCGCTTTTGATTGGTAAGTAGATATCACCTTCTTGTAGGTAGATCTTAAATTATGTAGTTTAATTTTATATGATCGTGATCCTCTTGTTTATTCCGCTGCGTAATCGGGCGGATCTAGATCCGTCCGGCGATATTACATCCAACAAGATCAAATGCCAGATCTACAGAAGCTAAACCAGCTAAGAACCAGTGAAAGTTAAATCCAAGAATGTTAATCATTCAAGGAATAACAAACTTAGAGGGAAAGGCAGATTATTCCCTTCTTATGATGATTGGAATTTCTCAAAACCTATTGCTAAAACTGCAAGGAATAATCATTCTCAACAGAGAACTTACAATAAGTATCAGTCTTGGACTCAACAAAGAACTCAACCGAGATCTCAACTGAATCCTCAATACATAAGTCAGTTTAGACCTCAGTATAGAGCTATGCACTATACACAGTAGAATGATGGTTATTACTCAGTTTTTAACAATAAAAGGCACTATGAAAATGAGTTTAAACAAAAAGACCCGAGACAGCATATAAGTAAGATACAATCCAGATATATGTACTATAGATATGTAGCTTATATATATGATAATAAGTGCAACAATTTCCAGAGGTGACCTTATGGAAACATTCCAAATGTTGTACTTACTTTTGACCCTTATGGACCCAAAGGGACTTGGGTACCTAAAACTCATTAATTTGTCTTACGGGATACTTGGTACATTGACAGTGGTTGCTCTAGACGCATGACAAGGAGCAAAGACTATTTAGTTGATTTTCATGCTAAAGATGGACCAAAAGTCAATTTTGGTGGCAAAGACAAACCTGGTTATACAATATGCTATGGAACCTTTGTCATGAATGGTTTGAAGATCAGAAATGTAGCATATGTTGAAGGACACAACTACCACTTACTCAGAACTAGTCAGTTTTGTGACAGGGGATACATCGTCACTTTTGACAAAGAGTTTTGCATTGTTATAAGCGAAACTACTCACCAAGTCGTTCTAGCTGGCAGAAGAAAGAAAAATATGTATGTTGTGGACTGTACCACAGTTGTTTCAGAAATTTGCCTACTTGTGCATACCAAATAAGAAGTCAGTTGTCTATGACACAAGAAACTGAGTCATCTCAATTTTGATGACATCAACCTGCTGGTCTAAAAGAATCTAGTAATTGGATTACTAGAAGTAACCTACAAGAAAGATAGCTTATATGATGCATGTCAGAAAGGGAAGCAAGTAAAAGCAAGCTTCAAGACCAAATCTCAACTTTCAACAACAAAGATCTTAGAACTGTTACACATGGACTTTTCTGGACCGGTGACTCCTATCAGTCTATGTGGAAAGAAGTACACACTAGTAGTAGTTGATGATTATTCAAGATATACTTGGGTAACTTTCATAACAAAAAAGAGTGAAACCAAGCAAAAATTGACAGAATTGCTGAAGAGACTTTTAAATCAGAAGAGTGTTACAGTAGTAAAGATAAGATCTGACAAAGGAACTGAATTTCTCAACAATGTAATCATTGAGTATTGTGATCAAAATGGAGTGTTACATCAACTTGCAGCTACAGCTACACCTCAACAGAATGCAGTAGTTGAAAGAAGAAACATGACACTTAATGAAGCTAGTAGAACTATGATTTCTGAATCTAAGTTTCCTAAAAGATATTGAATGGAAGATGTGAACACTGCTTGCTACACTCAGAACAAAGCCCTATTGAGCAATAGGTTGGAGATACACCTTATGAGATATGGAATGGAAGGAAGCCAAATGTCTCATATTTTCATGCTTTTGGAAGCAAATGCTATATACATAACAATGGGAAAGATCAGCTCAAGACTGTTCATCCCAAAGCTGATGAAGAAGTATTCTTAGGATACTCAAGTGTCAGTAAAGCTTTCAGAGTTTTAAACAAGAGGACACTCAAGCATGAAGAATCAATACATGTGGTTTTTGATGAACCAAATTTTGTTGGAGACATAGTAAGAAGACCAACCAAAACCAGTTTCTCAATCTCAGTTAAAGAAGAACTCAGCTCCAATTATTGTTGATATGGAAATACTAAGATTGACAAAATCAACTGATCAAGATCAGTCCCAGTGATCAACAACTGGACCTACAGTTGAACAAACTGCACAAGATGAAGTTGAACCAGTTCAAACCCAGAATAATCAAGGTCAAGATGATCAAACTGAAATTCCTGAAGAACCAGTTCAAGTGAATGAAGCTCCACAAATGCAACACCCAATACATCAATGGATGAGAGATCAACCTGAAGAACAAATAATTAGAGACATTTAGCAAGGAGTTCGGACAAGAAATCAGTGAGATGCAATGATAGCATATTTCCTATCTCAAACACAACCGAAATAGATAGAGGAAGCTTTGAAGGACCCAGAGTGGATACTATCTATGCACGAAGAACTTAATTAATGTCAATGAAATCAAGTATGGGAATTGGTGGACATACCAGATCATGCAAATATAATTGGCACCAAATGGGTTTTCAGAAACAAGTTAGATGAAGATGGAAACATTGTTAGAAATAAAGCCAGCATGGTAGCCAAAGGATGTTCTCAAGTTGAAGGAATAGATTTTGATGAAACTTATGCACCAGTTGCAAGATTAAAAGCAATCAGACTATTTCTTGCTCACGCATCCTACAAGATGTTTAAAGTGTATCAAATGGACGTCAAAAGTGCATTCCTGAATGGAATACTTGAAAATGAAGTTTATGTGCAATAACCTCCTGGATTTGAAATCAAAGAACAGGAAGACAAAGTTTTCAGACTAAGAAAATAACTTTATGGACTTAACCATGCACCAAGAGCTTGTATGAGACTATAATACAGTTTTTAGTGGATAATGGTTTTATTAAAGGAACCACATACAAAACCTTGTTCAAAATGAAGATTGGTGAAACCACTCTCCTAGTTCGAATCAATGTGGATGACATCATTTTTAGATCAGAGAATCAACAACATTGCGAGAAGTTTGCAAGCCTTATGAAGAGAAAATTTCAAATGAGTATGATGGGTGAACTGAATTATTTCCTAGGACTACAAGTCAAGTAGATGGATAATGGAATTTTCATTCATCAGACTAAGTATACAAAAGAACTGATCAAGATGTTTGGAATGGAGAACAATGCAGGAATAGCAACACCAATTGGAACAAATGTAAGACTGGATGAAGATAAAAATGGAAAAGATGTGGATCAAACACTTTACAGAAGAATGATTTAAAGCTTAGTATAACTCACAGTAAGCAGACCTGACATATGTTTTGCACTAGGTATTTGTTCAAAATTTCAAACTAAACCAAAGGAAAGTCATATGGCAGTTGTCAAAAGAACATTGAAGTAACTTAAGGATACACAAGGAGTGGGAATATGGTATTCAAGAGATGAAGAATTCAAGCTAATATCATACTCAGACTCCAGTTATGCTGGATGCAAAATTGATAGGAAGAGTACTTCAAGAACATGTCAGTTACTTGGAAATAGACTATTGTATTGGTTTACCTAGAAACAATCTCAACCTCTACAGCAGAAGCAGAATAAATCACAGCTGGAAGCTGCTGTGCTCATGTTTTGTGGCTTCAACAACAACATAGAGACTATGGAATTGAAGAAAGTTTGATACCTATAATGTGCAATAATACAATTGCAATTGCAATAAATGAGAACCCAGTTTGGCATTCAAGGACTAATCACATTGATGTAAGACATTACTCTATAAGAGATTATGTAGAGATGAAGGATGTCACGGTTCTTTATATGCCAACTGAAGATCTGTTGGCTGATATTTTCACAAAACCACTGATGGAGAAAGGTTTTCGAAACTGAGAACTAAATTAGGAATTATCAAAGTCAGTTAGGTTATATACACACATTGAGATCCATCAAGGTGACTGATCTTTGTAATGATGGGTGAGCTCACTTGACAGATCAATCATTGACATCAATGATCACAAAACTGACAATATGAGAGAACTGACATGATCAAAAACCAATTTTACTCAGATAGAAGAATGTGAATCAAACTAACAATGAACCATCAAACAGACCATGGCAAACTGACTCTCAACCGGAGTCAAAAGAAGTCAAAAAGGTTAAGTGTATGTATTTGACAATAGTCAAATCACATTAAATTACCGTCGTAATTGTTAGAATTTGTTGCGTGTGTACCCAGATAAAGCCAAATAGTAAATGCATCGAATACACAAATACACAAGGTGGAAGTTCAAGCGGTACAAAACAATCTTATAAAGATCGTGGGATCAAATCAGCAAACCGCTAATTGTCTCTCCCACTTTTACTCACAACATTTCTTTTCCTTCACAAGAATCCAGATTGATAGACAATGGAGTAAACTTTTCCCTAGATCAATTTTAAATAGACTGCGAAGGAACTCTCCTAGCCAGCCTTTATGTGAAAAGATTTGAAGAATAAAAGGCCTAGAAAACTTGTTTGACATAAAATTAGAGAAAAATTTAGATATTGAAGCTATCATTCAATTATGGGAGAAAATAGATATTAGATATTCTTTCACAACAACAGTTTACAGAGAGAAAATCTACATTAGTACAGAGATTATCCGATAGTTGTTTGATTTCAAGAAACCAAATGAGAAATCAATCAACATTGTCAGTTTACCACTCAAGCATGAAGCTTTTCTCTCTCAGATTTCATCAATAGAGAAACCAGCAGATGTTTACTCAAGTATGGCACAGAATTTGCCATACTCTGTAAATGGGTAACAAGAACGGTTATTGGACAGTTTCAGGGGCTTGATAGTCTATCTGTGGACAAGATCAATTTGATGAACATCATTTGGGATCAGTTTGACTTCAATTGGGCTGGATATGTTGTCAATCAGATCAAGAAAAAACATATTGAAGATGTTGAACGGATCAACAAAGACAAGAGTGAAAGAAATATGAGGACGAGCTGACTTCATATGAAAAGGTCACTCAGTTTAGTAATACAGCATTACTTGGAGGTACTCAAACATGGAGTAGAAGCTGAACAACCTATTGCATCAAGCAAAACTGAGAAAATTGCAACAGTTGTAATTTCAAAAGAAATACCTTCAAAGGAAGAAGGAAGGAAAACTGTTTCAGAACAGATAACTGAACAGAAATGAGTCAAGCATAAAACTGACTTAGAAGGAAAAAGGGCAGTGGGCAAAGCCTTGTTTCCCGAATCAACAGTTAAGGGAACTGAAACAAGCAAAGAAGCAACAACTAAGGGGGAACAGGAACTGAAGACAAGGAAGTCAACATCTGAAGATGTTCAGTCAGTTGAAGGTGGGTCTCTCAAAAAGCAAAGGATAGCATAGAAACAATTTTCTTCTATGGATATCATAATAGAGACTCAGCAGACACAGGAAGATGAAAGCTCCATTGCACCGGAAGGTATTATCAACCTCATGAAAATGAATTTGAATACTATGGACAGTCTGGAATCATTCAGAGAAACCTTCAAATCTGAAGAGGAATGGTTTCTGAAAAATGTTGAAGTAAAAAAATTGTATGCATTATTCCCTAGAATAATTTCTAACAAGATGCTACAAACTACTTGAAGAGAAAGCACAGAAAAGGAAGAAGAAGAAGTCAACTGATTCATCACAACCTAAGGAAAAACCAAGGAAGAATAATGATGAAGACAATGATGATGAGTCAAAGAAACTGGAAGAAAAAGATTAAGTTCTGCAAACTGAATACAAACTGACAATCAAGGAAAGTCAGTTGATCAGAAAGAAGATTTGCCAGGTCGGTCAAAGACAACTGACTATCAAAAGCAATCTGTGGATGATGAGCAAGCTTTGATGAATTTAGACACTCAAATTCAGTCAACTATCAAATTGGATACTGATCCAACTGAAATTTTAACCGTAGATGAGTTAACCAAAGTACGGACAACTTTTGATGACCTAATCACTTAGAAAGAAGATTATAATGGTCTATTGTCAAGTATTTCGGATTACTTAGACTACAGGAAAAAGACTGATGTAACTGTGAACTCAAATTTTGATGTACTCAAACAAGTTACATCAAACTCAGCTTCAGAAATTCTCTAACTCAAAGAAAATTTTGGGAAAGAAACATATGAAGATCATGAAATTCGTGCTCAATCTGAATGGTATCTCAATCAGAGATTTTATGGCCTGGACACACAACTATCAGAACTCTACAACTCACAAAAGAGCATTTCAAAAAAATCAGAAACTCACTCGTGAGTTAGTTATTCAGTTGCATTATGCCAAAAAAGGGGAAGTAGAAGAAGAAAAGCAAAAACTTGAAACGGAGAAAGCATTGCTTAAGGGTGAAGAGGAAAAATCAACTTCATACATCCGACACCCTATTGAACTAACTGAAGAAGAGCTCATTCTGAAGTACAGCAAACCCAGTGAAAAGAGGGTAGCTCTTACAGTAGATCTCTGGATGGAGTTTCACAAAGATTATAATCACCTAAAGGAAAAATACAGACACAAAAGCTATGAAGAGTCTTTGGTAACCTTCTTGTCAAACAAGTTACACTCACAAATGATGGTTAAACACAAGAAGATCTGAAAAATTTAAGAAAGATAGGCAACCAAAGACAGAAGTGAACATATGAATATCGACGTTGAAGAATTTGAAAGCTACTACATAGATAATGGTGATCTTCCGAAACTAGCTTTGCGGAGAAAGTGGAAAGAAAGAAGTCAAGTTGATTACAACAATTTGTTTTCATGAGAAGATACAGCTAAAGAAACTGAATATAGGTTGTATGATAAGAAAAGAGAGTATCAAAATTACATAGAAATCTTAGAAGCTTAGATCTTGAAATTGACTTTGTGGAAATTGAATTTTTAATCAGCTTTTTTGAATGTTTAATGATAAATCCAGTTTCAGTTTTACCTTTTTGTTTTTATTAGTTTAAGATTGTTTTTATCTTTATTCTTTTATTTTAAGGAGGGTTTTGGCATCGTCAAAAAGGGGGAAATTGTTAGAAACAAAATTTGATGTTTTGATGATGATTCATCTATATTTAATCAGTAGTTTGTTTATACCCCATTGATGAAGTGCTGAGACTAACTGTTATAGTGAAGCTAAAAGATGTCTAGAACTGAATGTATAAGATTTATTTTAGTTTTTTATTGCATAGGTTTTATCAGACAATCACTGTAATAGATAGAGAGTCGTAAAACAAAAAACTTGAAATCATATTAAAACTAAAAGTGATAAATAAACTGAAAGTAATCTCAACAATTGAATCTGTGAAATACTCAAAACTGAAGAAGGTAAGTTCGCTCAGGAATTAAACTCGGTTGGCTAATCTAGAAGCTGAAGGCTGAGGAAATAAACTCAGTTATGAAGGCTAAGGGACACATACTCAGTTATGAAGATTGAAGAACTGAGGGGTCAAACTCAGTTTATGAAGACTAAAGCCAAGACTGTAAGGTTAGAATTCAGGTAAATCTGTGGTGGCCTGAACTTACTTTATAGATCTTGTATAAAGACCTTAGATACATAAAGACAATGATATCTTGGATGATATGAATTTTTATGGTGTAATCTGATCAAGTCAATAAAGAGCAGATGAATACAGAGTAATATGTTTTGAAGAAGAGTAAAAACTTAGTTAATGCTCTAAGAACTAAAAACTCGGTTATACCAGCTGAAAACTGGCATACCTCAAAACTCAGTCTCAAGCTGAAAACATCCCAAAACTGAAGAAAAATTTGGAACGTTGGAAAGGAAGCATTTTTATTGGATAAAGGTCTGACATGTCAGAAAGGACAACTGACATATTTGACATATATCCGTTGGTAGCTACAAGGATTCAAATTCAAAGATTTGAACCTTTGATTTCACACTATAAATAGAGGACTTTGATCACACACACAATACACCAATATTTAAGAAGTTCAAAGTATTTCTCTGTGATTAAAGTTGTGTGAAGTAAATTGCTATCACTATGAGCTAACAAGTTAACGATCTAGAGATCTTCCAAGCGTTCAAGCTATGAAGATTTATCAAATTATCAACACTTTGAAGACCCACAAACAAGAATCACTTACTTGATTCAAAGCCCAAATTTGATTTTATCAATGGTTGAGACTGTGAAGCAATCCGGTCTAGGATTTTCCAATGACAGTTGGTTTTACAGTCTGGGAAGACTGTGTTTGTGGTGGAGCCGGAGAAGTGGCAATACAACCCTCTATGGACCAGTGAAGCCGTCGCAGAGCAGCCGTACTACTTGTTCTATAGTTGCTTAGATAGTGAAGCTAGGGATTAGTCAAGGAGTATTAGATTAGGACTTTTGTAACCGATCTACCTCAAGTGTTCTAGTGGAAATTTTCCTCCTACATCACGGGGGAAGAGAGGACTTACAGGATTACACCACCTCTATAATTTCTTGCATTATTTACGCATTTAATTTACAATCATTTACATTCCAGTTATTGTGATTGTTATAGCATTGTCTATCAAAGCATACAAACTGATTGATAATGTCACGGAACACAAGCTGAAGTTCACCAGAACATAGTTCAGCATTCCAACTTTTTCGTAGATACAACAAGATCATTTTAAAAAGGCTAAAACTAAATCCGCTGCCAGTTAACTCAGTTTGAGCAAATGTTAGTTCACTTTTACTCAACTTTGTTAGCTAAACTCCACACAAGTTTGTACTTTACTTAGTTTTGTTCAAGTCTTAGTTTTAGGTGACAAGTTTATTCACCCCCCTCTAAACTTGTGTCAGCATTTTCATGGACCAACAGTGTTGCTCCTCCTAACCGATCTCCTAGTATAATTAAACTTTATGTTTATTTTCCCTATAATTCCCCGATTCAATCAGAACTTATGTTATAATTCACTTTTAGCTACGGGTTCAATCTCCTAACCTTGTTTACTTCAATTTGCAATGACAGTAAAAGTCTATGTGCAACTATGTTTTACTTTACCTGTAATTCCCCGATTCAACCAGAATGTATGATTTACTTCCATTTGTTAACCTCCTTCATTGGTTGTATTAACTAACAAGCAATAAGTTCTAGAAAGTGCCAGCTCAAGACCGAGAACCTCCCTAAGCAGCCATCAACACTATCTGGCACGTTCATATGGACTGATCCAGACTATGTCGTAACTAACACTTCACCTTGCAAGTCCTTCACGTTAAATTCTGAAATAAGACAAGTAGATTGACCAGATCTAACCTACTATGAATTAAACATGTCGATCAACATAGTTAACGTTGAATCTCCAGATTTAGGGTGACCCAGTTGTGCCTGGCAATTGCGATATAGACCGTCGCAATTGCGAGCGCGGCGGTTCCTGATTCTGGAATTTTATGGTTCATTTCAGATTAATTCTAGTAAATTATGGATGCGTTGAACATGCAGAATAATTACATCACGTTAAATAAATCTAATCAACCATAATGAAAATATTAATGAACGTTCAATGATTCATACCATCAATTATGGAGTCTAGCTTGATCAACTCAATCTAGTTGATGGATTGGGGAATGAAATCAATGGAAGAACTCAAAGAAATAACAAGAAACTAATTTATTTCATAAACATAATAATAGTTGGATTACATGTTACAATGAGGCTTGTACAGACTATTTATAAGCATTTTAACTGACTTTAATCAACCTAAACCCTAACTGACCTAGTTACAACACGCAGCTCCTTTTTTTTTAATGCCTAAAGTCTCGCAATTGCGGCAGGGCTTCCACAGTTGCTGGCCCAGCTTCAGCTTTGTATACCTTAGTAGACTTCTTCGTGGACTTTATTACTTCAGCCCAATGACTCTTTATAGTCCGGATGCACTCTCCTTTGGTCCAGAATAGAGTATACCTGAAAAGCACGGAAAACGAAACACATAAATACCAAATTCAATGGATAAATATGTAAATGCAGAGTTAACGACCAAGGAACACACCCTACGCAATCAATAGTATTTTACACAATAAATGGGCTATCTCTTGTCAAATGAGCATGATTCGGGGTGAATAATGTTATACTTTATAGTACTAAATATAGTGTTATCAATAGTGTCGTCGTAGAGTAGGTCTAAACAAATTAAGACTGAAACGTGACTATCTCAAGCATTAACAAAAAGACAGTTTATAAATTAGAAAATCGGGAAATATGACATATTTGGACACCTAAAATATTTCTTATAGCGAGAAGGACAAACTTCTTCAATATTTATGGCTAAAAGGACCAAAAAAACAAATACACACCGATCGACACTGCTCCTTTATTTTCTTTTTCTCTTCCCTCATCCATTTTCAAACACTCATATCTTTTGGTCTAAATTTCCAAACGGGATAAAAATTTCAATGATTGTTCTTTTTAGTTTTTCATGCTATTTATTTTCAGATTTGGTTCGATATCATTATATATATCGTTTGTCATGGGATTCACAGTCGATATTCACTCGGTAAATCTCGTCAGCGAATCCCGAAAAACTGTGAATTTTGAATGATGTTGAATTTCAAAAGTGGATTTTCCGAAATTACGTCGGAATATGGTGAATGTGTTCTCAAAATAAATAGTGTGAAAAAATAAAAAATTAGGTGAAAGAATTTTCAAATTTAGAGTTGTAGATTGAGAGCTATATGTGCTTAAAAATTATGGATAAAAGATAAAGTGTATTGTTTTTTTTTAAAAGGCGCCAGCCTTGTTTTTTTATGATTTTCCTTTTACTTTTTGCAAATTTTTTTAAAAGCTGTCACATTCAATAATTTATAAAATATTTTTGTTTTTCTCCAAAAAAAAATGAATTTTTTTGGTCCTTCTTCCTAATTTCTCTTTTATAAATTAGAATTCGTAAGGTTTTAGACAAATTTCAACTACCCTCACCAAAAAAAATAAAAAAATAAAAAGGGATAATGTCTCATCCGGAAAATGAAGTTTAATCGTTAATCGGTAAGGATATGCAATTGTTTTTTTCTCACCGAACTAATATTTTGTTGGTATATATTTAATTTTTTTTTAGGGGTGTTATATGTTTAATTAGTTGTGTGAAAAGAGCATGGCTGGAGAAATTTATTGGGTGGCATTTTTCGTCATATTATTGTATTTGACCTCTTCAAGAAAACATTGTCTTTGTTAAAATAAAAATTAAAAAAACATTGTCCCCTCAAAAAACAACCAAAACAATACTCTATCCGTTTCTTTTTAATTATCGTACTTGATAAAAAATACATATCAAGGAAAGAAATATAACATTAATATCAAAATGACATTAACACTCCTTGATTATAATTAATGCAATTTTATTTTCATTTTCCCACATCTTAATAAATAGAGTACCTTTTTTTATTTTAAAAATCACTGTTAGGAATAAAATTTAGTTTTGATGATGATGCATCTTATTCAAGAATATGTTTGTTAACACTCCATTGATGAACTGCTGAAACTAACTGTTGTAGTGGAAAGCTAAAGGATGTCTAGAACTGAATGTATAGGTTTTACTAGAGTCTGATAATTGTATAGGTTATATCAGACAAGCACTGTAATAGATAGAAGTGTCGTAGAACTGAAACTAGAAATCATCTAAGAAACTAGAAATAATCTAGATAACAGGAACTTAACCTTAGACTGAGAATGTACACCTAGAACTGAAAGTTCACTCAGAACTGAAGAAGGTAAGTTCGCTGTGGGACACATACTCGGTTGGCTTATCTGGAACTGAAGGCTGAGGGAACAAACTCAGTATTTGAAGAACTGAGGGACACTGACTCAGTTAAGGAAGATTGAAGAACTGAGGGTTCAAACTCAGTTATGAAGATTTAAGCCGAGACTATAAAGTTAGAATTCAGGTAAGTCTGTGATGTCCTGAACTGACTTTATGGATCTTGTAGAAGACCTAAGTATCATAAGGACTATGATATCTTAGATGATCTTTTTAAAGGAATGGTGTAATCTGATTCAGTCACATATAATCAGATAAATAGAGTGCTGAAGTTTTTTAAGAAGAGTAAAAACGTAATTAATGCACTACGTCAGTTAGTAACTGAAAACTGACATACTAAGTATAAAATTGATCAGGAAACTCAGTTTTATAAGTCATCCATCCAACAAACTGATAGTACATTCGAACGTTGTAAAGAAAGCAACCCTATTGGATGAAATACTGACAAGTCAGAACGGTCACTAAATATAGCCGTTACAAGATAGACGTTGATACAATTCAGATTCAAGAAAGATGAACGTTGGACCTCACACTATAAATAGAGGACTTTGCACCAAGAATAATACAACCGAATTAACAAGATTACAAGCATTTTTGTGCAAAAGTCTAGTTCATTCGAATTGCTATCATTATTTGCGCTCAACAAGATCATATCTAGAAATTCTTCAAGTGTTCAAGCTACATCGATCTTATCCAGATTTCTACACTTTGAAGAACCACAAGCAAGAATCAATTTATTGATTCTCAGCCCAACTTTGATTCTCAATCAAAGGTTTAGACTGTGAAGCAATCCGGTGAAGGAGTTGCCAAGGACAGTTGTAACATTTACAGTCGGGTAGACTGTGTTTGTGGTGGTAGTTGGTGAAGAGGCAATACAACCCTCTAAGGACCAGTGGTTCAAGCAGTTGAAGAGTAGCCATTCAACCTGTTCTTTAGTTGTTTAGATATTGACACTAGGGATTAGTGTAGGACTATCATATAGGACTTTTTGTAACAGCGTACCTCAAGGAGTTCTAGTGGAATTTTCCTCCTACATCACAGGGGAAGAGTGGACTGACAAGATTACACCACCTGGAACCACTATTAATCTTGCTCTACATACTTTATGCCTTTACATTTTGTTGTTTACCTTACATCATTTAAATTTGTTTATATAGCATAGTTAAACTGATCATTATAAGCATACACAGATCACAAATTGACATTCATCAGAATTCAGTTTTGCAAACACAACTTTTTCTTATAGAATAACAAGATCCAGATAAAGGCTAAAATCTATATCTGCTGCCGGTTGACTCAGTTTTGTATAAGTCAGCTTGACTTAAACGCAGCTTTGTCAACTCAACTCCACACAAGTTAAAACTGAACCTTAATTGTTAATCAATATGTACTAGACTCAGTTATCAGTTAGGTTTTTGGGGACAAGTTTATTCACCCCCCCCCCCCTCTAAACTTGTGTTAGCCTTTCTAAGGGACCAACAATTGGTATCGGAGCAGTTTTCTTTAACAACCTATTGTTGAAAACTCACCGGCTCTACTTATCTCCTCTAGTTGTTCTCCTGAAAAAGCTCAGTCTTTTAGTTTCCAGTCTTTGCATAATACAAGTTCTCACTCACCCTCACAATAGATAACAATCAGTATGACAGACAGATGCTAATGTGCAACATGGACAGATTTGATGAATATAAACGTCGTTTGCAGGCCTTTCTAGCAGCTTGTCATGATGAGATGATAGACGTACTCACTGATGGACCTATTGAGATCACTCACATGCAAATTGTCAATGGTGAAAAAGTTAGATTTCCAAAGCCCAAAAGTGATTGGACCAGTGATGATCGAAAGAGAAACAACCTGAACAATGTCGCCATGGATATTATACTCAGAACTCTTGACAACAACATGTATCTGAAAGTCAAGGATTGCACCACTGCAAAAGAAATGTTGGAGAAACTTCAGTTAGTATGTGAAGGAACTGATTATATTAAAGAGAATAAGATCTCTGTAGCAAAAATAGAAGTTTGAGAATTTCAAGATGAAGTCAGGCGAAAATATTGATCAGATGGAAACAAGATTCAGTGCTATCATGGTGAACTAGCTCTACTTAAGATTGAGTACACCAAGAAAGAAATCAACACTAGAATCTTGAAGGCTTTACCAATGTGCTGGAATATGAAGGTCACAGCAATGGAAGAATCAAGAAGACTTGACATAGAAGATTCCTTCAAGATCTTCTGAGACCTTAAAGCTTATGAATTCAGTGAAGATTTCACCATGACAACAGCTCTAATCAATGCCATGGAGGAACCCAAATCAACAGCTCTTGCAGCAACAGCCTCAAATGATAATCAAGAAACCTCATCTAGCAATCTTCTGCAGTTGGATGAAATGGAAGAACAGATGGCTCTAATGATGAACATAATTCGAAGAATGAAGAGTGGACACCCAGTCACTCGGAAGTTTATCAAGAGGACTCCTGAAAAGAAAAAGGACGATGAATATCTCTGCTTCAACTGAAAAAAGCCTGGACACTTCAAAGCTGAATGTCCAGAACTGACTGGTAAGAAGCCTCAGTAATGAAGACCTGCCAGAAGAGCACTTTTAGCCGGAGATGAGTCAGACTATGAAGCTGGCACTGAAAGATTGTCAGATGACACAGCTTTAATGGCTCATATGGAGAATCCAAATGAGGTATGTGAATATAAATCTAAATATTCCTCAGCTCAGATTTCCATGCAAAATGCATGTTCTTCGATTGCTGACTCCAATCCAAAAAATGTAGAATTAGAAGAAACACTTGACGAATTGATGAATCAGCTGTTAACTATTCAAGCTGGTTATGAATCAATTAAAGCTGAGAAAGAAGTTGTAATTCTGGAAGTTGAACGATTGAAGTCTGAACTAATCATGATGAAACTGACAAGAATTGATAAAGGGAAGAATCAGTATCAGCCTACTACATCAGCAGCAGCAACTGAATCTTTTGCTCCATCAAGCTCAAGTATTGGATTCAAATCAGGAAAGCCGTATGAAGACAGAACTGGCTTAGGATTTGATACACAGCAATCTGCTAAGGAAGGACTAGCAAAGCTGCTGAACCTAGTATCAAAACAGGTATTAAGTTTGTAGCTAAGCAACTTTCATAGACTAAGAAAATCGCTGAACCAGTAAAGTCAGCCTCATATAAGACAACTCAGTTTTCTAAGAAGACAGTTGTACCTACCAACAAAAGTAAATCAAATGGTAGATCTGCCGTACCTCAAGGAAACAAAAATGGTAGATCAATTGCCACATATACAAAAACTGATCAAGTCAAGAACCAGAAAAATTATAATCAGAGTAAATCTAAAAGTGTCAATCATTTAAAGACTCGCACATCCAGGGGGAGAGGCAGACTATACCCCCACTGATGATGATTGGAATTTTACTGAACCTACAATTAAAACTGATAGGAACAATCATTCTAGACAGAAAAATTATCATAAGTTTCAGTCCAAGACTCAGCAGAGAGCTTATCCCAGTTCTCAGCAAAAGTCCCAATACAAAGGTCAGTCCAGACCTCAGTACAAAAAGAAGGATGGTTATTATTCAGCTTTTAATAATAGAAGACATTTTGGAAATCAGTGTAAACCAGAAGACTTGAGAAATCATATAAATGAGACACAATCTAGAAAAAGATAATATGGAAATATGGCTTACATATATGAGAATAAGTGGAACAATTTCCAGAGAAGACCTTTGGAAATATACCCAGAGTTGTAATGACAACTGAACACTATGGACTCAAACAGAGTTGGGTACCTAAAGCATTTTAATTTGTTTTGCAGGATATTTGGTACTTTGACAGTGGATGCTCTAGGCACATGACAAAGAACAAGGACTGTCTCACTGATTTTGTAGCAAAAGATGGACCAAGAGTCAATTTTGAAAGTAAAGGTAAACCTGGTTACACAAAAGGTTATGGAAACTTAATCACAAATGGACTCACAATCAAGAATGTATCTTACGTAGAAGGACTTCACTACAATCTACTCAGCACAAGTCAATTCTGTGATATGGGATACAAAGTTACCTTTAATAAGGAGTATTGCATTGTCGTCAGCGAAACAGCTTACCAAGTAGTTCTTGCTGGAAGAAGAGAAGAGAATATGTATGTTGTAGATTGGTCTATAGCAGTTTCAGAAACTTTTTTGATCGTGCATACCATGTCAGAACCCAGTTGGTTGTGGCACAAGAAACTGAGTCATCTAAATTTTGATGATATCAACTTGTTAGTCAAAAAGAATTTGGTGATTGGACTACCAGAGATGACATACAAGAAAGACAGCCTATGTGATGCATGTCAACAAGGAAAACAAACAAAAGCTTGTTTCAAGACTAAGTCTCAACATTCAACAAGAAGAGTTTTAGAACTGATGCATATGGACTTATTTGGACCAGTCACACCAATCAGTGTTAGTGGAAAAGAAGGATATTACAGTTCTCTATGTTCCGACTGAAGATCAGTTGGCTGACATTTTTATCAAATCACTGGACAAAGAGAGATTTGCAAAACTGAGAACTGAATTGGGTATAATCAAAGTCAGCCAAGTCACTTTAAGTGAAGAGATTCGTCAAGGGGGTTGATCTTTGTATGCTGGGTGAGCTCACTTAACAGATCAGTCACTGAAATCAACAATCTCAAACTGACTAACTGAAACTAAAGAACTGACCGAACTGAATTTATTTTAGAACTGACCTCAAGCATTAGTTTACCTAGTCAAAGAAAGTCAAATGGTTGAAAGGATAAAACCGACAGCGGTTACATCGCATTTAATTACCACCGTTTATGTCAGAACCTGTTGCTTGTACACCCCCACTATTGTCAGAATAGTACATGCATCGGTTACACAAACCATCATGGAATTTGAAAGGTTGGTACAAAATCTTTAGAAAATCGTGTATCAATCTACGAACCGTCAGTACACCCACCTATATATCCAACCCCTTGCATATCCTTACACTCACGAAAAGAAAAATTAAAATTTTGTCTCTCTCAAAAACCAAAATTTCATCTTTCTCTATTTCACTTCAAATTCACAAAAATTCATAATGGCAACCTCAAAGAAATCACAAGAAGAAAGGCTCATTACTGAATTAGATACCCTATCTTTTGAAGAGTATGAAGCACTCTGCAACAATACTCTTTTAGCAAGTCTTATTTGCGAGAAGATAAAGCGTCAGCAAGGATTGAAAGATATCCTGGAAGTAAAATTAAAAGATGATCAAGATGTAGAAGGGATCTAACAGTTCTGGGAAAACATGAAAGTGGTAAGAAAATCCCTGATTACAAAAGTTCAAGAAGAAAGGATTATTGTTAATGAAGAAGTCATCAAGATGCTATTTGATTTCAAGGAACCACTTGTGAAATCAATAGATTTGAGTTGGTTACCACTCAAAAGAGATGCCTTTCTTAGACAAATGTTTTTAACAAAGGAACCAACAGCTATTGACTCAAATGTCAACGACCTCAAACCAGAGTTTGGACTTCTTAGCAAATGGCTCTGCAGGCATGTCATTGGTCGATACAAAGGAATCGCCAAATTATCTGAAGACAGCATTTACTGATGAACATCATATGGGATGAACTTGAGTTCAATTGGGCAGGTTATGTGTTTAATCAGATAAAACAGCAACACTTAGCTCAATTGGACAGTGTGCAAAGAGCTCATGCTGAAGGAAGAGAACATGTTGACAGACTTCGACTGAAAAATACACTCAGTGGAATTATTAAACATTATTTGGAAAGACTCAACGAAGGAAACGCAGCAGAACAAACTGGTTCATCTACAAAAAGAATGGATACATCCACAGGCGATGTAACTCTAGTCCATTCTATGAAAGAAATCTCCAAGACATCCCAACCTGAAGCCAAGAAGAAAACTGTGTCTCAGCTAATAGCTGAACACAAAGGATTCAAACGAAAAGCTGACTCAGATAAAGTTAAGTCAGTTGGAAAATGTTTGTTCCCAGGGACTTCAAGTCAGTTAGCACCAACTGAGGGGGAACAACAACTGACAACTGAAGTCACAAGAAAGGACAGTATAGCTACAAACATTGTTTCTCAGTTAAAACAGAAGATCACAGAGAAACAAGTTTCCGTTATGGATGCTGAAAATGAGCAACAGCAATTTCAGCAACAACCTGCTCATCAATCAGCTCATACTTTTGAAGCTGAAAGAATCGTCAGGCTGATGATAATGTAACTCAAGACCGAAGACTGTCGTGAAGCTACTCTACCAAGTGAAAAACAGTTATTCTTGGAGAAACTTGAAGTTAGGGATCTATATGCTCTATTTCTGATGGAAGAGTTTCTCACAAACTGTTTCAAAAGATTTAATGAGATAGCTCAACGAAGAAATTCAGTCATGCCATCAACACTGGATAATCAAAAGAAGAAGGATGATAACAAAGATGATGAATCAAAGAAAGAAGATGACAAGATTACAGATTTGTAGACAGACATTCAATCTCAAGCTCAAACTACGCAAACTGCTAATCAGCAAGAAGAATTTCCAGTTGGAAACCAAACAACTGACAATCAGCAAGCAGATGGAAAGGTTGATGATAAGCAATTAGTGGTAATCAAGGATGATATTCAGCCTACAATTCAACAAGACGAAGTAGTAGATGTTGGTCCCTTGGAAAGGCTAACACAAGTTTAGAGGGGGGGTGAATAAACTTGTCACCAAAAACTTCCCTACGCTGGAATTTAAACAGATTGTGGTTCAGTTAAAACTCGTGTGGAGTTAAGCTGACAAAGCTGAGTTTAAGTCAAACTTACTTAACCAAAACTGAGTCAACCGGCAGCGGATAATTCTAGCCTTTTTCTTGATCTTGTTGTTCTTTAATGAAAACTAAGTGTAGTGAACTGAATTCTGATGAATGTCAGTTTGTGAACTGTGAAGTTTATAACAATCAATTATCAAAATGTTGTAGGCAGATGCTGAATAAATAAATAAATGCGTAAAGTAAATAAGGCAAATATTATAGAGGTTCCAGGTGGTGTAATCATGTACGTCCTCTCTTCTCCTGTGGTGCGGAGGAAAATTCCACTAGAACTTCTTGATGTGAACTGTTACAAAAAGTCCTAAACAATAGTCCTTGGCTAATCCCTAACTGCTTGTCATAACTGTCCTTGACAAAACCTTCCCGGTTTGCTTCACAGTCTAAACCTTTGATGTAGAATCAAGGTTGGGTTGAGAATCAATAAATTGATTCTTGTTTGTGGTTCTTCAAAGTGTCTGATTCTTGATAAATTCTTGGTAGCTTGAACACTTGAAGAATTTCTTGATTTGATCTTGTTATAGCGCAAAGATGATAGCAATTCGAATGATTAATGCACACGTGAATTCTAGTTAAATCTCTTCTGTATTTCTTATTAATCCTTGGTGCAAAGTCCTCTATTTATAGTGTGAGGTCCAACGTTCATCTGGCTTGAATTCGAATTGTATCAACGTCTATCTTGTAACGGATATATTTCTGACCGTTCTGCTGTGTCAGTATTTCATCCAATTAAATTGCTTCCTTTACAACGTTCGACTGTACTATCAGTTTATCGGATGACTGACTTATAAAACTGAGTATCCTTATCAGTTTTATACTAAGATTATCACTTGTCAGTTTCTTGACTGACTTGGAGCATTAACTGAGATTTTACTCTTCTTTAAATATCAGTACTCCAGTTTCTCATCTGATTATAATTGATTTAATCAGAGTACACCATGAATCATTATCATCTAAGAATTCATTGTCCTTATGATTCTTAGGTCTTCCTACAAGATCCATAAAGTCAGTGCAGGTCACCACAATCTTGCCTGAAGTCTAACTTTACAGTCTCGACGTAGTCTTCATAACTGAGTTTGAGCCCTCATTTCCTCAATCTTCAATAACTGAGTCTGTGACCCTCAGTTCTTCAATTTCCAGATAAGCCAACTGAGTCAGTGTCCCTCAGCGAACTTACCTTCTTCAGTTTCATCTTGGTGCATTCTGAGTCAGTTTGTTTATCTTGATGAATTCCAGTTTTCTGAATGATTTCCAGTTTTCAGTTTTACGACACACTAACTATTACAGTGCTTGTCTGATGTAACCTATACAAATATCAGACTCTAGTAAAACCTAGACATTCAGTTCTAGACATCTTTTAGGTTTTCCCTATAACAGCTAGCTTCAGCACTTCATCAATGAGGTTAAGATAATACTCTGAGTAATTATGATGAATTATCATCAAAACATAAATTTTATTTCCAACAATTTCCCCCTTTTTGATGATGCCAAAACTTAAAGATCAAAATAATGTAAAACTAGAAAACTGGATTTCATTAGAATGAGCAAAAACTGGAATAGTTACATTTAGTCCAAAAAAATTGTGATTAAAGACTAAGCTTTTTCTTAACTGAGTTGTACTTCATTTCCTTGTCATACAAACGATAGTCTTCTTCTAGCTTGGAGTCTTCCTTTGAGAATGTCTTGTAGTAGTCAACTTGACTTCCTTCTTTCCTTCTTCACCATAGAAATAGCTTTGGTAAATCTGATTCTTTCAAGTAGTATTTTTCAAATTCTACTACATCAGCTTTCATTTGTTTAGTCTTGTCTTTAATCTTTAGTTTGTCATCAATCCTCTGATTCTTCTTGTATTGTGCCATTTTCTGCTTTGAGAATATATCAGATAAAAAGTAGTTGAAGGATTCTTCAAATGTCCTATCCTTGTACTTGGCTTTAATAGGATTGTAATCTTTGACAAACTGCATCCACAGATCTTTTTTAAGAGTAGCTCTTCGTTTTTCTGGTTGAATGTATTTCACCATGAGCTGTTCATCAGTTATCTCTTTTCTTAAGAACTTAGGATCTGATTTGTATCTTTGCAATTCATCTTCAAGTCGCTTCATCTCTTTAAGTAACTTCAGCTTTTCTTCTTCAGCTTCCCCCTTTTTGGCATCATAAAGTTGATCTACCAAAGCATGGGTTGCTTGCTGGTCGGCTGATATATGTTGCTGAGAAGTTATTACTTTCTTAAGCTGAGTTTCTAACCCGTAGATATGCTGATTCATGTGCCAATAAGCCTAAGCATGAGTTTCCCTATCTACTGCGGTTGAGTCTTCTAGCTTCTGTTTTAGTAACAGAATTTCTGAAACAGAACTTGAACTGGATTTGTGGATCATCTCTAATCTTGCATGAACTGAGATGTCAGTTCTGGCTCTATAATCGAGATATCTAGAAATATTTGATAGAAGGCCATTTTGTGCATCCTTGTGACTGAGCACAATCTTCAAATTTTCATGAACTTTGGCCAACTCATCCTTAGTTAGGATGTCAGAAGGATCATATGTTGTTTCAGGTTGATCCTTGGGCTGGGTGATATCGTCAATGATCATCAGTTGTCGATTATTAGTTTTATCAGCTGCTTGCTGAGTGTCAGTTGTCTGATTTCAAACTGGCAACTCTTCTTGCTGACTAACAGTTTGCGTAGCTAGAGGTTGAGGTTGAATATCTGAAGGCAAAACTGTAGTCACATCAGCTTCTTTTCTTATATGATCATCTTCATCACCATCCTTTTTCTTTGAACTGTCTTTAGGAGCAGATGATGTGCTTGATTCCCCCCTTTGAGCTAGTTCAGTAAACCTCTTGAAACAATTTTCAAGAAACTCTGATATGGGAAACAGAGTGTATAAATATCCGATTTCCAATTTCTCCAAGAGTAACTTTTATTCAGTTTGTAGACTATCATCACGAGAATCCTCTGGTTTAAGTTTCATCTTCATTAGTTTGACAATTTTATCAGTTTCAAAAACTGGGCTGATTGCTGAACTGATTGATGTTGTAATTGAGAAGTATTATCAGCAAGGGTGTTTTTCCTTCTATCTTCAGTTGTCTGTTGTTGTTGTTGTTCCGCCTCAGTTGGTGCTGTCATACTTGAGGTTGTTGGGTATAAACATCTTACAACTGATCTTTCTTGTGCTGAGTCTGCCTTTCGCTTGACTCCTCTGTGTTCAGCTTCCTGCTGAGACACAGTTTTCTGACTGCTTCAGGTTGGGAAGTTGTTCCTGTTTTTGCTGCGATTTCCTTTGTGGTTTCAGCTAGCCTTGCTTGCTTCCCTTCCATGAGTCTTTCCAGATAAAATTGAATGATTCCACTGAGTGTTTTCTTCAGTCAGAATCTGCCAACAGTTGCCTGACCTTCAGCTTGAGCTATCTGTACACTGTCTAATTCGGCTAAATGCTGCTTCTTTATCTGGTTGACTACATAACCTGCCCAATTGAATTCTATTTCATCCCAGATAATGTTCATCAGATAAATATTCTCTTCAGATAGTGTACTGATTCCTTTCGATTTTGCCAAGACATGCTTGATGAGCCATCTGCTGAGGTGTCCAAATTCTGGCTTGATTTTGTCAACATGAATACCAACTTCGATTGGTACCGTAGAAAAAGTTAGCTTCTTTAGAAATATAGTCCTATCCAATGGTAGTGTAGACAAATCTGTTGATGTCACAGAAGAATTTGCGAAGCCAAAAAGTGACATCATGACTCTTTCATTGATAGCAATGCGATCTCCACGAACTTTTGTCATTAGGGAGTCTCTTACTAAACGCATATTTTGCCAAAATTGCAAAATACCTTCCAAGTCACCTTTTTCTTTGAATGTATCTTCCAGAATATTTCTTAATCCTGGTTGTTTTTCAATCTTTGCACAGATGTGACTTGCTAACAGAGTGTTTTGACACAACGCTTCATACATTTCGAATGAAAATTCATCTAGCTATATTATTAATCTTTGTTGTTTTGATTCATCTGAAGTGGCCATATTTGAGTGTGAACACAAAAATTGATTTTTGAGAGGAGAGGATTGCGAAGAGTCTGATTCTGTTTTTATGAAAGATGAGGAATTCAAAATTTGATTGAAAGTAATGTGAACGAGGGATGAATAAATAGGTAGGATATACTAGCGGTTGAGTAGTACAACTTTTCAAATTCCATGATGGTTTGGGTGACCAATGTATGCACTGTTCTGACAATCGTGGGGTGTACATGCAATATTCTGACAAAAGGAACTGCAGTAATTAATTGTGATATAACCGCTGTCTCTTTTATCTTGTCAACCTTTGACTTGAGTTGACTGGGATAGAAACTGAGATTAAAGTCAGTTCGTAGATATAACTTCCAGTTTCAGTAAAGGTCTGTCAGTTTCAGTTTTAGTTGATCAGTTTGAAATTGTTGATGTCAATGACTAATCTGTTAAGTGAGCGCACCCAGCATAACAAAGATTAATCCCCTTGACGAATTTCAACTAACTTTGATTATCCCTAATTCAGTTCTCAGTTTGGCAAATCTGTCTTTGTCCAATGGCTTTGTAAAGATATCTTCCAGCTGAACTTTAGTTGGTACATAAAGAACTGTGATGTCCTTCTTCTCTACATGATCTCTTATGAAGTGGTGACGCACTTCTATGTGCTTTGTTCTTGAGTGTAAAACTAGATTATCAGTGATTGCAATTGCACTTGTGTTATCACACATTATCGGAATCATTCTTTCTTCTATCCCATAATCTCTTAATTGCTGTCTAATCCATAAAACTTGAGCACAACAACTTCCAACTGCTACGTATTCAGCTTTAGCTGTAGAATTTGAGATTGAGTTTTGCTTCTTGCTAATCCATGACACAAATCTATTTCCTAGTAACTGACCGGTGCCTGATGTGCTTTTCTTGTCCACTTTGCATCCAGCATAATCTGAGTCTGAATATGATATTAGCTTGAATTCTCCTTCTTTTGAGTACCATATTCAACTCCATCTGTGTCTTTCAGATATTTCAATGTTCTTTTCACAACTGTGAGATAACTTTCTTTTGGTTTAGATTGAAATCTTGCACATACACCAACAATAAATGGTATAACTGGACTACTTGCTGTGAGATAAAGTAAGCTTCCAATCATTCTTCTGTAAAGTGTTTGATCAACATCTTTCTCTTCTTTGTCTTCATCTAATCTGATGTTGGTCCCCATTGGTGTAGAAATTCCATTTGATTTTTCCATGCCAAACTTTTTGATAAGTTCTCTTGTATACTTGGTTTGGTGAATGAAAATTCCATTATCTAATTGTTTAACTTCTAATCCAAGGAAGTAATTTAGTTCTCCCATCATACTCATTTGGAATTTGCTTTTCATCAAACTTGCAAATTTCTCACATAATTGTTCATCTTCCGATCCAAAAATGATGTCATCAACATAAATTTGAACAAGTAGGGTATTTTCACCATTTTTCATTCTGAACAAGGTTTTGTCTATAGTCCCTTTGATAAATCCATTATCTACAAGACAAAGTTTCATACCAAGCTCTTGGTGCTTGTTTTAGTCCATAAAGAGCTTTCCTTAGTCTAAAAACTTTGTCAGCTTGATCTTTGATTTCAAATCCAGGTGGTTATTGAACATATACTTCTTCAAGAATGCGCTTTTAGCATCCATCTGGTAAACTTTGAACTTCTTATGAGCTGCAAAGGCAAGAAATACTCTGATTGCTTCTAATCTTGCAACTGGTGCGTAGGTTTCATCAAAGTCTATGCCTTCTGCTTGAGAGTATCCTTTAGCTACAAGTCTAGCTTTGTTTCTGATGATATTCCTATCTTCATCAAGTTTGTTTCTGAAAACCCATTTGGTTCCTATGATATTGACATGAGCTGGTCTTTCTACCAATTACCATACTTGATTTCTTTCAAACTCGATCATTCAGTTCTTCTTGCAAAGCTAGTATCCAATCTGGATCTTTCAAAGCTTCTTCTATTTCCTTAGGTTCAGATTGTGATAGGAAACATGCAATCATTGCATCTAGTTGATGTCTTGTTCGAACGCCAGTTTGATTTTCACCAATTACTTGTTCTTCAGGGTGATCTCTCATCCATGGAAATTTGGGTGCTTGCATCGAAGGATCTATATCTTGTTCGACTGGTTCTTCAAGAACTGGTTCTTGAATTTCTTCAGTTGGATCAGGAACTTGTAGTTCGGGTGTGGTTTGTTGAGTATTTGGAAACTGAGACTGATCTGGATCTGAACATTCTGAAATTTGTAGTCTCCCAATGTCAACAAAAACTGGTTCTGGCAAGAGTGGTAACTGAGACTGAGAAACTGGTTCTGGTCTGTCTTCAGTTTTTCACTAGGGAAGTTTGGTTCATCAAATACCACGTGAATTGATTCTTCATGCTTGAATGTCCTTTTGTTTAGTACTCTAAAAGCTTTGCTGACACTTGAATATCCTAGAAAAATTCCTTCGTCAGCTTTGCGCTGAAAAACATGAAGTTGAACTTTCCCATTGTTGTGTATGAAACATTTGCTTCCAAAAGCATGAAAGTAGGAAACATTTGGTTTTCTTCCATTCAAAATTTCATAAGGGGTCTTCTCATGTCTCTTGTTCATGAGAGCTATGTTCTGTGTGTAACAAGCTGTGTTAACTGCTTCTGCCCAATATCTTTCAGGTAGTTTTGCTTCACAGATCATAGTCCTCCCAGCTTCTTTGAGTGCTCTGTTTTTTCTTTCAGCTACACCATTGTGTTGAGGTGTTCCTGTGGCAGCCAGTTGGTGTAAGACACCATTCTCTTCACAGTATTCAATAATTATGTTGTTGAGGAATTCAGTTCCCTTATCTGATCTTATTTTCACAACTGATACTCCTTTCTGATTTTGAAGTCTCTTGAGTAATTCAGTAAGTCTTTGCTTGGTTTCACTTTTCTTGGTTAAGAAAATTACCCAAGTGTACCTTGAAAAATCGTCTACTACCACCAATGTATACTTCTTTCCACTGATACTTATTAGTGTAATAGGGCCAAATAAATCCATGTGTAATAACTCTAGATGTCTGGTTGTTGAATGCTGAGATTTAGTCTTGAAACTAGCTTTTGTTTGCTTTCCTTGTTCACAAGCATCACATAAGATGTCCTTCTTATATGATATTTCCGGTAGTCCAATGACTAACTGTTTCTTAACAAGTGTGTTGATGTCATCAAAGTTAAGATGACTCGGTTTCTTGTGCCATAGCCAACTGATTTCTGATTTGGTGTGCACAAGCAAACAAGTTTCAGCAACGGCAGTTGTCCAATCTACTACATATATGTTTTCTTTTCTTCTTCCGGCTAAGACAACTTGATAAGCTGATTCGCTGACGACAACGCAGAATTCTTTGTCAAAAGTAACTTTGTATCCCATATCACAGAATTGACTGGTGCTGAGTAGATTGTAGTGTAATCCTTCTACATAAGATACATTCTTGATTGTGAGTCCATTCCTGATCAAGGTGCCATAACCTCTGGTGTATCCAGGTTTGTCTTTACTTCCAAAATTAACCTTTGGTCCATCCTTTGCAATAAAATTACTGAGACAGTCTTTGCTCTTTGTCATGTGCCTAGAGCAACCACTGTCAAAGTACCATATATCCTGCAATAAAAATTAAATAATTTTAGGTACCCAACTTAGTTTGGGTCCATAGGGGTCAGTTGTCAGTACAACTCTGGGGATATATCCTTTAGGTATTCTTCGGATATTGTTGCACTTGTTTCATATATGTAAGCCACACTCCCATAGTGTCTATGTTTGGATTGTGTCTTATTTATATGATCTCTCAGATCTTTTGGCTGAAATTTGTTTGCATCATGCTTTCTATTGAAACTTGAATAATAATCATCATTCCTTTTGTACTGAGGTCTGGACTGACCTTGGTACTGAGACTTTTTCTGAGAACCGAGATTAGCTCTCTGCTGAGTTTTGGACTGAAACTTGTGATAAGTTTTTTGTCTGGAATGATTGCTATTATCAGTTTTATTAGTAGATGTAGTAAAATTCCAATCATCATCAGTGGGGTATAGTCTTCCTTTCCCCCTGAATGTGTGAATCTTTGAATGATTGACATTCTTGGATTTACTTTGATTGTAATTTTTCTGGTTCTTGACTTGATTGATTTTTGTGGACCTGGTAGTTGATTTCTCATTCGGTTTTCTTGATATACAGCTGATTTACCATTTGGTTTACCCTTGTTGGTAAATCCAGTTGATTTCTTGGAAAACTGATTTATCCTAT
The DNA here is from genome assembly GCA_036785695.1 of Gentiana straminea. NCBI lineage: Eukaryota > Viridiplantae > Streptophyta > Magnoliopsida > Gentianales > Gentianaceae > Gentiana > Gentiana straminea. Next base: position 5,152,726 of record JAVUPR010000224.1, on the reverse strand, counting down.
GTGATACTGGCTTTACTGGTTCAGTAATTTTTTCAGTTTGTGGAAGTTGTTCAGCTACAAACTTAATACCGCTTTTGGTACTAGGTTCGGCGGCTTTGTCGGTTCCATTCTTAGGAGATTGCTTGTGTATCAATTCCTAAACCCGTCTTGTCTACATACGGTTTTCCCGATTTGAATCCGAATGGCGAACTTGATTGAGAAAATGATTCGATTCTTTGCTTCTTTGATGTAGTAGGTCGATCTTGAATCTTTTCTTTATCGAGTTTTAGTCAGTTTCAATATTTTTAGTTCAGACTTCAATCTTTCAACTTCAAGAATTAGATTCTCTTTCTCAGCTTTAATTGATTCATAACCAGCTTGAATAGTTACTAGCTGATTCATCAATTCGTCAAGAGTTTCTTCTAATTCTAGATTTTTTGGATTGGAGTCAGCAGTCGAAGATCATCCGTTTTGCATGGAAATTTGAGCTGAGGAATATTTAGAATTGGATTCACATACCTCATTTGGATCTTCCATGTGTGCCATTAAAGCTGTGTCGTCTGATAGTCTTTCAATACCAGCTTCATAATCTGATTCATCTCCAGCAAGGAGTGCTCTTCTACCAACTCTTCTTGGTGGAGTCTTCTTGGTCAGTTCTGGACATTCAGCTTTATAATGTCCAGGTTTCTTGCAGTTGAAACAAAGATATTCATCATCTTTTCTTTTCGCAAGAGTCCTCTTGATGAATTTCTGGGTGACTGGGTGTCCACTCTTCATTCTTCAAATTCTGTTCATCATTAGAGCCATTTGTTCTTCCATCTCATCCAATTCATGAAGATTGCTTGATGAGTTTTCTTGAATGTCATTTGATGCTTCTGCGAGTGCTGTGGTCTTTGGTTCTTCCAGAGCTTTGATTATTGCAACTGTACTTGTAAAATCTTCACTAAATTCGTAAGCTTTTAAATCTGAGAAGATTTTGAATGAATCCTTTACGTCAAGTCTTCTCTATTCTTCCATAGCAGTGACCTTCATTTTCCAGCACATTGGTAATGCCTTCAAGATTCTTGTATTGATAACTTTCTTAGAGTACTCAATCTTGAGTACATCTAATTCATCCATGATAGCACTGAATCTTGTTTCCATTTGGTCAATGGTTTCTCTAGATTTCATCTTGAAATTCTCAAACTTTTGTTTTGCAACAGAAATTTTGTTTTCCTTGATTGAATCTGTTCCTGCACAAACAAGTTGTAGTTTGTCCCACATTTCCTTGGCAGTTGTGCATTCTTTCACCTTTAAGTACATGTTGCTGTCAAGAGTTCTGAGGATAAAGTCCATAGCAACATTGTTGAGATTGTTTCACTTGCGATCATCACTAGTCCATTCGGATTTGGGCTTTGCAAATCGAACTTGATGTCCACCAACAGTTTGCATGTGAGTGATCTGAATTGGTCCATCAGTGAGTACATCCATCATTTCATCATGAGTAGGCGCTAAGAAAGCCTCGCATACAACGTTTATATTCGTCAAATCTCCGTCCATGTTGCATATAAGCATCCGTCTCGCATATTGATTGTTATCCATTGTGAGTGAGTGAAAATTGATAGTAATTTAACTGGAACTGAGCTTTCAAATGAGAACAACTAGAGGAGATATGGAGCAAATGATATCTTGTCAAAGAAACACTGCTCCGATACCAATTGTTGGTCCCTTGGAAAGGCTAACACAAGTTTAGAGGGGGGGTGAATAAACTTGTCACCAAAAACTTCCCTATGCTCTGGATTTTAAACAGATTGTGGTTCAGTTAAAACTTGTGTGGAGTTAAGCTGACAAAGCTAAGTTTAAGTCAAACTGACTTAACCAAAACTGAGTCAACCGACGGCGGATAATTCTAGCCTTTTTCTTGATCTTGTTGTTCTTTAATGAAAACTGAGCGTAGTGAACTGAATTCTGATGAATGTCAGTTTGTGAACTGTGAAGTGTATAACAATCAATTATCAAAATGTTGTAGGCAGATGCTGAATAAATAAATAATGCGTAAAGTAAATAAGGCAAATATTATAGAGGTTCCATGTGGTGTAATCCTGTACGTCCTCTCTTTCCATGTGGTGCGGAGGAAAATTCCACTAGAACTTCTTGAGGTGAACTGTTACAAAAAGTCCTAAACAATAGTCATTGGCTAATCCATAGCTTCACTATCTAAACAGTTGTAGAACAGGTATAATTGTTGTTCTTCAATTGCTTGAACACTAGTCCTTAGAGGGTTGAATTGCCTCTTCACCAGCTACCACCACAAACACAGTCTGCCCGACTGCTTGTCACAACTGTCCTTGACAAAACCTTCCCGGTTTGCTTCACAGTCTAAACCTTTGATGTAGAATCAAGGTTGGGTTGAGAATCAATAAATTGATTCTTGTTTGTGGTTCTTCAAAGTGTATGATTCTTGATAAATTCTTGGCAGCTTGAACACTTGAAGAATTTCTTGATTTGATCTCTTTATAGCGCAAAGATGATAGCAATTCGATTGATTAATGCACACGTGAATTCTAGTTAAATCACTTCTGTATTTCTTATTAATCCTTGGTGCAAAGTCCTCTATTTATAGTGTGAGGTCCAACGTTCATCTAGCTTGAATTTGAATTGTACCAACGTCTATCTTGTAACGGATATATTTCTGACCGTTCTACTGTGTCAGTATTTTATCCAATGAAATTGCTTCCTTTATAACGTTCGACTGTACTATCAGTTTATCAGATGACTGACTTATAAAAATGAGTATCCTTATCAGTTTTATACTGAGATTATCACTTGTCAGTTTCTTGACTGACTTGGAGCATTAATTGAGATTTTACACTTCTTTAAATATCAGTACTCCAGTTTTTCATCAGATTATAATTGATTTAATCACAGTACACCATGACTCATTATCATCTAAGAATTCATTGTCCTTATAATTGTTAGGTCTTCCTACAAGATCCATAAAGTCAGTTCAGGTCACCATAATCTTGCCTGAAGTCTAACTTTACAGTTTCGACGTAGTCATCATAACTGAGTTTGAGCCCTCAGTTCTTCTATCTTCAATAACTGAGTCTGTGACCCTCAGTTCTTCAATTCCCAGATAAGCCAACTCAGTCTGTGTCCCTCAGTGAACTTACCTTCTTCAGTTTCATCTAGGTGTATTCTGAGTCAGTTTGTTTATCTTGATGATTTCCAGTTTTCTGAATGATTTCCAGTTTTCAGTATTACGACACACTAACTATTGCAGTGCTTGTCTGATGTAACCTATACAAATATCAAATTCTAGTAAAACCTAGACATTTAGTTCTAGACATCTTTTAGCTTTTCACTATAACAGCTAGCTTCAGCACATCATCAATGAGGTTAAGATAATACTCTGAGTAATTATGATGGATTATCATCAAAACATAAATTTTATTCCAACAGTAGATCCATCTGAGATTATGGCAATAGAAGAATTGAGCAAAGTACATGAAAATTTGAAGATTATGCTCAACCAAAAGGAAGAATACAATGGCCTTTTGTCAAATATTTCTGGATACTTGGATTATCGGAAGAAGACGGGCGCCTCAGTCTATACCAAGTTGGACATCATTCATAAATCAACTTCTAGCTCAGCCTCAGAAATTCATAGTCTCAAAGAGAAACTTGAAGTCACAACCATGGAAGACAGAGAAACAGAAGCTAAAACAGAATGGTATTTTAATCAGCGTATCTATGGTTTAGAGACTCAACTAAAAGAAGTACTTACTTCTCAAAAGAATATCTCAGCCGACCAAAAGGCAACCCATCAGTTGGTAAATCGGTTATACGATGCCAAAAAGGGGGAAGCTGAAGAAGAAAAGCTAAGACTACTAGATAAAAAGTTGAAACTAGAAGAGGAACTAAAGAAATACAAATCATCGGCAGATCCTTATGTTCGGAATGTAAAAGTACTATCTGAAGAGAAGCTAATTGAAAAATATAGTCAACCTGGGGAAAGGAGAGCTACTCTTACAAAGGATCTGTGATTGAAGTTTGTCAATGATCATAGCAATATCAAACTCAAGTACAAAGACAAAAATTATGAAGAATCTCTTTCTTACTTCTTATCTGATTAGTATCACAATCATAATATAGCAAACTATAAGAAGTTCAAGAAGATTGCAGAGAAATTGCAGATCAGAGACAAGACTGAACAAATGAAAGCTGATGTGGCAGAATTTGAAAATTATAACAAGGATGAATCAGCATTTCCAAAGCTACTTTTGTGGAGGAAGTGGAAACTTACAAGTCAAATGGACTATCTCAGAACTTTCTCCATGGAAGACTCAAAGCTAGAACATGTTTATCAACTTCATGATAAAGAGAAGAAATTCAATTTAGTTACACAAAGAGCACAGAAAACAGTTTAGCTCTTATTTCAGTTTATCATTTAAATGTGTAACTATTCAAGTTTTTGCAACTCTTAATGAAATCTAGTTTCTAGTTTTACTGTGTTTTGAATTGTATCTATCTTTAAGCTTTTCTTTTAATGACGGTTTTTGCATCATCAAAAAGAGGGAAATTGTTGGAATAAAATTTAGTTTTGATGATGATTCATCTTATTCAAGAAAATGTTTGTTAACACCCCATTGATGAAGTGCTGAAACTAACTATTATAGTGGAAAGCTAAAAGATGTCTAGAACAGAATGTATAGGTTTTACTAGAGTCTGATAATTGTATATGTTATATTAGACAAGCACTGTAATAGATAGAAGTGTCGTAGAACTGAAACTGGAAATCATCTAAGAAACTAGAAATAATCTAGATAACAGGAACTCAACCTTAGACTAAAGATGTACACCTAGAACTGAAAGTTCACTCAGAACTGAAGAAGTAAGTTCGCTGAGGGACACAGATTCGGTTGGCTTATCTGGAACTGAAGGATGAGGGAACAAACTCGGTATTTGAAGAACTGAAGGACACAGACTCAGTTAAGGAAGATTGAAGAATCGAGGGTTCAAACTCGGTTATGAAGATTTAAGCCGAGACTATAAAGTTAGAATTCGGGTAAGTCCGTGATGGCACGAGGCCGACTTTATGGATCTTGTAGAAGACCTAAGTATCATAAGGACTATGATATCTTAGATGATCTTTTTAAAGGAATGGTGTAATCTGATTCAGTAATATATAATCAAATAAATAGAGTACTAAAGTTTTTGAAGAAGAGTAAAAACTTAGGTAATGCACTAAGTCAGTTAGTAAACTGAAAACTGACCTACTCAGTATAAAATTGATCAGGAAACTCAGTTTTATAACTCAGCCATCCAACAAACTGATAATACATTCGAACGTTGTAAAGAAAGCAACCCTGTATGATGAAATACTGACAAGTCAGAACGGTCACTAAATATAGCCGTTACAAGATAGACGTTGATACAATTCTAATTCAAGAAAGATGAACGTTGGACCTCACACTATAATAGAGGACATTGCATCAAGGATAAAACAACCGAAATAACAAGATTACAGGAATTTTTGTGCAAAATTTTAGTTCATTCGAATTGCTATCATTATTTGCACTCAACAAGATCATATCTAGAACTTCATCAAATGTTCAAGCTACATCGATCTTATCCAGATTTCTACACTTTGAAGAACCACAAGCAAGAATCAATTTATTGATTCCCACCCCAACTTTGATTCTCAATCAAAGGTTTAGACTGTGAAGCACTCCGGTCAAGGAGTTGCCAAGGACAGTTGTGACATTTACAGTCGGGTAGACTGTGTTTGTGGTGGTAGCTAGTGAAGAGGCAATACAACCCTCTAAGGACTAGTGTCTCAAGCCATTGAAGAGTAGCCATTCAACCTGTTCTTTAACTGTTTAGATAATGGCACTAGGGATTAGTCAAGGACTATCATCTAGGACTTTTTGTAACAGCGTCCCTCACGGAGTTCTAGTGGAATTTTCCACCTACATCACAGGGGAAGAATGGACTGACGGGATTACACCACCTGGAACCACTATAATTCTTTCTCTACTTACATTACGCATTTACATTTTGTTTTTTTACCTTACAGCATTTATATTTGTTTATACAGAATACTGAAACTATTCATTATAAGCATACACAGTTCACAAACTGACATTCACCAGAATTCAGTTTTGCATACACAGCTTTTTCTTATAGAATAACAAGATCTAGATAGAGGCTAAAATCTATATCCGCTGCTGGTTGACTCATTTTTGTATAAGTCAGTTTGACTTAAACTCAGCTTTGTGAACTCAACTCCACACAAGTTAAAACTGAACCTTGATTGTTAATCAATTTGTACTAGACTCAGTTCTCAGTTAGGTTTTTGGTGACAAGTTTATTCACACACACACACACCCCCCCCCCCCCCCCCCCCCCCCTAAACTTGTGTTAGCCTTTCTAAGGGACCAAAAATCACAATAAATAGTGCACTGAAATTGTAAGTACGACAAATAAAAAGGATTTTATATTTTTGGCAACTACGACCATTAAATAGAAACGAAGGGAGTAGTCATTGTTAGATATATATCCATTTTAACAGTTCTAAATACAGTGTAATGTCTCACATTGAATTATGCTGTCATCACAAATGTTGTGTCGTAACAGGTAACATAACACACTTTTATAGTCTTAATTAGTTATTATAGATTTACATCAAAATAAATGACGTAAAACAAACAGATCTATAATAACTAATTTTTTTAGGTGTATAATAATTAAAGACACACCGATCCAAGACAAATTTTTTATTTAAGGATGAGATAAACGAAATACTCATTGCTGTCATACTAATTTCTTTTTAATTATTCTTTCTCTAAATAAAGGTCACACACTCATGTCAAACTTAACCTCATAGCTTAATTTGCTTACAAAAAAAAGAAAGAAAAAATCTGTCTTAAGATGTCCAAAAATAATAATTTTCTTCATGCATTGTACTCCTTAGCTATCTTCATTGCTGTTGGTATTCAAACTTGCTGCCCCTCAAAGTGTACCTTTTGTTGAAGAAAGGCTGATAAAGTGTTTTAGTAATGATACGAACACAACGGTTCAGCTCGAGTGACATATGTATTTGGACCATTTGATCGATGATGCAATGCTTCATTTTGTAACACAATAAGTGTGTGTGTGCTTCCTTTTTTATGTAAGGTTTGTGTGTTTCAGCAGAATATATAAACTTCGTGTTCATTTTCTATCTTCATATTTTCCGGGTGTGCTATCACTAGCCGGTGGTGGATCTATGATAATGATTCAGTGGGGATACAGACCGTACATAAATTCTAGTTAAATTCTTTTATTGGAAAAAATCGTTTTATACCCCATTTTTCAAAATTAAAACTAAATCTACTCCCCTCGAATTTGAAAAACTCACCCCCTATCCTCTACCTAAAAATAAGCCAAACCGCCCATTTTACTCCGGTCAAACTACCTATAGAAGGGCGGTGCCACCCATTACCGCTCTCCCAACCGCCCATGTCAACGCCCTTGATGGGCGGTCCCGCCCATTTTTCGCCCAAAATACCGCCCATTATGGGCAGTTTCGGCCAGTTTTAAAAAAATTTCAGCCCACCCACCTAAAATGAGCCAAAACGCCCATTTAATCTTTATTCGATTGTCTGAATCAACCCCTGACAAGTCGTTCCTAAGGCCTATAATTAGCTTTTAAAATGTCGATCGTTTTAGATAGAAACTCACTGATATAACAAAACAAGCGTGCTTTAATTAGCTAGAATTGTGCATAACTCAAGAACATCTGTCGAAAGGCCCAATTCGCAGGGGCAATATTTATGAAATCTTTGGTTAAACCATCGCCTGTAGTGACCCAGAATGATAGGGTGGCCATTGAGATGGGCATTTGACTACCAGTTTGCTCATTAGTTACCAGCCATTGTCATCTAGTTTGTATTCAACCTTTTGATTTGAACCGATTGAACCGAACCGGCCCTTCCCACATTTGTTAAATACTAGCTGGAAATAGTCTCTTCCGGAAAAATTGCACATTTAGTCCTGTACTGGACTCATATTATAATTTGATGGTGATGATATTGTTGTGATGGGCTTGGTTTTCGCAAGAAATAAGAAGAAGGAGAAGTGTTGGTGGTTTTGTGAATTGGAATGGATAAATGGTGGTGAAAATAGAGGTTGAAATAGGAGAGAATGGGTGAAGATGGAAGAGTTTTTGTGGGATAGTTGGTAGGTGTAATGGTGGTGGAGTGATTGATGTGGGTGAAGTAATGAGGGTTTATGGGGATGAAGGAAAAGTTGGGATTTTGGGAGGAAAGAGGTGCCTGCTGACATTTAGCCAGTCTACCCGTGATAGCGCGTGGCAACACGCGCTTGCGAGTTGGTCCCAGAGTATTTTCAAACATAAAAACAGGGCCTGGTATGCTCGCATTTTTAGAGTGATCTCGCAATGGTGAGGGAATATTCCTCCTATATTTACTTAGCATCAATCCAGCTTACCCTTCACAGGACCCTTCACGATTACTACTCATGATTGATTTTTCCTTGACTTTTTTCCAAACCTTTTAGCATTTTCTCCGACTCAAACCTAACCAGCTCCACCTGATTTTCTAACGAGTAAAACAAACCCTTCCCACCATCCATCGGCTTTTGACCTATGGATGCGGTAGGATGAAGAAAAAAAAGCTCTTTTACCCTTCTAGTTACTTTTTTGGACTCGATCTATCTATTGGATGATAAGTAGTTCATAGTTTAGAGTCGCCAGCTCGACTTTCCTTTTAACTTTCACTCAGTCAGATTCTTGGGCTTTCACCTGCCAAACATGCACTCTTGAGGTTTTCATTGAAATGTGCCTCCATTCTCTCTCAATCCAAGCTCTTTCTTGTCTTTTGAGGCCAAGAAAGAAGCATTCGTCTTTGTTATCGAGGAGGGCACCTTGTCGAACTTCTTGGTTAGTGCCTCGAGCTCTGTGTGTTGCTGCTTGGCTCTCTTGTCCAGTGCACTAGGCTTACCTCTCCTACTTTGAGTTTTTCCTTAATGTTCGAAGGTCCCACTATATCGTCCATTAAAGTCAAGCTTTCACCGGGTTGGGTGGGCAGATCCATCTCCATATGGATGGGATAGTGTGCCTCCTGTGGCGTATGATAGTGGTCATTGTTCTCTTGTTCTCGAAGTAAGATTTTCATAAATTCCTGCCCACCAGCTCCTAGAACCGTAACCTCTTTCTGCACGTCTTAAAAGCTTTCCTTATCCATGCCCTGCAAATTTTCAGAATTTAAGCTCAGTGTTCGGCATTCTCCAGGTCTATTTTACAATGGCTCTAAGATCTGAAAAGTTGGGGCATCGTTATTGGATCTTAGTGTGATAGTGCCATTGTCCATGTCCATTATGGTCCTACTGGTAGCCATGAATGGACGTCCGAGTAGTACAGAATCGCTCGGATCCTCGGGAACATCCAAGAAAAGAAAGTCAATGGGGCAGTTGAAACCTTCTATCCTGATAGTGTAGTCTTTCAGCTTACCAGAGACCATGTCAACCTGGCGATCCACGAATCACATAGTCACATTCTAGTCCATGATAACTGGGAAATCAACCTTATGGCGGTATAAGCGGGATGATATTGCTACCTGACCCAGAATTGCACAAACCTAATTCTATAGATTGACCATTAATCGAGATAGGAAGCTTAAAACTTAAAGGATCTCCTAACTTTTCTTTGGCTTCATGGTTGGGGTAATACTCGATCTTTGCGGAATATAGTTAGGGTCTTCCTCGGGGTCAAGCTCAAAAGAAGAAATATCATATATTGGGATTGGAGACTTACCCCTCTTGAAGTCGTCATAATCAGCTAGGCTTTTTTCATAGCTTTTCTGGTTCTAGTTTCCTCTTCCTCCAGCTTTACTCTATTTCTGTTTTATTCCACAATGTTGTCTTATTCTGGAATAGTGTACATAGAGATGGGCTCTATTTTCAAAACATAATTATTCTTTTGGCGGCATCGCGCTTAGTTTGGAATCTATTGCAGGAAATCTAGCTGAATGAAAAATTAAAAGTGCCCCGCACATCCAGTAAGAAAAACAAAAGAAAACAATAACACGGTTATCAAACTTCCGCTGTAGTTGGGGTCAAACCCAACTGTTGCGGACCTACTAACTGAAAACTAACAGGGATTATACCCAGAAACACACGGGGTCTATCAGAAGTCAGCTTTCTGGTTCTCGCTTTTATGAGATGGCTCTCGCAATTTTGAGGCCTGTTTTCTTCCTTCGGATAGTAAAACTGTAAAGTAATCATGCAGAAACGACTCAAGACTCGCAAATAAAATAAACAACAGTGAATAGAAGGGCCTTAATTAAAACTAATAAATTTATTATCAACATTGGCCATCGTCCCCGGCAACGGAACAAAAAACTTGATCGTTTTCTACTCATGAAATACTAGCAAGAATACTAGGTGAATCGCATTATAGAAATGCCGAGTCAAGGTCGTTCCCAAAAAGACAATGCAACATTGATAATAGATGTATTAATATAATTAAAAACAAACATAATGGCCTATATACATAGTCAATACAGAAAATAAAGTTGGTGTTCCTCATCCTAACCGATCTCCTAGCTCGGTATAAATAAACTTTATGTTTGTTTTCCCTATAATTCCCCGATTCAATAAGAACGTATGTTTTAATTCAGTTTTAGCTACGTGTGCAATCTCCTAACCTTGTTTACATCCATTTGCAAGGACAGTAAACGTCTATGTGCAACTATGTTTTACTTTCCTTGTAATTCCCCGATTCAATCAGAACGTATGTTTTACTTCCATTTGTTAACCTCCCTTATTGGTTGTATTAACCCACACGCAATAGGTTCTAGAAAGTGCCGGCTCAAGACCGAGAACCTCTCTAAGCATCCATGGACACCAACTGGCACGTTCCTAAGGATTGATCCAGACTATGTCATAACTAACACTTCACCTTGCAAATCCTTCTTGTTAAATTACGAAATACGACAAGTACATTGGCCAGATCTAACCTACAGTAAATTAAATATGTCGATCAACGTAGCTAACGTTGAATCTCCAGATTTGGGGTGACCTTGTTGTGCCTCACAATTGCGATATAGACCGTCGCAATTACGAGCACGGCAGTTCCTAATTTTAGAATTTTATGGTTCTATTCAGATTAATTTTGGTAAATTACGGATGCGTTAAACATGTAGATTAATTACATCGCGTTAAATAAATCTAATCAGCCATAACGAATATATAAATGAACGTTCAAAGATTCATACCTTCAATTATGGAGTCTAGCTTGATCAACTCAAGCTAGTTGATGGCTTGGGGAAAGAAATCAATGGAAGAACTCAAAGGAATAACAAGAAACTAATTTATTTAATAAGCATAATCATAGTTGGAATACATCTTACAATGGGGATGGTACAGGATATTTATAAGCATTGTAACCGACTTTAATCTACCTAAATCCTAACCGACCTAGTTGCAACACGCTGCTCCATTTCCTTTTTGCCTAAGGTCTCACAATTGCGGCAGGGCTTCCGTAGTTGCGGGCCTAGCTTCAGCGCCGTTTACCTCAGCATACTTCTTCATGGACTTGCTTACTTCGGCCCAATGACCCTTTATAGTCTGGATTCACTCTCCTTTGCTCCAGAATATTGTATACCTGAAAAGCACGGAAAACGAGATAGAACAGTACCAAATTCAAGGGATAAATATGTAAATGCAGAATTAACGACCAAGGAACATACACTAAGCAATCAATACGTATTTTACACAATAACCGGGCTATCTCTCATCAATTGAAAATGATTCGGGGTGAATAATGAGATAGTTTATAGTACTAAATATAGTTTTATCAATTGTGTCGTCGTAGAGTAGGTCAAAACAAATTATGACTGAAACGTGACTATCTCAAGCATTACCAAAAAAAAACAGTTTTTAAATTAGAAAATTAGGAAAAAGGACATATCTACAAATATTTTTAAATTATAGGACACCCAAAAAATTTGTTATAGCGAGAAGGACAAATTTCTTCAATATTTATAGCTTAATGGACAAAAAAAACAAATACACGCTGATCGACGCTGCTCTTTTTTTTTTCTTTTCTTCTTTTCTTCTCTTCACTCATCCATTTCACACATTCATATCTTTTGATCTAGATCTCAGAACGTGATAAAAATTTCACTGATTTTATTTTTTATTTTTTCATGCTCTTCATTTTGAGACTTGGTTCGATGTCATTACATCGTTTGTTGTGAGATACACTGTCGATATTCCCTCAGCGAATCCCGAAAAACAATGAATATGGAATAATGGTGAATTTTGAATACTCCTATACCGTAACCTCTTTCCGCATGTCTTCAAAGTTTTCCATCTTGATGCCCTTTGAATTTTCAGAATTTAAGCTCAGCATTCGGCATTCACGTGGTCTATTTTGCAATGGCTCTATGATCCCAAAAGTATTGGCATCGTTATTTGATCTTAGTGTCCATTATGGCCCTACTGGTACCTCAGAATGCACGTCCGAGTAGCACAGAAGTGCTCAGATCCTCGGTAACTTCCAAGACTTGAAAGTCAATGGGGAAGGTGAAACCTCTTATCCTGACAGTCTAGTCTTTCAGCTTACCAGAGACCATGTCAACCTGGCGATCCACGAATAATATGGTTACATTCTGGTCCATGATAACCAGGAAATCTACCTTATGACGGGAGAAAGCGGGGTGATATTGCTACTAGTCCTAGAATCGCACAGACCTAATCTTATAGATTCACCATTAATCGAGATAAGAAGCCTAAAACTTCCGGGATCTCCTAACTTTTCAATCACGTCATGGTTGGGGTAATCCTGGAGCTCTGACGGAATGTAGTTAGGGTCTTCCTCGGGGTCAGACTGTAACGCCCCGTTCCCGAACACCGAGTCCTTATCCGGAAAAGGAACGTTCGGCACGTATAAAATAAAAATAAATTCACTTTATACGTAAGCATCTACTACGTCGTATCAAAAATAAGCAAACGGAAGCAAAAGACTCGGGTATAAAAAAAATTCCAAACCATCCATGAATAGAAAAGAAATCTAAAGATGGAAATGTAACTCATTATATTCAAGGAAAATACGATACCCAAAAGAAATGTAACGGTATTACAAGTCTCGAAAGACCAAAAGTCTAAACCAACGGTACTAAAACGATCTAATATATGAATAACAAAATAAATAAATGTAAAGTCTTCAATGCGGCGTCTTCAAACGTCATTATCGAACTCCTCCTCGGAAACATTAACGACTTTGTTCATCTTCTCATCCCCAAACACATAGAAAACATGCATCTGAGATAAGTACAACGTACTTAGCAAGAAAGAGAAGCTATGACAACAATTATAATTTATAAAGCAAAGATATTTATTCGTTTAGTTGTTTATGTATGACCAACTCAATCTAGGGTTCATTTAATGTCCATCAACCAGAATTGACTAAACATTTCTACTTAACTTATCTATGTTACAACCGCACTCAAGGGCACTACGCGTATCCACTTTTGGGACACTCTTGGCAACATATTAGTGGATCACACCAATATCCACGGAGTCTAGAATGGGTAGGCTCCAATAGTACGCACACCTCAGTGGAGTCACCCGAACTTGTGGTTTTTTTTGACCTACGGGTTCTTCCACCTTCAGAGGTAGCACATACATCGCAATATAGACTGGTGCCTATCCAAGAGAAACATGTTGTTTAATCTTTTACTAGTCAAGTACGTGTTTTATTAGAATGATTAACTAACCACCTATGTGTTTTCAATTAATCTCCCTCACCTTGACTACTCTCTTCCTAGACCACTAAACATTGACAAGGCCTAGCAATTACACAGACATTGATGAATGCTAATTCATCAAAGCACAAGCCTATCATGCTCTTCCGACAGATCCGAACTTCAACTCCCTTTAAGAGTACATTCGGTGTTTTAACTGAACGAATCAGAAGCTCAATTCAGGCTTGTTTATGCTTAAACAATGTTAACATATCATGAATAAGGGATTAAAACGGTGAAAACACGATTATGAGGCCGAAAACCAATCTGAAACGCTAAAACAGTAAAAACAAGGTAAAACAGGTCAAACGCCCGTTTGACATCGAACGCCCGTCCGTAAAAAATGGCTACATCCTGAATCAAAAGTCTAACCTCAAACGCCCGTCTGCCTTGTGCAAACGCCCGTTTGAGCGGCTATGATCGCAAACGCCCGTTTGCCTGGGTTTTTCCCAAAACGCTAAAATTTTCAAAACGCAATCTCTAAACCGTTTCTAACCTAATTAACACCAAATTAAGCACAGTAAAATGTAGATAGATATATCTAAACATACCATAGCATCAATGATCCTTTGATCAACGAAAAACATATTCTTCTAGCATTGAAACGTCTTCAATCGTGATCTAACCCTATAAACGATAATTGAGATCATAGGAAGAGCCTCTTACTTGATTGCAGCCAAAAACCGATCTAAACAGCCTCAGAAATCTGTAGCCCTTCCAACAAAGCTGAAATCCAAATGGTGCCCTTCTCACAACGATTCCAATTCTTCCGTCTGATCTGAAAACGGTTAAGCTTTGCTTCAGTTAATTGGAGAACTCCTCTAGCCCTTTCTCCTCTCAAAAATTGCGCAGAGAAGAGGTGTGGAAACTGACTTTCTGATTAGTGTGTAGGTTATGGGATTAATCTGAGTTAATTTTCCTTAAATACAATTCCCAATTAAACCCATTTTCCTTAATTGCCCTCATTTACCAAATAATCAGATTTTTCCCTTAATTATATATACATACTTCGAAAATACATATATATATATATAATTAACACAATACTTAACTCCAATAAAAGAAAAGAAATAATAATATTTCATTTTTGCAAAATGACACGTCTGCCCTTTCCTGAAAATCGGAATATTACACAGACTCAGAAGAAGAAATATCATAAATTGGGATAAGAGACTTACCCCTCCTGAAGTCTTCATATTCACGTAGGATTTTTTCCATAGCTTATCTGGTTCTAGTTTCTTCTTCCTCCAGCTTTACACTCTTTTTGTCTTCTTCATACTGCTGTCTTATTCTGGAATTAGGGTACATAGAAATGGGCTTTATTTTCAAAACATAATTGTCCTTTGGCAGCAATGCGCTTAGTTTGAAATCTAATGCATGGAATCTAGCTAGCAGAATGAAAATCAAAAGTGCCCCACATATCCTGTAAGAAAAACAAAAGAAAACAAAAACACGGTTATGAAACTTCCACTTCAGTTGGGTTCAGACCCAACTATTGCGGACTTACTAACTAAAAACTAACAGGGATTAACACAGAAACATAGGGGATCGATAAAAAGTTAGCTTTTTTGTTATCGCTTCTGTGAGATGGCTCTTGCAATTTCGAGGCCTGTTTTCTTCCTTCTGATCGTAAAACTGTATAGGAATCATGCAGAAACGACTCAAGACTCAAAAACAAATTTAATAACAGCGAATAGAAAGTTCTTAATTAAAACTAATAAATTTATTATCAACATTGGCCATTATCCCCAACAATGGAACCACAAACTTGATCGCGTTCTACTCACAAATTACTAACAAGAGTACTAGGTCAATTGCAGTATATCAAGGGAGAGTCAAGGTCGATCCTATGAAGATAAGGCAAAATTGATAACAGATGCATTAATATAATTAAAAACAAATACAATGGCATATGTCCAACGTGAAGAAAGAAAATAAAGTTGGTGTTCTTCTCCTAACCGATCTCCTAGCTCGGTATAATTAAACTTTATGTATACTTTCCCCGTAATTCTCGATTCTATTAGAACGTATGTTTTAATTCACTTTCAGCTACGGTTGCAATCTCCTAACCTTGTTTACTTCAATTTGCAAGGACAATTATCGTCTATGTGCAACTATGTTTTACATTCCGTGTGATTCCCC
Organism: Gentiana straminea; assembly: GCA_036785695.1. Classification (NCBI taxonomy): domain Eukaryota; kingdom Viridiplantae; phylum Streptophyta; class Magnoliopsida; order Gentianales; family Gentianaceae; genus Gentiana; species Gentiana straminea. Next base: position 5,136,815 of record JAVUPR010000224.1, on the reverse strand, counting down.
GATTCAATCAGAACGTATGTTTTACTTCCATTTTTTAACCTCCATCATTGGTTGTATTAACTCACACGCAATAAGATCTAGAAAGTGCCGGCTCAAGACCGAGAACGTCCCTAAGAAGCCATCGACACTAACTGGCACGTTCCTAAGGATTGATCCAGACTATGTCCTAACTAACACTTCACCTTGAAAGTCCTTCATGTTAAATTATGAAATACGACAAGTAGATTGGCCAGATCTAACCTACCGTGAATTAAACATGTCAATCAACGTAGCTGACGCTGAATCTCCAGATTTAGGGTGACCTTGTTGTGCCTTGCAATTGCGATATAGACCGTCGCAATTTCAAGTGCGGCGGTTCCTAATTAAGGAATTTTATGGTTCTGTTAAGATTAATTCTTGTAAATTACGGATGCGTTAAACAAGCAGATTAATTACGTCACATTAAATAAATCAAATCAGCCATAACAAGAATATAAATGAAGGTTCAAAGCTTCATACCTTCAATTATGGAGTCTAGCTTGATCAACACAAGCTAGTTGATGGCTTGGGGAAAGAAATCAATGGATGAACTCAAAGTAACAACAAGAAACTAATTTATTTGATAAACATAATAATAGTTGGAGTACATGTTACAGTGGGGATGGTACAGGCTATTTATAAGAATTGAAATTGACTTTAATCAACCTAAACCCTAACCGGCCTAGTTACAACACGCAGATCCGTTTCCTTGTTGCCTAAGGTCTCGCAATTGCGACAAGGCTTCCGCCTGGCTTCAGCTTTGTTTACCTCAGAAGACTTCTTCGTGGATTTTCTTACTTTGGACCAATGACTCTTTATAGTCCGGATTCACTCTCATTTGCTCCTGAATATTGTATACATGAAAACCACAGAAAACGAGACAGTACAGTACAAAATTCAAGGGATAAATATGGAAATGCAGAATTAACGACAAAGGAACTACACTAAGCAATCAACACATATTTCACACACTAACTGGTCTATGTCTCGTCAATTGAGCATGATTCGGGGTGAATAATCATATAGGTTATAGGACTAAATACAGTGTTATCAATAGTTTCGTCGTAGAGTTGGTCAAAACAAATTATGACTGAAACGTGAGTATCTCAAGCATTAACAAAAAAAATACAGTTTATAAATTAGAAAATTAAGAAAAATGACATATTTTGAAATATTTTTAAATAACAGGACACCTAAAATATTTCTTATAGCGAGAAGGACAAACTTCTTCAATATTTATAGCTTAAAGGACAAAAAAAAACAAATACACGCTGATCGACGCTGCTCCTTTATTTTTCTTTTCTTCTCTTCCCTCATCCATTTTCAAACACTCATATCTTTTGATCTAGATTTTCAAACGTGATAAAAATTTCACTGATTTTTATTTTTATTTTTTCATGCTCTTTATTTTGAGACTTATTTAAATATCATTACATTGATTTTCGTGAAATTCACTGTCGATATTCACTCGGTGAATCTCATCAGAAAATCTTGAAAAACTGTGAATTTCGAATAATGGTGAATTTCGATAGTGGATTTTCAGAAATTACGTCGGAATATGGTGAATGTGGTAACAAAATAAATAGCGTGCTCGGTGAAAGAATTTTTAAATTTGGAGTTGTATATTGAGAGCTATATGTGCTTAAAAATTATGCATGAAAGATAAAGTGTATTGTAATTTTTAAAAGGCGCTAGCCTTGTTTTTTTTAAGATTTTAGTTTTACTTTCAACAAAAAAATTTAAAAGGTGTCATATTCACTAATTTATAAAATATTTTTGTTGTCTTGCCAAAAATAATTTTTTTTGTTGTTTCTCCAATAAAGAAATTTTTTTTCCTTCTTCCTAATTTCAGTTTTATAAATTAGAATTCGTACGTAACATTTTAGATAAATTTCAACTACCCTCACAAAAAAAAAAAAAAACTAGTGAGGGGATAATGTCTCATCTGGCAAATGAAAGTTTAATCGTTAATCGGCAAGGATCTGCAATTGTTTTTTCTCACCGAACTAATATTTTCTTGGTATATGTTTAATTTTGTATTTTTGAGGGGTGGTATATGTTTAATTAGTTCCGTCAAAAGAGGATGGCCGGAGAAATTAATATTTTTTGGGTCTCTTTGGTGTTTTATTAGGTGGCACATTTTGTCATATTATTGTATTTGACCTCTTCAGGAAAACATTGTCCCCTCAAACAACTACAAAAACAAAAACAGTACTCCATATGTTTCTTTTTAATCATCGCATTTGATAAAAAATACATATTAAGAATAAAATATAACTTTATATCAAAATGACAATAAAAAATATGTACGACAAATAAAAGGGATTTTATATTTTAGGCAACTACGACCGTTAAATAGAAACGAAGGGAGTAGTTACTGTTAGATACATATATCCATTCAACGGTTCTAGATAAAGTGTAATGTCTCACATTGAATTATGATGTCCCCACAAATGTTGTGTCGTAACAGGTTACATAACCCATTTTTATTATTTTTACTCTTAATTAGTTATTATAGATTTACATAAAAATAAATGATTTAAAACAAACAGATCTATAATAACTAATTTTTTTAGGGGTATAATAATTAAAGACAAACAGATCTAAGACGATAAACGAAACATTGATTGCTGTCATACTAATTTCTTTTCAGTTATTGCTTTCTCTATATAAAGGTCACACACTCATGTCAAACTTAACCTCATACCTAGATTAATTTGCTTACCAAAAAAGAAAGAAAAAATCTATCTTAAGATGTCCAAAAATAAAAAATTTCTTCATGCATTGTACTGCTTAGCTATCTTCATTGCTGTTGTTGCTGATCAACCATGCTGCGAACCGTGCTGCTATTTTCTATTTCTTGATTTTATTCAAACTTGCTGCCCCTCAAAATGTACCTTTTGTTGATGGAAAGGCTGATAATGTTTTTTAGTAATGATACGAACACAATCGTTCGAAATTTCGAGTGACATGTGTATTTGGACCACTTGATCGATGATGCAATGCTGCGTTTCGTAACACAATAAGTGTGTGTGTGCTTCCTTTTTTATGTAAGCTTTGTGTGTTTCAGCAGAATATATAAACTTGATGTTCATTTTCAATCTTCATATTTTTCGGGCATGCTATCACTAGCCAGTGGTGGATCCATGATAAGGATTCAGTGGGGATACCGACCGTACATAAATGATAGTTATATTCTTTTATTATGAAAATTCGTTTCATACTCCATTTTTAAAAATTAAAACTAAATACACCCTCGAATATGAAAAACTCGTCCCTATCCCCTGCCTAAAAATGAGCAAAACCGCCCATTTTACGTCGGCAAAATGCACATAGTAGGGCGGTACCACCCACTACCGCTCTTCCAACCGCCCATGTCATCGCCCTTGATGGGTGGTCCCGCCCATTTTTCGTCCAAAATACCGCACATGTCATCGCCCTTGATGGGTGGTCCCGCCCATTTTTCGCCCAAATTTAATACCGCCCATTATTGGCGGTTTCGGCCAATTTTTTAAAATTTTCAACCCACCCACCTTAAATGAGCCAAAATGCCCATTTCTTCTTTATTCGATTATCAGAATCAACCGCCGAAAAATCGTTCCTAAGGCTTATAATTAGCTTTTAAAATGTCGATTATTTTAGATAGAAACTCATTGATATCCCAAAACAAGCGTGTTTTAATTAGAATTGTACAAGACTCAGGAACATCTGTCCAACGCCCCAATTCGCAGGGGCATATTTATGAAATCTTTTGTTAATCCATCGGCTGTAGTGACCCGGAATGAAAGGGTGGCCATTGAGATAGGCATTGAACTGCCAGTTTGCTCCCCAGTTACTAGCTATGTTGCACGGACACAGACACGGACACGTCGCACGACACGACACGGACACGGCAATACGGCTAATTCCAAAATTTAAGGACACGACACACCGCGTACACGTTATATATATGTATATATATATATATATATATATATATATATATATATATATATATATATATATATATATATATATATATATATATAGATCCGGATGTCTTATGGCATAACTCTTGAGCATGAAGTGATGACCTTACACCCTCTAATGATACTTACTCATTTCCTACAATAAAGGACTGCACAAAGTTCTCATATGATGCTGGCAGTGACACAAGTAGAATCAATGCATCATCCTCATCTTCAATCTGCACATCAATATTTCCGACTACTCCACAGCAATATTATGTTCAGCTGGTCTAGATGATCCCTCAGCTAAGTACCCTCATTCATCCTTAAACTGAACAGACGTTGTTTCAAAAACAACTTGTTGGTTAGGGACTTAGTCATATACAGACTCTCAAGTTTGGCCCACAACTTCTCAGCAGTGTCCTCCTCAGCAACCTTTGTGATAATATCATCTGACAAGCACAACATAATTGTTGAATGTGCTTTCTCCTCCGGACTGGCTCTCTCATTAGCACTTCCTTCTATTGATTTAGACAAGGGACCCCATAATCACTGCTGTTTCAACAAAGTACGCATCTTGATCTGCCACAGACTAAAACTGTTCCTCCCTGTAAACTTGTCAATCTTGACATTTAAAGCAGACATATTTCTCACCAAAAAGGTTGTGTAGATCCCAAATCCTAGCGTCAATTATGATCTTGGTGCCAATCTACCTTGCTTAAAAAAGATAAACAGATTTCTTAATGAACATGGATGCTCTGATACCAGTTTATTATGACGGATCGATCAAGAAGTGATGGTGATTGTGAGTAAAAATAAAAGATAAACAAGCATGCAAACACAGAAACAGGAAGAACACATTTTTAACGTGGTTTCCGGCAATGTGCCGACTACTCCACGGACAAACAAGGATATTTTATTATCACCAGAAAGTTACAATTACATGTATTACAAACGGTATTTATAGCTTTGGCTATCCAACCCTAACCGACTAATCAGTCAACCAGTAAATGACTGAAATACCCTAGAAGTAACTCCACCAAATTAGGAAATCATGTAGACGTGTTCCTTAAGTCTGCTGTGAACCAGCAGACTTCACTCTGCTGATACCCTGTAGCAGCAGACCTAGCTCCAACAGACTGATCAACTCTGCTACTGCCCCAGACGAACACCAGATTCAGCAGATGCTTCATGCCCTGCTGACCACCATAATTTCCACACCAGAACTCAGTAGCATAAGTTTAAGTCACCATTACAATTGGTGTGATCCACCAATATGTTGCACCCAGTTACATCGTGGTGAGTAGCGCCATGCGTAGTGCCCTTGAATGCTAATGTAACACAGATAAGCTAACCTATCTTATTTTGTCTAGTTTTTTTAGATGTTTACGAATATTTTTTTTGATAAATTGAATTTTATATATATAGAACAGATAGTCAATCTGCTGGGTTTGTGGCCAGTGGAGTCAGTTGGGGGCCCGGAAATTCTAGAAAGAAGAAATTCATAAAGAATTCCAAGTGTCCTAAAGTTAAGGATATCTGTAATTAATGTCCAAAGAGGAAGAAGCAGCAGGGTACGGTTTCTTTGGCAGAGCAAGACACCAACTCTGAAGATGATCTGGCCTTAGCAATTTTAGAGTTAGTAGGGCACAGAGATGTGTGGATTCTGGACACCGGGGCATCTTATCATGTGTGTCCAAACATGGAGTGGTTTTTAACTTATCAGCAGGTTGATGGAAGTCATATTGTTATGGCCAACAGCAAGGTTTGCAAAATAGTTGGGATTGGTTCAAGCCAACTTAGGACACATGATGGTAAATTCTACACATTGAATGAGGTTAGGCATGTTCCACAAATGACCAGGAATTTGATATCACTTAATCTACTTGGACGACAAAGGGTTCAAGTACGGGGTTGAAGGTCGAGTGGTGAATGTCTATAAGGGTTCAAGTGTGATTATGAAGGGTATTAGGCGGGGGACTTTGTACATACTACAAGGGTCTACTTGTATCGAGTTCTTTGTTGTTGCATTATCAGAGGTTCACCAGCCACAATTGACTAAGTTGTGGCATATGAGATTAGGTCATATGAGTGAAAGTGGGATGCAAATTATGTCTAAGTCTGATCTACTTGGGGGATATAAGGACATGGAACTGGAATTTTGTGAACACTGTGTGTTTGGGAAGCTACATAGGAGCAAGTTCCCAAAACCAATCCATATCAGAAAATGCACACTTGATTATGTCCATTCTGATTGTTGGGGACCTTCAAGGGTGGAGTCATTGGGTGGTCACAGGTATTTTGTGTATTTTATAGATGATTATTCAAGGATGGTTTGGGTAATTATGATGAAGCACAAGAGTGAAGCATTCAAGAACTTCAGGCAGTGAAAGGCTTTGGTTGAAAATTAGACAGGGAGGAAGATCAAGAGACATAGAACTGATAATGGACTAGAATTCTGTTGGTTTGAGTTTGATGAATTTTGCAAGAATGAAGGCATTTCTAGGCACCATACTGTTAGAGATACTCCACAGCAAAATGGTGTGGCAGAAAGAATGAATCAAACTCTTTTAGAGAGGGCAAGGTGCATGCTCTCTAATTCTGGTCTAGCAAGAAGATTTTAGAGGGAGGCTGTTACTATAGCCTGCCACTTAATCAATAGAGGGCCTCACACTGGGATCAAAATTAAAACACCACTTGAAGTTTGGTCAGGAAAGTCAACAGACTACTCTGGACTTAGGGTTTTTGGAAGCACTGTCTACTATCATGTCAGTGAGGGCCAATTGGAGCCTAGGGCCAAGAAGGTGTTAGGAAATCTACGCGGGAAAGCAGCGGAATTCAAAAATTTATTTCCTATCGACCCAAGATCGACTTCGTTTAAGCAATAAACAAATAAGTAATAGACGGTGGTTACCTTGGTTGATCTAAAAGATCGACGCTTTGACCGTCTAAGGAGAGTAGTTCTGCATAGAGCCGCCAAAGTGTTCGGCCTCTACCGCTAGTCCACACGAACAGCCCGCCGGAATCCCATCATGGATTGCTATTGGAAAACTCCGGTTGCTAGACCGGCCATTTTCCCCTCTCTCCAACTCTCTAAAGGATGCTCTCTATTTTACACAAGAACTATTAGTTCTTGGAATTGTGTTGTACTAAAGAGCTTGACACCCACCTCCCTTTTATAATGGATGTGGTGCCCAAGAGGTGTGGAGGAGAAGAAAACCTTTTCCCAATAAAATAAGGAAAATATAATTGATTGATTTATCTCATTTATTACAATATCTCATATTAAATAAATCTAGGATATTGTCAATATCTTATATTGAATATTTCCAAGATATTGTCAATATCTTATATTGACAATATTTATCTTTTATTATATTACCATAAATCAATTTACACATGTGTATATATCACATATATATTACACAAATAAATCTGTATAAATATTATATATCCATACTACACTAGTGCGCATGCATCACATATGCACACCACACACGCATGTGTGAATATATATATATATATATATATATATATATATATATATATATATATATAATATATATATATTAATATCTTATATCAATATTTGGTAATACTATTAATTAAATTGCACAATCCAAGTGTATCTTATACACTAATAAGTTGCGCCCCCTTTTGCCATAAATTGGCTTCCGGAATATTCTTTAATTAATATAATAACTATCTTGTATTTTATTTATTCATAATAAATAAATACCACCATATTAATTTACCACTATAACCTTTATAGTCTCGAGATAAACTTTCCTTATTTGGTTATCATCTATAACCACATTTTAATCCGGCTAGATGTTCTTATGTGTGTGACCCGATAGGCTTCCGAATATGTTGGCCGCAGACACAAAGTGCAAATTACGAAAATGCCCTTCATGCCTAACGATCACGGGATAGCGTCTAGCAACACACCGTGACCCCCAATCATCGGAAGAGTCAAATGCAATGACTACTACCTTTCATGTGAAACAGCTTACCGTGTAACTTACAATCCTATCGCCGTAATAATATCCATACGGTCGTTAGTCGAGTGTCAAAACATCAACGACCGTATCTTATAATCTGGATATCAAGCTCTCTCGAAGTAACTCATTTACTCCCACTTTGCAAAGATTCACGAGAGTAAGACATTCCTTATAAGAAGGCCATTTCGGATATTCGATCCCAATCATAGGATACGCGATTCCCGGACGACCAATCATGTATACTCCGCATGCTTCAGTATCATACCCAATCACTACCGCATGATCGCCCCGTGGCTAGGGGAAACCTCAATAGTGTCAAAGCATGACAATCCACACCGTGATGCAATGAAGACTCCGGTCAAAAGGATAATTACACAACCGCCACATAGTGTGACACTTATCCGTGTAAGTGGGTCAGTCTAACATATGCATTCTCTAATACACGTCCACGTACAGTCCAAGTGTCTCTACACTTCGATAGACGAGATCTATCCCTACCCCAGAAGACATCTAAGACGTGCTAGTCTATTTGTACTATCAATGTCCTGTTTAATAGTACATCAGCCTAGAGACATTTAAGTATCAAACTTATTAAAGTGATTAGAGATCTCATCAACCATAATCGCCTATTATGGTTTCTCTATCACAGTTTAATACTAAGGACGTTATCATATAACAATTACAATTGGTTCTTTAAAAGAACATATATATGACAACAGAGAAGCCATTTAATGTATGTACAAACATAAAGAAATAGTAGAAATGATCCGAACCGGTCGGATCCGGTCCAACCCGATTGGGTTTAGGACACTATTACAACAATCTCCCACTTGGCCTAAAACCAATCACTAGCACACACAAGACCAAGTTGAAACACAAGAATCTCATGCAATACTCGCAACCAACCCTAACCATAAACGGATCGCTATCCGTGGGGACTCAGACTATCTTCATATCACGTTCCATATGATCAAGTCAAAGGAACCGCCTCAACACACACATGAATCTCTGACGAGACCCTGGTCCTTGCTTCAAGCAATGAATCCACTTACTATATCAGCTATATAGAAAAGGTGGAAGAACCGTACAAGGTTCAGGAATGAACCTTCTAGACTCATGTACTGCTCCCGCTGCGCCTCCAAGGCACTACTGTGTTTTGGCCTACTTGTAGAACTTACAGTGACCCATATGCTAGAACATTTCTAGCTCACTGTATCACTTAATCAAAGTGATTGCAAACCCAGACTGTAGCTCCCACTCGCCTTCATAAGACTCAGGATATACGTCTGTGTATCTACGTTTATTTAATTCGAAGTTTCAATAAACTAGGAAACCATCCTTAACTTGTTTAAGGATATTCTCGACATTCACCAGATTTACTTTCATACTTGCTCATGACTATTCATGGACTATGAAAATCTGGCATCACCTATAAGATGGTTCCTATCGCAGTAGCGAAGGAAACCTTTCATAAGCATCATCTTTCACCTTATCTTTAGGACCAATGTCCTAACATAGACAGATCTCGTGATCTATGCTAAACTTCTTTTAGCATCACATCTATATAGGTAAACTATAATCTAACAGCAGTTAAATCTATCACTATATATTCTTATTTCCAAATATAAGAACTGCCAATCCAAGTGCTTTCGTAAAGACCTTGAACTACCAAACATTAATTGACTGTGACATGGGGTGATAATTCTCGAGAGAGATATCCAATACCTTACTCGAAAATCGTAACACACTCCCACTATCCATCTTACACATTGGGCATATTCTTCTTTTGACTAAATCAAACTCCTTTGACCATCAAACAAAGAAATTGTCTAGAGAAACTTGTTTGAGTCCATAAATGGATCTCATGGGCTCACATATCATGTTATCGTCTATGAACATCGAGCTATTTGCCCAACGTCTTCAACACTATCATATAGCCATGATACGAATTATAACAAGCATAGTCTGAATAGAACTGGGCTCAGCCTTACAGGGACATTCCCTCTAGGTAAGACAGACTAGGTTCACAACCTGGTTGTCACTGATGGAATCTAATTCAGATATTATGGCTCCTGGCCATATCTCTCAATCTTGCCTTTCAAACATTCCTTCATAAGTCGTGAGATATTCATTCTTCAAGATGAACATACCAGCAGCCTTTTAGGCTTGAGGTTATCCACAGACTTACAGAACTTTTGTGTGCACTGAGCAGTGTTCTACACCTCATCGCTATGCGGCATCTGCTCACGTTCCTATGGTTGAATATATCTTTGTGGTTCTCAAACTCTTTTGAGATCTTATTTGCTCCCACTGTTTCTTTTGGAAGAAACACTTCCTCTAGAAGACAGCATGTTTGGAGACAAACATTTTGCTCCGCGGACAAGTAAATAATATCTAGCGTACTTGCTAAGATATTCCACAAAGTTATACATGTCGTACTAGGCTCCAAGCCTTTCTGACTTTGCCTATGACAACTTCAAATCATCGGTTAAGATAGATTCGACATTATCGCCTTCCATATCTAATAGGGAATTTATTCAACCTTTATTCTTTGGAACTCGGTTAAGTATAAGGGCACTATCCCGAAACTGGTAAGGGATACTTCGCATGGCTTGCGTCACACCTTTATCATATAAAGTGTTGTTTCCATTTTGGGAACACAATCTAATTGCGTATCCCAAAGATGGTATCCTTCAAGGGAGAATCTTATTCCATTCAGACGACTTCTGAAACACCCTTTAGGTATTAATTACTTCAATCCAATTGAAGATTAATTCCTAAGTAGCTCATCAATCTCATATTCGTACTAGCTCGAACTTTTCGGGCTTTCCGAATTGTCGTACTTCAATAAGTACATTCAACTATTTCTAAAATAGTCATAGAGATTAATAAATAATTATTTGTGGCATTAATTGTCATAAGGCAACAAACATCGGTATGTTTAGGCTTTAGACAATTTTTCTAGATCTTACAACCTTTTTCATAAAAAGGGTATTTTAGTCATCTTTAGGTAAGATACGTATTACCCACATGATTCATAATCATATGGTTCAACATCATCAGAATGACGTTTAATTACACGCTTCCCTCCCAGAGAGACTATGTCTAGAACAACCACAAATATTAAGGATAACAGCCACACAAATATTTAGTTGAGATCTCATCACATATATCAACTATATAGTGACAACAGTATAGTATGTTAGATTCAGTGACCTTCCAACTTTATCGGAATAACATTTATTCTTTACAATTGAATATGTCTACTAAATCTTAACAAATAACTGAAAGCATGTTCTTCATAAGAACCGGAACATAATAACATTTATTTAGTTCCTTTATCAGTTTACTAGATCCAGAATATGGTAAGTGTTACAACATTTGTTTAACCCTCCATATCTGTATTTATTCTTTCTAATTTAATCACACTCGTAAGATATCATATATCTAAGAGTTGACTTGAACTTAGATAGATTTATCTCAACTCACTTGCCTAGAATAGAAACTTCAATAAGTTCTCTATTTAAGCACATGCCCTAACTTTCCTTTCAATCCTTTAAGCACTTGTAAATATTTCTTAGTGTAGTCTTCATAAGAATTAAGAAGGATCACAAGAGCTATGTCTTTAATTTCCTTTCATAAAGAAAATCTAAAGTATATTAAATAGTTTATTTAACCTTTTGAATCGTATTCAAAACATTGACTATTTAATTAACCTTTAAGCAATGATAGAATTAAGTCGATACTTAAATCTTACAATTTTGAAAACAACCTTTCCAAAATTAGACGTGGTCATTCTTATCCAACGTTTGAATTAATTGTCATCGTATGACTGAATGATCATCTTGGATCGTATCCAATATATGACTAATTCGTTGAAACTTATTTCAAATGATTTGATCATATCATGAGCTTCCGCTGCCATTAATAATTAAAGCTTTGGAGTACTCCATCAAATATGTAGCCTCCTTGTCTCTAACTACTACAACGGGATCTCTCGTGTCATTGCTCATTTTAAAAGGATTAAAATTACTTAACCATATTTGAGAACGTTTCTCAAAAGGTAACAGTCATAATTTGGTTTTACTAATCGAGAATTAAACATAAATATAAAGTTTGCTAAAACTACAACATAAAAATAAAGATAAAAGAGTGTTGTTGTTTATACACGCAAAATCAAAAATGGTCTTTTGGTTTATGATTTTGCTCCCACTAGTCAACTACTCCCAATTGACTTTCAAGAATTATTAATTTCTTTAGTGGACAAGATCCCACTAAACTACCCCGACCCCCGCTTTGGCTGGTGGGCCGAAAATAGCATAATAGGTAGACAACTCTTTGTCAATCGTATCTTATACGATTCTTGTTGTTTGACTAGTCAACTCTTTGACAATTTTCATATTATGAAGTAGTCAAACCCTTGCCTCTAAAATCCAAACGACCCCGCTTTGGCTGGTGGCCGAGAGAATTCTTAGTCAAGTCATAACCCCAATATTCGTGAGATCTCATACGATCATATCTCGATAATGACGATATACCCGAGTTAGGTCAACCCCCTGCTTTGGCTGATGAGTTGGATCCGAACAAGGGCTCTTCACCGTCATTATAATATGGGGAGGCAATCTAAGGGTAGCTGCAACCACCAATAGGATCTTTAATGCTCCATTCTCCAATGAGATCTTTATTTTCGTCTTTCTTTGGTCTCCATCTTCTGCTCCATTCTTGTTACATTTAATTCTATCTAATAAAATAAATACACCCGCCGCACACGGGGGGAGCTAACGGGAATGGGATGAATGCAAAAAATAAACTAGGTCACGTTCTTCATAACGGCCTAGGACAATTTTTAAAACCAACAGAAAATTTAAATCATTCACATCTATCCTATCGGTCGAGTCCATGATCAATCGGGTTCCATATAATCATATTATATCTACTATATCTAATCCATACAATAAAATCTTATGAAAAAGATAAAATTAAAATTTAACTACTTGCATCTTAATTAATCAATTAACATTTAATCTATTAAATAATTTTATCCAATCAATTAACTAATTAACATTTAATTAATTAAATGATTTTAATCGAAATAAAATTAACGATTAATTTTAAACCGATTTTAATTTTAATTTTAATAAATTAGAACTATTCCAAAATAAATCAAAATTAAAATTATTTCTCTTTTGTTTCTTTCCTTTTTGATTCGTAATCAAAAGGGATGCATTTGGTTTCCTAAACCAAATTTGGCTTAGCCCTGGCCACTTTCCAAAATCAAAATTTTGGAAGTGGCCTAGGCCTAGGCCTTTTACAAATCAAATATTTGAAAAGGGCCTAGGCCTATTCCAAATCAAATATTTGGAAAGGCCAAATAATTTTGGTTTAGGCCTGGCCACTTTCCAAAATCAAAATTTTGGAAGTGGCCTAGGCCTAGGCCTATTCCAAATCAAATATTTGGAAAGGGCCTAGGCCTATTCCAAATCAAACATTTGGAAAGGCCAATATTATTTTAATGTCATGTGGCATCCCAATTGCCCAAACTATTTGAACCATTGGTTAGCCACATGACACAACTAAACAAAGGAGATATTAATCACAACTATGAACAATATTGAATCACAAATACACAAAACAAAAATTTGGAGATCCGCCAGCATTGACCGGTCAACCGACTGCCGGAAGCAGGTTGCCTGCTGCCGCCGCCGCCGGTCGGCCGAGCACCACCCGATCTCGTTTTTTTTTTCATGTATCACTTTTGCGAATCAAAAATCTTTCATCCTTTTAATTATGTGATTTAAACGATAAAATTAACTACGCTAATTAACATGCTTATTGCTTAAGCTCGAAGCTCTCTCTGATACCACTGTTAGGAAATCTACGCGGGAAAGCAGCGGAATTCAAAAATTTATTTCCTATCGACCCAAGATCGACTTCGTTTAAGCAATAAACAAATAAGTAATAGACGGTGGTTACCTTGGTTGATCTAAAAGATCGACGCTTTGACCGTCTAAGGAGAGTAGTTCTGCGTAGAGCCGCCCAAGTGTTCGGCCTCTACCGCTAGTCCACACGAACAGCCCGCCGGAATCCCATCATGGATTGCTATTGGAAAACTCCGGTTGCTAGACCGGCCCTTTTCCCCCTCTCTCAACTCTCTAAAGGATGCTCTCTATTTTACACAAGAACTATTAGTTCTTGGAATTGTGTTGTACTAAAGAGCTTGACACCCACCTCCCTTTTATAATGGATGTGGTGCCCAAGAGGTGTGGAGGAGAAGAAAACCTTTTCCCAATAAAATAAGGAAAATATAATTGATTGATTTATCTCATTTATTACAATATCTCATATTAAATAAATCTAGGATATTGTCAATATCTTATATTGAATATTTCCAAGATATTGTCAATATCTTATATTGACAATATTTATCTTTTATTATATTACCATAAATCAATTTACACATGTGTATATATCACATATATATTACACAAATAAATCGTATAAATATTATATATCCATACTACACTAGTGCGCATGCATCACATATGCACACCACACACGCATGTGTGAATATATATATATATATATATATATATATATATATATATATATATATATATATATATATATATATATATATATATATATATATATATAATATCTTATATCAATATTTGGTAATACTATTAATTAAATTGCACAATCCAAGTGTATCTTATACACTAATAAGTTGCGCCCCCTTTAGCCATAAATTGGCTTCCGGATTATTCTTTAATTAATATAATTACTATCTTGTATTTTATTTATTCATAATAAATAAATACCACCATATTAATTTACCACTATAACCTTTATAGTCTCGAGATAAACTTTCCTTATTTGGTTATCATCTATAACCACATTTTAATCCGGCTAGATGTTCTTATGTGTGTGACCCGATAGGCTTCCGAATATGTTGGCCGCAGACACAAAGTGCAAATTACGAAAATGCCCTTCATGCCTAACGATCACGGGATAGCGTCTAGCAACACACCGTGACCCCCAATCATCGGAAGAGTCAAATGCAATGACTACTACCTGTCATGTGAAACGCTTACCGTGTAACTTACAATCCTATCGCTGTAATAATATCCATACGGTCGTTAGTCGAGTGTCAAAACATCAACGACCGTATCTTATAATCTGGATATCAAGCTCTCTCGAAGTAACTCATTTACTCCCACTTTGCAAAGATTCACGAGAGTAAGACATTCCTTATAAGAAGGCCATTTCGGATATTCGATCCCAATCATAGGATACGCGATTCCCGGACGACCAATCATGTATACTCCGCATGCTTCGATATCATACCCAATCACTACCGCATGATCGCCCCGTGGCTAGGGGAAACCTCAATAGTGTCAAGGCATGACAATCCACACCGTGATGCAATGAAGACTCCGGTCAAAAGGATAATTACACAACCGCCACATAGTGTGACACTTATCCGTGTAAGTGGGTCAGTCTAACGTACGCATTCTCTAATACACGTCCACGTACAGTCCAAGTGTCTCTACACTTCGATAGACGAGATCTATCCCTGCCCCAGAAGACATCTAATACGTGCTAGTCTATTTGTACTATCAATGTCCTGTTTAATAGTACATCAGCCTAGAGACATTTAAGTATCAAACTTATTAAAGTGATTAGAGATCTCATCAACCATAATCGCCTATCATGGTTTCTCTATCACAGTTTAATACTAAGGAAGTTATCATATAACAATTCACAATTGGTTCTTTAAAAGAACATATATATGACAACAGAGAAGCCATTTAATGTATGTACAAACATAAAGAAATAGTAGAAATGATCCGACCCGATCGGATCCGGTCCAACCCGATTGGGTTTAGGACACTATTCCAACAGAAGGGTGTGTTTGTTGGATATGGAGATGGAGTTAAGGGGTATAGAATTTGGTCATTAGCTGAAAATAGGGTTATACTTAGTAGGAGTGTAGTCTTTGATGAAAACTCTAAGCTTAACTCATCTGTGAGAGCCACATTTGAATCTGAAATTGGATCCGAGACTAAGAAGATTGACAAACGGTGGAGCTTCAAGCGAGCCCGCCGGATTAAAGGAATCGGTAGGGACGGTCAACGGTCGGCGGATCCGAACGGGATCCAAGCCAGTATGCTGAACAAGGGTCAGCAGAGACTCAAACTGCTGATGTTGGTCAGTAGGGTATAGCTCTCAACAGAGCTAGGAGGACCAATATCAGACCTCCAAGAATATATGGGTTTGATGAGGATATGATTGGATATGCACTACAGTTAGCTGAAGAAGTGGATGGTTTTGAACCTAACACTTATAGGGAAGCTGTGACATGTTCTAAGGCAACCCAATGGCTTGTTGCTATGGGAGAATAAACGAGTCACTCCAAAATAATGAGACTTGGGATCTTGTCAAACAACCATAAGACATGAGGGTGGTAACTTGCAAATGGATATTCAAGAAAAAGGAAGGAATGACATCTGCTGAGGGTTTTAGATATAAGGCACGTTTGGTTGCTAGGGGGTTCAGTCAGAAAGATGGGGTAGACTATGAAGAAATATTTTCTCCGGTGGTAAGACATACTTCCATCGTGGTGCTTTGTTAGCAATAGTGGCATATCGAATCTTGAACTTGAGCAATTGGATGTGAAGACAGACCTTTCTACATGGAGATGTAGATAAGGAGATTTATATGACTCACCCAGAGGGTTTCCAAGTTCCTGGCTAGGAAGGATATGTGTGCAAGTTGAAGAAGTCCATATATGGACTTAAGCAGGCTCCAAGGCAGTGGTATAAGAAGTTTGACAGCTATATGATTCAGCAGGGTTATAGCAGGAGTCCATATGATTGTTGTGTTTCTCAAAACAAGTTGAAGGATGGATCAATCATTTATCTGGTGCTGTATGTAGATGATATGCCGATAGCTACTGCAAACAAGTCTGACATTCAAGATCTGAAGAATCTGCTCAAGGCTGAATTTGAGATGAAGGATTTAGGGAATGCAAAGAAAATTCTGGGGATAAAGATCTATACAGATAGGAAGCAGGGGAAGCTGTTCTTGTCTCAGGATATATTGAAAAGGTATTATCCAAGTTTGGCATGTCAGCAGCAAAACCTATACTCCAATGGCACCAAATCTATATTTGTCTGATGTGTTTGTTCAACAGTCAGCTGAAGAGGAAGAATACATTTCTAAGGTTCCATATGCTAGTGCAGTGGGTGGCTTAATGGATGCCATGGTTTGCATTAGGCCTGATTTGGCTCAGGCAGTCAGTGTTGTCAGCAGGTTTATGGCTCAACCAGGAAAGGAACACTGGAAAGCAGTAAAGAGGAAATTCAGGTACCTTAGGGGTACATCAGATATTGCACTTATTTATGAAGGTGGTACTCAATGTTTTGTCACGAGTACTTGTGATTATGATTATTCTACGTGTGAACAATGAGAAGGTCTATGACCGGGTATGTGTTTACCTTGGGTGATTCTATGGTAATTTGGAAGGAAACATTACTAGGTACGGTCACATTATCTACTACCGAAGCGAGTATATGGCACTGACAGAAGCAGCAAAAGAAGCAATCTGGTTGAAAGGGCTAGTCAATGATCTGAGTCTGCATCAAGATCAAGCTAGATTGTATTGTGACAGTCTTAGTGCAATATGTTTGGCTAAGGATAAGGATCATCATGAGAGAACCAAGCATATTGATGTTAGGTAACACTTTCTATGGAATGAGAGGAGGGTTAAAGTGGAAAAAATCAGCACTTATGTGAATCCTGCAGATATGTTAACTAAACCAGTTCCAAGGAGCAAGTTTCAGTTGTGTCTGTTAACGGTGAATTTTATGGTTTTTATCGCTTTATTCCGTAACAATATTCTTCGTATTTTATTACTTTTTATAGAAAAGTAGGAGTTTAATTGAAATATTTAGGGGTTGTGTATGAAAAGGATTAAAATGCAAATTCGACCTATTTATGTGGTTTATTAGTCATTTTCTATCTATATATATATATTTCTACAGTTTGCATGTTTTTACCCCCTTGTAGATATACATTTTCGAGCTAAAAAGAGGATTAAATGGTGTCAAGGATCGAGTTTATACGAAGGAAAAGAGATAAATGTGAAGTCGGTTGAAGATAGAGATGAGAAAATCAAGATTTGATTGATGACTGGACGGGCGTTTAAAGCACCAGACGGGCGTCCAGAAGGCTTATTCGATTCAAAGAAGAAAGATCTCAGGTGGACGAGCGTCCACTATTCCGGACTGGCGTCCAGAAGGAGATTTTTGATTCAGAGTTTGATGATTTTTAGCGAACGAGCGTCTGATTTTGCATAGGACGGACGTCCAAGAAGACTCGGCCCGACTCGATGAATTTTGTGAAGCTTGGACGGGCGTCTACCTTTCTGGACGGGCGTCCAATAGCCGACTTAACCCTAGCCGACCTAAAATCCTATAAATAGCGCATGTATTAAACCCTAATCGCACCATATCATACGCATTATTCATTTACTCAAACCCTAGCACCGCATATCCTATAGAGCAAACAAGAAGATGAACTCTTCCATCCCAACAATCATGATCACCAACATGATTGTTGGCTAAGCAATTCGCGGTGGGACAACAGAGGAAACCAATCAACAACTACACCAACTAGAGGATTTTTAGCTGCATCTTAGTGAGTTAAATTTTTGATTTTTCATCAATTGAATGTTGTGATTTATCGTTTATGTTTTATTGAATCGTGAGATCGATGAAACTACCTTTTTGATTGAATTTATATGAGAATATGATTCAAGTTGTGATTTATTTCAATTGATGCAATTAATTATAACTCAAGAGATTGTTTATGATTAATTGAGTAGAGTTTGGAGACAATCTCATGATCGTGTTATGCATGTTAGTTTAGTTTTGCTTGAGAAAGAAAACGAAACCCTAGAAATTGATTAAAGGGATTTAATTGAATTCGTGATTTGATCATTACTAAAAATTGTACCTTTAGCTCACAATCTAGTTGGGGTTGGTTGGTTGATTGGTGGATTCTAGTTGCCTTGCCGCTCTTTTAATTATTTGATAAACCAATCCGTTCGTATTAATTGTGTTAGCTACGATTAGTTATCTTAAGAACTTTAGTTATTAATCGTTGTTTTCTGCATATTTCTGTTTCCAGCACGTTATCGGACGCCCGTCCACCCAAAGTGAACGCCCGTCCAGTATTGAGTTTTTTTTTTTTTTTTTTTTTTTTTTTTTCTGTTTTCTGCTATTTTAGCCATTGTTCTTAGTTTCTGTTTTATAATTAACATCAGCCTTAGTTTTAGGTAATAAATTGTGACATAATCGATATAATAATTACACCTTAATCCGACAAACATTCGACTCCCTTAGGACGACCCGGTAACACCTTTACTACGAGCCTTGCACTTGGGGTGTTCCGGTAATTATAAATTTAAAACGAGTTTTTACCGAACAAGTTTTTGGCGCCGTTGCCGGGGAGTCGGTTACGGTTGTCGGATTCTTGTAGTGCAGTTTTTTGTGTCGGCAGTATTTTGGCCATAACTTTCGGTTCGAGTGTCCGTTTGGCGCGCAGGAAACTAGCTTTTGTTTGCTTTCCTTGTTCACAAGCATCACATAAGCTGTCCTTCTTATATGATATTTCCGGTAGTCCAATGAATAACTGTTTCTTAACAAGTGTGTTGATGTCATCAAAGTTAAGATGACTCGGTTTCTTGTGCCATAGCCAACTGATTTCTGATTTGGTGTGCACAAGCAAACAAGTTTCAGCAACGGCTGTTGTCCAATCTACTACATATATGTTTTCTTTTCTTCTTCCGGCTAAGACAACTTGATAAGGCGATTCGGCGACGACAACGCGAATTCTTTGTCAAAAGTAACTTTGTATCCCATATCACGAATTGATTGGTGCTTTGAGTAGATTGTAGTGTAATCCTTCTACATAAGATACATTCTTGATTGTGAGTCCATTCCTGATCAAGGTGCCATAACCTCTGGTGTATCCAGGTTTGTCTTTACTTCCAAAATTAACCTTTGGTCTATCCTTTGCAATAAAATTACTGAGACAGTCTTTGCTCTTTGTCATGTGCCTAGAGCAACCACTGTCAAAGTACCATATATCCTGCAATAAAAATTAAATAATTTTAGGTACCCAACCTAGTTTGGGTCCATAGGGGTCAGTTGTCAGTACAACTCTAGGGATATATCCTTTAGGTATTCTTCGGATATTGTTGCACTTGTTTCATATATGTAAGCCACACTCCCATAGTGTCTATGTTTGGATTGTGTCTTATTTATATGATCTCTAAGATCTTTTGGCTGAAATTTGTTTGCATCATGCTTTCTATTGAAACTTGAATAATAATCATCATTCCTTTTGTACTGAGGTCTGGACTGACCTTGGTACTGAGACTTTTTCTGAGAACCGAGATTAGCTCTCTGCTGAGTTTTGGA
Source organism: Gentiana straminea (assembly GCA_036785695.1). NCBI lineage: Eukaryota > Viridiplantae > Streptophyta > Magnoliopsida > Gentianales > Gentianaceae > Gentiana > Gentiana straminea. The sequence continues at coordinate 5,116,361 of JAVUPR010000224.1, read as the reverse complement.
CTGAAACTTGTGATAAGTTTTTTGTCTGGAATGATTGCTATTATCAGTTTTATTAGTAGATGCAGTAAAATTCCAATCATCATCAGTGGGGTATAGTCTTCCTTTCCCCCTGAATGTGTGAATCTTTGAATGATTGACATTCTTGGATTTACTTTGATTGTAATTTTTCTGGTTCTTGACTTGATTGATTTTTGTGGACCTGGTAGTTGATTTCTCATTCGGTTTTCTTGATATACAGCTGATTTACCATTTGGTTTACCCTTGTTGGTAAATCCAGTTGATTTCTTGGAAAACTGATTTATCCTATGTGATACTGGCTTTACTGGTTCAGTAATTTTTTCAGTTTGTGGAAGTTGTTCAGCTACAAACTTAATACCAGTTTTGGTACTAGGTTCGGCAGCTTTGCTGGTTCCATTCTTAGGAGATTGTTGTGTATCAATTCCTAAACCCGTCTTGTCTACATACGGTTTTCCTGATTTGAATCCAGTAACTGAACTTGATTGAGAAAATGATTCAGTTGCTGCTGCTGATGTAGTAGGCTGATGCTGAATCTTTTCTTTATCAGTTTTAGTCAGTTTCAATATTTTTAGTTCAGACTTCAATCTTTCAACTTCAAGAATTAGATTCTCTTTCTCAGCTTTAATTGATTCATAACCAGCTTGAATAGTTACTAGCTGATTCATCAATTCGTCAAGAGTTTCTTCTAATTCTAGATTTTTTGGATTGGAGTCAGCAGTCGAAGATCATCCGTTTTGCATGGAAATTTGAGCTGAGGAATATTTAGAATTGGATTCACATACCTCATTTGGATCTTCCATGTGTGCCATTAAAGCTGTGTCGTCTGATAGTCTTTCAATACCAAGCTTCATAATCTGATTCATCTCCAAGCAAGGAGTGCTCTTCTACCAACTCTTCTTGGTGGAGTCTTCTTGGTCAGTTCTGGACATTCAGCTTTATAATGTCCAGGTTTCTTGCAGTTGAAACAAAGATATTCATCATCTTTTCTTTTCGCAAGAGTCCTCTTGATGAATTTCTGGGTGACTAGGTGTCCACTCTTCATTCTTCAAATTCTGTTCATCATTAGAGCCATTTGTTCTTCCATCTCATCCAATTCATGAAGATTGCTTGATGAGTTTTCTTGAATGTCATTTGATGCTGCTGCGAGTGCTGTGGTCTTTGGTTCTTCCAGAGCTTTGATTATTGCAACTGTACTTGTAAAATCTTCACTAAATTCGTAAGCTTTTAAATTTGAGAAGATTTTGAATGAATCCTTTACGTCAAGTCTTCTAGATTCTTCCATAGCAGTGACCTTCATTTTCCAGCACATTGGTAATGCCTTCAAGATTCTTGTATTGATAACTGATGTGATTCTTACGAATCAAATCCTTTGTTTTGCCCAGGAAGAAATTGGTGATAATCAATGGAAGCTAAATCCGTGCCTTAGACCAAGACAACGGTGGGAACACCACAACGTAATGCTCACTTACGTTGATAAGTTCTCCAAGGGGGCGATCCTCCAATCCAAGAGAACCTCACACGCACAAGGTGCACAATTAAGACAATGCTTAATCAAATAATATTTCACTCAATGTAGGCATGTCTTATTATGAAAGAAGCTTGCCTTTATATAGGCTACAAATAAAAGACTAGTTCTTCTCCTAAGCAATGTGGGAGAATTAACTTAGCAAAATAAAAACCTAAATAATTAAATCTAAGGGGGGGCGCCACTTTAGTGGGCTTTTCTAGTCCTTCTTGTGTCAACTAAGCCCACAAGATAATTATTAAATAAAATCCAACTCCAAATAAATAATACAAGTCCAATAACCTAAGTAATTGGCGCCTCAAGCATGGGCCTCAACTGTCGTCTTCTCTCGGCCCAAAAGTGTAGTGCATAAACAATATCGGGGCTTCATTACTCTTTTTGGGCAGCCCAAACTCTTCATGGATCTAAATTTATTTATAAACTCGCGAAGCACCTCGTTCATTAAACGCATGAAAGTACTAGGTGCATTAGTCAAGCCAAAGGGCATAACCAACCACTCATATAATCCAAATTTGGTTTTAAAGGCTGTCTTCCATTCATCACCTTCCCTAATACGAACTTGGTGATAACCACTCTTAAGATCAATTTTAGTAAAAAATTTAGCACCCTGAAGTTCATCTAGCATGTCATCTAAACGAGGAATGGGATAACGATATTTTACCGTAATTTGATTAATGGCACGATTGTCCATGCACATTCTCCATTCACCTCCTTTCTTGGGCACCACGAGAACTGGTACCGCACAAGGGCTCATAGACTCTTGAATTTTGCCTTTAGCTAATAGCTCATCGACTTGTTTCTTTATCTCTAAAGTTTCGGCCGGGTTTGCTCGATAAGCCGGACGATTGGGCAATGCGAGCCCGGCACGAGGTCAATATGATGCTCCACGCCTCGCAATGGTGGTAAACCACTTGGTTCCTCCTCGGGGAAGACATCGGCAAACTCCCGTAAAACGAGCACACAACACTAGGTAGAGAACCGGTGAGATCGCTTACAAGCATTAAACAAGGGGAAGGGGGAGGGGGGCAACTCGGCCAAGTCACCTTTGGTGAGTGCGTGGGGCCGGTTGTAAGTGTAGGGGGAGGGATTATGGGGTCTTTGCATAAGAAAAGAAATACAACCTGGTCGGAGTCAATGGTATCAATGACTTCAGTGGCTTTGGCATAGAAGTTCCTACACACGCGCGCACATTTTGACTTTTCAACTTTATTACCTCCCTCACTAGATGTGGCACCGACACTCGCAATTGACTTTTCTACTTTATCACTCCCTCGTCGAGAAACTACATCGACCTCCCTTACCAATTTTTTGTTTTCAACTCTTATTTTTCCCTCAGTCCTAAGGCCCTCATTCTTTTTCTCTCCCGTCAATTTGTTTTCTTCACTTTTCAACTTTTCACCCTCTTTCTTTTGTTTTTCCTCACGAGCTCGAATAAGTGCAAGCTGATCTTGACGTACTTGTTCAGGGGTAAGAGCTGATAAAGAATAATTCTTGCCCTTATGATGAACAGTGTACTTATTCAAAAACCCATCAAACAACACCTTTCTATCATATTGCCAAGGGCGACCCAACAATATGTGGTCGGCTTCCAAGGGGACAACATCACATAACACCTCATCTTCATATTTCCCAATACTAAAAGAAATCAACGCTTGTTGTGTAACCTTCACTCTCCCACACTATTCAACCATTGCAACTTGTAGGGGTGGGGATGAGGAATAGTAGGTAAACCCATACGAGAAATCAAATCAAGACTAACAACATTAGCACAACTACCGAATCGACAATAAGAGAACATAAGTTACCATTCAAAGAAGCGCGTGTATGGAAAATATTTTCACGTTGGACACCGTCCTCAAGTTTAGCACTAGCGGTTAGCACCTTTTTAAGCACATAAATAGAACCCTCGGGTGGGTCACACTCAATATTACCCTCCACATCCTCATAATCACTGTTCAAAGTCGTCCCCATCAAAATCATCACCATCTACACCTCCTCTACAACTAGCATGCTACGTTTAGTAGGACATTCGAATGCAACATGACCAACACCGGTGCATTTAAAACATTTAACGTCACGAGGCTGCCTAATGCGGTTGTCTACACCTTTACCCTTCTCACCTGCCTTAGCTTTAGAAGCGTCATAGGAAGTAGTAGGGGCTGTCCGAGGTGCACTCCGTACAAAATTTGGATTATCGCCTCTAGGCTGAAACGAACGGAAAGAAGAAGAAGAACCTCCAATTGATTTATTAAAGGTGGGTTTTGGGCGTTTCAACTGCCTCTCAATCGCACGAGCTGTTTGTAACATCTCATCCAGTGTATTACAACCACGTAACTCCAATGGTTGTCCAATCTCCAAACGCACACCACACAAAAAACGTTGCATGGTGACCATCTCCTCTTCCTCAACCTGTGATCGTGCCAAAGTAGTCATCATCTCTTCATAGAAATCATCTACCGAACGTTCTCCCTGTTTCATTGTCTGAAGAGCACGATAGAGGTCTTGATAATACGATATAGGAACAAAGCGAGTGCGCATTATCTCTTTTAAAAGTGTCCATGAACGTATAGGTGGCTGTCTGTATTTGGTACGCATGAACTGTACCTGATTCCACCACACCATAGCATAACCTGTAAACTCTAATTGAGCTAGATTGCACTTCTTCTCCTCGGTATAATTGTTACACGCAAAGATCTGATCTAGCTTACTCTCCCAATCAAGATATACCGAAGCACTACCGGAACCCGCAAAACTAGGAAGCTTCATCTTTACCTGTGTCATATTATTATCCGGAATGTACGCATCCTCGTCAGTATGTTGATCAGCATGATCACGGAGCTGTGGAACATTAATTACACGGACCGGTTGTCGAAGTCGAGGTACCGCAGTAGGAGCTGCGGGTAGCGAACCATCAGGTTGGGCACCACGATTAAGATTAACCATTTGGGCTGTTAAATGCTGAATGGATGCCCTCATAGCAGTCATATCCGCAAAAACCCTTTCGAATTTTGCAGCATTCTCGTCATTAATTTCCTTGCTAAGTTCTTTGACATGGGCAGCCAATCTCTCTTCAAGATACTCATTACTCAAATTTTTAGAATGTTTAGAGTCCTCCATAGGATAGACAATAAACCCTCACCAAGACACTCGTGTTTACACTCACCCTCGCTCTTGTGGAAAGTAAAGCACCCTTTTATAAACAAATCAAAATAACGAGCAAAACGAATCTAGGCTAGGGTTCGGTTTGGGACGGGTTTAGATCACCAAAATTTTCGTAACACCAAATTTTGCACAAGAACTCTACGACACAACACAAGCTACAAAAAACAAAAAAATTTCTTGCAGAATTTTCCCGCCAATTTTACTCGTTTTTTTATCACAAAAATTTTCGTAACACCAAATTTTGCACAAGAACTCTACGACACAACACAAGCTATAAAAACCAAAAAAAAAAAAATTTTAATTTTTTTTTTTAGGCCGGGATGCCTTTTGGACGATTACACAATCAACAAAACTATACGCACAGCAAATAAACGACTGACGAAACAAATAAGCACAAACTAGGGTTCGTAATTTCAAGAATGTAGATCTTGATTACGAAAGAGTGAATCCTGATGAGTTCTTGTTCGTATCGGTGTGAAAATAGGGTTTAGGTTTGAAAGGTTGCGGTTTTGGGGGAGTTGCAACCTTATTATCCGGGGATGTTTAGGGCTTAGGTAGGCTGATTGCTACGGATTTGTGTGTGATGTAGCAATATTATCCGGGCTGCGAGGAAGAAGGTTTGAAGAAAAGTTGAAGGTCTCGGGTTGAAGGATTCGGATTAGGGTTGTGAAAACCTAGGGTTTTGATTTCGGCCAAGAACAAAAAGAAAACGGAAAAGAAAGACGTGTTTTTTTTTTTTTTGAATTCAAACGCAGGAATAACAAGAACGATGATGATCAATCAAACAGATGAACAGAAACAGCAATGTCGATCAGAATTTATGATGATTATGATGATGAACAAGAACAGATTTTCAGCAAACAAAGATGATGCCAAGGAAATAAACAGATCGATAAATAAGAACAAATACGAATTGCAAAGTTGAATTTTTTTTTATGCTAAACGAAGAACAAGGATAACATAGAAGGAAAACGAAAATTACACGAAAAGGGATATCTGATTACCGTCAATCACTGAGCTCTGCTACCAACTGATGTGATTCTTACGAATCAAATCCTTTGTTTTGCCCAGGAAGAAATTGGTGATAATCAATGGGAGCTAAATCCGCGCCTTAGACCAAGACAACGGTGGGAACACCACAACGTAATGCTCACTTACGTTGATAAGTTCTCCAAGGGGGCGATCCTCCAATCCAAGAGAACCTCACACGCACAAGGTGCACAATTAAGACAATGCTTAATCAAATAATATTTCACTCAATGTAGGCATGTCTTATTATGAAAGAAGCTTGCCTTTATATAGGCTACAAATAAAAGACTAGTTCTTCTCCTAAGCAATGTGGGAGAATTAACTTAGCAAAATAAAAACCTAAATAATTAAATCTAAGGGGGGCGCCACTTTAGTGGGCTTTTCTAGTCCTTCTTGTGTCAACTAAGCCCACAAGATAATTATTAAATAAAATCCAACTCCAAATAAATAATACAAGTCCAATAACCTAAGTAATTGGCGCCTCAAGCATGGGCCTCAACTCGTCGTCTTCTCTCGGCCCAAAAGTGTAGTGCATAAACAATATCGGGGCTTCATTACTCTTTTTGGGCAGCCCAAACTCTTCATGGATCTCTTGCAACAATGTATTCAAGGCTTCTCGCATATTCTTCCTTTGGAGCCTTGTCAACGGGCCATCTCTAACAATCAACGGATCAATCTTCTTCACGGTTGCCAATGGATCGGGATCCCCATCGTAAAACTCATCATATATCACATCAATAACTTTCTTAGAGTACTCAATCTTGAGTAGATCTAATTCATCCATGATAGCACTGAATCTTGTTTCCATTTGGTCAATGGTTTCTCTAGATTTCATCTTGAAATTCTCAAACTTTTGTTTTGCAACAGAAATTTTGTTTTCCTTGATTGAATCTGTTCCTGCACAAACAAGTTGTAGTTTGTCCCACATTTCCTTGGCAGTTGTGCATTCTTTCACCTTTAAGTACATGTTGCTGTCAAGAGTTCTGAGGATAAAGTCCATAGCAACATTGTTGAGATTGTTTCGCTTGCGATCATCACTAGTCCATTCGGATTTGGGCTTTGCAAATCGAACTTGATGTCCACCAACAGTTTGCATGTGAGTGATCTGAATTGGTCCATCAGTGAGTACATCCATCATTTCATCATGAGTAGCTGCTAAGAAAGCCTGCATACAACGTTTATATTCGTCAAATCTGTCCATGTTGCATATAAGCATCTGTCTCGCATATTGATTGTTATCCATTGTGAGTGAGTGAAAATTGATAGTAATTTAACTGGAACTGAGCTTTCAAATGAGAACAACTAGAGGAGATATGGAGCAAATGATATCTTGTCAAAGAAACACTGCTCCGATACCAATTGTTGGTCCCTTGGAAAGGCTAACACAAGTTTAGAGGGGGGGTGAATAAACTTGTCACCAAAAACTTCCCTACGCTGGATTTTAAACAGATTGTGGTTCAGTTAAAACTTGTGTGGAGTTAAGCTGACAAAGCCGAGTTTAAGTCAAACCGACTTAACCAAAACTCGAGTCAACCGACAATGATAATTCTAGCCTTTTTCTTGATCTTGTTGTTCTTTAATGAAAACTGAGCGTAGTGAACTGAATTCTGATGAATGTCAGTTTGTGAACTGTGAAGTGTATAACAATCAATTATCAAAATGTTGTAGGCAGATGCTGAATAAATAAATAAATGCGTAAAGTAAATAAGGCAAATATTATAGAGGTTCCATGTGGTGTAATCATGTACGTCCTCTCTTTCCATGTGGTGCGGAGGAAAATTCCACTAGAACTTCTTGAGGTGAACTGTTACAAAAAGTCCTAAACAATAGTCATTGGCTAATCCATAGCTTCACTATCTAAACAGTTGTAGAACAGGTATAATTGTTGTTCTTCAATTGCTTGAACACTAGTCCTTAGAGGGTTGAATTGCCTCTTCACCAGCTACCACCACAAACACAGTCTGCCCGACTGCTTTGTCACAACTGTCCTTGACAAAACCTTCCCGGTTTGCTTCACAGTCTAAACCTTTGATGTAGAATCAAGGTTGGGTTGAGAATCAATAAATTGATTCTTGTTTGTGGTTCTTCAAAGTGTATGATTCTTGATAAATTCTTGGCAAATTTGAACACTTGAAGAATTTCTTGATTTGATCTCTTTATAGCGCAAAGATGATAGCAATTCGATTGATTAATGCACACGTCAATTCTAGTTAAATCACTTCTGTATTTCTTATTAATCCTTGGTGCAAAGTCCTCTATTTATAGTGTGAGGTCCAACGTTCATCTGGCTTGAATTTGAATTGTACCAACGTCTATCTTGTAACGGATATATTTCTGACCGTTCTACTGTGTCAGTATTTTATCCAATGAAATTGCTTCCTTTATAACGTTCGACTGTACTATCAGTTTATCAGATGACTGACTTATAAAAATGAGTATCCTTATCAGTTTTATACTGAGATTATCACTTGTCAGTTTCTTGACTGACTTGGAGCATTAACTGAGATTTTACTCTTCTTTAAATATCAGTACTCCAGTTTTTCATCTGATTATAATTGATTTAATCAGAGTACACCATGACTCATTATCATCTAAGAATTCATTGTCCTTATAATTGTTAGGTCTTCCTACAAGATCCATAAAGTCAGTTCAGGTCACCATAATCTTGCCTGAAGTCTAACTTTACAGTTTCGACGTAGTCATCATAACTGAGTTTGAGCCCTCAGTTCTTCTATCTTCAATAACTGAGTCTGTGACCCTCAGTTCTTCAATTCCCAGATAAGCCAACTCAGTCTGTGTCCCTCAGTGAACTTACCTTCTTCAGTTTCATCTAGGTGTATTCTGAGTCAGTTTGTTTATCTTGATGATTTCCAGTTTTCTGAATGATTTCCATTTTTCAGTATTACGACACACTAACTATTGCAGTGCTTGTCTGATGTAACCTATACAAATATCAGATTCTAGTAAAACCTAGACATTTAGTTCTAGACATCTTTTAGCTTTTCACTATAACAGCTAGCTTCAGCACTTCATCAATGAGGTTAAGATAATACTCTGAGTAATTATGATGAATTATCATCAAAACATAAATTTTATTCCAACAGTAGATCCATCTGAGATTATGGCAATAGAAGAATTGAGCAAAGTACATGAAAATTTGAAGATTATGCTTAACCAAAAGGAAGAATACAATGGCCTTTTGTCAAATATTTCTGGATACTTGGATTATCGGAAGAAGACGGGCGCCTCAGTCTATACCAAGTTGGACATCATTCATAAATCAACTTCTAGCTCAGCCTCAGAAATTCTCAGTCTCAAAGAGAAACTTGAAGTCACAACCATGGAAGACAGAGAAACAGAAGCTAAAACAGAATGGTATTTAAATCAGCGTATCTATGGTTTAGAGACTCAACTAAAAGAAGTACTTACTTCTCAAAAGAATATCTCAGCCGACCAAAAGGCAACCCATCAGTTGGTAAATCGGTTATACGATGCCAAAAAGGGGGAAGCTGAAAAAAGCTAAGACTACTAGATAAAAAGTTGAAACTAGAAGAGGAACTAAAGAAATACAAATCATCGGCAGATCCTTATGTTCGGAATGTAAAAGTACTATCTGAAGAGAAGCTAATTGAAAAATGTAGTCAACCTGGGGAAAGGAGAGCTACTCTTACAAAGGATCTGTGAATGAAGTTTGTCAATGATCATAACAATATCAAACTCAAGTACAAAGACAAAACTTATGAAGAATCTCTTTCTTACTTCTTATCTGATTAGTATCACAATCATAATATAGCAAACTATAAGAAGTTCAAGAAGATTGCAGAGAAATTGCAGATCAGAGACAAGACTGAACAAGTGAAAGCTGATGTGGCAGAATTTGAAAATTATAACAAGGATGAATCAGCATTCCCAAAGCTACTTTTGTGGAGGAAGTGGAAACTTACAAGTCAAATGGACTATCTCAGAACTTTCTCCATGGAAGACTCAAAGCTAGAACATGTTTATCAACTTCATGATAAAGAGAAGAAATTCAATTTAGTTACACAAAGAGCACAGAAAACAGTTTAGCTCTTATTTCAGTTTATCATTTAAATGTGTAACTATTCAAGTTTTTGCAACTCTTAATGAAATCTAGTTTCTAGTTTTACTGCGTTTTGAATTGTATCTATCTTTAAGCTTTTCTTTTAATGACGGTTTTTGCATCATCAAAAAGAGGGAAATTGTTGGAATAAAATTTAGTTTTGATGATGATTCATCTTATTCAAGAACATGTTTGTTAACACCCCATTGATGAAGTGCTGAAACTAACTATTATAGTGGAAAGCTAAAAGATGTCTAGAACAGAATGTATAGGTTTTACTAGAGTCTGATAATTGTATATGTTATATTAGACAAGCACTGTAATAGATAGAGGTGTCGTAGAACTGAAACTGGAAATCATCTAAGAAACTAGAAATAATCTAGATAACAGGAACTTAACCTTAGACTAAAGATGTACACCTAGAACTGAAAGTTCACTCAGAACTGAAGAAGTAAGTTCGCTGAGGGACACAGATTCGGTTGGCTTATCTGGAACTGAAGGATGAGGGAACAAACTCGGTATTTGAAGAACTGAAGGACACAGACTCAGTTAAGGAAGATTGAAGAATTGAGGGTTCAAACTCGGTTATGAAGATTTAAGCCGAGACTATAAAGTTAGAATTCAGGTAAGTCTGTGATGGCCTGAACTGACTTTATGGATCTTGTAGAAGACCTAAGTATCATAAGGACTATGATATCTTAGATGATCTTTTTAAAGGAATGGTGTAATCTGATTCAGTAATATATAATCAAATAAATAGAGTACTAAAGTTTTTGAAGAAGAGTAAAAACTTAGGTAATGCACTAAGTCAGTTAGTAAACTGAAAACTGACCTACTCAGTATAAAATTGATCAGGAAACTCAGTTTTATAACTCAGCCATCCAACAAACTGATAATACATTCGAACGTTGTAAAGAAAGCAACCCTGTATGATGAAATACTGACAAGTCAGAACGGTCACTAAATATAGCCGTTACAAGATAGACGTTGATACAATTCTAATTCAAGAAAGATGAACGTTGGACCTCACACTATAATAGAGGACATTGCATCAAGGATAAAACAACCGAAATAACAAGATTACAGGAATTTTTGTGCAAAATTTTAGTTCATTCGAATTGCTATCATTATTTGCACTCAACATGATCATATCTAGAACTTCATCAAATGTTCAAGCTACATCGATCTTATCCAGATTTCTACACTTTGAAGAACCACAAGCAAGAATCAATTTATTGATTCCCACCCCAACTTTGATTCTCAATCAAAGGTTTAGACTGTGAAGCACTCCGGTCAAGGAGTTGCCAAGGACAATTGTGACATTTACAGTCGGGTAGACTGTGTTTGTGGTGGTAGCTAGTGAAGAGGCAATACAACCCTCTAAGGACTAGTGTCTCAAGCCATTGAAGAGTAGCCATTCAACCTGTTCTTTAACTGTTTAGATAATGACACTAGGGATTAGTCAAGGACTATCATCTAGGACTTTTTGTAACAGCGTCCCTCACGGAGTTCTAGTGGAATTTTCCACCTACATCACAGGGGAAGAATGGACTGACGGGATTACACCACCTGGAACCACTATAATTCTTTCTCTACTTACATTACGCATTTACATTTTGTTATTTACCTTACAGCATTTATATTTGTTTATACAGAATACTGAAACTATTCATTATAAGCATTCACAGTTCACAAACTGACATTCACCAGAATTCAGTTTTGCATACACAGCTTTTTCTTATAGAATAACAAGATCTAGATAGAGGCTAAAATCTATATCCGCTGCTGGTTGACTCATTTTTGTATAAGTCAGTTTGACTTAAACTCACTTTGTGAACTCAACTCCACACAAGTTAAAACTCGAACCTTGATTGTTAATCAATTTGTACTAGACTCGCTCTCGCTTAGGTTTTTGGTGACAAGTTTATTCACACACACACACCCCCCCCCCCCCCCCCCCCCCCCTAAACTTGTGTTAGCCTTTCTAAGGGACCAAAAATCACAATAAATAGTGCATTGAAATTGTAAGTACGACAAATAAAAAGGATTTTATATTTTTGGCAACTACGACCATTAAATAGAAACGAAGGGAGTAGTCATTGTTAGATATATATCCATTTTAACAGTTCTAAATACAGTGTAATGTCTCACATTGAATTATGCTGTCATCACAAATGTTGTGTCGTAACAGGTAACATAACACACTTTTATAGTCTTAATTAGTTATTATAGATTTACATCAAAATAAATGACGTAAAACAAACAGATCTATAATAACTAATTTTTTTAGGTGTATAATAATTAAAGACACACCGATCCAAGACAAATTTTTTATTTAAGGATGAGATAAACGAAATACTCATTGCTGTCATACTAATTTCTTTTTAATTATTCTTTCTCTAAATAAAGGTCACACACTCATGTCAAACTTAACCTCATAGCTTAATTTGCTTACAAAAAAAAGAAAGAAAAAATCTGTCTTAAGATGTCCAAAAATAATAATTTTCTTCATGCATTGTACTCCTTAGCTATCTTCATTGCTGTTGGTATTCAAACTTGCTGCCCCTCAAAGTGTACCTTTTGTTGAAGAAAGGCTGATAAAGTGTTTTAGTAATGATACGAACACAACGGTTCAAATTTCGAGTGACATATGTATTTGGACCATTTGATCGATGATGCAATGCTTCATTTTGTAACTCAATAAGTGTTTGTGCTTCCTTTCTGATGTAAGGTTTGTGTGTTTTTCAAACAGAATATATAAACTTCGTGTTCATTTTCTATCTTCATATTTTCCGGGTGTGCTATCACTAGCCGGTGGTGGATCTATGATAATGATTCAGTGGGGATACAGACCGTACATAAATTCTAGTTAAATTCTTTTATTGGAAAAAATCGTTTTATACCCCATTTTTCAAAATTAAAACTAAATCTACTCCCCTCGAATTTGAAAAACTCACCCCTATCCTCTACCTAAAAATAAGCCAAACCGCCCATTTTACTCCGGTCAAACTACCTATAGAAGGGCGGTGCCACCCATTACCGCTCTCCCAACCGCCCATGTCAACGCCCTTGATGGGCGGTCCCGCCCATTTTTCGCCCAAAATACCACCCATTATGGGCAGTTTCGGCCAGTTTTAAAAAAATTTCAGCCCACCCACCTAAAATGAGCCAAAACGCCCATTTAATCTTTATTCGATTGTCTGAATCAACCCCTGACAAGTCGTTCCTAAGGCCTATAATTAGCTTTTAAAATGTCGATCGTTTTAGATAGAAACTCACTGATATAACAAAACAAGCGTGCTTTAATTAGCTAGAATTGTGCATAACTCAAGAACATCTGTCGAAAGGCCCAATTCGCAGGGGCAATATTTATGAAATCTTTGGTTAAACCATCGCCTGTAGTGACCCGGAATGATAGGGTGGCCATTGAGATGGGCATTTGACTACCAGTTTGCTCCTTAGTTACTAGCCATTGTCATCTAGTTTGTATTCAACCTTTTGATTTGAACCGATTGAACCGAACCGGCCCTTCCCACATTTGTTAAATACTAGCTGGAAATAGTCTCTTCCCGGAAAAATTGCACATTTAGTCCTGTACTGGACTCATATTATAATTTGCTGGTGATGATATTGTTGTGATGGGCTTGGTTTTCACAAGAAAGAAGAAGAAGGAGAAGTGTTGGTGGTTTTGTGAATTGGAATGGATAAATGGTGGTGAAAATAGAGGTTGAAATAGGAGAGAATGGGTGAAGATGGAAGAGTTTTTGTGGGATAGTTGGTAGGTGTAATGGTGGTGGAGTGATTGATGTGGGTGAAGTAATGAGGGTTTATGGGGATGAAGGAAAAGTTGGGATTTTGGGAGGAAAGAGGTGCATGCTGACATTTTGCCAGTCTACCCGTGATAGCGCGTGGCAACACGCGCTTGCGAGTTGGTCCTAGAGTATTTTCAAACATAAAAACAGGGCCTGGTATGCTCGCATTTTTAGAGTGATATCGCAATGGTGAGGGAATATTCCTCCTATATTTACTTAGCATCAATCCAGCTTACCCTTCACAGGACCCTTCACGATTACTACTCATGATTGATTTTTCCTTGACTTTTTTCCAAACCTTTTAGCATTTTCTCCGACTCAAACGTAACTAGCTCCACCTGATTTTCTAACGAGTAAAACAAACCCTTCCCACCATCCATCGGCTTTTGACCTATGGATGCGGTAGGATGAAGAAAAAAAAGCTCTTTTACCCTTCTAGTTACTTTTTTGGACTCGATCTATCTATTGGATGATAAGTACTTCATAGTTTAGAGTCGCCAGCTCGACTTTCCTTTTAACTTTCACTCAGTCAAAATCTCGGGCTTTCACCTGCCAAACATGCACTCTTGAGGTTTTCATTGAAATGTGCCTCCCTTCTCTCTCAATCCAAGCTCTTTCTTGTCTTTTGAGGCCAAGAAAGAAGCATTCGTCTTTGTTATCGAGGAGGGCACCTTGTCGAACTTCTTGGTTAGTGCCTCGAGCTCTGTGTGTTGCTGCTTGGCTCTCTTGTCCAGTGCACTAGGCTTACCTCTCCTACTTTGAGTTTTTCCTTAATGTTCGAAGGTCCCACTATATCGTCCATTAAAGTCAAGCTTTCACCGGGTTGGGTGGGCGGATCCATCTCCATATGGATGGGATAGTGTGCCTCCTGTGGCGTATGGTAGTGGTCATTGTTCTCTTGTTCTCGAAGTAAGATTTTCATAAATTCCTGCCCACCAGCTCCTAGTACCGTAACCTCTTTCTGCACGTCTTAAAAGCTTTCCTTATCCATGCCCTGCAAATTTTCAGAATTTAAGCTCAGTGTTCGGCATTCTCCAGGTCTATTTTACAATGGCTCTAAGATCTGAAAAGTTGGGGCATCGTTATTGGATCTTAGTGTGATAGTGCCATTGTCCATGTCCATTATGGTCCTACTGGTAGCCATGAATAGACGTCCGAGTAGCACAGAATCGCTCGGATCCTCGGGAACATCCAAGAAAAGAAAGTCAATGGGGCAGTTGAAACCTTCTATCCTGATAGTGTAGTCTTTCAGCTTACCAGAGACCATGTCAACTGGCGATCCACGAATCACATAGTCACATTCTAGTCCATGATAATCGGGAAATCAACCTTACAGCGGTATAAGCGGGATGATATTGCTACCTGACCCAGAATTGCACAAACCTAATTCTATAGATTGACCATTAATCGAGATAGGAAGCTTAAAACTTAAAGGATCTCCTAACTTTTCTATGGCTTCATGGTTGGGGTAATACTCGATCTTTGCGGAATATAGTTAGGGTCTTCCTCGGGGTCAAGCTCAAAAGAAGAAATATCATATATTGGGATTGGAGACTTACCCCTCTTGAAGTCGTCATAATCAGCTAGGCTTTTTTCATAGCTCTTCTGGTTCTAGTTTCCTCTTCCTCCAGCTTTACTCTATTTCTGTTTTATTCCACAATGTTGTCTTATTCTGGAATAGTGTACATAGAGATGGGCTCTATTTTCAAAACATAATTATTCTTTTGGCGGCATCGCGCTTAGTTTGGAATCTATTGCAGGAAATCTAGCTAAATGAAAAATTAAAAGTGCCCCGCACATCCAGTAAGAAAAACAAAAGAAAACAATAACACGGTTATCAAACTTCCGCTGTAGTTGGGGTCAAACCCAACTGTTGCGGACCTACTAACTGAAAACTAACAGGGATTATACCCAGAAACACACGGGGTCTATCAGAAGTCAGCTTTCTGGTTCTCGCTTTTATGAGATGGCTCTCGCAATTTTGAGGCCTGTTTTCTTCCTTCGGATCGTAAAACTGTAAAGTAATCATGCAGAAACGACTCAAGACTCGCAAATAAAATAAACAACAGTGAATAGAAGGGCCTTAATTAAAACTAATAAATTTATTATCAACATTGGCCATCGTCCCCGGCAACGGAACAAAAAACTTGATCGTTTTCTACTCATGAAATACTAGCAAGAATACTAGGTGAATCGCATTATAGAAATGCCGAGTCAAGGTCGTTCCCAAAAAGACAATGCAACATTGATAATAGATGTATTAATATAATTAAAAACAAACATAATGGCCTATATACATAGTCAATACAGAAAATAAAGTTGGTGTTCCTCATCCTAACCGATCTCCTAGCTCGGTATAAATAAACTTTATGTTTGTTTTCCCTATAATTCCCCGATTCAATAAGAACGTATGTTTTAATTCAGTTTTAGCTACGTGTGCAATCTCCTAGCCTTGTTTACATCCATTTGCAAGGACAGTAAACGTCTATGTGCAACTATGTTTTACTTTCCTTGTAATTCCCCGATTCAATCAGAACGTATGTTTTACTTCCATTTGTTAACCTCCCTTATTGGTTGTATTAACCCACACGCAATAGGTTCTAGAAAGTGCCGGCTCAAGACCGAGAACATCTCTAAGCATCCATGGACACTAACTGGCACGTTCCTAAGGATTGATCCAGACTATGTCATAACTAACACTTCACCTTGCAAATCCTTCTTGTTAAATTACGAAATACGACAAGTACATTGGCCAGATCTAACCTACCGTAAATTAAATATGTCGATCAACGTAGCTAACGTTGAATCTCCAGATTTAGGGTGACCTTGTTGTGCCTCACAATTGCGATATAGACCGTCGCAATTACGAGCACGGCGGTTCCTAATTTTAGAATTTTATGGTTCTGTTCAGATTAATTTTGGTAATTACGGATGCGTTAAACATGTAGATTAATTACATCGCGTTAAATAAATCTAATCAGCCATAACGAATATATAAATGAACGTTCAAAGATTCATACCTTCAATTATGGAGTCTAGCTTGATCAACTCAAGCTAGTTGATGGCTTGGGGAAAGAAATCAATGGAAGAACTCAAAGGAATAACAAGAAACTAATTTATTTAATAAGCATAATCATAGTTGGAATACATCTTACAATGGGGATGGTACAGGATATTTATAAGCATTGTAACCGACTTTAATCTACCTAAATCCTAACCGACCTAGTTGCAACACGCTGCTCCATTTCCTTTTTGCCTAAGGTCTCACAATTGCGGCAGGGCTTCCGTAGTTGCGGGCCTAGCTTCAGCGCCGTTTACCTCAGCATACTTCTTCATGGACTTTCTTACTTCGGCCCAATGACCCTTTATAGTCCGGATTCACTCTCCATTGCTCCAGAATATTGTATACCTGAAAAGCACGGAAAACGAGATAGAACAGTACCAAATTCAAGGGATAAATATGTAAATGCAGAATTAACGACCAAGGAACATACACTAAGCAATCAATACGTATTTTACACAATAACCGGGCTGTCTCTCATCAATTGAAAATGATTCGGGGTGAATAATGAGATAGTTTATAGTACTAAATATAGTTTTATCAATTGTGTCGTCGTAGAGTAGGTCAAAACAAATTATGACTGAAACGTGACTATCTCAAGCATTACCAAAAAAAAACAGTTTTTAAATTAGAAAATTAGGAAAAAGGACATATCTACAAATATTTTTAAATTATAGGACACCCAAAAAATTTGTTATAGCGAGAAGGACAAATTTCTTCAATATTTATAGCTTAATGGACAAAAAAAACAAATACACGCTGATCGACGCTGCTCTTTTTTTTTCTTTTCTTCTTTTCTTCTCTTCACTCATCCATTTCACACATTCAAATCTTTTGATCTAGATCTCAGAACGTGATAAAAATTTCACTGATTTTATTTTTTATTTTTTCATGCTCTTCATTTTGAGACTTGGTTCGATGTCATTACATCGTTTGTTGTGAGATACACTGTCGATATTCCCTCAGCGAATCCCGAAAAACAATGAATATGGAATAATGGTGAATTTTGAATACTCCTATACCGTAACCTCTTTCCGCATGTCTTCAAAGTTTTCCATCTTCATGCCCTTTGAATTTTCAGAATTTAAGCTCAGCATTCGGCATTCACGTGGTCTATTTTGCAATGGCTCTATGATCACAAAAGTATTGGCATCGTTATTTGATCTTAGTGTCATAGTGCCATTGTCCATGTCCATTATGGCCCTACTGGTACCTCAGAATGCACGTCCGAGTAGCACAGAAGTGCTCAGATCCTCGGTAACTTCCAAGACTTGAAAGTCAATGGGGAAGGTGAAACCTCTTATCCTGACAGTCTAGTCTTTCAGCTTACCAGAGACCATGTCAACCTGGCGATCCACGAATAATATGGTTACATTCTGGTCCATGATAACCAGGAAATCTACCTTACGACGGGAGAAAGCGGGGTGATATTTAGATTCACCAACAATCGAGATAAGAAGCCTAAAACTTCCGGGATCTCCTAACTTTTCAATCACGTCATGGTTGGGGTAATCCTGGAGCTCTGACGGAATGTAGTTAGGGTCTTCCTCGGGGTCAGACTGTAACGCCCCGTTCCAGAACACCGAGTCCTTATCCGGAAAAGGAACGTTCGGCACGTATAAAATAAAAATAAATTCACTTTATACGTAAGCATCTACTACGTCGTATCAAAAATAAGCAAACAGAAGCAAAAGACTCGGGTATAAAAAAAATTCCAAACCATCCATGAATAGAAAAGAAATCTAAAGATGGAAATGTAACTCATTATATTCAAGGAAAATACGATACCCAAAAGAAATGTAACGGTATTACAAGTCTCGAAAGACCAAAAGTCTAAACCAACAGTACTAAAACAGTCTAATATATGAATAACAAAATAAATAAATGTAAAGTCTTCAATGCGGCGTCTTCAAACGTCATTATCGAACTCCTCCTCGGAAACATTAACGACATGTTCATCTTCTCATCCCCAAACACATAGAAAACATGCATCTGAGATAAGTACAACGTACTTAGCAAGAAAGAGAAGCTATGGCAACAATTATAATTTATAAAGCAAAGATATTTATTCGTTTAGTTGTTTATGTATGACCAACTCAATCTAGGGTTCATTTAATGTCCATCAACACGAATTGACTAAACATTTCTACTTAACTTATCTATGTTACAACCGCACTCAAGGGCACTACGCGTATCCACTTTTGGGACACTCTTGGCAACATATTAGTGGATCACACCAATATCCACGGAGTCTAGAATGGGTAGGCTCCAATAGTACGCACACCTCAGTGGAGTCACCCGAACTTGTGGTTTTTTTTTACCTACGGGTTCTTCCACCTTCAGAGGTAGCACATACATCGCGATATAGACTGGTGCCTATCCAAGAGAAACATGTTGTTTAATCTTTTACTAGTCAAGTACGTGTTTTATTAGAATG
Organism: Gentiana straminea; assembly: GCA_036785695.1. NCBI lineage: Eukaryota > Viridiplantae > Streptophyta > Magnoliopsida > Gentianales > Gentianaceae > Gentiana > Gentiana straminea. Next base: position 5,097,236 of record JAVUPR010000224.1, on the reverse strand, counting down.
ATTAACTAACCACCTATGTGTTTTCAATTAATCTCCCTCACCTTGACTACTCTCTTCCTAGACCACTAAACATTGACAAGGCCTAGCAATTACACAGACATTGATGAATGCTAATTCATCAAAGCACAAGCCTATCATGCTCTTCCGACAGATCCGAACTTCAACTCCCTTTAAGAGTACATTCGGTGTTTTAACTGAACGAATCAGAAGCTCAATTCAGGCTTGTTTATGCTTAAACAATGTTAACATATCATGAATAAGGGATTAAAACGGTGAAAACACGATTATGAGGCCGAAAACCAATCTGAAACGCTAAAACAGTAAAAACAAGGTAAAACAGGTCAAACGCCCGTTTGACATCCTATGGACGCCCGTTTGACATCGAACGCCCGTCCGTAAAAAATGGCTACATCCTGAATCAAAAGTTTAACCTCAAACGCCCGTCTGCCTTGTGCAAACGCCCGTTTGAGCGGCTATGATCGCAAACGCCCGTTTGCCTGGGTTTTTCCCAAAACGCTAAAATCTTCAAAACGCAATCTCTAAACCGTTTCTAACCTAATTAACACCAAATTAAGCACAGTAAAATGTAGATAGATATATCTAAACATACCATAGCATCAATGATCCTTTGATCAACGAAAAACATATTCTTCTAGCATTGAAATGTCTTCAATCGTGATCTAACCCTATAAACGATAATTGAGATCATAGGAAGAGCCTCTTACTTGATTGCAGCCAAAAACCGATCTAAACAGCCTCAGAAATCTGTAGCCCTTCCAACAAAGCTGAAATCCAAATGGTGCCCTTCTCACAACGATTCCAATTCTTCCGTCTGATCTGAAAACGGTTAAGCTTTGCTTCAGTTAATTGGAGAACTCCTCTAGCCCTTTCTCCTCTCAAAAATTGCGCAGAGAAGAGGTGTGGAAACTGACTTTCTGATTAGTGTGTAGGTTATGGGATTAATCTGAGTTAATTTTCCTTAAATACAATTCCCAATTAAACCCCTTTTCCTTAATTGCCCTCATTTACCAAATAATCAGATTTTTCCCTTAATTATATATACATACTTCGAAAATACATATATATATATATATAATTAACACAATACTTAACTCCAATAAAAGAAAAGAAATAATAATATTTCGTTTTTGCAAAATGACACGTCTGCCCTTTCCCGAAAATCGGAATATTACACAGACTCAGAAGAAGAAATATCATAAATTGGGATAAGAGACTTACCCCTCCTGAAGTCTTCATATTCACGTAGGATTTTTTCCATAGCTTATCTGGTTCTAGTTTCTTCTTCCTCCAGCTTTACACTCTTTTTGTCTTCTTCATACTGCTGTCTTATTCTGGAATTAGGGTACATAGAAATGGGCTTTATTTTCAAAACATAATTGTCCTTTGGCAGCAATGCGCTTAGTTTGAAATCTAATGCATGGAATCTAGCTAGCAGAATGAAAATCAAAAGTGCCCCACATATCCTGTAAGAAAAACAAAAGAAAACAAAAACACGGTTATCAAACTTCCACTTCAGTTGGGTTCAGACCCAACTATTGCGGACTTACTAACTAAAAACTAACAGGGATTAACACAGAAACACAGGGGATCGATAAAAAGTTAGCTTTTTTGTTATCGCTTCTGTGAGATGGCTCTTGCAATTTCGAGGCCTGTTTTCTTCCTTCTGATCGTAAAACTGTATAGGAATCATGCAGAAACGACTCAAGACTCAAAAACAAATTTAATAACAGCGAATAGAAAGTTCTTAATTAAAACTAATAAATTTATTATCAACATTGGCCATTATCCCCAACAATGGAACCACAAACTTGATCGCGTTCTACTCACAAATTACTAACAAGAGTACTAGGTCAATTGCAGTATAGCAAGGGAGAGTCAAGGTCGATCCTATGAAGATAAGGCAAAATTGATAAAAGATGCATTAATATAATTAAAAACAAATACAATGGCATATGTCCAACGTCAAGAAAGAAAATAAAGTTGGTGTTCCTTCTCCTAACCGATCTCGGTATAATTAAACTTTATGTATACTTTCCCCGTAATTCTCGATTCAATTAGAACGTATGTTTTAATTCAGTTTTAGCTACGGTTGCAATCTCCTAACCTTGTTTACTTCAATTTGCAAGGACAATTATCGTCTATGTGCAACTATGTTTTACATTCCGTGTGATTCCCCGATTCAATCAGAACGTATGTTTTACTTCCATTTTTTAACCTCCATCATTGGTTGTATTAACTCACACGCAATAAGATCTAGAAAGTGCCGGCTCAAGACCGAGAACGTCCCTAAGAAGCCATCGACACTAACGGCACGTTCCTAAGGATTGATCCAGACTATGTCCTAACTAACACTTCACCTTGAAAGTCCTTCATGTTAAATTATGAAATACGACAAGTAGATTGGCCAGATCTAACCTACCGTGAATTAAACATGTCAATCAACGTAGCTGACGCTGAATCTCCAGATTTAGGGTGACCTTGTTGTGCCTTGCAATTGCGATATAGACCGTTGCAATTTCAAGTGCGGCGGTTCCTAATTAAGGAATTTTATGGTTCTGTTAAGATTAATTCTTGTAAATTACGGATGCGTTAAACAAGCAGATTAATTACATCACATTAAATAAATCAAATCAGCCATAACAAGAATATAAATGAAGGTTCAAAGCTTCATACCTTCAATTATGGAGTCTAGCTTGATCAACACAAGCTAGTTGATGGCTTGGGGAAAGAAATCAATGGATGAACTCAAAGTAACAACAAGAAACTAATTTATTTGATAAACATAATAATAGTTGGAGTACATGTTACAGTGGGGATGGTACAGGCTATTTATAAGAATTGAAATTGACTTTAATCAACCTAAACCCTAACCGGCCTAGTTACAACACGCAGATCCGTTTCCTTGTTGCCTAAGGTCTCACAATTGCGACAAGGCTTCCGCCTGGCTTCAGCTTTGTTTACCTCAGAAGACTTCTTCGTGGATTTTCTTACTTTGGACCAATGACTCTTTATAGTCCGGATTCACTCTCATTTGCTCCAGAATATTGTATACATGAAAACCACAGAAAACGAGACAGTACAGTACCGTTCAAAATTCAAGGGATAAATATGGAAATGCAGAATTAACGACAAAGGAACTACACTAAGCAATCAACACATATTTCACACACTAACTGGTCTATGTCTCGTCAATTGAGCATGATTCGGGGTGAATAATCATATAGGTTATAGGACTAAATACAGTGTTATCAATAGTTTCGTCGTAGAGTTGGTCAAAACAAATTATGACTGAAACGTGAGTATCTCAAGCATTAACAAAAAAAAAAAAAAGTTTATAAATTAGAAAATTAAGAAAAATGACATATTTTTAAATAACAGGACACCTAAAATATTTCTTATAGCGAGAAGGACAAACTTCTTCAATATTTATAGCTTAAAGGACAAAAAAAAACAAATACACGCTGATCGACGCTGCTCCTTTATTTTTCTTTTCTTCTCTTCCCTCATCCATTTTCAAACACTCATATCTTTTGATCTAGATTTTCAAACGTGATAAAAATTTCACTGATTTTTATTTTTATTTTTTCATGCTCTTTATTTTGAGACCTATTTAAATATCATTACATCGATTTTCGTGAAATTCACTGTCGATATTCACTCGGTGAATCTCATCAGAAAATCTTGAAAAACTGTGAATTTTGAATAATGGTGATTTTCGATTGTGGATTTTCAGAAATTACGTCGGAATATGGTGAATGTGGTAACAAAATAAATAGCGTGCTCGGTGAAAGAATTTTTAAATTTGGAGTTGTATATTGAGAGCTATATGTGCTTAAAAATTATGCATGAAAGATAAAGTGTATTGTTATTTTTAAAAGGCGCTAGCCTTGTTTTTTTTAAGATTTTAGTTTTACTTTCAACAAAAAAATTTAAAAGGTGTCATATTCACTAATTTATAAAATATTTTTGTTGTCTTGCCAAAAATAAATTTTTTTGTTGTTTCTCCAATAAAGATTTTTTTTTTCCTTCTTCCTAATTTCAGTTTTATAAATTAGAATTCGTAACATTTTAGATAAATTTCAACTACCCTCACAAAAAAAAAAAAAAAAAAAAAAAAAAAAAAAAAAAAAACTAGTGAGGGGATAATGTCTCATCTGGCAAATGAAAGTTTAATCGTTAATCGGCAAGGATCTGCAATTGTTTTTTCTCACCGAACTAATATTTTGTTGGTATATGTTTAATTTTGTATTTTTGAGGGGTGGTATATGTTTAAGGGGGAATGAGGGAGAATGACAGAAATATTTCATCAATTGAGTAGAAGGACAGTTTTTTGAAACTTTTGCATAAAGGACAAAACTATTTATTCACTGTTGAAATTCACTTGTGTTCGAAATTCACTGTTTAAATTCACTGACGAAATTCACTGTCGAAATTCACTAATTTTCAAAATTCATCGTCGAAATTCACTAATTTTCGGGATTCACTGTCGAAATTCACTGATTTCGGGATTCACTGGGGAGATTCACTGATTTTCGGATTCACTGTTTTTGTCCTTCTCGCTATAAAAATTATGCAGTTGTCCTTCTCCCTATAAAAAATATGTAGTTGTCCTGTTACTTAAAAATATTTCAGATTGTGTCATTATCCCTAATTTTCCATATGTTTAATTAGTTCCGTCAAAAGAGGATGGCCGGAGAAATTAATATTTGGGGGAATAAGGGAGAATGACAGAAATATTTCATCAATTGAGTAGAAGGACAGTCTTTTGAAACTTTTGCATAAAGGACAAAACTATTTATTCACTGTCGAAATTCACTTGTGTTCGAAATTCACTGTTTAAATTCACTGCCGAAATTCACTATCGAAATTCACTAATTTTCAAAATTCATCGTCAAAATTCACTGATTTTCAGGATTCACTGTCAAAATTCACTGATTTCGGGATTCACTGGGGAGATTCACTGATTTTCGGGATTCACTGTTTGTCCTTCTCGCTATAAAAATTATGCAGTTGTCATTCTCCCTATAAAAAATATGTAGCTGTCCTGTTACTTAAAAATATTCCAGATTGTGTCCTTATCCCTAATTTTCCATTAATATTTTTTGGGTCTCTTTGGTGTTTTATTAGGTGGCACATTTTGTCATATTATTGTATTTGACCTCTTCAGGAAAACATTGTCCCCTCAAACAACTACAAAAAAAAAAAACAGTACTCCATATGTTTCTTTTTAATCATCGCATTTGATAAAAAATATATATTAAGAAAAGAAATATAACTTTATATCAAAATGACAATAAAAAATATGTACGACAAATAAAAGGGATTTTATATTTTAGGCAACTACTGTAACGCCCCGTTCCCAGAGACCGAGTCCTTATCCGGAAATCGAAACGTTCGGCACGCATAATATTAAATAAATAATATTACACGTAAGCCTCTACTACGTCGTATCAAATAAAAGCAAACGGAAGCTAAAAAGACTCGGGTAATTTTTTTCAAACATCTCAGAATAGAAATTCAAGAACTAGAGAAGGAAATGTAAAGTTATTACATCCGAAACAAAACCAACGAATCCCAAAACAGTACGAATTCCAAGGTACTAAAAGTAAACTACAAAATCCAATAATAATCCAAATCTAGGAAATAAATAAAGAAATGAATAATAATTAATCAAAGTCTTCAACTCCGGCGTCCTCAAACGTCGTCATCAAAGTTCTCCTCGAACTCATCATTTACCTCGTTCGTCTTCTCTCCCCCAAACACATAAATAAACATGCATTTGAGGTAAGTACAATGTACAAAGTAAGAAGTAGAAGCTACAATACGATTAAGGTTTATTATTAAAAGATTTGCCTTACTGAGACCGACTCGATCTAGGGTTCACTACATGCCCATCGACACGTCGTGACTATACGTTTCTAACTTAGCTTATCTTTGTTACATCATTACTCAAGGACACAATGCATGGTGAAAATTCCACCACGAGATGTACTTGCCAACTACGGTGATTAGCACCGGTAGTCCCGGGATCTCCCCGGTATGCATATACGTTCGATGGATTTCCTCCACTACCCTTCACCTTTTGAGCCGCAGTGTTGTCCACCTTTTATGAACGTATCACATCGCCGATTTGAATCGGTGCCTAACCAAGAATAGATGACGTTTTAGCTTTTACTACACTTATGTAATTATTAATGTGAATTAACTAGTCACCTAAGTGTTTTCGAATAATACTCCCTTATCGCTCTACTCCCTCACTTAGACAACTAGACATCACATCCTATCAATTACACGTACATTGATGAACCCTAGTTCATCAAAGCACAAGCCCTTTCATGCCCTTCCGACGGATCCGAACTTCAACTCCCTTTAAGAGTACATTCGGTGTTTTAACCGAACGAATCGAAACTCAATCGGGGCTTGTTCATATTCAATTAATGTTATTTAATCATGAATTAAGGTTTAAAATTCAAAACATAGCTTAAAACAACATTACATAGAAATCGGGGCAATGCGTGCGCATTACTATGGAATGCGTGCGCATCCCCGCCGCACTTATTCTAAGCAATCCCGCATCGTAATGCGTGCGCATTGCTAGCCAACGCGTACGCATCCTACGCGAAAAAAGCCCTAGAACCTGTTTTTCAACCCTTAACGATCTCTACTCGTTTTCAAAACATCTTGCACAGGAATTATAGCGAAAAACAAGGTAGAAAAACATGTCTTTTAAGATCCAAAACAAAACTTAATCATTAAACATCATCTAAGCTTAAAACTTGATGCAATATGCATCCAAAACATGATCTATTCTACTCTAAACCACAATTAGATTGTAGGAAGAGTCGCTTACCTTTAGCAAGCTTATTCCAACAAAGAAAACTCGAGAAACAAGCGACTAAAACCGATCTTTCTCTTATCAAAGCTTCAACTTTCTGCAATCAAAACGTTGCCTTCTTCACAACGATTCCGGCGCTCTACTCTGATCTAAAAACCGTCAAGAATTGCTTTAACAGCCGATTGAAAAACTCTCAGCCCTAATTTTTGGCTCACACACGCAGAGAGTATATGGAGGTGGAGAAAAATCGATTTCTAATAGGTTATAAGAATTGTGGGGATTTATTCTCCTTAAATAGAAAATCCCAAAAAAAAGATAGAGATCTTATTATCTTCCTTTATAATAAGATAAATCCCAAAAAAAGGATAAAGATCTTATTATCTTCCTTTATAATAAGATAAATCCCAAAAAAAGGATAAAGATCTTATTATCTTCCTTTATAATAAGATAAATCCCAAAAAAAGGATAAAGATCTTATTATCTTCCTTAACTATATACATATATATATTTCGAAATATACATATATAATTTAACAAATACTTAAACTCCGAATAAAAGGAACCGAACCCAATATTTCGTTTTCGCAAAATGACACGTCTGCCCTTTCCCGAAAATCGGAATATTACATTCTTCCCCCCTTAAAGGAGTTTCGTCCTCGAAACTTAAAACATACCTGGTAAGTCCATAAAATCTGGGAACTCGCTGATCATATCGTCCTCAACTTCCCAAGTAGCTTCATCCGGTGAATGATTGCTCCATTGCACCGTAACTAAAGGAATCAACCGTCTCTTAATCATCTTTTCCTTCCGGTCCAAAATTCGGTCGGTGTCTCATCGTACGAAAGATTATCCCGGAGACCCTCCGGATCAACGTAGTCTCAATATCCGTCTTGGTCAAACACTTCTTTAACATTGAGACATGAAACACGTTGTGGACTCTCGACATGGATTCTGGTAACTTGAGTCTGTAAGCCAAAGGTCCAATTCTTTCTAGAATCTCAAAAGGTCCAACGTACCTAGGGCTTAGCTTTCCTTTTTGTCCAAAACGTTTCACTCCCTTCATTGGTGAAGCTCGTAGGTAAACTCTTTCACCAACTTCAAACTCAAGAGGTCTCCTTCTAACATCCGCCCAACTCTTCGTCTATCTTGAGCCGCCTTCGATTCTTCTTGACCAAATTTGAACCCTTTCTTTAGCTTGCTCAACCAATTCGGCCCGGTGATTTGTCTTTCCCCGACTTCATCCCAAAACAAATGTGTTCTACATCTTCTTCCATATAATGCTTCAAACGGTGGCATGCCAATACTTGCATGATAACCGTTGTTGTAAGCAAACTCCGCTACCGGTAGGTAATCATCCCATGATCCACCTACTTCCAACACACAAGCTCTCAACATATCTTCAAGTGTTTGGATGGTTCTCTCGGATTGTCCATCCGTCCGAGGATGAAAGGCCGTACTCAAATCCAACTTGGTTCCAAAAGTCGCTTGTAAACTTTTCCAAAACCGATCGACGAACCTCGAATCACGATCCGAAACTATCGAGATAGGTACTCCGTGTAACTTCACTATATTATCCAAGTATAGTGTCGTCATTTTCTTCAAGGGCATATCGACCTTATATGGTAAGAAATGAGCGGATTTGGTCAATCTATCCACAATCACCCAAATCGCATCATTACCGCCTCTCGTCTTAGGTAAACCGGTGATAAAGTCCATAGTGATCTTATCCCACTTCCATTCGGGATATCCAATGGCTTAAGCATTCCTCCCGGTCTTCTATGTTCCGCTTTAACCTTCGGCAAGTATCACACTCGCAACGAACTTGGCTATCTCCGGTTTCATCGAGGGCCACCAAAACCTTTCCTTCAAGTCTCTGTACATTTTGGTAGCTCCTGGATGAACTGCGAAAGCAATCTTATGTGCCTCTTCCATGACTCTCTGTCTTAAATCACCAACCTTAGGCACACACAAACGATCCCGGTACCAAAGATTGCCATTCTTATCTAACACATATCCAACCGTAGGCTTTTCCCTTGCAACTCGCTTCAAGTCAACCAACACTGGGTCTTCATCTTGCTTTTCCCGAATGTCATCCATCAACTCAGACCTTGCTAACAATGGTGCCATAAACTCGTCGGTCTTCAATCGATCAAAGCTTCGGATTCTCAACCCATCTAACCTTTCTGCAACGTCTTCAACACTCGATACTGCAAACACCGGTTTTCTGCTCAAGGCATCAGCCACTACATTTGCTTTACCCGGATGATACTGAATCTCCAAGTCATAATCCTTTACGAACTCCAGCCATCTCCTTTGTCTCATATTCAGATTTTCCCCGGGTAAAGAAATACTTCAAACTCTTGTGATCTGGTGAAGATCCCGGCCTTAACTCCATACGGGTAGTGCCTCCAAGTCTTTAGGGCAAACACTACCGCTTTGCCAACTCTAAGTCATGTGTTGGGTAATTCTTCTCATGCACCTTCAACTCGTCGGGATGCATAAGCAATTACCTTCCCTCCCCGCATCAACACACAACCTAAACCTTGTCCCGAAGCATCCGTGTAGACATCATAATTATCAAAGATCTCCGGAACTGCCAAAACTGGGGCTGTAGTCAACCTCTTTTTCAACGTCTGAAAAGCATCTTCACACTCACTGGTCCACTCGGACTTCACATCCTTTTGAGTGAGCCGGGTAAGTGGTGTAGCTATCTTTGAGAAGTCTTGTACAAACTTCCTATAATAGCCAGCCAAACCGAGAAAACTTCTAACCTCTGAAACGGTAGTCGGTCCGGACCACTTCTCAACCGCTTCAATCTTCGCGGGATCAACCTTAATGCCATCTCCGAAATGACATGACCCAAGAAACTCACTTGATTCAACCAAAAGTCGCACTTCGAGAACTTGGCATACAACCGGTTCTCCTTTAATGTATCCAAGACTATCCTTAAGTGTTCTTCATGTTCCTTCTCATCCTTAGAGTATACAAGGATGTCATCTATGAACACTATCACAAACTTATCCAAGTATGGCATGAAAACACGCTGCATTAAATCCATAAATGCGGATGGGGCATTAGTGAGTCCAAAAGGCATAACTAAGAACTCATAATGTCCATACCTCGTACCGAAAGTCGTCTTTGGTATATCTCACTACCTTGATCTTCAACTCGGTGGTATCCCGATCTAAGATCAATCTTAGAAAACACTCTCTTGCCTTGCAACCGGTTAAACAAATCATCAATCCTCGGCAAAGGGTATTTATTCTTGATGGTCAGATTATTCAACGCTCGATAGTCTATGCACATCCTCATGCTACCATCTTTCTTCTTAACAAACAACACTGGGGCTCCCCAAGGCGAAGTACTAGGCTGAATTATATTCCTCTCAAGCATATCCTTGAGCTGTGCTTTCAACTCCTTCAATTCAGCCGGTGCCATTCTATAGGGTGCCTTAGCAACTGGTGCCGCTCCTGGCATCAACTTGATCTCGAATTCTATCTCTCTATCCGGCATGTTTCCCGGTAACTCTTCTGGAAACACTTCGGGGTATTCCTTGACTACAGGGGTCTCCTCTAACTTAGGTTTTACCTCGCTCCACATCAACTTGCGTACAACAAGTAGCCTTCACAACCTTTCGACAAGCCCTTATAGCCTTAACCGCTGAAATTATAGGGTGACGCTTCTTACTAGGCTTGTAAATGTTACCTTGATAAGTCTTATCTGATTTTCCCGGTATCTTAAAGGTCACTCTCTTTTCTCTACAATCCAAGTGGACGAAATTCTCGGATAGCCAATCTATTCCAAGAATCACATCAAAATCGAAAAGTCCAAAACCGTAAAGTCACTCTTGCAACAATACTTTCCAACTCGAACCTCTACCAGGGGTATCAACTTGGTTACCTTAGTCACCTTCCCTAAAGGTGTTGTTATCTCCAAAGTATTTCTTAAAGGTTCCATTGGCAAGTTAAGCTTCTTAGCTATCTTAGTTGACACAAAAGTATTAGACGCTCCCGTATCAAACAACGCCGTAATCGCTAAGTTGTCTAATATTATTGTACCTAGGATGTAAATTCATTTATTTAAATACAAATACAACATGATTTAAATCGTGCTATAAAAGTACTCAAATAAATTAAATTAAACAAAAAGGTACCCGAAATAACATTATCGTCCGGTTCTCGCTATCTCGGCATCCACCGCAAAGACTCGAACCGGGCGACTTGGGCCGCCTTTCCCACTTCCTTGCTTCGGAATATTCGAACTCCCCTTCGTGGGACACATCTTGGCAAAATGTCCTAAATCTCCACAAGAGTAGTAGCAGCCTCCCCGTATTAGCCTTACACTCACCCGAGTGATTCCCGTTGCACTTAGAGCATAAAGGTGCTCCGGTGGGTGGCTTACTCGCCGTAGGGGCCGTTGTCTTCTTGAAATTTTGTTGGGGTGCTCCCCGGCTATTGCCCCGGCTTGTTCCAAAATTCCTCTTGCTCCCGATAACAACGGTGGCCTTCTTCCCGAATGTCTCAACCTCTAAGGCCTTATTCAACAACTCGGCCATGTTCTTGGCCGTGAAACCCAACATGCCGGATCGTATCGATACGATAACCCTTCCTTGTATAGGGCCATCTTCCTCTCTTCTACCTTCATCAACTCGGGGTAGAATCTTCCCAATTCGTTAAACTTGTTGGTGTATTGTGATACTGTGATGTAATTACCTTGCTTATGCTTTAGAAATTGACTTGCCATGTCCGTCCGCACCGTTGCTTTGGAAAATACTCATTATAGAACATTGCCTTAAAGCTTTCCCAATCCGTCACTTTACCATTATCGCTCTCGTATAGCATCTATCCATGCTTCAAATTTGCACCCAAAAGGAAACTAACCGCCAACCGTGCCATCTCGGTCTCGGGGACATGTATGTTCCTACATGCCTTCTCAAAACTCCTTATCCACTCTTCGGCCTTCGAATGCTCGACATTCCCAAAGAAGTCTTGAACTTTGTTCCTCCTTAATCTCGTATACCGCCAATCGGTGGTGCTTGCTCGTGTGCCGGTCTAACGGGTGGGGCTTGTGGATAAACTGGAGGGTATTCAAAAGGTATCTCTTGCTCGTTGAAACTGGGGTTGATGTAAACCGTAGGGTGGGTAACCAAGACCTTGTTGATGGTCAAAACAGGGTGGAGGTGGTACAAGAGGTCGGGGAGTATGACCCACCTGGAGGAGGGTAAAAGGTCCGATGCCGCCGATGAGAAAACACTTGGTGGAGAAGGGTAGCTCACCGCCGGGGGATAGATATTAGTTGCTTTGGGGTACGTAGACCGGTGGAATGTCTCCCACTACGGTGACTCGTATAGGTGCTTCTCCCGGTTCTCCATAGATGTAGTTGTACCTTGGTGGAGGGTGACTTACTGGTGGCGGTACTAAACCCACTGGAACGTCACTTACCAAGGAAAACTGAACCGAACTTCCCACATGCCATTGTGGGTGTTGCTCCTGATGAGGTCGCGGTGACAAACTCCGCTGAGATCGTGGTGTAAGGATTCTGCCTCACGAAACCGCCTCTAACAACTGGCGTAGGACTCTCTCGACGTACTCCTGAAGCTTCTGCACCCGCTCCGGTTCTCGTGAACACCATCCTGATGATCAACGAAAACCAAATCGTTACTAAGAGGTCTAAAGAGAACTTATCTTAATAGAAAGAAAGCCTAAAAGACGCTTCTCTCTGATACCAACTGTAACGCCCCGTTCCCGGACACCGAGTCCTTATCCGGAAATCGAAACGTTCGGCATGCATAATATTAAATAAATAATATTACACGTAAGCCTCTACTACGTCGTATCAAATAAAAGCAAACGGAAGCTAAAAAGACTCGGGTAATTTTTTTCAAACATCTCAGAATAGAAATTCAAGAACTAGAGAAGGAAATGTAAAGTTATTACATCCGAAACAAAACCAACGAATCCCAAAACAAGACGAATTCCAAGGTACTAAAAGTAAACTACAAAATCCAATAATAATCCAAATCTAGGAAATAAATAAAGAAATGAATAATAATTAATCAAAGTCTTCAACTCCGGCGTCCTCAAACGTCGTCATCAAAGTTCTCCTCAAACTCATCATTTACCTGTTCGTCTTCTCTCCCCCAAACACATAAATAAACATGCATTTGAGGTAAGTACAATGTACAAAGTAAGAAGTAGAAGCTACAATACGATTAAGGTTTATTATTAAAAGATTTGCCTTACTGAGACCGACTCGATCTAGGGTTCACTACATGCCCATCGACACGTCGTGACTATACGTTTCTAACTTAGCTTATCTTTGTTACATCATTACTCAAGGACACAATGCATGGTGAAAATTCCACCACGAGATGTACTTGCCAACTACGGTGATTAGCACCGGTAGTCCCGGGATCTCCCCGGTATGCATATACGTTCGATGGATTTCCTCCACTACCCTTCACCTTTTGAGCCGCAGTGTTGTCCACCTTTTATGAACGTATCACATCGCCGATTTGAATCGGTGCCTAACCAAGAATAGATGACGTTTTAGCTTTTACTACACTTATGTAATTATTAATGTGAATTAACTAGTCACCTAAGTGTTTTCGAATAATACTCCCTTATCGGCTCTACTCCCTCACTTAGACAACTAGACATCACATCCTATCAATTACACGTACATTGATGAACCCTAGTTCATCAAAGCACAAGCCCTTTCATGCCCTTCCGACGGATCCGAACTTCAACTCCCTTTAAGAGTACATTCGGTGTTTTAACCGAACGAATCGAAACTCAATCGGGGCTTGTTCATATTCAATTAATGTTATTTAATCATGAATTAAGGTTTAAAATTCAAAACATAGCTTAAAACAACATTACATAGAAACTGGGGCAATGCGTGCGCATTACTATGGAATGCGTGCGCATCCCTGCTGCACTTATTCTAAGCAATCCTGCATCAGGAATGCGTGCGCATTGCTAGCCATCGCGTACGCATCCTACGCAGAAAAAGCCCTAGAACCTGTTTTTCAACCCTTAACGATCTCTACTCGTTTTCAAAACATCTTACACAGGAATTATAGCAGAAAAACAGTAGAAAAACATGTCTTTTAAGATCCAAAACAAAACTTAATCATTAAACATCATCTAAGCTTAAAACTTGATGCAATATGCATCCAAAACATGATCTATTCTACTCTAAACCACAATTAGATTGTAGGAAGAGTCGCTTACCTTTAGCAAGCTTATTCCAACAAAGAAAACTCGAGAAACAAAGAGCTAAAACCGATCTTTCTCTTATCAAAGCTTCAACTTTCTGCAATCAAAACGTTGCCTTCTTCACAACGATTCCGGCGCTCTACTCTGATCTGAAAACCGTCAAGAATTGCTTTAACAGCCGATTGAAAAACTCTCAGCCCAAATTTTTGGCTCACACACGCAGAGAGTATATGGAGGTGGAGAAAAATCTGATTTCTAATAGGTTATAAGAATTGTGGGGATTTATTCTCCTTAAATAGAAAATCCCAAAAAAAAGATAGAGATCTTATTATCTTCCTTTATAATAAGATAAATCCCAAAAAAAAGGATAAAGATCTTATTATCTTCCTTTATAATAAGATAAATCCCAAAAAAAGGATAAAGATCTTATTATCTTCCTTTATAATAAGATAAATCCCAAAAAAAGGATAAAAATCTTATTATCTTCCTTAACTATATACATATATATATTTCGAAATATACATATATAATTTAACACTTAAACTCCGAATAAAAGGAACCGAACCCAATATTTCGTTTTCGCAAAATGACACGTCTGCCCTTTCCCGAAAATCGGAATATTACAACTACGACCGTTAAATAGAAACGAAGGGAGTAGTTACTGTTAGATACATATATCCATTCAACGGTTCTAGATAAAGTGTAATGTCTCACATTGAATTATGATGTCCCCACAAATGTTGTGTCGTAACAGGTTACATAACCCATTTTTATTATTTTTACTCTTAATTAGTTATTATAGATTTACATAAAAATAAATGATTTAAAACAAACAGATCTATAATAACTATTTTTTTAGGGGTATAATAATTAAAGACAAACAGATCTAAGACGATAAACGAAACATTGATTGCTGTCATACTAATTTCTTTTCAGTTATTGCTTTCTCTATATAAAGGTCACACACTCATGTCAAACTTAACCTCATACCTAGATTAATTTGCTTACCAAAAAAGAAAGAAAAAATCTATCTTAAGATGTCCAAAAATAAAAAATTTCTTCATGCATTGTACTGCTTAGCTATCTTCATTGCTGTTGTTGCTGATCAACCATGCTGCGAACCGTGCTGCTATTTTCTATTTCTTGATTTTATTCAAACTTGCTGCCCCTCAAAATGTACCTTTTGTTGATGGAAAGGCTGATAATGTTTTTTAGTAATGATACGAACACAATCGTTCAGCTCGAGTGACATGTGTATTTGGACCACTTGATCGATGATGCAATGCTGCGTTTCGTAACACAATAAGTGTGTGTGTGCTTCCTTTTTTATGTAAGCTTTGTGTGTTTCAGCAGAATATATAAACTTGATGTTCATTTTCAATCTTCATATTTTTCGGGCATGCTATCACTAGCCAGTGGTGGATCCATGATAAGGATTCAGTGGGGATACCGACCGTACATAAATGATAGTTATATTCTTTTATTATGAAAATTCGTTTCATACTCCATTTTTAAAAATTATAACTAAATACACCCCTCGAATATGAAAAACTCGTCCCTATCCCCTGCCTAAAAATGAGCAAAACCGCCCATTTTACGTCGGCAAAATGCACATAGTAGGGCGGTACCACCCACTACCGCTCTTCCAACCGCCCATGTCATCGCCCTTGATGGGTGGTCCCGCCCATTTTTCGTCCAAAATACCGCACATGTCATCGCCCTTGATGGGTGGTCCCGCCCATTTTTCGCCCAAATTTAATACCGCCCATTATTGGCGGTTTCGGCCAATTTTTTAAAATTTTCAACCCACCCACCTTAAATGAGCCAAAATGCCCATTTCTTCTTTATTCGATTGTCAGAATCAACCGCCGAAAAATCGTTCCTAAGGCTTATAATTAGCTTTTAAAATGTCGATTATTTTAGATAGAAACTCATTGATATCCCAAAACAAGCGTGTTTTAATTAGAATTGTACAAGACTCAAGAACATCTGTCCAAATGCCCAATTCGCTGGAGCATATTTATGAAATCTTTTGTTAATCCATCGGCTGTAGTGACCCGGTACCACCCACTACCGCTCTTCCACCCGCCCATGTCATCGCCCTTGATGGGTGGTCCCGCCCATTTTTCGCCGAAAATACCGGCCATTATGGGCGGTTTCGGCCAATTTTTTAAAATTTTCAACCCACCCACCTTAAATGAGCCAAAACGCCCATTTCTTCTTTAATCGATTGTCAGAATCAACCGCCGAAAATCGTTCCTAAGGCTTATAATTAGCTTTTAAAATGTCGAGTATTTTAGATAGAAACTCATTGATATCACAAAACAAGCGTGTTTTGATTGGAATTGTACATGACTCAAGAACATCTGTCCAAAGCCCCAATTCGCAGGGGCATATTTATGAAATCTTTTGTTAATCCATCGGCTGTAGTGACCCGGAATGAAAGGGTGGCCATTGAGATAGGCATTGAACTGCCAGTTTGCTCCCCAGTTACTAGCTATGTTGCACGGACACAGACACGGACACGTCGCACGACACGACACGGACACGGCAATACGGCTAATTCCAAAATTTCATGACACGACACACCGCGTACACGTTATATATATATATATATATATATATATATATATATATATATATATATATATATATATATATATATATATATATATAATTCAATTTATCAAAAAAAATATTCGTAAACATCTAAAAAACTAGACAAAATAAGATAGGTTAGCTTATCTGTGTTACATTAGCATTCAAGGGCACTACGCATGACGCTACTCACCACGAAGTAACTGGGTGCAACATATTGGTGGATCACACCAATTGTAATGGTGACTTAAACTTATGCTACTGAGTTCTGGTGTGGAAATTATGGTGGTCAGCAGGGCATGAAGCATCTGCTGAATCTGGTGTTCGTCCGGGCGCATCGAGTTGATCGCATGCTTTGGAGCTAGGTCCGCCGCTACGGGGTATCGGCGAGTGAAGTCCGTCGGTTCACGTTGCGCGGACTTAAGGAACACGTCTACATGGTTTCCTAATTTGGTGGAGTTACTTCTAGGGTATTTCAGTCATTTACTGGTTGACTGATTAGTCGGTTAGGGTTGGATTCCCAAAGCTATAAATACCGTTTGTAATACATGTAATTGTAACTTTCTGGTGATAATAAAATATCCTTGTTTGTCCGTGGAGTTGTCGGCACATTGCCGGAAACCACGTTAAAAATGTGTTCTTCCTGTTTCTGTGTTTGCATGCTTGTTTATCTTTTATTTTTACTCACAATCACCATCACTTCTTGATCGATCCGTCATAATAAACTGGTATCAGAGCATCCAGGTTCATTAAGAAATCTGTTTATCTTTTTTAAGCAAGGTAGATTGGCACCAAGATCATAATTGACGCTAGGATTTGGGATCTACACAACCTTTTTGGTGAGAAAGATGTCTGCTTTAAATGTCAAGATTGACAAGTTTACAGGGAGGAACAGTTTTAGTCTGTGGCAGATCAAGATGCGTGCTTTGTTGAAACAGCAGGGATTATGGGGTCCCTTGTCTAAATCAATAGAAGGAAGTGCTAATGAGAGAGCCAGTCCGGAGGAGAAAGCACATTCAACAATTATGTTGTTCTTGTCAGATGATATTATCACAAAGGTTGCTGAGGAGGACACTGCTGAGAAGTTGTGGGCCAAACTTGAGAGTCTGTATATGACTAAGTCCCTAACCAACAAGTTGTTTTTGAAACAACGTCTGTTCAGTTTAGGGATGAATGAGGGTACTTAGCTGAGGGATCATCTAGACCAGCTGAACATAATATTGCTGTGGAGTAGTCGGAAATATTGATGTGCAGATTGAAGATGAGGATGATGCATTGATTCTACTTGTGTCACTGCCAGCATCATATGAGAACTTTGTGCAGTCCTTTATTGTAGGAAATGAGTAAGTATCATTAGAGGGTGTAAGGTCATCACTTCATGCTCAAGAGTTATGCCATAAGACATCTGGATCTAGAACAGATAGTCAATCTGCTGGGTTTGTGGCCAGTGGAGTCAGTTGGGGGCCCGGAAATTCTAGAAAGAAGAAATTCATAAAGAATTCCAAGTGTCCTAAAGTTAAGGATATCTGTAATTAATGTCCAAAGAGGAAGAAGCAGCAGGGTACGGTTTCTTTGGCAGAGCAAGACACCAACTCTGAAGAAGATCTGGCCTTAGCAATTTTAGAGTGAGTAGGGCACAGAGATGTGTGGATTCTGGACACCGGGGCATCTTATCATGTGTGTCCAAACATGGAGTGGTTTTTAACTTATCAGCAGGTTGATGGAAGTCATATTGTTATGGCCAACAACAAGGTTTGCAAAATAGTTGGGATTGGTTCAAGCCAACTTAGGACACATGATGGTAAATTCTACACATTGAATGAGGTTAGGCATGTTCCACAAATGACCAGGAATTTGATATCACTTAATCTACTGGACAACAAAGGGTTCAAGTACAGGGTTGAAGGTCGAGTGGTGAATGTCTATAAGGGTTCAAGTGTGATTATGAAGGGTATTAGGCAGGGGACTTTGTACATACTACAAGGGTCTACTGTATCAGGTTCTGCTGTTGTTGCATTATCAGAGGTTCACTAGCCACAATTGACTAAGTTGTGGCATATGAGATTAGGTCATATGAGTGAAAGTGGGATGCAAATTATGTCTAAGTCTGATCTACTTGGGGGATATAAGGACATGGAACTGGAATTTTGTGAACACTGTATGTTTGGGAAGTTACATAGGAGCAAGTTCCCAAAAGCAATCCATATCACAAAATGCACACTTGATTATGTCCATTCTGATTGTTGGGGACCTTCAAGGGTGGAGTCATTGGGTGGTCACAGGTATTTTGTGTATTTTATAGATGATTATTCAAGGATGGTTTGGGTAATTATGATGAAGCACAAGAGTGAAGCATTCAAGAACTTCAGGCAGTGAAAGGCTTTGGTTGAAAATTAGACAGGGAGGAAGATCAAGAGACATAGAACTGATAATGGACTAGAATTCTGTTGGTTTGAGTTTGATGAATTTTGCAAGAATGAAGGCATTGCTAGGCACCATACTGTTAGAGATACTCCACAACAAAATGGTGTGGCAGAAAGAATGAATCAAACTCTTTTAGAGAGGGCAAGGTGCATGCTCTTTAATTCTGGTCTAGCAAGAAGATTTTAGAGGGAGGCTGTTACTATAGCCTGCCACTTAATCAATAGAGGGCCTCACACTGGGATCAAACTTAAAACACCACTTGAAGTTTGGTCAGGAAAGTCAACAGACTACTCTGGACTTAGGGTTTTTGGAAGCACTGTCTACTATCATGTCAGTGAGGGCCAATTGGAGCCTAGGGCCAAGAAGGTGTTAGGAAATCTACGCGGGAAAGCAGCGGAATTCAAAAATTTATTTCCTATCGACCCAAGATCGACTTCGTTTAAGCAATAAACAAATAAGTAATAGACGGTGGTTACCTTGGTTGATCTAAAAGATCGAAGCTTTGACCGTCTAAGGAGAGTAGTTCTGCATAGAGCCGCCCAAGTGTTCGGCCTCTACCGCTAGTCCACACAAACAGCCCGCCGGAATCCCATCATGGATTGCTATTGGAAAACTCCGGTTGCTAGACCGGCCCTTTTCCCCTCTCTCCAACTCTCTAAAGGATGCTCTCTATTTTACACAAGAACTATTAGTTCTTGGAATTGTGTTGTACTAAAGAGCTTGACACCCACCTCCCTTTTATAATGGATGTGGCGCCCAAGAGGTGTGGAGGAGAAGAAAACCTTTTCCCAATAAAATAAGGAAAATATAATTGATTGATTTATCTCATTTATTACAATATCTCATATTAAATAAATCTAGAATATTGTCAATATCTTATATTGAATATTTCCAAGATATTGTCAATATCTTATATTGACAATATTTATCTTTTATTATATTACCATAAATCAATTTACACATGTGTATATATCACATATATATTACACAAATAAATCTGTATAAATATTATATATCCATACTACACTAGTGCGCATGCATCACATATGCACACCACACACGCATGTGTGCATATATATATATATAGAAATGAGTTCATATACATACCTATTGATCCATGCTTACCGTACATACTACTAAAATAGTGCATCTGATCACTATTTTAGTGCACCTGGTTATTTTTTGAGTACACCTAGTTAATGAAGCGGGGGAAATCTGCTATTAGGTAATACTAGAAACCTAACTAGAAACCTGCTCCTCAATTTGTAGTTGCACTGAAACAATAACCAGGTGCACTAAAATAGTGATCAGATGCACTATTTTAGTAGTATGTACGGTAAGCATGGATAGTATGGTATGTAGGGGAACCCAACCCTATATATATATATATATATATATATATATATATATATATATATATATATATATATATATATATATTAATATCTTATATCAATATTTGGTAATACTATTAATTAAATTGCACAATCCAAGTGTATCTTATACACTAATAAGTTGCGCCCCCTTTTGCCATAAATTGGCTTCCGGAATATTCTTTAATTAATATAATAACTATCTTGTATTTTATTTATTCATAATAAATAAATACCACCATATTAATTTACCACTATAACCTTTATAGTCTCGAGATAAACTTTCCTTATTTGGTTATCATCTATAACCACATTTTAATCCGGCTAGATGTTCTTATGTGTGTGACCCGATAGGCTTCCGAATATGTTGGCCGCAGACACAAAGTGCAAATTACGAAAATGCCCTTCATGCCTAACGATCACGGGATAGCGTCTAGCAACACACCGTGACCCCCATCATCGGAAGAGTCAAATGCAATGACTACTAACTTTCATGTGAAACAGCTTACCGTGTAACTTACAATCCTATCGCCGTAATAATATCCATACGGTCGTTAGTCGAGTGTCAAAACATCAACGACCGTATCTTATAATCTGGATATCAAGCTCTCTCGAAGTAACTCATTTACTCCCACTTTGCAAAGATTCACGAGAGTAAGACATTCCTTATAAGAAGGCCATTTCGGATATTCGATCCCAATCATAGGATACGCGATTCCCGGACGACCAATCATGTATACTCCGCATGCTTCGCATCATACCCAATCACTACCGCATGATCGCCCCGTGGCTGGGAAACCTCAATAGTGTCAAAGCATGACAATCCACACCGTGATGCCATGAAGACTCCGGTCAAAAGGATAATTACACAACCGCCACATAGTGTGACACTTATCCGTGTAAGTGGGTCAGTCTAACATACGTATTCTCTAATACACGTCCACGTACAATCCAAGTGTCTCTACACTTCGATAGACGAGATCTATCCCTACCCCAGAAGACATCTAATACGTGCTAGTCTATTTGTACTATCAATGTCCTGTTTAATAGTACATCAGCCTAGAGACATTTAAGTATCAAACTTATTAAAGTGATTAGAGATCTCATCAACCATAATCTCCTATTATGGTTTCTCTATCACAGTTTAATACTAAGGACGTTATCATAAAACAATTACAATTGGTTATTTAAAAGAACATATATATGACAACAGAGAAGCCATTTAATGTATGTACAAACATAAAGAAATAGTAGAAATGATCCGACCCGGTCGGATCCGGTCCAACCCGATTGGGTTTAGGACACTATTACAACAATCTCCCACTTGGCCTAAAACCAATCACTAGCACACACAAGACCAAGTTGAAACACAAGAATCTCATGCAATACTCGCAACCAGCCCTAACCATAAACGGATCGCTATCCGTGGGGACTCAGACTATCTTCATATCACGTTCCATATGATCAAGTCAAAGGAACCACCTCAACACACACATGAATCTCTGACGAGACCCTGGTCCTTGCTTCAAGCAATGAATCCACTTACTATATCAGCTATATAGAAAAGGTGGAAGAACCGTACAAGGTTCAGGAATGAACCTTCTAGACTCATGTACTGCTCCAGCTGCGCCTCCAAGGCACTACTGTGTTTTGGCCTACTTGTAGAACTTACAGTGACCCATATGCTAGAACATTTCCACTCACCGTATCACTTAATCAAAGTGATTGCAAACCCGCATCGTAGCTCCCACTCGCCTTCATAAGACTCGGGATATACGTCTGTATATCTACGTTTATTTAATTCGAAGTTTCAATAAACTAGGAAACCATCCTTAACTTGTTTAAGGATATTCTCGACATTCACCAGATTTACTTTCATACTTGCTCATGACTATTCATGGACTATGAAAATCTGGCATCACCTATAAGATGGTTCCTATCGCAGTAGCGAAGGAAACCTTCCATAAGCATCATCTTTCACCTTATCTTTAGGACCAATGTCCTAACATAGACAGATCTCGTGATCTATGCTAAACTTCTTTTAGCATCACATCTATATAGGTAAACTATAATCTAACAGCAGTTAAATCTATCACTATAGATTCTTATTTCCAAATATAAAAACTGCCAATCCAAGTGCTTTCGTAAAGACCTTGAACTACCAAACATTAATTGACTGTGACATGGGGTGATAATTCTCGAGAGAGATATCCAATACCTTACTCGAAAATCGTAACACACTCCCACTATCCATCTTGCACATTGGGCATATTCTTCTTTTGACTAAATCAAACTCCTTTGACTATCAAACAAAGAAATTGTCTAGAGAAACTTGTTTGAGTCCATAAATGGATCTCATGGGCTCACATATCATGTTATCGTCTATGAACATCGAGCTGTTTGCCCAACGTCTTCAACACTATCATATAGCCATGATACGAATTATAACAAGCATAGTCTGAATAGAACTGGGCTCAGCCTTACAGGGACATTCCCTCTAGGTAAGACAGACTAGGTTCACAACCTGGTTGTCACTGATGGAATCTAATTCAGATATTATGGCTCCTGGCCATATCTCTCAATCTTGCCTTTCAAACATTCCTTCATAAGTCGTGAGATATTCATTCTTCAAGATGAACATACCAGCAGCCTTTTGGGCTTGAGGTTATCCACAGACTTACAGAACTTTTGTGTGCACTGAGCAGTGTTCTACACCTCATCGCTATGCGGCATCTGCTCACGTTCCTATGGTTGAATATATCTTTGTGGTTCTCAAACTCTTTTGAGATCTTATTTGCTCCCACTGTTTCTTTTGGAAGAAACACTTTCTCTAGAAGACAGCATTTTTGGAGACAAACATTTTGCTCCGCGGACAAGTAAATAATATCTAGCGTACTTGCTAAGATATTCCACAAAGTTATACATGTCGTACTAGGCTCCAAGCCTTTCTGACTTTGCCTATGACAACTTCAAATCATCGGTTAAGATAGATTCGACATTATCGCCTTCCATATCTAATAGGGAATTTATTCAACCTTTATTCTTTGGAACTCGGTTAAGTATAAGGGCACTATCCCGAAACTGGTAAGGGATACTTCGCATGGCTTGCGTCACACCTTTATCATATAAAGTGTTGTTTCCATTTTGGGAACACAATATAATTGCGTATCCCAAAGATGGTATCCTTCAAGGGAGAATCTTATTCCTTTCAGACGACTTCTGAAACACCCTTCAGGTATTAATTACTTCAATCCAATTGAAGATTAATTCCTAAGTAGCTCATCAATCTCATATTCGTACTAGCTCGAACTTTTCGGGCTTTCCGAATTGTCGTACTTCAATGAGTACATTCAACTATTTCTAAAATAGTCATAGAGATTAATAAATAATTATTTGTGGCATTAATTGTCATAAGGCAACAAACATCGGTATGTTTAGGCTTTAGACAATTTTTCTAGATCTTACAACCTTTTTCATAAAAAGGGTATTTTAGTCATCTTTAGGTAAGATACGTATTACCCACATGATTCATAATCATATGGTTCAACATCATCAGAATGACGTTTAATTACACGCTTCCCTCCCAGAGAGACTATGTCTAGAACAACAACAAATATTAAGGATAACAGCCACACAAATATTTAGTTGAGATCTCATCACATATATCAACTATATAGTGACAACAGTCTAGTATGTTAGATTCAGTGACCTTCCAACTTTATCGGAATAACATTTATTCTTTACAATTGAATATGTCTACTAAATCTTAACAAATAACTGAAAGCATGTTCTTCATAAGAACCGGAACATAATAACATTTATTTAGTTCCTTTATCAGTTTACTAGATCCAGAATATGGTAAGTGGTACAACATTTGTTTAACCTTCCATATCTGTATTTATTCTTTCTAATTTAATCACACTCGTAAGATATCATATATCTAAGAGTTGACTTGAACTTAGATAGATTTATCTCAACTCACTTGCCTAGAATAGAAACTTCAATAAGTTCTCTATTTAAGCACATGCCCTAACTTTCCTTTCAATCCTTTAAGCACTTGTAAATATTTCTTAGTGTAGTCTTCATAAGACTTAAGAAGGATCACAAGAGCTATGTCTTTAATTTCCTTTCATAAAGAAAATCTAAAGTATATTAAATAGTTTATTTAACCTTTTGAATCGTATTCAAAACATTGACTATTTAATTAACCTTTAAGCAATGATAGAATTAAGTCGATACTTAAATCTTACAATTTTGAAAACAACCTTTCCAAAATTAGACGTGGTCATTCTTATCCAACGTTTGAATTAATTGTCATCGTATGATCGAATGATCATCTTGGATCGTATCCAATATATGACTAATTCGTTGAAACTTATTTCAAATGATTTGATTATATCATGAGCTTCCGCTGCCATTAATAATTAAAGCTTTGGAGTACTCCATCAAATATGTAGCCTCCTTGTCTCTAACTACTACAACGGGATCTCTCGTGTCATTGCTCATTTTAAAAGGATTAAAATTACTTAACCATATTTGAGAACGTTTCTCAAAAGGTAACAGTCATAATTTGGTTTTACTAATCGAGAATTAAACATAAATATAAAGTTTGCTAAAACTACAACATAAAAATAAAGATAAAAGAGTGTTGTTGTTTATACACGCAAAATCAAAAATGGTCTTTTGGTTTATGATTTTGCTCCCACTAGTCAACTACTCCCAATTGACTTTCAAGAATTATTAATTTCTTTAGTGGACAAGATCCCACTAAACTACCCCGACCCCCGCTTTGGCTGGTGGGCCGAAAATAGCATAATAGGTAGACAACTCTTTGTCAATCGTATCTTATACGATTCTTGTTGTTTGACTAGTCAACTCTTTGACAATTTTCATATTATGAAGTAGTCAAACCCTTGCCTCTAAAATCCAAACGACCCCGCTTTGGTGGTGGCCGAGAGAATTCTTAGTCAAGTCATAACCCCAATATTCGTGAGATCTCATACGATCATATCTCGATAATGACGATATACCCGAGTTAGGTCAACCCCCTGCTTTGGCTGATGAGTTGGATCCGAACAAGGGCTCTTCACCGTCATTATAATATGGGGAGGCAATTTCAACTTGATTCTTTTGAGGTGGAAGTATTTATGTAAATTAATTCACTTAATTAATTTAATTATGGTCTCATCATAAATATGTCTATCTCTATAAACATACATCCTACACATTTATCTAGATCGTGCCTAGTCATGCATCTATCGTATCATATAAAATAAATACAAGCACAAAATAAATAAATGCGTAAAGTAACTGGTATGATCATGGACTTTTCCTAGGTGCGGTTTCGAATACAAACTGACGAAACCGCGGGTCGCAATCTAAGGGTAGCTGCAACCACCAATAGGATCTTTAATGCTCCATTCTCCAATGGGATCTTTATTTTCGTCTTTCTTTGGTCTCCATCTTCTGCTCCATTCTTGTTACATTTAATTCTATCTAATAAAATAAATACACCCGCCGCACACGGGGGGAGCTAACGGGAATGGGATGAATGCAAAAAATAAACTAGGTCACGTTCTTCATAACGGCCTAGGACAATTTTTAAAACCAACAGAAAATTTAAATCATTCACATCTATCCTATCGGTCGAGTCCATGATCAATCGGGGTCCATATAATCATATTATATCTACTATATCTAATCCATACAATAAAATCTTATGAAAAAGATAAAATTAAAATTTAACTACTTGCATCTTAATTAATCAATTAACATTTAATCTATTAAATAATTTTATCCAATCAATTAACTAATTAACATTTAATTAATTAAATGATTTTAATCGAAATAAAATTAACGATTAATTTTAAACCGATTTTAATTTTAATTTTAATAAATTAGAACTATTCCAAAATAAATCAAAATTAAAATTATTTCTCTTTTGTTTCTTTCCTTTTTGATTCGTAATCAAAAGGGATGCATTTGGTTTCCTAAACCAAATTTGGCTTAGCCCTGGCCACTTTCCAAAATCAAAATTTTGGAAGTGGCTTAGGCCTAGGCCTATTCCAAATCAAATATTTGGAAAGGGCCTAGGCCTATTCCAAATCAAACATTTGGAAAGGCCAATATTATTTTAATGCCATGTGGCATCCCAATTGCCCAAACTATTTGAACCATTGGTTAGCCACATGACACAACTAAACAAAGGAGATATTAATCACAACTATGAACAATATTGAATCACAAATACACAAAACAAAAATTTGGAGATCCGCCAGCATTGACCGGTCAACCGACTGCCGGAAGCAGGTTGCCTGCTGCCGCCGCCGCCAGTCGGCCAAGCACCACCCGATCTCGTTTTTTTTTTTTCATGTATCACTTTTGCGAATCAAAAATCTTTCATCCTTTTAATTATGTGATTTAAACGATAAAATTAACTACGCTAATTAACATGCTTATTGCTTAAGCTCGAAGCTCTCTCTGATACCACTGTTAGGAAATCTACGCGGGAAAGCAGCGGAATTCAAAAATTTATTTCCTATCGACCCAAGATCGACTTCGTTTAAGCAATAAACAAATCAGTAATAGACGGTGGTTACCTTGGTTGATCTAAAAGATCGACGCTTTGACCGTCTAAGGAGAGTAGTTCTGCATAGAGCCGCCCAAGTGTTCGGCCTCTATTGCTAGTCCACACGAATAGCCCGCCGGAATCCCATCATGGATTGCTATTGGAAAACTCCGGTTGCTAGACCGGCCCTTTTCCCCTCTCTCCAACTCTCTAAAGGATGCTCTCTATTTTACACAAGAACTATTAGTTCTTGGAATTGTGTTGTACTAAAGAGCTTGACACCCACCTCCCTTTTATAATGGATGTGGCGCCCAAGAGGTGTGAAGGAGAAGAAAACATTTTTCCCAATAAAATAAGGAAAATATAATTGATTGATTTATTTCATTTATTACAATATCGCATATTAAATAAATCTAGGATATTGTCAATATCTTATATTGAATATTTCCAAGATATTGTCAATATCTTATATTGACAATATTTATCTTTTATTATATTACCATAAATCAATTTACACATGTGTATATATCACATATATATTACACAAATAAATCTATATAAATATTATATATCCATACTACACTAGTGCGCATGCATCACATATGCACACCACACACGCATGTGTGAATATATATATATATATATATATATATATATATATATATATATATATATATATATATATATATATATATATATTAATATCTTATATCAATATTTGGTAATACTATTAATTAAATTGCACAATCCAAGTGTATCTTATACACTAATAAGTTGCGCCCCCTTTAGCCATAAATTGGCTTCCGGAATATTCTTTAATTAATATAATTACTATCTTGTATTTTATTTATTCATAATAAATAAATACCACCATATTAATTAACCACTATAACCTTTATAGTCTCGAGATAAACTTTCCTTATTTGGTTATCATCTATAACCACATTTTAATCCGGCTAGATGTTCTTATGTGTGTGACCCGATAGGCTTCCGAATATGTTGGCCGCAGACACAAAATGCAAATTACGAAAATGCCCTTCATGCCTAACGATCACGGGATAGCGTCTAGCAACACACCGTGACCCCCAATCATCGGAAGAGTCAAATGCAATGACTATTACCTGTCATGTGAAACAGTTACCGTGTAACTTACAATCCTATCGCTGTAATAATATCCATACGGTCGTTAGTCGAGTGTCAAAACATCAACGACCGTATCTTATAATCTGGATATCAAGCTCTCTCGAAGTAACTCATTTACTCCCACTTTGCAAAGATTCACGAGAGTAAGACATTCCTTATAAGAAGGCCATTTCGGATATTCGATCCCAATCATAGGATACGCGATTCCCGGACGACCAATCATGTATACTCGCATGCTTCGATCATACCCAATCACTACCGCATGATCGCCCCGTGGCTAGGGGAAACCTCAATAGTGTCAAGGCATGACAATCCACACCGTGATGCCATAAAGACTCCGGTCAAAAGAATAATTACACAACCGCCACATAGTGTGACACTTATTCGTGTAAGTGGGTCAGTCTAACGTACGCATTCTCTAATACACGTCCATGTACTGTCCAAGTGTCTCTACACTTCGATAGACGAGATCTATCCCTGCCCCAGAAGACATCTAATACGTGCTAGTCTATTTGTACTATCAATGTCCTGTTTAATAGTACATCAGCCTAGAGACATTTAAGTATCAAACTTATTAAAGTGATTAGAGATCTCATCAACCATAATCGCCTATCATGGTTTCTCTATCACAGTTTAATACTAAGGAAGTTATCATATAAAAATTCACAATTGGTTCTTTAAAAGAACATATATATGACAACAGAGAAGCCATTTAATGTATGTACAAACATAAAAAAATAGTAGAAATGATCCGACCCGATCGGATCCGGTCCAACCCGATTGGGTTTAGGACACTATTCCAACAGAAGGGTGTGTTTGTTGGATATGGAGATGGAGTTAAGGGGTATAGAATTTGGTCATTAGCTGAAAATAGGGTTATACTTAGTAGGAGTGTAGTCTTTGATGAAAACTCTAAGCTTAACTCATCTGTGAGAGCCACATCTAAATCTGAAATTGGATCCGAGACTAAGAAGATTGACAAACAGGTGGAGCTTCAAGCAGAGCCTGCTGGATTAAAGGAATCAGTAGGGACAGTCAACAGTCAGCAGATCCAGAACAGGATCCAAGCCAGTATGCTGAACAAGGGTCAGCAGAGACTCAAACTGCTGATGTTGGTCAGTAGGGTATAGCTCTCAACAGAGCTAGGAGGACCAATATCAGACCTCCAAGAAGATATGGGTTTGATGAGGATATGATTGGATATGCACTACAGTTAGCTGAAGAAGTGGATGGTTTTGAACCTAACACTTACAGGGAAGCTGTGACATGTTCTAAGGCAACCCAATGGCTTGTTGCTATGGGAGAATAAACAGAGTCACTCCAAAATAATGAGACTTGGGATCTTGTCAAACAACCATAAGACATGAGGGTGGTAACTTGCAAATGGATATTCAAGAAAAAGGAAGGAATGACATCTGCTGAGGGTTTTAGATATAAGGCACGTTTGGTTGCTAGGGGGTTCAGTCAGAAAGATGGGGTAGACTATGAAGAAATATTTTCTCCAGTGGTAAGACATACTTCCATCAGGGTGCTGTTAGCAATAGTGGCATATCAGAATCTTGAACTTGAGCAATTGGATGTGAAGACAGCCTTTCTACATGGAGATGTAGATAAGGAGATTTATATGACTCAGCCAGAGGGTTTCCAAGTTCCTGGCTAGGAAGGATATGTGTGCAAGTTGAAGAAGTCCATATATGGACTTAAGCAGGCTCCAAGGCAGTGGTATAAGAAGTTTGACAGCTATATGATTCAGCAGGGTTATAGCAGGAGTCCATATGATTGTTGTGTTTCTCAAAACAAGTTGAAGGATGGATCAATCATTTATCTGGTGCTGTATGTAGATGATATGCTGATAGCTACTGCAAACAAGTCTGACATTCAAGATCTGAAGAATCTGCTCAAGGCTGAATTTGAGATGAAGGATTTAGGGAATGCAAAGAAAATTCTGGGGATAAAGATCTATAAAGATAGGAAGCAGGGGAAGCTGTTCTTTTCTCAGCAGGGATATATTGAAAAGGTATTATCCAAGTTTGGCATGTCAGCAGCCAAACCTATAGATACTCCAATGGCACCAAATCTATATTTGTCTGATGTGTTTGTTCAACAGTCAGCTGAAGAGGAAGAATACATTTCTAAGGTTCCATATGCTAGTGCAGTGGGTGGCTTAATGGATGCCATGGTTTGCATTAGGCCTGATTTGGCTCAGGCAGTCAGTGTTGTCAGCAGGTTTATGGCTCAACCAGGAAAGGAACACTGGAAAGCAGTAAAGAGGAAATTCAGGTACCTTAGGGGTACATCAGATATTGCACTTATTTATGAAGGTGGTACTCAATGTTTTGTCACAGGGTACTGTGATTATGATTATTCTACTGATGTGAACAGCAGAAGGTCTATGACTGGGTATGTGTTTACCTTGGGTGATTCTATGGTAATTTGGAAGGAAACATTACTAGGTACAGTCACATTATCTACTACTGAAGCAGAGTATATGGCACTGACAGAAGCAGTAAAAGAAGCAATCTGGTTGAAAGGGCTAGTCAATGATCTGAGTCTGCATCAAGATCAAGCTAGATTGTATTGTGACAGTCTTAGTGCAATATGTTTTGCTAAGGATAAGGATCATCATGAGAGAACCAAGCATATTGATGTTAGGTAACACTTTCTATGGAATGAGAGGAGGGTTAAAGTGGAAAAAATCAGCACTTATGTGAATCCTGCAGATATGTTAACTAAACCAGTTCCAAGGAGCAAGTTTCAGTTGTGTCTGTTAACGGTGAATTTTATGGTTTTTATCGCTTTATTCCGTAACAATATTCATCGTATTTTATTACTTTTTATAGAAAAGTAGGAGTTTAATTGAAATATTTAGGGGTTGTGTATGAAAAGGATTAAAATGCAAATTCGACCTATTTATGTGGTTTATTAGTCATTTTCTATCTATATATATATATTTCTACAGTTTGCATGTTTTTACCCCCTTGTAGATATACATTTTCGAGCTAAAAAGAGGATTAAATGGTGTCATGGATCGAGTTTATACGAAGGAAAAGAGATAAATGTGAAGTCGGTTGAAGATAGAGATGAGAAAATCAAGATTTGATTGATGACTGGACGGGCGTTTAAAGCACCAGACGGGCGTCCAGAAGGCTTATTCGATTCAAAGAAGAAAGATCTCAGGTGGACGAGCGTCCACTATTCCGGACTGGCGTCCAGAAGGAGATTTTTGATTCAGAGTTTGATGATTTTTAGCGAACGAGCGTCCGATTTTGCATAGGACGGACGACCAAGAAGACTCGGCCCGACTCGATGAATTTTGTGAAGCTTGGACGGGCGTCTACCTTTCTGGACGGGCGTCCAATAGCCGACTTAACCCTAGCCGACCTAAAATCCTATAAATAGCAGCATGTATTAAACCCTAATCGCACCATATCATACGCATTATTCATTTACTCAAACCCTAGCAGCCGCATATCCTATAGAGCAAACAAGAAGATGAACTCTTCCATCCCAACAATCATGATCACCAACATGATTGTTGGCTAAGCAATTCGCGGTGGGACAACAGAGGAACCCAATCAACAACTACACCAACTAGAGGATTTTTAGCTGCATCTTAGTGAGTTAAATTTATGATTTTTCATCAATTGAATGTTGTGATTTATCGTTTATGTTTTATTGAATCGTGAGATCGATGAAACTACCTTTTTGATTGAATTTATATGAGAATATGATTCAAGTTGTGATTTATTTCAATTGATGCAATTAATTATAACTCAAGAGATTGTTTATGATTAATGGAGTAGAGTTTGGAGACAATCTCATGATCGTGTTATGCATGTTAGTTTAGTTTTGCTTGAGAAAGAAAACGAAACCCTAGAAATTGATTAAAGGGATTTAATTGAATTCGTGATTTGATCATTACTAAAAATCGTACCTTTAGCTCACAATCTAGTTGGGGTTGGTTGGTTGATTGGTGGATTCTAGTTGCCTTGCCGCTCTTTTAATTATTTGATAAACCAATCCGTTCGTATTAATTGTGTTAGCTACGATTAGTTATCTTAAGAACTTTAGTTATTAATCGTTGTTTTCTGCATATTTCTGTTTCCAGCACGTTATCGGATGCCCGTCCACCCAAAGTGAACGCCCGTCCAGTATTGAGTTTTTTTTTTTTCTCGTTTTCTGCTATTTTAGCCATTGTTCTTAGTTTCTGTTTTATAATTAACATCAGCCTTAGTTTTAGGTAATAAATTGTGACATAATCGATATAATAATTACACCTTAATCCGACAAACATTCGACTCCCTTAGGACGACCCGGTAACACCTTTACTACGAGCCTTGCACTTGGGGTGTTCCGGTAATTATAAATTTAAAACGAGTTTTTACCGAACAAGTTTTTGGCACCGTTGCCGGGGAGTCGGTTACGGTTGTCGGATTCTTGTAGTGCAGTTTTTTGTGTCGGCAGTATTTTGGCCATAACTTTCGGTTCGAGTGTCCGTTTGGCGCGCAGGACCCCAATTCGGAAAGCTCGTTCCGACGCCGACGACATGGTGAACGGCCATAGGCCGTTCAACACCGTTTTCGAGGTCAAAATCTGCTGTTTTCCCTTCCATTTTAGCCCTAGAAGATTTCAACACGTTTTTTTTTCACCGTCTTAGTGTTTTTCCTGTTTCAGCTTTTTCGTAGGTAGGTTTCTTTTCCTGTTTCCGTTTCTTTATCTTTTCTAAATAAATAAAATAACAAAATAAAAAATAAAAATAATAATAAAAACTTTCTGAACGAGCGTTCACCCATACTGAACGCCCGTCTGCCCCCCAACTTGTCTTCTGAACGCTAGTTCAGTGACCTGAACGAGCGTTCACCTCCAGAATCCTCTTCTCTCTTCTCTCTTTCTAAACCTCTAAACCCTCTAATCTTCTCTACATTCGTTCTCATCAACCCTAAGGTTGATTTCTCCCTGTTCTGCTCTTCTGGTTTATGCAAACCAGGAGTAAGAAGGGACCTCTTATCTTTAATCCCGAACCTGAGCGATCTATTATCAGGAGAAAGCTCTTCCCTAATCCAGACATCATGGCTAACGAAGTTCCAAATCCAGATCCTCAAGCCCAAATGAATCTGATACTTCAACAGATGCATGCAATACAACAACAACAGAATCAACAAGCTGGGATAAATAATCAATTTCAACAGTTCCGTCAGAACCAGCTAAACCAATTAAATCAAGACCCCTATGCTCCCTATCTTGACCAAGACTTCTTGGAAGGGCATAGACCTATTCGCCCTCCAGACATAGGGCAAGTGAACTTCGATCTGAAAAATGGAGTGATAGGACTGGTCCAGAATAGTTCTTTTCATGGCACTGCTGACGAAGATCCTCATGACTTCTTGTCCACTTTCGTTCAAATCTGCGAAGCAGGCCACTATCCTGGTGTTGATTCTGAGATTGTCAAGTTAAAACTCTTCCCGTTTGCTCTAAAGGGTGAAGCAAACCGTTGGTTCAAATCTTTAGCCCATCATTCTCTCCGTACCCGGAATGATGTCAAAAGAGCCTTTGCTCGAAGTTTGTCTCACCTGGGACAATCATGGACATGAAAAGGGAGATAGCCACATTTGAACAACTTGATGGTGAGAGTGTGGGGAAAGCATGGGAGAGACTTAATCTGTTGATGAGGAAGTGCCCCAACCATGGATACAGTAGACATGAGCTACTAGAGTATTCTACAGAGGTGTCTCTCAACCAAATAGAGACTTCCTTGATTCAACTGCTCATGGATCCTTCCTAGGGGGAGGTGATGATGCTGCTTACAGGGTAGCTGAAACTATAGCAAAGAATAACATGTGGTCAACTCCAAAGAAGACCAATGTTAGTGGGAATAAGAAGGAATCTGCTGCGAGCAATTCTGAGACTAAGGTGTTAGTTGCTCAAATGGAAGTAATAAGCAAGCAGCTAGCCAATTTACAAATGCAGGAGCAACAAGGGCCGTCAGATGTGAATTACCTGGGAATGGAGGCGGGGAATGAGATGAATGAGGAAGTGAATTTAATGGAGAATCATAATCAAACCTTCAGGAACTTCAAACAGGACCAGAATCATTCCGGATTTCAACGTCCCAATTTTAATCAAACCAATGCACCACCTGGCCCATCCAATTCAAAACCTTCTTTCAACTCAAGTTATCAAAGACCACCACCTGGGATGGTTAATCAATCTCACAATCCTAACTCCCAAAGACCTCAAGGTGGTTGGAATCAAAACCAACATCATAACCAAACCACCTCTTGTGTTCCCCAACATAAGTTTGATGAGCTAGTAGACATGGTGAAGACCCTGGCTACTAGTGTCAAAACAATAGAGAGATAGGTTGGCCAGATGGCAGACCAACAAGCAAACAGACCCCACGGTAAACTTCCAAGTTATACCGAAAGAAATCCTAAAGCAGATATCAATGTTTGCACTGCCATCACACCTCAATGGGAGTATGGAGGCGAAGAGCTGAATGAGGTTACTTTAAGAAGTGGTAAGCATGTGGGACCCGGAAAGATGTCGGGAAACGAGTAGCCCCTCCTGACGCCATAAGTTCAGGAGGGGGCAATCAGAAGTTAAATACTGAAGAACGCAACAGTGAGGAGGAGCTTAATGATGATTCTTCGGGTGATGAAAATGATTCTGATAGAGAAATGAGGAAAAGTCAGGTGGCTGTACCCCTGACAAAGAAGAGGGAGGAAAAGTTTGTCAGATGGAAGGATAAGGAAGACGAAGCCATAAAAAATCAAGCCATGAACAATGATAAAGCCCTTCCTTATCCACCGAAGAAGAAAGAGAATACCCTCAATCATGATAGACAATATGAGGGAGTGAGGAGGATGCTCAGAGACACCAAAGTGAGTATACCCCTAGCTGAGGTATTGACTGAAATGCCCAAGTGCTCTAAGTATCTTAAGGAAGTTTGTGGAAGCAAGAAGAAGCTTCAAGGGATGGCAGAAGAAGTTTTAAGAGAATATTGCTCTATGGTTTCACAAAAAGTTGCTACTAAGCGAGGTGACCCCGGAAGACCTTCAATCTCTTGTGAGATTAAAGGCCACATGTTCCAAAACGTCTTATGCGACTCAGGGGCCTCTATAAATGTGATGCCATTAAACGTCTGCAAAAAGCTCGGTTTAGATAAAAGAATGCGGGAACGCCCTATTTCTCTTCAGATGGTAGACCGATCTAGCCGCTCAGCAGCCGGTTGTGTTGCTAATGTTCTTCTCCGTGTTGAACACTTGGTTTTCCCTACTGACTGGGTTATCTTAGACTATCCACCTGACAAAGAGATGCCCCTAATTCTAGGCCGGACCTTTTTGGACACCTCTGCCGCCCTCATCGATTTCTGTAAGGGTTAGATTACGCTTAGAGTCGATGATACATCTGTTACCTTCACACGAGGGAAAAGTCCTGAGGAAACCTTGATTGAAGAAATCTCGTTCGTTGAAGAAATTTATGAGGACGAAGAAGATGCCAACTCTGAAGAAACGGTAGAGCTAACAGAGATAGGTGTTTTAGAAGCTATAAACATTAAAGATCAAGCTGACTGTGGACCATCTTCTGTTTCATTACAGGCCATAGTCACTGACGAGTCGTCTTCACAACTTGCTCACACTGAGTCTGTCAATGAACAAGAAACATGGAGATTCCCAGCAATGAACGATGATTTCAAAGAGCTGCATCAGGAAGACTTTAACCCTGTAGAAGAGGGAGCCCTGATGGGTAGTTGGGATGAAGTGGATTTCTGGAGAGAGACTACTCATTAGGAGGTTGATGATTGGGAACAGCTAGCAGAGGAGCTAGAAGAAGAAGAGTTGAGAAAGATGATCAAGCATAAGAAGGAGGAAGTGGGTGCTGACAGAAGGATCCCCATGGATGATGTGATCCAGTACCTTTCTGGGGTTATACCTCGGGAAGATGAGGTATTCTTCAGTCAACCACTTCAAGCCCATAAGGAAAAAGGTGGCCCCTTAAAATCCAGTATTGAGCAACCACCTACCGACTTGGAGCTTAAACCGCTTCTGCAACACCTTAAGTACATTTTTCTTAAGGATGGTGATAAGTTACCCTTGATCATCTCTTCAAAACTCGAGCCCGAGCAAGAAGCACTACTGATAAAAGTGCTTGAAAAGAACATCCTCGCGTTCGGATGGCAAGTGGGTGATATTCGAGGAATCAGCCCCGATGTGTGCATGCATAAAATCCGAACGGAGGAGGGAGCTAAGAAAGTCAGACAACCTCAGTGAAGGCTGAATCCGCACATGCAGGAGGTTGTCAAGAAAGAAGTCATAAAATGGTTAGTTATGGGAATCATCTATGCAATCACCGACAGTGAGTGGGTTAGCCCCACCCAAGTTGTGCCAAAGAAGGGAGGTATTACCGTGGAAAAGAATGAAAAGGGGGAAGAAGTAGCTTTACGCCTTGTGACTGGCTACAGGGTCTGCATTGATTATCGCAGATTGAATGAAGTCACCGCCAAAGACCATTTCCCCTTACCTTTCATTGACCAGCTTCTTGAAAGACTGAGTGGTCATAAGTATTATTGTTTCCTCGATGGATATTCTGGTTACTTCCAGATAGCCATCGACCCTAATGACCAGGAGAAGACTACGTTTACGTGTCCATCAGGCACTTTTGCTTTTCGCAGAATGCCTTTCGGGTTATGCAATGCACCAGCAACATTTCAACGGTGCATGTTGGCCATTTTTGATGGACTTGTGGAGAAATGTATGGAAGTCTTCATGGATGACTTCTCAGTCTATGGCGATAGCTTTGATGAGATCTTGGAAAATCTAGATATGGTACTTCAACGCTGTGTTGAAAAGAATTTAGTGCTTAACTGGGAGAAATTCCCATTTTCTAGTAGATCCGGATTGTTCGGGACACAAGGTGTCCAGTACTGGTATTCAGGTTGATAAGGCTAAAGTAGAGGCCATTGAAAAGATGGCGTACCCGAAAACAATGAAAGAGGTACGAGGTTTTCTAGGTCATGTTGGCTTCTACAGGCGGTTTATTCAGGACTTTTCTACCATCGCCAAGCCCTTATCTAACCTTCTGAAAGATGATGTTGAGTTCTTGTTTGATGAGAAATGCAAGGAAGCTTTCAATTGCCTAAAGGCTAAGCTCATAAGTGCCCCTATCTTAATCGCACCTGACTGGACTAAGCCTTTTGAATTAATGTGCGATGCCTCTAACTACGTAGTGGGTGCAGTTTTAGGCCAGAGAATTGATAAAAAGTTCAGGCCCATTTACTATACGAGCCGCACCTTGAACCCGGCTCAATGCAATTACACCACGACTGAGAAAGAATTCTTAGCCGTCGTTTTTGCTATCGACAAGTTTAGAAGTTACCTTCTAGGGCCTCAAGTTGTGGTTTGGACAGACCATGCAGCCCTACGCTACCTTATGGACAAAGCAGATGCAAAACCAAGGTTACTCAGATGGATTCTAATTTTTCAAGAGTTTGACATGGAGATCAAAGATAAGAAGGGTAGTGAAAATATTGTGGCTGATCACCTGTCTCGCCTAGTAAATGAGGGTGGCGAAAATCACATGGAAATAGGCATCGATTTCCCTACTGAGCAATTGATGAAGCTTGATACAGTAAGGCCGTGGTATGCTGATTACGTCAACTATTTAGCAAGTGGGCATTTAGAAGAGATGACGTATCAGGTAAAGAAGAAATTTTTCAGCGACTTAAAGTATCTCGTATGGGAGGATCCATATCTTTTTAAAGTCCGCAAGGATGGGTTGCTTAGAAGGTGCGTTCCGGAGCATGAACAATTGGATATCTTGGAGCAATGTCATAGTGGTCCCGCTGGTGGGCACTACGGAGCACCTAAGACAGTCACAAAAATCCTTAAAGCTGGTTTTTACTGGCCTACTTTGTTTAAAGATGCTGAAGCCTTTTGCAAAGGCTGTGATAGATGGCAAAGAGTAGGGAGACTCAGTAATATGATGGAGATGCCTTTGAGGCCTATCTTGGAATGTGAAGTTTTTGACGTCTGGGGCATTGATTTTATGGGACCGTTTCCATCATCATGCTCTAACAAATATATTCTGGTCTGTGTGGACTATGTTTCCAAGTGGGTAGAGGCCATAGCCACCCAAACCAATGATCAAAAGTTGTAAAGAAATTCTTGCAAAAGAATATCTTTACTAGATTTGGCTGTCCTAGAGCCCTTATCAGTGATGAAGGTTCGCATTTCTGTAATGCACCACTGGATAAAATTCTTGAGAAATATGGTGTCAAACACAAAATTGGTACACCATACCACCCCCAAACCAGTGGCCAAGTCGAGGTGAGCAACAGAAGTCTAAAGCGGATTTTGGAGAAAACTCGTGAATTCCAATAGGTCCAATCGGAGTTCGAAGTTGGATGACGCACTTTGGGCTTATCGCACTTGCGTTTAAGACCCCTATGGGTACGTCACCCTTCCAAATGGTTTATGGCAAAGCTTGCCATCTACCGGTCGAGCTTGAGCACGAGCTTACGGGCTATTAAATTCTTGAATTTCGACGGCCCCTACGTGGGGAAAAGAGATTATTGCAATTGAACGAGCTCGATGAGTTCGACTCCGTGCCTACGAGAATTCGAGAATCGGTAAGGAAAGAACGAAGGCACTCCACGATGCTAAGATTAAAGATCGGGAATTCAAAGTGGGAGACATGGCTTTGTTTGTATAACACCAGGCTCCATCTTTTTCCCCGGTAAGCTTAAATCTAGATGGTCTGGCCCCTTTGAGATTCTTGATGTTCATCCTGGTGGAGCCATTACGTTGAAAGGGTACGGCGATCAACCGTTCAAAGTCAATGGTCACAGGATTAAGAAGTACTTTGGGCAAGCCAAGGAACAGCCTGAAGTACTATACTTTCAAAAGAGAAATGAAACGGTTGAGTCGTTTATTTGTGAAGAGATTCCATCCGACTTCTTTGGAGTGGATGATGACATTATTACCCCTAACTTTGCAGATCCTTCTATCGATGCTCCTGAGCCTGTTAGCATACCTCAGCCGAATCTGAGAAACAAGAAAAAGTAGCAAAGAGTCAGTGTTGTCTGGAGAGAAAAATTTCATGATCTTCTTGCGAAAACCATTTCCGTCCTAGTCCTTCTGATCTTCTCGCGAAAACCATTTCCGTCTGGAGAGAAAAATTTCATGATCTTGTTGTTGTGGCGAAAACCATTTCCGTCCTAGTCCTTCTGATTCTGACAGAGAAGTGGTTAGCCTCATACCCAAGTGGCCTGATCCAGGTTGACTTGGTTTACTCTGTCAAGCTAATGACATAAAAGAAGCGCTACTAGGAGGCAGCCTAGTCTTTTAAGTTACTTTTTAGTTAAGTTTTTAGGCCATTAGGAATAAAACCATGGTGATTTGTGTGTTGGTTATCCCTGTCCTATTTGTGAATGCTTTATGTGCCTACATGTTTACTCATATACCCCTTTTCCCCCGAGATTATATGCTATGTCGAGTGTTGCAGATACTGTTGAGCGGTTTTTGCCAGTTATCACTTTTAGTGTTGTCTGTTCGTGATACGAGCTGCAGCGGTACATTCATGTTACGGCCTGACCACTGTCAACCTACAGCCCGACAACCATTTTGACAACCAGCTAAGTATTCTTTTCTTTTATTTGCACATTCTGAGGACATAATGTGATTTAAGTGTGGGGGGTGTCTAAATTGGGTATGTTATCATGCTATATTTCTAACAATGAGTAAATGTGATTTTCTCGAAAATTTTATTGGTTTTCAAAGTAAACTTGGATAATTGTAAATCTTGAGCATGTAATTGAAACAAATGGCTTGTTAGTTGTAGTTTCCTGACAATGATTTTATGTGACTTTGAGAGATAATTATAGCATGCTTTTACTGATTTGAGATAGTATTCATTTCACACTCACGAAAGCCTTTGATATTGAAGCAAAAATTTTGAACTGTATCCTTTCACTATTTTAGTGATTTATCTTAGAGAGATTTGTTCTTAATAGTAACAGTGAAGTAACACCTAAGTTCAGAACGTGCACTGTGAATATCTGAAGGTTTGAATGTGATAAGTGAAACGTAACTAATGTTTTTGAAAAGTTGAGTTAATAATGAAGTAATTGTGTGTGTCGGAAGCTAGTCGATGATTTGAGTGCGATAGGGTATACCACGTATGTCCTATACCACTATGATGACAAAAAGCTCATGACAGTCAGAAAAAGCTGCCTTATGATTGGAGTAAGGTAGGGTATATCTCGAATGTCCTATTCTACTATGACGGGTAAGAGCTCATTCTGATGTGCGTTTAAAAGTGAAATAGTTAAATCAACTAATGAAGTATTATGAATAAGTGAAAGACAAAGTTATCGTCTATCTTATCCCCAGTAGAAACTGATAGATATGCTGTAGGGATTATCCTACTGAGTGCGCAGAAAGACTTTGTGTGGAACAATTACTGCCTATACCTAGGATAGTCATTAAAATTATCTGAGAGGATATTTGTTTGAGAGGATTGTGAAGATTGACAAGGGCTTGTCACACACACACAGAATCTATCTCTATGTTGGTATCACTTGCTATAGTTGTTGTATCTTTTGTTACGTGAGTTAGGGATCTATGTGGATTGCATGAAAGTGAGCTAGTTTTGATTATTTTGTTCGGGACGAACAAAAGTTTAAGTGTGGGGGAGTTGTTAACGGTGAATTTTATGGTTTTTATCGCTTTATTCCGTAACAATATTCTTCGTATTTTATTACCTTTTATAGAAAAGTAGGAGTTTAATTGAAATATTGAGGGGTTGTGTATGAAAAGGATTAAAATGCAAATTCGACCTATTTATGTGGTTTATTAGTCATATTCTATCTATATATATATTTCTACAGTTTGCATGTTTTTACCCCCTTGTAGATATACATTTTCGAGCTAAAAAGAGGATTAAATGGTGTCAAGGATCGAGTTTATACGAAGGAAAAGAGATAAATGTGATGTCGGTTGAAGATAGAGATGAGAAAATCAAGATTTGATTGATGACTGGACGGGCGTTTAAAGCACCAGATGGGCGTC
The DNA here is from genome assembly GCA_036785695.1 of Gentiana straminea. Taxonomy (NCBI): domain Eukaryota; kingdom Viridiplantae; phylum Streptophyta; class Magnoliopsida; order Gentianales; family Gentianaceae; genus Gentiana; species Gentiana straminea. The sequence goes on along the minus strand of JAVUPR010000224.1, from coordinate 5,055,988 downwards.
CAGAAGGCTTATTCGATTCAAAGAAGAAAGATCTCAGGTGGACGAGCGTCCACTATTCCGGACTGGCGTCCAGAAGGAGATTTTTGATTCAGAGTTTGATGATTTTTAGCGAACGAGCGTCTGATTTTGCATAGGACGGACGTCCAAGAAGACTCGGCCCGACTCGATGAATTTTGTGAAGCTTGGACGGGCGTCTACCTTTCTGAACGGGCGTCCAATAGCCGACTTAACCCTAGCCGACCTAAAATCCTATAAATAGCAGCATGTATTAAACCCTAATCGCACCATATCATACGCATTATTCATTTACTCAAACCCTAGCAGCCGCATATCCTATAGAGCAAACAAGAAGATGAACTCTTCCATCCCAACAATCATGATCACCAACATGATTGTTGGCTAAGCAATTTGCGGTGGGACAACAGAGGAAACCAATCAACAACTACACCAACTAGAGGATTTTTAGCTGCATCTTAGTGAGTTAAATTTATGATTTTTCATCAATTGAATGTTGTGATTTATCGTTTATGTTTTATTGAATCGTGAGATCGATGAAACTACCTTTTTGATTGAATTTATATGAGAATATGATTCAAGTTGTGATTTATTTCAATTGATGCAATTAATTATAACTCAAGAGATTGTTTATGATTAATTGAGTAGAGTTTGAAGACAATCTCATGATCGTGTTATGCATGTTAGTTTAGTTTTGCTTGAGAAAGAAAACGAAACCCTAGAAATTGATTAAAGGGATTTAATTGAATTCAAGATTTGATCATTACTAAAAATCGTACCTTTAGCTCACAATCTACTTGGGGTTGGTTGGTTGATTGGTGGATTCTAGTTGCCTTGCCGTTCTTTTAATTATTTGATAAACCAATCCGTTCGTATTAATTGTGTTAGCTACGATTAGTTATCTTAAGAACTTTAGTTATTAATCGTTGTTTTCTGCATATTTCTGTTTCCAGCACGTTATCGGACGCCCGTCCACCCAAAGTGAACGCCCGTCCAGTATTGAGTTTTTTTTTCTGTTTTCTGCTATTTTAGCCATTGTTCTTAGTTTCTGTTTTATAATTAACATCAGCCTTAGTTTTAGGTAATAAATTGTGACATAATCGATATAATAATTACACCTTAATCCGACAAACATTCGACTCCCTTAGGACGACCCGGTAACACCTTTACTACGAGCCTTGCACTTGGGGTGTTCCGGTAATTATAAATTTAAAACGAGTTTTTACCGAACAGAGTCTGAACTTGCTAAACATCCAAAGCTGTTAATTTGAATCTGGGAATACTCAGCTGAAGGTGGAGGTCTGTTGTGGAATTCAAATCTGAAGACAAAAAGGATTTCTAGCACTCGGTTGTACATCTGGTCAGTTTGCATGCAGTTGAAGTCAAGGAGATTTGTAATGGTTACTTAAATTTATGCTACTGAGGTCTGGTGTGGAAATTATGGTGGTTACCAGAGCATGAGGCATCTGCTGAATCTGGTGTTCGTTTGGGGCAGCAGGAAAGTTGATCAGTCTGCTGGAGCGGGGTTTGCTGATACAGGGTATCAGCACAGTGAAGTCTGATGGTTCACAGCAGACGTAAGGAACATGACTGCATGGTTTCCTAATTCGGTGGAGTTACTTCTGGGGTATTTCAGTCATTTACTGGGTTGACTGATTACTCGGTTAGGGTTGGATTCCCAAGGCTATAAATACCGTTTGTAATACATGTAATTGTAACTTTTTGGTGTTAATAAAATATCCTCGTTGGTCCATGGAGTAGTCAGCACATTGACGGAAACCACGTTAAATCTGTGTCTTCTTGTTTCTGTGTTCGCAACCTTGTTTATCTTTTATATTTACTCACAATCACCATCACTTCTTGATCGATCCGTCATAACACTAATAACCATGGAAGTTTAGTCTGGTAGACTCCGATAGCGTACACATTCGGCGGAATCCCTCCATACGTAGGGTCTAGGACTTACTTGGTGGTGTTCCACCATACGTAGGGTCCAAAGACTTACAGAGTTATTCACTTTCAGAATCCACACACATCGCGATATAGACTTGTGCCTTACCAAGAATTGATTGATGTTTAATCTTTTTACTACACAAGTATGTTTGTTATTATGTTGTTAATTAGCCACCTAAGTGTTTTCAAGTAATCTCCCTCACATATAATACTCTCTTACCTAGACCCCTAGACACGGACAAGCCCTAGAACATACACAGACATTGATTAATTTTAATTCATCAAAGCACAAGCCCTTTCATGCCCTTCCGACGGATACGAACTTCAAATCCCTTTAAGAGTACATCCGGTGGAAGCTCAATCGAGGCTTTTTCAAGCTTATTTAATGTTATAGGATCAAAGAACAACAATTAAAACTCATAGCATAGCTAAAAATCATCTTATTCATCAAAAGAGAAGTCCAGTGTGCCCACACTGGGTCTAGTGCGTACGCACTAAGCCTCTGTACGAAAAACTCGGATTATGCTCATCCAGTGCGTATGCACTGGATCCAGAGTGCATGTACGAGCTCTCTAAATGTAAAAATTCACATTCTGGTACTCCAGTTCATCCGCACTGGGCTTGGTGCACCCACACCAAGCGCTGCATCTTCCGAAACTCAGTTTTTGGCCCCTAATCGTTCTCAAACTTGTTCAACATCATAATACTCAGAAAAAGGCATAAAAACACAGCTTTTATCAATCATAACAGTTGTAGACCATTAGGAAACACAAAGGTACGATTTCTAGCATAATAATCATCACAAACCTTAAAACGAAACCTAATAAACCATAATTAACTTGTAGGAAGATCCTCTTACCTTTTAGCAAGAGAATCCAAACCAAAGCTTTCAGAAAATCTACAGCACTTTCCAAGGATTCACTCAACACTTATTTGATCAACCCCAAACTTGCATTAGACTTGATCACAAACATAGAACACAACAACTCTACGAATTTAGGAGATCTAAAACACCAACTTTGATCAAAACCGCCTATAGGGCTAAATTCATACATTTACAAAACTTTGAACTTTTGCTATCAAATTGATCCTCCTTTCCCTCTGATTCCGTTTCTCCAATCCGTTCTAAAAACCGTTAAGAATTGCTTTAGAAACTGGAAGACAAACCTTTCAGCCCTAATTGCTTCACACGGTGCCTCTCTTGTACGTAGGAAGAAAATTCTAATTTCTTTTTAGTTATGGGAACTAATGGGATGTATTTTCCTTAAATAGCTAATCCCAAAAATAATAATTTATTTTAGTAACGTTCTGGGTTTTTCTTTGATCATCAGGATGCTGTTCACTAGAACCGGAGCGGGTGCAGAAACTTCAGGAGTGCGGCGTGAGAGTCCAACGCCTGTTGTAGGAGGCGGTTTTATGACGCAGAATCCTTCACCTCACCCGAGCTACACGCCACCCCCACATACTGCGACCCCCACACCACTATTTCAGCGGAGCCCGTCACCGCGACCACATCAGAATACTACACCACGACCTCAACCAAGGTACAACTCTATCTATGGTGAACCCGGGGAAGCACCCATCCGTGTCACTGTAATATGAGACATTTCACCCGTTTATGTACCCCCAGCAACCAACACCTATCCTCCACCGATCAGTGTTTACCCTCCACCGGTAAGCCACCCCTCCCCACAAGTTTTCCACCACCAGCAACATCAGACCTACTATCCACCACCACTAGGTCACACTCCTCGATCTATTATACCCCATTCACCCCGTTTTGACCATCAGCAAGGCATTGGTTACCCACCCTACGGTTCTACCAACCACCCCCATACCAACAACAGCCTTACCAGCAACAAGTTCCTTTTGGATACCCACCAGTCCCACCAGTTAGACCGGCTTTTGAGAATGCACCGTCAGTGGATTGGTACACGAGGCTCAGAAGGAACCGGGTTCAAGACTTCATTGGGAATGTGGAACACTCAAAAGCTGAAGAGTGGGTACGGAGTTTTGAGATGCCTTGCAGGAACATAAATGTCCCTGAATCTGAGATGGCCCAATTGCCAGTTGGTTTTCTTTTGGGTGCAGCTGAAACGTGGATTGATGCTATAGAAAGTAGTAACGGTAAAGTGACAGATTGGGAAGGATTTAAGGCCACGTTTTACAATGAGTACTTCCCAACAACAGTGCAAACAGACAAGGCGAGCCAGTTCTTAAGAATTAAACAGGGTGTTCATATCACGGTATCTCAATATACCAACAAGTTCATTGAGTTGGGAAGGTTCTACCCGGAAATTATGAGAGTTGAAGAGAAGAAGATGGCTCTGTATAAGAATGGTTTATCATGGGAAATACAAGACGGCATGTTGGGATATACTCCAAGGACCATGGCGGAGATGCTGAACAAGGCTTTGGAAGTCGAGACATTTAAGAACAAACCCTCGATAGTTATTGGAGTAAAAAGACCTTTGGAGAGTAGCCAGGTAGAAGAGCCAGAAGCACTTCAGTAGCAAGATGAGAAATGGATTACGGCACCACTAAAGCACCTGGTAGTGCTTTGGTTTGTCCGAAGTGGAAAAAGAACCACTTCGGGTAATGTTGAGCAGGTTCAAATGGGTGTTACCTTTATGGAGATACGGGACACTAATCAAAAGCCTGCCCTGTAAGGAGTGGTAGGAGGAATCAAGGGAACAACCAAGAAAGGGCGAGTTGACCAACAAGGGTTTTTGCTTTGGGTGCAGCCAAACCAGGTTCCTCTTAGTTTGTTAGTGTAAGTGTAGTTTAGTTGTAAGTGTAAGTGTAGTTTAGTTAATGAACTAACTTTTAGGCACATTAGTAACAGGTAGAATAGCTATATCAACATTAATTAATGCGAGAGTGTCAAAACTTTTGTGTTAAGTAAGATAGCTTAAGCCTACCCCTTAACCTTTAGGAACCCTTTATGGACACCATCTGGGTACAATGAATTAGATAAGGCTGAAGCTTTTGGTAGAAGATTAGTTAGTGCGGTTCACTGGTTCATGAGTGTTTGGTCAGTCGGTACATAAACTCTATGAATATCTAGAATAGATATTCGACCCTTATACGGTGCCAAAACAAATTGTGATTGACTTTCAAAATATTACAAATTGTAAAAATGATTGTTTATCAACAAAAAAAATATATAAACTTGATACGGCGTATTATTTGTTTCATTATTATAGAAATAAAAATCATGTATTTTAACGTTTCCATTGAAAAAAACTTAAATAATATTTTTTTTAAAAATAGGGTTCATGAGTGTCGGGGAGTGTCGGTGCCGTGTCGGGGAGTGTCGACAGTGTGTCGGAAGCATGTCGGTGTCGGAGCGTGTCGTGTCGTGTCTTGTGTCGGACACGGCGCACGGCGACCAGATTGAAGTGTCGGTGCATCATAGTTTACTAGCCATTGTCATCCAGTTTGTATTCGACCCTTTGATTTGAACTGATTGAATTGAACATACCCCTCCCACATTTGTTATCAATACTAGCTGGAAATAGTCTATTCCCGGAAAAAAAATTGAACATTTAGTCCTGTAAATGGACACATTTTGTAATTAGGTGGTGATGATATTGTGGTGATGGGCTCGGTTTTTGCATGAAAGAAGAAGAAAGAGAATTTTTGGTTGTTTTGTGAATTGGAATGGATAAAATTGGGGTGAAAATGGAGGTTTAAATAGTAGAGAATGGGTGAAGATGGAAGAGTTTTTGTAGGATGGTGGGTAAGAGTAATGGTGGTGGAGTGATTGAGGTGATGAAGATGGGATTGAGGTGAGTGGAGTAATGAGGGTTTATGGGGAAGAAGGAAAAGTTGGGATAGTAGGAGGAAAGAGGTGGCTGCTGACATTTCTCCAGTCTACCCGTGATAGCATGTGGCAACACGTGCTTGCGAGGTGGTCCCAGAGTTTTTTCAAACCAAGAAAACAGGGCCTAGTATGCTCAAAATTTTAAGAGTGATTTCTCAATGGTGAGAGAATATTCCTCCTAGATTCACTTAGACTTCAATCCAGCTTACCCTTCACAGGACCCTTCACGATTACTACTCTAGATTGATTCTTCCTTGACTATTTTCCAAACATTTATACATTTTCTCCAACTCAAACCTAACCAACTTCACTTGAGTAGCTAACGAGTAAAAAAAAACCATCCCACCATCCATCGGCTTTTGACCTATGGATGAGGTATGAAGAAAAAATGCTCGTTTACCCTTCTGGTTAATTTTTTTGGACTCGATCAGTCTAACGGATAATAAGTAGTTCTGAGTTTGGAGTCGCCAGCTCGACTTTACTTCTGACTCTCACTTAGTCGGATTCTCAGGCATTCACCCGCCAAACATGCACTATTGAGGATTTCACGGAAGTGTGCCTCCCTTCTCTCACAATCCATGCTTTTTCTTGGTTGTTGAGGCCAAGAAATAAGCATCCATCTTTGTTATCAAGGAGGGCACCTTCTCGAACCTCTTTGTTAGGGTCTCGAGCTCTCTGCCTTGCATGCTTGGCTCTCTTGGCCTGTGTACTAGGCTTACCTCTCCTACTTTGAGTTTTTTCCTTGACGTTTGAAGGTACCACTATATTGTCCTTTATACTCAAGCTTTCACCGGGCGGGGTGGGCGGATCCATCTCTATAAGGATGGGATAGTGTGCCTCTCTTGGCGCTTGGTAGTGGTCCTTTTTCTCTTGTTCTCGAAGTAAGAGTTTCATAAAACTTGCTCACCAGCTCTTAGTACCGTAACCTCTTTCCGCACATCTTCAAAGCTTGCCTTCTCCATGCCCTTCAAATTTTCAGAATTTAAGCTCGGCATTCGGGAATATACTGGTCTATTTTTCAATAACTCTAAGATCTGAAAAGTTATGGCATCGTTATTGCATCTTAGTGTGAAAGTGCCAATTTCCATGTCTATTATGGCCTTACTGGTAGCCAAGAATGGACGTCCGAGTACCAATAAAGCTCTCGGATGCCTAGGAACATCCAAGACTAGAAAGTCAATTAGGATGTTGAAACTTCCTATCCTGATAGGGTAGTCTTTCAGCTTACCAGAGACCACATCAACCTGGCAATCGACGAATCACATTGTTACATTATGGTGCATGATAACTGGGAAATCTACCTCACAGCAAGAGAAAGCGGGATGATATAGCTACTTGACCTAGAATCGCATAGACCTAATCCTACGGATTGACCATTAATCAAGAAAGGAAGCCTAAAACTTCTGGGATCTCATAACTTTTCAATCACATCAAGGATGGGGTAATCCTCGAGCTCAGACGGAATATTGTTAGGGTCTTCCTTGGGGTTAGACTCAGAAGAAGAAATATCATATATTGGGATATGAGACTTACCCATCCTGAAGTCTTCATTTTCATCTAGGCTTTTTTCCATACCTTTTCTGGTCTAGTTTCTTCTTCCTCCAGCTTTACTCTCTTTTTGTCATCTCCATGCTGCTGCCTTATTCTGGAATTAGGAACATAACTGTTCTTTGGCGGCATCGCGCATAGTTTGGAATCTAATGCAAGGAATCTAGCTGAATGAAAATCAAAAGTGCCCCGCACATCCTGTAAGAAAAACAAAAAAACAAAAACACGGTTATCAAACTTCCGCATCAGGGTTCAGACCCAACTGTTGCGGACCTACTAATTAAAAACTAACAGAGATTAATACAGAAACACAGGGGGTTGATCAGAAGTCAGCTTTCTGGTTCTCGCTTTTGCGAGATGGCTCTCGCAATTTCGAGGCCAATTTTTATTTCTTCTGATCGTAAAACTGTACATGAATCATGCAGAAACGACTCAAGACTCGAAAATAAAATAATCTACAACAAATAGAAAGATCTTAATTAAAACTAATAAATTTATTATCCACATTGGCCATTGTCCCCGGCAATGACGCCAAAAAATATTCACCCCTAAAGACGTTAATTAGAATTTTTCTCTTATTCATCTTCATGTGGTTTGATTTTGTTTCTTCTTCTGTTATGTTATCTCATGTGCTTTTCTACTCTTTTTTATAATAAAATTACTTTTTGTTTCTCTTTTGTAATTAATTCACGTGCCATTATGATAGTAAAAAAACATCAATCACACACATACAAACAAAATATCAATCACACACATTCAAACAACCGGTGGGCATCCCGGGCATCGCACGACGAGTTGTAATGAGATTCTGTCACATTTTATGCAAAAATGTTTGAAGTTGCCATTTTAGGAAGAGGGGTAAGATAGAAATTTACAACTATATGTAAGTTTTTATTTTTTATTTTTGAGGGGACCAAATGTATGTTCAAAACTGGATTATGCTCGGGGGAGTACAAGCATCTCCGCTCAATTCCGACCAGCCGCTTCACTTCCTGAAATCGAATATCTTCTAAAATTGAAAATGGAGAGAATTCAGAATCTTAAGTTTGTAGTTTTACAGTATGTATCCATGGGCATAATCGGAAACCCTTCCTCATCAAACTCGGAATCTTCAACTGATCCAAGGCTACCTCAAGATCTGATTACCGAAATCCTTTTATGTCTTCTGATTAAATCACTGGTGATTTTCAAGTGCGTTTAATAACAATGGATTTCTTTGATCTCAAGCGCTCACTTTATTAAGTCCCATTTGTCCACATCCTCAAAGGAATGTAAGTATTTTACTAATCAACTTTCATTCACTGCTCCTTATTTTGGTATGAAGCATTGCTCTCTTTATTCTGCATTGCATGGCCGTTTTACCGATGCTTACGCTATGGATTATCCGTCAAAGGAGCCAGTAATGTGTATCTTCTGGATGCGTATCTTTTGAATGTGTATCTTCGGATTGTTGGTATAGTTAATGGATTGGTTTGTTTAGCTAGTGGGGTAGAAGATTTGTGTTATGGCGGATCGATCAAAAAATGATGGTGATTGTGAGTAAAGATAAGCAATTAACAAGTGAACAAACACATAAACAAGAAGAACACAGATTTAATGTGGTTTCCGGTAGTGTGCCGACTACTCCACGGACAAACGAGGATATTTTATTTTCATGAGAAAGTTACAAGTTACAATTAATACAGACGGTGTTTAAAGCCTTGGGAATCACACCATAACCGACTAAACAATCAAACCAGATAATGACTGAAATACCCCAGAAGTAACTTCATCAACAGAAAACCATGCAGCAGATGTGTTCTCTAAGTCTGCTGTAAAACAGCAGACTCAACTCCAACAGCCTCAACTTCAGCAGGTTGATCAAACCTGCTGATCTACCCTAGCAGAACACCATATCATAGCTTCCATATTAGACTTCAATAGCATAGTTTAGGTCACAATTACAATTCTCCACATTGACTTCAACAATTTGCAAACAAACCAGATGCACAAGCAAGTGCCAGAATTCCTCTTTGTCTTCAGATTTGAATACCTCAGCATACCCCCACCTTCAGCTGAGTACACCTAGAATCAAACTAATAGCTTTGGATATTTAGCAAGTCCAGACACAACTAAACTTGCCCTTTGGAACTGGTTTAGTGAACATATCAGCAGGATTCACATCATTGCTGATCTTCTCCACTTAAAATTTAAGACGTGAAATGCGTTTTTAGTATATTTTCGTGAATTCTTGAATTAAACTATGTTTACTCAGTTTAATTCAAATTAAATACTTTGACTAACTGTTTTTACATAAATGATAAGTAAAAAGGCGGTAGGAACTAAAATGAATAGTGCAGTAGCAATAAATGCAAGAATATTGACTTCCATAATATAAATAAAGAAACAAATTTAACAATAACTGACTGGTCGTAGGTTCAAATCATACTTGGTGAGAATTTGGAGTTCTGAGGGAGCAGCTCCATTTTTCACCCAAAATTGGTCCAAATATGCAGATGTGAAGAAGTGTCTAACCAAAATACCTAACAATCATTAGCTCTCCCTGAAAAGGAGGTGATCCAGCCGCACCTTCCAGTACCGCTACCTTGTTACGACTTCACTCCAGTCACTAACCCTGCCTTCGGCACCCCTCTTGAGGTTAAGGTAACGACATCGGGCATGGCCAGCTCCAATAGTGTGACGGGCGGTGAGTACAAGGCCCGGGAACGGATTCACCGCTGTATGGATGACCCGTGATTACTAGCGATTCCGGCTTCATACATGCGAGTTGCAGCCTGAAATCTGAACTGAGGATGGGTTTTTAGGGTTAGCTCAAACTCACAAGATTGCGGCCCTTTGTCCCGGCCATTAAAGCACATGTGTCGCCCAGGGCATGATGACTTGACGTCATCCTCACCTTCCTCTGGCTTATCACCCGCAGTCTGTTCAGGGTTCCAAACTCAATAATGGAAACTAAACACGAGGTCGGGAAGCACACACTATAACAAAAGGCATAAATTGATTGATAGCATACTCAATCAAACGGATGATTTTTTCCCCAACTACAGATCCCATACTACCTCCCATAAATTGAAAATCCATAATGCTGTGGGAATGCCATTTATGTAGTCTATGCCTGTTCGAATAGCCTCAGTTAATCCTGTATTTCTTGGATAAGAATCAATATGACCCTCCTATCATTCCTCAAAAATTGGTACCTAACATCAATGTGCATGGTTCTCTCATGCTGAACCTGATCCTAAGCCAAACATATTGCACTAAGACTGTCACAATACACCCTGGCTTGATCATGATGCATACTCAGATCATTGACTATCCCTTTTAACCAGATTGCTTCCTTTGTTGCCTCTATCAGTGCCATGTATTATGCTTCAGTAGTAGATAATGTCACTGTACCATGTAAAGTTGCCTTCCAACTTATTACAAAGCCACCCAAAGTAAACACATACCCAGTCATAGATCTCCTGCTGTCCACATTAGTAACATAATCAGAATCATATTACCTCATGACAAAACATTGAGTACCACCCCTATAAATGAGTCCAATATCATATATAACCCTAAGGTACCTAAATATCCTTTTCACCGCTTTCCAGAGTTCCTTTCTATGTTGAGCCATAAACCTGCTGACAACACTGACTGTCTGTTCCAAATCAGGCCTAGTACAGACCATTGCCAATTGCTCAAGTTCAAGATTCTGATGTGCCACTATTGCTAACAGCACCCTGATTGAAGTGTGTCTGACCACTAGAGAAAATATCTGTTTAAAGTCTACCCTCTTTTTCTGACTGAATCCTCTGGCAACCAAACGTACCTTATATATGATGTCCTCAGCATATGATATTCCTTCCTTTTTCTTGAAGATCCATTTGCAGCTGACCACCCTTCTATCCTGTGGTTGTTTGACCAAATCCCAAGTCTCATTCTTCTGAAGTGACTCTATTTCTTCTCCTATGGCAACAAGACAAGGAGATGCCTCAGAACATGTCACAAATTCCCTGTAAGTATTAGGTTCAAAGCCATCCACTTCTTCAGCTACCTATAGTGCATATCCAACCATATCCTCCTCAAACCCATAGCTGCTTGGAGGTTTGACATTGGTCCTTCTAGCTCTACTGAGAGCTATACCCTGCTGACCAACATCCGCTGTTTGAGTATCTGCTTATGCTTGTTCAGCAGACTGGCTTGGACCCTGTTCTGGATCTGCTTATTGTAGACTATCCCCTGCTAAGTCTTTTAATCTAGCAGACTATGCTTGAAGCTCCACCTATTTTTCAACTTTCTCAGTCTCATATCCAATTTCAGATTCAGATGTGGCTTTCATAGATGAGTTCAGCATTTCACCAAAGACTACACTCCTGCTGAGCATAACCCTATTTTCAGCTAATAACCAAATTCTATACCATTTTACTCCATCTCCATATCCAAAAAACACTCCCTGCTTGGCTCCAGGCTCAAGTTTACCTTCACTAACATGATAGTAGACTATGCTACCAAAACCCTTAGATCTAAGTTGTCTGCTGATTTTCCTGACCAAATATCAAGTGGTGTTTTGAGCTTGATCCCAGTGTGAAGCACCCTGTTGATTATGTAGCATGATGTGTAAATAACCTCTACCCAAAATCTTCTTGCCAGACCAAAATTGGACAGAATGCACCTTGACCTCTCCATAAGAGTTTGATTCATTCTTTCTGCAACACCATTCTGCTGTGGAGTATCTCTGACAATATTGTGCCTACAAATGCCTTTATTCTTGAAAAATTCATCAAACTCAGACCAATAGAATTCCACTCCATTATCAGTTCTAAGTCTCTTAATCTTCTACCCTGTCTGATTCTCAGCCAATGCCTTTCACTACTTGAAGTGCTCGAATGCTTCACTCTTGTACTTCATCATAATTACCCAAACCATCCTTGAGTAATCATCTATAAAAGACACTAAATTCCTATGACCACCCAGTGACTCCACCCTTGAAGGTCCTTAACAATCAGAATGGACATAATCAAGTGTCCCTTTTGTGATGTGATTTGATTTTGGGAACTTTCTCCTATGTAGCTTCCCAAACACACAGTGTTCATAAAAATCCAGCTCATTGACCTTATGTCCCCCAAGTAGATCAGAATTAGACAGAATTTGCATCCCTCTTTCACCCATATGACCCAATCTCATATGCCACAACTTAGTCAGCTGTGACTAGTGAACCTCTAAAGATGTTACAACAACAGAACTTGATACATTAGACCCTTGTAAGATGTACAATGTCCCATGTCTGATACCCTTCAGAATCAAAACTGAACCCTTATAGACATTCACTACTCCACCTTCACCCCTAAACTTGAACACTTTGATGTCTAGTTGACTATGTGATATCAAATTCATGGTCATCTCTGGAACATACCTAACCTCATTCAGTGTGTAGAATTTACCATCATGTGTCCTCAATTGAACTGATCCAATCCCATCTATTTAGCCATTGTAATATGGCGTCCATCCATCTACTGATAAGTTGAAAACCACTCCATGTTTGGACATATATGACAAGATGCCCCAGTGTCTAGACTTCACACATCTCTGTGCCCTGCTGACTCTGAAACTGCTAAGGCCAGTTCTTCTTTAGAGTTGGTGTCTTGTTCTGCCAAAGCAACGGTACCCTGCTGAGTACCCTAATGCTTCTTCCTTTTTGGAAATTCAATTTTCCAATGTCCCTGCTCCTTTCAGTAATTACAGACATCTTTAGCTTGAGGTCCCTTGGAAGTTCTCTTGGATTTCTTCTTTCCTAAATTCCTGGGGCCCTACTGATTCCACTGGCCACAAATCCAGCAGACTGACTGTCTATCCCCGAACAAGATGCCTTATACCATAGCTCTCAAGCATGGAGTGATGATCTCACATCCTCCAATGACACTGAGTCCTTCCCAACAATTAAGGACTACACAGAGTTCTCATATGATGTAGGCAATGACACAAGTAGGATCAATGTTGCATCCTCATCTTCAATCTTCACATCAATATTCCTTAAGTCAAGCAATATTTTTTTTTAGTTGATCTAGATGAACCCTCAGCTGAGTGCCCTCATGCACCCTTAGGATGAACAGACGTTGTTTCAATAACAAATTAATGGTTAGAGACTTTGTCATGTACAGACTCTCAAGCTTGGACCAAAACTTCTCTGTTGTGTCCTCTTCAGGAACCTCTGTGATAATATCATCTGACAACCACAACATAATTGTTGAATGTGCTTTCTCTTCTAGGCTGGCTCTCTTAGCAGCACTTCCTTCTATTGATTTAAATAAGGGACCCTATAATCCATGTTACTTCAACAAAGCATGCATCTTGATCTACCACAGACTAAAATTGTTTCTTCCTGTGAACTTGTCAATCTTGACGTTTAAAGAAGACATATTTCTCACCAAAAAATCTTGTGTAGATCCCAAATCCTAGCGTCCATTATGACCTTGGTGCCAATCTACCTTGCATAAAACAGATAAAAAGATTTCATGATGAACCTGGATGCTTTGATACCAGTTTGTTATGACGGATCGATCAAGAAGTGATGGTGATTATGAGTAAAGATAAGCAATCAACAAGTGAACAAACACAGAAACAAGAAGAACATAGAATTAACGTGGTTTCCAGCAGTGTGCCGACTACTCCATGGATAAATGAGGATATTTTATTATCATGAGAAAGTTACAAGTTACATAACACAGACGGTATTTGTAGCCTTAGGAATCCAACCCTAACGAACTAAAAAGTCAAACCATGTTCTCTAAGTCTGTTGTAAAACAACACACTCAACTCCCGCAGCCTCATCTTCAGCAGGTTGATCAACCCTACTAATCGGCCCTAACTGAACACTAGATCATAGCTTCCATATCAGACTTCAACAACATAGTTTAGGTCACCATTACAATTTATATATGTGGAATCCGGTCATAAGAAAATCTAAGCATTTGCCTAGTTCAAAGTTCAATCGTAAAGATTGTATCTTTGTGGCCAATGGCTTTGGTTAGGATGACTCAAATGATGATTATAAAGACATCATAGCGCCGTCTATATATGAAATTGGAAAGAAAATTGAGTTTAGCCCTGAGGTTATTGTTTATAGTCTCCCGGAGGATTCATAGAGGTTAATTAAGCATATCAATGGTGGGATTCCTTATGGTAATACTGGAAAATATGATAATAGAAACATCTTTTGGGCCGACCCTCCAAGTATTGTAATTTCTAGTCTAGATATGGCGGGTGAGGAGTATGAGTTAGTGCAAGGTCCTGATTATGAAGCCAGTGTCGATAAAATGGAACTCAGAGTGTTAGGTTGTCGGCTTTATGTGCTTTGTGACTACAAGACAACAAAAGTGGATTTGTGGGTGATGGATAAGGATGGAGGAGTTGAAGATTCTTGGTGTAATGTGATTTCCATTCCTTATTATGATGTTCATCGTTGTTGGAGCATGCATCATCTTCTTTGCATTTTAAGGAATGGTGACATTGTTTAGGAAGATGAATAAGGTGTAATCTTGTAAAATTCTAAGAGTACACACTTTACGTATATTATGGATTGCAGTTCATATTATGAAGTTTTCGTGTATGTTGAAAGCTTGGTTTCACCTGCTGATGGATCATGATTGTAGTAGTGCTAAGTAGCTCTAATGTTAATCAATGTGGTTAGATTCAATTTGTAAAATGTTTTAAGACATTGTTATGAACATTTGGCCCTCTTTGTAAGAACCGGAATGATTGATCTTTAATGTAAGTTGTGTTTGTGTAATGAAGTTCTTGCCTACTTCATTGAGAAGTCTTGTGGTTGGAGTTCATTTGTATAAATCATTGGAACATATTAAACTATAACCTCTCATCCATAATTTACCCTAACCCCTTTACACCACAAAAAAACATTCCTTTTATATTTTATGATTTTCTTGATTCTATTTAAAAAGTTATTTTTCATCGATTATACTTTCCGAAAAAGCGGCACATTTGGCGTCTCTAGTCTCATATTGATGAATTTTATAGAATTATAAACTGAAAGTAAAATGCATAATTATTATTGATGAACTTAAAGTTACAAGTTAGATTACTTTAGCTGATCATGGGGTATTTATAACTACATACACCTTATGAATCAGTTAGAAGTAAGTTACAAACGGTTATTACAACCTATGACTGAATAACCGCTTTCTACATTACACTTTACTAGACTACTCAGCCGGTTGCTGTCTGGATACTGTCAGCAGGCTGTTGTTCCTTTATCAACAGAGTGTATTAGATGACTACACTCAGCATTCCCTCGGTGAAGATCCTAGCCTTAACTTCATACAAGTAGTGCTTGCAAATCTTTAGGGCAAACACTACCACTGCCAAATCTAGATCTTGGGTTGGATAATTATTTTCATGCACCTTTAACTGTCATGATGCATAAGCGATCACTTTTCCTCTGTGTATCAACACAAAACCTAAACCTTGTCCTTAACCATCAGTATAAACGTCGTAATTAACAAAGATCTCCGGATCTGCCAAAACTGGGCCAGTAGTCAACTTCCTCTTCAACGTTTGGAAAGCATCCTCGCACTCCCTTGTCCACTCAAACTTCACATTTTATTTTGAGTGAGCCAGGTAAGTGGTGTATCTATCACGGAGAAGTCCTGCACAAACTTCCTATAATAGTCTACCAAACCGAGAAAACTCCTAACCTCTGAAACTGTAGTCGGTCTGGACCACTTCTCGACTGCTTCAATCTTTGCTGAATCAACTTGAATGCCATCTGACATGACGCAAGAAACTAACTTGATTCAACCAGAAGTCACACTTTGAAAAATTAGCATACAACTGGTTCTTCTTCAAAGTATCAAACACTATCCTCAGGTGTTCTTCATGTTCTTTCTCATCCTTTGAGTATACTTTGATATCATCTATGAACACTATCACAAAATTGTCCAGGTATGGCATGAAACACGTTGTTCATACCTCGTACTGAAGCCGTCTTCGGTATATTTGCTACCTTGATCTTCAACTAGTGATTACCCGACCTAAGATCAATCTTTGAGAAAACACTCTTGCCTTGCCGCTGATTAAACAAATCATCAATCCTTGGTAAAGGATACTTCTTCTTGATGTACGATTATTTAGCGCTCTGTAGTCTATACACATCCTCATGCTACCATCTTTCTTATTAACGAACAGAACAGGGGCTCCCCAAGGTGAAGTACAAGGCTGAATTATGTTCTTTTCGAGTATATCCTTAATTTGAGCTTTCAACTCCTTCAATTCAGTCACTGCCATTCTGTAGGGTGCCTTAGCAACTAGTGCCACTCCGGGTACTAGATTGATCTCAAACTCTATTTCTCTATCCGGCATGTTTCCCGGTAACTCTTCCGGAAACACATCAGGGTATTCCTTTACTACAGGGGTTTCCTTAACTTAGCCTTCACTTGTTCCATATCCACTACGTATAACAAGTAGCCTTCACAGCCCTTTTGACAAGCTCTTATTGCCTTACCGCAGATATTATAGGATGACCCGTCTTACTTGGCTTGTAAACATTACCCTGATAAGTCTTATCTGATTTCCTGGGTATCTTAAAGGTCACTCTCTTTTCTCTACAATCCAGGCGAACGTAACTCTCGGATAGCCAGTCAATTCCAAGAATTACATCAAAATCAGAAAAGTCCAAAACTTTGAAGTCACTTTTGAATCGACAAGATCCAACTCGAACTTCCACTTGAGGTATCGTCCTAGTTAACTTAGTTACCTTTCCTAGTGGTGTAGTTATTTCTATTAGTGAAACCATCCGCAACGGAAGCGATTTAAGGATCTAGATCTATAATTTACACGTAAGAAATAACTAGATCTACTCTACAAGGGGGTTGTAGAACATACCTCTTGGATCTCAAAATCCAAGTAGAAGAACCGCAATAGGAAGAACAAAGGATGGTGTGAAGAGCACCACGATCTTCCGCACGTGTGATCCAAGCAACTCCCGATGGAAGGAAATCCTAGTCTCGAATCCTCCCGATATGCTGCCCGGAAAACCTCCAAGATTTTCCTCTCTTACCCTTGGCCGAATTTTCCCTTCTTCTCTTTAAGAGATAGAAGTCGAAATTTGTAGTGTATTTTAGGCTTGGGAGAACTCTCTTTATATAGGAGAGTAATCCTTGTCCTCCAATGATTTATTAATTAATGCAAAATCAATTATAATAATCCTATTAAATAAAAGATAATCCTAGAACAAATTTAGAATAATCTTTATCTTTCTTATTTACCATAAAATATTTATCTAATAAATATTTTGTGCACATGTCTTATTAATCCACAAGAAAACAATTTCTTGTTCATTAAAACATGCTATGGCCGAAACTTATATTGTGACCTAGTCACCATGATTTTCGACTATACACACTAAATTGTGCCAAGATTATGAAAAATGTCTTTTTCACATATTTAATTATTTAGCCCAACTAATTTAATAGTCTACTAAACAATTAATTCACATATCGCTTTAATTAAATTCTAACAAGAACTAAATTAATATTATTAGGATTCGACGTCCGAGAATAGCTATGCTATATTGGAGGCACGTCGGGGACCATGGACTAATAATCAGCGGCTTCGATAAATCAAATAAATAATTATCTTACGAACAGAATAATTATATTTGATAAATCAATCACAGGAATATGCCACCATAATCCCGTGACTGCACTCATCCGATTATGAGATTATATTTATCTCCTCACGAGAATGATAATAAGCGTCCATTGATATAATCATTACATATGGATTAATCTTCCATAGACTGTTCATTCTAAATCGGGAAGTTACCGTTAACCCTTTTTAGAACCTCTTATCATTATTTACCATTAACCCCCTAGTGATCAATTAATTCATACAACTCACTGGTAGCTAATCAGTGTAATATGAACTCGTACGATCGATCAGTTTCTAGGATTAACAAATAAGGGAACTGTCTATCTACTTCCATAAATGGAAGGAATGGATTCCGTATATGTGATCACACAGACTACTCACTCAATCCAGTACAATGCCAAGATGGGGTAATTCAGATCACAGACTCAGTGTAATCCTTAACCGTCAAGTCAAACCTCATACTGATTCAAGCAGTTGACTGTGATCACCTCAGGATTAAGATATATCCATAAATATGATCATCGATTGATTCGATAAGGCTTCTCGATTACGGAATTATATCGTGAACTCTAATCAAATCGTTCCAGACCTATATGATATATCTATCACATATAAATGCCCCACTAGGTTCTCTTAACCGAAAGTCCGGATAAGACAATCACACCTATTGTGTTCTGGGCGCATTAATGGCACGTTAAAGGAGAGACCCGATACTCTCGATTAACTTCACTACGGGCTAATTGTATTTTAAGTACATCTTCACTAACTCAATCCTCCCGTGTATATCCCATACACTGAGTTAAGTGATTACACAAACGATATACTTTAGGGTTTTTTGTAGTGTAAATACTATTGTCACATCGGTGAATATGAGAATAATAAATATGAATAAAAATATCATTTCATTTATTAAATAAAACAATTACAAAATTGTCTTTCGGGCATTACACCTAACCACTTGCACGAAAGCATGTGATTAATTTTTTTAGAGCACACCCTATTATTTAAACTACAACAAACTACATCTCCCACTTGCTCTAAAGCAATGGAGACCCATTCCCGTATTCTAGTTCCCATTAAGCATATCATAACCATTGTAGATGACAAAGTACACTCCGAGTGTGCCGTCGTAGGATAGGTCAGTGACTTGGGGAGTACCTACATCTAAATATCATGGGTCTTAATGATTAGTCAGGTTGTCGGCTCGAGACGATCCATAGAATCGAAACGTTACCGGTCCATTAAATCATGTGGTACTTTCCCAATATGCTTTTGACCTCTAGTGATTTCGAAAAACCTTATAAGCTACCCCTTCATCATTTGCACAATGATGTGGTATCGTCTTCCAAATCTAGAATCACTCCCAGATATGAAATGGAAATCCTTAAGCTATATCGCCTCTCTAGCTACTACAAAAGCCGCTAATCACCCAACTAGTTAAAGTTGAGTTGGCGTTGCTGGATTCCTCCAGGCAATAGCTTCAACACAAGAGTAAACACTGAGCCCGAGATCGACTTTATGATCATCCTCAATCTGACTTAAAATCAAAATCAGTGTATCACACATATCCAAGTTCACACATGAATATGTCCACATATTATTCCTCGTTCTCTCAAAATACTAAAGGACATACTAAACTTGCTTTGTTAACCGCCGAATCTAAGATTCGATCAAAGTTGACTTTCAATAACCTGACCATCTCTTACTAGAAAGAGAATCTATCCCATTTCTCTTGATCCGAAGATTTAAAGAGTCATTCCTAAGGCATAGGGTAGAACTTCCTCGTTGAATGTTGCATACACAGATGTATCATCTTAACCAATAAGATGGATGGGAAACCAGTGACTGATTCTAATGAATTCGACCGAGTCAAACTCTTTAGGATGTTGTCCAAATCTCTGTTGTAGAGAATTGTGGCATTGTCAGATTCTGACTTCAGATAACACACCCATGTTGATTCCAACTGGTGCAGTGTTATCCTTCACAAACACTAATATATGTATATATTCACTACTGTACTAAAATTGATATCCAGTCTACAAAAGGCTTATCAATATTCTGGTCAAATCCACATATTGTAGAAATATATGTCTTCCAGTGACCGAGAAGTTTGCTTTTTATCCAGTCTACAAAAGGCTTATCATCCAGTCTACAAAAGGCTTATCATCCGTTTGTTTGGCAAGAAAGTCTCAGGGAGTCACCCCTATTTTCTGATTTTGAACGAAATCATGCAATACTAAGTGGTAAGAGAGTCCAAGGTCTGATTAACTCTCTACTTCTTAGGGAATTACCCCTAGACCACTCAAGCTTCGCTCTGAATGATAAAATTTCCTATTCATTCTACTCTTTTCCGTGTAGATCCAATTACTCCCACTGGGCCTGAGACGCTCAGGTGGTTCTACAAGAGTATGAACAGAACTGGAGTACCGAACTCCATTCATAGGGTTATGGCTATTAAACCAACCTCTATTATCAGAATCCTATACTGCTCACAAAAGAGCCATGGGTCATCAAACGATCCTCAGACTACAAAGTCCGCAGAACCCGGAATGGGTAATGGATAAACCGTACTCCCAATACTTACTGGGTGGATCGAAATTCTGATCTAGTTTAGTAGTGTTTTACTGTTATCACCAACAACCGATGTTGGATGTGGTCTGATTCTAATCAGTTAGTAACTACCTTGAGTAAACGTACTTCAAGGTTCAAGGTTTTGCTATTCATGGACTCTATCAGAAAGGATGCAACAGTATAACTGTACCTTCCCGATTTCAAGAATCCTATATCTAACCTTTATACACAATAGGTTAAAAGATACATCATGAATGGTCATTGACCGAACGTATGCGCGAAATTCCAAGTCTTACCTTCAAGCATCGTGTGCTAAATGCTTATATTTATGGAAGTGGGGTGACCCGAATCCACACCTTATCCGTAAATTCCAAAGCATATTCTAGGTAGACTTCTCAGTCTTACATTTCAATGTAGACGGTTATTTCGCTTCTAATATCTTTATTGAGTTAAGCAGTGTATTGTAGCTGTTGGACTTATTTCTGAGTTTTAGTGATGAGTGCCAGACTAACTGTTATAGTGCAAAGGCAAAAAGATGTCTAGATCATATGTATAGGTTTATTAGAGTTTGATCTTTGAATAGGTTTGATCAAACAAGTACTGTAATGGTCAGCTGATTTATAACAGCAGACTAGTCTATATCAGTAAGGTAGATAGGTCAGTAGACTAGTCAGGAACCTGCTGAAGACTGAAGGCTGAGGGCTCAAACTCAGTTAATGAAGGCTAAGGGATCAAACTTAGTAATTTAAGTCAAGGATATGGAATCAGAATTTAGGCAAGTCTGTGATGACCTAAACTGATTACATATACCTTGTGTACAAGGTCTAAGTTCCTTAAGTTGGATGGTGATTGGAACTTAGTTATTTGCAAAAAGGTGTAATCTAACTTCACAAATAAAAGTTAGATAAAAGAAGTCTACTGCATTGTGTTTTAAACACAGCAAATTATAGTTCGGCAGACTGATAGGTATTTCAGCAGACTGATGAACCTGCTGATATATATACCTCGATTAATTCAAGATTACATTGGAAGATTACATGGATAAGGACAGCCAACTACCTCTAATTTATCAAACAAATCAATGGCTAAGATTAAAAATACGTTGGGATGATTCAGGACATTATCCAATGGTCACAAGTCAAAGGGTGGACAGACTGCATTCTGTCAAAAAGGATTCTGACACTGTCAGTCCTATGAATAGTGACAGAAAGCAAGTCAAATGGGACAAAACATGGAACGGATATATTTGAATTTCAAATACAAGTCACATGGACTCCTACCTATAAATGGAGGACTTCCAACTCAGAAAAAGATGATGAACTTTTAGAGAAAAATATAAGAGATAATTCTGAGCTGCAAAAACACCCTGCTGAACCTACTGAGCTTAAGGCTACTGATCCCGAGATAATCTTCAAGTGTATTCTGTATTCAAGCTACATCATGTTTACACACTTGAAGACAGCAAGTTGCTGATTATATCATCCTAATCAAGCTGCTGCAACTGAATCATTTACTTGATTCAATCTTTATTTTACAAAGAACCTACTGAAGACAGTGAAGCATCTGTTGGGTGTGAAAGACTGTTGTTTGTGGTGGAGCTGGTGAAGAGGCAATTCTACCCTTCAAGGACAAGTGGAAGACTTTGGAGCAGCAATCCTACATGTTCCAAGTGTTCAGTTTGTGAAGCCATAGTTATTGGTGAAGGACAAGCAACTTAGGAATCTTCGTAACAGCTACATCAAAGATCTCTAGTGAATTACCTCCAACATCATAGGAGAAGAGTGGACTGACAGGATTACACCACCTGGAACCACTATAAAATCTGCCTACTTACTTTCTGCACTTACATTCTGCATTTAGTTTCTTACACACATCAATCTACCGAATCTAGCAACTGAAATCACACACATACACTACTGAGTATCTAATACTTAGTATCATATTTAACAACAAGTAATAAGGCTTAATTTTGATATAATTCCGCTGCACAAATTCAGTAAACTCAACCGTCGTCGAGACTACGTGTATCGGCGGGCTGCGAGGTATCGACGGACTGCGAGGTATCGCGAGGCTGCCGAAGTTGCTGAATTTGTTAACTCCAAAGTTTTAAGTGTTAAGTTTATTCACCCCCTCTAAACTTAACCAAAGCCTTTTCAAGGGACCAACAATTGGTATCAGAGCAGTGCTTCTGTTCTGAAGTAATCCCACTTGTTGTGCTTGTGAAAATACTTTGAAAACTTTTTCAAATCACTATTTTTCAAAGACCTGCATCATGGATAACACCCAGTATGCTAGAACTATGCTGATGTGTTCTCTAGATAGATTTGATGAATATAAACGTCGAATGCAGGCTTACCTTGCTGCAACTCAAGGTGAAATGATGGATGTGCTAACAGATGGACCACTGGAGATTATCAAGGCAGTAACCGTGGGTGATGTGACAGAGTACATTCCAAAACCAAAAAAAGAATGGAATGCTGAAGATAGAAAGAGAGCAAACCTCAACAATATTGCTATTGATATCATTTATAGAACCTTGGATAGCAATATGTACATGAAGGTTAAAGATTTCAAGACGGCAAAGGAACTTTGGGACAAAATACAGTTGATCTGTGAAGGCACTGATGCTATCAAGAAGAACAAAATCAGTGTGGCCAAAAAGAGGTTTCAAAAGTTCAAAATGCTGCCAAATAAAACCATTGAGCAAATGGAGTCAAGATTCAATGCTATCCTGGATGAACTTACCCTACTGAGTGTAAGTTATTCAAAAGAAGAAATAAACACAAAAATCCTGGAAGCATTACCTGACAAAGAAGTTTGGGAGATGAAAGTCACTGCAATAGAAGAAATTAGAAAGCTGCATGAAGAGGATACCTTCAAATTATTCTCAGATCTTAAATCTTATGAATTCAGCAAGAGATTGGTTTTTACCACTGAAAATGGGGAACCAAAGACAACTGCATTGGCTGCTAAACATCAAGAAGAGACATCAGGAGCTCAAGATGATCTGCTGGATGAAATGCAAGAGCAGATTGCCCTACTGAGCAAGAAAATCATGATGATGAAAGGTGGAAAGGGTTCTCCAAGGAATTTCAACAAGAAATTCAGTGAAAAGAAGAAAGAAGAACCAAAGAAAGACAATAATTATATATGCTTTCATTGCAAGAAACCAGGACACTTCAAACCTGACTGTCCTGAGTTAAAACAAAGTAAGGAACCTGATTATCTGTGCTTCAATTGCAAAAAACCTGGACATTTCAGACCTGATTGTCCATACCTACTGAAGACCAAAAGCCAACAAAGAAGATATGGCAAGAGGTCTATGGTTGCTGAAGATGAATCAGGCTACGAAGTGGAATCTGAAAAAGGAAATAAATCTGATGACACAGCATTGATTGCTGAAATGGAAGATTATGCATTAATGGCTAATATGGATGAAACAGAGGAGGTATACAATACTGTATCTATCAATACTCCTGCTGGAAGTGATTGTGAATCAACTTGTGGTTCAAATCCTAGAAACTCTGACAATGATGAGACTTTGGATGCCATCCTTAATCAACTGAGGATAATACAATCTGGTTATGAGATTGTGAAGGCTGAAAAAGAAGCTCTACAATTAGAAGTTGGAAGATTGAATGCTGAATTAAGGGTTCTCAAAGGAAAAGAAAAAGATGTTGGACAGAATCAGTATAAGTCTGCTGAACATCCAGTAGCTTCTGAATCTGTTGAACCATCTTGTTCCTCCACTACATACAAATCTGGAAAGCCTTATGGTGATAGAACAGGGCTTGGATTTGGAACTCAACAATCCAAAAAGAGTGGATCCAGTAAGGTTACTAAACCTAGTACCAGAATTGGTCCTAAGTTTGTACCTGCACAAGATCCAACTCCCAGTAAGGTTGCTGAGGCAGTAAAACCTACTGAGAATGCTTCAAGGAAGCAAAATCAGAAGTCAAAGAAGTCAACAGCTCCTAATAAAAAGTGTAAATCCAAAGGTAGGACTGCTGGACCTTCTAGACCTACTGATAGTAGACATGCTACCAAGTCTGCTGGACCACAGAAAGGTAAAAACCAGAAATATTCCAAGGATAAGAATCCTAAACCCAAAAATGTTAATCATTCTAGGGATACTTATCTCAGGGGGAAAGGTAGATTGTTCCCTACTGATGATGATTGGAATATTCCTGCTCCTAATACTAGAAACAGCAAGTATAACCATGCTGCTAGGGTAAAACCTAAGCAATGGAATCAGCAAAGGACTCAGCAGAGGGCTTATGCAAGACCTCAGCAGAGACCTCAGTAGACTCCATACTACAGGGTTGTTCCTAACAGACAGCAAACTAATGGTTATGCTAATGCTTCTAACAACAAGAATCACTTCAAACAGCATTATAAACAAAAAGGCCAGAAAACATATATGAATCGTACACAACCAACTGTTAGTTTTTATGGATGTGTGGAATACATGTATGAACCAAAGTATGACACTTTTCAAAGAAGACCTTATGGAAATTTGACAAGGGTCATGCTTACCACTGACCATTATGGACCCAAATAGGTTTGGGTACCTAAAATGTATTAAATTTGTTTTGTAGGGTGTCTGGTACTTTGACCGTGGATGTTCCAGACATATGACAAAGAATAAGCATGTTTGTCAAATGTTGTGACAAAGGATGGTCCAAGGGTGAATTTTGGCAACAAAAATACACCTGGATATACAAGAGGATATGGCACACTTGTGAGGAATGGACTTACAATCAAGAATGTTGCATACGTGGAAGGACTGGACTACAACTTGCTGAGCACTGGACAATTTTGTGACATGGGATACAAGGTCACTTTTGACAAAAACAACTGTAATGTCATTAGTGAAAGAGGTGATCAAGTTGTATTGGCTGGTAGAAGACAACAAAACATGTATGTTGTGGATTGGTCTACTGCAGTTCCAGAAACCTGTCTGATTGTGCATACAAAATCAGAACTCAATTGGTTATGGCATAAGAAGTTGAATCACTTGAATTTTGATGACATCAATCAGTTGGTGAAGAAGAAACTGGTGATTTGTTTACCTGAGATCACATTCAAAAAGGATACTATATGTGATGCATGTCAGCAAGGTAAACATAAATGATTGAACAACCGGGAGCAATTTACTTACGATACTTAGTTGACATTCATAAAAGGTATCTAATGAATTATGAGTTCAATACATCCTGTTTAGCAGAAAGGCGGATATTCCTTGCTCATTATCAGACACTCACTTATTCACAAACTTCTTTAGTCCCTTTGGTGGTTCCTATACCTGTTATGTTCCTTGGATTATTTACAAGTGGTATTCAAGCTCTTATTTTTGCAACCCTAGCCGCGGCTTATATAGGGGAATCCATGGAAGGCCATCATTCTAAATCAAGCTTCAAATCAAAGACTAAGCAATCAACTAATAGAGTCCTGGAGCTGATGCATATGGATATATTTGGACCAGTTACACCAACAAGTGTTACAGGAAAGAAATACACCTTAGTGGTTGTGGATGATTATTTTAGATACACTTGGGTGATATTTATGAACAAGAAAAGTGAAACACTCAAGAAGATGCCTGATCTTTTGAAGAGGTTACAAAATGAGAAAAGTTTAACAGTAGTAAAAATCAGATCAGACAAGGGTACTGAGTTTCTTAATAAAGTTATAAGAGAATACTGTGAACAGAATGGTGTACTACATCAACTTGCTGCTGCTGGTACACCTCAGGAAAATGGGGTTGCTGAAAGAAGAAACAGGACTTTAAAAGAAGCAGGAAGGACAATGATTTGTGAAGCATTGCTACTCGAAAGATATTGGGAAAGCGAAGAAATACAAGATGCTACACACAAAACAGAACCTCAGTGAACAAGAAGCTGTTGAAGATACCTTATGAGATTTGGAATGGAAGGAAACCTAACATATCCTATTTCCATCCATTTGGGAGTAAATGTTTTATCTTAAATCATACGGAGCACTTGAAGACATTCCAACCAAAGTCAGATGAAGGAATTTTCTTGGGATATTCTTCAGTCAGCAAAGCATTCAGGGTACTGAACAAGAGGTCACTGAAGCATGAAGAAACTATACATGTTGTGTTTAATGAACATAAGTTCACTGGAATGGGAGAAGAAGATCCAGAACCTGCTGAGAATCTACAAGTCACTGATCCAGATTGTGTTGAAGTCTTGGAAAGGTTCAATGACTTAAAAGTTTCTGATTCTGCCCCTGCTGAACACCCTGCTGGTGATACTACTGATGCAACAACTGAAGCAGTTCAAGGATCTGCTGAACCCCCGTTGAAGAAGCAACAGCAGACCCTACTGAAGATGAGGTTCCTGAGAATCAATCTAACCAGAATCCACAATGGTTAAGGAATCACCCTGCTGAACAAGTTATTGGCAATATACAGCAAGGTGTAAGGACAAGAAGACAGTTAGAAGCTATGTTTACTTGTTCTCTATCTCAAGTTGAACCTAAAGTTATTGAAGAAGCAATTTCAGATCCAGATTGGATAATTGCTATGCAAGAAGAATTGAATGAATTTGAAAAGAATCAAGTTTGGACACTAGTTGAAAGGCCAAGTCATGCAAATGTCATTGGTACAAAATGGGTATACAGAAACAAACAGGATGAATCTGGTACCATTGTAAGAAATAAGGCCAGACTAGTTGCAAAAGGCTATTCTCAAGCAGAAGGAATAGATTTTGATGAAACATATGCACCTGTTGCAAGATTGGAAGCTATCAGATTATTCTTGGCACATGCTGCATATAAAAACTTCAAGTTATATCAAATGGATGTCAAGAGTGTATTTTTGAATGGCATTCTAGAGGAGGAAGTGTATGTTCAGCAACCTCCTGGATTGGAAGTTAAAGATCAAGAAGATAAAGTGTATAGACTCAACAAAACACTTTATGGCTTGAAACAAGCACCAAGAGCATGGTATGAGACTCTATCTCAATTCTTGGTGGACAATGGTTTTACAAAAGGTACCATTGATAAGACTCTTTTTAGAATCAATGAGAAGGAAAGCACCCTGCTGGTGCAAATTTATGTTGATGACATAATCTTTGGTTCTGAAAATGAATTGCTATGTGAAAAGTTTGCAAATCTAATGAAGAGCAAATTCCAAATGAGTATGATGGGAGAAATGAACTACTTTTTGGGATTGCAAGTTAAACAGATGAAAGATGGAATCTTCATTCATCAAACCAAGTACACCAAGGAGCTGTTGAAGAAGTTTGGTATGGAAAATAGCACCAAGATATCAACTCCTATGAGTACAAATATCAGACTGGATGAAGATAAAGAAGGCAAAGATGTTGATAGACTTTATACAGAAGGATGATAGGCAGTCTGATGTACCTCACTGCCAGCAGACCTGATATATCCTTTGATGTAGGTGTTTGTGCAAGATTTCAATCCAAACCTAAAGAAAGTCATTTAGGAGCAGTCAAAAGAGTTCTCAAGTATCTAAAAGAGAATTTGGGAGTAGGGATATGGTATTCCAAGGATGGAAGCTTCAAAGTTATATCCTACTCAGATTCTGATTATGCTGGATGCAAGATTGATAGAAAAAGCACCACAGAACCCGTCGTTAATAGGAAATAGACTGGTTTCCCGGTTTAGCAAGAAACAGAATTCTATATCAACTTCCACTGCTGAAGCTGAATACATTGCTGCTGGAAGTTGTTGTGCACAAGTACTTTGGCTAAGACAACAATTGAGGGATTATGGAATTGAAGAAAAAGAAATTCCAATCATGTGTGACAACACAAGTGCAATTGCAATCACTGAAAATCCTGTTTTGCACTCAAGGACCAAGCACATTTATGTGAGACATCATTTTATAAGAGATCATGTTGGAAAGAAGGATGTGGTGGTTCTGTATATTCCTACTGAAGATCAACTTGTTGACATTTTCACTAAACCACTTGATAGTGAAAGATTTGCTAAACTAAGGACAGAACATGGAATTATTAGAGTTGACTGATAATCAGCAGTGTACTGGAATTCACCAAGAGGATTAGTCTTTGCTATGTTGGGTGAGCTCACTTAGCCGATTAGTCATTGGTATCAACAATTCCATGTACTTATGTTTGGACAATTGAGCAAATGAGGTTGCCAAGGGGATTGGTCATTGTCAGGTTGGGTGAGCTCACTTGACAGATCAGTCATTGGTATTAAACTTCATCTTGTATTATCAATTGAACAAAACAAGAAGGAATCAAAGATCAGCAGAATTGCACTGTGTTGAGAGAAAAACACGTCAACTAACTGTTGAGCGAAAAATCTACCCTTCAAAATTTACATTTATAAAAGACTCGAAAACAACCGTGGGTAAACTAACTCTCTAACCAACAGAGTACCGGATCAATTGCTAGGATAGCTACAGGAGTACGAGGTCGATCCCAAGAGATAAGTGGTTTGTAGATACCAAAGTGAACAAAGACAAAAATAATAATTAAAACAACTAAGACGCACCATTGTTCCACCACCCCACCGAAACTAGCAAGAAAGACACACATTCATTCGTAAGTCTTGGATTAATAATCTGCTAAAGAGGCGGTACTTTCTCTCTCGGATTTAGCGCCCGTTGATTAGTTTACCACAGGGTACAACTAAAGATTTTACGAAACAAAGATTTGGATATAAAATTCTAATCTAACAACATTCTCCCTCAACTTTCGTATGTTCGGAAAATATCATCATTCTCCTTCACGGTAATCGACGAATTTATCAACTATCGTGTCTAAATTCGAATAGCATGCAACACTACATTACACTTTAAACAAGTCTAAACATGAAGGAAGAACAAGAAATCTTACGAATGAATGCATAAATCCTTATTTAATCTGATGAGGGTGGCTTCACAAGGGTGGTCCTAGCACCGAGCCTTAACCACTCATGACAACGAAAATAACAACGAAATATAAATACATATATAGATACATATATATATATATATAAGTATATAGATATAGATATATATATGCATATATATATATATAGATATATATAACAAGAAAGAAAAGAAACAAAACAAAATAACGAAAAACAGAAATGAAAACGATATTATAACAACATATATATTATATATATATATAAGATACATAAATAGATATATATATATATATATAACGATAACTAGTCGAGTTATTAATTCGACATTACAACGATATATATATACATATCTAGGCCCCGAAACATAAAATAAATAGAAGAAAAGGAATGGGGAGAAGAATGGGGTGGCCAAAGTTGGCCAAGAAAGGGGCAAGGATCATCAATGAGCTGAGAGGAGTATTTATAGACCACAAGGCCGGCGCGTGCCGGAGCTTCACCGGCACGTGCCGGCTACACAGTGCATTTTTAATCATTAGGATCTTGTGGGCCCAATTTCAGAGATTTTCCTGCAATATTCGGCCTTCTCCGGCGCGTGCCGGCCATGCAACATATCAGATGTTCGTAAAAACCTATCTCGAGCTGTAGACCTCAGATTGACATGATTTAATACTCGTTGGAAAGCTCTTCTGAAGATCTACAACTTTCATCCAGGACTTTTTCTCTGAAAATGCCTCTAAGCTAGGTCAAATGTCTGTTGAAGTTGAATTACGGTAGAAATAGTAACAACAGTTGATCTGTCCAAAGTTGTTAGATTATTGCATAATCTTTTATCCCACAAAAACTTATGATTTATGCTTCAAAACATGTCGTTACTCGGGATCTTGGTCATCTTATAATTCGCAATAAAGCACCAAAAATACCCACGTAAATCCGACACGACAATCCGGTTACTAAACCGGTACAAAAACTAATAAAAACACGATATTTTACATAATACTTACTACTAACCTACTTAGATAAATCTAAGGAGTTTATGACTCGAAATGATACAATGATGCTCAAAATCCGAACCTTATCGTCTTTTAATCACTTTTTAGATCGAAAATATGTATCTACGAGATATCAAAACATTGCAAAGTGTAATCATTTTCATAAAGATAAGAGATCAACAATAAGGACACATAATTCAACCAACTTTACAAATAAATCATTTAAAACCCCACTTGCTTAATAAATCGATTAAACGCTCATTTTCTATGCAAATTATATAAATGTGGAGGAAATCATTATAAAATATATCATTAGAAATCGTATAAAATCACCCTTAACAACTCCCCCACACTTAGCTTTTGCTCGTCCCGAGCAAAACAAAACAAGAATCAAGGCTCGAGAAAAGATAAACACCTCAGCAGATATAACATATATTCAATAAATCAGAGGTTCACCCTGGTGTGTGTGCATAGCCATAGAAAACTTCCACTAAGTCCAAACTCGAAAATTTCAAGCAACTAGCAAATACCCCTTCAAATTAGTAACAAATGATACTTATAAGTGTACCCTACAAAACGTGACATATCCTGAAAAGAATGATAGAATATATCTAGGGCCTTTCTGATATACTCAGAGGATAATCCCTACAACATATCTGTCACATTATACTGGGGATAAGGTATACGATAACTAAGTCCTTAACTTATTCATAATAATAAATTTTTTCGATTTTTATTTCACTTTTTTTTTCTTTTTTTTTTTTTCAACACACATCAGAATGAGCTTTTGCCCGTCATACTAGAATAGGACATTTCGAGATAATCCCCTATCTACTCAAATCATAAGGCGACTTTTTCCGATTGTCGTGAGCTTTTGGTCATCATAGTGGTATAGGACATTTCGAGATAATGCCCTACCGCACTCAAATCATCGACCGACTTTCGACACACACAATTGATTACTTTTTTCGAGATTTACGGCGGGCGGTGGTTAACATGCTAAAAGCAATTCAAACCTACTGAGCATAACACCTCAAGCAATGATTTATTTGTTAATTATTGTGCAAGAACATTAGTTATGTTTCACTTATCACATTCAAACGTTCAGATATTCACAATATATCATACTCTGGCTATAAACACAAACTATCATAATTCTCACGATACGTACGTTAGCACTAAGCACATGACTTATAAGATAATCAAAAATCACTAATCAAAAAAAGGGTATAGCTTTATAATTTAGCTCATCATTCACTATGGCTCGTGAAAAATATATTGGGTGAAACAACTAACTTATCGAACATACGGAATATAGCATCAATGACTATAAAAATAACGAACAAAGATATGCATTGTTTACTCGGGAATAAACAAAAATTTGAAAATTTAGCCCATTTAGCATAGAATCAAAATAATTTAAGCAAATGGTAGATACATATAACCGACTATTCCCTCCCCCACACTTAAATCACAACATGTCCTCAAGTTGTGCAGAATGTAAAAAGAAAAAGAACACTTAGCTGATTGTAATTCGAAGGTGGCAATTCCGGAAGTGGCCTAGAATCAGCTCCAGAAATGCTCGATGAAAGCAGTAGACTGTGGACCATCCACCGGAAAACTGGCATCATCTGAAACTCACAATTGCTATCGAAAATATCCTGCACACTTGACAAACACGGAAATATCTCGGGGACACGGGGGAATATAACATATCGTGCAGAAAAGACTGATACAAGCACATGAAACAAGCGCTCAGATGGAAAAATCACCATACGGGAAAACATAGGACATCTAAGCATATACGTATCATAGAGAGTATCACATGAGCACATATCATTATCAAATCATAAATTCATATTAGATTACACTTCACGTTTCACAAATCGAGTAAAAAAACTTTTTGCACATTCTTAACCCAACGGTCATCGAAACACGGCAAAAATAAAAACTCTCGATTTATTTAACGCTACTTTTATTGAAAAATAAATTTGAAACGAGACTAGATCATAAAATGAAATGTAAGAAAAAGTATTGAGTCTTTTATACCCGGATCCTCAAGGGTTTAACAACCTAAGTCCAAGAAATGAAGCATTTGAATTTTTCTCTCGTATTCTACCTCGGGATTTTCGGATAACCACCTAATCGTTCCCGTTTAAATGATATTCAAACATTCATCTCGAGACTTAGTTGTACTTAGTGTTAATTTTCCACACAGATTCTACATTTCATTAAGACTAATCTCATCCAAATTATAATTATTATAAATAGCTAGATATCTAGGATGCCCCCTAGTGGCGCTTTTGTTTAATGTCGTTTGCTCGACTCACCAAGAGAAACAAAACATAAAAAGAAAAGATATCTAGGTAACCGTCCTAGTAGGGCTTAATTATAGTCGGGAGCTCGACTAACAAAAACGATAAAATAAAATCGAAAACAACAAGAAAATAATAATTTTTTTCTCTCTGTAATTACCGACGCCACTCGGTATTTACCGAGTGTTTTTTTTTTTTTTTTCGAAAATTGAAAACAAAAAAAAAAAAAACAGAAAACACACACACACGATGATATCACAAATAGCACACTTATCCCCGGCAACGGCGCCAAAATTCTGTTGAGAGAAAAACACGTCAACTAACTGTTGAGCGAAAAATCTACCCTTCAAAATTTACATTTATAAAAGACTCGAAAACAACCGTGGGTAAACTAACTCTCTAACCAACAGAGTACCGGATCAATTGCTAGGATAGCTACAGGAGTACGAGGTCGATCCCAAGAGATAAGTGGTTTGTAGATACCAAAGTGAACAAAGACAAAAATAATAATTAAAACAACTAAGACGCACCATTGTTCCACCACCCCACCGAAACTAGCAAGAAAGACACACATTCATTCGTAAGTCTTGGATTAATAATCTGCTAAAGAGGCGGTACTTTCTCTCTCGGATTTAGCGCCCGTTGATTAGTTTACCACAGGGTACAACTAAAGATTTTACGAAACAAAGATTTGGATATAAAATCCTAATCTAACAACATTCTCCCTCAACTTTCGTATGTTCGGAAAATATCATCATTCTCCTTCACGGTAATCGACAAATTTATCAACTATCGTGTCTAAATTCGAATAGCATGCAACACTACATTACACTTTAAACAAGTCTAAACATGAAGGAAGAACAAGAAATCTTACGAATGAATGCATAAATCCTTATTTAATCTGATGAGGGTAGCTTCACAAGGGTGGTCCTAGCACCGAGCCTTAACCACTCATGACAACGAAAATAACAACGAAATATAAATACATATATAGATACATATATATATATATAAGTATATAGATATAGATATATATATGCATATATATATATATAGATATATATAACAAGAAAGAAAAGAAACAAAACAAAATAACGAAAAACGAAATGAAAACGATATTATAACAACATATATATTATATATATAAAAGATACATAAATAGATATATATATATATATATATAACGATAACTAGTCGAGTTATTAATTCGACATTACAACGATATATATATACATATCTAGGCCCCGAAACATAAAATAAATAGAAGAAAAGGAATGGGGAGAAGAATGGGGTGGCCAAAGTTGGCCAAGAAAGGGGCAAGGATCATCAATGAGCTGAGAGGAGTATTTATAGACCACAAGGCCGGCGCGTGCCGGAGCTTCACCGGCACGTGCCGGCTACACGTTGCATTTTTAATCATTAGGATCTTGTGGGCCCAATTTCGGAGATTTTCCCGCAATATTCGGCCTTCTCCGGCGCGTGCCGGCCATGCAACATATCGGATGTTCGTAAAAACCTATCTCGAGCTGTAGACCTCGATTGACATGATTTAATACTCGTTGGAAAGCTCTTCTGAAGATCTACAACTTTCATCCAGGACTTTTTCTCTGAAAATGCCTCTAAGCTAGGTCAAATGTCTGTTGAAGTTGAATTACGGTAGAAATAGTAACAACAGTTGATCTGTCCAAAGTTGTTAGATTATTGCATAATCTTTTATCCCACAAAAACTTATGATTTATGCTTCAAAACATGTCGTTACTCGGGATCTTGGTCATCTTATAATTCTGCAATAAAGCACCAAAAATACCCACGTAAATCCGACACGACAATCCGGTTACTAAACCGGTACAAAAACTAATAAAAACACGATATTTTACATAATACTTACTACTAACCTACTTAGATAAATCTAAGGAGTTTATGACTCGAAATGATACAATGATGCTCAAAATCCGAACCTTATCGTCTTTTAATCACTTTTTAGATCGAAAATATGTATCTACGAGATATCAAAACATTGCAAAGTGTAATCATTTTCATAAAGATAAGAGATCAACAATAAGGACACATAATTCAACCAACTTTACAAATAAATCATTTAAAACCCCACTTGCTTAATAAATCGATTAAACGCTCATTTTCTATGCAAATTATATAAATGTGGAGGAAATCATTATAAAATATATCATTAGAAATCGTATAAAATCACCCTTAACACACTGTCAGCAGGATGCTGAAGCATCTTTCTCAGCAGGCTGCTGAACCAACCCTGCTGATGACAAGTCTGCTGAATGGAACGTTACACAGTCAAACTTATTAAAGTCAAAAAGCAGATTGGCGGGATATTTATTCTATCCTTTATAACTGCAGTTAACACAATCCAACGGTTACAAACGTTATGGAGAAGTAATGGGCCACGTGTCAAGCTAGCATTCAATCAGATTAATCGTGGTTAATGTGGATGTACGTGCACTGACAGTTACAACCACACTCTGTCTATATATTCAGACATATACACAGAAGATACTCTCTACTTCAAATCTGCTATATCTCTATTTTTACACTGTGTGAACACAGATTTACAAGCTATCTTCTTCATCTTTTTCTTTTAACAATGGAGGAAAAGATTGATGTTCAAATTGGAACAAGCCAAAGTGTGAGAGGTTTTGTTGTTGATGCTAATGAAACAGAGTTAGCTATTAACATTGGTCGAAGAATAAGGAGATATGAAGGCTTGCAGAATGTACTGAACATAAGATTGGAAACAATCTCATACACAAATGTTGTCAGTTTTTGGAAGAATATTGTGATAAAGGAAGGAAGAGAAGCATTCAAAACAACTGTAAATGCTCAAGAAATTGAAGTTTCTTCAAACCTGCTGAGGGAAGTTTTTGGTTTTGAAGAAGTAATAGATGCTCCTGTAAATCCTGAGGAAATGGGGCAGTCAAAAATGGAGTTTGTTGACAAAATCAAGACCAATGAAGCCACCAAATCAATTCCATGCATTAATGTGAAACACATTGGGTATGAGTACAACCTGCTAAGCAGAATCATTGCTAAGAACATATTAGGACTGGTTGGAAGTATGGACACTCTATCAGGACCCAAGATAGAGCTGCTGATGATTATTTACAGAAGTATGAAATTTGATTGGGCTGGATACTTTATCCATTACATGAAGAAAGTAGCCAAAGAAGAAAGAGAAGGGAAAAGGAAATCCAAGGCCTTACCCTTAGGATTAATGGTTCGAGCAACCGAAGCAAACAAAGACAGATCGCTTGAAAGTCCGAGGTCCAAATGAAGTTGAGATTGCTGACCCTGTTGTAGCTGCTAGGAAAACTGTTGTTTAGATTTTGAAGGAACAACAGAAAGAAGCCAGTAGAAAGAGGAAGACTACTGTGGTTGAAATTGATGATGAGCCACTTTCCAAGAGGATGAAGGAGATTACCCACAAAAAGAAACATGGAAAGGGGAAACAATTGAAAATCTTAGAGGCTCAAAGAGAACAGGAAGAAGAAGTAGAAGAAGAAGTAGGAGAGGCTATTGATGCTGAACCAATAACTATTATAAAGCCTACTGAGGATGTAGAGGTTGTTTCTGAGCAACCTACTGAAGAGTCACAACAGTCTACTGTACCTGAGCCTGTTGTTGAAGTTAGAGAATCCTCACCTGCAAAAAGTACTGAGCCTGCTGAAAGTGAACAAGTTGTTGTTGAGCAACTTGATGAAGAGCCACATCAAACAACTGAATCTACACCTGCTGTGGCAGTTGAAAAATCTGTAGAAGAACCACAGCAAACCACTGAATCTGCATCTGCTGTGGTAACTGAAACACTTATGCAAGACCCTGCAAATCCTGCAATAGTTCAGGGGGAAGAAGAACAGCCTGCTGTTAACCCTGCTGATGAGCATATAAGTCAAGAGGAAGAAAGTGTAGTGCAGATGGAGGTAGTAGGGACTAATATACAACCTGAGAAACCTACTGACCTAGAAGCATCTGTGGAAGAAACTTTGAATCTACTTGTGGAGACCTTTCCAGGTCAGCAAGGTAGTAAAAAAGCTCCTAGTAGGTATTTCATGCCTTTTGAAAGACATGTGAAGAAGAAGAAGGTTGATTTTGTTCATCCCAAACTTCAGCAGGTAGCTGATTATTTTCAATGGAAGTTTGGGTACTACAAAAGACAAAAGGCAGCTGCTGAACCTATGACAGACTTTGAAGAATGGGCTTTTGAGAAGTTAGGAGTGGAGAATTTGTTGGATCTGGTTGATACCACTCTGCTGCAATCAAGATTGATGGATATCTTTGAAGATAACAGAAAGAGGAGGGTATCAAGTTCAGGGATCCAGGAGATGATCATGATGATTCATCATCTTCATCTGATTTTGGAGGTGATTTTCCATCTGGTCCAGGAGGGACCAGTGGTACTGCAATGTTGCTTGATCCTAATGAAGGGCAGTCTACTGGTACAGGACAGTCTGATAGACAACAGACTGGACAAATGGATGCGGATTTGGAAAATCTCACCATTGATGATATTGAGGCACAAATCAATGAAGGAATAGATGGTGGGGCAAACAAGATGGTTGGCGAGATTGATGATATGTTTGTTGCTGAACCTACTGATCAACCTGAAGATCAGCAAAATGTAGATTTGGATTATGAGAGGGTTACTGATCACAGTGAACCTAGTGCCAGTTCAGAGGAATCAATTCAATATCAAGACTGGATTGACACGGAGGATGCCTTAAACAAAACTACAATTTATCTAAGGAGGATCACTGATATAGGGGAATTTCAAAAAGAAAACATGGATGTATTCCCTGATCAGTTCATTGTGGCACAAATTGTACCAGAACAAAGAACTGAAGAGGAGGTACAGGTTGCTGGGATACAAACAGAACCTGGACACAGGTTGGAACAGGATGTACAGGCTGCTGAGTTACAAACAGCACCTGGACAAAGGTTGGAAAAATCTTTGGGTTTGGAGGAAATCCATGATGTTGTTGTTAAAGAGGCTGCTGTAGTAGAGCCTGTTGGAGACAAGGCCACTGTAGGAAAAGATAGTCAGCAAGCTGTTGTTGTTGATGATGAAGAACAGCTGCTGGACTATAACTACAGTGATGAAGAGTTTCAAATTGGTGGATCTACTGATGATGAACCAGTGAATAATGAACCTACACAAGATCCAATAATGGAAGATATTCTTGGTGCTATGGTTGAGGAAGGACCTCCCCCTGCTGGGACAGATATGAGTAGAGCAATGGTCATCAGCAGACAAAGGGCACAATATAATGTAGAAGATCCTGCTGATGGAGTTGCTGGAGAAATGACTGGTGGAGTACTAGAACATGTTGTGGAAGAGTTGAGGGCTGTCAGAAATGACATAACACAATTAAGAACTCAACTGGATAGACAGGAACAAAGATGTGAAGAACTGATGAAGCTAGTGGACAGCAATAGAAGATCTACTGAGACAGTTGCTTCAAATTTCACATCTACTCAAAATGATGTTAATGATCTCATTCTAGATGTGAGGGGAATCAAGCAAGGAAATACACTGAAGGAAAAGTTTTTGAAAGACCAACTAGCATATATTCATCAAAAACTTGACAAACTTGCTGAATCTCCTAGACCCGCTGAGCCTGCTGCTGCATTACAACCTGCTGTACTGGATCCTAAACTCACTGAAAGGATAACACTACTGGAACAAACGATCGAAGGAAGGATCACAGCAATTGACACTAGGACTGAAATTATTGAAAGTCAACTGAACAACCTAGTAGTCACTCAAGAAAGTGTGCATGGCCTGCTGTCCCGTTTTGTTGATGATGTCAATAAGAGGGAAGAGGGTCAAACAACAGTAGCAAAAGAAGCTGCTAGAATATTTGCAAAGAAAAGATGGGAAGATGATACAAATGCGTATAGAGAACATGCACTTGGCAGACTTCCACTTACAGATGATCTTCTCAAACAGTACAAGAAGGTATACTACAACAGAAGAAGACCTTATCATGACAAGGGTTTTCATGAAGGTCTTAACTCATTTTTGAGTTTAAAATTTTGGGAATCAAGAGTTAAAGCCTTGAGGGCTTCTAGAAGAGGTGGAAGAAGTGGAAGAGGTGGTAGAGGTGAAAGCAATTTACCTACCACAAATGCTAAGGAATCATTGAATGAGTTCAAGGGAGTTTACATGAAGTTAGGCTTCAGGGTACATCAAATTAATCTAACTCTTCCTGAAGCTTGGCATTGGTGGAAGCAAGTGAATCCTCACATTGACTTCTCTCTTATTGAAAATGACTGGATGAGAGAGATGATAATGGAAATAAGAGCTTATCAAGAACAATTTGAAAAAGCAAGAGAGGAAAGGGAAAGAAGACAGTAGATCAGCATATTTATCTGTTTTATCTTTGCTGATGCTAGACTGTAATAATTTTTGAACAAATGATTATAATGAGAAATGACTAAGTTTGTTTTGTTTTTGTGTTTAATCTTTTTGCTTTGCTGTTAGGAGAGGGTATTCACATCATCACCAAAAAGGGGGAAATTGTTGGACTTATTTCTGAGTTTTAGTGATGAGTGCCAGACTAACTGTTATAGTGCAAAGGCAAAAATATGTCTAGATCAAATGTATAGGTTTATTAGAGTTTGATCTTTGAATAGGTTTGATCAAACAAGCACTGTAATGGTCAGCTGATTTATATCAGCAGACTAGTCTATATCAGTAGGGTAGATAGGTCAGTAGACTAGTCAGGACCAGCTGAAGACTGAAGGCTGTTGTTTGTGGTGGAGCTGGTGAAGAGGCAATTCTACCCTTCAAAGACCAGTGGAAGACTTTGGAGCAGCAATCCTACCTGTTCCAAGTGTTCAGTTTGTGAAGCCATAGTTATTGGTGAAGGACAAGCATCTTAGGAATATTTTTAACAGCTACATCAAAGATCTCTAGTGAATTACCTCCAACATCACAGGAGAAGAGTGGACTGACAGGATTACACCACCTAGAACCACTATAAAATCTGCCTACTTACTTTCTGCACTTACATTCTGCATTTAGTTTATTACACACATCAATCTACTGAATCTAGCAACTGAAATCACACACATACACTACTGAGTATCTAATACTTAGAATCATATTTAACAACAAGTAATAAGGCTTGATTTTGATATAATTCCGCTACACAAATTCAGTAAACTCAACTGTCAGTAGACTACGTGTATCAGCAGGCTACTGAGGTATCAGCAGACTACTGAGGTATTAGCAGGCTGCTGAAGTTGCTGAATTTGTTAACTCCAAAGTTTTAAGTGTTAAGATTATTCAACCCCCCCCCCCCTCTAAACTTAACCAAAGCCTTTTCAAGGGACCAACAGTAGCACATCTAAAACTATATAAGGCAATTTAACAGTTTCTCACATAGTGAGAACATGTCACAATGAGGCAGGCTGAGCATCAGTCTCGAGGACTATGAATGGCCTATTCCGAGAATAGAATACTCTATCTCTATTGAAAACAGAGAAACCTCAAAATATTTTGGATAAACTTTCCGGAGTGTTTGAATAGTTATCAGACAAGAAGTCACTACTCGGGAGCTGCTACTAGCTTGTATCTTTTATCAGACCCCGAAGGTCGTCATGAACAAGCTATGTTACTTCTTTATAACCATTATCCTTTCCCGATTGAAAGGAAACTTAGTCATTGAACCTTTGAGACAATATAACCAGACTGGAAGAAAAGGAATCACCCTGAGCCAGTCTTCAGGTCTTGTCTTTTAGGGACTATGCACTAACTATGGAATATGAAGAAGCGTATATCTAAATATGGAAACTAATTGCTTTTAATAGTTCTTAAGATGTGTTTTATATACATATTTTAGCAATTGTAAGTGGTTTTGACTTTATCAAACAAAAAGTCCGAGTCTTGGATTCGTACGACAAATGGTATATTCACTTTCTATACGACAAACAAATTATCGAATAGAAGGTAAATCCTTTCGTTCCAACGAATCTTAAACAGAAAATAATTTTTCCGTGATATCAAAGGATTGAATCCGAGATTCATTTCCTTATATCACTCCCACTATTCTAGCTAAAATTAACGGCCCGTTGTTTACTCTTTTAATCGTTAAATGCACCGCTACCTTGTTCTTCCAAAGAACTTAGCTCGAGAAAATCGCCAAGGATTCAGAGGTTGGTGATCCAAAATCACTGTCCTTATCCTCTGATTTTCAGTTAATTAATTTTCGGTTCAACCTTAAAGTTTTCTCAGTTTAGATGACTAACACTTTTAGACATATTCTCCCATTCTTTCCGTGAGTGGAAACAGTCTTGAACCAGCGGTTCGTTTGAGTAGTCACTACTCTTGAACCGTGGGATGTCTATTTCGAGTGTTACTCGTCGGGACTTCTCGGATTTTCTAACATACCAGAAAAAACAAAAAATCATAACATTAAAGCTCCTAGTTTATCGGTTCCAAATACCGTCTAACGAGCAATGCTTTATTTTTTATGATTTTCTGATTTTTTCGATTAGAAAATCTTTCGTACATAGTTCCAATGTTTCTAGAAAAACAACAAATCATAGAACTCCCACTAGTTCATCGATTCCAAATATCATCCAACTAGCGACATTTCATGACTTTCCGGTTTTTCAATTAGAACGGTTACGTGTGTAGTCAGTTACACTTTTCTAATGTTCTAGAAAAACAACAAATCATAAAGCTCCCAATAGTTCATCGATTCCAAATATCGTCCAACTAGTAACACTTCATGATTTTTCGATTTTTCAATTAGAAAATTACTCGTTTACACACTCAAATTTCACTAGAAGAATTTCAAAGTCCGAAATCACCTTTGATCAAACTAAGTTTGTCTTCCGTTTGACACGAATGACACTAGTGACAACCTATATGTCACTATGGTTTTTAAAAGGATTAAGAGAAAATATCTCTTTCGAAAAATAATTGCATTATCGATTAACTAGTTCAACGTCCTAGTTACTTTCCACTTTTTAACAAAGTCAATACTAGTCAATTATTAATTTTTAAGCAATTTATTAAGGGATATAATGCTGTAAATAAAATGACATATATTAACTCAAGTTTAACACTACTATATAAGTTTATTTTATGAATTGTAAAATAAAATTAAGTCTACTCTATCATTCCAAGGTTTTAACCTCGCATCTCAGTGCCGCCGTAGGGTAGGTCAAAGAGATGACGGTTAAATCGAGACAATCTCATCAATGAATTAAATAACTTGTGAGAATCGAACGTCCCACGAGAATCGAACATCCCTTTATTCATTGACTACATTCCCTTTTTAGCCAAGATATTATCAAGAATATCCTTGATGAGTGTGACCTACTATATCGGATCTCTTAGGTACGCCCCGAGTGTGCCGTCGTAGGATAGGTCAGTGACCCGACGAGTACCCGGAAATCTTATCCTTTCGGAGACCAAGCCATGAATGTTGATAGGGGTGAACACCATCCGTAGGGGGACGAAATCAAAGCGCCGTGAGGCGTCACCCTTCTCTCACTTACTTGTATCTATAGTATAGGCCGTGGGGTTGGCTGTCGCCTTCCCCGCTCCCACTCAATATTTTGGAAGTGGTGGTGGGTTAACTAACCACGTCTTTTTGATGTTAACATAAAAGCACATCAAATCAAGGATTCCGAATGGTGTCGTTAACGTAGGCAAGCCTACCCGTCCTATTCGTTGGAACATATGTGACAGTCGGACGAAATCGGGTCAAGAGAGCCCCATTGAGATAAGAAGGAATCACCCCTCCGCTCGCCGGTGTAGCTTAGTCTTGCCAGACCCCCGTGCATGCATCACACTAGGAGGGTTAAGTCGGTCGAGCGAAGCTCAGTTGACCACCCAACCTATAGGCGAACCGTTTTATCCAAGATTTATTGTTCTTTTACCATCATTCAATCTCGTAGACACTAAGAATCAAAAAAGTGATCTCGTTTGGGCTTTTAAGGCGGTTCACCGAGAACACACACCGAAAAGGCTTAACGATTTCATAACTCGTCCTCGGATCTTTAATCAGTTACTAAATTAATTAATTACCACGTATTAATTAAATTTCAACTAATTACGCGAGTTTGTATGCATGCCTATTTTAATTACCAAAATTAAAATTCTACATGTATGCATGGAGTGGATTTATGATATGATGCATGTCATGGCAATTCCGATTTTATATATATTTTATGATCAAACACATAAAAAATAAATTGCGGAAAATTTAAACACCGAGATGGATCGTTGGTACCCCTGTATCTAATCTATCCTTGGAAAAAGAAAGTAAATTACAATCTTGTTGTCTTCATGTCTTCGATCTTCGAACCTTGAACCACGAACGACGAGGAGAGGAGGTCATAATATACCAATATATTTAAAAAAATATCTATATTATCAAATTGTTTTATAAAAAAAAACATTCCTTTTTTTTTCATATTAAACTTAGCTCTCGGCAATTATCTTAAAAAAAATACCTTTTTTTTTATTTTTTATATTATTAGTCAAACCTTTCGGCCAAGTGAAAGGTTAACATTAGGTTAGAAAAAAAAAATTCAGCTGCCGCATCAAATAAAACAAAATTGCCGCCGATGAAATAATTAAACAATTCGGCCTCCTTCCGTTTTACCTTCTTGATGATGTTCAACACCATGATCTTCGTCGACTCGAACCCGGAACAAAAATTTAAAAACAAAAGGTACTACCTTTTTACATAATTTTCGAATTCAACATAATTAAATTACTAATCCTATGCTCAATTGATACTAATCAAAAGAGCTTACAATAGATCTAACGAGTAAACAGTACCAACCCCAATCCATCTCTTCAAACCACAACAATCGCAACATAAAAAAATATATGTATGCATCGGCCCCAATAAAAAAAATTGCGACACAAAAAACTACATGTTTACCTCTCCTACATCTAATATTTTATACGTATAAATATAGATCACCAGGCCTCTGATACCACTTTTAGTAATACCATCCGCAACGGAAGCAATTTAAGGATCTAAATCTATAATTTACACGTAATAAAATAACTAGATCTACTCTACAAGGGGGTTGTAGAACATACCTCTTGGATCTGAAAATCCAAGTAGAAGAACCGCAATAGGAAGAACAAAGGATGGTGTGAGGAGCACAACGATCTTCCGCACGTGTGATCCAAGCAACTCCCGGTGGAAGGAAATCCTCGTCTCGAATACTCCCGATATGCTACCCGGAAAACCTCCAAGATTTTCCTCTCTTACCCTTGGCCGAATTTTTCCCTTCTTCTCTTCAAGAGATAGAAGTCGAAATTTGTAGTGTATTTTAGGCTTGGAAGAACTCTCTTTATATAGGAGAGTAATCCTTTTCCTCCAAGGATTTAATAATTAATGCAAAATCAATTATAATAATCCTATTAAATAAAAGATAATCCTAGAAATATTCTAGAACAAATCTAGAATAATCTTTATCTTTATTATTTACCATAAAATATTTATCTAATAAATATTTTGTGCACATGTCTTATTAATCCACAAGAAAACAATTTCTGGTTCATTAAAACATGCTATGGCCGAAAATTATATTGTGACCTAGTCACCATGATTTTCGACTATACACACTAAATTGGGCCAAGATTATGAAAAATGTCTTTTTCACATATTTAATTATTTAGCCCAACTAATTTAATAGTCCACTAAACAATTAATTCACATATCGCTTTAATTAAATTCTAACAAGAACTAAATTAATATTATTAGGATTCGACGTCCGAGAATAGCTATGCTATATTGGAGGCACGTCGGGGACCATGAA
Organism: Gentiana straminea; assembly: GCA_036785695.1. Classification (NCBI taxonomy): domain Eukaryota; kingdom Viridiplantae; phylum Streptophyta; class Magnoliopsida; order Gentianales; family Gentianaceae; genus Gentiana; species Gentiana straminea. The sequence continues at coordinate 5,011,433 of JAVUPR010000224.1, read as the reverse complement.
CTAATAATCAGCGGCTCCGATAAATCAAATAAATAATTATCTTACGAACAGAATAATTATATTCGATAAATCAATCACAGGAATATGCCACCATAATCCCGTGACTGCACTCCTCCGAGTATGAGATTATATTTATCTCCTCACGAGAATGATAATAAGCGTCCATTAATATAATCATTACATATAGATTAATCCTCCAAATACTGTTCATTCTAAATCGGGAAGTTACCGTTAACCCTTTTTAGAACCTCTTATCCTTATTTACCATTAACCCCCTAGTGATCAATTAATTCATACAACTCACTGGTAGCTAATCAGTGTAATATGAACTCGTACGATCGATCACTTTCTAGGATTAAAAAATAAAGGAACTGTCTATCTACTTCCATAAATGAAAGGAATGGATTCCGTATCTGTGATAACATAGACTACTCACTCAATACAGTACAATGCCAAGATGGGGTAATTCAGATCACAGACTCAGTGTAATCCTTAACCGTCATGTCAAACCTCATACTGATTCAAGCAGTTGACTATGATCACCTCAGGATTAAGATATATCCATAAATATGATCATCGATTGATTCGATAAGGCTTCTCGATTACGGAATTATATCGTGAACTCTAATCAAATCGGTCCAGCCCTATATGATATATCTATCATATATAAATGCCCCACTAGGTTCTCTTAACCGAAAGTCCGATAAGACAATCACACCTATTGTATTCTGGGCGTATTAATGGCACGTTAAAGGAGAGACCCGATACTCTCGATTAACTTCACTACGTGCTAATTGTATTTTAAGTACATCTTCACTAACTCAATCCTACCGTGTATATCCCATACACTGAATTAAGTGATTACACGAACGATACACTTTAGGGTTTTCTGTAGTGTAAATACTATTGTCACATCGGTGAATATGAGAATAATAAATATGAATAATAATATCATTTCATTTATTAAATAAAACAATTACAAAATCTTCTTTCGGGCATTACACCTAACAATTTCCAAGGTGTTCCTTAAGGTCTCCGAAGGTAGATTCAACTTTTTAGCTATCTTAGACGACACAAAGGTATTAGATGCCCCGGTATCAAACAAAGCTGTGACCGCTAAGTTGTCTAATATTATCGTACCTGAGATACCATTATCATCCGGTTCTGCATACTCTACATCCACGGCAAAAACTCAAACCGGCCGACTCGGGCTGCCTTTCCCGCTTCCTTGATTTTGAGCTCCTCTCAGCACCATTAATGACAGAAGGCTTGTCCTTGAAGGTCTCAGCTTCCAACACCTTGTTCAATATTCAGCCATGTTCCTTGGTTTACTTTCCAACCTTCCCGCTTGGATCTCACGGAATAAACCATTCCGAACAACTGAAACTGCACTATTCAACTTCTAATCGGTGCATTCCTCACCGGAAGGTACTTCCTTCTGTTACAATCCATGTAAATAAAATTCTTTGATAGCCGACTTATACCAAGAATTACACCATGATTCGTAGAATTCAAAACTATAAGGTCCTTTTCTTCTTCATCTTTATCAACGGTAAACTCCAACACGATCATCTGCATCTTCTAGATGAGCCACAAATACAAGACCCCCATCTTGAACCAAACCACTCGCTTCTTGCTGGGCCCTAGAACTTCCGATTCCAAACTTACCAACATGAGTATCGATGAGGTTACCTAACATTCTGAAAGATCAGGAAGGATCAGAATGTTACTATGTTGTCCAAAGAGATCTTATCTTAAGGAAGGAAGCCTAACGGACGCTTCGCTCTGATACCAATTGTAACACCCCGTTCCCAGACACCGAGTCATTATCCGGAAAAGAAACGTTCGGCACATATAAAATAAAATAAATTCCACTTTATACGTAAGCCTCTACTACATCATATCGAGTTAAGCAAACGGAAGCAAAAGACTCGGGTATAAAATTTTTCCCAAACATCCAAAAATAGAAACACAATCTAAAGATGGAAATGTAACATTTATTACATTAGAAAAGAACCAATGATATCCAAAACGTACGAAATCCTCCAAAAGAAAATACAATGTTTCCAAACGAAACTTCAAGACTAAAGTATACAAATTAAAAATAGAAATAAATAAACACTTCAATTTCGCCATTCTTAAACGTCGTCGTCAAAGTCCTCATCGATCTCTGGATCAACCTGTTCATCTTCACTCCCCGAAACACATAGAAAACAATGCATTTGAGGTAAGTATAAAGTACTTAGGCTCATTAATAGGTTTTAATATAATAATTATCTTAATGAGACCGACTCGATCTAAAGTTCAATCCATGTCCAACAACATGTCATGACTATACGTTTCTAGCTTATCTTATCTTGCTTACGTCATCACTCAAGGGCACTACACATGACGTTTACCAGCCTGAAAATATACTTTCTAACTACTGGTGGATGGCACCTGATAGCTCCGGGGTCTACCCGGTGTGCGTATACGTTCGATGAATTTCCTCCACTACCCTTCAGCCTTTTGAGCCAGTAGCGTTGTTCACCTTTTATGAACGTATCACATCACTGATATGAATTGGTGCCTAACCGAGAATAGGTGACGTTTTATCTTTTATCATGTAACTTTATTGTGTATTAACTAGCCACCTAAGTGTTTTAAAGGCAAACCTCACCTTAGCAACTATACTCCATCACTTAGACAGCTAGACATCACACCCTATTAAGTACACAGAGATTGATGAGCTCTAGTTCATCAAAGCACAAACCCTTGCATGCCCTTTTGATGGATCTGAACTTCAACTCCCTTTAAGAGTACAACCAGTACCGAAAATAAATGAATTGGAAGCTCAATTGAGGCTTGTTCAAACTTAATTAATGTTAAGTGCACCTAGACTTGGTTCAGTGCGCACGCACTGAGCCTCTGTATGTAAAAATTTGAATTCTCCTTGTCCAGTGCGCCCGCACTGGATCTGGTGCGCATGCACTGGGCTCCAGTGCGCTTGAATTGGATCTGGTGCGCCTACACTAGCTCTCTGAATGTAAAAATCCACTTCCAGTCCTTCCAGTGCGTCCACACTGGGCTTGGTGTGCCCGCAACAAGCGCGGCAACTTCCAAAAACTCAGTTTTTGACCCCTAATCGTTCTCAAACTTGCTCAGCGTCATAATACTTAGAAAAGGGCTTAAAAACACAGCTTTTATCTATCATAACAACTATAGATCCTTAAGCAACGTGACGGTACGATTTCTAGCATAATAATCATCTCAAACCTTAAAACGAAACCTAATAAACCATAATTAACTTGTAGAAAGTCCTCTTACTTGATAGCAAGCAGTCCAACTTCGAATTCCCTGGTACATAGCAACAAAAATACTCCTTACTCCATGAAAACCTATGTGAGCAATTCCAAAAAGGGGTTAGATTGGATCACACACTTTGATTGAAACAAAACTACAAAAGGTATAAGTTTTGATCTTCAAAACACATCTAAGAACACATCTAGGTTGAATCACATACCTTAACAAAGCTCTGATCTTTGAGTATTGAAACGACGCTCCTTTCACGATGATTCCAACGCTCTACTCGAATCTAAAAACGGTTGAGATTCGACTTAGAAAATGGAAGAAACGTCTCAGCTCTTTTCTCAAGCTATCACACGCAGGAAGATGGAGATTAGGAGGAGAAAATTCTGATTCAAAAGGTTAGGGAAACTAATGGTTTTTATTTTTCCTTAAGTAGGAAAATTCCCAATAATTAACCTAATCCCTTATTTTCCTTAATTACCCTTACAAATAAGATTTTCCCTTAAATTATATACATATAATTTGACATATATGTATATATATATATATATATATATATATATATATATATATATATATATATATATATATATATATATATATATATATATATATATATATATATAACAATATACTTAACTCCAAATAAAGAAGTTGGAATAAAAATATTTCGTTTCGCAAAATAACACGTCTGCTCTTTCACGAAAATCTCCATTGTGTCCTTACGGTCAAATCTCCATTTTCTTTAGGAAAATATCAAACAAATGTTTTTGTAATATTCAAACAATTAAGGCAACCAAACAAACGGCTAACCGTTAAAACAAATCACACAAAAATGAGGTGTAGGTGTATCCTCGATCGTGCTTGTCTTGGTGGACCCATCATTTACTATGGAAAAACTGGAAGAAAAAAAACGAGGTATCCTCAACGGCGGTGTATTTTTAGAAAATACTGTCGTTATGAAAAAATGGGATATGCTTTCTTCTTTATACTCGATCTATGTTAAATTACCATGTGTAATTAATATGTGACAATTTTTTTCGCAACATGTATGAGGTGAGAATTATATAGTGGAAATTTGAATTTTCCAACATTTTCCCAAAATTATACGAAAATACACCTCCTCAAATTCAAAATGGGACCCCTATCCCTCGCCTTAAGATGGCCGATAGCGCCCATATTCCACTCTTCCAATCACCCATTAATAGGTGGTAGCGCTCATCCATTGCCCACCTCACTACAAAAAAAGATCTTTTCGTGACAAGCAATTTCATCGCGAAAAGTGCCAAATTTCGTCAGGAAAGGATATCGCGACGAATTTTTTTGTCGCCCTGTTTGTTGGGTATGCAGTGTCGGTAAAGGGTTCTGTCGTAACAAGTTACGTATTGATCGCAAAAGCATACTCTATCGTGACAAACATAGGAACTTTGTCACCAAAAATTTTTGGTGACAATCCATTATATTTGTCACCGAAAGTCATTAACTGTGACCATAGTTTTCTCACGAAAAGTTGAAAAAATCCTCACTAAATGATTTTTGTCACCAAAGGGTGAAACACTTTTTCTCTTTAAACTACTCAATATTGACAAACACTTTGTCACTAGAACTCATTCTTTTCAAAAAATAAATGAATAAATAAACAATAATAATAATACAAAAAATAAATAATAATAATAATAATAATAATATTATTATTATTATTATTATTATTATTATTATTATTATTATTATTATTATTATTATACAGATTTACCCTATAAAAAAATAGATACTCATACCTAACCAAAAAGATAATTATATACCCAGAATAAACTATTAAACAAGTATAAACAATCAGCTTTCAATTCAAAAAACACCAAAACAAATAAATATTTATAATAAACCATACTCCGTATCACTACACTACACTAACTGATAATCATCAACTTCAACAGGTGCAATAACTCTGCATTAACACATTAACACAAGAAAATGAAGGCAATCGAATTCATGATGACGAGCAAAAGCTTTTTTTTTGTTGTATATTCTCCTATTGCAATAGCTCTTTATCAAAAACCATCACAACCAATAGATCGGACTTTTGACATAATAAAAACTCGTCAAACAAAAAACATCAGATTGAACAACTAGAGGTAATGGAGTCAAGAATTTCAGCTTCTTGGTTGATCAAGCAGAATGTGACATGATATGGGGTATTTACATGCATACCTAGTCTAGGCAGGACATCACACGTTCTTGGAACATGACTTGCTCTGATATTTGCAAGGGACATCAAAATTAAAGCTAAAAGGTCAGTGGGAACTCACCAACACCGAGATGAGTGCTTCAACTTGCATAACTCACAGTGGCTGGCAAATTTTTGTTCTCCCTGTGTACAAAATGAGGAAAGAATGAACATAAAACTACAGTAAGGGCAAAAACTTACAGCAACGAAGTAGAAAATTGGCTTATTATGACCAGGACATGAAAATTGGAAAAGTCTGAAACAGAAGTAATCTTATCACATGATAATATTCCTCAAGAGACTGATGTAAAGTTGAAAAACAAAGTAGGAATTCAACCAAAGAAGAACTCAGACGGATATGGTGCTTACCTGTAAGGAATATGCCTGTTACTTGTTGCATCCATGTATCTTTTTGCAAGTCCAAATCAATTATGTAAACCTGATTGCATGACACAACAAATATCAATCCAGCAAAAAGAGAGAATTTTGAAACAAGAAACAAAAAACAAAAGACGATAAACAAACAAAACGATCTGTTTGAATTACTATGTCATCATCTAGGAACATGACTTTTTTAGGCTTTGGAACAACTGCAAGTAAGATTCCATGTTAAGGAATACAATCAATTTTCTAAAAGTGAAAGACAGGGGCTTTGAGCCTTTGAGTATTCAAGATTTACCTCTGAAATATGTATCCTTATGTGATTCATTATTGAATTGTATTTAGGACTTAGAGCTTGCAGCTTTGCTGCAATAACACGAGGCTTTTCAGTGTTATTAGCTACTATAGCAGATGAGCCTCCCTTGAATTATGACCTTACATTTTGGTCTTTTTCCATGGCTTCTAGTACTGGGATCTTCCCGTGATCGTTCAAAGTTGAACTTTTTGTGATACTAGAACTCTGTGCAATCAATCAAGTACTACGTGTAAGTAGATGGAAACATAATGAAACGACAATTAGAAAAACGAACAGGAAAACCAGAGCGCTGCAGAAATTATTGAATGGAAAGAACACCTTGGAATTGACAGGGGGTAAGAGAAGTTTCTAGCAATTATTAGAATGCAAAAAGACGGAACACAAATATTTTCACCTTTTGATATTCTGCTGGAGAAAATATGTCTAATAGTTGGTCAGTGTTCATCGTTTTGAGACTGGAATTATCAGCATTTATACCTGCATTAGCAACAGACACTTTGAACCTCTAAAGACTTATAACTTTCTCCTCTAAGGTGCCTCTCATTATTAGATGATGAAGATTAACCACTTTGCGCTGCCCTAACCTGTGTGCCCTTTCAATTGCCTGCAAGCGCATAAGATCGTAGGATACACAATTAACTTGAGCAAACATCAAAGGGTCATCATTTTTTTTTTGTAATTTTTTCTCCAAGGACAACAATCAGAATAAAAACTAGAGCAATCAAGAACCAGTGGACCAGAACCAACTTGTACAGTATCAGAAAGTTTCCATTTAGTTAAAAAAATCTAATCATATGATAATACCTTTTATCCAAAGGAAGGACAAATCAGATATGCAATGAGGAGTCCAATCATGAAAGCTGATAATATAACACCATCCTCAAAGTAGCTCAATTTACGATCACCCCTGCTAAAAAATTAAAGATTTCAAGCACCATGTGATGCAACATGTTATAAGACTTAAAACCAGTCCAAGTATTATGTTTATCACTCCAACAGAACATGCTCTGAACCTGATGTATTCAGGTTGATCAACAGCAACTAAGACCTAATTCTAAGACTCGGGATCAAGTTAAGTGTAAGCATTCAAGGACTGATCAGACTGTTAAGCCAAAGCCTGGAAAGTTTAAAGTTACCTCAGCAAGATCAACAGCAATGCCTGTAAGAGATGAGACCTGCCCCTGGAGGCTTGGGATCTTGCTTCAAGTCCGAGCCATGCTTTTCAAGAAGTTGCTCTAGATGTGAATTCATCACATCTGGAAACAATATGGCACTTTTCAATGACTATGAACCTAGGAGATTACAATGGTTGCTCTTTTCAATATTTTGTAATGCTTCTGTGGGGCTTTACCACTCTTTGAATAAAGTCAGATACCTCAATACCGGAAAAATACATCTTACCAAAAAAATAAAATAATATAGCATTGAGGATGGAGTAGATTAACGCCTCTTCTAGTGTTAAAATTCGTTCAAATTGACTCCGTGTAATTGCATAGCATGAATTTTATAGAGAAAAATAAAAAACCGGGGAAAAAATTTATGCACATGCATTAACACACAAATTCAATTTATATCTCATGCATTACAACTCTGTTTACAGACGTTCATGCATTGCTTTGCACTTTTCAAGGACTCATATATTGCATGTACACCGATGGCAAGATATTTAAGCTGATGCAAACAAGTGTAGTGCACAACAAACTTAGCAGACTGACTTCATGTCTTGGACAAGTCTAACTGATGTAGAGAACTCTAGTGCATATAGGACTGCCAAGCAAATCATCATGAAAAAGTTGATTTTGAGTCAAACTTGTTTGGGGAACTGGTGTGGCAAACAAATGAAGAAACATGTGGCACAAAAGACAGATTCAGCCTTGCTTAATTAGACTAACTTTCCACATAGGTAACCTCGATGTAACAGTCCTTGCAATAGCACATTAGGGGATTTAAGAATAATACTCCAGATATGGTAAATCAAATGAAAGCGTCATACATATTCCCAAATAGAGATCTTTTGACAAAGATAAGGGCTAACTAAAGCTCATTGGTTAACAATAGCTAGCCAACCTGATGCTTTTGGTCATCTAGCATCAGACCATTCTATTCTAAATGTCACAAGCAGAGATAATCACTGAATCAACATATTACTCCACTTCCTGCTTACGAAGTTCCTCCTTAGCTTCTGACCGAACATTTCTTTGCACCTCAAATGTTAGGCGGCAACTGCAACTTTTAAGATATGAACAAACCAGAATGGAATGAAATTGGAAAAGCACAAGCCAAGAGACAGCAAATCGTTTTATAAAAAAATCAACATGTTAGCATATGAACAAACCTGTCGTTCAGTAAATTCTGCTTCAAGATCTAACTCTTTCGTACTTGTTTTCTGTAGAAAGTTGAGGCAATATCAAACACTGTACAGTAAAACGGATAATTCATTGTTAGGGGAAGTAAACTCTTCTTGTAATGATTAATAAGAAATGAATTGACCATAAATTGAATGAAAGAAAACAAGTGACATGCTTCTTTCCTCTGCAACCACAAAAGCAAAAACCGATTCAACAACCATACTTAGCAAACTCACTCAGCTATATTATGTTCTGAAATAATTTTAAGATAAATTAAAAAGAAAAAGCACTTAAACCTCGAGTTTATATACAGCAAGACAGATATATATTTATTCACAGTTATCCGGTAATTTGAACACAAATAGACTTAAGAGTTTTGAATGAAATAGTTTGATCGATCACATATACCTGTCAGCAATCGAACTTTAGCTACAGAAATTGAGGACTCCGGATTGAGAATGACATCTTTCTATAAATGGAGTTTAAAAAGGTATGTGTTGCTGAGATTTGCGATCCACGGAGAGGCTTGGATGAGATCTCGATCGGCGATCGGATAGCAGAGAGCGGAGAGGCGGCAGCATGCAGCTTGCGTTTAGGAGTGCAGAGCGGCAGGAGGAAAAGTCCGGCGATCCAGATCTGCCAGACATGGATGCAAAACTCGCAATTGTGTAGATCGGGAAAGAGAGGAGAAGACACAGGAATTGTAGATCTAGAATGGAGCGTATGCGTATTTCTTCAAAGGTTTGGGTGTAATCATGTCGGGTTGATATATTGTAAGGCTGAACTCGACTCAATTAAAAAAAATTGGGCTCAAAATTCGATTTGAGTTTGCTTGAGCCAACAAAATCGAATTTAACTCATCAAGTAATTGATTTAACTTGATTCAACTCGACTCGATTCACCTCGACTTGACTCATCAAGTAATTAATTTTGTTTTTTTGTCAGTGAAGCCTCATATTAAATTTGTTATATAATATTACATTGAAAATGTACATACTTTGACGATCTATGAAACCCTTTCGTGATAATAGTATTTATTTTCTCACTAAACTATACAAATTTGTGACAAGCAAAGGTTTTGTCACTAGAAACAACTCTCTTGTGACAATTCTAGTGTTTGTCACCTTTGGTCTGTCACAAAAGATACTTTTTTTTTTGTAGTGCATTACAAGATGAGCAATGGCGCTCATGAAAATGGGCAATGGTGGCCAAGTTTGAAAATTTCCAAATCTTCACCAAAAGTATGGATTTTTTGGATGGAAAATCGGAATTAATTTGAGGAATATTTGTATTTTAGGCGAAGATTTGGAATTTTCAAACTTGGGCACCGCAGCCAATCTTGTGGGCGTTCTGGTGGCGATTGATGAGCTCTATATCCCAACTATGTGCGATTGGAATAGCGAAATATAGGCGCTGCCGCCCTCCTTAAGGCGGGGGATAGGGGTCCGATTTTGAATTTTTAGTAGGTGTATTTTTCGTAGAATTTTGGGGAAAGAGGGCAATTAAAATTCAAATTTCCACAATTATTTATACATTTTGTAAAGTCCCAAATCGGTAAAGTAGTAGAATGCTCACCCTCATATAAGTGTGAGACATAAATGTCCTATCAACTCGGGTTAGCCCTTTTAGACCAAGCGAGGACGACGGTCTAAGTAGTTGACCGGATCATTTATGATTCATTTAGCGCTGCCCGGGGTCTGGGGCGTTACGGAATGGTATTTAGAGCCTACTATCAGATGGACTATGTGCTGCACCGTACAAGAAGACGGAGTAAGGATCGTGTAACGCCCCGCTCCTGGATACCGAGCCCTTATCCGGAAGAGAAACATTCGGAGCGTATAACATTAAATAAATTTTAATATTATACGCAAGCCTCTACGTCGTCGTATCAAAATAAAGCAAACAGAAGCTAAAAGGACTCGGGTAAAAACATAAATGCTACTAAGAATAGATACAACCATACTAAAGATAGATAGTTAAATTACAACGACGAAAAACCCAAAGACTTATACAATACGAGGTCTTAAAAGTTGAAGTACAACAAGTCTAAGAGAAGAAATACGTCTAGTCTAGTACCACCTTTATAAAGAAATAAACTAAAAGCTTTGCCAAGACTTCAAGTCTTCAAAAGCCGTCGTCTACACTTGGTCAACCTGTTCGTCATCTCACCCCACAATGCATACAAAAGAAAATGCAAAGGAGGTATGTACAAAGTACTTAGTAAAAGTGAGAAGCTAATGAACAACTAAGTTATACAACGAAAGGTTCGGTTTATTATTATTAAATTACATTTATGAGACCGACTCAATCTAGGGTTCACTTCATGTCCATCAACATGTCATGACTAAACGTTTCTAACTTAACTTATCTTTGTTACAGCATGTTTGCGAGGGCACTACATTTAGTGAGATATACACTAAGGCAAAACACAACCCTATAGAGATAAATCTCTAGCAGTCTTGAGACAGTCATTCCAATTTGTCTGGACAACCCTAGAGAGCTGACCGGTGAATGTCTATCTCATTCGTGAGTTTGTCCGGCGGAATGATCACTACTTTATCTGGCGGGTCTAGAATCCGGCAGTGATCATCACCACTTTATCTGGCCAAACATCACATTGCCGATATTGTACTGTGCCTATCCAAGCTCTCATGATGTTTAACCTTTTACTAAGCAAGTACGTATTTATTGAATAGTTAACTAGCCGCCTAAGTGTTTTCAAATAATCTCCCTCACACATACTACTCTCTTCCTAGACCAATTGACATAAACGAGGCCTAGCAATTACACAGACTTTGATGAATACTAATTCATCAAAGCACAAGCCCTTTCATGCCTTTCCGACGGTCCCGGACTTCAACTCCCTTTAAGAGTACGTCCGGTGCCGGAACCAAACGCATCAGAAACTCAATCGAGGCTTGATCATTTTCATTTAGTATTATTAGATCAAGAAATAACATTTAAACTGGACCCGTAGCATAAAACAACATTTACCCAAAAGGGCTGAATGCGTGCGCATTGCACCTGAAAAGCCCTAAACATGATTTTCTGCAACTTAAAGATTTCTAACCCAATTCAAACATGTTTAACATCAGCTAACACAAAGAAACGGCAGTAAAAACCTGATTTAAACATAACTAACCATCACGTAGCATCCAACATTTTAACTACAACATAAAACATGATTCCTTGCTACAACTAACACTCAACCTAAACATTGTAAAACCATAATTATTCGTTAGGAAGAGCCTCTTACCTTAATTTCCAGCAAAACCGCAAGCAAAACACCAAGCAACCGCAACAATTGTTGATCCTCAACCCCAAAACCTATTTGATCAACAAGAAACCCTAAAATCCTATTTTCTAGGCAAAAACCAAAACTGAAAAGGTGTATAAAACTGCAGATTGCCTGGATTAACTGCAGTGAAATTATTTTTAGAAAAATCTATGCTCCAAGACGATCGTTTCAACTACTCATGGCTGAAAAACAGAGCTACGGATTGAAAGATATGAATTTTTGAAGATCAAACTCAACGGTTACCAAAAACTAGAGCTAAACTGAAAACTTACGGAATAAGGCTATTTTATTTTCCAAAGTTGCGTCTCTTCGCGTTGATCACTTTTCTCTCCTGCGGCATCTTGAACAGATAAACGGATTGATCACACGGTTGAAGTTTACGTTCTTCATTTTTCTGGCATCTTCTGCGTCCTGCGTCCATTGTTCCTCGCCTAATAAGTTATTTTGGGGAATTATTTCCTTTTTATAGTTCCTTTTTTTTTTTTTATAGGGAGAAGGACAACCGCATCGAATAAGCGTGTGAACTAATAAGTTATTTTGGGGAATTATTTCCTTTTTATAGTTATTAATTAAATCCATTTTAATTAATAACTAAATCCCTTAATTAAATCCTTTTTAATTAAATAAATAGGATAAATAATAATTAGGTCGTCGTGGGTATGACCAATTACTATTTTACTCTTTCTGAAAAATTGGGATGTTACATTCCTTCCCCCTTAAGAGGAGTTTCGTCCTCGAAACTCGAGTGTAACTGAGTGTACTTGGATTCTAAACATTGCAAAACGTTTCGTCTTCTAACTCTTTCGGTCTTCTTCTTCCCTCTTCCCTCTTCCCAACTCTTGTACATCTTGGTCGCTACGAGAGGAACTACAATTGCCATCTCGTGGTTTTCATTCTTTATTGTCCTTCGCAATCTTCCGCATTCAGACCCCAAAGCTGATTCCGATGCCAACTGTTGCTATCTTCATCTAACTCGTGACCAATGGCTGGTTGGGCTCCAACCACCCACTTGTAACCGGAGACAACTGGGTCTTTGTCCTATTTTCTTCATTAACTCATCAACCGCCTCGAATCTTGCAATCATCGGTTCAACAATCCTTGCTTGATCCTGCTGACCTATACCCGGAAAGCTGAATCTTCCCAGCCGAAACCACACTTGTGGCACACTTGACTTCTTTCTATCTCAACTTCCATCATGGCACCACAAGCTTGCTGAAGAACTGCAAGGATTCTGGCTGCAGGGTTTCTAAGACTTCTTAGGGAAAAGGGATCATGCATTTGCCAAACTTTCTCCCTCTGACGGTCTGATTTAATCCTTATGCCAATTAGGACTAGATTGGAAAATACATGAAGTTGAAAAGTGACAAGTTGAGAACCAAGGTGGTATGTCAACCAGATAAGCCAAGGAAGGGTACAACGCACTTGAAATAAGAAAGGTTGCTTAGGTTATAAGCAAAACAAGATGATTCCGTGTTGGGGAAAAATCGAAGGTGGTTCCAAACTGAAGAATGAGACATTGTATCATAATACAAGGGATAGCCACCAAAAAGAAAACAAAAGGACACCTTGCAGATGATTTTTTTTTAGAGAGAGGAATTCTGCAAGATACGGTGGTCTGCAAAGACTTAAGGGTAACTTGAAAGAATTGTAATAAGCTTTCATATAAACCTTTAGAAAGTGAAGACGTTAAAGGAAACATCACACAACAGAAAAACAAGTAAAGGTGCATGGTCGAGCACCAGAAGGACTTAGAAAAAGAATTTAGAAATCAAAAGAGAGTAAGAATCTCAACATGAAGGAGCCATGGAGATAAAACGAGCACACCAAAAGGTCTCAGAATAAAACAAACACTCGTCAAGAAGTGTCCAAGTTTGCAATAGTCAAAGAGAGGTTATTTCGAGATTTAGAAAAAAGGAAATTTCCCTCAAGGAATTGTAAGGGAATATCAAGAGTTTGAATAAGTAAGCGGTAAACAAGAATTTTTTTTGAAGAGTAAATGACACATAAAAATTGTCGGATAAGGTTTGATTTCAAAGAATTAATTCAAACCTTCAAAGGAAGTTTAAACGATCATTGATGATTCAAATCAAAGGTTCAAGGTTGCACTACTCGAGAGGAATAGTACACTGCCAAGAAATAAATACTCGAGGTTATTCCTCATGTGGGAATGAAAAGGTTAAATGAAAATAGACTTTCAACCGGTATGATAGAATTGTGATAGAAACGCCATAACAGAAAGTGGAAAGTCAAAATGGTGTATATGGAGGTTCATGGCTCTAAATGGCCTGACAGAAAGTTAAAACTGAAAAGGTACAAGGTGCATTAATCTGAATTGGAAATCAGGAGTTTAGGAATTCAATAGTCAATTGGCTAGTTAGGTTCGGAAGGCACCTTGGCAAAGACTACCTTCTGGTTGAAACAAGTTTAACACAAAATGCTAGAAGATTATTGATAAGTAACTGAAGACATATGTCAAGGTAGGATTAAAGGTCCAACTGGTAAGAAGATGAGATGCATACCTTGAAAGAACAAGTAGCATTAGAGGGAAAGATTACAAAATCAACACTACCTTTAGGAGGGAAGCTGAGAATAAACACAAGAAAAAGAATGTTCTGACATTAAAAGGTTCAGTCAAATTTGTGCTTGAAAAGAAGAATAGTGGTGAAACAATGCAGAGTTAGAGGGAACTTGTTCCTTGATTTGGAAAAGTGGGTAAGAACTTGTTTAAAAGAAATGCTTATAGAGATATATTTCTGAGGTAATTTATGACAACAAGCGGAGAGGATTTGTTGAGTTTAAAGATCTCAAGTGAGGGATTACACGAGAAATGGGCATGAAAAATGTCTGAACATCAAACATGGCATGCTGGAGGATAGCATCTTGGTTCTTGTTTACAACTGCAAAAGAAATTATAAAGTTAGCTTACAAACATCCTACTAAAAGGTTTGACTCAGAAGGAGATCAGACTTCGAGAACTCCTAAAACATGACAATCATAACTTACTATCCTCTTAACCCAAACCCAAAGTCAAAGAGGTGAGAATTCCTTTAGGTTGCTGTGTATGATATTTACTCTGGATCAGGGCCGACCCTAACCCTAACTTGGGGAAGAAGAAATATTACATCAGCCATAAATAATAAATAATAATAATAATAGCAAATGACTAAACTATCCCTTCTTCGTATATAGCGTTCTATCTAACTTCCCCCCTCAATCTCACATGGGAAGCAGGCTGAACACGGAGATTGTGACAAATAAACTGGATCTGAGCCTTTGGCAGAGGCTTGGTGAACACATCAGCTAATTGCAAGGAGGAAGGAACATGCCGAGTAACTAACTGTCGAACAACCACATTTTCACGAACAAAATGATAGTCCAACGCAAAGTGCTTCGAACGAGAGTGCAAAGTAGGATTTACAGTAAGATAGACGGCACTGAGATTATCACACATGAGTTGAGGAGGATGGCGAAGGGCAACACCAAGATCTCGAAGAAGATAACAGAGCCAAGTAAGTTCAGCAGTGGCAGAGGCCATGGACCGATACTCTGCTTCAGTACTAGAACGAGACACCATGGGCTGTTTCTTGGAAGACCAAGACACACAATTCGCACCAAAAAACACACAAAAACCGCTTGTACTTCGGCGCGTCAGAGGGCAGCCTGCCCAGTCAGCATCACTAAAGTCATACAGCGAAGGTGAAGAGCGCGCTAAATAATGCAACCCATAATCAGAGGTGCCCTTAACATACCGCAACAAACGTTTGACTTCCCTGAAGTCTCGAGCCGTAGGTTGAGAGAAATGTTGACATACTCTATTAACAGCATGAGTAATGTCGGGTCGTGTAAAGGTTAAATATTGTAAGGCCTCTGTTGGTCCCCTGAAAGGCTAACACAAGTTTAGAGGGGGGGTGAATAAACTTGTCTCTAAAACTAGATTTTAAACAACTTAAAAATTCAATTACAACTTGTGTGGAGTTAAGTTGACAAAGCTGAGATTAAGTCAAACTGACTTAATCTAAAACTGAGTCAACCGGCAGCGGATATGATTCTAGCCTTTTTCTTGATCTTGTTATTCTTGTTATGAAAACAGTGTGTTGTGAACTGAATTCTGGTAAATATCAGTTGTGACTTGTGTAAGGTATAACAATCAAGTATCACAATGCTATGAATAAATGATGAGTAAGTAAGTAAGTGCGTAAAGTAAATAAGGCAGAAATTATAGAGGTTCCAGGTGGTGTAATCCTGTCAATCCTCTCTTCCCCTGTGGTGCGGAGGAAAATTCCACTAGAACTTCTTGAGGTGCACTTTGTTACAAAAAGTCCTAAACAATAGTCCTTGGCTAATCCCTAGCGTCACTATCTAAACAATTGTAGAACAGGTAGAATGGTCGCTCTCCAAATGCTTGAACAAGCGGTCCTTGGAGGGTACACGTATGCCTCTTCACCGCCTACCACCACAAACACGATCTACCCGATCGCTTGTCACAATCGTCCTTGGCGAAACCTTCCCGGTTTGCTTCACGATCTAAAACCTTTGATGTGAAATCAAAGTTGGGCTGAGAATCAAATAAATTGATTCTTGTTTGTGGTTCTTCAAAGTGTTGGATCCTTGATAGATTCTTTGTAGCTTGAACACTTGAAGAAATACTAGATATGATCTTTGTTAAAGTTCAGAGATGATAGCAATTCGAATAAGATGACTAATGCACAAACTTGCTCGTTAAATCTTGTAAATCTCTTGTATTTCTTATTTTTGGGTGCAAAGTCCTCTATTTATAGTATAAGGTCCAACGTTCATCTGGCTTAGATTCGAATTGTATCAGTGTCTTTTTCTGCAACGGATATATTTTCTGACCGTTCTGCAGTGTCAGTAACTCATCCAATGAAATTGTTTCCTTTTCAACGTTCCACTGTACTTTAAGTTGTTGGATAACTGAGTTTCCTTATCAGTTTTATTCTGAGTTTTCACTTGTCAGTTTTCTAACTGACTTGGAGCATTAACTGAAATTTTACTCTTCTTCAAATATCAGTACTCCAGTTTTCATCTGATCATCATTGACTTAATCAGAGTACACCATGACTCATTATCAACTAAGAATTCATTGTCCTTATGATTCTTAGGTCTTCATACAAGATCCATAAAGTCAGTTCAGGTCACCACAATCTTGCCTGAAGTCCAACTTTACAGTCTCGACTTGTAATCTTCATAACTGAGTTTGAACCCTCCGTTCTTCGTTCTTCAATAACTAAGTCTGTGACCCTCAGTTCTTCAATCTTCTAGATAAGCCAACCAAGTCTGTAACTCTCAGCGAACTTACCTTCTTCAGTTTTACGTAGGTGTGCTCGAGTCGGTTGCTTGTATTGGTAGTTTCCGCTTTTCTAAATGATTTCCGGCTTTTCGCCTTTACGACACGCTAATTATTACGGTGCTTGTCCGATGTAACCTATACAATTATCGGACTCTAGTAAAACTTATACATTCGATTCTAGACATCTTTTAGCTTTTCACTATAACAAATTTGGCTTCAAACTTCATCAACGGGGTTAAGATAATACTTTGAACAAATTAGATGAATTATCATCAAAACATAAATTTTATTTCCAACAATTTCCCCCTTTTTGATGATGCCAAAACTCTCCCTAAAAGAAAATCTTAAAGATCAAAACAAAGTAAAGCAATGTAAAACTGGAAAACTGGTTTTCATTAGAATGAGCAAAAACTGGATAATTACATTATGTTCAAATAACTGTGACTAAAGACTAAGCTTCTTCTTAGCTTTTTGCATGACTGAGTCATATTTTCCTGCTTTGTCATACAGTCGAAAATCTTCTTCTAGCTTGGAGTCTTCCTTTGAGAAAGTCTTATTGTAGTCAACTTGACTACTTTCTTTCCATCTTCTCCATTGAATTAGCTTGGGTAAGCTTGAGTCTTTCAAGTAGTAACTTTCAAATTCTGCTAGATCAGCTTTCATTTGTTCGATCTTGTCTTTAATCTTCAGTTTATCATCAATCCTTAGATTCTTCTTGTGTTGTGCAATTTTCTGTTTTGAGTAGATATCTGACAAAAAATAGTTCAAGGATTCTTCAAATGTTCTGTCCTTGTACTTGGCTTTAATAGGATTGAAATCTTTGTTAAACTGTGTCCACAGATCCTTTGTAAGAGTAACTCTTCTGTCTCCAGGCTGATTGTATTTTTCAATAAGTTGATTATCAGTTAACTCTTTTTTCAAAGATTTAGGATCTGATCGGTAACTTTGTAGTTCTTCTTCAAGTCGCTTCATCTCTCCATGTAACTTCAGCTTTTCTTCTTCAGCTTCCCCCTTTTTGGCATCATACAACTGATCTACCAGGGCATGAGTTGCCTTTTGATCTTCCGAAATCTGGCGCTGAGAAGCAAATACTTCCTTAAGCTGAGTTTCCAATCCGTAGATATGTTGATTCATATGCCAATGAACCTCAGCATGAGTTTCTCTATCTACTGCGGTTGTATTTTCGAGTTGTTGCTTGAGTAGCACAATTTCTGAAGCAGAACTTGAACTTGCTTTGTGAATCATCTCTAATCTTGCATGAACTGAAACATCAGTTCTAGTTCTATACTCAAGATATCCAGAGATGTTTGATAAAAGACTGTTCTATGTATCTCTCTGACTGAGTACAATTTTCAAGTTTTCATGAACTTTGGCTAATTCAACCTTAGATAGACAGTCAGAAGGATCATATGTATCTTCAATCTGGTCCTTGTCCTGAGTATCATCAGGAATAACCATCAGTTTTCGGGCTTCATCAGCTGCCCGCTGAGTGTCAGTTGTCTGATTTCCAACTGGCAATTCTTCTTGCTGTGTTTCAGTTTGCTTTGCTACAGGTTGAGGTTGAATAACTGGTTGCAAAACTGTAGTTTCATCGGTTTCTTGTCTTGATTTTCCATCATCACCATCATCGTTCTTCTTTGAACTGTCTTTAGATGATGTTCCTGATTCCCTTCTTTTTGCTAACTCAGTAAATCTTTTGAAGCAATTGTCAAGAAATTCTTTTATAGGAAACAGAGAATAAAGATCTCTAACTTCCAATGTCTCCAAGAGTAACTTCTCTTTAGGCTGCAATCTGATGTCTCGAAAACCTTCTGGTTGAAGTTTCATTTTCATCATCTTGATGATTCTATCAGCTTCGAAAATTGGTGCTGATTTCTGAACCGTTATCTGTTGTAACTGAGAAGTACGGTCTGCAGTGACTTCAGTTAGTTGTTGTTGTGGTTCCCCCTCAGTAGGTACTTTCTCACCTGAGATTTCTGAGTACAAGCACCTTGCAACTGATCTTCCTTCTATTGAAATGGTTTTTCGCTTGGTGCCTTTGTGTTCAGCTTCCGGTTTCTGACTTGCTTTAGGTTGGGAGATTGTTTTTGTGCTTTGCTTCGAAGCTTCAGTTTGCCTTGTCTGCTTTCCTTCCTTAATCTTTTCTAAGTAAAACTGAATGATTCCACTAAGTGTTTTCTTTAGTCGGAATCTCCCATCGGTACTTGACCTTCGACTTGTGCCCTTTTCGCACTTTCCAACTCGGCTAGGTGTTGCTTCTTGAACTCGATTTAGAATATACCCTGCCCAATTGAATTCTATTCCATCCCAGATTATGTTCATGAGATAGATACAATCTTCTGACAGTATGTTGATTCCTTTTGATTTTCCAATAACATGTCTACTGAGCCATCTGCTGAGAAGTCCAAATTCCGTTTTGATTTTATCGATATGAACACCGAGTCGTATTGGTTCGTAGACGAAGTGATCATTGAGAGAAAAGCTTCCTTCTTCAATGATAAAGTGGCGAACTCTGTTGAGGTTGTTTGTTGTGTTTGCGAAGCCAAAGAGTGACCGTAAAACTCTTTCATTGAGAACAATCCGATCTTCACGAACCGTAGTCATTAAGGAATCTCGGCCATTCGCATATTTTGCCAAAATTGTAAGATACCTTCCACATCTCGCTTCTCTTTGAAACTAACTTCAAGGATGTTATTCAATCCTGGTTGTTTTTCGATTTTGTCTCGGACACAACCGGCTAACAAGGTGTTTTGACATAAACCTTCATACATGTCAAGTGTTAGCTCATCCAATTCTGTGATCAACCGAGTGTCTCTTGAATCATCTGAACTGGCCAGATATGAGTGTGAACACACAAGTTTGATTTTTGAGAGAAGGGGTTGTAAGAGTCTTTTTGAAAATAATTTGAATTTGAATAGTGAATACTGTGAACGGAGGTTGAATAAATAGGTGGGATATTCTGGCGGTTGAGTGGTACAACTTTTCAAATTCCATGATGTTTTTGATAACCGATGCGTGTACCATTCTGACAAACGTGGGGTGTACACACGAAATTCTGACAAAAAGAACTGTGGTAATTTAATGCGATATAACCGTTGTTGATTCTATCTTATCAATCTTTGACTAACTTTGATCGGGATGAAAACCGATGCCGAGATTCAGTTTCTTGAGATAATGTAGTCCCATCAAATTAATCGGTTGTCAAGTTCTTCGCTTTTCGCTTGAGATTGTTGATGTCAATGACTAATCTGTTAAGTGAGCGCACCCATCATAACAAAGATTAATCCCCTTGACGAATCTCTCGGCTTAACGTACTAGCCGACTTTGATTATTCCCAACTCGGTTCTTAATTTAGCAAATCTTTCTTTATCCAAAGGCTTTGTAAAGATATCTCGCTAACCGATCTTCGCAGTAGGTACATAAAGAACTCGTTATATCCTTCTTCTCTCGCATGATCTCTTATAAAGTGATGACGGACATCAATGTGTTTTGTCCTTGAGTGTAAAACTGGATTATCGGTAATTGCAATTGCACTCGTATTATCACACATTATGGGAATTGTTCCTTCTTCTATCCCATAGTCTCTTAATTGTTTTCTCGATCCATAAAACTTGAGCACAACAACTTCCAAATTTGCTATATATTCGGCTTTCACTTGTAGAAGTTGAAATTGAGTTTTGCTTTTTGCTAAACCATGACACAAGTCTATTTCCCAATAATTGACATGTGCCTGATGTGCTTTTTCTGTCCACTTTACATCCAGCATAGTCTGAATCTGAATAAGAAATCAGCTTGAATTCTCCTTTTTTTGAATACCAAATTCCAACTCCGTCTGTGTCTTTCAGATATTTCAAAGTTCTTTTCACAACTGTGAGATGACTTTCTTTTGGTCTTGACTGAAATCTTGCACATACACCGACAGCAAAAGATATGTCTGGCCTACTTGCTGTAAGATAGAGTAAGCTTCCAATCATCCTTCTGTAGAGTGTTTGATCAACATCTTTACCTTCTTTGTCTTCATCAAGCCTGATGTTGGTCCCCATTGGTGTAGAAATTCCAGTAGATTTCTCCATACCAAACTTTTTAATAAGTTCTCTTGTATATTTGGTTTGATGAATAAAAATTCCATCAGCTAACTGTTTAACTTGCAGTCCTAGAAAATAATTTAGTTCACCCATCATACTCATCTGAAATTTGCTTTTCATCAAGCTTGCAAATTTCTCGCATAATTGTTCATTTTCGATCCAAAGATGATATCATCAACATAAATTTGAACAAGTAAAGTATCTTCTCCATTCTTCATCCCGAATAGAGTTTTGTCGATTGTTCCTTTGATAAATCCATTATCCACTAGAACCGAGATAGAGTTTCGTACCAAGCTCTTGGCGCTTGTTTGAGTCCATAAAGAGCTTTTCTTAATTTGAAAACTTTATCTCGCTTGATCTTTGATTTCAAATCCGGGTGGTTGTTGAACATATACTTCTTCTTCAAGAATTCCATTCAAAAATGTGCTTTTGACATCCATTTGATAAACTTTGAATTTCTTGTGAGCGGCAAAGGCAAGAAATAATCTGATTGCTTCTAATCTTGCAACCGGTGCATAGGTTTCATCAAAGTCTATGCCTTCGCTTGAGAGTATCCTTTGGCTACAAGTCCGGCCTTGTTTCTGATGATATTCCCATCTTCATCAAGTTTATTTCTGAAGACCCATTTGGTTCCAATGATATTCACATGAGCTGGTCTATCCACCAATTCCCATACTTGATTTCTTTCGAATTCGTTGAGTTCTTCTTGCATAGCTAAGATCCAATCTGGGTCTTTCAAAGCTTCTTCAATTTCTTTAGGTTCTGATTGAGATAGAAAGCATGCAATCATTGCATCTAGTTGATGTCTTGTTCGAACTCCATCTTGTGTATCACCAATAACTTGTTCTTCAGGGTGATCTCTCATCCATTGATGTGTGTGAGTTTGTAATAACTGATTTGCATTTTGTTCAACTGTTTCTTCAGAAACTGATTCTTGAACTTGTTCAACTGGATCTGAATGAAGTTGTTCAGGTTGTAGAGTGAATGGAAATTGAGGTTGATCTTGATCTGAACAATCTGAGATTTGTAATCTTCCAATGTCAACTGAATTTGGTTCTGGTATGCCTGGTAACTGAGACTGAGAAACTGGTTCTGGTGTGTCTTCAGTTGCTTCACCAGGGAAGTTTGGTTCATCAAATACTACATGTATTGATTCTTCATGCTTGAGTGTCCTTTTATTTAATACTCTAAAAGCTTTGCTGACACTTGAATATCCTAGGAAAATTCCTTCATCTGCTTTAGGCTGAAAAACATGAAGTTGATCTTTTCCATTATTGTGGATGAAACATATGCTTCCAAAAGCATGAAAGTATGAAACATTTGGTTTTCTTCCATTCCAAATTTCATAAGGAGTCTTCTCATGTCTCTTGTTCATGAGAGCTCTGTTCTGAGTGTAACAAGCTGTATTAACTGCTTCTGCCCAATATCTTTCGGGTAGTTTAGCTTCACGGATCATGGTCCTCCCAAACTTCTTTGAGTGTTCTCGTTTCTTCTTTCGCCTACACCATTTTGTTGTGGTGTTCCTGTGGCAGCAAGTTGGTGTAACACACCATTTTCTTCACAGTATTCAATAATTACACTGTTGAGGAATTCAGTTCTTTTATCAGATCTTATCTTCACAACTGAAACTCCTTTTTGATTATGAAGTCTCTTGAGAAGTTCTGTGAGTTTCTGCTTGGTTTCACTTTTCTTGGTTAGAAAGATTACCCAAGTGTATCTTGAAAAATCATCTACTACCACCAAAGTATATTTCTTTCCACTGATACTAATTGGTGTAATAGGTCCAAATAAATCCATGTGTAGCAATTCTAGATGTCGTGTTGTAGAATCGAGACTTGGTCTTGAAACTTGCTTTTGTTTGTTTTCCTTGTTGGCATGCATCACATAAGCTGTCCTTCTTATATGATATCTCTGGTAGCCCAATGACTAGTTGCTTCTTAACAAGTGTGTTGATGTCATCAAAATTGAGATGACTCAGTTTCTTGTGCCATAGCCAACTGATTTCTGATTTGGTATGCACAAGTAGACAAGTTTCAGCAACGACAGTTGTCCAATCTACCACGTACATGTTTTCCTTTCTTCTTCCGGCTAGGACAACTTGATAAGCTGATTCGCTGATGACAACGCATAAACCTTTATCAAAAGTGACTTTGTGTCCCATATCATAAAATTGACTTGTGCTGAGTAGATTGTAGTGTAGTCCTTCTACATAGGATACATTCTTGATTGTGAGTCCATTTCTGATTAAGGTGCCATAACCTCTGGTGTATCCGGGTTTATCTTTACTTCCAAAATTGACTTTAGGTCCATCTTTTGCAATAAAATTACTAAGACATTCCTTGCTCTTTGTCATGTGTCTAGAGCAACCACTGTCAAAGTACCAAATATCCTGCAATAAAAATTAAAAGGTTTTAGCTACCCAATTCAGTTTGGGTCCATGGGGGTCAGTTGTCAGTACAACACTGGGAATATATCCCTTGGGTATCCTTTGGATATTGTTGCACCTGTTTTCATATATATAAGCTACACTCCCATAATGTTTGTGTTTGGGTTGTATCTTATTTATATGATCTCTCAGATCTTTTGGCTGAAATTTATTTCCACCATGCATTTTGTTATTAAAGCTTGAATGATAACTATCATTCCTTCTGTACTGAGGTCTGAACTGACCTTTGTACTGTGACTTATGCTTGAGAACGAGATTAGTCCTCTGTCGAGTTTTGGACCGAGACTTGTGATAAGTTCTCGGTCCGGAATGATTGTTATTACCGAGTTTATTAACCAAATCAGTAAAATTCCAATCATCGTCAGTGGGGTATAGTCTTCCTTTCCCCCTAAATGTGTGAATCCTTGAATGACTAACATTCTTGGATTTACTTTGATTGTAATTTTTCTGGTTCCTGACTTCATTGGTTTTTGTGGATCTGGCAATTGATTTACCTCTTCGGTTTTCATTGAATGCAGCTGATCTACCATTTGACTTACTTTTGTTGGTAGATACAGTTGTCTTCTTAGGAAACTGATTTGTCCTTTGTGATATTGGCTTTACTGGTTCAGCAATTTTCTCCGTTTGTGGAAATTGCTCAGCTACAAACTTAATACCAGTTTTGGTACTAGGTCCAGCAGCGTTGCTAGTTCCATTCTTTGAAGATTGCTGTGTATCAAATCCTAAACCAGTTTTGTCTCCATATGGTTTTCCTTATTTGGATCCAAGATGGCGAACTTGATTGAGCAAATGATTCGATTCTTCGCTTGATGCAACAATCGATCTTGAATCTTTTCTTTATCGAGTTTAGTCGGTTTCAACATTTTTAGTTCGGACTTCAATCTTTCAACTTCCGTAATTAGACTTTCTTTCTCGGCTTTGATTGATTCATAACCACTTGAATAGTTACTAGCCGATTCATCAATTCGTCAAGCGTTTCTTCTAATTCTAGATTTTTTGGATTGCGATCGAATAGTCGAAGAACATGCATTTATCATGGAAATCTGAGCTGAGGAGTATTTAGAATTAGATTCACATACCTCATTTTGATCTTCCATATGTGCCATTAAAGCTGTGTCATCTGATAGTCTTTCAGTACCAGCTTCATAGTCTGATTCATCTCCAGCAAGGAGTGCTCTTCTACCAACTCTTCTTGGTGGGGTCTTCTTGATCAGTTCTGGACACTCAGCTTTATAATGTCCAGGTTTCTTGCAGTTGAAACAGAGGTATTCATCATCTTTTCTTTTCTCAGGAGTTCTTTTGATGAATTTTTGAGTGATTGGATGTCCACTCTTCATCCTTCGAATTCTGTTCATCATCAGAGCCATTTGTTCTTCCATCTCATCCAATTCATGAAGATTGCTAGATGAGTTTTCTTGAATGTCATTCGATGCTGCTGCAAGTGCTGTCGTTTTGGGTTCTTCCAGAGCCTTGATTATTGCAGCTGTGCTTGTGAAATCTTCACTGAATTCATAAGCTTTCAAATCGAAAAGATCTTGAATGAATCTTCTACATCCAAATTTCTTACGGATTCTTCCATAGCAGTTGACCTTCATCTTCCAAAGACATTGGTAAAGCCTTCAAGATTCTTGTGTTGATAACTTTCTTTGAGTATTCAATCTTGAGTAGATCTAGTTCATCCATGATAGCACTTGAATCTTGTCTCCATTTGATCAATGGTTTCTCCGTATTTCATTTTGAAATTCTCAAATTTTTGCTTTGCAACGAAATTTTATTTTCCTTGATTGAGTCTGTTCCTTCACAAACTAACGGAGTTTGTCCCACATTTCCTTGCGGTTGTGCATTCTTTCACTTTCGGTACATGTTGCTATCAAGAGTTCGAGGATAAAGTCCATGGCCACATTGTTGAGATTATTTCGCTTGCGATCATCACCGGTCCATTCCGATTTGGGTTTAGCAACTCGAACTTGTTCTCCACCAACAAGTTGCATATGAGTGATCTTAATTGGTCCATCGGTGAGTACATCCATCATTTCATCATGAGTAGCTTCCAGGAATGCCTGCATACGAAGTTTGTATTCGTCAAATCTGTCCATGTTGCACATAAGCATTTGTCTTGCATATTGATTGTTATCCATTGTGAGTGAGTGGGAAATGAATTTAAAACTGAGCTTTCAACTGAGAACAACTAGAGGAGATATAGAGCAAATGATATCTTGTCAAAGAAACCTGGCTCCGATACCAATTGTTGGTCCATTGAAAGGCTAACACAAGTTTAGAGGGGGGGTGAATAAACTTGTCCCTAAAACTGGATTTTAAACAACTTAAAAATTCAATTACAACTTGTGTGGAGTTAAGCTGACAAAGCTGAGATTAAGTCAAACTGACTTAAGCTAAAACTGAGTCAACCGGCAGCGGATATGATTCTAGCCTTTTTCTTGATCTTGTTATTCTCGTTATGAAAATCGTGTGTTGTGAACTCGAATTACGGTGAATATCGATTGTGATCGTGTAAGGTATAACAATCAAGTATCACAATGCTATGAATAAATGCGAGTAACTAAGTAAGTGCGTAAAGTAAATAAGGCGAAATTATAGAGGTTCCGGGTGGTGTAATCCTGTCAATCCTCTCTTCCCCGTGGTGCGGAGGAAAATTCCACTAGAACTTCTTGAGGTGCACTTTGTTACAAAAAGTCCTAAACAATAGTCCTTGGCTAATCCCTAGCGTCACTATCTAAACAATTGTAGAACGGGTAGAATGGTCGCTCTCCAAATGCTTGAACAACTGGTCCTTGGAGGGTACATGTAAGCCTCTTCACCACTACCACTACAAACACTCTACCCGATCGCTTGTCACAACCGTCCTTGGCGAAACCTTCCTGGTTTGCTTCACAGTCTAAAACCTTTTATGTGAAATCAAAGTTGGGCTGAGAATCAAATAACTTGATTCTTGTTTGTGGTTCTTCAAAGTGTTGGATCCTTGATAGATTCTTTGTAGCTTGAACACTTGAAGAAATACTAGATATGATCTTTGTTAAAGTTCAGAGATGATAGCAATTCGAATAAAATGACTAATGCACAAACTTGCTCGTTAAATCTTGTAAATCTCTTGTATTTCTTATTTTTGGGTGCAAAGTCCTCTATTTATAGTATAAGGTCCAACGTTCATCTGGCTTAGATTCGAATTGTATCAGTGTCTTTTTCTGCAACGGATATATTTTCGACCGTTCGCGGTGTCGGTAACTCATCCAATGAAATTGTTTCCTTTTCAACGTTCCACCGTACTTTCGCTTGTTGGATAACCGACTTATAAAACGAGTTTCCTTATCGGTTTATTCGAGTTTTCACTTGTCGGTTTTCTAACTGACTTGGAGCATTAACTGAAATTTTACTCTTCTTCAAATATCAGTACTCCAATTTTCATCTGATCATCATTGACTTAATCAGAGTACACCATGACTCATTATCAACTAAGAATTCATTGTCCTTATGATTCTTAGGTCTTCATACAAGATCCATAAAGTCAGTTCAGGTCACCACAATCTTGCCTGAAGTCCAACTTTACAATCTCGACTTGTAATCTTCATAACTGAGTTTGAACCCTCAGTTCTTCGTTCTTCAATAACTGAGTCTGTGACCCTCGCTTCTTCAATCTTCTAGATAAGCCAACCGAGTCCGTAACTCTTAGCGAACTTACCTTCTTCGCCTTTTACGTAGGTGTGCTCGAGTCGGTTGCTTGTATTGGTAGTTTCCGAGTTTTAAATGATTTCCGGCTTTTCGGTTTACGACACGCTAATTATTACGGTGCTTGTCCGATGTAACCTATACAATTATCAGACTCTAGTAAAACTTATACATTCAGTTCTAGACATCTTTTAGCTTTTCACTATAACAGCTGGCTTCAGCACTTCATCAATGGGGTTAAGATAATACTTTGAACAAATTAGATGAATTATCATCAAAACATAAATTTTATTTCCTACAGCCCCCACTAAACTGCGGTAAACAAACGGATCCACCAATTCAGAATCACCAACACAGTCTTGACATTTTAAAGCCATAGGTGTGGATGTAGCAGTCCTGGACATCCTATCAGACCTTAGAAGCAAAGAGTTGTCATACTTGGCCTGACTCCGAAAGACACCATCTTGAGTGGATTTAACCTCCACACCTAAAAAATAATGTAAGGATCCCAAATTTTTCACAGCAAATTCCTTGCCCAGTACGCTGAGCAGACCCTGTATAGACTGAGTATTATTACCTGTGAGGAGAATGTCATCCACATATATCAACAGCACAAGAACAATCCCAGACCGATGGTAAGTAAATAAAGATGGGTCTGCCTTACTACAGATGAAGCCGAGATGTAGCGGAAACTGAGACAACATGTCGAACCAAGCCTTAGGAGCTTGTTTCAGCCCGTATAACGACTTCTTCAACAAACACACGTAATCCGGATGCTTATCATCAGGAAATCCAGGTGGTTGTTCCATGAATACAGTCTCCTTGAGGATCCCATGTAAAAATGCATTTTTAATGTCTAGCTGCCTCATCGTCCACTTGAGAGAGACAGCTACGGCAATAACCAATCTAATACTTGTTGGTTTAATAACCGGGCTGTACGTTTCTGCATAATCGACCCCTTCTAGTTGCGAATAGCCTTGAGCCACCAAACGAGCCTTGTATCTCTCTATATCTCCATGTTCAGTTGTTTTAATCTTGTATACCCACTTCGAACCAACCACGTTTGCCGTCCGTGGCCTAGGTACTAAAATCCAAGTTCCATTCTGATGCAAGGCATGCATTGCTTCTTCCATTGCAAGCTTCCATTTGTTATCCTTTAACGCAATTTTCCAGTTCTTTGGCTCTGCATGTTCTTGAGAGGCTATTGTTGCATAGTCCTTGAGATAGGCTGGAGGCCTACGATCTCGCACAGGCCACTGAATTGCTACAGGCTCTTGTTCTACAGGCTCTTCAACTGGATCCTGTACATCAATCTCTGAAGGATTGTCGAAATCAAAATCACCATTTGGTGGTGGGAGTGGCCGGTTCAGCCGGGTTTGGATCTGTTGATTGCGAAGGAGGAGGGCTGGATGGCTCCTCACAACAATCGGGAGTGAAGCTGGTGTGCTCAATCGGATGTGTCTGACCTTCATCTATGGCTGGGTACTCGGACATATCTGTGGCTGGTTTTGTACCTGCATTTGGTGCATTCTGGAAAGGAAAACAATGCTCATTAAAAACAACATGCCGAGAAATATAAACTCTTTTGGTCAGAGGATCTAGACACCTATACCCTTTGTGTATAGGACTATATCCCAGAAAAACACACGGATAGCTTCTTTTAGCGAACTTCGAATCACTCTGATTTCTTAACGAAGGAAAGCATTGGCAACCAAACACCCTCAAGCCATTATAATTAGGATGCCTTTTGTACAGCCGAAAGTATGGTGTGTCAAATTATAAAACCGAGGAAGGTAGTCTGTTAATAAGATATAAAGCTGTGCTGAACGCTTCAACCCACAAATTCAAGGGTGCTCCGGCATGGAACAATAGAGTCAAACCAATTTCCACTACATGTCTGTGTTTCCTTTCTGCTGCCCCATTCTGTTCTGGAGTGTAGGGACAAGACACATTTAATTCTATCCCACATTGCTGGAGATGATCAAGAAAAATATTAAAGCTGAATTCTCCTCCACCATCACATTAGAAAATCTTGATTTTATGATTTAGTTGGTTTTCAACATGTTTTTGAAACTTCATAAACACACTATAAAATTCTGATTTTTTCTTTAAGGGGTAAAGCCAGGAAAATCTAGAAAAATCATCAATAAAAACCACATAATATTTATAAAGCTGATTCAATAACACAGGAGCAGGACCCCAAAGATCACAATGTACTTTCTCTAAAGGAAATTTCGAAATAAAAGTACTTTTATTAAAAGGTTGCTTGCAACTCTTCCCTAACTGACAACTGACACACAGTTTATCTTTATTTTCCCAAGAACTAAGATTTATTTTTCCTAGTTGTCTGAGCTTCACTAGCAAGTTCTGATTGGGGTGCCCCAATATTTGGTGCCATGCAGTTGATGGAGCTTTCCCAGTCCTAACAGCTGCTAAAGCCTCCTGACTTCCTTGATCCAAAGCATATAGATTTCCTTGCCTATGCCCCTGTGCTATGACCTTCTTGTTGTGATCCTTAACAACAAAACCAGACTTGTCAAATTCAAAAGTACATTGATTATCTGTAGTATATTTTCCAACTGAAAGTAAATTCTTAGTTAAATCAGGCACAACGAGAACATCATTTAAATTCATGTTACCAACAGCAAGATTACCAGTGTGGGAGATCCTTAGACCTTTACCATCTCCAACAAAAACTTTATCAGGCCCAGTATATACCTGTGAGTGTGTTAAATTACCTTCGTTATTTAACATGTGTGATGTGGCTCCTGTATCTGCGTAAATAGCTGAATCTGATTGACCTGCAATGTTCATAGCTGCAAGGGCATTCTGAGTTTGCTCGGATTGATAGGTGTAGTCATACCGATACCAACAATCAAGTGCGGCATGATTAGCTCTTCCACAGATTTGACATTTAACCGGAGCTCCTTGCGTCTGATTACTCCTATTTTCTGGTGCAGCCCCTTTATTTCGTTCATCATGATCTGGGCTTGATTGATTTCCTCCATTGTTTGAGGACCAGCCAGCAGGGGCAAAACCTCGTCCCCTTGAATTGTATTGACCTCGACCACCACCCCTTCTTCCTCTACCACAGCCTTGTTGCATCATATAAGCCTGAGAGTGATCAATAGAAGGCGTCTCCTCCTTTTTCTGGGTTTGCAACGTCTGCTCATAGCCTTGAAGGGCAACGACGAACTGAGAAAAAGTTGGATAGGGTGGCTTGGATAGCATGGCGGTCCTAAAATTCATATACTCGCTGCCTAGACCATGTGCGAATTGAAACACCTTGTCCATGTCGGCCACTGGCTTCTTCATAGCGGCGAGATTGTCGCAGATAGATTTAAATTCACGCAAATACTCATCAACAGTTTTTGTGCCTTTCTTGATCCCCATCAACATATTTTTTAGGTTTCCGTCTTTCTCCACGG
Organism: Gentiana straminea; assembly: GCA_036785695.1. Taxonomy (NCBI): domain Eukaryota; kingdom Viridiplantae; phylum Streptophyta; class Magnoliopsida; order Gentianales; family Gentianaceae; genus Gentiana; species Gentiana straminea. The sequence continues at coordinate 4,980,627 of JAVUPR010000224.1, read as the reverse complement.
TTTGGGGAAGTAATTGTTGTGCAAGGTTTTGCCACAACTGGAACGCAGAGGAGTCTTCTTCGTGAACCATGCTCACCACCTCTTCTTTCATGGTTCCTAACAGCCATGACGTTAGCAGACCATCATTGACCGACCACGTCTGAAATTCCGGATTATCAATTTCCTCACCTTCGGAGTTCTTAGTTTTCTTAGCAGGGTGCTCTTCTGATGAAACATGGTGATAAACACCAAGGCTCCGGATCAATGGAGTCACCTGCGATCTCCATAAGAGAAAATTCGTAAGGCTCAGTTTGATTGAGATCAAACTGGAGCATTGATGGAATTGTTGAATCGACAATCCAGATTCTTTTGCCATCAGATGCGCAACGAAGATGGATTAAACGATTTGTATGATTAATGGCTTGAGAGTTTGTAGCTCCGATACCATGAAGAAAACAGTAGAAAGTATTTTTATGATGTAGAACTGTGTGTAATTCTCATTGATTTAGCAAACATACAAGGCTGTGATATATATCCTACTAGGGCCGACCCTAACCCTAACTTGGGGAAGAAGAAAGATTACATCAGCCGTAAATAAAAATTAATAATAATAGCAAATGACTAAACTATCCCTTCTTCGTCTGTAGCGTTCTGTCTAACACTGACATTATCAATTTTTACAGAACAAACGAAGAGGAATTTGAGCACGATCCAAAGAGAAAAGATTTATATAATGGAGTTTCCCAGGTGATATAAAAATATTGTAATTTTTGGATGAAAATAACTTGGTCAAAAATAGTTATTTCTGACGATTGCACAAGTTGTCAGAATTTCCAGATTCATAAACACTGAGTTGAATTGAAAATCGAGATCAACCAAAAAATAATCTGAACTTAATTCCAAAAGGAAAATTGTAGATAACAGTTTTGTCTGCAACATATCAAAAATTCAGGTCGTTTGAAGGTGTTTAACCTGTTCAAAGCAGAAGAATAAGTGAAGGTGCTGCTGCAGATTTTCTGGACAGAGTGTCGGCATAAACATGAACTTTCTGCACAATCCATAACGATTATCGAGTTGATGTAACAAGAGAAATTGTAGATAAGACAGAAATATACTTTGCTGAAAATTTGCAGAATTTTTAGAGTAAGGAGAGACAGTCTTATGTTAAAGGGAAAACACGGAAACAAAAGTATTCACTCATGTTGGGTAAATACAAACAAGAGGATGATGAAAAGTATGTGCCAGAGTAGGACACCTTTAACACTATGAGTTGAAACGAATGAGGGGTACTTGGAAATAATAGAGTTACACATGGAGTTCGTGTAGAACCATCTCAAGCAAAGCAAAGGTCAAAGAATGTTGATGAACTCAAACCAAGTGATAGTGAAAAGAGAAAGTGGAGGACTTGTAAAGTTGAATCAAATATCATTCTTTGCAAAGTTAGGCCAAGATAAAAGTAAACTTAGATATTCATGTGTAGAGAAGGTGAAGAGATTTCAATAAGGGGAAAAAATAAGGAAAAGGAAATCATCCAAGAGGATCTCGACTTTAAGGTGTAGGCATAAAACTCCGATCCCAAAGCATTACTTAAAGGGGTTTCACTTAACCCTATGTGACAAGTTACGGTTTGGAAACTTCAAAAGAATATAGAGTTTCTACTAAAGATCCTAGAAGGAACAAAACTTGAGAACTCGACTTAACATTCGTCTAAGACGACTCTTCACATGGTCCTGATAACTGAACCACGGTTTAAGGATTCTTAGTCTTACGAGGATTACCACCAAGCTCAAGTTCTAAAAGGTCTAAAGAATTCTTATCTTAGAGGAAGAGTAGCCTAGAACAGAAAGAACGCTTCTCTCTGATACCAACTGTAACGCCCCGCTCCCGGATACCGAGCCCTTATCCGGAAGAGAAACGTTCGGCGCGTATAGCATTAAATAAATTTAATATTATATGCAAGCCTCTACGTCGTCGTATCAAAATAAAGCAAACAGAAGCTAAAAGGACTCGGGTAAAAACATAAATGCTACTAAGAATAGATACAACCATACTAAAGATAGATAGTTAATTACAACGACGAAAAACCCAAAGACTTATACAATACGAGGTCTTAAAAGTAGAAGCACAACAAGTCTAAGAGAAGAAATACGACTAGTCTAGTACCACCTTTATTAAGAAATAAACAAAAATCTTTGCCAAGACTTCAAGTCTTCAAAAGCCGTCGTCTAAACTTGGTCAACCTGTTCGTCTTCTCACCCCACAATGCATACAAAAGAAAATGCAAAGGAGGTAAGTACAAAGTACTTAGTAAAAGAGTGAAGCTAATGAACAACTAAGTTATACAACGAAAGGTTCTTTTTATTATTATTAAATTACCTTTATGAGACCGACTCAATCTAGGGTTCACTTCATGTCCATCAACATGTCATGACTAAACGTTTCTAACATAACTTATCTTTGTTACAGCATGTTTGCTAGGGCACTACACTTAGTGAGATATGCACTAAGACAAAAGACACAACCCTATAGTGATAAATCTCTAGCGGTCCCGAGACAGTCATTCCACTTTGTCTGGCCAACCCTAGAGAGCTGACCGGTGAATGTCTATCTCGTTCGTGAGTTTGTCCGGCGGAATGATCACTACTTTATCTGGCGGGTCTAGAATCCGGCAGTGATCATCACCACTATATCTGGCCAAACCTCACATTGCCGATATTGTGCTGTGCCTATCCAAACTCTCATGATGTTTAAGCTTTTACTAAGCAAGTACGTATTTATTAAATAGTTAACTAGCCGCCTAAGTGTTTTCAAATAATCTCCCTCACACATACTACTCTCTTCCTAGACCACTAGACATAAATGAGGCCTAGCAATTACACAGACATTGATGAATACTAATTCATCAAAGCACAAGCCCTTTCATGCCTTTCCGACGGTCCCGGACTTCAACTCCCTTTAAGAGTACGTCCGGTACCGGAACCAAACGCATCAAAAACTCAATCGAGGCTTGTTCATTTTCATTTAGTATTATTAGATCAAGAAATAACATTTAAACTGGACTCGTAGCTTAAAATAACATTTACCCAAAACTGGGCTGAATGCGTGCGCATTGCACCTGAAAAGCCCTAAACATGATTTTCTGCAACTTAAAGATTTCTAACCCAATTCAAACATGTGTAACATCAGCTATCACAAAGAAACGGCAGTAAAAACCAGATTTAAACATAACTAACCATCACGTAGCATCCAACATTTTAACTTCAACATAAAACATTATTCCTTGCTACAACTAACACTCAACCTAAACATTGTAAAACCATAATTATTCGTTAGGAAGAGCCTCTTACCTTAATTTCCAGCAAAACCGCAAGCAAAACACCAAGCAACCGCAACAATGGTTGATCCTCAACCCAAAAACCTATTTGATCAACAAGAAACCCTAAAATCCTATTTTCTTGGCAAAAACCGAAACTGAAAAGGTATATAAAACTGCAGATTACCTAGATTAACTGCAGTGAAATTATTTTTAGAATAATCTACGCTCCAAGACGATCGTTTCGACTACTCATGGCTGAAAAACAGAGCTACGGATTGAAATATATGAATTTTTGAAAATCAAACTCAACGGTTACCAAAAACTAGGGCTAAACTGAAAACTTACGGAATAAGGATATATTATTTTCCAAAGGTACGTCTCTTTGCGCTGATCACTTTTCTCTCCTGCGGCATCTTGAACAGATGAACGGATTGATCACACGGTTGAAGTTTACGTTCTTCATTTTTCTGGCATCTTCTGCGTCCTGCGTCCATTGCTCTGCCGTTCCTCTTCTTTTTTTTTTAATCAGAATAAGCGTGTGAACTAATAAGTTATTTTGGGGAATTATTTCCTTTTTATGGTTATTAATTAAATCCATTTTAAATAATAACTAAATCCCTTAATTAAATCCTTTTTAATTAAATAAATAGGATAAATAATAATTATGTCGTCGTGGGTATGACCAATTACTATTTTACCCTTTCTGAAAAATCAGGATGTTACAGATCGCCTCTAGTTAGCTCTAGTAGGGACGATCCCAGAACATTCTTGGCCATCCTGGCGAGGACGCTAGTCCCTTATAAGGAGAAAATTTACCAATTTTACAAATAGATTGAAGGATGTTTGTGGTTTGGAAGTTGTGTTCTTCGTTCTTTTTCCCATGTCAATAGATATCAGAGACGATAATAACTACCGTGTTATATAAAGGTAATAAAAGGAAAGGAGTGGAAGAACAAATATACACAAAGGTCTAAGTCTAAAATAAATGAAATCAACCGTCTGTATTTTTAACTAGTCTTTCCACCAAAATGTTTAAATCAGAAGACACGATTATGAAAGTTTATAGCAAACATTTGACTTCGCTTCCGAGTTCTGGTGTCCTGACCATGTGTTGCCACATTTATTGCTTCATATGATTGAACAAATTTTTGTTTTGTTCAAAACGATCTTAAAGATGTTTGGAAACTATCTTCTGAAATGCTAAATCAGTTCAATGATGGATTGAAGGAAGAAAGGCACTGCAGATAAAAAATAAAATAAAATAAAATAAAAACTGAAGAAAATACCAAATCGCAGGAGCCCATTGTTGACGCGGAATTTAAGTCTCCATTGTTGATTAGTACTCCCTCCGTTCCTATTTATATGTCGCAGTTGCCAAAAAATCAAAATTTCTTTTTTATATGCTGTAGTTATATTTCAATACATATTTTAATACTCTTTCCGCTTTTCAATATTACTTTTCAACTTTTTAGGCTCATTCAACCAATCAATCTTTCATATTGTATACACCACTACACTTTTCAAAAAAATTTCATTACTTTATAATGAAAGTCAATGTAATTAATTATTTTCTTAATCTGTGTGTTTAGATAAATCATGACATATAAATAGGAACGGAGGGAGAATTAATGAACGGAAAAAAAAGGCGAATAGCTTCTGAGAGGAGGCTGATAATTATTTAGAGGTTAAATTTCAAATTTAGTCCTATAATTGGAAACATTTTGCAATTTTGGTCCTGATTTCTCTCCGGTCAGAATATTGGTCCTTTAAGTGGTTTTTTTTTTTTTGCAAAAATGGTTTTGAACGCCGGAAAATGCTCACTACACAACTTTTCCAGCAAAAAAATGCTTGTCGGTAGACACGTCAACATCACTTTCCACGTCTTCAACGTCAGCATTTTTTTTACAAAGAATAAAATGTTACTTTGAAGGGATTCGAACTTACAACCTAAGATTAAAAGTCAAGGCATTTGGCCATCTGGGCTACAACCACATATATTATTTAAGGCACAACATATAATTTAAAGACACGTTCAGTATAAAATTATTATAGAGAATCTAATGATATGTTTTAATTTTTTTAGAAAGTATAGATTGTATTTGTTACACGTGGTGATATATTTATTGAATGTTTATTTTAAGTATAATGCATGTGACTTAATAGAGAGCGGCTACAGTCCGGTTTCTAATTGTCCAGTTTTTTAATCTTTACTGTTGAAAAAAATATAAATAATTATATATGTTGGATCATTTTTTAGTACGCCATAGTTAATGTGTACAATAACACACATAATCAATTATTTAACCTCCTAAACCGGTAAACAGTTTCCAAAAAAAACAAATTAACTACACGGCAAATCAAAACGCAAATCTGGAAATATACCTAATCAAGAACACAAGAGTGCAGGTCGAAGAGTTCATGCTCCTGTCGAAAAAAAAAAGAGTTCTTCGAGGTTGCTATGTGAATTCTCCCGCTGTCGATCCTCCACTCCGGTCGTCAATCCTCCACTCCGGTCTTCAATCAGCACTTATTCGGGCGCCTTATCGTCACCATCATACATCTTTAGGATTTCTTGCCTTTCATCATAGCAGGTTAGTTTTTTTTCTGCGAAAAGTTGGGTTTTTTTTTCTGCTGAAACCCTAGGTATGTTGCCGGAATAGTTCACGTTTTAAGGAAAAATGTGCCAATAATTAATTTTGATCCCAGAATGTACCGATGATTGTGCCGATAATAAATTTTGTTCCCAGAATGTGCCGGAACCCATCATACGTACGTATAAAAAAAAGATATATGTGCCAATAAAGCTGCTTCAAAAGTCGACTGATCTACGAAAATTGTTGAGTTAAAGCCCTAAAACATGATCCAAGAATGTAATGGTTTTATGTAGTGAATATGACTGAAGTTAGTTACCTCAACTCGTGTATTAGGTTCTTCGTTTGTTCTGTTAAAGAAGGAAATCAAAGGAGAGCACATGAGTACTCTTTTTACCTAGCACCACAAAAAATACAAAGTGGTAAAATCCAATCAAACTTGGTAAAATAATAGATCCAAATTCGATCAATTGTCACATTTAATCACAATCACACTTTCTCCCTTTTTGAGACCTCGAACGCTGAAATAGAACTCGTAATGAGCTCAGAATGGTCCAATTAGCTAGAAACCAGTCAAACATTGCAAAATAATAGAGTCAAATTCGATCAATTATCACACTTGAGTTAATCCGGATTGTTGACTTTTTCAATTTTTGGTCAAAAAAATGACCGGGTCGGGTCAACGCTTTCTCCTTCACATGGTAAGGGTGCAAAAGAGAAGAAACAAAAAAAACCTTTTTCGTGTGATATCTTGCAATTCTGAGGTCCGTTTTTCGCATCGTTTGTTGCGTTGGATTCTAAAATCGAGAACTATTCAATGGAATTTATAGACATCAATTTTGAGCAATTTCATGTGTCAGGTTTTTTTGGAACAAATCATTGTTGCACTCTATGTAGTAAACTGGGCACAATCTGATTACATTGACTAGAAAACGAATAAGCAAAATTACAACAAAAAAAATAAAAAATTACAACAAATCGAAATTACAACAAAACAACTTACAGTTTTTTTTGAAACAGATTAAAATTAGAAGGAAACCGAGCCGTGTGTTGCACCATACCTTCCTTGTTTAAGAACTATTTGCTTGAACTCTCTATTTTCCATAAGAAATGTAGAAGGAAGAGGAATTTCGGTGTATCTGCTTGTGGTTCGTAAGTTCTCCTTTTCCTGTTGTATTTGTTGCTGTATATACAGGCAGGCTCCAGTAGAGGAGAGTAGCAAAAACTGATGGAATATGGAACAATTCACCAATTGAATGTCATCATCAATATGGAATAAATGTTAGAACTGGAAGGTCTCAGCATTCAGCATAATCACGTTGGAATTGGAATGGAAACAGTCTCACAGCAGCATTCAAGGGCATTCAGTAATAAAATCTTTATTCAGTATTGGAAAAATAAAATAAAGATTTTATTTGCAAAACCGAGCATTATCGTGAGCCCTTTGAATCGAGCTGCATTCGTGTACGCAGGACACGCGGGCATGCACAAGCCCAAGGGTAGACCAAGGTTAAATCCGGATTGGATTTGCACACCTCCCTACGCGCGCGAGATCGTGTATAATGTTGGTTTCTTATTCCAACTACACTAAAACAACATCATATAAATATTGACTCTTTTTCCTTCTTCCAACCAATGTGGGAGAAATAGCTTCTTCCCATTTTTCCTTTCCATAACACTTTCTATTCACACACTTAGGCCCAATAGGCCCAATATGACATATCATTTAAAATATTCCATTTTAACCATCAATTTTCCAACAATCCCCCATATGAATGGAAATTGTGTAAAACTCTAGCAAAGGCTCTAAGAATGACATAGAGAGTTCTGCGGTAGATGAATGTATAGGATAGGTAGGTGTGACCCTTTGAACCTTCCCTTGATAATATATGTTTACTTTACTAGCTGATTAGTAGACGCAATGTCCTTGAACTACTCTGCTGTTGATGTAAACGATGACATATTTACCACAATGCATCTACCTAGCAACATTTACTTCTTGCGGTTATGTCTATTTTGTCCGTGGACATCTGCCTGGTTCTGCAAGATTTTCTAATAATTGCGCCCAATACAATTCCCTTTGAAGCGGCCCCTCTTCTCTCTCACATAGGTGATTCTGTAATTTAGAATTTCTCGAATTATTCTTCTTACACAAATCATTAAAAGCTTTACTGGTAAACTTATCCTCGTTCTCACTGTTTTTCATCTTAGGAATGAGATGTAGGGTAACCCCCCCCCCCACAGTGATCTCTACTTTTGCAGTTAGGTTGTCCTTTTGAACCAAGATCTTGGGATCTCCAATCTACAAGGTAGGGTTTTCCTTCACAAAAGTTTATTCCATGGGCTTTAGACCCATTCCTCTTGATGACTTTGCAACTACTTCTCTATTTAACCCTTTGGTTAGCGGATCCGCAAGATTATCCTTTGACTTAACATACTCTAAGGTAATCATACCAGTAGAAAGTAGTTGTCTAATGGAGTAATGTCTTCAGAGTATATGCCTTGACTTACCAATATACATTTTGTTCTGTGCTTGTCCAATCGCAGATTGACTGTCACAATGAATACATATTCCTGGCACAGGTTTTGGCCATTGAGGAACATCCTCTAGGAATTGATGCAACCATTCTGCCTCTTCTCCACATTTATCTAAAGATACAAACTCAGATTCCATTGTGGATTTGGTTATCACAGTTTGTTTAGAAGATTTCCAAGACATAGCTCCACCTCCTAATGTGAATACAAAACCACTTGTGGATTTTGAATCATTTGAATCTGATATCCAATTTGCATCAGTATATCCTTCTATAACATTAGGTTATCTTGTATAGTGAAGGCCATACTTATGAGTATATCTTAAATATCTCAGTAACCTCACTATAGCTTTCCAATGATCATTACTCGGATTACTAGTATATCTGCTTAGCTTGCCAACAGTATAAGCGATATCCGGTTTAGTACAACTCATTTAGACTTTCAATAATCCTTGCGTACTCTAATTGAGACACACTTTCACCTTTATTCTTTAACAAAGGCTGACTCTGATATATCAGAGTTTTGGCTTCATTTGAATCATCTTTATTGAATTTTTCCAGGATTTTATCAATATAATTATATTGACTCAAAATGAGACCATTAGAATTTCTTGTAATTCTAATTCCCAGTATCATCTCTGCTAAACCCATATCTTTCATTTCAAATCTGGCGTTTAACATATCTTTGGTAGATTTGATCATCTTATCATTGCTTCCAATAATAAGCATGTCGTCAACGTAAAGACACAAAATGACATAGCCATCTTTTGTTTCTTTCATGTAAATGCATTTATCACATTCATTGGTTTTGAAACCCTTTTCAAGCATAACATGATCAAATTTCTCATGCCATTGTTTTGGTGCTTGTTTTAAGCCATACAAAGACTTAACTGATTTACACACTTTCTTATCTTGTCTTGGGCTAGAAAAACCCTCAGGTTGTTCCATGTAGATTTCTTCATCTAAATCTCCATTTAAGAAAGCTGTTTTTACATCCATCTGGTGTACTTGTAAATTACGCAGAGCGGCTATAGCAAGTAACATCCTAATGGATGTTATTCTCGTTACTAGAGAATATGTATCAAAATAGTCAAGACCTTCCTTTTGACTGTAACCTTTTATTACCAGTCTGGCCTTATATTTATCAATAGATCCATCAGGTTTCATTTTCCTTTTAAAGATCCATTTTGATCCTAGTGGTTTACATCCTGGAGGTAGATCAACTAACTCCCATGTATGATTTTGCAATATAGAATTTATTTCACTATTTATTGCTTCTTTCCACATTGGACCTTCAGAAGAAGTTGTCGCCTCCTTGAAATTTTGAGGATCTGTCTCTGTCATATATGTGATAAAATCTTTACCAAAAGATTTTTCAGTCCTCGACCTTTTACTTCTTCTTGGCTCAACCTCAGTTGGCTCTTCCTCATTCACTTGTTCAGAAGGGTGATCTTGAACATGAACACGCTTTAATGAACTAGGTTCATTTGTCTTAGCCAGGAATACATTCTCAAAGAATGATGCATTTCTTGATTCCATTATCGTATTTTTGTGTATTTCTGGGTTATCTAATTTTATACACAAGAAACCGATAAGCACTACTAGTGTGTGCATATCCAATGAATATACAATCAACCGTTTTTTGATCCTATCTTTACTACTTTGGGTGTAGGTACGAGCACTTTTGCAAGGCACCCCCACACTCGCAAGTATTTGTAGGATGGAGGTTTACCCTTCCATAGTTCATAAGGAGTTTTCTCTTGTTTCTTTCGGGGTATCTTATTCAAAAGATAATTGCTAGATAGGATAGCTTCCCCCCACAAGTTTTGTGACACTCCTGAACTTAACAACATAGCATTCATCAGCTCTTTAAGAGTTGAGTTCTTGCGTTCAGCAATACCATTTGACTGGCGTGTGTATGGTGTAGTTGTTTGATGAATGATGCCGGCGCCTTAACAAGACTCGTGAAACGGTACACAATATCCACCACCACAGTCACTACGGATAGTTAAATCCGTATGCTAAGTTGTTTCCCACCTTCATTCTTATAACATTTAAAAGCATCAGAGCCTCATTATCTTCAATGTCTTTAAACGGTTCGTAGAATATCAATATTCTACTTATTATCTAGGTTTAGATAAAACATTTACATTCATTTTAATAGTCATCAACACCACTATTAAATCCCGTTAACTATGACAGTTGAACTTTTAAATAATCATAAACTAATGATTACTCTTCATAATCTCTGAACCTTATAGACGTTTTAAGAATTAATAATCATCAATACCATGATTGCTATTAATTCTCATTATCTTTGACAATGAAACGTTTTCAATAATTACTTCAACTGTTCATATTCCACTAACTGGTCATCCGGTAACAATCCAGTTCATCATAATTTGTATTCCACAAGATACAACCATAAAATTTTAATTATTTAAAAATTATCACGAGGATTTAAATCAAACACGATTTAATTCACACACATAATCACTCGGTTTTTCTGTTTATTCACCTTAATGATTATTTCTATTTCTGTGTAAATACAGAAACCAATAATTATTTAAACATATAGCATGTCCAAATAAGGGTTTCAGAAAATCTAGTATTTCAAACAGAAATAGCAAGATATTGAATTAATTTACACAAACTTGATACTAAAACACAATATTTATTATTTACAACCAATTCTGTTAACAACAGAGTATAAACAATTATTTCCTATATAATTTGTATAGGAATAATTATTATGTCACGAAATAATGTTGTGTCACAACAAATTATAACACTATAATCAAATAAAGAATTATAATTAAATAATTCTCAATCGAATAATTATTTCCTTCCTGGAATAATAACAACAAAACTCATTTACACAAAATGATTTTGAGTCCACAAAATATTTCTCAGAAAATATATCACATGCGTCACAACAAACACAATTACAAACTCATTTAATCTCGTTTCATTTTCTTCTAGAACGGAAACTTCAATGAGATTATTTTATATCACAAACCGATTCGGTTTAAAGCCGATTCGTTTTTGACTCGTAATGGTTGTCATATCAGAAATTTAACACAAACAAATTAAATTTCTTTCAATACTGTATAGAACGTTCGTGAACCGAACTATACTAATTAAAACAATCTCAAAATTGTTTCTAATGAAAACAATCTCGAACTTGTGTTTTTATTAAATAGATTGATCTCAAATCTGTTTCTATTAAATAAAACAATCTCGAACTTGTGTTTTTATTTAATAGAATGATCTCGAATCGAACTATACTGATTATTGAACAAATCGTTTGAGAATTCCCGTATGATTACTCAAAATATTCGTAAGTATCTTAGACGATCACTCCACGAAAATTCTGGTCTGTTTATAACTCTGTTTCGAAACAGAAAATGAGCCTTCGATTCGTAAACAACAGTTTACTATTCGTTTTCAATTCTGCCAATTAACCAGAATTATTCTGTCCTCGGCTCACCGATACAGAAACACGAATTATTCTTAAGATTGTTGCACTATATATAGTAAACTGGGCACAATCTGATTACATTGACTAGAAAACGAATAAGAAAAATTACAGCAAAAAAAATTACAACAAATCGAAATTACAACAAAACAACTTACAGTTGTTTTGAAACAGATTAAAAGTAGAAGAAAACCAAGCCGTGTGTTTAACACACTTTCCTTAAGACTAATTCGTCCCCTCACCGTTGAGTGCTTGAGCTTCAATGGAACGTTAGTCTCCCAGGATAGAACGGTTAACAAGGACAGGTTGCACCATACCTTCCTTGTTTAAGAACTATTTGCCTGAACTCTCTATTTTCCATAAGAAAGGTAGAAGGAGGAGGAATTTCGGTGTATCAGCTTCTGGTTCGTAAGTTCTCCTTTTCCTGTTGTATTTGTGGCTATATATATAGGCAGGCTCCAGTAGAGGAGAGTAGCAAAAACTGATGGAATATGGAACAATTCACCAATTGAATGTCATCATCAATATGGAATAAGTGTTAGAACTGGAAGGTCTCAGCATTCAGCAAAATCACGTTGGAATTGGAATGGAAACAGTCTCGCAGCAGCATTCAAAGGAATTCTGTAATAAAACAGTCTCGCATGTCATCATTGTTAGGTGTAGTGCCCGAAAGACAATTTGTGTAATTGTTTTTTATGACAGAATTTATCTTATCTTATTACTTGCTTTGTGCTTGTAAGTAATACACTACTGCAAACCCTAAGTATATCAGTATGTAACCGCTTAACTCAGTGTATGGCATGCACGTGAGGATTGAGTTAGTGGTGATATACTTAAATTGTTAGTCCGTGGTGAACTTAATCAGAGTTTAGGGTCTCTTGATTAAAACACCAATAATGCGCCCATAACACCTTAGGGTGTGATAGTCTTATCCGGACCGTCGGTAGGGTACCTACGTGGGGCATTTATATATGATGGCATTCATATATAGGGACCGATTTAATCCGAATTTCTCGGTATAATTCCGTAATCAAGGAATCTTATTAAATCATTAGATTATCATATATGGATCAACCTTAATCCCGAGGTGATCACGGGATGCTTGCTTGTCCCGGGGTAGTGTTTGATGTGTTAGTTACGGTTCACTTTAATATGTGTTCCAAGCCACTTCTCATTGGCACTATCTCCGGATGAGTGAGTAGTTCGATCTTCACGGACATGGAATCCATTCCTTCCTCGCGGGAAGTAGAGAGACGACCCCCTTATTTGTTAGCCCTAAGAAAGTGATCGATCCCGGGAGTTCACATTTGACTAATTAGCTACTAGTCGGATATGTGTGCTAATTGATCATCGGGGGTTAATGGTAAATAAGGATAAGATATTCCGAGTCGGGTTCACGGAGACTTCCCACTCGTAATGGACGATCTATGGAGGGTTAATCCGTATGTAGTGATTATATCAATGGACGCTTATTCACTCTATGGGTTGAGTATAAGTATACATCTATAATCGGTAGAGTTCGGTTTCGGGTTTATGGTGGCGTAATCCCGGAATTAATAATTAATGTACTTATTCGTTCGATGAATAATTAATTATTGGAGCTACTGGTTATAGGTCCATGGTCCCCGATGTGGCTTCTGTAATTCGGACTAATAATCTTGTTATTTGGGCCTCAATGATAATTAATTGGCTGGGCTAATTAATTGATGTGCATTGATATTATTTAGTTGGGCTAAATAATATAATACACATAAAAGACATTTTATGTGGGCTAAAACCCTAGCTAATGTGGCGCCATTTCTCCTTGTAATTATCACAAGAATTAATTTTCTTGTGTTATGGAAAATAAAAGATATTCTTGTTATATGATTGGTTGGATGACTTGTTATTTGATTTCCTATTGGTCAATAAATGTCACAATTAGTCATTAAGGAAATTATTCTTTTATTTTGTTTAATTAATTATTTATTCAATTAATTAATACTTGGAGGCCAAGGATTTACTCTCCTATAAAAGGAGAGTTATTCCAAGGTTTTTTGGAGATGGAAAATTCGACTACACACATTAAAAAGAGAGGAAAAATTAGTTTTCTCATCTAGGGTTTTTTGGAAGAAGAAAAACTTTGAGTTTTTCTTGGTGTTGCATATCAAGGAGGTTCGTGTATCAAGAAGGGTGTCCACCAACCGCCGTTTGGAGAACACATCGGAAGATCAAGGCTTCTCTTCCCGTTATTGGTAACATAATCTTAAACCCCCTTGTAGTACTTAAGTCCTTTAATTATGAATTGTGTCATATAAATCATGATCCATCCGCTGCGCATAGATCTAACTCGTTTAGATCTAAGAACCTGCATCCTTCATGTGGTATCAGAGAAATGTTCCACGATTTATATAATCATAATCGTAGTTAAACGATTTAACATTGTAAAACCGTAATTAATTTGTAGGAAGAGCCTCTTACCTTTTAGCAAGCAAAACCCAATCCAAAACCTTCAGAAAATCCTCAACACTTTCCAAGGTTTCACCCAACACCTAATTGATCACCATCAAACTTAGATTAATTGATGATCAAAAGCTTCTAAACCAAAAAGGACTACGATTTAAACCTTTTTACCACATCAAACTTGATCAAACCATGATAGATCCATAGTTAGGGCTAAAACTCATACATTTGTAAAACTCCATCTTTTTGGTATCCGAACGATCCTCCTTTCCCGCTGATTCCGAATCTCTATTCCATTCTCAAAACCGTCAAAGATCTCGTGAGAATTTTGAAGAAGTCTCTTCTCCCTTTTTCTTTGCTAAATGCGTCGCCCCCTTTTTTTTTCCCGAAAATTTGCCGTAGAGTTTGTAAAGAGAAATTAGGAGATATTTTCCTTTTATAGTTATTAGTCAAACCCTTTTTAAATAATAACTAAATCCTTTTAATTTCCCTGAAATATATATATTTATCCGAAAAATATATATTAATAAAATACTTAAATCCATAGAACATTAAACATAATATTCCATTTTATCACAAAAAGACATGTCTGCCATTTTTCTGAAAAGTCGGGATATTACATTCCTTCTGCCTTAAAAGGAGTTTCGTCCTCGAAACTCGAGCATGCTCAAACCGTTGACCTTTCTTAGCACTCTCTCTTCAACACAAACCAAACCGAAGCTTCACTTGTTTCCCACTGACAATAACAACCGATTCCGATCTTGCTAACCACTAAACCAACACGCTGCTGGTTCCCAAACCGTTCAAACCTCGTGCACTCAACCCAAAACTGACCAACCACAACTCGAGTTATTGAAACTGCACTTGCCACTCTTCTACTTGGTGCAACCATCACCGGAAGATACTTTCTTGTGTCTATGACTCATTTAACCCTACCAGGCCCAGGGTGGGGGCGTTACATTATATATGAAAACAAACTGGAAATTCATTAACATTCAAGGACACAAATTATCAATATATGTGCAGTTGGTACTTTTGTTTCTTAGCTTCCGTTTTAATATATATCGAAGACGATAAAAAGAAATGGAATAATACCTTTACATGATATGCCATGATCAACAATCTGTTATGCTAACCAGAGTGTCACCACGAGAATTATTGAATCAGGAGGCATATATATATATATATATATATATATATATATTTTATATATTTTTATATATATATATATATATATATATATATATATATATATATATATAATTTTTTATTTTTTTTTTGTTGTTGTTGCTATTTTGCATAAAGCGTCTCAGGAACAATGGTCTCCTGGTTAATAATCATGAATATTTGGGTCCCAGTATGCCGCTTTTATATTGTAATATTCCGACCTTTCGTGAAAAGGCAGACGCGACTTTTTACAAAAAACGGATTATTATATTTATTTTTCTTGGCTTTAAAAGGGGCTAAATTGTGATATCTCGATTTACGGGAAAGGACAGACGTGTCTTTCGCGAAAACGAAATATTATAATTGTCTTCTTTTAATTGGAAGTTTAAATTATAAGGTCAAATATGTATAAGGGCTTGGACTTAAGAGTAAATATTGATAAAAAGAAAAGAAAAGAAAAGAATATTTTTGGAATGAGGTTATTTATTTTAAGAATATAGCCTTCATTATACTGGGAGTAAGTCCGAACATGAATTTCTAGGAGAAAAGAAAACAGAAACAAAAGGGTATAGCATTGGATACTTTTGGCCAGATCTCTGCGACCGTTAATCTGTTTTGAAATCCGAAAGTACCGCTGGAATCGTGAGAAGACGAGGATCGTTTTGATACCATAATTTGGGACTGATTTTCAGGTATGATTAACTCATTTTCTGCTGCAAATCGTAAAAGATCATGATGTTTTGTGTTTTAGGGGTTTTGGGCATAACTTTTGATCCATGAATCCGTTTAGAAATCCGAAAGTACCGCCGGACTCGTGAGAGTACAAGTATCGTGATGATACCAAAATTTGGGTCTGATTCTCAGGTATGTTGGAGTCGAATTTCTGCTGTAAATTCAGGAAAAGGATCATGAATTCATGTTCTAGGGTTTTGTTTCATAATTCTTTGATTACAAGCTTTGATCATCAATTAATTCATGTTAATTGTGATCTTTTAGATCTTGTTAGACTCCTGTTTAAGTGCTTCAGAGATTAGTTTTGGTTTGTGGCTTCAATCAAGTAAGAGGCTCTTCCTTTTGTATGCTTTAGTTGTATGACGACATGATTAGATGATGTTAGAAGGTTTTTATGTTATGAATTGTTTGTAGAAATATGTTTAAAGGTTTTTGTTGTGTTTAGTAGTACTTTATGAGACTTTTAGAGGCTGTTTTGATGTTGTTTTGTTGAGTTTTTGGCTGAAAAACGTATTAAAAGAAGTGTAGATTTTCATTAGGTTTTAGAAAGTTGTTTTAGCTTGTTTTGAGTACTTTTCAAGTGTACCAAGTTGGGAATCAGTTCCTAAATTTATAATGATGATATAAAGAAGATAAGTGAACACGAACAAGCCTTGATTAAGCTTCTGATGCGTTTAGTTCCGGCACCGAATGTACTATTCAAGGGAGTTGAAGTTCGGGACCGTCGGAAGAGTATCATTGACTTGTGCTTTGATGAATTAGTATTCATCAATGTCTGTGTAATTGCTAGCTTGAGTCTAAGAGTCTAAGAAGAGGGAGTAGGGACCTTTTTGTCCTGAATGAACATAGGTGGCTAGCTAATCACTTAATAAATATATTTGACTAGATAAAAGGTTAAACATAATGAGAGCTTAGATAGGCGCAGTACAATATCGGCAATGTGAGGTTTGGCCAGATAAAGTGGTGATGATCACTGCCGGATTCTAGACCCTCCAGGTAAAGTAGTGATCATACCGCCGGACAAACTCACGAACTAGATAGACATTCACCGGTCAGCTATCTAGGGTTGGTCAGACAAAGTGGAATGACTGTCTCGGGACCGCTAGAGATTTATCTATATAGGGTTGCGTCTTTTGTCTTAGTGCATATCTCACTAAGTGTAGTGCCCTCGCAAACATGTTGTAAACAAAGATAAGTTAAGATAGAAACGCTTAGTCATGAAGTGTTGATGAGCATTTAGTGAACCATAGATTGAGTCGGTCACTTGAAAGATAACTTAAATAATGATGTGAATCTTAACGTTGTAAAACTCAAAGTATACAATAGCTTCTCACTGTTACTAAGTACTTTGTACTTACCTCAATTGCATGTTTGTTTGTATGCTTTTGGGGTGAGAAGGCGAACAGGTTTCTCGAGAGATGGATGGCATTCCTGATGATGCTTGAGATGATTAGATTATCTTTTCTTTTAAATAGATTAAATGTACTAGACTTGTTGTAGTTGTATTCTCAAGAAACATGTTGTATCTTTCTTTCTTGTAAAACTTTGTAAGATAGATGTTGTACCAGTCTTTCTTTTATGTTATCGTATGTTGTAAGACAAATATTCTACCTTTGGTATTTTGTAATCTAATTCTAGTAGCTTTTATGATTTTATTTCCGAGTCTTTTTGGCTTCCGTTGCTTTAATTTTGATACGACGACGTAGAGGCTGGCGTATAATATTAGATTTATTTAATGTTATACGCGCCGAACATTCTCTTCCGGATAAGGGCTCGGTATCCGGGAGCGGGACGTTACAGTTGGTATCAGAGAAAAGCGTTCCTTGCTTTACTATGCTTCTTTTCCTTAAGATAAGTTCTTAGACCACTTAGTGACATTCTGATCTCCCTTGATCTCTCAGAATGGTAGTAACCCGGAGAGGTGTTTTTGGAGTTGGAAGTTCTAGAGTTGTACCAGAGGCTAGACAGATTCTGAATGAAGCAACGGTTTTTGGAAGAGTGAAGAGTTGATCAGATAAGACTTCATTAGAATCAGGAACTACCTCAGAATGTTGGTTCCCTTGTACAAAAGGATGTTACCTTTGTGGAGATAAAGGACATATTGCAAAAGTTGGTCCTATAAGATGTATTTGAAGGAATCAAAGAAAACCATTGAAGAAGTGAAAGTTAACCAACAAAGGTGTTTTCTTTGGACGTAGTCATACCAAGCATCTTTTTGTTTGTTTATTTACCTTAAGTACTTTATGACATGAATTAATTCACGTTGTAAAAGTGTAAAAGTTAATGAACCGACTTTTAGATACGTCAGTAATGGACAACTTAGCTATACTAACTATCAATAACATAAAAGGTTAAAAATTTTGGTACTAAGAAAGATAGCTAAGTAAGATAAGCTTACCTTTCAACCATTAGGAAATCTTTTGGACACCATCCGGGTAAGTATCTAAGAGGGTTGTTCGTTGGTTAGAATTTGGTTTAGTTTGGTTTCAGCGGACAAGAGTTGGTTTTGGGTTTGGAAAGTTGTAGATCTTCGGTTCTTGGGTTGGTTAGATCAAGTGGTTGTTGAAGATTCAAGTTTGATCAAGTGAAGCTTCTATTTGAGTGAGAGATGAAGAGAGAATGTGCTAAGGAACTTAAATGGTGTGTTTATAATGAAGGGTGTTAAAGGTTTAGAAAGTGACAAAATATGGTTAATTCTTTGGGTCTAGTGCAATGGAGTAATCACCCACCAACCAAAGTAACAGGGGAAGTGGAATATGGCATGGTTAGTGAAGTTGTCAGAATTTTACAGCCTATACGGAAAGGAATATGAGTATTATATAAAGTGAAAATGTTTAGATAATGGAGTTTTCCAGGTGGTGTAAAAATTTTGGAATTTTTGGACGAGAGGAAGTGGGCCAAAACCAAGTTTATTTGCGGTGTGCATGAGCTGTCAGAATTTCCAGATTTTTAACCACTGAGTTGAGTTGCAGATTGTGACCAAACGGAAAAGAATTTAGACATGGTTCCAAGACAAGATTCATAGTCAAAAGAGTCCTCTGAAACATGTCAAAAATTCAGGTCATTTGAAGATGTTTAGCCTGTTAAAAACAGAAGAATAAGTGAAGGTGTTACTGCAGAATTTCTGGACAGAGTGTCTGATAGTAAAGTGGACTTTCTGAACAAACCGTGTGGATTATGAAGTTGATGCGATTATGCGAAGAGAGGAATTGTAGATAAGACAGTTTTCTACCTCCCTGCAAATTTTCAGAATTTTTGGAGCAGGGGAAGTTGTGGTTTTAGTGAATCAAGAGCAGTTGGTCAGTTTTGGACTAAGTGTGCAAGTATGGAAGTTCTGAGAATGGAAAGGTTTTGGATAAGTGTGTGATAGTATTCGTAAATGATACCCTTATCTACTCAAAGGTTGTTTCAGATCAAGGACTAGGGTGTGTGCTTAGGCAAGTGGGTATAGTGATTGCGAAAGAATCAAGACAACTTGAGACACATAATAAGAATGATCCCATACATGTTTTGGAGTGGACAATAATGGTTTTTGCCTTAAGGATTTGGAGGCATTACTTGTGTGGTGTGACGGCAAGGATTTCCACAGATTATAAGGGTTTTGAAATAACATTTCACTTAAGAAAAACCCGAGTAAAAAAAAAAATTGGTGATGGCTGGAGTTTGTAAAAGATTATGACATGGACTTTCAGAAGTATCCGGGAAAAAGCCAATGTGATGGTTGATGCTTGAGTGGGACGTCAGTGCTTGCAATTTCAGGGGTTCGAGAAGTGGTAGATCAGTTTAACAAGCTGAAAATTTAGAGTTATGATCAGGTTGAGAACAGACAGTTTGTAGTACTTATGCTAGCAAGATTTGAGTTGATTAATGATGTTTGGAGTAAGCAAGATGAAGATCCGGTTTTAACTGATTTGAAGCGTGTTACAAGAGAAAAGTCTTCAGTGGGATATGTTTTGATAAGATTGGTAATCTTTGATACTAAGAATCGTTGTGTGTGCTAAAAGTAAATGACTTAAGAAAGAGGGTCACGGATGAAGTTGGGAAAAGGCAAAACAAAAGGTCTAAATTGGTTGAGCAAGTTAAGGAAAGAGAATTTTCGGATAGTAGATATAGGAAAGCAGCCTAAAATCATAAGAAAAGTTGGGCTATTGCTTGTAGAAAACTCTTGGATAATTGAAGTTGTCTACAGAGTTACCTTAGAGCTTCATCAATGAAAAGGTTCAAGCGGCTTGGACAGAAAGAAAAGATAAGTTAAAGATTTACTAGAATTTTTTTGAAGTGTTTGAATGAGTTGGATCTTTGGAAATCAAGTTTGATAAGTAGAAGAGGAAACAATTAGTTGAGTTTCGGTTCAGTTGTTGGCACAATCAGAGTGTCGCAGCGGAAGTTTAGATTTTGGTTGATTATGCGAGTTTGGGTCAGTTATGAGAATAGGATACTTTTGGATTTTGTGGTTAGTCAGCTCAATCTTGGTAGAGGTTCCGGTTATCGAGTTAGTTTGAAGAATGTGCTGGTGAAGATCATTGGTTTGAGCACATTCGAGTTTCGAGGACGAAACTCCTTTAAGGATGGAAGAATGTAATATTCCAACCTTTCGTGAAAGGGCAGGCGTGTCTTTTTACGAAAATAGATTTTTATATTTATTTTCCTTGGCTTTAAAAGGGGCTAAATTGTGATATCTCGATTTACGGGAAAGGACAGGCGTGTCTTTTCGTGAAAACGAAATATTATAATTGTCTTCTTTTAATTGGAAGTTTAAATTATATGGTCAAATATGTATAGGGGCTTGGACTTAAGAGTAAATCTTGATAAAAGAAAAAGAAAAGAATATTTGTGGAAGGAGGTTATTTATTTTAAGAATATAGCCTTCAATTTAGTCGGAGGAAGTTCGAACATAAATTTCTAGGAGAAAAGAAAACAGAAACAAATGGTATAGCATTGGATACTTTTGGGCAGATCTCTGCGACCGTTAATCCGTTTTGAAATCCGAAAGTACCGTTGGAATCGTGATAAGACGAGGATCATTTTGATACCATAATTTGGGACTGATTCTCAGGTATGGTTAACTCATTTTCTGCTGCAATTCGTAAAAGATCATGATGTTTTGTGTTTTAAGGGTTTTGGGCATAACTTTTGATCCGTGAATCCGTTTAGAAATCCGAAAGTACCGCCGGACTCGTGAGAGAACAAGGATCGTGATGATACCAAAATTTGGGTCTGATTCTCAGGTATGTTGGAGTCGAATTTCTGCTGTAAATTCAGGAAAAGGATCATGAATTCATGTTCTAGGGTTTTGTTTCATAATTCTTTGTTTAGAAGCTTTGATCATCAATTAATTCATGTTAATTGTGATCTTTTAGATCTTGTTTGAGGCCTGTTTAAGTGCTGCAGAGATTAGTTTTGGATTGTGGCTTCAATCAAGTAAGAGGCTCTTCCTTTTGTATGCTTTAGTTGTATGATGACATGATTAGATGATGTTAGAAGGTTTTTATGTTATGAATTGTTAGTAGAAATATGTTTAAAGGTTGTTGTTGTGTTTAGTAGTACATTATGAGACTTTTAGAGGCTGTTTTGATGTTGTTTTGTTGAGTTTTTGGCTGAAAAACGTATTAAAAGCAGTGCAGATTTTCATTAGGTTTTAGAAAGTTGTTTTAGCTTGTTTTGAGTACTTTTCAAGTGTACCAAGTTGGGAATCAGTTCCTAACTTTATAATGATGTTATAAAGAAGATAAATGAACATGAACAAGCCTTGATTAAGCTTCTGATGCGTTTAGTTCCGGCACCGAATGCGAAGTTCGGGACCGTCGGAAGAGTATGATTGACTTGTGCTTTGATGAATTAGTATTCATCAATGTCTGTGTAAATGCTAGCTTGAGTCTAAGAAGAGGGAGTAGGGAGCTTTTTGTCCTGAATGAACATAGGTGGCTAGCTAATCACTTAATAAACGTATTTAACTAGATAAAAGGTTAAACAGCATGAGAGCTTGGATAGGCACAATACAATATCGGCAATGTGATGTTTGGCCAGATAAAATGGCGATGATCACTGCCAGATTCTAGACCCTCCAGATAAAGTAGTGATCATTCCGCCGGACAAACTCACGAACGAGATAGACATTCACCTGTCAGCTCTCTAGGGTTGGCCACACAAAGTGGAATAATTGTCTCGGGACCGCTAGAGATTTATCTCTATAGGGTTGCGTCTTTTGTCTTAGTGCATATCTCACTAAGTGTAGTGCCCTCGCAAACATGCTGTAACAAAGATAAGTTAAGATAGAAACGCTTAGTCATGATTTGTTGATGAGCATTTAGTGAACCATAGATTGAGTCGTTCACTTGAAAGATAACTTAAATAATAATATGAATCTTAACGCTGTAAAACTCAAAGTAAACAATAGCTTCTCACTCTTACTAAGTACTTTGTACTTACCTCAATTGCATGTTTGTTTGTATGCTTTTGGGGTGAGAAGGCGAACAGGTTTCTCGAGAGATGGATGGCATTCCTGATGATACTTGAGATGATTAGATTATCTTTTCTTTTAAATAGATTAAAGGTACTAGACTTGTTGTAGTTGTATTCTCAAGAAACATGTTGTATCTTTCTTTCTTGTAAAACTTTGTAAGATAGATGTTATACCAGTCTTTCTTTTAAGTTATCGAATGCTGTAAGACAAATATTCTACCTTTGGTATGTTGTAATCTAATTCTAGTAGCTTTTATGATTTTATTTCCGAGTCTTTTGGCTTCTGTTGCTTTAATTTTGATACGACGACGTAGAGACTGGCGTATAATATTAGATTTATTTAATGTTATACGTGCTGAACGTTCTCTTCCGGATAAGAGCTCGGTATCCGGGAGTGGGACGTTACATATATAGATGAGGAAATTCGAATTATACTCCATTTGACAAAAATAAATCGAAAAATACACCTCTCGATTTCATAACCCCCCTCCTATCCCACACTTAATGTTGGAAGGTCTCGCGCAACTTTCTTGAAACTCCATGTCAAGAGGAAGGTTTACGAAAGAAGAAAAAAAAAAAACAAACAAACAAGCAAACTAGCCTTGAGACACAAATAAAAAATATTTTTTGTTGGTTGGAATTTCTTTATAAAAATATAATAGCCATAAATCAAAATGAGACAAAATCAGATTCTATATTGGCGGTTCTTGATATTATTTTCTAATTGATTTTGAATAAGTTCTAGGGTTTTTTTGTCAAAAAAGACAATTTTAACATAGAAATATGGAAAAAAGACAGTGAAATATTTTTCGGGTAAAAAGGACATTTCTTTATTCCACTATGATTTAAATTCTCTCGTATTCACCTACAAAAACGAATATATTGGATAAAAATTCAAATCAAAACTACTAGGCAATAGCTTTCATTCTTTAGTACAATAATATATAATTATTCAATTTTATGAAATTTAATTATTAAACTAGGAATGAAAAATAACCTCACTGTACCGGCCAAGTTCTTGGTCAATGATTTTTTTTTCTAGAAACGAAAGACTAATACACACGCACCATTTTTCGTCACAAGTAAGACTTGAACCCTGATCACTGTCATGATATGACCTAGTGTTAACCACTATGCCGAATATCTTGTTGGTTCTTCCTCAATGACTAAGGTTATTTTTTGAAATAGCTAAATATAAAGTTTAAAGGGCCAAGGAGTGATGGGCAGTGGCGGAGCCACATGTGTAGAAAAGTATTTAAGACCCGTGAATATAAAAAATTACTATGAAAAAAATATTTACCGTCTCTTTGAACTAAATGTCAAGATCCGCCCCTGGTGGTAGGGCCCTAAGCCATTGCCTATTGGCATAGCAGAAAACAACCAAATTTAATACAAAAAAACAAATCCCATCAACATGAGATTTTCTTGGTGTAGCATTTTTCCTATGCCTTTTATGCTCTCTGTTGTGTGTTGCATCTTTTTCAGGGGAGGACGATATTCTGTTACACTTTGGGCGATGGTACCTTGAATCAGGAGCTCTGGATAATAGCGATGGACATCATTGGACGCAAATAACAATGGCTAACGAGGCCCATGAGAACTTGGTAGAGCCAAAGATTTCACGGATGGCCGTTCTATGGCTATGGGAGGATCCCAGTAGTGTTGGAACTCAAATTGCATTTTTGTAATTTTTTTTTGGGGTTATCAGAGAATTGTAGACCGGGACATATGGATCTGTATTCTTTCCTATACACCGGGATTTTCCCACACTGGGTTTTCCAGATATAGGTTTTTAGGAGGCAGGGCTATGTCCTGATTACGCATTGCATGGGGGGCCAGAACACGGCATGTACGGTTTTTATTCTTTTCAGTAATAAAACAAAATAATTTTCCGTAAAAAAAATTCCTATTGTCATGCCCACAAATATTCAGCAAAGAGCGGCGCCACACTTGCTAGGGGTGGGGCAGCTGACCCTACTAAAAAAATAATCTTGTATGAATACTAGAGAATTTTTTTTAATAAAAAGACACACATATATATATGTGCGTGTGATGTAAAGGTGCGCGCGTGCGTGCGTGTGAGTGAAATTGCCCCCCTTAATATTTGTGTATTACCCACTGTTTTTTTGTTTTCACCCACACTTTGACGTAGAAAATTTGATATGCAAACATATTTTTAAAAGAGAAAAATAATTGACAAATTTCTAACCTCCATGTTAAAAATCTTACAACCCTCCAAGTCAGCTACACATCAGAAAACAACCAAATAAAAAAAAAATAAAAAGAAAAATCCCATTTTCATGCCCACAAACATTCAAAAACATATATGAAAAATAACCAACTTTAATACAAAAACAACAAATCCCATTGTGATGCCCAACAAATTATACTACAAGAAAATCGTCTTTTAATAAGAGGAATTCCTGTCATTGAAAGTCATTTTCTCGTCATTAAAGACTTTTAATGAGGGGAATTTCCCCTCATCGCCCCTTTATTATCGACTCTCTAGTTAAAGGTATATAATGAGGAGAAATAGTCGCCTCACATTAATTATACGACACATTTAATGACATGAATTCCCGTCATTAGTTTTTTTTAACGACAACCAATACCCTCATTATAAAGTCAATTACCCCTCACTAAATCTTGATTTAATGACAACACATTCCCTTATTATAGGGTCATTTTTCCATCCTTAATGCCCGAACTAATAACAACAGGTTCCCTCACTGTAGGGTCATTTTCCCCTCATTAAAATCAAGAATTAATGATAAGACATCCGCTTATTATACAGTTATTCGCCCCACACTAAATCTTGCTCTTTGTTAATACCCCTCATGCACCATGCCAAAATCACACTACAGTAAGTTGCAAGAACCATTAATACATCCAAAATATACCCAAAGGTATCCTAAATATACATTGAGGTATAGTTATTTCAAAAAAATCGAAAAGACAAGTTAGTTACATGTAGATGTATAATGGAAGGATTTCCTAATATCACATCCTAGTGAAAAATATCTAACAACCATAAATGTCGATTACCAAAAACTAAGCACTTCCTACCCTAAAAAAATAAATAAACTAAGCACCTTCAGTCATCGGTGGTTCATGAGCACCAAGCTACTTGACAGCAAAATTAAACAATTTTAGGATATGATAGACAACAATCCTTGTATCTCTTCAAAAAACATCAAAATCTTTCAAATTCCTGCACACATATACGTGACAGCAGAAAGGAAACATAAGCCAATCGTCTAACACTCCAACAATGATTCATGAAGTGTTAATGTCATAAGAAAAAAGAATATAAATAGATATATAATGCCAACAATTTAGTTTTGAAATAAAAAGAAAGTGAAATGGTAGTACTTTTCTAAAAAAATGTAATCAGTTTGGTCTTTATTTTAAAAAGTAACATGTTGAAAAAACAAACAAACAAAGGTGGCAACTATTTTGAGCTACTAAAACTAAACTCTCAAAACATTCGGACAACTATATCCATTAAACAAAGCACTCAATTGTACCTTATAGAATAGGAGACGTTGTAAAAAAAACTATAATAACTCAATGAAGTATATATAATGAGTAACATTCATCAATATCACTATCCATTTTTCCTGAATTTCATGAAGCCTTTGTTGTCTTCAGTAAATTAGAACAACCTCATGCATTCAAATACCCCACCTATGCAAAATCCAACAAATTCATATAAGTTTTATGTAACCTTAAATGAAATGATTTTGTGTCTAAGCCCTTCAAGTAAAATGGCCAATAGAAAATAACATCCCAAGCAGACTATTAATGTAGCGAAGAAAAGTTAAGGAAGTGATACCAACCATAATACGACAATAATATTCAAAATATTTACAACAAAACATCGACATGCTTCAACTGTTCAGAAATATAAACAACCCTGCTCAACAAGAATACATATTAATATATTATGAAAGATATATACAAGTAACCATCAACACTTCACTCATTTCAGATATGACTAAACTACCTATCACCGATAGAGCCAATTAAAGAAAAATGCAACATAATGCATCCATGGAGGGACACTTTTCATTACAAGTGCTTTAGTTTCGCAACTCAATTCTTTTCAATCACCCTACAAAAGGGCCATGATTCCTTCAAGCCTCAAGGATGTATCTCAGCTCCCCATACACGAAGGAATATCTTGTACTAAAAACATACAAATTCCGCCATTGACACTCACTTATAAGCATATAATCTATCACAAGTATCATGAAAAGGTAAATCATAACTATCCATAGAACTATATATGATATGTAGCAGTGAACTATGAAACTTTGGTAACAAGTATTTTTTAAAAAGAACTTCAAAAAAATTATTGAAGAATAACATAGCAAGGTGCTACCACATAGGAAAAGTACATGGAAGCTTATGTCGCTTATGCTTCTATTGAGCAGTTGGTTCTTGGTTCTTCATGCCATGGTTTTATCAAGTAAGCTTTAATTCTCTTTCTCCGCAAGTTTTATTTTTACTGTTCAATCAATAGTCTACAAAGATATACGGGACGTGGTTTTTGTCTGGAGTGATGCAATGTAAAAGAGGAGGTTTGGGACTGGTGATGAGAGTTTTGCAGGTAAGGTGTTTGATTTTTGTCCTCAATAGTAACATTTCTTTTGGGGACAATGGGTTCAAATTATTGAAGTAAACAGAACTTATAGAAGGATTTACCTTCATTCTTTTAGCGAACAATGGTACTCTTTTCGGATTGATTACGAGTATGACTTGCCGAGGTAGACGTATAATGTAGCCACACGGGACTGGATTTTCGACAAAAGAAATCGTAATTCACAGAGGAATTATTTATTAAAATGTCGTACCATTGCAAAAAAATAAAATAAAATTCAGGACGGGTTTTTTAGCACGACCGAGTGAGAAAATTTACTGAGGACGTGTTATTTTAGTCCGACCTTAATGAAAAATAACCCGTCCTCATGACATTATATCCCGTCCTGAATGTCAAATTGCCCGTCCTACTGAGGGTTAAGCTTGTAAGACTTAAAAATAGAGGTATACAAAAAAAAACTATTTTTACCCAAAGGTATATATTTTTAATTCCCCAAAAACCATAAAGAAACTATTAAGAAAGTTAGTTTGATTCCTGGTCTTTCGTGCTTGCTTTAGTTTCACGATTATATTGCACTCATACATTATTTACCAACATATATTTCATCCACTCTTATACACCAAATGTACTACAAATTCCACCATCAGATTCATAGTGTATTCTGAAGAATCACAGATGACAAAGATCACACATGATAGTGAAAAGATAGTTCTTGAGCAAGTTCATGGTTTAATGTCTCCGGTGACTCTTTTTCTCTCAGGCCTCTGCTCCTCCTATTCATCTTACAATTACATTAGTTCTAACTACCCATTTTCCCACTACCCCCTCAAGTCATTAAGGACATTCTTTTCAACATTGTTCGCGTGTCCAACAACAAATCTAGCACCGAGTCAGCCGGCCCCAAAACAATGATTTAAATCCAAGGACTTTTGTTTTACCCTTAAGAGAGTGAGTAATATACTCATTTCTTACCAAATACAACAAACCAGAGGGGTGCATATAGAAGAGGTGTTAGAAAAAGCTCGAGGGCAAGCAAAAAAGAAAAATGAAAACAAAAATTTAAAGCATTTTTTTTGTAACATTTTCTCAAGCTCCTAACTAATGTTGAATGCTATTACACAACATCCATGTCTCCAATAGATATGCAATGAATCTATTATGTCAAACCACCATCATATATCCCCCAAAAGAAACTGCAACTTCCAGAAAACAACTATCAATGTATATTAGAACAAAAAAACTATAAAAATCATACTTAACACCGAATACCTCAACCAAGTGCAACCGACCATGACTTGTGGGTAAAACTTGAGCTCCAATCGGTTGCTCTGTTGGATATTAAACCCGAAGAGAAGATAAAAAGACAAATGTGCTTCTTTTTGTCCAAGAGAAACTTGGCCTGAAATGAAAAAAAAAAAACCTAACCACTAAATAAGTCAAAATAGAGCATGGTCGCTTCGAATCAGTCAAAAACCTATAGAAATTGAATCTAAATCAATAAAAAATGAATCACTGAAAATATTCGGCATATAGACAAGAGAAACGCAGTCTCAATAGACATGAAGAAATTCTACTCACCATCTTCTCCACGCCGTTATTTCAAGATGAAATCATTGGACCCGTTTCGTCTACCAAAATGACAACACAAACAGTGAAATTGGAGGATGGAGAACGAAGACCTGAGATAACGAAGAAGGACATTTTCTAGGAGACCAACAATTTCGGTTTTGGTCGCCAGATTTGGGTAAGGTTCGACGGTCGCCGGATTTGGGTTACGACTGTCGCCGGACGTTCTAAAGTTTTCTAGGGTTATTTTTTATTTTCTCTGCAGAGTAAGATTACATTTATGACAAATGTTTGAGATTATTATTGGGTGGGAGTATTACCCGCCTATAATTTGGTGAATTATTTTTATAGATAAAATTTGGAGGATTGTTTACTAAAAGATGATTTATAATGTTTTTTAATGTAATAATGAGAAGATTATTTTTACTGTATCAATATTGAGAAGATAAGTTGTAAAAATGATGAGAATCAAAATTTCTTCACCGTTTACATATTATTTAATTATATATTAATGTTATCCTCATTAAAAGATATTTCTAATAATCCTGACTACACATTTTCATTCTCAGTAATGAAATTGTGTGCCTAGATTATCACACTCCCTAAATTTTTCCCCATTAAAAGATATTTCTAGTGACAAAATTTTGCCCCGTCATTAAATTCCTCTCATTATAACCCATTTTTCTAGTATCCATTTAACAACAGATATGAAAAATAACCAAATTTAATTCAACGAACAAATCTCATTGTCATACACACAAATATTAAATAGTAGATCTGAAAACAACCAAATTTAATACAAAAACAAAAAATCTCATTGTCATGCCTACAAATATTGAACAACTGATTTGAAAACAACAAAAATTAATACAAAAACAACAAATCCCCTTGTCATGCCCACAAATATTCAACAACAGATATGAAAACAACCAAATTTAATACAAGAACAACAAATCCCACTGTCAGGCCCACAAAGAGCTAAGACACAAGCATTTCACCCGTTTGTTTTCAAAAACTGTTGAATTAACATCTTTTTCAAAAACATAAGCTGATGTGAAGTGAGTAATTAATATTTATTTATTACAACACGCCTTTCAAATGTGAGCAAATTATATGTTTTTTTAGAGACCCAACACTCGAAACAATAATTTTTGTTGGACAATGTAGAGATAGAAATAGACCCTTAGTCTAGTGATTTTTTTATGGCAAAATGTACTAATTTCAATTCCAATAGAATTCATACATTGTCTCTCCTACTCCAATAAAAAAAATGAATATATACTTTGATCTAAGTTTGAAAAATCGTAATTCTTCCACAATTTTTTTCATCACTTTTATTTTACATCTAATTTGATATTTTCCGACAAAATTTTGAATGTCATTTTCATACAAAAAAGAGCTTTTTTTTTTCGTCCTTTTTTTTTTGACATCTTATTTGATATTTTTTCAACATTATTTTTGAAGTCATATTCATACAAAAAATTGAAAAAGTGGATTTGCACAGTGGAATTAAGTGGAATGTGTGATGTAGCGAAACAATGAAATAATAGATTTGGAGTATATTCCACTGTTCACTTTCGCAAATAGTGGATTTTGGTGTCGATTCCACTTCTTCATTGTACCGAATAGTGGATTTTGTGGTTGAACAGTGGATTTTCTTTTATTATTTTGTATAAAACCACCTTTTCTCCACTTATTATTCCAGGGTCCATTTTCTTAATATTTTTTTTTCTTGTCTTTTTTTCCCACTCCTTTTTTTTCTCGGGGAGGGGAGCGGGGGACATTGTTTGCAAAGACATTTCAACTCAAGACAGCCAATTTTGATACGATGTTGAATTACCATCTCTTCAAAAATTTTATCTAATAAGAGTAGATAATTAACATTTTATACATTCCATCATCCCTCCATTGTTTCCCTGCTCCATCTATTTGTGCTCCATGGATGTTTGACACAAATGGAAGAATGTTATAATTGCTGATGAGAAAGTCGACCTTTTGAACGACATATTTTGTGTGCATTGTAGTGTGATGCCGTAATAAAACGAGTGTGATCCAAATACGTAGGTCACCGAGACACCGAAGATTTGTTTGTAATGTCTCAAGCCTTGGCTCGATATTGATTCAGCTCGGTGTTAGTGAAGTTTGTGGAGAATCCAAATAAACGAAAAATAAAAGGAACTTGATAACACCGCAGAGACGACTTGAAAGTCTTTCCCGCGAAAACTATTCGATTCCTTGAATTGCCTCCGGGAATTACTGAATATAATCACGGGATATAATCGTCTCTTTCTATCTTTGGCAATAAGATGAAAGAAAATGCCTTTTGTGGATATGTGTGTTTAAAGTTGAAGTTTCAAGAACATTCGATATTGGCTTAATTTTCTAAATCAATCCATGGACGCCCGTCCATGAATTCTCGGACGCTCGTTCGTATATGGACGCCCGTCCATATGAAATGGACGCCCGTCCAAAATGCAACGAAAAAATGGTTTTGTTCAACACTTGATCTAACACTCTCGTAAGCTTGTAAATATCAAATGTAAGCATGCACCCCGCATCTCCTAACTCATATTGATTGTTTCAAGCTTACCAAACCTCAAACTAAATCCAATCACACTAAATCACATTGGTGATATAATCACCAACAATCCTCCCCCATTTAGTGTAACCCTTGACTTAGTTAAAATCATTAACACACAACAATTCATTTTTCAATGATAATATCACGCAGATTGAATTACCATCTAGTATATTACACATTCTAAAATATTCTAGTATTAGGGTGTGACTATGCATTGAACCCTTTTACACAAAAGAATACTTCAAAGATAATATACACACGAATTAAAAAACAACTTCTATAGCTTGCTTGACACTCTTTATCCAGGCCTTGTGTCCATATCAATTCATGAGAATGTAGAAAGCCAACCCTAACTTTCTTGAAGCGGCCAAACTTCAAACTCATATAGGTGAGTCTTATTAATCGTGTACCGCAACGACACTTTTTCATAAGACTCATTAAGAAAAATTATCAACCTCACAAGCAGGTTAAGCACAAACCTTCGGGACAAAAACATGTGCCAAATCTAAGTCATTAGACCTTCCTCATTGAATTCAGCCCCTAACGTCATATTAGGAGGGAATTGGGTATTCTAATGCAAAGATTCAATAGGTTGTAGACCCATCCCGACAACCGACTTGATGAAC
This sequence comes from Gentiana straminea, assembly GCA_036785695.1. Taxonomy (NCBI): domain Eukaryota; kingdom Viridiplantae; phylum Streptophyta; class Magnoliopsida; order Gentianales; family Gentianaceae; genus Gentiana; species Gentiana straminea. The sequence goes on along the minus strand of JAVUPR010000224.1, from coordinate 4,948,550 downwards.
AAATCCTTAGCCAATGCTTTGGTCAAATGATCGGCTAAATTCTTTTGAGATCTCACAAAAGCAACTGATATCACCCCGTGAGTGATCAATTCACGAATCGAGCTATGTCTAACTCCAATATGTCGCGACTTTCCGTTGTACACTTGACTATAACACTTAGCCAAGGTATTTTCACTATCACAATTGATAGAAATTGGTGATATCGGTTTTGGCCACAATGGAATCTCATAAATCGATTTTTAAGCCATTCCGCCTCTAAACCGGCCGAAGCCAAGGCAATAAATTCTGATTCCATTGTTGAAGTAGCATTACATGTTTGCTTCTTGGAAGCCCATGAAATGGCACCACCTCCAAGTAGAAACACCCAACCACTCGTTGAAGAATGATTCTCATTTGATATCCAACTAGCATCCGAGTAGCCTTCTATTACCGAAGGTCGTCCAACATAAGTTAAACCAAAATTTTTGGTAAACTTAAGATACTTCAACACACGTGTTACCGCATGCCAATGAACACTCGCTAGGATTACTAGTATATCTACTAAGTTTTCCAACCGCATATGCAATGTCCGGACGAGTGCTAGTCATTGCATACATTAAACATCCTATTACTCGAGAATATTCAAGTTGAGACTCGGTTTACCCGTATTCAACTCAAATTTCTCATGAGGATCCATGGGAGTTCTAGCCGGAACGAATTTTCACAATTGAACTTCTTCAACACTTTCTCAATATAGTGAGATTGTGTCAAAGTAATCCCTTTGTCATTCCTTATGATTTTTATACCAAGGATAACATCCGCCTCCCCCATGTCTTTCATTGAAAAACTTGATGACAAAAATGATTTGCATTGGTCAACTTGATCTTGGCTTGTACCAAAGATCAACATGTCATCAACATATAGACAAATGATTACACCATTTCCGGTTTCATCAAATTTGCTATATAAACACTTGTCCATTTGGTTAAGCTTAAAACCATTAGACAAAACAACTTCATCAAACTTATGGTGCCATTGTTTGGGAGCCTGCTTCACCATACAAGTGATTTAACAAGCTTACACACTTTATGCTCATTTCCGGGTATCACAAAACCCTCCGGTTGTTTCATATAAATTTCCTCATCTAGATCTCCATTCAAGAAGGCTGTTTTAACATCCATTTGATGGATAACAAGATTGTTAATGGCTGCCAAGGCTATCAACAACCTAATAGTGGAGATTCGAGCAACCGGGGCATAAGTATCAAAATAATCAATGCCTTCTTTTTGTCTAAAGCCTTGTATCACCAACCGGGCTTTATACCTTTCAACGGATCCATCAATCTTCATTTTTCTTTTGAAGATCCATTTGCAACCTAACGGTTTACAACCACGTGGAAGATCCGTTAATATCCACGTATCATTGCCTAAAATGGAATCCATCTCATCATTAATGGCTTCCTTCCAAAAGGCAATATCCCGAGACTCCATAGCCTCTTTATAAGTTCTAGGATCATCATCAATATGATAACAATAAGCATATTGCAATCCTACTTCATCTCTTGTACCCTTTACCAAATATGTTTGGAAATCGGGACCAAAAGATTTTTCTTTTCTAGCCCTTTTGCTTTTTCGAAGCACCAAAGGCTCATCTTGTGATTTCTCACCACCACAACTTTCACTAGTTCCAATAGGAACAACATTTCTTGGCCTTGATATAGAAGAAAACCGACTTTCATCAAAGAGAGCATCCCTTGATTCAATTATGGAATTAACCGCAATCGAATCATTTGGTTCTATAACATAGAACCTATATGCCTTGGAATGCAATGCATATCCAACAAAAATGCAATCAATGACTCTTTCCCCCAAGGTTTTAATCTTGGGATTGGGTAGTCTCACGACTGCCCTACATCCCCAAACACGCAAATAATGCAAGTTTGGCTTCTTCTTATACCATTGCTCATATGGGGTAATAGGATTCTTTTTATTAGGAATTCTATTCAAAAGATAACAAGCTGCCAGTATAGCTTCTCCCCAAAAACCCTCACTCAATCCCGAGTAAGAAAGCATAGCATTTACCATCTCTTTTAATGTTCGATTCTTTCTTTCAAATATGCCATTTTGTTGTGGTGTATAAGGTGAAGTGATTTCATGTATAATCCCACAAGATTCAAAGAATGGTGGATCAAAATATTCTCCACCTCTATCCGTACGAAGCTTCTTAATTTTACTTTCAAGTTGTAATTCTACTTCGGTTTTAAATACTTTAAACTTTTCCATTGCCTCGTCTTTTGTAAAAAGCAAGTACACATAGCAAAAACGAGTGCAATCATCAATGAAAGTAACAACATACTTCTTGTTTCCAAAAGAAGGAGAAGAATGAAAATCACACAAGTCACTATGAACAAGTTCCAAAATTGTAGATGACCTTTCAACACCTTTAAAAGGTTGTCTTACAATTTTAGTTAAGCTACAAGTATCACACTTATTCATAGTCGTACTACAAACAGAATTAAGTCATTTTTAGACATTTGCAACATTCTTCTAAAATGTACATGACCTAATCTTGCATGCCATAAGTATGATTCATCAACATTAATATTCATAACATTCATAGCAACATTGTCATTCAAACCATTACTAATATTAAGCATATACATACCATTACTAAGATAACCAAATCCTACAAACATACCATGTTTAGATAATACATAACGAGAGGACTCATAAACTTGTTTGTAGCCCTCTTTACACAAAATACTACCGGAAACCAAGTTCTTCCGGATTAAAGGAACATGTAAAACATTGTTTAAAGTTACAAATTTTCCAGAACTAAATTGCAAGTTAACTATTCCTCTTCCAACAACAAAAGATTTAGACTCGTTTCCCATATGCACAATGGATCCATCTTCAACTTTTTCATATGTTGAAAACCACGATCTATCCTTGCACACATGTCTAGTTGCTCCCGAGTCTATCCACCAACTAACATCATCATCCCGCAAATAACATGCTTCGGAAATCGTGGAACATAATTCAAATCGAATTAAAACCACAATTATAAACAATTGTACCTTGATGTTTAGGTGGACTTGGATCTTTCGACCCATTCACCGGGCCTTTGCCCTTACCATTGTTGTTCTTTCTAGAAAAACAATCGGCCCGAAATGGCCTTCCTTACCGCAATACCAACAAGCCCCTTTAGGCTTTTTGTTGAACTTTGCTTTGTTCTTATTGTTGTTGGAATCAGACTTTCTTTTGTTATTCTTTTTGGAAGTTTCTCCAACTTCAACCATGTTGATTGAAGTTGAACCACCTGCAATGTTCTTTCCGCAACCTACAATATTTTTACCATTCTCTTGCAAACGTAAACTTTCTTCTATTCTCAAATGAGAACCAAGTTCAATCAAAGAAAGTTCTTCCTTTTTATGTTTCAGTGAATTCTTGAAATCCTTCCAAGAAGGAGGCAACTTTTCAATAATGCTTGAAACACATATGGACTCATCCATAGCCATCTTATGCATAGAAAACTGACCAAACAAACGTAGCAATTCATGATATTGATCCATGACAGGACGATTATCTACCATCACATATTTCATAAAGTTACCAACAAGAAACTTCTTACTAGATGCATCCTCACTTACATACTTTGCCTCCAAAGTATCCCACAACTCTTTAGATGTTTCAATTTCAAGATAGGTATCAAACAAATTATTAGACATACCGTTCAGGATGTGACCACGGCATATATAATCATCGTTTTCCCACTTACTTTTCTTCCTTGTCTCTTCCATGGTGCTGTTATCATCGATTTGCGGGCAAGGTGTACTCAACACGTATACCACCTTCAATGCGGTCAGAAGAAAGTGCATCTTCTTTTGCCATCTACGGAAATCTTCACCATTGAACTGTTCTAATTTGCTGAAGTTCGATGTCATCTCCTTGATACTCGACATTGTTCAAAACAACAATAGTTTTCGCAGATTGTTAGTGAAGTTTGTGGAGAATTGAACAACGAGATCAAACCGAAAAATAAAAGGAACTTGATAACACCGCGAGACGACTTGAAAGTCTTTCCCGCGAAAACTATTCGATCCCTTGAATTGCCTCCGGGAATTACTCGAATATAATCACGGGATATAACTCGCTCTCTTTCTATCTTTTTGGCAATAAGATGAAAGAAAATGCTGCAAAAGTTTTGTGGATATGTGTGTTTAAAGTTGAAGTTTCAAGAACATTCAAGAAGACCAAAAATTGGCTTAATTTATGCTTAGATCATTCTACGGATTTGTTCCAAGTGTTACTTTATGTATATATAATGTTATATCAACATAACTCACCATATACAACCCTTCAGGATCGGTTGCAATAGCAAAATCCCGAAAAGACACCAACAAAACCGAACAAAACGCCATATAACCGAACCGGACGCCCGCTTGAACGCCCGTCCGAATGTTCGGACGCCCGTCCGTAACATTCGACGCTCGTCCATAACATCAAGTTGCATCCCGAATCAAATCCAAAGATCGGACGCCCGTTCAAAACACATGGACGCTCGTCCAAACACATGGACGCCCGTCCACCAAGCGTCGATACATCCCGTATCTAAATCAATCCATGGACGCCCGTCCATGAATTCTCGGACGCTCGTTCGTATATGGACGCCCGTCCATATGAAGGTGATATAATCACCAACACTCGGAAGGAGTAAGAGCGGGAAATATTTGAAGTTCATTTAAGGTTTTACAAAAATCTACGGAAATCTAAGCCTTAGCAGCAGGTGGAGAAGACGCTGGATTAGTGGCAGAAAAAAATTAACGGAGGTAGAAGAAGCGAAAAATCACACGGTCCTTAATTACATTGATTTTTTAAAAATGTCATAAATGACTAATTAAGCATGAAAGTAATCCTTTTAACCAATAATAAAAACTAAATAAATAAACATTTGAATATGATGCAGTATAGATGGCTTTTGGGACAAGGACGCGACCAAATGATGCAGTATAGATGGCCTTGTCTAATTTTTGTTCCTCTTTGTGCATGCCTAATTGGATGAACGTGTTTCTTTTTTTGACCTAGCTAGGATGAATGAGTTTTCGGGTTGGACAATCGCACATGCCAACCGGCCAGAATATGAGCAAAATCCGTGATAAGCGATTCGAATCGAGAAAAATCTGTAACTGTAACAGATCGTCAGGGATTGATGGTGATTGTGAGAAAGGAACATATCAATAAACCATCAAACCAGTACAAAAAGAAGAACATATATATTCAATGTGGTTTGCATGTGTTGACTACTCCACGGACAAACGATGATATTTTATTATTCACATAAAGTTACAAAGATTGTCACACATATATGTACAATTACAATGGTATATATTTATAGGCCTCGGGAATCACACCCTAACCGCCTTAACAGCCAAACCAAGCAATGACTGAATACCCCTAGAAGTAACCCCAACCGAAGCAGAAAACCCGTGCAGATGTGTAATGCTGACAATCAGCAAGCTCACAGACTCAGTAGACGATCAACTCTGCTACCCTTTCAGCCGAACACCAGACTCCACAACAACACCTTGCTCCGCTGACCAAGATAGGCTTCCATATAGATTCAACTCATGATACTACTCACCTGACCAATAGACTGAGCATGTATAGTTTAAGTCACCAATATAAAATTCATGATAAGCGATAAACTTGATCAACATAACCGGTGCCGGCATCCATAACTAAAGCCCACGGATTTTGACAAGAAGCCACACTAGAATACATAGATTATCTTTCTTCCCTTTCTGAATGCACTGAATGAGCCTCGAATCGGCTACATTGCAGCGATACCTAGTAGTGCAAAAGACAAGGCTAACATGAGCGAGGATGAACGGAAAAATGCACAAATTGTTCCATCGTTTGTACTACATTAATTGTTTTGAGGTTAGGGTATGGCGTAGGACAAAAAGGTTATACCTTTTGTTTCATTTCTTTTTTACATATGTTACAAGTGAACATTTCATGTAATAATTTGACAAGTATTCTCTCGTGTTGAAATCGCCTGATCGTGACATAGATATGTCTCTCTTTTTTATGCAGTTTGCTGGTATAACAGAGTTATGTATTATACCCCTCAGATCCTTAAACAGGCAGGAGTCGACGTTATTATTGGCAACCTTGGAATCTGATCAGACTCTTTATCATTCCTTATAAGTGCGTGAACAGACTTTTGGATGCTTCCTTCAATCGCTGTTGCAATTCTATACATAACGATCATTATCCTCAGGAGCTAGGTTGCTTTGTAGTCGAGCTTGATAGCATCGACAGAAGGCTGATACAAATGGAAATTACTTACGGCCATGGCAGAAGACCACGAGTCATAGAAAATATCCAAACAAATATGACCATTGCTATATATATGAGGGTGCAAAGGAGCTGGATGCAAAAATATCACCTGAGAAGCTTCCATAGGAAAATGTTCAACGCCTGATTTTTGTGAGATGTGGCTGAAGTGGTAATCGCTTTGAGTGAGGATTAGTGAAATAATGAACGCCAAGAGGAGGCGGAGACCGCCATCTATAATAGAAGGGGAATATGGCCTGCAATGAGCACACATTGTTTTTCCAAAGGATGCAGTATAGATAAAAACAGGGGGTCAATGTATACAAATAAGAGTGTCAATTTCACTCACTCACTCACACACACACATATATTTATATATATATAAATTATACTCTTCTGTTATCAAAAGAAACTTTTGTTGTAGAAATAATTCATATGACATTTAGAAGATAAAAAATGAAAAATATGAGTTATGAAGATTATGTTCTTTGAGTTACGAAGCTCGGCTTGTGAGTTTTACAATATATTTTTTTATCTTATAATAAAACGTCTCTTCGTCGGAAAAAAATTCTGTACTATTTGTACATAATTTTTTTATTTGAGGGGTCGGTCGCACCCCATGACAGAGAGTGGAGCCGCCCCTGGTTGTCGAGTACTACTGGCGAGGGATTACGAAAACATCGTCTTACAAGTTCAATGTCCTTTTAACAACCAGAGGCGGATCTACATTGACCTTATTGGGTCCCATGGATACTCCTACGTATAACAATACAAAACTGAAACAAACTTAAAGTCATCAAAGATTTATATCAGATTTACAGGATTTGAACATTTGGAACAGTTTGGGCAAAGTCTGGATGATATCTTGAGAGAATTTAAAAAGAAAGAAAGAAAATAAATGCATTGAATCGATTAGGTTACCTTGCAAAACAAAAGAAAACGGTGGCTTAGCAATCAAGAGAAAATAAACGCATTTTTTTAGAATAAAATAAATGCATGTACGTTTCAAATTTTAACACTAGCTAATATACGTAAATTTAACCTTAATCTGCTATATTGTTTATTTCTTAATATTCCGAAATCTTTTGGAATATCACATTTAATTTATAATAAAACAACAGCACAATTCAGTTGAATGAATAAAATTAGATAACTAAATGTGCTATTGTTCATCCATCTCCAAAGGGATCTGGGAAGGCATAAATGAAAGATTCAGTGAATAAATTAGATAACTGAATGTGTTTATGTTCATGTATCTCAAAATAGATCTCGGAAGGCATCAACTAATACATTAAATAAAATATAAAATAAAAAACAATCTGAAGATTACCTATCCACCGGGGTTTTTTGCCATGCGTCCCCCTCAACACTTGAACGGAATGATATGTCAAGAACAACCATCAATCTAATACATAATTTTCTAATGAAATTTCTCCGACCGGAATCTTTAAAATAAAAGGAATTATTTTCATTTGCCTTGCAAAATCTAAAAAAAGGAATAGGCGGCTGGCAGAAATCTTGAAAATTAGGGTATTGGTATGCACCATATATATAGCAGCGGCGAATTAAAGAAATTGTGGGCTAGGGTTTCGGAATTATTTTCATTTTTCGTCTCTTCCAAAAAAATGTTTGTACATCCAATTTGGAAACTCATTACTGGGGATATTATTGAAACAAAATTAGTCGGTTAGTGTATGAAAATTGATAAGTCAATTTACATTGTTGAAGTACATATAATGTTAATTCTCTACATGTCGTTAGCTTAAGCTTTTGGCAGATATAATAGTTCAATATGATATCAGAACAAAGGTCGCGTGTAACGCCCCGTTCCCGGATACCGAGTCCTTATCCGGAAAAGTGCGTTCGGCACGCATAGCAATAAATAAAATTTAATGCATACACGTCAGCCTCATCAATAATCAGAGATACTAAACGACGCGGAAGCTAAAAGATAACTCAGAAATTAAAAATTAAAACCAAACATCTGAAACGTCTCCCAAAACCGAACCAGAGTTACAAGTGTTGTTTTACAAAAACCGAATTCAAAAGAGAAACTAAACATCCAAAGAACATCATCCAAATCTTAAAGTACAACACCCTTGGAAACTCCCTTAACAAAAAAAATAAAAATAAAAAAGATAACAAAGCCATAAAGAAACCACTGGACTCCAAGCATAGCACCCGCTCATTCCTCGTCCTCAGGATAACCCTCAGCCGACTCGTCATCCTCCGGATACTCATCTAAAAGAAAGAAGGGACAAAAACACAGGGAAATAATGGGTGAGTACAAAATACTCAGTAACATGAATAGGTTCCGCACTATCATCGTTACTCATCCAGTAAGAAGGCGTCGCCGTCTTTTATTAACTTTCCCGTTCTTAACCTAGCTACCTATCACATTGCGTTCATGGCACAACATGAGGTCCCTAGGGTTTCTAGCTTAGCTCGCTATTTGTCACGCTAAGGTTGACAAGGACACATACGACCGGTAATTACGCGCACCGGTTACGATTACGACCTACTAGAATTGCGTCTCCAATAGTACGAACAACTTGTGTTCGATAGTGCGCTGACCTGTGCATGTACTCTCGTGGAAGTCCGGATGACCACAGAGGCACACATCACATCGGGCCATATACACATCGACGGAGTATAAACGTGTCTTACGCAAGCCTCCCAAAGCATTTAATCTTTTAGCTAACACATATGTAGTTTATTAAGTGTTTGACTAGCCACCTAATTCATTCACATAAAAGGTCCCTATCATCTACTCAAGGTCCTAGACAATGGCGAACACTAGCTCGTCAAAGCACTAAGTCCGTCAAGGCTCTCCGCACGGTCCCCTACGAACGATCACGGTTAGTGAAAACTCCGTAAGGTTGGGTTCTATGCACGTGGGAACTCCCTTCAAGACTTAGTTCAAGATTAAAGATCAGATTATAAAGCCCGGACATGAGCTGACACCACGAAACAGCTCAAACCAACAATTGCCCAACCAGACTCTTATCCATACGGATGGATAAGTTATCCGTACGGATAACCAGTCTATCCGTACGGATACATTCCCCAACCATCCGGATAACTCACTGTTTCCCCAAAACTCCAAACCAGTGACTTATCCGTACGGATAAGCCATCTATCTGTACGGATAACCCCAAAATCCTGCACAAAAACTGCAGAACAGCCCTGTACAAATTCCAACCCAAAACTAATCCAAGCTCCACCTTTTATACACCAAAACAGCAGTAATACAGGTATAAAACATACAAAACTCCAATTCACTGATTGGGCCCCTAAAATAGTACGAAGTCTAGCCACGTTACCTTTGATTGCGTGGTTCTACGATTCCAAGCCCTCGAAGCACCAACAAGCCTTAAGCCTTGAACCTATACAAACAACCAGACCTTAGAACCTTCCTACGATGTCAAAATAGCAGCAAGCAACACCTTGATGCTATTCATCAAGTTCTAAGCCAAAGAAGATGAAAACTCACCGGAACGAAATCACAAATCGTTTGTATCAGAAGAATCACCGCGATCCTCTGAACCTTTTCTTCTACTGCCGTCTGCACAAACGAGCCACGGATCAACACCAAAAATTCAACCTAGGGTGAGCCTTTCGATGGAACAGGCGCCCTCTTCTGTCTCAGAGCGTAAGAAAGAAAAAAAATAGAACTGAAAGAGAAGTGAGGATCAAATTCTATTTTCCCGTTTAAATACCCCGACACCTTTAATTCCCGTTTACGTCGCCCAATCAGAATGTTTCCTTTTATTCTAATTTCTTATTCCTTTATTTAATCCTTTTAATTAAATAAAAACATAAAACCCCAATTATCATTAAAATACAAAATTGCCCTTTTCGTAAAAATCGGGGTGTTACATCCCTTCCACCTTAAAAAGAGTTTCGTCCTCGAAACTATAATGTACCTGGTAGAGACACAAAGTCTAAGAATTCCATGATCATGTCCGCTTCCACTTCCCGAGTGGCCTCGGTCGGTGCATGATTGGTCCATTGCACCAATACTAACGGGACCATCCGGCGCTTGATCATCTTTTCTTTCCTATCCAAAATCTTGATCGGTTTTTCTTCATATGCCAAGTTGTCTTGCAAAACCCCCGGATCTATTTCAGAATCAATTTCGGCTTGAGTCAAACACTTCTTCAGCATCGACACATGGAACACATTATGAACTCTAGGCATCGATTCTGGCAATCGAAGTCTATAAGCTAGCCGTCCAATCCTTTCAATAATGTCGAAGGGTCCTACGTATCTCGGACTGAGCTTTCCCTTGACCCCGAACCTCTTGACCCCGTTCATCGGTGACGCTCTCAAATAAACTCGGTCCCCGACTTCGAATTCCAACGTTCTTCGCCTGACATCCGCCCAACTCTTCTGACGATCTTGAGCTGCCTTGAGATTCTTCCGAATAAGATCGATCTTATCCTTAGCCTGTTGCACCAGCTCCGGCCCCGTAAGTTGTCTCTCCCCTACTTCATCCCAATATAGAGGAGTCCGACACTTTCTTCCATATAGGGCTTCAAATGGTGGCATGCCAAGGCTTGAGTGATAGCTATTGTTGTAGGCAAACTCCGCTAATCCGAGATAATCCAACCATGAACCCCCCGTGTCCAAGACACATGCCCTAAGCTTGTCTTCTAAGGTCTGAATTGTCCTCTCGTACTGTCCATCCGTCTGAGGGTGGAACGCCATGCTAAGTGCTGTCTTGGTCCCAAAAGCTTTCTGCAAGCCTTTCCAAAAGAGACTAGTGAACCGTGTGTCTCTGTCCGACACAATCGATAAGGGCACACCATGATATCTTACTTATCAAGATACAAGGTGGTGAAATTCTTAATTGGCATGTCCTTCTTACATGGCAAGAAATGGGCTGACTTCGTGAGTCTGTCGACAATCACCCAAATCATGTCATGTCCACCCTTAGTCTTCGGCAATCCGGTAATGAAATCCATGGTGATGTTCTCCCACTTCCATTCTGGGATCTCCAAAGACTTCAACAAGCCTCCAGGCTTCCTGTGCTCCGCCTTCACCCTTTGACAAGTGTCACACTTATCCACAAAGGTTGCAACATCAAGTTTCATGCCTGGCCACCAATAATGTTCCTTAAGGTCCCTATACATCTTAGTGGCTCCGGGATGAACCGGGATGAACCGCAAACTCAATCCTATGAGCTTCTTCCATGACCTGGTCCCGTAGACCATCCATATCCAGAACACATAAACGATCTCCGTACCACAGATGGCCACTCTTGTCCAACTGATAACCCACTGTCGGCTTCTCCCGAGCTACCCGCTTGAAGTCCACCATAACTAGGTCTTCGCCCTGTTTAACCCGGATCTCGTCTAGTAAATCGGACCTCACCATCAATGGCGCCAAACTAACTGTCTTACCTCCCCATTCGACCACTTGGACCTGAAGTCCGTCCAATTTATCAACTAGTTCTTGAACTGTCGTAATAGCATTTACCGCCCTCCGGCTCAAAGCATCCGCCACCACATTGGCTTTACCCGAGTGATACTGAATATCTAGGTCATAGTCCTTGATGAACTCAAGCCATCTTCTTTGCCTCATATTCAAGTTCTCTTGAGTGAAGAAGAACTTGAGGCTCTTGTGATCCGTGTAAATCCTCGCTTTCACACCGTGCAAATAATGTCGCCACAACTTAAGGGCGAACACTACCGCTGCTAATTCCAGATCGTGAGTCGGATAATTCTTCTCATGAACTTTCAGTTGTCTCGAAGCATACGCGATCACCTTTCCCGATTGCATCAACACACAACCCAGACCTTGACCCGACGCATCCGTGTAGACATCATAATCCCCGAAAAACTCTAGTAAAGCTAACACCGGTGATGTAGTTAACCGATCCTTCAAAGTCTGATACGCTGCATCACACTCCTCCGTCCACTCGTACTTGACATTCTTTTGAGTGAGCTTTGTGAGAGGTGTGGCTATCCTCACAAAATCCTGAACAAACTTCTGATAGTAACCGGCTAGGCCCAAGAAACTCCTTATTTCCGTTACTGTTGTAGGCCTAGGCCAATTACTTACCGCTTCAATCCTGGCCGGGTCCACCTTGATTCATTCCGCTGTGACTACATGTCCGAGGAAACTAACTTGATCGAGCCAAAATTCGCATTTGCTGAATTTCGCGTAAAGCTGACTGTCCTTCAACGTTTGCAACACTATCCTTAGGTGTTTCTCGTGTTCCTTCTCTTCCCTAGAATAGACGAGAATGTCGTCGATGAACACTATCACGAACTTGTCCAAATACGGCATGAACACCCGCTGCATTAAGTCCATAAATGCCGACGGTGCATTGGTTAACCCGAATGGCATCACCAAAAATTCATAATGCCCGTATCTAGTACTGAAGGCTGTCTTAGGAATATCGGACACCTTGATCTTCAACTGGTGATAACTAGATCTGAGGTCGATCCTGGAGAATACTTTCTTTCCTTGCAACTGACAGAAGAGATCATCGATCCTCGGCAAAGGATACTTATTCTTAATTGTCAAATTATTTAGTGCCCGATAATCGATGCACATCCTCATACTGCCGTCCTTCTTCTTTACAAATAATACTGGCGCTCCTCAAGGCGACGTGCTTGGCTGTATCACTTTTCTCTCCAACATCTCTTTGATTTGAACCTTTAATTCCTTCAAATCTGATGGCGCCATCCGATATGGTGCCTTTGTCGTAGGCTGAGCCCTGGGAACCAAATTTTTCTCAAACTCGATAACCCTATCTGGCATATCCCCAGGCAACTCCTTGGGAAAAACTTCTGGGAAACCTTCACTATCGGGGTTTCTTCCAGCTTAGCTCTCTGTACTTCTGTGTTCAAGGCAAACACCATGAATCCTTCACATCCTTTCTTCAGTGCCCTCATGGCCCTGACTGCTGAGATTACAACCTGCTTACCGTTTCCGGTCTTCACCACATTCCCTTGAAAGGTCTTAGCGGACCTTCCGGGAACCTTGAAAATTACTCTCTTACCATGACAGTCCAGAAACACATGGTTCTTGGATAGCCAATCCATCCCCAAGATCACGTCAAAGTCAGTGAAGTCCATCATTGTTAGGTCATGATGGCTCTTATGACTTCCAACCCAAATATCGACTCGTTGTAAAAGTTGAGCGCACTTAGCCATCCTCCCCAACAGGGTAGTTATTGACAACGGATTCCCTAACTCTTGCAATGGTAGGTTAAGTTTCCTAGCTGTCTTAGTAGACACAAAAGATCCTAAGGCTCCTGAATCAAATAGTGCCGTAACTGCTAGACTCTCTAGGATTATAGTACCTAATCATGTATTTATTTAGATTTCACAGTTAATATCATACGGCGCCATATCATATTAAGTAGTTCAAAATAAAATAAAGACATTAACAGATACCTGTTACCACTAGATCATCCACCTCTCCTGGCTCGACGTCTGCTGCAAAAACCCTGGTAGGCATGTTGCCCCCATTTTTAGCACCCTGAAGATTGGCCCCAGTGGCCGGTGTACTAACCTCCGTTCCTCATTGCAGGCAATCTCGAGAATAATGCCCAATCTTTCCGCACCCATAACATTTCACCGACGAACCCACATTTCCCTGAGCTGTCTTCCCAACTGAGCCTGTTGCTCCCGGCACCCCAAATTTCTTCTGCCCCTATTTTGGTGCTGTCCCGCTGCCCCTCTGAAACCATGAGAATGATCTCTTCGCACCCGCGGTAGCTGCATTCTTCCTTAGTAGCTTTTCTGCTGTCAAGGCTCTATCCACAGCATCGGCCATGGTAACTGGTCGTGGGCCTAACATACCCTTAGCTATCTCACCAGTTAATCCATCAGTGAACTTTGCTATACTTCTCTTCTGATCTAAGGAGATCTCCGGGTAGAACTGACCTAACTCATTGAACCGCTGCAAATACTGAGTGACTGTCATCTGTGATTCCTTCTTTAAGTCCAGAAATTCCTTGGACTTAGTGTCCTGAGCTGCTTGAGGAAAATACTCCGTGTAAAATGCCTCCTTAAAAGCCTTCCAAGTTGTCAAGTTTCCATTGAACCTCGATATGAGTCTATCCAGCGCTGGGCATTTCCCATCATCAACGCTAAAGCAGTCGGTAACCACTCCGCCTCCGGAGCCTTCATACTGGTACAATTCTTTTCGAAACCCCTGAACCATAAATCTTCTTTCTTTGCACTCACGTTTCCAAAGAAATCTGACACATGATACTTCCTAATCTTTTCGACCCAGTCAATAGGTTTCTCAGAGTACGGACGGGCTGTCTCTTGCGAAGCTTGACTAACAGTGGTAGTCCTTCTTTGCTGCTGCTGTTGCAACATTGCCTGCTGTTGCTGGAGGATAGACTGCTGTTGTTGCACTTGATGCAGCTGATGACGGTCGATTTGTACCCATTATTCTGCAGTCTTTACCCTTGATTTTGGTGTAAAATAACCTTAAGAGAGTGATAATAAGTCATTAAGTGCCTAATTTAGATATACCCCGTGTTACGATTTATTATTATGCATTTCGGTAATTTATCAAGTATTTTGTATTACAAACTATGTTTTTGTATGATAAATACAGTGAGCCATATGGACGGACTACGGAGAAGGAATTATAGATCCAGGACAATGCAGAGCCCAGCAGAAGATAGAAGACGGAGCCCAGAAGCAGTGAAGGCTCGGTCGACCGAGCCCAGATATTCGGTCGACCGAGTGGACTTAAAGCCCAAGCAGAGTCCAGCATATTACTTAAGTCGGTTAGGGTTTAGGGAAGCCGATCCTTAGTCGGTTTCTAAGTCGGTTTTTAGCTCTATATAAACACATTGTCATTAGTATTATGTAGACATTCATACATTGATTCAATCATTCATAAAAGAGCACAACAAATTGAGAGTTTTTCAGCAAGTTAGGGCTGCAACAATGTAAGCCCTTAATCTTCATGTTTTATTTTCAAGTAATTAATTCTTCCAATTATGTTCTTATCGTTTGAATTAATTAAATATAGCTAGATGATGTGATTCTCGGCTATGACGTTAGGTGGTGGTGACACCTTGTCAATGAGGATCCCATGACCTACGTCATAATCTAGATTCATTCATGACTCTACTTGATGTAATTAATGTGTATCTATGATAGTTTATATAAGTGATGTATGAATTGCTGTTTAATCTGTTCTGTATAAGGAAACACTGAGAGGTTATTTCTAGGATGTAATTAGGGTTGAATTCGTCCGGGTGACCGAGCAAAGTCGTTCGGTCGACCGAGCCCCTTTACTCGGTCGACCGAGCCCTAATTTTGTCAGTTAAGTCTTCCACGTCTTTATGGTGGGTTTAACCTAGTTGAATTTACTTTCTCAGTAGGTATGGCTACGGCTACGTCGCTCGTCAGTTTTTCATTAGCGTATTATTAGGAAATACCAATATAAGACGTCTAGTTCGGCTCATGAACGATCTTTCGGGACTTTCAGCAAGATCTAGATTAGTTTTGTATTAGGGAATTGTCGACACCTAGTCATACGTAAATCGTAGATTAACAAGAAACTATACCAAGTAATTGTTAATAGGACGAGGGCTTGAGCGATCGTTTAGGAAGTACGCCTAACCATAGGAATGTTGCCTAAGCGAGGTGTACGGTTAATATCGGCATCCTTAGAGTAATGAGCGTGTGAGTTATATGAGATGGAAACCCAAAAGGTGAAGTCACGTAACAATACCACAGTGATCTAGTAACCTAACCGGTGCTAAGTCAAGTTAAGGGGATGACTCCCGTAGCCAATCAAGTATGAATACGACCATTGACGAGTTAATGAGTTAAGTTATTTTATATAAGTTGTCTTGGTCCGATCGATAACGTTGGTAATTGGAAGGTTAATTACGAGTTTGTTTATCTTATTTTGTCTTTTATGTTGGTCTTAGACTGTTGTCCAATAACGAATTAGGTGAGTTGATTATTTAAACCTAGGGTCCACATTTTGATTCCCTGAGGGACCGACCTTGATTTACCATCGCTATGCTATGATGTACCTAGTGATATTGCTAGTATTTGGTGGTCAAGTAAAATAAATTTATAACCTGATTGACCCCGTCATCAACTTTTTGGCGCCGTTGCCGGGGAATTCAATGGCCCAATGATTGTTTAAATAATTATTTTTATCTACTTCGTTCTTTCTTTATTGTTTTTAGTTGAATTATTTATTTTTCTTTTGACGAATTATCTGTACTTGTATGCTGTTAAAGGATTAAAGCAGGAAGGGGAAGATATTCGTTCGGTCGACCGAACGTATTCACTCGGTCGACCGAGCCTTCCGAAGCCTTAATTTTATATACGGTGTCGTTTCCCAGGTGTTCGTTTCCCCGTTTGTAGGTTGTAAGTTTGACAACGGTATGAGCAATCATACTTGTTTGTCAATTTACTAATTGTTTATTGTTTTTCAAATATTGCGTATAATTTGACGTAAGTCACTCACATAACCTCGCTCAAGATCGCAAAATGTCATCAAATGATTTTATCAAAGGCCAAGAAGAAGTCAAGGTTTTACGAACCAAAACTACACCAAAAAAGCCGTTAACACCGAAGCTCATGGAAAGGATAGAAAAGATGAAAGCGAAAATCCGAGAGGCAAGGAAATCGAGGGAGGCTAAAGAAGCCTATTGGCAAAGAGGTATGTCTATTTTGAATCCAGAGGAAATTTCTTCGGATTCCGATTTAGCTTTAGATTATGATGATTACATGTCCGAGATAGAATCTGAGTCTGAGGGTAGCGCAGCTAAGGAGATCCCTATTGTCTTCTGTTCTAGAGATGAAATATTGGTTAAAGACGAGTCTCGACTGATGCAAAAGTTAGCAGACCCAGGAGCTTTTATGGTTGGAGTAACCCTAGAACAAACCCACTTAGGTTTAGCCTTGATTGATTCCGGTTCGAGCCTTAATATCTTTCCTAAAAGCCTTTGTGATAGGAATTCCATTTTAACACCCACTAACACCCCGCTCCAAGTTAGATTAGCGGATGGAACTAGGACAATCATGACTGGGAGACTGAACAACATGATTATTGGTATAGGGCAATTACGGTTTAAGATAGACATAGTGGTAATGGAAATCGAGGAACATCCTGAATGCCCAATCATTTTGGGTAGATCGTTTATCAACACCGCTAGAGCCTTCATACGGATGACCAGACATGAGATAGTTTTGTTTGACGCCAAGGGTTCTGAGTGTTATGGGATAACAAATCCGAATTTCCCTGCACCGGCAAGTGTGAATGTGTTAGAAGTAGTTGGTTCGGAGAAGCTTGATGCCACTCAAGGTCTAGGAAAGGATGCGATGATAATGTCGATGATAAAGATGAGAGGGAAGTCCTTACTATTCTAAGTCGGAATAGGTCAGTTCAGCCTGCACCACCCCTGACCAAGATTGAAGCTGTAGACCTACCTAATGATAGGAGGACCAGAGCGAAGAAACGAACTAGGAGAGTTCGTAACAAAAGCTCATCAAAATCAGAGATGAATCCAACAGTCGGCGCTTGTCTGGATGGTCAATTCGGCTGTCTTTTCATTGGACTAAAATCCAAAGGAAGGGCACTTGTAGAAAAGGACGGTAAAACTTTTTCGGTGAAAGCTGGCCGGGTGAAAACCTGGCAAGTCAAGGGCAGTGTTTAGGAGTGATGATTTTGGGAAGTCGAGCTATAGACTCAAAAATTTAGAACTCTTTCGTTTCATTTATTTTATTTTATTTCATCTTTATTTTTAGTATGAATAAAAGTAACGTAGAATGACGAGAGCCTTTTTTATTTTTGCCGTGTTCCAATGACCATTAGGTTACGGATGTGCAAAAAGTTTTTTTTTACTCGAATCATTTTAACGTGAAGTAGAGTAGGAAGAGAAATCATTATAAAATGTATTGATGATGAGAATTTGGTGAAAAGATGCTTAGTTTCAAATTTGTATTATTTGGAAAAAGTGAAGATTTATATGTTAATGGATTGTGGTTGGATTATTTGATTTTTGAGGTGAGGATTTTTCAAATTGTGACATGATAATTTTGATAGACTTATGTGTTCTAGCTTGAAAATTTCGTGTGTATCAAATTGAGGGGGGTCAACTATCATTTATTCTTACACATCCCCATTTTTCATTTCCCAATTCACCTTTTCATTTCCCCCATTAATTTATTCCTCCAACAAAACCATTCCACTCCTCAATCCTTGCCTTCCTACCTCCACCAATCACCTTCCACCATTTCAATCCTTTCACTTTCCACATCTTTCTATTTAAACTCCTTTTTCTATTCATCATTTCCACACCACAAAATCTTCATCTTCTCCAAATCCCCAATTTTCTTCTTCTTCTTATCTCCATTAATTCCCATTTCCAATCTTTTTCATAACTTCCATCCACCCAAGATTGGGGATAGTAATCTAAATGATCCCCTCCAATATCACAAGTTGTGACTGTTCATATCTCTGATCTCTGAAGGATTATCCGATCCAGGTCGTCATCACGGGAAGACCCGAACCTCGGCGGCGAGCTTCCATCGGTTCGGTCGACCGAACCTTTCGCTCGGTCAACCGAGGCCATTCTCTCGGTCGACCGAGAGCTTCATACTCGCCGCATCTATCCGCGCGGCGTTGCTCGTTCCGGTTCGCAATTATGCCACCAAGACGACGATCCTCAGCACAGTTTGAAGCAGTCAACGATGCCATACCCTTGATCAACGGGGTACCGCAATTCGCTAGCCAAGAGGTATTTTCGGTTTATCGGAATTTCTTCAACAATTCGCCGGTACACCGGGCTCGGGGATTAGATTTGACCAACTGTGGTCAAGAGCTGTTCGATCTAGTGGAGTATTATCAGTGGCAAGAGGTTGTTGCGCCACCTGGCCAAGTTAATGTCAACTGGGTAAGAGAGTTTTATTCTAATTTACGCGTGTACCCACACACGAATTTAGTCCAGGTTCGTGGCAAATCCATTGTAATTACTCCGGGGACTCTTAATAATTATTATGGTCTCGATACCCCGGAGGAGGAGCCAGAGTACACTGTCACGTTTGATGAGTCTGATGCATGGTTGGAGGAGGTTGGTGCCCATCTCGGGATAGCATGGACAATAGGGGAAGTTGCTCGCACTTTTGAGGAGCCATACTTTAGGCGGTGGGAAGATAAGTGCTTACATAGGCTTATCCGTTCTAACATTATTCCGGCCAAGCATGTGTATACGAGTTTATTATGCACATGCTACGCCGATGTATTGGTTGAGCGAGAGGATGGCTCATTAATATTGGGGCACCGATGCGTTACGAGATGACCGCCGATGCCCGAAAGCCTAGACACATGCTGCCTTATGGTTCATTGATCACTTCAATATGTGAGGCAGCTGAGTGCCCAGTGCTAGGCAGTGACTCCTATGTCAGGCCCATGCCTATCCTATCTTTGGATTCTGTTGCACCACCTCTTGCACAAGCTGATGATCACGGTCCAGGTGATGACGATGCACAATTCCAAGATTTTCCTGAAGCGGATCCCAATGTTCTTCCATTAGCTTTCGTTGATCCGAATGATATACCTTCGGACTAAGCATCTGTGTTAATCTATTAATTTTCTCTTTATCAATGTGTTTTTATTTTTGATTTCGGTGTACCAATAAGTTAAGTCGTGTTGTATGGAGTTCGTTTTGAATTTCCCTAATGAATAAAATTTGTCTTATTTAATGTGTTGGATATTTGTGCATTATTTTTCACTATAATTATTAAGTATGGGCTTAAATATGTTTAAGGCAATTATTATACCTTTTACAGTCCATTTGATATGATTATATTTTTCTAGGACTAACCCTGTAACGAGTTCCAAGTTTTTGTTAAAAAATGTATGTTGCAGGGGTTGCATTTTATTGCAGTTGGTAACTGTGTTTGTCTGTTAAAATTCTCCGGAGTTCATCAAGACTTGTTCAACTCCCGCACTTATTCCAGAGCTAAGTTCCTTGTTCTTAGTTTTATACATTGAGGACAATGCATAGTTTAAGTGGGGGGTATGAGTCACTTAGCTCATTTAGCATACTTGAATAAGTTGTATATCAAATAATGAGTAAATTTAAAACTTTTACACTTACAATCACACTTATCTTTTGTGAATTCCCGAATTTTGTATTTAATAAGGTAGGAACCATATTTCGTTAGTACGTGGTCATGTTATACTCTTGCGATATAATTTCAGTAAGCTTAACGATATTCATATTATAAGTTGCAAGTAGTTATTTATTATTCGATTACTCAAAATATGAATCAACATTTACCACGCTTATCAAAAAATGGAAATATATGTGTACATTGCATAGATAATGGGTTGTGCCTGC
Organism: Gentiana straminea; assembly: GCA_036785695.1. Taxonomy (NCBI): domain Eukaryota; kingdom Viridiplantae; phylum Streptophyta; class Magnoliopsida; order Gentianales; family Gentianaceae; genus Gentiana; species Gentiana straminea. The sequence goes on along the minus strand of JAVUPR010000224.1, from coordinate 4,927,883 downwards.
CTGGTAATCAATACTTATCGTCTGATGTATTCTTAATCTTCTAGCTACAAAAGCGGAATAATAAGCTTGAAATATATCTGTGTTTTACCAATGAGCTAAACACTGGGCTTGTAGTCAATTACCAAAGTAGCCTTGCGCTTGTGGTAATATTCATTGCTATATTTGATCTAAGATAGGGGGATACTTTAAAAAGTTTTCTTCCTTGAGATTTGTAGTATTTGAAAAATGTGAAGAATTGAAAAATTCAACTCTTAAGAGGCTTTGAGTAGTACTCGGTCTCCAAGTCCAAAAACCGTATAGATATATTCTTGCTTATTGTTCTAGTGCTTTACCCATTGCGAGGCTTAAGCAGAGGAATGCTGATGATGGTGGGACTTGAGAATTCAAAGTTGGCATAGCCATTAATCATGCCACATTTATAAAACCAATGCATGTGCACACATCACTTCGATTCATACCGAGTAGTGAATAATGGATATCTTATTAGCATATATAGTATGAGTTGATTCGGGTTTGTTGTGTGAGTATGGTGTGACCACTGGAAAATGATCATATGGGGAATAACTTGTTAATACTTTGATCGGGACGATCAAAGGCTAAGTGGGGGGCACTTGATGACGGTCGATTTGTACCCATTATTCTGCAGTCTTTACCCTTGATTTTGGTGTAAAATAACCTTAAGAGAGTGATAATAAGTCATTAAGTGCCTAATTTAGATATACCCCGTGTTACGATTTATTATTATGCATTTCGGTAATTTATCAAGTATTTGGTATTACAAACTATGTTTTTGTATGATAAATACAAGGTGAGCCATATGGACGGACTACGGAGAAGGAATTAAAGATCCGGGACAATGCGAGCCCGGCGGAAGATAGAAGGCGGAGCCCGAAGAAAGCGATGAAGGCTCGGTCGACCGAGCCCGGCTATTCGGTCGACCGAGTGGACTTAAAGCCCGGCGAGAGTCCAAGGCATATTACTTAAGTCGGTTAGGGTTTAGGGAAGCCGATCCTTAGTCGGTTTCTAAGTCGGTTTTTAGCTCTATATAAACACATTGTCATTAGTATTATGTAGACATTCATACATTGATTCAATCATTCATAAAAGAGCACAACAAATTGAGAGTTTTTCAGCAAGTTAGGGCTGCAACAATGTAAGCCCTTAATCTTCATGTTTTATTTTCAAGTAATTAATTCTTCCAATTACGTTCTTATCGTTTGAATTAATTAAACATAGCTAGATGATATGATTCTCGGCTATGACGTTAGGTGGTTGTTAAGGGTGAATTTATACGATTTATAACGCTATATTCTATGATATTTTTCCCCGTATTTGTACTAAATTGCATAAGAAACGAGGGTTTAATGGATATATTGAGCAAATGAGATTTTAGAAGAGTTAATCGCAAAATAGGTTGATTTACGTGTTTTAATTGTGATTTTATGATTATTTGAGCATTATTACATTTTGCGATGTTTTTATGTGTTATAGATACATGTTTGAGGCTCAAAAGATGATCAAAGGTTGATTAAGTTCAAGCTAATTGATGATAAAAGAGATAATGAAGAAGTGGGATAGAGATAGAAGAGATAAGGATCAATAAATCAAAATCGATCATATCAAACTGGCGTCCAGTACCTCCGTCCAGTGGACGGGCGTCTGATGCAGTTGGACGAGCGTCCAGGGTGTCATCTTTGATTCAGGAAGTTTGGACGCTGGTTTGGACGCTGGATGGACGAGCGTCTGGTCATGACTCGGCCCGATTCGAAGTTTCATTGAAGAGTGGACGGGCGTTCGAGGTTTCAGACGGGCGTCCGGTGGCCGACTTAGCAGAACCGACTTTAAAATCTATATATAGTCGGCTGTTTTCTCCACAAAAGAGGATCATACACACATTATTCAAAACCCTAAACCTAGGGGCGGCTTTAGGCTGCGTTTTTCATCTTTTTATTCCTATTTTTATGCTCTTAATTTAGATCAAACACTAGTTACTTTTTATGTACTTTTTCTGCAAATTTGAGTTGCTGAGGATGTTCAGAGGCTAAAAGCTTCATCAAACGAGTATTGTGAAGCCGTCCAACAATTGTTGATTTCGTTTTCTTCGATTATACTTGTGAGTTTTTAATAAAGGTTGTTTCTTATTCATGTTTATTCATGTTTAATTTGCTTTATATCGGAAGATATGCATGTGTTGATTGTTTATTGTTGATGGAAGTCTTAATAAACCCTAGATCACCATGAATAAGAATAGTAATTCGAATCTATAATAACGGAAGTTAATAGGTCTGATTACTAGGTTATAAACACAAAGTTTGCACCTTTGATTATTGAACGCGTTAATCTTACATCGGAAGATAATAGATTGATAGATGAACTTTCTAAGGAATTAGGGTTCATGTCTAGGTAAGGTGAATCACAATCCGAATAAAAACTGCACTATAATCGAGATAGGGAATCAATGCTTGTTGGATAGGTGGATCAATCCTCGTTTGCTCGTTATAAATTTGATTTAAATCCTTAAAAGCTTGAATTTGTCTAGTTAGTTTACTTTTATCCGCATCTTAGATTAGTTAGTTTAAATTGGTTCGCAACCCGTATCTTTCCTGGCTTTAGATCATCTCTTCTGTCCAGTTTTACGTTTTAGTTAAAGTTTAATTTACAGTATTCGTTTAGTTTTATCCGTTATTTAGCTTAATAATCGTGACATAGGTTAGTTAGATAAAAACTAGAAATCACAATCGTTTAGTTCCCCGTAAGATCGACCCGGCATTAGCCTCCATACTACGATCCTTATACTTGAGGTTAACCGGATTATTACTTGTTTATTTTGTGTTGATAAAATCCGTGACAAGTTTTTGGCGCCGTTGCCGGGGAACCGGACGGTTGTCTAGTTTTTATTTTCGTTTTTCTTTTTTGTTTGTTTTTGTTTCGTTTTCAAGTTTTAATCCGTTTTAAATTCTTGTTTTTAGTTGATAATTGTTTTAGGTAGTTGTTAAGTAGATAATTAGGGTTTAAAACTGTCCCTTAGCGTTTTTCTTTGAAGTTAGATATTCTGTTTTTCGGTTTTTTTTTCCGACGTTCTTCCTTCCTTTTTCGCAAATTCTGTTCGTTCTAAGTTTTCCCGTGAGCAAACGGGCGTCGTGATATTGGACGCCCGTCCGCCGGGAAATTATCGCCCGTTCTATTTTTTTTCACTTAGACGAGCGTCCATCTCTTTTGGACGCCCGTTCGGTATTACATGTTCGTCGGACGAGCGTTTACATTACTAAACGCCCGTCCGACCTCAATTTCATCTGGACGCCCGTCCAATCTTTTGACGTCCGTCCGGTATTGTTTTCTTTAACACTTTTATTTCCTTTCTTCTTTTCCTTTCCTCTCTTTAGGCTTTTAATTTTTAGTTTAGGCTTTGATCTCTTCGTAGTTTTTAGGTTTTGTTCCACTTGTTTTTGTTCCGGTTTATGCAAACTCGGAGTCAAAAGGGTTTGTTAATATACACCCCTGACCCCGAGCGAACCATAGTCCGGCCAAACAGGCGGAATTTCCGTTCTGCGGTTCGGCGCGACGAGCCGAGCGAGATCTTGAAGAACAACTAGCAAGAGAAATCACTGATTTTGTGATAATGGCCGCTGATAATAGACGTACATTGGCAGACTACGCCATGCCGGGCGAAGTCAAGGTCAACCCGGCTATTGTTATTCCAGCCATTACTTGCACAAACCTTTGAGCCGAAGCCAGGACTCATCCGGATGATGCAAAGACGCATCAATTTTTCACGGCTACCAATCGAGAATCCGCATACCCACTTACACACATTCTTAGAGATATGCGGTACTACACGCATCCAAGGAGTAAGTGAGGATGCTATTAAACTTAAACTTTTTCCGTTTTCTCGAAAGGAGAGGCTAAAGAGTGGTACACCTCTCTCCTTCCGAATCTATCACCACACAGGCGTAACTCGAAAAGGAGTTCTTGAGTCAATATTTTCCACCTTCAAAGACGGCCCAGTGCTTAAATGACATTTTCACATTCTATCAGAAAGAGAATGAATCTTTCTTCGAGTGTTGGAAGAGATTCAAGTCCCTTCTTAGAAAATGCCCCCACCATGGCTTGCCACTGGAAAGGCAAGTCAATACATTCTTCAGTGGATTGACCGAGCTTACAAAAGGCATGGTCAATAGTTCTTCTGGCGGGGCCTTTTTGAAGAAAACGCCTGAAGAGGGATGGGCACTTGTTTGAGGATATTGCAAAGTACAACTATGCTCCCTCATATCAAGCAATTCAAGCACCCCCTCCTCCCAAGGTTGAGGAAGTCAATTTACAAAGTTTGATTGCCATGCTTTGCAAAAGCGAGATGGTACCACCTCAAGTTTCCAATCCTATAAATCAAACTTCCTCTTTTCCGCGGAACCCTCGGTTCTCGTATTGCGAAAATTGTCAATCGGACCGGCCATATGAATGGCCAATGTCAATTTAATCCCCCCGCACCTTATCAAGTTAATGTCGTTCATGACTATGGACAAGTACAATCAAGTCACATGTCAAAATTGTGACGAGTTGGGGCACACTTCTAAATTCGCCCTATGAACGGACGAGAATGCGGAAGTGAATGCATTCTATGGCCGAGAACAATCAAAGGTTCAATCGGTTTCCGTGTCGGGGCAATTTTCAAAACCAAGGGTTTAATCCATCTTCAAATTTCAATCCCAACTCAAATTTTAATTCGAATCGAATTTCAATAGAAACCCCGGGTTTAATCGAATCAAAACTCGAATTTTTCCAATCCTACGCAAAAATTCAATCGAATTGGCCTTCCAATCCAAATTCTCAATTTCAAAGTCGGCCCAACCCGACCCATGCTCCAAATCACCAAAACTCTCAAGGCCCCTCCCAACCTACAAATCTTGAGGCTAAGTTGGAAGAGCAAAGTAGATCGATGAAGAATCTTGAGAGACAAATTGGGCAACCGGCCGAGCGAGTTAGCTTCTAGACCCCTGCAGGCGGCCGCCCGCCACCGAGAAGAATCCGAAGGGTGGTCAAGTTGCTCGGGCCGATTTGAACAAAGGCCAATGTACCGACCTCGTGCCGTCAATTCGCACGGTAAGGAGGAGGCCGGTGCAATGAATCTTCGGAGCGGTACTCAAGTTAGTGGTCCTTCCCATCCGGGAAACCACTAGCCCCTCCCCGCCATTGATAAGGCGGGGAGGGGAAGCCGAGCACCTACACTCCCCTCAACCGCAAGAGAAAACTCAGGTGGCTGATCCCCTGAGAGGTGAAGAATTTGGTGATCCTCAAGTGGCCGATCCTTTGAGGACCGAAAAAAGCAAGCGAAAGTCGGGAGGCCGATCCCCCGACTACCGAGAAATCGAAAAAAAGCCGTTCGTTGGAAGGATCCGGAAGACGGAGCCGTCGGTGCATCCTCGAAAAAGGTTTTCTCTCGAGGATGACCTTAAGAAACTTCCATTTCCACCGAGAAAGAGCAACATCCCTTTGATTGAGGATAAGAAGTACGAAAAGGTGCTAAACCTTTTGAAAAATACTCGGTGAATCTTCCATTGTCGGATGTCTTAGTCGAGATGCCTAAGTATACGAAATTTATCAAGGATGTTGTGTCTTCGAAGAAGAAATTAGCAGCATGGAAAGGCGATTGGTGAGGATTGTTCCATGATTAATTATGAAAACTTACCAATTAAAAGAGGTGACCCTGCAAATTTGTACTTACAGCTTTGATGGGAGGTCTAGTCTTCCCAAATTCTTTGTGTGATCTAGGTGCCTCTATAAGCCTTATGCCAATGTCCGTATGCAAACAAATTTCGGTTTACAAAGTCTTCTAGAACCCACTACTATGAGTTTACAATTCGCGGATAGATCCTCTAAGAAAGCTTCGGGAATCCTAAAAGACGTTTTGGTTCGATTGATCGATTTACCTTTCCGGTTGATTGGTATGTCTTAGATATAGAGAAAGACGAAAACGTTCCCTTGATTCTAGGAAGACCTTTCTTATCTACGGCTCGAGCTCTCATCGATCGCGATGGTGGGCAAGTGACTATCCGAGTTGGTGACCAAGAGGTGAGTTACAATGTCTTAAAGTCCATTCAAGTACCCTCTGGCCTCCAACCGGCTTTTCCATTGATTATATGACGGATGATTTCACCGACTATATGGATAAGCAAGTCATGGTCAGAAGCGAGAATATGAGCGATTAGTTGATAATTTGAATACTCATGGTAGGGTGAATCGGATCAACTAGCGGTGATTTTGAGGAAGAGCCGTTGGAAGGAGAAGCTTTGGCGGTGGGACCACGAGTAAACTCAATGATATTGAGTTGAAAAGTGGAGATCTCAAGTCTAGTTTAGAAGCCCCCCGCGGATTTGGTGTTGAAGCCGTTACCTAAACATCTTAAGTATGTGTTCTTAAGAGAGGGCGACAAGCTTCCTTTAATCATATCTGCCAAGCTTTCCCGTACAGAAGAAATGAAACTGCTTAACGTCTTGAAGAAGAATGAAAAAGCTTTTGGTTGGCAAGTAGGAGATATCAGGGGAATATCTCCTGACATCTGCATGCACAAGATCAAGACGAATGAGGGCGCCAAGTGTGTCGATTGACAGCCCCAGCGAAGGCTAAACCCTCATATGCAAGAAGTCGTTAAAAAGGAAATCATTAAACTTCTGGACATGGGAATCATTTATGCCATCGCAGATAGTGAATGGGTTTCCCCGACTCAAGTAGTTCCCAAAAAGGGTGGAATTACAATTGAAAAGAATGAGAAGGGAGAGGAAATTGCATTGAGGCTTGTTACTGGTTACAGAGTCTGCATCGATTATCGAAAGCTCAATGAGGTAACCATGAAAGATCACTTTCCCCTTCCATTCATTGACCAGATGCTCGAGCGTCTGGCAGGGCACGCATTTTACTGTTTCCTAGATGGATATTCAGGATATTTCCAGATACCCATTGATCCAGCTGACCAAGAAAAGACCACATTCACCTGCCCTTATGGTACATTCGCATATAGACGAATGCCGTTCGGTCTCTCGCAATGCCCTGCCTACATTTCGCGATGTATGCTTGGCCATCTTTGACGGGCTTGTAGAAAAGTGTATGGAGATTTTTATGGACGATTTTTCGGTTTTTGGTCGGTCTTTTGATGATTGCCTTGACAATCTTGATCGTGTTATCCGGATGTGTGGAAAAGAACCTAGTACTTAATTGGGAAAAATGCCATTTCATGGTAGATGAAGGAATAGTTCTTGGCCACAAGATCTCCGCCAAAGGTATAGAAGTAGATAGGGCCAAGGTAGAAGCTATTGAGAAGATGAGTTACCCTAAGAATGTTCGGGAAGTCCGAGGTTTTCTCGGACATGTCGGCTTCTATAGGAGGTTCATTCAAGATTTCTCCAAGATAGCCAAGCCCCTGTCCACTTTACTAAAGGAAGACGTTGAGTTTAATTTTGATGAAAGTTTGCAAGCAAGCGTTTGAGGAGCTTAAGGATCGTTTAATATCTCGCTCCGATTCTTATATCGCCCGATTTGGAACCTACCATTTGAGCTTATGTGCGACGCATCAAACTATCTTGTTGGTGCTTGTTCTTGGGCAAAAGATCAAGGAAAGTTCCAGCCTATCTATTACGCAAGTCACACATTGAACCCCTCTCAAGTTAACTATACTACTACTGAAAAGGAACTACTGGCCGTAGTCTTTGCTATGGACAAGTTTCGTAGTTACTTGTTAGGAGCTCAAGTGATCGTGTGGACTGATCACGCTGCTTTGCGTTATCTGATGACTAAGAAAGAGGCCAAACCGCGCTTACTACGTTGGATATTGACCCTACAAGAGTTTGACGTTCAAATTAAGGACAAAAAGGGCGGTGAGAATGTAGTAGCGGATCATGTGTCTAGGATGTTAACGAGGAAAAGAATGAACCGGATGATATAGATCTTTACTTTCCTCTAGAGAACATCATGTTGATAGATGGCCGCTCCCCGATGTTCCATGGTATTCTTCCATTGTAAACTACCTTCATGGCCGTTATCTCGATCCGTAGATGTCTTATCGGGAGAAGAAAAAGTTCTTCTCGGATTTAAAATATTTCGTTTGGGATGAACCTTATCTTTTCAAGATCTCGTAAAGATGGTTTGCTTAGAGATGTATTCCGGAATCTGAACAACGCGACATCATTGAGCAGTGCCACAGTGGACCCACAGGAGGTCACTTTGGTCCGTGGAAAACCGTTGCTAAGATCTTTCAATCCGGTTTCTATTGGCCTACGATCTTTAAAGATACGGAAGCTTTCGTAAAGCTTGTGATAGGTGCCAAAGAACCGGTACTCTGACAAGGCGTTTTGACATGCCTTTAAAACCCATCCTCGAATGCGAAGTCTTTGATGTATGGGGTATCGATTTTATGGGACCATTCCCATCATCTTGCGGTAATAAATACATCTTAGTCTCGCGTGGATTACGTGTCTAAATGGGTGGAGGCCCAAGCCACTCCTCACAATGATCATAAAACGGTAATGAAATTTCTAAAGAAGAATATTTTCGTGAGGTTTGGATGTCCACGTGCCTTGATCAGTGATGAAGGGACGCATTTCTGCAATCGACCCCTAGAGAAAGTACTTGAGAAGTATGGTGTTCGTCATAAAATTGGCACACCGTATCATCCGATGACTAGTGGTCAGGTTGAAAGGAGCAACCGAGCATTAAGAAAATCCCGGAGAAGATCGTTAACACGCCATAGGAAAGACGGAGTCTAAAGTTGGATGATGTACTTGTGGGCATATCGAACCGCCTATAAGACCCCCATGGGTACATCACCATATCGATGGTCTACGGGAAACCATGTCATCTCTGTCGAGTTAGAGCATAGAGCTTATTGGGCTACAAAGTTTCGAACTTTGATTCCCAATCGTGTGGGAAGCATCGACTACAAAGCGGCTACACGAGCCGGACGACGGACTCCGTGCCTATGAAAGTGCCGGATTAGTAAGGATAAGATGAAGCTACTCCACGATGCTAAGATTAAGAGAAGAGAATTTCATGTCGGCGAACAAGTTCTTCTATATAATTCCAGGTTACATCTGTTTCCTGGAAAGTTAAGGACACGTTGGTCCGGCCCTTTCGAGATTCTCCAAATCATTCCGGGAGGCGTTCTAGAACTTCGTGGTTATAGTGGTGAACCGTTTCGAGTCAACGGTCAAAGATGCAAACACTATATTGGTGAACCTAAAGAGACATCTTTGATTGTTAAATTTCTCGATATTCTCGGATGTGGTGTTACTCAGGTCGAAGAATTTGACGAGTTATCACCCGACTTGTTTTCCGAGGATGACGGTAGTGATCCGTCTGAAGAAGTTCTAGCAGGTAGTGCTGATATGGAAGAGTTAGAGAGGGAGCGACAACTTAAACGTCATCAGAGGAGTCAGAGGAGAAAGAACACAACCATGGGGAGACTTAAGAAGGTTTGGAGAGCTTTCAAAGATTTCACCCCATGTGTGAGATGCTGTTTCTGCAGCCACACTACTGATCAGAGCTTAAACGAGGTAGTGGCTGGCAGAAAGGTTAAATGGCCTGATCCAGGCTGAGCTTACAATGTGTCGAGCTAACGACATTAACCAAAAGCGCCACTAGGGGGCAACCTAGATATCGTTCTTTTAGTTATTTTGTTTTATGCTTTGATAGTGTTAGTATTTAAGTTTATTCAGTTTTAGCCTTATTAAGTTTTTGTTTTTATCTGTCAGTTAGTTGTGCTTTCTAGATATGGATTTCGGTGTTCAGCCAGAGGAGTTACCTTTCCTTAGGAGGATTCCACTCATTACTGTAGATGACGGACCGGGAGGAACCATCGTTTTGCACGTAGATTTTGACATTAGTACCCGCGTCAAGACGGTCACCTATGTTCTTATTGTTCCCCGTTGTTCGGGAGGTGGAGACTTTACTACTGAGGAGTTACAGGCAGCTCTAGGACGTCCTTACACCATCCTTAATGATCCGATGCTGACAGATTTAGCGCTAGTGCTGCAAGCTGAGCACTTTCGGGGTGTTGATGTAGCTGGTGAGGACTGGGGTTTACAAGATGAGTATGATTTCCCTCCGGCGATTGACATGCTCCGCCGTCTCATTCGAGTGATCGATTGGTCGGACATTTATGATGACTAGCGTTCTTAGGATGTTTCGTCGAGCAAACGACGTGAAACGAAAGCGCTGAGTGGGAGGCAACCCACTGTTTTCCAATTGTTTTTATTAGTAATTTTGTACTTCATGTGCTTTTTATTTGTATTTTTGAAGTTTTATTTAAGTTTAATAAGAAAGGGGAATTTTGAATTTGATGTGTATGGGAATTTTATGATTTTTGCACTTAAACTGTGTGGACGCCCGTCCAGAACTCTGGACGCCCGTCCGCCTTGACCAATTTCAGGACGAGCGTCCACTAAGCCTGGACGCCCGTCTGCTTTATTCCCTCCAATCCTGTATGTGATTTCAAATCTTGGACGAGCGTCTAATAAACTGGACGCCCGTCCAGTTCATCTGATTTTCCAGTGGACGCCCGTCCACTGAGTTGGACGAGCGTCCAACCTCTTGTCTATATATACCCCATCATCGAGTGAACCCTCACTTTTTCAGAATTTCAAAACGCAAAAACGGTTTCTCTCCCTCCTTTTGCCCTAAAATCGTCGATTCTAAACCATTTCGAGCGATTCAAAGTGCTATAGGCCGCCCTTGATACCCTCTCTTTGATTTTCATAACCAAATCCCCCAACACACGATATTTTTGGAGAATCAGGACCCACTTCATCCGACTTTTTGAGCGAAAAATCCGATTTTGGGAGCCAATTTGGTGTTGTTTGGACTAATCTTCATCTCGATCGCATCTACTCACCCTACTTGGTAAGTTGGTAACAACTTTTCTGGATTTCATTCACGTTTTTGTGAGTTCGATCTTTGGGTCGGCTCGTTTTCTTGAATGTCACCTTAATTTGTTTTTTTTTTCTCTCGGTTTTGGTGTTTCTTTCTCGCTCTCCGTTTTGGTGGTGTGGTGTTGTGATGGGTGATGAATGGGTTGTTTGGTGATGATTATGGATGTGGTTTGTGGTTTGGTTGATTTGAAATCCCGCTTTGGATGATAAACGGGTATCCTTTGTGCACATTTGGATTGTTTGGTTTAGATTAGGCGTGGAAATGGTTCATAAGAAGGCGGTTGTGAAGAGGCATGGTAAGGAAGTGGCCCGGGAGGCGGGGAAGAAGCGTAAAGAGATTGACCCCACCTTCGTTGATCCTAACCGGGGTGTGAGTATTCGTGAGCAACCCCCTAGAGCCACCCAAACTAGGGCGACCTTACGAGATGAGCCAACCTCGGAGTCTGAGACGGATGATGATGTGCCTTTGGTACGGATGCCTAGAGTTCAGAGAGGTGGAGGTTCGTCTAGGGCTGAGGAGACTGTCGATGCTACCCGGGAAGAGGAACCAGTTGCACCTAGGTCAGCCCCTCCTAGGAAGAAGTCTAAAACCGTTGCCCCGATGCCATTGCCTCGTCGTTTCGTGAACCCTAGAGCTCATGAGGTCTATACCAAACACTATTTTTCGAGAAACATGTTGGTTGAGAGGGCTATTTTAGAGGCGAAGGTCGATCTGGGGTTCGTTAAGTCGCTTAAGGATAGGAAATGGGAAGCCTTGATGACAATCCCGACTACCCCGGTGAATAGCTCCCTAGTTCGGGAATTTTATGCGAACCGTTCGGAAACCGACTTGGGGACACAGGGTAGTCGTGGTTCGAGGGGTGGAAGTTCCCTTTACACCGGAGGTGATTAATCGGAAATACAACTTAGCGGCTTTCGAGGGTCGGGACTATAAGGAGGAGATTGTGCATAGGCAGAGTTTGGGACAGGATCCTTTGGAGGAGTTGAGATTGCGAGTTTGCCCGGATGTGGCCTGGACGTTGAAACCGGGAGGAGACCGGAAGGAGTTGGTTACCACGACCTGGACGGAGGACTGGAAGGTCCAGTGTCGTTTCATTCGAAATCGGTTGTTGCCTAAGAACAACTTGACACATTTTCATATAGGTGACCCGGGAGTGTTGTATGCATTGACATTTGGCTTGAATATGGATGTGGGACAAGCATTGTACGACGAGATCTCGATCAATCGAAGGTTTATACACGGAGCTTGATCGTACCTCATTTGATCCACGCTTGTGTCTCGATGCCGGTGTGCCCGAGTTTGGGGCGGATCATAAACCGAAGAACCCTAGGCCTATACGAGAGGGAAAAGAGTAAGCCCTCGGGACATTCGAGCCGGAGGCACCTACGGAGCCCGGTTCGTCGGCACCACCTCGTGCATCCTCCCTTCCTCCTTTATCTCCCGCCGTCGGGATGCGGTTAAGCATGGCCAATAGTTTCCGGGAATGGCCGAGTGATATCCGGGACTCACGAACAATATTTTATCGATTCTTCGGTGTATCCGTGAGGGCCGGCGCCGAGGGACGAAAGGACGTTCAATCCGAGCTCCGTTGATTATCTTTTTACCGATGAGATTGAGCAGGTCATTGCGGATGCTCTACACGACTCCGAGTCATCTTCGGATGAGGAGCGACTTGACTCGGCGGCTAGGGATACGGCACCACCTTCCGGACCCTCCTCCGATCCTCCAAACCGATGATTCTCGCGGCGCCGAGCCAACCTTGATCTTATTTTGTCTATTTTTACATTGGTTGTTTTGTATTGACATTTTTACTTTTACGATTCGTTGTAATTTTGATGTTGCTACTATTTATTTTCGATGGACCTTGTAAGCCATAAGGCGAGCGTACTTTCATGTTTCAACTTTCGGATGTATTGAGTGCTCTCACTTTGATTTATCCGTATTTTTGATATCTCTTTCCATGTTAGTATGACTCCCCGTTTTCCCGAGATGGTTCCCCGTTGTCTAAGATGTGCAGGTATCTACATTGTCTGGTTGTACATTCGTGGTATTATTATGATGGCTCCGGCCTGACCAACGATTCGCGTTTCGATTTAAATCAGCTAAGTCTTTTCTTTTTCTTTCGTTTTGCACAACATGAGGACATGTTGATTTTTAAGTGTGGGGGAGGGGAATGTTTCGATATGTATCTACACATTTGTTTATTTCATAATGTTTCTATGCAAATGAGCTAAAATTTTTAGAAATGTTCCGACACTGTTGTTTTTGTTTTGTCCCGAGTAGGCAATACATGTTAATGTTCTTTGTTTTCGATAGTCATCTATGCTATGTATCATATATTTGGTAAGTTAGATGTTTCACCTGACACTATTTTTCACGAGCCATAGTAAATGATGAGCTATTTTTATAAAGCTATACCCTTTTGGATTAGTAGTTTTTGATTATCTCGTAAGTCATGTGCTTAGTGCTACGTATATATCGTGAGATTTATGATAGTTTGTATTTAGATCCGAAGTATGATATACTGTGAATATCTAAGGTTTGAATGTGATAAGTACACGTAACTATTGTCCAATTGAAAAAGTTGAATTAATATGAAATTATTCGTGTGTGTCGAGAGCTAGTCGATGATTTGAGTGAGGTAGGGTGTACCACGTATGTCCTATACCACTATGATGACTAAAAGCTCACGACAAATAAGAAGCCGCCTTATGATTGGAGTAAGGTAGGGTATTATCTCGAAATGTCCTATTCTCGCTATGACGGGGCAAGAGCTCATTCGATGTGTGTTTTAAGTGAAAGGTTAAATCAACCGATAAAGTGTTATGAAATGTATATAAGACTAAGTTATCGTCTATCTTATCCCCAAGTATAAACCGATAGATATGTTGTAGGGATTATCCTCTCGAGTATTTCGTAAAGGCCCTAGATATATTCGATCATTCTTTTCGGGATATATCACGTTTGTAGGGTGCATCTTATGAGTGTCCTTGATTACTAGTCTACAAGGGGGTATTAGCTAGTTTTGCTTTGAGTTTCTCGAGTTTGGATATAGTGGAAGTTTATTATGGCTATGCACACGCACAAGGGTGAACTTCGATTTATTGGATATGTGTTATGCACGTTTAGATGCTGTTCTTTTCTCGAGCCTAACTTTTGTGTTGTTTTGCTCGGGACGAGCAAAAGCTTAAGTGTGGGGGAGTTGTTAAGGGTGAATTTATACGATTTATAACGCTATATTCTATGATATTTTTCCCCGTATTTGTACTAAATTGCATAAGAAACGAGGGTTTAATGGATATATTGAGCAAATGAGATTTTAGAAGAGTTAATCGCAAAATAGGTTGATTTACGTGTTTTAATTGTGATTTTATGATTATTTGAGCATTATTACATTTTGCGATGTTTTTATGTGTTATAGATACATGTTTGAGGCTCAAAAGATGATCAAAGGTTGATTAAGTTCAAGCTAATTGATGATAAAAGAGATAATGAAGAAGTGGGATAGAGATAGAAGAGATAAGGATCAATAAATCAAAATCGATCATATCAAACCGGCGGCGTCCGCACCTCCGTCCGGTGGACGGGCGTCGATGCGGCTTGGACGAGCGTCCAGGGTGTCATCTTTGATTCGGGAAGTTTGGACGCCGGGTTTGGACGCTGGATGGACGAGCGTCCGGTCATGACTCGGCCCGATTCGAAGTTTCATTGAAGAGTGGACGGGCGTTCGAGGTTTCGTACGGGCGTCCGGTGGCCGACTTAGCGAACCGACTTTAAAATCTATATATAGTCGGCTGTTTTCTCCACAAAAGAGGATCATACACACATTATTCAAAACCCTAAACCTAGGGGCGGCTTTAGGCTGCGTTTTTCATCTTTTTATTCCTATTTTTATGCTCTTAATTTAGATCAAACACTAGTTACTTTTTATGTACTTTTTCTGGCAAATTTGAGTTGCGGAGGATGTTCGAGGCTAAAAGCTTCATCAAACGAGTATTGTGAAGCCGTCCAACAATTGTTGATTTCGTTTTCTTCGATTATACTGTGAGTTTTTAATAAAGGTTGTTTCTTATTCATGTTTATTCATGTTTAATTTGCTTTTATATCGGAAGATATGCATGTGTTGATTGTTTATTGTTGATGGAAGTCTTAATAAACCCTAGATCACCATGAATAAGAATAGTAATTCGAATCTATAATAACGGAAGTTAATAGGTCGATTACTAGGTTATAAACACAAAGTTTGCACCTTTGATTATTGAACGCGTTAATCTTACATCGGAAGATAATAGATTGATAGATGAACTTTCTAAGGAATTAGGGTTCATGTCTAGGTAAGGTGAATCACAATCGAATAAAAACTCGCACTATAATCGAGATAGGGAATCAATGCTTGTTGGATAGGTGGATCAATCCTCGTTTGCTCGTTATAAATTTGATTTAAATCCTTAAAAGCTTGAATTTGTCTAGTTAGTTTACTTTTATCCGCATCTTAGATTAGTTAGTTTAAATTGGTTCGCAACCCGTATCTTTCCCGGCTTTAGATCATCTCTTCGTCCAGCTTTTACGTTTTAGTTAAAGTTTAATTTACGTATTCGTTTAGTTTTATCCGTTATTTAGCTTAATAATCGTGACATAGGTTAGTTAGATAAAAACTAGAAATCACAATCGTTTAGTTCCCCGTAAGATCGACCCGGCATTAGCCTCCATACTACGATCCTTATACTTGAGGTTAACCGGATTATTACTTGTTTATTTTGTGTTGATAAAATCCGTGACAGTGGTGGTGACACCTTGTCAATGAGGATCCCATGACCTACGTCATAATCTAGATTCATTCATGACTCCACTTGATGTAATTAATGTGTATCTATGATAGTTTATATAAGTGATGTATGAATTGCTGTTTAATCTGTTCTGTATAAGGAAACACTGAGAGGTTATTTCTAGGATGTAATTAGGGTTGAATTCGTCCGGGTGACCGAGCAAAGTCGTTCGGTCGACCGAGCCCTAATTTTGTCAGTTAAGTCTGCCACGTCTTTATGGTGGGTTTAACCTAGTTGAATTTACTTTCTCAGTAGGTATGGCTACGGCTACGTCGCTCGTCAGTTTTTCATTAGCGTATTATTAGGAAATACCAATATAAGACGTCTAGTTCGGCTCATGAACGATCTTTCGGGACTTTCAGCAAGATCTAGATTAGTTTTGTATTAGGAAATTGTCGACACCTAGTCATACGTAAATCGTAGATTAACAAGAAACTATACCAAGTAATTGTTAATAGGACGAGGGCTTGAGCGATCGTTTAGGAAGTACGCCTAACCATAGGAATGTTGCCTAAGCGAGGTGTACGGTTAATATCGGCATCCTTAGAGTAATGAGCGTGTGAGTTATATGAGATGGAAACCCAAAAGGTGAAGTCACGTAACAATACCACAGTGATCTAGTAACCTAACCGGTGCTAAGTCAAGTTAAGGGGATGACTCCCGTAGCCAATCAAGTATGAATACAGCCAGATTGACAGTTAATGAGTTAAGTTATTTTATATAAGTTGTCTTGGTCCGATCGATAACGTTGGTAATTGGAAGGTTAATTACGAGTTTGTTTATCTTATTTTGTCTTTTATGTTGGTCTTAGACTGTTGTCCAATAACGAATTAGGTGAGTTGATTATTTAAACCTAGGGTCCACATTTTGATTCCCTGAGGGACCGACCTTGATTCACCATCGCTATGCTATGATGTACCTAGTGCTATTGCTAGTATTTGGTGGTCAAGTAAAATAAATTTATAACCTGATTGACCCCGTCATCAGCAGCAGCTAGAAGTAATGCAACACATCTTGCTGTTGCTGTAGACTGGTCGGGTCAACAAACTGAGAGGGATTTACTAGGGGTGTCCCTAGGTGGCGCACTTCGAGGGTTGGCCCTGGTGGCCTCAAGAACCCTCCTTTGGTTTCCCACTCTAGCATAAGAGGACCTATTAATCGGTGGGAGGACAGGTGGTGCCCCACTCCTCCTCCTCGTAGGGGCCCGCACCCAAACTGGCATTTCTTCCCCCTCATTGGCCCTGGCCTCATTAGCCCGCTCGTTTCCTGCTTCCTGATTTTCCTGTTCCATCACTACCTCAGGAACTTCCTCGTTCTCCACCCCGACTAGTTGATTATCCGTGTTGGCACCTCCTCTGGTACGAACCATCTGTCACCCACAACAAGAGATAGGATTACTACAAGCTCTAACTTATCTTAAAGGAATGATTTAACTCAAACAACACTGTAAACGTCGGCTCTGATACCAACTGTAACGCCCCGTTCCCGGATACCGAGTCCTTATCCGGAAAAATGCGTTCGGCACGCATAGCAATAAATAAAATTTAATGCATACACGTCAGCCTCATCAATAATCAGAGATACTAAATGACGCGGAAGCTAAAAGATAACTCGGAAATTAAAAATTAAAACCAAACATCTGAAATGTCTCCCAAAACCGAACTAGAGTTACAAGTGCTGTTCTACAAAAAACGAATTCAAAAGAGAAACTAAACATCCAAAGAATATCATCCAAATCTTAAAGTACAACACCCTCGGAAACTCCCTTAACAAAAAAAAAAAGATAACAAAGCCATAAAGAAACCACTGGACTCCAAGCATAGCACCCGCTCATTCCTCGTCCTCAAGATAACCCTCAGCCGACTCGTCATCCTCCGGATACTCATCTAAAAGAAAGAAGGGACAAAAACACAGGGAAATAACGGGTGAGTACAAAATACTCAGTAACATGAATAGGTTCCGCACTATCATCGTTACTCATCCAGTAAGAAGGAGTCGCCGTCTTTTATTAACTTTTCCGTTATTAACCTAGCTACCTATCACATTGCGTTCATGGCACAACATGAGGTCCCTAGGGTTTCTAGCTTAGCTCGCTATTTGTCATGCTAAGGTTGGCAAGGACACATACGACCGGTAATTACGTGCACCGGTTACGATTACGACCTATTAGAATTGCGTCTCCAGTAGTACGAACAACTTGTGTTCGATAGTACGCTGACCTGTGCATGTACTCTCGTGGAAGTCCGGATGACCATAGAGGCACACATCAAATCGGGCCATATACACATCGACGGAGTATAAACGTGCCTTACGCAAGCCTCCCAAAGCATTTAATCTTTTAGCTAACACATATGTAGTTTATTAAGTGTTTGACTAGCCACCTAGTTCATTCACATAAAAGGTCCCTATCATCTACTCAAGGTCCTAGACCACTAGACTCTAACCTCCTAGCACATACACAGACAATGGCGAACACTAGCTCGTCAAAGCACCAAGTCCGTCAAGGCTCTCCGCACGGTCCCCTACGAACGATCACGGTTAGTGAAAACTCCGTAAGGTTGGGTTCTATGCACGTGGGAACTCCCTTCAAGACTTAGTTCAAGATTAAAGATCAGATTATAAAGCCCGGACATGAGCTGACACCACGAAACAGCTCAAACCAACAATTGCCCAACCAGACTCTTATCCGTACGGATAGATAAGTTATCCGTACGGATAACCAGTCTATCCATACGGATACATTCCCCAACCATCCGGATAACTCACTGTTTCCCCAAAACTCCAAACCAGTGACTTATCCGTACGGATAAGCCTTCTATCCGTACGGATAACCCCAAAATCTGTGCAAAAGCGCGAAACGACCATACGATTTCCAACCCAAAACCAATCCAAGCTCCACCTTTTATACACCAAAACAGCAGTAATACCGGTATAAAACATACAAAACTCCAATTCACTGATTGGGCCCCCAAAATAGTACGAAGTCTAGCCACGTTACCTTTGATTGCGTGGTTCTACGATTCCAAGCCCTCGAAGCACCAACAAGCCTTAAGCCTTGAACCTATATAAAACAACCAGACCTTAGAACCTTCCTACGATGTCAAAACAGCAGCAAGCAACACCTTGATGCTATTCATCAAGTTCTAAGCCAAAGAAGATGAAAACTCACCGGAACGAAATCACAAATCGTTTGTATCATGAGAATCACCGCGATCCTCCGAACCTTTTCTTCTACTGCCGTCTGCACAAACGAGCCACGGATCAACACCAAAAATTCAACCTAGGGTGAGCCTTTCGATGGAACAGGCGCCCTATTCTGTCTCAGAGCGTAAGAAAGAAAAAAAATAGAACTGAAAGAGAAGTGAGGATCAAATTCTATTTTCCCGTTTAAATACCCCGACACCTTTAATTCCCGTTTACGTCGGCCAATCAGAATGTTTCCTTTTATTCTAATTTCTTATTCCTTTATTTAATCCTTTTAATTAAATAAAAACATAAAACCCCCAATTATCATTAAAAGACAAAATTGTCATTTTCGTAAAAATCGGGGTGTCACATCGCGAGTTCAATCCCGCTCCAAACACACTTTTCCGAATGAAAAAAAGCCAAGTGTTGGGTCCAACTAAAAATATAAAAGGCCCACACTAAAAAAAAGCAAAATATTGGACCTCTCTAAAATATAAAAGGCCCCTACTTGTGGGGACGTTTTGAAGTATATAAAATGTTACTTATATATCTCTCTATCAACTTAAGCTTTTTGGGAGACATGTCAGTTAAACAAACACGCATGCGCATGCTTGTTGATCGACCTTTTCAAAGTGTCCGAAATCACCTGCAGGTACACCGGGTCAATTGTAGTTAATAATCGGTGAGTTATGGTCGAATCCACGGGACGTGAGGTTAAGTACTAAGTGATGAGAGTCAACTTTGATTGCATTTCTTACATGATTTTACCCCTGTTTATGACTCATTTGACGCATTTCTGGGGTAGTTCAATAGATTTATGATGTATTGCGGCATTACACTCACTTCGATGTCAAAGACGACACGTCCGAAAATTTCACCTTTTTAGGTGAAATATTGCATTTTATTACTAGCGGAATTACGCGTTGATGGTTTTGCGTGTGTTTTATTTCAGGCAACACATAGGTACGGAGCTCGAAATACGACGTAATGGATGCGAAATGAGTTTATCAAGGACCGAGAGCGAAAGGAACAAGGAAAAGTGAAGTTTTAGTGAAAATCTGTGTCAAGGCGCATGCCCTTACTACAGAGGTGCACGCCCCTAGGTGCTGAAACTTCAAAATGCATTCTGCTCATCAAGGAGCACACCTCTAAGTGATAAAGCGCACGCCTTAGAGTAATTTTGAGCTGGGGATGATTCTGCTTGCCAAGGTGCACGCCTCAGGCCAAGGCGTGCGCCTTCCACGGTTTTTGAGTATTTTAATAACAGGTTCGGGTCACAACTTTTGGGGGTTATATAAGCAATCTTAGCAACCTAAAGACATATCTTTTCAATAATATGTAAAATTTTAGGCCCAAGAACCCTAGTTTATCACTTTTTATCATAAATTTCAAAACTTTCAGTAGATTAGCTTTCTATTTCTCAATTGGATTGATTGGAGAGGGAGAATTCGACAATTTCTCATCGCTTCATTGTCTGGATTCGTGATTTGATATGACTTTCATCATTGGTAATTTATTTCATCTTTTCAATATGTCTGTGATTTATTTTTTAATTATTTCTTGTGATTTCAATTCCATAATGAGTAGATAAAATTCATAATAGCTAATTTATGCGATAGAACTACAAAATTAATGCCCGAATGATGATCCATGGATGGATAAGGCTTAGAAGTTGAATCTTTTGAATGTTTGTTTTCTAAAACTTGAACCTAATGCCTTTAGTGGAGTGGATAACCATTAATTGATCACACACATAACCTTTGTAAATGTATTTGTGTGCGAACTAGGGTTATAGAATTGTCATGCATGAACTAGTCGAGTTATTCATAGCTAGTTCCTTGGTAAGGTTCTTTTTGTTAAGCCGTGAACTCAGTGGATATGGACTGTCTCATAGTTCTGCATCATATTAGGTAAATTAAATCCTATAAAGGGGCCTGTTGATCCGAGTATAGGGTAACTTGGTTGTGGTATCAACACATGGGGACAAATTTAGGAGATTGCACCCATAATACATTCATTTGAAACTATTGGTTGGTTGGTAGGTTAAGATTCATCCCTTGTGATTCAGTAAAGGTGTTGAGAGTAGTGTTCTTGACCATAGTTTAGCAATTCCGTTATCATTCATTCTAAAGTTATCGTTTTTAATTGCTCAGTCATAATTACTTTCACCACATTGGTGAGCCTAAACTAAATACGAGTGTGATTGTGTTACTTGACTGATTCCTCATAGGATACGACCTTACTCACCACTGTAGCGTTTTTGACCCGATACTCTACCGGTTAAAGTTGGACGTCATTGTTTTGGCCATCACTAAGCGGTTGTATTCTCTTGGTAAAATTCAAAAAAATGCGTGATATTAAACTGTAATGTAAAACAAGAATGAACATAAATATTGGAATAAAGATTAAGTAAGTAAGGTGCTAGCCAAGATAATGTAAGCTCAAGTGATTATCTAGTATAGCTTTATGGAAATGGCATTTCCTTCCAACCATCCAATGATGATCTTGTGTTAAAATTGATGGTGCAACCCTTCTACTCTAGTGATTATCCCTGTTACATGCTCAATAACCACTCTATGCCTCCCCCGCATCCTCACATCGACGAGATTCTACCGGACTAACAAGATAAACCTCTCGGTCTCATAAATTACGCTACTCGCCACAATAAGTGATCGAACTTTGTTTAAGCTCGATTTTACCTATCGATCCTTTTGCCTTTTTTCCCACACAAAGAATCCTCTCTAGATCTCATCTAAGTGTGTATACGCAAGTGTTGGTGATATAAAGTCGTCACAAACAAGAAATAAGTTCAAGCAAATGTATCAACTAACACAGGGCACTTGCAACATGATTTGTCATTCACAATGTACTATATAAGAAACACTATCACTTTACCATTATCTTGGCTAAGCAAAAGGTTTAGCCTTCCCTGACTATGGAACTCACAATGTCATTCAAGAGTTCCATAATTATGAAATTAGCTCTAATAAGTAAATAAATAAGGTACCCTACTAAGATTGCAAGGACTTCAAGGAAAGAAGATTGCATTAATTTCAATGGAAAGCATAAACCAAAGGAGATAGTTTATCTTCCACAAAAAAACTCCAAAATATCTAAATGAGGTTTCTTTAATAAGTAGAAAAAGAATTAATGGCTAAACTATGGTAAAGGTTTGGCTAGAAGAGACTCCATGAGTGAATGCCTTCAAACTTGGTAGATGGAAGTTGGTAGAATGGTGTAAATGCTGCTCAAAATAAGACTTTGAAATTGACTCTGCAATGGTGGTGCGCGCCACCAAGACATGGTGGTGGATGCCACTCTGTTTTTGACACAGATATTGGCATGTGCATTTAATTATTAGAGAATTAGGAAAAAGAATGCAT
This sequence comes from Gentiana straminea, assembly GCA_036785695.1. Lineage (NCBI taxonomy): Eukaryota > Viridiplantae > Streptophyta > Magnoliopsida > Gentianales > Gentianaceae > Gentiana > Gentiana straminea. The sequence goes on along the minus strand of JAVUPR010000224.1, from coordinate 4,905,574 downwards.
TTTAGAATATTTTTAAGTAACAGGCCACCCCAATATTTTTTATAGGGTGAAGGACAACTTCTACAATTTTTATATCTCAAAGGATAAAAAAACCTACGTACGCCTTCTCTTCCTCTTTTTTTTCTCTCTTCCCACCTTTTTTTTCAAATACTCATATCTTTTGATCTAGATCTCCAAACATGATAAAAATGTAACCAATTTTGTATATTTTTTTCATGCTCTTCTTTTTGAGACTTGGTTCAATATCATTACATCGTTTTTTGTGAGATTCACCAACGAAAAATTCACTTAGTAAATCTTTCTAGTGAATCCCGAAAACCAGTGAATTTCGATTAATACAGAATTTAGACAGTCAATTTTAAAAAAAATTGCGTCACAATATGTTGAATGTGGTATCAAAATAAAGAGCATGAAAGAATAAAAAAATTGGTGAAATAATATTTATGTTTGGAGTTGTAGATTCAAAGATATAAATGTTTGAAAATGTTGGATGAAGAGAAAGTGTAGTATTTTTTTTTGGAGAAAAAGGGGCTTCGACCCATTTTAGAAAATTGCGTATCGTATGTTTCCTCCTTCCTTTTATTTATTCCTCCACCCCAACCAGCCGGCAACATTCCTCTTATCTTCTTCCGTTATTTCTAAAATTTTCTTTTAGGGCTTATCCTAAATAAAGCTCTTCCGAAAATTCTCGACAGCCTATCGAAGCAAGCCGAAGAGGAGTTTTGAAAATAGTTTTAAACCAGCAATAGACACGCTTTGTTAATTCCTCACTAGCTATGTCATTGCCCCCAGCGCAAAGATCTTCCTTAATTTCTATTCTTCCTCCTTTTGTGTCAAATTTACGGACTACATATCCACAATAATTAACAAACCCATCTTCTTCGTATACATTTCAACAATAACAATTATCATGAACTTTTTTAATCCGGTTAGTTTGATGTAATTTTGGTTCGAAATATTTAAAAATTTAAGCATACTTCTGTTGAAATAGTGTCCTAAACCCAATCGGGCTAGACCGGATCCGACCGGGTCAGATCATTTCTACTATTTCCTTATGTTTATACATATATTAAATGGTTTTTATGTTGTCATATATTGTTCTTTAAAGAACCAATTATGAAGTGTTATATGATAACGTCCATAGTATTAAACTGTGATAGAGAAACCATGATAGGCGATTATGGTTCATGAGATCTCGAAGCCAATAAATTGGTAAAATGGGCACAGGTTGTAAAGTGTATATGATACATTTGAATTGTGCAATTTAATTAATACGTTACCATAATATTAATATTGGATATTAATTGATTTTGGAAAATAGATTTATGGTAATAAGATAAAGATAGTCAATATTATATATTGACAATATCTTGAAAATATTTAATATAAGATATTAAATAAAAGAGATAAATCAATCTAAGGGATTTTCCTTATTTTATTACGAAAATGTTTTCTTTCTCATCAATCTACTAGAAGCTTCTCCCAATCAGATTGGGAACTATAGAGGTGCTCCCCAATGCCTTATAAATACGAGGGCTTGGCTAGCTCTTTTGTGCACCATAATTCCAAGAACTAATTGTTCTTGTGAAAAATAAGAGAGCTTCTTAGCGAGAGATTATAGAGAGAGAAAAGGTTGACCTAGCAGTCGAGTTTTTCTAGTTGCAATCCTTGGCGGGATTCCGGCGAGGTGCTCGTGTGGATTACTGGTAGAGGCTGGACACTTGGACGGCTCATGCACATCTACTCCTACCGGACGGTCAAAGCGTCGATCTTTTAGATCAACCAAGGTAGTATACCGTCCACTCTCTTATACATTTACTGTTTAAATGAAGACGATCCTAGATCGGAAAATCAAATTTTAAATTCCGCTGCACTACTCGATTGATTTCCTAACAGTGTTAGCAAAGCGATCTTCGAGCTTAAGCAATAAGCATCTTTTATTCGCATAGGAAATTAGATCCAATAGATTAAATCATGTATGATATTGATTCATAATTAGTGCATAGAAATAAAAAAAAGGGAGAGGCGGCGGCAACACCACCGCCATATCGGCGCCAGCGGCCTCCGGGCTGCCGCGGCTGTCGGCACCACCGTCTCCCTCCCCATCTTGTTTTGTTTTATGCATCTTTATTTCTCAATATGGTCCATGGTTGGTAATTTCTCTTTTGTTTAGTTGATGTCATGTGACTAACCAATGGCTCAAATAGTTTGGCCATTGGAAAGCCATGTGGCATCACCCAATTTGTTGGGAAGAAATATATTTTGGTTATGAACCAAATCTGGGTCATTCCAAATTTTTGGAATAGGCCTAGGCCTCTTCCAAAATATTTGATTTTGGAAAAGGCCTAAGGGCCTAGGCCTTCTCCAAAAATATTTGATTTTTTGGAAAAGACCCAGGATGCCTTTAATTTTGGTTTGGACCAAACCAAAGGCATTATTTTGATTAAGAATCAAAAGAATGAAACAAAAGAGACCCACTTGATTTTAGTTTTATTTAAAATAGTTTTAAATTAGAAAATTAAAATTAAAATCGATTTATTATTAATGGTTAATGTTATTTCGATTAAAGTTATTAATTAATTCAACGTTAATTTATTAATTGACAGGATGCTATAGGACACAAGTAGTTAAAATTTAAATTTTATCTTTTTCATAAGATATTGATTGTATGGATTAGATAGTAGATATAATATGATTTTATGGACCCCGATTGATAATGGACTCGACCAATAGGATAGATGTGAATGCATTATTTTCTATTGTTTTTTATTGTTGTCCTAGGCCGTTATGAAGAACGTGACCTAGTTTTATTTTTGCATTATCCCATTCCCGTTAGCTCCCCCCGTTTGCGGCGGGTGTAAAATTTATTAGATAGATTTCTTAAGTAAAATAAATTGAAGACAAGGATGAAGATAAAAGGAAAGGCGATAAAGATCCATGGTGATGCTGCATGTCAAAGATCCATTGGTGGTTGTGGCTATCCTTAGGTGTGGCCCGTGGTTACGTCAGTTTGTATTCGAAATCACACCTAGGAAAAGTCAACAATCATACCGGTTATATTGTGCACGGAATGTTGTGTATGTTTTACTTTATATGATATTGTACTAATATACACGTAATATATGAGACCGTAATTAAATAAAATTAATTTAAAATTACTCCCACGACAAATTGAGTTATAATATGTCTCCCAATATTATAGTGAAGATGAAGAGCCCTTATTCATTTCCAACTGATCGGGCCACGTCGGGAGTTGACCTACCTCGGGTATATCGTCATTATCGAGATATGATCGTTATGAGATCTCATGAATACTTGGGTTACGACTCGATTAAGAATCTTACTGTGATTGGCCCACATCAGGATCATCTGTTTTTAGAGACATGAGGTTGACTATCACATAGACGATGTGAATTGTCAAAGAGTTGACTAGTCAAACCACTGGAAGTCGCATTAGACACGATTGGTAAGAAGTACCTACCCGTTGAAATTGACCCGGTCGATCGGCCCACGTCGGGGATCGAGTCAACTAGATAGGATTCCAGCCATTAAAGAATTTTGGAAAATTCTTGAAAGTCAATTGGGAGTAGTTGACTAGTGGGGGCAAAAACATAATCCCAAAGATCATCTTTGATTTTGCATGTATAAACAACAACACTCTTTTATCTTTATTTCATGTTGTAGTTTTAGCAAATTGTATTTATGTTTTGTATTCTCGATAGTTGAAAACCAAAATTAAATGACTGTTACCTGTTGAGAAACGTTCTCAAGTTGGTTAAGTAATTTTAATCCTTTTAAAATAAGCAATGACACGAGCATTCACGTTTTCGTAGTTGAAGACAAGGAGACTACATATATGATGGAGTGCTCTAAGACTTTAATTATTAACGGAAGCTCACATATTGGACATAACGATATCCATTGGGTCACTCCATCATACGATGATGATTATTCAAAGATTAGATGGAATGGATTAGGATGACCACGTCAAATTTTGGAAAGGTTGTTTTCAAAATTGTAAGATCTAAGTATCGACTTAATTCTTAATCATTGCTTAAAAGTAAATTAAATAGTTCATGTTTTGAATATGATTCAAAAGGTTAAATAGACTCTGTAACAAACGTTGGATTTTCTTTATGAAAGAAAATTGAAGACACAATTATTGTGATTTTTCTTAAGTCTTATGAAGACTAAATTAAGAAATATTCACAAGAGCTTGAAGAATTAAAATGGAAAGTTAGGGCAAGTGCTTGAGTAAGAGAACTTATCAAAGTCTCTACCCTAAGCAAGTAAGTTGAGATAAATCTGTCTAAATTTAAGTCAACTCTCGGATATATGATATCCTACGAGTTTGATTAAATTAAAAAGATTAAATACAGATTTGGAAGGCGAAGCAACTTTGTTGTAACACTTACCATATTCTGAATCTAGTAAACTATAAGGGAACTAAATAAATGTTATTATGTTCCGGTTCTTATGAAGAACAAGTTTTCAGCTACACGTTAGAATTTATGGGCAAATTCAATTGAAAGGAATAAATGTTATTCCGATAAAGTTGAAAGGTCACGGAATCTAACATACTAGATTGATGTCACTATATAGTTGATATAGGTGAAAAATCTCAACTAAATATTTATATGGCTGCCATTTGATGGTGTCAGATGGTATATTGGGTCACAAATTTTTTGAAGAAGGGATGGAGGTCCATACAACTAAGATTGAAGTGATTGATAAGCTACCACCGCCAGTTAATTTGAAGACGTTAAGTGGATTTCTTGGACATGCGGGTTTTTCAGACGCTTCATTGCGGACTTTTCAAAAATAGCCAAGCCATTTGTTAGAGAAGGACATACCTTTTGTGTTTGATAGCAAGTGCATGGAATCTTTTGAAACATTAAAGAAGAGGTTGATAAGTGCACCTGTCTTGGTTGCACCGGATTGGTCCATTCCATTTGAGATGATGTGCGATGCAAGTGATTTAGCGGTTGGAGCGGTACTAGGGCAACGCCATGGTAAGGATTTGAAGGCAATCTACTATGCCTCACACACCATGAATTCTACACAAGTAAATTATGCCACAACTGAGAAAGAGCTACTAGCAATAGTGTTTGCACTGGACAAGTTTCGATCCTATCTAGTAGGCTCCAAGGTGATTGTATACACAGACCATGCAGCGTTGAAATATTTATTAAGCAAGAAGAATGCGAAGCCACGACTTTTGAGATGGATTTTGCTGCTGCAAGAATTTGATATCACTATTGTGGATAAGAAAGGCGGTGAGAATGTAGTGGCAGGTCATTTGAGCAGATTGGAGCACACAGAAGAAGAAGGGAAGCGGAAAGAGATACAAGACACCTTCCCGGATGAGCAGCTTATGGTAATTGACACTCCACCGACATTGCAACTTCTTGATGCTGAGCCAAAGCCAAACGACGATTCGCCATGGTTAGGTAACATCGTAAATTATTTTTCTTGCGGATACATCCCCCCTTCCCGGACATGGCAGAAGAAAAAAAACTCTACCATGACTTGAAATTCTACTATTGGGATAAACTGGATCTATTCCGGAGATGTGCCGATGACATAATAAGAAGATGTGTCCCCGATAGTGAAATTTCTAGTATATTATCCTTTTTCCATGGAAAGGAAGTTGGTGGACACCATGGAGGGTGGAAAACGGCATAAATTTTTTTGCAATGCGGCTTCTGTTGGCCATCCATTTATAAATATGCACACCATTTTGCTAAGTCTTGTGAATCATGCCAGAAGTGGGGAAATGTCTCCAAGAGACATGAAATGTCCTTGCAACCTATCTTGGAATGCGAACTATTTGATGTTTGGGGCATAGATTTCATGGGGTCATTTCCCAATTCCTTTGGTAATCAATTCATTTTTAGTGTTGGTCGTTTATGTTTCAAAATGGGTTCAAGCCCAAGACCTCCCCACCAATGATGCCGGAGTGGTGATGAAGTTTCTTAAAAAGAACTTCTTCACGAGATTTGGTACTTCTCAGGCAATCATTAGTGATCGAGGCTCTCACTTTTGTAATCGGCCATTTACTAAGTTTGTGGAGAAGGTATCGAACTGAGAGGTAAAGAGGATTATTGAAAAGACGGTTGATACCAACACCAAGACATGGTTAGTGAGGTTGGATGATGCATTGTGGGCATATCACACAACTTATAAAACACCAATTGGTTGCTCCCCCTATAGACTAGTCTTTGAAAAGTCATGTCACCTACCCGTTGAGTTGGAACATCGAGCATACTGGGCTATTAAATTCCTCAACTTTGATCCCAAAAGTGTGGGAGAGCATCGGTTACTCCAACTCAACGCCCTGGAAGAATTCCGCTTAGATTCTTACGAGAACTCTCGTATCTATAAGGAACGCACGAAGACCTTTCAGGATAAGAAAATCTTCTGCCGTGAGTTCCATATGGGTGATAGAGTACTATTGTACAATTCATGTTTGAAACTTTTTCCCGGAAAGTTACAGTCTAGGTGGCGAGGACCATGCACAGCTGGGAAAGAACATGCATCAGGAGTCATAGAGTTGATAGATGGTGAGACGTCGTTCTTGGAAAACGTGCATAGAGTGAAGCTTTTTGTAGATTAGGAAGGCATTCCAACCAACTAAGAGGTCTTGTACCTCTTTGACCCTATTCAAGACTAAAGTAGTGCAGAGTCTATGGTATAGACTATAAATATAGCAACCCTGGGTACTATCTTTCCTTTCATTCAATTAGCACTATCTTTCAATTCGTTGTGTAGATTATATGTTATGTACCTGTGTGAATGATTGGTGGTAGTGTCCTTAATTGATGATCCGTATAATTCCATTTGTTTTCTACCGTATAATCCCGTCGAGCCAACGACGTTAAAAAAAAAGCGCTACCGGGAGGCAACCCGCAATTGATCACTTTTGAACCAATAACATGTTTTAGGGAGAGTTTCGATAAGATCGAGTGAGAATTTAAGAGGAAGAGTCAACTTAAGGGAGATCAAAGAGTTTCGGCGTTTACAGCTAAATGCCGATGTTGGATTCGGCCCACGCCGAATTTGGTGAAAATTGTAAACTTGGTTCAGAGACTTTCGGCGTACAGAGACCAAACGCCGAGACCCCTATCGGCGTACACCGACTGTGACAGTTTGAATTTATATACGGTTTTCAGCTTTTCCCTCTCTCCCATTAACTCCTACCCATCGGTTTTCACACCCCAAAACTATAAATTTTCACCCACTAACACCCTTTCAACTCCATAACTCCCTCTTTAACCCATTTCCTTCTCTTTATTTCCTTCTTCTCGCCACCACACCAAGAACTTCCTCCATTAGTGCACTTGGAGAACTCTGGGAGCAAGGCATTTCTCTAAGGTGTGCAACCCAATTTTTGGTCATCTCCATCTTTTCCGGGGTTTTAAGACAACAAAGGTAAGAACATTGATGCTTCTCTCTAGATTATTCTTTCAATTTAAATTTTAATCCTCTTTCAAGCAATTCTTGAGTTCAACGTTGGTTTATATGACTAGTTGTTGTCTTGCCACCACCACCCACCTTTAGCCATGGGTAATCCTAAGAGTCAACCGGGGGCTAGGAAAAAGTGTAAAGCCGGTCGTGCTAAGTCACCTACACCTTTATCCACCGGAATCATTGTCCTACCAAATCGTGTCCTGACAAAGGTTGAGAAAGCTTGCAAATTTTCCAATTTCATTCCTGACACTTCCACTAAAGCCTTTCAAACCTATTTTCATGATCGTTCATTCATGGTAGAAAGAGCCCTTGATTTTAACGCGGTTAGTCAAGAGATTAAGGACATCATTGCGAGAAACCACTAGGAAAACTTAACAATTGAGCGTACTGAGCATTTTAATTCTACTTTGGTTGCTGAATTCTATGCTATGCTTTCCACCATCGTAGTTGATGAGGAAAATTCTGTCGTAGGTTAAGTAACTGTTAGGGTTGCCGATATTCCATTTTCACCGGAAGCCATCAATTCATTTTTCGGTTTGCCTCCATCACCCGATACACCTTCGTTCAAGCAAGTTTGAGGACTCGAGCCTGGTACTAAGACTTTTGAGAAAGCCGAAGAGGCAAGACGTTTCATTTGTCCCTCTGGTGGTTTGGTACATGGTCGTTTTAATTTTGGTAATGCTTCTAAGGATGTGAAAGTCATGAAACATTTCTTAACCTTTAATGTTCAACCATCTAGCCATGTTCATGCTTTCAATGCTACCGATGCCTGTCTTACCTATGCCGTTTTTAATATCGTATTTGTTAACATCGGTGAAATAATCTTTAAGAAGATCTTTGACTTTGCTCATCAACAGAATAAGACTAGACTTGCTCCATTTCCTCATCTTATTTCCACCTTATGTAGTGATCAGCATGTACTTGAGTTTCCCGGTGATGTGTTGATGCCTCCTTGTCACATTAAGATTGGTCCAAATATTAAGGACATCCCCGATCCTGAAGGTGAGCCCACCAGAGCAATTCCCACTGACTCTTCTACACCCATGGGTGATTCGTCTATGATGGGTATGCTCCACCACTTAGATTCTGAGATAGAAATCCTTCGAGGTGGTCAAGTGACTCTGAGTGCTAATCAGACTCAGTTAGCAGAAAGAAACATTTTGTTGGCAAATGATATTCGGTCCGGCCTTCGTAGTCAACACACTTTGCTTTTCACTATGTGCCCAAACCCTAGGCTTCATCCAGAGAACTTTCCCTCGTGTCAAGAGTTGGCTTACACCCTACCTCCTTGGGTCCCAGCTGTACCTATCCATACCCCAATCTCCTGGTCTATTCCTCCTGCAAACCCTTTTAGTGGTGTGTTTGATTTAACTACTACAGGTAGAAGCTATGAGCTAGTACGTTCTGAGCCTATCCAGGCACCGTTTTGCATAGGACCGTTGAATGCGGGATTTTCTATCATGAGTTTGGACAGCACTGTGGTTACATCTGTTGGTGGTGCACGAAGCGGTCTGGACCTTTTGACTTCTACTGTAGTTGAATACATGGAAACGAATCTTGGTGGTGCTACAAATTTGGGGTTGAGTCCGAATTCTTTTTCTGCCATGATGAATAAGGGCATAGAGGATGATGGTGATGGTTCTTTTGACCCATTTGTTGACTCTTAAGAGATTTATGAGGATTTGTCAAAACTATTTCTATCTTTGTTATTTGGTTGCCTAGTTGGCATTAAGACTATTTCTTTTTTATTTTGTAGAGTTATTTGTAAGAACTTATGATGTGCTCTTGTAAGATATTTTCTTGTGGGAATGATTAGTTTGCTTATTTTGAGATTTGTTTGATATCTTTGATTGCCATACTTGTGCCTAGCTCCTTGCTTAGAGTTTGGTGATTTTAGATACATGAGATGCATATAATTGCACTTTTTGAGGGAGTTCAGAGACATTTGGCGCACGCCGATTTTCTGAATCGAGTAGGTCAGCGTACGCCGATTTTTCAGACATGACTTAACATATCACACTTTTCTACACCATTCATAATTGGTTTAGGAATCTAGGGCACAAACTGCTTTTTGACCGGGGCACGCCAACCCTTGAAATCCGACGTACGCCGAAACTTCCTAGGGGCGGTATATCCGGCTTTTTATGAGCCTTTTCCCATCATAATTCTATCAAAACCCTACCCCCCATCATTCATCTCACACCCTACTCTCTATCATCCAATTTTGTTCTTTCCACCATCCTTTCTTTCACCATCATGTCTTCTCCATCTTCTCTTTCACAATCACCACCCCGTTATGATGAAGATTACCCTTCTCGGTGTGCCACCGTTGCCGCCACCGCGGTTGTCTGCCATGCTGATTACTTTGGCCATGCTCCTCCCCTCATTGAAAAGGGGCTCAATCATCATAAACTCTCACCCGCTATGGACTTGTGCATAGGCTACCAACTTTGGCAACGTTTCTCTGAACCCCCTCGTGGCCGTGCCAATGTCACCCACGTCCGAGAGTTCTACTCCATGCTCACGGCTACTATCATTCACAAGAAGCCACCTATCCTTTGAAGATTCGCATGGTAAGCATTCTATTTCACCCTCAGCAGATTACAATGTTTTCAATCTTGGTTATTTCAATGAGAATCCGGCGATGCACTATGAGGTTGTCTGGAACCTCCACGACCCCATTAATTTTTCGTTTAAAGCTTCTGAGGCCATGACCTACTTTTTCCCTCAGCGGGGTTGTATGCCGCATGAGCCGACTATTTTTGATCTCTCGAAGGAGATGCGCACTATCAACCGTTTCATCAATTCCCCCGTATTCCCTTCTGCCGACATCTATAAGATAACCCAAGAGGAGATTCTCCTGCTGTATGCCATTAGGACTGATGTTCTTGTTAACTGGGGTCGCCTCATCCATGCTTCTATAGTCGAATTTGCTGCTTCTCCTTGGGCTCACACGGAGTTCGTGCTTCAATTTCCTTGGTTAATTACCAAGCTGTGTGCTCGCGTCCCCATAGACCCACTGGATGAGATGTTCCTGAGCAAGAACACGAGGGGTGGGTTGCTACCTGTAGATCCGGTTGGTGATTCCTCCAGTGAGGTGAATGAGTTTCCCGAGGATACTTCTAATATGGAGTGATGTCTTAACCTTTGCCTAGTGCCTGTTGCCTTCTGTTTGGTTGTACTGCTTTCTTTCCATTTGAATTGATTTGTAATAATGCTCTAAGTGAGCACAACTTTTTCATTCTCCCATGATTTGTTTGGACTTGATTCGGACGTTATTTGTTCTATCTATGGTTTTGCATGTTATTTTGTTACGGGCATTTGTGCTTAGCTCCTTCTTATGTGATGCCCTGCTTGATTACTTTCCCCATGCATGCAATTACCCCAATTTTGCTTCGTATTCGCATTTTTCCAGTCTACGCCACTTTGATCACCTAGCCACTTGCTTTTCAGCATAATCGGCGTTTGACTGACCAGCTCAGCGTACGCCAGAAAAACGCCGAATATCTCTATACCAAACTTGTTTTTTCGGTGTATGCCGATAGCCCAATAGGTCCACGCCGACAGTTTTGTTATGATCTTCTTGTCTCGTAATTGCTCATTTTGAATACTCTCTTTCCTCCTAACTACTACTTCGCACTCACTTCGCATTGAGGACATTGCAAGTTTGTAAGTGGGGAGTGGAGCCGTAGTTCATCGGTTAGAGGGAAATGTCACTAACTACTCAAGAAACACCTAGTCTTTATTCGTTTTCGCACATTACAAGCATATAATACCCCTGGTGTAGATGAAAAGACGTTGTCATTTGATTGTGCAAACTAAATGAAAAATGTGATTTGAGTGATACACGAGAACATGCACGTCTAGTCTTAAAGGGTAGTGTGAACCCCTATGCACGCATAATTTTGATTTTCTTGCATTGCAAATTGTTGTGAAATCTTTCAAGCAATCATCATGATAGAGTCTAGAACATAAGTTTGTCACTCATTTGAGATGAATAATAGACAAATGGCCTACCTATACATAAATTACCTTTCTGTCCCAACCTCACCCTTTGTAGAGTGGTTAGACCCCACTCGAAACTAGCCATCGTATTTAACCTCATGATAATCCGACCCTTAACCCAATTTTGGTCTACATTCCCTTGGCTTCCCGCAAGTATAGCAAGTATCTATTGATTGTGTGGGTGGTCATAGTGCGGAGTAGTGGTTGGACGATTTTAGTCGGCTCGAGTTGGTGTTTCCCCACCTTAAAAAAGTTGTAAAAATAAAAATAAAAAATAAAAAAATTAAAGAAATAAAAATGTTTCTCATTCATATTTTATGTACATTGTTCAATTTAGTTTCCAAAATCCCAAAAATTCAAATTGAAAAGGAGCTAGATTGAAGCGTAAATACTATCAAATAAATGGCAAGTTGTAATATTCCGATTTTCGGGAAAGGGCAGACGTGTCATTTTGCAAAAACAAAATATTATTATTGCTTTCTTTTATTGGAGTTAAGTATTTTATTAATTATTTTAATCATGATTTTCGAGTAATATGTATATATAATTAAGGAAATCTGATTATTTGGTAATTAAGGGCAATTAAGGAAAAATGGGTTTAATTGGGAATTGGTATTTAAGGAAAATTAACTCAGATTAATCCCATAACCTACACACTAATCAGAAAATCAGTTTCACGTCTCTTCTCTGCGGCTCTGAGAGGAAGAAATAGGGCTTGGACGATTTTCACAAATTCTAAGAGAAAGCTTAACCGTTTTCAGATCAGACGAGAGATTTGGAATCATTGAGAGAAGGGCAACGTTTGGATATCAGTTCGTGGGAAGTGTAGCAGACTTTTCAAGGCTGTTTGGATCAGTTTTTGGCTGCAAATAGGTAATAGACTCTTCCTATGATCTCGATTATGATTTGTAAAGTTTAGATCATGTTTTAAGATGCGTAGATGCAAGAAAGATGCGTTTTTCGTTGATCAAAGGACCATAGATGGTTTGGAATGTTTAGATATGTTTTTCTACATTTTACTGTGTTGAAATCGATGTTAATTAGGTTAGAAACGGTTTAGAAATCGCGTTTTGAAGATTTTAGCGTTTTGGGAAAAACCCTGGCAAACGGGCGTTTGCGATCATAGCAGCTCAAACGGGCGTTTGCACAAGGCAGACGGGCGTTTGAGGTTAGAATTTTGATTTAGGATGTAGCCTTTTTTGACGGACGGGCGTTTGGGGTTAGTGGACGGGCGTTTGATGTCAAACGGGCGTTCATAGGAGGTCAAACGGGCGTTTGACCTGTTTTACCTTGTTTTTACTGTTTTAGCGTTTCAGCTTGGTTTTCGGCTTCATAATCGTGCTTTCACTATTTTAATCCCTTATTCATGATAAGTTAAGATTGTTTAAACATAAACAAGCCTGAATTGAGCTTCTGATTCGTTCAGTTAAAACACCGAATGTACTCTTAAAGGGAGTTGAAGCTCGGATCCGTCGGAAGAGCATGATAGGCTTGTGCTTTGATGAATTAGCATTCATCAATGTTTGTGTAATTGCTAGGCCTTGTAATGTCTAGTGGTCTAGGAAGAGAGTAGTAAAGGTGAGGGAGATTAATTGAAAACACTTAGGTGGTGAGTTAATTATCCTAATAAATACGTACTTGACTAGTAAAAGATTAAACAACATGTCTCTCTTGGATAGGCACCAGTCTATATCGTGATGTGTGTGCTACCTCTGAAGGTGGAAGAACCCGTAGGTCAAAAAAACCACAAGTTCGTGGGACTCCACTGAGACGCGCGTACTATCGGAGTCTACCTATTCTAGACTTCGTGGATATTGGTGTGATCCACTAATATGTTGCCAAGAGTGTCCCAAAAGTGGATCCGCGTAGTGCCCTTGAGTGCGGTTGTAACATAGATAAGTTAAGTAGAAACGTTTAGTCAATTCGTGTTGATGGACATGAAATGAACCCCAGATTGACTTGGTCACATATAAACAACTAAACTTCTAAATATATTTTCTTTATAAATTATAACTGTTGTCATAGCTTCTTTTTCTTATTAAGTACGTTGTACTTACCTCAAGTGCATGTTTTCTATGTGTTTGGGGATGAGAAGACGAACAGGTCGATAACGTTTACGAGGAGGAGTTCGATGATGACGTTTGAAGACGCCTCATTGAAGACTTTTTGTTTATTCTTTTGTTATTCATTTATTAGACTGTTTCTAATACCTTTGGATTAGACTTTTGGTCTTTCGAGACTTGTAGTACCCTTTACATTTCTTTTGAGAATACCGTACGTTGTTTTTAGATTTCGTATTTTCCTTGAATGTATTAAGTTACATTTCCATCTTTAGATGTTATTTCTATTCTTGGATGTTTGGAATTTTTTTTATACCCGAGTCTTTTGCTTCCGTTTGCTTATTTTTGATACGACGTAGAAGAGGCTTGCGTATAAAGTGAATTTGTTTTTATTTTATACGTGCCGAACGTTCCTTTTCCGGATAAGGACTCGGTGTCCGGGAACAGGGCGTTACAGTTGGTATCAGAGAGAAGCGTCTTTTAGGCTTCCTTTCTTTTAAGATAAGTTTTTCTAGATCTTTTAGTAACGTTCTGGTTTTCTTTGATCATCAGGATGGTGTTCACGAGAATTGGAGCGGGCGCAGAGACTTCTAGAGTCCGACGGGAAAGTCCTACACCGGTAGTAGGAGGCGGTGTTGTGAGGCAGATTCTTCCACCTCAGCAGAGTTTGTCACCACCTCCTCACACTGCGACACCCACACTAAGGTCTCAACGGGGTTTGTCACCGCGACCTCATCAGGAGCAACCTCCACAATGGCATGTGGGGAGTTTGGTTCAGTTCACTTTGGTAAGTGATGTTCCAGCAGGTTTTGTACCGCCACCGGTAAGCTATCCTCCACACCAACAAACCTTCTACCCGCCACCAGTCAGCGTTTACCCTCCACCAGCGAGCCACCCCTCACCACTGGTGTTTCACCAACAACAGCAGACTTTCTACCCACCTCCTGTAGGTCATACCCCTCGACCTACCGTACCACTTTCACCGCTTCTAGACCATCATCAAGGTTTTGGTTACCCACCCTTTGGTTTCCAACAACCTCAACCAACCCCACAGTATCACCAAAATTACCATCAGGGATACTACCCTTTTCCGCCTGAACCTCAAGCGAATCCAACTTACCCTCAGCAACAGCAGTACCAGCAGCAAGTACATTTTGGTTACCCTCCGGTTTACCCACCAGTTCCACCGGTTAGACCGGCATTTGAGAAAGCACCGGCTGTGGATTGGTATACAAGATTGAGAAAGAATCGGGTTGAAAACTTCTATAGGAATGTAGAACATTCAAAGGCTGAGGAATGGATAAGAAGCTTCGAAAAGGCATGCAGGAATATACATGTGCCTGAGACTGAGATGGCACAACTGGCAGTTAGTGTTAGGAACATTTTATTATGTTTTGATGATGTCCAAACTAGCTGTTATAGCATGCCTAAAATAAGCTAGAATTCTCTGTATAAGTCTTTACTTAGAGTCTAACATATTGTATAAGTTAAGTCAGACAAGTATTGTACTAGTTGGTAGGACGGCAAAGTAAAACAGACATTCGACAGAGTGAAGCCAGCCAAATACATGCAGAGAAGCAATGACGACTAAATGTTATGACTTATAACCAAGGAAGTCTGTGATGACCTTGGATAAGTCTAAGTTATGGTTCAAGTGATGAAACTTAATGTTCAAATATGGTGTACACTGATCTCACCCAAACCAATGATCAGTGAAGTACAAAGATTCTCCTTAAACTGAAGTAATAAAGGAAACAGTGAATCGGCAGAGTAAACTGACTTTCGGCTAAGTGAATGCAAAAACAGTGAAGGAAGATCTAAACGGCAAAGTCAGATGGATCACTCGACCGTTCAGAGAACGGTGAAGTAATCCTTATCAGAACAGAATTGAAATATGATGAAGATTCAGAGGATCATGCATTTAATGCACAATCAATATAGGATCAATCAAGGACAGATTTTCTGCTATACATTTGAAGAAAAATCAGATCACTGAAATCAAGGAGAATGTAATTAAGAGGGAATCAAGAATAAAATCAAGGATTATTCCCCTCATTAATATAGCCAACGGACGGAAATTCAAATCAACGATACTCAAGGCTATAAATAGAAGGCATTGACAGACAGATAAAAAAATGAAAAGAAAAGGAAAATCAAGCAGATACTCTGTCAATTTGAAAAGCCTTCTCTCTGAACTTACAAGGATTTATCTAGAGATCAACTCAGATATCAGAACAACAATTTCATATTCTGCACTGAGATTGATCCATCAAGTTTGTGAATCTCATTCACAATAAACTGAAGCAACTGAATCAGAAGTCATCTGAGAAGGAGTTGTGTTTGTAATAGCTGCTGAAGGATTTGTTCTCAATGAGCAGTGAAAGAGACTGAATCACTGAAGCTGTTGCAGTCAAGGAGTGATAGTCTTGTAGATTGTGAAGCTTGGGAAGGCAAGGACAATCTTACTATTGTATCTGTGAAAACAATAGTGAATTCCTCTAATCATCACATGAGAAGAATGGATTAAGGGATAACACCACCCTGAACCACTATAAGCCTTGTGTCAATTTACTTTCTGCAATTTACTTTACTACATTCATTTAAATTGCCTAGATTAAAATCTATATCTGTGATTGTCTAAACTGCTTTGAAACAACATAGTAAGAAGGTACTAATCTGCTGCCCAAAAGCTTTTAAACACAAGAAAAGTTTTTGAAACTGCACTATAGTCATTCACCCCCCCTCTGACTATAGTTTTACCCTTCTCTGGGACCAACAATTGGTAGCAGAGCAGTGTTCCTAGTATCAGAACCTGTTCAGATCTAATTTCTGGTAACAAGGAGAGCACATATTTTCAAAGTAGTTTTCAAATATGAGTTTTCTATTCATTCACACATAGATCTCTTATTTGTACTTGTGGATTCCTCAAACTTTATGTCAAAAGTACCTGTTTTCAATGTTAACAATTTTGATGAATATTAAATAAGAATGTTGTCTCATCTTGCAGCAATTCATGAGGAGATGATGGATGTAATTAATGATGGCCCAATCACAATCATGACTGTAGTATCCACATGAGCAGATCAAGGGAAGGAAGTAGACAAACCCAAGAAAGATTGGACCAAGGATGACAGAAGAAGAGCAAATCTAGACTTTGTTGCAAAAGATATGATTTTGAAGACTCTAGATAGCAACATGTTCATGAGAATCAAAGATTGCAAAACAACGAAGGAGATGTGGGACAAGCTAGCATTGATAAATGAAGGATCTGAAGCAGTTAAAGAAAACAAATTATCTGTTGCAAAACAGAAATTTCAAAATTTCAAAATGAAGGCTGGTGAATCCATTGATCAAATGGACAACAGATTCTCAAGCATCATTAGTGAACTGCAACAGCTTGGTCACACATATCCCCAGAAAGATGTATGCTTAAGATCTTGAGAGGCTTACCTGAAAGATGAAAGATCATAACATCGGTAATCAGAGGAACCACAAACCTTGCAAACACTGACACTCTGACACTGATGTCCCAACTTAAAGCTCATGAATTCGAACTGAACGGTGAAGATGGTGCTCCGGCAGAGACACAAAAAGCCACTGCACTGATAGCACCCCAGCAAAGTAACTTTGTCGATTGTATCAGCAAAGAGACACATGAACTTAAAGAACAGGTTTAGCAAAAAGAAGCTATTCAAAGGAAACTCATCATCAAACAAGAGGTCAAGCTCAAACAAAGACATGAAGAAGAAAGATGATGAATACATGTGTTTCAACTGCAACAAGAAAGGTCACTTTAAGGCTGATTGTCCTGAAGAAAATGATAAAGATGATTAAAAGAATAAATACAAAGCATCTGAAAAGAGGAAAGGCAAGAAAGCACTCAAGGCTGAATCTAGCAGTGAAAAGAATGAAGAATCATCTGATAATAACTCAGATAACAGTGATGAAGAAGACAGCTCAGACAATGAAAAAGCATGTCTATGCCTCATGACCAAAGAATTAGATGAAGATGAAGGTGATAGCTCAGACATTGAGAAAACAAGCCTATGTCTAATGGCCAAAAAATTAGATGAAACTGAGGTAACATCTAGCTCTTACTCTTCATCAAATGCATCCACATCTAACACTGCACAATCTTCTATTCTCCCTTTAGATCCAGCAGACCTAGTCCAAAATCTCATGACTAAATTTGATGAAATTGAGATGAATCATGAAATTCTGGAAAAGGAATGCAAGGATCTAAGAAAGGAAAATAAAAGATAAAAGAAAGAACTGGATAAAGCAAAAGTTGAACTAACTAGTAAGGAGACCTCCACAAATGATCAACAAACAACAGATGTTCATACATCTGTTGTTGACAGATCAGTTGAGAAGATCCCTCTATCAGTTAAGACCAATGAACTAGCTTACAAACCATCAAAAAGGTTTGGATCAAGATCTGGTCTTGGCTACAACAGTCAGGATGAGAGTAGAAACAATGGTCAACACAATTCTGAATTCAGGACTAACAATGAACCAAAATTCAAAAAGGGACAGACCATAGTTTCAACCATTCATCCTGTACCGGTGAAGTCAAAACCCAGTGCAGTAAAACAGCAGACTAAATCATCAATCAAGTCAACCAAAAGCAAGGACTTCCTGAAAGGTAAAGGAAGACTTTATCCTTCAGAGGATGATTGGAATGTTGCACCTCCAAAATACAAGAAGAAACCATTCCATAATATGCATCATGTGTTTAAGAAAAATCAATCTAGGTATGTTCCTAGACACATGAAGCAAGTTATGTTTCCCACTGCATATTGGAAAGTGAAGAAGGATGCAAATGCACCAAAAAGTAGAGAAAAGTATCAGAATACCTTCAGTAGAAATACTAGAAGCTATTCTGCCATGCCTTATATATATGAAGTTGATAACTTTAACTATCCAAAAAGAAGACCATTTGGTTATACACTTGGAGTAGGAGGCATGACTGCTAACAGGTATGGACCCAAACAGTGTTGGGTACCTAAACTTAATTAATTTGTGTTGTAGGATGTCTGGTAGATAGACAGTGGATGTTCCAGACACATGACAGGAAACAAGAGATGGCTCACTGACTTTAAAGCTTTTGATGGCCCCAAAGTCACATTTGGAGGCAAAGAAAATCCTGGCAAGATTAAGGGGGAAGGCACAATGCTCAAGAACAATCTGAAGATTCAAAATGTGGCATATGTCAAGGGACTTAATTACAATCTGATGAGCATTAGTCAATTTTGTGACAAAGGCTACAATGTGCATTTCAACAAGGAAGGATGCAAAGTCATTCACAGCCAAACCAACACAGTAGTACTTGCAGGAAGAAGAAAAGATAACATGTATGTGGTGAATTGGAAAACAGTCAAAGTAGAAACATGTTTGTTTGTCAAAAACAAACAGTCAACTAGCTGGTTATGGCATAGAAGACAAAATCACCTAAATTTCAAGACCATCAACAAATTATCAAAGAACAAGTTAGTTGAAGGCTTGCCAGAGATCACATTCAAGAAAGAAAGTCTATGTGATGCATGTCAGAAAGGGAAACAAATCAAAAGATCCTTCAAGTCAAAACCTATCAATCAACAACAAGAATTCTACATCTGTTGCATGTGGACCTGTTTGGACCAGTCACACCAGTAAGTGTAAGTGGTAAGAAATACACCCTAGTAGTGGTGGATGACTACTCAAAATACACCTGGACCATCTTCATGAACAAGAAGAAAGAGACACTCAAAAAGCTACCAGATTTGTTACGAAGACTCCAAAATGAGAAAGAACTGAAAATCATCAAGATCAGATCAGATATAGGCACTGAATTTCTTAATGAAATTATTAGAACCTATTGTGAAGAAAATGGAGTACTGTATCAATTATCAGCATCAGGAACCCCACAGAAAAATGGTGTGGCAGAAAGAAGAAACGAAACTCTCAAAGAAGCAGTCAGAACAATGATTGCAGAAGCATGCTTGCCAAAGAGATTTTGGGCTGAAGTAGCAAACACAGCATGCCATACACAAAATAGATCAATCATCAACAAACATCATGGAAAGACTCCATATGAAATATGGAATGGTAGAAAACCTAATATCTCATATTTGCATATGTTTGGATCAAAATGCTTAGTTTTGAACAGGAATCAGCTGCATGCCTTTGATGAAAAGGCTGATGAAGCAATCTTTATAGGATACTCAGACACCAGCAAAGCATTCAGAGAACTCAACAAAAGAACATTAGTGATTGAAGAATCAATACATGTAGTCTTTGATGAACCAAATACAAATGGTGAAAGTCTTCAAGAACAAGAAGAAGAAGCAGCACAAAGGCAAGTGTATATGAATACAACAGTACCAGCAACTATTCTGCATCACAATTTTGGAAATCAAGATGAACCACAAGTCATTACAACTGAAGAAGCACCAGAACTGGAAGCACATGCAGAACCTGAAGCTGCACGAAGCACCAAGTGAAGAACAACTTCAACCTGACCTAAATTGGCTAACAGATCATCCTGAAGAACAAGTTATTGGAGACATTCACACAGGAGTGAGAACCAGAAGACAACTGGAGCATATGTTAACATGTTTTCTATCATAAGTGGAACCTAAGACAATAGATGATGCAATTCAAGATGCAGGCTGGACACAGCCATGCAAGAACAACTAAATGAATTTGAAAGAAATGAAGTCTGGGAACTTGTTGACAGACCAGATATGGCAAACATCATTGGAACAAAATGGGTATTCAGAAACAAGATGGATGAGCAATGAGTAGTTGTCAGAAACAAAGCAAGGCTAGTTGCAAAAGGCTACTCTCAAGCAGAAGTAATAGATTATGATGAAACATTTGCACCAGTAGCAAGACTGGAAGCAATTAGACTCTTCCTAGCCTTTGCTGCACACAAAGACTTCAAAGTCTATCAAATGGATGTCAAGAGTGCATTTCTGAATGGACTTTTGGAAGAAGAAGTATATGTGGAACAACCCCCTGGTTTCCAACTCAAAGGAAAAGAAGACAAAGTATACAAACTAAAGAAAGCTCTTTATGGACTTAAACAGGCACCCAGAGCCTGGTATGAAACACTATCTCAATTTTTGATCAAGAATGGATTCAATAAGGGAATCATAGATAAGACTCTATTCAAAATTAGAGGAAGGAACAAGCACATTGCTAGTACAGATCTATGTTGTTGACATCATCTTTGGATCAGAGGATGAAAAGCTGTGTGAGAAATTTGCAAACCTGATGAAGAGCAAATTTCAGATAAGCATGATGGGAGAACTGAATTATTTTCTTGGCCTTCAAGTAAAGCAAATGAAGGATGGAATTTTCATTAATCAAGCCAAGTATACAAAAGACTTGATACATAAGTATGGTTTAGACACAAGTGGCACAGCAGATACACCAATGTGTGCAAGAGTCATTCTTGGAAAAGATGAAACTGGAAAGGATGTTGATCAGAAAATGTATAGAGGAATCATTGGATCCTTACTATACTTAACTGCAAGCAGACCTGATATAGCATTTGCAGTAGGAGTATGTACAAGATTTCAAGCTCAACCAAAAGAATCACATCTTCTAGCAGCCAAAAGAATAATCAAATACTTGAAAAACACTATCAATGTAGGAATTTGGTATCCAAAAGATGGAGGATTCAAGTTGATATCATATTCAGACTCTGACTATGCCGGATGCAAAATAAATAGAAAAAGCACCTCTGGAACTTGTCAAATGCTAGGCAGCAGACTAGTTTCATGGTTTAGCAAAAAGCAAAACTCCAAATCTACATCAACAGCAGAAGCAGAATATATAGCAGCAAGCAGTTGTTGTGCACAAGTACTTTGGATTAGACAACAGCTAAGGGATTATGGAGTGGAGGAGAAAACAATTCCAATCATGTGTGATAACACAAGTGCAATATCTATTACTGAAAATCCAGTGTTGCATTCAAGAACAAAGCACATTGATGTGAGACATCATTTTATCAGAGATCATGTTGAAAAATGGGATATCATTCTAAAATACATATCCACTGAAGATCAATTAGCTGACATCTTCACAAAACCACTCAGTCATTAAAGATTTAGCATGTTGAGAACGGAGTTTGGGATGATTGAAATCGACTAAATACCAAAGAGCGGCTAACTAGAGTAATCGGCTAAGTGACTTCATCAGCTGTTTAAACCTTTGCCATTACAGGAGATGTAGTAGGTAAGGCACTGGTACTCGGTGAAGTTAACTTCACTGATTGTTATGAACAGTCAAATAAACAGCTCAGTGAAAGAATCACTACACCGGCTAAGTGGCCAGCCAAGGCACTTCACCGAAATATAGATTGGAGTCTTGGGTAAATTAAAGTGTGAACATAATCAACTCTTTTACACGTGGAGATTAAGGGAGTTATGGAAGATTATTCTATGGATGATTATACACGTGGAGATCAACTTATAATCATGGAGGTAACCATATTACTTTTTCGAATTAAAAATGCCTCGATTTCTGGGCTCTATCATTACTTACCATAATCCACTCCCCCACTTCACTCGAATATCGCAATTTACATATACAAAATCACGCCATTATGTCATAAAATCCTTCCATATTCAAACCACGTTCACACTACCCAAATCATCCTATATAAACTACACTTAGAAATTTTCAGAAATCTTTACACTCTTTTGCAAAATTACAAGCCCTACTTTTGATTTTGTCTGAAAACTCAAAGTATTCCTCTCTAAACATCAATCCATAACAATGGCTTCATCCTCCTCAAACACCCAAGCTGGGTATGAAAAATCGATTGCCACTGGATCATTCTTCCAAGAAGAACACTACTTAAAACTATGCGGAAATGATAAATAAGCAAAACGATTGGCAGCAGGATGCAAAAACCTAATGTTATCAACCTTTCTCAATCCTCCAATAACCGAAGTTTGCTATGAAAATCTCATCTCCTTCTGGAAATCTGCAAAATACGTGTCTGGGCTCCTTGCTGAAGAAGGTGACGAGTGGGAAGAAGACAAGATTGTTGCATCCATCAATGGCAAAGAAGTGGTCATTACAGAAAAGGTAATTCGAAAACATCTTAAACTTTCAAATAAGGGTCAAGCAACACTGACCTTGGTACCACAAAACCTGGATGATTTCTGGCCGACAATCGCCAAAACGGCAAACCCAGGATCTAAGAAGGTCAATTGTCTTAGATCCTCTTTATAGAAACCATTCAGTGAGTTCAGTGCCCTAATTGGCAAAAGAATTGAAGGAAAGTTGGGAGCAACTAATGCTATGACAGAAACCAGAATGCGGCTATGGGAATCATCTACAAATCTAGAGTTCAATTAGGCAAAATACTTCTTTTTAAGAATCAAAGAACAAATCCAAGGTGAAGTAAAAGCGGCCGAAAAGGGGACAACAGAAGGAAAGACGAAGAAAGGACAATTATGGGTGAAAAAGTCGTATGGGATTCAGTTACACTATCTGATGTAATGCCTTAAAGTCCCTGTTGTACAACTTCACAAATTGCATGAGTCCAAGGTTATGTTTACCTATGTTAAACAGCAAAAGCAAGCCGGAGGAGGGAAGAGAAAGAAAACCACAACTCATCCCTCCGGTCAAAGAAAGAAGCAAAAGGTTCAACGCAATCTGGAAAAGACGGCCTTTGGAAAATTAATTGATGAAGAAGAAGAAGAGGATTCTGATATTGAGGCAGAACCACAAGAAGAAGAAAATGAAAGTGAGGATGAACAAATATCTGCAAACGATATTGATGATCGGATTGCATAATATCTTGAATGGAAAGAAGGTGATTCCAGAAATCAGCTTCTAAATTCGGAACGCATGCTTGCTGAGGAAGCATGGCTATTTAACTTTCTGGGAATCACCACTCTGGTTGGTGTACTTGATGAATCTCCCCTCTGGGACATGGTAGATGCGGCAAAGGCAAAATTGCCCCAGATCTCTGACAGACACAGTGATGACTCAGAAGATGGTGGAGATGGTGATGACAATACTGATCAAGATGATGGAGATGATCATGATAACAATGATAATGATGATCATCATGCTGATGATCATGGCAAACAAGGAGAAGATGTTACGTATACACCGGATGCAATTGATGATAACATTCCTCGAAAAACTTTTCTACAGTCACATGCATCTAACAAGTCCACAACACCAGCAAAGACAACCACTAAACCACTATCTGCTACAACTCCGGCTAACAGCACAAACATAGTGGACACCGGCTCACTTGCCACTCCAGTCAAGAAAATCCCCAGCACAGAGCAAGGGGGAATAGCAGCTCAAGCTACACCAGCATACACATCTACCAAATTCTTGAAGACATGGATGTCAATGTAGATGTGACTCAGCATCAAGACAGATGACAGCAAACAGACCCAGAACCAGCTGACATCCGGCACAAACTCTCTCAGCTGGCCACTTGTATCACAAGTGAAACCTTTGAAGAAGCAGCAGATCTGCTGCCAGAAGAACTAGAGCAGCAAGCCATGTATCTCAGATCCATGAATTCGGCATTCAATGACAAAAGCTACTCCATTGAGCGAAAATTTGAAGCCATTGCTAAATACATCGAGGCACAGAACATTGTTGTTGAACATCAAGGAGACTTGATGAGACAACTCAAGATTAACATCACAAATAATCTTACAGGTCTCAAGCAACACATTTCTCAGGAAAATGACTGTATGGCAGTGGCATTTGGCACAAGATTCCGCAGTGTCACTGAGAAACTGACTAGTCATGATAATAGATTCACATCCATTGAATCAAAGTTGGACTCTTTGATTGGAACGGCATAGACTACAAATAGCATCTTACTCCAACAGAGGGATGATGCTGCCAAAAAGGGGGGAAATCAGGATAAGCCTGAAGGATCAACTATTGGACCCCCAAACTTCACTGAAGAACAAATAAGAGCAAGGGACAGAGAAATCAGAATTAGAAATGAAGCAGAGGAACAACAAAGGAGGGCTAGAGAAGAAAAAGAAAAAGCCCTAAACAAACCCTGCATTGGATTTCCTCATCCTATGCAAAGAAGATATGATGACAGAGACAGACCCGGCAATCAGCAAAGACTTGGATCTAGCCAGCAAAGAGGATCAGCAATTCAACACAAACTTAGCACCAGAGGAAACACCAGCAGAGGTAGCAGCAGCTCCAGATACACTGGTGGGCACAGAACGTACACTGGTCACAAAAGCAAAGCAGATGTACTGGACCATGTAAGAGAATTTTTCTGAGTATATGAAGGACTTTATCCTCATTTTTCACAAGATGAAGCATGGGATGATTGGCTAAGCTATCAGGATGAAAGGATGAGAACTGCTATGGCCAAACTCTACAATGATGTCAAGAGAGAATTTGCACTTCTAAAACAAACCAACAGCAAACCAAGTTCAGCCATACCACTCTCTGCAAAAGGACCAGAAGACTTGCCAATTGAACAACAAGAAGACTTCAACTATATGGTAAAATTCTTCAACCCTATGGGAAGAATGGACAAACAGGAGCAGTGGAGTCTCTACAAAAGTCTCAAGTTTACTGACTCACATATTGCTGAAGCTAAGGAGAGACTTGAGAAGCACTTTGGAGAACCTAGGGCAAATGAGACCATGCCAGATTTCAACAGACTGTTTGCCAAGAAAGTATTCAAGGGAGTATCTGAATACACTGCTATGGCATACTGGAAGTGGAAGTTTCTAGAAATTGATTGGAAAGACATTGAAGAGGTTCAGACTACAAAGTTCAAAAGGTACAAGGCTGAATTAAGCAAAATGTAGTGTGTAACACTTAAATAAATTTCTGAACTTATTTCCCTTAAATGGATGAATAAAATTGTTGAGTTTCATTTTGTGAATTATTATAAAAAATTTGGCTTACTTATGTTCAGGCTTATGAGGGTTTTGGCATCATCAAAAAGGGGGAAATTGTTAGGAACATTTTATTATGTTTTGATGATGGCAATACTAGCTGTTATAGCAAGCCTGAAATAAATTAGAATTCTCTGTATAAATCTTTACTTAGAGTCTGACATATTGTATAAGTTAAGTCAGACAAGTATTGTACTAGTTGGTAGGACGGCAAAGTAAAACAAACATTCGGCAGAGTGAAGCCAGCCAAGTAAATGCAGAGAAGCAATGAAGACTAAATGGTATGACTTATAACCAAGGAAGTCTGTGATGACCTTGGATAATTAGTTATGGCTAAAGTGATGAAACTTAATGTTCAAATATGGTGTACACTGATCTCACCCAAACCAATGATCAGTGAAGTACAAAGATTCTCCTTAAACTGAAGTAATGAAGGAAACAGTGAATCGGCAGAGTAAACTGACTTTCGGCTAAGTGAAAGCAAAACAGTGAAGGAAGATCTAAACGGCAAAGTCAGATGGATCACTCAAATGTTCAGAGAACGGCGAAGTAATCCTTATCAGAACAGAATTGAAATATGATGAAAATTCAGAGGATCATGCATTTAATGCACAATCAATATAGGATCTATCAAGGACAGATTTTCTGCTATACATTGAAGAAAAATCATATCACTGAAATCAAGGAGAATGTAATTAAGGGGGAATCAAGAATAAAATCAAGGATTATTCCCCTCATTAATATAGCCAACGGACGGAATTTCAAATCAAGGATACTCAAGGCTATAAATAGAAGGCATTGACAGACAGATAAAAAAAACGAAAAGAAAAGTAAAATCAAGCAGATACTCTGTCAATTTGAAAAGCCTTCTCTCTGAACTTACAAGGATTTATCTAGAGATCAACTCAGATATCAGAACTACAATTTCATATTCAGCACTGAGATTGATCCATCAAGTTTGTGAATCTCATTCACAATAAACTGAAGCAACTGAATCAGAAGTCATCTGAGAAGGAGTTGTGTTTGTAATAGCTGCTGAAGGATTTGATCTCAAGGAGCAGTGAAAGAGACTGAATCACTGAAGCTGTTGCAGTCAAGGAGTGATAGTCTTGTTGATTGTGAAGCTTGGGAAGTCAAGGACAATCTTACTATTGTATCTCTGAAAACAATAGTGAATTCCTCCAATCATCACATGAGAAGAGTGGATTAAGGGATTACACCACCCTGAACCATTATAAGCCTTGTGTCAATTACTTTCTGCAATTTACTTTACTGCATTCATTTAAATTTCCTAGATTAAAATCTATATCTGTGATTGTCTAAACTGCTTTGAAACAACATATTAAGAAGGGACTTATCCGCTGCCCAAAAGCTTTTAAACACAAGAAAAGTTTTTGATACTCCACTATAGTCATTCACCCCCCATATGACTATAGCTTTACCCTTCTCTGGGACCAACAGTTAGTTTTCTTTTGGGTGCAGCTGAAGCATGGATAGATGCGATACAGAGTAGCAATGGAAAAGTAACAGACTGGGAAGCTTTCAAAGCTATGTTTTACAACGAGTATTTCCCGGCAACATTACAAGCCGTTAAGGCAAGTCAGTTTTTGAAACTTAAGCAGGGTAATCATTTGACGGTATCTCAGTACACCAACAGGTTCTATGAGTTGGGAAGGTTTTACCCTGAGCTGATGAAAGTGGAAGAAAGGAAAATAGCCCTTTACAAAGAAGGGTTGGCCTATGAAATTCAGTCTGGCATGTTGGGATTTATAGCGAGGACTATGGCGGAGTTACTGAATAAAGCCTTGGAGGTTGAGACCTTCAGGAAGAAGGCTACAGTTGTGATTGGGAACAAAAGGAGCTTTGGGACTAGTCAAGGCAATTATCGAGGACCACCACAACAGAATGTCAAGAAGACGACAGCTCCTACGGCAGCAAAGGCCCCAACCAGTGCTCCGTTGTGTTCCAAGTGCAATAAGAATCACTCAGGCGAGTGTCGACAGAACACGAATAGTTGCAACCTTTGCGGAGAACCAGGTCACTTTTCTTGGGAATGTCCCAATAAGGGGAATAAAGGGAGTACGAGCCGAGGAAACGGGAGAAGTGGCCCGAGCCGACCAGTTCGAGTTTTTGCAGCTGAAGCGAAGGATGCAGAACCAGAGGATGATGTTATCTCAGGTACCTTATTGTTGTTAATTTATTTTATTAAGATATTTTTATAGCAATTTTATTCATGCTGTAATTTTATTTAAATGAATGGATATGCACCTTAGGTACGATAATGTTAGATAATCTAGTGGTCAGAGCTTTGTTCGATACGGGAGCGTCTAACACTTTTGTGTCGACCAAGGTAGCTAAGAAGTTGAGTTTACCTTCGGAACCTTTAAGAAACACATTGGAGATAACCACACCGTTAGGAAAGGTAAAAAATGTAACTAGGATGATACCTCAAGTGGACGTTCGAGTTGGATCTTATCGATGCAAGAGCGACTTCACAGTTTTAGACTTTTCAGATTTTGATGTGATTCTTGGAATAGATTGGCTATCCGAGAATTATGTTCACCTAGATTTCCGAGAGAAGAAGGTGACTTTTAAGATACCCGGGAAATTAGATAAGACGTATCAGGGTAATTTGTACAAGCCAAGTAAGAAGAGACATCCGATAATTTCAGTGGTTAAGGCAATCAGAGCTTGTCAGAAGGGTTGTGAAGGCTACTTGTTGTACGCAATGGATGTGGAACAAGTGAAGCCAAAGCTAGAGGAAACTCCAGTAGTAAGAGAGTACCCTGAGGTATTTCCGGAAGAATTACCGGGAAATATGCCGGATAGGGAAATCGAGTTTGAGATCAAGTTAATACCGGGAGCGGCACCAGTTGCTAAGGCACCGGCTGAATTAAAAGAGTTGAAGGCTCAACTTAAGGATATGCTCGAGAGGAACATAATTCAGCCCGGTACCTCGTCTTGGGGAGCCCCTGTGTTGTTTGTCAAGAAGAAAGATGGTAGCATGAGGATGTGTATCGATTACAGAGCGCTGAATAACCTTACCATCCAGAATAAGTATCCTTTGCCGAGGATTGATGATTTGTTTAACCAGTTGCAGGGGAAGAAAGTGTTCTCTAAGATTCACCTTAGGTCTGGTTATCATCAGTTGAAAATTAAGGTGGCAGATGTACCGAAGACGGCTTTTAGTACGAGGTACGGTCATTATGAGATCTTAGTTATGCCTTTTGGACTCACTAATGCTCCATCTGCATTTATGGATTTAATGCAGCAAGTTTTCATGCCTTACCTGGATAAGTTCGTGATAGTGTTCATAAACGACATCCTGGTGTACTCCAAGGATGAGAAAGAACATAAGGAACACTTAAGGATAGTGTTGGATACTTTGAAGAAGAACCAATTGTTTGCTAAGTTCTCTAAGTACGATTTTTGGTTGGATCAAGTTAGTTTCTTGGGTCATGTCATTTCTGGAGATGGCATTCAAGTTGATCCAGCGAAGATAGAGGCAGTTGAGAATTGGCCTAGACCTACCACAGTTTTAGAAGTACGGAGTTTTCTTGGTTTGGCTGGCTATTATAGGAAGTTTGTGTAAGACTTTTCGAAGATAGCTACCCCACTCACCAAGCTTATGCAGAAGAATGTGAATTTTGAATGGACAAAGGAGTGTGAAATAGCTTTTCTGACGTTGAAGAAGAAGTTGACTACAGCCCCAGTTTTGGCAGTTCCGGAGATTTTTGATAACTACGATGTCTACACGGATGCTTCGGGGCAGGGTTTGGGTTGTGTGTTGATGCAAGGAGGGAAAGTGATTGCTTATGCATCTAGACAGTTGAAGGTACATGAGAAGAACTACCCTACACATGACTTAGAGTTGGCAGCAGTAGTGTTTGCCTTAAAAACTTGGAGGCACTACTTGTACGGAGTTAAGGCTAGGATCTTCACCGATCACAAGAGTTTAAAGTATTTCATTACCCAGGAGAATCTGAACATGAGATAGATAAGATGGCTATAGTTCGTGAAGGACTACGATCTGGATATTCAGTACCATCCAGGCAAAGCCAATGTAGTGGCTGATGCTTTGAGCAGGAAACCAGTGTTTGCAGTATCAAGCGTCGAAGATGTGGCAGAAAGGTTAGATGGGCTGGAAATCAGCGGGTTTGATCAGATCGAGGATCGACAGTTTGTGGCGCCGTTGTTAGCAAGATCTGAGTTGTTGGATGATATTCGGGAGAAGCAAGATGAAGACCCAGCTTTGGTTGACTTCAAGCGAGTTGCTAGAGAGAAGCCTACAGTGGGTTATGTCTTGGACAAGAATGGAAACCTTTGGTATCAAGACCGTCTGTGTGTGCCTAATGTTGGCGACTTAAGACAGAGAGTTATAGAAGAGGCACATAAGATAGCTTTTGCAGTTCATCCAGGTGCTACTAAGATGTATCGGGACTTGAAGGAAAAATTTTGGTGGCCCTCGATGAAGTTGGAAATAGCTAAGTTCGTAGCACAGTGTGACATTTGTCAGAAAGTAAAGGCAGAGCATAGGAGACCAGGAGGAATGCTTAAGCCCTTGGATATCCCTGAATGGAAGTGGGATAAGATTACGATGGACTTCATGACTGGTTTACCGAAGACTAAGGGAGGACATGATGCGATTTGGGTAATTGTGGATAGATTGACCAAATCTGCCCATTTCTTACCGTATAAGGTTGACATGCCTTTGAAGAAGATGACAACACTATATCTGGATAATATAGTGAAGATACACAGAGTTCCTATCTCGCTAGTTTCGGATCGTGACTCGAGGTTTGTCAGTCGCTTTTGGAAGAGTTTACAAGAAGCTTTTGGAACCAAGTTGGATTTGAGTATGGCTTTTCATCCTCAGACAGATGGACAATCTGAGAGGACCATCCAAACACTCGAGGACATGCTGAGAGCTTGTGTTTTGGAAGTAGGTGGATCATGGGATGATTACCTACCGGTAGCAGAGTTTGCCTACAACAATAGTTATCATGCAAGTTTAGGCATGCCACTGTTTGAAGCTTTGTATGGGAGAAGATGTCGAACGCCGCTGTTTTGGGATGAAGTCGGGGAAAGATAGATCACAGGGCCATAAATGGTTGAACAAGCTAAAGAGAGGGTCCAGTTGATTAAGAAGAATCTGAAGGCAGCACAAGACAGGCAGAAAATTTGGGCTGATGTTAGAAGAAGACCTCTTGAGTTTGAAGTCGGTGATATAGTTTATCTACGAGCTTCACCAATGAAGGGAGTGAAACGTTTTGGACAAAAGGGAAAGCTAAGTCCAAGGTATGTGGGACCGTTTGAAATTCTGGAAAGGATGGGACCGTTGGCTTACAAGCTTAAGTTACCGGAATCGATGTCAAGGGTCCATAGTGTGTTTCACGTTTCGATGTTGAAGAAGTGTCTGACGAGGAATGATGTTGAAACTACAATTGATCCGGAAGTTCTTCAAGACAATTTTGCTTATGTTGAGAGACCGATCAAGATTTTGGACCGGAAGGAAAAGATGATTAAGAGGCGGATGATCCCATTGGTTTTGGTTCAGTGGAGCAATCGTTCACCCGAGGAGGCAACTTGGGAAGTTGAAGATGACATGATCAGTGAATTCCAAGAGTCTGTTGATCTACCAGGTATGTTCTAGTTTCGAGGACGAAACTCCTTTTAAGGGGGGAGTAATGTAATATTCCGATTTTCGGGAAAGGGCAGACGTGTCATTTTGCGAAAACGAAATATTATTATTTCTTTCTTTTATTGGAGTTAAGTATTTTATTAATTATTTTAATCATTATTTTTGAGTTATATGTATATATAATTAAAGAAATCTGATTATTTGGTAATTAAGGGCAATTAAGGAAAAAGGGGTTTGATTGGGAATTGGTATTTAAGGAAAATTAACTCAGATTAATCCCATAACCTACACACTAATCAAAAAATCAGTTTCACGTCTCTTCTCTGTGGCTCTGAGAGGAAGAAATAGGGCTTGGACGATTTTCACAAATTCTAAGAGAAAGCTTAACCGTTTTCAGATCAGACGAGAGATTTGGAATCGTTGTGAGAAGGGCAACGTTTGGATATCAGTTCGTGGGAAGCGCAGCAGACTTTTCAAGTCTGTTTGGATCAATTTTTGGCTGCAAATAGGTAAGAGACTCTTCCTATGATCTCAATTATGATTTGTAAAGTTTAGATCATGTTTTAAGATGCGTAGATGCAAGAAAGATGCGTTTTTCGTTGATCAAAAGACCATAGATGGTTTGGAATGTTTAGATATGTTTTTCTACGTTTTATTGTGTTGAAATCGATGTTAATTAGGTTAGAAATGGTTTAGAAATCGTGTTTTGAAGATTTTAGCGTTTTGGGAAAAACCCAGGCAAACTGGCGTTTGCACTAGGCAAACGGGCGTTTGCGATCATAGCAGCTCAAACGGGCGTTTGCACAAGGCAGATGGGCGTTTGAGGTTAGAATTTTGATTCAGGATGTAGCTTTTTTTGACGGACGGGCGTTTGGGGTTAGTGGACGGGCGTTCGATGTCGAACGGGCGTTTATAGGAGGTCAAACGGGCGTTTGACCTGTTTTACGTTGTTTCTACTGTTTTAGCGTTTCAGCTTGGTTTTCGGCTTCATAATCATGCTTTCACAATTTTAATCCCTTATTCATGATAAGTTAACATTGTTTAAACATAAACAAGCCTGAATTGAGCTTCTGATTCGTTCAGTTAAAACACCGAATGTACTCTTAAAGGGAGTTGAAGCTCGGATCCGTCGGAAGAGCATGATAGGCTTGTGCTTTGATGAATTAGCATTCATCAATGTCTGTGTAATTTCTAGGCCTTGTAATGTCTAGTGGTCTAGGAAGAGAGTAGTAAAGGTGAGGGAGATTAATTGAAAACACTTAGGTGGTTAGTTAATTATTCTAATAAATACATACTTGACTAGTAAAAGATTAAACAACATGTCTCTCTTGGATAGGCACCAGTCTATATCGCGATGTGTGTGCTACCTCTGAAGGTGGAAGAACCCGTAGGTAAAAAAAACCACAAGTTCGGGGTACTCCACTGAGACGCGCGTACTATCGGAGTCTACCTATTCTAGACTTCGTGGATATTGGTGTGATCCACTAATATGTTGCCAAGAGTGTCCCAAAAGTGGATCCGCGTAGTGCCCTTGAGTGCGGTTGAAACATAGATAAGTTAAGTAGAAACGTTTAGTCAATTCGTGTTGATGGACATGAAATGAACCCCAGATTGAGTCGGTCACATATAAACAACTAAACTTCTAATTATCTTTTCTTTATAAATTATAACTGTTGCATAGCTTCTCTTTCTTATTAAGTACTTTCTACTTACCTCAAATGCATGTTTTCTATGTGTTTGGGGACGAGAAGAAGAACAGGTCGATAACGTTTACGAGGAGGAGTTCGATGATGACGTTTGAAGACGCCTCATTGAAGACTTTACGTTTATTCTTTTGTTATTCATTTATTAGACTGTTTCTAATACCTTTGGATTAGACTTTTGGTCTTTCGAGACTTGTAGTACCCTTTACGTTTCTTTTGAGAATACCGTACGTTCCTTTTAGATTTCGTATTTTCCTTGAATGTATTAAGTTACATTTCCATCTTTAGATGTTATTTCTATTCTTGGATGTTTGGAATCTTTTTTATACCCGAGTCTTTTGCTTCCGTCTCTTATTTTTGATACGACGTAGAAGAGGCTTACGTATAAAGTGAATTTGTTTTTATTTTATACGTGCAGAACGTTCCTTTTCCGGATAAGGTCTCGGTGTCCGGGAACGGGGCGTTACACAAGTCCATGAAGGCAAAGTTTGAGAATTGAAGTATACAATCCTTTGGTGATGTTGATACGTAACTAATCGGAGCACCAGTTGATGGGGCGAAGAAAGTGTAGATTCTTGCAATCTTGCCTTATTGTCTTTGATTTTCCTTGATTACCCTTTGGTTAGCCACCACCCTAGCTTAAACATTACAAGCCATTTTGTCAACTACTTGACTTATTCCTAGACTCCTATTGCATCAATTAGTGGAGAGTGAGTCCACGCTTGTGTATCTACACTATACCAAGATGACTTTGGAAGAATTCGATTTTGTGATGAATTGCTTGGTGAGAGATTTTAATTATGCATGCACACGCGCACCACTCTATTCTTGTAGACTTTGACTCCCATGTGATCATGACTGTCATTCGATCACATCATCAGTTTGTATGCATGAGTTGTATTGTCGCTTGTTTGCTTGTGGACGACCAAAAGCTAAGTGGGGAGTGGTTATGTAGGTCAACCGAATGATGTATTTTTATCTCAATTCTTAAGCTTTTAGTGGCGCTTTTATATCAAATTCATGTAATTATGTGATGGAATAGATCAAAAGTTGTAAATAAGTTTTAATTATCTAACCCCATATTTTAGGCTTCTATGCCAAGTATTGTTATCAGAATTATGCAGGGTATCGTTTTTGGCTTTGTTTTGCAGATACCCAGGTTAGATATTAGTTTTGGAAGAGCCTGGAGCAGACCATCAAGCTTTAGAGAGGTTTCTTGTTGAAGAAGTTAAAGAATCAAGCCATGATTAGAAAGTTGGCGCACACCGAGTACACAGACGGTGGACGCCGGAATTTGATAGATGGAAGTCAGAGCAGTATTTAATGATTCTGACTCACCCAGCTACCTGCCAGAAATCGGCACACGCTGAGTGCATAGACGCGGACGCCGAAAAGCCTGGATTTCAAGTTTTAATGCTTATTCTTGACTTTATTTCGAGAGGAGGCAAAAATAACATAACTCTTTCTCTAGACTTGAAGGCACATCCACTTTCAAGGCTCTTCTAGCAAAAATTATCATAATTTTAGCTTTTAAATTGCAAGTGAAAACATTTAGAATTCTTGACTTGATTCCTTGGATGAATTCTAGTTGGAAAAGGTTGTAGCTTTTGGGATACATTCTCTCTATTGGAGTTTTTGAAGGTTGAAATGCAAGTTTTCCTCCTTCAAGTTGTTAGCTTGTGATTGGTATAATTCTTAGCCATTAATTTGATTTAATTGTTCTTATTGTTATGAATTCTAACCTTGATATGTTGGAACTCATAACTATGAGTGGCTAGTTTCACACTAGCCAAGATAATGTGAAGTAAAGGTGGATTCTTTTGATTGTGAATGAGTTGGTAGTTTTGCAATTGAGTTTCTTGTAGTGTTGAGCCTTCTTCTACTTGATATTGTTGATAGAAATCTAGGAAGTAATTAACCCTAGTTTGCACACACACAATTGGTAGAGACCGAAAGGGTATATTGAGTGTGGGAAAGGGGTAAAAGAATCGAAGGTAAAACCGACCTTAAGTGGAATTCGGTTTCTTATCCGAGGGTACCTTCAGCTTGTGTTCAAGTGCTTATCATGTCGAATCATTAGACTTAGGGTACCTAAGTCAAGGAGGAGGCATAGAGTGATCTCATTCATTCGAAAGAAGAGGGATTGCTAGTCGAGGAACACACCGGTCCACACTCTTGAACATCTTTGGAAGGAAGGTAGGTAGCCAAATCTATCATTGTCAAGAAAGTCCATTGGATCAAAGCATTGTCTTGGTTAGTCCCATTTTTCATTTGAGTTTAGCTATATTAAGTGTCACTTATCGTTTGCAAAAATTACAACTTGGATAAAAAAAATATGAACCTAATCGGTGGTTAACCAATACACTCCTTGTGGGATACGACCTTGACTCACCAACTAGGCTACAGTTGACCCGGTACACTACCGGTTAGACTGAACACCCAGTAGGGACACGTCAGCAGCACCACACATCTCTTCTAGAATTGTATTAGTTGCCTCAGATACTTGGATAAGGGTGTTGAGTTGCTGCCCTGAGTAATCCATAATCTCATCCAAGTGTTGAATTTGCTGTGTATGCTCATTCAACATGTCCACCAAAGGTTTGAGGCTTCCCTCAAGTTTGCCTGCTAGGAATTCCAGATTTGTTTGGACATGGTGGGGGATCAGATGTTGTAAGTTGCAGAGTAAATTGTTAAAGGTCAAATTGTAGTGCTTTTAAGGATATATTTCACCTCAATTTCCCCCATATACGTATGATTTTCATAGAATTCGAGGTTTATAGTGAAATATTGAGTGAATGGTGATTTAAAGAGTTAAATATGAAAACGTATCAATTTATACGATTATTTGATTGTTTTATATGGTTTTGGATATTGTTACGTTTTTGTGGTGTTTGGATGCAATGTAGATACATGTTTTTGACTTGGAAGAGGATAAAGATGGAGATAAAGCTTGGAATGAAGCTTTCAAGCAGCCGAACTTCCGATGCAGTTCTTGATATGATATACACTGATTTGACTCTCGACCTCAAGAGAAGATTTGTAGGGATTGAAGAGAGGATTCTACAGGATTTTGAATCACTTCATTCCGACTTATGAGGCCCGAGATATGAGCGTTACAAGTTTGGATGCTGTTGCTGAAACTAGTGGAAAATCCCGAAAATGACTCGTAATACGACGGGCTAATCAAAAAGGCGTTTTCTGAAGAAGAGTCCTTAATGAAAATTGTAGAGTTTTCCGAGGGCTTAATTATGACGTTCGGATCATAATTTTTGGAGGTCTACAACTCAAGATATGAATTTTAGAAGTTTCATTCCTATAAATCCATAATATTCACCGACTTATTCAAATTACCTTATTTCCTTATAAATACAGCCGCATGATCAACCCTAATTATACAACAACACAATTTATTCCAGCCGCATATCATACATATCGGCGGCAGCTCGAGGGCAATTCGAGGAGTTCCAGAGGCCGGTCACCCGAGCCTTGTGCTCGGGTGATCCGGGTTAGATTAGGATGTCGTTTTTCTTCCGTTTTCGATTCATGGATTCAATTATGTACCAAACTACGTGAGTTTATTTATTTAATTTATTCAGTCCTTATTCGTTTTTTATGATCTTTAATTTATTTTGTATCGTTCTATGATTTTGATGCTATTATGTGAATTAGATCGAGAGATCGTTTGCTATTGATACGTTTACAACATACGGAAGTTGCGTAGACTAGATCACCATAGAAAGATAGGATCTTTAATCATTAATGATGACAAATTAATTGGTTAATTATCTAGGTTGTTAGATTCTAAAATACGAGAGTTAACTTTGAATCTACACCGAGTTTTGTTTGGTAAATCGATCTCAACATTCGGAAGATGAGAGATTGATAAATTAGACTCACTAAGGAATTATGAATCCATAGCTTGAGATTAAATTCACTAAGAGATTAGGGATTTGTATCTCGTGTAAAGGTGAAACCACAATTTGAATTAAAATCATGAGATGAACTAGGATTGAAATCACTTGGTTTGTGCACTGTTTGATCCCATGTATCTTTAGTTTAGTTTAGGTTGTGTTATTTTATTTCGTAGGTTAGATTTATTTTAGTTGCTCTTTCATTTATTTTATTTGTTCTTTCGTTTATTCGTTTTTCCTAAGTAACAATTGAAAGGAATTAGTGAAATTAGATTCAACATCCCGATTCCCTGTGGATCGACCCTGTACTTACCCTACTATGCTATCAACTACCCGATATTTGGTCGGTTAGGAGTTAGTTTGCATGTTAAATATAGGTTTATAAATTTTCTTTTTGTTTAGTGATGCAAAATCCTCCCAACAAAAGTGGCGCCGTTGCCGGGGAATCGGTGTTTTGTTGAATTTGGTTGAATTAATTTCTCAATTTTGTTACGTTTTTTTTTATTTTTCGTTTTCAATAAAAGTAGCGTTGAATAAATCGAGAGTTTTTATTTTTGCCGTGTTTCGATGACCGTTAGGTTAAGAATGTGCAAAGAGTTTTTTACTCGATTTGTGAGACGTGAATTATATGTTGTTGCAATCTAGTCTAACCCTCTGTGCTTTAATTTGATGAGGCTGCGATGCTGTGGTTGTTTTGAGTTGATGAACTTTAGGATAATTAGGGTTTTTCGTGTTGTTCTGCGTTTCGTGCATATTCGTTGTTTGGACGAGCGTTCGGGTAAGTGAACGCCCGTCCGCTTCATAATCTGCGGGTGAACGCACGTCCGGTATGTTGGACGTTCGTCCGTTCCGAAATTTTCAATCTGCTCGATTTGAAGAATCGGACGGGCGTCTGTAATTCTAAACGCCCGTCCGGTCGGTTTCAAGGCGGACGAGCGTCTGCAAAGTGGAACGCCCGTCCAGTTCTGAACGCTAAGTGAACGTTCGTCCGGGGTTCAGTCCAGGTTCTGGTTTTTCTTGATTTTATTTTTAATGCTTTTATTTGATGTGGATTTTTCATTCGAGCTTCTGTGGCTAATTGATGTTTACATAGATGTCCTGAACTTATATGTTTTTACCTTTCCATCTATGAATCCATGTTAGATAATTGATCAATTCTTTATATATGATTCATCTATGCAAGTTATAGTCACTGTCGGTTCTCGTATGCTATAACTGTTCTTATTGTTATTTAGTAGCTAATGTCGGTTTCCGTATGCTGTGATGAATCTTTTAAGCTTTGAGACTTATGTGCTTCCTTGTTGTTTTTGTAGTTCATATGGGTAGCTACTGTCGGTTTTCCGTATGCTACGTCCAAATCCATATGAGTTATATCTCGTTTAGTATAGCTAATCGTTGGTTTCCATAATGCTATCACCTTTGATGAGTCTTAAAGCGCGTCTACACCGCATGTAATGAACAAGATCGTCGTTTATCGTAACTTTGTCATTATCGGTAGACGTTTATTATATACATGTCATGCTTTGCAAATGAGTGGGCTAGTTTTCTTTCTTTTATTTTCTTTTATTTTTGCATATCATGTAGTTGCATGTCATCTAGTTGCATTGTTTTTTTATTTTTCTTTTATTTTTCCTGAGTGTAGTTAACTGTCGGTTTCCGTAATACTACCTCGTTTTTTTTTATGATGGTTACTGTTGGTTTTCCATATACCATCATTATTTTAGTATTGCATATCACGTAGGTTGCATTGTAATTTTTATCCATTTAGATTTCACCTAGCCTACTATTATTCATATGTGCTTTATTGTGAGTTACTGTCGGTTTCCGTCGCTCACATTTTTATTGATGAACTTTATAAGCTTCTGTGGCTTACGCTTAGATGTCCTGTGTTTTACCTGGTTGGTAATTTTTCCATCTGAGCTATTCTATCCTGTGCTTATATCTTCTCTTTCACTCTCCTGTTGTTATATTTCTCCCCTATCCCCGAGGTATTTCATGTTTGTCAAGTGTGCAGGGTGTTTGCATTAGCAATTGTGCGCTTTTAGATGAGGCCAGTTTTCCGGTGGATGGTCCACGGTTCTTCGCTTTCATCCAGCATTTCTGGATCTGACTCATGACCACTTCCAGACTTGCACCTTCGAACTACAATCAGCTAAGTACTTTATCTTTTCTTTAATTCTTCACAACTTGAGGACAAGTTGCAATCTAAGTGTGGGGGAGAGGATGGTTTATATGTATCTATGAGTCGTTTGCTCAATTTCTGTTATACTTCTATAAAAAAGTGCTAAATTTTCAAAAAAAATTTGTTTAGTCCTGAGTAACATTTCACTGGCATGCTAGTTTTATAATCTGGCACCCTTTAGTTGTTATCAGTAGTCATATCATGTTTAAGAATAGGTTTGGTCGATTCGATACCCACTTGAACTTCATTTCACGAACCTATTAGATGAAGAGCCAAATATAGAATAGTTTCCGGTTAGTTAAAGGAAAGTCAATTCTTGATACGAGATAACACTTATTTAGCATTAATGAAAGTTAAGAACTTGTGCTATACTCACGCTTAGAATCTCGGTACCTTAGTGTTCTTGAGAACTTTGAGAGTCTTGAATGTGTTAGAAATATATTTGACCGAGAGTTTCCAAAGAGTTTGAAAAATATAAAAATATATATATCTATAAATAATAAATGAATAGAATTTCTTTGCGGGAATTTTGTTTGTAACTATCACCTCGAGTCCATTTGGATACCGCCCCAATTGGGGAGTGTGGTTTACCTTGGACGATAAGGGATTGAGTGATCTCGGGGTGACGCGCTCTAATGTAGGGGAGTGTGTTATACTTTTGAGACGCGACGATAGGAAATATAAAATATACGCTTTTTGGAACACTAAGTCAAGTTGATCTAAACCCAGTAGAGACCCGAGAGGTATTTTCTTGGCACTAAGTAAAGGAGTTTAATTGTGAGTTGGTTACTATGTTCTTGGTAATTAGTTTTTGTTAGGTAAGTGCTGTAGATAGAATGAAGTTTTCGTTTAGTTGACCGGATAGCTGTTAGTGCTTGATGTATTATATCAAGAGAGGATCGGTGGAAGTTTAGTAAGTTCTGCACACACATCACCGAGTGAGGTCGATTTGCTAAATACTAGCTTATCATGATTTTGACTATATCTCGTGTCAGGTTATGTGGATTCTTGATAGTATGTTCTTGTTTTGTCTTGCTCGGGACGAGCAAGGTTTAAGTGTGGGGGAGTTGTTAAAGGTCAAATTGT
Organism: Gentiana straminea; assembly: GCA_036785695.1. Taxonomy (NCBI): domain Eukaryota; kingdom Viridiplantae; phylum Streptophyta; class Magnoliopsida; order Gentianales; family Gentianaceae; genus Gentiana; species Gentiana straminea. Next base: position 4,865,610 of record JAVUPR010000224.1, on the reverse strand, counting down.
AGTGCTTTTAAGGATATATTTCACCTCAATTTCCCCCATATACGTATGATTTTCATAGAATTCGAGGTTTATAGTGAAATATTGAGTGAATGGTGATTTAAAGAGTTAAATATGAAAACGTATCAATTTATACGATTATTTGATTGTTTTATATGGTTTTGGATATTGTTACGTTTTTGTGGTGTTTGGATGCAATGTAGATACATGTTTTTGACTTGGAAGAGGATAAAGATGGAGATAAAGCTTGGAATGAAGCTTTCAAGCAGCAGAACTTCCGATGCAGTTCTTGATATGATATACACTGATTTGACTCTCGACCTCAAGAGAAGATTTGTAGGGATTGAAGAGAGGATTCTACAGGATTTTGAATCACTTCATTCCGACTTATGAGGCCCGAGATATGAGCGTTACAAGTTTGGATGCTGTTGCTGAAACTAGTGGAAAATCCCGAAAATGACTCGTAATACGACGGGCTAATCAAAAAGGCGTTTTCTGAAGAAGAGTCCTTAATGAAAATTGTAGAGTTTTCCGAGGGCTTAATTATGACGTTCGGATCATAATTTTTGGAGGTCTACAACTCAAGATATGAATTTTAGAAGTTTCATTCCTAAATCCATAATATTCAGCCGACTTATTCAGCCGCCTTATTTCCTTATAAATACAGCCGCATGATCAACCCTAATTATACAACAACACAATTTATTCCAGCCGCATATCATACATATCGGCGGCAGCTACGAGGGCAATTCGAGGAGTTCAAGGCCGGTCACCCGAGCCTTGTGCTCGGGTGATCCGGGTTAGATTAGGATGTCGTTTTTCTTCCGTTTTCGATTCATGGATTCAATTATGTACCAAACTACGTGAGTTTATTTATTTAATTTATTCAGTCCTTATTCGTTTTTTATGATCTTTAATTTATTTTGTATCGTTCTATGATTTTGATGCTATTATGTGAATTAGATCGAGAGATCAGTTTGCTATTGATACGTTTACAACATACGGAAGTTGCGTAGACTAGATCACCATAGAAAGATAGGATCTTTAATCATTAATGATGACAAATTAATTGGTTAATTATCTAGGTTGTTAGATTCTAAAATACGAGAGTTAACCTGAATCTACACCGAGTTTTGTTTGGTAAATCGATCTCAACATTCGGAAGATGAGAGATTGATAAATTAGACTCACTAAGGAATTAGGAATCCATAGCTTGAGATTAAATTCACTAAGAGATTAGGGATTTGTATCTCGTGTAAAGGTGAAACCACAATTTGAATTAAAATCATGAGATGAACTAGGATTGAAATCACTTGGTTTGTGCACTGTTTGATCCCATGTATCTTTAGTTTAGTTTAGGTTGTGTTATTTTATTTCGTAGGTTAGATTTATTTTAGTTGCTCTTTCGTTTATTTTATTTGTTCTTTCGTTTATTCGTTTTTCCTAAGTAACAATTGAAAGGAATTAGTGAAATTAGATTCAACATCCCGATTCCCTGTGGATCGACCCTGTACTTACCCTACTATGCTATCAACTACCCGATATTTGGTCGGTTAGGAGGTAGTTTTGCATGGTAGTATAGGTTTATAAATTTTCTTTTGTTTTAATGATGCAAAATCTCCCCAACATAAATTGCCTTACCTCTCCATGACTTCATCTTGAACATTGATATGACTGATGAGTGCTTCAAACTTGTGATGGAGAGAGGTTTCATCACTTCTTACAGCAGTTTTATGATTTTGCCTGCTTAGAAATTGCATTTCCATGTCCACTATTAGAGGGTTGATGTCCAGAGTGAAAGTTCTATTTGGATCTTCCTCTATTGGTGCAGATGCATCAGCCTGTTCTCCATCTTTTTCTTCTTCTTGTTCTTTTTCTTTGTCTTCTCTTTCTTATTCTTTTTCCTCTGCTTCTTCAGCAATCTCATGATCAGAGAGAGATTATTGAAGATCACTTGCAATTCCTAGTCTTTGGGAGGACTGCCCTTCTTCTCCATATGCTGGAGACTCAACTACTTCTGATGGTGTTCCACTTTGATCAATGCTCGGGGTTTTGACATGTTCGGTAGAGTGAGTTTGATCAGCTGGCTCACTCGGTTGTTTATCAACTTTGCTGATGCTCCTGAGAATCACCTCTTGGATCGTCCGGTCATCATCAGATAAGTCCATCTTTTCTTGATCATCCTCAAGATGATCTCCTACATGTTGTTATTCTTCATCCTCAGTAGTTTCTTCTTCCTCAATCTCTTCCTCTTCAGATGGGGTAAGATAATACACTTCCTCACCTTCTTGCAGAAATGTGCTTTCCTCCTGTTTCTCTTACGTATCATCACTGATTTCAAGGGGGCTATCCTTGTTACTGGGTAGACTCTTTTGTTGTCCTTGTGCTGTTTGGGATCTGGTTCTCCTCCCAACTCCTGATCTACTGCTCTCAGGCTCCTTCCTTTTCTGTCTAGTTGTGGGTTGTGGTTTCTAGGAGGCCTTAACATAGGTAAACATTACCTTGGCCTTGTGCAGTGGATGCACATAGATGGGTTTCACTTTGAACCGATAGAACATATGTTGAAGGGGAATCCCATATGATTTCCTTTCCCAGAAATCACCTTTCTTTTGCAAATTCTTGCTTGGTGCGGTAATGGCCAGATCATTTTCCTTTTGAATTTGATGCTTCAATCTATTGAAGATAAATTGTGACCACTTGAAAGGAATACATTGATGGATGATAGCCATCAATTTTACTTTGAGCTCTGTCATCTTCTTCATGGAGCCTTTATCCCCTTCAAGGTTTCAGGTTATTACCTGAGCAAACTCAGAAAAGGGGCGCTTGAGTGATGATCTAGGGAAGTTGTATTTCTTGTTGTGCCTTATTGGGTTCTTGGCAATTTCCATCCAGAATGCATTGATGTTGATTTTCATCTTCTTCGTATCGACGGGACCAGTGTTGGATAGAGTCAGGAATCTGTTGAGGAGACCAGGAGTGATAACCACTTCTTTGCCAAACCATGTACTTACAATACAATCTGGGTGAATTTTCTTCTTGCTGGGTACAAACTTTGCATTCTTCCAAAACGCAATCAAGGTCTCGTAGCATATTCCAGTGATTGGGGGTTTAAGAATGTCATCAGTCCCAGACTTATGCAACCATCAACTAATCTTTGTGCTTGTGGATCACTTTCACAGAAGGGTAGATACTGCTCAGGACGGAAAAATGATCCACTGATGATGGATTTATCATAATATTTTTCTGTTTGAAAGATTGAAGAAGATGATGCCATTGTTTTGAAGTGTTTGAGATTTGGAAAAGCTTCGATTTTTCAGAGAAAATAGGGTTTATGAATTGCAATAGCATAGAAATTTTCAAAAAATCTCTAAGTGTGGTTTATATATGTGAATATTGTGTGGTGTACGGTTAAATATGGAAGGATTTGGTGATGTAATGGTGTGATTTTGTGTATATAAATAATGGCATTTGAGTGTAGTAGGGGAGAGGATTGAGGTATGTAATGATAAATCCCAGGATTCGAGGCGTTGCCGTCATTCCTGTAATTCAAAAATAATATAGTTACCTCCACGATTATAAACCAATCTCCACGTGGGTGATCTTCCATATGATTATTCTCCATTAATTCTCTGATTTTCCACATTTGTAAGTCTGATTTTGTTTATACTTCACTTTGCTTTTGTCTCTAACATATTTATCGGTGGAGCAACCTAGCTGGTCATTAGTCCGGTGTAGTGACTCCTTTACTGAGCTGGTGCATAAAATTGTTCCTAACAATCAGTGAAGTTGACTTTACTGGATACCAGTGCCTTACCTTCCAGGTGAGCTCACTTGAAATGGTAAAGGTTCAGTCAACTGGTGAAGTCACTTAGCTGATTACTCCAGTTAACTGCTCTTTGTGACTTAATCGATTTCAATCATTCCCAACTCAGTTCTCAACTTGCAAAATCTTTCATGACTGAGTGGTTTAGAGAAAATATCAGCCAATTGATATTCAGTTGGTATGTATCTGAGCATAACATCACCCTTTTCAACATGATCTCTGATAAAGTGATGTCTCACATCAATATGCTTTGTTCTTGAGTGCAATACTGGATTTTCAGGGATAGATATTGCACTTTTGTTACTACACATAATTGGAATTGTCTTCTCCTCCATTCCATAGTCCCTTAGTTGTTGTCTGATCCACAACAATTGTGCACAGCATCTACCTGCTGCTATATATTCTGCTTCAGCTGTTGATGTGGATATAGAGTTTTGCTTTTTGCTAAACCATGATACTAGTCTGCTGCCTAGCATTTAACAAGTTCCGGATGTGCTTTTTCTAACAATCTTGCATCCAACATAGTTTGAGTCTGAATATGATATTAGTTTGAATCCTCCAACTTTTGGATACCAAATTCCTACATTGATTGTTTGCTTCAAATATTTGATGATCCTTTTGGCTGCTAGTAAGTGAGATTCCTTAGGTTGGGCTTGGAATCTTGCACATACTCCAACTGCAAATGCTATATCAAGTCTGCTTGTAGTTAGATAGAGTAGAGATCCAATGATCCCTCTATAAAACTTTTGATCAACATCTTTTCCAGCTTCATCTTTCCCAAGATAACTCTTGCACACATTGGTGTATCTGTTGTGCCACTTGTATGCATGCCATATTTGTGTATCAAGTCTTTTGTATACTTGCCTTGATTGATAAAGGTGACATCCTTCATTTGGTTCACTTGTAAACCAAGAAAGTAATTGAGTTCTCCCATCATACTCATTTGAAATTTGCTCTTCATCAAATTTTCAAACTTTTCACAAAGCTTTTCATCTTCTGATCCAAAGATGATGTCATCAACATAGATATGAAGTAACAATATGCTTGTACCTTCTTCTAGCTTGAAGAGAGTCTTGTCAATAGTTCCTTTGTTGAATCCATTGTTGATTAGGAATTATGACAGTGTCTCATTCCAGGCTCTGGGTGCTTGTTTGAGTCCATATAGTGCCTTTTTGAGCTTGTACATTTTATCTTCCTTCCCTTTGAGTTGGAAACCAGGAGGTTGTTCCACATATACTTCTTCTTCCAAAAGTCGATTCAAAAATGCACTCTTGACATCCATCTGATAAACTTTGAAATCTTTATGTGTTTCAAAAGCTAGAAAGAGTCTGATTGCTTCCAATCTTGCTACTGGTGCAAAGGTTTCATCATAATCTATTCCTTCTGCTTGAGAGTTGGCTTTTACAACTAGCTTTGCTTTGTTGTTGACAACTGTTCCTTGTTCATCCATCTGGTTTCTGAATACCCATTTTGTTCTAATGATGTTGGCCATGTCTGGTATGTCAACAAGTTCCCAGACTTCATTTCTCTCAAATTCATTGAGCTCTTCTTGCATGGCTGTAATCAAATCAGCATTTTAAATTGCATCATCTATATTTTTGGGTTCCACCTGTGATAGAAAACAAGTTAGCATTCTTTCTAGTTGTCTTCTAGTTCTAACTCTTGTATGAATATCTCCAATGACTTGTTCTTCAGGATGATCTCTCAGCCAGTTCAGGTCAGGTTGAAGTTGCTCTTGATTTGGTTCTTCTACAACTACAGCTTGTGCATCAACTTCATGTTCTTTTGTTGGTGCCTCAAGTGTTGTGTTGAATGGTGCATCATCTTGATTGCCAAAGGTGTGATCCAAATTCATATGGACTTGTCTTGGTGAAGTTTCTTCTTCAAGATCTTGTAGACTTCCACCATTTGTGTTTGGTTCATAAAAAATTACATTAAATGACTCTTCAATCATTAAGGTTCCTTTGTTGAGTACTCTGAAGGCCTTGCTGGTGTCCGAGTATCCCATGAAAATTCCTTCATCAGCTTTTTCATCAAAAGTATGTAACTAATTCCAATTTAAAACAAAACATTTAGATCCAAACATATATAAATGTGAAATGTTATGTTTTCTTTCATTCCAAATTTCATAAGGTGTTTTTCCATGATGTTTGTTGATGATTGATCTGTTTTGAGTATAGCAGCCCAAAATCTCTTTGGTAAGCATGCTTCTTTAATCATTGTCCTGTCTGCTTCTTTAAGTGTCCTATTTCTTCTTTCTGCTACACCATTTTGTTGTGGAGTGCCTTGATGCTGACAATTGATGTAGTACTCCATTCTCTTCACAATGTGTTCTGATAATTTCACTTAGGAACTCTGTGCCTCTATCTGATCTTATCTTGATGATCTTTAGTTCTTTTTCATTTTGAATCTTCTTAGCAAATCTCGTAGCTTTTTGAGTGTCTCTCTTTTCTTGTTCATGAATATGGTCCAGGTGAATTTGGAAAAGTCATCCACCACCACTAGTGTGTACTTCTTTCCACTTACACTTACTGGTGTGACTGGTCCAAAAAGGTCCATATGCAGTAGGTGTAAGATCCTTGTTGTAGATTGATAGGGCTTTGAGTTGAATGAGCTTTTGTTCTGCTTTCCTTTTTGACATGCATCACAAAGACATTCCTTTTTGAATGTAATCTCTGGATGGCCTTCAACTAGCTTGTTCTTTGACAATTTTTTGATGGTCTTGAAGTTGAGATGGTTCAGTCTTTTATGCCAAATCCAGCTTGTTGATTGCTTATTTTTGACAAGTAAGCAAGTCTCTGCTTTTGTTGTCTTCCAATCTACCACATACATGTTGTCTTCTCTTTTTCCTACAAGTACTACTGTGCTTGTTTGGTTATGAATCACTTTGCATCCTTCCTTGCTGAAGTGCACATTGTAGCCTTTGTCACAGAATTGACAGATTCTTAGAAGATTGAAGTTCAATCCTTTAACATAAGCCACATTCTGAATCTTCAGGTTGTTCTTGAGCATTGTGCCTTCCTCTTCATTTTGCCGGGGTTTTCTTTGCCTCCAAATGTAACTTTAGGTCCATCAAAAGCTTTAAAGTCAATCAACCATCCTTTATTCCATGTCATGTGTCTGGAACATCCACTGTCTATGTACCAGACATCCTACAAAACAAGTAAAGTATGTTTAGGTACCAACACTGTTTGGGTCCATACCTGTTAGCAGTCATGCCTCCTATTCCAAGTGTGTATCCAAAGGATCCTCTTCTTGGATTGTTGAAATCATCAACTTCATACATGTAAGGCGTGGTAGAATAACTTCTAATATTTCTACTAAAGATATTTTAATACTTTTCTCTACTTCTTGGTGCATTTGCAACCTTTTTCACACTCCAATATGTAGGAGGAAACTTATTTTCATGTTGCCTCTTGTGTCTAGAAACATGCCTTGTTTTGCTATTCCTAAACACAAGTTGCATATCATGAAATGGTTTCTTCTTGTATGTTGGGGTGCAACATTCCAATCATCCTCTGAAGGGTAAAGTCTCCATTTACCTTTCAGTGGGCCTTTGCCTTTAATTTGCTGGCTTGATGATTTACTTTGCTATTTTACTACACTTGGTTTTGACTTCACTGGTGCAGGATGAGTAGTTGAAACCATGGTCTGTCCTTTTCAGAATTTGGGTCCAGTTTTGGTCCTTGATTCAGAATTGTGTTGTCCATTGTTTCTTTCCTCATCCTGACTGTTGTAGCCAAGACCAGATCTGGATCCAAATTTTTGTGAGGGTTTGTAAGCTGGTGCACTGAGTGGTGTAGTGGTGCTCTTAACTGGTAGGGAGATTTTCTCAGCTGATCTTTCAACATTAGATGAATGATCATTTGTTGCTTGTTGATCAATTGAGTGAACTTCCTTACTAGTTGGTTCAACTTTCAGTTTATCCAGTTATTTCTTTAATCTTCTATTCTCTTCTCTTAGATTATCACATTCTTGTTCTAGAATTTCATGATTTGTTTGAATCTCTTCAAATTTACTCTTGAGATTTTGAATTAGGCTTGAAAATCCAAAAGGAGAGTTGAAGATTGTGCAGTGTCAGATGTGGATGCACTTGATGGGTATGAACTAGATATTACCGCTGTTTCATCAATTTCCTTAGCCATAAGGCATAGATATGCTTTGTCATTGTATGAGCTGTCCGCTTCATCATCATCTAAATCATTATCAGATGATCCATCATTCTTTTCACTGCTGGTTTCAGCTTTGAGTGCCTTCTTGCTCCTTATCTTTTCAGTTGTTTTGTACTTCTTCTTTTCCTTGCCTTTATCTTTTTCTTCAGGACAATATGCCTTGAAGTGACCTTTCTTCTTTCAATTGAAGCATCTGTATTCATCGTCCTTTTTCTTCACGTCTTTTCTTGAGCTTGACTTCTTGTTTGATAATGAACTTCCTCTGAATTGCTTCTTCTTGCAAAACTTGTCAAAATGTTTAATCAGTAAAGAAATCTGTTGTTAGCTCCTGTGTCTCTGTGCTACTTGTATAGCCATTTTGATTTGCTAGGGTGCAACCAGTTCACTGGTCTTGTGTGCCTCTGCTGGTGCACTGCCTTCACCATTTAACACCAAATTCATGAGCCTTTAATTGAGACATCAGAGTTAAAGTATCAGTATTTGCAAGATTTATTGTGCCTCTGAGTACTGATGTGATGATCTTCCATCTTTCAAGTAGACCTCTAAAAAATTTCAGGCAAACTTCTTTCTGTGTGTATGTATGTCCAAGCTGTTGTAGTTCACTGATGATACTTGAAAATCCGTTATCCATTTGATCAATTGATTCACTAGTCTTCATTTTAAAGTTTTCAAATTTCAGTTTTGCAATAGATAATTTGTTTTCTTTGACTGCTTCTGATCCTTCATTGATCAGTGCTAATTTATCCCACATCTCGTTTGCTGTTTTACAGTCTTTGATTCTCATGAACATATTACTGTCCAGAGTCTTTAAGATCATGTCTCTTGCAACATAATCGAGATTTGCATTTCTTCTGTCACCCTTGGTCCAATCTTTCTTTGGTTTGTCTATTTCCTTCCCTTGATCTGCTCCTGTGGCTATCACAGTTGTGATCTTGATTGGGCCATCATTGATTACATCCAATATCTCTCATAAGTTGCTGCAAGATGAGACAACATTCTTATTTTATATTCATCGAAATTATCTGCATTGAATACATGTACTTTAGTCATGAAATTTAAGGAATCCATAAGTACAAATAAAAGATATATTTAGAAAACACAAATTTGAAAACTACTTTGAAAATATGTGATCTCCTTGTTACCAGAAATCAGATCTGAACAGATTCTGATACTAGGAACACTGCTCAAATACCAATTGTTGGTCCCAGAGAAGGGTAAAAATATAGTCAGAGGGGGGGAATGACTATACTAGAGTTTCAAAAACATTTCTCAATATAAAACCTTTTGTGCAGTGGATAAGTCCCTTCTAAAAGTATTGGTTCAAAGTAGGATATGCAGTCACAGATATAATATGCAATAAAGTAAGTGCAGTAAAGTAAAGTGCTGAAAGTAAAATAGACATAAAGGTTTATAGTGGTTCAGGGTGGTGTAATCCCTTAATCCACTCTTCTCATGTGATGATTGGAGGAATTCAATATTGTTTTCACATATACAATAGCAAGATTGTCCCTGAATACACAAGTTTCATAATCTCCAAGACTATCACTCACTGGCTTCAAAAGCTTCAGTGACTCAGTCTTCAACACTGCTCATTGGGAACAAATCCTTCAGCAGCTATCACAAACACAACTCCTTCTCAGATGGCTTTGATTCAGTTGCTTAACTGGTGCGAATTTGATTCACCGATTCTGTTGATCAATCTCAGTACTAGATGTGGAATTTGAGTTCAGATTGCTGAGTTGATCTCTATATTTTTCCTTTGAGTTAAGATAGAAGGCTTTTCAAATTGACAGAGTTTCTGCTTGTTCTTATCAGATTCAATCGTCTTTTCCTTTCGGTCAATTCCTTCTATTTATAGCCTTGATAATCCTTGAATTGAATTTTCGTCCGTTGCCTATTTAATGTAGGTAATAATCCTTGATTTAATTCTTGATTCCCCCTCAATTATATTCTTCTTGATTTCAGCGATTGGATTTTTTCAAAGGTCTATCAATAAATATGTCCTTGATTGATTCTTGATTGATTATGCATTCAATGCTTGATCCTCTGAATCTTCCTTATTTTCCATAATATGAATAAGTATAAATGATATAACTTAATCAGTTGTTCCTTTGCTTGCCTACTTCTTGAATGGTTGAGTGTTTCTGTTGACTTAGCTGTTTAGTTCTTCCTTCACTGCTTTGTTTTTACTAAGCCGATAGTCACTTCACTCTGCCGGTTCACTGCTTTCTTGATTTTTTTGTGTTTACAAGCTTCCTTGTATTTCAATGATCTTTGATTTGGGTGAGATCAGTGTACACCATATTTAACAATGAATTTCATCACTTGAAATATATCTTTGACTTATCCAAGGTCATCACATACTTCCCAGGTTATAAGTCAGATCATATGTCTTCATGCTTCTCTGCTGGTACTTGGCTGCTTTTGCTCTGCCGGATTTCTGTTTTACTTAGTCATCCTACCAACTAGTACAATAATTTTCTGACTCAACTTATACAACATATCAGACTCTAAGTAAAGACTTATACAGAGATTTCTAACTAATTTCAGGCTTGCTATAACAGCTACTATGGCCATCATCAAACATAATAAAAATGTTCCTATCATTCATAATAAATACCACCATATTAATTTACCACTATAACACTTTATAGTCGAGATAAACTTTCCTTATTCGGTTATCACTATAACCGTATTTTAATCAGGCTAGATGTTCTTATGTGTGTGACCCGATAGGCTTCTGAATATGTTGGCCATAGACATAAAGTGCATTTACTAAAATACCATTCATACCTAACGATCATGAAATAGCGTCTAGCAACACATCGTGATCCTCAATCATCGGAAGAGTCAAAAGCAAACTACTACCTATCATGTGAAACAGTTACCGTGCAAAATAGAATACCATCGCTGTATAATATCCATACAATCGTATCTCGATTGTCAATACATCAAAGATCGTATCTTATAATCTAGATCATTCTCTCGGAATAACTCACTTACTACCACTTTGCAAAGTTTCACGAGAGCCAGGCATTCCTTATAAGAAGGCCATTTCGGATATTTACTCCTACTTTTAGGATACACAATTTCTGGACGAGCAACGTAAATCCTACGCATGCTTCAGTATCATACCCAAGTACTACCGCATGATCACCCCAATGCTAGGCTAAACATCAATAGTGTCAAAGCATGACAATCCACACTGTGATGCCATGAAGACTCCGGTCTTAGGATAATTACACAACTGCCACATACTGCGACACTTAATATAAGTGGGTCAGTCTAACGTATGTATTCTCTAATACATATCCACGTACAGTCCAAGTGCCTCTACACTTCGATAGACGAGATCTATCCATATCTTCAATAAGATAGAATACATGAAATAAATGCTAGTCTAATCATACTATTAATGTAATATTTAATAGCACATACGACTAGAGACTAAGTATCAAACATATTAAAGTGATTAGATATCTCATCAACCATAATCACTATCATGGTTTCAATATCAAATTTAATACTAAGGACATTACTATATTAAATAGCATAATTGGTTTATAAAGAAAAACTAAATATATAATAACAAAAGTGTCTTTTATTAATCATAATAAACTTATTACATGAACTAAATAGACTGTAAATGACCCGATCCGGTTCAACGCGATTGGGTTTATGACACTATTTCAACAAATGAAATGCTGGAACTAGCAGTTATAGTGAAAAGCAAAAGATGTTTAGAATTAAATGTATAGGATTTACTTGAGTCTTATTATTGTATAGGTTATATCATACAAGCATTGTATTAGATATTTTTAGTTGAGTCAAGGACTCATGCCGAAATTGGTATCTAAAAATGGTTCGCTGAGGGTTCAAACTCAGTTGATCGTTTACAAGATTGAAGACTCAAGGCTGAGGGAACAAACTCAGTTATGAAAGATGAGGGACCGGACTCAGCTTTGAAGACTGAAGAACTGAGGGTTCAAACTCAGTTTATAAAGACTAAACGCCGAGACTATAAGGTTAGAATTCAGGTAAGTCTGTGATGGCTTGAACTGACTTTATAGATCTTATATAGAAGATCTGAGTTATGTAAGGACAATGTAACTTAGTTATTTTGATGAGATAACAATGGTGTACTATGATCTCACAAATAAATGATCAGATGAAAAACTAAGAGTACTTAGTTTATGAAGAAGAGTAAAAATTGAGTTAATGCTCCTTAAGCAGTTAAAAACTGAAAACTAAGAATACTCATTTTTAACAGAAAGCAAGTGAGCTAATCAGTTCTATGAAGAAAATCGGAACGTTCGATATCAAGCTTTCTGGTTGGCTGACAGTCTGACATGTCAGAAAGGACATTGAACTTTCTTACACTGATAGAATATTCCTAGAATCCAAGGTGAACGTTAATTTCAAAAAGATGACCATTGGATTTCACCCAATCAATAGAGGACTAGGCATCAAGGATCAAACACCTTTTGCGCACCGAATATACTAGTATCGAGCCTAAGTTCTACAAACATTTGTGAAGTAATTGCTATCATTTTGAGTTTACAAGTTACATCAAAAAAATCTTCAAAGTTTGCAATCAAGATCAATCAAGAACCAACCCTTCAAGATTCTACAAGTCCGAATCATTTACTTGATTCAAACCCAACTTTGATTTTATCAAAGGTATGGACTGCTAAGCATCCGGTCTAGGGTGTCAAAGACAGTTGTTTGTGAAGCATCGTCGTTTGTCTTCGTGTTTCAGGCATGATTGGGATCTTGATCAATTACCAGTAGAGACATTCCATCTAGTGCCAATTGCCGATGCCGGAAATCATCTAATATGAATCCGGGTTGTATTTCCTAGTGACAATTAATCAAAGATCCAAAACATATGAAAAATAAGAAAATAAGGGGGTGGTTGTTTTGTGTGTTTAGACTGAGCTTGAGAATTTTAATCCCAAGTTGCCTACGTATCCTGTGAGTATTCAAGAATCAAGTCTGCCGTAGTTATTGGGATTGTTTATATAGAGGGTCATATGCCCTAGGCATGCATGTGCCGTGTCCATTATGGACCCTATTTCGCATCCCTAAAGGAATAGCTTTAACCGCGTTTATCCCGTGAATTTAGGAAAAGATCACGATGCTTTAAATATAGGATCAGAGCCTCTATGGTTTAGGATTCTTTCCATAATTATCTTTCTAATAGGCACGTGTGTTAGGTAAAAGGGGTAGCTCAGGTTGACCTGCCCCGAGCTCCCAAGGCCGTTACGGCCGAACTGTACTAACCTAGCTCCGTTGCGCCTCGACCGACCTATGGTGGACTGGGGAGTGAGTCAGACCGATCTCCCACCTAGGGTGTCGATCTTCCCTTAGGCTTTTAAGTGGGGCTCCTAGCCCTCAACATTTGTACAATCACTCTCTGTATCATTTAATGCTGAGTAGAGTTGAGGATGACACGTGGCCGGGGGCCGACCCGACCTCCGTCAATCAACGATCTCTCTATCTATTCGATCGGAATCGTTAAAATAAACGGCATTGTTTCATTTGCCTTGCTCAATCTGGAAAAAGGAAAAAACAGCTGCCAGAAATCTTAAAATTTTGGGTGTTGATATCAGCATATGGAGGGGCGAGTGGAATTGTGAGTTAGGGTTAGCGAATAATTTGGGTATTGGTGTGCACCATATATACAGGAGCGAAGAAAGAAACAACAAAAAAAACAAAAACCAAAAAAAAAAATTTGGCAAAGAAATTTGGTTCAGGAACTTCGTGGAATTTTCGTCTATTCGAAAATATGTTTGTACATCTAGTTTTGCAAAGACTATTAAAAAATAACTGTTGTCGTTTTGACTTTAGCAATGAAATAACTTAAAAGAACATTTGCTAATATTAATGAAGATTGCTCTCCTAATAACAATAAGAATTATGTTTTAAAAGTCATTCATGTGTCACACATGTATATTTCTACATAGCCATTTAATTATAAATAATCAAATCTCTACATTTCTAAGATATTTTATTTATTTATTTATAAAATGAATTTAATTTCGAGACAAATACATTACGTGACATTTATATTATGTCACATAAAATTTTTATTTCTACAAATGCCCCCTCGAGACTTGTTGTTTGTTCCGGTAAAATTATACCGTAACGACGAGTCTCGACTTTATAACCTTTTTTTTTTTTTTTTTTTTTTTTTTTTTTGAGCAACAAACCTTTTTTGCATTCTGTTTTCTCTTTTTCTTCTTTTTTTTTTATTTTTATTTTTATTTTTTATTTTACGTGGACAAAGTAAAAGAAAGAAAAGGAAACCAACCCCTTTTCTTTTAAGTCGGCAACGCACCCCTTTTTCTTTCCTTATTTTTTTTTTTTTTTTTTTTTTTTTTTTTTTTTTTTTTTGTTAAATCAATCACAATTGAGTAATTTTTGTCCCCATTCGCTTAGAAGAGCCTTGATTCTTTCCATCTTCTCCTATATAAAGAATCCTTCACCTCTCTTTCAAGCACACCAATTCTTCTTCAACCCAAAAGAGTCAAGGAAACTGAGAGTCTCAGGCATTCCTCCTCTTTAGTTGGCTAACTGGCCATGTCGACTGCTGATTGGAAGTCGATTGTCATTTTTTCTTGACTTTCGTCTTTCTCGTCGGCGGTTGACTAAAAGTCAAATTTTTTTTTTTTTGTCTTGTTTTTTTGTTTAATTATTTTTCCTCGCTTTGCGCAGGGGTAACCGGAGGCCATATTGGTGGTTGTCAAGTTTTGAGGTTGCCTACCTCACCACTTAGAGATTAGAAGCCGTTTTGAGGTTACCTTGCCTCACCACTTTGAAGATCGAACCGGTTTCGAGGTTGCCATTATCTCACCATTTTGAAGATCGAAGAAGCTTCGAGGTTGCCTTCACTCTCACCATTTTGAAGATCGAAGCATTTTCGAGGTTGCCTTTACCTCACCATTTTGAAGATCGTGGCGAGTTTCGAGGTTGCCTTTACCTCACCATTTTGAAGATCAGAAACATCTTCGAGGTTGCCTTTACCTCACCATTTTGAAGATCAGAAGCAGTTTCGAGGTTGCCTTTACCTCACCACTTTGAAGATCAGAAGCAGTTTCGAGGTTGCCTTTACCTCACCACTTTGAAGATCGAGATGGCCATCTTCAAGGACATTACCGAGAGGGCAAGACATATCTGGTTGTTCTACGCGATGCGCATGCTAAGGCGTAGTCCGGGATCAAGCTCCAAGTATGTCCGTCTATCCGCGATTCGTCTATCGAGGACCTTCCACCTCGCGACAACAAGGAAGCATCACAACTCTACGGCGAGCTCCCACGAACACGAGGCGACCCGTCCTACACCTTGCGCTCTCCGCTTACCGGCGGGGATGCTCGAAAGCATGAATTTTCGACTTTGGGCCATCGAATTATTTCCATCGAATTATTTCCAATGAAGTGCGTTGGGGAAGCCGGCTCAAAACGCAAGGGTCCTTCGTTCCCTCGGACCTTTACCGTGGGTGGCTTGAAGATGTGCTTTCCCGCAATCATGAGTTACTCAAACAAATTGGCTCCTCGCCACGATGCTTTGTATGCTTCAATGTTCACTTATGCGAGAGATCATCATGTGATTCGGGCCTTTTGTGAAGCATGGTGTCCTGAAACCAACACACTTCATACCGACGTTGGGGAGTTGTCCATTTCATTGACGGATTTGCGGGAAATTGGTGGCCTTCCCATCAGTGGGGATATGTACGAAGAAGTTATTCCCAGCTCGGTGGAATTGATGGGTCCTAGAGCTTCTCACTCGAAGTCCCTTCCGACGCTTGTCGATATTTGTTTGCGGCGTTCCCGAGTGTCGGGAAGAAGTTTGTGATAGGGATCGTCCCAAGGCTTCGATCGCAAAATGGATTGACTTTTGGTGCCGAAAGCCTAACCCGAAAGGAAGGGAGCAACCGTCAAAGACGCTCCGTGTCATAGTTCCGAGAAAGGTGAGATGTCATTCATTTTAACTTTTGGTGTTCCATTGCCTTGGTTCTTGTTGGGTTGAGCCTTACAACCCATGCGAGGTTTGCACGTCGGTTGGTTTTCATCGGGCGTCCCTGCGGGCTCATTGTTGATGCACGAAGTACTTCACTTGCGCGAGGTTGGGGACTTTGGACCAAATTTATTGCTCCCCGGCCGGTTCTAAGCTTGTCTTTCCCGCGTCCTTCGGTGACATCACCCGCCACGTTTCCCAAGGTTACTGGGCATGGTGGGGCAAAGTTCACGGTTCATACTTGTTCGATGGCAGACAATCTCTTATCAATACTGTGAACAGGACTGCTCCTCGGCCGAAACAAAATGCCCCGACAGCTAAAGTGAAAGAGATAAAGTCTTCACATCCTCCAACATCCTCGCCTAATTTGGTCATTCGCCTTCCTTCGCGCAAAGTTACGAAGGGTAAGGAAATGCACGCGGACTTGAGAGAGAAAAGGCGTTTCGAGGTCGTCTTGGATGCTAGCGGGAGTTCTTCACATGGTGATAGAACTGGAAGCGCCCCCGAAGCCCGGAGTTGGGAAACAGTATTCCCTTACTCTTTACAACATGTTAATGTTAACTTGTTTGATTTAACTCATCCATTATTCGTTTGTTTTTCCTTATCTCTTTGTCTTGCAGGAATTTGGTTTGCAGAGATCCGGTTGAAGTCGGCGGTTCTCGCTCTTAGCGAGGATTCCGCCAACGGTCCCGACGCTCTTGCGCGTGGGCCGCCTTGACAAAATAGGAAGAGGACGCGTTTCACCCGTGATAGCCGAGAGGCGCGACGCTATCCCATCAACGAACGAGCGATTTTTGGAAGCGGCACCGCGGAGACAGAGACTGTAATCTTTGATGGTGATCACGTGTCTGAACACCGAGTTATGGCTGACGGTCCCTCCAAAAGGGCTTCTTTTGGGCGGGGCTCCACATCTGCTCCTTTGGCTTTACTCGCGCCACCGCCAGAAGTCTCAGAATTCCAATCCAGTGTTGTGATTTCAAAAGGTCTCCAAAGCTTGCACAGAGTGCTATGGACATCCGCCTGCCAGAAGATATCGTGTAAACCCATTTTGTCCAACGCGAAAGCTCTTTTGGACACTTTGTCTTTGAAAATGCCGCCCACTACAAAGGCAAAGACTAGATGATGTTTCGAGTAGGCTTTCTCAAGAGGCGCATGGTGAAAAACTTTCTATTCTTTGTCAGAAACTTAAGGAAAGCGAGGCGTCCGAGAGGGAGTGTCTCCAACACACTCGGTCTTCACAGGACAAACTTACTGACGTGCAAGAAAGGAGAAAAGCGCTTGAGAAAGAACTTTTGATTTTGAAGAGAGAGGAGGACCAACTTGTTTCAACCCTTAGTGAGCACGAGACGGAGTTGCAGAGGTACACTGCTCGATCAATCCAGTTGAGAGACGAGATTACTGACTTGGAGAATACGCCTTCATTGCAGCCAGCTGAAAGTGATGCTTTGGAGAGGATGAGAGAGCTGCTAGAAGGCAACCGTTGTGATCTGAAGAACTTCAAGCTTTTTTCTTAGTTTTGCTTTTGGGATTCTCGGGATCATTTTCCCTTTATTTTATTTTAGTTGAGCTTGATAAAGTCTTTCATCATTGTTCTTTTCTAGTTTAGTTTCAAATTTTGTTGTTTTCTTTTGTATGTAATAAATTCTATTGACATACATCAATAAAACTTTATTATCATTTTCCTTTTCTCCACCGTCCCCGAATGTTTTTTTTTTTTTTTTTTTTTTTTTTGGTATGACCGAACTTGGAGTAACTTCCCAAGTTTGCCTACGTATCCCGGAGAATGCTCTAGGAATCAAGTCAAACGTAGTTCATATTTCTTCTTTTTTTTTTTTTTTGACAGATTATTGCGAACCTTTAGGCTCGTGGCCGAGGAGAATTTCTGGAGTTATGCATAGAACTTCTTGAGAAATTTACCGTTGATTGAGGCCAAGCTTGACACCATCTTCATCCACCAACTTGTAGGCACCATTAGTGTAGACCTCGCGAACAACATAGGGACCGTCCCACTTTCCTTTGTTTCTTTTCACATTATCACATGTTCTATGAAACCAAATACAATATTGAATCTTATTCTTACTCCCTCCGGTTTCTTTTAATTGTCACTGATGATACGGGGATTCACTCCTCCACGTGGAATTATCTAATTGGTCCAACTGGCATGTGGAAAAGTCCGTGTTAGTTATTCACATCGGATCGAATACGAGACGCACCTATGAAGACCGCAGCAACCGGCAGATTCTACAAGTGTCCGATCTCGAACACCCATGTCGGTGTGCAGCGAGTCGATACCAGGTATTCCAGTCCAGGCTCCTAGGCCCACAATCCGGCAGGTTACTTAGGCAAGGGGGCAAGGCCCATTTGAGGGTAGTTATGTCAATAGACCAAACCGCCCTAAGATTAGGGCAGAAGAAGGGCACGTGCCTATAAATACATCATTCCAGGAACTACGTAAGGCTTGATTCTTGGGACATTACACAGGATACGTAGGCAATCCAAGATACATTCTTGGACTCAGCCGTATAACACTAAAAACACCATCTTTATCAGCCTTGGCCTTGCATATTTTCTCTCCTAACTCACCCTTAGATTACACGTGGCCGTGTTTTATCAGTGGTGCGTTATTTAGCATCATCAGTCACTTTTAGAATTTTTTTTGTTTTTATTTATCTGTCACTTTATATTTTCAATATAACATTTATTATTTTTTTCCACCTTACCCTTCATTTTAATAACGCAAATTTTGGTACAATTTTTCATGAACAAGGAATGAAAAGATAAATTTGTTATTTTACCTTCTTTTTCAAGACACATTAATTATTTTCTTAACTTTATGCAACAGATAAAAAAAACGGAAGGGGTATTACTTTACATTAATTTGTAGAAGAAATATCATATATTGAAAACAAAATAAGATAAAAAGGAACAAAATAAGATACAAAAAGGAAATTTTTTTTTTGAATATTTGTTTATAAAGACTAGTTTGAACACTTAATGGATATTTAGGACACCCTTAAATCTTATTTGTTTATAAGAACACATTTTATTTAACTTTCGTATATTACACCTCTCTAACATGCAATATCACTGATTATCAGAATAAATAAAAACGTTCCTGCTGCAACCCATCTTGTTCCTTTCCTCCCCCATTCTTCTTCCCCCTTCTTCTTTTCAATCGGCCAGCGGTAATGTCAGGGCGACTTCTCCCCTAAAATTTTGAGAGAATACTGAGAAGTATTGTACCGGATGGGGAAATTTATTTTCAGATTTCAAACACACGCATACCGAGGCAGCGGAGCAGCGTAATCTACACACCACCGATGGAGGTTGGAAGCTGCTTTCCATGGAGAATGCTCTCTAATGCTACTATGTCCAGGCATAAATTCGAAAAGATCCGTTATATAATTTCAATGGCTACTACCTCATCTGATGTGCTTGCTGTGGAACTTCAGCAACGGGAATGCCATGTCAAAACTCCACTGAGAGTTGTCTCGTTGTTTGAGAAGCTTGCAGATCTTGAGGCTGCACAAGCTGCTGTTGCTAGGCTCTTTTCAATAGATTGGTATCGTAACCGGATCAACAGTAAACAAGAAGTCATGATTGGATATTCTGATTCAGGGAAAGATGCGGGCCGTCTATCTGCTGCTTGGTAGTTATATAAAGGAGAAGAATTGAAAGCAGAATTATGGAAGAGACATAGAGATGATTTTGTAATGGGTAGAGGGTCAGCTTTACCTGATTGCTTTTGTGCATTTCAAATGTAGAAATGGTTTAGTCCACTTTCTGTTTATTAGCATTATTATTGTTGTAGAAAGTTCCTTTGGGAATGGCAGAAGCTAAACATTATTCATTCAGTACTTCTATTTTGTTTTTGTCTGCAAGCCATTTTTTTGTGAAGTTCTCTAAAGTGAAACTTTTTGGTCTTGAACATACCTGAATTTTATTTGAAGAAATAGCTTCTATAATTTTGTTATGTGTTAAAGTAAAACATTGATATACGAAAAAAGAAGAAGAAGATGTTTTTTTATTGTTTTGGTTACATGGAGGCCAAAAGCCTGAAGTAATGTGAAACAACAGACATTGTACACATGGCAGCTACAACATCTGATGCACAATGGAAGCCGCCTAACTAATGATTCCGAGAATCCTTATTGTACAAAACCTTCGTAAACTGCTTGTACCTAGCCAGTAATCTGCATCATATCCTTCCATGAATAATAACATCTTTCACCTTAAACTCCTATTATTATGTGAAAGAAACAAGAAAACAAAGGGTATGATGCATGCCACTTGTTATAACCTATCCTAAAATTTAAACAATGCATCGCGGTTGTTAATGCAACGCGGTGTCACTTCATCGTGGTGTCTCTACATCGGGATGGTCACAGCATCGCGGTGTCTCTGCAACGGAGGTGGTCACTGCATCGTTGATGTCACTACATATATAATTTTCGATGTCACTGCATAAATGTTGATGTCATTGCAACTATAATTGTCGATGTCACTGCATAAAATGTTGATGTCACTACAATGGTGTTCACCGTTTTTTTTTCCTGGACGTGATTTTATTTTTAAATGCTAAAGAGACATTGCGGTGTCTCTTCATCATGGTATCTCTGCATTGCGGTGTCTCTGCATCGGGGGTGTCTCTGCATCGGGGTGGTCACTGCATCGCGGTGTCATTTCATCGTGGTGTCTCTGCATTGCGGTGTCACTTCATCGTGGTGTCTCTACATCGTGGGTAGTCATTGCATCGCGGTGTCTCTACATCGGGGGTGGTCACTGCATAGCGGTGTCTCTGCATTGAGGGTGGTCACTACATCGCGGTTGTTAGTGCATCGTGGTGTCTCTGCATCGGGGTGGTCACTTCATCGTTGTGTCTCCGTATCGTGGTGTCACTTCATCATGGTGTCTCTGCATCATGGTGTCTCCGCATTGCGGTGTCACTTCATCGTGGTGTCTTTGCATCGTGGGTGGTCTCTGCATCGGGGGTGGTCAGTGCATCGCGGTTGTCAATGCATCACGGTGTCACTTCATCGACGTGTCTCTGCATCACGGCATTTCTGCATCACTGTGTCTCTGCATCGCCGTGTCTCTTCATCTCGGTGTCATTTCATCGCCGTGTCTCTGCAACATCGCGGTGGTCAATGCATCGCGGTGTCACTTCATCACGATGTCTCTGCATCACGGTGGTCAATGCAGTGTCTCTGCATCGCGGTGTCTCTGTATCGCGGTGTCACTTCATCGCGATGTCTCTGCATCACGGTGGTCAAGGCGGTGTCTCTGCCTCACGGTGGTCAATGCGGTGTCTTTGCATCGCGGTGTTCAATGTGGTGTCTCTGGATCGTGGTGTCACTTCATCACGATATCTCTGCATCACGGTGTCTTTGCATCGTCAAATGTCATAATATCGCGATGTCTCTGCACCACGGTGTCTCTGCAATGCGGTGTCTTTGAGTCGCGGTGTCAATATATCGTGGTGTCTCTGCATCGAGGTGGTCGTTGCATCGGGGTGGTCAATGTAGTGGTCACTGGAAAAAAAAAAACATTCAAGTTACAACCACCAGGAATAAAAAAAAAAAAAATTAAAATAAACACAACAATAGCGTGTTTTTCATAAAATAAATATTAAAAAAAAAAAAACAAAAACACACACATTCAGGTATGCCGTACGCGTCTCTTCCCCGTTTTTCTTTTATTTTTTTTCTTCATTAAGGGTATTTGAGTCTATGTATCTAATTTGTGTCCTTATAACCAAATAAGATTCCTTAGTGTCCTATTTGTCTAATTAAGTCTATTTTGTGTCCTTTTGGACCCTTACCCCCTTTTTTTTCCTGAGAATTTTATCATATAATAACAAACGGAGAGGGTAGTTGGTTTGTATGGTTAAAATTATTGATATAAAACATTATGTGACAAGCTATATATATCACCGATAATATATATGTCCGAATTTTAAAATTATATTGTATAATTTCGTACATAAAATAATAGGGAATAATATAAAAACATGCAATGATTTTTTTGATAAAAAATCAATGATTAAAATTAAATAAAAACAGAATTAAGAGGTTTGATTGATTTATAATCAATAGTTGTATAGTGACTAAAATTTTATGTGGCACGTATATGTCACAAACTATATATGTCCTAAATTTTAATTACATTTCATATTATATCTTATATAAAATTTTGGAGAAATTCTAAAATAGTTAAATAATTACAATCTCAAATCCAATTTTCCCTGTTTGCTGCAGTAGAACTGACCTGACATCCAATTTTCACTATTCCACTGTTTATGTGTTTTTTTTACAAAAATTACCTCAAAAGTTAGGTTGAAAAAATGTCAAATGAGTTGTCTGAATAAAGAGGACGAAAAAAGGAAAAATGTGATGAAAGAATTACTATCTTTCAACAATCAAATGAAAAGATATATATTCGTTTTTGTAATTGAATACGAAAGAAATTAAATCACAGTGAAATAAAAACATGTCCTTTTTACCAAAAAAAAATATTTCACTATCCTATTTACATATTTCTATGTTCAAATTATCCTTTTTAACAATAAACCCATTTTAAAAATACTTGGAATCAATTAGGAGATTTGACATATTTAATGCAAATTGATCTCTCGTCCACCACTATAAATGGAAGAGGCATTGGCCATTTGCATACTGATGAGCACATATTTAGTGGGTATTTTTGTTGCATTTTTGGTCTATTTTGTGGGGCGATATTGCTTTTATGGTGTTTTCTAGTGTTGTTTTACAGTTGTCCAACCGAAATTGGAAGGAATCGATTTTTTACACATGGAATGCTTGCGAGATGGAAGAAGATAAAGAATGAGGAGAAATAGAAGTTGTTGCAGTGATGGAAAAAATTATGATATGATCACATTGTATTACAATTCGCTAAAAGCCCACAAGGCCTAAGTGATGTGCTTCATCAGAGTGCTGGATATACAGAAACCCGAATCCGGATCCGATCCATAATTGGATCATCAGATCTGATTCACAGCACCGATCGAGACACTTGATCATGCACAACGGAAGCTACGAATCGAAATTCGATTAAGATTTTACCACGACATGATTCACATAATAATCAAAAATCTACAATAAGGTTTAAGATTTACCTAACCGGAGAGAAGACGTGATCTTCCGAGTTGTATCTCCAAGCGATGACTGGTGGACGTCGATCCAGTATTCGAACCTCCTCGAATATGCCTTCAAGAAAAACCCAACCGGAGAGAAGCCATGATCTTCCAAGTTGTATCTCCAAGCGACGACTGGTGGACGTCGATCCCGCATTCGAACCTCCTCGAATATGCCTTCAAGAAAAACATAGTTTTTCTTCTTCCCAATGGCTAGGGCGAGAAAACAATATTTCTCTATTTTTGTCCAAAAAAATGCGTCCCTTTATTTTCAATATGGCGATGGATTCCCAAAAAAACCTATTTTGTGTTGGGAGAAACTCTTTTTATATAGGATTGTTGGTCCCTTGAAAAGGCTTTAGTTAAGTTTAGAGGGGGGGGGTGAATAAACTTAACACTTAAAACTTTGGAGTTAACAAATTCTGCAACTTCGGCGGCCCCGCGATACTTCGATAGTCTGTTTGAGACCTCGCAGCTCCGTCGATAAACGGTAGTCTACGACGGTTCATTTCTTTGAATTTGTGCAACGGAATAATATCAAAATTAAGCCTTGTTACTTGTTGTTAAATATGTTACTAAGTATTAGATACTCAGTAGTGTATGTGTGTGATTTCAGTTACTAGATTCACGGGTTGATATGGATAAAGACTAAGTGCGTAAAGTAAATGCGGTAAGTCGGTAGAGAGATTTTATAGTGGTTCCGGTGATGTAATCCCGTCGGTCCACTCTTCTCCCGTGATGTTGGAGGAAATTCACTAGTGATCTTTGAGTTATCTCGCTACAAAGAATCCTAGGTTGCTTGTCCTTCACCAATAACTATGGCTTCACAACCGAAAACGGGAACGGTAGGATTGCTTTGCTCCCGAGTCTTCCACCGGTCCTTGAAGGGTAGGATTGCCTCTTCACCACTCTCCACCACAAACCAACGATCTTTCACACCCAACGGATGCTTCACTATCTTCGAAGAGTTCTTTATAAAATAAAGAATGAATCAAATAAATGATTCGGTTGCGGCGGCTTGATTAGGATGATATAATCGGCGGCTTGCGGTCTTCAAGTGTGTATGCTTGATGCGGCTTGAACACAGAATGCACTTGAAGAAAATAACTAGATCAGCAGTCTTAAGTTCAGTAAGTTCAGCAGGGTGTTTATCAGCTCAGTATTGTTACTTAAAGTTTATCCCAAAAATTCATCATCTTATTTCTGAGTTGAAAGTCCTCTATTTATAGGTAAGAATGCATGTGACTGAATTTAAAATTCAAATGTGACCGTTCCTTGTATTTGTCCCATCCGCACGCATTCGTCGTCACTATTCATAGGATCGACACCGTCGGGATTACTTTTTGACAAGCGGTCTGTCCACCCCTTTGACTTGTATCCAATGGATAAAAATAAAGATCATCCCAACGTCTTTTTAATTTCAGCCCTTGATTTGCTTGATAGGTCGAGGTAGTTGGTCGTTCTTATCCATGTAATCTTCAATAAATCTTGAATTAATCGAGGTATATATCGGCGGGTTCATCGATCCGTCGTAATACCAATCGATCTATTTGAACATCTTATTTTTGTCGTAAAATAGAATGCGGTGATTACTTTTATCTAACTTTTATTTGTGAAGTTAGATTACATCATTTTAAATATAACCAAGTTCCAAACATCATCCAACTTGTGGAACTTAGACCTTCTACACAAGGCATATGTAATCGCTTTAGGTCATCACAGACTTGCCTAAAATCTGATTCCATATCCTTGACTTTAATTACTAAGTTTGATCCCTTAGCCTTCATTAACTGAGTTTGAACCCTCAGCCTTCAGTCTTCAGTCTTCGGCGGGTTCCGGAGCGCCTCTCGACCTATCTACCCTCGACCTAGACCGGTCTGGCGACAAACGATCGGCAACCTTTTACGATGCTTGTTTGATCAAACTTATTTATGAATCAAACTCTAATAAACCTATACATTTTATCTAGACATCTTTTTGCCTTTGCACTATAACAGCTAGTATGGCACTCATCATCAAAACTAAGAAATAAGTCTAACAATTTCCCCCTTTTTGGTGATGATGCCACTACCCTCACCTAATCGGCAAAGCAAAAAGATAAAAACAAAAACGAACAAATTCAAATCAATTCTCATTATAAATATTTGTTCACGATATTACGATCTAGCATCGGCAAAGATAAAATAATGTAAATATGCTTTGATCTACCGTCTCTTCTCTCTTTCTTGTCTAGCCTTCTCGGCTTGCTCTTGATAGGCTCTAATTTCTTCTATCATGTCCCTCATCCATTCATTTTCAATAAGTGTGAAATCAATATAAGAGTTGACTTGTTTCCACCAATTCCATGCTTCGGGCGGGACAAGATTGATATCATTCACTCGAATCCAAATCTCATATAAAGATCCTTGAATTCATTAAGTGAGTCTTTTGCTTTTGTAATAGGCAACACCCTATCACCTCTCGCCACTTCTTCCACCTCTCGCCTCCTCTCGTAATTTGCCCTTAAGGCTCGACTCTTGCCTCCCAAAATTTCAAACTCAAGAAAGAGTTAAGGCCTTCATGAAATCCCATATCATGGTAAGGTCTCCTTCGTTATAAAATTCTTTCTTGTATTATGACGGGAGATCATCGATGAGTTGAACTCGCCAGTGCGGGTCTCCCGAAAGCATTTGTATCATCAATCCATCTTTTCGTGCAAAGAGTCTTGCGGCCTCCTTTCTTTGCGGTGATTTGCCCTCTTCCCCCTTAGTGACATCATCAACAAAACGAGAGATGAGGCCATGAATACCCTCCTATGATACAATCACTCTATGCAATTGGCCTTCCATGGTTCCGGTTCTAGTATCAATGGTAGTGATCCTAGATTGCAATGTCTCCTCCAAATCTGTTGATCCTTTCGGTGAGTTTGGGATCGGGCATAGCGAGTTGTTGTGCGACGGCATGCTCGGCGGGTTTAGGAGCTTCGACAAGCTTGTCAAGTTTCTCATGTATAGAAAGAAGTTGGTCTTTTAGAGACTTGTCTTTGGCTTTATTTCCAACTTTGATACCCTTGACATCTAGTATCAAATCATTCATGGCATTTTGAGTAGATGCAAAGTTTGAAGCAACCGTATCGATAGATTGTCCGTTATCATTTACCATCTTCATCGAGTTCTTCAAATCTTTGTTCTTGCTCGTCCAATTGAGTTCTTAAGCTCGTTGCATGTCATTTCTTACGTTCTTAACTCATTGACAACTTCAATTGGCACTCCACTAGTCATTCTACTATCGGTAGGTCCATCGACGAGCTCCTCAACTCTATATTGTGCCATTTGTCTACGATGACCATTGCTTTACTCAAATCTCTCCCGGCGGGGGGAGGTCCTTCCTCAACCATTGCACCAAGAATGTCTTCCATGACCGGATCTTGTGCGGGTTCCTCGGCAACTTCTTCTTGTCCAAAAATTTGAAATTCTTCATCACTTGTAGTCATAATCCAAAGCGATTGTTCTTCTTGATTAACACCGGCGGCCTGCGATTATCCTTCCCTACGAGTGGTCTTGGCTCCGAAGGCTCCACTACGGCGGCCTCGAAACGGCGGGGGTTTCCTCCAAACCCAAAGTTTGTTCCAACTTTGTGTCCAGTGCTTGTTTGTACCCCGGCAACACTTTGTACCTCCTCTTCAATTTCCTGTGGATTAAAGATATTGGTATTATCCACTTGAAAACCTTCGCATGACCAATCTTGTGCGGGATGATGGCGCTTTTAGTAAGAGTGCCTTCAATGTCAAATCCATCTTGATATTCAATGGATTCCTCGTAACTAGCACTTGGTTCACTAAAGTCGGTGGCCTTTTCCCGATCCAAATCAACAATCTGTTCATCTTCGGGTTGTCCAGGCGGGCTCTACAACATGAAATGTAGCAGATTCATCAACTAGCCTACCATCACTCAATGTAATTCCCTCATTGATCAATGCTTCAAGATCATCAATGGTGAGATCCTGTAGATCCTCATCCATTTCTTCGATCTCCGCGGCCCTCGGCGGACTTACCAATACCGGTGGACATTGTGCGGGTGGATCATTTATCAATGCGGTCCCACCGGGTTCTCCCCGGGTCCCGAGGGGAAATCTCCCCTTGAGTCGGATGATGAGGAAGAATCATCATCTCCATCTCTTGGATCTCGAACTTAATACCCTCCTCCTTCGTTGCTCATCAAATAAATCCATCGGTCTGGATTGCGGCGAGTGGTATCAACCGATCCGGCAAGTTCTCCACTCCCAAATTGTTAAAAGCCCATTCCTCAAAATCGGTCATAGGTTCGAAATGGCTTTTGTTTCTTGTAGAAACCAAACTTCCATTGAAAATAATCGGCAATTTGCTTTGAAGTTTGGGATCCACGGATTCTTCGATTTTCTTCCTCTCTTTCACATGCCTTTCAAAGGGCATGAAAGATCTCTGGGAGCGACTTCGGTGGCTTGTTGACCTCCAAAGGTTCCAACAAGCGGACTCATGGTCTCTTCTACGGATGTTTGAAAATCGGCGGGTTGCTATGTGATTGTGTAGTTGTACCTACTACTTCCATCCGTATCACACTTGATTCCCCGACTCACATGCTCATCGGCGGGGTTAGCGACGGATCGCTCTTCCCCCGAACTATTGCCAAACTTGCGGGGTCTTCAATCAAGTCTTCAATCACCTCTTCAACTACCACGGCGGGTTCGATGTAGATTGCTATGGTTCTTCGACGGATTGCTCAACAACAACTCCGTGTGCGGCTTCGGTAGATTCACCAATAACATCTTCTACAAAGGCTGCGGTACACGAGTTTCTTGTGATTCTTCAACAGTTGCTCAACAACAACTTTGTTCACTTCCGATAGACTTAATAACCTCATCGGGTGAGGAATCACGATTACAACGGTGGGATAATAGTTAAGGGCTCAGCCTCAACAGCCTCTTCTTCTTCTACTGACACCTCTTCTTGGACTTTTTGTTTTTCCAAGATTCTCAATTCTTTTCCTTTGCCATACTTTTTATTTTTGGCAACCTCCTTCATCCTCTTGGATAGGGGTTCATCATCATCATCATCATCATGTCCAGTAGATTTTCTCTTTCTACTATCTTCTTTCTGTTGTTTTGTCGAAATTTCAACAACGGTTCTTCTTGCGGCTACGGCGGGGTCGGTAACCTCCACTTGACCCTCGGCGGACTCGACGATCTGTGTTGTTTCCTTTCTTGTTCTCTTTGATTTCAAGATTTCGTAATCTTCCTAACATCGGCACTCTTTCTCTTTCCAAATAGTTTTCTTTGGTGCGGCGGGTTTGATGGATATCTTCTTAGTTTGCTTGAACTTTGCTCACCACCAAGCATCACCGTCATCTCCATCATCATTATCACCAAAGCGGGCTCTCCAAAGCAACCTCTTCATCATCATCTAGTCCAGGAATCGCATGATCAATCTCCTTCTTGTATACGGACCGATTTATGTCAACCGGTTCAAGATCGGGAACCTCCGGATGATTCGGCGGTGGTCGAACCATCAAACCTAGGGGTAAGGCCTTTGATTTTCTTTTCTTTAATTTGTCCTCCTTGGCTACTTTCTTCATATAATGAATGAAATAACCACCCCAATCAAATTTCATGCTTCGCAAATGATAATCATCGGCTCTATCTTGGGTCCCGATAGAGTATCCATACGCCAACTAGCCCAAGTATGTTCTTTGCAATGAGCTTGCTCGACGATGTATTCATTACCAATGTTTTGCGGTTGATGCCTGTACGATTTGATAGTTGCATTTGTCTTGATCGATCTACAAAAGCCATCTTGTCCAATCCCATAGCTTCGGGATTGACCGAACCATCAACAACTTCTTCAAAACCAAACACTTCTCTCGGCGAGATTGGAGGAGATTACAAGCTCCTCACCATTCACAAGTGGTTTTGAATGCTTCGGTTCCTTCTTCTATAACAATATTCTTCCGAAATCAATAACATTGGTGTATGATATCGTTTCTAATCGATATTGAGTTTGTTCTCCGAGCTGCAAACCTTCTTATTCTTCGACCTATATTAATGGCCGGTTCCGTTCGTTTTCATCAACAACATAGCCTCTTACACTTTGGCTTGATTCGATTTGAACCTCAATCTTTTCCGCCATTGAAATAAGAAAAAGATGAAGAAAAATTGCTCTCAAATATGTGTTCACACGATGTAGATTTTGCGAGAGATAAAGCGAGAAATTGCAAGTGGAGAAATTGCCGTATAACGATCGATTTTATAGACGAGTGGGTAGTTGAAGGCATCACACAAGACGTACATTGAGGTAACCACGATTAAATCTGATTAAATGCTGTCTTGACACGTGGCCCATTACTCCTCCATAACGTTTGTAACCGTTGGATGGTTTGACTGTGGTAATAAAAGATAGAATAAATATCCCGCCAAACTGCTTTTTGACTTAAATAACTTTGACTGAGTAAAGTTCCCTCCAGCAGGATAAACCTCAGCAGGGTGCCCTCAGCAATCTGCTGATAAGTAGGCTTCAGCAGCCTGCTGATAAAAGTACTCTGCTGATCCTTGTTTTCTTCTTGCTTTGTTCAATTGATAATACAAGATGAGGTTTAATACCAATGACTGATCTGTCAAGTGAGCTCACCCAAAATGACAAAGACCAATCCCCTTGGCAACCTCATTTGCTCAATTGTCCAAATATAAGTACATGGAATTGTTGATACCAATGACTAATCTGCTAAGTGAGCTCACCCAACATAGCAAAGACTAATCCCCTTGGTGAATTCCGATTACACTTTCCGAATATCGATCAATCTTTATGATTCCAAGTTCGGTCCTTAATTTAGCAAATCTTTCACTTCAAGAGGTTTAGTGAAAATATCGGCAAGTTGATCTTCGGTAGGGATGTATAGAACCACCACATCTTTCTTTTCAACATGATCTCTTATAAAATGATGCCTCACATCAATGTGTTTGGTTCTTGAGTGCAAAACAGATTTTCTCGTGATTGCAATTGCACTTGTGTTATCACACATAATTGGAATTTCCTTTTCTTCAATTACATAATCCCTTAATTGTTGTCTTAGCCATAGTACTTGTGCACGGCAACTTCCAAAGAAGAATGTATTCGGCTTCGGCGTGGAAGTTGAAATAGAATTGTTTCTTGCTAAACCAGGAGACCGATCTATTTCCCATTAACGACGGGTTCTGTTGTGCTTTTTCTATCAATCTTGCATCCAAGCATAATCGAGAATCGAGTAGGATATAACTTTGAAGCTTCCTTCCTTGGAGTACCAAATCCCTACTCCCAATGTCTCTTTGAGATACTTGAGAACTCTCTTAACGCACCTAAGTGACTTTCTTTAGGCTTAGATTGGAATCTTGCACAAACACCTACAGCAAAGGATATATCTGGTCTGCTGGCAGTGAGGTACAGCAGACTGCCTATCATCCTTCTGTATAAGGTCTGATCAACATCTTTGCCTTCTTTATCTTCATCCAATCTGATGTTTGTACTCATAAGAGTTGAATTCTTAGTGCTATTTTCCATACCAAACTTCTTCAGCAACTCCTTGGTATACTTGGTTTGATGAATGAAGATTCCATCATTCACTTGTTTGACTTGCAATCCCAAAAAGTAATTCATTTCTCCCATCATACTCATTTGGAATTTGCTCTTCATTAGATTTGCAAACTTTTCACAAAGTAAATCATTCTCAAAACCAAATATTATGTCATCCACATAAATTTGTACCAGCAGGGTGCTGTCCCCTTCACTGATTCTGAAAAGAGTCTTGTCAATGGTGCCTTTTGTGAAACCATTGTCTACCAATAATTGAGATAGAGTCTCATACCATGCTCTTGGTGCTTGT
Organism: Gentiana straminea; assembly: GCA_036785695.1. Lineage (NCBI taxonomy): Eukaryota > Viridiplantae > Streptophyta > Magnoliopsida > Gentianales > Gentianaceae > Gentiana > Gentiana straminea. The sequence goes on along the minus strand of JAVUPR010000224.1, from coordinate 4,834,584 downwards.
TTCAATCCATAAAGTGCTTTGTTGAGTCTATACACTTTATCTTCTTGATCTTTAACTTCAAATCCAGGAGGTTGCTGAACATACACTTCCTCCTCTAGGATCCCATTCAAAAATGCACTCTTGACATCCATTTGATATACTTTGAAGTTCTTATATGCAGCATGTGCTAGGAATAATCGATAGCTTCCAATCTTGCAACGGTGCATAAGTTTCATCAAAATCTATTCCTTCGCTTGAGAATAGCCTTTTGCAACTAGTCCGGCCTTATTTCTCACAATGGTACCTGATTCATCAAGTTTATTTCTGTATACCCACTTAGTACCAATGATATTTGCATGACTTGGCCTTTCAACTAGTGTCCAAACTTGATTTCTTTCAAATTCATTTAATTCTTCTTGCATAGCAATTATCCAATCTGGATCTGAAATTGCTTCTTCAACAACTTTAGGTTCCATTTGAGATAGAAAACATGTAAACATAGCTTCCGGTTGTCTTCTAGTCCTCACACCTTGCTTTGTACATTGCCAATAACTTGTTCACGGGGTGATTCCTTAACCATTGTGGATTTTGGTTATTTTGATTTTCAGGAACATCATCTTCAGTAGGGTCTGCTGTAGTTTCTTCTACAGGGGGGTCAGCAGATCCTTGAACTGCTTCAGTTGTTGCATCAGTAACATTTTCAGCAGGGTGTTCAGCAGGGGCAGTATCAGAAACTTTCAAGTCATTGACTCTTTCCAAAACTTCAACACAATCTGGATCAGTGACTTGTTGATTCTTAGCAGGTTCATGATCTTCATCTTCCATTCTAGTAAACTTAGGTTCATCAAACACAACATGGATTGTTTCTTCATGTTTTAGTGACCTCTTGTTCAGTACCCTGAATGCTCTGCTGACTGAGGAATATCCCAAGAATATGCCTTCATCGATTTAGGTTGGAATGTTTTCAAATGAACTTTGTGATTTAGAATAAAACATTTACTTCCAAATGGATGGAAATAGGATATGTTGGGTATCCTTCCATTCCAAACCTCATAAGGTGTCTTCAACAGCTTCTTGTTTATTGAAGTTCTGTTTTGTGTGTAGCAAGTTGTATTTACTGCTTCAGCCAAATATCTTTCAGGTAGCAATGCTTCACAAATCATTGTTCTTCCTGCTTCCTTTAATGTCCTGTTTCTTCTTTCAGCAACCCCATTTTGCTTTGAGGTGTACCAAAGACGAAGACAAGTTGATGTAGTACACCATTCTGTTCACAATATTCTCTTATAACTTTGTTGAGAAATTCAGTACCCTGATCTGATCTTATCTTTATGACTGTTAAACTTTTCTCATTTTGTAATCTCTTCAAAAGATTAGGCATGCTTTGAAGTGTTTCACTTTTCTTGTTCATAAATATCACCCAAGTGTATCTAGAAAAATCATCCACAACTACTAAGGTGTATTTCTTTCCTGTTACACTTGTTGGAGTTATTGGTCCAAAAAGATCCATATGCATAAGCTCCAATACTCTGTTAGTTGATTGTTTAGTCTTTGACTTGAAACTTGACTTTATCTGTTTACTTTGCTGACATGCATCACATATAGCATCCTTCTTGAATGTGATCTCAGGTAAACCAATCACTAACTTCTTTTTCACCAACTGATTAATGTCATCAAAATTCAAGTGATTTAACTTCTTGTGCCATAACCAATTGAGTTCGATTTGGTATGCACAATCGAAAGAGTTTCGGAACTGCGCAAGTAGACCAATCCACAACATACATGTTCTGTTGCCTTCTACCAAAAGTACAACTTGATCACCTCTTTCACTAATGACAATACAATTGTTTTTGTCAAAAGTGACCTTGTATCCCATATCACGAAATTGTCCAAAGTGCTCGGCAAGTTGTAGTCCAGTCCACTCCACATATGCCACATTCTTGATTGTAAGTCCATTTCGATAAGTGTGCCATATCCTCTTGTATATCCAGTGTATTTTTGTTGCCAAAATTCACCCTTGGGCCATCTTTTGCTACAAAGTTTGTTAGACAGTGCTTATTCTTGTCATGTGTCTGGAACATCCACTGTCAAAGTACCAGACACCCTACAAAACAAAGTTAATGCATTTTAGGTACCCAAACCTGTTTGGGTCCATAGTGGTCAGTGGCAAGCATGACCCTTGGTATGTTACCATAAGGTCTTCTCCTAAATGTGTCATACTTTGGTTCATACTTTGGTTCATACATGTATTCCACGCATCCATAAGTTCTAACAGTAGGTTGTGTAGGAACCACATATGTTTTCTGGCCTTTTGGTACATAATGCTGTTTGAAATGATTTTTGTTGTTAGAAGCATTTGCATAACCATAGGTGTCTTGTCTATTAGGAACGATACCATTGTAATATGGAGTCTGCTGAGGTCTTGTGTAAGTCCTATGCTGATTCCATTGCCTAGGTTTTACCCTAGTAGTATGGTTATACTTACTGTTTCTAGCATTGGATGCAGGAATATTCCAATCATTATCGGCGGGGAACGATCTACCTTTCCCCCGAGATAAGTATCCCTTGAATGATCAACATTTTTGGATTTAGGATTCTTATCCTTGGAATATTTATGTTTCTTTCCCTTCGTGGTCCGAATGGACTTAGTAGCAGTGCCGCTATCGGCGAGCTTAGAAGGAACAGCAGTCCTATTTTTAGATTGATTCATTTGACTAGGAGCTGTTGACTTCGAGACTTCGATTTTGCTTCCTTGAGGCATTCTCATTGGGTTTTACTTGCTTCGGCGGCCTTGCGGGAGATGGATCTAGTGCGGGCACAAACTTAGGACCAATTACGGTACTAGGTTCGGTAATCTTCTTGGATCCACTCTTGTTAGATTGCCGAGTTCCAAATCCAAGCCCGGTTCTATCTCCATAAGCCTTTCCCGATTTGTATGCGGTATTGGAACAAGATGGTTCGACGGATTCGAGAGGCTGCCGGATGTTCGACGGACTTATGCTGATTCTGTCCAACCTCTTTTTCCTTACCCTTGAAAACCCTTAATTCGGCTTTCAATCTTCCAACTTCTAACTCAAGAGCCTCTTTTCAGCCTTCACAACCTCATAACCAGATTGTATTATCCTCAGTTGATTAAGGATGGCATCCAAAGTCTCATTGTTGTCGAATTTCTAGGATTTGAACCACGGGTTGATTCACAATCACTTCCGGCGGGAGTATTTATAGATACGGTGTTGTATACCTCCTCGGTCTCATCCATATTGGCCATCAAAGCAAATCCTCCATATCGGCAACCGGTCTTTGTGTCATCGATTCATTTCCTTTTCGATTCCACATCATATCCCGATTCATCTTCGACAACCATAGCCTTCTTGCCATGTCTTCTTTGTTGACTCTTGGTCTTCGGTAGGTCCGGACAATCGGTCTAAAATGTCCGGCTTCTTACGGTTGAAGCAAAGATAATCGGGTTCCTTGCCTTGTTTCAACTCGGGACAATCGGTCCGAAGTGTCCTGGTTTCTTGCAATGAAAGCATAGATAGTCATTATCTTTCTTTGGTTCTTCTTTCCTTCTTTCGGTAGGCCTCTTTGTGAAATTTCTTGTAGGGGCCTTTCCGGTCTTCATCATTCGATTTTCTTGCTCGGTAGGGCAATTTGCTCTTGCATTTCATCTAGCATATCATCCTGTCCTCCCGATGTTTCTTCATGATGTGAAGCGACCAATGCGGTGGTCTTTGGCTCTTCCTTTTCGATTTCGAGCACCGACTTCTTGCTAAATTCATAGGCTTTAAGATCGAGAACAATTTGAAGGTATCTTCTTCATGCAACTTTCTCATTTCTTCAATTGCGGTCACCTTCATTTTCCAAACATCTCTTGCGGTAAAGCTTCCAAGATTTTGGTGTTTACTTCCTCTTTTGAATAACTTACACTCAGCAGGGTAAGTTCATCCAATATAGCATTGAACCTTGATTCCATTTGCTCAATGGTTTCATTAGGTAGCATCTTGAACTTTTGAAACCTTTTTCTGGCCACACTGATTTTGTTCTTCTTTATTGCATCAGTGCCTTCACGGATTAAGTGAATCTTATCCCAAAGTTCCTTTGCGGTCTTGCAATCTTTGACCTTCATGTACATATTGCTATCCAAGGTTACGTAGATGATATCAATAGCAATGTTGTTGAGGTTTGCTCTTTTTCTCGTCTTCGCATTCCATTCTCTCTTTGGTTTAGGAATGTACTCGGTCTGTCACCCACTTATTCTTGCCTTTGTAATCTCCAGGTGGTCCTTCGGTTAGTACATCCATCATCTCATCATGAGTAGCAAGATATGCCCGCATTCGACGTTTATACTCATCAAATCATCAAGAGAACACATCAACATAGTTCTAGCATACTTGTGTTTGTCCATGATGCAAGTCTTGAAAATCGGTAACTTGAAAGAAAGTTTTAAAGAATTTTCACAAGTACAACAAGTAGGATTCCTTCGAACGTGAAGCACTCGCTCCGATACCAATTGTTGGTCCCTTGAAAAGGCTTTAGTTAAGTTTAGAGGGGGGTGAATAAACTTAACACTTAAAACTTTGGAGTTAACAAATTCGCAACTTCGGCGGCACCGTCGATACTTCGATAGTCTGTTTGAGACCTCGCAGCCTGGCGATAAACGATAGTCTGCGACGGTTCGATTGCTGAATTTGTGCGGCGGAATAATATCAAAATTAAGCCTTGTTACTTGTTGTTAAATATGTTACTAAGTATTAGATACTCGGTAGTGTATGTGTGTGATTTCGGTTACTAGATTCAAGCGGTTGATATGGATAAAGACTAAGTGCGGGAAGTAAATGCGGTAAGTAAGTAGAGAGATTTTATAGTGGTTCCGGGTGATGTAATCCTGTCGGTCCACTCTTCTCCCGTGATGTTGGAGGAAATTCACTAGTGATCTTTGAGTTATCTCGTTACAAAGAATCCTAGGTTGCTTGTCCTTCACCAATAACTATGGCTTCACAAACCGAAAACTAGGAACGGGTAGGATTGCTTTGCTCCTAAGTCTTCCACTTGGTCCTTGAAGGGTAGGATTGCCTCTTCACCACTCCACCACAAACCAACGAGTCTTTCACACCCAATAGATGCTTCACTTGTCTTCGACGGGTTCTTTATAAAATAAAGAATGAATCAAATAAATGATTCGGTTGCGACAGCTTGATTAGGATGATATAATCGGCAGCTTGCAGTCTTCAAGTGTGTATGCTTGATGCAGCTTGAAAACAGAATGCACTTGAAGAAAATAACTAGATCAGCAGTCTTAAGCTCAGTAAGTTCAGCAGGGTGTTTATCAGCTCAGTATTGTTACTTAAAGTTTATCCCAAAAATTCATCATCTTATTTCTGAGTTGAAAGTCCTCTATTTATAGGTAAGAATGCATGTGACTGAATTTAAAATTCAAATGTGACCGTTCCTTGTATTTGTCCCATCTGCACTGCATTCTGTCACTATTCATAGGATCGACACTTGTCGGGATTACTTTTTTGACAAATGCGGTCATCCACCCCTTTGACTTGTATCCAATGGATAAAAATAAAGATCATCCCAACGTCTTTTTAATTTCAGCCCTTGATTTGCTTGATAGGTCGAGAGGTAGTTGGTCGTTCTTATCCATGTAATCTTCAAATAATCTTGAATTAATCGAGGTATATATCGGCGGGTTCATCGATCTGTTGTAATACCAATCGATCTATTCGAACATCTTACTTTTGTCCGTAAAATAGAATGCAAATGATTATTACTTTTATCTAACTTTTATTTGTGAAGTTAGATTACATCATTTTAAATATAACCAAGTTCCAAACATCATCCAACTTGTGGAACTTAGACCTTCTACACAAGGCATATGTAATCGGTTTAGGTCATCACGGACTTGCCTAAAATCGATTCCATATCCTTGACTTTAATTACTAAGTTTGATCCCTTAGCCTTCATTAACCGAGTTTGAACCCTCGGCCTTCGGTCTTCGGTCTTCGGCGGGTTCCGGACCGCCTGCGACCTATCTACCCCATCGACCTAGACCGGTCTGGCGACAAACGATCGGCAACCTTTTACAGTGCTTGTTTGATCAAACTTATTTATGAATCAAACTCTAATAAACCTATACATTTTATCTAGACATCTTTTTGCCTTTGCACTATAACAGCTAGTATGGCACTCATCATCAAAACTAAGAAATAAGTCTAACAAGGATAATAACCAATAGTTTGAGAGTTTATTTTATACACACAAATTTATCTTTTTGTTTAAGGAAAAATAAAACAATTATCAAATAGGAAAACAAATTTCTTATTTATCCAATAAGAAAACAAATTTCTTATTTATAATTATTTAACACATAAATAATTATATTTTCCACATTATTAATTAGGAGAAAAATTTCTTCTCCCAAAATCAAATAAACTGGCGCCATTTTTCATGCCAATTGGGATAATAGAAAATGTCTTTTCTATTTTACATATTATTTACCAAATAAATAATATTCATATATTCATTAAATAGACCAACTATTTATTTTATTCTCGAGGTTCCACAAAATGAGAAAACACTCACGTCAGTGTTAGGAGCCAACCCGGGTACTATTGACCTATAACCAGTAGCTTCAATAAATTGATTAAAATATTCATCGAACACAATATTTCTACTCAACTTATTAATTCCGGAATTACGGCACCATAAATCCATACTAAAATAGTATGTGCAGCAATAAATAAAAAGTAAATGCCCATGAAAAATATCCTTAGCTTCATTGCCTATTACAACCCCTCAAAATTCTTATTGAAATACTATGTGTATGCAATAAATAAAAAGTAAATAACCATGAAAAATATCCTTGCAAATGAAGCTAAGGAAAATATATATAGTGGTAAAAATATAACCTTTTAAAGATGTCAAATTATTTAATTCTACCAAAATCAACAGAATTGATAAAGGAAAAATAAAAATAAAAATATCAAATTTTAAGAATCAGCCATATTTTCTTGTTAGTATACTATGCTTCAAAAATCCAAAAGCATAAATCTTCTGCACTGATCTGCAAATGAAATTTGCAACACTCTACAATCTCCAATAATCACAACACTTCTTTTGCCAAGGTTGATTACATGTACGATTCCCTAAAATAATATTTTTTTGAAAAAAAAATACAAAAAATACAATCTTTATAATCATACCTCAATAGGGACTGTCCCAATCAGACAACCTTCGTCTATCCAAAACATATTGGCCAATAACCCTAGATCTTGATGTTCAATTTTCGACTGCATCTTAGCTACCATATTTGCCAAATACCTGTGAACTCTTTCATGTTCATAAAATAAATAAACTAAAAAACTTAGTGAAATTACTATACAAAAATAAGTGCATCATTATTTGTATAGCATTCAATTCTGTCAAAAGTTAAAACAAAAATATATTTCTGGTTATCGAGTATTTCTTTCGTATGTAAATCGGTTTTACTTTTCCTTGCAGTTCATTTAAAATAATAATAATAATAATAATAATAATAATAATAATCATACATATTTAGGAAGGAAAATAAAATCAATTTTGACCCAAACCTAGCAATTACCCATTAGACCCGCTCCAAACTCAGAAATAAATAGTCAAATCTCATAATTATATAAGAAAATAGAGGAAATAAATACAACATGTTGAAAAAAATAGTGTGGTAAATTCTTTCTACAATGTCTCCGCAATAAATCACAGGAATAAATAGCCAAATCTCATTTAAAAAAATATAGAAGAAAAAACACCTTGAAAAAAGAGAGTATAATAACCTATTTCCTAAAATGTCTCCACAATAAATCCCAGAAATAAATAGCAAATCTCATAAAAAAGAATAGAAGAAAAAAAACGCGTTCCCATAAATAAATAAATAAACAAAGGAATAAAAAAACATGTTAAAAAAATAGAGTGTGGTAACTCATTTCCTAAAATGTCTCCGCAATAAATTCAAGGAGAAAATAGTCAAATCTTAATATAAAAAAAGGAATTGAAAAAAAAACACGGTGAAAAAAAGAGAATATAATAACTCCTTTCCTAAAGTATCTCCACAATAAATCCAAGAAATAAATAGCCAAATCTCATTAAAAAGAATATAAGGAAAAAAAACATGTTGAAAAAAGTGAGTATTGTAACTCCTTTCCAGAAATGTCACCACAATAAATCATAGGAATAAATAGCCAAATCTAATTTTAAAAAAATAGAAGGAAAAAATTACGTTTTCTTCCAGGACTCATAGTGCTTAAGAGAGGGTTGCTGGTAACTGTTTACACATTTATATTCACCTTATCAAATGACTGCAATGGTCAATGGATATATTACAAATTCAAAATTTTGTCGATTTGGAAAAAAAAATTACGAATAATTTAATTCACATTTTAAGCATCATTAGACAAAATTGGATGAGGCACATATTGCATATTCATTTTTTTCTCCTTTTTATAAGAAAATTTTCAAATTTAAGTCACCTTTTTAAAGCATCATCAGACAAAATTTAAATATTAATATTATTTTATAACCAAAAAAAATAAAAAATAATAATAAATACCTTTGTTGTAGTAACCATGCTGTTTTCAAAAGTATCATCACTGAAGAATCTCCTACCTAACACACTAAATGTATCGAATTTAGTAGTAGTGGTGGAGCCTAAAATGAGTATGGGAATTCGGAGCAACAAAATTAAGAAACTGGCCAAGATCGCAACACCTTATCATGCCTTTCTCCATCCCCTCTAAACATTGTCCGTTGAATTACTATAGGTGATAGGGAAGTATTGAGAGAACAGTCCTTAGCCGAATCTATTATACCTAATATGAGATCAACAAAATCATCAAAAAATCATGTATTCTCATTGACACGAAATATTGGAAGCATGATGGGAAGGAATGAAAAATTATTTCACTTATAAAATAATCCAAAAGATAACGTATGAAGATAGATGAAAATATGACCTTACAATTTTGGAACAATAAAACAATGTAATGCTCGCCCTCCGAATCCACCTCTTCGATTCCCAAAATAGCTTCCATGTCATGTCACTAAGATTGCCATCCCTGTTTAGTAAAACAAAAAACCACGAAAAATTGATTAAAAGAGAAAATGTTACTTTATGGAGTCTTAATTGCGATGACCAGAATCAAGGACAAAATTAGGAAAATGGTCCTCTAAGTTGGCCTAATATGGATTTTAGTCCTGCTCCAGCTCGGGTGAGGAAAATGGTCATTTAAGTTGTCTTTTTTCTAAAAAAATGGTTCTACTAGCCGGATAACGCTAACTGGGCACCAGAATCTATTAAAATTGATGATGTGGCTGCCACATTGGATCCTACGTGACAGTGGGGTACCATTCCTATTCCATTTAGTGAAAATAAAATGTTGTTGCTAACAAGATTCGAACTTGCGACCAAATGGTAAAATTCCAAGCACTTGGCCATCCAAACTAAAGCTTTAATCTATATATTATGACACAATTGCTAATTTTCCACTAATATACACAATCTTTTACTTGGTCACTATAATTGCTTATTTTCCACTAATATATTTATTTTCAATGCAACTGATACATATAATCCACCATTTCCACCCCAGTCAATTAAGCTAGCTAGGACAATTTATAGGGTGTAAGTTTTCTTTTTTTTTTTTTTTTCATTCCGAACGGTGTTTCGATAATTTCAATGTTGAGTAGGTTTGGTTTGGAAAAATAATTTCATTTGTTTTTCCCACCCAAACGCACTCAACATTGAAATTATCGACATTCCGTTCGGAATGAAAAAAAAGAAGAAAGAAAACTTACACCCCTAATTTGTCCTAGCTAGCTTAATTGCCGGTGGTAGAAAAGGGAGGGGATGAAGTACTAGAAACAGTGGAATATATGTATCAGCTGCATTGAAAAGAATTATATTAGTGGAAAATAAGCAATTATAGTGACCAAGTAATAGATTGTGTATATTAGTGGAAAATAACCAATTCCAAGCAGTGAATGAAGCTTTAGCTTGGATGGCCAAATTCTTAAAATTTCACCATTAGGTCGCAGGTTCGAATCTTGATAGCAACAACTTTTTATTTTCACTAAATGGAGTAGAAATTGGACCCACGGCAACGTAGGATCCAACGTGGCCGCCTAGTGGCAGTGACGTAAGCAATTTTAAAAGATTCCGGTGTCCAGTCAGCGTTATCCGGCGAGTAGGACCATTTTTTAAGAAAAAAAGATTACTTAGAGGCCTATTTTCCTCACCGGAGCAGGAGCATTACTTAAATCCATAGTAAGCCAACTTAGAGGACCATTTTCCTAATTTTTCCCCCGAATCAAGTGTTGCTTAAATACTGGCTCCATACCAAGGAAGCTTGTCCGTTTATCGTTTATGTTAATCACTATGAAGCAAGACTACCTAAATGAACCAAAATACGAAGTTATATCAACGCAGATATATTTGTATACTATCTGCAGCATAAAACCGAAAGTAAATGTAAAACAAAAATTGGTCACATACAAAATCTCAACAAATAAAAATTCGGCTCAGATCAATGATTTTAATCCGCTTCGAGAAAAAAATATCATTATTACAGTTACTTGCGCTGAAAAATTCATTTGAGCCTGCAAATCAAGCAATACCCATATCGAGAAAAAACGATCAATATTCAATTACTTGCGCTGAAAATTTAATTTGAGCGTGAAAATCAAGCACATCATAAATTAATATAGATTCAATTCAAAATAGCAAAGCTTTAAAAACATCAAATTAGCTGGGATTTATGAGAGAAGAAAGAGTTGGAAAAGCTCATTTTACCAAATTGAACTAAAAATATATCACATGGGATTACAAATGAATTTTGAATTTGAATAATAATTAAAAAAATTGAATTTTGAATTTGAATAATAAAAATGTATTTTGAATTTGAATAATAATTATGAATTTAATGCATTATTTTCGGAATAATTATGCAAGAATTATGAATTTAATGTAGTATTTTGGAATGTAGTATTGAATTTTTTTTGAAGATACGGTATTGAATTTAGAATTTGAATAATAATTATGAACTTAATCTAGTATTTAATGCTGGATTTGAAAAATATATTTGTTAATTGTTTTAGAAATAACACGGGTCATGGAGGGGTCAATTGGACTAATTGAGTCAATCAATTTTATTTACCTTCCTCTATATTATATATATATATATATAGATATAGATAGATGGTGATGGGCCACTTATTTTGGACGAATAGATTGGGCAACACCCAAAAAGAAGGCCACGTGAAAAGCAAAACATGGAGGACTAAATTGGGCACAACCCTATTCCTCTTCTTCTTCTTATTATTATTATTATTATTAGTTTTTGCCAAAAATGACATATTAATGAATAAATCAGTATTGAAGGAAACTGGTTATTAATCAGGACAAAGCCTATGCAAACTTCCAAAAATACCTTTTTCTTCGTAATTTTTAAAAACATGACTTGATATGCGCCGATTTGATCTTCGTTCGGTTATGATTACCAAAAATCTACCCAAATCTTTTATCCAATTCAAAAAAAAACAAAATTTTAAAAATAAAAATTTAAAAATTTAAAATCAAAGAACACAATTCGGTTACAACTATATATATATATATATATATATATATATATATATATATATATATATATATATATATATATATATATATTACAAGTGAAATAACAAGAATAACACGTGAAATAAGAATACAATAAGAATAATAATTTCCATCATATTGAAACAATTACGCGTGAAGTAACATCAACACGTAAAGTACTAATGCAATAAGAATGGTGATTTCCAACATAAAGTAAATATTACGAGTGGAATAACAGTAACACGTGAAGTAACAATGCAATAAGAATGATTATTTTCAACATACAATAACAATTACGAGTTACTATTTCTTTGTTAATTGGTTGTAACAACTTCTTTTGTATATGTTACTACATTTATTCTAGTGTTACTACATGTTTAATGTGTAATTATATTTTTTAATTATAACTATATTTTATTGATTGCTATTATTTCTTTATATGTTACTACATTTTTATTTTTATCGTAACAATATTTTATTAAACTCTTGCCTGCCTTTTTTTTTCTTCCCTATTTAACATTTTGGATTTCAATTTCTAAACAAAAACATTGTGGATTTAGTTTTTAGTCCAAAATATATTTATGAGTGGAACATATATCATTGCCGTAATTTCCTAGATATACCACTTTTTCAAAATATGTAATAAATCGTGCGGAAGATTCTCGCATTTATTGGGCGAACGTTTTACTACAAATTGCACAAAATAAAAGAAAAAAACCCAAGGGTATTTCAGTCCTTCTATTATCATTTTGTCATTTTTAATCACTCAAAATGAAGAATGTCCTTTGATCCCCATTTATGATATTTGTCGTCCTTCTAGCCCCTTCCCCCTTATTATTATTCTATTCTGCATATTCAATTGGGGAATATATTGAACGAACGGGAACGGCAGTAGGGTAGCACATCATTCATTTTACTACTTTGACGAAGCCGAGGTCTGTTTTTTTGATTTTTCTGACGAAGTCAAACCTTTTTATTTTTCCGGTTGAAGGTACTCTAAATTACAATTGTGCTATTTTGTTTATACCATGATACGTTGCTAAATTTCTTCTTTCTAGTTAAAGTGTTATTAAAATCTCGATTGATACGATTGTGAGACCTAATTGATTTTCATTCTCATTAGTTTATTGATATTTATTCGTTTTCCGGGCATCAAGTTGATGACTATATTATTGATTTAGTTGTTTCCGCAGAATAATTAATTCGTTATTTAGTCGATTACAAATTAAAACGATAAATACGTCAACATTTATTAGTTTTAATATAGTGGTAAATGCTATGATTTTGCCGGTTTGTAGCCCGTAGAATCCGTAATCATGAAGATGAATAATCTAGGTTAAAATTAGTACAGTTGGATTAATACCTTGAATTGAGTCTCTCGAATCTTAATGCTTATGGAATTCTGAACTCTTATTACCGTGTCTAGGAGTGTCTTTTTGTTAGAGAATAATTAATGACCGTGTCTTAATTTTGACTTTAGGAGAGTTTGGTCACTTGGCGGTTGTCAGTGGCTATAACCACTTTATTAATAAATTAGTGAGCCATTCTTGCGTCAATAATCAATTTAGTGAATTGTGGTGGAAATAACTACTTTAGCTGGAGCCTTTATCTTATTTGATACCAAATTATTATTTCTTTCATTGTTATTCTGTTACAACTAATACTACCATCTATTATACGTGTTGCTCTTTTAATTTTATTATCTCAACTACTCCTATTATTTTATCCGTTCCAAACTGAAATAATCATCCATTCTCTGTAGGTTCAACCCCTTCTTGCCATTTACTAGCTATAGAGTGAAAAGTGATATATTTTTGGTGGGTTAACGACACACAAATTTTGACGCCGTTGCCCGGAAGCGGTGAATTTATTTCTTTTTGGAACTTACTGCACTGATTGTTTCAGTTTATGCTTAGGTCCTCAGGAACAGGTGAACTGACATTTGATCCAGAGATAGAAAAGACAGCCAAGAAGCTCACTAAGCGAACAAAGGAAGCTAAAAGGCAACTTGAGGATTCAACATCTTCCTTAGGTTTAGCTCAAGCTGATTATTTAGCAAGTTCATCGGAAGAAGAGGCATTTTCAGAAACAGAATAAAAAGAAATGGCAGATAATAAAAGCCAAAATCATAATCAGAATCAGAATAATGTGAACTAGAAAAATTTTCTAGAACCTCCTGCACCAAGGCCTGAAAGAACACTTTGAGAAATGGCCACGCCCGATGTATGCTAGGATTCGTTATGCATTGCTATCCCAAAAAACAATCAACCTTTTGATCTGAAGTTTTCAGTGACCCATTCCTTGCCTAAATTTCATGGACAGATAGGTGAGGACCCTTATAAACATCTGAGAGATCATCAATTGTCCTACAACACTTAAAAATGCAAGGTATGAAAAAAGATGAAATGAAACTGCGAACATTTGCATTGACACTAGAAGGCAGAGCTAGAGATTGGTTCTACTCTTTACGTTCAGGATCCATAACCACATGGGATGCCATGAGATCAAAATTTTTGGAAAGATTTTTTCTGCATCCTAAGCTGCCAACATAAGGAAAGATATCTGTGAGATTAGAAAAGTACCAGGCGAGTCTCTTTTCGGTTATTGGGAGGGGTTTAAGTAGTTATGTGCCAGTTGTCCTAAGCATTAGATTCCCGAGCAATTACTAATTCAATATTTCTTAGAGGGATTACTGAACCATGAAAGAACAATTATTGATGCTGCAAGTGGGAGAGCGTTTGTGAATCATACTTTTGAACAGGCTCACATATTAATTGAGATTATGGCATCCTATGCCCAACAGTTTGGCACTAGGTAGGATACACCTAGGATTGTGAATGAAGCAAGCTTATCTACAATTGATCATAGGTTCGATACGTTGACCTCTATAGTGGAGAGGATGGAGACTGGGCAAGTTCAACAAGTCCAGATATATGGAATTTGCAGCACAGTTGGACACCCTACTGACATGTGTCCAAGATGGAACCGAACAGGTTAATGTTGTAGGTGGTTATCAAGGGCAGCAACAACAAAGAAGGTATGATCCTTACCCAAACAGCTATAGAACACAAGGTGCCCAACCACAGATTTTTCAAAGGACCCAAGCCCCAACTCCTACCGATTTCCCAATGGAGGATATGCTGAAAACTATGACAAGTGCCCTCCAATAAACTATTCAGCAAGAAAATTAGAAGCTTCATCAAAATATTCGGCAAGAAATTCAACAGGTTCAGAGTGAGTCAGAGCGGGAGTCAAGAATCTTGAGATTCAAATGTCTTAGTTGGCAGCCGATGTGAACCAATTGAAGGACAGTCAAGGAAGATTCCTTCTCAATTGGTGAATCCAAGAGAGAATGTTAATGCGGTGGTTTTGCAAAGTGGTAAAGAATTGTCTGAGCCTACCCGAGATAGAGTTGCCGAGAAAGTGCAAGTGGGGGATAATTCCAAGAAAGCAATTTCTGATGAACAGACTGCGTGTAGACCCAAAGAAAAAGAATCTAAGATTGTTATCCATCCACCATTTCCGGGCAGGTTGGCCAAGGCGAAAAAAGAAGGAGAACGGGTAATAGATTGGATGGAAAAAAATGCTGTGCATCAACTAGTGCCGGCGGATCTTTATATTTCCCTATGGTACAAGAATTTGTTAATTTGATGTACATTATGTTTAATTACATGAGTAGTTAGTTTTTTTCTTCTAGTTAATTAGTTGTCTACCCTTTGATCCTATGTGATTGTGAGATCAAATTAGTTGTACTCCTCGATTGAATTGTTAGTATTCATTTATTTTCTAATTTCACCGAGTAATGATTAGAATATGCCGTTTGATTATTTAGGCCTGATAGTTAGGCGATTATTTTGATCTAGCACCAAAAATCGAATCTAGGTGATTGTAAAAAAGATTTGATTCTAAGTGGTAAACAACATATTGCCTGCCTGTTCATAGCCCATAGGATTCCCTGTTGTGAAAATAAGTGATCTAGGTTAATGTTAACTCGATGTGCGCTAATACCTAGAATTGGATTTTTCTAATCATTAATGCAATTGTTCTCACCAAACCACTGGCGATCGTTGAGATGTGTGCTATACAATTAGAGAATAAGTAGTGACAATTGTGAAGGATGTAGGAGCTCAGATCTAAACAAATTAGATCTATGCGCTGCGGATGGATCACGATCCATATATTATAACACATAAACAAAGGATTTAATTACTACAAGGGGGTTAAGTTTATCTTACCAATAGTCGGAAGAGAAACCAAGATCTTCCAATGTGTTCTCTCAAACGGTGGTTGGTGGACACCGATTCTTGGTACTAGAACCTCCTTGATATGCTTCCAAGAAAAACTCCAAGTTTTTCTTCAACCAGAAACCCAAGACAAGAAACAAATTTTTCTCTCTTTATTTGTGTGTGCATAAGTCGAAATTATGCTTGTAACATATGTCTTCGAAGAACTCTCTTTATATAGGAGAGTAAATCATTGGCCTCCAAGTTTCTAATTAATTAAATAAATAATTAAAAAGAAATCACAATAAAGGATAATTCCATTTATAAAAGATTGTGATTAATCAATCAATCAATTACAAATCAAATATCATTTATTAATTAATTATTTAACAAGTAAATAATTAATCACACAAGAAAATCAAATCTTACATTTAAGGAGGTAAATGGCGCCACACACTAGGGTTTAGGCCCACAGAAAATGTCTTTTCTGTGTATTATATTATTTAGCCCAACTAAATAATATTTCGCATATCAATTAATTGGCCCAGCCAATTAATTTTCACTGAGGCCCAATTACAAGAAAAACACCCGAATTACAGGAGCCACATTGGGGACCATGGACCTATAACCAGTAGCTCCAATAATTAAATATATTATTCATTGAACAAAATATATATATTAAATTATTAGTTCCGGGATTACGCCACCATAAACCCGAAACTGAACTCTACCAATTATATATATATATACTTACACTCAACCCTATGAGTAAATAAGCGTCCACTGATATAATCACTACATACGGACTAACCCTCCATAGACTGTCCACATTGTGTGGGATGTTTCCGTAAACCCGACACAGAATATCTTATCTTTATTTACCATTAACCCCCTGATGATCAATTAGTTCACATATCTGACTAGTGATCAATTAGTCTAATATGAACTCCCGGGATCGATCACTTTCTTAGGGCTAAACAAATAAGGGGACCGTTTCTCAACTTCCCGTAGGAAGGAATGGATTCCATGTCTGTGAAAATCAGAACTACTCACTCATTAGGAGATAGTGCCAATGAGAAGTGTCTTGGAACACATATTTAAGTGAACCGTAACTAACACATCAAACACTACCCCGAGACAAGCAGCACCATGTGATCACCTCAGGATTAAGGTTGATCCATATATGATCATTGATTGAGCTTAAATCTACCCCTTCAAAAACAATTTGTAAAGACTCGAAACTGTGGGTAAACTAACTCTCTAACCGGCAGTGTACCGGGTCGATTGCTAGAATAGCTACAGGAGTACGAGGTCGAACCCAAAGGAATCGTGCTTGCAAGTACCAAAGTGAACGTAATGCTTAGTCTAGGTGATCAATCTTTTTAAAGTGTTTGTTTACTACAACGACACTAAATGATTCTACTTAACGAGTCTAAAGATAAAAAGAAATATAGAAGATTAAACTAATGGGTTTCAAAGATAATTAAAGAGACATAGCCGAACCATGATCGAAATAGCTAGTTTCACCCCAAGGATTGACAAAACCGGGAGTGTGCATTAAACAAACGAACTCCTACATTCAATTTCACGGGTACGAACTCCTAATCCCGGTGCTAGGTTCTGAACAACTCTTCCCCAACACCTTATGCCTGTCAACTAACCTTCCCTAAGAAAGATTCATCCACAAGACAATATATGCACGAGAGCCGTTTAAACGTTAAAACGAGTAACCTCGCACTAGAATGCGATCCTAGAACCCTTTTCCCACATCCCTCTCTCTGAACAACTCTCAAAAATGATGTGTGTGATTTTGACCTAGGTGATCAATCTAGCCCAAATCCGTTATAACAAGTTCTAAGACGTGAAACAAGCAAGATATAACAATAGTAAGCACTACCCACTCCCAATTTCATCACCCAAAGGGTGATTTCACCAAATTTCACATGATTCGACTATGTAGATGTTTAGCTACTCATTATACTAATCAAAACATGCATAAAACAAGTAAATAAGAGCCATAACAAGTAAAAGAGAAGAGAAATATACCATTAAATTGCGAAATTCGAGTTGAGATCCAAAAAGTACAAAATAAAGAAGTAATTAAAAGGTGGTCTCTTAGTGTTTGGAATGAAAATCTAAGCTAAGAAATGGAAAGATTAAGCTAAGATGTTGTTGATTTACACTAAGAGAGAGTATTCTAAGCTATTACAAAATTCGAGCAATAAATGGGTAGAGTTTTGCTAAGAAAAGCTTGATCTCCAAGAAAATGTCTAAGGGGGGTATTTATAGGTGAAGGGAAAATCTGCTGCAAAAATGGTCCAAACGCGCGTTTAAAGGGCTGGAACGCGCGTTTGGGATCTTCAAACGTGCGTCTCGCTTGGCTGGAACGTGCGTTACACATAAATTCTGGGCAGGGACTTGACTGTTCTTCATCTGGAACGCGCGTTTAGGAAGGTTCAAACGCGCGTTTAGGATCTTGGAACGCACGTTTGGCCTGGTTCCCAAACGGCGTTTAGAGGGCTTCAACTCTGAATCTGGTCTGAACTTCTGGAACGCGCGTTTAGGGATTCAAACGCGCGTTTAAAGTGTTAGGAAATCTACGCGGGAACGCAGCGGAATTCAAAATTTTGATTTCCTTTTACCCAAGATCGACTTCGTTTAAGCAATAAACAAACAAGTAGTAGACGGTGGTTACCTTGGTTGATCTATAAGATCGACGCTTTGACCGTCTAAGGAGAGTAGTTCTGCATAGAGCCGCCCAAGTGTTCGGCCTCTACCGCTAGTCCACACGAACAGCCCGCCGGAATCCCATCATGGATTGCTATTGGAAAACTCCGGTTGCTAGACCGGCCCTTTTACCCTCTCTCCAACTCTCTATAGGATGCTCTCTATTTTACACAAGAACTATTAGTTCTTGGAATTATGATGTACAAAAGAGCTTGACACCCACCTCTTATTTATAGTAGAAATGGCGCCCCAAATATGAGTGGAGGAGAAGAAAACCTTTTCCCAATAAAATAAGGAAAATATAATTGATTGATTTATCTCATTTATTATAATATCTCATATCAAATAAATCTAGGATATTGTCAATATCTTATATTGAATATTCCCAAGATATTGTCAATATCTAATATTGACTATCTTTATTTTATTACCATAAATCAATTTACACATGTATATATATCACATATATATTACACAAATAAATCTATATATATATATATATAAATATGGTGCGCATGAATCACCAATTTGAATTGGTGCAAACACACGCTGGCACATATATAATTTATTTATCAATATCTAATATTAATATATTTGGTAACACTATTAATTAAATTGCACAATCCAAGTGTATCTTATACACACACAAATTGCGCCACCTTAGCCAATAAATTGGCATCCGGAATATTCTTCAATTAATATAATATTATTAATATCTTGTATTTAATTTATTCATAATAAATAAATACCACCATATTAATTTACCACTATAACCCTTATAGTCTCGAGATAAACTTTCCTTATTTGGTTATCATCTATAACCACATTTTAATCCGACTAGATGTTCTTATGTGTGTGACCCGATAGGCTTCCGAATATGTTGGCCGTAGACACAAAGTGCAAATTACGAAAAAAGCCCTTCATGCCTAACGATCACGGGATAGCGTCTAGCAACACACCGTGACCCCCAATCATCGGAAGAGTCAAATGCAATGACTACTACCTTTCATGTGAAACAATTACCGTGTAAATTACAATCCTATCGCTGTAATAATATCCATACGGTCGTTAGTCGAGTGTCAAAACATCAACGACCGTATCTTATAATCTGGATATCATACTCTCTCGAAGTAACTCATTTACTCCCACTTTGCAAAGATTCACGAGAGTTAGACATTCCTTATAAGAAGGCCATTTCGGATATTCGATCCCAATCATAGGATACGCGATTCCCGGACGACCAATCATGTATACTCCGCATGCTTCGGTATCATACCCAATCACTACCGCATGATCGCCCCGTGGCTAGGGGAAACCTCAATAGTGTCAAAGCATGACAATCCACACCGTGATGCCATGAAGACTCCGGTCTTAAGGATAATTACACAACCGTCACATAGTGTGACACTTATCCGTGTAAGTGGGTCAGTCTAACGTACGCATTCTCTAATACACGTCCACGTACAGTCCAAGTGTCTCTACACTTCGATAGACGAGATCTATCCCTGCCCTTAAAGACAGAAGACATCCAATACGTGCTAGTCTGTTTATACTATCAATGTCCTGTTTAATAGTACATCGGCCTAGAGACATTTAAGTATCAAACTTATTAAAGTGATTAGAGATCTCATCAACCATAATCGCCTATCATGGTTTCTCTATCACGCGCTTAATACTAAGGACGTTATCATATAACAATTCACAATTGGTTCTTTAAAAGAACATATATATGACAACATAAAAGCCATTTAATATATGTATAAACATAAAGAAATAGTAGAAATGATCCGACCCGGTCGGATCCGGTCCAACCCGATTGGGTTTAGGACAGTATTCCAACAATCTCCCACTTGGCCTAAAACCAATCACTCGCACACACAAGACCAAGTTGAAACACAAGAATCTCATGCAATACTCGCAACCAGTCCTAGCCGTAAACGGATCGCTATCCGGGGGGACTCAGACTATCTTCATACCATGCTCCAAATGACCAAGTCAAAAGGAACCGCCTCAACACACACATGAATCTCTGACGAGACCCTGGTCCTTGCTTCAAGCAATGAATCCACTTACTATATCAGCTATATAGAAAAGGTGGAAGAACCGTACTAGGTTCAGGAATGAACCTTCTAGATCCATGTACTGCTCCAGCTGCGCCTCTAAGGCACTACTGTGTTTTGGCTAAGTTGTAGAGTTTACAGTGACCCATAGGTAAGAACATTTCGCTCACTGTATCACTTAATCAAAGTGACTGCAAACCCAGACTGTAGCTCCCACTCGCCTTCATAAGACTCAGGATATACGTCTGTACAACTATGTTTATTTAATTCCAAGTTTCAATAAACTAGGAAACTTTCCTTAAATTGTTTAAGGATATTCTCGACATTCACCAGATTTACTTTCATACTTGCTCATGACTATTCATGGACTATGAACATCCGGCATTACCTTTATGATGGTTCCTATCGCGTAGCGAAGGAAACCTTCCATAAGCATCATCTTTCACCTTATCTTTAGGACCAACGTCCTAACATAGATAGATCTCGAGAACACCGACTAGCAGTATCCCCTGTCGCGACCTATGCTAAACTCTTTTAGCATCACATCTATATAGGTAAACTATAATCTAACAGCAGTTAAATCTATCGCTATAGATTCTTATTTTTAAAATAAGAACTGCTAATCCAAGTACTTTCGTAAAGACCTTGAATTACCAAACATTAATTGACTGTGACATGGGGTATTAATTCCCGAGAGAGATATCCAATAACTTACTCAAAAATCGTAACACACTCCCACTATCCATCTTGCACATTGGGCATATCTTTCTTTTGACTAAATCAAACTCCTTTGATTATCAAACAAAGAAATCATCTAGAGAAACTTGTTTGAGTCCATAAATGGATCTCGTGGGCTTACATATCATGTTATCGTCTATGAACATCGAGCTGTTTGCCCAACATCTTCAACACTATCATATAGTCGTGATACGAAGTTATAACAAGCATTATCTGAATAGAACTGGGCACAGTTGGCAGCATAAAGATAATTACAAGGTTTACACCTCATACCCTTCAGCCGTCACTATAGCCTTATGGTAATCATATTACTATCCATGTCAGCCTTCCAGGGACACTCCCCTTAGGTAAGACAGACTAGGTTCATAACCTGGTTGTCACTGATGGAATCTAATTCAGATATTATGGCTCCTGGCCATATCTCTCAATCTTGCCTTTTAAGCATTCTTTCATAAGTCGTGAGATATTCATTCATCAAGATGAACATACCGGTAGCCTTTTCAGGCTTGAGGTTATCCACAGACTTACAGAACTTTTGTGTGCACTGAGCAGTGTTCTACACCTCATCGCTATGTGGCGTCTGCTCACGTTCCTATGGTTGAATATATCTTTGTGGATCTCAAACCTTTATGAGATCTGATTCACTCCCACTGTTTCTTTTGGAAGAAACACTTCCTTCAGAAGACATCATGTTTGGAGACAAACATTTTGCTCTGCGGACAAGTAAATAATATCCAGCATGCTAGCTAAGACATTCCACAAAGTTGCATATGTCGTACTAGGCTCCAAGCCTTTCGGACTCTGCCTACGACAACTTCAAATCATCGGTTAAGACAGATTTGACATTATCCTCTTCCATATCTAATATGGAATTTATTCAACCTTTATTCTTTGGAACTCGGTTAAGTATAAGGGCACTATCCCGAAACGGGTAAGGGATACTTCGCATGGCTTGCGTCACACCTTTATCATATAAAGTGTTGTTTCCATTTTGGGAACACAATCTAATTGCTTATCCCAAAGATGGTATCCTTCAAGGGAGAATCTTATTCCTTTCAGACGACTTCTGAAACACCCTTCAGGTATTAATTACTTCAATCCAATTGAAGATTAATTCCTAAGTAGCTCATCAATCTCATATTCGTACTAGCTCGAACTTTTCGGGCTTTCCGAATTATGCACTTCACTGAGTACACTTGACTATTTCTAAAAATAGTCAGTAGAGACTAATAAACAATTATTTGTGGCATTAATTGTCACAAGCCAACAAACATCGGTATGTTTAGGCTTTGGACAACTTTCTAGATTTTATAACCTTTTCATAAAAGGGTATTTTAGTCATCTTTAGATAAGATACGTATTACCCACATGATTCATAATCATACGGTTCAACATCATCAGAATGACGTTTAGTTACACGCTTTCCTTCCAGAGAGACTATGTCTAAAACAACCACAAATATTAAGGATAACAGCCATACAAATATTTGGTTGAGGTTTCATCACACATATCAACTATATAGTGACATCAATCTAGTATGTTAGATTCAGTGACCTTTCAACTTTATCGGAATAACATTTATTCTTTACAATTGAATATGTCTACTAAATCCTAACAAATAACTGAAAGTATGTTCTTCATAAGAACCGAGACATAATAACATTTATTTAGCTCCCTTATCAGTTTACTAGATCCAGAGTATGGTGAGTGTCACAACGTTTGCTTCACCTTCCATATCTGCATTTAATCTTTCTAATTTTAATCACACTCGTAAGATATCATATATCTTAGAGTTGACTTGAACTTAGATAGATTTATCTCAACAGACTTGCCTAGAATAGAAACTTCAATAAGTTCTCTATTTAAGCACATGCCCTAACTTTCCTTTTTAATCCTTCAAGCACTTGTAAATATTTCTTAGTGTAGTCTTCATAAGACGTAAGAAAGATCACAAGAGCTATGTCTTCAATTTCCTTTCATAAAGAAAATCTAAAGTTTATTAAATAGTTTATTTAACCTTTTGAATCGTATTCAAAACATTGACTATTTAATTAACCTTTAAGCAATGCTAGAATTAAGTCGATACTTAAATCTTACAATTTTGAAAACAACCTTTCCAAAATTAGATGTGGTCATTCTTATCCAACGTTTGAATTAATTGTCATCGTATGACTGAATGATCATCTTGGATCGTATCCAATATATGACTAATTCGTTGAAACTTATTTCAAATGATTTAATCATATCATGAGCTTCCACTTTCATTAATAATTAAAGTCTCGGAGCACTGCATCAATTATGTAATCTCCTTGTCTCTAACTACTATAACGGGATTGCTCATGTCATTGCTTATTTTAAAAGGATTAAAATTTACTTAACCTTATTTGAGAACGTTTCTCAAAATTAACAGTCATAATTTGGTTTTACTAATCGAGAATAAAACATAAATATAAAGTTTGCTAAAACTACAACATAAAAATGAAAATAAAAGAGTGTTGTTGTTTATACACGCAAAATCAAAAATGGTCTTTGATTTATGATTTTGCTCCCACTAGTCAACTACTCCCAATTGACTTTCAAGAATCTTTCAAAATTCTTTAGTGGCCAAGATCCCATCTGGTTACCCCGATTCCCGACGAGGGCCGATCAACCGGAATAATTCGAAAGGTATGTAACTCTTACCAATCACATCTCTATGTGACTCTTGGTGGTTGACTAGTCAACTCTTTGACAATTCACATCTTTATGTGGTAGTCAACCCCTTGCCTCTAGAATAAGACGGTCCTGACGAGGGCCAATCACCGCATTACTCTAGTCAAGTCATAACCCAATATTCGCGAGATCTCATACGATCATATCTCAATAACGACGATATACCCGTGGTAGGTCAACTCCCGACGAGGGCCGATCAGTTGGATCCGAACAAAGGCTCTTCACCGTCGCTATAATATTGGGAGACAATATCTCGACTTGATTTTTGTCGTGGAAGTATTTACGTTAAATTAATTCACTTAATTAATTTTAATTACGGTCTCATCAAATATATCTATCTCTATAGACACACATCTTACACATTTATCTAGATCGTGCCTAGTCATGCATCTATCGTATCATATAAAATAAATACAAGCACAAAATAAATAAATGCGTAAAGTAACCGGTATGATCATGGACTTTTCCTAGGTGCGGTTTCGAATACAAACTGACGAAACCGCGGGTCACAATCTAAGGGTAGCTGCAACCGCCAATAGGATCTTTAATGCGCCATTCTCCAATGTGATCTTTATTCTTCTTTCTTTGGTCTCTATCTTCTGCTCCATTCTTGTTACATTTAATTCTATCTAATAAAATAAATACACCCGCCGCACACGGGGGGAGCTAACGGGAATGGGATAAATGCAGAAAATAAACTAGGTCACGTTCTTCATAACGGCCTAGGACAATTTTTAAACCAATAGAAAAATAAATCATTCACATCTATCCTATCGGTCGAGTCCATGATCAATCGGGGTCCATATAATCATATTATATCTACTATATCTAATCCATACAATAACATCTTATGAAAAAGATAAAATTAAAATTTAACTACTTGCGTCTTAATTAATCAATTAACATTTAATCTTTTAAATAATTTTATCCAATCAATTAACTAATTAACATTTAATTAATTAAATGATTTTAATCGAAATAAAATTAACGATTAATTTTAAACGATTTCAATTTTAATTTTAATAAATTAGAACTATTCCAATAATAAATCAAAATTAAAATTATGTCTCTTTTGTTTCTTTCCTTTTGATTCCTAATCAAAAGGGATGCCTTTGGTTTCCTAAACCAAAAGGCATCTTCCTAAACCAAATTTGGTTTAGGCCTGACCACTTTCCAAAATCAAAATTTTGGAAGTGGCCTAGGCCTAGGCCTTTTACAAATCAAATATTTGAAAAGGGCCTAGGCCTATTCCAAATCAAATATTTGGAAAGGCCAAATAATTTTGGTTTAGGCCTGGCCACTTTCCAAAATCAAAATTTTGGAAGTGGCCTAGGCCTAGGCCTTTTCCCAAATCAAATATTTGGAAAGGGCCTAGGCCTATTCCAAACAAAGTTTAGAAATGCCATTATTATTTTAATGCCATGTGGCATCCCAATGGCTCAAACTATTTGAACCATTAGTTAGCCACATGACACAACTAAACAAAGGAGGAATTACCAATCACAACTATGAACCATATTGAATCACAAAATACACAAAACAAAAATTTGGAGATCCGCCAGCATTGACCGGTCAACCGACTGCCGGCAGCAGGTTGCCCTGCTGCCGCCGCCGCCGCCCAGCCGCCGCCGGTGGTGGTGCCGCCGCCAGTCGGCCGAGCACCACCCGATCTCGTTTTTTTTTTTTCATGTATCAATTTTGCAAATCAAAAATCTTTCATCTTTTAATTACGTGATTTAAACGATAAAATTAACTACGCATAATATCATGCTTATTGCTTAAGCTCGAAGCTCTCTCTGATACCACTGTTAGGAAATCTACGCGGGAACGCAGCGGAATTCAAAAATTTGATTTCCTTTTACCCAAGATCGACTTCGTTTAAGCAATAAACAAACAAGTAGTAGACGGTGGTTACCTTGGTTGATCTATATGATCGACGCTTTGACCGTCTAAGGAGAGTAGTTCTGCATAGAGCCGCCCAAGTGTTCGGCCTCTACCGCTAGTCCACACGAACAGCCCGCCGGAATCCCATCATGGATTGCTATTGGAAAACTCCGGTTGCTAGACCGGCCCTTTTCCCCTCTCTCCAACTCTCTATAGGATGCTCTCTATTTTACACAAGAACTATTAGTTCTT
The DNA here is from genome assembly GCA_036785695.1 of Gentiana straminea. Lineage (NCBI taxonomy): Eukaryota > Viridiplantae > Streptophyta > Magnoliopsida > Gentianales > Gentianaceae > Gentiana > Gentiana straminea. The sequence continues at coordinate 4,808,383 of JAVUPR010000224.1, read as the reverse complement.
GGAATTGTGATGTACAAAAGAGCTTGACACCCACCTCTTATTTATAGTAGAAATGGCGCCCCAAATATGAGTGGAGGAGAAGAAAACTTTTTCCCAATAAAATAAGGAAAATATAATTGATTGATTTATCTCATTTATTATAATATCTCATATCAAATAAATCTAGGATATTGTCAATATCTTATATTGAATATTCCTAAGATATTGTCAATATCTAATATTGACTATCTTTATTTTATTACCATAAATCAATTTACACATGTATATATATCACATATATATTACACAAATAAATCTATATATATATAAATATGGTGCGCATGAATCACCAATTTGAATTGGTGCAAACACACGCTGGCACATATATAATTTATTTATCAATATCTAATATTAATATATTTGGTAACACTATTAATTAAATTGCACAATCCAAGTGTATCTTATACACACACAAATTGCGCCACCTTAGCCAATAAATTGGCATCCGGAATATTCTTCAATTAATATAATATTATTAATATCTTGTATTTAATTTATTCATAATAAATAAATACCACCATATTAATTTACCACTATAACCCTTATAGTCTCGAGATAAACTTTCCTTATTTGGTTATCATCTATAACCACATTTTAATCCGACTAGATGTTCTTATGTGTGTGACCCGATAGGCTTCCGAATATGTTGGCCGTAGACACAAAGTGCAAATTACGAAAATGCCCTTCATGCCTAACGATCACGGGATAGCGTCTAGCAACACACCGTGACCCCCAATCATCGGAAGAGTCAAATGCAATGACTACTACCTTTCATGTGAAACAGTTACCGTGTAAATTACAATCCTATCGCTGTAATAATATCCATACGGTCGTTAGTCGAGTGTCAAAACATCAACGACCGTATCTTATAATCTGGATATCATACTCTCTCGAAGTAACTCATTTACTCCCACTTTGCAAAGATTCACGAGAGTTAGACATTCCTTATAAGAAGGCCATTTCGGATATTCGATCCCAATCATAGGATACACGATTCCCGGACGACCAATCATGTATACTCCGCATGCTTCAGCATCATACCCAATCACTACCGCATGATCGCCCCGTGGCTGGGGAAACCTCAATAGTGTCAAAGCATGACAATCCACACCGTGATGCCATGAAGACTCCGGCTTAAGGATAATTACACAACCGTCACATAGTGTGACACTTATCCGTGTAAGTGGGTCGGTCCTAACGTACGCATTCTCTAATACACGTCCACGTACGGTCCAAGTGTCTCTACACTTCGATAGACGAGATCTATCCCCGCCCTTAAAGACGAGAGAAGACATCTAATACGTGCTAGTCTGTTTATACTATCAATGTCCCGTTTAATAGTACATCACCTAGAGACATTTAAGTATCAAACTTATTAAAGTGATTAGAGATCTCATCAACCATAATCGCCTATCATGGTTTCTCTATCACAGCTTTAATACTAAGGACGTTATCATATAACAATTCACAATTGGTTCTTTAAAAGAACATATATATGACAACAGAAAAGCCATTTAATATATGTATAAACATAAAGAAATAGTAGAAATGATCCGACCCGGTCGGATCCGGTCCAACCCGATTGGGTTTAGGACACTATTCCAACATAAAGGGCTGGAACGCGCGTTTGGGGGATTCAAACGTGCGTTTGAACCCCTGTTTCCCCAAATCTTCACTTTTTTCCCTTTTTAGGCCCTCGTCTTGCCTCGGTCATGCTTTTTCACCACAAATCGTCACCTTCCGGGTCCTCGAGACACCAATACCCTTCAATATCACAAACCACCACAACATCCAAACAATTCCAGAGGGTAAAAGTGCTCGGGAATGGGTTAATGTCACTAAAAAGAGGTAGTAAACCATCAAAGCGACGGATTTACTCCCCGTGCTATAAACTCACGATATTACCCAAAAACGGTCTAAAAACACCGAGAATGTGCTAAAAGTGGGATAAACGGGGGTGGAAAATGCACCGGAATCACGTAAAGTTGACTCCCATCAACCACCCCACACTTAGCCTTTGCTCGCCCTCGAGTAAATTAGGCGTTTTAGAACCAACCAAGGGATTCAACGTTGTGATGTAGGTGCTACTATTCACACCCTCGAGGTAACCACAAAGTATGAAACACGAACATATACACACCGGTTATAACATTATCAAGAAAGTGGAGTGTGTGTGGTGCCAAGCTAAAAACCAAGTGCTCAAAATGATTGTCGGGGCTTGAATCCCGGCCAAAAGTCAACCAACCGTTTCATACCCACTAGCCTCTCCACTAATCAAGGTCACTAAGTTTGGACACGATCGGGTAGGACTTGAAGGGTTATAACGTTAGGCTAGGGTAATTCCGGTTAATCGAAAAGGATATTTTGGGAACTGGAGAAAAAGAAGTACGAGTGAACCTAATCAACAAATGTACCAATTTATCTCTACCGAACAAACCACCCCAAACTCCTTTTTGATTATTTTTAACACTTTGGGAACCATAGGATGCGAACATACCCGAACTCATTGCCTAATTCAACTTTGTTTCAAGTTTCATAAGGCGAGGTCGAATACATTAGCACCTATCTCACTATCCCAACTCCAACATCATAAGTATAACTTTTGAGCTCATTACTTTGATTCCAACCCTTTATTTCTATATACTCCAAACTTTTATTGCAAAGAGAGCTAATTTATTTTGAACTTTGATTGATCTCTCTGTTTTTTTTTTTTTGAAAGAAATTAAGGAAGAAGACAATTCACAGATTTTTCTTTTCTTTTTGGGCCAAACCCCAAACATTACACCCAATTGAGCTCCTCTTATCCTTATAGCTCCAAACCAAGAAAAACACCAACCCATCACAATATCATTTCCCCCACCCCACACTTGCCTTGGCAAGTGTGGCCTAACAAAAGACTAAGTCCACTCGTGAGGTGTAAATGAAGGGAATGTGACCATAATTAAGGCTCAAGGTAGGTTTCTGACTAAGTAACAAAACGGCTATAACCGAATGGTGGTCAGACCATTCTATCAAGGCTGAGAGGGGCTACGAAGGTCTAACGTTTCGGGATAAGGCTTATTTTGCTCTGGTTGGTCAAAGAGACGCCATGCCCGTCATCCCGTGTCCTACTTAGGTAAACCTTTCTATTTCGCCTCGAGACTAGTGGTATGAGGGGTGGTAGTAATCAAATTGTGCACAAAGTGTAGCTTTCGTGAAAATAATAAACTCCATTTTCAAGACAATATCAAACCGAAGTGCACACGTTCGGGGCCCTACTAAGGTGGCCACCACTCGAATGTGAAAATAACACATACAACACGGTGTTAAAAACCCTTGAAAAATTTTAAAAATTACCCAAAAATCGACTCGATCCCGGTCATAGGCTAAGCATACCACATATTAAGCACATTTAACAACGAAAACAAGAAAACAGCTAAGTCTCCCACCCCACACTTAAACGAAACACTGTCCTCAGTGTGTGAGAGATAAAAAGAGTAAAAGACTTAGCTGTTTGACCAAAACCCGGCAGAAAGGCGCACTAGTAGCCCACGTGACATCTTATAGTAAGCTCCATCTCGAGTATCTAAAACCATAGAAATAAAAACCAAGGCAGACACATGCACTGGAAAAGTCCACGTGCCAAAAGATGGTGATAGATACGAGATATATAAAAAAAAATTAGAAGCCATGCCACAAATAACGACTCGAAGCATATCAAGCATACTAGACGGGAATCGCACTGGATGTAAAGATAATCAAAAGAAACACAGAGCATCCACGCATAAAATAAGGCCACAAGAGGCTCACATAAAAACATCCCCGTCTACGTACAAAAGCCAGAACCAAAAGGAAATTCTCACCCCAAACTCTCTTTTAAGCTAAACTCTCCCCTCTTGCACCCAAAGACCACTCCAAACACATTATTACTACCAAAAAGGTGGGTTGCCTCCCCCAAGCGCCTTTGTTTTACGTCGTTGGCTCGACAAGATGACTTATACGGTGCCAATTTTTTTCAAAGTTATACTATTGGCACAGCCGAGAAAAGGTAGAAGTGCTTTGTTTAACGTCGTTAGCATCGACTTAATGGCACCAAACAGACTCATACCACAAAAGACTCAAAACAACAATTCAAATATTTTATTTCAAACAAGTATCACCAAAACCATCAACCAAAATCTGAGCTCAAAAAGATCAACAACTCAAGAAGACTAAAAATAGCAAGCATCATGGAAACCGAGTTTGCTAGAAACTTACCTCTCATGGCCTTCGATGTTACCTCTTCCCAACTCGGGGATCCTCTTTTGTCAAAATCTCTCATCACCTTCTTCTTGTAATTTCCATTCCATGGTAGTTGTCCCCTTTTACAAATTCTATGAGCTCCATCTACCGGTGAGTACATAAAATCGATCGCATAATACTCATCAACACAAGGTGGAAGAGTGTAATAATCCGGGACCGGCATGCTAATAATCTCCACTTCTCCCGGTAGCTCTACCATAGATGGCTCTTCAGTCTCATACGATTTCACCACACTCTTCATAATGACATCTTCATTTACTTCAATTGGGAGTGAGGGTGAAATGGGCGATCCCAGTTTCTCTTCCGACTCTAATTCTGTCTCATCAAACAGTGTGCTTAAATCTATCATACACCCTTCGAAGTCATCATTTTGCATTTCTTCGGGAGGCGGTGTAATGGATAAAATTTGCACCTCCTCCATTTCCAAGTCTTGCAACTCCTCTTCATCCCAAAACGAGCTATCTTCATCACCAAAAACTTCTTGCTCAGTCATAACAATGGTCGGTTCCACCACACATTCCACCAAGGTATCATCAATTTTCATCTCAAGGGATGAAGGTGCAATAGGTAGAACGTGAAACTTGCCATAATCAAATATCGCAATAGAGGTGGCACTATGAGCAATCCCAACTCACTATCTGGCTCAGAAATCTCATCATGGAAAACTGAATCATCAACCTCACTCTCAACCTGAACTTCTTCAGTGATAACATCATCGTCCCGAACCACCTCTATTGCACATGTCTCTGCCTCTTTCTCATGCCTCCTCTTTTCAATCAATTGCCCCATCCGGTCTTCAAGATTTCTTACGTCGGAGTCAAATCTTCTATCGAACTCTTGCATATCCTTCTTCATTTGAATCAAACTCTCGTTCAATAAAAAATTAATCCGCTCTATTTGAATGTCGGTGAAGTCTTCTTGTGGAATGGGGGGAAACTGATCATACTGGCTTTGATTCATTGGAGGTGAGTAGTAGGCCTCTTGCCATGCCAAACTCTGATCAAGTGGCTGAATCTGGGTGAAGTTATCAACACGTTGAGTATGAACACCGTAATCCTGATAAGCACTAGGGTTCGGACAACCCTCATAATGTTGTGGCTCATAACTTGAATAACCATAATTTTGACTTTGGCACGCATTAGAGCACTGATAAGCCCATGAACCTTGGTTACTCTGCTGTTGATATTGAGGCTGAGGCACGAACTGTTGTTGATAACATTGTTCAGGTGCTGAGGTTGGTAGGGGTATTGTTGTCCAGGTGAGTAGTATCGATTGAAAAATCCATCCATTTAAGCTCAAGCTGCAAGATCTCAGAAAAAAAACAAGAAAATAATAAAATAAAACCTAGGCCCAAGCCTTCGGTTCACTTGCAAGATATCACAAATAGCACACAATTCCCCGGCAACGGTGCCATTTTGATTGAGCTTAAATCTACCCCTTCAAAAACAATTTGTAAAGACTCGAAACTGTGGGTAAACTAACTCTCTAACCGGCAGTGTACCGGGTCGATTGCTAGAATAGCTACAGGAGTACGAGGTCGAACCCAAAGGAATCGTGCTTGCAAGTACCAAAGTGAACGTAATGCTTAGTCTAGGTGATCAATCTTTTTAAAGTGTTTGTTTACTACAACGACACTAAATGATTCTACTTAACGAGTCTAAAGATAAAAAGAAAGATAGAAGATTAAACTACTGGGTTTCAAAGATAATTAAAGAGACATAGCCGAACCATGATCGAAATAGCTAGTTTCACCCCAAGGATTGACAAAACCGGGAATGTGCATTAAACAAACGAACTCCTACATTCAATTTCACGGGTACGAACTCCTAATCCCGGTGCTAGGTTCTGAACAACTCTTCCCCAACACCTTATGCCTAGTCAACTAACCTTCCCTAAGAAAGATTCATCCACAAGACAATATATGCACGAGAGCCGTTTAAACGTTAAAACGAGTAACCTCGCACTAGAACGCGATCCTAGAACCCTTTTCCCACATCCCTCACTCTGAACAACTCTCAAAAGTGATGTGTGTGATTTTGACCTAGGTGATCAATCTAGCCCAAATCCGTTATAACAAGTTCTAAGACGTGAAACAAGCAAGATATAACAATAGTAAGCACTACCCACTCCCAATTTCATCACCCAAAGGGTGATTTCACCAAATTTCACATGATTCGACTATGTAGATGTTTAGCTACTCATTATACTAATCAAAACATGCATAAAACAGTAAATAAGAGCCATAACAAGTAAAAGAGAAGAGAAATATACCATTAAATTGCAGAAATTCGAGTTGAGATCCAAAAAGTACAAAATAAAGAAGTAATTAAAAGGTGGTCTCTTAGTGTTTGGAATGCAAATCTAAGCTAAGAAATGGAAAGATTAAGCTAAGATGTTGTTGATTTACACTAAGAGAGAGTATTCTAAGCTATTACAAAATTCGAGCAATAAATGGGTAGAGTTTTGCTAAGAAAAGCTTGATCTCCAAGAAAATGTCTAAGGGGGGTATTTATAGGTGAAGGGAAAATCTGCTGCAAAAATGGTCCAAACGCGCGTTTAAAGGGCTGGAACGCGCGTTTGGGATCTTCAAACGTGCGTCTCGCTTGGCTGGAACGTGCGTTACACATAAATTCTGGGCAGGGACTTGACTGTTCTTCATCTTGAACGCGCGTTTAGGAAGGTTCAAACGCGCGTTTAGGATCTTGGAACGCACGTTTGGCCTGGTTCCCAAACGTGCGTTTAGAGGGCTTCAACTCTGAATCTGGTCTGAACTTATGAAACGCGCGTTTAGGGATTCAAACGCGCGTTTAAAGGGCTGGAACGCGCGTTTGGGGTATTCAAACGTGCGTTTGAACCCCTGTTTCCCCAAATCTTCACTTTTTTCCCTTTTTAGGCCCTCGTCTTGCCTCGGTCATGCTTTTTCACCATAAATCGTCACCTTCCGGGTCCTCGAGACACCAATACCCTTCAATATCACAAACCACCACAACATCCAAACAATTCCAGAGGGTAAAAGTGCTCGGGAATGGGTTAATATCACTAAAAAGAAGTAGTAAACCATCAAAGCGACGGATTTACTCCCCGTGCTATAAACTCACGATATTACCCAAAAATGGTCTAAAAACACCGAGAATGTGCTAAAAGTGGGATAAACGGGGGTGGAAAATGCACCGGAATCACGTAAAGTTGACTCCCATCAATCATCTAATGATTTAACAAGATTCCTCGATTACGGAATTATACCGAGAAATACAAATTAAATCGGTCCAGTCCTCTACCGACAGTTCGGATAAGACTATCACACCCTAAGGTGTTCTGGGCGCATTATTGGTGTTTTATTCATGAGACCCTAAACTCTGATTAAGTTCACCACGGAATAACAGTTTAAGTATATCACCATTAATTCAATCCTCATGTGCGTGCCATACACTGAGTTAAGCGGTTACATAATGATATACTTAGGGTTTGCAGCAGTGTATTACTTACAAGCACAAAGCAAGTAATAAGGTGAGATAAATTCTGTCATCCATTATCAAAAACAATTACATAAATTGTCTGTCGGGCATTACACCTAACAGATTGTCCTGCTTGTCGAATATAAGAAAAATTGGTTGCTTGGTGATTTTCGGAAACTATAACCAATTTATTAATAATTTAACAATTTATCTTTGCATCAATGACCGATCATAGGAGTTGAGGGGGAGACAATTAATTATCTAGAACATTTCTTGATTTTTCTTTCTTTCATTTTTCTTCTATTTTAGGAATTAGTGAAAATTCCAAAATATTTTTATTTTACAAATTTTAGAAGAGATAAGTCCACCGTTCTATGTGGGTTCGACTCCTACATCCGTTATACAAGTTATAAAGGTAGTACGTGATTTTATTTTTGATGGATTGACGACCCACCACATACACACTAAAAAATTGAAGAAATCATCCACATAGAAGAAGTTGGTGAATGAAGACTCAAAGAAAAAGTTTCAGTTTAACAATCCACAACAATACCATAAAGCATTGAAGATCTTCGCTAAAAGTTTGAAGCTCTTCAAGAAAATGATAAAGATCAAAATCGTCAAAACACCGGAAAGGGGTGTCTTCAACAATCGAAGATCTTCTCAAAAGAAGAAATTCTTCATTTAAGAGATGGAATGTAATATAAATTTCTCCTTTAACAATTCATCAAACATTGAAGTTCTTCCACCATATCTAGCAGTGTTCAACCCATAGTCAAATCAACAACATCAACAATTGGTGAAGGAAGTCAAACAAAGAGCATCAAACCCTCTATTCAAACCCAGTATTCAAAGATCATCCGCTAAATATAACGTTCTTCATTCAAAATAAAGATCATCCGCAAAATATGACGTACATCAACCAAACATAAAGATCATATGCTGAATTCGGCGATCTTCAACCAAACATTAAGATCATCCACTGAATCTGGTATTTTTCAATAAACATACAACAATCATCTACTAAATCCGGCGTTCAGTCAAAGGTAAAACATTTGAATAATATACCAACCTCATGCAAATGGCCAATCCCTCTTACTCCCACTAATTCCACCTCATGCTTTGGATGAATATCTTAGTGGCAGAAGACTCAAAAAATTAGTACATACGGTCGAGGCCCAGACTTCTCCAACGATTGTTGTAGTCAATGGATTTTTCATCATTTCAATGATGAGTGTTGGTCAATTTAAACATACTAACGGTACTAAGTGTGATGTGGAATCAGTTAAAGAATGCTTGCTCTAGTTGCTCCTAACTGTTGATGGATGTAGGATTACTAGTTGCTCCCAACTGTTGATGGATGCAGGGTTAAAGAATGCTTGCTTTAGTTGCTCCCATCTTGGTTTTCATTGCTCCCACCTGTCAAATGTTTCATTAATTCCATAAGTTATATAATTTTTTATTACTCTCTTGGACTAATTTTAGAAATGATCGCAAGTACTTAGTGATGTAGGAAATTCAAAAGCCTGAAAAGTTCAAGCTAGTGCAAATATGAGATTAATAAAAAACTTAGGAATTAATCTTCAACTGGATTGAAGCAATTAATCCCCGAAGGGTGTTTCAGAAGTTGTCTGAAAGGAATCAGATTCTTCCCTTAAAGGATACCATTTTGGGATATGCAATTAGATTGTGTTTCTAAAATGGAAATAACACTTTATACGATAAAGGTGGATTGCAAGACATGCAAAGTATCCCTTACCCGTTTTGGATAATGCCCTTATTTAAAACATATACTTAACCAAGTCCCGAAAATAAGGTTGAAAGAATTCCATATTATATATGGAAGACGATGGCATAAAATTCATCTTAACTGATGTTTTAGGGTTGTCGTGCTTCTAGCAAGCAGGCAATGTCTGAAAGTCTTGGAACTTGGTATGACATATGCAACTTTGTGGAATATCTTAGCAAGTACGCTAGATATTATTTATATACCCATGGAGCAAAAGTGTTTGTCTCCAAGCATGCTGTTTTCTAGAGGAAGTGTTTCTTCCAAAACAAACAATGGGAGTAAAATGATATCTCAAAAGTGTCTGAGAACCACAAAGAGATATTCAACCATTGGAACATGAACAGGCGCCGCATAGTGATGAGGTGGGGACACTGCTCAGTGCACACAAGTATTCTATGAGTTTACAGATAACCACATGCCTGAAAAGGCTACTGGTGTGTTCATCTTGAAGAATGAAGATCTCATTACTTATGTAGAAATGCTTGAGAGGAAAGATTAAGAGATATGTCTTGGAACCATAGTATCTGAAGTAGATTCCATGCGTGACAATCAGGTTATGAACATAGTCTGTCCTACCTGAAAGGAATTTCTCTGAAAGGTGTAGTGGGACTTTATGAAAGGCTGACATGGATGGTAATACAACTTCCATAAGGCTAGGTTGATGGCTGAAGGCTACGTGGTGTAAACCTTGTAATTACCCTCTTTATGCCAGATATGCTTAAGTGTATTCAGATTGTGCTTGTTGTAGCCATGTATCATGGCTATATGATAATGTAGAGAACGTTGAGCCAATGGCTTGATGTTTATAGACAATAATATATATGATATGTGAGCTTGCGAGATCCATTTATGGACTCAAACTGGTTTATCTGTATGAGTTCTTTACTTTGAAAATCAAAGGAGTTTGATTTGATAAAAAGTGAAGGTATGCCTGATGTGCACGATTTTTGAGTAAGATGTTGCATATCCTTCTCAGGAATTGTCACCTCATGTTACAGTCAATTAATGGTAGATCAAAGTTTTCTCGTAAGCTCTTGGATTGGCATTTCTTATTTTTGGAAATGAGAACCTATAGTGTAAATTTAGATACTACTTGAATAGTACTGGTCACCTACATAGATGAGATGCTAAAGGAGTTTAGCATAGGTCACATCAAGAGATACTGCAAACCAGTATTCTCGAGATCTATCTATGACAGGAAGTCAGTCCTGAAGAAAAGGTGAAAGATGATACTTATGGAAGGTTCCCTTTGATGCTGCAATAGGATCCAAATCAAAAGTGGAGTACCAGATATTCATACTGCATGAGGAGTCATAAGTATGTATGAAAGTGATTCTGGTAAATGCCGAGAATATCCTTAAAGGTGTTAAGGATGGGTTCCTAGTTTATTGAAACATGGAATTGGATAAACATGGATATATAGATATATGCCTTGAATCTTATGAAGATACGGGGAGCAACACTCAGAGTTTTTATTCGCTTTAATCAAGTGCGACAGTGATCTAGAAATGTTCTCAGCAAGAGATAACTGAATATCTATAATTTGGCCAAAACACTGTAGTGCCATTGACACGCAGCGGGAGCAGTACATGGGTCCGATAGGTTCTTTCATGAACCTTGTGTGGTTCTTCAACCTTTACAATATAGCTTATATAGTAGTGGATTCATTGTTTGAAGTAATGACTAGGGTCTCGTCAGAGATTCGTGTGCTGTGAGGCGGTTCCTTTTGACTTGATCATTTGAAGAATGATATGAAGATAGTTTGAGTCACCACGGATAGTGATATGTTCACGCTTAGGGTTGGTTGCGAGTATTGCATGATATTCTTGTGTTTCAACTTGGTCTTGTGTGTACGAGTGATTGGCTTTAGGCAAAGTGGAGATTGTTGAAATAGTGTCCTAAACCCAATCGGGTTGGACCGGATCCAACCAGGTCGGGTCATTTCTACTATTTCTTTATGTTTGTACATATAATAAATGGATTTCTCTTATTATATATTTGTTCGTTTAACGAAGCAATTATGATATTGTATACATGATAACGTCCCTTGTGTCAAACTGTGAAAGAAATATCATAATGGTGATTATCGTCGATGAGATCCCAACTCACTTTAATAAGTTTGATACTTAAATGTCTCTAGTTGTATGTACGATTAATCATGACATTAAAAGTACGGTTAGACTAGAACGTATTGGATGTTTTCTGTCTTATGAAGATGCCAGGTCGATTCGGGGGCTTTAATAACTGAAAAGGCAAAGAGAGGGTTGTTGGACCAGTAATAAACACCTTCTCAAGACTTACCTTGATGATGGCAAGTTCATGTCTTGAGATCCTTCACAAGAAATCAAAATAGAAATTCAATGGAAACGGTATTATCAGAACAAAACTTAGAGACATAAAGTAAATTCTAGGAAAGAGTAGGAACACATAGCACATTAGATAAAGTAAGGACAAAGTAGAAGAAGAAAGATGTGCAGAACCAATATATGAAATTGTTAGGGAGCTACCATCACCAATAATAATTTCATCAGTACCAGTATACGGAGCATGAAGAGAAAGTAAACTGCGGTCCTGAGTAATGAGATGAGAGGAACCACTGTCAAGCATCCAGGCAGGCGAGGATCTAGGGAAGTTGGACTCTGTATTGTCTATAGAAAGGGATACATCGGGAAACATTTTGTAGAGTTGCCTTGGATAACACATCATTTACTTGTGCAGAGATAAGACCGAGACTGATAGAGCTAGATAGACAAAGACGAAGCACAAAAGCGAGGTGACCCAACATTGGTAGCCATGGAAATAACATTTTTCTTTTTTCTTTGTTCGGCTGATGATAAAAAGTAAGAATACAAACATGTCACGTGAACCCTGAGTATCCTTAGTCAGCGGTGGTGGCAAGGAATGAAAGGGAAGGATCGATTGTCTACTCCAGGAAGGCAATTGAATTTAGTGACGGAACCGTCGGGGAGAAGTAAAAGAGAAAACGCTAATGGGGGGATTGAAGGGGAGGGTGAGCGAGGGGGCTGCTTTGTAGAATTGTGAATAGACGATAAGAGACCACTGGCAGGAGACTGCGGTGGTAGAATCTCGCCGGGTAAGGGGACCCGAGGATATACCTGAAATTTAATTAATAAGTCAGACGGAATGGAATTACTTGTACATATTATCAGGTCGACATTTATTAAGATTAATTTAGGTATTTTCTTCGTAAAGATAAGAAAGTGCTAATTCAAAGTTCCAAAGTACTTGTAACATTCCGATTTTCGGGAAAGGGCATACGTGTCATTTTGCGAAAATGAAATATTATTATCTCTTTTCCTTTATTGGAGTTAAGTGTTGTATTAATTATATATATGTATTTTTCGAAATATGTATATAATTAAAAGGGAAATCTGCTTATTTTGGTAATTAAGGGCAATTAAGGAAAAAGGGATTAATTTGGGAATTAGTATTTAAGGAAAATTAACACACATTAATCCCATAAACTAGACTAAATCAGAAAATCAGTTTCACGCTCTCATCTTTGCGCAATTTGGAGAAGAGAAAAAGGGCTAGAAGAGTTCTTCAATTATCTTAAGAGGTGTTGAACCGTTTTCAGATCAGACTCGAGAATTGGAATCGTCGTAAGAAGGACATCGTTTGGATATCAGTTTTGTGGGAAGGGCTGCAGAATTTTGAGGCTGTTGAGATTGGTTTTTGGCTTGCAAATAGGTAAGAGGCTCTTCCCACGATTTCAATTATCGTTTATAAGGATTAGATCGTGTTTAAGATGTTTTAATGCTAGGAAGATGTGTCTTTTCGTTGATCAATGATCATAGATGCTATGGTTTGATTAGATATGTTTTTCTGTGTTTTACTGGGTTAATTCGATGTCAATTAGGTTAGAAACGGATTAGAAATGGCGTTTTGAAGATTTTAGCATTTTGGGAAAAACCCAGGCAAACGAGCGTTCACACTAGGCAGACGGGCGTTTGCGATCATAGCCGCTCAAACGGGCGTTTGCACAAGGTAGACGGGCGTTTGAGAATAGACTTTTGATTCAGGATGTAGCCATTTTTTACGGAGGGTCGTTTGGGTTTAGTGGACGGGTGTTCGATGGCTAACGGGTGTCCATAGGTTGTCAAACGGGTGTTTGACCTGTTTTACCTTGTTTTTACTGTTTTATCGTTTTACCTTGTAGGTCTGTTTTACCTTTTTTTACTGTTTTATCGTTTTACCTTCTGAAATTGTGATAGGTCTGTTTTACCTTGTTTTTACTGTTTTACTATAAGGATGAGAAGGAACATGAGGAACACTTAAGGATAGTGTTGGATACGTAGAAGAAGAACCAGTTGTTTGCTAAGTTCTCTAAGTGCGACTTTTGGTTGGATCAAGTTAGTTTCTTGGGTCATGTCATTTCTGGAGATGGCATTCAAGTTGATCCAGTGAAGATAGAGGCAGTTGAGAATTGGCCTAGACCTACCACAGTTTCAGAAGTACGGAGTTTTCTTGGTTTGGTCAAGCTACTTATAGGAAGTTTGTGCAAGAGTTTTCGAAGATAGCTACCCCACTCACTAAGCTTACACAGAAGAATGTGAAGTTTGAATGGACTAGAGAGTGTGAAATAGCTTTTCAGACGTTGAAAAAGAAGTTGACTACAGCCCCAGTTTTGGCAGTTCCGGAGATCTTTGATAAGTACGACGTCTACACGGATGCTTCGGGACAGGGTTTAGGTTGTGTGTTGATGTAGGGAGGAAAAGTGATTGCTTATGCATCTAGACAGTTGAAGGTACATAAGAAGAACTACCCGATGCATGACTTAGAGTTGGCAGCAATAGTGTTTGCCTTAAAGACTTGGAGGCACTACTTGTATGGAGTTAAGGCTAGGATCTTCACCGATCACAAGAGTTTAAAGTACTTCTTTACACAGGAGAATTTGAACATGAGACAGAGGAGATGGTTAGAGTTCGTGAAGGACTATGATTTGGATATTCAGTACCATCCAGGCAAAGCCAATATAGTGGCAGATGCTTTAAGCAGGAAACCAGTGTTTGCAGTTTCAAGTGTCGAAGTTGTTGCAGAAAGGTTTGATGGGCTGGAAATCAGTAGCTTTGATCAGATTGAAGACCCGCAGTTTGTAGCACCGTTGTTAGCGAGGTCCGTGTTGATGGACGATATTCGAGAAAAGCAAGATGAAGATCCGGTTTTAGTGGATTTGAAACGAGTTGCTAAAGAGAAACCTACAGTGGGCTATGTATTAGACAAGAATGGAAACCTTTGGTATGAAGACCGTTTGTGTGTGCCTAATGTTGCTGATTTGAGGCAAATAATTATGGAGGAGGCACACAGGATTTCTTTTGCGGTGCATCCAGGTGCTACTAATATGTACAGAGACTTGAAGGAAAAATTTTGGTGGCCCTCAATGAAGTTGGAGCCAAGTTCGTGGCGGAGTGTGACGTTTGTCAGAAAGTTAAGGCAAAGCATAGGAGACCAGGAGGAATGCTTAAGCCATTGGATATCCCTGAATGGAAGTGGGATAAGATCACGATGGATTTCATTACCGGATTACCTAAGACAAGAGGTTGTCATGATGCGATTTGGGTGATTGTGGATAGATTGACCAAATCCGCTCATTTATTACCATATAAGGTGGATATGCCCTTGAAGAAGATGACCACCCTATACTTGGATAATATAGTGAAGTTACACGGAGTTCCTATCTCTATAGTCTCGGATCGGGATAGTCGATTTGTCAGCCGGTTTTGGAAGAGTTTACAAGAAGACTTTGGAACCAAGTTGGACTTGAGTACGGCCTTTCATCCTCAGACAGATGGACAATCTGAGAGGACCATCCAAAATCTGGAGGACATGCTAAGGGCTTGTGTTCTGGAAGTAGGCGGATCATGGGATGATTACCTACCCGTAGCGGAGTTTGCCTACAACAACAACTAGCATGCAAGTATAGGCATGCCACCAACTGAAGCGTTGTATGGGAGAAGATGTAGAATGCCGCTGTTTTGGGATGAAGTCGGGGAAAGACAAATCACAGGGCCGGAATTGGTTGAACAAGCTAAAGAGAGGTTCAGTTGGTTAAGAAGAATCTGAAGGCAGCTCAAGACAGGCAGAAGAGTTGGGCAGACTTTAGAAGAAGACCGCTTGAGTTTGAAGTCGGTGATAGAGTGTATCTACGAGCTTCACCGATGAAGGGAGTGAAACACTTTGGACAAAAGGGAAAACTAAGTCCAAGGTATGTTGGACCGTTTGAAATCTTGGAAAGGATTGGACCGTTGGCTTCAAGCTTAAGTTACCGGAATCGATGTCAAGGGTCTATAGTGTTTTTCACGTTTCAATGTTGAAGAAGTGTCTGACGAAGAATGATGTTGAAACTACAATTGATCCGGAAATTCTACAAGACAATCTTGCTTATGATGAGAGACCGATCAAGATTTTGGACCGGAAGGAAAAGATGATAAAGAGACGGATAATTCCATTGGTTTTGGTTCAGTGGAGCAATCATTCACCCGAGGAGGAAACTTGGGAAGTTGAAGATGACATGATCAGTGAATTCCAAGAGTTTGTTGATCTACCAGGTATGTTCTAGTTTCGAGGACGAAACTCCTTTTAAGGGGGAAGGAATGTAATATTCCGATTTTCGGGAAAGGGCAGACGTGTCATTTTGCGAAAACGAAATATTGTTATCTCTTTTCTTTTATTGGAGTTAAGTGTTATATTAATTATATATGTATTTTTCGAAATATGTATATAATTAAAAGGGAAATCTGATTATTTTGGTAATTAAGGGCAATTAAGGAAAAAGGGATTAATTTGGGAATTAGTATTTAAGGAAAATTAACACACATTAATCCCATAACCTAGACTAAATCAAAAAATCAGTTTCACGCTCTCATCTCTATGCAATTTGGAGAAGAGAAAAAGGGCTAGAAGAGTTCTTCAATTATCTTAAGAGGTGTTGAACCATTTTCAGATCAGACTCGAGAATTGGAATCATCGTGAGAAGGACATCGTTTGGATATCAGTTTTGTGGGAAGGGCTGCAGACTTTCGAGGCTGTTGAGATTGGTTTTTGGCTTGCAAACAGGTAAGAGGCTCTTCCTACGATTTCAATTATCGTTTATAAGGATTAGATCATGTTTAAGATGTTTTAATGCTAGGAAGATGTGTCTTTTCGTTGATCAATGATCATAGATGCTATGGTTTGATTAGATATGTTTTTCTGTGTTTTACTGGGTTTAATTCGATGTCAATTAGGTTAGAAAGGGATTAGAAATGGTGTTTTGAAGATTTTAGCATTTTGGCAAAAACCCAGGCAAACGAGCGTTCGCACTAGGCAGACGGGCGTTTCCGATCATAGCCGCTCAAACGGGCATTTGCACAAGGCAGACGGGCGTTTGAGGATAGACTTTTGATTCACGATGTAGCCATTTTTGACAAACGGGCGTTTGGGGTTAGTGGACGGGCGTTCGATGGCTAACAGGCGTCCATAGGATGTCAAACGGGCGTTTCACCAGTTTTACCTTGTTTTTTCTATTTTATCGTTTCAGTTTGGTTTCGGGCTTCATAATCATGTTATTATTGTCTTAAACCCTTAATTTGTGATACGTGAATGTTTCATAAACATAAACAAGCCTGAATTGAGCTTCTGATTCGTTCAGTTAAAACACCGAATGTACTCTTAAAGGGAGTTGAAGTTCGGATCCGTCGGAAGAGCATGATAGGCTTGTGCTTTGATGAATTAGCATTCATCAATGTCTATGTAATTGCTAGGCCTTGTTAATGTCTAGTGGTCTAGGAAGAGAGTAGTGTCGGTGAGGGAGACTAAATGTAAACACATAGGTGGTTAGTTAATCATTCTAATAAAACACGTACTTGACTAGTAAAAGATTAAACAACATGTCTCTCTTGGATAGGCACCAGTCTATATCGCGATGTGTGTGCTACCTCTGAAGGTGGAAGAACCCGTAGGTGAAAGAACCACAAGTTCGGGGGACTCCACTGAGACGCGCATACTATCGGAGTCTACCTATTCTAGACTTCATGGATATTGGTGTGATCCACTAATATGTTGCAATCGATATCTCCTGATGGATATACATCAGGCGTAGTGCCCTTGAGTGCGGTTGTAACATAGATAAGTTAGGTAGAAATGTTTAGTCATAACATGTTGATGGACATGTAATGAACCCCAGATTGAGTTGGTCACACATAAACAACTAAACGAATAAATGTCGTTTCTTTATGAATTGTAATTGTTGTCGTAGCTTCTATCTCTTATTGAGTACGTTGTACTTACCTCAAATGCATGTTTTCTGTGTGTTTGGGGGTGAGAAGATGAACAGGTTGATCAGGGTTACGAGGATGAGTTCGATGATGACGTTTGACGACGCCTCATTGAAGACTTAGCATTTATTTATTTTGTCATTCTTTTATTAAACTGTGTTAGTACTTTTGGAGTAGACTTTTGGTCTTTCGAGACTTGTAGTACTTCTACGTTTCTTTTGAGAATATCGTACATTTCGTTTGGATTTCGTATCTTTTCTTTAATGTAATAAGTTACATTTCCATCTTTAGATTTCATGTTTCTATTCTTGGATGTTCGGAAATTTATTGCACGAGTCTTTTGCTTCCGTTTGCTTATTTTTGATACGACGTAGTAGAGGCTTACGTATGAAATGAATTTTTTTTATTTTTTTTTATTTTATACGTGCCGAGCGTGTCTTTTCCGGATAAGGACTCGGTGTCCGGGAATGGGCGTTACAGTCCTGAATAAGACTTTTATGGAATAAGTAGGACCAATATATGTAAGGTAAATAATTGCTCAACAATATGAAAAATTATTCTAAAAAGAATAAATATCACAAATATGTATTCATTTTCTAAATGGCACAACAAAAAACAGCTCTATAGTAGTATAGATGCACCTCCACAATGAACTTACATTTATACATATATTAAAAAGTTTGCTCTTTTGGCTATTGAACATTCCAAAAATGGGCACAACACACCTAAGCATATGTGAAAACTAATACATTTTTCCATAATATAACATTTATCATATTGACCAAGTCAAACATTAACACATAGTCAAAAAAGTGGTTAGATTTATGTGACATTTTATTATAGCATTTATCCGGAAATCTCGTTTGAAATCTGACTATGTATGGTTCAAACCGGTTATACACAAATTGAAAGCTTGAAGCTAATAGTTTGACAACTTTTTTTAGTTCGTCATCTTTTTCTTATACACAATTAATAAGAGTTGACACAACATATACATGTGACACCTTAATTTAGTGAAACGTTTTCTTAGTTCGTCATCCTCTAATGACTTTAACTTCTTCAAATAAAAACTTCTTGTGTTCAAGAAGATATACAAGAAAACTTAATTTAAAATACTTTATAACTAGCAAGTAAGGATCAGAACTACACATCTGAAATAGTTTGAACTTCAAAAAGTGACAAAAGTCGCTTTTGATCTTACCACCCTTCCTTCCAAAGAAAGGAAACCAAATTCACTCTTTTTTCTCTATCTTTATCAAAGTCCCCCAAATTTTTTAATCATTTTTTAGTTTTCTTCCCAAACCAATCAACAATCCCAAATATGCATCAAACTTTTCTTGATTTTTTTTGCGCAAGCATACTTTCCCCACTGGGAATCGAACCCGGAGCCCCAGGGATAACAACGACAGCACATACCGCTGGGCCAATGTCTTATTGATAAATTAAATACAAGAATCTGAAAGGGTCTTCTTATAAGAAATGTCTTATTCTCAAAAGTCTTTGCAAAGCGGAAGTAATATGTTACTTCGAGAGAGTAGGATATCCAGATTGTAAGATATGGTCGTTGATGATTGACACTCGACGTACGACCGTATAGATATTGTAACATCGATAGAATTTTATTTACATGGTAACTGTTTCACATGAAAGGTAGTAGTCATTGCTTTTGACTCTTCCGGTGATTGGGGGTCACGGTGTGTTGCTAGACGCTATTATGTGATCTTTAGGTATGGAGGACATTTTCGTAATTTGCACTTTGTGCCTACGGCCAACATATTCGGAAGCCTATCGGGTTACACATATAAGAACATCCAACCGGATTAAAATGCGGTTATAGTGATAACCAAATAAGAAAAATTCATCTCGACTATAAAGTGTTATAGTGATTAAATTAATATGTCGGTATTTAATTATAATGAATAAATTAAATACAAGATATTAACTATATTGCTTAATTAAGGAATATTCCGGATGTCAATTTATGGCACATGGGGCACAGATTACAAGTGTATATGATATATTTGGATTGTGCAAATATTTCAAGTGGAGAGCATCTTCTTCACACACCACAATTTCAAGGCTCAACAACAATTTAACACATTAAACAATCTACTCAAAGTTCCATTTATAAAAATAATAAACTTCATCATAGCAATCACGCGTAATCAAATTCATTTTTAAACCTTTATGTATATTTTTATAATTTTTTTCTTCATAAAACAGAACAAAAAGAGCATCACAAAATAGATATAATAAAACTAAAAATAAAAACAGAAATAATAAAATTATAAAAATTAAATTAACTAAAACAAAATAAATTAAATTAAAAAAAAGTAGCTACCGGAAAAAGCTGCTTGTCGGCGTGGAGGTGTGGGGGAGGAAATTGGCCGGCATGGTGGAGCTGAAGTGTGAAGTGGAGTTGCGCTACTACAATTATTGTTGCACTGTTGCAGCATTGCTGCTGCTTGCCGTTCAATCGGCGGTGGAGGGAGGGCGGGTGTTTTTTATGAGAAAAATGCGAAGAAGAAGTGAAAGAGAGAAAGAAAAGAGGCTAATGTTTTAATTAGGTCGTAAACATTTAATGCGCATATTTTTGCGACGACGTCGTCCTCTCATTCAATCTTTTTACTACAAATTATGCACAAATAATTAAGAGTAGTGATACACCCACTACTCACTTTATTACAAAATCCTACACAACACAATCAACACCACACATTTTGTTGGGACTCGTCACAATAAAGAATTCATCATTTTAATCGATGATAATAAAGAATGTAGTGGAAAATACACTACACAAATGTGTAGTGCACATACCATTTCATTCAGGGTACCATTTCCTTATAAAAATCTTATTATTACAGATTAAATTAATGAAAATTTATATTATGATCATCAACTCATTACCGAACCTCGTGATCAAATCATGAACTCACTAACAATCCCCGTGATTCAAATCAGGAACTGGCTAACGAATCTCGTGATTCAAATCAACAATTCACTAACGAATCTCCTGACTCCAATCAAGAACTCACTAATGAAACCTATGTTTCAAATCATGAACTCAATAACGCACACTGAGTTTGAAATCACAAACTCACAAACGAATACTATGTTTGAAATCATGAGCTCAATGATGAACCCTGAGTGTTTGAAATGATCAAATCAGAAACTCAATAACGAACCTAAGGTTTCAAATCATTAACTCAATAACGAACCACGAGTTTCAAATCATTAACTCATTGAATGAACCTCGGGTTTCAAATCATTAACTAACAAACGAAACATGGCTTTCAAATCATGAACTCGATCACGAATCTTGTGATTCAAATCAGGAACTCACTGGCGAATCTTGTGATTCAAATCATGAACTTATTAACGACTCCCGTGATTTGAATTATGAACTCACTAATGAAACCCTGTTATTAAATCATGAACTCAATAACGAGCCCAAAATTTAAAATGATCAAACTAGGAACTCACTAATGAATACCGTGATTCAAATCAGTAACTCACTAACACTAAGTTTTGAAATCATCGACTCACTAACGAACCTTGGTATTCAAATCATTGACTCAGTAATGAACCCCAAGTTTGTTGAACTCATCACTAACTAAAGAAGTTCGGATTTGAAATCAATAAGTTGTTATTGTTAACTTTTTGATAATATATTATTAAATTTATCTGATTCGTCAAAAGAATTAAACTATTAAAAAAATGTATTGACTTATTTAATTAATTCAACTAATATCAAGTATTACAAAAACTACTTAATAAATCTGAATTTACTTAACGTAATTTTGTATTTAAAAAATATTATACACAAAATTAGTTATTTAATTACTAATTCAATTCGCATTTATTTAATACAACAAAAAAATTGTCTCATATAATCAACATGGTTTTAATATTATAAAATATTTTATCCATAGTCAAAATTATATAAAATGTATATAAGGCGACGACACTGTCGTTGCATTAAATGCAAAGTTTTATTACTTATCGACATTATTTTGTGAAAATCGCAATTATAATCAAATGATTTAATACGACGACGCCTTTCGGCGCATAAAATCAACAAGTCCTCGTGGAATTCCAACGTGTCAGGTTGTCGTCCCAATAAACGTAGGCGTCGTCCCAATAAATGTAGGCGTCGTCGCATTAAATCAAAAACATTTGCCACTTAAAATTGCCCTCCAATTTAAATTTCCCTCTAAATCTAGATGTTTTCGCATAAAATTCTTTGTCGTAGCAAAAAGCATCCCGCCTTAATTTCCCACATTTTTTCGTAAAAAATTGACTTTTCCAAGGTCCTTGTAGAGCGACAGCACGCCGTCGCAAAAAGTGCATTTATTGCGACGACTTGTTGTTGTCCCTTAAATCTTGTCGGTTCAAAATGAATTTGTTGTAGTGTAAAACTTAATGTTTGCTTTTGGGAAAAGCTATTTCCACGTTCTTGCATAAAACGTAAGATGATATTGAGGTTTGGGAAAGGCGATAACTACATGAAAATCAGCAACCTACAAAGGCACCAGCCGCCGCTCGAATGTCGTAGTCATATGCACAAATCAAAAAGCAGAAAACAACTTGTGAACAAGGACAAATATTTCAGATTTTCAGGATCAAATCAGATTGCAAAGATCAGAAGCGAAAAGGATTAACTAGCAGCCACACGGTAAGATAAGTACTGCAACATCAAATTTTTTATATAAATGAGATAGTAAATTCACTTCACCACCCCTTTCACCATTGCATATATATGTTGTTCAATTTGATCTCAGTATATCAAATAGTCTACCGAAAATATCAGTAGCAATATGGATGATTGGTGTTAAAGCACATGAATGGCAGATCCTAATGTATGTAAATTAAATACAGTAACAAGAAGCTGCTTTATTACCTAAAATCGCACAAAGGATAAAAATATTCCCCTGAATTAATTCATAAACAAGGAAACAACAATTGGTAGAGAAGTTTTCGGCAACATTACCGGCAATCTTCGAATTCCGGAATGAAAACGAAAAACGATCGAGGTAATTTCAACGAGAAGCCATTTGGCACAGCCTGCTAATAAAATATGGATGATCTCCACAATTTGTAAAACTCTCGAACTGAATTCGATTGCAGAAGCTTGCAGGACGCTAGTTGAAATATGTAGTTTAAGATCTGTAGCACATTCGATTCGAATTATCGGGTTTGAATCATACGAGACGTGAGACGAAAATCGAGATAGGAAGAGATGCGTTCACAAAATTTCTGGAGAAGAGTGCGGAAGAGAGCAAATTAGGGAAAATTTATTTCGTGAAGACAGATCAAATATGTGTGTTTCATTTGCACGAAGTTTGAGGGATGAAAAATAATATCAAAGTATCTGTTGAGTATATTGAGAGTATTTTGGTTTTTCCTTGTATTTTATTTATTATATTTTAGTATTTTGGGGTTGAAAATATAAATAGCTAATATAGTGGACAATTTATGTAAAAACAGAGAGAAAATCAATAAAGTTTTCCCCGTTTTATTTCTTCTGGTTTCCTTGAAGGAAAACCCTAGTTTTCCAGATCTTTGTTCTTCGATTTCCATCATCAAAGTGATTGAGATCACTTTCTTCATGGAATCAGAGAGAATTTAGAAGATCCGATTGTCCTTTTGTCTTCAGTTTTTTTGTAGAATCTTTCTGTTACGATTCAGATCTAAAAATGGCAAGCGAGAGACAAGTTCGAGCTGCAACATAAATTGAGGCGTCAAGTCCTTATTACATCCATCCAAACTAGAATCATAATCTCGCTTTGGTTGATCCGCCATTGATTGGTAGAAATTTCCATTCCTGGAGTAGATCGATGCGGATGACACTAGTGATGAAGAACAAATTAGATTTTGTGAATGGAGCAATTCTGAAGCCTGTCGATGATGAGAGAATGATGAATCGTTGGGACCAATGTGACATCACACTTATGGCGTGGATAACGAAGTTAGTTTCACCAGCTATACAGAGGAGCATCATCTGGATGAATAGTGCAAAGGAGATTTGGGACGATCTTCATCGTAGGTACTCTAACATGGATGCTTTCCGTCTATCTGATTTATTAGAGGAGATAAACTAGATAACACAAGGTAACCAAACTATTACTGAGTATTTTGCTGCTCTAAAGACTGTTTGGGACGAAATTATGATCCTAAAACCTATCTCTAGCTGTACCTGTGTTGTAAAATGTACTTGCAATGTGATTCCTACTTTCGTTAGATACCTGGAGTCGGAATACGTCATAAGATTTGCAAAAGACCTGATTGAGGCTTTCGCTCCAATGAAGTCATAAATTCTGCTAATAAAACCTCTTCCTGACATTAGTGATCCTTTTGCAATGAGTATTCAGTATGAAAGGCAATTGGAGTATGCTGTTACTCACCCACAAAACACACAGGCAAGTATATTTGCTAATAGAATGTGGACTGAGTTCAATAGTGACAAGAATCAGGCTAGATGGGAAGGAAGTCAGAGAGGAGGAACCTACATGAAGATTCAGTGTAGCTATTGTGGCTTCAATAAACACACAATACAGGATTGTTACAGGAAGAATGGGTATCCACCAGGATGGAAACCAAAGAGGAAGGTCAATCTTAATGGAAGGTCTGATGATGTTAAAGGAGATGAAGGATATCAAGGTTTTGAGTACAACAAATCCTCAGAGAAAGGAATAGGGTTGAGTGCACAGAAAATTAAAAAATTGTCCAAATTCTTGGATCAAATGGACTTTGATGAAAAACCAGAAAAAGACCATTTGGGGAATCAAGCTAGCATCATGACAACCAACTTCAGGCAGGCTGATAAGGAAGTGCAAGGGAAATGTTTGAATTCTTGGATTATAGACTCAAGGGAAACTGATCATGGTGCTAGTTCTATTGACATATTTGAACAAGTCGGTACGGTGGAAGGGATCACAGTAAGTTTGCCATATGGTGCAACAGTTAGTGTGTCACATATAGGCACAATGAGGATAAATGATAGTTTGGTTCTGGATAGGGTCTTATGCATACCTTCTTTCAAGTGCAACTTGATTTCACTGAGTAAATTGACTGCTGATAAACAATTGTATGTTTTATTTCTGGATGGTATGTGCTCTGTACAGGACAAGAGAACTGGGCAGAGGATTGGTATAGCTAAGAAAGAAGGAGGGCTTTACATACTTCAGACTGAAGTAAAGAATAAAGCAGCAAACAATACAGCTGAGAGATTCTGCAATAGTGCAAGAAGTGTTTATAGTGTAGCTCCAAATAAAGACCTGCTATGGAATCTAAGGCCGGGGCACATGTCTCAACAAATGATGGTTGTCTTAAAGCATAAGAATGATGAAGTAGTGGTACTTGCTGCTGATAGTATTTGCTACATTTGTCCTCATGCTAGGATGAGAAGGTTGTCCTTTCCTTTAAGTGTAAGTACTGTTGAGTCAGTTTTTGATTAAGTGCATATGGACTTGTGGGGTCCATATAGACAATCAATAGTGCATGCCCATCATTACTTCATGACAGTCGTAGATGATTTTAGCCGGTATACCTGGGTGTTTTTACTTAAATCTAAAGCCGAGGTTAGATCTTTAATCCAGAGTTTCTATGCTTATGTTTCAACACAATTTGGTAAAAAAAATAAGGTTTTGAGGACAGACAATGGGGCTGAATTCGGATGGGAAGAGATTTATAGTGAGAAAGGGATAATTCATCAAGAGAGCTGTGTTTCTACTCCACAACAAAATGGGGTGGTGGGGAGAAAACACCAGCACATTCTCAATGTGGCTTGGTCTCCCTCCTATTCCAAGCTAATCTTCCTATCCTTTATTGGGGGCATTGTGTACAACATGCAGTCAGACTGATCAACCTCACACCCACACCTGTTTTAGATGATACTACACTTTACAATCTGTTGTATAATCAGCCACCTGACCTGAAGCATCTGAAATTCCTAGGCTATTTGGTATTTGCAGCATCACTGACAAGGGATAGGCATAAATTTGACACAAGAGCCCGTACATGTGTACATTTAGGCATGTACGAAACATCAAAGGGGTATGTCCTGCTGGATTTAGTAACAAGCGAAATTTTTATTTCACGAGATGTCATTTTTCATGAGTTGGTCTTCCCCTTCAATATATACTCGAACTGATCAAGTCTCACCATATCACTTAGACACAATGTCCATGCCATGTTTTCTTCAAAATTTAGATCACTATGATGATATAGAGGTAACTCCTGAGGAACTTGATGCTTTACATGATGCACATCAGTCACCATCTCCGGATGTGCACATCTCCCCACAATAGTCTAGGGATCCACACACATCCCCTCCTCATCTAGCACAATGACCCATTTCACAAAGTTCCTACTTATTTGCAAGACTACATTTGTTCACACACTCAGAAATGTGTCTCACCCCACACATTAGAGTCTGTCATGAGTTGTGAACAAGTTTCTTCCTCACACGCCTCTTATATCACTGCCCTTGATAAAATCTGTGAACCACACACATATAATCAGGCCATTACCAGTCCTGAATGGCAAGCATCTGTGAAACAAGAGATTGACGCCCTAGAATCCACAAAAACATAGGAAATTGTAGACTTACCAAAAGGGAAATGGCCCATTGGGTGTAAATGGGTTTATAAGGTGAAATATAAGTCTGATGGGTCACTAGAACGATATAAGGCACGTCTCGTCGCAAAAGGGTATACCCAAATAGCTGGAATAGTCTATGAGGAGACTTTCTCCCCCGTAGCAAATGTCACAACCATTCGTAGCTTACTTGCCTTGGAAGCAACAAAGGGGTGGTTACTACACCAATTGGACGTAAACAACGCCTTTCTACACGGGACCTTGATGAAGAAGTGTTTATGCGTTTGTCCCCTGGTTTCATAGCTGATCGTGCTAATCAAGTATGTCGATTACGGAAATCACTTTACGGTTCATAACAGGCTAGTCGTCAATAGAACCATAAGCTAACCATGGCTCTTCTGGATTTAGGCTATGAACAATCTAAACATGACTACATCATGTTTATTCAATGAGTGGGGGATAAATTACTCATTGCTTTGGTGTACGTCAATGACATCATCTTAGCAGGCAACCACATGCCCCTTATCACTGAAATCAAGGATCATCTACATAAGTTGTTCAAGATCAAGGATTTAGGGACATTGAAGTTCTTCCTTGGATTGGAAATATCCAGGTCTGGTTCAGGTATACTGATTTCACAACACAAATACGCCCTAAATCTGTCGGAGACCATTGACATGCTAGACTGCAAAGGTGCAATCACACCCACGAAGTCAAAGGAGTCATTACAACATGGTGATTCAGAGTTATTGGCTGATAACACGGTATACCAAAGCCTAGTTGGGAAGCTTATCTATCTTACGATCACACGCCCTGACATTTCTTACGCCACCCAACAACTGAGTCAGTTTTTGGATGCCTCTACCGTTCTCCATTTCCATGCTGCTCAGCAGGTCCTTCGGTATATTAAATCAGCTCCTGGGCGAGGTTTGTTTTATTCAGCACACAACTCCCTTATTTTGTCTGGGTATGTGGATTCGGATTGGGTGCTTGTAAAGATACTCATCGTAGTATTACCGGATATTGCATGTTTATTGGAAATGCCTTAGTGTCATGGAAATCAACAAAACAAACAACGGTGTCCCGTAGTTCAACCGAGGCATAATACCGGGCTTTGGGTCTTGCTGTGTGTGAGTTGCAGTGGCTGTGCTTTCTTGGGAATGATTTCGGGGTTGTTTTTAAAAGCCCATCTCTCTATATTGGGACAAAATTAGTGCCATCCATCTAGCACACAATCCTGTTTTTCATGAGAGAACGAAACACATCGAAATCGAGTGTCATCTTATTCGAGAAAAGATCCAAGATGGCCTTGTGAAGCTCATTCCCATTTCTACGTACTTTGCATCAACTCAAGGATATCTTTACGAAACCATTGGATGGTCCCATCTTTCACTCGTTGCGGCAGCATTTCAACATGAAGGATATCTACAGCTCCCCCAGTCCATCTTGAAGGGGGTGTGGAGTATATTGAGAGTATTTTGGTTTTTCCTTGTATTTTATTTATTATCTTTGTATTTTGGGGTAGAAAATATAAATAGCTAATAGTGGGCAATTTATGTAAAAACATAGAGAAAATCAATAAAGTTTTCCCCATTTAATTTCGTCTGGTTTCCTTGAAGGAAAACACTAGTTTTCCAAATCTTTGTTCTTTGATTTCCATCATCAAAGTGATTGAGATCACTTTCTTCGGTATCGCGTATCATATTTATTATTAACATGTAGTCACAACGGTGGTATCTCTATCATTACTCTATTTGATTTATTTCTATGTTTAAAGTCTTATGACCCTTCAATTAAAGCGCCTTATTAGAGTGGGTAAAAAAATTACGCACAATTCTAGTGTATGCTTTATAGTCATTTGTCATTTGTGCCCCTATAGACTTCTTTTAGTAACGTTTTTGGAAAAATGTCTTTAAATGTATGTCTCCATAACAAAAACGAAGTAAAAACAAATAAAATAGGACGAGTCATGTAATTTAGCCAAAGTTCTTCATAGGACTTGAAAGATAGTGGCATTGCATATAGGATGCAGTATCCGGCTAATCACACTATTGTATATTCTCAACTTAAATTCAAATGTATGATATCTATATGACGGTTCTCCTTTCAACTTTGGTATGATGTCTTCAAGTTGTGTAATGCCTCTGGATCATACATGACGACGTTCCAAGAACTGCTCAGTGATAGCTAACGGGAGAAGGATTGATTGTAACAGAAATGAAAAAGTTGGGTACGGCTGATCTTGGTTTATCATGGATGTCGTACTTTTTCTTGGTGATTCGATACATGACACTTACAACATTATATGTTGTGTAGGATGTTCTTTAGTACATGAAAACTATGCAGGTTATTCCTTCTCAGTAAACAAGTACTAATGATAAATGATAAAATTTTAGAAGCACAAACACAAATCATGACTTGATGGACTGTCAGTGATTATGCTTCTACTCCATATACTCGTTGACGTAAGCTCATCGATTGTAAGAGTTTGGTAGCTAGCTAGATAGGCCATTCACTAAGAGTCTCTCCATTTACTGGCATGAAACATATGATACATTGAGTCGTCAAAAACTAAGAGTATAATCAATGAATAGAGACACAAAACTATATGAAAGTATTATATTAGATGTCAAAATACACTTGGATCAACAAATCGGGATCTAGAATGAGTCGTTTGGATAGATAGATGTCTGATATCTACAGATCGATCTTTTCAACAACCTTCGGCTGAATCTCACTTTTGTTGGTTTGCAAAGAGGTCATTCGAATCATTGTCCCAATTTAGTTAAACAATCGTGTATCGATTTTCAACCAACCCCCATCGTAAAGCATGGAATGAATGCATCTTATATGGAATCCCTAGATATGTGCTTAGAGAAAAACTTAATTTTGTCAAATATGTTTTGAAAAATCTGAACCTTAAGGCGAGAAATTGGAAAATCAGGTCATTGTACCTTCTGACAATTTTTTTTAGGTCAAACAGTTTCTGACATTTTTTTCAGGTTCCACGTCCAAATTTGGAGGAAATCGTCCGAATACAGTCAAAAGCGTCCATAATTTGATACATTTCGTCAAAATCGATTTACTGGGAAAAATGGACAAAATCCGTCCAAAACTTGGACGCACCGTCCGAATTAGGAAGAATTCCGTCATTTTTGGACGGTGCGTCCAAATTTTAGACGGTTTTCGTCCATTTTGTCCAAAACACTAAAATCATCCCAATTTGGACGGTATCATTTGGTCTCTCCGTCCAAACAGAGGACGCACCGTCCAAATTTGGACGGAAAAATCCATTTTGAAACCCTTACCAGGTCTTATTTACTCTCTTCACCTACTCTTTCAGCCTCTTGTCTTCACCGTTCTATCGCACAAAAAAATCACCATTACAACTCCAAAAATTCACCATTGATACAAAAAAAAAAGAACAAAAAACAATACGGGTTTTGAGCTTGGTTGTTTTATTTCACCGGGGTTGTATTTTTAAACAAATGGGTAAGCATTTACTTAGCATTTATTTTTGTTTTTATTGTTAATTGTTCACATTAATATAGTACGTTAACGTTATAGATTTTCTTCAATTAGCGAAGTGTAGTATGTGCATTATTTAGGGTAGAGAAATGATTAATTTTGATGATATATTTCGATAATGGAATTGATATTCATTGGATAATTAGGGTAGTCAATGATACATTCTTATTTTGGTTGATATATTTTGATGATATATTTGGATAACGATACATTTTTATTTTGGTTGATGTCAATATGATCGCTCATAGTAATAAACGAAAAATGTTTACGGAATGTGTTTTATTGGTTTGGTTATTAGTTGATTATGTTGTTGTTGTAGTGGAAGATGAAAATTCAATTCAAATATATGGTTTTTGTATTACCTATTTTGTGATAGTATGAGAACAACCCTTGAAATTATCGGTAACAAGAATGTGATTTAAAAAATTGAAACAAATGACAAATTAATGTTGTTTGAAAATACAAGAATGAATATCTTGAACTGAATTCCATGGTACGCCTCGGCCTGATGAGGTTCTTAGAATTGCATGCTTTAGGGTGTTTTCGATTCCTTCTGATCCACTGTGTCATGCCTAATCTCAAGGCTTTGTATTGGGGCTCCTTGTAGGTAGCTCGTAGAAAATTTCATTAGGTCTGCTCAACAGAGCATCTTTTCCTGTCTCCAGCAGCCTGGTAAATCCTCAGCCGGAAGTGAGGCACCCGTTAGATTGAAAATATAATTTCTGTTCTGCCGGCTCCATCCCGCATCCGTTCTCCCTCGTCATCATCAAGTATTCTATGACGTTGGTAAAAACACTACTATGTTCTTCTCTTACCCCCTCTCTAACGTTACAACACAACACAACACAAAACAACGATGTTTCGAAAAACAAAAACAGATGATAAGACATTTCGCATATATATATATATATATATAATACTCATTTATTAATAATCGTGTCAATCTTTTTGACATATACTTACACAAAATATCATATCTTAACATCGCAAAAACACTCACACTCACACACACACACTTATTATATATAAGCACTTGTACTTATTACGTATATATGTGTATCATACTGACAATAAGATGACATATATACAAACATATTATATATTCGTTGTTTATGTATTATTTTATATTAATATCTCCACTGTATACTGATGTAAATTTATAATTCTTTCACAGATAACAAAATTGTGTCCGTTAAGTTTGAATTTGGTGGAGAGTGGATATACAACGAAGGAAGCGACAGATGGTCGTATAGAAACGAAAAATTTAATTTGATTCGTGTAAAAACCGATATGACATTGGATGAAGTGAAGCAGAAAGTGTGTGGGAAAGTAGGAATTGATGTATCAAAAAAAAACTTTGGTCATGAAACTTTTGTACGTAAAATACGAGGGGCCGATTAATGTTTTGGATGATGAGACATGGCTAGGGTACATTGATGATCTGCTTAGACTAGAAACCGTCAAGCTTTGTGTTAACGCTGAACCGGTTATTGCTGATGATGACTCGGAAGACATATACGACAACGTATTTGACTTAAATGAACAACCGATAGTTGAAGAAAATGATAGAGGGATTGAGGATTTTACACCTGAACTTTATTATAATCGGAATTCTCGTGAGCATGTTGTACGTACTCCACCAGTCTCAGCCCCTCATGAAATTGTCATCCAGCAAAATACAACTTTCGGTGATCAAGTAATTGACTTGTCAAGTGAACGTGGCTACGATTGGGGATTTATTGCAAATATGATTAGTCAACCATTGCACATACCTTACAATGAACAACCTATGGCTAGAATGTGTGCATCTATGAATGAAGCTGGAACGTCTCGGCAGAATTTAGATCAGATGACCCACACACCGTATAGGAAGCAAACTAGTGGTAGGAGGCGTTAACCAGTGACTGAAGCTAGGACATGTTGGGATAATTTTAGTCAGAATAGTCATAATCTCCACATAGATGGAACAAGCCAGCAGTTTATGCAAACAGCAATGCAAGCACCGATGCAAACGGGCCTCACTATCGGCGGATCTTTCATGAGTTACTGACAACACCTTTGCAACAGAACCCTGACACTGGTCACACATTTAGTATGGCAAGTATTAATCGCAACAGAGGTGCTCATTTTGGGTCTGGAATGGACCCGTCAAAATTCCTCCATGTCCACGTGCTGGGACGTTTCAGACCGATATCCAGATGTATTGTTTATTGGTACAAAGTATAGAGACAAGGAGGATATGAAGGATAAAATGAGTTACCACGCATTGAAACATGACTACATGTGGAAACTCGTTAGGTCTGACAAGGAAAAGTTAAAATTACGATGTTATACTTCAGAATGATGCGAATGAAAGGTTGTCGGTGGGATGGTTGTTGATTCAAATGTGGATGCAAGGGACGGACAATGTTGCATGAACTTTGAGATAACCGCGTACACTGAAACCCACACTTGAGGATTGGAGCAATTGACTAAGAATCATAGACAAGCCATGCCCAGACCTATAGGTCGTTTCGTAAGGGATAGCCTCATAAAACTTGGCAGTGGTTTCACGACAAAAGTTTTACAAGCTGAGGTCAAAAAAGCATTCAACATAGACCTTAATTATCAAAGTGCGTATCAATGTAGACAGAAAGCCTTGGAATTGATCAGCGGAAACGTAGAAATGTCGTATTCTAAATTACACGCCTACTTTTACTTGTTGAAGGTAGAAAATTTTGGAACCATCACTGACATTGTTCCTGATGCGCTTGGTAGATTCAAGTATTGTTTCATGGCTTTGGGTTCTAGTATTGAGGGGCTTAAGTACTGTCGGCCTATCTTAGTTGTTGACGGTACACATCTGAAAACAAAATGCGATGGGACATTGTTAGTAGCAGTCGGTGTAGACGTGGGCGACCAAATCTTTACGTTTGCTTTTGCCGTGACCGACGGAGAGAGCCTTGATGTGTGGACGTATTTCATGGAAAACATGAAGTCAATAATCGGGGAACGTAGTGACATGGTTTTCATATCAAACAGAGGGCCAGGCATCATTGGAGCCATTAGAAATGTATTTCCAGACACTTACCATGGTTACTGCTACCACCACATCGTTATGAACCTCAATAAAAAATTCGGGAGCACGGGATATTGTCCATACACTTTCTGGGAAGCCACTTATACATTTTCGGAAACACGATTCAAAATATTATTTCAGAAGATAATAGAGATGGATAGAGACCCAACCAAACCAGTTTCCCGTTACCTATAGGAGATTGGAATCGACAAATAGGCACGATCATAATTTCCGAGTACACGTTACTCAATAATGACAAGCAAACCATGCTAAAAGCTTTAACAACGTCATCAGGGATGCGCGTAAGATGAGTATCATGACTCTCTTAGAACACATCAGGGGAGTGTTGCAGCGTTGGCATTGTGAGAGGAGAGAACTTGCAGACTCGTGTCGCACCGGGTTCGCCCCTGTACCTGAAGAGTTCTTGAATGATGTTTCGCGTGCCAGAAGGAGTTTCACACTGCTCAGGATCGACCGGGACTAGTTTCAAGTTGGGGACATCGATACTAGTGAGAAAGTAAATATGCTTACGAAGAAATGTTATTGCGGGTAGTTTCAGGACATCAGTTACCATGCGTACATGCTTGCACTGCTATAATTCACCGCTGTGAGAGTCTGTACACTTATTGTTCTCATTACTACAAAGCTGCATGTTTCCAACGTATATATGAAGGATGCATTTTCCCTGTTCTAGTCGAGGATGATTGGATTCTTCCCGAATAGATTCGAACTCAACCTTCCCTCACTCCGCCTGAGCCTAGACTGAGGGAAGGAGGAGAAACACAGAGTACATGAGCTAGGCGGGGCCGACCCAGGACCCTGAGGATTCCTTCTCAAGGTGAGCCTCCCGGTTCTAAGAATACCAAGACGCCTACTAAGAGGAAAAACCCAGGTTCCGGTAGGAATTGCTCGAATTGCAGTAACCCCGGACACAGAAGGAATAGATGTCCGACTCGTGCAGTTGTTCCTAATTGAATAAATCTCTTTTTCAACATGTGTTGATGTTAATTTTGTAAGCCATCACGATTGTAATAGATATTTTTATTATTCCGTTGGGTTGAATGTTATATCACATTGATTTCCAAAGAATGACAAACAGACAGTCGAAATAGATACTTGTTACACTAAACGACTTAATTTATGGAAGATGATATAGTCATCATCATTGTAGCTTTCAGATTCTCACCTGTAATCATGCCCACCAAACTTATACCCACCATGGGAGAAACGTAGTTTTAGAGAAAATCTGATGCCTGCTTCTACACCGAGCATAATAATATAATATGACTATTTGCAATAAAAAGTCCAATGACTCCGCCTCTTCCAAATTGGGAGACAGTTATCCAAGAGGATTCCACTTCTTGATTTGGAGTTTCCTGCTTTCATTCTTTGCAAATCAATGTGATAGTCCTCTCTACTAGAGATGGAAGAACCACCTCATGTGATTGTCGAATATCACCCCTTACAATTGCTAGAAAAAATATTGGTCAAGACAAGAAATCATACAACAAAAATCACCAACTTTAACAAAGTCTTTTGTTTTAACATAGTAGAACTATATAGCAGTAAAACTGTAGAATCCCAGAGATGAAATCATAAAGTGAAATCCATTATCTTTAATTACGAGGAGAAAGAAAAATAATGTGTTCATGGAGTCTAGAGACTAAAAAGAAAATCTGAAATCATAAAGCAACAATGCAACTTCAACAAAGTCTACAACTTTCTTCATTGTTAAAAGAAAATAACTTGCACGTGAAAAATAAACCTTAAAAGTCATCTTGATTAAAAGTTTCGTAGGTGGTAACGTCATCATGACCATATGTCACATCATCTTCAGCATATTCTATCACCCCGGAAGACCTCACGCACATAGCTGTGATGAGATATGGGAAAAATATATATCCATGACTGCGTTGCCCTTTGCTATCTGTCGAATCTTGGAGAGAATATACTCTCCGACGTCAACGTATGATGTAATGGATGCATATGCAAGTGCGTACAAATCAAATATCGGTGCGGTGTAGTTCACCGTGCCATACATATTGGTGACAAGGAACATAATCAAGAAAGTAAGGAATGGACCGCACCAGGACCAGGGTGAAGGGCGGGTACGCCTCACACATTCCCACAAATGCGTCTCCCCAAACAAAACAGCCATGCCACGCTGTAGTAATTCAAGAACATCCGGAAATAGAAAGAAATCCAAACCCTGAGGATATTCAGGAATGGCATACTCGTCGTTGATCCATGTATTATTCAAAACGACAGGAACACCTCGCACTCTGATGCACCGTTCATTGAGCTCTGTCGTAGCTACACAAGCGTAGAATTCACGCACAATAGACCGATTCATGTGATGAAAGCTTAATGGCCTTTGGGGGACACCATGCCAACTGTTATCTCGGAACAAGTTGCCGATCAAACTAGGAAGACTCTCCATGTTCAATCGCCTCTCTGTAACGAAAGCTCTTGCCATCCAGTTAGTCACGTACTCACGCCTCTCCTCTTCTGTTGTGAAACGGCTTATGAAAGACTGCTCATCCAACGACAAATCAATTTTGTCATTGGAAATGAACACAGGAGCATGTGGGTTAGCCATTGAAAGGAACACTAGAAGAGATTATATGAGTAAAATAAACGAGAAATGAGAGGGATGTATGGTTGTTAAAGGATTTGTCACTATATAGATTTTTTACCAAAAGAAACATTGATTGAGAAGGTCGGTGGGAATTATGACTCGTGCACATTTGCACGGGAGCGTCCAATATTTGGACGGATTTGTCTAATTTGGACGGTCATAACTCACCACCATTTGACGTGTGGGGCCCGTCTATAGTGACACTGTACCTATGTGTCCTGCCTAAATGCATAACGCACAACCACTTGAAGTGTGGGACCCGCCAATAGTGACAACACATGACATATAGGTAGGACACACATGTACAGTGTCAAGTCTTGTCTTCAGACTGGATAACATGGCTAGTCAAAAGAAGCATTAATTGGATTCCGTCTAAATTAAGAGGGATTCCGTCTAAATTTAGACAGATCCGTCTAAATGGAAACCTTTCAGTCCTTATTTAGACGGGAATAGTTGTACAGTGGGGTCACGTGACATCCTCATTTTGACCACTATTCCCGTCTAAATTAGGACGGAAACGTTTCCATTTAGACGGATTCTGTCACGGATTTTATCTAAGAAAACAAACAAGTAATAAAATTTATAAATCCGGTATTCCCCAAGTGTAGGGATCGTAGTACAACGATTAATACCGGAGTCGATCACAGGGAATCGGGGTATCTAGTTCATTAATTTTCCTAAGATTGTTACTATTATAATTAAAACCTAATATAATAGAACGAAAAGATAAACTGGACAGAGGATTGTCAGTCCAAAGCCAGGAAGGATAAAAGCGAAAATGAAATCTAAACTATAAACTATAAAATAAACAGTAAACAAGAAGATGATCATGGTGATTAAACAACGAACAAACAATAATCCACCGATCCCGCAACCCTCTATTTCCTCTCTAACGTTGTCTTGTGATGATTCAACTAAAGATGTGGTTCACCTATCAAAGGTATGAATTCCTACTCTCGTAGATAATTCGACTATCAATCTCTCATCTCTCGATATATAAGATTGATGCTAGCAAAACAAGGTGTAAGATCTCTCAATCTGGCAACCTTGATAATCAACCTATCAACTCTCGTTATGTCAAGGTTAAAAATCCCATCTTTCCTATGGTGATCTAAGGTTTACACCAACTCTCGTCATACGGTAAACATCAACAGCAATTCATCTTTCGATATTGATTGCACAACAAAATAAACATGGAAAAGATACAACTTTAATCAAATTCACAAAACAAATCTAGATTGAAAATAAAGAACCTGCTGAAACGGATTCACATGGTTTGAACAATTGCTCAGCCTCCAAGCATTCAGCATAAAACAGCAAAACGAAATAGAAAGTGAATATAAAACAAGAAAAATCGCAACCCCAGCCTCCCCTAAGGGGGCTGGGGCCGCCTAGGGTTTTCTCCTAATGATTGTGTATCAATAGGTCTCAATAATGTATGATTAGGGTTGAAATCCGCACTGCTATTTATAGAAAACTAAGGCGGCTGCTGCTAAGTCGGTTTAAGGACGCCCGTCCGAATTGTGGATGCCCGTCCAGATGCCTTGGACTTGCTTCAGACGCCCGTCCACTCAGCGTCCAAACTCTATGAATCAAATTTCTTCTCCTGGACGCCAGTTCAATATTCTGGATGCCCGTCCAGGCTGGACGGGACTTGGACGCCAGTTCAGCTGGATCAAAAATCAATCTTCTCATCTTTATCTCTTCGATTTCATCTTTATCTCTTCTCCTCTTCATTAATCCGATTGTTAACCTCTTTTAATCCTCTTTTCGGTCGAAATTGTGTATCTACAATACATCAAACACATTGAAAAATGTAGTATCTTCCAAATCAATATAAAACCATCAATTTTACACATAAATCATACAATTTTGCAACTAACCCATTAAAAACATCACTTGCTCAATACTTCAATATAAAGCTCGATTTCTATGAAAAACATCCAGATATGGGGGAAATCGACACAAAATATATCCTAATAAAACGTATAAAATCACCCTTAACAACTCCTCCACACTTAAACCTTGCTCGCCCCGAGCAAGACAAAACAAAATCAAGACTCGAGACATATAAACATTTATGCAACCATAAAGCATATTCAATAGTTTAGAGGTTCACCCAAGTGTGTGTGCATAGCCATAATAAATTTCCACTAAATCCAAACTTGAAATTGATTCAAACAAAACTAGCCAACATCCCATTTAGATCAGAAATATAAAAATGATTATAACATGCACCTCACAAAACATACATATTCGAAAAATAATAAGGAGTATTTAAAATATTTCCGACATACTTAGAGGATAATCCCTACAACATATCTTTCAGTTTATACTGGGATAGTTAGAAGATAACTAAGGTTTTCAACCATCTTTTCACAATACCATTTGCTAATTTTTCTTAAAGTTCTCTTAATTACACACGTATAGCATATGCCCTCATTCCCAGCAATAGGATGTTTCGTGATAACACCCTAGCTGGACTACTATCATCAGGCAGTCGGGAGCTATTGAACCTCATAGTGGTATAGGACATTTCGTGATAATGCCCTACCGCACTCAAATCATTGGCAGCTACTTCCGACATTTATATATATTTTATTCATACAATTCATCTTAGAGGGGTATTCAAACCTTAAATTATATCCCTCCTATCACATTCAAACCTTCAGATATTCACAGTATGTCATACTTTAATTCTAAACACAACCTATTAAAATTTTCAAAATTCGTATGTAAGCGAAGAATCATGCGATAATCATCAAAAATCTCTAATCAAATGGGCATAGCTTTAAAATATAGCTCATCATTTACTATGGCACGTGAAAAATAGTGTTGGGTGAGACATCTAAATTTACTAAATATGCAAAATAATGCACCAATGATATAAAAACTCAAATAAAGATATGCCTTTGTTCACTTGGGACAAAACAAACAAAATTTTTAAAATTTAGTACTTTTTCATAGAATTATAATAGTATGGCAAATTAATGTAGATACATAAAACCATTTCCCTCCCCCACACTTAGATTACAACATGTCCTCATGTTGTGCAGAATTAAAGAAAAGATAAAAGAACTTAGCTGATTTGGTAATGATATGAAGATAGGCTGAAGAAGGATAGATAATCGATCCACGTTTCCGAGGCACGAGATGTCATAGGTATTCCTCTCCAGATTCACTTCCAAGGCCAGCTTAACAAGAACAGCTAAAAAAAGAATACCTGCACCACTTGAAAAACAAGGCAGTATCTCGGGGAACACGGGGGAATATAACATGGCAAAAATAATTATAGACAAGAAATAAGCACATGATAGAATGGCTCAGATGGAAAAATCACCACAAAGGGAAAGTACAGGACACCTACGCGTCAAATATAAAGCCATAGAAGCTTTACAATACAAATAAGCCCAACATGTGCATACAGAAATGAGGATAGAGGACACTACAAAGTAGCAGGGCTAGGTGCACTAAAAAGATAAATAAAAAATAAAAGAAAAAAAAAACATTAAAATACAATGCAACTAAATGATACGAGCATTATGTCCTATTTAAAAAAGGCAAGGAAAATCAAAGAAAAGAGGGATAGTGGATATGTCTCTGATAAAGATCTCCCAAGTTCAATGGGTTTTACAAGGGAGGCAGATAAGATGGACTTCCAGCATGCCAAACAAATGTTTGAAGATCGGCTCCATCAAAGAGAGGTTCAGTTGGCCCGTATGGGAAAGGTAATTGATATGGAGGACACCCCTCAGATTGCTGAATCTGATTTTATCTATGTTACTAGTAGGAAGAAAAATAAGAAGCCAACAGAGGTGAACATAAGAGCCCTATCTTTAGATTTTCGTTCAAAACTCCAACAATGATGAGTTGTCTTTTCTGGAATATAAGAGGGCTTGGTTCTACAAGCTCTATTAGAAGACTTAAAAAACTTATAAAAATCAATAAACTTACTTATGTGGCTATTTCTGAACCAATGCTGCAGGATAGTTCTCTAGATTCTATAAAGAATAAGTTGGGTTTTCAACATGCTTTTGCAGCACCTCAGAATAAATTATGGGTTTTTTGGACTTGGTTGGGTCATTTTGATGTCTACTGTATAAATGAGCAGGCCATACATATTAAGTTTTCAGGTTCCCCTAGTTTTCATATTACTTGTGTCTATGCTAAATGCACTAGATCTTCAAGACAGATTCTGTGGGATGATTTGTGTAATAAGGTGGATGCACAGGTGCCTTGTTTACTTGGTGGTGATTTTAATGTAATTAGGTCCTTGGATGAATATTCTGGTATGGCTCAGCCTGATATTGGGTGTATGAGGGACTTTAACCAAATGATTTCTGCTGTTTCTTTACAAGAACCTCCTACTTCAGGGTCTCTTTACACTTGGGCAGGCTGGAGGAATTCTGTTTATGTTCAAAAAAGATTGGACAGGGTGTTGATGAATGAGAGTTGGGTTGATAATTTTGGTTATGGTCTTGTAAAGGTTTTGGGTAGATTTTGCTCTGATCATAGGCCTCTATACTATGTGCCAAGCCTTAGTAAGAGAGGTCCTTCTGTTTTCAGGTTTCAAAAGATGTGGACCTTCCATAAAGATTTTTATAACATAGTTCAGCAGGGTTGGAATGCTCATGCTTTGTTGCGACTCCATGGCTAGTTTCATGTATAAACTTAAGCAGTTGAAGCAAACTCTTAAAAAGTGGAATAAAGAGGTTTTTGGTGATATCCATAAAAAAGTGCAGGATCAAGAGAAGATTGTTATGGAATGTGAAGAGAAGTATGATCAAAACCCTACTCCTGATAACAGAGCCACTCTTCATCATGCAAATGCTGATTACTGTCTCTACTTGTCCCAACAGGAGGAGTTTTGGAAGCAAAAATCTAAGTACAAATGGTTTACTGAAGGGGATAGAAACACTAGCTTTTTCCATGCTTCTGTTAAGGATAGGATTAGAAAAATGCAGATTCTGAGAATCAAAAATGCAAAGGGTGATTGGTGCACTGATGCTAGTAGTATTTCTGAGGAGGCAATCAGGTTTTACTCCACCTTACTTAGTCAGGATGAGCAAACTGATGAAGAAGCAACACAGTGTCTCCTTGATTTCATCCCTACTCTTATCACTGATGAGGATAACACAGCCTTAACTTGCCCTGTCACTTTAGAAGAGGTTAATGGTGCTGTCTTTGATTTAGATTCATCTAGTGCCCCTGGTTCAAATGGCTTTTCTGGGGTCTTTTACAGAAGTTGCTGGGATATTATTAAACAGGAGGTTTTAGCTGCTATCCAAGACTTTTTCTCTGGTAAATTTCTCCCTAAATCTGTTGGTTCCACTCTTATCACTCTTATTGCCAAAAAAGCAGCTCCTATATCTTTTGCGGATTATAGGCCTATATCTCTAAGTACTTTCTTCAACAAGGTTTGCACCAAAATTTTGACAATGAGATCGCAACCAATCCTTCCCTCTATCATCTCGAGGAACAATCGCTTTCTTACAAGGAAAAGACATAGGCGACAATGTTCTACTTGTTCGAGTTGGCCCAATTTATTCATAAAAAGGCCGAGGTCACAATATTATTTTTAAGTTGGACATCATGAAGGCTTTTGATAGGGTTTCTTGGATCTTCCTTAGCAAATTACTTCGGAAATTTGGTTTCAATGAGCGATTTATACTTCGGTTATGAACAATCGATGGGCGATCATTTTTCTATTCTCTTGAATGGATCTCCCCGTGGTTTTTTTCAATCTTCAAGGGGTATTAAACAGGGGGATCCCCTCTCTCCTTACCTTTTTATTATCCTGACTGAAGCTATATCTAGAAGTCTCAAAAATGTTATGAAGCCTGGTGTTGATACTTATGCTACTCCTACCGGCTTTGCCCCCATTACACATTCCCCGTATCTTGATGACCTTATTATTTTTGCTAGGGCCTCCAGGACAAACACCGCATAAGCCGCCAACTTCCCGGATATCTATGAGAAAGCCACCGGTCGAAAGTTAATAGAGATAAAAGTTCTTTCATTATGTCTCATAAGGCTCCTAAGAAGGTCGTTCGTTTGTCCGTCCAAGCCATCACTGGTATGCAGCAGACTTCCTTTCCTTTTCAGTATCTTGGGTGTCCTATTTTTTGTGGCAGGGCAAAATCCATCTATTTTCAACATCTGGTTGAAAAGTTTGAAGCTAAATTGTCAAAATGGTACAATAAATACTTATCTCCTGGGGGTAGGCTTATTCTTATTAAGCATGTCCTTTCCTCTATCCCAATAAATATAATGTCTGCTGTGAGGCTCCCCATTTCTACTGTCAATAAATTGGAGCAGATTATGGCTAGTTTTTTGTGGCATGATTATGATCAGCATAAGAGAAGGCACTGGAGAAGTTGGGACAAAATTTGCTATCCTACTAGTGAAAATGGTCTGGGGATTAGAAGCATCAGAACGTTCCAGGCAGCTCTTGCTTGCAAATTGTGGTGGAAACTCCATCTTCAACAGGGACTGTGGGCCAAAAAGATTATGGATGGATCCTATCCCCTTTATAAGTTGCATGCTTGGAAGCTTTTAGGACCTGTACAGGAGTATAAGGATCAGCACATGAGCTACCTTACTGATCCTATTGGTAAATGGGTCTGGACTCCTGTCAGCTCAGGGGCTTTTTCTGTTGCTACTGCTTATGAGATGATTAGAGACAAAAGAGATTCTTTGTATGATCTTGGTGAGATATGGAAACCTTATATCCCACTTAAGATTGCTATATTAAACTGGAGAATATGTAATGCTTTGCTGCCATTTGCTACTCAGTTAATCAAGATGGGGATCTATGGGCCTTTTAAATGCCCTTTCTGTGATCAAGATGATACTATAAACCATGGCTTTTGGGAGTGTTCTAGAGCTCAATCTGTTTGGTCTTTTTTTCAAAAGGCTCTCCATTTCTCTCCTACTGTCTCATCCTTGCAAGAAGCTCAAAAAGCTTGGTGGAACACTTCTATCAAAGGGGCACTTGGGAAAGTAATCCGGCTTCTCCCCTCTCTTATCCTTTGGGGACTTTGGAAGAGTAGATGTAATGCTTTGAATGATGTGGATATGAATATCAACCGATTAATAAGGATATCATTACTTCTTTGCAATATGTTGGTCGAACATGAAGCTTATACATAAAAATAAGGAGGATAGCATTCTTATAGATTCGGGTTGCTTTGAAACACCTTGATCCTAGGCCTAAAAGGACTGCCATATCCATCAAATGGCATGCTCCTCCTCATTCTACTTTTAAGCTTAACACTGATGGCTCATCTCTCCATAATCCAGGTTTAGCTGGAGGTGGTTATATTATTAGAGATGAATACAGCAGACTGGTTGTAGCAGGTGTGCAGGCTTATGGGATTGCTTCCAATTTTGAGGCTGAGATGAGGGCTCTAAAAGCTGGTATAAATCATTGTATTGATTTGAATCTGGAAAGGGT
Organism: Gentiana straminea; assembly: GCA_036785695.1. Classification (NCBI taxonomy): domain Eukaryota; kingdom Viridiplantae; phylum Streptophyta; class Magnoliopsida; order Gentianales; family Gentianaceae; genus Gentiana; species Gentiana straminea. The sequence goes on along the minus strand of JAVUPR010000224.1, from coordinate 4,765,265 downwards.
TGATATAGAATGTGATTCTAAGCAACTGGTTGATGTGATCCATGATTCTACTCAGGCCCCATGGAAATATATGGCTGATATTTTTCAGATTACTGATATGCTTCACAAGCATCACTTTCAGATCAATCACATTTATAGGGAAGGGAATATGGCTGCTGATTTTCTTGCTAAACAGGCTAGTGTCACACAGCAGTCCAGAATTATAACCAGAGGGAATGTTGATTTTAGACTGAGATCCATTATTCATGAAGATATGCTGCAGTTGGCCCACATAAGATACAAATGAATGAGATGTTTTTATATATGTCTTTCTCCCTTGGAAGCACCTTTCAGTACTCTTCTGAAAGGTGCAAACCAGGTTGTATCTGTGAGATCCTTATCATTTACTTTTTATACTCTATTGTCAGTATGAGCAAAGCTTTCCTTCTTGTGCATATTAATTTCAGGGACTGGAGGATGGTAGGCCCTTTGGATGATTATCAAGAATCAAGAAGACAATGGATCATAGCTTGGATTATAAGCCAATGAGTCTAGCATTGATGCTGTTTGGATTGTTTGGATGCAGTTTGAAGATAAAAAGACAGTCTATTTTTCAGCTTGAAGATTTTCTGCATTGTTTTCAGCTTGCTGGTGGTTGCCAAAGGAGGGATTTCATGTTGCTGCTTTTTTTCCTTTTGACACTGTTTCAAGGCTGTAATTTTTTCTTTTCACTGTATTTTCCTTTTTGGGCTGGGCTTGCCAATGTGTAAGGCCCATACTCTTTCCCTGGCACCCGATTTTTCCCACATCGGGTTTTTCGGACCAAGGTTTTAAGGAGGTGGGGTAGCACATTGATGAACATTTTTAGATGGGAGGAGGCCAAGGATGGCATAAAACTTGTAATGTTTTTTCTTTTCAATAAAAATTACAAGTTTTTCAAAAAAAAAAAAAAAAAAAAAAAAAAAAAAAAAAAAAAAAAAAAACTAAATGATATGCAACTATACTAAAAAGGCAAAACTAAAATAAAGAAAAATGCTAGCCCAACTAATTCCATAGATGTCGCCCTAATCTAAGCGAGGTAAAATATATAAACGTCTACTCAATAACGCCACAGAAGCGTAACAAAATTCGATTATGCAAAGCCATAGAAGCTTGCCATGTAAAGTGTAGACGTGCCTTTAACAACCCTAACACCCTAGATAGACGACAAAAGGAACAGCATAAGTCAAATTTGGATCACGTCTAGCTAGGTGAATTACTCAACATGGATTGCAATAGATGGAAAGAAAACCATAACGGTGAAAGAACATGACATCTACGCATATACAAAGGCCACAGAGGCTCACATGGAAAAGAAGTCATAGAGATTTTTTTCAGATTAAGCTCATATAAAGATGGAACACATACATGGAACATTACAAAATAGTTGGGCTAGGTGCAACTACATGAAAATATATTACAATGCAATCTACATGATATGCAATTAAATGATATGCATCTAAATGATATGCAAAAATAAAAGAAAGAAAACTAGCCCACTCATTTGCAACACGACATGTATATAATAAACGTCTACCAAATAATGATAGTTTATGATAAACGATAGTACTATTCATTGCATGCAGTGTAGACGCGCCTTAAGACTCATCAAAGGTGATAGCATTATGGAGAACCAATAGTTAGCTATACTAAACAGATATAACTCATAAGAGGCAATGGTAGCAACGGAAAACCGACAGTAGCTACCCATATGAGTTATAAAAATAACAAGAAAGCACATAGGTCTCAAAGCTCACAAGATTCATCACAACGATATGTAGCATACGGAAACCGACATTAGCTACTAAATAACAATAAGAACTGTTATAGCATACGAGAACCGACATTAACTATAACATGCATGGATGAATCATCAATTATTTAACATGGATCTGTAGATGGAAAGATGTACACATGCAAGTTTAGAACATCTACGCAAAAATAAATAGCCACAGAAGCTCGTATGAAAATATCCACGTCAAATAAAGCATTAAAAATCAAGTCAAGAAAAATCGGGAACCTGAACGTGCATTCAACATACCAAACGGGCGTTCGCCTGGAATTTATGAACTGGACGGGCGTTCAACAACTCAGCCGCGCGTTCACCTGCGTGTTATGGACTGGACGGGCGTTCGATTACCTTGAACGCCCGTTCAAACATCGAATTTGCAACAGAAACGCAGGAAAAACACAGCAAACCCTAAATATCTTAAAAGATCATCAATTCAAAACAAACCAGAAACACAAAACCTTAACCTCATAAACCCTAGATAAAATCATAAACCCTAGAAACCTCAGAAACCCTAGATAAAATCATAAACCCTAGAAACCTCAGAAACCCTAGAAATCCTTTATTTATTTATTTTAAAACAGAAAATAGAAAATAATAAAAGGGGGAAAAACGTGTTGAAATCTTCTGAGCCCAAAATGGAAGGGAAACAGTGGATTTTGACCTAAACGGTGTTGAACGGTCGTAGGCGGTTCACCACGTCATCGGCGTCGGAACGAGCTTTCCGAAATGGGGTCCTGCGCGCCAAACGGACACTCGAGCCGAAAGTTACGGCCAAAATACTAACGAGTGCTAAAACGATCCCTTTTATCCAAAAGTTCGACCGCTAAAAATGTGGAGTCAGATAATTCAACCTCAGATGTCCCCGAATCAATGTAGAAACTAGAAAGGATAGAAACAAAAACCTATCTAAGAAAACTTCGTAACAAAAACAGAAAAATTAATAGAAACTAGACAACCGTACCGATTCCCCGGCAACGGCACCAAAAACTTGTTTTTGGTTCCGTTGGCGGGAATACTCACCACTATACTACCTTAGAAAAATTAATAATGAACTGGACAATCGCACCGATTCCCCGGCAACGGCGCCAAAAACTTGTCACGGATTTTATCTAAGAAAACAAACAAGTAATAAAATTTATAAATCCGGTATTCCCCAAGTGTAGGGATCATAGTACAGCGATTAATACCGGAGTCGATCACAGGGAATCGGGGTATCTAGTTCATTAATTTTCCTAAGATTGTTACTATTATAATTAAAACCTAATATAATATAACGAAAAGATAAACTGGACAGAGGATTGTCAGTCCAAAGCCAGGAAGGAAAAAAGCGAAAACGAAATCTAAACTATAAACTATAAAATAAACAGTAAACAAGAAGATGATCATGGTGATTAAACAACGAACAAACAATAATCCACCGATCCCGCAACCCTCTATTTCCTCTCTAACGTTGTCTTGTGATGATTCAACTAAAGATGTGGTTCACCTATCAAAGGTATGAATTCCTACTCTCGTAGATAATTCGCCTATCAATCTCTCATCTCTCGATATATAAGATTGACGCTAGCAAAACAAGGTGTAAGATCTCTCAATCTAGCAACCTAGATAATCAACCTATCAACTCTCGTTATGTCAAGGTTAAAAATCCCATCTTTCCTATGGTGATCTAAGGTTTACACCGACTCGGATCATACGGTAAACATCAACAACAATTCATCTTTCGATATTGATTGCACAACAAAATAAACATGGAAAAGATACAACTTTAATCAAATTCACAAAACAAATCTAGATTGAAAATAAAGAACCTGCTAAAACGGATTCACATGGTTTGAACAATTGCTCAGCCTCCAAGCATTCAGCATAAAACAACAAAACGAAATAGAAAGCGAATATAAAACAAGAAAAATCGCAACCCCAGCCTCCCTAAGGGGGCTGGGGCCGCCTAGGGTTTTCTCCTAATGATTGTGTATCAATAGGTCTCAATAATGTATGATTAGGGTTGAAATCCACGCTGCTATTTATAGAAAACTAAGGGGGATGCTGCTAAGTCGGTTTAAGGACGCCCGTCCGGAATTGTGGACGCCCGTCCAGATGCCTTGGACTTGCTTCAGACGCCCGTCCACTCAGCGTCCAAACTCTCTGAATCAACTTTCTTCTCCTGTACGCCAGTTCAATATTCTGGACGCCCGTCCAGGTTGGACGTGACTTGGACGCCAGTTCAGCTGGATCAAAAATCGATCTTCTCATCTTTATCTCTTCGATTTCATCTTTATCTCTTCTCCTATTCATTAATCCGATTGTTAACCTCTTTTAATCCCCTTTTCGGTCGAAATTGTGTATCTACAATACATCAAACACATTGCAAAATGTAGTATCTTCCAAATCAATATAAAACCATCAATTTTACACATAAATCATACAATTTTGCAACTAACCCATTAAAAACATCACTTGCTCAATACATCAATATAAAGCTCGATTTCTATGAAAAACATCCAGATATGGGGGAAATTGAAACAAAATATATCCTAATAAAACGTATAAAATCACCCTTAACAGATTCCGTCCAAAAAATTAGCCTTACGTCACAATTTGGACGGAATTTTGGACGGATTCCATCACTTGATCATATTCATAAAGCCCGTGTTCCTTAGGACTTGACACTGTACCTATGTGTCATACCTATAGCGACCACACATGACATCTTCATTTGGACACTATACAAATTATTTAGTCACAATCTCCTTACAAATACATATGTCTTTCTTTTTCTAAAATAATTGTTTGTTTTTACTTCTTACTTCGAACAAAATATATTTGTCATTTGATCGATAATTACGTATATTAATTAAACGAAATAACCGAATTCTTCAAATTTTGGACGGTCATGACTATGTCCACCAAGTGCTTATGTTTTGACATTTACTACACTTTGATTTCACTTTTTTCAAAAATATCGTCGATGCAGTGTAAAGTCTTGTCTTCCGACTGGACACCATGGTTAGTCAAAAGAAGCATTAATTTTGGATGGTAGTGACCACACATGACATCCTTATTATGACACTGTACCTATGTTCCTATTGAATTTTGGATGGAATCCGTCCAAAATTTGGACGGATTCCATCCTTTTTGGTCAGTGAGTGAATTCAGACGGATTCCATACATGACATTCTCAGGTCTGACACTGTACCTATGTTCTTGTTGAATTTTGGACGGAATCCGTCCAAAATTTGGACGGATTCCATCCTTTTTGGTCAGTGAGTGAATTCAGACGGTTTTTGTACTTTTCAATCAATCGATGTTCCCATTGGATTTTGGACGGAGTCCGTCCAAAATTTGGACGGATTCCTTCATTTTTGGTCAGTAAGTGAATACGGACGGATTCCATACCTTGAATCAATCAAAGTTCTTGTTGAATTCTGCAGATATTACTTTATGCTTTGACATTGACTACACCTTCATTTCACTTTTTTCAAAAATATCGTCGACACCATGACAATTCAACAGGAACATAGATTTATTGAAAGTATAAAAACCGTCCGAATTCACTCACTGACCAAAAAGGACGGAATCCGTCCAAATTTTGGACGAAATTCATCTAAAATTCAACAGGAACATTGATTGATTGATAAGACCCGACGATGACCTCTTACATCAATAGCTCTATATATACTATGAATTTTACACTACTCATGCATAACCCTCACTTTTACTTTGCCTTAGCCACAATGTCTGACTCGGACTCCCTTCCTACTAACATTCAGATTTATAATCCTGAAAATGAAATTATCCTGGAATGGCATCCTCATCGGCCTGTGAGGCAACACGGTATAACTCACTTTTACGATGAGGATACACTACTAAATCGGTTCACAACAGTCCATGAGCGTCACAATTGGATTTGGCACTTCCAAGATAGAGCTGTTGTTGGAGAGAAGAGAATTGAATGGGAGAGTCTACCTACCAATCTGAAGAGTCTCTTACGTAAATTTCATCAGGGCGCCTCGAACGTAGTCCCACACCGACCTCGACTATGAATCGATCAATTGTTTTTGAATTCTACACACTTGTCAGATCAAAAATTAATGTGTCGCACGATACAATACCAGTATCACGGGTGTACAAATTACTTGGAATAGATGTCTGCTTTACTTCGGATTGGATCAATCGCTACTATCGTGTACCTGGGGTCGAAACATACAATCTCTCATACTACAGCCTTTACAACGTTGATGTATTCCAACGTCAAATTGAGAGGCGTCAATAACCTACCAAATGGCTGCGTGTTATGTTCGAATGGATTGCTAGTAGCGTTTATGGTACCATACACACTGTTCAACCGAGCAATGACCTGAAAACTTTTTTGTGTGTAGTTTTGAATCGTGAAGTTGATTTTGGACGTGACATCGTTGACATGATTGGTAACATATCTCTTAGCATGGCTGGTGATGGTTATCTATATTATCCATTTCTTATCACGGCTCTCGCAAGAGATTTTCACGTACCCGAGTATGACAATGATGACATTGATCAGGAAAACTTCCCTATCATCTTTAGTGACCACCCTTGGTTTTTTCGGAGCCAACATTTCAACTTGGGTTCGGCTAATGGACTATGTCGAGTCCGTCTTTTCTTAAATTCTGTGTTCGTTTTTACCAAACCGTATTATGATAATATGTATGTTTCCTTTCATTAAGAAGATGTTTTATTAAAACAATATAAATTAATTCTTTTTCGGTAGTCTGTAGCTTCTGGTGTCCTGATCACATGTGAGGAGAAGGAGGATGTACTCCACCATTAATACACTTGATGTGTTAAAGTTGCAGAATTTTGTTGTATAGTTTCTTTCTTCTAACAATTGTTATGGATGATCTTCGATGAGCAATCGGACTTGTGTTTTAACTTATGCAATCGGACTTGATTTTTTAACTTATGTACAATCAATATTTCTTTTTATAAAATAATTGTTCGTGAATTCTACACACTTGTCAGGTCAAAAATTAATGCGTCGGACGATATCATACCAGCATCAGGGGTGTACAAATTACGTGGAGTAGATGTCTGCTTTACTCCGGATTGGATCAATAGCTACTATCGTGTATCTAGAGTCGAAGCATACAATCACTCATACTTTACCAATGCAAACATTGAGGCATTCCAAAGTCTGATTGAAAGGCGTCAATTTCCTAACGAATGGATGCGTGTTATTTTCAAAAGGATTGCTAGTAGCGTGTATGGTACCGTACACACTGTCGTTTCTTAAATTGTGTTCGTATCACATGTGAGGAGAAGGAGGATGTATTCTACCATTAATACAGTTACTGTGTTAAAGTTTCATTACTCTTTCTTTTTAAGTTTGTAAGCCCAGTTGGATACTTGTTGACTAATCAACTGTAGAATCTCTCCTCTTGACATGTGGGACCAGTTAAAGTGTTTCCTTGGTTTATTTATGCGTCATCTTAATGTTATCACAATGTATCGAGTTACTCATTCTTTTTATGTCTGTAAGCCCCGTGTGTAAGCCAAAGTACCATCAATCTTTCTTTTTATAAAATAATTGTTTGTTTTTACTTCTTACTTCGAACAAAACATAATTGTCAGTTGATCGATAATTATGTATATTTTATATACGAAAAAACTGAATTCTTCGAATTTTGGACAGTCATAAATCACCACCACTTAAACAACCGGGATATAAATTGATAATATAAAAAGCAAACAAAATTTATAATATAAATATTAAAACGCCATAAGTTGAGATAAAACAAACAAAATGTCAAGTGCTTATACATTAACCAAAAATACCTACATATCTAAAGATCTATGCACCGATGAAACAACTGCACACACATTTTATGTCTTAATAACAACATATTATCAACTTTGATCAATGAAAAATCTTCGTTGTGCATCAAATGCTCAATGAACTTGACCGTGTATACCCCACAGTCACCCCTATACAGAAAGTAAAATTTGATTAATCAAATGATAAAAAAAACAATGTATACTGTATATTATTATAAATAGTTTCAAGTTTATAACACTTACGGGATTGGCATTTGTGGTACGTGGTCAGTCGTAACTACTCTGACCGCAATAGCAGGCTTTGCTGGATCAAGCATTTGTGGGAGGTTACGTAGACGGGCATCCATCTCAAACACTTTCCTCAACGAAACACCGAATGCTCTTATATAAACCTTCATATATTCCCTCCCCTCATAGTTATCCCCCACCATACAATCAAACACTCTAATCTTCCATTCAGGAATAGACACTTGGACAGCATCCCAGTGACCAGGATATATGGCCCAGGGCATGTACGCCACTATGTTTTCATCCCATTGCTTGATGCACTAAATCGCATGATCTGGAATCACCGTTGTGTCAGGCGTCTTTCCGTGATCTATATGACCCAGGCCGCAAAATGAGGAGAAACCAGAAAAGGCAATGGCCATATGCGGTTCAAAGCATTCTGGATATGCTTCCCTTTGGCGTCGTATAAGGTCCAGGAACGCCTCTATATGCTGCACACATGCAAAAAGAAGTTAGAGATAATGAAATCAGACATATGAAAATTTCAGATATATGAAAATGAAGTCACAAGAATATACATCTCGGTCTAACTCTTTATACTTCCTATGGAGACGTTCGAACCACGCCTTGTCTGCCCGATCTACAATTTGGAATCCAAATGCGTAGCCCATGGGAATCTCTATTGGGGGTGGATTTTCTTGTTCGAACCAGGAGATAAATTGGTTTTCCAACTCTTGCGGAAATTTTTTCAATGCTGTCCATCTAGTAGCACTTGGCAGACTGACTACGTGCGACCCATCAGTTAAATATCGTGGTTGGTTAGTAGTCTGACGGGTTGTCAATCTTCTGTCAGTTGCATCATCCGCCTTTCATTTCCCCAATTGAATATCAGTTGGACCAACATCTAAACAATATTCAGCACATTATCGAGTTATATGCTTTTTCACAATGTAATTTCTAGTTTCAAAATTAAAAATCTACAAACTTACTATAATCGATCCCAGGCTCCACAACCTATGCCTGACTGGTGTCAGTAGTGGACCCTATCGTATGCTCGGGAGTGACTATACCAAATATAATCGAGATAATCAATTAACGACACCAATAAAATAAGATTTTTAACGTTAATAATAAAAAAATCTATATACATTAACTCCCTATAAACAATATGGGATTCGAGTTAGATAGTTTTTCACAATGTAATTTCTAGGTTCAAAATGAAAAATCAAATATCTTACTATAATTGATCTCAGGCTCCACAACCGATGCCTGACTGGTGTCAGTAGCGGCCCCTGTCATAGGCTCGGGAGTATCTATACCAAATATAATCGAGATCATTAATTAACGATAACAAACAATAAAATACCTATGTTAATAATACAAAATACCTATTAGATCGTCGGGGTCGAAGTCTTGTGGAGGCGGACTATCATCGGAGGCAGCTTGTCTATCAAAACGACCAGGCTCGGGTGTGGTGAATCCAACTGCCTCGGCGGTCTGTATGGGAGGTGTTTGTTGATCAGGCCTCTCCTGATTTTGAGCGGGTTCTGTATCGTGGCCTCGAGGTGTATCAGTCTCATGGCTAGCTTGTGGGATTGCAGAACCACCCTGGAAGACTCGTGGTTGTGTGCCAGCCTGGGACTGGAATGACTGATTACCAGGCTATTAATAATTCAGATTCGTGTGTTAACAATATAACTACAGCTGTCAAATTGGTATGTGCAAGATAATTCATACCTATCTAGCTGCCTGGAGTTCCACGCATTTGACAAATTTTGAATGGTCAGCTCTAAAATATCCCAACTCAGCCTTAACTTCAGCTAACCCACGCATCATTTCACTTAACTGAGCCTTCACATCTCCTAGCTCGGATTTAGTCTTTTGAAGCTCGGTCTTTGCATCTCTTAACTCGGAGTTGGTTTTTTCCAACTCAGTCTTCATAACACTCAACTCCAAGTTAGTTTTATCCAGCTCATGTTGGATGATTTGAGTAATTACTGGCCTCAGTGCTTCAGCCTGCACATTTAGGGTTAGTGCCATTGCCTTGCAGGTTCGCGGAGGTAGACGCATAATCTGTACGCCTCGACTGGCTACGTCGAGCGTTTTTTCATCAATTTCAGGATGCTCATGCTCTGTGGCATGACCAGAGGCACGGGACGGTGTGTTTCTGATGGGAAGGACCGGTTGTGTGTTTCTGACGGGAAGGACCGGTAATTGACGAGGTACAGCCATAACATCTGCCGCCGGCAACCCTAGTGAAATTACGTAATCCCTATCTTCGGGGGTTCTCAGAACATCATCGGGCATTCCTTCCTGAATACATGAAAAAACACGATTTTAGATACAATATATTTAAAATGTTGATTGATAAAAATGAAAATACGATACTTACCCATACAACAAACTCTGTGGATGCCAGTCTACCGTAATACACCCTGCCATTCAAAAACTTCCACCTCAGTATGCTAGGACGATCGTTCTCATGTCCCTCTCTCAAAATTGCGGATCTCCCCTTCAGAGCGATGGCTGGAATGGCATGAAAAGCCCACACATGTAAGGCATATAGACAACTGGATATCGTTGGCTGAAGCGCCTTCTCATCACTTTTCGGCCCAAGAAAATGTAGGTTTTGTACTTGTATACACCAGTTCCACATGAAGTTGCTAAACATATACTCCCCCCATGGATAAGTTCTAACCCGTTCTAGGTCCTCGACGATATAAAATATATGATTCGCTATTGTAGTTACAGGGTCTTGTCCGATCAATAATCCGTAAATAACATACACTAAAGCCATCCGATATACGGTTTCACTGTCGCATTGCCTTGTCCTCATCGCTGCTAAGATTTTTGTCAAACTTACAGTCCCGGCGCACTTTCTTAGTTCACAAGGCTCCTCAAAACACACTTGAGACTAGATGAATCTGAAGTTTTGCATCTCCAAATCTATACCTCGTTGTCATTGCAAACTCTCTTTTGCCGAACTTCACTCTTTTCTCGCCAATCATAAAATGAAGTTCCTCGTCGCGGTCGGGATAAACAATTTGGAAATACAAGAATGCTATAAGCCGTCCTTTGAATGCCCAGTTATCATGATACCAAGTAATAAATTGACCAAACACTAATTCTTCCAGTCTAGTTAACAAGGTACCATCATCGCCGTGACGATACAGCACCAACTCGGATTCTAGTTTTTCATATATATATATATGTGTGTGTGTGTGTGTGTATATATATATATATATATATATATATATATATATATATATATATATATATATATAAAGGAGCCAATTTAACCTATTTACCCGATTGACCCACACCAAACCCGTAAATAATCCGGATAAAAACACGAACCTAGAAATAAAATAAAAAAAATCTCAGAAGATCCCCATTATCTCCTCCAAATCAGGAAACAACACCTTACGTCAAAATCTTCACGTAACTTCAACCCAGTATTCTCGCTAAACCTTTCCCATTGTCTCCTCATCAAATCAATTTTTAGGTCAGATTTTAGAGGCCTAAACGTTCTACGGCACTCTATTGTCTCCATTGAAAACATCCACTCGGAGAGATGTATGTATGGGCTCTTCAATGGATTCAACGCTTGGACACATATGACGAGTGACGACCGAATTGCAGAAATCTTATCCGGTAACCAACTCATCCATGTTGATCTGAACTGCAGAGAAGAACCGGCAAACAACGTTAAAGGTATGTTTTTTTACCGCGATTCAAGCAATAATATTTTCACCGTCTTCATTTTTTCAAAACACTCCCATTAGTTTTCATCCAAGAACCAACTCATCCTTTTCGTCTTCATGATTTTTTTGATTTGCTGTTTCATATATATTTTTTTAATTTTATTCACGACAACTTCTGAAAAATAGGTGTCTGCTATCAACCCCTATTTTGAGTGAACAGTGGACGGTTTTTCTGCTTCTGATATTTGGTGGACAGTGGACGGTTTTTCCTGCTTTTTTCCATCGGTAATTTTTTTTCCTTTCGTTCTCCTTTCGTTCCCACTCTTTTGAGTAAACATGTTTATTTTTTATTGTTATCAAATTCTTCCAGGGATTTTGATTTTTGTGCGCTGCATATTTGAAAATTGCTCTTTATGCTATGTGAGCTATGTCAAGCTGCTATGCCAGATATTCACATGTGTGTTGATTAAAAGGTTTAATTTATGCATTTTGAAATAATGGGTTATTTTTCTTTTGTTTACGTGGTTTTTCTTTTTCTGCTTTCGAAACTGCAAATGGTTTTTTTTCTTTCTTTTTTGTTTGTTTGTGTGGTTTGTGGTTTTTGTATTATGCTATTATGTTTTTTGCTTTCATTTTCAGCACGATCTAAGGATGGAACATCAGGATCACATGTTTTATTTGTCAAGAAAGCCTAACTCATCTACTGTTTTGTAGAGTATTAATGATTCTAGCTAGATGAACAATTCAATCAACAATAGCAAGTACCGGTCAATCAATCTATTATGTTTGCTGAAAGTTTACGTTGATATGATGCTTATGTTTTGTGGCTACTGTAGGTCATGTGCCCTTGATCACACCCATGGCTTTTTTCACCTATCATATCAAGTCGCCCATAAGCTGGAATTCAAAACCGTCCTTTGAATTCATTGTGGAGTTTGGCCCGGCGTTATCCCTTGGTTACTAGGTCCGATCGATTTCTTTCGAGTGCTCTGCTTTGGTTTTCAGCTTCAAATGCATCTTTTTTCAGTTGGTGTTTCTAAAAAATTGTGAAATCCTATTTTTTTCCTGCAGAAGGGAATAATCCTCAATACTTCCATCTTTTGCATCTACATCTGTTTCAAAATTTATCGGGATTTGCTGCCCTACAAATCATATGTAAGCTTTATTTGTGTAGTTGATAAAATTTCAATTACTTCGTGATAGCTATCTGATGACCCAATGTACATTATTCATATTTTTGTTAAATAATTTTTTTCGAGTGTGAAGGTTCAACGTTGATTAAGTTGAATTTTGCATCAAATGTTTATTGTTATTTTTTTTATTTGTCGTTCGCAGATCTTAGGACTATGGCGTTTGGTGACCTGAATTTAGTGTACGAGCTTATCAGTTCCCAGTAAGTTGAATATTCCAATTCAACACATTCGTGCTATGATTCTTTTGAAAATAATAGTTAATTTTGGAAACTATTAGGTATTACATTTTTTTTGTCAAATCTACCAAGATATTACTGATGTACAGCAATATCTACTATCAGACGATGAAAATTTTCTCCTTATCAGAAAACATTGCATGTGTTCCTAAACAACCTTTTCTACATTCAACATTACGTTTTGAGAATCGTCTGTACTAAGCGTAGCCTTGGAAGTATGATGAAGTTTTTTGCTATAATTTTTGGTGTCGAACTTCTCAAGGATTTAATTAATTGCCACACCAATGCCTCCAAGCATTTGAATAGATTCTGTTGTTGTTGTGAATTCTATTAATCTTTTAAGATCTCTTATTAATCTCAGTACTTGATGTTTGACCAGAAACCATCGGATAGGGTGTGGACAGGGGTTTGTAGTGTTGGTAATTACCGGAAAGTTCTGTTTAGTGTTAAGAGTGAAAAGGACTTGGAGGAGAAACATATGCTGTTAAGGGAGAGGATTGTAGCGAAGCTTTGGCTAATGCTTAGGCGAAAGTGTTTTCGGCGACTTGCAGAGGCGAAAAACATTAAAGAAAATTAAATATGGGTAAGCCTTTAGCTTAAATGTTCAATACAATATTGATTGATATGGTGGAAAGTGATATATTTTCTATTTTAATGTTGGGTTGCGGTGATTTGTATTCCTAAAGCATGTACTTGATGTGAATAAGCTATGATGTAAGAAGAAATAAATTACATTGTTTTAAAGAGAAACAAAAGGAAAAAGATCAAATATCATTCACGTGTGATGCTTGGGATGGAGAAGAACTTGATTCAATGAACATGGAAATGTTTTTTACTTGGTTGGCATGTGTTGTAATTTACTGCAAACTTTTCCTTATCATTGATTTCAAGTTAGATTTACTCCGCAAACATTCCTTGACAACTATTCAGCAAAATCAAGTTAGGTATGAGATGGATGATCTCCAACATGGTGTGGGTATGGTTTATGACACAACCCACTAAAGAACGTATATAATGATTTCAATTTTTTTTATCAACTATATTTTGAAGCAACGTGCAGTCATTTCTGTTGGAGCAATTAATCGAGTGTCATCATGTATATGCCTTATTTCAGGTAGGGATGGCCTAACACTCACGTTGAATGATATTCATAACCATTGGAAACATATGGAGGCTCTGAGGATAGAATGTATGAGCGAACCTACACTTGATAAGAAAAATGTTTACCTCAGTTCGAGATATTTTTTCTACTCTTTTCGTATGTAGTTTTGAGGTGCTGATAAGTTAGGGGCGTGAGATTGGGATAAGCTGGGGCGAATGGAGTGTGGGGTTAGATTTAAGTTATAAATTGGGTGGTGGTGGGTTGGTGATGGGTGTGAGAGTTAAGGTGACGGCCGCATCCCTACATATGACACTATTATTTTGGTTCACAATTAAATTTTATCTATTAGTTTATCATTTAAACTTCGTTAGGTAGGACACACCATCGAAATAAAGTTTTTATGCTAGATAAATGGTCTTTTATATTGCATCATTGCATCATTTGCATCCATCCCCTACATAACATGGGTTTTTCCCTAGGGATTTTGGTTTTTGTGTGCAAATAAAGGTTTTGGAGAGGAGAGCGTTCTTAGATTAGCATTAGATGGGTGATTCTAATTGTATATTGTCCATGCAGATGCAAAATTGAATACTTCAAGGTATGAAAACCAATGTTTCTTGTAAGTTGATTCTTTTTTACGATGTCAATAATTTTCCAAAACATTAAAAAAATATGCAAATTGTCGTTCCAAGTGCTTATTTGTAATTTAGGATAGTTTTGAAGATTTTTAATGGAAAAATTAGGTGTCGTTTTTTCACCAACTTCTTATGAATTGAAATTGTTGTATTCTCATGTTTACCAATATGCTTATTTTTCTGTCCGTGCATCGCACGGGTTATAGACTATATAATATATAAGGAAGGGATTTAACCCAATTACCTAATTGACCCGCTTCAAACCTGCAAAAGATCCGGAAGAAAAAAACAAATATATTTTTAAAATCCAGCATTAACTCTATTTTAATACCAGCTCCCTAATATTACTCCACAACCGGTTCCTAAAATCACGCCATTCAATATATTACATCACAACAAATCCCTTCAAGGTAAACGTATTTTATTGTTCATCATATTCCTTTGTAACCGCTCCCGCATATCTCTCACTCCTTTTGAATTTTTTAAACCACGATCATCAATCAACTTTCAAATACATTTCATCGCTGGAATCAAGTTGAAATTTAGGGCTCCCCACAGGCGGCGGCATCGAGGGAGACACAACCTCTATTCTATTACAACTACATTTGGTTTTGGAACAACACAATCATCAATCATCCTCTAATGCCGCGTCGAAGAAAACTGTGATGTGAAGTGGGCTTCCTAATTTATTCATCGTTGGTGTATCTTTTTTAAGGAAGGTGTTCTTCCAATTCTTTTTCGCATCCCATTCTTCCTTTAAATTTTTTTGGGTTGAAATTTGATTTTTTTTATGGGAAACGCCACATATGCTCTGATATTTCGCTACTTTAATTTTTGCGGTGAGATGATAAGTTTGTTAGTTATTTTGAAGTTATCCGTAATGTATGATTTTAGTCAGGCAATGCAATATGGAAAAAGAAGTGAAAACATGACCTTGGATTAAAAAAAAATTTAGGTTAGTTGTTGTCGATCTATTTTTTTTTATTAATTATTTTTCTTGGATGAAAGCCTGCAGTGGTTCCTCAGTATGCAACAAGCTAAACGTGTATGATATATGACATTTTGTGTGGTGTTGGAGAAGTTATGTGAAAGTAGGTGCTTTTGATTAATCATTCATTTTCAAAGATTCCTATTGCTAATGTCAGCAATGTACAAGATCAAACAGGTGGTCCTCAAGTTTGTTCACCGAGGACATTGGTTGAATATTCCTCCTACTTCAAGATCATTGGTTATAATATTTTTGTTTTTCTTCATTGTCTAGATTTGCTGGAGAAAACAGAGCTAATTCCGCCTCTAACTCTCTTAATACTTTGGTTGTTGCTTCCTAAAAGACACTTTTGTTTTTATTTACAATAGTACAACTAATTTTTTTATTGCTTTATTTAGTTTTTTTATTTTATTTTATCCGGAGATGTTTTGATTTATGGTTGAAGATCAATGACACTAAAATGCAGGGTGTGCGGAGTCCGTATCAAAATGAATTTTTTTTCATGGAGCTTATTTTCACCTTTAGTTTGGAATAATCTTCATCTGTGATAAACACGGAATGGTTTTGGGCATAAGAGTATTGAAAAGGTGTAAAAACTGCATCCGGCGGCCTCGAAAGTTAACAACTAGGTAAAGTATTTCTGAGCATTCCTTTTATGTGATCTTATTTTCACCTTTAGTTTGGATTAATCTTTCATTTCATTCTTTATTGAAGGGATTTTGTATTACATCAATTGAGCTCGGGGTTGGTTGATTAACAATTCAGAGGAAAAAATGGCAAAAAGGAAAAGCGTGGCATTGTGTGGAGTGAGAAACGCATCAAATCACAAAAGGCCGACAAAAATGTATACTCCGAAATAATGCAGGTTTGGTTCTGCATCAACCTTTAATTGTTCTACACTGTAATGTTTTTAAATTGGGATTTGATTATGAAGTGTTTTTATTCCCAATATTCCATCCATTTGAATTGATTCATTCTGTTACAGTGATTGTCTAATATTGTCACTGTGATTCATTCAGGAGACTTCTCATCATAATTGATACAAATTCGTTGTCCTACGACATTTAATCAATGGCCTAAGGTTTTACGATAATAGAAAAACATTCTTTTATGTTCATGGCTATTTGGTTTAGGGATGGTTGTAATCGTAATGCAAAATTAAAGCTAAACGTTAGTCACTATTTAATGCAAAAACATTCCCTAAAAATTAGTTACTATTTAATGCAAAAAAATTAAGAAATAACAGCCCTTCAAAATATTCAAATAATTTAAAAGCTAAATAAACTGCGTTTTAATTTTATTTACAAGCACCCCATTCAAATCAGTCGCATTTCCTTTAAGGCTCCTTTGAATTTCAAATTTAGAATCATTTCTTACTTAATTACAAGAGTGAGGTGAGTATCATTAAATTTTTAAAGGATCGTCAATTTGAAATCTCAGCGAATCTTTTTGAATTTTAAATTTTAAATCTCATCTAAAAGATTGTATTTACCGTGTATATATAAGATCATTTTTCCCACGTTAATTAGGGGCATTAAATTAAAGCTAAAAATTAGTCACTACTTAATGTGAAAAATTTCCATAAAAATAAGTCACTATTTAATGCCAAAAAAATAAAATAAAATTAACATCGCTTCAAAATCTTTTAAAACTTTAAAAGCTAAATAAACCACGGTAACAAAAATAATGCCCATTCAAATCAGTCGCATTTTCCTTTAATACTTCTTGAATTCAAATGTGAAATGAGTAAATTATTTCAAAATTATGCCATTATGGTGGGTATGGTAGGGTGGGGTGATGGTAGGGTAGGGTGGGATGGTGGTGGGTGGTGGGTAGGGTAGGGTAGGTAAAGGTAATGGGTGGTGGTGGGTAAGGTATGGAAGGGTAGGTAGGGTGAAGTGGTTTGTAAGGTAGCATTGGTAGGGTAAGGTAGGAAATAGTAGGGTAAGGTAGGTTGGGGTAGTGGGTAAGTTAAGGTAGGGTGGTGTGGTGGGTAAGATAAGATAGAGTAGAATGGAGGGTATGGTCGGGTAGGGTAGGGTAGGGGTGGGAAGGGTTTGGTAGGGTAAGGTAGGGTAGAGTTGGGTATGATAGGTTGGGGTAGTGGGTAAGGTAAGGTAGGGTGGTGTTGTGGGTAAGATATGTTAGATTGGAATGGTGGATAGGGTAGGGTAGGGTTGGGTGGTGGGTAGGGTACGATAGGGTTGTGGGTATGGTCGGGTAGATAAATGTAGAGTGGTGGGTAAGGTAGGGTGGTATGATGGGTAAGATAGGGTAGGGAAGGGGTGGGTGATAGCGGAGTAGAGTATGTAATGGGTTAGGAAGGTAGGATGTCGAGGGTAAGATATGGTGATGTGGGGTAGGGTAGGATAGGGTGATGGGTAGTGTATAGTAGCGGTTGGTACTGCGGGAAGAGAGGTAGGATGCAATGGGGTATGGCGTAGGGCTACCCTACCCCTTCGCTTTTGTCCTACCTCATACGTGCCCGCGCAATGCACGGGTTATTGACTAGTATATATATATGCGAAATGTCTTATCATTTATTTTTGTTTTTCGGAACATCGTTGTTTTGTGTTGTCTTGTGTTGTAACGTTAGGGGGGGTAAGAGAAGAAGATAATATTGTTTTTACCAACGTCATAGAATACTTGATGATGACGAGGGAGAACGGATGCGGGACGGAGCCAGCAGAACAGAACATATATTTTCAATCTAACGGGTGCCTCACATCCGGCTGAGGATTTACCAGGCTGCTAGAGACAGGAAAAGATGCTCTGTTGAGCAGACCTAATGAAATTTTCTACGAGCTACCTACCAGGAACCCCAATACAAAGCCTAGAGATTAGGCATGACACAGCGGATCGGAAGGAATCGAAAACACCCTAGGGAAAGAATGCAATTCTAAGAACCTCATCAGGCCAAGGCATACCATGGAATTCAGTTCGAGATATTCATTCTTGTATTTTCAAACAAAATTTTTGTCGTTTGTTTCAATTTTTTAAATCACATACTTGTTGCCGATAATTTCAAAGGCATTTTTACTCCACATGATCAGTCCTACTCATTGTCAAAATTAGGTAATTAGCAATACTACTATCGTACTATCATAGATTACACTATCATAAATTACACTACATTATCACATAAAAAATTATAACACTATCATACATATTCTCACACATAACGAATTTTACATGAACACCAATAAAGAAATAAATTTACTTCTAAAAACCTCATCATATATTTAATTATACCATACATGAATTGAATTCAAATCCAACAATAAAGTAACACACTATTGAACATTAAACATGAAATTCTCTAAATTATACATGAATTTTAAAATTTTACATGAACATCAATAAACCCTAAACATCAAAAAAACATAAACCCTAGGCTATTAATTACATATTATTGATGTTCATACATATCCATTCCAATTCTAAACATCATACATATCTTTTCGCTTTCTAAAAGCACTACATATATATATACATATATATATATATATATATATATATATATATATATATATATATATATATCAATACATAAATTCAAATCTAAACCCTAAACCCTATAACACCGTTGAATCCCAATCGAACAAATAACACGATATTCACATAATTATACATCAATTTTTATTGTGAAATAAACCGTAAAAAGCCTGTCACAATCAAATAACAAAATTTAATAGGATTAACCCCATGAATTCGAATCAAATAACAAAATCAAATAGGATTACCAACAAAATCAAATATAAAAAACAAATAACATAATCAAAAAACGATAATGTATATTGCTGTCAAAATCAAATAACCGTAAACACTCACATTAGGTGCTTCTAAGCTCTGAAAAGAAGAAGGATTAGCCATGGTGAAAGAAGGATTGAAATGCTCTGTAAACCGTCCAAATTCGGCTGTTTTACTGCGTTTTTTCAGAGGTGTAGTTGAAACGGCTGTGAAATGAGAAAGAAGACCTGATAAGGGTTTAAAAATGGATGTTTCCGTCCAAATTTGGACGGTGCGTCCTCTGTTTGGACGGAGAGACAAATGATACCGTCCAAATTGGGACGGTTTTGAGTGTTTTGGAAAAAATGGACGAAAACCGTCCAAAATTTGGACGCACCGTCCAAAAATGGACGGAATTCTTCCCAATTCGGACGGTGCGTCCATGTTTTGGACGGATTCCGTCTATTTTGCCCAGTAAATCGATTTTGACGAAATGTATCAAAATATGGACGGTTTTGACTGTATTCGGACGATTTCCTCCAAATTTGGACGTGGAACCTGAAAAAAAATGTCAGAAACTGTTTGACCTAAAAAAAATGTCAGAATGTACAATGACCTGATTTTCCAATTTCCCCCTTAAGGCTACCTTCTGCGGGCTAAGAAAACTTTGGAGAGTTATGTCAAGTTGGCTGAGGATAAGATACTTGATGATTATGAGGTTCCTGACAGATTTTTTGATCCAAGATATGGAAACTTGGGGATTCGCAGAAGATAAAACC
The DNA here is from genome assembly GCA_036785695.1 of Gentiana straminea. NCBI lineage: Eukaryota > Viridiplantae > Streptophyta > Magnoliopsida > Gentianales > Gentianaceae > Gentiana > Gentiana straminea. The sequence continues at coordinate 4,745,053 of JAVUPR010000224.1, read as the reverse complement.
CGGAAATCATAATCAATGGTTTGTCTTTTGAAGAAGACAAGCCCGTGAAAAAATTAGATTAATTTTAATCAAATAACTTAAACTGTAATTGATAATGACGCCATATTGTTTTGCTACTCAATAAACCATTCATCATTGTAGGACTATCAAAGATCAAATATACACGTATAGTAAACACAATGCAATTACATTATCAACTCTTTTAAATTGCACATTTAATTGTCAAATATCTACCATAATCTACACAATCCAAATTGTCATTAATAATATCACAATATTGTGTCACTACTACACCGTTGAACATTATATCATTCATTAATTGACGTGCTCCATACATTGATCAAACATCTACATGTGTGTGATGGTATATTAACTTATCATTTTTTTTAAAAGCTATCTATTTTATTACCAAAGAACCAGATCAAAGGGTTTACACTGTGTAACTATCCATTACATACTAGGAATAACATACTACACAGAGTCTTTCTAGTCTAAGCACCACACAACCAAAGTTACAGGTGCGCCCAATTGAATGTTTTCCTGCTTCGTATCACCGTGAACATACCTGTCAAATGTTTCATTAATGTAAACCAAGATCTTAGGGATTGATTCATATCCTGCATCCACCAGTCAAATGTTTCCTTAATGTAAACCAAGATCTTGGGTATTAATAGAACCAATATCTTGGGGATCTTTGAATGTGTCTGATTACTCCATGGATTTCATATCTCAGATAGACACCTTGGTAAGCGGATGAAATTGAAGAAAATGTGTTTTCTTAAATAGGAAAAAAATGAAAATTTTGGGGTGGTTATTTCATTTTTCACCGGGAAAGAATAGATAATGTGAGAACCTGAGATAAATGGAAGATTGCGCTTGACAGTTTTGTTTGATTTAAGGAAAAGAGTTCGAAGTTAGCTCTGGAAGGAGATCGTGGATGAAAAAGCACGGAGAGAAGGGCTCATTTGCGGGTATCTATGTTGAAAACGGGTCAGAATGCGGGTCAATTAGCTTCAAACGAGTTAATTGGCAGTTTTTCGCTCTTAAATATATATACTAGTTTGAAACCCGTGCAATGCACGGGAATGTATGCTAATATAAAATGATGTAGCAATGAAACAATTTATAAATAATGTTAAACAATTATTGCTACATTTTTTTCGAATGATGGGTCTATTTGATCCATTGACAAAAATTTAAAAATTAAAACAAAATGGTAATCCAAATCATAAGTCATTTTTGAACCATCACACGTAAATTTAAAATTTTACTTTAACATGAATAAATAAAACTACTAAATGACTATAAATAGTAGATGATAAATAATATCTTTTGCATTCTTTATTGTATGAACTTTATTTATTATAAGATTGCTAATAAAAGTAATGCATCAACATTTTCCTAAAAAAAAAAAGGAATGCATCATTTAATTTATTTCTCAATTTTATCTGTATTATAACAATCTAACAACAATACAACCAATTTCTTTTGAGAATCAAACAAAAATAATATCTTTATTAACTTTAAACTAATTCAACTTGTCTATTACAATACCTCAAAATTCTTACTGAAATAGTATGTGCATGCAGTAAATAGAAAGTAAATACCCATGAAAAATGTCATTGCAAATGAAGCTAAGGAAGCGACATATAGTGGTAAAAATGTAACCTTTAATCGATGGCAAATCATTGAATTCTACAAAAATCAAAAGAATTGATACATGAAAAATAAAAATAAAAATATCAAATTTTAAGAACCACCCATATTTTCTAGTTAGTAAAGTACACTTTCAAAATCAAAAACATAAATCTTCTGCACAGATCTGCAAATGACATTTGCAACACTCTGCAATATTCAATAATCACAACACTTCTTTCGCCAAAGTTGATTACCTAGAAGAATATGATGACACATATGATTCCCTAAAATAATATTTTTCCCAAAATAATATACAAAAAATACAATCTTTATAATCATACTATATAGGGACTGTCCCAATCGGACAACCTTCGTCTATCAAAAACTGATTGGCCAATAACCCTAGACCTTGATGATCAATTTTCGACTGTATTTTAGTCACCACATTTGCCAAATACTTGTGAACTCTTTCATGCACATAAAATAAACATAAACTAAAAAACTTAGTGAAATTACTATAAAAAAATAAGTACATCCTTATCTGTATAGCATTCTATTATGTCAAAAGTTAAAACAAAAATATATTTATGGTCATCAAGTATTTCTTTGGTATGTAAACTGGTTTTACTTTTCCTTGTAATTGATTTAAAATAATAATAATAGTCATCTATATTGTATACATATTTAGGAAGGAAAAAAAAATCAATTTTGACCCAAACTCGGCATTTGCCCATTAGACCCGCTCCAAACCCAGAAATAAATAGTCAAATCTCATAAAAAATAGAGGAAATAAAAAAAAACATGTTGATAAAAAAGAGTGTAGTAACTTCTTTCCAAAATGTCTCTGCGATATCTCAGGAATAAATAGCCAAATCTCATTAAAAGAAAAGATTAGACGGAAAAAAAAACATTGAGAAATAGTGTGTAATAATTCATTTCCTAAAATGTCTCCACAATAAATCCAAGAAACAAATAGTCAAATCTCAAAAATAAATAAAAAAATAATAGAAGGAAAAAAAAACATGTTCTCATAAATAAATAAAGAAACAGAGGAAATAAAATAAAAAAAAACTTGTTGAAAAAATAGAGTGTTAACTCCTTTTTTAAAATGTCTCCGCAATAAATCCCACGAATAAATAGTCAAATCTCATTAAAAAAAAGAATAGAGGAAAAAACATGTTGAAAATATAGTGTACTAACTCCTTTCCTAAAATGTATCCACAATAAATTTCAGAAACAAATAGTCAAATCTCATAAATAAATAAGAAGAATAGAAAAAATAAAAAACGCATTCTCATAAATAAATAAAGAAATACAGGAAATAAAAAAACATGTTGAAAAAATTGAGTGTATTAACTCCTTTCCTAAAATGTCTCTGCAATAAATCTTAGGAATAAATAGTCAAATCTCATTACCAAAAAAAAAAAAACAAAAAAAAAACACATTAAAAAAGGAGAGTGTAATAACTTTTGTCATAAAATGTCTCCACAATAAATTCCATAAATAAATAGCCAAATCTCATAAAAAATTAATATAATAAAAAGAAACATGTTCTCATAAATGAATAAATAAAAATAGGAAAAAAAACATGTTGAAAAATAGTGTGTACTAACTCCGAATTAATAGTTAAATCCCATTAGACCCGCTCCAAACCCAGAAATAAATAGTCAAATCACATTAAAAAAATAGGAAATAAAAAAACATGTTGAAAAAGAGGTGTAGTAACTTCTTTCTAGAATGTATCCGCAATATATCGTAGGAATAAATAGTCAAATCTCATTAAAAAAGAATAGAAGAAAAAAAAACATGTTGAAAAAAGAGAGTGTAATAACTAATTTCTTAAAATGTCTCCACAATAAATCCCAGAAACAAATAGCCAAATCTCATGAAAAAAATAGATGAAAAAAACGTGTTCTCATAAATAAATAAATAAACATTTTTCTTGAATAATAATAAATAAATAAACAGAGGAAGTAAAAAAAAAACATGTTGAAAAAATAGAGTATAGTAACTCCCTTCCTAAAATGTCTCCGCAATAAATCGTTGGAATAAATTGTCAAATCTCATTCAAAAAATAAAAGATAAAAAGAAGTTGAAAAAAGAGAGTGTATTAACTCATTCCTTAAAATGTGTCTACAATAAATCCCTAAAATAAATAGCAAAAATTGACAAAAAAAAAACACATTGGAAAAAGAGAGTATAGTAACTCCTTTTCTAAACCATCTAAACAATAAATCACGCGACTAAATACCCAAATATTTTTTTTTTAAATAGAAGGAAAAAAATACGTTTTCATCCAGGAATCAAGAGGACTGCTTGTAAATGTCTACACAGTTATATTCATCCCCATCAAATGACTGCAATAGTCAATAGATATATTACAAATTCTAAATTTTGTCGATTTTGAAAAAAAATACAAATAATTTAATTCACATTTTAAGCATCATTAGACAAAATTGGATTAGGCACATATTGCACATTCATTTCTTTCTAAAATGTCTCCGTAATAAATAATAGGAATAAATAGTCAAATCTCAATAAAAAAAGAATAGAAGAAAAAAAACACATTGAAAAGTGAAAATACAAACCTCGTCATAGTCTTTCTTCTCAGCTTTAGGTTGCTTCAAAAGGCTTGGCCTTTCCACATTTGAAAAAAAAAAACCAATACAGAAATGAATTACAAAATCATGACATCCAAGGCCTATACAGGATTTTGAACAAATAACAAAGCCATGACAGTAAGAAGATGTTTAAAATGGACAGAAGAAAAACATGAAAAGCAAACGTCCAAGCGGAAAACAAAAACTATGGAATTAAAAATCAAAATGCAAAGAAAATCAAAATGGAAAGCATTTGTAACCATATGTATTACATGCTAAATTTAAAAGTCGAAATAAGAGCATTTTAAATAAATAATTGTAAAACTACACTTCAAATTGAAAACTTTATGCAGGGCTTTATGGTTAGAAAGAATTTGTCTGAAAACGTATAAACATAAAATATATCATACCTGATTATGTTGGAATCCAAAAACATCAACCTTCATGAACAAAAAAAGGCACTTTATGCACGGCTTTATGGTTAGAAAAAATTGTCAACAAAATCCCATACCTGATTATGTTGGAATCCAAAATCAGCTACGTTCATGAGAAAAAAGGTATTTTAAATCAACATTTGTAAAACCACTCTCAAAATCATGAACTCTATACAACCTGTCAAAACAAAAGGCTTGGATGCGTTCAATGATGTTGGAAGAACAACCTTGGCAGACTGGCAGTGCAAATCAATCTTCAAAACACGACTTCTTTTTTATCGTCTCTGCCGCCACCAGCCTTTTTTGAAATGTGTAGGGATGAAAATGATTTTCTTATTTTGAATTTTGGTAGTAATATTAGGGAGTATTTGAAATATAAGTTAATGAATTGAAATAGGAGTTAATGATGTTTTTAAAAATATACTTGTTTTTGTTAATTGAGCAAATGAAGCGGGTTTGGAGCGGATCAATTGGGTAATTGGGTTAAATTCACTCCTCTATATATATATATACAAGCAACAAACCCGTGCTATGCACGGAAAAGTTATCTTTTTTTTAAAAAAGCGGATAAGTTATCTTAAACTTTTACGGGAGAAAATAACATGTTTATATAAGTATGCAACAAAAATATAAATAAGAAAAGCATTCGTCCCTTAATTCATTAGCCATTTTGCCAAATCGATCTCCATCCTTTATGAACATTTGCTACTCTTGAACCATTTGGTGAACATTCCCCCATTCTTAATTTTTATGTTCTTCTTCTTGCTGCTACAACAAATGTTCTTCATGCCGACTGATTAGGATAGGAACCATATAAAAACTTATTTAAAGGGTGCCTCAGTCTATGTAAATATTACCGTTGGACATCGATTTCTTATTCAACCCCATTAGCTTGCATCTCTTCTAATCCTATGTTTCCCCTCCCAAAACTAACTAATAAGAAATAAGAGCAAAATTAGTTCACTGATCAGTTAATAACGGGTTTGGATCATTTTGTCTAATCAGAAAAGGAGGAGCTTAATTACCCATAATAGCCATTACCACAAAGCATTTGCTAATACATTTGCTCTTTTGCTGCAATTAAGAAAAGAAAATAAAAAGAATTTCGGTGAATCCGATTTTCATAAAACAATGGAGATCGATCAAATACAATATAAGAGATAATTTAAGGAAGAATTTGATGGGAAAAAAAAAGCATTAGCGAAATAATAAGTTGTAGTAGAAGAAACGTAATTAAGATGATGGACACATAATGGATCTTTTTTCAAACCAGGTCTTTTAGAATCAAATATAAGACAAAGAATCTGGATGTGTACGAACATGTGCATGTCTTAATCTTCCACACTTTTGAAATCAAATCAAATTTCAAAACTCTATCTATATATCCGTGGCAACCTTCACATTTTACCCCAATCCCCTTTAAATCTGCAACAATTCTTTCAAATCATGTCATTAAACGCCGGATCAGGATCATTAAATTAATTTTGTATATTAATTTAATGATTGCTCCACACGTCTATGGAATCGGAATCGAATTTGATTATGGAAAGATCATATAACACAAAAACTAATTTAAAAACAATAATCGGTTAATAGTTTATTATAATCAGACTTAAATGCAAAAGGGACGGTTCACCAATTTGGCTCTTATTCATTAACATCATACATGAATCGGTAAAAATCTCAGATCATACCTGAATCGGAAAGAATCTCATTCGTAAAGATGATTGATTTTAAAAATTATTCTCCGCTGCACTATTCACTATTCGTAGCCGGCTTCGAGACCATAATTAATAAAACCTTTCAAGAAAACTAATCGTGAAAATAGGAACTGCATCAGCATTGGAAATATGGAAGTGATATTAAACACAAAATGGATGCTTCCAATAAAAGGGAAACACTCTCTGTTCTAAGGTACTCTATGTCCTTAAGAGAGCTTGAAGCACCATTTTGTAAAGAGTGGATCCCTTTAGCAGCTTCCTCCGAATGCTTGCTCCCAACGGCAAACATAAATTGTCGTGATCATATATTGCCTCTCATAAGTTTAAGCAAAAATGAAAAGATTGGGACACCTTCACTTGAGCCTTATGATCGAAGTAAAGAAAAATTAGGTACGTACCCATGAATAGTATATATATTTTAGATAGATAACCCTCATGCGACTGCAAAATCAACCATTAATCAAGTTGTTTTGAGAACGAAAAATGGAAGCTGCAACAACCAGCACTTGTCTAAACACATTTTTCCTTGAATTTTTGTTGCCAAACTGTAACATAAAAAATAAATACGATAGAAAAAAAATACTAAGCTTAAGTTGAACTGAAAGTTGTCTTTCACGAACCCATGACCATAAGTTTGAAGGAAAGAGAGATTGATTCATACCTAAATATCCAGACCATTGTTATAACATGTCTTGATGAACATGAATTGAATCCACTCGCTCATTGGCAACAAACGAAACTCTTTTGCTCACAAATTAATCAACCTAATCAAAAGGGAAATAAACATGGAAATAAGTAGAGACAAATGTAACATTAAAAAGGGAAAATTAGTATGGCGTTTACCATTGTGGTTTACCGTAGGGTGATATAATTGTTGATTTATAGGGATTTATGGGGGTGATAATATTGTTGACTTTTAAGATGAGGATATTGATTTAAAGAAAATAAAAGGACGACATTTATTGCATAATGCGAACCGCATTATTTTAATTTTTTTTCTTTATATTGGGAGTGAACGTGGAGATTTTGGTAGATGGATATTTATATCACAGAAAAAAAAACAGGACATCAATTGTACAATATGAAGACTAATATTATTTTTTTAAACAAAGACTATTATTTAAAAGTTTTTTTTTTCTTCCTATTGGTAGTGAACATGGAGATTTGAACATAAGTGTCATTAATAAAAATTTCACCTCGTGTGAATTTTTTTTCCCTCCTGTAAAGTCGGGTTTGGAGCGGGTGTAGTATAGATATTACCCCAAAATTCGTGATTATTATTAACATTCAGAATTTAAATTTTTATTTCATTATAATTAAGATTCCAAAAATAGTGCATTAAATTCATAATTACTATTCAAATTCCAAATACAAATTCTTAACTATTTTTATTTGAGATTCCAAAAATATTGTATTGATTTCAGAATTATATTCAAATTCAAAACTCAAAATATTTTTTATTTTACTTGACACATTAAATTCGTAATTATTATTTCCTTTTATTTGAGATTCCAAAAATATTGAATTGAATTCATAAATATTATTCAAATTCAAAATTCAAATTCATTTTTTCATTTTACTTGCGATTGCAAAGATATTGTATTTTATTCAAATTCAAAATTTAAATTCTTATTATCTTTACTTGAGATTTCAAAAAAAATTGCATTAATTTCATAATTATTCATGAATACATGGTTTTTTTCAAGAAAACATTTTTTTTCCTTTTATTTGAGATGGCAAATAATGCATTAAATTCGTAATCAGTATTCAAATTCTTTGTTTAGTTCCATTATTATTCAAATTCAAAATATTAATAAATTCATAATTTTTATTCTTCAAAATTCAAAATATATTTCTTTTACTTGAGACATTAAATTCGTAATTATTATTTCCTTTTATTTGTGATTCAAAAAATATTGAATTGAATTTATAAATATTATTCAAACTCTTTTTCCTATTGCTTGAGATTGCAAAAATATTGTATTAAATTCGTAATTATTATTCAAATTCAAAATTTAAATTCTTATTATCTTTTACTTGAGATTTCAAAAAGAATTTCATTAATTTCATAATTATTCATGAATATATGGTTTTTTTTCAAGAAAACATTCTTTTTTTTCCTTTTTTTTGGAGATTGCAAAAATAATGCATTAAATTTGTAATTATTATTCAATTTTTTTATAGTTCAATTATTATTCAAATTGAAAATATAAATTCTTCTTTCCTTTTACTTGGGGATTTCAAATTTTTTGCATTAATTTCCTAATTATTCATGGATATATGATTTTTCTTTTCATGGAAACTGAAAAATAAATAAAACGGGTCATGGGGCGGGTCAATAGGCCAATGCGGGTCAATCAATTTTATTTCCTCTCCTAGATATATATATATATATATATATATATATATATATATATATATATATATATATATATATATATATGTGTGTGTGTGTGTGTGTGTGTGTGCGCGCGCGCGCGCGCGCGCCCATATGTGTAATTGATATATATTTAGTAATATAATAGAATTATTCATTTAATATTAGATATTAATATAAATTTCTTGAAAATATTTAATATAAGATATTAAAGACACAGTAGATACGAGATTAAGGAAAATACTTCATAGTCAAGTTTCTAATTAATTTATTAAATCCTTTTTTATTACGAAAATAGTTCTTGTTCAATCTATAAAAGGGGAATAAGGTCAACACTTTTGTATCACAAAACTTGTTATTCACATACAATAAAAGAGAGAGTTTCGGGAAGAAGAAAATGCGACCTAGCAGTCAACTTTTTCCGGTAGCAGTCCTTCGAATTCCGGCGGTTGGTCGTGTGGATTACCTCTAGAGGCCGGACACTTGGACGGCTCGGTGCTTGGACCATCAACCGTAGATAGAGCTTCGATCGAATTGGATCAACCCGGTATAAACATTTTATCTATTTTCTTATTGTTTTTTGTTAATAACGAAGTCGATCTTTTTTAGAAGGAAATTAAATTTTTGTTATCCGTTGTGGCTAGCTACCTAGCATTATTTTCATACAGGGTTGGTTGGAACCTCTTGGTGAATCTTGCATATGTAAATGCATCATCATCTTAACTTGTAAGATGGATGGAATATTGCCAACAACTTGTTTTTAGGAATTCGGCCGAATCGAATTCTTAGAATATAGCTACTTCCCTTATTCAGAGAAGCATGGCTCGTCAGTTCCTGACTTCATATAACCATAATATTTACTATTTTACCAATATTGATATCCTAGTCTACAAGAGACTTATCAATATGTCGATCAATCCTACACATATCAAATATGTGGCTTTTAATGACCTAAATGTCCGTTTTAATCCACCAATGTATATAAGAATAGGCAGTCAATCTACCATTGGTTTTGAGCTAAAACCCTTTTCTATTCGGAATGAATTCAGACTCTATTGTATGGCAAGAAAGTTTCGGAGCATCACCCCTTGCAAACTTTATGCTTTCCAGGGAGTCAAGCAAGGCTGAATGGTGAGATAGTTTTAGGGCATCATCCTTAGCAAACTTCCTACTTCTCAGGGAATTACCCATAGACCACTTAGCTTTGCTTTGAAAATGGACTTTCTCATTTATTTGACTCATTTTGACGTAGATCCAATTGCTCCTTATTGGGCCTGAGACACTCAGGTGGTTCCACAAGAGTGTAAACAATACTGGAGTACCAAAACTCCATTTACATGTGTATGGATTTGAATGATTTGAACCAACCTCTTTTTATCAGAATCTCATACGGCCCTTGTTGAAATAGTGTCCTAAACCCAATCTGGTTGGACCGGATCTGGCCGGGTCAGATCATTTCTACTATTTCTTTATGATTATACATATATAATAAATGACTTTTCTGTTGTCTTATATTTGTTCTTTTAATGAACCAATTATGAATTGTTATATGATAACATCCTTAGTATTAAACTGTGGTAGAGAAACCATGATAGGCGATTATGGTTGATGAGATGTCTAATCACTTTAATAAGTTTGGTACTTAAATGTCTGTAGGCTGATGTACTATTAAACATGGCATTGATAGTACAAACAGGTTAGCACGTATTAGATGTCTTCTGTCTTTAAGGGCAGGGATAGATATCGTCTATCAAAGTGTAGAGACACTTGGACTATACGTGGACGTGTATTAGAGAATGCGTACATTAGACTGACCCACTTACACTGTTAAGTGTCACACTATGTGACGGTTGTGTAATTATCCTTAGGACCAGTGTCTACATGGCATCACGGTGTGGATTGTCATGCTTTGACCCTTTTGAGGTTTCCCTTAGCCATGGGGCAATCATGCAGTAGTGATTGGGTATGATGCTGAAGCATGCGGAGTATACATGTCAGGTGGTCTGGGAATCGCGTACCCTTAAAGTAAGAGTGAATATCCGAAAGGACCTTCCCATAAGGAACATCTAGTTTTTGTGAATCTTTGCAAAGTAGGAGTAAATGAGTTATTCCGAGAGAGCTTGATATCCAGATTATGGGATACGATCAAGATACGATCATATGGATATTACTACAGCGATAGGATTCTATTTACACGCTAGCCGAGCACATGAAAGGTATTAGTCATTGCGTATGGACACTTCCGATGATTGGGGGTCATGAACGTGTTGCTAGACGCTATCCATGATCGTTAGATGTGAAGAGCATTTTCATAATTGCGCCTTATGTCTACGGCCAACATATTCTGAAGCCTATCGGGTCACACACATATGAACATCAAGTCGGATTAAAATGTGGTTATAGTTGATGACCAAATTAGGAAAGAATTTATCTCGTATTATAATGGTTATACACTACAAGAAAAAGGGTTTCTAATGAGGGGAATTATCCTCATTAAATGCTTGATTCCCGTTATTAAAGGCTTTTTATAAGGGGAACTTTACCCTCATCGCCCCTCATTATAGCTTCCGCTAGTAAAAGTAAACAATGACGGTAAATATATCTCGTCATTAAAAAGAGATGACATTCAATAACGGAATTATACACTCATTAAAAATAATTTATAATGACTATAAACTTCCTCATTATTATATTATTTGCCCCTCATTATTGCCTCGATTTCTCTTTAGTTTATGTTATGATATTGACGGGAATTACTCTCATTAATGAGCATAACCCCCTTACCAAAATGTTCTCGTCATTGTTACTAAATACATTTAATGACTAATTATACCGTCGTCTTAAAACTACATTTATCTACTTTTATATTGTTACTTTTTAAGCATATATTATTATACTTTTATAACCTTAAAATTACTTTAATGAATCACATAAATATAACCAACATCCACATGTCATCACATTATCATTACATTATCAAAATATACAAAGAGACTTTGTTCCAAAAGCAAAATTACAAGTAGATACATGATTACACACTTTCCTAATATCACGTCTTAGAGTAACATATATCTTTGTTCGTTACTGTACAAACCAAAATATGTCTACATACTACAATCCTTGTAGGAGATGATAAGTTACCAATCCTTCCACACAAGACTTCAAAAATCCCCAAAACAGTACAAAATCCTGCATTTAGTATAGGAATAAATAGTTACGAACACATTGTAATAAAAGTTCACATTTTTTTAGATGAAAATATCTTTCCATTACAACATAATTAGGTACAGCAAATATGGGAACAACAGCTCCTAACTATACATACAAACATATTAACATTATAATAACACAAAAGATATAACCTTAACTACAATTCTGATACACCCTACTGTTATCCGGACATCATCAACGTGTAGCACTTAGATCACAATATCCTTGTATTTTAGATAAGAAACAAGATTTGAACAGGAGAAATAACCATTCATAGAGTAGAGATAAGGGAAAACTATGACTAGTAAACCTAAATGACCTTTTTTTTCCAGACCCATCACACATGATGTTTTCAATTCCATGCATCTACCTGCCCTTGTATCTCTATTGCATTGAGGAATTACTTCTTACTATAATTAAGATGAACAATAGTCTTTTTTCGTGTTGCTTTTTTTGAGAATCGTCAATAGCCAATTATAAACCAAAACAAAAAAAGGATTGATATAATGCTCTTTCCCACTTATTACACTCTTAATATTCACGGTACATGTCCAGCTAGGTACGCAATTACTAAAAAAAAACTTTGAAAATAAACACATATTACACTCACAACTAAAATCAGCATATAAAAACAAAGGACAAAAATGTGATAAAAACAGCCACACTGACACTACTTTAAGCTTATTAGAGCCGTATTGCTTCTTGTCATTTCCTTGCCCACAAATATTGTTCCCAACCACTCCACATCCATTTGTATACGAAAACCCCCCACCCTCACACAGCTACCCATATATACACTGCCCATAAATCCATCACATTAAAAACTTTTAATATAGGATGGTTTTATTTGCAGCGTGATAAGTCTACTGGTGAATCTTCAAACTACAAAATGGGGTAACCTTGAGCCAATATATCATCTCTATAAACTAAGAGATGTATAGTACGACAATAAAACACACAAAAGCTACAATCACAAGTATAAGGCCACCACACAGCCTCACACAAACAAGAAGACACAACAAACAAGAGAAATACAAACTATAATCCAAACCATGAAACAACAAGAAACCACTTGAAAAGGCCACAATAGAGATTGTAGTCACATGCACTGAAAACATGGCAGGCTGCTTTTGGAATTCATTTTATTAAATGAACATCATGACTATATTTAAAGGTAAAAGCATAATGCATATACCTGAGTAAGAGAGCTAAATTAGTCCAACGCCACACACTGGTGGTTCAGCTGATGTTGGTTGATTTCCATTCTCCACTCGGGTCAACCTGCTTTCAATTTCCTCAAAACGTCTCTTAAGGTCATTATTTTCTTCTTCTTTCCCATGTAGCTTAGCCTTAAGCTCTTTTATTTGTGCAGCTTGAGAATCGTTAAAATGCTTCTTTTTCATCCCACCTCCAAAACCAAAGATATGGCTATGATTTTGTGGACCAAAGCAAGTTTCAACAACGGCAATAGGCGAGAGATCCGCATCAGCTTGAACAATCTTAGCAATCTCATCCTACAAAGGACGAAACCATATTTCAAATAAAAATAATTTAAAATAACGAATTTATACATAATTTTCAAGTACTAATACTTACATATTTTTCTTGCTCTTTTGGGTCAACAAACTTTCCATTTTTCTATCTAGTTGCATAAAAGATTTCTGCAACACTTGGTGTGGTATTTGTTGCACCTTCCTAGAAGGTTTACAAAAATGACAAGTGAAAATTTTATATAATTTAAAAAACAAAATAAATACAAAACATTGAGAATTATTGAATTTATACCATCTCATATATGATTTGTCTATGCGGCTGGCTTCCGGTTCGATGAGGCATCACTTGTTTGGCCCGATTATCAGAATTTCGAGAACTTTTTTTCTATGTTATTGATAACAAGCATAAAAATATTCAGCTTAGATTACAATTTATCAAAAAGAATGTAAATTTTATGTTTATTATTGGGTTTTTGACTAGTCTTAACATACCTGAAACTCATCAGATAAAAATTTCTTTGTGACAAGCCACTCCCAATCATTAACATTCATCCCTGGAGGAACATTTTTCAATGCTTTAGTTTTGCATGGTTTCACATACTTTTCATTCATGCTCGACCTCCATGCCGTCCACAAAGTGTTCATATGCTCTAAAGTATGTTCACGATATTGTTCCATATCAGGATTGGAAAAGTGTTCCTACAAAAGATCATATAAACCATTAGTAAATGTATAAAACCATTGGTAAATGTAAAAAACCATCATGAAAACGAATCGTATCTAAGTTTACAGAGGAAGCAAATGGAATGAGAGCATACATACACGCAACCACACCACCAAAGTGAAGCAAATGGAGTGTTGTTGTCAGAGCTTACTTAATTAACTGGTAAAGGGACAACATTATAGGAAATGCAACCCATATACATATATTAAACTTGAAAACATTATCTTGAAAGGAAACAAAAACAAAAGACTTGAAAAACCAGAGTCATTTTTCCTTTCTTGCAAAGTGTTAAGGACAACAAAAGACTTGAAAATATTATCTTGAAAGGAAACAAATACAATGGAATCCGCGAAAAAAACAGGTATAACATAGTATTAAACAATAAATGAGATTATTTAATATTTCGTTTACATGTGTGGATTGATTTGTCCACTTTATATGTTAATGCATTATTATTATAACAACAAATAAAAATCATATATATCTCCTTCAAAAATAGCTAGGAGTAGAACAAATGTGTTTCGCATACCTTTACCATATCCCACATGTGGTTCTTGTCATTCACAGCCATTTCCTTCCATGTATGCACTTGTACAGGGCATACATTTTTGTTCTGCACAATTGATCCCAAGTGCCTAGACCAACATGTGTGATTCGGTCCTACTCCACGATTGTTGTGAAACTGAATTCCAAGTTTTTCTCCTTTTTTCAATGTGGCAACTTTTTTGTTCTTGTTCCTTCCCCTAACTTTTCTCACTTTTTTTGTTGTTGAATCTAAGCAATAAATTGAAAATTAGAATATTGAATCACTGTTTCAATCCAAACACATGATATCCATAATACTATATATCTTAAGATAATATACATACCTTCAACATTTTTTCCTGTATTGTGCTGAATCCTTTCACTACTGTTACTATCTTCCATGATCGCATCTCTCAATTGTGAATCTTTGGGGACTGAAACTGAAAATATGTGACAAAAAATGAAGAAATGATTAGGATATTAAACAAAAATCATTTTAATGAACTCCGAAAAAAGGTCTACCAAATGATGGATTGTCCTCGGGCAATTTGAAGAGCAATGGTTGCAAAGATTCATCAACATCTAGATAAACTGATATGTTCTCCACATCTTCATGTTCTTTCAACATACCAAGAACATCTTTGTCATTTCTCAACGGCCTACCATCCCCATCTGTAATTTTGAAACCAATGGAATAAATGTCAATGAACCCTTTACACATGGTCAAGAGATCCAAAAATGAAATTTCTTCTGCTATGTTTCTCTCTTCCCATTTAGCTTCACCAAAATGGAGAGAAAGATTGTGAACAGGATTTGCACCTATAGAAAGAAAAAAATTTACTTGTTACAATATAATCAATGTATAATAAATTCCAAAGCATACATAAATTTAGCACTTTACTAGTTGTTCCTTGATTGCAAAAGTCATTAGTCTTTTCCTATACAATTGCTATCCTTTTACTTCCATATGCAACGTTTGAGGTCTTTTTTCCATACCCACGGTCCTTTGCCAGCTGACCGGGTGCTCTGAAAGAAACGGGCTTTTGGGTGATGCTATTTTTACTCTTTGCGATCATAGAGTTCATCTGTTGACACAAGATTTTAAGACAATTATAGGGTATTATAACAACAAATTGGAGTGTTCATACAAAAACAAAAAATGGTATTCTGAATCAGACTAAAGAGCTCAACCTTAACATATCCATCAAGTAAGAGAGAGTTTGAGTTGGTAACATTTTGTGTATTGGCTTGATAAAAGCACATCAATATGCTTATTATCTTTTTAACTAATCTTACTCTATGTATGTAACCACATTAAATCTCTCACAATAGTAGATGTTTAACAATGACACAAGGATTGGGTGTTAACGGAGGAAGCAATAACATAGATGTAATAGTACATGCTTCTATTTCAATACATAACAAAACTATATTCACTTCGTCAGTGTAGATTGAAGTTTTACCGAGGAATTTCATAGGAAGCATGACTTACGTTGTATGATACATATATCGATAACAAGACATCAGAGCATTACGGGACATGATGGAGCATTGAAGCAGCATGTGTTGGTCAGTACCTCCATCAAATAGAATATGCATATATGGACTAGCATTACGGGATATGTTACGGAAGAAGCATTACGGGATATGTTAAATATTGTGTTTCAAAAAGAATGCCCCGAATTCGAGTTCAATAACCACATCACTTCACCGGATTGATAAAAAAAGAAATTTTTTTGAAATAGGAATATACAGAAACGCATCAGTAATGCTTATAAAACCAATACAAAAGAGGGAAGATCCATGGCATATGCGTTCAAATACTTTTCCTTTTGTGGATTCTTTCATTCTGCTTGAATATTCACTGACACATTTCATATCATCCTTAACACATACACAATTCAGACATAATTATACTCTTACAGTGACCTGACGTATCTTTCAACCCTTCATTACAACACCAAACTGTTTGATCAGGGGAACAAAATGCTGCTACATGAATGATGCAACTAGAAATGCATTAAATTCGAAAATGCAATGCGATATAAGCTACGTATATTATTGTCAAAAGAACACGAATGAGATGGTACGCAATCCAACTCGGACAAAATTGGCATGTATGACATGGACTGTACGAGGAAATAAAACGAGGCAGACTAGTGACTGTACGGCTTTACTTAAGAGTATCCCAAACCAAAAATTTTCCATACCAAATGTATGACTCAAACCAAGTTCTTATGCAGATTACTACAAAAGGAAAAGGATAATATAATGAAAATGGCACACAAAAGTAGTGCTCATGAACCCCAAAAGTATGTGAATGCAAACCCCCGGCATATAATATGAATCTAGGAAAAAGACAGCACCTGGGTACTAATGCAAACCCCCAGCATGTACTGTATTTATATACTTGCATAGTGACTCAAACTATCATGTATTGCCAATATCTTTAAACTCACATTTTTGTTTAACTATTTTACCATTTTGTTCTTTATCTATCAAATAACTCTTTGCTGTTAAGAAACAAAATGCTCTTTTAATGTCAATTTAGTCACAATATCGATTGTCTATATATCAAAAAATAAGCTTAATCAACAAAAAGACATAAAATGTAGAATAGCAGAAAAAAGGAAAGCTTAGCCTAGCCAAACAGAACATGAGCCCAACAACCATAAACAGAGTACAATGTCAATCCAAACAGCAAGAATCTTGAACAAAAGAAAACTAATAACAGAAGACAATTCAACAACTTGCATTCATTAGATGAACAAAAAAACTACAAAACACAACAAGCAGCAATTCAAGAGGTGTGAAAGCAAATAAAGCTCATATTACCCCGAGGTTACTCATTAGGTTACCACAATTTGATCTAAATTAGGCTGTGAATTTCATAGAGAAAACCTCAATTCTTAGATAAAAATGCAATCGACTAAATAGTTCAAACAAATAGCACCATATCTCCCCAAAAAACAACGTACACAACAACTCCTCTGTAAAATAAAACAAAAATACAAACCTAACACAACCATCTTGATCTAACGCACAATTCACTAACCTCAGTTGAAATTTTGTGGGTACCACTCAAACCCCTGCTATGAAGCTGAATTGTGGGTACAACTCACACTCTCCTGCTGCCACAAAAAAGCCGATTAACTATTTTCCATTAAACCCAAACGATTAAATCAAATAATAGCATCATCCATTAGATGTAAGAAGGGAAAAATATCACAGCATATTATATAGAATTAGTATAAAGAAATTTGCCGATGTGAGCGTACTACCGTTGATGTATGGTTCGTGGTGGAGGCTCCAGGTGCGAAAAGATAGATTATGTCATTATCCTATGTGTTGGAAATAAAAGAATGAAATTTAGATATATCTAAAAGGCGAAATTGGGATTTTGGTTTGGTGGGAAAAAGAACCGCCTAAAAATTTGGGCACTTTTTAATTTTTTAGATGGTAATATTTGTTTATTTTAATAAAAAAATACATTGCATAATGACGGGATTAAATTTACAGGAGCAAAATGACGGGAAATTAATCAATAATGTAGGGAATTTGTACTTTCTCACTAAGGGTATGTCATTTATATAAGAAATCTAAATAACCCTCATTAAATGCCATCTCTAATGACGGGATTTTCGCCCCTAATTAAATTTTCCTTATTAAAAAGCCTTTTTCTTGTAGTGATAGTGGTAAATTAATATGGTGGTATTTATTTATTATGAATAATTATAATACAAGATATTAATTTTGTTTATTAATTAAATATGTATATTGATACATATATATTTCGAAAATATGTATATATGATATACATGTATTTTACAAATAAATTAATCATAATATTATATTAATTAAGGAATATTCGGAAGCCAATTTATGCCTAAAGGTGGCGCCATTCACTAGTGTATAAGATACACTTTGATTGTGCAATTTATTTAATAAGATTACCATAATATTAATATTGGATGTTAATTGATTTTTGGAAAATAGATTTACGGTAATAAGATGAATATAGTCATTATATTGAAAATATTTAATATAAGATATTAAATAAAAGAGATAAATCATTCAAAGGGATTTTCATTATTTTATTAGGAAAATATTTTCTCTCTCATCAATCTACTAGAAGCTTGTTAAGGGTGGTTTTATACGTTTTATATCGATATATTTTATAACAATTCTCTCCGTTTTCGTATAATTCACATAGAAATGAAGTGTTAAATTGGTTTATTGATAAAGTGAGGTTTTAAACGATGTCTTCGCAAAGTTTGAGGTTTTTTTATGTTTTATCGTCGAATTTCTATTTATGTGGATATTATCACGCTTTGCCATGTTTTTGATGCCTTGTAGGTATACAATGTGGATGTTAAAGAGGTTTAAAAGATGTTTTCATTGAGGTTTTATATGAAAGGAAGGATGAAGAAGGAGTTGATTCAAGAATTCAATCACATTGGAGGCAAAATCGGTACGGATCGGCGTCCGATTCATCAAACTGGCGTCCAGGGTGAGCTAGAGTGAATCGGCGTCGATATGAGTGGACTAGCGTCCATATGATGTTAAATTGGACAGGATTGGATCAAAATCAGTGGACGAGCGTTCAAAGTAAAGGAGGACGGGCGTCCGATCCAGGCTCGGCCCGACTCGAAGTTTTTATGCGAGTGGATCGGCGTCCGAGAGGCACTGGACGGGCGTCCAGCCGCCGCCATTGCCAAAACCGACTTCGAAATCTATATATAGACGCGTATTTCCAACCCTAAAGACACACAATTCGATCCCTGGCCGCCCCAGGCCCTTTGGGGGCACCCTAGCTGCGTTTTCCCACCATCATAAACATCTTTTTATCTTCTTTTTATTTGTATGATTTGTATTCCAACGATGGATAGAGGCTAAGCGTTTTGAACAAGCTTGTGAAGCCGATCGAGCATCAACTTGATTTCTTCTGTGGATTTGTTTTGTGAGTTTTATTAAAGCTTGTATCTTTATTATGCTTTTATATTGATTATGCAATTATATCGATGGATTGTTGCTTATTGATGTTTAACGTTGATGAGAATCGTTGTTAGACCTAGATCACCGTAGTAAAGATTAGATTTTTAACCTAAAAATGACGAGAGTTGCTAGGTTAAATTTCTAGGTTGCTAGATTGAGAAATCTTACACCTTCGTTATGAGAGCATTAATCTTTAAGATCGAGAGATTAAAGATTAATAGGTGAATTATCTACGAGAGTAGGAATTCATACCTTTGATAGGTGATGAGAGACAAATTAATGATCATTATTACGACATTTTACCCCAATATTGATACCACTTTGAGCATTATTGTACCAATTTAAGTCAATAATTACTTAATTTTATCCAAATATATAAATAGTGGTTATTATATAAATTATCGTATTTTTATAAGTTTTTATAAGTTTTGTACCGGTTTAGTAATCGGAGTGTCGTGTCGGATTTACGTTTGGTATTTTGGTGGTTTATTGCAGAATTATAGGTTGACCAAAATCCCGAGTAATGACACGTTTTGAGGCCTAAAAGAGGTATTTTTATGGATATAAGAGTGTGCCACTAACTTAAGTGGTCAAGTGGCTCAGTGGTTAGTGGTACCACTAACGAATTATATCTTCGACGAACGAATGACCCATCAAAAAGACATTTTCTGAAGAAGAGTCCTTTATGAAAGTTGTAGATTTTTCAACGATCTTTCCAATGCCTCTTGAATCATATCACTTTGGAGGTCTACAACTCAAGATATGGCCATTTTACTGAACTGCGATACCGTATAGACGAATTTTGACAATACGGATCAAGATTTCCTATAAATACCCCCCTAAATCCATCAAAAAATCTTTGCCCCTTCCCTTCTCCATCCCATTTTCTTTCTTCTTCATGCGTTGCTTTCTTCTCCTCTTTCTTATTTTTATTTTGTTTTACTAGATAGACATATATATATATCCTTATATATATATATATCTATCTCATAAACATCTCCTTCCATCTTCTTCTCCGCTCTTCTTTCATCTCCTTTATTCTTTTTTTGTTTTTGGGCCCATATATATATATATATATATATATATATATATATATATATATATATATATATATATATATATATATATATATATGTATATATATATATATGTATATATATATGTATATGTATGTATATGTTTTTTTTTTTTAATAAAGTAGTTATAGTACGTCGTTGTAATGTCGGAATAATTATCGAAGATTGTTAAAATGGAAGCTTTGTTATACTACATCTGGTGGAAATGACCCCGATTCAACAAATAGAACCGTAATATATTCTAATATTATTATGTTTACTATTTCTATTTCTATTTATATATTACTTATTATAACTATTTTAAGCTAAAAATATATCTAGCCAAGATATGAATCTGAATTAGTTAATCTTTTTGGTAAAATGGATGATCGACTCTGATAATAATGATTAAAACCAATTATAATGAATCTCTTTCTATTTACACTTAAATGTACGGATAGAAAGACCGGAGGGTAATTTTGGCCGTGCGAAAGCGTGACAACGGAATCCTATTTCCTACCCGGGGGCAGATTTGTCTTGGAAAAGATGAATCTTATTAAATTTGTGCTCAAGATCGTAATAATGTTAAAATCAACGGTTTAATTGAAACTAACACCGGAAAGTTAAATCGATCCGCCTGACAACCGGAGCCTTTTGAATAACATCGGCCATCTGACAAACGGAATAACCTCTTTTATCCGGGGTAGATTTGTACTCGGTACCTGTTTAGACTAACCGAGATTAGCATGGGGCAGTTGTGGAGATTAAACTGATGACAATTTGACATATGACAATTTCATACGCTCGTGTGAGAAGGAGTTGTATAGCTTAGGAGTACACCGGTTCATACATAATTGACCTCCTTGCATCAAGGAAAAGATCTGTCTCATTCAATTTCACTACAAAAAGATATTGATTCAGTAAAGTAATCTTGGCTAGATCCAAAAATATATATATTATCTATTTTTATATTTATATATTTATTTACTGCTTTACAAACAATCTAACTAATCTAACTATCTAACCCGAGGAAAATGGTAAAAACTGCGACTTAGATCGAGTTAATAATAGCTTCTTGGTGTTTAACCACACTTTGAATTAGATCTTCATTTCCCGAGGATAAGACCCGACTCACCAGACTAGCACTACAATTTGACCCGGTACACTGCCGGTAAGGATTGTATAGCCTAGAAAACGTCCGTCAATAGGTGAACCACATCTTTATTAAATCTTCACTAAACGATCTAGGGTAGAAATTGAGAGTTGTGGGATAGGTGGATCAATGCTTGTTCTTCGTTAAAATTAATTGAAATCATCTTTGTGCCTTGTTCTTCGTTGCGATCTTAGAATTTTATTTTCGTTTTAGTTTTTAGAATAGATTTTATTTTCATTAGTTAAGTTCGTAACTTTCCTTCCTGGCTTTGGACTGACAATCCTCTGTCCAGTTTATTTTCCGTTTTAGTTTAGGTTTAGTAATAAATAGTAGTGACAATTTTAGAAGAATTAATAAGAACTAGATACCCCGATTTCCTGAGATCGACTCCGGTATTAATCGCTATGCTACGATCCCTACACTTGGGGAATACCGGATTTATAAATTTATTACTTGTTATTTTGCATTGATAAAATCCATGACAAGTTTTTGGCGCCGTTGCCGGGGAATCGGTACGGTTGTCTAGTTTCTATTAATTTTTCTGTTTTTGTCACGAATTTTTCGTAGATAGGTTTTTGTTTCTATCATTTCTAGTTTCTACATTGATTCGGGGACATCTGAGGTTGAACTTTTGGATAAAAGGGATTGTTTTAGCACTCGTTAGTATTTTGGCCGTAACTTTCGGCTCGAGTGTCCGTTTGGCGCGCGGGACCCCAATTCGGAAAGCTCGTTCCGACGCCGACGACGTGGTGAATTGCCATAGGCCGTTCGATGCCGTTTTCGAGGTCAAAATCCACTGTTTTCCCTTCATTTTGGGCTCAGAAGATTTCAACACGTTTTTCTCCCTTTTTCCGTTTTCTGTTTTTCTGTTTTAAATTTTTCGTAGGTAGATTTCTTTTTCTGTTTCCGTTTCTTTTTTTGTTTCTTTATCTTTTCTAAAAAAACAAATAAAAAAAGCAAAAAAATGTCATCAACTGGGACTATGAAAGATCAGAACGCCATGCTGAAACAGCAGATGGAAGCTCTTCAAATGTCGCTTAATCCTATGAATCAGACCCCGTCATTTCCACAGAACTCACAAGTTCTGTTCTCTGGAAGATGTTGTCGACCTGGCCATGCTGTTGGCCAGTGTCAATTTCTTTCCCCTCCTGCGTATCGAGTCAATTCTTTCCAGAATCAGGGAAATTTTAATCTAGTCACCTGTCAGAATTGTGACAACGTGGGACACACTACTAGTTTCTGTCCCATGAATGGACAGAACGCTGAAGTAAATGCTTTCTGTGGCCAGCAATATCAGAGATTTAATAATCAGTTCTCTGGCCAAAGCAATTTTCAGAATCAAGGTTTCAATTCTCAGAATCCAAATTTCTATCAAAACCCGAACTTCAGTCAGAACCAACATATCAATTATTCCAATCAAATTCAATGGTTCAATCAGAACATTCCCGGTCCTTTGTTTCAAAGTCAGTCTAGCCAATCTTTCCCACAAAACTTTCAGAACTATCAAGGCCCCTCTCAATCAGACGATCTTGAAGCTAAATTGGAGGAGAAAAATAAAAACATTCAACTCCTGATGAGCACAAACAAGAATCTTGAGAGACGGCTCAGGGAAATGGCTCAAGACTTAGGCATTGACCTAGCTCCCTCACTTCCTTATGATAGAGAAGAGGACAATGCCATGAACTTAGGATCCGGCATTCAATTTAGTGGTCCCCTAAAAGTAGAAGTGTCAAGTTTAAATGATTCATCTGTCTTTGGATCCGATGCTCGTATACCCTCAACTGATGAGAATTCTTATGGACATGAATTTAATAACGTTCAAGTGAGATATTCGTATTATAGTGGAAACCATTATGAGGCTCAGTGCAGTGGAGGTAATTCACCCCACCAATGGAATACTAATAGCAATTATGATGCAAGTTATGAGAATCCACTTCAATCTAACTATGCATCCACATACAATGGTGTGAGAGAAGAGGCTAGTGCTATGAATGTAATGTCCGACACTCAACTTAGTGGTTTCCCCGTTCGGATGAGAGTACTCAGGTGGCTGATCCCCTGAGAAATAAAGAATTTAGTGGAAGTCGGGAGGCTGATCTCCTGACTGGTAAGGAAGGTGGAAACGAAGTAGATGATCATATGTCTAGAGTGAAGGATGAAGAAGTGAAAGAACCTGAAGGGATAGACCTTTACCTTCCGCTCCAGAATGCTATGCATCTAGACAAGTGCACTCCTAAAAATCCTTGGTATGCTTCTATCGTCAACTTCTTACATTCCCAGTATCTAGATCCAGAATTGTCTTATCAGGAGAAGAAGAAATTTTTCTCTGATGTGAAAACATTCGTTTGGGATGAACCTTACCTCTTCAAGATTTGTAAAGATGGTTTGCTGAGAAGATGTGTTCCTGAATCCGAGCAGCGCGATATTATTGAGCAGTGCCACAGTGGACCCACTGGAGGTCACTTTGGTCATTGGAAAACCGTTGCTAAGATCTTCCAATCCGGTTTCTATTGGCCTACGATCTTTAAAGATACAGAAGCTTTCTGTAAAGCGTGTGATATATGCCAAAGAACCGGAACTTTAACAAGGCATTTCGACATGCCATTGAAACCCATCCTAGAATGTGAAGTCTTTGATGTATGGGGTATCGATTTTATGGGACCATTCCCATCATCTTGCGGAAATAAATACATCTTAGTCTGCGTGGATTATGTATCGAAATGGGTGGAGGCTCAAGCCACGTCTCACAATGATCATAAGACGGTCATGAAGTTTTTAAAGAAAAACATCTTCGTGAGATTCAGGTGTCCACGCGCCTTGATTAGTGATGAAGGGACACACTTTTGCAACCGACCTCTGGAGAAAGTTCTTGAGAAATATGGTGTCCGGCACAAAATTAGCACACCATACCATCCTATGACTAGTGGTCAGGTTGAGAGAAGCAACCAAAGTTTAAAGAAGATCTTGGAGAAAACAGTTAACAGTCATAGAAAAGACTGGAGTCTAAAGTTGGATGATGTACTATGGGCATATCGAACTGCCTATAAGACCCCCATGGGTACATCACCCTATCAGATGGTGTATGGAAAATCATGCCACTTGCCAATCGAATTAGAGCATAGAGCGTATTGGGCCATTAAGTTTTTAAACTTTGATTCCTAATCTTGTGGAAACATCGATTGCAACAGTTGCATGAGTTAGACGAATTTAGACTTCGGCCTACGAAAGCGCCGGGATAAGTAAGGAAAAGACAAAACTCCTTCACGATGCCAAAATCAAGAAGCGAGAATTTCAAGTAGGGGAACAAGTTTTATTGTACAACTCCGGGTTACATCCGTTCCCCGGTAAGCCGAGGACACGATGGTCCGGTCCCTTTGAAATTCTCCAAATCATTCCCGGAGGTGTTTTAGAACTAAGAGGTCATGGTGACCACCGTTCGAGTAAATGGTCAAAGGTGTAAGCATTATATCGGTCAACCCAAAGAGAAGCCTTTGATTGTTCACTTCCTCGACATCCTCGGGTGTGGTACTCCGAAGTCAATGAGTTTGACGAGTTTTCGCCCGATTTGTTTTCCGAGAATGACGGCGGTGGTCCGGTAGAGGAAGTTCGTCGGTAGTTGGGATATGGAAGAGTTTAAACGGGAGGCACAGTTAAAGAGAAGATTGAAGAAGAAGAAGTCTGCAATGGGGAAAATTAAGAATGTTTGGAAAGCGGTAAAGAACCTGACCCCATGTGTGAGATGTTGTTTCTGTAGCCACACTAATGACCAGAGCTTACACGAAGTAGTGGCGGGAAGGAAGATTAAGTGGCCTGATCCAGGCTGAATAGTAAATGTGTCTAGCCAAAGACACTAAAGAAAGGCGCTTGTTGGGAGGCAACCCAATAATAAGAATAGTTTTTTTATTATTATTATTTTGGATTGTTTTGTTTTTGTTGAATAAGGGGGGCTAGTTTTGTCTTGTGTCGTCTAGGTTTTTGGTGTCGGTTTTTGTGGCCAGGTAACTTGCATGAGCTGAATTTGAAAAATCAATGTGATTCCTTCCTTCCTGCCGATGTTACATTTGTGCACTACTTTTCACATAGATTCGGTTTTTGTCAATTTTTGCATTGCTTATGCTTTGTTCCATGATAATGCCTTGTCTATCATCTTTTGTGCCCCTACCCCCGAGGTCCGTTTTGTTTTGTTTTTCATGTGTGCAGGGTATTTGCTATAGCGATGGTGCGCTTTTAGATGAAGCCAGTTTTCCGGTGGATGGTCCACAATTTACTGATTTCTTCAAGCATTTCTGGATCTGACTCATGACCACTTCCAGAATTGCCGCCTTCGAACTATAATCAGCTAAGTTTTTCTTATTCTGCACAACATGAGGACATGTTGTTATTTAAGTGTGGGGGAGGGATTGGTTGTACCTACAAAATGTGCTTAATTTATTATGCTTATTATGCTTACCACCATTCTTAAAAAATTCAAAATTTTTTCAATTTTTGATTAAAAACATCCGTCCCGAGCATGATTTTATTTGGCTTACTTACTTGTTATATTCCCATACTTGTGCTGAGTTGACTAGTATTTTAGCATAGACCTTTGTTAATAAGCCTTTACTCGAATTCTTTTCACGTCAGCCTCTTCGATGACGAGCTGAACTTTGGAAACTGTACCCATTTAAACCGATGATGTTTGATTCTGGTTATCAGACCGTCTGCTTAGTACTAATGTCATGGAAATTGTAATATGTGCGTAGTTGGAATTGAAGTAGGAAGTATCGTGAATATACCGAAGCCTGAATGTGATAAGTGAAACGTAACTATTGTTCTTTAAAAAAGTATGTTCAAAAACAAATATGATGAATAAGTTGGGTGTGTCGAAAGCTAGTCGATGATTTGGGTGCGATAGGGTATACCACGTATGTCCTATACCACTATGATGACTAAAAGCTCACGACAGTTAGAAAAAGCTGCCTTATGATTTGAGTAAGGTAGGGCATATCCCGAATATCCTATTCTGCTATGACGGGCAAGAGCTCATTCTGATGTGTGTATAAATGTGAAAGTCAATTGAATCAACTTACATAAGGAAAGTAGTATGAATAAGTGAAAGACTTAGTTATCGCCTACCTTATCCCCAGTATAGGCCAAGGTATATGTTGTAGGGAGTATCCTCTGGGTATAACTGAAAAGATTTCAAAAACACATGTATTACTCTAGTCATGACGTGAGTAGTTTTGTAGGTCGTATGTATAGTCAGGGTGATTCATTATCTGTCTCTAATGGGTATTGGTTGGTTAGCTTGAATTTAATTGTCAAGTGTGGAACCAGTGGAAGTTGAAGAAGGCTTTGCACACACTACACATTCGAGTAATCGTTTATTTCATTGGGGTGTATGTTTTTGATGCTAGTCGACCTATTGTGATTTGATATATGGGAGTGTATGTGATTCAATGTTTGAGTAAGCCTTGGTTTTCTTGTTTTGTTTTGCTCGGGACGAGCAAAAGCTAAGTGTGGGGGAGTTGTTAAGGGTGGTTTTATACGTTTTATATCGATATATTTTATAACAATTCTCTCCGTTTTCGTATAATTCACATAGAAATGAAGTGTTAAATTGGTTTATTGAGAAAGTGAGGTTTTAAACGACGTCTTCGCAAAGTTTGAGGTTTTTTTATGTTTTATCGTCGAATTTCTATTTATGTGGATATTATCACGCTTTGCGATGTTTTTTATGCCTTGTAGATATACAATGTGGATGTTAAAGAGGTTTAAAAGATGTTTTCATTGAGGTTTTATATGAAAGGAAGGATGAAGAAGGAGTTGATTCAAGAATTCAATCACATTGGAGGCAAAATCAGTCTGGACTGGCGTCCAGATTCATCAAACTGGCGTCCAGGGTGAGCTAGAGTGAACTGGCGTCTGATATGAGTGGACTAGCGTCCATATGATGTTAAATTGGACAGGATTGGATCAAAATCAGTGGACGAGCGTTCAAAGTAAAGGAGGACGGGCGTCTGATCCAGCTCGGCCCGACTCGAAGTTTTTATGCAGAGTGGACTGGCGTCCAGAGGCACTGGACGGGCGTCCAGCCGTCGCCATTGCCAAAACCGACTTCGAAATCTATATATAGACGCGTTTTTCCAACCCTAAAGACACACAATTCGATCCCTAGCCGCCCCAGGCCCTTTGGGGGCGCCCTAGCTGCGTTTTCCCACCATCATAAACATCTTTTTATCTTCTTTTTATTTATATGATTTGTATTCCAATGATGGATAGAGGCTAAGCGTTTTGAACAAGCTTGTGAAGCCGATCGAGCATTAACTTGATTTCTTCTGTGGATTTGTTTTGTGAGTTTGATTAAAGCTTGTATCTTTATTATGCTTTTATATTGATTATGCAATTATATCGATGGATTGTTGCTTATTGATGTTTAACGTTGATGAGAATCGTTGTTAGACCTAGATCACCGTAGTAAAGATTAGATTTTTAACCTAAAAATGACGAGAGTTGCTAGGTTAAATTTCTAGGTTGCTAGATTGAGAAATCTTACACCTTCGTTATGAGAGCATTAATCTTTAAGATCGAGAGATGAAAGATTAATAGGCGAATTATCTACGAGAGTAGGAATTCATACCTTTGATAGGTGAACCACATCTTTATTAAATCGTCACTAAACGATCTAGGGTAGAAATTGAGAGTTGTGGGATAGGTTGATCAATGCTTGTTCTTCGTTAAAATTAATTGAAATCATCTTTGTGCCTTGTTCTTCGTTGCGATCTTAGAATTTTATTTTCGTTTTAGTTTTTAGAGTAGATTTTATTTTCATTAGTTAAGTTCGTAACTTTCCTTCCTGGCTTTGGACTGACAATCCTCTGTCCAGTTTATTTTCCATTTTAGTTTAGGTTTCGTAATAAATAGTAGTGACAATTTTAGAAGAATTAATAAGAACTAGATACCCCGATTCCCTAAGATCGACTCCGGTATTAATCGCTATGCTACGATCCCTACACTTGGGGAATACCGGATTTATAAATTTATTACTTGTTATTTTGCATTGATAAAATCCGTGACAAAGCTAATCCCAATTAGTTGGGGATATCAATAGGGGCGCCACATCTCTTATATATGAGGGTTTGGCTAGCTCTTTTGTACACCATAATTCCAAGTGCTAATTGTTCTTGTGAAAAATAAGAGAGCTTCTTAGAGAGAGATTATAGAGAGAGAAAAGGTCAACCTAGCAGTCGAGTTTTTCTAGTAGCAATCCTTGGTGGGATTCCGGTGAGTTGCTCGTGTGGATTACTGGTAGAGGCCGGACACTTGAAAGGCTCGCGCACATCTACTCCTACCGGACGGTCAAAGCGTTGATCTTTTAGATCAACCAAGGTAGTATTACCATCCCCTCTCGTATATGTTTATTGTTTAAACGAAGACGATCCTGGATCGGGAAATCAATTTTTTAAATTTTGCTGCGCTACTCGATTGATTTCCTAACAGTGGTATCGGTGCGGTCTTCGAGCTTAATAAGCATCTTTCATTCGCGTAGTAAATTAGATCCAATAGATTAAAACATGTATAATATTGATCCGTAATAGATACACAAAAAGAGAAAAAAAAAGGAGGAGAGGTGGCGGCGGCGGCACCGTCATTCAGCGCTGCGCCGGCCTCTGGTCTGCCGGCGGCTGTCGGCACCACTGTCCCCCTCTCCTTCTAGTTTTGTTTTGTGCATCTTTATTTTTCAATATGCTCTATGGTTTGTAATTTCTCTTTTGTTTAGTTGATGCTATGCGACTAACCAATGACTCAAATAGTATGGCCATTGGGAAGCTATGTGGCATCAGCCAATTTGTTGGGATGAAATAAGTTTTGGTTATGAACCAAACTCTAGGCCATTTCAAATTTTTGGAATAGGCCTAGGCCTCTTCAAAAATATTTGATTTTAGAAAAGGCCTAAGGACCTAGGCCTTCTACAAAAATATTTGATTTTTGGAAAAGGCCCAGGATGCCTTTAAATTTGGTTTGGACCAAACCAAAGGCATCTTTTTGATTAAGAATCAAAAGGAAGAAACAAAAGAGACCCACTTGATTTTATTTTTTTTTCAAAAAGTTTAAATTTGAAAAAAAAAATGTAATTAAAAGTTATTAATTAATTAAATGTTAATTATTTAATTGATTGGATGCTTCAATGACGCATGTAGTTAAAATTTAAATTTTAACTTTTTCCTAAGATATTGATTGCATGGATTGGATTGTAGATATAATATGATTATATGGACCACGATCGATCATGGACTCGACCAATATGATAGATGTGAATGCTTTATTTTCTGTTGGTTTTTATTGTTGTCCTAGGCCGTTATGAAAACGTGACCTATTTTTATTTATGCATTATCCCATTCCCGTTACCTCCCCTTGTGTGAGCCGGGTGTAAAATCTATTTGATAGATTTTCATGTGAAATAAATTGAAGACAAGGATGAAGGCGATAAAGATTCATGGAGATGGCGCATGTCAAAGATCCATTGGTGGTTGCGGCTACCCTTAGTTGTGGCCCACGGTTTCGTTAGTTTGTATTCGAAACTGCACCTAGGAAAAGTCAATGATCATACCGGTTAAATTATGCGTGGAATGTTGTGTATGTTTTACTTTATTTGATATTGTAGTAATGTGCACGTAATATATAAGACCGAATTAAATATAAAATTAATTAGGTGAATTAATTTATAATTACTCCCATGAAAATCGAGTTATAATATGTCTCCCAATATTATAGTGGCAGTGAGGAGCCCTTGTTCGGATCCAACTGATCGGCCTATGTCGGGAGTTGACCTACCTCGGGTATATCGTCATTATCGAGATGTGATCGTTATGAGATCTCATGAATACTTGGGTTACGACTCGACTATGAATCTTCCGGTGATTGGCCCACGTCAGGACCGTCTGATTTTAGAGACATGAGGTTGACTATCACATAGACGATGTGAATTGTGAAAGACTTGACTAGTCAAACCTCTGGAAGTTGTGTTGGACGTGATTGGTAAGGAGTACCTACCCGTCGAAATTGACCAGGTCGATCGGCCCACATCCGGGATCGAGTCAACTAGATAGGATTCTAGCCACTAAGGAATTTTGGAAAATTTTTGAAAGTCAATTGGGGGTAGTTGACTAGTGGGAGCAAAATCATAATCCCAAAGACCATCTTTGATTTTGCATGTATAAACAACAACACTCTTTTATCTTTATTTTATATTGTAGTTTTAGCAAACTTATATTTATGTTTTTATTCTCGATTAGTAAAACCAAATTATGACTATTAGCTTTTGAGAAACGTTCTCAAATTGGTTAAGTAATCCTTTTAAAATAAGCAATGACACGAGTAATCACGTTTTCGTAGTTGAAGACAAGAAGGCTACATATTTGATGGAGTCCACTAAGACTTTGATTATTAACGGAAGCTCACATATTTGACATAACGATATCCAATAGGTCACTGCATCATACGATGGTGATTATTCAAACATTATATGGATTGGATAAGGATGACCACGTCGAATTTTGGAAAGGTTGTTTTTAAAATTGCAAGATTTAAGTATCGACTTAATTCTTTAATCATTGCTTGATAGTAAATTAAATAGTTCATGTTTTGAATATGATTCAAAAGGTTAAATAGACTATTTAACAAACGTTGGATTTTCTTTATGAAAGAAGATTGAAGACACAATTCTTGTGATTTTTCTTAAGTCTTCTGAAGACTAAATTAAGAAAATTTTACAAGAGCTTGAAGGATTAAAATGGAAAATTAGGGCATGTGCTTAAATAAGAGAACTTGTTGAAGTCTTTATTCTAGGCAAGCACGTTGAGATAAATCTATCTAAACTCAAGTCAACTCTAGGACATATGATATCCTACGATTGTGATTAAATTAGAAAGATTAAATACAGATTTGGAAGGTGAAGCAAACGTTCTAACACTTACCATATTCTGAATCTAGTAAACTGCTAAGGGAAGTGAATAAATGTTATTATGTTTCGGTTTTAATGAAGAACATATTTTCAGCTATACGTTAGGATTTAATGGACAAATTCAATTGTAAAGAATAAATGTTATTCCGATAAGGTTGAACAGTCACTGAATCTAACAGGCTAGATTATTATCACCATAAAGTTGATATGAGTGATGAAATCTCAACTAAACATTTATATGGCTGTTATCCTTGATTTTGTGGCCGTTCTGAGACATAGTCCCTGTGGAAGGGAAGCATGTAATCAACGTCATTATGATGATGCTGAGCCATATTTTTATGAATCATGTGGGTTATATGTATCTTATCCAATGAGGACTGAAATACCATTTTATGAAAATGGTTATAAAATCTAGTTAAATTGACTAGAGCCTAAACATATTGATGTTTGTTGGCTTATGACGATTTATACTATAATAATTGTTTATCTCTCTCTTGGACTATTTTAGAAATAGTTGAATGTACTTATTGAAGTACGACAATTTTGAAAGCCCAAAAAGTTCGAGCTAGTACGAATGTGATAAATGAAACATAGAAATTCAATTGGATTGAAGCAATTAATAACTGGAGGGTGCTTCAGAAGTCGTCTAAAAAGGAATCAGATTTCCCCCAAAAGGATATCATTTTGAGATGCGCGATTGGATTGCGCTTCCAAAATGTAAGCGACACTTTATACAATAAAGTTGTGACATTAGCCATGCAAAGAATCCCTTACCTGGTTTGGGATAGTGCCCTTAATCACAACACATACTTAACTGTGTTCCAAAGAATAAGGTTGAATAAATTCCATATTTGGTATGGAAGGGGATAATGTCGAATATATCTTAACCGATGGTTTGATATTGTCATAGGGAAGTTCAGAAAGGCTTGGAGGCTAGTACGATATATGCAACTTTGTGGAACGTCTTGGCAAGTACGTTAAATATTGTCTGCTTTCCCGCGGAACAAAATGTTTGGCTCCAAACATGCTGTCTTCTAAAGGAAGTATTTCGTCCAAAAGAGAGAGTGGGTGTAAGTGAGATCTCAAAAGAGTTTGAGAACCACAAGGAGATATTCAACCATATGAATGTGAGCAGACGCCATATAGTAATGAGGTGTAGAACACTGCTCAGTGTACACAAATGTTGGCTAGAAAAGGCTGCTGATGTGTTCATCTTGAAGAATGAATATCTCACGACTTATGAAGGAATGTTTGAGAGGCAAGATTGAGAGAAATGGACAGAAGCCATAATATGTGAATTAGATTCCATCAGTGACAACCAGGTTGTGAACCTAGTCTGTCTTACCTAGAGGGAATGTCGCTGAAAGGCTGACATGGATAGTAATATGATTACCATAAGACTATAATGACGGCTAAAGTGTATGGGGTGTAAACCTTGTAATTAACTTTATGCTGCCAGCTGATCTCAGTTCTATTCAGACTATGCTTGTTATAACTTCGTATCATGGCTATATGATAGTGTCTAAGATGTTGGGCAAATGGCCCGATGTTCTTTGACGACAACATGATATGTGAGCCCACGAGATCCATTTATAGGACTCAAACAAGTTTCTCTAGACGATTTCTTTGTTTGATAATCAAATGAGTTTGATTTAGTCAAAAGAAGGGATATGCCCAATGTAGTGGGAGAGTGTTATGATTTTTGAGTAAGGTATTGGATATCTCTCTCGGGAATTATCACCCCATGTCACAGTCAATTAAAGTTTGGTCGTTCAAGGTCTTTACGAAAGCACTTGCATTAGCAGTTCTTATTTTTAGAAATAAGAATCTACAATGATTGATTTAACTGCTGTTAGTTTATAGTTTACATATATAGATGTGATGCTAAAAGAGTTTATCATAGATCACGACAGGAGATACTGCCACCCGGTGTTCTCAAGATCTATCTATGTTAGGACGTTAGTCCTAAAGATAAGGTGAAAGATGATGCTTATGCAAGGTTTCCTTTGCTACAAGGTTGAAGAGTCATGAGCAAGTATGAAAGTAAATTTGGTGAATGTCGAGAATATCCTTAAACAAGTTAATGATGGTTTCCTAGTTTATCAAAACTTGGAATCGGATAAATATAGACATACAGACGTATATCCTGAGTCTTATGAAGGCGAGTGGGAGATATAGTCTTGGTTTGCAGTCACTTTGGTTAAGTGATACAGTGAGCTGTAAATGTTCTTAGCAAGAGATCATTTTAAATTCTACAACTAAGCCAAAACACAGTATGCGCCTTGGAGGCGCAGCGGAAGCAGTAAATGGATCTATAAAGTTCATTCATGAACCTTGTGTGGTTCTTCCACCATTATGATATAGTTTATATAGTTGTGGATTCATTGCTTGAAGCAAGGACCAGGGTCTCATCAGAGATTCATGTGTGTTGAGGCGGTTCCTTTTGACTTGGTCATTTGGAGCATGATATGAAGATAGTCTGAGTCCCCATGGATAACGATCCATTCACGGCTAGGGCTAGTTGCGAGTATTGCATGATATTCTTGAGTTTCAACTTGGTCTTGTGTGTGCGAGTGATTGGTTTTAGGCCAAGTGGGAGATTGTTGAAATAGTGTCCTAAACCCAATCAGGTTGGACTGGATCCGGCAGGGTCGGATCATTTCTACTATTTCTTTATGATTATACATATATAATAAATGGCTTTTCTGTTGTGATATATTTGTTCTTTTAAATAACCAATTATGAATTGTTATGTGATAACGTCCTTATTATTAAACTGTGGTAGAGAAAACATGATAGGTGATATGGTTGATGAGATCTCTAATCAATTTAATAAGTTTGGTACTTAAATGTCTCTAGACTGATGTACTATTAAACAGGGCATTGATAGTACAAACAAGCTAGCACGTATTAGATGTCTTATATCTTTAAGGACATGGATAGATCTTGTCTATCGAAGTGTAGAGACACTTGGACTGTACGTGGACGTGTATAAGAGAATTCGTACGTTAGACTGACCCACTTACACTGTTAAGTGTCACACTATGTGACGGTTGTATAATTATCCTTAGGACCGGAGTCTACATGGCATCACAGTGTGGATTTTCAGGCCTTGACATTATTGAGGTTTCCCTTAGCCATAGGGTGATCATGCAGTAGTGATTAGGTATGATGCTAAAGCATGCGGAGTATACATGTCAGGTAGTTTGGGAAACACATACCCTAAGAGTAGGAGTGAATATCCGAAAGAGCCTTCCTGTAAGGAACGTCTAGTTCTCGTGAATCTTTGCAAAGTGGGAGTAAATAAGTTATTCCGAGAGAGCTTGATATCTAGATTATGAGACACGATCAAGATACGATCGTATGGATATTACTATAGCGATATGATTCTATTTACATGCTAAACGAGCACATGGAAGGTAGTAGTGACCCTTCCGATGATTGGGGGTTCATGGACGTGTTACTAGACGCTATCCGTGATCGTTAGATGTGAATGGCATTTTCGTAATTGCGTCTTATGTCTACGGCCAACATATTCGGAAGCCTATCGGGTCACACACATATGAACATCAAGTCGGATTAAAATGTGGTTATAGTTGATGACCAAATAAGGAAAGAATTTATCTCGTACTATAAAGGTTATAGTGGTAAATTAATATGGTGTTATTATTTATTATGAATAAATATAATACCAGATATTAATTTTGTTGATTAATTAAATATGTATATTGATACATATATATTTCGAAAATATGTATATATCATATACATGTATTTTGTAAATTAATTAATCACAGTATTATATTAATTAAAGAATATTCGGAAGCCAATTTACGGCTAAAGGTGGCGCCATTCACTAGTGTACAAGATACACTTGGATTGTGCAATATTACCATAATATTAATATTGGATGTTATTGATTTTTGGAAAATAGATTTATGACAATAAGATAAATATAGTCAATATAAGATATTGACAATATATTAGAAATATTTAATATAATATATTAAATAAAAGAGATAAATCAATCAAGGGGATTTTCCTTGTTTTATTAGGAAAAAGTTTTCTCTCTCATCAATCTACTAGAAGCTAATCCCAATTAGTTGGGGATTTCAATAGGGGCGCCACATCTCTTATATATATGAGGGTTTGGCTAGCTCTTTTGTACACCATAATTCCAAGAGCTAATTGTTCTTGTGAAAAATAAGAATGCTTCATAAAGAGAGATTATAGAGAGAGAAAAAGTCGACCCAACAGTCGAGTTTTCTAGTAGCAATCCTTGGCGGGATTCCGGCAAGGTGCTCGTGTGGATTACTATTAGAGGCCGGACACTTGGATGGCTCGCGCACATCTACTCCTACCGGACGGTCAAAGCGTCGTTCTTTTAGTTCAAGCAAGGTAGTATTACCGTCCCCTCTCTTATATGTTTATTGTTTAAACGAAGACGATCCTGGATTAGGAAATCCATATTTCAAAGCGTCGTTCTTTTAGTTCAAGCAAGGTAGTATTCCTCTGTGCTACTCGATTGATTTCCTAACAGCCCTTCCAAAAGACCATATGTTACCAATCACCCTTGCAGACTGTAAAGTCTGCATAATCACAGTGCTTCAATAGTTAAACGATGCTCAAGCTGACCTTGGGTGGATTGATATTCTTATTTGGTATAGCAGTATTTATCTGTGTTATCCCCAACAACCAATGTTGGATGTGGTTTGATTGAATCAAATAGTAACTCCTTGAGTAACTTTACTTCAAGGTCCAATGTGTTATTTAAGCATTCTTTTAGAATGATTGTGATGATCCAACCATCACTTTTCTATCTTCAGAATCTTATAACCAACATTTACTCATCGCATTAAGATATTTACAAGCAGTCACCATCTGAACGTATATGAAAACTCTACAGTCCTACCTTCAAGCATAAGTGCTAAATGCCTCTATTTGAGGAAGCGGTATCCACAAATTCATAGGCATCTTCTAGGTAGACTTCTCCATTTCACATTATATTGATACCGTTATTTTACAAACAATATCTTAATTGAGTTAAGTAGTGTATTGTGACATGTCAATAACTATATAAGGCAATCCATGGTGTATCATTTCAGTGACAATGTTTCACTAGGAGCCCGGCCTAATCATCAGCGTTAAACACTACGCTATAGACCATATATGAGCATGTTATATTCTCTTCTCTGGTAATATCATAGTTTCCATTGAATATTTAAATAAACTAATCCGATTTCGAGCAGTTATCAAACAAATTGTCTACCACTCAAAAACACCCACTTGCTTGTATTTGTCATAAGACCCCGCAGGTCAATATGAACACTCGATGATGCTTCTTCAACTCTGTTACCCTTTCCCAATTGAAAGGTTATTTAGTCATTTTTCCATTGAGAGATAGTTCTTAGACTGGGAGATAGGAATCACCCTTAGCCCGTCTTTGATCCATTGTATAGGAAACATGCACTAATTAATAAATGCGAAAGAATGGATTGTCTTAATATGGAAACCATTTGTCTAAATAGTTTGGGATGTGTTACATTTACCTATTTATCATTATTTAGAGGTTCTGACTTTATCCGACAAAAGTCCAAGTCTCAGAATCGTACTGCAAATGTCATATTCACTATCCTTTTGGGAAACTATGTTATAAATATGATGTGAATTCATTTGTTCTAACAAATCTGTAAAAGAAACACTATTTCTTTGATATTCAAGGATTAATATCTGATATCGTATCACGATTTTTTTTTCCTTGGATCACTCCCACTATCATAACTGAATTAACTGCCCATTGTGTACTTTTTAATCACGAATGCCTAGATACCTTGTTCTTACAAAAAAACTTTAGTTTCAGAGTCATATACCCGGTCAAGAAAGTCTTTAAGGATTCATAGATTAGTAATCCGAAATTACTTTCCTTATCCTATTCTTTCCTTTACTAATATTTTGGTTTAGTCTTTAACTTATTTAGTTTTAGATGACTTTTACGTCTAGAAGTTTACCTTCCCATTCATGGATTTCTTTAAAAGGAAATGGCCTTGAAGTACAGTTCATTTGAGTAGACACAACTCATGAACTATGGGATGTCTTGTGAGATTGATACCAAATCATTCACATCATATTTCAACTATTTTTTTTGTCTCTCATTCAACACGAGTGACAGTAGTGACACAATTACCAGTGCCACTAAAGTTTGAAGGCTTAAGAGGATCGTTCTCTAACAAAATTAATTTGCATTATTGATTAATGAGTTCAATGTTCTTGTTACATTCCCACTTATACGAATGTCTTACTAGTCAACTTCAAAATTTAGCAGTTTAGTTACCTTGAGATGATATGTAGTTGAAAAAAATTATGACAGAAATATAAATCAAATCATACACCACAACAAATAATGATTTTAAGAATTATAAATGTGAACTCATGCATGTAGTTTCTCCTACCATTCCAAGGAATTAACCTCACACTATGTTGCCACCTCAAGGTTGGTATTAATACGATGACAGTTAAATTGAAACAATATCTCTCAACAATTAAACCGTTAAGAATCAGGCATCTCAATTTAATTGTTGATTACCTTTCTTTTTCAACCAAGATATTTCCAAAATTATCCTTTAGAGTGTTACCTACTTTTTCAGATCTCAAAGTACACCCTGAGTATGCTGCCTCAGGTCCAGTCAGTTACTCGACGAGTACCCAAAATCATATCCGTTCGGAGACCAAGCCTTGAATTTTGATAGGGATGAAGGTCATCCTCAGGGGGCTGAAATCAAAGTGTCATGAGGCGTCACCATTCTCTCACGCTGCTTGTGTCAACAGTATAGGCCGTGGGATCAGTTTTCACCTTCCCCGTACCTGCTCATTATTTTGAAAAATAGGTAGTCTCATTAGGATTTTAGAATTTCTTAATAATCCGAAAAACAATAAATCATGTATATTTAATTAAACCTCCCACTAGTTCATCGGTTCCGAATACCGTCCAACTGGTGTCAATATATTCATGATTTTCCAATTTTATGGATTTATTACAATTCCTTGTATAGACACTACACAATCAAAATTCTTTAAGAATTTTATAACCTTTATACATTAGGACTTATGAATTTTCTAATAATTTGAAAAACAATAAATCACGAAATTTAAACTCCCACTAGTTTATTGGTTCCGAATACCGTCTAACTAGTGTCACTTTCCATGATTTTCAATTTTCCGATTATTTAGAAATCTCTTGTGTAGACACGACACAACTAAAATTCATGGAAGAATTTTATATTCCTAATTTTGACAAGATAAAAATTCAGGATCTTAGAATTTTCCAATAATATGAATACGATAAATCATGAAAAGCAATCACCAACTAATCGGTTCCAAATACCTATCCCTCTTTTCACGATTTTCCAAATTTTCGATCATTAAAATCCTTTATATGTGGCCACTATGTTAGGTCGATCAAACGCTTACCGTTCTACTAAAACCAATTGGTATTAGTAAGGGTGCTACTATATTTCCGTATACATTTAAGAGTGTGGGCAATCTCTCCCAACACTTGCACAACATAAATTGTGAAAATAATGTTCACACCAGGGCTCGATCTCATGACCTCTGACTCCGATACAATGTTAAACTACCATCACTCCCAAAAGCTTAAGCTGATGGGGAGGTAGATAATTAACATCTTATATACTTTAACACACTACATAATCAAAATTCTCAAAGAATTTTAGATCCAAAATCAAATTTACCGAGTAAAATTTATTTTTATCATGTGAATTTTATATCCAAATAAAATTCCATTTGCTGAATTTATTTAATTAATTACGTGTTCATAATGCCTAATTAATTCCAAAAATAATTATCTACATGTATGATGTCTAGGAGTGGAATTCATGAATGTTATTCATGGCATGGCATGACATTGTTATATCACATAATCCCCGAAGGAAAACAAATGCGGAAAAGTAAACGATTGAGATGGATTGGTTACAAACAAGAAAAACGAAAAGATTCACCGAGTCTTCGTCTTCATATTCAACTGGGCACCGTATTCTCAATCTGCTCGAACCTGGATCCCTTCGGCCCTTTTTTTGGAACTCTCACCACATCGACAGTGGTTCTCTCCGTATCGAGTGAAATACTTCTTTTCGCCCTTCTATCCAGGAAATCTGTCTCTGCTTCGTTCTTCGTGCAGTAGCTTTCAGCAACGCAGATTACATAAAAAAACTATTGCCAATCTATTCTATTTTTATTCAGAAAAATAAAACATAACAATAATTTACAAGGTGGTGCCCTACCACAAAAGATGTAATGGGTAAACACGTACCAACCTCTAATCCATCTCCTAAACCAAAACATTCAACTACGCAATATATAACGAATGTTAAAAGATGCAAATTTTATTCTAATGCAATTCCACTTCTAAGTAATTAGTTATGAAATCAAAATCATAAAATCGTTTTAACCTTTCTATGATACAACATGCTAGATATGCAGAAACCCGAATTATGATCCGAAAAATGAAAAAACCCAAATGAAGAAATTTTCCGGCACCCACCGCATCGAGAGTGGGTTCCGATGCATAGAGGGTTTTTCCACTTTTAAGATTGTCGAGATCAAATCTGATTCACAGCACCGATCGAGACACTCGATCATGCGCAGTGGAAACAACAAATTAAATTCATTTATTATGTTACCACGATATGATTCACATAATTAATTAATCTAATCTACAAGAAGCTTTGATGATTTACCCAACTGAAGAGAAACCGTGATCTTTCGAGTTGTATCTCCATTCGATGACTGGTGGACGTCGATCCCGTATTCGAACCTCCTCGAATATGCTCCCAGAAAAACCCTAGTTTTTCTCCTCATGATGGCTAGGACAAGAAAATAGTTTTCCTCTCATTTCTCTCACTAAATGGCGCAGTAAATTGTATGTTCTTGTGTTGGGAGGATATCTCCTTATATTAGAGAATCACAAGGCTTGAGAGTATATCCATTTCACAAGACAAATATCTTTTACCTTAAAGGAAAGATATTTTCCATTAAATAAGAAATAATCTTAGGAAAATCAAATCTCTTTACTTAATCATTAATTATTTAACAAATAAATAATTAATTACACATGTGATATAATTAAGGAAAATTTCTTTTCCCAATTTTTCCACATGTGGCTCCATATACTTCCATTGAACAATAGAAAATGTATTTTTTATTTTACATATTATTTACCGAATAAATAATATTTCGCATATTAATTAAATAGACATACTATTTAATTTATTCTCGAGGTTCCACCATATGAGAATTCACTCGCATGTTAGGATCCAACCCGGGGACCATGGACCTATAACCGGTAGCTACAATAAATTGAATAAAAATATTCATCGAACAAAACATTTAATTCAACTTATCAATTCTGGAATTACGCAACCGTAAATCCGAAATTGAACTCTATCGATTATAGATATAACTTATTCTCAATATGTCGAGTCAATAAGAGTCCTTTGATATAATCGTTACATGAAGACTAACCCTCCATTACCTATCCGTAATGAAGTGGGAATGTTTCTGTAAACCTTCTTCATTAAATCTTATCTTATTTACCATTAACCCAAAAGTGATCAATTAGTTTATAACCAATATGAACTTGGTCGATCGATTATTTTCTAGGATTAACAAATAATGAGATTGTCTTTCTACTTCCTACAAGAAGGAATGGATTCAGTATATGTGAAACACACACTCCATACTCATTCCCGAATAGTGCTAACGCGGAAGTGATTCAAACTGCTCCACTTAGCAATTCTTAACGAACACATCAAATAGTAACTTGAAACAAGCACGAGTCCGCAATCACTTCGAGATTAAGGTCCATATATTATTATCTTGTGATTTAATAAGATTTCTCTATCATGGAATTGCATTAGAAATGCATATTAAGTTTGGTCAAAGAGAGTGGTCCTTAAACGAACATTGAAGGTCAAAGTTGTGGTTTCATTTAGTCACTATATTACAATATTCAACCCCTAGCCATTAATTCAGTTTGACTAAATGGGGTCCACCTTCACACCAAATTCATTGCATCTGCATTTCTGTATTATATAATCATGCCTATATAAGAACCCCTCACCCACAACAATTGAGAACACTCAAAATGCTAGCCTCTAGTTGATTCACTGGCATCAACAATTGGTTTTCACCTTTAAAATTTCGGCAATGATACTTCTTGAATATTAAATTTTGGCAAGTCGATCGTGTTCATGGCATTTCATCTACTTTATGAATCATATATAAATCATTTTGTGGATGATATGCCATGAACAATGATCAGCTTGTAAGAAATTTTGTCTTAAGAGATTGATGGCTTGAACGAGTAATGTTATTATGATCATTGGAAATAGTGCAAGTCGATCGTTTTTATGGCATCTCATCAACCATCAAATAATTATTTGAACAATCTTGATGATGATAGGCCATAAACAACAATCAATTTTTCAAAATTTCAATTCAAATCATGAACTAAAAAATGGTGTGGTTTTTGTTTTTTTTTTTTTTTTTTTTTTTGTTTGGGTAAATTGGTGGTTTTGAATTCAAATCATATACATTGTAATAACAAACGTATCCTTTTTTTTTTAAAGGCAAATGTATCCATTTTGTGTACTTACATCACCCAAATATTTCCCGTTTGTTGATCTTTACCGCACGTTTTTATCTTTCCAATTTTTTTTTTAATTTTAAGAATTAGGGATAAGGACACATTTTAAAATATTTATTGGGAAAATGACAATTTTATATTTTTTTATAGCCTGAAACACAAATAAAAAAATAAAACAAAATTCATGCCTGTTCCTGTAGCATGGTAGTTGGAACAATTTTTTTTTTTCTTTTCTCTTTCCTCTTCGATTTTCGAACACTCATATTATTTTATGATATCCAAACGTGATAAAATTTCACTGATTTTTTTATTTTTTTTTT
This sequence comes from Gentiana straminea, assembly GCA_036785695.1. Lineage (NCBI taxonomy): Eukaryota > Viridiplantae > Streptophyta > Magnoliopsida > Gentianales > Gentianaceae > Gentiana > Gentiana straminea. The sequence goes on along the minus strand of JAVUPR010000224.1, from coordinate 4,702,205 downwards.
ATGCTTTTTGTTTTGAGACTTGGTTCGATATCATTACATCGTTTTTCGTGAGATTCACTGTTGAAATTCACTTAGTGAATCTCTCCAGTGAATCCAGAAAATCAGTGAATTTCAAACAATAGTGAATTTCGACAGCGGATTTTTTAAAATCACGTCGGAAATGTTGAATGTGGTCTCAAAATAAAGAGCATGAAAAAATTAAAAAAAAAATGGTAAATGAATTTTTAAATTTGGAGTTCTAGATTCAGAGATATGAGTGTTTAGAAAAGATTGATGAGAGAAAATATGTTGATTTTTTTTTGTTATAGAAAACATGCGCCAGAAAAATAAAAAAAATAGTGTTGTCATTTATGTAAAAGTTTCAAAAAGATGTCTTTTTTCTTAATTGATAAAATATTTTTGTCATTCTCCTTCATTCCCCTTTATTTTTTATTGGAGGGGGGGGGGGGGGGTTATAAATGTATACTCCCTCCGTCCAAAAATATAAGTCATCCAAGCTAATTCATTTTGTCCCATAATGTAAGTCATTGACAAATACAAATAGAGCATTTATTAACATTTTTTTTTTCATCTTACCCTTATTTATATTCATCCAACCACTTTACAATTGTGCATTTATGATACTCAGAGGGTGCTAGGCATTTTAGCCATAAATTAATGATATTTAACCACTTTCTTAATCTGTGTGAAAACTCTAGGATGATTTATATTTTCCGACGGAGGGAGTATATATATATATATATATATGCATACATATATATATGTATACATGCACACACACACACACACACACACACACACACACATATATATATATATATATATATATATATATATATATAGTAAACAATCTTGGGGAGTCTTCTTCAGGGCTCAGTGTGTGAGTTTCTGTTGTTTCCTTATATAAAAACTGAACTATCATCAATTTGGATAAAAACGGTATTGGGTTTGAGTCTTATCTGGGCTCGGTGTGTGAGTTTCTATTGTTTCTATATAAAAAAAAGAACCAAACTATAATGATATTGGGTAAAAACAGTCTTGTGTTCGAGTCATATTTAGGAATCAGTGTGTATGTTTCTATCGTTTCTGTATAAAAAGGAACTAAACTATTATCAATTTGGGTAAAAATGGTCTTAGGTTTGAGTCTTATTCAGGGCTCAGTGTCTGGGTTTCTATTGCTTATGTATATAAAAAACATGACCTATTATCAATTACAACTTCTCACTAGAAAAAGAAATTAAAAAGTAGAATAAGAAGCATCAAACAAACAAACAATGCTAAAGAAAATGGATAGAACAACGTCATATCTTTGCGTCATCTCGTATGCGTAAAGAGCACCACAAGTACACTGATCCATTGGTTGTAAAAAATACATAATATACATACATAACAAGCATTTCTTTAGAACAAAGGTATGTCTTTGCATCATCTCATACACATAAAGATCACAACAATTAAAGATGGATCTAGGAGTGAAAAAGATGCATCAATTGAGAAGGAAGAAGAAAATGATAAACCAACTGTGGAGAATTAAGTGGTGGAGAAATATGAATTCCTCTAGCACTACGTTTTCTACTTTCCAGGTACTATTGAATGTACCTAAAGCAGTTCTTGTATTACATTCAAATCTCTTTGAGCTGGTGACATTGGTTGAAAAGTGACTCTCCATTTCCTCTATCCCTTTTTAGAGCATGCTGATACCCTTCTATGTTTGAGTTGCTATGGTTATATTTCTTAAGAAAAGGACTACATTTACATTCATAGTGAAGCGAGACACACATTGTATGTTCCATTTGTGAAAATGGATCGTCAGTACAACATGACATTAATATGAAGTTGTCCATATGCTTTGTATATGATCTAAAAATATCTTCAGTGATTTATGTGGTTCATCCATCCTTTATTGATGATTCTCATTGATACGACATTCTTCTGATTTGAGGACAAATCATCTCAAATAGGGAGGGAACGATGAGGATCAACCTTGGCCCGTGGCACACCAAACTACACGTATTTTGATGATTTGAGTTTGGGTTAGTTTGATCATAAGTTGATCATGAGTCGAAGGAGGCACTTTTTTGTGTTTTTCATGTTCTTCGTTTCCTTGTGTCGAGATTACCTTTAACAGTCCACAAATCACATCACAATGTAGGATGCATTACTTTTGGAATATGGATTGGACTTGGCCCTTAAGAGAGTGTTGGTCCCAGAGAAGGGTGAAATATAGTTAGGGGGGGGTGAATGACTATATTTTGAGTTTAAAAACTTTAAACCTCAGAAGTTGCAAAAACTTTTCTGATGAAAAGCTTTTGTGCAGCGGAATATTAAAACCCTTCTAAAACATATTTTCAAACCACTTGATCAATCACAAGCATATAAATTAGGTAATAAAAGTAAATGCAGAAAGTAAATGTTTTAAGTAAATCACACAAGGTTTATAGTGGTTCAGGGTGGTGTAATCCCTTAGTCCACTCTTCTCCTGTGATGACTGGAGGAATTCACTATTGTTTTTCACTAATACAATAGAACGATTGTCTTTGGCTACACAAGCTTCACAATCTCAATACTATCCCTCACTAACTACAAAAGCTTCAGTGAGTAAGTCTTCAACACTGCTCCTTGAGAACAAATCCTTCAGCAGCTATCACAAAAGGTTGCAATTCCTTCTCAAACGATCTGATTCAATTGCTTCAGTTTGATGTGAATTTAATTCACAGTGGCTTGATCAGACTCAGTACTTGATATAGATTTGATGCTCTATTTTCTGAGTTTGATCTTCTGGATATGTCTTTTAAGTTTAGAAAGAAGGCTTGTGAAATTGAAAGAGTTTTAGCACTTAGGGTTCTCGGTGTTTCAATCGATAATCATCATATGTATATTTCTCTTCTTTTTCTTTCTGTCATTGCCTTCTATTTATAGCCTTGATTTCCTGGATTTGAAATTTCGTCCGTCGGCTATTTGATGCGAAGAATAATCCTCGATTCTTCCTTGATTTCATTCTCCTTGATTTCAGTGATCTGGATTTTCTTCAAACGTTCCTCATAAAATCCGTCCTTGATTGATTCTGCATTAATTTCTTGATTTCCTTATTTTCCATGTTCTGAATCAAATATAGGCAATATTCTTGACTTGGCTGTTTCTTAGCCGGTCTAGTGACTCGTTTACCTATCTTCTGGTCACTAGGCTGCTATCAGTCTACTGCTTCCTTTCTGCTTATACTGATATGCTGGTACTAATGCAGCTGATAGAGTTTTACTTCACTGATCCTTATTTTGTGTGAGATCAGTGTACACCATATTTAAAAATCGATTTCATCACTTATAGAATGTATCTTAGACTTATCCAAGGTTATCACAGGCTTCCCTGGTTATAAGCCAGACCATAAGTCTTCACTTTAATCTTCTGGTACTTGGCTTCTTCACTCAGATGATCTTCTATCCTTTAATTCACTGAGTTGTCCTACCAAACTAGTACAATGCTTGTCTGACTGAACTTATAGAACATGTCAAACTCTAAGTGAAGTCTAATACAGATATTACTAACTTATTTTGGGCTTGCTATAACAGCTAGTATGGCCATCATCAAAACAAACAAAATGTTCCTAACAATTTCCCCCTTTTTGATGATGCCAAAATCCTCATAAAGCTGAATATAAGTAAACATTTTTATATAATAAAATGAATAAAACTCAGGAATTTTACTCATCCATAAAGGGCAAAAAAAATTTCAAAAGTAGAAACACATTACAATCTACTCTCTAAGGTCTAAAGCTTTCAGCCTTACCACTACCTTCCCCCTTTTTGGTAGCATCATGCTTCTCTTCCAGAATCTTGTTTGTGGCCTAGGACACTATGATTATGGTGTCCAGTTGCTTTATAGCATGATTCAGAGTGTTGTCAATTGTCTAAATTTGTTGAGAATGAGTCCCCAAGATCTCAAAAATGGGATTCATCATGTCATCAAATGCAGTTCCCAGATGAGTCAGCTGTGTATGAACACGTTGGGTCATTTTTGAGTTCAATTGAGATAGAAGATCCCTCTGCTTCTTAATGATTTCATCTTGTAGCTTAATGTGGCTCAATAGAGCCTCAATCTTTTGATTCAGTGAGAGCTTGCATTTCTCATAGTTTCTTTGAGATTTTCCAGGTTTGTAGCTCTTCACTCCATGTCAACAATCAGTGGACCAATGTCTAGACGAAAGGTTCAGTCTGAAAGGTCAATGGTTGCATTTTCATGTGTTGGTGCAGATGCATCAGCATATCTTCCTCGGCTTTTTATTCTTCTTCTTCAATCTCTATGTCACAGATTGGATCTTCATGTACTTGAAATCCCTGAGGGGATTTTGCATCACCTTCTTCTGCCACTTCTTCAAATTCTTCAGTGGCCATTCCCCTTGCACCGTGCTGGGGATTCTTCTTGATGTTCCTGCATCAGATGTGTCAACTGGGGAGTTCCTTCAGTTGATCACTCAGTTGTTGCTCCTTTGCTGCTTCACTTATTTGACCAGCATTGAGGTGTGACAGATTGTTATCAGAATCTTTCTTTTCTTTATGACCATCAAAGTAATGATCATCCTCTTCCTTTTCTTCTTCTTTAGGTGTGGGAAGAACTTCTTCATCATGCTCTTCCTCTTCTTCATCAGATTGAGGGTGGACTTCTTCCTCTAGATCTTCTTCATCCTGACTTATCACCAATGGTGCTTCCTCATTGCTTGGCAAAATCCTGAGTTGAGCTCCTTTAGTTTGAGATCTAGTTCTCCTTCTGAACCTAGAACCCGCCGCTCTTAGGCTGTTTTGTTTTCTATCATGCTGGTGTCTGCAGCTTCATTGACTCATTGATATAAGTGAACATCACCTTTGAGTTGCGTGGTTTGAGCAGTTTGATAGGTTTGACCTTTATGCAACCTAATAGATATTAAAGAGGAATTCTATAGGAGTTTTTTGCCAGAAAATACCAGGCTTTGCAGATCCATTTTTCTCACTTAGGGCTGCTGCATCAATTTCTGCCTGTATTTTCTCCTTGATTCTATTGAAGAGGTAAGTTGCCCAATTGAATTCAAGTCCTTGGTAAATAATGGCCATCAATATTGTTCTAACCTCGGTCATTCCATGCAGTGACCCAAGCTTCCCTTGCATGCCATTGATGATTAACAGACCAAATTCCCCAAAAGGTTTCTTGAGGTCAGATATGTTGTTGTTGTATCTTTTGTTCTTCGATGTGGCACGTTACCCAATTTCCAGCCCGAAAGCGTCAGTAATCGACATGTATGTCTGCCACTGTTGCAGAGCCTGTTGATGGCAGCCCGAGGAAGCGATTGATCGTTGTCGTTGTAATGATCAGTTCCCTTCATATTACGGTGGTGAGTATTTTATCAGGGTTGAATCACCATCGTCTGAACTATGGACATGCTAAAATCTTGCATTTATCCAGATGGGAACCATATTTTCATAACAAAGTCCTATGATTGGAGTGTTAAGAAAAGTCATTAACCCTAAATTGGTACACCCATCCGCCAACCGTTATGCTTAAGGGTCTTTGTTGCACAAGGTGAGATAGTGCTCAGGTCTGAAGAACGACCCTGTGAAGATTACTTCCTTATACTGATTTTCCAGACTTTTTGATGGAAGAAGATGAAGCCATTTCTTAAGAGTTTGAGAGTGTAAAGCTTGAAATTTCCTGAAAATAGTTACTGAAATGCAATGAGGGCGTAAAGACTTTATGAAAAAGTATAAGTGTTGTTTATATAGCCAAACAATTTGAGTCTGAAAGGATTTTGAATAAGGAAGGCTTTAGTGGAGTAATGGCATGATTTTGTGTATAAGAAATCACGGTTATTGAGTGTAGTGGGAGTGTGGATTGAGGCAAGTAATGATAAATCCCAAGAACCGAGGTTTTGCCGTCATTCCATCAATTTTAAATGTATTCCCCATGACTTTCCAAAATAAAATCCACGTGTGTAATCCTCCATAATTACTAAAGAAGTCTTCTGATTTTGCACATCTGTAAATGGTTCATTCATTTCACACTTCTTTGATAATTATACTTCACCGGTGGAGTGATGAGTTGAGTATACTGATTACTCTGTCGATCTTTTACTAAGCTGCTTCATCAAAACTGTTCCTAACAACCGGTGGAGTGAAGTTCACTGGTACCAGTTCCTTACCTGCCAAGTGAGCGTACCCAAAATGGCAAAGGTTCAATCAGCTGGTTACTCCAGTTAGCTACTCAAAAGTCATAGTCCAATTCAATCATTCCTAACTCAGTCCGTAATTTAGAAAATCTTTCATGACTGTGTGGCTTTGTGAATATATCAACCAATTGATCTTCAGTAGATATGTACTTCAGAGTTACATCTCTTTTTTCAACATGATCTCTGATGAAATGATGTCTTACATCAATATTCTTTGTTCTTGAGTGAAGTACCGGATTCTCTGTAATGGATATTGAACTGGTGTTATCACACATTATTGGAATTGTCTTTTCTTCTACTCCGTAGTCTCTTAGCTGCTGTCTAATCCATAGTACTTGTGCACAACAGCTTTCTGCTGCTATATATTCTGCCTCTGTTGTTGAAGTAGATATTGGAATTCTGCTTTTTACTAAACCAAGATACTAGTCTGTTGTCTAGCATCTGACAAGCTCCTGTAGTACTTTTTCTATCAATTTTGCATCCAGCATAATCTGAATCTGAGTAAGATAACAACTTGATTCCACCATCGTTTGGATTCCAAATTCCCATATTTATTGTGTGTTTAAGATATTTGATAATTCTCTTTGCTGTTACTAAACGAGATCCCTTAGGTTGAGCTTGAAATCTTGCACACATTCTGTTAAGGGTGAATTTATACGATTCATAACGTTATATTCTATGGTATTTTCCCCCGTATTTGTATGAATTTGCATAAGAAACGACTGTTTAATGGAAATATTGAGCAAATGATATTTTAAATGAGTTAATCGCAAAATAGGTTGATTTTGGTGCTTTAATTGTGATTTTATGATTATTTGAGCATTATTACATTTTGCGATGTTTTTATGTGTTATAGATACATGTTTGAGGCTCAAAAGATTATCGAAAGTTGATTAAGTTCGAGCTAATTGATGGTAAAAGAGATAAAGATCAAAAAAATCAGAATTCGATTATATCAAACTGGCTTCCAGGTTCCGTCCAGTGGACGGGCGTCTGATGAAGTGAACGAGCGTCCAGGGATGGGAAGTTGATTCAGGAAATTTGGACGCAGGAGTGGACGCTGGATGGACGAGCGTCTGATCATGACTCGGCCCGATTCGAAGTTTATTTGAAGAGTGGACGGGCGTTCAAGGATCCAGATGGGCGTCCGGTAGCCGACTTTCTTTGAACCGACTTAGAAATCTATATATAGGCGGCTGTTTCTCAACCCTAAAGAGACCATATACTCATTATTCAAACCCTAAACCTTGGGGCGGCTTTAGGCTGCGTTTTTCTCCTTTTTATTCCAGTTTTTATGCACTTTAAATTTAGGTTAAATTAGTTACCTTTTTATGCAATGTTTCTGCAAATTTGAGTTGCTGAGGATGTTCAGAAGCTAAAAGCTTCATCAAACGAGTATTGTGAAGCCATCCAACAATTGTTGATTTCATTTTCATCGATTATACTATGAGTTTTTATTAAAGGTTGTTTCCTTATTCATGTTTAATGTGTTTAATTGCTTTTACATCGGAAGATATGCATGTGTTGATTGTTTATTGTTGATGGAAATCTTAATAAACCTTAGATCACCATGAATAAGAATAGTAATTTGAATATATCATAACGGAAGTTAATAGGTTTAATTGCTAGATTATAAACGTAAAGTTTGCACCTTTGGTTAGAAAACGCGTTAATCTTGCATTGGAAGATAATAGATTAATAGATGAACTTTCTAAGGAATTAGGGTTCATATTTAGATAAGGTGAATCACAACCTAGATAAAAACCACAATATAATCGAGATAGGAAATCAATGCTTGTTGGATAGGTGGATCAATCCTCGTTTGTTCGTTATACACTTGATTTAAATCCTTAAAACTTGAATTTGTTTAGTTAGTTTACTTTTATTTGCATCTTAGATTAGTTAGGTTCGCAACCCGTATTCTTCCTAGCTTTGGACTATATCCTCTGTCTTGTTTTATTTTCTGTTTTGTTTTGTTTTATTCGCTGTTTAGATTAGTTTCGTGACATAGTTTAGGTTAGACAAAAACTAGAATCACAATTGTTTAGTTCCCCGTAAGATCGACCCGGCATTAACCACTATTACTACGATCCTTATACTTGAGGTTAACCGGATTATTACTTGTTTGTTTTGTGTTAATAAAATCCGTGACAAGTTTTTGGCGCCGTTGCCGGGGAACCGGACGGTTGTCTAGTTTTGTTTTTCGTTTTTCTGTTTGTTTTTGTTTTTCCTGTTTCTATTTCGTTTCAAATTCCTGTTTTTAGTTGATAAACGTTTAGGTAATTAGTCAATTAGGGTTTTAGCTTAGGGTTTAAGGTTCTCTTGTGATTAGTTCTCTGCTCTTCTCTTCTGTCTTACCTTCCCTTCTTTTCTGCAATTTTTCTGATTCTGTTATGATTTTCCCGCTACCAAATGGGCGTTTGGGAAATTGGACACCCGTCCGCTGGAAAATTATCAATTCTGTTCTGTTTTTATTCACTTAGACGAGCGTCCATAAAATTTGGACGCCCGTTCAAGTATTCTTCCTTTCAGACGAGCGTTTGGACCACTAAACGCCCGTCCAGTCCAATTTCCACCCGGACGCCCGTCCAAACCCTTGGACGTCCGTCTGGTCCCTTTTTCTTCAATAATTTTGTTTCCTTTTCTTTTCTTTAGGTTTTTAATTTTTAGTTTAGGCATTTAATTTCTTAGTTTTTAGGCTTCGTTTCACTTGTTTTTGGTCCGGTTTATGCAAACTCGGAGTCAAAAAGGACCGTTATTATACACCCCTGACCCCGAGCGAACCGTAGTCCGGCCAAACGGCGGATTTTCCGTTCGCGGTTCGCGAGACGAGCCGAGCAAGATCTTGAAGATCAACTAGCCAAGGAAATCACCGATTTTGTGATAATGTCCGCTAATAATAGGCGTACGTTGGCGAGTTACGCCGGGCCGGGCGAAGTCAAAGTCAACCCGGCTATTGTTATCCCGGCCATTACGCACAAACCTTTGAGCTAAAGCCGGGACTTATCCGGATGATGCAGCATGCATCAATCTTTCATGGCTATCAATCAGAGAATCCGCATACCCACTTACATACATTCTTAGAGATATGCGGTACTACACGCATCCAAGGAGTAAATGAGGATGCGATCAAGCTTAAACTGTTTCCTTTTTCTTTGAAGGGAGAGGCTAAAGAGTGGTACACCTCTCTCCCCTCCGAATCTATCACCACCTGGGCCGAACTCGAGAGAGAGTTCTTGAGTCAATATTTTCCACCTTCAAAGACGGCCCAATGTTTAAATGAAATATTCACTTTCTATCAGAAAGAGAATGAATCCTTCTTCGAATGTTGGAAGAGATTCAAATCTCTTCTTAGAAAGTGTCCCCACCATGGCTTGCCACTGGAAAGGCAAGTCAACACCTTCTTTAGTGGATTGACCGAGCTCACCAAAGGCATGGTCAATAGTTCTTCTGGTGGGGCATTTCTGAAGAAAACACCTGAAGAGGGATGGGCATTGTTTGAGGACATTGCAAAGTATAACTATGCCCCCTCTTATCAAGCAATACAAGCACCTCCTCCTCCCAAGGTTGAGGAAGTCAATTTGCAAAGTTTGATCGCCATCTTTGCGAAGCGAGATGGCAACACCTCAAGTTTCAAATCCGATAAATCAAACTTCTTCTTTTCCACAGAACCCTCAGGTTCTGTACTGCGAAAACTTCTGTCAGACTGGCCATATGAATGGCCAGTGTCAATTTAATCCCTCTGCACCTTATCAAGTGAATGCTGTTCATGATTATGGACAGTACAATCAAGTCACATGTCAGAATTGTGACGAGGTGGGGCACACTTCTAGATTCTGTCCTATGAACGGGCAGAATGCTGAAGTGAATGCATTCTATGGCCAGAACAATCAAAGGATCAATCAGTTTTCTGGCCAGAATAATTTTCAAAACCAAGGGTTTAGTCAACCTTCAAGTTTTAATCCTAATTCGAATTTTAATTCGAATCAAAATTTCAATAGAAACCCTGGTTTTAATCAGAACCAAAATTCAAAATTTTCCAATCCTACTCAAAGGTTCAATCAGAATTGGCCCGCCAATTCTAATTCTGCAGTCCAAAGTCGGCCCAGCCAGCCCTATTCTCCAAATTTCCAAAACTCTCAAGGCCCCTCCCAATCTACTAATCTTGAAGCTAAATTGGAGGAGCAAAGTAGATCAATGAAGAATCTTGAGAGACAAATTGGGCAACTGGCTGAAAATTTAGCTTCTAGACCCCCAGGGCAGCTGCCCAGTTTCACCGAGAAGAATCCAAAGGGTGGTCAAGTTGCTCAGGCTGACTTGAACAAAGGCCCATGTACTGACCTCGTGCCATCAATTCAATACGGTAAAGAGGAGGCCAGTGCAATGAATCTGAGAAGCGGTACTCAAGTTAGTGGTCCTTCCCATCAGGGAAACCACTAGCCCCTCCCCGCCATTGATAAGGCGGAGGGAAGCCGAGCACCTACACTCCCCTCAACCGCAAGAGAAAACTCGGGTGGCTGATCCCCGGAGAGGTGAAGAAGTTGGTGATCCTCAAGTGGCTGATCCCGAGGACCGAAAAAGCAAGCGAAAGTCGGAGGCCGATCCCCGACTACAAAAAAAAAGCCGAAAAAGTCGTTCGCCGGAAAAATCGGAAGACAAAGTGTAAGTGCATCCTCAAAGAAAGTCTTTTCGAGAGTGACCTTAAGAAGCTTCCATTTCCACCGAGAAAGAGCAACATTCCCTTGAGTGAGGACAAAAAGTACGAAAAGGTGCTGAACCTTTCGAAAAATACTCAGGTAAATCTTCCATTATCAGAAGTCTTGGTCGAGATGCCTAAGTATACAAAATTCATCAAGGATGTTGTGTCTTCGAAAAAGAAGTTAGCGAAGCATGGAAAGGCAAATTGGTGAGGATTGCTCCACGATTAATTATGAAGACTTACCAATTAAAAGAGGTCACCCTGGCAAGTTCGTACTTACGGTATTAATGGGAGGTCTAGTCTTCCCTAATTCTTTGTGTGATCTAGGTGCCTCTATAAGTCTTATGCCAATGTCTGTATGCAAACAGCTCGGTTTACAAAGCCTTCTAGAACCCATTACTACGAGTCTACAATTCGCTGATAGATCTTCTAAAAAAGCTTCAGGGATCCTGAAAGACGTTTTGGTTCAGATAGATAGATTTACCTTTCCAGTTGATTGGTATGTTTTAGATATGGAGAAAGATGAAAACGTCCCCCTGATTCTTGGAAGACCTTTCTTATCTACAGCTAGAGCCCTCATCGATTGCGATGGTGGGCAAGTGACTATCCGAGTTGGTGATCAAGATGTGAGTTACAATGTCTTAAAGTCCATTCAAGTACCCTCTGGCCCTACAACCGGCTTTTCCATTGATTATATGATGGATGACTTCACCGATTATATGGATAAGCAAGTCATGGCTGTAGAAGCTGAATATGAGCGATTGGTTGATAATCTAAATACCCATGGTGTGGTCAATCTAGATCAATTAGCAGTGATTTTGAGGAAGAATTGTTGGAAGGAGAAGCTTTGGCGGTGGGACCACGAGTAAACTCGGTGATATTGAGTTGAAAAGTGGAGATCTCAAGTCGAGTTTAGAAGACCCCCCGCATTTGGTGTTGAAGCCGTTGCCTAAACATCTTAAGTATGTGTTTTTAAGAGAAGGTGACAAGCTTCCATTGATTATATCTGCCAAGCTTTCTCGTTTAGAGGAGATGAAACTAATCAACGTCTTGAAGAAAAATGAAAAAGCGTTTGGTTGGCAGGTAGGAGATATCAGAGGGATATCTCCGGACATCTGTATGCACAAGATCAAGACGAATGAGGGTGCAAAATGTGTTAGACAGCCCCAGAGGAGGCTCAACCCTCATATGCAAGAAGTCGTTAAAAAGGAAATCATCAAACTTCTGGACATGGGAATCATTTATGCCATCGCGGATAGTGAATGGGTTTCCCCGACTCAAGTAGTTCCCAAGAAAGAAGGAATTACGATTGAGAAGAATGAGAAGGGAGAGGAAATAGCATTGAGACTTGTCACTGGTTACAGAGTCTGCATCGATTATAGAAAGCTCAATGAGGTAACCATGAAAGATCACTTTCCCCTTCCATTCATTGATCAGATGCTTGAGCGTCTGGCGGGACACGCATTCTACTGTTTCCTAGATGGATATTCAGGATACTTCCAGATACCCATTGATCCAGCTGACCAAGAAAAGACCACATTCACCTGCCCATATGGCACATTCGCTTACAGGCGAATGCCATTTGGTCTCTGCAATGCCCCAACTACATTTCAACGATGTATGCTAACTATCTTTGACGGGCTTGTAGAAAAGTGTATGGAGATTTTTATGGACGATTTTTCGGTTTTTGGTCAGTCTTTTGATGATTGCCTTGACAATCTTGATCAAGTGTTATCCAGATGTGTAAAAAAGAACTTAGTACTTAATTGGGAAAAATGCCATTTCATGGTAGATGAGGGAATAGTTCTTGGCCACAAAATCTCCGCCCAAGGTATAGAAGTTGACAGGGCAAAAGTAGAAGCTATCGAAAAGATGAGCTATCCTAAGAATGTGCGTGAAGTGAGAGGCTTTCTTGGACATGTCGGTTTCTACGTAAGATTCATTCAAGACTTCTCCAAGATAGCCAAGCCCCTATCCACTTTACTAAAGGAAGACGTTGAGTTCAATTTTGATGAGAGCCGCAAGCAAGCGTTTGAGGAGCTTAAGGATCGTTTAATATCTGCTCCAATTCTTATATCGCCCGACTGGAACCTACCTTTTGAGCTTATGTGCGACGCATCAAACTATGTTGTTGGTGCTGTTCTAGGACAAAAGATCAAGGGGAAGTTCCAGCCTATCTATTACGCCAGTCACACATTGAACCCCTCTCAAGTTAACTATACCACTACTGAAAAGGAACTTTTGGCCGTAGTCTTTGCTATGGACAAGTTTCGTAGTTACTTATTAGGAGCTCAAGTGATTGTGTGGACTGATCACGCTGCTTTGCGGTATCTGATGACTAAGAAAGAGGCCAAACCGCGCCTACTACGTTGGATACTGATCCTACAAGAGTTTGACGTTCAAATAAAGGACAAAAAGGGCTGTGAAAACGTAGTGGCTGATCACGTTTCAAGGATGCTAAGTGAGGAAAAGGATGATCCACATGATATAGATCTTTACTTTCCTCTAGAGAACATTATGTTGATAGACGGTTGTCCTCCTGATGTTCCATGGTATTCTTCCATTGTAAATTACCTTCATGCCCGATATCTCGATCCAGAATTGTCTTATCAGGAGAAGAAAAAGTTCTTCTCTGATTTGAAATCATTCATTTGGGATGTACCTTATCTTTTTAAGATCTGTAAAGATGGTTTGCTTAGGAGATGTGTTCCTGAATCTGAGCAACGGGATATTATTGAGCAATGCCACAGTGGACCCACTGGAGGTCACTTTGGTCCGTGGAAAACCGTTGCTAAGATCTTCCAATCCGGTTTCTATTGGCCTACGATCTTTAAGGATACAGAAGCTTTCTGTAAAGCTTGCGATAGATGCCAAAGAACCGGTACTCTGACAAGGCGTTTTGACATGCCAAAGAACCGGTACTCTGACAAGGCGTTTTGACAAAGCTTGCGATAGCTTGCGAGGTCTTTGATGTATGGGGTATCGATTTTATGGGACCATTCCCATCATCTTGCGGTAACAAATACATTTTAGTCTGCGTAGACTACGTGTCTAAATGGGTGGAGGCTCAAGCCACTCCTCACAATGATCATAAGACGGTCATGAAATTTCTAAAGAAAAATATCTTTGTGCGGTTTGGATGTCCACGCGCCTTGATTAGTGATGAAGGGACACATTTTTGCAACCGACCCCTGGAGAAAGTTCTTGAAAAGTATGGTGTCCGGCACAAAATTGGCACACCATACCATCCTATGACGAGTGGTCAGGTTGAAAGGAGCAACCAAAGTATCAAGAAAATCCTGGAAAAGACGGTCAACAGTCATAGGAAAGATTGGAGTTTGAAGTTGGATGACGTACTATGGGCATACAGAACTGCCTATAAAACCCCTATGGGTACATCTCCATATCAAATGGTCTATGGAAAGCCATGTCATCTCGCCCGTCGAGTTAGAGCATAGAGCTTATTGGGCTATAAAGTTTCGAACTTTGATTCCCAATCTTGTGGGAAACATCGACCGCAAAGGCGATTACATGAGTTAGACGAATTCGGACTCCGGCCTATGAAAGTGCCGGGATTAGTAAAGATAAGATGAAGCTACTCCACGATGCTAAGATTAAGAGGAGAGAATTCCACGTCGGCGAACAAGTTCTTCTATACAACTCTAGGTTACATTTGTTTCCTGGAAAGTTGAGGACACGTTGGTCCGGCCCCTTCGAGATTCTCCAAATCATTCCTGGTGGCATTCTAGAACTTCACGGTTATAGCGGTAAACCGTTTCGAGTGAATGGTCAAAGGTGCAAGCACTACATTGGTGAGACCAAGGAAAAGCCTTTGATTGTTCGTTTCCTCGATATCCTCGGGTGTGGTGCTACAGAAGTCGAAGAATTTGATGTGTTTTCACCCGACCTATTTTCAGAGGATGACGGTAATGGTAAATCTGAAGAAGTTCTAGCTGGTAGTTGGGATATGGAAGAGTATTGGAAGGAGCGTCAACTTAAACATCATCAGAAGACTCAGCAGGAGAAGAAGTCAACCATGGGGAAGTTTAAACGTGTTTGGAAAGCCATCAAAGATCTTACCCCATGTGTGAGATGTCGTTTCGCGCACCACACTACTAATCGAGCTTACACGAGGTAGTGGTGGCGAAAAGTCAAATGGCCTGATCCAGTGAGCTTTAAACGGTGTCGAGCTAACGACATTAACCAAAAGCGCCACTAGGGGCAACCTAGATATCGTTCTTTTAGTTGTTTTTGGTTTATGCTTTGGTAGTGTTAGTATTTAAGTTTAGTTTATTCGAGCTTTTAGCCTTATTAAGTTTTTGTTTTTATCTGTCAGTTAGTTGTGCTTTCTAGATATGGATTTCGGTGTTCAGCTAGAGGAGTTACCTTTCCTTAGGAGGATTCCACTCATTACTGTAGATGACGGACCGGGAGGAACCATTGTTTTGCACGTAGATTTTGACATTAGTACCCGCGTCAAGACGGTCATCTATGTTCTCATTGTTCCCCGTTGTTCGGGAGGTGGAGACTTTACTACTGAGGAGTTACGGGCGGCTCTAGGACGTCCATACACAATCTCGAATGATCCGATGCCGACAGATTTAGCGCTAGTGCCGCAAGCCGAGCATTTTCGAGGTGTTAATGTAGGCTTGGTGAGGATTGGGGTTTGCAAGATGAATATGATTTCCCTCCGGCGATTGACATGCTCCGCCGTCTTATCCGAGTTGTGGATTGGTCGGAAATTTATGAGGACTAGCGTGGTTAGGTTGTTTCGTCGAGCTAACGACGCAAAACAAAAGCGCTTGGTGGGAGGCAACCCACTGTTTTCTATTTGTTTTTATTTATTCTCTAGTAATTTTATGTACTTCGTTTGATTTTTATTTGTATTTTTGAAGTTTTATTTATGTTTAATAAGAAAGTGCAATTTTGAATTTGATTTGTATGGAAATTTTATAATTTTTGCACTTATACTGCTTGGACGCCCGTCCGCTTTGACCAATTTTTGGACGAGCGTCCACTAAGCCTGGACGCCCGTCTGCTTTATTCCCTCCAATCCTGTATGTGATTTAAACTCTTGGACGAGCGTCTAATAAACTGGACGCCCGTCCAGTTCATCGATTTCCCAGTGGACGCCCGTCCACCGAGTTGGACGAGCGTCCAACCTCTTGTCTATATATACCCCCTCCGACAGTGAACCTTCACTTTTCTGAATTTTCAAACGCAAAAACCGACTTTTCCCCTCCTTTTGCCCTAAAATCTTCAATTCTAAACCATTTAGGGCGATTCCAAGTGCTATAGACCGCTCTTGATACCCTCTCTTCGATTTTCATAGCCAAATTCCCCAACACGCCATATTTTAGGAGAATCACCACCCTCATCAGTCTGACTTTTTGGAGAAAAATTCGATTTTGGAGGCCATATTTGTGTTGTTTGGACTCGTTTTCATCTCGATCAGCATCTACTCACCCTACTTGGTAAGTTAGTAACAACTTTTCTAGATTTTATTTACGTTTTTGCGAGTTCGATCTTCGGGTCGGCTCGTTCACTTGAATATTACCTTAATTCGTTTTTTTTTCTTCTGGTTTTGTGTTTCTGTCTGCTCTGTTATGGTGATATGGTGTTGTGATGGGTGATGAATGGGTTGTTTGGTGATGATTATGGTTGTGGTTGGGGTTTGGTTGTTTTGAAATCACGCTTTGGATGTTAAACGGGTATCTTGCTGCGAATTGGGTTTGTTTGGTTTAGTCTAGGCTTGAACAATGGTTCATAAGAAGGCAGTGGTGAAGCGTCATGGTAAGGAAGTAGCCCGGGAGGCCGGGAAGAAGCGTAAAGAATTTGATCCAACCTTAGTTGATCCGAACCGGGGTGTTAGTATTCGAGAGCAACCCCTGAGCCACCCAAACTAGGGCTACCTTAAGAGATGAGCCAACCTCGGATTCTGAGATGGATGAGGATGTGCCATTGGCACGGATGCATAGAGTTCCCCGAGGTGGAGGATCGTCTGGGGCTGAGGACACTGTAGATGCTACCCGGGAAGGGGAACCGGTTGTACCTAGGGCTGCCCAAACTAGAAAGAAAGCTAAAACCGTAGCTCCTATGCCGTTGCCTCGTAGATTCGTGAACCCTAGAGCCCATGATGTTTATACTAAACATTATTTCTCGAGGACAATGTTGATTGAGAGGGCGACATTGGAGGCAAAAGTCGATCCGGATTTTGTTAAGTTGCTTAAGGATCGGAAATGGGATGCCTTGATGACAATCCTACCCACCCCAGTAAATGGCTCCCTAGTTCAGGAATTTTATGCTAATTGCTCGGAAACCGACTTGGGGACGAAGGTAGTTGTGGTTCGATGGGTGGAACTTCCATTTACACCAGAGGTGATTAATCAGAAATACAACTTAGCGGCTTTTGAGGGTCGGGATTACAAGGAGGAGATTGTTCATAGACAGAGTTTGGGGCAGGATCCTTTGGAGGAGTTGAGGTTGCGAGTTTGCCCGGATGTGGCCTGGACATTGAGACCGGGAGGAGACCGGAAGGAGTTGGTTACCACAACCTGGACGGAGGACTGGAAGGTCCAGTGTCGATTTATTCAGAGTCGGTTGTTGCCTAAGAACAACTTGACACATTTTCATATTGGTGACCTCGGCATGCTGTATGCGTTGACGTTTGGCCTAAATGTGGATGTGGGACAAGCTTTATACGACGAGATATCTATCAACAAGAAGGTTTATACGCGGAGCTTGATCGTCCCTCACTTGATTCACAGTCCATGTCTGGATGCCGGTGTGCCTGAGTTTGGAGCCGATCATAGACCGAAGAACCCGAGGCCTATACAGCGAGAGAAGGGTAAGTCCTCTGGTCAGTCTGAGTCGGGGGCACCGCAGGAGCCTGGTTCGTCATCAGCACCGCCGCGAGCATCCTCCCTTCCCACTTTATCTCCCTCAGTCCGGATGAGGTTGAGTATGGCCCACAGTGTCAGGACCTGGATGGAGGATATTCGGACTTCTCAAAACAATATTCTGACGGTTTTGCAGTGTTTGAGTGAGGGCCGGCCTATCCGAGACGACAGAATCTTCGCTCCGAGCGTTATTGATTTCACTTATTCCAATGCGATTGAGCAGGCCATTACGGATGTTCTTTGGGAGTCTGAGTCATCTTCCGAGGAGGAGCAGTCTGATGATTCTGCGGCGCCGGGCCAGACTTGATGTTATTTTCTTTTCTGGTCTTAGATTTTGTTTTTCCTTTGATTCTGATTGTTTTGTCTTGATACTTTTCCTTCTATGATTCGTTGTAATTTTGATGTTGATACTGCTACTGTTTCCGATGGATCATGTAAGCCATAAGGCATCAGTACTTTTCTTTCTAGCTTCTTTCAACTTTTGGATGTATTGAATGTTTTATCTTTTGGTATTACTCGTTTTTGATATCTCTTTTCATTCTGGTATAATCCCCCGTTTTCCCCGAGATGTTTCCGTGTTTGTCAAGTCGTGCAGGTATCTTTTTAGCGGTTTTTTCGAACTACATTTTCTGGTTACGAGTTCTAAGTGTCACTATATAGGCTCCGGCCTGACCGACATTCGAGTAACGCTTGACATCAGCTAAGTCTTTTATCTTTTCTTTAATTCTGCACAACATGAGGACATGTTGATCTTTAAGTGTGGGGGAGGGTAATGAATGACGTGAATCTACACATTTGCTTATATCAATGTGTTTCTATGCAAAATGAGCTAGAATTTTCAAAATTTTCCGACATTTTTGTTTTTGTTTTGTCCCGAGTGAGCAAATGCATATTCTTTGTTCGTTATTTTTATAGTCATCCAAGCTATATATCATATGTTTGATAAGTTAGTCGTTTCACCTGAGATCTATTTTTCACGAGCCATAGTGAATGATGAGCTAATATATAAAGTTATACCCCTTTTGATTAGTGATTTCTGATTTTCTTATAAGTCATGTGCTTAGTGCTACGTATATATATCTTGAGATTTATGATAGTTTGTATTTAGATCCGGAGTATGTTATACTGTGAATATCTAAGGTTTGAATGTGATAAGTGACACGTAACTTCATGTCAAATGAAAAAATTGAGTTTAAATGAAGTAATTGGGTGTGTCGGAAGCTAGTCGATGATTTGAGTGCGATAGGGTATACCACGTATGTCCTATACCACTATGATGACCAAAAGCTCACGGCAGTCAGAAAAAGCTGCCTTATGATTGGAGTAAGATAGGGTATATCTCGAATATCCTATTCTGCTATGACAGGGCAACAGCTCATTCTGATGTGCGTTTAAAAGTGGAAATAGTTGAATCAACTTATATAAGAATTGTTATGAAATGAATGAGAGACTGAGTTATCGTCTATCTTATCCCCAGTAGAAACTGATAGATATGCTGTAGGGATTATCCTCTGAGTATTTCAGAAAGGCCCTAGATATATTCGATCATCCTTTTCGGGATATTCTACGTTTGTAGGGTAAATCTTATAAGTGTCATTTATTGCTAGTCTACGAGGGGGTATTAGCTAGATTTGCTTTGAGTTTCTCGAGTTTGGATTTAGTGGATGTTTTCTATGGCTATGCACACACACTGGTGAACTTTTGATTTATTGGATATGTGTTATATATGTTTAGATGTCTGTTCTTTTCTCGAGCCTTTATCTTGTCTTGTTTTGCTCGGGACGAGCAAAAGCTAAGTGTGGGGGAGTTGTTAAGGGTGAATTTATACGATTCATAACGTTATATTCTATGGTATTTTCCCCCGTATTTGTATGAATTTGCATAAGAAATGATTGTTTAATGGAAATATTGAGCAAATGATATTTTAAATGAGTTAATCGCAAAATAGGTTGATTTTGGTGCTTTAATTGTGATTTTATGATTATTTGAGCATTATTACATTTTGCGATGTTTTTATGTGTTATAGATACATGTTTGAGGCTCAAAAGATGATCGGAAGTTGATTAAGTTCGAGCTAATTGATGGTAAAAGAGATAAAGATCAAAAAAATCAGAATTCGATTATATCAAACTGGCGTCCAGGTTCCGTCCAGTGGACGGGCGTCTGATGAAGTGAACGAGCGTCCAGGGATGGGAAGTTGATTCAGGAAGTTTGGACGCAGGAGTGGACGCTGGATGGACGAGCTTCTGATCATGACTCGGCCCGATTCGAAGTTTATTTGAAGAGTGGACGGGCGTTCAAGGATCCGGACGGGCGTCCGGTAGCCGACTTTCTTTGAACCGACTTAGAAATCTATATATAGGCGGTCGTTTCTCAACCCTAAAGAGACCATGTACTCATTATTCAAACCCTAAACCTAGGGGCGGCTTTAGGCTGCGTTTTTCTCCTTTTTATTCCAGTTTTTATGCACTTTAAATTTAGGTTAAATTAGTTACCTTTTTATGCACTGTTTCTGCAAATTTGAGTTGCTGAGGATGTTCAGAAGCTAAAAGCTTCATCAAACGAGTATTGTGAAGCCATCCAACAATTGTTGATTTCGTTTTCATCGATTATACTGTGAGTTTTTATTAAAGGTTGTTTCCTTATTCATGTTTAATGTGTTTAATTGCTTTTACATCGGAAGATATGCATGTGTTGATTGTTTATTGTTGATGGAAATCGTAATAAACCTTAGATCACCATGAATAAGAATAGTAATTTGAATCTATCATAACGGAAGTTAATAGGTTTAATTGCTAGATTATAAACGTAAAGTTTGCACCTTTGGTTAGAAACGCGTTAATCTTGCATTGGAAGATAATAGATTAATAGATGAACTTTCTAAGGAATTAGGGTTCATATTTAGATAAGGTGAATCACAACCTAGATAAAAACCACAATATAATTGAGATAGGAAATCAATGCTTGTTGGATAGGTGGATCAATCCTCGTTTGTTCATTATACACTTGATTTAAATCCTTAAAACTTGAATTTGTTTAGTTAGTTTACTTTTATTTGCATCTTAGATTAGTTAGTTAAAGGTTCGCAACCCGTATTCTTCCTAGCTTTGGACTATATCCTCTGTCTTGTTTTATTTTCTGTTTTGTTTTGTTTTATTCGCTGTTTAGATTAGTTTCGTGACATAGTTTAGGTTAGACAAAAACTAGAATCACAATTGTTTAGTTCCCCGTAAGATCGACCCGGCATTAACCACTATTACTACGATCCTTATACTTGAGGTTAACCAGATTATTACTTGTTTGTTTTGTGTTAATAAAATCCGTTACACATTCCTACTGCAAATGCTATATCGGGTCTGCTTGTAGTTAGGTAGAGTAAGGATCCAATAATTCCTCTGTATAACTTTTGATCAACATCCTTCCCGTTTTCATCCTTCCCAAGAATAGTTCTTGCACACATAGGTGTTTCAGAACTTCCACTGGTGTCCATACCATACTTGTCGATTAAGTCTTTTGTTTACTTTGCTTGATTGATAAAGATGCCATCTTCCATCTGTTTCACTTATAATCCAAGGAAGTAGTTGAGTTCTCCCATCATGCTCATTTGGAATTTGCTTTTCATCAGATTTGCAAAATTTTCACATAGCTTCTCATCTTTTGATCCAAATATGATATCATCCACATAGATTTGAACTAGCAAAGTGCTTGATCCATCTTCTTGCTTGAATAGTGTATTGTCAATGGTTCCTTTGCTGAATCCATTATTGATCAAGAATTGTGATAGTGTCTCATACCAGGCTCTAGGTGCCTGTTTGAGTCCATAAAGTACCTTTTTGAGCTTGTACACCTTATCTTCTTTTCCCTTAATCTAAAAACCAGGTGGTTTTTCAACATATACTTCTTCTCAAAAGTCCATTCAGAAATGCACTCTTTACATGCATTTTATAGACTTTGAAATCTTTGTAAGCCGCAAAAGATAGGAAAAGTCTTTTTGCTTCCAATATTGCTACTGGTGCAAAGGTTTCATCATAATCTATGAATTTTTCTTGTGAATATCTTTTTGCTACCTGTCCTGCCTTGTTTCTGACAATTTCTCCTTGTTCATCCATCTTCTTCTTGAACACCCATTTTGTCCCAATGATGTTAGCCATGTCTAGTCTATCAACAAGTTACCAGACTTCATTTCTCTCAAATTCAATGAGTTCTTCTTGAATGGCTGTGATCCAATCAACATCTTGGTTTGCATCATCTATTGTCTTTGGTTCCACCTGTGACAGAAAACAAGTTAACATGCTTTCCAGTTGTCTTCTTGTTCTTACACCTGCATGAACATCTCTAATGACTTGTTCTTCTGGATGATCTCTAAGCCAATTCAAATCAGGTTGAAGTTGTGCTTGATTTGATACTTCTTTTGTGTCTATTTGTGGATCATTATTTTGAGTTGGTGGCTCTGCTAGAATGATGACATGTTCATCATCTTGATTTTCAACAGAGTGATTTAGTATACTAGCTTGTACTGTTGTATCCATATAGACTTGTATTTATGTAGCTTCTTCTTCAAGTGTGTGTCAGTCTTCACCACTAGTGTTTGGTTCATTGAACACTACATGAATTAATTTTTCAATCACCAAGGTTCTTTCTTTAGTACCCTGAAAGCTTTTCTAGTATCTGAATATCCCATGAATATTGCCTCTACAGCTTTTTCATCAAAGGTATGTAACTGATTCCTATTCAAAACAAAACATTTAGATCCAAACATACGCAAGTGAGATATGTTTGGTTTTCTTCCATTCCATATTTCACAGAGTGTTTTTCCATGATGTTTATTGATGATAGATCTGTTTTGAGTTAATATGCTGTGTTTGCTGCTTCAGCCCAAAATATCTTTGGTAAGTTTGCTTCTACTATCATTGTTCTAACTTCTTCTTTAAGTATTATGTTCCTTCTTTCTGCTACTCCATTGTGTTATGGAGTTCATGCTGCTGATAATTGATGTAGTACTCCATTTTCTTCACGGTAGGTTCTGATTGCTTCATTTAGGAATTCTGTGCCTCTACCTGATCTTATCTTGATAATCATCAGTTCTTTTTTAATTCTGAATTCTTCTCAACAAATCTGGTAGTTTCTTGAGAGTTTCCCATTTCGTGTTCATGAAAATGGTCCAGGTATACTTGGAAAAGTCATCAACCGTACTTCTTTCCCCTTACAATTACTGGTGTGATTGGTCCAAATAGATCCATATGCAACTTATGTAAGATTCTTGTTGTTGATTGATGTGGCTTTGACTTGAAGGAGCTTTTGATCCATTTTTCCTTTCTGACAAGCATACAAAGACACTCTTTCTCGAATGTTATATCTGGTAGGCCTTCTACTAGTTTGTTATTTGATAACTTGTTGATTGTCTTGAAATTCAGGTGAGTAAGAGTTCTATGCCAAATCCATCTAGGTGATTGTTTGTTCTTAACAACCAGACATGTTTCTTCTTTTGCTGTTTTCAAGTATACCACATACATGTTGTCCCCTATTTTTCCTACAAGTACAACTGTGTTGGTTTGTTTGTGAATCACCTTGCAACCTTCTTTGTTGAAGTGCACATTGTAACCTTTTTCACAGAATTGAATGATGCTTAGGAGATTGAAACTCAATCCCTTGACATATGCCACATTCTGAATCTTCAGGTTGTTCTTTAACATGGTGCCTTCCCCCTTAATCTTGCCAAGGTTTTCTTTGCCTTCAATTGTAACTTTAGGTCCATCAAAAGCTTGGATTCAGTCAACCGTCCTTTACTGCCTGTCATATGTCTGGAACATCCATTGTCTATGTACCAGATATCCTACAAAACAAATTAAGAAAGTTTAGGTACCTAACACTGTTTGGGTCGATACATGTTAGCAGTCATGCCTCATACTCCAAGTGTGTATCCAAAAGATCTTCTCCTTGGAGGGTTGAAGTCATCAACCACATATGTATAAGGCATGGCAAAATAACTTTTAATAGGTTTACGAAAAGTATTCTGATACATTCCTCTACTTTTTGGTGTCTTAGCATACTGTTTCACTTTCCAAAACACAGTAGATGACTTGTTTTCATGTTACCTTTTGTATCCAGGACCATGCATTTTCTGGATTATCCTAAATACACTTGGCTTTGTATGAAATGGGTTTCTCATGTATTTTGGAGTTGGAACATTCCAATCGTCTTCTGAGGGATAAAGTTTGCCCTTACCTTTCAGTATGCCTTTGAATTTAGTAGGCTGGTAAGATGCTTTACTCTGATGTTTCACTGCATTAGTTTTTTACTTCACTGGTGCGGGATGGGCAGTTGAAACTATGGTCTGTCCTTTTCTAAATTTAGGTCCAGTTTTGGTCCTTAGTTCATATCTGCTTTGGCCATTGTTTCTTTTCTCATATTGACTATTATAGCTAAGACCAGATCTGGATCAAACCTTTTTGGGGGATTGTAAGCTGGTGCATTAACTGGTGCGGGGGTGGCTTCAGCTGGTAGGGAAGTTTCCTTAGCTGGTGTGTTAGCACCAGATGAGTGATCATCTGTTGCTTGTTGATCAGTTGAGTGTTCTTCCTTACTTGTTGATTCAGCTTTTAATTTATCCAATCCTTTCTTTAATCTTTTATTTTCCTCTCTCGGATTCTTGCATTCTTGTTATAGAATTTCATGAGTTGTTTGAATTTCTTCAAATCTATTTATGAGATTTTGAATTAGATTTGCAAAGTCTAGTGGTCTAATAGAAGATTGTGCAATGTCACATGTGGATGCATTAGATGAAACTACCCTAGATAGGACCTCTGTTTCTTCAATTTCCTTTGCCATTAGACATAAGCATGCTTTGTCATTGTCTGAGTTGGTGCCTTCAGTGTCATCTGAATCATTGTCTGTGACTCTGCCACATCACTTTCACTGCTGGTTTCAGCCTTTAATGCTTTCATGTTCTTCCTTTTGTCTGATGACTTGTATCTCTTCTTTTTTTAATCTTTGTCTTTTTCTTCTGGACAATCAGCCTTAAAGTGTCCTTTCTTTTTGCAGTTGAAGCATCTGAGTTCAACATATTTTTTCTTGAAGTCTTTGTTGGATGAAGTCTTGTCTTTGAATGAAGAACTTCCCATGTACTGCCTTTTCTTGAATCTGTCAAATCTTTAAATCAGTAAAGCAATTTGCTCATTTAGTTCTTGAGTCTCTTAGCTCGCTGAGATAGTTTCTTTACTTTGCCGTGGTGCAACCAGTGCACTGTCCTTGGGTGGCTCTATTGGTGCACCATCGTCATTGTTTAACTCAAATTCATTAGCTTTCGGTTGAGACATCAGTTTTAGGGTGTCAGTCTGGGCAAGATCTAATGTGCCTCTGAGTACTGATGTGTTGATCTTCCATCTTTTTGGTACACCTCAGAATCTTCAGGCATACTTCTTTTTGTGGATATATGTGCCCAAGTTGTTGTAGTTCACTGATAATACTCAAAAATTTATTATGCATTTGATCAATGGATTCACCTATCTTCATTTTGAAATTTTCAAACATCTGTTTAGCAACAGATAATTTATTTCTTTGATTGCCTCTGATCCTTCATTGACAAGTGCGAATTCGTCCCACATTTCTTTTGTTGTTTTGCAGTCTTTGATCCTCATGAACATATTGCTGTCAAGAGTTTTCATGATCATATCTTTGGCAACAAAATCTAGATTTTCTCACATACTATCATCTTTTGTTTTTCAATAGGTTTACCTTGATCAGGCTGTGGTTTCCACAGTCATGATCTTGATAACATTCTTATTTTGTATTCATCAAAATTTTTAACATTGAAAACACGAATTTTAAACATAATGTTTGAAGTCTCCATAATGAAATTGTATAAGAGATACTTAAAACTTTTGAAAATACATTGAGAAAATTATGATCTCCTTGATACCAAAAATCAGATCTGAACAGGTAATGATACAAAGAACACTGCTCAGCTACCAATTGTTGGTCCCAGAGAAGGGTGGAATATAGTCAAGGGGTGAATGACTATATTTTGAGTTTAAAAACTTTAAACTATAGGAGTTGTGAAAACTTTTCTGATGAAAATCTTTTGTACATCGGAATATTAAAACCCTTCTAAAACTTATTTTAAAACCACTTAAGCAATCACAAGCATATAAATAAAGTAATAAAAGTAAATGCTGTAAGTAAATAGCACAAGGTTTATAGTGGTTCAGGGTGGTGTAATCCTTTAGTCCACTCTTCTCATGTGATGATTGGAGGAAATCACTAATGTTTTTCACCAATACAATAGTATGATTGTCCTTGGCTACACAAGCTTCACAATCTCAAGACTATCACTCCCTAGCTACAAAAGCTTCAGTGACTCAGTCTTCAACACTGCTCATTGAGAACAAATCCTTCAACAACTATCACAAAAGGTTGAAATTCCTTCTTAGACGATCTGATTCATTTGCTTCAGTTGGATGTGAATTGAATTCACAATGGCTTGATAAGACTTAGTACTTGATATAGATTAGATGCTCTGTTTTTTGAGTTTGACCTTCTGTATATGTCTTTTAAGTTCAGAAAGAAGGATTGTGAAATTGATAGAGTTTCAACACTTAGAGTTCTTGGGGTTCAATCGTTATTGATCATTGATATATTTCTCTTCTTTTTTCTTTCTATCAATGCCTTCTATTTATAGCCTTGATTTCCTTGATTTGAAATTTTGTCCGATGGCTATTTAATGTGGAGAATAATCATTGATTCTTACTTGATTTTATTCTCCTTGATTTCAGTGATCTGGATTTTCTTCAAATGTTCCTCATAAAATCCGTCCTTGATTGTTTCTGCATTAATTGCTTGATTTCCTTATTTTATACATTTCCAATCAAATATAGACAATATACTTGACTTGGCTGCTGCTTAGCCGGTCCAGTGAATCTTTTACTTATCTACTGGTCACTAGGCTGCTATAGGCTGCTCTAAGTATGCTGCTTCATTTCTGCTTATACTAATCTGCTGGTACTGATGCAGCTGATACAACTTTACTTCATTGATCCTTATTTTGTGTGAGATCAGTGCACACCATATTTTAAAATAGATTTCATCACTTTTATTATGTATCTTAGACATATCCAAGGTCATCACAGACTTCCCTGGTTATAAGTCAGACCATAAGTCTTCACTTTACTCAGCTGGTACTTGGTTGTCTTTACTCAGCTGATCTTCTGTCCTTTAATTCACTGAGCCGTCCTACCAGACTAGTACATTGTTTGTCTAACTGAACTTATACAACATGTCAGACTCTAAGTAAATTCTTATACAGACATTACTAACTTATTTCAAGCTTTCTATAACAGCTAGTATGACTATCATCAAACCATATAAAATGTTCCTAACAGAAAGAATTATGGACTCACAACTGTATGTCATGGTTTGGTACATAATCGAGACATTGGACTATGTTGAATTTGTGAAATACAATAAAAAACGAAAATACAATAAAAAAACGAAAGAAAGAATTCGGAAGATTTTTAGTCAAAGAATAATTCAAGAGTTAGTTTAAAATTCTACTAATTATAGGGTATTCATGACTTCATAAACCTCATGAATCGGTTAGAAGTAAGTTACAAACTATTATAACATAATCTAACTTAATAACCATTTTCTGCCTATAGCTACTCAGCAGGCTGCTGAGTCTTCAAGTGATCGGCTGAGTCTTCAGAATTCAACTGACTTGCACTCAGCACTTTTTTCAGCACATATACTATAACACCCCTATCAAGCTAAGAATGGAACATGATAAGCTTGCACTCAGCACTTCCTTCATCTTCTGGAACATTGAGATATCTTTGAGATTCCTAGTTTGTCTTGTAGATATGAAAAAATAGGTGCATCTATGATGACGGTTAAAATATACCTATTTATGTCATCAATTATAACCTTAAATCGGAGTTAATTATATATATTTCATATTAAATCACGTGTTTATATTTATTATTTAACGATAAGTGATTATTAATGTGATAATTGGTATTTAGCTGTTTTTATTATAAAAGAGCAATTAATTGTGTGATAAATACTGATTTTTGCAGATCATAAAGAATCGGGAAGATAATTATCACGCAATCGAGAAATCTCAAGATAAAAGAGAAGAAAATCGGAGCGTTGAAGAAAAGATTAATCAGATCAATTCAAAAGCATGGAGTGGGGAACAAGTCAGACGAAGCAAATTTGAAAACGCGTAAAGAGGGAGGCTCGGTCGACCGAGCCATGCCATTCGGTCGACCGAGCGTGTAGGTTCGGTCACCCGAGCCTAAATTGATAAATGCATGTCAATCTTCTGGATTCTACCTATGTCGGCTACAACTCCTATATAAACAGCAGCCACGATGCTGAAAAAGACACACCACTACAACACAAAACAATTCATACAATTTTAGCTTTTAAGTTTTAGTTTTCTTTTCTTCATGTTCTTTCATTGTGGATTCGTCGGATTCTCCGATTAGGGAGCGCATTGAAGAGTGGGAGTCACTCTCGTCTTCGAGGGTATGACTATTCAATTATGCAATCTTTATTCGTATATCTGATGTATTTTATTATGGAGTAGTTTTTCTTGTATTGATTGCGTGATGTAGATTAATTTACGAACCCATGTGTTTAGGTTAGAAACGTTAAGAAGTAATCATGATTTGTTCCGACACAAAACTGTGTTCGGTCGACCGAGACATGTCATTCGGTCGCCCGAGTGCTGTCGTTTGATGTGTAGGGCAATATTATGATCGGCTTCGACTACGTCAGATTCTCTGAATTGGAATTAAAACGAGTAATTAAACCTAATCAACTTAGTTATTCGTCATCCTAATTTAACATGAAACCCAAAAGGTGATTGTTACTTAGGATATAGATTGAATCGGCATCTAAGAAGTACGCCTTACCCTAGGAATGTTGCTTAGATGAGGTTACGGTTTATACCGGCATCCCTAGTTTCGTAATTGTGTCAGAAGTTATATGAGATGGAGGCATTAAAAAGCAAAGTCACGTAATGGAGGCACGTTGATTTAGAGGGCCTAACCGGAACTAAATCTACCTTAAGGGATGACTCCCGTAGTCGTAATAATTAATTTTTAACGTTTGTTTTGTCTCGTTATCATCCCAATTCACATGGGGGAGTTATAATCTACTAGCGTAATCAATACTATTTGTTTAGATAATATCAACCGTATTATCCGTGTTTTAGTAGTCTTTAGTTTGTCTTTGTGGTCTTTTGTGTCTTGTGGTTGTCACTATTTTATTTACTGCATTTAGTTGGTCGTAGACCGCCTTTTTAATTTAGTTCTAATAGGATAAAGTTGTGTTTTATTTGTGCCGAGTCTCTCGTGGGATCGACCTCGACTCTATCCGGCTATACTACAATTGAACCTAGTTCTCTTGCTAGTGTGTTAGTAGGCATCGAGTTAATAATTTAACTTGACCTCCATCAAGTTTTTGGCGCCGTTGCCGGGGACTCGAGTCATTAAATTAAAATATAGCTTATTTTGTTAGAACTGGATTCGTGAATATTCTATGAATAAGAGTCTGTATATTAAAACAGTGTCGTAAAATAAAAAAAAACAAAAAAAAAAAAACGTTCGGTCGACCGAGAATTTATTTTCTTTTTTGTTTCTGATTCTGTACTAGTTTTAAAATATTCTGCTTCTGTTTTATTTACGTTTTCTTTTCTCAAACTTATTACGAGTCTGTTTTAGTTTTATTTAGTTAGTTAAAGGCCTAGCCTTTACTAGTGATTAATTGTTTTATTGTTGTTTATTATTTTATAGTACGCTACTCGGAAATCGAAGGAACCGCTTGAGCCATATAATCGATAGAGAAATTTGCAAGAAGGAATAGGAAGTTAGCTAGGGAACTGGCTAAGCAAGGAGAAGAGGATCCAAATCTTGAGGAAAGCGAGCAAGGAGTGGAAGAAGAACATACAACCGATCATTCTGAACATTCTGAATCTGAAACAGAAATGGAAGGCAATCCGGTCAATCCAAACCAGGTACCTAATCCTGTTATTAATCCTGTTATCAATAATGCCAATAATGTGAATGCAAATGCTAATAATGAGAACCAAGCCCTAGTTCAAGGAGCGAGGCGCACTTTGCAAAGTTATGCAACGCCCACTATTGAGCAATTCATTCCCGCTATCGTAGCACCGCAAGATGCTGCGGAAGTCTATCACCCTAGGCCTAATGTAATTCAAATGGTGACCAATTATTCTACTTTTCATGGAGTCCAAAACGAGGATCCTGGTGTTCACGTGACGAATTTCTTGGAAATTGTTAGCACGGTGAAACCAGAATTAATCCCGGAGGGGAACATTCGTCTTAAGCTTTTCCCTTTCACTTTGAAAGATAAAGCTAAGCAATGGCTTCTCTCTTTAGAGGCTGGATCTATCACTACTTGGGAACAATTGTTGCAAAAATTCATGAATAAGTATTTCCCCTTGGGAAAAACCTTTAAGTTACGCCAAGACATCCTAGGATTTAAGCAACAACCTGGGGAGAGTTTTGATCAAGCTTGGGAGCGTTTCAAGGAAGCTATGTGGAAGTGTCCTCATCATGACATCTCTCTTTGGCTTTTAATGCAAACTTTTTACCATGGGTTGAGAGAGACTGAGAAAATCAGAGTAGATGCCTCCAACAATGGAGCGTTTGTTCTTTTATCTCTTGAGGAGGCACAAGGGAAGATGGAGCAAATAGCGATGAATAGCCAGTGGGGAGGCAATGACATAGCTACTGTAAAGATGGCCGCTGACATATTTGATGATAGTGCATCTACCAGAATCTTAGAACAACTTTCTGTCATCAACAATAAGGTAGATGGGATGCAAGAGAGGATGACAAGAGTAGAGAAAGGGGCTGGAATCGAGGTAGCACCTCAAAGTGATAATGCTGGTACTGAAGAAGCCAATTATATCGGGGGAGCGTACATGCCTAATCATAACCATCCTGGATTCCGATATAGTGACATTAATGCAGGAGAAAGGCCTAAACCGCCTACCACTTATGTACCACATCAAACTAAAACTTTTGGTTGGGAAGCTGCGATAGAAAAACTGAGTAATGTCGTCACTGACAATATGGGACAACTTTCAAAATCTATGGCTGATTTAGCCACTAACTTTAGCCAATATTGTCAGAAGACCGATGCTAAGTGACCAATCAAGAAGCTCTAGTCCAAAATCTCACTCACCAAATAGGACAACTAGCTGAGCAAGTCTCAACTAGACCTCCTGGAGGGTTGCCAAGCAACACTGAGAAGAACCCTAAGGATTTGAATGCGATCATGACAAGAAGTGGAAAAGAGGTAACTCCACCATCGTTGCAAGAGAAAGAGAAAATCACAAAGAATAAGGATGGTGAGCCAAGCAATGAAACTAATACTTCCGAGTCTTTGCCTAAGCAAAGAACGTATAAAGAACCAGCTGGCCCTAGAGTTGAACTTTACGATAATAAGTATCCAATTTTCACTGATGTCGATCCTTCAAATCTACCTTATCCTCCACCAAAGCCGAAGCCTAAGTTTGATAATAAGAGGTATAAGAAGTTCGTGGATATGTTTAGTATGTTACAAATCAATATACCCCTAGTTGAGCACTAGCTGAAATGCCTGAGTACACCAAGTTTTTAAAATACGCCGTCTCAACTAAAAGGAAACTTCTAGATTTAGAGACCATATGCCTTAATGAGGAGTGCTCAGCCATTCTTCAACATAAGTTACCCCCAAAATGCAAAGATCCGGGAAGTTTTCTCATTCCCTGCACCATAGGTAACGTATGTTTAAACAAAGCTTTGTGTGATCTAGGAGCTAGCGTGAACTCCGATGCCACTATCTATTTTTCGGAAGCTAGGCATGAAAGATCTAAAGAAGACCTCAATCACACCGCAATTAGCTGACCGTTCGTCAAGGAACCGTGTGGAGTGGTTGAGGATGTGCTTTGTAAGGGTTGAAAAGTTTGTATTTCCTGTCGACTTTGTGGTATTAGATATGGAAGCTAACTACGAAGTGCCCTTGATATTAGGGAGACCTTTCATGGCCACTAGTAGAACGCTAATTGATGTTTACAAGGGCGAGTTAGTGTTAAGAGTGAATGAAGAGAGAGTTGCATTCAATGTCTTCGACACTATGAAGCAACCTGATGATGGAGAGGATGCATGTTTCATGTTAGATTCCATTGATAGGATCGTTCAAGAATTTCAACAACATGAAAGTATAAAGGATTTCTTGGATGTTGTCTTAGAAGAAGAAGATGAAGTCAAGTACGTGAGTAGTGAGGAGGAGAAGATGATATGGCCAGGATGTAGTAGAGGGACCCCAAGGCCTGTAGAGGAAGTAAGTGCTTCGGAGATTGAAAGATTCTATCATAGACCAACGTGGCATAAGTACTTTGAACTCAAACTCACTGGTCAAAAGTTGAAGACCTCTTTGGAAGAACCTCCCACAAATTTGACTTTAAAACCTCTTCTTGCGAATTTGAAGTATGTATTTCTTCAAGATGAGACTTTTCCGCTAATTATATCTTCTTCCTTGACGGACTTACAAGAGGAGAAACTAATGAGAGTTCTGAGAGAGTACCGCGGAGCATTTGGATGGACCATAGCTGACGTTAAGGGCATTAGTCCTAGCGTATGTATGCACAAGATCCGTGGACCCTGAAAAGAAAGCGGTTGCACAACCTCAGAGGCGTTTAACCCCCCAATTAAAGGAAGTGGTTAGGGATGAGGTTATAAAAATGCTAGAAATGGGAATTATATTTCCAATTGCTGATAGCGAATGGGTAAGCCCTATCCACGTAGTTCCCAAGAAGGGAGGATTAACGGTGCAAGCCAATGAGTTGAATGAGCTAATTCCTGTGAGGCTAATCACCGGTCATCGAGTATGCATAGACTTTAGGAAACTAAATGATGCGACTCGTAAGGACCATTTTCCTCTTCCCTTCATCGATCAAATGCTCGAGAGACTGAGCGGGCATGCTTTCTATTGTTTTCTTGACGGGTATTCGGGATACTATCAAATCCACATCTCGCCCGAAGATCGTGAGAAAACAACGTTTACATGCCCATATGGGACATTTGCGTATAATCGAATGCCATTTGGATTGTGTAATGCCCCCGCGACATTTCAACGATGTATGATGTCATTATTTGCGGATATGGTGGAAGATTTCTTGGAAATCTTTATGGACGATTTCTCCGTGTTTGGAGACGATTTCGATTCATGTCTCACACATCTAGCACGAGTATTGAAGAGATGTGAAGAGACTAATCTTGTGCTTAACTGGGAGAAGTGTCATTTGATGGTTACGGAAGGTATAGTACTAGGCCACCGCATATCAATGAACGGTATAGAGGTGGATAGAGCCAAAGTTGAGGTGATCGAGAAACTACCTCCACCTACTAATCTTAAAACTTTGCGAGGTTTTTTAGGCCACGCCGGATTTTATCGTAGGTTTATCAAGGACTTTTCCTTAATCTCTAGACCTCTTACCGAATTATTGGCCAAGGATGTGCCATTCGTGTTTTCTAATGAGTGCATAAAAGCTTTCAACGAAATAAAAAGTAGACTGATCACTGCACCCGTTCTGGTCGCACCGGATTGGGATCTTCCGTTCGAACTGATGTGTGATGCAAGTGATACTACTGTTGGCGCCGCTTTGGGTCAAAGAAAAGATAAGATCTTTAGACCTATTTATTATGCAAGCCGGACTTTGAATGCTGCCCAAAGAAATTACGCCACAACGGAGAAGGAGCTTTTGGCCGTTATCTTTGCTTTTGACAAGTTTAGATCTTACTTAGTGGGATCTAAAGTCACTGTGTGGACTGACCATGCGGCTCTTAAGTATCTCCTAGCAAAGAAAGATTCAAAGCCTAGATTGTTGAGATGGATTCTACTGCTGCAAGAATTTGACGTAGAAATCCGAGATAAGAAAGGAAGTGAGAACGTGGTGGCCGATCATCTATCGCGCTTACAATTAGGGGATGGTGAGGAATTACCTGAGATAGGAGAATCTTTTCCTGATGAACAACTTTTCTCCATCACCACCATCAGGGGACATGATGATTGTGCTGCAGTTTCTTCACGAATAGAGGTTGTGAAGGAGAAGAAGCAACCGTGGTTTAGTTTGTTTGTTAATTATCTATCCGCAAAGTACCTACCACCGAATCTCACTGTCCAAGAAAGGAAGAAATTCTTTAAAGATCTTAGACACTATTATTGGGATGAGCCTTATTTGTTTAAGCTAGCATCTGATAATATTTTTCGAAGGTGTGTACCCGAAGAAGAGTATAATGATATCCTGAAGCATTGTCATTCTTATGAAGTTGGAGGACACTACGGGGGAGAGAAAACTGCGGCCAAAGTTCTCCAATGTGGTTTTTATTGGCCGACATTGTTTAAGGATGCACACCAATATGCAAAGGCATGTCATTCTTGTCAAATGACAGGAAATATTTCACGAAGGAATGAGATGCCACTTAAGAGCATCTTAGAAGTTGAACTTTTTGACGTTTGGGGAATAGATTTCGTTGGACCTTTCACTTCATCATTATCTAACCGATATATCTTAGTTGCTGTTGATTATGTATCCAAATGGGCTGAGGCCATTGCTTCCCCTACTAACGATGCTAGGGTTGTGGTTAGATTCTTGAAAAAGAATATTTTTACAAGGTTTGGGACGCCTAGGGCGATTATAAGCGACAATGGTAGTCATTTTTGTAATAAACCTTTTGAAAGGTTGATGATTAAGTATGGGGTTCGACATAAGCTAGCAACCGCATATCACCCCCAGACTAGTGGACAGGTAGAAGTCACCAATCGAGAGATAAAGCGTATCCTGGAGAAAACTGTCAATACGACCAAAAAGGATTGGTCGATACGTTTAGATGACGCTTTATGGGCTTATAGGATGTTAAGGCCATATTTATATGATTATTAAGGGTTTATTTCATTATTATTTTCCCCACATTTGCATAATTTACATGAGAATTAAGGGTTTAAGTGTAATTATTTAATAAAGATGATTTTAAGATGATTGTATGCAAAATTGATGATTTTAAGTGTTGATTTAATGGAATTATTATTATTTGGATTTTATTACATTTTTGCATTGTTTATTTATCATGTAGGTGTTGATTTTCGAGTGCATAAAGAGGATAAATGAAGCTCAAGTCGAATTATTCAAGATAGAGTCGGAATTGGCTTGAAGAAATTGGATAAAGATGAAGAAATCCGACCCTCAGCATCTTGGACGAGCGTTCGTGCAGCGTCCATTCCAGACGGGCGTTTGATAAAGTGAACGAGCGTCCGGAATCGTATTTTACATTCAGAGAGTTCAGACGGAGGATGAACGAGCGTTTACTCAGCGTCCAGGCATTCTGGACGGGCGTCCATATAAGCAGACGGGCGTTCAAGGCCGACTTAACCCTAACCGCCTCTTATTCCTATAAATAAAGCGGCAGCCCCAACCCTAATTACTTACTTTTTTACGCAACATTGAGATCGCAAATTCACAAAAAGCTGCGGCCAGAGAACCCTAATTTCACAGAGATGAACTTCTCCAAACCAACAATCATCTCCAACATGATTGTTGGCTAAAAGCCTTGCAGTGAGTCGACGGAGGAAGCTCATCATCAACACAACCAACTAGAGATTTTATGACTATGTTTAGTGAGTAAAAGATTTAGTTTTTCATTACTTTGGATCTGTTTTGCATTGTTATGTTTTATTGGATTAAGATTTGATGAAACGATTTATCTATATCTATATGCTTGAATGATTATATGGAAATATATTGTTTAAGTTCTATTTTGTTCAAAGTGATGCAATTATTTGTGTTTTAAGAGATTATGCATGATTAGTTGAGTAAGAGCTTGGAAACGATCTCGTGATTTCGTGTTGATTGCATGTTTAGTTTGTTTGAAAAGATAAACGAAACCCTAGAATTTGATTGAAGATATTTAATTGAATTCGTGAATAAATCACTACTAAAAACTATGTCTTTTTAATCACCATCTAGTTGGGATTGTTGGTTGATAGGTGGAATCTAGTCGCCTTGCTGTGTTTTCCTTTAATTGTTTTAATTAAATCGTTTAGATTAAGTTTAGTTAAGTTCTAGTTTTATAAACCCTAGTTTTCTGCACGTTTCTGTTTCAGTTCGTATTCAGACGCTCGTCCGCAATAGCAGACGCCCGTCCATTAGCTTTAGTTTTCAGACGCTCGTTCACTTTAGTGAACGCTCGTCCGCCTTTTCTGTTTTCTATAAACATTCCACTCCCTTAGGACGACCCGTAAACACCCTATAAATCCTTATACTCGATAAATTTAAAACTAGTTTTTACCGAATGTCACCCATATAGGATTGTTTTTGGAAAGGCATGTCATCTACCCGTGGAACTGGAACACCGGGCCATGTGGGCAACAAGGATGCTAAATTTTGATGAGACCTTGGCCGGTGAGAAGAGGATGTTAGAATTAACTCGCCTGGAGGAGTTTCGTTTAGAGGCATACGAGAATGCCAAGATTTTCAAGGAGCGCACGAAGAAGTTCCATGACAAGAAGATTCTGGATAGGACCTTTCAAGAGGGTGATCTGGTTCTCTTGTACAATTCGCGCTTACGACTCTTCCCGGGTAAGTTGAAATCAAGATGGTGTGGCCTATTTCAAGTACAACAAGTCTTTCCTTCTGGAGCGGTGGAGCTAGTCAATTTCAAAGACGAGTCCAGATTTGTGGTCAATGGACATCGTGTGAAGCATTATCACGGGCTTCCGCCTGATGCTGAGGAGGAGGTTTTGTACCTCGATGACCCTGTCTATGAATAAACCATCTTGAACTGAGTCGAGCTAGCGACTATAAATTTAGAACTACTACCTATAACTATCTTTTTCGTTTTTCTTTTTAATAAAGTAGCATGCGCCTATCACGGTTTTTTCATCTCGCCATGTTCCGAGTCTAAGTTCGGAATAAACGAGGTTTTTTCCTTGATAGCCGTCATGTGAGTTTTTATTTAGGTTTAAATCCCTTTTGGTCTTGTCCATGGCAGTATAAAGTAAAGTGGCTTGAACTGGTTTTTAGATATTTATATCTAATTACTGCCACATTCCTTTATAACTTCCATAGACATGGTATTTGACGATTTCGTGGAGCTTGTTTGTTTATAGATGATGTGTCTGTCTCTCCACGCTGTGCCGATGATTACTCCGATATTGTTCCTTTACTTGGGAGCCGTTCTCAGAGCTAAGTCTTTCATCTTGAACTCTTATTTATTTTTGTCATTGAGGACAATGCCATGTTTAAGTGGGGGGCAAGGGACTTAGCTATATGTTGAAAATATATGTTGAAAAAGTCAAGGGGAACGGAATACTGAGACAATATTGAGTCAAATTTAAAAATTTTCATGTATAAATGCCAAGTTGTTTAACTCGTACCCTTAAACTTGTGAAGTTCTTATACTTAGAATTAATAGGAAATGAACCAAGTTGCGTGAGTACGTGGTCATATTATACTTTTGCGATAAATTGTTAGTAAACTTAAGGATATTCATGCCAACAATTGCAAGTAGTTAGGTATTGTTCAATTACTCGACATGTGAATCGTTTAGTACCGCATGAGTTATAATAATTGAAAGAAGTATGTGTACATTGCGTAGATAATTGGTTATGAGGACCTAGTGTCGATATTTGTCGACTGATGTATTTTGATCTTCTAGCCAACAAAAGCGGAGTAATAAGCTTGGGACGTACTGTGTTTTGACAATGCATTAAAACACTTTGGGCTTGTAGTAACATTACCAAAGTAGCCCCGCGCTTGTGGTAATATTCGATGCTATGTTTAATCTAAGATAGGGGGATACTCTATGAAAAGTTTTCTTCCTTGAGATTAGTAGTATTCGGAAAATATGCAAAATTGAAAAAAATTCGAATTTTTAGAGGCTTTGAGTAGTACTCGGTCTCCAAGTCCAAAAACCCTATAGATACGCTCTTGCTTATTGTTCTAGTGCTTTAACCATTGCGAGGCATAAGAAGTACGAATGCTGATGTTGGTGAATTTTGATATGAAGTCTGCATAAGCTCTAATCTTGCTAACATTTATATAAAACCAATGCACATGCACACAATCACTTCGATTCATAGCGAGTAGTGAATAATGCTTATCTTATGAGCATGACTGGAATGAGTTGACTCGGGTTTCTCGTGTAAGTATGAGTTGACCACAGAAAATGTTGTCTTGGGGAATGACTTATTGATGCTTTGTTCGGGACGAAGCAAAGTTTAAGTGGGGGGCATTTTGATGACGGTTAAAATATACATATTTATGTCATCAATTATAACCTTAAATCGGAGTTAATTTTATATATTTCATATTAAATCACGTGTTCATATTTATTATTTAACGATAAGTGATTATTAATGTGATAATTGGAATTTAGCTGTATTTATTATAAAAGAGCAATTAATTGTGTGATAAATACTGATTTTTGCAGATCATAAAGAATCGGGAAGATAATTATCACGCAATCGAGAAATCTCAAGATAAAAGAGAAGAAAATCGGAGCATTGAAGAAAAGATTAATCAGATCAATTCAAAAGCATGGAGTGGGGAACAAGTCAGACGAAGCAAATTTGAAAACGCGTAAAGAGGGAGGCTCGGTCGACCGAGCCTTGCCATTCGGTCGACCGAGCGTGTAGGTTCGGTCACCCGAGCCTAAATTGATAAATGCATGTCAATCTTCTGGATTCTCCCTATGTCGGCTACAACTCCTATATAAACAGCAGCCACGATGCTGAAAAAGACACACCACTACAACACAAAACAATTCATACAATTTTAGCTTTTAAGTTTTAGTTTTCTTTTCTTTATGTTCTTTCATTGTGGATTCGTCGGATTCTCCGATTAGGGAGCGCATTGGAGAGTGGGAGTCACTCTCGTCTTCGAGGGTATGACTATTCAATTATGCAATCTTTATTCGTAGATCTGATGTATTTTATTATGGAGTAGTTTTTCTTGTATTGATTGCGTGATGTAGATTAATTTACGAACCCATGTGTTTAGGTTAGAAACGTTAAGAAGTAATCATGATTTGTTCCGACACAAAACTGTGTTCGGTCGACCGAGACATGTCATTCGGTCGCCCGAGTGCTGTCGTTCGGTCGACCGAGCGTGGTGATGTGTAGGGCAATGTTATGATCGGCTTCGACTACGTCAGATTCTCTGAATTGGAATTAAAACGAGTAATTAAACCTGATCAACTTAGTTATTCGTCATCATAATTTAACATGAAACCCAAAAGGTGATTGTTACTTAGGATATAGATTGAATCGGCATCTAAGAAGTACGCCTTACCCTAGGAATATTGTTTAGATGAGGTTACGGTTTATACCGGCATCCCTAGTTTCGTAATTGTGTCAGAAGTTATATGAGATGGAGGCATTAAAA
This sequence comes from Gentiana straminea, assembly GCA_036785695.1. Classification (NCBI taxonomy): domain Eukaryota; kingdom Viridiplantae; phylum Streptophyta; class Magnoliopsida; order Gentianales; family Gentianaceae; genus Gentiana; species Gentiana straminea. The sequence goes on along the minus strand of JAVUPR010000224.1, from coordinate 4,662,966 downwards.
AGCGAAGTCACGTAATAGAGGCACGATGATTTAGAGGGCCTAACCGGAACTAAATCTACCTTAGGGGATGACTCCCGTAGTCGTAATAATTAATCTTTAACGTTTGTTTTGTCTCGTTATCATCCTAATTCACATAGGGGAGTTATAATCTACTAGCGTAATCAATACTATTTGTTTAGATAATATCAACCGTATTATCCGTGTTTTAGTAGTCTTTAGTTTGTCTTTTTGGTCTTTTGTGTCTTGTGGTTGTCACTATTTTATTTACTGCATTTAGTTGGTCGTAGACCGCCTTTTTAATTTAGTTCTAATAGGATAAAGTTGTGTTTTATTTGTGCCGAGTCTCTGTGGGATCGACCTCGACTCTATCTGGCTATACTACAATTGAACCTAGTTCTCTTGCTAGTGTGTTAGTAGGCATCGAGTTAATAATTTAACTTGACCTCCATCAATCTAATGCCTTTGTGAGAATGTCAGCAACTTGTTCATTTGTGTTGACCGGAATTAACTTGGCAAGTCCATTCTTGACTTTGGCTCTGACAACATGACAGTCAATCACAATGTGTTTTGTGATGGATATACAGAAACCTGAATCCGGATCCGATCCATAATTGGATCATCAGATCTGATTCACAGCACCGATCAAGACACTCGGTCTTGCACAATAGAAGCTATGAATTAGATTCATAATAAATTCTACAAGCAGGTTAGTAGATTTACCCTAACCGAAGATAAATAGGCAATAGATGATAGGTGTAGTGCCCGAAAGACAATTTGTGTAATTGTTTTTTATGACAGAATTTATCTTATCTTATTACTTGCTTTGTGCTTGTAAATAATACACTGCGGCAAACCCTAAGTATATCAGTATGTAACCGCTTAACTCAGTGTATGGCATGCACGTGAGGATTGAGTTAGTGGTGATATACTTAAATTGTTAGTCCGTGGTGAACTTAATCAGAGTTTAGGGTCTCTTGATTAAAACACCAATAATGCGCCCAGAACACCTTAGGGTGTGATAGTCTTATCCGGACTGTCGGTAGAGGGTACCTACGTGGGGCATTTATATATGATGGCATTCATATAGGACTGGACCGATTTAATATGAATTTCTCGGTATAATTCCGTAATCGAGGAATCTTATTAAATCATTAGATGATCATATATGGATCAACCTTAATCCTGAGGTGATCACAGGGTGTTGCTTGTCCCGGGGTAGTGTTTGATGTGTTAGTTACGGTTCACTTTAATATGTGTTCCAAGCCACTTCTCATTGGCACTATCTCCGGATGAGTGAGTAGTTCTGATTTTCACAGACATGGAATCCATTCCTTCCCGCGGGAAGTAGAGAGACAAATCCCCTTGTTTGTTAGCCCTAAGAAAGTGATCGATCCCGGGAGTTCACATTTGACTAATTAGCTACTAGTCGGATATGTGTGCTAATTGATCATCGGGGGTTGATGGTAAATAAGGATAAGATATTCGAGTCGGGTTCACGGAGACTTCCCACTCGAATGGACAATCCTATGGAGGGTTAATCCGTATGTAGTGATTATATCAATGGACGCTTATTCACTCTATGGGTTGAGTATAAGTATACATCTATAATTGGTAGAGTTCGCCGGGTTTATGGTGGCGTAATCCCGGAATTAATAATTAATGTACTTATTCGTTCGATGAATAATTAGTTATTGGAGCTACGGTTATAGGTCCATGGTCCCCGATGTGGCTCCCGTAATTCGGATGTTTTTCCCGTTTTTGGGCCTCGCAATAATTAATTGGTCGGGCTAATTAATTGATATGCAAAATATTATTTAGTTGGGTGAATAATATAATACACAAAAAAGACATTTTCGGTGGGCCTAAACCCCGGTGTGTGGCGCCTCCTAGCTATTAAAAGGGCAAGAATTGATTTTCTTGTGTGATTAATTATTTACTTGTTAAATAATTAATTAATAAAAGATAATTGATTTGTAATTGATTGATTGATTAATCACAATCTTTTATAAATGGAATTATCCTTTATTGTGATTTCTTTTTAATTATTTATTTAATTAATTAGAAACTTGGAGGTCAAGGATTTACTCTCCTATATAAAGAGAGTTCTTCCAAGACAAAAGGGACAAGCAAAATTTCGCCCCCCCCCCCCCCCCCCCACTAGAATAAAGAGAGAAAAATTTGTTTCTTGTCTTGGGTTTTTTGGTTAAAGAAAAACTTGGAGTTTTTCTTGAAAGCATATCAAGGAGGTTTCAAATCCAAGGATCGGTGTCCACCAACCACCGTTTGGAGAACACATTGGAAGATCTTGGCTTCTCTTCCCACTATTGGTAAGATAAACTTAACCCCCTTGTAGTAGTTTAAGTCCTTTAATTATGTGTTGTGATATATAAATCGTGATCCATCCGCTGCGCACAGATCTAACTCGTTTAGATCTAAGAACCTGCATCCTTCATGTGGTATCGGAGACAGGTTCCACGATTTATATAGTCATAATCGTAGTTAAACGATTTAAAGGAGTGGAATTGCATGTAGGTAATTTTTACTTATAATTATGCATTGATTATGATTAAAATTGTTATGGTTGAAGAGATGGATTGGGGTTGGCATTGTTTACCCGTTAGATCTATTGTAAACTCATATAAACGATGAAAATTCGTTCATATGAGTATAGGAAATTATGTAATTTATTTATTATTGCAAGTTTAATTTCCTGTAAATAGATCTGTTTAGCATCTGTATAGTGTTTTCGTTTTTCCCGTTGTTTGAGCCGTTAAAACGAAGATCCCTCCGGTCAGAATTAAGATTAGAAGTTGATGAACAATCCCACAAATTTTGGTGTCGATCAGAGTCCGTTTGAGTATCCGTTCGTTGCTGCGAAGTGGCTGCTGTAACAGAAAAACGCAGGATTCACAGAAACCCTAACTGTGACTTCTTCGATTTTCTGGGAAGAATTGGACCGTTCAAATTAAAATCCGACCGGTCAGATCGCATATCATGGAGTTTAGGACGTGAGATAAAAGTTTCAGGACGATCGGGATTCATCTTGATCCCCGATCGGCCTCGGGAAGTATATGATGCGCTGCTGTAAGAGTCTGTTTCAGCAGAAAGTTGGGCGGCTCACTGAGGAAGATTGACAAGTCAAAGCTCCGATCCGACCGTCCATCTTGAAGTCCGAAGAATGAAGATCAGATCTGGAAAGTTTCGTCCCGATCCAAGTTCGTTTGATATGCCGATCGTCGAAGATTCTCAACAGCTGCAGATTAGGGTTTTAATTTATTTTCGAATAGATTAGTTACGGGGGTGCCAACGGTCCATCTCGGTGTTTATTTTCCGCACTAGTATACATGTGTAGATTGTATGAGTAGAACCGGAAAATTGCCATGACATGCATCATATCATGAATTCCACTCCATATGCATACATGTAGAAATTAATTCGAGGAATTAGTTAGGCATGTATAAAACACACGATTAGTTTTAATTAATTGTTTGATATTAATTAGAAACTAATTAGGGTAAAAACCGAGGAACACGGGTTTTTTCAATCGTCGAGGTTGGGTGATGGATTCTCGGTGAATCCCACTCGCGAAAGCATAAGGAGTAAAATCCCGAAACCTCGTGGTTAAGGTGTTGGATTCTCGGTGAATTCCACCTTACCTAAGACGAGATTACGTTTTTGTTCCGTAGTGTCTACGTGAAAGTTTGATGTTTAAGGATTGGATAATCACGGGCAAACAGTTCGAAAGTGGTTTAACCACGGTTGGGTGGTCAACGTAGCTACGGCTCAATCGACTTCACCCTCCACGTGTGGCGTTTGCACGGGGGTCTGGCAATACTGAGCCATCCGAAGAGCCACTACGGCTCAACGGACCTCTCCTAGCCTTGACCCGTCCGACGGCCACATATGTTCTAACGAATAGGTCGGGTGGGCTAGCCCACATAACCGACAACATTCGGGCCTATGATTTATTGTTCCTTAATGTAACATCAAGTCCAAAAACGTGATCAGTAAACCCACCACTTTTTCAAAATATTGAGTGGGAGCGGGAGAGGCGACAGCCGACCCCACGGCCTCTACTGTTGACACAAGCAACGTGAGAGAATGGTGACGCCTCGTGCCGGCCTGGGACCGGCCTCCCTAAGGAAGGCCTTCACCGCTATCAAAATTCAAGGCTTGGTCTCCGAAAGGATAGGATTTTGGGTACTCGTCGAGTCACTGACCGACCCTAAGGCGGCACACTCGGGGTCTACCTAAAAATCTGAGACAGTAGGTCACACTCATAAAGGGTATTTTTGGTAGTACCTTGGCTGAAAAAGGAAAGGTGATTGACGATCACAAATGAGATGTTCGATTCTCAATCTGATCTTCAATATTAATCGAAACCTCTTTGACCTACCCTAAGGCGGCACTGAGGCATTAGATTAAATCCTTGGAACGGTAGGATAGACTATAAGTACTTAGTTTATGTTCCTAAAATTTTAGTAGTGTATGATTTGGATTTATTTTCTGTCAATTTTATTTACAACTGTTATATATATCTCTCTAAGGTGCTAGACTGCTAGTGTAAAATTGACTAGTAATGACTTCGTTAAAAAGTGGTAAGTAACTAGAACGTTGTATTTATTAATCTCACATGCGATTAATTTTTTCGGAAGAGATATTTCTCTTGAAGCCTTCAAAACTTAAGTGACGTAAATAGACATGTCACTTCGTCACTCGTGCGTGTTGAACGAGAGACAACCGTAGTTAGTTTGAAAGATGATTGGGACGATAAAATTCTTCTAGTGAATTGTGTAGTGTCTACACGAGAAATTTTCTAATAGAAAAATTGGAGAATCATAAATTAAAGTGTCGCTAGTTAGACGGTATTTGGAACCGATAAACTAGTGGGAGCTTTTATATTATGTTTTTTCTAATTTATTAGAAAATCGGTCCCACCGGGTAACACTTTCATTAGACATCCCACGCTCACGAGTAGTGTCTACTCAAACGAACTCGCTAGTTCAAGACTATTTCCTTTTAAGGAAAGTTAAGAATGGGAAAGAATGTCTATAAGTGTTAATCATCTTAACTAAAGTTTTAAGGCTAAACCGAAATATTAATTAAAGAAAGTATAGGATAAGGAAAGTGATTTCAGATCACTAACCAATGAATCCTTAGCGACTTTCTTAACCGAGTAACTTGACTCGGTAGCTTAGTTCTTTGGAAGAACAAGGAAGCCGTGCATTAACGATTAATAGAGTAACAACGGGCGTAATTTCGGCTACAATAGTGGGAGTGATATAAGGAAATGAATTTCGGATTCTATCCTTGAATATCACGAGAAAAATTTATTTTTACGTTTACGGATTCGTTGAAACAAATGGATTCACTTTCAACTCGATATATTGTTGCCTCATAGAAAGTGAATATGACATTTGTAGTACGAATCCAAGACTCGGACTTTTGTTTGATAAAGTCGAACCACTAAGAAAAGCCGAATAAGTATAACACATCTAAAACTATTAAAGGTAAAAGGTTTCCGTATTAAGATAAGCGACCTTTCAATATCTATTAATTAGTGCATATATCCTAGAGATAAGACCTGACGACTGGCTAAGGGTGATTCCTATCTCCCGGTCTAGGAACACTATCTCAAAGGAACAATGACTAAGTTTCCTTTCAATCGGGAAAGGGTAATAGATTCGAAGGGGTAACATAGCTTGTTCACCATGACCTTCGGGGTCTAGTGAGAGATACAAGCTAGTGAGAGTTTTTTTTGAGTGGTGACATTTTGTCTGATAACTACTCGAAACGTGATTTAGTTTATCAAAAGAATACGAGGAGGAGTCTCTGATTTTAGCAGAGAATAGAGTATTCCATGCTCAGAAATAGGCTATCGCATAGTCTTGGGACTGATGCTCGGCCTGCCTCCTAGTGGAATGTTTCTCACTGAGGAAGAAACCATAGACTTGCCCTATATAGTTATTGATATGTTACAATACACTGCTAAACTCGATTAAGATAATTCGTTGCAAAATAACGGTTAACATTATTATGTAAACCGAGAAGTCTACCTAGAAGATGCTAGTGAGTTTATGGATAAGGAGTGAATTCGGTTCACACCACATCCGTAAATGTAGGCATTTAGCATTTAATGCTTGAAGGTAGGACTGGAGATTTTGAGCATACGTTCAGATTTTGACTGTTCGTGAAATGCCTTAATGAGACGAGTAAAGGTTGGTTATAAGATTCTTGAGATCAGAAAGTGACGGTTAAACTATCACAAGCCTTCTGATAGAATCTATAAGAAACAACCTTAAACCTTGGAGTACGGTTACCCAAAGGTAGTTACTATCTGATTTAATCAGACCACGTCCAACATTAGTTGTTGGTGATTACACTGATAAATACTACTAGATCAGAATGTCAATCCACCCGAGACGCAGTGGGAGTATGGTTTAACCGTTGACCCATTGTGATTTTGTTGACTTTATAGTCTGCTGGGGTGATTGATAACCTATGGCTCTTAGTGGGTCAGTATAGGATTCGATTATAGAGGTTGGTTTGAAAACCTTAACCCCGTGAATGGAGTTTTGGTACTCCGCTTCGTTCGACCTCTTGTAGAACCACCCGAGTGTCTCGGCCCAGTGGGAGCAATTGGATCTACACGGAAAAGAGTCGAATGAATAGGAAAGTTTAAACTTTCAGCGCAAAGTTGAGTGGTATAGGGGTGATTCCCTGACAAATAGAGAGTTAACCAGACCTTGAACTCTCTCACCACTCGGTCTTGCTAGATTTCGTTAGAAAGCAGAAAATAGGGGTGATTCCCTGAGACTTTCTTGCCGAACAACGGAATCTGAATTCATTCAGAACAGAAGGGTTTTAGCTAAGAATGAATAACGGATTCGTTACAAAGCAGAAGATAGGGGTGATTCCCTAAGACCTTTTTGCGAGACTAACGATATCTTAATTCATTCAGAAAGAACCTTTGGTAGGAGGCCTTCCATGGCTTATATCCTTTGTGGATTTAAGAGAACCTCTCGGTCATTTAAAAGTCACATGTTTTAAAATATGTGGACTTGACCAAAATATTGATAAGTTTTTTCGTAGACTGGATATCAATATTGGTAAAGTAGTAGCATTAGTGTTCATAAATGATAACACTAAAACGGTTGGAAACAACATGGGTGTGCTATCTGAAGTCGGAAACCGACACGCCAAGATTCTCTCGGATGAGAGAATTGGACTATATTCTAAGAATTTGATTCGGTCAAATTCACGAGAATGAGTCATTGGCTATCCCACCTATTTTATTGAATAAGATGATTATGCATATACGGTTGCGGCATTCATCGAGAGTAGTCCTACCCTACCTCTCGGGAATGATTCTCCAAATCTTCGGATAAAGAGAAAATGGGATAGAGTCTCTCCGGGATAAGGGCAAGTCGGCTTTAACGAGTCAATTGCGCTTGAATCTTGGATTCAAGCAATAAGTAGCGGTTTAGTACGTCCTCAAGTATCGTTAGAGAACGAGGAATCATATGCTTGTATATTCGGTGCAAACTTGAATATGGTTGACTACACTGATTCTGACTTGCAGTCAGATTAAGGATGATCATTAAGTTGATCTCATAGTGCTTAGAATTTCCTTTTTGGTCTGGGAGTAATTCCAGGTCTGATAAGCCGATATCACTTCATTGTGAAAACAGTGAAGAGATAGCTTTGAAGGATCTTCTCGGTCATAAAGAGTCAAAAGCATATTGAGAGAGAGTACCGCCTGATTGGAAGGACCGGCTACGTTTCAATCCTAAAGATCGTCTCGAGTCGACAACCTAGCTAATCGGTGTACCAAGTCGAGTGCTTGGAGGGTACGGCATTGATGGATATGTCTCATCTCGCTTTTAGAGCAAGTGGGAGAGTGTTGTGAATAAGATGAGAAAGGGTGTGCTCTAAAAACAATTGTTGCTTGTCATTTCGTGCAAGTGGGAGATTGTTAGGTGTAGTGCCCGAAAGACAATTTGTGTAATTGTTTTTAACAATGGATGACAGATTTTATCTCACCTTATTACTTGCTTTGTGCTTGTAAGTAATACACTGCTGCAAACCCTAAGTATATCTGTATGTAACCGCTTAACTCAGTGTATGGCATGCACGTGAGGATTGAGTTAGTGGTGATATACTTAAACTGTTAGTCCGTGGTGAACTTAATCAGAGTTTAGGGTCTCTTGATTAAAACACCAATAATGCGCCCAGAACACCTTAGGGTGTGATAGTCTTATCCGGACTGTCGGTAGAGGGTACCTACGTGGGGCATTTATATATGATGGCATTCATATAGGACTGGACCGATTTAATATGAATTTCTCGGTATAATTCCGTAATCGAGGAATCTTATTAAATCATTAGATGATCATATATGGATCAACCTTAATCCTGAGGTGATCACAGGGTGCTGCTTGTCCCGGGGTAGTGTTTGATGTGTTAGTTACGGTTCACTTTAATATGTGTTCCAAGCCACTTCTCATTGGCACTATCTCCGGATGAGTGAGTAGTTCGATTTTCACGTACATGGAATCCATTCCTTCCTGCGGGAAGTAGAGAGACGATCCCCCTTGTTTGTTAGCCCTAAGAAAGTGATCGATCCCGGGAGTTCACATTTGACTAATTAGCTACTAGTCGGATATGTGTGCTAATTGATCATCAGGGGGTTGATGGTAAATAAGGATAAGATATTCTGAGTCGGGTTCACGGAGACTTCCCACTCAGAATGGACAGTCTATGGAGGGTTAATCCGTATGTAGTGATTATATCAATGGACGCTTATTCACTCTATGGGTTGAGTATAAGTATACATCTATAATTGGTAGAGTTCAGTTTCGGGTTTATGGTGGCGTAATCCCGGAATTAATAATTAATGTACTTATTCGTTCGATGAATAATTAGTTATTGGAGCTACCGGGTTATAGGTCCATGGTCCCCGATGTGGCTCCCGTAATTCGGATGTTTTTCCCGTTTTTGGGCCTCGCAATAATTAATTGGTCAAGCTAATTAATTGATATGCAAAATATTATTTAGTTGGGCCGAATAATATAATACACAAAAAAGACATTTTCTATGGGCCTAAACCCCGGTGTGTGGCGCTCCTAGCTATTAAAAGGGCAAGAATTGATTTTCTTGTGTGATTAATTATTTACTTGTTAAATAATTAATTAATAAAAGATAATTGATTTGTAATTGATTGATTGATTAATCACAATCTTTTATAAATGGAATTATCCTTTATTGTGATTTCTTTTTAATTATTTATTTAATTAATTAGAAACTTGGAGGTCAAGGATTTACTCTCCAATATAAAGAGAGTTCTTCCAAGACAAAAGGGACAAGCAAAATTTCGCCCCCCCCCCCACTAGAATAAAGAGAGAAAAATTTGTTTCTTGTCTTGGGTTTTTTGGTTGAAGAAAAACTTGGAGTTTTTCTTGAAAGCATATCAAGGAGGTTTCAAATCCAAGGATCGGTGTCCACCAACCACCGTTTGGAGAACACATTGGAAGATCTTGGCTTCTCTTCCCACTATTGGTAAGATAAACTTAACCCCCTTGTAGTAGTTTAAGTCCTTTAATTATGTGTTGTGATATATAAATCGTGATCCATCCGCCGCGCACGCATCTAACTCGTTTAGATCTAAGAACCCCTTCAATATCCTTCATTGTAATTAAAGTTTGATCTTTGTATAGGTTTGATCAAACAAGCACTGTAATTAGGTAAGATGACTGTATTAGTAGACCTGTCTAAATTAGTAGGGTAGCTAGGTCAGTAGAGTGTCTAGGAACCTGCGGAAGACTGAAGGCTGAGGGTACAAACTCAGTTATTAAAGGCTAAGGTATCAAACTTAGTATTTAAAGTCAAGGATATGGAATCAGAATTTAGGGAAGTCGGTGATGACCTAAACTGATTACATATACCTTGTGTACAAGGTCTAAGTTCCATATGTTAAGTGGTGATTAGAACTTAGTTATGTTCAATTTGGTGTACTCTCACTTCACAATCAAAAGTTAGATAAAAGACCGTCAGCTGAAGTGTTTCTTAAACACAACAGACTTAAGACAGCTGACTAACATGAACATCAGTAGACTAATATACACAGTATCTGCTGAATGTATTTTTTGATTTAATCAAGGGTTACATTGGAAGATTACAAGGATAAAAATGGATTACAAGTCTTGATATTGTCAACAAATCAATGGCCAAGATGAAAAGAACGTTGGAAAGATTCAGAGAATTAACCAATGGACATAAGTCAAAGGGTGGACAGACTGAAAACTGACAAAAAGAAAACTGACAGTGTCAGTACTATGTACATAGATAGAAAGAAAGTCAAGATGAAGACAAATCTGAAACGGCTTTGTTTGAAATTCAAACATAAGTCACAGGATTCTCACCTGTAAATAGAAGACTCCTGATTCAGATACAGATGAAGAAAATGATGAAAAACAAATAATCTACTCAAAGCTATCAAGTTTCTGATCAAGAAAATCACCCTGCTGACATCACAGAGCTAAAAGCTACTGATCCAGAAAATTCTTCAAGTGTAACCTGCCATCAAGTTACATTAAGTATACACACTTGAAGACATCAAGCTACTGATCATTTCATCCTGATAAAGATGCTGACTGTTGAATCATTTACTTGATTCAAACTTTCTTTTACAAGAAACCTCCTGAAGACAGAGAAGCACATAGGTGTCAAGAACTGTTGTTTGTGGTGGAGCTAGTGAAGAGGCAATCCTACCCTTCAAGGACCATTGGAATACTTTGGAGCAGCAATCCTACCTATTTCAAATATTTAGTTTGTGAAGCCATAGTTATTGGTGAAGGACATATAGCTTAGAGATTTTTGTAACTGCAACCTCAAAGATCTCTAGTGAATTTCCTCCAACATCACAGGAGAAGAGTGGACTGATAGGATTACACCACCTGGAACCACTATAAAATTTTCCTACTTACTTTCTGCATTTAGTATACTGACCACATCAACTTACTGAAACTAGCAACTGAATCTCACACTTACATTACTGAGCATCTATTACTTAGTATCATCTTTTTAACAACAAGTAGTAAGGCTTAATTTGAATATATTCCGCTGCAACAAATCCAGTAATATCTACTGTCAGCAGACTACTGAGTGGTCAGCTGACTACTGAAATTGCTGAGTTTGTTAACTCCAAAAGTTTTAAGTGTTAGTTTATTCACTCCCCCTCTAAACTTAACCAAAGCCTTTCAAGAGACCAACAATTGGTATCGGAGCAGTGCTTCTATTCTGAAGTAGTCCTACTTGATGTGCTTGTGAAAATACATTGAAAACATTTTCAAGTTTCTGATTTTCAAAGCTTTGCATCATGGATAACAACCAGTATGCTAGAACTATGTTGATGTGTTCCTTAGATCGTTTTGATGAGTATAAACGTCGTATGCAGGCTTTTCTAGCTGCAACACACGATGAGATTGTAAGATGTAATATCGCCGGATGGATCAAAGATCCACCTGATTATGTAGCGGAAAGTACAAGATCTAGATCTAGTCAACCAAAATACATAAATACAATAGATCTAAACCTACGAGGGGGTTTAGATTGCTTACCTGTTTATTGTGAATAAACACCAAGAACAATCTGAGATCCAGATCCAAGTATTGAGATGAGAAGCCACAGTCTTCCAACGTGTGTCTCCAAGCACCACCAGGTGGATGGTGTTTCAAGCCGCCGGACCTCCTCGATATGCTACCGGAATAATCCTGAGGATTACTCAACTCGAAAACCATAAGCTAGGGGCCGAACCCTTTTAGCCTTTTTGTGTGCATTGCCATCGAAATTAGGCATGAGAAAATAAGTTGGGAGAACTCTCTTTATATAGGAGTGCAAACATTTTCCTCCAAAGATTTAATTAATTAACCGATAATCAATTATAATAATCCTTATTCCAATTAATAAAAGATAAATCTAATATTTTCCTAATAAATTAGGATATTTAAAATATACTATCTAATATTCTTTTCGTAAATAATTATCCAACAAATAAATAATCATTCACACATTATAATTATCAAGAAAAAAAATTTCCCAATATTACTAATAAGGAAAATTTCGGCCAACACCCCAACAAATAGGGTGTCCACGCCTCACACACAATATTGGGCCGAGTCCATGAAAAAAGTCTTTTCCATGTATTTAACTATCTAGTCCAACTAAACAATTAATCCACATATCAATTAAATAGTCCAATCCAACTATTTAATTATAATTGAGGTGAAACGACGAGAAAACATATGCTATGTTAGGAGCCACGTCGGGGACCATGGACCCATATTCAGTAGCTACAATAAATTAAATAATATTATCCGTCAGACCGAACAATAATATTCAATCTATTAATTCCTGGATTACACCACCATAAACCCGAAACTGAACTCTGCTGAATATAGATAACTTATACTAAACTATGAGTTGATAAGCGTCCACTGATATAATCATTACATACGGATAAATCCTCCAAAGACTGTTCGTTTCGATTCGGGATATCTCCGTAAACCCTTCTCGAAACCTCTTATCCTTATTTACCATTAACCCCCTAGTGATCAATTAGTTCATAACTAATATAATATGAACTCCACGGATCGATCAGTTTCTAGGATTAAAAAATAAGGGAACTGTCTGTCTTCTTCCCGAGGGAAGGAATGGATTCCATATTTGTGATAGCACAGACTACTCACTCATCCCAGAATAGAGCCAACAGGAAGTGTTGGACCACATATTATGAAGTGATCTTTACTAACACATCAAACCCTACCCTAGTCTAAGCAGTTGTCTGTGATCACCTCTGGATTGAGATTAATCCATATATGATCATCTTGTGATTTGATAAGACTTCTCGATTATGGAATTATATCGAGAACTCAAATCAAATCGGTCCAGCCCTATATTTTTATATCATAATATATAAATACCCCACTAGGTACCCTATTACCGATAGTCCAGATAAGACTGTCACACCTAAAGTGTTCTGGGCGCATTATTAGCAAATTAATCTTGAGACCCGTACTTAGATTAATAAATGCTGCGGACTAAGTTAATTTTAAGTACAGCTCACTAACTCAATCCTCTTGTGTATAGCCATACACTGAGTTATGTGATTACATAAACGAGGTACTTAGGGTTTTCAGTAGGGTCTTAATTATAAGCATACATGCATATAATAAGATGAATTATTAATTCTGTCCTAAAACAATTATATAATTGTCTTTCAAGCACTACACCTAACAATCTTCCACTTGCACGAAAGGCAAGTGGATTAATTGTTTTAGAGCACACCCTTTATATATATGTCTACAACATTCTGCACTTGCTCAAAACAAGTGAGACATATCCTCAAGAATCATACCCTCCAAGCACATCTTAGTAATTCATCCTTCCAAGAACGACCGGAGTGTGCCGCCGCAGGGTAGGTCAGTGACCCGGCGCGTTCATAGAATCCGAATACCATGTGACTCGGTACACTGATCAGGTAGGTTGGTGGCTTGAGTCAATCTTTGGGATCGAAACGTCGCCCTTCCATATAATCCGGTGGTACGATTTCAATATGCTTATGACCTCTAGTGATTGCAAAATCCTTATGAGCTACCTCTCCAATGTTTTCACAATGAAGTGGCTTACTGGATAATTTTTTATAACATGAGTAAACACTGAGACCGAGCTCGATTTAACGATCATCCTCAATCTGACCTAAAGCCAGAAGCAGTGTTATCACTTATATTCTAGTATGCACCTGAATATACTAGCATATTATTCCTCATTCTCCAGAAGATACTTGAGGATTCACTAAACATCCCATTTAGTATTCATCCACAAGTTTAGATAATCATTCCTGAGAGGTAGGGTAGACCACATCGTTGAATGTTGCATAAATGCAAGAATATCTTAACCAGGTGAATGGATGGATTGCCAATGATCGATTCTCGAGAATTTGAGTGAATCAAATCCTTTAGAATGAATCCTGATGGCATGTCAGACTCTGACTTCAGATAAAACACCCATGTTGTTTCCAACTGATTCAGTGTTACCATTCACAAACACTAATCTACATGCTACTTTACTAATATTGACGCCCAGTCTACGAAAGACTTATCAACATTCGGGTCAAGTCCACATATTAAAATATATGACTTTGAAATGACCTAGAGGTTTGCTTTAATCCCCAAGGTTATAAGCTATGGCAGGCATCTTGCCAAAGGTTCTTTCTGAATAAATTAAGATACCGTTAGTCTCGCGAAAAGGTCTTAGGGAATCACCCCTATTTTCTGCTTTGTAACGAATCCATTATTTGTTCTAAGCTAAAACCCTTATGTTCGGAATGAATTCAGATTCCATTTTTCGGCAAGGAAGTTATAGGGAATCACCCCTATTTCCCGCTTTCTGACAAAATCAAGCAAGACTGAGTGGTAAGAGAGATCACGGGCTGGTTAACTCTCTACCTTTTAGGTAATCACCCCTAAATTACTCATCTTTGCGTTGAAAGTTAAACTTTCCAATTCATTCGACTCTTCTCCATGTAGTTCCAATTACTCCCACTGGGCCTGAGATACTCAGGTGGTTCTACAAGAGGTTCAACAGAACTGGAGTATCAAACTCCATTCATAGGGTTATGGCTTTTAAACCAACCTCTATGATCAGGATCCTACACAGCCCACAAAGGACTATAAGTCATCAATCTACCCTATAGACGTTGAGGTCCTGCAATAGGTAATGGACAAACCATACTCCCACTACGTTCGGGGTGGATCGATATATTGATCTTGTTTAGTAGTTTTTTTATTAGTGTTATCACCAACTGCCGGTGTTGGATGTGGACTGAACAAATCAGTTAGTAACATCTTGGGTACAAATACTTCAAGATCTAAGGTTGATATTTATAGACTTTATCAGACCGAGTTTGACAGTATAACCGTCATTCTCTGATTTTATGAGTTTTATAACCAACCTTTACTCAAAGCATTAAGATATTTCACGACCTGAACGTGTACGCAAAATTTCCAGTCCTACCTTCAAGCATTAAATTCTAAATGCCTCTATTTACAGAAGTGGGGTGAACCGAATTCACTCCTTATCCACAAATGCATAGGCATCTTTTAGGTAGACTTCTCCGTAAACCGTTATTTTGCAACCAATATCGTAAATGAGTTCAGCAGCGTATCGTAGCACATCAATAACTATATAAGGCAAATTTATGGTGTATCCCTTAGTGAAAACATTTAACTAGGTGGCAGGCCGAGCATCAGTCCCGAAGACTATGCAATAACCTATTTCTGAGTATGGAATACTCTATCTCTGGTGAAATCAGAGATTTCCTCCAAAATTTTTGGATAAACTTACCGGAGTCTTGAATAGTTGTGAGACAAGATGTCACTACTTCAAAAGCTCCCAATAGCTTGTACCTTTCATATGACCCCAAAGGTTGTTATGAACAAGCTATGTTACTTCTTTAAATCTATTACCCTTTCCTGATTGAAAGGAAACTTAGTCATTGTTCCTTTGAGACAGTGTTCCTTTGACTGGGAGATAGGAATCACCCTAAGCCAGTCTGCAGATTTTGTCGGTAGGGAATATGCACTAATTAATAGTATATAACAAAGTGTTTATCTAAATACGGAAACCATTTGCGTTTATATTGTTTAAGATGTGTTACATATACCTATTCAGCATTTCTTATTGGTTTTGACTTTATCAAACAAAATTCCGAGTCTTGGGTTCGTGCTACGAATGTTATATTTTATCGTCAATAAGACAAACAAATTATCCTATTGAAAATTAATACGTTCGTTCCAACGAATCTGAAAACAGAAAATGAATTTTCTGTGATACACAAGAATTTAATCCGAGATTCATTTTCTTATATCACTCCCACTAGTCTATATGAAATAACTGCCCATTGTCTATTTTATTTATCGTTTAATGCAAAGCTACCAAGTTCTTCCAAAGAACTTTAGCTTTCAAGAAAATTGCTAAGGATGCATTGGTCAGTGATCTGAAATCACTTTCCTTGTCCTCTAATTTCCAATTAATTTTCCAGTTTAGCCTTAAAACTACTTAGTTTAGATGACTAACACGTATAAACATTCTTTCCCATTCTCGACTTTCCTTAAATGGAAACAGTCTTGAACTAGCAGTTCGTTTGAGTAGACACTACTCTTGAACTGTGGGATGTCTAATGATAGTGTTACTAGCTTGGACTATTCGATTATTCAAATCTTCAAATCATAAAAGCAAAGCTCCCACTAGTTTATCGGTTCCAAATACCGTCTAATTAGCAACACTTTGTATTTATGATTTTTCCAAGATTAGAAAAAAATCCCTCGGAACTAAGCTCCCACTTGTTTATTAGTTCCAAATATTGTCTAACTAGCAATGCTTTATTCTTGTTTTTCCATTAAATGGAGAAACTCCTGTGCATTCTATTACATGTTTCTAATGATTCAGAAAAACAACAAATCATAAGGCTAAGGCTCCCACTAGTTTGTTGGTTCCAAATACCGTCTAACTAGCAATGCCTTATGTATATGATTTTCCAATTTTCAATTTAGAAATTTGATGTGTAATTACACTTTTAAAATTCACAAAACGAATTTTTCTGATAGTCCTATATCATCTTTTGTAAACTAAGTGTGGTCGTCTCTCGTTCAACACGAATGACAGAAGTGACATACCTATACTATGTCACTTAAAATTTAAAGGCTCAAGAGAATAAATCTCTTTTGAAAAATTAAATGCACTGTTTGATAATTTACAACGTACTTGTTACTTTCCACATTTTTAACGAAGTCCTATTACTAACAGTTTAGTAGCCTAGAGATTTAGTTGTAAACAAAATGACAGAAAGCTAAATTCAAAAAAATAAATTTTCACTACTAGATTTTTATTTTAGAAATAATAAACTTGTTTAAAGTCTATCCTACCATTCCAAGGATTTAACCTCGCACCGTACCGCCACCTTTAGGGTCGGTATCAGTATGATGACGGTTAAATTGAGACAATCTCTCTCAATGATTACGCTTCGAGAATCGAACATCTCACGAGAATCAGACATCCCGGGCCTTAATTATTGATTACCATCATTTTTCTAGCCTAGATATTTCTAAAATGTCCATAAAGAGTGTGACCTACTATATCAGATCTCAAAGTACGCCCCGAGTATGCCGCCTTTAGGGTCGGACAATGACCCAACGAGTACCCGAAATCCTATCCTTTCAGAGACCAAGCCTTGAATTTTGATAGGGGTGAACACCATCCTTAGGGGGCCGGAATCAAAGCGGCATGAGGCGTCACCCTGCTCTCATGTGCTTGCATCTATAGTAGAGGCCGTGGGGTTGGCTGTCGCCTTCCCCTCTCCCACTCAATAATTTGAAAAAGTGGTGGGTTTACTAATTACGGTTTCGGTCTTGACAATAAGAAACAATAAATCAAAGTACTCCAAATAGAATCGGTTATGTAGGCAAGCCTATGCCGTCATATTCGTTGGAACATATGTGACAGTTCAGGCTGATCCGACAAGAGAAGCCCTGTTTAGCCCGAAGGCTTATCGGCTATGCTAAGTCTTGTCGAACCACTATAACATACATCACACCTGGTGGGGAGTCGATCGATCCGAGGCTCGGTTGAACTCACCCAACCATGGTTAGACCATTTCCGAACCCGTGTACAATGATTTTCCGATTTCTATATTATTAACCAAAGCGCAATCTCGTTTCTGTTTAAGGTGGGTTCACCGAAAAATCAACGATTTATCCAAGTGGGATTCACCGGGAATCCAACACTAAAATCGTAACGATTGACAAAACTCGGTTCCTCGGTTTTAATAATTAGTTACTTAATTAATTAACTACCACATATTAATTAAAAAAACTTTTAACTAATTATACGAGTTATACATGCCTAATTTATTCCAAATAAACTAGCTACATGTATGCATTGGAGTGGAATCATGATATGATGCATGTCATGGAAATTTTCCGGTTTCTATCACATAATTTCGATCATACACGAAAAATAAAGGGAAAAATAAACACTGAGATGGATCGTTGGTACCCACGTATCTAACCTATTAAAAAAACACAAACACTAACTAGGGTTTACTATTTTCTAATCTGCTGCTGCCGCATTTTATCGACAATCGGACATCCAAAAGAACTTTGATCGTCACAAAAATTTATGGACCTGTTCTTCACTCCTCCTACTTCAATCTGAACGGTTGGATCTTCATTTCAACTGTCCAATCTCTTCGAACAGACAGCTGGGGCTGCTGTGCTTTTATGACACAGCAGCAACTTTATTGTAACGATTGGACATCGAGATTGACTCCGATCGTCACGAAATTTTGAGGCCCTGTTCTTCTACTTGTATTCTTCATTCTGACTGGAGGGATTGTCATTTCAACGGCTCAATATCCGGGAATAAATAAAAAAACCGGACAGAAACAAAACAGATCTACTTCTAGGAAACTAAAATTACAAAATTTCCTATATTCATATAAACAAATTTATATGAGTTTACAATAGATCTAATGAGTAAATAATACAAACCCAATCCATCTGTTCAACCACGACAATCACAAGGCAACATACATGAATAAATTTCGATGCATACAGAAAAGCAAACGAAAAACAAAAAAGAATCTAAACATGCTTTTTCCACTCCTAGATCTAAAATTCACATACTTTGATTGATAGATCAAAGGCTCCGATACCACTAGTAGGATGTAATATCTCCGGATGGATCAAAGACCCACCCGATTACGCAGCAGAAAGTACAAGATCTAGATCTAGTTAACCAAAATACATAAATACAATAGATCTAAACCTACAAGGGGGTTTTGATTGCTTACCTGTTTATTGTGAATAATCACAAAGAACAATTCGAGATCCAAGATCCAAGCATTGAGATGAGAAGCCACAGTCTTCCAACGTGTGTCTCCATGGAACACCAGGTGGATGGTGTTTCAAGCCGCCGGACCTCCTCGATGCTACCGGAATAATCCCGAGGATTACTCAACTCGAAAACCAAAAGCTAGGGGACGAACCCTTGCCTTCTCTCTCTAGAAAACGAAGGAGATCTTCATTCCAGTCAGTGCAGTTAGTTTTAGCCTTTTTGTGTGCATTTTTAGTAATATCATCCGCAACGGAAGCGATTTAAGGATCTAGATCTATAAATTACACGTAATAAAATAACTAGATCTACTCTACAAGGAGGTTGTAGAACATACCTCTTGGATCTCAAAATCCACGTTGAAGAACCGCAATAGAAAGAATAAACAACGGTGTGAAGAGCACCACGATCTTCCGTACGTGTGATCCAAGCAACTCCCGGTGGAAGGAAATTCTCGTCTCGAATCCTTCCGATATGCTACCCGGAAAAAACTCCAAGATTTTCCCATTATCTCCCCTTGGCCGAAATTTTCCTTCTCCTCTCTAAGAGGTAGAAGTCGAAATTTACATTGTGTGTATGAGTTGGGAGAACTCTCTTTATATAGGAGAGTAATCATTGTCCTCCAAGGATTTTATTTTGGAAATAAATAAATCAAATAAATAAAACATAATCCCATAATATTCTAGAACAAATCTAGAATAATATTTATCTTTATTTCTTATCATAAATATTTATCCAATAAATATTTTGTGCACATATCTTATTAAATCACAAGAAAACTAATTTCTTGTTCATTAAAATAATGCTTTGGCCGAAAATACTTATTGACCTAGTCAAAATTATTTTTTTTGCCATAACACACTACTTGGGCCAAGATTATGAAAAATGTCTTTTTCACATATTTAATTATTTAGCCCAACTAATTTAATAGTCTACTAAAAAATTAATTCACATATCGTTTTGATTAAATTCTAACAAGAACTAAATTAATATTATTAGGATTCAACGTCCGAGAATAGCTATGCTATATTTGGAGGCACGTCGGGGACCATGGACTAATAATCAGCGGCTCCGATAAATCAAATAAATAATTATCTTACGAACAGAATAATTATATTCGATAAATCAATCACATGAATATGCCACCATACTCCCGTGACTGCACTCCTCCGATTATGAGATTATATTTATCTCCTCACGAGAATAATAAAAAGCGTCCATTGATATAATCATTACATATGTATTAATCCTCCATAGACTGTTCATTCTAAATCGGGAAGTTACCGTTAACCATTTTCAGAACCTCTTATCCTTATTTACCATTAACCCCCTAGTGATCAATTAATTCATACACCTCACTCGGTAGCTAATCGGTGTAATATGAACTCGCGCGATCGATCGGTTTAGGATTAACAAATAAGGGAACCGTCTATCTACTTCTATAAATGGAAAGAATGGATTCCGTATCCGTGATAACACGTACTACTCACTCAATCCAAGTACATTGCCAAGATGGGGTAATTCGACCACGAATCGGTGTAATCCTTAACCGTCAAGTCAAACCTCATACCGATTCAAGCGGTTGATCGTGATCACCTCGGGATTAAGATATATCCATAAATATGATCATCGACTGATTCGATAAAACTTCTCGATTACAGAATTATATCGTGAACTCTAATCAAATCGGTCCAACCCTATATGATATATCTATCATATATAAATGCCCCACTAGGTTCTCTTAACCGAAAGTCTGGATAAGACAATCACACCTATTGTGTTCTGGGCGCATTAATAGCACGTTAAAGGAGAGACCCGATACTCTCGATTAACTTCACTACGGGCTAATTGTATTTTAAGTACATCTTCACTTACTCAATCCTCCCGTGTATATCT
Organism: Gentiana straminea; assembly: GCA_036785695.1. NCBI lineage: Eukaryota > Viridiplantae > Streptophyta > Magnoliopsida > Gentianales > Gentianaceae > Gentiana > Gentiana straminea. The sequence goes on along the minus strand of JAVUPR010000224.1, from coordinate 4,642,122 downwards.
CATACACTGAGTTAAGTGATTACATAAATGATATACATTAGGGTTTTCTGTAGTGTAAATACTATTGTCACATCGGTGAATATGAGAATAATAATTATGAATAATAATATCATTTCATTTATTAAATAAAACAATTACAAAAATTGTCTTTCGGGCATTACACCTAACAATCTCCCACTTGCACGAAAGCATGTTATTAATTGTTTTAGAGCACACCCAATTATTTAAAACTACAACAAACTACATCTCCCACTTGCTCTAAAGCAATAGAGACCCATCCCGTATTCTAGTACCCATTAAGCATATCATAACCATTGCAGATGACAAAGTACACTCCGAGTGTGCCGTCGTAGGATAGGTCAGTGACTCGGGTAGTACCTACATCTAAATGTCATGGTTCTTAATGATTGGTCAGGTTGTCGGCTCGAGACGATCCGTAGAATCGAAACGTTACTGGTCCATCTAATCATGTGGTACTTTCCCAATATGCTTTTGACCTCTAGTGATTTCGAAAATCCTTATAAGCTACCCCTTCATCGTGTGCACAATGATGTGGTATCGACTTCCATATCTAGAATCACTCCCAGATATGAAAAGGAAATCCTTAAGCTATATCGCCTCTCTAGCTACTACAAAAGCCGCTAATCACCCAACTAGTTAATGTCGAGTTGGCGTTGCTGGATTCCTCCAGGCAATAGCTTCAACACAAGAGTAAACACTGAGCCCGAGATCGACTTAACGATCATCCTCAATCCGACTTAAAGTCAAAATCAGTGTATCACACATATCCAAGTTCATACATGAATATGTCCGCATATTATTCCTCGTTCTCTTCAAGATACTAAAGGACATACTAAACTTGCTTTGTTATCCGTCGAATCTAAGATTCGATCAAAGTTGACGTTCAATAACCTGACCATCTCTTACTAGAAAGAGAATCTATCCCATTTCTCTTGATCCGAAGATTTAGAGAGTCATTCCTGAGGCATAAGGTAGAACTTCCTCGTTGAATGTTGCATACACACATGCATCATCTTAACCAATAAGATGGATGGGAAACCAGTGACTGATTCTAATGAATTCGACCGAGTCAAACTCTTCAGAATGTTGTCTAAATCTCTGTTGCAGAGAATTGTGGCATTGTCAGATTCTAACTTCAGATAACACACCCATGTTGATTCCAACTAGGGCAATGTTATTCTTCACAAACACTAATATATGTATATATTCACTACTGTACTAAAATTGATGTCCAGTCTACAAAAGACTTATCAATATTCTGGTCAACTTCACATATTGTAGAAATATATGACTTCCAGTGACCGAGAGGCTTGCTTTTTATCCACAAAGGACATAAGCCTTGACAGTCATCCTGTCATAAGTTCATAAGGCAATACCCTTTTGTTCCGAATGAATCTAGACTCCGTTTGTTTGGCAAGAAAATCTCAGGGAATCACCCCTATTTTCTGCTTTTGAACGAAATCATGCAATACTAAGTGGTAAGAGAGTCCAAGGTCTGATTAACTCTCTACTTCTTAGGGAATTACCCCTAGACCACTCAAGCTTTGCTCTGAAAGATAAACTTTCCTATTCATTCTACTCTTTTCCGTGTAGATCCAATTACTCTCATCACTACAAAAAAACGGGTTTTAATGACGGGAAATCCCGTCATTATATGTCATTTTCTCATCATTAAAGACTTTTAATGACCGGAAATCCCCCTCATGCCCCCTCATAGTTGCCCTTCTAGTTAAAGCATTCAATGACAAGAACCGGCCTCGTCATTAAAGACAACAAGGGTTTAATGACGAGATTAGACTATCATTAAAAATAGTTCCAGTGATGAGTAAATTCCTCATTATTATACTATTTGCCTCTCATTAGAACTAAAGTTGACTATTAGTTTCTACCCGTTAATGACGGAGATTACCGTCATTAATAATTGAAAACCCACTCATTAATTAGAAATGGCCATTATCAACAAGAGACATGTAATAACCAGGTATACCGTGACAAAAACTGCTTTAATGACAATAAAATTTGTTGTTATGTTACAATCTCACCATCATTAAATTGTGCTTTCTATATACCATATGGTAATTATGAACATGTTACAATATTGGAAACATGTTCCAATATTGTCCCCTGATAATATCAAAACTAAAATGTCAACAAATTCCATCTACAATGATGGCAACAATAAACTAACGAACCAGAACTAAAACCAAAACAAGCATCTTCCCAATCTAACAAAACTAAACAACCTCAGCCAATGATCATGCAAATGACATACTCTCTCATTTATCTAATATAAAAAAAAGAATTTACCAATATCCATGGAAAGTTATAAATGTAGCCTTTGCAACAAAATTTACTTAAAGGAGTGTAGTCCACGTTGTCTTTAAGATCCACAGATGAAATTCAACCCCTAACAACAAGATTGAATAACCAAGAGAATAGTAGAATGGAAATGATTACCTTCACAATGAAAGGTAGACAATACGGTAGAGTAGACTCCAATTGATGCTTTCAACTTGAATATATCAATGATAAAACAAGTAGAAATTCATTGGCAACCGAAGAACTAAGTGGAGAAACTCAAAAGTAAGGATAAATGCACCATCTCAACATCCCTTGGCATGATCTTCCTTCATCTTAATTAAGTGCACTGGCTTCTTAAGAATAAATCTCAGCACGACCAGGAAAATGAATACCGGCAACTGAAAAGGAAATGTTGCATGGAAAATGAATACGGGAGAACGAAAAGGAAATGTTGCATGTCTCATGAAGGACAAACAATTTCAATCGATGACCACATGGGACATTTGCCACAACAACATCAATCCTGCTCTTTTGCAAATGCGGAGAGAAATCCTTTGTTTTCTTTGCTGCAGCCTATTATATTATATAGAAAATAAAATCATGAGAAAACCATAACAAAATTGAAAAATAACAGCCTGTTAACCATATTCCACTAACCATAAGAACAATGATTTGTTATAGGCATTGCTAGTGGTTCCTTGTTGAAGTGTATACCTTTCTTTCTGGCTATGTTCTCAACAAAAATAAAGGCGTCATAATAAGTTGATCTTTCCCGTAAAATCTTTGTGCCGACATTAGCAAACTAAATAAAAGTATAGCCATGTTTACACCAGCCTGCTGACCATTTGCAGCAGGTGCACCATCAATAATAAGATTTAATAGGAAAAACACATGAGAAATCCATCACCATTGATTCTCAACACCATCATCAATACTTGTACCAATCTCGAGGGTATACTTTCTCAAATACTTGTGGGATGCACGCACCTGAGATGAAAGAAACGTACATTAGTTTTTCAAATCATTCACATTCATGAGAAATAATATTACAGTAAATTGAATGGGAACAAACAATCACTGACAAATAGAACTAATCCAAAAAAGAGAATACACCATCAAAATAAATTGATCTAGCTCCATGATGATGAACATAAAGTAATCAATTGTAATACAACAATCTTTAGACCAACTAAGGCAAAACAAAGGTAATCCTTGGCATATACATTTCCAATCAACAATGAAATTTAAAGCAGAGCCAAAACAAACATTCCCCATTCACGGCCATATAAACCAGCTTCTTTTGTTTCTGTAGTTATGGTAAAAGTAAAGTCTTCACAAGGATTTCATACCTCCCATTCATCTACTTCTTAATCAAAACAAATACCTTCATGTCTCGAAAAAAATGTCACCGGAAGCTTAACAAACTAAGATACACATGAATCTGGCAACAGAAGTATTGATGCTAATAAAAATGGTTACATGCCCCGAGAAACTAAATTGATCATAAGCATAAAGAGAAAAGACCTAAGAACAGGAAAATAGATTTAAAAAGCTTAGACTACAGATTAATCACACAAAGAATGTTTAGGAAGGGCTGATGTTTAGGAAGGATGGGAATCAAGAAGTGGACCTTGCAGCATACACGGATGCGATCTTTGCTGGATGACAGGTGGACTGGAGATCAACCACAGGATATTGTATGTTTTTAGGAGGGAATCTACTAACATGGAGGAAGAAGCAAAGTGTTGTAGCAAGAACAAGTGCGGAAGCTACATTTTGAGCTATGGCGGGAGGAGTATGTGAGCTACTATGGATAAAACAGATCCTAGAAGACCTACGAGTGTAGAATGCCAAGCCTATGAAGTTATATTGTGATAACAATGCATCCATAAACATTGCTCATGACCCGGTGCAACATGATCGGACCAAGCGCATATTAAGATAGATAGACATTTTATTAAAAAGTTGGACAGTGGCCATATTTGCACACCGTATGTTTTCTACACACAATCAACTGGCAGGCGTTCTTACAAAAGGACTCAACAGGGATTCATTTCACAACAATATAGGAAAGCTGGGAATGCAAGATCTTTACTCACCAACTTGAGTGGGAGTGTTGAAAATCAACGTGTATTTTAGATAGTATAGCTATAAAACGAGAATTGTATAGTCAGTAAAACGTAATGAATTTGAATATCGCTTAGTTTGTTAGGTGGAATAGCCGGAGAGTTAGTTTCCTATAATTTTGGTACGAAGTTCAGTAACTCCTACAAGAAGGATGTATGTATACTGTAAATTGATCAGTGCGAAAAATAATACAAATTTCTATCATAACTTTCCTCAGTTCAACTAGGAAACTAGCAAATTGTTTCACTGTATACAAGCATGGCCACGCACCCCTTTTTTTGTATCTTGATGCGACATCTTAATATTTTATGCACATAAGCCGAAGGCAAAAAAATTGTACCTGACTCAGCAGTTTTGGCCTATCAATACTTGAAAACGCGATCTCGTGCATCGGCCTGCAAGATGAACTGAAGAACTTCAAATAAGCATAACTAAAAAAGTGTGAGTGGACCACACCCTAGTGAAGGAATGGACCAGTTTGAGCTTAATGTAGGCAAAATGATCATATATGTTTATCAGAGATATCTGAAATGCAAAAAAGTGAAAGAAATTGCAGGAAGAAACATCTATAAACATTATAACTTGATAGGAATCGAGATTCTTATTATACTACAATAATGTATAATGTGTAATCTCTAACAAATAGGTCATGCTTTTCCAGTCTATAGGTAATGCAGCACCTCTGGACCAGAACAGCTGGTAATGAAAAGCCAAATGACTTTACACCCACTAAAGGAAAGCTGGTTCGATTAAACCCGTTATTTTAGTCAATCATAGTTGATGAAAAGACCATTTAGTAAAAGTAACACCTGTTGGATAAGAATTCTTGAGATAACCTAAGAAAGTGTAATAATTACAATATTTTATACAAATTGCATCTCCGTAAGCAATAAAACTACAACAATATTGATGGTAGAAACTCTACTCAGAATTCAAGCTAACCAGTCTTTACGCATCAGGCAGAATGGGATTTAGAACAAAACAAAGAGATATCTGTAATTTGTGTCTCCACAATCGCGATGCACAATAAAAGAAATGGAGATTAACCAATCTCGCACAAGCAGCGAAAGATCTTTCAATAAAGTTCAAGTAGGAAAACACAATACGTTTATCCGGATGTTCGGAATATTGAAATGAAATTCTTCTCCATAATCTTCTTCAGTGTCATTACTTGGATCACCAAGACCTTCAAGATTGGATGATGAACCAAATGTAGGTGGAGGATGGGTTCAAAAATTTTGACAAGTTGGTAGGGGAAAAGGGACATCATCAAAATCAGATGGCAAAAACAAGTGACACTATAACAGAACTAAAGCTACTAAACATTAACAATGCAATACAAACACCTATCTGCTGATTATATCATACAAAAATAAATTCATGTTCAACCGAAACCCCAAAAGGGAGAGGGTTATTTCTCATCCTACCATAAGCATATATACAACCAAATCGGTAGAATACGGGATCAACACAAAGCCATTGATTTTCATCCTAAGAAAAAATGAATGATGCGACCATTTCAAGACTTGATCCTTAGCTTTTAAATAGAATTTCAGGATCAGCTTTTAATGTTTTAAATGGTAAAGGTCTTTAGGTGATCAAGTCACGTCTCCGCCCACCCTAAGACAAAGGTTTTTGAGTCTCCAACGCAACAAAAAAGAAAGAAAAAAAGAAGGATGTACATTCTGTAAAGGTCCTGAGGTGATCAAGAACAGACTCATTTAGTCACCTATAATAAAAAGCAAGACATGAACTTAACTTATCCGAAACATATTCTAGTCGAGACAAATAACTTGTCACATATTGAAGACATGGATCAGAGCAAACACTTAGTAGGGCAGACTATATTGCACATGAACATGACATAACAATGACCATTCCGACTTTAACCAAACAAGACTTGGCGAAGATTGAGCAAAGCATGGAAACAAGAACCACAATAGTTAGCAAACCTGAAATTATGATCAAGATGCTAGCACATATAATGCTTACGGTAATGACTGAACAATGGACAACATCCGCTCTCTTCACCGAATCTGGGAGCTTGAGCCAAAAAAAATGAGTAAAAAACCTTTGTTAAAGGAATATGTGAGAAACAAAGACTAAATTGGCTATTTGCACACAGTGGGAGATCCAAAAACTTAGTTAAGTGGGGGAAATTATTTTAGGCACAAAATAATTACAGTACACTTACCAATCTAAACTCGACTACAACAACCCAAAATGTGCAATGAAACTAATTTGGATCATAAACAAACCAAGAAATCTTCATACAACAAATCACATATCAATAAGAAACTCAATAAAAAATGAAGCAGAAAGCCACTTTGTTAAAAAAAAATTTAAAGCTAATGCAATTTTGTAATAAATCAAAACTCTACCATGGTGCTAGAGAAGCAAACCGTACAAGGAAAGAGCAAGCAATCAAAACGAAATCAAACAGAGCCTAACCAAAATGAAATATAAAAACAAGAAACCTAGGACAACACCTACTTAAAAGCATATTCAAAAGAAGACAAAGCAAACTTAATCAAGAAAACAACCGTGTAAAGATTGGACTTCCAAGTACAACAGTCAAATCTCAATTTATAGTACCTTCCACTTATTCACCCAAAAGAGGAAACTTGAACTTCAACAAAAACAGCATCGACCTTCAGAGATTGGAACACATGACAACCTCAGTTCTTTAAATTCATAGAAACCAAAGAACAGACTTCTTTATAGCTTCCTAAAACCAAGATAAATTATTATTATGAGAAATAACAGGAGGAAACGAACAAAATTCATACCAACTGAAAGGAGTAGATCGCTGGAAATCGCAACAAACAGCAAATGAATTCCATAAATTCGAAGCAAAAATAGAGTATAAAAGCATATGGGCAGTCTCTTCAATTTCCAGTCTACAAAACCGAATAACAATGAACTAAGCACAATGCATTTCCACACCTCAGCGGGAATCGGATCCATGTATGCTTTTTAAGAGATGTTGGTCTTCGAGGGAAGAACCTTGGGCCATATGGTTTCATCGAGAGCAACGGCGAGGAGAGCAACGGCGAGGAGAGCGGCGGTGAGTAGAGTAGCGGTAAAGAGAGAGGCGGCGATGTATGGTTGAGAGGCAGAAAAACGCAGGGAAGAGGGGTTAGGGTTCTTGAATAGAAAATGATGGAAATTTGATGATTCTTCTAAGAACATGAATAAATAACTTAAAAAATAAAGCTTTTTAAAAGATAAAAGATAATGTTTGTGAAATAATGAGGGTTTATTTTATTAATGTATCATAATGACGGGAATTATCATGATTAATGACGAGATTTAAAAGTTGGTCATTAAGAATTGTTATTTAATTATTAAAATAATCTCCCCTCATTATAAGTACTAATTAGTGACAAAATTTACCTCCTGTCATTAAATTCCTCTCATTAAACCCAGGTTTTCTTGTAGTGTCACTGGGCCTGAGACGCTCAGGTGGTTCTACAAGAGTATGAACAGTACTGGAGTACCGAACTCTATTCGTAGGGTTATGGCTATTAAACCAACCTCTATTATAAGAATCCTACTCATAAAAGAGCCATAGGTCATCAATCGATCCTCAGACTACAAAGTCCGCAGAACCCGTAATGGGTAATGGCTAAACCATACTCCCAATACTTACTGGGTGGATCAAAATTCTGATCTAGTTTAGTAGTATTTAGTGTTATCACCAACAACCGATGTTGGATGTGGTCTGATTTTAATCAGTTAGTAACTACCTTGAATAAACGTACTTCAAGGTTCAAGGTTTTGCTGTTCATGGACTCTATCAGAAAAGATGCAACGGTATAACTGTCCCTTCCCGATTTCAAGAATCCTATATCTAACCTTTATACATAATAGCTTAAAAGATTTATCACGAATGGTCATTGACCAAACGTATGCATGAAATTCACAGTCTTACCTTCAAGCACCGTGTGCTAAATGCTTATATTTATGGAAGTGGGGTGAACCGAATCCACACCTTATCCGTAAATTCCAAAGCATATTCTAGGTAGACTTCTCGGTCTTACATTTCAATGTAAACCGTTATTTTGCTTCCAATATCTTTATTGAGTTAAGCAGTGTATTGTAGCACATCTAAAAACTATATAAGGCAATTTAACGGTTTCTCACTTAGTGAGAACATGTCACAATGAGGCAGGCTGAGCATCAGTCTCGAGGACTATGAATGGCCTATTCTGAGTATAGAATAATACTCTATCTCTGTTGAAAATAGAGAAACCTCAAAAAATTTTGGATAAACTTTCCGGAGTGTTTGAATAGTTATCAGACAAGAAATCACTACTCGGAATCTCCTACTAGCTTGTATCTTTCATCAAACCCCGAAGGTCGTCATGAACAAGCTATGTTACTTCTTTATAACCCATTATCCTTTCCCGATTGAAAGGAAACTTAGTCATTGAACCTTTGAGACAATATAACCAGACTGGGAGAAATGAATCACCCTGAGCCAGTCTTCAGGTCTTGTCTTTTAGGGACTATGCACTAACTATGGAATATGAAGAAGCGTTTATCTAAATATCGAAACCAATTGCTTTTAATAGTTCTTAAGATGTGTTTTATACATATTTCAGCAGTTGTAAGTGGTTTTGACTTTATCAAACAAATGTTCGAGTCTTGGTTTCGTACTACAAATGGTATATTCACTTTCTATACGACAAACAAATTATCGAATAGAAGGTAAATCCTTTCGTTCCAACGAATCTTAAACAGAAAATAATTTTCCGCGATATCCAAGGATTGAATCCGATATTCATTTCCTTATATCACTCCCACTATTCTAGCTAAAATTAACGCCGTTGTTTACTCCTTTAATCGTTAAATGCACTGCTACCTTGTTCTTCCAAAGAACTTAGCTCGAGAAAATCGCCAAGGATTCATAGGTTGGTGATCCAAAATCACTGTCCTTATCCTATGATTTTCAGTTAAATAATTTTCGGTTCAGCCTTAAAGTTTTCTCAGTTTAGATGACTAACACTTTTAGACATATTCTCCCATTCTTGACTTTCCGTGAATGGAAACAATCTTGAACCAGCGGTTCGTTTGAGTAGACACTACTCTTGAACCGTGGGATGTCTATTTTGAGTGTTACTCGTCTGGACTTCTCGGATTTTCTAATATACCAAAAAAAACAACAAATCATATTAAAGCTCCCACTAGTTTATCGGTTCCAAATACCGTATAACGAGCAATGCTTTATGATTATGATTTTCTCATTTTTTTGATAATAAAATCTTTCGTACATAGTTCCAATGTTTCCAAAACAACAACAAATCATAGAACTCTCACAAGTTCATCGATTCCAAATATCGTCCAACTAGCGACATTTCATGACTTTCCGGTTTTTCAATTAGAACGGTTACGTGTGTAGTTGTTAAGGGTGTTTTTATATGTTTGTTGGTCCCTTGAAAAGGCTTTGGTTAAGTTTAGAGGGGGGGGGGGGTGAATAAACTTAACACTTAAAACTTTGGAGTTAACAAATTCTGCAACTTCAAGCGGTCTGCTCGATACTTCGAGTCTGCGAGACTTCGATAGCTGGCGATAAACGTAGTCTACGATAGTTGAGTTTGCTTTGAATTTGTGCGGCGAATAATATCAAAATTAAGCCTTAATACTTGTTGTTAAATATGATACTAAGTATTAGATACTCAGTAGTGCAGGTGTGTGATTTCAGTTGCTAGATTCAGTAGGCTGATGTAAAAAATAAACTAAGTGCAGAAAGTAAATGCTGAAAGTAAATAGTCAGATTTTATAGTGGTTCCAGGTGATCTAATCCTGTCAGTCCACTCTTCTCCTGTGATGTTGGAGGAAATTCACTAGAGATCTTTGATGCAGCTTTTACAAAGATTCCTAAGTTGTTTCTCCTTCACCAATAGCTATGGCTTCACAAACTGAAAACTGGGAACAGGTAGGATTGCTGCTCCTGAGTCTTCCACTGGTCCTTGAAGGGTAGGATTGCCTCTTCACCAGCTCCACCACAAACAACGAAGTCTTTCACACCTAACGGATGCTTCACTTGTCTTCGGCGGGTTCTTTATAAAATAAAGATTGAATCAAATAAATGATTCGGTTGCGGCGGCTTGATTAGGATGATGTAATCACGGCTTGCGCCTTCAAGTGTGTATGCTTGATGCGGCTTGAACACGAATGCACTTGAAGAAAATAACTAGATCGGCGGCCTTAAGCTCGGTATGTTCAAGCGGGTGTTTTTCAAATTTCGGTATTATCACTTAAAGTTTATCCAAATTTTCATCATCTTTTTCTGAGTTGAAAGTCCTCTATTTATAGGTAGGAATGCATGTGACTTGTATTTGAAATTCAAATGTGACCGTTCCTTGTTTTTGTCCCATCTGATATGCAGTCTGTCACTATTCATAGGACTGACACTGTCAGAATTCCTTTTTGACAGTGCAGTTTGTCCACCCGTTTGACTTGTATCCAATGGATAAAAATGGAGATCATTCCAACGTCTTTTTAATCTCAGCCTTTGATTTTCTTGATAAGTCGGAGGTAGTTGGCTGTCCTTATCCATGTAATCTTCCAATGAACTTGAATTAATCGAGGTATCATATCAGCAGGTTCATAAGTCTGCTGAAGTACCAATCAGTCTGCTGATCATCATATTTCTGTATGTAAAATATAATGCAGCTGATTACTTTTATCTAACTTTTATTTGTGAAGTTAGATTACATCATTTTAATTATAACCAAGTTCCAAACATCATCCAACTTATGGAACTTAGACATTCTACACAAGGTATATGTAATCAGCTTAGGTCATCACGAGACTTGCCTAAATTCGATTCCATATCCTTGACTTTAAATACTAAGTTTGATCCCTTAGCCTTCATTAACCGAGTTTGAACCCTCGGCCTTCGCCCTTCGCCTTCGCCTTCGGTCTTCGGCGGGTTCCCGACTAGTCTACCGACCTATCTACCATACGACCTAGACCGATCCCGCTATATCAATCGACAAACCTTTACGGTGCTTGTTTGATCAAACCTATTTATGAATCAAACTCTAATAAACCTATACATTTGATCTAGACATCTTTTTGCCTTTGCACTATAACAGCTAGTATGGCACTCATCATCAAAACTAAGAAATAAGTCCAACAATTTCCCCCTTTTTGGTGATGATGCCACTACCCTCACCTAATCAGCAAAGCAAAAAGATAAAGACAAAGACAAAACAAATTCAGTCAATTCTCATTATAATCATTGAACAGTTATTACAACTAGATACAGCAAGGATAAAGAATAATAAGTATATGCTGATCTATTGTCTCTTTTCTCTTTCTCTTATAGCCTTCTCAGCTTGTTCTTGATAGGCTCTGATTTGTTCTATCATATCCCTCATCCATTCATTTTCAATCAGTGTAAAATCAATGTAGGGATTGACTTGCTTCCACCAGTTCCATGCTTCAGGAAGGATAAGATTAATTTCATTCACTCTGAATCCAAACTTCATATACAGACTCTCCTTGAATTCATCCAGTGAGTCCCTTGCTTTTATAATAGGTGGCACCTTATCACCTTTGCTACTTCTTCGCCTCTCGTTGCTTGCCCTTAAGGCTCGATTCTTGCTTCCCAAAATTTCAAACCCAAGAAAGAGTTAAGACCTTCATGAAACCCCATGTCATGATAAGGTCTCCTCCCGTTGTAATACTCTTTCTTGTACTTGTCTAAAAAGATCATCGTGAGTTGAACTCGCCAGTGCAAGGGTTGCACGAAAGCATTTGTATCATCTCGTCCATCTCTTCGTGCAAAGTGTCTTGCGGCCTGCACCCTCCTTTGCCGTGGTGATTGGCCCTCTTCCCCCTTAGTGACATCATCAACAAAACGGGATATAAGGCCATGTATACCTTCCCGTGATACTATCACTCGTTCAAATGGCCTTCCATAGTTCCGGTTCTAGTATCAATAGTAGTGATCCCGGATTGCAATGTTTCCTCCAAATTGTTGATCCTTTCGGTAAGTTTGGGATCGAGCACGACGGGTTGTTGTGCGGCAACGGCCTCGGCGGGTTTAGGTGTTGCGGCAAGATTGTCAAGTTTCGATGGATAGAAATAAATTGATCCTTCGAAATTGATCTTTTGCGGTATTTCCAACCTTGATGCCCCTCACATCTAATATCGATTTTTCACGATTCGAGTAGATGTGAAGTTTGAAGCAACTGTGGCGATTGTCCGTTTTCATTTACCATCTTCATCGCTTCTTCAAATCTCTCTTCCTGTCTATCCGGTTGTGTCCTCAATCGTTGCATATCATGCCTTACAGTCCTCAATTCATTTAACACTTCAACTGGCACTTCACTGGTCATCCTTCCACCAGTGGCGTCATCAGCAGGCTCCTCTACATTGTACTGTGGCCTCTGATTGCTTATCACCATTGCCCTACTCCTATCCAGTCCAGCAGGGTTAGGTCCTTCATATTCATCCAGGATAGGATCAATGGCAGGTTCTTCAAACACAGGTACAAATGCCTGAGGGGGATTAACATCAATATCTTCTTCTTCAGGCATCTGAAATTCCTCATCAATGAAGTCAAAGTCCAGCAGCTGCTCTTCTTCATTAACAGCAGTCTGCTGACCATCTTTCCCTTCAGTGGTCTTGCCTCCAGAAGGCTCCACTACAGCAGCCTCATCAACAACAGGGGTTTCCTCCAAACCCAAATCAGGTTCCAACCTTTGTCCAGGTGCTGTTTGAGACTCAGCAGCCTGTACCTTCTGTTCCAACCTTTGTCCAGGTGCTGTTTGTATCCCAGCAAACTGTACCTCCTCTTCAATTCCTTGTGGGTTGAATATAGCCTCATTATCCACTTGGAAATCTTCTGCATGACCAATCTTGTGTAGGATGATGGCAGTTTTAGTAAGAGTGCCTTCAATGTCAAATCCATCTTGATATTCAATGGACTCTTCAGAACTGGCACTAGGTTCATTAAAATCAGCAACCTTTTCTCCATCCAAATCCTCACTCGTCCAAGATCGATTAGTGCGAGGCTCTACAACATGGAATGTGCTTGGTGCATCGGTCGGCCTACTAGCACTCGGAGTAATACCTTCATTGATCAATGCCTCCGGATCATCCATGGTGAGATCCCGTAGATCCTCATCCATTTCTCCGATCATTTGTCTCTCGGTAGACACTCCAAGCACTCGAGATCGCCTTTCGGTAGGGTCAATTAACATTGCGGTCCCACCGGTTTCTCCCCGGACCGAGGGGTGATTGTCATCGAATCGGAATGATGAAGAGCCATCACCATCATCTCTTGGATCCCCGAACTTGATACCCTCCTCCTTCAGTTGTTCATCAAACAAATCCATCAGTCTTGATTGCAGCAAGGTGGTGTCAATTAGATCCAGCAGGTTCTCTACTCCCAAATTTTCAAAAACCCATTCTTCAAAATCTGTTTTAGGTTGAGCAGCTGGCTTTTGCCTCTTGTAGAAACCAAATTTCCATTGGAAGTAGTCAGCAATTTTCTGAAGTTTGGGAACTACATACTCTTCAGTTTTCTTACTTTCTTTTACATGCCTTTCAAATGGCATAAAAGATCTTCTGGGGCAACTTCAGTGCCTTGTTGACCTCCGAAGGTACCAACAAGTAAATTCATGGTATCTTCAACAGATGTTTGAAAGTCAGTAGGTTGCTGAGATTGTACATTTGTGCCTACTACTTCCATCTGTACCACACTTGGTTCCCCCTGACTTACATGCTCATCGGCGGGGTTAGCAGCAGACTGCTCTTCCCCCTGAGTTCTTGCCACATTTGCAGGGTCTTCAACCAAGTCTTCTATTACCTTTCCAACCACCACAGCAGGTTCAGGTTCAGGTTTAGGTTCAGGTTCAGTGGTTTGCTGTGGTTCTTCAGTAGATACTACAGCAGGCTCAGGGTCAGTAGACTGCTGCAAATCTTCAACAGTTTGCTCAAAAACAACCTGTCCAACATCAGTAGACTTGACAACCTCTTCAGATGAGGAGTCAGTAATCACCACAGGCGGAATGATAGTTAAGGGCTCAGCCTCAACAGCCTCTTATTCTTCTTCTACTGATGCCTCTTCTTGGATTCTTTGAGCCTCCAAGTTTTTAAGTTCTTTTCCTTTGCCATGCTTTTTCTTTTTGGTAATCTCCTTCATTCTTTTGGAGAGAGGTTCATCATCATCTTTTCCAGTAGATTTTCTCTTTCTACTAGCTTCCTTCTATTGTTCTCTCAAGATTTCAACAACAGTTTTCCTTGCAGCTACAGCAGGATCAGTAACCTCCACTTGACCCTCAGCAGACTCAGCAGTCTGTGATGTTTCCTTTCTTGTCTTCTTTGAAGGCTTTGAAACTTCAGATATTTTCTTTGTATTTCCACCTTTTCTTTTCTCAGCAGCCTTCTTTGGTGCAGCAGGTTTGATAGATATCTTCTTGGTTTTCTGAACCTGCTCACCTCCGGCATCACCATCATCTCCATCATTATCATCATCAGCAGCCTCTCCAGCAACCTCTTCATCATCATCTAGACCAGGGATAACATCATCAATTTCCTTCTTGTATCTAGACTGATTGATCTTTTTAGATGCTACATCAGGAATTTTCAAATGATTCAGCAGGGTCTGAACCATCAATCCTAAGGGCAGGGCCTTGGACTTCCTCTTTCCCTCTTTGTCTTCCTTGAAGACCTTCTTCATGTAATGGATGAAGTATCTAGCCCAATCAAACTTCATGCTCCTGCAGATGATAATCATCAACTCTATCTTGGGTCCTGATAGAGTGTCCATACTTCCAACTAGTCCCAGTATGCTTTTAGCAATCAGTTTGCTCAGCAGACTGTATTCACTTCCAATATGTTTGCAGTTGATACCTGGAACGGATTTAGTGGCTGCATTTGTTTTAATCTGATCAACAAACGCCATTTTGTCCAATACCATTGCTTCAGGATTGACTGAGCCATCCATCACTTCAACAAACCCAAAAACTTCTCTCAGCAACCTAGGGGAGACTTCAATTTCTTGCCCATTCACAGCAGTCTTAAATGTTTCAGTTCCTTCCTGTATCTGAATATTTCTCCAGAAACTGACAACATTTGTATAAGAAATTGTTTCCAGTCTTATATTCAACACATTCTCCAGACCGGCATATCTCCTTATTCTTCTACCAATGTTAATGGCAAGTTCAGTTCTGTTTGCATCTTCAACAAAGCCTCTAACACTTTGGCTTGATTCTATTTGGACATCAATCTTTTCCGCCATTGAAATAAGAAAAAGATGAAGAAGAATTGCTCTCAAATCTGTGTTCACACAATGTAGGATTTGCAGAGATAAAGCAGAAATTGCATGTAGAGAATTCGGTGTGTGACAGTCTGATTATATAGACAGTGGGTAGTTGAAACTGTCATTGCACGTACATTGAGGTAACCACGATTAAATTGAATAATTTCTGACTTGACACGTGGCCCATTACTCCTCCATAACGTTTGTAACCGTTGGATGGTTTAACTGTGGTAATAATGGATAGAATAAATATCCCGCCAATATGCCTTTTTGACTTTAATAACTTTGACTGAGTAATGTTCCATTCAGCAGGGTGAACCTCAGCAGGGTATGCTCAGCAGTCTGCTGATAAATAGGCTTCAGCAGCCTGCTGACAGAAGTACTCTGCTGATCTTTCATTTCTTCTTGTTTTGTTCAATTGATAATACAAGATGAAGTTTAATACCAATGACTGATCTGTCAAGTGAGCTCACCCAACATGACAAAGACCAATCCCCTTGGCAACCTCATTTGCTCAATTGTCCAAACATAAGTACATGGAATTGTTGATACCAATGACTAATCTGCTAAGTGAGCTCACCCAACATAGCAAAGACTAATCCCCTTGGTGAATTCCGACACCTGCTTGAATATCAGTCAACCTTTATGATTCCAAGTTCGATCCTTAACTTAGCAAATCTTTCACTATCAAGTGGCTTAGTGAAAATATCAGCAAGTTGATCTTCAGTAGGGATGTATAGAACCACCACATCTTTCTTTTCAACATGATCTCTTATAAAATGATGTCTCACATCAATGTGTTTGGTTCTTGAGTGCAAAACAGATTTTCTCGTGATTGCAATTGCACTTGTGTTATCACACATAATTGGAATTTCCTTTTCTTCAATTCCATAATCCCTTAATTGTTGTCTTAGCCATAGTACTTGTGCACAAAGAACTTCCAAAGAAGAATGTATTCAAATTCGGCGGTGGAAGTTGAAATAGAATTCTGTTTCTTGCTAAACCAGGAGACCAGTCTATTTCCCATTAACTGACAGGTTCCTGAGGTGCTTTTTCTATCAATCTTGCATCCAGCATAATCAGAATCTGAGTAGGATATAACTTTGAAGCTTCCTTCCTTGGAATACCATATCCCTACTCCCAAAGTCTCTTTAAGATACTTGAGAACTCTTTTGACTGCACCTAAATGGCTTTCTTCAGGTTTAGATTGAAATCTTGCACAAACACCTACAACAAAGGATATATCAGGTCTGCTGGCAGTTAGGTACAGCAGACT
Organism: Gentiana straminea; assembly: GCA_036785695.1. Classification (NCBI taxonomy): domain Eukaryota; kingdom Viridiplantae; phylum Streptophyta; class Magnoliopsida; order Gentianales; family Gentianaceae; genus Gentiana; species Gentiana straminea. The sequence goes on along the minus strand of JAVUPR010000224.1, from coordinate 4,625,113 downwards.
GCCTATCATCCTTCTGTATAAGGTCTGATCAACATCTTTGCCTTATTTATCTTCATCCAATCTGATGTTTGTACTCATAGGAGTTGAATTCTTAGTGCTATTTTCCATACAAAACTTCTTCAGCAACTCCTTGGTGTACTTGGTTTGATGAATGAAGATTCCATCCTTCATTTGTTTAACTTGCAATCTTAAAAAGTAATTCATTTCTCCCATCATACTTATTTGGAATTTACTCTTCATTAGATTTGCAAATTTTTCACAAAGTAAATCATTTTCAGAACCAAAAATTATGTCATCCACATAAATTTGTACCAAAGCGGTGTCTTTGTCCCCTTCACTGATTCTGAAAAGTGTCTTGTCAATGGTGCCTTTTGTAAAACCATTGTCCACCAAGAATTGAGATAGAGTCTCATACCATGCTCTTGGTGCTTGTTTCAATCCATAAAGTGCTTTGTTGAGTCTATACACTTTGTCTTCTTGATCTTTAACTTCAAATCCAGGAGGTTGCTGAACATAAACTTCCTCCTCTAGAATGCATTTCAGAAATGCACTTTTGACATCCATTTGATATACTTTGAAGTTCTTATATGCAGCATGTGCCAAGAATAATATGATAGCTTCCAATCTTGCAACAGGTGCATAAGTTTCATCAAAGTCTATTCTTTCAGCTTGAGAATAGCCTTTTGCAACTAGTCTGGCTTTTTTCCTCACAATGGTACCAGACTCATCAAGTTTATTTCTATATACCCACTTAGTACCAATGATATTTGCATGACTTGGCCTTTCAACTAGTGTCCAAACTTGATTTCATTCAAATTCATTTAATTCCTCTTGCATAGCAATTATCCAGTCTGGATCTGAAATTGCTTCTTCAATAACTTTTGGTTCCATTTGAGATAGAAAACAAGTAAACATAGCTTCCAGTTGTCTTCTGGTCCTTACACCTTGCTATACATTGCCAATAACTTGTTCAGCAGGGTGATTCCTTAACCATTGTGGATTTTGATTATTTTGATTTTCAGGAACATCATCTTCAGTAGGGTCTGCTGTAGTTTCTTCTACGGGGGGGGTCAGTAGATCCTTGAACCGCTTCGGCTTGTTGCATCGGTAACATTGTCGGCGGGGTGTTCGGCGAGGCGATATCGAAACTTTCAAGTCATTGAATCTTTCCAAAACTTCAACACAATCTGGATCGGTGACTTGTTGATTCTCGGCGGAGTCCACAATCTTCATCTTCCATACCGGTAAACTTAGGTTCATCAAACACAACATGGATTGTTTCTTCATGTTTCGGTGACCTCTTGTTCGGTACCACGAATGCTCTGTCGACCGAAGAATATCCCAAGAATATGCCTTCATCTCGATTTGGGTTGGAATGTTTTCAAATGAACTTTATGATTTAGAATAAAGCATTTGCTTCCAAATGGATGGAAGTAGGATATGTTAGGTTTTCTTCCATTCCAAACCTCATAAGGTGTCTTCGACGGCTTCTTGTTTACGATGTTCTTTTTGTGTATAGCATCTTGTATTCTTGCTTGACCCAATATCTTTCGGGTAGCAATGCTTCACAAATCATCGTTCTTCCCGCTTCCTTTAAGGTTCTGTTTCTTCTTTCAAAGAACCCCATTTTGCCGAGGTGTACCAAGACGACAAGTTGATGTAGTACACCATTCTGTTCACAATAGTCTCTTATAACTTTGTTGAGAAATTCAGTACCCTGATCTGATCTTATCTTTATGACTGTTAAACTTTTCTCATTTTGTAATCTCTTCAAAAGATTAGGCATGCTTTGAAGTGTTTCATTTTTCTTGTTCATAAATATCACCCAAGTATACCTTGAATAATCATCCACAACCACTAAAGTGTACTTCTTTCCTGTTACACTTGTTGGAGTTATTGGTCCAAAAAGATCCATTTGCATCACTCCAACACTCTATTAGTTGATTGTTTGGTCTTTGATTTGAAACTTGACTTTATCTCATTTACCTTGCTGACAAGCATCACATATAGCATCCTTTTTGAATGTGATCTCAGGTAAACCAACCACCAGTTTCTTCTTCACCAACTGATTAATATCATCAAAGTTTAAGTGATTCAACTTCTTGTGCCATAACCAATTGAGTTCTGATTTGGTATGCACAATCAGGCAGGTTTCTGGAACTGCAGTAGACCAATCCACAACATACATGTTCTGTTGTCTTCTACCAAGGAAGTACAACTTGATCACCTCTTTCACTAATGACAATACAGTTGTCTTTGTCAAAAGTGACCTTGTATCCCATGTCACAGAAATGTCCAGTGCTCAGCAAGTTGTAGTCCAGTCCTTCCACATATGCAACATTCTTGATTGTGAGTCCATTTCTGATAAGTGTGCCATATCCTCTTGTATGTCCATGTGTATTCTTATTGCCAAAATTCACCCTTGGACCATCTTTTGCCACAAAATTTGTTAGACAGTGCTTATTCTTTGTCATGTGTCTGGAACATCCACTGTCAAAGTACCAGACACCCTACAAAACAAAGTTAATGCATTTTAGGTACCCAAACCTGTTTGGGTCCATAGTGGTCAGTAGCAAGAATGACCCTTGGTATGTTTCCATAAGGTCTTCTCCTGAATGTGTCATACTTTGGTTCATACTTTGGTTCATACATGTATTTGTTGGAATAGTGTCCTAAACCCAATCGGGTTGGACCGGATCCGACCGGGTCGGATCATTTATACTATTTCTTTACGTTTATACATATATTAAATGGCTTTTCTGTTGTCATATATATGTTATTTTAAAGAACCAATTATGAATTGTTATGTGATAACGTCCTTAGTATTAAACTGTGATAGAGAAACCATGATAGGCGATTATGGTTGATGAGATCTCTAATCACTTTAATAAGTTTGATACTTAAATGTCTCTAGGCTGATGTACTATTAAACGGGGCATTGATAGTATAAACGGACTAGCACGTATTGGATGTCTTCTCGTCTTTAAGGGCGGGGATAGATCTCGTCTATCGAAGTGTAGAGACACTTGGACCGTACGTGGACGTGTATTAGAGAATGCGTACGTTAGACTGACCCACTTACACGGATAAGTGTCACACTATGTGGCGGTTGTGTAATTATCCTTAAGACCGGAGTCTTCATGGCATCACGGTGTGGATTGTCATGCTTTGACACTATTGAGGTTTCCCCAGCCACGGGGCGATCATGCGGTAGTGATTGGGTATGATACTGAAGCATGCGGAGTATACATGATTGGTCGTCCGGGAATCGCGTATCCTATGATTGGGATCGAATATCCGAAATGGCCTTCTTATAAGGAATGTCTTACTCTCGTGAATCTTTGCAAAGTGGGAGTAAATGAGTTACTTCGAGAGAGCTTGATATCCAGATTATAAGATACGGTCGTTGATGTTTTGACACTCGACTAACGACCGTATGGATATTATTACAGCGATAGGATTGTAAGTTACACGGTAACTGTTTCACATGAAGGGTAGTAGTCATTGCATTTGACTCTTCCGATGATTGGGGGTCACGGTGTGTTGCTAGACGCTATCCCGTGATCGTTAGGCATGAAGGGCATTTTCGTAAATTACACTTTGTGTCTACGGCCAACATATTCGGAAGCCTATCGGGTCACACACATAAGAACATCTAGCCGGATTAAAATGTGGTTATAGTTGATAACCAAATAAGGAAAGTTTATCTCGAGACTATAAAGGTTATAGTGGTAAATTAATATGGTGGTATTTATTTATTATGAATAAATTAAATACAAGATATTAATAATATTATATTAATTAAAAAAATATTCCGGAAGCCAATATTTGGCTATATGGGGCGCCACATTGAAGTGTATAAGATACACTTGGATTGTGCAATTTAATTAATAGTATTACCAAATATTAATATAAGATATTAATATATATATATATATATATATATATATCCAATATATAATTGGCGCCTAAGTTTTTGTGTGTAATTGACACACGTAAAAGCCAATTGATCAAGTTGACATGTTTGACTATTTGGGTATTAATAGATTTATATGTGTTATATATATGTGATATATACACATGTGTAAATTGATTTATGGTAATAAAATAAAGATGGTCAATATTAGATATTGACAATATCTTGGAATTATTCAATATAAGATATTGACAAAATCCTAAATTTATTTAATATGAGATATTATAATAAATGAGATAAATCAATCAATTATATTTTCCTTATTTTATTGGGAAAAGGTTTTCTTCCTTTCTACTCTACTTGGGGCGCCACTTCTACTATAAATAGGAGGTGGGTGTCAAGCTCTTTTGTACAACACAATTCCAAGAACTAATAGTTCTTGTGTAAAATAGAGAGCATCATATAGAGAGTTGGAGAGAGGGGAAAAAGGCCGGTCTAGCAACCGGAGTTTTCCAATAGCAATCCATGATGGGATTCCGGCGGGGTGTTCGTGTGGACTAGCGGTAGAGGCCGAACACTTGGGCGGCTCTATGCAGAACTACTCTCCTTAGACGGTCAAAGCGTCGATCTTTTAGATCAACCAAGGTAACCACCGTCTACTATCTATTTGTTTATTGCTTAAACGAAGTCGATCTTGGGTCGATAGGAAATAAATTTTTGAATTCCGCTGCGTTCCCGCGTAGATTTCCTAACAGTGGTATCGGAGCGAGCTTCGAGCTTAAGCAATAAGCATTTTATTTTGCGTAGTTAATTTTATCGTTTAAATCACATAATTAAAAGATGAAAGATTTTTGATTCGCAAATCGATACACGAAAAGAAAAAAAAAAAAAAAAAAAAAAAAAAAGGGGGCGGCTTATGGGGTGCTCGGCCGATCGGCGGCGGCACCCCACCGGTTGCGCCGGCGGCGGCAAAGACTTTTGGGGCGGTCGACGTCGGGCCGGTGCATCTTTTGGTGGATCCCTAAATTTTGTTTTGTGTATTTTGTGTTTCATTATTGTTCATAGTTATGATTGGTAATTCGTCTTTTGTTTAGTTGTGTCATGTGGCTAACCAATGGTTCAAATAGTTTGGGCCATTGGGATGCCACATGGCATTAAAATAATAATGGCCTTTCCAAAATTTGTTTGGAATAGGCCTAGGCCCTTTCCAAATATTTGATTTGGGAAAAGGCCTAGGCCTAGGCCACTTCCAAAATTTTGATTTTGGAAAGTGGCGAGGCCTAAACCAAAATTATTTGGCCTTTCCAAATATTTGATTTGGAATAGGCCTAGGTCCTTTTCAAATATTTGATTTGTAAAGGCCTAGCTAGGCCACTTCCAAAATTTTGATTTTGGAAAGTGGCGAACTGTAAGCCAAATTTGGTTTAGAAACCAAAGGCATCCCTTTTGATTACGAATCAAAAGGAAAGAAACAAAAGAGAAATAATTTTAATTTTGATTTATTTTGGAATAGTTCTAATTAATTAAAATTAAAATTAAAATCGGTTTAAAATTAATCGTTAATTTTATTTCGATTAAAATCATTTAATTAATTAAATGTTAATTAGTTAATTGATTGGATAAAATTATTTAATAGATTAAATGTTAATTGATTAATTAAGACGCAAGTAGTTAAATTTTAATTTTATCTTTTTCATAAGATTTTATTGTATGGATTAGATATAATAGATATAATATGATTATATGGACCCCGATTGATCATGGACTCGACCGATAGGATAGATGTGAATGATTTAATTTTTCTGTTGGTTTAAAAATTGTCCTAGGCCGTTATGAAGAACGTGACCTAGTTTATTTTCTGCAATTATCCCATTCCCGTTGGCTCCCCCCGTGTGCGGCGGGTTGTATTTATTTTATTAGATAGAATTAAATGTAACAAGAATGGAGCAGAAGATGGAGACCAAAGAAAGACGAAAATAAAGATCCCATTGGAGAATGGAGCATTAAAGATCCTATTGGCGGTTGCGGCTACCCTTAGATTGTGACCCGCGGTTTCGTCGGTTGTATTCGAAACCGCACCTAGGAAAAGTCCATGATCATACCGGTTACTTTACGCATTTATTTATTTTGTGCTTGTATTTATTTTATATGATACGATAGATGCATGACTAGGCACGATCTAGATAAATGTGTAGGATGTATGTCTATAGAGATAGATATATTTGATGAGACCGTAATTAAAATTAATTAAGTGAATTAATTTACGTAAATACTTCCACAACAAAAATCAAGTCGAAAATTGTCTCCCAATATTATAGCGACGGTGAAGAGCCTTTGTTCGGATCCAACCGATCGGCCCTCGTCGGGAGTTGACCTACCACGGGTATATCGTCGTTATTGAGATATGATCGTATGAGATCTCGCGAATATTGGGTTATGACTTGACTAGAGTATTGCGGTGATTGGCCCTCGTCAGGACCGTCTTATTCTAGAGGCAAGAGGTTGACTACCACATAAAGATGTGAATTGTCAAAGAGTTGACTAGTCAACCACCAAGAGTCACATAGAGATGTGATTGGTAAGAGTTACATACCTTTCGAATTATTCCGGTTGATCGGCCCTCGTCGGGAATCGGGGTAACCGGATGGGATCTTGGCCACTAAAGAATTTTGAAAGATTCTTGAAAGTCAATTGGGAGTAGTTGACTAGTGGGAGCAAAATCATAAATCAAAAGACCATTTTTGATTTTGCGTGTATAAACAACAACACTCTTTTATTTTCATTTTTATGTTGTAGTTTTAGCAAACTTTATATTTATATTTTATTCTCGATTAGTAAAACCAAATTATGATCGTTAATTTTGAGAAACGTTCTCAAATATGGTTGAGTAATTTTAATCCTTTTAAAATAAGCAATGACATGAGCCATCCCGTTATAGTAGTTAGAGACAAGGAGATTACATAATTGATGCGGTGGTTCGAGACTTTAATTATTAATGAAAGCGGAAGCTCATGATATGATTAAATCATTTGAAATAAGTTTCAAGGAATTAGTCATATATTGGATACGATCCAAGATGATCATTCAGTCATACGATGACAATTAATTCAAACGTTGGATAAGAATGACCACATCTAATTTTGGAAAGGTTGTTTTCAAAATTGTAAGATTTAAGTATCGACTTAATTCTAGCATTTGCTTAAAGGTTAATTAAATAGTCAATGTTTTGAATACGATTCAAAAGGTTAAATAAACTATTTAATAAACTTTAGATTTTCTTTATGAAAGGAAATTGAGGACATGGCTCTTGTGATCTTTCTTAAGTCTTGTGAAGACTACAATAAGAAACATTTTTCAAGTGCTTAAAGGATTGAAAGAAAAGATAGGGCATGTGCTTAAATAGAGAACTCATCGAAGCCTCTATTCTAAGCAAGTCGATTGAGATAAATCTATCTAAGTTCAAGTCAACTCTAAGATATATGATATCTTACGAGTGTGATTAAATTAGAAAGATTGAATACAGATATGGAAGGTGAAACAAACGTTGTAACACTTACCATATTCTGAATCTAGTAAACTGATAAGGGAACTAAATAAATGTTATTATGTTCCGGTTCTTATGAAGAACATACTTTCAGTTATTTGTTAGGATTTAGTAGATATATTCAATTGTAAAGAATAAATGTTATTCCGATAAAGTTGGAGGGTCACTGAATCTAACATACTAGATTGTTGTCACTATATAGTTGATATATGTGATGAGATCTCAACTAAATATTTGTATGGCTGTTATCCTTAATATTTGTGGTTACTCTAGACATAGTCTCTCTAGAAGGGAAGCGTGTAATTAAACGTCATTCGATGATGTTGAACCATGTGATTATGAATCGTGTGGGTTATACGTATCTTATCTAAAGATGACTAAAATACCCTTTTTCGAAAAGGTTATAAAATCTAGAAAAATTGTCTAAAGCCTAAACATACCGATGTTCGTTGGCTTATGACAATTAATGCCACAAATAATTGTTTATTAGTCTCTACGACTATTTTTAGAAATAGTCAAGTGTACTCGATGAAGTGCATAATTCGGAAAGCCCGAAAAGTTCGAGCTAGTACGAGTGTGAGATTGATGAGCTACTTAGGAATTAATCTTCAATTGGATTGAAGTAATTAATACTCGAAGGGTGTTTCAGAAGTCGTCTGAAAATGAATAAGATTCTCCCTTGAAGGATACCATCTTTGGGATACGCAATTAGATTGTGTTCCCAAAATGGAAACAACACTTTATATGATAAAGGTGTGACACAAGCCATGCGAAGTATCCCTTACCCGTTTCGGGATAGTGCCCTTATACTTAACCTAGTTCCAAAGAATAAAGGTTGAATAAATTCCATATTAGATATGGAAGAAGATAATGTCGAATCTATCTTAACCGATGATTTGAAGTTGTCATAGACAAAGTCAGAAAAGCTTGGAGCCTAGTACGACATATGCAACTTTGTGGAATATCTTACCTAGCACGCTAGATATTATTTACTTGTCCGTGGAGCAAAATGTTTGTCTCCAAACATGTCGTCTTCTAGAGGAAGTGTTTCTTCCAAGAGAAACAAAAGTGGGAGTAAATCGATCTCAAAGAGTTTGAGAACCACAAAGATATATTCAACCAAAGGAACGTGAGCAGACGCCATATAGCGATGAGGTGTAGATCACTGCTCAGTGCACACAAAAGTTCTGTAAGTCTGTAGATAACCTCAAGCCTGAAAGGGCTGCAGGTACGTTCATCTTGAAGAATGAATATCTCACGACTTATGAAAGAATGTTTGAAAGGCAAGATTGAGAGATATGGCTATGAGCCATAATATCTGAATTAGATTCCATCAGTGACAACCAGGTTGTGAACCTAGTCTGTCTTACCCAAGGGGAGTGTCCCTGAAAGGCTGACATGGATAGTAATATGATTACCATAAGGCTATAGTGACGGCTAAAGGGTATGAGGTGTAAACCTTGTAATTACCTTTATGCTGCCAGCTGAGCCAAGTTCTATTCAGATGATGCTTGTTATAACTTCGTATCATGGCTATATGATAGTGTTGAAGACGTTGGGCAGAAAGCTCAATGTTCATAGACGATAACATGATATGTAAGCCCACGAGATCCATTTATGGACTCAAACAAGTTTCTCTAGACGATTTCTTTGTTTAATAATCAAAGGAGTTTGATTTAGTCAAAAGAAGGATATGCCCAATGTGCAATATGGATAGTGGGAGTGTGTTACGATTTTCGAGTAAGGTATTGGATATCTCTCTCGAGAATTGTCACCCCATGTCACAGTCAATTAATGTTTGGTAGTTCAAGGTCTTTACGAAAGCACTTGGATTGGCAGTTCTTATTTTGGAAATAAGAATCTATAGTGATAGATTTAACTGCTGTTAAATTATAGTTTACCTATATAGATGTGATGCTAAAAGAGTTTAGCATAGGTCGCGACAGGGGATGCTGCTAGTCGGTGTTCTCGAGATCTATCTATGTTAGGACGTTGGTCCTAAGGATAAGGTGAAAGATGATGCTTATGGAAGGTTTCCTTCGCTACTGCGATAGGAACCATCTTATAGGAGATGCCGGATGTTCATAGTCCATGAATAGTCATGAGAAAGTATGAAAGTAAATCTGGTGAATGTCGAGAATATCCTTAAACAAGTTAAGGAATAGTTCCTAGTTTATTGAAACTTGGAATTAAATAAACGTAGATATACAGACGTAGATCCTGAGTCTTATGAAGGCGAGTGGGAGCTACTGTCTGGGTTTGCAATCACTTTGATTAAGTGATAAAGTGAGCTGGAAATGTTCTAGCCTATGGGTCACTGTAAATTCTACAACTAGGCCAAAACACAGTAGTGCCTTAGAGGCGCAGCGGGAGCAGTACATGGATCTAGAAGGTTCATTCCTGAACCTCGTACGGTTCTTCCACCTTTTCTGTATAGCTGATATAGTAAGTGGATTCATTGCTTGAAGCAAGGACCAGGGTCTCGTCAGAGATTCGTGTGTGTGTTGAGGCGGTTCCTTTGACTTGATCATATGGAACATGATATGAAGATAGTCTGAGTCCCCACGGATAGCGATCCGTTTATGGCTAGGGCTGGTTGCGAGTATTGCATGAGATTCTTGTGTTTCAACTTGGTCTTGTGTGTGCGAGTGATTGGTTTTAGGCCAAGTGGGAGATTGTTGGAATAGTGTCCTAAACCCAATCGGGTTGGACCGGATCCGACCGGGTCGGATCATTTATACTATTTCTTTACGTTTATACATATATTAAATGGCTTTTCTGTTGTCATATATATGTTCTTTTAAAGAACCAATTATGAATTGTTATGTGATAACGTCCTTAGTATTAAACTGTGATAGAGAAACCATGATAGGCGATTATGGTTGATGAGATCTCTAATCACTTTAATAAGTTTGATACTTAAATGTCTCTAGGCTGATGTACTATTAAACAGGGCATTGATAGTATAAACAGACTAGCACGTATTGGATGTCTTCTGTCTTTAAGGGCAGGGATAGATCTCGTCTATCGAAGTGTAGAGACACTTGGACTGTACGTGGACGTGTATTAGAGAATGCGTACGTTAGACTGACTCACTTACACGGATAAGTGTCACACTATGTGGCGGTTGTGTAATTATCCTTAAGACCGGAGTCTTCATGGCATCACGGTGTGGATTGTCATGCTTTGACACTATTGAGGTTTCCCCAAGCCACGGGGCGATCATGCGGTAGTGATTGGGTATGATATTGAAGCATGCGGAGTATACATGATTGGTCGTCCGGGAATCGCGTATCCTATGATTGGGATCGAATATCCGAAATGGCCTTCTTATAAGGAATGTCTTACTCTCGTGAATCTTTGCAAAGTGGGAGTAAATGAGTTACTTCGAGAGAGCTTGATATCCAGATTATAAGATACGGTCGTTGATGTTTTGACACTCGACTAACGACCGTATGGATATTATTACAAATGATAGGATTGTAAGTTACACGGTAACTGTTTCACATGAAGGGTAGTAGTCATTGCATTTGACTCTTCCGATGATTGGGGGTCACGGTGTGTTGCTAGACGCTATCCCGTGATCGTTAGGCATGAAGGGCATTTTCGTAAATTACACTTTGTGTCTACGGCCAACATATTCGGAAGCCTATCGGGTCACACACATAAGAACATCTAGCCGGATTAAAATGTGGTTATAGTTGATAACCAAATAAGGAAAGTTTATCTCGAGACTATAAAGGTTATAGTGGTAAATTAATATGGTGGTATTTATTTATTATGAATAAATTAAATACAAGATATTAATAATATTATATTAATTAAAAAAATATTCCGGAAGCCAATATTTGGCTATATGGGGCGCCACATTGAAGTGTATAAGATACACTTGGATTGTGCAATTTAATTAATAGTATTACCAAATATTAATATAAGATATTAATATATATATATATCCAATATATAATTGGCGCCTAAGTTTTTGTGTGTAATTGACACACGTAAAAGCCAATTGATCAAGTTGACATGTTTGACTATTTGGGTATTAATAGATTTATATGTGTTATATATATGTGATATATACACATGTGTAAATTGATTTATGGTAATAAAATAAAGATGGTCAATATTAGATATTGACAATATCTTGGAATTATTCAATATAAGATATTGACAAAATCCTAGATTTATTTAATATGAGATATTATAATAAATGAGATAAATCAATCAATTATATTTTCCTTATTTTATTGGGAAAAGGTTTTCTTCCTTTCTACTCTACTTGGGGCGCCACTTCTACTATAAATAGGAGGTGGGTGTCAAGCTCTTTTGTACAACACAATTCCAAGAACTAATAGTTCTTGTGTAAAATAGAGAGCATCATATAGAGAGTTGGAGAGAGGGGAAAAGGCCGGTCTAGCAACCGGAGTTTTCCAATAGCAATCCATGATGGGATTCCGGCGGGGTGTTCGTGTGGACTAGCGGTAGAGGCCGAACACTTGGGCGGCTCTAAGCAGAACTACTCTCCTTAGACGGTCAAAGCGTCGATCTTTTAGATCAACCAAGGTAACCACCGTCTACTATCTATTTGTTTATTGCTTAAACGAAGTCGATCTTGGGTCGATAGGAAATAAATTTTTGAATTCCGCTGCGTTCCCGCGTAGATTTCCTAACAGTATTCCACACATCCATAAGTTCTAACAGTAGGTTGTGTAGGAATCACATATGTTTTCTGGCCTTTTGGTACATAATGCTGTTTGAAATGATTGTTGTTGTTAGAAACATGTGCATAACCATAGGTGTCTTGTACGTTAGGAATGACCCATGATAAGGAGTCTCGCCGAGGTCTCTGATGAGGCCTTGTATAAGTCCTCTCGCCGAGATCTTTGCTGATTCCTTTGCTTTGGTTTTACCCAAGCAGTATGGTTATACTTACTATTTTTAACAGTAAATGCAGGAATATTCCAATCATCATCAGTAGGGAACAATCTACCTTTCCCCCTGAGATAAGTATCCCTTGAATGATTAACATTTTTGGGTTTAGGATTCTTATCCTTGGAATATTTCTGTTTCTTACCCTTCTGTGGTCCAGCAGACTTAGTAGCAGGTCTGCTATCAGCAGGTGTTTAGAAGGCACAGCAGTCCTATTTTTAGATTTATTCTTTTTACTAGGGGCTGTTGACTTCTTTGACCTCTGATTTTGCTTCCTTGAAGCATTCTCATTAGGTTTTACTGCTTCAGCAACCTTACTGGGAGTTGGATCTAGTGCAGGTACAAACTTAGGACCAATTCTGGTACTAGGTTCAGTAACCTTACTGGATCCACTCTTGTTAGATTGCTGAGTTCCAAATCCAAGCCCTGTTCTATCCCCATAAGGCTTTCCTGATTTGTATGCAGCAATGGAACAAGATGGTTCGAATGATTCGAGGTCGCTGGATGTTCGACGACTTATGCGATTCTCGTCCAACATCTTTTTCCTTACCTTTGAGAACCCTTAGTTCGGCTTTCAATCTTCCAACTTCCAATTCAAGAGCTTCTTTTTCACCTTCACAATCTCATAACCAGATTGTATTATCCTCGCTTGATTAAGGATGGCATCCAAAGTCTCATTGTTGTCGAATTTCTAGGATTTGAACCACAAGGTTGATTCACAATCACTTCCAAGCGGGAGTGTTGATGGATACGGTGTTGTATACCTCCTCGCTTTCATCCATATTAACCATCAAAGCATAATCCTCCATATCGAACTGATCTTTGTGTCATCCGATTCATTTCCTTTTTCGTATTCCACTTCATACCCCGATTCATCTTCGCAACCATAGCCTTCTTGCCATGTCTTCTTTGTTGACTCTTGGTCTTCGAAGTACGGACAATCGGGTCTAAAATGTCCAGGCTTTTTGCGCTTGAAACAAAGATAATCGTGTTCCTTGCCTTGTTTTAACTCGGGACGATCGGTTTGAAGTGTCCTGGTTTCTTGCAATGAAAGCATAGATAATCATTATCTTTCCTTGGTTCTTCTTTCTTTCTTTCGGTAGGCCTCTTTGTAAAATTTCTTGCGGGGACCTTTCCGAGTCTTCATCATCCCGATTTTCTTGCTCGGTAGGGCAAATTGTTCTTGCATCTCATCCAAGATATCATCCTGTCCTCCCGATGTTTCTTCATGATGTGAAGCGACCAATGCTTGTGGTCTTTGGCTCTTCCTTTTCGCCTTCGTGCACAAGCTTTTTGCTAAATTCATAAGCCTTTAAATCTGAAAACAATTTGAAGGTGTCTTCTTCATGCAACTTTCTCATTTCTTCAATTGCAGTCACCTTCATTTTCCAAACATCTTTTGCAGGTAGAGCTTCCAAGATTTTGGTGTTTATTTCCTCTTTTGAATAACTTACACTCAGCAGGGTAAGTTCATCCAGGATTGCATTGAATCTTGATTCCATTTGCTCAATGGTTTCATTTGGCGGCATCTTGAACTTTTGAAATCTCTTTCTGGCCACACTGATTTTATTTTTCTTTATTGCATCAGTGCCTTCACAGATTAAGTGAATCTTATCCCAAAGTTCCTTTGCAGTCTTGCAATCTTTAACCTTCATATACATATTGCTATCCAAGGTTCTCGTAAATGATATCAATAGCAATGTTGTTGAGGTGATGGTCTTAACACGGCTACGGATCGATTGCGGCGATGAAAGAAATCTCGGAGAAGGCCGTAGAGGTAGAAACATTGCAAGTTCGGGACGAGCCCGACTTCACGCCGAAGACGAGTTGATCGAGGTTATAATAAACGACAAATATCCCGATCAAAAGATAAAAATAGGATCGAGGACTACCGAGGAAGAAAGGGAGGAACTGATCGAGCTTCTGAAAGCAAACTTGGACGCGTTCGCCTGGGAGGTAACTGATATGAGAGGTGTGGAATCGGAGGTCACCTGCATAACCGAGTGTCGATCCCAACTTCGTGCCAATACAACAAAAGGCGCGTCAATTCTCTACGAGAAGGAGGTCGCAATAAAAATGGAGGTCGAGAAACTTTTATGAGCAGGTGCATAATCAAAGAACTTCAATATCCCACCCGGTCGGCAAATGTAGTAATGGTGAAAAAACACAACGGCAAGTGGCGGATGTGCGTCGACTTCACCGATCTAAACAAAGCTTGCCCCCGAGCGGACCCCTACGCGCTCCCTCGAATCGATAAAATGGTGGATGGGATCGCGGGTTTTGAAACCTTAAGCTTTCGGATGCCTATTCCGGCTACCACCAGTCAAAATGGCCGATGAAGATAAGGAGCCGACGCCTTCCGGGCGCGCGGCGGGCTATATTACTATGAGATGATGCCGTTTGGCCTAAAGAACGAGGAGCTCAACCTATCGCAGAATGGTAAAATCGGTAGTTTTTTAGCACGCGGATAGGCAAGAACACGGAGGCCTACGTTGATGACATGGTCGTGAAATCAAGTCGCCAAGATCACATCGGAGGACCTTCGCGAAACCTTTGCAAATGTGAAGAATCACTCAATGAAACTAAACCCTACGAAATGTACTTTTGGGGTCCAGGCAGGGAAATTTCTGGGCTTTATTGTAAGTCAAAGAGGGATCGAGGCAAATCCCGAAAAAAATCGAGGCCCCGGTCAACATGAGCGAGCCTACCGGTATTAAAGAAGTATAGCGGCTCAACGGCAGGATCACGCCTTTGGGTAGGTTTGTCTCGAAATCTGCGAGAAGAAGTCCGCACTTTCTTCAAAATTCGAAAGCGGGTCGGTACCTTCTCTTGGACAACCGGAATGCTCCCGTGCATTTAAAGACCTCAAAGAATACTTGTCAAGACCGCCGTTGCTAACTAACCCCGAGGCTCGGGGATACTCGTTTTTATATTTGGCGAAAATTTCGAAGAGATAGTATGCCGTAGCCGCGGCACTTGTAAAAGAGGAGGAAAGGCTCGCGAAGCCGCTTTTTATGTTTCCAAAGCTCTAAGCCCCGTTGAAAGTCGTTATTTTAATATAGAAAAGTTGGCTTATTGTGTTGTTATAGCCGCCCGCAAATTAAGGGCTTACTTTTCATCGCACACCATCGTAGTATTATCAAATGCATCGCGCATGTAAGACGGGTTCTTCACAAACGGACACATCCGGTCGATTGCTCCACGATGGGCCATCGAGCTTGCGCGAGTTCGATATCCGATATGAGCCCCGGAAGGCCAGTGAAAGGTTTGCCCGTGCTCTCCCAGATTTCATAGCAGAAACAAGCTTCAACGACGAGGTGAAAGAGCAGCTCTGCTCCGAACGCGACCAAGATAGGGTCACCACAGAGGACGAGCCTATCAGGCCAAGTCAACGTTGCGCCTACGTTGATGGCTCCGCTAATCACTGCAAGGGTGTGGCGCGGGAATAATCTCGTTAGAACCGGGCACATCGGGGAAGAAATTGAGCAGGCTGAGATTTGATTTCACCGCCTCTAACAACCAGGGCGAATACGAGGCCGTCATTGCCGGGTTGAAACTCGCCAAAGCCGCATGAAAGTCGAAAATATACAAGTATTTTGCGACTCACGCAGTTGGTGGTGAATCAAATCAATGGGTCATGCTGGCATTCATTGCGAAATTTTACAAAGGTATATTAACCTCGTCAAAAGACTCGAAAGCGAACTTCGCATATTGTCAATTCAAAAACATCCCTGGAGAGGACAATCATAAGGCGTACTACTTATCCAAACTAACCAGCGAAGACGCATCGTGCGATCCTAGCATCATGGTCGAACACCTATCGGAACCCGCCATCTCCCGGACGAGATCATGGATTTCCAACCCGCAAGTAACACTTGTTGGGTCGACATCATGAAGTCTTATATTGAGTTAGGAGAGCTTCCCGGCGACCGCTTGCAAAGCTAAGGCCTTAGTAAGAAGGGCCGCAAGATATACGATTATGGACGACGTGCTTTACCGTCATTCATTCTCGAAACCCCTTCGCGATGCGTACGACCTTACGAGGAGGTAACGGGAATCCTAACAGAGCTACATGAGGGAATGTGCGGCGGCCATCTCTCCAATCGAACACTAGCACGAAGGTACTCCTAACCGGATATTATTGGCCGAAATTAGCAGAAGACGCCAAATCTTATCGCAGCATGTGATGCTTGCCGAGAGGTTCGCAAGTATCCCCAGGAGCTACCCTCGGTCGAACAAAGCATAGTGGTAGCCGCTGCCTGGCCTTTCGACATGTGGGCGATCGACCCTCATCCGGACCGGCGAAGAAGGGTCGCTCGGGTTGCGAATACGTGGTCGTCGCGGTGGATTATTTTACTAAATGGGTCGAGGCTAAGGCCTTGGTAAAAACCAATACCAGGGACATAACATACTTTTTGCTCGATCAAATATGGACAAGATTTGGTGTTCCAAGAGTGATGGTTTCCGATCACGGACCTCAATTCGAGAGACGAATTCGACGATTCGTGAGGAGAACAATGTTAAACATTGGCAATCATCCGTGTGCTACCCGCAAGGAAATGGGCAAGCCGAAAATGCCAACAAACGGAGTCCTAAGTGTGTTGAAAAAGAGCCTCGGTGAGAAAGCGAGTGCCATCGGCCGGATCACCTTCCGCCGCTGAGCTATGGGCACTCGTGGGCGTCGCGAAAAATCACAATGAGGGAAACTCCTTTTGCTTTAACATATGGATCCGAGGCTATGGCGCCCGTGGAAATGGCCTTACCAAGCCTAAGGGTCGTTTTTTTACGGCGAGGTCAATAACACAAGCGCGCGTAAACTCGAGCTTGATCTAGTAGAGGGAACGGCGCATCCGTGCATACGGTCGTCACAGTCAATTATAAACAAAGTGCAAAGTCGTCATCACGACAAACGTATTCGCAATCATCTTCGCCGTCGGGGATTACGTTCTACAAAAAAGACAAGCCGCGGGCCACGAAGCAAAAAAAAGGAAAGCTATCGGAAAACTCGGAGGGCCCCTACGGATTTCGCGAGTTATCAAAAAGAGGGACGTACATGCTAAGTGACAAGGAGGGCCGCGAGTATAATAGACCATGGCATGCGTACAATCCGAAAAAATACTATATGTAACAAGCCAATTCAAATAAAGTCGTTTTCTTTCAAAACTGTATTTACATTCTTGTCTTTTCGTCATCATCAAAAAAAAAAAAAAAAATAAAAAGTTTTTTCAAACATATCGATCAAGCACAAAAACTTCCATCAACTCAGGATGGTTATCTTCCTCCGATCACATGTATGTACGAGGTCCAAAAACGACACCACGCTTGCAAGGGCTCCACCGGATAAGTTTTTTCAAACATATCGGTCGAGAGTATGGAAGGGGACCACGGCGCCACCGCATAATTTGGTTATCGCCGATGCGAAAGGCATGCGGCGACCGATACCACGGCGACCTTGAACCACCGAGCACGCATATCTTAGTGCCTCGCGATGGATCAACACTCCCCGGGCCTATATCCACTCGATGGTCGCGAATGGCGTGCGAGAAGGAGCGCTTCTCTCACTAACAACATCGGCATCGGGCAGAGATAAGAGCGCGGGAATTTATAAACTTCTTCCACTCACGGTCGGCTTGCGAGAGAGGGTCGGACGCGATCACTCCTAAAGACCAAACCCGCCGATTCTCGGGGAACGGCAGACTCGCACATGCTCTTTTTCTCGTCTTCGCATTCCATTCTCTTTTTGGTTTAGGAATGTACTCGGTTCCGTCACCCACTGCTTATTCTTGCCTTTGTAATCTCCAGTGGTCTATCAGTTAGTACATCCATCATCTCATCATGAGTAGCAGCAAGATATGCCTGCATTCGACGTTTATACTCATCAAATCTATCAAGAGAACACATCAACATAGTTCTAGCATACCGTGTGTTGTCCATGATGCAAATCCCGAAAATCGGTAACTTGAAAGAAAGTTTTAAAGAATTTTCACAAGCACAACAAGTAGGATTCCTTCGAGAACGAAGCAATCGCTCGATACCAATTGTTGGTCCCTTGAAAAGGCTTTGGTTAAGTTTAGGGGGGGGGGGGAATAAACTTAACACTTAAAACTTTGGAGTTAACAAATTCGCAACTTCGGCGGTCTGTCGATACTTCGAGTCTGCTTGAGACTTCGCAGCTCCGCCGATAAACGTAGTCTACTGATAGTTGAGTTTGCTGAATTTGTGCAGCGGAATAATATCAAAATTAAGCCTTAATACTTGTTGTTAAATATGATACTAAGTATTAGATACTCAGTAGTGCAGGTGTGTGATTTCAGTTGCTAGATTCAGTAGGCTGATGTAAAAAATAAACTAAGTGCAGAAAGTAAATGCTGAAAGTAAATAGTCAGATTTTATAGTGGTTCCAGGTGATGTAATCCCGTCGGTCCACTCTTCTCCCGTGATGTTGGAGGAAATTCACTAGAGATCTTTGATGCGGCTTTTACAAAGATTCCTAAGTTGTTTGTCCTTCACCAATAGCTATGGCTTCACAAACGAAAACGGGAACAGTAGGATTGTTTGCTCCCGAGTCTTCCACCGGTCCTTGAAGGGTAGGATTTCCTCTTCACCGGCTCCACCACAAACAACGGTCTTTCACACCTAACGTATGCTTCACTTGTCTTCGACAGGTTCTTTATAAAATAAAGATTGAATCAAATAAATGATTCGGTTGCGGCGAAATTGATTAGGATGATGTAATCGACGCACTTGCGGTCTTCAAGTGTGTATGCTTGATGCGGCTTGAACACGAATGCACTTGAAGAAAATAACTAGATCGAAATTTGGCCTTAAGCTCGGTATGTTCAAGCAGGTGTTTTTCAAATCGGTATTATCACTTAAAGTTTATCCAAATTTTCATCATCTTTTTCTGAGTTGAAAGTCCTCTATTTATAGGTAGGAATGCATGTGACTTGTATTTGAAGTTCAAATGTGACCGTTCCTTGTTTTTGTCCCATCTGATATGAAGTCTGTCACTATTCATAGGATCGACACTCGTCGAATTCCTTTTGACAAGGTGCGGTTTGTCCACCCGTTTGACTTGTATCCAATGGATAAAAATGGAGATCATTCCAACGTCTTTTTAATCTCAGCCTTTGATTTTCTTGATAAGTCAGAGGTAGTTGGCTGTCCTTATCCATGTAATCTTCCAATGAACTTGAATTAATCGAGGTATCATATCGCGGGTTCATAAGTCCGTCAAGTACCAATCGTCTGCTTGATCATCATATTTCGTATGTAAAATATAATGCAGCTGATTACTTTTATCTAACTTTTATTTGTGAAGTTAGATTACATCATTTTAATTATAACCAAGTTCCAAACATCATCCAACTTATGGAACTTAGACCTTCTACACAAGGTATATGTAATCAGTTTAGGTCATCACAGACTTGCCTAAATTCTGATTCCATATCCTTGACTTTAAATACTAAGTTTGATCCCTTAGCCTTCATTAACTGAGTTTGAACCCTCAGCCTTCAGTCTTCAGTCTTCAGTCTTCAGCAGGTTCCTGACTAGTCTACTGACCTATCTACCCTACTGACTTAGACCAGTCTGCTGATATCAATCAGCAAACCTTTACAGTGCTTGTTTGATCAAACCTATTTATGAATCAAACTCTAATAAACCTATACATTTGATCTAGACATCTTTTTGCCTTTGCACTATAACAGCTAGTATGGCACTCATCATCAAAACTAAGAAATAAGTCCAACAATGTTTTATAATGTTATATTTTATAATGATTTCCCCCATATTCATATAATTTGCATAGAAATTAAGGGTTTAATCGAATTATTGAGCAAATGAGTTTTAAAAGTCTTTAAGTGTAAACTTGAGCTAATTTCGTGATTTTATTGGTGATTATCTATGGTTTTACACTTTGCGTGTTTTTATGGTTTTGAAGGTACATTTACATGTCATGGAAATGGATTGAAGGAGCTGAAAAGATACTTGATTGAAGATTTAATGGAAGGAGAAAGATGCAAGTTGAGGATTGGAATGAAGATTTGAAAGCTGAACGCACGTTTGATGTTCCGTCCAGTGGACTGGCGTCCAGAAGTAGTGGACGGGCGTCCAAGAGGAGCTTTTGATTCAGGATGTTCAGATTTTCAGTGGACGAGCGTCCAAAATTACATAGGACGGGCGTCTGATCCAGCTCGGCCCGACTCGAAGATTTTATGAAGGCTGGACTGGCGTCCAGAGGCACTGGACGGGCGTCCAGCCGCCGCCATTGCCAAAACCGACTTCGAAATCTATATATAGACGCGTTTTTCCAACCCTAAAGACACACAATTCGATCCCTGGCCGCCCCAGGCCCTTTGGGGGCGCCCTAGCTGCATTTTCCCACCATCATAAACATCTTTATATCTTCCTTTTTATTTATAAGATTTGTATTCCAACGATGGATAGAGGCTAAGCGTTTTGAACAAGCTTGTGAACCCGATCGAGCATCAACTTGATTTCTTCTTTGGATTTGTTTTGTGAGTTTTATTAAAGCTTGTATCTTTATTATGCTTTTATATTGATTATGCAATTATATCGATGGATTGTTGCTTATTGATGTTTAATGTTGATGAGAATCGTTGTTAGACCTATATCACCGTAGTAAAGATTAGATTTTTAACCTTGGAATAACGAGAGTTGCTTGGTTAAATTTCTAGGTTGCTAGATTGAGAAATCTTACACCTTGTTATGGAAGCGTTAATCTTTAAGATCGAAAGATAGAAGATTAATAGGCGAATTATCTACGAGAGTAGAAATTCATACCTTTGATAGGTGAACCACATATTTATTAAATCTTCACTAACCGATCTAGGGTGGAAATTGAGAGTTGCGAGATAGGTGGATCATAGCTTGTTCTTCGCTAAAATTAATTTAAATCATCTTTGTGCCTTGTTCTTCGTTGTTATCTTAGAAGTTTATTTTCTTTTTAGTTTATAAATTAGAGTTATTTTTGTTCGCAACGATCTTTCCTGGCTTTGGACTGACAATCCTCTGTCCAGTTTATTTTCCGTTTTAGTTTAGGTTTAGTAATAAATAGTAGTGACAATTTTAGAAGAATTAATAAGAACTAGATTAAACAACCTCGATTCCATGAGATCGACTCCGGTATTAATCGCTATACTACGATCCCTGCACTTGGGGAATACCGGATTTATAAATTTTATTACTTGTTTGTTTTGTTAGATAAAATCCGTGACAGTAGTCAGTTATACTTTTCTAATGTTCTAGAAAAACAACAAATCATAAAGCTCCCACTAGTTCATCGATTCCAAATATCGTCCAACTCGTAACACTTCATGATTTTCCGAATTTTTAATTAGAAAATTACTCGTGTAATTCCTACACACTCAAAATTCACTAGAAGAATTTCAAAGTCCGAAATCACCTTTGATCAAACTAAGTTTGTCTTCCGTTTGACACGAATGACACTAGTGACATACCTATATGTCACTCTGGTTTTAAAAGGCTTAAGAGAAAATAATTGCATTATCGATTAACTAGTTCAACGTCCTAGTTACTTTCCACTTTTTAACGAAGTCAATACTAGTCAATTATTTTTAAGCAATTTAGTAAGGGATATAATGCTGTAAATAAAATGACATATATTAATTCAAGTTTAACACTACTATATAAGTTTATTTTAGGAATTGTAAACTAAAATTAAGTCTACTATACCATTCCAAGGTTTTAAACTCGCATCTCTGTGCCGCCTTAGGGTAGGTCAAAGAGATGACGGTTAAATCGAGACAATCTCATCAATGAATAACTTGTGAGAATCGAACATCCCACGAGAATCAAACATCCCTTTATTCATTGACTACCTTCCTTTTTTAGCCTAGATATTATCAAGAATATCCTTTATGAGTGTGACCTACTATATCGGATCTCTTAGGTACGCCCCGAGTGTGCCATCTTAGGATAGGTCAGTGACCCGACGAGTACCCGGAAATCCTATCCTTTCGGAGACCAAGCCATGAATGTTGATAGGGGTGAACACCATCCTTAGGGGGACGAAATCAAAGCACCGCGAGGCGTCACCCTTCTCTCACTTACTTGTATCTATAGTAGAGGCCGTGGGGTTGGCTGTCGCCTCCCCCGCTCCCACTCAATATTTTGGAAGTGGTGGTGGCTTAACTAACCATGTCTTTTTGATGTTAACATAAAAGCACATCAAATCAAGGATTCTGAATGGTGTCGGTAACGTAGGCAAGCCTACCCGTCCTATTCGTTGGAACATCTGTGACAGTCGGACGAAGTCGGGTCAAGAGAGCCCCATTGAGATAAGAAGGAATCACCCATCCGCTCGCTGGTGTAGCTTAGTCTTGCCGGACCCCGTGCATACATCACACTAGGAGGGTTAAGTCGGTCGAGCCCAAATTTCTCGGACCACCCAACCTATAGGCGAACCGTTTTTATCCAAGATTTATTGTTCTTTTACCATCATTCAATCTCGTAGACACTACGAATCGAAAACGTGATCTCGTTTGGGCTTTTACGGCGGTTCACCGAGAACACACACCGAAAGGCTTAACGATTTCATAACCCGTCCTCGGATCTTTAATTAGTTACTAAATTAATTAATTACCACGTATTAATTAAATTTCAATTAATTACGCGAGTTTGTATAAATGCCTATTTTAATTACCAAAATTAAAATTCTACATGTATGCATGGAGTGGATTTATGATATGATGCACGTCATGGCAATTCCGATTTTATATCTATTTTATGATCAAACACATAAAAAATAAATTGCGGAAAATAAAAACACCGAGATGGATCGTTGGTACTCCCGACTAACCTATTTTCTAAGGAAAAGTAAAACTAATTCTAAGTCTTCAAATCTGGATGTTTGATCTTGATCTTGAAACTTCCGGATCTCAAACCTTCGATCTTGACACGAACCACGAACGACGAGGAGAGGAGGACGTAATATACCAATATATTTAAAATATATATATATTATCAAATTGTTTTATAAAAACTTATTATTATTATTATTTTTATTAATGAGGCACTCGGCCAAAGTTAATAAAATTTTGTTTTTTTTTTTTTTAGTCAAACCTTTCGGCCAAGTGAAAGGTTAACATTAGGTTAGAAGAATGAAATTGCTGCCGCCAAAAAAGAAATTTTGCCGACGATGGAAAAAAAAAAAAAATAATAAAAAAAATTAAACAATTGGGCCTCCTCCCGTTTTTACCTTCTTGATGATCTTCAACACCCGGATCAAAATTAAAATTACAAAGAAGCCATGTTTACAATTTTCAAGTTGCATAAAATTAAATTACAAGTCCTATGCTCAAGTGATGCTAATCAAAAGAGCTACAAAATAGATCTACGGGTAAACAATACCAATCTCAATCCATCTCTTCAAACCACAACAATCGCAACATAAAAAAATAAACATGCATTCGGCCCCTATAAAAAATTGGGACAAAAAAAAAGCTACATGTTTTCCACTCGTAGATCTAATATTTTATACGTATAAATATAGATCACCCGGCGACTGATACCACTATTAGTAATATCATCCGCAACGGAAGCGATTTAAGGATCTAGATCGGAAAAACCTCCAAGATTTTCCCCTTATCTCCCCTTGGCCGAAATTTTCCTTCTCCTCTCTAAGCGGTAGAAGTCGAAATGTACATTGTGTGTATGAGTTGGGAGAACTCTCTTTATATAGGAGAGTAATCCTTGTCCTCCAAGGATTTTATTTTGCAAATAAATAAATCCAATAAATAAATATTAATCTCATAATATTCTAGAACAAATCTAGAATAATATTTATCTTTATTTCTTAACATAAATATTTATCGAATAAATATTTTGTGCACATGTCTTATTAAATCACAACAAAACTAATTTCTTGTTCATTAAAATAATGCTTTGGCCGAAAATACTTATTGACCTAGTCAAAATTATTTTTTTTGCCATAACACAATACTTGGGCCAAGATTATGAAAAATGTCTTTTTCACATATTTAATTATTTAGCCCAACTAATTTAATAGTCTACTAAACAATTAATTCACATATCGTTTTAATTAAATTCTAACAAGAACTAAATTAATATTATTAGGATTCAACGTCCGAGAATAGCTATGCTATATTTGGAGGCACGTCGCGGACCATGGACTAATAATCAGCGGCTCCGATAAATCAAATAAATAATTATCATACGAACTGAATAATTATATTCGATAAATCAATCGCAGGAATATGCCACCATAATCCCGTGACTGCACTCCTCCGATTATGAGATTATATTTATCTCCTCACGAGAATAATAAAAGGCGTCCATTGATATAATCATTACATATGGATTAATCATCCATAGACTGTTCATTCTAAATTGGGAAGTTACCATTAACCCTTTTCAGAATCTCTTATCCTTATTTACCATTAACCCCCTAGTGATCAATTAATTCATACACCTAACTGGTAGCTAATCAGTGTAATATGAACTCGCGCGATCGATCAGTTTCTAGGATTAACAAATAAGGGAACTGTCTATCTACTTCCATAAATGGAAGGAATGGATTCTGTATCTGTGATAACACAGACTACTCACTCAATCTAGTACAATGCCAAGATAGGGTAATTCAGACCACAGACTCAGTGTAATCCTTAACTGTCAAGTCAAACCTCATAATGATTCAAGCAGTTGACTGTGATCACCTCAGGATTAAGATATATCCATAAATATGATCATCGATTGATTCGATAAGACTTCTCGATTACGGAATTATATCGTGAACTCTAATCAAATCGGTCCAAATTTCTATATGATATATCTATCGGATATAAATGCCCCACTAGGTTCTCTGAACCGAAAGTCCGGATAAGACAATCACACCTATTGTGTTTAGGGCGCATTAATAGCACGTTAAAGAAGAGACCCGGTACTCTCGATTAACTTCACTACGGGCTAATTGTATTTTAAGTACATCTTCACTAACTCAATGCTTCTGTGTATATCCCATACACTGAGTTAAGTGATTACATAAACGATATACATTAGGGTTTTCTGTAGTGTAAATACTATTGTCACATCGGTGAATATGAGAATAATAAATATGAATAATAATATCATTTCATTTATTAAATAAAACAATTACAAAAATTGTCTTTCGGGCATTACACCTAACATGCATTGCCATCGAAATTAGGCATGAGAAAATAGGTTGGGAGAACTCTCTTTATATAGGAGTGTAAACCTTTTCCTCCAAGGATTTAATTAATTAACGGATAATCAATTATAATAATATTTATTTCAATGAAAGATAAATCTAATATTTTCCTAATAAATTAGGATATATAAAAAATACTATCTAATATTCTTTTCCTTAAATAATTATCCAACAAATAAATAATCATTCACACATTATAATTATCAAGAAAACAAATTTCCCAATAATAATAATAAGGAAAATTTCGGCCAACACCCCAACAAATAGGGTGTCCACGTCTCACACACAATATTGGGCCGAGTCCACGAAAAAAGTCTTTTCCATGTATTTAATTATCTAGTTCAACTAAACAATTAATCCACATATCAATTAATTAGTCCAATCCAACTATTTAATTATAATTGAGGCGAAATGACGAGAAAACATATGCTTTGTTAAGAGCCACGTCGGGGACCATGGACCCATATTCAGTAGCTACAAAAAATTAAATAATATTATCCGTTAGACCGAACAATAATATTCAATCTATTAATTCCGGGATTACACCACCATAAACCCAAAACTGAACTCTGCTGAATATAGATAACTTATACTCAACTATGAGTTGATAAGCGTCCACTGATATAATCATTACATACGGATAAATCCTCCATAGACTTTTTGTTTCGATTCGGGATATCTCCGTAAACCCTTCTCGAAACCTCTTATCCTTATTTACCATTAACCCCTAGTGATCAATTAGTTCATAACTAATATAATATGAACTCCGCGGATCGATCAGTTTCTAGGATTAACAAATAAGGGAACTGTCTGTCTACTTCCCGAGGGAAGGAATGGATTCCATATCTCTGATAGCATAGACAACTCACTCATCCTAGAATAGAGCCAACGAGAAGTGTTGGACCACATATTACGAAGTGATCCTTACTAACACATCAAACCCTACCATAGTCTAAGCACTTGTCTGTGATCACCCCAAGATTGAGATTAATCCATATATGATCATCTTTTGATTCGATAAGACTTCTCGATTACGGAATTATATTGGGAACTCAAATCAAATTGGTCCAGCCCTATATGATTATCATCATATATAAATGCCTCACTAGGTTCCCTATTACCGACAGTCCGGATAAGACTGTCACACCTAAAGTGTTATGGGCGCATTATTAGCAAATTAATCTTGAGACCCGTACTGAGATTAATAAACGCTACGGACTTAGAGAATTTTAAGTACATCTCACTAACTCAATCCTCTTGTGTATAGCCATACACTGAGTTATGTGATTACATAAACGAGGTACTTAGAGTTTTCAGTAGTGTCTTAATTAGAAGCATACATGCATATAATAAGATGAATTATTAATTCTGTCCTAAAACAATTATATAATTGTCTTTCGGGCACTACACCTAACAGAGATGATGGATGTGCTGACTGAAGGACCACTAGAGATCACTAAGGCCATAACTGTGGGTAGTGAAACTTAGTATGTTCCAAAGCCAAAAAGAGAGTTGGGTGCTGAAGAGAGGAAAAGAGCAAACCTCAACAATATTTCTATTGATATCATATACAGAACCTTGGATAGCAATATGTACATGAAAGTGAAGGATTGGAAAACTGCAAAGGAACTTTGGGAAAAACTACAACTTATCTGTGAAGGCACTGATGCTATAAAGAAAAACAAAGTCAGTGTAGCCAAAAGAAAGTTCCAAGATTTCAAGATGAAATCAAATGAAACCATTGAGCAAATGAAATAAAGATTCAATGCTATCATGGATGAACTCACTCTGCTGAATGTAATCTATACAAAAGAATAGATCAATACAAGAATCTTGGAAGCCCTACCTACTAAAGATGTTTGGGAGATGAAGGTTACTGCCATTGAAGAATCCAGGAGTCTACATGAAGAAGACACCTTCAAGTTGTTTTCAGATTTCAATGCATATGAATTCAGTAAGAAACTTGTTCTTGAGACTGAAAAAGAAGAACCAAAAACTACTGCATTGGCTGCTGCACATAAAGAAGAATCATCAGGTGGTCAAGATGATCTACTGGATGAGATGCAAGAGCAAATCGCCCTACTGAGCAAGAAGATCAGAATGATGAAAATAGGAAGGGGTTCTCCAAGAATTTCACAAAGAAATCATGTGAAAAGAAGAAGGAAGAATCCAAGAAAGATAATGATTATCTGTGTTTTCATTGCAAGAAACCAGGACACTTAAAACCTGACTGTCCTGATCTAAAACAGAAAAAGGAACCTGATTATCTGTGCTTCAACTGTAAGAAACCTGGACATTTCAGACCTGATTGTCCAGACCTACTGAAAAACAACAATCAACAAAGAAGATCTGGCAAGAAAGCAATGGTTGCTGGATCAGGCTATGAAGTTGAATCAGAAAATGGAAATGAATCTGATGATACTGCACTTGTTGCTGATAGAGATGATTATGCTTTAATGGAAAATATGGAAGAGACGAAGGAGGTATACAACTCTGTATCTATAAATACTCTTGCTGAAAGTGATTGTGAATCAACTTGTGGTTCAAATCCTAAAAATTCTGACAATGAAGAAACTTTGTATGCCATCCTTAATCAACTAAGGAAAAGACAATCTAGTTATGAGATTGTGAAGGCTGAAAAAAAGCTCTTCAAGCAGAAATTGAAAGCTTAAAAGCTGAATTAAGAACTCTCAAAGGAAAGGAAAAAGATTTTGAACATAATCAACATAAGTCTGTTGTACATTCAGTAGCTGCTGAATCTGCTGAACAATCTAGTTCCACAACTACATTCAAACCTGGAAAGCCTTATGGTGATAGAACAGACCTTGGATTTGGAACTCAATAATCTACTAAGAGTGGATCCGGTAAGGTCACTGAACCTTGTACCAGAATTGGTCCTAAGTTTGTGCCTGCACAAGATCCAACTCCCAAAAAGGTTGTTGAGGAAGTAAAGCCTACTGAGAAGACTTCAAAGAAGCAAAATCAGAAGCCTAAAAGGTCAACAGTACCTAACAAAAAGGGTAAATCCAAGAGTAGGACTGCTGGACCTTCTAGACCTGCTCATAGCAGAACTGCTACTAAGTCTGCTGGACCATAAAAGGGCAAAAATTAGAAATATTCCAAGGATAAGAATCCTAAACCTAAAAATGTTAATCATTCTAGGGATACTTATCTCAGGGGGAAAGGTAGATTGTTCCCTGCTGATGATGATTGGAATATTCCTACCCCTCCTGCTAAAAACAACAGTCATAACCATAATGCTAGGATAAATCCTCAGTAATGGAATCAGCAAAGGACTCAGCAGAGGACTTATTCAAGACCTCAACAATGACCTCAGCAGACTCCATATTACAGGGTTGCTCTTAACAGAGAGCAAACCTATGGTTATCCTGGTGCTTCTAACAATAGAAATCACTTCAAATAGCATTATGTACCGGAAGTCTAGAAAGCATATGTGAATCCTACACAATTATATGTTAGATCTTATGGAAATGTAGGATACATATATGAACAAAAGTGCAATGATTTTCAAAGAAGACCTTATGGAGATTGGACAAGGGTCATGCTTACCATTGACCACTATGGACCCAAACAGTTTTGGGTACCTAAAATACATTAACTTTGTTTTGTAGGGTGTCTGGTACTTTGACAGTGGATGTTCCAGACATATGACAAAGAATGAGCACTGTTTGAAAAATTATGTGGCAAAGGATGGTCCAAGAGTGAAGTTTGGCAACAAGAACACACCAGGATACACAAGAGGATATGGAAGACTGGTGAGTAATGGATTAACTATCAGAAATGTTGCATTTGTGGAAGGACTGGACTACAACCTACTGAGCACTGGACAATTTTGTGGCATGGGTTACAAGGTCACTTTTGACAAAGGCAACTATATTGTCATTAGTGAAAGAGGTGAACAAGTTGTGTTGGATGGAAGAAGACAACAAAACATGTATGTTGTGGATTGGTCTACTGCAGTTCCAGAAACATGCCTGATAGTGCACACCAAGTCAGAATTAAATTGGTTGTGGCAAAAGAAGTTGAATCAGCTTAACTTTGATGATATCAATCAGTTGGTGAAAAGAAATTGGTGATTGGTTTACCTGAGATCACATTCAAAAAGGATGCTATATGTGATGCATGTCAGCAAGGTAAGCAAACCAAGTCAAGCTTCAAGTCAAAGACTAAACAATCAACAAAAATATTTTTGGAGCTGATGCACATGGATTTATTTGGACCAGTAACACCAACAAGTGTAACAGGAAAAAAGTACACTCTGGTAGTTGTGGATGATTATTCAAGATAAACTTGGGTAGTATTCATGAACAAGAAAAGTAAAACACCTCAGCAAGGGTTCTGAGTTTCTCAATAAAGTCATAAGTGAATATTGTCAACAAAATGGTGTGCTACATCAATTAGCTGCTACTGGTACACCTCAACAAAATGGGGTTACTGAGAGAAGAAACAGGACCTTGAAAGAAGCAGGGATGACTATGATTTGTGAAGCATTATTACCTGAAAGATATTGGGCTAAAGCAATCAATACAACATGCTATACACAAAATAGGACCTCAGTAAACAAGAAGCTGCTAAAGACAAATTATAAGATATGGAATGGAAAAAAAATCAAATATATCTTATTTCCATCCATTTGGAAGCAAGTGTTTTATTTTAAATCATAAGTAACAATCGAAGACTCTCAAACCAAAATAAGATGAAGGAATTTTTTAGGATATTCTTCAGTTAGTAAGGCATTCAGGGGATTGAACAAAAGGACACTGAAACATGAAGAATCAATACATGTTTTATTTGATGAACCAAAGTTTACTTGAATAGAAGATGAGATTTCAGAACCTGCTAAAAATCTCCAAGTCACTGATCCAGAATGTGTTGATGTTTTAGAAAGGACAAATGGCTAAAATATTTCGACTCTGCCCCTGCTGAAGAACCTGCTGGTAACACTACTGATGCAACAACAGATGCAGTTCAAGGATCTGCTAAACCCCCTACTGAAGCAACAGCAGAGCCTACTGAAGATGAAGCTCCTGTAAATCAAACAAATCATGACTTACAATGGTTGAAGGACCACCCTGCTGAACAAGTTATTGGTAATATACAGCAAGGTGTAAGAACTAGAAGATAATTGGAAGCAATGTTTACTTCTTTTCTATTTCAAATGGAGCCTAAAGTTGTTGAAGAAGCAATATCTGATCCAGATTGGATAATTGCTATACAAGAAGAATTGAATGAGTTTGAAAGAAAGCAAGTTTAGACACTAGTGGAAAGGCCTAATAATGCAAGTATAATTGGAACAAAATGGGTATACATAAACAAATTGGATGAATCTGGTACCATTGTAAGGAATAAGGCTAGACTAGTTGCAAAAGGATATTTTCAAGCTGAAGGAATAGATTTTGATGAGACATATGCCCTAGTTGCAAGATTGGAAGATATAAGACTATTCTTGGCATATGCTGCATTTAAAAACATGAAAGTACACCAGATGGATGTCAAAAGTGCATTTTTGAATGGCATTCTGGAAGAAGAGGTTTATGTTAAGCAACCTCCGGGTTTTGAAGTTAAAAATCAAGAAGATAAAGTGTACAGACTTAACAAGGTACTTTATGGTTTGAAACAAGCACCAAGAGCATGGTATGAAACCCTATCTCAATTCTTGGTGGACAATGGTTTTACCAACGGTACCATTGACAAGACTCTTTTCAGAATCAATGAAGGGGACAGCACCCTGCTAGTACAGATTTATGTTGATGACATAATTTTTGGTTCTGAAAATGAATTGCTATGTGAAAAGTTTGCTAATCTCATGAAAAGAAAGTTCCAAATGAGTATGATGGGATAGATGAATTACTTCTTGGGATTATAAGTCAAACAAATGAAAGATGGAATCTTCATTCATCAAACTAAATATACCAAGGAGCTACTGAACAAGTTTGGCATGGAATATAGCACCAAGGTATCAACTCCTATGAGTACTAACATCAAAATGGATGAAGATAAAGAAGGCAAAGATGTTGATCAGAATTTATACAAAAGGATGATAGACAGTCTGCTGTACCTCACTGCCAGCAGACCTGATATATCCTTTGCTGTAGGTGTTTGTGCAAGATTTCAATCAAAACCAAAGGAATGTCACTTAGATGCAGTCAAAAGGATTCTTAAGTATCTAAAAGAGACTTTGGGAGTAGGGATATGGTATTCAAAAGAAGGAAGTTTCAAAGTTATATCCTACTCAGATTCTGATTATGCTGGCTGCAAGATTGATAGAAAAAGCACAACAGGAACCTGTCAGTTGATGGGAAATAGATTGGTTTCCTGGTTCAGTAAGAAACAGAATTCAATATCAACTTCCACTGCTGAAGCTGAATATATTGCTGCTGGAAGCTGCTGTGCACAAATACTATGGTTAAGACAATAATTAAGAGATTATGGAATTGAAGAACGAGAAATTCCTATAATGTGTGAAAACACAAGTGCAATTGCAATCACTAAAAATCCTGTTTTGCACTCAAGAACTAAACACATTGATGTGAGACATCATTTTATAAGAGATCATGTTGAAATGAAAGATGTGGTGATTCTTACATCCCCACTGAAGATCAACTTGCTGATATATTTACAAAACCATTGGATAGTGAAAGATTTGCTAAGTTAAGAACTGAACTTGGCATCATAAAAGTTGACTGATATACCCTTAATCAGTAGTGTACTGGAATTCACCAAGGGGATTAGTCTTTTCTATGATGGGTGAGCTCACTTAGCAGACTAGTCATTGGTATCAACATTCCATGTACTTAAATAAGTTTGGACAATTGAGCAAATGAAGTTGCCAATGGGATTGGCCTTTGTCCTGTTGGGTGAGCTCACTTGACAGATCAGTCATTGGAGTTAAACTTCATCTTGTATTATTAGTTGGACAAAACAAGTGTGTATGTAGATCAGCAAAATAACTCATCGGCAGGCTACTGAGCCATCCTTGTCAGTAGGCTGCTGAGCCAACTCTACTGAAAATTAAGTCTGCTGGAGTATACGTTACAAGACAGTCAAACTTAAATGAAAGTCAACAGTAATCGGATATTACTCTTATCCTTTATAACTGTGGTTACAATATCCAACGGTTACAACTCTTTATAGGAACAGTTAGTGGGACACGTGGAAACATCACATTTATTCACACTTTAATCATGGTTAAATGCTACAGTACGTGTATAGTACTTTCCTGACAGTTTTTACCCACTATCTTTCCCTATATATACAAACATACACCGAGAAAATGCTTACAACTTCATATCGATTTTCTCTGAGAATACACCGTGTGAACACAGATTTGCAAGCTCTCTTCTTCATCTTTTTCAAATTTCATCAATGGCGGATAAATGAGATGTTCATATTGGTACAAGCCAAAGTGTTAGAGGCTTTGTTACTGATGCTCAAAAGACAAATTTAGCTATCAACATTGGCAGAAGAATAAGAAGATATGAAGGACTGGAGGATGTTCTAAATCTGAGATTAGACGGCATCTCATACACCAATGTTGTTAATTTCTGGAAGAACATTGAGATAAAGGATGATACAGAGGCATTTACTACCACTGTAAATGGTCAGCAGATTCAAATCACTTCAAATCTGCTGAGGGAGGCATTCGGATTTGGACCTGGAAATGGTTCTCCTATAAATCCTGAATCTATGCAGCTTGCAAGACTGGACTTTTTTGATTCAATAAAGACAAACAAGCCCATACCATCTATACTTAATATCAATGTGAAGCATATCAGATTGGAGTACAACCTACTGAGCAAGATAATTGCTAAGAACATTTTGGGATTTAGTGGCAGTCTTGATACTCTCTCTGGACCGAAGATTGACATGCTGATAATCATATGCAAGAGTATGAGATTTGATTGGGCCGGATTCTTTGTTCAATACATGAAGAAGGCGGTGACTGAGATTAGAGATGGAACAAGGAAGTCCAAGAACAAGCCTTTGGGTTTGATGATTCAGGACCTGCTGAATCACTTGAAGATTACTGATGTTGCACTTGTCAAGATCAACAAATCTAGATATAAACCAGAAATACATGATCCTATTCCTGGTTTTGATGATGATGATAAGGATGATGAAGCAACTGAAAGTGATAATGATGGAGATGGTCATGATGGTGGTGGGCAGGTTAAGCAAGTTACACAACCTGTTGAACCAAAGAAGGCTGCTGAGAAAAGAAAGGCTAGTGAAGCAAGAAAGATCACTGAGCTCTTAAAGCCTAAGAAGACAAGACAGCAATCGGTAGACACTGCTGAGTCTACTGAAGTTCCATTTGAAGTTGAGGCTTCTGAGCCTACTGAAGTTACAAGGAAGAAAACTGCTGCTGAGATCTTGAAAGAACAGCTAAATGAAGATAGAAGAAAGAGGAAAGCTGCTGAAATTGAAGAACAACCTGCAAAAAGAAGGAAACAGGTTGCAACGAAGAGAGTTCATGGTAAAGGCAAAGAGCTGAGAGTCCTGGTGGACCAAAGAGATGTAGAAGAAGAGGCTGTTGAGCCTACTGAGGATGCTGATGTTGTTGTTAAGCAACAGATTGAAGAACCACAGCACACTGTTGTACCTGACCCTGCCGTGGAAAGTGTTGAACCTGTTCAAGACCCTGCTGTGGATGCTACAACTCAGGGGGAAGAACACACTGCTACAGACCTTATTGATGTGCATTTGAGTCGGGGGGACCTTGTGTAGAACAGTTGAAGGTATTAGGGACAAAAGTATAACCTGATGAACATACTGACCTATTTGTATCTCCTATAGATACATTGGCTCATCTTGTTGAGACCTTTGGAGGACAACAAGTTGAACAACCTGCCCCAAGAAAGCCCTCAAAGCCATACGAAAGGAGAGAAAAGAAGTCAATGAAAGAAATGGTGGATCATGACTTCAAAAGGGTTCAAAAGTACTTTGAATGAAAGTTTGGTTATTACAAGAAACAAAAACCAGCTGCTGACTTTATGACTGGTTTTGAAGAATGGACGTTTGAACAGTTAGAAGTAAAAAAGTTTACTTGGACTGATTGACACTTCTTTGTTGGAGATAAGGCTGATGGCAATTATAGAATATGGAAAGCAGAAAAAGAACATTATGTTTAAAAATCCCAAGTTCACACCTGACTATGATGATTCTTCATCATCTGATTCTGATCATGATCATCCTATGTTTCCAGGGGAATCAGTGGAGTGGTTGGCAGATCAGCCTGCTGAAGGTGCCAAGTCTACTGAGGATCAGCAGACTGATATGCTAAATGAAGAGCTGGGAGCTGCTTATAATGAAGAATTGGAGAGACTGCTTGCTGTAGCAACATCACTGGAAGAGGTCAGAATAACTAATATTTTTTATGTTGTTTTAATTGAAGAAGCTGATACAAGTTCTGAGGACTCAGCTCAGTATCAGGAGTGGTTTGACACTCAGGAAGCCTTATCACAAGCTGCTGATATCTTACAAAAGGTTGCGGATGCTATATGAGTTTTAGAGGAAAACATGGATGTATTTCCTCATGTTTTTGTGGAAGAGGTGGTTCAGGTTGCTGAGTTACAAATAGCACCGGAATACAGGTTGGAACAGAGGGTCCTAATCACTGAGGAACAAACAGTGTTGGGACATAGGTTGGAACTATTGATTGTATTGAAGGAATCCCCTGCACATTGTGAAGAGATTGTTGTAGAACAGGCTGCTGAAGAAACGGTTATTATAGTGCTGGTTACTGAAGTTAAGGCTACTGAAGGTAAGGGTACTCAGCAGACTGTTGTTGATGAAGATGAACAACTGTTGGACTATGACTTTAGTGATGACGAGTTCCAAATGCCTGAAGAAGAACAAGTTGCTGATGAGCCTCAGCAGGCACATGTACCAATTTTTGATGAGGCACATGTTTTGGAACCTCAACCTGCACAAGATCCTATTTTGTAAGAAATTTTTGGAGATGTGATTGAGGAAGGTCCTGAACCTGCTGGATGGGACAGGACAAGAGCCATGGTTCTCAGCATACAAAGGGCAAACTATAATGTTGAAGAGCCTGCTGATAATTTTGCTGGATATATGGCTGGGGGTATGGCTGGTGCAGTACCAGCACATGTTTTGGAAGAGTTGAGGGCAGTAAGATATGATATTACACAGTTAAGGACTCAACTAAATTGACAAGAACAAAAATTTGAAGACTTGATGAATCTGGTAGAAAACAGAGGAAGAACTACTGAAACAGTTGCTTCCAACATCACTTCTACTCAATATGTTATTGCTGACCTAACCCTGAATGTGAGAAATATAAAGCTGAGCACAGCAAACAGAGATAAACAAATGAATGAATAGTTTGCCTCAATACACAAAAAGCTTGACAAGCTTGCTGAGGCTCCCAAGCCTGCTGTGGCTCACCCTGCTGAAACACCTCAACCTGCTGCATTGGATCCTAAGGTTACAGAGAGGGTCAATCTACTGGAAGAAACTATGGAAGGAAGGATCACTACAGTTGACACAATGACAGAGATTATGGAAGGTCAACTTGCTAACTTAGTGATCATACAAGAGAGTGTTCATGGTCTACTGTCCCGGTTTATTGATGATGTCAGGGCCTTACAGCAGAAGCAAAGGAGGCTGTAAGGATCTTTTCTAAGAAGAGATGGGAGAATGATATAAATGGGTTTAGTAAACCTGCACTTGGCAGGATTCAGTTGACTAATGACCTCCTGCAAGAATATAAGAAGCTATACTATGGAAAGAAGAGACCCTATCATCACATAGGATTTCAGGAGGGACTGAATTCCTTTCTAGGACTGAAACTTAGGGAAACAAGGGTCAAATAATTGAGAGCTTCTAGTAGAGGTGGAAGAGGTCAAAGAGTGGGAGCTTTCCAATCAAGGGATTCACTGGAAGAGTTTAAACACTTCTACATGAGACAAGGCTTCAATGTTCACAACATAAGGTTAACTTTACCTGAAGCCTGGAAGTGGTGGAAAGAGCTGAATACTTGGGTTGACTTTTCCACAATTGAAAACCAATGGATGGTGGATATTATCAAGGAAATCAAGGAATTATGTGAGAAGAAGGAACAAGACAAAGACAAAAACTAGATCAGCACACTTACACTGCTTATTTTACCTTGCTGATCCTAGTTTGTAATAAGTTTGAACAATTTTGATTATAATGAGAAATGGCTAAATTTGTTCTGTTCTTGTTTTTATCTTTTGGCTTTGCTGTAAGGAGGGTATTGGCATCATCACTAAAAAGGGGGAAATTGTTGGACATATTTTAAGTTTTAATGATGAGTGCCAGACTAGCTGTTATAGAGCAAAGGCAAAAAGATGTCTAGATCAAATGTATAGGTTTATTAGAGTTTGATCTTTGTATAGGTTTGATCAAACAAGCACTGTAATTAGGTCAGCTGACTGTATCAGTAGACCTGTCTAAATCAGTAGGGTAGCTAGGTCAGTAGAGTGTCTAGGAACCTGCTAAAGACTGAAGGCTGAGGGTACAAACTCAGTTATTAAAGGCTAAAGGATCAGACTTAGTATTAAAGTCAAGGATATGGAATCAGAATTTAGGGAAGTCTGTGACGACCTAAACTGATTACATATACCTTGTGTACAAGGTCTAAGTTCCATATGTTAAGTGGTGATTGGAACTTAGTTATGTTCAAATTGGTGTACTCTAACTTCACAATCAAAAGTTAGATAAAAGACCATCCACTGAAGTGTTTCATAAACACAACAGTCTTAAGACAGCTGACTGACATGAACATTAGCAGACTAATATACACAGGCATCTGCTGAATGTATTTTTCGATTTATTCAAGGGTTGCATTGGAAGATTACAAGGATAAATATGGATTTTAAGCCTTGATATTGTCAACAAATCAATGGCCAATATGAAAAGAACGTTGGAAAGATTCAGAGGATTAACCAATGGACTTAAGTCAAAGGGTGGACAGACTGAAAAACTGACAAAAAGCAAACTAACAGTGTCAGTACTATGTACAGAGACAGAAAGAAAGTCAAGATGAAGACAAATTTGAAACGGCTATGTTTGAAATTCAAACATAAGTCATAGGATTCTCACCTATAAATAGAAGCCACCTGATTAAGATACAGGTGATGAAAATTGTTGAAAAACAAATAATCTACTCAAAGATATCAAGTTTCTGATCAAGAAAATCACCCTGCTGACATCACTGAGCTAAAAGCTACTGATCTAGAAAACTCTCCAAGTGTAACTTTCCATCAAGTTACATCAAGTATACACACTTGAAGACATCAAGCTGCTGATCATTTCTTCCTGATCAAGCTGGTGACTGTTGAATCATTTACTTGATTAAAACTTTCTTTTACAAGAAACCTATTGAAGACAGAGAAGCACTTAGGTGTCAAGAACTGTTATTTGTGGTGGAGCTGGTGAAGAGGCAATCCTACCCTTCAAGGACAAGTGGAATACTTTGGAGCAGCAATCCTACCTGTTTCAAATATTCAGTTTGTGAAGCCATAGTTATTGGTGAAGGACAGACAGCATAAGGATTTTTGTAACTGCAACCTCAAAGATCTCTAGTGAATATCCTCCAACATCACAAGAGAAGAGTGGACTGACATGATGACACCACCTAGAACCACTATAAAATTTTCCTACTTACTTTCTGCATTTACTTTCTGCATTTAGTACACTGACCACATCATCTTACTGAAACTAGTAACTGAATCTCACACTTACACTACTGAGTATCTATTACTTAGTATCATATTTTTAACAACAAGTAATAAGGCTTAATTTGAATATATTCCTCTGCAACAAATCCAGTAATATCTACCGTCGCGACTACCGAGTGGTCAACGGACTGCGAGAAGTCATCGGGCTCGACATTGCTGAGTTTGTTAACTCCAAAAGTTTTAAGTGCTAAGTTTATTCACCTCCCCCCCCACCTCTAAACTTAACCAAAGCCTTTTCAAGGGACCAACATGGACGTCGATTCTCACCGTAAAACCTCCTCGAATATGCACAAGAAAAACCCTAGGTTTTTCTTCTCTTAATGACTAAGGCAAGAAACTAATTTTTCTTCCTTTATTTGTGAATGTGGCGCAGTTAATGATGTGTTTTGTATTGCGAGAAACTCTCTTTATATAGGAAAATAACTAGTCAAGAGAGTTATCATTTTCACACCGCAATTACCTATTCCCACAGGGAAAATATATTTGCCATAAGATAAGAGATAATTCCCAAAAAATCAATCTCTTATTTTTCCATTTATTATCCAACAAATAGATAGTTAATTAATTACACATGTGACATAATCTAGAAAAATTTATTTTCCTAATTATCCACAATAGGGGCGCCACTTTTTTAGCCATTTTAATCGAAAATGTCTTTTCTATTTTAAATATTATTTATCAAATAAATAATATTGCATATTCATTAAATAGACCAACTATTTATTTTATTCTCGAGATTCCATAAAATGAGAAAACACTCGCGTGTTAGGAGCCCACCCGGGGACCATGGACCTATAATCAGTAGCTACAATTAATTGAATAAAATATTCATCGAACAGAATATTCCTACTCAACTTATTAATTTTGGAATTACGCCACCCTAAGTCCGAAGCTGAACTCTATCAATTATAGATATAACTTATTCTCAAAACGTCAAGTCGAGTCGATAAGCGTCCATTGATATAATCATTACATATAAACTAACCCTCACAGACTATACGTAATGAAGCGGGATCATTTCCGTAAACCTTCTTCAATACATCTTATCCTTATTACCAATAACCCACTAGTGATCAATTAGTTCATAACCAATACGAACTCAGTGGATCGATCAGTTTCTAGGATTAACAAATAAGGGGATTGTCTTTCTACATCCCACGGGAAGGAATGGATTCCATATCTGTGAAACACACACTTCTCACTCATTCCAAAATAGTGTCAACGTGAAAGGGATTCGGACCGCGCCTCTTAGAAATCCTTAATGAACACATCAAACCCTATCTTGAAACCAGTAGGAGTATACAATCACTTCAGGATTAAGGTTAATTCATATATTGTCATCTTTTGATTTAGTGAGATTTCTCAATCAAGTAATTATATGAGAAACACAGATTAAATCGGTCCAGTCTTATATGACTCTCATCATATATAAATGCCCCACATAGACAACCAATGTCGACGGTCCGGATAAGACGGTCACACCATAAACTGTTCTGGGCGCATTAATGGTTGTTTAATCAATAGACCCCATACTTTGATAAAGTTCACCACGGACTAATAGTTCAAGTGTATCACCATAAACTTAATCCTCATGTGTGCCACACTTGAATCTATATGGCTACATATGACATGACTTGGGGTTTTCAGTAGTGTATTTCTTATAAGCACAAAGCAAATAATAAGATGAGAATAAATCTGTCATTTATTAATTATAAAAACAATTACATAAATTGTCTTTTGGGTGCTACTCCCTACAATCTCCCACTTGCCCGTAAGGACAAGCAACAATTGTCTATCATGCACACTATACAAGCAATGATTGTTTTTAGAGCACTATATCTAACAATCACTATATCTAACAATCTCCCTCTTGCCCGTAAAGACAAGCAATGATTGTTTTTAGAACACCACACCCTTATTCTTTCTATCCACAACATTCTCCCACTTGCTTTAAAGCAGATGAGACATATCTCCCAATTTCATACCCGTCAAGCGCTTATCAGTGACATTAAATCCCACGCGTCTTGGTGAACTGATCTGCTACATTGTCGGCTCGAGGAGATCTTTTAGGACCGAAACGTCGCCTTTCTACACGGTCTGTCTGATCAGGTGGTATTTACTTTCAATATGCTTTTGACCTCTTGTGATTGCAAACATCATTTGCATGATCTACCTTTCAACTGTTTTCATAGTAAAATGGCATTGGCTCATCGAGACCTGGAATTACTTCCCGATCTGACAAAGAACTTCTCAAGCCACACTGCCTCTTTTGTTGATCCAAAGATACTATGTATTTGTCTAACAGAGTCAAATTTGTAGTGTTGGATTGCTCCAGACTGTAGCCCGAGATCGACTAACGATCATCCTTAATCTGACTGTAAGTCAGAATAAGTGTAGACAATAATACTCAGGTATGCAACTGAATGTAGATGCATATTAGTCCTCATTCTCCACAGGTACTTGAGTATGCACTGTACTGCTACTGAACGCCTAAATCCAAGATTCCACTGTTATTGACTTTTAATAACCTGACTTTCTCTATCTAAAAGGGAATCTATCCCATTTTCTCTATATCCGAAGATTGAGAGAATTATTCCATAAGGGGTTGGGTAGGAAAACTCTCGTTGAATCTAGCATTTGAAAGTGCATCACCATCTTAAACGAATAAGATGGATGGGATATTGCCAACAACTTGTTCTCATGAAGTCAACCGAATCAAATTCTAAGAATATAGTCCACTTCTTTGATTCAGAGAATCTTGGCTCGTCAGTTTCTGACTTCATATAACACACCCATGTTTCATACAAATGTTTCACCTTTCATTAACACTAACGTCTACTACATTACCAATATTCATTCTCTGGTCTACAAAAGACTCATCAATATTCTGGTCAAGCCCACGCATTTCAAACAAGTGTCTTTTAATGACCTAGTGGTTTGCTTTAATCCACCAGTAGGTATGAGCATAGGCAGTCAATCAGGCATTGGCTTTAAGCTAAAAACCCTTCTCTGTTTCGAATGAGATCAGACTTCGTTGTTTGGCAAGAAAATATTAAGGGCATCACCCCTATTGCACTTTTCTGCTTTCCAGGAAGTCAAGCAAGGTTGATTGGTGAGAAAGTTTCAGGGCATCACCCCTGGTCTACTCTCTCTTCTCAGGGAATTACCCTTAGACCACTTAGCTTTGCCTAGAAAGATAAACTTTCCATTCATTCTGATCACATAGATCCAATTACTCCCACTGAGGGTTGTTCTACCAACCTCCTTTTATCAGAACTGGAGTACCAAAACTCAATTTATAGGTCTATGGCTTTAAACCAACCACATTTTATCAGAAATACATAGTCCTTCCAAAAAAGACCATAGGCTATCGATCACCCCCAGCAGACTGTAGAGACTGCATAATCACAGTGGGTCAACGGTTAAACCATTCTCCCACTATACTTGGGTGGATTGACATTCTGATCTGGTTCAGTAGTATTTATCAACGTAACCCTTAACAACCAATGTTGGATGTGGTCTTATTAAATCAGATAGTAACTCCTTGAGTAACTGTACTTTTCAAGGCCTAAGGTTGTTATTTGAACATTCTTTTAGAAAAAGTTGTAATAGTGTAACTGTCACCATCCGATCTTAAGAATCTTATAACCAGCATTCAGTCATTGTATTAAAATATTTCACGATCAGTCACTATCTAAACGTGTATGCAAAATCTCCAGTCCTACCTTCAAGCATAAATGCTAAATGCCTCTATTTGCGGAAGTGGAATAAATTTACTACACTCCTTATCCACAAATTCATAAGCATCTTCTAGGTAGACTTCTCAGTATTGGATAACAATGTAAACTGTTATTTTGCAATCAATATCTTAATTGAGTTAAGCAGTGTAATGTAGCCGATCAATAACTATACAAGATAATACATGGTTTATCCTTTCATTGAAATCGTTTCACTCGGAGGTAGGCTGAGCATCAGTTCTAAATACTATGCTATGCCCTATATCTGAGCATGCTATACTCTTTTCTCTGGTAATATCAGAGATTCCTCCAAATATTTAGATGAACTATTCGGCGTTTTGAGTAGTCCTTAAACAAAATGTCCATTACTCAAAAAGCTCCCACTAGCTTGTATCTTTCATAAGAACCCAAAGGTCAATATGAACAAGATGTAATACTTCTTCAGCTCCATTACCCTTTCCAATTGAAAGGTTACTTAGTCATTTTTCCTTTGAGATAGTGTTCTTAGACTGGGATATAGGAATCACCCTTAGCCAGTCTTCAGATCTTATCTTTAGGAAATATGCACTAAGAAATAGAATCGTTTATCTAAATACGGAAACCATTTGTCTTAATAGTTTATGATGTGTTACATATACCTTTTCAGCATTACTTAGTGGTTCTGACTTTATCGAACAAAAGTCCGAGTCTCGGAATCGTATACAAATGTCATATTCACTTTATTTAAGGCAACTATATTATCGATGTGAAAGTGAATCCATTTGTTCCAATGAATCTGAAAATAGAAATTATATTTTTGCGATATTCAAGGATTAAAATCCAAAATTTCTTTCCTTATATCACTCTCACTATCTCAGCTAAAATAACTGCCCGTTCTCTACTCTTTAATCATGAATGCCTTGCTACCTTGTTCTTACAAAAAGAACTTTACCTACGAGTCAAATTACCCGGTTAAGAAAGTCTTTAAGGATTCATAGGTTAGTATGACTTACACTTGTTCTTACAAAAAGAACTTTCCTTATCATATACTTTCTTTTATTAATATTTCGGTTCAGCCTTTCGCTTATTCAATTTTAATGACTTACACTTGTAGAGGTTTTCCTTCCCATTCTAAGCTTTCTATAAAAGAAACGGCCGTGAACAAGCAGTTCATTTGAGTAGACACTACTCGTGAACTGTGGGATGTCTAGTGAGATTGATACCAAATCATTCTTGTCATCTTTGAAATAATTTTGTTTGTCTCTCATTCGACACGAGTGACATCAGTGTCACACTTATCAATGTCACTTAG
Organism: Gentiana straminea; assembly: GCA_036785695.1. Lineage (NCBI taxonomy): Eukaryota > Viridiplantae > Streptophyta > Magnoliopsida > Gentianales > Gentianaceae > Gentiana > Gentiana straminea. Next base: position 4,581,713 of record JAVUPR010000224.1, on the reverse strand, counting down.
GTTTGAAGGCTCAAGAGGAACATCATCTTCCGAAATTAATTTGCATTATCCATTTATGAGTTCAACATTCTTGTTACCGTTCCACTTTTACGAAGTCATCATCAGTCAATTTATCGTGTTTAGCAGTTTAGATACCTTGAGATGATATGTAGTTGTGAAAATAAATGTTTTACCAAAATATAAATCAAATCATACACCACAACAAATAATGATTTTAGGAATTATAAACGTGATGTCATGCATGCAGTTTATCCTACCAGTCCAAGGATTTAATCTCACACCTCAGTGCCGCCGACGGGTAGGTCAAAGAGGTGACGATTATATTGAGACAATCTCTCTCAACAATTAACTGAGAATCAGACATCCCGATTTAATTGTTGATTACCTTCCTTTTTCAGGCAATATATTTCCAAAAATACCCTTTAGAGTGTGATCTATTGTTTCATATTTTTAAGTAGACCCCGAGTATGCCGCCGAAGGGTAGGTCAGTGACCCGACGAGTACTCAAAATCCTATCCTTTTGGAAACCAAGCCTTGAATTTTGATAGCGGTGAAGGCCATCCGAAGGAGGCCGAAATCAAAATGGCACAAGGCGTCACCATTCTCTCATGGTGCTTGTGTTAACAGTAGAGGCCGAGGGGTCGGTTGTCACCTTCCCCGCTCCCACTCGTTATTTTGGAAATTAGGTAGTCTCTTTAGGATTTCAGATTTTTCTAATAATCCAAAAACAATAGATCATGAATATTTTAATTTAGTCCTCCCACTAGTTCATTGGTTCCAAATACCGTCTAACTAGTGTCACTATATCAACGATCCTCCAATTTTATTGATTAAAGTTCCTTTGTGTAGACACTACACAAATAAAATTCACAAAGAATTTTATAATCCTAATAGATTAGGACTTATGAATTTCCGACTAAATCGAAAAACAAAAAATCACAAATTTAAAGCTCCCACTAGTTTATCGGTTCCAAATATTGTCTAACTAGTGACTTATATTCATGATTTTCCAATTTATCAATTATTTAGAAATATTTCGTGTAGACACTACACAATTAAAATTAATCAAAGAATTTCATAGTCCTAATCTTGTCATCATTAAAATTTAGGATCTTAGATTTTTCCAATAATCGAAAATAATAAATCATGAAAAGCAAACACCAACTTATCGATTCCAAATACCGTCTAGTTAGTGTCCAATCTTTTCATGATTTTCCAAATTTTGATTATCAAAATTCTATTTAAGTAGACACTACATAATTAAATCCTCATGGAATTTTAGATAAAAAAAACAAATTTACCAAGTAAATTTTTATTTTTATCATGTGAATTTTATTTCCCGATAAAATTTCGTTTCCTTTAATTAATTTAATTTATTTTTAATCTAAATTAATTATCGTGTTGATACATGTCTAATTAATTTCAATATTAATTTTTCTACATGATTGCATACGCTAGGAGTGGAATTCATGAAAATGATGCATGGCATTGTTATATCACATAAATAATCATACAAGAAAATAAATGCTAAAAATAAACCACTGAGATGGACTATTGGTACCTCTGTATCTAATCTATAAATAAATAAACCCTAGGCATAGAATAAAAGTTAATCTACTATATTCTTCAGCTGCTTCAGGTATTTACTTTTCTCCTCTTGTTCCTTTATCAAAAATTTCTTCAGCTGTGTTGGTAAGAGTCTTTTCTTCTTTCATCACCACCCGAATTTGAATCCTTCAAGCTGCATCCGATCCTTTTTTGTTCTTCGTTTTTTATTATTTATTTATTTATTCGTTTTTCGTTTCTTTTTTCGTTCGTAATTTTTTTTTAACATAAAATTAAAAAATCTGAACAACGGATGGAAAAAAAATTCCAGAATATATCCGGCCAAGGGAATTCGAACTCGGGTCTGCAAAGCATTGAAACTGTGATTTGACCACTGCGCCGGCGTTCAGATTTGATGAAGAATGCATCCGATTTAAAATAAATGCATGAAATTAAATTGCAAAATTAAATTACATAATGTCATATACCCAGGAAAAACGGGTTTACAATAGATCTAACGGTAAACAGGTACCAACCCCAATCCATCTCCTCCACCAAAACATTCAACCACGCATTCAAAGAAATTAATATAAATAAAAGATGCAATATTTATTCAATTCCACTCCTTATTAATTAATTATGCAATCAAGATCCCAAAATCGCTTTAACCTGTCTCTGATACCACATGCTTGATATACAGAAACCCAAATCCGCAGATCCGATCCATTATTGGATCGTCAGATTTGATTCACAGCACCGATCGAGATACTCGATCTTGCACAGTGGAAGCTACGAATTAGATTCGTTTAAGATTTTACCACGATATGATTCGCGTAATAAATTAATCTACAAGAAGGTTAGTAGATTTACCCCAACCGGAGAGAAATAGGCAATCGACCAAACGGAGAAGCCGTGATCTTCCGGATTGTATCTCCAAGCGACGACTGGTGGATGTCGATCCTCGCCGTAGAAATTCCTCGAATATGCACAAGAAAAACCCTAGGTTTTCCTCTCTTAATGACTAAGGCATGAAAATAATTTTTCTTCCTTTATTTGTGAATGTGGCGAAATTAATGATGTGTTATTGTGCTGGGAGGCACTCTCTTTATATAGGAAAATAACTAGTCAAGAGAGTTATCATGTTCACATTGCCTTACCTATTCCCATAAGGAAAAGATATTTGCCATAAGATAAGAGATAATTCCCAAAAAATCAATCTCTTATTTTTCCATTAATTATCCAACAAATAGATAATTAATTAATTACACATGTGACATAATCTAGAAAAATTTCTTTTCCTAATTATCCACAATAGGGGCACCACTTTTTTAGCCATTTTACTAGAAAATGTCTTTTCTATTTTAAATATTATTTACCAAATAAATAATATTGCATATTCATTAAATAGACCAACTATTTAATTTATTCTCGAGGTTCCATAAAATGAGAAAACACTCGCGTGTTAGGAGCCAACCCGGGGACCATGTACATATAATCAGTAGCTACAATAAATTGAATAAAATATTAATCGAACAGAATATTCCTACTTAACTTATTAATTTCGGAATTACGCCACCATAAATCCGAAACTGAACTCTATCGATTATAGATATAACTTATTCTCAAAACGTCGAGTCGAGTCGATAAGCGTCCATTTATATAATCATTACATATGAACTAACCCTCCACAGACTAACCATAATGAAGCGGGATTATTTCCGTAAACCTTCTTCAATACATCTTATCCTTATTTACCATTAACCTACTAGTGATCAATTAGTTCATAACCAATACGAACTCCGTGGATCGATCAGTTTCTAGGATTAACAAATAAGAGGATTGTCTTTCTACTTCCCACGGGAAGGAATTGATTCCATATCTGTGAAACACACACTTCTCACTCATTCCAGAATAGTGTCAACGTGAAAGTGATTCGGACCACGCCTCTTAGCGATCTTTAACGAACACATCAAACCCTATCTTGAAACCAGTAGGAGTATGCAATCACTTCATGTTGGTCCCTTGGAAAGGCTAACACAAGTTTAGAGGGGGGGTTATTAAACTTGTCACCGAAAACTGTATTTTAATCAAATTAAGGTTCAGTTTTAACTTGTGTGGATTTGAGCTGACAAAGCTGAGTTTAAGTTAAACTGACTTATACAAAACTTAGTCAACCGGCAGCAAATATAATTCTAGCCTTTTTCTTGATCTCTTTATTCACTGTGAAAGCTGAGTGTGTTAAACTGAATTCTGGTGAATGTCAGTTTGTGAGCTGTGAGTTGTGTAACAATCAGTCCTTCAGTATGCAGTGAAAACAATAAAAAAAAATGATGTAATAAGTAAATAATAGAATGTAAATGCGTAAAATAAATGAAACAAGAGTTATAGAGGTTCCAGGTAATGTAATCTGGTCAGTCCTCTCTTCCCCTGTGGTGTAGGAGGAAAATTCCACTAGAACTTCTTGAGGTGAGCTATTACAAAAAGTCCTAAACAATAGTCCTTGGCTATTCCTAGCTTCACTATCTAAATAGTCAAAAAACAGGTTGGATTGCTGCTCTTCAAATGCTTGGGCCACTGGTCCTTGAAGGGTTACGTATGCCTCTTCACCAGCTACCACCACAAACACAGTCTACCCAACTACTGATACAACTGTCCTTGGCAAATCCTTCACCGGATTGCTTCACAGTCTAAACTGATTAAGAATCAAAGTTGGGCTAAGAATCAATAAATTGATTCTTGTTTGTGGTTCTTCAAAGTGTCTGAATCTAGATGAATTCTTTGTAGCTTGAACACTTGAAGAAATTCCTTATTTATCTTGTTAGCGCAAAGATGATAGCAATTCGAATGAACGAGACTAGTGCACAAAATGCTTGTAATTTTGTTAATTCTTAGATAAATATTGGTGTTGATTCTTGGTGCAAAGTCCTCTATTTATAGTGTAAGGTCCAACGTTCATTTGCTTGAAATCGAATTGTATCAACGTCAATCTTGTAAGGGCTATATTTTGTGACCGTTCTGACTTGTCAGTATTTCATCCAATAGCATTGTTTCCTTTACAATGTTCGACTGTACTATCAGTTTGTTGGATGACTGACTTATAAAACTGAATTTCCTGATCAGTTTTATACTGAGTTTATCAGTTGTCATTATCTTGACTGACTTGGAGCATTAACTGATATTTTACTCTTCTTCAAATATCAGTACTCCAATTCTTCATCTGATTATAATTTACTTAACCAGAGTACACCATAAGTATAAGTTATTTAAGAATTCATTGTCCTTATAATTCTTAGGTCTTCATACAAGATCCATAAAGTTAGTTCAGGTCACCACAAACTTGCCTGAAGTCTAACTTTATAGTCTCGACTTGGTCTTCATAAACTGAGTTTGAACCCTTAGTTCTTCAATCTTCAATAACTGAGTCTATGTCCCTCAGTTCTTCTGTCTTCTAGATAAGCAAACCGAGTCTGTGCCCCTCAACGAACTTACCTTCATCACTTCTGAGTGAGCTTCAATTTTAGGTGTAGTCTGAGTCAGTTTCCATGATTTGTCTTTTCAGTTTATTATATGATTTCCAGTTTTCTAAGTGATTTCTAGTTTTCCGTTTTACGACACTTCTATTTATTACAGTGCTTGTCCGATATGACCTATACAATTATCAGACTCTAGTAAAACCTATACATTCAGTTCTAGACATCTTTTAGCTTTTCACTATAACAACTGGTTTCGGCACTCCATCAATGGAGTTAAGATAATAACTGATTAAATATGATGAATTATCATCAAAACATAAATTTTATTTCTAACAATTTCCCCCTTATTGATGATGCCAAAACTCCCCTTAAAAGAAAAGCTTAAAGATAAATACAGTTAAAAAAATGTAAAACTGGAAACTGGATTTCATTAAGATATGCAAAAACTTGAATAATTACACATTAGTAAAAATTGAAATAAGAGCTAAACTGTTTTCTGTGCTCTTTATGTAACTAAATCATATTTCCTTTCCTTATCATGAAGCTGAAACGCTCTTTCTAGCTTCGTGTCTTCTTTGTAGAAAGTTTTGTTGTAGTCTACTTGACTAGAAAGCTTACACTTTCTCCACAAGACTAATTTTGGTAAAGTTGATTCTTCCTTTTAGTAATTTTCAAATTCTGCAACATCAGCTTTCATTTGTTCAGTTTTGTCTCTGATCTACAACTTTTCTTCAATCTTCTTGATCTTCTTATAGTGTGCCATCCTTTGATTGTAATACTGGTCAGATAAGGCAAGAGATTCTTCATAATTTTTGTCTTTTTACTTCAGCTTGACATTGTTGTGATCATTGACAAACTTCATCCAAAATCCTTTGTTAAAGTAGCTCTCCTTTCTCCAGGTTGACTGTATTTTTCAATGAGTTGTTTGTCAGTTAGTTCTTTTACAAGAACATAAGGATCTGCTTTTGATTTGTGTTTCTTCAGTTCCTCTTCTAGCTTCATCTTTTCATCAAGTAGTCTCAGCTTTTCTTCTTCAGCTTCCCTCTTTTTGGCATCATACAACTGATTTACCAACTGATGGGTTGCATGTTGGTCTGCTGAGATAGTCTTTTGAGAATCAAGCACTTCTTTCAGCTGAGTTTCTAACACATAAATGCGCTAATTTAAATGTCATTGTGCTTGAGCATGTGTCTCTCTATCTTCCAAGGTTGAGACTTCAAGTTTCTCCTTAAGACTGAAATTTTCTGGTGCTGAGCTAGAAGATGATTTCTGAATAATATCCAACTTGGTGTGGACTGAGACGTCCGTCTTCTTTCGATAATCTGAGTATCCAGAAATGTTTTTCAAAAGGCCATTGTAAGCATCCTTTTGGTTGACCATAATCTTCAGATTTTCGTGTACTTAGCTCATTTCCTCTTTTGTCAAAAATTCAGATGGATCCGTTGCTTCTTCTTGTAGAATCTTAGGCTGAGTATCATCTTCAATTACCATGAGTTGCTGATTCTCATCCTTTCTATCTATTTGTTGGTTTTCAGTTGATTGGTTTCCACCTGGCAAATCTTTTTGCTGATTAGCAGTTTGAGCTTGAGGGTGAATTTCATTTACCAAATCTGTAGCCTTATCAGCTTCTTTCTTCGATTCATCATCTTTGTCATCATCCTTCTTCTATTGATTATCTAAAACTGATGACGTGGCTGATTTTTCTCATTTAGCTATCTCAGTGAATCTTCTGAAACAATTTGTGAGAAACTCATTTAATGGAAATAGAGTGTATAAATCCTTGATTTCAAGTTTTTCCAATAATGACTTTTCTTCACTTGCTAGAGTAGCATCTCTACAATCTTCAGTATTGAGTTTATCTTCTTCAGCCTGATGATTCTGTCAACTTCAAAAAACAGAGCTGGTTGTTGAGCTTGTTGTTGGGCTGGTTGCGCTGCTGAAATTGTTGTTGCTCATTTTCAGCATGTATGACGGAAACTTGTTTCTCTGAAATCTTCTGTTGTAATCGAGAAAAAATATTAGTTCCTATAACGTCATGTGTAGTGAATCCAGGTGTCAGTTGTTGTTCCCCCTCAATTGGTGCTAACTGACTTAAAGTACCCAGGAACAAACATTTGCCAACTGACTTAACTTTCTCTGAGTCCGCCTTTCGTTTGACTCCTTTGTGTTCAGCTATCTATTGAGACACAATTTTCTTCTTTTCTCTAGGCTGAGAAGCCTTTTCTTTCTTAGAATGGACTATAGCTACATCTTCAGTTGATGTATCCATTCTTTGTATAGATGCACCTGCAATTTGTTCTGCTGCATTACCTGCCTTGAGTCTTTCCAAATAGTGCACTAAGTGACTTTTTTAGTCGAAATCTTCCAACTGTTTCTCTTCCTTCAGCTTGAGCTCTTCAAACACTTTCCAATTCAGCTAAGTGTTGCTGCTTTAGCTGATTAAACACATAACCTGCCCAATTGAACTCAAATTCATCCCAGATTATGTTCTTAAGATAAATGATGTCTTCAGATAACTTGGCTATTCCTTTGTGTTGGCCAATGATGTATATGCTGAGCCATTTGCTGAGGAGTCCAAACTCTAGTTTAGTTCGTTGAAATGAGTACCAACAGTTGCAGGTTCCTTACTTAAGGAGATTTGTCTGAAAAAGGCGCTCTTTTAGAGTGGTAAACAACTCAAATCTATTGATTTCACAACTGGTTCCTTGAAATTAAATAGCAACCTGATGACTTGTTCATTAACAATGATTCTTTCACCACGAACTTTTGTGATTAGGGAGTTCCTTATCAATTTCATGTTCTCCCAAAACTGTAGGATCCCTTCAAAATCATGTTCCTCTTTGAAAGTAACCTCCAGAATATCTCTTAATCCTGGCTGACGTTTGATCTTCTCGCAAATAAGACTTGCTAAAAGGGTGTTGCTGCAAAGCTCTTTATATTGCTCGAAAGATAAAGTATCCAACTCAGTAATCAGCTTTTCTTCCTGTGTTTTCTTTGAAGCTGCCATTAAAATTTTCTGAGTTTTGGAGAGAAAATAAGAAAGCTGTAATTTTTGGCTTTTGAGAGAAAATGATTAGATCTTTCTTGTGTGTGTGAAAAGATATGCAAAAGAGGGTGGATATATATATGGTTTTGTAAGACGGTTTGGTGAGTGGGTATACAATTTTGTGGGGATTTAGTACACTCCTTTCAAATTCCTGACGGTTTTGTGTAACCAATGCATGTAATGTTCTGGCAGTTAGTGGGGGTGTACAAGCAACAGGTTCTGACAAATGGTGGGAATTAAATACGGTGTAACCGTTGTCAGTTCAGTTCAATAAACTGATACTTGAGGTCAGTTTTTGAGTAAACTTTCAGTTCCGTCAAATCATTCAGTTTCAATTGGTCAGTTTGAGATTGTTGATGTCAATGACTGATTTGTTAAGTGAGTGCACCCATCATAACAAAGATCAATCCCCTTGATGAATCTATGGCTTAAACTAACTTAACTGACTTTGATTATACCCAACTCAGTTCTCAGTTTGGCAAATCTCTCTTTGTCCAATGGCTTAGTAAATATGTCTGCCAACTGATCTTCAGTGGGTACATAGAGAACTGTTATGTCTTTGTTTTCCACATGATCCCTTATAAAGTGATGTCTCACATCAATGTGTTTCATCCTTGAGTGCAAAACTGGGTTGTCAGTTATTGCAATTGCACTTGTATTATCACACATTATAGGAATCATTCTTTCCTCTATTCCATAATCTCTCAGTTGTTGTCTAATCCATAAAACTTGAGCACAACAACTTCCAGCTGCGATATATTCAGCTTCAGCTGTTGAAGTAGAGATTGAGTTTTTCTTCTTGCTGAACCATGACACAAGTCTATTTCCCAATAACTGACATGTGTCTGAGGTGCTTTTTCTATCCACATTGCATCCTGCATAATCTGAATCGGAGTAGGATATCAGTTTGAATTCTCCTTCTCTTGAATACTATATCCCAACTCCTTTTGTATCTTTCAAATACTTCAAGGTTTTTATGACTATGAGATGGCTCTCTTTAGGTCTTGTTTGAAATCTAGCACAAACACCAACAACAAAAGATATATCTGGTCTACTTGCTGTAAGATAAAGTAGACTTCCAATCATTCTTCTGTAGAGAGTTTGATCCTCATCTTTGCCTTCTTTGTCTTCATCTAATCTAATGTTAGTCCCAATTGGTGTTGAGTTGCTAGCTGATTTCTCCATTCCAAACATCTTGATCAATTCTCTTGTATACTTAGTTTGGTGAATGAATATCCTAGTATCCATTTGTTTAACTTGTAAACTGAGAAAATAATTCAGTTCTCTCATCATACTCATTTGAAACTTGCTCTTCATTAAACTTTCAAATTTCTCACAGAGTTGTTCATTTTCAGATCCAAAGATAATATCATCAACATAGATCAGAACAAGTAAAGTACTCTCTTCAACTTTCATTCGGAATAAAGTCTTGTCAATGGGTCCTATGATAAATCCATTATCCACTAGAAACTAAGATAGAGTTTCATACCAAGCTCTTGGTGCTTGCTTTAGTCCATATAGAGCTTTTCTCAGTCGAAAGACTTTATCAGCTTGATCCTTAATTTCGAATCCAGGTGGTTGTTGGACATAGACTTCTTCTTCAAGAATCCCATTCAAAAATGCACTTTTGACATCCATCTGGTACACTTTGAATTTCTTGTGAGCTGCATAGGCGAGAAAAAGTCTGATTGCTTCAAGTCTTGCAACTGGTGCATAGGTGTCATCAAAATCTATGCCTTCAGCTTGAGAATATCCTTTAGCTACAAGTCTAGCTTTGTTTCTGATGATATTCCCATCTTCATCAAGCTTGTTTCTATAAACCCATTTTGTGCCAATGATGTTTACATGATCTAGTCAGTCTACTAGTTACCATACTTGATTTCTTTCAAACTCATTCAGTTCTTCTTGCATAGCTAATATCCAATCTGGATCTTTCAAAGCTTCTTCTATCTCTTTAGGTTCAGAATAAGATAGGAAACATGCAATCATTGCATCTAGTTGATGTCTTGTCCGAACACCAGCTTAAGTATCACCAATCACTTGTTCTTCAGGGTGATTCCTCATCCATGATGTACTGGGGGTTGCGTCAAGGGATCTATTTTCTATTGAACTGGTTCTTCAGAAACTGGTTCTTGATTTTCTTCATCTTGATCATCTTGAACTGGGTTAGAATCATGTTGTTCAACTGTAGGTGGTTTAGTTGTTGAAAACTGAGGTTGATCTTGATCTAATGATTCTGAAACTCTTAATCTTCCAATGTCAACATAAACTAATTTTGGTAGAACTGGTAACTGAGGCTGAGAAACTGGTTCTGGTCTGATTCCGGTTTTTCACCAGGAAAGTTTGGTTCATCAAATACTACATGAATTGATTCTTCATGCTTAAGTGTCCTTTTGTTCAGTACTCTAAATGCTTTGCTGACATTTGAATATCCCAGAAATATTCCTTCATCAGCTTTGGGCTGAAAAACATGAAGTTGATCTTTTCCATTATTATGTATGAAACACTTGCTTCCAAAAGCATGAAAGTATGAAACATTTGGTATTCTTCCATTCCAAATATCATAAGGTGTCTTCTCATGTCTCTTATTCATGAAAGCTCTGTTCTGTGTGTAGCAAGCGGTGTTAACTGCTTCTGCCCAATATCTTTCAGGAAGTTTTGCTTCACATATCATAGTCCTTCTTGCTTCTTTGAGTGTCCTATTTCTTCTCTCAGCTACACCATTCTGTTGAGGTGTTGCTGTTGATGTAAAAAACCATTTTCTTCACAGTATTCGACAATCACTTTGTTGAGGAATTCAGTTCCTTTATCAGATCTTATCTTCACAACTGAGACACTCTTCTAATTCTAAAGTCTTTTGAGATGTTCTGTAAGCCTTTGCTTCGTTTCACTTTTCTTTGTTAAGAGAATAACCCAAGTGTATCTTGAATAATCATCTACTACCACCGATGTATGCCTCTTTCCACTGATACTGATTGGTGTGATAGGTCCAAATAAGTACATATGCATTAGTACTCTAAAACTCTATTTGTAGAATGCTGAGACTTAGTCTTGAAACTTACTTTTGTTTGCTTTCCTTGCTAACAAGCATCGCATAAGCTATCCTTCTTGTAGGTGATCTCAGGTAGTCCAATTACTAACTGTTTCTTGACAAGTGTGTTGATGTCATCAAAGTTAATATGACTCAGTGTCTTGTGCCATAGCCAGCTGACTTCTGATTTGGTATGCATAAGTAAACAAGTTTCTGCAACTGCTGTAGTCCAATCTACAACATACATATTCTCTTTTCTTCTTCCAGGTAGAACAACTTGAAATGTTGTTTCGCTGACGACAATGCAGAAATCTATCAAACGTGACTCTGTATCCCATATCACAGAATTGACTGGTGCTGAGTATTGTAATGCAATGCTTCTACATAAGATACATTTTTTATTATGAGTCCATTTTTGATCAAATTACCATAACCTTTGGTGAAACCAGGTTTGTCTTTACTTCCAAAATTAACTTTTGGTCCATCTTTTGCAATAAAATTACTTAGACAGTCCATGCCCTTTGACATGTGTCTTGAGCATCCATTGTCAAAGAACCATATATCCTGCAAAATAAATTAAACATTTTTAGGTACCTAACTCTGTTTGGGTCCGTGGGGGTCAGTTGTCAGTACAACCTTGGGAATATATCCTTTAGGTATTTTTCGGATATTGTTGCACTTGTTTTCATATATGTAAGCCACACTCCCATAGTGTCTATGCTTGGACTGTGTCTTATTTATATGATCTCTCAGGTCCTTTGACTGAAACTAATTGCCATGATGCTTTCTATTATTGAAACTTGAATTATAACCATCATTTCTTTTGTACTGAGTTCTGTGCTGACCTTGGTACTGAGGTTTCTGCTGAGGACTGAAATGATTCCTCTACTGACCTTTAGACTGAAACTTGTGATAAGTTTTCTGTCTGAAATGATTTCTTCTATCAGTTTTAATAGTAGATTCAGAGAAATTCCAGTCATCGTCAATTGGAAATAACCTGCCTTTCCCCCTGACTTTTTGAATCTTTGAATAATTGATATTCTTGGATTTACTTTGACTGATTTTTTTTTGGTTCTTAGCCTGATTAGCTTGAGTAGGTTCAGTAGTTGATCAACCTTTTCGATTTCATGATGTGCAGCTAATTTACCTTTTCGGTTGAACCTGTTGTTGTTTACTACTGACTTCTTTGAAAATTGACACTGTGACTAACTTGATTCACGTTGAACTTGTTTTACTGGTTCAGCATGCTTCTTAGTTTGAGGACATTGTTCAGCTGCGAACTTAACACCAGTTTTGGCATTAGGTTCAGTTCCTTTACTCGTTCCTCCCCTCGAAGTTTGCTGTGTATCAAATCCTAAGCAAGTTCTATCTTCATATGGCTTGCCTGATTTGAATCCAGTGGCTGAACTAGATTGAGCAAAAGATTCTGTTGCTGCTGCTGATGCAGTAGGCTGATACTGAGTCTTTCCTTTATCAGTTCTGCTTAGTTTTAACGTGTGATGGGAGTCAATTTACTGTACTTTGATGCGCAGTTTAACCCCCGTTTATCACTTTATTGGTATGTTTTGGGTAATTCTAGACCTGTTTAAGTGTAATATCAAGAGTTATACACACGGGGAATTAAACTGTCATATCGATAGTAAACTCCGCATTTTTAACGATATTTAACTCTTTTCCAAGCACTTTTGTCTTGCGAAATTACGCGTGGTGTTTGATCGTATATGTTATTGCCGGACTTGGGTGAATCGAGAACCCGGGAGGTGATGTTTTGAATGAGAGACATGTTCGTGGCACGAAAGTAGAATGAAATTGGAAGAAAAGCCAAGTTTGGAGTGAAATCAAGGCGAACTGACGTTTGCCCTAACCAAACTGGTGTTTGAATCAAGCTTAGGCCCAAACTGGCGTTTGGACTTATAACTGGCATTCACAGAGTTAGAAATTGATACTGAAAGTTAGAGTTTCAGACGAACGGGCATCCTCATAACCCCCAAACGCATATTTGAATGGGTTCAGCCTGAATCGAGAAAGCTCATGCAAGCCATACTGGCATTCAGGCAGATCAAACTGGCATTTTCCCTCAAGGCATGATCCATAAACTGGCGTTTAGAAGGATCCAAACGCTAGTTCACTAAAGATGAAACCCTAATATCATTAAGATTTCTAGGCAAACTAGCGTTTGAAAGGATGCAAACTGGCGTTTGCGACCGACAGAAGCAAATTTTCACCCGACACTATAAATACGTAGCTCATTCATCCCCTGAATATTCTTGGCCGACTTTAGACTCTTCTTAGTCGATTTTGGTGTGATTTTAGTGTAGTTTGTTCACCTTTCAATCCGTAGATGCCATAGATTACATCCTTCGATTCTACACACTTGTTATTGTTGGACATATTTTCAGTTTTAGTGATGAGTGCCAGACTAGATGTTATAAATCAAAGGCAAAAAGGTGTCTAGATTAAATGTATAGGCTTGTTAGAGTTTGATCTTTGTATAGGCTTGATCAAACAAGCACTGTAAAAGGTCAGCTGACTTTCGTCAGTAGACCTGTCTAGATCAGTAAGGTACCTAAGTCAGTAGACTAGATTAGGAACCTGCTAAAGACTGAAGGTTGAGGGCTCAAACACAAATTTTGAAGGCCAAGGGATCAAACTTAGTATTTAAAGTCAAGGATATGGAATCAGAATTTAGGGAAGTCTGTGATGACCTAAATTTATTACATATACCTTGTGTACAAGGTCTAAGTTCCACAAGTTAAGTGGTGATTGGAACTTAGTTATGTTCAAATTGGTGTAATCTAACTTCAGAATTAAAAGTTGGATAAAAGACAGTCAGCTGAAGTGTTTTATAAACACAACAAACTTCAGACAACTGACTGATAAGCATTTCAGCAGACTTACATACACAGGAATCTGCTGAATGCATATTTCGATTTAATCAAAGGTTACATTGGAAGATTACATGGAAAATGACAGATAACAACTCTTGATTTTGTCACCAAATCAATGGTCAAGATTAAAAGAACGTTGGAAAGAAACAGAGGTTTATCCAATGGATACAAGTCAAAGGGTGGACGGTCTAAAAACTGTCAAAAAGTAAACTGACAGTGTCAGTACTATGTACAGGGACAGAATGCAAGTCAAGATAGGGACAAATATGAAATGGCTATATTTGAATTTCAAACATAAGTCACAAGGATTTTCACCTATAAATAGAAGACCCATGATACAGAAACAAGTGATGAATTTAGAAGAAAAACAACAATCAATCTTGAGCTATCAGATTCTTATATCAAGCTACATCAAGTTTACACACTTGAAGACATCAAGCTGCTAAAAACTGAATCACTTACTTGATTCAAACTTTCTTTTACAAGAAACCTGCTGAAGATAGTGAAGCATCTTTGGGTGTCAAAGACTGTTGTTTGTAGTGGAGCTGGTGAAGAGGCAATCCTACCCTTCAAGGACCAGTGGAAGACTTTGGAGCTGCAATCCTACATGTTCCAAGTGTTCTGTTTGTGAAGCCATAGTTATTGGTGAAGGACAGACAACATAGGGATTTTTGTAACAGTAACCTCAAAGATCTCTAGTGAATTACCTCCAACATCACAGAAGAAGAGTGGACTGACAGGATTACACCACCTGGAACCACTATAAAAATTGCCCACTTACTTTCTGCACTTAGTATATTAAGCACATCAACCCACTGAAACTAGCAACTGAATCACACACTTACACTACTGAGTATCTAATACTTGGTATCATATTTTGACAATAAGTAATAAGGCTTAACTTGAATATATTCCACTGCAACAAATTCAATAAAATCAACAGTCAGCAGACTACTAATCTGTCAGCAGACTACTGAGCAGTCCTAGGCTACTGAACTTGCTGAGTTTGTTAACTCCAAAAGTTTTAAGTGTTAAGTTTATTCACCCCCCGCCCCCTCTCTAAACTTAACCAAAGCCTTTTTAAGGGACCAACAATTGGTATTGGAGCAGTGCTTCTGTTCTGAAGTAATCCTACTTGTTGTGCTTGTGAAAATACTTTGAAAACTTTTTCAAGTTTCTGATTTTCAAAGCTTTGCATCATGGATAACAACCAGTATGATAGAACAATGTTGATGCGTTCTTCAGATCGTTTTGATGAGTATAAATGTCGTATGCAGGCTTTTCTAGCTGCAACACATGATGAGATGATGGATGTGCTGACTGATGGACAACTGGAAATCACAAAAGTTATAACTGTAGATGGTCAAACTCAGTACATTCCAAAACCAAAAAGAGAATGGAATGCTGAAGATAGAAAAAGAGCAAACCTCAACAATATTGCCATTGACATCATATACAGAACCTTGGATAGCAATATGTACATGAAAGTGAAAGATTGCAAGACTGCAAAGGAACTTTGGGATAAGTTACAACTAATCTGTGAAGGCGTTGATGCAATCAAGAAGAACAAAATCAGTGTCGCAAAGAAAAAGTTCCAAGACTTCAAAATGAAACCAAATGAAACCATTGAGAAAATGGAATCAAGATTCAATGCCATCATGGATGAACTCACCCTACTGAGTGTAAACTACTCAAAAGAAGAAATCAATTCAAAAATCTTAGAAGCCCTACCTGCAAAAGAAATTTGGGAAATGAAGGTAAGTGCAATAAAAGAAATGATAAGTCTACATGAAGAGGATACCTTCAAGTTATTTTCAGATCTCAAGGCTTATCAATTCAGTAAGAAACTTGTACCTCAGACTAAAAAGGAAGAACCAAAGACCACTGCATTTGTTGCTACACATCAAGAAGAAACATCAAGATGATCTATTGGATGAGATGCAGGAGAAAATACCCTATTAAGCAAGAAGATCAGAATGATGAAAAATGGAAGGGGTTCTCCAAGGAATTTCACAAAGAAATTTAGTGAAAAAAAGAAGGAGGAATCCAAGAAAGACAATGATTACTTGTGCTTTCAATGCAAGAAACCAGGACACTTCAAACCTGACTGTCCTGAACTAAAATAGAAAAAGGAACCTGATTATCTTTGCTTCAACTGCAAGAAGCCTGGACATTTCAGACCTGATTGTCCAGACCTACTGAAGAGCAAAAGTCAGCAAAGAAGATCTGGCAAGAAAGCTATGGTTCCTAAAGATGAATCAGGATATGAATTTGAATCAAAAAAAGAAATGAATATGATGATACTGCACATGTTGCTGATATGGATGATTATGCTTTAATGGCAAACATGGATGAAACAGAGGAGGTATACAATTCTGTATTTATAAACACTCCTACTGAAAGTGATTGTGAATCAACTTGTGGTTCAAATCCAAAAAATTCTGACAATGAAGAAACCTTGGATGTCATCCTTAATCAACTGAGGATAATACAATCTGGTTATGAGATTGTGAAGGCTGAAAAAGAAGCTCTTCAAGCAGAAGTTGAAAGGTTAAAAGCAGAATTAAGAATTCTCAAGGGAAAGGAAAAAGAGTTTGGATAGAATCAACATAAGTGTGTTGTACATTCTGTAGCTGCTGAATCTGCTGTACAATCTTGTTCTTCCACTGCATTCAAATCTGGCAAGCCTTATGGGGATAGAACAGGCCTTGGATTTGTGACTCAACAATCTAATAAGAGTGGATCCAGTAAGGTTACATAAGCTAGTACCAGAATTGGTCCTAAGTTTGTGCCTGCACAAGATCCAACTCCTAAAAAGGTTGCTGAGACAGTGAAACCTACTGAGAATGCTTCAAAGACGCAAAATCAGAAGCCAAAAAGGACATCAGTAACTAACAAAAAAATAAATCTAAGAGTAGGACTGCTGTACCTCCTAAACCTACTGATAGCAGACCTGCTACCAAGTCTGCTGGACCACAAAAAGAGAAAAACATGAAATATTCCAATGATAAGAATCCAAAACCTAAAAATGTTAATCATTCTAGGGATACTTATCTCAGGGGGAAATGTAGATTGTTCCCTGCTGATGAAGATTGGAATATCCCTGCCCCTACTGCTAGGAAAAACCTCAGCAATGAACTCAGCAGAGGACTTATACAAGACCTCGGCAGGGACCTCAACAGACTCTATATTACAGGGTTGCTCCTAACATATAGCAAACTTATGGTTATGTTAGTGCTTCTAACAACAGAAATCACTCCAAACAGCATTACACACCAAAAGGCCAGAAACCATATGTGAGTCATACACAATCAATTGTCAGACCTTATGGATGTGTAGAATACATGTATGAACAAAAGTATAACACTTTTCAAAGAAGACCTTATGGAAATTTGCCAAGGGTCATGCTTACCACAGACCACAATGGACCCAAACAGTTTTGGGTACCTAAAATACATTAACTTTGTTTTGTAGGGTGTTTGTTACTTTGACAGTGGATGTTCCAGACATATGACAAAGAATAAGCACCGTTTGACGAACTATGTGGCAAAGGATGGTCTAAGAGTGAATTTTTGCAACATGAACAAACCAGGATACACAAGAGGATATGGCAGACTTGTGAGAAATTGATTAACTATTAGGAATGTTGCATTTGTGGAAGGACTGGACTACAACCTACTGAGCACTGGACAGTTTTTTGACATGGGTTACAAGGTCACTTTTGACAAAATCACATGTATTGTCATTATTGAAAGAGGTGATCAAGTTGTGTTGGCTGGAAGAAGACAACAAAACATGTATGTTGTGGATTGGTCTACTGCTGTTCCAGAGACATGCCTGATTGTGCATACCAAGTCAGAACTAAATTGGTTATGGCATAAGAAAATGAATCATCTAAATTTTGATGATATCAATCAGTTGGTGAAGAAGAAACTGGTGATTGGTTTACCTGAGATCACATTCAAAAAGGATGCTATATGTGATGCTTGTCAGCAAGGTAAATAAACAAAATCAAGCTTCCAGTCAAAGACTAAGCAATCAACAAAAAGATTCTTGGAGCTGATGCACATTGATCTATTTGGACCAGTAACACCAACTAGTGTAACAGGAAAGAAGTACACTCTAGTAGTTGTGGATGATTATTCAAGATACACTTGGGTAGTATTCATGAACAAGAAAAGTGAAACACATCAAAAGATGCCTGAACTTTTGAAGAGATTTCCAAATGAGAAAAGTTTGACAGTAGTGAAGATCAGATCAGACAAGGGTATTGAATTTCTCAATAAAGTTATAAGAGAATATTGTGAGCAGAATGGTGTGTTGCATCAACTAGCTGCTGCTGGTACACCTCAGCAAAATAGGGTTGGTGAGAGAAGAAACAGGACTTTGAAAGAAGTAGGAAGGACCATGATCTATGAAGCTCTATTGCCTGAAAGATATTGGGCTGAAGCAGTCAATACAGCATGCTATACACAAAACAGGACCTTAGTGAACAAGAAGCTGCTGAAGACACCTTATGAGATTTGGAATGGAAGGAAACCTAATATATCTTACTTCCATCCATTTGGAAGCAAATGTTTTATATAAAATCATAAGGAGCAATTGAAGACATTCCAACCAAAATCAGATGAAGGAATCTTCTTGGGATATTCTTCTGTCAGCAAGGCATTCAGGGTACTGAATAAAAGAACACTAAAACAAGAAGAATCAATACATGTTGTATTTGATTAACCTAAGTTCACTGGAATGGAAGATGAAGCTTCAGAACCTGTTGAGAATCAACAAATCACTGATCCAGAATGTGTTGATGTTTTGGAAAGGATAAATGACTTAAAGATTTCTGTCTCTGCCCCTGCTGAACACCATGCTGGTAAAACTACTGATGCAACAACTGAGGCAGTTCAAGGATTTGCTGAACCCCCTGCTGAAGCAACAGCAGACCCTACTGAAGATGATGTTCCTGAGAATCAAACTAACCAAAATCCACAATGGTTAAGGGATCACCCTGCTGAGCAAGTTATTGGAAACATACATCAAGGTGTGAAGACTAGATGACAATTAGAAGCAATGTTTACTTGTTTTCTATCTCAAATGGAACCTAAAGTTGTTGACGAAGAAATATCAGATCCAGATTGGATAATTGCTATGCAAGAGGAATTGAATTAATTTGAAAGAAATCAAGTTTGGACACTAGTGGAAAGGCCTAATCATGCAAATATAATTGGAACCAAATGGGTATACAGAAACAAATTGGATGAATTTGGTACCATTGTGAGGAATAAGGCCAGACTAGTAGCAATAGGCTATTCTGAAGCAGAATGAATAGATTTGGATGAGACATATGCCCCAGTTGAAAGATGGGAAGCTATAAGATTATTCTTGGCATATGCTGCTTACAAAAACATTAAAGTATACCAGATGGATGTCAAGAGTGCATTTCAGAATGGTATTCTGGAAGAAGAGGTTTATGTTCAGCAATCTCCTGGTTTTGAAGTTAAAGATCAAAAGATTAAGTGTACAGACTCAACAAGGCACTTTATGGTTTGAAACAAGCACCAAGAGCATGGTATGAGACCCTATCTCAATTCTTGGTGGACAATGGTTTTACCAAAGGAACCATTGACAAGACTCTTTCCAGAATCAATGAAGGAGACAGCACCCTGCTGGTACAGATTTATGTTGATGACATAATTTTTGGTTCTGAAAATGAATTGCTATGTGCGAAGTTTGCTAATCTCATGAAAAGTAAATTCGAAATGAGTATGATAGGACAAATGAACTATTTCTTGGGTTTACAAGTCAAACAAATGAAAGATGGAATCTTCATTCATCACACCAAGTATACCAAGGAGCTACTGAAGAAGTTTTGGTATGGAAAACAGCACCAAGGTATCAACTCCAATGAGTACAAACATTAGATTGGATGAAGATAAAGAAGGAAAATATGTTGATCAGACCTTATACAGAAGGATGATAGGCAGTCTGTTGTACCTTACTGCCAGCAGACCTGATATATCCTTTGTTGTAGGTGTTTGTGCAAGATTTCAATCTAAACCAAAGGAAAGTCAATTAGCTATAGTCAAAAGGATTCTCAAGTATCTAAAAGAGACTTTGGGAGTAGGGATATGGTATTCAAAAGATGGAATCTTCAAGGTTATATCCTACTCAGATTCTGATTATGCTGGATGCAAGATTGATAGAAAAAGCACCACATGAACCTGTTAGTTGATGGGAAATAGACTGGTTTCCTGGTTTAGCAAGAAACAGAATTCTATATCAACTTCTACTGCTGAAGCTGAATATATAGCTGCTGGAAGTTGCTGTGCACAAATACTATGGTTAAGACAACAATTAAGGGATTATGGAATTGAAGAAAGAGAAATACCCATAATGTGTGACAACACAAGTGCAATTGCAATCACAGAAAATCCTATTTTGCACTCAAGAACCAAGCACATAGATATGAGACATCACTTTATAAGAGATCATGTTGGGAAGAAAGATGTGGTGGTTCTTTACATCCCTACTGAAGATCAACTTGCTGATATTTTCACAAAACCATTGGATAGTGAAATATTTGCTAAGTTAAGGACTGAACTTGGAATCATAAAAGTTGACTGATATACTTTAATGATCAGCTGTGTACTGGAATTCACCAAGGGGATTAGTCTTTGCTATGTTGGGTGAGCTCACTTAGCAGAATAGTCATTTGTATCAACTATTCCATGTATTTACATGTGTTTGGATGATTGAGCAAATGAAGTTTCCAAGGGGATTGGTCTTTGTCATGTTGGGTGAGCTCACTTGATGGATCAGTCATTGGTATTAAACTTCATCTTGTATTATCAGTTGGACAAAACAAGGATACAAGAAGATGAACAGAGTTATTTTGTCAGCAGACTGCTGAGTCATTCTTGTCAGCAGAGTAACCCTCGTTGATGGGAGTCAACTTTAATGTACTTTGGTGCGCAGTTTAACCCCCGTTTATCACTTTATTGGTATGTTTTGGGTAATTCTAGACCTGTTTAAGAATAATATCGAGAGTTATACGCACGGGGAGTTAAACTGTCATATCTGTTAGGTTTTATGCCCGGAAGACAATTTGTAATTGTTTTATTTAAATAAATGACAGAATTTATTTCATCTTATTTATTCGCATTTATTGCCAATAATAATAATCTGCAGAAAACCGTAAGTATATTGATTATGTAATCATATAACTCAGTGTATGGCTATACACACGAGGATTGAGTTTGTGAAACATACTTAAAATTAACTTAGCCCATAGTGTTTATTAATCTGAGTACGGTTCTCTAAATTAATTTGCTAATAATGCGCCCAAAACACTTTAGGTGTGACAGTCTTATCCGGATTGTCGGTAATAGGGTACCTAATGGGGCATTTATATATGATGGTAATCATATAGGGCTGGACCGATTTGATTTGAGTTCTCTATATAATTCAGTGATCGAGAAGTCTTATCGAATCACAAGATGATCATATATGGATTAATCTCAATCATGAGGTGATCACAGACAACTGCTTAGACTAGGGTAGAGTTTGATATGTTAGTAAGGATCACTTCGTAGTATCTGGTCCACACTTCTCGTGGCTCTATTCTAGAATGAGTGAGTAGTCTGTGTTATCACAGATATGGAATCCATTCCTTCCCTCAGGAAGTAGACAGACAGTTCCCTTATTTGTTAAGCCTAGAAACTGATCGATCGGCCGAGTTCATATTATATTAGTTATGAACTAATTGATCACTAGAAGGTTAATGGTAAATAAGGATAATATGTTTCGAGAAGGGTTTATGGAAATATCCCGAATCGAAGTGAACAGTCTATGGAGGATTTATCCGTATGTAATGATTATATCAGTGGACGCTTTCGACTCATAAATTGAGTGTAAGTTATATATATTCGATAGAGTTCAGTTTCGGGTTTATGGTGGTGTAATCCCGGAATTAATAGGTTGGATATAATTATTCTGTCTGATGAATAATTTTGTTCGATTTATTGTAGCTATTGAATATGGGTCCATGGTCCCCGACGTGGCTCCCAAAATAGCATAATTAGTTTTCTCATCATTTCACCTCGATTATAATTAAATAGTGGATTGGACTATTTATTTGGTATGTGGATTAATTGTTTAGTTGTACTAGATAATTAAATACATGGAAAAGAAATTTTTCGTGGACTCGGCCCAAGTGTGGAATTTTCGTGTGGACTAGGGTTTTACCCAAGTCTTGGCCGAAAATTATATTATTTATTATTGGGAAATTTGTTTTCTCAATAAATAATAAGACATGTGATGACGATGACAAATTATGTCACCTTAATAATCCGGGCCCTAATATGAATCTAATGAAGAATACTCAAGAACCCTAATGCCCAAAAGAACGTGGTGGTGGATTTTGGTATTGCGGCTGAGTCCAAGACTGTGTCTTAGATTGCCTACGTATCCTGTTATATTCCAGGAATCAAGCCTTACGTAGTTCCTGGATTGGGGTATTTATAATGACAATACTTGCCTAAACCCTAAGGTTAAGTCGGCTTGTATTATTGTCATCTTTACCCTTTAATGGGCCTTAAACCCTTGCCCAAGCTATCGCTATTAATGGGCTTGGGCAGCTGGTGTGGACCCTGTCCTCGAGTCGATACTTCCGACCTACGGTGATCGACTCTAGACTCGTTGTCCTACACTGCTAGCTGGTGTGGACTCTGTCCTTATGGACTTGTCGTCTCACACTGCTCGATAGTCGATCGTCGTAGCCTGGCGTCCACTGGACGGCCTTAGCCTCGAGCCTGGGCATCGACATGATTACCTTGGTGTTTTATCCATGATATTGTTTTATGACCAATCGATAGATGACACGTGGAGGGAGCGAAACCCGACATCGTCATAAGCCCCCCAGACTTGAGAGAGGCGACTTCCGTTGTCCGAGGTCGAGTCTATCACCTGAATCGTCTTCGAGTTGGGTTTTTATTTGGGTGGGCTTTCTCCCGCCACTTGTTAACCCTAACCGCCTATTGCCACGTGGCACGATATCTGGCATACAAAACGCTTCGAATTCTGTAAATCATAACGCATCGCTGCCTTGATTCTCGCGATTTATAGGGGGTTATAACTCCCATCCCTCACGTCTTTTCAAATCACTTTGAGTATTTGCTAGCATATAAAGGAGAGAGATAGAAGCTGCAGTAGAGCCAATTTGCTACTTTCCTCATAAACTCCCAGTTTCCAACACCAAGTAAGCCCCGTTTTTCTGTTTTTCTGTGTTGTGCATCTTGTTCTTTGAATTATCCATGTCCCATAGTAGTAGTAGTGCTACTGAATCGGATAGGGGTGGTGAAACACCAGTTCATAGACATTCTCCAGCACCCACTACCTCTGGTCATCTTCCCCGGCAAGACTCCGGCGAGCCCACGGCTTCCTCCCCTCATGTGCCCCATCAACCCAAGAAATTAGTGACAAGGATGGATGGGAAAGGTGCCAAAGGATGCCTCAGTTCGATTTCTTCTGAGGAGGTTACTAGGCTTTGCCATAAGTACAATATCATCAATCCCCCGTTTGAGGTTCGTCTTCCTTCCGGCCTGCATAAATTAGCCGACGAGCCCCCAGAGGGATTCTGTGCCGTCTACGAGAATCAACTTGCAAGTGGATTAAGGTTTCAACTTTGCCCGGCTGTTCTCGCGATCCTCGAACATTACGAGATCAGCATCTCCCAGATCACCCCGAATGCCGTTAGGACTATGATGGGGTTCATCCTCGCTTGTCGAGTGGCTGGGGTCTGTTTCTCGATACCTCTGTTTCGATACTACTACCAGATCTCTTCCACACCGGACAAGTTGTGGTATACTTTTCAGAGAATGGCGAACCGACATGAGTTCGTGACCAAAGGGCCTTCTTCTCACGGAGAGTGGAAGCCTCGATTCTTCTTCCTTCGACATGGTCTAGAGAACCCTTACATAGGCCAGTGGAGGTCGAGGGGCTCAAAGAAGGACAAGTGGGGAAGTGCCCCCATTCCAGAGGAGGCTCGAACGCTGGGCAGACATAATTTTGAGGTGGTCACTCGAGATTTAAGTCTCCTGTACGATCTGGCCCATCTAAAGGAAGCGGGGCCGACCCCTTACGTCGGCCTTCATCGCCAAGATCACGAGAACTATAGGAAACTTTCTTATTTGTTTACTTCTGCTATTTGTCGAGTTTGGCGACTTGTCGTTTATTGATTAAAAACTAACTTTTTCCCTTCGTTCTTTGCAGTGGGCAGGTTTACCAAGGTCACCGATCCCACACGTATTCCTGGGTCGGCAGTTGTAGCTGCTCCGCCTAGCGGGGATCGGGCTACCTCTGAACTATCTGTGCCTGAAGTCAGGGCGCCTTCTTCTTCCCGAGAGGGGGGTGCCACTCAGCCCGAACTCACCCCTGCTGCCATCGAATCAGTACCAACTGGATCTACTGAGATACGTCCGTCCAGTAGTGGTTTGACGGTCCGTTTCGGTTCTCTCGTGATGAGGACGAAGAGGTGCTAGTCGAGTCGGATCCGGCTACAGAATTTCATGTCGAGACGGAGGCACCTCAGTCCAAGAAGAGGCCGACTGCTGCCGAGTTGGTGCAGGAGCAATATCGACAGTCAAAGAGGGCCAAAGCTACTGAGGCTCTGATCGAGCTTGAAGTCGACGTGAACTGGGCTCCTGAAGATTGTGCAGCCTTGGAGGATAAAGCCTTGGCTATGGCGGTCCGAAAGTCGAATTGTCTCGTAAGTCGATTACAATTTCATTCTTTAACTGTTACTTTTTCTCGACACGCATGCCTTGTCTATCTTCTGACCCTTCCTTGTTTTTTACAGAGTAACTATTTCGGTCGAGAGGCTGCTCGACGGATGGCCAAGTCAGGAGAGTCGACTGAGATCTGCGCAAGGAGAATGGTAAGCTGTTGCGAGACATTATTGCAAAGAATGCCGCCATCTCTGCCATGGATATTCAATATGAGACATTGAAGAGCGAGTCAGTTGCCGAGTGCCAAAAGTTGCAAGATAAGCTGGTGGCGGCTGAGGCAAAACTGATAACTGCCGAGAAGGAGCTGACTCGACTGCGGGCTGAAAGGCAAGATCAGGGCAAGGAGCTGCTCAGGCTGGCTCAAGACTATGAGAGGGTACAAGGGTGGCACAAGGCTGCATTAAAAGATGCTGCGACGGCTCGGGAGGACAGAGATGCGCTACGAGCTGAATTGGATCAGGCGCGCGCGCGACTCGAGACGGCAGCAACCGATGCGATTGCAGAGTATCGAAAATCAGCTAACCTTGACGCTGATCTGGAGGTGATCATGCGTGCCTCGATGATGGGTGGCTATACTCTAGCCGTGGATC
Organism: Gentiana straminea; assembly: GCA_036785695.1. Classification (NCBI taxonomy): domain Eukaryota; kingdom Viridiplantae; phylum Streptophyta; class Magnoliopsida; order Gentianales; family Gentianaceae; genus Gentiana; species Gentiana straminea. Next base: position 4,556,359 of record JAVUPR010000224.1, on the reverse strand, counting down.
AAGTGAAAGCCGTCATCCCGGGACTCGACGCGTCGACCCTCGAGACGCCGATATTTTACAATCCTGACTCGGAGGAACTATACGATCGGTACATGGAAGAGTTCCAGCAGGGAGAGTCTTTGGCCATCAAGTATGGTCCTTCCTCTTCTGCCCCTGCTCCTGATCCGACCGCAGTCGATCCGACCCCTGCAATCTCTGAGCCGACTCCGGAGGCCGACCTTGACCGTTTATCTTCAAAACCTTTCTTTTGTTGATTCATTATTCTAAACTTGGATCTGTAATAACTTTTTATTTTAACTTTGGCTGGTCTTTTCGATCTGGCCCTGTCGTGTAATAACTTTGTTTTAAATTTGACTTGCTTTTGCAATTTGATTTTTCTTTTCTTTCTTGTTGCTTTGCTTGCCTTCTTGATGTGTTGTGGTTTTCTTGTCGAGCTTTTGGCTCTGTTCGATACTCGATATTTGTTTTATTTACTGCTCGCTTTATTGACGTTGTGTTGCCCCCCAAGTGTATCATGAACCTTTGGTTCTTAATGCACTTGAGATCGACCCGCTTGTCTTGGCCTTTTTGTCTCATGGACTTATTCGACCTTAGGCTGAGCACTTTAATATGAACTGTCCCTGGTCTTGGTCTTTTTTGCCACTTAGGCTCTTTCGATCATCGACTGGGACAGGTGGCCCGACTATGCGAACTTTCCTTTGTCCAGGCCTTTTTCGCCTCTTAGGCTCATTCGGCTTTCGACTGGGACATTTGGCCCAACCCTGCGAACCGTCCTTTGCTTTAGCCTCGTTCGCCACTTAGGCTCATTCGGCTTTTAGCTTGGACCTGTGGCCTGACCCTGCGAACCGTCTTTGAGCCATTGCATTTGTTGCCCAGTAGGGTAACTTTGCTTTTGGCTTTATCGAGATGTCCGACCTGCGGATCTCTCTTCTCGTCGACGACTGTTTTGCCTTAACATTTTCTATCACATTACATTTGTATTGGCTATAAATCCTAACAAACACATAAAACATCCCGAGAAAATGCAAGCTTATTAGAATACTCATAAAATTGTCTCAAGGACTTATTACAAGATTTAAAACTGAAAAGTAAACAAGTTCATCAAAGCTTATCTCAAACATAATATTTCCTCAGATTGTTGGCGTGCCAATGTCGAGGGACCGTGGTTCCATCCGCTCGACCAAGTTGATAAGACCCCTTGGGGTGAACCTTTAGGATCTGATATGGGCCTTCCCAATTTGGGGTCAACTTTCCGACCGCTTCCTGTCGACTTGCTTCGTTCTTCCTCAGAACCAGATCTCCGACTCTGAAGTATCTATGTCTGACCCTCGAGTTGTAGTACTGAGAAATTTTCTGCTTATACCTTGCCATTCGGGCTGAGGCTATCTCTCTTCGCTCCTCAACATTATCCCATTCCTGTCGGAGTTCGGGGTCATTCGTCTCAACATTATATGCTAGAACTCGAGGAGAAGGAACACCGACCTCGGCGGGTATCACCGCTTCGCAACCATACACCAAAGAGAAAGGAGTTTCTCCTGTTGATGAATTAGGAGCTGTCCTATACGACCATAGGATGCTCGGGAGCTGCATTGCCCAATCTCGACCTTCTGCCTCCGGTCTCTTCTTTAACCCTAGCTTGATCTGTCAATTAGTTTGCTCAACTTGACCATTTTCCTGTGGGTGAGCCACTGAGGTGAATCGCTGGTCGATATGGTATTCGCTGCACCATTCTCTAACTTTTCGATCTTCGAACTGGGTACCATTATCCGAGATCAGAGCCTTCGGAATTCCATACCTGCATAGAATATTGACCCATAGAAATTTTTTGATGGTTGCAGCTCAGATATCGGGCAAAGCCTTAGCTTCTACCCATTTCGTGAAGTAGTCAACTGCAACGACCACAAATTTGAGATTTCCCGGGGCTCGGGGTAGAGGTCCGACAATGTCGACTCCCCACTGATCAAAAGGCCATGCTGACGAAATGATATTCATGTCTTGTGCTTGTTGATGAGAAATATTATCATGAATCTAACAAGAGTTTCATTTCTGGACAAGTTTATTCGCATCTCGTTGCATCGACGGCCAAAAATACCCAGCTAACTTGCATTTTCGGGCTAGCATTCGGTCCCCACAGTGATTCCCACAGGCTCCCCTATGAATCTCTTCTAAGAGGTATTCACCTTCACTCTCTGAAACACATCTCAACCATGGACTCACGAAAGATTTCCGATAGAGGATGTCGTCGAACAACGCATATCGAGCCGATTGGAGTCGAATTTTTCTGGCTTGTATCTTGTCGGATGGTAGAATTCCATCTTTGAGGTAAATGGCGATTGAGTCCATCCAGGTTGCCTGCTGAGTGATCGGCTGGGCCTCTGTCTCGATGTAACTCCTTTCGGTCAATAACTCGACTAGAACCTTCTTACTAGACATGAAGTTCGATGCAAGCTTTGAGAGGGCATCAGCTCTTTTGTTCTGACTTCGAGGAATCTGTTCAAATTGAACTGTCTTAAACTTAGGTATGAGACCTTGGACAACTGCTAAGTAATTCTTCATAGTTTCTTCCTTAGCCTCATACTCCCCTTTCACATGATTTACCACCAACTGCGAATAGCTATATACCAGCAAATCCTCGACACCCAGCTTCAGAGCAAGTTTCAGACCAGTTATCATAGCTTCATACTCGGCCTCATTGTTCGTTGCTTTAAAGTCGAATCGAAGGGCGTATGGGAATTCCTCGCCTTTCGGGCTTACTAGAAGGAGCCCTGCTCCTGCCCCTTCCTTGCTCGATGCTCCATCGACTTGGAGCGTCCATTTCTCTTCTAGACTCTGCTTCTCTTGATCGAGCTGGATGGAGATCCCTTCCGCTAAAAAATCCGCTAAGGCCTGTGCTTTTATCGCAGTTCGAGGAACGAACTCGATGTCGTACTGGGCCATTTCTACCACCCATTTCGCCAATCGACGTGAGGTGTCGGGTTTCGCCAAAATCTGCTTTAAAGGTTGGTCTGTGACTGCCGTAATAGGATGAGCCTGAAAATAGGGCCTCAACTTTCTCGAGGCGTGAATAAGAGATAATGCTAACTTCTCAGCTGGTCAGTACCGGATCTCGGGGCCATGCAATGCCTTGCTGACAAAATATATTGGCACCTGGCCATGTACCCCTTCTCTGACTAGAACCGCACTCACTGCCTCCTCGCACACGGCCAAATAAACCAACAACTTCTCCCCTTCTCGAGGTGAAGTGAGGGTGGGTAACTTTGACAAATAGGCTTTCAAATCTTCGAAGGCTGTCTGACAGGTATCATCCCAATGGAAAGGACTGGCCTTGTGAAGTATCTTGAAGAATGGTAGTGCTCGCTGGGCGGATCTCGATAGGAATCTGTTGAGAGCGGCCATTCGGCCGGTGAGCCTTTGTACTTTCTTTATGTTTTTGGGTGCGGGCATATTCTTCAGAGTGTCGATCTTGTCCGGGTTCACTCGAATCCCGTCCTTCGAAATCATGTAGCCCAAGAACTTACCTGACCTGACTCCAAAAGTACATTTCTTCGGGTTCAACCTCATCTGCGTCTCCCTCAACACTTCAAAAATCTCTCGAGCATCGACCAAGTACTAGCTCATAGACCGACTCTTAATAAGCAGGTCGTCTACATAAACCTCCATACATCTACCAATTTGCCTTGCAAAGATCTTATTGACTGCCCTCTGGTATGTTGCCCCGGCATTCTTTAATCCGAATGGCATAGTCACATAACAGAAGGTGCCGAATTCCGTGATAAACGCTGTTTTCTCCGCGTCTCGAGGGTCCATCAGAATTTGATGATATCCTTTATACGCATCTAAAAAACCAAAAACTTCAAAGTCGATAGTCGAATCTACTAACCTGTCAATTTTAGGAAGCGGATAGGATTCTTTCGGGCATGCTTTGTTCAAGTCTGTGAAGTCCACACACATGCGCCAGCTGCCATCAGGCTTCTTGACTAATACCGGATTATCTAGCCACTCTGGATATAATACCTCTTTCACTATCTGGGCTGCTAGTAACTTGCCGACCTCCAACTCAATAGCCTCAAGTCGATCCGACGCAAAATTTCTCTTCTTCTGCTTGACTGGCTTCTTAGCCTGGTCAATTTCAAGCTTATGAACCGCGATGTCGGTAGATAGCCCCGGCATGTCAGTGGCTTTCCAGGCGAAGATGTCCCTGAACTCGATTAATAACTCGATCAGTAGTTGTTTTTCCTTCTCTGGGATCCAAATCCCGACTTGCACACACTGTTCGTCCTCTCCTTCCCAGAGTCGGACGTTTTCAACTGCGTCACTAGAGACCCAATTCTTCTCTTCCTCTTCCTCTGGAATCAGTTCCTCGACTAAGACTTGTTGAACCGCCATCTTACCATTCATGACGACGGAGTTACAACTCCGAGCAACTTCAACATCTCCTTTTACTTCGTGGGAACCGTTCTTAGTTGGAAACTTCATGCTATTATGGAAAGTCGATATGATAGCTCGAAGATCGAAGAGGGCTGGTCGTCCTAAGATGACATTATAAGCAGAGGGAGCTTTGACCACCACATTGTTAGGTGTAGTGCCCGAAAGACAATTTGTGTAATTGTTTTTTATGACAGAATTTATCTTACCTTATTACTTGCTTTGTGCTTGTAAGTAATACACTGCTGCAAACCCTAAGTGTATCAGTATGTAACCGCTTAACTCAGTGTATGGCATGCACGTGAGGATTGAGTTAGTGGTGATATACTTAAATTGTTAGTCCGTGGTGAACTTAATCAGAGTTTAGGGTCTCATGATTAAAACACCAATAATGCGCCCAGAACACCTTAGGGTGTGATAGTCTTATCCGGACCGTCGGTGAGAGGTACCTATGTGGGGCATTTATATATGATGGCATTCATATAGGATCGGACCGATTTAATCGTATTTCTCGGTATAATTCCGTAATCGAGGAATCTTATTAAATCATTAGATGATCATATATGGATCAACCTTAATCCCGAGGTGATCACGGGGTCTTTGCTTGTCTCGGGGTAGTGTTTTATGTGTTAGTTACGGTTCACTTAGATATGTGTTCCAAGCCACTTCTCATTGGCACTATCTCCGATGAGTGAGTAGTTCGATTTTCACGGACATGGAATCCATTCCTTCCTCGCGGGAAGTAGAGAGACAGTCCCCTTATTTGTTAGCCCTAAGAAAGTGATCGATCCCGGGAGTTCACATTTGACTAATTAGCTACTAGTCATATATGTGTGCTAATTGATCATCAGGGGGTTAATGGTAAATAAGGATAAGATATTCTGAGTCGGGTTCACGGAGACTTCCCACTCAGAATGGACAGTCTATGGAGAGTTAATCCGTATGTAGTGATTATATCAATGGACGCTTATTCACTCTATGGGTTGAGTATAAGTATACATCTATAATCGGTAGAGTTCAGTTTCGGGTTTATGGTGGCGTAATCCCGGAATTAATAATTAATGTACTTATTCTGTTCGATGAATAATTAATTATTGGAGCTACGGTTATAGGTCCATGGTCCCCGATGTGGCTTCGTAATTCGGACTAATAATCTTGTTATTTGGGCCTCGGTGATAATTAATTGGGTCGGGCTAATTAATTGATATGCATGGATATTATTTAGTTGGGCTAAATAATATAATACACATAAAAGACATTTTATGTGGGCTAAAATCCTAGGGAGGTGGCGCCATTTGTGATCTCCTTTAGCACAAGAATTGATTTTCTTGTGTTATGGAAAATAAAAGATATTCTTGTTATGTGATTGGTTGTATGACATGTTATTTGGTTTCCTATTGGTCAATGACATGTCACAATTATTCATTAAGGAAAATATCTTTTTATTTTGTTTAATTAATTATTTATTTAATTAATTAAAACTTGGAGACCAAGGATTTACTCTCCTATAAAAGGAGAGTTATTCCAAGTGTAAATCACACTTGAAAATTTCGCCCCATATCACCAAAAAGAGAGAAAAAATTTGTTTTTCTTGTCTAGGGTTTTAGAGGAAGAAAAACTTGGAGTTTTTTTGGTGTTGCATATCAAGGAGGTTCGTGTATCAAGAAGGGTGTCCACCAACCGAAGTTTGGAGAACACATCAGAAGATCAAGGCTTCTCTTCCCGTTATTGGTAACATGACCTTAAACCCCCTTGTAGTAGTTTAAGTCCTTTAATTATGTGTTTTGATATATGAATCGTGATCCATCCGCTGCGCGTAGATATAATTCGTTTAGATCTAAGAACCTGCATCCTTCATGTGGTATCAGAGACAGGTTCCACGATTTATATAGTCATAATCGTAGTTAAACGATTTAAAGGAGTGAAATTGCATGTAGATGATATTTTACTTATTATTATGCATTAATAATTTTAAAATTGCTATGGTTGAAGAGATGGATTGGGGTTGGCACCGTTTTCCCGTTAGATCTATTGTAAACTCATATAAACGATGAAAATTCGTTCATATGAGTATAGGAAATTATGTAATTTATTTATTATTGCAAGTTTAATTTCCTGTAAATAGATCTGTTTAGTAGCTGTATAGTGTTTTCATTTTTTCCGTTGTTTGAGCCGTTAAAACGAAGATCTCTCCGGTCAGAATTAAGATTAGAAGTTGATGAACAATCCCACAAATTTTGGTGTCGATCAGAGTCCGTTTGGGTTTCCGTTCATTGCTGCGAAGTGGCTGCTGTAACAGAAAAACGCAGGATTCACAGAAACCCTAACTGTGACTTCTTCGATTTTCTGGGAACAATTGGACCGTTCAAATTAAAATCCGACCGGTCAGATCGCATATCATGGAGTTTTTGACGTAAGATAAAATTTTCAGGACGATCGGGATTTATCTAGATCCCCAATCGGCCTCGGGAAGTCAATGAGGCGCTGCTGTAAGAGTCTGTTTCAGCAGCAAGTTGGACGGCTCACTGAGGAAGATTGACAAGTCAAAGCTCCGATCCGACCGTCCATCTTGAAGTCCGAAGAATGAAGATCAGATCTGGAAAGTTTCGTCCCGATCCAAGTTCGTTTGATATGCCGATCTTCGAAGATTCTCAACAGCTGCAGATTAGGGTTTTAATTTATTTTCGAATAGATTAGTTACGGGGGTGCCAACGGTCCATCCCGGTGTTTATTTTCCGCACTAGTATACATGTGTAGATTGTATGAGTAGAACCGGAAAATTGCCATGACATGCATCATATCATGAATTCCACTCAATATGCATACATGTAGAAATTAATTCGAGGAATTAGTTAGGCATGTATAAAACACACGATTAGTTTTAATTAATTGTTTGATATTAATTAGAAACTAATTAGGGTAAAAACCGAGGAACACGGGTTTTTTCAATCGTCGAGGTTGGGTGATGGATTCTCGGTGAATCCCACTCTGCGAAAGTATAAGGAGTAAAATCCCGAAACCTCGTGGTTAAGGTGTTGGATTCTCCGTGAATTCCACCTTACCTAAGACGAGATTATGTTTTTGTTCCGTAGTGTCTACGTGAAAGTTTGATGTTTAAGGATTGGATAATCACGGGCAAACAGGTTCGAAAGTGGTTTAACCACGGTTGGGTGGTCAACAGTAGCTACGGCTCAATCGACTTCACCCTCCACGTGTGGCGTTTGCACGGGGGTCTGGCAATACGGAGTCATCCGAAGAGCCACTACGGCTCAACGGACCTCTCCTAGCCTTGACCCGTCCGACGGCCACATATGTTCTAACGAATAGGTCGGGTGGGCTAGCCCACATAACCGACAACATTCGGGCCTATGATTTATTATTCCTTAATGTAACATCAAGTCCAAAAACGTGATCAGTAAACCCACCACTTTTTCAAAATATTGAGTGGGAGCGGGAGAGGCGACAGCCGACCCCACGGCCTCTACTGTTGACACAAGCAACGTGAGAGAATGGTGACGCCTCGTGCCGGCCTGGGACCGGCCTCCCTAAGGAAGGCCTTCACCGCTATCAAAATTCAAGGCTTGGTCTCCGAAAGGATAGGATTTTGGGTACTCGTCGGGTCACTGACCGACCCTAAGGCGGCACACTCGGGGTCTACCTAAAAATCGAGACGAGTAGGTCACACTCATAAAGGGTATTTTTGGTAGCACCTTGGCTGAAAAAGGAAAGGTGATTGACGATCACAAATGAGATGTTCGATTCTCAATCTGATCTTCAATATTAATCGAAACCTCTTTGACCTACCCTAAGGCGGCACTGAGGCATTAGATTAAATCCTTGGAACGGTAGGATAGACTATAAGTACTTAGTTTATGTTCCTAAAATTTTAGTAGTGTTTGATTTGGATTTATTTTCTGTCAATTTTATTTACAACTGTTATATATATCTCTCTAAGGTGCTAGACTGCTAGTGTAAAATTGACTAGTAATGACTTCGTTAAAAAGTGGTAAGTAACTAGAACGTTGTATTTATTAATCTCACATGCAATTAATTTTTTCGGAAGAGATATTTCTCTTGAAGCCTTCAAAACTTAAGTGACGTAAATAGACATGTCACTGCTGTCACTCGTGCAGAACGAGAGACAACCGTAGTTAGTTTGAAAGATGATTGGGACGATAAAATTCTTCTAGTGAATTGTGTAGTGTCTACACGAGAAATTTTCTGATAGAAAAATTGGAGAATCATAAATTAAAGTGTCGCTAGTTAGACGGTATTTGGAACCGATAAACTAGTGGGAGCTTTTATATTATGTTTTTTCTAATTTATTAGAAAATCAGTCGCACTGGGTAACACTTTCATCAGACATCCCACAGTTCAAGAGTAGTGTCTACTCAATTGAACTGCTAGTTCAAGACTATTTCCTTTTAAGGAAAGTTGAGAATGGGAAAGAATGTCTGTAAGTGTTAATCATCTTAACTAAAGTTTTGAGGCTAAACCGAAACATTAATTAAAGAAAGTATAGGATAAGGAAAGTGATTTCGGATCACTAACCAATGAATCCTTAGCGACTTTCTTAACCGAGTAACTTGACTCGGTAGCTTAATTCTTTGGAAGAACAAGGAAGCTGTGCATTAACGATTAATAGAGTAACAACGAGCAGTAATTTCAGCTACAATAGTGGGAGTGATATAAGGAAATGAATTTCGGATTCTATCCTTGAATATCACATAAAAATTTATTTTTCTGTTTACAGATTCGTTGAAACAAATGGATTCACTTTCAACTCGATATATTGTTGCCTCATAGAAAGTGAATATGACATTTGTAGTACGAATCCAAGACTCGGACTTTTGTTTGATAAAGTCGAACCACTAAGAAAAGTCGAATAAGTATAACACATCTAAAACTATTAAAGGTAAAAGGTTTCCGTATTAAGATAAGCGACCTTTCAATATCTATTAATTAGTGCATATATCCTAGAGATAAGACCCGACAACTGGCTAAGGGTGATTCCTATCTCCCAGTCTAGGAACACTATCTCAAAGGAACAATGACTAAGTTTCCTTTCAATCGGGAAAGGGTAATAAATTTGAAGGGGTAACATAGCTTGTTCACCATGACCTTCGGGGTCTAGTGAGAGATACAAGCTAGTGGGAGTTTTTGAGTGGTGACATTTTGTCTGATAACTACTCGAAACGTGATTTAGTTTATCAAAAGAATACGAGGAGGAGTCTCTGATTTTAGCAGAGAATAGAGTATTCCATGCTCAGAAATAGGCTATCGCATAGTCTTGGGACCGATGCTCGGCCTGCCTCCTAGTGGAATGATTCTCACTGAGGAAGAAACCATAGACTTGCCTGATATAGTTATTAATGTGCTACAATACACTGTTAAACTCGATTAAGATAATTGGTTGCAAAATAACGGTTAACATTATTATGTAAACCGAGAAGTCTACCTAGAAGATGCCAGTGAATTTATGGATAATGAGTGAATTCGGTTCACACCACTTCCATAAATGTAGGCATTTAGCATTTAATGCTTGAAGGTAGGACTCGGAGATTTTGCGCATACGTTCGATTGTGACTTGTTCATGAAATATCTTAATGAGACGAGTGAAGGTTGATTATAAGATTCTTGAGATCGAAAGTGACGGTTGAACTGTCACAAGCCTTCGATAGAATCTATAAGTAACAACCTTAAACCTTGGAGTACGGTTACCCAAAGGTAGTTACTATCCGATTTAATCGTACAACGTCCAACATCGGTTGTTGGTGATTACACCGATAAATACTACTAGATCGGGATGTCAATCCACCACACAATGGGAGTATGGTTTAACCATTGACCCATTGTGGTTTTGTGGACTTTACGGTCTCGCTCGGGGTGATTGATAACCTATGGCTCTTAGTGGTGGCCGTATAGGATTCGATCATAGAGGTTGGTTTGACAAATTTAACCCCGTAAATGGAGTTTTTGTACTCCGCTTTGTTCGATCTATTGTAGAACCACCCGAGTGTCTCGGGCCCGGTGGGAGCAATTGGGTCTACATAGAAAAGAGTCGAATGAATAGGAAAGTTTAAACTTTCAGCGCAAAGTTGAGTGGTATAGGGGTGATTCCCGACAAGTAGAGAGTTAACCGGACCTTGAACTCTCTCACCACTCGCCTTGCTAGATTTCGTTAGAAAGCAGAAAATAGGGGTGATTCCCTGAGACTTTCTTGCCGAACAACGGAATCTGAATTCATTCAGAACAAAAGGGTTTTAGCTAAGAATGAATAACGGATTCGTTACAAAGCAGAAGATAGGGGTGATTCCCTAATACCTTTTTTGCGAGACTAACGATATCTTAATTCATTCAGAAAGAACTTTTGGTAGGAGGTCTGCCATGGCTTATATCCTTTGTGGATTTAAGAGAACCTCTCGGTCATTTAAAATTCACATGTTTTAAAATATGTGGACTTGACCAAAATATTGATAAGTTTTTTCGTAGACTGGATATCAATATTGGTAATGTAGTAGTAGTATGAGTGTTCATAAATGATAACACTAAAACGGTTGGAAACAACATGGGTGTGCTATCTGAAGTCGGAAACTGACACGCCAAGATTCTCTGGATGAGAGAATTGGACTATATTCTAAGAATTTGATTCGGTCAAATTCACAAGAATGAGTCATTGGCTATCCCATCCGTCTTATTGGTTAAGATGATCATGCATATACGTATGCAACATTCAACGAGAGTAGTCCTACCCTACCTCTCAGGAATGATTCTCTAAATCTTCGGATAAAGAGAAAATGGGATAGAGTCTCTCTTGGATAACGGCAAGTCAGGTTGTCACAAGTCAATAGTAGTCGAATCTCGGATTCGAGCATAAAATAGCGGTTTAGTACGTCCTCAAGTATCGTTAGAGAACGAGGAATCATATGCTTGTATATTCAGGTGCAAACTTGAATATGGTTGACTACACTGATTCTGACTTGTAGTCAGATTAAGGATGATCATTAAGTTGATCTCGGGCTCAGTATTTACTCACAGTGCTTAGAATTTCCTTTTTGGTCTGGGAGTAATTCCGTGTCGATAAGCCGATATCACTTCATTGTGAAAACAGTGAAGAGATAGCTTAGAAGGATCTTCTCGGTCACCAGAGGTCAAAAGCATATTGAGAGAGAGTACCGCCTGATTAGATGGACCGGCAACGTTTCGATCCTAAAGATCGTCTCGGGCCGACAACCAAACTGATCACTGTACCAAGTCTAGTGCTTGGATGGTACGGAATTGAGGAATATATCTCATTCGCTTTTAGAGCAAGTGGGAGAGTGTTGTGAATAAGATGAGAAAGGGTGTGCTCTAAAAACAATCATTACTTGTCATTTCGTGCAAGTGGGAGATTGTTAGGTGTAGTGCCCGAAAGACAATTTGTGTAATTGTTTTTTATGACAGAATTTATCTTACCTTATTACTTGCTTTGTGCTTGTAAGTAATACACTGCTGCAAACCCTAAGTGTATATCAGTATGTAACCGCTTAACTCAGTGTATGGCATGCACGTGAGGATTGAGTTAGTGGTGATATACTTAAATTGTTAGTCCGTGGTGAACTTAATCAGAGTTTAGGGTCTCTTGATTAAAACACCAATAATGCGCCCGAACACCTTAGGGTATGATAGTCTTATCCGGACCGTCGGTAGAGGGTACCTACGTGGGGCATTTATATATGATGGCATTCATATAGAATCGGACCGATTTAATCGTATTTCTCGGTATAATTCCGTAATCGAGGAATCTTATTAAATCATTAGATGATCATATATGGATCAACCTTAATCCTGAGGTGATCACAGGGTGCTGCTTGTCTCGGGGTAGTGTTTGATGTGTTAGTTACGGTTCACTTAGATATGTGTTCCAAGCCACTTCTCATTGGCACTATCTCCTGATGAGTGAGTAGTTCTGATTTTCACAGACATGGAATCCATTCCTTCCTGCGGGAAGTAGAGAGACAATCCCCTTATTTGTTAGCCCTAAGAAAGTGATCGATCCCGGGAGTTCACATTTGACTAATTAGCTACTAGTCATATATGTGTGCTAATTGATCATCAGGGGGTTAATGGTAAATAAGGATAAGATATTCTGAGTCGGGTTCACGGAGACTTCCCACTCATAATGGACAGTCTATGTAGGGTTAATCCGTATGTAGTGATTATATCAATGGACGCTTATTCACTCTATGGGTTGAGTATAAGTATACATCTATAATCGGTAGAGTTCGGTTTCGGGTTTATGGTGGCGTAATCCCGGAATTAATAATTAATGTACTTATTCGTTCGATGAATAATTAATTATTGGAGCTACGGTTATAGGTCCATGGTCCCCGATGTGGTTTCGTAATTCGGACTAATAATCTTGTTATTTGGGCCTCGGTTGATAATTAATTGGCTGGGCTAATTAATTGATATGCATGGATATTATTTAGTTGGGCTAAATAATATAATACACATAAAAGACATTTTATGTGGGCTAAAACCCTAGGGAGGTGGCGCCATTTGTGATCTCCTTTAGCACAAGAATTGATTTTCTTGTGTTATGGAAAATAAAAGATATTCTTGTTATGTGATTGGTTGTATGACATGTTATTTGGTTTCCTATTGGTAAATGACATGTCACAATTATTCATTAAGGAAAATATCTTTTTATTTTGTTTAATTAATTATTTATTTAATTAATTAAAACTTGGAGACCAAGGATTTACTCTCCTATAAAAGGAGAGTTATTCCAAGTGTAAATCACACTTGAAAATTTCGCCCCATATCACCAAAAAGAGAGAAAAAATTTGTTTTTCTTGTCTAAGGTTTTAGAGGAAGAAAAACTTGGAGTTTTTCTTGGTGTTACATATCAAGGAGGTTCGTGTATCAAGAAGGGTGTCCACCAACCGCCGTTTGGAGAACACATCGGAAGATCAAGGCTTCTCTTCCCGTTATTGGTAACATGACCTTAAACCCCCTTGTAGTAGTTTAAGTCCTTTAATTATGTGTTTTGATATATGAATCGTGATCCATCCGCTGCGCGTAGATCTAATTCGTTTAAATCTAAGAACCTGCATCCTTCACACATAGCTTAATTCAAGTGTTCTTCCTTTTTCTCCGTCCCCAACTATCATGAGTAACTTTATCGAGCCCATAGGATGAACTGCTTGCCCCGTAAATCCAACAGAGGGGATTCTATGGGTGCTAGGTCTTTCTCCTTCAACTTCATCGCCTGAAATGCCGAGTAATATATAATATTCACTGCGCTCCCGTTATCGATACATACTCTCGATACACGGGCTCGGCTAATCACGGCCTCGATAACTAACCATTTGCTATGACTCTTAGACTTCGGGATATCATCGCGAGGGCCGTACCCGACTTCTGTCGTGAATCTGAGCTGCTTGCGCTCTCTCGAGCTACTAGATGGCTCTTCATTGGTTTGGTCTTTGTCACTCTCCCCAGGACCAATGATCGTATTAACGTAGTTCACTGGTCGATTATCTTCATATCTGTCTCGACCAAAATTATCTCTGTTGTTTCCATCCCGACCTGGAGATCGGTTCCTCTGAGGTGATCGATCTCTTCGTCTTTGGGCGTCTCGGCCTCTATTCCTATCTTGATCAGAGTTCTTTCTCTTATACTCTCCACGCCCCCTGGGCCCATCATACCGAGATCTGTCAACAATTTCGTCTAGCTTTCCTTCCTGGATGCAAACGTCGATATCTTTTTTCAAGTCGATATAGTCCTCTGTAGTATGACCTATGTCTTCATGAAAATCGCGGTACTTGCTTGCATTCCTCTTCTCTCGAGGTTTCTTCAACGGTGGCGGTTTCCTTGCCAAGTTCTTTGAGAGCATAATCGATAACACCTCGGCTCGAGATCGATTGAGTGGAATAAAATCCTTATCACGCGTGGGTCCCTTCTTGCCCCCACGGTCTGAGGCGGGTGTTTCGATACGGTCCCAGACGGACGGCTTACTGTCAATGTCATGTCTCTTGGATTGGTTCCGGTTCGGACCTCGGTTGTCCTTTTTGGAATCCATCCAGTCAGATTGGGTGTGCCTTCACACTGCCTCCTCCCCTTGACAGAATCGATGTACCACATTAACACATTCGTCCATCGTGTGGGCGACGTCTCTGCTCAACTTCACGTATAACTTTGTATTACGCAGCCCCCCCACGAACGACGTGATCAGAAGTCGGTCATCTGCATCCTTGACCTGCATGGCCTCGAGATTAAACCTCTTCAAATACTCCATCACTGTTTCGTCCTTTTGCTGCCTCACGTTCATGAGGTGCGTGGCACTTAGATGAAACTTCTTATTTACTATGAATGCATCTCGAAATTTGCGAGCGAGCATGGCAAAACTGGAGATCGACCCTGGTCGTAGCTTCATGAACCATTCTCTTGCTCGACCTACGAGTAGCGTCTTAAACGCCGACACCGCATCGCGTCGGGTGCTCCATCCAATCTCATCTGAGATAGATGCCTGTGGAGATGGTCCTCTGGGTCGGTGGTACCATCGTACGGCTCTATCTTTGGTATCTTAAACCCCTTGGGTTTTGGAAAGCTCTCGATCTCCTTAGTGAAGGGAGACTCTAACCATAACGAAACCTGGTTCTTTCCCAGAATAACATTCAACTCCTCCCTGACGCTATCATCATCCATTTTCTGGTGTTTTTGATGGACTCGTGCCTCTTCCTCTCCACCGAGCTAGAGGACGCACTGACTTCGTCTCCAAGAGCCTGTTTAGGTTTATTTACCGCATCTTTCCGACCATCTTCCGCCGTGGCGTCTTTCTGGCCGCCGGCTGTTGCGGCGTCTTTCTGACCGCCGAGTGCTTGTTTCTACGCCATAACCGCCTCCGTGATAATCCTGGACATCAATTCCAGGTCCGCTCCTGCTAATTGATCCACGAGCGCCCTGTGTTCTGGAGCAAGGCCTTGCTTTTCGTGATGGGGATTTTCCTGGGTAGGATCCAAGACTGGATCTTTCCCTCCCTGTCTCTGCTGAGGATCTTGCTGGACGAGATCCAAGATTGGATCTTTCTCCCCTTGCGTATCGGGATCGGATGGCTCGTTGATCTGGGAGCCTTGATCGGCAGCTTTTGATGCAGCTTTTCTGGGAGGCATCGTGTTCTTGCGTGTTCGATCAATAGAAGGCCCTCCTTCCAGCGCCAATGACGATGACAAATTTTGTTACCTTAATAATCCGGGCCCTAATATGAATCTAATGAAGAATACTCAAGAACCCTAATGCCCAAAAGAACGTGGTGGTGGATTTTGGTATTGCGGCTGAGTCCAAGACTGTGTCTTAGATTGCCTACGTATCCTGTTATATTCCAGGAATCAAGCCTTACGTAGTTCCTGGATTGGGGTATTTATAATGACAATACTTGCCTAAACCCTAAGGTTAAGTCGGCTTGTATTATTGTCATCTTTACCCTTTAATGGGCCTTAAACCCTTGCCCAAGCTATCGCTATTAATGGGCTTGGGCAGCTGGTGTGGACCCTATCCTCGAGTCGATACTTTCGACCTGCAGTGATCGACTCTAGACTCGTTGTCCTACACTGCTAGCTGGTGTGGACTCTGTCCTTATGGACTTGTCGTCTCACACTGCTCAATAGTCGATCGTCGTAGCCTGGCGTCCACTGGACGGCCTTAGCCTCGAGCCTGGGCATCGACAAGATTACCTTGGTGTTTTATCCATGATATTGTTTTATGTCCAATCAATAGATGACACGTGGAGGGAGCGAAACCCGACATCGTCATGTGATTAAATTATTTCTGTGTTAAATTATTTAAGGAAAGGAAAATCTTTTGTATATCCTAATTAATTTTAGGAATATTTTAGATTTATTTTTTTAAGGAAAAAGGATTATTATAATTGATTTTGTATTAATTATTTAATCCTTGGGGCTTAAGTTTTACTCTCCTATATAAAGAGAGTTCTCCCAAGCCTTTGAAATCACATATATCACGCCTATTTCATAAGAATATAGCTTGGAATTTTCGGCTATAGTTCTTTAGGTTCGAGTTTAGAAAACTTCGGATTTTCTAGGTAGCATATGAAGGAGGTCCAGCGGCGTGAAACACCATCCACCTGGTGTTGATGGGAGACACACGTTGGAAGGCTGTGGCTGCTCAATCATGTGTTCTTAGAGGCCTTTTTGTTCTTGGAGTTAAGCACCATAAAAAGGTTGGCTCCTAAACCCCCTTGTAGGTTTAGATCTTTAATTACGTTCTTTGTTTCGTTTAGATCTAGATCTGACGGAAAAAAAAGGAATTCAATAACTCTCGTTATGGAAGAAGAGTCGATCGCAATCGGGGACTCACAAAAAAGAAGAAGAATTGTGAGAAGAAATCGGATAAGCAATGAATCTCAAAACCAGAACTCCAAACACCTAAAAATAGTAAGTTCTATAGAAGGAATCCTCTACCTAACACATATAGCCTCCTAAAACCGTAGAGAAGGCAGAACGCCAAGGGACGCTAAAGAAGAAGCGTTTTCCATTAATGCGGATAAACAACCAAAAAATAAACGGCTAAATTGCTATTTTAGTCCTCTAACTGGACACGTTTTGCAATTTTGGTCCTGGTTTTTCTCCGGCGACAATTTTAGTCCTATAAGTGGTCTTTTTGTTGCAAAAATAGTCCTGAACGCCGGAAAGACCACTTACAGGACTAAAATTGGTCTTTTCCGGCGACAATTTTAGTCCTGTAAGTGGTCTTTCCGGTGTTCAGGACTATTTTGGCAAAAAAAAAAGACCACTTACAGGACTAAAATTGTCGCCGGAGAAAAACCAGGACAAAAATTGCAAAACGTGTCCAGTTAGAGGACTAAAATTGCAATTTAGCCAAAAATAAATCGTCAAAATGAATTAGGGCGTCATTTTAGGCGAAGACGTGGTTGCGTTTGTATTTTTGAAAGAAAAGAAAGTATAACCAAACGTCATCAAAAAATTTAGTTGTCCCTGACATCCAAAATTCTACGCACGCACAATTTTGTCTTCACTGAACCTCGAACCCGGAACATCCGGGTTAATAACTGCAGCACATACCACTTGGCCGATGCCGTGTTGGCTATTAGCTTCTTTTTTTTTAGGGGCAAATATTAGCTTCTATATTTATGATAAGGGGGGAAGGGGCTACAAGGACAAAAAAAATGATAAATGGGTCCAGAAGGACAAATTTCAAAATCAGAGATTTGTAAGGACAAATTGCTAATATAGTGAAAAAAATGCTCCTTTATAATTTTAATAGTAACAGCCAAGGAACTAGTAGTAACAACCCATAAAATGTCGTAAAATCGAATGAAAATATAGTAACAGCCTAAAAACAAGTAGTAACAGCCCATAAAATGTCGTAACAGTCAAGAAACAAATAGTAACAGCCCATAAAAAATAGCAACGGTCAATAAACAAGTAGTAACATCCCAGAAACAAGTCGTAGCATCCCGTAAACAAGTCGTAACAGTCAAAAAAAAAGTTGTAACATCTCATAAACAAGTCGTAATATCCCATAAACAAGTAGTAACAATCACAAAAATGTAATAACGTTAAAAAATTAAAAGTAACAACCCCAAAAATTTTCAAAATAAAAAATTACAGACTGCTTCATCGGCAACCATGGCAGCAGCCGGCGGCACATCCTGTAGAAGATGAAGCAACAGCCGGATTTTTTGCAGATGAAGCAGCAGCCGGCCATCAATTATCGCCAATGCCATCTTGGTCAAAAAAAATCCAAAAATTAGAAACAGATTTGACGGGCTGCTCCCTTCCATTCACAGAATTAGAAACCACCGCCAATTGCAGCTCCCTCCCTTCCCATGGACGATTCTGGCCGCCGGGAATCATCACCACCAATCGAGGAGACATTTCCGTCGATTCCACCCATATTCTGATCGGATATCAAGCAGCAACCGCAAATTCTGGTAGGAGTTGCTGCTGTTGATCGGTGTTGCTGTAACTTTCATCGGTGTTGCTGCAATTTTTATCGTCCCGTTTCTCTTGGTCGTCCGGCTGGGTTTTGTCTGCAATTCCGGCGGCTACCTCCTGCATTTTTGAACGATGATGGATGAGGGAAAGATGAATTAGGTTTAATTAGCAAAAGGGTATTTTGGTAATGTTAATTACGTTTTGTCCTTTCTAATCATTAATGTACTTGTAGCCTAATAAATGTATTAATTTGTCCTTTTGGACAAAAACCTATAAGATAAGAAGTCCTATTTTTCTTCTCTCAAAAAAGTTTTTTATTTTGGATATCCAAAAACATATTTTCTTACACATTAATTTTATTAGGGAAATTTTCACTCGGAGTGTCATTTTACCCTCCACTTTAAAACCATTTTTATATATACATCTTCTTAACAATATTGTATCCATTATATATACTTACTTTAATTTAGGAAAATTCCTTTCATTTAATACATATAAATAATTCTATTTAATCAAAATTTCTTAGAGTAAGTTGTTTGTTAAATCGGAAATCCGAAATCTGAAAACTCATTGTATTATGTAACTGAATTGATTTAGGGGTATCTAAAGGCACCCCCATTTTTACTACTGGCACCACAAAAAAATACTCTGGCACTGTAACGCCCCGCTCCCGGATACCGAGCCATTATCCGGAAGAGAACGTTCGGCGCGTATAGCATTAAATAAATCTAATATTATACGCAAGCCTCTATGTCATTGTATCAAATAAAAGCAAACGGAAGATAAAAAGACTCGGGTAAAAATATACATGCTACTAAGAGTAGATACAACCATACTAAAGATGGATAGTTAAATTACAACGACGAAAAACCCAAGGACTTATACAATACGAAGTCTTAAAAGTAGAAGTACAACAAGTCTAAGAAAAGAAATACAACTAGTCTAGTACAACCTTTATAAGGAAATAAACTAAAAGCTTCACCAAGACTTCAATGTCTTCAAAGTCATCGTCTACGCTTGGACAACCTGTTCATCCTCTCACCCCACAATGCATACAAAAGAAAATGCAAAGGAGGTAAGTACAAAGTACTTAGTAAAAGTGAGAAGCTAATGGATAACTAGGTTATACAACGAAAGGTTATTATTATGATTATTAAGTTATCTTTATGAGACCGACTCAATCTAGGGTTCACTTCATGCCCATCGACATGTCATGACTATACGTTTCTAACTTAGCTTATCTTGGTTACATCATTACTCAAGGACACTGTGCATGTTCATCAGCCTGAAGATATACTTGCTAACTAACGGTGATTAGCACCGATTAGCTCCGGGGTCTCCCCGGTATGCATATACGTCCGATGAATTTCCTCCACTACCCTTCAGCCGTTTAAGGCCAGTAGCGTTGTTCACCTTTTATGAACGTATCACATCACCGATATGAAATAGTGCCTAACCGAGAATAAATGACGTTTTAGCTTTTATCTACACATATGTATTTATTATTGCGAATTAACTAGCCACCTAAGTGTTTTCAAGTAAGCTCCCTCACATCTCCTACTCTCGTACTTAGACCACTAGACACGGACAAGGCCTAGCACATACACAGACATTGATGAACTCTAGTTCATCAAAGCACAAGCCATTTCATGCCCTTCCGACGGATCCGAAATTCAACTCCCTTTAAGAGTACATTCAGTGTTTTAACTGAACGAATCAGAAGTTCAATCGAAGCTTGTTTATGTTTAATTAATGTTATTGAATCAAAAAAAATAGAAATTTAAAACTCAACACAAATATGCCATAACATATCACAACTCATTAATTACAACTTAGCATGAATTCTATCACCAAACAACACCAAAACTCAACCTATCACTATAAAACTATAAGTAATCATTAGGAAGAGCCTCTTACCTTAATTTCCAACAAAACCGATCTAAAACCTTCAAGAAAACGCTGAACTTCTAAGCCTTTAACTTGTAACCTAATTAAACAACAAGTAAACCTAAAAATTCTATCTTCCTAGCAAAAATCGAAATACAAAAGTGTGTGAAACAGAAGATTACCTGGGTTACTTCCTGCGAAACTATTTTTAGAATAATCTACGCTTCAAGACGATCGTTTTGACTACTCATGGCTGCGAAACAGAGCTACGGATTGAAAGATACGAATTTTTCAAGATCAAACTCAACGGTTACGAAAAACTAGGGTTAAACTGAAAACTTACGGAATCAGGATATTTTATTTTTCAAAGTTGCGTCTCGTCGCGGTGGTCACTTTTCTCTCCTACAGCATCTTGAAACGATGAACGGATTGGTCGCACGATTGAAGATTACGTTCCAGGCATCTCCTGCGTTGTTGTTCTTCTTGCGTCGTTCACTGCCTTTTTTTTCCAAAATTGGCGTGAACCATAAAGGAGGATTTTGGGAATTATTTCATTTAAATAGTTACTAATTAAAAATCATTTTAATTAAATAACTAAATCCCTTTATTCCTTAAATAAATTTCCAAGACATTAATTAAATAAAAGAATAGGCTAAATAATAATTAGGGCGTAGCCCGCATACCCAATTACTAATTTACCATTTTTTGGAAATTCGGGATGTTACAGGCACCACGATGATTTATTATGAACAGAACGTCGGTGACACTGACGTTGCTATTGAAAACCACTAACGTTGGTGTTCAAAAACGAAAGTCAGTGGCTCCGACGTTTACGTTATAAATGTATCACAACTTAGAAACGTCAGTCCACCGACTTTCGTTTTTGAATAGCAACGTCAGTGTCCCTGACGTTGGTATTCCATGTCTATTAGAAGATATGAATGTCAACAAAATGATGGAGTTGTTATATTTAGATGAATCTATTTTTAAATAAATGATAGATTAATTTTAGATTTTATGATTTATCATTAGCTTTATTTTGAATTGAATTATTATGTCATTTTCTCTCCAACATAAAGGAGATACATTGTATCATTTTTATTCATCAATAAAACAACGAGTTTCTATGTCTTTATATTTCTGCTAGTATTCTGATTTTCTTTATGGTATCAAGACAGGGGCGGGGGTTCAAGTGCCTTAACATTGGTGAACCCTCGCCCGATCTTTCTTCCGCTTTTAACGATGCCCATGATCCCAACAGCAATTTCCCCGATCAATTTTTCCATATACCATGCATTAATTTTTAAACCCACTATTTGTTTAATTAGTCCCATCATCCCATTGTTTTATTTTTGTCCATCAAATGGTCGTCCAGTACATCCATACTATGTCCTCATCATTGCGCCCAAAAAAAAATCAGGTTTTTGTTTTTGTTTTTTTTTTCGTGTCCAGCATAAATAATTTGCACTATATTGTTCTCAAATACTTATTTTTTTTGTTTTTTTTCAATAATAAATACTCTTGCATATTTATCCCTGACTTTATCTTCTAATAATATCAACGTCAGTGCCACTGACGTTCTGTTCATCAAAAAAAAAAATTCAAAAAATGGATGTCAATAGTAAAAGTAGGGGTGCCTTTAGAACCCATCTTGATTTATTGCTGAAAATGATTAAATTGTTTGATAATTGTGTGCTTATGAATTTGAAATTTTTTATTTAATAAGCTTGTCCTTTGAAATTTTTTATTTAATAAGCATGTCCTTACTATATCAATATAATAAATAAAAAAACATGCTTCATTATTACGATATTGTTTTCATGTATAATATGCACAAAATTTTTCAAATTTATTATATTATATTTAAATTAATATTCCTTATTCAAAAATGAATTATAAGCGAAAACTATAGGATTGTATCATTTGCAATAAACTATTCTATAACTTATGACATAAGAACACAAAAGCTCAAATGATAAATGTGCCTAAATAAAATGTACTGTTTCTTGATACAGAAATACCAGTTCAAGAAGTATATACAATTTCGAAATAATAAAAATAAAAAAAACAAAAAAAAAAAAAGGGTTGTGATTTAAAAGGACAAAAAAGAGAGAAAAATAGAAATAAGGAAAGTGGAAATTTAAAATGGGTGATAAGGACAAATCGACTGTTCATAATTCCAAATCCACTATTTTCTGCTGTGAAACTGGCCACAAATCTAATGTTTCACTATCACAGTGGAATAAGACACATCCTTTTTACCCGAAAAAAATTCCACTGTCCTCATTGTATATTTTTAGGTTCAAATTGTCATTTTTAAGAAGAAAAAAAACCCTAAAGTAGTAGTAAACGTGAAATATTGAACATGGCAAGTGGATGGTGGGGCGAAAAAATAGAAGAAAATTGAAAGAAACAAAAAAAGAAAATGGCATGTTGGTTTTCAACGTTTACCTAATGGGCCACTGAAAAGTTATGCAATAAAATGGGATAGAATTCCGACGTGCCGAAAGAAATAAGGCATGTAAAAAATTATTAACAAACACCTCTAATTTATTTATCACTTAATTTCTAAATAAGTGTTTAATTGCTTTAACAAACCGATAATGTTGTTTTTGAATAAATTTCTTCGAAAGTGCTTTAAACAATCTTAGACCAATTGTCGGTCTGATCGAGAAAATTGGTTTTCATGGTTTTTAATTTTATGCCAAAAAACCAATGTTTTATAAATAAAAAAATGGCGGCAGTTGGCTGCCGGCTCACATTCTTGGGCGGCTGATGTGACCCGGAAGGTCTTATTTTGACAGTCCCTTCACAACCATTGGACTTAGATCTGAGGACAGATCCGTTTCAAAAGGGTGAGAATGATGTGATCCATTCCAAGAAGAAAAAGGATCCACCTTTTATCCAAGAAGCAAGAAGATCAGTCCAAGATAGAAACCCAAGGCACCGTTTTGTGTCCAGTTAGGTCTATTGGGTCTATTGGGCTTGATTAAACTCATTTATATTCTTTTACGATTGTTTTAGTAGTAAAATTCCATAAACCCATCAGGGGAGGTGCTTGTTTTATATTACTTTGAGTTAAGTCTTTATTTTTAGCAAATAAAGGTCATTTGGGCTTATTAGAGTCATGTTAGAGGGACTGGGAAATAAAGTGACAAAAATTATTTAGTAATTTATCCTACATTGCTTAGGAGTTTATTTGTCTTTTATCTTATAGCCTATATAAAGGCATGCTAGCTACATTATTGTAACAATTATACAAGATTAATATTTGAGTGAAAATTACTTCTTAAAGTCGACTTAGGCTTTACTCTTCGCGGTTGTAACTAACTTAACAGTCTATAACTAACTTATAAACCACCTATTAAAACAAGGTGTTTGATCTATATCTCTATGAACAACTTAATGGACTTTTTGATCAATTTATGTAGTTGATTAAGGTCTTATAGCTCCAATATCCCCCCTCAAGATGAATATAGTGAAGCTTGGAATTCTTGGTGACTTCATGGAGTTGATTGAGCAGTGGGTGTGCCTTTAGATGGTTGAAAAATAGAGTGGATCCCTAACTTTTCTAGAAAATAATGAAATAGAGAAGCATCAAAAGCTTTGGTCAAAATGTCTGCAAGCTGATGATGTGTCCTGACAGGCATAAGCCTTAGGAAACCATACTGGACTTTGGCCCTTGTGATGTGACCGTTATGTTCTATGTGTTTTGTCCTCTCGTGAAAAATATGGTTCTTAGCTATGTGAATTACACTGGCATTGTCACAGAAGTGTAGGATTGGCAATGGTACATGAATATGTAAGTCTTGTATAATATATACCAACCATTGTAGTTCACAAGTAGCACTTGCCATTGCTTTATATTCTGCTTCTGATGAAATTTTAACTATTGTAGTTTGCTTGTTTGTCTCCCAAGAGGTAGGTGCTGAACCTAGAAACATTATGTAACCAGAGATAGATTTTTGTGTCTTCACATCCAGCCCAATATGAATCTAGTTAACCCTTAAGTTGTAGATCATTATGTGTTGGAAAGAGCAGTCCTTGGCTATGATTTCTTTTTGAATACCTGAGCAGTCTGTGTGCTGCTTGCATATGGTTTATAATAGGATTAGACCGGAATTGGCTTATTTGTTGCATTGCGAATGTGATATCTAGCCTTGTAAAAGAAAGGTGGATCAATTTGCCTACTAATGTCCTGTAAGATGTGTTATCTGTGAGTAATTCAGAATCTCCTGCACTTAGTTTCAGTTTTGAATTGAGAGGTGTTTTGACTGGTTTTGCATCTGTGAAACCATACTCTTCTAGTAGGCTGTGAGCATATTTCCTTTGATTAATGTATATCCCCTTCTCTGTTCTTGGAACTTCAACTCCTAGAAAATATATTAGATTCCCAATGTCCTTGATTTGAAATCTGTTGCACAAAACTTGCTTAACTTCATTTATGAGTGCCATAGATGCACTAGTAGCTATAATATCATCCACATAGACTAATAATGCTATCAAGTTATCCCATGAACCTCTTGTAAATAGGCTATGATCATGTTTTGACTGTTCAAAGCCTATTTCCAGTAGTACAGTTGTCAATTTAGAAATCCATTGTCTACTTACATGTTTAAGGCCATATAAAGACTTTGTAATTCTGCACACTTTATTAGGTTTGTCTAATTTGAACCCATGAAGAAAGACATTATTAATATCCATTTGAAGCATGTGCCACTATTTTGAAGCAGCCAAGGCTACTAATGTACTTACCCTTATTTGCACAAAATACCCCAAAAAATTAGTTTGAACTCGTGTAATGAGTTTAAACTCGTTATTGATAATGCTCTAAATGCTTCATTAAATTAACCATTATTCATCCCGGATTCTGCTCTAGAGAAGGTAGATAAGCCTATTTATTGTGAAGAATATATGTTAAACACCAAGTGCATGTTCCTAGGTTCATAAGTCTGTATCTGTGTTAGTATCCTGAGGATTTGGTACTATTTTGTCTTGTTTTACGCACTTTTCAGGATGTACCAAAAGACTGGAGCAATTAAGGAAGGATCCGGAGCGATGGAAGAGCATTGGGCCAAGTGGAGAAAGTCCAGGAAGAGATTTGCCAGAAGAAAAATAAGCCCGATTAACCGTGGGCAAGATCCGATTAATCAAGGGCTTAGAGGACACAAAACTGAAGTCTGCCGCATCTACTAGGTCGGTTAGGGTTTATTTGAGTCATAAGTTGGCTATTGTATCTATATAAAGCCGCAGAAACTGATTTTATTAAGAGAGTAGTGATATTCATTAAAATCATATTAAACATTATTATCAAGTTTGATGAAATAAAGTTTCTTTGAGCTTTTGGTGATTTATTTGCTGGTTACCTTCCGCCGTCTCTAGCTTGAGTGGATCAAGCTAGATTCCCATAATCGAAGGTATGAAGCTTTGAACATTCCTTTATGTCTTTATTATGCTAGATCTACTTGTATTTACGTGTTATAGTTAATTTGCATGTTTATCAACCCCGTAATTAATTTGAATTAATTAGAACGAAGCAATGTAGATTCCAGAATATGAACCATCGACCCCGGTAAATCGGCGGTCTATACCGATTTACATGGGCAATATTTAGGTAACCCTGATCTAGAGATTCAGCGCCAGCTACGTTGATCGACATGAATAATTAAAACGATTAATTAGTTCTGGCCAATCTAATATTCGTAATTCATAAATTAACATAAAGGATTGTTAATGATGTGTTAATTAGGACATTGTGTTGATGGATCCCTAGGAACGTGCTAGTCATAGCCGATAGCTGCTTAGAGAGGTTTTTGGCCTTGATCCGGCATTTTTAGAACTTATGGCGTATGGGCTAACACAACCAACGAAGGAGGTTAGTTGCATATAGATTGTATGATGTCCTTACGGTGGAAGTAGATAGGGTTAGGAGATGCACCCGTAGCTAAAATTGAATTAAAACGTTCGATTGATTTAAGGAAATTATGTGGGAAAGTAAACATAAGGATTAACTAGACCAAGTTAGTAGATAGGTGGGATGGGGAAGGAATACCATGTTTATTTTATGTTTAATGTTGGTCAACGACCATATTTGTTTTCTTAATTATGTTAGACTCGTTTATACTTGAGTTGCATTGTCTCTATAGGATCGACATTGATTCACCTTTGCTATACTACGATTGTCCTAGTACTCTTTCTAGTATGAGCGACTTACACGCGCGACATCAAGTTTTTGGCGCCGTTGCCGGGGACAATGGCCAATTTCAAGAATGAATGTATTTAGCCCTAATTAAGAAGTTGTTTTCTTTTAATTTTTCTTTTGACTCTTGAGTCGTCCTAACATAAAACTGCATCGTTTCACTTCCAGAATAAGAAATTCTTGGCCCAGTTTATTGTGGGTTACCCCCAATTAACCGAGTTTCAGAAAATCAAGTTCTGACTCTGAGATTTTGTGTATATCCCTGTTAGTTTTAGTTAGTAGGTCCGAAATAGTTGGGTCTAATCTCAACTTAGGCGGAAGTTTCTAACCATTTTCTTTGTTTTTATTTTGTCTCTTTCGCAGGAATCTCGGGACACTTCGGGTATTCATTCAGTAGAAGTTGAAAAAGGTGAGACAAGTCAAGCACGATGCCTCGTAAAGTATTGAACATCAAACCAATCTCCATGTATCCAGGATCAAAAGTCAGAGAGCAATATGAAGCAGATAAGAAACGTGTGGAGGAGGAGAAAGAAGCACTTAAACGGGAAGCCGAAGAGAGTTCAAAAGAGTACGAAACGTATCGGCCAGGTGAGTTTCTAATTGAGTTGATTGATATATCTTCTGATTACGATTCTGATGATCCTGGATCTTGACACTAATGTTCTCCGAGCCTGAGGATTACCCGGACTCGGATACCGTAGTGAAGCTAGGAGACCCTAGGACGTTTCGACTCCTGATCTCAATCAACGGTGTATCAGTAGTATTAGGACTCTGCGACTCCGGTTCGAGTTGCAATATTCTTCATTTCTCCCTCTGCCAAAAAGTTAGGATTCAGGTAACCATGGACCAAACCCAGTCCATGACCTTTATTGATTGTACTAGAGATATGCCTGCCGGTCTACTAAAGAATTGCACAATTAAGGTGGGAGGATTCACATTCCCGATAGATTTCACAGTCTTAGACGTACTGGAAGATCCTAGTGCCCCAATTGTATTAGAAAGACCTTTTTAGCGACCAGCCGGGCGATCATGGATTTCGATAATGGGAGATAACTCTTAGGACCAATAATGATGTTGTAACCGTCAAGATCCTCGAGCCCCTAGAAAATAGGACTGAACGCTGCATGATGACTTATGGTTCTAGAGACGGAAAATTATGGAGATAGAAGAGGAGAGGCCTAAGCATCGAGAGGGTCTTGTAGAAATCTGTGAGCATGAGCTTATGAGAGTATTGCTTAGAGAACATGATGAAAAGGGCACAACAAGATGCTCACGGAAGTCAGTTCTTCTGTTAGGCATAGTGAAGAAGAGCAGAAAGTGGAAAATATGGAATCCCTAGACGTCAGGGTTAAATCTCGAAGCAGGGAAAGACCTAGTGCATGAGAAAAAAGGGAAAAGCGTGCCAGGAGAAGAGCTCAGAAGGGTTCTACGATGGTTAAGACCCCGAGATTAGAGGTTTGGCGAGTTAAAGCCCCAACCCCTGAATGAGTGAGGATCCGATGAAATTCGAGCTGGCGACTAAAAACTAAAAACTATCTCTTGAACCCTTAATTAGGAAATTAGTCAATAAAAGTAACTGGATGAAATGACGAGCTTTTTTTCATCCTACTGCACCCTTAGGCTTGAAACCGATGGATGTTGGGAAGGTTTTTTTTACTCGTGGATTCTAGTGAAGTAGGTTAGGATCGAGTCGGAAATAACAAAAGAAGGAGTAAGAACTAGTGATTTGAGGTTGGGATTGAATAGCAAGTTAATGTAAGGTGTGCAGAATGGGAGATTAGAAAATCTGGAGAAAAGTTGACCCCGATTAATTGGGCATATACCCCGGTTTATTGAGCTAGGCTTTATCGGTTTTTGTGTGTCAGAATTAAGATTAGACCCTTCGGTGACTCATGAAGGACACGCGTTGCATCGGTTACCCACCAGTCAGAGCAGCCACCACTTTTCCTCCTTTCCATCATTATCTCATTTCCCACACTCTACCATTACTCCACCTCCTCAATCCCATCAATCAACCCCTCAATCCTCTCACCACCATTACTCATCTACCCACTATCCCACTAAATCCTTCCATCTTCTCCCATATTCTCCTATTTAAACACCCTTTCACCACCATTATTCTTCATCTTCAACACTCTTCTTCAACTTCTTCATACATTTCTCCACTTCTTCTCATTTTTTAAATCTCGGCTCCTACCACCATCTATCACCACCCTTACCACCACCACTATTAACTATTTTTCATCTATTTTCAACACCTCAAACCCTTTTCACTCCTCTGTTGCTGTGTTGTGTTGATGTAACGTCGTTGTTGCTACAGTTCATTTTCTTCCATCATCAGCAGCATTGTTTCAGACAAAATTGGGAAAAATTAGTCATGATTAATCAGGACTAAGGGCCGATTAATCGAAGGTTCTTTTGTGTTTCAGGATCAGTATATCAACAGTCTGTGTCATCAGCAGTAATAGCCCCAAAACGCAGCAGAACCATGCATTGTCCGAGCGGTCAACAGGTTGTATATGGATATTCCAACCCCTTGATAGACGGGGTTGAGAAATTCGATTCTTTGGAGATATACGAGTCATTCTGAGGTCATTGGAACGGAAGACCTATCGCCCGAGAGCGTGGCATCGACTTGGAGAATTATGGCTCTATCTTGCTGAGAGCCCTTATGTTTCATGATATTCTAGATATGGCAGAGGGACCAAGCCGGTTCAATGCTACCGGTGCATGAGTTTTATACGTATCTGGCGCATAACCCAGGAGTTACATTTGCTATGGCCCGGGGGGTGAAAGTGGATTTCACTATTGAGCGGATCAACGCTTACTACGGGGTGCGCAATCCACCAGTGGGCCCGGAGGAGTATACATCCTCCTCTGATGTGAATGATTTGGAGAGGATGCAGATGATAGCTAAGTACTTTAGGGTGGAATGGAAGTGCAATCCAATGGGAATCCCCACCATCTTCCTAGAGAATGACCTATCCTGGGATAGGAAAATGTTGAACAGATTTGTCTGTTCCTGCCTACTGCTGACCAAGCATACGGCATCCATTACACCAAAGTGGGCGGAATTGATACCTGGCATAGGAATCTCCAGTTAACATCAGCATCCTGATGAATAACCGCATCCATGATATTGTGGATGAGTCCGAGTGAGAGCAACTACCTTATAGGCCTATGACAAATATGTTCTCTATGGAGAACGAGGTTCCGGTTTTGGTCAGTGACGATTGGGAGGAGCCTGAGCTGAAGATAAGTTCATAGTCGGTTTCAAAAGCACACAGACGAGTGGGTCAAAGAGCTAGAGAGAACATACTCCGGTCCACGGAGGGCCTCGATCTCAGAGGGCTTTGATTAAAGAGAATGCAAGAGAGATTGCGAATATGCATCGCAAAATGGACAGAATGATGGACTTTTTAGGCATTCCTCCTTCGACCCCACCACCTAGGACTGGCTCACGTCACGGCGCATCTTCTTACGCTGCTGCTGCCTCAACTTCTGGACCACCTCCGGGTTTCAAGCCTTGAGATGACTGGGAGGAATATTTCGATGAGGACTAGTTTCTTTTCATTTGCCTTGTTGTTATTTTCCATCTCTAGTAATTATTTTTATTTTGTTTTTCCTATCTAGTACCGTAGTATACTTTTAAGTAATTATATAACGATTTTGTCGGCTTAAACTGTTTGGAGCAATTTCATTTCTCTTTTACTGCCACAATTAATTATACGGTTATTGTCACCCAAGTTCTTCATGAATTGTTTGAGCTATTTAGCGCATATTTTTTCGAGGACTTCGTATGCCCATTGCAATTTTGGAAGATCCGTTTCCTTACAGTGCTCCGTGCGTAACCGAAGCTAAGTCCCTTTTCGTTTTGACTCTTTCATCTTCTCATTGAGGACAATGTTTCGATTAAGTGGAGGGTAGGAACGTCACTTAGCTTTTTAACACTATATTCCAAGTTGCTAAATTATCTTAATTCTATTAGATGCATTTTTCACCACGTGGACTTTTGATTCTTTCTAAGTGAGAAAAATTGAGCTAATTAATTATATCTTTGCTTCACAACGTTTAGGTGAAAGTCATGTCCACTTTTGAAGTAGTGACATATTAACCATACATTCTGTTCATGAACCACCCTTTTTAAGCACGTATGACTGGATTCTTCAGTATGTAATATAGATGAAGCATTATTCGATTTAGTATGGAAGAATGAGCATGTGTCAGGCTGCATGAAGTAGTGACTTATTAATTGTTATTTTTCCATTTGCATTCAATCTTTGAGCACGCAATCTGAGTGAGAAGTATTTAGACCAGACAAAGAGTTATCCTAGACCGGGAATCGATATTTGTTTGTGGATATACTTTAACCCTTGTTGTAAGAGGAGGGTAACAACTTGAGTGCCAAACAAGGTAAACCGGGACAAAACAGGCTTGTGAGTGAGAGCGAAAAAGAGTGAGGGCCGATGGAGCGTGAAATGCACGGCTATTTTAGAAAAGAATATATAAGTAAAGGAAGAAAAAAAAAGAGCATAAAAAAGAAACAAACGAGGAACTAAGAGTGATACTCGGTCCCCAGGTCTGCCTGGCCTAAGTAAGGTTTCATGTTGTTTGCCTGAGTCTGAAGACAGGAGGAGCTAGTGTGCACATTGGTAAGTAATGATTGTGGGGTCTCTATAACTTCAATCTTTTCTTGGATGCACTATCACAAAAGATTTATCACACGGCACATTGATGCATTGGTAGGTGATGATTAATGGGGAGCTTATGGAAGGATGCGTGATAGGTGTTTTGCCCGAAATACTTGTTGATATAATGTGATTCTGTATGCGTCATTGTTGCTTGAGAGTCATTGCACACACACATTGGTTCATGATATGAATATTGTTTAATGTGTAACTGATGGATATAAGTGACATGATCTTTATCTTAGCTATGTGAGGAATTGTTTCCTTTTCGCTTTTTTGCACGGGATGATCAAAATCTAAGTGGGGGGTAGTTGATAATGCTCAAAATGCACCATTAAATTAACCATTATTCATCCCGGATTCTGCTCTAACGAAGGTATATAAGCCTATGTATTATGAAGAATATGTGTTAAACACCAAGTGTATGTTCCTAGGTTCATAAGTTTGCATCTGCTTTAGTATCCCGAGGATTTGGTACTGTTTTGTCTTGTTTTATGCACTTTCAGGATGTACCAAAATACTGGAGCAATTAAGGAAGGATCCGGACCGAGGGAATAGCATTGGGCCAAGTGGAGAAAGTCCAGGAAGAGATCAAAAAAGAAAAATAAGCCCGATTAACTGTGGGCTAGGTCCGATTAATCGAGGGCTTGGAGGACACGAAACTGAAGTCTTCCGCATCTACTAGGTAGGTTATGGTTTATTTGAGTCATAAGTCGGCTATTGTATCTATATAAAGCCGCAGAAGCTGATTTTATTAAGAGAGTAGTGATATTCATTAGAATCATATTATACATTATTATCAAGTTTGATGAATAAAGTTTCTTTGAGCTTTTGGTGATTTATTTGCTGGTTTCCTTCCCCCACGCCGTCTCTAGCTTGAGTGGATCAAGCTAGATCCCCATAATCGAAGGTAGGAAGATTTGAACATTCCTTTATGTATTTATTATGGTAGATCTACGTATTTACATGTTATAGTTAATTTGCATGTTTAACAACCCCATAATTTATTTGTATTAATCAGAATGAAGCAATGTAGATTCCAGAATAAGAACCACCGCCCCCGGTAAATCGGCGGTCTATAGCGATCTACCGGGGCAATATTTAGGTAACCCTAATTTGGAGATTCAGCGTCGGCTACATTGATCGACAGGGATAATTAAAACAATTAATTAGGTATGGCCAATCTAATAATCATAATTCGTAAATTAACATGAAGGACGGTTAGTGAAGTGTTAATTAGGACATTGTCTTGATGGATCCCTTGGAACGTGCTAGTCATAGTCGATAGCTGCTTAGGGAGGTTTTCAGTCTTGAGCCGGAATCTCTAGAACTTATGGCGTATGGGCTAATACAACCAACGAAGGAGGTTAGTTGTATATAGATTGTCTGTTGTCCTTATAGTTGAAGTAGATAGGGTTAGGAGATGCACTCATAGATAAAACTGAATTTAAACGTTAGATTGATTTAAGGAAATTATGTGGGGAAGTAAACATAAGGATTAACTAGACCAAGTTTGTAGATAGGTGGGATAGGGAAGGAATACCATGTTTCTTTAATGTTTATTGTTGGTCAATGACCATATTTGTTTACTTAATTAATTTAGACTCGTTTATACTTGAGTTGCATTGTCTCTGTGGGATCGACCTTGATTCACCTTTTCTATACTATGATTGACCTTGTACTCTTGCTAGTATAAGCGACTTACACATGCGACATCAGTTATATGAGTTTGAACTCGTTACTTACACGAGTTTGAACTCGTTACACGAACACGAACTCATTACACGAGTTTGGACCCAAATCACCCATCTTCTTCAACTCCAAATCACCTATCTTCTTCAACCCCAAACACTAGGGCTGAGCTTGGGTCGGGTTGGGTCAACTTGGGTTGGGTTTTTACATAGTTTAAGTCGGGTTAGTTCAAGAAAAAACTAACCCAAACCAAACCAAATGACTATAAAACCCAATGGGTTGGTCTGGGTTGGTTTCGGGTTGGTTCGGGTTGGGTTTCGGGTTTTCATCCATAAAACATGCATCTATAACTAAACTTTTATGCTATAAAAATCACACACATGTATATATCCAAATTCGAGTTCCATATCATATGTTCATAACAATAATCGTTACAGAAACCACTTTTTAAAGAAAGAAAAGGTTAAAATTTGATAATTAAGAGTCCAACAACATATAACAAACCAACAACAAATAAAGATAATAATTAAATACCAATAGTCATACATAAAAATACATACACAGATTCGTTTTTCCGAAGAAAGGTCACAAAATTGTAGACCGAAAATGAAGTGGTCTCAGCAATATGATAATAACATTTTACTTTGGACGGAATGCATGCCTACATACACACACACACACACACACACACACACACACACACACACACACACACATATATATATATATATATATATATATATATATATATATATATATATATATATATATATATATACATATCGGGTTGGGTTGGGTCAACCCGGAAAAAAAATTAAAAAAAAACCAAACCAACCCAAAATGTTTTTAATTCGGGTAAAAACCCAACCCAAAAAATTTGGGTTTCAAGTGGTTTGGGTTTTCGGGTTGGTTCGGTTTGGGTTTTGGGTTGGATTGGGTTCATCGGGTTTTTTGCTCAGCCCTACCAAACACGAGTTTGAACCCAAATCACAATCTTCTTCAACCCCAAATCACTCACTTCTTCAACCCTAAATCACACATTTCTTCAACCCAAACACGAGTTTGAACCCAAATCACCCATCTTCTTCAACCCCAAACACGAGTTTAAATCAAATCACCCATCTTCTTCAAACCCAATCCCTCGCCGGAACCCATTACATGAAAATCGAACTCGATAGTTGACAAAATGAAGAACTCGTCCCCACGACCTCGTTATTCGAACTTGATAAGAGGAATTTGATGATAATGGTGTTTAAAAGATAATAGGAGATTTGGGGATGGGGGAGTTTGAAGAAGAATGAGAAGTAGAAGAAAAAGTATAAGTATGAAAGATAAAGGATTTGAATTTGTGTTCAAAATTCAAATTTGGGGTAAGGAGGGGAAATTTAAAGGTGATTCAAGTGGGGGCAAAATGGGTAACTCATTAATTTTAGCTTTTTCCCTATTTTAAATAGTAGTCAAAGACTATATAGGCAAAAGAAGTTAAAAAAAGACTCTTGGGACAATTCCCTTGTAAAGAATCAAAGCGAACGTATTTCTATATAAAAAAAATTGAAGCGAACATAGTTCGATATAAAAAATTCAAAACGACATGTTTAGCTAGGATTGAGTCTATTCATATTTGTTCGGGTGATACTTCCTCATGTGTCTATTCATCGTTCCGTAACCACCACCCTTCATGAAGGAGTATCAGACGCCACAAAATTTGCATACTGCCCAGAAATAAGTTCCGGGTTATCTTGTGCTACTTCATCCGTCTGATGAACCTTTGTAAAAAAATTCTTAAAAACACGTTTTTCTCGTGATGTTGATTCACCTGTTCCCGACATTTTACAAACTCTAAATAAAAGTTTACAATTACAAAAAAAAGTTGAACAAAAATTCAAACCAAATTACTTATAACTAAAACCGGATTGAAGTAACGATTAAATCAGAACAACTTTAAATATCGGTCTTGTAAAGTAAATTTGATTGTTGTTTTTAACAACTAAATAAAATTGATTACAAAAGTGGAATTGAGATTGATATTAGAGAAGTAGAAATGTAGAATTGAGAGGAGAGTAGGTGTGAATGAAATTGTGAAAATGAGGGGTATTTATAGGATGAAATGGTTGGGAGATTTAAACCAAAAAAAAAACAAATAGCCGTTAGAACCGCCAGTTTTGGCCGGTTAAGGTCGGTTCAGGCTGGGCCGGTTGAACAGCCGGGCCCTAATTCGGTTACGGTTCCTCTCAAGCCCTGACCGCCATAAAACCGGGGAACCGCCGGGCCCTAGAACCGCCGGGTCCACGAACCGCCGGGTCTGGTCCGGTTCCACGGTTCCGGTTCCAATGTGGTCAGGTCTAATTCAAGCTCCATGTTTGAAGAAAGCCAGAAGCTCTAAGCCTCTTCTTCAATATCCAAAGGAAGATATTTTTGAACCAAGATGTTGTCTTCCTCTTGTTGCTCCTCTTGAGGTGAGCAATCTACAATCCAAAGGAGAAGATGATGAAACTCCTTAATGAGAACTCTTTCTTCTATAAACTCTTCTCTCAATTTCTTTCTTAATTCTCTTTTCAAATATTTTGCAACAAAATGATGAAATGATGCAACATTATACAAGAGTATGGGGTAAGGATTTGGAGGTGGAGAGATGGTGTTGGAAGAAACTTCTTGCAAGAGTTTTTGTGGTGGAATTGTGTGCAGAAAGATGAAATGTTGGGTGTTTGGTGGGTAAGTGGAAATTGTAGAGAAAGCTAGCATGAGGTGGAGGTTGTAGATATTGCGAGGTGGAAGTGTTTGGGGTGTGGTGAGGAGGAAAGTGTAGGTAAGGTTTGATGAGCGGGGGTGTGAGGTGTTACAAGAGGTGGCATTGTGGCAAGCATGGGTGAAAAGATGACGATGATGACACTTCATGTGTGTTAAAAGATAAATCCATGTGTTATATTAATTCAATTGTAATATAACATTTATAATAACTCATTTGTTCGGGAAAAGTATGATACTCGATAAATACCTGAAAAAATGACATAAATGCTCATTCGTGAATTTACGGGGTATCACAGTGGAGGCACCCTCTTGCAACCTCGGAAGAATGGAATTTGTAGATCTGGCCGATCTGTTGGCGATTAATAAAGGTTTGCTCGAGACTGCGAAGATTTGGGAGTGGTAATCTACTTATTGAGTCCGACTCTTTAAATTCTATTACTAGAATCAACAACTCATATATTGAAGAAGACAACACAATCTTTGGCTATGTTATTGACTCCATTAGATCTGCTTCGAAGGCTTTTTCTTCTTGTAAATTTTGCTGTATAAACCGTGGGTGTAACAAATCGTCGGTCTTGTTAGCTAAATTAGGGTATTTCTCTTAATTTTTCTAGTAATAGTTGTTCTATAGGGGCGCCCCTTGGGGAGGGCCAATGGGGCCATGGCCCACGGCCCCCTCAAAATCGAATAATTTAAGGGCCCCGTCAATTTTTTTTACTCAATATCATATATATTTTGTTCTTTACATTAATCATCAATGAACTACAAAGTAGTAATGAGTCATCCTCGTGTTGAGCACTAAGGTCTAACCTGCCTGTGACCAAGGTTCAAGCCTTGTTGTATGCAAAAAAAAAAGAATTGTTTCTTTTTAAAAAGAATTAGTTGCTTTTTTACTTTGAACAATTGACAACTCCAATCCCAAAATTTATTCATCGTTAATGCGACTGCCTGCCTCCGTCTCTCTCTTTGTCGTCTCAATTCTCAAGTATTAAAAAAAAACACTTCCAGTAACAATCTCTCTTAATGCGACTACCTGCCTCTTTTTACTTTGAACAGTTGACAACTTCAATCCCAAAATATATTGTTCGTTAATGCGGCTGTCGGCCTCCGTTTCCCTTTTTGTCGTCTCAACTCTCAAGTATTAAAAAAACAATACTTCCAATGACAATCTCCGTTAATGTGACTGCCTGCCTCCTTCTCCTTCTTTGTCGTCTCAACTCTCAAGTGTTAAAAAAAAATACTTCCAATCCCAAAATATATTCTTCATTAATGCAATTGCCTGCCTTTTTCTCCCTCTTCGTCGTCTCAACTCTCACGTATTAAAAAAATATTTCCAATAACAATCTCCATCCATTACTGCGACTCTCTCTCTCTCTCTCTCTCTCTCTCTCTCTCTCTCTCTCTCTCTCTCTTTGTCGTCTCAAATCTCGATCATTAAAAAGAATACTTCCATTAACGATCTATTTTGTTTTGAAATGTTTTTTTTAAGAAATGGTTGACACTTTGACTTTCAAATTCCAAATAAACAATTGACTACCCCAATCTATATGTTGGATATATTATTTATGTTTTGATGATGATTCGTCATGTAATTAGACAAATCACTTACAACCCATGATGATGAAGTTATAACTAACTGTTATAGTGCATAATGGAAGAAGAAGCAAGAAATGGTCTAGAGAAAATGTATAAGTTCTATCTAGAGTCCGAACCTTGTATAGGTTGTTTCGGACAAGCATTGTAATAGAATAGGAACTAGGCGAACAAATGAGAGTCACAACAAGAAAGCCGAGTCACAACAAGAAAACGAGTATGCACATGAAGAACGAGGGTTCAAATCAGTTATGCAAGAACCGAAGAAGATAAGTTCGCTGAGGGTCACAAACTCGCTTGGCTTATCTAGAAGACTGAAGAACTGAGGGACACAGACTCAGTTACAAAAGACTGAAGAACTGAGGTAGCAACTCAGTTAGAAGCTGATTTAGTCGTGACTATAAGTCAGGATTCATGCAAGTTTGTGGTGACCTGAAACTGAACTATAGATCATGTAAAACTGAATAATCTTAAAGACAAAGATTATCAGTTACCTGGAAAAGAAGAAACTGAATGGTGTACTCTTACTTAGTCAATTAAAGTCAGATGTTAAGTATACAAGGTACTCAGTTTTGAAGTAGAGTAAAAAAACTGAGTTAAGGCCTTGTTAAATTTGAATTAACCATACGACAAAGGTCGTACATATGAACGTTGGCTAAACGACAAGTATAACGGCTACAAGAGCAAGTGACTGTTACATCGCCCTTATAAATACACAAGAGAATCACTTTAAATAGAAAGAGAGGAGGATCAGAAAAAGAGCTTTACAAGCACATATCCAAAGATCCAGATCCAGAAAAAAAGATCATATATATCTAGAAAAGGGGAAGCCAACAGAATTGCCTTGAAGATTTCAAAGAAAGATCCAGTAACCCATTAAGGGGGAAAGAAGG
This sequence comes from Gentiana straminea, assembly GCA_036785695.1. Classification (NCBI taxonomy): domain Eukaryota; kingdom Viridiplantae; phylum Streptophyta; class Magnoliopsida; order Gentianales; family Gentianaceae; genus Gentiana; species Gentiana straminea. Next base: position 4,518,273 of record JAVUPR010000224.1, on the reverse strand, counting down.
CATCTTGAAGCTACAAAACCTGATCCAGTAAAATCGACAGGCTCACTGAATTAATCTCTTGATTAATTCTAAACCTAACCTTTGTGAAAAAGGGTTGGCTGTGCATAGTTTGAAGAGAGCAATTCCACCTTTCTTCATACGGTTGCAACTTGGTTGCCACAGCTGTTGGTGCAGTCTGCGGACTGTGTTTGTGTTAGTGGTGAGTTGGTGAAGGAGCAATTCCACCGCCGAAAGATCAGTGTGCAGAATGAAGGGAGCAATCCTACCTTTCTTCATTATGTGTAGACAGTGAAACTAGGGTGTCGTGAAGGACTGTCATAGTGCTAGGATTTTGTAACGGTTATCTCAAGATTCTAGTGACACCTCCTACACCACAGGAGAAGGGGGGAGACGTACGGGATTACACCACCCGGAACTTCCATAAACATATCTTGTGTTGATTTACTTTATGCATTTATATTCTTGCTGTGATTGTTTTAATTCTTGTTATCTTCGCACTCAGCAAACGTCAGATACCATAAAACTGATACATAGAAAATTCAGATCATTATTGACACATCTATTGCACTAAAGGCTAGTTTTATCCGCTGCCAGTTGACAAGACTAAATATAAGTCAGTATTGACTTATACTCAGTTGAGTTAGCTGAACTCCGCACAAGTTAAGGGACAGGAACAAAACTGAACTAAGCATCAGTTTCAGTTTCGGAGAAACTCAGTTCCAGGGGCTATTCCAGTTCAGGAAAAGTTTTTGGTGACAAGTTTATTCACCCCCCCCCTCTAAACTTGTGTTAGCCTTTCCAAGGGACCAACAATTGGTATCGGAGTGAGTTCTTCCTTTTGGAGGAGATCCGAACTGTTACTGTTCAAGGTGATAATTGTGCATCAGTTAAACAACCAGTTGTTGAAGAACCTCACTGTATCAGTTGTAAAAACACTTAGTTTAATTTCAATGACTACATCTAGAATTAAGAGTTGGCTTACTCACCCCCTGACTAAATGTTTGCAAAATGTATCTGATTTTCAGGATCAAATAGTTGAAAGGTTCAGTGCGACAAATCTGCATACAAATCGAGAACCTCAACTCCGTGAGGATGTGGATACAAACTTTAATGTTTACATAGACAAATCCAGAGAAGTTCCATCACTAAGAAATCTCTCAGAAGAAGAAGAAAAGAAGTTGTTGCAAGTTACCATTAATATAGAAGATTCATTAGAGCAACAAAAGGATGTACACTCAGATCTTGAAACTATATCAAACCATCATGAAAAGGTACATTCTTCAACTCAGTCATTGATGACGGTCAAATTATACCCGTAAAAGTCATTTTCGTTGACCTTAAATCGAGATTAATAATATATATTTTATAATTAAATCACGTGTTATATTTATTATTTATTGTTATGTGATTTATAATTTATAATTTGGTATTTATCCATTTTGTATTATTTAAAAGAGATAATTTGGTATTTATCTGTTTTATTTATAATTTGGTATTTATCTGTTTTTATTATTTAAATATGATTTACTTTGGGATAAATATTTATTTTGTAGATTGAGATAAATTTTGGAGGATAAATGCAAATGGAAGAATTAAATCTCAAGATAAATCAAAGGAAATTCAAGATAAAGATCGGATAAGCACGGAAAAAAGAGTAAGGCATGACATGAGCCGGCGAGCCAATCAGAAGAGTGGCGCCGATGGAGGATGCGCACCAAGGGGGCGCATTTTTGCCTTTGTCGGGAGATCGGCCAGGAGTTATCTCTAATTGTTTTGATATTTTGAAGTATATCTTTTAATTAGTTTGAACACCTATAAATAGAGCTGTATGAATTTCATTTAAGACACACTTTTTACACCTCAAACACTTCTCTCAGTATATAATAAAATCCTCAGTTTTCCTCAGAGTGGTTTTTACAAGTTCTGCAATTATGTAAGTTCTTGTCTTTATTTTCTCTTAGTTCCTTATAATTAATTCCCCAATTATTATTTATCATTTGAGGTTGTTCGTTCTTCACCGAACGATGTAGATCTAAGGATAAGATATGAGGCAATGGTGATTCCTTGTCTATGAGGATCCACACGCCCAGGTCTGTCATCCGGTGACCTAAAAATGACTTTGGTATGATCGACAACCGTGTTTTTAGTAGATCTATATAATTTCTTTATGAACTTCTATTTTATCCGTTACGTATGTAAAACGCTAAGATTTAGTTTTTCGTCGCGTCAATCTAGCCACGTCTTTATGGTGTGATTGTCCACCTAGAATTTCTTGTCTTAGTAGGTATGGCTACGGCTACGTTGCTCGTCTGTTTTAATTAGCGTATGATTAGGAAATACCAATATAGGGCTCCTAGGTCGGCTCATGAATTGATCTTCCGGGACTTTCAGCGAAATCTAGATCTGTTCTGTATTAGGGAATTGAGCTCATCTAGTTATACGTAAATCATAGATTAACATGATACCTAAAAAGTTAGTGCTAATGGGACGGAGACTGATGCGATCGCTTAGGAAGTACGCCTAATCTTGCCTAGGTGAGGAATACGGTTAATATCGGCATCCCTAGTTTTGTAAGCGTGCAAGTTATATGAGATGGGGGCCGAAAAAGCGAAGTCACGTAATGTAGCATAGTGATCTAGATGGCCTACCCGGAGCTAGATCTAGTTTAGGGGATGACTCCCGTAGCCAATATAAAAAGAAATACGAATCGGATTAATAGTTGTCGAGTCTAGCTTAATTATATAGAATCTCTAGATCCAAACGATAACATAATAATTGGGGATGTTAATTACGTTGTTTATATGTTGTGTCGTGTCGAGTCGTGTCATTTATCTTTTCTTGTCTTTTGTTGGTCGTAGACCGTCTTTATGTGCTCGGAATGAATGATTAATTGTTTTTATCTAAATGACCCACAATTGGTTCCCTGTGGGATCGACCTTGATTCGCTATAGCTATACTACGATGGACCTAGTCCTCTTGCTAGTATTGGTCTTGGTGGTCAAGTATTTTAATTTCACTTGATCTACGTCATCAAGTTTTTGGCGCCGTTGCCGGGGAACCAACGGTCAATTTTGTATATAAATAATTTTTTTATTCATATCGAGTTTTCTGTTTTAGAGTTTGTTTTTACGTTTTTGAGTCCCTCTGGTTGTCTGCTCTGTGTAAAAATTCCAAAATCTGGAACAACTGGTTTCGCTCCCAGCGAGACTGCCTCTCGCCCAGCGAGCCTGGTTCTGTTCTCTGGAATTTCGCGTGTCTGTTTATCTCCGTATGTTTAATCCGTAGGTCTGATAGCAGCATGGGAAACCATGTTAAAATCAGTCTACGGTCCGTTTTGTTTTTCTTCAATTTGCAGAAACCAGGGAAGCAATAATCCGAGTCAGTAATTTTTCGTGGGCGCTGAGAAATAACCCAGCAACATGTGGAGCTACGAATCTGCGATGGGAAAAGCGATGGAAGCAATACCTTTAAAGCACCAAGATGGCTCCGAGAAAATAAATATTAAAAGGTTCGAATTATTCATGGTACAATGTTGAAGGCAAGGTACTACCTTTTTTTTGCTTATGTTTTACTATCTTTTGGTTTTTTGAACATAAGTTAGCCTATATATGAACCTGAGTATGAATCTTAGCCCGGAGTTGGTTTGTAAGATTAATTTTATTAGTATAGAAGGTTCTGCTCCAAATCTGCCTCATCTAGAGGGTGTAAGGAAACATGTAGAAGTTGAAGGAAGCAGTGAATAAAGAGTTCCTCGTAGTTCTGTCAAAATCTCATTGTCATATGCATGAGATTGCTTCTACAGGCCATGGGAGCAACAATTTGTGTAGATTTAAAAATTCGCAATCTAAAGAAGACGTTGAGTTTTGAGAGAGCATAATGAAGCAGCATTATAGAGGATGTGATTAAAATGGGTCCCTAGGACTAAATCTTCTTAGAATTCACTAGTTCCTAAAACGAGAGCCGAGGTAAGAGCTTTGTATAAATGGTTTGGATAAATGTCGTTTCCTAGGTCTCACAACCAAGTGAAAGGTATTAATCCGCAAAAGCGACGAGCCCACCTCTTATAGTGCTCAGAGGGTCAAAGTCTGGCGAGCCGTGAAGGATGACTGACAAGGATACTTTTTTTGGAAAGTCGAGCTGAGGACTTTAAACTCAGAACTACTTCTAAAACCCTTAGGATTTCTTTTTAGGATTTTAGGTTTTGTTTTCGTTGAGTCAAATAAGAGTAACGTGACATATGTTGAGGTTTTTTATTTTGCCGTGTTCCGATGGCCATTAGGCTAAGGATGTGCAAAACTTTTTTACTCAATATAGGCCACGTGAAGTAGAGTTCTTAGGAGAGTCGAGAAATTGCTAAAGAAAATGAAATTTAGCAATCAACCTTAAGATGGAAGCATTAAGAGAACTTGAGAATTACTGAAATTGTAACAGAGAATGATTGGTGCGAACAAGAACGGTTTTTGGTCAACTTCCAAAACTTTTTAGAATGGCGATCCGAGTGAAAATCCAAAGTTGTGTGCAATTCGTTCTGCAACTACCCTTATCCTTTCCTTTATACCTTTTCACCCTTCAACCTTTTCGATCCTCTCACCAATCTGCCCCAACAGTTCACATTTCTAACCATTTTTTCATCCTCTCTATTTCTTTCCATCTATTTCACTCTCCCACCTAACCCAATCACTTAACCAATACCCACCCAAAACACAATTTCTTACCCACCCTTTATCTCTTCTTACCATTCTCACCAACATCTTTTTCTAAACCCATCATACTCTCAACCTCCATTTTGTTTACAATATACCCTTGTGTTGCGGAATTAGAAATATTGCTAAGTTTTAATGATTATCTTTTATCATTTTGATTTTCATGATCCTAGCTGGGGTAAGTGTAGCTCTGACCCTAGCTCGATTTTAAAAGTTTTTGGTCCGATCAAAATACAACTTCTCTTTCTACCGGAAGATTTCACTTTCACAATTTTTCTGACCCTTCCGGCACATATAGATGATGAGTTTTGTTCTAAGCTATCACACCGATCCGACCTTGTTGATGACGGTTATGACTTTTACGTGATACATTGGGTCATTAGTAATTTCGAGGAGAAGCTACATCTCCCTAGGTTGTTGATATCCAATCAAAACGTGAAGTGTCTGTGCTAAGTATTTGATTTTATTCTTTAGCCGATAGGTCACAGTCAATCTGTTATACCTTACCAAGTTTCTCTTTTACGCTGGATTAAATACATTATCAATCTGGTAAACCTCGTGTTCTCCCACACGGGGTAATGTTTTTTGATCTTTGTCTTCTCCACCCGGTTTTAAGAATATTTAAGTGGTGGAGATTATCGATGAAGACTATAATCTTTTGTTGATTGTTTATTTTTCTTTCTATTTAGTATTTTTCTTCTTCTTATTCGTTTTAGAATTCGTGTCTGAACGAGTCGTTTTAACTCTTTGGTTTTCCTTGTCATTGGTTGTATAAAATAAAGTGGCTTCATTTGTTTTTGGATATTTTATATCTAATTACTGCCACATTATTTTATATCTTCCACTGACGTGTTATTAACGGTTTCGTGGAGTTTCTGTTTGGTTTGCTTAAACAGGTTCTCATTTGCTTCTCCACGACGTGCTTGGATTACTCCGATGTTCTGCATCTACTTGAGAGCCGTTTCCAGAGCTAAGTCTTTCTCTTAAATTCTCATTTTTATTTGTCATTGGGAACAATGCCATGTTTAGGTGGGGGGTAGGAGACTTAGCTATGATGTGATATGTGTTAAAATTGAATGAAACTGTGAAAAATTGAGAAAAATTGAATAAATGTCATATTATTTATCTCGTACCCTTTGGATTGTGAGTTCCTAGCTTAGAATTGATAAGAAAGGAACCAAGTTGCATGAGTACGTGATCATGTTATACTTATGTGAATATGAATTTAAGGATATTCATGCCGATTATTGCAAGTAGTTATTTATTATTCGATTACTCAAAATTGAATCGACGAATACCGCGCAAATTTTAATAACTAAGAATTATGTGTACATTGCGTAGATGATTGGTTATGCAAACCTAGAGTCGATATTTATCTACTGATGTATTCTTATCTTCTAGCCATCTAAGCGGAGTAATAAGCTTGAGATTTATCTGTGTTTTGAGAAAATGTTAAGCACTGGGCTTGTAGTAACATTACCAAAGTAGCTTCGCGCTTGTGGTAATATTCAATGTTATTGACCAATCCGTGAAAGGGGATTCATGCAATGCATAATTTACTTTCAAAGCAAGTTTCTTTCTTGGGATGTGTTAATGCTTGAAAATATGAAAATGTAAAAAAAAAATTCAACTTTTAAGAGGCTTCGAGTATTTTTCTCGGTCTCCAAGTCCAAAAACCTTCTGGATAATGCTCTTGCTTATTGTACCATGTCTTTACCCATTGCGAGGCTTAAAAAGTGGGAATACTGATGTTGGTAGGTTGAGATTGCGAAGTTAGCATAAACTTTAATCTTGCCACGAATATATAAAACTGAATGCACATGCACACATCACTTCGGTTCATAGCGAGTAGTGAATAATGAATATCTTATGAGCATGAATGGTATGAGTTGACTCGAGTTTCTTGTGTAAGTATGATTTGACCATGGAAAATGTTGTCTTGGGGAATGACTTATTGATGCTTTGTTCGGGACGATCAAAGTCTAAGTGGTGGGTAGTTAATAACGGTCAAATTATACCTGTAAAAGTCATCATCGTTGACCTGAAATCGAGATTAATAATATATATTTTATAATTAAATCACGTGTTATATTGATTATTTAATGCTATGTGATTTATAATTTATAATTTGGTATTTATCCATTTTATATTATTTAAAAGAGATAATTTGGTATTTATCTATTTTATTTATAATTTGGTATTTATCCGTTTTTATTATTTAAATATGATTTACTTTGGGATAAATATTTATTTTGTAGATTGAGATAAATTTTGGAGGATAAATGCAAATGGAAGAATTAAATCTCAAGATAAATCAAAGGAAATTCAAGATAAAGATTGGATAAGCACAGAAAGAGGAGTAAGGCATGACATGAGCCGGGGAGCTAACCAGAAGAGTGGCGCCGATGGAGGATGCGCACCAAGGGGGGCGCATTTTTGCCTTTGTCGGGAGATCGGCCGGGAGTTATCTCTAATTGTTTTGATATTTTGAAGTATATATTTTAATTAGCTTGAACACCTATAAATAGAGCTGTATGAATTTCATTTAAGACACACTTTTTACACCTCAGACACTTCTCTCAGTATATAATAAAATCCTCAGTTTTCCTCAGAGTGGTTTTTACAAGTTCTGCAATTATGTAAGTTCTTGTATTTATTTTCTCTTAGTTGTTTATAATTAATTCCCCAAATATTATTTATCGTTTGAGTTTGTTCGTTCTCCACCGAACGATGTAGATCTAAGGATACGATATGAGGCAGTGGGGATTCCTTGTCTATGAGGATCCACACGCCCAGATCTGTTATCCGGTGACCTATAGATGACTTTGGTATGATCGACAACCGTGTTTTTAGTAGATCTATATAATTTCTTTATGAACTTCTATTTTATCCGTTACGTATGTAGAAACGCTAAGATTTAGTTGTTCGTCGCGTCAATCTAGCCACGTCTTTATGGTGTGATTGTCCACCTAGAATTTCTTGTCTTAGTAGGTATGGCTACGGCTACGTTGCTTGTCTGTTTTAATTAGCGTATGATTAGGAAATACCAATATAGGGCTCCTAGGTCGGCTCATGAATTAATCTTCCAGGACTTTTAGCGAGATCTAGATATGTTCTGTATTAGGGAATTGAGCTCATCTAGTTATATGTAAATCGTAGATTAACATGATACCTAAAAAGTTAGTGTTAATGGGATGGAGACTGATGCAATCGCTTAGGAAGTACGCCTAATCATAGGAATGTTGCCTCGGTGAGGAATACGGTTAATATCGGCATCCCTAGTTTTGTAAGCGTGCAAGTTATATGAGATGGAGGCCGAAAAAGCGAAGTCACGTAATGTAGCATAGTGATCTAGATGGCCTACCCGGAGCTAGATCTAGTTTAGGGGATGACTCCCGTAGCCAATATAAAAAGAAATACGAATCGGATTAATAGTTGTCGAGTCTAGCTTAATTATATAGAATCTCTAGATCCAAACGATAACATAATAATTGGGGAGGTTAATTGCGTTGTTTATATGTTGTGTCGTGTCGAGTCGTGTAATTTATCTTTTCTTGTCTTTTGTTGGTCGTAGACCGCCTTTATGTGCTCGGCATGAATGATTAATTGTTTGTATATAAATGACCCACAATTGGTTCCCTGTGGGATCGACCTTGATTTGCTATAGCTATACTACGATGGACCTAGTCCTCTTGCTAGTATTGGTCTTGGTGGTCAAGTATTTTAATTTCACTTGATCTACGTCATTAGTCATCGTTCGCTGAACTCAGCCAGAGAAACTCTGATCTTGTCAAGTTAACTGAAAAAACTTACGTTGGAACTGAAATTAAAAGACGGAGAACTTGACAAAGCAAAAGATTGGAATGAGTTTCTTGAAACTGAGATGTCAAATCTTGCTGAAAGATTAATGTCTAGTAAATCTGATAAAAGCAATGATAACTTCCTACCCCTACCCAGTATTGAGATTTCAAAGAATGAAAATTCTGAACATCAAATTACTGGAAGATCTAGTGGATTACACAAGGAAACTAAGAATGGTAAATCTAAAAGAATCCTTGTGAAATCAACTAAGATTGAGCGTAATGGTTTATCCAGAAAAGAAATGAGAAAGCTTAATTCTCTCATCGAAGAAACTGAAAATAATACTTCAGTAACTAATCCAGCGGGACCCAAAAAGATATGGGTACCGGAGAAAATTTAAAACTGTTTTGCAGGCCGAGTCAGTTCTCAATGCTGAATCCTGAGAAAATTTACCTCTAAACAAAAGCTGATGAAGGACAAAATGGTCAAAAACAAAAGACTTTCCAGCTACCATCTGACGATTGGGCTGACATAACAAATCACTCGAAGCCACGTGTCAATCTGGGAGAAAAAGTATATGTACATCCCTACAAAATCCCATTGATTGTGACACGACTCTTATTTGAAAACGATTGCAAAACAAAAATCTTGATGAAATCATGCTCATCCAAAATCAAAGCATTCAAGATTTTCCAAAAGAATCCCTAATTCAAAAATCAATGGAGCAATACAATATTGACGATGGAATCACCACAAGCAGACCGAATTCAAAAGTTTTCAAACTCCACTCTATCAAAACGAATTGAGAACAAGATCAAGAGGATTCGAGGATTGGAAAACTTGATTGATACAAAAGTCACTACCTTGAGTCCAGATGGCATCAGAGACTTCTACAAGAACGCCGAAATCGTCAATAATGGAAAAAGCTTCAGGACAAATGTTCAAGATAAGAGCTTTTGTTGGTCCCAGAGAAGGGTGAAACTATAGTCAGAGGGGGGGTGAATGACTATAGTGGAGTTTCAAAAAAATTTCTTATATTTAAAAGCTTTTAGGCAGCGGATAAGTCCCTTCTTACTATGTTGTTTTCAAATCAGTGTAGACAGTCACATATATAAGTTATGATGTAGGCTAAATAAATAAATGTTGTAAAGTAAATTGCAGAAATTAAATTGACACAAGGCTTATAGTGGTTCCGGGTGGTGTAATCCCTTAATCCACTCTTCTCCTGTGATGATTGGAGGAATTCACTATTGTTTTCACAGATACAATAGTATGATTGTCCTTGGCTTCCCAAGCTTCACAATCTACAAGACTATCACTCCTTGACTGCAACAGCTTCAGTGATTCAGTCTTCCTTTGGCTGTTCCTTAAGATTAAGATCCTTCAACAGCTATCACAGATTCAACTCCTTCTCAGATTGCCTCTGATTCAGTTGCTTCAGTTTGATGTGAATGTGATTCACACACTTGCTTGATCAATCTCAATTCTGAGTATGACTTTGTAGTTCTGATACTTGAGTTGATCACTAGATATGTCTTTGTAAGTTGAGAGAGAAGGCTTTTCAAATTGACAGAGTTTCTGCTTGATTTTTCTTTCTTGATCGTTCGTTTCCTTTTCCTGTCAATGCCTTCTATTTATAGCCTTGAATAACCTTGGTTTTTGAAATTCCGTCCGTTGGCTATATTAATGAGGGAATTACACTTGATTTTATTCTTGATTCCCCCTTAATTGTATTCTCCTTGATTTCAGTGATCGGATTCTTTCTTCAAACATATAGCAGAAAATCCGTCCTTGATTGATCCTTTAATGATTTGTGCATTTAATGCATGATCTTCTGAATCTTCATCGTATATCAAATCTGATCTTGTAAATGTCTCTTCGCCGTTTTTAGAACGGTCGAGTGAGCCTTCTGACTTAGCCGTTAGTTCTTTCTTTGCTGTTTTGCTTTCTCTTTGCCGAAAGTCAGTTTACTCAGCCGATTCACTCGTTTCCTTCTTTGTTCTAGTTTTTGGAGAGTCTTTGTACTTCACTGATCCTTGATTTGGGTGAGACCAAAGTGTACACCATATTTGAACATTGAGTTTCATCACTTAAAACATAACTTAGACTTATCCAAGGTCATCACAGACTTCCTTGGTTATAAGTCAGACCATAATGTCTTTATACTTCTCTGCGGGTGCTTGGCTGGCTTCACTATGCTGAATATCTGTCCTTGCTTTGCCGTCCTACCAACTATTACAATACTTGTCTGACTTAACTTATACAACTTGTCAGACTCTAAGTAAAGACTTATACAGAGAATTCTAACTTATTTCAGGCTTGCTATTACAGCTGGTATGGCCATCATCAAAACATAATAGAATGTTCCTAACAATTTCCCCCTTTTTGATGATGCCAAAACCCTCTTAAGCCCGAACATAAGTAATCAAAATTTTCATAATACACAACAGGTTAAAAGTTCAACAATTTTATTCTTCCATCATAGGGCAATAAGATATTGCATCTTTTTATTTAAGTGAACAAAGGCAAATGATAAGATGAATTGAATTGAATTAAGCAACAGGTAACTGGTTTACTCCTTCATTTCTTCAAACCTGATGCCCTTGCCTTTGCTGTCCTCGCCTTTGCTGCCCTTTCTCTTTCCACTGGAGCTTTCCACATTTCCCTTCCCACTGGGACTCTCAGGCTTTGAGTTACCTTCCCCCTTTGTGGCAGCATCAAAACGTGCCTCAAGGTCTGCAATTGCCGCGTCAGATTCAGGGAGAGGCCCATACTTTCTCTCCAGTATTTTGTTGTTGGCTTCACAAACTTTGATGAGAAAGTCCAGTTGCTTGCCGAATGCTCCATGATCTCATCCGATGCTGAATTTTGGATGTGTGAGCATTGAGGGTGTCCACCAATGGCTTGAGATTGTTGTCAACCGTCTCTCGCATGGAATTCAAGATTGGTTTGGACATGGTGAGGGATGAGGTGTTGTAAGTTGCAAATTAAGTTTCCTTGTCTCTCCATGACCTCATCTTGGATTTTGATATGGCGATGAGGGCCTCAATCTTGTGATTGAAGGAGGTTGCTTCACTCCTTAAGGCAGTCTTCAGATTTTGCCTGCTGTAGTATTTCCTTTCTATGTCCACAATGAGGGGTTGAATGTCCAGATTGAAAACTCTTTATGGATCAATTTATTCTGGTGCCACATGGGCATTCTTTTCACCCTCATCACTTTCATCCTCATCATCTTCACCTTGCTTCTCCTCACTTTCTACTTCAACTTCTTGCTCTTCCTTTTCCTCTTCTTCCTTTGCATCTTGTGTTCTTCTTTTTCTTCCATCTGCTCTTGTTCTGCCTCATTAGACACAGGGTCATTTAGAGGTTGTTGTTGAGTGTGGACTGCTTCATCTACCACTGGTCCCCCTTGTGCAATTGTGGGGGAGTTGACAAATTCGGCTGAGTGAGCTTTATCAGCTGGCTCACTTGGCTGGTTGTCAACTTTGCCTATGCTTTTGAAAATCACTTCCTGGAGAGTCAGTTCATCATCAGAAATCCCCAAATATTCTTGATTTGTTTCAGGATTTCCTCTTTCTGAGTGGTCATCCTCTGACTCATCCCATTCATCTTGTATCTCCTCCTCATCAGATGAGGTGAGGCGGTATCCTTCTTCACCTTATTCCAGGTAGGTGACTCCTCTCGGCGCGTTTCTTCTTCTGCTGCTGTGTCATCGCTGATTGTCACAGGCTCATCCAAATTGCTGGTGTCAGGCATATTGGTCTCCTCTTGTGCCTTTTGAGATCTGGTTCTTCGTCCCACTCCTGATCTACTGCCTTCAGGTTGCTTTCTTTTGCTCCCAGCTATGGGTTTGGGTTTTAAGGAAGCCTTGATGTAAGTAAACATCGTCTTGGATTTGTGTGGAGACTGCAAATTTGTGGGTCGTACTTTCAACTGATTGAACAAGTGTTGAAGAGGGAACCCATATGATTTCTTCTCCCAGAAATCACCCTTTTTCTGCAAACCCTTGCCTGGTGCAGTGATGGATAGATCGATTTCCTTTTGAATTTGATCCTTCATTCGATTGAACACAAATGTTGCCCAGTCAAATTTGATGCGATTGTAGATTATGGCCATCAGTTTAATTCGTACCTCAGTCGGGTTTTCCATTGACCCTTTTCTGCCTTCAATATTTTTGGTGATAACTGGTGCAAACTCAGCAAACGGAAGTTTGAGCGTTGATCTGGGTAGATTGTATGTTTTGCTGTTTTTCTTTGGACTTTTGGCTATTTCAATCAAGAACTTTGCAATGTCAGTTGTCACAAGCTTGACATTAGCCTGTCCTTTCAATGGAAGGTGCAGGTAACGGTTGAGTACACCTGGTGTGATGATTATTTCTCTTCCAAAGATTGAGCTTTGGATGCGATCAACTTCAGTCTTCTTTGTGCTGGGCACAAAGTTGGCGTTTTTCCAAAATGCTATCAGATTTTCATAGCAGATTCCAGTTATTGGAGGATTTAGGAAGGTCATCAGCCCCAAATTCGAGCAGCAATCAACCAGACATTGAGCTTTTGAGTCATTGTCACAAAATGAGAGATAGTGCTCAGGTTTGAAAAACGAGCCGGTTATGATTGATTTTTCGTAGTATTTTTCAGTAGCAGTGATTTGGGAGGATGAAGCCATTGATTGGTAGAGGAAGATTAGAAGAGTATATCTTGAGGTTTTAGTGAGAAAAAGTAGGGTTTGTAATTTGCAGGAGTATGTAAAGATTTCTGAACATCTCTAAGTCTTGTTTTTATAGTGTGATTTAGGTAGTGTGAACGTGGTTTTGAATATGGAAGGATTTTGTGGCGTAATGGCGTGATTTTGTGTATGAAAATCGCGATATTCGAGTGGAATGGGGGTGTGGTTTGAGGCAAGTAATGATAAAGCCCGGGAATCGAGGAGTTTATAATTCGAAAAATAATATAATTACCTCCATGATCATATGTTGATCGCCACGTGTGTACAGAATAATCCTCCATAATTTCCTTATTCTCCACGTGTAATCAGAATTGATTTTGTTCACACTTTTAATTTGCCCAAGTCTTTATTTCGGTGAAGTGCCTTCGCTGGTCACTTAGCCGTCCCAATAGGTTCTTCACTTAGCTGCGCCATTTGACTGTTCCTAACAATCAGTTAAGTTACCTTCGCTGGATACCAGTGCCTTACTTGCAGCATCTCCTGTAACGGCAAAGGTCGTACCGATTAATGAAGTCACTTAGCCGATTACTCCGCTTAGCCGTTTGATACTTATTCAATTTCAATCATTCCTAACTCAGTTCTTAGCTTACTGAATCTTTCATAACTGAGTGGTTTAGTGAAGATGTCAGCCAATTGATCTTCAGTGGGTATGTGTTTTAGGATGACATCCCCCTTTTCAACATGGTCTCTAATAAAATGATGTCTTACATCAATATGCTTTGTTCTTGAGTGCAATACTGGATTTTCTATAATAGATATTGCACTTGTGTTATCACACATGATTGGAATTGTTTTCTCTTCTACTCCATAGTCCCTTAGCTGTTGTCTTATCCACAGTACTTGTGCACAACAACTACCTGCTGCTATATATTCTGCTTCAGCTGTTGATGTAGATATGGAGTTTTGCTTTTTACTGAACCAAGAGACTAGTCTGGTTCCTAGCATTTGGCAAGTTCCAGAGGTGCTTTTTCTATCTATTTTGCATCCAACAGAGTCAGAGTTTGAATATGATATCAATGTAAATCCTCCATCTTTTGGATACCAAATACCAACATTTATAGTGTTTTCAAGTATTTGATTATCCTTTTAGCTGCTAGAAGATGTGATTCTTTTGGTTGAGCTTGAAATCTTGCACACACTCCTACTGCAAATGCTATGTCAGGTCTGCTTGCAGTTAAGTATAATAATGATCCAATAATTCCTCTATACATTTTCTGATCAACATCTTTTCCTCCATCATCTTTTCCAAGTATGACTCTGGCACACATTGGTGTGTCTGCTGTGCCACTTGTATTTATCCCATACTTGTGTATCAAATCTCTTGTATACTTTGCTTGACTAATGAAAATGCCATCCTTCATTTGCTTTACTTGAAGGCCAAGGAAGTAGTTTAATTCTCCCATCATGCTCATCTGAAATTTTCTCTTCATCAGGTTTGCAAATTTCTCACACAGTTTTTCATCCTCTGATCCAAAGATTATATCATCAACATAGATTTGTACTAGCAATGTGCTTGCTCCTTCCTCCAGTTTAAAAATAGTCTTGTCAATAGTTCCTTTGTTGAATCCATTCTTGATCAGAAACTGTGACAATGTTTCATACCAGGCTTTAGGTGCCTGTTTGAGGCCATAGAGGGCCTTCTTGAGTTTGTATACTTTGTCTTCTTTTCCTTTAATTTGAAATCCAGGAGGTTGTTCTACATAAACTTCTTCTTCCAAAAGTCCATTTAGGAATGCACTCTTTACATCCATTTGATAGACTTTGAAGTCTTTATGTGCGGAAATGCTAGAAAAAGTCCGATTGCTTCCAATCTTGCTACCGGAGCAAATGTTTCATCATAATCTATTCCTTCAAACTTGGGAATAGCCTTTTGCAACTAGCCTTGCTTTGTTTCGACAACAGCTTCCTTGCTCATCCATCTTGTTCCCGAATACCCATTTTGCACCAATGATGTTGGCCATTTCGTGTCTGTCAACTAGTTCCCGTACTTAAATTCTTTCAAATTCATTTAGTTCTTCTTGCATGGCTGTGATCCAATCTGCATCTTGGATTGCATCATCAATGGTCTTGGGTTCCACTTGTGATAGAAAGCAAGTTAGCATGTGCTCCAGTTGTCTTCTGGTTCTGACTCCTGTGTGAATATCTCCAATGACTTGTTCTTCAGGATGGTCTCTTAGCCAATTTAGGTCTGGTTGAAGTTGATCTTCACTTGGTGCTTCCATACCTTCATGCTGAGCAAGAACTTCAACTTCAGGTGCTTCATCTGGTGTATTGGTATGTGGCTCCTCTTGATCTTCAAGATGATGATTCAGGATAGTAGTTGGTATGGTTGCATTTGTATAGATTTCTCTCTGTGGTGCTTTCTCTTCTTGATCTTGAAGATCTTCACCATTTGTATTTGGTTCATCAAAAACCACATGTATTGATTCTTCAATCACCAAAGTTCTTTTATTTAGTACTCTGAATGCTTTGCTGGTGTCTGAGTATCCCATGAAGATTGCTTCATCGGCCTTCTCATCAAAGGTATGCAGTTGATTCCTGTTTAAGACAAAACATTTTGATCCAAACATATGAAAATATGAGATATTGGGTTTTCTACCATTCCATATTTCATATGGAGTTTTTCCATGATGTTTGTTCATGATTGATCTGTTTTGTGTATGGCATGCTGTGTTGGCTGCTTCAGCCCAAAATCTCTTTGGTAAACATGCTTCTGCTATCATTGTCCCGATCGCTTCCTTGATGGTTTTGTTTCTTCTTTCGCAACACCATTTTGTTGTGGAGTTCCCTGCGTATGAGATACTTGATGTAATACTCCATTTTCTTCACAATAGGTTCGATAATTTCATTTAGAAATTCAAAGTGCCTCTATCCGATCCGATCTTGATAATCTTTAGCTCTTTCTCATTCTCGGAGTCTTCTCAACAAATGCGCGACTTTCTTGAGTGTTTCTTTCTTCTTGTTCATGAAAATGGTCCATGTGTACTTTGAGAAGTCATCCACCACTACAAGAGTGTATTTCTTACCACTCACACTTACTGGTGTGACTGGTCCAAACAAGTCCATGTGCAGCAGATGTAGAACTCTTGTTGTAGATTGATGAGGCTTTGACTTGAATGAACTTTTTATTTGTTTTCCTTTTTGACAAGCATCACATAGACTCTCTTTCTTGAATGTGATCTCTGGCAGGCCTTCAACTAGCTTGCTCCTTGATAGTTTGTTGATGGTCTTGAAATTCAGGTGATTTAATCTTCTGTGCCAAATCCAGCTTGTTGATTGTTTATTCTTGACAAGTAGGCATGTTTCTGCCTTGGCTGTTTTCCAGTCCACCACATACATGTTGTCTTGTCTTCTACCCGCAAGAACTACCGTGTTGGTTTGATCGTGAATCACTTTGCATCCTTCTTTGTTGAAGTGCACATTGTAGCCTTTGTCACGAATTGACCGATGCTCATCGATTGAAGTTAAGTCCCTTGACATATGCCACATTTTGAATCTTTAGATTGTTCTTGAGTATTGTGCCTTCCCCCTTAATCTTGACAGGGTTTTCTTTACCTCCAAATGTGACTTTGGGTCCATCAAAAGCTTTGAAGTCAGTGAGCCATTTCTTGTTTCCTGTCATGTGTCTGGAACATCCACTATCTATGTACCAGACATCCTACAAAACAGATTAATTAAGTTTAGGTACCCAACACTGTTTGGGTCCATGCTTGTTAGCGATCATGCCTCCCATACCAAGGGTGTATCCAAAAGGTCTTCTTTTTGGATAATTGAAGTCATCAACTTCATATGTATAAGGCATGGCAGAATAGCTTCTAGTATTTTTACTGAAGGTATTCTGATACTTTTCTCCACCTTTTGGTGCATTTGCATCCTTCTTTACTTTCCAATATGCAGTAGGAAACCTTTCTTGCTTCATGTGTCTAGGAACAGTTTGGTTTTTCTTAAACTTATGATGCATTTTGTGGAATGGTTTCCTCTTGTATTTTGGAGGTGCAACATTCCAATCATCCTCTGAAGGGTAAAGTCTGCCTTTTCCTTTCAGATGGCTGTGGTTCTTGATTGACTGGAAGGAGGATTTAGTTTGTTGTTTCACTACACTGGGTCTTGACTTCACCGGAACAGGATGATCTGTTGGAACCATGATCTGTCCCTTTCTAAATTTTGGTCCACTAGTGGTCCTGAATTTAGAATGGTGTTGATCATTATTCCTACTTTCATCCTGACTGTTGTAGCCAAGACCAGATCTGGATCCAAACCTTTTTGAGGGTTTGTAAGCTGGTGCTTTTAGTGGTGCAGTGGATACCTTCACTGGTGAGGAGATTTTCTTAACTGATCTTTTAGTAACAGATGTATGATCATCTGCTTTTTGTTGATCATTTAAGTAGGTCTCCTTACTAGTTAATTCAGCTTTTGCTTCATCCAGTTCTTTCTTTAACCTCTTATTCTCTTTTCTTAGATCCTTGCATTCCTTTTCCAGAATTTCATGATTCTTTTTCAATTTCATCAAATTTAGTCATGAGATTTTGGACTAGGTCTGCTGTATCTAATGGGAGACTAGAGGATTGTGCAGTGTTAGATGTGGATGCATTAGATGAAGAACGGAACTAGATGTTACCTCGCTTCATCGATTCTTTAGCCATTAAACATAGGCTTGTTTCCTCGTTGTCCGAGCCATCACTTTTATCTTCATCCAATTCTTTGGTCATGAGGCATAGGCATGCTTTTTCATTTTCTCGAGTTTGTCTTCTTCATCACTATCATCCGAGTCATTGTCGGATGATTCTTCATGCTTTTCACCGCTTTGGATTCTCGCCTTAAGTGCCTTCTTGCTCTTTCTCTTTTTAGATGCTCGTATTTCTTCTTTTCATTATCTTTGTCATTTTCTTCGGACAATCACCTTGAAGTGACCTTTCTTGTTGCGGTTGAAGCATCCGTATTCATCATCTTTCTTCTTCATGTCTCTGTTTGAGCTTGACTTTTTGTTTGATGACGAATTTCCTTTGAATGGCTTCTTTTTAAACTGTCAAAACGTTTAACTAATAAAGCTACCTTGTTCTTTTAGTTCTTGTGTCTCTTTGTTGATGCATTCGGCAAAGTTACTTTCTTGGGGTGCGGCTAATGCGGTGATTTTTGTGTGTCTCTCGCCGGAGCACCATCTTCGCCGTTCAATTCGAATTCATGAGCTTTTAAGCGGGACATCGGTGTCGAGTGTCGGTGCTTGCAAGATTTGTTGTTCCTCGATTATCGATGTTATGATCTTCCATCTTTCGGTAGTCCTCTCAAGATTTTCAAGCATACTTCTTTTTGGGGATATATATGTCCAAGCCGTTGTAATTCATCGATGATGCTTGAGAATCATTTGTCCATTTGATCAATGGATTCACCACCTTCATTTTAAAGTTCTCAAACTTCGTTTTGCAACGAGATAATTTGTTTTCTTTAATCGCTTCGAGATCCTTCATTTATCAATGATAGCTTGTCCCACATCTCCTTTGCTGTTTTGCAGTCTTTAATTCTCATGAACATGTTGCTGTCTAGGGTCTTCAAGATCATGTCTTTTGCAACAAAGTCCAGATTTGCTCTTCTCCTGTCATCCTTGGTCCAATCCTTTTTAGGTTTGTCAATTTCCTTTCCTTGATCTGCTCCCGTGCCTACCACCGTAGTGATTGTGATCGGTCCATCATTGATTACATCCAAAGATCTCTTCATGAGTTGCTGCAAGATGAGACAGCATTCTTATTTTATATTCATCAAAATTGTTAACATTAAAAATAGGTACTTTTGACAAGAAGTTTGAGGAATCCATCAGTATAATTGAATATATAAATGACAGTGAATGGAAAACTCAGATTTGAAAACTGGCTTTGAAAATATGTGATCTCCTTGTTACCGAAAATTAGATCTGAATAGGTTCGATACAAGGAACACTGCTCCGATACCAATTGTTGGTCCCAGAGAAGGGTGAAACTATAGTCAGAGGGGGGGTGAATGACTATAGTGGAGTTTCAAAAACTTTTCTTATATTTAAAAGCTTTTAGGCAGTGGATAAGTCCCTTCTTACTATGTTGTTTTCAAATCAGTGTAGACAGTCACATATATAAGTTATGATGTAGGCTAAATAAATAAATGCTGTAAAGTAAATTGCAGAAATTAAATTGACACAAGGCTTATAGTGGTTCAGGGTGGTGTAATCCCTTAATCCACTCTTCTCCTGTGATGATTGGAGGAATTCACTATTGTTTTCACAGATACAATAGTATGATTGTCCTTGGCTTCCCAATCTTCACAATCTACAAGACTATCACTCCTTGACTGCAACAGCTTCAGTGATTCAGTCTTCCTTTTGCTATTCCTTAAGATTAAGATCCTTCAACAGCTATCACAGATTCAACTCCTTCTCAGATTGCCTCTGATTCAGTTGCTTCAGTTTGATGTGAATGTGATTCACACACTTGCCTGATCAATCTCAATTCTGAGTATGACTTTGTAGTTCTGATACTTGAGTTGATCACTAGATATGTCTTTGTAAGTTGAGAGAGAAGGCTTTTCAAATTGACAGAGTTTCTGCTTGATTTTTCTTTCTTGATCGTTCGTTTCCTTTTCCTGTCAATGCCTTCTATTTATAGCCTTGAATAACCTTGGTTTTTGAAATTCCGTCCGTTGGCTATATTAATGAGGGAATTACCCTTGATTTTATTCTTGATTCCCCCTTAATTGTATTCTCCTTGATTTCAGTGATCGGATTCTTTCTTCAAACGTATAGCAGAAAATCCATCCTTGATTGATCCTTTAATGATTTGTGCATTTAATGCATGATCTTCTGAATCTTCATCGTATATCAAATCTGATCTTGTAAATGTCTCTTCGCCATTTTTAGAACGGTCGAGTGAGCCTTCTGACTTAGCCGTTAGTTCTTTCTTTCTGTCGTTTTGCTTTCTCTTTGCCGAAAGTCGGTTTACTCGGCCGATTCACTCGTTTCCTTCTTTGTTCTAGTTTTTGGAGAGTCTTTGTACTTCACGATCCTTGATTTGGGTGAGACCGGTGTACACCATATTTGAACATTGAGTTTCATCACTTAAAACATAACTTAGACTTATCCAAGGTCATCACGGACTTCCTTGGTTATAAGTCGACCATAATGTCTTTATACTTCTCTCTTGGTGCTTGGTGGCTTCACTATGCTGAATATATGTCCTTGCTTTGCCGTCCTACCAACTAGTACAATACTTGTCTGACTTAACTTATACAACTTGTCAGACTCTAAGTAAAGACTTATACAGAGAATTCTAACTTATTTCAGGCTTGCTATTACAGCTGGTATGGCCATCATCAAAACATAATAGAATGTTCCTAACAGCTTTACCGTTGATGAACAGTTGCTTTCACTAGTGTTTGGCTTGGACATAATCGGAGGATCTTCATCTCTCACTTTTGGAAATGAAGAAAAAGACAAGCTTTGGAGTGTTACGGCAATCAACAAAGAGGAAAATAACTTCATCGGATCCATCTATCAGCAAAAACAAGAATTCGCATTCCTGACGATTCTTCTGACCAAAAATGTCATTGGTCATGCCAGAAATTTCTACACTCTCTCTACAGATAAACTAAAGCTGATATATGCTATTTGGTTTGAAGAAAGATTTAATTGGAACAAATTTGTTCTCAATCAATTGATAAAACAAATTTCAGATGAGAAAGGAAGAGTCAAAGAAAGAAAAGCCACTGGAGAAAAGCGTTATTGAAAAAAGGATTTACTTATCCAGTTCAAAAGATACTGGATCATTTCTCTATTTCAACGTCCACAAGAACATAAGTGGAACACAAGCCAATGTCCACTGGAGTGAAGAAAAGGAAGATTGTTGTAGAAGAATCAAGTGAAATCTCATATTCTAGTTCAAGTGAAACTGTAAGATTGGATGACAGAACTCTGAGAAGACAGAAAAGGATGTGGAACAAGCTTCAGGCAGAGAAAACTGAAACTGAGAATGTAATTCAAATTGAGGATGAAACTGAAGAGAGTGAACAGAATGAAACTGAGGAAAGTCAAACTGAAGAAAGCGAAGGAAGCGAGATTGATGAAACTGAAGATGGTGAATCTCCAACTGAGATGCATGGAGAGTACACTGATAAACAAAGGGAAGCTTTGGAAGATGGTGAATTTTGCCAGGCTGAGTATGAAAAAGAGCTGTCAATTCATGATACTCATTTCTATTATCCTCAGCCCAGCACCTCATCTCAAATCCATGAAGCATCCACAAGCAAGTCTACACCTGAAACATCTCAGCAACAATCAACTGAAACAATTGAAGAAAAATTGGGTAGATTGAAAGAAATCATTGAAGGCGTGATGCTAACTCTACAGCAGAGGCTTTACAATCTACATGACTTCATTGGAAGATCTCATTACTCAGGTTTGAATGAATACTCCAACCTCATCACCCTGCATATGTTATTTGAAGAATGCTATCGCTTATCTTCAAACAAGGAGGAAGATGAAGCTGGTGATGAAGTTAAAGGTAATGCTAAATCTGAATCAGCTGAAGAAACTATGCCAAACAGTTGGTGATAGAACAAGACAAACAAGTAGATGCTGATCTACTTACAATTCAACAGAATGGAGAAGTAGTTGATAGTTTGATTGAAGACCTGATCGCGGAAGAAACCTTCAAAGAAAGAAGAACTGAGGAAGATGAAGAGACCTCGGTTAGAGTTGTGATGAATATCAGAAGAAAACTTGCAATCTATATCAGACTGAAAGAACGTCTAAATTCAGTAGAAGATGAAGAGACAAAAACTGAGGGGGAAGATGAAAAGAAACCAGAAAGGAAAGCTGAAAAAGATAAACTTGATCTCATCTCAGAAGAAGAGAAAATGATGAATGAGGAGATCAAAGAGATCTTGATAAAGCTCAGGAATCAAGATAATGAAGAGGCTAATCAGTTGATCGGTGAATATCTAGAAATCAAGCCTAGAGATGGCGAATCAGTTGAAGAAGGAAAAGAAAGAAGACTCCTAGAAACCAAAAGAAGTATTTTCCTTGGAGAAAAGATGTTGGCTCTTGAAAAATAAAAGTTGTAATTCTACTCAGTTTTAACTCAGTTTGTTTTAAACTTTATTCTTGTAATGAATTCAGTTGTTCTAGTTTGTTATCTTAATTTGATTTGTTATGATTTTTTGCATTATTCTTTTATTATTGCTTTTAGGGAGGGTTATGATACATCATCAAAAAGGGGGAAATTGTTGGATATATTATTTATGTTTTGATGATGATTCGTCACGTAATTAGACAAATCACTTACAACCCATGATGATGAAGTCATAACTAACTGTTATAGTGCATAATGGAAGAAGAAGCAAGAAATGGTTTAGAGAAAATGTATAAGTTCTATCTAGAGTCTGAACCTTGTATAGGTTGTTTCAGACAAGCATTGTAATAGAATAGGAACTAGGCGAACAGCTGAGTCACAACAAGAAAGCTGAGTCACAACAAGAAAACTGAGTATGCACATGAAGAACTGAGGGTTCAACTCAGTTATGCAAGAACTGAAGAAGATAAGTTCGGCTGAGGGTCACAAACTCGGTTGGCTTATCTAGAAGACCGAAGAACCGAAGGACACGGACTCGCTTACAAAAGATTGAAGAACGAGGTAGCAAACTCAGTTAGAAGCTGATTTAGTCGTGACTATAAGTCAGGATTCAGGCAAGTTTGTGGTGACCTGAAACTGAACTATAGATCATGTAAAACTGAATAATCTTAAAGACAAAGATTATCAGTTACCAGGAAAAGAAGAAACCGAATGGTGTACTCTGACTTAGTCAATTAAAGTCAAATGTTAAGTATACAAGGTACTCAGTTTTGAAGTAGATTAGAAAACTGAGTTAAGGCCTTGTTAAATTTGAATTAACCATACGACAAAGGTCGTACATATGAACGTTAGCTAAACGACAAGTATAACGGCTACAAGAGCAAGTGACCGTTACATCGCCCCTATAAATACACAAGAGAATCACTTTAAACAGAGAGAGAGGAGGATCAGAAAAAAAGCTTTACAATCACATATCCAAAGATCCAGATCCAGAAAAACAGATCATATATATCTAGAAAAGGGGAAGCCAACAGAATTGCCTTCAAGATTTCAAAGAAATATCCAGTAACCCATTAAGGGGGAAAGAAGGCATCTTGAAGCTACAAAGCCTGATCCAGTAAAATCAGACAGCTCACTCAATTAATCTCTTGATTAATTCTAAACCTAACCTTTGTGAAAAAGGGTTGGCTGTGCATAGTTTGAAGAGAGCAATTCCACCTTTCTTCATACGGTTGCAACTTGGTTGCCACAGCTGTTGGTTCAGTCTACGGACTGTGTTTGTGTTAGTGGTGAGCTGGTGAAGGAGCAATTCCACCTCCGAAAGATCAGTGTGCAGAATGAAGGGAGCAATCCTACATTTCTTCATTATGTGTAGACAGTGAAACTAGGGAGTCGTGAAGGACTGTCATAGTGCTAGGATTTTGTAACGGTTATCTCAAGATTCTAGTGATACCTCCTACACCACAGGAGAAGGGGAGACGTACGGGATTACACCACCTGGAACTTCCATAAACATATCTTGTGTTGATTTACTTTATGCATTTATATTCTTGCTGTGATTGTTTTAATTCTTGTTATCTTCACACTCAGCAAACGTCAGATACCAGTTAGCATAAACCGATACATTGAAAATTCATATCATTATTGACACATCTATTGCACTAAAGGCTAGTTTTATCCGCTGCCAGTTGACAAGACTAAATATAAGTCACTATTGACTTATACTCAGTTGAGTTAGCTGAACTCCGCACAAGTTAAGGGACAGGAACAAAACTGAACTAAGCATCAGTTTGAGTTTCGGAGAAACTCAGTTCCAGGGGCTATTCCAGTTCAGGAAATTTTTTTGGTGACAAGTTTATTCACCACCCCCCCCCCCCCCCCCCCCCCACTAAACTTGTGTTAGCCTTTCCAAGGGACCAACAATATATTTCAAGTTTCAAATAAACAATTAACAACTCCAATCTCAAAATATATTCTTCCATTAATGCGACTGCCTGCCTCCCTCTCCCTCTTTGTAGTCTCAACTCTCAAGTATTGAGAAATATATTTTCAATAATAATCTCTTTTATTTTTTGAAATGTTTTTTTTTAAAGAAATAGTTGACGCTTTGACTTTCAAGTTCCAAATAAACAATTGACAACTCTAATCCCAAAATACATTCTTCCGTTAATGCGACTGCAAGTCTCCCTCTCTCTCTTTGTCGTCTCAACTCTCAAGCATTAGAAAAATACTTCCAATAACATTTTTTTTTTGCTTTGAAACGTTTACAATGTTATTATTTGATTCGGAAAATTTCCTTTTTTTTACTGTTTTTTTCTGAAGGGCCAAATTTATTTTTTTGGTCCCGAGCTCAAATTTGTACATGTACGGCTAATACAGCCAATGAATGAATTATCAGTTGTACCCTTACAAAAAAAAAAAAAAAAAAAAATCACCACCTCTTGAATTAGAATTTTTAGGTGATACTCAAATGTTGCCGACAAAAGTTTTGACCTAGTATCATGCAAGTGTTGCGACGTGGCATACACATGTAACTCAAATTTTATTCAGTGATTTTATGCTAGTTTATACCGTCTTCGTCACAAAATATAAATTTGTTTGAACTTTTCCCACAGTTTAATTAAAATATAAATTCGTTTAAACTTTTCACACGGTTTAAGCAAGTGGATGAGTGATGTAAATTTTAAAGATTAAAATAGGTTTTAACTATAATTAATACAATAGTTTTGTAAATAGTTAAAGGTTGTGGAGGACTCTTTTTAATCTAAAATAGGAAAAATGACAAGAAAAAAAGATAGTGGTTGAGAAGGACAAAAACGCGCATGTTACTACATGTGTTACTACATGTGGTTGTAGTAACACATGTAGTAACAGGCACGTTTTTGTCCTTCTCAACCACAATCTTTTTTTCTTGTCCTTTTTTCCCATTTTGTAACTTATTTTGCCCTTCTAGCCCGCGACCCCTTGTTGTAAATTAATAAAAAAGGAAGTACATGAATTGATAATAAATTAAAAGTAAAATGAAATATAATACACAAAATATTTCATTGATATTATAAACGGATTTGTATTCTAAGACGAAGGTAGTATTTCATAATGAATCAGTTCTCCCGTGCACAGGTTTTAAACTAGTATATATATATATATAAAGTCGTCTACTTGCATAGTAGATAGGGTGATCTAGCGGCCCTTCCTATGCCAACATAATGAGCCGTTATGATTTTATACATATATATATATATATATATATATATATATATATATATATATATATATATATAAGAAGGTAAGGAAAGCTGGTGACGTGTTCCTTCCTCAATTTTTTCCCGCGTTCTCCGGACTTTTTACCCATTGTTTTGCTTCAAATTTATGTGGGCCTTTTATTTCCTTTTTTTCGGCCCATTTTCGTTGTACAGTTTGGTGCAGCAACAGCTAAAAA
This sequence comes from Gentiana straminea, assembly GCA_036785695.1. Lineage (NCBI taxonomy): Eukaryota > Viridiplantae > Streptophyta > Magnoliopsida > Gentianales > Gentianaceae > Gentiana > Gentiana straminea. Next base: position 4,492,519 of record JAVUPR010000224.1, on the reverse strand, counting down.
GGCCCACAACTAATTTACTTTTTAATATTTCGGTAATTTCAGGCTTCCTGAGTAAGCTTTGCCAAACGGAAAAAAATAAAATTATTGAAAGGAATCAAAAGCGTTTTCTCTACCGAATTTATTACCCGGTGTTTATCTCGAGGAAATTACACGGTTCAAATGGTTGAAAAAGACGTACTTTCTTTTATTTCTTTCAATCATGCGTCGGGTGTTGTTGCCGAAGTAAGATCTACGGTTGGATTTCTTCATGCTGCAAGTGGCTACACAGCGACGGAGGGTTGAGGCTGTCAAAGTCTTAATCACAGATCAAGACCTGTCTATTAGGACATATATTTGAAGATCATGATGTATTATCTCATGAGTATTTCGTTTATGCATCAGATAAACAAAAAAAAAACCTCTACCCTGCGTTTTCCTTGGTTTTCTTTTTGTAATTTGTGGTGTTAGATATAAGGGTTTTAATGTTCAGTACAATAAACACACACTTCTTCATAGTTTAGGTCTTGTGTTAGTTTTCTTTACTCATTGTTTAATTTAGAAACTCCTTTGGTTTAGTTGTGTTTCTGAAACTGGATTTTGCTCATTTGTTGCATTTGCATCAGGAACAGGTAAAAAAGAATCTGTTGGTTAAAAAGAAAGCTTTGCACGGTTTCCTTTGAAATAAATAATGACATGTATATGTTAATGTTCACATGCATGCCTTTGTAGTGTAAAAATTGTGTGTTGGCTTATCATCTTCATTGTGTGCTGCATTTGTAGAGTAAAAATTGTCTGCTCAGTCTCCATGTAACATATTAATCATTCCTATTTTCAAATTTGCGTTTCGTTTTTTAACATTCCTTCTTTGGTTTTTGTGATCTATTTTCAGGAAAAGAAACACTTGGTTTTGCGTTTTCTTGTTGCCAGTGAAGAATTATTTCGATTAATACATCAGGTATGTGTTTCAACTAGACCTGTGATTATTTCGATGCACTTTTTTTTATTAAAGCCATAGATTCTACAATGTCGTTAAGTTGTGAGGTTCAAGCTAAAAGTACCTTTGAGGTATGTATTTCCAATTTCTAAATTTTATGGGGTTTTATTCCCATTGGTAAAAGTTTATTCAAAGAATTTAAAATTATGCATTTTTTTCATTTCTTTTTGGGTACCTCTAATATTATGCTTTTGGTGTACATATATCTAAACCTTAGGATTGTTGTCTTGAAGGATTTCATTAGTATCTTGGCATAACGACCTTAAATGGAGAAACCCTTTTAGGTGTTGCTTCTAGGTTTGCAGCCATGGAATGATTGAATGTTATTACACATACGAGCCTTAGAATATCAAGTTTTATAATATTTGTTTGTCTTTTTGCTATTTGAAAGCTACCATCTTTTGATGCCTTTTAGTTGATAGTTGGAGTTGGTATCAGACATCAGTAGATCCATTCTTTCGAACAGTGGTATGTTGGAGAAGCATCCTTTTTTCTTATTTTTATATACAATTCTCACGATAATGTGTTTACATGTAGTGTTCTGACATGTACTATATCTTATTGCTTGCTAGGTGATTACTAAAAATGCTTGAAATGACTTCAAACTATGAATGAAATACTGAGGGATGCACGTAACATTGCACTCATTTGTTGTAGGATGTGGATTATGAGGCTGCCATGGACACAAATCAATAGCAAAGAAAATCTTCACTCTGGAGAAGGAATCAATTCTGAAATCAAGTTCTTTCCAGACATTTTTCTTGCTGAGAATGAGACGGGTAAATACTACACACTTGCTATACCGAATAAATGAATCTCATTTTTGCAGCTTTTATCGATGGAAGATCGAATGGTTGATCTCTGGTGTATACTAACACATAGTTCTGTGATAAAATTTCTAACATGGCTTAACTTGGCCTTGTTTCTTTGCTACTAAAATGTAACAGGTTTGGTTGAAACTCTATGCAGCATTCGGTTTTTTACGTGACTTCTTTAAGACATCAGATCATAGCCAATGGGGACGCTTCGCTCAGTTTTCTGAAATGTGGGTGCTTTCATTCACTTATCATGGCCAAATATGAGTTTTTTCTGCAATTCAGAGGCAGAAAGATTAGTTGGGGTAAAGTAAATGTCTTGTAAATAGTTTTTGGTTAATTCTAATTGACATGACTGAGAAATCTTATTTGACTATTCTAAGCTTTCTTGTTTCAGCTCGAGAAACATGTCTCGAAGGGAAGCGTTCATTATGATATGATTTGCTTCCATTATTATATTCAGTATCATTTGCACCTACAAGTGAGATTCTTTCTTCGGTTTTGATATTCTATATTCAATTTTCAGACATGTTACTTCAGAGAAAATCATGCTTCTTTTGATGATGGCAGTTATCTGAAGCTGCAGAATACGTAAGAGAGAATGGAGTAATCCTCAAAGGTGATCTCCCAATAGGCGTAGACAGGAATAGCGTGGACATGGGTTTACCCCACTTTGTTTCAAATCAGTTTGTCTTGATACAATGAACACTAATGGTTACTAATATCATGTGAGATGTTTTGTTCAACATCTGTTTTTAACTCAGGTTGATTGACAAATCACAAATGAAAAATGCCAAAAGGCATAAACGGTATGTATTTTTCTATTTTCTTTAATACAAATGATTAGTGAAATGGTTATCCGAGAAATTTACATGGTTCAGATTGTGTAAGTACACTTCCTAAGAGATTGCGTGGTTGGAGTTCTTCATAGTGCGCTTACGGCCTTTTACTCATCGCGTTCACATCAGTCATTAGGTTTATATTTTTTTTTTACATGTTTTGTGCTTGGTTTAGAGTATTAAATATTAATGGCAGTATGTTAGCCTAATGAAAATTCATTTATTGCATCAGGGACCTGTCAAGATTTTGCTGCGTCTGCTTCTTTGTCTGAGGTACAGTTGATTTCTTACATTATTTTTCGGCTATGTAAGTTAGAAAGAAGTTTTCTCACGGTTTTCCTCACAGATATATATAAATGATAGCATGCATGCTCTTTACAGCGGGATTATGTGATGTCTTGGCCTCTCCTATGAGTTCCATCATTTATGTATCTGTTTGTCATGTATATTATAAGATGAAAAACAGATGAGGCTTTAAGAATGGTAGGAAAAACAATATAATGAGGATTTTGCTACTTATAAGTTTGTTGTGGTGTCCAAAAGTCGAAGGTTTCAGTTACCCGTTCACTTTTGGATATACAACATGATTCACATAATAATGTTAATATTTTTGGGCTGGTGCTTGGTTCTAAATGTGTGATTCTTTGTAAGGCTTACATTTAGTACAGTTGATCTGTGAGCAGATTCTGTTCATGTGATTGGTCAGCACGAATTTATGTTCCGTGCCTGCTTTTAGGGTAACATATGAATAGTCTTTTCTGGTATTAATATGGGTTGGAAATGTCCATAATATGAGGATTAACTTATGGTATATCAGGTGCTGACTGCATAATGATTTTTCTATTTTTCATTAAAGCTGGTTTTTGGCGGATTACTTGATTCTAATATTTGAGTTCTACATGGGGCGTTTAGGGGTGTATGATCGAATTGGAGAACAAACGAGTGGTCTGCTACATCAAGTATTTTGACAAACTTATTAGAGGTGAAATGCCAAGGAATTACATGCTTGATAAGATTTATCTTTAGGAAGATGTGTTCCCTACTATTGATGCCCCTTTTGTTGGTTCAATAGTTGAAGCTTTTACAATTACCATAATAGGTGCCAAAGAAGCCGTTGATTTGAATAAGGACGATGAAGAAGATGTTCAATTCTTCACACCATCAACTAAAATCCCGATTGAAGAATTTCATATTCTCACACAAATTTCTTCTCCTGTTTGTTGAACTTTTGGTTATGTGCACTCGTGTAATTTTGGTTAAAACAGTTCCTTTCATCATAGTCATGTACAATGATGTAAAGTATTATGTTTTGTAAGCCACCTAAGTATCTAATTATGCGGTCACCTATTTGGTGTACCTAAACTCTTGTTTTGTTTCAACATTTATTAACATCCGATTAGTAAAAACGTATAGCATGGGCACGCCGTGCGTTGCACGGCGTCCTATTTCATTATATATATATATATATATATATATATATATATATATATATTAACACTTATCATAATAATTGTAATTTAACTACACTTCCTATGCGTCGCATTATTTGTAAGACCAATATACAAGTTAGGTATATTCTCAATATTATATAAATGAAATTGATGAACACTTTGTCATAAACCGGTTGTGATTAGTGTTCGAGTCTCGCTTGGGACGAAAAAAGATGCATGTGTATCTTAATTAAATCATTATATGAATTGTTTTGACCCGTCCCAACCCGTGTCACAGCATTATATGCATCATTATGGTTGATTATATATTACTGCACTAACACAGCTAGAGCATGCCAAGCCAACCTTATACCCCTGAATTCAAATCACTTGTTTAATGTGTGTAAACCCTTAAACGACGGTGAATAAAAACAATAGAGAGATACAGAACGACACATCCACATTTATAGGGAATGAAAATTCAGCAGGTCACAACATTGTTTGTCAAGTGTTGAAAAGAAAACGACATAAAAAGTTGCTGCAAAATCTCTCACAAACAACAAGATATGGTTCGGTTCCCAACTGTAAACACACACACCCACGCAGCAACACAGAACAATAACAGATAATGGAGGAAAATAAAACCTTGAAAACTCTCTCAAGGCATACACACAACACACCTAACAACTTCTTATGATCCACACAAACCTCGTCATCAAGCTGCCAGTATATCTAATTTCATAATATAATAATGTAATGAAATCCAGTAGAGAAAAGACACAAAGTTACTTGTTCCCTCCAATATCCTTCAGGCCACAAATCTGCTCCTCTCCCATGGCAGACATCACAGAAACAACCAAGTCTTTTCCCTCGGCAAACCCTTCCTTGATCTGTGTAAATAGCAACGCGCGCATATAATCACTAAAAGCATAACATAAATCTAAAATATCAATTTCCCAGGCTGCCGTGTTATAAACAAACCATGTGCGGTGTTAAACTTGTATCAAGAACAACAATACTGCCTAATATGGAATCAGTAAAATGGAAAGGAAAAAAAAAAAAAAAAAAAAAAAAAAAAAAAAAAAAAAGGAATATTCATCGGTTTTAAAGTGTAAGATATGATCAGAAAAAGGGTTTGACATTCACTACTTCTGATTCTACGAAATGCACTGATCTGCCAAAACGGAAACTCACCTGCTTAAGCAGACTGTCATCGGTTGGGAGCCTTAGGTCATCCTTAGTACCTCCATTGTCAGTCAGAAGACTAACCTGAAATATGTGAACTACATTAATAACCCAAAATGAATTGTACTGAAAAGAATCAAACCCACAGAATTAGAAGAAGTTCTTACAAAACCATCCTCAGAAATATCAATGAGCTGGTAGTCAGTGCGATTGACATGGGGAACCTGCAATTCAGATCAGAGGTTTAAATAAGAATGGGGGCTAGAGGAAGAAATGACAGCCGACCCTACAACTTGTAAGTAGCAACTGAATCTGGAAGCTACAACTAGAACATACATCACAATTGTGAGACGAGGGAACAATATCTTCCAGCTTCTTTCCATTGAAGATATCAATGGCAACAAAGTGACATTTGGCATGGCCGTGCTTGCCAGTCTTTGAAGTTGAGACTTCAACAACCTGAAAAGATTAGTGTGTTAAACAAAAAAATGGAAACGACACTTCCAAGTAAAAACAAAAATCAATATTCTTCATGGACACTACTACATTCAATCACCAATAACTCCAATGTTATGCTTGGATATAGAAGCTTAATGCAATCCACAAACCATTGACAATGTGCACAACACTTCAAACAAAAAGTCACCTCTACATTAAATATTAGCTTAACATTCCTCTTTAGGTGCTAATTTTGGGTGTGCAGCGCAATCCCATGTAAATAGCACAATATAATTGTTAAAACAGCAACGCTTCAATGGAAAAAGTGCAGAAAATTCAGGTGAACTTCAGATAAAATCAGGTGTAGGATAAGTGTAAAACTATACTGACATCGTAAAGCCTTTACAATAAAATTTTACTTTATACTTGGTACTAATTCAGCAAGTGATGGAAGTAGGGTGTCATGGGATCCTCCCAACCCCTCCCCCTCCCCCATTTTACATGCATATGGCAGACGTATCAATCTACTTTGTTTACATAGATGCAAGGCATCAAGACCTTGAGGCACCCCCCACAAACAATGCAAACCTCATAAAGAAAAGAATAAGAAAATGGAATGTCAAGGAACAGTATTCATATTGAGGGATGCAGATGGTATAGCGCTCTGCATAGGGAATTTCTTTTCCTCACAGTACAACACATCTTTCCAAACACCAAGTAAAATAAAAGTTCACTACTGGGCTTGCAAAGGAAAAAACTGCCCCACAATCTAAAACCAGTGCATTAATCACTTGGAAAATGCCAAAGAAAATACAGTGTGTGTAATTATACATACGTCGTCCAGAATTAACACAAAAGAGCCTCTGAAATATACAAGAAAAAGAGGTGGCTCATGATTCTATGTAAGAGCTAGTAATAAAAATAATAAATATATATCCCCGTGTATTGGCAAAATATAGATCCCTTGATCAAACTATCTTTCCTAATTTGAAAGATACTTTGTGGAACAAATGCCTCGTTTATCTTATCTTATTCTACCCAATTACACTTTCTTCCTCTCCCTCTGGCCTGTAACTCATCCAAACAACCTTCTCATCCCGCAATTACATTTTCTTCACTCCACTGCCTCTTGTCTCATCCCTCTTCCTCCCTTCAGCTACATCCCTGCCTTACACTACTCTTCAGTGTCTTCTACCCCCAATTACAATTTTACTTCCTCTCCTCTTCATTCTTTGCCTCTTTTCCCTTGCACACTGTTCTTGTCACCCACCTCCCTACCACATCTTCTCCCCCATCTCCCACCCCACCCCCCCTCCTTCCAAGCTTCTACTCACCATCCCCCAACCCATATCCCCCTTTCATTTCCTTCCTCTCCCTCATTTTCTCACTCTCAATGCTTCATATTCACTTAATCCCATTAAACAACACAAGTGATTCAATCAAATTTTCTTTTAACCTTGCTGGTGAGAGGTTTACTTGTGGCTCTTTTACTCAACTGCCAAAATATTAATTTCATTACTCATATCACTCCTGCGGCCTCCATTTCTCGCTCTTCCATAACCACTCCAACTTCAGGATGCGTATGAAGATTGATACTGAGCACAAAACCTCATTAGAAACCCAATCAATCACAACGATGCCCCCACAAACAGTCCTCACGTTTTTAGTGACTAAAGATTGTGGGCCAGATGTCTTGAAAAAGACAAAGAATCAAGATTGGAGGCATAGCAGTACTGAACAAACGGAGATCTAAAAACATATAAGTGCAGAGAAACATAGCCCTTCAATTATAATCAGAATAACAGAGCCTCGCAGATCATCATTTAAAAACCAGAACTGGAGATCTAGCAATTAGCATCTAATTACTGTAAAGTAAAAGATGGCATATCTCAGCATAAATTCATTCCGAACAATCAAAAGTCAACCATACAAATAAAGACTTAAAAGTTAAAAAAAAAAAAAAAAATTGATTTTAACCTTGCAAGGCCTGGCTTTGATAACGAGGTATCCGTTCTTACGGATGGTACCAGCCTGCTGTGGAAAAGTCTTGGAAGCACCGGCGTCAGCCTTAGACTCGAAATGATGCTCCTCGTCCGACATCGTTAAGGCTGAGAAAAAAAGTTGATACGGCGAGGTGATGGACTCAGAGAGAAACAAAGAAGCGGCGGCGCTATAAACCGGAAGAACAGAGACCGTGGTCGACGGGGGAATCGTACGCTTTATATATATATATAGGTAGAAGGAGTGACTCGGCGGATGTTATTAGGGTTTTCAGAGATGCAATGAATTGAGTGTGAGGCCCGGATGAGTGCACAGCCGTTCGATGATATGGATTTTATTTTATTTATTTATTTATTTATTTTACATATTTGTTAGTACAACAATTTTCCTCCTCAATACAAAAACTTACCCCTTTTAAAATAAAATAAAAAAATACAAAAACTTATTTAGAAAGCTGATACTGATTTTTTTTATTTTTTTCAGGAACTAATACTGATATTTAATTCAGTAATGCAACTAGTAATTATTCCAATGTGCTCCCGTTAATTACAACTTCCATAAAATTGTCTTACGTATGTTATTGATTCCATTCATCTTATGTAATATTCCGACTTTCGTAAAAAGGGCAGACGTGTCATTTTATGAAAACGTAATTAATATTCTTTTTCCGTTTCGTTGGAATTAAATCCTTTGAATTATAACGGTTTCGGTTTAATGGTTGTTTGAGGGTATTGGAGTAAATTCGGGTTTAAAATAATAATTAGGTTACGGTATATAAACGGAAGTATACCAAAAACCTAGTCATTAATCAAAAAAGCTCAGAATTTATCAAGGCAGCCGCACTCCATTCCCCTCGGGTAAGGTGAAACCGCTGTTGTGGTTTCGAAACCGTCAAACTTTCGATCCTTGATATCTCATTCGTTCCTCTTCCGTTTTCAGATCATAGCATACCGTTGGAATCCTCGTGACGAGAGCTTCGCATCGGTACCGGGATCGACGGCTAGTTCGAGTTTTAGGCGAGAAAAGGGTAAGGAGAACCCTTACGTTTGCGCTTTTTTGATTATACATTGGTTGTGTCGAATTCTTGTTGCTTTGGTGATCTAAATTGTGTTAATTTGATGCCTAAATGATGGGTGATGTTCTGGTATGGGTGGTAGTTTAATTTGAGTGTGTTTGGTCAGGAAAGTTTGGGTTTTTGTTTGAAAAACGGATGAATACGATGATGTGCAAAATCAGTTTCTGGAAAATCGCCAGGTCGGACGGGCGTCCGGTTTCCTGGACGGGCGTCCAACCTTGGACGAGCGTCTGGATACCTCGGACGGGCGTCTGAGGTGAAATTTTGATACAGGATTGAAAGGGGAAGGTCTGGACGGGCGTCCACTATTTTGGACGAGCGTCCAGGGACTTCAGACGGGCGTCTGGTCCTTCAGACGGGCGTCCACCTGGAGCTGGTCTTCCAGCTTTGTTTAATTTGGCTTTCAACTATCGTTTAGGGTTGTTTAATCAACCTTAAACTCCTTTTAAGTGTATTACCATCTTATGATAACACCTTTAAACCTTACTTAGGATAGAATTGGTCTCTTGATCATGATGAGTGGTGTCGGTAAGGGAGTGTTATCTAAATGAACTAGGACGGTTAGTTAATCACCTATTACTACACAACTTACTAGATAAAAGATTAAACATCATGTGGTCTTGGGTAGATCCCGAAGATCTATAGCGTGATGTGTGAACGGACGAAAAAAGTGAGTGTCCTATCGGCTGCGAGCCTATAGGCATCGCCGTATGTTCATACTATCGGAACCGGTGATTGTATCCCGAAGATTTCAATACGTTCCGGGGTTATTGTATCCTGAAGATTTCAATATGTCACGTTCCACCTTGATAGCATGTTGTAACAAAGATAAGCTAAGTAGCTATAGTTTAGGCATATTGGGAGATGTAACCTTTATGCGTAGAATCGAGTTTGTCTTGTCTTTTCAATTGAAATCTAATAATAAACTTTGTATATTCTAAGCTTAAACGTACTTCTCTTCCTTACTGAGTATTACATACTTACCCTTTGTGCATTTCGTTATATGTGCTTGGGGGTGAGAAGGCGGACGAGGATTACGAGTATTACGAGGAGTATGTCCCTGAGGAGGATCTCTGAGCTTGATGTTTCATTCCATGCACTTTCTTTTACATTTGAAATGTTGCACTGTTTTATATACTTTGTTCATAGCACTTTGGGATGACGTGTGTTCATCTTTATTTCTTATTTCATAGTATTTCGTTTGGACTTTCGAGGGACTTCAGTTGTATTGTTTTGATACACTTTCGACTTTTAGTACCTTTTCGTATTCCAGTATCTTTATGGATATTCATTACCCGAGCATTAAATTCCGCGCACTTTGATTGTATTGATTGTAGGCTTACATATATAAATGAATTAAATTTTATTTATATATGTGCCGAACGCCGTATTTCCGGATAAGGGCTCGGTATCCGGGAACGGGGCGTTACAGTTGGTATCAGAGATACGTGTTCCTTAGGCTTCTATTCCTTGAGTTTAACTCAATCTTATCTTTAGATCCTTAGTAACACTCTGGTTCTCTTGGTTGTCAGGATGAGTAGAAACACAAGATCGAAGACTTTGGCTCTTGGTAATCAGCCATCTGAGAGGGGTGAAACCTCTAGGGGTCGTCGCAGTTTGTCACCACCGCCTCGCACAGCTACACCTTCACCTGAGCCGGAGCAGGATCAACATCAGACTCCACCACCACCTCCTCCACCTGTGGTTAACCATGCAGCGTCACTTTGGCCTTCTTCGTATCAACCCAGGTCGGGGCAGTTTCAGCAGAGGACGGTTGTTTATCCACCACCAGTGACACAGGCACCACATCAGGCTATCCCTCAGTATGGTTTTCAGCAGCCACAGTACCCTCCGCCGTATCCTCCGCAGTACCCAGTGTATCCTCCTTATCAGGCTGAGCATCAGGCTCCGTACTACTATCAGCAACAGCCGCAGGTACCCCTTGGTCATTCCCCGGTCTATCAGCCTTTCAGGCCACCGGTTCAGCAGCAGCAGCAGATACCCTATGGTTACCCTCCGGTTTACCCACCGCTAGGCCGGTTGTTGAGTCAGCACCATCAGTAGATTGGCACACTAGGCTGAGAAGAAAACCGTATGCAAGATTTTTATGGGAATGTGGAACATGCAAAGGCTGAGGAATGGATCAGAAGTTTTGAGAAATCGTGTAGGAATATAGGTGTCCCTGAGACAGAGATGGCCCAGTTAGCGGTCGGCTTTCTTTTAGGTTCGGCCGAGTCTTGGATAGATGCAGTTCAGAGTAGCAGTGGCAAGGTAACAGATTGGGCGGCTTTTAAAGCCATGTTCTACAACGAGTACTTTCCAAAGAACGGTACAAGCGGAAAAGGCTAGCCGGTTTACGAAACTTGAACAAGGTAATCACATGACGGTGTCCCGACACAAATCGGTTCAATGAGTTAGGGAGGTTTTATCCGGAGTTGATGCAAGTGGAAGAACGAAAGATGGCCCGTTACAAGGACGGTTTGGCATATGGGATTCAGTCGGGCATGCTAGGCTTTACCGCAAGGAATATGGCGGAGCTACTGAATAAAGCCTTGGAAGTCGAGACTTTCAGGAAGAGAGCTACAGTGGTTGTTGGTAATAAAAGAAGCTTTGAAACAAGTCAGGGCAGTGGCGAGGGGGCTCCGCGCGGCGGTTCGGAGGTTTCCCGCACGGACGCGCTAGACCACCGGGTGGTGCCCCATCAGCAGTCAGGCCACCGGCAGCTAGACCACCAGTTGGCACTCCACCGGCAGCTAGGCCACCGGCTACCTCAGGTTGTTTCTTTTGTGGTGAGCAGGGTCATTTCTCCAGGAATTGTCCACGCAGGGCGCCCGGCGCTCGGGCGGGTCGGCCTAGTAGAGCGAGTCCGAGTAAGCGAGTGCGGATGTTTGCTTGTTGATGCCGAGAGGTTGAGCCGAGAGGATGATGTGATCACGGTACCCTTTATGGTTGCTTTGTTCTTTTGAGTTATTTATAGCATGCTTGGAACATGTTGTAACTTTAGTTAATTGGACAAATGCATGATAGGTATGATAAGAGTAGGCAATTTAGTAGTCGGGGCCTTATTTGATACGGGAGAGCTTCAATCACCTTTGTGTCCTCTAGGATTGCTAAGAAACTAGATTTACCTATGGAGCCTTTGAGAGATACTATGGAGATTGTTACACCCCTAGGCAAGGTAAATAAGGTGGTTAAGGTGATACCACAAGTGGATGTTCAGGTAGGACCTTATCAGTGTAAGAGTGACTTCACGGTCATGGATTTCTCAGACTTCGATGTGATTCTTGGGATAGACTGGCTATCCAAGAATTATGTTCACTTGGATTGCAGGGCCAAGAGAGTCATTTTCAGAGTCCCGGGGAAATCAGATAAGACTTATCAAGGGAACGTTTACAGGCCAGGCAAGAAGAGACATCCTATCATTTCCGCAGTCAAGGCCATCGGGGCATGTCGAAAGGATGTGAGGGCTACTTGTTGTACGCGGTGGATGTGGAACAAGTAAAACCTAAGTTGGAAGATACTAGAGTGGTCGAGAGATTATCCGAGGTATTTCCGGATGAGTTGCCGGGAAACATGCCGGACAGGGGCCATTGAGTTTGAGATACGCTTAGTTCCGGGGGCGGCACCGGTTGCCAAGGCACCATACGGGATGGCACCGGGCTGAATTGAAGGAGTTGAAGGCTCAACTCAAGGAGATGTTAGAAAGGAACATCATTCAGCCCGAGTACTTCACCTTGGGGAGCACCGCTTTGTTTGTGAAGAAGAAGGATGGCGGCATGCGGATGTGTATTGACTACGGGGCCTTGAACAATCGACTATCAAGAATAAGTATCCACTACCGAGGATAGATGATCCGTTCAATCGGTTGCGGGGGTCGGAAAGTGTTTTCAAAGATTGATTTGCGGTCGGGCTACCATCGGTTAAAAGTTAAAGTGGCGGATATTCCGAAGACAAAGATTCAAGCCTAGATATGGACATTATGAGTTCCTTTTTATGCCTTTTGGACTCACTAATGCCCCATCCGCATTTATGGATTTGATGCGGCGGGTCTTCATGCCTTACCTAGATAAGTTTGTGATTGTCTTCATTGATGATATTCTGGTATACTCTAGGGACGAGGCGGAGCATGAGGAACATCTGCGGATTGTTTTGGAAACGTTGAAGAAGGAGCGATTGTATGCAAAGTTTTCCAAGTGCGACTTTTGGTTGGACCAAGTGAGCTTCTTGGGTCATGTCATTTCAGGTGATGGCATTCAGGTTGATCCGGCCAAGATTGAGGCAGTTAAGAGTTGGCCTACACCGACTACAGTTTCAGAGGTTAGGAGCTTTCTGGGTTTGGTGGTTACTACGAAATTTTGTGAAGAATTTCGCAAGGATAGCCACTCCACTCACCGGACTTACACGAAAGAACACCAAGTTTGACCGGACACCCGAGTGTGAGTTAGCATTTGAGTTGTTAAAGGACAGGTTAACTACAGCACCGGTATTGGCAGTACCCGAGGTGTTCGATGACTATGATGTCTACACCGACGCTTCAGGGCAGGGTCTAGGTTGTGTGTTGATGCAGGGAGGAAAGGTCATTGCCTATGCATCCAGGCAATTGAAAGTACATGAGAAGAACTATCCCACACACGACTTAGAGTTGGCAGCAGTGGTTTTCGCATTAAAGACTTGGAGGCACTATCTGTATGGGGTCAAGGCTAGAATCTTCACCGATCACAAAAGTTTAAGGTATTTCTTCACTCAGGAGAATTTGAATATGAGGCAGCGGAGATGGCTAGAGTTCGTGAAGGACTATGACTTGGACATTCAGTACCACCCGGGAAAGGCAAATGTAGTAGCAGATGCCTTGAGCAGGAAACCAGTGGCTTTAGAGCCCAGTATTGAGACTATCACAACATAGGTTGATGATTTGCAGTTTAGCAGATTTGATCAGATTGAGGACTATCAATTTGCAGCACCGTTGTTGGCTAGATCAGAGTTGATGGATGAGATCAGAGCAAAGCAAGATGAAGATGCAGTTTTGGTTGATTTGAAGAGGGTTGCAAGAGAGAAGCCTACAGTTGGCTATGTGTTGGATCAGAGTGGAAATATGTGGTATCAGGATCGTCTCTGTGTGCCTAATGTTGGAGATCTGAGACAAAGAGTTATGGAAGAGGCACACAAGATTGCTTTTGCAGTGCATCCAGGTTCTACCAAGATGTACAGGGATTTGAAAGAAAGATTTTGGTGGCCCTCAATGAAGCTAGAGATAGCTAAGTTTGTTTCGAGTGTGACGTCGTCGAGAGTGAAAGCGAGCAGCATAGGAAGCCGGGCGGGATGCTTAAGTCATTGGATATCCCGAGAATGGAAATGGGAAAAGATCACCATGGACTTTATTTCGGGTTTGCCTAAGACGAAGGGTGGACATGACTCTATTTGGGTGATCGTTGATAGATTAACCAAGTCGGCTCATTTCTTGCCTTTCAAGATGAATATGCCCTTGGCAAGGATGACGGAACTATATATGGACAATATAGTGAAGCTTCATGGAGTTCCGGTCCATTGTTTCGATCGGGATTCGAGGTTCGTCGGTCGGTTTTGGCGAGCTTACGGGAGGCATTTGGTACCCGGTTGGATTTGAGTACGGCGTTTCATCCTCGGACGGATGGTCGGTCTCGAGAGGACTATCCGGACACTTGAGGATATGCTTAGAGCATGTGTCTTGGAGGTAGGCGGATCTTGGGTAGATTATCTACCGGTTGCAGAGTTTGCTTACAACTACGGTTATCACGCGAGCATAGGCATGCCACCGTTTGAAGCTTTGTATGGTAGAAGATGTAGGACGCCTTTGTTTTGGGACGACGTTGGGGAGAAACGACTCACCGGGCCGAGTTAGTTGAGCAAACCAAAGAGAGGGTTCGGTTAGTAAAGAAGAATCTGCAGATAGCCCAGGACAGGCAGAAAAGTTGGGCAGATGTCAGACGGAGACCGCTCGAGTTTGAGGTTGGTGATCGTGTTTACTTGAAGGCATCACCAATGAGAGGAGTTAAGCGATTTGGTCAGAAAGGAAAGTTGAGCCCGAGGTATGTTGGACCGTTTGTGATCCTGGAGAGGATTGGACCGTTAGCCTATAGACTTCAGTTGCCAGAGTCAATGTCCAGAGTTCACAACGTCTTCCATGTTTCGATGTTGAAGAAGTGTTTGACGAAGACAGAGGTTGAGTCTACAGTGGATCCAGAGATACTTCAGGACAACCTCGCTTATGATGAAAAGCCGATTAAGATTCTGAACAGGAAAGAAAAGATGGTTAAGAGGAAGATGGTTCAGTTGGTTCTTGTTCAGTGGAGCAATCATACACCTGAGGAAGCAACTTGGGAAGTTGAAGGTGATATGATCAACGAATTCCCGGAATTTTTGGATTTACCAGGTACGTTCTAGTTTCGAGGACGAAACTCCACTTAAGGGGGGGAGAATGTAATATTCCGACTTTCGTAAAAAGGGCAGACGTGTCATTTTGCGAAAACGTAATTAATATTCTTTTTCCGTTTCGTTGGAATTAAATCCTTTGAATTATAACGGTTTCGGTTTAATGGTTGTTTGAGGGTATTGGAGTAAATTTGGGTTTAAAATAATAATTAGGTTACGGTATATAAACGGAAGTATACCAAAAACCTAGTCATTAATCAAAAAAGCTCAGAATTTATCAAGGCAGCCGCACTCCATTCCCCTCGGGTAAGGTGAAACCGCTGTTGTGGTTTCGAAACCGTCAAACTTTCGATCCTTGATATCTCATTCGTTCCTCTTCCGTTTTCAGATCATAGCATACCGTTGGAATCCTCGTGACGAGAGCTTCGCATCGGTACCAGGATCAGCAGCTAGTTCTGAGTTTTAGGCAGAAAAGGGTAAGGAGAACCCTTACGTTTGCAGTTTTTGATTATACATTGGTTGTGTCGAATTCTTGTTGCTTTGGTGATCTAAATTGTGTTAATTTGATGCCTAAATGATGGGTGATGTTCTGGTATGGGTGGTAGTTTAATTCGAGTGTTTTTGGTCAGGAAAGTTTGGGTTTTTGTTTGAAAAACGGATGAATACGATGATGTGCAAAATCAGTTTCTGGAAAATCGCCAGGTCGGACGGGCGTCCGGTTTCCTGGACGGGCGTCCAACCTTGGACGAGCGTCTGGATACCTCGGACGGGCGTCTGAGGTGAAATTTTGATACAGGATTGAAAGGGGAAGGTCTGGACGGGCGTCCACTATTTTGGACGAGCGTCCAGGGACTTGAGACGGGCGTCTGGTCCTTCAGACGGGCGTCTGGTCCTTCAGACGGGCGTCCACCTGGAGCTGGTCTTCCAGGCTTTGTTTAATTTGGCTTTCAACTATCGTTTAGGGTTGTTTAATCAACCTTAAACCCTTTTAAGTGTATTACCATCTTATGATAACACCTTTAAACTTACTTAGGATAGAATTGGTCTCTTGATCATGATGAGTGGTGTCGGTAAGGGAGTGTTATCTAAATGAACTAGGACGGTTAGTTAATCACCTATTACTACACAACTTACTAGATAAAAGATTAAACACCATGTGGTCTTGGGTAGATCCCGAAGATCTATAGCGTGATGTGTGAACAGACAAATCAAAGTGAGTGTCCTATCGGCTGCAGCCTATAGGCATCGCCGTATGTTCATACTATCGGAACCGGTGATTGTATCCCGAAGATTTCAATACGTTCCGGGGTTATTGTATCCCGAAGATTTCAATATGTCACGTTCCACCTTGATAGCATGTTGTAACAAAGATAAGCTAAGTAGCTACGGTTTAGGCATATTGGGAGATGTAACCTTTATGCGTAGAATCGAGTTTGTCTTGTCTTTTCAATTGAAATCTAATAATAAACTTTGTATATTCTAAGCTTAAACGTACTTCTCTTCCTTACCGAGTATTACATACTTACCCTTTGTGCATTTCGTTATATGTGCTTGGGGGTGAGAAGGCGGACGATTACGAGTATTACGAGGAGTATGTCCCCGAGAGGATCTCTCGAGCTTGATGTTTCATTCCATGCACTTTCTTTTACATTTGAAATGTTGCACTGTTTTATATACTTTGTTCATAGCACTTTGGGATGACGTGTGTTCATCTTTATTTCTTATTTCATAGTATTTCGTTTGGACTTTCGAGGGACTTCAGTTGTATTGTTTTGATACACTTTCGACTTTTAGTACCTTTTCGTATTCCGGATCTTTATGGATATTCATTACCCGAGCATTAAATTCCGCGCACTTTGATTGTATTGATTGTAGGCTTACATATATAAATGAATTAAATTTTATTTATATATGTGCCGAACGCCGTATTTCCGGATAAGAGCTCGGTATCCGGGAACGGGGCGTTACATCTTATGATTGTCCTTGAGCAAGTTTTGTAGTATTATGTCATCAAGTTTGTCCAATAAAACTTTTCACGAAGGAAGTTATTTTATAAAAAGAAGTGTCCATAAAAGAAAAGACTTATCTTTATAGGTTAGAGATCACCAAATCAGATTTGTTCCGTGAGGAATCTAAAATTTGTATAGCAATTCAGATACAATCAACCATATTATATTACGTTATCGATTTTCTTTTTGTACAAAAGATAATAATTAGAAATAAAACTAAATATGTGAAATCCCGATTTTTTTGTCTATAATATTTTAAGGGGATTTTCGTCTTTTCGTAGAGTTTAAGGTTAATCAAACTTTTATTATTTTTCCAAAGACACCTTAAATTGAACGAGCCTCTGATTATCATATTAAAAACCTGCATATAGCCCTAGACATCATAAAATCCGTGTTTTCGGGGGTTTCAATAGAGTTTTGCGCCGTTGTCCCGGCCCTCTTCAATGAAAGCGCCCCGGTCAACATCTGCATGCTCCTAGTTGACTTTTCTCTCTTTGTGTTGTGGATCAGTGTGCTGCAATCAAACCAGATCAGGTTGTAGAAGCCGTTTTCACTTTGAAATCTTTTTTGAAAGTTAGATCTAATCTTTTCATAGTGAGCTCTTGTTTTGATTTTGGTTAGGTTAGATTCTCGTAATATTTATGTTAGGCTTGTTGTTGGTTTGTTGATTTCGCATAGATTGGAAGTTAATTGTGAGGGATGCAGGTTCTTAGATCTAAACAAATTAGATCTACGCGCAGCGGTGGATCACGATTTATATATTACAATACATAATTAAAGGATTTAACAACTACAAGGGGGTTAAGATCATGTTACCAATAGTAAGAAGAGAAACCAAGATCTTCCGATGTGTTCTCCAAACGGCGGTTGGTGGACACCCTTCTTGATACACGAGCCTCTTTGATATGCAACACCAAGAAAAACTTAGAGTTTTTCTTCTTCTAAAACCCAAGACAAGAAAACTAATTATTTCTCTCTTTTTTGCTATAGTGGTCGAAATTTGCCAATACAAAAGGCTTGGGAGAACTCTCTTTATATAGGAAAGTAAACATTGTCCTCCAATGATTTAATAATTAAGAGATAATTATTACATAAATCCTTTATTCCAAATAAAAGATAAATAAAATGATTATCCCAAACAAATTAGGATAAATCATGTTATTATCTAATATTCCATGAATTATCATTTAACAAATAAAAGATAAATCACAAATTAAATAATTATCCAAGAAAACTAATTCCTTGACAATTAATTAGCATGACATTGGCGCCACTTTGTAGGTTACTAAGCCCACATAAAATGTCTTTTATGTGTATTATATTATTTAGCCCAACTAAATAATATTTTGCATATCAATTAATTAGCCCAGCCAATTAATTATCACTGTGGCCCAAATAACAAGATTATTAGTCCGAATTACAGAAGCCACATCGGGGACCATGGACCTATAACCAGTAGCTCCAATAATTAATTATTCATCGAACAGAATAAGTACATTAATTATTAATTCCGGTATTACGCCACCATAAACCCGAAACTGAACTCTACCGATTATAGATGTATACTTATACTCAACCCATATAGTGAATAAGCGTCCATTGATATAATCACTACATACGGATTAACCCTCCATAGATCGTCCATTCTGAGTGGGAAGTCTCCGTGAACCCGACTCAGAATATCTTATCCTTATTTACCATTAACCCCCTAGTGATCAATTAGTTCACATATCTGACTAGTAGCTAATTAGTCTAACATGAATTGGGCCCATCGATCATTTTCTTAGGGCTAACAAATAAGGGGATCGTCTCTCTACTTCCCGCGAGGAAGGAATGGATTCCATGTCCGTGAAAATCGAACTACTCACTCATCTCGGAGATAGTGCCAATGAGAATGGCTTGGAACACATATTTAAGTGAACCGTAACTAACACATCAAACACTACCCCGGGACAAGCGGCACCACCGTGATCACCTCGGGATTAAGGTTGATCCATATATGATCATCTAATGATTTAATAAGATTCCTCGATTACGGAATTATACCGAGAAATACAGATTAAATCGATCCAGTCCTATATGAATGCCATCATATATAAATGCCCCACGTAGGTAGCCTTTACCGACAGTCCGGATAAGACTATCACACCCTAAAGTGTTCAGGGCGCATTATTTTTGTTTTAATCAAGAGACCCTAAACTCTGATTAAGTTCACCACGGACTAACAGTTTAAGTATATCACCGCTAACTCAATCCTCACGTGTAATCCATACACTGAGTTAAGTGGTTACATACAGATATACTTAGGGTTTGCAGCAGTGTATTACTTTACAAGCACAAAGCAAGTAATAAGGTGAGATAAATTCTGTCATTCATTATTAAAAACAATTACACAAATTGTCTTTCGGGCACTACACCTAACAATCTCCCACTTGCTCGAAATGACAAGCAACGATTGTTTTTAGAGCACACCCTTTCTCATCTTATTCACAACTAATTGATGTTCGGCTTGCCCTTAAGTCAAGGAGTTCTTCTTATCAAAAAATTTTCATTTGGTTGTTAAAGATTATGTCTTAATGTGTTTTTATTACTACTTTTGTTGAATTTCATTAAACTGAACATGATTACGTGTTGCCGGGTAGCTGTTACGTCAGGAAGTAGTTCTGCAGTGGTTGTGTGGGCCCCTTTCCCATCCCATCTCTCAGGAAAGCGCATGGGCCGATCTTCAGAACTGGATTCTTGCCATTATTTGACGTAAACTGTATTTTTAGAAAATTCTATTTCCTAGTTACTTTTCGATATAAAAAAATTATGTTTTTGTCTACGAGTAGTGGAGGTAGGTTGATAGTTTAGTGTTGTTACGGCCTTAGTATGCTCACGTAGGACAGAATATGGACTTTAATCTGAACTTGTATGCTTATATTTGTTTATAGTTAGTGACTTTGCGATGTACTGAGCGGAGCACCATGGGTCCATTAGTTCAATGTCGGGTGTATGACTAGTTGTATTACCCATGTCGTTCCTAAGACGATGTACCGATCAGGGTACTGTGACCCAGACCCACGTTGGATTTATAACCAGTCATATTACCCATGTTGACATGAACATGACAGACAAGACACAAACAAGACACAGTTAGTTGGCAAGTAAAGTACGGTTGGTAGTAGCTTATATAAGTTTGATCAGTAGACTAAACATTGTAAGTAAATAATTAATAAAATGAACAATTATGTGTAACATGGACTAAACATAGTTAATAGGCATGTTTTCTATGCATTGTTCCAAGTGGATTGTATAGTTGATTTCCTTATGTTTAAAGATATGCTTTTAAAAATGTTTTATGTACTCGTCAAGTTAGGTTTTCAATTGTTTTGTGACTAGATTGTATTGAATTAGTTTCCTAAATCCAATCGGGTTGGAACGGATCACACCGGGTCGGGTCAATTACATTCGATTTAGTTCGTGTAATGTTGTTATTATGAATTGATAACGACGGAGTTATCACAAATGGGTGAGGTGAATTTGACGGTGGACATCTAGCGGAAATGTGTAATTTTTCTGGTGGTGCACGACGGCGCTCAAGAAATTTATGAAGGAAATATGAAGATTGGAAAGCTGTAAATGGGTAAGCTCGACAGTTGACAAGTCGGTAGGGGCTATCTGCGTTTATGATTAATTAGATGTCCTTTTCAGGGTACAAATGTCACTATTTATAATGACTAAGAGACGGCGGTTACAAATAACAGTATTTAAGTACAATAAAGCATGATTAACTATGTGGCTAACGTGGCAGACTATGATTGGGTGAGTCTTCTCGTGACCCCTGCGAGTTTTTTGGCTCGTAACTGTCGTGTATGCTATCTGTTCTCCAAGTCAAGAAGGTTGGTCTGGGTTGACGGACTGCGGGCGGAGGGGCGAGTAGATCGGCAGCTAGTGCTTATCGGTCGACCAGTGGTAGGGTTGAGCAGAAAACTCAATGAACCCAATCCAACCCAAATCGAACCAACCCGAGAAACCCAAAGGGCTAATCTTGGATTGATTTGGGTGGGTTTGGGTTGGTTTTGAAAGACTCGCGTTGGTTTGGGGCACCATAATTCGTTCCCCAAACCAAACCAAAATGAAGTCAACCCCAATGGTTTGGTTCGAATTGGTTTCGGTTTGGATTGGGTTGGTTTTGGTTTAACAAGCCTAGTCTTTAAAAAAAATACGACAAAACCATCCTTTTTACCTGACTTATACTTTCTAAGAACCCAACCCAATTCAACCTAACCCAACCCAAGCTCAGGAAGGCGGAGTGAAGGCTTTGTCAATCGACGCCCATTGCCTAGACAATTCTAGGTATTGTAATGGAGTTAAGCGGGATAGATTATTCTGGGCCCAGTCCGTCTTATGAAGGGGCGGACTGATTGGACCGAGGACTCTATTCGATATTGGCCTACGTACAGGCCCAACTTGAATCCACGGGTTCGTTTCCGGGCTTGGCGTATTAATGGCACCCTACTTCTTGATCTCCTCATTGTACAAATGAAAGTCATAGAGTAAGGTTACATGTGACTCGATTTACTGTTTACCGAGATGACTGCAATTGAGCAACCTGCTAAGTTAGCATAAGGCTTGAGAGTGTAATCAGAGTGCCGTGCTGGAGAGCGACCGGGCTCAACAACATTTATGGCTCAAAATTGACTTTCTGTGAGGCGCCGTGCTGAAAAGCAAATGGACTTATGTGTTATGCTTTGAAGCGTTTAACAATATGATGCCGTGCCGAAGCGACCAGACTTACATTTGTCGATCTGGGTGAATGGCGGGTTGTTCGGCGTAGTGCTATGAAACGAACTAGCTGAGTTAGCCTAGCTGATGTTGCATTAAGTTGTGGAACGATTTGGAGTGTCGGCATGGCAGACATTCTTTGAATCTGCCCTGTGAGGTGAGCTAGCGAAGCGTTGCCTCGATATTGTACCCGATGTGACCATTGGGATATGACAGACCGCGTCTTCTTGTTGGTTAGCATGTTTTGATATCTGTACTATCATTATTACTCCGGATTTCGAAACAACGCACCGGCTACTTCTACCTCTATATAAGGGGTGGAATTCCAACAATTGTACACTTTTAGAAATTCCAAGTTCTCCCAAACAAAAATCTCCGGCAACTAGCAAGAACTTTCCGGCAAGCAAAATGAGATTTCAAAAACAAGGTAATCTCTTTTAGATTATCTGTTTGCGATCTCTTTTAGATTACCTTGTTTTCTGATCTGTTTTCCCAAATTTCAAACATTCCGATCTGTTTGAAGGCATTTCTAATAGGATATCAAAACAAGGTAATCTCTTCGAATTTGCGTCAATTTCATAGTGCAATCATGTTTTTCTTGTAATGAAGGTATGTATATGCCTGTTTTCCTGAGTTTTAGTGATTAAAAACACATAATTTCGAGATTTAGAATCTGTTTACGACTGTTTCTCATGATTTCCGATGAACAAACATGTTGATCCTTCTATTCCACACCTGTTTAGGCTAGGTTTTACTATTTTTTGACGAACTAAGAGTTTGGGGAGGATTTCAATGCTTGTCATAGTGAAAACCTCATCTGTTCCATTGCTTTTCCGGTAGGATTAGGGTTCCAAACTTTGCACTTGTGAAAATGGAGGGGTGAGGTGTCGAGATGGACGAACACGTTCATCTCGGACTGAATTCTGAGTTTAGGCGACTAACCTTCCACATCCCTCTTTTGTTTTTCAGCAATGGCTTTAGAGTCTTCAACTTGTAGTGATGAGGAGGTAAGAATGAGTGGATCCATGGGGCAGGATAAGGATGGCGAGTTCGATGAAGTGTTAGAGCAGCGCGTGGTAGTGCAGCCGATTAGTGCAGAGGCAGCCCGCAAGAAAGAGCTTTTAAATGAGCTCGATAAAAGTGTAGCTACCCGATGGAAGGAACCCGGACAGTTTGCATTGCCAACGCATTTATGGCTGAGTATAATATATCCGTGGACTACCGCTTTGCCTATTTTGATGGGAAAGTTCGATCTAGGATATACGAGAGGGAGGAGATCGACTATGTGCTGCTCCATTATGAATCAGTGGTTGTCAGGATCCGACCACCATTTGACCCCGTTTTCGTCCAATTCTTGACAACTATGAAGACGTTGCCCTACGACTTAACCTTAGGAGCACAAGGGTTATAATGGCATACATAGTCCTGAGCCGACTGATGAGGTATAAGTCGCCGCTCTCGATCCTTGGGTATTTCTATACCTTTGTCAAGAGCAAGAAAGGGCAAATCTTGACAACAAGTCCGCACAAAAAGGTCAAGATCTTCTTTTCTCTCTCGGAGAAGGTAAGAGAGTGGAGTAAACGGAGCTTGCGGGTATAATCTCGGGTTGGTTGGCCAATCTGCAAGTTCGGAATTAAATCGGATGACATATCCTCTATGAAGATGACCGCGTTGGAAGATGATGGGCTCCCGTTCAAGGAAGAGGATAAGAAGATAATGGGCAAGACTAACGAGCTCAAGACTCAGGATCGGGTAATTAGTTGAAGGGCTCTGCTCGATGCTAATACGCCCTTCTTTGCCTTGGCCGGCATACTTGGGCCAGACAGAGTGGGTGTGTAGCCGCTTGTCGAGGTCATTCCAATAGCCTGTGATCCAGAATGGTATGGTGAGTGCCATTTTAGAAGCATGCGCTATTTATGTGCGATCTATCGAGGTCGCTCCAAGAGTTAGGCTTCTCTCTGCCATGGTATCTTTGCATTTTATTTATCATTTTCTACTCTCTATACTTTGCATAGCTTGTCGTAAGTAAACATGCCTTGCATATAGCGTTTGGACTTACGATGTTATACTTAGACGTAATATTTTGTGTGTATTTGACGAGTTGTGTACTTTGCAGGTACAATGAATGCAACAAAATGCTGCATCAAGTTGCTAAAATAGGCTAAGCTTGTGGAGGCTGAGATATTTCGCCGACTCGCTACTCTCCCACACGTCCGGCCGCCGATTGTACTTCTCCGTTCCGGCCCAGCGAATGTGGCCCTAGAGGCGGATAATAATGATGTTGTGGCCCTAATAGTTGGTGATGTAACTGTTGTGGCCGTTCCTACTGCTAATGAAAGGCAGGCGAGGTCAAGAGTTGGGATTAAATTCCACATGCCTGCTGCGGTTAACCCTGCAACGGTTGTAACTTTAATGGATAGTTCTGGAGAGGAGGCTGACGAGAGCCTTCCTCCAATAAAGCTAAGGACTCAGAGCGGCAAGAGTTCTAAGGCTGCTGCTGCTCTGCATCTATTGAAGCCACTAGATCGAAAGTCTGGCAAAGCCGCTGTTGAGGTCGGCAAATCCGGTGCGAAGGGCAAAGCAACACTTGCTCAAATATCAAGAACAAAGTCGGCTCCAATTCCCGGCCAGGCCCCTGTTGGCTATTCGCCTCCGGGAGAGGGACCCTTCTGGTTGAGGCTGGCATTTTGATGTCTCAAAGATTTTAACGAAGGTACCTTAGTCACTGAGTCAATATGAGAGTTGGCCCCCAAACTGAAGAACCTGATATGGGGTCGGATTGACGACGTGGTTTGGGGCTTGGCCATGGGATTTCGTCGTGGGTCATAATGTCGGACCAGACCAACGACTACTTGCAGCAGTTCGACGACTTGGCTGGTATGACCGGTATCCTTATTAGTCAGGTAATTACCCTTTCTCATTTGACTTTATATTTATTTTCCTTTTAGTTAGGGCCAAAGCAAATTGACTTGTCCGCTTTTGGTCTTTTTCAATTGGCCACTGCTGTGAGACAATGCTCAAAGATTCACAAACGAATGGTGCAGGATAAGGGCACCATGAAGGACAAGCTGAACGAGACCTTGGCCTCGTTTGAAGAGGCAAACACTCGGACAGCAACAGCTGAAAGTCAAATTACCGAGGCGGCGAAACAAAACAATTTGGCCCTGATGGCTGCGAAGGAGGAAGCAGTCCGTCTCCAGTCTATCCATGAATAGAAGATTCAAGAGTTTAATTCCGTGGTGGATCAGATAAAGTGCGAGCTAACGAAGCTCTGGGACAGGTCACCAATGAGCATGAAGTTTCTGTCGGTCTTACTAAAAGCTGGAGGATGCCGAAGCCGCATTTCCGGGAAAGCTGAAAGCAGAGAGGAATGAGGCGAGTGCCGAGGAAAGTGTTTAGGCCGTTGCTGAGTAAAAAGACTCAAAGGAGCATGACGAAAATATTTACTCTTCAATGTTGAAAGGCTTGAACATATTGCGAGGTGCCTAATGCGGGGATCAGGGTGATAAGGCTCCCAGCTTGGTGCAGCTGCGGGATTGGATTCTTTTGGATTTGGATGATCCGACTTTGAGATTCTATCACTCCCACGTGCCTTACACCGAAGCGAACTGGTGAGCTTTGCTGAGAAGTGGAGGAAGAATGGGCAAGAAGTGTGGAACCCGCCCCCAACCGCTGAGGACAACCTAACGGCCCAGATCCAAAAATAAATGAACCCGCCTCCTTTAGAGATCCCTGCGGAGATGGCAGAGGATACTGCAATGCTAGAGTCAATGTTGCAACCTGCTCTGTCCACGGATAATATTGAGAATGAGGAGATCCAGCCTGAGAGCGACCAACAATGATCTACTTTTCAATTTTGATGCTTTGTAATTTACCAACTTTTGATCCCGCCCTTTTGAAAAAGAATATTCTATAATAACTTTATCCTGCTCAACTTTAATTTGGCCGTGCTTTTTGGCCTTCTTTAATTATTCAAACATTTGCTTTGATCTGCTAACTATTGAGCTCGGCTTTTATTGAATCTGCTTGAATGTTTTCTTGCATGTTTTTCGATTATGACTTTGATTTTTGTTGAAATTTTTTCAATCTTTCGAGTTCGTTGTATGTTGACGATGCTGGAAATCGTCGGGTAATAAATATGGGGCTGTTCTCCTAATGACAACCTGCAAAATCTTCAAGAACATGATGACAATGATGAAAGAGAGGGGGGGGTTGTTTGGTGGTGGTTTAGACTGCACTTGAGAAACTGTATCTCAAGCTGCCTACGTATCCAATGCTTGTATTGGAATCAAGTCTTCATAGTTCCTTAGGGATGATTTATATAGAGAGGCGTTATGCCCTAAGCCTTCGTGGGCCTTTGTCTTTGTTGGGCTTGGATTTCTTGTTCCCTAAGGAAGAGATAAGGATGATTTGATGTTGGTCCCTTGGAAAGGCTGACACAAGTTTAGATGGAGGGGGGTGTGTGAATAAACTTGTCCCCAAAAGCCCCAAAAACTGAATCTTAAACCAGATTGAGTTCTATCTAAAACTTGTGCGGAGTTAAGCTAACTTAGCTGAGTATAAGTCAAGAGTGACTTATGCTTAACTGAGTTAACCGGCAGTGGATTAAATTAATCCTTTTTATAAAACTTGAGTTTATCTAATCCTGTCAGTCCTCTCTTCCCCTGTGATGCAAAGGAAATATCCACTAGAACTCTTTGAGGTGGCCCGGTTACAAAAATTCCTAAACTTTCCCCCTTTCTAAAATCTTTCTTGATAGCTTAATTCTTAAAACTCCACACTTCTTCTTGTGGTAGAAGTGACCTATTTATAGGGGTTTCTCTAAAGGTAAAATGAATTAGAACGTTTGAATTTTAATCTTATGTCCGTTGGTGGTTCTGCTTGATTTGATGAATGTCAGTGTCCTTTCTGACATTTCTGAGCATCCAATAAAATGACTTGCTTCATAACGGTCAGATTCCTTTGTCAGCTTTTATAACTTCAGCTTTGAAACTGATTTCTAGTAAGCTTGTTAGTTTTCAACTTTAAGAGCATTAACTGAGTTTTTACTCTTCTTCGAAAACTCAGTACTCTATTCTTCATCTGATTATAATTGATTTAATCAGAGTACACCATTCTATATAACTCATCCAAGATATCTTAGGTCTTCATACAAGATCTATAAAATCAGTTAGGTCATCACAATCTTGCCGGAAATCTAACTTTACAGTCTCGGCTTTAATCTTCATAAACTGAGTTTGAACCCTCAGTTCTTCAATCTTCAATAACTGAGTCTGTGTCCCTCAGTTCTTCATCCACTGAGTTTGTTCCCTCAGTTTAGCAGCTTCTAGATAAGTCAACTGATAACGCCCTAAATGGTACCAATAATTATACTCTTATTCACCCCAAATTCTTCTCAAGAGAGGATATATAGGCTCGTTATTATGTGGAATATGTGTTAAATGCTATGTGCGTTTTCCAAGGATCGTAATTCTGCATTTCCCAAAGATTTGGTACTGTTTTGTCTCATTTTGCGTGTTTTATAGGATGTACCGAATCTGGAGCATTGGAGAATGGATCTGGACCAAAAGGAGCATATTGGGCCAAGTGATTGAAGTCCAAGAAGAAGTCTACTGAAGAAAACGGAGAAAAGTCGGCCCGGTTTACCGTGGTCTAGGGACGGTAAACTGAGGACTTGTTGGACACGAAATTGATTCTGCCGCCTCTACTTGGTCGGTTAGGGTTTTAAAGAGTCATAAGTCGGCTATTGTATCTATATAAGGCCGCAATTACAGATTATTGCACAAGTTTTAATAAGCACTCAATTATATTCATTATATATTATACAATTTTGATGAAATAAAGTTATTCCAAGCTTTTGAGGAGTTATTTCTGGTTTTCTCTCTTTCTCCATCATCTCTAGCTTGATTAGATCGAGCTAGATCACCATTGTTGAAGGTATGAAGTCTTGAATTTTCCTTTTTGTCTTTAATATGGTAGATCTGTTCGTATTTATGTGTTTTAGTTAATCTACATGTTTAAAAACCCCATGATTTACTTATTTTAATCGTATGTGAGCAATGTAGATCCATGACCCAGTAACCCGGCGGTCTATACCGGTTTACCGAGGCATTATTTAGAAAACCTAAAACTGGGATTCACTACAGCTACGTTGATCGATAGGTTGAATTAACAGTTGGTTAGATCTGGCCAATCTATTTATTGTAATCGTAAACTGGCATGAAATACGAATAGTGAAGTGCTAAGTTTGGACATAGTCTTGAATGGACCCTAGGAACGTGCTGATCACTGTCGACAGCTGTCTTGGCGGGTTAGCGGTATGAGTTAGCGCTCGATATCGGCATTTCTAGTTCTTTATGTGTATGGGCTATTATGGACCAACTATGGAGGGTATCTTGTGTATAGATTGTCTACTACCATTGTCGGAGTAGATAGGAGTATGAGTTGCACCCGTAGCTGATAATTAAATGAAAAGCCCGCTCGATTAATTTAAGGAAATTATGAGGGGATGTAGATGTAACGATTAACTAATCCAAGTTAGTAGATCAGTGAGAAGAGGGGGAGAAATACCAAGTTTCTTTATGTTTATTGTTGGTCAATGACAGCCTCTATGTTGCTTCTTAATTAGGTTAGAATCGTTTATAGTTACAGTTGCATTGTCTCTGTGGGATCGACCTTGACTCGCGTTTAGTATACTACGATGTACATAGTATTCTTCCTAGTAATATCGACGTATGTGACTTACATGCGATCAATTTTTTTGGTGCCGTCGCCAGGGACAATGACCAATTTTAAAGATAAACGTTTTAATTCTGATTAAGAAGTCATTTTTATTTTATTTTATTTTATTTTGAGTCTTGAGTCGTTCTGGATCAACCCTGTACTTGTTAAACTGCCAGAAGGAGAAATTTCAGGGCCGGTTTACCATGGGTTACCCCCGGGTTACCGAGGCCTAGAAAATTGAATTCTGACAGCCTCTGTTATTCTGTGTTATTCCCTGTTGATTTTAGTTAGTAGGTCCGCAACAGTTGGGATCATACCCAACTGAAGCGGAAGTTACTGACCTTGTCTTTGTTTTATTTAGTCTTTTCGCAAGAAGATCGGGACACTTCAGAGATTCGATCAAACCGGACTTGGTAAAGAGCAAACAAGTCAAGCAATATGCCTTGGACAATATTGAACGTCACACCGATTTCCATGTATCCTGGATCCGCCGTCAGGGAGCAATACGAAGCGGATAAGAAGCGGTTGGAAAAAGAGAAAGAAGCAATCGACCAAGAGCCTGAAGAGAACTTAAAGGAGTATAGCACGTATCGTCCAGGTGAGTTCCCTTTCGAGTTAATTGAAATATCGTCTTCGGATTATGATTCTGATGATCCTGAAAGGATCCCGACACGATGTTCTCTGAGCCCGAGGATTACCCAGACTCAGACACCATGGTGAAGTTAGGTGACCCTGGCACATTCCGACTCCCGATTTCTGTCAATGGCATATCAGTAGGATTAGGTCTCTACAACTCTGGATCGATTTGAAACATTCTACCTTTTTCCCTCTGCCAGAAGATTAAGCTTCCGGTCGTTATGAATCAAACTCGAACCATGTCTTTCATCGATAGAACTAGAGATATGCCTGCCGGTCTGCTTAGGAATGCACGATTAAGGCATGAGGGTTAACTTTTCCAATTGATTTCACGGTTATAGACGTACCAGAGGACCCTAGTGCCCCAGTATTGTTAGGAAGACATTTCTTAGCGACAAGTAGAGCAGTCATGGATTTTGATAATGGGGAGATCACTTTGAGTTTGAATAATGATGCAGTATCTTTTAAAATCTTAGAGCCTCTAGATAATAGGCCGGAATGTTGCAAAATGACGTAGGATTCAGGCAAGGTGGAAATTATGAAGACAGAGAAGGAAAGGCATAAGCATAGAGAGGTTGTAGTAGAAACCGTTGAGCAGGAATTCATGAGACTAATGCTGAGAGAGAGAGAAGAGAAGGACCACAACAAGATGCTCACGGAAGCTAGTCCTTCCCTGTTGCGTAGTGAACGCTTTGAGCTTAAAGTAGGAAATGTGGAGTCCTTGGGTCTAAAGTCTAAATCTCGACGTAGAGGCACACCTAGTACGCAAGCTAAGAGAGAGAGAGGCATGATAGGAAAAGAGCTCAAAAAGGTTCTACAAAGGTGCAAACCTCTGGAGCAAAAGTTTGGCGAGTTAAAGCTCCAACCCCTGAATGATCGGAAATCTGAAGAAAGTCCAGCTGGCGACTATAAACTCTAAACTAATTTCTTTAAACCCTTAGGTAGATTAGGAATGAATAAAAGTAGCTAGATGAAGGGTTGAGCTTTTTTTCATCCTACCACACCCTTAGGCTTGAAACCGATTGTTGTGGAAAGGTTTTTTTACTCGTTGTGGATTCTAGTGAAGTAGGTTAGGATCGAGTCGGAAAAAGCAACAAAAGGAGTAAGAAGCTAGTCAGGGAAATTTGAGGTCAGGCTTGAGCAGAGAGGTTGAGTAAAGAGTGCAGAAGAGAAGTATAGAGAAATCTGGGGAAAATAAGCCCCGGTAAACCCTAGGTTACCTGTGGTTTACCGTGCCCGAATTTTTAGTTTTCTAAACGTCAGATTGAAAAACTAAATTTTTAGACACACGTGGAAGACACACGTAGCACCAGGCACCACCAGTCAACAGAAACCATCCCATTTTCCCCTATTTTTAAATCTTTCATCCTTTCCCACACTCCACCATAACTCCCCCTCAATCCCAACAATCACCTCATCAAATCCCTCACCCTAATTACTTCTATACCCAATATCCCACCAAATCCTTCCACCTTTAACCATTTTCCTATTTAAACCACCCATTCACCACCTTTATCATCATTCCATCTACTATATGCTTCTTAAAATAATCACAATTCTTCAATTTCTCTTTCTTCCAAAACCAGTCAGCCACCATCACCACCACTATCACCATCAAACCTCTACCAAAACCAAACCATTTTCCATCTCACCCAACCAAACCATTTTCTTCACCCCGTTGCTGTCTAGAGCTGCTGTGCTAGTGAGGTGCTGCAGTTCTTCTTCTTCCATTCAACAGAGCACTGTCCCAGAAAGAAATCCAGAAAAATCAGGCTGGTAAACCTTGACATACCCCCGGTTTACCTAGGTTACTCTTTTTCCAGAATCAGCATCAGCATCAGTCCTGTTATCATCTAGGATGGGTCCGAAGCATAGCCGATCTGTCCTTCGTCCCAGTGGTTATCAGAGTATCTATGGAGATGCTAACCCCTTAATAGACGGGGTTGAGAAATTTCAGTCTTTAGCTATCTATGAATCATTCCGAGGGCATTGGTACGCAAGACATGTTGCTCGAGAACGGGCCGTGGAATTGGACGATTGCGGAGATATCTTGCCACGAGCCTTGCAAGAACAAGACATTTTGGATATGGCCGAGGCACCAACACGGTTCAACACCCTGGTGGTAAGGGAATTCTACCCATATGTTTCGCACAACCCTGGAGCCACATTTGCCATGGTCCGTGGTGTTAAAGTTGATTTTTCTATTGAGCGGATCAACGAGTATTATGGGGTTTGCAACCCACCGGTGGGCCCGGATGAGTACACATCCTCGAGAAACATTGAAGATCTTGGGAGGATGAATATGATAGATGAATTCTTCAGGGTGCAATGGAAGCGCAATCCTGCTGGAGCACCCACCATCTTCCTGGAAAACAAGCTATCCTGGGATAGGAAGGTGGTTAATCGGTTTGTCTGTGCTCGACTTCTGCCGACCAAGCATACGGTGTCTGTCAAACCGAGAAGGGCAGAGTTGATATTCTATCTGGAGCAGGGATCTTCAGTCAACATTGGTCTCCTGATGCATAGCCGTATTCACGAGCTTGCTGCCATATCTGAGCGTGAGCAGTTGTCATATGGACCGATGATTGACATGTTCGCATTGGAGAACAAGGTCAAAGTTCTGGTTAGTGATGAGTGGGAAGACCCTGAGCCGATGATTAGTTCACAGTTAGTTTCAAGAGGGCAAAGGCGTGTTGGAAGA
Source organism: Gentiana straminea (assembly GCA_036785695.1). Lineage (NCBI taxonomy): Eukaryota > Viridiplantae > Streptophyta > Magnoliopsida > Gentianales > Gentianaceae > Gentiana > Gentiana straminea. The sequence continues at coordinate 4,460,519 of JAVUPR010000224.1, read as the reverse complement.
GCAGAGAGAGAGCGTACTTCGGTCCTCGGATCACCGTGGACTCATAGAGCCTTGCTTGAGGAGCACTCGCGAGAGATTGCGAGTCTACATCACAAGATGGACAGGATCATAGACTTCCTGAGAGTTCCTCCTGGTACCCCACCACCTTGGACTGCCCCTCGTTATAGAGCATCCTCTTCTACAACTGCTGCCTCCAGTTCTGGACCACCTCCCGGTTTTGAGCCTAGAGTTGTTTGGGAGGGTTATTCTGATGAGGATTAGTCTTTTTCTTTTCGTTGTTGTTGTTTTCCTTTTCCTTTTTTATTTTTATTTTATTTTTCTTTTTTATTTTCTTTCCTATCTAGTTGATGTTGCAGAATTTTATTAATATAATGATTTTGACGGCTTAAATTGTGTGGAGTTATTTATTTTCTCTTTTACTGCCGTGATATTGTTATACGATTTCTTGTCACCATTATTCTTCTTGGTTTGTTTGAGATACTTAGCGCAGATTCTTCATGGACTACTTCTATGAGCCCAATGATTTATTCGACGATCCGATTCTTCTTTGGTTCCACCCTTAACCGAAGATAAAATCCTTTTCATTTTGCATTTTTCACCTTACACATTGGGGACAATGTTTCGTTTAAGTGGGGGGGTAAGGAACGTCACTTAGCTTCTTTGCATTATATTCCGTGAATTTCATGATTATCTTGATTCTCTTTGATGCACGATTAACCACTTAGACTTTGATTCATTTCGACAGAATTTCAAAAAATTATGATATCTTTGATCTTTTCGAGTTAATTGACTTCATCTTTGTTTCGCTTTGCACAAGTAAGAGAAAGTGCCCACTTCTGAAGTGGTGGCGTATTAAGCGCATATTCTGTTAGGACCCACCATTTTAAGCACGTATAACTCACTTCCCTTGGTGTGTAGTCGATAGCATATTGTTTTGACTATAGTTGACCCTAGCTTCATCATGAATCATGTTCCACCAACGCTTATGAAGGCAAAGGAATTTTGGATTCGGTAGTTTATCATGAGTGGGGCCATGAGGATAGATAAATCAATGAGAGTTCACCTACCAAGAAAGGGAAGTGCATTGAAATATATACATCTATATTCTCTTTGGCAAAATCTGAGTCGATGGAGCGTAAGACGCACGACTTTTGCATAGACCCGATAAATGCAAGCCTAAGAGTAATACATACTCGGTTCTCGATCCACCTTGCTAGCTAATTTAATTGATAAATAACATGTTCGAGATTGGTTAGTTCGACTACGGGTTGACGTAATGGGAGTTGTCTGCATTACTAAGCAGTTGTGAAAGTTATCGCACACACACGTTGGTTCATGACGTGAATAGTGTCTAATGCGTTACTGATGGATATGAGTGGCATGATCTTGATCTTGACTTTGTGAAGCATAGTTGTTTTTAATTAATTTGTATACTGATCAGAGTGTTGTTTTCTTTTCGCCTTTTTGCTCGGGACGATCAAAAGCTAAGTGGGGGGTAGTTGAGAACGCCCTAAATGGTACCAATAATTATACTCTTATTCACCCTGAATTCTGCTCAAGAGAGGATATATAGGCTTGTTATTATGTGGAATATGTGTTAAATGCTATGTGCGTGTTCCAAGGATCGTAATTCTGCATCTATGTTATTTTCCCGAAGATTTGGTACTGTTTTTTCTCGTTTTGCATGTTTTATAGGATGTACCGAATCTGGAGCATTGAAAAATGGATCTGGACCAAAAGGAGCATAATAGGCCAAGTGATTGAAGTCTGAGAAGAAGTCTGCTGAAGAAAACAGAGAAAAGTAGGCCCGGTTTACCGTGGTCTAGGGTCGGTAAACCGAGGACTTGTTGGACACGAAATTGATTCTTCCGCCTCTACTAGGTCGGTTAGGGTTTTAGAGAGTCATAAGTCGGCTATTGTATCTATATAAGGCCGGAATTACAGATTATTGCATAAGTTTTAATAAGCACTCAATTATATTCATTATACATTATACAATTTTGATGAAATAAAGTTATTCTAAGCTTTTGAGGAGTTATTTCTGGTTTTTTCCCTTTCTCCATCATCTCTAGCTTGAGTAGATTGAGCTAGATTACCATTGTTGAAGGTATGAAGCTTTGAACGTTCTTTTTTGTCTTCAATATGGTAAATCTGTTCGTATTTATGTGTTTTAGTTAATCTGCATGTTTAAAGACCCCATGATTTACTTATTTTAATCATATGTGAGCAATGTAGATCCAGGAATAGGAAAAGCCAACCCCGGCGGTCTATACCGGTTTACCGAGGCATTATTTAGAAAACCTAAAACTGGGATTCACTACAGCTACGTTGATCGACATGTTTAATTAACAGTAGGTTAGATCTGGCCAATTTGCTTATTGTAACTGGCATGAAAAACAAATAGTGCAGTGTTAAGTTTGGACATAGTCTTGAATGGACCCTAGGAACGTGCTGATCAATGTCGACAGCTGTCTAGGTTGGTTAGTTGTATGATCGATATAGGCAATTCTAGTTCTTTATGTGCATGGGCTATTACGGACCAGTTAAGGAGGGTAACTTACGTATAGATTGTCTACTACCATTGTCAGAGTAGATAGGAGTAGGAGTTGCACCCGTAGCTGATAATTAAATCAAAAGCTCGCTCGATGAATTTAAGGAAATTATATGGGGAAGTGGACGGAACAATTAACTAATCTAAGTTAGTAGATCGGTGAGAAGAGGGGGAGAAATACCAAGTTTCTTTATGTTTATTGTTGGTCAATGACCGCCTATATGTTGCTTCTTAATTAAGTTAGAATCGTTTATAGTTACAGTTGCATTGTCTCTGTGGGATCGACCTTGACTTGCATTTAATATACTACGATGTACCTAGTATTCTTGCTAGTAATATCGACGTTAGTGACTTACACACGATCATCAACCAAGTCTGTGTCCCACAGCGAACTTACCTTCTTCAGTTCTTCAGATGGTGTGCTCTGAGTCAGTCTCACAATCAGTTGTCAACTCAGTTTTCATAAACTCATCAAGTTAGTTTCTCATTTTCTCACTTCTGAACCTAGAACTATTACAGTGCCTGTCTGATTTACTTATACAATTATCAGACTCTATTAAATCTTATACATCAATAACTAGACATGTTTTTGCTTTGCACTATAACAGCTAGTTATGACACTCTATCAATGGGGGTTAAAAACAATAATTAAATAACTGATGAATCATCATCAAAACATAAATTTTATTTCCAACAATTTCTCCTTTTTGATGATGTCATTGCCCTCCTTAAAAGCAAAGCAAAAAGATAAGGACAAAATTATAACAAACACAAAGAACTGAGAAACTGAGATTTTATTGATGAACTGAGTTACAAAGTATTAAAATACAATACATGAAAAAGAACTAAATTTCAGCTTTTTCTCCTTTCCCTTGGTCAGCTCCACTAGATTTGTTGTCATAGATCTCAGCAAACTCTCTCATAGCAGCATTTGTTGAAGTGCTCTCAATTCCATGGATGTTTGCTTATATGTTCAATGAATTGGTCATGTTCTGTTTGCTGATAAACTTGCTCTTGAGCAATACTGAAAATACAAACACAATCCTCCTTAATCTTTTGCTTGTGGCTGTTTTCAGTAAGTCTTGAACGTACTCAGGTTCAGTCTTTTCAACTTTTTCTGCAGCCTTTTCTCGAGCACCATTTCTATCCCATTTGCTCAGTTTGTGCCAGTAATGCACAAGAACTTTTTGCATGCACAGAAAAGTTTCTAAGGCTTGTTCCCTTGTTTCGCATTCCTTTGTGGGCAGTTCTCTGAAAATATTGTAAAGCTGTGAATCCAAGCCAAGTCTCTTCTCAGTTGGTTCAGAAAATTTTGCAATCAGCTCCATTTCTTCGTCATTAAAATCTCCTCTGGCTTTCTTGAGTTTGAACAGTTTCTTATCAATGCTTTCAAGAACTTGTGGCATATCAGTTGCATTGACTTTTAAAAGGTCCAGACTTTCCCCCTTATCGACATCATCTTTATTGATCAAGCTCCTGATATAAGAATTCAGGTGCTGCTGGTTTGATGCCGATATAGTCCGTACAATCACTGAGTCTTTCATTGCATTCTCTAGTAGAATCATTATGTCAAGCATATTGTTAAGAATGCCTTCCAATCTTCCTCATGTCTCAGTTTTTCTCGCTTCAGTTTCAATAGTTGTTTTTCGAATTATCAGAGTGTTGTGGCAGTCCTCTTTGACGCTGTCCATTCTCTTTTCTATACTGATTCTTTCATTTTTATTTTCTTCCATGGACTTTAGAACTTTTCCAAAAATACTTAAATCTTCTTTATGTATCCTCACAAGCTCATTAAAATAGTAATTGATGGTCTCAGCTTGTGTAGGTATTTTATTTCCAGTTCCAGCTTCCTTTTTCTTCAGTTTTGCTTTTCTCAGCTCCAGGTACTTTCTCAGCTTCAATCTGAGGCTTGCTTGCGACAACCTCAGCTAACTTCATTTCTTTGAGAGGAGAGGAAGCGATTTGTTTCAACTTTTCTTTGAAGTCCTCAGACTTCCTTCTTTTTCCAAACTTGATTGATCAAGATCTCTAATTGGTGATAGTTTTACATCAAGCTCATCATTAGTTTCTTCACCCGCTTTATTAGCTTCAGCCTTTGCTATTTCAAGCACTTCCTTGCCAGTTGGTGACTGATAACCTACTTCCTCTTTGTCGTTTTTTGATTCAGACTGAGTTTGAGTGTCTGAATCATCACTATCTTCAGAACTGTCTTCATCCGATTTTTCTTCAGCAGATTCTCTTGATTGTAAAGAGGCAAGAATCCCTTTCTATAAATCAGGATCTCCTTGTGTATCATCATCATTATAATCATCATCCTTCTTTGACTTGAAATCTCCTTCTTTAGTATGTTTCATCTAGTATTTGTTTCTTATCAAAGAATAACCCGTGCTCAGAAATTCTTCAGATCTGAATAATTGGGATAGATGAGTGATGTCATATTGACCGAACACCCATTTCTCTTCAGTTTCCATCAGCACTTGTTGTTCCTTTTGATTTTCGATTGAACTGAACTTCCAGTAATGATAAGCATCAAGTCTTTTACAGCCAGCTTCAATCAGTTTCCTAATATCGACTGATGGATCAAGCTGGGTAGTAATCTCTTTAGTTTCTCTAGGAATCTCCATATTAGATTCAGCTAGAGTCTCAATTCTCAACTTCAGTTTTGCTGGATTCCCCCTCAGCAACAATTGGGATGATTAATGATTCAGCTTCAATTTTCTGAACTATTTCCGTTTGTTTAGTCTCCAGATTTTCTTCGACAACATTTGTTTCCTCAATGTTAGCTACAGGTCCAGCAACCTATTTAGAAGCTTCTTCTGATTTAGCAATCTGACGCTCACTTCTTTCTTTTGTTTGCTCAGTTTCCAGTTCAACAACTGGTTCTTTTGCTGGTTCACTTTCAGATGGTTCCTTTCCTTCCACAGATTCATCAATATCCTTTGGCTTTTCTCCAACAAGTTCATCCAAAGTGATGACTTGCACTGGTGCAGATTCAACTTCAGCAACTTCTTTGCCTTGCGACTGAGCAGCTTCCAAGTCTTTGATTGACTCTTCATACCCAAGTCTAGATGCTGATTTTTGTGGTGTTGATCTAGATTTAGCAATTAAATTGAGCATAGTGAATACTTCTGATCCAATCAGCTCTTCCTCACTGTCAGTTTCTTCATCATCGATCTCAGTTCTCAGGGTTTGTTCCCCCTGAGTGTCAGCTTCTGGCAGTAATAGAACTATTTCTTCTTTAACAACAGTTTCTTTCTCAGCAGTGACTAGTTTTGTGGGGGGTTTCCTCAGTTCTAGATTTCTTTGTTTGACTTTCAGCAACTGAGGTAACAGATTTTTCTGGTGAAGGCTCCATAAACTTCTTAGTATTTGCAACAGTTTTGACTTTCTCCAATTCTTCCAGTTTTCTTTTCTTTTTCTATAGCCTCTCGAGGTCCTAAAATGCTTCCCCGGTTGTCATTTTCTAGAAGATCTTTTCCTTTTCTTTTTTAGGTTCAGCCTCACAACCTTCAGCTTTCCTCTTTTCAGACTTATTCTTTTCATCCTTAGCTGTAATTTTGCCATCAACGATTGCAGTTGATCCTCTTCTGGTAATTCCAAAATGATCAATGATCCTCTGTGCAAAAAACGCAAGTGTTTTCTTATGAAAGAATCTTGCTTTCTTCTCATTAGTTTTCTTTTTAGGCATATCAGATGATTGAGTCAACTGATCCAGAATGTACCTCTGCAGTTGAATTTCTCATTGACCCAAATTACATATAATAGGTCTAACTTGGTGCCGGATAGTTTGCTAAAATTTCCAGAGTTTCCAATTACACAATTTGCGAGCATCTTGGTTAGATAATTGAATTCTGGTTTGGGAAGTCCTGTACTTTCAGATAACGAAACATTTGGATCTTCCTTGATTGCAATGATTTTCCATACTTTGTCTCTTTGCTCTTTGCTTATCTTGAGAGTAGAAGAATATCCAGATTTTTCAAAACCAAAGATATCTTCAATATGTTTCTCAGTAATCTTGATCTCCTTCCTATTTACTTTGGTTATGTAGGATTTTTCTTCTTCCAATGCTGTTCTTCCAAATTCATTGAAGTCGCCAATACTATCCAGATATACACTCTCCAGATTGATATTAAATACTTGCTCCAGACCTTTGATTTTTCAAATTTTCTCTGCAATTTTCTGGGCTAGTGTTTGATCTGTATATCTCGCAACATATTGATCGAGTGAGATAATCATTCCAGGTTCAACTCTGGTAAAAGTCACGATTCCTGAATATTGAAGTGGATTTAGAAATATTTGGAGATAGGAGAAAGGTTTAAGTGTAGGATTATGCAAAAACTGATTGTAAAGAATTGATGGGGTAAATATGAGGGTATTTGTAAGTTGTACACAAGGTAGTTAGAAGGTTTTGAGTGGGTTTTAAAACGTCTTTTCATAAGTCACATCTGGCGTTCAGATTGCGAAAAAGATGGTGAGTGGAGAAGATAGACGGTTGAGATCAATATATAGGTCACATCTTTTCTGCCATCTGTAGCTTATGTCAGTAGATGCAGTAGATACGGTGTATCTCCAGCTGTAAGTATTCAGCTTGATCTTATCCACAACATGTTCGGTTTACAGTTTACTGTCTCTCAGTTTTGACCATGTCATCTTTCCATAACTCTTTAGTAGTCAGTTTTTATCTGTAAAACAAATTAAGAACTTTTTGGTACCCATACTTGTTTGGGTCCTACCTTATTAGCTTTTGGACTAATTCTTGAAGATGACTTCTTTTCCTTGGAATTAATCTCCTTTTTGAGATCATTCAATTTTCTCCAAATTAATTTCATTTCTCTCACATATTTTTCCTGACCTTTTGACTTGATAAAGTCAGTTTTCACAAAATTTTTCTGTCTTGACTCGATCGTCTTTTTCTTAAAAACTTTGTGAGACTGAGTGATTAAAGGTCCATTCCAGTCTTCATCAGTAGGAAAGAGTCTCACTTTCCCCCTGAATCTATTATTCTTATTCTATGAATGATCAACATTCTTTGGTGAATATGACTTGAATGTTCTTTTGACTGATCTCTGTCAGTTCTGCCTTTTTCAGCCTTCTGAGTTCTTCTGTAAAATCTGCCAGTTTGTGAATTGCCACCTACTAATTTCACAGTTTTATCAGTTTTCGATTGAGGCTGTATTGAGTTTTTGTCAATTCTAACAATTTTATCAGTTTTATGAGTTCCTGACTTTTGAGCAGCAACAAACTTGGGTGCAGCTGAACTAGGTCCGAACTTAGAATTTTGTTGATTGTCAAACCCTAAACTTGTTCTATCTCCAAATGGTTTTCCCGGTTTGAACTGAACATTAGCAATTGGATCAACTGATGATTCAGTGATATTTATTACTTCTGTTACTTCATCAGTTGAGCAATTCTCCTTGGTTCCATTGTCAGCTTTGATAAAATTAATCTCAACATTCAATCTTAGAACTTCATCTTTCAATAAATTTTTTTCTTTCTTAACATTCTCATTATTCTTTTGAATTGCCTCTAATTCCTTTATGAGTATGTCCAAGGTTTCATTGAAATCTGCTTTTCTATGATTGTTTATGGTAGTGTGACAATTGGATATAGAAGCATTTACCTCTAGATGGTTGATCAATAAGTTTTCAGCTGCAGCTTCTTCATCTTGCACCATCTGTTTTCCTTTACTTGATATTGTATTATCCTTTGCTGGTTCAATGCTAAATAGAATGATTTCTTCATCACTTTTAGTGTGATCTTGTGTAGCAAGACTTAATGGCAAAACCTCAGAATTCTCATATCCATTGGTAATCATTGGATGTTCAACAAATGTCTCAATTATCTTATCCTGGGTGTCAGCAACAAGATCCTGCAATTTGCTTTTGTATTCATCAAATCTTAAAAATGAGTAACTGATGCAATTTTGAAAATCTTTGAAAGCTATCTAAATAACTGATGATAACAGATGCTCCGACACCAATTGTTGGTATTGGAAATAACTGTTGGCCAATTACTTCGAGCAAACAAACTGATATTGAGATTATGGATCTCTTTGGAACAGAAGCACTGCTCCGATACCAATTGTTGGTCCCTTGGAAAGGCTGACACAAGTTGAGGGGGGGGGGGGTGAATAAACTTGTCCCCAAAAACCCCAAAAACTGAATCTTAAACCAGATTGAGTTCTATCTAAAATTTGTGTGGAGTTAAGCTAACTTAGATGAGTACAAGTCAAGACTGACTTATTCTTAACTGAGTACAAGTCAAGACTGATTAAATTAAGCCTTTTTATAAAACTTGAGTTTATCAGTTTGTCTAGTTAAAATGCAATGATGTGCTGACTCAGTTTCTTATGTTTTCTGAGTGTGTGTGATCTGATGTAATACAAATTATAAAGCTGTAAGTAAGTGCATAAACTTAATAAGTAAATAAGATAGAAATTATAGAGGTTCCAGGTGGTGTAATCTTGTCAGTCCTCTTTTCCCCTGTGATGCAGAGGAAAATTCCACTAGAACTCTTTGAGGTGGCCCGGTTACAAAAACTCCTAAACTGATAATCCTTGACTAATCCCTGGCTTCACTATCTAAGCAACTATAGAACAAGAAGAATTACTGCTCTACAACTGCTTGAACCACTAGTCCTTGACGGGTTGTATTGCCTCTTCACCAGCTCATCACAACCACAATCTTCCTGACTGTAGCTCAACTGTCCTTCACACCTTCTAGGTATTTCACAGTCTAAAACCTTTGATAAAATCAAAGTTGAGAGTTGATTCAATGACTATGATTCAACTTGTGATTTGAGCTTATTCTTCCGAATGTATATGATAAGCTTAGGCTCTATTTTTCTTCAAGTGTTTGATCTTGATATTTCTTTGAATTTTTAGAGAACACTTGAGAATTTCTTGATCTTGCAATAAGGTATTCAGCAGGAGTTCTTTTAATTGACTTTCCCCCTTTCTAAAATCTTTCATGATATCTTAATTATTAAAACTCCGCACTTCTTCTAGTGGTAGAATTGACCTATTTATAATGTGAAGAGAGTTTGAGAATGTGATAAACACAAGAGTAAACTTCAACTTAGTTTTATTCATTGAATAAAGAGATGTATAAATAGATACAATTGAGATAGAGAGACTAGCTAGCTAGCTTGGGCGGCCACTTGAGTAAGTAGATGTGGGCGGCAAGCATGCAAAAGTAAAAAGTAAAAGTTATGTCTATGACATAAAGTAAACTAGAGTTTGACATATTAATTGTTTATATGAATCACAATTAATATCACAATTAATATGTCTTTTACAATTAAATAAGGTGTACAAAATATTATGTACGAAATCCGAGGCTCGGCGAGTCCGCCGAGCACCTGCCGCCGAAACCTCGGCGGACTCAACTCGATATCGAGTAATATTTCTACACCCCCCTCAAACTCGGGCCGTATATGTTGATGCGACCAAGTTTGCTACTTAGTCCGTCGAACATAAGAGGCGTAATAGCCTTGGTAAGAATATCGGCATTCGATCCGCCGAGGGAACATACTTGGAGTTGAATAATCTTGGCATCAATCTTCTCCTTCAAGAAGTGTCCGTCAATGTCCACATGCTTGGTTTTATCATGATGGACTGGATCTTCTCGCCATGCATAAGGCTGAATTATTATCACAACAGATTGTGATAGGTTGCTGAAGTTCAGTCAGTACCCTTTTTAGCCATAGAGCTTCACAAATGCCAAGTACAAGTGCCCTTAGTTCGGCTTTCAAGATCGCTTCTTGACACGATAGGTTGTTTCTTGCTCCTCCAAGTAACCAGGTTCCCCCATATATATGAGCAATAGCCTGTGGTAGACCTCCCCGTCAATGTGACATCCACCCCAATCGGCATCGGTGTAGACCTTGATTGATCTATCGGTAGACTTTGTGAAGTGCGAGGCCTTGGCCGGGAGTGGATTTTAAAAACCTCGCATCCTATTCACCGCATCCCAATGTTGCTCGGTAGGGCAATGCATGAATTGATCGACCGAGGCCCGACCCCATATGCAATATCGGGTCTTGTGTGAGAAAGGTATATGAGTTTGCCTACAAGCCTTTGATATTGTTCTTTCCCGACACAATGTCACCATGCGAGGGTATGACCGGGGTCTACTTGGAGATACGACGGTTTGCATCCCATCATGCCGCTTTCCTTCGCAGGTCCAGGACATACTTCCTTTGGGAGACGAAATGCCATTGGTGTTTCTAGCTACTTCCATACCAAGAAAGTACTTGAGGGAGCCCAGATCTTTAACTTGGAACACCTTTGCCAGTAAAGTCTTCAAGTTCGGATCTCCGTAGAGTCATCTCCCAGTAAGGATGATATCTCCACATATACAATTAGAATGGACCTCCTCTCGGTTGGTTGTCTTGACAAACATGGTGTGATCGAGTTGGTGATTCCGCTTTAACCATAAACCATGCCCTTGGTGATTGCTTCGTGCCAGATTTTCTCGGTTTGCACACCTTGCCTTGAGTATGAGGATTGATAAAACCAGGGGGTACAGTCATATAAACCTCCTCAGTGAGGTCCCCATTTAGAAAGGCATTTTTGATATCCAATTGGTGAAGAGGCCAGTCAAGTTGGACAGCTAGGGAAATCAGTACCCTGACAGTGTTGAGCTTTGCTACTGGTGCAAAAGTTTCCTTATAGTCAATACCATAAGTTTGAGTGAATCCCCTTGCTACCAATCTGGCTTTATACTTGTCAATTTTACCATCGCATTGTATTTGATAGTGAATAACCATCTGCACTAATCGTTTTCTTACCTTTGGGAAGAGTTGTGAGGTCCCAAGTATGATTATCCAGGAGAGAGCATCATCTCTCGTTTTAACGACGACCTTCCACTTATCATTTTGAAGGGCCTCCCGAATATTTCTAGGGATAGAGTGAGAGTCCGTGTCCCGTGTAAACATGGAAAAGACAGGAGACAACTGACCATAAGATAAATAAGTATGAATAGAATGATCAGTGCATGATCTTTTCCCTTTCCTTAGAGCAATAGGTCTGTCATCCACTTCGCAGACCGCCGAGAGTCGATGGCCGAGGGCCGGCGGACTCGGTTCAATAGGTTGCTTTGAGGTTCGGTTCGGCGAGGCTCGGGTCGCCGGACTCGGGCCGGCGGGCGCCGAGGGTCGCAATGTGAGTATCCGCAGGATGCTGAATGTTATGAGTCTGCTGAGGGTTAGGACTCTGCTGAGGGTAAATGGTTTGCTGAGTGAACGGACTTAGTTCAATCTCAATCAGGTTTCCATCAGTGACTGGCTCAGTAGGTTTGCTGTAATATGGAGTCCTTTCAAAGAATTTCACATCCATAGAATTGTAAAATTTCTTTTTAGTAGGAGAGTAACACTTGTAACCTTTCCTGTCCTGTGCGTATCCAAGGAAAATGCACTTATGAGCTTTAGGATCAAGTTTACTTCTGTGTTGAGCATGGATATAAACAAACACAGTACAACCAAAGATCTTTGGAGGCAATTGGGTAATAAGATGAGAGCGAGGAGTGTGTGGTCGGCGGGGTTTGGAGAGGAGTTTTGAAACCTAACACTCTGCCGGGAAGTCTGTTGATTAAATATGTTGCGGTCAATATAGCTTCACCCCACATGTATTTAGGAACATGTGTAGTGAACATGATTGATCTCGGCCATTTCCGCCACGATGCATGTTCTTTCTTTCAAAGCAACCCCATTCTCGTTGAGGTGTTTCCACACAACTACGATATGAACAATTCCTCTGTTTGTCAAGAAGTTACTGAGGTTAGACTCATAGTATTCTAGAGCATTATCAGCCTTTAAGATCTTGATCTTAGTATCAAATTGGGTGGAGACCATGTGATAAAATTCTTGGAAGATAGGTCCAACTTCAGATTTGTCTTTCATTAGGAACAGCCAAGTGTTTCTGGTATGATCATCAATGAAGGTTACAAACCACCTTTTTCCTGTTATACTTTTCACTCTTGAGGGTCCCCATACATCACTGTGAATTAGGGTGAAAGGGGAAGAGGGCAAGTGAGGTAACTTAGCATACACGAGATTTGGTGAGTTTAGCAAATTGACAAATATCACATTGAAGATCATTAAGATTACATCCTTTAAACAATTCAGGGATTAAAGACTTTAAATAACCAAAACTTGGATGTCTTAGTCTATAATGCCATAACATGATATTGTCTAGGTTTTGCGTGCGAGCTGCCGAGGCGGTTCTGTCTTCGCCTCTTCGTCTTCGGCGGGGTTGATCACAAACGATCCCGAGCGTGGTTTAGCTTGCCCAATCACTTCTGAGAAGAAAGATCCTGGAATGTGCACCGATTCTTATTAAAAACAACAATCAATTCGGATCTTTAGTGAGTTTACCGACGTGATATAAGGTTACAGTCTAACTTTGGAACAAACATGACATTCTGTAGATATATCTGATTATTAAGTTTAACCTTCCCAACACCTTTTGCATAAGAAACAGAACCATCAGCAGTCTTAATTCTGTGAATTTGGTTGCATGGCATATATTGGGTAATAAGGTTTTTATTACCGATCATATGGGAAGAAGCCCCAATCAACAATCCAAGTCTCATTACTAAGAGGTGAGTAAAATATACCCGTTTTAGCATGAGTGGCCATTTCAAGGGGAGCTACCTTCCCGATGCTTTGAGCAATAAAGGCTTTAAAGGCGCAACCGAGCATTCGGCTTCTTCGTCATTCTCCTCTTCACCGATAAGTTTGCCTTGACTTTCCCTGGTTGGTTTTGAGGTTTTAGAGGGGTTAGGTTTGCCATGTAGCTTCCAACAATTGTCCTTGGTGTGATTTGTGCGTTTGCGGTGATCACGAACGCTTTCCGGCTTTCTCGGTAGGCTTCCCGTAAGTCTCATTAACCTTCGCAGTGGGCGGTACCTTCAGTAGGGTTGTCAGCAGGGGAGTTCAGCAGCATCACTTTCCTCCTGCTTTCCTCATGTTTGACCTCAGCAAACATGGATTTGAGATTTGGAAGAGGTTTAGTAGCAAGAATTCTACCTCTGACATCATCAAGAGTAGGATTCAGTCCAGTAAGGAATTTGAATACTCTCTTTTTCTCGATAATGTCTTTAAAGAGTGCAGCATCTTTAACATCATTCCAGGGGTGAGTTTCCAACATATCTAGGTGTTGGCATGCCTTAGATAGTTGATTAAAGTATTGAGTTACAGACATATCCCCTTGTCTGTAATTTTGAATCTGAGCTTCGAGTTCATAGACTTCAGATGTATTGTCCTTTTTTGAGTAAAGGTCTCGGCATTGTCCCGCATTTCCTTAGCGTGTCATACATCATGAAGTTCTCACGATCTCTTTTGTCATAGACCTCGTGAGGATGGTCATGACTTGGTTATTTTTTGTGTCCCATGCTTCAAACTTGGGGTCAGTTTCAGCAGGGGCAGGTTTGGAACCAGATAGATATCCCATCTTGCCCTGGCCGGAGATATACATTTTCATAGACCTTGACCATAGCAAGTAATTGTTACCATCAAGTTTATGATTTGTAAAAGAAGAGTGTTCAGTTATCCCAGTCTGCTGAGGCAGCTGTGGGTCTACTGAAGAAGATGAAACTTCAGATAATGTTGACAAATTTTTTTTTTTTTTTTTGAAAAAGAACTGAGTTTTGCAGCGGATTTTAGAACTCAGTAAGGCTCTGATACCATGAAGAGAGTTTGAGAATGTGATAAACACAAGAGTAAACTTCAACTTAGTTTTATTCATTGAATAAAGAGATGTATAAATAGATACAATTGAGATAGAGAGACTAGCTAGCTAGCTTGGGCGGCCACTTGAGTATGTAGATGTGGGCGGCAAGCATGCAAAAGTAAAAAGTAAAAGTTATGTCTATGACATAAAGTAAACTAGAGTTTGACATATTAATTGTTTATATGAATCACAATTAATATCACAATTAATATGTCTTTTACAATTAAATAAGGTGTACAAAATATTATGTACGAAATCCTGAGGCTCAGCAGAGTCTGCTGAGCACCCTGCTGAAACCTCAGCAGACTCAACTCAGTATGCTGAGTAATATTTCTACATAATGGTTTCTCCAATGGTAAAATGAATTAGAACGTTTGAATTTGAATACTTATGTCCGTTGGTGGTCCTGCTTGATCTGATGAATGTCAGTGTCCTTTCTGACATTTCTGATCATCCAATAAAATGACTTGCTTCATAACGGTCATATTCCTTCATCAGCTTTTATAACTTCAGCTTTGAAACTGATTTCTAGTAAGCTAGTTAATTTTCAACTTTAAGAGCATTAACTGAGTTTTTACTCTTCTTAAAAAACTCAGTACTCTATTCTTCATTTGATTATAATTGATTTAATCAGAGTACACCATTCCATATAACTTATCCAAGATATCATTGTCCTTATGTATCTTAGGTCTTCATACAAGATCTATAAAATCAGTTCAGGTCATCACAATCTTGCCTGAAATCAAACTTTACAGTCTCGGATTTAATCTTCATAAACTGAGTTTAAACCCTCCGTTGTTCAATCTTCAATAACTGAGTCTGTGTCCCTCAGTTCTTCATCCACTGAGTTTGTTCCCTCAGTTCTTCAGCTTCTAGATAAGTCAACCAACTCTGTGTCCCTTAGCAAACTTACCTTCTTCAGTTCTTCAGATGGTGTGCTCTGAGTCAGTCTCTCAATCAGTTGGGAACTCTGTTTTCATAAACTCATCAAGTTAGCTTCTCAATTTCTCACTTCTGAACCTAGAACTATTACAGTGCTTGGCCGATTTACTTATACAATTATCAGACTCTATTAAATATTATACATCAATAAATAGACATCTTTTTACTTTGCACTATAACAGCTAGTTATGACACTTCATCAATGAGGTTAAAAACTACAATTAAATAACTGATGAATCATCATCAAAACATAAATTTTATTTCCAACATTTTGTCTCCTTGATTTTAGGAGATAATTAGGGACATATTTGAATGCTAGGATCAGGGTAGTAACAAATTGAGATTCTTTCCGTATTTATCTGATTTAATGCATGCGTAAGAGGTTTGGTCCAAGAGGGACTTAGGCCGCCTGTAATGTCTGGCACTGGTAGGTTGATCTTATGCTTCGGCCGACCTGCAGAGGTCGAGGAAATGTGACCGAGCTTATACACCTCATGGAGATTCTGGCCCGTAAGGAGACTTTTTTATATCCTTATTTATCGTTGGACTATTAAAGGGGTGACACGTGGCGAGGTGCTAATCCGACCATCATCATAAGCCCTCTAGATCCAGCTGTGCCCTTGAAGATAGCTCAGATCTGTTTAAGGTTGTAGCTCGGCCACGGTTCTCTAGACTTAAAGAGTTGATATGTAGCCTATTCTGTCAACTGGAAGAGTTCTGTTTTAACTCTGTTGTGACTTTGTGGAATTCGAGGCGTTTTAGCCCGTGATGGTGGCTGCACGATGGCACTCAAGAACAAGGATGAAGAAAATGTCACGTTTATGATTATGAGCTGAGCCGTATAAGGCTACCTACGTACCCTTAACTTGTAAGGGATCAAGCCCACTTTACATAGTTCTTCGAAAATGAGAGCCCGTTTTGTCAAGGGTGTGATGCTGCTATTTATAGGGCCATGAGTTGGCTGGCACCAGGATGTCATCAGGCTGTTGGACGAGCTGGCAAATTGGGAAGCTGCCAAACTGAGATCGGTCTTAGAGTGCCGAGCTGAAGAGCTGGTGAGCTAAGAGCTTTACGCCCTGAGAGCGTCGTTTGTGAATTTTCTTGTCTGGTTATGTTGGCTTTGTTTGTTGAAGGATGTCTAGCCGGAGGGGCGAGCTGGTCGGCCCCACACTGCTTTGCATCAAGCTAGCTGCTTGTTGCTTCATTCACGTTGGCTTGGCTCACGACGAGAATTGTAATGGTGCGAGGCGGGATTGATCGTGCTTGGCTTGGTCCGGCTTATTAAGGGTCGCACTGGCTGTGTAAATACCACGGGTTGTGGCTGGCAAGTGCTGAGGGGGCTATCCATTTCTGGGCTTACATAGGGGCCAGGTTCGGATCCATGGGCTCTTTCCGGAACTGAGGGACTCGGCTTGATTCGTCACATCAATGGCCCCATACTCTTTGAGCATTCAAATGTGTAAATGAAAGTCACGGTGTAAAGTTGTAATGATTTGAGATAACGTAAGGTTCATTTAGCATAGTCTACCGGTGCCATGCTTAGGTAGTGACCGGTTTTTAGTGCGTCAGGCTTGTAAGGCCACAATTTTGAGAATATTTTCTCGGGGGCAAGCTTTAAATACGGTGCCGAGCTAGAGTTGGGCATATAAAAGACTTGCTCGAGGGCTTATCAGACTGACTTCTAGCGTTAAGCTTCTCGGCGAGCAGGGCCATATTAGACTGACTTCTCGCGTTGTCAAGCGGATGGGCTTACGATGCCACACTATTAAGCGGACTCAATGTACTTTTTAGTTGACATATGCTTGTTGAGTCGGACATGCAGAGCTAAAATTGTCTGTTCTGCAGACTTTATTGTGTCCGACCTGTGGAACAAGAGCCGATCTCCTGGGATGACCGATGTGAAGCTAGCTGACGGCATCTTTAAGGCCATGGAATGTACATGCTTGCTTTTCTTACTCGAGTATTGTACTTTGATAGTGTTTCTTACTTGAAGGGAACCTGGATTGGCCAGGAAGTTTTCCCCGGTCTGGGCAAGTTTACTGGAGATTTAAAGAAGGTTTCCAATTTAAGGCAAGGTCAGCCTAACCATGTCTACACTTTGGGAGTGGATAAGGCAAAGGGTCAGATTGCTGACTTTGACTTTGTCAGGGACAATCTCCCCCGCAAGGCTTTTTATAAGCTGGGCATGGGTCCGGATTATGACAACCGTCTGAAGGACTTCCTGGAGGGAGTGGACATTGTGTTCTAGTACTCTTGACATGCTGCGGCTGCTCTGACCTTGTTTTTTGCTTCTTCAGAGCCACCAGAGAGTCCAGCCCCCGGTTCTTAGATCAGTATGCTTGTGGACTTGTAGTTTTTTGGTTTGAAATTTTATTTCAAATGAAATTGTAATCCTTACAATTTGATAACAGAATGAGTATTTTGTTAAGTTCTCAGCCTTAACTTTATTCCGAGAACTTCTTTAAGTACTTGATTTAACCCACACTTTCTTTAAGTGCTTCGTTAATGGTGAGGTATCTTGCCCTACAGTATGCCATGCATTAACTTGTAGTTTTGGATGGCATACTAAAGGTTTCATCATGTTTTTGCTCGGGTCTATCCTGCAGACAACAAATACAGCTAAGTCCGACTTGTGGACTTAAAGAGATCGTTTCACAAACTTCTTGAGTCCGACCTGCGGAGCTCAATTGACTCCAACCTGTGGACTTTGGTTCGAGTCCGAACTTGTAGACCTAATGAGCTTGTCCGAGGGGTTCATCCTATGAAGCTTAGTCTGAGTCTGTCCAGCAGACTTAGAATTTATCCTTTGCACACTTTGTTGAGTTCGACCTGTGAGGATTAGGTCGAATCTGTCTTGCAGATTTGATTTTAAGCTGGTTCCGTACCATGGGGCTCGGACGTACTCTTGATGAGTTTTATTAATCCGAATTTTCAATCTCTTGAGTGCTTTGTAACTGGGACGTCTTGCCCCTCAGTATGCCATGCACTAACTTATAGATTTTGGATGGCATACTTGGTTGTTTGTTTGTCTAATCCCGAGTCTGGCCTGTAGACTTAATTATTTGAGTCTGTCATGCAAAATTTATTATTTTGGTCTTTGCTGATCAGGTTGAGGCCGACCTACGGAGCTCAAGTTCTGGTCATAGCGATTTGATCGGAGTCTGCCCTGCGGAGCTCGGCTTGTCTAGCTTACAGACAAGTTAGTGGACATGTTTGTTTGGTCCTACGCGGGGAGCGCGGATGTCATATTTTGGTGAACTGAGTTAGAAGTATTGCTGACTTTGTATATTAAATTTCTACGAGCTAGGTTGGATTTTTTAGTCCTCGCGTGCTTTTTGTTGAGCCCTACTTGGTGGAGCTCAGATATCATATTTTAAGGGAGTCGAAGTATTTCTAACTATTTCAGTGAGTTTCAGCTTTTACAAACTCGATATATGTGTGTCTGTCCTATAGAACTTAATGACAAAATACACAATGAAACTAGTCAATAGTGTTCCAAATATGATGCCGAATTGAAGTTGGTCTTATAGAAGGCTCGCCCGAAGGTGAGTTCAAAATATGATGCCGAACTGAACTCAGGCTTATAGAAGGCTCCCCCGAAGGCGAGTTCCAAATATGACGCCGAACCGAATTCGGACTTATAAAAGGCTTGCCGGAAGACGAGTTCCAAATATGATGCCGAACTGAATTCGGACATATAGAAGGCTTACTCTAAGACGAGTTCCAAATATGATGCCTAACTAAACTCAGTCTTATAGAAGGCTCACCTAAAGGTGAGCTCCAAATATGATGCCGAACCGAATTCGGACTTATAGAAGGCTCGCCCGAAGGTGAGTTCCAAATATGATGCCGGACTGAATTCAGACATATAGAAGGCTCGCTCGAAGGCGAGTTCCAAATATGATGCCGCACTGAACTCGGACTTATAGAAGGCTCGCCCGAAGGCGAGTTCCAAATATGATGCCGAACCGAATTCGGACATATAGAAGGCTCGCCCGAAGGCGAGTTCCAAATATGATGCCGAACCAAATTCGGACTTATAGAAGGCTCACCCGAAGGTGAGTTCCAAATATGATGCTGAACTGAATTCGGACATATAGAAGGCTCGCCCGAAGGCGAGTCCCAAATATGATGCCGAACCAAATTTAGACTTATAGAAGCTCGCCCGAAGGCGAGTTCCAAATATGATGCCGAACCGAATTCGGACATATAGAAGGCTCGCCCGAAGGCAAGTTCCAAATATAACAAAGCTCGTCCCGACCATTTAGGTCGGGAGAGTTCCAAAAATAAGAAAGCTTGTCCCGACTCTTTAGGTCAGGTGAGTTCCAAAAATATGAAGGCTCGTCCTGACTCTTTAGGTCGGGAGAGTTCCAAAATAAGAAGGCTCATCCCGTCTCTTTAGGTGGAGAGAGTTCCAAAAATAAGAAATGTGATAATTTAAGTTGTTGAAATAAAACCCGATGAGAGTTTGTATCTTGAGAGCTTGGATCTGGAGAGATAGGGAGCTCGGCTCGGATCATGGAGAGCTAGGGAGCTCGGCTCGGATCTTGAAGAGCTGGGGAGCTTGGCTCGGATCTTGGAGAATAAGGAAGAAAACACAGCTTATTTTGGTGTTATTGAAGTAATTTCCCAGCGAAGATCGGGCATTGAAACGGACTCCGATGGACACAAAATTTGGAGGGCTTGTTCGTACCTCCTTCATATTCAATATGATCGGTGGAATTGGCATTTCAACGGTTCAATCTATGGAAATAAACCACCAATCTAACTGCTGCGATTTTTGGTGATACAGCAGTAGCAGCAACTTTCCGGTGATGATCGGGCATTGAAACGGACTCCGATCGGCACAAGATATGAAGGGCTTGTTTGTCATTCCTTCTTCTTCCATCTGAACGGTGGAAATTGTGTTTCAACGGCTCAATCTGTGGCAATTAGCCGTCGATCTGACTGCATTTTTGCTATTGGATTTTAACAAAGTTTCTAGTGGGAGACCCTCATTCTAGCGCCATTTGACGATGCTGAAAATCATCAGGTAATAAATCCGGGGATGTTCACCTAATGACAACCTGCAAAAGCTTCAAGAACACGATGACATTGATTAAAGAGGGGGATGCTTGGTGGTGGTTTAGACTGCACTTGAGAAACTGTATCTCAAGCTGCCTATGTATCCAATGCTTGTATTGGAATCAAGTCTTCATAATTCCTTAGGGATGGTTTATATAGAGATGCGTTATGCCCTAATCCTTCGTGGGCCTTTTTCCTTGCTGGGCTTGGATTTTGTGTTCCCTAAGGAAGAGATAATGATGATTTGATCTCCTTGATTTTAGAAGATAATTATGGACATATTTGAATGGCAGGATCAGAGTAGTAACGACTTGATATTCTTTCCGTATTTATCTGATTTAATGCATGCGTAAGACGCTTGGTCCGAGAGGGACTTAGGCCGACTTGTAAGGTGGGGCACTGGTAGGTCGATCTTATGCCTCGGCCGACCTACAGAGGTCGAAGGAAGTGAATGACCATATACAGATCGGATAGCGGGGGTTCTGGCCCGCAAGGAGACTTTTATCTATCCTTATTTATCGTTGGACATGGGGTTGACACATGGAGAGTTGCTAATCCGACCCTCGTCATATATCAAACTGCTATAGCATAGTGCCCCCTTGTTTTTGACAACGTCGAGGGCGTCTAAGTGCGGTCTTGTAAAAAATTAGTGTCAAGCCTTCGTGTTTACTTTTTGTTAAAAATGACAAATGTGTATAAATAGAATAAGTGGGAACAAAATATAAAATGTAAAGCCAGACTTTATTAATCTCGTCCCGCCACGTTCGTCGGGTTGAGTGTTTACTGACGATACTCAGAATTGAACTTATCCATGTGTCATCTCCTTAGTATTACAAGATTAACTGAAGATAGAGAAAAAGGCAATAACCCCCGGGATCCGAACTATTGTAGCTCAGCTACTCTCCTCCAACCTCTTTAGGTCAGCCGATGTTCAAGGACGACCTCCGAGATGTACAAACCCAAACACTCATCCGACCCCTCCAGGTCGGCCAGTGCTTATGAACAAACCTGCTCATGCTGACCTCGCAGATCGGCACAAGTCCTTCTCGGACCGAACTCTATACGCATGTTCCAAATAAGATAAATATATGAAGACTCCTTCACATTAAATACTCTAATCCTGACAATCAAATAACTTGTAATTATCTCCTAAAATCAAGGAGATAAAATAATCATTATCTTTTCCTTAGGGACCAAGGCAATCAATGTCCATCTCATACATGCGACACACTAACTCTAGGGCACTAGCCCCTGTATATAAGCAATCCTTAAGGAACTATGAAGACTTGATTCCAATACATGCATTGGATACGTAGGCAGCTTGATCACCATCAAGTGCAGTCTAAAACATCCCCAAACCCCCCTATCTTTTCATTTTTTTTCTGTATTCTGGGAGCTTCAATAGGTTGTCAAAAAGAGGAGAAAAGTCCAAAATTTGGGTTGACGATCTTTGGCATCGTCAATTGGCGCTACAAGGAGGGCCTCTTGGTGATAACCTTGTTTGAAGCCCTACGATTACCATGGTGACCACATGATAGCAAGCCGCTAATGGCAGCAGTGCCAACAATACGACCGAATCAGATGCTAACAAGCAATACAAAGAAGTCTCTCTTGACGCCACCCACCGAGCCTTGGTAGATCAACTCGTGGCATTGGATGATGCGACAAAACGGGCTGTCCTCAACCCCGCTTGGGGTAGAAGAGGATAAGGAAGATGAAAATCTGAAGGAAAAGGATCCTCTGAGTACAGGTTCGCAGGAGTAGGATCTACATGATGGAGATCCATCTGAAAAGAACTCCTAGTACCAGGAGTTGGAGGACGATGAGGATTCTGACAATGGATCCTGGGAGCAAACACCTGTTGGACTTATTTCTTAGTTTTGATGATGAGTGCCACACTAGCTGTTATAGTGCAAAGGCAAAAAGATGTCTAGATTAAATGTATAGGTTTATTAGAGTTTGATTCATAAATAGGTTTGATCAAACAAGCACTGTAAAGGCCTGCTGATTGTTATCAACAGACTGGTCTAGGTCAGTAGGGTAGATAGGTCAGTAGACTAGTCAGGAATCTGCTGAAGACTGAAGACTGAAGGCTGAGGGTTCAAACTCAGTAATTGAAGGCTAAGGGATCAAACTTAGTATTTAAAGTCAAGGATATGGAATCAGACTTTAGGCAAGTCTCTGATGACCTAAACTGATTGCATATACCTTGTGTAGAAGGTCTATGTTCCATTAGTTGGATGATGTTTGGAACTTGGTTATAATTAAAATGATGTAATCTAACTTCACAAATAAAAGTTAGATAAATGTAATCAGCTGCATTATATTTTACTTACAGAAATATGATGATCAGCAGACTGATAGGTACTTCAGCAGACTCATGAACCTGCTGATATATTACCTCGATTAATTCAAGTTTATTGGAAGATTACATGGATAAGGACATCCAACAACCTCTGACTTATCAAGAAAATCAAAGGCTGAGATTAAAAAGACGTTGGGATGATCCACATTTTTATCCATTGGATACAAGTCAAAGGGGTGGACAGATTGCACTGTCAAAAAGGAATTCTGACATTGTCAGTCCTATGAATAGTGACAGACTGCATATCAGATGGGACAAAAACAAAGAACGGTCACATTTGAATTTCCAATACAAGTCACATGCATTCCTACCTATAAATAGAGGTCTTTCAACTCAGAAAAAGGGGATGAAATTTGGACAAACTTTAAGTGATATACTGAGCTGAAAAACACCCTGCTGAACTTACTGAGCATAAGGCTGCTGATCTAGTAAATTTCTTCAAGTGTATTCTGTGTTCAAGCTGCATCAAGCATACACACTTGAAGGCTGCAAGCTGCTGATTACATCATCCTAATCAAGCTGCTGCAACTGAATCATTTATTTGATTCATTCTTTATTTTATAAAGAACCCGTCGAAGACAAGTGAAGCATCCGCGGGTGTGAAAGATCGTTGTTTGTGGTGGAGATGGTGAAGAGGCAATCCTACCCTTCAAGGACCAAAGTGGAAGACTTAGGAGCAAAGAATCCTACTGTTCCCGCTTTTAGTTTGTGAAGCCATAGTCATTGGTGAAGGACAAACAACTTAGGAATCTTTGTAACGACTACATCAAAGATCTCTAGTGAATTTCCTCCAACATCACAGGAGAAGAGTGGACGTACGGGATTACATCACCCGGAACCACTATAAAAATCTGCCTACTTACTTTCTGTTTTTATTTTCTGCACTTAGTTTATTTCACTCATCAACCTACTGAATCTAGCAACTGAAATCACACACTTGCACTACTAAGTATCTAATACTTAGTATCATATTTGACAACAAGTATTAAGGCTTAATTTTGATTTAATTCCGCTGCACAAATTCAGCAAACTCAACTATCGCAGATTACTCGTTTATCGACGGTTACGAAGTCTCAAGCAGACTCTGAAGTATCGCGACCGCCGAAGTTGCGAAATTTGTTAACTCCAAAGTTTTAAGTGTTAAGTTTATTCACCCCCTCTAAACTTAACCAAAGCCTTTTCAAGGGACCAACAATTGGTATCGGAGCGATTAGCTTCGTTCAAGGAATCCTACTTGTTGTGCTTGTGAAAATTCTTTAAAACTTTCTTTCAAGTTACTGATTTTCAAGACTTGCATCATGGACAATACACAGTATGCTAGAACTATGTTGATGTGTTCTCTTGATAGATTTGATGAGTATAAACGACGAATGTAGGCATATCTTGCTGCTACTCATGATGAGATGATGGATGTACTAACTGATGGACCACTGGAGATTACAAAGGCAGTAACAGTGGGTGACAGAACTGAGTACATTCCTAAACAAAAAAGAGAATGGAATGCAGAAGACAGAAAAAGAGCAAACCTCAACAACATTGCTATTGATATCATTTACAGAACCTTGGATAGCAATATGTACATGAAGGTTAAAGATTGCAAGACTGCAAAGGAACTTTGGGATAAGATTCACTTGATCTGTGAAGGCACTGATGCAATAAAGAAGAACAAAATCAGTGTGGCCAGAAAGAGATTTCAAAAGTTCAAGATGCTGCCAAATGAAACCATTGAGCAAATGGAATCAAGATTCAATGCAATCCTGGATGAACTTACCCTGCTGAGTGTAAGTTATTCAAAAGAGGAAATAAACACCAAAATCTTGGAAGCTCTACCTGCAAGAGATGTTTGGAAAATGAAGGTGACTGCAATTGAAGAAATGAGAAAGTTGCATGAAGAAGACACCTTCAAATTGTTTTCAGATCTAAAGGCTTATGAATTTAGCAAAAAGCTTGTGCCTGAAACTGAAAAGGAAGAGCCAAAGACCACTGCATTGGCTGCTTCACATCATGAAGAAACATCAGGAGGACAGGATGATATGCTGGATGAGATGCAAGAACAGATTGCCCTACTGAGCAAGAAAATCAGGATGATGAAGACTGGAAAGGCCCCTGCAAGAAATTTTACAAAGAGGCCTACTGAAAGAAGGAAAGAAGAACCAAGGAAAGATAATGACTATCTGTGCTTTCATTGCAAGAAACCAGGACACTTCAAACCTGACTGTCCTGAGTTAAAACAAGGCAAGGAACCTGATTATCTTTGCTTCAACTGCAAGAAGCCTGGACATTTTAGACCTGACTGTCCAGACCTACTGAAGACCAAAAGTCAACAAAGAAGACTTGGCAAGAAGGCTATGGTTGCTAAAGATGAATCAGGCTATGAAGTTGAAACTGAAAAGGGAAATGAATCAGATGACACTGCATTGGTTGCTGATATGGAGGATTATGCTTTGATGGCTAATATGGATGAAACTGAGGAGGTATACAACACTGTGTCTATCAACACTCCTGCTGGAAGTGATTGTGAATCAACTTGTGGTTCAAATCCTAGAAATTCTGACAACAATGAGACTTTAGATGCCATCCTTAATCAACTGAGGATAATACAATCTGGCTTTGAGGCTGTGAAGGCTGAAAAAGAAACTCTTGAGTTAGAAGTTGGAAGATTGAAAGCTGAATTAAGGGTTCTCAAGGGTAAGGAAAAAGATGTTGGACAGAATCAAAAATAAGTCTGTTGAACATCCAAAGCACCTCTCGAATCCGCTCGAACCATCTTGTTCCAATACGCATACAAATCGGGAAAGCCTTATGGAGATAGAACAGGCTTGGATTTGGAACTCAAGCAATCTAGCAAGAGTGGATCCGAAGGTTACTGAACCTAGTACCAGAATTGGTCCTAAGTTTGTACCTGCACTAGATCCAACTCCCAGTAAGGTTGCTGAAGCAGTAAAACCCAATGAGAATGCTTCAAGGAAGCAAAATCAGAAGTCTAAGAAGTCAATAGCTCCTAGTAAAAAGAATAAATCCAAAAATAGGACTGCTGTGCCTTCTAAGCCTGCTGATAGCAGACCTGCTACCAAGTCTGCTGGGACCACGGAAGGGTAAGAAACAGAAATATTCCAAGGATAAGAATCCTAAACCCAAAAATGTTAATCATTCAAGGGATACTTATCTCAGGGGGAAAGGTAGACTATTTCCCACTGATGATTGGAATATTCCTGCATCTAATGCTAAAAACACTAAGTATAACCATACTGCTAGGGTAAAACCTATGCAATGGAATCAGCAAAGGGCTCAGTAGAGGACATATACAAGGCCTCAGCGAGACCTCGGCGGACTCCATATTATAGGGCCGGTTCTAACAGACAAGACACCTATGGTTATGCAAATGTTTCTAACAACAAGAATCACTTCAAACAACATTATAAACCAAAAGGCCGTAAAACATATGTGATTCCTACACAACCTACTGTTAGAACTTATGGATGTGTAGAATACATGTATGAACCAAAGTATGAGCCAAAGTATGACACATTCAGGAGAAGACCTTATGGAAACATACCAAGGGTCATGCTTGCTACTGACCACTATGGACCCAAACAAGTTTGGGTACCTAAAATGCATTAACTTTGTTTTGTAGGGTGTCTGGTACTTTGACAGTGGATGTTCCAGACACATGACAAAGAATAAGCACTGTTTATCAAACTTTGTGGCAAAAGATGGTCCAAGGGTGAATTTTGGCAACAAAAATACACCTGGATATACAAGAGGATATGGCACACTTGTGAGGAATGGACTTACAATCAAGAATGTTGCATATGTGCAAGGACTGGAATACAACTTGCTGAGCACTGGACAATTCTGTGACAAGGGTTACAAGGTCACTTTTGACAAAGACAACTGTATTGTCATTAGTGAAAGAGGTGATCAAGTTATACTTGCTGGTAGAAGACAACAGAACATGTATGTTGTGGATTGGTCTACTGCAGTTCCAGAAACCTGCCTGATAGTGCATACCAAGTCTGAACTCAATTGGCTATGGCACAAGAAGTTGAATCACTTGAACTTTGATGATATTAATCAGCTGGTAAAGAAGAAACTGGTGGTTGGTTTACCTGAAATCACATTCAAGAAGGATGCTATATGTGATGCTTGTCAGCAAGGTAAACATATAAAGTCAAGCTTCAAATCAAAGACCAAACAATCAACAAATAGAGTGTTGGAGCTGATGCATATGGATCTCTTTGGACCAATAACTCCAACAAGTGTAACAGGAAAGAAGTACACTCTAGTGGTTGTGGATGATTATTCTAGATACACTTGGGTGATATTCATGAACAAGAAAAGTGAAACACTTCAAAGCATGCCTAATCTTTTGAAGAGATTACAAAATGAGAAAAGTTTAACAGTCATAAAGATAAGATCAGATCAGGGTACTGAATTTCTCAATAAAGTTATAAGAGAATATTGTGAACAGAATGGTGTACTACATCAACTTGCTACTGCTGGTACACCACAGCAAAATGGGGTTGCTGAAAGAAGAAACAGAACTTTAAAGGAAGCAGGAAGAACAATGATATGTGAAGCATTGCTACCCGAAAGATATTGGGTCAAGCAAGAATAAATACGATGCTATACACAAAACAAACATCAGTAAACAAGAAGCTGCTGAAGACACCTTATGATATTTGGATTGGAAGGATACCTAACATATCCTATTTTCATCCATTTGGAAGCAAATGTTTTATTCTAAATCATAAAGTTCATTTGAAAACATTCCAACCAAAATCAGATGAAGGAATTTTCTTAGGATATTCTTCAGTCAGCAGAGCATTCAGGGTACTGAACAAAAGATCACTGAAACATGAAGAAACAATCCATGTTGTGTTTGATGAACCTAAGTTTACTGGTATGGAAGATGAAGATTGTGAACCTGCTGAGAATCAACAAGTCACTGATCCAGATTGTGTTGAAGTTTTGGAAAGATTCAATGACTTGAAAGTTTCGATACTGCCCCTACTGAACACCCTGCTGATAATGTTACTGATGCAACAACTGAAGCAGTTCAAGGATCTGCTGACCCCTTTGTAGAAGAAGCTACAGCAGACCCTACTGAAGATGATGTTACTGAAAATCAAAATAACCAAAATCCACAATGGTTAAGGAATCACCCTGCTGAACAAGTTATTGGCAATGTACAGCAAGATGTGAGGACTAGAAGACAACTGGAAGCCATGTTTACTTGTTTTCTATCTCAAATGGAACCTAAAGTTGTTGAAGAAGCTATTTCAGATCCAGACTGGATAATAGCTATGCAAGAAGAATTAAATGAATTTGAAAGAAATCAAGTGTGGACACTAGTTGAAAGGCCAAGTCATGCAAATATCATTGGTACTAAGTGGGTATACAGAAATAAACTTGATGAATCTGGTACCATTGTGAGGAACAAGGCCAGACTAGTTGCAAAAGGCTATTCTCAAGCGAAGGAATAGATTTTGATGAAACTTATGCACCCGTTGCAAGACCGGAAGCTATCGATTATTCTTGGCACATCTTGCATATAAGAACTTCAAAGTATATCAAATGGATGTCAAGAGTGCATTTTTGAATGGCATTCTAGAGGAGGAAGTTTATGTTCAGCAACCTCCTGGATTTGAAGTTAAAGATCAAGAAAATAAAGTGTATAGACTCAACAAAGCACTTTATGGATTGAAGCAAGCACCAAGAGCATGGTATGAGACTCTATCTCAATTCTTGGTGGACAATGGTTTTACAAAAGGCACCATTGACAAGACTCTTTTCAGAATTAGTGAAGGGGACAAGACTTACCTCGGTACAAATTTATGTTGATGACATAATTTTTGGTTCTGAAAATGACTTACTTTGTGAAAAGTTTGCAAATTTAATGAAAAGTAAATTCCAAATGAGCATGATGGGAGAAATGAATTACTTTTTGGGATTGCAAGTTAAACAAATGAAAGATGGAATCTTCATTCATCAAACCAAGTATACCAAGGAGTTACTAAAGAAGTTTGGTATGGAAAGCAGCACTAAGAATTCAACTCCTATGAGTACAAACATCAGATTGGATGAAGATAAAGAAGGCAAAGATGTTGATCAGACATTATACAGAAGGATGATAGGCAGTCTGCTGTACCTAACTGCCAGCAGACCTGATATATCCTTTGCTGTAGGTGTTTGTGCAAGATTTCAATCTAAACCAAAAGAAAGTCATTTAGGTGCAGTCAAGAGAATTCTCAAGTATCTAAAAGAGAATTTGGGAGTAGGGATATGGTATTCCAAGGAAGGAAGCTTCAAAGTTATATCCTACTCAGATTCTGATTATGCTGGATGCAAGATTGATAGAAAAAGCACCTCAGGAACCTGTCAGTTAATGGGAAATAGACTGGTCTCCTGGTTCAGCAAGAAACAGAATTCTATATCAACTTCCACTGCTGAAGCTGAATACATTGCTGATGGAAGTTGCTGTGCACAAGTACTTTGGCTAAGACAACAATTAAGGGATTATGGAATTGAAGAAAAGGAAATTCCAATTATGTGTGATAACACAAGTGCAATTGCAATCGCAGAAAATCCATTTTTGCACTCAAGAACCAAGCACATTGATGTGAGACATCATTTTATAAGAGATCATGTTGAAAAGAAAGATGTGGTGGTTCTATATATCCCTACTGAAGATCAACTTGCTAATATTTTCACTAAACCACTTGACAGTGAAAGATTTGCCAAATTAAGGACTGAACTTGGAATTATAAAAGTTGACTGATAATCAGCAGTGTACTGGAATTCACCAAGGGGATTAGTCTTTGCTATGTTGGGTGAGCTCACTTAGCAGATTAGTCATTGGTATCAACAATTCCATGTACTTATGTTTGGACAATTGAGCAAATGAGGTTGCCAAGGGGATTGGTCTTTGTCATGATTGGGTGAGCTCACTTGACAGATCAGTCATTGGTATTAAACTTCATCTTGTATTATCAATTGAACAAAACAAGAAGAAAACAAGGATCAGCAGAGTGCTTTTGTCAGCAGGCTGCTGAAGCCTACTTATCGCCAGACCGCCGAGCCCACCCCGCCGAGGATTACCCCGTTTGGAAGGAACGTTACACGATCAAAGTAATTAAAGTCAAAAGCGCTTTGGCGGGATATTTATTCTATCCATTATTACCATAGTTAAACCATCCAACGGTTACAAACGTTATGGAGGAGTAATGGGCCACGTGTCAAGACAGAACTTATTCAATTTAATCGTGGTTACCTCAATGTACGTGCAATGACAGTTTCAACCACCTACTGTCTATATAATCAGACTGTGTTACAGCGGATTCTCTACTTGCATTTTCTACTTTATCTCTGCAAATCCTACACTGTGTGAACACAGATTTGAGAGCAATTCTTCTTCATCTTTTTCTTATTTCAATGGCGGAAATGATTGAAGTTCAAATCGAATCAAGCCAAAGTGTGAGAGGATATGTTGTTGATGCAAAACAAACAGAGTTGGCTATTAATATAGGTAGAAGAATAAGGAGGTTTGCAGGCTTGGAGAACAAACTCAATATCAGATTAGAAACAATCTCATACACCAATGTTATTGATTTCTGGAAGAATATTGTTATGGAAGAAGGAACTGAAGCATTCAAGACTACTGTGAATGCTGAGGAGCTTGTAATCTCCTCTAATCTACTGAGGGAAGTGTTTGGATTTGAAGAAGTGGTGGATGGTTCAGTCAATCCTGAAGCAATGGGATTGGACAAATTGGCATTTGTGGATCAGATTAAAACAAGTGCAGCCACCAAATCCGTACCAGGCATCAATTGCAAACATATTGGAAATGAATACAGCCTGCTGAGCAAGCTCATTGCAAAGAACATACTTGGGCTAGTTGGCAGTATGGATACTCTATCAGGACCCAAGATAGAGTTGATGATAATCATCTGCAGGAGCATGAGGTTTGACTGGGCTGGTTATTTCATTCATTATATGAAGAAAGTAGCCAAGGAGGAGAAATTAGGGAAAAGGAAATCAAAGGCCTTACCCTTGGGATTGATGATTCAGACCCTGCTGAATCATTTGAATGTTCCTGATCTCGAACCTGAGAATATTAATCAGTCTAGATACAAGAAGGAAATTAATCATGCTATTCCTGGTCTAGATGATGATGAAGAGGTTGCTGAAGAGGCTGCTGGTGATGATAATGATGATGATGATGGTGATGCTGGTGGTGAGCAGGTTCAGCAAACTAAAAAGATATCTATCAAACCTGCTGCACCAAAGAAGGCTGCTGAGAAAAGAAAGAGTGGAGGTACAAAGAAAGTGACTGAAGGTTCAAAGCCTTCAAAGAAAACAAGAAAGGAAACAGCACAGACTGCTGAGTCTGCTGAGGGTCAAGTGGAGGTTACTGACCCTGCTGTACCTACAAGGAAAACTGTTGTTGAAATTTTGAGAGAACAACAGAAAGAAGCCAGCAGGAAGAGGAAGTCTGCTGTGACTGGAAAAGATGATGATGAACCTCTCTCCAAAAGAATGAAGGAGATTGCCAAAAAGAAAAAGCATGGCAAAGGAAAAGAATTGAAGAATTTGGAGGCACAGAGGGCCCAAGAAGAAGCATCAGTAGAAGAGGAAGAAGAGGCTGTTGAGGCTGAGCCCTTAACTATTATTCCGCCTGTAGTAATTAGTGACTCCTCACCTGAAGAGGTTGTCAAATCTACTGATGCTGGACAGGTTGTTGTTGAGCAATCTGTTGAAGATACACAACGTCTACTGACCCTGAACCTGCTGTAGTATCTACTGAAGAACCACAGCAAACCACTGAACCTGAACCTGCTGTGGTGGTTGGAGAAGTAACTGAAGACTTGGTTGAAGACCCTGCAAGTGTGGCAAGAACTCGGGGGAAGAGCGATCCGTCGCTAACCCCGCTCGATGAGCATGTAAGTCGGGGGAACCAAGTGTGATACGGATGGAAGTAGTAGGCACAAATTTACAATCACAACAACCTACCGACTTTCAAACATCGCTTGAAGAAACTTTGAATCAACTTGTTGGAACCTTTGGAGGTCAACAAGGTACTCGGAGTCTGCTCCCAGAGATCCTTCATGCCATTTGAAAGGCATGTGAAACAAAGAAAGAAAACGAGAGGAGTTTGTAGATCCCAAACTTCAAAGAAATTGCGACTACTTCCAAAGTGGAAGTTTGGTTTCTACAAAAGACAAAAGCCACCGCTTTGAACCAATGACATATCTTGAAGAATGGGCTTTTGGCAACCGGGAGTGGAGAACTTGGTGGATCCGATTGATACAACCTTGCCGCAATCAAGATTGATGGATTTATTTGATGAGCAACAGAAGGAGGAGGGTATCAAGTTTAGAGATCCAAGAGATGGTCCTGATGATTCTTCCTCATCATCTGATAGTAGAGGAGACTTCCCCTCTGGGCCAGGAGGAACCAGTGGGACTGCATTAATGAAAGAACCACCTGTACAACAGTCCACTGATACTGGTAAGTCCGCTGAGGGCCAGCAGACTGGAGAGATGGATGAGGATCTACAGGATCTCACCATGGATGATCTGGAGGCATTGATCAATGAAGGCATTACTCGAGTGCTGGAAGGCTGACTGATGAACCAAGTACATTCCATGTTGTAGAGCCTACTGCACAAACTGATGCTGGACAGAGTGAGGATTTGGATGGAGAAAAGGTTGCTGATTTTAATGAACCTAGTGCCAGTTCTGAAGAGTCAATTGAATATCAAGATGGATTTGACATTGAAGGCACTCTAACTAAAACTGCCATCATCCTACACAAGATTGGTCATGCTGAAGGTTTCCAAGTGGATAATGACAATATATTCAATCCACAAGAAGTTCAAGAGGAGGTACAGGTTGCTGGGGTACAAACAGCACCTGGACAAAGGTTGGAACAGAGGTACAGCCGCCGAGTCTCAAACAAAGACTCCGGACAAAGGTTGGAACCTGATTTGGGTTTGGAGGAAACCCCTGCTGTTAATGAGGCTGCTGTAGTGGAGCCTTCTGGAGGCAAGACCACTGAAGGGAAAGATGGTCAGCAGACTGCTGTTAATGAGGATGAGCAGCTGCTGGACTTTGATTTCAGTGATGAGGAGTTTCAGTTGCCTGAAGAAGAAGATATTGATGTTAATCCACCTCAGGCATTTATACCTGTTTTTGAGGAACCTGCAATTGATCCTATCCTGGAGGAATATGAAGGACCTAACCCTGCTGGACTGGATAGGAGTAAGGCAATGGTAGTAAGCAATCAGAGGCCACAATATAGAGTTGAGGAGCCTGCTGATGGATCTACTGATAGTAGAATAAGGAGTGGAGTGCCAGTTGAAGTTTTCAATGAGTTAAGAACTGTTAGAAATGATATGCAACAGTTAAGAACTCAACTGGACAGGCAAGAACAGAGATTTGAAGAACTGATGAAGATGGTGAATGAAAACAGACAATCACGATACAAGCTTGCTTCAAATTTTGCATCCACTCAAAATGCTGTAACTGATATGATGATGGATGTAAAAGGAATCAAGCAAGGGAATACCTTGAAAGATAAGTTTATAAAAGACCAGCTTACTTCCATTCATCAAAAACTTGACAAACTTGCTTCTACACTTGAGCCTGCTGGACCTGTTGCTGCACAACAACCTGCTGTGCCAGATCCCAAACTTACTGAAAGGATCAACAGACTGGAGGAGACATTGCAATCCAGGATCACTGCCATTGATACTAGAACTGGAACTATGGAAGGTCAATTGAAAAGAGTGATAGTATCACAGGAAGGTATTCATGGCCTTATATCCCGTTTTGTTGATGATGTCACTAAGGGGGAAGAAGGCCAATCAGCTGCAGCAAAGGAGGCTGCAAGACTCTTTGCACATAAGAGATGGACAGATGATACAAATGCTTTCAGGCAACCTGCACCTGCCAGAGTTCAACTCACTGATGATCTTTTTAAACAGTACAAGAAAGAGTATTACAACAGGAGGAGACCTTATCATGACATGGGGTTTCATGAAGGTCTTAACTCTTTCTTGGGCTTGAAATTTTGGGAAGCAAGAGTCAAAGCCTTGAGAGCAAGCAACAAAGGCAGAAGAAGTAGCAAAGGTGATAAGGTGACACCTATTATAAAAGCAAGGGACTCACTGGATGAATTCAGGGAGCTGTATATGAAGTTTGGATTCAGAGTGAATGAAATTAATCTTATCCTCCCTGAAGCTTGGAACTGGTGGAAGCAAGTCAATCCCTACATTGATTTTACACTGATTGAAAATGAATGGATGAGGGATATGATAGAACAAATCAGAGCCTATCAAGAACAAGTTGAGAAGGCTAGAAGAGAAAGAGAAAAGAGACAATAGATCAGCATACACTTATTATTCCTTTTCTTTGCTGTATCTAGTTGTAATAACTGAACAATGATTATAATGAGAATTGACTGAATTTGTTCTGTTTTTGTTGTTTATCTTTTTGCTTTGCTGATTAGGTGAGGGTAGTGGCATCATCACCAAAAAGGGGGAAATTGTTGGACTTATTTCTTAGTTTTGATGATGAGTGCCACACTAGCTGTTATAGTGCAAAGGCAAAAAGATGTCTAGATTAAATGTATAGGTTTATTAGAGTTTGATTCATAAATAGGTTTGATCAAACAAGCACTGTAAAGGCCTGTTGATTGTTATCAGCAGACTGGTCTAGGTTAGTAGGGTAGATAGGTCAGTAGACTAGTCAGGAATCTGCTGAAGACTGAAGACTGAAGGCTGAGGGTTCAAACTCAGTAATTGAAGGCTAAGGGATCAAACTTAGTATTTAAAGTCAAGGATATGGAATCAGACTTTAGGCAAGTCTGTGATGACCTAAACTGATTGCATATACCTTGTGTAGAAGGTCTAAGTTCCATTAGTTGGATGATGTTTGGAACTTGGTTATAATTAAAATGATGTAATCTAACTTCACAAATAAAAGTTAGATAAAAGTAATCAACTGCATTATATTTTACTTACAGAAATATGATGATCAGCAGACTGATAGGTACTTCAGCAGACTCATGAACCTGCTGATATATTACCTCGATTAATTCAAGTTTATTGGAAGATTACATGGATAAGGACAGCCAACTACCTCTGACTTATCAAGAAAATCAAAGGCTGAGATTAAAAAGACGTTGGGATGATCCACATTTTTATCCATTTGATACAAGTCAAAGGGGTGGACAGACTGTACTGTCAAAAAGGAATTCTGACAGTGTCAGTCCTATGAATAGTGACAGACTGCATATCAGATGGGACAAAAACAAAGAACGGTCACATTTGAATTTCAAATACAAGTCACATGCATTCCTACCTATAAATAGAGGTCTTTCAACTCAGAAAAAGGGGATGAAATTTGGACAAACTTTAAGTGATATACTGAGCTGAAAAACACCCTGCTGAACTTACTGAGCATAAGGCTGCTGATCTAGTAAATTTCTTCAAGTGTATTCTGTGTTCAAGCTGCATCAAGCATACACACTTGAAGGCTACAAGCTGCTGATTACATCATCCTAATCAAGCTGCTGCAACTGAATCATTTATTTGATTCATTCTTTATTTTATAAAGAACCCGTCGAAGACAAGTGAAGCATCCGCTTTGGGTGTGAAAGATCGTTGTTTGTGGTGGAGGTGGTGAAGAGGCAATCCTACCCTTCAAGGACCAGTGGAAGACTAAGGAGCAGCAATCCTACCTGTTCCCAGTTTTTAGTTTGTGAAGCCATAGTCATTGGTGAAGGACAAACAACTTAGGAATCTTTGTAACAGCTACATCAAAGATCTCTAGTGAATTTCCTCCAACATCACAGGAGAAGAGTGGACGTACAGGATTACATCACCTGGAACCACTATAAAAATCTACCTACTTACTTTCTGTTTTTATTTTCTGCACTTAGTTTATTTCACTCATCAACCTACTGAATCTAGCAACTGAAATCACACACTTGCACTACTAAGTATCTAATACTTAGTATCATATTTGACAACAAGTATTAAGGCTTAATTTTGATTTAATTCCGCTGCACAAATTCAGCAAACTCAACTATCGATGATTACCGTTTATCGACAGGGCTATCGAAGTCTCGCGGACTCTGAAGTATCGCGACTCGCCGAAGTTGCGTAATTTGTTAACTCCAAAGTTTTAAGTGTTAAGTTTATTCACCCCCCCTTTAAACTTAACCAAAGCCTTTTCAAGGGACCAACAACACCTTATTCTAAGAATAGAGGCGTTAGAAGGGACGATCATTCATCCTCTTCAAATCTGAGAAAATAGCTGGTTGTCCCATAGGCGATGGATGCGGCTCTGGCCGAGTTGGACGCCATAGCTGGGAAAAGAGCCGTTCAATTGGCACACGAATCACCCTTCTCCAAACAGATAGATAACTATCCTCAGCCCGTGAGGTTTAAGATCCTGAAGTTGGAACTTCGTGATGGGACAAAGGATCCTCAAGACCACTTGTTCCAATACCTCACGCATATGAATCTCGACTGTGCCCCGTACGAGATGAAGTGCAAGGTGTTCCCAGCACTACTTATGGGCCGAGCTCAAGAATGGTTCAAGAAAATACCGGCCAGGATGATCTACAGCTTTGATACTTTAGGAAAGATGTTTCTGTTGGTCCCTTGGAAAGGCTAACACAAGTTTAGAGGGGGGGGGGGGGTGAATAAACTTGTCACTCAAAAATTTTCCTGAACTGGAATTGCCCCAGGAACTGAGTTTCTCCGAAACTCAAACTGATGCTTAGTTCAGTTTTGTTCCTGTCCCTTAACTTGTGCAGAGTTAAGCTAACTCAACTGAATATAAGTCAATACTGACTTATTCTTAGTTCAGTTAACTGGCAGCGGATAAGACTAGCCTTTGGATATCAAACACTTTGTTGACTTGGATTTAACACGAGAACTATTTAATTATAACTGATATAAAGTAAATAAATACGTAAAGTAAATAGACAAGAATTATAGAGGTTCCAGGTGGTGTAATCCTGTACGTCCTCTCTTCCCCTGTGATGCGGAGGAAAATTCCACTAGAACTTCTTTAAAATGGCCCGGTTACAAAAAGTTCTAAAATTATAGTCCTTGACTAATCCCTAGCTTCACTATCTAAACACTTGTAGAACATGTAGGATTGCTGCTCTTCAATTGTTTGAAACACTGGTCCTTGAAGGGTAGAATTGCCTCTTCACCAGCTCATCACAAACACAGTCTTCCTGACTGCACTCAACTGTCCTTCACACCTTCTTGGTGTTTCACGGTCTAGACCTTTGATGAAATCAAAGTTGAGATCTGAATCAATAACTATGATTCACTTGTGATTTGAGCTTTTCTTCTGGATAGTTAAATTTTGCACAGCTCTGTATTTCTTCAAATGATAGATCTTGATTTTGCTTGAATGTGCTTGGATACTTGAAGAAATTTTCTTGATCTTGCAATTAAGTACTTAGCAGGAATTCTTTCGAAATTGGCTTTCCCCCTTAATTACATCTTTCTTGACTAGATAGATTCTTTTTAATTCCTCCTACTCACTCTCTTCCTTGTTGTTGTAGAGGTAGTCTATTTATAAGGGTTTATAGCTCCTGCTTGAATCTTGTAACGGCTATATTTCTGACCGTTCTGCTGTGTCAGTATTTCATCTAATAAAATTGCTTCCTTTACAACGTTCGACTGTACTTATCAATTTATCGGATGACTGACTTATAAAACTGAGTATCCTTATCAGTTTTATACTGAGTTTATCACTTGTCAGTTTCTTGACTGACTTGGAGCATTAACTGAGATTTTACTCTTCTTCAAATATCAGTACTCCAGTTTTTCATCTAATTATAATTGATTTAATCAGAGTACACCATGACTCATTATCATCTAAGAATTTATTGTCCTTATGATTCTTAGGTCTTCATACAAGATCCATAAAGTCAGTTCATGTCACCACAATCTTTCCTGAAGTCTAACTTTACAGTCTCGACGTAGTCTTCATAACTGAGTTTGAACCCTCGGTTCTTCAATCTTCAATAACTGAGTCTGTGACCCTCAGTTCTTCAATTTCCAGATAAGCCAACTGAGTCTGTATCCTTCAGCGAACTTACCTTCTTCAGTTTTAATGTTGGTGTGCTCTGTTTTTCAGTTTCTTATTAAATCTCAGTTTAACTAAATCTCAGTTTCATATTTTCTCAGTTCACAGCCTAGAACTATTACAGTGCTTGTCTGGTTCAACTTATACAAATATCAGACTTTATAAAGTCCTATACATTATTCTCTAGACATCTTTTTGCTTTGCACTATAACAACTAGTTATGACACTTCATCAATGGGGTTAATAACGATAAGTGATTAAGCGATGAATCATCATCAAAACACAAATTTTATTTCCAACATTTTCCCCCTTTTTGATGATGTCAATACCCTCCTTAAAAGCAATGCAAAAAGATAAAACAAAATACAGTAAATAACAAACTGAACTGAGAAACCGAGAATTTATTTGATAACTGAGTTACAAAGTGGAGTAATAAAATACATCATAATAAAAAGAACTAAAAGATAGTTTCTTTTTACTTGGTAGCTAAAGTAAATTGATTATCATAACTTTCTGCAACAGTTCTCATAGCATCATTTGTAGCTGAGCTTTCAATTCCATGGATGATTGCACAAATGTTCCATGATTCAGATAGATTGTGCTTCCTGAAGAATTTGCTTTTGAAGAGTACTGTGAAGGTGAAGAAAGTTGCCCTTAGTCTTTCATTGGTGGCTGTTCTCAGTAGCTTTTGAACAAATTCAGATTCAGCCTTTTCAATTTTCTCTGATTCCTTATCAATAATACCATCTGCTTTCCATTTCTTGTGTTTATTGAAGTAGTGCATGAGCAACTTCTGCATATGTAGGAATGATTCTAGAGATTCTTCCTTTGATACTCCTTCTCTTGCTGGTAAATCTCTGAATAGACTGTATAGACAAGAATCCAAACCAACTCTTTTGTCAGTGGGCTCTGAGTATTTAACAATTAACTCCATTTCTTCATCAGTAAACTCTCCTCTAGCTTTCTTCAGTTCATTCAATTTATCATCAGCATTTGCAAGGAATTGTGGAATCTGAGTTGCATTGACTTTTAGGATGTCCAAACTTTCCCCCTTATTGACATCATCTTTATGGATCAGGCTTCTGATGTAAGCGTTCAGATTTTGTTGCATTGATGCCAAAATGGTTTGAGCTACAACTGAGTCTTTCATTCCACTTTCCATTAATATCATTCTATCAACCAGATTATTGAGAATGCCTTCCCATCTGTCTAGAGTTTCATCTCTTCTTGTGTCATTCTTAATAGTTGTCTTTCGAAGCTTGATCAAAGTGTTTTGACAATTTTCAGTGACAATATCCATTTTCTTTTCAAGTTTTCTTCTTTCATCTTGAATGGCCTCTAAGGACTTTAGAACTTTTCCGAATAGGCTTTTGTCATCTTTTTGAATTCTGATTATCTCATTGTGATAGTACTTAATGAGATCAACTTGAGTGGGAACATCTTGTGAGCTTCCTGCTTGCTGTTCATTGGCTTGCTTGAGTGGTGAGACAATAACTTGCTTCAGTTTTTCTTTGTACTCTGCCGATCTTCTTCTTTCTTCAGACTGTTTTCTAACTTCTTCCAAGTTTGATTGATCAATAACTCTTCTAGGTGATAACTGAACATTCAATTCTTCATTTAATTCTTCATCTGATTCTTCTCCAGCCATCCTTGCCACTGTTTTAGCTATTTCTAGCAAGGACTTGTCTGTGGGAGATTTATAACCTTCTTTCTCTCCTTGCTGTCCATCAGACACACTTTTAGAACTAGAACTTACACTGGATTCTTCAGAACTACTAGACTCATTATCAGTAGTCTGATCAGTTTCAATTCTCTTTTCTTGTAGTGAGGCTAGAATTCCTTCTTGTAGATTGGCATCATCCTGAGAATCATCATCACCATTATTCTTTTTGAAATTTCCACTAACTGTGGGTTCTTCCCAGTAGCTATTCCTTATCAGTTCATTTTCGGAGGATTTTGCATCATAAAAACAAAAGAAAATTTATAAACCTATACTTAACATGCAAACTAACTCCTAACCGACCAAATACCGGGTAGTTGATAGCATAGTAGGGTAAGTACAGGGTCGATCCACAGGGAAAAGGGATATTAAATCTAATCTATTAATCCTACCAATTGCTACTCAAGAAAACAAATAAACGAAAGACAAAACATAAAAACGAGAAAATAATTCAAATAATCTAACCTAAGGAATAAAATAAACAAACTAACCTAAGGAAACATGGGATCAAACCAAGTACAAACCTATGTGATCTCAACCCTAGTTCAATTCATGATTTTAATTCGGTTTGTGGTTTCACCTTATCACGAGACATAAACCCCTAATTCCTTAGTGAATTTATTCAATTTCCATACAAAACGAAGGTGTAGATTCAAGTTAACTTCCGTATTTTAGAATCTAACAACCTAGATAATTAATCGATTAATTTGTCATCA
Organism: Gentiana straminea; assembly: GCA_036785695.1. Classification (NCBI taxonomy): domain Eukaryota; kingdom Viridiplantae; phylum Streptophyta; class Magnoliopsida; order Gentianales; family Gentianaceae; genus Gentiana; species Gentiana straminea. The sequence continues at coordinate 4,420,311 of JAVUPR010000224.1, read as the reverse complement.
TCAATGATTAAAGATCCTATCTTTCTATGGTGATCTAGTCTACGCAACTCTCGTATGTTGTAAACATATCAATTAGTAAACATATCTCTCGATATAAATTCACATAATAGCATCATAATCATAGAACGATACAAAATAAATTAAAGATCATGAAAAATAAATAAGGATTGAATAAATTAAAAATAAACTCACATAGTTTGGTACATGATTGAATCCATGAATCGAAAACGGAAGAAAAACGACATCATATCACCCGAGCACAAGGCTCGGGTGACCGGCCTTGAGTCGCCAAATTGCCGGCTATTTGTGTTGCAAATTGCGGGTTTGTATCAAATTGTGTTATGAATTATGGGGATCAATAATTGTTTAATGCATGATCCAAAAATTATGATCCGAATGTCATAATTAAGCTCTCGGAAAACTCTACAACTTTCATTAAGGACTCTTCTTCAGAAAACGCCTTTTTGATTAGCCCGTCGTATCCCGAGTCGTTTACGACATTTTCCAGTAGTTTCAGCAACATCATCCAAACTTGTAACGCTCATATCTCGGGCCTCGTAAGTCGGAATGAAGTGATTCAAAATCCTGTAGAATCCTCTCTTCAAGACCTACAAATCTTCTCTTGAGGTCGAGAGTCAAATCGGTTGTTATCATATCAAGAACTGCGTCGAAAGTTCGGCAGCTTGAAAGCTTCATTCCAAGCTTTATCTCCATCTTCCTTCCATTTCACTTCTCTTCCATGCAAAACCTCATCATTTAATCCTCTTGCATGCCAAAATATGTATCTACAATATAGGAAAATATACCAAAGCGTAACACAATCCCAAAATAACATAAAATCACAATTTAAGCACATAAATCGTTACATTTTGCAATTAACCACTTAAAAACATCGTTTGCTCAATATTTCATTTATAAGCTCGATTTCACTTTTAGAACTAGAAATTACAGAACCTGGAGTGAACCCCGGACGAACGTTCACTCTTCGGATTCTTCGAACTACTAGACTCATTAGGATCGAGTATCGGTTTCAAACCAAGTACAAACCTATGTGATCTCAACCCTAGTTCAATTCATGATTTTAATTCGGTTTGTGGTTTCACCTTATCACGAGACATAAACAATTCTCTTTTCTTGTAATGTTTCCTTCTCTCGTATATTGGCATCATCAGAATCATCATCATCATTTTTCTTTTTGAAATTTCCACTAACGCTTCCCGCTCATATAGCTATTCCTTATCAATTCATATCGAGAGTCCGATTCGAAAATCTTCGGTATTGATTATCTCGCAGATTTGTAATGTTGTATAAATCAAATACCCATTTTTCGTTATTTCCATTTCTACTAGCTCGATTCTTTGATTTGCAATGGAACCGAATTTCCAAGCTTGATATTTGCGCAATCGTTCATAATCAGCTGACATTAATTCTCCATGATCTCTTAATGGTTGAGTGATGACTTTCCTGATTCTCTTGTGACTTCCTGACCACTTCCTAAAACAGCATCTTCCGTTTGCATAGGGTCAGTTCTTGCAACGTCTTCAGTTTGCATAATATTAGTTCTTGCAACGTCTTCAGTTTCCATCGGGTCATTTCTGTTGATTTCACCTTTAGTAGTGATTGGAATTTCTGATGACTCTTTTTCAATGCCTGGGACTGAGATTGTCGGCTCAGTTTCCAGAACTTTCTCACTTACAATTTCTTCAGCAGCTTGTTTTTCAGTTGGTTCAAGTTCCAATTCGGTAACTGAAACTTTTTCTCAGTTGGTTCAACAAGTTCTTCTTCATTGACTTGCTCATCCAAGTTAATGATTTTTGTTGATCTTGAGTCTGCTTTGGCTCCTTTTTCCACAGATTGAGAAGCCGAAAATCCTTTGCCCGATTCTTCAAATTCTAATCAGGAAAAAGATCTCTGGGGGGTGTATCTGGATTTTGAAAGTAACGATAGCATTTCCAGCGTTGTTTCATCGATCAATCTTTCATCACTGTCAGAATCTTCGTCAACATGTTCAACTCTCAGGGTCTGTTCCCCCTGAGTCTCAACTTTCTTCTATGATTCAGTTTCAACAGTCTATTCCTTGTTGATAACTTCAGTTTCCTTTGTCAACTCAATTTCTTGTGGATGTGAAACTGGTTCTTGAATAGGTAACGCTTCAATTATTGGAATTGGGGTAGATTCAGCAGGAGTGACTTCAGTTCTTGCTGTCTGTGCTGATTCCTTAGTTGGTGTTACAAGATCAGATTTATTTTTCTCCAAATCTTCCAATTGTTTTCTTCTTTTGCTTAATTCTTCAATCTGTTCCAAGACTTCATCTCCAGTTGCAGGTTTCTTTGATTTTCTGCTTTTCTTCTTCTTTGGTTCACATTCTGAACCCTTAGCTTTTCTTTTTCCGGCCTTTTCTTCTTTAAAAACAATTTTCCCATCAGCAAATGATGTTTCTTTCTTCTTTACGATTTCGAAATGGTCGAGAATTCTTTGAACTACTAATGCAAGAGTTTTCTTGTGATAGAAACGACCTTTCTTAACATCAGTCTTCTTCTTGGGTAAGTCAATTGATTGAGCCACTAATTGATCAAAAAGATATCTTTGCCAATTGAAATTTTCTCCAAACCAAATTACATAAAGTAAATCCAACATTGCTCCAGATAAATTGCTAAAGTTTCCTGCATTTCCAATTATGCAATTTGCCAAAATCTTTGAGAGAAAATTGAATTCTGGTTTGAGCAGGCTTGTGCTCCCGGTTTGGGAAACTGCGGATTCTGCATCAATTGCTATATCTTTCCATAGTTTTTCTTTTTGTTCTTTGGTCAACTTGATGGCTGTTGTTCCTCCAGATTTGTCAAACCCAAAGATTTCTGCAATTAGATCTTCGGTGACCTTGATCTCCTTACCATTGATAGTAGTGGTATAGGTGTGTGTGTCTTCTCCTTCTATAGTTGTCTTCCTAAATTCATAGAAGTCTCCAATGCTTTCTAGACAAACACTTTTCAGATCGATGTTGAATGCAGCCTCCAATCCTTTAATCTTTTTAATTTTTGCAGCAATTGTTTTGGCTAGTGTTTGATCAATATATTTTGCAATAAACTGGTCAAGAGATATGATCATTCCGGGTTTAACAAGAGTGAAAGTCATTGTTTTCTGGATTTGATTGAGAGTTTGAAAATTTGATGATTGAGAAGGCAAATTCAAAATATGAGAGTAAAGAATTATAAAGGAAAATTCTGGGTTATTTATAATTTGTAGGAAAGTAGTTATGAATTGGGTGGGACTCATAACATCTTGTGTCACGGATTTTATGCAATGAAAAAAAACAAGTAATAAAATTTATAAATCCGGTATTTCCCAAGTGTAGGGATCGTAGTATAGCGATTTTAATACCGGAGTCGGTCACAGGGAATCGGGGTATCTAGTTCATTAATTTTCCTAAGATTGTCACTACTATTTATTACTAAACCTAAACTAAAACGATAAAATAAACTGGACAGAGGATTGTCAGTCCAAAGCCAGGAAGGATAAAAGCGAAAACGATATATAAACTATAAACTATAAAATAAACGGTAAACAAGAAGATGATCATGGTGATTAAACAACGAACAAACAAATATTCCTCCAATCCCGCAACCCTTAATTTCCTCTCTAAAGTTATCCTGTGATGATTTAATTAAAGATGTGGTCCACCTAACGGAGGTATGAATTTCTACTCTCGTAGATAACTCGCCTATCAATCTCTCATCTCTCGATATTGAAGATTAACGCTATCAAACCAAGGTGTAAGATCTCTCAATCTAGCAACCTAGAAATCTAACCTATCAACTCTCGTTATGTCAAGATTAAAAATCCCATCTTTCCTATGGTGATCTAAGGTTTACACCGACTCTCGTCATACGGTAAACATCAACAACAATTCATCTTTCGATATCGATTGCATAACAAAATAAACACATGTGAAAGATACAACTTTAATCAAATTCACAAAACAAATCTAGATTGAAAATAAAGAACCTGCTGAAACGGATTCACATGGTTTGAACAATTGCTCAGCCTCCAAGCATTCAGCATAAAACAGCAGCAAAACGAAATAGAAAACGAATATAAAAACAAGAACAATCGCAACCCCAGCCTCCCCTGAGGGGGCTGGGGCCGCCTAGGGTTTTCTCCTAATGATTGTGTATCAATAGGTCTCAATAATGTATGTCTTAGGGTTGAAATCCCACTGCTATTTATAGAAAAAGTAAGTCGGTTTTCAGCATGTCGGCCGTGGACGCCCGTCCGGAATTGTGGACTTGCTTCAGACGCCCGTCCACTCAGCGTCCAAACTCTCTGAATCAAAAATCTCAGCCTGGACGCCCGTTTACTTTGGTGGACGCCCGTCAAACCTGGACGGGACTTGGACGCCAGTTCAGCTGGATCAAAAATCGATCTTCTCATCTTTATCTTTTCTCCTCTTCATTAATCCGATTGTTAACCTCTTTTAATCCTCTTTTTGGTCGAAATTGTGTATCTACAATACATCAAACACATTGCAAAATGTAGTATCTTCCAAATCAATATAAAACCATCAATTTTACACATAAATCATACAATTTTGCAACTAACCCATTAAAAACACCACTTTCTCAATACCTCAATATAAAGCTCGATTTCTATGAAAAACATCCAGATATGGGGGAAATTGACATAAAATATATCCTTATAAACGTACAAAATCACCCTTAACATCTTGTCATAAATGTTTTGAGATTGCGAAAAAGATGGATGAGTGGAAAGTATGGACGGTTTAGATTGAGAAGGACCACGTCTTTTCTTGATATCTGTAGCTAGACTGCAGTGAATAGGGTAGATGAGGTGTTTCTACAGCTGTACTCATCCTGAATTCAAAAACTCAGTTGTGAACAAAACTCAGTTTTTCGGCTTCCAGTTACCGAAATTTTCCTGCAAAACAAATTTAGAAATTTTTGGTACCCATATCTGTTTGGGTCCTAACTGGTTAGCTTTTGATGATACATTTTTATTTTTGACTTTATACCTCTCTTGACATTTTGACTGAGTAAAGTCAGTTTTTACATGCTTTTCTTGCTTTGTCCAGACAGTTTTTGATTTGATCAGTTTGTGAAACTGTCGTGAGGGTTAATTCCAATCTTCATCAGTGGGAAATAGTCTTCCTTTCCCTCTGAGTTTATCATTCCATGAATGATCTTCATTTTTGAATGAATATGTCTTGAAGATTTTTCTTACTGATCTCTGATCAGTTCTGCCATTTTCAGCCTTCTGAGTCTTTCTCTGTAAAATCTGTTGGCTTGGTGTATTTTTCCAACTGATTTTTCAGTTTTATCAGTTTGTGCAAATGGCTGTGCTGAGTAATTGTCAGTTCTAATAATTTTATCAGTTTTCTGAGTTCCTAACCGTTGTGTAGTCACAAATTTTAATGCAACTGAACACGGTCTGGACTTAGAATTATTCTGATTAACAAACCCTAGACCAGATCTGTCTCCAAATGTTTTTCTAGGTTTGAACTGAACACTGGGAATTGGATAACCTGATGATTCTTTGACGCTTATTGCTTCTGTCAGTTCATCAGTTGGTCGAATTACCTTGGTTTCATTATTAGTCTTGATTAACTTGATCTCAGCATTCAATCTTGAAATTTCAGTTTTCAAAACCTTTTTCTCCTTTTTGACATCCTCATATTTCTTTTGAATTTCCTCTAATTCCTTTATGATTATGTCCAAGGATTCATTGAAATATTCATTTTTCTGATTGTTCATGGCAGTGTGAGTGCTGGATGTAGATGCAATTACCTCCCGATTTTTTATGGATAGATTTTCTGTTGAGGAATTAACATCAGTTAAAGCTTGCTTCCCTTTTTATTAGCATTTGCTTGTGCTGCTCCTAGCAGTATTATTTCCTCATACTTTCTCCTCCATAACTCATGGGTAGTATAGCATCTTTGGTCTTTGCGCTGGAAGGATCTTCAGTAATCTTTTCAGTCAATTTTTCATCTATATAATCAGCTACTCGTAGCCATTCTTTTTCTGCTTCTTCTGAAAGATCACTTAGGGAAGGAAATCCTCTTGATTCATCTTTATTAATATCTTCTTCATAACTGAAATGAGGTTCCGGATTTTTGTGAGAGCTTGTAGTACTGAATCTTTCAAATACTTTATCCTGAATATCATAGACAACATTTTGCAAATATTCAGTCAGAGGGTTATTCAGCCAGCTTCTAATTCTAGATGTATCCATTTCACTAAAGTATTTCAGTAAGGGGCTTCAACAATTGGTTTATAAGATATCTTTGGATCACTTCCAAATGGAAGAACTGCTCCAATACCAATTGTTGGTCCCTTGGAAAGGCTAACACAAGTTTAGAGGGGGGGGTGAATAAACTTGTCACTCAAAACTTTTCCTGAACTGGAATTGCCCCAGGAACTGTGTTTCTCCGAAACTCAAACTGATGCTTAGTTCAGTTTTGTTCCTGTCCCTTAACTTGTGCGGAGTTCAGCTAACTCAACTGAATATAAGTCAATACTGACTTATTCTTAGTCCAGTTAACTGGCAGCGGATAAGACTAGCCTTTGGATATCAAACAGTTTGTTGACTTGGATTTAACACGAGAACTATATAATTATAACTGATATGAAGTAAATAAATGCGTAAAATAAATAGACAAGAATTATAGAGGTTCCAGGTGGTGTAATCATGTACGTCCTCTCTTCCCCTGTGATGCGGAGGAAAATTCCACTAGAACTTCTTTGAGATGGCCCGGTTACAAAAAGTTCTAAACTGATAGTCCTTGACTAATCCCTAGCTTCACTATCTAAACACTTGTAGAACAGGTAGGATTGCTGCTCTTCAATTGTTTGAAACACTGGTCCTTGAAGGGTAGAATTGCCTTTTCACCAGGTTATCACAAACACAGTCTTCCTGACTGCACTCAACTGTCCTTCACACCTTCTTGGTGTTTCACAGTCTAGACCTTTGATGAAATCAAAGTTGAGATCAGAATCAATAACTATGATTCACTTGTGATTTGAGCTTTTCTTTTGGATAGTTAAATTTTGCACAGCTCTGTATTTCTTCAAATGATAGATCTTGATTTTGCTTGAATGTGCTTGGATATTTGAAGAAATTTTCTTGATCTTGCAATTAAGTACTTAGCAGGAATTCTTTTGAAATTGGCTTTCCCCCTTAATTAGATCTTTCTTGACTTGATAGATTCTTTTTAATTCCTCCTACTCACTCTCTTCCTTGTTGTTGTAGAGGTAGTCTATTTATAGGGGTTTATAGCTCCTGCTTGAATCTTGTAACGACTATATTTCTGACCGTTCTGCTGTGTCAGTATTTCATCCAATGAAATTGTTCCCTTTACAACGTTCGATTGTCCTTATCAGTTTATCGGATGACTGACTTATAAAACTGAGTATCCTTATCAGTTTTATACTGAGTTTATCACTTGTCAGTGTCTTGACTGACTTGGAGCATTAACTGAGATTTTACTCTTCTTCGAATATCAGTACTCCAGTTTTTCATCTGATTATAATTGATTTAATCAGAGTACACCATGACTCATTATCATCTAAGAATTCATTGTCCTTATGATTCTTAGGTCTTCATACAAGATCCATAAAGTCAGTTCAGGTCACCACAATCGTTCCTGAAGTCTAACTTTACAATCTCGACGTAGTCTTCATAACTGAGTTTGAACCCTCAGTTCTTCAATCTTCAATAACTGAGTCTGTGACCCTCAGTTCTTCAATTTCGAGATAAGCCAACTGAGTCTGTATCCCTCAGCGAACTTACCTTCTTCAGTTTTAATGTTGGTGTGCTCTGTTTTTCAGTTTCTTATTAAATCTCTGTTTAACTAAATCTCAGTTTCATATTTTCTCACTTCACAGCCTAGAACTATTACAGTGCTTGTCTGATTCAACTTATACAAATATAAGACTCTATAAAGTCCTATACATTATTCTCTAGACATCTTTTTGCTTTGCACTATAACAGCTAGTTATGACACTTCATCAATAGGGTTCACTACAAGAAAAACAGTTTTTTGCTACACTATTGTTTGTCACACAATAAAAAAGGTGTTGCTATATACTTACTTTTAGCCACATGAGCGTGGCAAAAGAGTCTAACCAAGTGCTATTAGCCACACTTTTTTTGTGTGTGTGGCAAAAACTATTGTAGCAATATAGTGTTTTTTTGTAGTGGTTAATAACGATAACTGATTAAGCGATGAATCATCATCAAAACACAAATTTTATTTCCAACAGTTTCTCAACGCCTTTATCACGGTAAAGCTATTTCAGAAGAATTCTACCCATTTGTTTACTCTCAAACAAAAGCGAGACGAAACCACGCTGCAGTATCTTAAGCGGTTCAGTGAAGGGTCACTACAAGTCCGAGATGCCGACGATCACGTCCGAATCACATCCTTTGTGGCAAGGCTATTAAAGGGAGGTTATACACCAAGCTGAGCAGTAGTCTCCATGCATCTATGGAAAAATGCATGGAAATAGCGTTCAAGCACTGCCAAGGAGAAGAGGCCAATCTATTGAAGCGAGAGTTGGAAAAATCAGAGCAAAAGAAAGATAAGGCCGAAGATACTTCTGAGAAGAGAAGGAAGTCGTCTGGAGATTGCACGGTCGGCTCAGCCATGGGTCGATCCGAGAAGAAAAGTGACCTACAACCACGAGAATTCCCGATGTTGAACAGGCCCCATGAACAAGTACTCGTGATCATGAATAGAAAAGGCTTAGCATGAACTCCTACACCACTACGAAGTCCTCTGGACATACGGGACCATTGCAAGTTATGTACCTACCGCCAAGACAACGGGCATGATCTCGACAATTGTAGGGATTTCCAAAGAGACGTGGACACCGCAATTGTTGAGGGAAAGTTGGACGAGGTAGTGGAGCGACCTCAGTTTTGAGAATGGCGGGGTCGTCGAGACTATTCGTAGAGGAACTTTAACCGAGAGCGCAATCGGTAGGGTGAGATCCAGCGAAGAAGAGATCAGTCTCTAGATAGGGATAAACAGATGGACAACTGGCCGATTAATACCATCAACACTATTGTAGGTGGCCCGGTCATGAATTTGGAGACGTCAGCAGCCTTAGCGCCTGACTTGGGGGCGTACAAACAAATATAGGTCAGATTCCTTTCCAGGAAGTAGTTTATGGGCCTAGGGATCCACTCCCACTGGTCCCAAACAAAGACGGGTTGGTTATTGAAGTCGTGGTGAATAAAATTTTGTGAAGAGGGTTTGCGTCGACACTGACAGTGCCGTCAACGTCCTCTACCTTACGGCTTTCCATGCAATGAATCTTAAGGAGTCTGAGCTGACTCCTGTTTCAGCACCCTTGTTTGGATTTTCCGGCCCTCCTGTGCATCCAATGGGAATGGTTCGGCTTGCAAAAATGTTTGGGAAAGAGTCAGTGGGAAGGACTCTAATGGTCAACTACGTCGTGGTCGAATCGTCGTCAGCATACAACATTATCTTAGCAAGGCCTGCTCTAATTGATCTTCAGGCCGTGATTTCCCCATCTCACATTAATTTAAAGTTTCCGACTGCCCGCGGATCGGTTGGAATCAAAGAAGATCTAGAGGTCGTCCGAAGTTGCTATGCGGCAAACTATCAAAGACAAATGAGTCATCTTGGCTTGATCTATTCGGCAAGTCTTTATCATTTACTACTTTCCGTAGTCTACTTTCCATTTCCGCACTTTCATTATGCTTTGTCTTTCTCCGATTCTGTTAGAAATAAAATTTGAGTTTTGATAATGATTCATCTTATTTATTATTTGTTTGTTTACACCCTATTGATGAAGTGCTGAAGCTAGCTGTTGTAGTGAAAAGCTAAAAGATGTCTAGAACTGAATGTATAGGATTTATTAGAGTTTGTTAATTGTATAAGTTATATTAGACAAGCACTGTAATAGTTAGAGAGTCGTAAAACTGAGAACTGGAAATCATCTAGAAAACTGGATATTGACTTAAACTGAAAAAGTCACTCGGAACCTAAAACTGAAGTTCACTCAGAACTGAAAAAGGTATGTTCGCTGAGGGACACAGACTCGGTTGACTTTTCTAGAAGATGAAGGCGAGTGAACAAACTCAGTAAATAAAGAACCGAGGGACACAGACTCAGTTATTGAAGAATGAAGAACCGAGGGTTCAAACTCAGTTACGTAGAATAAACCCGAGACTATAAAGTTAGAATTCAGGTAAGTCTGTGACGGACTGAACTGACTTTATGGATCTTGTATGAAGACCTAAGAATCATAAGGACAATGATATCATTGATAATTTAAATGATATGGTTTACTCTGATTAAGTCAAATGAAATCAGATGAATATAGTACTAAGTTTTGGAGAAGAGTAAAAACTCAGTTAATGCTCTAAGTCAGTTGACAAACTGATAACTGACATACTAAGACTAAAACAGATTTATATATGAACGTTAAAAATCAAGGAATATTATTGGATGAGCACTGACATGTCAGAACTGTCACTAACATCTGAAAATATAGCCGTTGATACAATTCAAAATTCAATCAGGATGAACGTTGGATCTCACACTATAAATAGAGGACTTGGCATCAAGGATCTACACCAAGAATCGAATACAAGTTTGCAAGCATTTTAAGACCAAGCCTTGATCATCTGAATTGCTATCAATCTTTGCACTCAACAAGATCATAGCTGGAATTCTTTAAGTGTTCAAGCTACAAAGACTAAATCAAGAATTCAAATCTCTAAAGAACCACAAGCAAGAATCATTTACTTGATTCTTAGCCCAACTTTGATTTTCATGAAAGGATTAGACTATGAAGCAATCCGGTTTAGGATTTTCCAAGGACAGTTGTTGTCAAATCAATAGGGTAGACTGTGTTTGTGGTGGAGCTAGAGAAGAGGCAATAAAACCTTCTAAGGACAAGTGTTTCAAGCAGTTGTAGATCAGCAATCACACATGTTTTATAGTTGTTTAGATAGTGATGCTAGGGATTAGTCAAGGACTATCAATTAGGACTTTTTGTAATAGGCTACCTCAAAGAGTTATAGTGAAATTTTCCTCCTACATCACAGGGGAAGAGTGGTCTGAAATTCTTTCTTACTTACTTTACGCACTTACTTTCTGTTATTTAGTTTATGAGTATTTGTGATTGTTTTATATAAGTTTTTCATACTGCATAACTGAACAAACTGATTGATATTCACTCACAGTTCACAAACTGATATTCACCAGAATTCAATTTTGCATAATCAGCTTTTCCATATATACAACAAGATCAGTTAAAGGCTAAAACTTAAATCCGCTTCCGGTTGACACGGTTTCAGCATAAGTCAGTTTGACTTATAATTAGCTTAGTCCGCTCAACTCCGCACAAGTTTAAAATTTAACTTAACCTGTCTTAATATCAAGTTTTTGGTGACAAGTTTATTCACCCCCTCTAAACTTGTGTCAGCCTTTCCAAGGGACCAACAATTGGTATCAGAGTAGTGTTTTCTGTTCCGACTTGTCAGTTCAAATAATTGATTACTCGCTTATTTCTTGACTATCTCCTCTAGTTGTTCTCAAAAAGCTCAATTTTTAGTTTTTAGTTCTTGCATAAACTCACTTACACTATAGATAACAATCAGTATGCCAGACAAATGGTCATGTGCAATATGGACCGTTGTGATGAATATAGACGTCAATTGAAGGCTTTTCTTGCCGCCACTCATGAAAAGATGATGGACGTACTGACTGATGGACCTATTCAAATCACTCACAAGCAAACTGTTAATGGTGATCAAGTCAGAGTCCCCAAGCCCAAAAGATAATGGAGTAGTGATGATCGAAAAAGAAATAATCTCAACAATGTTTCCATGGATATCATCCTTGGAACTCTCGACAGCAACATGTACCTTAAAGTCAAAGATTGCACAACTGCAAAAGAAATATGGGAGAAACTTCAACTCATGTGTGATGGAACAGATTCAATCAAAGAAAACAAGATCTCAGTTGCCAAACAGAAGTTTGAAAATTTCAAGATGAAACGAGGAGAAAACATAGAACATATGGAAACAAGATTCAGCGCAATAATGGATGAGCTAGCACTACTCCAGGCTGAATATACCAAGAAAGAAATCAACCCAGAATCTTGAGCTAGCAATAATGGATATACCAATAATGGATATACCAACTCCAGACTGAATATACCAATAATGGATGAGCTAGCACTACTCCAGACTGAATATACCTATGTGCTGGAAAATGAAGGTCACAGCTATGGAAGAGTCAAGAAGACTTGGTATAGAAGATTCGTTCAAAATCTTCTCAGATATGAAAGCATATGAATTCAGTGAGGATTTCATAGCCACAACAGCAGTGATCAAAGCTTTGGAGGAACCTAAAACAACAGCACTTGCATAAGCAACCAATGACAATCAAGAAACTTCTTCTAGTAATCTTCAACAATTAGATGAAATGGAAGAACAAATGGCTCTCACGATGAACAGAATCAGAAGAATGAAAAGTGGACAGCCATTCACTCAGAAGTACATTAAAAAGACTCCTGAGAAAAAAGAAGATGATGAATATCTTTGCTTCAACTGCAAAAAGCCAGGACATTACAAAGCTGAATGCCCAGAACTGACTAACAAAAGAACTCAACCAAGAAGAACCGGGAGAATGGCTCTCTTAGCTGGTGATGAGTCAGATTATGAAGCTGGCACTGAAAGACTCTCACATGACACAGCTTTGATGGCACATATGGAAGACTCAAATGAGGTTTGTGAATCCAATTCTAAATACACCTCATCTCACAATTCCATTTAGAATGCTTGTTCTTCAACAGCAGGCTCTAATCCTAAAAATCCAGAATTAAAAGAAACTCTTGATGAATGATGAATCAACTGGTAGCTATACAAGCTGGTTATGAATCAATTAAAACAGAAAAAGAAGCTCTAATTCTAGAAGTCGAAAGATTAAAAGCTGAATTGTACATGTTGAAACTGACCAGAACTGACACAGGAAAGAATCGGAATCAGCCTATTGCATCAGCAGCAGGAACTGAATCTTTTGCTCAGTCAAGTTCAGCTACTGGATTCAAATCTGGAAAGGCATATGGAGACAGAACTACCCTTGGATTTGATACACAACAAACTTCAAAGGAATGAACTAGTAAAGCTGCTGAACCTAATGTCAAAACTGGCATTAAGTTCGTAGCTGAGCAATTCCCTCAAATTGAGAAGCATGTTGAACCAGTAAAACCAGTTCCACATGAATCAACTCAGTCTCAGCATCAGTTTTCCAAGAAGTCAGTTGCACTTAATAACAAAGGAAAATCTAAAGGTAGATCAGCTGCACCTCAAAGAAATACAGATGGTAGATCAAATACCAGACAAGAGCCAATCAATGCTAGGAACCAGAAAAACTTCAATAAGAGTGTTAATCATTCAAAGATTCACACAGTCAGGGGGAAAGGCAGATTATTTCCCAGTGACGATGATTAGAATTTCTCTGAACCTATTATCAAAACTAATATAGACAATCATTCACAACAGAAAACTTATCATAAGTTTCAGTACAAGACTCAGCAGAGGACTTATTCCAGTCCTCAACGAAAGCCTCTGTACCGAAGTCAGCACAGACCTCAGCACAGTATGAATGATGGTTATTATTCAGTTTTCAGTAATAGAAAGAATCATGGAAACAAATTTCAGCCAAAGGACTTGAGAGAACATATAAATACGGCACAATCCAGAAACATATTCTATAGAAATGTGGCTTATATATATGTAATCAAGTGCAACAATTTCCAAAGAAGACCTTATGGAAATATACCCAGAGTTGTACTTACAACTGACCCCTATGGACCCAAACAGAGTTGGGTACCTTTTAAATTGTCTTGCAGGTAATATGGTACAATGACAGTGGATGCTCAAGACACATGACAAGGAGCAAAGACTGTCTAGTTGATTTTGTTGCCAAGGATGGACCAAAAGTAAACTTCGGAAGTAAGGACAGACCTGGATATACAAAAGGATATGGAACCTTGATAAAAACTGGACTTACAATCAAGAATGTATCTTATGTGGAAGGACTTCACTACAATCTTCTCAGAACAAGTCAATACTATGACATAGGATACAGAGTCACATTTGATAAAGAATTTTGCATCGTTGTCAGTGAATCATCAAATCAAGTAGTTCTTGATAGAAGAAGAAAAGAAAATATGTATGTTATGGATTGGTCAACAACAGTTTCAGAGACATGTTTACTTGTGCATACCAAATTAGAAATCAGCTGGCTATGGCACAAAAAACTAAGTCACCTCAACTTTGTTGACATCAACACACTGGTCAAAAAGTAATTAGTAATTGGATTACCTGAGATTTCTCACAAGAAGGATAGCTTAAGCGAAGCTTACAAAAAAGGAAAGCAAGTGAAAGCCAGTTTCAAGACAAAATCTCGGCATTCAACTTCAAGAGTACTAGAACTCTATTGGTCACTGGGAAAGGCTAACACAAGTTTAGAGGGGGGGGGGGGGGGGTGAATAAACTTGTCACCAAAAACTAACTTGTACCACAGGAACTGAGTTTCTCCGAAACTCAAACTGAACTAGCAAACTGATGTTTCATATGACTCAGCTTAGTTATGTTCCTACCCTTAAATCATGTATTGGGGTCAGCTAATTCAGCTTAGCTGGTGCTTTGGAGCTGAACTAACTTGCAGCGGATAAGACAAAACCTTTTGTGCAATAGTTGTGTCAATAAAGATCCTAATCTCCTATGTATCACTTCTGTGCCGACTCAGTGTCCGAGGTTTGCTGAGTGTTGAGATGAGTAGATGAGTAAAAACATTCACAGCACAAATACAAATGCGTAAAGTAAATCAACACAAATTTATTTATGGAAGTTCTGGGTGGTGTAATCCCGTACGTCTCCCCTTCTTCTGTGGTGTTGGAGGTATCACTGGAATCTTGAGATAACTGTTACAAAATCCTAGCCTAATGACAGTTCTTCACGACACCCTAGTTTCACTGTCTACACATAACGAAGAAAGGTGAGATTGCTCCCTTCTCTCTTCACACTGAGCCTTCAGAGGTGGAATTACTCCTTCACCAGCTCACCACAAACATAAACACAGTCCGCAGACTGCACCAACAGCTGTGGCAACCAAGTTGCAACCGTATGAGGAAAGGTGGAGTTGCTCTCCTCAAACTATGCACAACCAACCCTTTTTCACACAAAGGTTAGGTTTAGAATTAATCAAAAGATTAATTCAGTGAGCTTTCTGATTCTTCTGGATATGGCGTTGTAGCTCCTAGGTGCCTTCTTCCCCCTTAACGGGTTACTGGATCTATCTTTTAATCTTCAAGGCAATCTCGTTGGCTTCCCTTTTTCTAGATATAGAATCTGATTTTCTGGATATGGATCTCTCTCCTCTTGGTCTGGATTTAGATATGTGCTTTTAAAGCTTGTCCAAGATCTACTCTATTCAAATGCTCCTCCCTGTGTATTTATAGGGGTAATGTAACAGTCGAATATGCCTTATAGCCGTTATACTTGTCGTTTAGCCAACATTCATATGTATGGTCTTCATATCGCTTTCTTGATCTATACTTTCACAGTTTTCAGTCCTTGATTAATTAACTCAGCTTTTCCATATTCTTAGTTCTTTCTTGACAAGTCCTTAACTCAGTTTTCTACTCTTATTCAAAACTGAGTACCTCGTATACTTGACATCAGACTTCAGTTGGTTAAGTCAGAGTACACCATTCAGCTTCTTCATTTCCTAGTAACTGATAATCTTTGTCCTTAAGATTATTCAACTTTACATGATCTATAATTCAGTTTCAGGTCACCACAGATTTGCCTGATTCCTGACTTATAGTCACTACTTCTTCTAACTGGGTTTGTTACATCAGTTCTTCAGTCTTCAATAACTAAGTCTGTGTCCCTCAGTTCTTCTGTCTTCAGGATAAGCCAACTGAGTCTGTGTCCCCCAGCGAACTTATCTTCTTCAGTTCTTCTCTTCTCAGATGTATACCCAGTTTGTTTACTATGACTCAGCCATTTGCCTAGTTCCTATCTATTACAATGCTTGTCTGAAACAACCTATACAAAGCCCAGACTCTAGATAGATCCTATACATTTCTCTAGACCGTTTCTTGCTTCTTATTTCATTATGCACTATAACAGTTAGTTATGAATCCATCATCATGTGTTATAAGTGAACTTTTTAAGTATGTGATGAATCATCATCAAAACATAAATTTTATTTCCAACAATTTCCCCCTTTTTGATGATGTATCATATCCCTCCCTAAAAGTAATAATCAAAGAATAATGCAAGAAATTAGAACAAACCAAAATGTCAAACTAGAAACAGCTGAGTTCATTACAAAGTTGTACCAAAACAAACTGAGTTAATGAAATCATTACAGTTTTCCTTTTTACAAATTCATCAGCTTTTCACCAAGATAGATACTTCTTTTTGTTTCCAGGAGCCTTTTTGCTTTTCCTTCTTCTCTTGATTCATCATCTCTGGGCTTGATATCCAAGTATTTATTGATCATCCGATTTGCTTCTTCATTTTCCTAGTTCTTAAGTTTTATCAGAACCTCTTTGATATCCTCATCCATTAGCTTCTCCTCTTATTTTGATATTAATCCATGTTCCTTCCTTCTGGTTCTAGGACATTTTCCCCCTCAGACTTTGCCTCTTTATCTTCAACTTCCTTTATCTTTTCTTGCAATCTATCACATATTGTAATCTTCTTTCTGATGTTCATCATTGCTTTGACTGAGGCTTCTTCATCTTCCTCAGTTCTTGTCTCTTTAAAGGGTTCTTCTACAATTAACTCCTCGATCAAACAATCAGCTGCCTCTCCATTTTGTTGAATGACAAATAAATCAATATCCACTTGTCTGTCTTGTTCCTCAATCCATAGTTTAGCAAAGTTTTCTTAAGCTTCAGTTTAATCATCAGCACCTTCAGTTGCATCAGTTTCATCATCAGCACCTTCAGTTTCATCTTCCCCCTTGTTTGAAGATATGCAAAAGCTTTCTTCAAATAATTTGTGCAAGGTGATGATGTTGGAGTAGCTGTACAGACCTGAGTAATGTGCTATTGAGATAGACTCATGCAAGTTGTAGAGCTTCTTCTGTAGAGTCTGCGTCAGACTCTCTATGATCATTTTTAGCCCTTTCAATTTCTTCTCAGTTTTAGTTAATTGTCGCTGAGTCTTTTCAGTTGCAATATGGGGGATGTCATTCATTACTGATTCGCCTGAGCCTACATCTTGATCTCGAGGTGGGGAACTGACCCCATGATGAAGAGAGTTATGATTTAACAGCTCTTTCTCATACTCTGTTGCACAGAATTCAACATCTTCCAGAATTTTTCTCTGTTTTTCAGTGTATTCTTCATGCTTATCAGCTGATAGTTCACTTTATTCCGTTTAATTTTTGATTTGAGTTATGTCTTCTATTCCAGTTTTCCTTTTAATCATTGTGAGATGTTTCTGCATCATCCTCCCCTGTCTTCTAGCTGTTCTTTCATCCTGGTTTGCAATTTTACTTGAGCTAGAATATGGTGTTTCTCTTTTGACTTTAATAACTTTCCTTTTCATTGCTCCACTGGCCACTAATTTTTCTATTACCTCTGTTTCTATAGATCTAGAGATGGAGAAATAGTTCAGTATACTTTGTACCAAATATGGAAATCCCTTTTTCAACATGAAATTTTCTCGATTTGCCTTCCTTCCTTGAACTTTTTCTTCTTCATCCAAAATTTTCTTTAACATTTGCTTGAGGACAAACTTGTTCCAGTCCAGTTTCTTCTCAAACCAAATTGCATAGATTAGTTTCAACTTCTCTGTCGAAAGAGTGTAGAAATTCCATGTGTGACCAATGACATTTATGGTCAGAAGAACTGTCAAAAATGCAAATTCTTGTTTTTGTTGATGAATAGATCCAATGAAATTCTTCTTATCCTTGTTGTTTGCTGTGACTTCCCAAAGTTTGTCCTTTTCTTTATTTCCGAAAGTAAAAGACGTAGTTCCTCCATAGATATCCAAATCAAAGACTAGAGATAGAAGATGTTCATTAACAATAATGCTCTTCTTTGAACTGATGTCCTGAAGCTCCTTCCATCATCGGCTATAATGTCATTTCTATAAAAATCTCTGATATTTTCTGGGCACATAATTTTGACCTTTGTATCAATTAGATTTTTGAGTCCTCGAATCTTTTTGATCTTGTCTGCAATCTGAAGTGATAGGGTGGAGTTTGAAAATTTTTGCCTGAAGTTTTTCAAGACTCATGGTGATTCCTTCATCAATGTTATATCGCTCCATAAAAATGGATTTTCAATTTAAAAGGTCTTGGGGGAACCTTGAAGAGATGGATTGGTCAAGATTGTAAGAACGGTATGTATTTCTGAGTTTTTCAATACACTCAACCGTTTATTTGAGAGTATTGTCACAATCAATAAGATTTGTAGGGTCATGCATCTACTTTTTCTGTTTCAATAGTCTCCTAGATTGACACGTGGCTTTTGGTGATTTGTCTGTCAGTCCAAGCGTCAGAAGGTAGATGGAATGTTTTCAGCTTTTGACTATTTTGCGCTTCATCAGCTTTTGCCTTTTCAGCTTCGTTCTATGATACAATTTTCTTGTGTAGAGTCAGTTTTTCTGTTGATTCTGCAATATAAGAACTGACCTTACCTGCAAAATAGTATTAAGTTTTCTTCGGTACCCATATCTTCTTGGGTCCTGCTGGATTAGTTACTGAAGTATAACCTTCAGTTTCTGAGATGAGAGAATTAAACTTTCTCATTTTTCTTCTAGATAGACCATTACGTTCAACCGTAATTGATTTTACATGAATTCTTTTAGATTTATCATCTTTATCGTCTCTGTGTAATCCACTAGGTCTTCCAGTATCTTGACAGTTAGAATTTATATTCTTTGAAATCTCAAGACTGGGTAAGGTTTGGAGATTATCACTACTTTTGTCAAATTTACTTGATATTAATCTGTTAGCTAGATTTGATACCTCAGTTTCAAGAAACTCATTCCATTCTTTTGCTTTGCCAAGTTCTATATCTTTTAAATTTAACTCAAGTGTGAGTCTTTCCACCAAATTGACAAGCTCAAAGTTTCTTTGACCGAGTTAAGCGAGTGATAATGGAGTAGAAGAATGTACCTTTTCTTGATTGTTTGTTACAACTTCAAGGTTTGATTTTTCATTCTTTTGCTGCTCAATTGGATTTTTTGTGTCGTCAGTTACGTGCAGCAGCTCATTTTCTTCTTTTTCTGAGAGATTACTTAGTGATGGAACTCCTCTGGATTTATCATCATATGCATTTAAATCGATATCCACATCAACACTTAGTCGAGGTTTTGGATTTGTATGTGAACTTGTAGCAATGAACCTTTCAATTACTTGATCCTCAAAATTAGATACAATATTTTGCAAACAATTAGTCAGGGGATGTTTAAGCCAACTTCTAATTCTAAATGTATCCATTAAGATTCAACTAAATTCTTTTACAACTGATACAGTGACGTGTTCTCAACAAATGGTATTTAAGATTGTGACTGTGGGATCTACTTCAGAGTTGAAGTTCCGCTCCGATACCAATTTGGTCCCTGGGAAAGGCTAACACAAGTTTAGAGGGGGGGGAGGGAATAAACTTGTTACCAAAAACTTACTTGTACCACTGGAACTGAGTTTCTCCGAAACTCAAACTGAACTAGCAAACTTATGTTTAATATGACTCAGCTCACTTCTGTTCCTACCCTTAAATCATGTATTGGAGTCAGCTAATTCAGCTTAGCTGGTGCTGGAGCTGAACTAACTTGCAGCGGATAAGACCAAGCCTTTTGTGCAATAGATGTGTTAATAAAGATCCTAATCTCTTATGTATCAGTTCTGTGCTGACTCAGTGTCTGAGGTTTGCTGATTGTTGAGATGAGTAGATGAGTAAAAACATTCACAGCACAACTATAAATGTTTAAAGTAGATTAACACAAATTTGTTTACGGAAGTTCCACATGGTGTAATCCCGTACGTCTCCCCTTCTTCTGTGGTGTTGGAGGTATCACTAGAATCTTGAGATAACTATTACAAAATCCTAGCCTAATGACAGTCCTTCAAGACACCCTAGTTTCACTGCCTACACATAATGAAGAAAGGTGAGATTGCTCCCTTCACTCTACACACTGATCCTTCGGAGGTGGAATTACTCATTCACCAGCTCACCACAAACACAAACACAGTCCGCAGACTACACCAACAGCTGTGGCAACCGTATGAGGAAAGATGGAGTTGCTCTCCTCAAACTGTGCACAGCCAACCCTTTTTCACACAAAGGTTAGGTTTAGAATTATTCAAAAGATTAATTCAGTGAGCTGTCTGATTTTTCTGGATATGGAATTGTAGCTCCAAGGTGCCTTCTTCCCTCTTAACTGGTTAATGATCTATATTTTAATCTTCAAGGCAATCTCGTTCGCTTCCCTCTTTCTAGATATAAAATCTGATTTTATGGATCTGGATCTCTCTCCTCTTGATCAAGATTTAGATATGTGCTTTTAAAGCTTGTCCAAGATCTACTCTATTCAATGCTCCTCCTTGTGTATTTATTGGGGTAATGTAACGGTCGAATAGGTCTTATAGCCGTTATACTTTTCGTTTAGCCAACGTTCATATGTACGGTCTTCATATCGCTTTCTTGATCTGTACCTTCACAGTTTTCAGTCCTTGATTAATTAACTCAGCTTTTCCATATTCTCAGTTCTTTCTTGACAAGGCTTTAACTCAGTTTTCTACTCTTATTCAAAATTGAGTACCTCATATACTTGACATCTGACTTCAGTTGGTTAAGTCAGAGTACACCATTCAGCTTCTTCATTTCCTGGTAACTGATAATCTTTGTCTTTAAGATTATTCAGCTTTACATGATCTATAATTCATTTTCAGGTCACTACAGATTTGCCTGATTTTTGACTTATAGTCACTACTTCTTCTGACTGAGTTTGTTACCTCAATTCTTCAGTTCTTCAATAACTGAGTCTGTGTCCCTCAGTTCTTCTGTCTTCTAGATAATCCAACTGAGTCTATGTCCCTCAGCGAACTTATCTTCTTCAGTTCTTCTCTTCTCAGATGTTTACCCAGTTTGTTTACTATGACTCTGCAGTTTGCCTAGTTCCTATCTATTGCAATGCTTGTCTGAAACAAAGCTATACAAAGCTCAGACTCTAGATAGATCCTATACATTTCTCTAGACAATTTCTT
Source organism: Gentiana straminea (assembly GCA_036785695.1). Classification (NCBI taxonomy): domain Eukaryota; kingdom Viridiplantae; phylum Streptophyta; class Magnoliopsida; order Gentianales; family Gentianaceae; genus Gentiana; species Gentiana straminea. The sequence continues at coordinate 4,399,019 of JAVUPR010000224.1, read as the reverse complement.
GCTTCTTCTTTCATTATGCACTATAACAGTTAGTTATGACTCCATCATCATGGGTTATAAGTGAACTTTCTAAGTATGTGATGAATCATCATCAAAACATAAATTTTATTTCCAACAATTTCCCCCTTTTTGATTATGTATCATAACCCTCCCAAAAATCAATAATACTAGAAATCAGAACAAACCAAAATGTCAAACTAGGAACAGCTGAGTTCATTACAAAGTTGTACCAAAACAAACCGAGTTTATGAAATCATTACAGTTTTCCTTTTTCCAAATTCATCAGCTTTTCACCAAGACAGATACTTCTTTTTGTTTCCAGGAGCCTTCTTGCTTTTCTTTCTTCTCTTGATTCATCATCTCTGGGCTTGATATCCAAGTATTTATTGATCATCCGATTTGCTTCTTCTTCTAGTTCTTAAATTTTATCAGAACCTCTTTGATCTCCTCATCCATTAGCTTCTCCTCTTCTTTTGATATTAATCCATATTCCTTTCCTTCTGGTTCCCGGACATTTTCCCCCTCAGACTTTGCCTCTTTATCTTCAACTTCCTTTCTCTTTTCTTGCAATCTAGTACATATTGCAATCTTCTTTCTGATGTTCATCATCGCTTTGACTGAGGCTTCTTCATCTTCCTCAGTTCTTGTCTCTTTAAAGGGTTCTTCTGCAATTAACTCCTCCATCAAACTATCAGCTGCCTCTCCATTTTGTTGAATGACAATTAAATCAATATCTTGTTTGTCTTGTTCCTCAATCAACAGTTTAGCAATGTTTTCTTTAGCTTCAGTTTCATCATCAGCACCTTCAGTTTCATCTTCCCCCTAGTTTAAAGATATGCAAAAGCTTTCTTCAAATAATTTGTGCAAGGTGATGATGTTGGAGTAGTTGTATAGACCTGAGTAATGTGCTATTGAGATAGACTCATGCAAGTTGTAGAGCTTCTTCTGTAGAGTCTACGTAGACTCTTTATGATCATTTTTAGCCCTTTCAATTTCTTTTCAGTTTCAGTTAATTGTCGCTGAGTCTTTTCAGTTACAATATGGGGGATGTCATTCATTACTGATTTGCCTGAGGCTGCATCTTGATCTTGAGATGGGGAACTGACCCCATGATGATGAGATTTATGATTTAACAGCTCTTTCTCATACCCTGTTGCACAGAATTCAACATCTTCCAGAATTTCTCTCTGTTTTTCAGTGTATTCTTCATGCTTATCAGCTGAGAGTTCACTTTCTTCGGTTTCATCTTCGATTTGAATTATGTCTTCTATTCCAGTTTTCCTTTTAGTCATTGTGAGATGTTTCTGCATCATCCTCCTCTATCTTCTATCTGTTCTTTCATCCTGGTTTTAAATTTTTCTTGAGCTAGAATATGTTGTTTCTCTTTTGACTTTAATAACTTTCCTTTTCTTTGCTCCACTGGCCACTGATTTTTCTATTACCTCTATTTCTGTAGATCAAGAGATGGAGAAATATTTCAGTATACTTTGTACCAAATATGGAAATCCCTATTTCAACATGAACTTTTCTCGATTTGCCTTCCTTCCTTGAACTTTTACTTCTTCATCCGAAATTTGCTTTAACATTTGCTTGAGGACAAACTTGTTCCAGTCCAGTTTCTTCTCAAACCAAATTGCATAGATTAGTTTCAGCTTCTCTGTCGAAAGAGTGTAGAAATTCCATATGTGACCAATGACATTTTTGGTCAGAAGAACTGTCAAAATGGAAATTCTTGTTTTTGTTGATGAATAGATCCAATGAAATTCTTCTTATCCTCGTTGTTTGCTGTGACTTCCCAAAGTCTGTCCTTTTCTTCATTTCCAAAAGTAAGAGACGCAGTTCCTCCATAGATATCCAAATCAAAGACTAGAGATGTTCATTAACAATAATGCTCTTCTTTTGAACTGATGTCCTGAAGCTCCTTCCATCATCGGCTATAATGGAATTTTTATAGAAATCTCTGATATTTTCTGGGCACAAAATTTTTACCTTTGTATCAATTAGATTTTTGAGTCCTCGAATCTTCTTGATCTTGTCTGCAATCTGAAGTAATAGGGTGGAGTTTGAAAATTTTTGCCTGAAGTCGTCAAGACTCATGGTGATTCCTTCATCAATGTTATATTGCTCCATTAAAATGGATTTCCAATTTAAAAGTTCTTGGGGGAATCTTGAAGGGATGGATTGGTCAAGATTGTAAGAACGGTATGTATTTTTAAGTTTTTCAATACACTCAACCGTTTATTTGAGTGTCTTGTCACAATCAATAAGATTTGTAGGGTCATGCATCTACTTCTTCTGTTTTAATAGTCTCCTAGATTGACACGTGGCTTTTGGTGATTTGTCAGTCAGTCCAAGCGTCAGATGGTAGATGGAAAGTTTTCAGCTTTTGACTATTTTGCCCTTTTCATCAGCTTTTGCCTTTTCATCTTCGTTGCTATGATACAATTTTCTTGTGTAGAAGTCAGTTTATTTGTTGATTCAATAATATAAGAACTGACCTTACCAACAAAACATTATTAAGTTTTCTTCGGTACCCATATCTTCTTGGGTCCAGCTGGATTAGTTTCTGAAGGATAACCTTCAGTTTCTGTGATGAGAGAATTAAACTTTCTCATTTCTCTTCTAGATAGACCATTACGCTCAACCTTAGTTGATTTCACAAGAATTCTTTTAGATTTATCATCATTATCTTCTCTGTGTAATCCACTAGGTCTTCCAGTATCTTGACAGTTAGAATTTATATTCTTTGAAATCTCAAGATTGGGTAAGGTTTGAAGATTATCACTGCTTTTGTCAAATTTACTTGATATTAATCTGTCAGCTAGATTTGACACCTCAGTTTCAAGAAACTCATTCCATTCTTTTGCTTTGCCAAGTTCTATATCTTTTAAATTTAATTCAAGTTTGAGTTTTTCCACCAAATTGACAATCTCAGAGTTTCTTTGACTGAGTTCAGCGAGTGATAACTGAGTAGAAGAATGTACCTTTTCTTGATTGTTTGTTACAACTTCAAGGTTTGATTTTACATTCTTTTGCTGGTCAAATGGATTTTCTGTGTCATCAGTTACTTGCATCAGCTCTTTTTCTTCTTTTTCTGAGAGATCTCTTAGTGATGGAACTCCTCTGGATTTGTCATCATATGCATTTAAATCGATATCCACATCAACACTGAGTCGAGGTTCTGGATTTGTATGTGAACTTGTAGCACTGAACCTTTCAATTACTTGATCGTGAAAATCAGATACAACATTTTGCAAACAATTAGTCAGGGGATGTTAAAGCCAACTTCTGATTCTAAATGTATCCATTAAGATTTCACTAAATGCTTTTACAACTGATACAGTGAGGTGTTCTCATCAAATGGTATTTAAGATTGTAACTGTGGGATCTACTTCAGAGTTGAAGTTCCGCTCCGATACCAATTGTTGGTCCCTGGGAAAGGCTAACACAAGTTTAGAGGGGGGGGGAATAAACTTGTCACCAAAAACTGACTTGTACCACAGGAACTGAATTTCTCCGAAACTCAAACTGAACTAGCAAACTGATGTTTAATATGACTCAGCTCAGTTCTATTCCTACCCTTAAATCATGTATTGGAGTCAGCTAATTCAGCTTAGCTGGTGCTGGAGCTGAACTAACCTGCAGCGGATAAGACCAAGCCTTTTGTGCAATAGATGTGTTAATCAAGATCCCAATCTCCCGTGTATCAGTTCTGTGCTGACTCAGTGTCTGAGGTTTGCTGAGTGTTGAGATGAGTAGATGAGTGAAAACATTCACAGCACAAATATAAATGCGTAAAGTAAATTAACACAGATTTTGTTGGAAATAAAATTTATGTTTTGATGATAATTCATCATAATTATTCAAAGTATTACCTTAACCTCATTGATGAAGTTCTGAAGCTAGCTGTTATAGTGAAAATCTAAAAGATGTCTAGAACTGAATGTTTAGGTTTTACTAGAGTCTGATATTTGTATAGGTTACATCAGATATGCACTGTAATAGTTAGTGTGTCGTAAAACTGAAAACTGGAAATCATTTAGAAAACTGGAAATCATCAAGATAAACAAACTGACTCAGACTTCACCTATATGAAATTGAAGAAGATAAGTTCGCTGAGGGACACAGACTCAGTTGGCTTATCTAGAAGATTGAAGAACTGAGGGTCACAGACTCAGTTATAGAAGATTGAAGAACTGAGGGCTCAAACTCAGTTATGAAGACTACGTCGAGACTGTAAAGTTAGACTTCAGGCAAGATTGTGGTGACCTGAACTGACTTTAAGGATCTTGTATTGAAGATCTAAGAATCATAAGGACAATGAAGTCTTAGAAGATAATGAGTCATGGTGTACTCTGATTAAGTCAATTATAATCAGATGAAAAACTAGAGTACTGATATTTAGAGAAGAGTAAAATCTCAGTTAATGCTCCAAGTCAGTCAAGAAACTGACAAGTGATAATCTCAGTATAAAACTGATAAGGAAACTCAGTTTTATATGTCAGTCATCCAACAAGCTGATAGTACAGTCGAACGTTATAAAGGATGCAATTTTATTGGATGAAATACTGACACAACAGAACGGTCAAAAAATATATCCGTTACAAAATAGACGTTGATACAATTCGAATTCAAGCCAAATGAACGTTGGACCTCACACTATAAATAGAGGACTTTGCACCAAGGATAAAAAACATAGAGATTTAACCAGAATTAACATGTGCATTAGTCATTCGAATTGCTATCATCTCTGCGCTATAACAAGATCATATCAAGAATTTCTTGAAGTGTTCAAGCTACATAGATTTGATCAAGAATCAGACACTTTGAAGAACCACAAACAAGAATCAATCTATTGATTCTCATCCCAACTTTGATTCTACATCAAAGGTTTTAGACTGTGTAGCAAACTGGGAAGGTTTCGCAAAGGACAGTTGTGACAAGCAGTCGGGTAGACTGTGTTTGTGGTGGTAGCTGGTGAAGAGGCAATTCAACCCTCTAAGGACCAGTGTTCAAGCAATTGAAGAGCAGCAATTCTACCTGTTGTAAAACTGTTTAGATAGTGACGTTAGGGATTAGCCAAGGACTAATGTTTAGGAATTTTGTAATAGTTCACCTCAAGAAGTTCTAGTGGAATTTTCCTCCGCACCACAGGGGAAGAGAGGACGTACAGGATTACACCACCTGGAACCTCTATAATATTCACCTTATTTACTTTACACATTTATTTATTTACTCAACATTTACTTACAACATTTTGATAATTGATTGTTATACACTTCACAGTTCACAAACTGACATTCATCAGAATTCAGTTTACCACACTCAGCTTTCATAAAAGAATAACAAGATCAAGAAAAAGGCTAGAATAATATCCGCTGCCGGTTGACTCAGTTTTGTTTAAATCAGTTTGACTTAAACTCAACTCAGTCAGCTTAACTCTACACAAGTTTTAACTGAATCATAATTTGTTTAAAATCCAGCTTAGGGAAAGTTTTTGGTGACAAGTTTTTTCACCCCCCTCTAAACTTGTGTTAGCTTTCCAAGGGACCAACAGATTTGTTTATGGAAGTTCCGGGTGGTGTAATCCCGTACGTTTCCCCTTCTCCCGTGGTGTTTGAGGTATCACTAGAATCGTGAGATAACTGTTACAAAATCGTAGCCTAATGACAGTCCTTCACGACTCCCTAGTTTCACTGTCTACACATAATAAAGAAAGGTGAGATTGCTCCATTCACTCTGCACACTGATCCTTCGGAGGTGGAATTACCCCTTCACCAGCTCACCACAAACACAAACACAATCCGCAGACTACACCAACAGCTGTTGCAACCAAGTTGCAACCATATGAGGAAATGTGGAGTTGCTCTCCTCAAACTATGCACAGCCAACCCTTTTCACACAAATGTTAGGTTTAAATTAATCAAAAGACTAATTCAGTGAGCTTTTTGATTCTTCTGGATATGGCGTTGTAGCTCCAAGGTGCCTTCTTCCCCCTTAACGGGTTACTAGATCTATCTTTTAATCATCAATGCAATCTCGTTGGCTTCCCTCTTTCTAGATATGGAATTTGATTTTCTAGATCTGGATCTCTCTCCTCTTGATCTGGATTTAGATATGTGCTTTTAAAGCTTGTCCAAGATCTACTCTATTCAAATGCTCCTCCCTGTGTATTTATAGGGGTAATGTAACGGTCGAATAGGTCTTATAGCCGTTATACTTGTCGTTTAGCCAACGTTCATATGTACGGTCTTCATATCGCTCTCTTGATCTGTACTTTCACAGTTTTCAGTGCTTTAACTCAGCTTTTCCATATTCTCAGTTCTTTCTTAACAAGGCCTTAACACAGTTTTCTACTCTTATTCAAAACTGAGTACCTCGTATACTTGACATCTGACTTCAGTTGGTTAAGTCAGAGTACACCATTCAACTTCTTCCTTTTCTGGTAACTGATTATCTTTGTCCTTAAGATTTTCCGCTTTACTTGATCTATAATTCGTTTTCTGGTCACCACAGATTTGCCTGATTCCTGACTTATAGTCACTACTTCTTCTGACTGAGTTTGTTACCTCAGTTCTTCAGTCTTCATTAACTGAGTCTGTGTCCGTAAGTTCTTCTGTCTTCTAGATAAGCCAACTGAGTCTGTGTCCCTCAGCGAACTTATCTTCTTCAGTTCTTCTCTTCTCAGATGTATACCCAGTTTGTTTACTATGACTCAGCAGTTTGCCTAGTTCCTATCTATTATGTAACATCCCGACTTTTCAGAAAGGGTAAAATAGTAATTGGGCATACCCACTACGACCTAATTATTATTTATCCTATTTATTTAATTAAGAAGGATTTAATTAAAAGGATTTAGTTATTTAATTAATGAGTTTAATTAAATGGCTATAAAAAGAAATAATCCCCAAAGTCTTCTATTAAATTAGTCACGCAATTTCTGAAAAAAAAGGTAGAACGGCGATCTGTAGGAGAAGCAACGCAGAAGATGCCAGAAAAAGGGAGAACGAAAACTTCAACCGTGTGATCAATCCGTTCATCTGTTCAAGTTGCCGCAGGAGAGAAAAGTGATCAGCGCGACGAGACGCAACTTTGGAAAATAACATCTCTCAATTTCGTAAGTTTTCAGTTTAGCCCCAGTTTTAGGTATTTGTAGAGTTTGATTCTTGAAAAATTCGTATCTTTCAATCCGTAGCTCTGTTTCACAGCCATGAGTAGTCGAAACGATCGTCTTGGAGCGTAGATCAATCTAAAAATAGTTTTGTAGCATTTAATCTAGGTAATCTGCAGTTTTGATCACTTTTCAGTTTCGGTTTTCTGCAAAGAAATAGGATTTAAGGGTTTCTTGCTGATCAAATAGGTTTTGGGGGTTGAGGATCAGCAGTTGTTGCAGTTGCTTGAAGTTTTGCTTCCAGTTTTGCTGGAAATTAAGGTTAGAGGCTCTTCCTAATGAGTAATTATAGTTTTATAATGATAGGTTGAGTTTTGGTGAGTTTTGGTGTTGTTTGGTGATAGAATTCATGCTAAGTTGTAATTAATGAGTTGTGATATGTTTTGGCATATTTGTGTTGAGTTTTAAATTTCTATTTTTTTTTGATTCAATAACTTTAATTAAACATAAACAAGCTTCGATTGAACTTCCGATTCGTTCCGTTAAAACACCGAATGTACTCTTAATGGGAGTTGAAGTTCGGATCCGTCAGAAGGGCATGAAAGGACTTGTGCTTTGATGAACTAGAGTTCATCAATGTCTGTGTATGTGCTAGGCCTTGTCCGTGTCTAGTGGTCTAAGTACGAGAGTAGGAGATGTGAGGGAGCTTACTTGAAAACACTTAGGTGCCTAGTTAATTCACAATAATAAATACATATGTGTAGTAAAAGCTAAAACGTCATTTATTCTCGGTTAGGCACTCTTTCATATCAGCGATGCGATACGTTCATAAAAGGTGAACAATGCTACTGGCCTTAAACGGCTGAAGGGTAGTGGAGGAAATTCATCGGACGTATATGCATACCGGGGAGACCCCGGAGCTAATCGGTGCTAAACACCGTTAGTTAGCAATTATATCTTCAGTCTGATGAACGCCATGCGTAGTTTCCTTGAGTGATGACGTAACCAAGATAAGCTAAGCTAGAAACGTTTAGTCATGACATGTCGATGGGCAAGGATTGAACCTTAGATTGAGTCGGTCTCATAAAGATAATTTAATAATCATAATAATAACCTTTCGTTGTATAACTTAGTTATTCATTAGATTCTCACTTTTACTAAGTACTTTGTACTTACCTCCTTTGCATTTTCTTTTGTATGCATTGTGGGGTGAGAAGACGAACATGTTGATCAAGTGTAGATGACGACCTTTGAAGACTTTGAAGTCTTGACAAAACTTTTAGTTTATTTCCTTATAAAGGTTGTACTAGACTAGTTGTATTTCTTTTCTTAGACTTGTTGTACTTATACTTTTAAGACTTCGTATTGTATAAGTCCTTGGGTTTTTCATCGTTGTAATTTAACTATCCATCTTTAGTATGGTTGTATATATTCTTATTAGCATTTATGTTTTTACCCGTGTCCTTTTAGCTTCCATTTGCTTTTATTTGATACGACGACGTAGAGGCTTGCGTATAATATTAGATTTATTTAATGCTATACGCGCCAAACGTTTCTCTTCCGGATAAGGGCTCGGTATCCGGGAGAGGGGCGTTACAGTTGGTATCAGAGAGAAGCGTCCTTCTCTCATAGGCTTCTTCCCTCTAAGATAAGATTTCTTTAGACATTTTAGAACCTTCTGATCTCTCTTGATCTTGGTGATAAATTCTCATAGGATTAGGAATCCTTAGAACGTGGTTAAGTTTCACTAGGTCCAAGTGAAAAGTCTCCTTAGCCGAAGGTTAGGTTGAGTTTTAAGCTCACATCTCTTATGTGATCCTCTTAAGTTTTGTTCCTTTCGAGAACCCTTATTAGGATCCTTCTTTCCTTTTGGAATCATCGAATCTTTCTCTAATTTTCTTTCTTTTTGAGGTTTTAATGCTTTCGTAATGCTACATTTGGTTCAAATCACTTCCTTGTAACTTGGTGTTATGCAAAATGAGTAAACGATTTTGTTCACGTTTCTACATGTCATGTTATATCATTTTTTTGTTCCAAGAATTCTGTAAATTTTCAGCCACTTAGAAAGATGTCTTATCTACAATTTCTCTCTTTACATCAATTTAGTTTTCAATATGCATTGTTCACAAATTGTTTAACAATGAGGGGTACTCTGTTCAGAAAATTCTGCAGCGGTACTCTTACTTATCATTCTGTTTTGAATAAGCTAAACACCTCCAAATGACTTGGATTTTTGATATGTTGTATAAAACATCCTGTACTATAACTTTTGTTTTTGAACCAAGTGAAAATTCGTTTTTGTTTGAGCACAATCTGCAACACACGACAGTTGATGAAGTCCTGAAATTTTTTGACAGCTTATAGAAGTAGATGAAAAGAATTATTTTGACCGACCTATGGCTTCCCAAATTTTTTGATTTTTGAGCATCATATGTAAAACTTATATACTCACAGATTTTCTCTTTGCCTCATGTTCAAAATCAGTTCAGCTTGTTTTATGCAAATCAATTATTTCATGGCTTATGTATAACCCGAATTTCTCAAAACCATTTAAGTCCTCTAGTCAAGGAAGGATAGATGTCTTTCTTTCACCCTGTAGGTTATAGTGTAGTAGGTTATAGGAGATGAGAATAATTTGATTTATCTTATTCTTAAGCTAGTTCTTATCCAGGATAAGAAGTTTGGTAGGTAGAGACTAGGTGTTGTCGTTATAGTGCTCCTTGATGGCAAGAAATGATTGCGTGGTGATTTTCCAATCTTATGTCTTCATTAATAAGATTTTGTTTTATAATCATCTAGTTTCCTACTTGGTTATTCCGATTTCAAATGTTTCTCATCCATACTAATTGTAACTCATGCTCTGGTTAAATCCTCCATTTGAAACTTCTGAAACTCGGGTTAAGTCTCTTATTACGCAATTTTGTTTTCCAAGTGTGTACATTCATTTGATGTGCCTTATTTTTTAAAGATGTTTTCATCGTGTCAAATGCTTGATTTAAGAAAAATAAGTTTCTCATCCTTCAAACTATTTGAACTGACAATTGCATCCTTCCAACTATATCTTGTTTAGCTATTTTGGGGCAACACACTTTTGCATCCTAGTGATTACCCTTAATGCATCCCCTACAAGATGTTTTAGTAAATACAAATTTTTGTTTAAAGAATCGACTCTACAAATCCTCCGTTTTCTCTTTTTGCTATCGCTTGGTTTATGTTTACCAAAATTCTTTGACCTTTGCTTTGCTTGAGATGGTTCCACACGAACTCCATATGTAAATTTTATCCTTTAAAAGTACTCCTCAGTCGTTTCAACTCATAGTGTTAAAGGTCTCTTACTTTGGCACATACTTTTCATCATCCTCGTGTTTGGCTTTACCCAACATGAGTGAATGCTTTTGTTTCCGTGTTTTCCCTTCAGGTTAAAGAACTTACTGTGTTCCAAAAATTCTGCAAATTTACGGAAAAGTAGATTACTGTCTTATCTACAACTTCTCTTTTAACATGAACTCGATAATCATTATGGATTATTCAGAAAATTCATGTTTATGCCGGACACTCTGTCCAGAAAATCTGCAGCAGCACCTTCACTTCCTCTTCTGTTTTGAACAGGTTAAACACCCTAAAATGACCTGAATTTTTGATATGTTGCAGACAAAATGTTTATCTACAATTTTCCTTTTAGATTAAGTTCAGATTCTTTTTAGTTTGATCTCGATTTGCAATTCAACTCAGTGTTTATGAATCTGGAAACTCTGACAGCTTGTGCAATCGTCAGAAATAACTGTTTTTAACCGACCCTATCTCATTCAAAAATTCCAATATTTTTATATCACCTGGAAAACTCCAGTATCTAAATAGTTTCTCTTTGGATCGTGCTCAAATTCCTCTTCTTTTGTTCTTTAAAAAATTTATAATGTCAGATCTGGAGTAAATATCATACACAGCAACCTAAAAGGAATTCTCACCTCTTTGACCTAAGGTTTGGGCTAAGAGGGTAGTAAGTTACGACTGTTATGTTTAGGAGTTCCCCGAAGTTTGATCTCCTTATGAGTTAAACCTTTTAGTAGGAGTTTGTAGAGCTAACGTGTTGGAAATAAAATTTATGTTTTGATGATAATTCATCATATTTATTCAAAGTATTATCTTAATCTCATTGATGAAGTGCTGAAGCCAGCTGTTATAGTAAAAAGCTAAAAGATGTCTAGAACTGAATGTATAGGTTTTACTAGAGTCTGATATTTGTATAAGTTACATCAGACAAGCACTGTAAAGTTAGTGTGTCGTAAAACTGAAAAACTGGAAATCATTCAGAAAACTGGAAATCATCAAGATAAACAACTGACTCAGAATACACCTACAAGAAACTGAAGAAGGTAAGTTCGCTGAGGGACACAGACTCAGTTGGCTTATCTAGAGATTGAAGAACTGAAGGTCACAGACTCAGTTATTGAAGATTGAAGAACTGAGGGTTCGAACTCAGTTATGAAGACTACATCGAGACTGTAAAGTTAGACTTTAAGCAAGATTGTGGTGACCTGAACTGACTTTATGGATCTTGTATGAAGACCTAAGAATCATAAGGACAATGAATTCTTAGATGATAATGAGTCATGGTGTACTCTGATTAAGTCAATTATAATCAGATGAAACTGGAGTACTGATATTTGAAGAAGAGTAAAATCTCAGTTAATGCTCCAAGTCAGTCAAGAAACTGACAAGTAATAAACTCAGCATAAAACTGATAAGGAAACTCAGTTTTATATGTCAGTCATCCAACAAACTGATAGTACAGTAGAACGGTCAGAAAATATAGCCGTTACAAAATAGACGTTGATACAATTCGAATTGAAGCGAGATGAACGTTGGACCTCACACTATAAATAGAGGACTTTGCACCAAGGACTACATAACACAACAACAAGAATTAACGTGTGCATTAATCATTCGAATTGCTATCATCTTTGCGCTATAACAAGATCATATCTAGAAATTCATCAAGTGTTCAAGCTACATAGATTTGATCAAGAATCAGACACTTTGAAGAACCACAAACAAGAATCAATCTATTGATTCTCAGCCCAACTTTGATTCAACATCAAAGGTTTTAGACTATGAAGCAAACCGGGAAGGTTTCGCCAAGGACAGTTGTGACAAGCAGTCGGGTAGACTGTGTTTGTGGTGGTAGATGGTGAAGAGGCAATTCAACCCTCTAAGGACCAGTGTTCAAGCAATTGAAGAGCAACAATTCTACTTGTTCTACAACTGTTTAGATAGTGACGTTAGGGATTAGCCAAGGACTAATGTTTAGGACTTTTTGTAACAGTTCACCTCAAGAAGTTCTAGTGGAATTTTCCTCCGCACCACAGGGGAAGAGAGGACGTACATGATTACACCACCTGGAACCTCTATAATACTTGCCTTATTTACTTTACGCACTTACTTATTTAATCAGTTTTTATTTACAGCATTTTGAGAATTGATTGTTATACACTTCACAGTACACAAACTGACATTCATCAGAATTCAGTTTACTACACTCAGTTTTCATAGAGAATAACAAGATCAAGAAAAAGGCTAAAACTTTATCCGCTGCCGGTTGACTCAATTTTAGGCTTAAGTCAGTTTGACTTAAACTCAGCTTAGTTATCTTAACTCCACACAAGTTTAACTGAACCTTAATTTGTTTTAAATCCAGTTTTAGGGACAAGTTTATTCTCCCCCCTCTAAACTTGTGTTAGCCTTTCCAAGGGACCAACTATTGGTATCAGAGCAGTGTTTCTTTGACAAGATATCATTTGCTCTATATCTCCTCTAGTTGTTCTCATTTGAAAGCTTAGTTCCAATTAATTTACAATTAGTCTTCACTCACTCACAATGGATAACAATCAATATGCGAGACATATGCTTATGTGCAGCATGGACAGATTTGACAAGTATAAACGTCGTATGCAGGCCTTTCTAGCAGCTACTCATAATGAAATGATGGATGTACTCACTGTTCGGTAAAAACGAGTTTTACAATTTATAACCGAAACACCCCAAGTATAAGGATTGTAGTATAGGATGTTAACGGGTCGTCCTAAGGGAGTGGAATGTTTATCGGATTCAAATATAAATCTATATCAATTATGTCACAATTATCTATCTAAACTAAAGCTGGAACTAACTAAAACCTAAACCTAAGAATTAAAACTAAAACAAGAATAAAAACAAGCAGAAAATAAGAAAACAGAAAAACGGACGAACGTTCACTAAAGTGAACGAGCGTCTGGAAACTAAACCTAATGGACGGGCGTCTGCTATTGCGGACGAGCGTCTGATTATGAACTGAAGCAGAAAAGTGCAGGAAAACAGCAGGAAACTAGGGTTTATAAAACTAGAACTTAAACTAAACTTAATCTAAACGATTTTGATTAATACAATTAAAGGAAAACACAGCAAGGCAACGAATCCACCCATCAACCAACAACCCCCAACTAGATGGTGATCTAAGATGTAGTTTTTAGTAGTGATCTACTCACGAATTCAATTAAATTTCTTCAACCAAATTCTAGGGTTCCGTTTATCTTTTCAAATAAACTAAACATGCAATCAAAACGAAATCACGAGGTTGTTTCCAAACTCTTACTCAACTAATCATGCATAATCTCTTAAAACACAATTAGATGCATTACTTTGAATAAAAGAGAACTTAAATAAACGAGACTTTCGTAAATTTATTCAAGCATAAATTAAACATAGATCGTTTCATCAAATCTTAATTCAATAAAACTTAAACAATACAAAACAGATCCAAAGTAATGAAAAACTACGAAATAAACTCACTACACATAAGCATCGAACTCTCTAGTTGGTTGTGTTGTTGATAGGCTTCCTCCGTCGACTCACTTGCAAGGCTTTTAGCCAACAATCATGTTGAAGATGATTGTTGGGTTGGAGAAGTTCATCTCTCGTGGAATTAGGGTTCGGCCGCACTTTTTGGTGTGAAAGTGCGATCTCAATGATTTGGTATGAATTAGGGTTAAGAGGCTGCTGCTATATATAGAGTTTTAAGTCGGTTATGACTAAGTCGGCAACGGACGCTCGTCTGAATATCCGGACGCCCGTCCAGAAGCCTGGACGCTGAGTAAATGCTCGTTCATCCTCCGTCTGAACTCTCTGAATGTAAAATACCGATTTGGGACGCTGCATGGACGCCGGTTCACTTCTGGACGCTCGTTCAAGATCAGTAGACGCCCGTTTGAACTGCTGAGGATCGGATCTCTTCATCTTTATCCAATTTCTTCAAGCCAATTCCAACTCTATCTCTTATAATTCGACTTGAGCTTCATTTATCCTCATTATATGCACGAAAATCAACACCTACATGATAAATAAACAATGCAAAAACGTAATAAAATCCAAATAATAATAATTCCATTAAATTAACACTTAAAATCATCAATTTTGCATACAACCATATTAAAATGATCTTTATTAAATAATTACACTTAAACCCTTAATTCTCATGCAAATTACGCAAATGTGGGGAAAATAATAATGAAATAAACCCTTAATAATCATATAAATATGGCCTTAACAACTCCCCCACACTTAACTTTTTGTACGTCCTCGGACAAAACAATCAAAACTATAGCTCAACTTTATAAATAATCCACATAGATCTCTAACTCACGTAACAAAAGATACAACAACTATAGCAAATGATACCAACACGAGAGATAGATTCGGTGTAAGTGTGACAAGCCATTCTCAATCTAACAAGCCTTTCAAAGAAATATCCTCTCAAAAATTCCAATGACTATCCTAGGTACAAACAAGTAATAGCTCCACTCAAAGCCTTCCCACGCACTCGAGTAGGATAATCCCTACAACATATCATGCGGTTCTACAATTCGGATTAGTAGAAATCGGGTATAAGATCCATGATAACAAAGACTTCACTTTATTTTTACTCATCATTTCCAAAATTTTCAAATTTGACGCATATCAGAATGAGCTTTTACCCGTCATAGTAGAATAGGATGTTTCGTGATAACACCCTACCTACTCAAATCATAATGTAGCTTCTTCTAACTGTCGTGAGCTTCTGGTCATCATAGTGGTATAGGACATACGAGGTATACCCTACCTCACTCAAATCATCGACCAGCTTCTGACAAACGTATTTATTAATAATTGCTCACTCACTTTATTCATTCACTTTTCAAAGTCATAAGTTACATCTCACTTATCACATTCAAACTTTATGATATTCACAGCACACGGTCCAACTAAGGTGTAACTATACTGACCTTCCTAAGATAAATCACTAAAACAATGAAAGGATATAGTTCAAAAATCTTGCTTCAAAATCAAAGGCTCCGTGAACGTGAAGAATGAATACTAACTCCATAAAAGTAAAACATGCTATAATTATCTCACTAAGTCACATACTATCATCATTAGAAAACTACAACTAGCAAGCATCTAGTTCCAATCATATGCTCGAGATTAACAAAAATTTTAAATTTAGTGGAAAATTTAACATTCACTTTTTACTCATATTTCAAAGGATATAGCATAAAAACATACCCAATTTACCCCCCCACACTTAAATCACATTATGTCCTCAGAATGTGCAGAATAAAATAGAAATAAAAAAACCTAGCTGGTTTCAACAGTGGTTGTCGGATGAAAGTTGGCAGAGGCCAGGCCGGAGCATGAATATACCGCAACAACTCGAATAGACAACACTGGACATAAAAGCTTGTGAACCTGCTCAAAAGTATCTGCCACACTCGACATACCATATAATCTCGGGGTACACGGGGTATATGAGCAACACATAACACAAAACACTTACAATGAATGTAGGAGGAATAACCATCAACACATAATCAACTAAAGTACTACTTCTAAAACAATAAAACAAAACCACCTAAGAAAAGGAAACGAACAAAGAAAACTAGGTTGCCTCCTAGGAGCGCTCTTTTAATGTCAATAGCTTGACACAAAGTTCAAGAATCAACCCGGATCGGGCCACTTTGGTTTAACTGCCGCCACCTCAGTATCGGAATTAGAATTACTAGGGCGGAAGTGATTTTCACCACAACAACGAGTCAAGTGCGCAATAAGTTCATTAAACTTTTCTCTCCAAACTACACTGACTCTCTTCTTCTTGTTCTTGCGCACGATAGGCATAGACATAGTGGTATGATCAGAAGTCTCAACAGAAGGTACCTTACGGGTGGATATAGGAACGTCATTATCATCTGACTCAAAGAAATAAGATGGAATCTCTTCACAAATCAGGACATCTATACTCTCATCTCCTCTTTGGAAATAAAGAATCTCAGGCTTTTCCTTTGGTTGCCCAAAATATTTCTTAAGTCGATGGCCATTCACTTTAAAAGCTTGATTACCATACCCGTTCAACGTAATTACTCCACTTGGATTAACCTCGAGAATCTCAAATGGACCGGACCATCTAGACTTTAGCTTACCAGAAACAAATGAAGTCCGGTATTATAGAGTAAAGCCATTTCACCAACTTTGAATTCTCGGTCCTTGATCTTAGCGTCATGGAGCATCTTCGTTCTTTCCTTGCTAAGCTTAGCATTCTCGTACGCACGGAGTCCGAATTCGTCGAGCTCGTTCAATTGTAACAACCGTTTCTCCCCACAGAGCTGGCTATCGAAATTTAAGAATTTAATTGCCCAGAAAGCTCTGTGCTCAAGTTCGACAGGTAAATGACAAGCTTTGCCATAGACCATTTGGAAGGGTGACGTGCCCATCGGGGTTTTAAATGCAGTACGATAAGCCCACAATACGTCATCCAATTTAAGACTCCAATTAGATCGATTATTGTTCATGGTCTTCTCCAAAATTCTTTTCAAGCTTTGGTTGCTTACCTCGACTTGGCCACTAGTTTGAGGATGATAAGGTGTACCAATCTTATGTTTGACACCATACTTCTCAAGGATCTTGTCAAGCGGCGCATTGCAAAAGTGAGTACCTTCATCACTAATGAGTGCTCTCGGACAGCCAAATCTAGTAAAGATATTCTTTTGCAAGAATTTCTTTACAACCTTGTGATCATTAGTTTGAGTAGCTATGGCCTCGACCCACTTTGAAACATAATCCACACAGACGAGGATATACTTATTACCACATGAGGATGGAAAAGGTCCCATAAAATCTATGCCCCATACATCGAAAACTTCGCATTCAAGAATGGGCTTAAGTGGCATTTCCATCCGACTACTCTGCCGTCCAGTTCTCTGGCACCTATCACAACCTTTACAAAAGGCTTCTGCATCTTTAAACAGAGTCGGCCAGTAGAATCCATCTTGAAGGATCTTTGCAACCGTCTTTGGTGTTCCATAGTGACCTCCGGTAGGACCGCTATGGCATTGTTCTAGGATATCCCACTGATCATGCTCAGGAACACACCGTCGAAGCAACCCGTCTTTACGTACTCGAACAAATAAGGATCTTCCCATACGAGATATTTAAGATCGAAAAGAACTTTTTCTTCTCCCGATACGTCATATCCTCTAAATGACCACTCGCTAAATAGTTGACGTAGTCGCATACCACGGCCTAACCGTTTCAAGCTTCATCAATTGCTCGGGGAAAATCAATGCCTATATCATTGTGATTCTCTCGCACCCTCATTTACTAAGCGAGATAAATGATCAGCCACAATATTCTCACTACCTTTCTTATCTTTAATCACAAGGTCAAACTCTTGTAGAATTAAAATCCATCGAAGTAACCTTGGTTTGGCATCTCGCTTTATCCATAAGGTAGCGTAAAGTCGTATGATCTGTCCATACAATCACTTGAGACCCTAGAAGATAGCTTCTAAACTTGTCAATGGCAAAGACGACGGCTAAGAATTCCTTCTCGCCGTAGTATAATTGCATTGAGCCGGGTTCAAGGTACGACTCGCATAATAGATGGGCCTGAACCTTTTATCAACTCTTTGACCTAAAACTACGCCTACGGCGTAATTAGAGGCATCGCACATCAACTCGAAAGGCTTGGTCCAAATAAAAAGTGTGCAACTAAAATAGGGGCACTGATAAGCTTGTCTTTCAGACAATTGAAAGCTTCTTTGCACTTCGCACCGAACAAGAAATCTACATCATCTTTCAAAAGATTTGATAAAGGCTTGGCAATCGTAGAAAAGTCTCTAATGAAACGCCGGTAGAAGCCAACATGTCCTAGAAAACCTCGTACCTCTTTCACTGTTTTTGGGTACGTCATCTTTTCAATGGCTTCAACCTTAGCCTTATCAACTTGAATCCAGCATTGGACACCTTGTGTCCCAAAACTATTCCTTCATCAACTAGAAAATGGCATTTCTCCCGCTTAAGCACCGCATTCTTCTCAACACAACGTTGGAGTACCATATCTAGGTTCTCTAAAATTTCATCAAAACTATCGCCGTAGACGAGAAGTCGTCCATGAAGACTTCCATGCATTTCTCAACAAGTCCATCAAAAATGGCCAACATACACCGTTGAAAAGTCGCGGGTGCATTGCATAGACCGAATGGCATTCTACGAAAAGCAAAAGTACCAGATGGACACGTAAACGTGGTCTTCTCTTGGTCATTGGGGTCGATGGCTATCCGGAAGTAACCGAGTGTCCATCGAGAAAACAATAATACTTGTGACCACTCGCCTTTTTCAATTAGTTGGTCAATGAAGGGTAAGGGGAAGTGATCTTTTGCGGTGACTTCATTCGGCCTACGATAGTCGATACGTACTCGTAGCCGCCACGAGACGTAGGGCAACTTCCTCCCCTTTTTCATTCTTTTCAACCGTAATACCGCCCTTCTTTGGCACAACTTGAGTAGGGCTGACCCACTCGCTATCGGCGATTGCGTAGATGATGCCCATGTCAAGCCACTTTATCACCTCCTTCTTGACAACCTCTTGCATATGCGGATTTAGCCTTCGCTGAGGTTGTCTTACCTTTTTAGCTCCTTCCTCCGTTCGGATTTTATGCATGCATATGTCTGGGCTGATCCCTCGGATATCACCCACTTGCCAACCGAACGCGAGGATGTTTTTCTTAAGCACTTCTATCACCGTGCTTCTTGCTCTTGGTCGAGTTTCGAAGAAATGATCAAAGGCAATTTATCTCCATCCTTAAGAAAGATATACTTAAGGTGTTTTGGAAGCGGTTTAAGCTCTAAATCGCAGGTGGTTCCTCAATACTAGACTTTAACGGGCCACCTTTCTCCTTATGAGCTTGAAGTGGTTGACGAGTAGAACACCTCATCTTCCCGAGGCTCAACCCCAGAAAGGTACTGGATCAAATCATCCATCGGAATCCTCCGGTCAACACTTGCTTCCTTTTTCTTGTGATCGATCATTTTTCTTAACTCTTCATCTTTAAGCTCTTCTGGCCGGCTCTTCCCAATCATCTACTTCCCAATGAGTAGCTTCTCTCCAAAACTCTACCTCGTCCCAACTACCCATCAGAGCTTCTTCTTCACCAGGGATGAAGTCTTCCTGACTCAGTTCTTTGAAATCATCGTTTGTTGCTGGGCATCTCCATGCTTCTAACTCAATAACAGGCCCAGTGTGAGCGAGTGAAGATGACTCGTCAATGCCTACGGCTTGAAATGAATTAGAAGGTGGTCCGCAGTCAGCCGGATCCTCAATGTCCATGACTTCAAAAACACCTATCTCTGTCAACTCCTCTGCTTCTTCAAAGTAGGCATCTTTTTCGTCCTCATAGATAGCTTCGACAAACGATATTTCATCAATTACGGCTCTTTCAGGATGTGTCCCTCGTGCGAAGGTGACAGATGTGTCACCGACTCTAAGAGTAATCTGTCCTTTGCAGAAGTCGATGAGAGCATTGGAAATGTCCAAAAAGGTTCGGCCTAGAATTAGAGGCATTTCCTTATCAGGTGGATAATCTAGGATAACCCAGTCGGTAGGGAAGACCAAATGTTCAACTTGAAGGAGAACATTAGCTACACAACCGGCTGCAGTCCGGCTAGATTTATCTACCATCTGAAGAGAAATCGGGCGTTCCCGCATCCTTTTATCTAACCCGAGCTTTTTGCATACGTTTAATGGCATCACATTAATAGAGGCCCCTGAGTCGCATAAGACGTTTTCGAATAAATGACCTTCGATCTCACAGGAGATTGAAGGTCTGCCAGGGTCACCTCGCTTAACAGCAATTTTCTGTGAAACCATCGCGCAATCTTCGCGTAGCACCTCTTCAGCCATCCCCTGAAGTTTTCTCTTACTCCCACGTAAATTCTTTAAGATACTTAGAGCATTTAGGCATTTCGTACAATACCTCGCCTAAGGGCATACTCACTTTAGTGTCCCTAAGTATCCTCCTCACCCCATCATACTGCTTGTCATTGGCGAGGGCTCTCTCCTTGCTCTTCGGTGGATAAGGAAGGGCTTTATCATTCGTCGTGGCCTGATTCTTTATCGCCTCATCCTCCTTATCCTTCCATCTCACAAACTTTTCTTCCTTTTTCTTAGTCAGGGGTACCGCCCCTTGACTTTTCTTTCTTTCCTCGTCATCAGAATTATTTTCATCCTCCGAAGAATTGTCACTAAGCTCCTCATCGTTGCTTTCTTCGGCATGTGGTTTCTGATTTCCCCATCCTGAACTCATGGCGTCGGGAGGGGCTACTCGTTTCCCGACATCTTGCCGGGTCCACTGTTTACCACTTCTCAACGTTACTTCATTCAACTCCTCTTCTTGCCCATACTCCCACCGAGGTGTAATGGCGGTGCAAACATTCACATCGCCTTTCGGATTTCTCTCGGTATAACTCGGAAGTTTACCGTGAGGTCTCGCTTGCTTGCCGGTCTCGCCATTTGACCAACTTGTCTCTCAATTGCTTTAACACTAGTAGACGAGTCTTCACCATGTCTACCACTCATCGAATTTGTGTTGAGGGACACATGAGGTGGTATGATTGTTGTTCTGAGTTTGATTCCAGCCACCTTGAGGTCTTTGGGAGTTCTGAACTGGCCTTTGATAGTTCGAGTTGAAAGAATTCGAATTTGAAGGGCTAGGTGGTAACTTGGCTTGATTGAAGTTTTGTCTTTGAAATCCTAAATAGTTCTGGTTCTGGTTGAAGTTTCGGAAGGGTTGGTTTTGATTATCCATTAAGTTTACTTCTTCCGTTATCTCAGTTCCTACCTGCATTCCCGCATCGCATTCCCGCATCGAAGGTCGCGTCGAAGATTGGCCAGCTGCTTGCTTATCAATTCCATCTGAGCAACCAACAGCTTTGTATCAGGATTGCTTGCAGTACCTTCTTTCTTAACAATATTGGTCTTCTTAGGAGTCGACCACATATTGTTCTTGGCGATGGTCTCACCACTCGTAGGCGTCCTCATCACCTCCCCCTAAGAAGGATCCATGAGCCGTGGAGTCAAGATAGTCTCTATTAGGTTGAGAGACACCTCTATAGAACAGTTCCAAAGAACTCATGTCCGTCATATCCGTGATTGGGGCATTTCCTCATCAACGATTTAATCTCTCCCAAGCCTTGCCAACAGCCTCATCCTCCATCCGTTCAAACATAGCTATTTCCCGTTTCATCTCCATAATCTTGCCTGGTGAAACCCACTTAAGAAGAGCGAAGGCTCTTTTGACATCATTCCATGTATGGAGGGAATGATGTGCTAACGACTTAAACCATCTCGCTTGCTTCACCTTTTAAAGCAAAAGGAAATAGCTTCAACTTTACGATCTCGGAATCAACACCAGGATAATGGCCTCGCTTCACGATTTGTACGAATGTGGACAAGAAGTCGTGTGGGTCTTCTTGAGCAAGTGCCATGGAAAGAGCTATTTTGGACTAGTGCAACTACTCCATTTTTAAGGTCGAAATTTACTCCCCCATATCGGGTGGACGAATAGGTCTATGTCCCTCGAGAAAATCTTGATTAAGATATGGGGTGTAGGGATCCCGTTCAACCGATTAAGCCGGTTTTGGCGGAATTGTTGAAGTTGTTGATTTATGCCGCTTGCTTGATTCGATTCTCGTTGTTGCGCAGCTTGCATTTGTTGAAGGAGTAAATTTAACGAGCTTGGGGGTCGGGATTTGGAATTTGTGGATCTTGATCCGCCATTTTGTCCAAATCAGGGAGAAGCCTTCTTCTAAGGATAGATCGTTCGTGCTCGGGATCAAAGATCAGAAGTCCCTTCTTACTTCTCGTTTGCATAAACCAGAAGAAAGGAAAAGGAAGAAATCAACCCTTTGGGTTGATTAGAACAGGTTTAGAAAAGATTAGATGGTTTAGAGGGAGAAAAGAGAAGAAAAGAGAAGAAAGAAAAGAAGTGATGATTGAACGGACGAACCGGCGTCCGGTGTTAGTGGACGTTTGTTCGAAGCGAACGCTCGTTCGCCTTGAATGAACGTTCGATCGAGAGACGAAATTGAGGTGGACGGGCGTTCAAGTTGTTGAACGCTCGTTCAAAAGGTTTTTATTGTTATTATTATTATTATATATATATTTTTTTTTTATTTTTTATTAATATCTTATTTTCGAGTTTAGAAAAGGATCTAGAAACAGAAACAAGAAAAGAAACCTACCTACGAAAAATTTAAAACATAAAAGGCACTAGGACGGTAAAAAAAAACGTGTTGAAATCTTCTAGGGCCAAAATGGAGGGGAAAACAGTGGATTTTGACCTCGAAAACGCACTGCGTTCCAAACGGACACTCGAGCCGAAAGTTATGGTCAAATTACTACTGCGTGCCCTAACGACCCCTTTTTGACACAGAAAATTGTCCTAAATAGAATCCGACAACCGTTACCGACTCCCCGGCAACGGCGCCAAAAACTTGTTCGGTAAAAACGAGTTTTACAATTTATAACCGAAACACCCCAAGTATAAGGATTGTAGTATAGGATGTTAACGGGTCGTCCTAAGGGAGTGGAATGTTTATCGGATTCAAATATAAATCTATATCAATTATGTCACAATTATCTATCTAAACTAAAGCTGGAACTAACAAAACCTAAACCTAAGAATTAAAACTAAAACAAGAATAAAAACAAGCAGAAAATAAGAAAACAGAAAAACGGACGAACGTTCACTAAAGTGAACGAGCGTCTGGAAACTAAACCTAATGGACGGGCGTCTGCTATTGCGGACGAGCGTCTGATTATGAACTGAAGCAGAAAAGTGCAGGAAAACAGCAGGAAACTAGGGTTTATAAAACTAGAACTTAAACTAAACTTAATCTAAACGATTTTGATTAATACAATTAAAGGAAAACACAAAGCAAGGCAACGAATCCACCCATCAACCAACAACCCCCAACTAGATGGTGATCTAAGATGTAGTTTTTAGTAGTGATCTACTCACGAATTCAATTAAATTTCTTCAACCAAATTCTAGGGTTCCGTTTATCTTTTCAAATAAACTAAACATGCAATCAAAACGAAATCACGAGGTTGTTTCCAAACTCTTACTCAACTAATCATGCATAATCTCTTAAAACACAATTAGATGCATTACTTTGAATAAAAGAGAACTTAAATAAACAGACTTTCGTAAATTTATTCAAGCATAAATTAAACATAGATCGTTTCATCAAATCTTAATTCAATAAAACTTAAACAATACAAAACAGATCCAAAGTAATGAAAAACTACGAAATAAACTCACTACACATAAGCATCGAACTCTCTAGTTGGTTGTGTTGTTGATAGGCTTCCTCCGTCGACTCACTGCAAGGCTTTTAGCCAACAATCATGTTGAAGATGATTGTTGGGTTGGAGAAGTTCATCTCTGTGGAATTAGGGTTCTGGCCGCAGCTTTTTGGTGTGAAAGTGCGATCTCAATGATTTGGTATGAATTAGGGTTAAGAGGCTGCTGCTATATATAGAGTTTTAAGTCGGTTATGACTAAGTCGGCAACGGACGCTCGTCTGAATATCCGGACGCCCGTCCAGAATGCCTGGACGCTGAGTAAATGCTCGTTCATCCTCCGTCTGAACTCTCTGAATGTAAAATACGATTCGGGCGCCGCATGGACGCCGCTTCACTTCGGACGCTCGTTCAAGATCGGTAGACGCCCGTTTGAACCGCTGGCGAGGATCGGATCTCTTCATCTTTATCCAATTTCTTCAAGCCAATTCCAACTCTATCTCTTATAATTCGACTTGAGCTTCATTTATCCTCATTATATGCACGAAAATCAACACCTACATGATAAATAAACAATGCAAAAATGTAATAAAATCCAAATAATAATAATTCCATTAAATTAACACTTAAAATCATCAATTTTGCATACAACCATATTAAAATGATCTTTATTAAATAATTACACTTAAACCCTTAATTCTCATGCAAATTACGCAAATGTGGGGAAAATAATAATGAAATAAACCCTTAATAATCATATAAATATGGCCTTAACACTCACTGATGGACCAATTCAGATTACTCATACGCAAACTGTTGGTGGACAGCAAGTTCAAGTTGCAAAGCCCAAATCCAAGTGGACTAGTGATGATCGCAAGCGAAACAATCTCAACAATGTTTCTATGGACTTTATCCTCAGGACACTTGACAGCAACATGTACTTAAAGGTGAAAGAATGCACAACTGCCAAGGAAATGTGGGACAAACTACAACTTGTTTGTGAA
This sequence comes from Gentiana straminea, assembly GCA_036785695.1. Lineage (NCBI taxonomy): Eukaryota > Viridiplantae > Streptophyta > Magnoliopsida > Gentianales > Gentianaceae > Gentiana > Gentiana straminea. The sequence goes on along the minus strand of JAVUPR010000224.1, from coordinate 4,374,261 downwards.
GGAACAGATTCAATCAAGGAAAACAAAATTTCTGTTGCAAAACAAAAGTTTGAAAATTTCAAGATGAAATCTGGAGAAACCATTGATCAAATGTAAACAAGATTCAGTGCTATCATGGATGAATTAGATCTACTCAAGATTGCGTACTCTAAGAAAGATATCAACACAAGAATCTTGAAGGCATTACCAATGTGCTGGAAAATGAAGGTCACTGCTATGGAAGAATCTAGAAGACTTGACATAGAGGATTCATTCAAAATCTTCTCAGATTTGAAAGCTTATGAATTCAGTGAAGATTTTACAAGTACAGCCGCAATAATCAAAGCTCTAGAAGAACCAAAGACCACAGCACTCACAGCAGCATCAAATGACATTCAAGAAAACTCATCAAGCAATCTTCATGAATTGGATGAGATGGAAGAACAAATGGCTCTAATGATGAACAGAATTCGAAGAATGAAGAATGGACACCCAGTCACTTAGAAGTTCATCAAGAGGACTCCTGAGAAAAGAAAAGACGATGAATATCTATGTTTCAACTGCAAAAAGCCAGGAAATTATAAGGCTGAATGTCCAGATCTGATCAAAAAGACTCCACCAAGAAGAGTTGGTAGAAGAGCACTCCTTGCTAGAGATGAGTCAGATTATGAAGCTGGTACTGAAAGATTATCAGCTGACACAGCTTTAATGGCACACATGGAAGATACAAATGAGGTATGTGAATCAAATTCCAAATATTCTTCAGCTCAAATTTCCATGCAAAATGCATGTTCTTCGACTGCTGACTTCAATCCAAAAATCAAGAATTCGAAGAAACACTTGATGAATTGATGATCAGCTAGTAAATATACAAGCTGGTTATGAATCAATTAAAGCTGAGAAAGAGAATCTAATTCTTGAAGTTGAAAGATTGAAGTCTGAATTAAAAGTGTTGAAACTGACTAGAACTGATAAAGAAAAGATTCAGCATTAGTCTACCGTATCGATAGCAAAAGAATCGAATCATTTTCTCAATCAAGTTCGCATCGGATTCAAATCAGGAAAACCGTATGGAGACAAGACGGGTTTAGGATTTGATACACGTAAATCTTCTAAGAATGAAACCGAAAAAAGGCTCATTTGAACCAAGTACCAAAGCTGGTATTAAGTTTGTAGCTGAGCAACTTCCACAAACTGAGAAAATTGTTGAACCAGTAAAGCCAGTATCACATAGGATAAATCAGTTCTTTAAGAAGACAACTGTGTCTACCAACAAAGGTAAATCAAATGGTAGATCAGCTGTATCTAATGGAAACCGAAATGGCAAGACAACTGCCAGATCCACTCAAGTCAAGAACTAGAAAAATTACAATCAAAGTAAATCCAAGAATGTCAATCATTCAAAGATTCACACATTCAGGGGGAAAGGAAGACTATACCCCACTGATGATGATTGGAATTTTACTGTATCTATTAGTAAAACTGATAATAACAATCATTCCAGACAGAAAACCTATCAAAGGTTTCAGTCCAAGACTCAGCAGAGGGCTAACATCGGTTCTCAGCAAAAAGTCTCAGTACCAAGGTCAGTTCAGACCTCAGTACAGAAGGAATGACGGTTATCATTCTAGCTTTAATAATAGAAAGCAACAAGGAAATAAGTTTCAGTCAAAAGATCTGAGAGATCATATAAATAAGACACAATCCAAACATAGACACTATGGGAGTGTGGCTTACATATATGAAAACAAGTGCAACAATATCCGAAGAATCCCAAAAGGATATATTCCCAGAGTTGTACTGACAACTGACCCCTATGGACCCAAACTGAGTTGGGTACCTAAAAATGTTTAATTTTTATTGCAGGATATATGGTACTTTGACAATGGTTGCTCTAGACACATGACAAAGAGTAAAGACTGTCTCAGTAATTTTATTGCAAAAGATGGACCAAAGGTTAATTTTGGAAGTAAAGACAAACCTGGATACACCAAAGGTTATGGCACCTTAATCAGGAATGGACATACAATCAAGAATGTATCTTATGTAGAAGGACTACACTACAATCTACTCAGCACCAGTCAATTCTGTGATATGGGATACAAAGTTACTTTTGACAAAGAATTATGTGTTGTCGTCAGTGAATCAGCTTATCAAGTTGTTTTAGCCGGAAGAAGAAAAGAAAATATGCATGTAGTAGACTGGACAATAGCCGTTGCTGAAACTTGTTTGCTTGTGCACACCAAATCAGAAATCAATTGGCTATGGCACAAGAAACTGAGTCATCTTAATTTTGATGACATCAACACACTTGTTAAGAAACAGTTAGTCATTGGACTACCAGAAATATCATATACGAAGGACAGCTAATGTGATGCTTGTCAACAAGGAAAGCATACAAAAGCAAGTTTCAAGAATAAATCTCAGCATTCAACAACCAGACATCTAGAGTTGCTACACATGGATTTATTTGGACCTATTACACCAATTAGTTTCAGTGGAAAGAAGTATACATTGGTGGTAGTAGACGAATTTTCAAGATACACTTGGGTAATCTTCTTAACCAAGAAAAGTGAAACCAAGCAAAGACTTACAGAATTACTCAAGAGACTTCAGAATCAGAAAGGAGTATCAGTTGTGAAAATAAGATCAGATAAGGGAACTGAATTCCTCAACTACGTAATTATTGAATACTGTGAAGAGAATGGTGTCTTACACCAACTGGCTGCCACAGGAACACCTCAACAGAATGGTGTAGCTGAAAGAAGAAACAGAACACTCAAAGAAGCTGGGAGGACTATGATCTGTGAAGCAAAACTACCTGAAAGATATTGGGCAGAAGCAGTTAACACAGCCTGTTATACACAAAACAGAGCTCTCATGAACAAAAGACATGAGAAGACTCCTTATGAGATTTGGAATGGAAGAAAACCAAATGTTTCATACTTTCATGCTTTTGGAAGCAAATGTTTCATACACAATAATTGGAAGGATCAACTTCATGTTTTTCAGCCTAAAGCTGATGAAGGAATTTTTCTAAGATATTCAAGTGTCAGCAAAGCATTTAGAATACTAAACAAAAGGACACTCAAGCATGAAGAATCAATTCACGTGGTATTTGATGAACCAAACTTCCCTGGTGAAACAACTGAAAATAAACCGAACCAGTTTCTCAGTCTCAGTTACCAGTCCTGCCAGAACCAGTTATAGTTGACATTCGAAGACTACAAATTTCAGAATGTTCAGATCCAGACCAGTCTCAGTTTCCAACTACTCAACAAACCACTCCTGAACTACCTGTTCCTGATCTAAATGAAGAAATTCAAGAACCAGTTCTTGAAGAACTAGTCGAACAAGACATAGACCCTTTGATGCAAACGCCCACGTATCAATGGATGAGAGATCACCCTGAAGATCAAGTAATTGGTGTTACTCAAACTGGCGTTCGAACAAGACATCAACTAGATGCAATGATTGCGTGTTTTTTTCTCAATCAGAACCTAAAGAAATTGAAGAAGCTTTGAAAGATCCAGACTGGATATTAGCTATGCAAGAAGAACTCAATGAATTCGAGAGAAATCAAGTATGGGAATTGGTTGATAGACCAGTTCATGTCAATATCATTGGAACCAAATGGGTTTTCAGAAACAAACTTGATAAAGATGGGAATATCATCAGAAACAAAGCTAGACTTGTAGCTAAAGGATACTCTCAAGCTGAAGGCATAGACTTTGATGAAACCTATGCACCAGTTGCAAGATTAGAAGCAATCAGATTATTTCTTGCCTTCGCAGCTCACAAGAAGTTCAAAGTTTACCTGATGGATGTTAAAAGCTCATTCTTGAATGGAATCCTTGAAGAAGAAGTTTATGTTCAACAACCACCTGGATTTGAAATCAAAGATCAAGCTGACAAAGTTTTCAGACTAAGGAAAGCTCTATATGGACTTAAACAAGCACCAAGAGCTTGGTATTAAACTATAGCTCAGTTTTTAGTGAACAATGGATTCATCAAAGGATCAATAGACAAGACATTGTTCAAAATGAAAAATGGTGAAAATACTCTACTTGTTCAAATTTATGTTGATGACATTATCTTTGGATCAGAAGATGAACAATTATGTGATAAATTTGCAAGTTTGATGAAAAGCAAATTCCAAATGAGTATGATGGGAGAATTGAATTACTTTCTTGGATTACAAGTTAAACAATTAGATGATGGGATTTTCATTCACCAAACCAAGTATACAAGAGAACTTATCAAAAGTTTGGCATGGAAAAAACAACTGGAATTTCTACACCAATAGGGACCAACATCAGATTAGATGAAGACAAAGAAGGCAAAGATGTTGATCAAACACTCTACAGAAGGATGATTGGAAGCTTAGTCTATCTCACAGCAAGTAGGCCAGATATATCATTTACTGTTGGTGTATGTGCAAGATTTCAGTCAAAACCAAATGAAAGTCATCTCACAGTTGTGAAAAGAACTTTGAAATATCTGGAAGACACAGATGGAGTTGGAATATGGTACTCAAAAGAAGGAGAATTCAAGCTAATATCATATTCAGATTCAGATTATGCTGGATGCAAAGTGGACAGGAAAAGCACATCAGGCACATGTCAGTTATTAGGAAATAGACTTGTGTCAGGGTTTAGCAAGAAACAAAACTCAATCTCAACTTCTACAGCTGAAGCTGAATACATAGCAGCTGGAAGTTGTTGTGCTCATGTTTTATGGATCCGACAGCAATTAAGGGATTATGGGATAGAAGAAGGAATGATTCCCATAATGTGTGATAACACAAGTGCAATTGCAATCACTGATAATCCAGTTTTACACTCAAGGACAAAGCACATAGATGTGCGTCACCACTTCATAAGAGATCATGCGGAGAAGAAGGATATCACAGTTCTTTTTGTACCTACTGAAGATCAGTTGGCAGATATCTTTACAAAGCCATTGGACAAACACAGATTTGCCAAACTGAGAACTGAATTAGGAATAATTAAAGTCAGTTGAAATCAGTTAAGCCAGAAATTCGTCAAGGGGATTAATCTTTGTTATGATGGGTGCGCTCACTTAACTGACTAGTCATTGACATCAACAATTTCAAACTGATCAACTGAAACTGAAACTGAATAATTTTCTGAAACTAAAAGTTACATCTTCAAACTGACTTCGTCTCAGTTTTTATTCCAGTCAACTCAAGTCAAAGGTTGACAAGATAAAAGCGACAACGGTTATATCGCATTAAATTACTGCAGCTCCTTTTGTCAGAATTTCGCGTGTACACTCCACGATTGTCAGAACAGTACATGTATCGGTTACCCAAAACCATCATGGAATTTAAAAAGTTGTACTACTCAACCGCCAGAATTTCCTACCTATTTATTCAACTTCCGTTAACATTATTTTTCAAAATCCTCATCCCTTTCCAGAAAATAAAATAGACTCCTCAAAATCTCTTTCTTCTCAAAAATCAACTGTTGCGTTCACACCCAAACATGGCCACTTCAGAAAAATCAAAACAAGAAAGATTAATAACAGAGTTAGATGAACTAACATTCGAAATGTATGAAGCTATGTGTCAAAACACTCTGTTAGCAAGCTGGGTATGTGATAAAATCGAGAAACAACCAGGCTTGAGAAACATCCTGGAAGTCAAGTTCAAAGATGAACGTGATGTAGAAGGAATTTTGCAATTTTGGAAAAATATGCATTTAGTACGAGACTCTCTGATGACCAAAGTTCGTGGAGATCGCATTGTGCTCAATGAAAGCGTCATAAGGACACTCTTTGGCCTCACCAGTTCAACTGTGACAACAATAGATTGGACTACTCTACCATTGAAAAGGGAAGCTTTTCTTGAACAAATTACTTTTTCTACGGAACCAATCGAACCTGGTATTCATGTAGACAAAATCAAGCCAGAATTTGGACACCTCAGCAGATGGCTCAGCAAACATGTCATTGGAAAATCAAAAGGCATCAATATACTATCAGAAGAAAATATTTATCTCATGAATATAATCTGGGATGGAATAGAATTCAATTGGGCAGGTTATATTGTCAATCAGTTCAAGAGACAACATTTAGCTGAATTAGACAATGTAAAAAGGGCTCAAGCCGAAGGTCAAGTGACTGTTGACAGATTCCGACTGAAGAAGACACTTAGTGGAATCATTCATTTTTACTTAGAAAGAATCAAGGAAGGGAAGCAAACAAGGCAAACTGCAGTTACAAAGGAAATCGCAGGAACAACTTCCCAACCTGAAGCAGGTCAGAAAACTGTGTCTCAGCAGGAAACTGAACACGGAGGAATCAAGCGCAAAGCTGAATCAGTAGAAGTAAGATCAGTTGTAAGATGTTTGTACCCAGAAATCTCAAGAGAGAAAGCACCAACTGAGGGGGAACAACAACAACAACAACTGAAGTTATACAAGAAAATGTCACTACTGACCATACTTCTCGCTCTGACATCAATCGGTTCGAATCGGCACCGAGCTTTTAAAGCCGATAGAATCATCAAGCTAATGAAGATGAAGCTTAAACCAGAGGATTCTCGAGATGTCAGTCTACAGACTGAAGAGAAACTACTCTTGGAGAAATTGGAAGTTAGAGATCTATATGCTCTGTTTCCTATTTCGGAATTTCTTGACAATTGTTTCAAAAGATTCACTGAACTAGCAAAAGGAAGAGAATCAGCCACATCATCCAAAGATACTTCAAAGAAGAAAGATGATGATAAAGACGATGAATCAAGAAAAGAAGCTGATGAAACTACAGTTTTGCAAATAGAAACTCAACCCCAACCTCTAGCAACACAAACTGTACCTCAGCAAGAAGGATTGCCAGTTGGAGATCAGACAACTGACAATCAGGAAGCAGCTGATGGAACTGCTGATCAACAACTGATAATTATTGAAGATAATACTCAGTTTAAGGATCCAATAGAAGATACTTATGATCCTTCTGACATCCTCACAAAGGATGAATTGGCAAAAGTTCATGAAAATTTGAAGATTGTGCTTAGTAACAAGGATGCACAAAATGATCTTCTATCAAACATTTCTGGATATCTCGACTACAGAACTAGAACAGATGTTTCAGTTCATGCAAGACTAGAGATGATGCACAAGTCAAGTTCAAGTTCTGCTTCAGAAATTGTGTTACTCAAACAAAAACTTGAAGACTCAACCACAGTAGATAGGGAAACAAATGCACAGGCTCACTGGCATATGAATCAGCATATCTATGGGTTAGAAACTCAGCCTAAAGAAGTACTTGCTTTTTAGTGACAGATCTCAGCAGATCAAAAAGCAACCCATGCCCTGGTAGATCAGTTATATGATGCCAAAAAGGGGGAAGCTGAAGAAGAAAAGCTGAAGTTACTTGGAGAAATGAAGCGACTTGAAGATGAATTGCAAAGATACAAATCAGATCCTAAGTTCTTAAGGAAAGAACTAACTGACGAACAGCTCATTGAAAAGTACAGTCAACCTGGAGACAGAAGAGTTTCTCTAACAAAGGATCTATGGATGAAGTTTACCAACGATCACAATCCTATCAAAGCTAAGTACAAGGACAGGACAACTGAAGAATCCTTGAACTACTTTTTATCTGATTTATTCTCAAAGCAGAAAATGGCACAAGATAAGAAGAATCGAGAGGATTGATGATAAACTCGAAGATTAAAGACAAGACTGAACAAATGAAAGCTGATGTAGTAGAATTTGAAAATTCCTACTTGAAAGAATCAGACTTGCCAAAGCTATTTCAATGGAGAAGATGGAAAGAAGGTAGTCAAGTTGACTACAATAAGACCTTTTCAAAGATAGACTCCAAGCTAGAAGTTGATTTTCGTATGTATGACAAAGCAAGAAAATTTGATTCAGTCATGCAAAAAGCACAGAAGAGAACTTAGTATCTAGTTACACTATTTTGAACAAAAATATAACAATTCCAGTTTTTGCTCATTCTAATGAAATCCAGTTTTCCAGTTTTTCATTGTTTTATATTGTTTTTGATCTTTAAACTTTTCTTTTAGGGAGAGTTTTGGCATCATCAAAAAAGGGGAAATTGTTGGAAATAAAATTTATGTTTTGATGATAATTCATCATATTTATTCAAAGTATTATCTTAATCCCATTGATGAAGTGCTGAAGCCAGCTGTTATAGTGAAAAGCTAAAAGATTTCTAGAACTGAATGTATAGGTTTTACTAGAGTCTGATATTTGTATAAGTTACATCAGACAAGCATTGTAACAGTTAGCGTGTGGTAAAACTGAAAAACAGGAAATCATTCAGAAAATTGGAAATCATCAAGATAAACAACTGACTCAGAATAAACCTACAAGAAACTGAAGAAGGTATGTTCGATGAGGGACACAGACTCAGTTGGCTTATCTAGAGATTGAAGAACTGAGGGTCACAGACTCGGTTATTGAAGATTGAAGAACTGAGGGTTAAAACTCAGTTATGAAGACTACGTCGAGACTGTAAAGTTAGACTTCAGGCAAGATTGTGGTGACCTGAACTGACTTTATGGATCTTGTATGAAGACCTAAGAATCATAAGGACAATAAATTCTTAGATGATAATGAGTCATGGTGTACTCTGATTAAGTCAATTATAATCAGATGAAACTGGAGTACTGATATTTGAAGAAGATTAAAATCTCAGTTAATGCTCCAAGTCAGTCAAGAAACTGACAAGTAATAAACTCAACATAAAACTAATAAGGAAACTCAGTTTTATATGTCAGTCATCCAACAAACTAATAGTACAGTTGAACGTTATAAAGGAAGCAATTTTATTGGATGAAATACTGACACAGCAGAGCGGTCAGAAAATATAGTCGTTGATACAATTCGAATTGAAGCTAGATGAACGTTGGACCTCACACTATAAATAGAGGACTTTGCACCAAGGACTACAGAACACAACAACAAGAATTAACGTGTGCATTAATCATTCGAATTGCTATCATCTTTGCGCTATAACAAGATCATATCTAGAAATTCTTCAAGTGTTCAAGCTACACAGATTTTATCAAGAATCAGACACTTTGAAGAACCACAAACAAGAATCAATCTATTGATTCTCAGCCCAACTTTGATTCTACATCAAAGGTTCTAGACTGTGAAGCAAACCGGGAAGGTTTCGCCAAGGACAGTTGTGACAAGCAGTCGGGTAGACTGTGTTTGTGGTGGTAGCTGGTGAAGAGGCAACTCAACCCTCTAAGGACCAGTGTTCAAGCAATTGAAGATCAGCAATTCTACCGGTTCTACAACTGTTTAGATAGTGACGCTAGGGATTAGCCAAGGCCTATTGTTTAGGACTTTTTGTAACAGTTCACCTCAAGAAGTTCTAGTGGAATTTTCCTCCGCACCACAGGGGAAGAGAGGACGTACAGGATTACACCACCTGGAACCTCTATAATATTTGCCTTATTTACTTTACGCACTTACTTATTTATTCAGTTTTTATTTACAGCATTTTGATAATTGATTGTTATACACTTCACGGTACACAAACTAACATTTATCAGAATTCAGTTTACTACACTCAGTTTTCATAGAGAATAACAAGATCAAGAAAAAGGCTAAAACTTTATCCACTGCCGGTTGACTCAGTTTTAGGCTTAAGTCAGTTTGACTTAAACTCAGCTTAGTCAGCTTAACTCCACACAAGTTTAACTGAACCTTAATTTGTTTTAAATCCAGTTTTAGGGACAAGTTTATTCAACCCCACTCTCTAAACTTGTGTTAGCCTTTCCAAGGGACCAACATAACGTTATAATTTCTTTTGCAGTTTTAAACAAGAACCAATATGCTATCCTCAAGCATGCCATGTTTGATGTTCAGACCCTTTTCGTGCCCTTTTGTAATTATATCTTTCCTGGTAATTTATTTCTCATGTAATCCCTCATTTGAGATCTTTAAACTCAACAAATCTTTTTCACATGTTGTCATGAATTACCTCAGAAATATGTCTCTATAAGCCTTTATTTTGAACAAGTTCTTACCTTCTTACTTTTCAAATCAAGAAACAAGTTCTCTTCAAAATTCTACATTGTTGGACTTCCATCTTTCTTTTCAAATTCAAATTTGACCAAGCCTTCTGATGTCAGAATATTTTTTTTACTTGTGTTCATTCTCAGCTTCCCTCCTAAGGGTAGTGTCGATGTTGTAACTTTTTCACCTAATGCTGCTTTCTTTTAAGGTATGCATATCCTTTCTCGCCAGTCAAATTTTTAAGCCGACCATGACATTCCTTTTCAATTACTCACCCTTAACATTCTAACAATTTTTGCTAAACTAGTTTCAAGCAGAAGGTAGTCTTTGCTAAGGTGCCTTACGAACCTAACTAGCCAATCAACTTTTGAATTCCTAAACTTCTGATTTTCCAATTCAGGTTAATGTTGTATCCTTCAGTTTTAACTCTCTTTCAGGCCATTTAGAGCCATGAACCGCCATATACACCTTTTTGACTTCCCATCTTCTGTTTTGGCGTTTCTGTTACCATTTTGATAAACCGGTTGACTGCCTTTTGTTTTAACTTTTCCATTCTCTCATGAGGAATGACCCCGAGCATTTATTCCTTGGCAGTGTACTATTCCTCTTGAGTAGTGCAACCTTGAACTTTTGATTTGAATCGTCAATAATCGTTTAAACTTCCTTTGAATGTTCGAATTAATTCTTGGAAATCAAACCTTATCCAACAATTCTTAAGTGTCGTTTTCTCTTCACTTAAAAATCTTGCTTACCGCTTACTTATTCAAACTTTTGATATTCACTTACAATTTCTTGAGGGAAATTTCTATTTCTATTAAATCCTAAAATATCCTCTCTTTGACTACTGAAACTTGGAAACTTCTTGACAAGTGTTTATTTTATTCTAAGACCTTTTGGTGTGCTTGTTTTGTCTCCATGGCTCCTTCAAGTTGAGATTCTTGCTCTCTTTTGATTTCTATCTTTTTAGTCCTTCTAGTGCTCGACCTTGCACCTTTACCTTGATTTCTGTTGTGTGATGTTACCTTTAACGTCTCCACTTCCTAAAGGTCTATATGAAAACTTATTACCATCATTTCAAGTTACCTCTGAAGTCTTTGTAGACCACCGTATCTTGCAGAATTCCACTCTCTCTAAAGAATCTCATCTGCAAGGTGTTCTTTTGTCTTTCCTTCTGGAGGCTATCTTTTTTATTATGATACAGTGCCTCATTCTTCATTCTGGAACCAACTTTAAATTTTTCCCCAACACGGAATCATCTTGTTTGGCTTGTAACCCAAGCAACCTTTCTTATTTCAAGTGCATTGTACCCTTCCTTGGCTTACCTAGTTGACATACCACCCTGGTACTCAACTTGTCACTTTTCAACTTCTTTTATTTTCCAAGTTAACCCTAATTGGCACGAGGATTGGATCATACTGTCTGAGAGAAAGTATGGCAATGCATGTTCTCCACCCACAGTGAGTCTCAGAAGTCCTTCAGCTGGGATCCTTGTAGTTCTTCAACAAGCTTGTGGTTCCATGACGGAAGTTGAGATCAAAAGAAGTCAAGTGTGCCAGAAGTGTAGTTTCGGCTAGGAAGATTCAGCTTTCCGGGTATAGGTCAGCAGGAGCAAGCAAAGAGTGTTGAACCGATGATTGCAAGATTCGAAGCAGTTGATGAGTTCATGAAAGAAACATGACAAAGACCCAGTTGTCTCCGGTTACAAGTGAGTGGCTGGAGCCCAACCAGCCATTGGTCACGAGTTAGATGAAGATAGCAACCATCGGCATCGGAATCAGCTTTGGGTTCCGAATGCGGAGGATTGTGAAGGACAATGAAGAATGAAAACCTCGAGATGACAATTGCAGTTCCTCTCGGAGCGACCTATAAGTACAAGAATTGGAACAGTACTGCTGGCGATCTTTCATGAAGATAGAGATAGAAGAACACGAGTTTCTGGGATGAAGTGGAGCAACAACAGAATACGAGACCAGAATTGTTACAGCAATTCAATGAGGAGATTGAAGTGGATCGTCGAAACCTCAAATTGGCTCAAGACAAGCAGAAGAGTTGGAAGATGGAAGAAGAATACGGTAAGAGTTGGAAGACGAAACGCTTCGTAAAGTCCAGAGTTCAAGTACCTCTCGGTTACATTCGAGTTTCGAGGACGAAACTCCTCTTAAGGGGGAAGGAATGTAACATCTCGACTTTTCAGAAAGGGTAAAATAGTAATTGGGCATACCCACTACGACCTAATTATTATTTATCCTATTTATTTAATTAAGAAGGATTTAATTAAAAGGATTTAGATATTTAATTAATGAGTTTAATTAAATGTCTATAAAAAGAAATAATCCCCAAAGTCTTCTATTAAATTAGTCATGCAATTTTTGAAAAAAAAGGTAGAACGGCAATCTGAAGGAGAAGCAACGCAGAAGATGCCAGAAAAAGGGAGAACGTAAACTTCAACCGTGTGATCAATTCGTTCATCTGTTCAAGTTGCCGCAGGAGAGAAAAGTGATCAGTGCGACGAGACGCAACTTTGGAAAATAACATCTCTCAATTTTGTAAGTTTTCAGTTTAGCCCCAGTTTTTGGTATTCGTAGAGTTTGATTCCTGAAAAATTCGTATCTTTCAATCCGTAGCTCTGTTTCGCAGCCATGAGTAGTCGAAACGATCGTCTTGGAGTGTAGATCAATTAAAAATAGTTTCGCAGCATTTAATCTAGGTAATCTGCAGTTTTGATCACTTTTCAGTTTCGGTTTTCTGCAAAGAAATAGGATTTAAGGGTTTCTTACTGATCAAATATGTTTTGGGGGTTGAGGATCAACAGTTGTTGTAGTTGCTTGATGTTTTGCTTCCAGTTTTGCTGGAAATTAAGGTAAGAGGCTCTTCCTAATGAGTAATTATAGTTTTATAATGATAGGTTGAGTTTTGGTGAGTTTTGGTGTTGTTTGGTGATAGAATTCATGCTAAGTTGTAATTAATGAGTTGTGATATGTTTTGGCATATTTGTGTTGAGTTTTAAATTTCTATTTTTTTTTGATTCAATAACATTAATTAAACATAAACAAACTTCGATTGAACTTCCGATTCGTTCAGTTAAAACACCGAATGTACTCTTAAAGGGAGTTGAAGTTCGGATCCGTCAAAAGGGCCTGGAAGGGCTTGTGTTTTGATGAACTAGAGTTCATTAATGTCTTTGTATGTGCTAGGCTTTGTCCATGTCTAGTGGTCTAAGTACGAGAGTAGGAGATGTGAGGGAGCTTACTTGAAAACACTTAGGTGGCTAGTTAATTCACAATAATAATTACATAAGTGTAGTAAAAGCTAAAACGTCGTTTATTCTCGGTTAGGCACTCTTTCATATCGGCGATGTGATACGTTCATAAAAGGTGAACAATGCTACTGGCCATAAACGGCTGAAGGGTAGTGGAGGAAATTCATCGGACGTATATGCATACCGGGGAGACCCCGGAGCTAATCGGTGCTAAACACCGTTAGTTAGCAAGTATATCTTCAGGCTGATGAACGCCATGCGTAGTGTCCTTGAGTGATGACGTAACCAAGATAAACTAAGCTATAAACGTTTAGTCATGACATGTCGATGGGCATTGATTGAACCTTAGATTGAGTCGGTCTCATAAAGATAATTTAATAATCATAATAATAACCTTTCATTGAATAACTTAGTTATTCATTAGCTTCTCACTTTTACTAGGTTGCAGGCCCGTCCCCTGAGCGACTAGTGACCTTGTAGGTTTGAATGCTCGTGGCGGGGTTTCCTGCCCGCGACCTTACTCAGATAGTCGCTGCCGATGCTATGGCCACGGCCCGGCTCTATCCTGGTGGCTAGATGGGTTGTTTCCGGGGACTCATAGGTAGCGGTAGATTTAAACGTATCAATGGCCCCCTACTCTATGTCTTAGGCATTTTCATGAAGGCCAAGAATAGCATAAAGAGTACAAAGATCGCCCAGCTTGCTGGAGTTTTCCGACTATTTGTTTAGGATCGCGCTATCAAGTGGACGACCTCGAAGTGATTTTTGGTCTAGTGACCTTGTCGACTGAAGCGACGTGTTCACTAAGGGCCGCGCTATTCATGCGTCTTGTCTCGAAGTGATTTTGGGTCTGACGACCTTGTCGACTGAAGTGACTTGTTCACTAAGGGCCATGCTATTCGTGCGTCTTGCCTCGAAGCGATTTTGGGTCTGGCGACCTTGTCGACTGAAGTGACTTGTTCACTAAGGGCCACACCATTCGTACGTCTTGCCTCGAAGAGATTTTGGGTCTAGCGACCTTGTTGACTGAAGCGACTTGTTCACTAAGGGCCGCGCTATTCGTGCGTCTTTCCTCAAAGCGATTTTGCTTATTCCCTGTTCATATCGCGCTATTATATGGATGGATTTTGTAGGAGTCGCGGTGGTGGCGAGCTTGTGTTTGGCGACGCTGGGTGTCAAACGTGGGTAGTGGAGTAGTTGAACCGTCAGATCGTGGTCCTTTCAGTTTATAGGCAACTGCAGCAACGTGGGTATTGATGGCGTCTCGGTAACTTCCCTAGTAATGGTGCAGTCATTGATTGACGTGCGTTATTACGTGGGCATTGATTGACCCGCCGTAATGATGGCATTTTTGAAATTCAAAATCTCCAAGATAACTGCCCGAATCTGGACCGTTGGATGGATCACGTCTGGACCGCACGATCAAATCCCCTTGTCTATATAAAGATCCATCCCTCGTTCCTTCGACACTTTTAGCCCCTACTACTTTCTTCCCACTTTTCTCTCTCAATTTCTAGTGTTCTTTATCAGCTTCGAGTGCTTTCCGTTGAAGATTTGAAGTTTCCGGCGGCCAATCTTGAGGTTTCCGCTTGCTTTCTACAGTTTCCGATCATTCTTCAGCTAGAACAGGTAATTCTTCACCAACTAAGCTTCTCCGATGGTTTTTCTGTAGTATTTCCATTCATTTTTCACACTCGCTCCATCCTTCAGCATATCATGTGTGACTTGGGGTGTTTGTGGGAGTAAAGACTTGAGTTTTTGAGTGGGTTTTCTTGTCTTGGTATGGTTTTCCTTTGACATGAATTGAGTATTTTCTGGGGGGGAAAAGGCGGGTTTTTGTATTCCCCCCTTCATTGTTGCATTCCCTCCTGTAAAATCGCAGGGAAGGTGTCGAGATGGGTGCGATCACCTCCCTAGTGTAATCTAAATTATCCCAGGTGATTTAAAGCTCCACCCTTGTTTTGCAGGATGTCGGATGATGATTTTAGCCTTGGCGGCGATTCTGAAGTAGATCGAGAGGCGTACGACTACGCCCTGGAGGATGAGCTCGCTGGGGCTAGCCCTGAGGTGGTCGCACATGATGACCTAGAAAACAAGTTGATGGAGGGGGCGCTGTGGGATATGACCCTGAGCATCCTTTCGGCCTAGGGAATCTGTTATCCGATCCGGTGCCTCGGCGGAAGAGGAGTCGCAAGGAGGCGGCTCGTAGCCGAGGTAAGACAAGTACTAGAGGCCACGGCGGCGATGATGATACTTCGGCAGTGAGGGGCGCGAGTAGTGCTGAGGTGCCTGGTGATGATGAAATATCTGTGGAGGATGCCGCCTTGCACAAACTGATGGGATCCAGTGAGGAAGATTCTGAATCGGTTCCGCACAAACCCTTGGATCTCCCCAGAAAACCCAAGAGAAAAAAGGCTGATCCCGTGACCATGACGGTAAGGGAAGCGGCGGCTAAAGGGAAGCCTTTAAAGCCTAACAATCTAGAGGCCTTGAGAGAATTTGCCCTCATGAATCTATACGAGAAGGATGTGGAGAAGCATTGGCGATGGATCCGGAAGAGTATAGACCTCACCAAAATTCTTCAGCGATTTTACAATATTGACCCTAATCTCTACCGGTTCTCCTTGATTGACTTTAACTAGGAGGAAGACAAGCTAAGGCCTGGCGATCGAGAAGACTTTATTTGTGCTCGCCGCCCTGGGAATACCATAATCCTCTAGTTTGACCATTTTTTTGCCGGCTTTCGGCCTCCTTTCGACCTTTTTTTAGTTAAGCTACTGTGCGAGCTGTGAGTATCACCCCGCGACCTAGCCGTTGGGGCCGCCATTCAGATCATGTCTTTCATTGTTCTCTGCCGGACGATGAAGTAAGAGCCTACCATTTCCATGTTCAAGCAGTTTCATTTGCTCTGTGGTACCTCTATCCCGGGGCAGGCCAACGTAAGGGCCCAGACTCCCCGTTTATTTTTCCATCTCCCTAACAAGATACACAACTTCGGGGATCGCATTTTTAAGGTCGAGTCGAAAGTCGGTTGGCCTTTTCCCCACTTCCCTCCCCGCAAGAGGAAATTTTCTATGATTGGTTTTGATGACGCTTTCGTGTCCGAGTATCGATTCCTTAAGGGACTTCTGGCGATTATAGACTCTGACGGGGCTGCACCCTCAAAGAAGAATGTGTCTGTTCGGTAACAACGTGTTTTAAATTTATAATTACCGGAACACCCCAAGTATAAGGTTCGTAGTAAAGGGTGTTACCGGGTCGTCCTAAGGGAGTCGAATGTTAATCGGATTAAGGTGCGGTTATTATATATAATGTCACAACTTATTAAATAAAAATTAAACTTCATACTAATTATGATCTAAAAGGCAATGAACAAGTAACTATGAACAAGAACGATGAATAGTAACGAAAAATTTGCGGAAAAATAAGGATTAACAACTAGGGTTTCTATCACTAATTAACTAACTAGACGTAGCAATTAACGATTGTTACGAACGATTTCGGTTTATCAAAGATTTAAAAGAACGGTAAAACAACAAGGATCCACCACACAACAATCACGCAACCACTTTATGATCCAAATACGATTTATTGGTATGATCAATCTCGAAATCGACTAAATTCCTTTAAATCAATTTCTAGGATTCGTTTTCTCTTCCAAGCAAAACAAATTAACATTCATAACAAGATCATAAATTTGTTCCCAAATTAAACAACCCAATTAACAACAAGTGATTCCTCAAATTATCATTAACCGTATCGATTGAAAAGCTCTACTATTGAATCATATTTCCATATAAATTCAAAGCAAAATATGGTTTCATTGACATTCCTATCTAATAAAACACTTAACAATTAATCCAAGATTCAATCGATAAATAAAACAATATTCGAAATCATAAAAAAAAAATAAACTAACGATTCATGGTTGTGATGATGTTGTGTGGTTTCATCCCGTTGTTCTACCGCTATGTGCTTAGCCTTGCATCATGATGATGATCACGATTATGAGAGAAGAGAAAATCATCTTCTATTTGTGAGTTGAATATGCGGCTGGAAAAATGTGTTGCCGTAGGAAGAAAATTGTTCTCCCCTAGGGTTTGAGTAGCTGCACATATATATAGGTGATAAGGTCGGTTAATGCTGCTGAATAATTCCTAAATAATTAGGGAATTAAAGTATATGTCGGCTGTGCTGAGGCGGTTTGGCTTGGACGCTCGTTTAAAAGGCTGCAACTTCTAAAATTCATATCTTGAGTTGTAGACCTCCAAAAATTATGATCCGAATGTCATAAAAAAGCTCTCGGGAAACTCTACAACTTTCATTCAGGACTCTTCTTCAGAAAACGCCTTTTTGACTAGCCCGTCGTATTACGAGTCGTTTTCGGGATTTTCCACTAGTTTTAGCAACAGCATCCAAACTTGTAACGCTCATATCTCGGGCCTCATAAGTCGGAATGAAGTGATTCAAAATCCTGTAGAATCCTCTCTTCAATTCCTACAAATCTTCTCTTGAGGTCGAGAGTCAAATCAGTGTATATCATATCAAGAACTGCATCGGAAGTTCGGCTGCTTGAAAGCTTCATTCCAAGCTTTATCTCCATCTTCCTTCCATTTCACTTCTCTTCCATGCAAAACCTCATCATTTAATCCTCTTGCATGCCAAAATATGTATCTATAACATAGGAAAATATACCAAAGCGTAACACAATCCCAAAATAACATAAAATCACAATTTAAGCACATAAATCGTTACATTTTGCAATTAACCTATTAAAAACACTATTTACTCAATTAATCGATTATAAGCTCGATTTCTATGAAAATCCTAAGAATATGGGGAATATCGACATAAAATATATCCTTATAAAATGTATAAAATCACCCTTAACAACTCCCCCACACTTATCTTTTGCTCGTCCCGAGCAGAACAAAACAAGAACATACTATCAAGAATCCACATAACCCGACACCAGATATAGTCAAAATCATGACAAGCTAGTATTCAAGCAAATCGACCTCACTCGGTGATGTGTGTGCAGAACCTACTAAACTTCCACCGATCCTCTCTTGATATAATACATCAAGCACTAACAGCTATCCGGTCAACTAAACGAAAACTTCATTCTATCTACAAGACACTTACCTAACAAAAACTAATTACCAAGAACATAGTAACTAACTCACAACTAAATTCCTTTGCTTAGTACCAAGAAAATACCTTTCGGGTCTCTACTTGGGTTTAGATCAACTTGACTTAGAATTCAAAAAAAAAAAAACGTATATTTTATATTTCCTATCGTCGCGTCTCAAAAGTATAACACACTCCCCTACATTAGAGGCGGTCACCCCGAGATCACTCAATCCCTTATCGTCCAAGGTAAACCACACTCCCCAATTGGGGCGTATCCAAATGGACTCGAGGTGATAGATATAAACAAAATTCCCGCAAAGAAATTTTATTCATTTATTATTTATAGATATATATATTTTTATATTTTTCAAACTCTTTGGAAACTCTCGGTCAAATATATTTCTAACACATTCAAGACTCTCAAAGTTCTCAAGAACACTAAGGTACTGAGATTCTAACTGTGAGTATAGCACATGTTCTTAACTTTCATTAATGCTAAATAAGTGTTATATGTATCAAGAATTAACTTTCCTTTAACTAACCGGAAACTATTCTATATTTGGCTCTTCATCTAATAGGTTCGTGAAATGAAGTTCAAGTGAGTATCGACTTACTAAACCTATTCCCAGAACATGATATGACTACTGATAACAACTAAAGGTGCCAGATTCTAAAACCAGCATGCCAGTGAAATGTTACTCGGGACTAAACAAAAAATTTTGAAAATTGAAGCACTTTTCATAGAAAATTATAACTAATATGAGCAAATGAAAGTAGATACCTAAATCATCTATCCCCTCCCCCACACTTAATTCACATTATGTCCTCGAAATGTGCAAAAATAAAGTAGAAGAAAGAACTTAGGCTTTGGTTTTGACGTGGTTGTCGAGTCGTAGATTGGCGGTGGTCGGGCCGAAGCATAAATGAACCGCCGCAACTCAT
Source organism: Gentiana straminea (assembly GCA_036785695.1). Lineage (NCBI taxonomy): Eukaryota > Viridiplantae > Streptophyta > Magnoliopsida > Gentianales > Gentianaceae > Gentiana > Gentiana straminea. The sequence continues at coordinate 4,354,929 of JAVUPR010000224.1, read as the reverse complement.
ATCACGAACGGACAACCACTAGAAGTGATAACTTCCCAAAAACTGCTCAACAATATCTGCAACACTTGACATAGCATATAATCTTGGGGCAAAAGGGGTATATGAGTAAACATGTATGCACACAAAAATAAGCAAATCACAAATAAGACAAGGATAACCAACACACAAAACACCATGATTTCTATTCCTAAAAACCTAAAAATTTAACTAAAAAGAAAATAATGTAAAAGACTAGGCTGCCTCCTAGGAGCGCTTCTTTATTGTCATTAGCTTGACAAAGATCTCAAAATCAACCCGGATCGGGCCACTTTGGTTTGATCAGGGCTACTTCTTTATCAGAGTCAGAGTGGAGAGCATCGGTGTGGTCACACAACAACAAGTCAAGTGTGCGCGACTAAGTCTTGTACTTTAGCCATCCGACAAAGACAACGATTCTCTTCTTTATGTTGTTGCTTAATTTTGGCACCGGCATACTAATGGGTGCAGGAGTCGTGGTAGAAGCATCTTTAAGATCAAGGGCAATAATGTCATCATCCGAATTGAAGAAGTCGGATGGGATCTCATCACAAATCAGCACATCAGTCATGTCAACCACCTTCTGAAAGTATAGGACTTCAGGTGCTTCATAAGGCTGTCCGAAATACTTTTTCAATCTATGACCATTTACTTTAAAAGGTTGACCGCTGTACCCTTTTAAGGAGATCGCTCCACCCGGATGAACTTCGACAATTTCAAAGGGTCCGGACCATCTGGACTTAAGCTTGCCAGCAAACAGATGTAATCTGGTGTTGTAAAGCAAAGCCATCTCTCCTACCTTGAAATCTCTATCTTTTATCTTGGCATCGTGGAGCGCCTTTGTTCTCTCCTTGCTCAGCTTGGCATTCTCGTAGGCCCTGAGTCTGAATTCGTCGAGCTCATGTAGTTGCAGTAATCTTTTCTCCCCGCAGAGCTGGCTATCGAAGTTCAAGTATTTAATAGCCCAATAAGCTCTGTGCTCCAGCTCGACTGGTAGATGGCATGCCTTGCCGTAAACCATTTGAAAGGGCGACGTACCCATAGGGGTCTTGAACGCAGTGCGATAAGCCCAAAGTGCGTCGTCCAACTTCAGACTCCAGTTGGATCTATTAGAATTCACCGTTTTCTCCAAAATCCGCTTTAGACTTCTGTTGCTTACCTCGACTTGGCCACTGGTTTGGGGGTGGTATGGTGTACCAATTCTATGCTTGACACCATATCTCTCAAGAATTTTATCCAGTGGTGCATTACAGAAATGCGATCCTTCATCACTGATAAGGGCTCTAGGGCAACCAAATCTAGTAAAGATATTCTTTTGCAAGAATTTCTTTACCACTTTGTGATCATTGGTTTGGGTGGCTATAGCCTCTACCCACTTGGAAACATAGTCAACGCAGACTAGGATATATTTATTACCGCACGATGATGGGAAAGGTCCCATGAAATCGATGCCCCACACGTCGAAGACTTCACATTCCAAGATAGGCCTCAAAGGCATCTCCATCCTATTACCGAGCCTCCCTACTCTTTGACATCTATCACGGCCTTTGCAAAAGGCTTCGGCGTCTTTGAACGAGTAGGCCGGTAAAATCCGGCTTGAAGGATTTTCGCAACGATCTTTGGTGCTCCGTAGTGTCCACCAAATAGGACCACTATGACATTGCTCTAAGATATCCAATTGTTCATGTTCCGGAACACACCTTCTGAGCAACCCGTCTTTGCAGACTTTAAACAATGTGGATCCTCCCATACGAGATACTTCAAGTCACCGAAAAAATTCTTCTTTTTCCTGATACGTCATAGCTTCTAAATGCCCAGTCGCTAAGTAATTGACGTAATCAGCATACCACGGCCTCACATTCTCTAGTCTCATTAATTGCTCAGTCGGAAAGTCAATGCCTATTTCCTTAGGATTTTCGTCACCCTCGTTCACTAGGCGAGATAAGTGGTCAGCCACAACATTATCACTACCTTTCTTGTCCTTAATTTCAAGGTCAAATTCCCGTAGTATCGAATCCATCGAGTAACCTTGGTTTAGCGTCCGCTTTGCCCATAAGGTAGCGTAGTCTTTGCGTGATCCGTCCATACAATCACTTTGGACCCTAAAAGATAACTTCGAATTTGTCAATAGCAAAAACGACGCCAAGAATTCTTTCTCGGTAGTGGCGTAATTGCATTGAGTTTGGGTTCAAAGTTCGGCTCGCATAGTAAATCGGCCTGAACTTTTTATCAATTCTCTCGCCCTAGAACCGCGCCCACTGCATAGTTAGAGGCATCGCACATTAGTTCAAAAGGTTTAGTCCAGTCGGGCGCGATTAAAATGGGGGCACTGGTTAACTTATCCTTTAAGCTATTAAAAGCTTTCTTACACCCATCATCAAACAAGAACTCCACTTCCTCTTTCAGCAGGTTGGATAACGGCTTTGCTATCGTCGAAAAATCTTTAATGAAACGCCGATAGAAGCCCACATGTCCTAGAAATCCTCGTACCTCCTTCACTTGTCTTCGGGTACGACATTCTCTCAATGGCTTCTACTTTAGCTTTATCCACCCGAATACCATCACCGGACACCTTGTGTCCCAAAACAATCCCTTCTTCGACTAGAAAATGGCACTTTTCCCGCTTAAGCACCCAGATTTTTCTCAACACAACGTTGGAGTACCATATCTAGATTCTTTAGGATTTCATCAAAGCCGTCGCCATAGGCCGAAAAGTCATCCATGAAGACCTCCATGCACTGCTTTGCCACAAGTCCATCAAAAATGGCCAACATGCATCGTTGAAACGTAGCCGGTGCATTAAATAAGCCGAAAGGCATTCGCGGAACGCAAAAGTGCCCGATGGACAGGGTAAAAGTTGTCTTCTCTTGGTCATTAGGGTCGATGGCTATCCGGAAATAACCGAATATCCATCGAGAAAACAATAATACTTATGACCACTCGGTCTTTCTAGAAGTTGGTCAATGAAGGGCGGGGGAAATGATCCTTAGCGGTGACTTCATTTAATCTGCGATAATCAATGCAAACTCTATAGCCGATCACAAGGCGTAAGGCAACTTCTTCCCCTTTTTCGTTCTTTTCCACGGTAATGCCTCCCTTCTTTGGCACAACTTGAGTAGGGCTGACCCACTCACTATCGGCGATGGCGTAGATAATACCCATATCGAGCCATTTTATGATCTCCTTTTTGACAACCTCCTGCATGTGCGGATTCAGCCTCCTTTGAGGTTGTCTGACCTTTTTCGCTCCTTCCTCCGTTCGGATCTTATGCATGCACACGTCTGGGCTGATTCCTCTGATATCGCCCACCTGCCATCCGAACGCGAGGATATGTTTCTCAAGCACTTTGATTAATTCTGCTTCTTGCTCCGGCTCGAGTTTAGACGAGATGATCAAGGGCAACTTATCACCGTCTTTAAGGAAGATGTATTTTAGGTGCTGCGGAAGTGGTTTCAACTCTAAGTCAGCAGGTGGTTGCTCGATCGGATTTTAAGGGACCACCTTTTTCCTTGTGAGCTTGGACCGGTTGACTGAAAAACACCTCATCTTCCTGAGGTGTTACCCCAGAAAGGTATTGAATGACATCATCTAGAGGAATCCTCCTGTCAGCTTCCATTTGTTCTTTCTTATGCTTAACCATCTTCTTAAGTTCTTCTTCTTCAAGCTCTTCTCGCAAGCCGCTCCCAATCATCCAACTCCCAATGAGTAGTTTCTTTCCGAATTCTATTTCGTCCCAACTACCCATTAAAACTTCCTCCTCTCGCGAGGTTAAAGTCCGCCCGGTTGAGCTCCTTCAAATCATTACCGCTCATCCCTGGAATGTCCCAGATTTTCCGTTCACTCATAGGCTTAGTAGGCGCAGGTTGTTGAGTCAACTCTACAGTGATTCCTGCATGTTCGTGAATTATAACATCCAGGGTCCTATCTCCGTGAGCTCTTCATCAGGGTCGAATTCATCCCCATAGATTGCTTCCATGAATGAGATCTCCTGGCTCGAAGCTTCCGCAGAACTTTTTCCTTGCTCGAGGGTAATGGAAGTGTCCCCTACTTTCGAGTGATTTGGCCGGTTTGGAAGTCAATGGTGGAGGCGAAGTGTTTAAGAAAGGCCGGCCCGAGAATCGGGGCATCTCCTTGTCGGACGGTAATCCAAGTATGACCCGGTCGCTTGGAAAAACTAGATGTTTAACGTGAATAAGGACGTTGTTAACACAACCACTGCTAAACGGCTAGTTCGGTCCACTAACCGAAGAGAGACGGGACGCTCCTTTAGCCTTTTGTCCAGCCCGAGACTCTTGCGGACGTTCAATGGCATTACATTAACGAGAGGCCCCCGAATCGCATAAGACATTGTGGAACGTGTGGCCTTCAATCGTACGGGAGATTGAAGGTCGTCCGGGGTCACCTCGCTTGATTGCAACGCTCCGTGAAACCATTGAACACTCTTCTCTTAGCACTTCCTCTCGCCATTTCCTTGAGCTTCTTTTTGCTTCCACAGGCATCCTTAAGATACTTACAGCACTTAGGCATCTCAGTTAATACCTCAGCAAGTGGCATAGTCACCATAGTATCTCTAAGCATCTTCCTCACTCCGTCATACTGTTTGTCAGAGTTTAGGATATTTTCTCTTTTCTTTGCCGGATAGGGAAGGGTTTTCGAATGATTAATCATAGGTTGACTTTTAATGGCTTCATCCTCCTTATCCTTCCATCTGACGAACTTCTCAATTTTCTTTTTAGTCAGGGGTTCAGATATCTGACTTCTCTTCTCAACATCCTCATCACTATCCCCCGAAGAATCATCACCACTCAGCTCTTCCTCACTGTTGCCTTCTTTGGCATTTAACTTCTGATTGCCCCCTCCTGAACTTATGGCGTCAGGAGGGGCTACTCGTTTCCCGACATCTTTTCGGGTCCAGTCGTCTTACCGCTTCTGAGGGTGAATGCATTTAACTCCTCATCTCCATACTCCCATTGAGGTGTGATGGCAGTGCAAGCATTGATATCTGCCTTAGGGTTTTTATCTGTATAACTCGGTAGTCTTCCTTGAGGTCTGCTTGCTTGTTGATCAGCCATCTGACCAATCTGTCTCTCCATCGTCTTTTGACCGGTGGCTAGTGTTTTCACCATGTCAACTAGCTCATCGAATTTCTTCTGAGAGACGTAGGTGGGCTGTTGATTTTGCGTTTGGGCCCAGTTACCTTGGGGTCTTGGGTTATTGGATGCACCAGGCGGTGTATAATAACTATTCCGCGGATTTCCCGAAAAGTTGCGGTTTTGAATTTGACTCGATTGACCAGAATTTTGACTGAAGCTTCTGAAAGGTTGATTCTGGTTCTCCATGGCTTGTACTTCCTCATTCATCACATTCCCGGCCTGTATGCCCGAGTGATTCACATCTGCTGGCCCTTCCTGCTGCTTCATTTGCATGTTGGCGAGTTGCTTGTTCATCATTTCCATTTGAGCAACAAGCGCTTTTGTCTCGAGTCACTTGAAGCGACCTCTCTTTTTGCTTCCGCTAACACGGGTCTTCTTTTGAGTTGCCCACATGTTATTCTTAGCTATCGTTTCTGCCACCCTATAGGCGGCATCATCTCCTCCTCCTAAAAACGATCCATGAGCTGTGGAATCCAAGTAATCTCTATTGGGTTGCGTAACACCCTGATAGAATAATTCTAGAAGCTCATGTCGAGTATATCCATGGTTAGGGCATTTTCTCATTAACATATTCAACCTCTCCCAAGCCTTTCCCACACTCTCCCCTTCTAGTTGCTCGAAAGTGGCTATATCTCTTTTTCGTTCCATTATCGTTCCAGGTGAAACGAATTTCAGAGCAAAGGCTCTTTTAACATCACCAGGTTATGAAGAGAGTGATGGGGTAAGGACTTAAACCACGATTTGCTTCACCCTTCAAAGCAAACGGGAAAAGTTTCAATTTAACAACTTCTGAAGGAACGCCAGGGTAGTGACCTGCTTCACATATTTGCACAAAAGTCGACAAGATGTCATGTGGGTCTTCTGCAGCAGTGCCATGGAATGAACTATTTTGGACCATCCCCACAACTCCATTCTTAAGATCAAAATGCATTCCTCCCATCTCCGGAGGCCGGATTGGTCTATGACCTTCCAAGAAGTCTTGATCAAGATATGGCGCATAAGGGTCTTGCTGCACAACAGCTGCAGCCGCCTGGGGCTGTTGCTGTTGAACATTCTGAGGTTGTGGTTGCATCTGCTGGTTTATCCAGGCTTGCTGCTGTTGTTGGTTCTGCAATATTTGCATCAGAATTTGGTTTAATTGAGCGGGATCTTGGTTATTATTCCCTTGGTTCTCCGGTTCGTCATCGCTAGAACCGTGTTCGCTCATCTTGTCAGAACCTTGAAATAATCTTCTTTTGACAATGTCTCGCTCAGGTTCGGGGTTAAAGATAAGATTTCCTTTCTTACTCCTGGTTTGCATAAACCAGAGAAGTAGAACAGGAAGAAATCAACCGTAGGGTTGATGAGAACGAGTTTAGAGAAGATTGGAGAAGAGAAGAGAAGAGAAAAGTGGAATTTTCAGGGACTGAACTGGCGTTCAGTGTAAGTGGACGCTAGTTCAGAGAGGATTCAGGGAGTGAACGCTCGTTCAGAGCACTGAACTGGCGTTCAGAAGAAGGATGGGGGCAGACGGGCGTCCAATATGGGTGAACGCTCGTTCAGAAGGTTTTTATTATTATTATTTTTTTTTTATTTATTTATTATTTTCTTATTTTCGAATTTAGAAAAGGGTCTAGAAACAGAAACAAGAAAAGAAACCTACCTACGAAAAATTTAAAACAGAAAAGGCACTAGGATGGTAAAAAAAACGTGTTGAAATCTTCTAGGGCCAAAATGGAGGGGAAAACAGTGGATTTTGACCTCGAAAACGCATTGAATGTCCTATGGCGGTTCACCACGTCGTCGGCGTCGGAACGAGCTTTCCGAATTGGGGTCCTGCGTTCCAAACGGACACTCGAGCCGAAAGTTACGGCCAAAATACTACTGCGTGCTAAAAGCGATCCCTTTTGACACAGAAAACTGTCCTATGAAGAATCCGACAACCGTTACCGACTCCCCGGCAACGGCGCCAAAAACTTGTTCGGTAAAAACGTGTTTTAAATTTATAATTACCGGAACACCCCAAGTATAAGGTTCGTAGTAAAGGGTGTTACCGGGTCGTCCTAAGGGAGTCGAATGTTAATCGGATTAAGGTGCAGTTATTATATATAATGTCACAACTTATTAACTAAAATTAAACTTCATACTAATTATGATCTAAAAGGCAATGAACAGTAACTATGAACAAGTAACGATGAATAGTAACGAAAATTTGCGGAAAAATAAGGATTAACAACTAGGGTTTCTAACACTAATTAACTAACTAGACGTAGCAATTAACGATTGTTACGAACGATTTCGGTTTATCAAAGATTTAAAAGAACGGTAAAACAACAAGGATCCACCACACAACAATCACGCAACCACTTTATGATCCAAATACGATTTATTGGTATGATCAATCTCGAAATCGACTAAATTCCTTTAAATCAATTTCTAGGATTCGTTTTCTCTTCCAAGCAAAACAAATTAACATTCATAACAAGATCATAAATTTGTTCCCAAATTAAACAACCCAATTAACAACAAGTGATTCCTCAAATTATCATTAACCGTATCGATTGAAAAGCTCTACTATTGAATCATATTTCCATATAAATTCAAAGCAAAATATGGTTTTATTGACATTCCTATCTAATAAAACACTTAACAATTAATCCAAGATTCAATTGATAAATAAAACAATATTCGAAATCATAAAAAAAAAATAAACTAACGATTCATGGTTGTGATGATGTTGTGTGGTTTCATCCCGTTGCTCTACCGCTATGTGCTTAGCCTTGCATCATGATGATGATCACGATTATGAGAGAAGAGAAAATCATCTTCTATTTGTGAGTTGAATATGCGGCTGGAAAAATGTGTTGCCGCAGGAAGAAAATTGTTCTCCCCTAGGGTTTGAATAGCTGCACATATATATAGGTGATAAGGTCGGTTAATGCTGCTGAATAATTCCTAAATAATTAGGGAATTAAAGTATATGTCGGCCGTGTCTTTGAGGCGGTTTGGCTTGGACGCTCGTTTAAAAGGCTGCAACTTCTAAAATTCATATCTTGAGTTGTAGACCTCCAAAAATTATGATCCGAATGTCATAAAAAAGCTCTCGGGAAACTCTACAACTTTCATTAAGGACTCTTCTTCAGAAAACGCCTTTTTGACTAGCCCGTCGTATTACGAGTCATTTTCGGGATTTTCCACTAGTTTTAGCAACAGCATCCAAACTTGTAACGCTCATATCTCGGGCCTCATAAGTCGGAATGAAGTGATTCAAACTCCTGTAGAATCCTCTCTTCATGTCCTACAAATCTTCTCTTGAGGTCGAGAGTCAAATCAGTGTATATCATATCAAGAACTGCATCGGAAGTTCGGCTGCTTGAAAGCTTCATTCCAAGCTTTATCTCCATCTTCCTTCCATTTCACTTCTCTTCCATGCAAAACCTCATCATTTAATCCTCTTGCATGCCAAAATATGTATCTATAACATAGGAAAATATACCAAAGCGTAACACAATCCCAAAATAACATAAAATCACAATTTAAGCACATAAATCGTTACATTTTGCAATTAACCTATTAAAAACACTATTTACTCAATTAATCGATTATAAGCTCGATTTCTATGAAAATCCTAAGAATATGGGGAATATCGACATAAAATATATCCTTATAAAATGTATAAAATCACCCTTAACAGTGTCCCTGGATCGATCACATGGACATGGCGGAGCCACATGCGAGTAGAGCCGGAATTGTGGGGCCGGCGAAAGCCCAACCTTTGGTGGCTATTGTATCTGAGGAGAGCGACTCTGATTGGGTCGGAGAGTGCCATATAAACCGTTGCTTTCCCTCTGAGTGTGCGGCATGTCAGGGTGATCCACACAAGAGGCCTCGCCGTAATTTTCTTTGCTTTCTATTTCATTACTCTTTCCGCCTTATTGCTTTGTTTTTTCCTTATTTTTCCAACTTTTGATGAACATTTTATCTTTCAGTCAACGAGATGGATGCTACTGAGAGGCGAGCTCAAAGGCAGAGGTTGGCGGATGATGCCGCAAAATGTAGGCAGGCGGCGTTGAAGCAAGCATTGGGAAGGATCCCTCGAAAGGTCGACGCTTCGGTCGTCGATGAAGCTTATAATCCCAATCTTCAAGTTCAGACAGCGACCCTTGTGGGCGTGGGCTCGAGTCAAAATGGAGGGGCCCAAAAAAGGTTTCCAGATGACGCACCTGCAAGAGAGGTCCAGGAGCCCAAACGATCAAGGGCCGAGAAATCCAAAGCTGTTGGCGGAGCTAGCAAAGATTCTGATCGCACGGATAAGCGAACTGCTATTCTAGAAGAGGTCGCTGATGAGGAGGGGGTGCCATCAAGGGGGACATTGCCTCGCGGATACCAGGGGAAAGAAGCCCTTTGGTTAGACGCTGAGTTCACCGGAGGTCTGCTCGATATTGTGAAGGCAAGCCAACTTAGGGAGGCACGCCGCCTCTGGGGTACAGATGGTGATTGGCAGAGGAATTATTAACCGAGTGGTAGTTCACGACGATACCCCCGCTAGAGATGAGGTCTTAGAGTTGAAGGACCTTGCTGGCGAATTTCGGATCGCATCCTCCACGGTAAGCCATTGCTTGTTATTATTATTATTTTTTCCTTTTTTTTCTGTGAACTAATTCGGTTTTCTCTGTTGCATCTTGGAACTCATTCGGTAAGCCAATAAAAGCTACCGAGGCCGCTGAGAGGCGCAATGCTGAATTGATGAAGGCGACGGCGGCCCTTGGTGCCTCTGAAAAATCAAGACTCGCTGCTGAGGCCAAGAATGTCAAAGCCCAGGCTGAGATAGATCGCAAGAAGAAGGATATAGAGGCGAGCATGAAGATAGGTGTGGAGTTGAAGCAAAAAATGAAGATCTTGAGTGATCATTCTCAGAAATCCGTGGAGGCTTTAAAAGCTGCTGAAGAGGAGGTTGCGAACTTGAAGGAGCAATTTTCTGCCACCAAAAAGGCCACCGAGAGAAGCTGGTCCCGCGGCCATTGCGGCCTATCAGCGGTCGGAGGAGTTTTTTCACCATTTGGAGGCGAGTTTTGATAAAGGCTTCAACCATCTCGCTCGCTGCCTTTGGGCATATCATGGTAGAGAGTCGCTCAGCTTTGAGGAGATGCTCCAGTGGGTTAACATGTCCCAGCGGAATCCTGACTTGTTGGCTCTTCATCCGGATATTCCTTATGCTCTGGATAACATTGTCTCCATCCAAACTGGGCAGTTAAGGGATGGTGAGCTGGTTTGGGATCCTCCCCTGGTTAATCCTATCAATTTTGCTATTTTGAAGAATCCTCCGATTATCGGCGATGAGGAAGGTGTCGATGAGGAAGGTGACCACACCGACGTTCCGCCTGGCCAAGTTTAAAATTTACTCTCCTGTTTTTTGTGAACTTTTAGCGGTCTGTACTCCATTTAACTCTGTTTTTGCTTCGAAAAATTTGTTGATTTGTAATTTGACTTGTTCTATGGTCGGGGTTTTGGGCTTTTTTTAGGCTCCTTAGGGCCGCCTTTGGTCTGTTTTATGTGCTTTTATCTGTCTTGTTTTCTTGATTCGTTGCCTTTTGCTCTTGTATGTTGTGTGTGTATGCGCCCCCTTTTATTTCAGCGATATTAAAAGTGTTAGCTCGCTAAAATAATAGAATCCCTTTGTACATGCTTGATTCAGAATTTTGATTGTGGGCCTCCTTGTTGCGATCAATGCTCTGGCGAGCCTGATCGGAACAAAGCTACCTTTGTGTATGGTCCTATTGCCCTTATTGTCCCGAGTGAAGTATTGGTGGGTTGGCTCGGCAGGAATTTTGGCGTGCGGCCGCCTGGCCGGTTGGATTGATTGAAAAAATTCTATACGGCTCCCTTGTTTCTGCGAGGTCACTGTGATCTTGTGTCGAATAGCCTCGAAAATTCTGAGATATGGCCCCCTTGTTTGGGACAAGAGCTAAGGTGACCTCAAGGAAATAGGCTCTTAATTTTGAAAATTTCAAGTTTCGGCCCCCTAGTTTTTTAGCAAGTCGAGGGCGAACATTGACTGAAACAAAAATTTGTCGTCCCGAGGTGAGCAGCGGGTGTGCCTCTGGAAAGCTGATCTTCTGACTTGATTGGACAACTCCTTGACGGTCTTTTGAACCGTTGGGTAATTGCGCAGTCTAAGTAGCCTTGAATCTCGGGTTGCTCAACTTTCAGACGTTTGACAACGTTTTTGAATTTCAAAATTTTGATAAAACGTGTGAGTTGTGTCCATTAATCCCGCCTGGAGCCTCTATAAGAAGGGGCGGGGGGGTGAGTCCTTTGTTCTCCATATTCTCTCTATATATTTGTTTTTGCTCATGTCTTCTCCATCTAGAGAGGGTAGTTCAGTACGTGTGTACAAGGATTATCATATGTGTGACGTTTCTCCTTTTTTCTTTACTGCCTCTCTTGCTGCCAAGGATCATTTTTGGCACTATTTTGATGTTGTGATGCTCCTGAGGGAGAGAGGTTTGAATGAGGACAAGCTTGACGGTGATGGTTCTTTGCTCCGGATTCGGCTTTCTGGGTGGTCGGATTTTGTCTCTCCGCCTATGCTACTTTTCAACCTCACCTTGGTGAGGGAATTTTACTCCGTCTTATCAGAGACCTTGCAGGAGGAAGCTGTTAGTTGTATTGCTCTCCGGGGCGTCTCAGTTGACTTTTCTCTGGTGACTATCAACACTGCTCTTTGCATTCCTGCCGTCAATCCTTCTGCTCATTATGAGGTCGCTTGGAACCTTAGAGATGAAGAAAGTAGGGGAATTCACCAACGACGCACAATTCGTGAGCTTTTCCCCCACCGTCAGCGCCCTCACACTCTGGGTCCCGCGTCTGAGCTGTCTCATAGCAATCATGAGTGGAAAATGTTTATTAACTCATGAGCTCTGCCATCTGCAGATTTTGAAGTGATTACCGAGGGTGAGGCTTTACTTCTCCACGCTATTCGCGACCTCCAAGTGGATATTGATTGGGGGATCCTGATCCATCGCGAAGCTGTTATGTTTTCCGTTTCTATGGATCCTGATCGCCGCATTCCGTACGGGTCGCTGATTTCTAAATTATGACCGATGTAGCTAGAGTGCTGGTTCATTCATTGGATCGCGGTGGGTTCTCTTGAAGTTGTTTAATCAATCTTGTCGATGTTTTCCCGCTATTCAGAATAATGTTTAAAAATTTGATCTTGCGGCCCCCAGTTTTGTGTTAAGCTTGCGGGAGTTGTGTCCGCGGGCTTGCCGAAAACAGCGATGAGCATCTATTGTAGCTGAATCGCATTCGTCTAAACTAGCCTTTTACTTTTCTGAATAAATAGTTTGGGCTTACATATAATATCTTTTCAAGTTGTCAGTGTGCCAAGGCCTATTCTACTCGCGACCTTGATTGTCTTTCAAGACATAAGTTCCCTTTTTGATAATCCTTGCGACCTGAAGTGGTCCTTCCAAGTTTTCCGACAACTTGCCTTTTGGGGCCTTGTGACCCGCGGCTTCTCTCTTGCGCAAAATGTAATCTCCCACTGCGAAGTGATGATCATAGATACGCTTGTCATGGTGCCGCTTTGCTTCCTGTTTGCAATTGAGCAAGCGACCGTACGAGTTGATTCGCATTTCCTCCGCCAAGTCAATGTCGAGCTGTCGGTTTAGTGGATTTTCGGCATCATTGAAGTAAGCGACCCTAAGACTTGGCAGGGACATTTCTACCGGGCCCATAACTTCCGACCCGTAGGTTAAAGCGAAAGAGGTCTCCCTTGTAGTTGTTGTTCTCGACGTCCTAAGGGCCCATAAGGCCGCGGGTAGGTGGTCCGGCCATTTTCATGCTTTTTCGTCCAAACTCTTTTTCAGCACGCTCAGAACCTGTTTGTTTGCGTTTTCGGCTTGCCCGTTGCCTTGTGGATACCATACTGATGATTGCCAGTGTTTGAAGTTGTGCTCTTTACAAAACTCGTCAAATTCCTCCCGGAACTGCGGCCCGTGGTCGGACACTATTACCCGCGGCACTTTGAATCTGGTCTAGACCTGATCGAGCAGAAAGTAGATCACATTCTTGGTTTCAATTTTCGCCAAGGCCTTAGCCTCGATCCATTTGGTGAAGTAGTCCACGGCCACGACCACGTATTCACATCTAGAGCGGCCTCTTTTCAGCGGCCCTATTAAATCGATAGCCCACATGTCAAACCGCCATGCCGCAACGACAATTCTTTGTTCGACTGACGGTAGTCTGGGGATGTCTGCGAACTTCTGACATTTGACGCATCTCTTGGCGTATATTCAAGCATCCTCTACGAGCTTTGGCCAATAATATCCAGCGAGTAAGACTTTCGGAGCGAGCGTGCGGCTATCCGGGTGGCCACCGCACATTCCCTCATGCAGCTCCGTGAGTATCCCGTGAACCTCTTCAGGTCGCACAAATCGCGACAAGGGTTTTGAGAAAGATCGCATGTACAACACGTTGTTCATAAGGGTATACCGGGCGGCTCTCCTGATCATGGCCCTGGCCTCTTTAGGGTGGGTCGGACGGTTGGACTCCTGATTCAATGTATGCTTTTATTTCATCGATCCAACACGTATCGGTGGGTTGGAAATCCATGACCTCGGCCCGGTTGACCGCGGGCCCGGATAGGTGCTCTACCATGATCGCGGGGTTGCTTATTTCGTCGTCGTCCGTTAATTTTGATAAATAGTCCGCTTGGTGGTTGTCCTCTCGAGGAATGTTGGTGAATTTACAATATTTGAAGTCGCTTTCGAGTTCTTTGACGTGATCAATGTACTTTTGGAGGATGTCGCAGTGAACCCCAAACGATCATGTGTCTTGATTTACTACCAGCTGTGAATCACAGAATATCTCCACGTTTTCGACTTTCATGTCTTTAGCGAGCTCCAGCCCTGCCACGACAGCCTCGTATTCTACTTGATTGTTTGAAGCGGTTAAGTCAAACCTTAATGCTTTTTTTATTTCCTCCGAAGTGCCCGGCTCTAGCAAGATAATCCCGGCGCCGCAACCCATGTGACTAGCAGCCCCATCAACATAGATCTACCAACAGTGACAAAGCTTTTGAGGCTCGGGTGGTGCGGCCGCACTTGTGACGGCGTTGGGCGGAGAATCGGATTGTTCCTCCGTTTGTTCGTTGAAACTCGTTTCCACAATGAAGGTGGGCAGTGTGTAGGCCTTGATAGCCTTCCGAGGCTCGTACCGAATGTCAAATTCTGTGAGCTCAATGGCCCATCGCAGCAGTCGCCTAGACAGATCCGTCTTGTGTAGGACTTGGCGCAACAGGGCGACCGACAGCACAGTGATTGTATGTGATGAAAAATAATCCCTTAATTTGCAGGCAGCCATGACAACACAGTAGGCCAATTTTGCGATATTGAAATAGCGACTGCCAACGGGACTGAGAGCCTTGGAAACATAATAAACGGGTTTTTGGAGGGTGTCGTCCTCCTTGACAAGCGCTGCGGCCACAGCCCGGTTTGAGGCCGCGAGATACAAAAGCAAAGAATCCCCTAGGCTAGGACTGACTAACAGTGGCGGGCTGGACAAATACGCCTTGAGTTCTTTGAAGGCCTGCGAGCATTCTTCTGTCCATGAAAAGATCTAGCTTTCTTTGAGGATTTTGAAGAAAGGCAGACTTTTTTCGGTGGATTTGGAAATGAACCTTCCCAGAGCGATGATCCTGCCATTAAGTCTCTGCACCTCTTTGATCGTGGTCGGCTCGTTCATGTTCATTAGAGCCTCTATCTTCTCGGGATTCGCTTCGATTCCTCTCCGATTCACCATAAATCCAAGGAACTTTCCTGCCTGAACCCTAAACGTGCATTTGGCAGGGTTGAGTTTCATTGAATGTTTTCTTACGTTTGCAAAGGTTTCGCAAAGGTCCGTCAGATGATCCCGACGTCTTGATTTCACGACCATGTCATCGATGTAGGCCTTCATGTTTTTGTCTATCTGCGAGCTGAAGACCCTGTTGACCATCCTTTGATATGTGGAACCTGCATTCTTCAGGCCGAATGGAATCTTCTCATAGTAATAGAGTCCACCGGCGGCTCTGAATGCGGTCATTTCCTTATCTTCGTTGGCAATTTTTACTTGGTGATATCCAGAGTAGGCATCCAGGAAACTCGGCATCTCAAAACCAGCAATCCCATCTACCATCTTGTCGATTCGAGGCAGCGGTTAGGGATCCTTGGGGCAAATCTTGTTTAAATCGGTGAAGTCTACGCACATTCGCCACTTTCCGTTGTGCTTTTTGACCATTACTACGTTAGCCAGCCAAGTTGGGTATTGAAGCACTTTGATTATACCTGCGGCTAACAGTTTGTCCACATTGCCTTTTATGGCGACTTCTTTCTCTGCGGAGAATTGCCTTGCTCGCTGCAGGATTGGATTGAAGTTGGGGTCGACGCTCAGATAATGTAGCGCGACCTAAGGCTGCACACCTCTCATGTCGGTCACCTCCCAAGCGAAAGCGTATCTATTTTCTTTCAAGAGTTCGATCAACTCCTCTCTCTCTTTTTCTATGGTTTGCGATCTGATCTTTACTTTCTGGTCGGGATATTTTTCGTTTAAGAATGCTTCGATCAACTCATCCTCAGCTATGAGGTCTGGTTGGTCTCGCACCTACAGTGTTTCAACTTCTACTGATTTTTCAATGATTTCTTTTACCGTGGCGACCTGGATGATGTTGGCGTGGAATTCCTCAATTCTTGGTTTTTTGGAATCGACCCTGTTCTTGGTCATATAGTCGAGGAAAATTCCCGGTCTGCTCATGGCGACCCCAATATCGTCTCCCACGTGAAATATCACCCTTTGGTGTGGTATAGACACCACCATCTGAAACTTTTTCATGGCCGGAATCCCCAAAATCATGTTATAATAGGAGGGGAGATCGATGACCAGAAAGGTTATTACCTCTGTCCGGAAAGGCTAATAATCGCCAAGGGAGATGTTGAGATCTATGGTACCCTTGACCCTCACAGTGTCGTTGGTGAAGCCCTCCAACATTCCCATGTAAGGCTTCAGCTTTGCCTCTCCGAACCCGATTTGCTTGAGACATTCAAAATAGATGATGTCGCGACCTGCACCGGTGTCGACCATGACCCGGTTAACTCCGTGCAGCTCATTAACTCCGATCTTGAGGATGATTGGCACTTCCATGACGCCTTCTAAGGTTGTTAGTTCGCTCTTAGTGAACATGATTCCTTTCTCTTTTTCTCCTAAGACTATCGGTTTCTCGAAACCTCGCATGTTGATCGAGTGTATTTGCGATTTCAGTTGACTGTTACTGGGGAGGCTTCCGTGAATAACCTGGACCTCCCTTGGTGGCCGGTGTTAGGTGTGATGCCCGAAAGACAATTTAGTAATTGTTTTATTTAATAAATGAAATGATGATATTATTCATTTTTTTATTATTCTCATATTCACCAATGTGACAATAGTATCTACACTGCAGAAAACCCTAAAGTATATCGTTTATGTAATCACTTAACTCTGTGTATGGTATATACACAGGAGGATTGAGTTAGTGAAGATGTACTTAAAATACAATTAGCCCGTAGTGAAGTTAATCGAGAGTATCGGGTCTCTCCTTTAACGTGCTATTAATGCGCCCAGAACACAATAGGTGCGATTGTCTTATCCGGACTTTCGGTTAAGAGAACCTAATGGGGCATTTATATATGATAGATATATCATATAGGGCTGGACCGATTTGATTATAGTTCACGATATAATTCCGTAATCGAGAAGTCTTGTCGAATCAATGGATGATCATATTTATGGATATATCTTAATCCTGAGGTGATCACAAATCAACCGCTTGAATCGGTATGAAGTTTGACTTGACGGTTAAGGATTACACCGAGTCCGTGGTCCGAATTACCCCATCTTGGCATTGTACTTGGATTGATCGAGTAGTCCGTGTTATCACGATACGGAATCCATTCCTTCCATTTATGGAAGTAGATAGACAGCTTCCCTTATTTGTTAATCCTAGAAACCGATCGATCGTACGAGTTCATATTACACCGATTAGCTACCGGTGAGTTGTATGAATTAATTGATCACTAGGGGGTTAATGGTAAATAAGGATAAGAGGTTCTAAAAAGGGTTAACGGTAACTTCCCGATTTAGAATGAACAGTCAATGGAGGATTAATCCATATGTAATGATTATATCAATGGACGCTTATTATTATTCTCGTGAGGAGATAAATATAATCTTATAATCGGAGGAGTGCGATCACGGGATTATGGTGGCATATTCCCGTGATTGATTTATCGAATATAATTATTCTATAATTATTTATTTGATTTATCGGAGCCGCTGATTATTAGTCCATGGTCCCCGACGTGCCTCCTAATATAGCATAGCTATTCTCGGACGTCGAATCCTAATAATATTAATTTAGTTCTTGTTGGACTTTATTAAAACGATATGTGAATTAATTGTTTAGTGGACTATTAAATTAGTTGGGCTAAATAATTAAATATGTGGAAAAGACATTTTCCATAATCTTGGCCCAATTAGTGTGTGTGTGGAAAAAAATCATATTGACTAGGTCAATGATGATAAATTTCGCCCCATGTGTTTATTGGTCAACAAGAAATTAGTTTTCTTGTGATTAATAAGACATGTGCCTAAAATATTTGTTGGATAAATATTTATGGTAAATAATAAAGATAAATATTATTCTAGATTTGTTCTAGAATATTATGGAATTATCTTTTATTAATTGGATTATTTATTTGCAAAATAAAATCCTTGGAGGCTAAGTTTTACTCTCCTATATAAAAAGAGTTCTCCCAAGCCTTAACACACAATAATTTCGACCACTCTTGCAAATTAGAGGGAAGAATTTTCGGCCAAGGGTTGGGGAAAAATCTTGGAGATTTTTCCGGGTAGCATATCGGAAGGGTTCGAGTCGAGAATTCCTTCCACCGGGAATTGCTTGGATCACACGTACGGAAGATCGTGGTGCTCTTCACATCTTCTCACATTCATCCTTTTGCGGTTCTTCAACTTGAATTTTGAGATTCAAGAGGTATGATCTACATCCCCCTTGTAGAATAGATCTAGTTATTTTATTACGTGTATTATATAGATCTAGATCCTTAAAATCGCTTCCGTTGCGGATGGTATTACTAACAGTGGTATCGGAGCCAAGGTGATCTACATTTATACGTATAAAATATTAGATCTAGGAGTGGTAAAACATGTAGATTTTTTGTCCCAATTTTTTTTTAAAAGGGGCCGATGCATGCTTAATTGATTTTTATGTTATGAATGTCTTGGTTGAAGAGATGGATTGGGGTTGGTACTGTTTACTCGTTAGATCTATTGTAGCTCCTTTGATTAGCAACAATTGAGCATAGGAATTGTATTTATTTTATGTCAATTTTCGTAATTTATTTGTAAAAGTAGCATCTTTTATTTTAATTTTGAATATCCGGGCTGGAAAAGATGAAGATCTTGCTGGAAAATTGAAGATCAAGGCGAAACCCAAGGTATGAACGAGGAGAAACGGATAAAATTTTATTAAAAACTGCTACAGGACTTTCTGCGACGCTGAAAAGCGTCGCTATAAGTCCTGTTTAATAAAAATTTGCGGCTAGGGTTTTTATTTTGTTGCGGCTGCATCAATTTTTTTTGTGACCTAATTTTTTTTTCATTATTAAACTGCCGCATGACACAAAAAAAAAAAAAAATTTATTTTTGGGAAAATAATTAGTAGCAGCCGCATATAATGAAATAAATATATGATTAATTATAATAAATTGGATTTATTTAATTAAAAAGACCTTTTCTCCTTTCGGGTGTTCGTGGTTCGTGATCCGGGGTTCGAGTTCAAGATTCGAAGATCAAGACAACAAGATTGTAATTTATTTTTCCTAGGATAGATTAGATACGGGGGTACCAACAATCCATCTCGGTGTTTAAATTTTCCGCAATTTATTTTTTATGTGTTTGATCATAAAATAGATATAAAATCGGAATTGCCATGACATGCATCATATCATAAATCTACTCCATGCATACATGTAGAATTTTAATTTTGGTAATTAAAATAGGCATGTATACTAACTCGCGTAATTAGTTGAAATTTAATTAATACGTGGAATTAATTAATTTAGTAACTAATTAAAGATCCGAGGACGGGTTATGAAATCATTAAGCTTTTCGGTGTGTGTTCTCGGTGAACCGCCTTAAAGCCTCAAACGAGATCACGTTTTCAATTCGTAGTGTCTACGAGATTGAATGATGGTAAAAGAACAATAAATCTTGGATAAAAACGTTTCGCTTATAGGTTGGGTGGTCAACTGAGCTAGGCTCGACCGACTTAACCCTCCTAGTGTGATGTATGCACGGGGGTCCGGCAAGACTAAGCTACACCGGAGAGCGGAGGGGTGATTCATTCTTATCTCAATGAGGCTATCTTGACCCGATCTCGTCCGACTGTCACATATGTTCCAACGAATAGGACGGGTAGGCTTGCCTATGTTACCGACACCATTCGGAATCCTTGATTTGATGAGCTTTTATGTTAACATCAAAAAGACGTGGTTAGTTAACCCACCACCACTTCCAAATTATTGAGTGGGAGCGGGGGAGGTGACAGCCAACCCCACGGCCTCTACTATAGATACAAGTAAGTGAGAGAATGGTGACGCTTCGCGGCGCTTTGATTTCGTCCCTCTACGGATGATGTTCACCCCTATCAACATTCATGGCTTGGTCTCCGAAAGGATAGGATTTCTGGGTACTCATCGGGTCACTGAGCTATCCTACGACGGCACACTCGGGGCGTACCTAAGAGATCCGATATAGTAGGTCACACTCATAAAGGATATTTTTGGTAATATCTAGGCTAAAAAGGAAGGTAGTCAATGAATAAAGGGATGTTCGATTCTCGTGGGATGTTTGATTCTCACAAGTTATTCATTGATGAGATTGTCTCGATTTAACCGTCATCTCTTTGACCTACCCTACGGCGGCACTGAGATGCGAGGTTAAAACCTTGGAATGGTAGAGTAGACTTATTTTTAGTTTACAATTCCTAAAATAACATATAGTAGTGTTAAACTTGAATTAATGTATGTCATTTTATTTTCAGCAAAAATGTCTGCTCAAATTTCTGCTTTATTGTCTGAAAAATTAACGGGAAACAACTTTAAGAAATGGAAGAGTAACTTAAACGTGGTACTCACGTATGAGAATGTGCAACATGTACTTACTTCTGAATGCCCTACGCTGGCGATCCAAAAACCTGGTAAAGCTGAGATCGAACAGTGTAATCGCTGGATCGAAGCAGATAACCGGGCTCGTGGGATCATCCTGGCGGCAGTGTCGGAGGTTATTAGGACCCAGATTGAAGAGTTTGAGTCTGCAGGAGAAATCATGCGGAAACTTACTACGATGTTTGGATCACCTAGCAACCAAGCAAGACACGATGCCATCAGGTTGGCCGTTAACACGAAATTGAAGAAAGGTCAAGCAGTGAATGGTCATGTTCTGAATATGATCAGTTACTTCAATGACGCCGGTATTCATGGATCAAAGTTCGATGAAGCAACTCAAGTATCAATGATTTTGGAATCGTTGACTCCTGAGTTTATCCCGCTCAAAACTCAGTATCTGATGGGCAAATATGAGTTGACCATGACACAGATGCTGAATGAACTGACTATCTACGAGGTCCTTCTATCGAAAGATAAGGTCCAAGTAGGGGATAAGAAAGCTGAAGCCAATATGGCCGAAGCCAGGTCATCAAACAAGCCTAAGGCCAAACCAAAGAAGAAGGGTAATGTTGCACCCGTGCCCAAGCCAATGAAGAAAAAGACTGCCAAGAAAGTTGACGAGGCCAAGCCAAAGGGCAAATGCTTTTACTGTAAGGAGGTAGGACATTGGCGATGCCATTGTCCGGAATATCTTCGTGATGTGAAAGATGGCAAAGTCAAGGCTGTAGCTGGGAAAGATAAGAAAGGTAATTTGGAATTACTATTCTTGGAATCTTTTAACGTAGCTAAAGATGTGTCCACTTGGATACTTGATACTGGAGCTAGTAAACCATGTATGTTCTTCATTGAAGATTCTTAGTTCGTACCAGGAGCTGGAAGAGGGTTCTCAAGTGATGCGAGTAGGCACTGGGGCGCTCATTTCGGCTAAAGCAGTGGGAGCTGTGGACTTGCATTTTAATAATAGAATTTTTCATTTAGAAAATGTTTATTTTATTCCAAATTTCAGGAGAAATTTGATTTCTTATTCTGCCTTAGTTGAACAATCATTTTCTGTTTCAAATTTGAATGGTGAATTTGTTATTTCAAAGAATGGCTTTGAATTGTGTTCAACTATAAATGAAAACGGTTATATTTTGTAAGACCACATAAAGCTCCCCTACTTAATACTGAAATGTTTAAAACTGCTCATCAAAGATCTGCTAAAAGGCAGAAAGTTTCTCAAGTAAAAGAAGATAAAACATACTTGTGGCATCTAAGGCTTGGCCATATTTCCTTGGAAAGACTCAAAAGAATTGAAAATGTTAATGCCTTAGGTGAGTCATTTGTTGACACACTGCCTGTCTGCGAGTGTTGCCTGGGGGAAAAATGACTAAGCGTCCCTTCTCATCAAAGGGTAATAGAGCCACAGGAACTCTAGACTTAGTGCATTCAGATCTTTGTGGTCCGATGAACGTACAAGCTAGAGGCGGATACGAGTACTTTGTGACTTTCATTGATGATTACTCGAGATTCGGTTATGTTTATCTGCTGCATAGAAAGTCCGAGGCTTTTGGAAAGTTCAAGGAGTTCCAAGCGAAGCCGAAAGGCAACTAGGCAAGTCATTGAAATGCCTCCGCTCGGATCGTGGAGGTGAGTATTTAGATACTGAGTTCATTGACTACTTGGCTGAAAAAGGAATTTGTTTCCAACGTTCAGCGCCTAGGACACCTCAGCAAAACGGAGTTGCTGAGAGGAGAAACATGACATTGATTAACATGGTTAGATCAATGATGAGCTACGCCTCACTACCTATATCCTTTTGGGGTTATGCTTTAGAAGAAGCGGTCTACATTTTGAATGCAGTACCATCAAAGTCTGTCGAAAAGACACCCATTGAGATGTGGTCGGGACATCGCGAAAGCATGCGTCACTTCCGCATATGGGGTTGTCTTGCACATGTGCTGATGGACAAGACTACCAAGCTACAATCACGTACGAAAGTATGTTTGTTTGTAGGCTATCCAAAAGGTACACATGGTGGTCTATTTTACGATCCGGAAGATAACAATGTGCTAGTCTCGACTAACGCTACGTTTTTGGAGGAAAGTTACATGAAAGACCACAGACCTCGAAGTACAATTGTAGTAGAGGAATTACTCTCCGATGACATCAGGCCTATTGTGGCTGCTGATGTTCCAGTAAACAACACTAATAATACAACAGTCACTTCCGACATTCTTGTTCCACCCAGACGTACTGCGAAAGTGGTTCGGCCACCGGCTCGGTACGGCATGGATTTAGAGGCAAACGTAGTCGCCTCTGATGGGGTGGAAGATGATCCTCTGACCTATAAGAAGGCCTTACTTGGATCACGATAAGGATAAATGGATTGACGCAATGAATCAAGAGATGGAGTCTATGTACTCTAACTCGGTCCGGAAACTTGTAGAACTTCCTCGGGGTGAAAGACCCATTGGATGTAAATGGCTCTACAAGCGAAAGAGAGGAGTAGATGGGAAGGTTGAAACCTTCAAAGCACGGCTGGTAGGCAAAGGTTACACACGGCGAGAGGGTATAGACTACGAGGAAACCTTCTCACCCTGTGGCCATGATGAAAACCATCCGCATCCTCCTTTCGATTGCTTTGCATGTCCGGATTATGAAATCTGGCAAATGGATGTTAAGACAGCGTTTCTAAACGGCTTTCTTGACGAGGAAATCTATATGCAGCAACCAGAGGGATTCATTGAAGAAGGTCGAGAGTACATGGTGTGCAAGTTGCTCAGATCCATTTATGGGTTGAAGCAAGCATCTCGTTCCTGGTATCATAGATTCGATCACACGATCAAGTCTTATGATTTCGAACAACACTTTGCTTGAATCTTGTGTGTACAAGAAGGTTATCAAAGATAGTGTTGTATTTCTAGTGTTGTACGTTGATGACATACTCCTAATGGCAACGATAAGGGGATGATGTCCGACGTGAAAAGTTGGTTGACCACGCAATTCCAAATGAAAGATTTGGGAGAAGCGAGTTATGTTCTAGGGATCCAAATTATAAGGGATCGCAAGAACGGGATGTTAGCTCCGTCCCAAGCAACTTATATAGATAAGGTGCTTTGGCACGCTTCGATATGGAGAATGCAAAGAAGGGTTTTCTACCAACCCGTCACGGTGTTTACCTCTCTAAGACTCAGGGGCCTCAAACTCCTGAAGAGATTGAAGCTATGGGAAGAGTGCCATATGCCTCGGCTGTTGGTAGTCTCATGTATGCCATGAGGTGTACGAGACCGACATTTGTTACGGCGTTGGATTAGTCGGCCGTTTTCGGTCAAATCCGGGGCAACCGCACCGGATCGAAGAAAGAATCTCATCAAATATTTGAAGAGAACCGAAATTATATGCTCGTCTATTCGAGTGGGAGTTTGGAGCTAGCGGGGTACACCGATTCTGACTTTCAGTCAGACAGAGATGATTCTAAATCTACCTCTGGTTCAGTGTTTACGCTTGGTAGCGGTGCAGTGGAATGGAGAAGCCAAAAGCAATCCAGCACAGCCGATTCAACAATGGAAGCTGAGTTCATAGCGGCCTCGGAGGCAGCTAAAGAAGTAGTTTGGATAAGAAAGTTCATCAGCGGATTAGGCGTTGTCCCGAACGCTGAAGATCCTATTACTCTCTATTGTGATAACAATGGGGCCATTGCCAACTCTAGGGAACCTCAAAAGCATAGTAAATCGAAGCATATAGAGAGAAAATACTGGGTGATCAACGATTTTGTCGATAGAGGGGACATTTCCGTCAAGAAAATCGCCTCCGCCGATAATC
Source organism: Gentiana straminea (assembly GCA_036785695.1). NCBI lineage: Eukaryota > Viridiplantae > Streptophyta > Magnoliopsida > Gentianales > Gentianaceae > Gentiana > Gentiana straminea. Next base: position 4,330,718 of record JAVUPR010000224.1, on the reverse strand, counting down.
CTGCTGATCCATTCACCAAGACGCTGTCGATTGAAGCTTTTAGTCGACACTTGGAGACTATGGGTATTAGAGACATGTCTCAGTTGCTTTAGAGCAAGCGGGAGTGATAGTTTGCTGCATTTTAAATAATAGGTGTGCTCTAAAACTATTAATCACATGCTTTCGTGCAAGTGGGAGATTGTTAGGTGTGATGCCCGGAAGACAATTTTGTAATAGTTTTATTTAATAAATGAAATGATGTTATTATTCATTTTTTTATTATTCTCATATTCACCGATGTGACAATAGTATCTACACTACAGAAAACCCTAAAGTATATCGTTTATGTAATCACTTAACTCAGTGTATGGTATATACACAGGAGGATTGAGTTAGTGAAGATGTACTTAAAATACAATTAGCCCGTAGTGAAGTTAATCGAGAGTATCGGGTCTCTCCTTTAACGTGCTATTAATGCACCCAGAACACAATAGGTGGGATTGTCTTATCCGGACTTTCGGTTAAGAGAACCTAATGGGGCATTTATATATGATAGATATATCATATAGGGCTGGACCGATTTGATTAGAGTTCATGATATAATTCCGTAATCGAGAAGTCTTATCGAATCAATGGATGATCATATTTATGGATATATCTTAATCCTGAGGTGATCACGATCAACCGCTTGAATCGGTATGAAGTTTGACTTGACGGTTAAGGATTACACCGAGTCCGTGGTCCGAATTACCCCATCTTGGCATTGTACTTGGATTGAGTGAGTAGTCGTGTTATCACGGATACGGAATCCATTCCTTCCATTTATGGAAGTAGATAGACAGTTCCCTTATTTGTTAATCCTAGAAACGATCGATCGTACGAGTTCATATTACACTCGATTAGCTACCGATGAGTTGTATGAATTAATTGATCACTAGGGGTTAATGGTAAATAAGGATAAGAGGTTCTAAAAAGGGTTAACGGTAACTTCCCGATTTAGAATGAACAGTCTATGGAGAATTAATCCATATGTAATGATTATATCAATGGACGCTTATTATTATTCTCGTGAGGAGATAAATATAATTTTATAATCGGAGGAGTGCAGTCACGGGATTATGGTGGCATATTCCTGTGATTGATTTATCGAATGTAATTATTCTATAATTATTTATTTGATTTATCGGAGCCACTGATTATTAGTCCATGGTCCCCGACGTGCCTCCTAATATAGCATAGCTATTCTCGGACGTCGAATCCTAATAATATTAATTTAGTTCTTGTTGGACTTTATTAAAACGATATGTGAATTAATTGTTTAGTGGACTATTAAATTAGTTGGGCTAAATAATTAAATAAGTGGAAAAGACATTTTCCATAATCTTGGCCCAATTAGTGTGTGTGTGGAAAAAAATCATATTGACTAGGTCAATGATGATAAATTTCGCCCCATGTGTTTATTGGTCAACAAAAAATTAGTTTTCTTGTGATTAATAAGACATGTGCATAAAATATTTGTTGGATAAATATTTATGGTAAATAATAAAGATAAATATTATTCTAGATTTATTCTAGAATATTATGAAATTATCTTTTATTAATTGGATTATTTATTTGCAAAATAAAAATCCTTGGAGGCTAAGTTTTACTCCCTATATAAAGAGAGTTCTCCCAAGCCTTAACACACAATAATTTCGACCACTCTTGCAAATTAGAGGGAAGAATTTTCGGCCAAGGGTTGGGGAAAAATCTTGGAGATTTTTCCGGGTAGCATATCAGAAGGGTTCGAGTCGAGAATTCCTTCCACCGGGAATTGCTTGGATCACACGTACGGAAGATCGTGGTGGTCTTCACATCTTCTCACATTCATCCTTTTGCGGTTCTTCAACTTGAATTTTGAGATTCAAGAGGTATGATCTACATCCTCCTTGTAGAATAGATCTAGTTATTTTATTACGTGTATTATATAGATCAAGATCCTTAAAATCGCTTCCGTTGCGGATGGTATTACTAACAGCCGGTCCCTCTCTTATCAACCTTTTGATTTCCCTTCTTAGAGTAAAACATTCGTAAGTAATGTGCCCGTGATCTTTGTGGTATTCAGAGTATTTTGATTTATCACGAGTGCCGGCGTCGCCCTCATAGGCCTAGGTCTCTCAATTTGTTCGTGAATTTCGAAAAGTATCTGAGATGGTTTCGTGTTGAGAGGGTTGAAATCATTTTCATTAAATTTGTACGGCGCCTTGGTCTCGCGGTCTTGGTTCGCGCTCTTACCATGTTCTTTCTTGCGATCGTCCCCACGATCCTCTTTATGTGAGCTAGGCTCGGCTTTAGATTTTGATTTTCCCGTGAGAGACGGCGCTTCACTTACCCCCATCATTCTAGCCCTTTCTAGCATTTCCCTTAGGCCCGCTCTAGTGGCCGCAGGTTAAACTCCGTTTTCATCGGACCCTTGGCAATTCCCGTGAGGAAGCAAGTTATGATGGCGTCGTCGGGAATATTTCTCGTTTGGTCATAGATCCTAACGAACCGCTCGTAATAGTCCTTTCCCGATTCGTTTTCACCCATGCAGACCTCGTAGAGATCCTCGATGGTTTTCTTTGGTATGCTTGCTGACTCAAATTCTTTCACGAATTTTTCAGACAGATCATTCCAACTTTCAATCGAACCGCGAGGGAGCCCGCGGACCCAAGAGGCGGCCCTATCCTGCATACTTCTGACTAGAGCGATACACCAGGCAGATTTGTTCTGGGTCGCCAGAGTGATGCGACCCTAGAAAGCTGTGAGCCAATCGTGTGGGCAAGTGTTTCCACTATAGTAGTTGTAGCTAGGGTAACTGACCTTTTCTTTGTTGGTGGGCAAAGTTTCGACTATTCTCTTGGCGAGCACGTCGATCCCAGAGATTGGAGCGGGTTTTTCGGCGAGCCTCGACTTTTTACGTTCAACGAGTTCTTTCTTCATTATTTCCATCTGTTCTGCAAGGACCGGATCGTATCTCAATATAGGTGGGGGCAGATTGGCTGCTAACTCAATCCCGTGCTCCAAGATCGCTTGATTCCGCGACTCCTCCTGTTGGGTTCGCTTTTCCCTTATTATTAGCCGGGAATCTCTTTCATTCCTTCCTTCCTGCCTAGGTACCACACCCCTTTTTGGGAGGCTTAGTCGGCTTAGCACCCAACCTTTTTCTTTTTCACCCTGCCTTTTAAAAGCGGATCCTCTTTTCCACTTTTTTTCTTGAAATTTTCGTGGCTAGGACGGGCAGGGGTTTGGATGATCTCTTGCTCTTCTCGGCGGCCTTTACGACCTGAGGACTGGATGCTCTCTTCAACCTCTACCCTTTGACTATGGAATCCTCTTTTTGGCGCCTTGGGGTTGGGTTCGCCCCTTGGTTGGATCATCTCCCGAACTGGCAGAGGTTCTCGGCCTAGTGCCACTAGTCGGGAGTTGGTTAAGTACATTCTTTCGACGTATTTGGCATACTCTATCATCTCCGTGATCTCAGACTCCTCTTGGAACCCTGGTTCTTTTTCTGGTGCGTCCCGGCTGCGTTGCGGCCTAGGTGCCACAATGGAATTCTTTTCTCTACGAGCCTCTTCCAGGGCTGCTTGGGCTTCTTTGGACTTTGATTTCTGATTTATGATGTTTCGATCGTCGTCGGCGGCTAGGGCATCCCTTTGCGGCCTACATCCTTCAGCAGTGGGACTGTTTAGTGTTTCTCCAGCACCCTCAGCGCGGCTTTTTGATTGATCGCATCCCTTTTTATCTGGGGTAGGGGGTATCAGCGTGCCCTTACTTCCTGCCATCGCTAGGGATGCGAGATAGTAAGCCTAAAAATGGGATCGCTTCACTGATTGTTACCAGCTCTGACAACCGGCTCCTGGCTAGTGAACTGCTCCGTCTGACAGGTTTTACAGCTCTGCACTGTGTTTTCTGCTGAAGTGGTTTGGAGGGTTGTTAGTTGTTGTACTGCCCTCTGAGAGTTGGTGGAATTTTTTCGGACGGTGGTAATTCAGACGAGCTCCGGTCCCTGATACCAATTTCTAGGAAAAAAGGTGATGATTCAAACGCAATCACCCCAGAGACTGGTGTAACCTTCAGTGGTAGAGGCACACATTTTCAGAGTTTCTTTTAAAGGGGTGTATTTCCTGGTGATATGATAAAGGCACCAAAGCTTTTTTCTTTTGGCGAGAAGACGGAAACAACCTTTTTCTCAGGTTTCAACATATTTGAAGGAAGAACACTACGAGAGAGGTGATTTCTCCAACGCAAACTCGTGTGTCTTGTTCAAATCGTGATAAAGCTACCTCATTTGATGTGATGCCACCTAGGTGATCCCTTCATCGGGCGAGAACTCTGTTGGATCTGGGCGTATGATGAAGGTGACGATCAACCTCTCTCCTGTATTTAGGCTTTCCTAGGTGATTTCCCGGAGGCTGGAAGACTATGTTTCCCGGTAACGGAGCCAACAGATAATGATGAATATTATCACGGTGGCTTAGCGGTGGTAGTGAAGATAGATATCTCGCTATTTTTGATAGATTTATGGTGGCGGCAGCCGGTGAGGCACGGCGGTGAGGTGGTGGAATGAACAAATGCTAGAGAGAATGAACTTGACAAGAGTTTTGTCCTCTTTGTCTATTTTTTCCATATATCTTATGAAGTTACACAAGCCCTCCTTTTATAGCCAAGAGAAAGAGCTTTGGGCATAGGATAGGGACAGATAAGCACAGTGCACAATGATGTTAAGCGGAAAATACAACTGGCGACGTCGTTACAAAGTTGCTCGGGTCGCGATCTGCGAGCTCGCTCCCTTGTCCTGTCTTGACTTCCCTTCGGTCGCTCCTTTCCCGGACTCGTGCGATCTCCTATGGATTTCTGACTTAGGTTGCAGGCCGGCCCTCTGAGCGACTAGTGACCTTATAGGTATGAATGCTCGTGGCGGGGTTTCTTGCCCGCGACCTTAATCAGATAGTCGCTGCCGATGCTATGGCCGCGGCCCGGCTCTACCCTGGTGGCTAGATGGGTTGTTTTCGGGGACTCATAGGTAGCGGTAGATTTAGACGTATCACTTAGCGACTAGTTGAACATTGATAGATGTCCATAAAGGAGAACCGATTCTGAGAGTGAATGATGACAGTGTGGCTTCAATGTGTTGAAGACGAAGGGTATGCAAAGAATGAATGAGAAGCATGTTATATGTTGGATGACATTGATGAGCTTGTTTTGAAGTTAGAACAGCAATTTGCAGTACATCTTGAAGTAACGGAGACTTTGCTGATGAAGGAAGAAGAAGAAGAAAGTGAGGAGGAAACCTGGCCGGGGTGTAGTGATGGTCGTGTACTAGAAGTATAACTTATATCTTCTGTGGATGTAGGAGGACCCATTCATAGACCTTCCTGGCACAAGTTCTTTGATTTGCAGTTGACTGGCAAGATACTAAAGTCATAGTTTGAGGAGCCACCAATGAATTCAACGCTTAAACTTTTTCCCTCTCATCTGAAGTACGTATACTTACAAGATGACAATCTACCCTTGATTATTTCTGCAACATTATCACCCTTAGAGGAGGGGAAATTATTGAGTGTACTCAGGGAGCATAATGGAGCATTTGGGTGGACTATTGTGAATATTTGAAGGATAAGCCCATATGTGTGTATGCATAAGATCTCTGTAGATCTGGTGAAGGAAGCAGTGGCTCAACCTCAGAGAAGGTTGATGCCTCAATTGAAAGAATTTGTTCAGGAAAAGATTATCGCGATGCTTTAAATGAGAATCATTTTCCTGATTGCTGATAGCAAGTGGGTAAGCCCAATTCATGTGGTTCCCAAGAAAGGAGGATTTATTGTTCAACCGAATGAGTTTGACTTGTTGATCTCTGTACGACTGATTACTGGACATCGAGTCTGTATCGACTTCAAGAAACTAGATATTCTAGTTATTACCAGATACACATCACCGCTGAGGACCGTGAGAAAACTACTTTCACATGTCCTTATGGAACATTTGCCTATAACGGCATGCCTTTTGGATTATGCAATGTGCCAACCACATTCCCAAGATGCATGATGTCTCTGTTTGCGGACATGGTGGTAGATTTTCTAGAGATATTTATAGATGATTTCTCAGGTTTTGGAGATAGCTGTGATGAATGCTTGGAAACTTTAAGTAGTGTGCTGACAAGATGTGAAGAGACCAACCTCTTACTTAATTGGGAGAAGTTCCATTTTATGGTCACTGAAAGAATTATGTTAGGTCACAAGATTTCAAAGAAGGGAATGGAAGTAGACAAGGCTAACATCGAAGTGACAGAGAAGCTTCCACCTCCAACGAATTTGAAGACATTACGAGCCTTTCTTGGCCATGCAGGATTTTATAGGAGGTTTATAAATGATTTCTCTAAGCTTTCTAGACCTTTGATTGAAATGGTTGCAAAGGATGTACCTTTTTGTCTTTGGAGAAGAATGCAAGGAGGCATTCAATACATTGAAGCAAATGTTGATAACTGCCCCAATTCTTGTTGCTCCAAATTTGAACCAACCTTTCGAGCTAATGTGCGGCAGGTTGATCAGCTCCGGGACAACGAGTGGATAAAATCTTTAAACTGATCTATTACGCCAATCATACACTCGACAGTCCACAACGGAATTACGCGACTATAGAAAAAGAACTCTTGGCTTTCATTTTCACATTTGACAAGTTTAGGGCTTATCTTATAGGATCTAAAGTCACGGTTTTCACTGACCATGCAGCTTTGAAGTATCTTCTGACCAAGCAAGACTCCAAGCCAAGACTCTTGTGATGGATTATACTCTTACAGGAGTTTGATGTTGAGGTTAAAGAAAAGATAGGGTCGTATGATAACTTAGCCAAGGGTTAAGGCCCATCAAGGGTAAATATGACAATGGCTCAAACCGACTTAATATTAGGGTTAAGGCATGTGTTGTCTTTATAAATACCACACTCCAGGAACTACGTAAGGCTTGATTCCTGGACATTGACAGGATACGTAGGAAATCTAAGACAAGATCTTAGACTCAGCCACAAATCATCAAACCCACCATCCCGTTCTTTAAGCATTAGGGTTTTGGGTGTTCATCACTAGATCCAAATAGACCCGGATAAATTAGGTGACACAATCTGTCATCGTCATTGGCGCTAGAAGGAAGGTGTTCTACTGTTGAATACACCAAGATCATGATGCCTCCCAAGGATAAGAATGCCAGGATGACTGCCTCTAAAGCCACAGATCAACAGGGCTCGCAGATTAACGAGCAGGTAGATTTAGATGCTCAAGGAGCAAAAGATCCAGTCTTGGACCCCGTCCATGAAGATCCCCAGAAAGAAAAGCAGGGTCTTGCTCCATAACACCAAGCTATTGTGGATCAATTGGCAGGGGCGGATCGTGAATTAATGTCCAGGATTATAGCAGAGGCGTTTATGGTGCAACAGCAAGCAGACGGCGGTCGGAAAGATGCTGCATAAAAGCCTAAGCGAACTCCCAGAGACGAAGTCAGTGCGTCGTCCAACACCGTGGAGAGAAAGAGACCCGAGATCCAACAGAAGCATCAGAAGATGGATGAGGACAGCGTTAGGGAGGAGTTGGATGTTATCCTGGGAAAAAGTCAGGTCTCGCTATGGTTGGAGTCACCCTTCACGAAGGAGATCAAGAGCTTCCCTAAACCTAAGGGGTTTAAGATACCAAAGATAGAGCCTTACGATGGTACCACCGATCTGGAAGACCATCTACATAGGTATCTGTCTCAGATGAGGATGGATGGCGCACCTGACGCAATGCGATGTCGGGCATTAGAGACGCTGCTCGTAGGTCGAGCCAGGGAATGGTTTACCAAGCTACGACCTTGGTCAATCTCCAGTTTTGCCATGCTAGCCTGTAAGTTTCGGGATGCGTTCATCGTCAACAAAAAGTTTCATTTAAGCGCCACGCACCTCATAAACATGAAGCATCAAAAGGATTAAACAGTACTAGATTATCTAAAGAGATTTAATCTCGAGGTTATGCAAGTCAAGGATGCAGATGATCGACTTCTGATCACATCGTTTGTAGGGGGACTTCGTAATACGAAGTTATATATGAAGTTGAGCAGAGATGTCCCACGTACCATGGATGAGTGCGTTAATGTGGTGCATAGATTCTGTCAAGGGGAAGAGGCAGTGCGTAGGCACACCCAATCTGACTGGATGGATTCGAAAAAGGACAATCGAGGTCTGAACAAGAATCAATCCAAGAGACAGGATATCGAGAGTAAACCCACAGTTTGGGACCGTATAATGACCCCCGTCTCAGACCGCTTGGGAAAGAAGGGAGCCACATGCGACAAGGATTTCATCCCCCTTAATCGGTCTCGGGCAGAGGTTCTATCCATCATGCTCTCGAAAAAAAAGTGAGAAGACCGCCACCATTGAAGAAACCTCAAGAAAGGAGGAATTCAAACAAATATTGTGAATTTCATAAGGATATAGGTCACACAACAGAGGATTGTAACGACCTGAAAAGAGACATCGACATCTGCATTCAAGAAGGGAAACTAAATGAAGTGGTTGATAGATCTCGGTGCGATGAGCCCAAAGGGCGTAGAGAGTACAAAAGGAAGAACCCTGATCAAGATAGGGGTCGAGGCCGAGATGCTCAAAGACGGAGTGATCGATCACCTAGACGGGATCGATCTCCAGACCGTGATTGAAATAACAGAGAAAACTATGATCAAGATAAGTACAATGATAATCGACCAAACAGTTATGTCAATACGATCTTTGGGCCAGCGGAGAATGATAAAGACCGAGCCAACCGAGAGTCAACTGACAGCTCGAGGGAACGTAAGCAACTGAGGTTTACAATAGAAGTCGGCAGTGAGGGGTTGGTTATTGAAGTGGTGATTAGCCGAACCCGTGTATCGAGAGTCTGCATCGATAACGGTAGTGCGGTGAACATCTTGTATTACTCGGCTTTTCAAGCGATGAAGCTGAAAGAGAAGGACATAGCTCCTATAGCGTCTCTTTTGTTCAGATTCACAGGGCAAGCGGTTCATCCAATGGGATCGATAAAGCTACTCACAACGGTCGGAGATGGCGAGAAATGAAGGACCATTGAGTTAAACTATGTGGTAGTCAAAGCCCCTTCGGCTTATAATGTTATTTTAGGACGACCTGCGCTCTTCGACCTGTGTGCTATCATCTCTACTTTCCACAAGAGCATGAAGTTTCTGACCAGGAATGGTTCCCACGATGTAAAGAGACGTTGATGCCGCACGGAGTTGTAACTCCATTGTCATGAACGGGAAAATAGCAGTACAACAAGTCCTGGTCGAGGAACTAATTCCGGAGGAAGAAGAGGAGAAGAGCTGGATCTCAAGTGATGTAGTCGAGACTGTTCACCTCTGGAAAGGGGAAGATGATCAATATGTATAGGTCGGGATCTGGACCCCGGCCAAAGAAAATTAGTCGCTAATCGAGTTTAGAGATGTCTTTGCTTGGAAGGCTGATGACATGCCGGGATTATCCACAGATATCGTGGTCCATAAGCTCGAGATAAATCAAGCTAAGAAGCTAGTTAGGAAAAAGAAGAGGAGCTTTGCACCGGATCGACTTGAGGCCATAGAAATGGAAGTCGGTAAGTTACTATCGGCCCAGATAGTAAGAGAAGTATTCTTCCCAGAGTGGCTGGCCAACCCAGTGTTGGTCAAGAAACACGATGGCAGCTGGCGTATTTGCGTGGATCACACCGACCTGAACAAAGCATGTCCAAAGGACTCATATCCATTTCCAAAAATCGACAGGTTGGTAGACTCCACCATCGATTTCGAAGTGTTTGGTTTTTTGGACGGGATACCACCAAATTCTAATGGATCCCCGGGACGCTGAAAAAGCAGCTTTTATCACGGAATTTGGCACTTTTTGCTATGTAACCATGCCATTCAGATTGAAAAATGTCGGGGCTACATATCAAAGAGCAGTCAACAAGATATTCACCAAACATATTGGTAGATGTATGGAAGTGTACGTAGACGACTTGCTCATCAATAGTCGATCTATGAAGCAATATTTGGTAGATGCTCGAGAAGTATTTGGAGTGTTGAGGGATACACAGATGAGGTTAAATCCAAAGAAGTGCACCTTTGGGGTCAGGTCGGGAAATTTTTTGGGATATATGATCTCGAAGGACGGGATTCGAGCGAACCGGACAAAATCAACACTTTGAAAAATATACCTGCCCCTCGAAATACAAAGGAAGTACAGAGGCTTACCGGTCGAATGGCCGCCCCCAACAGGTTCTTATCGAGATCCGCGCAGTGCGCACTACCATTTTTCAAGATTCTCCGCAAGGCCAGTCCTATCCATTGGGATGAAGAATGTCAGACAGCCTTCGAGGAGTTGAAAACTTACTTATCATATTTACCCACCCTCGCTTCACCTCGAGAAAGGGAGAGGTTGTTAGTCTACTTGGCGGTATGCGAAGAAGCAGTGAGTGCGGTTCTAGTTTGAGAAGGGGTACATGGCCAGGTGCCTATATATTTTGTCAGAAAAGCGTTACATGGCCTCGAGATCCGATATTCACCAGCATAAAAGCTAACATTATGTCTGGTACATGCTTCGAGAAAGCGGAGGCCCTATTTCTAAGCCCATCCTATTATGGTAGTCACTGACCAACCACTGAAGCAGATCTTAGCAAAGCCCGATACTTCAGGTCGACTAGCGAAATGGGTAGTAGAGATGGCGCAATACGATATCGAGTTTGTTCCTCGAACTGCGGTAAAAGCTCAGGCTCTGGCATATTTCTTAGCCAAAGGGATTTCCATCCAACTCGATCAAGAGAAGCAAAGCCCGGAGGAACGGTGGACCCTCCAAGTAGATGGAGCGTCGAGTAAGGAGGGGGGAGGAGCAGGTCTCCATCTAGTTAGTCCAAAAGGTGAAGAATTCCCCTACGCCCTTCGATTTGACTTCAAAGCAACGAACAACGAGGCTGAATATGAAGCTATGATCACAGGTCTGAAACTTGCTTTGAAGTTAGGTGTCGAGGATTTACTGGTTTATAGTACTCACAGTTAGTGATAAATCATGTCAAAGGGGAGTATGAAGCTAAGGAAGAAACCATGAGGAATTATCTAACAGTGGTGCAAGACCTCATACCCAAGTTCAAGACAGTTCAAATCGAGCAGGTCCCCCGAAGTCAAAATAAGAGGGCCGATGCACTATCTAAGCTCGCCTCAAACTTCGTCTCACATAAGAAAGTTCTAGTCGAACTATTGACGGACAGGAGTTACAAAGAATCGGAGGTCCAGACGATCACTCAGCAGGCCACGTGGATGGACTCGATCACCCTCTACCTTAAGGACGGAATTCTCCCATTTGATAAGGTACAATCCAGGAAGGTCCGACTCCAATCAGTACGGTATGTATTCTTTGACGATGTCCTATATCGAAAGTCTTTCGTGAGCCCATGGTTCAGGTGTGTATCCGAGGCAGAAGGTGAGTATCTCCTGGAGGAAATCCACAGAGGAGCTTGTGAAAATCATTGCGGGGCCAGAATGTTGGCTCGAAAGTGCAAGCTAGCTGGATATTTTTTGCCGTCGATGCTACGAGATGCGAATAAACTTGTTCAGAGGTGTAAACCTTGTCAAATCCATGACAATATCTCCCATCAACAGTCCCAATAAATGAATGTCATCTCGACAGCCTGGCCTTTTGATCAGTGGGGAGTCGACATAGTTGGACCTCTACCCCGAGCTCCGGGGAATAATCGATATGTGGTCGTCGCAGTGGATTATTTCACCAAATGGGTCAAAGCCAAGGCTTTGCCCGACATCAGAGCTGCAACCATCAAAAAATTCTTGTGGGTCGATATTTTAGGTAGGTATGGCATCCCAAAGGCTCTGATCTCAGATAATGGCACCCAGTTCGAAGACCGAAGAGTTAGAGAATGGTGCAATGAATATCATATCAGTCAGCACTTCACCTCGGTAGCTCACCCACAGGAAAACGGTCAAGTCGAATAGACAAATCGACAGATCAAGCTAGGGTTGAAAAAGAGGCTAGAGGCAGAAGGTCGAGACTGGGAAGTACAACTTCCGAGCATCCTATGGTCGTACATGACAGCTCCTAATTCCTCAAAAGGGGAAACACCTTTCTCTCTAGTATACGGGTGCAAAGCAGTGATACCCGCCGAGATTGGTGTTCCATCTCCTCGAGTTCTAGCCTATAATGTTGAAACAAATGCTCCCGACCTTCGACATGAAAAAGACAACGCTGAGGACCGAAGAGAGATCGCTTTGGCTAGAATGGCAAGATACAAACAGAAGATCTCGCAGTATTATAACTCAAGGGTTAAGTACAGATACTTCAAAGTCGGGGATCTAGGTTTTAGAAAGAACGAAGCAAGTCGACAAGAAGCAATTGGAAAATTGACCCCAAATTGGGAAGGCCCGTACCAGATTTTGAAGGTTAACCCCAAAGGATCCTATCAACTCGGACGAGCGGATGGAACCACGGTTCCTCGACAATGGCACGCCAACAACTTGAGAAAGTATTATGTTTAAAGTTAAGCTTCGATCAATTTCTGTTTTTTTGTTTTTAAATCTTTTAATAAGTCCATGTGACAATTTCATAAATATTCTAATAAACATGTCTTTCCTCGAGATGCTTTTATGTTTGTTAGGATTTATAGCCGTAATATTACAAGTCTAACGAAATACAAAATGTTAAAGGCGATTCAGTCTACAACGAGTAGGGAAATCCGTAGGTGGGCCCCCTCAGAACAGCCAAAAGCAAAATAAGCCTAGTAGGCAAAAAAAATGCAAAGGCAAAAACACAGTTCGCATGGTCGGGCCAAATGTCCCAGCCAAAAGCCAAACGAGCCTAAGAGGCGAAAAAGGCCAAGGCAAATGACGGTTCGCATAGTCGGGCCAAACGTCCCGGTTAAGAGCCAAATGAGCCCAAAGGGTGAAAAAGGCCAAAGCAAAGGGACAGTTCGCATAGTCGGACTAAAACGTTCAGCCAGAGGCCAAACGAGCTCATGCGGCAAAAAATGCCAAGGCAAACGGGTCGATCTCAGCTAAACTCACAAATGCAATAGGAACCAAAGGTTCAGAATACACTTGGCGGGCAACACTATCGATATACGAAAAATAAAGCAAAAGCAAAACAGAGCCAAGGCTCGACAGGCGAAAAGCTGAAACGCATCGATGTGGAAAAAAAAATAAGAGAAAAAGGAAATAAGCACAACAAAATCACGAAATATAAAATTCGATTTCAATGCAAACCCGGTATCGTCATAACCAGGCCAAGTCGAAAAGACCAGCCGATGTAAGTCAAGACTGGGCAAATTATACTGTTCAAATGCAAATTATACAAAAAAGATCCAAGTTCAGAGGGTCGAATTTAAAATGCGACAAAAGAAGATTACAAAAGTAGCAGTCAAAGGCCTTTGTCGAGGTTCGTATTTCGAGGAAGCGTATTTCGAGGCTAGAGACTCTCCGTTTTGGAACTCGTCAAAGTACAGATCGTACATCTTCTCCGACTCGGAGTTGTAAAACTGGGGGGCCTCAAGCCTCGACAAAGGCCTTTGACTGGGGGGCCTAATCCACTGCCAGAGTAAAACCGCCCATCATAGCCGTACGCATCAACACGGTCAGGTCGGCGTCAAGATCATCTAACTTGCGATATCCTAATATCGCTTCTGCCTTTGCAGTCTCAATCCTCGCAAGGGATTATTCCCGTTTGACTCTCAGAGCCTCTCTCCCTTTCCAGATCGACCCTCAAGGCATCCCTCTCTTGTTGAGCCAGTGCAGTGTCGGCCAGAGAAGCCTTGTGTGCTTGTTGCACCTTCTCGAAATCTGCCGCCAGCTCGACCAACCTCTGATCATGGGCCTTCCGATAAAGCTGGGTCTGATCCTGGGCCTTCCGATCACTTTTCCTCACATTCTGCTCGATCAACTTGCGAATATCCCCTTCTGATTCGACTGGCGTAGCCAATCGTCTAGCGGGCTCTCTACCCAGAAGGTTGTTATGTAAAAAGAAAAAAAAAAGTGTCAAACGATAAAGACAAAGGCACATGCCTCGAAGGAAATGGGAGAAAACTAGTCTACTTACCGCATGGCATGACCTCCGTAGCACAGTAGATAGATCTTTGTTCTCCAAATTCGTGTAGTTGTCAGCAGCCAGATTTACATCGATCTCGACCTCAGAAGAGCCCTCACCGACCTTGGTTCGTTTAGACCTTTTATGCTGGTCCCTCACCAGGTTAGCCAAGGTCAACCTCTTCTTGGTTGGGGCCGCAGCATCCTTGGCACTGGCACTGACGTTGGCTGTGAGATCGGTTAGGGACTCATCTTCCACATCACGCAGAGAACCATAACGAAGGGTGAGTGGAGGATCAGCAGACTGGGATCATTGTGCAGTTTGAGCCTCGGTCGCCAACTTGACCTTAGCAGCCATCAACTCGACTTGGGAGGAGCCCTCTCCTCCAGCAGTAGGCGTTGTTCCCCTCTCGAGTATAGGGGCTGGCGCCTCCATCGGCTTCGGAATTTGAGTTGGATCAGTGATGAGTGAGAACCTCCCCACTGCAAAAAGAAAAGACAGAGTTAGTATTGACAGTCACAATATCAAGTCATGAACCTCGGCAAAAAAAAAACAAACAAAGGAAAATCCTACAGTTCTTTCGATCCTCAACATGGATTTGGGCGTAAGGCATCGGTCCCGCCTCTTCCAAGTTGGCTGGGACATACAGAAGGCGCAGATCTCGGGTGACCACCTCGAGATCATAGTTATCCATTGTGCAGGCATCTCGAGGGATGGGGTCACTACCTAGTTTGTCATGTTTCTTGCCTCTCGACCTCCATTACCATATGTACGGATTATCCATACCATGGTGAAGGAAGAAGAACCTCGGCTTCCACTCACTGTGAGATGAAGGTCCCTTGGACACAAACTCGTGTCAATTCGTTCTTCGCTGGAAAGTATACCACATCTTGTCTGGCACACTTGCGATCTTGTAGTAGTAGCAAAAAAGTGGAACTGAAAAGCAGACACCGGTCACTCGACAAGCGATCACGAATCCTATTAATATCCTAATAGCATTGGGACCTAGTTGAGAGACCCCAATCTCATAGTGGTTTAAGATTGCCAGGGCAGCCGGGCACAAGAGGAATACCAACCCACTAGAAAGTTGAGCTTCGTATACGGAACAGAACCCTTCTGGAGGCTCGACGGCATACTGATGAAGACCGGAGGGGAGTTGGATCTCGAATTGGGGGCTAGCAATATTGAACTTTGTGCGGATTCTGTTAATATCCCCGAGGGAGAGGGTATTAAGGCAGCTTTTTGGACCTTTGCCGTCCATCCTAGTGACTAATCTTTTAGGTTGGTTATGGGCAGAAGGAGAAGAATCTGCTGGTTCGTCAGAGACTGGTCGGATAGGATGATCGGAAGGAATGGATACTGGAGTTTGACAATGGGAAGGTGATTCACTACCCTATCAGACTCAGTAGCACTACTTGAAATGGACGAATGCAAGAAAAAGAGGAAGAACACAAAAAAGACGCTTACTTGAACTTTGAAGGTTAATGCACACGATTTGGCAAGAAGTTTCCTCTGTAGTCTTTTCTACCCTCTTTTATGCTTGCAGAATAGTGAAACGGATTTGAAAAGACGTGAGTGATGGGGAGTTATAATCGCCTATAAATCGCAAGGATCAAGGCAGTGACGTTATGATCGACAGAGTACAAAGCATTAGTGCACCGTGACGTCATGCCACGTGGCTACAAGCAGTTAGGGTTGCAAGTGGTAGGCTTTTTCCCGCCCAAATAATGACCCAACTCGAAGACAATTCAAATAACAGAATTGACCTCGAACGACGACAGTCGCCTCCCTCAAGTCTAGGGGCTTATGATGATACCGGGTTTCACCCATCCACGTGTCGTCTTGCAGTTTGTCCCTAGAGTGCGAATGAGTACTAAGTTACACATGTCGATTTCCAGACTCGTGGCTATGATAATCGACAGTCGAGCAGTGTAGGACCAAGGTCCCAGAGTCAAGTACCGCAAGTCGGTTATGTTGACATCGAGGACAGAGTCCGCACCAGCTGTCAAGGCCCATTAACAGTGTGATAACTTTGCCAAGAGTTAAGGCCCATCAAGGGTAAATATGACAATGGCTCAAACCGACTTAATATTAGGGTTAAGGCATGTGTTTTCATTATAAATACCACACTCCAAGAACTACGTCAGGCTTGATTCCTGGACATTGACAAGATACGTAGGCAATCTAAGACAAGATCTTAGACTTAACCGCAAATCATCAAACCCACCATCCCGTTCTTTAAGCATTAGGGTTTTAGGTGTTCATCACTAGATCCAAATAGACTCGAATAAATTAGGTGACACAATTTGTCATCGTCAGCGAGTGTATGCATAGGTAAGTTGAGATTGTGAGGTTAATATAACTTGATTCTTTTCACGAATTCACTATCACGACAATTTATCGCTCGACACATTAATGCATTGGTAAGTGATGATTAATGAGAAGCTTATGGATATTTTCCTGACACATTATCTGCCTAAAATCTTTATTGAGAATATGATAGTTAGTGGGGATTGTTTTGAAGGTACATTTTGCCTTGAGACTCTGCTCGAGGATGAACAAAGGGCTAGTGGGGGGTTGTTGATTACGTTTAAAATAGCATATCCTACGGCATCAACGCTCTACCCATTATGAGCTAAAAATAGTTGTTTCGGCCTTTAAATGTGAACCATTTGTGTAGAATGAAATATGTCAGGTTCTCGGGATAAGTATTTGGTATTTTGAATTATTATATCCAGAATTGGTATTAGTTCGAGTTAAGGATAGATTATGAAGCAGATGGGATGAAAGAAATGGACCTAGGATTTCCAGAACATTCCATGATTATGTCGGTTGAAGAAAAAAGATGAAAAAGCCCTCGATGAGTCGGCAGCGCCTTTTGATGCATCGAGAACCCAAAACCTTCTTGAACACGTTTTCTTGGATTATGGGTAGTTTTTAGGGTTATCTAAGTCGGTTGTAACACTATCTAAGTCGGTTCTTTCGTTCTTTATTTATTATCTTTATGAGTTCTAGTCACAGATACGATGGATTTGCCTCCTAGGGAGAGATCTGAGGAAGATCTCGCTCATCTTTTAGGGTATGATTTTCTGCCTCTTTCTAGATGTAGATTTGTCATTGTTCTATGTGATTAGTATGCTTTGATTGTTATTATTAGTTCTAATCATATAGTAGTTATTTTATTTTACCCCATATGTGTATAGATCTGAATCGTTGGTGAAGATTTCATGAAATAGATGTTGCTTTCTCTCAAGTTATCGACGGTATCGATGTATCGATATACCTAGTAAATCCTTTTTCATGACAATCGGCGCCAGCTACGTCTGATTGACAGATTTAATTTACATGTTTTTAGCTTGATGAACTATTTGCATGTCATCGTAAATTAACATGAAGGACGCTAAATTGATGTGTTTGTTCCGACATAGTCTTGATCGATCCTTAGGAACGTGCTAATCAATCCACGATAGCTGCTTAGGGAGGTTTTCAGTCTTGAGCCGGCTAGTCCTAATTCTTATTGCATGTGAATTAATACAACCAACGAAGGAGGTTAATTGGACATCGACACCTAATGTCCTTTTAATGTAAGTAGTAGAGTATTAGGATTATCACCCACAACTATTAAAGATCTAGAAAGTCATCACGGGGAAGATCAATTCATATATTGGGGGGAATAACTATTAACTCATAATTAGACTAATACATTACAAACTCTTGTGTGCTTTTGTTGAACTTGTATAACCTCGCCACAAGGATTGGATCAGAATGACTGAGAGGAAGTATGGCAAATACGTATTCTCCATCCCGAAAAGACTCAGAAATCCTCCAGCCGGAATCCTTGCAGTTCTACTGCAAGCTTGTGCCGCAGTGAGGGAAGTCAAGATAAAAAAGGAGTCAATAGTGCCAAGAGTTGCAGATCAGTTGGAGGTTTAAGCAATCATGAGTCAGTCAACAAACAAAAGTAAAGTGAGTTGTACCATTGATTGCAAGATGTGAGACAGTTCAGGAGATCGTGAAGGAACAAGACGAAGATCTAGTTGTTTTCGATTACAAGTGAGTGGCCAGAACCAAACCAGCCAATGGTCACGAGTTAGATGAAGATGGCAACCTTTGATATCGGAATCAGCTGTGTGTTGTGAATGTGAAAGAATTGAGGAAGAAAATGATGAATGAAACCCACAAGATAGCATTTGCAGTTGTCCCAAGGCAACCAAGATGCATAGAGAGTTGAAACGGCACTACTGGTGACATTCTATCAAGATAGAGATAGCAGAGGTTGTTTACAACAATAGCTACCAAGCCTACATCCAGATTCCAGCTTTTTAGCTCTATATGGAAGAAAGCGTAGAACGTAGTTTTCTGGGATGAAGTGGAACAGTGACAGATTACAAGACTAGAGTTGTTACAACAAGCCAACCAGAAGATTTTAGTGGACCGTTGCAACCTCGAGATGGCATAAGACAGGCACAAGAGTTAGGAAGATGGAAGAAGAAGACTGTTAGAGTTTGAAGCTGAAGATAAAGTGAATCTGAAGACGTTCCCAATTAAAGGAGTAAGACGGCTTGGGAAGACATGCAACCAAGCCATAATTATGAAGGCCCTTACGTAATCTTGGCTAAAGTCGGAACTTTAGTCCATCCGTTTAGAGTTACCAAAATCCCATTCACGAGTGCACGCCGTCCTTCATGTGTCAATGATAAGTGAATGGTTAACTGACATTGATGTGGTAGTATTGATGTGTTCATTGGCACCATCATTTATGTTCTTTCACTATAGTTGCTCGTTGACCGCCTTTGTGACACTCAATCTGAATTGAATGTATATTACGAATCTTTGTTGGATTCGACCTTGACTCGCCACTACTCTGCTATGATAGATCTAGTCATATTGCTAGTAGTTGTGCATTGCACGCGATATCATCCACAAGCAAGGTCTACATATGACCGTTTCGCAATACACGAATGATGACACTCTAAATGGTACCAATATTTATACCCATATGCACCCCAAATTCTGCTCAAGAGAGGATGGATAGGCTCGTTATTGCTTAGAATATGTGTTAAATGGTATGTGAGTGTTTCCAAGATCATAATTCTGCATCTATGCTATTTTCCCGATGTTTTGGTACTGTTTTGTGTCATTTTGCGTATTTTATAGGATATACCAAATCTGGAGCATTGGAGAACGGATCTGGACCAAAAGGAATGCATTGGGCTGAGTGATTAAAGTCCAAGAAGAAGCCTCTGCTAAAGAAAAAGTAGAATAGAAGGCCCGGTAACCCGAGGGTTAGGCCTGGTAAACCGGTGACTTATTCAACACGAAATTCATTCTGCCACATTGTCTAAGTCGGTTAGGGTTTTAGAGAGTCTTAAGTCGGCTATTGTATCGATATAAAGCCACATATGCTGAATACTTAATACAATCTCATATCTTATAAATTTTATTATACATTTATTATGAAATAAAGTTTGCTTGAGCTTTGGAGAGTTGTTTTGGTTTCCTCCCTTCTTCCATCATCTCTAGCTTGAGTAGATCGAGCAAGATCTCCATTGTTGAAGGTATGAAGCTTTGAACGTTCCTTTATTGTCTTCAATACGGTAGATCTATTCGTATTTATGTGTCTTAGTTAATCTGCATGTTTAACAACCCCATAATTTACTTATTATAATCATACAGAGCAATGTAGATCCAGAAATTAGGAAAAGCCGCCCCCGGTAAACCGGTGGTCTATACCGGTTTACCGAGGCGTATTTTAGAAAACCTAAACGGGGATTCACTACAGCTACGTTGATCGAAGGGTTTAATTAAAACGAGTAATAGGTATGGCCAATCTAGTATTCGTAATTTGTAAATTTACATGAAGGACCGCAAGTGATGTGTTAATTAGGACATAGTCTGGATGGACCCTAGAAACGTGCTGGTCAGTGTCGACAGCTATCTAGGCGGGTTAGCGGTATGAGGTAACGCTCAATATCGGCAGTTCTAGTTCTTTATGTGTATGGGCTATTACGGACCAATTAAGGAGGGTAGCTTGCGTATAGTTTGTCCACTTCCATTGTCGGAGTAGATAGGAGTAGGAATTGCACCCGTAGCTGATAAATATGATAAAACGCTCACGATTAATCAAAGGAAATTATATGGGGAAGTAAACATAACGATTAGCTAATCCAAGTTTGTAGATCGGTGAGGAGAGGGAGAGGTATACCATGTTTGTTTTCTTTTTATGTTATTGTTGGTCAATGACCGCCTATATGTTGCTTCTTAACTAGGTTATAATCGTTTATATGTATAAGTTGCATTGTCTCTGTGGGATCGACCTTGACTCGCATTTACTATATTGCGATGTACCTAGTATTCTTGCTAGTAATATCGACATTAGGGACTTACACGCGATCAAGATTTTTGGCGCCGTTGCCGGGGACAATGGCCAATTTCCATATATAAATGTTTTAATTCTAATTAAGAAGTCGTTTTTTTTCTTTTATTTTATTTTATTTTGAGTCTTGAGTCGTTCAGTATCAATTCAGGGCCGGTACCTTGAAGGTAACCTTCGAGTTACCGAGGCCTAAAAAATCAATTTCTGAGCAGTTCCTGTAATTCTGTGTTATTCCCTGTTGATTTTAGTTAGTAGGTCCGCAACAGTTGGGATCACACCCACCTGAAGCGGAAGTTGCTAACATTTTCTTTGTTTTATTTTGTCTTTTTGCAGATTGATCAGAACACTTCATAAATTTGATCGATTCAGAGTTGAAAAAGCACACACAAGCCGAACAATATGCCTAGAACAATCTTGAACATCACACCAATTTCCATGTATCCCGGAACTGAAGCACGGGAGCACTATGAGACTATAAAGAAACGGTTGGAGAAAGAGGAGAAAGCAATCAAGCAAGAGCCGAAAGACGACCTGAAGGAGTACGGTACGTATCGTCCGGGTGAGTTTCCTTGCGAATTAAAAGATATATCATCTTCAGATTACGACTCTGACGATCCTGAAGAGGATCCTGACACGATGTTTTCTGAGCCTGAGGATTACCCAGACTCAGACACCGTGGTGAAGTTAGGAGACCCTGGCACGTTCAGACTCCCAGTTTCTGTTAATGGAATATCCGTAGGATTAGGTCTCTGCACTCTGGCTCGAGTTGCAATATTCTTCCTTTTTCCCTCTGTCAAAAGATAAAACTTCCGGTCGTGATGAATCAAACCAGGACCATGACCTTCGTAGACAGAACCAGAGATATGCCTGTTAGTTTGCTTAGAAAGTGTACAATTAAGGCAGGAGGATTCACGTATCATATCGAATTTACGGTCATAGATGTACCTGAAGATCCTAGTGCCCCTGTTCTCTTAGGACGACCTTTCTTAGCAATGAGCAGGGCGGTTATGGATTTTGATAAGGGGGAGATCACTCTTAGGATGAATATTGATGCTGTATCTTTTAAGATCCTAGAACCCCTAGAAAACCGACCGGAGAGTTGTAAGATGACATATGCTTCAGGGAAGGTAGAGATCTTAGGGATTGAGGGGCGTAAGAATACAGAGGTTGTCATAGAAACCATTGAGCAAGAATTTATGAGAGTAATGCTGAGAGAGAAAGAAGATAAGGACCACGACAGGATATTCACGGAAGCTAGTCCTTCCGTGTTGCGTAGTGAACGAGTCGAGCCGAAAGTGGAAAACGTGGAGTCCTTGAGTTTAAAGTCTAATCTCGGTGCAGAGGTAGACCTATCACGCAAGAAAAAGGGAGAGACGTGCTAGGAAGAGAGCTCAAAAAGGTTCTTTGAAAGTGCAAACCTCTGGAGCGAAAGTTTGGCGAGTGAAGAAAGTCGAGCTGGCGACTATAAACTCAGAACTATTTCTTCAAACCCTTAAGTAGTTTAGGATTGAATAAAAGTAGCCAGATGAAGGGACGAGCTTTTTTCATCCTACCACAAACTTAGGCTTGAAACCGAATGGTTATAGAAAGGTTTTTTTACCTCGTTGCGGATTCTAGTGAAGTAGGTTAGGTTTTGAGTTGGAAACAACAATTGAAGAGTGAAAGGTAGTCAAATTGAGGTCAGATTTGAGCAGAAAGGTTGAGTAAGAAGTGCAGCAAAGGCAGATTAAAAATATAGGGAAAAGATACCCCAGGTATCTCGAGGGTAACCTCCGGGTTACCAAGGCTTGATTTTTGGATCTCTGAACATCATTGCATAAAGCTGAATTTTTAGAGACACGTGGAGGACACAAGTTGCACCAGATACGGTCAGTCAGCAGAAACCATCCCCTTTTCCCCTCTTTTCAAAATTTTCATCCTTTCCCACACTCCACCGCAACTCCACCTCAATCCCATCAATCACCTCCTCAAATCCCTCACCCTAATAACTTCTCTACCCATTATCCCACTAAACCATCCACATTCATCCCATTCTACTTATTTAAACCACTCATTCATCACCATTATCATCATTCTTATCATTTTCATTCACCAAACTTCTTTCATTTCTTCTTACCTTCTAAAATTCGGCCACCATCACCACCACATCACCACCAAACCACCACTATAACCAAACCAATTTCCTTCCATTTCCAAACCCTAAACACCATTTCCTAACCCTGTTGCTGAGTTGTATTGCTGCTGCTACGGTGAACTGCGGCCATTTTCTTTTTTTATCATCAGAGGCACGGTCCTGAATGAAAATCAAAAAGTTCAGGCCGGTAAACCGAACCCTACCTCCGGTTTACCGAGGGTTATTTTCCAGAAAAAGCTTCTGTATCAGGTTCTTTACTCGTTCAGGATGGTTCCTAAGCATCAAACATTTAGCAGTTCATCCAAGTGGTTATCAGACTGTGTATGGAGATGACAATCCGTTAATCGACGGGGTTGTGCACTTCCATTCTCTAGCTATTTATGAGTCGTTTTGAGGGCATTGGAACGCAAGGCCAGTGGCTCGAGAATGAGGGGTAGATTTGGACGACTGCAGGTCGATATTTCCGGAGGCCCTACAACCACAAGATTTACTGGACATGGCTGAGGCACCAGCAAGGTTCAACGCCACGGTGGTAAGAGAGTTTTATGCTTATGTTTCGCATAACCGCGGAGCCACATTTGCTATGGTCCGAGGAGTTAAGGTAGATATCTCTATTGAGAGGATCAACGAGCATTTTGGGGTTAGAATGCCACTGGTGGGCCCGGATGAGTACACATCCTCGAGCAACATTGCCGATCTCGAGAGGATGGATATGGTTGTTGATTTCTTGGGGGTGCAATGGAAGCGCAATCCTGCTGGAGCCCCCACCATCTTCCTAGAGAACGATTTATCTTGGGACCGGAAGATGGTAAATAGATTTGTTTGTGCTCGCCTTCTTCCGACGAAGCACACGGTCTCTGTCACCACTGCGAGGGCAGAGTTGATGTTCTACCTAGAGACGGGTGCCCCAATCAACATCGGTCTGTTGATGCATAGCCGTATCCATGAGCTTGCCACCACTTCTGAGCGAGAGCTGCTACCTTATGGACCGATGATTGATATGTTTGAACTAGAGGCCGAGGTAAAGATGCTTGTCAGTGATGATTGAGAAGATCCTGAGCCTCAGCTCAGTTCACAGTCAGTGTCGAGAGTTCAGAGACGGGTTATAGCAGAAAGGGAGCATACTCCGGTACATGGTGCACCGAAGACTCAGAGAACCTTGCTTGAGGAGCACTCGCGAGAAATTGCGAGTCTACACAGCAAGATGGATAGGATTATTGACTTCTTTGGCATTCCTTCCTCTACACCACCACCTAGGACTGCCCCACGTCATAGAGAGTCATCTTCAGCCGCCGCCGCCTCAAGTTCTGCACCACCTCCCGGTTTTGGGCATGGAGTTGACTGGGAGGGCGATTCCGATGAGGACTAGCTTTTATTTCTTTTTATTGCTGTTTTCCATTTTTCTTGATTTTCTTTTTCTTTTTCCTTTCCTATTTAGTTAATATAGCAGAATATTTCTAATATAATGATTTTGTCGGCTTAATTTGTTTTGAAGTTATGTATTTTCTCTTTTACTTCGGCATTTTAATTATACAGTGTCTTGTCACCACTATTCTTCTTGGTTTTTCTTGAGTTACATAGCGCATATTCTTCATGGACTACTTACATGAGCCCGATGATTTATACGACGATCCGATTCTTCTTTGGTTCCACGCTTAACTGAAGCTAAGTTATTTTTCGTTTTTTATTTCTCATCTTACACATTGGGGACAATGTTTCGATTAAGTGGGGGGTAGAGGAGCGTCACTTAGATTTTTAGCATTATATTCCATGAATTGCATGATTGTCTTGATTCTCTTTGATGCACGATTCACCACTTAGACTTTGATTCTTTTTGACAGAATTTTGAAAAATTATGATATCTTTGATTCGAGTTCATTGACTTCACCTTTGTTTTACTTTGCACGAGTAAGAGAAAGTGTCCACTTCTGAAGTAGTGGTGTATTAAGCATATATTCTGTTATGAGCCACCATTTTAAGCATGTATGACTCACTTCCCTTGGTGTGTAGTCGATAGCATATTGCTTTAACTAGAGTTGACCCTGGCTTTATCACGAATCATGTTTCACTTATACTAAAAAAGGCAATGGAATTTCGGATTCAGTAGTTTATCATGAGTGGGGCCGTGTGGATAGTTAAATCAATGAGAGTTCACCCGCCAAGAAAGAGAAGTGCATTGAAATATATACATCTATATTCTCTTTGGCAATATCTTAGTCGATGGAGCGTAAGACGCACGACTTTTGCATAGTCCGATAAACGTGAGCCTAAGAGTAATATATGCTCGGTTCTTCATCCGCCTTTCCAGCTCAATTAATTAACAAATACATGTTCGAGACTGGTTAGTTCGACTACGGGTTTAACGTAATGCGAGATTGCCTGCATTCCTAAGCGGTTGTTAAAGTTATTGCACACACATATTGGCTCATGACATGAATAGTGTTTAATATGTTACTGATGGATATGAGTGGCATGATCTTGATCTTTACTTTTTGAGGCATAGTTGTTTTTAATTAACTTGTGTATTGATCAGAGTGATATTTTCTTTTTGCCTTTTTTGCTCGGGGTGATCAAAAGCTAAGTGGGGGGTAGTTGATGACACTCTAAATGGTACCAATATTTATACCCATATGCACCCTGAATTCTACTCAAGAGGGGATAGATAGGCTCTTTATTGCTTAGAATATGTGTTAAATGCTATGTGAGTGTTTCCAGGATCGTAATTCTGCATGTATGCTATTTTCCCGATGTTTTAGTGCTGTTTTGTCTCATTTGCGTATTTTATAGGATGTACCAATCTGGAGCATTGGAGAACGGATCTGGACCAAAAGGAATGCTTTGGGCTGAGTGATTGAAGTCCAAGAAGAAGCCTGCTGGAGAAAAAAGAAGAATAGAAGGCCCGGTCACCTGAGGGTTAGGCCCGGTAAACCGGTGACTTATTCAACATGAAATTCATTATGCCGCATTGTCTAAGTCGGTTAGGGTTTTAGAGAGTCTTAAGTCGGCTATTGTTTCTATATAAAGCCGCATATACTGAATGCTTAATACAAGCTCATATCTTAACAATTTTATTATACAATTATTATGAAATAAAGTTTTCTTGAGCTTTGGAGAGTCGTTTTGGTTACCTCCCTTCTTCCATCATCTCTAGCTTGAGTAGATCGAGCTAGATCTCCATTGTTGAAGGTATGAAGCTTTGAACGTTCCTTTATTGTCTTCAATATGGTAGATCTGTTCGTATTTATGTGTTTTAGTTAATCTGCATGTTTAACAACCCCATAATTTACTTATTTTAATCGTACTGAGCAATGTAGATCCAGAAAATAGGAAAAGCCGCCCCCGGTAAACCGGCGGTCTATACCGGTTTACCGAGGCATATATTAGAAAACCTAAACTAGGATTCACTACAGCTACGTTGATCGACATGATTAATTAAAATGAGTAATAGATCTGGCCAAATATTCGTAATTCATAAATTAACATGAAGGACCGCAAGTGAAGTGTTAATTAGGACATAGTCTGAATGGACCCTAGGAACGTGCTAGTCAGTGTCGACAGTTGTCTATGCGGGTTAGCGGTATGAGGTAATGCTCAATATTGGCAGTTCTAGTTCTTTATGCGTATGGGCTATTACGGACCAATTAAGGAGGGTAGCTTGCGTATAGATTGTCTACTACCATTTTCGGAGTAGATCAGAGTAGGAATTGCACCCATAGCTGATAAATATGATATAACGCTCACGATTAATCTAAGGAAATTATGTGGGGAAGTAAACATAACGATTAGCTAATCCAAGTTAGTAGATCGGTGAGGAGAGGGAGAGGTATACCATGTTTGTTTTCTTTTTATGTTATTGTTGGTCAATGACCGCCTATATGTTGCTTCTTAACTAGGTTAGAATCATTTATATGTATAAGTTGCATTGTCTCTGTGGGATCGACCTTGACTCGCATTTACTATACTGCGATGTACCTAGTATTCTTGCTAGTAATATCGATGTTAGTGACTTACACTCGATCAAAGAATCGGTTCAACGAGTTGGGATGGTTCTACCTTGAGATAATCGGGGTTGAGGAGAAGAAAATGGCCCTATTCAAGAATGGATTATATCAAGAGATACAAGCAGAGATGTTGGGATCTATGCCAGAGACAATGGTGGGGATGCTCAATAAGGCTTTAGAAGTGGAAACGTTCAAGAATAAGCCCTCCATTCTTGTAGGAGTATAAAGATCATTTGGAAAAATTCAAGGTAACAACCGGGCAGCACCTCACCATAATACAAAGAGGACAACAGCACCTTTTGCAGCTACACCTTCAATCGGCGCACCGCTTTGTCCAAAGTGTAATACAAGTCATACCATTGAGTGCTGAAGAAATGTACGTGGCTTCTATTATTGATGAAGTCCAGAACACTTTGCAGGAGAATCTCCAACCAAGAGAAACAAAGGGAAACATAATCAAGGAAGCGGAAAAAGAGGTTCAAGTCGACATGTTCGTGTGTTTGCTATGGATGCGGAGATAGCGGAACTAGATGATAATATTATATCAAGTATCTTTAATTTGTATATTCTATGTTATTAAAGTACTTTTATAGCATGTTAAATCATGTTATATTAGTATTTAAATAAATGAATTTACATCTTAGATATAATAATATTAGACAACTTAGCGGTTACAGCTTTGTTTCACACCGGAGCGTCTAATACATTTGTGTTGACTAAAATAGCAAAGAAACTAAACTTACCTTCGGAGACCTTAAGGAATTCTTTGGAGATAACTACACCTTTAGGAAAGGTAACCAAGATTACACCTCAAGTGGATGTACGTGTAGGAACTATTAGTGTAAAAGTTATCATATAGTGTCGGACTTTTTGGACTTCAAAGTGATTCTTGGAATAGATTGGCTATTCGAGAATTATGTTGACTTGGACTTTAGAGAGAAAAATGTGACCTTTAAGCTACCCGGGAAATCATCTAAGACCTTTCAAGGTAATGTATACAAGCCTAGCAAGAAGCATCATCCGATAATTTAAGCAGTTAAGGCTATAAAAGCTTGTCAAAAGGGTTGTGAAGGTAACTTGTTGTATGAAAATGATGTAGAACAAGTTAGGCCTAAGTTGGAAGAAACCCCTATAGCAAAGGAGTACCCTGAAGTATTCCCAGATTACCTACCAGGCAATATGCCGGATAGGGAAATAGAGTTTGAGAGGAAGCTAGCACAAGGAGCGGCACTAGTGGCCAAGGCACCTTATAAGATGGCTCCGGTTGAATTGAAAGATTTGAAGGCTCAACTTAAAGATATGCTTGAAAGGAATTTATTTCAGCCGAGTACTTCACCGTGGGGAGCCCCTAATTTGTTTTTCAAGAAGAAAGACGGTAGCATGAGGATGTTTATTGATTACCGGGCTTTGAATAACCTCACTATCAAGAACTGATATCCCCTACCGAGGATCGATAACATGTTTAATCAGTTGCAAGGCAAGAGAGTGTTTCCTAAGATTGATCTTAGGTCAGGTTATCATAAGTTGAAGATCAAAGTGGCTGATATATCAAAGACAACTTTTACTACTTGATATGGACATTATGAGTTATTGGTTATGCCATTTGTACTTACTAATGCTCCATCACCATTTATGGACATAATGCAACGTGTTTTCATGACTTATTTGGATTATTTTGTGATAGTGTTCATAGACGATATCCTTATTTACTCAAACGATGAGAATGAGCAAGAAGAACACTTAAAGATTGTGTTGAAAGCCTTAAAGGAGAAATAGTTGTACGTTGAGTTTTGAAAGTGCGGGTTTTGGTAGAATCAAGTTAGTTTCCTGGGCCACGTTATTTTTGGGGATGGCATTCAAGTCGATCCGGCAAAGATTGAGGCGGTTGAGAATTGGCCTAGACCTACCACAGTTTCAGAGGTGAGAAGTTTTCTGGGGTTGGCTGGATATTGTCGGAAGTTTGTGCAAGACTTTTCAAAGATAGCTAAACCACTCACCAGGCTCGCACAAAAGAACTTGATGTTTGAATGGACTAGTGAGTGTGAGAAGGCTTTTCAGAAATTGAAGGAAAGATTGACTTCATCACCAGTTCTGGAAGTTCCAGAGATCTTTGAATACTACGACGTCTACACCGATGCTTCGGGACAAGGTTTGGGATGTGTGTTGATGCAAGGTGGAAAGGTAATCATTTAAGCATCTGGACACTTAAAGGTGCATGAAAAGAACTATCCAACACATGATTTGGAGTTGCAGCAGTAGTCTTTTCTTTAAAGACTTGAAGGCATTACTTGTATAGAGTCAAAGCAAGAATCTTTATGGATCACAAGAGTTTGAAGTATTTCATCACCAAGAGAATCTAAATATGAGACGAATGAGATGGCTAGCATTTGGGAAGGATTATGACTTGGATATTCAATACCATCCGGGTAAATCCAATGTGGTTGCAGATGCTATTAGTAGGAAACCAGTGTTTGTGGTTCAGGGGTTGAAGATGTGGCAGAACCGTTAGATAGGCTGAAAACCCAGGGTATTGAGCAGTTTCAGAATCATTAGTTTGTGGCACTTTTGTTAGCAAGATCTGAGATGATGGATGATATTTGGGCAAAACAAGATGAAGAATCGGTTTTGGTAGATTTGAAGTGCAATGCCAGAGAAAAGCCTACAGTGGGTTACGTGTTAGACAAGAGTGGAAACCTTTGGTATCAGGATCAGTTGTGTGTGCCTAATGTTGGTGAATTAATGGAAAGAGTTAAGGATGAAGCACACATAATTGCCTTTGAAGTGCATTCGGGAGCTACCAAAATGTTTAGGGATTTGAAGGAATGTTTTTGGTGACCCTCAATGAAGTTTGAAATAGCTAAGTTTGTGGCTGAATGTGATACTTGTCAAAAGGTTAAGGCAGAACATAGAAAACCGGGAGGTATGCTTAAGCCTTTGGATATTACCGAGTGGAAGTGGGTTAAGATCACGATGGACTTCATCACCGGTTTTCTAAGAACCAAGACTGGATACGACATTATTTGTGAGATTGTTAATAGATTGACTACATCAGCCCATTTCATACCTACAAAAGTTGATATGTCTTTGAAGAAAATGACTACACTTTATTTGGATAATATAGTGAAGTTGCAAGAAGTACCTATCTCAATAGTTTCGGATCGTGATAGTTGGTCCATCTATCATTTATTGAAGAGTTTGCAAAAGGCATTAGGTACAATGTTGGATTTGAGTACGGACTTTCATCCTCAAACATATGGACAATCGGAAAGGACAATCCAAATACATGAAGATATGCTAAGAGCATGTGTTTTGGAAGTAGGCGGATCATGGGATGATTACCTACCCGTGGCTGAGTTTTCTTACAACAATAGCTACCATGCTAGTTTGGGTATGCCACCGTTTGAAGCCTTGTATGGGAGAAGTATTCGTACGCCGCTATTTTGGGATGAAGTCAGGGAGAAGAAACTTACCGAACCAGAATTGGTTGAACAACCTAAATAAAGGGTTTTGTTGGTAAAGGAGAACTTGAAGTCAGCTCAAGATCATCCGAAAAGTTGGGCTGATGTTCGTAGAAGACCGCTAGAGTTTGATGTTGGTAAAAGATTTGGCCAAAAAGGAAAGTTAAGTCCAAGGTATGTTGGACCTTTTGAGATCATTGAAAGAATTGGACGCTTGGCTTACAAGTTATAGTTACCGGAATCAATGTCAAGAGTTCACAATGTGTTTCATGTGTCTATGTTCAAGAAGTTCTTAACAAAGACGGATGTTGAAGCTACAGTTGATCCAGAAGTTCTTTAAGATAACCTTGTGTATGATCAGAAACCAGTTAAGATTTTAGATTGGAAGGAAAAGATGATCAAGAGACGGTTGGTTCCTTTGGTCTTGGTGCAATAGAGCAACCACTCATCGAATGAAGCAACTTGGGAAGTAGAGGATGACATGATCCTTGAGTTTCCTGATTTTCAGGTTTTACCATGTATGTTTCAGTTTCGAGGAATAAACTCATGTTAAGGATTATGGATTAAAATATAATATTCATTATATTTAAGGATTAAAAGTATTATATACATATTTAATAAATATGTATGAAATGGGAATTCTTGGATAAATGGTAATTAACTAGTAATAAAAGGAATTAAATTGTATTAATCCCATGGAAGTTAATTTCTACAAACAAAACTCCCCATGACTCAAGGGAGTTGTCAGAAAAGCAGTTTAATGACAAAGTTTGAACTCTTAGAAAAAACTTGAGAGCAAAAGAAAGGCAAAGCTAGTTTCCCCAAATTCTCATTGATTTCTTGACGGATTTTAGATTCATGTAGAGCAAGAGAATTGTGAGAAGACATGGATCATTTTGATATCATGTTTTCCAATTTTCAACAAGGTATGAATTTAACCCTTTTTTGAAGGATCATTGAATATGATCAAGTTTTAACATCTTTCATGGAGTAATTCGTAGACCTTGTTGTTTAGAAACCTTGATCTTAATTTGTTTATGAACCAATTATGGATCAAATAGGTTTTGTTGGAGTTTACGGGCAAGAGCTGCAGTTTTCTTGAAGTCTTGGAGTTGGATTTTGCTTGCTATCAAGTAAGAGGCTCTTCATGTGACTTAATTATGTTTTATAAGGTTAAGGTTTGTATTTTGGTATGTTTTGGTGCTAGAAACCATGTTTAGAAGTGGTTGTGGAAGTATGAGATGTTATGCTTTTTTAAAGTTGTGTTTTCCTACTATTTTGTTGTCAAAATGGATGATAAATATGTTTGGAATTGAGTAAAAATCATAAAAGTGCAGAAAATTGTGTTTAAGGCAGTATTTGGGGTTAATGTGCACGCATAGCACTTAGAGCACGCACATTGACGGTAGCAGAATGTGCTTTAGGATACTGAGTTATTTTAGCACGCACATTATGGGCATAGCATGTGCTTTGCGGGACAAAAAAGAAGGCAGAATCATCAGAGAGCTTTAGCGAGTGCATTGAAGCTAAATCGCACGCATTGCATGTGAAGCGTGCGCAATGCTTGTAAAGCGTGAGCCAAAAGGGTTGTTTTGGTGATTTCTTTAGTTTCAAGCCCTAAATCCAGTTTGAATGTTGTTTCTTGATCTAATAACACTCAATCAACATGAACAAGCCTTGATTTAGCTTCTGATGCATTTAGTTCCGGCACCGAATGGAGTCTTCAAAAGTTTTGAAGTTTTGGACTGTTGGAAGGGCATGATAGGCTTGTGCGTTGATGAATTAGCATTCATCAATGTCTGTGTATGTTCTAGGATGTCGTGTCTAGATGTCTAAGTGAGGGAGTAGGCTGCTAGGTGAGTATTGTCTTGAAAATACTTAGGTATATAGTTAATGATTGATAAAATACATACTTGGGTAGTAAAAGACTATACATCATGTCATTATTGGTAAGGCACAAGATTATATCACGATGTGTGGGCGGTCAGTAAAAGTCAATAACTCCGTAGGTTCACAAGACCCCAAGTACGGAGGGACTTCGCCGAACGCGTACACTATCGGGACTAGCCCGTGGCTATTTGTGTGATCCATAGATGGGTTGCATACGATATCTCGCGGCAAATATACAGCATGCGTAGTGCCTTTGAATGTGGATGTAACAATGATAAGCTAAGTTAGAAACAATGTAAGCACGACATGTTGAAGAGCATGAAGTGAACCTTAGAGTTGTGTTGGTTGAATAAAGATAATTGAATAATTTATGAACCATATGTTACAAACCATAATTAATTCATGGCTTGTACCTTTTACTATGTACATTTGTAATTACGTCGAATGCATGTTTGTTTTGTATTTGAGGATTCGAAGATGAACAGGTGGAACAAGAGTTCGACAAGGAACTTGAGGATGATATTGGATGCTATGCTATGCTTTTGTCATGCTTTATATTATCATAATCTATGTTGTAATTCATATTTCAGGATAATTTTGCATTTTATTTCAAGACTTATAAGTTAAGTTTGTATCTCTTTCTTTTATGACATCGTATCTTTGTAAGTGTGTAGTCTCGATTTTGTTAGATACCCTTCTATCTTTAGTATGGATGTTTTCTATTCTTGTTACTTTTATACAAAAAAATATACCCGAGTCATTTAGCTTCCGTTATTGCTAAACACGATACGACATTGTAGAGGCTTACGTATAATGCAGAATTAAATATATATTATACGTGCCAAATGGTTCGTTTTAGGATAAAGACTCTGTGTCCGGAAACGTGGCATTACAGTGTTAATGAGGGCTCCTGCGGCGGTCCTTGGACCATTGATGATGTTTTTTTGTTCCTTTTGTTATCATTGATTTTTTCTTTTGCTTTGTATTGTTTGTGGTCGGGGTGAAGCTTACGGCTCTATGTGCTTCTTCACCTTTTTTTTGTCAAGGGTTCTCTCTGAGGTCATGTCCTTGAGAAGCCAGTTTTTTTTTGTTTGTTTGTATTTAGTAGCTCAATTGTTTAGTTTCTTTGTTTGTGTCATCCGGGCGGTGCTCTGGTTCTATGTTGGTGTTTTCTGGTGTTAGTTCGGGTTTTGGATAAAATCTTTCATCTTTCGTGAAGAAAAATAAACTACTGCATTACATTAAGAGGGAAGAATGCAATGAAAGAACTAATACACAAAAGACCAAGATAAATGATATGCCATGATCGACCATCTGTAATTCCAAGACGAGTCTTTTCACAAGATTGCAAACCCAACTAGGAAATCAAATCCACCAAATACGTACACAAAGAAAACAAACTTTAAGGTTTCGTAAAAAGTATACATTGAGTTTTATGGATGCAAACACATTTAACTTCTAAGGGGAAGTAATTGAAGTACATGGGTTTCAAAATCTTCCTCTTGAGGTACGGTGTCCTGACCAAGTGTTTATGCCAGAACCAGGTTCTATTGGCGAGATCCATATATCCTTTTTTTCACAATAAAGCCTAATAAAACTAAATTCTTCAAGGTCTTCAAAAGAAGATGCCAACTCCATGAAAAGACATTACTTTTTTTTTTTCTCCATTAGTTTTCTCAACCTTTTGCAGTGGGGGCATTATATCATAACATAATAATGCCAATGGAAATATATGTCCAGGAACACCTTCAATGCCATTGAATCTGAACTTCTTAGAGTATCAATAGGGACAGAATTTATGGGAAAAGATTCTAATGGTAGACTTTACTAGATGTTTGGACGCAAGGCCAGATGCTTGTCCACGGGTATTAGCGAATATGAATCCGGAGTACACAAGGGAAATTCGGGTCATAAAGCTTCAACCTGCAAACAAAGCAACATCAAAAAGATTGCCAAAGGAGATAGTCACATGATGCTCCCTTCCTGCCTGCAATGCCCCGTTTCAGAGAATACAACTTTTTTTAGATGAAACAACCTTTTTAAGATGCAAACTAGTGCCCAAACTTGGCTTTTGGAGTAATGGTGCCCAGAATTAGAAGAATATCCAATGTGTACCACCAT
Organism: Gentiana straminea; assembly: GCA_036785695.1. Classification (NCBI taxonomy): domain Eukaryota; kingdom Viridiplantae; phylum Streptophyta; class Magnoliopsida; order Gentianales; family Gentianaceae; genus Gentiana; species Gentiana straminea. The sequence goes on along the minus strand of JAVUPR010000224.1, from coordinate 4,296,668 downwards.
AGCATATAGATCGTAGTTCAATTCAGCCTGTAAAAATAGGACAAAACATTAATATCACTTCAAAAAAGATGAGAACATAATTCAAGAAACACCTTTGTAATGATAGAATACTCACATTTTGAGTTTGAGAACCAGCAGTATAATCCGACACGTCCAACTCTAATGGAAATGCTACAAGTTTATCAATCTTCTCCACAAAACAGCCATTACTTTTAAATCTTATGAAATGAAACACAGCAACAAAAGGTGTCTGGTCCAACATTAGCTGCTTTTCAACAGAAGGATTCAGCTTCTTTACAATTCTCACACGTGAATTCCGTATCTGAATCCTCAATCCATTCCACCCTAGTGAAAGACTTCGAAGCACCAGGGAGTGTGTTTGCATCCTCGATCTCTAAACTAACGTCATCTAAAAGATCGTAAGTATCTATGAGACAAGAAGTAAGGGAAAACGAATTGTTATTCAGCCAATATGTCGAACATGTTATGTGCGGATGAGAAAATAAGCTGTAAGGAGAAAGAAATCATTAGATTATAGATGTAGGCATGAAAATACGCCGGAACTGAGGAATAGAAGCCAAATTGAAGATTTTAACGAAATATAGTGTTTATGTGCTAGCTATTACCTCTACTATGCCTTACCTGGAATACGTTGAGTGTGAATACTGAATAGATAGACACAAAATCATAGTAATGCAAGCGATAGAAAACCGGATGAAATAGAAAGAGCAAGAATGATATATCAATCAAGAAAATGAGAGGCCTCCTCAATCTTGTACAGTTGTACTTTTCAGTGGACCCAACATTTACGTTGGAAAAGACGACAAAATGAGGGACATCATCAAAAGAAGTGTTTTTGCAGAAAACATAGCCGTTATGGAAAAAGAGTGATAAAAGCTTTCACCTTTATTCTATATCTCTTTATTGTAATTGATTCTGCACTTTTGTTTTCCACGTTATGGAAAATACCGCCGTTCGGGGAAAACGATAAGCAAAAGCATCATTTAATTAATTTTTGCCACAAAAACTGAGTCGAAATTTGTAGATTTCGGAAACATACAAGGACAAAAAAAAAAAAAAAAAAGTCCCAATTTCATTTCAGATTCTATATGGTTTCTAGTTGTGTTTCTTGGCTTCATGTGCTTCCATTTCAATAATTAGAGACGAAAATAACTAACACATAGCATAAAGGGAAAAATAAATAAAAATCCATCGTAGAGTACCTCTACACGGAGGCCTAGGATAATTGATATGCCATGATCAACGACCAGTAGTTCTATCCAGAGTCCTTCCACGGGAATTTTTGAATCCAAATGCATTCTTGTTGATTTGGTTAAGACAATCTCAGGAGGAATGACCTCCGGCTGATTTTCGTCAGTATTTGTGTCCGGATTTGCTCCCTTATATAGATGGGCGGAGCTACAAAGACCTGATGGGGAGCTCGTACCCCTATTTTTGGAAATTACTAAAATGCCCATTGGAATAGTAATATCATAAGGAATTACAGATATGTTGTTGTTCTCTCTTAAAGCTAAATTTTTATGTATCGTGGTCTTACTTTCTCTAAACTTCAATAAAGTAGGGGTTTGATTCCCCTTGTTATCATTTATTCTTTTTTCCAATCTTTCATTTTTTCTACCCTTTTTTAAACTCTATTTTATTAGCCAATGTCTTTATTCACTTATTCATTATTTACCCGTTTATTTAGTAATAATAGTCATCACTCTCCTAATATTAAAAAAGTATGTGTGTTTTTGTTTTTTTTTTTTTTTTTGTTATTTGATTTTTTAAGGAACATCTACTATTTAGCATTATACTTTGAATAATTTCTTTGTCAACTGAAATCATGCCTTGTATATCTTTTATTTGTTGAGTTATATTTACTAAAAACATTTCTCACCATATAGAAAGTATAAATACAGATACAAAATCAGTTTTGTTGTCATAGTTTAGTCAATCAAAAAAAGAAATTTACTTTTCCCACACTCAATAAATATTTATTTTCAGTATACTACTTCCGTTCTAAAATAAATTATGTAGTTGCCAAACAAATTTGTTCTATTTTATATGAGGCAGTTACATTTTCAATACATCATTATGTTTCTTCCTACATCTAACATTTTAAATTAATGAGTGAGGAAAAAAATTTGTATTAATTATAGTGTTGGGTTTTTAGTCATTTTGGAATTACAATTAAAGTATTAACTCACCTCCTTAATATGTGTGTTTTGCCAGATGCATCAGTAATTTTGAAACTGATGAACTATTTAGAATCAGGGGCCCAAATATGTATTGCAGAGAAGGAAGAGGAATTGCGCAAGTGGCGGGAGTCATCTAACTATACGGTTCAGCTGGAGTGGAGTCTTATTGATCAAATAGACCGGTGACGATGGAATAGTAGTATTGGTGGCAGCGGAGTAGGAGTGAGTGGGTGGCTATGTCGGATCGGAACACAAGATACATTATAAGGATATTAGTATTATAGTTGTTATATATTATCTGTAATTATTGTATAAGGCTGTACTTGTAATTATATCATATCTTGGGCTTCTTGTATGTGTGTATATAGGATTTTACCGTACTCCCAATCAATCAACAGAAAACATTTTCCACCAATTATTCTAGCATGGTATCAGAGCATTGAGACTCTTGTCTCCCGGTCCCGTTTTTTCTCTTTTCCCTTTACGTATTTTTCAGCCTTTCTGTCCGAAAACTATCGTCCTAGCCAAGGAAACCATCTTCCTCCTCCATCAATCAGTGTCATCCTTCTGCTCCTGTTCGCCACTATCCGCCATTTTTCAAATTATTTTCCACTGGCCCTTCTTTTTTCAGCTTTTACGTTCATCTTTCCCCTCCTCTTTCTTCTTTCCCGCCCTCATACATCTTCCCTCAAAGTAGCCTTTTTTTTGGGGAATGAGGGAGAATGACAGAAGTATTTCATCAATTGAGTAGAAGGACAGTCTTTTGAAACTTTTGCATAAAGGACAAAACTATTTACTCACTGTCGAAATTCACTTGTGTTTGAAATTCACTATTTAAGTTCACTGCCGAAATTCACTGCGGAAATTCACTAATTTTCAAAATTCATTGTCGAAACTCACTGATTTCGGGATTCACTGTCGAAATTCACTGATTTCGGGATTCACTGGGGAGATTCCCTGATTTTCGGGATTCACTGTTTGTCCTTCTTGCTATAAAAATTATGCAGCTGTCCTTCTCCCTATAAAACAATATGTAGTTGTCATGTTACTTAAAAATATTCCAGATTGTGTCCTTATCCCTAATTTCCCTTTTTTTTACGGCAACATGACTCAGCAATGATTATAAGGTTGTTTACGGAATGTTTTTGTAAGGGGCTTCACTAAGTCGCTTGGTATATTTATCTTTAATTAGCCAAAACAAATGATTATAATATATATAAAAAAAGCCAAAAAGTCATCTTGCTTTATTTTTCCCCTCTCAGCATCGACAGTGCTATCAGCCTCGACCTTATCTAGGCAAATGTCAATTCTGTAGTGTCCATGGTCATTCTGCCAAACGCTGTCCGACTTATCCGCTCTCTCAGCACGTGCATGGTCTCCGCTCCATTGCTCCTGCCCCTCGACTGCCTCCTCATGAAAATCTCTCTTATGACACTTCTCTGATGTGGATGCTTGATAGTGGTTCTTCTCAACACATGACTTGTGATCTCATCACGCTGTCTCCTCATGAACTTTATATTGTACTGATCATATTACTATTCATGATGGTCATTCTTTATCTATTTCACATTTTTGTTCTACATCTATTTCTAGTGCTCAATCATTGTTTACTTCATCCAATGTGCTGTGTGTGCCCACTATTCCCAACATTTACGGTTTGTTTCAAAATTTTGTTGTGATAATTTCGTTGCCATTGAATTCTTATCTGATTCCTTCCTTGTGAAGGACTCAAAGACAGGAACATGTCTCCATTAGGGACATGCCATAGATGGTGTCTATTCCTAGTCCAATTATATTCATTTCACTTTTTCAGTTAATAAAGCCTCTACATGCACATGGCATCATGAATGTGGACATGATTCATTTTTTATTATTCAACATCTAGTTCGGAATTACTGTGAAGACTTATCTTCTGTTCACTCATCTCCTTGTGACGCTTGTCTACGTACTAAAAGTCTTTGTTTACCTTTTTCTAATTCTACTTTACAATCATCCCAACCCCTTGAGATTATTTTTCTGATGTTTGGACCTCCCCCATTTATTCTGTTGATGGATATAAATATTATGTGATCTTTGTAGACCACTTTACTCGCTACATTTGGATATACCCCTTGATACGCACTACTAGAATTTCCCGGATTTGTGACGAATTTTTGTGTCGAAAACTGTTCATCACAAATTTCCGACAATATTGCTACGAATTAGCGACAAACCACATAATTTTTTTTTTTGCAATAAATAGGGACAAAATTGTGACAAAATATGTACATGGCAAAATGTATGTGGCTATTTTGTCACAAATCTTTGCGCCAAATTCGGGCGCCATAATTTGTGAGAATTCTCGTGACAAACGGCTTGGTCGCCAAATGTCTTCGTTGCTAATCTACCACTAACCGACATACCTGTCCACATAGCAAAATTGTCACATATTTTCCACAAAATTGCTACGAATTAGCGACAAACCGCGTAATTCTTTTTTTTGCAATAAATTGAGACAACGTTGTGACAAAATATATACGTGGAAAAATGTATGTGACTGTTTTGTCACAAATCTTCGCGCCAAATTCGGGCGCCATAATTTATGAGAATTATGTGACAAATTGGCTTGGTCATAAAAGTCTTCGTTACTAATCTGACGCTAACCGTCATATCTGTCCACATCGCAAAATTGTCACATATCTTCGACAATATAGCTACAAATTTCCCGGGTTTGTGATGAAAATTTGTGATTAAAATGGTTTGTCACTAATTCGCGACATCATTGCTACAAATTAGTGAAAAAACATAAAAAGATTATTTTTATAAAAGAATTGCGACGGTATTGTGACAAAATATATACGTGACAAAAGACCGGTGTTATACTTCTTCGTATATTATATAAATATATAATGAACTTAATTTTGAATTTCAAATACATATAATGTACAAAAATTGACTTGGGTATAACCCAAAGATTATCGACATTGGATGTTTGGGCCGAATTCGGGTCAAAATGGTCAAAAGGGCCAAATCGGTACAAGCTCGTACACGTTTTGGGCCAAAAGAGGTCAAAATGGTCATGCGGGCCGGATCGGTACAAGCCCGTTGTGGGTCTTTAGCTTACCGAAGTTCAATCCCGAGGTTCATATTGAGTTGTGATTCAAACTCGAGGTTCGTTATTGAGTAGTAATTTCAAACCCGGGGTTCGTTATTTATTCGGTTAAAACCCGAGGTTCATTAGTGAGTTTATGATGTGAAACCCAATGTTCGTTAGTGAGTTAATGATTCGAAGCCGAGGTTCATTAGTTAGTCAAGAGTTAATGATTTGAAACTTGAGGTGTGTTAGTGAGTTAGTGATTCGAAACTCGAGATTCGTTCTTGAGTTCATGATATGAAACCCGAGGTTCATTAGTTAGCTAGCATGAGTTAATGAGTTGAAACCCTGGTTCGTTAGTGAGTTAATGATTTGAAACCCGGGGTTACTACTGAAAAACCGCGTGTTTGATGACAAAAATTGGATGACGGGAGGGTAAATCCGTCATTAAATGATAGTTTTAATGAGAGGAGGACAATTTTGATGACCGACTACTATTTCCTATCATTGTTGATGCAAAATTCCTCTCATTATAAATAAATTAAAAAAATCCTGTCATTATTTCATTTTTTATTTTTATAATGTTTGTCCTAATATCTACCCAAACATTTCTTTTTTAATAAAAACATATATCAATAATAAAGAAAATCCTCCATATGTTCTGTATCTCTCAAAACCTAAACTCAAAACCTAAATTAAGCACCCTCTTCCGCCGTTTCTCTGTTTTGTTGTTCCCGTTGCTCCTCCGCTCCTCCGCTCCTTCATTCCTTATTATACCTAAGGCGGATGTCATGAATCGATGACTGAAACCAATTTCTACTGAGACGGAACCGATTCCAAGCTTAGGCTCTCTTGAAGAGACGTCACAAAAGTATAATCGACAATGTTGTCCCGTGGTGGGCATCGAGGGTCTTTCTCTCAAAGACAAGCGTGGTTTAAGTCTGAACACCGGTCGGCAGTGGACAGAGGAGCTTTATTCTTGTTGGCAAGTTAGATCAATTAATGCTTCTGTATTTTCAATTCTATGGTTTTCAGATTTTTTCATGTTTTGTGTGTTTTGAGCCGTTTAGTTCAAGGAAGAAACGAGTTGCGATTTTGGTTGTTTCATATAGAATTCTGATTTTTATTCCTGCCTTTGTGTCAGAATGGCGTGGGAAATAAACCTAATTTGACTGTTAGCATGGATGCAGATGAAGAAAAGCACATTCTTTATGAAAAAGCAGAGGTGATGTAATATAAACAGTCAGTACTAGTTGTGTACTTAACCACCAAGTATTAGTCGCTTGTTGGGTTAATTGGATGATAAAATTTAACCTAGAAGATAACAATTTGTGTAACTTTACGTAGGACGTTATATATTAGGCATTCTCCTCTTAATCTAGTCATAGTCTTCTAGGGACCCCTGATGGTTGAGGGGAGAGGGCGGCTATGGGTTTGAGATGTATTACGATGATGGTGTCGGGTTGAGTTTGAGACCCTTACCGGTGAGTATTTCGCAATTTCTACTAGGGTCGGGTTTTGACAGGATTTGAGATCAATAAACTCTGATTGACGCCAATGGGATCGGTAGAATCGACAATCCACTTGTTTCAAAATCGTCGAATAAATCGATGCTATAAATCGTGGTAAATGATAATTACATAGCAAATGAATCACTCTATGTTGTTTGTAAAGAGGTGTTTGAATTAGGCTCCCGAGTTCGTGAAATGCCCTATGTTTTGTAACACTATTTTATTTCAGTTTAGTGTTTGTGCATATTTTCCTTCTAACATTTTTAAGTTTTTAATTTACTTGTTAATGTTTTTCAATATCAAATACAGCTTTATTAGACATGTTATTGCTGATTTTTCAAATGCATCAATATTGAGAAGCATGGTATGAAAAGCAGAAAAGGGTTAATAGATAGGTGTGTGCAGATGCTGTTGAGATCTTGCTGCCTATCTAAACATTCAAGAGTGATACATGTACAAGAAATGTTTTGCCGTGTGAGCGAGCAGTTTACAGGGTGTTTCTTCATTGGTATACCGGTGAAAGTATGGACGGAATGGAGTTGATCAACTGAAGTTGAGAGTAATATGAACTTTTTGTTCGCGGGTTATCAGCATTATCAAGACGCGACGGCAGATGAAGATGGGTATGATTATGAGGATGATGAGTAAGAGGCTTAGGAGGTTTAAGTGAATGGTTAAAGCTGCTTCCGGTGTGGATATGGTAAGTGGTTGGGCTTACTGTTTGTTTTCCTAGTTGAATATCTGTTTATTTTGGTTGTCATTTAACTGCTATAGTAGCATTTGTGTGTTGTTGTTTGTTTTGTTTAAGCTTGTAAAAAACACTCATCTGAATTATTGACTTATTTGGAGTAGTTAAAAATTGGTATCAGTTGTAAAACCATTCACTATCAAATCTATGCAGTGTCAAATATTGATGTGCTGAATATCTTCAGACAATGTACATGCGTTGGTACAACAAATGATCAGACTTTTATTTCAGGTATCCGTTTTTCTGTCAGGCTGTTTTTTTTTGTTGCTTCAATGTTACTTATTTCATTATATGCGTTGTTTTCCTTTCAAGCTTAATAGACACATGTAGTCTATTGCAGATGCATATTTTCTATAAAAGTAGTAAGTCATGGTATACAGATGCATGCATTCTACTTAATATTTTTTTATTTATAGGTTTTCTTTCAAAGTGTTCGGTTCTCTTGCATGCATTTAGAATTTTACAGTAAAATTGTTTTCTACTTTGTTTTTTTCTTCTTTAAAATGGTTATGCTTTGTTTTTGTGGTTTTTTCAAACCAACGATTATACTCAATATTGGATTAAAAGAATAGTTCATGGACATCATACTAAATTTGCAGCCATGTGTTTATCTGAAGAGTAGTTGCTGTTTATTTTGTGTACACAAGGTGATACTTTTATACATGATACACGTTTCTTTGTTGCATGTCCACTTTACCCCTTACCTACATCGTATCCTTTGTAAATGGTGGTAGTATCATCAACATTTTAAGTTTCGTTTGAATTTTTTTAGCAAAAGGAAGAAATCAAATTATTAAGCCTGATAGGTAAGATTAAAGTCATCAACACAGTCTGGTTCAGACATATGCTTGTCATTCCTTGTGTCCAGGTCTTACTTTAGATCTGTCTTTAGGTCATGCTTGATGTCCAGCCCTGCTACATTTGTTTGATCTGGATGAGGTCAGTCCAGGTATGTCCCGGACATGTTTAGACTTTTCCAGGTATGTCCATGACCTATAGGACAGTTCTGGTGCATTATAATGTTGTTTGGTTAAGTCTCTCTCTCTCTCTCTTCAGCCTTGTTTAAGAACCGTGCTCTAAGTTATTTTAAGGATTTAATAGAAGCTCTAATTTGAACTGTGGAAGCTATATACGAGGACCTTGTGACCAATTCAGCTTTTTTCAGGAGAAATTCAACAGTTTTGACGTCGAGGGTACCGGGTAGAGATCAATGGCTGTGAAGGAGAATTGTCCAAGTTGGTTTAAGAAATCTTTGTCTACTACTAATATCACTTTAATGCTTCTCCTTAGGACCTTTTAATATCTATTATGAAGCTTGGACATGTAGTAATAACATGAAATGCTATTGATTATGTGAATATCTTTTTTCCGAGTGTTCGTATGACTCTTTTTACCGTGCAGGTCGAGTCTGAAAGCTAAGGTCCTAAGGAGACATTAAATTTTAGCAATTACCATAACCACTCTAAGTGAACACTTCGACTGTTTCTTTGGTTTTGTAAGAGTGCTGCATAAGTTGGTTTGATTCAAAATGCATTGAGTGTCTTTAGAAATGATCACTACACTTAATTTGAAGAAGTCACGAATTTTTCATTCTTTGCTTTCTTGTGTACATGTGTCTTCTTCTTAGGCTGAGATATTTGGCCCCTTTGTTTGTCAAGAATATGACATCGATTTCTTCCCATGAAACTATGATTGTGGGATCTCAAATATCCGTGGGACTCGTAGTTCCATGTGGAACCTACGAATTATTATTCTCGAAAGGGTTGGCATTGTTTTACGGTTCCCGAGAGGTACATGTTCCTTTCTATAACTCTTTTATTAAATTGTTAGTGTTTTCTCTCCTTTATCCTAGTTTGTTGAGTTTCCCAATGATACCATTCATTTCCAAGTACCGTCCTTTTCTTTTCTTTTAGCTTCCCTCTTTTGTTTTTGCTAAATTCGACATTTGAAGATTACCTACTTTGGTCGGGTACTTTGTTGCGAGAGAATGTTCTTGATGGAGTTACTTTTGGGTGGCCAAGGCGTCGAGGTTTAAAGAAGCGATGACGGGTGTCCTATTATATCTTAGGAACAAAGGTACCCGGATTCCGGATGATATCTTGAAAGAGGCCACGGTGGACATGTACCGGCGGTGCAAGTGAGATCATCATGATTTCAAACAAGTTCTTCATAATGTTTAACAACATCGTCAAGAATCTGAGTGGGATGCAAAACTCAAGACACTTTTAGAGACGATTGCTCGTTCACAAGATTGAGATGTTTTCGGTGATAAAACCAATAGTCTCTTGTATTTGTCCGTTGACCATGAATAATATTGATTTCATGTTTTGAAATGCTATTTGACTCAATTATGAATAATATGATTTGCTTCATTTTCATGATCATGGAAGTGTTTTGATTATTTATGCCAATGAAACGTTTTTTTAAGAGAACATTTATATTATTGAATATAATTTTTGTAAATAATAAATATAGTAAAAATGTAAAATATAAATTTTGTTACAAAGTCATTGCAAAATTAATGCAAAAGTGTATGGAATAATTGTCACATTTTTATCACTAAATTTGGTACCAAAATTGTCACATGAATTCATCACATAATAATCACTAAAATTTTGTCACAATTTTATCGTAAACAATCGTCACAAATTCATATCAAATTTGTCGATATGGTTATCACTATTTCATAAAAAACATTGGTTACAAAATTGTCGTATTTTTTTGTTGTACATTTGTCGCTATTTTATGAAGCAACTTTGATACAACACTCCATCACAAACTTATCGGAAAATTTTGTCACACATCCGTTGCAAAATATAATTTTTGTTGCAGATTGATCACTAAATTTTTTGTCATATCTATGTCACAAAGTATGACTTTCGGCACAATTTTGTCACAAAACTTAGTGATAAGGTTGATTTCGACTCAAAAATTTGCAACGGGGTGTTCTGTGACGGAAATATGATTCGTCACTGATTCGTCACAAACGAGCGTTAGTGACAAATTTGTGACGAAAACCGCCGTCACAAATCCGAGAAATTCTAGTAGTGACGTAAATCTGATGTCTCATCTGTCTTTTTGAAAAGTTTGTTCCGTATGTTGAAAATCATTTTTCCACTACTCTCAAAGTCCTGTACTCTGACAAGGGCACGTAATTCATTTCCCTCCGCCCTTATCTCTCCACCCATGGTATATCTCATCAAACATACCCCCACATACTCCCCAACATAATGGTATCTTTGAGCGTCACCTCTATATTGTCGAAAATCCCCTAGCCCTCATTCGGCATGCATCTATTCCTCTCACTTACTTGTCTTATGATGTTAACACCACCGTCTATTTGAACATTCGCATGCCCACTCGCACCCTTGCTATGCTTTCCCCTAATGAAAATTGTTCTCCACTCATCCCAACTATTCCAAACTTCGAGTTTTTCGATGTCTCTATTATCCATGGGCCAAACCTTACACCTCCCCCAAACTGTAATCCAACTCTATTTCCTGTGTTTTCCTCGGCTATTCTCTTACACAAAGTGACTATCTATGCTATGATCTGGCCACACAGCATCTGTATGTCTCTCGAGATGTTCGGTTCGATGAGAATGATTTCTTATTTGAAGCGCAACCCACTCATGATTCTAACCCTTATCCCTCCTTATTCCTTGCTTCTATTCACGATCCTTCTCCACCATCAACCCCATCTGAGCCTACCTCCCCCTTTCCCCGTTCTCATCCTCCTCTCCTCACTCCCTACCTAAACGTCCTATGTTTACTCGTGCTTGTTACCAAATTTATACACCTCATTTCATCCTCAACCTTACCGCCCAACTGGATTCTTGACTCTTAGATAATGTGCCTATTACATTAAATAGGCTCTTAAGTGTCTCATTGGCATCAAGCTATGTATGATGAATTTGATGCTCTCGTTTGCAATTGCACGTGGTCCTTAGTGCCTTATGATCACTCTCTTAATGTTGTTGGCAACATGTGGATTTTTAGGATTAAGTGTAATTCTGATGGCACGATTGAGCCTTAAAACGGTTGGCTCATTGCCAAATGATTTAAGCAATGTTCTAGTATTGAGTACTTTGAGACGTTTAGTCCGGTGCTTAAACCCATTACGGTTCGCCTGGTCCTCAGTATTGTTGTTTCTCTTGGTTGGTGTCTTCGTCAATTAGATGTGAAAATGTTTTTTTGCAGGGTACTCTTACGGATGATGTTTACATGGCCCTACCTTCTGGCTTTGAAGACACTGATCACCCTCGGTTTATTTGTAAATTTTGCACAAGGCTATTTATAGGCTGAAACAAGCCCTCCTCGGGCGTGGTATCTTGAGTTACACACATTTATACTCTCCCTTAGAATCTATAATTCTATGGCTGACTCTTCACTTTTTATTTATCGCTCAACTACGCTCACTACTGTATTACTTGTGTGTGTAGATTATCTTTTCATTACAGGGTCCTCTCCGGAACCTATTCAGTTTATCATCAATCAGTTGGGCATACAGTTATTCATTAAAGATTTGGGCTCTTTGTCATACTTTCTCGATGTGGAGGTCACTCCCAAACACACAGGCTTATTGTTGACTTAGACTAAATACATCTCGGACTTGTGATGAGACCGTATTTTATGGGATTTTCTGTTATTATATATCTATTTTGTCGGGAGATGTTTTGTTTCGGGTATGTTTTTGATGATTTTTAGGTTTTAAGAGTTCGGAAGAGATGATGGAGGAATTCTGGATATATAGAGCAATGTTCGATAGTTTTGTGGGAGAATGGAAGAAAGCGTCATTTCAAGAATTGTGAATTTCAGTTTTCGCCTTTGTCGGGATCCCGACTATTAAAGAGAAGAAAAAGTCTTTTGAAGCCAACCGTGGATTTTCTCTCGATAGACACATTGGGTTTTTATTATTGAAATGTCCCGTTTAATATTATTATTATTATTATTATTATTATTATGTAGGATTTTTAGGACTTAGGCTTGGCCCATTTGTTAGTTTCTTAGTTCTAGTATACGTGAGCAGCAACAAGTATAAAGGATGGGACGTATATATTATTATAGAATATATATTTGCTGGAAGGAGAGAACAGAGACCTGCGCATGATCATATCGCCGGCAAGTTTCTGGCACTTTTCATTCATGTAATAAAAGCACTATATTACTCTTTTGTTTTGTTTTGCTTTTATTTTATTTATTTATTATGATTAGTTAAATTTCATATTCCATTTATTTGATTATTAAACCCTCGATTTCATGTGATTATGAGTTCTAAATGTTTTCCTTCTCGTTTGATTATTAGTATTTGTTTATTTTCTGATTTTAATGGATATAGGGTTAGAATAATTCGTTTAGTTGTTGGCGCGCGATGATTATGCGATTATTTTGATTTAGTTTCAAAATCCATCTTAGGCGGTTGCCATAAAAGATTATATTTTTAGTGGTAAACAACACATTTCTTGCCGGTTCGTAGCCCGTACAATTCCCTATTGTGAAAATAGATAATGCTATGGTTAAAATTAAGCCGGTTGTATTAATACCTAGTAGTTGGGTCTCTCTAATCTTTAAGGCTGTTATGTCACCAAACTCCGGGCGGTCGTTGCGGGTGTGCCATAATTAGGGTTTAATTAGCGGCGGTTGTCCTAATTAACAAATTTAGGAGAGATTGGTTGATTCACGGTCATGGTCAACTATAACCAGTTTATTAATAATTTAACGAGTCATACTTGAATCGATGATCAATCGTAGGAATCGAGGGGGAAACGATTAATTGACTGGAACTTTTCTTCATTTATTTTTCTTTTCTTCGTAGAAAATTAGATAAAAACAAAAATATATTTTATTTTACAAAGTTTAGGAGAAATAAATCCACCGTTCTCTGTGGGTTCGACCCCTACTTCCACTATACTAGCTATAAGGGTAGTAGGTGAATTATTTTTGGTGGTTTGACGACCCACCATATTTTGGCGCCGTTGCCGGGGAACGGTGCTAAGTGGTTTATTTCATTTAGAATTTTGTATATAGTTTCTTTTTGTGGTGTTATGTGTTTCCTTGTTTGCAAGCATGTCAGGTTACCACTACGCAACTCCTATGGCGAATTGTGATGTGTGTGGATGCCGGGTGAATAATTCATATGAGGAGAGATGTTATCCTAGTGAGCCAAGTTATCCAGATTGGAGCTATGGTGAATCACATTCTCAACCATCTAGTGAACTTGAAAGTCCGATACCTTGTTCAAATGAATCTCTTGAAGCCATGATGCAGTCTCTTACTTCCAATCTAACGCAAATGCTCCGAAAAGCTAATGTAGAGTTTCTACAAGAAATTGGGCAAGAGATTTCACAGTTCAGAGAAGAGCAAAGTGCATGGGTTCAAAATATGCAAGGTAAATTTGACGAGCTGAAAACTGAAGTGGATTGGCTTAAGCTACCGAAGTTACAAACATCATCTCCTATCATATTGTATGATGATGAAGACGATTGTCCCATGATTGATCCAACACCAGAGATCGATGATGCTGATGACCAAGAAAATGATGGAGAAATTCACTCGGGGTTGGAGAAGTTAACGGATAATGCGTCTAATCATGAAGAAAATCATCCGGAGGAAGTCACATTTATGGAGCCGTTGAAGCCAAAAAGTGTTGAGGTAATTGTGGAAATGCGAGTGAGCAAGAAGGAAGTGGTCTTCCCACTCGATCATTATATCTTGAACTGGGATGTGGAGGCCCCTAATCCCATTTTTCTTTTTTTGGGAAGATACTTCATAAAAGTGCCTAGAGCCAAGGCATGACTGATTCTTCCTGTAGAAGATATAGATGGCTTGCTTACTGAGTATGCAAGGAAGAATCATGAAAGAAAAACTATTCCATTTGACAATGGATAGCTGAGGTAAGTATGTCTAGCTAAAGACATTAAAGAAAGGCGCTTGTTGGGAGGCAACCCAATTAAAATAAATTTGGTAATTTTGTTTTGTTTTTTTGTTTTCAATTAATAAGTGAAAAAAATGATTTGCTCTTTTGGTGGAGACTTTTGTCCAGTCTTGCAGGTGAAGAGCTGAATTCTATAAAGAAAAAGAAAGGTGTTTGTTGGGAAGCAACCCAATGAGGCGTGGTAAATGGCTATGAATCAAAGGTTGGGAAGATGGTGTGCATTTTCTATGGTTTGAGGATGGTTTAAATTGAGGAGAAAATTTGTTGAGCTAGTTAAAGAATAAACATGTCAATGGATTTTAAAATATAAAAATTCTGGAAAGCTCAAATGCGAAATGGTAGGATCCTACCACTTTGCAGTTGAGGATTTCTAGATTTTAAAAGGCTGCTGGAAAGGTCACAGAAGGAATGGTAGGATCCTACCGTTCCTGAAATGAGAAATCCGGCATGCTTTTATAAGGTACTAGCTTACTTTCAAAATAGTGGGATCCTACCCGTTTTTCATACTTTCTTGGATAATAAATGTTACCCACCCTCCTTCCGCCCTTCATCTACTCCATCCACATGTGACAACTTCAAATCCGGAATATGTTCCGGCATATTTCCCTCTCGCACCACCCCGGAGCCATTGATGATGAATTCCAAGGTTTATTTTTCACTGTCCCATGGTCTGACTTGTAATGTATTCTCATTGTTGGTCCCAGAGAAGGGTGAAACTATAGTCAGAGGGGGGTGAATGACTATAGTGGAGTTTCAAAAAAATTTCTCTTATTTAAAAGCTTTTGGGCAGCGGATAAGTCCCTTCTTACTACGTTGTTTTCAAATCAGTGTAGACAGTCACGGATGTAAGTTATGATGTAGGCTAAATAAATAAATGCGGTAAGGTAATTTGCGAAATTAAATTGACACAAGGCTTATAGTGGTTCAGGGTGGTGTAATCCCTTAATCCACTCTTCTCCTGTGATGATTGGAGGAATTCACTATTGTTTTCACAGATACAATAGTATGATTGTCCTTGGCTTCCCAAGCTTCACAATCTACAAGACTATCACTCCTTGACTGCAAGAGCTTCAGTGATTCAGTCTTCCTTTTGCTACTCCTTGAGATCAAAATCCTTAAACAGCTATCACATATTCAACTCCTTCTCAGATTGCCTCTGATTCAGTTGCTTCAGTTTGATGTGAATGTGATTCACACACTTGCTTGATCAATCTCAGTTCTGAGTATGACTTTGTAGTTCTGATACTTGAGTTGATCACTAGATATATCTTTGTATGTTCGAGAGAAGGCTTTTCAAATTGACGAGTTTACTTGCTTTTTTAATCGTTGTTTTCTTTTTTCTCGTCAATGCCTTCTATTTATAGCCTTGAATAACCTTGGTTTTTGAAATTCCGTCCGTTGGCTATATTAATGAGGGAATAATCCTTGATTTTATTCTTGATTCCCCCTTAATTGTATTCTCCTTGATTTCGGTGATCGGATTCTTTCTTCAAACGTATAGCGAGAAAATCCGTCCTTGATTGATCCTTTAATGATTGTGCATTTAATGCATGATCTCTTTGAATCTTCAACGTATATTAAATATGATCTTGTAAGTGTCTCTTCACCGTTTGTAGAACGGTCGAGTGAGCCTTCGACTTAGTTGTTAGTTCTTTCTTCGCTGTTTTGTTTTCTCTTTGCCGAAAGTCAGTGTACTCAGCCGATTCACTGTTTTCTTCTTTGTTCTAGTTTTTGAAGAGTCTTTGTACTTCACTGATCCTTGATTTGGGTGAGCCAGTGTACACCATATTTGAATATTGAGTTTCACCACTTAAAACATAACTTAGACTTATCCAAGGTCATCACAGACTTCCTTGGTTATAAGTCATACCATAATGTCTTCATATATTCTCTGCTGGTGCTTGGCTGGCTTTACTTTGCCGAATATCTGTTTTTGCTTTGCCATCCTACCAACTAGTACAGTACTTGTCGACTTAACTTATACAACTTGTCAGACCCTAAGTAAAGACTTATACAGAGAATTCTAACTTATTTCAGGCTTGCTATAACAGCTAGTATGGCCATCATCAAAACATAACAAAATGTTCCTAACAATTTCCCCCTTTTTGATGATGTCAAAACCCTCATAAGCCTGATCATAAGTAATCAAAATTTTCATAATACACAACAGATTAAAAACTCAACAATTTTATTCATCCATCATATGGCAATAAGATATTGCATCTTTTTATTTAAACTGACAAAGGCAAATGATAAGATAAATTGAATTAAGCAACAGGTAACTGGTTTACTTCTTCATTTCTTCAAACCTGATGCCCTTGCCTTTGCTGTCCTCGCCTTTGCTGTGCCCTTTCTCTTTCCACTGGAGCTTTCAGGCTTTGAGTTACCTTCCCCCTTTGTGGCAGCATCAAAACGTGCCTCGGGTGCACGCAATTGCTTTGCATCGGACTCGGGGAGAGGGCCATACTTTCTCTCCGGTATTTTGTTGTTGGCCTCACCAACTTTGAGGAGAAAGTCCGGTTGCTTGCCGAGATGCTCCATGATCTCATCCGGATGCTGAATTTTGGATGTGTGAGCATTGAGGGTGTCCACCAATGGCTTGAGATTGTTGTCAACCGTCTCGGCATGGAATTCAAGATTGGTTTGGACATGGTGAGGGATGAGGTGTTGTAAGTTGCAAATTAAGTTCCCTTGTCTCTCCATGACCTCATCTTGGATTTTGATATGGGCGATGAGGGCCTCAATCTTGTGATTGAAGGAGGTTGCTTCACTCCTTAAGGCATTCTTCGATTTTGCCTCTTTGTAGTATTGCCTTTCTATGTCCACAATGAGGGGTTGAATGTCCGGATTGAAAACTCTTTACGGATCAATTTCTTCTGGTGCCACATGGGCATCCTCTTCATCCTCATTACTTTCATTCTCAACATCTTCACCTTGCTTCTCCTCATTTTCTACTTCAACTTCTTGCTCTTCCTTTTCCTCTTCTTCCTTTGCATTTTGTGCTTCTTCTTTTTCTTCCATCTGATCTTGTTTTGCCTCATTAGACACAGGGTCATTTAGAGGTTGTTGTTGAGTGTGACTGCTTCATCTACCACTGTTCCCCCTTGTGCAATTGTGGGGGAGTTGACAAGTTCGGCTGAGTGAGCTTTATCAGCTGGCTCACTTGGCTGGTTGTCAACTTTGCCTATGCTTTTGAAAAGCACTTCTTGGAGAGTCAGTTCATCATCAGAAATCCCCAAATCTTCTTGATTTGTTTCAGGATTTCCTCCTTCTGAGTGGTCATCCTCCGACTCATCCCCTTCATCTTGTATCTCCCCCTCATCAGATGAAGTGAGTTTGTATCCTTCTTCACCTTCCTCCCGGGTAGGTGACTTCCTCTTCTTTGCGTTTCTTCTTCTGTTCTTTGCGTCATCACCGATTTTCACGAGCTCATTCAAATTCTTTGGTGTCGGGCATATTGGTCTCCTCTTGTGCTGTTGAGATCGGTTCTTCGTCCCACTCCCCGATCTACGCCTTCGAGCTGCTTTCTTTTGCTCCCGGCTATGGGTTTGGGTTTTAAGGAAGCCTTGATGTAAGTAAACATCGTCTTTGATTTGTGTGGAGGCGCAAATTTGTGGGTTGTACTTTCAGGCGATTGAACAAATGTTGAAGAGGGAACCCATATGATTTCCTCTCCCGAAATCACCCTTTTTTCTGCAAACCCTTGCCCTGGTGCAGTGATAGATAGATCGATTTCCTTTTGAATCTGATCCTTCATTCGATTGAACACAAATGTTGCCCAGTCAAATTTGATGCGATTGTAGATTATGGCCATCAGGATAATTCGTACCTCAGTCAGGTTTTCCATTGACCCTTTTTTGCCTTCAATATTTTTGGTGATAACCGGTGCAAACTCAGCAAACGGAAGTTTGAGCGTTGATCTGGGTAGATTGTATGTTTTGCTGGTTTTCTTTGGACTTTTGGCTATCTCAGTCCAGAACTTTGCAATGTCAGTTGTCACAAGCTTGACATTAGCCGGTCCTTTCAATGGAAGGTGCAGGTAACGGTTGAGTGCACCTGGCGTGATGATTATTTCTCTTCCAAAGATTGAGCTTTGGATGCGATCAACTTCAGTCTTCTTTGTGCTGGGCACAAACTTGGCGTTTTTCCAAAATGCTATCAGATTTTCATAGCAGATTCCAGTTATTGGAGGATTTAGAAAGGTCATCAACCCCAAATTCGAGCAGCAATCAACCAAACGTTGAGCTTTTGAGTCATTATCACAAAATGAGAGATAGTGCTCAGGTTTGAAAAACGAGCCGGTGATGATAGATTTTTCATAGTATTTTTCAGTAGCAGTGATTTGGGAGGATGAAGCCATTGATAAGTAGAGGAAGATTAGAAGAAAATATTGTGAGGTTTCAGAGAGAAAAAGTAGGGTTTGTAATTTGCAGGAAAGCGTAAAGATTTCTGAAAATCTCTAAGTCTTGTTTTTATAGTGTGATTTGGGTAGTGTGAACGTGGTTTTGAATATGGAAGGATTTTGTGGCATAATGGCGTGATTTTGTGTATGAAAATAGCGATATTAGAGTGGAATGGGGGTGTGGTTTGAGGCAAGTAATGATAGAGCCCGGGAATCGAGGAGTTTATAATTCGAAAAATAATAATTACCTCCATGATCATAAGTTGATCGCCACGTGTGTACAGAATAATCCTCCATAATTTCCTTATTCTCTACGTGTAATCAGAATTGATTTTGTTCACACTTTTAATTTGTCCAAGTCTTTATTTCGGTGAAGTGCCTTCGCTGGTCACTTAGCCGTTCCAATAGGTTTTTCACTGAGCTGCTCCATGTAACTGTTCCTAACAATCGGTTAAGTTACCTTCGGCCGGATACCGGTGCCTTACTTGCCGCATCTCTGTAACGGCACGGGTCGTACCGATTAATGAAGTCACTTAGCCGATTACTCCAGTTAGCCGCTTTTTGATACTTATTCAATTTCAATCATTCCTAACTCAGTTCTTAGTTTACTAAATCTTTCATAACTGAGTGGTTTAGTGAAGATGTCAGCCAATTGATCTTCAGTGGGTATGTGTTTTAGGATGACATCCCTCTTTTCAACATGGTCTCTGATAAAATGATGCCTCACATCTATGTGCTTTGTTCTTGAATGCAATACTGGATTTTCTGTAATAGATATTGCACTTGTATTATCACACATGATTGGAATTGTTTTCTCTTCCACTCCATAGTCCCTTAGTTGTTGTCTTATCCAAAGTACTTGTGCACAACGGCTACGATGCTATATATTACGCTTCGGTTTGTTGATGTAGATATGGAGTTTTGCTTTTCTTGAACCAAGAGACTAGTCTGGTCCCTAGCATTTGGCATGTACCAGAGGTGCTTTTTCTATCTATTTTGCATCCAGCATAGTCGAGTCGAGTATGATATCAATGTAAATCCTTCATCTTTTGGATACCAAATACCAACATTTATAGTGTTTTTCAAGTATTTGATTATCCTTTTAGGCGCTTAGAAGATGTGATTCTTTTGGTTGAGCTTGAAATCTTGCACACACTCCTACTGCAAATGCTATGTCAGGTCCGCTTGCAGTTAAGTATAATAATGATCCAATAATTCCTCTATACATTTTCTGATCAACATATTTTCCTCCTTCATCTTTTACAAGTATGACTATGGCACACATTGGTGTGTCTACTGTGCCACTTGTATCCATCCCATACTTGTATATCAAATCTCTTGTATACTTGGCTTGACTAATGAAAATGCCATCCTTCATTTGCTTTACTTGAAGGCCAAGGAAGTAGTTTAATTCTCCCATCATGCTCATCTGAAATTTGCTCTTCATTAGGTTTGCAAATTTCTCACACAGTTTTTCATCCTCTGATCCAAAGATTATGTCATCAACATAGATTTGTACTAGCAATGTGCTTGCTCCTTCCTCCGGTTGAATAGAGTCTTGTCAATAGTTCCTTTGTTGAATCCATTCTTGATCATAAATTGTGATAGTGTTTCATACCAGGCTCTAGGTGCCTGTTTGAGGCCATAGAGGGCCTTCTTGAGTTTGTATACTTTGTCTTCTTTTCCTTTAATTTGAAATCCAGGGGGTTGTTCTACATAAACTTCTTCTTCCAAAAGTCCATTTAGGAATGCACTCTTTACATCCATTTGATAGACTTTGAAGTCTTTGTGTGCAGCAAATGCTAGAAAGAGTCTAATTGCTTCCAATCTTGCTACTGGTGCAAATGTTTCATCATAATCTATTCCTTCAGCTTGGGAATAGCCTTTTGCAACTAGCCTTGCTTTGTTTCTGACAACAGTTCCTTGCTCATCCATCTTGTTCCTGAATACCCATTTTGCACCAATGATGTTGGCCATTTCAGGTCTGTCAACAAGTTCCCAGACTTCATTTCTTTCAAATTCATTTAGTTCTTCTTGCATGGCTGTGATCCAATCTGCATCTTGGATTGCATCATCTATGGTCTTGGGTTCCACTTGTGATAGAAAGCAAGTTAGCATGTGCTCCAGGTTGTCTTACGGTTCGACTCTGTGTGAATATCTCCAATGACTTGTTCTTCAGGATGGTCTCTTAGCCAATTTAGATCTGGTTGAAGTTGATCTTCACTTGGTGCTTCCATACCTTCATCTTGAGCATGAACTTCAACTTCGGTGCTTCATCTTGTTGTATTGATATGTGGCTCCTCTTGATCTTTAAAATGATGATTCGGGATAGTAGTTGGTATGGTTGCATTTGTATAGATTTCTCTCTGTGGTGCTTTCTCTTCTTGATCTTGAAGATCTTCACCATTTGTATTTGGTTCATCAAAAACCACATGTATTGATTCTTCAATCACCAAAGTTCTTTTATGGAGTACTCGAATGCTTTGTCTTTGGTGTCGAGTATCCCATGAAGATTGCTTCATCGACCTTCTCATCAAAGGTATGCGGTGATTCTGTTTAAGACAAAACATTTTGATCCAAACATATGAAAATATGAGATATTGGGTTTTCTACCATTCCATATTTCATATGGAGTCTTTTCATGATGTTTGTTGATGATTGATCTGTTTTGTGTATGGCATCTTGTGTTTGTTTTTCTTGACCCAAAATCTCTTTGGTAAGCATGCTTCTGCTATCATTGTCTGTTGCTTCCTTGATGGTTCTGTTTCTTCTTTCTGCTACACCATTTTGTTGTGGAGTTCTGCTGCGAGATAGTTGATGTAACACTCCATTTTCTTCACAATAGGTTCTGATAATTTCATTTAGAAATTCAGTGCCTCTATCTGATCTGATCTTGATAATCTTTAGCTATTTTTCATTTTGGAGTCTTCTCAGCAAATCTGGCAGCTTCTTGAGTGTTTCTTTCTTCTTGTTCATGAAAATGGTCTAGGTGTACTTTGAGAAGTCATCCACCACTACAAGAGTGTATTTCTTACCACTCACACTTACTGGTGTGACCGGGTCCAAACAGTCCATGTGCAATAGATGTAGAACTCTTGTTGTAGATTGATGAGGCTTTGACTTGAATGAGCTTTTTACTTATTTTCCTTTCGACAAGCATCACATAGACTCTCTTTCTTGAATGTGATCTACTGGCAGGCCTTCAACTAAATTGCTCCTTGATAGTTTGTTGATGGTCTTGAAATTCGGGTGATTTAATCTTCATGCCAAATCCGGCTTGTTGATTGTTTATTCTTGACAAGTAGACATGTTTCTGCCTTGGTGTTCTCCGATCCACCACATACATGTTGTCTTGTCTTCTACACTGCAAGACCTACTTGTGTTGGTTTGATTGTGAATCACTTTGCATCCTTCTTTGTTGAAGTGCACATTGTAGCCTTTGTCACGGAATTGACCGATGCTCATCGATTGAAGTTAAGTCCCTTGACATATGCCACATTTTGAATCTTTAGATTGTTCTTGAGTATTGTGCCTTCCCCCTTAATCTTGCCGGGGTTTTCTTTACCTCCAAATGTGACTTTGGGTCCATCAAAAGCTTTGAAATCGGTGAGCCATTTCTTGTTTCTTGTCATGTGTCGGAACATCCACCGTCTATGTACCGGACATCCTACAAAACAGTTAATTAAATTTAGGTACCCAACACTTGTTTGGGTCCATACTGTTAGCAATCATGCCTCCCATACCAAGGGTGTATCCAAAGGGTCTTCTTTTTGGATAATTGAAGTCATCAACTTCATATGTGTAAGGCATGGCAGAATAGCTTCTAGTATTTTTACTGAAGGTATTCTGATACTTTTCTCCACCTTTTGGTGCATTTACATCCTTCTTCACTTTCCAATATGCAGTGGGAAACCTTTCTTGCTTCATGTGTCTAGGAACAGATTGGTTTTTCTTAAACACATGATGCATTTTGTGGAATGGTTTCCTCTTGTATTTTGGAGGTACAACATTCCAATCTTCCTCTGAAGGATAGAGTCTGCCTTTTCCTTTCAGATGGCTGTAGTTCTTGATTGACTGGAATGAGGATTTAGTTTGCTGTTTCACTACACTGCTTGGGTTTTGACTTTACCGGAACAGGATGATCTGTTGGAACCATGGTCTGTCCCTTTCTAAATTTTGGTCCACTAGTGGTCCTGAATTTAGAATGGTGTTTACCATTATTCCTACTTTCATCCTGACTGTTGTAGCCAAGACCAGATCTGGATCCAAACCTTTTTGGGGGTTTGTAAGCTGGTGCTTTTAGTGGTGCAGTGGATACCTTCACTGGTGAGGAGATTTTCTTAACTGATCTTTTAGTAACAGATGTATGACCATCTGCTTTTTGTTGATCATTTAAGTGGGTCTCCTTACTAGTTAATTCAGCTTTTGCTTCATCCAGCTCTTTCTTTAACCTCTTATTCTCTTTTCTTAGATCCTTGCATTCCTTTTCCAGAATTTCATGATTCTTTTCAATTTCATCAAATTTAGTCATGAGATTTTGGACTAGGTCTGATGTATCTAATGGGAGACTAGAGGATTGTGCAGTGTTAGATGTGGATGCATTAGATGAAGAACAGGAACTAGATGTTACCTCAGTTTCATCTGATTCTTTAGCCATTAAACATAGGCTTATTTCCTCAGTGTCTGAGCTATCACTTTTATCTTCATCCAATTCTTTGGTCATGAGGCATAGGCATGCCTTTTCATTTTCTGAGCTGTCTTCTTCATCACTATCATCTGAGTCATTATCAGATGAATCTTCATGCTTTTCACTGCTGGATTTTGCCTTAAGTGCCTTCTTGCTCTTTCTCTTTTCAGATGCTCTGTATTTCTTTTTTTCATCATCTTTGTCATTTTCTTCAGGATAATCAGCCTTGAAGTGACCTCTCTTATTGCAGTTGAAACATCTGTATTCATCATCTTTCTTCTTCATGTCTCTGTTTGAGCTTGACTTTTTGTTTGATGATGAATTTCCTTTGAATGGCTTCTTTTTAAACTTGTCAAAACGTTTAACTAATAAAGCTACCTGTTCTTTTAGTTCTTGTGTCTCTTTGCTGATGCATTCGGAAAAGTTACTTTGCTGGGGTGCAGCTAATGCAGTGATTTTGTGTGTCTCTGCCGGAGCACCATCTTCGCCGTTTAATTCGAATTCATGAGCTTTTAATTGGGACATCAGTGTCAGAGTGTCAGTGCTTGCAGATTTGTTGTTCCTCGATTCGATGTTATGATCTTCCATCTTTCGGGTAGTCCTCTCAAGATCTTCAAGCATACTTCTTTACGCGGATATATGTGTCCAAGTTTGTTGTAATTCACGATGATGCTTGAGAATCATTTGTCCATTTGATCAATGGATTCACCAGTCTTCATTTTAAAGTTCTCAAATTTCTGTTTTGCAACAGATAATTTGTTTTCTTTAACTGCTTCTGATCCTTCATTTATCAATGATAGCTTGTCCCACATCTCCTTTGCTATTTTGCAGTCTTTAATTCTCATGAACATGTTGCTGTCTAGGGTCTTCAAGATCATGTCTTTTGCAACATAGTCCAGATTTGCTCTTCTCCTGTCATCATTGGTCCAATCCTTTTTATGTTTGTCAATTTCCTTTCCTTGATCTCGCTCTGTGCTTACCACCGTAGTGATTGTGATTGGTCCATCATTGATTACATCCAAGCATCTCTTCATGAGTTGCTTTGCAAGATGAGATAGCATTCTTATTTTATATTCATCAAAATTGTTAACATTAAAAACGGTACTTTTGACAAGAAGTTTGAGGAATCCATCGGTGCAATTGAAGATATAAATGTTAGTGTATGAAAAACTCGGATTTGAAAACTACTTTGAAAATATGTGATCTCCTTGTTACCGAAATTAGATCGAACGGGTTCGATACTAGGAACAACTTTGCTCCGATACCAATTGTTGGTCCCGAGAGAAGGGTGAAACTATAGTCAGAGGGGGGGGAGGGTGAATGACTACAGTGGAGTTTCAAAAACTTTTCTCTTATTTAAAAGCTTTTGGGCAGCGGATAAGTCCCTTCTTACTACGTTGTTTTCAAATCAGTGTAGACAGTCACAGATGTAAGTTATGATGTAGGCTAAATAAATAAATGCTGTAAAGTAAATTGCAGAAATTAAATTGACACAAGGCTTATAGTGGTTCAGGGTGGTGTAATCCCTTAATCCACTCTTCTCCTGTGATGATTGGAGGAATTCACTATTGTTTTCACAGATACAATATTATGATTGTCCTTGGCTTCCCAAGCTTCACAATCTACAAGACTATCACTCCTTGACCGCAACGGCTTCGGTGATTCGGTCTTCCTTTTCTTTGCTCCTTGAGATCAAAATCCTTCAACGACTATCACGAGATTCAACTCCTTCTCGGATTGCCTCGATTCGGTTGCTTCGAGTTTGATGTGAATGTGATTCACACACTTGCTTGATCAATCTCGGTTCGAGTATGACTTTGTAGTTCGATACTTGAGTTGATCACTAGATATATCTTTGTAAGTTCGAGAGAAGACTTTTCAAATTGACAGAGTTTCTGCTTTTAATCGTTGTTTTCTTTTTCTGTCAATGCCTTCTATTTATAGCCTTGAATAACCTTGGTTTTTGAAATTCCGTCTATTGGCTATATTAATGAGGGATAATCCTTGATTTTATTCTTGATTCCCCCTTAATTGTATTCTCCTTGATTTCAGTGATCGGATTCTTTCTTCAAACGTATAGCAGAAAATCCGTCCTTGATTGATCCTTTAATGATTGTGCATTTAATGCATGATCTGCTGAATCTTCAACGTATATTAAATCTGATCTTGTAAGTGTCTCTTCACCGTTTGTAGAACGGTCGAGTGAGCCTTCTGACTTAGCCGTTAGTTCTTTCTTCGCTGTTTTGTTTTCTCTTTGCCGAAAGTCAGTGTACTCAGCCGATTCACTGTTTTCTTCTTTGTTCTAGTTTTTGAAAAGTCTTTGTACTTCACCGATCCTTGATTTGGGTGAGACCAGTGTACACCATATTTGAATATTGAGTTTCATCACTTAAAACATAACTTAGACTTATCCAAGGTCATCACAGACTTCCTTGGTTATAAGTCAGACCATAATGTCTTCATATCTTCTCTGTTGGTGCTTGGCTGGCTTTACTTTGCCGAATATCTGTTTTTGCTTTGCCGTCCTACCAACTAGTACAGTACTTGTCTGACTTAACTTATACAACTTGTCAGACCCTAAGTAAAGACTTATACAGAGAATTCTAACTTATTTCAGGCTTGCTATAACAGCTAGTATGGCTATCATCAAAACATAACAAAATGTTCCTAACACTCATCCTTTACATTTTATTTTATTTTTATTCCATATTTAGACTAGTATTTGTTCCATATCATGCATACCATGTTAGATGCATCTCGTGACATATTTTGCATTCTTCCTTCCACTTTCACCATACATTGTGGACAATGTATGATTTAAGTGTGGGGGATCTTTTCATGCATTTACATATTATAATTGCACCGTTAAGACATTTTAGGACCTCTTAAGCACCGAGAATGCCTTTGATGACACTTTACCAACTTTTTTTCATTTAAATCTCATGTGAAGTAAAAATAATTAAATTGTAATTGATGAATGCAAGCACACACTTTTGTTGATACACACTCACCTTATATCACTTGTTTGTGAACTGTGGAGGTAAAATAATTGAGCCCTAACAAAAAGCCACTTAAAAGTGAGGATTTCACTTAGCCAAAGAGCGCGCTCACTCATGTTTTCCTTTGAGTGGTATCCACATAGTCCAATGTCATTCTAGAATTTGCGTTGACATTCATTTCGAAACCACATTTTTTTCAGGTTCAATGCACTTAAATGATTGAGGCACCTAGGATTTAACCCCTTCCAGACCCACTTTTGTTGGCCTTACCATATTTAATACCCCTTAGTGAACCCCGTCTATCCTGGACCCTTTCTTTGATTAAACTCTAGAAATTAAACATATGGCCTTTTTTCTTACGATATCCTTTTTTTTGTTGACCCTATTGTCATGAGATTGTATGAATAATTGCATGAAAAGTTCCAGTCAATTAATCGTTTCTCCCTCGATTCCTACGATTGATCATCGATTCAAGTATGACTCGTTAAATTATTAATAAACTGGTAATAGTTGACCACGACCGTGAATCAACCAATCTCTCCTAAATTCGTTAGTTAGGACAACCCCCACTAATTAAACCCTAATTATGGCACACCCCGCAACGACCGTCTGGAGTTTGGTGACATAACAACCTTAAAGATTAGAGAGACCCAACTACTAGGTATTAATCCAACCGGCTTAATTTTAACCATAGCATTATCTATTTTCACAACAGGGAATTCTTCAGGCTACGAACCGGCAAGAAATGTGTTGTTTATCACTAAAAATCTAATCTTTTATAGCAACCGCCTAAGATGGATTTTGGTACTAGATCAAAATAATCGTTTAATCATCGCGTGCCAACAACTAAACGAATAATTCTAATCCTATATCCGTGAAATCAGAAAATTGACAAATACTAAAAATCAAACGAGGAGAAAAACATTCAGATCTCACAATCACATGAAATCGAGGGTTCAATAATCAATTAACTGAAATAGAAAATTTAGCTAATCATAATAAATAAATAAAATAAAAGCAAAACAAAACAAAAGAGTAATATAGTGCTTTTATTACATGAAGGAAGAGTGCCAGAAACTTGCCGGCGATATGATCATGCGCAGGTCTCTGTTCTCTCCTTCCAGCAAAAATATATTCTATAATAATATATACGTCCCATCCTTTATACTTGCTGCTGCTCACGTATACTAGTACTAAGAAACTAACAAATGGGCCAAGCCCAAGTCTTAAAAATCCTACAGAATAATAATAATAGTAATAATAATAATAAACGGATCATTTCAATAATAAAAACCCAATGTGTCTATCGAGAGAAAATCCACGGTTGGCTTCGACAGACATAGTCGGGGATCTGAAACTCTGAACTCTTTAAAAACCGCTTCTCTTCCATCTTCCACAAAATTTTATAAGTGCAGAAATCTTTCATTATCCCTCACGAGCTCTTAAAACCTGAAAATCAACTAAAACATGCTCAATGCAGTGCATCTCCCGACAAAATAGATATAAAATAAGCACATAAAACACCACAAAATATGGACTCATCAACTTGCTTCATCATGTTAATATGCTGGACTCTATCATGTTTCCCCTCCTCTTACTCCGGGCGCCATTTCTGTTTTGCACGCTTCGGCTGCACCTCATCCCTATGTTACTTAGTTTCAACAGGTTATGGGGGACCTTCATTATCATAAGTTTACTCATCCGGACATTGAATATGCCGTCAACAAGCTTTCTCAATATATGCACTCCTCTACTATTCTTCATTGGATTTTGTCAAATGCGTTTTGAGATATTTAGCAAGTACGGCTCTTCATGGCTTGCAACTATTTTCCAGACCACATTTGACTTGCATGATTTTTTTTATGCTGATTGCGGTGGCAATAGAAATGTTGATTATTCATCCACGAGTGCGCATCTGGTGTTTTTGGGTCGTAATTTGGTTTCTTGGAGTTCCAAGATGCAATCGAATACTGCTCGGTCTTCCTCTTAGGAAGAATATTGCTCTGTTTCCTCCACTACTGCTGAGTTATCTTGGGCAGGTTTAACAGACAAACCGACAAACGGACTACAAGAAAAGTGTACTTTTACGGCATACATTTATGGCATGCCTTTAAGAACACCATAAATATTGACATTTTACGGCGTGCTTTAACATGTATGTCGTAAATTTGTGTTGAATTGAGTGCACTTAAGACTTCCATTTATGATTTCTACGCGACACAACAAGAAAAATATGTTATTGTGTTACACTTTTAGCCGCGCATTGTAAATCTGTTGCTATATTTGCCACACTTCGATGTTGTTTGCCACAATAGCCCAAAATATCCATTAAAAAATTCTTTCTTTTTTTCCATTCGATGTTTTTTCCGTCATTCGATGTTCTCGGGTAAAAGGGGACCTGGTACTCCGAAGGAATGTGGTCAACAGACAGGGCCCACAGGGTTTGCTAGATCCAATATAGGAAGGTCCTTACAAAGTAGTCAAGGTGCATGGAAAAGGCACCTATCAATTAGCTGATTCCAATTGCAAGACCATTCTTAGAAGTTGGCATGCTAACAACCTGCGAAAATTCTATCCCGGAAACAGGTTCCAAGGACACCATCTTTTGTTAATATTATTTCGATTTATTTCAGCTCTATTGCTTTCAATAAAATCATGTTGCTCCCACCATGTAAAGATTAAAGTATGCTTAGACATCTTTTGTAATATGTTTACTGATATTTCACATAGTAACGTGAGAAGTCAGTCGGACCTAGCCCTGCTTGCCGTAACCTAAAGACGAGAACTCAGTCTAACCTGGCCCTGCTTGTCCCAAACACATTAACGTGGGAAGTCATTCCAACCTGGCCCGGCTCACCGTAAACAAAAGACGAGAAGTCAGCTTACCTTACCCTTCACGTTAAAACATATCAATGCGAGAACTCGGTCGACCTGGCCCTACTCGCCCTGAAACTAAAAACTAAAAGTCAAGTCTAACCTGACCTTGCTCATTTAAATGCATTAGCGCAAGAAATTCTGATCTGGCCCAGTTTAGATCTCTAAAAACTTACATGAGGTTAGTATACTCACAACTTGACTAGCTATCTGATCGGATTTAAGCCTCTGAGGTCCGAGCTACATACGCTGGGTTTGGCCTATATATAAACAACATACTAACACAAGCATGCCATCCAAACCACTCTTAGTATAGCATACTGGGGCAATGATACCTCACGAATATGGAAGTACCCCACCATTGATTACTTAATGGAAATTACCCAAAATATGGCTTTCATTAGCAAACGGTGAAAGTTACAATAAATTTACAACCAAAATTTCAAAATGACAAATAACACAGTTCATGCGTAAAAAAGTCTGGCCGTTAGGGGTCTGACCCTGTCATGAACCGGGAGCCGAACTCGAGGGTTCACCACCGACAGAAGGTTGGCATGAGACTCCAACAGCAATATACTTAGCCACGAGATCCACCCCTGCATGGAACTCCTTCACTCGGATGGAATCCATCGTGTCTGCACCAGGCGTATACAGCTTCTGGTGGGCCAGATTGTCAATAAGAAGCTCAGGAAAATAGGCCTTGCAGTCACCCACTCCCAACACATAACTGTAGGATGTAATATCGCAAGATGGATCAAAGATCCACCCGATTACGCAACGGAATAAATACCAGATCTACATCTAAACAAACAAAATACATGAATAATAAATCTAACCTACGAGGGGGTTAGATTACCAACCTTTTTCTGGTGCAAAATGCCAAGAACATGGTCAATCCAAACCGAGCTAGTTGAGAGCCTAGTTGAGAAGCCAAAGTCTTCCAACGCGTGTCTCCAAGCACCACCAGGTGGATGGTGTTTCAAGCCGCCGGACCTCCTCGATATGCTACCTTAGAAAACCCGAAGTTTTCTAAAACTCAAAACCCTTAGTAAATAGCCGAAAATTCTAGGCTATGTTACTACCAATATTTCGTATGATGACTTGTGATTTTAGGCTTAAGAGTACTCTCTTTATATAGGGGAGAAATCCTTGTCCTCCAAGGCATTATTTAATTAATACAAAATCAATCAAAATAATCATTTTCCTTAAAAAGATAAATCTAGAATATTCCTAAATTAATTAGGATAAATAAAAGATTATCTTTTCCTTAAATTATTTAAAAAATAAATAATTTAGTCACATGTCTTATTATTTATCAAGAAAACTAATTTCCCAACAAATAATAATATACAAATTTCGGCCAAACCCTAAGGGAATAGGGCCACACGAAATTACCATTACATTGGGCCGAGTCCACGAAAAATTTCTTTCCATGTATTTAATTATCTAGTCCAACTAAATAATTAATCCACATATCTATTAAACAGTCCAATCCTACTGTTTAATTATAATTGAGGTGAAACGACGAGAAAACATATATGTTATATTAGGAGCCACATCGCGGACCGTGGACCCATATTCAGTAGCTACAATAAATTGAATAAAATTATTCGTCTGACTGAACAATAATATTCAATCTATTAATTCCGGGATTACACCACCATAAACCTTAAAATGAACTCTGCCGAATATAGATATAAACTTACACTCAACTATAAGTTATAAGGTGTCCACTGATATAATCATTACATGCGGATAAATCCTCTATAGACTGTTCATTTCGATTCGGGATATCTCCATAGACTCTTCTCGAAACATCTTATCCTTATTTACCATTAACCCCATAGTGATTAATTAGTTCATAACTAATATAATATGAACTGGCGCCATCGATCAGTTTCTAGGATTAACAAATAAGGGAACTGTCTGTCTACTTCCCAAGGGAAGGAATGGATTACATATCTGTGATAGCACGGACTACTTACTCATCCTAAAATAGAGCCAACGAGAAGTGTTGGACCACATACTATGAAGTGATCCTTACTAACGCATCAAACCCTACCCTAGTCTAAGCAGTCGTATGTGATCACCTCAGGATTGAGATTAATCCATATATGATCATCTTGTGATTCGATAAGATTTCTCGATCATGGAATTATATCGAGAACTCAAATCAAATCGGTCCAGCCCTATATGATTATCATCATATATAAATGCCCCACTAGGTACCCTATTACCGACAGTCCGGATAAGGCTTGTCACACCTAAAGTGTTATGGGCGCATTATTAGCAAATTAATCTTGAGACTGTACTCGGATTAATAAACGCTACGGACTAAGTTAATTTTAAGTACATCTCACTTACTCAATCCTCTTGTGTGTAGCCATACACTGAGTTATGTGATTACGTAAACGAGGTACTTAGGGTTTTTAGTAGTGTCTTAATTATAAGCGCACATGCATATAATAAGATGAATTATTAATTTCATAAAAACAATTAGATAATTGTCTTTCGGGCACTACACCTAACAATCTCCCACTTGTACGAAAGTCAAGTGGATTAATTGTTATAGAGCACACCCTCTATATCTATATCTACAACATTCTCCCACTTGCTCAAAACAAGTGAGACATATCCCCAAGATTCATACCCTCCAAGCGTATCTTTGTAATTCATCCTTCCAAGCACGACTGGAGTGTGCAGCAGCAGGGTAGGTCAGTGACCCGGCACATACTTAGAATCCGAATCCCATGTGACTTGGTACACTGATCAGGTAGGTTGGCGGATTGAGTCAATCTTTGGGATCGAAACGTCGTCTTTCCATCTAATCCGGTGGTACAATTTGAATATGCTTATGACCTCTAGTGATTGAAAAATCCTTATGAGCTACCTCTCCAATGTTTTCACAATGGAGTGGAATTGGCTTACTGGATAATACTTTATCACATGAGTAAACACTAAGACCGAGATCGATTTAACGATCATCCTCAATCTGACCTAAAGCCAGAATCAGTGTTGCCACTTATATTCTAGTTTGCACCTGAATATACTAGCATATTATTCCTCATTCTCCCGAAGAGACTTGGGGATTCACTAAACATCCAATTTAGTATTCATCCGTAGGTTTCGACAAGCATTCCTGAGAGGTAGGGTAGACTACATCGTTGAATGTTGCACTCCTCTATGCAAGAACATCTTAACTATTGAGATGGATGAATGGGATTGCCAATTGCTTATTTTCGAGAATTCAAGTGCGACAAATTCTTTAGAAAATAGCCCGATGGCATGTTAGCCCCTGACTTCAGATAACACACCCATGTTGTTTCCAACAGTTTCAGTGTTACCATTCACAAACACTAATCTACATACTACTTTACTAATATTGATGCCCGGTCTACGAAAGACTTATCAACATGCTGGTCAAGTCCACATATTAAAAAAAATATATGACTTTGAAATGACCTAGAGGTTTGCTTTAATCCGGAAAGGAAATAAGCTATGGCAGGCATCCTGCCAAAGGATCTTTTTGAATAAATTAAGATACCGTTAGTCTCGCAAAAAGGTCTTAGGGAATCACCCCTATTTTCTGCTTTGTAACGAATTTGTCATTTGTTTTTAGCTAAAATCCTTCTGTTCTGAATGAGTTCAGATTCCGTTGTTTGGCAAGGAAGTCTTATGGAATCACCCCTATTTCCCGCTTTCTGATGAAATCAAGCAATGCTGAGTGGTAAGAGAGAAATCACCCTTAAATTACTCAGCTTTACGTTGAAAATTAAACTTTCATGTTCATTCGACTCTTCTCCGTGTAGTTCCAATTACTCCCACTGGGCCTGAGATACTCAGGTGGTTCTACAAGAGTTTCAACAGAACTAGAGTATCAAACTCCATTCATAGGGTTATGGCTTTTAAACCAACCTCTATGATCAGGATCCTATACAGCCCACGAAGGACTATAGGTCATCAATCTACCCTATAGACCGTAAGGTCCTACAATGGGTAATGGACAAACCATACTCCCATTGCGTTCGGGGTGGCTTGATATACTGATCTAGTTTAGTAGTTTTTATTAGTGTTATCACCAACTGCAGTGTTGGATGTGGGCTGAACAAATCTGTTAGTAAGATCTTGAGTACAAATACTTCAAGATCCAAAGCTGTGATTCATAGACTTTATCAGACCGAGTTTGACAGTATAACCGTCATTCTCTGATCTTTCGAGTTTTACAATCAACCTTTACTCAATGTATTAAGATATTTCACGCTCTGAACGTGTATGCAAATTTCCAGTCCTACCTTCAAGCACTAAGTGCTAAATGTCTATATTTGCGGAAGTGGGGTGGACCGAATTCACTCCGTATCCACAAATGTGTAGGCATCTTCTAGATAGACTTCTCGGTTTCACATGATAATGTAAGCCGTTATTTTTGCAACTAATATCTTAAATGAGTTAAGCAGTGTATCGCAGCACATCATTAACTATATAAGGCAAATTTATGGTGTATCCCTTAGTGAAAACATTCCACTAGGAGGTAGGCCGAGCATCAGTCCCGAAGACTATGCGAAAGCCTATACTTGAGTATGGAATACTGTATCTCTGGTGAAATCAGAGATTCCTCCTAATATTTTGGATAAAATTATTGGAGTTTCGAGTAGTTGTTAGACTAGATGTCACTACTTGAAAAAGCTCCTACTAGCTTGTATCTTTCATATGACCCCAAAGGTCGATATGAACAAGCTATGTAACTTCTTTAAACCTATTACCCTTTCCCGATTGAAAGGAAACTTAGGCATTCTTCCTTTGAGACAGGGTTCCTTTGACTGGGAGATAGGAATCACCCTAAGCCAGTCTACAGATCTTGTTGTTAGGGAATATGCACTAATTAATAGTATATAAAGAAGTGTTTATCTAAATAAGGAAACCATTTGCGTTTATATTGTTTAAGATGTGTTATATATGCCTATTCAGCATTTCTTAGTGGTTCTGACTTTATCAAACAAAAGTCCGAGTCTTGGGTTCGTGCTACGAATGTTATATTCATCGTCAATAAGACAAACAAATTATCCTATTGAAAATGAATAGGATAATTATTCAGCATTTCTTAGTGGTTCTGACTTTATCAAACAAAAGTCCGAGTCTTGGGTTCGTGCTACGAATGTTATATTCATCGTCAATAAGACAAACAAATTATCCTATTGAAAATGAATATGTTCGTTCCAACGAATCCGAAAATAGAAAATGAATTTTCTATGATACTCAAGAATTGAATCCGAGATTCATTTCCTTATATCACTCCCACTAGTCTATCTGAAATAACGGCCCGTTGTCTATTTTATTCATGGTTTAATGCAAAGCTACCTAGTTCTTCCAAAGGACTTAGCTTTTGAGAAAATTGCTAAGGATGCATTGGTTAGTGATCCGAAACCACTTTCCTTATCCTCTAATTTCCAATTTATTAATTTTCCGGTTTAGCCTTAAAACTACTTAGTTTAGATGACTAACACGTATAAACATTCTTTCCCATTCTCGACTTTCCTTAAATGGAAACAGTCTTGAACTAGCGAGTTCGTTTGAGTAGACACTACTCTTGAGCGTGAGATGTCTAATGATAGTGTTACTAGCTTGGACTATTCGATTTTTCTAATCGACAAATTATAAGAGCAAAGCTCCCACTAGTTTATCGGTTCCAAATACCATCTAACTAGCGACACTTTGTATTTATGATTTTTCAAAGATTAGAACATCACCTAGAACTAAGGTCCCACTAGTTTAACAGTTCCAAATACTGTCTAACTTGCAATGATGTGTTCATGATGTTTCAAAGATTATAAAATCTCCAGAACTACGCTCCCACTAGTTTATCCGTTCCAAATACTGTCTAACTAGTAACGCTTTATTCTCATTTTTTCAATGAATGGAAAAAATCTTGTGCAGTCTATTACACATTTCTAATGATTCATAAAAAAACAATCATGAGACTAAGGCTCCCACTAGTTCATCGGTTCCAAATACCGTCTAACCAGCAAACACCTTATGTATGTTTTTCCAATTTTTCAATTAGAAATTTTTGCCGTGTAAATACACCTTTTAAAATTCACTATGTGAATTTATCTGATAGTCATATATCATCTTTTGTAAACTAAGTATGGTCATCTCTCGTTCAACACGAGTGACATCCGTGACATACCTAGACTATGTCACTTATGTTTTTAAAGGCTCAAGGGAAAAATCTCTTCCGTAAAATTAACTGCATTCTTTTGATAATTACAACGTACTCGTTTCTTCCACATTTTTAATGAAGTCTTATTACTAACAGTTTAGTAGCCTAGAGATTAAATTTGTAAAATAAACATGACAGGAAGTTATATTCAAAAAAAATATTTCACTACTAGATTTTTATTTTTGGAATAATAAACTTGTTAAAAGTCTATCCTACCATTCCAAGGATTTAATCTCACACCTCAGTGCCGCCATAGGGTCAGTCAAAGAGGCGACGATCAAACTGAGACAATCTCTCTCAATGATAAAACTTTGAGAATCAAACATCCCACGGGAATCATACATCCCGGTCCTTAATCATCGATTACCTTCCTTTTTCTAGCCTAAATATTTCGAAAATATCCATAAAGAGTGTGACCTACTATATCAGATCTCAAAGTATGCCCCGAGTATGCCACCGTAGGGTCGGTCAGTGACTCAACAAGTACCCAAAATCCTATCCTTTCGGAGACCAAGCCTTGAATTTTGATAGGGGTGAACAGCATCCATAGGGGGCCGAAATCAAAGCGGCTTGAGGCGTCACCCTTTTCTCACGTGCTTGCATCTATAGTAGAGGCCGTGGGGTTGGCTGTCGCCTTCCCCGCTCCCACTCAATAATATGAAAAAAGTGGTGGGTTTACTAATTACGATTTCGGTCATGACAATAAGAAACAATGAATCAAAGTACTCCGAACAGGGTCGGTTAAGTAGGCAAGCCTACGCCGTCTTGTTCATTGGAACATATGTGACAGTTCAGGCTAATCCGCTGTCGAACTACTGTAACATACATCACATGTGGAGGGGATTCGATTTTGCCGAAGCTCGGTTGAACTCGCCCAACCATGGTTAGACCATTTCCGAACCCATGTACTAAGATTTTCCGATTTCTAAATTGTCAACCAAAGCGTAATCTCGTTTCTGTTTAAGGTGGGTTCACCGATAAGCCATCACCGAAAACTAAACGATTTATTTAAGTGAGATTCACCGAGAATCCATCACTAAAATCGTAACGATTGACAAAACCCGGTTCCTCGGTTTTTATAATTAGTTACTTATTTTAATTAACTACCACATATTAATTAAAAAAAGCTTTTAATTAATTATACGAGTTATACATGTCTAATTTATTCGAAATAAACTAGCTACATGTATGCATTGGAGTGGATTCATGATATGATGCATGTCATGGCAATTTCCGGTTATATCACACAATTTTCGATCATACACGAAAAAAAAAAAAATCGGAAAAATAAACA
Source organism: Gentiana straminea (assembly GCA_036785695.1). NCBI lineage: Eukaryota > Viridiplantae > Streptophyta > Magnoliopsida > Gentianales > Gentianaceae > Gentiana > Gentiana straminea. The sequence continues at coordinate 4,259,729 of JAVUPR010000224.1, read as the reverse complement.
CCGAGATGGACTGTTGGTACCCCCGACTAACCTATTTTCTAAGGAAAAGTAAAACCTTAAACTATGTCTTCGTGTCTTGATCTTCAAATCTTGATCTCGAACCGTCGGATCACGAACCACGAACATCCGAGAGGAGAAAGACTTTTTAAATTAAATAAAACCAATTTATTATAAATAAATCCCTTTTCATAAAAAAAAATTTCATATTTCCGGCTGTTTATTAATTATTTTCCAGAAAATATATATATATATATATATATATTTTTTGTTGTCGGCATTTTAAAAAAAATTTAAAAAATAAATAAATAAAAAATTAATACAGCCGCTTATATTATCAAAACCCTAATCAAATAAGGTATTCAGCATTGGTGGCGACGGCGGTGTCACGATGAGTAAGTCTTTACTGCCCGCCCTTTTCATAAAAAAACAGGTTTTTCAGCTTACAGCGGCGCTCATTAAGCGACGCAACAGGCTGTTTCAGCCTTAAAAAAAAACTTTTTAGGGTTTTTAAGCGTTTCTCCTCATTCATACCTTGGGTTTCGCCTTGATCTTCATCTTTTCTTCAAGATCTTAATATTTCGAGCCTGGAATATATAAAATTACAATAAATCTTGCATCTTTTACATTATTTTCGATTGACATAAAGTAAATAAAAGTCTTATGCTCAATTGATACTAATCAAAAGAGCTACAAAATAGATCTACGGATAAACAATACCAACCCCAATCCATCTCTTCAACCACGACAATCACAAGGCAACATACATGAACTAAAAAAAAAGAAAAACAAGCTAACACATGCTTTTTCCACTCCTAGATCTAAAATTCACATACTTTGATTGATGATCAAAGGCTCTGATACCACTTGTAGGATGTAATATCGCCGGATTGATCAAAGATCCACCCGGTTTCGCAGAGGAATAAATACCAGATCTAGATCTAAACAAACAAAATACATGAATAGTAAATCTAAGCTACGAGGGTGTTAGATTAGCAACCTTTTTATGGTGCAAAACGGCAAGAACAAGGTCAATCCAAACCGAGCTAGTTGAGAGCCTAGTTGAGAAGCCAAAGTCTTCCAACGTGTGTATCCAAGCACCACCAAGTGGATGGTGTTTCAAGCCGCCGGACCTCCTCGATATGCAACCTTAGAAAACCCAAAGTTTTCTAAAACTCAAAACTATTAGTAAATAGCCGAAAATTCTAGGCTATGTTACTACCAATATTTCATATGATGACTTGTGATTTTAGGCTTAGGAGTACTCTCTTTATATAGGAGAGAAATCCTTGTCCTCCAAGGCATTGTTTAATTAATACAAAATCAATCAAAATAATCCTTTTCCTTAAATAAATCTTGAATATTCCTAAATTAATTAGGATAAATAAAAGATTTTCTTTTCCTTAAATTATTTAACAAATAAATAATTTAGTCACATGTCTTATTATTTATCAAGAAAAGTAATTTCCTAACAAATAATAATATACAAATTTCGGCCAAACCCTAAGGGAATAGGGCCACACGAAATTACCATCACATTGGGCCGAGTCCACGAAAAATTTCTTTTCCATGTATTTAATTATCTAGTCCAACTAAACAATTAATCCACATATCTATTAAACGAGTCAATCCAACTGTTTAATTATAATTGAGGTGAAACAACGAGAAAACGTATATGCTATATTAGGAGCCACGTCGGGGACCATGGACCCATATTCAGTAGCTACAATAAATTGAATAAAATTATTCGTCGACCAAACAATAATATTCAATCTATTAATTCCGGGATTACACCACCATAAACCCGAAACTGAACTCTGCCGAATATAGATATAAACTTACACTCAACTATGAGTTATAAGGTGTCCACTGATATAATCATTACATACGGATAAATTCTCCATAGACTGTTCATTTTGATTCAGGATATCTCCGTAGACCCTTCTTGAAACATCTTATCCTTATTTACCATTAACCCCATAGTGATCAATTAGTTCATAACTAATTTAATATGAACTGGCGCCATTGATATGTTTCTAGGATTAACAAATAAGGGAACTGTCAGGCTACTTCCCGAGGGAAGGAATGGATTCCATATCTATGATAGCACAAATAAGGGAACTGTCTGACTACGTACTCTTCCTAAAATAGAGCCAACGAGAAGTGTTGGACCACATACTATGAAGTGATCCTTACTAACGCATCAAACCCTACCCTAGTCTAAACAGTCATCTGTGATCACTGATAGCAAAATACTTAACTGCTAACTTTAACCCACAGAGTATCGGTTCAACGGTAGTATAGTGGTCACAAGATCGAATCCACATGGAGTAACAGTGAAGTACCAAAGTCACGTAGAACTTGGTTCTGGTCAATAGATAGTGGAAAGATTAACAACAAATGCAGAAATAACGATTACACTACTGGTTTTGCTTATATGATTAAAAAGCATAGTTTAACTACGATCCAGCGGGTTACTTTTACCCCACAAGAAAGACTCGACAAGGAGCATGTCTTAACCGACCTACCTATCTAATTCAGTTTATATGACATCCACGGGTGCCAACTCCCATTACGGTGTTAAGGTCGAACAACTCTCGCTTAACACCCAACGCCAGGCTAATCAACCCTCCCTTTAGAAAGCCAACTAACCTAACATGGTTTACCAAAATCTCGAGCCGCTCGGAAAACCGATGAAAACCTCACATAGGGCACAGTCCAAACAACTAGCTAGGTTGTCAATCTAACAACTAGGCTGTGTCTACGGGATGATCCTAAAACCTTATCCCACATCTCACGGCAAAATACATCTATAAGTTCAATGTGTGTGTGACAGTGAACTAGGTTGTCAATTTAATCAAAGCTATAATATTCATAAGAACATGTTTTAGAACGTGGATTAATCATACAAACGTTTAATTAAGCGCTACACTACTCCCGTCTAATCCCCCTTAGGGTTTTCGCTCGCTTTCACATAATTCGGCTACACAATGGATTAGCTACTCATGATGGAATTGAAAAATGAAATAATAATGAAATTAATAATCAAAGACATAATCAAATAATTGAAAGACAAAGAAATAATTACCATAAAAGAAGAAACATTGAATTGTGTGAAAATCTCCTTCAAAAGAAGAAATCTTAGATCACGAATCGAAAATCTAAGCTATGAAAGCTGCATAGAGTTGCTAGGAATTAAATCTATGATCTAAGGATTGAAACAACGTTTAAACTAAAGGAAATCGCCCTAAAATCGCCCCTAAGAAACCCTAAAACGTCTAAGTACTAAATAGATATCATATGGGATTGAAAAAGAGGGTTTTTATAGATTTTTGCCGCATCCCGACCGCGAACGGGCGTTTGTGGCAAGACAAACGCTTGTTTTCCTGAAAGGCCAACTCTCTGTATGAAAATTTGCTCCGTAAACGCTCGTTTGGAATGGCCAAATGCTAGTTTGACCTAAGCTTCAGTATTTTCATCATAACTTCACTTCTAGGGCTTCAAATGAGATTATTCAAAATGAGTTGGAAAGCTAGTTCAATCCTCTACAAATTTCATCAAGACAACTCTTCCTGAAAGTGTCTCCAAATGTGACCAAAATGCCCCTGAAGTGACTGGTTCAGATTTCGTCAATGATTCTTCACTCTTTTCTCCTCCTTGGCCCCAAATCTCGTTCTTTCTCGAGACTCTCTTCCTTATTCTCGACCTTATACATCAATCTAAGCCTGAAAACAAAGACACGAACACCAAGGCATAATATACATTGACAGAAACGTACCGAAATCCACATAAAACACGAGTTTTTAGGACGAAAACGTCATTAGTCTCGAAGCACGCATATAAGTGAATATCGTTCATATACTACCCATAATAGCCCAAAATAACCATGAATAACTCGTAAAAGGAGGTAATCGCATATAAGAAATACACTACAATTTGACTCCCATCAATCACCTCAGGATTGAGATTAATCCATATATGATCATCTTGTGATTCGATAAGACTTCTCGATCCCGGAATTATATAGAGAACTCAAATCAAATTGGTCCAGCCCTATATGATTATCATCATATATAAATGCCCCACTAGGTACCCTATTACCGATAGTCCGGATAAGACTGTCACACCTAAAGTGTTCTGGGCGCATTATTAGCAAATTAATCTTGAGAACCGTACTCAGAATAATAAACGCTACGGACTAAGTTAATTTTAAGTACATCTCAATAACTCAATCCTCTTGTGTATAGCCATACACTGAGTTATGTGATTACATAAACGAGGTACTTAGGGTTTTCAGTAGTGTCTTAATTATAAGCATACATGCATATAATAAGATGAATTATTAATTCTATCATAAAAATAATTAGATAATTATCTTTCGGGCCCTACACCTAACAATAAGTAGCCCTCACGGTAGGGCTCAACAGCCGCGTAACAGACCCGTTAAAGTCAGGAGAAGCCTTGTAGTCTCGGACAGCTTGGACAGAGGCCTCCTGAAGCCGAGTAGGGAAGGTTCTAACAGTGTCATCCAGGGTAAAGAGCTCACCTCAGATCTTCATGATATGTCGTTCCCACTCGGCCTCCCTCTCCAAGTGCTCATTCATGAACACTTGGAGACGCACGGCGTATTCCGATTTCAAATCTTCCATCTTCTTTGCCTGAGCATCTAACTGTTCCTCGAGTTCTTTTATCTTCTCATCATTGGACTTCGGATCAGAAGTCCTTTTCTCATGCTTGGCTGAGGGACGCGGAAGTCGGCAAGAAATCTCTTGGCCCACGATCCCTGTGCACACGCACCATACTGTAAAAATCATCTAATAAGGATAGGCACAAAAAGCGTAAAAGGGATGAGACTCACGAAATCTCATGTCCTCGAATCCTGCCTTAAGCAGCTCCAAATCAGATATTCTAGAAATCTTTAGTGCCGAAAGAGCCGAAGAAGGTGAGGAGCTAGGATCAACATCAGCCTCCTCCCTTCCTCGCTGCTCCTTAGGTGTAGGTCCTGGAGCATCCTAAACTTATGCTTGGAGAGATGTCTTTCCCGCTCCTTCCCTATCAAGAGTATCAGCTGCTAGACCTGACTCATGCTCTGTCCGGCTCCTCTTCTTGGGCCTCTCATCAGCCTCGATCTGCTCCGACCTGCGGCAAAAGGGCCTCCGGGTAAGGGGCTTCTCTTGCTCTTCCTCTCCCTTCTCCTACGTATCGTCTTGTACTAAAGGAGCTTCTTAAGAAGAAACTTTGATAGTGGGAGCGTCCGAACCTCTTCCAAGAGAATGAGGCCTCATCAAGGCGTCGTCGTCCAGCTCGGATAGAAAACGAGCTGTGTTGGCGTTCAGAGAGGATCCCAGGATCTGAGCCATGGGTTCATAGCCGACATCAATCCTCTCAGTTTTCTGCTTCACCTCCCTCCTTCAAGTAAGGGCTTGAAGACCGGCCGGGACCCTCATTACAAACAGTTGTATGCTGAGTTTTGAAAGTGCGAGTTTTGGTTCAATCAAGTTAGATTCTTGGGCAACTTGATTTTTGGGATGGCATTCAAGTTGATCCGGTGAAAATTGAAGCGGTTAAGAAATGGCCTAGACCTACCACAGTTTCAAAGGTGAGAAGTTTTTTGGGGTTGACCGGATATTGCCGGATGTTTGTGCAAGCCTTTTCAAAGATAGCTACACCACTCACCAGGCTCACGCAAAAGAATTTGATGTTTGAATGGACTAGGGAGTGTGAGAAGGCTTTACAGACATTGAAGCAAATATTGACTTCGGCAACAGTTCTTGCAGTTCCAGAGTTTGAGATGTGTGATGGAAGGCGGAAAGGTAATAGCTTACGCATCTAGACACTTAAACGTTCCTGAAAAGAACTACCCAACACATGATTTGGAGTTGGCAGCAGCAGTTTTTGCCTTAAAGACTTGGAGGCATTACTTGAATAGTGTCAAGGCAAGAATCTTTACGGATTACAAGAGTTTGAAGTATTTCTTCACCCAAGAGAATCTAAATACGAGACAAATTAGATGGCTAGAATTTGTGAAGGATTATGACTTGGATATTCAATACCATATGGGTAAAGCCAATGTGGTTGCAGATGATTTGAGTAGAAAAAAAGTGTTTGCGGTTTCAGGGGTTGAAGATGTGGCATAACAGTTAGATGGACTGAAAACCTGAGGTATTGAGCAGTTTGGGAATCGTCAGTTTGTGGCACCGTTGTTAGCAAGATCTGAGTTGATGGATGATATTCGGGCAAAACAAGATGAAGAATCAGTTTTGGTAGATTAGAAGTGAAATGCTAGAGAAAAGCCTACAGTGGGTTACGTGTTAGACAAGAGCCGAAACCATTGGTATCAGGATCGGTTGTGTGTGCCTAATGCTGGTGATTTAATGCAAAGAGTTAAGGATGAAGCACACATAATTGCCTTTGCAGTGCATCTGGGAGCTACAAAAATGTTTACGGATTTGAAGGAATGCTTTTGGTGACCCTCAATGATGTTTGAAATAGCTAAGTTTGTGGCTGAATGGGATACTTGTCAAAAGGTTCAGGCAGAACATAGAAAACCAGGAGGTATGCTTAAGCCTTTGGATATTACCAAGTAGAAGTGGGTTAAAATCATGATGGACTTCATCACCGGTTCTCCAAGAACTAAGACTGGATACGACATGATTTGTGTGATTGTTGATAGATTGACTAAATCAGCCCATTTCATACCTACAAAAGTTGATATGTCTTTGAAGAAAATGACTACACTTTATTTGGATAATATAGTGAAGTTGTATGAGGTACTTATCTCAATAGTTTCGGATCGTGATAGTTGGTCCATCTATCATTTTTTGAAGAGTTTGCAAAAGGCATTAGGTACAAAGTTGGATTTTAGTACAGACTTTCTTCCTTAAAGAAATGGACAATCAGAAAGGACAATCCAAACACATGAAGATATGCTAAGAGCATGTGTTTTGGAAGTAGGTGGATCATGGGATGATTACCTACCCGTGGCTGAGTTTTCTTACAACAGTAGCTACAATGCAAGTTTGGGTATGCCACCATTTGAATCCTTGTATGGGAGATGTAGTCGTACGCCGCTGTTTTGGGATGATGTCGGGGAGAACAAACTTACCGGACCAAAATTGGTTGAACAAGCTAAATAGATGGTTTTGTTGGTAAAGAAGAACTTGAAGGTAGCTCAAGATCCTCAGAAAAGTTGGGATGATGTTCATAGAAGACCGTTACAATTTTATGTTGGTGAAAGAGTTCATCTTAGAGCATCACCAATGAAGGGAGTTAAAAGATTTGGATAAAAGGGAAAGTTAAGTCCGTGTTGGACCTTTCGAGATCATTGAAAGAGTTGGACCCTTGGCTTACAAGTTAAAGTTAACGGAATCAATATCAAGAGTTCAGAATGTGTTTCATGTGTCCATATTGAAGAAATGCTTAACTAAGACGAATGTTGAAACTACAGTTGATCCAAAAGCTCTTCAAGATAACCTTGTGTATGATGAGAAGCCAGTTAAGATTCTGGATCGGAAGAAAAGATGAACAAGAGACGGTTGGTTCCTTTGGTCTTGGTGCAATAGATCAACCACTCATCGAATGAAGCAACTTAGGAAGTAGAGGATGACATGATCCTTGAGTTTCCATATTTTCAGGTTTTACCAAGTATGTTTCAGTTTCGAGGACTAAACTCCAGTTTAGGGGGGAGAAATGTAATATTCCGGTTTTCGAGAAAGGGCACACATGTCATTTAGCGGAACTGAAATAATATATTCATTATATTTATGGATAAAAAGTATTATATACATAATTAATAAATATGTATAAAATGGGAATTCTTGGATAAATTGTAATTAAAGAGTAATAAAGGGAATTAATTAGTATTAATCTCATGGAAGTTATTTTCTACAAACAAAATTCGCCACGACTCAAGGGAGTTGTCAGAAAAGCAGTTTATTGACAAAGTTTGAACTTTGAGAAAAAAAAATTGAGAGCAAAAGAAAGGCAAAGCTTGTTTCCCCAAATTCTCATTGAGTTCTTGACGGATTTTAGATTCATGTAGAGCAAGAGAATCGTGAGAAGACAGGGATCATGTTGATATCATGTTTTCCATGTTTCAACAAGGTATGAATTTCACCCTTTTTTGGAGGATCATGCAATATGATCAAGTTTTAACATCTTTCACGGAGTAATTTGTAGACCTAGTTGTTTAGAAACCTTGATATTAATTTGTTTATGAACCGATTGTAGATGAAATAGGTTTTGTTGGAGTTTTGGGGCAAATGCTGTTGTTTTCTTCAAGTCTTGGAGTTGGATTTTGCTTGCTATCAGGTAAGAGGTTCTTCATGTGACTTAATTATGTTTTATAAGGTTAAGGTATGTATTTTTGTATGTTTTGGTGCTAGAATCCATGTTTAGAAGTGGTTGTGGATTTATGAGATGTTATGCTTTGTTAAAGTTGTGTTTTCCTACCATTTTTCTGTCAAAATAGATGATAAAAATGTTTGGAATTGAATAAAAATCGTAAAAGTGATGAAAACTGTGTGTAGGCCAGTATTTACGGTTAATGCGCGCGCATAGCACTTAAAGCACACACATTGATGGTAGCAGAATGTGGTTTTGGATACTGCGCCGTTTTAGCGTGAACATTGGGGGGCGTAGCATGTGCTTTGCAGGACAAGAAAGCAAGAAAAATCGTCATAGATCTTTTAGCGAAGGCATTGAAGCTAAATCGCGTGCATTGCATGTAAAGTGCGCGAAATGATTGTAAAGCACGAGCCAAAAGGGTTGTTTTGGTATTTTCTTCAGTTTTGAGCCCCGAATCCAGTTTGAATGTTGTTTCTTGATCTAATAACACTCATTGAACATGAACAAGCCTTGGTTTAGCTTCTGATGCGTTTAGTTCCGGCACCGAATGGATTTTTCAAAAGTTTTGAAGTTCTAGATCGTCGGAAGGGCATGATAGGATTGTGCTTTGATAAATTACCATTCATCAATGTTGGTGTGTGTTCTAGGATGTCGTGTCTAGATGTCTAAGTGAGGGAGTAGGGCTGCTAGGTGAGTATTGCCTTGAATATACTTAGGTATCTAGTTAATGATTAATAAAATACATAATTGTGTAGTAAAAGACTAAACATCATGTCATTGTTGGTAAGGCACACGTTTATAACGCGATGTGTGGGCGGTCAGTAAAATTCAATAACTTCGTAGGTTCACAAGACCCCAAGTACGGAAGGACTTCACCGAACACGTACACTATCAGGACTAGCCTGTGGCTATTGGTGTGATCCATAGATAGGTTGCATACGATATCTCACGGAAAATATACACCATGTGTAGTGCCCTTGAATGTGGATGTAACAAAGATAAGCTAAGTTAGAAACAATGTAAGCACGACATGTTGATGAGCATGAAGTGAACCTTAGAGTTGTGTCGGTCGAATAAAGATAATTGAATAATTTATGAACCATATGTTATAAGCCGTAATTAATTCATAGCTTCTATCTTTTACTATCTACATTTGTACTTACGTCGAATGCATGTTCGTTTTGTATTTGGGGATTCAAAGATGAACAGGTGGAACAGGAGTTCGACAAGGAACTTGAGGATGATATTGGATGCTATGCTATGCTTTTGTCTTTCTTTATATTACCATATTCTATGTTGTAATTAATATTTCGGGATAATTTTGTATTTTACTTCAAGACTTGTAAGTTTGTATCTCTTTCTTTTATGACATCGTATCTTTGTTTGTTTGGAGTCTCGTTTTTGTAAGATACTATTCTATCTTTAGTATGGATGTTTTCTATTCTTGTTACTTTTATTCAAAAAATATACTCGAGTCATTTAGCTTCCGTTTTTGCTAAACTCGATACGATATAGTAGAGGCTTACGTATAATATAGAATTAAATTTAAATTATACATGCCAAATGGTTAGTTTTAAGATTAAGACTCAGTGTCCGGGAACGGGGCGTTACAGTGTCAATGAGGGCTCCTGCGGCGATCCTTGGACCATAGATGGTGTTTTCTTGTTCCTTTTGTTATCGTTGTTTGCTCCCTTTTCTTTGTAATGTTTGTGGTCCGGGTGAAGCTTAAGGCTCTATGGGCTTCTTCACCTTTTTTTGTCAAGGGTTCTCTCGAGATCATGTCCTTGAGAAGCCATATATATATATATATATATATATATATATATATATATATATATATATATATATATATATATATATATATATATATATTTGTGTATTTAGTAGCTCAATTGTTTAGTTTCTTTGTTTGTGTCGTCCGGGCGGTGCTCTGTTCTATGTTGGTGTTTTCTGGTGTTAGTTCGGCTTTTGGATAAAATCTTTCGTCTTTCATGAAGAAAAATAAACTACTGCATTACATTAAGGGGGAAGAAGGCAATGGAAGAACTAATACACAAAAGGCCAAGATAAATGATATGAAAAATTAGGGATAAAGACACAATCTGGAATATTTTTAAGTAACAAGACAACTACATATTTTTTATAGGGAGAAGAACAACTGCATAATTTTTATAGCGAGAAGGACAAACAGTGAATCCCGAAAATCAGTGAATCTCCCCAGTAAATCCCGAATCAGTGAATTTCGACAGTGAATTTTGACAGTGAATTTCGGTAGTGAATTTAAACAGTGAATTTCGACACTGAATAAATAGTTTTGTCCTTTTTGCAAAAGTTTCAAAAGACTGTCCTTATACTCAATTGATGAAATATTTCTGTCATTCTCCCTCATTCCCCCTAAATGATATGCCATAATCGATGATCTGTAATTCCAAGACGAGTCTTTTCACAAGAATGCAAATCAAATCCACCAAATACGTACACAAAGAAAACAAACTTTTAGGTTTCGTAAAATGTATACATTGAGTTTTATGGAAGCAAACACATTTAACTTCTAAGGGGAAGTAATTGAAGTACTTGGGTTTCAAAATCTTCCTCTTGAGGTACGGTGTCCTGACCAAGTTTTTTTGCCAGAACCAGGTTCTATTGGCGAGATCCATATATCCTTTTTTTTACAATAAAGCCTAATAAAACTAAATTCTTCAAGGTCTTCAAAAGAGAATGCAACGTTGAGGAAATTGATTGTCCGACCAATCGATAATCCAACTCTATGAAAAGACATTACTTTTTTTTTTCTCCAATAGTTTTTTCAACCTTTTGCAGTGGGGGGCATTATATCATAACATACCAATGCCAATGGATATATATGTCCAGGAACACCTTCGATGCCGTTGAATCTGAACTTCTTAGAGTATCAATCAGGACAGAATTTATGGGAAAAGATTCTTATGGTAGACTTTACTAGATGTTTGGATGCAAGGCCAGGTGCTTGTCCACGGGTATTAGCGAATATGAATCCGGAGTACCCAAAGGAAATTCCGGTCATAAAGCTTCAACCTGCAAACAAAGCAACATCAAGACGTTTAGGAAATTGATAATGAAGTTTCAAATTCATTTGCAAGATGAAGGCAGTTGAAGAGGTCAGACATAACGACACTTTGTTTTTAGGGTCGTGTAAAATAAATAGACATATATAATTGATTAAGACAGAATATAGTTAATAATTCACAGTCTCATTTAGACTGTTAACTATAGTAAGTAAAAGATATAAAGCCTCCCCCAACAATTTACTGTTACAAGAACGAAAATTTAATCTTACAAAATGAGTTTCCTCCCTTCCTGCCTGCAATGCCCCGTTTCAGAGAATTTACGAACCCGTTGTCTGGAATACAACTTTTTAAAGATGAAACAACCTTTTTAAGATGCAAACTAGTGCCCAAACATAGCTTTTGGAGTAATAGTGCCCAGAATTAGAAGAATATCCAATGTGTACCACCATAGCATATAGATCATACTTCAATTCAGCCTGTAAAAAAAGGACAAAGCATTAATATCACTTCAAAAAAGATGAGAACATATTTCAAGAAACACCATTGTAATGATAGAACACTCACATTTTGAATTTGAGAGCCAGCAGTATAATCAGACACGTCCAACTCTAATGGAAATGCTACAAGTTTATCAATCTTCTCCACAAAACAGCCATGACTTTTAAATCTTTTGAAATGAATCACAGCAACAAAAGGTGTCTGGTCCAACATCAGCTGCTTTTCAACAAAAGGAGTCACCTTCTTTACAATTCTCACAAGTGAATTTCGTATCTGAATCCTCAATATTTTCCACCCTAGTGAAAGACTTCAAAGCACCAGGGAGGGTCTTTGCATCCTCGGTCTCTATACTAACGTCAACTAAAGGATCGTATGTATCTATGAGACAAGAAGTAAGGGGAAATGAACTATTATTCTTGTCGAACATGTGATGTGCGGATGACAAAGTACGCTATAAGGAGAAAGAAATCATTAGGAAATTAGGAATATATAGAAGCCAAATTGCAGATTTTACCGAAATATAGTGTCTATGTGCCTCAGAATATGTTGGACCAGTAGTCCAGATTTGTAAATTATCCTACCATCTACCCATTCGGACTTTAGATTTTGGACTTAAAAACAACGCCTCCTCATCATTGAAATGCATAGCACATGACGCAAAATAAGAGTAATGCAAGCGATAGAAAACTGGATGAAATAGAAAGAGCAAGAGATACATTGATCGAGAAAATGAGAGGCCTCCTCAATATTGTACCTTTCGGTGGATCCAACATTTACTTTGGAAAAGACGGACAAAACGAGGGACATCATCAAAAGAAGGGTTTTTGCCAGAAAACACAGCCGTTACGGAAAAAAAAAGTGATAAAAGCTTCCGCCTTTATTCTCTATCTCATTAGTGTAATTGATTTTGCATTTTTGTTTTCCACGTTATGGAAAATACCGCCGTTCGGGGAAAAAGATAAGCAAAAGCATCATTTAATTTATTTTTTGCAACAAACACTGAGGCGAACATTATAGATTACGGAAAGATACATGGACAAAAATTAAGAAAGTCCCAATTTTATTTGAGATTTAGTGTGGTTTCTAGTTGTGTTTCTCGGCTTCGTGTTCTTCCATTTCAATAATTAGAGACGAAAATAACCAACACATAACATAAAGAAAAAAACAAATAAAATGCCATCACAGGGTACCTATACATGGAGGCCTAGGATAAATGATATGCCATGATCAACGACCAGTAGTTTTATCCAGAGTCCTTCCACAAGAATTTTTGAATCCAAATGCATACTTGTTGATTTGGTTAAAACAATCACAGGAAGAATGACCCCCGGCTGATTTTCGTGAATATTTGGGTCCAAATTTGCTCCCTTATATAGATGGGCGGAGCTACAGAGACCTGATGGGGAGCTCGTGCCCTCATTTTTGGAAATTACTAAACTGCCCATTGTAATAGTAATATTAACAGGGAATTACTACGTATATTTTGTTGTTCTCTCTTAAAGCTAAATTTTTATGTATCGTGGTGTTACTATCTTTAAACTTCAATAAAGTAGGGGTTCGATTCCCCTTGTTATCATTTTTTCTTTTTCCAATATTTCCTCTTTTTCTACTCTTTTTTAAACTCGATTTTAGTAGTCAATATCCTTATTCACTTATTCCTGATTTAGGCGTTTATTTAGTAATAATAGTCATCACACTCCTAATATTAAAAAAGTATGTGCAATATCTCTTCAAAATCTAAACTAGCCCCAACGTTCTTATTTATATTTGAAAAGGTTGTTTTTTGTTTTTTTAATGAGCATCTACTATTTAGCATTATACTTTGAATTATGTTTGTGTCAACTGAAATCATGCCTTGTATAGATTGTTTGTGTGTTAACTATTATTGCTTGTATTAAATTTCTTCTATTTGTTGAGGTATATTTAATAAAAACATTTCGCACCGTATATGAAAGTATAAATATAGATACAAAATCAGTTTTGTTGTCATCGTTTAGACAATATAAAAAAAGACATTTACTTTTCCCACTCTCAATAAATATATATTTTCAATATACTACTTTAGTTCCAAATGTAGTTGTCAAAATCATTTGTTCCATTTTATGTAAGGCAGTTACATTTTCAATACATCATTTATTGTGTTTTTCCTACATCTACCATAATTTATTGATGAGTAAGAAAATAAAAATAAAATTGTATTAATTATAGTGTAGCGTTTTTAGTCATTTTGGTATTCCAGTTAAAGCATTAACCCACCTCCTTAATATGTGTGTTTTGCCAGTTGCATTAGTTATTTTGGAACATATGAACTATTTGGAATCAGGGGCCCAAATACGTATTGAAGAGAAAAGGAAGAGGAATTGCGTAAGTGGCAAACGATGGAATAGTAGAATTGGTGGCGCGGGGTAGGAGTGAGTGTTTGGCTATGTTGGATCGAAACACGAGACACTTTATTAGGAGATTAGTATTATAGTTGTTATATATTATATGTAATTATTGTATAAGGCTATACTTGTAATTATATCATAGCTAGGGATTCGTGTATTTGTATATATATGATTTTACGGTACTCCCAATCAATCAATGGAAATCACTTTCCACCAATTATTCTAGCATGGTATCAGAGTTTTGAGACTCCGGTCTCCCGATCCCGTTTTTTTTCTTTTCCCTTTGCGTATTTTTTCAGCCTTTCCGTCCAAAAACTACCATCCTAGTCAAGCAAACCATCTTCTAGTAACGCCCCGTTCCCGGACACCTAGTCCTTATCCGGAAAAAGAACGTTCGGCACGTATAAAATAAAATAAATTTCACTTTATACGTAAGCCTCTACTACGTCGTATCGAGTTAATCAAAACGGAAGTAGAAAGACTCGGGTAATTTTTTTTTCCATCCAAGAATAGAAACTCAATATCTAAAGATAGAAGTGTAATATTTATTACATTGGGAAAAGAAATCAAACCACGTACGAAAAACTTCCAAACGTAATCTAAAGGAAATTACAAAAATTCCAACCAAACTCCAAGTCTAAGATAATAAATAAAACTGGAATAAATAAAACTCTTCAATTCCGGCGTCCTCAAACGTCGTCATCAAAGTCCTCCTCGAACTCCAGATTTACCTGTTCGTCTTCTCTCCCCAAACACATAAATAAACATGCATTTGAGGTAAGTACATTGTACATAATAAGAAGTAGAAGCTACAATTTAATTATGGTTTTATAACAAGTTTTATTATAAGGATTATCTTATGAGACCGACTCGATCTACGGTTCACTTCATGCCCATCGACATGTCATGACTATACGTTTCTAGCTTAGCTTATTTTGGTTACATCATTACTCAAGGACACTGTGCAAGATGAATATCCATCACGAGATATACTTGACAACTATGGTGATTAGCACCGATAGTCCCAGGATCTCCCCGGTATGCATATACGTCCGATGAATTTCCTCCACTACCCTTCAGCCTTTTGAGTCAGTAGCATTGTTCACCTTTTATGGACGTATCACATCTTCGGTATGAAATAGTGCCTAACCGAGAATAAGTGATGTTTTAGCTTTTAATACACTTATGTAATTATTATTGTGTATTACTAGCTACCTACGTGTTTTCAAAGCAAAGCTCACCTTATCAACTCTACTCCCTCACATAGACAGCTAGACATCACGTCCTATCAAATACATAGACATTGGTGAGCTCAAGATCACCAAAGCACAGGCCCTTTCATGCCTTTCCGATGGTCCCGAACTTCAACTCCCTTTAAGAGTACGTCCGGTGCCGGAACATATCAGAACTTAACCGGGGCTTGTTTATGTTTAATTAATGTTGTTAGATCAAAGGATTAATATTTAAAACTAAATACTTAGCTTAATCTCACAATTGGCCTCAAAACAGGGTCCAGTGCGCCAGCACTGGGGTTCAGTGTGCCCACACTGAGCCTCTGTATGTAAAACTCGAAAATTGCTCGTCCGGTGCGCCAGAACTGGGTCTGTTGCTCCCGCACTGGGCTCCACTAGTGCGCCAGCACCGGGGTCTGGTGCGCCATCACCGGGGTCTGGTGCGCCCGCACCAACTCTCTGAATGTAAAATTCAACTTTTGGTCCTCCAGTGCGTCCGTATTAGTCCTGGTGCGCCCGCACCAAGCGCGGACACTCTCAAAAAACTCAGCTTTTTAACCTTAATCAATACCTAATCGTTCCCAAACTTATTCAACATCAATATACTCAGAAAATAGCGAAAAACTTGACTTTTACAAGACAATAACATCCTATGATTCTTAAACAACTTGTAGCATGAATTCTAAGGTCCAAAACAACAACATAATCATTACTTAAACCCTATAAACCGTAACTAACATGTAGGAAGACCTTCTTACCTTTAGCAAGCTATTCCAAATTCAAACCTCGCAAAAATCGAACTCGCACCTTTTCATACAACCTATATGACCAATCCGAATTCGCATTAAAATTGATTATGTGTTTTCATACAACAAACTCTTCAAAACACAACCAAGAACAACAGATAGGTCGAATTACAAACATTAGCAAAGCCCTGATCTTTGAGTGTTGAAATGACATTCCTTTCATGATGATTCCAACGCTTCTCACGGATATGAAAACGGTTGAAAACTCCGTGAGATATCGTAGAAAGTCTCTCTGGCTCCTCTCTTGCTCTCAGTCGCGTTTTCTCAAGAACGTGTGAGAGAAATTCTGATTTCTAATAGGTTTAATGTATAATGGGAATTGTTTTTCCTTAAATAAGTTTTCCCAAAAATAACGTATTTCCTTAATTACCCCTTTTTACTTGACATCATATTTTTCCCTTAAATATATATACATATATACTCGACATATACATATATAATTAATAAAATACTTAAACTCCGAATAAAAGGAACATAACCCAATATTTCGTTTTTGCAAAATGACACGTCTGTCATTTCCTGAAAATCGGAATATTACCTCATCTTCCTCGAGTAATCAGCCTCGTCCTTCTGCCCCTATTAGCCACAATCCGCCATCTGCAAATTCTTTTCCACCGCCCCTTTTTTTTAGCATTTCCGATCATCTTCTCCGACGACTTTTCAGTCCGATTCCCACATACCCCTGCCTCCTCTTCTCCTGTTCTCCAACTAACCTTTTCTTTCTGGCGTCGGCTTTGCTTCTTTCCCCTCATGTTTCTTCTTTCCCGCCCTCACACATCGTCCCTTAAAAAAGCCTTTTATTTATTTACGGCAACATCACTCAGCAAAAGGTTGTTTACGGCAGGTGTTTTAAGGGGCTGCACTAAGTTGCTTAGTTGCTTACCTTTTATTAGCCAATTTTATTTTTATTATAATATTCAAAAAAAAAGCAAAAATGTCATCTTGCTATATTTTTCCCTTCTCTGCATCGACAGTGCTATCAGCCTTGACCTTATCTAGGCAAATGTCAACACTGTAGTGTCCACGTCATTCTACCAAACGCTGTCTGACTTACCCGTTCTCTCAGCACATGCACGGTCTTGGCTCCATTGCTCTTTCCCCTCGACCACCTCCCTAGGAAAATCTCGCTCAGGCCACTTCTCCGATGTGGATGCTTGATAGTGGTGTTTCTCACCACATGACTCACATGATCTTAGCAAACTTGTCTCTTCGTGAACCTTATGCTGGATATACATAAACCTGAATCCGGATCCGATCCACAATTGGATCGTCAGATCTGATTCACAGCACCGATCGAAACACTCGATCATCCACATCGGAAGCTACGAATTAAATTTGCATGCGATTATACCACGATATGATCTACATAAATAATTAATCTAACTATGAGAAGGTTGAAGATTTACCTTGTTCAAGAGGAATAATAAATCGACAGATAGAGAAGCCGCAGTCTTCCGGATTGTATCTCCTAACGACGACTGGTGGATGTCGATCCTCGCCTCTGAACCTCCTCGAATATGCCAAAGAAAAATTCTCTTAATGACTAAGGCAAGAAACTAATTTTTCTTCCTTTTTAATTTGATGTTGGCGCAATTAATTGTGTGAAATTGTGTTGGGAGGAACTCTCTTTATATAGAAAAATAACTAGTCAAGAGAGTTATCTTTTTCACACCACAATTACCTATTCCCACAAGGAAAAGACATTTGCCAAAAGATAAGAGATAATTCCCAAAAAATCAATCTCCAATTTTTCTTTTCCATTAATTATCTAACAAATAGATAATTAATTAATTACACATGTGACATAATCTAGGAAAATTTCTTCTCCTAATTTATCCCAAATGTGGTGCCACATATCATTATATTTTTAATAGAAAATGTCTTTTCTATTTTACATATTATTTACCAAATAAATAATATTCGCATATTCATTAAATAGACAAACTATTTAATTTATTCACGAGGTTCCATAAAACGAGAAAACACTCGCGTGTTAGAAGCCAACCCGGGGACTATGGACCTATAACCAGTAGCTAAAATAAATTGAATAAAATATTCATCGAATAGAATATTTCTACTCAACTTATTAATTCCGGAATTTCGCCACCATAAATCCAAAACTGAACTCTATCGATTATAGATATAACTTATTCTCAAAACGTCGAGTCGATAAGTGTCCATTGATATAATCATTACATACAAACTAACCCTCCATAGACTATCCGTAATGATGCAGTATTATTTCCGTAAACCTTCTTCACTACATCTTATCCTTATTTACCATTAAACCACTAGTGATCAATTAGTTCATAACGAAAACGAACTTCGCGGATCGATCAGTTTCTGGATTAACAAATAAGAGGATTGTCTTTCTACTTCCCTAGGAAGGAATGGATTCCATATCTGTGAGACACACACTTCTCACTCATTCCAGAATAGTAAAAACGTGAAAGTGATTCGAACCGCTTCTCTTAGCGATCCTTAACGAACACATCAAACCCTATCCTGAAACCAATAGGAGTATGCAATCACTTCAGGATTAATGTTAATCCATATATGATCATCTTGTGATTTAATGAGATTTCTCAATCACGGAAATATATGAGAAATGCAGATTAAATCGTCCAAATTCCTATATGACTACATCATATATAAATGCCCCACTTAGATAACCAATATCGACGGTCCGGATAAGACGGTCACACCATAAAGTGTTCTTGGCGCATTAATGGTGGTTTAATCAATAGACCCCATACTTTGATTAAGTTCACCACGGACTAACAGTTCATGTGTATCACCATAAACTTAATCCTCACGTGTGACACACACTAAGTTATATGGCTACATATGATACGACTTGGGGTTTTCAGCAGTGTATAATATATAAGCACAAAGCAAATAATAAGATGAGAATAAATCTGTCATTTATTAACTATAAAAACAATTACATAATTTGTCTTTTGAGCGCTACTTCCAACAATCTCCCACTTGCCCGTATAGACAAGAAACAATTGTCTTTCGGGCGCATTATATCTAACAATCTCTCACTTGCCCATAAAGACAAGCAATGATTGTTTTTAGAGCACCACACCCTTATTATTTTTATTCACAACATTCTCCTACTTGCTCTAAAGCAGATGAGACATATCTCCGAATTTCATACCCGCCAAGCGCTTATCACTTGGTAATCTGATCAGCTAGGTTGTCGGCTCGAGGCAATCTTTAGGACCAAAACGTTACCTCTTTGCACGATCTATTTGACCAGGTGGTACATTATCTCAATATGCTTTTGACCTTTTGTGCCTACGAAGATCATTTGCATGAGCTTCCTCTCAACAGTTTTCACAGTAAATTGATATCGGCTCATCGAGACCTGGAATCACTTCCCGATCCAACAAAGAACTTCTCAAGCCACACTGTCTTTTTAGCTGCTCTAAAAGCTGCTATGTATTTGACTAACAGAGTCAAACATGCAAGATCTTGGATTACTCCAGACTATAGCTCCATCACTATGAGTAAACACTGAGCCTGAGATCGATTCATGATCATCCTTTATCCGACAAAAAATCAGAATCAGTGTAGTCAACGACACTCGGGTTCGCACCCGAATGGACAAGAACACGATTCCTCGTTCTCTCAAGATACTTGAGGACGCACTATACTGCTTTCAACGTCCGAATCCAAGACTCAACTTTTATTGACTTTTAATAACCTGACTTTCTCTATCCAAAAGTGAATCTATCCCATTTTCTATATATCTGAAGACTAAGAGAATTATTCCATGAGTGGTTGGGTAGGAAACCTCTCGTTGAATTCTGCATTCGAAAATGCATTATCATCTTTAACCAATAAGATGGATGGAATATTGCCACCAACTTGTTCTCATGAATTCTACCGAATCAAATTCAAAGAATATAGTCCACTTCTCTGATTCAGAGAACTTTGGCTTGTTAGTTTTTGACTTCAGATAACACACCCATGTTGTTTCCAACTGTTGCAGTGTTATCTTTAATTAATACTAATGTCTACTATTTTACCAATATTGATTCTTAGTCTATAAAAGACTCATCAATATTCTGGTCAAGCCCACACATTCCAAAAAATATGTCTTTTCATGACCTAGAGGTTTGCTTTAATCCATCAATGGATATAAGCATAGGCAGTCAATCTGCCATTGTCTTTAAGCTAAAACCCTTCCGTTCCGAACGAATCTAAGCTGCATTGTACGGCAAGAATGTTTTAGGGCATCACCCTTGTTAATCTTTCTGCTTTCCATAGAGTCAAGCAAGGCTGAGTGGTGAGAAATTTTTAGGTCATCACCCTTGTTTAACTGTCTACATCTCAAGGAGTTTCCCCTAAAACCACTTGTCTTTGCATAGAAAGATAAACTTTCTTATTCATTCAACTCTTTTCCATGTAAATCCAATTTCTCACCTGGGCCTGAGACACTCAGATGGTTCTACAGGTGTATGAACAAACCTGGAGTACCAAAACTCCATTTACATGTATATGTCTTTAAATCAAACTCATTTTATCAGAATCCTATACGGTTCTTCTAGAAGACCATAGGTTATCAATCACCCCCAACAGATTGTAAAGTCTGCATAATCATAGTGAGTCAATGGATAAACCATACTCCCACTGCATTTGGATGAATTGATATTCTGATCTGGTTCAATAGTATATATCAGTGTTATCCCCCAACAACCAATGTTGGATGTGGTCTGATTAAATCAGATAGTAACTCCTTGAGTAACTGTACTTTAAGGTCTAAGGTTGTTATTTAAATATTCTTTTTGGAAAGGATATAACAGTGTAACCGTCACTATCCGATCTTAAGAATCTTATAACCAACTTTTACTCATGGTATCAAGATATTTCACGAACAGTCACCAAGAAGATATTTCTGAACGTGTATGTAAAATCTCCTGTACTACCTTCAAGCACTAGTGATAAATGCCTCTATTTGCGAAAGTGGAGTAAATGCACTTCACTCTTGATGCACGGTCCAAGTAATAAAAATACTCGATACCTAAATAACACACTAGCAAGAGATCTAGATTCAATCGTAGTATAGTTAGATAGAGTCGAGGTCGATCCCACAGAGACTCGGCTTAAACGAAATATAACTTAACAGACCAAAAGTAAATTAAAAGCGGTCTACGACCAACAGATAACGCAGAAAAAACCGACACAGTAGAAACACAAAACCAACAAAAGACACAATGACACTAAAACACTTATTTTTATAGGTTTTATAAATAATTGACAAACGGTATTGATAACACTAGTAGTAATTACTCCCCCATGCTATGTAGATTGATGACGAGACAAAACAAGACATTTAAGATTAATTATTCTGACTACGGGAGTCATCCCCTAAAATAGATCTAGCTCCAGTTAGGTCATCTAGATCATCGTGTCTCCATTACGTGACTTCACATTTTTAGTCTCCATCTCATATAACTTCTGACACAATTTCGAAACTAGGGATGCCGGTATAAACCGTAACCTCATCTAAGTAACATTCCTATGATTAGGCATACTCCTTAGACACCGATTCAATCTCTGTCCTAAGTAACAATCACTTTTTAGGTCTCATGTTAAATTACGATGACAAATAATTAAGTTGATCAAGTTTAATTACTCGTTTGAATTACAAAGCGAGAGACCCGACGTAGTCGAAGCCGTTCACGGACAAATCAAGAACATCACAGATCTTGCTACCAACGAGACATAAGCTCGCTGCCAACAAGCTTAGATCTGAACCAGATTTGCTCGTGAAACGTCTTTTACGTCTCAGATCGACATAAACATGGGTTCGTAAATTAACTACATCACGAAATCAATACACAAAAAGACTACTCCATAACGAAATAAAGTAGATCTACGAATAAAGATTGCATAATTGAGTAGACATTACCCTCGAAGACGAGTGTGATTCCCACTCCTCGATACGATCTCTAACCGGAGATTCTAACGACTCCGTAATGAACGAACATAAAATAAAGAAAACATATATTGAAAATAAAAACAATGTTGTGAATTGTATTCTTGAGTATTTCTATGGTATGTAAGGCGTGTGCTACATGCCTCTATTTATAGGGGTTCAAGCTAATTAAGAGATATACTTCAAAATATCGAACAAATAAGAGATAACTCCAAGCTGATCATCAAAATGTGACATGCGCCCCCCTAAATGCGTGTACCACAAAGTTGGCACCATCATGGATTGGTTTGCCGGCTTTTGTCATGATTTACTCCTCTTTTCGTGCTTATCCGATATTTATCTTCAATGCATCTTGGATTTATCTTGAGATTTAATTCTTCCACTTGTATTTATCCTCCAAAAATTATCTTTATCTGCAAAATAAATATTTATCCCAATAAATCATATTTAAATAAAAAAAGGATAAATACCAAAATATATAATATAAATGGATAAATACCAGATTATATCTTACAAATGGATAAATACCAAATTATATCTTATTAATCACATAACATTAAATAATCCATATAAACAGGTGATTTATCATAAAATATATATTATTAATCCCGATTTAAGGACAATGTTGATGACTTTTACGGGTATAATTTGACCGTCATCAACTCTTTATCCACAAATTCATACGCATCATCTAGGTAGACTTCTCGGTATTACATAATAATGTAAACCGTTATTTTGCAACCAATATCTTAATTGAGTTAAACAGTGTATTGTAGCATATCAATAACTATACAAGACAATCTATGGTTTATCCTTTCAGTGAAATCATTTCACTCGGATGTAGGCCGAGCATCAGTTCCAAATACTATGCTATAGCCTATATCTGAGCATGCAATACTCTCTTCTCTGGTGACATCAAAGATTCCTCCAAATATTTAGATAAACTAATCGGCGTTTCGAGTAGTCGTTAGACAAAGAAGGTCTATTACTCGAAAGCACCCACAAGCTTGTATCCTTCATAAGACCCCGAAGGTCAATATGATCAAGCTATGATACTTCTTTAGCTCTATTAACCTTTCCTAATTGAAAGCTTACTTAGTCATTTTTCCTTTGAGATAGTGTTCTTAGACTGGGAGTTAGTAATCACCCTTAGCCAGTCTTCAGATCTTATCTCTAGGATATATACACTAATAAATAGGTGATGAAGAATCATTTATCTAAATACGGAAACCATTTGTCTTAATAGTTTATGATGTGTTACATATACCTTTTCAGCATTACTTAGTGGTTTTGACTTTATCAGACAAAAGTCCGAGTGTCGAATCGTATACAAATGTCATATTCACTTTCTTTAAGGTAAGTATATTATCGATGTGAAAGTGAATCCATTTGTTCCAACAAATCTGAAAACAGAAATTATATTTTTTTGATATTCAAGGATTAAAATCCAAAATTTATTTCGTTATATCACTCCCACTATCTTAGCTGAAATAACTGCCCGTTGTCTACTCTTTAATCATGAATGCCAAGCTACCTTGTTCATTACAAGCGAACTTTATCTTCTGAGTCAAATTACTCGGTTAAGAAAGTCTCTAAAGATTCATAGGTTAGTGATCCTCAATCACTTTCTTTATCCTTTACTTTCTTTTATTAATATTTCGGTTTAGCCATTAACTTATTTAGTTTAGATGACTTGCGTTTGTAGTCATTCTTTCCCATTCTTGGATTTCTTTAAAGGAAATAGTCATGTGAACTAGCGGTTCATATGAGTAAACATCCTCTTCCGAAAAAATTAATTTGCATTCTCAATTATTGAGTTCAACGTTCTTGTTACTTTTCCATTTTTACGAAGTCATCATCAGTCAATTTATCGTGTTTAGATGCCTTAAGATGATATGTAGTTGTAAAATTAAATTACGACCGAATTATAAATCAAATCATACACCACAACAAATAATATATTTTAGGAATTATGAATGTGATGTCATGCATGCAGTTTATCCTACTATTCCAAGGATTTAATCTCACACCTACAGTGCCGCCATAGGGTAGGTCAAAGAGGTGATGATTAAATTGAGAAAATATCTCTCAACAATTAACAGTGAATCGGACATCTCCATTTAATTGTTGATTACCTTTATTTTTCAACAAAGATATTTCTAAAAATATCCTTGTGAGTGTGACCTATTGTTTCAGATTTTTAAGTATGCCCCCAGTATGCCGCCATAGGGTAGACCCGATGAGTACTCAAAATCCTATCCTTTCGGAGACCAAGCCTTGAATTTTGATAGCGGTGAAGCCATCCGTAAGGGGCTGAAATCAAAGCGGGACGATGCGTCACCATTCTCTCACGTGCTTGTGTCAATAGTAGAGGCCGTGGGGTCGGTTATCACCTTCCCCGCTCTCACTCGTTATTTTGAAAATTAGTTACTTATTAGGATTTTCAGAATTTATTTATAATCCGAAAAACAATAAATCATGAATATTTAAATTAATCCTCCCACTAGTTCATCGGTTCCAAATACCGTCTAACTAGTGTCACTTATTCACGAATTTCCAATTTCTTGGATTCATAAAATCTTTGTGTAGACACTACACAATTAAAATTCACCATGAATTTTAGAATCCTATTAAGAATTATGAATTTCCCACCAAATCGAAAAACAATAAATCACAAATTTAAAGCTCACACTAGTTTATCGGTTCCAAATATCGTCTAACTAGTGACACTATATTCATGATCTTCCAATTTAAAGATTATTTAGAAAATCTCTTGTGTAGACACTTCAAAATTAAAATTCACCAATGAATTTTAAAGTCCTAATAATGTCATTATAAAAATTTTGGATCGTAGAATTTTATCTCAATAATTTGAAAACAATAAATCATGAAAAGCAATCACCAACTTATCGGTATTAAACCCTAGCTGAACTTTAACCGAGTTCACCGAACGGTGTCGGGATTGGCTAAGCCGACCCGTCCTCTACGTTGGTTCATATACGACTGATGGATGAATCTGGCTAAGGCTTCCCTATTGAGACAAAACTGCCGGATGGCCTGACCTTGTCGGGCCCCCGAAGCTAACGTCGCACGTGTGCGGGTGCTGGGTTGAAAATCGGGGTAAGATTGCCCCATTGAGCCTCAGCTCGCCCGATAGCTTGACATTGCCGGACCCCCGTGGCTAACCCCGCACTTGGACGGACAAGTCGAATCGAGCCGAAGCCCTGTTGACCGCCCGATCCAATTTTCGAACCTTTTTGCTCAGTTGGTGTCCAACTTTTCCGGATTTTCCAATTTTTTCAATTATTAAAATTCTTTTATGTAGTCACTACATAATTAAAATCCACGAATGATTTTTAGATCCCAAAATTAAATTTACCGAGTAAATTTTATTTTATCATGTGAATTTTATATCCCGATAAAATTCCGTTCGTTTTAATTACCTAAATTAATCTAAATTAATTACGTCTCATACATGCCTACTTAATATCATGATTAATTATCTACATGTATGCACATGCTAGGAGTAGAATTCATGAATATGATGCATGACATGGTTATATTACATAAATAATCATCCAAAAAAATAAATGTGAAAAATAAACCACTGAGATGGACCGTTGGTACCCCGTATCTGATCTATAAAGCTAAAATAAGTAAATAGATAAACCCTACTTTTAAAGGATTTTCTAATTTTTAATGCACATCAGCCGCCGCATGGTATATTAATTCTCTGCTCCGTTTCTTTATCAAAATTGTTCCAGCCGAGTTGGTATAAACTCTCTTCCTTCTATCACAACAACCCGTATTCGAATCCCCCAGTTGCATCTTTTTCTCCTTTTAAATTTCAATATTTCAGATCAAAGGGGTTGGGGGGAGTCGAACTCGGCTTTAGACTTTGTAGATCTTGCATCTTGACCACCAGGATGCCGAATCTTGCTGTTGATGTCCTTCGGAAAAAAAAATACAATAGAGGGGCCGAATTTTAGATAATTCTAATTTCTAGAAAATTAAATTACAACAAATATACCCAGAAAAAACGGGTTTACAGTAGATCTAACGGTAAATATGTACCAACCCCAATCCATCTCTTCAACCAAACATTCAATCGCATAAATTAAAATTAAAAGATGCAATTTTTTCTATTCCACTCCTTATTAATTATTTATGTAATCAAGATCGCAAAATTGCTTTAACCTCGCTCTGCTACCACATGCTAGATATAGAGAAACCCGAAGGATCTGATCCATAGTTGGATCGTTATATCTGATTCACAGCACCGATCGAGACGCTCAATCATGCACTGTGGAAGCTACGAATAAATTAGCATGCGAGAATACGATGTTTGGATTCGCATAAACAATTAATCTAACTTTTGGTTAAGTGTATAGGGGGGTGAATAAACTTAACACTTAAAACTTTTGGAGTTAACAAACTCAGTAAGTTCGGTAGCCTGTTGACTGCTCAGTAGTCTGCGGACTGTTGATTTTACTGAATTTGTTGCAGCGGAATTTATTCAAGTTAAGCCTTATTACTTGTTGTTAAAATATGATACCAAGTATTAGA
Organism: Gentiana straminea; assembly: GCA_036785695.1. NCBI lineage: Eukaryota > Viridiplantae > Streptophyta > Magnoliopsida > Gentianales > Gentianaceae > Gentiana > Gentiana straminea. The sequence goes on along the minus strand of JAVUPR010000224.1, from coordinate 4,232,900 downwards.
TACTCAGTAGTGTAAGTGTGTGATTCAGTTGCTAGTTGCAGTAGATTGGTGTGCTAAATATACTAAATGCAGAATGTAAATGCAGAAAGTAAGTAGGAAATTTTATAGTGGTTCCAGGTGGTGTAATCCTGTCTGTCCACTCTTCTCCTGTGATGTTGGAGGTAATTCACTAGAGATCTTTGAGGTTGCAGTTACAAAAATCTCTAAGTTGTTTGTCCTTCACCAATAACTGTGGCTTCACAAACTGAACCCTAGGAACAGGTAGGATTGCTGCTCCAAAGTCTTCCACTGATCCTTGAAGTGTAGGATTGCCTATTCACCAGCTCCACCACAAACAACAGTTCTTGACACCAAAAGATGCTTCTCTGTCTTCAAGGGGTTTCTTGTAAAAGAAAGTTTGAATCAAGTAAGTGATTCAGCTTTCAGCAGCTTGATCAGGATGAAATGATCAGTAGCTTGAAGTCTTCAAGTGTGTTAACTTGATGTAGCTTGATAATAGATTACACTTGAAAAATTTACTGGATCAGTAGCTTTAAGTTCAGTAGGGTCAACCGGGTGATTTTCTTGATAATAAACCTGATAGCTTCAGGCAAATTTTCTTGTTGTTCATCTATTTTTCATCACATGTATCTGAATCAGGAGGCCTCTATTTATAGGTGAGAATCCTGTGACTTATGTTTGAAATTCAAACATAGCCGTTTCAGATTTGTCCCTTTCATGACTTCCATTCTGTCCATGTACGTAGTACTGACACTGTCAGTTACTTTTTGACAATTTTTAGACTGTCTACCCTTTGACTTGTATCCATTGGATAAAGCTCTGAATCTTTCCAACGTCCCTTTAATCTTAGCCATTGGTTTGTTGAAAAAATCAAGAGTTGTTATATGTCATTTTCCTTGTAATCTTCCAATGTAACCTTTGATTATTTCGAAATATATATCCAGCAGGTTCCTGTGAATATAAGTCTCATTTGAAATACATATATCGGTCAATTTGATCCACGATTCTTGTGTTTATAAAACACTGCAGCTAACTTCTCTTATATCTAACTTTTTATTATGAAGGTAGATTACACCATTTTGATCATAACCAAGTTCCAATCACCACTTAACTTATGGAACTTAGACCTTGTACACAAGGTATATGCAATCAGTTTAGGTCATCACAAACTTCCCTAAATTCTGATTCCATATCCTTGACTTTAAATACTAAGTTTGATCCCTTAGCCTTCAATTACCGAGTTTGAGCCCTCAGCCTTCAGTCTTCAGCAGGTTTCTAAACTTGTCTATTGACTCGTGTACCTATCGACCTAGACAATCCGTGGCGATGAAAGTCAGCTGACCTTTTACAGTGCTTGTTTGATCAAACCTATACAAAGATCAAACTCTAATAAGGCTATACATTTGATCTAGACATCTTTTTTCCTTTGCTCTATAACAGCTAGTCTGGCACTCATCACTAAAATTTAAAATATGTCAAACAATTTCCCCCTTTTTGGTGATGATGCCAATACCCTCCTTACAGCAAAGCAAAAAGAGTAAAAACAAAAACAGAGCAAACTCAGTCATTTCTCATTATAATCATGTTTGTTCAAAAGTTATTATAATCTAGATTCAGCAATAATAAAAGGCAGGTGGAAGTATGTTGATCTAGTTCCTCCTTTCTCTTTCTTGTCTTTCTTTCTCCTGCTGCTCTTGATATTCCCTTATGTCTCTAACCATTTCTCTCATCCATTGATTTTCAATAAGGAAAAATCAATATGGGGATTTACTTCCTTCCACCATTTCCATGCCTCAGGTAGAGAAAGATTAATTTGGTGTACTCTGAAACCTAAACGCTTGTATAACTGCTTGAATTCTTCTAATGATTCTCTTGCTGATGTAGTAGGTAGACTTCTTCCACCTCTTCCACCTCTACCACCTCTGTATGAAGATCTTAAGGCTTTGACTCTAGCTTCCAAGAATTTCAGTCCCAAGAAAGAATTTAGCCCTTCATAAAAGCCCTTGTCATGGTAAGGTCTGCTCTTGTTGTAATATAGCTTCTTGTATTCTTTGAAGAGGTTATCATTCAGCTGAAGTCGGCCAGGTGCAGGTTCTCTGAATGCATTGGTGTCAGCCTCCCATTTATTTTGAGTAAAAATCCTTGCAGCCTCTTTTGCTACAACTGTCTGGCTCTCTTCCCCCTTATTGACATCATCAACAAAATAGGAAAGCAGGCCATGAATACTCTCCTGTGTGATCACTAAGTTGTTCAGTTGACCTTCCATAATTTATGTTCTTGTGTCAACTGCTGTGATCCTTCCTTCCATTGTCTACTCCAGTATATTGATCCTCTCAGTAATCTTAGGATCTAATACAGTAGGATGAGGTGCTCCAGCAGGTTCAGCGACATCATGCTTGGGTGCCTCAGCAAGGTTGTCAAGCTTCTTGTGAATGGAGGCAAACTGTTCTTTCAAGAACTTTTCTTTAAGTGTATTGCGTTGTTTGATACCTCTCACATCTTTTGTTATGTCAGCAAAAGCATACTGAGTGGATGTGAAGTTGGAAGCAACTGTTTCAGTGGACCTTCTGTTATTGTCCACAAGATTCATCAAATCTTCAAACTTTTGCTCTTGTTTGTCAAGTTGAGTTCTTAACTGTGTAATGTCATGTCTGACTGCCTTCAACTCTTCTAAAACATGTCCAGCGGCATCATCAACAGGCTCTTCAACATTGTATTGTTCCCTCTATCTATTGACAACCATGGCCCAACTCATATCCCTTCCAGTAGGGTCAAGACCTTTCTCAACTACATTTCCAAAAATTTCCTCTAGAATTGGATCTTGGGCAGGTTCCTCAAAAATTGGTACAAATGCCTGTTGTGGTTCAGCAGCAATAGATTCTTCCTCAGGCACTTGAAAATCTTCATCACTGAATTCATAGTCCAGCAGCTGTTCATCCTCATCAATAACAGTAGTCTGTTGACTATTCTTCCATTCAGTAGTCTTTACTCTAGTAGGCTCTACTACAAGACCTATTCTTCAACAATTACGGGGTTTCCTCCAAACCCATTATGAGTTCCAACCTTTGTCCAGTGTTTGTCGATCCTCAACAACATGTACCTCCAGTTCCGACCTTTGTTCGTGTCTTGTTTGTTCCTCAGCAACCTGAACCTCCTCAGAAAGTAGTGGTGATCCTTCAAAACCCATCACCATGTCCAATCTCTGTCCAATCACTCTTTGTTCCTCAGTGAGTAAGACTCTCTCTTCCAAAAAAAATAAAAGGAGAAATAGCCATATTTTCCTCTAGAAATCCTCTGGCATCAGTAATTTGCCGTAGAGTATCGCCAGCTTTTAGATAAGGTGTCCTAAGTATCAATCCACTCCCGATGCGAGTTTGAATTTTCGAACGGATATCGTGCTCACTATGTTCAATAACCTTCTCCTCATCCAAATTTTCAGACTGCTGATCATCAGGATTCACATCAGACTCCACAACCTTGAATGTATCAGATGTGCCAACCATCCTGTTATCTCCAAAATTTATTCTATCATTGATTAGAGCCTCCAAATCATCTATAGTAGGATCTTCCAGATCTTCATCCATTTGATCAGTTTGTTGGCCCTCAGAAGACTTGCCAGCATCAGTAGATTGTTCTACTCTTGGTTCAGTTGGCAATGCAATTCCACTGGCTTCTCCTTGATGTTGGGGATGATCATCATCAGAATCAGATGATGATGAATCATCACTATCTGGTCCATCCCTAGGATCCTTAAACATGATACCTCCTTCTTTCTTTTCTTCGTCAATGAGTTCCATCAGCCTCATTTCCAACAGTGAAGTATCAACCGCATTAAGTAGGTTTTCCACCTCTAGTTTTTAAAAAGCCCATTCCTCAAAATCTTTCATTGGCTCAGCAACTGGTTTTTGTCTTTTGTAATAGCCAAACTTCCACTGAAAGTAATCAGCAACCAGCTGGAGTTTAGGATCAACATACCCTTCCTTCTTTTTCTTCTCCTTCCTTTCATAGGACATTGACGGATTTCTAGGAGCTGTTTGTTCACATTGTTGACCTCCAAAGGTCTCAACAATCAGATTCAATGTTTCCTCAATAGATCCAGGTAGGTCAGTAGGTTCTCCTAGTTGTAAATTTGTACCTACCACCCCCATCTGTTCCATACTAGGTTCTCCCTGACTTACATGCTCATCGGCAGGGTTAGCAACAGATTGCTCTTACCCCTGAACTATTGCAGAAATGGCAGGGTCTTGTACCTTTGTATCGGTTTCCACGAGGTGCGGATTTAGTAGTCCGTTGTGGCTCTTCGCAAGTTGCTCAACAACAACTTCTACAGCTTCAGTAAGTTCAACAACCTTTAGAGGGGTGGATTCAATAACTTCTACAACAGGCTCAAGTACGACGATCTCGTTGTGGTTCTTCAATGTGTTGCTCAACAACAACACCAGCATCAGTAGTAGGCTCAACAGCCTTATCTTCTACTTCCCTTTGAGCCTCTAGAATCCTCAGTTGTTTGCCTTTTCCTTATTTCTTTTTCTTTGCAATTTCTTTCATTCTCTTGGAAAGTTGTTCAGATTCAACTTCAATCTCAGCAGCTTTCCTCTTTCTTCCTTCTGTTGCTCTTTCAAAATTTCGGTAGCAGACTTCTTTCTTATAACTTCAGTAGGGTCAGTAACTTCTACTTCAAATGGACCCTCAGTAGACACAGCAGTCTATACTGATTGCTTCCTGGTTTTCCTAGACTTAAGCATCTAAGTGATCTTTCTAGTATCAGCAGCCTTTCTCTTTTCAAAGAACTTTCTTAGGTGCGAGCGGAGACTTAACAACTTGCTTAACTTTGCTCACCACCGGATCATCATCTCCATCATTGTCACTCTATGTTGCTTCATCATCTACATCTTCATCATCATCTAACCCGGGAATAGGATAGCCGATCTCCTTCTTATATTTGGACTTGTTGTGTTTCTCGTGTGCAACATCATGTATCTCGAAAATGATTCGACAAAGGTCTAAATCGAGACCTAGGGGCTTGGTTTTGGACTTCCTTATACCATCTCTATCTTCGCAAACACTTTCTTCATATAATGTATAAAGAATCCAGCCCAATCAAACTTCATACTTTTGCGTAGATGATGATCGGTAGGTCTATCTTAGGTCCGTAAAGTGTATCTAGACTCCCACTTTGAATCCCAAAATGTTCTTGGCAATTATCTTGATAAGTAGATTGTATTCATATCCAATGTGCCTCGCATTAATGCCTAGAGATGATAGTATGGTCTCATTTGTCTTTATTGCATCAACAAACTTCATTCTTGACAGGTTAATCATTTGTGGATTGGTAGGAGCCCCATTTCTAGGTCCAAAATGAAATACTTCTCTCGAGATCCGAAGTGATTTCAATCCCTCGGCCATTAACCATTGTAGTAAAGGCTAATCTACCTTCGTGTATGGCAATGTTCTTCCGAATTCCAAAACATTGATGTATGAAATTCTTTCCAATCTTCTATTAATAACATTTTCCAAACCAAAGAACTCTTCTAATTCTTCTTCCAATATTGATAGCCAACTCAGTGGTGTGATAGTCAGTAACGTACCCTCTCACACTTTGGCTTGTTACAATATGAACATCACCTTTATTAGCCATTAGAAATGAAAAGGATGAAGAAGAAAGGTTTTAAATCTGTGTTCACACAGTGTATTTGCAGAGAAATATCAATCTGAGAGTTGTAAGTAACTTCTCTGTGTATATGTCTATATATATAGAGAGGCAGTTGAAACAGTCAGATAAAGCATTGTACGTGCACTGTAGCATTAACCACGATTAAATTTGGAATTAATGAGATCTTGCCATGTGTCCCATAACTGATCCATAAAGAGTTGTAACTGTTCGATCGTGTAACTGTGGTTATAAAGATAAGATAAATATCCCGGTTATTTGCTTTTTGACTATTGTTAAGGTTTGACTGTGTAACGTATGCTTCATCAGATTCTGCCATCAGTAGACTTGGCTCAGCAGCCTGCTGACAAAGATGCCTCAGTAGTCTGCTGACAGAGTTACTCTGCTGATCTTCAATTCTTCTTGTTTTGTGCAACTGATAATACAAGATGAAGTTTAATACCAATGACTGATCTGTCAAGTGAGCTCACCCAACAGGAAAAAGACCAATCCCCTTGGCAACTTCATTTGCTCAATTTGTCCAAACACATACAAGTACATGGAATTGTTGATACCAATGACTAATCTTCTAAGTGAGCTCCCTAACATAGCAAAGACTAATCCCCTTGGTGAATTCCAATACATTGCTGATCATTAAAGTATGTCAGTCAACTTTTATGATTCCAAGTTTAGTCCTTAACTTAGAAAATCTTTCACTATCCAATGGTTTTGTGAAAATGTCAGCAAGTTGATCTTCAGTAGGGATGTAAAGAACAACCACATCTTTTTTTTCAACATGATCTCTTATAAAATGATGTCTCACATCAATGTTCTTTGTTCTTGAGTGCAAAACAGGATTTTCTGTGATTGCAATTGCACTTGTGTGTCACACATTATAGGAATTTCTCTTTATTCAATTCCATAATCCCTTAATTGTTGTCTTAACCAAAGTATTTGTGCACAGCAGCTTCCAGCAGCAATATATTCAGCTTCAGTAGCAGAAGTTGATATAGAATTTTGTTTCTTGCTAAACCATGATACCAGTCTATTTCCCATCAACCGACGGGTTCTGTGGTGCTTTTTCTATCAATCTTGCATCCTACATAATCGAATCCGAGTAGGATATAACTTTGAAGCTTTCATCTTTTGAATACCATATCCCTACTCCCAAAGTCTCTTTTAGATACTTGAGAATCCTATTTACTGCAGCTAGATGACTTTCTTTTGGTTTTGATTGAAATCTTGCACAAACACCTACAAAGAAAGGATATATCGAGTCCGCCGGCAATAAGGTACGATGACTCGCCTATCATCATTCTGTATAAAGTTTGATCAACATCTTTGCCTTCTTTATCTTCATCCAATCTAATGTTTGTGCTCATAGGAGTTGATACCTTGGTGTTGTTTTCCATACCAAATTTCGTCAGTAGCTCATTGGTATACTTTGTTTGATGAATGAAGATTCCATATTTCATTTGTTTGACTTGTAATCCCAAGAAATAGTTCATTTCTCCCATCATACTCATTTGGAATTTACTTTTCATCAGATTGGGAAACTTTTCACATAATAATTCATTTTAAGAACAATAAATTATGTCGTCAACATAAATCTGTACCAGCAGGGTGCTGTCTCCTTCATTGATTCTGAAAAGAGTCTTGTCAATGGTACCTTTGGTAAAACCATTGTCCACCAAGAATTGAGATAGGGTCTCATACCATGCTCTTGGTGATTGTTTCAAGCCATAAAGTGCTTTATTGAGCCTGTACACTTTATCTTCTTGATCTTTAACTTCAAAACCAGGAGGTTGCTGAACATAATATTCCTCCTCCAGAATGCCATTCGAAATGCACTCTTCACATCCTTACGGTATACTTTGTGAAGTTTTCGTAAGAAGCATATGCCAAGAATAACCTTATAGAATTCAATCTTGCAACAGGGGCATATGTCTCATCAAAATCTATTCCTTTTGCTTGAGAATAGCCTTTTGCTACTAGTCTGGCCTTATTCCTCACAATGGTACTAGATTCATCCAATTTGTTTCTGTATACCCATTTTGTACCAATTATGTTTGCATGATTAGGCCTTTCCACTAGTGTTCAAACTTGATTTCTTTCAAAATTATTCAATTTTTCTTGCATAGAAATTATCCAATGCTGGATCCGATATTGCTTCTTCAAAAACTTTAGGTTCCATCGAGATAGAAAACAAGTAAACATTGCTTCTAATTGTCTTCTAATCCTCACACCTTGCTTTGTATATTGCCAATAACTTGCTCAGCGGGGTGATCCCTTAACCATTGTGGATTTTGGTTTGATTGATTCTCGGGGACATCATCTTCGGTAGGTTATGTTGTTGCTTCGGTAGATGCTTGTCTTGCCTCGGTTGTTGCATCGGTAGTGTTACCAGGCGGGTGTTCGAGGGGAGAGTCGAAATCTTTAAATCATTTATCCTTTCCAAAACATCAACACATTCGAATCATTGACTTGTTGATTCTCGGCGGAGTTCGAAGCTTCATCTTCCATTCCGGTGAACTTAGGTTCATCAAATACAACATGTATTGTTTCTTCATTTTTCGTAGTCCTTTTTCATTCGGTACCACGAATGCCTTACTTGAGAAGAATATCCCATGAAAATTCCTTCATCTAATTTTGGTTGGAATGTCTTCAATTGCTCCTTATGATTTAAAATAAAACATTTGCTTCCAAATGCATGGAAATAGGATATATTAGGTTTCCTTCCATTCCAAATCTCATAAGGTGTCTTCAGCAGCTTTTTGTTCACTAAGGTTCTGTTTTGTGTATAGCATTCTGTATTGACAGCTTCAGCCCAATATCTTTCCGGTAATAATGCTTCACACATCATAGTTCTTCCGGCTTCTTTCAAAGTCATGTTTCTTCTCTCATCAACCTCATTTTGCTGAGGTGTACCAGCAACAGCTAGTTGATGTAGCACACCATTCTGCTTACAATATTCTCTTATAACTTTATTGAGAAATTCAGTACCATTTTCTGATCTGATCTTTTCTACTGTCAAACTTTTCTCATTTTGCGGTCTCTTCAAAATTTCGGGCATCTTTTGAAGTGTTTCACTTTTCTTGTTCATGAATACTACCCAAGTGTATCTTGAATAATCTTCCACAACTACTAGAGTGTACTTCTTTCTTGTCACACTTGTTGGTGTTACTGGTCCAAAAAGATCCATGTGCATCTACTCCAAAACTCTTTTTGTTGATTGCTTAGTCTTTGACTTGTAGCTTGATTTTGTTTGTTTACCTTGCTGACAAGCATCACATATAGCATCCTTTTTGAATGTGATCTCAGGTAAACCAATCGCCAGTTTCTTCTTCACCAACTTATTGATATCATCAAAGTTTAGATGATTCAACTTCTTATGCCATAACCAATTAAGTTCGACTTGGTATGCACAATCGAGCATGTTTCTCGGAACAATGAAGGTAGACCAATCCACAACATACATATTTTGTTGTCTTCTTCCAACAACACAACTTGATCACCTCTTTCACTAATGACAATACATGTGCCTTTGTCAAAAGTGACCTTGTAACCAATGTCACAAAAATGTTCAGTGCTCAGTAGGTTGTAGTCCAGTCCTTCTACAAATGCAACATTCCTGATGGTTAATCCATTTCTCACAAGTGTACCATATCCTCTTGTGTATCCTGGTGTGTTTTTGTTGCCAAAATTCACTCTTGGACCATCCTTTGCCACAAACTTTGACAAACAGTGCTTCTCCTTTGTCATATGTCTGGAACATCCACTGTCAAAGTACTAGACACCCTACAAAACAAAGTTAATGCATTTTAGGTACCCAAAACTGTTTGGGTCCATAGTGGTCAGTGGTAAGCATGACCCTTGGCAAATTTCCATAAGGACTTCTTTGGAAAGTGTTATACTTTTGTTCATACATGTATTCTACACATCCATAGGGTTTTAACATTTTGTTGTGTAGGATTCACATATGCTTTCTGGTCTTTTGGTATGTAATGCTGTTTAAAGTGATTTCTATTGTTAGGAGCACTAGCATAACCACTGGTTTGCTGTCTGTTAGGAACAACCCTGTAATGTGGAGTCTGCTGAGGTCTTGTATAAGTCCTCTGTTGTCTGCTGATTCCATTGCTGAGGTTTTACCCTAGCATTATGGTTATACCTGTTGTTTCTAGCAGTAGGGGTAGGAATATTCCAGTCAACAATCTACCTTTCCCCCTGAGATAAGTATCCCTAGAATGATTGACATTTTTAGGTTTAGGATTCTTATCCTTGGAATATTTCTGATTTTTGTCCTTTTGTGGTCCAGCAGACTTGGTAGCAGGTATGCTATCAGCAGGTCTAGAAGGTACAGCAGTCCTACTCTTAGATTTATTCTTTTTTTTAGGTGCTGTTGACCTTTTTGACTTTTGATTTTGCTTCCTTGAAGTCTTCTCGGTAGGCGTCACTGCCTCAGCAACCTTTTTGGGAGTTGGATCTTGTGCAGGCATAAACTTAGGACCAATTCTAGTACTAGGTTCAGTAACCTTACTGGATCCACTCTTATTGGATTTTTGAGTTCCAAATCCAAGGCCTATTCTATCACCATAAGGCTTTCCTGATTTGAATGCAGTGGAGGAACAAGATTGTTCAGCAGATTCAGCAGCTACTGAATGTACAGCAGGGCTTATGCTGATTCTGTCCAATCTCTTTTTTCTTTCCCTTGAGAATTCTTAATTCAGCTTTTAACCTTTCAACTTCTGTTTGAAGAGCTTCTTTTTCAGCCTTCACAATCTCATAACCAGATTGTATTATCCCTAGTTGATTAAGGATGTCATCCAAAATTTCTTCATTGTCAAAATTTTTAGGATTTAAACCACAAGTTGATTAACAATCACTTTCAACCGGAGTGTTTATAGATACAGAATTGTATACCTCATATGTTTCATCCATATTTGCCATTAAATCATAATCATCCATATCAACAACAAGTGCAGTATCATCAGATTCATTTCCTTTTTCTGATTCAACTTCATATCATGATTCATCTTCAACAACCATAGCTTTCTTGCCAAATCTTATTTGCTGACTTTTTCTTTTCAGTAGGTCTGGAAAATCAGGTCTGAAATTTCCAGGCTTCTTGCAGTTGAAGCAAAGATAATCAGGTTCCTTTTTCTATTTTAGTTCAGGACAGTCAGGTTTGAAGTGTCCTTGTTTCTTGCATTGATAGCACAAGTAATCATTGTCTTTCATGGATTCATCCTTCTTCATTTCACTTGATTTCTTTGTGAAATTCCTTGGAGAACCCTTTCCAATTTTCATCATTCTGATTTTCTTGCTCAGTAGGGCAATTTGATCTTGCATCTCATCCAGTAGATTATCTTGAGCTCCTGATGTTTCTTCTTGATTTGTAGCAGCCAATGCAGTGGTCTTTGGTTCTTCTTTTTCAGTCTCAGGTACAAGTTTCTTGCTAAATTCATAAGCCTTGAGATCTGAAAATAATTTGAAGGTGTCCTCTTCATGTAGACTTCTCATTTCTTCTATTGTAGTCACCTTCATTTCCCAAACTTCTTTTGCAGGTAAGGCTTCCAAGATTTTTGAATTGATTTCTTCTTTTGAGTAGTTTACACTCAGTAGGGTGAGTTCATCCTGATGGCATTGAATCTTGATTCCATTTGTTCAATGGTTTCATTTTGAAATCTTGGAACTTCTTCTTTGCCACACTGATATTGTTCTTATTGATTGCATCAGTGCCTTCACAGATTAATTGTAGTTTATCCCAAAGTTCCTTTGCAGTCTTGCAATCCTTCACTTTCATGTACATATTTCTATCCAAGGTTCTGTATATGATGTCAATAGCAATATTGTTAAGATTTGCTCATTTTCTATCTTCAGCATTCCATTCTCTTTTTGGTTTTGGAATATACTGTGTCTCATTTCCCACTTTTACTGACTTGGTGATCACCAATGGTCCATCTGTTAGCACGTCCATCATCTCATCATGTGTTGCAGCAAGAAAAGCCTACATACGACATTTTTACTCATCAAAACGATCTAAAGAACACATCAACATTGTTCTAGCATACTGGTTGTTGTCCATGATGTAAAGTTTTGAAAATCAGAAACTTGAAAAAGTTTTCAAAGTATTTTCACAACCACAACAAGTAGGATTACTTCAGAACAGAAACACTACTCTGATACTAATTGTTTGTCCCTTGAAAAGGCTTTGGTTAAGTTTAGAGGGGGGTGAATAAACTTAACACTTAAAACTTTTGGAGTTAACAAACTCAGCAAGTTCAGTAGCCTGCTGACTGCTCAGTAGTCTGCTGACTTTTGATTTTAATGAATTTGTTGCAGCGGAATTTATTCAAGTTAAGCCTTATTACTTGTTGTTAAAATATGATACCAAGTATTAGATACTCAGTAGTGTAAGTGTGTGATTCAGTTGCTAGTTGCAGCAGATTGATGTGCTAAATATACTAAATGCATAATGTAAATGCAGAAAGTAAGTAGGCAATTTATAGTGGTTCTGGGTTGTAATATTCCGATTTTCGGGAAAGGGCAGACGTGTCATTTTGCGAAAACGAAATATTGGGTTCGGTTCCTTTTATTCGGAGTTTAAGTATTTGTTAAATTATATATGTATATTTCGAAATATATATATGTATATAGTTAAGGAAGATAATAAGATCTTTATCCTTTTTTTGGGATTTATCTTATTATAAAGGAAGATAATAAGATCTTTATCCTTTTTTTGGGATTTATCTTATTATAAAGGAAGATAATAAGATCTTTATCTTTTTTTTGGGATTTATCTTATTATAAAGGAAGATAATAAGATCTTTATCCTTTTTTTGGGATTTATCTTATTATAAAGGAAGATAATAAGATCTTTATCCTTTTTTTTGGGATTTATCTTATTATAAAGGAAGATAATAAGATCTCTATCTTTTTTTTTTGGGATTTTCTATTTAAGGAGAATAAATCCCCACAATTCTTATAACCTATTAGAAATCGATTTTTCTCCACCTCCATATACTCTCTGCGTGTGTGAGCCAAAAATTAGGGCTGGGAGTTTTTCAATCGGCTGTTAAAGCAATTCTTGACGGTTTTCAGATCAGAGTAGAGCGCCGGAATCGTTGTGAAGAAGGCAACGTTTTGATTGCATAAAGTTGAAGCTTTGATAAGAGAAAGATCGGTTTTAGCTGCTGTTTCTCTGAGTTTTGCTGTTGGAATAAGCTTGCTAAAGGTAAGAAGCTCTTCCTACAATCTAATTGTGGTTTAGAGTAGAATAGATCATGTTTTGGATGCATATTGTATCAAGTTTTAAGCTTAGATGATGTTTAAGGATTAAGTTTTGTTTTGGATCTTAAAAGACATGTTTTCTACTGTTTTTCTGCTATAATTCATGTGCAAGATGTTTAGATTCGAGTAGAGACCGTTAAGGGTTGGAAAATAGGTTTTAGGGCTTTTTCTCGCGTAGTAGGATGTGTACGCATTGGCTAGCAATACGCCCGCATTCCCGATGCGATTGCTTAGAATAAGTGCGGCAGGGATGCGCACGCATTCCGCAGTAATGCGCACGCATTGCCCCGCTTTCTACGTAATGTTGTTTTAAGCTATGTTTTGAATTTTAAACCTTAATTCATGATTAAATAACATTAATTGAATATGAACAAGCCCCGATTGAGTTTCGATTCGTTCGCTTAAAACACCGAATGTACTCTTAAAGGGAGTTGAAGTTCGGATCCGTCGGAAGGGCATGAAAGGGCTTGTGCTTTGATGAACTAGGGTTCATCATTGTCCGTGTAATTGATAGGATGTGATGTCTAGTTGTCTAAGTGAGGAGTAGAGTGATTAGGTGAGTATTATTCTGAAAACACTTTGGTGACTAGTTAATTCACATTAATAATTACATAAGTGTAGTAAAAGCTAAAACGTCATCTATTCTTGGTTAGGCACTGATTCAAATCGGCGATGTGATACGTTCATAAAAGGTGGACAACGCTACGGCTCAAAAGGTCAAGGGTAGTGGAGGAAATCCATCGAACGTATATGCATACCGGGGAGATCCCGGGACTACCGGTGCTAATCACCGTAGTTGGCAAGTATATCTCGTGGTGGAATTTTCACCATGCATTGTGTCCTTGAGTAATGATGTAACAAAGATAAGCTAAGTTAGAAACGTATAGTCACGACGTGTCGATGGGCATGTAGTGAACCCTAGATCGAGTCGGTCTCAGTAAGGCAAATCTTTTAATAATAAACCTTAATCATATTGTAGCTTCTACTTCTTACTTTGTACATTGTACTTACCTCAAATGCATGTTTATTTATGTGTTTGGGGGAGAGAAGACGAACAGTAAATGATGAGTTCGAGGAGAACTTTGATGACGACGTTTGAGGACGCCGGAGTTGAAGACTTTGATTAATTATTATTCATTTCTTTATTTATTTCCTAGATTTGGATTATTATTGGATTTTGTAGTTTACTTTTAGTACTTTGGAATTCGTACTCGTTTTGGGATTCGTTGGTTTTGTTTCGGATGTAATAACTTTACATTTCCTTCTCTAGTTCTTGAATTTCTATTCGAGATGTTTGAAAAAAATTACCCGAGTCTTTTTAGCTTCCGTTTGCTTTTATTTGATACGACGTAGTAGAGGCTTACGTGTAATATTATTTATTTAATATTATGCGTGCCGAACGTTTCGATTTCCGGATAAGGACTCGGTGTCCGGGAACGGGGCGTTACAGTTGGTATCAGAGAGAAGCGTCCTTTAGGCTTCCTTCCTTAAGATAAGATCTCTTTAGACCACATAGTAACATTCTGATCCTTCCTGATCTTTCAGAATGTTAGGTAACCTCAGATACTCATGTTGATAAGTTTGGAATCGGAAGTTCTAAGGCCCAGCAAAAAGCGAGTGGTTTGATTGAAGATGGGGTCTAGTAGTTGTGGTTCATCTAGAAGATTGGATGTTCGTGTAAGAGTTTACCGATGAAAAAGAAGAAGAAGAAAATGACCCTATAGTTTTGAATCCTAAGAATCATGGTGTAATTCTTGGTATAGGTCGTCTATCCAATAATTTTGTTTACATGGACTGTAAACATAAGGAAGTACCCTCCGGTGAGGAATGCACCGATTAGAAGTTGAATAGTGCGCTTTCGAGTTGTTCAAGAATGGTTTGTCCCGTGAGATCCAAGCGGGAAGGTTGGGAAGTACACCAAGAAACATGTCCGAATATTGAACAAGGCCTTGGAAGCCGAGACCTTCAAAGACAAGCCTTCAGTCACTAATGGTTCTACGAGTAACTCAAATCAAGGAAGTGGGAAAGGCGGCCCAAGTTGCCCAGTTCGAGTTTTCTCCGTGGATGTAGAGTATGCAAAATCTATGGAGAACCAGCAGAAGCACCTATACGAGTCACTGTAGTGGGAGACATTCCACCAGTCTACGTACCCCCAGCAACTAGTATCTATCCCCCAGCAGTGAGCTACCCTTCTCCACCAGTGTTTTCTCATCGGCCAGAAGCATCGGACCTTTTACCCTCCTCCGGTGGGTCATACTCCCCGACCTACTTTGTACCACCTCCACCCTGTTTTGACCATCAACAAGGTCTTGGTTACCCACCCTACGGTTTACATCAACCCCGGTTTCAACAAAGAAGAGATACCTTTTGAATACCCTCCAGTTTATCCACAAGCCCCACCAGCTTAGACCGGCACCGAGCAAGCACCACCGATTGACGGTATACGAGATTAAGGAGGAACAAAGTTCAAGACTTCTTTGGGAATGTCGAGCATTCGAAGGCCGAAGAGTGGATAAGGAGTTTTGAGAAGGCATGTAGGAACATACATGTCCCCG
The DNA here is from genome assembly GCA_036785695.1 of Gentiana straminea. Taxonomy (NCBI): domain Eukaryota; kingdom Viridiplantae; phylum Streptophyta; class Magnoliopsida; order Gentianales; family Gentianaceae; genus Gentiana; species Gentiana straminea. The sequence goes on along the minus strand of JAVUPR010000224.1, from coordinate 4,217,405 downwards.
AGACCGAGATGGCACACTTTGGCGGTTAGTTTCCTTTTGGGTGCAAATGAAGCATGGATAGATGCTATACGAGCAAGAATGGTAAAGTGACGGATTGGGAAAGCTTTAAGGCAATGTTCTATAATGAGTATTTTCCAAAGAATGAATGCAAGACAGCACATGGCAAGTCAATTTCTAAAGCATAAGCAAGGTAATTACATGACAAGTATCACAATACACCAACAAGTTTAACGAATTGGGAAGATTCTACCCCGAGTTGATGAAGGTAGAAGAGAGGAAGATGGCCCTATACAAGGAAGGGTTATCGTATCGATACGATCCGGCATGTTGGGTTTCACGACCAAGAACATGGCCGAGTTGTTGAATAAGGCCTTAGAGGTTGAGACATTCAGGAAGAAGGCCACCGTTGTTACCGGGAAACATGCCGGATAGAGAGATAGAATTCGAGATCAAGTTGATGCCGGAGCGGCACCCGCTGCTAAGGCACCCTATAGAATGGCACCGGCCGAATTGAAGGAGTTGAAAGCACGGCTCAAGGATATGCTTGAGAGGAATATAATTCAGCCTAGTACTTCGCCTTGGAGAGCCCCGGTGTTGTTTGTTAAGAAGAAAGATGGTAGCATGAGGATGTGCATAGACTATCGAGCGTTGAATAATCCGACCATCAAGAATAAATACCCTTTGCCGAGGATTGATGATTTGTTTAACCGGTTGCAAGGCAAGAGAGTGTTTTCTAAGATTGATCTTAGATCGGGATACCACCGCTTGAAGATCAAGGTAGCGGATATACCAAAGACGACTTTCGGTACGAGGTATGGACATTATGAGTTCTTAGTTATGCCTTTTGGACTCACTAATGCCCCATCTGCATTTATGGATTTAATGCAGCGTGTTTTCATGCCATACTTGGATAAGTTTGTGATAGTGTTCATAGATGACATCCTTGTATACTCCAAGGATGAGAAGGAACATGAAGAACACTTAAGGATAGTGCTGGATACATTAAAGGAGAACCAGTTGTATGCCAAGTTCTCGAAGTGCGACTTTTGGTTGAATCAAGTGAGTTTCTTGGGTCATGTCATTTCTGGAGATGGCATCAAGGTTGATCCCGCGAAGATTGAAGCAATTGAGAAGTGGTCCAGACCGACTACCGTTTCAGAGGTTAGAAGTTTTCTCGGTTTGGCTGGCTATTATAGGAAGTTTGTATAAAACTTCTCAAAGATAGCTACACCACTTACCCGGATAACTCAAAAGGATGTGAAGTTCGAGTGGACCAGTGAGTGTGAAGATGCTTTTCAGACGTTGAAAAAGAGGTTGACTACAACCCCTGTTTTGGCAGTTCCGGAGATCTTTGATAATTATGATGTCTACACGGATGCTTCGGGACAAGGTTTAGGTTGTGTGTTGATGCGGGGAGGGAAGGTAATTGCTTATGCATCCCGACAAAAAGGTGCATGAGAAGAATTACCCAACACATGACTTAGAGTTGGCGCGGTAGTGTTTGCCCTAAAGACTTGGAGGCACTACCCGTACGGAGTTAAGGCCGGGATCTTCACCGATCACAAGAGTTTGAAGTATTTCTTTACCCAGGAAAATCTGAATATGAGACAAAGGAGATGGCTGGAGTTCGTAAAGGATTATGACTTGGAGATTCAAAGTATCATCCGGGTAAAGCAAATGTAGTGGCGATGCCTTGAGCGTAAAACCGTTGTTTGCGTATCGAGTGTTGAAGACGTTGCGTAAAGGTTAGATGGGTTGAGAATCCGAAGCTTTGATCGATTGAAGACCGACGCTTTATGGCACCATTGTTAGCAAGGTCGAGTTGATGGATGACATTCGGGAAAAGCAAGATGAAGACCCGGTGTTGGTTGACTTGAAGCGAGTTGCAAGGGAAAAGCCTACGGTTGGATATGTGTTAGATAAGAATGGCAATCTTTGGTACCGGGATCGTTTGTGTGTGCCTAAGGTTGGTGATTTAAGACAGAGAGTCATGGAAGAGGCACATAGGATTGCTTTCGCAGCTTCATCCAGAGCTACTAAAATGTACGGAGACTTGAAGGAAAGGTTTTGGTGGCCCTCGATGAAACCGGAGATAGCCAAGTTCGTTGCGAGTGTGATACTTGCCGAGGGTTAAAGCGGAACATAGAAGACCGGGAGGAATGCTTAAGCCATTGGATATCCCAGAATGGAAGTGGGATAAGATCACTATGGACTTTATCACCGGTTTACCTAAGACGAGAGGCGGTAATGATGCGATTTGGGTGATTGTGGATAGATTGACCAAATCCGCTCATTTCTTACCATATAAGGTCGATATGCCCTTGAAGAAAATGACGACACTATACTTGGATAATATAGTGAAGTTACACGGAGTACCTATCTCGATAGTTTCGGATCGTGATTCGAGGTTCGTCAGTCGGTTTTGGAAAAGTTTACAAGCAGCTTTTGGAACCAAGTTGGATTTGAGTACGGCCTTTCATCCTCAGACAGATGGACAATCTGAGAGAACCATCCAAACACTTGAAGATATGTTGAGAGCTTGTGTGTTGGAAGTAGGTGGATCATGGGATGATTACCTACCGGTAGCGGAGTTCGCTTACAACAACGCTTATCATGCAAGTATTGGCATGCCACCGTTTGAAGCATTATATGGAAGAAGATGTAGAACACCGCTGTTTTGGGATGAAGTCGGGGAAAGACAAATCACCGGGCCAGAATTGGTTGAGCAAGCTAAAGAAAGGGTTCAGCTGGTCAAGAAGAATCTGAAGGCGGCTCAAGATAGACAGAAGAGTTGGGCAGATGTTAGAAGGAGACCTCTTGAGTTTGAAGTTGGTGAAAGAGTTTACCTACGAGCTTCACCAATGAAGGGAGTGAAACGTTTTGGACAAAAAGGAAAGCTAAGCCCTAGGTACGTTGGACCTTTTGAGATTCTAGAAAGAATTGGACCTTTGGCTTACGTACTCAAGTTACCGTAAATCCATGTCGAGAGTCCACAACGTGTTTCATGTCTCAATGTTAAAGAAGTGTTTGACCAAGACGGATATTGAGACTACGTTGATCCGGAGGGTCTCCAGGATAATCTTTCGTACGATGAGACACCGACCAGAATTTTGGACCGGAAGGAAAAGATGATTAAGAGACGGTTGATTCCTTTAGTTCTGGTGCAATGGAGCAATCATTCACCGGATGAAGCTACTTGGGAAGTTGAGGACGATATGATCAGCGAGTTCCCAGATTTTTATGGACTTACCAGGTATGTTTTAAGTTTCGAGGACGAAACTCCTTTAAGGGGGGAAGAATGTAATATTCCGATTTTCGGGAAAGGGCAGACGTGTCATTTTGCGAAAACGAAATATTGGGTTCGGTTCCTTTTATTCGGAGTTTAAGTATTTGTTAAATTATATATGTATATTTCGAAATATATATATGTATATAGTTAAGGAAGATAATAAGATCTTTATCCTTTTTTTGGGATTTATCTTATTATAAAGGAAGATAATAAGATCTTTATCCTTTTTTTGGGATTTATCTTATTATAAAGGAAGATAATAAGATCTTTATCTTTTTTTTGGGATTTATCTTATTATAAAGGAAGATAATAAGATCTTTATCCTTTTTTTGGGATTTATCTTATTATAAAGGAAGATAATAAGATCTTTATCCTTTTTTTTGGGATTTATCTTATTATAAAGGAAGATAATAAGATCTCTATCTTTTTTTTTTGGGATTTTCTATTTAAGGAGAATAAATCCCCACAATTCTTATAACCTATTAGAAATCAGATTTTTCTCCACCTCCATATACTCTCTGCGTGTGTGAGCCAAAAATTAGGGCTGGGAGTTTTTCAATCGGCTGTTAAAGCAATTCTTGACGGTTTTCAGATCAGAGTAGAGCGCCGGAATCGTTGTGAAGAAGGCAACGTTTTGATTGCAGAAAGTTGAAGCTTTGATAAGAGAAAGATCGGTTTTAGCTGCTGTTTCTCTGAGTTTTGCTGTTGGAATAAGCTTGCTAAAGGTAAGAAGCTCTTCCTACAATCTAATTGTGGTTTAGAGTAGAATAGATCATGTTTTGGATGCATATTGTATCAAGTTTTAAGCTTAGATGATGTTTAAGGATTAAGTTTTGTTTTGGATCTTAAAAGACATGTTTTCTACTGTTTTTCTGCTATAATTCATGTGCAAGATGTTTAGATTCGAGTAGAGACCGTTAAGGGTTGGAAAATAGGTTTTAGGGCTTTTTCTGCGTAGGATGTGTACGCATTGGCTAGCAATACGCCTGCATTCCTGATGCAGGATTGCTTAGAATAAGTGCAGCAGGGATGCGCACGCATTCCAGAGTAATGCGCACGCATTGCCCCAGTTTCTATGTAATGTTGTTTTAAGCTATGTTTTGAATTTTAAACCTTAATTCATGATTAAATAACATTAATTGAATATGAACAAGCCCCGATTGAGTTTCTGATTCGTTCAGTTAAAACACCGAATGTACTCTTAAAGGGAGTTGAAGTTCGGATCCGTCGGAAGGGCATGAAAGGGCTTGTGCTTTGATGAACTAGGGTTCATCATTGTCTGTGTAATTGATAGGATGTGATGTCTAGTTGTCTAAGTGAGGGAGTAGAGCTGATTAGGTGAGTATTATTCTGAAAACACTTTGGTGACTAGTTAATTCACATTAATAATTACATAAGTGTAGTAAAAGCTAAAACGTCATCTATTCTTGGTTAGGCACTGATTCAAATCGGCGATGTGATACGTTCATAAAAGGTGGACAACGCTACTGGCTCAAAAGGCTGAAGGGTAGTGGAGGAAATCCATCGAACGTATATGCATACCGGGGAGATCCCGGGACTACCGGTGCTAATCACCGTAGTTGGCAAGTATATCTCGTGGTGGAATTTTCACCATGCATTGTGTCCTTGAGTAATGATGTAACAAAGATAAGCTAAGTTAGAAACGTATAGTCACGACGTGTCGATGGGCATGTAGTGAACCCTAGATCGAGTCGGTCTCAGTAAGGCAAATCTTTTAATAATAAACCTTAATCATATTGTAGCTTCTACTTCTTACTTTGTACATTGTACTTACCTCAAATGCATGTTTATTTATGTGTTTGGGGAGAGAAACGAACAGGTAAATGATGAGTTCGAGGAGAACTTTGATGACGACGTTTGAGGACGCCGGAGTTGAAGACTTTGATTAATTATTATTCATTTCTTTATTTATTTCCTAGATTTGGATTATTATTGGATTTTGTAGTTTACTTTTAGTACTTTGGAATTCGTATCTTGTTTTGGGATTCGTTGGTTTTGTTTCGGATGTAATAACTTTACATTTCCTTCTCTAGTTCTTGAATTTCTATTCTGAGATGTTTGAAAAAAATTACCCGAGTCTTTTTAGCTTCCGTTTGCTTTTATTTGATACGACGTAGTAGAGGCTTACGTGTAATATTATTTATTTAATATTATGCGTGCCGAACGTTTCGATTTCCGGATAAGGACTCGGTGTCCGGGAACGGGGCGTTACATGGGTGGTGTAATCCTGTCAGTCCACTCTTCTCCTGTGATGTTGGAGGTAATTCACTAGAGATCTTTGAGGGTGCAGTTACAAAAATCTCTAAGTTGTTTGTGTTTCACCAATAACTATGGCTTCACAAACTGAACCCTAGGAACAGGAATATTGCTACTCCAAAGTCTTCCACTGGTCCTTGATGGGTAGGATTGACTCTTCACCAGCTCCACCACAAACAACAGATCTTGACACCAAAAGATGCTTCTCTGTCTTCAACAGGTTTCTTGTAAAAGAAAGTTTGAATCAAGTAAGTGATTCGGCTTTCAGCAGCTTGATCAGGATGAAATGATCAGCAGCTTAAAATCTTCAAGTGTGTAAACTTGATGTAGCTTGATAATAGATTACACTTGAAGAATTTACTGGATCAGTAGCTTTAAGTTCAGTAGGGTCAGAAGGGTGATTTTATTGATAATAAACTTGATAGCTTCAGGCAAATTTTCTTAGTGTTCATCTATTTTTCATCACATGTATCTGAATCAAGAGTCTATTTATAGGTGAGAATCCTATGACTTATTTTTTAAATTCAAACATAGCCGTTTCAGATTTGTCCCTTTCATGACTTCCATTCCCTCCCTGTACATAGTACAAGGTCAATCCAAACCGAGCTAGTTGAGAGCCTAGTTGAGAAGCCAAAGTCTTCCAACGTGTGTATCCAAGCACCACCAGGTGGATGGTGTTTCAAGCCGCCGGACCTCCTCGATATGCAACCTTAGAAAACCCAAAGTTTTCTAAAACTCAAAACTATTAGTAAATAGCCGAAAATTCTAGGCTATGTTACTACCAATATTTCATATGATGACTTGTGATTTTAGGCTTAGGAGTACTCTCTTTATATAGGAGAGAAATCCTTGTCCTCCAAGGCATTGTTTAATTAATACAAAATCAATCAAAATAATCCTTTTCCTTAAATAAATCTTGAATATTCCTAAATTAATTAGGATAAATAAAAGATTTTCTTTTCCTTAAATTATTTAACAAATAAATAATTTAGTCACATGTCTTATTATTTATCAAGAAAAGTAATTTCCTAACAAATAATAATATACAAATTTCGGCCAAACCCTAAGGGAATAGGGCCACACGAAATTACCATCACATTGGGCCGAGTCCACGAAAATTTTCTTTTCCATGTATTTAATTATCTAGTCCAACTAAACAATTAATCCACATATCTATTAAACAGTCCAATCCAACTGTTTAATTATAATTGAGGTGAAACAACGAGAAAACGTATATGCTATATTAGGAGCCACGTCGGGGACCATGGACCCATATTCAGTAGCTACAATAAATTGAATAAAATTATTCGTCTGACCAAACAATAATATTCAATCTATTAATTCCGGGATTACACCACCATAAACCCGAAACTGAACTCTGCCGAATATAGATATAAACTTACACTCAACTATGAGTTATAAGGTGTCCACCGATATAATCATTACATACGGATAAAATCTCCATAGGCTTGTTCATTTCGATTCAGGATATCTCCGTAGACCCTTCTTGAAACATCTTATCCTTATTTACCATTAACCCCATAGTGATCAATTAGTTCATAACTAATTTAATATGAACTGGAGCCATTGATATGTTTCTAGGATTAACAAATAAGGAATGTCGAGCTACTTCCCGAGGGAAGGAATGGATTCCATATCTATGATAGCACAAATAAGGGAACTGTCGACTACGTACTCTTCCTAAAATAGAGCCAACGAGAAGTGTTGGACCACATACTATGAAGTGATCCTTACTAACGCATCAAACCCTACCCTAGTCTAAACGATCATCCGTGATCACGATAGCAAAATACTTAACTCGCTAACTTTAACCCACGAGTATCGGTTCAACGGTAGTATAGTGGTCACAAGATCGAATCCACAGGGAGTAACGAAAGAAAGTACCAAAGTCACGTAGAACTTGGTTCTGGTCAATAGATAGTGGAAAGATTAACAACAAATGCAGAAATAACGACTACACTACTGGTTTTGCTTATATGATTAAAAAGCATAGTTAACTACGATCCAGCGGGTTACTTTTACCCCACAAGAAAGACTCGACAAGGAGCATGTCTTAACCGACCTACCTATCTAATTCAGTTTATATGACATCCACGGGTGCCAACTCCCAATTCTGGTGTTAAGGTCTGAACAACTCTCGCTTAACACCCAACGCCAGGCTAATCAACCCTCCCTTTAGAAAGCCAACTAACCTAACATGGTTTACCAAAATCTCGAGCCGCTCGGAAAACCGATGAAAACCTCACATAGGGCACAGTCCAAACAACTAGCTAGGTTGTCAATCTAACAACTAGGCTGTGTCTACGGGATGATCCTAAAACCTTATCCCACATCTCACGGCAAAATACATCTATAAGTTCAATGTGTGTGTGACAGTGAACTAGGTTGTCAATTTAATCAAAGCTATAATATTCATAAGAACATGTTTTAGAACGTGGATTAATCATACAAACGTTTAATTAAGCGCTACACTACTCCCGTCTAATCCCCTTAGGGTTTTCGCTCGCTTTCACATAATTCGGCTACACAATGGATTAGCTACTCATGATGGAATTGAAAAATGAAATAATAATGAAATTAATAATCAAAGACATAATCAAATAATTGAAAGACAAAGAAATAATTACCATAAAAGAAGAAACATTGAATTGTGTTAAAATCTCCTTCAAAAGAAGAAATCTTAGATCACGAATCGAAAATCTAAGCTATGAAAGCTGCATAGAGTTGCTAGGAATTAAATCTATGATCTAAGGATTGAAACAACGTTTAAACTAAAGGAAATCGCCCTAAAATCGCCCCTAAGAAACCCTAAAACGTCTAAGTACTAAATAGATATCATATGGGATTGAAAAAGAGGGTTTTTATAGATTTTTGCCGCATCCCGACCGCGAACGGGCGTTTGTGGCAAGACTAATGATTAATTTGGTGTACTCTGAAACCTAAACGCTTGTATAACTGCTTGAATTCTTCTAATGATTCTCTTGCTGATGTAGTAGGTAGACTTCTTCCACCTCTTCCACCTCTACCACCTCTGTATGAAGATCTTAAGGCTTTGACTCTAGCTTCCAAGAATTTCAGTCCCAAGAAAGAATTTAGCCCTTCATAAAAGCCCTTGTCATGGTAAGGTCTTCTCTTGTTGTAATATAGCTTCTTGTATTCTTTGAAGAGGTTATCATTCAGCTGAAGTCGGCCAGGTGCAGGTTCTCTGAATGCATTGGTGTCAGCCTCCCATTTATTTTGAGTAAAAATCCTTGCAGCCTCTTTTGCTACAGCTGTCTGGCTCTCTTCCCCCTTATTGACATCATCAACAAAATAGGAAAGCAGGCCATGAATACTCTCCTGTGTGATCACTAAGTTGTTCAGTTGACCTTCCATAATTTATGTTCTTGTGTCAACTCGCTTTGTGATCCTTCCTTCCATTGTCTACTCCAAAGTATATTGATCCTCTCGCAATCTTAGGATCTAATACGGTAGGATGAGGTGCTCCAAGAGTTCGGCGACATCATGCTTGGGTGCCTCGGCAAGGTTGTCAAGCTTCTTGTGAATGGAGGCAAACCGTTCTTTCAAGAACTTTTCTTTAAGTGTATTGCGTTGTTTGATACCTCTCACATCTTTTGTTATGTCGGCAAAAGCATACCGAGTGGATGTGAAGTTGGAAGCAAGCTGTTTCGATGGACCTTCATTATTGTCCACAAGATTCATCAAATCTTCAAACTTTTGCTCTTGTTTGTCAAGTTGAGTTCTTAAATGTGTAATGTCATGTCTGACTGCCTTCAACTCTTCTAAAACATGTCCAGCGGCATCATCAACAGGCTCTTCAACATTGTATTGTTCCCTCTATCTATTGACAACCATGGCCCAACTCATATCCCTTCCAGTAGGGTCAAGACCTTTCTCAACTACATTTCCAAAAATTTCCTCTAGAATTGGATCTTGGGCAGGTTCCTCAAAAATTGGTACAAATGCCAGTTGTGGTTCAGCAGCAATAGATTCTTCCTCAGGCACTTGAAAATCTTCATCACTGAATTCATAGTCCAGCAGCTGTTCATCCTCATCAATAACAGTAGTCTGTTGACTATTCTTCCATTCAGTAGTCTTTACTCTAGTAGGCTCTACTACGGCAGCCTGTTCTTCAACAATTACAGGGGTTTCCTCCAAACCCATTATGAGTTCCAACCTTTGTCCAGGTGCTGTCTGATCCTCAACAACATGTACCTCCAGTTCCGACCTTTGTTCAGGTGCTGTTTGTTCCTCAGCAACCTGAACCTCCTCAGAAAGTAGTGGTGATCCTTCAAAACCCATCACCATGTCCAATCTCTGTCCAATCACTCTTTGTTCCTCAGTGAGTAAGACTCTCTCTTCCAAAAAAAATAAAAGGAGAAATAGCCATATTTTCCTCTAGAAATCCTCTGGCATCAGTAATTTGCTGTAGAGTATCAGCAGTTTTAGATAAGGTGTCCTAAGTATCAATCCACTCCTGATACTGAGCTGAATTTTCAGAACAGATATCAGGCTCACTATGTTCAATAACCTTCTCCTCATCCAAATTTTCAGACTGCTGATCATCAGGATTCACATCAGACTCCACAACCTTGAATGTATCAGATGTGCCAACCATCCTGTTATCTCCAAAATTTATTCTATCATTGATTAGAGCCTCCAAATCATCTATAGTAGGATCTTCCAGATCTTCATCCATTTGATCGCCTTGTTGGCCCTCAGAAGACTTGCCAGCATCAGTAGATTGTTCTACTCTTGGTTCAGTTGGCAATGCAATTCCACTGGCTTCTCCTTGATGTTGGGGATGATCATCATCAGAATCAGATGATGATGAATCATCACTATCTGGTCCATCCCTAGGATCCTTAAACATGATACCTCCTTCTTTCTTTTCTTCGTCAATGAGTTCCATCAGCCTCATTTCCAACAGTGAAGTATCAACCAGATTAAGTAGGTTTTCCACCTCTAGTTTTTAAAAAAGCCCATTCCTCAAAATCTTTCATTGGCTCAGCAACTGGTTTTTGTCTTTTGTAATAGCCAAACTTCCACTGAAAGTAATCAGCAACCAGCTGGAGTTTAGGATCAACATACCCTTCCTTCTTTTTCTTCTCCTTCCTTTCATAGGACATTGACGGATTTCTAGGAGCTGTTTGTTCACATTGTTGACCTCCAAAGGTCTCAACAATCAGATTCAATGTTTCCTCAATAGATCCGGAGTAGGTCGAGAGTTCTCCTAGTTGTAAATTTGTACCTACCACCCCCATCCGTTCCATACTAGGTTCTCCCTGACTTACATGCTCATCGGCAGGGTTAGCAACAGATTGCTCTTACCCCTGAACTATTGCAGAAATGGCAGGGTCTTGTACCTTTGTATCAGTTTCCACGGTAGGTGCAGATTTAGTAGTCTGTTGTGGCTCTTCAGTAAGTTGCTCAACAACAACTTCTACAGCTTCAGTAAGTTCAACAACCTTTAGAGGGGTGGATTCAATAACTTCTACAACAGGCTCAAGTACAGCAGTCTGTTGTGGTTCTTCAATGTGTTGCTCAACAACAACACCAGCATCAGTAGTAGGCTCAACAGCCTTATCTTCTACTTCCCTTTGAGCCTCTAGAATCCTCAGTTGTTTGCCTTTTCCTTATTTCTTTTTCTTTGCAATTTCTTTCATTCTCTTGGAAAGTTGTTCAGATTCAACTTCAATCTCAACAGCTTTCCTCTTTCTACTATCTTCCTTCTGTTGCTCTTTCAAAATTTCAGTAGCAGACTTCTTTCTTATAACTTCAGTAGGGTCAGTAACTTCTACTTCAAATGGACCCTCAGTAGACACAGCAGTCTATACTGATTGCTTCCTGGTTTTCCTAGACTTAAGCATCTAAGTGATCTTTCTAGTATCAGCAGCCTTTCTCTTTTCAGCAACTTTCTTAGGTGCAGCAGACTTAACAACTTGCTTAACCTGCTCACCACCAGCATCATCATCTCCATCATTGTCACTCTATGTTGCTTCATCATCTACATCTTCATCATCATCTAACCCAGGAATAGGATAGCTGATCTCCTTCTTATATTTGGACTTGTTGTGTTTCTCAGGTGCAACATCATGTATCTGAAAATGATTCAGCAAGGTCTAAATCGGTAGACCTAGGGGCTTGGTTTTGGACTTCCTTATACCATCTCTATCTTCAGTAAACACTTTCTTCATATAATGTATAAAGAATCCAGCCCAATCAAACTTCATACTTCTGCAGATGATGATCAGTAGGTCTATCTTAGGTCCAGAAAGTGTATCTAGACTCCCACTGAATCCCAAAATGTTCTTGGCAATTATCTTGATAAGTAGATTGTATTCATATCCAATGTGCCTCGCATTAATGCCCAGAGATGATAGTATGGTCTCATTTGTCTTTATTGCATCAACAAACTTCATTCTTGACAGGTTAATCATTTGTGGATTGGTAGGAGCCCCATTTCTAGGTCCAAAATGAAATACTTCTCTCAGTAGATCTGAAGTGATTTCAATCCCTCGGCCATTAACCATTGTAGTAAAGGCTAATCTACCTTCGTGTATGGCAATGTTCTTCCAGAATTCCAAAACATTGATGTATGAAATTCTTTCCAATCTTCTATTAATAACATTTTCCAAACCAGCAACTCTTCTAATTCTTCTTCCAATATTGATAGCAAACTCAGTGGTGTGATAGTCAGTAACGTACCCTCTCACACTTTGGCTTGTTACAATATGAACATCACCTTTATTAGCCATTAGAAATGAAAAGGATGAAGAAGAAAGGTTTTAAATCTGTGTTCACACAGTGTATTTGCAGAGAAATATCAATCTGAGAGTTGTAAGTAACTTCTCTGTGTATATGTCTATATATATAGAGAGGCAGTTGAAACAGTCAGATAAAGCATTGTACGTGCACTGTAGCATTAACCACGATTAAATTTGGAATTAATGAGATCTTGCCATGTGTCCCATAACTGATCCATAAAGAGTTGTAACTGTTCGATCGTGTAACTGTGGTTATAAAGATAAGATAAATATCCCGGTTATTTGCTTTTTGACTATTGTTAAGGTTTGACCGTGTAACGTATGCTTCATCGTATTCGCCATCGGTAGACTTGGCTCAAGGCCGCCGACAAAGATGCCTCGCAGTCCGTCGACGAGTTACTCTCGCTCGATCTTCAATTCTTCTTGTTTTGTGCAACCGATAATACAAGATGAAGTTTAATACCAATGACCGATCCGTCAAGTGAGCTCACCCAACAGAAAAAGACCAATCCCCTTGGCAACTTCATTTGCTCAATTTGTCCAAACACATACAAGTACATGGAATTGTTGATACCAATGACTAATCTTCTAAGTGAGCTCCCTAACATAGCAAAGACTAATCCCCTTGGTGAATTCCAATACATTGCTGATCATTAAAGTATGTCAGTCAACTTTTATGATTCCAAGTTTAGTCCTTAACTTAGAAAATCTTTCACTATCCAATGGTTTTGTGAAAATGTCAGCAAGTTGATCTTCAGTAGGGATGTAAAGAACAACCACATCTTTTTTTTCAACATGATCTCTTATAAAATGATGTCTCACATCAATGTTCTTTGTTCTTGAGTGCAAAACAGGATTTTCTGTGATTGCAATTGCACTTGTGTGTCACACATTATAGGAATTTCTCTTTATTCAATTCCATAATCCCTTAATTGTTGTCTTAACCAAAGTATTTGTGCACAGCAGCTTCCAGCAGCAATATATTCAGCTTCAGTAGCAGAAGTTGATATAGAATTTTGTTTCTTGCTAAACCATGATACCAGTCTATTTCCCATCAACTGACAGGTTCCTGTGGTGCTTTTTCTATCAATCTTGCATCCTACATAATCAGAATCTGAGTAGGATATAACATTGAAGCTTTCATCTTTTGAATACCATATCCCTACTCCCAAAGTCTCTTTTAGATACTTGAGAATCCTATTTACTGCAGCTAGATGACTTTCTTTTGGTTTTGATTGAAATCTTGCACAAACACCTACAGCAAAGGATATATCAGGTCTGCTGGCAATAAGGTACAGTAGACTGCCTATCATCATTCTGTATAAAGTTTGATCAACATCTTTGCCTTCTTTATCTTCATCCAATCTAATGTTTGTGCTCATAGGAGTTGATACCTTGGTGTTGTTTTCCATACCAAATTTCGTCAGTAGCTCATTGGTATACTTTGTTTGATGAATGAAGATTCCATATTTCATTTGTTTGACTTGTAATCCCAAGAAATAGTTCATTTCTCCCATCATACTCATTTGGAATTTACTTTTCATCGATTGGGAAACTTTTCACATAATAATTCATTTTAAGAACAATAAATTATGTCGTCAACATAAATGCATACCCGACAGGTCTTGTCTCCTTCATTGATTCTGAAAAGAGTCTTGTCAATGGTACCTTTGGTAAAACCATTGTCCACCAAGAATTGAGATAGGGTCTCATACCATGCTCTTGGTGATTGTTTCAAGCCATAAAGTGCTTTATTGAGCCTGTACACTTTATCTTCTTGATCTTTAACTTCAAAACCAGGAGGTTGCTGAACATAATATTCCTCCTCCAGAATGCCATTCAGAAATGCACTCTTCACATCCTTCTGGTATACTTTGAAGTTTTCGTAAGAAGCATATGCCAAGAATAACCTTATAGAATTCAATCTTGCAACAGGGGCATATGTCTCATCAAAATCTATTCCTTTTGCTTGAGAATAGCCTTTTGCTACTAGTCTGGCCTTATTCCTCACAATGGTACTAGATTCATCCAATTTGTTTCTGTATACCCATTTTGTACCAATTATGTTTGCATGATTAGGCCTTTCCACTAGTGTTCAAACTTGATTTCTTTCAAAATTATTCAATTTTTCTTGCATAGAAATTATCCAATCTGGATCTGATATTGCTTCTTCAAAAACTTTAGGTTCCATCTGAGATAGAAAACAAGTAAACATTGCTTCTAATTGTCTTCTAATCCTCACACCTTGCTGTATATTGCCAATAACTTGCTCAGCAGGGTGATCCCTTAACCATTGTGGATTTTGGTTTGATTGATTCTCAGGGACATCATCTTCAGTAGGTTATGTTGTTGCTTCAGTAGATCCTTGTACTGCCTCAGTTGTTGCATCAGTAGTGTTACCAGCAGGGTGTTCAGCAGGGGAGAGTCAGAAATCTTTAAATCATTTATCCTTTCCAAAACATCAACACATTCTGAATCATTGACTTGTTGATTCTCAGCAGGTTCTGAAGCTTCATCTTCCATTCCAGTGAACTTAGGTTCATCAAATACAACATGTATTGTTTCTTCATTTTTCAGAGTCCTTTTATTCAGTACCCTGAATGCCTTACTGACAGAAGAATATCCCATGAAAATTCCTTCATCTAATTTTGGTTGGAATGTCTTCAATTGCTCCTTATGATTTAAAATAAAACATTTGCTTCCAAATGCATGGAAATAGGATATATTAGGTTTCCTTCCATTCCAAATCTCATAAGGTGTCTTCAGCAGCTTTTTGTTCACTAAGGTTCTGTTTTGTGTATAGCATTCGTATTGATGACAAATTCTTGACCCAATATCTTTCCGGTAATAATGCTTCACACATCATAGTTCTTCCGGCTTCTTTCAAAGTCATGTTTCTTCTCTCATCAACCTCATTTTGCTGAGGTGTACCAGCAACAGCTAGTTGATGTAGCACACCATTCTGCTTACAATATTCTCTTATAACTTTATTGAGAAATTCAGTACCATTTTCTGATCTGATCTTTTCTACTGTCAAACTTTTCTCATTTTGCAGTCTCTTCAAAATTTCGGGCATCTTTTGAAGTGTTTCACTTTTCTTGTTCATGAATACTACCCAAGTGTATCTTGAATAATCTTCCACAACTACTAGAGTGTACTTCTTTCTTGTCACACTTGTTGGTGTTACTCGGTCCAAAAAGATCCATGTGCATCTCGCTCCAAAACTCTTTTTGTTGATTGCTTAGTCTTTGACTTGTAGCTTGATTTTGTTTGTTTACCTTGCTGACAAGCATCACATATAGCATCCTTTTTGAATGTGATCTCAGGTAAACCAATCGCCAGTTTCTTCTTCACCAACTTATTGATATCATCAAAGTTTAGATGATTCAACTTCTTATGCCATAACCAATTAAGTTCTGACTTGGTATGCACAATCAGGCATGTTTCTGGAACAACAGTAGACCAATCCACAACATACATATTTTGTTGTCTTCTTCCAGCCAACACAACTTGATCACCTCTTTCACTAATGACAATACATGTGCCTTTGTCAAAAGTGACCTTGTAACCAATGTCACAAAAATGTTCAAAGTGCTCGCAGGTTGTAGTCCAAATCCTTCTACAAATGCAACATTCCCGATGGTTAATCCATTTCTCACAAGTGTACCATATCCTCTTGTGTATCCTGGTGTGTTTTTGTTGCCAAAATTCACTCTTGGACCATCCTTTGCCACAAACTTTGACAAACAGTGCTTCTCCTTTGTCATATGTCTGGAACATCCACTGTCAAAGTACTAGACACCCTACAAAACAAAGTTAATGCATTTTAGGTACCCAAAACTGTTTGGGTCCATAGTGGTCGATGGTAAGCATGACCCTTGGCAAATTTCCATAAGGACTTCTTTGGAAAGTGTTATACTTTTGTTCATACATGTATTCTACACATCCATAGGGTTTTAACATTTTGTTGTGTAGGATTCACATATGCTTTCTGGTCTTTTGGTATGTAATGTTTGTTTAAAGTGATTTCTATTGTTAGGAGCACTAGCATAACCACTGGTTTGCTGTCTGTTAGGAACAACCCCGTAATGTGGAGTCCGCCGAGGTCTTGTATAAGTCCTCTGTTGTCCGTCGATTCCATTGCCGAGGTTTTACCCTAGCATTATGGTTATACCTCGTTGTTTCTAGCAAGTAGGGGTAGGAATATTCCAAATCAACAATCTACCTTTCCCCCGAGATAAGTATCCCTAGAATGATTGACATTTTTAGGTTTAGGATTCTTATCCTTGGAATATTTCGATTTTTGTCCTTTTGTGGTCCAAACAGACTTGGTAGCAGGTATGCTATCGCCAGGTCTAGAGGTACAAATAGCCTCTACTCTTAGATTTATTCTTTTTTTTAGGTGTCCGTTGACCTTTTTGACTTTTGATTTTGCTTCCTTGAAGTCTTCTCGCAGAGGGCGTCACCGCCTCAAAGAACCTTTTTGGGAGTTGGATCTTGTGCAGGCATAAACTTAGGACCAATTCTAGTACTAGGTTCGGTAACCTTACTGGATCCACTCTTATTGGATTGTTGAGTTCCAAATCCAAGGCCTATTCTATCACCATAAGGCTTTCCTGATTTGAATGCAGTGGAGGAACAAGATTGTTCAGTAGATTCAGCAGCTACTGAATGTACAGCAGTCTTATGCTGATTCTGTCCAATCTCTTTTTTCTTTCCCTTGAGAATTCTTAATTCAACCTTTTAACCTTTCAACTTCTCGTTTGAAGAGCTTCTTTTTCAGCCTTCACAATCTCATAACCAGATTGTATTATCCCTAGTTGATTAAGGATGTCATCCAAAATTTCTTCATTGTCAAAATTTTTAGGATTTAAACCACAAGTTGATTAACAATCACTTTCAGCCGGAGTGTTTATAGATACAGAATTGTATACCTCATATGTTTCATCCATATTTGCCATTAAATCATAATCATCCATATCAACAACAAGTGCGGTATCATCAGATTCATTTCCTTTTTCTGATTCAACTTCATATCATGATTCATCTTCAACAACCATAGCTTTCTTGCCAAATCTTATTTGCGACTTTTCTTTTCGCAGGTCCGGAAAATCGTGTCCGAAATTTCCAGGGCTTCTTGCAATTGAAGCAAAGATAATCGTGTTCCTTTTTCTATTTTAGTTCGTGGACGATCGTGTTTGAAGTGTCCTTGTTTCTTGCATTGATAGCACAAGTAATCATTGTCTTTCATGGATTCATCCTTCTTCATTTCACTTGATTTCTTTGTGAAATTCCTTGGAGAACCCTTTCCAATTTTCATCATTCGATTTTCTTGCTCGGTAGGGCAATTTGATCTTGCATCTCATCCAAGAGATTATCTTGAGCTCCCGATGTTTCTTCTTGATTTGTAGCAGCCAATGCAGTGGTCTTTGGTTCTTCTTTTTCAGTCTCAGGTACAAGTTTCTTGCTAAATTCATAAGCCTTGAGATCTGAAAATAATTTGAAGGTGTCCTCTTCATGTAGACTTCTCATTTCTTCTATTGTAGTCACCTTCATTTCCCAAACTTCTTTTGCGGGTAAGGCTTCCAAGATTTTTGAATTGATTTCTTCTTTTGAGTAGTTTACACTCAGTAGGGTGAGTTCATCCTGATGGCATTGAATCTTGATTCCATTTGTTCAATGGTTTCATTTTGAAATCTTGGAACTTCTTCTTTGCCACACTGATATTGTTCTTATTGATTGCATCAGTGCCTTCACAGATTAATTGTAGTTTATCCCAAAGTTCCTTTGCAGTCTTGCAATCCTTCACTTTCATGTACATATTTCTATCCAAGGTTCTGTATATGATGTCAATAGCAATATTGTTAAGATTTGCTCATTTTCTATCTTCAGCATTCCATTCTCTTTTTGGTTTTGGAATATACTGTGTCTCATTTCCCACTTTTACTGACTTGGTGATCACCAATGGTCCATCTGTTAGCACGTCCATCATCTCATCATGTGTTGCTGCAAGAAAAGCCTGCATACGACATTTTTACTCATCAAAACGATCTAAAGAACACATCAACATTGTTCTAGCATACTGGTTGTTGTCCATGATGTAAAGTTTTGAAAATCAGAAACTTGAAAAAGTTTTCAAAGTATTTTCACAACCACAACAAGTAGGATTACTTCAGAACAGAAACACTACTCTGATACTAATTGTTGGTCCCTTGAAAAGGCTTTGGTTAAGTTTAGAGGGGGTGAATAAACTTAACACTTAAAACTTTTGGAGTTAACAAACTCGGAAGTTCGCAGCTCTTCGGCGCTCGCAGTAGTCTCGTGACTTTTGATTTTAATGAATTTGTTGCAAATGGAATTTATTCAAGTTAAGCCTTATTACTTGTTGTTAAAATATGATACCAAGTATTAGATACTCGGTAGTGTAAGTGTGTGATTCAGTTGCTAGTTGCAGCAGATTGATGTGCTAAATATACTAAATGCATAATGTAAATGCAGAAAGTAAGTAGGCAATTTATAGTGGTTCTGGGTGGTGTAATCCTGTCAGTCCACTCTTCTCCTGTGATGTTGGAGGTAATTCACTAGAGATCTTTGAGGGTGCAGTTACAAAAATCTCTAAGTTGTTTGTGTTTCACCAATAACTATGGCTTCACAACCGAACCCTAGAACAGGGGAATATTGCTACTCCAAAGTCTTCCACTGGGTCCTTGATGGGTAGGATTGACTCTTTACCACTCCACCACAAACAACAGATCTTGACACCAAAAGATGCTTCTCTCGTCTTCAACAGTTTCTTGTAAAAGAAAGTTTGAATCAAGTAAGTGATTCGGCTTTCAGCAGCTTGATCAGGATGAAATGATCAGCAGCTTGAAATCTTCAAGTGTGTAAACTTGATGTAGCTTGATAATAGATTACACTTGAAGAATTTACTGGATCAGTAGCTTTAAGTTCAGTAGGGTCAGCAGGGTGATTTTATTGATAATAAACTTGATAGCTTCAGGCAAATTTTCTTAGTGTTCATCTATTTTTCATCACATGTATCTGAATCAAGAGTCTATTTATAGGTGAGAATCCTATGACTTATTTTTTAAATTCAAACATAGCCATTTCAGATTTGTCCCTTTCATGACTTCCATTCCCTCCCTGTACATAGTACTGACACTGTCAGTTACTTTTTGACAGTTTTTAGACTGTCTACCCTTTGACTTGTATCCATTGGATAATGCTCTGAATCTTTCTAACGTCCCTTTAATCTTAGCCATTGATTTGTTGACAAAATCAAGAGTTGTTATATGTCATTTTCCTTGTAATCTTCCAATGTAACGTTTGATTAATTCAAAATATATATCCAGCAGGTTCCTTTGAATATAAGTCTGATGAAATACATATCAGTCAGCTGATCCAAAGTTGTTGTGTTTATAAAAAACTGCAACTGACTTCTCTTATATCTAACTTTTTATTATGAAGTTAGATTACACCATTTTGATCATAACCAAGTTCCAATCACCACTTAACTTATTGAACTTAGACCTTGTACACAAGGTATATGCAATCAGTTTAGGTCATCACAGACTTCCCTAAATTCTGATTCCATATCCTTGACTTTAAATACTAAGTTTGATCCCTTAGCCTTCAATAACCGAGTTTGAGCCCTCGGCCTTTCGATCTTCGCAGGTTTCTAAACTAGTCTACCGACTCGGAAACCCTATCGACCTAGATGTGTCTGTCGATGAAAGTCACCGACCTTTTACGATACTTGTTTGGTCAAACCTATACAAAGATCAAACTTTAATAAGCCTATACATTTGATCTAGACATCTTTTTGCCTTTGCTCTATAACAGCTAGTCTGGCACTCATCACTAAAACTTAAAATATGTCCAACAAATATAACTTATTCTCAAAACGTCGAGTTGATAAGTGTCCATTGATATAATCATTACATACAAACTAACCCTCCATAGACTATCCGTAATGAAGCGGTATTATTTTTGTAAACCTTCATCACTACATCTTATCATTATTTACCATTAACCCACTAGTGATCAATTTTGTTCATAACCAATGCAAACTCCACGGATTGATCAGTTTCCAGGATTAAGAAATAAGGGGATTGTCTTTCTACTTCCCGCATGAAGGAATGGATTCCATATTTGTGAGACACACACTTCTCACTCATTCCAGAATAATGCCAACGTGAAAGTGATTCGGACCGCTCCTCTTAGCGATCCTTAACAAACACATCAAACCCTATCTTGAAACCAGTAGGAGTATGCAATCACTTCAGGATTAAGGTTAATCCATATATGATCATCTTGTGATTTAATGAGATTTCTCAATCATGGAATTATATGAGAAATGCAGATAAATCGGTCCAATCCTATATGACTACATCATATATAAATGCCCCACTTAAATAACCAATATCGACGGTCCGGATAAGACGGTCACACCATAAAGTGTTCTGGGCGCATTATTGTTGGTTTAATCAATAGACAAAATACTTTGATTAAGTTCACCACGGACTAACAGGTCAAGTGTATCACCATAAACTTAATCCTCACGTGTGACATACACTAAGTTATATGGCTACATATGATACGACTTAGGGTTTTCAACAGTGTATAATAAATAAGCACAAAGCAAATATTAAGTTCAGAATAAATCTGTCATTTATTAAATATAAAAACAATTTCAAAAATTGTCTTTTGTGCGCTACTTCAAACAATCTCCCACTTGCCCGTATACACAAGCAACAATGGTCTTTCGGGCACAGTATATTAACACCTTATACTTGTACTGATCAAATTACTATTGGTGATGGTCATTCTTTATCTATTTCACATTTTAGTTCTGCATATATTTCTGGTGCTCAATCTTTGTTTACTTTATCCAATGTGATGTGTGAGCCCACTATTTCCCAACATTTATTGTTTGTTTCCAAATTTTGTTCTGATAATTCCATTGCCATTGAATTCTTATATGATTCCTTTCTTGTGAAGGAATCAGATACAGGAACATGTCTCCATCAGGACATGCTAGAGATGGTGTTTATTAGTGGTCCAATAGTCCTCTTCTCCGCTTTTTCGGTTAATAAAGCCTTTACATCAACATGACATCATAGATGTCGACATCATTCATTTTCGGTTATTCAACATCTAGTTCAGAATAACTGTGTAGACTTATCTTCTGTTCACTCATCTCCTTGTGACGCTTGTCTTCGTACTAAAAGTCTTTGTTTACCTTTTTCAAATTCTACTTTACAATCATCCCAACCCCTTGAGATTATTTTTTCTGATGTTTGGACCTTCCCCATTTATTCCGTTGATGGATATAAGTATTATGTGATCTTTGTAGACCACTTTACTCACTACTCTTGAATATACCCCTTGATATGTAAATCTATGTCTCATTTGTCTTTGAAAAGTTTGTTCCTTATGTTGAAAATCATTTTTCCATTACTCTCAAACTCTTGTACTCTAACAATGGCATGGAATTAAGTTCCCTCCACCCTTATCTCTCCACATGTGGTATATCTCATCAAACATACCTCTACATACTCCCCAACATAATGGTATCTTTGAGCGTCACCTCCATATAGTCGAAACTGCCCGAGCCCTCCTTCAACATGCATCCATTTCTCTCACTTCCTGGTCTTATGCTATTAACATTGCCGTCTATTTGAACATTCGCATGCCCACTTGCACCCTAGCCATGCTTTTCCCCTTATAAAAAGTTGTTCTCCACTCCTCCGAACATTCCAAGCTTCATTTTTTGGATGTCTCTGTTATCCATGGGTGAAACCTTACACCTCCCACAAACTGTAATCCAATTCCATTTCTTGTGTTTTCCATAACTATTCTCTTACAAAAAGTCCCTATCAATGCTATGACCTGGCCACACTACGTCTGTTTTGTTAGTAATACCATCCGCAACGGAAGCGATTTTAAGGATCTAGATCTATAAAATACACGTTATAAAATAACTAGATCTATATCTACAAGGGGTTGTAGAACATACCTCATGAATCTCAAAATTCAAGTTGAAGAACCGCAATAGGATGAACGAAGGAAAGCGTGAAGAGCACCACGATCTTCCGTACGTGTGATCCAAGCAACTCCCGGTGGAAGGAAATTCTCGACCCGAACCCTTCCGATATGCTACCCGGAAAAACCTCCAAGATTTTCCCCCAAATTTCCCCCCTTGGCCGAAATTTATTTCTTCTCCTCTCTAAGAGGTGAAGTCGAAATTATGTGTGTATCTAAGGCTTGAGAGAACTCTCTTTATATAGGAGAGTAAAACTTAGCCTCCAAGGATTTAATAATTAATACAAAATCAATTATAATAATCCTATTAAATAAAAGATAATCCCATAATATTCAAGAACAAATCTAGAATAATATTTATCTTTATTTCTTTCCATAAATATTTATCCAATAAATATTTTATGCACATGTCTTATTAATCCACAAGAAACTAATTCTTGTTCCAAAAATAAGGCATGGGGCGAAAATTACATGCATTGACCTAGTCAATATTAATTTTGCCATAACACAATAATTGGGCCAAGATTATGGAAAATGTCTTTTCCACATATTTAATTATTTAGCCCAACTAATTTAATAGTCCACTAAACAATTAATTCACATATCGTTTTAATAAAGTCCAACAAGAACTAAATTAATATTATTAGGATTCGACGTCCGAGAATAGCTATGCTATATTAGGAGGCACGTCGGGGACCATGGACTAATAATCGGCGGCTCCGATAAATCAAATAAATAATTATCTTACGAACGTAATAATTATATTTGATAAATCAATCACAGAATATGCCACCATAATCCCGTGATCGCACTCCTCCGATTATGAGATTATATCTATCTCCTCGCGAGAATGATAATAAGCGTCCATTGATATAATCATTACACATGGATTAATCCTCCATAGACTGTTCATTCTAAATCAGGAAGTTACCGTTAACCCTTTTTAGAACTTCTTATCCTTATTTACCATTAACCCCCTAGTGATCAATTAATTCATACACCTCACCGGTAGCTAATCGGTATAATATGAACTCGCGCGATCGATCGCCTTTCTAGGATTAACAAATAAGGGAACTGTCTATCTACTTCCATAAATGGAAGGAATGGATTCCGTATCCGTGATAACACGTACTACTCACTCAATCCAAGACAATGCCAAGATGGGGTAATTCGATCACGGACTCGGTGTAATCCTTAACCGTCAAGTCAAACTTCATACCGATTCAAGCGCTTGATCGTGATCACCTCGGATTAAGATATATCCATAAATATGATCATCCATTGATTCGATAAGACTTCTCGATTACGGAATTATATCGTGAACTCTAATCAAATCGGTCCAGCCCTATATATGATATATCTATCATATATAAATGCCCCACTAGGTTCTCTTAACCGAAAGTCCGGATAAGACTATCACACCTATTGTGTTCTGGGCGCATTAATAGCACGTTTAAAGGAGAGACCCAATACTCTCGATTAACTTCACTATGGGCTAATTGTATTTTAAGTACATCTTCACTAACTCAATCCTCCCGTGTATATACCATACACCGAGTTAAGTGATTACATAAGCGATATACTTAGGGTTTTCTGTAGTGTAAATACTATTGTCACATCGGTGAATATGAGAATAATAAATATGAATAATAACATCATTTCATTTATTAAATAAAACAATTACAAAAATTGTCTTTCGGGCATCACACCTAACAATCTCCCACTTGCACGAAAGCATGAGATTAATTGTTTTAGAGCACACCCTATTATTTATTTAAAATACAACAAACTACATCTCCCACTTGCTCTAAAGCAATGGAGACCCATCCCGTATTCTAGTACCCATTAAGCATATCATAACCATTTCAGATTCCAAAGTACACTCCGAGTATGCCGTCGTAGGATAGGTCAGTGACTCGGGGAGTACCTACATCTAAATGTCATGGGTCTTAATGATTATTCAGGTTGTCGGCTCGAGACGATCCGTAGAATCGAAACATTACCGGTCCATCTAATCATGTGGTACTGAGTAAACACTGAGCCCGAGATCGACTTAACGATCATCCTCAATCTGACTTAAAGTCAAAATCAGTGTATCACACATATCCAAGTTCACACATGAATATGTCCGCATATTGTTCCTCGTTCTCTCAAGATACTAAAGGGCATACTAAACTTGCTTTGTTAACCGCCGAATCTAAGATTCGATCAAAGTTGACGTTCAATAACATGACCATCTCATACTTGAAAGAGAATCTATCCCATTTCTCTTGATCCGAAGATTTAGAGAGTCATTCCTGAGGCATAGGGTAGAACTTCCTCGTTGAATGTTGCATACACAGATGCATCATCTTAACCAATAAGATGGATGGGAAACCAGTGACTGATTCTAAAGAATCCGACCGAGTCAAACTCTTCGAATGTTGTCCAAATCTCTCGTTGCGAGAGAATTGTGGCATTGTCGGATTCGACTTCGTATAACACACCCATGTTGATTCCAACTCGGTGCGGTGTTATCCTTCACAAACACTAATATATATGTATATATTCACTACTTTGTACTAAAATTGATATCCGAAATACAAAAGACTTATCAATATTCGGTCAAATCCATATATTGTAGAAAATATATGACTTCCAATGACCGAGAGGTTTGCTTTTTATCCACAAAAGGACATAAGCCTTGACGGTTATCCCGTCATGAGTTCATAAGGCATTACCCTTTTGTTCCGAATGAATCCAGACTCCGTTTGTTTGGCAAGAAAGTCTCAGGGAATCACCCCTATTTTCTGCTTTGGAACGAAATCATGCAATACCGAACTCATTCTACTCTTTTCCGTGTAGATCCAATTACTCTCACTGGGCCTGAGACGCTCAGTTGGTTCTACAAGAGTATGAACAGAACTGGAGTACCGAACTCCATTCACAGGGTTATGGCTATTAAACCATCCTCTATTATCAGAATCCTATACTGCTCACAAAAGAGCCATAGGTCATCAATCGATCCTCAGACTACAAAGTCCGCAGAAACTGTAATGGGTAATGGATGAACCATACTCCCACTACATTCTGGGTGGATCAAAATTCTGATTTAGTTTAGTAGTATTTAGTGTTATCACCAACAACCGATGTTGGATGTGGTCTGATTTTAATCAGCTAGTAACTACCTTGAGTAAACGTACTTCAAGGTTTAAAGTTTTGTTGTTCATGGACTCTATCAGGAAGGATGCAACAGTATAACTGTCCCTTCCCGATTTCAAGAATCCTATATCTAACCTTTATACTCAATAGTTTAAAAGATATAGCACGAATGGTCATTGACCGAACGTATGCACGAAATTCCCAGTCTTACCTTCAAGCACCGTGTGCTAAATGCTTATATTTATGGAAGTGGGGTGAACCGAATCCACACCTTATCCGTAAATTCCAAAGCATATTATAGGTAGACTGCTTGGTCTTACATTTCAATGTAAACCGATATTTTGCTTCTAATATCTTTATTGAGTTAAGCAGTGTATTGTAGCACATCTAAAAAATATATAAGGCAATTTAACGGTTTCTCACTTAGTGAAAGCATTTCACTATGAGGCAGGCCGAGCATCAGTCCCTAGGACTATGTGATGGCCCATTTCTGAGTATAGAATACTCTATCTCTGTTGAAAACAGAGAAACCTCAAAATATTTTGGATAAACTTACCGGAGTGTTTGAATAGTTATCAGACAAGAAGTCACTACTCGGAAGCTCCTACTAGCTTGTATCTTTCATCAGACCCCGAAGGTCGTCATGAACAAGCTATGTTACTTCTTTATTTCCATTATCCTTTCCTGATTGAAATGAAACTTAGTCATTGAACCTTTGAGACAATATAACCAGACTGGGAGAAAGGAATCACCCTGAGCCAGTCTTCAGGTCTTGTCTTTTAGGGACTATGCACTAACTATGGAATATGAAGAAGCGTTTATCTAAATATAGAAACCAATTGCTTTTAATATTTCTTAAGATGTGTTTTATATACATATTTCAGCAGTTCTAAGTGGTTTTTGACTTTATCAAACAAAAGTCCGAGTCTTGGATTCGTACTACAAATGGTATATTCACTTTCTATACGACAAACAAATTATCGAATAATAGGTAAATCCATTCGTTCCAACGAATCTTAAACAGAAAATAAATTTTCCGCGATATCCAAGGATTGAATCCGAGATTCATTTCCTTATATCACTCCCACTTTTCTAGCTAAAATTAACTTGCCCGTTGTTTACTCTTTTAATCGTTAAATGCACTGCTACTTTGTTCTTCCAAAGAACTTAGCTCGAGAAAATCGCCAAGGATTCATAGGTTGGTGATCCAAAATCACTGTCCTTATCCTATGATTTTCAGTTAATTAATTTTTCGGTTTAGCCTTAAAGTTTTCTCAGTTTAGATGACCAACACTTTTAGACATATTCTCCCATTCTTGACTTTCCGTGAATGGAAACAATCTTGAACCAGCGGTTCGTTTGAGTAGACACTACTCTTGAACCGTGGGATGTCTCTTTCGAGTGTTACTCGTCGGGACTTCTAGGATTTTTAATATACCAGAAAAAACAACAAAGCATAACATTAAAGCTCCCACTAGTTTATCGGTTCCAAATACCGTCTAACGAGCAATGCTTTATTTTTATGATTTTCTGATTTTTTCGATTAGAAAATCTTTCGTACATAGTTCCAATGTTTCCAGAAAAACAATAAATCATAGAACTCCCACTAGTTCATCAATTCCAAATATCGTCCAACTAGCAACATTTTATGACTTTCCGCTTTTTCAATTAGAACGGTTACGTGTGTAGTCAGTTACACTTTTCTAATGTTCTAGAAAAACAACAAAAAATAAAGCTCCCACTAGTTCATCGATTCCAAATATCGTCCAACTAGTAACACTTCATGATTTTCTGATTTTTCAATTAGAAAATTACTCGTGTACACACTGAAAATTCACTAGAAGAATTTCAAAGTCCTAAATCACCTTTGATCAAACTAAGTTTGTCTTCCGTTTGACACGAATGACACTAGTGACATACCTATATGTCACTCTGGTTTTTAAAAGGCTTAAGAGAAAATATCTCTTTCGAAAAATAATTGCATTATCGATTAACTAGTTCAACGTCCTAGTTACTTTCCACTTTTTAACGAAGTCAATACTAGTCAATTATAAATTTTAAGCAATTAGTAAGGGATATAATGCTGTAAATAAAATGACATATATTAATTCAAGTTTAACACTACTATATTTATTTTAGGAATTGTAAACTAAAATTAAGTCTACTCTACCATTCCAAGGTTTTAACCTCGCATCTCAGTGCCGCCTTAGGGTAGGATGACGGTTAAATCGAGACAATCTCATCAATGAATAACTTGTGAGAATCGAACATCCCACGAGAATCGAACATCCCTTTATTCATTGACTACCTTCCTTTTTTAGCCTATATATTATCAAGAATACCCATGATGAGTGTGACCTACTATATCGGATCTCTTAGGTACGCCCCGAGTGTGCCGTCTTAGGATAGGTCAGTGACCCGACGAGTACCCAAAAATCCTATCCTTTCGGAGACCAAGCCATGAATGTTGATAGGGGTGAACACCATCCTTAGGGGGACGAAATCAAAGCGCCTCGAGGCGTCACCCTTCTCTCACTTACTTGTATCTATAGTAGAGGCCGTGGGGTTGGCTGTCGCCTCCCCGCTCCCACTCAATATTTTGGAAGTGGTTGTGGGTTAACTAACCACGTCTTTTTGATGTTAACATAAAAGCTCATCAAATCAAGGATTCCGAATGGTGTCGGTAACGTAGGCAAGCCTACCCGTCCTATTCGTTGGAACATATGTGACAGTCGGACGAAATCGGGTCAAGACGGCCTCATTGAGATAAGAAGGAATCACCCCTCCGTTCTCCGGTGTAGCTTAGTCTTGCCGGACCCCCGTGCATACATCACACTATGAGGGTTAAGTCGGTCGAGCCTAGCTCAGTTGACCACCCAACCTATAAGCGAACCGTTTTTATCCAAGATTTATTGTTCTTTTACCATCATTCAATCTCGTAGACACTACGAATTGAAGACGTGATCTCGTTTGTGCTTTAAGGCGGTTCACCGAGAACACACACCGAAAGGCTTAACGATTTCATAACCCGTCCTCGGATCTTTAATTAGTTACTAAATTAATTAATTACCACGTATTAATTAAATTTCAACTAATTACACGAGTTTGTATACATGCCTATTTTAATTACCAAAATTAAAATTCTACATGTATGCATGGAGTGGATTTATGATATGATGCATGTCATGGCAATTCCGATTTTATATCTATTTTATGATCAAACACATAAAAAATAAAGTGCGGAAAATTTAAACACCGAGATGGATTGTTGGTACCCCCGTATCTAATCTATTCTAGGAAAGCAGTAAATTACAATCTTGTTGTTTTCATGTCTTCGATCTTCGAATCTTGAATCATCCGGATCTACAAAGCTTCGATCTCGACACGAACTTTGAACGACGAGGAGAGGAGGCCGTAATATACCAATATATAAAAAATATATCTATATTAATGTTTTATAAAAAAAAACTTTTTTTTTTTTCATAACAGCCCTCGGCTGTTCCAATCAATTTTTTTTTTTTTATTCAATTGGTCTTATGACCTAAGAACAAGTAAAAGTCAACTAAAAAAAAATTGTGATGCCGCCGCAAAAAAAAAAAATTTCCGCCGATGAATAAAAAAAATATTAAACAAATCGGCCTCCTCTCGTTTTACCTTTTAGATGATCTTCAACACTATGATCTTCATCTTCTCGAGCCCGGAACATCAAAATTACAATAAAAGATCCTACTTTTACATAAATTTCGAAAATTGACATAAATAAAATACAATTCCTATGCTCAATTGTTACTAAACAAAGGAGCTACAATAGATCTAACGAGTAAACAGTACCAACCCCAATCCATCTCTTCAACCAAGACATTCATAACATAAAAAATAAAACAAAAATTTTCGGCCCCTTATAAAAAAAAATTGGGACAAAAAAAATCTACATGTTTACCACACCTAGATCTAATATTTTATACGTATAAATATTGATCACCTTGGCGACTGATACCACTGTTAGTAATACCATCCGCAACGGAAGCGATTTTAAGGATCTAGATCTATAAAATACACGTAATAAAATAACTAGATCTATATATACAAGGGGTTGTAGAACATACCTCATGAATCTCAATATTCAAGTTGAAGAACCGCAATAGGATGAACGAAGGAAAGCGTGAAGAGCACCACGATCTTCCGTACGTGTGATCCAAGCAACTCCCGGTGGAAGGAAATTCTCGACCCGAACCCTTCCGATATGCTACCCGGAAAAACCTCCAAGATTTTCCCCCAAATTTCCCCCCTTGGCCGAAATTTATTTCTTCTCCTCTCTAAGAGGTGAAGTCGAAATTATGTGTGTATCTAAGGCTTGAGAGAACTCTCTTTATATAGGAGAGTAAAACTTAGCCTCCAAGGATTTAATAATTAATACAAAATCAATTATAATAATCCTATTAAATAAAAGATAATCTCATAATATTCTAGAACAAATCTAGAATAATATTTATCCAATAAATATTTTATGCACATGTCTTATTAATCCACAAGAAACTAATTCTTGTTCCAAAAATAAGGCATGGGGCGAAAATTACATGCATTGACCTAGTCAATATTAATTTTGCCATAACACAATAATTGGGCCAAGATTATGGAAAATGTCTTTTCCACATATTTAATTATTTAGCCCAACTAATTTAATAGTCCACTAAACAATTAATTCACATATCGTTTTAATAAAGTCCAACAAGAACTAAATTAATATTATTAGGATTCAACGTCCGAAAATAGCTATGCTATATTAGGAGGCACGTCGGGGACCATGGACTAATAATCAGCGGCTCCGATAAATCAAATAAATAATTATCTTACGAACGTAATAATTATATTTGATAAATCAATCACAGAATATGCCACCATAATCCCGTGATCGCACTCCTCCGATTATGAGATTATATTTATCTCCTCACGAGAATGATAATAAGCGTCCATTGATATAATCATTACACATGGATTAATCCTTCATAGACTGTTCATTCTAAATCAGGAAGTTACCGTTAACCCTTTTTAGAACTTCTTATCCTTATTTACCATTAACCCCCTAAAGTGATCAATTAATTCATACACCTCACCGGTAGCTAATCGGTATAATATGAACTCGCGTGATCGATCGCCTAGGATTAACAAATAAGGGAACTGTCTATCTACTTCCATAAATGGAAGGAATGGATTCCGTATCCGTGATAACACGTACTACTTACTCAATCCAAGACAATGCCAAGATGGGGTAATTCGGATCACGGACTCGGTGTAATCCTTAACCGTCAAGTCAAACTTCATACCGATTCAAGCGAGCTGACTCGTGATCACCTCAGGATTAAGATATATCGATCCATAAATATGATCATCCATTGATTCGATAAGACTTCTCGATTACGGAATTATATCGTGAACTCTAATCAAATCGGTCCAGCCCTATATGATATATCTATCATATATAAATGCCCCACTAGGTTCTCTTAACCGAAAGTCCGGATAAGACTATCACACCTATTGTGTTCTGGGCGCATTAATAGCACGTTTAAAGGAGAGACCCGATACTCTCGATTAACTTCACTATGGGCTAATTGTATTTTAAGTACATCTTCACTAACTCAATCCTCCCGTGTATATACCATACACTGAGTTAAGTGATTACATAAACGATATACTTAGGGTTTTCTGTAGTGTAAATACTATTGTCACATCGGTGAATATGAGAATAATAAATATGAATAATAACATCATTTCATTTATTAAATAAAACAATTACAAAAATTGTCTTTCGGGCATCACACCTAACATGTTTGTCTTTCGAGATGTTCGGTTTGTTGAGAATGTTTTCTCGTTTGTAGCGCAACCCACTCCTGATTCTACCCATCTCCCTCTTTATTCCATAGTTCTATTTCTGATCCTCCTTCACCACCACACTTAGTCACTCCACCATCACCCTCAACCGAGCTTGCCCCTCCCTCTTCCCCGCCCTCATCATCCTCTCCTCCATCCCCGCCCAAACATCCTATGGTTTCTCGTGCTTGTAACCAAATTTTTACACCTCGCACTATTCTCAACCTTACTGCCCAACTGGATTCTCGACTCTCTGATACTGTGCCTATTCTAATTAAACAGACTCTTATGCATCCTCATTGGCGTCAGGCTATGTATGATGAATTTGATGCTCTCGTCCGCAAAGGCACGTGGTCCCTGGTGCCTTATGATCCCTCTCTTAATGTTGTTGGCAACTAGTGGATTTTCAGGATTAAGTGTAATTCTGATGGCACGATTGAGTGGTTACAAGGCTCAGCTCGTTGCCAAAGGATTTACGCAACGTCCTAGTATTTGAACTTCTTGAACTTTTTGATCAATGATAGTATTTATCTACCAGATGAAAGTCTCAACAAAATCCTTGAACTTAAAGAGTTGGAACGCGAGATGTCTAATACTGCTGAATGGGAACGAAGACCAGCTCAAGAGAGACAAGAAAGGACTAGACAATTCCACTCTCAAGAAAATGTTGGTGTCCAATTTTAATATTTCTTTTTCCCCATCACGACGTAAGTGGTCTAGCCTATGAAAACTGAATGATGAATTCTTTAATATCAAATAATTCGAATTGATATGAAGCTGGCTAATGAAGATGTGAGCCTGTTGGCATTCACTTCAGATCAGATTACGGCTCCTCTCTTGATTCCTGAGATGGTGATTATCTTCTACTGTGACATTGTTCTTTCTTGGAGATTTGAGCATCGAAATTCATAAATTTTTGGTGGTGTTCTTCCAGGTGGAAAGAGTTGCCAGTATGCTCAATTAATTTCTGTTACAACTAGTAGGCCCCCAAAGAAAATCCCTTACTTTGAAAGATCCTGAAAAGTACGAGTTCCGTCCAAAAGAGCTGCTGAAGCAGGTATGATTGGGTATCCCACTTGTAAAGATTTGTAATTTATATTAAAACAAGAACCCAGCCAGCTAATCTAGAATGATCCTGATGGTATTCTTGGTTGTTTTGAAGATTGTGAAAATATATGTCCACTTGTCAAGAGGTGATAAAGAAAATATTTTCCCAGCTGCCATCAAGAGGTGATAAAGGTGCTAGGACGTCCTGTTGCTATTGCGGAGGTGTTTATGTTCACACACACAAACAAGAAAGATAAGGTGCCTATTGATGATAGTGCTGCAGTTATTGAGGTAACAAAATTGTTTTACTTTTTTCAGGTTGCTTTAATGTCTTCAATGATTTGCTTCCCTTCATTTTTTTTGACGCATTTGTCAAGGTTTTAAATAATAATGGAGTTTGGTTGACATAGTATGCCACTTTTTCTTCAATTTAGTTGGGTTTCTTTTAGTCATCATTCTTGTAAAATGATTTTGCATGATTTTGTAAATCATACCGATGTGAGGACAATCGTTTGGTAAACGTATATTTTAGTGTGTTTCATTGTCATATAATGATTTTGTAAATCATACCGATGTGAGTACAATCTTTTAGTATATATTTTAGTGTATTCCGTTGTCTTATACCCACGCAATTGACATTTTGACTTTTCTTAGACTATCATTCTTTCTCAATAGTTGTCTAAACTTTAATGAGTGAATTGGAACTTATTGACGAGACAATGTATTGTAAGATGTCATTTGTTTATGTTATGTCATTCTCACTACTTTGCATGTCTTTTATGCTATATGTGCATTATGTATGCATTATATGTCTGTCGGATTTTCACTCTTTTTTGTTTAGTTTTGCGTCCTTAAATGTTGTGGGTGTTTGCTTACATTTCTGAAAGCATGCATGTGCTTGCTTCCCTACATTTGCGTTAATTATTTAGCTTGTATGTACATGATTTAAAAGTCTTTGTCTAGAAGCAAAACGTAAGGTTTACTTTAGGACCAGTGGCACTATACACTACAAATGCTTTGTTTGACATTCATATTCTTTCATCAATTCACCCAGTCTACATAGAAAATGAAAAGCATTCAATTCAGAAACCATTGTTGTATAATTGTGGTACTTTAGATAATATTAACCAGGTCCTGGGAGTTAAAAGATGGCTCAACCTAGTCTCGAATAAAATTCCCTAGAATGTTAACTGGGTTAGGATGAAATATTTGGAGGGAGAGAAACAATAGACTGTTTCAATAAAATTCAGCCCCCTTTTTGCGATCAAATCTGGAGTCTTCAACATCAACAGATTGTGTGTCCATATGGGGAAAAGTGAACAATAGCAAGATCACATAGAAGATTTAGTCCAAAGGTGTTTCCGCTGCAGAAGTTTCTCTGTATGATTGTCATTGTACATAGTTTGAGTTACTAAATTGTGTTTCCTTATGTCTTCCTCATTTGTGATGCCATGTTTGTCATATATTTGTTCATTCATTTGTGATGCCATGTTTATCATTTATTTTTTCATTTAGATAGATGATGTATTTTACTTGTGATTCTTTTGGGACCGGATGTATAGTATATTGTGAAACACCTTTTCTAAATCCTCACAGGAGCTTTTCAGAGAGAGAATGTCGAACGTATTTGAATATTTTGGCAAGAAAGATCCAATTCCAGATGAGTTGTTACGTGAAGCCGATGAGGTGTTTCTGGAATGCGCCGGCGGTGTAAAGAATGGACGTATTAAAGGCTTGGGTAATTTATTTTCAGAATACACGAGTGGATCGGTTTCTCATACGATGCCAAATGAGGTTTTGACGTAGCAGGTATCACAGCTTTCAGAAGAAAATTTTAGGTTGCGTGAAGACCTTTCTGTTGTTGTATGTGAAAGTTTGGCCGAGGAGAGAGAGAGAGAGCAATGGCCGCACAATCTGCAATGCAGGCGGAGATAGCAAGGATTGCGCAGCTAGTCCAAGGATTCCTCCATACTCCAGGTGGTGCTTGATAGTGAGGATTATGGATTGTTCATATTTTGCTATGTATTGTGTTGTCACTTTATTTTGTTTTGGGAATCCTAAGTGGAACAACATAAGCTTTTGTAACTTACTAATTAGCTATATGGAGCCTTTATTGACTTGGTTTGGTTGATGCATTAGTTAAATATTGTGTTAGTTTTTCATGAATTGTGAAATTGTGATTTATTTTGGACAGGTGGAATGGGAATTTACGAATAAATGAAAATAAAAAAATCTGATGTTTCCTACGGAGTAGTGACGAAATTCGTCGGACATTCGTCGAAATGTTGTCGAAATGGTTTTTTCTTTTAATAATCACAGCAGATGTTATGAAAATTACCGACAAATCAGTGACAAAATTTGTCAGAATTTAGTCAGAATAATTAAGCAAATTTTCTTCGGAAATTTGTCGGAATAAATTGTCAGAAGTTCGTTGGAATCATTTCGTAAGAACTTCGTCGCTAATTTTGTCGGAACAATTCGTAGCAAATTTTGTCGGTATACTCGTCGGAAATTTCGTCGCAACACGTTTCCAACGGGCTTTTTTCCAACAACCCATATTTCGTCGGAAATTGGTCGGAAACACGTATTTCCGACGAAATACCGACGAATTCTCCCGTAGGAATTGCCGGAAATTCTAGTAGTGTCCATAAATATGATCATCCATTGATTCGATAAGACTTCTCGATTACGGAATTATATCGTGAACTCTAATCAAATCGGTCCAAAATACATATATGATATATCTATCATATATAAATGCCCCACTAGGTTCTCTTAACCGAAAGTCCGGATAAGACTATCACACCTATTGTGTTCGGGCGCATTAATAGCACGTTTAAAGGAGAGACCCGATACTCTCGATTAACTTCACTATGGGCTAATTGTATTTTAAGTACATCTTCACTAACTCAATCCTCCCGTGTATATACCATACACCGAGTTAAGTGATTACATAAACGATATACTTAGGGTTTTCTGTAGTGTAAATACTATTGTCACATCGGTGAATATGAGAATAATAAATATGAATAATAACATCATTTCATTTATTAAATAAAACAATTACAAAAATTGTCTTTCGGGCATCACACCTAACATGTTTGTCTTTCGAGATGTTCGGTTTGTTGAGAATGTTTTCTCGTTTGTAGCTGTTGGGTGTACAGCACTCGGCCCTCCCATGTTAGTTCAACCCATGGCGCTGTAATGGTGTGATTTAAGGAAATAAAGTTGCGCCTTTACTACCACCAATTGGTTTTAGTACAACGGTAAGCGCTTGATCCTAAGAATTGGTATCAGAGAAGGTCATGGGTTCGAATCCTGGCAACAGCATTTCTGTGGTAAACCATTTCGGCCCAGGGCATACTACGGGTGTCCCGGTTGAATGTGGGTAGCAGGTGCTGGGGGGGATTGTTGGGTGTACAACACTCTGCCCTCCCATGTTAGTTCAACCCATGGCGCTGTAATGGTGTGATTTAAGGAAATAAAGTTGCGCCTTTACTACCACCAATTGGTTTTAGTACAACGGTAAGCGCTTGATCCTAAGAATTGGTATCAATTGTTGGTCCCTTGAAAAGGCTTTAGTTAAGTTTAGAGGGGGGGTGAATAAACTTAACACTTAAAACTTTGGAGTTAACAAATTCTGCAACTTCAGCAGCCTGCTGATACTTCGATAGTCTCGAGACCTCGCAGCCTGCCGATAAATGGTAGTCTACGACGATTCGCTTCTTTTGCTGAATTTGTGCAGCGGAATAATATCAAAATTAAGCCTTGTTACTTGTTGTTAAATATGTTACCAAGTATTAGATACTCAGTAGTGTATGTGTGTGATTTCAGTTTCTATATTCAGCAGGTTGATATGAATAATAACTAAGTGCAGAAAGTAAATGCAGTAAGTAAGTAGAGAGATTTTTATAGTGGTTCCAGGTAATGTAATCCTGTACGTCCACTCTTCTCCTGTGACGTTGGAGGAAATTCACTAGAGATCTTTGAGTTATCTATTACAAAGAATCCTAGGTTGCTTGTCCTTCACCAATAACTATGGCTTCACAAACTGAAAACTGGGAACAGGTAGGATTGCTGCTCCTGAGTCTTCCACTGGTCCTTGAAGGGTAGAATTGCCTCTTCACCAGCTCCACCACAAACCAACGAGTCTTTCACACCTAACGGATGCTTCACTTGTCTTCGACGGAGTTCTTTATAAAATAAAGAATGAATCAAATAAATGATTCGGTTGCAGCAGCTTGATTAGGATGATACAATCAGCAGCTTGCAGTCTTCAAGTGTGTATGCTTGATGCAGCTTGAACACAGAATTCACTTGAAGAAAATAACTAAATCAGCAGCCTTAAGCTCAGTAAGTTCAGCAGGGTGTTTTTCAGCTCAATGTTATCACTTGAAGTTTATTCCAAAATTCATCATTTTCTTCTTGAGTTGAAAGTCCTCTATTTATAGGTAGGAATGCATGTGACTTGAATTTGAAATTCAAATGTGACCGTTCCTTGTATTTGTCCCATCCTCACTGCATTCTGTCACTATTCATAGGACTGACACTGTCAGGATTACTTTTTGACAATGCGGTCATCCACCCCTTTGACTTGTATCCAATGGATAAAAATATGGATCATCCCAACGTCTTTTTAATCTCGGCCTTTGATTTGCTTGATAAGTCGAGGTAGTTGGTGTTCTTATCCATGTAACTTTCCAATAATCTTGAATTAATCGAGGTATATATCAGCAGGTTCATTAGTCTACTGTAAAACCAATCAGTCTGCTGAACATCATATTTTTGTCTGTAAAATATAATGCAGCTGATTCCTTTTATCCAACTTTTATTTGTGAAGTTAGATTACATCATTTTAAATATAACTAAGTTCCAAACATCATCCAACTTGTGGAACTTAGACCTTCTACACAAGGTATATGTAATCAGTTTAGGTCATCACGGACTTGCCTAAATGCGATTCCATATCCTTGACATTAAATACTAAGTTTGATCCCTTAGCCTTCATTTACGAGTTTGAACCCTCGGCCTTCGGTCTTCGGTCTTCGACGGGTTCCCGACAAGTCTACTCGACCTATTTACCCTATCGACCTAGACCGATCTGGCGATAAACGATCGGCGGCCTTTTACGTGCTTGTTTGATCAAACCTATTTATGAATCAAACTCTAATAAACCTATACATTTTATCTAGACATCTTTTTGCCTTTGCACTATAACAGCTAGTATGGCACTCATCATCAAAACTAAGAAATAAGTCCAACAATTTCCCCCTTTTTGGTGATGATGCCACTACCCTCACCTAATCAGCAAAGCAAAAAGATAAAAACACAAACAACAAATTCAGTCAATTCTCATTATAAATATTTGTTCACAGTTATTACAACTAGATACAGCAAAGATAAACAGTGAAAAGTAGCTGATCTATTGTCTCTTCTCTCTTTCTTGTCTAGCCTTCTCAGCTTGCTCTTGATAAGCTCTGATCTCTTCTATCATTTCAATCATCCATTCATTCTCAATTAGTGTAAAGTCAATATAAGAATTGACTTGTTTCCACCAATTCCATGCTTCAGGCAGGACAAGATTGATCTGATTCACCCTGAAGCCAAACTTCATATACAGCTCCTTAAATTCATTCAGTGAATCTTTTGCTTTTGTAATTGGCAGCACCTTTTCACCTTTGCTACTTCTTCTACCTCTGGTATTTGCTCTTAAAGCTCTAATCCTTGCCTCCCAAAACTTCAAACTCAAGAAGGAGTTAAGACCTTCATGAAATCCCATGTCACGATAGGGTCTCCTTCTGTTATGGAACTCTTTCTTGTACTGTGATAGGAGATCATCAGTGAGTTGCACTCTGCCAGGTGCAGGTTGCCTAAAAGCATTTGTATCATCGGTCCATCTCTTCGTGCAAAGAGTCTAGCGACCTCCTTTGCTTTGCGGTGATTGGCCCTCTTCCCCCTAAGTGACATCATCAACAAAACGTGAGATGAGGCCATGAATAGCTTCCCGTGATACTATCACTCTGTGTAATTGACTGCCATTGTTCCGCTTCTAGTATCAAGTGAAGTAATCCTTGATTGCAGGGTCTCTTCCAGTCTGTTGATCCTTTCAGTGAGTTTGGGATCAGGCATAGCAGGTTGTTGTGCAGCAACAGGCTCAGCAAGTTTGGGAGCTTCAGCAAGCTTGTCAAGTTTCTCATGTATAGAGACAAGTTGATCTTTTAGAAACTTGTCTTTGGCTTTATTTCCAACTTTGATACCCTTGACATCTAGTATCAAATTATTCATTGCATTTTGAGTAGATGCAAAGTTTGAAGCAACTGTATCAGTAGATTGTCTATTATCATTTACCATCTTCATCAGTTCTTCAAATCTCTGTTCTTGCTGTCCAATTGAGTTCTTAAACTGCTGCATGTCATTTCTTACAGTTCTTAACTCATTGACAACTTCAATTGGCACTCCACTGGCCATTCTACGCCGGTAGATCCATCGTTGAGCTCCTCAACTCTATATTGTGCCATTGTCTGCCGATGACCATGGCTCTACTCATATCTCTCCCGGCGGGGGGAGGTCCTTCCTCAACCATTGCACCAAGAACATCTTCAAGGATAGGATCTTGTGCGGGTTCTTCACAACTTCTTCTTCTCCAAAAATTTGAAATTCTTCATCATTGTAGTCATAGTCCAAAGCGGTTTGCTCATCCTCATTAACAAGCGGTCTGCGGCTATCCTTCCCTACGGTGACCTTGGCTCCGCGGGCTCTACTACGGCGGCCTCATCAACAACGGGGTTTCCTCCATACCCAACTCGGTTCCAACCTTTGTCCAGTGTTGTTTGAGACTCGGCGGCTGTACCTCTGTTCCAACCTTTGTCCGAGTCTTGTTTGTACCTCGAACTGTACCTCCTCTTCAATTTCCCGTGGATTAAATATAGCCTCATTATCCACTTGGAAACCTTCTCGCATGACCAATCTTGGTCGAATCATGGCGATTTTGGTGAGAATCCCTTCAAAGTCAAATCCACTTTGATATTCAATGGATTCCTCGGAACTAACACTTGGTTCAACGAAGTCGGTGGTCTTTTCCACATCCAAATCGATTACGTACATCTTCGGGTTGTGCGGTAGGCTCTACAACATGAAATGTGCTTGGTTCATCGGCCAAATTCCTACTCAAAGCACTCAATGTAATTCCCTCAGTGATTAGTGCTTCTAGGTCATCCATGGTGAGATCTTGTAGATCCTCATCCATTTCTCTAGTCTGCTGACCCTCAGCAGATCTACCAGCATCAGTGGACTGTTGTACAGATGGTACATGTGTTAGTGCAGCCCCACTTGATTCTCCTGGTCCAGAGGGAAAATCTCCTCTACTATCTGATGATGAAGAAGAATCATCAGGACCATCTCTTGGATCTCTAAATTTGATACCCTTCTCCTTATGTTGCTCATCAAACAGATCCATCAGTCTTGATTGCAGCAAGGTTGTATCAATCAGATCCAGCAAGTTTTCCACTCTCAACTTGTCAAAAACCCATTCTTCAAAATCTATCATTGGTTGAGCAGCTGGTTTTTGTCTTTTGTAGAACCCAAACTTCCACTTTGGAAGTAATCGACAATTTCTGAAGTTTGGGATCCACATACTCTTCAGTTTTCTTGCTCTTTTTCACATGCCTTTCAAATGGCATAAAAGATCTCTCGGGAGCAGCTCCGGTAGCTTGTTGACCTCCAAAGGTTCCAACAAGCGATTCATGGTATCTTCTACGGATGTTTGAAAGTCGACGGAGTTGCTTGTGATTGTACATTTGTACCTACTACTTCCATCTGTATCACACTTGGTTCCCCCTGACTTACATGCTCATCAGCAGGGTTAGCAGCAGACTGCTCTTCCCCCTGAACTATTGCCAAAATTGCAGGGTCTTCAACCAAGTCTCCAATCACCTCGTCAACCACCACAGCAGGTTCAGGTTCAGTGGTTTGCTGTGGTTCTTCAGTGGATACTACAGCAGGCTCGGGGTCGGTGAGGCTGCTCGTACATCCTCTACGGTTGCTCAAAAACAACCTTGTTCGGCATCGGTAGACTTGATAACTTCTTCATTTGAGGAATCACTGATAACAACTGGTGGAATGATAGTTAGAGGCTCAGCTTCAACAGCCTCTTCTTCCTCTTCCACTGGTGCTTCCTCTTGGACTCTTTGAGCTTCCAAGTTTTTCAACTCTTTCCCCTTGCCATATTTCTTCTTTTTGGTAACTTCCTTCATTCTTTTGGATAGGGGTTCATCATCATCAACTTTTCTAGTCAATTTTCTTTTTCTACTAGCTTCCTTCTGTTGTTCTCTAAAAATTTCACCAACAGTTTTTCTTGAAGCCACAGCAGGGTCAGTAACCTCCACTTGACCCTCAGCAGACTCATCAGTCTATGCTGTTTCCTTTCTTGTTCTTTTTGATTTCAAGACTTCTGTAGTTTTTCTAACATCAGCACTCTTTCTCTTTCCAGCAGTTTTCTTTGGTGCAGCAGGTTTGATAGATATCTTCTTAGTTTGCTGAACCTGCTCACCACCAGTATCACCATCATCTCCATCATCATTATCATCAGCAGCCTCTCCAGCAATCTCTTCATCATCATCAAGTCCAGGAATTGCATAATCAATCTCCTTTTTGTATCTGGACGATTTATGTCAACGGTTCAAGGTCAGGAACCTCCAAGTGATTCAGCAGGGTCTGAATCATCAAACCTAAGGGTAAGGCCTTTGATTTCCTTTTCCCTAGTTTGTCCTCCTTCTCAACTTTCTTCATATAATGAATAAAGTACCTAGCCCAGTCAAACTTCATGCTCCTGCAGATGATAATCATCAGTTCTATCTTGGGTCCTGATAGAGTATACATACTGCCAACTAGCCCAAGTATGTTCTTTGCAATGAGCTTGCTCGACGGATCGTATTCAATGCCAATGTTTCTGCAGTTGATGCACAGTACGATTTGATAGTTGCTTCGTCTTGATCGATCTACAAAAGCCATCTTGTCCAATCCCATAGCTTCGGGATTGACCGAACCATCAACAACTTCTTCAAAACCAAACACTTGTCTCGGCGGTAGACCGGAGGAGATTACAAGCTCCTCACCATTCACGATGGTTTTGAAAGCTTCGGTCCTTCTTCTATAACCATATTCTTCCGAAAAATCAATAACATTGGTGTATGATATCGTTTCTAATCTGATGTTGAGTATATTCTCCAGTCCTGCAAATCTTCTTATTCTTCGACCTATATTAATGGCCAGCTTCTGTTTGATTTGCATCAACAACATAGCCTCTTACACTTTGGCTTGATTCGATTTGAACCTCAATCTTTTCCGCCATTGAAATAAGAAAAGGATGAAGAAAATTGCTCTTAAATCTGTGTTCACACGATGTAGATTTTGCAGAAATAAAGCAGAAATTGCAAGTGGTGAATCTGCTATGTAACAGTCTGATTATATAGACAGTGGGTAGTTGAAACTGTCACAGCACGTACATTGAGGTAACCACGATTAAATCTGATTAAATGCTTTGTCTTGACACGTGGTCCATTACTCCTCCATAACGTTTGTAACCGTTGGATGGTTTAACTGTGGTAATAATGGATAAAATAAATATCCCGCCAATATGCTTTTTGACTTTAATAACTTTGACTGAGTAAAGTTCCCTTCAACAGGGTATCCCTCAGCAGGGTGCCTTCAGCAGTCTGCTGATAAGTAGGCTTCAGCAGCCTGCTGATAAGAGTACTCTGCTGATCCTTGTTTTCTTCTTGTTTTGTTCAATTGATAATACAAGATGAGGTTTAATACCAATGACTGATCTGTCAAGTGAGCTCACCCAACATGACAAAGACCAATCCCCTTGGCAACCTCATTTGCTCAATTGTCCAAACATAAGTACATGGAATTGTTGATACCAATGACTAATCTGCTAAGTGAGCTCACCCAACATAGCAAAGACTAATCCCCTTGGTGAATTCCAAGACAACTGCTCGATTATCGATCAATCTTTATAATTCCAAGTTCGATCCTTAATTTAGCAAATCTTTCACCGTCAAGTGGTTTAGTGAAAATATCGGCAAGTTGATCTTCGGTAGGAATGTATAGAACCACCACATCTTTCTTTTCAACATGATCTCTTATAAAATGATGTCTCACATCAATGTGCTTGGTTCTTGAATGCAAAACAGGATTTTCTGTGATTGCAATTGCACTTGTGTTGTCACACATGATTGGAATTTCTCTTTCTTCAATTTCATAATCCCTTAATTGTTGTCTTAACCATAGTACTTGTGCACGGCAACTTCCAGCAGCAATGTATTCAGCTTCAGCAGTGGAAGTTGAAATAGAATTCTGTTTCTTGCTAAACCAGGAGACCAGTCTATTTCCCATTAACTGACAGGTTCCTGAGGTGCTTTTTCTATCAATCTTGCATCCAGCATAATCAGAATCTGAGTAGGATATTACTTTGAAGCTTCCTTCCTTGGAATACCATATTCCTACTCCCAAGGTCTCTTTAGGATACTTGAGAATTCTCTTAACTGCACCTATATGACTTTCTTTAGGTTTAGATTGAAATCTTGCACAAACACCTACAAAGAAAGGATATATCCGTCCGTCGCGATGAGATACGACGGTCGCCTATCATCCTTCTGTACAAAGTCTGATCAACATCTTTGCCTTCTTTATCTTCATCCAATCTGATGTTTGTACTCATAGGAGTTGAATTTTTAGTGCTGTTTTCCATACCAAATTTCTTCAGCAACTCTTTGGTATACTTGGTTTGATGAATGAAGATTCCATCCTTCATCTGTTTAACTTGCAGTCCTAAAAAGTAATTCATCTCTCCCATCATACTCATTTGGAATTTGCTCTTCATTAGATTTGCAAATTTTTCACAAAGTAAATCATTCTCAGAACCAAAAATTATGTCATCGACATAAATTTGTACCGACGAAGTCTTGTCCGTCCTTCACCGATTCTCGAAAAGTGTCTTGTCAATGGTCCCTTTTGTAAAACCATTGTCCACCAAGAATTGAGATAGAGTCTCATACCATGCTCTTGGTGCTTGTTTCAATCCAT
The DNA here is from genome assembly GCA_036785695.1 of Gentiana straminea. Classification (NCBI taxonomy): domain Eukaryota; kingdom Viridiplantae; phylum Streptophyta; class Magnoliopsida; order Gentianales; family Gentianaceae; genus Gentiana; species Gentiana straminea. The sequence goes on along the minus strand of JAVUPR010000224.1, from coordinate 4,173,863 downwards.
AAAGTGCTTTGTTGAGTCTATACACTTTATCTTCTTGATCTTTAACTTCAAATCCGGAGGTTGCTTGAACATACACTTCCTCCTCTAGGATACCATTCAAAAATGCACTCTTGACATCCATTTGATATACTTTGAAGTTCTTGTATGCGGCATGTGCCAAAAATAATCTGATAGCTTCCAATCTTGCAACAGGTGCATAAGTCTCATCAAAATCTATTCCTTCTGCTTGAGAATAGCCTTTTGCAACTAGTCTGGCCTTATTTCTAACAATGGTACCAGATTCATCAAGTTTATTCCTGTATACCCATTTAGTACCAATGATATTTGCATGACTTGGCCTTCCAAATAGTGTCCAAACTTGATTTCTTTCAAATTCATTTAATTCTTCTTGCATAGCAATTATCCAATCTGGATCTGAAATTGCTTCTTCAACAACTTTAGGTTCCATTTGAGATAGGAAACAAGTAAACATAGCTTCCAGGTTGTCTTCTAGTCCTCACACCTTGCTTTGTACATTGCCAATTACTTGTTCGACGGGGTGATTCCTTAACCATTGTGGATTTTGGTTATTTTGATTTTCGGGAACATCATCTTCGGTAGGGTCTGCTTTGTAGTTTCTTCTACGGGGGGTCGGCAGATCCTTGAATTGCTTCAGTTGTTGCATCAGTAACATTGTCAGCAGGGTGTTCAGCAGGGGCAGTATCAGAAACTTTTAAGTCATTGAATCTTTCCAAAACTTCAACACAATCTGGATCGGTGACTTGTTGATTCTTAGCAGGTTCATGATCTTCATCTTCCATTCCAGTAAACTTAGGTTCATCAAACACAACATGGATTGTTTCTTCATGTTTTAGTGACCTCTTGTTCAGTACCCTGAATGCTCTGCTGACTGAAGAATATCCCAAGAATATGCCTTCATCTGATTTTGGTTGGAATGTCTTCAAATGAACTTTGTGATTTAGAATAAAACATTTACTTCCAAATGGATGGAAATAGGATATGTTAGGTTTCCTTCCATTCCAAACCTCATAAGGTGTCTTCAGCAGCTTCTTGTTTACTGATGTTCTATTTTGTGTATAGCATGCTGTATTTACTGCTTCAGCCCAATATCTTTCAGGTAGCAATGCTTCACAAATCATTGTTCTTCCTGCTTCCTTTAATGTCCTGTTTCTTCTTTCAGCAACCCCATTTCTTTGAGGTGTACCGACGACGACAAGTTGATGAAGTACACCATTACGTTCACAATATTCTCTTATAACTTTGTTGAGAAATTCGGTACACGATCGATCTTATCTTTATGATTTGTTAAACTTTTCTCATTTTGTAATCTCTTCAAAAGATTAGGCATGCTTTGGAGTGTCTCACTTTTCTTGTTCATGAATATCACCCAAGTGTATCTAGAAAAATCATCCACAACCACTAAGGTGTATTTCTTTCCTGTCACACTTGTTGGAGTTATTGGTCCAAAAAGATCCATGTGCATAAGCTCCAACACTCGTTAGTTGATTGTTTAGTCTTTGACTTGAAACTTGACTTTATCTGTTTACCTTGCTGACATGCATCACAGATAGCATCCTTCTTGAATGTGATCTCAGGTAAACCAACCACTAACTTCTTCTTCACTAACTGATTAATATCATCAAAATTTAGATGATTTAACTTCTTGTGCCATAACCAATTGAGTTCGGATTTGGTATGCACAATCGAGCAAGTGATTCTTACCGGAACTATGCGTAGACCAATCCACAACATACATGTTCTGTTGCCTTCTACCAAAGGCAAGTACAACTTGATCACCTCTTTCACTAATGACAATACAATTGTTTTTGTCAAAAGTGACCTTGTATCCCATATCACGGAAATTGTCCGGTGCTCGGCAAGTTGTAATCCGAGTCCTTCCACATATGCAACATTCTTGATTGTAAGTCCATTTCGATAAGTGTGCCATATCCTCTTGTATAACCGAGGTGTATTTTTGTTGCCAAAATTTACCCTTGGACCATCTTTTGCCACAAAGTTTGATAGACAGTGCTTATTCTTTGTCATGTGTCCGGAACATCCACTTTGTCAAAGTACCGGACACCCTACAAAACAAAGTTAATGCATTTTAGGTACCCAAACCTGTTTGGGTCCATAGTGGTCGATGGCAAGCATGACCCTTGGTATGTTTCCATAAGGTCTTCTCCTAAATGTGTCATACTTTGGTTCATACTTTGGTTCATACATGTATTCCACACATCCATAAGTTCTAACGGTAGGTTGTGTAGGAACCACATATGTTTTCGGCCTTTTGGTACATAATGCTGTTTGAAATGATTCTTGTTATTAGAAACATTTGCATAACCATAGGTGTGCTGTTTATTAGGAGCAGCCCTGTAATATGGAGTCTGCTGAGGTCTTGTGTAAGTCCTCTGCTGATTCCATTGCCTAGGTTTTACCCTAGTAGTATGGTTATACTGACTGTTTCTAGCATTAGATGCAGGAATATTCCAATCATTATCAGCAGGGAACAATCTACCTTTCCCCCTGAGATAAGTATCCCTTGAATGATCGGCATTTTTGGATTTGGGATTCTTATTCTTGGAATATTTGTTTCTTTCCCTTACGTGGTCCGGCGGACTTGGTAGCAGGTCGCTATCGGCGAGCTTAGAAGGCACGACGATCCTATTTTTGGATTTATTCTTTTCACTAGGAGGCCGTTGACTTCGAGACTTCGATTTTGCTTCCTTGAGGCATTCTCATTTGGTTTTTGCTTCGGCGGCCTTTTTTACTGGGAGATGGATCTAGTGCGGGCACAAACTTAGGACCAATTCGGTACTAGGTTCGGTAACCTTCTTGGATCCACTCTTGTTAGATTGCCGAGTTCCAAATCCAAGCCCGCTCTATCTCCATAAGGCTTTCCCGATTTGTATGCGGTATTGGAATAAGGTGGTTCAGCAGACTCAGAGGCTGCTTGGATGTTCAGCAGACTTATGCTGATTCTGTCCAACATCTTTTTCCTTACCTTTGAAAACCCTTAATTCAGTTTTCAATCTTCCAACTTCTAACTCAAGAGCCTCTTTTTCAGCCTTCACAACCTCATAACCAGATTGTATTATCCTTAGTTGATTAAGGATGGCATCCAAAGTCTCATTGTTGTCAGAATTTCTAGGATTTGAACCACAGGTTGATTCACAATCACTTCCAGCAGGAGTGTTTATAGATACAGTGTTGTATACCTCCTCAGTTTCATCCATGTTGGCCATCAAAGCATAATCCTCCATATCAGCAACCGCAGTCTTTGTGTCATCGATTCATTTCCTTTTTCGAGATTCCACTTCATATCTGATTCATCTTCGACAACCATAGCCTTCTTGCCATGTCTCCTTTGTTGACTCTTGGTCTTCGGTAGGTACGGACAATCGGTCTAAAATGTCCGGGCTTCTTACGGTTGAAGCAAAGATAATCAGGTTCCTTGCCTTGTTTCAACTCAGGACAATCAGGTCTGAAGTGTCCTGGTTTCTTGCAATGAAAGCATAGATAGTCATTATCTTTCTTTGGTTCTTCTTTCCTTCTTTCAGTAGGCCTCTTTGTGAAATTTCTTGTAGGGGCCTTTCCAGTCTTCATCATTCTGATTTTCTTGCTCAGTAGGGCAATTTGCTCTTGCATTTCATCTAGCATATCATCATGTCCTCCTGATGTTTCTTCATGATGTGAAGCAGCCAATGCAGTGGTCTTTGGCTCTTCCTTTTCAGTTTCAGGCACTAGCTTCTTGCTAAATTCATAGGCCTTAAGATCAGAGAACAGTTTGAAGGTGTCTTCTTCATGCAGCTTTCTCATTTCTTCAATTGCAGTCACCTTCATTTTCCAAACATCTCTTGCAGGTAAAGCTTCCAAGATTTTGGTGTTTACTTCCTCTTTTGAATAACTTACACTCGGCGAGTAAGTTCATCTAAGATTGCATTGAATGCGGACTCCATTTGCTCAATGGTTTCATTAGGTAGCATTTTGAACTTTTGAAACCTTTTTCTCGCCACCGATTTTGTTCTTCTTTATTGCATCGGTGCCTTCCACGGATTAAGTGGATCTTATCCCAAAGTTCCTTTGCGGTCTTGCAATCTTTGACTTTCATGTACATATTGCTATCTAAGGTTACGTAGATGATATCAATAGCAATGTTGTTGAGGTTTGCTCTTTTCCCCGTCTTCGCATTCCATTCTCTCTTTGGTTTAGGAATGTACTCGGTTAAATCACCCATTTATTCGCCTTTGTAATCTCCGGTGGTCCTTCGGTTAGTACATCCATCATCTCATCATGAGTAGCGAGCAAGATATGCACGCATTCGACGTTTATACTCATCAAATCTATCAAGAGAGCACATCAACATGGTTCTAGCATACTGTGTGTTATCCATGATGCAAGTCTTGAAAATCAGTAACTTGAAAGAAAGTTTTAAAGAATTTTCACAAGCACAACAAGTAGGATTCCTTCAGAACAGAAGCACTGCTCCGATACCAATTGTTGGTCCCTTGAAAAGGCTTTAGTTAAGTTTAGAGGGGGGGTGAATAAACTTAACACTTAAAACTTTGGAGTTAACAAATTCTGCAACTTCGGCGGCTGCGATACTTCGATAGTCTTTGAGACCTCGATAGCTCCGTGATAAACGGTAGTCTACTCGACGGTTCGATTTGCTTTGAATTTGTGCGGCGGAATAATATCAAAATTAAGCCTTGTTACTTGTTGTTAAATATGTTACCAAGTATTAGATACTCGGTAGTGTATGTGTGTGATTTCGGTTTCTAGATTCGAGGTTGATATGAATAATAACTAAGTGCGAAAGTAAATGCGGTAAGTAAGTAGAGAGATTTTTATAGTGGTTCCGGGTGATGTAATCCCGTACGTCCACTCTTCTCCCGTGATGTTGGAGGAAATTCACTAGAGATCTTTGAGTTATCTATTACAAAGAATCCTAGGTTGCTTGTCCTTCACCAATAACTATGGCTTCACAAGCGAAAACGGGAACGGTAGGATTGTTGCTCCCGAGTCTTCCACTTGGTCCTTGAAGGGTAGAATTGCCTCTTCACCACTCCACCACAAACCAACGAGTCTTTCACACCTAACGGATGCTTCACTGTCTTCGGCGGGTTCTTTATAAAATAAAGAATGAATCAAATAAATGATTCGATTGCGGCGGCTTGATTAGGATGATATAATCGACGGCTTGCGGTCTTCAAGTGTGTATGCTTGATGCGGCTTGAACACGAATTCACTTGAAGAAAATAACTAAATCGGCGGCCTTAAGCTCGGTAAGTTCGACGGGGTGTTTTTCACTCAATGTTATCACTTGAAGTTTATTCCAAAATTCATCATTTTCTTCTTGAGTTGAAAGTCCTCTATTTATAGGTAGGAATGCATGTGACTTGAATTTGAAATTCAAATGTGACCGTTCCTTGTATTTGTCCCATCCTCACTGCATTCTGTCACTATTCATAGGACTGACACTGTCAGGATTACTTTTTGACGGTGCGGTCGTCCACCCCTATGACTTGTATCCAATGGATAAAAATATGGATCATCCCAACGTCTTTTTAATCTCGGCCTTTGATTTGCTTGATAAGTCGAGGTAGTTGGTCGTTCTTATCCATGTAACTTTCCAATAATCTTGAATTAATCGAGGTATATATCGGCGGGTTCATTAGTCTACTTGTAAAACCAATCGATCTGTTTGAACATCATATTTTTGTACGTAAAATATAATGCGGTGATTCCTTTTATCCAACTTTTATTTGTGAAGTTAGATTACATCATTTTAAATATAACTAAGTTCCAAACATCATCCAACTTGTGGAACTTAGACCTTCTACACAAGGTATATGTAATCGGTTTAGGTCATCACGGACTTGCCTAAATACGATTCCATATCCTTGACATTAAATACTAAGTTTGATCCCTTAGCCTTCATTTACCGAGTTTGAACCCTCGGCCTTCGGTCTTCGGTCTTCGGCGGGTTCCGACAAGTCTGCGACCTATTTACCCTGCGACCTAGACCGGTCTGGCGATAAACGATCGGCGGCCTTTTACAGTGCTTGTTTGATCAAACCTATTTATGAATCAAACTCTAATAAACCTATACATTTTATCTAGACACCTTTTTGCCTTTGCACTATAACAGCTAGTATGGCACTCATCATCAAAACTAAGAAATAAGTCCAACAGTAGCGCAACCCACTCCTGATTCTACCCATCTCCCTCTTTATTCCATAGTTCTATTTCTGATCCTCCTTCACCACCACACTTAGTCACTCCACCATCACCCTCAACCGAGCTTGCCCCTCCCTCTTCCCCGCCCTCATCATCCTCTCCTCCATCCCCGCCCAAACATCCTATGGTTTCTCGTGCTTGTAACCAAATTTTTACACCTCGCACCATTCTCAACCTTACTACCCAACTGGATTCTCGACTCTCTGATACTGTGCCTATTACAGTTAAACAGACTCTTATGCATCCTCATTGGCGTCAGGCTATGTATGATGAATTTGATGCTCTCGTCCGCAAAGGCACGTGGTCCCTGGTGCCTTATGATCCCTCTCTTAATGTTGTTGGCAACTAGTGGATTTTCAGGATTAAGTGTAATTCTGATGGCACGATTGAGTGGTTACAAGGCTCAGCTCGTTGCCAAAGGATTTACGCAACGTCCTAGTATTGACTACTTTGAGATGTTTAGTCCGGTGGATAAACCCGTTACAGTTCGCCTGTTCCTCGGTATTGTTGTTTCTCTTGGTTGGTGTCTTCGTCAATTAGCATGTAAATAATGCTTTTTTTCCGGTTACTCTTACTGAGGATGCTTACATGGCCCAATCTCTAGGCTTTGAAGACACTGATCACCCTCGGTTTATTTGTAAACTGCACAAGGATATTTATAGGCTGAATAAGACCCTCGGGCGTGGTACCTTGAGTTACGCACATTTATACTCTCCCTCAGATTCTATAATTCTACGGCTGAGCAAAAAAAAAGTAATTTTACGGCTGACTCTTCAATTTTTATTTATCACTCGACTACGGTCACTACTGTATTACTTGTGTATGTCGATTATCTTATCATTACATGATCCTCTCTAGAACCTATTCAGTTTATCATCGATCAGTTGGGCATTCAGTTCTCTATTAGAGATTAGGGCTCTTTGTCGTACTTTCTCGATGTGGAGGTCACTCCCAATGATTCAGGCTTATTGTTGACTTAGACTAAATTCATCTTGGACTTGCTCCATCGTGTTAATATGAATGTCTCAATCATGTTGCAACTCCTCTTACTTTAGACGGCATTTCTGTTTTGCACGCTTCGGTTGCACCTAATCCCGATGTTACTCAGTTTCAACAGGTTATGGGGGTGCTTCAGTATCGTATGTTTACTCATCCAGACATTGCTTATGCCGTCAACAAGCTTTCTCTATATATGCACTCCCCTACTATTCTTCATTGGGATTTTGTCAAACGCTTTTTGAGATATTTAGCAAGTACATCTCCTCATGGCCTGCAATTGTTTTCCTATACCACCTTTGACTTGCATGCTTTTCCTAACGTTGATTGGTGTGGTAATAATGATGTTGATTATTCATTCATGAGTGCGTATCTGGTGTTTTTGGGTCGTAATTTGGTTTTTTGGAGTTTCGAGAAGCAATCCACTAGTTGCTCGGGCTTCCTCTGAGGCCGAATATCGCTATGTTGCCTCCACTGCTGCTGAGTTATATATCTTGGATTACCTATCTCATGCATGATCTTGGCTGTCCTTCTGCCGCTACGCCAGTTATTTTTTGTGATAATGTTGGTGCTACTCAAATGAAACATGTGGCCATTGACTACCACTTCATCCGTGAGCAAGTTCAACACGGTCTTGTTCGTGTTTCTCAAGTTTCCAGTGATGACCAACTTGTTGATGCCCTTAACAAGCCCCTTAGCTGGCTTTCTTATCAGCATTTCAAGTTCAATTTGGGCCTTCTCCCTCGCAGTCCCACTTGAGGGGGCTTATTAGGATATCATTATTATATTTGTTATATATTATCTGTAATTATTGTATAAAGTTATACTCGTAATTATATCATAGCTAGGGCTTCCTGTATGTGTATATATATGATTGTACAGTACTCCCAATCAATAAATCGAATACACTTTCCACCAATTATTCTAGCATACTTTTATCACAAGGTGGCGTCACGGAGTAAAAGGAACACTATACACCTATTGCATGACAACCAAGAGGTGCAGTGGGAGGAGCCTGCAGATATACACTACCAAAAAAATGAGCCTATTGTGGCGGAGTTTTAGCCACGCCATATAAAAGTTATGGAATAAATAAAGTTTTTGTGGTGCTTTGATATTGTTTCTTCAACAGCCAAAATTTTGGGCTTAGGAAATCGTTTATTCATATTCACGTTAACGCTTCTTCGAAAAAAAGTGTCACATTAACGCAAGATGCGGCATAATACACCAGATTTTAATTTTTATTTTTATTTTAATGTGATAAATTCTACTCCCTCTGTTTTTTTTTGCATGTCACATTTCAAAATTTACTATTTTTTTATTTATCTGTCATTTTACATTTTCAAAGCATATTTATTATTTTTTCAACCAATATCAATAATGTTTTTAAATCTCCAATAAAAATTACGTTTCCAATACTAAAAAATACTTTACCTACAAAGTATTCCATATTTACATTCTTATAAAAAAAATACATTTTTTTAAAACAAAAAAAAAATATTTCCAATACTACATTTTAAACATGTTAATTATTTTTTTAATATATGTGATTCTTCTTTCTGGGACATATAAAAAAAAATGGAGCGAGTATGAAATAAATAAATAAAAACCAAATTAACATTTTTAGGCTATTGTCTCGCTTTTCCGTTTCTTAAAGTGCAACAAAAAGATCCCGTAAAAAAATGCTACAAAATTTAAAATAAACCCAGCATATTATTTGCTTTATATTCAATAAACCCATTACGGAAGTGTCAATCGACTTTCAGTTTCAGAAGCATAAAATAAAGCATAAAATATGAAAGCTCGGAGAACACATTCATGGCTTCACTCAAAAGATCGATTTACACTAGAAGAACTTAAATGTACTCGTTTCAAGTTGCCATTCAAGATATGTGGAGGAATATATGAAAAAGAAAGTCTTAGGTCACTTGATCCCTACTCCATATATACCGGCCTTCAGTTCGTGGAGCAACTCCCATTTTCAGGTGATGCGGACTCAAAAATAGGAGCAGCAGTATTGACGGAAATAATATTGGGCCGCATATCTTGGAGGCCAAGTCACATTAGTTAGGGTTTTTCTATATTGTCTTCCCATATTTACCCCTATTGTATCTCTATATAAAACAATGGTTGTACTTGGATTAAAATCAATGAAAATAACACACTTTTATGTTTAATATGGTATCAGAGCTCTCGATACTCATCTCCCATGTTCGTCCCTCCTCATAAACCCTAAAATTCTCCCACCCTTCTCGTCTGCTTCCATGGCTTCCACCACCCCATCAACGCCGCAATCCGGCACCTCTGCTCCCTCCTCTTCTTCCTTCTCCTCTTATCCCACCTTCACTCCTTCCTCTACAATTCACATAACCAAATTGACTCGTCAGAATTATCCCCTTTGGCGTGCTCAACTCCTACCATATTTACGTGGCCAAGGTGTATTAGGATACGTTGATGGATCTATCAAGCCGCCGCCTGCAACCACCGTAACAGATGGTGTTACCACGCCCAATCCAGCCTTTGATCATTGGCTCAAGCAGGATAGCCTCATCCTCAGCACTATCACATCTTCCCTCTCTGATGACGTTCTCTCTCAAGTTTATCATGCTTCTACTTCAGCCGAGATTTGGAAATCTCTACAAACTAGCTTCGCATCACAGTCTCGAGCCCAGCTCGTTCATCTTCGCCGCAAACTTGCATCCACCCGCAAAGGTACACAAACAGCATCTGATTATTTTATGACCTTGAAGCGTATTGCCGATGATCTAAGTATGGCCGGCCATCCACTTAATGATGAAGATTTAATCACCTACCTTCTTGCTGGTTTGGGGACAGAATATAATTCCTTGGTCACCTTGCTTTCTACCCGATCTGAGTTAACATTGGATGAAGTTTATTCCCTTCTCTTAACCACAGAAGCACGCCTTCAACATCTTGACTCTCCGCCTGCAACCGCTGCTCTTTCCGGCGTCCCACCTGCCCAACCGGCTGTTAATCTTGCTGCGTCATCCTCCCCCTCTGGTAATTACCGGGGCCGCTCTCCATCCAATTCACAGCAAAATCGGGGGCGGGGGCGTGGCTCCTCTCGTGGACGTGGCAATCGCAACCCACCGCCTCCTGGTGCTATTCAATGTCAATTATGTGAAAGATATGGCCACTCTGTTCGAGACTGCTGGTATCGCTTTGACAATACCTTTAATCCGGCTCCAACACCTTCGAATCGATCGCCACGACCACCTCAGGCATATGCCATGATGCCGCAAGCTGCCTCTTATTCTAATGACTGGATTCCGGACACGGGTGCTACTCACCATGCTATGAATAATCCTCGCAATTTAAATCTATCCGCCGATGCTTATGCTGGGCCAGATAATTTGCACATTGGTGATGGTACAGGTTTGAATATCACCCACTTTGGCTCATCTTTATTATCTACTCCTTCCCGTTCCTATGTCCTCAATAATGTGATTGTTGCTCCTTCTCTATTTAACAATTTACTTTCTGTCTCTCAATTTGCTCGTGATAACTCCGTTTTCTTTGAATTTCATCATGACTATTTTCTTGTGAAGGACTACTCGGGCCTCGTCCACCATCGGGGCTTTCTTAAAGATGGCCTCTATCATTTTTCAAAGTCGTTCAGTCACTTTCCAGTTCAAGCTTTGCACTCCAGCCGTACCAATGTCTCTCAGTGGCACCAACGTCTTGGTCATTGTTCGTTTCCTATTTTGCGTCTTTGTTTGCGTCAGAATAATATCTCGGCCCCTTCCACTGCCCCTACATCTATTTGTGTTGCATGTCGGATGGCTAAAAGCCATCGTCGGTCTTTACTGTTTCGTCCTTTACTTCCTTACGTCCTTTGGATTTAATTTATTCGATGTTTGGGGCCCTTGTGCCGAGGATTCTATTTATGGTAATAAATACTATGTCAGTTTTTTGGATGATTTTTCTAAATTTTTGTGGTTGTATCCTTTGCGCCTTAAATCTGATGTTGAACATATTTTTACGCAATTTAGTGCCTTAGTCGAACGCCAGTTCAACACAAAAATCAAAGCCATTCAAACTGATTGGGGTGGCGAATATCATCGCCTCAGCACGTTTTTCACTTCCTTAGGCATCGAACATAGACGCTCTTGCCCCCACACCTCTGAACAAAACGGTGCCATTGAGAGACGTCACCGCCAAATTGTTGAAGTTGGTCTTTCTCTCCTTGCTCACTCTCGTCTTCCTTTGCCCTACTGGGAAGACGCGTTCCTCACTGCCACTTATCTCATTAACCGCCTTCCTACACGCGTCCTTAATAATCGCTCTCCCTATGAAATGGTTCATCATCGTCCTCCAGACTATTCTTTCCTTCGTGTTTTTGGGTGCGCTTGCTGGCCACATCTTCGTCCTTATAATAATCACAAAACCGACTTCCGCTCTAAAACTTGCATCTTTCTTGGCTATAGCCCTCACCACCACGGCTATAAATGCCTTGATCTAAGCACTGGCCGTATCTATATCTCCCGCCATGTTGTATTTGATGAATCTTCATTCCCTTACACATCCACTCCTGACACACCTACCTACACCTAAGACTCCATCGTCACGCTTCCCCCGACACTTGCTCTTCCCGTCCCTCCACCATCTCTCTCCTCCCCTCATGTTCCTCAGTCGTCTCTTCCTGCACCGTCTCCTACTCCTTCTGCACCATCTCTTACTTCTTCCTCGTCTCCTAACTCGGCCTCCCCGTCTCTGGACACCTCTGTGCCCTCTCCGCCCGAGCCACCTATCAAATCATCACTCATCCAAAACAAACTCTCTTAAGCCAAAAGAGTTACCTTCTGATTTCGTCCGCTATCCCCTTCCTAAAGCCTACTCCGCTGTCCATGAACCATCTGAACCCACTAACCTGACCGAAGCTCTTAAAACCCGTGAATGGAGGGATGCCATGCGAGATGAGTTCAATGCTTTGGTTCAAAAATGATACCTGGGATCTTGTGCCCTTTTCCCCACACTTGAATGTACTTGGTAATAAATGGGTATTCTGTATTAAACGTCATGCAGATGGTCACATTGAGCGCTATAAGGCGCGACTTGTTGCTAAAGGCTTTCATCAGGAAGCCGGTGTTGATTACTCGGATACATTTAGCCCGGTTGTCAAACCGGTCACCATCCGTATTTTGCTTTCTCTCACGGTTTCTCAAAATTGGGTTGTTCGGCAGGTTGATATTCAGAACGCATTTTTACATGGCTTTCTTTCTGAGGATGTTTACATGCATCAACCCCAAGGGTTCCGTCATCCCGACTTCCCTACTCATGTGTGCAAACTCAAGCGCAGCTTATACGGTCTTAAACATGCCCCTCGGGCCTGGTTTTCTCGCTTTACAGATGTGCTCCGCTCCTATGGCTTCTCGGCCTCCAAGGCCGATACCTCTCTCTACATATATACACAGGGCTCTCACTCTGTTTTTGTTTTGATTTATGTTGACGATGTTCTTATTACAGGTACTTCGGGTGCTCTAGTTGATGCGACCATTTCGCACTTGTCTTCCCATTTTCCGGTTAAGGATCTTGGGGTGCTATCTTACTTCTTAGGGGTTGAAGCCCTTCAGACCCCTGACGGCCTCCTCTTGAGTCAACGCAAATATATTCATTCCTTGTTGACCCGTGCGAATATGGACCTGGCCAAACCATGTGTTACTCCTATGGCCTCTAACCTTCGCCTTAGTCGTACGGATGGTCAACCCTTTGATGATGTCACTCTTTATCACAGCATTGTTGGTGGTTTACAATACCTTAGCTTCACTCGCCCGGATATTGCCTTTGCTGTTCACAAAGTCTGCAAATTTATGCATGCTCCCCGCACTACTCACTGGATTGCTGTTAAGCGCATCCTTCGGTATCTTAAACATACTATTGATGATGGCCTCCTTTTTCGTTCTACCTCCTCTCGGCATCTTCAGGCCTTTTCTGACGCCGACTGGGCGTCTGATCCGGATGACCGCCGTTCTATTGGCGCATTCTGTATCTTTCTTGGCGATAACCTTATTAGTTGGCTCTCTAAACAGCAACAGACAGTTGCGAAAAGTAGTACGGAGGCTGAATACAAAGCTCTTTCTCACGCCGCGGCTGAAATGCAATGGATCACTGCCCTACTTGGTGAAATATGTATTTCTCTCCCTCACGCTCCTACCTTATGGTGTGACAACATTGGGGCCACCTACCTCACGGCTAATCCGGTGTTTCATGCTCGTACTAAACACATTGAGATCGACTTTCATCATGTTCGAGAACTAGTGGCTTCGCGCAAGCTTCAAGTTGCATTTATCTCCTCTAAGGACCAACTTGCAGACATTCTCACCAAACCCCGTGGGCATGTTCGCTTCGCCGATCTTAAGGCCAATCTCCATGTTCACTCGGTTCCCATGGGATTGCGGGGGCGTATTGACGGAAATAATATTGGGCCGCATATCTTGGAGGCCAAGTCACATTAGTTAGGGTTTTTCTATATTGTCTTCCCATATTTACCCCTATTGTATCTCTATATAAAACAATGGTTGTACTTGGATTAAAATCAATGAAAATAACACACTTTTATGTTTAATAAGCAGCAAAAATTCAATTGGTGCGTTGTTGGAGGTGAATCAATTGCTAGATTCATCAAACGAAGCAACGATTAATCAAGTTTTTTTCCGATCAAAAGGTTCTGGATAATCAAGCATGCTAGGTGCTCGACGAAATGACCAAGCCAGTACGGACAATTAAGAATGATAAAATGAACAATCCAGTTCCGCAATTTCAACAGTAAGTATATTGAATTTTTTTGCTTTCAGTACATTATTGTCAACCCATTATATGTGTTCGCATTGGGGGAATAGCTCAAATAGTTATTTATTTACTTTTCATTGCTCGAATGGTCTTTGACCAACCGGCAATTTAAAAGAAAAGGAAAAAGCCGAAATTTAGTGTTATTCCCAGATTTCCTCCCCTTCAATCAGCCCCATTTCCCCCCCTTTCCCCCGACACTTATCCACTTTCATCCCATTCTTCTTCTCTTCTTCTCATCCCACACACACATAACACACATAAACATGTTATCTTCTTGATTCTTTCTCAAATCATTTCCCCAAATTGTCCTAATGTAGAGCTTTATCAAATCGTTTCCCCAAATCATCCCAATTTCTGAGCTTTCTCCAATCATTTCCTTACTCCAAATTTCCGGGCGACCCATAGCTCGGTGGACTTCAGATCAAGAAACAAAATTTTTGAAGGAGGAGGATCTGAATATCAAATTTATTGCTAAGTAATTAAAAATTTGTTGTCTTAAATCGATTTAAGTGTCTTTAGGGTAGTGAATGAAGATTATTTGACAAATGGGATGAATTGTAAATGGGTTATTTGATTTGGAGTTTATGATGAATATGATTGTGAATGTTGTTGTGAAAATAAGACTGTGTAGCCATGGTTAATCTTTGGTATAATCAATTTTGTTCTCTTTAGTCGATTTAAGTGTCTTTAGGGTAAGGCATGTAGATTATATGACCAATGGACTGAATTTTAAATGGGTTATTTGATTTGGAGTTTATGATGAATTTGATTGTGAATGTTGTTGTGAAAATCGTACTATGTAGCTGTGGTTGAATTTGTTCGTGACAGTTAGAAATGATGTAACTATAAAACGGGCCCTTGTTCTTTACACTCTTTTAAGTGTAAAACGGGCTTGCATTATTCTTCTTGTATGTAATTGTTGTTTTTGGTATTGTAGTAAAACATGGAGCTGAAATATGAACTAACATCGGTAGAAAGGACAAAAATATGCAAAATAGCTACCCCAAGTTCGCTCGATAAATTGGATGTAGTGTTTAAAAAGTTAGACGATAAACACAAAAAAATGTTTGAAGCTGGTTGTTGATGAGAGTAAACTTTGCTTCATTTCTTACATGATTTTACACCGATTTATGACTTATTTGACACACTTTTGGGGTAGTTTGAGTGATTTATTATTTTCACCATTTCATTCACTTTAAAGTCAAAGAAGACTAAGTCCGAAAATCTCGTCACTTTTGGTGAATTATTGCATATTTCATACCTATTTTATCTTGCGGGAGTTATGCGCGTTATTGTCGTTGATATTTTCAGGATATAGGTTCATTTTGATCCCGAGTAAGGAGGCATTGATGATGGAAATGTGATTTTGAGAGGTGATAGCATTGTACCCGAAGTTAATGTTGGAACGGGTCAAGAATCATTGATGTTTTCACTATACCAGCACTTCATCTGTGATTTTGGACATTTTAGATCCGTTTTCTGGAAATGTTGTCAGCGTAAAGTTTGTGGGGAATTGAATGATCTTTTTAACGCAATTTGAATCACTCAAATCGGAACTCTACATAAGAAGATATCGTCGAATTACTGAAGGTATGCCAAGTTGTAACGGGTCAAAGAATGCTTGCGCAAGCATCCTATTTCCATGCACACGCATGCTTTTTAAGTCATCCAAAAGAGGGGATTCAGAAATTGCATGCGCAAGCATGCCCCTAGCATGCGCAGGCATGGTTTAATGTGGAAAATGGCTCAACATTCAGCATCTTCATGCGCAAGCATGCACATTCCATGTGCAAGCATGGAGTCGATTTTTCTGATTGGCTGAACCTTTTTTTATGTCAGTTTTTGGGCCTATAAAAGCGAATTAGGTCGAACTGTATACCCACTACTTTAGAATTTTATTTTCTCTTAAGTGCTTAGGTATGTTTTCTCCAAAAACAAGTAAAAAAAAAATATTTCTCGCATCAAACTACTTCACGATTGCTGCAATTGTTGATTACTTTTCGTGAATTCTTCGTTGTGCATCGCTCCAAAAATATAGTAATTTAATTTTATTTTCTTTTATCATGTCATCTTTCGATTTCTTTATGATTTCTTATTTTGTTCTTCAAATCATAAGTAGCTAAATTTATTATAGCTAGATTATGTGATTCAATCACGAAGTTGAAGCCCAAACAATGATCTAGAGATGAGTGGAGCTTAAAGATTAAATCTTTTGAATTGTTGTGTCCTAAAACTTGAAGTCGCGAACCATTAATTGATCAAGCACACGAACTTTATAAATGTATTTTGTGACGGAGTGGGCGAACTAGAGTTTTAGGATTGTCATGCATGAACTAGTCGAGTTTTTCGCAGCTTGTTCCTTGGTAATGTTTTTCTAGCTAAGCTGTGAAGTCAATTGATGCAGTGCGTCTCATAGTTTTTCTTCATATTAGGTCAATTAAACCCTATATAAAGGATTGTTGAACCGAGAATAAGGTAACTAGGTTGTGGTATTAGCGCCTAGGAACCAGTTTAGGAGATTGCACCCACAATACATTCATTAAAAACTATTGGTTGGTTGGTAGGTTAAGACTCGTCCCTATTAATTCGGTAGCGGTGTTAAGAGTACTGTTACTGACCATAATTTGGCTATTTCTCCATTCATATATTTTAAAGTTATAATTTTTATTTGCTTAGCTATAGATTATCTCACCCATATTTGTAAGCCTAAACTAAATATGAGCGTGATTGTGATACTTAAATGATTCCTCATGGATAAGACCTTGCTCAACGCTATAATGCGTCCGACCCGGTACTCTGCCGGTTAAAGTTGGACATCACTATTTTGGCCATCAAGTTTTCTTGTGCCGTTGCCAGGGAATCCGTCAATATCAGAAAGTCATTGGAGTATTTAGGATTAGGTCTTTTTTTTTACGGTTTTCGTGTTGTTTTAGTGTTTGTAGTGTATGACCAGGAGTTCTAAGGAGCCATTATATCCTCACATCCCCGAAACGCGGAAAGGACTAGGAAATTTTCCGAAAAAGCATCAACATCATTTATTGAGTTACAATCCGAATCTGAAGAATCAGAAATGACTTCGGGAAGCGGAGATTTAACGAATTTACATGTTGGAGATGGGATTGAAGGTGGGTTACGGTTAGACCAAACGCTTACGCCTGAGAATCGGGAAATACAAGGCCTAAACAGAGAGCCCGCACCTAATCAGAGGGCAATCAATCTGGGACCAACTGTGGTCCAAAACTAAAGAGGTCCGCAAAACCAAGTCCGACCACCACATCAACAGGGCCTGCAAAAATCAGGGAAATTTATTTGGTCAAAAGCCTTTTGACCAGAATCAGATGATGATGCAAATGATCATGCAGAATTAGGCTCAGAATGTGAACCCACCCCGGCCGCCCCTGCTCAAGCACATAATTTTTAGGCACGACCACCGGTGCAAAATCATGGTAATCAGGGAAGGATTTTGATAGACTATACGGCACCGATTATTGGTTAGGGGCATAACCCTATCCGTCTACCACCTATTCCGGTGAACAATTTGTAGATTAAACAGCATGTGTGGTACCTTCTGAATGACAGTGTGTAGTTTCAGGGTATGTCGACTAAGGACCCCAATCAGTTTTTGAACCATTTCATGCAAGTTTGTCAGACAGTGAAGATGAACGGTGTTTCTGAGGAAGCGGTTATAGAATATTATTGTTTCCATTTATGTTGAAAGAGGCCGCAAGAGCATGGATCGAGTCACTTCCTCAAGATTCCATACACCCCTGGGTATCAAGTGACTATGAAGTTCTCACTTAAGTATTGTCCCCTCTCAAGAACATTAGATATGAAGGCCGACATTGCCAATTTTGAGCACTTAGATATAGAGAGCATGCATGAGGCTTGGGACAGATTTAAATAAATGTTGAGAAAATGTCCACATCATGGGTTAGAAGCATGGAATCAAGTACATCTTTTCTATGGTGGATTGCGCGAAACTGATCAATCGAACTTGAATGCGGCATATGGAGGTGATATGCTGAGTGTAGAACCGGATGTGGTATTGGCGACTATAGAAAGAGTTGCAGAAAGCAACATTGAGTGAAAGACGGGCATGAGAGTTTCAAGGAAGCAAATTAGCACCGTTGACCAAGTCGAGCCTAATGATGCAATTTTGAAGGTGCAGGCTGACGTGGCAGATCTTAGAAAGCAAATGAGTGACATGCTAGCATGGCAAAGAGAATTCAAAGGGTGTACTACTTGTGGTGGTGAACATTGGGCCACGAATTGCCGTATTAAATAGATTAGTCAATTGACCACCACATAAATGTTAAATGACCTATCTCTCGAGAATTCTATTGGCATGAACCCCATGGATATGCATCCTTTTGCTCGTGTCCCGTGGTCTTCAAAACTAAAGAGCCGAGCTTGACCTTGAATTGGAAACCCATGGATGTAAACTACTTAGCCAATCAGAACGGGGGCCAGAATTTTGAAAATTGGCGGGACAATCCAAATTTAGCTTGGGGGGATTCTGGGCCCGGGCAAATTATTCAACCACCAACTGCGCAGCCTCAATAGAATCAATATGCCCCTCAACCGCAAAGCACTTTTTAGAATCTAAGGCTACATGCACCCCAATTCTCATTTGTAATATGCCCCGGCCCCACAGTCCGTACCACCACCTCTGAGCCCGTACAACTTAAAAGCTCTACTGACATCTTACTGGAGCAAATGAGCAAAGACATGAAGGAGGTGAGGAATTCCCATGTGACATTTCTATCCGTGGTAAAGAACTTAGAGACGCAAAAGGGGCAAGTGAACCACATACAAGTGAATGCTACTTTTACTAGAAGTGGAGAAGTGGTGGGTAGTGATGTCGAGGTTACCAAAGTTTAGAAGAAAGAAACAATGGAGAATAATAGAGAAAGATGAAGATTGGGTGGTGATCGATGATGAGCAAGAAGAGGAGGATATACATAGTAAGGTGGAAAAGCCAAATGTAGAGCCAGAGAAGCAGTCAGACACGACACGGGAAGGTACGAACAACTCAGGTATGGATTCTATTAATAAACCTTTTGATTTATCTAAATTACCTTACCCCCTCATGGCCCTACAAAGCCAACCATTTCTACAAAGCAAAACAAATTTCTAGATATTCTACGTAAGGTTGAGATAAATATCCCTCATGTGGATGCACCAGTGAACGTGCCAACATATATTAAATTTCTAAAAGGGATTTTGTCGAATAGAGCTAAAATGGAGAAATTTGTTTGCCTAAACAAGGAGTGTTCTATTGTTTTTCAGAATAAGTTGCCCCTAAGTTGAAAGATCCGGGTAGTTTTTCCATTCCTTGCACTATAGGCCGGATGTTATTCCCTAAGGTGTTGTGTGACTTAGGTACATGTGTAAGCTTAAAGCCTAGGAGGATATATGATAGTTTGAGGGTATGTGTGCTCAATCATACAAACATGAACTGGCAAATGGCGGATAGGTCGATTAGGTGCCCCATGGTAGTTGTTGAGGATGTGTTAGTTAAAGTAAGGAAACTTGTCTTCCCTGTGGATTTCGTTGTTTTGGACATGGAGGGGGACCCATTATCTCCCTTTCTTTTTCTCATTGTAGCTGAAGGTTTGAATGTCTTAATGAAGGAAGCAATAGCAAAAGATAGATACTTTGGGGTTTATATTGGAAATGGGCAAATCCCGTTTTCTAATCTTCAATATGCCGACGACACGGTTTTTTTGGGAAAATGGAGCATGGAAAACCTAAAGAATCTTAAAATAATCCTCTCTTGTTTCGAGATGATTTTGGGTTTGATAATAAATATAGGGAAAAGTTCATTGGCAGGAATAAAGGTTTTAGATGGAGATGTTTGCAAAGCGGCGGATTTTTTCTTGTGTAAGAGAGGTAGTTTGCCATTCAAATATTTGGGTCTGCGGGTGGGTCAAAATATGAAAAGGATAAAGTCTTGGGAAGGCATTTTACAGAAATGTAAGGCGAAGTTGTGTGCTTGGAAATGGTCTTCTTTGTCAGAGGGTGG
Organism: Gentiana straminea; assembly: GCA_036785695.1. Classification (NCBI taxonomy): domain Eukaryota; kingdom Viridiplantae; phylum Streptophyta; class Magnoliopsida; order Gentianales; family Gentianaceae; genus Gentiana; species Gentiana straminea. The sequence goes on along the minus strand of JAVUPR010000224.1, from coordinate 4,153,792 downwards.
TAGATTGGTCCTCATAAAAGCTGTGCTTAGCGCTTCTCCTCTCTTCTTCTTTTATGTCTACAAGCCTCCTGAATGTGTGTTGAAACTGTTGGAAAGTGTGAGGTCCTCTTTTTTTTGGGGTGGGGATGGGTCTTCAAAAAATAAAATTGCTTGGGTTCATTGGAAAATTTTGCAAGCTCCTAAATATTTGGGGGGTATTGGGGTGGGTAGTCTTAAGATGCAGAATCTTGCTTTGCTAGGTAAATGGTGGTGAAGATTTTTATCAGAATCAAATTCTCTGTGGAGGAAAGTGATTGTGTCTATTTATGGGGTTGATGGTGCTTGGGAGGTGAATGGTGTTCGGTGGAGAGGTGGGGGGTGTGGAAAGCTATTGTTGGTGATGTTGAAAATATAAAGAGGATGGGAGTGGTTTTGTTGGGTTCGGAAAAATGGGAGGTGGGAGATGGTAGTAGCGTGAGGTTTTGGGAGGATGTTTGGATAGGTAATGGCCCTTTGTGTCTTGCTTTTCCTAGACTTTTTAGGCTCTTATTGTCTAAAGGTGTGGTTGTTGGAAGTATGGTAAAATGGGTAGAAGGTAGGAGTTCTTGTCATTGGGCTTAGAGTAGGAGGTTGAGGGGTTTTGAGGAAGGGGAGGTAGGTGAGTTGGAGAATTTAATCAACTCTGTTTGTGGTAATGCAGGTCCAAGATATAAATTGAAATGGAATTTATGTTCGAATGGAAGCTTCTCGGTGCCTTCTTTGCGAAATTTGATCGAGTTGGATTTTTAAAAAAATGCTTTTTCGATTAATGATCAAGTTGCAATGTGGAATAAGATGTTACCTTCAAAAGTGATCTTTTTATGTGGAAAGAAAGCCTCAAAAGAATTCCCACAAAAACGAACTTAATTTGTCGTGGAGTGGCAATTCAAGATGCTTTTTGTCCATTATGTTATGAGCTATGAGTTTAAAGAATCGGTTAATCATCTCTTATATGCTTGTGACGTGCCTTTGTTGATTTGGTTGCATATTCTAAGTTGGTGTAAGATTTATGGGCTAGATGCTTACTCATTTTGCGATTTTTTCTTGTGAGACCTAGGAGTGTCTCTTCGAATTTGGCATATTGTTTATGGTCAGCTATTGTTGGTGTCACGGCTTGGGTAATTTGGTTGCATAGGAACAAAGTCATTTCTCAGTTCCATGTTTTAAATCCGGAAATGATATTCAGAGATATTCAGAGGATTTCGTTTTCTTGGTTATCAAATTTCAAGGGACTCAGGAAAGTTGGAGTGGGAAGAATGGAAGTCAAATCCGTTGTCGGCGGCAAAGATAATTTCAAAGGTTGGCTACTGTTGTTTTTTGTTAAAAGAAATGGTAGTGAAATTTGTTGATTTTGGGAGCTAACATGCACACTTCGGCAGGAAGTCTGTTGCAGTAGCTATGCTTTGGGCAACATTTTATTTTGGTAATTGGGAGATTGTATTTTTGCACCTTAAACAATTGTTTTAAACTTTTTAGCATCTTGCTGATTAATGAAAAAAAAATTGGCTGTTCAAAAAAAAACTATAATGCATGGTTGTTTGAGTTTATTTTATTTCATTTTACTTTACGATTTCGTGAAAGCCTTTATTATCATTTATATATTGTGTTGTAAGGTGAATCTATACTATATATATAATATAAAGGAAGCAATTTAGCCCGTTTCCCTTCAATTACCCGACCCAAACCCGGATTTCCTCAACTCATCCGTTGCAAAATTCCCCAAAAATAAATACATAATTTCTACTCCTCCGTTGCAAAATTCCCCAAAAGTAAATACATAATTTCTTCCTAAAATTTTACCTGCCGATAGGAATCAAACCAAAGCTTCAATCCTTCATATCATACACGTAGCGATCGAAAGCATTCAATCAACTTTCAAAAAAGCCGAGCAGCAATCCAGGCGTTCTTAAACAGGATTGGGAGCCGTTGGTGTTGCAAAATCGGCGGCCAAAGGGGCGGATCTAAAAGATCCGAAAGTCGTCAATCAAGCTCTCGGATCAGGCACACAGGTCGAAAAGGTTAAGAAATCAGACGGCGGTTTGAACAAGAAGACGGTTGTAACCGCCGTGAATCCGAGGAAGTTGAATGAAGCGGCAGAACCGGTTGCATTGGTGCGAGTATCGACTGACGTGAGATTGGAAATACCGAAGGCGAGGATTGATAAGAAGATGAGTCAATTAAGCTGAATTGGCGAAGCAGATCAACAAGCGGCCATAAGTTGTTCAGGTATTTTGACTATAGCTTTCTTTATTTGCTATAATGTCAATAACATGTGATATGTTTGCTCAAACCCTTTTCAATTCTCGAATGATGAAATCTTGATACCCGATATTTTTTTGTTAGGCGAATGATGAAAGCCGAGCAGCAATCCAGGCGTTCTTAAACAGGATTGGGAGCCGGTGGTGTTGCAAAATCGGCAGCCAAAAGGGGCGGATCTAAAAGATCTGAAATTCGTCAATCAAGCTCTCGGATCAGGCGCATATGTCGAATGTGTTAATGATGGGTTTCATGATGTGGATGGCTGGGAGCACTGTTCATTTGTTTAGTATTGGTATCACATTTTCAGCTCTTTGGCAACCAATAAGTGCTTTTCAAGGAGTTGGGAAATGTACAGTGTTGTTAAGGAAACTCACTACATAACAATTGACTTGGATTTGATCATACCATGAATTGACCTCACAAGTTGTCTCCTTCGCTTTTTTCTTTTGATTCTGACCGAGTTTTGTTTTAAGAGTCTGAAAGGATTTTTCTCCCATCTCACTATTATACTAGCTAACCCTTGTCTGTAAACTAAGTTGTGTTTACATTTTAGGGTTTAAAAAATGTCATCATACTTCCTAAGCGATCGCATCAGTCTCTGTTCCATTAACAATTACCTGCACGGTCTCATGTTAATCTACGATTTATGTATAACTAGGTGCCAACAATTCCCAAATACAGAACAGATCTAGATCTCGCTGAAAGTCCCGGAAGATCAATTCATGAGCCGACCTAGGAGCCCTATATTGGTATTTCCTAATCATACGCTAATTAAAACAGACGAGCAACATAGCCGTAGCCTAAGATAAGAAATTTTAGGTGGACAACCTCACCATAAAGACGTGGCTAGATTGACGCGACGAAAACCTAAATCTTAGCGTTTCTACATACGTAACGGATAAAATAGAGACTCATAAATCAATTATATAGATCTACTAAAAACACGGTCGTCGATCATACCAAAGTCATCTATAGGTCACCGGATAACAGATTTGGGCGTGTGGATCCTTATAGACAAGGAATCCCCACTGCCTCATATCGTATCCTTAGATCTACATCGTTCGGTGAAGAACGAACAACCTCAAACGATAAACAATAATTGGGGGCTTAATTTCAAAGAACTAAGAACAAATAAATACAAGAACTTAAATTATTGCAGAACTTGCATAAAAACTGCTCTAAGAAAAACTGAGAACTTTATTATAATTCAAGAGAAGTGTCTAAGGTGTATATGGTGTCTATGGCGTGTATGATATGCCTTTATTTATAGGGGTTAAAGCTAATTAAGAGATATATTTCAAAATATCAAAACAAATAGAGATAACTCCCGGCCGATCTCCAAAAGAAAGGCAAAATGCGCCCCAAGTAAAAGATAGGGCCGCCGCATTTAAGCTTTTGATCTTCGGATTGGCTCGCCGGCTCTTGTTATGCCTTACTCCTCTTTCCGTGCTTATCCGATCTTTATCTTTAATGCATCCGGATTTTCTTGGATTTATCTTGTATTTATCCATTTGTAATTATCCTCTACAAAATAAATATTTATCCCAAAGTAAATCACAATTAAATAATAAACCGGATAAATACTAAATTATAAATAAAAACAGATAAATACCAAATTATCTCTTTTAAATAATACAAAATGGATAAATACCAAATTATAAATCATAAATCACATAACATTAAATATTCAATATAACACGTGATTTAATTATAAAATATATATTATTAATCTCGATTTAAGGTCAACGTTGATGACTTTTATGGGTATAATTTGACCGTCATCACCAGCCATTTCGGGTAGAGCACTTCTCTCACTATCTTGGCCGTTAACAGCTTTCCGACTTCCTTCTCTATAGTTCGGTATCGTTCAGGTGCGAAACTCTTCTTTTTCTGTCTGATTGGCTTCCGGTCTTGATCTATTTCGAGCTTGTCTGCGGACAACCCCAGCATGTCGTCAGCCTTCCATGCGAAGACTTCTTTGAACTCGATTAGTAGGTCGACAAGTAACTGCTTTTCTTTAGTCGGGATCCAGATTCCGACTTGCACGCACTGATCTTTTTCATCTTCCCATAGACGAACATCTTTGACAGGATCAACCGAGATCCAACTCTTCTCATCTTCTTCCTCCGGAATCAACTCTTCAATCAGGACTTGCTGCACAGCCATTTTCCCATCCATGACGATGGAGTTGCATCTCCTCGCAGCTTCAATGTTTCCTCTTACTTCATGCGAGCCGTTCCTGGAAGGGAATTTCATGCTATTGTGGACAGTGGAGATGATAGCGCGCAGGTCGAAAAGAGCAGGTCGACCCAGAATAACATTATATGCCGAAGGAGCCTTGACTATCACGTAGTTCAATTCAAGGGTCCTTCCTCTTTCGCCATCCCCAACAGTCGTTAGCAACCTTATCGACCCCATGGGGTGGACCGGATGTCCTGTGAATCCAAACAAATGAGATGCCAAAGGAGCCATGTCCTCATCTTTCAGTTTCATCGCCTTAAACGCCGAGTAGTACAAGATGTTTACTGCACTGCCGTTGTCGACACAGACTCTCGATACCCGAGTTCGGCTAATCACCGCCTCAATTACCAGCCCATCACCGGGATTGCGATCCTTAGGAATATCATCTTTGGCTCCATACCCGACTTCTGTTGTAAATCTCGGTCTCTTATTATCCCTCGAGCCGTAAATCAGCTCTCGAATGGCTCGGTCTTTATCATTCTCAGCTGGCCCAAAGATCGTATTAACGTAATTATTGGGTCGATTATCGTCATACCTGTCTCGATCGAGGTCACCTCTATTTTTTCTCTCTCAATCTGGAGATCGGTCCCGACGTGAGGATCAGTCCCTACGTCTCTGAGCGTCAAGACCTTGATCTCGATCTTGATCCGAATTCTTCCTTTTGTACTCTCTGCGCCTTTTGGGCTCATTACACTGATATCTATGGACTACTTCATCCGGCTTACCTTCTTGAATACAGGCGTCGATGTCTCTTTTCAAGTCGTCGCAATCCTCCGTCGTATGACCTATATCCTCATGAAACTCATAATACATTCTTGGATTTCTCTTATCTCGAGGCCTTTTTAGTGGCCTCAGTTTCCTTGCTATGTTCTTCGAGGGAATAATGGATAACACTTCCTACCGAGACCTATTGAGGGGAATGAAATCTTTGTCGGGTAGGGCTCATTTCTTTCCCAGACGGTCGGAGACGGGCGCCGTGATAAGAACCCAGACTGTCGGCTTGCTCTCCGTGCTCTGTCCTTTGGATTGATTCTTATTTGGACCTCAAGTGTCCTTCTTTGAATCCATCCAGTTGGATTGGGTGTGCCTACGCACTGCATCTTCTCCTTGACAGAATCTATGCACCACATTAACACATTCATCCATGGTACGAGGGACGTCTCTGCTCAACTTCATATACAACTTTGTATTACGCAGCCCTACCACAAACGACGTGATCAAAAGCCAATCATCTGTGTCCTCGACTGCATGGCCTCGAGGTTGAATCTCGTCAAATAATTAGTCACAGTTTCATCTTTTTGTTGCTTCATATTCATAAGGTGCGTAGCGCTTAAATGAAACTTCTTGTTTAAAATAAACGCATCTCTGAATTTGTGAGCTAACATAGCAAAACTAGAGATCGATCCTGGTCGTAGCTTGGCGAACCACTCTCTGGCTCGACCGAAGAGTAATGTTTCGAAGGCCCAACACCGTATCGCTTCGTGTGTGCCATCCAACCTCATCTGAGACAGATACCTGTGTAGATGGTCTTCTGGATCCGTTGTGCCATCATAAGGCTCTATCTTCGGTATTTAAAACCCTTTGGGTTTGGGAAAATCTTCAATTTCCTTTGTGAAGTGGGATTCCAACCACAGTGAGACCTGATTTTTGCCCAGAATAACGTCCAGTTCCTGCCTAACGCTATCCTCATCCATAATTTGATGTTTCTGTTGAGTCTCACGTCTCTTTTTCTCCACAGAGCAAAACGATGCACTGATCTCTTCCTTAGTGACGTGCTTGGCGTTGTCGGTGGCTTCCTTCTTGCCGCCGTCTGCATGTTTCTGTGCCATGAACGCCTCCGCTATAATTCTGGACATCAATTCATGATCAGCCGCTGCCAAATGATCCATGATAACTTGATGTTCCGGAGCAAGACCTTGCTTCTCCTTCTAGGGTTCTTCGTGGATAGGATCCAGCACCGGATCCTTTGTTCCCTATGGATCCAGATCCACATGCTCGTTGATCTGCCAACCCTATTGATCTGTGGCTTTAGGAGTAGTTTTCTTGGCGGTCTTATCCTTGGGAGGCATCGTGATCTTGGTGTATTCAACAGTAGTAGGCCCTTCTTCTAGCACCAATGACGAACAAATTATGTCACCTAATTAAGCCGTTCCTGAATGAATCTAATGATGAACACCCAAAACCGTAATGCCTTAAGAACAAGTTGTAGATTTTTATGTTTTACGGCTGAGTCTAAGAGCTTGTCTTAGATTGCCTACGTATCATGTAATTATCCAGGAATCAACCCTTACGTAGTTCCTGGAACGTGGTATATATAATGATAATGCATGCCCTAACCCTAATATTAGGTCGGTTTAGGCAATTGTCATATTTAACCTTAATGGGCCTTGCCCCTTGCCCAAGTTATCAAGCTGATAATGGTCCTTCATAGCTGGTGCGGACTCTGTCCTTTAAACAGACTCAATCAACTTACGGTTGTCGAGATGAGGCTATCATCCTACACTTCTTAGGTATCGACCATCGTAGCCCCGAGTCCGGGCCTCGACATGCAGACCTTGACTCTTATTCATATCATGGAGACCAACTGGAAGACGACACGTGGAGGGGTGAAACCCTGTATCGTCAACACACTCTTTTTTTTAGTTGCAAAAAGGACAACAAATTTTGACACGGACATAATTAACCCTACATAATCGCGTGTCTTCAGGTTTGAATGTAAACATGTTCATGAACGTTGCGCTGATGCTGTTTTTTTTTTTTTCAAACACCCGTAACTTTTGATTTATAACTCCGATCATTGAAATTTTTTCACCAAAATTCATATTATTTTTTGCTTTTTAATTTGAGCCCAAATACGATACCCTTCCGACGTAAATTTTGAAAGCCGAAAAAATATTTGCATAAACCAGAGCGTTTTTCGTATAAACGACCACAACTTTTGATTTAGAACGCCGATCATCAAAATTGTTTAACCAAAGTTCATATTTTTTTATCTTCATTTTGAGACCTCATTTGATACCTTTTGACGTAGTATTTGAAAGCCGAATTTTATCACAGAGTTCACAGTAACACAGACACAGTAACAGTGACACATTTTATTAACATCCAAAATATCACCTTTAACATTGCGTAATACAACAATCTATCAAGAAATGCTTCATATCCTAATGAAACAATCTATCAAAGCATAATGGAGATGCACCTCCGGGGGAATCAAGAGAATAAAACCCTAATACTATTGGATGTAATCAAAAAGCCTATCAATGAAACTAAAACATTCTTCAAGTTCTTGAAGACAAAAGCAGTCTGTTTTACCATCTATGGACCTTCATCCTTCAAACCCGCACCATATCAAACTCCATGAAAGATGTATGAAGCAGAAAATGCATAAAATAGCATCGGCTCGGCCTCGTCAATAGAGAATCTAGGCTCCTCCAATTTTCTAAAGACAAAAAAACAGAAACATAACCATTTGAATCAACAACCTTCAACCACCTAGGCGAAAACCACACCACAACAAATAGTGGAATGCAAAGAAAGATTAAAACCAAATAAAGACATCATATGCCTGCAATAACGCAACCAATTCTGTTTTCCTCTTCGACTTCTCAAAACACTTTTCAGTACTAATAACCTCATAAAACAAATATCCATTGCATTTCTTATATATTAATGACTAGAATATCATCTTTAGTATGCTTTCCAATGTAAGGGAGGGGGTTTGAATCACACTACTATCGATTCTTTTTTGAAAAGAAAAAAAAAACATTGCAAAATTGTATCTTTAAAGGTATATTTGAACAAAGTAGAAGAAGACAACAACATAAAGTCAACAAAAGTATTTCAAGTTTTTCAACCCTTAAACACTTTATTTTTTGCTCCAAAATCTAAATTTTCAGCCTTATTTTTGGCTTATGTATGGCTGAAAATGACATGGTGACAGTAACACAGTAACACACTAACAAAGTAACACATTAACAAAGTAGCACTAGTGTATTAGAAAGCTTAATGATATGAACCAAGTGAACAACACAATCAATCTTCTTTCAAACATCATAGAAGCATCCTTAAACCAACCATTAAACTGTTGGATCACCAATCTTCTCAACCACATCAGACTTACCATTATTTGTGTTTCAACAGAACTATTAGTTTCAGCTCTATGGTTGTCAAAAGAGTTGACAATGGTAGCTTCAATAACTACCATGGAAGTTTCAATACCTGCCTTGAGATTCCTCTCAACCCCAGTTGCCAGAGGAACAACCTCAGACTCAATAAGTGAATTATCAGACTCAATACGCAAATTTCCAGAATTTTCAGAACTTGAAATGCTAGGAACAGTAACATTAACAGAAGTAGAAACCTTCCAATTAGTCGAATTTGCAAGAACGGCTACCTCTAAACTGATAATTGCACTTGTAATAATAGTACCCCAAAATCCGTTACATTTATCGATATTGTCCAAATCGAGCCAGAAGGAAAATGATTAACCTTTCCTTGAAATGTGTAACCGCATATAGATAGATACACAAAAAAAAAGGAAAATTAGGGATTAGGACATTTTCTATATTTTTTTTAATTAACAGTCCTAGTTAACATTTTTTATAGGGTAAAGGACATAATTAAATTTATATGACTAAATTGCCCTCGATTAACATGTTCTTATCTTTTAGCTTTTGAAGAGAAACTCAATGTCGGCTCATCTTTATCCCTTTCGAAGAAACTGAATGTCGGAGAAAAAAATTTGCTCCGACGGACTTCAATCGTGAATCTTCCATTGTTTCGTTTCCTAATTCGGCTGTTCGATCATCTAATTGGAAGGATTCGTTCGCTGCAGATCCTCTATTCATCAGGTATGTTTTGGGAATTTTTTTCTATGTTACTGTTCAAAAGAATTAGAGATCCGAAATCTGAATTTTGTAAGTTAAATTTCGATCTTCTAATGAAATTGAGCATAAATGCGAGTTTGTTAAGTTTAATTGCTTCTTGATCCTGACTTTGATGTTTAATTTCTGAATACCGAGTATTTCTTATGAGAAATATTCTGATTCACTGCTTATTTTCTCTGATTCATGTTTTATCTCAATAGTGGAACAGAATTTTGAGTTTTATAAGTTAAATTTCAATCTTCCTAATGGAATTGAACATAAATCTGAGTTTGTAAAGTTTAATTTATTGTTGATGCTGAGTTTGATTTTTGTTTTACATATATTGTGTGTTTTATGAGAAATAATATGATTCACTGATGATTTTCTCTGATTCGTTTGTTGTGTAGGTTTTTGAAGATGGTATTCCTTATTTGTACTTACAATGGAGAGTCATGTGTTTTGAAAATCAAAGAATTTGATACTCTACGTAGTATTAAGCTTCGTATATGTGAGAGATGGAGTTCATTGAGAGAAGACATGATCAGTTTGTATTATTCATTACCTGAACAAGCAAATTGTTTTCTTTTCAATAATGAAGATGTTGAAATCATGTTGTCTGTGTCTGCTTCGTTCAGTGCATCACGTGTACAGGCATATGTTGTTTGTAATGGTTCTACTGCGGCTTCTAGCGTGGCTTCTACCGTGGCTTCTACCGTGGCTTCTACTGTGGCTTGTACTAGTATTGAATCAGTTACATCATCATCTATTACTGAATCTGATGATGAGGAGATCAATTTGCTTCCTACGTTTTGTCCTCGGAAGGAGAATATGCAACTTTCTATCAACTGGGATAAGTGTGTAGAATGTGTTGGTCAAAAATTTGTTGGTGGAGCAACAGATTTTAGGAAAGCATTGTGTAAAATGTCTGTTCACAGTGGGTTTGATTTCATATACGTTAAGAATGATGATAAGAGGATTATGGCAGTGTGTGCAAAGAAGAATGAAACAGGCTGTGCTTGGATGGTTAGTGCGAAAAAGGAAATTATTAATGGGTTTTTTTATGTTAAGAAGATGCGTGAGTTACATACATGTGGTACGTCATCGCGTTCTTTCAAAGGGCATCGGATGAGTTCATCTTTGGTTTGTGATTTGGTTTGTAATGAAGTTCGTGATGATCCCTCAATAAAGCCTATTGATGTTAAGCGTCGTCTTTTTTCAAATCATGGTCTGCCTGTTTCATATTACAATTCTTGGACCGGTATCGAAAAAGCGAAGAATGCTCTGTTTGGTGACATGAAAGAATCTTTTAATTTTTTAAATTCATATGTGTCAAAGATTCGTGAAACGAACCCCGGCTCTTATGTGGTATTGGAAGTTGATGAGGTTTCAAGTCGGTTTAAGAGGGTGTTTGTTGCGTTTCATGGCTGCATTGAGGGATTTAAACATTGCCGGCCAATGCTGTGTTTGGATGGAGCTCATTTGAAAACACAATTTAAAGCTCAGCTTTTGTCGGCAGTTGCGAAAGATGGTGATCAAGGTACTGTATTCATTCTATGGCTAGAGTTGTGTTATTGGTTTATTCATTTTTTTTTCTGTTTTTTTGTGTTACTTTATTGTCTTTATTACTTGACATGTTTATATGAATCTGTTCTTTTTGTATCAGGCTTGTACCCTGTTTGTTTTGCGGTTGTTGACTCGGAAAATACTGAGAACTGGCATTGGTTTTTTATGAATTTGAAGAACATAGTTGATCCCACTAGGCGAATTACGTTTATTTCGGATAGAAATACTGGTTTAGTAGATTCCAGGCCTATTGTTTTCCCAGATTCAGACCATGCTTTTTGCCTTTTTCATATTAAGTTGAATTTGAAAGACAAATTTAGGGGTTCCAGATTCAGCAAGGGTTTTAAGAAGCGTATGGTTTATCTTTTGCGACAGTGTGCTTATGCACCAACAGTTGAGCTATATGATAGTTTGATGAGTGTTATGTTACAAGAGGGTAAGACAGTTATATATGATTTCTTTACTGCCTTACCTGCTGAAAGATGGACGAATGCTCATTTTAAAGGCATGCGATATGGTGAAATGTCTTCAAGTGCAGCAGAATCATTTAATTCGTGGGTTTCGAAAGAGAGGCAATTACCCATATGTAATATGATTGATGCTCTGCGTTTGAAGATTATGAAACAAATTTCTGGTATGTTTCTGTTTAATTGCTTTTTGTGTTATGTATTTTAAATGCTTTTGTATATTTTTACATAATGAGATGAATTGGATTTATTTGTAGAACGTAGGTCAAATTGTGCTTCATGGAATTCTGCAATATGCCCAAGTATAGACAAGATATTAGCAGATTCATTTGCTGCATCTAAGAATTGGATTATCATCAATTCAAGTGGTTATGTATTTGAAGTGCGTTCAATGCCATCTTGTATGGTCGATCTTGAGAATTTTACTTGTTCTTGTAAGTTTTGGCAGTTGAATGGTTACCCATGTGATCATGCGGTAGGTTGTATAATGAAAGTTGGTCTCCCCTTGCATGATTTTGTTGATGTTGGATTCCGTTCGAGTTCATACGCTGCTTGTTATGAATCTGCAATCCATCCATTGGTGCTGGTTTATGAGCAGCAGGATTCCAATGTTGCTGTTTTACCTCCTATTTCAAAGAGGCAACCTGGAAGGCCAAAGAAGAGGCGAATTCCTTCTAGAGGTGAATCGAAACGGGAAATGATGTGCGGTCGGTGCCATAAGTTGGGGCATCATAATCAAAGGACTTGTGTTGCTTCGTTATGATGTAGATGACATTCATAACTATGTTATTCTAGACATTTTCATATTTTAGCTTGTGCTTATTATTTTGCTACTATGTTGCTTTTAATTGAGTGACTTATCTATTGACTCTTATATTTTACATTGTGGTTCTATACATCTTGGAGGCCCTAAGTCCCATACAAAGTCTATGAATTATATCTTTGTGTTTTATGTATTTTATTTGAATGTTCTTTCCTCGTTGTGTTTGTAGGATTGGTGCATTATTGTATTATATGTTATGTACAAAATGAATGCATGCAGAGAATCTAAATTGATGAATGCATGCAAACAATCCATATTGATGAAAAATTCACCAAACTTTTCAACCCAAAGACATGGTTAAGTGTTGTGTTGGCTATACCAAAAAGAGCTTTGTCTATACCATCTGCCAAAAAAAAGGTTGATCCCAATCATGCAAGAAATATGAAAAATTCACCAAACTTTTGTTGTAATGAACTTTGTTTTGTTTTGAGAGTTGGTTTTATATTGTTACAACATTTTTTTATGAGTTTCACCGTTGAAATTCACTAGTGAATATTAAAAGTGTATTTTTGACTAACAAGAATTTTAACAATGAATTTCAAACAAACAAATTTTTCACAAATAGGAATATAGTAATCGAATTTATGAATCAAAATTATACATTTACCAATCAACCAATATACAAAAAGAAAAGAGAATACTTAATAATTGAAATATGTAAACATTGATTGAAATAGTTCTCCCGGTAATTCAAATCTTGTCCATAGTAATTCAAATAATGTCATTTTAGGACGGACATAAGAAAATAAGCAATAGGTTTCACTTGGCATACATATTAATATTGGTGTTTGTGCTAATATGAAGATAAGTTGTGTAGATCCCTTGGCATCTACACATTAACAGCTATGTTTGCCAACATTGGAATGTTCATCTTATTAGATGTAATACTATTTACTAAGAAAGCTTTGAAATCTTGCACTGCATCAATGTTCCATTTCTTGTCAATTGGCTGATTAAGTGCAATTTGGAAGATGTAATACATGACATATATTGCACAAATCATTCCCGCAAAATTTTGGCATTCACATTAAACTTGTCGCCATTATTTCAAGACAAAAGGACAGAAATAACATGACACAATACTTACGAATCAAGAAGTGTAATGAATAATACTTACATATCCGATCCTTGTTGTGGAAGCTTTGCAACCTTCTTGATTTTTTTGGCTTTTAGTTTATCGGATGGACAAAAGCATTTCCACAAGTATTTTTGCTGAAAATTAACACATGTTTAACAGATTTGATTAGTATAGAAATTTTTACTATAATATTATCAACACAAATACAAATAATACTTACAATGTCAAGTGCATTTTTCTCAAAGTGGTCAACAAGACCTTTCCGGCTAGCCAATGAGTTGTACATGTGCCATTCTCCTTGTTCACCCGAAGCAAATGTGAGTAATATCCAATGATATGATTCATCCTTCGCACCTGGACAGCATAATGGAATGAGAATATTTTTGCCTTCTTCCAGATGTGGTTTCATATTATCAACAAAATGATTTGAGTAGTTCCCGCTTGCTTCATATTTCTTGCGACGCCCGCAATGAATCACCATTTTTTGTTATGTATTATACACAAATGTTACACGTTGATTTTTAGTAAATGCTTCAGTGTATATTGCAAGTGAATGGTTATTTGTTATAACGACTATTCAAGAAATTTTGATCTCACCCAAGTTGATGCTGGCAATATGTGAAATTCCTTTCGGACTTCTTCATTTCGGCTTAGCATTGTTGCAAATGCATCTATAACCTGTAAATGTACATGTCATTCGTTAGTTGGTTTCTTGTAATGTTGTTGTATAAAATAGTTAGATCGAATTGTTTACCTTGTCTGCAATGAACGATCCCTCTAGTAAATTCACCATGTCATGGACGGTGATTCGGTACCACTCTCAATGTCCGTCCATACTTCCCCCCGAATGGACAAGAAAACATTGTTCACACAATTTTATTATCATATAAACCGAATAAAATGTAATAAGAAATATGTTAACTACGTTACTTACAATCTTCCATGTTTTTTCATTGTTGTGTGTAACAACCGAAATGCTTCTTCGGTTATTTTCGCCCCACATGTGTAACCAAATTTCTTCTTTTTTAAACTCGACTTTCACAAATTTTTCCATCCTTTGGACATCTTCTATTGCGCTTCATTGGTCAAGTCCGTAGTTTCGCTTTTCTTTTCTTATCTTCTGGATATACAAAGTCATCATCCTTTCTTGCTGTTCGTTTCCTTTCTTTCAATGCTTTTACACGTGAACTTTGCTTCACAGATTTTTGTACTTGCTTAGCATCTGTGTTTCCATATTGCCGTGTCACCGTATGCACCGTCGCATTCTCAATTTCTCGCATTAAGAGCATCAATTTTTGTCTTTTGTTCCTTTATTTTGCTCTCATACGACTTTTTGATTTCTTCGAACGCATCCAATCTATTCTCGTAGGTCACTCACGGTTGAGTTCAATTCGAAATAGTAGCTTCTTTTGTGCGCTTCTCATCCTCAAGATGCTTCACTTTTTCTCGTCGACTTGTGTTCGCCAAGTTCGATCTCTTCAAACACATGCAATCTATTCTCGTAGGTCACTCACGGTTGAGTTCAATTCGAAATAGTAGCTTCTTTTGTGCGCTTCTCATTCTCAAGATGCTTCACTTTTTCTGTCGGACTTGTGTTCGCTTGCATTATCTCTTCGGGGCTTGATCACTACTCTTTGTCATATGGTGTTCAAATTCCTCCAATCTTGATCTCATTTCATTTACATGTTTCGAAGACCGTGATCTTTAATTAAAGCATCGGTAAGTGAAGCTAAAAGTCCAAAGCATTTTCTTTTTTCGGACCGTCAACTACACCTTTGTATACCTCCTCCAATTCATTGAAATTATTGGATTTGATCTCATTCTCCCTTTCCTCAAATTTTTTCGCTTTCACAAGCGACTCACCTTTGTTCGCCTCTTCGATTATTCGATTTCTTCCTTCTCGCTTGCTTATCTCATGCTCTTTTCGCTCCAAATTTCTCAACTTTTTCTTCATCCTCTTAACTTTTGCTTTCAAACGTTCGCCTTGTCATCCCTTTCCTACATTCATGAAATGTTGTATGTTATAAAAGTATATCCAAGAAACAATTGGCTGGAAAAAATGCATGCGTTTTTCAGTTTTTCATGAGATTCACTAATGAAGATCAGTGAGTGCTTCTCAATAGTGGATCTCAAACTACAGTGAAATTTGATAGTGAATAAGAAGGAATTAGACTTTTTCAATTTAAACAACATCAACATGAATGTATGTAAACAGTGAATAAAATAGTAAAGTGAATTTCCATTAATATTTTTCAACTTACTGAATCAGACTCTTTCTACATATCTCTCTGATATGCATAAAACAGTGAATGCATAAAACTTGCTGCTACAAAACAGCTTAACAACATCACCATGATTGCATGTAAAAAGTGAATGCGTATTATAGCAAAGTGAATTCATATCACAACAAAGTTCAAGAATATCATAAGCACATCATAACATATATATTGCACAAATCAAACAAAATATACAATGAATACAGTTTTATATACATTCATTTGTATAAACAGAATTCTCTTTAATTTCTCACTAGGAAAAGCAATAGAGGTGATGGATTTCTCATCCAGTAGATTCAATGAAACATAGCAGTGAATGTGAGTACTAACACTTGCTGCAATAAAAAGCCTAACAATATCAACATGATTCCTAAAGTGGCTCGAAAAAATGCTTGCGTTTTGCAATTTTTAATTAGATTCACTAATGAAGATCGCTAGTGATTCTCAATAGTGGATCTCAAACTACAAATAAATTTGATAGTGAATAAGAAGGTACCGTTGACAAAATGAGATGAATATATAAAATGATTTACTGATACAGGGAATTATTACAGTGAATTAATGTTATTGTTAGGCCAGGTAATTACCTTAAGTGTCTTCTCAATAGAATCTCTTTCTTCGTTTCTGAACTCCAACATGCCTTGGACATTCTGTTCAAATGGATCCTCATCCATGAAATCTGCATTTTCTTCAGAATGATAGGTGTCATTTTGTTGTTGCTCTTCCAATTGTGTTATGTGTAGGGAATCCTCTTGAGATGGTTCATCCATGAATTGTGCATTTTTGTCTTGCTCATGCATTTCCACTGGTTGGAGTTTGATTCTTAGTTTGAGTTGTTGCATTGGAATGTCATCTTCAAAATCTGAGTCGTGTGCAACTGGATTCTTTGTCAAATCCGGTATCAGTTGTAGCTCAGCTGGTGTAGGCTCCAATTCAGTCCATATGACCTATGTATATATTTTTAAAACAGTGAATTGTGTCAGTGAACGAATGTAAATGTATGGCATGAAATTTCATTTGGCATAGGAGATGCAGTTCTTACACTTTCATTAGGCAAACCTATGATTGTTGCCTTGTTCACAAATTTGTTCAAGGTGCTCAAGTCCCACTTTGTGCACCTTGGAATTCCTGAATAATGAATTGAACTTGTATCCTCTTGGTTTTCATGCTTCATTGGATCCTCCTCTTGTCTTGGCTTCACTGTTTTATCATGCTCACACATCCAATACTACAATAGAATAAGAAATTGTTAATATGCAATCACATGTAATAAGAAATATTTTGAAAAAACATAAAAATTCTTACCAATAGTGAACTGGTGCATCCATTCACTGTACGAGGCTTTTTGCTTTTTTTTTCAAGGCTCTGTATCAGTGTGTCATAGATGGCAGAAGACCAATCATAGTGTTTCAATGTGTCCATGTTCTCCACATATTTCACATAGGTCCATGCAATCGTCTGTCCAGTGTTTGTGAAGAAACATGCTTGAAACATCAAAAGGCACAAAGACTCTAACAAAGTTGTCTACCACAAATGGCCGTTGCATCTTCATTGTCCACAAGTTCTACTAACTTTTCCTTCATCATTTTGGTCGTTATGTTTTGGGCATTTGGGAATACTCTATCCGCAAATTCGATTTGACCTTCTTCCCGTGGTACTTGTCAACTTTTAAATGACCATCCATGATTCCAAAAATCGCCTTGATATCGATCCTACGTAGCCGACAACATCCTCTTCCAATTTTGATTCCTTTTTTTCGTGTACGTATGCGGTTATGATGTTGTCCAAAACTTGGTCCCTTCGCTTGTTGGAACATATCTTGTTTTCGTCAATAGCTTTGAAGAAGAGCTTAAAAGGAGTTTGCTGCATAATGTTCCTGTGGTTGCTTGTCAAATTTGTCCGTATGCTGTTGTATGCGTCCAATAGATATGAGATGCTGTTTCTGTATTGATTGTACCTGGAAAAAAGTCAATGCAGACCACACATTTTTTGTTAGTGAATTTGTTTGGCTTTGAATCACATTTAGAGTCATGATTATGAATATCAGATGCATGTACAATCAATATTAGTTGTAGTGAATATTCTTAGTGAATCAAACATTCGGAACATAGGTGATAAAAAACAGCTTAAGCAATCATGTTAAAGTCAAGTAGGCATGACAAGCAATGAATGAGTTCAATTTAAAGAGGATCGCCGTGAATTCATGCAAACAATGAATAAGTTGTAAAGTGAATGAGTTAACATTCAATACTTGTTTTAGTGAATTTGCTTAGTTAATCGAGCTTTTACAATCTAAAACACAAAAGTTGAGAGACAGGGGTAGGAGAATGATCTACGTTAATGTCTTACAAGTGAACCAATCTTCACATAATAAGTGTGCTATGGGCAAACATACTCTATTATGGCAAGGTTTAGTGTGTATTATATGAATTATGTTTGTAGTGAATATTCTTAGTGAATCAAACCTTTAGGATAGGAGATGCTAGAAACCAGTTAACCATGATTATGATAAGCATTTATGTTAAAGCTAAAGTAGTTAGGGATGACAAGTAAGGAATCAGACTTTTTGTATTTAAACATCAAAATGAATGCATGCAAAACAGTGAATAAAATAGTAAAGTGAATTTCCATTAATATTTCTTGACTTAGTGAATGAGACTCTTTCTACATATCTCTCTGACATGCATAAAATAGTGAATGCTTAAAACTTGCTGCTATAAAACAGCTTAACAACATCAGCATGATTGAATGTAAAAATTGAATTCATATTACAACAAAATTCAGTGAATATCATAAGCACATCATAACATATATATTGCACAAATCACCCAAAATATACAATGGATACAGTTTTTACTACATTCATTTGTATAAACAGAATTCTCTTTGATTTCTCACTGAGAGAAGCAATCGAGGTGATAGATTTCTTATCTAGTAGATTAAGTGAAAAATAACAGTGAATGTGAGTACTAACACTTGCTGCAAGAAAAAACCTAACAATATCAACATGATATTATAGTGAAAAAATTCAGTGAATATTATAGTGAAATTGAGTAAATCTTCACTAAAACAACAATGCAAATGACATAAATCTCGCATAGGCAACGAAGTGAAACAGAATAGTGAATTTTTCGATTTATTACTTACTTAGTAATGCTTCCATCGTTTTTTTTGCTTCCAGATGCGCTCGCTCCTGTTCTCGAGTTCGATCTTGTTTTTGCCATTTCAATCGTTTTGTTACCTGAAAATATGAAAGGAAGATGAAAAGGTGAAATCGAATCCAAATTTTTTGAAGAACTTGAAATTTCTGGAATCGAAGCTTATCTGAAATGGTAGTGAGACAAAGATTATCGATCGAGTATAAATCGTTCCAAAATTGAGGATTAGGATTTCGTACTCCTGAATTCGCTCTTGAATTGGAAATCGTTACTTGGAAATTTGCTTCTGAGTTGGAAATCAGATGAAACTGAGGGGAAACGGCTTTCGTGACCCTAATTTTGCGTGAATGTATTCAATCGAGTAAATGGACGTGAATGATGACTTTTTGTTTGATAATAAGGGTAAATAAGTCTTTTTGACTGTAATTTTGTCCTTGATGCAACATTTTTTGAAAGTTGTCCTGTTCTCTAATTTTTTTTATACTTTTGTCCTTTTGGCTCATTACCCCAAAAAAAAATAGCTACAGAAATTGTCATCAGCATTCACACAAAAATTTCATTACCTAAAAAACAAAAACAAAAAAGCACACAGAATATGGATTTCAGTTTGAGCATAAAAATGGATAGCATCCAACTTCATAAAAAACACACAGTAACATTATTTAACATGAATATAATGCTTTAAGGACGCTGTAGAAATTCCCACAACCATTGCGAATTCCAAAGGTGAGGGACTAGAATGGGTGTGATTTGTATCAATTAAACCCCATAGCAGGTCACAAGTTCCACTAAAATGAACTGGTCTTTGAAATCTTACTTGAAAAGAAAAAAAAGAAAAAAAAAACAAATTAAAAATTGGAAGTTCAGAAATAATTCAGCTGCGAGAAGGTTCACTTCCAGCTAATTTACACTCAATGAAACTGATCAATTACCTGTGAAGTACCTCTGCTGAACTCTTAAGAACAGGGCACGAGATGCTGGCCGAACGGCTGCTGCTGCTACCTTCGATTGGTAATTGAATTCCCTGTCGACTGGATTTCATTTTCACCGTCACCGACCCAGTGGCGTCCGTCGAGGGCCATAGAGTTGGTAAGACAGCCGCAATTGATGGCAAACATCCATATTAGATAATTCTACAATTTGGGCATCGGAGATTTCTACAATTTGTGCATCGGAGATAATCCATATTCAAATTCTAAAAAGCAGCTCACCAGATTATCTGACATTTTAGCAGCCGGAGACCGACAAATTGAAACCGGAACCACCACCGGAGTTTCTTCGATTTCATTGAGCTGATGATTATGAAATTGCAAAAGAATTACTCGATTTGTAGAGGGGGAAAAGAAAGAGAGGAAAATGACAATTCTCTTTGCTTTTGAGAGTCTTCATAGTGAACTTCATCTTCTCGATTTGCTTCTCTGTTATATTAGGGGTAATTTAGTCTGAAAGAATATGTTTTGTGTTTAAATCAATAAAAAAAAAAGAGTGTTGATTAAAATTTATTTAGAGGGCGGAAAGTGAACTAAATCCTAATCCTCCCTTAAAAAATTAAAAAATGGACAGACCATCATACCGTTTTACCTATCAGTATATATTTGTTATTCATCAACAGTTACCATCATATAAAATTCAACAGTGGTTTTATGGTGGTCCACGATCACCATGTCACACTTGTCCATCAATGAAAATCCTTATAAGAAGGGTAAAAATGTAAATTGATCGCATTTATATTTTACACTGCGCCTCGCTTGTTGTTTGTTTTTTTGCTTTTCGGTCCCGATCACCAAGCTCATACTTGCATATGCGACCATAATAATAAAATTTCCGAAAATTCAAAAGCAATCGTCGGCGTTTTTGTTAGAATAAATATTTTAAAAAAAAAAAATCACAACCAACTGGACTCTTCACAAATTTCTTTCCCGGAAAAGTGGCAACAGCCTTTCCAAAAAAAAAAAAAATAAATAAATAAACCTTAACAAGCCAAACAAATTCCATATCTTCACGAGGTTGGACTCTTCAATCAAGGTTATTTATTATTTTCCAGAGTAAACGTAATCACCTCAATAAATTCCATATTACAGAGAATGCAAAAAGAATTTGAAGAAATCTCAGATCGAAACAAAATCTCAGAGCGTTTAAAGTCCAAAGCTTCCCATTTGGCCGGAATCTTGAATCGCGTTTTGGAACTATGCATGACACAGATACTACTACTTCAACTAAAACGAGGGGTTTCTAATGCTTTTCAGTCAGGTGAACCACCAATTGCTCCACCCAGAATTAAACCCCAGAAACCTTAACTTGGACGATTTAGGTTTTCTCCAACCTTGAAACTCTTTCGTGATGATCGTAAAATGATCGTATTTATGTAATTTATGTAGTTAAATTTTTTATCCATGATTCTTGATCTGCTGCATCAATAGATGTATATTACAGGTAAACGCATCTGGGATGGATATTTTCTAAGCCAATTCTGGTGCTTTTGTTGCTGTAAATTTGCGGGCTTCCTTAATTTCTCCACTATCTTCTCAAAAGGATTCGTATATGTGCATCACGTAATTTCATTTCTTTTTATATTTTGTCATTTTACTACTACTTTTTTTGCCGGTTGAGAAGATCTATTATATGTAAGTAACTTGCATGTTGAAATTGATGTTGTTACATTACATGTAGCTATTGTTTGATATGATGATGACGACAACCTTTGTTTAAGGCTTACCACCGTGTTTTCAATCATGTTTCAGGCTATATATACATATATATATATAGTATGTTTTTTTTTTGTTTTGAATGACATGGATTTTTTTCTCTCTATGTTTTTTCATGTTTTTTATTTTGTTTTATCACCTATGATTTTAATTGTGTCTTATTCAGATAGAGCAGAATCCGATGAACATTTGATCTATTCAAATTTTGGTCACATTTCTTATCTCTTGGCATCTTACTTATGATCATCTACCTAATGGTAAGTAAGTGAAGAATAATATTCCAAACATATTTTGGCTTTAATTGAACCAAATCGACAGTTGTTTTTGGAAGCTCCATTATCTCTAATTAGAGGAACTGATGAAAAGACGTTTTTAACCAATTTTAATCATTGAAACTATGTTTTTAATTTGAATTTCACATATTTTCTTTTTCTCCTTTTCAATTATTGATATGCAACATCGATTTTATTTTGTTTGATATGCAATTGAGTATATGTTACATCAGTGTTTCATTTCCTATTGTCGATAGCACTCATGATGGATGCTTTCATAATTTTTACAGCATGCTAAGCTTTAAAGTCTTCACCTAGGGGAATTAACGTTACAATATATTACATAAAACCTGCCTCTTGAATTTGAGTAGAAATAAAAATAAAATAGAGTAGACGTATATTTACTTTAACAAATCAAGTAGCCGTATTTAAACTTAATTGGTTTATGTTTATTTTACACGTTATGAAATGATCGGTATGTTTATGGAATATGGTATTATTGTTTGAAGATTGTCTTCCTCTTATGGTTGTAATTGCTAGAAAAGGTAAAAACGTTTTTTTGGCTGTGGTGTAATTTACATTTTTGGTAGAAATTCATGTTGTTCTATTAATTTCTTTGATGGGCCTTGCAGGAGATGCAGTGATCTATTATAGGAATAGACCATGGAACCGGATGCAAGTGTCTGAAAGATCTTCTACCCGATAGTAATTGAATATGAGTAAAAATATGAGGTAGGGTTGTTAGGTGTAGTGCCCGAAAGACAATTATCTAATTGTTTTTATGATAGAATTAATAATTCATCTTATTATATGCCTGTATGCTTATAATTAAGACACTACTAAAAATCCTAAGTACCTCGTTTATGTAATCACGTAACTCGGTGTATGGCTATACACAAGAGGATTGAGTTAGTGAGATGTACTTAAAATTAACTTAGTCCGTAGCGTTTATTAATCTGAGTACGGGTCTCAATATTAATTTGCTAATAATGCGCCGTAACACTTTATGTGTGACGATCTTATCCGGACCGTCGGTAATAGGGTACCTAGTGGGGCATTTATATATGATGATAATCATATAGGGATGGACCGATTTGATTTGAGTTCTCGATATAATTCCGTGATCGAGAAGTCTTATCGAATCACAATATGATCATATATGGATTAATCTCAATCCTGGCGTGATCACAGACAACTGTATAGACTAGGGTAGAGTTTGATGTGTTAGTAAGGATCACTTCGTAGTATGTGGTCCAACACTTCTCATTGGCTCTATTCCGGAATGAGTGAGTAGTATGTGCTATCACGTATATGGAATCCATTCCTTCCTCCGGGAAGTAGACAAACGCTTCCCTTATTTGTTAATCCTAGAAACTGACCGATGCGAACAGTTCATATTATATTATTTATGAACTATTTGGTCACTAGGGGTTAATTGTAAATAAAGATAAGAGGTTTCGAGAAGGGTTTACGGAAATATCCCGAATCGAAACGAACAGTCTATGGAGGATTTATCCGTATGTAATGATTATATCGTTGGACGCTTATCAACTCATAGTTGAGTATAAGTTATCTATATTCGGCGTAGTTCGCTTCGGGTTTATGGTGGTGTAATCCCGGAATTAATAGATTGAATATTATTGTTCGGTCTGACGGATAATATTATTTGATTTATTGTAGCTACTGAATATGGGTCCATGGTCCCCGACGTGGCTCCTAATATAGCATATACGTTTTCTCGTCGTTTCACCTCAATTAATAATTAAATAGTTGGATTGGACTATTTAATTGATATGTGGATTAATTGTTTAGTTGGACTAGATAATTAAATACATGGAAAAGAAATTTTTCGTGGACTCGGCCAAATGTGATAAAATTCGAGTGACCTATTATTTAGGTGTTTGGCCGCATTTTGTTATTTTATTTTATTAGGAAATTAGTTTTCTTGATAATTATTTAACATGTGATTAAATTATTTATTTGTTAAATAATTTAAGGAAAATAAAATCTTTTATATATCCTTATTAATTTGGGAATATTCTAGATTTATCTTTTTAAGGAAAATGATTAATTTGATTGATTTTGTATTAATTAAATAAATTCTTGGAGGAAGAGGATTTCTCTCCTATTTAAATAGATTTCTCCCAAGCCAAATCACATCACATAATTTTCGAAACACATTGGGAAGTACTTGGCAAGAATTTTCGGCCATGGTACTTTGGGTTTGAGTTTTAGAAAAACTTCGGGTTTTTCTAAGGTAGCATATCGAGGAGGTCCGGCGGCTTGAAACACCATCCACTGGGTGGTGCTTGGAGACACACTTTGGAAGACTTTGGTTTCTCAACTAGCTTGGATTGAACTTTTGTTCTTGGCATTCTTGCCCCATAAAAATGTTGGTAATCTAAACCCCCTCGTAGGTTTAGATCTATTATATTTATGTATTTTGGTTGACTAGATCTAGATCTTGTACTTTCCGCTGCGTAATCGGGTGGATTTTTGATCCATCCGGCGATATTACATCCTACAAGTGGTATCAGAGCCTTTGATCTATCAATCAAAGTATGTAAATTTTAGATCTAAGGAGTGGAATAAGCATGTGTAGATTGCTTTATTTTCGTTTTTAATTTTATTATTTTCAAAAATATCATGAATGTTGCCTTTGTGATTGTTGTGGTTGAAGAGATGGATTGGGGTTGGTACTGTTTACCCGTAGATCTATTTTGTAGCTCTTTTGATTAATATCAATAGAGCATAGGACTTGTAACTTTATTTTATATGCAATCGAAATTTTGTAAAAAGATAGTTTTTTTTAATGTTGTTCCGGGCTTGAAATATGAAGATCTTGAAGAAAATATGAAGATCAAGGCGAAACCCAAGGTATGAACGAGGAGAAACGGCCAAGAACCCTAATTTTAAGGCTGCCTAGCACCTTTAGCAGCGATTAAAACGACGCAACAACTTCTATTTTTTTAAATAGGCGGCAGCAACACCTGTAGCGGCTCTTACTGCCGCCGTGAAAGATCTATGTTTTTTTTAAAACCCTAGCTTGCGGCTAGGGTAATGGTTTTCACGGCTGTTTTTTTTTTTTTTTTTATTTGTTTTTTTTTAATACGACAAAAAAAAAACCGACATAAACAATAAAAAAAAAACAATTTTAATAAAGGGTTTTTATTTGTTAAATAAATTGGATTTATTTTAGTTAAAAGCCTTTTTCCTCTCGGGTGTTCGTGGTTCGTGATCCGGCGGTTCGAGATCAAGATTCGAAGTTCAAGACTCGAAGATTAGATTAAATTTTTAATTTTCCTTAGAAAATAGGTTAGTCGGGGGTACCAACGGTCCATCTCGGTGTTTAATTTTTCCGTTTGTTTTTTCGTGTATGATCGAAATTATGTGATAGAAACTGGAAAGTTGCCATGACATGCATCATATCATGATTCCACTCCAATGCATACATGTAGCTAGTTTATTTCGAATAAATTTGGCATGTATAACTCGTATAATTAGTTAAAAACTTTTTTAATTAATATGTGGTAGTTAATTAATTAAGTAACCAATTATTAAAACCGAGGAACCGGGTTTTGTCAATCGTTACGATTTTAGTGATGGATTCTCGGTGAATCCCACTTAGATAAATCGTTGAGTTTTCGGTGAACCTACCTTAAACAGAAATGAGATTACGCTTTGGTTGACAACATATAAATCAGAAAATCTTAGTACATGGGTTCGGAAATGGTCTAACCATGGTTGGGCTAGTTCAACTGAGCTACGGATTGATTGACTCCCCTCCACGTGTGATGTTTGCACGTGGGTTCGACAAGACTTAGCATATCCGATAAGCCTTCTGGCTAAACGGGGCTTCTTTTTCCGGATCTGACCGACAGTCACATATGTTCCAACGAATAAGACGGCGTAGGCTTGCCTACTTAACCGACCTTGTTCGGAGTACTTTGATTTATTGTTTCTTATTGTCAAGACCGAAACCGTAATTAGTAAACCCACCACTTTTTCCAATTATTGAGTGGGAGCGGGGGAGGCGACAGCCAACTCCACGGCCTCTACAATAGATGCAAGCACGTGAGAGAAGGGTGAGGCCTCGAGCCGCTTTGATTCCGGCCCCCTACGGGTGGTGTTCACCCCTATCAAAATTCAAGGCTTGGTTTCCGAAAGGATAGGATTTCGGGTACTCGTTGAGTCACTGACCGACCCCGCGGCGGCACACTCGGGGCATACTTTGAGATCTGATATAGTAGGTCACACTCTTTATGGATATTTTCGAAATATCTAGGCTAGAAAAAAGAAGGTAATCAATGATTAAAGACCGGGATGTCTGATTCCCGTGGGATGTTTGATTCTCAAAGTTTAATCATTGAGAGAGATTGTCTCAGTTTGATCGTAGCCTCTTTGACTGACCCTGCGGCGGCACTGAGGTGTGTGATTAAATCATTGGAATGATATGATAGACTTTTAACAAGTTTATTATTCCTAAAATAAAAAATCTAGTAGTGAAAATTTATTTTTTGAATTTAACTTTCTGTCATGTTTATTTTACAACTTTAATCTCTAGGCTAATAAACTGTTAGTAATAGGACTTCATTAAAAATGTGGAAGTAACAAATACGTTGTAAATATAAAAAAATTGCAGTTAATTTTCGGAAAAGATTTTCTCCTGAGCCTTTAAAAACTTAATGACATAGTATAGGTATGTCACGGATGTCGCTCGTGTAAAACGAGAAACGACCGTACTTAGTTTACAAAAGATGATTTAGGACTATATATAAAAATCATTTAGTGAATTTTAAAATGTAATTACACATCAAATTTCTAATTGAAAAAACAGAAAATCATACATAAGGCGTTGCTAGTTAGACGGTATTTGGAACCGATAAACTAGTGGGAGCCTTAGTCTTATGATTTGTTGTTTTTCTGAATCATTAGAAATGTGTAATAAACTGCACATGAGTTTCTATTTTCATTGAAAAACAAGAATAAAGCATTTCTAGTTAGACAGTATTTGGAACTGATAAACTAGTGAGAGCTTAGTTCTATCTTTTTTCCAATCTTTTGAAACATCATGAACAAAGCATTGCTAGTTAGACATTATTTGGATCTGATAAACTAGTAGGAGCTTAGTTCTGGGGGATTTTCTGATCTTTGAAAAATCATAAATACAAAGTGATGCTAGTTAGACAGTATTTGGAACCGATAAACTAGTTGGAGCTTTGGTCTTATGATTTGACGATTAGAAAAATCGATAGTCCAAGCAAGTAACACTGAACATCCCACAGTTCAAGAGTAGTGTCTACTGAAACGAACTGCTAGTTCAAGGCTGTTTCCATCTAAGGAAAGTCGAGAATGAGAAAGAATGTTTATACGTGTTAGTCATCTAAACTAAGTAGTTTTAAGGCTAAACCGGAAAATTAATAAATTGGAAATTAGTGGATAAGGAAAGTGATTTCGGATCACTGACCAATGCATCCTTAGCAATTTTCTCGAAAGCTAAAGTTCTTTGGAAGAACTAGGTAGCTTTGCATTAAATGATAAATAAAATAGACAACGGCCAGTTATTTCAGATAGACTTGTGGGAGTGATATAAGGAAATGAATCTCGGATTCAATTCTTGAGTATCATAGAAAATTCATTTTCTGTTTTCAGATTCATTGGAACGAACATATTCATTTTCAATAGGATAATTTGTTTGTCTTATTGACGATGAATATAACATTCATAGCATGAATCCAAGACTCGGACTTTTGTTTGATAAAGTCAGAACCACTAAGCATTGCTGAAAAGGTATTAGTAACACATCTTAAAATATATAAACGCAAATGGTTTCCGTATTTCGATAAACACTTCTTTCTATTCTATTAATTAGTGCATATTCCCTAAAGACAAGATCAGAAGACTGGCTTAGGGTGATTCCTATCTCCCAGTCAAAGGAACACTGTCTCAAAGGAACAATGACCAAGGTTCCTTTCAATCAGGAAAGGGTAATAGATTTAAAGAAGTAACATAGCTTGTTCATATCGACCTTCGGGGTCATATAAAAGATACAACCTAGTGGGAGCTTTTGAAGTAGTGACATCTTGTCTGACAACAATTCGAGACTCCGGTAAGTTTATCCAAAATATTTGGAGGAAATCTCTGATTTCACTAGAGATAGAGTATTCCATACTCAGAAATAGGTTATTGCGTAGTCTTCGGGACTGATGCTCGGCTCGCTCCCGTTGAAATGTTTTCACTAAGGGATACACCATAAATTTGCCTTTTATAGTTATTGATGTGCTACGATATGCTGCTAAACTCATTTAAGATATTTCTTGCAAAATAATGGTTTACGTTGTAATGGAAAACTGAGAAGTCTAACTAAAAGATGCCTACGCATTTGTGGATAAGGAGTGAATTCGGTTAACCCCACTTCCATAAATATAGACATTTAGCATTTAGTGCTTGAAGGTAGGACTGGTAATTTTGCGTACACGTTCAGGTCGTGAAATATCTTAATGCATTGAGTAAAGGTTGGTTATAAAACTCGTAAAATCAGAGAATGACGGTTATACTAACTGATTTGGTTATAACAACTTTAGATCTTGAAGTATTTGTACTCAAGATTTTACTAACTGATTTGTTCACTCCACATCCAACACCAGAAGTTGGTGATAACACTAATAAAAACTACTAAACTAGATCAGTATATCAATCCACCCCGAACGCAGTGAGAGTATGGTTTGTCCATTACGCATTGCAGGACCTTACAGTCTATATGGTAGATTGATGACCTATAGTCCTTTGTGGGCTGGGTAGGATCCTGATCATAGAGGTTGGTTTAAAAGCCATAACCCTGTGAATTGAGTTTGATACTTCAGTTCTGGTGAAACTGTTGTAGAACCACCTGAGTATCTCAGGCCTAGTGGGAGTAATTGGAACTACACGAAGAATATTCGAATGAATAGGAAAGTTTAACTTTCAAAGCAATGCTAAGTAATTTTGGGGTGATTCCCTAAAAGTTAGAGAGTTAACCATATCGTGATCTCTCTTACCACTCAGTCTTGCTTGATTTCGTCAGAAAGTGGGAAATAGGGGTGATTCCCTAAGACTTCCTTGCCGAACAATGAAATCTGAACTCATTCAGAACAGAAGGGTTTTAGCAAAAAACAAATAACGGATTCGTTACAAAGCAGAAAATAGGGGTGATTCCCTAAGACCTTTTTACGAGACTAACGGTATCTTAATTTATTCAGATAGAACCTTTGGTAGGATGCATGCCACAACTTATATCCTTTGGGGATTAAAGCAAACCTCTAGGTCATTTGAAAGTCATATATTTTAATAAGTCTTTCATAGACTGGATATCAATATTAGTAAAGTAGTATGTAGATTAGTGTTTGTGAATGGTAACACTGAAACTGTTGGAAACAACATAGTTGTGTTATCTGAAGTCAGAGGCTAACATGCCATCGGGCTATTTTCTAATGAATTTGACTCACTCGAATTCTCAAAAATCAGCAATTGGCAATCCCATTCATCCATCTCAATGGTTAAGATGTTCTTGCATAGAGGAATGCAACATTCAACGATGTAGTCTACCCTACCTCTCAGGAATGCTTGTCTAAACCTGTGAATGAATACTAAATGGGATGTTTAGTGAATCCTCAAGTCTCTTCGGGAGAATGGGGATTAATATGCTAGTATATTCAGGTGCAAACTAGAATATAAGTGATAACACTGATTCTGGCTTTAGGTCAGATTGAGGATGATCGTTAAATCGATCTCGGTCTCAGTGTTTACTCATGTGATAAAGTATTATCCTGTAAGCCGATGCCACTTCATTGTGAAAACATTGGAGAGGTAGCTCATAAGGATTTTGCAATCACTAGAGGTCATAAGCATATTGAAATCGTACCACCGGATTAGATGGAAGGGTGACGTTTCGATCCCAAAGATTTACTCAAGCCGCCAACCTACCTGATCAGTGTACCAAGTCACATGGTATTCAGATTCTAAGTACGCGCTGGGTCACTGACCTACCGTGCGGCGGCACACTCCAATCGTGCTTGAAGGATGAATTACTAAGATGCGCTTTGAGGGTATGAATCTTGGGGATATGTCTCACTTGTTTGGAGCAAGTGGGAGAATGTTGTAGATATAGATATAAAGGGTGTGCTCTAAAACAATTAATCCACTTGCCTTTCGTGCAAGTGGGAGATTGTTAGTTGTAGTGCCCGAAAGACAATTATCTAATTGTTTTTATGATAGAATTAATAATTCATCTTATTATATGCACGTATACTTATAATTACGACACTAGTGAAAACCCTAAGTACCTCGTTTATGTAATCACGTAACTCAGTGTATGGTTATACACAAGAGGATTGAGTTAGTGAGATGTACTTAAAATTAACTTAGTCCGTAGCGTTTATTAATTTGAGTACGGGTCTCAAGATTAATTTGCTAATAATGCGCCTAGAACACTTTAGGTGTGATAGTCCTATCCGGACTGTCGGTAATAGGGTACCTAGTGGGGCATTTATATATGATAATAATAATTCCATGATCGAGAAGTCTTATCGAATCACAAGATGATCATATATGGATTAATCTCAATCCTAACATGATCACAGACAACTGCTTAGACTAGGGTAGAGATTGATGTGTTAGTAAGGATCACTTCGTAGTATGTGGTCCAACACTTCTCGTTGGCTCTATTCTGGAATGAGTGAGTAGTCTGTGCTATTACAGATATGGAATCCATTCATTCCCTTGGGAAGTAGACAGACCGTTCCCTTATTTGTTAATTCTTGAAACTAACCGATCCGCGTAGTTCATATTATATTAGTTATGAACTATTTGGTCACTATAGGGTTAATGGTAAATAAGGATAAGAGGTTTCGAGAAGGGTTTAGGGAGATATCCCGAATCGTAATGAACAGTCTATGGAGGATTTATCCGTATGTAATGATTATATTAGTGGACGCTTATCAACTCATAGTTGAGTATAAGTTATCTATATTCGGCAGAGTTCACTTTCGGGTTTATGGTGGTGTAATCCCGGAATTAATAGATTGAATATTATTGTTCGGTCTGATAGATAATATTATTTGATTTATTGTAGCTACTGAATATGGGTCCATGGTCCCCGACGTGGCTCCTAATATAGCATATACGTTTTCTCGTCGTTTCACCTCAATTAATATTAAATAGTTGGATTGGACTGTTTAATAGATATGTGGATTAATTGTTTAGTTGGACTAGATAATTAAATACATGGAAAAGAAATTTTTCGCGGACTCGGCCCAAATGGTGATAAAATTCGTGTGGCCCTATGCTTGCTAGGGTTTGGCCGAATTTTATGTTAATTTAATTATTAGGAAATTAGTTTTCTTGGATAATTATTTAACGTGTGATTAAATTATTTATTTGTTAGATAATTTAAGGAAAAGAAAATCTTTTATGTATCTTTATTAATTTGGGAATATTGAAGATTTATCTTTTTAAGGAAAATGATTAATTTGATTGATTTTGTATTAGTTAAATAAATCTTTGGAGGACAAGGATTTCTCTCCTATATAAAGAGAGTTCTCCCAAGCCAAATCACATCACATAATTTTCGAAACACATTGGGAAGTACTTGGCAAGAATTTTCGGCCATGGTACTTTGGGTTTGAGTTTTAGAAAAACTTCGGGTTTTTCTAAGGTAGCATATCGAGGAGGTCCGGCGGCTTGAAACACCATCCACCTGGTGGTGCTTGGAGACACACGTTGGAAGACTTTGGCTTCTCAACTAGGCTCTCAACTAGCTTTGATTGATATTTTGTTCTTGGCGTTCTTGCACTGTAAAAAGGTTGGTAATCTAAACCCCCTCATAGGTTTAGATCTATTATATTTATGTATTTTGGTTGACTCGATCTAGATCTTGTACTTTCCGCTGCGTAATCGGGTGGATTTTTGATCCATCCGACGATATTACATCCTACAGTTGGATGCGATGGCCGGGGTATTGTAGGTAGGGGTGCATAGCATTGTGAGGCGGGGGTGGTACAATATGCCATGTTGGATAAGGGCTTACATGTTTTGTTAACTTTTATTTCATCAATTTTTGATGTAGTGAGATTTGTTTTTAAATATTTTTTTTTTCATTTTATTGGAATGTCATTGCATTTCATTATCTTTCAATCACACCCAAATTGAAAGAAATCAATTTCATTTCATTCCATCCAAAGAAACAAAACATTAAAACATAATTGTCTTTCATTCCAAATAAAAAAAATGACGAAAATTCAAAATATATATCTTTGGGTAAAAATAGTTTTTTTGGTATACCCTATTTTTAATTCTTACAATCATAACCCCGTCAATATACTCAGTAGGCCGGGTAATTTTTTATTCAAGCTATGATATATTGTTATGAGGCCGGGTTAAAATAACACGTCCTGAGCAAAATTTCTCACTCGGCCGGACTAAAAACTCCCGTCCTGCAATTTTTTCTTTTTAAAATCAGAAATTCATTTATATTATATCCAAAATTAAAAAAAAATATCCCTCGACATCTGCTCTGCATTCCTAAAAAAATGTTTGCCATCTGCAAAACCCCCCTTCAACGAATTTTTCAACCTCCATACCAAACCGTCAGCATCATCTTCTTCCTCTATTCATTTTTCTTCCTCCCTTTCTGTCAAATTTACAAATTAGCTCCCTCACTGAAAATGTCTGTGTTGTAGAAAACGGATTATAATAAATAAAACGATCAAAACAAGTTATAAAAATTTATAATCCGGTCGTGGCCTCAAGTGCAAGGTCGTAGCAAAATGGTGTAACCGGAGTCGATCACGGGGAATTGGGGTTGTATCGATTCAAGTTTTAGTTGCAAATGTCGCGAGTTTATACTAATTGCGAAACAATGAACAGTAAAAACGAAAGTGAACAGTGCGATGAACAATAAATTTGCAGAAAAAATAATAATTAACAACTAGGGTGAAGGCTTGAACAATTATCCAAATGCAAAGTGATATAAAAGCAAGCAAACAAGGTTTCACGAGTCAAACGAATACCGGTTTCAAATTATTGATCGTATGATTCTACCCAAGGTTATGATTATTACACCTAACCGAATGCACAAATCTCTACTGGCTTAGATGATTTTATTCACAATCTTTTATCAAAGATTGATCCTTTAACGTTCTTAGGTGGGGATATTTATCAATATCCAAAAATCTAAACCGTTTAAACCACAACTTCCGTTATAATTTGGCTTAAAAGATTCAAACTTTCGTATAGTGACCTAGGGTTCCGTTAATTATCATCAACGGATTGTCGAATCATACAAATAATCTATCGATCGAAATGTAAAAACGATATGAAAACGATACAAAAGTTCTAACCCTTTTGGTGATAGAAATCAATCAATACAATAATCTGAAACCAAAATCCGTTTGAAACGCTTCCCCTAGTTTGCTTGATGAAGGAATTAGCTCCTCATGGTTGAGAAATTCATGCCCTAATTTTGTGTTTTTGAATGAAAATATAAAGGAAATAAAAGTGGAAAAAGTCGGCCTTCTCTGTTGAAATTGCGGCTCTGTAAAGTTGTGTACTTAGGGTTCCAATGACTCGCCGCTATTTATAGATAAAAGTAGGTCGGTTGCTACGGTAAAAATCCGGACGCTCGTTTACTTCTAAAATTCATATCTTGAGTTGTAGACCTCCAAAAATTATGATCCGAATGTCATAAAAAAGCTCTCGGAAAACTCTACAACTTTCATTAAGGACTCTTCTTCAGAAAATTCCTTTTTGATTAGCCCGTCGTGTTTCGAGTATATTTCGGGATTTTTTTCACTCGAATTCATCTCTTGATCATTGTTTAAGCTCATTCCATCACTTCACATGACGTATTTAGGTACCTACAATCACAATAAAGACGTGCAAAATGTAATATCGCAAATACAACGATATTTATCGATAAAGTCACATAATTAGCTCGGTTTTGCATTTAAACGCTTTCCAAACACATGTGCTCAATATTTCCGTTTAAACCTTTATTTTACTATAAATAGTAATGAAATACATGAGAAGTTGTTATAAAATAAAGCGTTAAAAACCACAAAATTTCACCTTTAACAACTCCCCCACACTTAAACCTTGCTCGTCCCGAGCAAAACAAAACAAAACCAAGCTCGGAATTAAAGAACAGGTGGGTACCAAATATAGTGCATAGTAACTAAGTATAAATTCACCCAAGTGTTTGTGTGCAAGGGCCATATCAAACTTCCACTAGATCCCAACTTTAGTTGAATTCAAGCAAAACTAGCTAGTATCACACTTAAGTTAAGCATAGATGACGCTCAAATGTGCACGCGAAAAGATAGTAGAAAGTGATCAAACCATTTCCGACATACTTAGAGGATGATTCCTGCAACATATCAGAAGAGTTTATACTGGGTATAAAGTCATCATTGGCCAAGTCTTGAATTTTTTTCGATTTTTTTTTTTCTTATATTCACTTTTTAACACACATCAAAAATGAGCTCTTGCCCGTCATAGTACAATAGGACATTTTGAGATATGCCCTAACTACCCAAATCATAAGGCAGCTTTTCTGACTGTCGTGAGCTATTGGTCGTCATAGTGGTATAGGACGTTCGTGATACGCCCTACTGTTCGGTAAAAACTAGTTTTAAAATTTATAACCGAAACACCCCAAGTATAAGGTTCGTAGTATAGGGTGTTAACGGGTCGTCCTAAGGGAGTGGAATGTTTATCGGATCAAGGAACAATTATTCTATCGATTATGTCACGACTATTAACTAAACTAGGGTTTAAACTAATTATGAACAGTAAAAATGACGATGAACAGTAACTTCGATGAATAGTAACTTGGAAACTTAAAATATGCAAAAACAACTAAACTTAACAATCAACGATTGATACGAGTGATATTTGTTTATCAAGGATTAAAAGGAACGGTAAGGCAACGGGAATCCACCAATCAACCAACCCAACCCCAACTAGATGGCAAGTTAAAGATACGATTTTTAGTAATGATCTATCGCGAATTCGATTAAATCTCTTTAATCAATTTCTAGGGTTTCGTTTTCTTTTTCAAGCAAAACTAAACGGCATGCAAAACAAGATCACGAGATTTTCTCCAATACTCTTACTCAAATAATTATAAACGATCTCTCGAATTACAACTAATTGCATCAATTGAAAAGATCACAACTTTGAACAATATTCTCGTATAAATTCAAATCAAACGATAGTTTCATCGATCTCTCGATTCAATAAAACATAAACAATATAACAATATCTAATTGATGAAAAATCATAAATTAACTCACTAAAGATGTAGCTAAAAAAATCCTCTAATTGGTGTGGTTGTTGATTGGTTTCCTCCGTTGTCCCACCGCAAGATGCTTAGCCTTCAATCATCTTCGAACTCCCAAGCAAGATTGAAAGAAAGAAACTCATGTTTTTGTGTGATGTGGTGCTTTTTCTGTGTGTAAAATTCTGTGTATCTTTTCTGCTCGAATGATGCTGCTTATATAGGAGTTTCGCCGACATAAGGAAGGATCTAGAAAAACGTGTCGATTTTGCAGCTTCGGGGCTCGGTCAACCGAATTGAGACACTCGGTCGACCGAATTGCATGGCTCGGTCGACCGAGCCTACCTAATTACGCGTTTTCACACTGCTGCTTCGTATACCGTGTCCTCTACTTCACTCTTTCGATCTGATCTGATTTATCCTCTCTTCAATGCTCCGATTTTCTTCCTTATTTTGAAATCACTTGATTGAATGAGATAAATCTTCTCCATTAATGATATCCCCAAGCATATCTTTTAATTTTCTGCAAAATTGTTGTTACACCAAGTCATCGAATAATAATAATAATAAAATGTGTAACAAAAATACATTTAAACTCAATATTTCCTCAATAATTAAATTATAATTCCTCAATAACCATTATAGGAATTTAACGGTTAAAACACGCTTTTCTCATTTATTTCCCTTAAAAATAAGGTAAATTGTTTAGGGATTAAGCCCGAAAATATAGTAAAATTTACCCTAAACAACTCCCCCACACTTAGCTTTTTGTTCGTCCCGAACAAAATAATCAAAACCGGCTCACTGTACATGTAATCCACATAGATTCCTGACTCACGTAACAAAAGATACAACAACTATAGCAAGTGATACCATCATAGAGATAGATTCGGTGTATGTGTGACAAGCCCTTTTCAATCTCCACAATCCTCTCAAACAAGTATCTTCTCGAATAATTTTAATGACTATCCTAGGTGTAGACAGTAATCGTTCCACACAAAGTCTTCCCGCGCACTCAGTAGGATAATCCCTACAGCATATCATTCGGTTTATACTGGGTATAAGATCGACGATAACTAAGTCTTTAACTTTTTTTTCACTTTCTTTTTTTCTTCTTTTTTTGACGCACATCAGAATGAGCTCTTACCCGTCATAGTAGAATAGGATGTTTCGGGATAACACCCTACCTTACTCAAATCATAGGGTAGCTTTTCCTGACTGTCGTGAGCTTTTGGTCATCATAGTGGAATAGGACATTTCGAGATAATGCCCTACCGCACTCCAATCATCGACCAGCTTTCGACACACCCATTTATTTATTCTTAACTCAACTTCTTTTTCATGCAAACATTAGTTACGTTTCACTTATCACATTCAAACCTTCAGATATTCACAGTGCACGTTCTGAACTTAGGTGTTACTTCACTGTTACTATTAAGAACAAATCTCTCTAAGATAAATCACTAAAATAATGAAAGGACAAAGTTCAAAATTTTTGCTTCGATATCAAAGGCTTTCGTGAGTATGAAATGAATACTATCTCAAATCAGTAAAAACATGCTATAATCATCTCTCAAAGTCACATAAAATCATTGTCAGGAAACTACAACTAGAAAGCCTTTGTTACAATTACATGCTCAAGTTTTACAATTATCCAAGTGTAAAAATTTTAAAATTCCACCATTTATCAAAGATCACAAATATTTACTCATACTGTCGAAATAAAGCATGAATTGCACCCCCCCACACTTAAATCACATTATGTCCTCAGAATGTGCAAATAAAAGAAAAGAATACTTAGCTGGTTATGAAGTGGTTGTCGGCCAGTAGATTGGCAGAGGTCAGGCCGGAGCATGAACAAACCGCTGCACTCGTATCAGGAACATACAACATTGAAAGTAATAACTGGCAAAAACCGCTCAACAGTATCTGCAACACTCGACATAGCATATAATCTCGGGGTACAAGGGGTATATGAGTAAACACGAATGCACACATAAATGGGCAAATAAAGCGTTCACAAATAGGACAGGGATAACCAACACACAACTCACCAAG
Organism: Gentiana straminea; assembly: GCA_036785695.1. Taxonomy (NCBI): domain Eukaryota; kingdom Viridiplantae; phylum Streptophyta; class Magnoliopsida; order Gentianales; family Gentianaceae; genus Gentiana; species Gentiana straminea. The sequence continues at coordinate 4,116,694 of JAVUPR010000224.1, read as the reverse complement.
GTTTTATTTCTAATAACCTAAAAACTTAACTAAAAAGAAATACTTAAAAGACTAGGCTGCCTCCTAGGAGCGCTTCTTTAATGTCATTAGCTTGACAGAGTAAACCAAGTCAACCTGGATCAGGCCACTTGGGTTTAAGGCTAACCACTTCTCCGTCGACTCGAATGATTAGAACGGAAATGGTTTTCGCCACAACAACAAGTCAAGTGCGCGATAAGATCATGAAATTTTTCTCTCCAGACAACACTGACTCTTTTCTTCTTGTTCTTGTTTCTCAGATTCGGCTGAGGTATGCTAACAGGCTCAGGAGCATCGACAGAAGTATCTGCAAGGTTAGGGGTAATAATGTCATCATCCACTCCAAAGAAGTAGGATGGAATCTCTTCACAAATAAATGACTCAACCGTTTCATTTCTCTTTTGAAAGTATAGTACTTCAGGCTTTTCTTTAGGTTGCCCAAAGTACTTCTTAATCCTGTGACCATTGAATTTGAACGGTTGATCGCCGTACCCTTTCAACGTAATGGCCCCACCAGGATGAACATCAAGAATCTCAAAGGGGCCAGACCATCTAGATTTAAGCTTACCAGCAAAAAGATGGAGTCTGGTGTTATACAACAAAGCCATGTCTCCCACTTTGAATTCCCGATCTTTAATCTTAGCATCGTGGAGCGCCTTCGTTCTTTCCTTGCTCAGCTTGGCGTTCTCGTAGGCCATGAGTCTGAATTCATCGAGCTCATGTAGTTGCAATAATCTTTTCTCCCCACAGAGTTGGCTATCGAAGTTTAAGAATTTAATAGCCCAGTAAGCTCTGTGCTCCAGCTCGACTGGTAGATGGCAAGCCTTGCCATAGACCATTTGGAATGGTGACGTACCCATAGGGGTCTTAAACGCAGTGCGATAAACCCAAAGTGCGTCGTCCAACTTCAGACTCCAGTTGGATCTATTAGAATTCACCGTTTTCTCCAAAATCCGCTTTAGACTTCTGTTGCTTACCTCGACTTGGCCACTGGTTTGGGGGTGGTATGGTGTACCAATTCTATGCTTGACACCATACTTCTCAAGAATTTTATCCAGTGGTGCATTACAGAAATGCGAACCTTCATCACTGATAAGGGCTCTAGGACAGCCAAATCTAGTAAAGATATTCTTTTGCAAGAATTTCATAACAACTTTGTGATCATTGGTTTGGGTGGCTATGGCCTCTAACCACTTGGAAACATAGTCCACACAGACCAGAATATATTTGTTAGAGCATGATGATGGGAACGGTCCCATAAAATCAATGCCCCAGACGTCAAAGACTTCACATTCCAAGATAGGCCTCAAAGGCATCTCCATCCTACTACTGAGTCTCCCTACCCTTTGGCATCTATCACCTTTGCAAAAGGCTTCAAAGATCTTTAAACAAGTAGGCCAAAAAACCAAATTGAAGGATTTTCGCAACAAGTCTTTGGTGCTCCGTAGTGTCCACCAAAGGACCACTATGACATTGCTCTAAGATATCCAATTGTTCATGTTCCGGAACACACCTTCTGAGCAACCCGTCTTTGCAGACTTTAAACAAATGTGGATCCTCCCATACGAGATACTTTAAGTCGCTGAAAAATTTCTTCTTTTCCTGATACGTCATATCTTCTAAATGCCCACTTGCTAAGTAGTTGGCGTAATCAGCATACCACGGCCTCACATTCTCTAGTCTCATTAATTGCTCAGTCGGAAAGTCATTGCCTATTTCCTTAGGATTTTCGTCACCCTCGTTTACTAGGCGAGATAAGTGGTCAGCTACAACATTGTCACTACCTTTCTTGTCCTTAATTTCAAGGTCAAATTCCTGTAGTATCAGAATCCATCTGAGTAACCTTGGTTTAGCATCTGCTTTGCCCATAAGGTAGCGTATTGCTGCGTGATCTGTCCACACCACCACTTTGGACCCTAAAAGATAACTTCGAATTTGTCAATAGCAAAAACGACTGCCAAGAATTCCTTCTCGGTAATGGCGTAATTGCATTGAGCTGGGTTCAAAGTGCGGCTAGCATAGTAAATCGGCCTCGAACTTTTTGTCAATTCTCTCGCCCTAGAACCGCGCCCACCGCATAGTTAGAGGCATCGCACATTAATTCAAAAGGTTGAGTCCAAATCGGGCGCGATTAAAATGGGGGCACCGGTTAGCTTATCCTTTAAGCTATTAAAAGCTTTCTTACACCCATCATCAAACAAGAACTCCACTTCCTCTTTCAGCAGGTTGGATAACGGCTTTGCTATCGTCGAAAAATCTTTAATGAAACACCGATAGAAGCCCACATGTCCTAGAAATCCTCGTACCTCCTTCACTGTCTTCGGGTACGACATTCTCTCAATAGCTTCTACTTTAGCTTTATCCACCTGAATACCATCACTGGACACCTTGTGTCCCAAAACAATCCCTTCCTCGACTAGAAAATGGCACTTCTCCCAGTTAAGCACCAGATTTTTTTCAACACAACGTTGGAGTACCATATCTAGATTCTTTAAAATTTCATCAAAACTGTCGCCATAGACTGAGAAATCATCCATGAAGACCTCCATGCACTGCTCCACAAGTCCATCAAAAATGGCCAACATGCATCGTTGAAACGTAGCCGGTGCATTGCATAAGCCGAATGGCATTCTGCGAAAAGCAAAAGTGCCTGATGGACACGTAAAAGTTGTCTTCTCTTGGTCATTGGGGTCGATGGCTATCTGGAAGTAACCAGAATATCCATCGAGGAAACAATAATACTTATGACCACTCGCCTTTCTAGAAGTTGGTCAATGAAGGGCGGGGGAAATGATCCTTAGCGGTGACTTCATTTAACCCGCGATAATCAATGCAAACTCTATAGCCAAATCACAAGGCGTAAGGCGACTTCTTCCCCTTTTTCGTTCTTTTCCACGTAATGCCTCCCTTCTTTGGCACAACTTGAGTAGGGCCGACCCACTCACTATCGGCGATGGCGTAGATAATCCCATGTCAAGCCATTTGATAATCTCCTTTTTGACAACCTCCCGCATGTGCGGATTTAGCCTCCTTTGAGGTTGTCTAACCTTCTTTGCTCCTTCCTCCGTTCGAATCTTATGCATGCACACGTCTGGGCTGATTCCTCTGATATCGCCCACTTGCCATCCGAACGCGAGGATATGTTTCTCAAGCACCTTGATTAATTCTGCTTCTTGCTTCGGCTCGAGTTTAGACGAGATGATCAAGGGCAACTTATCACCGTCTTTAAGGAAGATGTATTTTAGGTGTCCGCGGAAGTGGTTTCAACTCTAAGTCGGCAGTGGTTGCTCTATACTAGATTTTAAGGGACCACCTTTTTCCTTGTGAGCTTGGACCGGTTGATCGAAAAACACCTCATCTTCCCGAGGTGTGACCCCGTAAAGGTATTGAATGACATCATCTAGAGGAATCTTCCTGTCAACTTCCGTTTGTTCTTTCTTATGCTTAACCATCTTCTTAAGTTCTTCTTCTTCAAGTTCTTCTGCAAGCTGCTCCCAATCATCCAAATCCCAATGAGTAGTTTCTTTCCAGAAATCTATTTCGTCCCAACTACCCATTAAAACTTCCTCCTCTGCGAGGTTAAAGTCTGGCTGGTTGAGTTCTTTCAAATCATCGCTGCTCATCCCTGGAATGTCCCAGATTTTATGTTCACTCATAGGCTTAGTAGGCGCAGGTTGTTGAGTTATAACATCCAGGGCTCCTATCTCCGTGAGTTCTTCATCGTGGTCGGTCCATCTCCATAGATTGCTTCAATGAATGAAACCTCTTGGGTTGGGGCTTCCGCAACTTTTTCCTTGCCCGAGAGTAATGAAGTGTCCTCTATCCTCGCAGTGATTTGGCCGGTTTGGAAGTCAATGGTGGAGGCGTAAGTGTTTAAGAAAGGCCGGCCTAGAATCGGGGGCATCTCCTTGTCGATCGGTAATCCAAGATGACCCGCCGCTGGAAAAACTAGATGTTTAACATGGATAAGGACGTTGTTAACACAACCAGCTGCTAAACGGCTAGTTCGGTCCACTAACTGAAGAGAGACGGGACGCTCCCTTAGCCTTTTGTCCAGCCCGAGACTCTTGCAGACGTTCAATGGCATCACATTGACAGAGGCCCCTGAATCGCATAAAACATTGTGGAACGTGTGGCCTTCAATCATGCAAGAGATTGAAGGTCGTCCGGGGTCACCTCGCTTGATTGCAACGCTCTGTGAAACCGTTGAACACTCTTCTCCTAGCACTTCCTCTGCCATTTCCTTGAGCATCTTTTTACTTCCACAGGCATCCTTAAGATACTTACAGCACTTAGGCATCTCAGTTAATACCTCAGCAAGTGGCATAGTCACCATAGTATCTCTAAGCATCTTCCTCACTCCGTCATACTGTTTGTCAGAGTTCGAGATATTCTCTCTTTTCTTTGCCGGATAAGGAAGGGTTTTCGAATGGTTGACTGTAATTTGACTTTTAATGGCTTCGTCCTCCTTATCCTTCCATCTGACAAACTTCTCAGTTTTCTTTATAGTCAGGGGTTCAGCTACCTGACTTCTCTCCTCAGCTTCCTCATCACTATCCCCCGAAGAATCATCACCACTCAGCTCTTCCTCACTGTTGCTTTCTTTGGCATTTAACTTCTGATTGCCCCCTCCCGAACTTATGGCGTCAGGAGGGGCTACTCGTTTCCCGACATCTTTTCGGGTCCAGTCGTCTTACCGCTTCTGAGGGTGACTGCATTCAACTCCTCCTCTTCATACTCCCATTGAGGTGTGATGGCATTGCAAGCATTGATATCCGCCTTAGGGTTTTTATCCGTATAACTCGGCGCCTTCCTTGAGGTCTCGCTTGCTTGTTGATCGGCCATCCGACCAATCTGTCTCTCCATCGTCTTTTGACCGGTGGCTAGTGTTTTCACCATGTCAACTAGCTCATCGAATTTCTTCGAGAGACGTAGGTGGGCTGTTGATTTTGCGTTTGGGCCCGCTTACCTTGGGGTCTTGGGTTATTGGATGCACCAGGCGGTGTATAATAACTATTCCGCGGATTTCCCGAAAAGTTGCGGCTTTGAGTTTGACTCGATTGACCAGAATTTTGACTGAGGCCTCTGAAAGGTTGATTCTGGTTCTCCATGGCTTGAACTTCCTCATTCATCACATTCCCGGCCTGTATGCCCGAGTGATTCACATCTGCTGGCCCTTCTTGCTGCTTCATTTGCATGTTGGCTAGTTGTTTGTTCATTATTTCCATTTGAGCAACTAGCAGTCTTGTCTCCGAGTTACTTTCAAATAAACCCTCCTTTTGCTTCCACTAACATGGGTCTTCCTTTGAGTAGCCCACATGTTATTCTTAGCTATTGTTTCGCTACCCCGTAGCGCATCATCTCCTCCTCCTAAAAACGATCCATGAGTCGTGGAGTCTAAGTAATCTCTATTGGGTTGAGTAACACCCCGATAGAATAATTCTAGAAGTTCATGTCGAGTGTATCCATGGTTAGGGCATTTCCTCATTAACAAATTCAACCTCTCCCAGCCTTTCCCACACTCTCCCTTCTAGTTGCTCGAAAGTAGCTATATCTCGTTTACGGTCCATTATCGTTCCAGGTGAAACGAATTTCAGAGCAAAGGCTCTTTTAACATCAGCCCAGTTATGAAGAGAGTGATGGGGTAAGGACTTAAACCATCGATTTGCTTCACCCCTCAAAGAAAACGGGAAAAGTTTCAATTTAACAACTTCTGTAGGAACGCCAGGGTAGTGACCTGCTTCACAGATTTGCACAAAAGTAGACAAGAAGTCATGTGGGTCTTCTCCAGCAGTGCCATGGAATGAATTATTTTGGACCATCCCCACAACACCATTCTTTAAATCAAAATGCATTCCTCCCATCTCCGGAGGCCGAATTGGTCTATGCCCTTCCAAGAAGTCTTGATCAAGATATGGCGCATAAGGGTCTTGCTGCACAACAGCTGCAGCCGCCTGGGGCTGTTGCTGTTGAACATTCTGTTGTTGTTGTTGCATCTGCTGGTTCATCCAGGCTTGCTGCTGTTGCTGGTTCTGCAACATTTGCATCAGAATTTGGTTCAACTGAGCGGGATCTTGGTTATTATTCCCTTGGTTCTCCGGTTCGTCATCGCTAGAACCGTGTTCGCTCATCTTGTCAGAACTTTGAAATAATCTTCTTTTGACAATGTCTCGCTCAGGTTCGGGATTAAAGATAAGCTTTCCGTTCTTACTCCTGGTTTGCATAAACCAGAGAAGCAGAACAGGAAGAAATCAACCTTAAGGTTGATGAGAACGAGTTTAGAGAAGATTGGAGGATTTAGAAGTTTAGAAAGATAGAAGAGAAGAGAAAAGTGGAATTTTTAGGGACTGAACTGGCGTTCAGTGTAAGTGGACGCTAGTTCAGAGAGGATTCAGGAAGTGAACGCTCGTTCAGAGCACTGAACTGGCGTTCAGAAGACGGAGATGGGGGCGTACGGGCGTTCGGTATGGGTGAACGCTCGTTCGAAGGTTTTTAGTGTTTTTTATTTTTTTATTATTTTTTATTTATTTATTTATTATCAAAGCTAGAAAAGATAAATAAAAAAAAACAGAAACAGGAAAAGAGACCTACCTACGAAAAAGCTAAAATAGGAAAAACACTAAGACGGTGAAAAAAAATGTGTTGAAATCTTCTAGGGCTAAAATGGAAGGGAAAACAGTGGATTTTGACCTCGACAACGCACTGAACGGCCTACGGCGTTCACCACGTCGTCGGCGTCGGAACGAGCTTTCCGAATTGGGGTCCTGCGTTCCAAACGGACACTCGAGCCGAAAGTTACGGCCAAAATACTACCGCGTGCTAAAAGCGATCCCTTTGACACAGAAAATTGTCCTAAATAGAATCCGACAACCGTTACCGACTCCCCGGCAACGGCGCCAAAAACTTGTTCGGTAAAAACTAGTTTTAAAATTTATAACCGAAACACCCCAAGTATAAGGTTCGTAGTATAGGGTGTTAACGGGTCGTCCTAAGGGAGTGGAATGTTTATCGGATCAAGGAACAATTATTCTATCGATTATGTCACGACTATTAACTAAACTAGGGTTTAAACTAATTATGAACAGTAAAAATGACGATGAACAGTAACTTCGATGAATAGTAACTTGGAAACTTAAAATATGCAAAAACAACTAAACTTAACAATCAACGATTGATACAAGTGATATTTGTTTATCAAGGATTAAAAGGAACGGTAAGGCAACGGGAATCCACCAATCAACCAACCCAACCCCAACTAGATGGCAAGTTAAAGATATGATTTTTAGTAATGATCTATCGCGAATTCGATTAAATATCTTTAATCAATTTCTAGGGTTTCGTTTTCTTTTTCAAGAAAAACTAAACGGCATGCAAAACAAGATCACGAGATTGTCTCCAATACTCTTACTCAAATAATTATAAACGATCTCTCGAATTACAACTAATTGCATCAATTGAAAAGATCACAACTTTGAACAATATTCTCGTATAAATTCAAATCAAACGATAGTTTCATCGATCTCTCGATTCAATAAAACATAAACAATATAACAATATCTAATTGATGAAAAATCATAAATTAACTCACTAAAGATGTAGCTAAAAAAATCCTCTAATTGGTGTGGTTGTTGATTGGTTTCCTCCGTTGTCCCACCGCAAGATGCTTAGCCTTCAATCATCTTCGAACTCCCAAGCAAGATTGAAAGAAAGAAACTCATGTTTTTGTGTGATGTGGTGCTTTTTCTGTGTGTAAAATTCTGTGTATCTTTTCTGCTCGAATGATGCTGCTTATATAGGAGTTTCGCCGACATAAGGAAGGATCTAGAAAAACGCGTCGATTTTTCAGCTTCGGGGCTCGGTCAACCGACCGAGACACTCGGTCGACCGAATTGCATGGCTCGGTCGACCGAGCCTACCTAATTACGCGTTTTCACACTGCTGCTTCGTATACCGTGTCCCCTACTTCACTCTTTCGATCTGATCTGATTTATCCTCTCTTCAATGCTCCGATTTTCTTCCTTATTTTGAAATCACTTGATTGAATGAGATAAATCTTCTCCATTAATGATATCCCCAAGCATATCTTTTAATTTTCTGCAAAATTGTTGTTACACCAAGTCATCGAATAATAATAATAATAAAATGTGTAACAAAAATACATTTAAACTCAATATTTCCTCAATAATTAAATTATAATTCCTCAATAACCATTATAGGAATTTAACGGTTAAAACACGCTTTTCTCATTTATTTCCCTTAAAAATAAGGTAAATTGTTTAGGGATTAAGCCCGAAAATATAGTAAAATTTACCCTAAACACCTACTTCACTCAAATCATAAACCAGCTTCCGACACACACATTTATTATTAATTAGCATTACTTATACGAGATTTCTGGCTGGCAGTTGGTTCTAAGCCATGGGCTATACAAACCTACTGAGCATAATGCCTCAAGTAATGAATTATTTATTATTACTACTTCAAGACTTTGGCAATGACTTACTTATCACATTCAAACTCTATGATATTCACAATATGTCATACTTTGAATTTAAATCCAAACTATTATGAAATATAGCACTGAACACATAGTATAAGCTAATCAAGGAATGCTTAACCTATATGGATCTAACTTTTAAAAATTAGCTCGTCATCTGATAAGGCACGTGAAATAAGGGTCAGGTGAACATCTAACTCATCTAGCATACACAATCTCAGGCATCCATTAAGTTTAAACATCGAACATAGGCATGTAGTTGTTCACTCGGGATAAAACAAATTTTTCAAATTTTTGTGCATTTTGCATTGAACTTATCATGATATGAGCGAAGGTATATAGGTACACACTTTATCCCCTCCCCCACACTTAAAACACAACATGTCCTCAAGTTGTGCAGAAATAAAGTAAAGTAAAGTACTTAGCTGATTTATAAAGGTCGGATCGTTGAGTAGGCTGCAGCCTGAAAAAGGGCAATGACCCCCGTATGTAGAAAGCTAGTATCAGCTAAATAGCTCAAAGTAACCTGCAGTACTTGATAGACACAACAAAATATCCTGGGGCATCGGGAAACATGCACGAGATAGATGTAGAGAAAGGAAAACACAAGTGCATAGTAAAACAGGCGTTCGACTAAAACAAAGATGCAACCCAAACAAATTTCTTGATTAAAACCCAAAATGAATACAACTTCACATCAAAACATCACAAAAACTTAAAAACAAAAAGAAAAACAAAGAAATGGTGGGTTGCCTCCCACCGAGCGCTTTTGTTTAACGTCGAGGGCTCGACGATTAGTGAAAGTTCAACCCGGATCGGGCCACTTGATCTTTCGGCCAGTCACTCTATCAAAAGAGCTCTTGTCAGCAATGTGACCAGAAAAACAACAATGCATGCAGGGAATCCTGTTCTTCAAACTCTCCCAGGCTCCTTTGATCTTTTTAGCTGTTGACTTCCTCCTCCTTCCCCTCTTCTTCAGATGCATTTCCTTCCAATACTGTTCCATATCCCAACTTCCAGCGAAGACTTCAGCTGGTGATTCGGTACCGGCCTCGGTGAATAAATCTGGTGCAAACTCCTTAAAGTCATCGACTTCAGGATTCACATACTCAAATATGTCGAGGAACCGAACAATTAAAGGTGCCTCCTTTGGTAGACCAATGTAATGTTTGCACCTTTGACCGTTTACCTTAAACGGTCGATCACCAATTCCTTTTAGCTCCAACACTCCGCTTGGAAAGACTTGCAAAATCTCAAACGGGCCGGACCACCGTGTCCGGAGCTTTCCAGGAAACAGATGTAACCTAGAATTGTATAGCAAGACTTGCTCTCCCGCATGAAACTCTCTTTGCTTAATTTTCTTATCATGGAGCAGCTTCATTCTGTCCTTACTCACTCGGGCGCTCTCGTAGGCTTGGAGTCTAAACTCATCTAGCTCATGCATCTGCTCAAGTCTGTGCTCACCACAAGCTTTGGAATCAAAACTCAAGAACTTCGTCACCCAGTAAGCTTTATGCTCAAGTTCGACCGGCAAATGACATGGCTTTCCATAAACCATTTGATATGGAGATGTACCCATAGGTATCTTGTAAGATGTCCTGTAAGCCCACAGTACATCATCCAATTTCAGACTCCAGTCCTTCCGATGACTGTTAACCGTTTTTTCTAATATCTTCTTGAGGCTCTGGTTACTACGCTCCACCTGACCACTTGTCATTGGATGGTACGGTGTACCGGTTTTATGCCGAACACCATATTTCTCTAATACTTTGTCCAGTGGTCGATTACAAAAGTGCGTCCCCTCGTCGCTGATTAAGGCTCTCGGGCAGCCAAACCTCACGAAAATATTTTTCTTTAAGAATTTCATGACCGTTTTATGGTCATTGTGAGGGGTGGCGATAGCCTCCACCCATTTAGACACATAGTCTACACAGACTAGGATGTATCTATTCCCGCATGAGGATGGGAATGGACCCATAAAGTCAATCCCTCAGACATCGAACACCTCACACTCTAGAATGGGTTTTAACGGCATATCATATCTCCTTGTCAAAGCACCGGTTCTTTGGCACCTATCACAGCCTTTACAAAAGGCTTCAGTATCCTTAAAAATTGAGGGCCAGTAAAACCCAGATTGGAATATCTTCGCAACGGTCTTCCAGGGACCGAAGTGGCCGCCAGTGGGACCACTATGACATTGTTCAATTATGTCCCGTTGCTCAGATTCGGGGACACACCGGCGAAGTAACCCATCTTTACAGAGTTTAAAAAGATACGGTTCTTCCCAGACATAATACTTGAGATCGAGAGAAGAATTTCTTCTTCTCCCCGATACGAAAACTTGGGATTCGAATCGGGAATGGAGGTAATTAACGATTGAAGAATACCACGGAGGATCAGACGTGCCACTATTCACAGACATAACACTCTCAAAGGGGCAATATAAATCGATGTCTTGTGGATTTTCTTCTACTACGGGCAACACTCTTGATATGTGGTCTGCTACTGTGTTTTCACTACCCTTGATATATTTAATATGAACATCAAACTCCTGAAGGGTAAGAATCCAACGCAGTAGTCTCGGTTTAGCGTCCTTTTTATTCATCAGATATCGCAGAGCCGCGTGATCGGTCCAGACAACCACCTTGGCACCCAGCAAATAACTTCGGAACTTGTCCATAGAGAAGACAACAGCTAAAAGTTCCTTTCAGTGGTAGTGTAGTTTGCTTGTGCCGGATTCAGGGTATGGCTTGCGTAGTAGATAGGTTGGAATTTACCATTAAGTCTTTGCCCCAAAACCGCACCAACGGCGTAGTTGGAAGCATCACACATTAATTCGAATGGTAAGTTCCAATCCGGAGAGATCAGAATTGGAGCGGAGATCAGGCGATGTTTAAGCTCTTTGAAGGCACACTTGCAATCATTGTCGAAGTTGAAAACGACGTCCTCTTTAAGTAAAGTTGATAGAGGTTTTGAGATCTTGGAGAAATCTTGAATGAATCTCCTATAGAAGCCGACGTGACCAAGAAAACTCCTCACTTCTTTCACGTTCTTAGGGTAGTTCATCTTTTCTATGGCCTCTATTTTGGCCCTATCAACTTCTATGCCCTTAGCTGAAATTTTATGGCCAAGAACAATCCCCTCATCCACCATAAGGTGGCATTTTTCCCAATTGAGGATTAGGTTCTTCTCCACACATCTGTTAAGCACCTTGTCCAGATTAGCAAGACAATCATCGAACGATTTACCAAACACCGAGAAGTCGTCCATAAAGACCTCCATGCACTTCTCAACTAGCCCGTAAAAAATTGCTAACATGCATCTTTGAAAAGTGGCCGGGGCATTACAAAGGCCGAACGGCATTCGCCTATAAGCGAAAGTACCATATGGGCAGGTGAATGTCGTCTTTTCCTGATCAACTGGATCTATAGGGATCTGGAAGTACCCGGATTATCCGTCCAGGAAACAGTAAAAGGGGTGTCCCGCCAAACGCTCGAGCATTTGGTCAATGAAGGGGAGAGGGAAGTGGTCCTTCATGGTTACTTCATTCAGTTTTCTGTAGTCGATACACACACGGTAACCGGTGACTAATCTCAAAGCGACTTCTTCTCCCTTGTCATTCTTTTCAACGGTGATACCACCTTTCTTAGGGACCACCTGCGTGGGGGACACCCAATCACTGTCAGCTATTGCATATATGATCCCCATATCAAGCAACTTGATGATTTCTTTCTTCACCACCTCCTGCATGTGGGGGTTTAACCGTCTTTGAGGTTGTCTAATATGCTTGGCTCCTTCTTCGGTTTTTATCTTATGCATATAGACGTCAGGAGATATACCTCTGATATCTCCTACCTGCCAGCCAAAAGCTTTCTCATTTCTTTTCAAGACGGCCAACAACTTTGCTTCTTCTTCCTCTGTCAGCTTAGCAGAAATAATTAACGGAAGCCGATCACCCTCTCTCAGGAAAACATACTTTAAATGCTTGGGTAACGGTTTCAACTCAAGGTCAATCGGAGGTTCTTCCAAACTAGACTTTAAAACTTTACTTTGCAAATTATCAGAGGAAAGCAACATAGCTTCTAATAAATCCACGTCTTCTGAAGGCGAAAGATTCTTATGCCCCGCAACTTCATCTTCAGTCTCTACTCCAAGCCCATTCAAATCTATCCTACCATATTGATTCAGATTATCGATCAAGCGTTCGTATTCAGAATCTATTGCAAGGACTTGCTCATCTAGAAAATTACTGAAATCATCAAATGATTCCTCGATAGAGTAGCCGGTTGGATATTTAGAAGGTCTTTTGATAGCTTTAGATACACTATAGCTCACTTCTTCATTTCCAACACGCAAAGTTACTTTAGCACCGTCATCACAATCAATGAGGGCTCTAGCAGTAGATAGAAAAGGTCTTCCAAGAATCAGGGGTGTATTTGGTTGTTGGATGTCTAAAACAAACCAATCCACAGGAAAGGTAAATCTATCGACCTGAACCAACAAATCTTTCAAAATCCCTGTCGCTTTCTTGGATGATCTATCTGCAAACTGGATACTGAAAGTGGTAGGCTCTAAAAGGTGGTCTAAATGAAGTTGCTGACACACAGATAAAGGCATAAGACTGATGGAAGCTCCTAAATCACATAAAGAATTAGGAAAGATAAGGCCCCCTATTTGCAAAGTGAGAACAAACCTTCCAGGATCACCTTTCTTAACAGGTAAATCATCATAACCTATCATAGATCAGTCTTCACTGGTCACCTTTTCCATACTCTCCAACTTCTTTTTAGATGAGACTACATCCTTTATGAATTTGGTGTATTTGGGCATCTCAACCAACACATCAGATAAAGGTAGATTAACTTGAGTGTTTTTCAGAAGGTTGAGTACCTTCTCGTACTTCTTGTCCTCGCATAAAGGGATGTTTTTCTTCCTTGGTGGAAATGGAAGTTTCTTCAATTCTTCTTCGAAAAAACTTTCTTAGAAGAGGCACTAACGCTTTATCTTCTAAATCCTTCCATCTCACCGTCTTCTTACTTGTCAAGGGATCCTCCTCCCGACTCACTTCTTCGTATTTATCGGTCGTCGGTCGCCCACCCGAATTCTTTCTTCGATTTCTATCTCATCTTCCTCTTTTTCTTCACCCAGTTGGGGATTGGGTCTTCTCAACTTCCCCTCCCACCGAATCGGTGGTAGGAGGGTCTACTCGTTTCCCCGGTTCTCGGTTGAATGCGGGTTTCCTTGAAGTTGAGTGCCGGATCTTAAATTCATGGCACTAGTTTCCTCCTACCATAAGGGGTGGTTGGTGTCGATCGGTACAACGGTTTGAGTTCAAATCAGCTTGAGCCACTTGGCTGCCCCTTGGGTTTCTTTCTGTGAAGCTGGGTAGATGACCCTGAGGTCGTGAAGCTAGCTGCTCAGCTAACTGTCCTAACTGCCTCTCCAGATTTTTGATAGTTTTCTGTTGCTCCTCAAAGTCAGATCTGGTAGGAGTATCATTGGACCTAGATGGCCCTTGATGATTTTGAAATCCGGGAGGATGTTGATTAGACCGGTTTTGATAAGGAGAATTGGTGTTGGCAGGCCACGCCTGATTGAACCTCTGTTGAAAATTCGAACTCTGATTCGTGTTTTGAGAGTAATTTCGATTGGAATTTTGATTCTGATTATAACTAGGATTAAAATTTCGGTTCAGGTTATACCCCTGATTCTGAAAGTGATTCTAGCCAGAAAATTGATTTGGGAATCGTTGGGTTGGCTGACCAGAAAAAGCATGGACTTCATCATTTTCCCTGTTTAGGGGACAAGCTAGAGAAGTGTGGCCCTTTAGACCACAAGTCTGGCAAATAATCGGAGTGTACTGTCTCATACTTTGGACAGCATTGACTTGGTAATTCGCATGGAGATTGAATTGACATTGGTCAATCACGTGACCAATCTGGCAACAGTTGTCGCAGTACAGAACTTGAGCGTTCTGTTGATAAGGAGGAGTAGGTGTGATTTGTTTTTGGGACAGAGTAAGAGCGGCCACCTGCTGCTGCAGCATGGCGATCACCTGATTCTGAGAATTGACTTCCTCAATCTTTGGAACAGACGGGGCTGTAATTGCCTGATATGAAGGAGCATAGTTATATCTGGCTATATCTTCAAATAAAGCCCAACCTTCGTCGGGTGTCTTCTTCAGAAAAGCTCCTCCAGATGAGCTGTTCACCATCCCTTTGGTTAGTTCGGTCAAACCACCGAAGAAAGTGTTGACTTGACGTTGTAAATCTAGGCCATGATGGGGGCGGCGACGCAAAAGAGATTTGAAACGCTTCCAGGCATCGAAGAATGACTCATCCCTTTTTTGTTGGAAGGTGAAAATGTCTGTCAGGCATTGGGCAGTCTTTGAGGGTGGAAAATACTGACTTAGGAACTCCTTCTCGAGCCCTGCCCAAGTGGTAATAGATCGAGGGGTTAAAGAGTTATACCACTCTTTTGCTTCTCCTCGCAGAGAGAAAGGAAAAAGCTTTAACTTTATAGCATCCTCAGAAACTCCCTGAATGCGGGTCGTGTCACAGATCTCCAGGAAAGCGTAGACATGATTATGCGGATTTTCAGAAGGTAGACCATAAAAGATAGATGCATGTTGCAGCATCTGAATAAGACCAGGTCTCAACTCGAAGTGATCTGCAGCGATTTCAGGCAAGGTTATAGCAGGGTTTACCGTGATGGCTCCATGCATAGCATAATCTGCTAATGACCGTCTATTTTCAGCCATTGTAATAACGGTTTCTTCAAGTTCTTCCTTGCGAGTCTCTTCAAGGCTTTCTTTCGATTGATCACCTAAAGAATGTTGCCTCCTTTTTCGGTTTGGACGAACAATAGTACGTTCGATCTCCGGGTTGAAAATCAAAGGTCCTGATTTACTTCGTGTAAGCATACACTGAAGCAAAATTCGAGGAATGGATTAAGGCAGGGCGGTTTTTTTTTTTTTTTTTTTTATACAAACAGAAAACTAAATTAAGGGACTAAAAAGCAGGGAAGTTTATTCGGGCATGTGGTCAGATGAAATTCAGGAGTCAAATTAGGAGAAAAGTAAGGATCAGTTTAGTTTTTTTTTTTTTTTTTTTTTTTTTTTTTTTTTTGAGGTTACAAGAAAAAAAAAATGTCAGCAGGATTGAAGGGCACCTAAACTAAGGATTACTCAATCTAAGGCCATCCTAACAACTAAAACAAAAAGAGAAACACACAACCGTTGCCAAATTCCCCGGCAACGGCGCCAAAAACTTGTTGTAGAAAACGGAGTATAATAAATAAAACGATCAAAACAAGTTATAAAAATTTATAATCCGGTCGTGGCCTCAAGTGCAAGGTCGTAGCAAAATGGTGTAACCGGAGTCGATCACGGGGAATTGGGGTTGTATCGATTCAAGTTTTAGTTGCAAATGTCGCGAGTTTATACTAATTGCGAAACAATGAACAGTAAAAACGAAAGTGAACAGTGCGATGAACAATAAATTTGCAGAAAAAATAATAATTAACAACTAGGGTGAAGGCTTGAACAATTATCCAAATGCAGTGATATAAAAGCAAGCAAACAAGGTTTCACGAGTCAAACGAATACCGGTTTCAAATTATTGATCGTATGATTCTACCCAAGGTTATTATTATTACACCTAACCGAATGCACAAATCTCTACTGGCTTAGATGATTTTATTCACAATCTTTTATCAAAGATTGATCCTTTAACGTTCTTAGGTGGGGATATTTATCAATATCCAAAAATCTAAACCGTTTAAACCACAACTTTCGTTATAATTTGGCTTAAAAGATTCAAACTTTCGTATAGTGACCTAGGGTTCCGTTAATTATCATCAACGGATTGTCGAATCATACAAATAATCTATCGATCGAAATGTAAAAACGATATGAAAGTTCTAACCCTTTTGGTGATAGAAATCAATCAATACAATAATCTGAAACCAAAATCCGTTTGAAACGCTTCCCCTAGTTTGCTTGATGAAGGAATTAGCTCCTCATGGTTGAGAAATTCATGCCCTAATTTTGTGTTTTTGAATGAAAATATAAAGGAAATAAAAGTGGAAAAAGTCGGCCTTCTCTGTTGAAATTGCGGCTCTGTAAAGTTGTGTACTTAGGGTTCCAATGACCGCTGCTATTTATAGATAAAAGTAGGTCGGTTGCTACAGTAAAAATCCGTACGCTCGTTTACTTCTAAAATTCATATCTTGAGTTGTAGTCCTCCAAAAATTATGATCCGAATGTCATAAAAAAGCTCTCGGAAAACTCTACAACTTTCATTAAGGACTCTTCTTCAGAAAATGCCTTTTTGATTAGCCCGTCGTGTTTCGAGTATATTTCGGGATTTTTTTCACTCGAATTCATCTCTTGATCATTGTTTAAGCTCATTCCATCACTTCACATGACGTATTTAGGTACCTACAATCACAATAAAGACGTGCAAAATGTAATATCGCAAATACAACGATATTTATCGATAAAGTCACATAATTAGCTCGGTTTTGCATTTAAACGCTTTCCAAACACATGTGCTCAATATTTCCGTTTAAACCTTTATTTTACTATAAATAGTAATGAAATACATGAGAAGTTGTTATAAAATAAAGCGTTAAAAACCACAAAATTTCACCTTTAACAGTCTGCATAATCATATCCTTTTTATTTTTATTTTTATTTTATTGAAGAATCATCCTATCCTATTTTGATGTGAAAAAACTCCACGGGAGTAGTTTGTTTGAGTGTTTATTCATATCTTTATGCTACACAGAAATTATACTATGATATTCATCTTCCAATTTGAAGTTGTTTAATTGCATAAGCAGGCAGCTATTATGTCCTTAAATTTGGAAATCTATATGTGTATTTAATCGATTCCGGTGGTGGTTCGGGTCCGTATATTGCCATAGATTTAGGAAGATAGGGGATGGAGGAAGAAGATGACGCCGGCGGTTTGGTAGGGTGGAGGAAGAACAATTCATCCGAGGAGAAAGGGTTTTCCCTTCTTTTTTTTTTTTTTTTTTTTCAATTGCTGATGTACAAGAGATTTGTTATTCGAAAAAAAAAAACCGTCCTCGGAATACAGAAAAAACGTCGGACAATTGAAAAAAAAAACAAAAGATATGCAAAACGGGATTTTTTTAGCCCGGTCGAGTGAGAAAATTTGTTGAGGACGTGTTATTTTAGTCCGGTCTCAATGAAAAATAACCTGACCTTATTACAATATATCCCGACTTGAATGTCAAATTGCCCGGCCTACTGAGTATTTTGACGAGTTTATGATTATAAGAATTAAAATTATAAGTATATAAAAATAACTATTTTTAACGAAAGGTATATATTTTCAATTCCCTCCCAAAAAAAAAAAAAAAAAAAAAAAAAAAAAAAAAAAAAAAAATCCCTCTCAAAAGGAAATGGAAAGAGAGTAATAGAAAGGATTTCCAAATTCATGTTGAGACATTTGGGTAGACTTTCGGCCTAAACGACATTTAAGCACCAGTGGAAAGAGAAGCTAATTATACTAAAACCAACTCATTTTTTTATACTATTTTAATTGTGTTTCGTAATAATAATAATAATAATAACCATTATTCAGTTTCCACTAATCTATGTTCCGATAATCGAAAAACCGTGTAATTCAACCCGTGCATTATGCACGGGTCTTTAGCTAGTTATTTAATAAACAACTGATATAATATTTCTCATGAAACCTTACTAATTAAAACGCCTAGGGGAAAAAATCTTCGTTAACGAGAAAAGAGTACTTATTTATACGTGTTTGATTTACTCCACATGAACCAAACACATGTTTAGATCCTTCAATTGTCGGATTCTAATGCCCTAACAACTCTTTCGGATGTTGTAATCGGAAACGTCTTGATAAATAAATCTGCTAGATTATTGGTTGATTGGCCGGATATGTTGCACATCTTCATTCTGTTGCATGTCATGAGTAAAGAATAACTTGGGTGGAACATGTCTCGTTCTTTCTCACTGGATAATTTGGATGTGTTCTATTTTCAAACTAATCAAAATAGTTTTTTCTTTTAGGATAAACAAAAGATTTAATAACTAACTTGCTGATTATATTAAAGAAATAATTGAAGTTTAGTAATTGAAGTAAAGAATTTAAGCATAACCAGCCTGAGATATACTAATCAAGTGTTAGATAATATTTTTTTCATTAATTAAATATTTTGTAATCGTCTGCATACGGGTTGTCGTACAAAATAATGTTTCCGTAACGAAACGGGGTTCGACCCGGGGGACTTGGGGAAAACGCCCCCAAAAGCTAAACAAATTCATGCATCAGTTCGGATTCATGCATTTACGAACTGATGTGCCTCTACAAGCGTACATGCATCTATGAATGGTGATGACCCTTACCCTTTCATGTAGGAGTACCTCACTTAGTTTATAGGGTACAATTAGCCTATAAAAGGCACAAACATACAAACGAAATTATTCTGAAGTTTGAAAAGCATCATCATAACCAATATTCTATTTGTCCTCATGTTATATTCAAACTAGTCACTGTTTCAATCAAACATCTTCATTGTATCCTGAGAGAGATTTTCGTTAGTTCCTAAGTGACATTTGTGATGGATGAAATATCTCTTTAATGACGATGCTTATTGCGTGCTTTAGAGTTCTTCTTAATCTGTCAAATTCATAAGTATTTATTTATTCAACATCAAGCACTATTAAATAGAATCATACACTTATTTGCAAGATATATATATATATATATATATATATATATATATATATATATATATATATATATATATATATATATATATATATATATATATATATATTTAATTATCACAAATAGTCAATTATATGGTCTAAAGTCGGCTTTTAAAACGTCGATTGTGTGTCTGGGACAAAAGAGTAAAAACCACCATACTAATATCACCGCTTTACTTGATTAAAGGAAAACCTTTGCTAAGATTTAGTAACATAAACCAATTTAGTGAATTGATTAGAGAAAAACAATGTCATTTTTCTGGTTATCTCAACCACTTAAGCATTTATCAACCAGAAAATTGTGAGATCCAGTGGCTTGTTTACATTTTGCACGACCTAAAGATTCCAATCCAACTCGTGCTGAACTATTTTGTGACAATGTTAGTGCTCTTCACATTGCTCACAACCTTGTGTTTCATGAAAGAACCTTGCACATTGAGATTGTTTGTCATGTTGTCAGAGACAAAGTTAAATTGGTCTAGATCAAATTCATGCATGTGCATACCAAAGAGCAACTTGTTCATATCCTCACCAAGGCTTTGGATGCACCTATAAATTGATATCTATTGAATAAGCTTGCCATTTCAAAGATTTTCCAACCATGTTCCCGTGTGTAAAAGAGTGTTTGAGCGGGCATGTTGTGCATGTTGATTCATTCATCACTCAATGTTTGGGAGGGATCATTGTTAAGAAATATGAATAAAGGAGTGTTGGATGCCAGACGATCTGAACACACTCAGAATCCAGAATAGTCAGTTGAGAGAATTCAAATGTGATGATGTGCTCAGTTGAGTGCAAAGGTTCAACTGAGTAGACAGGCTTCGGCAGAGCATACTTTAGTTGAAGAATTCGAAGCTAGACTTAGAAAATTTTATGTTATAACTATTTGTAACTTCTTGTAACTAATTCTTGATGAGTATTATCTATAAATACTCCATCACCTACCACATTGTAACCTAACTTGTCCATTCCCTGATTGATGAGAATTCCACATTTTATTATGTGTTGTGTTTTCAATTTAATCAATCTCAACTATTGTCTTCTCTTCTCTTCCGTTCAGTAAGGTATGCTCTTCTTTCTCCGTTCTGTAGCTTGGTAAAGATTCAGCCGCAAGTTAGCCCCATGTAGTTTCAAAACTTAAAGTCTGTTCTGCTGGCTCTGTTCTTCATCACGCAACGCATGTGAGCCCCACGCAGTTCCTTAATTTAAGATTTGTTCTAGCGCTATTCAACATCATTCTAATCCTCATCGCATCGAAGTTGCTATACGTCAAAAAGCTTATAATGTTGTTGAAGATTAAAAACTTAGTAGGATATTTTTTGTATTTATCAATTAATTGATATTCTGATAGCGTAATTATTCTGATTGTATCTAGAACATTCATATAGGTGTTAAAAAACATGTACCGTGAACAATATTCATCAATGTGTAAAGTTGCATCACCTGAACAACATCCACACCTTCCTTTTTTAGCAACATTATGTTTCTTTCTCGGCTGGGAAGGTAATGGTTTGTTTATCTAAATTCCAGATAAAGGATGGATACATTATTCAACCGAAGTAAACAAAGCAAATTACATTAGCTTATAAATGAGGGTCAAACCAGCAAAAAATATAAGAACGAAGGGCCTACATGAACATATCGAGTTTTATGCTGTCAAAAAAGCTCCTCATTCATTTACATATCTATCTGCGCATGAATACAAAGGTAAGGCATCAAATGCTTGAAAAGAAATGAACACATGACACCCATATATAGTCTTTAAACTTAAAGCTCTGACATTTGCAAATCCTGCCTGTTTCTAAGGACATCGGGCACCGGTCTTTCCCTAGTGTAAATGTACACTACTTTATCAATAAGTGCTTCCGTGCCCCCATAATTAGAAGCTCAATCACATTCGCTAACTAGAGAAAAGCCCTGTCAGATGGGATATCCCTCGAGTTTAGAAAAACTGTAGGTAAAACTTGACATTAAATCTTGTGCATTTGGGCTATCAATGAGCTTAAAAAGATCGATTATAAGCCATTTTAAGCCGCTGTCTTAAAGGATATCGAGGTTGCTACCCTGCAACAGTATGCATACATTTGTCCACGTGTAATGCTTCTGTTTTTGCCTTTAAGTTGCAGGGTAATAGGTGAGGATGAAGCAGAAAGAACTAGTCGCAGAGTGTACAGAGAGTGCTCACGATCTACAACATGAAAAGGTTGCACTTCATGTGTGTGCTTTGGATGCAATATCTATCGATTTTCTGACTACAGCTGCCAAACATGCTCTGATTTTAGTAAGAATGTCAAGCCTTAGATTCCCACAAACCACATTTTATTTACCTATATTAAGTACTATCGAGAAGAAAAAGGGGAAGAAAAGGATGTGGGGTTTAAACCTCGAGAGAGATTGTAATTTATTATGCACATTATAACCTTCAGCTGCCTTGGCTGGAGAAGAACATCAACATCATATTGAATGCTTTTTCACTTCTTCAAAAGCTTACCGCGATATTAATTGCCATTTGTGACTCGATTTTATCGACCAATGAATCGCGAATATGGCCCTAATTATAAAGCAAGAACAATTCAAAAATAATGTTTTGTGTGTGATAGTTGTATCAATGGTTATACCAAATGAGTATATAGATATGATGCAATCAATTTACTATTTAAAAGGGCGTCAAAACGGTTATATCATGTCAATCCATTTGATACAACAGTTGTACCTTAAAGCGTGTAAATTCCTATCATTTATGCACATGATGAACCCATTATATATTGAATTTCACCTAAACAAAGCAATGCTTACCATGCACATTAGAGATCAAATTCATGTTTATCATCCGTTTCTTGCCTCGTTTTGCCATTGGATGATGGATGTGATGTACATTATGATGATGGTACAGATGAGGGCAAGGTGATCGTTGATAACGAATCGTTGAGTGATAACCTGCAATACAAAATGTAATTGATAAAAATAATTAACGAATCACCATATAAATCAGGTAAAAGAAAAACTCGAAGTCCAGATAGTACTCATATCTTAAACCATGTTAAATGACCGTCTTTCCTATGAAATTAAGCCGTTACGTTAGCTATGCAATTTACATTCATAAACTAAGTTCACTTTAACATTAATAGTCAATCATCATTTTTCAGGTTCCATCTTTGGATGCAATTTAAAGGCCTAATTTAAAAGGGTAGAAGTATTATTGGATCTCAAAATCTATATGATTTGCAGGTCAGCATGTTCTCCATAAAAGAGACAAGCAGTAAATATTCAAAGATTATAAATTATAAAAAATGTATTTCCAATACTCCGGTAATCATCTGCAATTTGTTTCCTTATGTATTAGTACTTGCATATATTTGTTCTCGTTCTGTTACAAAATCTACAAAAGCAAGCTGAAAAAGTGATGTAAGCAAGAGCATCTAAGTTTTTATCTAGAAACTGGACGACATAAACAAACTTTTAACCTTTGTCATGACTAAATACACAGATAGAGCTTTCTAAATCAAGCAAATTTATATTGTTTCAAAATATTCAATGTCCAGAACTTTTAGGTTCAAGAAAATTGACTTTCTTTCTAGAGTTCCTTCTAGAGTTTACAATGAAGAATGATACTTCATATATACTTTTCTACGTAATAAAATTTCAAACATGGAAATGAACTCTAGAAAGTTTTCCACATAATCTAGAATAGCACGCTTGCATATGATAACATAATGAAACAAGAGGCCAGAGGCCAGAAGGACAAGATAAGATAAAAAATGGTTGAGAAGGACAAAATGTAGTAACACATGTACAAAAATATAGTAAAAAATGTAGTAACTGTCCTTCTCAACCATTTTAGATTAAAACTGTCCTTCATAACCTTTAACCTTTGAAACAAATTAGCGCACGGTTGAGGAATCTACCATTGATAGACAGTTATCACACAAACTTGAAAAGTAATTTTATTAAATGCGAATAGAGAATCTCTCTAAACTTTTCAAGTTAAGATATTAGGTTTTCAAAGAGTGCAATGAATGTAGTCAATTTAAGAGATCAATGAATATTGCCAAAGATTTTGGGATATAAATAAATTTCAAAATGCAAACCAAAAAAAAAAAAGGGGGAATGAGGGAGAAGGATATAAATATTTCATCAATTGAGTAGAAGGACAGCCTTTTGAAACTTTTGCATAAAGGACAAAACTATTTGTTCACTATCGAAATTCACTTATGTTCGAAATTCACTGTTTAAATTCACTGCCGAAAGTCACTGTCGAAATTCACTAATTTTCAAAATTCATTGTCGAAATTCACTGATTTTCGGGATTCACTGTGAAAATTCATTGTCGAAATTCACTGATTTCGGGATTCACTTGGGGAGATTCACGATTTTCGGGATTCACTTTGTTTGTCCTTCTCGCTATAAAAATTATGCAGTTGTCCTTCTCCCTGTAAAAAATATGTAATTGTCCTGTTACTTAAAAATATTTCAGATTGTGTCCTTATCCCTAATTTCTCAAAAAAATATACAACTCTTTCCCGATCGATTTGAAATATTGTGAACTACGTTGCAAGGTCAAGTATATTCAAAGTCATCGTATCAAAAAACAAGGTTACTGTAATGATGATTCTCGTGAAAAGAAAGTTAAAACAAGCGTCATGATCATAATTTTCAGCATGAGTCATGACTTGGGGATCATTTCCGGTAGTGAGCAAAAAATGATCTACTCAATGACTTTGATTCCCATGATTTTTTCTTCGATTCCAATGATTTTATTTTATTACATAGGGCGGATGCACCCCAAGGGGAGAGGGGGCACTCGCCCCCTCAGATCCGTAGAAGACACTACTACTATACATATATGTTATGTAATTTTTCGTCCCCATAAAAGTTATATTCACCTCTATAATTAATCTATAATAATCTGATATATTGACATAATACTTTTATCACATAAATAAAAAATACATAGTTATTATACATGCTATACATAGTCATATATAATAGTTTTTATTCGAATCGTGGAGGACAAAACAACACTACTATATATTTTTTTGATTGCCAAAAAATGTAGAATTATCGCTCCCATCGCCCGGGTGTGTAAAGTCCCACATCGGTAAAGTAAGTGAATGCTCACCCCATATAAGTATGAGACATAAAGGTCTTGTCAACTCAGGTTAGCCCTTTTAGACCAAGCGAGGACGGCGGTCTAAGCAGTTGACCGGACATTTATGACTCATTTAGCGCTACTAGGCCCGGGGTCTGGGGACGTTACAGAATGGTATTCAGAGTCGACTATCAGACGGAACTATGCGCCGCACCGTACAAGAAGACGGTGTAAGGATGGCCTCTAGTTACCTCGGTAGGGACGATGCGGGAACAGTCTTGGCCGTCCCGGCGAGGACGCCGGGTCCCTTATAAGGGGGGGGGGGGGGGGAGAATGTAAAGTCCCACATCGGTAAAGTAAGTGAATGCTCACCCCATAGAAGTGTGAGACATAAAGGTCTTGTCAACTCGGGTTAGCCATTTTAGACCAAGAGAGGACGGCGGTCTAAGCAGTTGACCGGACATTTATGACTCATTTAGCGCTACCAGGCCCGGGGTCTGGGGGCGTTACAGGGTGCCTGCATCCGCCCCTTTTTACAATAGCAAAAGATTAAAAAAATTAACACCCCGGTGCCGGTGATCTGAATTTTTCACCCCGACGCCAGAGATCTAAAGTTTTCACCCTGGTGCCGGAGATCTGAAGTTTTCAGTTTTCACCCAGGTGCAACAATTGTACAAGTGTTGGCGGTGGAATAAAAAATCATGACCAGAAAGCCCAAGCTAGGCTTCAACAACAAAAAAAAACAAACAAAAAAAAAAACTATATTAACATACCTGTAAGTGAATCATGTCGTTGTGTTAGCTATATCAATGTTGTGACCAATCAATACTTTATTGGCACTGAGGAAGCCACGCCGGCAAGCGAGTCCAGTTGTTGAGTGATTTTTTTTTTTTTTGAGTGAAGCGGCTGAGGCGTATGTGGAGAAAATGATGGATTGATATGAAGAAAATATATTTTAGGAATGAAATAATTTAGATAGAAGAAGGAAAGACACTCTCGCACATTTGCTCTTAAACTCTTTTGTTTTCCCTTGCTTGTGTTCACAAACTAATGGCCTCCCACCTATTTATAGTACTCCTCTCAATGATCTAGTGGTGAATTTTTTTATCTAAGAGCTACAATGTGTTTTCTAGATAGGCTGAGGAATATACCTTAGAATACTCCTTATACTAATTATTCCAGATATAAGATATCCTAGGAATATTCTCTTACTACATAATTCCGGAAACCGTATTAATTTACTTACCAATGCGACTGTAATTACCCAAACAAGTTTTATTGTATGATCATTGAACAAAAGATATGGGCAGAGGGTCAAAATGACACAAAATGAACCTATATAGGCAAATAGGACACACTAAACTTTTCATTATTTACAAGGATAAAAACTAAACAAATGTATTATAATACCCTTGTCATAGGCACATTTAAAAAAAAAATGTTATTTCCTTCCCGTACTTAATATTTCGAACGACTATATCTTTTGATTTAAACTCCGATCATCATAATTCATATTTTTCGTCCTCTTTATTTTGATATCTCATTTGGTATTTTTTCGACACAATTTCTAAAATATAGAAAATTGCACGTCAACAGCGTCACAACAACATTTGATGTAGTGACATCAGTATTCACATATGCATTAACACCTTATGAACTCTAGTACGATTCGGAGCGGTAAATGCAGTGACACTTGATTTACCACATGCATCATTATTTTGTAGTGACAATAATAGGGTGCAATGACAATGGAGGTTAGAAAGAAGAACAACGAACGTGTGTCAATGAAAATATAGTGACATTTGAATTCTGAAACTTTTAAACAAGTATTTACAAAGACAATTGAAGATGCAGTGACAATGACATTGATAGAGAGAATTGAAGATGAAGTAGCAATGTCATTGACAGAGTCAACGGAAAATGCCGTGACATGTGAAGATGCAGTAACACGCATAGATGCACTACATCTAAACATAAATGTCACAATAAAAAAAAACTAAAGCAGAAAGAAATCGGAAGAAGAAGGTGGAGTAATAAGAATGGGAGAAAGAGGAAGAAGGGGGAAAAAGGAGAATAACGAACAAAGAAAAAAAGGAACATAATGGATTGCGAAGAAGAATGTTGGGGAAGAAGAAGGTAGGAGGAAGAAGAAGAAGAAGAAAGGGGCGAAGAAGATAAACGGAAAAAATGGAATATAATTGATGGGGAAGAAGAAGGTGCTCTATTAGGAGAATTTAATGAGGAGTATTTTCGTCATTAAATGTATCCTTTAATGAGGAGTGACGGAATTTGATGACCAATTTGCATTTCTCCTCATTATTGATAAAAAATATCCTAATTAAACATATACAAGAAAAAAGGTCCTCATTGTTTCAGAATTTTTTTTAAATTTTTTTTTGAGGGGGTTTTAAGCAGTGTTCTAAAAATCGCCCTGGGCGATCGCCTAGGCGCCGCCTAGGCCCTGGACGACCCCCAGGCGTCCTCGACTTGGCTCTAGGCGATTTATCTGGGCGCTCAAGTGTGATGGGCGATTTTCTGGGCGCTCCCGCACCCTTCTAGTCGCTCCTAGGCCCTTCTGGTCGCTCATAGGCCCTCCTAGGACCTTCTAGGCGCTCCTAGGACCTTCTAGGCGCACTAAGGCCCTTTTAGGCTATTAGGGTTCCATCTGGACGAACATCAAGTTTTCCCAAGTGTTTAGACAAGAAAGATGCATAAAACCCTAAAACCCCCCTTATAACCCTAAACCCCCATCGTAAAAACCCTAAAACCCCCGTAAAAACCCTAAAACCCTAAACCCCCTGTAAAAACCCTAAAACCCCCCTTAAAACCCTAAAATTTCCTAGGCGCCCCTGTGGCGTACCGACTTCGCCTAGCGAGTTTTAGAACATTGGTTTTAAGAACATTTTGATGGTTTTTTTTAAAACATTATAATCCTAAACATGTAATCAAGAAAAATAAAACAAAAAATCTACCAAAAAACATTCCTCCCTCACATAACCCTAACCTAACTCAATCGCTCAATCCAATTTCATGTCTCCACCTCTCATACTCTACATGAGCATACGCAGCCAAATTGGCTCCATGGTTGCCGCAACTATCCGGCCGGTAATCTACTTGCTTTTGAGATCTCTTTTGCAGTTTGCCTTGTTCCATTTCTCGTTTCCGTGCTCCTTCTTTACCCATTGAACTTACAGCTCTGTTTTTGCACCCTGGGTCGAAGAAATAAGAAAACGGATGAAGATGGCACTGTTCATCTTCCGGATTCTGTTGAAATTCCTGTTATTAATGCTTCCACGAATGAACACCTATTTGTTTTGGCTCTCCCTGCACAAGTTGATGTTCCTGCAACTGAGATGTTGGCTCCCGTAGCTCAGATTGTGAATTGACCGACAATGGAGCCTGACTCTTCAATGGTGTTGCAGAAACAACCAATGGATGATGCTTCGTTGCCCCAGATTGCTCCTTTAATGAGGCTTAAATCTGGTAAGATGCTCCTTGCAATTCAATCTTTGATGAAGAAGAAGAACACTTTTGTTTTTGATTTGGATATGGCTGATGCCATTGAAATTCTTGCTGCTAATGTTTTTTATGCTATTGTATCTGCTGCTAGAGATACATAATTTGCTGTTGTTGATGCTTCTGTTATCTTCGATCTCCTGATCTAATCACAGTCTAACCTTTACATGTTGCATCTTCTGTTGTTGAAGGTCTTTTAGTTAAAGAATCTGCTGCTTCTGCTGTGCCTTTAACTCAAGATAATTGTCATATTGATCCTCCTGTTGTGCCTTTTGTTGCTTGTGCTCTTAATGATGTTTTGGTTGCTGATAAATCTGCTCCTTGGGCAAATTTTTTCAAACAGAACAGAGAGTTCACCAATGAAGTCATTAAATCTACTCCTTGGCAAATTTCGAACCCAGGTCAGAAATAGTAGTGATCGGTTTAAGGCGTGTTGTATTGAATAACCTTGTTTGATCTAGCTTGGATGCTTGGTTTTTCACTTGGGTTACTTTTTGAGTTAGTTTTATTCAGGTGTACAATCAGATTTTTGGGGCATTTCTTTTGGGTGGGTTGGGGAGGGTGGAACTGGGAATGAAGGGTTATACTTATCAGCATGTATCAATATTCAAAGATCGAAGATGAGCGGCGGCAGTGGCGAGGGAGAGTGAAGAACAGAGCGGAGGCAGTGGCGAGGGAGAGTGAAGAACAGAGCGGCGGTGATGGAGAGTGAAGAACAAGCGGAGGGGAAGGGTTTAGGGTTATCGTGTTTGATGGAAAGCCGATTAATGTAAGAGGTGTTTGGTTATTTTATTTCTTATTTCAATTTTGTTAGGTAGACCTTTTTTGGCAAAGGGTAGAACTTTACTAGATGTTTAAAAATGTAAGATTACAATGAGAGCGGGTTATGAGACCGTAACCTTCAATGTCTATAAGACCATTAAGCATCCATGTAATGATTGGGGTACGCGTGAGGACGTACAGAGGCTCGAAGTTTTTTAGGAAACCCCTATGAATTATGAGCAACCCAAGGAGAGTGTGACTAGCGATAGTGTCTCTAGGATGAATGTAGGGTCGAATGTAAAATTTGGGGGTTACGAGTCTTGCCGAAGACTATAAACTCGGCACCCTATCGAATTGTTCTTTTTGAAATTCAATAAGTTGAGCCAACGACAATAAAAAAAAGCGCTTATGGGAGGCAACACACTTTTTATTAGATTTTTAGGTTCGTTTTGTAGAGGTGATAAAAATTCGACCGCACATCTCAAATTCATTTAATTAATCTTCAAGCAATGGTTAAAAAATTAATTCAATACTTAAATCTTATAATTTTAAAAAAAACCTTTCCAAAATGCGATGTGGTCATTCTTATCCAACATTTGAATTAAATGTCATCGTATGATAGAATGATCATATTGGATCGTATCCAATATATTATTAATTCGCTGAAACTCATTTCAAGTGATTTAATCAAATCATGAGCTTTCGTTTTTCATTAATAATTAAAGTCTTGGAGTACTCCATCAACTTCTATAACGAGGTTGCTCGTGTCATTGCTTATTTTACAAAGATTAAAATTACTTTACCATACTTGAGAACGTTTCTCAAAAGGTAACAGTTCTAATTTGGTTTTTCTAATCAAGAATAAAAAACATAGAAATAAAAGCTTGCTAAAATACTACAATATAAAAAAATAAAGATAAAAAGGGTGTTGTTTTTTATACAAGGAAAATAAAAAATGGTCTTTTGGTTTATGATTTTGCTCCCACTAGTCAACTACTTCCAATTGACTTTCAAAAATAATTCAAATATTCTTTAGTGGCCAAGATCCTATCTAGTTACCCTGATTCCCGACGAGAGCCGATCAACTAGAATAATTCGGAAGGTAGGTTACACTTTACCAATCACATCTCTATGTGACTCTTGGTGGTTGATTAGTCGACTCTTTGACACTTCACATCTCTATGTGATAGTCAACCCCTTGCCTCTAGAATAAGACTGTCTTGACGAGGGTCAATCACCGTAATATTCTAGTCAAGTCATAACCAAATATTCGTGAGATCTCATACAATCATATCTCAATAACATCGATATACCCGAGGTAGGTCAACTCCTAATGAGGGCCGATCAGTTGGATCCGAACAAGGGCTCTTCACCGTCGCTATAATATTGGGAGACAATATTTTGACTTGATTTTTGTTGTGGAAGTATTTATGCAAATTTATTCACATAATGAATTATAATTACGGTCTCATCAAATATATCTATCTCTATAGACATACATCCTACACATTTATCTAGAACGTGCCTAGTCATGCATCTATCGTAACATATAAAATAAATACAAGCACAAAATAATAAATGCGTAAAGTAACCGTTATGATCATAGACTTTTCCTAGGTGCGGTTTCATATACAGAACGACTCAAGACTCAAAATAAAATAAAATATAATAAAAACAACTTCTTAATTAGAATTAAAATGCTTATATTTACAATTGGCCATCGTCCCCGGCAACGGTGCCAAAAATCTTGATCGCATGCAAGTCACTAACGTCGATATTACTAGCAAGATTAATAGGAACATCGTAGTATAGTAAATGCGAGTCAAGGTCGATCCCACAGAGACAATGCAACTATAAGTATAAAAAACTTTAACCTAATTAAGAAGAAACATAGAGGCGACAATTGACCAACAATAACATAAAAGAAAACAAACATGGTATTCCTCTCCTCAACCTGCATTGTTAAACTGCCAGAAAAAGAAATTTTAGGGCTGGTTTACCGTGGCTAACCCCTGGGTTACCGAGGCCTGAAAAATCGATTTCTGTACAGTTCCTGTTATTCTGTGTTATTCCTTGTTGATTTTAGTTAGTAGGTCAGCAACAGTTGGGATCACACCCATCTTAAGCGGGAATTTCTAACCTTTTCTTTGTTTTATTTTGTCTTTTCGTAGGTAGGTCAGAGCACTTCAGAGATTCGATCAAACCGGAGTTGAAAAAGAGCAAACAAGTCAAACAATATGCCTAGAACAATATTGAACATCACACCGATTTCCATGTACCCTGGATCTGAAGCAAGAGAGCCTTATGAAACTATAAAGAAAAGGTTGGAAAAGGAGAAATAAGCAATCAAGCAAGAGCCTGAAGAGAACTTTAAGGAGTATAGCACGTATCGTCCAGGTGAGTGCCCATGTAATTGATATATCGTCTTCGGATTATGATTCTGATGATCCTGAAGAGGATCCTGACACAATGATTTTTGAGCCTGAGGATTAACCAAACTCAGACACTGTGGTAAAGTTAGGAGACCCTGGCACGTTCAGACTCCCAATTTCTGTTAATGGTATATCAGTAGGATTAGGTCTCTACGACTGTAGCTCGAGTTGCAACATTCTACTCTTTTCTCTCTGTCAAAAGATCAAGCTTCCGGTCGTAATGAATCAAACCAGGACCATGACCTTTGTCGATAGAACTAGAGATACGCATGCTGGTCCGCTTAGGGAGTGTACGATTAAGGCCGGCGGGTTCACATATCCTATTGATTTTATGGTCATAGATGTACTAGAGGAACCTAGTGCCCTCATTCTGTTAGGAAGACCTTTCTTAGGGACGAGCAGGGCGGTTATGGATTTTGATAATGGGGAGATTACTATAAGGTTGAATAATGACGCTATATCTTTTAAGATCTTAGAAACCCTAGAAAATAAACCGGAAAGTTGTAAGATGACGTATGCTTCGGGAAAGGTGGAAATTATGGAGATCTAGGGGCATAAGAGTCAGGTTGTAGTAGAAACCGTTGAGCAAGAATTTATCAGACTAATGCTGAAAGAAAGAGAAGAAAAGGACCACGACAAGATGCACACGGAATCTAGTCCTTCCGTGTTGCGTAGTGAACAAGTTGAGCTAAAAGTGGAAAACATGGAGTCCTTGGGTCTAAAGCTTAAATCTCAACGCAGAGGCAGACCTAGAACACATGCTAGAAGAGAGAGGTGTGCTAGGAAGGGAGCTCAAAAAGGTTCTATAAGGGTACAAGCCTCTGGAGCGAATGTTTGGTGAGTTAGAGCTCCAACCCTTGAATGATCGAAGATCTGAAGAAAGTCGAGCTGGCGAATATAAACTCATAACTATATTCTTTAAACCCTTACGTACATTAGGAATGAATAAAAGTAGCTAGATTAAGGGACGAGCTTTCTTTCATCCTACCGCACCCTTAGGCTTGAAACCGATGGTTGTGGAAAAGTTTTTTTTACATCGTTGTGGATTCTAGTGAAGTAGGTTAGGTTTTGAATCAGAAATAACAATTACTGAGGTTGGTTTTTCAGATTTTTGAACGTCAGGTTGAAAAGTTGGATTTTTAGGACACGTGGAGGACACACGTTGCACCATATACGGCCAATCAGCAGAAACCGTCCATTTCCCCCCTTTTCAAAATTTTCATCCTTTCCCACACTCCACCATAACTCCACCTCAATCTCATCAATCACCTCCTCAAATCCCTCACACTAATAACATCTCTACCCACTATCCCACTAAAACAATCCACATTCACTCCCTTCTTCCTATTTAAACCACCCTTTCACCACCATTCTTATTATTCCATCTACTATCATCCCCTCAATTCATCTAATTCTCCTATTTCTTCTTTCCTTCATAAAATTCGACCACCACCATCACCATAATAACCCCCATGACCAAACCATTTCCTTCTATTTTTTCCAAACCCTAAACACCACATCCAATACCCCTGTTGTTGATTTGTCTTGCTGCCACAACAGTGAAGTGCTGCAGTTCTTTTTCTTCCACTACAAGAAGCACAGTCCCAGAAAAAATCAGAAATTTTCAGGCCGGTAAACCGTACCCTACCTTCGGTTTACCGAGGGTTATTTTTCACAATCACATTCAGTATCAGGTTGTATTATCATTCAGGATGGGTCCTAAGCGTAGCCGGTCAGCTGTTCGTCCCAGTGGTTATCAGACAATCTATGGATATGCCAACCCTTTGATATATGAGGTTGAGCAGTTCCATTCTTTAGCTATTTACGCGTCGTTCTGAGGCCATTGGAATGCAAGACCAGTGGCTCAAGAAGGAGGTGTACACTTGGACGATTGCGGTTCGATTTTTCCAGGAGCCCTACAAGAACAAGACGTATTGGACATGGCTGAGGCACTGGCCCGGTTCAACGCCACGGTGGTAAGAGAATTCTATGCATACGTTTCGTATAACCCCGGAGCCACTTACGCTATGGTTTGCGGTATCATGGTTGACTTCTCTATCGAGCGGATCAATGCTCAATTTGGGGTTAGACATCCACCGGTGGGCCCGGATGAGTACACATCCTCGAGCAACACTGAAGATCTTGAGAGAATGGACATGATTTCTGATTTCTTCGGGGTGCAATGGAAGCACAACCCTACGGGAGCCCCCACCATCTTCCTAGAGAATGAGTTATCTTGGGACCGGGAGATGGTTAACAGATTTGTTTGTGCCCACCTTTTACCGACCAAGCACACAGTCTATGTCACCACCAAGAGGGCAGAATTAATGTTTTATCTGGAGCAGGGATCTCCAATCAACATCGGTCTACTGATGCATAGCCGTATCCATGAGCTTGCTGCCGTTTCTGAGCGCGAGCTGCTACCATACGGGCCAATGATTGATATGTTTGCTTTGGAGGATGAGGTGAAGATGCTCATCAGTGATGATTGGTAAGACCATGAGCCGAAGCTCAGTTCAAAGTCAGTTTTGAGATTACAAAGATGGGTTGGACGAGCTGAAAGGGAGCGTACTCCGGTGCATGGAGCACCGAGGACTCAGAGAGCCTTACTTAAAGAGCACTCGCGAGAGATTGCGAGTTTGCACCGCAAGATGGATAGAATTATCGATTACTTTGGCATACCTTCCTCGACCCCGCAACCTAGGATTATTGTTGTTTTCAATTTTCTTGTTTTTATTTTTCTTTTCCTGCTTAGTTGATGTAGAAGAAATTTTTTGATATAATGATTTTGTCGTCTTAATTCGTTTTGGAGTTGATTATTTTTCTCTTTTACTGCCGCATTTTTATTATATAATTTCTTGTCGCCACTATTCTCCTTGGTTGGTTTGAGATTCTTGGCACAGATTCTTCACGGATTAATTACATCGGCCCGATGATTTATATGACGATCCGATTCTTCTTTGGTTCCACCCTTTGATCGCAGCTAAGTTCCATTTCATTTATTTTCCATCTTACGCATTGGGGACAATGTTTCAATGAAGTGATGGGTAAGGGAACGTCACTTAGCTTCTTAGCATTATATTCCGTGAATTGCGTGATTATCTTGATTCTCTTTGATGCACGATTCACCACTTATACTTTGATTCCTTTCGACACAATTTCGAAAAAAATTAGAATATCTTTGATCTTTTCGAGTTAATTGACTTAATCTTTGTTTTACTTTGTAAGAGTGAGAGTAAATGCCCACTTCTGAAGTGGTGGCGTATTAAGCGCATATTCTGTTATGAGCCACCATTTTAAGCATGTATAACTCACTTCCTTTGGTGTGTAGTCAATAGCATATTGCTTGACTAGAGTTGACCCTAGCTTCATCACGAATCATGTTCCACCAACGCTTATGAAGGCAATAGAATTTCGGATTCGGTAGTTTATCATGAGTGGGGCCATGAGGATAGATAAATCAATGAGAGTTTACCCACCAAGAAAGAGAAGTGCATTGAAATATATACATTTATAATCTCTTTGGCAATATCTTAGTCGATGGTGCGTAAGACGCACGACTTTTGCATAGACCGATAAATGTGATCCTAAGAGTAATATATCCTCGGTTCTTTATCCGTCTTGTGGCTCAATTTATTAATAAATAACATGTTCAAGACTGGTTAGTTCGACTACGGGTTGGCGTAATGTGAGATTGTCTGCATTACTAAGAGGTTGTGGAAGTTATTGCACCCACACATTGGCTCATGACATGATTATTGTTTAATGCGTTACTGATGGATATGAGAGGCATGATCTTAATCTTGACATTGTGAGGCATAGTTGTTTTTAATTGACTTATATACTGATCAGGGATGTTGTTTTCTTTTCGCCTTTTTGCTCGGGACGATCAAAAGCTAACGCTCTAAATTGTACCAATAATTATACCTATATTCACCCCGAATTCTGCTCAAAAGAGGATATATAGGCTCGTTATTATATGAAATATTTGTTAAATGCTATGTGAGTGTTTCCAGGATAGTAATTCCGCATCTATGCTATTTTCTAGATGATTTGGTACTATTTTGTCTCGTTTTGCTTGTTTTGTAGGATGTACCGGATCTGGAGCATTGGAGAGTGGATCTGGACTGAAAAGAGTACATTGGGCCAAGTAATTAAAGCCCCAGAAGAAGCCTCCTGAAGAAAAAGGAGAAAAGAAGGCCCGGTAACCCGAAGGCTTGGCCCGGTAAACCGGCGTCTTGTTCGACACGAAATTGATTCTGCCGTATTATCTAAGTCGGTTAGGGTTTTAGAGAGTCTTAAGTAGGCCATTGTATCTAGATAAGGCCGTATTAGCTGATTATTGTATAAGCACTCAACTATATTCAATTACATTATATATTTTGATGAAATAAAGTTTTCTTAAGCTTTGGAGAGTTGTTTTCGGTTTCCTCCCTTCTTCCATCATCTCTAGCTTGAGTAGATCGAGCTTTTTTTTCCATTGTTAAAGGTATGAAGCTTTGAACGTTCCTTTATTGTCTTCAATATGGTAGATCTGTTCGTATTTATGTGTTTTACTTAATCTGCATGTTTAACAACCCCATAATTTACTTATTTTAATCGTACTGAGCAATGTAGATCCAGAAATTAGGAAAAGCCGTCCCCGGTAACCCGGCGGTCTATACTGGTTTACCGGGGCATGTTTTAGAAAACCTAAACATGGATTCACTACAGCTACATTGATCGGCGGGAACCAAGTTAGTAGATCGGTGGTAGGAGAACTCTCTCTTGTATGTTATTGTGGTCAACGTGAAAAATATCGATAGGTATTGTCTCGTGATCGACCTCTCGCAACTTGTGATTTTATTCTTGCAAATCTTAGGATCTTACGCGATCGTCTCCACGTGTGGAGTTTTGTCTCTCACTTGTAATCTTAGGATCTTATGAGACCAAGTGTGGAGTTTTACGGCCATATCTAGATCTCGTCAAAAATTTAAAAGACGGCTTCAAATATTACAAATTCATCCGAATCCGCCGAGAGGATAATATGCGGGAAAATTTTTTTATCGAGATTATCTAATGAAGGAGAGGTCCACAATCCATCTATTATGGTCGAATAACTCTCAGAGCCTGCTGTCAATCGATTCGAAATTATGGATATCGAACCCACAACACCTTGTTGGATCGATGAGATCAAAACCTATATAGATGCAAGGACCTTGCACGTGGACCCAAAGTTAGAGCGTGTGCTTAGTCAAAAAGGCGGTCTTCTATACGATCAGCAACGACATTCTTTGTAGACGATCCTTTGTGAAAACCTTTGCTGCGATGTGTCCGCTAGAGAAAATAAAAGGGATTTTAATAAAGCTATATTAGGGGGTATGTGGGGGCCATCCCGCCAACCGCACACTAACCAAAAGGTAATTCTATCCGGATATTATTTGCCTGAGCTCACCAACGATTCTCAAAAATACGCCAAAGAATGTGACTAAGTGTCAACGGTTCACTAACATACCTCGGCTCCCATCAGTCGAACAGAGTATAGGCGTCTCAGCCATGTCCTTCGACATGTGGGGGATCGATCTTATTGGTCCACGTACAAAAGGGCGGTCCAACTACAAGTACGTCATCGTCGTCGTCGGTTACTTTTTTTTTTGTGGTTAAATGTAAAACTATATTTCACCAAGATATGCAAAATACAAGAGATTACATCCTAAACACAAAAAGGAAACTAAGATATCTCCAATACAATGTTGAAAAGAGGTTAGATTTGTTGATTTCCATAAGCATAAGACCCCTAAGGTTATATGCTAAAAGAAACAACAACCATTAAACACGTAACAACATCCAAGACTGCAAAATGGGGTCATATAAGAGCATAGCTCACGAGCCCTATCCTAGAGTGTATGCATGAAGAAAATGATTTCAAACATCCACAAACAAGAACCTAAATAAATACAAAAAAATATGCAAAACCCTAACATCATGGGGTAAAAATATGATTAGGGAATACGGCCTGCATTATATAACAAATATGAGTTTTTATACAATGCACAACATCACAAATTTTCATTAAAACACCATCAAATTTCTTTACTTCCTTATATGCCATATCCAATATATTCCCACTATGCCGTGTCGTCGTCGATTACTTCACAAAATTGATAGAAGCCAAAGCTCTAGTATAAATTACCTCAAAGGATATCATCTATTTTACGTTGGATCATATATGGACTCTCGTCGGGATTCCTAGAGTAATCGTGTCCTACCATAGCCTCAATTTAGGAGCAAATTCACCGAATGTTGCACTGAATACTATGTGAAACATTGGCAATCCTTAGTATTCTACTTGCAAGGCAATGGTCAAGAAGAAAGTGCGAACAAATAGATCCTCAAGGCCTTGAAAAGAACTTTGGATGAGATGGCCGGAAAATGGGTTGATAAGTTACCCGTGGTCTTATGGTCTTTTCAAACATCACGAAAGACGACAACATGAAACCCCTTTTGCCTTACCTTACGGATCAGAGGCCATGGCATAAGTCGAAATGGCTTTGCCGAGCCCGAAGGTCTCTCATTTCGAGCAAGTCGCTAATGAACATAACATACAAATTGACCTCGATCTAGCGGAGGATTGGTGGATACAAGCTTATAGCCGACTAGTGAACTATAAGAAATATGCTAAACGACATCACGATAAACGAATCCGAAACCATTTCTTTGAAGTAGGTGACTTCGTTCTCCGCAAAAGGGTAGCATAAGGCCGAATAAAGGAAAATTATCAACAAACTAGGATGGTCCTTTTCAGATCACAAGAGATATAAAAAGGGAACCTAAGTTGTTAGAGATAAAAACGGTCTCGAGTACAACCGACCCTGGCATGCAGACAACCTAAAGAGATATTATATGTAAAATTAGGAAAGTTTAGGGCAAGCACTCTCGTTCTTCAACTACAGTGGCTCTACTTTTTTCTTTGTTCTAGAACTCGCCTCACTATAAGTGAAGGATTGAGCTATCTTTTGTATTTTTCATTACCTTGTTTCTAGTTACCCAATCCGCCCACTGAAGCTGACCGGGGCTAATAAAAAGCCAAAATCTTGTTTTCATTTATCTTATATGGCTTACATTAAGATATTGTCATTTATGAATATCGGCCTCGACAATTAATTTAAACAACTTGCTAGCTCAACCGATCCCAATCTTGTCTAAAACAATGGGCCCGCACATAGAAATTTTTGATCAATTTTAATGAGGACGAGAAATAAACGTGAAATAGTCATAAATTCATTACAAAGGATTATTTCACAAAGAAGAAAAACAAGAGCTGTTACATAAATCCTTAAACATCAGGAACCTACTCATCACTGACTAGAAGAATCAATGTTGGATGAAGAGGCTTATGGAACGAATTCCAATACGATGCGCCGCCTAGGAAGATACTCATCCATGCGGCAAGACGGAACCGCGGAGGAATGGAAGAAATCAACCAAGCAAAAGGAATGGAATGACCAAAGTCCATAGCACTAGCAAAGTTGACGGCTTGATTTGAATCAAAACGCCCCAATTGACATTCAAACCTACTTTAGTAATGGCATGGAGAAGGACGACCTTGTCCTCAGTAATGTCTTCAAAATCATCAGACGGGATGACAAGGGAATTGATGAACCGTTTCCATGCCCGGGAACCTTTTGACAACTCAAAAGAAACTCCCTTCAAACTAGTTGACCATTGACCCGTGAATAAAGCCGCATCATTAAGATCCAAAAGTACCGGCACAAACACGGGAAGGTGAAGGGCTTTGCAAGCCATATCATCACGGAGATCCCAAAGTGCCTCAGAGAAGGGTAAAACTATAGAGTAGTTGGATCAAACCCATGAAGGTGGAAAAAGTTGATGATTACCAATCACGGATATAGGGCAATGTAAACGGAACAAAAACACCACGGAGGGAGACAAAAGTGGTGCCTTCCACAAAATCTCAGTGCTTGATATGGAGTTTGAGCACTGATTTCTGTGTTGATCTCTAGATGTTTCTTTTAAGTACAGATAGAAGGCTTTTTAAATGGACATAGTTTTTGCTTGTTTCTTATCAGATTCAATCATTGTTTTTTTTGTCTGTCAATGCCTTCTATTTACAGCCTTGATAATCCTTGATTTGAATTTCCATCCATTGGCTATTTAATGTGGAGAATAATCCTTGATTTAATTCTTGATTCCCCCTTAATTATATTC
This sequence comes from Gentiana straminea, assembly GCA_036785695.1. Lineage (NCBI taxonomy): Eukaryota > Viridiplantae > Streptophyta > Magnoliopsida > Gentianales > Gentianaceae > Gentiana > Gentiana straminea. Next base: position 4,077,401 of record JAVUPR010000224.1, on the reverse strand, counting down.
TGCTTGATTTCAGTGATCGGATTTTTCTTCAAACATTTATCAGAAAATCCGTCCTTGATTGATCCTCAAATGATTGTGGATTTAATGCTTGATCTTAATCATTTGATATCTGAACAAGTAAAGTTTACATGGACGTTCCCTGAATGGTTAAGTGATCCTTATGACTTTGCTGTTTAGATCTTCCATCACTGCTTTGTCTTTACTCAACCGATAATCAGTTTGCTTTGCCGGTTTACTGCTCTGTTACTTTCTTTGATCACATGTACTTTTTGTACTTCAATGATCCTTGATTTGGGTGAGATCAGTGTACACCATATTTGAAAATGTACTTCATCATTTAAATTATAACTTAGACTTACCCAAGGTCATCACAGACTTCCTTGGTTATAAGTCAGACCATAATGTCTTCATGCTTCTATGCTGGTACTTGGCTGGCTTCACTCTGCTGAATATCTGTTTTAATTCGCCATCCTACCAACTAGTACAATACTTGTCTGACTCAACTAATACAACATGTCAGACTCTAAGTAAAGACTTATACAGAGAATTTTAACTTATTTCAGGCTTATTATAACAGCAAGTATGGCCATCATCAAAACGTAATAAAATGTCACTAACAATTTCCCCCTTTTTGATGATGCCAAAACCCTCATAAGCCTGAATATAAGTATACCAAATTTTTGATAATAATCAACAGAGTTAAACTCAAATTTTATTCATCCATTCAATGGTAATAAGAAATGTAAGTTCTAAACATATACAGAGTGCTATAATTATATTTTACTCAATTCTGCTTTGTACCTCTTGAACTTTGAGGTCTGGACCTCCTCCATATCTTTCCCATTGATTTCTGGAAACTTCCACTTCTAGTATGCCATAGTAGTATACTCAGAGACTCCCTGAAATATCCTCTTGTCAATGAGTTTGTGAAAATTAGACATAGTCTCATTCACCCTGGGTTCTCCAAAGTATTTTTCAAGTCTATCCTTAGCTTCAGCAATGTGTGAGTCAGCAAACTTGGGATTCTTGAACAGACCCCATTGTTCTTGTCGGTATATTTTCCCCAAAGGGTTGAAGAATTTTACCATGTTGTTGAAGTCTTCTTATTGTTCACTAGGTAAATCTTCTAGTCCTTTTGTAGAGAGGGGTATGGCTATACTTGGTCTGCTGGTTGAGTCAGATCCAGTATTTTTCTTAAGCGATGCATGATGTCTCTTAACGTCATTGTAAATTCAGGCCATATCAATTCTCATCCTCTCATCCTGATAGCTTAACCTGCCCATGCTTTATCTGAAATTTGATTTGGATACAAACCGTCTTGGACTCTGAAGAACTCTCTTACATTATCTAGTACTTCAGCATCATATTCTTCCCTGTTTCTGTGAGTACGGAATGTTCTTTTCTCACCTGTACATCTAGTGCTGCTCCTACCTCTGCTAGTGCTGAATCTGTGTTGGCTTGCTGATCCCTTTTGTTGACTAGATCTTGGTTTTTGTTGTCTTCCTGATCTATCTCTATCATCATCTCTTCTTTGGAAGGAATGAGGAAATCCTATGCAAGGATCATTTGAGGCTTTTTCCCTTTCCTCTCTACCTTTCTTTAGCTGTTCTTCAGCTTCATTTTGGATTCTCAGTTCTCTGTCTCTTGCTCTTAGCTGTTCCTTAGTGAAAATTGAGGGTCTTACTATGGATCCTTCAGCTTCAGGCTTATCATTTCATTCCCCCTTTTTGGCAGCATCATTCCTTTGTTGTAATAGGATGCTATTGGTGGCTTCAGCTGTACCAATCAGAGTATCCAGTTTGAATTCAATAGATGTGAATATTTTGTCATGATGAGTCAGCTTCTCGGTTACACATCAAAATCTGGTGCGAAAGGCAAGTGCCATGGACTCATTTTCTTGAGAAATGTGTTGTCTGATTCTTGCAAGATTTTTGGTGATATTGAGGTTGAACTGTTTCATCAAGTCACCTTGTCTTTGCACAACAATGTTTTGTGCATTAATGTACTCAAAAACAGCCTGAAATCTTTTCTCTGTGGAGTGGCATTCATCTTTAAATGCCATAGTCATAGATCTGAGATACATTGCTTGTTATTCCTGTTCCTCAGCCAACAAGGCTGCTGCCTTTTCAAATGTCTCATTAGATATGCCAGTGTTCAGTTGAGTAAACTTGTGATGGATATCAGCTGATTCTGGCTCAGTTTGCTGTCCTCTGTCTTGGAGATGCACAGTTAGAGGTACCTCAACTGAGTCTTGGTGTTGTGCTGTTGGTTGAGTAACATCTACACCAGCTTCTACTTCTTTAAGTACTTGGGTAGATGTTATTTCTAGAGTAACATGTGCTCTTGTTCCCCCTTGCTCAATGTCGGCAATTGTCTTGACTAGAGTGCCAGTAGTTGAGCCAGTGTCTAACACTATTGTTGGTTCAACTGCAGTGTCAACTGAAAGTTGTGGAGCATGTGAAGGCTGTGGGACCGGCTCAGTCATCTTGTCGGCTTCCATAGTCTACTGATCATTTTGTGGTGCTGATGAAGGTGCCTTAGCTGGTGGGGTATTCTGTGCGGATCCTTGTGGCTGTAGGAATGAGCTTAGGAGTATGTTGTCATCAATTGCATCAGCTGATTGTTCAAGCTCTTTTTCTTGTCCATCATCACCATGAGGATCATTGCCACTATCATCATTATGATCATCACCATCATCATTATCATGGTCATCTCCATCATCCTCCGAGTCGCCACTATATTTGTCAGAGATCTGGGGCTGTTTTGATTTTGCCGCATCAACCATGTCCCAGAGTGGGGATTCATCAAGTACACCAACCAGGGTTGTGATCCCCAGAAAATCAAAGAGCCAAGCTTCTTCAGCAAGCATGTGGTTTGAATCCTGAAGCTGAATCTGGAATCATCCTCTTTCCATTCAAGATAGGCTACAATTCTATCATCAATATCATTGGAAGATTTCTGAGCTGGTTGTTCTGGAGTCTCCTCATCATCTCCAGTTCCTCCTGCAACTTCCTTATTTTCAAGTTGGTCATCCTCATTACTATTTTCTTCCTCTTGTTGTTCTGCCTCTTATTCTAATTCCTCTTCTTCTTCTTCATCTATTAGTGTTTCTGCTAGGTTGTTTTCTCTTCCTTCCTCCTGCTTTCTTTTTCTGTTTGACATAGGTAAACATGACTTTGGATTCATGTAATTTATAGAATTTGATTACCGGTACTTCCAGGCATTGCATGAGATAGTGGAGTTGAATTTCATAGGATTTCTTGATCCAGAAGATCCCTTTTTTCTTCTTCCCTTTGGCAAGACCCTTTTTCTCGGCATTTACCTCACTTTGGATCCGTTATTTGAGTCTTTGGAAGATGTAATTTGCCAAATTAAACTCCAAACTGTTATAGTTGATTCCCATAAGATGCATTCGAACCTCTGTCATGGCATTGTTTGCCCCTAGCTTGCCTTCAATTGTTTTACCGATTAGAGCAATAAATTCATTGAAGGGTTTCTTTAAAGCAGATCTGAGACAGTTAAGTTTCTTAGAACATGGGGTTGCCGTTTTGGCATTTGTTACCCAGTGGTCATCCAAGTTTTGTGGTACCAAGGCTACTTTTGTTTGATCCTTATTCGAGAGTTTGAGTTGTTTGCGAATTACTTTTGCTGTAATGACCACTTTTGTACCATTGACAGATGTTACGATCCTGTCTTCACCCATTTCGTCTCCTTCTTCAGCAAGGAGTCCAGAACTTAGCAGATTTCAAGAAGGAGATAAGGTTTTCATAACAAACATCTTTGATAGGTGGGTTAAGGAAGGTTAGTAATCCCAGATTTTTGCACCCAACTCCCAATCTTTTTGCTTCTTCATCATTTCCGCATTGCTTTAAGTAGTGTTCTTCTTGAAAGAACGATCAAGTGGCAATCAATTTCTCATATTGTTTTCCAGTTTGAGTATTTGAAAAGGATGAAGTCATTATTTGAATGAATTTGAGATTTTTTGAAAAAGCTTTCATTTGCAGAGAGAGTAGTGTTTATGATTTGCAAGAGAGCGTAAAGATTTCTGAAAAATCTCTAAGTGTAGTTTAAATAGGATGATTTTTGGTAGTGTGAACACGGTTGAATATGGAAGGATTTTGTGACGTAATGGCGTGATTTTATTTATATAAATCACGGTATTTGAGTGTAGTGGGGGAGTGGATTGTGGAAAGTAATGATAAATCGCATGAATCGAGGCGTTTGTAATTTATAAAATAATATAGTTACCTCCACGATTAAAAATTGATCTTCACGTGTATAATCTTACACAGTATAATCCTCCATAACTTCTTGATTTTCCGCGTGTATAAAACTGATTTAGTTCACAATTTAGTTTGTTGTTTACTCCAATGTATAGTTTGGTGGAGTGACTTGGCTAGTCACTGGACCGGTGAAGTGACTTCTTTATTGAGCTGCTGTATACAACTGTTCCTAACAATCAGTGCAGTTAACTTTGCTGGTGAAGTTACTTAGCAGATTACTCCATTTAGCTGCTCCTTAGTACTTAGTCAATTTCTATCATTCCCAACTCAGTTCTCAACTTGTTGAATCTGTCATGACTGAGTGGTTTTGTGAAAATGTCAGCCAATTGATCTTCAGTAGGTATGTATCTTAGAATAACATCTCCTTTTTCAACATGATCTCTGATAAAGTGATGTCTTACATCAATATACTTTGTTCTTGAAAGCAATACTGGATTTTCAGTAATAGATATTACACTTGTGTTATCACACATAATTGGAATTGTCTTCTCCTCCATTCCATAATCCCTTAGTTGTTGTCTGATCCATAGTACTTGTGCACAACAACTGCATGCTGCTATATATTCTGCTTCAGCTTTGTTGATATGGATATAGAGTTTTCCTTTTTGCTGAACTATGATACTAGTCTGCTGCCTAGCATTTGACAGGTTGCAAAGGTGCTATTTCTATCTATCTTGCATCCAGCATAGTCAGAGTCTAAATATGATATCAACTTGAATCATCCATCTTTTGGATACCAAATTCCAACATGATGGTGTTTTTCAGGTATTTTATTATTCTTTTGATTGCTAGAAGGTGTGATTCTTTTGGTTGAGCTTGAAATCTTCCATATACTCCTACTGCAAAATGTTATATCAGGCCTGCTTGTAGTTACATATAGTAAGGATCCAATGATTCCTCTATAAAGTTTCTGATCGACATCCTTTCCACTTTCATATTTTCCAAGAATAACTCTTGCACACATTGGTGTATTACATGTGCCACTTGTGTCCATACCATACTTGTGTATCAAGTATTTTGTGTAGTTGGCTTGTTTAATAAAAATGCCATCTTTCATTTGCTTTACTTGTAGTCCAAGAAAGTAGTTCAATTCTCCCATCATGCTCATCTGAAATTTTCTTTTCATTAAGTTTGCAAATTTCTCACATAGCTTCTCATCTTCTAATCCAAAGATAATATCATCAACATAGATTTGGACTAACAAGGTGCTTGTTCCTTCCTCTAGCTTGAAGAGAGTCTTATCAATAGTTCATTTGTTGAACCCATTGTTGATCAAGAATTGTGATAATGTCTCATACCAGGCTCTGAGTGCCTGTTTCAGTCCATAAAGTGCCTTTTTGAGCTTGTATACTTTATCTTCTTTCCTTTTGAGTTGAAAGCCAGGAGGTTGTTCCACATATACTTCTTCTTCCAGAAGTCCATTCAGAAATGCACTTTTGACATCCATTTGGTAAACTTTGAAGTCTTTATAGGCTGCAAAGGCTAGAAAGAGTCTGATTGCTTCCAATCATGCTACTGGGGCAAAGGTTTCATCATAATCTATTCCTTCTGCTTGAGAGTGGCCTTTTGCAACTAGCCTTGCTCTGTTTCCGACAACTGTCCCTTCTTCATCCATCTTGTTTATGAATACCCATTTTGTTCCAATGATGTTGCCTATGTCCGTCCGTCAACAAGTTCCCAGACCTCATTTCTTTCAAATTCATTTAGTTCTTCTTGCATGGCTGTAATCCAATCAGCATCTTGGATTGCATTATCTATTGTTTTGGGTTCCACTTGTGATAGGAAGCATGTTAGCATGTTCTCCAGTTGTCTTCTGGTTCTGAATCCTATGTGAATGCCTCCAATGACATGATCTTCAGGATGGTCTCTCAGCCAGTTGAGGTCAGGTTGAAGCTGCTCTTGACTTGGTGCTTCCACAACTTCAGTTTGTGCATCAGCTTCATGTTCTTGTGTTGGTGTCTTTTGTATTGTGCTGACTTCTGACTCATCTTGATTTCCAAAATTGTGATTCAGAATGGTAGTTGGTACTGTTGTATTCATATAAACCTGTCTTTGACTTGCTTCTTCTTCAAGTTCTTGAAAGCTTTCACCATTTGTGTTTGGTTCATCAAAGACTACATGAATTGATTCTTCAATCACCAAAGTTCTTTTGTTGAGTACTCTGAAAGCTTGGCTAGTGTCTGAGTATCCCATAAAGATTGCTTCATCAACTTTTTCATCAAAAGTATGCAGTTAATTCCTATTAAAAACAAAACATTTAAATCCAAACATAGCAAATGTGAGATGTTAGGTTTTCTTCTATTCCATATTTCATATGGAGTCTTTCTATGATGTTATAAGATTGATCTATTTTGACTATAGCATGTTGTATTTGCTGCTTCAGGCCAAAACTCTTTGGTAGGCATGCTTCTGCAATCATTGTTCTGACTGCTTCTTTGGTTGTCCTGTTTCTTCTTTCTGCTACACCATTTTGTTGTGGAGTCCCTGCTGCTGATAGTTGATGCAATGCTCCATTTTCTTCACAATAAGTTCTGATAATTTCATTTAGAAACTTTGTGCCTCTATCTGATCTGATCTTGATGATCTTCAGTTTCTTTTCATTTTCAATTCTTCTTAACAAATCCGGCAGTTTTTTAAGTGTCTCTCTTTTCTTGTTCATGAATATGGTCTAGGTGAATTTGGAAAATTCATCCACCACTACTAGAGTGTATTTCTTTCCACTTACACTGACTGGTGTGACTGGTCCAAAAAGATCCATATACAATAGATGTAAGATTCTTGTGTTGATGGATAGGTCTTTGACTTGAAAGAGCTTTTGATTTGCTTCCCTTTTTGACATGCATCACATAGACTTTCCTTTTTGAATCTGATCTCCGGTAAGCCTTCAACTAACTTGTTCTTTGACAGTGTGTTGATTGGTTTGAAGTTGAGATGATTTAATCTCCTGTGTCAAATCCAGCTAGTTGATTGTTTACTTTTGACAAGCAAACATGTTTCTTCTCTTGTTGTCTTCCAATCTACTACATACATGTTATATTCTCTTCTTCCTGCAAGTACAACTGTGTTGGTTTGGCTGTGAATCACTTTTCATCCTTCCTTGTTGAAGTGCACATTGTAGCCTTTGTCACAGAATTGAATGATACTTAGCAAATTGAAGTTTAGTCCTTTAAAATAGTCTACATTTTGAATTTTCAAGCTGTTTTTGAGCATTATGCCTTCTCCCTTAATTTTTCCTGGGTTTTCTTTGCCTCCAAATGTTACTTTGGGTCCTTCAAAAGCTGTAAAATCATTCAACCATCTCTTATTCCCTGTCATTTGTCTGGAACACCCACTATCCATGTACCAGACATCCTACAAAAGAAGTTAAGTATGCTTAGGTACCCAACACTGTTTAGGTCCAAGCCTGTTAGCAGTCACGCCTCCAACTCCAAGTGTATATCCAAAGGATCTTCTTTTTGGATAATTGAAGTCATCAACTTCATATCTATAATGCATGGCAGAATAGCTTATAATATTTCTACTAAAGGTATTCTAATACATTTCTCTATTTTTTGGTGCATTTGCATCCTTTTTCACTCTCCAATATGCAGGAGGAAACTTGTTTTCATGTTGCTTCTTGTGTCTAGGAATGTGCCTTGGTTGGTTTTTCTTACGCACAAGATGCATAGCATGAAATGGTTTCTTCTTGTATTTTGGGGGTGCAACATTCCAATCATCCTCAAAGAGGTAAAGTCTTCCCTTACCTTTCTAAAATCCTTTGCTTTTACTTGGATAGATTGATGATTTGTTCTGTTGATTCACTACACTAGGTTTTGACTTCATCAGTACAGGATGAGTGGTTGAAACTTTGGTTGGTTCTTTTCTGAATTTTGGTCTAGTCTTGGTCCTGGATTCAGAATTTGTGTTGTCTATTGTTTCTATTTTCATCCTGACTGTTGTAGCCAAGACCAGATCTGGATCCAAACCTTTTTAGGGGTTTGTAAGTTGGTGCACTAAGTGGTGTAGTTAACTGGTAGGGAGGTTTTCTCAGCTGGTCTTTCCACACCAGATGTATGTACATCTGCTGTTTGTTGATCAGGTGAGTTTGCTTCCTTACTTGTTTGTTCAGATTTTAGTTCATCCAGCTCTTTCTTTAGCCATTTATTTTCCTCTCTTAGATTCTCACACTCCTGTTCTAGAATTGCATGATTCATCTCAATTTTTTCAAATTTACTCATGAGATTTTGGATTAGGTTTGCAGAATCTAATAGGAGAATAGAGGATTGTGCAGTGTCATATGAGGATGCCTTTGATGATGAATATGAACTAGAAGTTACCTCTGTTTCATTTGATTCTTTAGCCATAGGGCAGAAGTAAGCCTTTTTCATTGTCTGAGCTGTCAGCTTCATCATCATCAGAATCATTTTCATATGATTCTTCATTCCTTTCACTGCTGGTTTCATCTTTGAATGCCTTCTTACTCTTTCTCTTTTCAGTTGTCTTGTACTTCTTCTAATCCTCATCTTTGTCTTTTTCTTCAGGACCATCAGCCTTGAAATGACCTTTCTTCTTACAGTTTAAGCATTTGTATTCATCATCCTTTTTCTTCATGTCTTTGCTTGAGCTTGACTTCTTGTTTGATGATGAACCTCCTTTGAATTGCTTCTTCTTGCTAAACCTGTCAAAACGTTTAACCAGTAAAGCTACCAGTTCCTTCTGCTCCTGTGTCTCTTTTCTTGCATCAGTTGTTTTGCTTTGCTGCGGTGCTACCAGTGCACTGGCCTTGTGTGTCTCTGCTGGTGTACTGTCTTCACCGTTCAACTCAAATTCATGAGCATTTAATTGAGACAACAGAGTCATGGTTTCAGTGTTTGCAAGATTTTTTGTCCCTCTGATTCCTGATGTGATGATCTTCCATCTCTCAGGTAAGCATCTCAAGATTTTTAGACAGACTTCCTTCTATGGATATGTATGTCCAAGCTGCTGCAGTTCACTGATGATGCTTGAAAATCTATTGTCCATTTGATCAATGGATTCACCAGTCTTCATTTTGAAGTTCTCAAATTTCTGTCTAGCAACAGATAATTTGTTCTCTTTAACTGCTTCTGATCCTTCATTAATCATTGTTAATTTGTCCCACATCTCCTTTGATGTTTTGCAATCTTTGATCCTCATGAACATGTTACTGTCTAGAGTCTTAGAGATCATGTCTTTTGCAACAAAGTCTAGAATTTCTCTTCTCCTGTCATCCTTGGTCCAATCTTTCTTGAGTTTATCTATTTCTTTTCCTTGATCTGCTCCTGTGGTTATCACAATTGTGATCTTAATTGGGCCATCATTGATTACATCCAGCATCTCCTCATGAGATGCTGCAAGATGAGACAACATCCTTATTTTATATTCATGAAAATTATTAACATTGAATACAGGTACCTTTGACATAAAATTTGAGGAATCCATAAGTACAAATAAGAGATATATATAGAAAGCATAAATTTGAAAACTACTTTGAAAATATGTGATATGCTTGTTACCAAAAATTAGATCTGAATAGGTTCTGATACTAGGAACACTACTCTGATACCAATTGTTGGTCCCACAGAAGGGTAAAACTATAGTCAGAGAGGGGTGAATGACTATAGTGAAGTTTCAAAAACTTTTCTTATATTTAATAGCTTTTGGGAAGCGGATAAGTCCCTTCTTTAAATGTTCGTTCAGAGTAGATTATTCAATCACAGAAATAGATTATGCAATGAAATAAAGTACTGGAAGGTAAATTGCTGAAAGTAAATAGACACAAAGGTTTATAGTGGTTAAGGGTGGTATAATCCCTTAATCCAGTCTTCTCCTTTGATGATTGGAGGAATTCAATACTGTTTTCACAGATACAATAGCACGATTGTCCTTGACTACACAAGCTTCACAATCTACAAGACTATCACTCCCTGGCTTCAAAAGCTTCAGTGACTCAGTCTCTATCACTGCTCTCAGAGAACAAATCTTTCAGCAGCTATCACAAAGGTTGCAACTCCTTCTTTAGATTCCTCAGATTCAATTGCCTTAGTTGATGTGAATTGGATTCACAGACTTGTGATCAATCTCAGTGCTTGATATGGATTTTGTGCTCTGATTTCTAAGTTGATCTCTAGATGTTTCTTTTAAGTACAGATAGAAGACTTTCCAAATTGAGAGAGTTTTTGCTTGTTTCTTATCAGATTCAATCATTGTTTTTCTTGTCTGTCAATGCCTTCTATTTACAGCCTTGATAATCCTTGATTTGAATTTCCGTCCGTTGGCTACTTAATGTGGAGAATAATCCTTGATTTAATTCTTGATTCCCCCTTTAATTATATTCTCCTTGATTTCAGTGATCGGATATTTCTTCAAACATTTATCAGAAAATCCATCCCTGATTGATCCTCAATTGATTGTGCATTTAATGCTTGATCTTCATCATTTGAAATCTGAACAAGTAAAGTTTACTTGGCCGTTCCCTGAATGGTTAAGTGATCCTTCTGAATTTGCTGTTTAGATTTTCCTTCACTGCTTTGTCTTTACTCAGCCGATAGTCAGTTTACTTTGCCAGTTTACTGCTCTGTTACTTTCTTTTATATTTCAGGTACTTTTTGTACTTCACTGATCCTTGATTTGGGTTAGATCAGTGTACACCATATTTGACAATGTACTTCATCATTTGAATTATAACTTAGACTTATCCAAGGTCATCACAAACTTCCTTGGTTATAATTCAGACCATAATGTCTTCATGCTTCTCTGCTGGTACTTGGTTGTCCTCACTCTACCGAGTATCTGTTTTACTTCGCCATCCTACCAACTAATACAATCCTTGTCTGACTCAACTTATTCAACATGTCAGACTCTATGTAAATACTTATACAGAGAATTCGAACTTATCTCGGGCTTGCTATAACAGCTAGTATGGCCATCATCAAAACATAATAAAATGTTCCTAATAGATGCAATTTCTGACAAAACTGCATAAAATTCACGCACCAAAGTGACGTTGATCCGGCCATGAGGTGTTGCAACAAAATTCCCCCACCCGAATAAAGCAACACAAAGCCTAGAACCTCCTTTAATATTACGCACATTCAGCCCTTTCTCCACCAGAAAGGGGCAACGGTTGAAATACAACCAGAAATTAGCACGAGCAATACGAGACGCCGTGTTAAAGAAAGATACTGTGGAATTAGGTGAAGAAGAATACATGATGGTAAAAGAACAAAAGAGATGAAGTGAGGAGGTTTTGTTTGATGGGGAAGTTTTGAATTATGTAGGTGTTGGACATATTTTAAGTTTTAATGATGAGTGACAGACTAGCTGTTATAGAGCAAAGGCAAAAAGGAGTCTAGATCAAATGTATAGGTTTATTAGAGTTTGATCATTGTATAGGTTTGATCAAACAAGCATTGTAATTAGGTCAGCTGACTATATCAGCAGACCTGTCTAGGTTAGTAGGGTAACTAGGTCAGTAGACTAGTTAGGAACCTACTGAAGACTGAAGGCTGAGGGTACAAAGTCAGTTATTGAAGGCTAAGGGAACAAACATAGTATTTAAAGTCATGGATATGGAATCAGAATTTAGGAAAGTCTGTGATGACCTAAACTGATTACATATACCTTGTGTACAAGGTCTAAGTTCCATATGTTAAGTGGTGATTGGAACTTAGTTATAATCAAAATAGTGTACTCTAACTTCATAATAAAAAGTTAGATGAAAAGCAAGAATATCTTATTTGCCTTATAAGATATGGAATGGAAGCAAACCAAATATATCTTATTTCCATCCATTTGGAAGCAAGTGTTTTATTTTACATCATAAGGCGCAATTGAAGACATTCCAACCAAAATCAGATGAATGAATCTTTTTGGGATATTCTTCTGCCAGCAAGGCAGTCAGGGTATTGAACAAAAGGATATTGAAACATGAAGCATGAATACATGTTGTATTTGATGAACCAAAGTTCACTGGAATGGAAGATGAGATTTCAGGAACCTGCTGAAAATCTCCAAGTCCCTGATCCAGAATGTGTTGATGTTTTGGAAAGGGTAAATGACTTAAAAGTCTCTGACTCTGCCCCTGCTGAAGAACCTGCTGGTAACACTACAGATGCAACAACAGATGCAGTTCAAGGATCTGCTGAACCCCCTACTGAAGTAACATCAGAGCCTACTGAAGATGAAGCTCCTGTAAATCAAACTAATCAAGATTTACAATGGTTGAAGGACCACCCTGCTGAACAAGTTATTGGTAATACACAGCAAGGTGTAAGAACTAGAAGACAATTGGAAGCAATGTTTACTTGTTTTCTATCTTAAATGGAGCCTAATGTTGTTGAAGAAGCAATATCTGATCCGGATTGGATAACTGCTATGCAAGAAGAATTGAATGAATTTGAAAGAAATCAAGTTTGGACACTAGTGGAATGGCCTAATCATGCAAACATAATTTGAACTAAATGGGTATACAGAAACAAATTGGATGAATCTGGTACCATTGTAAGGAATAAGGCCAGACTAGTAGCAAAAGGCTATTCTCAAGATGAAGGAAAAGATTTTGGAAGCTATAAGATTGTTTTTGGCATACACTGCTTACAAAAACTTCAATGTATACCAGATGAAGGTCAAAAGTGCATTTTTAAATAGCATTCAAGAGGAGGAAGTTTATGTTTAGCAAAATCCTAGTTTTGAAGTTAAAGATCAAGAAGATAAAGTGCACTTTATGGTTTGAAACAAGCACCAAGAGCATGGTATGAAACCCTATCTCAATTCTTGGTGACAATGGTTTTACCAAAGGTACCATTGATAAGACTCTTTTCAGAATCAATGAAGGGGACAACACCCTGCTGGTACAGATTTATGTTTATAACATAATTTTTGGTTCAGAAAATGATTTCCTATGTGAAAAGTTTGCTAATCTCATGAAAAGCATGTTCCAAATGAGTATGATGGGAGAAATGAACTACTTCTTGGGATTACAACTCAAACAAATGAAGGATGAAATCTTCATTCATCAAACTAAATATACCAAGGAGTTGCTGAAGAAGTTTGGAATGGAAAATAGCACCAAGGTATCAACTCCTGTGAGTACTAACATCAGATTGGATGAAGATAAAGAAGGCAAAGATGTTGATCAGAATTTACAAAGAAGGATGAAAGGCAGTCTGCTATACCTCATTGCCAGCAGACCTGATATATCGTTTGTTGTAGGTGTTTGTGCAAGATTTCAATCAAAACCAAAGGAAAGCCACTTAGCTGCAGTCAAAAGGATTTTTAAGTATCTAAAAGAGACATTGGGAGTAGGGATATGGTATTCAAAAGATGGAAGCTTCAAAGTTATATCATACTTAGACTCTGATTATGTAGGATGCAAAATTGATAGAAAAAGCACCACATGAACTTGTCAGTTAATGGGAAATGGACTTGTTTCCTTGTTCAGCAAGAAACAGAATTCGGTATTAACTGCCACTGCTTTGAAGCTGAATATATTGCTGCTGGAAGCTACTGTTCACAAATACTATGGTTAAGACAACAATTGAGGATTATGGAATTGAAGAAAGAGAAATTCCTATATTGTGTCACAACACAAGTGCAATTGAAATCACAGAAAACCCTGTTTTGCACTCAAGAACCAAGCACATTGATGTGAGACATCATTTTATAAGAGATCATGTTGATAAGAAAGATGTGGTGGTTCTTTACATCCCTACTGAAGATCAACTTGCTGATATATTTACAAAACCTTTGGAAAGTGAAAGATTTGCTAATTTAAGAACTGAACTTGGCATCATAAAAGGTTACTGGTATTCCTCTAATTAGTAGTGTACTGGAATTCACCAAGGGGATCAGTCTTTTCTATGTTGGGTGAGCTCACTAAGCAGATTAGTCATTGGTAATTCCATGTACTTAAATAAGTTTGGACAATTGAGCAAATGAAGTTGCCTAGGGGATTGGTCTTTGTCATGTTGGGTTTTTTACTTGACAGATCAGTCATTGGTATTAAACTTCATATTGTATTATCAGTTGGACAAAATAAGTGTGTATGAAGATCAGTAGAGTAACTCATAAGCAGGCTACTGAGCCATCTTTGTCAGTAGGTTGCTGAGCCAACTTTACTGAAGACCAAGTCTGCTGAAGTATACGTTACAAGACAGTCAAACTTAAATGAAAGTCAACAGTAATTGGATATTATTCTTATCCTTTATAACTGCGGTTACAATATTGAACGGTTACAATGTTAGGAACATTTTATTATGTTTTGATGATGGCCATACTAGCCGTTATAGCAAGCCTGAAATAAGTTAGAATTCTCTGTATAAGTGTTTACTTAGAGTCTGACATGTTGTATAAGTTGAGTCAGACAAGTATTGTACTAGTTGGTAGGACGGCAAAGCAAAAACAGATATTCGGCAAAGGAAAGCCAGCCAAGCACCAGCAGAGAAGAAATAAGGCATTATGATCTGACTTATAACCAAGGAAGTCTGTGATGACCTTGGATAAGTCTAAGTTATGTTTTAAATGATAAAACTCAAATGTTCAAGTATGGTGTACACTGGTCTCACTCAAATCAAGGATCAGTGAAGTTCAAAGACTCTCCAAATACTAGAACAAAGAAGGAAACAGTGAATCGGCTGAGTACACTGACTTTCGGCAAAGAGAACAGCAAAGAAAGAATGAACGGCTAAGTCAGAAGGCTCACTCTACCGTTCTAAAAGCGGCGAAGAGACATTCACAAGATCAAATTTGATATACGATGAAGATTCAGAAGATCATGCATTAAATGCACAATCATTAAAGGATCAATCAAGGACGGATTTTCTGCTATACGTTTGAAGAAAGAATCCGATCACTGAAATCAAGGAGAATACAATTAAGGGGGAATCAAGAATGAAATCAAGGATTATTCCCTCATTAATATAGCCAACGGACGGAATTTCAAAAACCAAGGTTATTCAAGGCTATAAATAGAAGGCATTGACAGAAAAAGATATAACGATTCAAAAAAAAAAGAAAGAAAGCAGAAACTCTGTCAATTTGAAAAACCTTCTCTCTGAACATACAAGGACACAACTAGTGATCAACTCAAATATCAGAACTGCAAAGTCATATTCATAACTGAGATTGATCAAGCAAGTGTGTGAATCACATTCACATCAATCTGAAGCAATTGAATCAGAGGCAATCTGAGAAGGAGTTGAATCTGTGATAGCTGTTGAAGGATTTTGATCTCAAGGAGCAGCAAAAGGAAGACTGAATCACTGAAGCTGTTGCGTTCAAGGAGTGATAGTCTTGTAGATTGTGAAGCTTGGGAAGCCAAGGACAATCATACTATTGTATCTGTGAAAACAATAGTGAATTCCTCCAATCATCACGGGAGAAGAGTGGATTAAGGGATTACACCACCACGAACCACTATAAGCCTTGTGTTAATTTAATTTCGCAATTTACTTTACAACATTCATTCAATTTGCATACATCATAATTTGCATCTGTGACTGTCTAAACCGATTTGAAAACAATATAGTAAGAAGGGACTTATCCGCTGCCCAAAAGCTTTTAACTAGAAGAAGAAAAGTTTTTGAAACTCCACTATAGTCATTCACCCCCCCTATGACTATAGTTTCACCCTTCTCTGGGACCAACAATTGGTATCGGAGCAGTGTTCCTAGTATCGAACTTTGTTCGGATCTAATTTACGGTAACAAGGAGATCACATATTTTCAAAGCAGTTTTCAAATCTGAGTTTTCCATTCACTGTCATTTATATATTCAATTATACTGATGGATTCCTCAAACTTCTTATCAAAAGTACCTGTTTTTAATGTCAATATTTTTGATGAATATAAAATAAGAATGTTATCTCATCTTGCAGCAACTCATGATGAAATGCTGGATGTAGTCAACGACGGCCCAATCATGATCACTACTGTGGTTGGCACAGGAGCAGATCAAGGAAAGGAGATAAACAAACCCAAGAAAGATTGGACCAAAGATGACAGGAGAAGAGCAAACCTAGACTTTGTAGCAAAAGATATGATCTTAAAGACTCTAGACAGCAACATGTTCATGAGAATAAAGGATTGCAAAACAGCAAAGGAGATGTGGGACAAGCTGGCACTAATCAATGAAGGATCTGAAGCAGTTAAAGAAAATAAACTATCTGTTGCAAAATAGAAGTTTGAAAATTTCAAGATGAAGGCAGGGGAATCCATTGATCAAATGGACAACAGATTCTCAAGCATCATCAGTGAACTGCAACAGCTTGGTCACACATATCCCCAAAAAGAAGTATGCTTGAAGATCTTGAGAGGACTACCTGAAAGATGGAAGATCATAACATCAGTAATCAGAGGAACTACAAATCTTGCAAGAACTGACACTCTGACACTGATGTCCCAGTTAAAAGCTCATGAATTCGAATTGAACGGTGAAGATGGTGCTCCGGCAGAGACACACAAAATCACTGCATTAGCTGCACCCCAGCAAAGTAACTTTGCCGAATGCATCAGCAAAGAGACACAAGAACTGAAAGAACAGGTAGCTTTATTAGTTAAACATTTTGACAGGTTTAAAAAGAAGCCATTCAAAGGAAATTCATCATCAAACAAAAGGTCAAGCTCAACCAGAGACATGAAGAAGAAAGATGATGAATACAGATGCTTCAACTGCAACAAGAAAGGTCACTTCAAGGCTGATTGTCCTGAAGAAAATGACAAAGACGATGAAAAGAAGAAATACAAAGCATCTGAAAAGAAAAGGAGCAAGAAGGCACTTAAGGCAGAATCCAGTAGTGAAAAGCATGAAGAATCATCTGACAATGACTCAGATGATAGTGATGAAGAAGACAGTTCTGAAAATGAAAAAGCATGCCTATGTCTCATGACCAAAGAATTGGATGAAGATAAAAGTGACACTCGGACAATCGAGGAAACAAGCCTATGTTTAATGGCTAAAGAATCGATGAAACCGAGGTAACATCTAGTTCCCGTTCTTCATCTAATGCATCCACATCTAACACTTTGCACAATCCTCTAGTCTTCCATTAGATACGACGGACCTAGTCCAAAATCTCATGACTAAATTTGATGAAATTGAAAAGAATCATGAAATTCGGAAAAGGAATGCAAGGATCTAAGGAAAGAGAATAAGAGGTTAAAGAAAGAAGCTGGATAAAGCAAAAGCCGAATTAACTAGTAAGGAGACCTACTTAAATGATCAACAAAAAGCGGATGATCATACATCTATTATTAACGGATCGGTTAAGGAAATCTCCTCACCAGTGAAGGTAACCACTGCACCACTAAAAGCACCAGCTTACAAACCCTCAAAAAGGTTTGGATCCAGATCTGGTCTTGGCTACAACAGTCAGGATGAAAGCAGGATTAATGGTCAACACCATTCTAAATTCAGAACCACTAGTGGACCAAAATTTAGAAAGGGACAGACCATGATTCCAACAGATCATCTGTTCCAGTGAAGTCAAAACCCAGTGTAGTGAAATAGCAAATCAAATCCTCATTCCAGTCAATCAAGAACAACTGGCATCTGAAAGGTAAAGGCAGACTTTACCCCTCAGAGGATGATTGGAATGTTGCACCTCCAAAATACAAGAGGAAACCATTCTACAAAATGCATCATGTGCTTAAGAAAAGCCAATTTGTTCCTATTCACATGAAGCAAGAAAGGGTTCCTACTGCATATTGGAAAGTGAAGAAGGATGCAATGGCACCAAAAGGTAGAGAAAAGTATCAGAATACCTTCTGTAAAAATATTAGAAGCTATTCTGCCATGCCTTATACATATGAAGTTGATGACTTCAATTATCCAAAAAGAAAACCTTTTGGATACACACTAGGTATGGGAGGCATGTTTGCTAACAAGTACGGACCCAAACAGTGTTGGGTACCTAAACCTAATTAATCTGTTTTGTAGGATGTCTGGTACATAGACAGTGGATGTTCCAGACACATGACAGGAAACAAGAAATGGCTCACTGATTTCAAAGCTTTTGATGGACCCAAAGTCACATTTGGAGGAAAAGAAAACCCTGGCAAGATTAAGGGGGAAGGCACAATACTCAAGAACAATCTAAAAATTCAAAATGTGGCATATGTCAAGGGACTTAACTTCAATCTGATGAGCATCAGTCAATTCTGTGACAAAGGCTACAATGTGCACTTCAACAAAGAAGGATGCAAAGTGATTCACAGTCAAACCAATACAGTAGTTCTTGCAGGTAGAAGACAAGACAACATGTATGTTGTGGACTGGAGAACAGCCAAGGCAGAAACTTGTCTACTTGCCAAGAATAATCAATCAACAAGCTGGATTTGGCACAGAAAACTGAATCACCTGAATTTCAAGACCATCAACAAACTATCAAAAAGCAAGCTAGTTGAAGGGCTGTCAGAGATCACATTCAAGAAAGAAAGTCTATGTGATGCATGTCAGAAAGGAAAGCAGATCAAAAGTTCATTCAAGTCAAAACCTTATCAATCCACAACTAGAATTCTACATCATTGCACATGGACCTTTTTGGACCAAATCACACCGGTAAGTGTGAGTGGTAAGAAATATACTCTTGTAGTGGTGGATGACTTCTCAAAGTACACCTGGACCATCTTCATGAACAAGAAGAAAGAAACACTCAAGAAGCTACCAGACTTATTGAGAAGACTCCAGAATGAAAAAGAGCTAAAAATCATCAAGATCAGATCAGATAGAGGCACTGAATTTCTAAATGAAATTATCAGAACCTATTGTGAAGAAAATAGAGTACTACATCAACTATCTGCAGCAGGAACTCCACAACAAAATGGTGTAGCAGAAAGAAGAAACAGAACTCTCAAAGAAGCAGTCAGAACAATGATTGCTGAAGCATGTTTACCAAAGAGATTTTGGGCTGAGGCAGCAAACACAGCATGCCATACACAAAACAGATCAATCATCAACAAACACCATGGAAAAACTCCATATGAAATATGGAATGGTAGAAAACCCAATATCTCATATTTTCATATGTTTGGATCAAAATGTTTTGTCTTAAACAGGAATCAACTGCATACCTTTGATGAGAAAGGCGATGAAGCAATCTTCATGGGATACTCGGACACCGAAAAAGCATTCGAGTACTAAATAAAAGAACTCGGTGATTGAAGAATCAATACATGTGGTTTTTGATGAACCAAACACAAATGGTGAAGATCTTCAAGATCGAGAAGAGAAAGCACCACAAAGAGAAATCTATACAAATGCAACCATACCAACTACTATCCTGAATCATCATTCTGAAGATCAAGAGGAGCCACGTACCAATACACCAGATGAAGCTCCTCAAGTTGAAGTTCATGCTCAGCATGAAGGTATGGAAGCACCAAGTGTAGATCAACTTCAACCAGATCTAAATTGGCTAAGAGACCATCCTGAAGAACAAGTTATTGGAGATATTCACACAGGAGTTAGAACCAGAAGACAACTGGAACACATGCTAACTTGTTTTCTATCACAAGTGGAACCCAAGACTATAGATGATGCAATTCAAGATACAGATTGGATCACAGCCATGCAAGAAGAACTAAATGAATTTGAAAGAAATGAAGTCTGGGAACTTGTTGATAGACCAGAAATGGCAAACATCATTGGTGCAAAATGGGTTTTCAGAAACAAGATGGATGAGCAAGGAACTGTTGTCAGAAACAAAGCAAGGCTAGTTGCAAAAGGCTATTCCCAAGCTGAAGGAATAGATTATGATGAAACTTTTGCTCCGGTAGCAAGATTGGAAGCAATCGGACTTTTTCTAGCATTTGCGCACACAAAGACTTCAAAGTCTATCAAATGGATGTAAAGAGTGCATTCCTAAATGGACTCTTGGATGAAGAAGTTTATGTAGAACAACCTCCTGGATTTCAAATTAAAGGAAAAGAAGACAAAGTATACAAACTCAAGAAGGCCCTCATATGGACTCAAACAGGCACCTAGAGCCTGGTATGAAACACTTGTCACGGTTTCGATCAAGAATGGATTCGGCAAATGAACTATTGACAAGACTCTATTTAAACTCGGAGGAAGGAGCAAGCACATTGCTAGTGCAAATCTATGTTGATGATATAATCTTTGGATCAGAGGATGAAAAGCTGTGTGAGAAATTTGCAAACCTGATGAAGAGCATATTTCAGATGAGCATGATGGGAGTATTAAACTACTTCCTTGGCCTTCAAGTAAAGCAAATGAAGGATGGCATTTTCATTGGTCAAGCAAAGTATACAAGAGATTTGATACACAAGTATGGGATGGATACAAGTGGCACAGCAGACACACCAATGTGTGCCAGAATCATACTTGGAAAAGATGAAGGAGGAAAAGATGTTGATAAAAAATTGTATAGAGGAATTATTGGATCATTATTATACTTAACGCAAGCGGACGACATAGCATTTGCGGTAGGAGTATGTGCAAGATTTCAAGCTCAACCAAAAGAATCACATCTTCTAGCGAACTAAAAGGATAATCAAATACTTGAAAAACACTTTAAATGTTGGTATTTGGTATCCAAAAGATGGAGGATTTACATTGATATCATATTCGGACTCGACTATCTTTGGATGCAAAATAGATAGAAAAAGCACCTCGGAACTTGCCAAATGCTAGGAACCGGACTAGTCTCTTGGTTCGGTAAAAAGCAAAACTCCATATCTACATCAACGAATTTGAAGCGAATACATAGCGACGGTAGGCTTTTGTGCACAAATACTTGTGGATAAGACAACGGCTAAGGGACTATGGAGTAGAAGAGAAAACAATTCCAATCATGTGTGATAACACAAGTGCAATATCTATTACGAAAAATCCGGTATTGCACTTTGAAGAACAAAGCACATTGATGTGAGACATCATTTTATCGGAGACCATGTTGAAAAAGGGGATGTCATCCTAAAACACATATCCACCGAAGATCAATTGGCCGACATCTTCACTAAACCACTCGGTTATGAAAGATTCGACAAGCTAAGAACCGAGTTAGGAATGATTGAAATTGAATAAATATCAAAAAGCGGCTAGGCGGAGTAATCGGCTAAGTGACTTCATTAACTGTACGACCTTTGCCGTTACGGGAGATTCGACAAGTAAGGCAACGGCATCCGGCGAAGGTAACTTAGCGATTGTTAGGAACGGTGAAATAGAGCAGTTAAGTAAAGAACCTATAGAACGGGTAAGTGGCCAGCGAAGGCACTTCACCGAAATAAAGATTTGGACAAATTAAGAGTGTGAACAAAATCAATTCTGATTACACGTGGAGAATAAGGAAATTATGGAGGATTATTCTATACACACGTGGCGATCAACTTGTGATCATGGAGGTAATTATATTATTTTTCGAATTATAAACTCCTCGATTCACGGGCACTATCATTACTTGCCTCAAACCACACCCCCATTATACACAAAATCACGCCATTATATCACTAAATCCTTCCATATTCAAACCACGTTCACACTACCCAAAATCGCCTATATAAACTATACTTAGAGATTTTCAGAAATCTTTACGCTCTCTTGCAAATTACAAACCCTACTCTTGTTTATCTCTATTGCAAACTCAAGTTTATT
This sequence comes from Gentiana straminea, assembly GCA_036785695.1. Classification (NCBI taxonomy): domain Eukaryota; kingdom Viridiplantae; phylum Streptophyta; class Magnoliopsida; order Gentianales; family Gentianaceae; genus Gentiana; species Gentiana straminea. The sequence goes on along the minus strand of JAVUPR010000224.1, from coordinate 4,055,511 downwards.
TTCAAACCCCTCTCCCTCTCAAAAATGACATCATCTTCCTCAATCACCCAAGCTGGGTACGAAAAATCGATTGCCACTGGTTCATTCTTTCAAGCAGAACACTACCTGAAGCTGTGTGGAAATGATGAGCATGCCAAACGGTTGGCAGCAGGCTCCGAAAAACTAAAATTATCCACCTTCCTCAATCCACCAATATCGAGGTGTGCTATGAAAGTCGATTTCTTTACGGAAATCTCGCACAATACGTGCTGGGCTCCCTGCGAAGAAGGTGACAAGTTTGAAGAAGACAAGATCGTAGCATATGTAAATGGCGAGACGTTGTGATTACGGCAAAGGTAATTCGAAAACATCTCAAACTTTCAAATAAGGGTCAAGCAAAAGTGACATTGGTACCACAAGACTTGGACGAATTCTGGGCAATCATTGCCAAAACGGCAAACCCAGGATCCACAAAAGTCAACTGTCTCAGATCTGAGTTGAAGCAGCCTTTTAATGAGTTTAGTGCCCTAATTGGCAAAACCATTGAAGGAAAGTTGGGAGCAAATCATTCCATGACATAAATCAGGATGCGGCTAATGGGAATCATTTATAACAAGCTACAATTTAATTGGGCAAATTACTTCTTTTTGAGACTCAAAGAACAAATCCAAGGTGAAGTAAAAGCAGGCGAAAAAGCGATAAAAGAAGGAAAGACAATGAAAGGACAATTCTGGGTGAAAAAGTCATACGGGATACAGTTGCACTATCAATTGCAATGTCTCAAAGTCCCCACTGTACAACTCAACAGACTGCATGAATCCAAAGTCATGTTTACTTATGTCAAACCACAAAAGAAGGCAGGAGAAGGAAAGAGGAAGAAATCCTCACACAACACCTCAGGACAAAGAAAGAAACAAAAAGTCCGGCGAAGTCTGGAAAAGACAGACTTTGGGAAATTAATCGATGAAGAAGAAGAAGAGGCGGATTCTGATGAGGAAGCACATCAAGAAGAAGCAAATGCCAGTGAGGATGGACAGCATCATTCTGAAGAAAACACTGAAGACGATGAGGACTCTCCAGAAGAGGCTGTACATTTATCTGCAAACGATATAGATGATCGAATTGCAGAATATCTTGAATGGAAGGAAGGGGATTCCAGACAACAACTTCAAGACACAGACCGCATGCATGCTGAAGAAGCATGGTTATTTGATTTTCTAGGTATCACAACTCTTGTAGGAGTACTTGATGAATCCCCACTATGGGAATTGGTTGATGCAGCCAAGGCAAAGTTGCCCCAGACCTCAGGGGACAAAGTGACGACTCAGATGATGGTGGAGATGATCATCAGGATGATGGTGATGATCATGATGCTAATGATCATCATGATGATGATCTTGGCCAAGACAAAGAAGAGGACTCTCCTGCACCAGATGCAATTGATGATACTACTCTCCTTCGTACCTTTTTGAAACCACAAGCTTCTGGCAAGTCTACAACTCCAGCAAAGACAATTCCTCAACCGCTGTCTGTCAACGCTCCAGCTAACGGCACAAACATTGTGGACACTGGTTCAGCTGCTACCACTCCAGTCAAGACAACCCCCGGCACAGAGATAGGGGAACTGCAGCTCAAGCAACTCCAGCATATACATCTACCCAAATTCTTGACGATTTGGAAACTGGAGCAGATGTCACTCAACATCAAAACAAGGGACAACAAACAGAACCAGAACCAGCTGACACAAGGCACAAACTCTCTCAGCTGGCAACTGGCATTGCAAATGAAACTTTTGAGAAAGCAGCAGACCTGCTGGCTGAAGAATTGGAGCAGCAAGCCATGTATCTCAGATCCATGACTTCAGCATTTAATGACAAAAGTTCCTCCATTGAACACAAGTTTCCGGCCATTGCAGAGTACATTGATGCACAAAACATTGTGGTTCAACAACAGGGAAATCTAATGAAGCAGCATAATATCAATATCACCAACAATCTTGCAGGGCTCAGACAGCATATTTCCCAAGAAAATGAATCAATGGCAGTGGCCTTTGGCACTAAATTTCGTAGTGTGAATGAGAAACTGAACGATCATCACCACAGATTCACATCTATTGAATCAAAGCTTGACTCTCTGATCGGCACGACAGAGGCCACAAATAGCATCTTACTCCAGCAAAGGGATGATGCTGGCCAAAAGGGGGAAATCGGGATAAGCCTGAAATTGAAGGATCAACAATCAGACCCCCAAATTTTACTGAAGAACAACTGAGAGCAAGAGACGAGAGAAATAAGAATCAAAAATGAAGCAGAAGAACAGCAAAGAAGAGTCAGAGAAGAAAAAGAAAAGGCCCTAAAGGAACCCTGCATTGGATTTCCTCATCCTATACAAAGAAGAGATGATGATAGAGACAGATCCGACAGACAACAAAGGCCTGGATCTAGTCAGCAAAGAGGATCAGCCAGTCAACACAAATCCAGCATCAGAGGAAACACCAGCAGGGCAGCAGCAGCTCCAGATATACGGGAACACAGAACTTACACTGGTCACCAAAGCAAAGCAGAATATGATGCAGATGTACTGGACCATGTAAGAGAATTTTTCAGAGTACATGAAGGACTGTATCCTCACCTCTCACAAGATGAAGCTTGGGCTGATTGGCTAAACTATCAGGATGAAAGGATGAGAACTGATATGGCCAAACTCTACGATGAAGTAAAAATGGAGTTTGCACTTCTCAAACAAACCAACATCAAACCAAGCTCAGCCATACCATTATCAGCAAAAGGACCAGAAGACTTGCCAGCTGAACAACAAGAAGAATTCAAATATATGGCAAAATTCTTCAATCCTATGGGAAGATTGGAGAAACAGGAACAGTGGGGTCTCTACAAAAGTCTCAAATTTGCAGACTCACACATTGCTGAGGCTAGGGAAAGACTTGAAAAATATTTTGGAGAACCTAAGGCCAATGAGAACATTCCTGATTTCAATAGACTTTTTGCCAAAAGAGTTTTTCAAGGTGCATCTGAATACACAGCTTTGGCTTACTGGAAGTGGAAGTTTCCAGAAATTGATTGGAAAGACATTGAAGAGGTTCAGACTACAAAGTTCAAAAGGTACAAGGCTGAATTAAGCAAAATGTAGTTTGTAACAGTTGAAAATTTTTTTGGATCTTATTGCCCCTTGATGGATGAATAAAATTATTGAACTTTTTATCTGTTGTTATGAAAATCTTGATCACTTATGTTCAGGCTTATGAGGGTTTTGGCATCATCAAAAAGGGGGAAATTGTTAGGAACATTTTATTATGTTTTGATGATGGCCATACTAGCTGTTATAGCAAGCCTGAAATAAGTTAGAATTCTCTGTATAAGTCTTTACTTAGAGTCTGACATGTTGTATAAGTTGAGTAAGAAAAGTATTGTACTAGTTGGTAGGACGGCAAAGCAAAAACAGATATTCGGCAAAGGAAAGCCAGCCAAGCACCAGCAGAGAAGAAATAAGGCATTATGATCTGACTTATAACCAAGGAAGTCCGTGATGACCTTGGATAAGTCTAAGTTATGTTTTAAATGATAAAACTCAAATGTTCAAATATGGTGTACACTGGTCTCACTCAAATCAAGGATCAGTGAAGTTCAAAGACTCTCCAAATACTAGAACAAAGAAGGAAACAGTGAATCGGCTGAGTATACTGACTTTCGGCAAAGAGAATAGCAAAGAAAGAATGAACGGCTAAGTCAGAAGGCTCACTCTACCATTCTAAAAGCGGCGAAGAGACATTCACAAGATCAAATTTGATATACGATGAAGATTCAGAAGATCATGCATTAAATGCACAATCATTAAAGGATCAATCAAGGACGGATTTTCTGCTATACGTTTGAAGAAAGAATCCGATCACTGAAATCAAGGAGAATACAATTAAGGGGGAATCAAGAATGAAATCAAGGATTATTCCCTCATTAATATAGCCAACGGACGGAATTTCAAAAACCAAGGTTATTCAAGGCTATAAATAGAAGGCATTGACAGAAAAAGATATAACGATTCAAAAAAAAGAAAGAAAGCAGAAACTCTGTCAATTTGAAAAACCTTCTCTCTGAACTTACAAGGATACAACTAGTGATCAACTCAAATATCATAACTGCAAAGTCATATTCATAACTGAGATTGATCAAGCAAGTGTGTGAATCACATTCACATCAATCTGAAGCAACTGAATCAGAGGCAATTCGAGAAGGAGGTGAATCTGTGATAGTTTGTTGAAGGATTTTGATCTCAAGGAGCAGCAAAAGGAAGACTGAATCACTGAAGCTATTGCAGTCAAGGAGTGATAGTCTTGTAGATTGTGAAGCTTGGGAAGCCAAGGACAATCATACTATTGTATCTGTGAAAACAATAGTGAATTCCTCCAATCATCACAGGAGAAGAGTGGATTAAGGGATTACACCACCCTGAACCACTATAAGCCTTGTGTTAATTTAATTTCTACAATTTACTTTACAGCATTCATTCAATTTGCATACATCATAATTTGCATCTGTGACTGTCTAAACCGATTTGAAAACAATATAGTAAGAAGGGACTTATCCGCTGCCCAAAAGCTTTTAACTAGAAGAAGAAAAGTTTTTGAAACTCCACTATATTCATTCACCCCCCTCTCTGACTATAGTTTCACCCTTCTCTGGGACCAACATACAACTCTTTACGGTAACGGTTAGTGGGACACGTGGCAACATCAGATTTATTCCAACTTTAATCATGGTTAAATGCTACAGGACGGGTACAGTACTTTCCTGATAGTTACTACCCACTACCTTTCCTTATGTATACAAACACAATACAAAGATGATACTGACAACATTAGATCAATTTTCTCTGAATATACACCGTGTGAACACAGATTTGCAAGCTCTCTTCTTCATCTTTTTCAAGTTTATTCAATGGAGGATAAAGGAGATGTTCACATTGGAACGAGCCAAAGTGTTAGAGGGTTCGTTGTTGATGCTAACAAGATTGAGTTAGGTATCAACATTGGTAGAAGAATCAGAAGATATGAAGGACTTGAAGATGTTCTAAATCTGAGATTGGAAAGCATCTATTACACTAATGTTATTAATTTCTGGAGAAATATAGTCATTAGAGATGATATAAAGGCATTTACTACCACTATAAATGGTCAGCAGATTCAAATCACTTCAAATCTGCGGAGGGAGGCATTCGGATTTGGACCTGGAAATGGTGCTCCTACAAATCCTGAATCTATGCAGCTTGTAAGACTGGACTTTGTTGATTCATTAAAGACAAACAAGTCCATACCATCAATACTGAATATCAATGTGAAGCATATCAGATTTGAGTACAACCTACTGGGCAAGATAATTGCCAAAAACATTTTTGGATTTAGTGGCAGTTTTGATACTCTCTCTGGACCAAAGATTGACATGCTGATTATCATATGCAAGAGTATGAGGTTTGATTGGTCTGGATTCTTTGTTCAGTACATGAAGAAGGTGATAACAGAAGACAGAGATGGAACAAGGAAGTCTAATACAAAGCCTTTGGGTTTGATGATTCAGGCCCTACTGAACCACTTGAAGATTGCTGATCTTGCACCTGCAAAGATAAACATGTCCGGATATAAGCCAGAAGTTAGTTATCTCATCCCTAGTTTGGATGATGATGAAGATGTAGATGCTGAAAGGACAGAGAGTGACAATGATGGTGATGATAATGTTGATGGTGGGCAGGCTAAACAAGTTGCACAACCTGATGCACCTAAGAATGCTGTTGAGAAAATAAAGGCTAGTGATACAAGAAAGATCACTGAGCTTTTAAAGCCAAAGAAGACAAGGCAGCAATCAGTAGACACTGCTGAGTCTACAGAGGTTCCAGTTGATGTTGAGGTTTTTAAGCCTACTGAGGTTATAAGAAAAAATACTTCTACTGAGATTTTAAGAGAACAACAAAGAGAAGATAAAAGAAAGAGAAAGACTGCTAGCAAAGAGTAGTTGGAAAACGAACTTTTTGAAATTGAAGAACAACCTTAAAAAAGAAGGAAACAGGTTGGAAAGAAGAAAGTTCATGGTAAAGGCAAAGAGCTAAGGGTCCTGGAGGACCAAAGGGAAGTAGAAGAAGAGGCTGTTGAGCCTACTGAGGATGCTAATGTTTTTGTTGAGCAATAGATTGAAGAACCACAGCACACTGCTATACCTGACCCTGCTGTGGAAATTATTGAACCTGTTCAAAACCCTACTGTGGGCGGAAGAACAAACTGCTGCAGACCCTACTGATGTGCATATAAGTCAGGGGGAACCTAGTGTGACACAGTTGGAGGTAGTAGGGACAAATGTACAACCCGATATTGAAAGATCGAATTCGAGGATGAACCCGAAAATGATGATTCATCATCCTCTCGATTCGATGATGATCACCCTTCTTTTCCCGGCCAACCTAGTGCGCCGCATTTGGAATTCCAAAATTTAAAAACCGTCATCATTACTTCACGGTTATGGACCGACATGGAGGATATGACTATGGATGACCCGCCATCAATGCCACACGGCTATCGAAACGGATCGTATGGCGGATTCGAACAACCACATGTACGTCTCCTCACAACCAATCAAAGGCCATAAATTCTCACCTCAACCGCTAAGTCTGACATAATGGGGAGAAGTGTTGCACCTTACATGCAACCGTTATATCAATCTCAACTAGACTCGTGGCCCAACGCTCACCTGAAATGAAGTACCCGCACAAGAAAAACTCTCTAACAAGTGCAAATGTTCAAACACAACGTTTATCCCAACCAAGCTCGCCATGAAACACCAGCGACCTAACTTGAAAGGCTATTATCTTGGAATTTTCAAACAAATCTCACCACAAAGTTCTACAACCTTGATTGAAACAAGGGGGCCACAACGGGATTTTCAAATTCAGCTGGCAAATCACCGGTCAGATTTTTTAGCGAGCTCAAAGTAAAACTCTCTCAACCTAGCCATAAATAAGGGGGCCGCATACTCATATATGCTATATAAGCAAACTCAACTAGTGAGCTCAAAAAGGATGGAATATTTTTAGAAAAATGCAAACACTAGAGCGGAGCAAAGTAAACGCATAATAGAATGTAAAGGCGGAATTGGAGTAGCATCCAAAAGGAGCATTCAAATAAAAGGCCAAACAACGGCCACAAGTTAACCACAATTATTACACAAATAAGATTATTACAAACTGATTGTTTCAAGGGCCGAATGCTCCTTTTGGATGCTACTTTTCTGATTCCGCCTTTATATTCTATTTTGCATTTACTTTTGCTCAAAAGAGTTGAATAAAATTACAATCAAGAGAAAATTAGATGAGCCTGCTCATTTGAGGTAGAGTACTTGTATGGGAGCCGGTCAAATTTAAATAAACATCAGTGTCACCCTAAACACTCCCCTCGCCACCTTCGACATCACCGCCTTCAGCATCAATGTCATTAGCATCTCTACCTTCAGCACGTCGCCCTCGGCAATTGAGCAGGAACACCTTTGATCAGGGTCGTCAGATTCACCGGATTACGATGAGGGATTGAAACTAGTGATCTCCTCATCAGTATAGGGGATCTCGGGACGGTAGACCCGCAAGGACGGATCTTTCTAAGGGGAATGCCAGCCCAGTCCGCTAACACCTCAATGCTAGGCCTTTCACCATTGTTAAGGCTCCTAAAACACCCGACAAAGTGGTAGAAACCCTGATCGAAACTCTCGTCTATAATATCGGGGAACTCATCAGAATCTTTATATGCTTTAACGACTTTAGACCGAACCAAATTTGTGGCCTTGTTTGCCTATGGAAGCAGCTTCTCAAGCTTAGCGATTTGCTTCCTTTGAATTGGCAACCTATTAGTTTTGTTTGCCGCTTTTCATCTCTACCACCTTAAGTTTATACTGCTCATTAGCTAACAACTTTTCAACGGTCTCCGTGTGTTTTTTTGTCCAGCGCGTTCTCCCCGTAGATGGGTATTATCCTACTCCAGGTATACCGCCTTACCCTCATCTATAACTTTAGCTTGTTTGCACACTCACTACATAATGTGCTTTGTCCAATACCTCTCAGTTCCGGGCATCAACTGTGCGCTCACAGCACTCCCGGTCCTATGCATATGAGTACCAATCTGAAAAAAATGAAAAAATATAAGCCATCAGATTATCAAAAGGAATGAAAGAGGATATGAAAAACAAGCAGTCGAAAAGTTTACCATGCTAATGGCCAAGCCGAACTGCCCGACGAGCTCACGAAACTCAGTCATGACATCGAATTATGGCATGGACTCATTCTCCACCACTACCGGCCAATGATCCCCTCCCCGATAGAATGCTGAGTTGTAGGAGGTGAATTCCACCCAATGTGACGGAGCGGAATGACATCCGCGATCGCCTCCGCTAGTTGCCTGCCTTTTTCCTCAGGAAAGGCTACTTAATGAAGTCCCGGTCCAACCATAAGGCAGGTTTCCTCGTATAACCAACAATCAAAGGCTCTCTTTGGCCCATGATTGGTTATAGTTCAGTGACTGGTTCAACCTCATCCGCAACATGGCCGATTCCACCACCAGCTTCAGTGTTTGCAATATCTCCTTCCTTGACAACAGTGACCTTAGATTTTTTGGAGGCAGGATCCTCCCTGGACTTGGCGGTTTCCTCAACCTATTTTCACTTGCGGGCATCCGCAGCAGCAACGGATTTATAGACCGAAGCATTACCCTTCTTGTTTTTCTTAGGAGGTATGACAGAGGCCATGGAAACAACGGACCTGTCTACCAAAGGTGGCGACGTCACGATGCCTTCTTTAGGGAATTCTTTATACCATCAGCTTGGGGGTAGCGAGCTCCGTCTTCGATGCTGTCCTTTTATTTGCATCAATCATATCTACTACAAAACACCAATCAATACGAGAGAAAATATACATGAATAAAAATGCATGTAGGAAAAACAGAATAAGATTTGCATGTAAAGGAAAGTTACAAAAGGGTCACCTCCAAGGATGCCCCACACAAGCCTTACACTCCGAAGGAAAGCATCTTCTGAAGTGGAATCCTTGATCGTGTGTAAGTCACTAACGTGGATATTACTAGCAATCTAACCTAATTAAGAAGCAACATATAGGCGGTCACTGACCAACAATAATATAAAAGAAAACAAACATGGTATACCTCTCCCTCTCTTCACCGATCTACTAACTTGGATTAGTTAATCGTTATGTTTACTTCCCCATATAATTTCCTTAGATTAATCGTGAGCTTTTAATGATTATTATCATATTTATCAGCTATGGGTGCAATTCCTACTACTATCTACTCCGACAATGGCAGTAGACAATCTATACACAAGCTACCCTCCTTAATTGGTCCGTAATAGCCCATACGTATAAAGAACTAGAACTGCCGATATTGAGCGTTACCTCATACCGCTAACCTGCCTAGATAGCTATCGACATTGACCAGCACGTTCCTAGGGTCATCAAGACTATGTCCTAATTAACACTTCACTTGTGGTCCTTCTTGTTAATTAACGAATTACGAATACTCGATTGGCCAGACCTATTACTCGTTTTAATTGTTTCTACCGATCAACGTAGCTGTAGTGAATCACAGTTTAGGTTTTCTTAAATCTACCTCGGTAAACCGGTATAGACCTCCGGGTTACCGAGGGCGGCTTTTCCTAATTTCTGGATCAACATTGCTCAGTACAATTAAAATAAGTAAATTATGGGGTTGGTAAACATGCAGATTAACTAAAACACATAAATACGAACTGATCTACCATATTGAAGACAATAAAGGAATGTTCAAAGCTTCATACCTTCAACAATGGAGATCTAGCTTGATCTATTGAAGCTAGAGATGAAGGAAAAAGGGAGGAAACCAAAAACAACTATCCAAAGCTCAAGAAAGCTTTATTGAATAATAATATATATTGTATTTGTAATACCAGTCAAAAGTTATTCAAGATGTGTCTAATAATTTGTAATTGCAGCCTTATATAGATACAATAACCGACTTAAGACTCTTTAAAACCTTAACCGACTTTGACAATACGTCAGAATGAATTTCGTGTTGAATAAGTCACCGGTATACCGGGCCTAACCCTCGGGTTACCGAGCCTTCTATTCTTCTTTTTCTTCAGCAGACTTCTTCTTGGACTTCAATCACTCAGCCCAATGCATTCCTTTTGGTCCAGATCCGTTCTCCAATGCTCCAGTTTCGGTACATCCTATAAAACACGTAAAACGAGACAAAACAGTACCAAAACATCGGGAAAATAGCATAGATGCAGAATTACGATCCGGGAAACACTCACATAGCATTTAACACATATTCTAAGCAATAATGAGCCTATCTATCCTCTCTTGAGCATAATTCGGGGTGGATATGGGTATAAATATTGGTGCCATTTAGAGTGTCATCAACTACCCCCCACTAAGCTTTTGATCGTCCCGAGCAAAAAGTGATGACGTAGATCAAGTAATAATTAAAATACTTGACAACCATAAACCAATACTAGCAAGAGGACTAGGTCCATCGTAGTATAGAAATAGCGAATCAAAGTCGATCCCACAGGGAACAAAATTGTGGATCATTTATATACAAACAATTAATTATTCATATCAAGGACATAAAGGCGGTCTACGACCAACAAAAGACAAGAAAGGTAAAGGACACGACTCGACACAACACATAACGTAATTAACCTCCCCAATTATCATGTTATCGTTTGGATCTAGAGATTCTATATAATTAAGCTAGACTCGTCAACTATCAATCCGATCCGTATTTCTTTTATACTGGCTACGGGAGTCATCCCCTAAACTAGATCTAGCTCTGGTTAGGCCATCCAGATCACTATGCTACATCACGTGACTTCGCTTTTTCGGCCTCCATCTCATATGACTCGCACGCTTACAAAACTAGGGATGCCGATATTAACCGTATTCCTCACCTAGGCAACATTCCTTTTTTCAGGCGTACTTCCTAAGCGATCGCATCAGTCTCCGTCCCATTAACACTAACTTTTAGGTATCATGTTAATCTACGATTTACGTATAACTAGGTGCCGACAATTCCCAAATACAGAACAGATCTAGATCTCGCTGAAAGTCCCGGAAGATCAATTCATGAGCCGACCTAGGAGCCCTATATTGGTATTTCCTAATCATACGCTAGTTAAAACAGACGAGCGACGTAGCCGTAGCCATACCTACTAAGATAAGAAATTCTATGTGGACAATCACACCATAAAGACGTGGCTAGATTGACGCGGTGAAAACCTAAATCTTAGCGTTTCTCTATACTTATCGGATAAAATAGAAGCTCATAAAGTAATTATATAGATCTACAAAAAACACGGTTGTCGATCATACCAAAGTCATCTATAGGTCTCCGGATAACAGATCTGGGCGTTTGGATCCTTATAGACAAGGAATCCCCACTGCCTCATATCGTATCCTTAAATCTACATCGTCCGGTGAAAAACGAACAACCTCAAACGATAAACAATAATTTGGGCTTAATTACAAAGAACTAAGAACAAATAAATACAAGAACTTACATTATTGCAGATCTTGCATAAAAACTGCTCTAAGAAAAACTGAAGATTTTATTATAAACTGAGAAGTGTAAAAAAAATGTATTATGTAAAGAAGTGTGTTTATGGCGTGTATAACATGCCTTTATTTATAGGGGTTCAAGCTAATTAAGAGATATACTTCAAAATATCAAAACAAATAAGAGATAACTCTCGGTCGATCTCCAAAATAAAATAAGATGCGCCCCCCTCCCCTTATGCGTGTCCTCCCCTTATGCGTGTCCTCCTATTGGCGCCAACTCTTTGGAGTCTTTTGTCATGCTTATCCGATCTTTTCGTGCTAATCCGATATTTATCTTGAATTTCCTTTGATTTATCTTGAGATTTAATTCTTCCATTTGTATTTATCCTCCAAAATTATCCAAATCTGCAAAATAGATATTTATCCCAAAATAAATCATATTTAAATAAAACGGATAAATATAATAAAAACGGATAAATACCGATTTATATAATAAAAACAGATAAACACCAAATTATATCTTATAAAATGGATAAATACTAAATTATATTTTATAAATCACAAAACATTAAATAATACATATAAACATGTGATTTAATATAAAATACATATTATTAATCCCGATTTAAAGTCAACGTTAATGACTTTTACGGGTATAATTTGACCGTCATCAACTACCCCCCACTTAGACTTTGCTCGTCCCGAACAAAGCATCAATAAGTGATTCTCCAAGACACATCTTCCGTGGTCAAATCATACTTACACAAGAAACTCGAGTCAACTCATACCACTTATGCTCATAAGGTACCCATTATTCACTACTCGCTATGAATCGAAGTGATGTGTGCATGTGCATTTAGTTTTATACTTTCGTGGCAAGATTAAAGTTTATGCTAACTTCGCAGTCTCAACCTACCAACATCAGCATTCCCACTTCTTAAGCCTCGCAATGGGTAAAGACATGGTGCAATAAGCTAGAGCGTCATCTAGAAGGTTTTTGGACTTGGAGACCGAGAAAAATACTCGAAGCCTCTTAAAAAGTTGAATTTATTCATATTTTCATAAGTTCAAGCATTAACACATCTCGAGAAGGAAGCTTGCTTTAAAAGTAAATTATGCATTGCAAGAATCCTTCTCTCACGGATTGGTCAATATCATGAATATTACCACAAGCGCGAGGCTACTTTGGTAATGTTACTACAAGCCCAGTGCTTAACTTATTGTCAAAACACAGATAATTCTCAAGCTTATTACTCCGCTTTGATGGCCAGAAGATAAGAATACATCAGCAGATAAATATCGACTCTAGGTCTGCATAACCAATCATCAACGCAATGTACACATAATTCTTCAATCATTATAATTTGCGTGGTAAAACTCGATTCAAAGATTGAGTAATCGAATAATAAATAACTACTTGCAACAATCGGCATGAATATCCTTAAATTTACACTCACATAAGTATAAAATGATCACGTGCTCATGCAACTTGGTTCCTTCCCTATCAATTCTTAGCTAGGAACTCACAATTCTAAGGGTACGAGATAAATAATATGGCATTTATTCAATTTTTTCAATTTTTCACCGTTTCATTCAATTTTCAATTATAACATATCATAGCTAAGTCTCCTACCCCACTTAAACATGTCATTGTCCCCAATGACAAATAAAAATGAGAATTTAAGAAAAAGACTTAGCTCTGGAAACGGCTCTCAAGTAGAAGCAGATCATCGGAGCACGTCGTGGAGAAGCAAGTGAAAACATGTTTAAGTAAACCAAACAGAAACTCCACGAGATCGTTAATAACATGTCAATGGAAGTTATAAAATAATGTGGCAGTAATTAGATATAAAATATCCAAAAACAAATTATGCCACTTTATTCCATACAACCAATGACAAGTAAAACCAAAGAGTTTCGTTCAGACGCAAAAAGAAAAATACTAAATAGAAAGAAAAATAAACAAGCAACTAAAGATGGTAGTCTTCATCTCTAATCTCCACCGCTTAAATATGCTTAAAACCGGGTGGAGAAGACAAAGATCAAAAATCATTACCCCATGGGAGAACACGAGGTTTACTGGATTGATAAGATATTTAATCCAGCGTAAAAGAGAAACTTGGTCAGGTATAACAGATCGGATGTGACCAATTGGTAAAAGATAGGATCAGAAACTCGGTGCAGACGCTTCACGTTTAGATTGGATATCAACAACTTAGGGAGATGTAGCTTCTCCTCGAAATTACTAATAACCCGATGTATCATGTAAAAGTCCTAACCGTCATCAACAAGGTCAGACCGGTGTCATGGCTTAGAACAAAACTTATCATCTCGAAATGCCGGAATAGGCGTAAAAGTGTGAAATTTAAAACTTCCGGTAGAAAGATAAGTTGCATTTTGATCGAACCAAAAACTTTTAAATTCCAGCTAGGGTCAGAGCTACACGTACCCCAGCTAGGATCATGAAAACCAAAATGATAAAAGATAATCATTAAAACTTAGCAATATTCAAATTCCGCAACAAAAAGGGATTTTGTAAACAAAATGGAGGTTTAGAGTATGATGGGCTTAGAAAAAGATATACATAAGGATGGTGAGAAAAGACAAAGGGTGGGTAAGAAATTGTGTGTTGGGTGGGTATTGGTTAAGGGTTTGGATTAGGGTGGGAGAGTGAAATAGATGGAAAGAAAGAGAGGGAATGAAAGAATGGTTAGAAATGTGAACTGTGGGGCAGATTGGTGAGAGAATAGAAAGGTTGAGGGGTGAAAAGGTACAAAAGAAAGGATAAGGGTAGTTGCAGAACGAATTGCACACAACTTTGGATTTTCACTCGGATCGCCATTCTAAAAAGTTTTGGAAGTTGACCAAAATTGTTCTTGTTCGCACCAATCATTCTCTGTTACATTTTCAGTAATTCTCAAGCTCTCTTAATGCTTCCATCTTAAGGTTGATTGCTAAATTTCCTTTTCTTTAGCAATTTCTCGACTCTCCTACGGAACTCTATTTCACGTGGCCAATATTGAGTAAAAAAGTTTTGCACATCCTTAGCCCAATGGCCATCGGAACACGGCAAAATAAAAAACCTCAACATATGTCACGTTACTCTTATTTGACACAAAGAAAACAAAACCTAAAAAGAAATCCTAAAAAGAAATCCTAAGGGTTTTAAAGAAGTAGTTCTGAGTTTAAAGTCCTCAGCTCGACTTTCCAAAAATTATCCTTGTCAGTTATCCTTCTTGGATCGCCAGATGTTGACCCCTTGAGCACTATATGAGGTGGGCTCGACGCTTTTGCGGATTAATATCCTTCCTTTTGTTGTGAGACCTAGGGAACGACATTTATCCTTACCATTTATACAAAGCTCCTACCTCGGCTCTCGTTTTAGGAACTAGTGAATTCTAAGAAGATTTAGTCTTAGGGACCCATTTTAATCACATCCTCTATAATGCTGCTTCATTATGCTCTCTCAAAACTCAACGTCTTCTTTAGATTGAGAATTGTTACAAACTACACAAATTGTTGCTCCCATGGCCAGTAGAAGCAATCTCATGCATAGGACAATGAGATTTTGACAGAACTACGAGGAACTCTTTATTCACTGCTTCCTTCAACCACTACATGTTTCCTTACACCCTCTAGATGAGACGATTTGGGGCGAACCTTCCACACTAATAAAATATATCTTACAAACCAACTCAGGGCTAAGATTCTCATTCAGGTTCATGTAAAGACTAGCTTATGTTCAAAAGATCAAAAGATAGTAAAATATAAGCAAAAAGGGTAGTACCTTGCCTTCAACATTGTACCACGAATAATTCGAACCTTAATATTTATTTTCTTGGAGCCATCTTGGTGTTTTAAAGGTGTTTCTTCCATTGCTTTCCCATCGTATATTCGTAGCTCCACATGCTGCTGGGTTATTTTCTCAGCGCCCACGAAAAATTACTGACTCAGATTATTGCTTCCCTGGTTTCTGCAAACAGAAGAAAAACAAAACGAACCACGTAGGCGATTTTAACATGGTTTCCCATGCGCTATCGGACTTACGGATTAAACATACGGAGATAAACGGACACGCGAAATTCCGGAAAACGAACCGAAGGCTTGCGCGGCGCGAGAGAGCGATCTTGGCGGGAGTGAAACCGATTGTTTCAGATTTTGGAATTTTTACACGGAGCAGACAACCAGAGGGACTCAAAAACGTAAAAACAGACTCTAAAACAGAAAACTCGACATGAATAAAAAATTATTTATATATAAAATTGACCGTTCGATCCCCGGCAACGGCGCCAAAAACTTGATGACGTAGATCAAGTAATAATTAAAATACTTTACCATCATAAACCAATACTAGCAAGAGGACTAGGTCCATCGTAGTATAGCTATAGCGAATCAAGGTCGATCCCACAGGGAACCAAATTGTGGATCATTTATATACAAACAATTAATTATTCATATCAAGGACATAAAGGCGGTCTACGACCAACAAAAGACAAGAAAGGTAAAGGACACGACTCGAGATAACACATAACGTAATTAACCTCCCCAATTATCATGTTATCGTTTGGATCTAGAGATTCTATATAATTAAGCTAGACTCGTCAACTATCAATCCGATCCGTATTTCTTTTATACTGGCTACGGGAGTCACCCCTAAACCAGATCACTATGCTACATCACGTGACTTCGCTTTTTCGGCCTCCATCTCATATGACTCGCACGCTTACAAAACTAGGGATGCCGATATTAACCGTATTCCTCACCTAGGCAACATTCCTTTTTTCAGGCGTACTTCCTAAGCGATCGCATCAGTCTCCGTCCCATTAACACTAACTTTTAGGTATCATGTTAATCTACGATTTACGTATAACCAGGTGCCGACAATTCCCAAATACAGAACAGATCTAGATCTCGCTGAAAGTCCCGGAAGATCAATTCATAAGCCGACCTAGGAGCCCTATATTGGTATTTCCTAATCATACGCTAGTTAAAACAGACGAGCGACGTAGCCGTAGCCATACCTACTAAGATAAGAAATTCTATATGGACAATCACACCATAAAGACGTGGCTAGATTGACGCGGTGAAAACCTAAATCTTAGCGTTTCTCTATACTTATCGGATAAAATAGAAGCTCATAAAGTAATTATATAGATCTACTAAAAACACGGTTGTCGATCATACCAAAGTCATCTATAGGTCTCCGGATAACAGATCTGGGCATTTGGATCCTTATAGACAAGGAATCCCCACTGCCTCATATCGTATCCTTAGATCTACATCGTCCGGTGAAGAACGAACAACCTCAAACGATAAACAATAATTGGGGCTTAATTACAAAGAACTAAGAACAAATAAATACAAGAACTTACATTATTGCAGATCTTGCATAAAAACTGCTCTAAGAAAAACTGAAGATTTTATTATAAACTGAGAAGTGTAAAAAAAAGTGTTATGTAAAGAAGTGTGTTTATGGCATGTATAACATGCCTTTATTTATAGGGGTTCAAGCTAATTAAGAGATATACTTCAAAATATCAAAACAAATAAGAGATAACTCTCGGTCGATCTCCAAAATAAAATAAGATGCGCCCCCTCCCCTTATGCGTGTCCTCCCCTTATGCGTGTCCTCCTATTGGCGCCAACTCTTTGGAGTCTTTTGTCATGCTTATCCGATCTTTTCGTGCTAATCCGATATTTATCTTGAATTTCCTTTGATTTATCTTGAGATTTAATTCTTCCATTTGTATTTATCCTCCAAAATTATCCAAATCTGCAAAATAGATATTTATCTCAAAATAAATCATATTTAAATAAAACGGATAAATACCAATTTATATAATAAAAACAGATAAACACCAAATTATATCTTATAAAATGGATAAATACCAAATTATATTTTATAAATCATAAAACATTAAATAATACATATAAACATGTGATTTAATATAAAATACATATTATTAATCCCGATTTAAGGTCAACGTTGATGACTTTTACGGGTATAATTTGACCGTCATCAAAAAGGCGAAAAGAAAATTACACTCTGATCAATGTACAAGTTAATTAAAAACAACTATGCCTTACAAAGTCAAGATCAAGATCTTGCCACTCTTATCCATCAGTAATATACTAAACACTATTAATGTCATGAGCCAATGTGTGTGTGCAATAACTATAACAACCGCTTATGTTGGTCCCTTGAAAAGGCTTTGGTTAAGTTTAAGGGGGGGGGGGGGTGAATAAACTTAACACTTGAAACTTTTGGAGTTAACAAATTCTGCAACTTCGGCGGCTGGCGATACTTCGCAGTCTGTCGAGACCTCGGTAGCTCTGGCCGATAAACGGTAGTCTGCGACGATTCGATTTCTTTGAATTTGTGCAGCGGAATTGTATCAAAATTAAGCCTTAATACTTGTTGTTAAATATGATACTAAGTATTAGATACTCAGTAGTGCAAGTGTGTGATTTCAGTTGCTAGATTCAGTAGGTTGATGTGTGTAATAGACTAAGTGCAGAATATAAATGCTGAAAGTAAATAGCCAGATTTTATAGTGGTTCCAGGTGGTGTAATCCTGTCAGTCCACTCTTGTGATGTTGGAGGAAATTCACTAGAGATCTTTGATGTAGCTTTTACAAAGATTCCTAAGGTTGCTTGTCCTTCACCAATAACTATGGCTTCACAAACTGAAAACTGGGAAAAGGTAGGATTGCTGATCTTGAGTCTTCCACTGGTCCTTGAAGGGGAGGATTGCCTCTTCACCAGCTCCACCACAAACAACAGTCTTTCACACCCAACAGATGCTTCACTGTCTTCAGCAGGTTCTTTATAAAATAAAGATTGAATCAAATAAATGATTCAGTTGCAGCAGCTTGATTAGGATGATGTAATCAACAGCTTGTAGTCTTCAAGTGTGTAATCTTGATGCAGCTTGAACACAGAATGCACTTGAAGAAATTCACTAGATCAGCAGCCTTGTGCTCAGTAAGTTCAGCAGGGTGTTTTTCAGCTCAGTATTAACACTTAAAGTTTATCCAAAATTCATCCCCTGGTTTCTGAGTTGAAAGTCTTCTATTTATAGGCAAGAATGCATGTGACTTGTATTTGAAATTCAAATGTAACCGTTCCTTATTTTTTGTCCCATCTGATTTGCATTCTGTCACTATTCATAGGACTGACACTGTCAGAATTCCTTTTTGACAGTGCAGTCTGTCCACCCCTTTGACTTGTGTCTATTGGATAAAGTCCTGAATCATCCCAACGTTCTTTTAATCCTAACCATTGATTTGTTTGATCAAATCAGAGGTAGTTGGCTGTCCTTATCCATGTAATCTTCCAAAATAATCTTGAATTAAACGAGGTATATATAAGCAGGTTCATCAGTCTGCTGAAGTACCAATCAGTCTGCTGATCATCATATTTCTGTATATAAAATATAATGCAGCTGATTTCTTTTATCTAACTTTTATTTGTGAAGTTAGATTACACCATTTTAATTATAACTAAGTTCCAAACACCATCCAACTTATGGAACTTAGACCTTCTACACAAGGTATATGTAATCAGTTTAGGTCATCACAGACTTGCCTAAATTCTGATTCCATATCCTTGACTTTAATTACTAAGTTTGATCCCTTAGCCTTCTGTAACTGAGTTTGAGCCCTCAGCCTTCAGTCTTCAGTCTTCAGCAGGTTCCTGACTAGTCTACTGACCTATTTACCCTAATGACCTAGACCAGTCTCCTGATATCAACCAGCAGCCCTTTACAGTGCTTGTTTGATCAAACCTATTTAAGAATCAAACTCTAATAAACCTATACATTTGATCTAGACATCTTTTTGCCTTTGCACTATAACAGCTAGTATGGCACTCATCATCAAAACTAAGAAATAAGTCCAACAATTTCCCCCTTTTTGGCGATGATGCCACTACCCTCACCTAATCAGCAAAGCAAAAAGATTAAGACAAAAACAGAACAAATATTCATCTTTCATTAAAATCATTTGTTCAAAGCTATTACAAACTAGATACAACAAAGATAAAGTAATGTAGGTATGCTGATCTATTGTCTCTTCTCTCTTTCTTGTCTAGCCTTCTCAGCTTGCTCTTGATAAGCTCTGATTTGTTCTATCATATCCCTCATCCATTCATTTTCAATCAGTGTAAAATCAATGTAGGGATTTACTTGTTTCCACCAGTTCCAAGCTTCAGGCAGGATAAGGTTTATCTGATTCACTCTGAAACCAAACTTCATATACAGTTCTTTAAACTCTTCAAGTGAATCCTTTGATTTTGTGATAGGCAAGTTCCTATCACCTCTGCCACTTCTTCCACTTCTTCCACCTATGTTGCTTGCCCTTAAGGCTTTAACCCTTGCTTCCCAAAATTTCAATCCCAAGAAAGAGTCCAGTCCTTCATGAAATCCTTTGTCTTGATAAGGTTTCCTCCTGTTGTAATACTCTTTCTTGTATTGTCTAAGAAGATCATCAGTAAGTTGCACTCTGCCAGGTGCAGGTTGCCTGAAAGCATTTGTATCATCTTGCCATCTCTTCTGTGCAAAAAGTCTTGCAGCCTCCTTTGCTGCAGCTGATTGGCCCTCTTCCCCCTTATTGACATCATCAACAAAACGGGAAATAAGACCATGAATACCCTCCTGTGAAATTACCACTCTGTTCAATTGATTTTCTATAGTTCCAGTTCTTGTATCAATTGAAGTAATCCTTGATTGCAAGGTCTCCTCCAGTCGGTTGATCCTTTCAGTAAGTTTGGGATCAGGCATAGCAGGTTGTTGTGCAGCAGCAGGCTCAGTAGGTTCAGGTGTAGCAGCAAGTTTGTCAAGTTTCTGATGGATGGAAAGAAGTTGGTCTTTCAGAAACTTATCTTTCAAAGTATTCCCTTGCTTGATTCCTTTTACATCTAGCATCATATCATTGACAGCATTTTGAGTGGATGCAAAATTTGAAGCAACTGTGTCAGCAGATTGTCTGTTTTCATTTATCAGGTTCATCAGTTCTTCAAATCTCTGTTCTTGTCTGTCCAGTTGACTCCTTAACTGTTGCATATCATGCCTCACAGTTCTTAACTCATTCAACACCTCAACTGGCACTTCACTGGTCATTCTTCCACCAGTGGCTTCATCAGCAGGCTCCTTCATATTGTACTGTGGCCTCTGATTGCTTATTACCATTGCCCAACTCCTATCCAGTCCAGCAGGATTAGGTCCTTCATATTCATCCAGGATAGGATCCATGGCAGGTTCCTAAAAAATAGTACAAATTCCTGAGGGGGGTCAACACCAATATTTTCTTCTTCAGGCATCTGAAACTCCTCATCACTTAAGTCATAGTCCAGCAGCTGTTCATCCTCATTAACAGCAGTCTGCTGACTATATATCCTTCCCTTCAGTGGCCTTGCCTCCTGTAGGCTCTACTACAGCAGCCTCATCAGCAACAGGGGTTTCCTCCAAACCCAAATCAAGTTCCAACCTTTGTCCGAGTCTTTGTTTGAGACTCGGCGGCTGTACCTCCCGTTCCAACCTTTGTGCGAGTCTTTGTTTGTATCCCGGAACTCCGTACCTCCTCTTCAACTCCCTGTGGATTGAATAAAGTGTCATTATCCACTTGGAATCCTTCTTCATGACCAATCTTGTGCAAGATGATGGCAGTTTAAGTAAGAATGCCCTCAAAGTCAAAACCATCTTGATATTCAATGGATTCTTCTGAGCTGGCACTAGGTTCAGTGAAATCAGTAACCTTTTCTCCATCAAAATCCTCACTCTGTTCAACGTCAGTATGTGCAGTAGGATCTTCAACATGGAATGTAGAAGATTCATCAGCTAGCCTACCAGCACTCAAAGTAATACCTTCATTGATCAATGCTTCCAAATCATCCATGGTGAGATCCTGTAGATCCTCATCCATCTTCCCAGTCTGCTGTCCCTCAGCAGACTTACCTGTCTCAGTGGGTTCTGCTTCTGTGATATCAGTGGCTTCTTGACCAGTGACTTCAGTTGTTGTTTCTCTAGCCACTCCACTGGTCTCCCCAGGAAACATAGGGGTATCATCATCAGAATCTGATGAATCACTGTCAGGTGTAAACTTTGGATCTCTAAACATAATAGCTCCACTTCTCTTTCCTTCATCCAAAAGATCCATCAGCCTGGATTGCAGCATGCTGGTGTCTATCAAGTCCAACAGGTTGTCCACACCTAGCTGCTCAAATGCCCATTCTTCAAACCCACTCATTGGATCAGCAGCTGGTTTCTGTCTCTTGTAGAATCCAAACTTCCACTGAAAGTAGTTTTGCACCTTTTTGAAGTTGGGATCTACTTTGCCCTTTCTAGATGCCTTCTCATATGGCATAGATGGCTTTCTAATGGCGAGGTTCGAGCGGCTTGCTCGACCTCCAAAAGCTTCCACAAGTAAGCTCATGGTTTCTTCAACAGATGTTCTAAAGTCAGTAGGTTGCTGAGGTTGTACATTTGTGCCTACTACTTCCATCTGTACCACACTTAGTTCCCCCTGACTTACATGCTCATCGAGCGGGGTCGGCGAGCGATCGCTCTTCCCCCGAGTTCTTGCCACACTTGCGGGGTCTTCAACCAAGTCTTCAATTACCTCTTCAATTACCACGAGGGTTCGGGTTCGGTAGGCTAGCTTGTGGTTCTTCGATAGATTGCTCAACAACAACCTGTCCAACAACAGTAGACTTGACACCCTCTTCAGGTGAGGAGTCAGTAATCACCACAGGCTTGATTATGGTCAAGGGCTCAGCCTCAACAACCTATTCTTCCTCTTCTACTGATGCTTCCTCTTGGATTCTTTGAGCTTCCAAGTTTTTCAACTCTTTCCCCTTTCCATGTTTCTTCTTTTTGGCAATCTCCTTCATTCCTATGGAGAGGGGTTCATCATCTTCTTTTCCAGTAGATTTTCTCTTTCTACTGGCTTCTTTCTGTTGTTCCCTCAATAGGTCAACAACAGTTTTTCTTGCAGCAACAGCAGGGTCAGTAACCTCCACTGGACCCTCAGCAGACTCAGCAGTCTGTGTTGTTTGCTTCCTTGTTTTCTTTAAAGGCTTTAATACCTCAGTTATTTTCCTTGTATCTCCACTCTTTCTTTTCTCAGCAGTTTTCTTGGGTGCAGCAGGTTTAATAGATATCCTTTTAGATTGCTTGACCTGCTCACCACCAGCATCACCGTCATCTCCATCACTATCATCACCAGCAGCCTCTCCAGCAACCTCTTCATCATCATCTAGACCAGGAATAGTATAATCAATTTCCTTCTTGTATCTAGACTGATTGATCTTTCCAGATGCTACATCAGGAATTTCCAGATGATTCAGCAGGGTCTGAACCATCAATCCTAAGGGCAGGGCCTTGGACTTCCTCTTTCCTTCTTTGTCTTCCTTGAAGACCTTCTTCATATAATGGATGAAGTATCTAGCCCAATCAAACTTCATGCTCCTGAGATGATAATCATCAACTCTATCTTGGGTCCCGATAGAGTATCCATACTTCCAACCAGTCCAAGTATGTTTTTAGCAATAAGTTTGCTCAGCAAACTGTATTCACTTCCAATAAGTTTGCAGTTGATGCCTGGAACGGATTTGGTGGCTGCATTTGTTTTAATCTGATCATCAAACGCCATTTTGTCCAATCCCATTGCTTCAGGATTGACTGAGCCATCCACCACTTCATCAAATCCAAAAACTTCCCTCAGCAGACTGGGGGAGACTTCAATTTCTTGCCCATTTACAGCAGTTTTAAATGCTTCAGTTCCTTCCTGTATTTGAATGTTTCTCCAGAAACTGACAACATTTGTATAAGAAATTGTCTCCAGTCTTATATTCAACACATTCTCTAGACCGGCATATCTCCTTATTCTTCGACCAATGTTAATGGCCAGTTCAGTTCTGTTTGCATCTTCAACAAAACCTCTAACACTTTGGCTAGACTCAATCTAGACATCAACCTTTTCGGCCATTTGTATGAGAAAAATTAGATGAAGAAGATTGATTCTCAAATCTGTGTTCACACAGTGTAAAAAATCGCAGTGATAAAGCGGATTTTGCAAGTAGAGAATCTCTGTATGATAGCCTGAATATATAGACAGTGGGTGGTTGAAACTGTCAGTGCACGTACATCCATGTCAACCATGATTAATCTGAATAAATGCTGGCTTGACACGTGTTCCATAACGTATGATAACCGTTAGATCGTGTTAACTACGGTTATAAAGGATAAAATAAATATCCCGCCAATATGCTTTTTGACTTTAATAACTTTGACTGAGTAACGTTCCATCCAGCAGGGTGATCCTCAGCAGGGTGGGCTCAGCAGTCTGCTGATAAATAGGCTTCAGCAGCCTGCTGACAAAAGTACTCTGCTGATCCTTGTTTTCTTCTTGTTTTGTTCAATTGATAATACAAGATGAAGTTTAATACCAATGACTGATCCGTCAAGTGAGCTCACCCAAAATGACAAAGACCAATCCCCTTGGCAACCTCATTTGCTCAATTGTCCAAACATAAGTACATGGAATTGTTGATACCAATGACTAATCTGCTAAGTGAGCTCACCCAACATAGCAAAGACTAATCCCCTTGGTGAATTCCAGTACTCTGCTAATTATCAGTCAACTTTTATAATTCCAAGTTCAGTCCTTAGTTTAGCAAATCTTTCACTATCAAGTGGTTTAGTGAAGATATCAGCAAATTGATCTTCAGTAGGGATGTATAGAACCACCACATCTTTCTCTTCAACATGATCTCTTATAAAATGATGTCTCACATCAATGTGCTTGATTCTTGAGTGCAAAACAGGGTTTTCTGTGATTGCAATTGCACTTGTGTTGTCAC
Organism: Gentiana straminea; assembly: GCA_036785695.1. NCBI lineage: Eukaryota > Viridiplantae > Streptophyta > Magnoliopsida > Gentianales > Gentianaceae > Gentiana > Gentiana straminea. The sequence goes on along the minus strand of JAVUPR010000224.1, from coordinate 4,031,081 downwards.
ACATAATTGGAATTTCCTTTTCTTCAATTCCATAATCCCTTAATTGTTGTCTTAGCCATAGTACTTGTGCACAGCAACTTCCAGCAGCAATGTATTCAGCTTCAGCAGTAGAAGTTGATATAGAATTCTGTTTCTTGCTAAACCAGGAAACCAGTCTATTTCCCATTAACTGACAGGTTCCTGAGGTGCTTTTTCTATCAATTTTGCAACCAGCATAATCAGAATCTGAGTAGGATATCACTTTGAAGCTTCCTTCCTTGGAATACCATATCCCTACTCCCAAAGTCTCTTTTAGATATTTGAGAACTCTCTTGACTACACCTAAATGACTTTCTTTAGGTTTAGATTGAAATCTTGCACAAACACCTATAGCAAAGGATATATCAGGTCTGCTGGCAGTTAGGTACAGCAGACTGCCTATCATCCTTCTGTATAAGGTCTGATCAACATCTTTGCCTTCTTTATCTTCATCCAATCGATGTTTGTACTCATAGGAGTTGAATTTTTAGTCTTGTTTTCCATACCAAACTTCTTCAAAACTCCTTGGTATACTTGGTTTGATGAATGAAGATTCCATCTTTCATCTGTTTAACTTGCAATCCCAAAAAGTAGTTCATTTCTCCCATCATACTCATTTGGAATTTACTCTTCATTAGATTTGCAAACTTTTCACAAAGTAAATCATTTTCAGAACCAAATATTATGTCATCCACATAAATTTGTACCGGCGGGTGTCTTTGTCCCCTTCACTGATTCTGAAAAGTGTCTTGTCAATGGTGCCTTTTGTAAAACCATTGTCCACCAAGAATTGAGATAGAGTCTCATACCATGCTCTTGGTGCTTGTTTCAATCCATAAAGTGCTTTGTTGAGTCTATACACTTTATCTTCTTGATCTTTAACTTCAAATCCAGGAGGTTGTTGAACATACACTTCCTCCTCTAGAATGACATTCAAAAATGCACTCTTGACATCCATTTGATATACTTTGAAGTTCTTATATGCAGCATGTGCCAAGAATAATCTGATAGCTTCCAATCTTGCAACAGGTGCATATGTTTCATCCAAATCTATTCCTTCTGCTTGAGAATAGCCTTTTGCAACTAGTCTGGCCTTATTCCTTACAATGGTACCAGATTCATCAAGTTTATTTCTGTATACCCACTTAGTACCAATGATATTTGCATAACTTGGCCTTTCAACTAGTGTCCAAACTTGATTTCTTTCAAATTCATTCAATTCCTCTTGCATAGCTATTATCCAGTCTGGATCTGAAATAGCTTCTTCAACAACTTTTGGTTCCATTTGAGATAGAAAGCAAGTAAACATAGCTTCCAGTTGTCTTCTAGTCCTCACACCTTGCTGTACATTGCCAATAACTTGTTCGGCGGGGTGATTCCTTAACCATTGTGGATTTTGGTTATTTTGATTTTCGGGAACATCATCTTCGGTAGGGTCTCTTAGCTTCGTAGCTTCTTCTACAGGGGGTTCAGCAGATCCTTGAACTGCTTCAGTTGTTGCATCAGTAACATTACCAGCAGGGTGTTCAGCAGGGGCAGTATCAGAAACTTTTAAGTCATTGAATCTTTCCAAAACTTCAACACAATCTGGATCAGTGATTTGTTGATTCTCAGCAGGTTCACAATCTTCATCTTCCATACCAGTAAACTTAGGTTCATCAAACACAACATGGATTGTTTCTTCATGTTTCAGTGACCTCTTGTTCAGTACCCTGAATGCTCTGCTGACTGAAGAATATCCCAAGAAAATTCCTTCCTCTGATTTTGGTTGGAAAGTTTTCAAATGTACCTTATGATTTAGAATAAAACATTTGCTTCCAAATGGATGGAAATAGGATATGTTAGGTTTCCTTCCATTCCAAACCTCATAAGGTGTCTTCAGCAGCTTCTTGTTTACTTGATGTTCTGTTTTGTGTATAGCATCTTTGTATTATTTGCTTGACCCAATATCTTTCGGGTAGCAATGCTTCACAAATCATTGTTCTTCCTGCTTCCTTTAAAGTTCTATTTCTTCTTTCAGCAACCCCATTTTGCTGAGGTGTACCAGCAGCAGCAAGTTGATGTAGTACACCATTCTGTTCACAATATTCTCTTATAACTTTGTTGAGAAATTCAGTACCCTGATCTGATCTTATCTTTATTACAGTTAAAAATTTCTCATTTTGTAATCTTTTCAAAAGATTAGGCATGCTTTGAAGTGTTTCACTTTTCTTGTTCATAAATATCACCCAAGTGTACCTAGAGTAATCATCCACAACCACTAAGGTGTACTTCTTTCCTATACACTTGTTGGAGTTATTGGTCCAAAAAGATCCATATGCATCAGCTCCAACACTCTATTAGTTGATTTTTTGGTCTTTGATTTGAAACTTGACTTTATCTGTTTACCCTGCTGACATGCATCACATATAGCATCCTTCTTGAATGTGATCTCAGGTAAACCAATCACTAGCTTTTTCTTCACCAACTGATTAATATCATCAAAGTTTAAGTGATTCAACTTCTTGTGCCATAGCCAATTGAGTTCGGACTTGGTATGCACTATCGAGCGAGTTTTCGGAACTCGGTAGAGACCAATCCACAACATACATGTTCTGTTGTCTTCTACCAGCAAGTACAACTTGATCACCTCTTTCACTAATGACAATACAGTTGTTTTCGTCAAAAGTGACCTTGTATCCCTTGTCACAGAATTGTCCAGTGCTCAGCAAGTTGTAGTCCAGTCCTTCCACATATGCAACATTCTTGATTGTAAGTCCATTCCTCACAAGTGTGCCATATCCTCTTGTATATCCAGGTGTATTCTTGTTGCCAAAATTCACCCTTGGACCATCTTTTACCACAAAGTTTGATAAACAGTGCTTATTCTTTGTCATATGTCTGGAACATCCACTGTCAAAGTACCAGACACCCTACAAAACAAAGTTAATGCATTTTAGGTACCCAAACCTGTTTGGGTCCATAATGGTCAGTGGTAAGCATGACCCTTGGCATGTCTCCATAAGGTCTTCTCCTGAATGTGTCATACTTTGGTTCATACATGTATTCCACACATCCATAAGTTCTAACAGTAGGTTGTGTAGGAAACATATATGTTTTCCGGCCTTTTGGTTTATAATGCTGTTTGAAGTGACTTTGGTTGTTAGAAGCATTAGTATAACCATTTGTTTGCTGTCTGTTAGGAACAGCCTGTACTGTAATATGGAGTCTGCTGAGGTCTTGTATAAGTCCTCTGCGATCCCATTGTCTAGGTTTTACCCTAGCGACATGGTTATACTTACTTTTCGGCATTAGATGCAGGAATATTCCAATCATCATCAGTAGGGAACAGTCTACCTTTCCCCCTGAGATAAGTATCCCTTGAATGATTAACATTCTGGGGTTTAGGATTCTTATCCTTGGAATATTTCTGTTTCTTACCCTTCCGTGGTCCAACAGACTTGGTAGCAGGTCTGCTATCAGCAGGCTTAGAAGGCACATCAGTCCTATTTTTAGATTTACTCTTTTTATTAGGAGTTGTTGACTTCTTTGACTTCTGATTTTGCTTCTTTGAAGCATTCTCATTGGGTTTTACTGCCTCAGCAACCTTACTGGGAGTTGGATCTAGTGCAGGTACAAACTTATGACCAATTCTGGAACTAGGTTCAGTGACCTTACTGGATCCACTCTTGTTAGATTGTTGAGTTCCAAATCCAAGCCATGTTCTATCACCATAAGGCTTTCCGGATTTGTATGCGACGGAGAGGAACCGGATGGTTCGGCGGATTCGAGGGCCTGCCGGATGATCGAGCAGGCTTATACGATTCCGTCCAACATCTTTTTCCTTACCTTTGAGAACCCTTAATTCAGCTTTCAATCTTCCAACTTCTAACTCAAGAGCTTCTTTTTCAGCCTTCACAATCTCATAACCAGATTGTATTATCCTCAGTTGATTAAGGATGGCATCCAAAGTCTCATTATTGTCAGAATTTCTAGGATTTGAACCACAATCACTTCTAGCAGGAGTATTGATAGATACAATGTTGTATACCTCCTCAGTTTCATCCATATTGGCCATCAAAGCATAATCTTCCATATCAGCAACCAGTGCTGTGTCATCTGATTCATTTCCCTTTTCAGATTCAACTTCATATCATGATTCATCTTCAGCAACCATAGCCTTCTTGCCATGTCTTCTTTGTTGACTCTTGGTCTTCAGTAGGTCTGGACAATCAGGTCTAAAATGTCCAGGCTTCTTGCGGTTGAAACAAAGATAATCAGGTTCCTTGCCTTGTTTTAACTCAGGACAGTCAGGTTTGAAGTGTCCTGGTTTCTTGCAATGAAAGCACAGATAGTCATTATCTTTCTTTGATTCTTCTTTCCTTCTTTCAGTAGGCCTCTTTGTAAAATTTCTTGAAGTGGCCTTTCCAGTCTTCATCATTCTGATTTTCTTGCTCAGTAAGGCAATCTGCTCTTGCATCTCATCCGGCAGATCATCTTGTCCTCCTGATGTTTCTTCTTGATGTGAAGAAGCCAATGCAGTGGTCTTTGGCTCTTTTTTTTCAGTCTCAGGCACAAGCTTTTTGCTAAATTCATAAGCCTTTAGATCTGAAAACAATTTGAAGGTGTCTTCTTCATGCAACTTTCTCATTTCTTCAATTGCAGTCACCTTCATTTTCCAAACATCTTTTGCAGGTAGAACTTCCAAGATTTTGGTATTTATTTCCTCTTTTGAATAACTTACACTCAGCAAGGTAAGTTCATCCAGGATTGCATTGAATCTTGATTCCATTTGCTCAATGGTTTCATTTGGCAGCATCTTGAACTTTTGGAACCTCTTTCTGGCCACACTGATTTTATTCTTCTTTATTGCATCAGTGCCTTCACAGATCAAATGTATCTTGTCCCAAAGTTCCTTTGCAGTCTTGCAATCTTTAACCTTCATGTACATATTGCTATCCAAGGTTCTGTAAATGATGTCAATAGCAATATTGTTGAGATTTGCTCTTTTTCTCGTCTTCGCATTCCATTCTCTTTTTGGTTTAGGAATGTACTCGGTTGTATCACCCACATTCTTGCCTTGGTAATCTCCAGGTGGTCCATCGGTTAGTACATCCATCATCTCATCATGAGTTGCGGCAAGGTAAGCTTGCATTCGACGTTTATACTCATCAAATCTATCTAGAGAACACATCAACATTGTTCTAGCATACCGAGTGTTATCCATGATGCAAGTCTTTGTAAATCAGTAACTTGAAAGAAAGTTTTAAGGAATTTTCACAAGCACAACAAGTAGGATTTCTTCAGAACAGAAGCACTGATCTGATACCAATTGTTGGTCCCTTGAAAAGGCTTTGGTTAAGTTTAGAGGGGGGGGGTGAATAAACTTAACACTTAAAACTTTTGGAGTTAACAAATTCTGCAACTTCGGCGGCTGCGATACTTCGATAGTCTGTCGATAAACGATAGTCTACCGACAGTTCGGTTTGTGAATTTGTGCGACGAAATTGTATCAAAATTAAGCCTTAATAATTGTTGTTAAATATGATACTAAGTATTAGATACTCAGTAGTGCAAGTGTGTGATTTCAGTTGCTAGATTCAGTAGGTTGATGTGTGTAATAGACTAAGTGCAGAATATAAATGCTGAAAGTAAATAGCCAGATTTTATAGTGGTTCCAGGTGGTGTAATCCTGTCAGTCCACTCTTCTCCTGTGATGTTGGAGAAAATTCACTAGAGATCTTTGATGTAGCTTTTACAAAGATTCCTAAGGTTGCTTGTCCTTCACCAATAACTATGGCTTCACAAACTGAAAACTGGGAACATGTAGGATTGCTGCTCCTGAGTCTTCCACTGGTCCTTGAAGGGTAGGATTGCCTCTTCACCAGCTCCACCACAAACAACAGTCTTTCACACCCAACAGATGCTTCACTGTCTTCAACAGGTTCTTTATAAAATAAAGATTGAATCAAATAAATGATTCAGTTGCAGCAGCTTGATTAGGATGATGTAATCAGCAGCTTGCAGTCTTCAAGTGTGTAATCTTGATGCAGCTTGAACACAGAATGCACTTGAAGAAATTCACTAGATCATCAGCCTTGTGCTCAGTAAGTTCAGCAGGGTGTTTTTCAGCTCAGTATTAACACTTAAAGTTTATCCAAAATTCATCCCCTGGTTTCTGAGTTGAAAGTCTTCTATTTATAGGCAAGAATGCATGTGACTTGTATTTGAAATTCAAAAATAACCGTTCCTTATTTTTTGTACCATCTGATTTGCATTCTGTCACTATTCATAGGATCGACAACTTTGTCGAATTCCTTTTTGACAAGGTGCGATCATCCACCCCTTTGACTTGTGTCTATTGGATAAAGTCCTGAATCATCCCAACGTTCTTTTAATCCTAATCACTGATTTGTTTGATCAAATCAGAGGTAGTTGGTTGTCCTTATCCATGTAATCTTCCAAAATAATCTTGAATTAAACGAGGTATATATCAGCAGGTTCATCAGTCTGCTGAAGTACCAATCAGTCTGCTGATCATCATATTTCTGTATATAAAATATAATGCAGCTGATTTCTTTTATCTAACTTTTATTTGTGAAGTTAGATTACACCATTTTAATTATAACTAAGTTCCAAACATCATCCAACTTATGGAACTTAGACCTTCTACACAAGGTATATGTAATCAGTTTAGGTCATCACAGACTTGCCTAAATTCTGATTCCATATCCTTGACTTTAATTACTAAGTTTGATCCCTTAGCCTTCTGTAACTGAGTTTGAGCCCTCAGCCTTCAGTCTTCAGTCTTCAGCAGGTTCCCGACTAGTCTGCGACCTATCTACCCTACTGACCTAGACCAGTCTGCGATATCAACCAAAGCGGCCACTTTACGATGCTTGTTTGATCAAACCTATTTAAGAATCAAACTCTAATAAACCTATACATTTGATCTAGACATCTTTTTGCCTTTGCACTATAACGACTAGTATGGCACTCATCATCAAAACTAAGAAATAAGTCCAACAACTTAGAAATGCAGACAATCTCACATTACGTCAACTTGTAGTCGAACTAACAAGTCTCGAACATGTTATTTATTTATTAATTAAGCTGGCAAGGCGGATCAAGAACCGAGCATATATTACTCTTAGGCTCACATTTATTGGTCTATGCAAAAGTCGTGCGTCTTACGCTCCATCGACTAAGATATTGCCAAAGAGAATATAGATGTATATATTTCAATGCACTTCTCTTTTTTGGCGGGTGAACTCTCATTGATTTAACTATCCTCACGGCCCCACTCATGATAAACTATGGAATCCGAAATTCCATTGCCTTTCTAAGCGTTGGTGAAACATGATTTGTGATAAAGCCAGGGTCAACTCTAGTCAAAGCATTATGATATAGACTTCACACCAAGGGAAGTGAGTTATACGTGCTTAAAATGGTGGCTCATTACAGAATATGCACTTAATACGCCACTACTTCAGAAGTGGACACTTTCTCTTACTTGTACAAAGTAAAACAGAGATGAAGTCAATTACCTCGAAAAGATCAAAGATATGATAATTTTTCGAAATTATGTCGAAAAGAATCAAAGTCTAAGTGGTGAATCCTGCATCAAAGAGAATCAAGACAATCACGCAATTCATGGAATATAATGCTAAAAAGCTAAGTGACGTTCCTCTACCCCCCCACTTAATCGAAACATTGTCCCCAATGTGTAAGATGAGAAATAACAAACGAAAAGGAACTTAGCTTTGGTTAAGGGCGGAACCAAAGAAGAATTGGATCATCGTATAAATCATCGGGCTCATGTAAGTAGTCCATGAAGAATCTGCCCTAAGTAACTCAAGAAAAACCAAGAAGAATTGTGGTGACAAGAAACTGTATAATGAAAGCGCGGCAGTAAAAGAGAAAATAAATAACTCCAAAACAAATTAAGCCGACAAAATCATTATATTAGAAATATTCTTCTACATTTACTAAATAGGAAAGGAAAATAACATAAAAACAACAAAAATGGAAAAAACAATAATAGAAATAAAAGCTAGTCCTCATCGGAACCACCCTTCCAGTCGACTCCATGCTCAAAACCGGGAGGTGGTGCAGAACTTGAGGCAGCGGCGGCTGAAGATGATACTCTATGATGTGGGGCTGTCCTAGGTGGTGGGGTAGAGGAAGGAATGCCAATGAAGTCAATAATCCTATCCATCTTGCTATGTAGACTCGCAATTTCTCGAGAGTGCTCCTCAAGCAAGGCTCTCTGAGTCTTCGGTGCACCATGCACCGGAGTACGCTCCCTCTCTTCTTTAACCCGTCTTTGTACTCTTGAAACTGACTGTGAACTGAGCTGTGGCTCAGGATCGTCCCACTCATCACTCACAAGCATTTTCACCTCCGTCTCAAGTGCAAACATATCAATCATCGGCCTGTATGGTAGCAGCTCTCGCTCAGAAGTGGCGGCAAGCTCATTAATACGGCTATGCATCAACATACCGATGTTGATGGGGGCACCCGTCTCTAGATAGAACATCAATTCTACCCTCGAAGTGGTGACAGAGACCGTGTGCTTCGTCAGAAGAAGGCGAGCACAAACAAATCTTTTGACCATCTTCCGGTCCCAAGATAAATCATTCTCTAAGATGATGGTGGGGGCTCCAGCAGTATTACACTTCCATTGCACCCCTAAGAAATCAGCAACCATATCCATCCTCTCAAGATCGGGAATGTTTCTCGAGGATGTGTACTCATCCAGGCCCACCGGTGGATTTCTAACCCCAAAATGATCGTTGATCCGCTCAATAGAAAATTCAACCTTAACTCCACGAACCATAGCAAATTTGGCTCCGGGGTTATGCGAAACATAAGCATAAAACTCTCTTACCACCGTGGTGTTGAACCTTGCTGGTGCCTCATCCATGTCCAGTAAATCCTGTGCTTGTAGGGCCTCTAGCAAAATTGACCCGCAGTCGGCTAAATCTACCCCTCGTTCTTGAGCCACTGGTCTTGCGTTCTAATGGCCTCAGAACGACTCGTAAATCTCTAAAGAATAGAATTGCTCAACCCCGTCCATTAAGGGATTAGCATCTCCATACACACTCTGATAACCACTAGGCCAAACTGCTGAACGTTGACGCTTAGGACCCATCCTGAATGAGTACAGAAACTGATACATAAGCTTTTTTCTAGAAAATAACCCTCGGTAAACCGGAGGTAGGTTTCGGTTTACCGGCCTGAATTTTCTAGATTTCTTTCTGGACTATGCCTCTGATGGTGGAAGAAGAAGAATGGCAGCACCTCACTATAGCAGCATCAAGACAACCCAGCAACAGAGGTAGGATATGGTGTTTAGGGTTTGGAAAATAAAAGGAAATGGTTTGGCTATGGTGGTGATAGTGGTGGTGATGGTGGTCGAAATATATGAAGAAGGAAGAAATATGAGAAGTTTGGTGAATGGAAATGATAATAATGATGATAATGGTGATGAATGGGTGGTTTAAATAGGAAGAATGGAATGGATGTGGATGGTTTAGTGGGATTGTGGGTAGAGAAGTTATTAGGGTGGAGGATTTGAGGAGGTGATTCATGGGATTGAGGTGGAGTTATGGTGGAGTGTGGGAAAGGATAAAAATTTTGAAAAGAGGGGGAAATGGTTTGGTTTCTGGTGACTGACCGTATCTGGTGCAACGTGTGTCCTCCACGTGTCTTTAAAAGTTCAGCTTTATAAACTGGCGTTCAGAAATCTGAAATCCAAGCCTCGGTAACCCGAAGGTTAATCTTGAGATACCGGGGGTATCTTTTCCCCAAATTTTTTATCTGCCTTTGCTGCACTTCTTACTCAACCTTTCTGCTCAATTTTGACCTCAATTTGAATACCCTTTTATCCTCTAATTGTTGTTTCCGACTCAAAACCTATCCTACTTCACTAGAATACGAAACGAGGTAAAAAAAACCTTTCCACAACCATTCGGTTTCAAGCCTAAGTTTGTGGTAGGTTGAAAAAAAGCTCGTCCCTTCATCTATCTACTTTGATTCAATCCTAAACTACATAAGGGTTTTAAGAAATAGTTCCGAGTTTATAGTCGCCAGCTCGACTTTCTTCAGATCTCTGATCAATCAAGGGTTGGAGCCTTAACTTGCCAAACTTTCGCTCCAGAGGTTTGCACTTTCACAGAAACCTTTTGAGCCCTCTTCCTAGCACGTCTCTCCCTTTTCACTTATATGCTATGTCTGCCTCTGCGTTGAGATTTAGACCTTAAACTCAAGGACTCCACGCTTTCCACTTTCAGCTCGACTCATTCACTACGCAACACAGAAGGACTAGCTTTAGCAAGCATCCTGTCGTGGTCCTTAATTATCTTCTTTCTCACTCAGCATTAATCTCATAAACTCTTGCTCAACGGTTTCTATGACAACCTCTCTAATCTCATGCCCCTCAATCTCCAAAATCTCTACCTTCCCTGAAGCATACGTCATCTTACCGCTCTCTGGTCAGTTTTCTAGGGGTTCTAGGACCTTAAAAGATACAGCATCATTATTTATCTTAAGAGTGATATCCCCCTTATCAAAATCCATAACTGCCCTGCTCGTTGCTAAGAAAGGTCCTCCTAAGAGAACCGGGGCACTAGGATCTTCAGGTACATCTATGACCGTAAAGTCAATAGGATACGTGAACCCTCCTGCCTTAATTGTACACTTTCTAAGAAAACCAGCAGGCATATCTATGAAGATCATGGTCCTGGTTTGATTCATCACGACCGGAAGTTTTATCTTTTGACAGAGGGAAAAAGGAAGAATATTGCAACCCGAGCCAGAGTCGCAGAGACCTAATCCTATGGATATTCTATTAACAAAAATTAGGAGTCTGAACGTGCCAGGGTCTCCTAACTTCACCACGGTGTCTAAGTCTGGGTAATCCTCAGGCATAGAAAACATCGTGTCGGGATCCTCTTCAGGATCGTCAGAATCGTAATCTAAAGATGATATATCGATTAATTCGCAAGGAAACTCACCCGGACGATACGTGTTGTACTCCTTCAGGTCATCTTCAGGCTCTTGCTTGATTGCTTTCTCCTCTTTCTCCAACCATTTCTTTATAGTCTCATAATGCTCTCGTGCTTCAGTTCCGGGATACATGGAAATTGGTGTGATGTTCAAGATTGTTCTAGGCATATTGTTCATCTTGTGTGTGCTTTTTTCAACTCTGAATCGATCAAATTTCTGAAGTGTTCTGATCAATCTGCAAAAAGACAAAATCAAACAAAGAAAAGGTTAGCAACTTCCGCTTCAGCTGGGTGTGATCCCAACTGTTGCGGACCTACTAACTAAAATCAACAGGGAATAACACAGAATAACGGGAACTGTTCAGAAATTGATTTTCCAGGCCTCGGTAACTCGGAGGTTACCTTCGGGATACCTGCCCTGAATTTTCTAATTCTGGAAGTTTAACATGTGCAGGATTGATACTGAACGACTCAAGACTCAAAATAAAATAAATAAAAGAAAAAACGACTTCTTAATTAGAATAAAAACGTTTATATTTATAAATTGGCCGTTGTCCCCGGCAACGGCGCCAAAAATCTTGATCACGTGTAAGTCACTAACGTCGAGGTACATCATAGTATATAAACGATTCTAACCTAATTAAGAAGCAACATATAGGCGGTCACTGACCAACAATAATATAAAAGAAAACAAACATGGTATACCTCTCCCTGTCCTCACCGATCTACTAACTTGGATTAGTTAATCGTTATGTTAACTTCCCCACATAATTTCCTTTGATTAATCGCGAGCTTTTAATGATTATTATCATATTTATCAGCTACGGGTGCAATTCTTACTCCTATCTACTCCGACAATGGCAGTAGACAATCTATACACAAGCTACCCTCCTTAATTGTTCAGTAATAGCCCATGCGCATAAAGAACTAGAACTGCCGATATTGAGTGTTACCTCATACCGCTAACCTGCCTAGACAGCTTTCGACATTGACCAGCACGTTCTTAGGGTCCATCAAGACTATGTCCTAATTAACACTTCACTTGCGGTCCTTCATGTTAATTTACGAATTACGAATACTAGATTGGCCAGACCTATTACTCGTTTTAATTATTTCTGCCGATCAACGTAGCTGTAGTGAATCCCAGTTTAGGTTTTCTAAAATATGCCTCGGTAAACCGGTATAGACCGCCGGGTTACCGAGGGCGGCTTTTCCTAATTTCTGGATCTACATTCCTCAGTACGATGAAAATAAGTAAATTATGGGGTTGTTAAACATGCAGATTAACTAAAACACATAAATACGAACATATCTACCATATTGAAGACAATAAAGGAACGTTCAAAGCTTCATACCTTCAACAATGGAGATCTAGCTCGATCTACTCAAGCTAGAGATGATGGAAGAAGGGAGGAAACCAAAACAACTTTCCAAAGCTCAAGAAAACTTTATTGCATAATAATATATATTGTATTTGTAATACCAATTAAAAGTTATTCAAGATGTGTCTAATAATCTATAATTGCGGCCTTATATAGATACAATGACCGACTTAAGACTCTCTAAAACCCTAACCGACTTAGGCAATGCGGCAGAATGAATTTCGTGTTGAATAAGTCACCGGTTTACCGGGCCTAACCCTCAGGTTACCGGGCCTTCTATTCTTCTTTTTCTTCAGCAGGCTTCTTCTTGGACTTCAATCACTCTGCCCAATGCATTCCTTTTGGTCCAGATCTGTTTTCCAATGCTCCAATTTTGGTACATCCTATAAAACACTTAAAATGAGACAAAACAGTGCCAAAACATTGGGAAAATAGCATAGATGTAGAATTACGATCCTGGAAACACTCACATGGCATTTAACACACATTCTAAGCAATAACGAGCCTATCTATCCTCTCTTGAGCATAATTCGGGGTGCATATGGGTATAAATATTGGTACCATTTAGAGTGTCATCAACTCTGCAACCCAATCATCATCGGACTCGTGACGCGCTATATGAATCAAATGACGTGAAATTGGAGGACAAGATATCACTACAAAACTTGTGTATCGCCTTTGCGGGTGGATAAGATCCTGCCAACCAAAAAGTTTCTTTCCATGAGCAGTTCCGTCAGAATTGATAAACCAGAAAAGAAACTTGACAAAGTCTTCTTCGTAACCCTGGACAGAGTATAAGACCTTAGTCCACAATTTCTTCACCCTTGATTCGTAATGGGGAGATGGCCACCCCACACTTGACTCCACTCTCATGACCCGTTCCCCCAACTCATGGACTTTATTGGTGGGCTTGGAAATCATACGAGGAACCTGCGCCCTCGCTGAGAAATGTCCGGGAACCATAGTGCTGGAAAATTGGATAAAATCGATTGAAGATCCCTAGGGACGTGTCTTGTCCATTCGTCCGACAAAGTATAATAAAATCCTTAACCGTCCACATGTGGTATGAATTCGCTAGGCAAAGCCGCCATCCAGGTTATCACCTCTATGCAAAAAGGGTCAAAAGGAGGATGCACGCCTTAATGGAAGTTTTCAAAATGCAAGATCAAGGAATCGTCTGATCGATGCAAGCAAGCGAAGTCTTCAATAATATCCGGCCCGCCCTTAGGGTCTATGAACCTAGATGGTTTAATACGGGTGAATCTATAAGTGTTTGTAATATTGTATCATCTCACAATCTCAGCATCGTCATTATCTCTGACCTCGATCCGCTCCGTCTCCACACTATTGTCAAAGGCATTCATCCTCGCCAATTCTGCCTTGGCCTCAAGGATATTAGGAACCTGGTTTTCTTTATCCACGACTTGTTACCGGCTCCATTCCCGGTCTTAGTTGCGACTCCACCAGTGCGGCGCCTCTTTCTATTGGGATATTTATGAGGCAACCCTAAATACATGAGAAGCTCTTCCCCTTCTTCATCATTCTTAGTGGAACGGCCCATTACAGGCTCAGAGGCGGCGGACCCACCCACAACATCGATAATGTTCCCTCCAGGGGCGCCGCTTGTGGAGGCCTTCTTATCAATGTTGGCCACAGTGTGCTTCTTTTTCAGCCTCTTGAACTTCTTTGACGCTGCGGCCTTCTGCGAGTTATCTCCTTAATACCAAAAAAATCCTTAGGGTTGACCACCCCTAAATTTCCCTTGACACCAGTCACCTCAACCTCGATATTGGCCACGCCTTTCGAGCCACTTGTCCAAACGGCCTCATTTTGATAGGAATAATCACTAGCCTCTTGATCCCCGCTGAGTGTTTGATCACTAGACATCCTGCAAAATCAAGATGGAAATGCGGAGCGTCAATCACCTAGAACAATGAAAGTCAGGCCGAGATGAATAAGCACATCCATCTCGATGCCTCCCCCTCCGTTTTTGGGTATATAAACTACCCAAAGGAAACCCAGAAATGTTGAAGAAGAGCTTATTCGAAAACGCTAAAGACTAAACCTCCAACCAAGAAATTCATAAGAAAATTGCATATTGGAAGGAAGAACAAGACTCAAACGAAGAAAAAAAGGAGAGTACAACACAAAGGCAATTATTTTTACTCGGAAAATCCATTCGAATAGCTTATAAATGTTCTGGAAGTAAAATGCGCAAAGGAAACTAATCAACAAAGAGAAAAGTCGAAAGATTTACCTGATATAAGAGTTGGAGATTGATCGAAATAGGAAGAAATGGCCTGAACCTTCAAATGGATAGCCTGAACCTTCAATGAACAGTCGGAACCTTCAAACCTCACCCGGAAACTCAAGCTTCTAGCCGGAGAATGATTTGCTATCGAAAGTAAGAAAGTGTATAGTGTTGAAATGTCGGATGGGAAGCCATTACATAGGCAATGGGGAAAAGATCGAACGGTTCAAGGTAAAGTGATCCAATGGTTGAGAATCGAGCGGTCGATTCAAATTTCGAAACCGCTGTCATCATTACTTTACTATTTCCAATGATGTCATATAAATGGATCGGTTACCAAAACTCACTCGGCCGTCTAAATATAATGCAATGTAGTCTTGTGATGACTCGAGTTTCTTATGTTTGATGAGTGTGTGATTAGGTAAAATATCGGCTTAGATGCAGTAATTAAATGCGTAAAGTAAATAAGTAAATAAGGCAAGAATTATAGAGGTTTCAGGTGGTGTAATCCTGCCAGTCCTCTCTTCTTTTATGATGTACGAGGCCAAAACCACTATGTTCTTGAGGTTTATAGTTACAAGACACAAAGTAAATTCTAAACGCTTGATTGTCCTTCACTAATCCCTAGCTTCATAATCTCCCAGCTTCAGTCTTCAACATGTAAAATTGATGTTTGAACTAAGCTTGCTACACTGGTCCTTAGAGGGTAGGATTGCCTCTTCACCAGCTCTACACAAACACAGTCTTCCTGAATGAACTCAACTATCCTTCACACCTTCTTGGTGTTTTGCAGTCTAAACCTATGATAACATCAAAGTTGAGGCTTAAATCAATAACTATGATTCAATTTGATTCGAGCTTCTTCTTCTAGGTGTATGTGATATGTTCAGCTCTGTCTTTCTTCAAATGTTTTATCTTGAATTTTTTTTGAATGCTTATGAACACTTGAAGATTTCTTGATCTTGCAATAAAGTATTTAGCAGGAATTCTTTTAATTTACTTTCCCCCTTTAGATAATCTTTCTTGACTAGATTAATTCTTTGAATTATGCACTTTTAATTATGAAAGAAGTAAGGGGTTTCTCCAACGGTAAGATGAAATCGAATGTTAGAACTTGAATTCTTGAATCCGTTAGTGGTCCTGCTTATCTTGATATTTGTCAGTGTCCTTTCTGACATTTTTGTGCGTTCAATATAGTTGCTTTCTTTATAACGGTCAAATTTTCTTTCAGCTTTCCTTGACCTCAGCATGAAAACTTGTCTTAGTCATTTTTCAGCTCAAGAGCATTAACTGAGTTTTTACTCTTCATTAAAAACTCAGTACTCCATTTCTCATCTGATTATTATTGACTTAATCAGAGTACACCGTAACTCATAACTCAACTAAGATATCATGGTCCTTATGACACATAGTCCGCCCGTCAAGATCCATAAAGTCTGTTCTAAAATCACTGACTTTAATGAATTCTAACTTTACAGTCTCGTCTTTAGTCTTTAAGACTGAGTTTAAACCCTCAGTTCTTCAATCTTCAATAACTGACTCTGAACCCTCAGTTCTTCAGTTCTAGTTAGGTCAACCGAGTATGTGTCCCTCAGCGAACTTACCTTCTTCAGTTCTTCAGTGGGTGTGCTCATAGTCAGTTCTCAAAGCTGGTTAATCTTCGGCTATGAACTCAGCTCAACAAGTCAGTTTCTCGTTTTCTCAGTTCTGATCGTAGATCTATTACGGTTCTTGTCTGATTAACTTATACAAATATGTGACTCTATTAAATCCTATACATTGAATTCTAGACATCTTTTTGCTTTGAACTATAACAGTTAGTTATGACACTTCATCAATGGGGTTAAATATAACTGATGAATCATCATCAAAACATAAATTTTATTTCCAACATTTTCCCCCTTTTTGATGATGTCAACACCCTCCTTAAAAGCAATGCAAAAAAATAAGGACAAAATAAAGTAAAGAACACAAGAACTGAGAAACTGAGATTTTATTGATAACTAAGTTACAAAGTATTAGAAAACAAGTACATGAAAAGAAACTAAGTTCTAGCTTCTTTTCCTATCTCTTGACCAGCTTCACTTGCCTTGATGTCAAAGGTTTCGAAAGCAACTTCTTTCATGACAAAGTTAGTTTTTGTGCTTTCGATTCCATGGATGTTTGCCCAAATGTTCCATGAATCATCATACCGTGCTTGCCGAAAAACATGCTTTTGAATAACACGGAAAATACGAAAACGACTCTCCTTAATCTTTCACTTTTGGTCGTTTTCCGTAAATTTCGAACAAACTCGAGTTTAGTCTTTTCAACCTATTTTGAGGCCTTATCTAGAGTACCATTTCTTTCCCATTTACCCGCTTTGTTCCAATAGTGTACAAGAATATTTTGCATGTTCGAAATGTCTCTAAGGCTTGTTCCCTTGATACTCTTTCTTGAGTAGGTAGTGCTTTGAAAACATTATACAGTTGTGAGTCTAGAGCAAGTCTTTTCTCAGTTGGTTGTGAGAACTTTGCAATCATTTCCATTTTTTCATCAGTAAACTCACCTCTAGCTTTCTTCAATTCAGTCTGTTTCTCATCTATACAGCCAAGAACTTGAGGCATATCGATTGCATTGACATCATCTTTGTTGATCAAGCTCTTGATGTAAGAATTTAGATGCCGCTGAATTGATGCCAATATTGTTTGTGCAACAACTGAGTCTTTCATTGCATTCTCCAGTAAAATCAGTCTATCAACCACATTGTTGAGAATGCCTTCCGATCTTCCTTGAGTCTCAGTTTTTCTTGCGTCAGATTCAATGGTTGTTTTCCTAATGGAGATGCCTCCCCCTCCGTTTTTGGGTATATAAACTACCCAAAGGAAACCCAGAAATGTTGAAGAAGAGCTTATTCGAAAACGCTAAAGACTTAACCTCCAACCAATAAATTCATAAGAAAATTGCATATTGGAAGGATGAACAAGGCTCAAACGAAGAAAAAATGTAGAGTACAACACAAAGGAAATGATTTTTACTCGGATAATCCATTCGAATAGCTTATAAATGTTCTAGAAGTAAAATGCACAAAGGAAACTAAGATCAAGGAGAAAAGTCGAAATATTTACCTTGTATAAGAGTTGGAGATTGCTCAGAATAGGAAGAAATGGCCGGAACCTTTAAATGGATAGCCTGAAACTTCTATTAACAGTTGGAACCTTCAAACCTCGCTCGGAAACTCTAGCTTCTATCCAGAGAATGATTTGCTATCGAAAGTAAGAAAGAGTATAGTGTTGAAATGTCGGATGGGAAGCCATTACATAGGCAATGGGAAAAAGATCGAACGGTTCAAGGTAAAGTGATCCAACGGTTGAGAATCGAGTGGTCGATTCAAATTTTGAAACCACTGTCATCATTACTTTACTGTTACCAACGATGTCGCGTTAATGGATCGGTTACCAAAACTCACTCAGCCAAATTGTTGGTCCATTCGAAAGGCTAACACAAGTTTAAAGGGGGGTGAATAAACTTGTCCCCAAAAAAAAACCTAACTGAAAACTGAATCTTGTGCAGATTGAGTTCCGCTTTGAACTTGTGTGTAGTTAAGCTAACTAAGATGAATATAAGTCAGAACTGACTTATCCTTAACTGAGTTAACCGGCAGCGGATTAAGTTAATACTTTAAATAAAACTTGAGTTTATCAGTTTGTCTAAATATAATGCAATGTAGTGCTGTGATGACTCAGTTTCTTATGTTTGATGAGTGTGTGATTAGGTAAAATATCAGCTTAGATGCAGTAATTAAATGCGTAAAGTAAATAAGTAAATAAGGCAAGAATTATAGAGGTTTCAGGTGGTGTAATCCTGCCAGTCCTCTCTTCTTTTATGATGTACGAGGCCAAAACCACTATGTTCTTGAGGTTTATAGTTACAAGACACAAAGTAAATTCTAAACGCTTGATTGTCCTTCACTAATCCCTAGCTTCATAATCTCCCAAATTCGAGCTTCAACATGTAAAATTGATGTTTGAACTAAGCTTGCTACACTCGGTCCTTAGAGGGTAGGATTGCCTCTTCACCACTCTACACACAAACACAAATCTTCCCGAATGAACTCAACTATCCTTCACACCTTCTTGGTGTTTTGCGCCTAAACCTATGATAACATCAAAGTTGAGGCTTAAATCAATAACTATGATTCAATTTGATTCGAGCTTCTTCTTCTAGGTGTATGTGATATGTTCAGCTCTGTCTTTCTTCAAATGTTTTATCTTGAATTTTTTTTGAATGCTTATGAACACTTGAAGATTTCTTGATCTTGCAATAAAGTATTTAGCAGGAATTCTTTTAATTTACTTTCCCCCTTTAGATAATCTTTCTTGACTAGATTAATTCTTTGAATTATGCACTTTTAATTGTGAAAGAAGTAAGGGGTTTCTCCAACGGTAAGATGAAATCGAATGTTAGAACTTGAATTCTTGAATCCGTTAGTGGTCCTGCTTATCTTGATATTTGTCAGTGTCCTTTCTGACATTTTTGTGCGTTCAATATAGTTGCTTTCTTTATAACGGTCAAATTTTCTTTCAGCTTTCCTTGACCTCAGCATGAAAACTTGTCTTAGTCATTTTTCAGCTCAAGAGCATTAACTGAGTTTTTACTCTTCATTAAAAACTCAGTACTCCATTTCTCATCTGATTATTATTGACTTAATCAGAGTACACCGTAACTCATAACTCAACTAAGATATCATGGTCCTTATGACACATAGTCCGCCTGTCAAGATCCATAAAGTCTGTTCTAAAATCACTGACTTTAATGAATTCTAACTTTACAGTCTCGTCTTTAGTCTTTAAGACTGAGTTTAAACCCTCAGTTCTTCAATCTTCAATAACTGACTCTGAACCCTCAGTTCTTCAGTTCTAGTTAGGTCAACCGAGTATGTGTCCCTCAGCGAACTTACCTTCTTCAGTTCTTCAGTGGGTGTGCTCATAGTCGGTTCTCAAAGCCGGTTAATCTTCGGCTATGAACTCGGCTCAACAAGTCGGTTTCTCGTTTTCTCGCTCTCGATCGTAGATCTATTACGGTTCTTGTCGATTAACTTATACAAATATGTGACTCTATTAAATCCTATACATTGAATTCTAGACATCTTTTTGCTTTGAACTATAACGAGTTAGTTATGACACTTCATCAATGGGGTTAAATATAACCGATGAATCATCATCAAAACATAAATTTTATTTCCAACATTTTCCCCCTTTTTGATGATGTCAACACCCTCCTTAAAAGCAATGCAAAAAAATAAGGACAAAATAAAGTAAAGAACACAAGAACTGAGAAACTGAGATTTTATTGATAACTAAGTTACAAAGTATTAGAAAACAAGTACATGAAAAGAAACTAAGTTCTAGCTTCTTTTCCTATCTCTTGACCAGCTTCACTTGCCTTGATGTCAAAGGTTTCAGCAACTTCTTTCATGACAAAGTTAGTTTTTGTGCTTTCGATTCCATGGATGTTTGCCCAAATGTTCCATGAATCTGTCATACTGTGCTTGCTGAAAAACATGCTTTTGAATAACACAGAAAATACGAAAACAGCTCTCCTTAATCTTTCACTTTTGGCTGTTTTCCGTAAATTCTGAACAAACTCAGGTTTAGTCTTTTCAACCTATTTTGAGGCCTTATCTAGAGTACCATTTCTTTCCCATTTACCCAGTTTGTTCCAATAGTGTACAAGAATATTTTGCATGTTCAGAAATGTCTCTAAGGCTTGTTCCCTTGATACTCTTTCTTGAGTAGGTAGTGCTTTGAAAACATTATACAGTTGTGAGTCTAGAGCAAGTCTTTTCTCAGTTGGTTGTGAGAACTTTGCAATCATTTCCATTTTTTCATCAGTAAACTCACCTCTAGCTTTCTTCAATTCAGTCTGTTTCTCATCTATACAGCCAAGAACTTGAGGCATATCGATTGCATTGACATCATCTTTGTTGATCAAGCTCTTGATGTAAGAATTTAGATGCCGCTGAATTGATGCCAATATTGTTTGTGCAACAACTGAGTCTTTCATTGCATTCTCCAGTAAAATCAGTCTATCAACCACATTGTTGAGAATGCCTTCCGATCTTCCTTGAGTCTCAGTTTTTCTTGCGTCAGATTCAATGGTTGTTTTCCTAATGGAGATTAGAGTGTCATGATAGTCTTCCTTGACAATGTTCAGTTTCTTTTCCATTTTGTCTCTTTCAGTTCTGATTTCCTCCATTGACTTCAATACTTTTCCAAATACACTAAGATCATCTTTTTGAATCCTGACAAGCTCATTGAAGTAGAATACGATGGTGTTAGTTTGTGTAGGCATTTCACTCTCAGTTTTCTTATCTTCAATTTTACCTTTGTCAGCTACAGGTGCTTTGACAGTTTCTGTTGGACTTATTTTTAAGTTTTAGTGATGAGTGCCAGACTAACTCTTATAGGGCAAAAGCAAAAAGATGTCTAGATCAAATGTATAGGTTATTAGAGTTTGATCTTTGTATAGGTTTGATCAAGCAAACACTGTAATGGTCAGCTAACTAATATCAGCAGACTGGTCTAGATCAGTAGGGTAGTTAGGTCAGTAGACTTATCTGGAACCTGCTGAAGACTGAAGGCTGAGGGCTCAAATTCAGTTAATGAAGGCTAAGGGATCAAACTTAGTAATTAAAGTCATGGATATGGAATCAGAATTTAGGGAAGTCTGTGATGACCTAAGCTGATTACATATACCTTGTGTACAAGGTCTAGGTTCCATAAGTTGGATGGTGATTGTAACTTAGTTATGATTAAATGGAGTAATCTAACTTCACAATTAAAAGTTAGATAAAGGAAGTCAGCTGCATTGTGCTTTAAACACATCAAATTATGGTTCAGCAAACTGATATGTATCTCAGTAGACTCATGAACCTGCTGATACATATACCTCGATTCATTCAAGATTATATTGAGAGATTACATGGATAAGGACAGCTAACAACCTCTGATTTTATCAAATAAATCAATGGTTGAGATTAAAAGGACGTTGGGATGATTCAGGACTTTATCCAATGGTTGCAAGTCAAAGGATGGACAGACGCATTCTTGTCAAAAATCGTCTGACTGTGTCAATACTATGAATATTGACAGAAAGCAAGTCAAATGGGACAAAATCTGGAACGGCTATATTTGAATTTCAAATACAAGTCTCAAGGACTCCTACCTATAAATAGAGGACTCCTAATTCAGATACAGATGATGATTTTTGGAAGGAAATTAAAGAGCAATCAGAATTAAATCAAGAAAAACACCCTGCTGACCCTACTGAGCTTAAGGCTACTGATCCAGAGAAAATCTTCAAGTGTAATCTGTATTCAAGCTACATCAAGTTTACACACTTGAAGACTGCAAGCTGCTGATCATATCATCCTGATCAAGTTGCTGCAACTGAATCATTTACTTGATTCAATCTTTATTTTAACAATAAATCAGTTGAAGACAGTGAAGCACATCTGTGTGAAAGACTGTTGTTTATGGTGGAGCTGGTGAAGAGGAAATACTACCCTTCAAGGACCAGTGGAAGACTTTGGAGCAGCAATTCTACCTGTTCTTAGTTTTCAGTTTGTGAAGCCATAGCTATTGGTGAAGGACAAACATCTTAGGGATTTTTGTAACAGCTATCTCAAGAATATCTCTAGTGAATTGCCTCCAACATCACTAAGAAAAGAGTGGACTGACAGGATTACACCACTTGGAACCACTATAAAATCTGCCTATTTACTTTCTGCACTTATATTCTGCATTTAGTTTATTACACACATCAACCTACTGAATCTAGCAACTTAATTCACACACAGACACTACTGAGTATCTAATACTTAGTATCATATTTAACAACAAGTGATAAGGCTTAATTTTGACATAATTCCGCTGCACAAATTCAGTATATTCAATAGTCGACAACTATTGAGTATCGACGAGCTACGAGATATCGACGGCGAACCGAAGTTGCTTTGAATTTGTTAACTCCAAAAGTTTTAAGTGTTAAGTTTATTCACCCCCCCTAAACTTAACCAAAGCTTTTTCAAGGGACCAAAAATTGGTATCAGAGCAGTGCTTCTGTTCTGAAGTAATCCTACTTGTTGTGCTTGTGAAAATTCTTTGAAAACTTTTTCAAGTCTCTAATTTTCAAAAACTTGCATCATGGATAACAATCAGTATGCTAGAACAATGCTGATATGCTCTTTGGATAGATTTGATGAATATAAACGTTGTATGCAGGCTTATCTAGCTGCTACACATGATGAAATGATGGATGTACTGATAGATGGACCACTAGAGATAACAAAAGCTGTAACTGTGTATAATGAGATCCAGTACATTCCAAAACCAAAGAGAGAATGGACTGCTAAAGATAGAAAGAGAGCCAATCTCAACAACATTGCTACAGATATCATTTACAGAACTCTGGATAACAATATGTATATGAAGGTAAAAGATTGCAAAACAGCCAAGGAACTTTGGGACAAGTTGCAGTTAATTTGTGAGGGCACTGATGCTATCAAAAAGAACAAGATCAGTGTAGCAAAGAAGAAGTTTCAAGAGTTCAAAATGAAGCCAAATGAAACCATTGAACAAATGGAATCTAGGTTCAATGCTATCATGCATGAACTCACCCTGCTGAATGTGAAGTACTCACAGGAAGAAACAAATTCAAAATTTTTGGAAGCTTTACCTGCCAAAGAAGTGTGGGAGATGAAGGTGACAGCAATAGAGGAAATGAGAAGCCTACATGAAGAAGACACCTTCAAACTGTTCTCAGATCTTAAGGCACATGAGTTTAATAAGAAACTGGTGCCTGAAACAGAAAAAGAGGAACCAAAGACTACAGCATTGGCTGCTTCACATCAAGAAGAGACATCAGCAGCCCAAGATGATTTGCTGGATGAGATGCAAGAGCAGATTGCATTGCTGAGCAAGAAAATTAGATTGATGAAGACTGGAATGAGCTCACCTAGGAATTTCACAAAGAAATTCAGTGAAAAGAAAAAGGAAGGGTCAAAGAAATATAATGATTACTTATGCTATCATTGCAAGAAACCAGGACACTTCAAACCTGATTGTCCTGAGTTAAAACAGAAAAAGGAACCAGATTATCTTTGCTTTATTTGCAAGAAGCCTGGACATTTCAGACCTGATTGTCCAGATCTACAAAAGAGCAAGAGTCAACAAAGAAGACATGGAAAGAAAGCAATGGTTGCTGAAGACGAATCTGGCTATGAAGTTGAATCAGATAAAGGAAATGAATCTGATGACACTGCATTGGTTGCTGAATTGGATGATTATGCCTTGATGGCTAACAAGGATGAGACAGAGGAGGTATATAATTCTGTATCAATTAATACTCCTGCTGATAGTGATTGTGAATCCACCTGTGGTTCAAATCCCAAATATTATGATAATAAAGAAACTTTAGATGACATCCTTAATCAACTGAGGATAATACAATCTGTTTATGAGATTGTGAAGGCAGAAAAAGAAGTTCTTCAATCAGAAGTTGAAAGATTGAAAGATGAATTGAGAATTCTTAAAGGAAAGGAAAAAGAAGTTGAACAGAATCAGCATAAGTCAACTGAACAGTCAGTAGCCACTAAATCTGCTGAACAATCTTGTTCCTATGCTGTATTCAAATCTGGGAAGCCCTGTGGTGATAGGACATGTCTTGGATTTGGAACTCAAAAATCCAAAAGGAGTGGATCCAGTAAGGTTACTGAACCTAGTGCCAGAATTGGTCCTAAGTTTGTACCTGCAAATGATCCAACTCCAAGTAAGGTTGCTGAGACAGTAAAGCCTACTGAGAAAATTTCAAGAAAGCAACATCAGAAGTCAAAGAAGTCAACAGCTCCTAATAAAAAGAATAAATCTAAGAATAGGACTGATGTGCCTTCTAGATCTACTGATAGCAGACCTGCTACCAAGTCTCCTGGACCACAGAAGGATAAAAACCAGAAATATTCCAACGATAAGAATCCTAAATCCAAAAATGTTAATCTTTCTAGGGATACTTATCTCAGGGGGAAAGGTAGATTATTCCCTACTAATGATGATTGGAATATTCCTGCACCTACTGCTAGAAACAACAAGTATAACCATGCTGCTAGGGTATAACCTAAGCAATGGAATCAGCAGAGGACTTATACAAGGCCTCAGCAGGGACCTCAGTAGACTCCATTTTACAGGGCTGTTCCAAACAGACAGCAAACCTATGGTAATCCTAATGCATCTAACAACAGAAATCACTTTAAACAGCATTACAAACCAAAAGGCCAGAAAACATATGTGAATCCTACACAACCAACTGTTAGAACTTATGGATGTGTGGAATACATGTATGAACCAAAGTATGACACTTTTCAAAGAAGACCTTATAGAAATTTTCCAGGGGTCATGCTTACCACTGACCATCATGGACGCAAACAGATTTGGGTACCTAAAATGTATTGATTTGTTTTGTAGGGTGTCTGGTACTTTGACAATGGATGTTCCAGACACATGACAAAGAATAAGCAATGTCTGACAAGCTATGTAGCAAAAGATGGTCCAAGAGTGAACTTTGGAAACAAGAACACACCTGGTTACACAAGAGGATATGGCACACTTGTGAGGAATGGATTAACAATCAAGAATGTTGCATATGTGGAAGGACTGGACTACAACCTGCTGAGCACTGGACAGTTTTGTGACATGGGATACAAGGTCACTTTTGACAAAGGCACTTGTATTGTCATTAGTGAAAGAGGTGATCAAGTTGTGTTAGCAGGAAGAAGTCAACAAAACATGTACATTGTGTATTGGTCTACTGCAATTCCAGAAACCTGCCTGATTGTGCATACCAAGTCAGAACTCAATTGGTTATGGCATAAGAAGTTAAATCACTTAAACTTTGATGATATCAATCAATTGGTGGAGAAGAAGCTGGTGATTGGTTTACCTGAGATCACATTCAAAAATGATGTTATATGTGATGCATGTCAGCAAGGTAAACAGATAAAGTCAAGCTTTAAGTCAAAGACTAAGCAATCAACTAACAGAGTTTTGGAGCTGATGCACATGGATCTATTTGGACTAGTAACTCCAACAAGTGTAACAGGAAAGAAATACACTTTGGTAGTTGTGGATGATTATTCAAGATACACTTGGGTGGTATTTATGAATAAAAAGAGTGAAACACTTCAAAAGATGCCTGAACTTTTGAAGAGATTACAGAATGAGAAATGTTTGACAGTAGTACAGATAAGATCAGACAAGGGTACTGTGTTTCTCAATAATGTTATAAGAGAGTACTGTGAACAGGATGGTGTACTACATCAACTTGCTGCTGCCGGTACACCTCAGCAAAATGGGGTTGCAGAAAGAAGAAACATGACTCTTAAAGAAGCAGGAAGAACAATGATTTGTGAAGCATTGCGGCCTGAAAGATATTGGGCTGAAGCAGTCAATACAGCATGCTATACACAAAACAGAACCTCAGTGAACAAGAAGCTGCTGAAGACACCTTATGAGATTTGGAATGGAAGGAAACCTAATATATCCTATTTCCATCCATTTGGAAGCAAGTGTTTTATTTTGAATCATAAGGAACAACTGAAGACATTACAACCAAAATCAGATGAAGGAATTTTCTTAGGATATTCTTCAGTCAGTAAGGCTTTCAGGGTACTGAACAAAAGGTCACTGAAACATGAAGAAACTATACATGTTGTGTTTGATGAACCTAAGTTCACTAGAATGGAAGATGAAGATTCGTAACTCATGGAGAATCAACAAGTCACTGATCCAGAATGTGTTGAAGTTTTGGAAAGATTTAATGACTTAAAGGTTTCTGATTCTGCCCCTGCTGAACAACCTGCTGGTGATACTACTGATACAACAACTGAAGCAGTTCAAGGATCTGCTGAACCCCCTGTTAAAGAAACAACAGACCCTACTGAAAATGATGTTACAGAGAATCAATCTAACCAGAATCCACAATGGTTAAGGGATCACCCTGCTGAACAAGTTATTGGCAACATACAGCAAGGTGTGAGGACTAGAAGACAACTAGAAGCAATGTTTACTTGTTTTCTATCTCAAATGGAACCAAAGTTATTGAAGATGCAATTTCAGATCCAGATTGGATAACTACTATGCAAGAAGAATTGAATGAATTTGAAAGAAATCAAGTCTGGACACTAGTGGAAAGGCCTAGTCATGCAAATTTAATTGGTACAAAATGGGTATACAGAAACAAACTTGATGAATCTGGTACCATTGTAAGGAATAAGGCCAGACTAGTGGCAAAAGGGTATTCTCAAGCAGAAGGAATAGATTTTGATGAAACATATGCGCCAATTGCAAGATTGGAAGCTATCAGATTATTCTTGGCACATGCTGCTTATAAAAACTTCAAAGTATATCAAATGGATGTTAAGAGTACATTTTTGAATGGCATTCTAGAGGAGGAAGTATATGTTCAGCAACCTCCTGGATTTGAAGTTAAAGATCAAGAAAATAAAGTGTATAGACTCAATAAAGCACTTTATGGTTTGAAACAAGCACCAAAAGCATGGTATGAGACTCTATCTCAATTCTTGGTGGACAATGGTTTTACAAAAGGCACCATTGATAAGACTCTTTTCAGAATCAATGAAGGTAACAGAACCCTGCTGGTGCAAATTTATGTGGATGACATAATATTTGGTTCTGAAAATGAATTGCTTTGTGAGAAGTTTGCAAATCTGATGAAAAGTAAATTCCAAATGAGTATGATGGGAGAAATGAACAACTTTTTGGGATTGCAAGTCAAACAGATGAAAGATGGAATCTTCATTCATCAAACTAAGTATACCAAGGAGCTGTTGAAAAAATTTGGTATGGAAAACAGCACCTAGGTATCAACTCCTATAAGTACAAACATCAGATTTGATGAAGATAAGGAAGGCAAAGATGTTGATCAGACCTTATACAGAAGGATGATAGGTAGTCTATCTTTGTACCTTACTACCGAAACTCGACATATCCTTTGTTGTAGGTGTTTGTGCAAGATTTCAATCAAAACCTAAGGAAATTCATTTAGGTGCGGTCAAAGAGTTCTCAAGTATCTAAAAGAGACTTTGGGAGTAGGGATATGGTATTCAAAGATGGAAGCTTCAAAGTTATATCCTACTCAGATTCTGATTATACTGGATGCAAGATTGATAGAAAAAGCACCACAGGAACCTGTCAGTTAATGGGAAATAGACTGGTTTCCTGGTTTAGTAAGAAACAAAATTCAATATCAACATCCACTACTGAAGCTGAATACATTGCTGCTGGAAGTTGCTGTGCACAAATACTGTGGTTAAGACAACAATTAAGGGATTATGGGATTGAAGAGAAAGAAATTCCAATTATGTGTGACAACACAAGTGCAATAGCAATTACTGAAAATCTTGTTTTGCACTCAAGAACCAAGCATATTGATGTGAGACATCATTTTATAAGAGATCATGTTGAAAAGAAAGATGTGGTGGTTCTTTACATCCCTACTGAAGATCAAATCGCTGATATTTTCACTAAACTTTTGTATGGTGAAAGATTTGCTAAATTAAGGACTGAACTTGGAATTATAAAAGTTGACTGATAATCAGCAATGTACTGGAATTCACCAAGGGGATTAGTCTTTGCTATGTTGGGTGAGCTCACTTAGCAGATTAGTCATTGGTATCAACAATTCCATGTATTTATGATTGGACAATTGAGCAAATGAGGTTGCCAAGGGGATTGGTCTTTGTCATGTTGAATGAGCTCACTTGACGGATCGGTCATTGGTATTAAACTTCATTTGTATTATCGGTTGGACAATACAAAAGAATTTAAGCATCGACGAGTGACTCGTCGGCGGTCGTTGAGACATTTTGTCAGCAGGCTACTGAGGCAAGTCTGCTGATGACAAGGCTGCTGAAGAAAACGTTACACAGTCAAACTCTATAAAGTCAAAAAGCAAATGGCGGGATATTTATTTTCTATTTATAACCGCAGTTAACACGATCCAACGGTTACAAAACGTTATGGAGAGTAATGGGCCACGTGTCAAGACAGCATTCACTCAAATTTAATCATTGTTAATGCACAGTACATGATCTAACAGTTTTCAACCATATCTGTCTATATATGCAGACCTATACTCAGAAGCTACTTACAATATCTCAGATCGATTCTCTTGGCATTTACACTGTGTGAACACAGATTTGAGCATTCTCTTCTTCATCTTTTTCATTTATCATGGCACCAAAGGATGATGTTCATATTGGCACTAGTCAAAGTGTGAGAGGTTATGTAAATGACTGTGACTCTACTGACTTAGCCATTAACATTGGACGGAGAATCAGACGATTTGCTGGGTTGGAAGGTATTATCAACAGAAGGTTGCAGATAATTTCAAATATTAATGTACTGGAATTCTGGAGAAACATTGTTATACATGAAGGTAGAGAGACCTTCACTACCACTGTGAATGGAAGAGAGATAGAAATTTCCTCAGACTTGCTTTGAGATATTTATTTCATTTTGCACTGGAAATGATGCTCCCACTAATCCGGAGGCAATGAATCTACCAAGGATGAAGTTTGTGGATCAAATAAAGACCAATGATGCTATACCTTCAAGTTTAGGCACTAATGTGAAACATATTGGATATGAGTATAATTTGCTGAGCAAATCGATTGCCAAAACCATTTTGGGATTTGTTGGAAGCCTGGATACTTTATCAGGACCCAAAATAGACCTTCTGATAATAATCTGCAGGAGTATGAAGTTTGATTGGGCTGGATTCTTTATACATTACATGAAGACGGTGTTCATTGAAGATAGAGATGGCACAAGGAAATCCAAGGTCAAGCCCTTAGGTCTAATGATTCAGACCTTGTTAAATCAGTTTCAGATACTTGATGTTTTATCTGAAAAGATAAATCAATCCAGATTCAAGCCAGAGGTTACCACTCCTATCCCTGGTCTAGATGATGATGAAGATGTAGATGATGAGGCTACTGAAAGTGATGGTAATGGTGGAGATGATGGTGATGCTGGAGGTGAGCAGGTTAAGAAAGCTGTTAAACCTGCTGCACCAAAGAAGGTTACTGAGAAAAGAAAGGCACTTGATACAAGAAAATCACGAAATGTTAAAGCCTAAGAGGACAAGGAAGCAAACATCACGAAGTCCGTTGAAGTTATTGATTTAAATAAAAATTTTAAACGAGCAACTAAAGGAAGCTAGTAGAAAGAGGAAGTCTACTGAAGTTAAAAATGAACCACTTTCCAAGAGGATGAAAGAGATTGCCAAAAAGAAGAAACATGGCAAAGGAAAATAGTTGAGAAATTTGGAGGCTATAAGGCAACAACAAGAAGAAGAAGTAGAAGAAGGAGGAGAGGCTATTGAGGCTGAGACCTTAACTATCATCGCCTATCGAGGATGTAGATGTTGTTTCGAGCAACTGTCGGAGAGTCACGACGGACTACGATCCCGAGCCTGCTTGTAAGAAACCTGTTGAATCCTCGCCTGGAAAGGCTTCTGAGCATACTGAAAGTGCACAAGTTGTTGTTGAGAAACTTGTTGAAGAGCCACAATAGACTACTGAGTCTGCACCTGCTGTGGTAACTGAGAAATTGGCATAAGACCCTGCAATTCCTGCAATAGTTCGGGGGAAGAGCGACTGCTGCGACCTGGCGATGAGCATATAAGTCGGGGGAACCAAGTGTGATACATATGGAGGTAGTAGGAACAAACATACAACCCGAGCAACCTACGACCTTGAGGCATCCGTGGAACAAATCCCGAATTTGCTTGTTGAGACCTTTGGAGGTCGGCAAACTACTAAAACAACTTTCGAGAAAACCAACCATGCCATTTGAAAAGATGAGAAGAAGAATCCAAAAAGGAGTTTGTTGATCCCAACTTCAAAAAAGTGGCAAAGATATTTTTCCAATGAAAGTTTGATTTTATAAGAAACAAAAGCCACCGCGATCCAATGAGTGGATTTGAAGAATGGTCTTTTGATCGGTGGGAGTAGAAAATTTGCCGGGATTGGATTTAGTGGATACAACTCTTGCAAATCAAGGCCGATGGATCTGTTTGATGAACAACGGAAGAAAGTGGTATCAAGTTCAAGGACCCCGGGATGAATGTTCGGTGATGATTCATCAAAAGGTGACACCCTCTCGGTCCAGGGGGAACCGGTGATTCATCTAATAATTGAGCCAAATGATCCCCCATGTTCCCTGGGGTCAGACCGAGAGGCAACAAACTAAAGACATGAATGAAGATCTGGAGGATCTGACCATGGAGGATTTGGAGGCACTACTAAATGAAGGTGCAAATCTTGGTGCAAATAGTTTGGTTGGTGAGTCTGATGCTTCATTTGTTGCTGAACATGTTGATCAACCTGAAGATCAGCAAGATGTGGATTTGGATGATGAGAGGGTTACGGATCACAGTGAACCAGATGTCAATTCTGAGGGTTCAATTCAATATCAAGACTGGATTGACACTGAAGGAATCCTATCCAAAACTGGAAATACACTAAGAAGGATTGCCAATGCTGAAGGATTTCAAGAAGAAAACAGGGCTGAATTCCCTGCAATCCTTGTACAGAGGGTGCTGGTCGCTGAGGAGCAAACAGTGGTGGCACGAAGATTGGATATGGTTATGGGATTTGAAGAATCCCCACTGTTGATTGAGGAGCTACAGGTTGCTGAGTCTCAAACAGCACCTGAACAAAGGTTGGAATATGAGGTACAGGTTGCTGAGTCTCAAATAGCATCTGGACAAAGGTTGGAACTAGATTTGGGTTTGGAGGAAACCCCTGTTGTTGTTGAAGAATAGGCTGCTGTAGTGGAGCCTGCTGGAGGAAAGATCACTGAAGAGAAAGATAGTCGCCGGACTCACTTGTAAATGATGAGGAGGAGCGAGTTCTGGATTGGATTATGACTACAGTGATGAAGAGTTTCAAATGCCTGAAGAAGAAGATGTTGATGACAAACCTCAATAGGCATTTGTACCAGTGTTGGAAGAACCTGCTATTGATCCTATCTTGGAGGAGTACCAAGGCCCTCACCCTACTGGAAGGGATATGAGTTATTCTTTAGTTATCAGCAGACAAAGGCAACAATACAATGTAGAAGAGCTTGGCGATGGAGGAATGGAGGAATGGTGGGGGCTACCGGACATGTCATGGAAGAGTTGAGGACTGTCAGAAATGACATTGCAAACTTAAGAACTCAACTTCACAGGCAACAGCAAAGGTTTGAAGATTTGCTGAATCTAGTGGAGAATAGAGGAAGAACCACTGAAACTGTTGCTTCCAATATTACCTCCACCCAGTTTGCCCTTGCTGACCTTGCTCAAGATGTAAGAGGGATTAGGCAAGGTAACACACTGAAAGACAAGTTTTCGAAAGACCAATTTGCATCTATTCCTCAAAAACTTGATAAACTTGCTGAGTCACCTAAACCTGCTGAGGCTGCTGGAACACTTCAACCTGCTGAATTGGATCCTAAGATCACTGAAAGGATAAATCTATTGGAGCGAACATTGCAAGGAAGGATCACAGCTGTGGACACTAGAACTAAAATAATAGAAGGGCAACTGAACAACCTAGTGCTCACACAGGAAAGTGTACATGGCTCGTCGTCCGTTTTATTGATGATGTCAATAAGGGGAAGAGGGCCAAACGGCGGTAGCAAAAAAGAGGCAAGGATTTTTGCTAAGAAAAGATGGGAAGATGATACAAATTCTTTAAGAGAGCCTGCACTTGGCAGACTTCCACTCACTAATGATCTTATTAAAGAATATAAAAAGGTTTACTATAATAAGAGGAGACCCTATCATGACAAGGGATTTCATGAAGGTTTAAACTCCTTTTTGGGCTTGAAATTTTGGGAAGCAAGAGTTAAAGCCTTGAGGGCTTCAAGAAGAGGTGGAAGAGGTGGTAGAAGTGAAAGGAGTTTACCTACGACAAATGCAAAGGAGTCACTAAATGAGTTTAAAGAAGTTTACATGCGGTTAGGTTTTAGAGTACATCCGATAAATCTTACTCTACCTGAAGCATGGCACTGGTGGAAAGAAGTGAACCCTTACATTGACTTCTCTCAGATTGAAAATGAATGGATGAGAGATATAATCAGAGAGATCAGAGCTTATACAGAACAAGTTGAAAAAGCAAGAGAAGAAAGAGAAAGAAGACAGTAGATCAGCATACTTTATTTGTTTTATCTTTTGCTAATTCTAGACTGTAATAACCTTGAACATATGATTATAATGAAAGATGACTACTTGTTTTGTTTCTGTTTTTAATCTTTTTGTTTTGCTGTTAGGTGAGGGTATTGGCATCATCACCAAAAAGGGGGAAATTGTTGGACTTATTTTTAAGTTTCAGTGATGAGTGCCAGACTAGATGTTATAGGGCAAAAGGAAAAAGATGTCTAGATCAAATGTATAGGTTATTAGAGTTTGATCTTTGTATAGGTTTGATCAAACAAGCACTGTAATGGTCAGCTGACTAATATCAGCAGACTGGTCTAGATCAATAGGGTAGTTAGGTCAGTAGACTTATCAGGAACCTGCTGAAGACTGAAGGCTGAGGGCTCAAACTTAGTTAATGAAGGCTAAGGGATCAAACTTAGTAATTAAAGTCATGGATATGGAATCAGAATTTAGGGAAGTCTGTGATGACCTAAGCTGATTACATATACATTGTGTACAAGGTCTAAGTTCCATAAGTTGGATGGTGACTGGAACTTAGTTATGATTAAATGGTGTAATCTAACTTCACAATTAAAAGTTAGATAAAGGAAGTCAGCTGCATTGTGCTTTAAACACAGCAAATTATGGTTCAGCAGACTGATATGTATCTCAGCAGACTCATGAACCTGCTGATACATATACCTCGATTCATTCAAGATTACATTAAGAGATTATATGGATAAGGACAGCTAACAACCTCTGATTTTATCAAATAAATCAATGGTTGAGATTAAAAGGACGTTGGGATGATTCAAGACTTTATCCAATGGTTGCAAGTCAAAGGATGGACAGACTGCATTCTGTCAAAAAGCTGTCTGACTGTGTCAGTACTATGAATAGTGACATAAAGCAAGTCAAATGGGACAAAATCTAGAATGGCTATATTCAATTTCAAATACAAGTCTCAGGACTCCTACCTATAAATAGCGGACTCCTAATTCAGATACAGATGATGATTTTTGGAAGTAAATTAAAGAGCAATCAGAATTAAATCAAGAAAAACACCCTGCTGACCCTACTGAGCTTAAGGCTACTAATCCAGAGAAAATCTTCAAGTGTAATCTGTATTCAAGCTACATCAAGTTTACACACTTGAAGACTACAAGCTGCTGATCATAGCATCCTGATCAAGCTGCGGCAACTGAATCATTTACTTGATTCAATCTTTATTTTAACAAGAAATCAGTTGAAGACAGTGAAGCAGATCTGTGTGAAAGACTATTGTTTGTGGTGGAGCTGGTGAAGAGGCAATACTACCCTTCAAGGACCAGTGGAAGAATTTGGAGCAGCAATCCTACCTGTTCCTAGTTTTCAGTTTGTGAACCCATAGCTATTGGTGAAGGAGAAACATCTTAGGGATTTTTGTAACAGCAATCTCAAGAATCTCTCTAGTGAATTGCCTCCAACATCACAGGAGAAGAGTGGACTGACAGGATTACACCACCTGGAACCACTATAAAATCTTCCTATTTACTTTCTGCACTTATATTCTGCATTTAGTTTATTACACACATCAACCTACTGAATCTAGCAACTGAATTCACACACAGACACTACTGAGTATCTAATACTTAGTATCATATTTAACAACAAGTGATAAGGCTTAATTTTGATATAATTCCGCTGCACAAATTCAGTATATTCAATAGTTAGCGGACTGCGAGTATCGACGGAGCTGCGAGATATCGACGGGCTACTGCGAAGTTCTTGAATTTGTTAACTCCAAAAGTTTTAAGTGTTAAGTTTATTCACACCCCCCCCCCCCTCTAAACTTAACCAAAGCCTTTTCAAGGGACCAACAATTTCAACATGTTTCAGTTTATCTTTGAAGTCTTCAGTTTTCTTTCTTCTTTGGAAACAGCTTCCATTGCGACGTTTTCTTCTTCAATTAGATTAGCCTTAGCTTGGTCAGCCTCAGCTTTTGCTATTTCCAAAATACTTTTCTCAGTCGGGGATTGATATCCATCCTTCTCTTGGTCTTCAGACTGATTATCTGAGTCAACTTCTATTTCTTCACTCCCAAAAGAACTTTCTTCTAATAGATCTTCTTTATTATCATCTTCTTTTGTTTGTTTTTCTTGCAAACATGCAAGATCCCTTTCTATAAATCAGGGTCTCCCTCAGAGTCATCATCATCATCATTGTCATCTTTCTTTGTTTTCGAGTCTCCCTCAGAGTCATCATCATCATCATTGTCATCTTTCTTTGTTTTCGAGTCTCCCTTTTTGGCATATCTCTCCCAATAACTGTTTCTAATGAGTGAGTATCCAGTACTCAAAAATTCTTCAGATCTAAAAAGTTGGGATAGATGAGTGATGTCGAATAGCTCAAAAACCCATTTTTCAGTAACTAGTTGACCTTTTTGATTTTTGCATGTTGACCTTTTTGATTGGAATAGAGCTGAACTTCCAATACTGATAATCATCAAGTCTTCTGCAGTCAGCTTCAATCAAATTTCCAATGTTAATGCTTGGATCCTCAGCTTCAGTAACTAGTTCCAAATTTGATTGAGCTAGATTCTCAACTTGTCCTAACACATTCTCAACTGCAGATTTTTCAACTTCAGTTTTGATGGATTCCCTCTCAGCAACAACTAGGATGATTGACG
Organism: Gentiana straminea; assembly: GCA_036785695.1. Taxonomy (NCBI): domain Eukaryota; kingdom Viridiplantae; phylum Streptophyta; class Magnoliopsida; order Gentianales; family Gentianaceae; genus Gentiana; species Gentiana straminea. Next base: position 3,995,534 of record JAVUPR010000224.1, on the reverse strand, counting down.
ATTCAGTATTAACTTCTGGAAATGAGGCAGCTTGTTCAGTTTCTAGTTTTTCTTCAACGATGGTGATAAGTGCAGCTTTAGTTGTTGGTTCAGCTTCAGCTGCAGGTTCAACTTGTACAGAATCCTTCTTTGATTCAATTTCCTGAGGCTCAGCAGCAACAAATTCAGTGATTTGTACAGTTCCCAGTTCAGTACCTGGTTCTTTCTCTTTTATATCATCAACTTCCTTTTCATCTTCTCTTTCTTTAACAAGCTCATCCAGAGTGATGACTTGTGGTGGTCTAGATTCAACGTCAACAGCTTCTCTGTCTTGTGACTGAGAAGCTTCCATTTCTTTGATAGATTCTACATACTCAATTCGGGATGCTGATTTTTGTGGTGTTGATCTTGATAAAGATATCAGATTGAGCATTGCAATTACACCAGGTCCAACCAGTTCCTCATCACTATCAGTTTCTTCCTAATAAACATCAGCTCTCAGAGTTTGTTCCCCTTAGTGTTAGTTTCTGGTAGTGACGGAACAATTTCTTGGAATTCCCTCACTGAGTCTTGAACATGTATGTCTTCAGCAATAGGTTCTACTTCAACAACTTGTTTGGCAGGAGTTTCCTCATTTCTGGATTTCTTTGCTTGGCTTTCTGCAGCTTAGGTAGCTGATTTTGCTAGTGAAGCTTCCAAAACTCTTTCAGCCACTTCATCAACATTTGCTTTGGCTGAAGCTTCCAGCTTTCTCTTTTTCTCCCTTAATCTTTCAAGATGTTCTAGTGCCTCAGCTGTGGTTTCAACTTTCTTGGAAAACCTTTTTCTCTTCTTCTTAGGTTCAGTTTCAAAACCTTCAGTTTTCCTTTTCTTGGATTTTTCTTCTTTGGCTGCAATCTTGCCATCAACAATTGCAGTTTCTTTTCTCCTTGCGATACAAAAATGATCGATGATTCTTTGAGCTAGGAGAGCTAGAGTCTTCTTAAGATAAAATCTTTCTTTCTTCTCTACGTTTTTCTTCTTGGGCAAATCAGAAGATTGAGCTACCAGCTGATCAAAAATATATCTCTGCCAATTGAAATCTTCTCCGAACAAAATTACATAAAGCAGGGTTAGCTTTTTGCACGAAAGATTACTGAAGTTGCATGCGTTCCCAATTATACAATTTGCTAGCATCTTGGTCAAGAAGTTGAATTCTGGTTTGAGTAACCCTGTTGATCTAGACAATGATACATTTGATTCTCCAGAGATTGAAATATCTTTCCAATGTTTCTCTCTCTGTTCTTTTGATATATTGAGAATAGAAGTGTGTCCAGATTTCCCAAAATGAAATATGTCCGCAATTAGGTTCTCTGTAACCTTAATCTCCTTTCCATTGACTCGAGTGATATAAGTGATTACATTATCCTCTGTGGTTTGGCTTCCGAACTCATAGAAATTGCCAATGTCGTCTAGACATACGTTCTTCATATTCATGTTGAACACTTGCTCCAATCCTTTGATTTTTTTGATTTTCTTTGCAATTTCTTTGGCTAATGTTTGATCTGTGTATCTTGCAACTTTTTGATCGAGTGAGATGATCATTCCGGGTTCAACTCGAGTATAAGACATGATTTCTTGAAGGTTGAATATGATAAGATTTGATAGAAGAATTATGCAAAAATTGAGTGTAAAGAATTTTTGTGGAGAAGGGAGGGGTATTTGTAGGTGATAGAAGAGGCAGTTAGAAAGTTTCGGGTGGGTCTTTAAGATGTCTTGTCATAAATTACATCTCACGTTGAGATTGTGGAAAAAGAGGGTGAGTGGAGAGGATGAACGGTTAAGATTGACATAGGTCATATCTTTTCTGTCAATCGCAGCTTGTATCAGTAAATACGGTAGATACGGTGTATCTCCAGCTGTAAGTTTCTGGCTTTGATTTCATCCAAAATTTGAGTCAGCTGTCCTTTTAGTCAATTTCAAGATTCAGTTTGATGCTGTGACTAAGTTTTGAGAATTACTGGTACTCAGTTTTCTCAACTCTTATTTTTCTCCTGCGAAACAAATTGAGAAATTTTTGGTAACCATATCTATATAGGTCCTTTTTATTAGTTTTTGTATTTATGTAGTTCTTAGATGTCTTATCAGTCTTACCCTTATAGCTTTCTTGATATTTCGGCTGAGTAAGGTCAGTTTTCACAAAATTCTCCTTTTTGGATTCGAACGTCTTTTTCTTAAGGATTTTGTGAAACTGAGTGATCATCGGTCCATTCCAGTCCTCATCAGTGGGAAAAAGTCTTCCTTTACCCCTGCATCTAGTGTTCCATGAATTTTTATCATTCCTTGATAGATATGAATTGAATGTCCTTTTAACAGATCTCTGATCAGTTCTGCCTTTTTCAGCCTTCTGAGGTTTTCTATAGAATTTGTCAGTTTGTGGGTTGCCACTAACTGATTTTATAGTTTTGTCAGTTTTAGGTCGAGGCTGTGCAGAGTAATTGTCAGTTCTAACAATTTTGTCAGTTTTCAGAGTTCTTGACCTTTGTGCAGCTACAAACTTAGGTGCAACTGTAGTAGGTCTGAGCTTCGAATTCTACTGACTATCAAACCCTAAACTGGTTCTGTCTCCAAATGGTTTACCTGGTTTGAACTGAATACTTGGAATTGGGTCAACTGATGATTCTATTATGTTTATTACTTCTGTTAATTCATCAGTTGTGCAATTCTCCTTGATTCCATTGTTAGCCTTGATAAGATTGATCTCAACATTCAAACTTAGAACTTCAGCTTTCAACAAATCTTTTTCCTTTATGAGTATGTCAGAGTCTTTGTCAAAATCTTCATTTCGATGATTGTTCATAGCAGTGCGACAATTGGATGTAGATGCATTTACCTCATGATGTTCGATAGATAAGTTTTCAGTTCTAGCTTCTTCATCTTCTATTATCTGCTTTCCTTTATCTAATCCAGCATTGTTGCTTATCAGGTCAAGAATGATTTCTTGATCACTTTAACCATGATCATTTCCTCCAAAGCTAATGGGTAAAATTTCTGTTTTATATTCGTTGCTTGTAATGAGTGGATGTTCACTGAATGTTTCAATCAACTTTTCTTGAGTATCAGCCACCAGTGCCTGGAATTTACTTTTGTATACATTAAATCTCAAAAAGGAACAACTAAGAATGTTTCTAAAATGATTATATGATTCCATGATTCAATAACTGAAGGAACTCGGTCGGAAATAACCGATACCCAGTTACTTCGAGCAAAACAAACTGATATTGAGATTCAGCTATGGATCTCTTCGGAACAGAAGCATTTCTCCGATACCAATTGTTGGTATCAAAAATAACTATTACCCAGTTACTTCAAACTGAACACACGAGACAGTAACAACTTTTGATCACCTCCAAAAGGAAGATTTGCTTCGATACAAATTGTAGGTCCTCTGGAAAGGCTAACGCAAGTTTAGAGAGAGGGGGTGAATAAAAAAAACCTAACTGAAAACTGAATCTTGTGCAGATTGAGTTCAGCTTTAAACTTGTGTGGAGTTAAGCTAACTTAGCTGTTTATAAGTCAGAACTGACTTATCCTTAACTGAGTTAACCTGCAACGGATTAAGTTAATCCTTTAAATATAACTTGAGTTTATCAGTTTGTCTAAATCTAATGCAATGTAGTGCTGTGCTGACTCAGTTTCTTATGTTTGCTGAGTGTTTGATTAGGGGAAATATAAGCTTAGATGCAGTAATTAAATGCGTAAAGTAAATATGTATATAAGACAAGAACTATAGAGGTTCGAGGTGGTGTAATATTGTCAGTCCTCTCTTCTTCTGTGATGTAGGAGGCCAAATCCACTATGTTCTTAAGGTTTACATTTACAAGACACAAAGTAAGTTCTAAAATCTTGATTGTCCTTCACTAATCTCTAGCTTGAGAACCTCCCAGATTTAGGCTTCAACAGGTAGAATTGCTGTTTGAACTAAGCTTGCTACACTCATCCTTAGAGGGTAGGATTGCCTCTTCACCAGCTCTACTCAAAAACAGTCTTCCTGACTGCACTCAAATGTTGACCTTCACACCTTCTTGGTGTTTCGCAGTCTAAACCTTTGATAACATCAAAGTTGAGTCTTGAATCAATAACTATGATTCCATTTGTGATTCAAGCTTCTTCTTCTAGATGTATATGATATGTTGAGGTTTGTCTTTCTTCAAATGTTTTATCTTGATCTTTCTTTGAATGCTTATGAACACTTGAAGATTTCTTAGACTTGCCATAAAGTATTTAGCAGGAATCTTTTATTTTACTTTCCCTCTTTATATAATCTTTCGTGACTAGATTAATTCTTAGAATTCCGCACTTCAAATTGTGATAGAAGTAATCTATTTATAGGGGTTTCTCCAACGTTTAGATGAAATCGAACGTTAGAACTTGAATTCTTGTATCCGTTAGTGGTCCTGCTTATCCTGATATCTGTCAGTGTCCTTTCCGATATTTCTGTGCGTTCAATAAAGTTGCTTTCTTTATAATGGTGAAATTTTCTTTCAGCTTTCCTTGACCTCAGCATGAAAACTTGTCTTAGTCAGTTTTTAGCTCAAGAGCATTTACTGAGTTTTTACACTTCTTTAAAAACTCAGTACTCTATTTCTCATCTGATTATTATTGACTTAATCAAAGAACACCATAACTCATAACTCAGCTAAGATATCATTGTCCTTATGACACTTAGTCCTCCTATCAAGATCCATAAAGTCAGTTCAGGTCATCACAGACTTTCCTGAATTATAACTTTACAGTCTCGGCTTTAGTCTTCATAATTGAGTTTGAACTCTCAGTTCTTCAATCTTTAATAACTGAGTCAGAACCCTCAGTTCTTCAGTTCTAGATAAGTCAACCGAGTTTGTGTCCCTCAGCGAACTTACCTTCTTCAGTGGGTGTGCTCCTAGTCAGTTCTCAAAGCTGGTTAATCTTCGGCTATGAACTCGGCTCAACAAGTCGGTTTCTCATTTTCTCAATGAAAAGGTTCCTCAAAAAGTGCAAGCGTGGCAACGTGATGCCAAAGCTATTTATAAGACCATCCTCTTAATAGCGTGGCAAATAAGACCATTTGCTTAATAGCATGGAAAATAAGACCATCCGCTAAATAGCGTGGCAAATAAGACCATCCGCTTAATAGCATGGCAAATAAGACCGTCCGCTTCGTAGCGCGGCGCAATAAGACCATCCGCTTAATAGCGTGGCAAATAAGACCGTCCGCTTCGTAGCGTGGCGCCATAAGACCATCATCTTAATAGCATGGAAAATAAGACCGTCCGCTTCGTAAAGCCGGCGCCATAAGACCATCCGCTTAAAAGCATGGCAAATAAGACCGTCTGCTTCATAGTGCGGCCATGAGACCGACAATTAATTCGACATTCGAGGCTATCGACCCGCAAACAACTTTACTCCCCACCTTATGTTTTGAACACATATTAAAGGCGCGGAGTAAGGGGCCAATGACGCGCTAACCCGTAAAAGGGTTCACAGATCCACAATCGGGTCGTTCCGACAGTCTTAACAATTGATAATGCTCCAAGTCCGATGAGTTTGCCTATTTCTAGGTCGAATAGTAGACTGGGGGCCCGCCAACAAGCCTTCAAGCCTCCATTTAATCGGCGCCGCAAGAATTAACCAAGAGTCAAGATCAGTTCGCCCACATATTACAAAGCCCGTTTATTTAGGCCCGCATATTACTACATGGAGATCTCAAGACAGACATGGCTAGGAGGCCACATGTTGGTTCCGCTCTTCATCAGTCCGATCTAACAGATGTCGAGAGTACTTAGTGTCACATCACACTTTATTTTGTCTTATGGCCATTAGCTTAATGATGTTTAGTAGCTTGCCTATATATACAAGGGCTCATTGTAACCTTAAAGGTATCGAGTAATACACAAAGCCAACAATATATTGCCAATTTGTCGACTATCTAGCATTCATCTTATTGCTTAAGTTCAACCACCGTTTACTCAAAACACCACCGCATCTTACAAGGTAAAATCATTCATAAACAGCCAATACCCTACCCTAAAACATCCGTTGCCGCAACCGTGATTTTTCTAGCATCATCAAAAGGGGAGTTATTTTTATTGATCACCATAAAATTTGCCTCATATTTTTTGTCATCAATTAATTAAAACTTTTAAAGTGAAAGTTTTTTTTCTTTCTTTCTATATATCTAATTTTTCTTCATTCTTATCGATATGTGATCACCAATTCAGATTTTCTATTGGACCAATTAAAAAAAAATGACGGAAATTCAAATTATATACATTCGGGTAAAAATAGTTTTTGTTATATACCCCAATATTTATTTCTTATTATCATAATTCGCCAAAATACTCAGTACTGGACGGGAATTTGTCATTCGGACCGTGATATATTGTCATGAGACCGAGTTATTATTCATTGAGGCCGAACTAAAATAACACGTCCTGACCAAATTATTTCACTCGGCCGGGCTAAAATTCATGTCTTCCAGTTTTTTTCTTTTTTTACAAAACAGGAATTACCTTATTTCATACCCAAAAAAAAATGTTGTTCGACACAATAATCCCTGCAAAACCCATTTCCCCTCCTTCGTTTTCTTCTTACTCCACCCTACAAACCGCCAGCATCCTTACCCTCTTCCTCCTTTTGTGTCAAATTTACAAATCATTTCTGTCTTTCATCCACAATAATCCCGAATTTCAAACCCATGGTTTGGTTTTCACATGTTGGCGGGAGGTGGGGGGGTGTGGGGGATTTATTTTGAGTTGACTAAATATAGATTCTAAGAATATTTTGCTAAAAGGGCAGCCCAAAAATTAAACGTGAGCAGGGAGGTGGGGGAGGGGGTTTTTACATATAATGAATTAAACTACGTAGTTTTGAAAAAAGTTAATCGATAGGTAGATTGGGTGGTGGAAGAAGAAGACGATGGAGGGGAAATGGGTTTTGCAGGGAAAAAGTGTTGGGATTTTTTTTTTCTGGGTATGAAATAAGCAAAATATTGTTTTGTAAAAATTAAAATAAAAAAAGCACTAGAATTTTAGCCCGGCCGAGTGAACCAATTTGCTCGGGACGTTATTTTACAATATATCGCAGCCCAAATACAAAATATCACAGCCCAAATACCAAATAGCCCGACCTACTGAGTATTTTAACGGGTTATGATTGTTATAAATAAAAATAACGGTATACAACAAAAACTTTTTTTATTCAAATGTATATATTTTGAATTTACCCTTTAAAAGTCGCGCTTACCAAAAATCAAAATTGCAAAATATCGATGTAAATCAATTAGCCTTCCACGTCAACACACTTTCCATTTCAGCGTTTTTTTTCCAAAAAAATAAAATGTTGTTTCTAAAAGGATTCGAACCAAGAACCTAAGACTAGAAATTGTAACACTTGGCCATCTAAGCTAACAATACTTGTTGTGCAAGAGCTAGAATACATATTACCTAAAGACAATTCAATATAAAAATATTATAGAGAATCTAAGGATAGTATGATAAAAACCGTTTTTTTTTTTTTTTTTTGTTTTTGTTTTTGTAAAGTATAGATAGTATTTGTTACACGTGGTGATACATTTATTGAATGTTTATTTTGAATAATATGGGAGGTTTTAAATTTTTTATTGTTTTTTTTATGTATAATATATATATATTGTATAATGCATTCGACTTAATATATTCTTTTTTTCCCTTAAATTTGTTTATTAAGGTGGTTATGCTCAAATTTCTGAATAATATTACTTTTACAACCACTCTAACATATGTTATGTGACATATCAGCATCTCGTAATTTAATGAACCATACTGACACAACGATGTTAGTAATACCATCCGCAACGGAAGCGATTTAAGGATCTAGATCTATAATATACACGTAATAAAACAACTAGATCTATTTCTACAAGGGGGATGTAGATCATACCTCTTGGATCTCAAAATCCAAGTTGAAGAACCGCAAAAGGATGAATGTAAGAAGATGTGAAAAGCACCATGATCTTCCGTACGTGTGATCCAAGCAACTCCCGGTGGAAGGAATTCTCGACTCGAACCCTTCCGATATGCTACCCGGAAAAATCTCCAAGATTCATCCCTTATACCCTTTGGCCGAATTTTATCACTTCTTCTCTCTAAGAGGAGAAGTCGAAAATATCATGTGTATAAGGCTTGGGAGAACTCTCTTTATATAGGAGAGTAAAACTTAGCCTCCAAGGATTTAATAATTAATACAAAATCAATTATAATAATCCTATTAAATAAAAGATAATCCCATAATATTCTAGAACAAATCTAGAATAATATTTATCTTTATTATTTACCATAAATATTTATCCAATAAATATTTTATGCACATGTCTTATTAATCACAAAAAAATAATTTCTTGTTCCATAAAATAATCCATGTGGCCGAAATTATCAAATATTGACCTAGTCAATATTAATTTTGCCATCACACAATAATTGGGCCAAGATTATGAAAAATGTCTTTTCCACATATTTAATTATTTAGCCCAACTAATTTAATAGTCCACTAAACAATTAATTCACATATCGTTTTAATAAAGTCCAACAAGAACTAAATTAATATTATTAGGATTCGACGTCCGAGAATAGCTATGCTATATTAGGAGGCACGTCGGGGACCATGGACTAATAATCAGCGGCTCCGATAAATCAAATAAATAATTATCTTACGAACAGAATAATTATATTCGATAAATCAATCACAGGAATATGCCACCATAATCCCGTGACTGCACTCCTCCGATTATAAGATTATATTTATCTCCTCACGAGAATAATAATAAGCGTCCATTGATATAATCATTACATATGGATTAATCCTCCATAGATCGTTCATTCTAAATCGGGAAGTTACCGTTAACCCTTTTTAGAACCTCTTATCCTTATTTACCATTAACCCCCTAGTGATCAATTAATTCATACAACTCACCGGTAGCTAATCGTGTAATATGAACTCGCGCGATCGATCGCTTTCTAGGATTAACAAATAAGGGAACTGTCTATCTACTTCCATAAATGGAAGGAATGGATTCCGTATCCGTGATAACACGTACTACTCACTCAATCCAAGTACAATGCCAAGATGGGGTAATTCGGACCACGTACTCGGTGTAATCCTTAACCGTCAAGTCAAACTTCATACCGATTCAAGCGGTTGACTCGTGATCACCTCGGATTAAGATATATCCATAAATATGATCATCCATTGATTCGATAAGACTTCTCGATTACGGAATTATATCGAGAACTCTAATCAAATCGGTCCACCCTATATGATATATCTATCATATATAAATGCCCCATTAGGTTCTCTTAACCAAAAGTCCGGATAAGACTATCACACCTATTGTGTTCGGGCGCATTAGTAGCACGTTAAAGGAGAGACCCGATACTCTCGATTAACTTCACTACGGGCTAATTGTATTTTAAGTACATCTTCACTAACTCAATCCTCCCGTGTATATACCATACACTGAGTTAAGTGATTACATAAACGATATACTTTAGGGTTTTCTATAGTGTAATTACTATTGTCACATCGGTGAATATGAGAATAATAAATATGAATAATAATATCATTTCATTTATTAAATAAAACAATTACAAAATTGTCTTTCGGGCATCACACCTAACAATCTCCCACTTGCACGAAAGCATGTGATTAATTGTTTTAGAGCACACCCTATTATTTAAAATACAACAAACTACATCTCCCACTTGCTCTAAAGCAATGGAGACCCATCCCGTATTCTAGTACCCATTAAGCATATCATAACCATTTCGTATTCCAAAGTACACTCCGAGTATGCCGTCGTAGGATAGGTCGGTGACTCGGGAGCACCTACATCTAAATGTCATGGGTCTTAATGATTAGTCGTTTGTCGGCTCGAGACGATCCGTAGAATCGAAACGTTACCGGTCCATCAAATCATGTGGTACCGAGTAAACACCGAGCCCGAGATCGACTTAACGATCATCCTCAATCCGACTTAAAGTCAAAATCAGTGTATCACACATATCCAAGTTCACACATGAATATGTCCGCATATTATTCCTCGTTCTCTTCAAGATACTAAAGGACATACTAAACTTGCTTTGTTAACCGCCGAATCTAAGATTCGATCAAAGTTGACGTTCAATAACCTGACCATCTCTTACTAGAAAGAGAATCCATCCCATTTCTCTTGATCCAAAGATTTAGAGAGTCATTCCTGAGGCATAGGGTAGAACTTCCTCGTTGAATGTTGCATACACAGATGCATCATCTTAACCAATAAGATGGATGGGAAACCGATGGATCGATTCTAATGAATTCGACCGAGTCAAACTCTTCGAAATGTTGTCCAAATCTCTCGTTGCGAGAATTGTGGTATTGTCGTATTCGACTTCGTATAACACACCCATGTTGATTCCAACTCGGTGCGTGTTATCCTTTACAAACACTAATATATGTATATATATTCACTATTGTACTAAAATTGATATCCAAATCTACAAAAGACTTATCAATATTCTCGGTCAAATCCACATATTGTAGAAATATATGACTTCCAATGACCGAGAGGTTTGCTTTTTATCCACAAAGGACATAAGCCTTGACATGTCATCCCGTCATAAGTTCATAAGGCAATACCCTTTTTTCGAATGAATCCAGACTCCGTTTGTTTGGCAAGAAAGTCTCAGGGAATCACCCCTATTTTCTGCTTTTGAACGAAATCATGCAATACCGAACTCATTCTACTCTTTTCCGTGTAGATCCAATTACTCCCACTGGGCCTGAGACGCTCAGGTGGTTCTACAAGAGTATGAACAGAATTGGAGTACCGAACTCCATTCACAGGGTTATGGCTATTAAACCAACCTCTATTATCAGAATCCTATACTGCTCACAAAAGAGCCATAGGTCGTCAATCGATCCTCAGACTACAAAGTCCGCAGAAACCCGTAATGGGTAATGGATAAAACATACTCCCAATACTTTTTGGGTGGATCGAAATTCTGATATAGTTTAGTAGTATTTAGTGTTATCACCAACAACCGATGTTGGATGTGGTCTGATTTTAATCAGTTAGTAACTACCTTGAGTAAATGTACTTCAAGGTTCAAGGTTTTGCTGTTCATGGATTCTATCAGAAAGGATGCAACAGTATAACTGTCCCTTCCCGATTTCAAGAATCCTATATCTAACCTTTATACTCAATAGTTTAAAAGATATAGCATGAATGGTCATTGACCGAACGTATACACGAAATTCCCAGTCTTACCTTCAAGCACCGTGTGCTAAATGCTTATATTTACGGAAGTGGGGTGAACCGAATCCACACCTTATCCGTAAATTCCAAAGCATATTCTAGGTAGACTTCTCGGTCTTACATTTCAATGTAAACCGTTATTTCGCTTCCAATATCTTTATTGAGTTAAGCAGTGTATTGTAGCACATCTAAAAAATATATAAGGCAATTTAACGGTTTCTCACTTAGTGAAAGCATTTCACTATGAGGCAGGCCGAGCATCAGTCCCTAGGACTATGTGATGGCCCATTTCTGAGTATAGAATACTCTATCTTTGTTGAAAACAGAGAAACCTCAAAATATTTTGGATAAACTTACCGGAGTGTTTGAATAGTTATCAGACAAGAAGTCACTACTCGGAAGCTCCTACTAGCTCGTATCTTTCATCGACCCCGAAGGTCGTCATGAACAAGCTATGTTACTTCTTTATATCCATTATCCTTTCCCGATTGAAAGGAAACTTAGTCATTGAACCTTTGAGACAATATAACCGATCGGGAGAAAGGAATCACCCCGAGCCGCCTTCATGTCTTGTCTTTTAGGGACTATGCACTAACTATGGAATATGAAGAAGCGTTTATCTAAATATAGAAACCAATTGCTTTTAATAGTTCTTAAGATGTGTTTTATATACATATTTCAGCAATTCTAAGTGGTTTTTGACTTTATCAAACAAAAGTCCGAGTCTTGGATTCGTACTACAAATGGTATATTCACTTTCTATACGACAAACAAATTATCGAATAGAAGGTAAATCCATTCGTTCCAACGAATCTTAAACAGAAAATAAATTTTCCGCGATATCCAAGGATTGAATCCGAGATTCATTTCCTTATATCACTCCCACTTTTCTAGCTAAAATTAACTGCCCGTTGTTTACTCTTTTAATCGTTAAATGCACTGCTACATTGTTCTTCCAAAGAACTTAGCTCAAGAAAATCGCCAAGGATTCATAGGTTGGTGATCCAAAATCACTGTCCTTATCCTATGATTTTCAGTTAATTAATTTTTCGGTTTAGCCTTAAAGTTTACTCGCTTTAGATGACTAACACTTTTAGACATATTCTCCCATTCTTGACTTTCCTTGAATGGAAACAAGCTTGAACCAAATGTTCGTTTGAGTAGACACTACTCTTGAACCGTGGGGTGTCTATTTCGAGTGTTACTCGTCGGGACTTCTCGGATTTTCTAATATACCGTAAAAAACAACAAATCATAACATTAAAGCTCCCACTAGTTTTTCGGTTCCAAATACCGTCTAACGAGCAATGCTTTATTTTTATTATTTTCCGATTTTTTCGATTAGAAAATCTTTCGTACATAGTTCTATTGTTTCCAGAAAAACAACAAATCATAGAAACTCCCACTAGTTCATCGATTCCAAATATCGTCTAACTAGCAACATTTCATGACTTTCCGGTTTTTCAATTAGAACGGTTACGTGTGTAGTCAGTTACACTTTTCTAATGTTCTAAAACAACAAATCATAAAGCTCCCACTAGTTCATCGATTCCAAATATCGTCCAACTAGTAACACTTCATGATTTTCCGATTTTTCAATTAGAAAATTACTCGTGTAATCACTACACACTCAAAATTCACTAGAAGAATTTTAAAGTCCGAAATCACCTAAGTTTGTCTCCCGTTTGACACGAGTGACACTAGTGACATAAGAGAAAATATCTCTTTCGAAAAATAATTGCATTATCGATTAACTAGTTCAACGTCCTAGTTACTTTCCACTTTTTAACAAAGTCAATACTAGTCAATTAATTTTTTAAGCAATTTAGTAAGGGATATAATGCTGTAAATAAAATGACATATATTAATTCAAGTTTAACACTACTATATTATTTTATTTTAGAAATTGTAAACTAAAAAATAAGTCTACTCTACCATTCCAAGGTTTTAACCTCGCATCTCAGTGCCGCCGTAGGGTAGGTCAAAGAGATGACGGTTAAATCGAGACAATCTCATCAATGAATAACTTGTGAGAATCGAACATCCCACGAGAATCGAACATCCCTTTATTCATTGACTACCTTCTTTTTTTTAGCCTAGATATTACCAAAAATATCCTTTATGAGTGTGACCTACTATATCGGATCTCTTAGGTACGCCCCGAGTGTGCCGTCGTAGGATAGGTCGGTGACCCGACGAGTACCCGTAAATCCTATCCTTTCGGAGACCAAGCCATGAATGTTGATAGGGGTGAACACCATCCGTAGGGGGACGAAATCAAAGCGCCGCGAGGCGTCACCCTTCTCTCACTTACTTGTATCTATAGTAGAGGCCGTGGGGTTGGTCGTCGCCTCCCCCGCTCCCACTCAATAATTTGGAAGTGGTGGTGGGTTAACTAACCACGTCTTTTTGATGTTAACATAAAAGTACATCAAATCAAGGATTCCGAATGGTGTCGGTAACGTAGGCAAGCCTACCCGTCCTATTCGTTGGAACATATGTGACGCCGGACGAAGTCGGGTCAAGAGAGCCCCATTGAGATAAGAAGGAATCACCCCTCCGTTCGCCGGTGTAGCTTAGTCTTGCCGGACCCCCGTGCATACATCACACTAGGAGGGTTAAGTCGGTCGAGCCTAGCTCGCTTGACCACCCAACCTATAGGCGAACCGTTTTTATCCAAGATTTATTGTTCTTTTACCATCATTCAATCTCGTAGACACTACGAATCGAAAACGTGATCTCGTTTGTGCTTTAAGGCGGTTCACCGAGAACACACACCGAAAGGCTTAACGATTTCATAACCCGTCCTCGGATATTTAATTAGTTACTAAATTTATTAATTACCACGTATTAATTAAATTTCAACTAATTACACGAGTTTGTATACATGCCTATTTTAATTACCAAAATTAAAATTCTACATGTATGCAAGGAGTGACTTTATGATATGATGCATGTCATGGCAATTCCGTTTTTATGTCTATTTTATGATCAAACACATAAAAAATAAATTGCGGAAAATTTAAACACCGAGATGGACCGTTGGCACCCCCGTATCTAACCTATTAGAAAATAAATAACCAAACCCTAACTAGGGTTTACTACTTTCTAACATAATCTGCAGCTGTTCAAATTCTTCGATGATCGGGAAACCAAACGAACTCGGATTGTGACGAAACTTTCCAGATCTGTTCTTCATTCCTCGGGCTTCAATATGGACGGTTGGATCGGATCTTTGACTTGTCAATTTTCTCCAGTGAGCTGTCCAACTTGCTGCTGGATCTGACTTTTACAGCAGTGCCTCAAAGACTTCCCGAGGCCGATCGGGAATCGAGATGAATCTCGATCGACCTGGAATTTTTATGTCACGTCAAAAACTCCATATTTATCGATCTGACCGGTTGGATTTGCGTTTCAACGGTTCAAACTTTCCCAGAAATTCGAGGAAGTCACAGGTAGGGTTTCTGTGAATCCTGCGTTTTTCTGTTACAGCAGCTTCTTTGCAGCAACGAACGGATATCAAAACGGACTCCGATCGACGCCAAATTTTGTGGAATTGTTCATCATCTTCAAATCTTGATACTGACCGGAGGGATCGTCGTTTCAACGGCTCAATCAACGGGAAAAACGAAATAACTAAACATCTACTAAACAATTCTATTTTCTGGAAATTAAAATTGCAATAAAAAAATTACATAATTTCCTATACTCATATGGACGAATTTTCATCGTTTATATGAGTTTACAATAGATCTAACGGGTAAACAGTGCCAACCCCAATCCATCTCTTCAACCACGACATTCATAAGCATAAAAAAAAATTAAACATATGCATCGGCCCCCAAAAAATTGGGACAAAAATCTACATGTTTACCACTCCTAGATCTAATATTTTATACGTATAAATATAGATCACCAGGCGACTGATACCACTGTTAGTAATACCATCCGCAACGGAAGCGATTTAAGGATCTAGATCTATAATATATACGTAATAAAACAACTAGATCTATTTCTACAAGGGGGATGTAGATCATACCTCTTGGATCTCAAAATCCAAGTTGAAGAACCGCAAAAGGATGAATGTAAGAAGATGTGAAGAGCACCATGATCTTCCGTACGTGTGATCCAAGCAACTCCCGGTGGAAGGAATTCTCGACTCGAACCCTTCCGATATGCTACCCGGAAAAATCTCCAAGATTCTTCCCTTATACCCCTTGGCCGAATTTTATCACTTCTTCTCTCTAAGAGGAGAAGTCGAAAATATCATGTGTGTTAAGGCTTGGGAGAACTCTCTTTATATAGGAGAGTAAAACTTAGCCTCCAAGGATTTAATAATTAATACAAAATCAATTATAATAATCCCATTAAATAAAAGATAATCCCATAATATTCTAGAACAAATCTAGAATAATATTTATCTTTATTATTTACCATAAATATTTATCCAATAAATATTTTATGCACATGTCTTATTAATACACAAAAAAATAATTTCTTGTTCCATAAAATAAGATGTGGACGAAATTATCAAATATTGACCTAGTCAATATTAATTTTGCCATCACACAATAATTGGTTCAAGATTATGAAAAATGTCTTTTCCACATATTTAATTATTTAGCCCAACTAATTCAATAGTCCACTAAACAATTAATTCACATATCGTTTTAATAAAGTCCAACAAGAACTAAATTAATATTATTAGGATTCGACGTCCGAGAATAGCTATGCTATATTAGGAGGCACGTCGGGGACCATGGACTAATAATCAGCGGCTCCGATAAATCAAATAAATAATTATCTTACGAACATAATAATTATATTCGATAAATCAATCACAGGAATATGCCACCATAATCCCGTGACTGCACTCCTCCGATTATAAGATTATATTTATCTCCTCACGAGAATAATAATAAGCGTCCATTGATATAATCATTACATATGGATTAATCCTCCATAGATCGTTCATTCTAAATCGGGAAGTTACCGTTAACCCTTTTTAGAACCTCTTATCCTTATTTACCATTAACCCCCTAGTGATCAATTAATTCATACAACTCACCGGTAGCTAATCGGTGTAATATGAACTCGCGCGATCGATCGCTTTCTAGGATTAACAAATAAGGGAACTGTCTATCTACTTCCATAAATGGAAGGAATGGATTCCGTATCCGTGATAACACGTACTACTCACTCAATCCAAGACAATGCCAAGATGGGGTAATTCGGACCACGTACTCGGTGTAATCCTTAACCGTCAAGTCAAACTTCATACCGATTCAAGCGCTTGACTCGTGATCACCTCGGATTAAGATATATCCATAAATATGATCATCCATTGATTCGATAAGACTTCTCGATTACGGAATTATATCGAGAACTCTAATCAAATCGGTCCACCCTATATGATATATCTATCATATATAAATGCCCCATTAGGTTCTCTTAACCAAAAGTCCGGATAAGACAATCACACCTATTGTGTTCTGGGCGCATTAGTAGCACGTTAAAGGAGAGACCCGATGACGATGACAAATTATGTCACCTTAAAGATTTGAGCCCTAATTTAATCTAGTGATGAACACACAAGAACCCTAATGCCAAAAAGAGGAATGAGGGGGTGGATTTTATGTATGCGGCTGAGTCCAAGACTGAATCTTGAATTGCCTACGTATCCTGTTAGGTTCCAGGAATCAAGCCTTACGTAGTTCCTGGAATGGGGGTATTTATAATGACAATACTTGCCTAAACCCTAAGGTTAAGTCGGCTTGTGTTATTGTCATCTTTACCCTTAAATGGGCCTTAAACCCTTGCCCAAGCTATCGCTGTGGGTGGGCCTGGACAGCTGGCGCGGACTCTGTCCTCGGTGTCGATACTACCGACTTGCGGTGATCGACCCTAGACTCATTGTCCTACACTGCTAGCTGGTGTGGACTCTATCCTTATGGACTTGTCATCTCACACCGCCTCACACCGCTCGATACTCGATGGTCGTAGCTTGGCTTTGATATGATGGCCTTGGCCTCGAGCCCGGGCATCGACATGGATGTACCGAGCGTTATTTATAACGTGATGACCAACCGATAGACGACACGTGGAGGAGTGAAACCCCGTATCGTCATAAGCCCCCGTACTTGAGAGAGGCGACTCCCGTAGTCCGAGGTCGAGTCCGTCACACTAACCGTCTTCGAGTTGAGTTTTTCTTTGGGCGGGAGAAAGCCCGCCTTTTCATAACCCTAACTGCCTAGCATCCACGTGGAGCGGTTTCTAGCCCACGAAACGCTTCGAATCCCGCAAAAGACGCGTCATTGCCTTAATAACCGCGATTTTCAGTGGTTATAACCCCCATAACTCACGTCTCTTCAAATAATTTGCAAACTTTTGCTTTCATATATAAAAGGAGAGAAACTAGACGCTGCTGCAACCTGCTTGCTATTTCTTCTCACAATCTCCAAATCCAAAACACCAAGTAAGATCATTTCTTTTATCTTAGTGTTCTTCATCTTTTCTTTTGTTTTTGTCCATGTCTAGTAGTAGTGCAACTGAATCAGATAGGGGTAGTGATACATCTTCTCCATACCAAACTCCAGTATCTGCTGCCTCCGATCATCTTCTCCGACGGGATTCCGGCGAACCAACAGCCTACCCCCCTCCCGTCCCTAACAAGCCCAAAAAGCTAGTAACCAGGATGGATGGAAAGGGTGCAAAGGGGTGCCTGAGTACACTTTCTTCAGAGGATGTTGTCGAAATTTGCCAGAAATACAACATCACTAACCCTCCGTTTGAATCTCAACTCCCTTCCGGTAACCATATATTTGCCGACGAGCCCCCAGAAGGATTCTGTGCGGTTTATGAGAACCAACTGGCGAGTGGATTGAGGTTTCCACTCTGCCCAGCCGTTCTGGCCATCCTTCATCACTACGAGATTAGTGTCTCCCAACTTGCCCCAAATGGTGTCAGAACCCTGATGGGTTTTATCATAGCGTGTCGGGTGGCTCGTGTCCGTTTTTCGGTGCCCGTGTTCCGATACTACTACAAGATCACTACCACGCCCGACAAGCTATGGTATTCCTTCCAAAGGAGAGCAAATCGACACGAGTTCATAACCAAGGGCCTTCTTCTCACGGGGAGTGGAAGCCTCGATTCTTTTTTCTCCGTCATGGTTTGGATAACCCCTACATCGGTCGCGGGAGGTCGAGAGAGGGAAAACAAGACAAGCTTGGGAAGGCATCAGCTCCTCACGAGGCTCGACTCTTGAGTGGGCACAATTTCGAGGTGTGTACTCGAGACCTGAGTCTCTTGTATCACCTGGCTCGCTTAGAGGAAGCTGGGCCCATGCCGTATGTAGGCCTGAACGTTCCTGATCACGAGAATCGTAGGATGTTTACTTATTTGCTTGTTTTTACACAATAGTAGTTCTTTAAGTCGATAACTTGTTGTTTGTTGGTTCAAACTAACTTTTCTTTTTTCTGTATTGCAGTGGGCAAATTCTCCAAGGTTACCAACCCCCGCCGCATTCCCGAGTCGACGGTCGTAGCGCTCCACCTCTCGGGGGTCGCCGCCGCTGCCGACTTGCCAGTGGCTGAGATCAGCATGCCTTCCTCTTCTCGAGAGGGGGGCGTCCCTCCACCTAGAACCAACCTTGCTGCGATCGAATCGTCTGCCGGAGCTGGAACGACCGAGGTGCCCTCGACCGCCGGCGAGCTAACCGTCCGATATGGCTCTCTTCGAGATGAAGACGAAGAGGAACCTATCGACCTGACCTCGAACGTTGAGGCTAATGTTGAAGAGCAGGCGGTGCAAACAAAGAAAAGACCTTCTGTTGCCGAGGTGGTAAAGGAGCAGCTTCGAGAAGCGAAGAGGAAGAAGGTTGCTGAGACCTCTGCCGAGCCAGGAATCGGTGTTGACTGGGTTTTTGATGATTATACCGGTGTGGATGACAAAGACTTGTCTTATGTTCTGCGAAAGCTGAATCGCCTCGTAAGTCGATCCTTCTTTTTATATTCGCTTTCTTCGAGGCACGTGCCCTGTTTATTTATTAACTCGTTCTTCTATTTTGTAGCATACTCTTGTTGGTCGAGAGGCTGCTCGTCGGCTAGCCAAAACAGGAGAGTCGGCGAACGAGATCAAGAAGGTGAATGGCAGGTTACTCCAAGACAACATCGCAAAAGACGCTGCTCTCTCTGCTGTGGAGAAACAATATAAGGAGTTGAAGCAAGAGTCGGTTGCCGAGCTCGAGAAGCTGCAGGGTAAGTTGGTGGCTGCTGAAGCAAAGCTGGCCACTACCGAGAAGGA
Source organism: Gentiana straminea (assembly GCA_036785695.1). Lineage (NCBI taxonomy): Eukaryota > Viridiplantae > Streptophyta > Magnoliopsida > Gentianales > Gentianaceae > Gentiana > Gentiana straminea. The sequence goes on along the minus strand of JAVUPR010000224.1, from coordinate 3,975,964 downwards.
GCTAGACCGACTGCGAGATGAAAGGCAAGATCAGGGTAGAGAGTTGCTTAAGCTGGCTCAAGACTATGAGAGGCTGCAGCAGTTGTCAAAAGCCGCAGACGATGAAGCGAGGAAGGCTCGCCAAGATCGAGATGCGCTACAGGCTGAATTACATCGAGCGCGGGCGCAGGTCGAAGAGGCTAAGACCGAGGCCATCATGGAGTATCGCAAGTCTTCCAACCTTGAAGATGATCTAGAAGTGATCATGCGGGCTTCGATGATGGGTGGATATACCCTGGCCGTGGATCAGGTGAAGGAGGCCGTTCCGAGCTTCGATATGTCGACTCTCCAGACGCCTATGTTCTACAATCCTGACTCGGAGAAGCTGTACGACCAGTACTTTGAGGAGTTTCAGCGGGGAGAGTCGTTGGCTATAAAGTATGCCCCTCCTTCGTCTGCCCCTACTGCCAATCCGACCGCCGCCGATCCGATCCCTGCCACAACTGAGCCGACTCCGGAAGCCGACCCCTGATCTTGATGTTTTTTATATCTTCTTTTGCTATTCAAACTTCTGATTTGTAATGACATTTATTTTAACTTTGGCTGGTCTTTTCGACCTGGCCTTGTTTTTGTAATAACTTTATTTTGAATTTTGATCTGCTTTTGAGATTTGATTTCTCTTTCTTGTGATTTTTGCTTTGCTTGTCTTAATGTTTCATAGTCTTTCGCTTGTCGAGCTTTTGGCTCCGCTCTGCTCACTACTCGCTATTCGCTTTATTAATATTGTGTTGCCCCCCAAGTGTATTATGAACCTTTGGTTCTTATTGCACTTGAGATCGACTTGCTTGCCGTAGTCTTTTGTCCCTTGGGCTTATTTGACCTTTAGGTGAGCATTTTAATATAAACCGTCCCTGGTTTTAGGTCTTTTTTGCCTCTAAATGCTTTTTCGACCTTCGACGGAACAGTGGCCCGACTATGCGAACCGTCCTTTGTCCAGCCTTTTTCGCCACTCGGGCTCATTCGGCTTTCGATCGGGACAGTGGCCCGACTATGCGAACCGTCCTTTGCTTTAGCCTTGTTTGCCTCTCGGGCTCGTTCGGCTCTTAGCTTGGACCTTTGGCCCGACCCCGCGAACCGTCTCTATGCCTTTGCATTCGTCGCCCATTAGGCTAACTTTGCTTTGGCTTTATCGAGATGTCCGACCTCGCGGATTTCTCTACTCGTATTCGATTGTTTTGCCTTTAACTTTTCTCGTCGCATTGGACTTGTATCGTTTTGGCTATAAATCCTAACAAACACGTAAAAGCATCTCGAAAAGATAGAAATTTATTAGAATACTCATAAAATTGTCTCATGGACTTGTTACAAGATTCAGAATTGAAAGGTAAACAGGTTCATTAAAGTAAAGCTTATCTCAAATATAATACTTCCTCGCATTGTTGGCATGCCAATGTCGAGGAACAGTAGTTCCATCTCGCCCGACCAAGTTGATAAGACCCTTTGGGGTGGACCTTCAGGATCTGATAAGGTCCTTCCCAATTCGGGGCTAATTTCCCGATTGCTTCCTGTCGACTCGCTTCATTTTTCCTTAGAACCGCATCGCCAACCTTGAAGTACCCGTGTATTACTCTCGAGTTGTAGTACCGAGAGATTTTTTGCTTATACCTTGCCATCCCGGGCCGAGGCTATCTCCCTTCGTTCTTCGACATTGTCCCTTTCTTGTCGGAGTTCGGGATCATTTGTCTCCACATTGTAGGCCGTAACTCGAGGAGAGGGAACTCCGATCTCGGCGGGAATCACCGCTTCACACCCATATACCAAAGAGAAAGGAGTTTCTCCAGTTGATGAATTAGGAGCTGTCCTATATGACCATAGGATGCTCGGAAGCTGAATTGCCCAATCTCGACCTTCTGCCTCTAATCTCTTCTTTAACCCCAGCTTGATCTGTAGGTTAGTCTGTTCGACTTGACCGTTTGCCTGGGGGTGAGCCACTGAGGTGAATCGCTGGTCGATTTGGTACTCGCTGCACCATTCTCTAACTTTTCGATCCTCGAACTGGGTACCATTATCCGAGATTAGAGCTTTCGGGATTCCGTACCTGCAGAGGATGTCGACCCACAAGAATTTTTTAATGGTTGCAGCTCGGATGTTGGGCAAAGCCTTAGCTTCTACCCATTTTGTGAAGTAGTCCACCGCAACGACCACGAATCTGAGATTTCCCGGAGCTCGAGGTAAAGGTCTTACAATGTCGACTCCCCACTGGTCGAAAGGCCATGCTGACGAGATGACATTCATGTCTTGCGCTTGTTGATGAGAGATATTATCATGAATTTGACAAGCGTTGCATTTCTGGACAAGATTATTCGCATCTCGTTGCATCGACGGCCAAAAATACCCAGCTAACTTGCATTTTCGAGCTAACATTCTAGCTCCGCAGTGGTTTCCACATACTCCTCTATGAATTTCCTCCAAGAGATATTCGCCTTCAGTTTCAGATACGCATCTTAACCATGGATTTACAAAAGATTTCCGATAGAGGATGTCGTCGAAGAACGCATATCGAGTGGACTGGAGTCGAACTTTTCTAGATTGTACTTTATCAGCTGGTAGTATTCCGTCTTTGAGATAAAGAGCGATCGAGTCCATCCACGTGGCCTGCTGAGTAATCGGCTGGGCCTCTGTCTCGATGTAACTCCTATCGGTCAATAACTCGACTAGAACCTTCTTACTCGACGTGAAGTTTGAAGCCAACTTGGAGAGCGCATCGGCTCTCTTGTTTTGACTTCGGGGAACCTGCTCGAAACGAACCGTTTTGAATTTTGGTATGAGGCTCTGGACGGCTGCTAAGTAATTCTTCATGGTTTCTTCCTTAGCCTCATACTCCCCTTTCACATGGTTGACCACCAACTGCGAGTCACTGTAAACCGACAAATCTTCGACACCCAGCTTCAAAGCGAGCTTTAAGCCAGTGATCATAGCCTCATACTCGGCCTCGTTGTTCGTTGCTTTGAAGTCGAATCGAAGAGCGTACGGGAATTCCTCGCCTTTCGGGCTTACCAGAAGGAGCCCTGCTCCTGCCCCCTCCTTACTCGATGCTCCATCGACTTGAAGAGTCCATTTTTCCTCTGGCCTTTGCTTTTCTTGATCGAGTTGGACGGAGATCCCTTCAGCTAGAAAATCCGCCAAGGCCTGTGCTTTTATCGCATGCCGAGGGACGAACTCGATATCATACTGGGCCATTTCTATTACCCATTTTGCCAATCGACCTGAGGTGTCGGGTTTTGCCAATATTTGTTTTAGTGGTTGGTCAGTGACTACCACAATGGGATGGGCTTGAAAATAGGGCCTCAACTTTCTCGAGGCATGAACAAGACATAATGCCAACTTCTCGGCCGGCGAATATCGGACCTCGGGGCCATGCAAAGCCTTGCTGACAAAGTAGATTGGCACTTGGCCATGTACCCCTTCTCGAACCAGGACCGCACTCACTGCCTCCTCGCATACTGCCAGATAAACTAACAATCTTTCCCCGTCTCGAGGTGAAGTTAAGGTAGGTAACTCTGATAAATAAGTCTTCAACTCTTCAAAGGCTGTCTGACATTCATCATCCCAATGAAAAGGACTGGCCTTTCGGAGTATCTTGAAAAATGGAAGTGCACGCTGTGCGGATCTCGATAGAAATCTGTTGAGGGCTACCATTCGACCCGTGAGCCTTTGTACTTCTTTGATACTTCGTGGTGCGGGCATATTCTTCAGTGAATCAATTTTATCAGGGTTAGCTCGAATCCCGTCCTTCGAAATCATGTAACCCAAGAATTTACCCGACCTTACTCCAAAAGTACACTTCTTCGGGTTTAGCCTCATCTGTGTTTCTCTCAACACCTCAAAAACCTCTCGAGCATCGACCAGGTATTGTCTTATAGATCGACTCTTGATGAGCAAGTCGTCTACATAAACTTCCATACATCTACCAATTTGTCTTGCAAATATCTTGTTGATCGCCTTCGGTATGTTGCCCCGCATTCTTTAGTCCGAATGGCATGGTCACATAGCAGAAGGTGCCGAATTCTGTGATAAACACTGTTTTTTCCGCATCTCGAGGATCCATTAAGATCTGATGGTATCCTTTATATGAATCTAAAAAACCAAAAACTTCAAAATCAATGGTTGAATCTACTAACCTATCGATTTTGGGCAATGGATACGAGTCTTTTGGGCATGCTTTGTTCAAATCTGTAAAGTCCACACACATGCGCCAACTACCATCAGGCTTCTTGACTAAAACCGGGTTAGCTAGCCATTCTGGGTATAATACCTCTTTTACTATCTTGGCTGCTAGTAGCTTGCCGACCTCCAACTCGATGGCCTCAAGTCGATCCGACGCAAAACTTCTCTTCTTCTGTTTGACTGGCTTTTTAGCCTGGTCAATTTCTAGCTTATGAACCGCGATGTCGGTGGACAGCCCCGGCATGTCGGTGGCTTTCCAGGCAAAGATGTCCCTGAACTCGATTAAAAGCTCAACTAGCAGCTGTTTTTCTTTCTCTGGGATCCAAATTCCGACTTGCACACACTGACCGTCCTCTCCTTCCCAGAGTCGGACGTTTTCGACTGCATCACTGGAGACCCAACTCTTCTCCTCTTCTTCCTCTGGAATCAATTCCTCGACTAAGACTTGTTGAACCGCCATCTTCCCATTCATGACAACAGAGTTACAACTCCGAGCGACTTCAACGTCTCCTTTTACTTCGTGGGAACCGTTCCTAGTGGGAAACTTCATACTATTATGAAAAGTCGATATGATAGCACGCAGGTCGAAGAGCGCAGGTCGTCCTAGGATAACATTATAAGCAGAAGGAGCCTTGACCACCACATAACTTAATTCAAGTGTCCTTCCTTTTTCGCCATCACCAACTGTCGTGAGTAATTTTATCGAGCCCATGGGGTGGACTGCTTGTCCGGTGAATCCAAACAGGGGAGATGCTATGGGGGCTAGATCCTTCTCTTTCAGCTTCATTGCTTGAAATGCCGAGTGGTATATGATGTTCACTGCACTCCCGTTATCGATGCAGACTCTCGAAACACGGGCTCGGCTAATAACCGCTTCAATAACTAACCCTTCGCTATGACTCCTCGACTTGGGGATATCATCTCGAGGGCCGTATCCGACTTCTGTCGTGAACCTGAGCTGTTTGCGCTCTCTCGAGCTACAAGCTGGCTCTTCGCTGGTCTGGTCTTTATCACTCTCACCAGACCAAAGATTGTGTTGACATAGTTAACGGTCGATTATCTTCATACCTATCTCGACCAAAATTTTCTCTCGTTGTTTCCTTCTCGACCCGGGGATCGATTCCTTCGAGGTGACCGATCCCTTCGTCTCTCGGACATCTCGACCTCGGTTCCCGTCTTGATCGGAGTTTTTCCTCTTGAATTCTCCACGCCCTTCGGGCCCATCACATCGAGATCTCGTCAACAACTTCGTCTAGCTTTCCTTCCCGAATGCGTACGTCGATATCTCTCTTCGGTCGATACAATCCTCGCCAGTATGACCAATGTCCTCGTGAAAATCACGATTTGCTTGCGTTCCTCTTTTCTCGAGGCTTCTTTAATGGTGGTGGTTTCCTCGCCAAGTTTTTTGAAAGCATAATCGACAACACCTCGCATCGAGGTCGATTGAGCGGGGATAAAGTCCTTATCACGTGAGGGTCCCTTCTTGCCCCCACGGTCCGAGGTGGACGTGTCGATACGGTCCCAACCGATGGCTTACTCTCGAGATCCCGCCTCTTGGACCGGTTCCCGTTCGGACCTCGGGTGTCTTTCTTGGATTCCATCCGGGGCCGGATTGGGTGTGCCGCCGCACCGCCTCCTCCCCTTGACGAGAATCTATGAACTATATTGACACATTCGTCCATGGTATGGGGGACATCTCTGCTCAACTTCATGTATAACTTAGTATTACGCAGCCCCCCTATGAACGATGTGATCAGAAGTCGGTCATCCGCGTCCTTGACCTGCATGGCCTCGAGATTAAACCTCTTCAAATATTCCATCACTGTCTCATCTCTTTGCTGCCTCACGTTCATGAGGTGCGTGGCACTCAGATGAAACTTCTTGTTGACTATAAACGCATCTCGGAACTTTCGAGCGAGCATGGCAAAACTGGAGATCGACCCTGGGCGTAGCTTCGTGAACCATTCTCTTGCTCGACCTACGAGTAGCGTCTCGAATGCCCGATAGCGCATTGCATCGGGTGCCCCATCCAACCTCATTTGAGACAGATACCTGTGGAGATGGTCCTCCGGGTCGGTGGTGCCATCATAAGGTTTTATCTTTGGTATCTTAAACCCCTTGGGTTTAGGAAAGCTCTCGATCTCCTTCGTGAAGGGAGACTCGAGCCACAACGACACCTGACTCTTTCCCAAAATTGCATTCAACTCCTCCCTGGCGCTGTCATCGTCTCCTCTCTGGTGTTTTTGGTGGATCTCGCGTCTCTTCCTTTCCACTGAGCTAGATGATGCGCTTATTTCGTCCCCAGGAGTCTGTTTAGGCTTGTCCACTACGTCTTTCTGGCCGCCTTCCGCAATAGCTTCTTTTTGGGCGGCGTCTGCCTGCCTTCGCGCTGTAACCGCCTCGGCTATTATTCTGGACATCACCTCCAAATTCGCCCCTGCCAACTGATCCGCAAGCGCCCGATATTCTGGAGCAAGAGCTTGCTTTTCTGGTTGGTGGGTCTCCTGGACAGGATTCAAGGCTGGATCTTTTTCCCCCTGTTTTTGCTGAGGATCGTGCTGAATAAGATCCAAGGCGGGATCTTCGTCTCCTTGCATATCAGGATCGATCGGCTCGTTCAACTGGGAGCCTTGATCGACTGCTTTGGATGCAGTTTTCTTGGGAGGCATCGTGTTTTTTGCGTATTCAATCAATAGAAGGCCCTCCTTCTAGCGCCAATGACGATGACAAATTATGTCACCTTAAAGATTTGAGCCCTAATTTAATCTAGTGATGAACACACAAGAACCCTAATGCCAAAAAGAGGAATGAGGGGGTGGATTTTATGTATGCGGCTGAGTCCAAGACTGAATCTTGAATTGCCTACGTATCTTGTTAGGTTCCAGGAATCAAGCCTTACGTAGTTCCTGGAATGAGGGTATTTATAATGACAATACTTGCCTAAACCCTAAGGTTAAGTCGGCTTGTGTTATTGTCATCTTTACCCTTAAATGGGCCTTAAACCCTTGCCCAAGCTATCGCTGTGGGTGGGCCTGGACAGCTGGCGCGGACTCTGTCCTCGGTGTCGATACTACCGACTTGCGGTGATCGACCCTAGACTCATTGTCCTACACTGCTAGCTGGTGTGGACTCTATCCTTATGGACTTGTCATCTCACACTGCTCGCTGGTGTGGACTCTGTCCTCACGGACTTGTCGCCTCACACTGCTCGGTACTCGATGGTCGTAGCCTGGCTTTGATATGATGGCCTTGGCCTCGAGCCTGGGCATCGACATGGATGTACTGACGTTATTTATAGTGTGATGACCAACCGATAGACGACACGTGGAGGGAGTGAAACCCTGTATCGTCACCCGATACTCTCGATTAACTTCACTACGGGCTAATTGTATTTTAAGTACATCTTCACTAACTCAATCCTCCCGTGTATATACCATACACTGAGTTAAGTGATTACATAAACGATATACTTTAGGGTTTTCTGTAGTGTAATTACTATTGTCACATCGGTGAATATGAGAATAATAAATATGAATAATAATATCATTTCATATATTAAATAAAACAATTACAAAATTGTCTTTCGGGAATCACACCTAACAAACGAGTCATGCAATGTTATGTGACAATGGTACTATATACTTTTGATGAATCTAATATCATTCGATGTATTAGTGTTACATCATATTATAGTTAATTGTTGTTTCAGACTGATCGTAACAGTATCCTTAGCTATAATCAGAGATATTAATATTTCCTTTTGTCAAGGACTTGCTTTTGTTTAATGAGAATAATTAAAATTAATACATTCATTTTAACGCTTCATTTGTTTATTTAATTAATTATTCAGTTTAGTGACTATGAAAAACAGTTGGAAGAAATGAAGAACATAACATGACAAGAATATATTGCATATTTACGAGAAAAAACATAATATAAAAAAGAACAATAAAAAATTAAGAACCTCCCAAATTACTTAAAATAAACCGATGGAACAATCAACAAGTTAAACGTCAGCCCCAAGTCTAATAAGGCATTTGGATTCCAGAGTATCGATTGCAGACTTTATGCAATCAGCACAGTCAACATCCGTGAGGTGCGTGTTGCAAAAAGAGTGGAAATAAACGGTGTGGCTATTCGGTTACCACAAGTAGTATCAGCGTCACAAGTAATGCCTACAAAGTCGGTATTTTTAGATATACTCGCTGTAGTTTTGAGAATGTTGGCCAAGTTGGTATTAAAGTTACCCTCATCATAATAATAACCGCTGCAAAGTGCAGTCACTATCTTCGTGTTTGGGGCACCGTTACAATGTCCAAACATTAACGCAGCTAACACGATGATTGTGACAAAGACTCAAAACATTAACGTAGTGACAACTGTACTGACAGTAGTACTGAAAGTCACCGAATCAGCCACCTGCGTCTTCAGAGGAAAAGTCATTAATTGAGGATATATATATATATATGTATATATATATATATATATATATATATATATATATATATATATGATAGATAGATAGATAGATAGATGATTTTTTTTTCTTGTTGCTAGATCATTATTGATAATATGGTTACATTTTATCCTGCACTGCTTGCACTTAATTAATGAGTTTCACACTCTATTGTTATATCCGCATCCATCCTTCATCCGCGGACCAGGCTGCGCTCAGGTTTTTTTATTGAATTTAATGCCATTATTCAATTTAACATTAAAAATATGTCATTTTTAGTCATACTCCTGCTTTGTAACTTTCGAAAAATACAAAGATTACAAGACAACGATCTAACGTTCAAAATGGTGATGTTGTTACCACTACTCCTCCTTTGAAACAACAACCTAACATTGATAAATACTAAGACAAACATATGCTTCATCTTATCAACTTCAACTTACTACCTCCGCCCCTAATTTGTGGCAGATCCATAAATATTTTAGGAAACCAAATAAAGGACAAGAAAGAAAAAAAAAATGACAATTCATTTATTCTACTGTAAAAATGCCACATTAAGTAGATTTTTGAATCCCAAATCTACTATTCGCTACCCAAAATCGGTGAAGTCATATTGCTCATACCTGTGGTAACAAATTTACAATAAACAAGTCTAAGCATAGCCCCAACTCTATAAGGACAGTGGGATCCAATAATTTTTTGGGGTTATGGTTAAAAAGGACAATTATAATATAGAAATATGCAAAAATGACCGTGAAATATTTTTTCGGTTTAAAATGACATGTTCTTATTTCACTGTGATTTAAATTCATTCGTATTCAACTACAAAAACGAATATATCTTTTGATCTGATTGTCGAAAAATGTTAATTCATTTATCACATTTTTCCTTTCTTTAGCATCTTTATTTAGACATCTTATGTAATATTTTTTCAACGTTATTTTCGAGGTCATTTTGTAAAAAAAAACAAATAAACAGTGGAATAGTGAAACATTGGATTTGAGGTCAGTTCCACTGCAACAAAACATTGGATTTTGGGTTATGAACAATGGATTTGTCCTTATCACCCAATTTATAATTCCACTGTCCCGATTTCTATTTTTTCGGTTTTTTGTCCTTTTAAACCACTCCACCTAATTTGTTTACGGCCTTATGCAATTAACATGGTTTGTAATATCCTGAAATTTTAATTAAAGACAAAAATGGTAAATTCATGATACTTTTTTTTAACAGCAAAGAGGTGTTTTTATCTAAATAAGTCTGCTAGAACCTGAACAAAATTACATTGGTACAATTTAATAGCATAAAGATGAAGAGACTATAGTAACAAGAGCACAAAAAGCAAAAACACAGCAGCAACGAGATCATGACTAAAGAACCAAAAGAGATAATATTAGTTTAGGGAAAGAGCACTAATCGGATCAACAATCCACTCACTCCAAGCACCATTGACACGAGTATTCTTCCCTTTAATCCAATTGAAGCTAATGACCTGGATGTCTTTGATCCAAGAAGACGGTGTAAGGATGACTTCTAGTTACCTCTAGTAGGCACGATCCGGGAACAGTCTTGGCCGTCTTAGCGAGGACGCCAGTCCCTTATATGGGAGGGAGAATGTAAAGTCCCACATCGGTATAGTAGTAGATGTTCACCCCCATATAAGTGTGAGACATAAAAGGTCTTGTCAATTCGGGTTAGCCCTTTTAGACCAAGCGAGGACAGCGGTCTAAGCAAGTTGACTTGACCATTTAAGACTCATTTAGCACAACCAGGCCCGGGTGCTGGGGGCATTACAATTCTTCCCTTTAATCCAATTGAAGCTAATGACCTGGATGTCTTTGAAAATTTTATCCGGATCCGCCGACTTTCCATTGAAACAATGTTATTCCTCCTACTCCATATGCACCAAAGAACAACTCTCAAAAGAGCCTCCCAAATCCATGTTTTCTTTTTTGAGTTGATAACATAAGGAATGAAGGTACAAATAGACAACCATGACATGGATGAAGCCGTGGATATATGACACCATAAAAAATGTTTTCCCATATTAGACGTGAGAAAGAACAAGTCAACAAGATATGCTCTTCTACATCATCCCCCGCATTACAAAATGAACACCGGGTACCTTTTATCACCATTCCACGTTTAAACAGATTGACTTTGGTTGGTAGTCTTTGATTTGAAGCTTTCCAATAAAAAATGTTTAATTTTGAGGGTAAGAACTTACTCCACTTCATCGCCAAAATATCAGTCGTGTGATTTCCATCATAGACTCCAGTAGCAAGTAGTAAGGTCTTCAATGCCGTAGTGGAGAATAGATAGGGACCAACAAAAAGTGTCGCGGACTCCATCCTCCTAGAAAGAACCTGATAAAAGAGAGCAAAAAGTAGCAAATTCTGACTCCTCCCTGCCCTTAAACTCCCTCATCCAAGCTACCTTCCACTACCCTCTCGGAATCACACACCTTAATCTCCTTGTGACACGCAATTCTAAAGAGCCTAGAAAATGCACAAGCTAGGTTTTCCTTTCCTACCCAAGTATCCAACCAAAATTTAGTGAGCTTCCGATCCTCTACCTTCATAATGAGGGAAGAAGACAAGGGAATTCCTGCTTTTTCAATAGATGAAATGTTTGAAATGATACCCTGCCAAACCCTCCCTTTATTCTTACAAGCTATTCTTTCCTCAAAACCACCCTTATCGCCATAAATTGTATGCACCACTTTCCTTCATAAAGTCCCATCCTCCACTTTGAATCTCCACCAACACTTCCCAAGCAACGCCACATTTTGCACTCCAAGACCCCCAACCCCCAAGCCCCTAAGTTTTGTATGCTTAAGAATGGTAGACAATGAGATCCAAGACATTTTGCTCTCGGTTCCCCACCCACCCCAAAAAAGTTTGCTCACAAACGCTCAATACACTCAATTATAATCTTCGGAGCACGAAAGATGGAAAAATAGTTAATATCTAAATTCATGATACTTAATATCTAATTACTTATTTTGGTCATTTAATTAAAATATTTTGGAGTTAATTTTGAATTATTTGGAAATTAGTTGGCATACTATAAAAAGGCCATCAACCTACGAGGATGAAGCGTGCGCTTGTACTATCAAAACAAGAAAATTTGCAGTCCTTGCCGCCAGGCGTGCGATTGGACAGGTTAGGCGTGCAACTTCGCCGAAAAATATGTATGTGAGAGTGTAAAAGATAAAACACCATGATTCTTGGTTTTGCACTAGCCATATTCACATTCGGGAGTTGGACTCCACTTGGGTTGGACATATGCCATATGAGGGGTTGACATGGCGCACTTCACAAGTTTGATTCTTATGTGTAACCAATCCCTTTGGTGGTTGAGTTTTACTTGTTGGATTAGTAGATGAGAGTGAGTTTTTCTACATATAACGGTACTTTATCTATTGTTACTTGTTTTTGTACATACCCCTTTTATTTTATGCTTTTCTCTCCCCGAGAAGATTGGTAGGTTGAAGATAATGTTTATGCAGATGTTGACGTTTGAGCTAGCTTATGAAGTTGCTGAAGCTCTTTCTAATTCATATGCCAAGCTTGTAATCGTACTTTTTATCGTATCGGGTTGACGATTAGACTTTTGGCATGTTGGGCCTTAGACTTTGTTCGTTTTAAACCTTTGGATTAAGATGTTGCAAGACTTTTATTCTTAAAAACACGGATATTTTTAAGTCAAAATAGGTGTATCTATCCGCACCATGCGGATACACCGGTTAAAAATTTCCCGATGCCACATTGTTAGAGGTAAATGATTAGACTCCGTATCTTCTATACACTGATTTGTCCGGTCCATTTCGATTTTTTTTACCACAACACTATCTAACTTTTAATTAAAATGTCATCTTTAGTCAAATTGTTACTTTGTAACTTTTGGAAAAAAAAATACAAGCAACATAAAACAACGACCTAGCATTAAAAATGTCATTCTTCGTCCAAAAAAAATGTCATTCTCAGTCATACTCCTATGTTGTAACATTTGAAATGAACGAGCAACAACAACCAACGACCTAACATTAAAAATGTCATTTTAGTCATACTCCTATGTTTTAACTTCTGAAAAATACAAGCAATAGAAAACAACGACCTTATATCATTAAAAATGTTATTTTAAGTCACAGCCCTTCATTGTAACATTCGAAAAATACAAAGAATAGAAAGCAACTATAATATAAGGAAATAAACATGAAGCGGCTTCAACATTTGTTAGCTTCAAATTACTCCCTCCGTCCCTATGTAGCGGATCCATAAATTTTTCTCAATTGGTCAAATAGTTGTAGTAGTTTTCTTTTATAGACATGTTGATTGTTTGAGATTTTAGTATTTGTTTCAGTGTAGGTTTTCCCTTGAATAAGACATTAGTGTCAAGTAGTTGTAGTAGTTTCCTTTTTTAGACATGTTGGCTGTTAGAGATTTTAGTATATATTTTAGATATTTATGATTTCAATTTGACAACAATGATAATATTCTTGTTGGTTGTATATAATATGGACGATCGTGAGGGCCTGTTTTCCGAGTCTCTGCATATTCCATCTAAATTGTTCCGTGCTGTCTTCATTTACTCTCAGGGACGTAACCAGCCATAGGCTCCGGAAGGCGCAGCCCGCCAGGTTTTTATTTTCGGTACACCAAAAGCCTTATATAAATCAGTCCAACACAGTTATATATTTTAATCCGGCCCACCCGACCATATAAATATAGTCCATTAGCACACTCGACTATCAATTATTGTTTTCATCCCTGTTTACTCTGATATTACGTTAGACTGGCGTGGGTTTAGGGTTTTCTTTAAAAATCACGTGTCGAAATTAAATCTCATTTACGGATAATGACTTGATATGTGGGATCAGGGAGTTAAAACACTTGTTTATGATTTCAGTTACTTGCTGGACCTCTTTATTTTAATAAAATTTTCAAACTATACTGTTCAAAGAAGAAAATAAACAAAGATAGAATCTATTCCTCTATGTATAGATTAGACGAGTTCCATTGTACGTACGTTATACGTACGTACATACATGTTTACTTATATTATTTAAATTTTCACCTTCTTAAGTTTGTATACATGAAGAAACAATCGGTTGAAAATGAATTGACTGAGATGCTCAACAACAACAAAAAAAACAAAAAATTAAGTTTGTATACATGAACAAAATTTGTTTTTTTAAAGGAATGTGCTGTAGAAGTATATCGCGATTAAAAACTTTCTCTAAGATAAAATGGAAGTCGACTTCAATATGATTTGTGCGGGCATGAAATACCGGGTTTGCAGCCAATGCAAGGGCACCCAAATTATCACACTTCAGGACTGTGGGAGTAGAAAGGGGAATGGTGAGGTCTTGGAGTAGCATTCTAATCCAATAGAGCTCGGCTGTAGCAAGAGCAAGGGCCCGATACTCAGCTTCGGTACTCGAACGGGCAACAACCGATCGCTTGCCATCCAATAGATGAGACAAGGGCCAAGAAAGACAACATATCCGGTTGTGGAATGCCGATCGTCTGGATTCCCCGCCCAATCGGAGTCACAATAAGCCTGAATTTGAAGTGGCCCAGAAGGGAAGAGAAGGCCTTCATCGATTGTTCCTTTAAGGAATCGAAGTACTCGTTTTGCCGCTGTCCAATGGGTGGTGGGATTGTGTAAGTCCTGACATAATTGATTGACTGAAAACGCAATATCCGGCCGAGTAAGGGTACAATACTGCAGGGCTCCAACGATTTGGCGATATTCGGTAATCTGAGCTCCGGTTAGGGGTTTCCCTGTATTTTGAGATAAATGTAGGCCAGGAGAACAGGGGGTCGGAGTTGGTTTCGCACCTGCCATTTTATTGCGGTCAAGTAGATCAATTATATATTTCGATTGCCGTAAATGGATGCCATGATTTCCGGTGGTGACCTGAATGCCCAAGAAATAAGATAAGGGGCCCAAGTCTTTGAACTTGAATGCTCCCTGTAAATATTGAATTATGTCGGAGATAAGTGGTTGATCAGTGCCGGTGACCAAAATGTCATCGACGTATATGAGTACCAAAAGCAAGATGTGGCCGGACTTGAAGATGAAGAGTGAAGTATCCACCATTGATGAATGAAATCCGAGCTGCAACAAAGTCTGAGATAATTTAAGAAACCATGCCTGCGGAGCCTGTTTAAGACCATACAGACTATGAATGTACTCTTCATTGCTATATGTTATCTTATATCTGTACTATAGCACTATAAATGTACTCTGTATCAGATTATGAAATAAGGAGAGATCAACTCCTTTTCTTTAAGTATTATATTTTCCAGTTAATTGTTTCATGGTAGCAGAGCACAATTGCTCACGCCAAAAACCTCGAATGTCGAGTGCAATTACTGCTGCATCTCCTTCAACTACTCTTACTATTCCCAATCTCAATCAACTCATTACAGCAAAACTCGATGAAACTAACTATCTCATATGGTTATCTCAAATGGTTCCCATTCTTAAGAGCCATGAATTGATGGGTTTCGTGGATGGTTCTCAACCGTGCCCATCTCAATTTTTACTAAATAATAAAGGAAATCCTACCACCAATGTCAATCCCGACTACCGGACATGGCAGCGCAAGGATCAACTGGTCCTCGGTTGGATAAATGCTACGCTGTCCGAGAAAACTGCACCAACGGTTTATGGACTTTCAACCGCACAACAAGCCTGGACTGCATTATCACAAAAGTTTGCCTCTCCTTCCCGATCCCGGATTAATCATCTCAAAAGGCAACTTCAGACATTGAATCAAGGAGCAATGAAGTGTGCTGCGTTTCTGGATCAAGCCAAACAACTGGCTGCGCAACTCCGAGCTATCGGCAAACCGGTTGAAGATGATGACTTGATCACGTATGTGGTAAGCGGCTTAAATCCTACCTATCATTCTTTTGTTACTTCCCTCTCCTTGGCAACACGAGATAAAAATCTCACCTTCGAAGACTTTCAAGCTGAGCTTTTGAGTTGTGAATTACTTTTAGAAAATCAATTACACACACCAAATCCAAATCTCATTGCCCTCACAGCCACACACAATAATCCACCAAATACCCAAAATACTCTCAGTCAACCCTCATCAAACTCCATACCCTTCCAACCTTACTAAAACTCTCCTCGTCCTAGATACCCACCCAGAAATCCCTCCCATTACTATCCCCTTTCCAATCAATATGGACCTGCTCCCTATTATCCTTCCTCAACTCCCTATGGACCACCAGCCCCTTTTCCCACTAGTGAACCTCCACAAAGACCCACCCAAGGCCCCAGATCAGCCCCGTACCCAGGCCCAAGACCACAGCCCAACAATTCCACTTCTCCATTTCCCCAGAACCATCCTTTCTCATCCAACAAAATTCCCTGCCAAATTTGTGGACGCACCAACCACCAAGCTTTAGATTGCTTTCACAGAATGGACTATACTTACCAAGGCCGACATCCTCCAGCCCAACTTGCAGCCATGGTGGCTCACACGCATTATCCCGCCGCGGATGAGGACCCTTGGTTGCTCGACAGCGGAGCAAATCAACACATCTCCTCTCAACTGGACAAGCTTCATCTGACAGAGCCCTACACGGATCAGGATACAGTTGCGGTTGGTAATGGCAAGGTTTGGAAATTCAACATACTAGTAATGCAAATTTACATACACCACATACCACACTCACACTTCAAAATGTTTTACATTGTCCTAATGCATCAGCCAATCTTTTATACATTCATAAATTTTGCCATGACAACGATTGTTACTTTATTCTTACTAATACACATTTTTTTATTAAGGACAAAACCACAAACCGGACGCTAATGGAGGGAAGGAGTAAAGGTGGTCTCTATCCAATTTATTCCCAAAAAGTTGTTCGTCCTCAAGCCTTTACTGCTGCTGTTGGAGTCAAGACTTCTTTTCCTATTTGGCATTCTAGATTAGGCCACCCTTCCCATTCTATTGTTTCTTTGATTTTAAATAAACATTGCTTGCCTTTTATTTCCGGAAATAAAGAGCCCGTTTGTGAGCCATGCCAATTAGGCAAAAGTAAACAGCTCCCGTTTTCAAATTCACAACGAATAACAACAGCACCACTTCAATTAGTTCATTCAGATGTATGGTCTTGCACCATCCCATCCCTTAATGGTTGTCGTTACTATGTCTTATTTGTGGATGATTTTTCTCGCTACACTTGGCTTTACCCTATTCAAAATAAGTCTGATGTTTATGCATGCTTTATTAAATTTAAAACACTTGTTGAAAATCAATTTCCACATAAAATTCAGGCCTTACAAACAGATGGAGGTGGAGAATACCTCTTTAAACCGTTAAGACACTTTCTTGAAACCCACGGTATCCACCATCGCTATTCCTGCACGAGCACACCCCAACAAAATGGTATAGCCGAACGAAAACACCGCCACATTACCGAAATGGGATTAACCTTGCTTGCCCAGTCACACTTACCACAACAATATTGGGTTGATGCCTTCCTTACCTCCATTTATCTCATTAACCGACTTCCCACTCCGGTTCTTCACAATGATAGCCCTTATTTTAAACTCTACCAACTCCAACCTGACTATTCCTTTCTCCGCACATTCGGTTGCGCCTGTTTTCCCATGCTTAGCCCCTACAACACAAATAAGCTAATGTTTAGATCCAAACGATGCATTTTTCTCGGGTATAGTCCCAACAAAAAGGTTATCGCTGTCTCGATCCACTCTCAAAAAGGATATATATTTCCCGTCATGTCATCTTCGACGAACTCCGATTTCCCGCACAAGAAGGCCACCTTGAACCATCTCCTCCGGCAGCAACCACAGGTACTCCTCTTACACTTTCTTTTCAATCTGTTGTGCATTTATTTCCTCATTTAATTTCCTCCAACAACCCTACTCATTCACCATCCAACTCCCCTCCCACTTCACCGTCCAGCCCACTTTCGCAGTCCATCACCTCCAACCTTCTTCCGTACCCTTCCTCTCCCACACCTCTTACCTCTCCGCACCGTCACCATCTTCAAGTCCATCACCTACAACTCTCACCTCCCCCCCACCAGTACAGCCTAGTCCCACACCTCCTCCACCACAACAGCCTCGTCCTCACCCCATGATCACCCGTTCCCAAACCGGCAATCTCAAACCTGTAGCCTTCCCCGAATTCCAAACCTATTACACCACCAAATACCCTCTATCCGCATATACCAGTATTCACATTCCATCCGAACCCAAAACATTTCGACAAGCTTCGAGTCATCCTGATTGGTGCTTGGCAATGAAAGAGGAGTTTGATGCCCTCATCAACAATAATACATGGTCCCTTGTTCCCCCACCTCCCAACAAAAACATAATTTGAAACAAATGGATCTACAAGATAAAACAAACCTCGGACGGTCAAATTGAACGATATAAGGCTCGGTTGGTCGCCAAGGGCTTTGAACAGGAAAGTGGCATTGACTTTCATGAAACATTTAGCCCGGTTATTAAGCCCTCCACCATCCGAGTTATCATTTCCCTTGCAGCACACTTTGGTTGGGCGATTAAACAACTTGATGTTTCAAATGCTTTTCTCCATGGCACATTACAGGAAGAGGTGTATATGTATCAACCACAGGGCTTCATCGATCCTGCCAAGCCTGACTACGTTTGCAAACTACATAAATCGTTGTATGGTCTTAAACAGGCTCCTCGGGCATGGTTTCTTAAATTATCTCAGACTTTGTTGCAGCTCGGATTTCATTCATCAATGGTGGATACTTCACTCTTCATCTTCAAGTCCGGCCACATCTTGCTTTTGGTACTCATATACGTCGATGACATTTTGGTCACCGGCACTGATCAACCACTTATCTCCGACTTAATTCAATATTTACAGGGAGAATTCAAGCTCAAAGACTTGGGCCCCTTATCTTATTTCTTGGGCATTCAAGTCACCACCGGAAATCATGGCATCCATTTACGGCAATCGAAATATATAATTGATCTACTTGACCGCAGTAAAATGGCAGGAGCGAAACCAACTCCGACCCCCTGTTCTCCTGGCCTACATTTATCTCAAAATGCAGGGGAACCCCTAACCGGAGCTCAGATTACCGAATATCGCCAAATCGTTGGAGCCCTGCAGTATTGTACACTTACTCGGCCGGATATTGCATTTTCAGTCAATCAATTATGTCAGCACTTACACAATCCCACCACCACTCATTGGACAGCGGCAAAACGCGTACTTCGATTCCTTAAAGGAACAATCGATGAAGGCCTTCTCTTCACTTCTGGGCCACTTCAAATTCAGGCTTATTGTGACTCCGATTGGGCGGGGAATCCAGACGATCGGCATTCCACAACCGGATATGCTGTCTTTCTTGGCCCTTGTCTCATCTCTTGGATGGCTAAAAAGCAGTCGGTTGTTGCCCGTTCGAGTACCGAAGCTGAGTATCGGGCCCTTGCTCTTGCTACATCCGAGCTCTATTGGATTAGAATGCTACTCCAAGACCTCACCATTCTCCTTTCTACTCCCCCAGTCCTGAAGTGTGATAATTTGGGTGCCCTTGCATTGGCTACGAACCCGGTATTTCATGCTTACACAAAGCATATTGAAGTCGACTTCCATTTTATCCGAGAGAAAGTTTTTAATCGCGATATACTTCTACAGCACATTCCTTCTCACCTTCAATTGGCTGACATTTTTACTAAGGGTCTCTCCTCTGCTCGGTTTCATTTTCTCTGCTCCAAGCTTCCAGTTCGACATTCACTGTTCGCTTGCGGGAGGCTGTTAGAATGGATAAATTCACAGCAGCCAACGTTGAATTAATTGAAGATAAAAGGGAATATAAAAAGAGATAAAACTCTATTTTCTAAATTACAAATGGTTAGATAAATATTCGGTTTATATTTAAAGTTTGAGATATGTTATCCTTTATCTGTACTATAGCACTATAAATGTACTCTGTATCAGATTATGAAATAAGGTGAGATCAACTCCTTTTCTTTAAGTATTATATTTTCCAGTTAATTGTTTCATAAAATCAATAAATTGTGAGTAAACGTTTATAGCGAACAAGCCATTGCCAAACAACCAGACCTTGAATAAGCTTACCATATGTCTGCAATCACAGTTTTTACGAACAATACATAGTGATATTAATACCATACATTTACGGTAACACCTCAATCACACTAACAGTTATAGTAACAGGTGTGCAATGAACTTAAATACACAGTGACAGTGACAGTAACACCTTTTAGTAACAATGTGTTCTGACAATAACACCTTATAAAATCATGATGTGTTTATATTCGTTTAAATCTTTCACCTTCATCGATATACATGTATATAACTGCATCTTTCATTAATCATAGGCTCATTATGTTGAAAGTGATAGGTTTGGTTTTTTAGTTGTACTACTATCGTATCTATGTATATAAATAGATAGATATATACAGTGGAATTGTAAAAAGCTTCAACTAACTTTATCTCTCATGGGCCATTGCTTTCTTCTGTCTGCTTACTCTTCTTCCTACCCATCGAAAAAAGAAAAATCAGACCATCTCATATACTGTTCTTGACCCCGGCACCTAACTAACCTTTTATTTATTCTATATTCGTAGTATTTTGTTTTCATTCTGGAAAGTGGGTTGCTTTTCCTTTCAGGAGTGGGGATACACATAATCCCTTGCAGTTCCACACAATAATTTGTTACTTATCATCAAAGAACCTTGATTCCTCTATATGTACATAATCACATATCCATCATTACTATAAAAGCAGGGAAGGCACTCAGACTACGATCTGCATGCTCAACAACACCATCATCCATTACATAAGAAACACTTAAGAGATGGCAAATATTACTCATGACAAATACAATATGATCTTATACGGTATACCATCACACTTTGTAAAAAGTGAACAATACGAACAG
Organism: Gentiana straminea; assembly: GCA_036785695.1. Taxonomy (NCBI): domain Eukaryota; kingdom Viridiplantae; phylum Streptophyta; class Magnoliopsida; order Gentianales; family Gentianaceae; genus Gentiana; species Gentiana straminea. The sequence goes on along the minus strand of JAVUPR010000224.1, from coordinate 3,955,360 downwards.
TTTTGCCTGAGGCCAGTTACTTTGTTTTTCCACAACTTTTGTCAATAAATTTCAACCAATATTCATTCAATACCGAAGAAACCATTAAAATTCTAGTTAAATAGAGACACATGCCGATACGGGTACAAATTAGAGCTCAATGAATTTCAAGAAACTCAAAATCAAATAGAACTCCCCTAAAAAAAGAGGTTTTATTCTTAAACCCATAAACTGTTCTATTGTTTTATTTTTAAACAAACTTCTCATTCATATAACATCAACGAGCAGGGTAATAACACACAATACCTGTAATTAATGTGATTAAACTGGGCTTTTTCCAGGCCACAAATTAAACAAGGAAAAAATGTAACTCAAAATCATGCTTCTAATTCAGATGCCGACAAACAATAATAAGAATGACGATTTTGAACGCAAAAAAGAATAACCTGAAAGGATAAAATCCCGGCGAATTGACAACATCATAATCTGCTTCTTCTAATTTTGATACGTGAATGTAATGAAAATAAGTGATTTGATTTGAGAGAGAACGGAGAAGTTGTACTAGTGAATGTAAATGTGGGATTTTAGCATAGGGTCAAGTTCATCCGGTGCAATTTATTTTTTTCCTCATTGCAACTAAAAAACCAAGTGTGGATTAAAGCTTAATATATGCGAAAAATGTGGATTTATAACTAGTGTTTCCATTTTTTTCCTTTCCACAAAACAAGGGTATATCTAAATTTTCTTCATTCTTATTGGTCTGTGATCAAGAAATCACATTTGCTCTAAGACCAAATTAAAATTTGCCCATACCGATAATACATAATTGCAACATATAAATGAAAATTAATCAGGGCGGGGCACTAATCAATGAAAGATTTCTAAATAGGTGGATACATAATGAGATCTTTATTATATTTTATAGAGAATTAGGGATATAACACAATTTGGATTATTTTTATGTAACAAGACGGCCACATATTTTTTTTTTATAGAGAATTAGGTATAAGAACATCCTTTTGGAATATTTTCAAATAACAGGACATCCTAATATTTTTTAGGGGCAAGGGACACATATTAGACTTAATTAGACAAATAGGACGCTAAGGAATTTTATTTGGTCATAAGGACACAAAAATAAGACATGGACCAAAATAACCCTATTAACTATCATTCAAGAGTTACACAAAAGCTGCAGAAAACCGTGATACTGCTAGGTCATTTGATTAAGGAATGGTGAAACAACCGAAACTGAAGCAAAATCGGAGCCAAATTGAAGCAAAATGGATGAGAAGAAGCAGTGAAAGCAGCGGAGAAGAGAGAAGAATCAGATTAATACGGTCACTGAACAAAATCGAGGACAATGCCAGGGAGAAAGCAAGTGATTTTAGTGGAGAGGAGACGTAAAGCATCAAAAATGAAGATACATCAGTAAGGATACATTAAAACTAAACATACAACAATAGAAAAACACATAAATATAGAAAACAAAGAAAATATGGGTCTTTTCGCACAAAATTGAAATTTAGTGCTAGAAAACTCATTAATAGGGGCCAACAGTAGTCACTGATTACATGTCACAAAATTAGAACAAAATGAGAGATTGAAATTATGCTTACAATTCTGAAAGAAAAAAGTTGTAACCATTTTCTCTAATGAAATATGTGGTCACTGCATTTTTAAACAAATAAAAAAAAATTGTCACTGCATTTACAAAAATGAAAATGTCATGACACTACATAATGATTGAAGTTTCAGTATAGTTGATGAAGTGCAAACTTTGATGTCACTGCTTTATAAACTTGAAAATATCATATGACTGCATTCACAATATTGAAAATATCATGTCACTACATTTCAATATTGATAAAGTAATCTGAGTACATTCATAATGTTCAAGATATCATGTCACTGCAATCACAACCATGAAAAAGAGCATATCAGTGCACTAATAACATTCCAATTTCATGTAAGTCCATCATCCTTACAAATACTTAGATGTCACTGGATTGAAGCAACTCATGTTTTTGGATATTTACAGAACAAGAGAACAATATAGATCGATGCTTAACAGCATACAACAGATATTCAAAGATATAGAGGGAGATATCAGAAAAGACCACCAGAAATGGATGGATGAAACTCCATTTAGACATTTATTCAGGGCATTCGAAAAGAAAAAGGTCGTATGGGAGAAAAAGAAAAATGACATGCTAGATGACCTCATAAATGCATACAACAAAAACAAAGGAGGTTTCAAGATTGGAAAGCACCATCACATGCCAACTAGAAATGATGTGAAGCTAATCTTTGGCATAAAAGATGGAAAGACAGAGGTTGGAGACATGACCACAAACTCATCAACAGAGACATCCGTTAAAACATGAATATTATTTGATACTGACAGAATGAAGGTAAGTGGTGTCAAAGAAATAATAAAGGACACGGTAAAGCAAACTGATTCAACATTAGTAGAAGACACAGTACAGCTACTATGTCTTCTATTACTAGCAACAGTCTTCTTTGCCACCTCTGGCCAGCACATCTCATGGTCGTTCCTATTATGTGGATGAGTTGAGTAGATTAAGTTATTATGATTGGTCATCTCACGTACTCAAAGAACTACAAAATGGCCTCAATCGAAAAAGGACAAATCCGAGATATGTTAACAGATGCACTGTGTTCCTCATGGTATGCTACTCATTCAAAATTTCAATATAATTGTATTTCGTTATAAATTATGCATGAAAAATCATGTCACTGCATTCGCATTCAAGTTCTTGTAATGGTATGTTACAGTATTGGTTCTGCGAGCACACACATATGATATAAGATGTTGTGAAAGAGGAAAACAAAAAAAGTGCAGCAGCGGGAAAGAAGAGTATCTCACATAGAGGAATTCCAAGGATGACAAAGTGGAATTTGAAAGATCTACAAGGTATTATTACAAAAAGGAAACTACAAAACATGGGAGAACATCAGGAAAATAATTACAAGTGCATTAAGAATGTTAAGCTCAATAAATGTCATGCTAACTGAATGGTCACATCTTTATTATTGCATTACACTGCATGATTACTACATGTCACTGCAGTTTTAAATTTAGTTTTTGTACAATACGCTAGAAGATTACGTGCCACTACAATTCTTTGTATGTCACTACACTATTATAACATGTAACTACACTAGTAATGCAGTTTATTTGTACAATAAGCTAAAAGATTACATGCCACTTGAATTCTTTGTATGTCACTACACTATTATGGCATGTCACTACATTAGTAATACAGTTTTTTTGTACAATAAGCTAAAAGAATACATGCCACTAGAATTCTTTGTATATCACTGCACTATAATAGCATGTCACTACACTAGTAATGCAATTTTTTGTACAATAAGCTAAAAGATTACATGCCAATTCTTTGTATGTCACTGCACTATTATAGCATGTCAATACATTAGTAATACAGTTTTTTTTGGTACAATAAGCTAAAGAATACATGCCACTAGAATTCTTTGTATATCACTCCATGATAAAAAAGCATAACTGAATACTTGTGTATTGCAAAATGAAACAGTTCAATCCTGAGGGACTGACTCAAACATTGACTGAGTTGCTATTGATACGAAGCTTGGGAGAGAGGGTAGAAAAAAGAAGCAGTGACAAGGAAACAGATGATGAAAGCCATGACATGGAAGATGAAGGAAATAAATTGGAATCTGGAGAAAATGATATGCAAACAGAAGGAAATGATGGGGATTCTGAAAGAATGAGGGACACCAGAAATGAGATGAAGTAAATGATAGGGAGTCTGAAAATAATGCAGAAATGAGATGACAAGGAAGAAGAATTGGAACCACAAACCGAGAATGAAGTGATCCAAGAGCAACACTCTTCTCAACAACAGCCAATGCAATCTGTAAATAAGTTTGGAAGCACTCCATCATTCAGATTACTAACACCAACACCATCACCACCACATGTACAACTACTTAATCAAAATTTTGTCAACACACACGATCCTTGATATTCTAATAGAAAATTATGGCACTTCAATTAAAATTTGACATTAACTACAACTTGTGCAGGATGTACGGGATACAATTGAAGAAATGAAAGAGGAAAACATATTATTGTCAAAAGAATTACAAGATTCCTAGAGCAAAATTGAAGAACTCAAGCAAGACATGGTAATGATTACAACTACTATAATTCTCACTGCATCAGCTGATGTCACTGCATCAACTGATGTCACTGTATGAACTGATGTTACTGCAAATAGACAAAAATAATCATACTAACATGCAACTTGATTTAGTAAATAATCTATATTTTAAATATATTTACAGGAAAAATGCAAGACTGATGAAGCAAATGCTGAGTTGATAAAGAAGAGAATTCAAGAGCTAGAGCATGACAATGTAAGCTTAACCTAAAAAATGGAAAGCATGAAGAAGGTAGAAGGTGAAATCTTGAAGAAATACAATGAGCTTGAAGCACAATCTGGACAGCAGAATGAGACACTAGATGTAAATACTGATGAAAGAACAGAATTGCAGCTGCAAGTCTCCGAATTGAGTGATAAGCTGAGCATTGCGCTGTCTACAATTAATCGGCAAAAAGATAATGAATTAAGATGAGTACATAAAACAATGCTAGACAGCTACAATGAATAGAAGGAACAACAACAAAAGATGGCTGCTATGTTCCAAGAGCAAGAGATAAACATAAGATTAATTGAGGCCTTAGAGCAGAAGTGAAAAAACCTTCAAGAAAAAGTGTACGAGAGGGAGACAACAATCGGGGATTTGAAGACTGACCTTTAAGATAAGAAAGAGAGAAATGAAAGATAGAAAGAGAAGATGCACAGACAAGAAGCCAAAATTCAAGAAATGCAAAACCGAATCCAACAACTCCAGGATGAATATGATTCTCTTGCTACTCATCACGTGACACAAAATCTACAAGAAGAACATGCTGATACACAACAAGTCACCCCTGCTAGACAACAAGAACATGGAGATAGTCATCAAGTCACCCCAGACTTCACAATTGAAAGGGGGTGAAGGAAAATGCAAGAAAGAGGCCAAAGAATGAGGATCTTGATTTTCACTACCCATAACTGAAGAAAAAGGCAAAAAAAAAAAAGAAAGGCTACTACATACCTGAGGGAAATCCGGAGTTTCAAGGAAAAAGTCATAATCCACGGAAACAAAGATCAATACTATTGTGGACCATACATTATTCTAGTAGTATTCAAAAGAATTCAGGAAGTCAATGACAATGGAGGAAAAGAGTAAGCACAACTTACTAAACAACAGCATGAAACATATTGATTCTTGTTATATAGAATACTAAAAATATACTACTATTGCATGGGTATACTCTGGGCAAAGTCACTTGGTGATTACCTATTTGTCACCGTCAACTCAATAATGGAAGTTCTAAATGACCTATACATAGATGAATCGGTAAAATCTTACTGTCACTACATCTTCATGTCACCACAGTCGCACTGCATCTTCCTGTCACTACATTATTTGACATTAGTATCTTGCATGACGACAAATGGTAAATACATATACAGAAAAATAAACATTTCTTTTGATGTTCACCAACCTTAAATAAATAAACTAACTTACTCTAATGAAATTTCAAACCGGTGGTTGAAGGATTCATTTAGCTCTTAAAATGTGCATATTTTGTTAAACCTAACTACCATATATTCTCTACAAGGACATGGGTATGCATACAAACTAATTTGAATAAATAATTTTAAGTTCACATTCATAATCTCATCAACATGGATTCTGCAGGCTATACTATACAAGAGGTTGAGCATGACAAAATCTTCTCAAACAAAAAATTGGCCAACATTTTCATCCCCTTATGCTGTATGGGAAAACAACCAAGGCCATACCACTGGAACTACTAACATACAAATTAGGTGAACCATCCTGGAAAATGCTTCATTCTGCACCGGTGTTGAAGGACAAGACAGACATATTCATCAAAGAGTGTAAGAATAAAGTAAGTTATGAATGAAATTATAGAAAACCAGTACTGTCACTGCATTTTATTGTCAATATCTTTCCATATAGAAAAAAATTTCAACACATACTTATCTTATTTACAGATAAATATTATTTTGAAAGCCACTCCACCAAAAAAACGTGCAAGTACTAGGCAACATAGCATATCAACAAAAGTGGAAATGGTTCAAATCTACCTTTACAGGATAATCAAACGTAAGTATGAATGCAATTACGTAACATAATGACCATAACAAAACATACACAATAATAACCGAATCATTGAAATCTAATGCAGAAACTGTGCCCTTTACTTGGCATATTACATGTACAATGTAGCACAAGATTTCAGAATTACACCACAACTAGATGATCAACAAGTGTAGCAGCAGAAATGAATGGTTGTCAATTCATTAGTGCTTAACAGAATTTACACAGCGCACTTAAATGGCTGTAACTGGCATTTTTGACTATTATTCTACTTCTTTTGGTATATTCATGGTCAATTGTTTATGTAAAGTATTTGAAGGATACAGTGACATAATGCAATGACAGTGTGTTCTGATGGTTCATAACTGATTGTGAATTGTATTTTGTGGTTTGATGGTTCAGGTTTGACGGTTAATCGTAATTTTACAAATTGGAAATGGTTGATAGTTCATGTTTTTTATGCATTGCTGTCTAATATATTTTGCATTGATTTTTTTAACAGATTATGTACATAATAATGTAATTGCATTAAACACATTACCAGATCAATGCATTAACAATAGAATACATCTTCATACAAGTCACTGCACACATTACATAATCATCTCAATACATTCACAAAAAAAATACAAAGATACAAATATCAATAACATATGGGGATAAAAAGAAATACAAATTTGAATTCATTAAGTATATAATCAGCTCATTGTATTGAATACAATAGCAAGTCAGTGGATTACCACTAATCTACAGTGACACTCATGTCACTGCACTCAATACATGATCATTTCAATGCATCCACAAAAGAAATACAATTATACCAATGTCACTAACATATGGACGATAAAAACCAATACAAATATGAAGCCATTAAGTATATAATCCGCTCATTCCATTAAATACAACAGCCAGTCAAACCATTACACAAATCCGCATAAACATAACAATGCAGTGACACTCATATCACTACAATAAGTACATCATCGTTTCAGTGGAAATAGAAGCATACCAATATCAATAATATATGGGTAATAAAAAGGATTACAAATATGAAAGCATTAAGTACAAAACACTTAATATCATCAGTCATTGAACATTAATCTGAATGACCATACTGATGCAGTGACACTAATGTCACTTCATTAGGGAAATATTAAACTGAAATGTCTCAAACCATGAGTATTAAACTCTAATGTCAATGCCTACGAAAACAAAACATCCATTACATATCAATGAACAGGAGCACGGTAGATCTTCTTATTGTGATGGCCAAACTCTTGACAATTACCACAATGGATAACATGATTTGATGACTCAACACGAGATCGAATACGCTTCATCCGCGGCCTACCAGGATGCTTGTTTTTAATAGGAGCAAGCATAATAACATCTTCAAAATTGTTCTTTAGATATGGACGAGGAATTGGATTTATTGCAAACTCATATGAACCAACATAAGACTTTGTCAAAAAACAAGGATCGACGTAGTCAGCCAATGGAAAACCAGTAGTCCTAATCACAGCCAATCTATGAACACACAGATAGCCATTCCGCTGCCACTCAGTGCACGAGCAAGGACGAAGATCTAAATCAACACTTGCTGGCAGAGATGAAAAAACTTCATATTTATAATAAGTAGAACTAGCAACCATAAAGCCTCTCCCCGAATCCATCGACTTATACAAAATAGCATCAACCTTTGGGCATATCAAAGACTTGAATGATGCCGCATCAGCATGCCTATCTGATAATCTTGTCATCAGCTTGATACGAATGCCATAAACCATATTCAATACAGGAAGGTGCCTCTCCTTAAATACCCACGAATTAAATGATTCAGCCAAATAAGATGCCATATGACCATATAGACAACCTTTGAAATAAGCATTAACCTAATTCTTCGGCTGTAAATTCTCCAAGAACCCTCTTGCACGAGCTCCAACTTCAACTAAGAAATCATCCATGTACTTCTGATACTCTTCAACACTTGGAGCATAAGCACATTGGTAAAACAAATTAACCAATTTGTCATGCAAAGCTTTACTTGTAATTTTACCACAAAAAGAACTCTTAAGATTCAACTTCATATGGTAAATGCAATAAGAATGGAATGCATCAGGAAAAACCTCCCGTATAGCATCAACTAATACAGAATTCATGTCTGTCATAAACATAATCAAACGAATTGGTATAAGTAAGTCCTTCAAATGCAACAAGAACCATATTCAATTATGAAAATCCTTAGAAACGATAACACCATAACACAGAGGATATATTCCTACAAGAATTTCATAGCAATGTCACTTCAAAATAACAGAAAAATAATGTCACTTCAACAAAAATCATAATTACTGATGGGAGTCAACTTTACGTGACTCCGGTGCATTAATTACCCCCGTTTACCACACTTTCAGCACATTTTTGGGTAAATTAGACCGTTTTCGAGGTGATATCGTGAGCTTATGGCACGGGGAATGAATCCGTCACCTTGATGGATTATTACCCCTTATTTGTTGATATTAACCCCATTCCCGAGCACGTTTACCCTCCGGAATTGTTTGGATGTTTGTGGTTGTTTATGATATTGAAGGGTATTGGTGTCTCGAGGACCCGGAAGGTGACGATTTGTGGTGAAAAAACATGATCGAGGCAAGACGAGGGCCCAAAAAGGAAGAAAAGTGAAGATTTGGGGAAACAGGGGTTCAAACGCGCGTTTGAACCCTCCAAATGTGCGTTCCAGAAGTCCATATTAGATTCAGAGTTGAAGCCCTCAAAACGCGCGTTTGAAATCACCTTAAACGCGCGTTTGAAACTTCTGAACGCACGTTCCAAGTCATCCAAACGCGCGTTCCAGATGAAGAACAGTCCAGTCCCTGCCCAGAATTTATGCAAAACGCGCGTTTCATGTTCGGTAAAAACTAGTTTTAAATTTATAATTACCGGAACACCCCAAGTGCAAGGATCGTAGTAAAGGTGTTACCGGGTCGTCCTAAGGGAATCGAACGTCTATCGGATTAAGTACAGTTTATTGTATCGATTATGTCACAAATTATTATCTAAAGCTAAGGTATATATTAATTATAATCTAGAAACTATGACAAGAAACAGAAAATAGCAGAAAATAGAAGGTAAAAAACTAGGGTTTTTAAAATAACTAAACTTAGCAACAAAAGTTGATATGAACGAATCGGTTTATCAAATAATTAAAAGAACGGCAAGGCAACGAGAATCCACCAATCAACCAACCAACCCCAACTAGATTGGGCGCTAAAGATACGATTTTTAGTTATGATCAAATCACGAATTCGATTAAATCTCTTTAATCAATTTCTAGGGTTTCCAATACTAAACTAGCATGCATAACAAGATCACGAGATTGTTTCCAATACTCTACTCAACTAATCATGAACAATCTCTTGAATCACAATTAATTGCATCAATTGAAAAGATCAAATCTTGAACAATATTCTCATATAAATTCAATCAAAAAGATAGTTTCATCAATCTCTCGATTCAAATAAAACATAAACAACATAACAATATCCAATTGATGAAAAATCATAAATTTAACTCACTAAAGATGTAGCTAAGAATCCTCTAGTTGGTGTGGTTGTTGATTGGTTTCCTCCGTTGTCCCACCGCAAGATACTTAGCCTTCAATCATCTTCGAACTCCCAAGCATGATTGAAAGAAAGAAACTCATGTTTTTGTGTGATGTGGTGCTTTTTCTGTGTGTTCTTTTCTGCTCGAATGGTGCTGCTTATATAGGAGTTTCGCCGACATAAGGAAGGATCTAGAAAAACGCGTCGATTTTGCAGCTTCGGGGCTCGGTCAACCGACTTAAGACACTCGGTCGACCGAATAGCATGGCTCGGTCGACCGAGCCTACCTATTTACGCGTTTTCACACTGCTGCTTCGTATACCGTGTCCCCCACTTCACTCTTTCGATCTGATCTGATTTATCCTCTCTTCAATGCTCCGATTTTCTTCTTTATTTTGAAATCACTTGATTGAATGAGATTAATCTTCTCCATTAATGATATCCCCATGCATATCTTTTAATTTTCTGCAAAATTGTTGTTACACCAAGTCATCGAATAATAATAATAATAAAATGTGTAACAAAAATAACAATTAAACTCAATATTTCCTCATAATTAAATTATAACCCCTCAATAACCATTATAGGAATTTAACGGTTAAAACACGCTTTCCTCATTTATTTCCCTTAAAAATAAGGTAAATTGTTTAGGGATTAAGCCCGAAAATATAGTAAAATATACCCTAAACAACTCCCTCACACTTAGCTTTTTGTTCGTCCCGAACAAAATAATCAAAACCGGCTCACTGTACATGTAATCCACATAGATTCCTGACTCACGTAACAAAAGATACGATAACTATAGCAAGTGATACCAACACAGAGATAGATTCGGTGTGTGTGTGTCAAGCCCTTTTCAACCTTCACAATCCTCTCAAACAAATATCCTCTCAAACAATTTCAATGACTATCCTAGGTATAGGCAGCAGTCGTTCCACACAAAGTCTTCCCGTGTACTTATTAGGATAATCCCTAAAACATATCATTCAGTTTATACTGGGGATAAGATAGACGATAACAAAGTTTTTAAGTTTTTTTTCACTTTCTTTTCTTTTCTTCTTTTTTTCCTTTGACGCACATCAGAATGAGCTCTCACCCGTCATGGTAGAATAGGATGTTTCGGGATAACACCCTACCTTACTCAAATCATAGGGTAGCTTTTCCTGACTGTCGTGAGCTTTTGGTCATCATAGTGGAATAGGACATTTCGAGATAATGCCCTACCGCACTCCAATCATTAACCAGCTTTCGACACACCCATTTATTTATTATTGACTCAACTTTTTTCAAAAACATTAGTTACGCTTCACTTGTCACATTCAAACCTTCAGATGTTCACAGTGCACGTTCTGAACTTAGGTGTTACTTCACTGTTACTATTAAGAACAAATCTCTCTAAGATGAATCACTAAAATCGTTAAAGGATACAGTTCAAAATTTTTGCTACAATATCAAAGGCTTTCGTAAGTATGAAATGAGTACTATCTCAAATCAGTAAAAGCATGCTATAATTATTTCTCAAAGTCACATAAAATCATTGTCAGGAAACTACAACTAGCAAGCCATTTGTTTCAATTACATGCTCAAGATTTACAATTATCCAAGTTTACTTTGAAATTTTTTTTAAAATTTTCGAGAAAATCACATTTACTCAGAAATATAGCATGATAACATACCCAATTTAGACACCCCCACACTTAAATCACATTATGTCCTCAGAATGTGCAAATAAAAGGAAAGAATACTTAGCTGGTTCCAAAGATGGTTGTCGGGCAGTAGATTGGCAGTGATCAGGCCGGAGCATGAATAAACCGCTGCACTCGTATCGTGAAACGTACAACATTGAAAGTAATAACTTGCAAACCCGCTCAAACGTATCCGCAACACTCGACATAACAAATAATCTCGGGGTACAAGGGGTATATGAGTAAACATGTATACACATAAAACAACCACAAATAGGCCAAGGATAACCAACACACAACTCACCAAGGTTTTATTCCTAATAACCGAAAAACTTAACTAAAAAGAAATACTTAAAAGACTAGGCTGCCTCCTATGAGCTCTTCTTTATTGTCATTAGCTTGACAGAGTAAACCAAGTCAACCCGGATCAGGCCACTTGGGTATGAGGCTAACCATTTCTCTTTCAGAATCAGAATGTCTAGGACGGAAATGGTTTTCGCCACAACAACAAGTCAAGTGCGTGATAAGATCATGAAACTTTTCTCTCCATACAGCACTAACTCTTCTCTTCTTGTTCTTGTTTCTCAGATTCGGCTGAGGCATGCTAATAGGGTCAGGAGCATGGATAGAAGGATCTGCAAGGATAGGGGTAATAATGTCATCATCCACCCCAAAGAAGTCGGATGGAATCTCTTCACAAATAAACGACTCAACCGTTTCATTTCTCTTTTGAAAGTATAGTACTTCAGGCTTTTCTTTTGGCTGCCCAAAATACTTCTTGAGTCTGTGACCATTGACCTTAAACGGTTGATCACCGTACCCTTTCAACATAATGGCTCCACTAGGATGAACATCAAGAATCTCAAAGGGGCCAGACCATCTAGATTTAAGCTTACCCGCAAAAAGATGGAGCCTGGAGTTATACAACAAAGCCATGTCTCCCGCTTTGAATTCCCGATCTTTAATCTTAGCATCGTGGAGCGCCTTCGTTCTTTCCTTGCTGATTTTGGCATTCTCGTAGGCCCTGAGTCTGAATTCATCAAGCTCATGTAGTTGCAATAATCTTTTCTCCCCACAGAGTTGGCTATCGAAGTTTAAGAATTTAATAGCCCAGTAAGCTTTGTGCTCCAGCTCGACTGGTAGATGACAAGCCTTGCCATAAACCATTTGGAAGGGTGACGTACCCATTGGGGTCTTAAACGCAGTGCGATAAGCCCAAAGTGCGTCGTCCAACTTCGACTCCAGTTGGATCTATTTGAATTTACCGTTTTCTCCAAAATCCGTTTTAGACTTCTGTTGCTTACCTCGACTTGGCCACTGGTTTGGGGGTGGTATGGTGTACCAATTCTATGCTTGACACCATATTTCTCAAGAATTTTATCCAGTGGTGCATTACAGAAATGCGAACCTTCATCACTGATAAGGGCTCTAGGACAGCCAAATCTAGTAAAGATATTCTTTTGCAAGAATTTCTTTACAACTTTGTGATCATTGGTTTGGGTGGCTATGGCCTCTACCCACTTGGAAACGTAGTCCACACGGACCGTAATATATTTGTTAGAGCATGATGATGGGAACGGTCCCATAAAATCGCGTGCCCCGTACGTCGAAAACTTCACATTCCAAGATAGGCCTCAAAGGCATCTCCATCCTATTACCGAGTCTCCCTACTCTTTGGCATCCGTCACGCCTTTGCAAAAGGCTTCAAGATCTTTAAACAAAGTAGGCCGCAAAAACCAAATTGAAGGATTTTTGTGACAGTCTTAGGTGCTCCGTAGTGCCCACCAAATGGGACCACTATGAAATTGCTCCACGATATCCAATTGCTCATACTCCGGAACGCACCTTCTAAGCAACCCGTCTTTACAGACTTTAAACAGATAAGGATCCTCCCATACGAGATATTTTAAGTCGCTGAAAAATTTCTTCTTTTCCTGATACGTCATGTCTTCTAAATGCCCGCTCGCTAAGTAGTTAACGTAATCAGCATACCACGGCCTCAAAGTCTCTAGCTTCATTAATTGCTCAGTCGGAAAGTCAATGCCTATCTCCTTAGGGACTTCGCCACCCTCGTTCACTAGGCGAGATAAGTGGTCAGCCACAACATTATCACTACCTTTCTTGTCCTTAATTTCAAGGTCAAATTCCTGTAGAATCAGAATCCATCTGAGTAACCTTGGTTTAGCGTCTGCTTTGCCCATAAGGTAGCATAGTGCTGCGTGATCCGTCCACACCACCACTTTGGACCCTAAAAGATAACTTCTAAATTTGTCAATAGCAAAAACGACTGCCAAGAATTCCTTCTCGGTAGTGACGTAATTGCATTGAGCTGGGTTCAAAGTGCGGCTAGCATAGTAAATCGGCCTGAACTTTTTGTCAATTCTCTGCCCTAGAACTGCGCCCACTGCGTAGTTAGAGGCATCACACATTAATTCAAAAGGTTTAGTCCAGTCGGGCGCGATTAAAATAGGGGCACTGGTAAGCTTATCCTTTAAGCTATTAAAAGCTGTCTTACATTTCTCATCAAACAAGAACTCCACTTCCTCTTTCAACAGGTTGGATAACGGCTTTGCTATCGTCGAAAAATCTTTAATGAAACGCCGATAGAAGCCCACATATCCCATAAATCCTCATACCTCCTTCACTGTCTTCGGGTACGACATTTTCTCAATCGCTTCTACTTTAGCCTTATCCACCTGAATACCATCACTGGACACCTTGTGTCCCAAAACAATCCCTTCTTCGACTAGAAAATGGCATTTCTCCCAGTTAAGCACCAGATTTTTCTCAACACAACGCTGGAGTACCATATCTAGATGCTTTAAAATTTCATCAAAACTGTCGCCATAGACTGAGAAATCGTCCATGAAGACCTCCATGCACTGCTCCACAAGTCCATAAAAAATGGCTAACATGCACCGTTGAAAGGTCGCGGGTGCATTGCATAAACCGAAAGGCATTCTGCGGAACGCAAAAGTGCCCGATGGACAGGTAAAAGTTGTCTTCTCTTGGTCATTAGGGTCGATGGCTATCTGGAAATAACCAGAATATCCATCGAGGAAACAATAATACTTATGACCACTCAGCCTTTCTAGAAGTTGGTCAATGAAGGGCAGGGGGAAATGATCCTTAGCGGTGACTTCATTTAACCGGCGATAATCAATGCAAACTCTATAGCCAGTCACAAGGCGTAAGGCAACTTCTTCCCCTTTTTCGTTCTTTTCCACTGTAATTCCCCCCTTCTTTGGCACAACTTGAGTAGGGCTGACCCACTCACTATCGGCGATGGCGTAGATAATACCCATATCGAGCCATTTGATGATCTCCTTTTTGACAACCTCCTGCATGTGCGGATTCAGCCTCCTTTGAGGTTGTCTGACCTTTTTCGCTCCTTCCTCCGTTCGAATCTTATGCATGCACACGTCTGGGCTGATTCCTCTGATATCGCCCACCTGCCATCCGAACGCGAGGATATGTTTCTCAAGCACTTTGATTAATTCTGCATCTTGCTCCAGCTCGAGTTTAGACGAGATGATCAAGGGCAACTTATCACCGTCTTTAAGGAAGATGTATTTTAGGTGCTGCGGAAGTGGCTTAAGCTCCAAGTCAGTAGGTGGTTGCTCGATACTAGATTTTAAGGGACCACCTTTCTCCTTGTGAGCTTGGACCGGTTGACTGAAAAACACCTCATGTTCCTGAGGTGTAACCCCAGAATGGTATTGAATGACAACATCTAGAGGAATCCTCCTGTCAGCTTCCGTTTGTTCTTTCTTATGGTTAACCATCTTCTTAAGTTTTTCTTCTTCAAGCTCTTCTTCAAGCTGCTCCCAATCATCCAACTCCCAATTGGTAGTTTCTCTCCAGAAATCTATTTCGTCCCAACTACCCATTAAAACTTCCTCCTCTGCAAGGTTAAAGTCTGCTTGGTTAAGCTCTTTCAAATCATCGCTGCTCATCCCTGGAATGTCCCAAATTTTCCGTTCACTCTTAGGCTCAGTGTGCACAAGTTGTTGAGTTATAACATCCAGGGCTCCTATCTCTGTGAGTTCTTCATCGTGGTCGGTCCATCTCCATAGATCTTTCAATGAATGAAACCTCCCGGGTTGGGGCTTCCGCAACTTTTTCCTTGCCCGAGAGTAACGAAGCGTCCTCTATCCTCGCAGTGATTTGGCCGCCGGAAGTCAATGGTGGAGGCGAAGTATTTAAGAAAGGCCGGCCCGTAATCGTGGGCATCTCCTTGTCGACCGGTAATCCAAGATGACCCGCCGCTGGAAAAACTAAATGTTTAACATGGATAAGAACGTTGTTAACACAACCAGCTGCTAAGCGGCTAGATCGGTCCACCAACTGAAGAGAGACGGGGCGCTCCTTTAGCTTTTTGTCCAGCCCGAGACTCTTGTAGACGTTCAATGGCATCACATTAACAGAGGCCCCTGAATCGCATAAGACATTGTGGAACGTGTGGCCTTCAATCGTACAGGAGATTGAAGGTCGTCCGGGGTCACCTCGCTTGATTGCAACGCTCTGTGAAACCGTTGAACACTCTTCTCTTAGCACTTACTCTGCCATTTCCTTTAGCTTCTTTTTACTTCCACAGGCATCCTTAAGATACTTACAGCACTTAGGCATCTCAGTTAATACCTCAGCAAGTGGCATAGTCACCATAGTATCTCTAAGCATCTTCCTCACTCCGTCATAGTGTTTGTCAGAGTTTAGGATATTCTCTCTTTTCTTTGCCGGATAAGGGAGGGTTTTCGAATGATTAATCATAGGTTGACTTTTAATGGCTTCATCCTCCTTATCCTTCCATCTGACGAACTTCTCAGTTTTCTTTTTAGTCAGGGGTTCAGATACCTGACTTCTCTTCTCAACATCCTCATCACTATCCCCCGAAGAATCATCACCACTCAGCTCTTCCTCACCGTTGCTTTCTTTGGCATTTAACTTCGATTGCCCCCTCCCGAACTTATGGCGTCGGGAGGGGCTACTTGTTTCCCGACATCTTTTCGGGTCCAGTTGTCTTACCGCTTCTGAGAGTGACTGCATTCAACTCCTCCTCTCCATACTCCCATTGAGGTGTGATGGCAGTGCAAGAATTGATATATGCCTTAGGGTTTTTATCTCGTATAACTCGGCGCCTTCCTTGAGGTCTCGCTTGCTTGTTGATCGGCCATCCGACCAATCTGTCTCTCCATCGTCTTTTGACCGGTGGCTAGTGTTTTCACCATGTCAACTAGCTCGTCGAATTTCTTCGAGAGACGTAGGTGGGCCGTTGATTTTGCGTTTGGGCCCGCTTACCTTGGGGTCTTGGGTTATTGGATGCACCAGGCGGTGTATAATAACTATTCAGCGGATTCCCCGAAAAGTTGCGGTTTTGAGTTTGACTCGATTGACCAGAATTTTGACTGTAGCCTCTGAAAGGTTGATTCTGGTTCTCCATGGCTTGTACTTCCTCATTCATCGTATTCCCGGCCTGTATGCCCGAGTAATTCACATCTGCTGGCCCTTCTTGCTGCTTCATTTGCATGTTGGCGAGTTGCTTGTTCATCATTTCCATTTGAGCAACAAGCAGCTTTGTCTCTGAGTCACTTGAAGCAGCCTCCTTTTTGCTTCCGCTAACACGGGTCTTCTTTTGAGTTGCCCACATGTTATTCTTAGCTATCGTTTCTGCTACCCTATAGGCGGCATCATCTCCTCCTCCTAAAAACGATCCATGAGCTGTGGAATCCAAGTAATCTCTATTGGGTTGCGTAACACCCTGATAGAATAATTCTAGAAGCTCATGTCGAATATATCCATGGTTAGGGCATTTTCTCATTAACAGATTCAACCTCTCACAAGCCTTTCCCACACTCTCCCCTTCTAGTTGCTCGAAAGTTGCTATATCTCTTTTACGTTCCATTATCGTTCCAGGTGAAACGAATTTCAGAGCAAATGCTCTTTTAACATCAGCCCAGTTATGAAGAGAGTGATGGGGTAAAGACTTAAACCATCGATTTGCTTCACCCCTTAAAGCAAACGGGAAGAGTTTCAATTTAACAACTTCTGTAGGAACGCCAGGGTAGTGACCCGCTTCACATATTTGCACAAAAGTCGACAAGAAATCATGTGGGTCTTCTGCAGCAGTGCCATGGAATGAACTATTTTGGACCATCCCCACAACTCCATTCTTTAAATCAAAATGCATTCCTCCCATCTCCGGAGGCCGGATTGGTCTATGCCCTTCCAAGAAATCTTGATCAAGATATGGCGCATAAGGGTCTTGCTGTACAACGGCCGCCTGAGGCTGTTGCTGCTGCACATTCTGATTTAATGGTGGATGTGCAACTGGTGCATGGGGCTGTTGTTGTTGCATCTGCTGGTTTATCCAGGCTTGCTGCTGTTGTTGGTTCTGCAACATTTGCATCAGAATTTGATTTAATTGAGCGGGATCTTGGTTATTATTCCCTTGGTTCTACGGTTCGTCATCACTAGAACCGTGTTCGCTCATCTTGTCAGAACTTTGAAATAATCTTCTTCTGACAATGTCTCGCTCAGGTTCGGGGTTAAAGATAAGATTTCCCTTCTTACTCCTGGTTTGCATAAACAAGAGAAACAGAACAGGAAGAAATCAACCTTAGGGTTGATGAGAGGGGAATGTAGAGATGAGTAGAGGCTTAGAGGTTTAGAAAGAGAGAAGAGAGAGAAGAGACTGAAAAGTGAAATTTTCAGAGACTGAACTGGCGTTCAGTGTAAGTGGACGCTAGTTCCGAGAGGATTCAGGAAGTGAACGCTCGTTCAGAGCGCTGAACTGGCGTTCAGAAGACAGATGGGGGCAGACGGGCGTTCAGTATGGGTGAACGCTCGTTCAGAAAGTTTTTATTATTTTTTTTTAATTTTTTTAATTTTTAATTTTTTAATTTTTGAATTTAGAAAAAGGTCTAGAAACAGAAACAAGAAAAGAAACCTACCTACGAAAAATTTAAAACAGAAAAGGCACTAAGACGGTAAAAAAAAACGTGTTGAAATCTTCTAGGGCCAAAATGGAGGGGAAAACAGTGGATTTTGACCTTGAAAACGGCACTGAACGGCCTAATTGGGGTCGGAACGAGCTTTCCGAATTGGGGTCCTGCGCGCCAAACGGACACTCGAGCCGAAAGTTATGGTCAAAATACTACCGCGTGCAATAGCGATCCCTTTTGACACAGAAAACTGCACTATGAAGAATCCGACAACCGTTACCGACTCCCCGGCAACGGCGCCAAAAACTTGTTCGGTAAAAACTAGTTTTAAATTTATAATTACCGGAACACCCCAAGTGCAAGGATCGTAGTAAAGGTGTTACCGGGTCTTCCTAAGGGAATCGAACGTCTATCGGATTAAGTACAGTTTATTGTATCGATTATGTCACAAATTATTATCTAAAACTAAGGTATATATTAATTATAATCTAGAAACTATGACAAGAAACGTAAAATAGCGAGAAAATAGAAGGTAAAAAACTAGGGTTTTTAAAATAACTAAACTTAGCAACAAAAGTTGATATGAACGAATCGGTTTATCAAATAATTAAAAGAACGGCAAGGCAACGAGAATCCACCAATCAACCAACCAACCCCAACTAGATTGCGCGCTAAAGATACGATTTTTAGTTATGATCAAATCACGAATTCGATTAAATCTCTTTAATCAATTTCTAGTGTTTCCAATACTAAACTAGCATGCATAACAAGATCACGAGATTGTTTCCAATACTCTACTCAACTAATCATGAACAATCTCTTGAATCACAATTAATTGCATCAATTGAAAAGATCAAATCTTGAACAATATTCTCATATAAATTCAATCAAAAAGATAGTTTCATCAATCTCTCGATTCAAATAAAACATAAACAACATAACAATATCCAATTGATGAAAAATCATAAATTTAACTTACTAAAGATGTAGCTAAAAATCCTCTAGTTGGTGTGGTTGTTGATTGGTTTCCTCCGTTGTCCCACCGCAATATGCTTAGCCTTCAATCATCTTCGAACTCCCAAGCAAGATTGAAAGAAAGAAACTCATGTTTTTGTGTGATGTGGTGCTTTTTCTGTGTGTTCTTTTCTGCTCGAATGGTGCTGCTTATATAGGAGTTTCGCCGACATAAGGAAGGATCTAGAAAAACGCGTCGATTTTGCAGCTTCGGGGCTCGGTCAACCGACTTAAGACACTTGGTCGACCGAATAGCATGGCTCGGTCGACCGAGCCTACCTATTTACGCGTTTTCACACTGCTGCTTCGTATACCGTGTCCCCCACTTCACTCTTTCGATCTGATCTGATTTATCCTCTCTTCAATGCTCCGATTTTCTTCTTTATTTTGAAATCACTTGATTGAATGAGATTAATCTTCTCCATTAATGATATCCCCATGCATATCTTTTAATTTTCTACAAAATTGTTGTTACACCAAGTCATCGAATAATAATAATAATAAAATGTGTAACAAAAATAACAATTAAACTCAATATTTCCTCATAATTAAATTATAACCCCTCAATAACCATTATAGGAATTTAACGGTTAAAACACGCTTTCCTCATTTATTTCCCTTAAAAATAAGGTAAATTGTTTAGGGATTAAGCCCGAAAATATAGTAAAATATACCCTAAACAAGTGTTAGTAAATAACATTTTAACTCAAGGATGAGACTAGAAGAACCAATGGCTATGAAGAAGCCAAGACCCTTCTAATGATCCTTAAACCAAAGACTACAATGAAACACTTTAAGCTATGCTCACAAACTTAAAATGCACTTAATGAAAGTTGTAAAACTCCAAGAGAAAACTCTCAATATGATTATAATTCAATGTGTCGAATACATATGGTGTGCCCCTCCTTTTATAGGCTAAGGATGTTGGCATTTTATTTCCTAGAAAATAAAAATAAAATAAGAAAATGTAAAATAAAAATGAACCTAGTCACCTTTTATGTCTAGGTTAAAAGAAATAAAAATAATTCCTAAAATAAATGAAATCTTCAAATCAATCATTAGTAAATAATCCCCCAATCAGATTGATTGATTATCTATCAAAATTAGGTGAAGATTTGATGAAATCAATCATCATAAGACTACTAATTTCATGCTATATGGCCTTGGTAGGCTTTATTGGACACCAATATTAATAATAAGACTTCAAATAAATAGAAAATAGCCAAAAGTCCATCGTCGTTTCTCTTGAATTCTTGATCCATGCTCTTTGGCCCAAATGTGTTAAAATAGTCAAAGTAAGAAATCATTCTCTTCATTTGTACATGTACTTCATCATATTGGGCTTCTCTTAGATGATAAAAGTCAACATGATGACAAGTGGATCGTTGAAAATGTGCAAGTCCGCCAGAATATGCAAACTTGCCGAATTTAGCCCGAATAAAGGACAACTTGTATCCGCTAATGAACCGACCCTTGATACTTATGAGTAACCTTAAAATTATCAAAATAAATGATAAATTAAAGTTCCATAAGTTTTCCACATTTAATGGAATGCGAGATCTCATGCAAATCACTTGATATAAGTCTTAGACGGTTAACGATCATCAATGTGAAATCGTGGACCATAAGAGCTGTGTAGAAAATGATGATGGCTTGATGGTCCTCCATCATATCCTCCCCCTTTGAAAAGATTCGTCCTCGAATCCAAAACATCTTGGAGAATCTGAATATGTCATCAAGATCCTGCCAACCACAACCAACAAAAACAACCAAGCTAGAACAAAAGATTAGTAGATTAGTCCTTCTAACTTTGTGTTTAGTATTCTTCTCCAATAAATTTATTCCGCAGAAATAATTTCCTCTATCATTCACAAAGAAATGAAGTAAATTTACTATATTTTCCTTTGCAAAAATTCCATCCAGACAAACTTTCAAAAACCTTTCCCTTTTAAACAAACTTACTCTCATTTTCTTATCAAAAACACCACACATGCTTAAGTTATCTTGGCAAAAGGATAAAGCATAAGAGTTCTACAAAATTTTGAGTTCACTAAGCACAACATTTTTATATAGTGGACAACTAAAATAAAGATGATATGCTTCAACTTTCACTTTCTTTCTCTCAACTAAATCATTATTTCCAAAATTACCCTCATTTCCATCACATTTATTTCTCTCAAAACAAGAAAAATGATTGGAAAACTGAGATACATGCAAATCGCTATCACCAAAATGATGAGAATTAAAGATAATTTCATTATCACTTAGAAACGGATCTAAATAATTATGGAAAAATCTTACGTATTTTATTTTCATAAAATTCTCATCTTTATCTCCACAAACTCCAACAAGAGGTGGAGATTCTTCAATCTGCATAAGACATTATTTACCAACAAAAGGCTGCATTTCAATCACATCAAGACTTTCACTCACATCAACATCTTCCAATTGAATCATTTCACGAAAATCAGAATAAAGTGCTTCATGTTCCATTTGAAAAAATTCATTATTATAAATATTAAAATTATTTTGGCCAATGGAATCATTTACACTCGATTCTTCCACATCAAACAAAGGATTGTCATACCACTTGATTTCAAGATTTTCAACATTTAATTCTGAACACACATGAGATCCATTCTCAACCATATAATTTGTTGGATCCATTTCCAAATCATGCTTGCAATTTCCATTCAAGGCATCAAAATCAGATTTAGATTCATTCACATTGCATCCCATATCATTATCATGCACCATTGGTTCAACAAATTCATTTGTTTGGCTTAAACATTTCAAAGATAATTCTTTTCTTGAGTTAGCCATTTTTAATTGAGTTTCAAGAACTTGTTGATTACTCAAGGAAGTTAGTATAATGGTTTTATTATTTTGCTTAAATCGAAACCTATTAAGTTTACCATCATACTTAGCTTGCTTTTCCTTTGACCAAGGTTTTCCCAAAATTATATGACAATTAAGCATAGGGATGACATCAAATAAGATCTGATCATGGTAAGTCCTAAGAGAATAGGAAATCACAACTTGCTTTGAAACCTTAATTTCCTCAAACTCATTAAGCCCTTGTAGACTATATTGGTTTGGATGATAAAAAACTTTCAAATTAAGCTTTTCTACAGTTTCTTGGCTTACCACATTAGATTCACAAGTATTATCAATTCTTACCAAACAGATTCGGTCCATCACCATGAATCTTGTATAGAACTCTTCAGTTTGCAAAGAATCAGCAGACTCCACTTCTTTAACCTTACTCGCAACCACTTGTTCATGGTTCAAGTGTTGCTCGCTTTCACCAACCTGCTCACAATAAACCAAAGAGGGAGCATTTTTAAAATTAGAAATCCTCACATCCTCACAAGATTTTTCTTTTTCGACTAAATTTTCTCCCTCAAAATCTCTCGGATTTTCAACTTTATTTTCTCCCTCCTCATTATTCTTTTCAATTTATTTTTCCCTTTTTTTAATTTTCTTGTTCTCAACCAATTCAACCCATGCCTTTTCCAAATCAAGATTTTGTACAACATCTTTTTGTGCAAAATTTATAGATCTAGAACAAAAAAAATCATGAGAATTACAATAAGTATTTTTGGCATTTCTTATGTGCTTATGATCAGTAACTGGATCACTATATTGTTTCCTCAAAGTAGGACATTTATGATCGCAATGCCCATAAGCATTACAAATAAAACAATATAAATCTCTAGTTTTAAAGGAACTAGAAGAATGATATTTACAAGTTGTTCCCTTTTTGGTCTTAAAATCTTGGTCATAAGTATTAGGAGTTTTAGATCTCCCTTTACTGATATCAAAAGATTTTATAGAATTGTAATTAGGATTTCCCCAAGAAAAGGAAAGATAATGTGACATTATTTTTTTTATTTACAAAGAAAGGAAAAAAATATAGACAAAATGAAAATAAAAATCCTCACTTTCACTCTTTATTTGGGTGATTGATGATTCACTCTGGCTTTTCTCCCCTCTTATAGACTCATCACACAATTGCCTTTTACCGCTCTTTCTCAATTAGAGTAATAAACGATTAAAAAGTGCACAATAATATGCTTGCAATGCTCTGTGAATCACTGTATCCTTAGTCCTCAAATCACAAGAAGAGAAGGCTAGGATGGATTCAAATGTGAGAAGAAAAGACAAAATAATGGAGTAGATGTGGAAGAGACTAAAGATGTAACAGACTTGGGGCACCTTTTGAGTGACTGACCCTTTATATGACTTTTTTTTTTTGTTTTTTTGTTTTTTTTTATAATTTTTTTTTGGGTGTTTTTTTTTTTGATTCTTTTTTTGACTCTAAAAAGAAAAACTCTGAAGAACTTGGATTAGATCAGGTTATCACCTTTTAATCAGTGCCTTAATGATTAGCACTTCAATTGGAGTTCGGTGACAACTTCCTGATTTTGTCCAGAAATTCAACCCTGCACTTATTGGCACGTGCAGCCCAAACAAAAACGAATTTCAACAGGAAGAAAAAAGGAAATTTGTAGAATAATGAGTTATGTAGATGATACCCAAAATTTAGATTTTTTTGGACTTTTATAGGCTGAACAAACAATCGTTTCTTTTCAACTAACTCAATCTGTCAAAATTTTCCAGAGTTGTAGCAGTGACTTATTTCGCCGATTGTGATCCAACTATAACGAATATGGAAAAACTCAAAAGATGAAAGTTGTAGAACAGGAAATTTCCTATCACTCCACCAATTTTCAATGAATTTGGAATTTGATAACCCACTCAAACGAAATTCGAAAGAAGATCTACTGCTGCAGAATTTCAGAACAGAGTATTCTGTGTTGCAATGCAGTTTTCCGTATGATCTGATTCGAATTTTGAGATACAATAAAAAGAGAAAATCAAGATCAATTGGTGATTTATATGTGATAAAAATTACAGATTTTTTTGAGTTTTTATGAGTATAAAATGAATTGAAATAAAAACGGGTGTCAAATCAGCAACACCAAAACAAATGGATTGAACCACTTGCTCTGATAGCGCAAAGCAAGTCTAAACAAACAAGTAATAAAATAAATCCGGTTTACCCCAAGTGCAGGGATCGTAGTATAGTAGCTACAACCGGAGTCGAATCACAGGGAATCGAGGTTGGTCTAGTTCTTAATTCTTCTAAATTGTCACGAGAAATAACTAAAAACGAAAACGAAGAAACAATAAACTGGACAGAGGGTTGTCAATCCAAAGCCAGGAAAGATAGTTGCAGACCTAAACTAACTAGATAAATCTATTCTATAACTAAAAATAAAATTCTAAGATAGCAACGAAGAACAAGACACAAAGATAATTTCAATTAATTTTAACGAAGAACAAGCATTGATCCACCTATCCCGCAACCCTCAATTTCTACTCTAGATCGTTTAGTGAAGATTTAATAAAGATGTGGTTCACCTATCATAGTTATGAATTCCTACTCTCGTAGATAATTCGCCTATTAATCTTTCATCTCTCGATCTTAAAGATTAACGCTTCCATAACCAAGGTGTAAGATTTCTCAATCTAGCAACCTAGAAATTTAACCTAGCAACTCTCGTTATTTTTAGGTTAAAAATCTAATCTTTACTACGGTGATCTAGGTCTAACAACGATCCTCATCAAACGTTAAACATCAAACATGCAAACATCTCTCGATTTAATTGCATAAAAACAAATTAAACATAATAAAGAAACAAACTTTAAATTAAAACTCACAAAACCAACTTAAGAGTTGAAATCAAGTGCTGCACGATCGGTTTCTCATACTTGTTCATGACTTGCTCAGCTCATCTCTAGGATCGAACAAACAAAATAAAAAAAAAAAAAAAATATGGCTCGGTCGACCGAGCAGGAGCACTCGGTCGACCGAGTGGTCGGCTTCTCGGTTTTGCGGCTGTAGATGTTCTCCCGGATGAATTGTTCTTCGTTTTCTGCTGATGCCTCTCCTTTGATAACTTGTTTTGCCGACTTAGGGTTTTATTATTAGCAAGTCTAAACCCTAATAAATAAAAATAAAGATAATTCCAAGTCTATCCTTTACTCTTCTTCTGAACGCAAATCTTGTCGGATGGACGCCCGTCCTATATGGACGAGGATGAACTCTCGTTCAGTTCTTCAAATCTTCATTCCAAATTCACTTGCATCTTTCTCCTTCTATTTAAACTTCAAGTGAACATCGTTTTAGCTTCCTCCATAACATGCAAGCGTACCTAGAACACGACAAAAACATGCAAAATGTAAAATCATACATATAGATAGAAAACACCAATAAAACCACGTAATTAGCTCGATTTTTCACTTTAATGATTTCCATACGCATTCTTTCAATATTTCACTTAAACACCTACTTTTGTATAAAAAGTAATAAAACACGAAGGAAATTGCTACGAAATAATATCATGTATATCGTAAAAATCACCGTTAACAACTCCCCCACACTTATCTTTTGCTCGTCCCGAGCAAAACAAAACAAGAAAACCATGGACTTACTTGAACATTGAACCACATAAAATCCCATATATCAAATCACAACCGGTCGACTAGCATCAAAAACATACATCCCATGCAATAAACGATTACTCAAATGTGTAGTGTGTGCAAAGCCTTCTTCAACTTCCACCGATTCCACACTTGACAATTAAAATCAAGCTAACCGACCAATACCCATTAAAGACAGATAATGAATTACCCTGACTATACATACGCCCTGCAAAACTACTCATGTCATGACTAGAGTAATACATGTGTTTTCGAAATCTTTTCAGTTGTACCCAGAGGATATTCCCTACAACATATACCTTGGCCTATACTGGGGATAAGGTAGGCGATAACTAAGTCTTTCACTTATTCATACCAAATTCCTTATGTAAGTTGATTTAATTTATCTTTCACATTTATACACACACCAGAATGAGCTCTTGCCCGTCATAGCAGAATAGGACATTCGAGATATGACCTACCTTACTCCAATCATAAGGCAGCTTCTTCTGACTGTCGTGAGCTTTTGGTCATCATAGTGGTATAGGACATTCGTGATATGACCTACCGCACTCAAATCATCGACCAGCTTTCGACACACCCAATTAATTCATTTACAATTCAACTTTTCAATAACTTTAGTTACGCTTTACTTATCACATTCAGGCTTCGGTATATTCACGATAATTCCTACTTCAATTCCAACTACGCACAAATTACAATTTCCATGACATTAGCACTCAGCGAACGGTCTGATAACCAGAATCAAACATTATCAGCTTAAATGAGTACAGTTTCCTAAGTTTAGCTCGTCATCGAAGAGGCTTACGTGAAAAGAATTCGAGTAAAGGCTTATTTATCAAAGGTCTATGCTAAAATACTAGTCAACTGAGCACAAGTATGGGAATATAACAAGTAAGTAAGCCAAAATAAAATCATGCTCGGGACAAAAAAAAAATTTAAAAAAAATTTCAAAAGTTGTTGAATTTTTGAAGAATGGTGGTAAGCATACTAAATTAAGCACATTGTAGGTACAACCAATCCCTCCCCCACACTTAAACCACAACATGTCCTCAGGTTGTGCAGAATTAAAGAAAAGATAAAGTACTTAGCTGATTGTAGTTCGAAGGTGCAAGTCTGGAAGTGGTCATGAGTCAGATCCAGAAATGCTTGAAGAAATCGGTAGACTGTGGACCATCCACCGGAAAACTGATATCGTCTAAACGCTCACAATTGCTATCGCAAATATCCTGCACACATGAAAAACAAGACAAGATCTCGGGGATAGGGGAATATAACATATTGCGCCGAAAAGTTTGATATAAGCATAGGATATAATTGCTCAGATGTAAAAATCACCACATAGGGAAAACACAGGGCATCTAAGCGTCAGATATAACAACAGAGGTTTACCAAACAGATATGGTCCAACATGTGCATACAGAAATACCAAACTCCAACTGAAAGTGCAAATGCGCATTAAGGCTTACAAGATTCATCAGAAAGTAATAGCAGCGGAAAACCGACAGTAGCTTCAACTAAAGTCCATATGAAACAAAAAACGACAGTAGCTTCCGCTCATGCAAGTTACCTGTCCACAGAAACCGACTCCAAAAACCTAGACCACACAAGACAAAACTAGCCCCCCTTATTCAACAAAAAACAAAATAATCCAAAATAATAAAAAAAAAACTATTCTCATTATTGGGTTGCCTCCCAACAAGCGCCTCTCTTTAGTGTCTTTGGCTAGACACACTTAGCTCACTATCCATTATCAAACGGATACGTCCTTCTCGCATGGTTCTTCAACGAATATTCAGCATACGAGCCATCCAACTCACCTTCATAGGAAATTAATGGAACCATGGCTCGAAGGACCTTTATGAAGTATCTTCCTAATAAAAGAAGAACGGGATTAGGGGGTTCCATCTCCCAGTTCATGACATAGTGATCAAGTGGGAAGATCACTTCCTTCACGCTCACTCGCTCGTCCACAATCACCTCAACACTTATTGGCTTCAACGGCTCCTCAAATGCGACTTCCTCCGGGTGACTTATCTCTAATTTAGGCACATCGTCCCCTATGTTCTCCAACACCGGGTGTATTTCTTCACCTTCTTGGTGATTAACATCTTCAATCATCTCTGATGTCGGATCCATCATAGGACAACCGTCTTCATCATCACACCATGCAGGAGGGAAAGAAGTTTCTAACCTTTGTAACTTAAGCCGATCCATATCGTGTTCCACTCATCAATCATCTCTTGTTGCCAATTGCCTTCATCTTGATCGAACTCGGTCCGGGGCCATTTGCTCGATCTCGTCTCTCAATATTAGCAAGCATACCAAGAAGAAGTTGGAAATTATCGTTTTGCTCCTTCTGAAAGGATTGGAGCTCCTCCAATTTAGCTTCAAGATCAATAGATTGAGAGGTGCTCTGATAGGAATTCTGAAAGTGTTGTGGAAAAGATGGGCTAGGCCAACTTTGGAACATAGGATTGGGACTATTCTGATTGAACCACTGATCTTGATTGGAAGAATTAATATTTGGGTTCTGACTGAAGTTCGGGTTTTGATTGAAATTCCAAGTTTGATTGAAACCCTGATTTTGAAAATCGCCGTGGCTAGAAAACCGATCGTTAAATCCTTGATATTGCTGACCACTGAAAGCATGAACTTCAGCATTCTGTCCATCCATAGGACAGAAACGAGCAGTATGTCCCACATTGTCACATATTTGGCATGTGACTAGACTGAAATTTCCCTGATTATGGACAGTATTAACTTGATACGCAGGAGGGGAAAGAAACTGACACTGGCCAACAGCATGGCCAGGTCGACAACACCTTCCACAGAACAGAACTTGTGAGTTCTGTGGAAAACAGTGGTTTTGACCCATAAGATTACGCGACATTGTAAGGGCTGCCACTTGTTGTTGCAGTATGGCGATCTGATGTTGCATAATCCTAGTTGATGACATTTTTTTTTATTATTTTTAGAAAAGATAAAGAAACAGAAAAAGAAACGGAAACGGAAACAGAAACCTACCTACGAAAAATTTAAAACAGAAAACAAGAAGACAATAAAAGGGAGAAAAACATGTTGAAAGCTTCTGAGCCCAAAATGGAAGGGAAAACAGCAGATTTTGACCTCAAAAACGGTGTCGAACGGCCTCCGGCATTCACCACATCGTCGGCGTCGGAACGAGCTTTCCGAATTGGGGTCCTGCGCGCCAAACGGACACTCGAGCCGAAAGTTATGGCCAAAATACTACCATGTGCCCTAACGATCCCTTTTATCCCAACTTATAACAGAAAATCAGAAAAATTAATAAACTAGACAACCGTACCGATTCCCCGGCAACGGCGCCAAAAACTTGTCTCGGATTTTATGCAACGGAAAACAAACAAGTAATAAAATAAATCCGGTTTACCCCAAGTGCAGGGATCGTAGTATAGTAGCTACAACCGGAGTCGAATCACAGGGAATCGAGGTTGGTCTAGTTCTTAATTCTTCTAAATTGTCACGAGAAATAACTAAAAACGAAAACGAAGAAACAATAAACTGGACAGAGGGTTGTCAATCCAAAGCCAGGAAAGATAGTTGCGGACCTAAACTAACTAAATAAATCTATTCTATAACTAAAAATAAAATTCTAAGATAGCAACGAAGAACAAGACACAAAGATAATTTCAATTAATTTTAACGAAGAACAAGCATTGATCCACCTATCCCGCAACCCTCAATTTCTACTCTAGATCGTTTAGTGAAGATTTAATAAAGATGTGGTTCACCTATCATAGGTATGAATTCCTACTCTCGTAGATAATTCGCCTATTAATCTTTCATCTCTCGATCTTAAAGATTAACGCTTCCATAACCAAGGTGTAAGATTTCTCAATCTAGCAACCTAGAAATTTAACCTAGCAACTCTCGTTATTTTTAGGTTAAAAATCTAATCTTTACTACGGTGATCTAGGTCTAACAACGATCCTCATCAAACGTTAAACATCAAACATGCAAACATCTCTCGATTTAATTGCATAAAAACAAATTAAACATAATAAAGAAACAAACTTTAAATTAAAACTCACAAAACCAACTTAAGAGTTGAAATCAAGTGCTGCACGATCGGTTTCTCATACTTGTTCATGACTTGCTCAGCTCATCTCTAGGATCGAACAAACAAAATAAAAAAAAATAAAAATCTTTCTCTAGGGCCGAACTCGAGAAAGAGTTCCTGAGTCAATATTTCCCACCATCCAAAACAGCCCAGTGCCTAAGTGAAATTTTCACTTTCTATCAAAAGGACAATGAGTCTTTCTTCGACTGTTGGAAGAGGTTCAAAGCTCTCCTTCGAAGATGCCCCCATCATGGTTTGGACTTGCAGAGGCAAGTCAACACGTTTTTCAGTGGATTGACCGAACTCACTAAGGGTATGGTCAATAGTTCTTCTGGAGGGGCATTCTTGAGGAAAACACCTGTAGAGGGGTGGGCATTATTTGAGGATATTGCCAAAATACAACTATGCCCCCTCGTCTCATGCTATCCAGGCACCTCCTCATCCTCCTCCTAGGATCGAGGAGGTAAATATGCAAAATCAGATTGCCATGCTGCAACAGCAGGTGGCTGCCCTTTCAATGTCTCCAAATCCAACGAATCAGAATCTATCATTCCCGCAGAACTCTCAAGTTCTGTTTTGCGAAAATTGTTGTCAAACTGGCCATATGGTTGGCCAGTGTCAATTTATTTCCCCTTCAACCTATCAAGTCAATGCGTCCGAATCCGGGACAAGATACCAATCCGATCACATGCCGTGGCATGTGATAATGTGGGGCACACTCGCTCGTTTCGTCCTATGGTTGGACGTAACGCCGAAGTCAATGCGTTCGGTGGCCGGAAAATCGAGATTCAACAATCGCCTCTCGGCCAAAGCAATTTTCAAAATCGGGGTTTCAATCAAAACCCGAATTTCAATCAGAACTAATACGAATTTTTCCAATCAAAATCAGAGGTTCAACCAGAACTGGCCGAACAATCCAAATCCGATGTTTCAAAGTCGGTCTAGCCAATCTTTCCCACAAAACTTCCAGAACTCTCAAGGCCCCTCTCAACCTAGTGATCTTGAAAGCAAATTGGACTCCTATCAGAAGGAGCAGAATAATAATTTCCAATTCCTTCTTAGCACAATTAAGAATCTTGAGAGGCAGCTCGGGCAAGTAGCTGACCAAAAAGCTTCTAGACCCTCGGGGCAGTTACCTAGCTTTACTGAGGAGAACCTCAAGGGTGGTCAAGTGGCTCAGACCGAGTTAAATCAAAGCCAATGCACTGATCTAGTTCCCACAGTTCCTTATGGTAGAGAAGAGGCCAAGTACTATGAATTTGAGATCCGGCACTCGCCTTAGTGGTCCCCCGAACCGGGAAACCACTAACCCCTCCCCGCCAATGATGAGGCAGGTGGGGAAGTCGAGCGCCCATGTTTCCCTGTCCTGGATGAGAGTACTCAGGTGGCTGATCCCCTGAGAAATAAAGAGTTTGATAGTACTCAGGTGGCTGATCCCCTGAGAAATGAAGAATCTAGTGGGAGTCAGGTGGCTGATCCCCTGACTAGTAAAAAAAGTGAGAAAGTGGTGAGGTGGAAAGATTTGGAAGATAAAGCTGTTAGTTCATCCTCGAAGAAAGTTTTTTCTGAGAGTGATTTAAAGAAACTTCCATTTCCACCTAGAAAAAGCAGTATCTCCTTGCATGAGGACAAGAAATATGAAAAAGTGCTTAATCTTCTGAAAAATACTCAGGTTAATCTTCCATTATCTGATGTTTTGGTTGAGATGCCTAAGTATACAAAGTTCATCAAGGATGTTGTTTCCTCCAAAAAGAAGCTCGAAGACATGGATCAGTTGATTGGTGAGAATTGCTCTATGATTAGTTATGATGAGTTGCCAATCAAGAGGGGTGACCCTGGGAAATTTGTGCTCACATTGTTGATGGGAGGCTTAGTCTTTCCAAATTCTTTATGTGACCTAGGTGCATCCATTAGTCTGATGCCATTGTCTGTTTGTAAATAGCTTGGACTAGATGGTCTTTTAGAACCCACAACCATGAATCTTCAATTCGCTGATAGATCTTCCAAGAAAGCTGCTGGGATATTAAAGGATGTTTTAGTTCAAATTGATAGATTCACTTTCCCAGTTGACTGGTATGTCCTGGACATTGGGAAGGATGAGAACGTCCCTTTAATACTCGGCAGACCTTTTCTTTCTACAGCCCGAGCCCTCATTGATTGTGATGGTGGCAAAGTGACTATACGAGTTGGTGATCAGGAGGTGAGCTACAATGTCTCTAAAGCTATTCAGAGACCCTCTGATTATCCAACCGGCTTCTCCATTGAAGACATGTCAGATGACTTTAATGATTACATGGAAAAGCAAGTCATGGCGGTTGAGACTGAATATGAGCGATTAGTTGAAAATCTGAATAATCATGGTTGGGTGGATCTAGAACAACTAGCAGCTGAGTTTGATGAAGATTTGATGAAAGGAGAAGCTTTGGCAGTGGGACCACTCAGTAAACTCAGTGATTTTGAGT
Source organism: Gentiana straminea (assembly GCA_036785695.1). Lineage (NCBI taxonomy): Eukaryota > Viridiplantae > Streptophyta > Magnoliopsida > Gentianales > Gentianaceae > Gentiana > Gentiana straminea. The sequence continues at coordinate 3,922,822 of JAVUPR010000224.1, read as the reverse complement.
TGAAAAGTGGGGAGCTTAAATCTAGTTTAGAAGAACCACCTGCAGATCTGGTACTGAAGCCGTTACCTAAGCATCTGAAATATGTTTTCTTGAGAGAAGGTGACAAGCTTCCGTTGATTATTTCTGCCAAGCTATCCCGGTTGGAAGAGATGAAGTTGTTGAATGTGTTAAGAAAGAATGAGAAAGCCTTTGGATGGCAAGTGGGAGACATTAGAGGGATATCTCCTGACATATGCATGCACAAGATTAAGACTGAAGAGGGTGCTAAGTGTGTTAGACAGCCCCAGAGGAGGCTCAACCCTCACATGCAAGAAGTACTTAAGAAGGAGATTATCAAGCTTTTGGACATGGGTATTATTTACGCAATTGCTGACAGTGAATGGGTGTCCCCTACTCAAGTAGTTCCTAAGAAAGGAGGGATTACTATCGAGAAGAATGAGAAGGGCGAAGAAATAGCATTGAGGCTCGTGACTGGTTATAGAGTCTGTATAGACTACAGAAAACTCAATGAGGTTACGATGAAAGATCATTTCCCCTTCCTTTCATTGACCAGATGCTTGAGCGTCTGGCAGGACATGCATTCTACTGTTTCCTGGATGGATATTCAGGATATTTCCAGATACCCATAGATCCGGTCGACCAAGAAAAGACCACTTTCACCTGCCCCTATGGTACATTCGCTTACAGGCGAATGCCATTTGGTCTCTGCAATGCCCCAGCTACATTCCAAAGATGTATGCTGGCAATCTTTGATGGGCTGGTTGAAAAGTGTATGGAAATATTCATGGATGATTTTTTAATCATTGGTCAATCCTTTGATCACTGTCTTGATAATCTTGATCAAGTATTATCCTGCTGTGTGGAAAAGAACTTAGTCCTAAACTGGGAAAAGTGCCATTTTATGGTAGACGAAGGAATAGTTCTTGGCCACAAGATCTCAGCCAAAGGAATGGAAGTAGATAGGGCAAAAGTGGAAGCTATAGAGAAGATGAATTTTCCTAGAAATGTGCGCGAAGTTAGAGGTTTTCTTGGACATATCGGTTTTTATAGGAGATTCATTAAGGACTTTTCCAAGATAGCCAAGCCCCTTTCTACTTTACTGAGAGAAGATGTCGTTTTCAATTTTGATGATAGTTGCAAGCAAGCGTTTGAGGAGCTTAAAAGTCAATTGATCTCCGCACCGATTCTTATCTCTCCTGACTGGAATCTACCCTTCGAACTTATGTGTGATGCATCCAACTACGCTGTTGGTGCAGTCTTAGGACAACGAATTAAGGGAAAATTCCAGCCCATATCCTACGCCAGTCACACACTAAACCCTACTCAAGTAAACTACACCACCACTGAAAAGGATTTATTGGCTGTAGTCTTTGCAATGGACAAATTTCGTAGTTACTTGTTGGGTGCTGCAGTCACTGTGTGGACTGATCACGCTGCTTTGCGCTATCTAATGGCAAAGAAAGATGCTAAACCGCGCCTACTACGTTGGATACTGATCCTGCAAGAATTTGACGTTCAGATTAAAGACAAAAAGGGCAGTGAAAACGTAGTAGCTGATCATGTTTCGAGAATGCAGAATGAAGTAGAGAAAGAGCCTGAAGACATAGACCTTTACTTTCCTCTCAAAAATGTTATGCATATAGACGAGTGCACTCCAGATGTTCCGTGGTACTCCTCTATCGTCAACTACCTGCATTCCCAGTACTTAAATCCAGAATTTTCTTATCAGGAGAAGAAATTTTTCTCTGATTTGAAAACATTTGTGTGGGATGAACCTTACCTCTTTAAAATCTGTAAAGATGGATTGTTGAGAAGGTGTGTTCCCGAATCAGAGCAACGGGATATCATTGAACAGTGCCACAGTGGGCCTACTGGTGGCCACTTTGGTCCCTGGAAAACCGTTGCTAAAATCTTTCAGTCCGGTTTCTATTGGCCCACGATCTTCAAGGACTCCGAAGCTTTCTGCAAGGCTTGTGATAGGTGCCAACGAACCGGAGCTTTAACTAGGCGTTTCAACATGCCATTGAAGCCCATTTTAGAATGTGAAGTCTTTGATGTATGGGGTATTGATTTTATGGGCCCGTTCCCATCTTCCTGTGGAAACAAATACATCCTAGTCTGCGTTGACTATGTATCAAAATGGGTGGAGGCTCAAGCCACTCCTCGCAATGACCACAAAACGGTCATGAGCTTTCTGAAGAAAAATATTTTCGTGAGATTTGCATGTCCCCGCGCCTTAATCAGTGATGAGGGAACGCACTTCTGCAACCGGCCATTAGAAAAAGTCCTTGAGAAATATGGTGTCTGGCACAAAACTGGCACACCATATCATCCTATGACTAGTGGCCAGGTTGAGAGAAGTAATCAAAGTTTGAAGAAGATCCTGGAGAAAGTTGTGAACAGTCATAGGAATGACTGGAGTCTCAAACTGGATGATGTACTATGGGCGTACCGTACTGCCTATAAAACCCCCATGGGTACATCTCCCTATCAGATGGTATGTGGAAAACCATGCCACCTGCCAGTCGAATTAGAGCATAAAGCGTATTGGGCCATTAAGTTCTTGAACTTAGATGCCCAGTCATGTGGTGAACATCGACTGATGCAGTTGCATGAATTGGATGAGTTTAGACTCCAGGCCTACGAGAGTGCCAGGATTAGCAAGGACAGAATGAAACTCCTTCATGATGCTAAAATCAAGAAGCGAGAATTTGAAGTTGGGGAGCAAGTCTTACTTTATAATTCCAGGTTACATCTGTTTCCTGGGAAGTTGAGGACGCGTTGGTCCGGCCCCTTTGAAATTCTGCAAATTATTCCCGGAGGTGTTTTAGAGCTGAGAGGTCATGGTGACTAGCCATTTAGAGTAAATGGTCAAAGGTGGAAGCACTATATTGGTCAAACTAAAGAAAAACCTTTGATTATTCATTTCCTCGACATCCTCGGGTGTGGTATGACTGAAGTCAATGAGCTTGAAGAATTCTCGCCCGATTTGTTTTCCGAGAATGACGGCAGTGGCTTGGTTGAGCAAGTTATGGCCGGGAGTTGGGACATGGAAGTGTATGAAAGGGAGGCCAAGTTAAAGAAGAAACTGAAGAAGAAAAGGTCGACAATGGGGAAGATTAAGAGCGTTTGGAGAGCAGTAAGGAACCTAACCCCATGTGTTAGATGCTGTTTTTGTGGCCACACGAATTATCAGAGCTTACACGAAGTAGTGGCCGGAAGGAAGGTTAAATGGCCCGACCCGGGCTGAATAAGAAGATTGTCGAGCCAACGACATAAACCAAAAGCGCCACTAGGGGGCATCCTAGATATCTATCTATATATATATATTAGTCATTTTTCAATTACTCTTTTGTCTTTGGTTTATGTGTTTTAGTTTTAAGTCTAATAAGAGTGTTGTATGAATCTGCTTCAGTTCAACTTTGTTTTGTTGCATCTAGCTCTGCTACGTTATAGTATCCTCAATCGCTACTTTTGAGCAATATGTTATATCCCCATATGTTCCCCGAGATGTTGCCATGTTTGTTCAAGTGTGCAGGATATTTTCGTTAGCGATTGTGAGCTTTTAGATGATATCAGTTTTCCGGTGGATGGTCCACAGCTTCATCGATTTCTTCAAGCATTTCCGGATTTGGATCTAGACCACCTTCAGAATTGCCACCTTCGAACTACAATCAGCTAAGTACTTTATCTTTTCTTTAGTTCTGCACAACCTGAGGACATGTTGTAGTTTAAGTGTGGGGGAGGGGAATGGTTACGTGTATCTATCATTTGCTTATATTATGATTCTATGCTAAAATGAGCTAAATTTTTTAAAATTTTTGTTTTGTCCCGAGTGAGCAAATGCATATTTTTGTTCGGTTTTAATATTCATGGATGCTGTATACTGTATGTTCAGTAAGTTAGTTGTTTCACCCGATATATATTTTTCACGAGCCATAGTGAATGATGAGCTAAAATATAAAGCTATACTCCTTTTGATTAGTGATTTTTGTTATCTTATAAGTCGTGTGCTTAGTGCTAACGTATGTATCATGGGAATTATAATAGTTTGTGTTTAGAGCCAAAGTATGACATACTGTGAATATATGAGGTTTGAATGTGATAAGTAAAACGTAACTAATGTTGTTGAAAAAGTTGAAATAAATGAATTACTTGGGTGTGTCGAAAGCTAGTCGATGATTTGAGTGCGATAGGGTATACCACGTATGTCCTATACCACTATGATGACCAAAAGCTCACGATAGTCAGAAGAAGCTGCCTTATGATTTGAGTAAGGTAGGGCATATCCCGAATGTCCTATTCTGCTATGACGGACAAGAGCTCATTCTGGTGTGTGTATAAATGTGAAAGATAAATTAAATCAACTTACATAAGGAATTTGGTATGAATAAGTGAAAGACTTAGTTATCGCCTACCTTATCCCCGAGATAGGCCAAGGTATATGTTGTAGGGAATATCCTCTCGGGTACAACCGAAAAGATTTCGAAAACACATGTATTACTCTAGTCATGACATGAGTAGTTTTGCGGGGCGTATGTATAGTCGTGGTAATTCATTATCTCGTCTTTAATGGGTATTGGTCGGTTAGCTTGATTTTAATTGTCAAGTGTGGAATCGGTGGAAGTTGAAGAAGGCTTTGCACACACTACACATTTGAGTAATCGTTTATTGCATGGGATGTATGTTTTTGATGCTAGTCGACCGGTTGTGATTTGATATATGGGATTTTATGTGGTTCAAAGTTCAAGTAAGTCCATGGTTTTCTTGTTTTGTTTTGCTTGGGACGAGCAAAAGATAAGTGTGGGGGAGTTGTTAACGTTGATTTTTATGATATACATGATATTATTTCGTAGCAATTTCCTTCGTGTTTTATTACTTTTTATAGAAAAGTAGGTGTTTAAGTGAAATATTGAAAGAATGCGTATGGAAATCTTTAAAGTGCAAAATCGAGCTAATTACGTGGTTTTATTGGTGTTTTCTATCTATATGTATGATTTTACATTTTGCATGTTTTTGTCGTGTTGTAGGTACGCTTGCATGTTATGGAGGAAGCTAAAACGATGTTCACTTGAAGTTTAAATAGAAGGAGAAAGATGCAAGTGAATTTGGAATGAAGATTTGAAGAACTGAACGAGAGTTCATCCTCGTCCATATAGGACGGGCGTCCAACCGATCAGATTTGCGTTCAGAAGAAGAGTAAAGGATAGACTTGGAATTATCTTTATTTTTATTTATTAGGGTTTAGACTTGCTAATAATAAAACCCTAAGTCGGCAAAACAAGTTATCAAAGGAGAGGCATCAGCAGAAAACGAAGAACAATTCATCCGGGAGAACAACTACAGCCGCAAAACCGAGAAGCCGACCACTCGGTCGACCGAGTGCTCCTGCAGCCAACTAAGCGAAACGCGCGTTTGAAGATTCCAAACGCCCGTTCCAGCCCCCAAACGCGCGTTTGGACCTATTTTTCAGCAGATCTTTCCTGCATTTATAAATACCCCCCTTAGACTATTTCTTGGGAGAGCTAGCTTTTCTTAGCAAAACTCTACCCAATTTCTTGCTCGAATTTTGTAATAGCTTAGAATACCTTCTCTTAGTGTAAATCAACAACATCTTAGCTTAATATTTCCATTTCTTAGCTTAGATTTTCATTCCAAACACTAAGAGACCACCTTTTAATTACTTCTTTATTTTGTACTTTTTGGATCTCAACTCGAATTTCTGCAATTTTATGGTATATTTCTCTTCTCTTTTACTTGTTATGGCTCTTATTTACTGTTTTGTGCATGTTTTGATTAGTATAATGAGTAGCTAAACACCTACATAGTCGAATTTTTTGAAATTTGGTGAAATCACCCTTTGGGTGATGAAATTGGGAGTGGGTAGTGCTTTTTATTGTTGTATCTTGCATGTTTCATGTCTTAGAACTCGTTATAACGGATTTGGGCTAGATTGATCACCTAGGTCAAAATCACACACATCAATCTTGAGAGTTGTTCAGATAGAGGGGTGTGGGAAAAGAGTTCTAGGATCGCATTGTAGTGCGAGGTTACTCGTTTTTAACGTTTAAACGGCTCTCGTGCATAATTGTCTTGTGAATGAATCTCTCTTAGGGAAGGTTAGTTGACTTGGCATAAGGTGTTGGGGAAGAGTTGTTCAGACCTTAGCACCGGGATTAGGAGTACGTACCCGTGAAATTGAATGTAAGAGTCTGTTCGTTGTTGCACACTCCCGGTTTTGTCATTCCTTAGGGTGAAACTAGCTATTTTGATCAAGGTTCGGCTATGTCTCTTTAACTATCTCTAAAACCTAGTAGTTTAATCTTCTTTCTTTCTTTTTATCTTTAGACTTGTTAGTTAGAATCACTTAGTGTCGTTGTAGTAAACAAAACCTTATGAAATTGATCACCTAGACTAAGCATCATGTTCACTTTGGTACTTGCAAACACGATTCCTTTGGGTTCGACCTCATACTCCTGTAGCTATTCTAGCAATCGACCCGGTACACTGCCGGTTAGAGAGTTAGTTTACCCACGGTTTCGAGTCTTTATAAATTGTTTTTGTTGGGTGGATTTTAGCTCAATCAAAATGGCGCCGTTTCCGGGGAATTGTGAGCTATTTGTGATATCTTGTAAGTGAACCGAAGGCTTGGGCCTAGGTTTTATTTTACTGTTTTCTTGTTGTTTGCTTTTTGTAGTGCATGACCCGGAGATCTCAAACACCACTCGAACCTTACATAGATGGAATTGAAGCTTACGCAAGGCGTAGAAATAGTCAAAGAAGAAGAGGTCGTCAAGTAGATGAGTCGATTCCGGTCGTTGAAGAGAATATTTTGGGTGAGTTGGGAGAAGGATCCGACATGGCACAAAATGGTGGACAAGGATTGGAAGTTAATTTGGGGAATGATAATGGACTCCCGAATCAAAACCCGCCTCTTGTCAATAACATCGCACAAGGAGGTGGGAATGGACAAGGAAACAATGTAGCGAATGCGAATGGGCCTATACCTCAAAATGTTCAACACGAGGCCCTAGGGAATCAAATGGATCCCGCTCTTATGCAACAGTTAAATGCATGGATTTTGAATCAGTTTCAACAGAATCAAAACCAAGCTCACAATCAAGGTGTCAATGCAATGCCTAATTGGTTTAATGGTCAACAAGAGCAAAACCAAGGTGGTTTGACTTGTAGAGATTTTGTGCTAGCTCCCACGGAAAACATAGGGCATAGTCCAATTCGAATGCCGCCGGTGGCCGCCAACAAATTGGAATTGAATAGGAACATCATACATTTGTTGGGAGACAACGCTATATTCAAGGGAACCGCTTTAGAAAATCCTCATTTGTTCATTGATCACTTTCTCCAAATAGTGAACTCAACGAATATCAATGGAGTGAGTGATGAGGCGCTCAAACTTATGCTTTTCCCGTTCGCCTTGAAAGAGCAAGCTAAGAGGTGGTATGATTCGTTGCCTAATGACTCTTTACACACATGGGAAGAAGTGGTTAAGACTTTTCTACTCAAATATTACCCCCCCCATCGAAGACCATGGATATGAAAGAAGCTATCATGTCATTCAATGCTTATGAAGTAGAAGAGCTACATGAGTCATGGGACCGATTTAAGGCTTTGTTGAGGGAGTGCCCGGGGCACGGATTGAGATCTTATGAGGTAGTACATGCTTTCTTCCGGGGTTTGGACCAAGTACACCAAAGTACCTTGCATGCTTCATGCAATGGGGATATTATGAGTATGGTACCCGAAGTAGCCATGAACCAAATTGAGAAAATTTCAGAGACCTCGAGGCAATACATATCGTCGATGAGAAAGGGTACAAGAAGCAAGAAGCCCGGTTTGGTTGAAGTGAAAGAAGTGGAGGCAAATGATCAATAATACCATGCTCAAGTACAAGCGATGGAGCAACAGTTGCGGAGATTGCAAAAAGAGAACGAAAGTGCTAAGCTTTGCCAAATTTGTAGTGGACCACACTCGGCAAAGGATTGTAGGATGACAACCAAAGCTCAAAATATGGCTTACCCTCAATCCTCAACTCATGGGCAACCTAGTACTCTATCTCAAGATAACATGAATGAGTTGTGTTTACGACTAATTTTACGGTTTTTATCGAGTTATTTCGTAACATTATCTTCCATGTTTTAGTGATTCTTATAGAAAATTACTCGCCAAAAGGATAAACTGAGCAAATGAGTTTTAAAGATAATAAATTGCAAAAGTGGCTGATTTATGTGTTCTTATCGTTGGTTTTATGTTTATTTGGATGTTGTTACACTTTGCAATATTTTGGATATCTTGTAGATGCATATCTTCGGTCTAAAAGAGGTTTTTAGAGGGTTAGAAGAAGATGCCACAAGTTTACGAGTTCAACGGAGCAAATTTTCCTAAGTACTTAAATCGTTACATATTTTCGACGGAGATTTGACCAAGCTTAGAGGCATTTTCAGGGGAGGACTTCTTCATGAAAACTGTAGATCTTTGAAAGAGCTTTCCAACGCACTTTGAATTACGTCAATCGGACTTCTACAACTCAAATGGTGATCAAGTGGCTAATCAATTTGGGTAAGTGGAAAATCCCGATAACGACTCGTAATATGACGGGCTAATCAAAAAGGCGTTTTATGAAGAAGAGTCCTTAATGAAAGTTGTAGAGTTTTCCGAGAGCTTTTTTATGACATTCGGATCATAATTTTTGGAGGTCTACAACTCAAGATATGAATTTTAGAAGTTTGAGTCCAGAGCTGAACTAGCGTTCACAGCAGCAATTTGATACAGAGAGTTCAGCTTGACCTCAAACGAACGTCCATGTAGCGTCCAGAAGCAGCCAAACGGGCGTCCGGCTTCTTAAACTAGCATCCGGCGCCGACTAGAGCATTAACCGCCTCTCTTTTCTATAAAAGCAGCCCTTGTTCCAACCCTAATTCATCATTCACGCATACACAATTCTAGCCGCACTTTTTAACAGAGAAGCAGCCGCATCAATACCAATTAGAAGATGATTTCTTCCAATCCAATGATCATGATCAACATCATGGTTGTTGGCTAAGCACATCGTGGTGGGACAACGGATGAAACCGATCAACATCAACACCAACTAGAGAGATTTTTGCTACATGTTTAGTGAGTAAAGTTATAGTTTTTTTTTATCAATTGGATATTGTTTTTTTTTATCGTTTACGTTTTATTCGAATCGAGAGATCGATGAAACCATCTTTTATGCTTTGAATTTATATGAAAATATTGTTCAAGTTGTGACCTTTTCAATTGATGCGATTGATTATGTTTCAAGAGATTGATCATAGTTAGTTGAGTAAGAGTATTAGAGATAATCTCGTGATCGTGTTTTGCATGTCGTTTTGTTTCACTTGAAAAAGAAAACGAAACCTTAGAATTCGTTTAGAGAAATTTAATCGAATTCGTGATAGATCATTACTAAAAATTATATCTTTAACTTGCCGTTTAGTTGGGGTTGGGTTGGTTGATCGGTGGATTCCCGTTGCCTTGCCGTTGTTTTAATTATTTGATAAACCAATTCGTTCGTCATCAACTTTGTTTGTTGAGTTTAGTTATTTTAGGAACCCTAGTTGTTAATTGATATTTTTCTGCAAATTTACTGTTCATCATCGTTTTTACTGTTCATTATTTCATAATTAGTATAAACCCTAGTTTAAATTAGTTTAAATCTAGTTTTAGTTAATGGTCGTGACATAATCGATTTAATTATTGCACTTTGATCCGATAAACATTCCACTCCCTTAGGACGACCCGTTAACATCCTATACTACGATCCTTATACTTGGGGTGTTTCGGTTATAAATTGTAAAACTCGTTTTTACCGAACATGTTTTTGGCGCCGTTGCCAGGGAGTCGGTAACGGTTGTCGGATTCTTCTAGGTGCAATTTTTATTTCGATACTATTTTTTTAGGTAATAATCTAATTGTTACGTTTTTTTTTATTATTTTATTTCATTTTATCATAGTTTAGATTTTAGATTTTTCATAAGTTTTTCTGTCTTTTTATTTTTATTTTTATTTTTTTCGTGTTTACCTGTTAATTCTAATTGTCATATTTTAGATTTACTTTAAATTTTAGATTTTAGATTTTATAAATTTGATTTTAATTATCATAGTTTATATTTATTTTATATTATTGTTCACGTTAAATTTTTATTATTTTAGCAACCTTATACGTAGCTTTAGATTTTTATTCTAGCCTTATATTTTTATTTTATTCTTTGTTGTTTAGATTTAGCGTAGATTACTAGATCTTTTAAAAATTTTCTTTCTTTCCTCCTGCTATTCTTTTCTGTATTTGCATCGTTTTAAGCTGATCAGATGAGCGTCTGGATTCCCAAACGCTCGTCCAGCCTCTAAACGCCCGTTTACCCCCAATCTGTCTTCTAAACGCCAGTTCAGTGATCTGAACGAGCGTCCACTTCCAGAATTTCCCCTGAACGAGCGTTCACTCATACTGAACGCCAGTTCACTCTCTTCAATTGACACTTCTTTTCTCTTCTCTCTTTTCTAAACCCTCTAATTTCCTCTACATTTCGTTCTCATCAACCCTAAGGTTGATTTCTTTCCATTTTGCTCTTCCGGTTTATGCAAACCAGGATCAAGAAAGGGACCTCTTATCTTTAATCCCGAGCCTGAGCGATCTATTATCAGGAGAAAGCTCTTTCCCAATCCAGACATCATGGCTAACGAAGTCCCGAATGCAGACCCTCAAGCCCAGATGAATCTGATCCTTCAACAGATGCAAGCAATACAGCAACAACAGAATCAACAAGCTGGCATAAATAATCAGTTTCAACAATTCCGTCAAAACCAGCTAAACCAGTTAAACCAAGACCCCTATGCTCCCTATCTTGACCAAGACTTCCTGGAAGGGCATAGACCCATTCGCCCTCCAGAAATGGGGCAAGTTAATTTCGATCTGAAAAATGGAGTCGTAGGACTGGTCCAGAATAGTTCCTTTCATGGCACTGCTGACGAAGATCCTCATGACTTTTTGTCCACTTTCGTTCAAATATGCGAAGCAGGCCACTATCCTGGTGTTGATTCTGAGATTGTCAAGTTAAAACTCTTCCCATTTGCTCTCAAGGGTGAAGCGAACCGTTGGTTTAAATCTCTAGCCCATCATTCTCTCCGCTCCTGGAATGATGTCAAAAGAGCCTTTGCTCTGAAGTTTGTCTCACCAGGGACAATCATGGACATGAAAAGGGAGATAGCCACATTTGAAAAACTTGATGGTGAGAGTGTAGGGAAAGCATGGGAGAGATTAAATCTGTTGATGAGGAAGTGCCCCAACCACGGATACAGTAGACATGAGCTACTAGAATTATTCTATCGTGGTGTTACTCAACCCAATAGAGATTTCCTTGATTCAATCGCCCATGGATCCTTCCTAGGGGAGGTGATGATGATGCTTTACGGGGGTAGCCGAAACCATAGCCAAGAATAACATGTGGTCAACTCCAAGGAAGACCAATGATAATAAGAAAGAATCTGCGCAAGCAATTCGAGACTAAGGTGTTAGTTGCTCAAATGGAAGCAATTAGCAAGCAGCTAGCCACTTTACAAATGCAGCGGCAACAAGGGCAACCGGATGTGAACTACTTGGGAATGCAGGCGGGAGATGAAATTACTGAGGAAGTGAATTTCAACCAGACCTTCGGAAACTCCAATCAGAACCGGAATTATTCTGGATTTCAACGTCCCAATGCACCACCTGGCCCATCCAATTCTAACCCTTCTTTCAACCCAGGTTATCAAAGACCACCTCCGGGGTGGTTAATCAATCTCATAATCCCAACTCCCAAAGACCTCAAGGTGGTTGGAATCAAAGCCAACATCAAAATCATACCACCTCATGTGTCCATCAACATAAGTTTCATGAGCTAGTGGACATGGTGAAGACCCTGTCTACTAGTGTCAAGGCAATAGAGAGACAAAGTTGGGCGGATGGCGAACAAAGCAAGCAATCGTACCCTACGGTAAACTTCCAAGTTATACCGAGAGAAATCCAAAAGCGATATCAACGTTTGCACCGCCATCACACCTCAATGGGAGTATGGAGACCAAGAGTTGAATGAAGTTACCTTGAGAAGTGGTAAGCGAAAGGCGGGACCCGGAAAGGTGTCGGGAAACGAGCAGCCCCTCCTGACGCAATAAGTTCAGGAGGGGGCAATCAAAAATCTTATACTGAAGAAACCAACAGTGAGGATGAGCTTAATGACGACGGTTCTTCGGGGGATGAGGATGATTCTGATTCGAGAAAAAGGCAGGTGGCTGTTCCCCTGACAAAGAGGAGAGAGGAAAAGTTTGTGAGATGGAAGGATAAGGAAGACGAGGCCATAAAAAAGTCAGGTGGCTGTTCCCCTGACAATGATAAAGCCCTTCCTTATCCACCGAGGAAAGAGAATACCCTCAGTCTTGACAGACAATATGACGGAGTGAGGAGGATGCTTAGAGACACCAAAGTGAGTATACCGCTAGCTGAGGTATTGACTGAAATGCCCAAGTGCTCTAAGTATCTTAAAGAAGTTTGTGGAAGCAAGAAGAAGCTTCAAGGGATGGCGAAGAAGTTTTAAGAGAAGAATGTTCCATGGTCTCACAAAAAGTTGCTATTTAGCGAGGTGACCCGGAAGACCTTCAATCTCCCGTGAGATTGAAGGCCACAAGTTCCAAAACGTCCTATGTGACTCAGGGGCCTCTATAAATGTGATGCCGTTGAACGTCTGCAAAAAGCTCGGTTACATAAAAGAATGCGGGAACGCCCTATTTCTTTGCAGATGGTAGACCGATCTAGCCGTTCAGCAGCCGGTTGTGTTCCTAATGTTCTTCTCTATGTTGAACATTTGGTTTTCCCTACCGACTGGGTTATCTTAGACTACCCACCTGACAAAGAGATGCCTCTAATTCTAGGCCGGACCTTTTTAGACACCTCTGCCGCCCTCATTGATTTCTGTAAGGGTCAGATTACACTTAGAGTTGATGATACATCTGTCACCTTCACACGAGGGCAAAGTCCTGAGACACCATTGATTGAAGAAATCTCGTTCATTGAAGCAATTTATGAGGACGAAGAAGATGCCAAATCTGAGGAAGCTGAAGAGCTGACAGAGATAGGTGTTTTCGAAGTTATAAACATTGAAGATCAAGCTGACTGTGGACCATCTTATATTTCATTACGGCCATAGTCACCGACAAGTCGTCTTCACAACTTGCTCACCAATGAACAAGAAACATAGAAATTCCCGGCAATGAACGATGATTTCAAAGAGCCGCATCAAGAAGACTTTAGCCCCGTAGAAGAGGAAGCCCCGATGGGTAGTTGGGACGAAGTGGATTTTTGGAGAGAGACTACTCATTGGGGGGTTGATGATTGGGAAAGGCTAGCGAAGAGCCGAAAGAAGAAGAGTTGAGAAAGATGATTAAGCATAAGAAGGAGGAAGCGTACGACGAAGGATCCCTATGGATGATGTTATCCAAGACCTTTCTCGGGGTTATGCCTCGGGAGGATGAGGTGTTCTACCGTCAACCACTTCAAGCCCAAAAGGAAACAGGTGGCCCTTTAAAATCTAGTATTGAGCAACCACCTACTGACTTGGAGCTTAAACCTCTTCCTCAACACCTTAAGTACATTTTTCTTAAGGATGGTGATAAGTTGCCCTTAATCATCTCTTCAAAACTTGAGCCCGAGCAAGAAGCACTGCTGATAAAAGTGCTTGAAAAGAATATCCTCGCGTTCGGATGGCAAGTGGGTGATATCGTAGGAATCGGCCCCGATGTGTGCATGCATAACATCCGAACGGAGGAAGGAGCTAAGAAAGTAAGACAACCTCAGCAAAGGCTGAATCTGCATATGCAGGAGGTTGTCAAGAAGGAAGTTATAAAGTGGTTAGACATGGGAATTATTTATGCCATAGCTGATAGCGAGTGGGTTAGCCCCACTCAAGTTGTGCCAAAGAAGGGGGGTATTACCGTTGAGAAGAACGAAAGAGGGGAATAAGTAGCCTTACGACTCGTGACAGGCTATAGAGTCTGCATTGACTATCGTAGACTTAACGAGGTTACGCCAAGGACCACTTTCCCCTACCCTTCATTGACCAAATTTATCGAAAGACCGAGTGGTCACAAGTATTATTGTTTCCTCGATGGATACTCTGGTTACTTCCAGATAGCCATCGACCCCAATGACCAGGAAAAGACCACATTTACTTGTCCATCTGGCACTTTTGCTTTTCGCAGAATGCCATTCGGCTTATGCAATGCACCCGCGACTTTTCAACGGTGCATGTTAGCCATTTTTGATGGACTTGTGGAGCAATGCATGGAGGTCTTCATGGATGACTTCTCAGTCTACGGCGACAGCTTTGATGAAATCTTAAAGAATCTAGATATGGTACTCCAACGTTGTGTTGAGAAAAATCTGGTGCTTAACTGGGAGAAGTGCCATTTTCTAGTCGAAGAAGGGATTGTGTTAGGACACAAGATGTCCAGTGATGGTATTCAGGTGGGTAAGGCTAAAGTAGAAGCCATTGAGAGAATGTCATACCCGAAGACAGTGAAGGAGGTACGAGGATTTCTGGGGCATGTAGGCTTCTATCGGCGATTCATTAAAGATTTTTCAACGATAGCAAAGCCGTTATCCAACCTACTGAAAGAGGAAGTGGAGTTCTTATTTGATAATGGGTGTAAGAAAGCTTTTAATAGCTTAAAGGATAAGCTAACCAGTGCCCCCATTTTAATCGCACCTGACTGGACTAAGCCTTTTGAATTATTATGCGATGCCTCTAACTACGCCGTAGGCACAGTTCTAGGGCAGAGAATTGACAAAAAGTTCCGGCCGATCTACTATGCGAGTCGAACTTTGAACCCGGCTTTCGGTGTAACTACACTACTACGAGAGAAAGAATTCCTAGCCATCGTTTTTTATATGGATAAATTTAGAAGTTACCTGCTCGGGTCTCAAGTTGTGGTTTGGACAGATCACGCAAAGACTACGCTACCTTATGGCAAAAGCAGACGCTAAACCAAGGTTACTTAGATGGATCCTGATATTACAGGAATTCGACCTTGAGATTAAGGACAAGAAGGGTAGTGACAATGTTGTAGCTGACCACTTATCTCGCCTAGTAAACGAGGGTAGCGAAATCCCTAAGGAGATAGGCATTGACTTTCCGACTGAGCAATTAATGAAGTTAGAGAATGTGAGGCCGTGGTATGCTGATTACGTCAATTACTTAGCAAGTGGACACTTAGAAGAGATGACGTATCAGGAAAAGAAGAAAATTTTCAGCGACTTAAAGTATCTCGTATGGGAGGATCCACATCTGTTTAAAATCTGCAAGGACGGGTTGCTTAGAAGGTGCGTTCCGGAGCATGAACAATTGGATATCTTGGAGCAATGTCATAGTGGTCCCGCTGGTGGGCACTACGGAGCACCTAAAACAGTCACAAAAATCCTTCAAGCTGGTTTTTACTGGCCTACTCTGTTTAAAGATGCTGAAGCCTTTTGCAAAGGCTGTGATAGATGCCAAAGAGTAGGGAGACTCAGTAGTAGGATGGAGATGCCTTTGAGGCCTATCTTGGAATGTGAAGTTTTCGATGTCTGGGGCATTGATTTTATGGGACCTTTCCCATCATCATGCTCTAACAAATATATTCTGGTCTGTGTGGACTATGTTTCCAAGTGGGTAGAGGCCATAGCCACCCCAACTAATGATCACAAAGTTGTGAAGAAATTCTTGCAAAAGAATATCTTCACCAGATTTGGCTGTCCTAGAGCCCTCATTAGTGACGAAGGTACTCATTTTTGCAACGCACCGCTTGATAAAGTTCTTGAAAAATATGGTGTGAGACATAAAATCGGTACACCGTATCATCCCCAAACAAGTGGCCAAGTCGAGATAAGCAACCAGAGCCTTAAAAGGATTTTAGAAAAGACCGTGAACTCAAATAGATCCAACCGGAGTCTAAAGTTGGATGACGCGCTTTGGGCCTATCGCACCGCGTTTAAGACCCCGATGGGCACGTCACCCTTCCAAATGGTCTATGGCAAAGCTTGCCATCTCCCAGTCGAGCTTGAGCACAGAGCTTACTGGGCTATTAAATTCTTGAATTTCGATAGCCAGCTCTATGGGGAGAAGAGATTATTGCAATTAAACGAGCTCGATGAATTTAGACTCAGAGCATATGAGAATGCGAAGATCAGTAAGGAAAGAACTAAGATACTCCACGACGCTAAGATCAAGGATCGAGAATTCAAAGTGGGTGATATGGCTTTACTTTATAATACCCGGCTCCATTTGTTTGCCGGTAAGCTCAAATCTAGATGGTCGGCCCCTTTGAGATTCTCGATGTTCATCCAAGTGGAGCGATCACGTTAAACGGGTATGGTGATCAACCCTTTAAGGTCAATGGTCAAAGACTCAAAAAGTATTTTGGGCAACCAAGAGAAAAGCCTGAGACCTTGTACTTTCAAAAGAGAGTTGAGGTGCCTGATATTCTGATTTGTGATGAGATCCCATCCAACTTCTTTAGTTCGGATGATGACATTTCTATATCTACCCGTGAGGACCTTTCTTCCGAGCCTTCGAACATGTCGGTGTACCGAAGCTTACTCTGCGCAAGAACGAGAAGAAGAAAAGAGTCAGTGCTATCTGGAGAGTTAAGTTCAAACACTTAGTAGAGCACTTGACTTGCTGTTGTTGTGGTCACACCCCTGTCCTTCATTCTGATTCCGATGAGGAAGTGGCCAGCAGTAAGCCAAAGTGGCCCGATCCGGGTTAACTTTGAAATCTGTGTCAAGCTAATGACAATAAAGAAGCGCTCCTAGGAGGCAGCCTAGTCTTTTAAGTTACTTTTTTTTCGTTAAGTTTTTAGGTTTTTAGGAATAAAACAATGGTCATTTGTGTGTTGGTTCTCCTTGTCCTATTTGTGAATGCTTTATTTGCCCATTTTTATGTGTCTACATGTTTACTCATATACCCCTTGTACCCCGAGATTATATGCTATGTCGAGTGTTGCGTATATCGTTGAGCGGTTTTTGCCGCTTATCACTTTTAGTGTTGTCTCGTTCGTGATACGAGCTGCGCGGTACATTCATGTTATGGCCTGACCACTGTCAACCTACAGCCCGACAACCACTTCATAACCAGCTAAGTATTCTTTTCTTTTATTTGCACATTCTGAGGACATAATGTGATTAAAGTGTGGGGGGTGCAATTCATGCTTTATTTCGACGATATGAGTAGATATTTGTGATCCTTGATAAATTTTAAAATTTTAAAATTTTGGCACTTGGATAATTGTAAATCTTGAGCATGTAATTGGAACAAATGCTTGCTAGTTGTAGTTTCCTGACGATGATTTTATGTGACTTTGTGAGATAATTATAGCATGTTTTTACTGATTTGAGATAGTATTCATTTTACACTCACGAAAGCCTTTGATATTGAAGCAAGAATTTTGAACTGTATCCTTTCACTATTTTAGTGATTTATCTTAGAGAGATTTGTTCTTAATAGTAACAGTGAAGTGATACCTAAGTTCGGAACGCGTACTGTGAATATCTGAAAGTTTGAATGTGATAAGTGAAAAGTCTTTGAAATAGTAATAAATTGTTTACTTGAGGTGTTATGCTCAGTGGTCTGTGTTTACTAGAAAAATAATTTTTACCACTGCCAGCCAGAAATCTCTAAGTAATCACATGATTAAATGGTATGTCGGAAGCTAGTCGATGATTGGAGTGCGGTAGGGCATTATCTCGAAATGTCCTATACCACTATAATGACTAAAAGCTCACGACAGTTAGAAGAAGCTACCCTATGATTTGAGTATGGTAGGGTATTATCTCGAAACATCCTATTCTACTATGAAGGGTACGAGCTCATTCTAATCTGCGTATAAAAATTAAATTAAAGACTTGGTTATCGTTAATCTTATACCCGGTATAAACTTGAAGATATGCTGTAGGGATTATCCTACTGAGTGCTCGGGAAGACTTTGTGTGGAGCAATTACTGTCTATACCTAGGAGAGTCATTAAATTGTTTGAAAAGATATTTGTTTGAAAGGATTGTGGAGATTGAAAAGGGCTTGTTACACACACCGAATCTATCTCTATGTTGGTATTACTTGCTATAGTTGTTGTATATTTTGTTACGTGAGTTCTATTTGGATTACATATAAAGTGAGCTAGTTTTGATTGTTTTGTTCGGGACGAACAAAAGTTTAAGTGTGGGGGAGCTGTTTACGACTAATTTTACGGTTTTTATCGAGTTATTTCGTAACATTATCTTCCATGTTTTAGTGATTCTTATAGAAAATTACTCGCCAAAAGGATAAACTGAGCAAATGAGTTTTAAAGATAATAAATTGCAAAAGTGGCTGATTTATGTGTTCTTATCGTTGGTTTTATGTTTGTTTGGATGTTGTTACACTTTGCAATATTTTGGATATCTTGTAGATGCATATCTTCGGTCTAAAAGAGGTGTTTAGAGGGTTAGAAGAAGATGCCACAAGTTTACGAGTTCAACGGAGCAAATTTTCCTAAGTACTTAAATCGTTACATATTTTCGACGGAGATTTGACCCAGCTTAGAGGCATTTTAAGGGGAGGACTTCTTCATGAAAACTGTAGATCTTTGAAAGAGCTTTCCAACGCACTTTGAATTACGTCAATCAGACTTCTACAACTCAAATGGTGATCAAGTGGCTAATCAATTTGGGTAAGTGGAAAATCCCGAAAACGACTCGTAATACGACGGACTAATCAAAAAGGCGTTTTATGAAGAAGAGTCCTTAATCAAAGTTGTAGAGTTTTCCGAGAGCTTTTTTATGACATTCGGATCATAATTTTTGGAGGTCTACAACTCAAGATATGAATTTTAGAAGTTTGAGTCCAGAACTGAACTAGCGTTCACATCAGCAATTTGATACAGAGAGTTCACCTTGACCTCAAACGAACGTCCATGTAGCGTCCAGAAGCAGCCAAACGGGCGTCCGGCTTCTTAAACTACCGTCCGGCGCCGACTTGAGTATTAACCGCCTCT
Source organism: Gentiana straminea (assembly GCA_036785695.1). NCBI lineage: Eukaryota > Viridiplantae > Streptophyta > Magnoliopsida > Gentianales > Gentianaceae > Gentiana > Gentiana straminea. The sequence goes on along the minus strand of JAVUPR010000224.1, from coordinate 3,903,748 downwards.
CTTTTCTATAAAAGCAGCCCTTGTTCCAACCCTAATTCATCATTCACGCATACACAATTCTAGCCGCACTTTTTAACAGAGAAGCAGCCGCATCAATACCAATTAGAAGATGATTTCTTCCAATCCAATGATCATGATCAACATCATGGTTGTTGGCTAAGCACATCGCGGTGGGACAACGGATGAAACCGATCAACATCAACACCAACTAGAGAGATTTTTGCTACATGTTTAGTGAGTAAAATTATAGTTTTTTTTTATCAATTGGATATTGTTTTTTTTTTTATCGTTTACGTTTTATTCAAATCGAGAGATCGATGAAACCATCTTTTATGCTTTGAATTTATATGAAAATATTGTTCAAGTTGTGACCTTTTCAATTGATGCGATTGATTATGTTTCAAGAGATTGATCATAGTTAGTTGAGTAAGAGTATTAGAGATAATCTCGTGATCATGTTTTGCATGTCGTTTTGTTTCACTTGAAAAAGAAAACGAAACCTTAGAATTCGTTTACAGAAATTTAATCGAATTCGTGATAGATCATTACTAAAAATTATATCTTTAACTTGCCGTTTAGTTGGGGTTGGGTTGGTTGATCGGTGGATTCCCGTTGCCTTGCCGTTGTTTTAATTATTTGATAAACCAATTCGTTCGTCATCAACTTTGTTTGTTGAGTTTAGTTATTTTAGGAACCCTAGTTGTTAATTGTTATTTTTCTGCAAATTTACTGTTCATCGTACTGTTCATCATCGTTTTTACTGTTCATTATTTCATAATTAGTATAAACCCTAGTTTAAATTAGTTTAAATATAGTTTTAGTTAATGGTCGTGACATAATCGATTTAATTATTGCACTTTGATCCGATAAACATTCCACTCCCTTAGGACGACCCGATAACATCCTATACTACGATCCTTATACTTGGGGTGTTTCGGTTATAAATTGTAAAACTCGTTTTTACCGAACAAGTTGGCTAAGCGGATGATGAGTATTTGCTCGATGGAGCAATGGAATACGGGACCCCAATATCAAAATCAATTGCAAAGCCCCTATCAAGGCCAATATATGGGGGAGCAACAAGGTGGGCAACCATATGAAGAAACCCAAGATGTGAACTATGTGGGACAAGGTCAAGGAGGGAATTATGGAAATCAAGGTGATGGTTCTTGGAGGAATAACAACAATCAAGGTTGGAACCGTAATCAAAACCAAGGCCAAAACCAAGGTTATAGACAAGGCCAAAATCAAAGCCAATCTTCACAAGGGCAAGTCTATCAACCTCCACACCAAAGGCAACAACAAGGAGGGTATAATCAACAAGGTTCTACCAATTATCAAAACCCTCCTCCTTTGGCTCCTATACCTCAAAAGAGTGCAACCGTTGTCATCTTGGAACAAATGAACAAAAACTTTGCGGAGATAAAGAAAGACATGGTTGAGATGAACTACAAGCATGGTTCCGCCATAAAAAATCTTGAGACACAATTTGGTCAAGTGGTGGAACATGTTCAGTTGAAGGGCGGTTTACCGAGTAACACCGAGAAGAATCCAAGAAGTGTAAACGCCATCTTAACTCGAAGTTGTAAAGTGTTGAGAACTAGTGGAGAGAAGAAAGTCCTATGGGAGGACAAAGCTAGAAAAGCTCCTATTGAGACCGAAGCGGGAGCTATGGATGGTGATATAGATGGGATTGAAGATGATGAAGATCATGGAGAATATATCAAGAAGATGGAAGTTGAGAGGAAAAAAGCTCAAGCTAAGGGAGATTATGTGGTTATCGATATGAAAGAGGAGGACTCAACTAGGAGAGAAGGGAAAGAGCCAATGAAAGAGCCGTTTTCCCCACGCACCAAAGGTAAGAAAGGTATGATCCCTCCTCCTTCTAAAGATTTTGATTTGAGTACTCTCCCTTATCCCCCTAAGAATCATAGACAAAGTTGCTTGAATAAGGCACAAACTCGATTTATTGAGATTTTGCGAAAAATTGATTTGAACATTCCTTTTCTTGAAGCACTTGCAAACATGCCCTCGTATTGTAAGTTCTTAAAAGAGTTGCTAACTAAAAAGGGTAAAATGCAAGAAGTTTTGTGTCTAAATGAAGAGTGTTCCGCTATTTTTGATGGAAAGTCTAGGATTCCCCGAAAGTTAGAGACAAGGGTAGTTTCACTATCCCGGTTACTATTGGTACAACTCATTTTCCTAGTGTCCTATGTGATTTGGGGGCTAGTGTAAGCTTAATGCCCCGTGCTATATATGAAAGTCTTGACCTAGGAGAGTTGGAGCCAACGGGGATGACCCTTCAAATGGCGGATAGGTCTATAAGGGAGCCTATGGGAGTGATAGAAGATGTCATAGTGAAAGTGGATAAGTTTGCCTTCCCGGTAGATTTTGTGGTACTAGACATGGAGATGGACTCCAAAACACCTTTGTTGTTAGGACGTCCCTTTTTAAACACCAGAAGGAATTTGATAGATGTTGCGAGTGGAGAGATTATTTTGAGAGTTGGAGATGAAAAAGTTGCGGTCAATGTTTATAAAGCCATGAAACATCCTAAGGAGAGCACCGAGGACCGTTTTTCTATTGATGCTATATATCCTTGCGTTTCGGAACATGTTGACATGCAGGTGTATAAAGATAACTCCGATGAATGCATGGCAAGAGTGAGTACGGAACTCGATGAAGAAGAAGAGTTGAAAGAGGAAGCAATAGAGCTAGAAGAGGCGGCTTTCGTGGGTGAAAAGTGGACCGAGAAGATTGATCTTGGGCTTGAAGGAGAGCTAGAGAAGCCATCAATTGAGGACCCACCGAAAGACTAGAAAATGAAGCCGCTTCCACCTCACTTGAAGTATGTTTTTCTTGAAAATGATGATTTACTTCCTTTGATTATTTCTGCTACACTAACGGTTTTGCAGGAAGATGAGTTGGTGAAGATGCTTAAGAAGCATAAGCGTGCATTTGGGTGGAGGGTGTGTGATCTCAAGGGCATAAGTCCCACCATTTGTCAACACAAGATTATTCTAGAAGATGGAGCGAAGCCGGTAAGGCAACCCCAAAGAAGGCTCAATCCACACCTCCAAGAGGTTGTGAGGAAGGATGTGGTCACGATGTTGAAGCTAGGGATTATCTATGCCATCTCGGATAGCAAGTGGGTGAGTCCCACCCAAGTGGTGCCGAAGAAGGGAGGTATGACCGTGGAGATCAATGACAAAGGTGAGGAGGTGCCTAAGCGGTTGGTAAGTTGTCATAGAATTTGCATTGATTATCGTAAGCTAAATGACCAAACCCGTAAAGATCATTTCCCCCTCCCTTTTATTGATCAAATGTTGGAAAGATTGAGTGGCCATGCTTTTTATTGCTTTCTTGATAGGTTTAGTGGGTATTACCAAATACATGTGGCCTTAGAGGACCAAGAAAAGACTACCTACACTTTCCCCTATGGTACCTTTGCCTTCCGTAGGATGCCTTTTGGGTTGTGTAATGCACCCGCGACATTCCAACGGTGCATGGTTGCCATCTTTGCGGATATGATTGAAAAGTTTTTAGAAGTCTTTATGGATGATTTTAGTGTTTTTGGTGATTCCTTTGAGGATTGTCTAGATAACCTTGAGAAGGTGCTGAGTAGATGTGAGGAGACGAATTTGGTGCTAAATTGGGAGAAGTGTCACTTGATGGTTACGGAGGGGATAGTCTTAGGGCATAAGATATCTAGTAACGGTATAGAGGTAGACAAGGATAAGGTTGAAGCGATAGCTAAGCTTCCTATGCCTACCAACCTAAAGACTCTTAGGGGTTTTCTAGGCCATGTGGGGTTCTATCGTAGGTTCATTAAGGATTTCTCGAAAATAGCCCGTCCTCTTACTCTTCTTCTTGGAAAAGACGTCCCGTTTGATTTCGACCAAGCTTGTGTTGAAGCATTCTTGATGCTCAAGCAATTGCTTGTATCCGCTCCTATCTTAGTTGCCCCGAAGTGGGATCAAGAATTTGAGCTCATGTGTGATGCGAGTGACACCGCGGTTGGTGCGGTCCTCGGTCAAAAGATCGACAAAATCTTCAAGCCTATTGCTTATGCTAGTCACACCTTGAATCCGGCCCAACAAAACTACACCACCACTGAAAAAGAACTTTTGGCAGTCGTCTTTGCGTTCGATAAGTTTAGGTCTCATCTCATAGGTTCTCGGGTAGTTGTCCACACGGATCATGCCGCTTTGCGTTATCTCTTTGCCAAGCAAGAAGCCAAGCCCCGCCTCTTGAGGTGGATCTTGCTCTTGCAAGAGTTTGATATAGAGATCCGTGATAGGAAAGGTTGTGAGAATGTCGTAGCCGACCACTTGTGTCGCATGGAGCATAGTGAGGAGTTGATTAAGGCACAAACTGAGATAAATGATTCTTTTCCTCACGAGCAACTTTATGCACTTGACACCCTACTTCCGGCTAAGAAAGGCAACTTTCTAAAAGTCGGTAAGGAAGGTAGTCCATGGTTTGCTCCTTTTGTCAACTACCACGAGTGTGGTTTTGTAGATCCCGACATTGACTCAAACCAAAGACGTAAATTCCTTAGTGAGGTTGGTAAGTATGTGTGGGAAGATCCTTGCTTATATAGGTTGTGTTCGGATGGCATTTTGAGGAGGTGCATCCCGGAAAGTGAAATTTTGAGTGCTCTTTCTTTTTGTCACGACAAAGAGACCGGGGGCCATTTCTCGGGGCAAAGGACCGCTTTGAAAGTGTTGCAAAGTGGGCTATATTGGCCCACTCTATTTCGAGATGCACATGCTTATGTGAAATCTTGTGATGCTTGTCAACGGTCCGGTCGTATATCTAGAAGGAGTGAGATGCCTCAGAAGCCGATCATAGTGTGTGAGATTTTTGACGTGTGGGGCATTGATTTCATGGGCCCCTACCCTTCTTCGTGTGGTAACAAGTACATCCTAGTCGCGTGTGATTATGTGTCCAAATGGGTCGAAGCCTTAGCCTCACCCAAAAATGATAGGAATGTTGTTATCCGTTTTCTTAGAAAGAACATCTTTTGTCGGTTTGGGGTGCCTCGTGCTATAATCAGTGATAATGGAAGCCATTTTGCCAACAAGCCGTTTGATAAACTTTTAGAGAAGTATGGAGTGAAACACAAGTTAGGTACCGCTTACCATCCCCAAACGAGTGGTCAAGTTGAAGTCACGAATAGGGGTATTAAGCGTATCTTAGAGAGGACGGTAGACACGAATGTCAAGAGTTGGTCCTTAAAGTTAGATGATGCTTTGTGGGCCCATAGGACAGCCTTTAAGACACCGCTAGGCATGTCGCCTTACATGATAGTCTATGGTAAATCTTGTCATCTTCCCGTAGAGATCGAACACAAGGCTTATTGGGCCATCAAAATGCTAAACCTTGATGACACCTTAATTGGTGAGAAGCGTATGGCCCAATTGAATGAACTAGATGAGTTCCGCCTTTGTGCTTATGACCTTTCCACGAAGTATAAAGAAAAGACTAAGTTACTCCATGATAAATTGATTAAACCTCGTGTTTTCAATGAGGGTGACGAAGTCTTATTCTACAATACTCGTTTGCATCTTTTCCAAGGGAAGTTGAAGTCTAGGTGGTCCGGTCCCTATGTTGTGTCAAAAGTCTATCCGTCTGGTGCTATTGAAATCACCCATCCTAAGTTTGGCACTTTCACCACCAATGGCTTGCGGTTGAAAAGGTATGAGAGGTTGCCTTACGATGAAGCATTAGAAATAGTGCACCTTGAAGACCCCGTACCTTGTGATGAATCTTGTAAGTCTTGTCATGGACTTTAAATCTTGACTCGTATAATCCTTAATCCATCTTTCTACCCTTTCTCGTCTCGTGCCAATGGTATAACTTAGAAAAAGTTGGCACCGTTTATTCCATCTTATCGAGCCAACGACGTAAAACAAAGGCGCTTGGGGGAGGCGACCCACCATTTCATAGTTTGTTGAGTTAGTTTGGTGTTTCTAGTGGTCTCGGGGTGGTTAGAATCAAGTGTGGGGTAGAAATCTTGTGTTTTCCTAGTTTCTGGTCCAAACGCGCGTTTAGAACCATTCAAACGCGCGTTTAAGACTTTTCCCTGCCAAACGCGCGTTTAGAACCATTTGAAACGCGCGTTTGAAGCCTCACCTCTCTGATCGTGAATTCTCATCCCAAACGCACGTTTGACTAGTCAAACACGCGTTTGAACATGCGAAATGCGCGTTCCACTCATTCCAAACGCGCGTTTGGGACCTTCTCCTTTAAATACCTGCAACCTCAACCCGGCGTTTCAAAAATCGATTTTCTCAACCCTAACCGACGTTTAGCGGCCGCTCCTCACCTTTTCACTCGAAATTCCTCATTTCTCAACCGTTTTTGGCGATTTAAAGTTCAAACAACACCCCTCGATCTCTTCTTTTGATTTCATCAATCCATTCCAACAACAAATCCCCCAAATTCTCGATTCAAGATTCTTTTTTTGCGGTTTTTTGCCAAGTTCGAATTTAGCCATTTGTGACGTTTCGAGGCTTGTTCTTCGCTCCAAATCATTCGTATCGTCTCTTTTAAGCATAGAACAAGTATATTTTGGTTTTACATTTGAGTTTCGGTTAGGGTTAATTTTGGCCTATTTTGGTTTTACACCCCTATCCCGTTATTTATTGGTTATTGATTGTATATCCTGTTTCTGTTTGTTTTGCTTTGTTATGTTGATCGATGTTGAATGGTGTGGCTCTCATGGGGTTTCGTTTGGTTGGTTGGTTTGTTTTGAAATCCCGGTTGGATGATAACCGGGTCGTTTTGTTGTTAATATTGGTTGTTTGGTGATGTTTGGTTGCATTCAGAGATAATGAGGGAGACTAAACGTAAGGAAACCGAGGGTAAAGGTAAGGGGAAACAGCCGGTGATGAGGCATATGCCTAAAAAATAGACAACCCTAGTTTCTCCTCGGGTACCTATGGGTGGTATTCGAATCAGTGGTACAGTTGAGAGTAGGAATCCTCGAGCCCTTAGGCCAGCGGGACAGTTGAGGGATGAGACCTCAGACGAAGATTTTGAGCCAGATACCGAGGGAAGGAATACTAGTAGTGATAGTGAGGAGGCTACGGACCTTAAGAGTGATGTTCCCTTGGCACATTTGCAAGCCAAAACTGTAAGAACTAGTGCTCCACCTCCTCCTCAGACTACCCCTCCACAGAGTGCCCCCGAGCAAGACCCTCCTCTAGCCCCTCCTCCTGATGACATTATCCCTTTTGAGCAGCGTTTTAACTCACCGGTTGCCTTCTCTAATTATAATGAGTATATAGCTGTAAAGAATATGTGTTATGAGAGGGGGCTAGACCTCAAAGCTGTGCCTCAAACTTTCATTGATGACTTGAGGAAGAGAGGGTGGAACAATCTGATTTATGAGCCAGAGGGGAATCTCAATCTGTCACTAGTCCGGGAATGGTATGCAAACTTTAGTGTGGCCAATCTTGAGTCCGGGTTCATCAAAGTTAGAGGGGTTAATGTCCCGTGGTCCGTCAAGGCTATCAATGATTATTACCGGATACCGGCTTTCGAGGGTCAGGACTATATCAGTTGGTTTGCGGAGAGATCACATTGGGGTAACACTGAGACTCCGGATCCGTTAGAGGAGATGAGGAAGGCCATAAATCCTAACTTACAGTGGGTTCTAAAGGGAGCAATTTGAGAAGTCAGTTGGTGATGACGACTTGGCCGGATGTTTGGAAAGTAAAGGCAAAGTTTTCTCAGAACCGTCTACTACCAAAGGACAACATAACGCATTTCCATATCAAGGATTTGCAATTGTTGTATGCTCTACACTATAATCTGAAGGTAGATGTCGGGAAAACCATTTTTGAGGAATTTAGAGAGAACCAGAAGGTCAAGCGTCGTATGATAATGTGCCCCTATCTTATTCATGGCTTATGCAAGGGAGCGTCGGTAAAAGAGTATCCAGATGATCAGATTCTGAGGAAGAAGAATCTGCCTGTGGCACCGAGGCCGTTCAACGCCCGCACCGCTTCCAAACCTCCTAGGCCCACTCCATGACCTATTCACACCGTCCTACGCCCCACTGCCCCTACTACTTCCACCACACTCCCAGTACCTCCTCCTGTCATTTCCTCCACTACTACCACTACGATACCCCCACCTCCTCCTTCTACTACTGGACCTTCCACCACACCTACACCTCCACCTTCTACACCTACTACCGGGGGGCCGTGGCTTAGTGAGCGGCAGGGGCTTTTGATTGCACATAAACAGAGAGATTGGATGGACAGTCTGAGGGTGACACTGAATGGCATAGTGGAGAATCAGCGGGTATTGGCTCAAGAGAGGGAGGTTGAGCTCCCTGAATTGGATCTGGATATTTCACCGTTTCAGTATACCCCGGAGATTGAGGAGGATTTGCAGCGGGTCATAGAGGAGTCATTTGTTGATGAGCCAGACGAGGGGTTTGATGATATTGATTTGGATGATCTGACGGGCACAGATAGGGCTGGGACAGAGGCAGCTGGGACGGAGGCAGTTAGGACAGGTGTTGCAGGACCTACAGAGGCCGAGAGTGCTGCTGCTGTGGTTGCACCAACATCAGGCACACCGGACTCCACTACTGACGTACAGGGACATGGAGCTGACTAGCATGTTTTCTCATACAATTCTTATTGTATTCACTCATTAGTCTGTCTCTTTTATACTTTGATGTTTCATTGACTTTTGGCGTTCTTTCATCATACTTTGGACACACATACACGCGCACTTATTTTTGAGCCCCTGAGGCCTGCTTGACCGTGTATGTTTTCCTTTTTCATTGACTGATACTTTGGGATGACGAGGATATTATTGTTGGTTTATATTTAATGCATGGATGTTCTGTTTTTATTTGATTCAATTGTATCCTTCCATTGCATATCCCGTATCCCCCCTCATTATGCTTTGATCTCGTCACTGTGGCTTAGACTCGTTATTTTATGCACCCGCTTACCCTATTGCTTTCTTTTTAGCATGTGGATTCTGTCCCATGCATGCGCTGTCTTTGTTTCTGTTGATCTCGCTCTAGGTTACGGGATGGATTCATACGAGGTTATCACGAGTTTCGAGTCACGATTGCGCCTTTATGCCGGGTCTTTTGGTCAAACAGCTAAGTCTTCTACGCTTCTTATCTCTCACACACTGAGGACAGTGTTTCGTTTAAGTGTGGGGTGGGGGACTTAGCTTTTTTCTTGTTTTTATTGTTGAATGTGCCTTTCATGTGGTATACTTAGCCTATGATCGGGCTTGAGTCGATTTTTGGGTAATTTTAAAATTTTTCAAGGGTTTCCGACACTGTGTTGTGTGTGCTATGTCCATATTCGAGTGATGGCCACCTTATTAGGGCCCCGAACGTGTGCATTTCGGTTTGATTTTATCTTGAGAATAGAGTCTATTAATTTCACGTGAAGCTACACTTGGTGCACAATTTGATTACTATTACATCTCATATCACTGGTCTCGAGACGAAATAAAAAGGTTTACCTAGGTAGGACACGGGATGACGGTTATGGCGTCTCTTTGACCCTACCAAAGCCAAATAAGCCTTGTCCCGAACATTAGACCTTCGTAGCCCCTCTCAGCCTTGATAGAATGGCCTGACCACCATTCGCCTATAGCCGTTTTGTTACTTAGTCAGAAACCTACCTTGAGCCTTAATTATTGTCACATTCCCTTCATTTACACCTTACGAGTGGACTTAGTCTTTTGTTAGGCCACACTTGCCAAGGCAAGTGTGGGGTGGGGGAAATGATATTGTGATGGGTTGGTGTTTTCTTGGTTTGGAGCTATAAGAAGAAGAGGAGCTCATTTGGGCTTAGTGTTTGGGTTGGCGCAAAAAGAAAAGAAAAATCTGTGAAATTCTTCACTTTAAAAAAAAAACAGAAAAATAAAAGAGAACTCAATCAATCAAAGTTCAAAATAAATTAGGAATTTCTCAATGAATAAGTGTTTGGAGTTTATAAAATCAAAGTGTTGAGCTCAAAAGTGATTTTTATGATGTTGGGGTTGGGATAGTGGGATAGGTGCTAATGTATTCGACCTCACCTTATGAAACTTGAAACATAGTTGAATTAGGCAATGGGTTCGGATATGTTAGTATCCTATGGTTCCCAAAGTTTTATACTAATCAAAAAGGAGTTTGGGTGGTTTGTATGGTAGAGATAAGTTGGTACACTTGTTGATTAGGTTCACTCGTACTTCTCTTTCTACAGTTCCCAAATTACCCTTTTCGATTAACCGGAATTACCCTAGCCTAACGTTATAACCCTTCAAGTCCTACCCGATTGTGTCCAAACTTAGTGACCTTGATTAGTGGAAAGGGTGGCAGACCTTTGGTCGGGATTCAAGCCCCGACAATCATTTTGAACACTTGGATGTAGCTCGGCACCACACACACTCTATTCTTTTGATAATGTTGCACCGGTGTGTGTATGTTCATTTGTCTTACTTTGTGGTTACCTCGAGGGTGTGGATAGTAGCACCTACGTCACAATGTTGAATCCCTTGGTTTGTTTTAAAATGCCTAGTTTACTCGAGGGCGAGCAAAGGCTAAGTGTGGGGTGGTTGATGGGAGTCAACTTTACGTGACTCCGGTGCATTAATTACCCCCGTTTACCACACATTCAGCACATTTTTGGGTAAATTAGACCGTTTTCGAGGTAATATCGTGAGCTTATGGCACGGGGAATGAATCCGTCACCTTGATGGATTATTACCCCTTATTTGTTGATATTAACCCCATTCCCGAGCACGTTTATCCTCCGGAATTGTTTGGATGTTTGTGGTTGTTTATGATATTGAAGGGTATTGGTGTCTCGAGGACCCGGAAGGTGATGATTTGTGGTGAAAAAGCATGATCGAGGCAAGACGAGGGCCCAAAAAGGAAGAAAAATGAAGATTTGGGGAAACAGGGGTTCAAACGCGCGTTTGAACCCTCCAAACGTGCGTTCCAGAAGTCCAGATTTGATTCAGAGTTGAAGCCCTCAAAACGCGCGTTTGAAATCACCTTAAACGCGTGTTTGAAACTTCTGAACGCACGTTCCAAGTCATCCAAACGCGCGTTCCAGATGAAGAACAGTCAAGTCCCTGCCCAGAATTTATGCGAAACGCGCGTTTCAACTAAGCGAAACGCGCGTTTGAAGATTCCAAACACCCGTTCCAGCCTCCAAACGCGCGTTTGGACCGATTTTTCAGCAGATTTTTCCTCCACCTATAAATACCCCCCTTAGACTATTTCTTGGGAGAGCTAGCTTTTCTTAGCAAAACTATACCCATTTTCTTGCTCGAATTTTGTAATAGCTTAGAATACCTTCTCTTAGTGTAAATCAACAACATCTTAGCTTAATATTTCCATTTCTTAGCATAGATTTTCATTCCAAACACTAAGAGACCACCTTTTAATTACTTCTTTATTTTGTACTTTTTGGATCTCAACTCGAATTTCTGCAATTTTATGGTATATTTCTCTTCTCTTTTACTTGTTATGGCTCTTATTTACTGTTTTGTGCATGTTTTGATTAGTATAATGAGTAGCTAAACACCTACATAGTCGAATCTTGTGAAATTTGGTGAAATCACCCTTTGGGTGATGAAATTGGGAGTGGGTAGTGCTTTTTATTGTTGTATCTTGCATGTTTCATGTCTTAGAACTCGTTATAACGGATTTGGGCTAGATTGATCACCTAGGTCAAAATCACACACATCAATCTTGAGAGTTGTTCAGATAGAGGGGTGTGGGAAAAGGGTTCTAGGATCGCATTGTAGCGCGGGTTACTCGTTTTTAATGTTTAAATGGCTCTCGTGCATAATTGTCTTGTGAATGAATCTCTCTTCGGGAAGGTTAGTTGACTTGGCATAAGGTGTTGGGGAAGAGTTGTTCAGACCTTAGCACCGGGATTAGGAGTACGTACCCGTGAAATTGAATGTAAGAGTCTGTTCGTTGTTTCACACTCCCGGTTTTGTCATTCCTTAGGGTGAAACTAGCTATTTTGATCATGGTTCGGCTATGTCTCTTTAACTATCTCTAAAACCTAGTAGTTTAATCTTCTTTCTTTCTTTTTATCTTTAGACTTGTTAGTTAGAATCAGTTAGTGTCGTTGTAGTAAACAAAACCTTAAGAAATTGATCACCTAGACTAAGCATCACGTTCACTTTGGTACTTGCAAACACGATTCCTTTGGGTTCGACCTCGTACTCCTGTAGCTATTCTAGCAATCGACCCGGTACACTGCCGGTTAGAGAGTTAGTTTACCCACGGTTTCGAGTCTTTATAAATTGTTTTTGTTGGGTGGATTTTAGCTCAATCAATTACCAAAGGAAGAGTGTACAAAAACACAATGCTGATAAAAAAAGCACAAAATAAATGCAAAGAGAGTTAATACAGAGGCTTAAAAAACAAGGTCTCACAGAATTCCCAATGTCAATTCACAAAAAAAAAAAAAACAACAGGTGTCCCTGTATGAAATCAGGTGTCACTGCATAAAATCAGGTGTCACTGCATAAAAAATCAATTGTAACTATAAATAAAACATACCATTCGCACCAACCTTCCTAGTTGCAGCCAACAAATGACCATTCATATCAAACTTCAAATGTGCACCGTCGAGAAACAACACTGGTCGACAATACTTGAACCCACGAATACAAGCATCAAAGGCAATAAACATCTAATGAAAACGTTGAGATTCAGGATGCACCTCAAAAAATGCAACAGAACCAGGATTCGTTTCACGCACACTAGTAACATACCCTGGTAAACTTTTGAATGAGGTTTCAACATCACCATATAACGAATCCCCAGCTTTTTTACCAGCAGACCAAGCAACATCATAAGAAGTAGGATTCTTATAATCAGTGGCTGTCGCAAGTCACAGATCTGTTGCAAAAAAACTTGGGTCATCGCGAACCTTAGAAACAATCAACTTTGAATGAAGATTAGAAGTCATACGACGATCTCGGCCAAAAGATCTGGAAGATGTACCACAAGTATTAACATTTCTCAATACATTTACATAAAAGAATCCATTTGATTTCCATTTCGAAGCATGCACATTCCAACCACAGTTTGCTTATCCTTCTTTGCAAAGATAGCATAAATCATCTTATTATCATTCTTCGTGTAAAGGTACTTAAAACCAGTTTCCATAGACAGTCTCTGTAAGCAATCCTAAATTCACCAACACCACCAACAAGACCTTTGTCTTCCCTGATTAATATTTTAATTATTATCATTCGAAGATGTAGAAGAAGATAATAGACAAACTTCATCATCAACATTATCCTCCACTCCAACACAGCTACCACCATTGTAAGAGGATGAAGAACCAATCACACCAGTGCCCACAACCTCCACATTAATGTGCTTAGCACTATAAGATTCAGCAACAAATCATGGCATGCACATCATCATCAGAGCATAACAGCCACTTCGGATTATTAGGAGACAAATAATAACCGATTTGAAATTCTATCAACGATAGACTTAAAGGTAGTATTAGGTGTCATAGTCACAACACATGTCTCTTCTTTGTAGGTGCACATAAGATCAACATTGTAATCCTGGAGAAAAATAAACCATACAAAATATGAATGCAAGTAAGAAAAAAAGAAAGTCACGGCATAACTAATACCATGTCACTGCGTTGACCACATCCCCTAAATATTAATTCCAAGTCAAATTACACTTCAATCACTACAAATATTCTTCAAAACAATTCTGATATGTGATGGCGGTTAAAATAGTCTATCCTACGTCATCAACATTCTATCCATTATGAGCTAAAAATAGTTGTTTGGACCTATAAATATGAACCATTTGAGTTGAATAGCATATGTCGGGTTCGTGAGTCGAGAAATCTGCACTTAGCGTCTATTTTCCCTATTTCGATATTATTTAGTGCATTATTTGATGATTTTCAGGATACAAAATATTGGACTGAGCATCATGGACGAATCTAGAGTGGACTGAACGAAAGGAATGGGCCTAGGGTATTCCAGAACCTTCCAAGTTAAGTCGGCTGAGGAATAAAGACAAAAATACCCCCGATTTACCGAGGAGGGCCGCCGACTTACCGAGGCTCGAGATCCTTCCGATACGTTTTTTCTTGGACGAGGGGTAGAACTAGGTGTTTCTAAGTTGGTTTAGTTAGCTATAAATAAGAGGCTTTGCCTCAGAACTCCATGTACCCAAATTATTCAAGGCAAATTATGCAATAATAGTTCGTTGTTCTTTATTTTATTTATTTTATGAGTTCTTGTCGGAGAGACGACGGAGTCGCCGCTCCGAGATAGATCTACGCTCATCTTTGAGGGTATGATTTTCTGTCTTTTCCATGATGTAGATCTGTCAATGTTCTATTCGACTAGTATGATTTAATTGCTTATTTAGTTTAATTATGTAATAGTTAGTTTATTTTACCCCATGTGTTATAGATCTGATTCGTTGGTGAAGAAATCATGAAATAGTAGTTGCGTTCTTCAGATCTGCGACGGTCTATATCGCTAGATCTGAAAACCTAGTAAATTACTAATTCATGATAATCGGCGCCAGCTACGTTGATCGATAGATTTAATTTACATTTTAGAAGCCTGATCAACTATTTGCATGTCATCATAAACTAGCATGAAATATGAATAGTGAAGTGCTATGTTTGGACATTATCTTGAATGGACCCTAAGAACGTGCTGATCAATGTTGACAGTTGTCTAGGTGGGTTTTGCTGTATGAGTTAGTGCTCAATATCGACAGCTCTAGTTCTTTATGCGTATGGGCTATTACGGACCAATTAAGGAGGGTAGCTTGCGTATAGATTGTCTACTACTATTGTCGGAGTGGAAAACTCACCAATGGAGAGAACTGTTGCATTTGTGGGGGGAGTAACTAATTACTCATAATTGAACTAACACATTAGAAACTCATTTTGCTTCGTGTGAACTAGCGTAACCTTGTTAGTTTGAGGAACCAAATTTACTACTGTCTATATTATAGTTGGTCGTAGACCATTATCGTGACAAGTTCAATCTTGATAATTAGACGTTCTTACGAGTCTCTGTGGGATCGACTTTGACTCGCCATTACTCTACTACTATAGACCTAGTCCTAATGATAGTAAGTGTTTTGCACGTGATCAATATGTTAATCCATTACCTAAATTGTCAATCAATAACCTCATATATCAGTACAAAGACATTATATCACAATACACACCAAAAGTCACTACATAAAATCAAATTTCAATACATTTATTACAAGATTTATTCAGCAACACTTATATATATGTGCCTAATGGTGAATAAATCACATAATACATCAATGCACAAAACAATAGACTAACAATACTAATAATAAATGTCAATGAATGAAACATGTCACTGCATTAAAAGCAACAAATAAACACTCATCGACACTCAAAATGACCGTATTTAGAATTCAATCACAGTTCATGTAAAGTACATTCACGGAATTACAATCAAAAACATCAACTTAACATAAAAGTAATAGATGTACTCATTCCAAATCAAAGTACACTTCATATATGACAATAATCATTCAACATAATGATCATATATTCAAAACAATGATCATATTCACTGAATCAAAAATAACACATCAATAATCTTCTATATAAATCATTAATTTGTGCTAATCTGTTTAGTCATAGCATAATGTATAGGATTTACTAAAGTCTGATAATTGTATAGGTTACATCAGACAAGCACTGTAATAGTTATAGTATCGTGAAACTGAAAACTGGAAGTTATTTAGAAAACTGGACATCGTCAAGATAAACAAACTGACAAACTGACTCACACTACACCAATATGGAACTGAAGAAAAAGAGTGTGCTGAGGGACACAAACTCGGTTGGCTTATCTAGAAGATTGAAGAACTGAGGGTTCAAACTCAGTTGATGAAGAACTGAGGGTCACAGACTCAGTTATAGAAGATTGAAGAACTGAGGGTTCAAACTCAGTTTACATGTTGAGACTGTAAAGTTAGAATTCAGGCAAGTTTGTGGTGACCTGAACTGACTTTATGGATCTTGTATAAAGACCTAAGAGTCATAAGGACAATGAACTCTTAGATAATTTATTTGGAAAAGGTGTATTCTAATTAAGTCAATAATAATCAGATGAAAAGCTGGGGTACTGATATTTGAAGAAGAGCAAAATCTCAGTCAATGCTCCAAGTCAGTCAAGAAACTGACAACTGAAATACTCAGTATAAAACTGATCAGGAAACTCAGTTTTATAAGTCAGTCATCCACCAAAACTGATAGTACAGTCAAACGTTGTAAAGGAAGCAATGTTATTGGATGAAATACTGACACATCAGAACGGTCATAAAATATAGCCGTTACAAGATAACCGTTGAAACAATTCAAATTCAAAGTAAAAGAACATTGGACCTTACACTATAAATAGAGGACTTTGCACCAAAGATTAAAAATAAGAACACAAGAAGATAGAACACTATCTAGATCAACAAGCATTTTTGTGTGCACTAGTCTCGTTCATTTGAATTGCTATCATCTCTGTGCTAACAAGATCATAGCTAGAAATCTTCCAAGTGTTCAAGCTACACAAGATTTATCAAGAATCATACACTTAGAAGAACCACATACAAGAATCAATTTATTGATTCTCAACCCAACTTTGATTCTTAATCAAAGGTTCAGACTGTGAAGCAAACCGGGAAGGTTTTTCCAAGGACAGTTGTCATAGCAGTCGGGTAGACTGTGTTTGTGGTGGTAGCTGGTGAAGAGGCATACGTAACCCTTCAAGGACCAGTGTTCAAGCAATTGAAAAGCAGCAATTCTACCTGTTCTACAACTATTTATATAGTGAAGCTAGGATTAGCCAAGGACTATTGTTTAGGACTTTTTGTAACAACTCACCTCAAGAAGTTCTAGTGGAATTTTCCTCCTACCCTACAAGGGAAGAGAGCACGACAGGATTACACCACCTGGAACCTCTATAACTCTTTTTTCATTTACTTTATGCATTTACAATACACATTTATTTATTGCAGCATTTATATTGTTTACACAACATACTGAGAACTGATTGTTACACAACTCACAACTCACAAACTGACATTCACTACAATTTAGTTTAGCACACTCAGCTTTCGCATAGAATAACAAGATCAAGAAAAAGGCTAGAATTATATTCGCTGCCGGTTGACTCAGTTTTGCTCAAGTCAGTTTGACTTAAACTCAGGTCAGTCAGCTTAACTCCACACAAGTTATAATTGAACCTTAATCTGTTTAAAATCCAGTTTTTAGGGACAAGTTTATTCACCCCCCCTCTAAACTTGTGGTAGCCTTTCCAATGGACCAACAATTGGTATCGGAGCAGTGTTTCTTTAACAAGCCGTTGTTAAAAGCTCATTTGCTCTAAATCTCCTCTAGTTGTTCTCATTAGAAAGCTCAGTTTCTAGTTTTTGTATAATCAGTTTTCACTCACGCACAATGGATAACAATCAGTATGCAAGACAGATTCTTATGTGCCATATGGATAGGTTTGACGAATACAAACGTTGTATGCAGGCTTTTCTAGCTGCTACTCATGACGAGATGATGGACGTGCTCACTGATGGACCAATTCAGATCACTCACATGCAAACTGTTGGTGAAGATCATGTTCGAGTTCCAAAGCCCAAGGCTGAATGGGCTAGTGATGATCGCAAGCGAAACAATCTCAACAATGTTGCTATGGACATTATCCTCAGAACCCTTAACAGGAACATGTATTTGAAGGTGAAAGACTACACAACTGCTAAGGAAATATGGGACAAACTTCAGTTAGTTTGTGAAGGAACTGACTCAATCAAGGAGAACAAAATCTCAGTTGCAAAGCAGAAGTTTGAGAATTTCAAGATGAAATCTGGAGAAACCATTGACCAAATAGAGATAAGATTCAGTGCTATCATGGATGAATTAGATCTACTCAAGATTGAATACACAAAGAAAGTAATAAATACAAGAATCATGAAGGCCTTGCCAATGTGTTGGATGATGAAGGTCACTGCTATGGAAGAATCTAGAAGACTTGATATAGAAGACTCCTTCAAAATCTTCTGAGATTTAAAAGCATATGAATTTAGTGAAGATTTTACAAGCACAGCTGCAATAATCAAAGCTCTGGAAGATCCAAAGACCACAACACTTGCAGTAACATCAAATGACTCTCAAGAAGCATCCACAAACAATCTTCAACAGTGGGATGAAATGGAGGAACAAATGGCACTCATGATGAGTAGAATCAGAAGGATGAAGAATGGTCATCCTATAACTCAGAAGTTTATCAAGAAGACTCCTAAAAAGAGAAAAGATGATGAGTATCTTTGTTTCAAATGCAAGAAACCTGGACATTATAAAGTTGAATGCCCAGAACTAAATGCAAAGAAGACTCAGCAAAGAAGAACCAGCAGAAAAGCATTATTAGCTGGAGATGAGTATGACTACGAAGCTGTTATAAAAAGATTATCTGATGACACAGCTTTAATGGCACACATGGAATATTCCAATGAGGTATGTGAATCAAATTCTAAATACAGCTCAGCTCAGATTTCCAAGCAAAATGCTTGTTCTTCAATAGCCGATTCCAATCCAAAGAACTCAGAATTAGAAGAAACTCTTGACAAATTTATGAGTCAGCATATCACCATACAAGTTGGTTATGAATCAGTGAAAGCTGAGAAAGAAGCTATAATTCTAGAAGTCAAAAGATTGAATGATGAACTGAACACGTTAAGACCAATCGGAACGGATAAAAGAAAGAATCGGTGTCAGTCTTCTGCATCAGCAGCGAAGAAGAATCGAATCTTTTGCTCAATCTAGTTCAGCAACTGGATTCAAATCAGGCAAGCCATATGGAGATAGAACTGGCTTAGGATTTGACACACAACAAACTTCGAAAGGAGGAACGAGTAAGGTAACTGAACCTAATACCAAAACTGGTGTTAAGTTTGTAGCTGAACAATGTCCTCAAACTAAGAAGCATACTGAACCGGTGAAACAAGTTCAACGTGAATCAGATCAGTCTCAGTGTCAGTTTTCAAAGACGTCAGCTGTAAATAGCAACAGGGTCAACCAAAAGGGTCAACTAGCTGTACATCCTGAAAATCGAAAAGGTAGATCAACTGCTGAATCTACTAAAGCTGATCAGGCCATGAACAAGAAAAACTTCAGTCAAAGTAAATCCAAGAATATCAATTATTCAAAGATTCACAAAGTCAGGGGGAAAGGCAGATTATTTCCAACTGATGATGACTGGAATTTCTCTGAGTCAACTATTAAAATTGATAAAAGCAATTATTTCAGACAGAAAACTTATCACAAGTTTCAGTCCAAAAGTCAGCAGAGGAATCACTTCACCCCTCAGCCGAAACCTCCGTACCAAGTTCAGCACAGACCTCAGTACAAAAGAAATGACGGTTATTAGTCAAGTGTTAATAATAGAAAACATCATGGAAATCAGTTTCAGTCAAAGGATCTGAGAGATCATATAAATAAGACACAGTCCAAGCATAGATACTATGGGAGTGTGGCTTACATATATGCAAACAAGTGAAACTATATCCGAAGGATACATAAAGGATATATTCCCAAGGTTGTACTGACAACTGACCCCCATGGACCCAAACAGAGTTGGGTACTTAAAAATGTTTAATTTATTTTGTAGGAAATATGGTACTTTGACAGTGGTTGATCAAGACACATGACAAAGAGCAAAGACTGTCTAAGTAACTTTATTGCCAAGGATGGACCAAAGGTTAACTTTGGAAGTAAAGACAAACATGGATTCACCAATGGTTATGGTTCCTTGATCAGAAATGGACTTACAATCAAGAATGTATCTTATGTAGAAGGATTGCATTACAATCTACTCAGCACCAGTCAATTCTGTGATATGGGATACAAAGTTACTTTAGATAAAGATTTTTTCATTGTCATCAGCGAAACAGCATTTCAAGTTGTTTTAGCCGGAAGAAGTAAATAGAATATGTATGTTGTAGATTGGTCTACAACAGTTGCAGAAACTTGTTTACTTGTGCATACTAAATCAGAAATCAGCTGGTTATGGCATAAGAAACTGAGTCATCTAAACTTTGATGACATCAACAACCTTGTCAAGAAATAGTTAGTCATTGGACTACCAGAAATCTCATACAAGAAGGATAGCTTATGTGATGCTTGTCAGCAAGGAAAGCAAACAAAAGTTAGTTTCAAGATTAAATCTCAACATTCAACAACCAGAGTCCTAGAGCTACTACATATGGACTTATTTGGACCTATTACACCAATCAGTATTAGTGGAAAGAAGTATACATTGGTGGTGGTAGAAGATTTTTCAAGATACACATGGGTTGTCTTCTTAACCAAGAAAAGTGAAACCAAGCAAATACTTACAGAACAACTCAAAAGGCTTCAAAATCAGAAAAGTCTATCAGTTGTGAAGTTAAGATCAGATAAAGAAACTGAATTCCTTAACAAAATGATTATTGAATATTGTGAAGAAAATGGTGTTTTACATCAACTTGCCACCACAACAACACCTCAACAGAATGGTGTAGCTGAAAGAAGAAATAGAACACTCAAAGAAGCAAGAAGGACTATGATCTGTGAAGCAAAAGTGCCTGAAAGATATTGGGCAAAAGCAGTCAACACAACTTTCTATACACAGACCAGAGCTCTCATGAATAAAAGGCATGAGAAGACTCCTTATGAAATTTGGAATGGAAGAAAGCCAAATTTTTCTTACTTTCATGCTTTTGGCAGCAAGTGTTTCATACATAATAATGGAAAATATCAACTTCATGTTTTTCGGCCCAAAGCTGATGAAGGAATTTTTCTGGGATATTCTAGTGTCAGCAAAGTATTTAGAGTACTAAATAAAAGGAAACTCAAGCATGAGGAATCAATACATGTGGTATTTGATGAACCAAATTTTCCTGGTGAAATAACTGAAGACAGACCAGAACCAGTTTCTCAGTCTCAGTTACCAGTCTTGCCAGAATCAGTTTTGTTGACATTGGAAAACTAAGGATTTCAGAATCTTCAGATCAAGCTCAGTCTTAGTTTCCAACTACTCAACAACCTACACCTAAACAACATGATTTTGAATTAGTTGAAGAAAATCAAGAACCAGTTCATGAAGAACCAGTTGAACAAAATGTAGATCCCTTGATGCAAGCCCCAGTACATCAATGGATAAGGGATCACCCCGAAGAACAAGTAATTGGTGATACTCCAGCTGGTGTTTGAACAAGACATCAACTAGATGCAATGATTCCATGCTTTCTATCTCAATCTGAACCTAAAGAGATAGAAGAAGCCTTACACTACTACAAAAATGCATAAAGATCACGGTTTTTAAGTGTGATATATTTACATTAGTCACGGCTTCCAAAGTGTGGCATATTGAGGTGTGACATAAAGTATTCTAACTCAATCACAGTTACAAACTGTGATCTATTATAATAATTATCACACTTAAAACTCGTGATCTATTATAGTTGGAATCACACTTAAAAACCGTAATCTATTATAATTTCATCACATTTAAAAACTGTGATCTATTATAGTAGTTATCATAGTTAAAAACCGTGATCTATTATAGTTGTTATCACACTTAAAAACCGAGATCTATTACTGACGATACCGGGTTACGCACCTCGAGATACAGTCATCGAGTAGGTCCTACAGTATGTACACGTGTTAAGGAATGCATGCCAGTTAAGGCCAGCAAGTCGAACGATCGACTTGGAAGCCATGGCAAGCATGTCGACCCTCGAGACCAAGGCAAGGCCAGAGACCCGAGGGTACGAGGATCGACTTACTAGCAGTGTAGGACAATGAGTCTAGGGTCGATCACCGCAAGTCGGCAGTATCGACACCGAGGACAGTGTCCGCGCCAGCTGTCCAGGCCCACCCACAGCGATAGCTTGGGCAAGGGTCAAGGCCCATTTAAGGGTAAAGATGACAATAACACAAGCCGACTTCACCTTAGGGTTTAAGCAAGTATTGTCATTATAAATACCCCCAATCCAGGAACTACGTACGGCTTGATTCCTGGACATATAACAGGATACGTAGGCAATCTAAGAATACCACTTAGATGCAGCCATAAACACACCCACGCCCCTCTTTATTCTTGAGCTAGGGTTCTTGGTTATTCATCATTCATAGAAGAATAACCCGGATCTTAATAGGTGACTAATTTGTCATCGTCATTGGCGCTAGAAGGAGGGCCCTTCAATCGTTGAATACGCCGAGAACATGCCGCCCAAGGATAAACCACCCAGAAGAACCACTTCCAAGAACACAGATCCGCAAAATCTGCAGTTAGAAGAAGAAGTGGGCATGGAAGCGCAGGGTCAGAAAGAGCCAAACCTGGAACCGATCCAGGAAAATCCCTTGAAGCAGACGCAAGATCTAGCCCCAGAACAGCAATTGTTGGTGGATCAATTGGCAGGTCAAGACATCAACGCTCTACAAAAGATCATGCAAGAAGTCCTCAGCAGACAAAATCCTCAGCAAAAACAGGCTGAAGGAGGTTTAAATATAAACATGCCTAAACCTAACCCAGCCCAGTTTCAGGAGATCAGCGCGTCCTCTAGCTCTGTTGAAAAACGGAGGAAGGAAATTCATCAGAAGCATCAAAGGGATGCAGAGGATAGCGCCAGACGCGAGTTAGACGTGATTCTGGGAAAAGACAAGGTTTCATTGTCCTTAGAATCTCCTTTCACTAAGGAGATTGAAAGCTTTCCTAGACCCAAGGGGTTTAAGATTCCAAAGATAGAGCCTTACGATGGCACCACCGATCCGGAGGACCATTTACATAGGTATCTATCGCAGATGAGGTTAGATGGGGCGCCAGACGAGATGCGGTGCCGGGCATTCGAGACTCTGCTCGTAGGTCGAGCCAGAGAGTGGTTTACAAAGTTGAGGCCCGGGTCGATCTCCGGTTTTCCATGTTGGCCGAAAGTTCAGAGACGCCTTTATCGTCAACAAAAAGTTCCAGTTAAGTGAGACGCACCTCATGAACATGAGGCAGCTTAGAGACGAAACGGTGTTAGAATATTTAAGACGGTTCAATATCGAAGCAATGCAAGTAAAGGACCCTCAAGACAGGACTTCGATCACTTCGTTTGTAGGGGGCTTGAGGAATACCAAGTTATACGAAAAGTTGAGTAGAACTCTCCCGAGAACTATGGACGAGTGTGTGAACGTGGTCCACGAGATTTTGTCAAGGCGAAGAGGTAGTGTGCAGACACACCCAAGCCGAATGGATGGATCCAAGGAAAGAGAGTCGAGGGTCGGGAAAGAGTCAACCTCGACAGCATGAAGCCGAGAGGAAAGCTTCTGTTTGGGACCGAGTCGATAAACCTTCTGTGTTTAATCGAGTTGAAGCACCTGTCTCGGATCGGTCAGAGAAAAAAGGAAAGAAAGATAAAGACTTTGTCCATCTCAACCGATCGAGATCAGAGATACTGTCCATCATGGTATCAAAGAACCTAGCAAAGAGGCCTCCACCGATCAAGAAACCTCGAGAGAGGCGGAGGTCAAACAAGTTTTGTGACTTCCATGAGGACATAGGCCATGCAACTGATGACTGCATGGATTTGAAGAGAGACATCGAAGCCTGCATCCAAGAAGGCCAGCTGGATGAGGTTATCGACAAAACTCATTATACAGAGCCCAAGGGGCATAGAAACAGTAAGAGAAAGAATCCCGACCAAGATGGATATCGAGGAAGAGATCATCAGAGACGACGAGATCGATCTCCAGATGCTGATAGAGATAACCATGGTCGGGATAGATATGAAGACAACCGGCCGAACAATTATGTTAACACCATATTTGGGCCGGGGGAAACGGAAAAAGAGCGAGCCAGTCAAGGGTCGGAAGACAGCTCGAGATATGGAAAGCAACAAAGACTTTCGACGGAGGTCGGGTATGGGCCGAGAGATGACGTTCCCAAGTCGAGGAATCACAGCGAAGGACTAGTGATAGAGGCAGTGATAAGTCGCACCAGGGTGTCGAGGGTATGCATCGACAATGGCAGCGCAGTTAACATCCTATATTACTCAGCCTTCCAAGGAATGAAGTTGAAAGATAAAGACTTGATCCCTATAGCCTCCCCACTGTTTGGGTTCACAGGGCAGGCAGTCCACCCGTTGGGATCCATAAAGCTATTGACGACAGTAGGAGATGGGGAGAGAGGGAGGACGTTCGAGTTGAGCTATGTGGTCGTGAAAGCCCCATCCGCGTACAATGTAATCTTAGGGCGACCTGCCCTCTTCGAGTTACGAGCCATCATTTCGACATACCATAACAGTATGAAGTTCCCAACTCGAAATGGTTCTCACGAGGTCAAAGGGGATATTGAAGTCGCCAGGAGTTGCAATTCAATTATTATGAATGGAAATCTGGCAGTCCAACAAGTCCTTATCGAAGAACTGATCCCAGAGGAAGAGGAAGATAAATCCTGGGCTTCAAACGAGGCAGTCGAAAATGTTGACCTATGGGGGGGAGCAGAAGAGCAAAATGTCCAAGTCGGGGTTTGGATACCGACTCAGGAAAAACAATCATTGATCGACTTGTTGACGGAATTCCGAGATGTTTTTGCATGGAAAGCTTCAGATATGCCCGGTCTTCCAACGGATATCGCGATTCACAAGCTCGAAGTTGACCAGGCCAAAAGGCCAACCAGACAGAAGAAAAGAAATTTCGCATCAGACCGGTTGGAAGCCATCGAGTCTGAAGTCGGTAAGCTGTTAGCGGCCAACATAGTAAAAGAGGTGTTATATCCTGATTGGCTGGCTAATCCAGTATTAGTGAAAAAACCAGATGGCAGTTGGCGCATGTGTGTGGACTTCACCGATCTGAATAAGGCCTGTCCAAAGGACTCTTACCCATTACCCAAAATCGACAGGTTAGTGGACTCGACCATCGGTTTTGAGGTATTTGCCTTTTTAGATGCGTACAAGGGGTACCACCAGATTTTAATGGATCCTCGAGATGCAGACAAGACGGCGTTCATCACAGAGTTTGGCACCTTCTGTTATGTAACCATGCCATTCGGACTTAAGAATGCCGGAGCTACATACCAGAGGGCAGTCAATAAATTTTTTGCAAAACAGATCGGCAGAAACATGGAGGTATACGTGGATGACTTGCTCATTAAAATCCGATCATTGAAGCAGTTTCTAATCGATGCACGAGAGGTGTTCGAGGTGCTGAGAGATACGCAAATGAAATTGAATCCTAAGAAGTGCACCTTCGGGGTACGGTCAGGCAAATTTCTAGGATACATGATATCGAGGGACGGGATTCGAGCTAATCCGGACAAGATTGACATGTTAAAGAATATGCCAGCCCCTTGAAATACAAAAGAAGTATAGAGACTCACAGGTCGAATGGCGGCACTAAACCGATTCTTATCTCGATCAGCTCAGCGAGCATTGCCCTTTTTCAAGATTCTCCGAAAGGCCAGTCCTTTCCAATGGGATGATGAATGTCAGACAGCCTTCGAAGAGTTAAAAACATATCTGTCAGAGTTACCTACCCTCACCTCACCTCGAGAGGGGGAAAGATTGTTGGTTTACTTATCGGTATGCGAGGAAGCAGTGAGTGCGGTCTTGGTCCGAGAGGGGGACAAGGGCCAGGTGCCCATATACTTTGTGAGCAAAGCATTACACGGTCCCGAGGTCGATACTCACCAGCTGAAAAGCTCGCACTAGCCTTGGTACACGCCTCGAGAAAACTCAGACCCTATTTCCAAGCCCATCCGATCTTGGTAGTCACAGACCAACCACTCAAGCAAATACTTGCGAAACCAGACACATCGGGTCGACTTGCGAAGTGGGTAATTGAAATGGCGCAGTACGATATAGACTTCACTCCCCGAACCGCAATTAAAGCTCAGGCCTTGGCAGACTTTTTAGCGGAAGGTATTTCAGTGCGAATCGACCAGGAAAAACAGAGTCACGAAGTCAAGAGGATTCTACACGTTGATGGGGCATCGAATAAAGAAGGAGCCGGAGCAGGTCTGTTGCTAGTCAGCCCGAAAGGAGAAGAGTTTCCTTATGCTCTCCGATTCGACTTCAAGGCAAC
Organism: Gentiana straminea; assembly: GCA_036785695.1. Lineage (NCBI taxonomy): Eukaryota > Viridiplantae > Streptophyta > Magnoliopsida > Gentianales > Gentianaceae > Gentiana > Gentiana straminea. The sequence continues at coordinate 3,877,598 of JAVUPR010000224.1, read as the reverse complement.
TAACAACGAGGCCGAATATGAAGCAATGATAACCGGATTGAAACTTGCTCTGAAGCTGGGGGTCGAAGATCTGACGGTTTATAGTGACTCTCAGCTGGTCGTTAATCATGTGAAAGGGGAGTACGAGGCCAAGGAAGAGACAATGAAGAATTACTTACGAGTCGTTCAAGACCTTAAAGCAAAATTCAATTCGATACAGATCGAGCAGGTACCTCGAAGTCAGAATAAGAGGGCCGATGCACTCTCAAAGCTCGCCTCGAATTCGTCTCGAGTAAAAAAGTTCGGTGGAATTGCTAAGTAACGAAGTTATGAAGAGAAGGAAGCCCGGCCGATCACTCAGCAGGCCACATGGATGGACTCGATTGTTCTATACCTAAGGGACGAGATTCTACCGAATGACAAGGTACAGTCGAGAAAGATCAGGCTTCAGTCGGCAAGGTACGCATTTTTCATTGACATACTTTATCGAAAATCTTTCACAAGTCCATGGTTGAGATGTGTGTCAGAGTCGGAAGGCAAGTATATTCTTGAAGAGATTCATAAAGGGGCCTGTGGGAAACCATTGTGGAGCAAGAATGTTACCTCGGAAAAGCAAGTTAGCTGGATACTACTGGCCCTCAATGCAACGAGATGCGAATAGCTTAGTTCAGAGGTGTAACTCATGTCAAGTTCACGACAACATCTCCCATCAACAAGCGCAAGAAATGAACGTTATCTCGTCGGCTTGGCCGTTCGATATATGGGGAGTCGATATAGTAGGTCCTTTACCTCGAGCTCCGGAAATAATCGATTTGTGGTGGTCGCGGTAGATTACTTTACCAAGTTGGTAGAAGCCAGGGCTGTACCAGACATCAAAGCAGCCACCATCAAGAAATTTTTGTGGGTCGATATTTTGTGTCGATATGGCATTCCGAAGGTACTGATCTCAGATAATGGAACACAATTCGAAGACCGAAGAGTTCGAGAATGGTTGGCGAGTATCGATCGACCAACACTTTACCTCGGTAGCGCACCCGCGGTGCAAACGGTCGGGTCGAACGGACCAATCGACGAGATCAAACTCGGATTGAAAAAGAGGTTGGAGGAACAAGGTCGAGGCGGGCGGTCCAACTTCCGAGCATCCTGTGGTCATACGGACGGCTCCAAATTCATCGACCGGCGAAACACCTTTCTCCCTAGCTTATGGGTGCGAGGCGATTATCCCCGCCGAAGTCGGAGTCCCTTCTCCTCGAGTTCTGGCGTACAACATCGAAACGAATGAACCCGATGTCCGACAAGAAAAAGACAATCTCGAAGAGAAAAGAGAAATAGCCTCAGCCAGAATGGCAAGGTACAAACAAAAAATCTCTCAATACTACAACGAAAGAGTCAGATATCGATATTTCAAGGTCGGAGATCTAGTTCTCAGAAAAAATGAGGCCAGTAGACAAGAAGAGATGGGCAAGCTAGCCCCGAATTGGGAAGGTCCATACCAAGTTCTAAAGGTTCATCCCAAAGGGTCCTACCAGTTAGGTCGAGCAGACGGAACAACAGTACCCCGACAATGGCATGCAAACAACCTTCGGAAGTATTTTGTTTAAGTGTTAGATCGACTAACTCGTATTTACTTTGATCTTGTGAAACTTGTAATCAGTCCAAGGGACAATTCCAGAGTTATCATAATAAAACGTCTACTTTTGTGTTTATCGTGTTATTAATTCTATTTAACTATAATATTCTAAGTCCAAAGGGACACGAAGTTGAAGTCGAGAATTCAAAAAATTGAGCAATCCGATAGGCGGAACTCGAGACCAAGCCAGAAGCCAAGTTAGCCCAAGAGGAGACAAAGCTAAGGCAGGGTCTAAGATTCGCATAGTCGGAACTCGGGACCAAGCCAGAAGCCAAGTTAGCCCACGAGGCGACAGAGCTAAGGCAGAGTCTAGATTCGCATGGTCGGGTCAATGTCCGAGTCTGAAGCCCAACGACACCTAGGGTCGAATAAGGCAAAGACAAAGGACGGTTCGCAATGTCGGGCCACCGTGTAAGTCGGAAGTCTATACCTACATATGGGGCAATACGACTGAGATAAGCACAGTTCGCAATGTCGGGCTAACCTACCCAAGTCGATACCTAATAAGCCAATTATAGCCGAAAGGCCAAGGCAAAAGGGTCGATTGGGATTCAAATAAATCCTAAGTGTGTTAAGAACCAAAGGTTCAAAACAACACTTGGGGGGCAGAATACTTGAATAAAAGCTAGTAGCGAACAGAGTCATAGACTCGATAAGCGAAAAGCAAATAACAAGTCAAAAGCCAAGAATAAAGGAAAAAAAATAAAATTCCAAAACTGGGCCAGGTCGATAAGACCAACCCACAAAGTATGTTGACTACAAAATGTCATTAAGGATCAAAGTTGTAGATAAAGTTACAATGGAAAGATGTAAAGAGCAAGAAAAACTAAGGAGCAGCATCGAGACTAGAACCAGCATTGCCGGAAGTCGAAGTCGACCCTTGAAGATACTTTGCAGAAAGAGAAACGCCTTCTTGGAACTCTGCAAAGCATTGGTCATAAATCGCCTCAAAGTGGGGGTCGTAAAGCCAAGGCTCTTCAAGCTTTCCTATGTCGACCCCAACCTCGGGATATGCCTTCCGAATCTGATCCACAGCCTTGGTGAACCCACCAATGATGGCCTTGTTCATGATTACGGTTAGGTCATCACTCGCTGCGTCAGACTTCCGATACTCGGCAACAGCGTCGGCTCTAGATTTCTCAATTTGACCAGGGACTTGGCTCAAGTCGAGCTTCAACGCATCCCGTTCTTGTTCTAGGTTCGCAATTCTTTCCTGCTCCCGCCCTAGGGTCTCTTGGACATCTTTCAGAGCTTTTTCCTTCTCCCCGGACGCCTCCAGAGCCTGGGCCAGGTTGTCAGTCGCAGCAGCTAGCTCATTCTCGAGCCTTTTCTTCTCATTGACAGCCTGTGCCCGGAGCTCGTCGAACTGCCCCTCGAGTGCGGCGTAGGCGGCGCTATGGGCGAGCTTTTCAGAGATGAGTTGTCGAATGTGCGTGTTCAGCCCCTCTATTGTTTTCGAAGGCGCATTCAGGCGTCGAGCAACTTCCTTACCCATCAGATAACTCTGCCACAAGAGAAACGCAAGTCATGAGTTTTGAAACCGAGATGACAGGGGGTAAACGGGAATCGAGTAAAAAAAAAAAAAAAACAAGTGACATACCGCTCGGCCCACTTCTCGGAAAGAGTTAAGCAAGGCCTTGTCCTCCATGACGGTATATTCCTCGGCAGATCAGCTCTCGATTGCGAGTCGGAGGGGGGAACCTCAGCAGACTTGGCCCTTCTGGCCCTTTTTTGTTGCTCTCTAAGCAGATCTGCAGGGGACGGCCTCTTCACCCCGGAGGCCTCAACTTCTTCGACTTCGTTTCCCTCTTCGGGGACAACCACAGCATCATCGTCCTCATCCCTCAACGAACCATAGCGGACCGTGAGCTCACCAGAAGTCGATGGGTGTATAGACGTGTCGACAAAGGTACCCTCAGTCGAAGCTACGTTAATAGAAGGTGGATTCCCCTCGACACGGGAAGCGACCTTGTCTCCCCCACCTCTCGCAACTCGAGGAGGAACGGCGGCGAGGGATGGAAGGATTGACAGACCGCCGCAAATTTTCCCACTTTGCAAGACGACAAAAACGAAGAAGTCAATATATGATAATGTAAGTTAAAGAGACAAGACTCTGAGAATAAATCAAAAAGAAAGTGTGAAATCTCCTACAATTTTCTTGATCGACAGCAGGGAGACCAATGCATGGTACGGGTCCGGCCTCTTCGAGATGCGCCAGCTTATAGAGGAGACTTAGGTCCTGGGTGACCACCTCGAACTTAAATCTCTCGAGGGTATGAGCCTCGCTAGGAGCGGCCTCCCGACCCAATTTGTCGTCCAGGCCGTCTCTCGACCTCCACAAGCCAACGTAAGGGTTATTCGTACCATGTCGGAGAAAGAAAAACCTAGGCTTCCAGTTTCCGTGAGATGAGGGTCCTCGAGACACGAACTCACGACGATTGGTGCGCCTCTGAAAAGTGTACCACATCTTATCTGGTGCGCCTCTTCGAGACGCGCCAGCTTATAAAGGAGACTTAGGTCCTGGGTGACCACCTCGAACTTAAATCTCTCGAGGGTATGAGCCTCACTAGGAGCGGCCTCCCGACCCAATTTGTCGTCCGGGCCGTCTCTCGACCTCCACAAGCCAACGTAAGGGTTATTCGTACCATGTCGGAGAAAGAAAAACCTAGGCTTCCGGTTTCCGTGAGATGAGGGTCCTCGAGACACGAACTCACGACGATTGGTGCGCCTCGAAAAGTGTACCACATCTTATCCGGCGGTGCGGCGATTTTGTACCACCACCGGAATAAAGGGATAGTGAAACCGATACACCGCCACCCGGCGGGCAATCAAAAACCCCATTAAAGTCCTTATAGCGTTTGGCCCTAATTGAGATACGCCGATCTCATAATTGTGAAGTATAGCCAGGACGGCTGGACACAAGGGGAATCTAAGCCCACTGGACAACTGGGCCTCATACACCGTACAAAACCCCTCCGGTGCCTCATCGGCGAATTGATGGCGGCCGGACGGGAGCATAATGTCGAATTGGGGGCTAAGAAGCCCGAATTTCTACCGGATTCTGTTGATGTCATCCATGGTCAAGCACGTCAGACATCCCTTAGGACCCTTTCCATCCATTCTAGTGGACATCTTCTTAGGCTCCCTAACCACACCTAAGGGTTGTTCAGGGGATTGCTGGGGGAGAGAATCTGGTTGGATGTTTGAAGGAGTTTGATCACCAGAATGAGACTCCTCTATCCTATCGAAAATGGTTGTACTATTAGACATGGACAGGCTTAAGACAGGAATGGCAGGAAGAAGATGTAGATTGTAGAAAAATGGAGCAAAATTCTTACTTGTTTTTGCAGCCTTGAAGAAGAAATGAGAATGAAAAGATGATAGCGTTTGCGTCGTCTGGACTCCCTTCCTCTTTTTATGCGTTCTGATTGCCAACGTGAAGTGAAAAGACATGATTAGGGGGGTTACTTGCAGTTATAACCCCCTAAAAAACGGACAAATCCAGGATGACGTCACTGGTGTCAGAAAACGAAGCGTCGCGATGGACGGCCACGATTGGCTACGGAAAAGGTGGTAGGTGAAGCGTTCACACTACTTTCCCGCCCAAGTTTTCGTCCAACTCGATGACAAGTTCAAAATAGGCAGATTTGACCTCGGACAACGGAAGTCGCCTCTCTCAAGTACGGGGGCTTATGACGATACCGGGTTACGCACCTCGAGATACGGTCATCGAGTAGGTCCTACGGTATGTACACGTGTTAAGGAATGCATGCCGATTAAGGCCGACAAGTCGAACGATCGACTTGGAAGCCATGGGTAGCAAGCATGTCGACCCTCGAGACCAAGGAAAGGCCGGAGACCCGAGGGTACGAGGATCGACTTACTAGCGATGTAGGACAATGAGTCTAGGGTCGATCACCGCAAGTCGGCGGTATCGACACCGAGGACGGTGTCCGCGCCGGTATCCGAGCCCACCCACGGCGATAGCTTGGGCAAGGGTCAAGGCCCATTTAAGGGTAAAGATGACAATAACACAAGCCGACTTCACCTTAGGGTTTAGGCAAGTATTGTCATTATAAATACCCCCAATCCAGGAACTACGTACGGCTTGATTCCTGGACATATAACAGGATACGTAGGCAATCTAAGAATACCACTTAGATTCAGCCATAAACACACCCACGCCCCTCTTTATTCTTGAGCTAGGGTTCTTGGTTATTCATCATTCATAGAAGAATAACCCGGATCTTAATAGGTGACTAATTTGTCATCGTCAATTACAATTAAAACACATTTAAAAACTGTGATCTATTTTAGTTGTTATCACACTTAAAAACCGTGATCTATTATAATTTAAATCACACCAATAAAAGTGTTTTTTTTTCAAAAACAATATATAAGCAAACATATTTTTTGTCTTTGTTGGGACTCGAACGCGGATACTCCGGATTAACAAGCCACACTTATTACCACTAGACCGATATTTTCTTTCTTCTAATTTTCGACCACACTAAACTAAAATCTCATTATAAAATACCATATTATTTTAATCACAGTCAAAAACTGTGATTGATTGATTTTTTGTCTCATTTTTCCTAAAAACCGTAATAATAAAAATCGTGATATATTTTAGTTGTTATCACACTTAAAAACCGAGATCTACTATAATTTCAACACATTTAAAAGCGTGATCTATTTTAGTTGTTATCACACTTAAAAGCGTGATCTATTATAGTTTTTATCACACTTAAAAACCGAGATCTATTATAATTTCAACACATTTAAAAACTGTGATCTATTTTAGTAGTTGTTATCACTCTTAAAAACCGAGATATATTATAATTTCAATCACACCTAAAAAAGTGTGATCATTCTTTTTTTTCGAAAACGAAATATACGCACACATATCTTTTGATGCCACTCGGACTCGAACCCGGATACTCTGGATTAAGGAACCACACTAATTACCACTAGGCTGATGCCCACTATATTATCATTTTCAACCACACTAATCTAAGATATGATTATAAAATATCATATTTTTTTAATCACAGTTAAAAACCGTGATTGATTGATGTTCTTGTCTCAGTTTTCTTAAAAACCGTGATAATAAAAACTATGATCTATTTTAGTTGTTATCACACTTAAAAACCGAGATCTATTATAATTCAACACATTTAAAAACTGTGATTTATTTTAGTTGTTATCACACTTAAAAATCGTGATCTATTATAGTTGTTATCACACTTAAAAACCGAGATCGATTATAATTTCAACACATTTAAAAGCGTGATCTATTTTAGTAGTTGTTATCACACTTAAAAGCCGAGATCTATTATTATTTCAATCACACCTAAAAAGTGTGATCATTCTTTTTTTTCACACCTAATAACTGTGATAAAAAATTTAAGTGTGATATATATACATTTTACTTGTCTCGGTTCTTTTAAAAGTGTGATCTTATCTTTAGATAAGTGTGATCTATATCTCTTTTCTTATTAGTGGAAATAATTTGTCTCACTTTTTCTATAATTGTGACAAAAATATCATGAATTCAGTCACAGTTTAAAAATGAGAGTAATTGATATAATTTATCTCGCTTTCTCAATAACCGTGACAAAAATATCATACCAATTTAGTCACGGATTAAAAGTGTGATAGTTTGGTATAATTTATCTCGTTTTTTCAATAACTGTGATAAAAATATCATATCAATTCAGTCACTTGTTTTAGATGTGAGATTGATATATATAATTTATCTCGCTTTTTTAGAAACCGTGACAGAAATATCTTATCAATTCAGTCACAGTTTAATAATGAGATTAATTGATATAATTTATCTCGGTTTTTCAATAACTGTGACAGAAAAATCATATCAATTAAGTCACACTTTAAAAATGAGATTGATTAATATAACTTATCTCAGTTTTTCAATAAGCGTGATAGAAAGCTGTAAGTGTGATATATATTTTTTCGTTGTCTCAGTTTTATTGAAACTGTGATTGTTTTTATATCTTAAGTGTGACCTATGTCCAATTTTGTAGTAGTGTTAAAGGATCCAGATTGGATATTAGCTATGCAAGAAGAACTGAATGAATTCGAAAGAAATCAAGTATGAGAATTAGTAGAGAGACCAGTTCATGTGAATATCATTGGAACCAAATGGGTATTCAGAAACAAACATGATGAAGATGGGATATCATCAGAAACAAAGCTAGACTTGTAACTAAAGGTTATTCTCAAGCAGAAGGCATATATTTTGATGAAACTTATGCACCAGTTGCAAGATTGGAAGCAATCGGACTATTTCTTGCCTTTGCAGCTCATAAAAAGTTCAAAGTGTACCAGATGGACGTTAAAATCGCATTTTTGAATGGGATACTTGAAGAAGAAATTTATGTTCAACAACCACCTGGATTTGAGATCAAAGATCAAGCTGACAATGTTTTCAGACTAAGGAAAGCTCTATATGGACTTAAACAAGCACCAAGAGCTTGGTATGAAACTCTATCTCAGTTTCTAGTGGATAATGGATTTATCAAAGGAAATATCGACAAGACTTTATTCGGAATGAAAAATGAAGAAAGTACTCTCCTTGTTCAGATCTATGTTGATGAGATTATTTTTGGATCAAAAAATGAACAGTTATGTGAGAAGTTTGCAAATTTAATGAAAAGCAAATTTCAGATGAGTATGATGGGAGAATTAAATTATTTTCTTGGATTACAAGTTATACAATTAGATGATGGAATTTTCATTCACCAAACCAAATATACAAGAGAACTTATCAAAAAGTTTGGTATGGAAAAATCAGCTGGAATTTCTACACCAATTGGGACCAACATCAGGCTAGATGAAGACAAAGAAGGCAAAGATGTTGATCAAACACTTTACATACGAATGATTGAAAGCTTACTCTACCTTAGAGCAAGTAGGCCAGACATATCTTTTACCGTTGGTGTATGTGCAAGATTTCATTCGAAACCAAAGGAAAGCCATCTCACAGTTGTTAAAAGGACCTTGAAGTATTTGAAAGATACAGATGGAGTTAGAATATGGTATTCAAGAGAAGGAGAATTCAAACTGATATCCTATTCAGACTCGGATTATGCAGGATGCAAAGTGGATAGAAAAAGCACCTCAGGCACATGTCAGTTGGTAGGAAATAGACTTGTGTCATGGTTTAGGAAAATTAAAAATTCAATTTCAACTTCAACAGCTGAAGCTGAGTATATAGCAGCTGGAAGTTGTTGTGCTCTTGTTTGATGGATCAGACAGCAATTAAGAGATTATGAGATAGAAGAAGGAACAATTCCCATAATGTGTGATAACAAAAGTGCAATTGCAATAACTGACAATCCAGTTTTGCACTCAAGGACAAAACATATTTGTGTGACATCATTTTATAAGAGATCATGCAGAGAAAAAGGATATTACAGTTCTTTATGTACCTACTGAAGATCAGTTGGCTGACATCTTTACAAAGCCATTGGACAAAGAAAGATTTGCCAAACTAAGAACTGAGTTGGGTATAATAAGAGTCATCTAAGTCAGTTTAAGCCAGAAATTCGTCAAGGGGATTGATCTTTGTTCTGCTGGGTGCGCTCACTTAACAGATTAGTCATTGACATCAACAATTTCAAACTGACTAACTGAAACTCAAGTATTAACTGATATTTAAGCATCAGTTTTCATATCAGTCAACTTAAGTCAATGGTTGATAAGATTAAGCCGACAGCAGTTACATCGCATTTAATTACCGCAGTTTATGTAAGAATATGTTGCGTGTACTCCCCATTACTGTCAGAACAGTACATGCATCGGTTACAAAAACCATCATGGAATTTCAAAAGTTGTACCAATCAACAGCTAGTACACTACCCCTATATATCCAACCTCCATTCATTTTTCCTCAAAAACAAAAAGCAGATATTTTTTTTATAATTCTTTTTCCTCTCAAAATTCAATCTTTTTCACACTAAACCTAAAAATGGCCGCCATAAAGATATCTCAAAAAGAAAGATTGATCACAAATTTAGATGTGTATACATTTGAAATTTATGAAGCTATGTGCAACAACACTCTACTTTCATGTTATATATGCGAGAAGATCCAGAAACACCCATGATTAAGAAGCATTCTGGAGATCACTTTCAACGAAAAACGTAATGTGGAAGGGATTTTGCAGTTCTCGGAGAACATGCGTATGGTAAGAGACTCCCTCATCACTAAGGTTCGTGGAGATCGAATCATTGTCAATGAATGAGTCATGAAGTCACTATTTTGTTACATAAATCCACCTGTGACATCAACAGACTTGGCTTGTCTACCATTCAAACGAGACGCCTTTCTTAGGCAGATTTCCTTATCTAAGGAACCAGCAGCTGTTTCTATTCATGTTGATAAACTCAAGCCAGAATTTGGACTCCTCAGCAGATGGCTCAGCAGACATGTTATTGGAAAATCCAAAGGAATCAATATATTATCCGATGACAGTGCTTATTTGATGAACATAATCTGGGATGAACTAGAATTTAATTGTGCCGGTTATGTCATCAATCAGATAAAGAAACAACATTTAGCTGAATTGGAAAGTGTGCAGAAAGCTCAAGCTGAAGGACAAATAACTATTGGCTGATTCCGACTGAAGAAATCTCTCAGTGGAGTCATTCAATACTATTTGAAGAAACTCAAGGCAGGGAAGAAATCAAGACAAACTGCAGCTGCAACTACTGATACAGAGGAAATTGCAGCAGTTGCAAGGTCAAGAAGAACAACTTCCCAACCTGAAGCAAGGAAGAAAACTGTGTCTCAGTAAGAAGCTGAACAAAAAGGAGTCAAGCGGAAAGCTGACTAAGCAAAGGAGAAATCAGTTGTCAAATGTTTGTACCCAGATACTTCGAGTCAGCAAGCACCAACTGAGGGGGAACTACAACAACTGACAGCTGAAACTACATGGAAGGATATTCTTACTGATGATTCTGCTTCTCAGTTACAACAATCTCAACAACAATTAGATCAGCAACCAGCCCCAGTTTTTTAAGCTGATAGAATCATCAAGCTGATGAAGATGAAGCTCAAACCAGAAGACTCTCGTGATGCTATCTTACAATCTGAAGAAAAGTTACTCTTGGAGAAACTTGAAATTGAAGACCTATATACTCTATTTCCTATGTCAGAGTTTCTTGCAAATTGCTTCAGTAGATTCAATAAAGTAGCCCAAAGAAGAGAATCAGCCACATCATCTATATCCAAGGATATTTTAAAGAAAAAGGATGATGATGAAGATGATAATTCAAGGAAAGAAGTTGATATGACTACAGATTTGCAGCCAGATACTCAACCTCAACTCCAAGCTACGCAAACTGTAAGTCAGCAAGAAGAATTGCCAGTTGGAAATTAGACAACTGACAATCAGCAAGTAGCTGATGGACTTGATAATCAGCAACTTATGGTAATTGAAGATATCACTCAGTCTAAAGTCCAAACAGAACACACATATGATCCTTCTGATATTTTGACAAAGGAGGAATTGGGCAAAGTTCATGAGAACTTAAAGATTATGCTCGGCCAAAAGGATGCATACAATGGCCTTCTGTCAAACATCTCTGGATATCTAGATTATATACAGAGAACATATATCTCAATTCATGAAAGATAAGAGATGATTCACAAGTCAAGTTCAAGTTCTGCCTCAGAAATTTTGACACTCAAGGAGTAACTTGAAATCTCAACCGCAGTAGATAGGAAAACACATGTTCAAGCTCACTGGCAATTAAATCGGCACATCTATGGGTTAGAGAATCAGCTCAAAGAAGTACTTGCTTCTCAGCAACGTATCTCAGTCGATCAAAAGGCAACCCATGCTTTGGTAGATCAATTGTATTATGCCAAAAAGGGGGAAGCTGAAGAAGAAAAGCTGAGGCTAGTCAAAGAAAAGAAGCAACTTGAAGATGATTTGGAGAAACATAAATCAGCAACAGATCCAAGGTTTTTAAAGACATAATTAACTGATGAGCAGCTCATTGAGAAATACAGTCAACCTGATGATGACGGTCAAGTTATAAAAATAACTCGATACCTAAATAACCAACTAGCAAGAGAACTAGGTTCAATCGTAGTATAGCTAGATAGAGTCGAGGTCGATCCCACGAGACTCGGCTTAAACAAGTACAACGTTATTAAACTAAAAATAGATTAAAGGGCGGTCTACGACCAACAATAACGTAAAAATAAAGGTTGACACGATAGAAAACACAAAGACTAACAATACGACACAAAACACTAAACACTTGTTTTTACGGTTTTATAAGACTTTAACAAACGGTATTGATTACGCTAGTAGTAATTACTCCCCCATATATGTATACCTAAGCCGAGACGAGAAAAGACATTAAGGTTGATTATATTTTGGCTACGGGAGCTATCCCTAAACTGGATCTACTTCGTGAACGGATAGAAGATCTTTATGCTTAATTACGAATCCTTCCTTGGACATGATAGAACATCATATAACAAGCATGCTATACCAAACTAGGGATGCCGATCTAAAATCGTCACCTCGTCTAGGCAACCACCGTGGACGGGTTGGCACACCTCTAAACGATCGGCTAACTTATGTCCTATTTAACATGGCAATTTTCACAATATATCATATTAATTTACGAGAACGATGTAACAAATTGGCCAGATCTATTACATGTGTATATGAAAAACAGAAAGCACGACGTAGCCGAAGTCGTTCACAGAAAATTACTAGAATCTTGATGGCTAGATCTAACCATATAGACCGTGGTAGATCTAGACCGGTGACTCTAGAATTTGCTCGTAAAACGCCTTCGTACGGCTTAGATCTACATGAATATGGGTTTGATAATTAACTACATCACGAAATCAATACACAAACGACTACTCCATAACGAAATAAAATAGATCTACGAATAAAAACGACATATTTGGATAGACATTACCCTCGTAGACGGAGGGTCCTCCGATCCTTCAATGCAATCTCTAATCGATGAATCCATCGCCTCCGTGATGAAGCAACATAATATAAAATAAAAAGAACTATATTGATAAACTAAAAGTATTGTAGTATTGTGTTTTGTAGGTTCGTTCTTGTCTCAGCATCGTGGCTGCTGTTTATATAGGAGTTGTAGCCGACATAGGGAGAATCCGGAAGATATGCACGCATTAATCGATTAGGCTCGGGTGACCGAACGGTTACGCTCGGTCGACCGAATGGCATGGCTCGGTCGACCGAGCCTCCTCTATACGCGTTTTCAATTTCGCTTCGTCGACTTGTTCCCCACTTCACTCTTCTATCTTGATCGATTTGTCTCTTCATTAATGCTCCGATTTTCTTCCTTATTTATCTTGAGATTTCCCGATTGCATGACAATTATCCTCCCGATTCGTTACGATCTGCGAAATCAGCATTTATCACACAATTAATTGCTCTTTTATAATAAAAACGGCTAAATACCAATTATCACATTAATAATCACTTATCATTAAATAATAAATATAAACACGTGATTTAATATGAAATATATATAATTAACTCCGATTTAAGGTTAGAATTGATGACATAAATAGGTATATTTTAACTGTCATCAAAATGCCCCCCACTTAAACTTTGCTTCGTCCCGAACAAAGCATCAATAAGTCATTCCCCAAGACAACATTTTCCGTGGTCAACTCATACTTACACAAGAAACTCGAGTTAACTCATACCAGTCATGCTCATTAGATAAGCATTATTCATTACTCGCTATGAATCGAAGTGATTGTGTGCATGTGCATTGGTTTTATATAAATGTAGCAAGATTAGAGCTTATGCGGACTTCATATCAAAATTCACCAACATCGGCATTCATACTTCTTATGCCTCGCAATGGTGAAAGCACTAGAACAATAAGCAAGAGCGTATCTATAGGGTTTTTGGACTTGGAGACCGAGTACTACTCAAAGCCTCTAACAATTTAATTTTTTTCAATTTTGCATATTTTTCGAATACTACTAATCTCAAGGAAGAAAACTTTTCGTAGAGTATCCCCCTATCTTAGATTAAGCATAGCATCGAATATTACCACAAGCGCGGGGCTACTTTGGTAATGTTACTACAAGCCCGGTGTTTTAATGCCTTTGTCAAAACACAGGTACGTCCCAAGCTTATTACTCCGCTTTTGTTGGCTCGAAGATCGAAATACATCGGTCGACAAATATCGACACTAGGTCCTCATAACCAATTATCTACGCAATGTACACATATTTCTTTCAAGTATTATAACTCATGCGGTACTAAACGATTCACATGTTGAGTAGTTGAACAATACCTAACTATTTGCAATTGTTGGCATGAATATCCTTAAGTTTACTAACAATTTATCGCAAAAGTATAATATGATCACGTATTCACGCAACTTGGTTCCTTTCCTATCAATTCTAAGTATAAGAACTTCACAAGTTTAAGGGTACGAGTTCAACAACTTTTTAAATTTTGCTCAATATTGCCTCAATATTCCGTTCCTCTTTACTTTTTCAACATATAGCTAAGTCCCTTGCCCCCCACTTAAACATGGCATTGTCCTCAATGACAAAAATAAATGAGAGTTTAAGAAAAAAGACTTAGCTCTGGAAACGGCTCCCAAGTGAAGGAACAATATCGGAGTAAACCTCAGCACGTCGTGGAGAGACAGACATATCCTGTATAAACAAACAAGCTCCACGAAATCGTTAAATACCATGTCTATGGAAGTTATAAAATAATGTGGCAGTAATTAGATATAAATATCTAAAAACAGTTTAAGCCACTTTACTTTATACTGCCATGGACAATACCAAAAGGGATTTACAGCTAAATAAAAAAAACTCACATGACGGCTATCAAGGAAAAAACCTCGTTTATTCCGAACTTAGACTCGGAACATGGCGAGATAAAAAAAAACCGTGATAGGTGCATGCTACTTTATTCAAAGCAAAAACAAAAACAAATCTAAAAGAAAGTTTTAAGAAATAGTTCTATGGTTATAGTCGTTAGCTCGACTGTACTCACATGATGGTCTAGTTGTAACTAGGATTTCCTAGAGTAAGTACTTCTTCCTCTCTATCAAATTGAGTCCCGAGGTAATGCTTTACTCGGTGGCCATTCACCACAAAAGTCTTTCGATCATCCAAGTGACTTACCTCTACAGCTCCGGAAGGAAATACTTTACTCACTTTATATGGACCAAACCATCTTGATTTTAGCTTTCCCGGGAAAAGTTTCAAGCGCGAATTGTAAACAAGAACCATATCACCCACCTTAAAGGTGCGGTCAAGGATCTTTTTATCATGAAATCTCTTAGTGCGCTCTTTATAGATCCGAGCATTCTCGTAAGCTTCAATGCGAAACTCTTCTAGGCGAGTTAATTCCAACAATCTCTTTTCTCCGGCTAAACTTTCATCTAAATTCAACACACGAGTAGCCCATAAGGCACGGTGCTCAAGTTCAACCGGTAGATGACACGCTTTCCCAAAAACAATCGAGTACGGGGACATGCCTATGGAAGTCTTATACGCAGTCCGATAAGCCCATAAAGCGTCATCTAACTTCAACGACCAATCTTTCCTTGTTGGGTTCACGATTTTCTCTAGAATGCGCTTAATCTCTCGGTTCGTGACCTCAACTTGACCACTTGTTTGAGGATGATAAGCGGTAGCTAACTTATGTCTCACCCCGTACTTGGCCATTAACTTCTCAAATGGCTTATTACGAAAATGGCTCCCATTATCACTAATGATGGCACGAGGGATTCCAAACCGCGTGAAGATATTTTTCTTTAAAAACCGCGAGTACAACCTTTGCATCATTGGTAGGTGAAGCAATTGCCTCAACCCATTTAGACACATAGTCGGCCTTGCCACCAAAATATAGCGGTTTGAAACGATGATGAGTGAAAGGTCCCACAAAATCAATTCCCCATACATCAAAGAGTTCGGTTCTAGGATACCCCTTAGTGGCATTTCATGTCTCCTTGAGATATTGCCCGTCATTTGGCATGAATGACGGGATCTAGCATATTCATGCGCGAGTTTTGTAAAGATTTGGCCGGTAGAAACCACATTGGAGAACTTTAGCGACGAGTCTTGTCCCCTCCATAGTGTCCTCCTTCGCTTCATAAGTATGGCAATGTTTAAGTATATCGAGGAATTCACTCTCGGGAACACATCTTCTAAAGATGTTGTCGAGCAACGCTTAAAAAAATAAGGTTCATTCCCATAAATGTTTTTAAAGGCCCCAAAAGAATTTTTTTTTTTGTTGTTGGTTCAAGTTTGGTGGCAAATATCTCCCGGATAAATAATTCACATAATCTTTAAACCATGGTTGTTGCTTCTCAGCCTTAACAACCTCACTTCGCGAAGATATTTCTGTGCAATCACTATTCCCTATAATTGTAGAGATAGAGGATAATTGCTCATCGGGGGGCTTTTCTAAACAGGGTGTGAATGCCTCCTCAGGCTCTTTCTCCGCATCCCTAACATCCTCTATATTCTCCTCATTCTTTGGGATTGTTGGAGTAAGCTCATTTTCACTTCTAATCATTATCGCATTCACATCCCTCGGGTTCCTATCAGTGTTGCTCGGAAATCCCCCAGGAGGCCTAATTGACAGTTGTTCAGCTAATTGTCCTATCTGATGAGAGAGATTCTGGACTAAGGCTTCTTGGTTGGTGACTTTGGCATCATTCTTTTGACAGTATTGGTGAAAGTTTGTAGCCAAGTCAGTCATGGAATTTGCTAATTGATTCACAGTGTCAGACATTGTGTTACTCATCTTTTCAAGTGCAACTTCCCAACCGTAAGTTTGAGCTTCCTGAGGTACATAAGTGTTGTGTGGTTTTACCCCTTCATTTGGATCACTCCATCGGAATTCAGGTTGGTCATGATTTGGTTTGTAACCTTCACAGTGATTACCCTGTTTCCCAATGTAATTGGCTTCTTTAGTACCCGCATTCTCTAATGGCTTAGTCGTTTCCGTCCCTTTTCCAGTCTCTACTCGCACAATTCTCTCATGCATACCATCCACCTTATCATTTATGAGCAATAGAGTATTTAGGATCTTATGCGATACATCCTCCTCAAGATTATCGGCCATCTTCACAGTTGCTATTTCACCACCTCCCCATTGGCTATTCATTGCTATTTGCTCCATCTTTCCTCGTGCCTCTTCGGAGATAAAAGAACAAACGCTCCATTCTTTGGGAGGCATCTACTCTTATCTTCTCCGTATCTCTCAATCCATGGTAAAAGGTTTGCATTAAAATCCATAGAGGGATATCATGATGAGGGCACTTCCTCATGGACTCCTTAAAACGTTCTCAAGCTTGATCAAAACTCTCACCGGGTTCTTTGCTTGAACCCCAAGATATCTTGGCGTAACTTAAAGGTCTTTCCTATAGGGAAGTACTTATTCATGAACTTTTGTAGCAGTTCCTCCCAGGTCGTGATTGATCTAGCCTCTAAAGAGAAAAGCCATTGCTTAGATTTATCTTTCAAAGTGAAAGGAAAAAGTCTCAGCTTAATGTTATCCTCAGGAACCAGTTCTGGCTTCACGGTACTAACGATCTCTAAGAAATTCATCACGTGAATACCAGGATCTTCATTCAGGATACCATGAAAAGTTGAATAGTTTGCCACCATTTGAATGACATTAGGTTTCGGGTGATAAATTTCAGCAGCATTTTCAGGTACTACGATAGCAGGAATGAATTGTTCAATGGTAGGCGTTGCATAGCTTTGCAAAGTACGCCTTTCCCATGCAGCCACAACTTGGTTAACAAAATTTGCATTATTAAAATTATTTCCATTTACCTCGTTGGCTTCATTTAGTAATCCTTCCATGTCGGAGTCAGATTGATCGGAATGTTGTGTTCCTTCAGATTTTTCCTCGCCTTGCTCCTCGTTTGGATCCTTAGAAATCCGGGTAGCTTGTTTTTTTTTTATTTATTTATTATTTGCAAAGCAAAAACAACAATAAACAATTAAAATACGCCAAGGCTACTGCCTTTGGCGAGACTCTAAAATAGACAAAAATAAAAATAACAAAAACAATAAACAATTAGAAACTTTAATGGCTAATCTTTTAACTAGACTTAATAAATAAAAACTAAACTAAAACATTCGAAAAATACAAAAACACAAGGCAGAAACTGTGTAAAACAAAACAGAAAAAAAAACAATAAATTCTCGGTCGACCGAGAACTGTGGTTCGGTCGACCGAACTCTTTTTATTTATTTATTTATTTATATATATATATTTTTTTTCTAACGACAATGTTTAATATACTGACTCTTATTCACAATATTTACGAATCTACTTTTAATAAAATACGCTATACTCAATTTAATGACACGAGTCCCCGGCAACGGCGCCAAAAACTTGATGACGGTCAAGTTATAAAAATAACTCGATACCTAAATAACCAACTAGCAAGAGAACTAGGTTCAATCGTAGTATAGCTAGATAGAGTCGAGGTCGATCCCACAGAGACTCGGCTTAAACAAGTACAACATTATTAAACTAAAAATAGATTAAAGGGCGGTCTACGACCAACAATAACGTAAAAATAAAGGTTGACACGATAGAAAACACAAAGACTAACAATACGACACAAAACACTAAACACTTGTTTTTACGGTTTTATAAGACTTTAACAAATGGTATTGATTACGCTAGTAGTAATTACTCCCCCATATATGTATACCTAAGCCGAGACAGAAAAGACATTAAGGTTGATTATATTTTGGCTACGGGAGCTATCCCCTAAACTTGGATCTACTTCGTGAACGGATAGAAGATCTTTATGCTTAATTATGAATCCTTCCTTGGACGGGATAGAACATCATATAACAAGCATGCTATACCAAACTAGGGATGCCGATCTAAAATCGTCACCTCGTCTAGGCAACCACCGTGGACGGGTTGGCACACCTCCTAAACGATCGGCTAACTTATGTCCTATTTAACATGGCAATTTTCACAATATATCATATTAATTTACGAGAACGATGTAACAAATTGGCCGGATCTATTACATGTGTATATGAAAAACGAAAAGCACGACGTAGCCGAAGTCGTTCACGAAAAATTACTAGAATCTTGATGGCTAGATCTAACCATATAGACCGTGGTAGATCTAGACCGGTGACTCTAGAATTTGCTCGTAAAACGCCTTCGTACGGCTTAGATCTACATGAATATGGGTTTGATAATTAACTACATCACGAAATCAATACACAAACGACTACTCCATAACGAAATAAAATTGATCTACGAATAAAAACGACATATTTGGATAGACATTACCCTCGTAGACGGAGGGTCCTCCGATCCTTCAATGCAATCTCTAATCGATGAATCCATCGCCTCCGTGATGAAGCAACATAATATAAAATAAAAAGAACTATATTGATAAACTAAAAGTGTTGTAGTATTGTGTTTTGTAGGTTCGTTCTTGTCTCAGCATCGTGGCTGCTGTTTATATAGGAGTTGTAGCCGACATAGGGAGAATCCAGAAGATATGCACGCATTAATCGATTAGGCTCGGGTGACCGAACGATTACGCTCGGTCGACCGAATGGCATGGCTCGGTCGACCGAGCCTCCTCTATACGCGTTTTTAATTTCGCTTCGTCGACTTGTTCCCCACTTCACTCTTCTATGCTTGATCGATTTGTCTCTTCATTAATGCTCCGATTTTCTTCCTTATTTATCTTGAGATTTCCCGATTGCATGACAATTATCCTCCCGATTCGTTACGATCTGCGAAATCGGCATTTATCACACAATTAATTGCTCTTTTATAATAAAAACAGCTAAATACCAATTATCACATTAATAATCACTTATCATTAAATAATAAATATAAACACGTGATTTAATATGAAATATATATAATTAACTCTGATTTAAGGTTAGAATTGATGACATAAATAGGTATATTTTAACTGTCATCACCTGAAAAAGGAGAGCTACTCTAACACAAGATCTGTGGTTGAAGTTTATCAAAGATCACAATCCTATCAATACCAAGTACAAGGACAAGACAACTGAAGAATCCTTGAACTACTTCTTATCTGACGTATAGCACAATCAAAAGATGGCACACTATAAGAAGATCAAGCGGATTGAAGACAAACTGAAGATAAGAGACAAAGTTGAACAAATGAAAGCTGATTTAGCAGAGTTTGAAAATTACTACAAGAATGAATAAGCTTTACCAAAGTTAGCTTTGTGGAGGTAATGGAAAGAAGGAAGTTAAATGCACTATAATAAGACTTTTACTAAGGAAGACTTTAAGCTAGAGTATGATCATTGTCTTCATGACAAAGAAAAGAAGTTTATCTCAGTTACACAAAAAGCACAGAAAAGAGCTTAGCCTCTGGTTAAACTTACTTGAACAAAGTGTAACTATTCCAGTTTTTGCATATTCTAATGAAATCCAGTTTTCCAGTTTTACCTTGTTTTACATTGTTTTGATCTTTAAGCTTTTCTTTTAGGGAGAGTTTTGGCATCATCAAAAAGGGGGAAATTGTTGGAAATAAAATTTATGTTTTGATGATAATTCATCATATTTATTCAAAGTATTATCTTAACCCCATTGATGAAGTGTTGAAGCTAGTTGTTATAGTGAGAGGCTAAAAGATGTCTAGAACTGAATGTATAGTATTTACTAAAGTCTGATAATTGTATAGGTTACATCAGACAAGCACTGTAATAGTTATAGTATCGTGAAACTGAAAACTGGAAGTCATTCAGAAAAATGGAAATCGTCAAGATAAACAAACTGACAAACTGACTCAGACTGCACCAATATGGAACTGAAGAAGAGAAGTTCGCTGAGGGACACAAACTCGGTTGGCTTATCTAGAAGATTGAAGAACTGAGGGTTCAAACTCAGTTTATGAAGAACAGAGGGTCACAGACTCAGTTATAGAAGATTGTAGAACTGAGGGTTCAAACTCAGTTTACATGTCGAGACTGTAAAGTTAGAATTCAAGCAAGTTTGTGGTGACCTGAACTAACTTTATGGATCATGTATGAAGGTCTAAGAGTCAAAAGTACAATGAACTCTTAGATAATTTGTTTGGAAATGTGTACTCGATTAAGTCAATAATAATCAGAAGAAAAGCTGGAGTACTGATATTTGAAAACGAGTAAAATCTCAGTCAATGCTCTAAGTCAGTCAAGAAACTGACAACTGACAAACTCAGTATAAAAATGATCAGGAAACTCAGTTATATAAGTCAGTCATCCACCAAACTGATAGTATAGTCGAACGTTGTAATTGAAGCAATGTTATTGGATGAAATACTGACACATCAGAACGGCCATAAAATATAACCATTACAAGATAACCGTTGATACAATTCAAATTCAAAGTAACTGAACGTTGGACCTTACACTATAAATAGAGGAATTTGCACCAAGGATTAAAAATAAGAACACAAGAAGATAGAACACTATCTAGATCAACAAGCATTTTTGTGTGCACTAGTCTCGTTCATTTGAATTGCTATCATCTTTGTGATAACAAGATCATATCTAGAAATCTTTCAAGTGTTCAAGCTACACAAGACTTATCAAGAATCATACACTTAGAAGAACCACAAACGAGAATCCATTTATTGATTCTCAACCCAAATTTGATTCTTAGTCAAAGGTTCAGACTGTGAAGCAAACCGGGAAGGTTTTGCCAAGGACAGTTGTCACAGCAGTCGGGTAGATTGTGTTTATGGTGGTAGCTGGTGAAGAGGCATACGTAACCCTTCAAGGACCAGTGTTCAAGCAATTGAAGAGCAGCAATTCTACCTATTCTACAACTGTTTAGATAGTGAAGCTAGAATTATCCAAGGACTATTGTTTAGGACTTTCTGTAACAGCTCACCTCAAGAAGTTCTAGTGGAATTTTCCTCCACCACAGGGAAAGAGATGACTGACAGGATTACACCACCTGGAACCTCTATAAATCTTGTTTCATTTACTTTACGCATTTACATTACACTTTTATTTATTACAGCATTTATATTGTTTACACAGCATACTGAGAACTGATTGTTACACAACTCATAGCTCACAAACTGACATTCACCAGAATTCAGTTTAGCACACTCAGCTTCCGCATAGAATAACAAGATCAAGAAAAAGGCTAGAATTATATCTGCAGCCGGTTGACTCATTTTTGCTTAAGTCGGTTTGACGTAAACTAAGCTCAGTTAGCTTAACTCCACAGAAGTTATAACTGAACCTTAATCTGTTTAAAATCCAGTTTTTAGGGACAAGTTTATTCACCCCCCACTAAACTTGTGTTAGCCTTTCCAATGGACCAACAGAATCCATCAGCAGTAATTGTCAAATCTCTATTGAAGGGAGTAGATAACAACCACTGCTAGAAGAGAGCCATTTATATGGTGCTGTCTATGAAAGGCAAATTGAAGTTTGTTGATGGCACCCTACCCAAACCTGTAGAGACAGATTGGCATTTGAAATCTGGTGTCAATGCAATGACATGATTTCTACTTGGCTGGTCAATTCGGTAGGTCCTTCAATCTAACAAAGCATATTCTGGTTGTCTACAACACGTGAAATATGGTTGGATCTTGACCATAGGTTTGGAACCGGCAATGCTTAACGTTTATCCAACCTTGAAGAAGATATTTATGCCTTAAAACAAGGTACAATGTCTGTAACACATTATTTTACAAAATTGAAGAGTTTGTGGTATCAATTGTCAATTTTAAAACCCACTCCACCCTGCACTTGTGCAGCCCTGTCCATATACATGGAGCAGAATGAGACTGATTGTGTTATAAGGTTTCTGAAAGGTTTTTGAATGATGTTTTAGTAATGTGAGATCTCAAGCCTTGATGGCTAAACCTATTCCAGACATTGGCACTATTTTTAACATGGCCCTACAACATGAAAGTCAACTCAATTATTCTGATGTGGGACTTGATAAGACTGTTCTGAGTGCGCATACCACTGGTTTTGGGTATGGTGTTCAGGAATCTGGTACTTTGGCTTCTTAAACCAGTTTGCCATATGGCACAGGTGGAGGAAGATGTTCAGGTAGAGGTTTTTTTGGTAATTCCAAGAAGCCACAGTGTTCTTATTATGGAAACGAATGGCATACTATTGATAAATTCTATAAGGAAGTATGGCTTTCCAAATGGTTCAAGGGGTAGAGTCAGGGGCTAGATTCATGCTAATCATGTGAGTTTGGATCAAGGTTTCATTCCTGACACAACAAATTCAGAAAGTGATTCACAAGCTACATTTGATTCACAAAAATCTGAAGGTGTCAGTCAGGTTCCAGTACAATGACCAGATATCAGTACGAACATATCATGGATATGTTGAGGTATATGTAGATTGCAGATCATTCTAATGCTAATCAAGCAGTGGCCCTTAGTGCACATGCTCATTCCTCTGTTCCTGCATCAAGTACTATCTATGACTTGATAGTGGACTCATGTTCCACTGATCATGTGATTTATTATTTGTCTTTACTGGTTAATGCAAAACCTATTGTTGGCCTTACTCTCACTTTACCTAATGGAGAACATACTTCAGTTATACACATAGGACATGTCAGAATCAATAAGGATCTAGTGTTAGATCATGTCCTATGTGTCCCACACATTACTTACAATTTAATGTCTGTTAGAAGGTTAACCACTGGTGATAGATACTCTTTGTTCTTTGGAGCTAATGGTTGTATTGTGAAGGACACTCTCTTGAAGAGAATGATTGGTTCAACTGATTTATTACAAGGCTTATACATTCTGAAAGCTGATCCTACTGTTGTTCTTTCTACTCCACCATTAGCTTGTCAATGTGTTGTATTACCTACTTCATTGTTATGGCACTACAGACTTGGACATCCATCCAGCCAAACACTACTAACTTTGCACAAATCTATTCCTGATATTCAACCTTCTTTAGATTCTGATTGTCTTGTTTTCCCTTTAGCTGAACAAAAGAGACACAGTTTTTCCCATAGTAGTTCTGTTTTTGTTGATGTTTTTGATCTTTTACATGTTGATATATGGGGTTGTCACGGATTTTATTAATACAAAATAAACAAGTAATAAAACCGGTTAACCTCAAGTGCAAGGATCGTAGTATAGAGGCTATGCCGGGTCGATCTTACGGGGAACTAGACAGTTGTAAATCCTAGTTGTTGTTTTAACTAACTATGTCACGAACTACACTAAACAGTGAATTAATCTAAACAAAGAGTGCAGAAAATAAACTAGACAGAGGAGATTATCCAAGGCTAGGAAAGATACGGGTAACGGACTTATTAACTAAACTAAACTAATTGCAAAAAGGAAATTAACTGGGCAAAGCGAGACTCAAGTTGCAAGGATTTAAAATCAAATTATAAAAAGCAAACGAGGATTGATCCACCTATCAACATGTATTGATCTCCTATCTCGATTATATGTGGTATTTATCTAGGTTGTGATTCACCTTACCTAAACATGAACCCTAATTCCTTAGGTAATTCATCTAATAACCTAGTATCTTCCAATGCTAGATTAACGCGTTTAAAGATCAAAGGTGTCAACTTTTACGTTTAAATCTAGTGATTAGACTTACTAACTTCCGTTATTATAAATCTAAGGACTATTCTTATCTATGGTGATCTAAAGGTTTATCATGACTTCCATCAAACATAAACACATATCACACATGCAAATCTTCCGATATAAACGCAATTAACACGGATAAACATAAATAAGAAACAACCTTGAATAAATAACTCACAGTATAATCGAAATACAGAAATCAATCCAAGTTGATGGCTTCACAATTCTCGTTTGATTGAAGCTTTAGCTCCTGAGCATCCTCAGCAACACCGTTTTGCAGAAAAAGAACATAAAAACTGCTCTAAACTAATCTAATTTTAAGTTCCAGAAAAGTGGAAGAAAAAGAAGTAAAACCGCAGCCTTAGCCGCCCCTAGGGTTTAGGGTTTGAATAATGTCGAATTGTTGTTTTTGTGTGCAGAAATAGGCAGGTATTTATAGAAGATTAAGTCGGTTCTGGCTGAGTCGGCGGACGGACGAGCGTTCAGTCTGGTGGCCGCTCGTCCGCTTTCTTGGACTATCTTCAGACGCTCGTTCGGCCTCAGTTCAAACTCTATGAATCACTCTTGGCACCTTGGACGCTCGTTCGGAATTTCAGATGCCCGTTTGGTCTGGACGGAATATGGACGTTCGTTCAACATGACTTGAATGCGATTTTTGCATGTTTATCTCTTTTCTTCACTCTACATCATCATTATCTCTTTCTTATATCTTTATAGCTCGAAATTTATCTCCTTTGATCATCATTTGAGCACAATAGACATACCTATAACACATGGAAAACATCGCAAACTGTAATAATATTCAAATAATCATATTTTGACCATGAAATCACATAAATATATCGATATTGCGATTAAGCCGTCAAAAATATCGTTTGCTCAATATTTTAATATAAAGACCAATTATTATGCAAATTATACAATATAGAGGGAAAAACATCGTAAAATATATCCTTATAAACCACATAATTTCACCCTTAACAACTCCCCCACACTTAGCTTTTGCTCATCCCGAGCAAAACAAAATGAAAAATTAGGCTCGAGAGAGGAAAACAGGCATCTAAACAGATATAACATGTAGATAATAACTTAGGCGTTCACCATTGTGTGTGTGCATAGCCATAGAAAACTTCCACTAAAACCAAACTTGAGAAACTCAAAGTAAAACTAGCTAATACCCCCTCGTAGAATAGCAATAAATGACACTCATAAGATATACCCTACAAACGTGACATATCTCGAAAAGGATGATCGAATGAATCTAGGGCCTTTCTGAAATACTCAGAGGATAATCCCTACATCATATCTTTCAGCTTATACTGGGGATAAGATTAACGAAAACTAAGCCTTATATTCAATTTCGTAACGATATCTTAGTCGATTTAACTTATTCACTTTAAACACACATTAGGATGAGCTATTGCCCTCATAGCAGAATAGGACATTTCGAGATAATCCCCTACCTTACTCCAATCATAAGGCAGCTCTTCCTAACTGTCGTGAGCTTTTAGTCATCATAGTGGTATAGGTCATACGTGGCATACCCTACCGCACTCAAATCATCGACTAGCTTTCGACACACCCAATTTATTCTTCACATAAACTCAACTTTTTCATTTTGACATTAGTTACGCTTTACTTATCACATTCAAACTTCTAGATATTCACAGTATGTCATACTTCGGAACTAAATACAAACTATCATAAATCTCAAGATATATACGTAGCACTAAGCACATGACTTATGAGAAAATAAAAAATTACTAATCCAAACGGGGTAATAACTCTATAGAATAGCTCATCGTCACTATGGCTCGTGAAAAGTAGTTTCAGGTGAAACAACTAACTTATCAAGTACATGAAATATCGCATAGATGGCTATAAAAACAACGAACTTCAAATTGAATTGCCTACTCGGGACCAAACAAAGACAAAAGTGTCGGAAAACTTTGAAAAATTACGCTCATTTTGCATAATAAGGACATTCTAACGTATTAAAAAAACTTATATGCATAGGTACAAATCGAACTATCCCCTCCCCCACACTTAAAAATTCAACATGTCCTCATGTTGTGCAGAAAGTAAAAAGGATAAGAAACTTAGCTAAATTTGCGTAGAAAACCGAGCCGTTGGTCAGGCTGGAGCATGAAAAGGCCAACGCTCGCAAAAAGCGTGGAAAAACGTCCCAAAAGTAACTCAATCTATCTCGACAAAAACTACCGCTGCAAAACTCGAGAAACAGAAAACTCGGGGGAAAACGGGGTATAATACGGCAGTAGAGATAATAAATCAAAACGGAATAAAAAGAAAAGGTCATCGATAAACATGTCAACACAAGTCAAAGAACGAGAAACTAGAAAGTAGCAAAATGTATAGGTATAGCCAAATCGAATTAAATGTATCAAAAAGTGCAACAACAACCAGAAAGATAGATATAAAAAATAATAACTCAAGGCAGCCCCGGAGTCATCTCAGCAGCATCGTCAATAGCATCATCAGCAGGAGCATCAACTGGAGAAGGATCTGAAGAAGGAACAAAGCGGTGTAGATGCGATCGTGTAGGGTCCGGCGTGCAACAGATCAGCGGTGGTCGCTCGGCGGCTACGCAAGGTAGTAACTCTCACAGTCCTCGGATCCACTGGAGTCTCCTCATCACCAGACTCGGGTTTCTCCTCTAACTTGACCACCTCAGCTATTACCCGCTCTATCTGCTCGGAGAAGACATAATCCATATTACTTGCATTGAATACCCTCCTATCTCCCGGTTTCCTTCCATCAACTATACATTCCAAAACCGATAAGATATTATCTTGGCCATCCCGGATATCACTCAACATCGCCCTAAAACTATGAGCCATACTATTCCGAGTAATCTCGGAAGAAGATAATCCCGAAAGAACTGAAGCTCGAGGCGGTGTCGATGTGGAACCAGGCTCAGAAACGGGAACAGCCTTCTCACTACGAATAGGGGGTAACTCTTGGTCTTATGGTCCGCTGCATACTCCAAAACTCCCGCATCGAGACATAACGATGAATCAAATGTGGAACTATCAAACTCTGTGTGTATACCTTCTGGTTCATGGAAATCTCATCGAATAAGGCTTGACCTACATCTACATTCAACCCGAACGTCAAAGCATATAACATCCCAAGATCACTAACATGGAAATGTGTGAGATTATTCTTCGGGATCAAACGACTCTGAATAAAACGGCATTGGACTCTCCAATCCTCGGTCCATGTCGTAGTGATCAACTCCTTTCTATGGCCATTGGGTCTCAATGTCCAAGCCACATCCGGACAAACTCTTAATCTCAACTCCTCCATCGGGTCACGACCATCCTCACGTTGCCTTCTCGCAATTTCCTCTTTATAATCTAAACCCTCGAAAACAGACAACTTGTATTTCTCATTTATGACCTTAGCAGA
The DNA here is from genome assembly GCA_036785695.1 of Gentiana straminea. Taxonomy (NCBI): domain Eukaryota; kingdom Viridiplantae; phylum Streptophyta; class Magnoliopsida; order Gentianales; family Gentianaceae; genus Gentiana; species Gentiana straminea. The sequence goes on along the minus strand of JAVUPR010000224.1, from coordinate 3,849,923 downwards.
AAAAGGAACCTTAACACCTCGCACCATAACGTACTTTTCATCTAAGTCCGCCTCAGAAAAGTTTGCATAGAACTCTCGGACAATAGAGTCATTGACAGGAGTAGGAGGAATTTTTGTTAAGGCAGACCACTTCCTAGCCTTTAACATCTGAGCGAAAGCAGGATCAACTTGAGACACTGTCACCTCTCTATCAAAAATAAGACTCCTATTGAGTAATGCTTAGTGTAGGCTTCATGTGCTAAAGGATTTACAAACCGACGAGGCATCGAAAGAGGGGTAACATGCTTAGACTTCTTCTTAGGAGGTTCCCTAGGTTCAGGTGCAACTTCCTCCCTAACCACATCATCAACATTCGCCTCTCGAACTTGTTCAGCCCAGATGACGCCTTTTTGTCTTAAAGCTGGGATTTCTAACCAACGGAACATCATCCTGTGTATCCGAATCGGAGGAGGATTCATCTCTCAAATCAGCTCGGGCTTGTTGAGATGCCCTAGGGGGTTGCTCACGTAAAATTACACCTCGGTCGGGGTCCAAATTGGAGGGCTCATCGTCCAAACGTTTACGTTTACTTTTCTCCCGGGCTAACCCTTTACCATACCTCTTTACCACAGCTTTCTCCCGAACCATTGTCAAGGACTTAACCCTCTAAACAAATCTAAAGGTACCCGTTTAACATCCAAATCGGGATTTCAAGCAAACCGCCCAAACCACCAGCATCAACAACACACCAGCACCATCACCACACCACCACAGCAGAAGGAAAGAAGAAAAGAACCAACAAAAACGAAAGGAAATCAACAATAGTTGATAATTCAAGAAAATGAGCCGACTCGAAAATCGATCTCACAAAAACGTGAATTAAAACGAGAAAAGTTGTATCAAGCTTACCAAACACTATGAGGGGATGATGATCGAACAGTGTAGAAGCCCAGAAACACCGAGATTAACCACCAAAATTCGAGCTTTTGTCAAAATGGCCGCACTGAACAATCTCTGATTCCACAATTTTTGTTGATTGTTGGAGGAAATGGATTGGATAAATGAAAAGAGGGTGCAAAGACCGTTCTTTTGCAACAAGAATCGCTGAATTTGGTTCAGAAATGATGATTTTAGGGTAGAGGGGAGAAGAAAGTCGGGTTGCGTTTTGAAAATTCTGAGAAATGAGGGTTCATGCGTAGAAGGTCTATATATAAACACTTAATGGACGCTCGTCCATCCTGACGGACGGGCGTTCACTTGGAAACTGCAGGAACTGGACGGGCGTCCATTATAACGGACGCTCGTCCTGAGGTCAACTTTTGAAACAGGATTGGAGGGAATTTTCCAGACGGGCGTCCAGACCTGGTAGACGAACGTCCGGTGAAAAAGATGAATACAGGATTGAAAACCTTGTCTCCAGACGGGCGTCCAAAGACTTGGACGGGCGTCCATGGAAACAGAGGGCCGGACGGGCGTCCAGAAGCACCATACGGTTGTCCAAGATAAAAAAAATGCCAAATCTTATAAATTTCATAAAAACCAACTAAATGCAAAAAAAAATTTCTTTATTATTATTAATAATTTAAAATTCAAAAGTACAAACGGAAATGCTACGAACATAAAAGAACTCGAAAATAAAACAAAACGAATAAAACAGTGGGTTGCCTCCCACCAAGCGCTTCCGTTTAACGTCGGGGCTAACTAACGCTAGTCTGCATAAATCTCGTCCCAATCCACCAAACGGATGAGACGACGAAGCATATCAATAGCAGGAGGGAAATCATAGTCGTCTTGTACGCCCCAGTCACCTCCAGCTACCTCTAAACCTCTAAAATGTGAAGCCTGGTAGTACCGCGCTAGATCTGTCGGCATAGGGTCAATTAGGACCGTATATGGACGTCCTATAGCTTCCCGTAGCTCCTCGCAGTGAAGTCACTACCTCCCGAATAGCGGGGAACAATGAGAACATAGGTGATGGTCTTCGTACGGGTACTAAGCTCAAAATCTACGTGCAAGACTATAGTGCCTCCTGGTCCATCAGCTACTGTAATCAGCGGGATCCGGCTAATGATGGGGAACTCCTCAGGAAGAACTCCGTAATCCATATCTAAAAAACGAACTAACTGACAGATGTAAAAAGAAAAACTTAGTCAACTAAAACTTAATTAAACTAAAACTTAAATAAATATAATACTAACAGCATAGACAGAATTGAACTAATATAATAAGGGATATCTAGGATGCCTCCTAGTAGCGCTTTTGATTAATGTCGTTAGCTCGACACTGTTGGAGTCTAGCCTGGATCAGGCCATTTGACTTTCCTGCCAGCCACTACTTCGTGTAAGCTCTCATCAGAAACAGCATCTTATGCATGGGATTAATCCTCTGACAGTTTTCCACACACGTTTAACCTTTCCCATGGTTGACTTCTTCCTCTGTAAATTCCTCTGATGACGTTTAAGCTTTTGCTCCCTTTCATATTCCTCCATATCCCAACTGCCCGCTAGAACTTCTTCACATCTACGACTACCGTCATCCTCGGAGAACAAGTCGGGTGACAACTCGTCTAATTCATCGACTTGTGTAACACCACATCCGAGAATATCGAGGAATTTAACAATCAAAGGCTTATCCTTAGGTTCACCGATATAGTGCTTGCACCTTTGGCCATTAACTCGAAACGGGTCACCGCTGTAACCCCGAAGTTCTAGAACGCCCCCAGGAATGATTCGGAGAATCTCGAAGGGGCCGGACCAACGTGTCCTCAACTTTCCAGGAAACAAACGTAACCTAGAATTGTAAAGTAACACTTGCTCTCCAACTTGAAATTCTCTCTTCCTGATCTTCGCGTCATGAAGGAGTTTCATTTTGTCCTTACTGATCCTGGCACTTTCGTAAGCCTGAAGCCTAAACTCGTCCAACTCACAGCAACTGCCGGTCGGTGTTTGCCACAGTGCCGGGAATCGAAGTTAAGAAACTTTGTAGCCCAATAAGCTCGTGCTCTAACTCAACTGGCAAGTGGCATGATTTACCATAAACCATCTGGTAGGGTGATGTACCCATGGGGGTCTTATAGGCAGTTCGATATGCCCATAGTACATCATCCAACTTTAGACTCCGCCTTTTCTATGACATTCACCGTTTTCTCCGGATCTTCTTCAAGCTCTGGTTGCTTCGCTCAACCCGACCACTAGTCATCGGATGATATGGTGTGCCGCTTTGTGATGAACACCGTACTTCTCGAGGACTTTTTCCAAAGGTCGGTTGCGAAGTGTGTCCCTTCATCACTAATCAAGGCTCGTGGACATCCAAACCTCACAAAGATATTCTTCTTTAGAAAATTCATGACCGTTTTATGATCATTGCGAGGAGTGGCTATTGCCTCCACCCATTTCGATACATAGTCTACGCAGACTAAGATGTATTTATTCCCACAGGAAGATGGGAAAGGACCCATAAAGTCAATCCCCCATACATCAAAGACTTCGCATTCTAAGATGGGTTTCAAAGGCATGTCAAACCGCCTTGTCAGAGTACCGGTTCTTTGGCACCTATCACAAGCTTTACAGAAAGCTTCCGTGTCCTTAAAGATCGTTGGCCAGTAGAAACCGGACTGGAAGATCTTCGCAACCGTTTTCCAAGGACCAAAGTGACCACCTGTGGGTCCACTATGGCATTGCTCGATTATATCGCGTTGCTCAGATTCAGGAACACACCTCCATAGTAAACCATCTTTACAGATTTTGAAGAGGTAAGGTTAATCCCAAACGAAAGATTTCATATCAGAGAAGAACTTCTTCTTCTCTTGATAAGACATTTCGTGGTCAAGATAACGGGCATGAAGGTAGTTTACAATGGAAGAATACCATGGAACATCGGAGCGCAACCATCGATAAGCATGATGTTTTCTAGAGGAAAGTAAAGATCTATATCATCGGGTTCGTCTTTTCCTCGCCAACAATCTTGAGACATGATCGCCACTACGTTTTCACCGCCCTTTTTGTCTTTAATTTGGACATCAAACTCTTGTAGGGTCGGTATCCAACGTAGCGTACGCGGTTTAGCCTCTTTCTTGGTCATGAGATAGCGCAAGGCAGCGTGGTCAGTCCAAACAGTGACTACAGCTCCCAACAAGTAACTACGGAATTTGTCCATGGCGAATACCACAGCCAACAATTCCTTTTCGGTGGTCGTGTAGTTAACTTGTGCGGGGCTCAGTGTGTGATTGGCATAATAGATAGGCTGGAATTTTCCTTCGATCCTTTGGCCTAAAACTGCACCAACTGCGTAGTTGGATGCATCGCACATAAGCTCGAAGGGTAGGTTCCAGTCAGGCGATATAAGAACTGGAGCGGAGATTAATCGACTCTTAAGCTCCTCAAACGCTTTCTTGCAGCTGTCATCAAAGGCGAATGTAACATCTTCCTTAAGTAAGGTAGACAGGGGCTTGGCGATCTTTGAGAAGTCCTGAATGAATCTCCTATAGAAGCCGACATGTCCGAGAAAACCTCTGACTTCGCGAACACTCTTAGGATAACTCATCTTTTCGATAGCTTCCACCTTAGCCCTATCTACCTCAATACCTTTGGCGGACACTTTGTGGCCAAGAACTATTCCTTCATCTACCATAAAATGGCATTTCTCCCAATTGAGTACTAAGTTCTTCTCCACACATCTAGATAACACCTGATCAAGATTAGCGAGGCAATCATCGAAGGATTGACCGAAGACCGAAAAATCGTCCATGAAAATCTCCATACACTTTTCAACTAGCCCGTCAAAGATAGCCATCATACACCTTTGAAAGGTGGTCAGGGCATTACGAGAGACCAAATGGCATCCGCCCGTAAGCGAATGTACCATAAGGGCAGGTGAAAGTGGTCTTCTCTTGGTCAATAGGATCGATGGGTATCTGGAAGTATCCTGAGTATCCATCCAGGAAACGGTAGAATGCGTGCCCCGCCAGACGCTCAAGCATCTGGTCAATGAAGGGAAGGGGGAAATGATCTTTCATTGTGACCTCATTGAGTTTCCTATAGTCAATGCAGACTCTATAGCCTGTAACGAGCCTCAATGCTATCTCTTCTCCCTTCTCGTTCTTCTCAATAGTAATCCCTCCTTTTTGGGGACTACTTGAGTCGGGGAAACCCACTCGCTGTCAGCAATGGCGTAAATGATACCCATATCTAGAAGTTTGATGATCTCCTTCTTGACTACTTCTTGCATGTGAGGGTTAAGCCTCCTTTGGGGCTGTCTTACACATTTAGCACCCTCACTAGTCTTGATCTTGTGCATGCAGATGTCAGGAGATATTCCTCGAATATCTCCCACCTGCCATCCAAAGGCTTTTTCATTTTTTTGCAAGACGTTTAACAGTTTCAGCTCTTCTATTCGAGATAACTTGGCAGATATGATCAAGGGAAGCTTGTCACCTTCACGTAGGAACACATACTTAAGATGTTTAGGAAACGGCTTCAGAACTAGATCTGTGGGGGGATCCTCTAAACTCGATTTAAGCCCTCCACTTTTCAACTCAGAATCGCTGAGCTTACTTAGTGGCTCCACTGCCAAAGCTTCTTCTCTTAATAACTCATCCTCAAAGTCAGCTGCGAACTGATCTAGATTAACCACACCATGACTATTCAGATTATCGATCAATCGCTCATATTCTGCCTCCACAGCCTTGACTTGCTCGTCCAGACAGTCATTGAAGTCGCAATTGACTCCTCAATGGAAAAGCCGGTTGGAGAACCGGAGGGTACTTGAATAGATTTAGAGACACTATAGCTCACCTCCCGGTCACCAACTCGAATAGTTACTTGCCCACTATCACAATCGATGAGGGCCCTAGCTGTAGATAGGAAAGGTCTTCCAAGAATCAGGGGAACATCCTCACCTTTCTCCATATCCAAGACGTACCAGTCAACTGGGAAGGTGAACCTATCAATTTGAACTAACACGTCTTTCAGGATCCCTGAAGCTTTCTTGGAAGATCTATCGGCGAACTGAAGGTTCATGGTTGTGGGTTCTAGAAGATCTTGTAAACCAAGCTGATTGCAAACAGACAACGGCATCAAGCTGATGGATGCCCCCGGTCACATAAAGAATTTGGGAAGACTAGGCCTCCCATCTGCAATGTGAGCACAAACTTGCCTGGGTCACCCCTCTTGATTGGTAAGTCTTGATAATTGACCATTGAGCAGTCCTCACCAATTGCTCGATCCATGTCCGCTAACTTCTTTTTAGAAGAAACAACATCCTTGATAAACTTGGTATACTTAGGCATTTCAACCAAAACTTCTGAGAGTGGAAGATTAACCTGAGTATTTTTCAGCAAATTAAGCACCTTTCCGTACTTCTTATCTTCATGCAAGGGAATGTTGCTTTTTCTAGGTGGAAATGGAAGCTTTTTAAGGTCACTCTCAGAAAAGACTTTCTTTGAGGATGCACTTACAGCCTTGTCTTCCAGATCTTTCCACCTTACCACTTTTTCAGACTCCTTATTGGTCAGGGGATCAGCCACCTGACTCTCAACCGAATCTTCTTTTCTCAGGGGTACAGCCACCTGAGGTGTTTCAACTCTTTCATTTCTCAGGGGATCAGCCACCCGAGTATGCTCTTGCAGGACAGGGGATAAAGGGTGCTCAACTTCCTCTCCTGCACCATAATTGGCAGGAGGGGCTAGTGGTTTCCCTGGAAGCCAGGGGGACCACTCAGCTGAGTGCCACTTCTTAAATTCATCGCACTGGCCTCCTCTTTACCGTATTGCATTGTTTGCACGAGGTCGGTGCATTGGTTGTTGCTTATATCGACCCGAGCAACCCGACCGCCTTTTGGATTCTTTTCCGTAAAGCCGGGCGGCCCCGACGATCTCGGAAGCTAACGCTCGGCCCAAATGCCCGATTTGCCTCTCAAGACTTTTCATCGTCTGCGCTTGCTCCTCCCGAAATGAATTCCATTCGGCTTTTATATCATTTGAGTGGGAGGGGCCTTGAGAGTTTTGGAAGTTCTGGGGAGATGGCTGGCTAGGCCGAGTTTGAAACTGAGGATTAGAATTGGCGGGCCAATTCTGATTGAACCTTTGTTGTGGATTCGAAAAATTGGAATTCTGGTTCTGATTGAACCCAGGGTTTCGATTAAAGCTCTGATTTTGAAAATTCGAATTGGGGTTAAAATTTGGATTCTGATGAAAACCCTGGTTTTGAAAATTACTCTGGCCAGAGTATTGATTATTAAATCTCTGATTGGACTGGCCAGAGAAAGCATTAATTTCAGCACTCTACCCAATCATGGGACAGAAGCGAGCAGTGTGCCCCGGATCATCACATACTTGGCATGTGATTGGGTTATTCTGTCCATTGTTATGAACAGCATTGACTTGATGAGGAGAGGGGGACTGAAATTGTCATTGGCCAAACATGTGGCCAGTCTGACAGCAATTTTCGCAATACAGAACCTGAGGGCTCTGCGGAAACGAAGGAGTCTGATTAATCGGGTTTGGAACTTGAGGACTTGCCATCTGCTTTTGCAGCATGGCTATCCGACTTTGAACATTGACTTCCTCCACCTTGGGAGGAGGAGGCGCTTGGATGGCCTGATAGGATGGGGCATAGTTGTATTTGGCAATGTCTTCAAACAGGTGCCCATCCTTCATCGGGTGTCTTTTTGAGAAAGCCCCAACCGAAGAGCTGTTGACCATGCCTTTAGTAAGCTCGGTCAGTCCGCTGAAGAAATTGTTGACTTGCCTCTCCTTAGGCAAGCCATGGTGGGGGCATTTTCTTAAAAGCGATTTGAACCTCTTCCAACATTCGAAGAATGATTCATTCTCCTTCTGGTAGAAGGTAAAGATCTCATTCAGACACTGGGCTGTCTTTGAATGAGGAAAATATTGACTTAGAAATTCTTTTTCAAGTCCGGCCCAGGTAGTGATGGATTCTGAAGGGAGAGAGTGATACCACTCCCTAGCCTCTCCTTTCGGAGAGAAAGGAAACAGTTTAAGCTTGATCACGTCCTCACTCACTCCTTGGATGCGGGTGGTACCGCATATCTCTAAGAACGCATGTAAGTGGGTATGCGGATTTTCAGATTGGTAGCCATGAAAAATTGATGCATGCCGCATCATCTGGATGAGTCCGGGCTTGAGTTCGAATGTGTGAGCTGTAATGGCGGGCAAGACTATAGCCGGGTTGACAGTGACTGCACCAGGCATGGCGTAGTCTGCCAACGTACGTCGATCCTCTGCCGCCATTATTACTATTTCTTCGATCTCTTTTATCAACTTCCGTTCAATTTCTTGGTCGGCTGGACTTCCTTCGTCCGAAGGATCGGTAAAACGAAGTTTCCGCCTATTGGGTCGGACTATGGTCCGCTCGAGGTCAGGTGAAAAGAGTAATGGCCCTTTCTGACTTCGAGTTTGCATAAACGGAAACCCAACTCAATTGAACAAATCCTAAAAACTACGAAATTAAAAACCTAAAAGAAAGTTAAAAACAAGATTATTTGAGAAAAAGGGGGGTCAGACGGGCGTCCGCCCAGAATTGGGACTGGACGGGCGTTTGGAGGTCCAAACGCTCGTCTGGTCTTCAGAAATCTTGGACGGACGTCCAGAATCTATGGACGCTCGTCTAAGATGAAAATTTGATACAGGTTTGAAATTTTTTAGCGGACGGGCGTTCAGTAGTTTGGACGCTCGTCTGAGATGCGGGATGAACAAGAAAAGAACAGAAAAGTTGAAAAAACTTAAACCCTAATTCTTAAACCCTACTAATCTAAACCTTAAAACCTAAAAAAAGAACTAACTAAAAACTAAACAGGGATTAAAACACAGAAAACAGAAAAACGAAAACAAAAACTAGGCAACCGTCCGGTTCCCCGGCAACGGCGCCAAAATCTTGTCACAAATTTTATTAATACAAAATAAACAAGTAATAAAACCGGTTAACCTCAAGTGCAAGGATCGTAGTATAGAGGCTATGCCGGGTCGATTTTACGGGGAACTAGACAGTTGTAAATCCTAGTTGTTGTTTTAACTAACTATGTCACGAACTACACTAAACAGTGAATTAATCTAAACAAAGAGTGCGAAAAATGAACTAGACAGAGGAGATTATCCAAGGCTAGGAAAGATACGGGTAACGGACTTATTAACTAAACTAAACTAATTGCAAAAAGGAAATTAACTGGGCAAAGCGAGACTCAAGTTGCAAGGATTTAAAATCAAATTATAAAAAGCAAACGAGAATTGATCCACCTATCAACATGTATTGATCTCCTATCTCGATTATATGTGGTATTTATCTAGGTTGTGATTCACCTTACCTAAACATGAACCCTAATTCCTTAGGTAATTCATCTATTAACCTAGTATCTTCCAATGCTAGATTAACGCGTTTAAAGATCAAAGGTGTCAACTTTTACGTTTAAATCTAGTGATTAGACTTACTAACTTCCGTTATTATAAATCTAAGGACTATTCTTATCTATGGTGATCTAAAGGTTTATCATGACTTCCATCAAACATAAACACATATCACACATGCAAATCTTCCGATATAAACGCAATTAACACGGATAAACATAAATAAGAAACAACCTTGAATAAATAACTCACGGTATAATCGAAATACAAAAATCAATCCAAGTTGATGGCTTCACAATTCTCGTTTGATTGAAGCTTTAGCTCCTGAGCATCCTCAGCAACACAGTTTTGCAGAAAAAGAACATAAAAACTGCTCTAAACTAATCTAATTTTAAGTTGCAGAAAAGTGGAAGAAAAAGAAGTAAAACCGCAGCCTTAGCCGCCCCTAGGGTTTAGGGTTTGAATAATGTCGAATTGTTGTTTTTGTGTGCAGAAATAGGCAGGTATTTATAGAAGATTAAGTCGGTTCTGGCTGAGTCGGCGGACGGACGAGCGTTCAGTCTGGTGGCCGCTCGTCCGCTTTCTTGGACTCTCTTCAGATGCTCGTTCGGCCTCAATTCAAACTCTCTGAATCACTCTTGGCACCTTGGACGCTCGTTCGGAATTTCAGACGCCCGTTTGGTCTGGACGGAATATGGACGTTCGTTCAATATGACTTGAATGCGATTTTTGCATGTTTATCTCTTTTCTTCACTCTACATCATCATTATCTCTTTCTTAAATCTTTATAGCTCTAAATTTATCTCCTTTGATCATCATTTGAGCACAATAGACATACCTATAACACATGAAAAACATCGCAAACTGTAATAATATTCAAATAATCATATTTTGACCATGAAATCACATAAATATATCGATATTGCGATTAAGCCGTCAAAAATATCGTTTGCTCAATATTTTAATATAAAGACCAATTATTATGCAAATTATACAATATAGAGGGAAAAACATCGTAAAATATATCCTTATAAACCACATAATTTCACCCTTAACAGGGGTCCAAACAGATTTTGTACTTACAATGGTCAATATTACATTTTGACTATTGTTGATGATCATTCTAGATTCCTTTGGATTCACTTAATGAAAGCTTAATCTGAGACTAGGACCCTGCTACAATCCTTGTGCAATACTGTGTTTACACAATTCAAAAACATGTAAAGAAAATTAGATCCGACAATGGACTTGAGTTTAAAATTGATGCTTTCTATGCACAAAAGGGCATAATACTTGAGACTTCCTGTGTGCATACACCGCAACAAAATGGTGTGGTGGAAAGAAAGCATCAACACTTGTTGAATGTTGCAAGGACTCTTAGGTTCCAATCTAGTTTTCCTATGTCATTTGGGGGTTGTGTGCTAAGCATGCTTCCATGTTAGTTAATATCACTCCTACCCCTTTATTGAAATAACAAACACCGTATTTTATTATTGTATAGCAAGCAACTCAACTACACAAATTTTAAAGTTTTTGGCTGTTTGGACTATGCCTGTACAATCTCCCCACGCAGAGGCAAGCTTGACAGTAGAAGTAAGAGTAGTGCTTATGTTGGAAATCCTCCACACACAAAAAAGGTTACATCATGCTTGACCTTCAAACCAGGGAGTTTCTAACATCTAAGATGTGATTTTTCATGAAAATTTCTTTCCTTTCTTGACCAATGATTGTAGCACTGATAATAATTGTGTTTTGCAAATTCCTAGTTTTCAAAATGTCAATTCTAACATGCTTCATACAAATCATGTGCATGAAGATCTACACAACAATAATGGAGATGCAGAACATGAGGATGCACCTTTGCACATTGGTGATGCAGGTGATGCGGATTATGATGCATCCCAAGATTTACCACATCCTCCTCACAATCAACAGTTGAGAAGGTCCACAAGGGGAAGGAAAGACCTGCACACTTGCAGGATTATCAAACCATTATAGGTGCTAGTACCACTCCACCTCATACACATGACAAAGTTTTATCCTATGACAATCTATCAGACTTTTATAAGGCATTCACCTGCAATTTATTGCTGATCAATAACCTAAGAATTATGCAGCAGCTGCCACAAATGTAAATTGGCAAAAGGCTATGCAAGAAGAGGTAGAGGCTCTCCACAAATCAAACACTTGGTCTCTTGTTCCACTACCTAAAGGCAAAAAGCCAATAGGTTGTAAGTGGTTGTACCGAATCAAAAGGAAAGCAAATGGCACAATTGACAAATATAAGGCAAGGTTTGTAGCCAAAGGTTACACACAAACATAGGGGATAGATTTTCTAGAAACCTTTTCACATGTGGCAAAAATGTCAACTATCAGATTATTCTTTAGCTTGGCATCAATCAAGAAGTGGCATTTACAACAAATGGATGTAAATACAAACTTTTCTTCATGGAGATTTAAATGAAGAAGTCTACATGAGACAACCACCAAGACTTTCTATTTAAGGCAACAACCAAGTATGCAAATTAACCAAGTCTTTATATGGTTTAAGGCAGGCTAGTAGGCAATGGAATGCAAAACTGACTGAAGCCCTCACAAAAGCAGGATACTTTCAATCAAAGCATGCTCACTGCTTGTTTACAAAAGGACAAGGTGACACCTTTATTGCTTTTCTTGTCAATGTTGATGACATAGTAGTAGCAAGCTCAAACCTACATGAAATTTCGGACACTTAAAGATATTTTGCATCAAGCATTCACCATCAAAGATTTGGGGCAACTAAAATACTTCTTAGGGTATGAAATTCCAAGATCACAATCTAGAATACTGATGAATCAAAGAAAATAATGCTTAGATGTTCTACAAGAATTTGGTTATCTAACGGAAAAACCCTCCAATATTCCTATGAATCCAAGGACAAAATTAGAAGTAGCAAGATTCCCCATTCCTAGCCAACAACAAATATTAAAGAAGTTTAGTTGGTAAACTCTTGTATCTAAGTAACACCAGACCAGACATTGCATTCCCTATTCAACAACTAAGTCAGTTCCTAGATGCTCCCAACAGAAAATCATTTGGTTGATGCTCATAAATTGTTAAGATTCTTTAAAACAGCACCGGGACAAGGCATGTTCTTTCCATCAACTAGTGCACCTATACTAAAAGCATTTAGTGATTCAAATTGGGCAGGTTGTACTAAGACTAGAAGGTCAATCAGTGGATATACAGTCTTTCTTGGTGATTCTCTTATTTCTAGGAAAAGTAAAAAAGCAAACCACTGTCAGCATAAGTAGTTCAGAAGCAGAATATAGAGCTATGGCTCTCACAACTTGTGAAATTCAATGGCTTCTTTTTACATACTTACAGACTTCCAAGTGCAACATCCACAAGCAGTACATTTATTCTCTGACAACAAAAGTGCTACATACATTGTGGAAAACCTTGTTTTCCATGAGAGAACAAAGCACATTGAGATTGATTGCCATTTTGTGAGAGAAAAATATCAACTAAAGATCTTGATCCCTATGCCAGTCGGAATTGAAGATAATCTAGCTGATCTTTTAACTAAAGTTGTGGAGAAAGCTACATTCACTAGATTATGGCCTAGATATCCTACTCAAAACATATTTGCAGCTCAGATTATGACATGATCAAGGTTGTTTCCAAGATATACTTACACCTAACTACAGCTTGAGGGGGGTGTTGAGGATTATGAAATGATCAAGGCTGTTTCACATTCAATGTGTTCTAAGTTATATGATAGAGAGTTCTCTCGGGCATTTCATCGAACACTTGCAAGGAGAAGCGGTTTAGTTTGTTAGAAGTTAATTAAGTTGTTGTAACTGACTAAACTGACAATTAGGTGCTTAGAGAACTTGTATATAAGTTCAATTGTCGTATGGAACAACTCAATTGTACAATTTCCATCTAGATCAATAAAATAGATTTTTCCCGCCTTTTCTATTTTTTAAACTTCTTCTTCTTCATAGTGTTTGGTTCTTATGTTTTTCGGCAAATCTTCGATTTCAATTCCTTTTCCACTAGTAAATATATTTGGATTCTTAAAATTAATGCTAACAAGTTTGTAATATAATGTGTCGTTATCGATCTCCGACACGTGTCTAAAAATTCTGCGGTCACTTGAGGATCATCAAATTAGATTTTGTCTTGGACTAAATTATAATTTGCGCGACAAAATCTCAAAATATAATATCTCAAAATAAAGATATAATCAGCGAAAGCTTTCTAAATTGGTGGGGATACAAAAAGAGATTTTATTATATTTTATAACATTCGAAAATTACAACAAAACACACACACACACAAAAAAAGTGCAATAAACTTTCGAGTGCGATATATGGAGACGAAATAGGATCACCACACCCAATCAAGATTCCAGCCTGAATAAACCGTCGAAGGAATATTCCTCATATCTGATGGAACAATCAGCAAGATAAACCGCAGCCCCAACTCTAAAAGGGCATTCAGATCCAATATCTCGAATGCAGCCTTTATGCAATCTGCACGTTCATCACCCGTAAGACGCTCATTGCACTTAGTGTAGACATAAACTGTGTTGCTATTCGGTGTACCACAAGTATTACCTTCCTTACAAGCCGTGCTTGCAAAGTCGGTGTTTTTAGTTAATTCAGGTGTCATTTTGAGAATGTTGGCCAAGTTGTCATTAAAGTCACTGCGATGATCATACTCATTAATATTGCAGACTGAAAAAAGCTTGGTTTTGTTTAGGTCGCCCTTACAATCCAAACATTAACATAGCTAACAGGATGATCGTGACAGTAGTGACAGTACTGAAAGCCACCGAATTAGCCACCTGCATCATGTAAAGATAGATGATTTTTTCTTGTTGTTAAATAATTATTGATAATTTTATCCTGCAATGCATACACTTAAATAGTTTCACAATCTATTGTTATGTCCGCCTCCATCCTTCATCCGCCAACCAGGTCGCTCTCAAGTTTGTAATGAATTGCCATTACTACTCAATCAACATTGAAAATATCATTTTAAGTCATACTTGTACTTTGTAACTTTTGAAAAATACAAAGATTACAAGGCAATGATCTAAAGTGACAAAAGTAGTTGGGGTCGGAAGAATTAGTTTTTTATTGATGAAGGCTGGAAAAATAATATTAGTAGGAATTGGTCTTCTTGGCTTAATCATACTATAGATTCTATTTCTTGACCTACCATCGGCTTAAACATTTGGGGAGATAGTAATTTAACTTCTATCAGTGTTGTTCCCAAAAAAAAAAAAAAACTTATTTCAGAGCAGAAGATGATGAGCTCAAACATTTTTGTGGGCATTACCTTCTCATTTATATTGTGCAAGTGTTAGACGTTTTTGTAGACATCGTATTTCCATATATATATATATATATATATATATATATATATATATATATATATATATATATATATATATATATATATATATATATATATATATATATGCTATTGTGTAATGTTGTTGCCTCAGTCTTGTAATATGATCACCCTTAAATTGTTAATTATATTACTTCCACCGGCGTACATTTTTAAGCGAAATAGTCATTAACAACAAGGCCGCACTGTAACGCCCCGTTCCCGGACACCGAGTCCTTATCCGGAAATCGAAACGTTCGGCACGCATAATATTAAATAAATAATATTACACGTAAACCTCTACTACGTCGTATCAAATAAAAGCAAACGGAAGCTAAAAAGACTCGGGTAATTTTTTTTCAAACATCTCAGAATAGAAATTCAAGAACTAGAGAAGGAAATGTAAAGTTATTACATCCGAAACAAAACCAACGAATCCCAAAACAGTACGAATTCCAAAGTACTAAAAGTAAACTACAAAATCCAATAATAATCCAAATCTAAGAAATAAATAAAGAAATGAATAATAATTAATCAAAGTCTTCAACTCCGGCGTCCTCAAACGTCGTCATCAAAGTTCTCCTCGAACTCATCATTTACCTCGTTCGTCTTCTCTCCCCAAACACATAAATAAACATGCATTTGAGGTAAGTACAATGTACAAAGTAAGAAGTAGAAGCTACAATATGATTAAGGTTTATTATTAAAAGATTTGCCTTACTGAGACCGACTCGATCTAGGGTTCACTACATGCCCATCGACACGTCGTGACTATACGTTTCTAACTTAGCTTATCTTTGTTACATCATTACTCAAGGACACAATGCATGGTGAAAATTCCACCACGAGATGTACTTGCCAACTACGGTGATTAGCACCGGTAGTCCCGGGATCTCCCCGGTATGCATATACGTTCGATGGATTTCCTCCACTACCCTTCACCTTTTGAGCCGCAGTGTTGTCCACCTTTTATGAACGTATCACATCGCCGATTTGAATCGGTGCCTAACCAAGAATAGATGACGTTTTAGCTTTTACTACACTTATGTAATTATTAATGTGAATTAACTAGTCACCTAAGTGTTTTCGAATAATACTCCCTTATCGCTCTACTCCCTCACTTAGACAACTAGACATCACATCCTATCAATTACACGTACATTGATGAACCCTAGTTCATCAAAGCACAAGCCCTTTCATGCCCTTCCGACGGATCCGAACTTCAACTCCCTTTAAGAGTACATTCGGTGTTTTAACCGAACGAATCGAAACTCAATCGGGGCTTGTTCATATTCAATTAATGTTATTTAATCATGAATTAAGGTTTAAAATTCAAAACATAGCTTAAAACAACATTACATAGAAATCGGGGCAATGCGTGCGCATTACTCGGAATGCGTGCGCATCCCCGCCGCACTTATTCTAAGCAATCCCGCATCGTGAATGCGTGCGCATTGCTAGCCAATGCGTACGCATCCTACGCAAAAAAGCCCTAAAACCTCGTTTTCCAACCCTTAACGGTCTCTACTCGAATCTAAACATCTTGCACATGAATTATAGCGAAAAACAAGAGAAAACATGTCTTTTAAGATCCAAAACAAAACTTAATCCTTAAACATCATCTAAGCTTAAAACTTGATGCAATATGCATCCAAAACATGATCTATTCTACTCTAAACCACAATTAGATTGTAGGAAGAGTCGCTTACCTTTAGCAAGCTTATTCCAACAAAAAACTCGTAGAAACAAGAAGCTAAAACCGATCTTTCTCTTATCAAAGCTTCAACTTTCTCGCAATCAAAACGTTGCCTTCTTCACAACGATTCCGGCGCTCTACTCGATCCGAAAACCGTCAAGAATTGCTTTAACACCGATTGAAAAACTCTCACCCTAATTTTTGGCTCACACACGCAGAGAGTATAAGGAGGTGGAGAAAAATCGATTTCTAATAGGTTATAAGAATTGTGGGGATTTATTCTCCTTAAATAGAAAATCCCAAAAAAAAGATAGAGATCTTATTATCTTCCTTTATAATAAGATAAATCCCAAAAAAAAGGATAAAGATCTTATTATCTTCCTTTATAATAAGATAAATCCCAAAAAAAGGATAAAGATCTTATTATCTTCCTTTATAATAAGATAAATCCCAAAAAAAGGATAAAGATCTTATTATCTTCCTTAACTATATACATATATATATTTCGAAATATACATATATAATTTAACAAATACTTAAACTCCGAATAAAAGGAACCGAACCCAATATTTCGTTTTCGCAAAATGACACGTCCGCCCTTTCCCGAAAATCGGAATATTACATTCTTCCCCCTTAAAGGAGTTTCGTCCTCGAAACTTAAAACATACCCGGTAAGTCCATAAAATCGGGAACTCGCCGATCATATCGTCCTCAACTTCCCAAGTAGCTTCATCCGGTGAATGATTGCTCCATTGCACCGAACTAAAGGAATCAACCGTCTCTTAATCATCTTTTCCTTCCGGTCCAAAATTCGGTCGGTGTCTCATCGTACGAAAGATTATCCCGGAGACCCTCCGGATCAACGAGTCTCAATATCCGTCTTGGTCAAACACTTCTTTAACATTGAGACATGAAACACGTTGTGGACTCTCGACATGGATTCGGTAACTTGAGTCCGTAAGCCAAAGGTCCAATTCTTTCTAGAATCTCAAAAGGTCCAACGTACCTAGGGCTTAGCTTTCCTTTTTGTCCAAAACGTTTCACTCCCTTCATTGGTGAAGCTCGTAGGTAAACTCTTTCACCAACTTCAAACTCAAGAGGTCTCCTTCTAACATCGCCCAACTCTTCGTCTATCTTGAGCCGCCTTCGCATTCTTCTTGACCAAATGAACCCTTTCTTTAGCTTGCTCAACCAATTCGGCCCGGTGATTTGTCTTTCCCCGACTTCATCCCAAAACAAATGTGTTCTACATCTTCTTCCATATAATGCTTCAAACGGTGGCATGCCAATACTTGCATGATAACCGTTGTTGTAAGCAAACTCCGCTACCGGTAGGTAATCATCCCATGATCCACCTACTTCCAACACACAAGCTCTCAACATATCTTCAAGTGTTTGGATGGTTCTCTCGCATTGTCCATCCGTCCGAGGATGAAAGGCCGTACTCAAATCCAACTTGGTTCCAAAAGTCGCTTGTAAACTTTTCCAAAACCGATCGACGAACCTCGAATCACGATCCGAAACTATCGAGATAGGTACTCCGTGTAACTTCACTATATTATCCAAGTATAGTGTCGTCATTTTCTTCAAGGGCATATCGACCTTATATGGTAAGAAATGAGCGGATTTGGTCAATCTATCCACAATCACCCAAATCGCATCATTACCGCCTCTCGTCTTAGGTAAACCGGTGATAAAGTCCATAGTGATCTTATCCCACTTCCATTCTGGGATATCCAATGGCTTAAGCATTCCTCCCGGTCTTCTATGTTCCGCTTTAACCTTCTGGCAAGTATCACACTCTGCAACGAACTTGGCTATCTCCAGTTTCATCGAGGGCCACCAAAACCTTTCCTTCAAGTCTCTGTACATTTTGGTAGCTCCTGGATGAACTGCGAAAGCAATCCTATGTGCCTCTTCCATGACTCTCTGTCTTAAATCACCAACCTTAGGCACACACAAACGATCCTGGTACCAAAGATTGCCATTCTTATCTAAAACATATCCAACCGTAGGCTTTTCCCTTGCAACTCGCTTCAAGTCAACCAACACTGGGTCTTCATCTTGCTTTTCCCGAATGTCATCCATCAACTCAGACCTTGCTAACAATGGTGCCATAAACTGTCGGTCTTCAATCTGATCAAAGCTTCGGATTCTCAACCCATCTAACCTTTCTGCAACGTCTTCAACACTCGATACTGCAAACACTGGTTTTCTGCTCAAGGCATCAGCCACTACATTTGCTTTACCCGGATGATACTGAATCTCCAAGTCATAATCCTTTACGAACTCCAGCCATCTCCTTTGTCTCATATTCAGATTTTCCGGGTAAAGAAATACTTCAAACTCTTGTGATCGGTGAAGATCCTGGCCTTAACTCCATACGGGTAGTGCCTCCAAGTCTTTAGGGCAAACACTACTGCTTGCCAACTCTAAGTCATGTGTTGGGTAATTCTTCTCATGCACCTTCAACTCGTCGGGATGCATAAGCAATTACCTTCCCTCCCTGCATCAACACACAACCTAAACCTTGTCCCGAAGCATCCGTGTAGACATCATAATTATCAAAGATCTCCGGAACTGCCAAAACTGGGGCTGTAGTCAACCTCTTTTTCAACGTCTGAAAAGCATCTTCACACTCACTGGTCCACTCGAACTTCACATCCTTTTGAGTGAGCCGGGTAAGTGGTGTAGCTATCTTTGAGAAGTCTTGTACAAACTTCCTATAATAGCCAGCCAAACCGAGAAAACTTCTAACCTCTGAAACGGTAGTCGGTCTGGACCACTTCTCAACTGCTTCAATCTTCGCGGGATCAACCTTAATGCCATCTCCGAAATGACATGACCCAAGAAACTCACTTGATTCAACCAAAAGTCGCACTTCGAGAACTTGGCATACAACTGGTTCTCCTTTAATGTATCCAGCACTATCCTTAAGTGTTCTTCATGTTCCTTCTCATCCTTAGAGTATACAAGGATGTCATCTATGAACACTATCACAAAATTATCCAAGTATGGCATGAAAACACGCTGCATTAAATCCATAAATGCAGATGGGGCATTAGTGAGTCCAAAAGGCATAACTAAGAACTCATAATGTCCATACCTCGTACTGAAAGCTGTCTTTGGTATATCTGCTACCTTGATCTTCAACTGGTGGTATCCTGATCTAAGATCAATCTTAGAAAACACTCTCTTGCCTTGCAACTGGTTAAACAAATCATCAATCCTCGGCAAAGGGTATTTATTCTTGATGGTCAGATTATTCAACGCTCGATAGTCTATGCACATCCTCATGCTACCATCTTTCTTCTTAACAAACAACACTGGGGCTCCCCAAGGCGAAGTACTAGGCTGAATTATATTCCTCTCAAGCATATCCTTGAGTTGTGCTTTAAACTCCTTCAATTCAGCCGGTGCCATTCTATAGGGTGCCTTAGCAACTGGTGCCGCTCCTGGCATCAACTTGATCTCGAATTCTATCTCTCTATCCGGCATGTTTCCCGGTAACTCTTCTGGAAACACTTCGGGGTATTCCTTGACTACAGGGGTCTCCTCTAACTTAGGTTTTACCTGCTCCACATCAACTGCGTACAACAAGTAGCCTTCACAACCTTTCTGACAAGCCCTTATAGCCTTAACCGCTGAAATTATAGGGTGACGCTTCTTACTAGGCTTGTAAATGTTACCTTGATAAGTCTTATCTGATTTTCCCGGTATCTTAAAGGTCACTCTCTTTTCTCTACAATCCAAGTGGACGAAATTCTCGGATAGCCAATCTATTCCAAGAATCACATCAAAATCTGAAAAGTCCAAAACCGTAAAGTCACTCTTGCAACAATACTTTCCAACTCGAACCTCTACCAGGGGTATCAACTTGGTTACCTTAGTCACCTTCCCTAAAGGTGTTGTTATCTCCAAAGTATTTCTTAAAGGTTCCATTGGCAAGTTAAGCTTCTTAGCTATCTTAGTTGACACAAAAGTATTAGACGCTCCCGTATCAAACAACGCCGTAACTGCTAAGTTGTCTAATATTATTGTACCTAGGATGTAAATTCATTTATTTAAATACAAATACAACATGATTTAAATCGTGCTATAAAAGTACTCAAATAAATTAAATTAAACAAAAAGGTACCTGAAATAACATTATCGTCCGGTTCGCTATCTCGGCATCCACTTTGCAAAGACTCGGGCCGGGCGACTTGGGCCGCCTTTCCCACTTCCTTGCTTCGGAATATTCGAACTCCCTTTCGTGGGACACATCTTGGCAAAATGTCCTAAATCTCCACGGTGTGTAGCAGCCTCCCGTATTAGCCTTACACTCACCCGAGTGATTCCCGTTGCACTTAGAGCATAAAGGTGCTCCGGTGGGTGGCTTACTCGCCGTAGGGGCCGTTGTCTTCTTGAAATTTTGTTGGGGTGCTCCCCGGCTATTGCCCCGGCTTGTTCCAAAATTCCTCTTGCTCCCGATAACAACGGTGGCCTTCTTCCCGAATGTCTCAACCTCTAAGGCCTTATTCAACAACTCGGCCATGTTCTTGGCCATGAAACCCAACATGCCGGATCAGATGTCGATATGATAACCCTTCCTTGTATAGGGCCATCTTCCTCTCTTCTACCTTCATCAACTCAGGGTAGAATCTTCCCAATTCGTTAAACTTGTTGGTGTATTGTGATATTGTCATGTAATTACCTTGCTTATGCTTTAGAAATTGACTTGCCATGTCTGTCTGCACTGTTGCTGGAAAATACTCATTATAGAACATTGCCTTAAAGCTTTCCCAATCCGTCACTTTACCATTATTGCTTTCCGTATAGCATCTATCCATGCTTCGACTTTGCACCCAAAAGGAAACTAACCGCCAACCGTGCCATCTCGGTCTCAGGGACATGTATGTTCCTACATGCCTTCTCAAAACTCCTTATCCACTCTTCGGCCTTCGAATGCTCGACATTCCCAAAGAAGTCTTGAACTTTGTTCCTCCTTAATCTCGTATACCGGTCAATCGGTGGTGCTTGCTCGGGTGCCGGTCTAACTCGGTGGGGCTTGTGGATAAGGCGGAGGGTATTCAAAAGGTATCTCTTCTTGTTGAAACGGGGTTGATGTAAACCGTAGGGTGGGTAACCAAGACCTTGTTGATGGTCAAAACAGGGTGGAGGTGGTACAGTAGGTCGGGGAGTATGACCCACTGGAGGAGGGTAAAAGGTCGATGCTTTGCCGATGAGAAAACACCGGTGGAGGAGGGTAGCTCACTTTGGTGGGGGATAGATACGGTTGCTTTGGGGTACGTAGACCGGTGGAATGTCTCCCACTACGGTGACTTGTATAGGTGCTTCTCCCGGTTCTCCATAGATGTAGTTGTACCTTGGTGGAGGGTGACTTGCGGTGGCGGTACTAAACCCACCGGAATGTCACTTACCAAGGAAAAGCGAACCGAACTTCCCACATGCCATTGTGGGTGTTGCTCCCGATGAGGTCGCGGTGACAAACTCCGGCGAGATCGTGGTGTAGGGGTTGCGGTATGAGGGGGTGGAGTGGGGCTCGGGTGAGGTGAAGGATTCGCCTCACGAAACCGCCTCTAACAACTGGCGGCGTAGGACTCTCTCGACGTACTCACGAAGCTTCGCACCCGCTCCGGTTCTCGTGAACACCATCCCGATGATCAACGAAAACCAAATCGTTACTAAGAGGTCTAAAGAGAACTTATCTTAATAGAAAGAAAGCCTAAAAGACGCTTCTCTCTGATACCAACTGTAACGCCCCGTTCCCGGACACCGAGTCCTTATCCGGAAATCGAAATATTACATTCGGCACGCATAATATTAAATAAATAATATTACACGTAAGCCTCTACTACGTCGTATCAAATAAAAGCAAACGGAAGCTAAAAAGACTCGGGTAATTTTTTTTCAAACATCTCAGAATAGAAATTCAAGAACTAGAGAAGGAAATGTAAAGTTATTACATCCGAAACAAAACCAACGAATCCCAAAACAGTACGAATTCCAAAGTACTAAAAGTAAACTACAAAATCCAATAATAATCCAAATCTAGGAAATAAATAAAGAAATGAATAATAATTAATCAAAGTCTTCAACTCCGGCGTCCTCAAACGTCGTCATCAAAGTTCTCCTCGAACTCATCATTTACCTGTTCGTCTTCTCTCCCCCAAACACATAAATAAACATGCATTTGAGGTAAGTACAATGTACAAAGTAAGAAGTAGAAGCTACAATATGATTAAGGTTTATTATTAAAAGATTTGCCTTACGAGACCGACTCGATCTAGGGTTCACTACATGCCCATCGACACGTCGTGACTATACGTTTCTAACTTAGCTTATCTTTGTTACATCATTACTCAAGGACACAATGCATGGTGAAAATTCCACCACGAGATGTACTTGCCAACTACGGTGATTAGCACCGGTAGTCCCGGGATCTCCCCGGTATGCATATACGTTCGATGGATTTCCTCCACTACCCTTCAGCCTTTTGAGCCAGTAGTGTTGTCCACCTTTTATGAACGTATCACATCGCCGATTTGAATCGGTGCCTAACCAAGAATAGATGACGTTTTAGCTTTTACTACACTTATGTAATTATTAATGTGAATTAACTAGTCACCTAAGTGTTTTCGAATAATACTCCCTTATCGCCTCTACTCCCTCACTTAGACAACTAGACATCACATCCTATCAATTACACGGACATTGATGAACCCTAGTTCATCAAAGCACAAGCCCTTTCATGCCCTTCCGACGGATCCGAACTTCAACTCCCTTTAAGAGTACATTCGGTGTTTTAACCGAACGAATCGAAACTCAATCGGGGCTTGTTCATATTCAATTAATGTTATTTAATCATGAATTAAGGTTTAAAATTCAAAACATAGCTTAAAACAACATTACATAGAAATCGGGGCAATGCGTGCGCATTACTGCGGAATGCGTGCGCATCCCCGCTTTGCACTTATTCTAAGCAATCCCGCATCGGGAATGCGTGCGCATTGCTAGCCAATGCGTACGCATCCTACGCGAAAAAAGCCCTAAAACCTCGTTTTCCAACCCTTAACGGTCTCTACTCGAATCTAAACATCTTGCACATGAATTATAGCGAAAAAACAAGTAGAAAACATGTCTTTTAAGATCCAAAACAAAACTTAATCCTTAAACATCATCTAAGCTTAAAACTTGATGCAATATGCATCCAAAACATGATCTATTCTACTCTAAACCACAATTAGATTGTAGGAAGAGCTGCTTACCTTTAGCAAGCTTATTCCAACAAAGAAAACTCGGAAACGAAGAACTAAAACCGATCTTTCTCTTATCAAAGCTTCAACTTTCTGCAATCAAAACGTTGCCTTCTTCACAACGATTCCGGCGCTCTACTCTGATCTGAAAACCGTCAAGAATTGCTTTAACAGCCGATTGAAAAACTCACAGCCCTAATTTTTGGCTCACACACGCAGAGAGTATAAGGAGGCGGAGAAAAATCTGATTTCTAATAGGTTATAAGAATTGTGGGGATTTATTCTCCTTAAATAGAAAATCCCAAAAAAAAGATAGAGATCTTATTATCTTCCTTTATAATAAGATAAATCCCAAAAAAAAGGATAAAGATCTTATTATCTTCCTTTATAATAAGATAAATCCCAAAAAAAGGATAAAGATCTTATTATCTTCCTTTATAATAAGATAAATCCCAAAAAAAGGATAAAGATCTTATTATCTTCCTTAACTATATACATATATATATTTCGAAATATACATATATAATTTAACAAATACTTAAACTCCGAATAAAAGGAACCGAACCCAATATTTCGTTTTCGCAAAATGACACGTCTGCCCTTTCCCGAAAATCGGAATATTACAGCACCTCTGAAATTTTTGGCCCGAGGCGAGTTGTTGGAAATAAAATTTATGTTTTGATGATGATTCATCACTTAATCAGTTATTGTTCCTAAACCCTATTGATGAAGTGTCATAACTAGCTGTTATAATGCAAAGCAAAAAGATGTCTAGAAATCATTGTGTAGGACTTAATAGAGTCTGATAGTTGTATAAGTTAGTCAGACAAGCACTGTAATAATTCTAGGTTCAGAACTGAGAAAATGAGAAATTGATTTATTGAGCTGAGTTCCCAACTGAACTGGATCAAGAGTACTTCAACCGTAACTAAGGAATCAGACTCAGTTATGAAAGAACTGAAGAATGTAAGTTCGCTGAGGGACACAGACTCAGTTGGCTTATCTAGAAGATAGAAGAACTGAGGGTTCAAACTTAGTTATTGACGACTGAAGAACTGCGGGTTCAAACACAGTTTATGAAGAGAAAGCCGAGACAATAAAGTTTTACTTCAAGCAAGATTGTGATGACTTGAAATGATTTTATAGTTCTTGTATGCTGGACTAAGAATCATAAGGACAATGATATCTTAGATGAAAAATTGAAAAAGGTGTACTCTGATTAAGTCAATAATAATCAGATGAAGGATAGAGCAGTAAGTTTTCGAAGAAGAGTAAAAACTCAGTTAATGCTCTTAAAAACTGGAAACTGACCAAGCCTTATTGAATCAGTTTTGAAACTGGAAATAAGCAAAACTGATAAAGGATCAGACCTTTACGAATGTCAAAAAGGACACTGACATACCTACAGAAAAGCAGGACCACTAACGGCTATAAGGATTCAAATTCAAATGAACTGACCGTTAGAAAAACCCCTATAAATAGATCTCTTCTACAACAAGAAGAGTGTGGAATTCTGAAAATCAATCTAGTCAAATAAAAGATCAAACAAAGGGGAAAATAATCAAAAAGAATTCCTTTTATATACTATTGATTCAAGTCTCAACTTTCATTTAATAAAAGGTTTTAGAATGTGAAACACCAAGAAGGTGTGAAGGACGGTTGAGTGCGATCGGGAGGCGTGTTTGTGATGAGCTGGTGAAGAGGCAATTCAACCCTCTAAGGACCAGTGCAGCAAGTTTAGTTTAAACAGCCATCCTACATGTAGAACACTAAAGCTGGAAGATTGTGAAACTAGGGATTAGTGAAAGACAATCAAGTGTCTAGAATTTACTTTGTGTCATTTAATTGTAAACCTCATGAACATAGTGAATTTGGACTCCGCATCACAGGGGAAGAGAGGATTGACAGGATTACACCACCTGGAACCTCTATAATTCTTGTTTATTTACTTTATGCATTTACTTACTGCATAATAGCTATACTCATCTAGTTCACATACTCGGCATACACTAGAAACCGAGTCGGCACATTAACTGATAACTCATATTTTACAAAGTCATAATTTAATCTGCTGCCGGTTAACTCAGTTAATGATAAGTCAGTTTTTGACATAGACTCAACTAAGTTACCTAAACTCCGCACAAGTTTTAACTGAACCTAATTTGTCTAAAATCTAGTTTTTAGTGACAAGTTTATTCACCCCCCCTCTAAACTTTTGTTAGCCTTTCTAAGGGACCAACAATTGGTATCGGAGCAAATCTTCTACTCTGAAGAGATCTCCGATTGAGCTTTATCAGTTAAGTAACTGGCCTTCAATTATTTTCGATACCATTAATTTGTTCTTATCAGTTGTTTCTGTGACCAACCTTAGCTGATTTTCAAAACCGCATCTTGGAGTCACACAATCATTTTAGAAATATGCTTAGCTGTTTGTATTTAAGATTTGATGACTATAAAACAAAATTTCAGGCTCTTATCGCTGAAAGTCAAGAAAAGCTGATTGAAAAATTCATTGATGAATCTTCCCCCACAAACAATGAAGAAAATGCTGAAATTTTACCCTTAAGCTTTGGTGGAAGTAATCATGGTGAAAGTAATGAAGAGATAATACTTTTTGGAACTGGCCTAGCAAACAACAATGCGGGATTGGATAAAGGGAAGCAGACATTATAAGATGAAGAAGCTAGAACTGAAATTTATCTATCAAACACCATGAGGTAAATGCATCTAAATCCAATACTCACACTGCCGTGAACAATCATAGAAAAAGATTTCAATGAAGCCTTGGACATACTCATAAAGGAATTAGAGGTGATTCAAAAGAATTATGAGAAAGTCAAAAAGGTAAAAGATCTATTGAAAACTGAAGTTCTAAGATTGACTGCTGAGATCAATCTTATCAAGGATAATAATGGAACTAAGGAGACTTTCTCAACTGATGAACTAACAGAGGTAAGAAATATCACAGAATCATCAGCTGATCCAATTTCCAATGTTCAGTTCAAACCTGGAAAACCATTTGGTGACAGATCAGGTTTAGGGTTTGATAGTCAGCAGAATTCTAAGTTCAGACCTAGTTCACACTAAGTTTGTAGCTACACAACAGTCAAGAATTCAGAAAACTGACATAGTTATTAGAACTGACAATTACTCAGCTCAGTCTCAACTAAAAACTGACAAAATTGTAAAATCAGTCAGTAGCAAACAGGAAACTGGAAGATTTTACGGAAAATATCAGAAGACAGAAAAAGGCAAAACTAATCAGAGATCAGTTAAAAGGACATTCAAGTCTCATCCATCTAAAAATAATAACCATTCATGGGATGAAAGATTCAGGAGGAAAGAGAGACTCTTTCCTACTGATGAAGACTGGAATGGACCTATGTTCACTCAGTTCCACAAGAGTGAAATGATGTTCGAGTCAAGAAAGCAGAATTTTGTGAAAACTGACCATACTCAGCCGAAAAATCAATATAGGTATAAATCTAAGACATACAAAAACACAATAACTAAACAAAAGGACCCAAACAGATATGGGTACCAAAAAGTTCTTAATTTGTTTTGTAGATAAAAGTTGAATTTGAAATCTAAACTGAGTCATCTGCTCAAATAAGTTTTGAAACTGATCTGAACGGTCGACTGACTCAAAGTTTGTATAAGATCAAAGCTGAATATTGACAGCTGGAGAGATACCGTATATATTGTTACAAGCTACTAATGAACAGTCGTACCCTACACTTATCTCAACCGTTCATCTTTTCCACTCACCGCTTTTTCCGTACTTCAACGCTTGGACATGATTAATGACAAGATGTTATTTCACCCACCCGGATTTTACAGCTACCAAATCTACCACTTATAAATACCCTTAAGTATTACCTAAAATCTTTTACACTCTATTCTCTCCGTATAATTCAAAAGAATTTGCTCAATCTACAAATTTCTTCAACAATCTGAATTACTGGCCTTCACCAGAGTTGAACCCGGAATGACCATTTCTCTAGATCAATTTGTGGCTAAATACACAGATCCATCACTAGCCAAAGAAATCGCAAACAAAATCAGACAAATCAAAGGATTGGAGCAAGTATTCAACATAAACCTGAAGAATGTATGCCTGGACAGCATCGGATTTTTCTGAATATGTAAGCAAGAGCATTGAAGATGAAGACGTACTTACTTTCACTACATATATCAACGGAAAAGAGATCAAGGTTACTGAGAACCTTATAGCAGACATCTTTGGATTTGAGAAATCTGGATTCACTTTAGTTCTCAAAATATCTAAAGAACAGAGAGAGAAGTTACGGAAAGACATTGCTATCTCAGGTGACTCAAATGTATCACTGTCTGGATCAACAAGGCTGCTCAAGCCTGAATTCGGTTTTTTGACAAAGATGCTAGCAAATTGCGTAATTGGAAACGCTGGCAACTTCAGTAATCTATCCGGAACCAAGATAGATCTAATTTATATAATTTGGTTCGAAGAGGATTTCAACTGGCAAATGTATATCTTCGATCAACTTGTTGCTCAATCTTCCGATATACCTAAGAAGAAGAATGCTGAGAAGAAAGGGAGATTTTATCTCAAGAAGACTCTTGCTCTTCTTGCCCAAAGAATTATTCACCATTTTGGGATTGCAAGAAGAAAGGAAACTACAGTGGTTGATGTCAAAATTGCAGCCAAAGAAGAAAATTCAAAGAAAAAGAAAGCAGAAGGTTCTGAAACTAAACCCAAGAAGGAAAGGAAGAAGTCTTCCAAGAAAACTGAAACTATAGCCGCCAAAGGTCTAAGGTTATTCGCAGCTTACAATGCGCGGCGCAGATTCTTTTATTAGCCGCTTACAATGCATGTCGCTGGTGCTATTATTAGTCGCTTACGATGCGTGCGTCTTTGCGAAATTATTATTAACAGCTTACGATGTGTGCCGCGAAAACAATAGATATATTAGAGGCGGCGTGCATAAGGACACTGCAAATGTGGTGCATGTACTATTAACGACGTACGTATGTACGACGCCGTTATATTTTTCTTTTTAAGAAAAATAATTTTTTTCCTTTTAAATGAACCAATGTTCACCTGTATAGAACAAAAACCAGTTGCATAATACAAAAATCAATATACAAACAAGTAATTCAACAACTCAATATCAAGTCAAATATTTCAACAACGCAAAGAGAAACACATTAGAAGATGAACAAGACAATAAATTGATAAATAAATGTAACCTCATATATCGGGTTCCCAACTAAATCCAACACATTGAAAGAAAAAAAAACTTTGGCAATACATTAAATTATTTGCCTCCACTATTTCAATCAATACAGACACAAGATAAATTTATATAGCTATAAACATACAACAAACAAAGTCCTCTCCAAATATACTTAGTATCCAAGCCTTTTACCTTATCTTTTTGTAGTCATTTATAGAGCAAAATGACCACCATCATGGAAAAAAACAACTAACCATGTGGTACTTATAGATTCTTAAGGTAATGTCATCTTATTTGAATCCTTCATTGGAACTGTTTAGCCATCATCCATAACAATTCAGTTGACCTTGGGTTGCTGACAATTCCTCCTAGTAAGTCATGTCATTTTTTTTGACAGGAAGTCATGTCATTTTTATTATCATAAAACAGTACAAGAACACAACATATTTTGCAACCCAAAATCAAGAAAAGTGAAATTCCCATAACATGAAAATTATCAAATGTGAAGAACAAAAAAAGGAGTTACTTGTTCATATGACCCTGTAGAAAATTGTAAATTTGTCTTTAGCCTTTGGGGATATCCACTAATGGAGATGCACAATCCTTCAATATAGAGCTCATCATGGCCTGCAATTTTTAAAAATAAAATAAAAGCAAATAAACTGTTATGCTAAAAACAGGGCAAAATGAGAAAAACAAAAGATTAGAAATTTGACCTTCAACAGAACCATTCCTTTGCAGAAGTGAAAATGGATTTCTATTTGTCATCACTTTCTCCAACACTAAAATCAGCTCACTAAACACATTAATTAAGCACGTCCAAAAGACAGTTACAAGAAATATTATTCAAAGCCCACAAAAAAAAACGCTTCGGTTGAAAGCAGCGGAAACAGAAACTGTGTAAAGAAAAAGAAGCTTCAGCGGCTTAAATAAAGCTAAAAAACTAAAAATAGTAGTGCTATTAATATGATTTCAATCCTTAGTACACATCTGCAAGCAAGATCTTAGAAGGTTTTTGCTCAGAAATGGATTTTGTAATCATAGACTTATCTTATGAAAGATGAGGCAATAGAGAATACAAACTACGTCTTTCTTGAGATTGTTGCTAGTTGTTTGTTTGTGGTAGAAGTGGCAACAAGGACATGTGGAAAGCAATCGAAAGGTGTAGTATATGAGGCTTTATTAAGCATACATACTTCCATTTAGTGATAAATTCGTAAGTTTTCTGAAAACTGAGGGCCATTTTGTTGTAATGTGTATTATCACTTGTAATGATTGTATGATATGAAATGTCTTGCCACTAAAACATCAGACACATTACTTCCAAGAAAACCATAAGACACATGACTTGTATAAAAACAATACAAGAGGTGATGAAACACAGATGCAATGCTAAAACTTAACTAGTTAAAACATAGTACTAAGAAAATGATAGATGTTAAGATGCAAGATCATATTATTCAAATGAAATCATTGCTAAGATATGTGCATCTCTAGGAAAAAATAGATAGATTTTAAGCTCATTGGCTCTATCCCCAATTCATAACTAATCATTTCTTTCGTCCGTTCCTAATTGAGGCTAAGACTCTAGAAATCAAAAAACCTAAAATTAGACCTCATGCAGAATAAATCTCTTAAAATGCAACTAAAAAGTACACATCACATAGACGAGCATATCGAGATGACAAGTCCATAAAAGTGTACGGCCACCCGTGTCAGTTACAAACATCAAATTTCATTCACAAAAAGTTCTTAATGTAGTTAATATACTACAGAACACTGATCCTAGTGGCCTTCTGCGAGATGTTTCCGTGTACCAGGCTTTAAACTATAGAAGTTTCAAGAAGAGAGATATGTGGCCTACCTGGTTCAAACATTAGCATGGAAGATCCACGGGAAAGCGATAAATTCAACAGTCCTCAGCACAAAATATGCAACTCCGTAGATAGGGAAACACGGTTATAAAACTTTTCGTTAAATTAAATATATTGTTTCCTGAGAAAATGGCATCAAGAGACTGACTATACTTACCAGGCTATTCAAACTTACATTGCCCAATAGCAGAACATTCAGAATAATCAAGTACAGTTAGAATTATTAATCACTAAATCATTATTATAACTTGGAAATCCAACTGAATACATTATGATGAATAACCCCTTTAAGTTAAACATAAGAATGAATCAAATCTTATAAATAGTACGAAAACGTGTCAGGTTATGCAACAATCTAAAGGAAAAGAAATTGGAATTTGGAACTAGGTTACCTTTCTGAGCATTCTCGGAAGGGAAACAACCATAACCACTATTGGAGGAGCTGTAATATCATCTCTGTCTCAAAGGTGCATGAACCATCCGGCGAATGAGTTCCCGGCAGAATGGGAATGAGGACGCCACCAAAATTGGGGAGGGTTCCGCCATAAATAATAATCTGTTACCCGAATCTAGCAAACCAACTACATTTTCAGACGCTTGAGTGCTTGAATTGGAAAGAAATCTTCAATAGATGCCTATCACCACCCCTTCGATGCTCCGACCTAGCAGCAGAAGAGCCGACACAAGGAGAAGGAATTATTTTCGTACAAATATTAGGTTCTTTCATTGATTTGTTCTTCACTATGTGTCGTAATCAGTGTTCTAAAAATCGCCCTGGGCGATCGCCTAGGCGCCGCCTAGGCCCTGGACGATCCCCGGGCGTCCTCGACTTGGCTCTAGGCGATTTTCTGGGCGCCCAAGTGTGCTGGGCGATTTTCTGGGCGCTCCTGGACCCTTCTAGGCGCTCCTAGGCCCTTCTGGGCACCCCTAGGCCCTTTTAGGCGCTCCTAGGCCCTCCTACGCGCTCCTAGGACCTTCTAGGCGCTCTTAGGCCCTTCTAGGCTATTAGGGTTCCATCTGGGCAAACAACAAGGTTTCCCAAGTGTTTAGACAAGAAAGAGGCATAAAACCCTAAAACCCCCCTTAAAACCCTAAACCCCCTCGTAAAAACCCTAAAACCCCCCGTAAAAACCCTAAAACCCCCCATAAAACCCTAAAACACCCTGTAAAAACCCTAAATCCCCCTTAAAACCCTTAAAACTCCCTTAAAACCCTAAAATCGCCTAGGCGCCGCCAAGGCGCCCTAGGCCCTAGGCGCCCCTGTAGCTTACCGAGGTCGCCTAGCGAGTTTTAGAACATTGGTCGTAATGCAAGAAATAGAGAAGGAATTGAATGATCTAAGCAATATCGACTAGAATGATTGAAGGATCGGGATGAATCTGCAAAGATGTGGAAAAAAACTCATGGTGTAACTGTAAGCGCACTAGGAATAAACAATTTCCCCTTCTTTTTATTTGACAAACAGTGGTTTTATGGTGGTCCAGGACCACCATGTCATACTTGTCTACCAATGAAATGTCTTATAAGAAGGGTAAAAACGTAAATACATGGGATTTATATTTTACACTGTGGGCCCTTTTGTTATTTGTTGTTTTTCTATTGGTCCTGGATCACCAAGTCATCATTGGTCCAGGACCATAATAAAATTTCTGTTTGACAAAAATGTCCTTTAACAGCGTGGAGAGTGTGCCATCAATTTCAGTTTTTTTGATAGCTTGCTTTGTGCGCCGTTAAAATGCTTATTGACGACTTCCAAGTAGCGCACATTGCCTTTAATAAATGGTACCAATTATCAGCCGCGTACAATTTCTTGCACGCTGTTAAAAGTAATATTTGCAGCATACTATATATGTGTGCCGCTAATATGACGCCGCCAAAAGTAACATTTCTTGTAGTGTCGAAGCACTGGAACATCTTGAAAGACTGAGAGAAAGGAAGAGGAAACTTGAAGAAGTTACAACCAAACAAGTTACTGAGAAACCAGCAGAGGCTTCACCAGAAAAATTAGTCTATCAGTTGTTGAAAGTCAAGGAAAGAAAGTTACAAATGAAGAAACTCCCAGCAAACAAATCATTGTGGAAGTTGAACCTATTGCTGAGATATTACCTGTTGAAGAGTCAGCAAAGGACTTTCAAGAAGCTGCCCCATCACTACCAGAAACTGAAACTCAGGGGGAACAAACCCTGAGAGCTGATGATGAGGAGAATGATAGTGATAAAGAACTGATCGGACCCGGTTTGATCGAAATGCTTAATCTGATATCTTTATCAAGATCCACACTACAAAAGTCAGCATCCAGAATGGAATATGAGGAGTCTATCAAAGAACTGGAAGACTCTCATTCACAAGAAAGAGGAGCTGCTGAAGTTGAATCAAGACCGGTACAAGTCATCGCTGTGGATGAGCTTGTCGATGAACAAGGAGTAGTTCCGGGAGATAAGAAAGAAAAGGAATCAGTTGCTGAACTGATTTTTGAATCAGTAAAAGATCAGGTTGCTGAACCAACACCTGAGAGGAACCAGTTGATGAACTGGAACTTGGAACAAGTGTAGAACAAGTTGCTCGAGAAGAACTTTTTGCCGCTGAATGAAAGTTGGAAACTGAGACTGCAATCTCTGTTCCTTTGACTGAAACTGAAACCAGCTTGATCCCAGTGGTTTCTGAAAGAGAAACCATCAAAACCGATCAGTTTGAAACTGAAGAAACTGTAAGAATCGAGGATCCTGTG
Source organism: Gentiana straminea (assembly GCA_036785695.1). NCBI lineage: Eukaryota > Viridiplantae > Streptophyta > Magnoliopsida > Gentianales > Gentianaceae > Gentiana > Gentiana straminea. The sequence goes on along the minus strand of JAVUPR010000224.1, from coordinate 3,816,428 downwards.
GAATCCAATCTGGAGACTCCTAAGGAAAGTGAAATTATCCCAACTCCGTATGAATCATCTGTTATTGTTGGTGAACTGATTGTAGCTGACTGCAAGAGCTTGCATGCTTATCGGAATTGGAAACTCATCTCTATTTCTAATCAGAGAAGTCAGTTAGGTGAAATGGAAATCACAGAGAAATATGTGTTAGGTCTCTACAACATCAATCATCTGTCCAAGCTGATCAACACTGACGAATTTTTGAACAATGGATATGCGTTGATCAGAGATAGCTATTGGAAGAGAACTGCTGCAGGAGAGAGTTTTAAGAAAGGTGACAATAATGATGATGATGAATCTCAGGGAGTTCGTAATTTGCAAAAAGGGATTCTCGCCTCTCTACAAGACAAAGAAGGAACAAAGGATGTTTCTGAAGGAGGTTCATCTGAAGATAGTTCAGATGACAGTGAAGAAACTGAAACTGACTCTGACGGTCAGTTTGAAGATCAAGAAAAGGAAGCTTATCAGTCTCCCACTGATAAACCAATGCTTGAGATTGCAAAAACTGAAGCTAATAAAGCTTGTGGAGAATCTGATAAAGAGTTCAATGTGAATATTTCACCATCTAGAAACGTTGATCAATCAAGTCTAGAAGAAGTAAGAAGACAGTCTGAAGAGAGAAGAAAATTTGTCGATTACAAAGAGAAACTTAAGCAGATTGCTTCTCCTCCTAAAGAAGCAAAGGTAGCTGAAATTGGAAAGGACAAAGTGAAGAAAAGAAAGTTGAATATAAAGATGATGTACCTACACAAGCTGACACAATCACATTTTACTTCAACGAGCTTATAAAATTTTAGAAAGACGACTTGAGTGTGTTCGGAAAAGTTCTAAAGGCATGGAGGAGAGCAAAACTGAGAGAGAAAACATGGAGAAAAGGTTAAACAACGTCAAATCTGACTGTCATGATACTCTTATCCCAATCAGAAAAACAACCATTGAAACTGAGGCAAGAAAAACTAAATTCCAAGACTGATGGGAGGGCATCCTCAACAATATAGTTGACATACTGATCTTATTGAAGAGTGCATCAAAAGACTCAGTTGTTGCTCAAACCATTTTGGCATCAAATCAGCAGCACCTAAATTCATACATTAGGAGCTTGATCAACAAAGATGATGTCACTAAGGGGGAAAGTTTGGACTAGTTAAAAGTCAATGCAGAAGATATACCTCAAGTTCTTGATTGTATTGAAGAGAAACTGGTTGAACTGAAGAAAGCTAGTGGAGAGTTCAATGATGAAAAATGGAACTTATAGATAAGTTCTCAGAACCAGTTGAGAAAAGACTGGCTCTAGACTCTCAAATGTACAACGTATTCAAAGATCTACCGATTCAAGAAGGATTATCAAGGGAACAAGCCCTAGAGTCTTTCTACATATGCAGAAGGTTCTTGTTCGTTATTGGAACAAACTAGGAAAATGGGAGAAAGATGGCACTTTGAATAATGCGTCAGATGAAGTTGAAAAGACTGAACCAGAGTTTGTTCAGAAATTACTGAGGACTGCCACCAGTGAAAGTCTAAGGAAATCTGTCTTTGTGTTTGCAGTGTTATTTAAAAACAAGTTTTTCAGTAAGCACAGTATGACAGATTCTTGGAATATTTGGGCAAATATTCATGGAATTGATTGCACAGCAACAAATGAAGTCATAAGGGGGTTTGCTGAAAGTTATGACAATAAAAAAAAGTGAAGTTGTCATATGAAAGGAAAAGAAGCTGACACTTAGTTTCTTTTCATGTATTTGTATTTTATTACTCTATAACACAATTATCAATAAAATCTCAGTTTCTCAGTTCCTTGTGTTTTCATTATTTTATCTTGTCTATATCTTTTTGCATTGCTTTTAATGATGGTATTGACATCATCAAAAAGGGGGAAATTGTTGGAAATAAAATTTATGTTTTGATGATGATTCATCACTTAATCAGTTATTGTTTCTAAACCCTATTGATGAAGTGTCATAACTAGCTGTTATAGTGCAAAGCAAAAAGATGTCTAGAAATCATTGTATAGGACTTAATAGAGTCTGATAGTTGTATAAGTTAATCAGACAAGCACTGTAATAATTCTAGGTTCAGAACTGAGAAAATGAGAAATTGATTTATTGAGCTGAGTTCCCAACTGAACTTGATCAAGAGTACTTCAACCGTAACTGAGGAATGAGACTCGGTTATGAAAGAACTGAAGAAGGTAAGTTCGCTTAGGGACACAGACTCAGTTGGCTTATCTAGAAGATAGAATAACTGCGGGTTCAAACTCAGTTATTTCCGACTGAAGAATTGAGGGTTCAAACACAGTTTATGAAGAGAAAGTCGAGACATTCTCCCACTTGCTCTAAAAGAAAATGAGATACATCCCTCAATTCTATACCCGCCAAGTGCATCAAACCATTTAGATGTCAAAACACACTCCGAGTGTTCCGCCGTAGGGTCGTTCAGTGACTCGGTGAGTATGCAATATCTAAATGCCACGCGACTTAGTATACTGATCCGTTAGGTTGTCAGCTCGAGACGATCTTTAGGATCGAAACGTCGCTGGTCCATCCAATCAGGTGTTAGTCTCCCAATATACTTGAGGACGTACTAAGATTTCTATTTAATACTCGAATCCAATAATTCGATTAACTTGTAATTACCTGACTTTCTCTTATCAAAAAGGGAGTCTATCCTATTTTCTAATCATCCTCAGGTTTAGAGAAGAATTCCGTGAGAGGTAGGGTAGGACTACTTCGTTGAATGTTGCATACCGATATGCAAAATCATCTTAACCATTAGGATAGATGGGATTGCCAGTCACTTATTCTCGGGAATTTGACCGAATCAAATCCTTTAGAATATAGTCCGATTCTTTCATAAAGAGAATCTTGGCATGTCAGTTTCCGACTTCAGATAACACACCTATGTTGTTTCCAACTGTTTCAGTGTTACCATTCATGAACACTAATGTATATACTACTTTACCATTATTGACATCCAGTCTAAGAAAGACTTATCAATATCCTGGTCAAGTCCACAGACTTGAAATACGTGACTTTAAAATGACCTAGAGGTTTGCTTTAATCAACAAAGGATATAAGCCTTGGTTACGAATAAATTCAGATTCCGATTGTTTAGCAAAAAAAGTCTTAGGGAATCACCAATATTTTCTGCTTTCTAATGAATCTACCATTTGTTCTTAGCTAAAACCCTTCTGTTCTGAATGAATTTAGATTCTGTTTGTTTGGCAAGAAAGTCCCAGGGAATCACCCCTATTCTCTGCTTTCTAACGAAATCAAACAAGACCGAGTGGTGAGAGAGTTCACGGTCTGGTTAACTCTCTTCTTGTTAGGGAATCACCCCTAGACCACTCAGATTTGTACCGAAAGTTAAAATTTCTATTCATTCGACTCTTATCATGTAGATCCAATTACTCCCACTGGGCCTGAGACACTCAGGTGGTTCTACTAGAGTGTGAACAGAATTGGAGTACCAAAACTCCATTCACAGGGTTATGGCTTTTAAACCAACCTCTATTGATCAGAATCCTATACAGCCCACAAGGAACCATAGGTTATCAATCACCTCTGTAAACTGCAAAGTCTTCAGAAAACCACAATAGGTAATGGTTAAACCATACTCCCATTGCGTTCTTGGTAGATTGATATTCTGATCTAGTAGTAATAATCAGTGTTATCACCAACAACCAATGTTGGACGTGGTCTGATCTAATCAGTTAGTAACTACCTTGAGTAACCGTACTCCAAAGTCCAAGGTTGTTATTCATAGACCCTTTCAGAAGGTGTTTTGACAGTATAACCGTCACTTTCTGATCTTAAGAATCTTATAACCAACCTTTACTCAACGTATAAGATATTGCACGAGCAGTGATCATCTGAACGTGTACGCAAAATTTCCAGTCCTACCTTAAAGTACTAAGTGCTAAATGCCTATATTTACGGAAGTGGGGTGAACCGAATTCCCTCCTTATCCACAAATTTGTAAGCATTTTCTAGGTAGACTTCTCGGTTTTACATGATAGTGTAAACCGTTATTTCGCAACCAATATCTTAAATGAGTTAAGTAGTGTATTGTAGCACATTAATAATATATGAGGCAAATTTATGGTGTTATCCCTCAGTGGATAAAGTCCACTGGGAGACAGGCCGAGCATCAGTCCCAAGACTATGCTATGGCCAATTACTGAGCATGGAATACTCTATCTCTGGTGAAATCAGAGATACCTACAAATATTTTAGATGATCCTTCTGGCGTTTCGAGTAGTTGTCTGACGAGATGTCACTACTCAGAAGCTCCTTCTAACTTGTATCTTTCACAAGACCCCGAAGGTCATTATGAACAAACTATGTTACTTCTTTAAATCTACTACCCTTTCCTGATTGAAAGGAAGCTTAGTCATTGTTCCTTTTGAGACAATGTTCCTTGACTGGGAGATAGGAATCACCCTAAGCCAGTCTTCAGATCTTGTCTTTAGGAAATATGCACTAATTAATAGAGTATGAAGAAGTGTTTATCTAAATACGGAAACCTTTCGCCTTTAATAGTTTAAGATGTGTTACATATACCTTTTCAGCATTTCTTAGTGGTTCTGACTTTATCAAACAAAAGTCCGAGTCTTGGGTTCGTGCTACAAATGTCATATTCACTTTCTATAAGACAAACAAATTATCGAATTGAAAGTGAATCCATTTGTTCCAACGAATCTGAAAAATAATTTTTCTGTGATATTCAAGGATTGAATCCGAAATTCATTCCTTAGATCACTCCCACTATTCTAGCTGAAATAACTGCTCGTTGTCTACTATATTTATCGTTTAATGCATAGCTACCTTGTTCTTCCAAAGAACTTAGCTTTCGAGGAAATCGTTAAGGATGTATTGGTCAGTGATCCGAAATCACCTTCCTTATCCTCTGATTTTGTATTTATTAATATTCCGGTTTAGCCTTAAAACTACTTAGTTTAGATGACTAACACGTATAGACATTTTTTTTTCCAATTCTTGACTTTCCTTATATGGAAACAGTCTTGAACTAGCAGTTCATTTGAGTAGACACTACTCGTGAACTGTGGGATGTCTAATGATAGTGTTACTCGTTTGGACTATTTGATTCACTAGTTTATCAGTTCCAAATACCGTCTAACTAGCAATGCTTTATTTTTTATTTTTCAGAGATTAGAAAATCACCAGAACTAAGCTCCCACTAGTTTATCGGTTCCAAATACCGTCTAACTAGTAATGCTTTGTTCATGTTTTTCCAAGAATGGAAAAACTCTTGTGTAGTCCCTTACACATTTCTAATGATTCAGAAAAACAACAAATCATAAGAATATAGCTCCCACTAGTTTATCGGTTCCAAATACCGTCTAACTAGGAACACTTAATTTATGATTTTCCAATTTTTCAATTAGAAATTTCTTGTGTGATTACTCACACAATTAAAATTCACTAATAGAATTTTATATGGTCCTACATCATCTTGCGTCTCTCGTTCAACACGAGTGACAGTAGTGACATACCTATACTATGTCACTTAAGATTTAAAAGCTCAAGAGGAATATCTCTTCCGAAATTTAATTGCATTTTTCGATGAGTTCAACGTTCTTGTTACTTTCCACTTTTAACGAAGTCATCACACTAGCAGTTTAGTAGCCTAGGGATGATAGTTGTAAATAAAATTGACATAAAAGATTCATACATACACGACTAGATAAATTTTAGGAATTATAAACTGTAAAAGTCTATCATACCATTCCAAGGATTTAACCTCGCATCGTACCGTCGCCTGGGGTCGGTATCATCACGATGACGGTTAAACTGAGACAATCTCTCTCGATGATTAAACATTGAGAATCAAACATCTCATGGGAATCGTACATCCCATACTTTAATCGTCGATTACCTTCCTTTTTCAGCCAAGATATTTCCTAAATATCCTGATGAGTGTGACCTACTATATCAGACCTTTAAGTACGCCCCGAGTATGCCTACGTAGGGCAGGTCAGTGACCCGGCGAGTCCTCAAGATCCTATCCTTTCGGAGACCAAGCCTTGAATTTTGATAGCGGTGAAAACCATCCGAATGGGGCCGAAATCAAAGCGGCACGAGGCGTCACCACTCTCTCACTTGCTTGCATATATAGTAGACGCCGTGGGGTCGGCTGTCGCCTTCCCCGCTCCCACTCAATATTTTGAAAAAGTGGTGGGTTTACTGATCGCGGTTTTGGACTTGACAACATTTTAAGAAACAATAAATCATGTACCCGAATGGTGTCGGTAATGTAGGCAAGCCTACATGTCTTATTCGTTGGAACGTATGTGACTGTCGGTCGGATCCGGCTAGGAGAAGCCCCGTTTGGCCGTAAAGGCTTGTCGGATACCCCATGCAAACGTCACACGTGGATGGTGAGTCGATCGAGCTGTAGCTCAGTTGAACTTACCCAACCATGGTTAGACCATTTCCGAACCCATGTATCATGATTTTCCGATTTCTTAAATTGTCAAACTTTCCTGTAGACATTACGGAACAAACCTGCAATCTCGTTCCGGTTTAAGGTGGGGTTCACCGAGAATCCATCACCGAAAACTTAACGATTGACAAAACCCGGTTCCTCGGTTCTTTAATTAGTTTCTAATTAATTAATTCCCACAACAATTAATTAAAAAAATAAACTAATTAATCGAGTTGAATACATGCCTAATTAATTATCCAAAATTAAATAGCTACATGTATGCATATGGAGTGGAATTCATGATATGATGCATGTCATGGCAATTTTCCGGTTATACACATAATCACGATCATACACGCAATATTACGGAAAATAAAACACCGAGATGGATCGTTGGTACCCCCGTATCTAACCTATTAAACATAAAAAAAATTAACAAACCCTAACTAGGGTTTACTATTTTAAAAAATACTGCTGATCCGTTTTATCGATGATCGGACATCTAGACGAATTTTGATCGTCACGAAACATTATGGACCTGTTCTTCACTCCTCCCAATTGAATATGGACGGTTAGATCCGAGTTTTGACGGCCCAATTGATCCCAGCAAGCCGCCGATCCAACTACTGCATCTGTTTACAACTGCGGCGCAGCAGTGTCTTCCCGGAGCCGATCGGGCATCGAGACAAAACCCGATCGACCCGAAATTTTTAGGGCTTGTTCATAACTCCATGTTCATCAATCGGAACGGTCAGATCTATGTGTCAACATTCCAAACTCTTCCATAAATTCGACGAACTCACAGCTATGGTTTTTACGGCTGCAATGCTTTTCTATTACAGCAGTAACTTTATTGCAGGGATCTGATATTGAGACGGACTCCGATCGACACCAAATTTTGAGGGCCTGTTATTCAACTTTTATTCTTCATTATGAATGGAGGGATTGTTGTTTCAACGGCTCAATCTCCGGGAATAAATAAAAAGCCGAACAACAACAAAACAGATCTACTTCTAGCACACTAAAATTACAAAATTTCATATATTCATATAAACGAATTTATATGAGTTTACAATAGATCTAACGAGTAAACAATACCAACCCCAATCCATCTCTTCAACCACAACATATCAAAGCATTCTTCATCATGATTTTCGAAATATAAAAAAAACGAAAAAACCAATGCAATCTAAACATGCAATTTAGACTCCAAGATCTATCAATTATATACTTTAATTTATAGATCGGAGGCTCTGATACCACTTATTGGATGTAATATCGCCGGACGGATCTAGATCCGCCCGATTACGCAGCGGAATAACAAGGATCACGATCAATACAAATTAAACTACATAATTTAAGATCTACCTACAAGAATGTGAGATCTACTTACCAATCAAAAGCGAGAACCAAAAGATTGATGAAGTCGAGATCCAATTCGAGATGCCACGATCTTCCAATGTGTATCTCCAAGCAACAACCGGTGGATGTTGATCCTTGATGCTTGACCTCCTTGATATGCTACCCGGAAAATCCCGAACATTTTCCCAACTCAAAACCCCAAGCTTTGGCCGAAAATTCCAAGCCTTTTGTGTGTATAATGCGTGTTGAGCACTCTCTCGAAGACGTTATTTAATTACGACTTATTTATTTATTTTCGATTCAATTATTTGTAAACACTATATATATCCCTTGTACCCCAATGATTATAGAGAGCAAACATTAATACAATTACAATTATCGAAGTGTTTTATGGTATCGGAGCACCTATCGATCCCGCAACCCTAAACCTTCATCACAGCTGCTGTTCTTCATCATCATCAACAGCCGCCAGTTTTCATCATCATCATGGCTCCCTCTGATGTAACCAACGAAGGATCTAGTGAATCCACCCTCATCTCCACTCTCCCAAAACTCAATCAGGCAAGCCACATTAACATCATGAAGTTGACAAAAGACACATATCCATTATGGCACGCACAAATTGTGCCATATCTCAAAGGGCAACGCGTCTTCGGTTACGTTGACGGATCGATCCCTAAACCATCAGAAACAATTACATCAGGAACCACCACTAATCGAAATCCAGATTATGATGTGTGGGTAGAACAAGATCAGTTAATTTTGGGTTTAATCAACACGTCTTTGGACACCGACATGCTCCGTCATGTGTACAGGCACACCACTGCTGCTGCGGTTTGGAAAGCTCTGCAAACTCGTTTTGCTTCTGAAAGCCGAGCTAGAATTATGCAACTTAGGGCACAATTGATTAATGCCCAGCGAGATAATCGATCAGCATCAGAATTCTTTAGCTATCTGAAAAACATTACCGATGAACTCGATATGGCCGGCCAACAAGTCACTATGGAGGAATTTCTTACACAAATTTCTTCGGGCATGGACGTGACTATGAATCCCTCGCTGGGAGGGTTATGGAAAAAGCAGACATTGATCTTGATCAGGTGTACTCACTGCTGCTCTCAACTGAAGCTCGATTCTTTCGCCATGACCAGGCCTCTCGCCCATCTTTCCCGGTTGTTCAACAAACAGCAGCACCGGTCTCCCCGACTGCCAACTATGCTGCAACATGTAACAACAGGGGACGACAGCAGCAGGGTTACCGCAACCGTTCACAGCAGCAAGGTCAGACAGGCCAGTTCCAATCCGGCTCGTATATAATTAATTAGATAATCAATCATAATAATCCTTTATTAAATATAAGATAAATCTAATATATTCTAAAACTAATCTAGATATATATAATAGATAATATCTAATATCTCCCGATTAATTATTTTATAAATAAACAATTAATCACATGACATGTAATTATCCAAGAAAACAAATTTCTTTCTAATTACAACATGTATGCCACACGCCATTCACCCCTAAATTAGGGTTTCACACGCCACACTTAATTATGGGCCGAGTCCACGAAAAATATCTTTTCCATGTATTTAATTATTTAGCCCACTAAATAATTATTCGCACATCAATTAAATAGTCCAACTACTTAATTATCATTGAGGCCCAACGTCAAGAAACATATGCATGTTAGGAGCCTCATCGGGGACCATGGACCTATAACCAGTAGCAACAATAAATTAAATAAAAATATTCATCGGACAGAACATTTCTTATTCAATCTATTAATTCCGGGATTACGCCACCATAAACCCGAAACTGAACTCTATCGATTATAGATATATACTTACACTCTAATCATTGAGTAAAAGCGTCCACTGATATAATCATTACATACGGATAAATCCTCCATAGACTATTCGTTTTGATTCGGGATATTTCCGTAAACCTTTCTCAAAACATCTTGTCCTTATTTTACCATTTACCCCCTAGTGATCAATTAGTTCATAACTAATATAATATGAACTGGGCCCATCGATCTAGATTAACAAATAAGGGAACTGTCTGTCCACTTCCCACAGGAAGGAATGAATTCCATATCTGTGAAGTCACAGACTACTCACTCATTCCAGAATAGAGCCAACGAGAAGTGTTCAGATCACATGTATCCAAGTGATCCTTAACTAACACATCAAACCCTACTTTGAACCAAGCAGTAGACTGTGACCACATCAAGATTGAGATTAATCCATATATGATCATCTTGTGATTCGATAAGATTTCTCGATCACGGAATTATATCAGGAATTCAAATCAAATCGGTCCAGTCCTATATGATAGACATCATATATAAATGCCCCACTGGGTACCCTATACCGACGGTCCGGATAAGACGGTCACACCGTTAAGTGTTCTAGGCGCATTATTGGTATATTAATCATGAGACCCATACTCTGATTAAATTCACCACGGACTAACTAGTTTTAAGCATATCATCACTAACTCAATCCTCGTGTGTATGCCATACACTGAGTTATGTGATTACATACCGATATACTTATGGTTTTCAGCAGTGTATTAATATAAGCATAAATGCAAATATTAAGATGAATTATAAATCTTGTAAAAAACAATTACAGAAATTATCTTTCGGGCACTACACCTAACAGTTCCATGCTCGTTCTAGAATCCATTGTCCATCGTGTGCTTATGCAAGCTTGTGGTAATTGTTTCATCCGTAAATATTTCATAACGGAAAACATATGTGCACATGGCCATCCGTCGCTCTCAAGAAGTAAACATGAACACTTTAACTGCTCATTATTTTCATCATATCGCACTCTCCAACGTTTACCCTCGACAGAATAAGACTCGATATTGAATGTTGTCTCATTTTCACTCTCCTCTCTTCCATATACAAAAAAATCCACCTCTTTCTCGATTTCATTATGCACAAGGAAGAAAAAGTTCATAGTTAGCAATTCCGATGCATTTGCCTCAAAATCCTTCAAAAGGGTGCTCCACATTCTTGATTCCTTAACCATGCCAAACCTAACTCAAAAGATTTAACAAACTCAAACAACCTCAACTTCACGTCTACATGCTTCTTCACAAATGCATGTATGCCTTCGCACCTCTGATTCGCACGCACGTTAGCAAAGAAATGACCCCTAAGGTAAGCTTCCGCCCATTTACTACGTGCGTTGTACAGTTCTTCAACATACTTCACATTAGTTGGTTGCAACTTATCAACTAGGGCCCGCCACGCCCGTTCAAACTCGTTTATAGTTTGCACTTCTGTTATGCATTTATTGAAACCATCTCTAAATTCCAACGAGTTCACATTGATTTTTACATTACCTTGTAAATGCCAGCTACAAAGCCTATGGCGGGCATCCGGAGCAGCTAATTCTATTGCCTTTCGCATGGAAAGATCACCGTCAGTTACCACTGATATAGGCTTCTTCCCATCCATACATTCAAACAAAGTTTCTAATACCCAAACATATGTATCTGTAGTCTCATCCGACAATAAAGCACATGCAAACACAGTAGTCATGTAATGATTATTGATACCCACTAACATGACCAATGGCTTTCTATAAGCATTGGTTTTATATGTAGTGTCAAATACAAAGACATCGCCGAAGTAACTGTAATCTGTTCGGGACCTTGAATCCTCCCAAAACAGCCTACACAACTGTTGCTCCTCATCCACGTCATATTTATAAAAGAATAATGGATCGGCTTCTTTCATCGCAGACAAATATCCCAAAGCTCTCTCCGCATCCCCATCCTTAATTTCCTCGCGTCTCTCAGCATACAAATGGTTGTATAAGTCATTCAAAGTGAACCCAACCTTGTCATAGCTACCGGCTTGGTGTGTAAACAATTTCATTATATCACTAGTTCGCCACCACACTTCATGCATAGTGCGTGCTTGAGCTATATCACTACTTTTTACACTCCTATGAGAACGAAGGAATGAAGCACTACACGAGTCTTCCATTTCATGATTGTTTTTCTTAACGAAATCACTCACCACAAATTTTCCTAATCCTTCATCTAACCTAACCCGGAAAGCTGCTTCACAGCCAACTCGCGTCAATAGACACGGTTCTCTCACACGATCCTCCGACTCCGAATTTCTCTCCCTACAAAACCCTTGCCTATGACAAACAAACTTTCTCATTTTTATAGTGCCATCTGTGTCACGGAAAACATCTTCCTTTCTTATACAAAACATAACACACCTAGCGTATAGGTTATAAAATAGTTCAGCATCTTCAATAGAATTGAATTGCATCTCGAGGAGTTTATCAACATCCACATCATCAACACACAAACCGTCTAATTCTGATACTTTAGAAGTTTCAAACTCTTCTACCTCCATCACTTTGTATTCCATCATATCACGAGATACTGTATAATAATTTAAACAAAAAAAGGATCACTTAAAAAACACAACATGCATTCCTTACTTTTCTGGTTTAAACTACATAAAGTCAAAAAAAGAAGCTTAAAGACGTCAAAAAAATTGGATACACAGAGATCATTCACTACATACAACCATTACATCATGTTTTAGGTCTTCAACTCAACAATTTTTGTAGAGGCGACTTTTGAATCAACTTTATTGGCACAGCTTTTTTTTAAAACATATGATGGGTTCCGGCACATTCTGGGATCAAAATTTTATTACTAGCACAATCATCCGTACATTCTGGGATCAAAATTAATTATCAGCACATTTTTTTTAAACGTGAACCATTCCGGCAACTTACCTAGGGTTTCGCAGAAATAAAATAAAATAAAAACTAACCTGCTTTGATGAAAGGAATGCACCGTGAATCCTCAAGCTGTATGATGGTGACGATAAGGCGCAATAAGTGCTGACTGGCGACCGGAGTGGAGGAGGAGAATTCACGCAGCAACCTTGAAGAACTTTTTTTTTTTTTTTTTTTTTTTTTTTTACAGCAGCAAAAAAAAGATGTTTTTTGTTTCTTGGATAGACATAAAAGGGAAAAAATCATTGCCGTGCTATATAGTTAATTTGTTTTTTATTTTTATAAATTGTTTACCGGTTTAGCAGGTTAAAAGGGGTTAAATGATTGATTATGTGTGTTATTGTACACATTAACTCTGATGTATTAAAAGAATGATCCAACGTTCATAATTATTTGTATGTTTTTCAACGGTAAAGATTAAAAAACTTGACAATTAGAACTGGACTGTAGCCGCTCTCACAATTTTTATCTCAAACTTTAATCTTGCTTCATTTCCACTCTCGAGCTATGTCTCAGCCGATTCTCGTCACGTTGCGTTCCTTGTCGTGCCCTTTATCACGCTATACCTATAATAAAAATAAACCATATACCCACGCGTGACAAATGACAATAAAACATACATAATTCACCAAAAATAAAAAGATTTTCGGACGTAAACGTCATTCGTCTCGTGATTCAATCCGTGGTGAAATGCAACTATACAAACCACTTAACTGCCTCAAAATCACATCGAAAAGGCTAAAAATAGGGGGTAAAATGCATACAAAATTATATCAAAGTTGACTCTCATCAACTACCCCCCACTTAGCATTTGCTCACCCTCAAGCAAATCAAGCGAATCAAAAATAAATCATGAAGTCAACGTTGCGATCATACAGGAAACCAGAATATTCAATGAGTAACCAATAGTCAATGAGTAAATAAACATGAGCCAAAACGTATCTTATCCAGGGAACTGAATGTGTGTGTGTGCATAGCTTCTCAATCATTCATTATAGTCAACCGGCTCAGATTATAGACACATGACTAAAGGCGTTACACCATAGGCTTATACTTCATAAGCATCTCCACTAATCGAGGTCAAATCAAGGCTAACTAAGGTCAGGTGGGACTTGCAAGGTTGTAACGTTAGGTCAGGGACATGGATAAATAAAAGGATAAAAGGAGAATCAAAAGAGAAAAACGAGTGAGCCTAATCAAAACATGTTGAATTTGCCTCAAAACTCACCTCCTTCATAGCTTTATGCAGCAAGCATTCTCCTTCTTTATTTCTTAAATCACAACATATCTCAATAAAAACTCATCCCACCAACGTCTTTTTGGAAGATTAAAGACATGGCCTTCAACAAGCAATCTTTGACACAACTCTATTCCAGCACTTTATTCAACTTTCTGATTTTTTTGAATATATTTTTTTAAATTTCTATTTTTTTTGACAAACCAAACGCCAACATACCTCACTACCCCTTCTCATTCATAGTATAAAAGATCCACCAACACCATCATTTGACACATATCTTCACCACCCCACACTTGTGCTAGCAAATGTGCCCAAAATAAGATTAAAACTCGCTCGTAGGGTGCCAAAGAAACGTAGACCACAAATAAAGGCTCAGGTCGGTAATTATAGGATAATCAACGAATGGCGAAATTTGGGTGGGGTTCTAACCACCCTACAAAGGCTTAAAGGGGTTTCAGTGGAAATTATGTACATGGTTGGCTATTTGGCTCTGGTCGGATCAAAGAAATGCCAGGCCGTCTTCCCTTAATCTACCAAGATTAACCTTTCTATTTTGCCTCGAATTTAATGGTATAAGTTCTATGTAATAGATTAATGTCTATGTCATCCATAATCATTCACTAATCAACCACAACTCATGAAAGCAAAGCTAGTATGTGCAAAAAAATTCCATTTCCACAACAAGATAGAGGTTTGACTCACATGCATTCAACCATTGACTAATAATTAACCAATGAATACCATGAATCACATAGGATTCGCAACCTCAAAACCATGAATTTTTTTAAAAATGGCTCAATTTCAATCGATAAGGACCAAACACCAAGAATGTGACTTATTCGATGCATAAAAATTAAACATAAGTAGTTAAGTGAAGCTAAGTCTACCACCCCCCATTTAAAACGGAACACCGTCCTCGGTGTATGAGTGTTAAAGTAAAGAAAGATTTAGCTGAACCGGCAATATGACGCAACCATGCAAAGTGACAACCTCCAATGTATCTCCAGGGTACTTGTACAATCACAACATAGAAACCAAGAATTCACTACGACAAAAGGCAGAAACCTTAAGTGTAGGTAAGCACAAGTATGGAGATGTATATATCAAATAAAATATGGATTATCACAAAGCATGAAATGGAATTCAAGATGCTCGGTCAAATTTTCATCACACTGTAAAAAAAAACAAACCTAAGAACCTAAGGAAGAAAAAAGGTGGGTTGCCTCCCATAAGCGCTTTTGTTTATTGTCGTTAGCTCGAATTATTAAGAAACTAAAAGAAAAACAAAGAAGCACGAGTGAAAAGAAAAAAAACTCCCTAAAACATTCTAAGTTTAAAGTCCTTAGTTCGAATTTCTACCCCTAACTATTCTAAGGATTGTTATACCAAAGGAGAGCAAACCATAGGAATTGAGAACCCCCTCAAAATGGAAAAAGAAAGACAAGGGGCTTAATCCCCTCCATCAAGATTGGTTCAAGAAATTCATCGTGCAACACAACGAATTCAATTTCCCCGAAACAGAGCATATACCAATTAAGAGTGATTCAAGCACCACATAGTAACAAGTTCGCTCACAAAAGACATCCAAAGACTTAAAATGACTCACCTCTACCAATATCTCAATAAGGATCACTGAAGAAGGAATTGATAATTCAATGGGGAGAGTATTAATACCTTCTTCATGGCATTCCTCATGAGTGATTACTTTAGGGAGAGACAGTGGAGATTGAAAACCTTCTTCTTCTTTAATGCTCTCTTCAAGCCTCCTCTTCTCAACCAACTGCCCTACCCGGCTTGCCAGATCAACCACCTCTGATTCCAAGCGGTGGTGGGAATCCTTCAATTATTTTAGATCCCGTCTAAGCTCTTGGTTGGACTCTTTAATTTCTTGGCCAAGTCGCTCCAACAAAACCTCAGTTCTGCTCTTCGGCGGTGGAGCAACCTGTGGCAGCTGTGAGTATTGTGGATAAGCAGCGGGGTACTGAAACTGATAACTTGTAGAACTCTCCCACTCGTTGTTGTAGGGTGTTGTGTATGGGTTTTGAACTGATAATATGGTTGTGCTCCAAAACCCATACCACCAAAATTAAATCCTCCAAATGAGTAAGGGAAAGAGCCTCATTGGCCATATGGATCCATACTCTGCAATTCAGGGAAAAACAAGAACACAATCAAGGTATCAAGTCACTACCTCTACCGGAGTAGGTGGCGTGACTCTTTAGCAAACATCAAAACAAAAATAAAAAAATGACCTAATCCTAAATACTCAAGTGATTTACTGATATCGACCGATTCCCCGGCAACGGCACCAGAAAACATGATGGCCAAATTATAGGAAACCAACTTTAACCGGAAGAGTACCGGGTCGGTTGTACTACAACGGCGAGCAAGGTCGTATCCCATGAGGAATCCGCAAAGATCACAATCACGCTCGTATTTAGTTTAGGCTCACAAATAGAGTAAAATTAATTATAACTAGAATAAGATAAACAAACACTAACTTGAAAAAGTAAGATAAAAGAAATAGCTAAATTATGATCGAGAATACTACTCTCAATACCCTTACCGATTCACTAGATACGAGTCTTAACCTACCAACCAACCAATAGATTCTGATGAATGTGTTGTAGGTGCAATCTCCTAAACTGGTCCCTACGCGCTAATACCACAACCTAGTTACCTTATACTCGGTTCAACAGTACCCTTTATGGAATTTAATTGACCTAATTTGATTAAAACTATGAGACGCTCCGCATCCACCGTGTTCACGGTTTAGCTAGAATAACCTTACCAAGGAACAGGCTGCAAATGAATCGACTAGTTTGTGCATGACAATCCTAAAAATCTATTTCGCACACTCCCTCACAAAATACATTTATAAAGTTCGTGTGTTTGATCAATTAACGGTTAGCTACTCCATTAAAGGCATTAGATTCATGTTTTAGAACACAAACGATTCAAAAGACTCAACTTTTAAGCCCTACTCATATTATCCAAGCTCATGTGTAACATCCCGACTTTTTGTAAAAGGGTAAAATAGTCATTGGGTGTATTTACTACGACCTAATTATTATTTATCCTATTTATTTAATTAAACAGGATTTAATTAAAAGGATTTAGTTATTTAATTAATGGGTTTAATTAAATGGCTATAAAAAGAAATAATCCCAATTATTTCCCCACAATTGACACATGCATATTTCTGAAAAAGAAGAGGGGAGAACGGCGCTGAAGGAAGAAAGCAACGCAGAAGAAAGCGAAATAATAGGAAGAACCGTGTGATCAATCCGTTCATCTGATCAAGATGCCGCAGGAGAGAAAAGTGATCAGCACGATGAGATGCAACTTTGGAAAACAACATCTCTCGATTTCGTAAGTTTTCAGTTTAGCCCTAGTTTTCGGTATTCGTAGAGTTCGATTCTTGAAAATTCATATCTTGTGATCCGTAGCTCTGTTTCGCAGCCATGAGTAGTCGAAACGATCGTCTTGAAGCGTAGAATAATCTAAAAATAGTTTCACAGCAGTAAACCCAGGTAATCTTTAGTTTTTCAGGCTTTTTCAGTTTCGTTTTTCTGCAAAGAAATAGGATTTTAGGGTTTCTTGTTGATCACATAGGTTTTGGGGTTGAGGATCAATAGTTGTTGCAGTTGCTTGGTGTTTTGCTGTCGGTTTTGCAAGCAAATAAGGTAAGAGGCTCTTCCTATGATTTCAATTATCGTTTATAAGGTTTACATTAAGATTTAAGATGTTTAGATGCAAGAAAGATGTGTCTTTTCGTTGATCGATGATCATAGATGCTATGGTATGATTAGATAAGTTTTTATGTGGTGTTTATGTGTTAAATTTGCTGTTATTTAGGTTAGAACGGATTAGAAATCGAGTTTGAAGATTTTAGGCTTCTAGCCAAAACCCAGGTCGGACGGGCGTCTGCTTCATGTGGACGGGCGTCTGCCTTGGCTACATTTCAGACGGGCGTCTGGATTACCTGGACGGACGTCTGAGGTGTTGTTTTGGATTCAGGATGTAGCTGTTTTAGGGGGGACGAGCGTCTGGGGAGAATGGACGGGCGTCCAGTTTTGGACGGGCGTCCAGTAGGTTCCAGACGGGTGTCCATGTCTTTAAACGGGCGTTTGGTTGTTGTTCAGCCTTATAAGTACATTTTATCATTTGTAAACCTTTAAACGTGATATGTTAACACTGTACAAACTTGAACAAGCCTGAATTGAGCTTCTGACTCGTTCAGTTAAAACACCGAATGTACTCTTAAAGGGAGTTGAAGTTCGGATCCGTCGGAAGAGCATGATAGGCTTGTGCTTTGATGAGTTAGCATTCATCAATGTCTGTGTAATTGCTAGGACTTGTCCGTGTCTAGTGGTCTAGGAAGAGAGTAGTGTGTGTGAGGGAGATTATTTGAAAACACTAGGGTGGCTAGTTAATCATCCTAATAATCAACGTACTTGACTAGTAAAAGATTAAACAACATGTCTCTCTTGGCTAGGCACCAGGCTAAATCGCGATGCATGTGCTACCTCTGAAGGTGGAGGAACTCTATAGGTCAAAAGACCCTAAGTACGGAGGGACTCCGCTGAGACGCGCATGCTATCGGAGTCTACCTTTTCTAGACTTCGTGGATATTGGTGTGAACCACTAATATGTTGCAAAAGAGTGTTCCCGAGGTGGAAGAACTCCGTAGGTCATAATGACCCTAAGTACGGAGGGACTCTGCTGAGGTGGATGCGCGTAGTGCCCTTGAGTGCGGTTGTAACATAGATAAGCTAAGTAGAAACGTTTAGTCAATTCATGTTGATGGACATGAAATGAACCCCAGATTGAGTCGGTCACACAAGGATAACTAAACGATTAAATATCTTTTCTTTATCAATCTTAATTGTTTTCATAGCTTCTCACTTTTACTAAGTACTATGTACTTACCTCCTTTGCATTTTCTTTTGTATGCATCGTGGGGTGAGAAGATGAACAGGTTGAGCATGTTTACGAGGAGGATTTCGATGACGACGTCTCGTTGAAGATTTATCTTATATTTATTCTGTTATTCATTTAGTAGACTTTTTAGTGCCTTTGGAGTAGGCTTTTGGTCTTTCGAGACTTGTCGTACGTTTATTTTGGATCTCGTATTTTCCTTTTAATGTAATAAAGTTACATTTCCATCTTTAGTATGGTAAATTTCTATTTATAGTAGCTTTTACATTTTTATCCGAGTCTTTTTAGCTTCCGTTTTCTTTTATTTGATACGACGACGTAGAGGCTTGCGTATAATATTAGATTTATTTAATGCTATACGCGCCGAACGTTTCTCTTCCGGATAAGGGCTCGGTATCCGGGAGCGGGGCGTTACATCATGCCTCCGATGACGAGAAATAATATATAGAGCAAATCAGAGATGGGCAGGCTTCAATAGATCAAGCCTGTGCTTCAGAATTTTTCTTTTCCTTTTTTTATCTTTAATTTATTTTTTATTATCAAAAGATAAATAAATTATATTTTTTATCTCAAACTTTAATCTTGCTTCATTTCCACTCTCGAGCTCTGTCTCAGCCGATTCCCGTCACGTTGCGTTACTTGTCGCGCCATTTATCACGCTATATCTATAATAAAAATAAACCACATACCCACGCGTGACAAATGCCAAAAAAACATACATAATTCCCCAAAAAGAAAAAGATTTTCGGACGTAAAAGTCTTTCGTCTCGTGATTCAACCCGTGGTGAAATGCAACTATAAAAACCACTTAATGTAACGCCCCGCTCCCAGATACCGAGCCCTTATCCGGAAGAGAACGTTCGGCGCGTATAACGTTAAATAAATCTAAAATTATACGCCAGCCTCTACGTCGTCGTATCAAAAATAAAGCAACGGAAGTCCAAAAGACTCGGGTAAAAACCATAAATGCTACTAGAATAGAAAACAAACCGTCTAGTGGGTAAAAAGGAAAAGCTTACAACAACGGTAACAAGCTTACAACGTACGATGTCCCAAAGAGAAGATACAAAGCTAGTCTTACAAACTTGAAATAAAAGTACAACAAGCTTATAAGAGAATCTACAAGATAAACCGTACAACCTTTAAAAGGAAAGTGAAGGAAAACATCAGAGTGACTTCAACGCCATCAAAACGTCATTGAACTCCTCGATGAGCTCAAGGCTAACTCGATCAACCCGTTCGTCTTCTCACCCCCAAACACATAGAAAAACATATGCATTCGAGGTAAGTAAAACGTACTTAGCAAGAAAGAGAAGCTATGATATCAACTATAGTTTATAAAGAAAAGATAATTATTTAGTTAGTTATTTAAGTGAGACCGACTCAATCTAGGGTTCACTTCATGCTCATCAACATGTTGTGACTAACTCGTTTCTAACTTAACCTATCTATGTTACAACCGCACTCAAGGGCACTATGCGCATCCACTTCAAAGAGTCCCTCTCGTACTTAGGGTCTTTGACCTACGAGTTCTTCTACCTTGGGACACTCTTTTGCAACATATTAGTGGATCACACCAATACCCACGAAGTCTAGAAAAGGTAGACTCCGATGGCACGCACACCTCGCAGTCCCTCCGTACTTAGGGTCTTTTTGACCTACGAAGTTCTTCCACCTTCGCAGGTAGCACATGCATCGCGATTTAGCCCGGTGCCTAGCCAAGAGAGACATGTTGTTTAATCTTTTACTAGTCACATACGTAGTTTATTAAGTTATTAACTAGCCACCTAAGTGTTTTCAAATAATCTCCCTCACCCATACTACTCTCTTCCTAGACCACTAGACACGGACCCGCCCTAGCACATACACGTACATTGATGAATCTTAATTCATCAAAGCACAAGCCTATCATGCTCTTCCGACGGATCCGAACTTCAACTCCCTTTAAGAGTACATTCGGTGTTTTAACTGAACGAATCAGAAGCTCAATTCAGGCTTGTCTATGTTTATACCATATTAACATATCATATATAAAGGTTTCATAAAGATAAATCATGTTTATAAGGCCGAACAACAACCCACAAAGAAAGAAGGACAAAACAAGCTAGACGCCTGTTTAAGCCCCTGGACGCCCGTCGGAATCTTACTGAACGCCCGTCCAAAGCCGGACGCCCGTCCACTATACCCGTACGCCCGTCCACCTAACACAGCTTCAATCCCGAATGTAAAAATAGCACTTCGTACGCCCGTCCGGTTAAGCCGTACGCCCGTCCGAGACACAACCTAAGCGTACGCCCGTCCGTATAACCGGACGCCCGTCCACCCGGATTCGACCAAAACCCTAATATCATCACCATGCGATTTCCGCATCGTATTTCAACCAAAACAAGAAAGAAATTAACACAAGAAGTACGTAAAATCTTCATCAAAAGACACCATATACTCTATAGACATTAACCAATGCAACCCTCATCCCTCTAACACCAAAACTTCTTGAGAAAAGATCTAATCCTTACAACTAAGAATTGAAATCATAGGAATAGCTTTTCTTACCTAATGCAGCCCGTAAAAGCCGATCAAAACTCAAAGAAAAGCCCGTCGCTATGCCACTCAACAATACCAAACGATGCTTGATCCACAACGGTTCCAAAACTTGCTCTTGCTCTAAAAACGACCAACTCTTTCTCTTGGAATTGTGAAAAACTCTTGGCTCTCTTTTTCTTTCTCACAAAGTCGCACAATAGGTAATGGGGAGGGGCCGAAATCGAAGAAGGGAGTAATTAGTGATAAACTCCTTTTTACAACCTAACTCCTCCTTAAACCCTTTTTCCCCTAATTACCCTTGCTTTAAAACAAAAAAACTGATTTTCCTTTTAATTATAGATATAAGACTCGAAATATATATATAAAACGTCCAAAAATATAACTCCGAATAGAAGAAGGAAACCGAACCTAATATTTCGTTTTCGCAAAAAGACACGTCTCGCCCTTTCCCGAAAATCGGAATATCACATAACCCCAAAAGTTCTTTTAAATTTAGGTTTCGAATATATATACATATATATAAATATACTTCAAATCGTTTAATTAAATAACCCGAAAAACCCGAATTTGTTAAAAGACTCTTTTACCCTTTTCTCGAAAAGTCGGGATGTTACATTCTTCCCCCTTAAAGAAGTTTCGTCCTCGAAACTTGCCGTAACCAACACCACTCTCAACTTAGGTACCCGTTTGCCTACCTTCTAGTTCACTTCCAAAAACAAATCAATGTTATCTCCAACTCGATTAAACCTTAGTATTCTCGTCATCAAGTCTTCGCCGCGTCCATCACACTAATCTAGTACTTCGACCCAAGCACCACTCTATCTTATTCACACACAAAACATCTACCTTATACTCAACTCTTCCGACCCAACTTCTTAAGCTCCTCTTATAACACTTTGTCCCAAAAGTCAAATGCCAACCCACTAATTAACAAGTAGTATTCTTCTAGGTTCTTTGTCCATTCGTCACCCTTACGTGTTTCCGTACTTAAACAAAAGTTACTCGATCTATACATTCGCCTTACCCTCAAGAAACTAACTATAAACTTAAAGAACTTCAATTCCGCCTTGTTATCAATTCAAGACTAAACCATCTATAACACACCCAAACCATAGGCAAACTTCAATCTTTACTAGTCTCCCAAAAGGTAACCATATAAACATCTTCTACCAACCTAACCTTATAAGGCTTTCCTATAGACAAGAAAACGACTTTCGGCAAGTGAGTTTATCAAAGAACCATAATTTTATAGTCCAACGTAATATTGGAGTTGTGAAAGAGTTTATTTTTAAACGACACATCTATAGGAACAAAGTTTTAAACTTGTCCTCACTTTGATTCCGTAAGAAAGGTAAGAATGGTTATGCAAATATTTTCGAAAATTTGAAACTACTAAGGGAAATAGCAATTAGGAAAATCTTGAGATGTGTAACACAAGATGAAGACGGATTGAACTTGGTTCACATGCATATAATAAAACATTTGTTTAGATAATGCAAAATGGATGATGTATAAAATTTGTCTATATGAGGGTACTTGTGATAAGTCACTAAAAAACCAAAGTACTCTGACTAAGACATTTATCACAGTCAGAGGTCATTCTACAAAATCCAGATTGAAACCTTTTCCTTTCTCTTGAAGTAATTGGTATGAATGAATGCAAAAGAAAGACAAACTTGTTATTAAAGAGTTCAATAGAAAGGTCTAGTAGTAGAAGAAGTTTCAAATATTATTCAAATATGTACATATACATATATAGAATATATATAGAAAAATTTGAAGACGAATAATATTCTCTCGAAAGATTTCATGTCAAGGTCCAAGTAAATTGGTGAAATGTTGCGAAAGGGGTCATGAATGATAACGTGGAAAAGAAAGCAAAAGAATTCAGGAAGTGCATATTCTATTTCTTTCAACAACCGTTGCAGTTAAGATGTTTTTTTTTTTTGAAAGCGGGGAAACATCTTCTCCAAAGGTTCAAAGATAAAGGTAAACCGGAGAAGTGCTTCGTGAAGAAATTATAAGTAACGACTGAGTAAAGAAAACACATGAGTTTCGAATAATGCATGTTTTTGTGTCGTTCAAAGATTAACACAATAAGGACTATTGTGATATTGTTAAAAGGTTTTGAATCGAAGGTGAAAGTGTTCAAAGGATAAGGACAACCCTTTGTTTTTAAAATAAAAATCGTAAAGTCATTTCTTCCAATTTGAAGAAAGAAGGTTTAGAATAAAACAAAACAAATTTTAACACCCGTAGTAAATTTTTTTTTTTTGTCGAGGAAACTCTTAACAAAATAAGTTGCATGCTAAAATCCTTTATCAAAGGTAGCTTTAAAGACGTGCATGAGTTGTAAAGGAGGTTCAACTACTCGCTTATTCAAAAACAAGAATTTCATAAGGGAGTAAAAGATGTAGTACCTTGAAAGTAATTATCGATAGAACTTTTGAACATATGTACATTTATAATTTTCTAAAAGTAGTCCGGAGCTATTAAATGACACTTTGGTAAGAAATGGATGTTCATGTATTCTTACCGGAAGACAAAAAGGATATGTAATTAAAATGGACGTCTTGAGAAAGTTTGATCTTTCAACCGGTTATCGGAAAGGTATATAAAAAAATTCTAATAAAAGAGTTGAGTCTTTAAACAAAAGATTTTCTGCACTAAAACATCTTGTAGGGAATGCATTGAAGGAACCAAGGTGTATTGACCCGAATCGTTAAACATGATGCAATGAAATGATATGCAAATGCATACTCAAAATGGCTCGAAGGATGAGAAAATCATTTCCTTAAATCAATTATTTGACACTATGAAAACATCTTCATAAAAAAAAATACATCAAAGTATGTGCACACTTGGAAAATAAAACTTCACAATGAAAGAATTTTTACCGAGTTCAAAAAGTTTTAAATGGATGATCTAGCTAGCACATTGGTTATAAATAGTATGCAAAGGGAAACATTTGGAATTAGAGGTAACTAAGTATAAATCTAAATGATTATAGAAAGCACCTCGTTAAAGAAAACACTCGGTTTGGAAAGTCACCACGTACTTGTTTCTTGTCACAAAAGGGTATTAAATCTACAACACTTAATATTTACTCACTAAACTTCTTATTTGGATAACAAGTAAGTTAAGGTCTTATGCTTCAAGCCTTCCCAACACATACTACCCCACACCTAAACTTCCAAGGTGAAAGAATGTTGTATGGCCTTTCATGAACAAGTACTTAAATAATTTTAAAAGTTTAAGTGCGTACGTCAACCATGAAATGATTGACTTGCACAAAACAAACCAAAATAATTTTGAACATGATGTAAAAGAAAATTTGTAGGTATACAAGCTTTACATATGCTACACAAAATTCAGAATTTATGGAAAAGCATAAGTTGGTTAAAAATAATTATTTTCGTCAACCGCCGCAAGCCGCCAAAACTTTCAGAAATTTATAATCTGCATTATTTTGCAGATTTAACTCAAACTAGAAAGAATTAGCACTTGACTCCAAAACAAAAATTGCAGATCAGAGAGTTTTCTACAACATATCAAAAATTCAAGTCATTTGAAGATGTTTAGCTTATTCAAAACAGACTCATAAGTAAGAGTACCGCTGCAGAATTTTCTGAACGGAGTACTCCTCCTTGTTAAACAATTTATGAACAATCCATATTGAAAACTAAGTTGATGCCAAAATAGAAAATGTAGATAAGACAATCTTCTAAGTGACTGCAAATTTACAGAATTTTTTTGAAACCTCAGAAGTGATATTAAAGACATAGAAACGTGAACAAAATCGGTTACTCGTTTTGCATAACACTAAAATATAAAATAAAAGAAATGATTAAATCAAAATGTCGCAATAAGAAAACTTTAAATCCTCCAAGAAAAGAGCAAAAGAGGAAAAGTCTAAGCTCCAAAAGAAGAGAAGGGTTCTCGCCGAAGATCCTAGAAAGTACAAACTAGAGGGCATCACATAAAGGATGTGAGCCTAGAACTCAAACTAACCTTTGCCTCGAAGACTCTTCACCCGGTCCTAGTGAAACTTAACCAAGGTCTAAAGATTCTTAGTTTTACGATTTACCACCAAGAACAAAAGAGGTCAGAAAGGTTCTAAAAGATCTAAGATACCTTATCTTAAAACAAAAGTTTAGGTCAGCAAAGAAACTTCTACGAATTCCTGCCATTCTGAAAGATCAAAGAAGTCAGAATGGTTACTAAGCAGTCTTAAAGGTCTTATCTTAAGAAAAGGAAGCCTAGAAAATCAGGGAACGCTTCTCTCTGATACCAACTGTAACGCCCCGCTCCCAGATACCGAGCCCTTATCCGGAAGAGAACGTTCGGCGCGTATAACGTTAAATAAATCTAAAATTATACGCCACCTCTACGTCGTCGTATCAAAAATAAAGCAACGGAAGTCCAAAAGACTCGGGTAAAAACCATAAATGCTACTAGAATAGAAAACAAACCGTCTAGGGGTAAAAAGGAAAAGCTTACAACAACGGTAACAAGCTTACAACGTACGATGTCCCAAAGAGAAGATACAAAGCTAGTCTTACAAACTTGAAATAAAAGTACAACAAGCTTATAAGAGAATCTACAAGATAAACCGTACAACCTTTAAAAGGAAAGTGAAGGAAAACATCAGAGTGACTTCAACGCCATCAAAACGTCATTGAACTCCTCGATGAGCTCAAGGCTAACTCCGATCAACCCGTTCGTCTTCTCACCCCCAAACACATAGAAAAACATATGCATTCGAGGTAAGTAAAACGTACTTAGCAAGAAAGAGAAGCTATGATATCAACTATAGTTTATAAAGAAAAGATAATTATTTAGTTAGTTATTTAAGTGAGACCGACTCAATCTAGGTTCACTTCATGCTCATCAACATGTTGTGACTAACTCGTTTCTAACTTAACCTATCTATGTTACAACCGCACTCAAGGGCACTATGCGCATCCACTTCGGCGAGTCCCTCTCGTACTTAGGGTCTTTGACCTACGAGTTCTTCTACCTTGGGGACACTCTTTTGCAACATATTAGTGGATCACACCAATACCCACGAAGTCTAGAAAAGGTAGACTCCGATGGCACGCACACCTCGCAGAGTCCCTCCGTACTTAGGGTCTTTTTGACCTACGAAGTTCTTCCACCTTCGAGGTAGCACATGCATCGCGATTTAGCCTCGGTGCCTAGCCAAGAGAGACATGTTGTTTAATCTTTTACTAGTCACATACGTAGTTTATTAAGTTATTAACTAGCCAGCCTAAGTGTTTTCAAATAATCTCCCTCACCCATACTACTCTCTTCCTAGACCACTAGACACGGACCAGTCCTAGCACATACACGTACATTGATGAATCTTAATTCATCAAAGCACAAGCCTATCATGCTCTTCCGACGGATCCGAACTTCAACTCCCTTTAAGAGTACATTCGGTGTTTTAACTGAACGAATCAGAAGCTCAATTCAGGCTTGTCTATGTTTATACCATATTAACATATCATATATAAAGGTTTCATAAAGATAAATCATGTTTATAAGGCCGAACAACAACCCACAAAGAAAGAAGGACAAAACAAGCTAGACGCCTGTTTAAGCCCCTGGACGCCCGTCGGAATCTTACTGAACGCCCGTCCAAAGCCGGACGCCCGTCCACTATACCCGTACGCCCGTCCACCTAACACGCTTTCAATCCCGAATGTAAAAATAGCACTTCGTACGCCCGTCCGGTTAAGCCGTACGCCCGTCCGAGACACAACCTAAGCGTACGCCCGTCCCGTATAACCGGACGCCCGTCCACCCGGATTCGACCAAAACCCTAATATCATCACCATGCGATTTCCGATCGTATTTCAACCAAAACAAAGAAAGAAATTAACACAAGAAGTACGTAAAATCTTCATCAAAAGACACCATATACTCTATAGACATTAACCAATGCAACCCTCATCCCTCTAACACCAAAACTTCGAGAAAAGATCTAATCCTTACAACTAAGAATTGAAATCATAGGAATAGCTTTTCTTACCTAATGCAGCCCGTAAAAAGCCGATCAAAACTCAAAGAAAAAGCCCGCGCTATGCCACTCAACAATAATACCAAACGATGCTTGATCCACAACGGTTCCAAAACTTGCTCTTGCTCTAAAAACGACCAACTCTTTCTCTTGGAATTGTGAAAAACTCTTGGCTCTCTTTTTCTTTCTCACAAAGTCGCACAATAGGTAATGGGGAGGGGCTGAAACTGAAGAAGGGAGTAATTAGTGATAAACTCCTTTTTACAACCTAACTCCTCCTTAAACCCTTTTTCCCCTAATTACCCTTGCTTTAAAACAAAAAAACTGATTTTCCTTTTAATTATAGATATAAGACTCGAAATATATATATAAAACGTCCAAAAATATAACTCCGAATAGAAGAAGGAAACCGAACCTAATATTTCGTTTTCGCAAAAAGACACGTCTACCCTTTCCCGAAAATCGGAATATCACATAACCCCAAAAGTTCTTTTAAATTTAGGTTTCGAATATATATACATATATATAAATATACTTCAAATCGTTTAATTAAATAACCCGAAAAACCTGAATTTGTTAAAAGACTCTTTTACCCTTTTCTGAAAAGTCGGGATGTTACACTTAACTACCTCAAAATCACATCGAAAAGGCTACAAATAAGGGGTAAAATACATACGAAATTATATCAAAATTGACTCTCATCAGGGAGTGTAATTAAATTTCAAAATGGTCCTTATTGAAAAAAAAACCACATAATGACAACTATATCATGCACATATCAACATTAATACCGCGAATCACTCCCGCAAGATAAAATATGCCACAAAATTTGCAATAATTTAGCTAAAATGACGAGATTTCTAGACTAACTGCTCTTGACTTCATACTTTATGCAAGGGCGAAAATACATCATAACTCAACTAGTTATTCGAGAAAATGTGCTAAATGAGTCATGAATGAGATGAAAATATGCATAAAATGGTAGCTAAGTTGATTATCATCAGGATTCACGGTGCTCCAATGATAAAAATTTATCGTGCCACCGACTTGAGGACGGAGGTAGTAAGTTGAAGTTCATAAGACGAAACAAACGTTGAAGCCGCTACATTTTTATTTCCTTACATAATACTACCACCGTCCCAAAATATAAGTTCATTTAGTTTTTTGGTTTTGTCACATATATAATATAAGTCTATTTTAATAAGCATTTATTACTTTACGATACTTTGCATTAAAATCTGTCAAAGGTCATTTTAGACTTCTTCATAAAAATTGATGACATAAGACGATTTTGAACTTCTCGACAAATATAATATGTTTTGTTATTCTAAGCAGGTATTCTATCATTGGTAATGAAGAACTTGCTATTCTTAACTCGTGGTCCCAGAAATTCCTATATAACTTAAGCGATACAGTCAAAGCTTTTTCTATTCTATTATTAAGTGACTTATGTATCGGATTTCATGAGCAATTCAATAAGAGAGCTCGGATCGAATCGGTATATCAATACCGATTCGATCCGAGCTCTTGGAATTGGAATAAGTTCGGCACTTAACCATTCAGTGACTTTGGCACTGGACGTTCCCAAAATGGGCACTATCGGGTCGGGTGAATTCAATAAGTTAGTATTCCAACCTTCCTCTCCTTTCAGGGCCTATCCGAAAGAGAATCCGCGATAAGTTCTATCCATATATGTTCTGATCGCCAACTCATACTCGATTCGATTGTATTTTATTGGAATTGAGAGACTACCTCAAATTAATTTGACTTTACTTTTTTATTTACGAAATAACTCTCATCACTTTAACCAACTTTATTATTCTATGTGGAAAACCTCAAACAGAATTATATTTTGGGACGGAGTATTAGTTGTTTTCTATTCTTTGTATTTTGTGAAAGTTACAATGAAGGGCTATGACTAAAAATGACATTTTTAATGTTATGTCGTTGTTTTATGTTGCTTGTATTCTTGAGAAGTTACAAAGTAGGAGTAGTGGCGAAAAGAAAATTATCGTAATCGGGCTTGACCGGCTAATTATTGTATCGTTATGATTTTTAATTGAAGAGAAAATTAGAAATTTTTATCTCTCATAGTAGACACCTTCTTTAAAAAAAATGTGTTCTACTACACCATCACATCCAACTAGTAATTAGAGTCAAATATTTCATTTCCCATCTCCTTGAACTATTTTTGGGAAATGAATTGTTCTATTTTCATTCTTTGGTCATTCAAAACGTAAAACCTTTATTTTTTTTAATTATTGTAATTACAATTGAGGTGGAAATGGAAAATAATAATAAATGTTGTATTGGCTTTTAAAATGATAGATAAATATAAACAAAACTAATTCTTTATAATGAAAAAAAAAAACATAAGGAGAGTATGATTTGTTACTTCATATATAAAATTACTATACCTCGATTTTTTGATATAATCTATATAAACAAAACTAATTCATAAAAATGAAAATTAAAAAAAAAACATAAGGAGGAGATTGATCATATAAGCTATTATATATATATATATATATATATATATATATATATATATATATATATATATATATATATATATATATATATATTATTTGGATTATTGGTATAAAGAAATGAACCGTCTTCCTCTTACATTAATTAAGCTAAAGAATCCCAAAAGGATTTGTAACTTAGGTACAATGAATTAAGGTGTTCATGTAGAGATTTCCTTATGCATTGAATAAGATTAAGCGTATTCATTGTAATAGACATCCACATTTAGTACATGTTTCATAACATTCCCCCTTGGATGTTCATGAATGTAAAACTCATTCGATCTACGTATATGTCATTTATTATCATTTTTGTTAGAAAAACCTAGTGGGACAAAAACAAGACTAGGAATATAGCTCATAACATATACGTTTTATATTGTTACACGGACTGCATCGTTAAAATCCTTTAGCTAAGAAAACCCTGTGGGAAAAAAACGTAGTTAAAGGAAAAAGAGTACAATCATTGGTCTTCAATATTCTTTGAATTGCTTGCTCCCTCTGAAGATGACAATCTTCCAAGCCTACGCATTCCAATCTTATGAACAAGTTTCTCGAAAGTAGATATAGGAAAAAAGACTTGGTGAATAAATCTGCTAGATTTTCACTTGAGCGAACTTTCTCAATGACAATCTTACCGCTCTTCTGGACCTCTTATGGATAAAGGAATTTGGGTACAATATTCTCAGTCAAGTTTCCCTTAACATATCCATTGCTCATTTGTGTAACACATGATGCATTGTCCTTGTAAAGGAATGTGCGGGATAAATTCTCTAACACAATACCACACGTACTACGAATGTGTTGTATCATTGACCTTAGCCATACACTTTCTCGTGAGGCTTCATATAAAGCTATAATATCTGAATTATTTGAAGAAGTGGTATCCATAGTATGTTTAACAGACTTTCATGAAATTGCAGTGTTACCACATAGAAAAACATAACCAGTCTAAGATCTAGCATTATGGTGATCAGACATATAGCCAGCATCTGAACAACCCACCAATGCCATATATTGATCCTTTGTATAAAGTAAACCCAAATCTAATGTGCCTTTAAGATACCTAAATATATGTTTTATGCCATTCCAATGTCTCCTTGTAGGAGAAGCACTAAATCTTGCTAGCAAGTTTACTAAAAATGAA
Organism: Gentiana straminea; assembly: GCA_036785695.1. Classification (NCBI taxonomy): domain Eukaryota; kingdom Viridiplantae; phylum Streptophyta; class Magnoliopsida; order Gentianales; family Gentianaceae; genus Gentiana; species Gentiana straminea. Next base: position 3,785,368 of record JAVUPR010000224.1, on the reverse strand, counting down.
ATATCGGGCATAGTGCAGTTTGGGTCCAATGGCACTCATGTAGGGAACTTTCGGTCCTAACATTTCCTCAGTATCTTCTTTCGGTCTAAATGGATCCTTATCCACTTCAAGGGATCGGACAACCATAGGTGTGCTAAGTGGATGATATCTATCCATGTTAAATCTCTCCAAAACATTCTTAAAAGAGGTTGACTGGTGTGTTTGAATATTCCTTCAGGTAGATGCTCGATCTGCAGGCCGAGACAATACTTGGTTTTACCTAAGTCTTTTATTTCAAATTGCGTCTTTAAGTATAAACTTGCTTCATCAATGTCCTTGCATGTTCCAATAATATTTATATCATCAACATAGATTGATATAATACAAAAACCATTATGCGTTTTCATTATAAACACACAGGGTGTTAGGAAATCTATGCGGGAACGCAGCGGAATTCAATAATTTATTTACTTTGACCAGGATCGACTTCGTTTAAGCAATAAACAAATAAGCTAGTAGATGGTGGTTACATTGGTTGATCTAAAAGATCGATGCTTTGAGCGTCTAAGGAGAGTAGCGATGCATGGAGCCGCCCAAGCGTTCAGCCTCTACCGGTGATCCACACGAATAGCCCGCCGGAAACCCATAATGGATTTCTACTAGAAAAATCTGGTTGCTAGACTAGCCTTTTCTATCTCATAAATCTCTCTAAGAAGCTCTTTATTTTTCACAAGAACTATTAGCTCTTGGAATTGTGTTGTAAAAAGAGCTAGCCAACCCCTTGCTTTTAAAAGGAGTGGTGTGCCCCAACTGTATCCCAATCTGATTGGGAGAAGCTTCCTAGTAGATTGAGGAAAAAGAAAACCTTTTCCTAATAAAATAAGAAAAATCCCTTTGATTGATTTATCTCATTTAATATTCAATATCATATATTAAATATATATCCAAGATATATATTGACAATATCTTATATTGAATATATCATTATCTTATTACCATAAATTTATTTTTGTTTCAAAATCAATTAATATCTAATATTAATATTATGGTAATCTTATTAATTAAATTGCACAAACCAAATGTATCCAATGTTTCCATAGCGCCCGAAAGACAATTTATGTAATTGTTTTTATAATTAATAAGTGATAGATATATTCTCATATTATTTGTTTCATGCTTATATATTATACACTACTGAAAACCCCAAGTCGTATCATATGTAACCATATAACTTAGTGTGTGTCACACATGAGGATTAAGTTTATGGTGATACACTTGAACTGTTAGTCCATGATGAACTTAACCAAAGTATGGGGTCTATTGATTAAACCACCGTCAATGCTCACATAACACTTTAAGGTGTGACCGTCTTATCCGGACCGTCGATATTGGTTATCTATGTGGGGCATTTATATATGATGTAGTCATATAGGACTAGACCGATTTAATCGGAATTTCTCACATTATTCCGTGATTGACATATCTCATTAAATCACAAGATGATCATATATGGATTAACTGTAATCCTGAAGTGATTGCATACTCTTACTTGTTTCAGGATAGAGTTTGATGTGTTCGTTAAGGATGGCTAAGAGGCGCGGTCCGAATCACTCTCACGTTGGTACTATTCCTGAATGAGTGAGAAGTGTGTGTCTCACAGATATGGAATCAATTCCTTCCTGCGGGAAGTAGAGAGACAATCCCCTTATTTGTTAGTCCTAGAAACTGATCGATCCGCAGAGTTCGTATTGGTTATGAACTAATTGATCACTAGTGGGTTGATGGTAAATAAGGATAAGATGTATTGAAGAAGGTTTACGGAAATAATCCCGCTTCATTACGGATAGTCAATGGAGGGTTAGTCTGAATGTAATGATTATATAAATGGACACTTATCGACTCGACATTTTGAGAATAAGTAATATCTATAATCGATAGAGTTCAGTGTCGGATTTATGATGGCGTAATTCCGGAATTAATAAGTTGAGTACAAGTATTCTGTACGATGAATATTTTATTCAATTGATTGTAGCTACTAGTTATACGTCCATGGTCCCCGGGTTGCCTCCTAACACGCGAGTGTTTTCTCGTTTTATGGAACCTCGAGAATAAATTAAATAGTTGGTCTATTTAATGAATATACAATATTATTTATTTGGTAAATAATAGGTAAAATTGAAAAGACATTTTCTATTAAAATAATGGCAAATGTGCCGCATATTTTTGTGATAAATCAGGAAAAGAAATTTTCCTAGATTATGTCACATGTGTAATTAATTATTTATTTGTTAGATAATTAATGGAAAAAAGATAAGAGATTGATTTTTTGGGAATTATCTCTTATCTTATAGCAAATATCTTTTCTTTATGGGAATAGGTAATTGTGGTGTGAAAATGATAACTCTCTTGACTAGTTATTTTCTTATATAAAGAGAGTTACTCCCAACACAATAACACATCATAAATTGTGCCACTTTCACCAAAATAGAAGAGAAAAAATTTGTTTCTTGTTCTAGTCATTAAGAGAAGAAAAAAAAAACCTAGGGTTTTTCTTAAGCATATTCGAGGAGGTTCTACGGCGAGGTTCGACGTCCACAAGTCGTCACTAGGTGATACAATACAGAAGACTGCGTCTTCTCCCCTTTGGTCGACTATTTCTCCCTCTCCTTTTGGGTAAAATTTTAACCATTTCATTGTTGAGTTAATTATTTATGTGGATCATATCGTGGTAAAATCGAATGAGAATTTATTCGCAGCTATCGCTGTGCATGATCGAGCGTCTCGATCGGTCCTGTGAATCAGATCTGACCATCCAATTATGGATCGGATCCAGATTCGGGTTTCTATATATCCAGCATGTGGTATCGGAGCGAGTTTAAAGTGATTTTTCACTCTTAATTGCATAATTAATTAAAAGTAGTGGAATTAAATAAATGTTGCATCTTTTATTTGTTTTATATATATATGCGTGGTTGAATGTTTTGGTTGACGAGATGGATTGGGGTTGGTACTTGTTTACCGTTAGAAGGGAATCGAACCCAGGTTGCCACGGTAGAAGAAGGAGGCCTGCACCAACTCGGCTAGAGCAATTGTGATAAAGAACAGAGCAGAATAACTATATACTACAGCGGCGGTGACTATTTATTAAAGATTAGTAAATTTTTGAATTTAGGGTTTATTTATTTAGTTTATAGATTAGATTTTAGGGAACCAAAGGTCCATCTCAGTGGTTTATTTTTCGCATTTTTTTTCCTTTGTAATTATTTATGTGATATAACTATGTCATGCATCATATTCATGAAGCATATCCATACATGTAGGAAATTAATATTGACATTAATTAGACATGTATTAACATGATAAATAATTTAGATTAAAAATAAATTAAATTAAATAAAGGAAACAAATTTTATCGGGATATAAAATTCACATGATAAATTTAATTTATGATTATAAATCCTTTGGGGTTTGGTTATGTAGTGTCTAAATAAATTAGAATTTTGATAATAAAAAAATTGGAAAATAATGAAAAAATGGACACCAACTAGACGGTATTTGGAACCGATAAGTTGGTGGTTATTTTTTCTTGATTTATTGTTTCTCGAATTGTTGAAAAATTCGTTAATCCTAAATTTTTTATCATGACAAATTAGGACTACAAAATTCTTCGGGAATTTTAATTGTGTAGTGCCTCCACGAAAGATTTCTAAATAATTGATAGATTGGAAAATCATGAATAAGGTGTCGCTAGTTAGACATTATTTGGAACCAATAAACTAGGGAGAGTTTTAAATTTCATGATTTATTGTTTTTCGAATTATTGGAAATTCATAAGTCCTAATGAATTAGGATTCATAAAATTCTTTGTGAATTTTATTTGTGTAGTGTCTATACAAAGGAATTTTAATCCATAAAATTGGAAAATCGTGAATATAGTGACACTAGTTAGACGGTATTTGGAACCGATAAACTAGTGGGAGGATTAATTTAAATATTCATGATCAATTGTTTTTGGATTATTAGAAAATTCTAGATCCTAATGAGTCTACCTAATTTTCAAAATAACGGGTGGGAGCAGGGAAGGTGACAACCGACCCCTTGGCCTCTACTGTTGACACAAGCACCATGAAAGAATGGTGATGCCTCATGCCGCTTTGATTTCGGCCCCCTTCGGATGGCCTTCACCACTATCAAAAGTCAAGGCTTGGTTTCCGAAAGGATAGGATTTTGAGTACTCGTCGGGTCACTGACCTGCCCTTCGGCGGAATACTCGCGGTCTACTTAAAAATCTGAAACAGTAGGTCACACTCTAAAGGGTATTTTTGGAAATATCTTGGCTGAAAAGGAAGGTAATCAACAATTAAATCGGGATGTCCGATTCTCTATTAATTGTTGAGAGAGATTGTCTCAATTTAATCGTCACCTCTTTGACCTACCCGTCAGTGGCACTCAGGTGTGAGATTAAATCCTTGGAATGGTAGGATAAACTGCATGCATGACATCATGTTTAATTCCTAAAATTTATTATTTGTTGTGATGTATGATTTGATTTATATTTCTGTCATAATTTATTTTACAACTACACATCATCTCAAGGTAACTAGACAACTTAAGTAATTAAAATTGACTGATGATGACTTCGTAACAGAGGAAAAAAACAAGAATGTTGAACTCAATGATCGAGAATGCAAATTAATTTTTCGGAAAAAGGATGTTCCTCTTGAGCCTACAAACTTAAGTGACATTGATAAGTGTGTCACTGCTGTCACTCGTGTTGAACGGGAGGCAAAACAAAATTAGTTCACAGATGACGAGAATGATTTGGTATCAATTTCACTCGACATCCCACAGTTCACGGCCATTTCCATTAAAGAAAGCCAAAAATGGGAACGTAAATGTCTAAAAATGTAAGTCATCAAAACTAAATAAGTTGAAAGCTAACCCAAAATTTTAATAAAAGAAAGAAAAGGATAAGGAAAATGATTTCGGATCACTAACCTATGAATCCTACCTTGTTTGGTTTGGGACTAGGTTAATCCATTTGGATCCCAAACCAATATTTTATTCACCCCACTAACTTATTTATTATTATTTTATTAATTCTATTATTTTATTATAAATTCTTTCATCAATCAATCAACATCAACAAATAAAATAATATTAATCCATCACTTTATACACTCATTACACTATTTAACCATTACTTTTTCAATATAATATTTCAAATCAACAATCATTACTTTAACTACACAAATTTCAATACAACTTTTCAACTTTATCATCATTACTTCACTATATTTTATAATTCTTTCTCTTTCTTGGATCCAAATGGATCCAGTCAGTCCGAAACCAAACGGATAGAGACTTTCTTAACCGGGCATTTTGACCCGGAGGCTAAGTTTTTTTTAAAAGAACAAGGTAGCTGGGCATTCATGATGAAGAAAAGACAACAGACAGTTATTTTAGCTAAGATAGTAGGAGTGATATAAGGAAAGAAATTTCGGATATTAATCCTTGAGTATCGCAAAAAATTTATTTCTATTTTTAGATTAGTTGGGACGAATGGATTCACTTTCAAATCGATAATATTGATGCCTCAAAGAAAGTGAATATGACATTCGTATACAATTATAAGACTCGGACTTTTGTCTGATAAAGTCAAAACCACTAAGTAATGCTGAAAAGGTACATGTAACACATCATAGGCTATTAAGACATATGGTTTCCGTATTAAGATAAACGATCCTTCAGCATCTATTAATTAGTGCATATATCCTAAAGATAAGATCTTAAGATTGGTTAAAGGTGATTCCTATCTCCCAATCTAAGAACACTCTATCAAAGGAAAAATGACAAAGTAACCTTTCAATTAGGAAAAGGTAATAGAGCTAAAGAAATATCACAACTTGTTCATATTGACCTTTGGTCTTATGAAGGATACAAGCTAGTGGGAGTTTTTGAGTGATAGACATTTTGTCTAATGACTACTCGAAACACTGATTTGTTTATCTAAATAGATGTAGGAATCTCTGATATTACCAAAGAAAAGAGTATTCTATGCTCAGATATAGGCTATAGCATAGATTTCGGAGCTGATGCTCGGCCTACCTCCGAGTGAAACAATTTCACTAAAAGGTTAAACCATGTATTGTCTTGTATAGTTATTAACATGATACATTACACTGCTTAACTCAATTAAGATATTAGTTGTAAAATAACGGTTTACATTATTATGTAATACCGAGAAGTCTGCCTAGAAGGTGCTTATGAATTTGTGGATAAAGAGTGAAGTACATTTACTCCACTTCCGCAAATAGAGGCATTTAGCACTGGTGCTTGAAGGTAGGACTGAGATTTTACATACACATTCAAATGGTGATTGTTCTTGAAATATCCTCATGCAATGTGTAAAGGTTGGTTGTAAGATTCTTAAGATCGGATAGTGACGGTTACACTGATGCATACTTTCTAAAAGAATGTTTAAATAACAACCTTAGACATTGAAGTACAGTTACTCAAGGAGTTACCATCTGATTTAATCAGACCATATCCAACATTGGTTGTTAGGGGTTACGTTGATAAATACTACTACACCAGATCAGAATATCGATCCACCCAAAAGCAGTGGGAGTATGGTTTAACCATTGACCCAATGTGATAGACTTTACAGTCTGTTGGGGGTGATTGATCACCTATGGCCTATTTGGACTGTATAGGATTCTGAAAATAGGAGATTGGTTTAAAGCCATAAAACTGTAAATGTAGTTTTGGTGCTCCAATTTTGTTCACAATCTTGTAGAACCACCTGAGTTCTCAGGCCCAATGGGAGTAATTGGATCTACATGGAAGAGAGTCGAATGAATGAGAAAGTTTATCTTTCTAGGCAAAGCCTAATAGTCTAGGGATAATTCCCTGAGTAGTAGATAGTTCAATAGGGGTGATGCCATGAACTCTCTCACCATTCAGCCTTGCTTGATTCCATGGAAAACAGGAAAATTACCAGGGATGATGCCCTGAAACTTTCTTGCCGAACAAAGGAGCTTGAATTCATTCGGAACGGAGGGGTTTTAGGTTAAAGCCAATGACAGATGCTTATATCCATCGATGGATTAAAGCAAACCTCTAGGTCATTAAAAGCCACATGTTTTGAAATATGTGGGTTTGACTAGAATATTGATAAGTCTTTTGTAGACTAGAGAATCAATATTGGTAAAATAGTAAACGTTAATGTTAATGAAATGTGACACTGCAACAGTTGTAAGCAACATGAGTGTGTTATCTGAAGTCAAGTACTGACAAGCCAAAGCTTCTCAGAATCAGAGAAGTGGACTATATTCTTAGCAATCGATTCGGTCGAATTCATGAGAACAAGTTGTTGGCCGTATCCTATCCATCTTATTGGTTAAGATGATATAATGCATTTTCAAATGCTAGATTCAACGAGAGGTTTCCTACCTAACCCCTCACGGAATAATTCTCACAATCTTCGAATATAGAGAAAATGGGATAGTTTCTCTTTTGGATAGAGAAAGTCAGAATATAAAGTCAAATTAAAGTATAATCTTGGATTCAAACGTTGAGTAGCAGTATAGTGCATCCTGAAGTACCTTTAGAGAACGAGGAATTGTATGCTTGTATATTCTGGTACGAACCTGAATATTGTTGACTACACTGATTATGACTTTCAGTCGGATTAAGGATGTTCGTAAGTCGATCTCGGGCTCAATGTTTACACATTGTGATAGAGCTATAGTCTGGAGCAATCCAGCACGGCCAATTCAACTTTGTACGTCGAATACTTAGCATCTTCTAGAGCAGTTAGAGAGGAAGTATAGCTTGAAAGGTTCATTGCTGATCTAGGAGTAATTCCACTTCTAGGTAAATTGATATCACTTTGCTGTGTAAAAAGTGGAGAGGTAGCCTATGCAAAGGATCTACGCAATCACAAGTGGTCAAAAGCATATTGAAAGTAAATACCATCTAATCAGACAGATCTTGCAAAGAGACGATGTTTCGGTCCTAAAGATCGCCTCGAGCCGACAACCTAGATGATCAGTTTACCAAGACGCGTTGCATATAATGTCACTGTTAAGTGCTTGGCGGGTATGCGATTGGGAGTTATGTCTTATTTTCTTTAGAGCAAATGGGAGAATGTTGAGAATAGAAAGAATAAGGGTGTGGTGCTCTAAAAACAATCATTGCTTGTCTTTATGGACAAGTGGGAGATTGTTAGATGCAGTGCCCGAAAGACAATTGTTGCTTGTCCTTACGGGCAAGTGGGAGATTGTTGGAAGTAGTGCCCGAAAGATAATTTATGTAATTGTTTTTAATAATTAATAAATGACAGAGTTATTCTCATCTTATTATTTGTTTCATTCTTATATATTCTACACTGCTAAAAACCCCAAGTCGTATCATATGTAGCCATATAACTTAGTGTGTGTCACACATGAGGATTAAGTTTATGGTGATACTCTTGAACTGTTAGTCCATGCTGAACTTAATCAAAGTATGGGGTCTATTGATTAAACCACCATTAATGCGTCCACAACACTTTAAGGTGTGACCGTCTTATCTGGACCGTCGATATTTGTTATCTAAGTGGGGCATTTATATATGATGTAGTCATATAGGACTGGACCGATCTAATCTGAATTTCTCATATAATTCCATAATAATCACAAGATGGTCTTATATGGATTAACCTTAATCCTGAAGTGATTGCATACTCCTACTTGTTTCAGGATAGGGTTTCATGTGTTTGTTAAGGATCGCTAAGAGGCACGGTCTGAATCACTTTCACGTTGGAACTATTCAGGAATGAGTGATAAGTGTGTGTCTCACATATATGGAATTCATTCCTTCATGCGGGAAGTAGAGAGACAATCCCCTTATTTGTTAATCCTAGAAACCGATCGATCCGTGGAGTTTGTATTGGTTATAAACTAATTGATCACTAGTGGGTTGATGGTCAATAAGGATAAGATGTATTGAAAAGGTTTACGGAAATAATCCCGCTTCATTACGGATAGTCTATGGAGCGTTAGTCTGTACGTAATGATTATATCATTGGACACTTATCGAGTCGACGTTTTGAGAATAAGTTATATCTATAATCAATAGAGTTCAGTTTCATATTTATGGTGGCGTAATTCCATAATTAATAAGTTGAGTAGAAATATTATGACGATGAATATTTTATTCAATTGATTGTAGCTACTAGTTATAGGTCCATGGTCACTGGGTTGGCTCCTAACACGTGAGTGTTTTCTCGTTTTATGGAACCTCAAGAATAATTTAAATAGTTGGTCTATTTAATGAATATGCAATATTATTTCTTTGATAAATAATATGTAAAATAGAAAAGGCATTTTCTATTAAAATAATGGCAAATGTGGTCATTTTGTTTTGTGATAAATTAGGAAAAGAAATTTTCCTAGATTATGTCACATGTGTAATTAATTATTTATTTATTAGATAATTAATGGAAAAGAGATAAGAGATTGATTTTTTGGGAATTATCTCTTATTTTATGGAAAATATCTTTTCCTTATGGGAATAGGTAATTGTGGTGTGAAAATGATAACTCTCTTGACTAGTTATTTTCCAATATAAAGAGAGTTTCTCCCAACACAATAACACATCATAAATTGCGCCACTTTCACCAAAAGAGAAGAGAAAAATTAGTTTCTTGTTCTAGTCATTAAGAGAAGAAAAACTTAGGGTTTTTCTTGAGCATATTCAGGGAGGTTCTACGGCGAGAATCGACTTCCACCAGTCGTCGCTAGGAGATACAATCCGGAAGACTGCGGCTTCTCCCCTTTGGTCGACTATTTCTCCTCTCCTTTGGGGTAAATCTTTAACCTTTTCATAGTTACGTTAATTATTTATGTGGATCATATCAAGGTAAAATCGCATGCGAATTTATTCGTAGCTTTCACTGTGCATAATCGAGCGTCTCGATCGGTGCTGTGAATCAGATCTGACGATCCAATTATGGATCGGATCCGGATTCGGGTTTCTGTATATCCAGCATCCTATACAAAAGAATATGGCATCCCTTTCCCCACAAAATTGGGAATTGAGATTTTCTTTAATTAATATAATACTGTAACGCCCCGCTCCCGGATACCGAGCCCTTATCCGAAAGAGAAACGTTCGGCGCGTATAGCATTAAATAAATCTAATATTATACGCAAGCCTCTACGTCGTCGTATCGAATAAAAGCAAACGGAAGCTAATAAGACTCGGGTGAAAACGTAAAAGCTACTATGAATAGAAATTTACCATACTAGATGGAAATGTAACTTTATTACATTAAAAGGAAAATACGAAATCCAAAATAAACGTACGACAAGTCTCGAAAGACCAAAAGCCTACTCCAAAGGTACTAAAAAGTCTACTAAATGAATAACAGAATAAATATAAGATAAATCTTCAACGAGACGTCGTCATCGAAATCCTCCTCGTAAACATGCTCAACCTGTTCATCTTCTCACCCCACGATGCATACAAAAGAAAATGCAAAGGAGGTAAGTACATAGTACTTAGTAAAAGTGAGAAGCTATGACAACAATTAAGATTGATAAAGAAAAGATATTTAATCGTTTAGTTATCCTTGTGTGACCGACTCAATCTGGGGTTCATTTCATGTCCATCAACATGAATTGACTAAATGTTTCTACTTAGCTTATCTATGTTACAACCGCACTCAAGGGCATTACGCGCATCCACCTCAGCAGAGTCCCTCCGTACTTAGGGTCATTATGACCTACGGAGTTCTTCCACCTCGGGAACACTCTTTTGCAACATATTAGTGGATCACACCAATATCCACGAAGTCTAGAAAAGGTAGACTCCGATAGCATGCGCGTCCCAGCGGAGTCCCTCCGTACTTAGGGTCTTTTGACCTACAGAGTTCCTCCACCTTCAGAGGTAGCACATGCATCGCGATTTATCCTGGTGCCTAGCCAAGAGAGAGACATGTTGTTTAATCTTTTACTAGTCAAGTACGTTGATTATTAGGATGATTAACTAGCCACCTAAGAGTTTTCAAATAATCTCCCTCACACACACTACTCTCCTCCTAAACCACTAGACACGGACAAGTCCTAGCAATTACACAGACATTGATGAATGCTAACTCATCAAAGCACAAGCCTATCATGCTCTTCCGACGGATCCAAACTTCAACTCCCTTTAAGAGTACATTCGGTGTTTTAACTGAACGAGTCAGAAGCTCAATCCAGGCTTGTTCAAGTTTGTACAGTGTTAACATATCACGTTTAAAGGTTTAGAAATGATAAAACGTACTTATAAGGCTGAACAACAACCAAACGCCCGTTTAAAGACATGGACGCCCGTCTGGAACCTCCTGGACGCCCGTCCACTTTCCCCAGACGCTCGTCCACCCTAAGACAGCTACAACCTGATTGTAAAATAACACCTCAGACGCCCGTCCAGAGAAACCAGATGCCCGTCTGAAATGTAGCCAAGGCAGACGCCCATCTGAAATGTAGCCAAGGCAGACGCCCGTCCACATGAAGCAGACGCCCGTCCGACCTGGGTTTCGGCTAGAACCCTAAAATTTCCAACACGATTTCCACATCGTTTCTCAACCAAACATCAGCAAAATTAACACAGTGAAGCACGAAAAACCTCATCTAAATGTACCGTATCATCCATAGTCATTAACCAAAGCAAAACTCATCTTTCTATCACCAAAACTTCTTAAGAAAAGATCTAATCCTTACAACTAAGAATTGAAATCATAGGAAGAGTCTCTTACCTTATTTGCTTGCAAAACCGACAGCAAAACACCAAGCAACTGCAACAACTATTGATCCTCAACCCCAAAACCTATGTGATCAACAAGAAACCCTAAAATCCTATTTCTTTGCAGAAAAACGAAACTGAAAAAGCCTGTAAAACTGAAGATTACTTGGGTTTGCTTCTGTGAAACTATTTTTAGATTATTCTACGCTTCAAGATGATCGGCTCGACTACTCATGGCTGCGAAACAGAGCTACGGATCACAAGATATGAATTTTCAAGAATCGAACTCTACGAATACCGAAAACTAGGGCTAAACTGAAAACTTACGAAATCGAGAGATGTTGTTTTCCAAAGTTGCGTCTCATCGTGCTGATCACTTTTCTCTCCTGCGGCATCTTGATAAGATGAACGGATTGATCACACGGTTCTTCCTATTATTTCGCTTTCTTCTGCGTTGCTTTCTTCCTTCAGCGCCGTTCTCCCCTCTTCTTTTCCAGAAATATGCGTGTGTCAATTGTGGGGAAATAATTGGGATTATTTCTTTTTATAGCCATTTAATTAAACCCATTAATTAAATAACTAAATCCTTTTAATTAAATCCTGTTTAATTAAATAAATAGGATAAATAATAATTAGGTCGTAGTAAATACACCCAATGACTATTTTACCCTTTTATGAAAAGTCGGGATGTTACATTCCTTCCCCCTTAAGAGGAGTTTCGTCCTCGAAACTCGAATGTAACCGAGAGGTACTTGAACTCTGGACTTTGCGAAGCGTTTCGTCTCCCAACTTGTACAGTCTTCTTCTTCTTCCATCTTCCCAACTCTTTTGCTTGTAATGAGGCAACTTGAGGTTGCGACGATCCACTTCGATCTTCTCGTTGGCTTGCTGTATCAAATCTAGTCTCGTATTCTGTCATCGCTCCACTTCATCCCAGAAACTCGTGTTCTTCTATCTCTATCTTCATGAAAGATCGCCAGCAGTCCTGTTCCCATTTCTTGTACTTCTCAATGTATGAAAAGAGAACACCGAGCTTGAGAACATTAAAAAAGTGACCTTGATTGTTAAAAACTTGGTTAACACAAAAAAAAAAGGATGTTGGCGAACTAGGAAAAATATTCAGTTCGCATGAGTTCCGTAGAAGGAACATCTCACAACAGAAATCAAAGTAAAGGTGCAAGGTCGAGCACCAGAAGGACTAGAAAGAATTTAGAAATCAAAAGAGAGCAAGAATCTCATCATGAAGGAGCCATGGAGACAAAACGAGTACACCAAAAGGTCTCAGAATAAGATAAACACTTGTCAAGAAGTGTCCAAGTTTGCATTAGCCAAAGAGAGGTTATTACGAGATTTAAAAGAAATAGAAATTTCCCCCAAGAAATTGTAAGGGGATATCCAAAGTTTGAGTAATTAAGCGTCAAACAAGATTTTGAGTGAAGAGGAAATGACACATAAAAATTGTCGGATAAGGTTTGCTTTCAAAGAATTAATTCAAACCTTCAACGGAAGTTTAAACGATCATTGACGATCCAAATCAAAGGTTGAAGGTTGCACTAATCGAGAGGAATAGTACACTGCCAATGAATAAATGCTCAAGGTTATTCCTCATGTGGGAATAAAAGGAAAAAAATGAAATAGACTTTCAACCGGTGTAACAAAATTGGAATAGAAACGCCAAACAAAAGATGGAAAGTCAAAAGGTGTATATGGTGGTTCATGGCTCTAAATGGCCCGAAAGAGATTTAAAACTGAAGGGTACAAGGTACAATAATCTGAAATAGAGATAAGAAGTTTAGGAACTCAAAAGTCGATTGGCTAGTTAGGTTCAGAAGGCACCTTGGCAAAGACTACCTTCTGCTTGAACTAGCTTAGCATAAATTGCTGGAAGGTTAAAGATAAACAACTTGAAAAGGAATGCCATGATGGATTTAAAGATTCAACAGAAGATGAGATGCATAGTTTGAAAGAACAAGTAGCATCACAAAATCGACACTACCCTTAGGAGAGGAGCTGAGAATAAACACAAGTAAAAAGAATGTTCTGACATTAAAAGGTTCAGCAAACTTTGAATTTGCATGAATGATGGGAGTGCAACAATTTAGAACTTTGAAGTGAATTTGTTTCTTGATTTGAAAAGTACGAAAGAATGAATTTGTTCAAAAGAAGGGCTTATGGAGATATGTTTCGGAGATAATTCATGACAACAAGCCGAGAGGATTTGTTGAGTTTAAAGATCTCAAGTGAGGGATTACATGAAAAATAAAATACCAGATAAGGTATAATTACAAAAGGGCACGAAAAGGGTCTGAAAATCAAACATGGCATGCTGGAGGATAGCATCTTGGTTCTGGTTTACAACTGCAAAAGAAACTACAACGTTAGCTTTACAAACTCCTACTAAAAGGTTTAACTCAGAAGGAGATCAACTTCGGTGAACTCCTAAACATAACAGCCATAACTTGCTACCCTCTTAGCCCAAACCCCAAGTCAAAGAGGTGAAAATTCCTTTTAGGTTGTTGTGTACGATTTTTACTCTGGATCTGACATTATCAATTTGTACAGAACAAACAAATAAGAATTTGAGCATGATCCAAAGAGAAAAGATTTAGATACTGGAGTTTTCCAGGTGATATAAAAATATTGGAATTTTCGGATGAAAATAGCTTGGTCAAAAATAGTTATTTCTGACGATTGCACAAGCTGCCAGAATTTCCAGATTAGTAAACACTGAATTGCATTGCGAATCGATAACAAAGAAATATGAACTTAATTCCAGAAGGAAAGTTGTAGATAAAAGTTTTTTCTGCAACATATCAAAAATTCAGGTCATTTGAAGGTGATTAACCTGTCCAAAATAGAAGAAGAAGTGAAGGTGATGCTGCAGATTTTCTGGACAGAGTGACCGGTATAAACATGAATTTTCTGAATAATCCATAATGATTATCGAGTTTATGCAAAAAGAGGAATTGTAGATGAGACAGTAATCTACTTTGCTAAGAATTTGCAGAATTTTTTTTTTTTGGAGTATGGAGAGACAGTCTTACGTTAAAGAGAAAATACGGAAACAAAAGCATTCACTTATGTTGGGTAAATCCAAACACGAGGACAATGAAAAGTATGTGCCAAAGTAAGAGACCTTTGACACTATGAGTTTGAAACGACGGAGGAGTACTTGGAAATAATAGAATTACACATGGAGTTCGTGTAGAACCATCTCAAGCAAAGCAAAGGTCAAAGAATGTTGATGAACTTAACCAAGTGATAGTGAAAAGAGAAAGTGGATGACTTGTAGAGCTGAATCAAATATCATTCTCTACAAAGTTAGGCCAAGATAAAAGTAAACTTAGATATTTATGTGTGGAGAAGGTGAAGAGATTTCGATAGAGAAAGTAAGGAAAAGGAAATCAACCAAGAGGACCTCGACTTTAAGGTGTAGGCATAAGACTCCGATCCCAAAGCTTTACTTAAGGGGTTTCACTTACCCTATGCGACAAGCTACGGTTTGGAACTTCAAAAGAAGAAAGAGTTCCTACTAAGGATACTAGAAGGGACAAAACCTGAGGTGATCACATGAAAGATGTGAACTGAGAACTCAACCTAACCTTCGTCTAAGACGACTCTTCACTAGGTCCTGATAACTGGACCACGGTTTAAGGATTCTTAGTCTTACGAGGATTACCACCAAGCTCAAGTTCAAAAAGGTCTAAAGGATTCTTATCTTAGAGGAAGAGAAGCCTAGAACAGGAGGGACGCTTCTCTCTGATACCAACTGTAACGCCCCGCTCCCGGATACCGAGCCCTTATCCGGAAGAGAAACGTTTGGCGCGTATAGCATTAAATAAATCTAATATTATACGCAAGCCTCTACGTCGTCGTATCGAATAAAAGCAAACGGAAGCTAATAAGACTCGGGTGAAAACGTAAAAGCTACTATGAATAGAAATTTACCATACTAAAGATGGAAATGTAACTTTATTACATTAAAAGGAAAATACGAAATCCAAAATAAACGTACGACAAGTCTCGAAAGACCAAAAGCCTACTCCAAAGGTACTAAAAAGTCTACTAAATGAATAATAGAATAAATATAAGATAAATCTTCAACGAGACGTCGTCATCGAAATCCTCCTCGTAAACATGCTCAACCTGTTCATCTTCTCACCCCACGATGCATACAAAAGAAAATGCAAAGGAGGTTAGTACATAGTACTTAGTAAAAGTGAGAAGCTATGACAACAATTAAGATTGATAAAGAAAAGATATTTAATCGTTTAGTTATCCTTGTGTGACCGACTCAATCTGGGGTTCATTTCATGTCCATCAACATGAATTGACTAAATGTTTCTACTTAGCTTATCTATGTTACAACCGCACTCAAGGACACTACGCGCATCCACCTCAGCAGAGTCCCTCCGTACTTTGGGTCATTATGACCTACGGAGTTCTTCCACCTCGGGAACACTCTTTTGCAACATATTAGTGGATCACACCCATATCCACGAAGTCTAGAAAAGGTAGACTCCGATAGCATGCGTGTCTCAGCGGAATCCCTCCGTACTTAGGGTCTTTTGACCTACAGAGTTCCTCCACCTTCAGAGGTAGCACATGCATCGCGATTTAGCCTGGTGCCTAGCAAAGAGAGACATGTTGTTTAATCTTTTACTAGTCAAGTACGTTGATTATTAGGATGATTAACTAGCCACCTATGTGTTTTCAAATAATCTCCCTCACACACACTACTCTCCTCCTAGACCACTAGACACGGACAAGTCCTAGCAATTACACAGACATTGATGAATACTAACTCATCAAAGCACAAGCCTATCATGCTCTTCCGACGGATCCGAACTTCAACTCCCTTTAAGAGTACATTCGGTGTTTAACTGAACGAGTCAGAAGCTCAATTCAGGCTTGTTCAAGTTTGTACAGTGTTAACATATCACGTTTAAAGGTTTAGAAATGATAAAATGTACTTATAAGGCTGAACAACAACCAAACGCCCGTTTAAAGACATGGACGCCCGTCTGGAACCTACTGGACGCCCGTCCAAAACTGGACGCCCGTCCACTTTCCCCAGACGCTCGTCCACCCTAAGATAGCTACAACCTGAATGTAAAATAACACCTCAGACGCCCGACCAGAGAAACCAGACGCCCGTCTGAAATGTAGCCAAGGCAGACGCCCGTCCACATGAAGCAGACGCCCGTCCGACCTGGATTTCGGCTAGAACCCTAAAATTTCCAACACGATTTCCACATCGTTTCTCAACCAAACATCAGCAAAATTAACATAGTGAAGCACGAAAAACCTCATCAAAATGTACCGTATCATCCATAGTCATTAACCAAAGCAAAACTCATCTTTCTAACACCAAAACTTCTTAAGAAAAGATCTAATCCTTACAACTAAGAATTGAAATCATAGGAAGAACCTCTTACCTTATTTGCTTGAAAAACCGACAACAAAACACCAAGCAACAACAACTATTGATCCTCAACCCCAAAACCTATGTGATCAACAAGAAACCCTAAAATCCTATTTCTTTGCAGAAAAACGAAACTGAAAAAGCCTGTAAAACTGAAGATTACCTGGGTTTCTGCTGTGAAACTATTTTTAGATTATTCTACGCTTCAAGACGATCGTTTCGACTACTCATGGCTGCGAAACAGAGCTACGGATCACAAGATATGAATTTTCAAGAATCGAACTTTACGAATACCGAAAACTAGGGCTAAACTGAAAACTTACGAAATCGAGAGATGTTGTTTTCCAAAGTTGCGTCTCATCGTGCTGATCACTTTTCTCTCCTGCGGCATCTTGATCAGATGAACGGATTGATCACACGGTTCTTCCTATTATTTCGCTTTCTTCAGCGTTGCTTTCTTCCTTCAGCGCCGTTCTCCCCCTTCTTTTTCAGAAATATGCGTGTGTCAATTGTGGGGGAATAATTGGGATTATTTATTTTTATAGCCATTTAATTAAACCCATTAATTAAATAACTAAATCCTTTTAATTAAATCATGTTTAATTAAATAAATAGGATAAATAATAATTAGGTCATAATAAATACACTCAATGACTATTTTACCCTTTTACGAAAAGTCGGGATGTTACAAATACTATGATTAATTAATTTGCAAAATACATGTATACATATTTTGAAATATATGTATCAATAAACACATTTAATTAATGAACAATATTAATATCTTGTATTATATTTATTCATAATAAATAAATACCACCATATTAATTTACCACTATAACCTTTATAGTCGTGAGATAAACTCCTTCCTTATTTGGTTATCAACTATAACCACATTTTAATCCGATTAGATGTTCATATGTGTGTGACCCGATAGGCTTCCAAATATGTTGGCCATAGACACAAAGTGCAAATTATGAAAATGCCCTTCATGCCTAACGATCACGGGATAGCGTCTAGCATCACACCGTAACCCCCAATCATCGGAAGAGTAAAATGCAATGACTACTAACTTTAACGTGAAACAGTTACCATGTAAATATAATCATATCGATGTAATAATATCATGCTCTCTCGAATAACTCATTTACTTTCACTTTGCAAAGATTCACGAGAGTAAGACATTCCTTATAAGAAGGCCCTTTCGGATATTCACCCCTACCGATAGGTTACACGATTTCCGGACGACCAAACATGTATACTCCGCATGCTTCAGTGTCACACCCAATCACACTTCATGATCACCCCATGGCTAAGGGAAACCTCAATAGTGTCAAAGAATGACAATCCACACTGTGATTCCATGTAGACTCCGGTCCTAAGGATAATTACACAACTGCCACATAGTGTGACACTTAATAGTGTAATCAGTCTAACATATGCATTCTCTAATACATGTCCACGTACAGTCCAAGTGTCTCTACACTTCGATAGACGAGATCTATCCCTCCCTTTAAAGACAGAAGACATCTAATACATGCTAGCCTGTTCGTACTATCAATGCCCTGTTTAATAGTACATCAGCCTAAAGACATTTAAGTATCAAACTTATTAAGGTGATTAGAGATCTCATCAACCATAATCGCCTATCATGGTTTCTCTATCACAGTTTAATAATAAGGATGTTATCATATAACAATTCATAATTGGTTCTTCAAAACAACATATATATTACAACAGAAAAAGCATTTATCATACGTATAAACATAAATAAATAGTAGAATTGATCCGACCCGGTCAGATCCTATCCAACCAGATTGGGTTTAGGACAATATTTCAACAATCTCCCACTTGGCCTAAAACCAATCACTCGCACACATAAGACCAAGTTGAAACACAAGAATCTCATGCAATACTCACAACCAGCCCTAGCCGTGAATGGATCGCTATCTGTGGGGACTCATACTATCTTCATATCATGCTCCAAATGTTCATGACAAAAGGAACCGCCTCAACACACATGAATCTCCGATGAGACCCTGGTCCTTGCTTCAAGCAATGAATCCCTTTACTATATCAGCTATATAGAAAAGGTGGAAGAACAGTATAAGGTTCAAGAATGAACCTCATAGACTCATGTACTGCTCCCGCTGCGCCTCCAAGGGCACTACTGTGCTTTGGCTAAGTTCTAGAATTTACAGTGACCCATAACCAAGAACATTTCCAGCTCACTGTATCACTTAATCAAAGTGACTGCAAACCCAGACAATAGCTCCCACTCGCCTTCATGAAACTTAGGATATACGTCTGTATAACTATATTTATCGGATTCCAAGTTTCGATAAACTAGGTTACCATCCTGAACTTGTTTATGGATATCCTCGACATTCACCAGATATAGTTTCATACTTGCTCATGAGGGTTCATGGACTATGAACATCTGACATTAATTTTATGATGGTTCCTATTGCTGTAGGAAAAGAAACCTTCAATAAGCATCATATTTCACCTCATCTTTAGGACTAACATCCTAACATAGATAGATCTTGAGAATTCCGTCTTGCAGTATCCCCTATCGCGATCCATGCTAAACTCTTTTAGCATCACATCTATATAGGTAAACTATAATCTACCAGTAGCTAAATCCATCACTATAGATTCTTATTTCTAAAATAAGAACTTCTAATCCAAGTGCTTTCGTAAAGACCTTGAACTACCAAACATTAGTTGACTGTGACATGGGGTGATAATTCCTTAGAGAGATATCCAATACCTTACTCAAAAATCATAACACACTCCCACTATCCATCTTGCACATTGGGCATATCCCTTCTTTTGACTAAATCAAACTCATTTGATTATCAAACAAAGAAATCGTCTAGAGAAACTTGTTCGAGTTATGACACTATCAGCCATGACAAGAAGTTCTAATGCATAGTCTGAATAGAACTGGGCTCAGCTAGCGGCATAAAGATAATAAGGTTTACACCCCATATACTTCAGCCGTCACTATATCCTCATGGTAATCATATTACTACCCATGTCAGGCTTTCAAGGACATTCCCTCTAGTTAAGACAGACTAGGTTCACAACCTGGTTGACACTTATAGAATCTAATTCAGATATTATGGCTCCTGGCCATATCTCTCAATCTTACCTTTCAAACATTCCTTCATAAGTCGTGAGATATTCATTCTTCAAGATGAAAATACCAGCAATCCTTTCAGGCTTGAGGTTATCCACAGACATACTGAACTTATGTGTGCACTGAGTAGTGTTCTACACCTCATTGCTATGTGGCTCCTGCTCATGTTCCAATGGTTGAATGTATCTCTGTGGTTTTCAAACTCTTTTGAGATCTTATTTACTCCCATTGTCTCTTTTGGAAGAGTCACTTCCTCTAGAAGATAGCATCTTTGGAGACAAACACCTTTTGCTCCGCGGACAAGTAAACATCATCTAGCGTACTAGCTAAGATATTCCACAAAGTAGCATATGTCTTACTCATCTCCAAGCCTTTCTAACTTTGCCTATGACAACTTCAAATCATCGGTTAAGATAGATTCGACATTTTCCCCTTCCATATCTAATATGGAATTTGTTCAACCTTTATTCTTTGGAACTCGGTTAAGTATAAGGGCACTATCCCGAAACGGGTAAGGGATACTTTGCATGGATTGCATCACACCTTTATCATATAAAGTATTGTTTCCATTTTAGAAGCACAATCTGATTGCATATCCAAAATTGGTATCCTTCAAGGGGGGGAATCTTATTCCTTTTCAGACAACTTCTGAAATACCCTTCAGGTATTAACTACTTCAATCCAATTGAAGATTAATTCCTACGTAGATCATCAATCTTATATTCGTACTAGCTCAAACTTTTCGGGCTTTCAGAATTTTGCACTTCACTGAGTACACTTATTTATAAAAATAGTCATTCAGATTAATATACAGTTATTTGTGTCATTAATTGTCATAATCCAACTGTTGGTCCCTTGAAAAGGCTTTGGTTAAGTTTAGAGGGGGGGGGGGTTGAATAAACTTAACACTTAAAACTTTTGGAGTTAACAAACTCAGCAACTTCAGCAGCCTGCTGATACTTCAGTAGTATGCTGACACTCAGTAGTCTGCTGACTGTTGAGTTTACTGAATTTGTGCAGCGGAAATATATCAAAAATTAAGCCTTATTACTTGTTGTTAAATATGATACCAAGTATTAGATACTCAGTAGTGTATGTGTGTGATTTCAGTTGCTCGATTCAGTAGATTGATGTATTAGATAAACTAAATGCTAAATATAAATGCAGAAAGTAAGTAGGCAGATTTTATAGTGGTTCCAGGTGGTGTAATCCTGTCAGTCCACTCTTCTCCTGTGATGTTGGAGGTAATTCACTAGAGATCTTTGATGTAGCTGTTACAAAAATCCCTAAGTTGCTTGTCCTTCACCAATAACTATGGTTTCACAAACTGAACACTTGGAACAGGTAAGATTGCTGCTCCAAAGTCTTCCACTGGTCCTTGATGGGTAGAATTGCCTCTTCACCAGCTCCACCACAAACAACAGTATTTCACACCCAAAGATGCTTCACTGTCTTCAGTAGATTTCTTGTAAAAGAAAGATTGAATCAAGTAAGTGATTCAGCTTTCAGCAGCTTGATCAGGATGATATGATCAGCAGCTTGATGTCTTCAAGTGTGTAAAATTGATGCAGCTTGAATGCATATTACACTTGAAGAATTTCTCTGGGTCAGTAGATTAAAGCTCAGTAGGGTCAGCAGGGTGTTATTTTTTATCATAAATAGAAGCTCAGGATTTTCTCTTAATGTTTATCAATTTTCATCATTTGTATATGAATTATGAGTCCTCTATTTATAGGTAGGAATCCTTGTGACTTATGTTTGAAATTCAAACATAGCCATTTCAGATTTTGTCCTATTTGACTTGCTTTCTGTCACTGTTCATAGTACTGACACAGTCAGACTGCTTTTTGACAGTTTACAGTCTGTCCACCCTTTGACTTGTATCCATTGGATAATCCTCTGTATCTTTCCAACGTCCATTTGATCTTAGCCATTGATTTGTTTGATAAAATCAGAGTTTGTTTCCAGCTGTCCCTTTCTTTGTAATCTTCCAATGTAGCCTTTGATTAAATCGAAATATGTGTCCAGCAGGTTCCTAAAAACACAAGTCCGCTGATATACACATCAATAAGCATATCCTTATTATGCTGTGTTTAAAAACACTTCAGATTACTATCTTTTATCTAACTTTAATTTATGAAGTTAGATTACACCTTTTTGCATATAACTAAGTTCCAATCACCACTTAACTTGTGGAACTTAGACCTTGTACACAAGGTATATGTAATCAGTTTAGGTCATCACAGACTTCCCTAAATTCTGATTCCATATCCTTGACTTTAATTACTAAGTTTGATCCTTTAGTCTTCAATAACTGAGTTTGAGCCCTCAGCCTTCAGTCTTCAGCAGGTTCCTAATCAGTCTACTGACTCAGCTACCCTACTTATCTAGACTAGTCTGCTGATGTAAGTCAGCTGACCTTTTATAGTGCTTGTTTGATCAAACCTATACAAGATCATACTCTAATAAAGCTATACATTTGATCCAGACATCTTTTTGCCTTTGCTCTATAACAGCTAGTCTGGCACTCATCACTAAAACTTAAAAATGAGTCCAACAATTTCCCCTTTTTTGGTGATGATGCCAATACCCTCCTTACAGCAAAGGAGAAAGATTAAAAACAAAAACAAAACAAAGTGTAGTCATATCTCATTATAATCATTTGTTCAAGAGTATTACAGTTTAGATACAGCAAAAGATAAAACAGGTAAAGTATGCTGATCTACTGTCTTCTTTCTCTTTCTTCCCTTTCTTTCTCCACTTGTTCTTGGTAAGCACTTATCTCTTTGATCATATCTGTTGGAAATAAAATTTATGTTTTGATGATAATTCATCTTATTTATTATAATGTTATCTTAACCTCATTTGATGAAGTGCTGAAGCCAGCTGTTATAGTGGAAAGCTAAAAGATGTCTAGAACTGAATGTATAAGTTTTATTAGAGTCTGATTTTTGTATAAGTTACATCAGACAAGCACTGTAATTAATAGTGTGTCGTAAAATTGAAAACTGGGAATCAATTAGAAAACTGGAATTCATCAAGACAAACAAACTGACTCGGATACACCTACTGAAGAAGGTAAGTTCGTTGAAAGTTACAGACTCAGTTGGCTTATCTAGAAGATGGAAGAACTGAGGGACACAGACTCAGTTATTGAAGAATGAAGAACTGAGGGTTCAAACTCAGTTATGAAGATTAAAAGTCGAAACTGTAAAGTTGGACTTCAGGCAAGATTGTGGTGACCTGAACTGACTTTATGGATCTTGTATGAAGACCTAAGAATCATAAGGACAATGAATTCTTAGATGATAAATGTATCATGGTGTACTCTGATTAAGTCAATTGTAATCAGATGAAAACTGGAGTACTGATATTTGAAGAAGAATAAAATCTCAGTTAATGCTCCAAGTCAGTTAGGAAACTAACAGATGAAAAACTGACAAGGAAACTCAGTTTTATAAGTCAGCCATCCAACAAACTGAAAGTACAATCAAACGTTGTAAAGAAAGAAATTTCATTGGATGAGTCACTGACACAGCAGGAACGGTCAGAAAATATAACCGTTGCAAGATATACAATTCAAATCAAAGCCAGATGAACGTTGGACTTCACACTATAAATAGAAGACTTTGCACCAACAACAAGATATATAGAACAAGAGCATATACAAGAATTAACAAGCAATTTGTGCACTCTATTTGAATTGTTATCATCACTGAACTACAACAAGATCATATCTAGTATTTCTTCAAGTGTTCAAAGCTACAAAGAATTTATCAAGGATTCAACACTTTGAAGAACCACAAACAAGAATCAATTTATTGATTCTCAGCCCAACTTTGATTTTATTTCAAAGGTTTAGACTGTGAAGCAAACCGGGAAGGTTTTGTCAAGGACAGTTGTGACAGGCAGTCGGGTAGACTGTGTTTGTGGTGGTAGCTGGTGAAGAGGAAATCCTACCCTCTAAAGACCAGTGGTTCAAGCATTTGAAGAGCAGCAATTCTACCTGTTCTACAATTGTTTAGATAGTGAAGCTAAGGATTAGCCAAGGACTATTGTTTAGGACTTTTTGTAACAAGTTCACCTCAAGAAGTTCTAGTGGAATTTTCCTCCGCACCACAGGGGAAGAGAGGATGTACAGGATTACACCACCTGGAACCTCTATAACATCCACCTCATTTACTTTACGCATTTACTTATTTATTTAGCATTTACTTACAGCATTGTGATAATTGATTGTTATACATCTCACAGTCACAACTGACATTCACCAGAATTCACAACACTTAGTTTTCATAACAGAATAACAAGATCATTTTAAAGGCTAAAATTATATCCGCTGCCGGTTGACTCAGTTTCAGCTTAAGTCAGTTTGATTTAATCTCAGCTTAGTCAGCTCAACTCCACACAAGTTTTATCTGAACCTTAATTTGATTTAAACTCAGTTTTTGGTGACAAGTTTATTCACCCCCCCTCTAAACTTGTGTTAGCCTTTCCAAGGGACCAACAATTGGTATCGGAGCAGTGTTTCTTTAACCAGATATCATTTGCTCGTTATCCTCTAGTTGTTCTTATTTGAAAGCTGAGTTTTAAATTTAATCATCTGTCACTTTTCACTCACTCACAATGGATAACAATCAATATGCAAGACAAATGCTTATGTGCAACATGGACAGATTTGACGAATACAAACGTCGTATGCAGGCATTCCTAGCAGCTACTCATGATGAAATGATGGATGTACTCACTGATGGACCAATCCAGATCACCTACATGCAAACTGAAGGTGACAGACAAGTTCGAGTTCCAAAACCGAAATCTGAATGGACTAGTGATGATCGCAAGCGAAACAATCTCAACAATCACTACAACATTTTTGGCTTTTCCCGGCGCAAATTAAATGCCGGAACAATGGAAAATAAGTGCCGTAAAAACATTCACGACACATAACGCGGCGGTTTTTTTAGTGTCGTCAATACCGGCGTCGGCAATGTTTTGCGGCACTTGTTTGTTCCGCCGGAAAGATTTTATGGCGATTATACAGCACTTAAGAAAAGTGTTGCATTTTCATTTGTGGCACTTTTTCTGACACTTGCACAATGTGCCGTATTTCTTTAATGGCGGTTTTGTGACACTTGACTTCTGTGACGAAAATGGATTTGTGGCAATTTAACGACAAATATTTCTATTGACGCACTTTGCTTGTGACAAATTTGCCGATACCTTTTCATTTGGAAATACACATTTTTGTGACACTTTACCCCATTTGGTTCATTTGCCGTAGTTTTCAAAGTGACAATTTAACGACACCTATTTTTATTTCCTAAACTGGGTTCCAAATTTTTTGTCACAATTGAAAAATGTATGGATAAGTAAAATGATTTTCATATTGGTAATTCAAATATATGAACAAAGACGCAGAAATAAATGATTTTATTCGATATATTTAACATATTGGTTAAATTTTGGTTAAATATGAATGAAGTGAAAACTAAAATTAACCAAAGAACAGTTGATATTCCAACACTCACATCCAAACATTACTTGACAAACAATATATTTGGATGTTAGTGTAAATTCTTAATGTACATAAATAAGCTACACCTACTATTGTTTAATGCATATACACACCTATCAAAATGACCCAAATTCGAATAAAGCAGGTTTAATAGAACCACTGCTAATGCCAATGTAACTGTAGATTATGCCAATCATGTAAAGCCACATTGAACGCATCATCGAATTCTTGTGGTGAACGATCATCATGCCTTCTTCATTCCAACAATGCTACAAAGAAGCAAATATGGTTATAAATCTCTCATTACAAATCAAACATGATAAGTCTTTGGCCTGCTTACATTTATTAAACCTATGCATGTCTCTGTTTCACTGTACTATAGTTTGTGCCATATACAACCACAACAGAGTTACACAAGTTCCATATCCAAGATGTATCTAAGGAAAGAAAAAGACGAAGCATAAACAAGAGCGGGAGGGAAAAAAGAAAGGATAAGATAAAACCCACTTCGAAAAAGAATGTAATTTATATTAAGACTCTTTTCATTTGTTTCAAAAGATCAGACTCGATTCATAAAGCCTAAGGAGTGAGTGTAGTGACATAATTCGTACAAACTGTATTAATCAATTCTTGTTTCTTATATAAAAATTCAAGTACCATGTAATACCAACAGGTAACATCACTCTCCTTAAAGAGCCATGACACTTGTCCGTAATGACCAAGCATGGACTATAAAGTTCTGAGAGCCATTCCCTGGTTCAAAATGGGAGACATTGATAGGACGTACGCACTCCTCAACTTAAATATAATGTTTGAAGTTGATATTTAAAGTGGAACTGGTACACAATCAAAAAGTTCCTCAACTTAAAAAGAACTGGCACGCAATCAAAAACTTCCTTTACCAAAATTTGTCCACCTGTTTCAACATAAAAAATGGTGTCCAACATGTTGTACCAGGAAGCTATCAACCGACATAAGATGAACTTTTCTCATTCCTTTTCATGAAGCCTAACATAATAGAGAGAAAAAAAAACTTAATAGAGAAATTAAAGCTATCAATTTTTCATCATATTCAGAACTACCATCAACCATTCCTGCAAATAAAGTAATGAAACGACACAATGAACAAAATAATAACTACCTGAGCAACGAAGAATGTCAGGAAACACCACCACCAAAACCACTGCTCTGAATCCATCCACGTTCAGCTGCATCGCTATCCCTCAACCACAACCACTATCCTTGCATTTTAATGTATTCGAAAAATTCAGCATCATGTCTCCGAAAGCTCATGAGAAACGTCACCTCCCCATATGAAAATTCTACAAATAAATTTAGGAATATAGATAAAAGCTACAAGTGATTATCCATTTCATATCTAACAACCAGATGCACGAAGAAGTAAGCAATGAGCATGAAAAAGAATAAAGTAAGAAGCATATTCTAACAGTCAACCACAAAAGTATTAGTATGTAAGCATACCATTGATTATTTACCACAATGTTATTGAGTAAAAAGGCGGAACAAAATCCACCAAAGGGCGACAAATGATGAAAGCATCAACATATCACCAGCATTGATACATGCACATGACCAAGATCTACAACTTCAGCTTTGTTTAGAGAAATACAAATTCAAAAATCATCCATGAAAAAATTCTTTATTAATTATATAACCAAGCTTCTACCCCAAAAAAATGACCCTTTTATACACAACCCCCAAAAATTCCTGTTCAAATTTTTATTCACACGGTTCATTAAACAAAAAGAACCAATAATACTTACAAAAAAGTCCTTTGCAAAACAACTACAATGTTTTTTGCAAACCAGGACCTGAAAAGAGTCATTCAAAACTTAATTCACTAACCAAAAATAATAATTAAATAAAAACATGATTTGAAGACATGACCGAAAAAAAAAAAAAAAAAAGCAAATAACGAAGAAGAAAAGCTGGTGAAAAAGTCCAAGAATTTAATACATTAATAATCTTACAGATTTATAATCATAAAAAAATCAAAAATACAGAATAACACTGACTTGGTATAAGAAATGATGCTAACATGATATAAGACCAATACAAGGACAATGACACTTCTGAGCAAGGTATGGGGCATGTTTAGACATGTCATGGACAAGTTTTGACAAGTCCAAGGGCACAGACAGACAGTCTGGACATCATACAGCAGACCTGATGCAAGATGTCAGACTGAAACCTACTGCAAATAGAACTCTGAGCAAGACTGACTTAATTATACAGAAGCAACAGGGCATAAACAACAAACCTGAACCAGACATAAAGTTAGACATGATTCATAGACAGAACCAAACAGACTATGATCGAAACTAAATGCAGCCCAACTGGACTAAAGCAAGACAAGACCTGAGTCTATTCTATTTTGCGTACAAGGCACGTAACAAGTGTAGAGAGACCGAACTCATGAAAGGCGTACTAAAGTAAAGGAGCGGCTACAACACTTAACAAATTGATGCAACAACTAAAACTTCATCTATATCAAATTTGGAGCACATTACAAGGTGGATGAAAAGACTAGAACATGAGACAATCAAAACAGATTTCGAAGGATGTTTTAGTCAAACGATCAAACATAATATTGCATGAGAGTAAAAAAAAAGTGTTAATCGTATGAGTTTCTAGTCATATGCCATGTTCTAGCATATGAACATCTTCTAGTACTATAGGTCACATACATGAGGCCAAAATTAACAGATCATTCTAATAAGAATCATATAACACAAATCGTAATGAATGCACCAAAATGTTGTTTTAAGCACAACAATTAGAGAATTCAACATTAATTATCAAGATATGACCAACAAGAAGAAGCGGACAGACATGTTGACCTCCGGAATGCATACGACCAGAAGATCAATCAACAAATCTTAAGAGCCAGTACCACATAAACCATTATGTTCACTGATCCCAAGGTTCAAAAGACCATACATCTTTGAAAAGTTCTTTCATTTAAGCAGATAACAAAGCTTATCCTTACTATGCAAGCACCATAAAGCATGGACAAAGAGGACTAAAACATGATGTCAAACAAACATTAAAATGATCATATATCACAGATTGAAACATGTTATCAGATTTGATATATATCAGGTTAAACTAAAGCATATAAGACCTGTATACTATCTGGTCATTCAGGACCTATCTAATCGTACAAAATAGAACAAAGGTTAGATAAAACAAATCAAGCAGATTATAATGACTAGTTCAAAGATGCAACATATTCCACCCAGTTCACAAGACTTAGCAGACCTGAATCTGAGCAGACAGGCCTGATACATATCAGGTTATATAGACATGCCATAAACATGTTGATAAACTGAGACATAACTGCGCAAACTGAACCTAATCCTAACACGCACATAAGATGGTTATCAAGGCATACCTAGCATCATAACAAGACCAAACAAAATTTCAAAATTTGAGAACAACTCAAAAAAGTGACTACGAACTTAATAAACTGAGAGACGACCAATCGACCATCCTCTTAAAAAATGCCATCTTGAAAAGTGCTACAAACATATGTTTTTGTTGTTATTTCAAAAGTGAAGGGACATGTATAAGAAAGAGAGCTACACAGTATTATTACCTTCATGAAGCTCTTGTAAACAACTAAGAATAACCCTCCTACACTTGAATGTTCTTGGTCGGCTTTATTCTCCTTCGCAATTAATCAATTATTTCCTTTCCAAAATGCTAAGAAAAGAAATTACCATGTGAGTTCCAATTCACCATTGATATATAAAATCAAAGAATATTTTGGACAATATCCTTTTGATTTCCAGTAATAATAAAGCAGGGGAATGTGCACATTGTAAATGAGACAAACACTACCGAGCTCTATACAGAACCATACCCAAACTTTCCTCAAAGCCCTTTTAACCAAAATGTAAAATTGTAATACATACCAGCATGTGCTTAAAACTTGTAAAATACATACCAATAACTTTTGTCTCGTTTCGACATGGAATAAAACATTGTTAGATTTAAGTAGCTATTATCCAAAAGAATTGCTTCACTTGCTGATTTAAAAAGAGTAACAACTGGACTTTCTCCCGCTTCTTGGGATAGCAAGATTTGCCCATCCGTCCCGTATATGACCCGGTCATAGACGACCAATTCATTTGTCGATGGATCTCATACGCCGATTTAAATTGTTAATCGCCCGAGAAATCCAAACAAAAAAGTGGGGAAATGTTGTTTGAATCGACACATCTCCCATGTAACCCTAAAAGTTTCGTAAGATAAAGATGGGATTGAGATTTGAACGAAAATAATGATGATGGAACCTTTCAGCTTTGGAAGCAAATTAATCGGATTGAAGGATTTGCAAATTTGGATGAAGTTTTTTTTAAAGATAAAACGTGTGCTAATTTTTTTATTTTTTATATTTTGAAGGAAATTTTTTTTTTAGAGGAACATTTGCTAAATTTTAGGAGGATTTTGTTCATATTTTTTCTAATGAGGATGGGTAATGGACCGATGTGAAATTTTAAAATACAACCGTTATAGTAAGGTTTTATCAAGTGAGATACATTACAACCACTCATTTCTAATATCCCACACACGATAAAAGTGTATTATGTGAAAGTGAGTAAAAAATTAGAGGCTCTAATATATGCCACTTGGTATAACATTCCTACAACCGTTGCACCATTAAATCTCTCTGGACCGAGAAGCCGATTGAGGTATTCATGTGGTTATGAAATGGCTTTGGAACGGGTAATCAAGTCAATAAACCCCGTTATAGTGTTTATGGTTGATCGATGTTTGACGCACCGTCAATTTGAGGTTTAATTACCCCATTAAAGTGGTTTATAGCTGATTAGCTAGCTTGATCGATTGTCAATTTGACATTCGCCTAACCCAATACAATGTTTGTGGTGGATAAAGCTTGATCGATTGTCGGTTTGAGGTTTAGTTAATCCGATTAGAGTGTCCGTGGTTGATCGGTCTTAATCAAAGTTGAAGTTGAAGTATAGTTAACCCGATTACGATGAATAAGGTTGATCGGGCTTGATTCACCATCAATTTGAGGTCCGCTTAACCCAATTAAACTCTTTATGGATGACTAGGCTTGATCTACCATAAATTTGATGATCATGTTAACTCAAAAACAGATGTTTGGAGTTGATTAGGCTTGATCGATCGTCAATTCAATGTTCGCTTAAGTGATTATATATAGTGTTTCGGTTGAGTGAGTTTGAATGACCATCAATCCGAGCATCAATTAACCTAATTACAATGTTAAGGGTTGATCGGGCTTGATCGATCGTCAATTTGATGTTCACTTAACCCGATTACCGTGTTTAGGGGCCGATCGTGATAGATCTACCGTCAATTTAAGGTTTTCTTAACCTAATTATAGTTCTTCTAGTTTCTCGGGATTGGTTGATCATCAAATTAGGTTCGCTTACCCTAATTTGCTTCCTTGAGATTGGTCGGGCTTGATCAACCAACAATTTGATGTTCGTTAGCCTCAATACAAGTGTTTAGATTCACCGAGCTTTGACAAACCGTCATTTTCGTGTTCAATTAACTCAATTAGATTTTTATGGTTGACCGAGCTTGATCAATCGTCAATTTGATGTCCAAAAAGACTCAATTATGGTGTATGTGGTTGATCAATCTTGATCGACCGATAATTTGATGCTCGGCTAACCCGATTAAAGTGTCTTGTGTTGATCGAGCTTAATCGAAGTTGAAATTGAAGTTCAACAAACCTACTTACGATAATTAAGGTTGATCAAGCTTCTTCGGTTGTCAATTTGTGGTTCGGTCAACCCTATTACAGTCATTATTGTTGACCAAGCTTGATCGATCGTCAATTTTTGGTTTCGCTAACCTGGTAAAAGTGTTTCGGTTGATCGTGATTAATCAAAGTTCAAACTCGAAGTTCAACTAAGCCAATTATAGTGATTAACGTTCCCATTATTGATCGACTATACATTTGAGGTTCAATTAACCGAATTACAACTTTTTTGGTTGATCATGCTTGATATACCATCAATTTGATGTTAAGGCTAACCCAATTAGAATGTTTGGGATTGATCAGGCTTCATCAACCCTCAATTCAAGGTTCAGTTAACCTGATTATAGTGTTTGGGTTGACGATATAAAAATTCTTATAACATTTTGGCTATGGAAACTACTTAGATATGCTAGATATAAATGGTTTGGTTACGGCTTTTAATTTTGTAAGGTTTCGGTTTGGTTTTTTTATCCGGTTCGATTATTGATAATGTATTGAATGAACCGTAATACTAACCGAAACTGATCCGAAACCAAATATTAACTGAACCAAATCGAACGGCCTCAGTTCGGTTCTGTTTTGGGATAATCAGTCTCTATATACACCTCATCACCGTGCATCCCCATATTATAAAAGGAAAAAAAAAATCCCCTTCCCTCCCTGTTCCTTAAAGAAAAATTGAGGAAAAAAAAACAAAAACTTATCAATTATCTCCTATAAATGTTAAAAATAAAATACGATTATGATTTACATTGTGTTGGATAGCTTGCTAGTAACTAATGGGACACTTCAGCCCTATCCATGGGTTTGAATTTGAATCCTGCTGTTTGCATATTTCCCAGTTTGTGTTCCCGTAATTGGTTTTTTATTTTATTTTTTTATTTTTTTATTTTTTTATTTAAGAAACCATAACCTTTTTTTTTTTTGCACCGGCGGGAGGGAGTGGCGCTAAAGTATTTGCGGAATTAAGGCGTGGCGCCAAAGTTGAAGTAAATTATTTATTTATTTATTTAGAAGAGTGCATGTGTATAGTGTATTTGCCTTAAGAAAATTATATATATATATATATATATATATATATATATATATATATATATATATATATATATATATATATATATATATATATATATATATATATATTTTGTTATATGGGTGTTTAATATTTGAATTCGTTATATGGGTGTTTAATATTTGAATTTTTAATGGAATGCCAAGATAAGATACTTATTATTTATTATAATATCATTTCTAATTTTATAGCGCATTTTGATATGATATCGTGAAATCGTTTTATATTTTACTACGAAATACGAAAACACAATAGCTAGTGTTGTTTTTTCAACGCATAAAAAGTGGCAATTTGAGAAATGTTGTGCATTTGGTGGCATTATGTTCTAAATGCCAAGATATTGCCACAAAATTTCGACATATATACGAGTGTCCGAATAGTGATGTATTCTATACGACATATCATGAAATTGCCACAAAAAATGCCATGCATTTGTGACATAAGCAATGATTGTCGTTTAATTGTTGGCAAGTAGAGGCATAAAATTGTATGTCGCGAAAATGTCGTATTTTCATGGCAATTAATAACTTATGCCGGAAAGTTTAAGACACTTATCAAAGTGCCGCTAATTAAGTGTCGCCAAAGGCCTATTGTGTTGTAGTGAATGTTGCCATGGACTTTATCCTCAGAACCCTTGACAGCAACATGTACTTGAAGGTGAAAGAATGCACAACTGCCAATGAAATGTGGGACAAACTTCAGTTAGTTTGTGAAGGAACAGATTCAATCAAGGAAAATAAAATTTCTGTTGCAAAGCAAAAGTTTGAGAATTTCAAGATGAAATCTGGTGAAACCATTGATCAAATTGAGACAAGATTCAGTGCTATTATGGATGAACTAGATCTACTCAAGATTGAATACTCAAAGAAAGTCATCAACACCAGAATATTGAAGGCATTGCCAATGTGCTGGAAAATGAAGGCCACTGCCATGGAAGAATCCAGGAGACTTGATGTAGAAGATTCATTCAAGATCTTTTCAGATCTGAAAGCTTATGAATTCAGTGAAGATTTCACAACCACAGCTGCAATAATCAAAGCTCTGGAAGAACCAAAGACCATAGCACTTGCAGCAGCATCAAATGAGATTCAAGAAAACTCATCTAACAATATTCATGAATTGGATGAAATGGAAGAACAAATGGCTCTAATGATGAACATAATTCGAAGAATGAAGAGTGGACACCCAGTCACTCAAAAGTTCATCAAAAGGACTCCTGAGAAGAGAAAAGATGATGAATACCTCTGTTTCAACTGCAAGAAACCAGGACACTATAAAGCCGAATGTCCAGAACTGATCAAGAAGACACCACCAAGGAGAGTTGCTAGAAGAGCACTTCTTGCTGGAGATGAATCAGATTATGAAGCTGGTACTGAAAGATTTTCAGATGACACAGCTTTGATGGCACACATGGAAGATCCAAATGAGGTATGTGAATCAAACTCTAAATACTCCTCAGCTCAGATTTCCATGATGAATGCATGTTCTTTGACTGCTGACTCCAATCCAAAAAATCAAGAATTAGAAGAAACTCTTGATGAATTGATGAATCAGCTAGTAACTATACAAGCTGGTTATGAATCAATCAAAGCTGAGAAAGAAAGTCTAATTCTTGAAGTTGAAAGATTGAAGTCTGAACTAAAAATGTTGAAACTGACTAAAACTGATAAAGGAAAGATTCAGCATCAGACTACTGCATCAGCAGCAACAACTGAATCGTTTGCTCAATCGAGTTCAATTACTGGATTCAAATCTGGAAAACCATATGGAGACAGAACTGGGTTAGGATTTGATACACAGCAATCTTTGAAGAATGGAACTAGCAAAACCGTTGGACTGAATACCAAAACTGGTATCAAGTTTGTAGTTGAGCAAGTTCCACTGGCTAAGAAAATTGCTGAACCAGTAAAGCCAGTATCACACAGGATAAATCAGTTTTTTCTAAGAAGACAACTGTATCTACCCACAAAACTAAATCAAATGGTAGATCAGCTGTATTCAATGGAAACCAACACGGCAAATCAATTGCCAGATCCACAAAAACCAATGAAGTCAGGAACCAGAAAAATTACAATCAAAACAAATCCAAGAATGTCAATCATTCAAAGATTCACACATTTAGGGGGAAAGGAAGGTTATATCCCTCTGATGATGATTGGAATTTTACTAAATTTGTTAATAAAACTGATAATGACAATTATTCCAGACCGAAAACTTATCACAAGTTTCAGTCCAAAACTCAGCAGAGGACTAATCACAGTTCCCAGCATAAGTCACAGTACAAAGGTCTATACAGACCTCAGTACAGAAGGAATGATGGTTATCACACCAGTTTAAATAACAAAAATCAACATGAAAACAAATTACAGTCAGAAAATCTGAGAAATCATATAAATAAGACACAGTCCAAACATAGATACTATGGGAGTGTGGCTTACATATATGAAAACAAGTGCAACAATATCCGAAGAATCCCAAAAGGATATATTCCCAGAGTTGTACTGACAACTGACCCTTATGGACCCAAACTGAGTTAGGTACCTAAAAATTTCTAATTTTCACTGCGGGATATATGGTACTTTGACAGTGGTTGCTCTAGACACATGACAAAGAGCAAAGACTGTCTCAGTAATTTCGTTGAAAAGAATGGACCAAAAGTTAATTTTGGAAGCAAAGATAAACCAGGTTACACCAGAGGCTTTGGCACCTTAATCACAAATGGGCTTACAATCAAGAATGTATCCTATGTAGAGGGACTACACTACAACCTACTCAACACAAGTCAATTTTGTGATATGGGATACAAAGTTACCTTTGATAAAGAATTCTGCGTTGTCATCAGCGAATCAGCTTATCAAGTTGCCCTAGCCAGAAGAAGGAAGGAAAACATGTATGTGGTAGATTGGACAACGTACCGTCGGCGAAACTTGTTTGCTTGTGCATACCAAATCGAAATCGATTGGCTATGGCACAAGAAACTGAGTCATCTCAACTTTGATGACATCAATACACTTGTTAAGAAACAGCTAGTCATTGGACTACCAGAGATATCATATAAGAAGGACAACTTATGTGATGCGTGTCAACAGGGGAAAACAAACAAAGGCAAGTTTCAAGACTAAGTCTCAGCATTCAACAACCAGACATCTAGAATTGCTACATATGGACTTATTTGGACCTATTACACCAATTAGTATCAGTGGAAAGAAGTATACATTGGTGGTAGTAGATGATTTTTCAAGATATACTTGGGTAATCTTTCTAACCAAGAAAAGTGAAACCAAGCAAAAACTCACAGAACTTCTTAAGAGACTTCAGAATCAGAAAGGAGTTTCAGTTGTGAAGATAAGATCTGATAAAGGAACTGAATTCCTCAACAGTGTGATTATTGAATATTGTGAAGAAAATGGTGTTTTACACCAACTTGCTGCCACAGAACACCTCAACAAAATGGTGTAGCCGAAAGAAGAAACCAGAACACTCAAAGAAGCTGGAAGGACTATGATTTGTGAAGCTAAACTACCTGAAAGATATTGGGCGAAAGCGATGAAACACGGCTTGCTATACTCGAACAGAGCTCTCATGAACAAGAGACACGAAAAGACTCCTTATGAAATTTGGAATGGAAGAAAACCAAATGTTTCATACTTTCATGCATTTGGAAGCAAATGTTTCATACACAATAATGGAAAAGATCAACTTCATGTTTTTCAACCCAAAGTCGATGAAGGAATTTTCCTAGGATATTCAAGTGTCGACAAAGCATTCGAGTATTGAATAAAAGGACACTCAAGCATGAAGAATCAATACATGCGGTATTTGATGAACCAAATTTTCCGGTGAAACAACCGAAGATCGACCGAACCGCTCCTCGGTCTCGCTTACCAATCATACCAGAACCTGTTTCAGTTGATGTTGGAAGACTACAAATTTCAGAATGTTCAGATCAAGATCAACCTCAGTTTCCAACTACTCAACAATTTGAACAACCTCAATCAGATTCAGTTGAACAAATTCAAGAACCAGTTTTTGAAGAATCAGTTGAACAAAATACAAATCAGCAAATACAAACTCACACACATCAATGGATGAAAGATCATCCTGAAGAACAAGTTATTGGTGATACTCAAGCTGGAGTTCGAACAAGACATCAACTAGATGCGGTGATAGCATGCTTTCTATCTCAATCAGAACCTAAAGAACTTGAAGAAGCCTTAAAAGATCCAGATTGGATATTAGCTATGCAAGAAGAACTAAATGAATTTGAGGGAAATCAAGTATGAGAACTGGTAGATAAACCAGTTCATGTAAATATCATTGGAACCAAATGGGTTTTCAGAAATAAACTTGATGAAGATGGAAATGTCATTAGAAATAAAGCCAGACTAGTAGCCAAAGGATACTCTCAAGCAGAAGGCATAGACTTTGATGAAACTTACGCACTAGTCGCAAGACTAAAAGCAATCAAACTTTTTCTTGCTTATGCAGCTCATAAGAAATTCAAAGTTTATCAGATGGATGTTAAAAGTGCGTTTCTAAATGGAATTCTTGAAGAAGAAGTGTATGTTCAACAACCACCGGGATTTGAAATCAAGGATCAAACTGATAAAGTTTTCAGACTAAGGAAAGCTCTTTATGGACTTAAACAAGCACCAAGAGCTTGGTACGAAACCCTGTCTCAATTTTTGGTAGATAACGGATTTATCAAAGGAACAATCGACAAAACATTGTTCAGGATGAAGAATGGAGAAGATACTCTACTTGTTCAAATTTATGTTGATGATATCATCTTTGGATCAGAAAATGAACAGCTATGTGAGAAATTTGCAAGTTTGATGAAAAGAAAATTTCAAATGAGTATGATGGGGGAATTAAATTATTTCGTAGGATTGCAAATTAAACAACTAGCTGATGGAATCTTCATTCATCAAACCAAATATACAAGAGAACTTATCAAAAAATTTGGTATGGAGAAATCTACTGGAATTTCTACACCAATGGGGACTAACATCAGATTAGATGAAGATAAAGAAGGTAAAGATGTTGATCAAACACTCTACAGAAGGATGATTGGAAGCTTACTCTATCTTACAGCAAGTATGCCAGACATATCTTTTACTGTCGGTGTTTGTGCAAGATTTCAGTCAAGACCAAAGGAAAGCCATCTCACAGTTGTAAAAAGAACCTTGAAATATCTAAAAGATACA
Source organism: Gentiana straminea (assembly GCA_036785695.1). Taxonomy (NCBI): domain Eukaryota; kingdom Viridiplantae; phylum Streptophyta; class Magnoliopsida; order Gentianales; family Gentianaceae; genus Gentiana; species Gentiana straminea. The sequence goes on along the minus strand of JAVUPR010000224.1, from coordinate 3,747,465 downwards.
GATGGAGTTGGTATTTGGTATTCAAAAGAAAGAGAATTCAAGTTGATTTCTTACTCGATTCAGATTATGCTGGATGCAAAGTGGACAGAAAAAGCACATCGGGCACATGTCGGTTATTAGGAAATAGACTTGTGTCATGGTTTAGCAAGAAGCAAAACTCAATTTCAACTTCAACAGCAGAAGCTGAATATATAGCAGCTGGAAGTTGTTGTGCTCAAGTTTTATGGATCAGACAACAATTAAGAGACTATGGGATAGAAGAAGGAACAATTCCCCTAATGTGTGATAACACAAGTGCAATTGCAATTACTGATAATCCAGTTTTACATTCAAGAACAAAGCACATTGATGTACGTCACCACTTTATAAGAGATCATGCGAGAGAAGAAGGATATAACGAGTTCTTTATGTACCTACCGAAGATCGGTTAGCGTACATCTTCACTAAGCCACTTTGGACAAAGAGAGATTTGCAAAACTAAGAACCGAGTTGGGAATAATCAAAGTCGGTTAAGCCGAGAGATTCGTCAAGGGGATTAATCTTTGTTATGCTTGGGTGCGCTCACTTAACGACTAGTCATTGACATCAACAATCTCAAACCGACAAATTGGAAGAATTTGGCAAAGCGAAAAATTTGACAAGAATCGAATTATATTTAAAACTCGACCTCGGCAATCGGTTTTCATATTTGGTCAAAAGTTGATAAGATAGAATCAACAAGGGTTATATCGCATTAAATTGCCACAGTTCTTTTTGTCAGAACATCGTGTGTACACCCCACGATTGTCAGAAAGCAGTACATGTATCGGTTATCAAAACCATCATGGAATTTGAAAAGTTGTACCATTCAACCGCCAGAATATCCCACCTATTTATTCAATCTCTTTTCACACTAACATTTTTTTAAGAAAAACAGACTCTTTTCAAACCTACCCTTCAAAATCAAATTTCTCTGTGTTCACACTCAAATATGGCCACCGCAATTGATTCGAAAGATAGTCGTTTGATCACAGAGCTGGATGAACTAACACTCGAAATGTATGAAGCTATGTGTCAAAACACTCTGTTAGCCAGTTGTATAGGAGACAAAATCGAAAAGCAACCAGGATTGAACAACATTCTCGAAGTTCGCTTCAAAGAAAAACGAGATGTGGAAGGAATTTTGCAGTTTTGGCAAAATATGCGATTGATCAGGGACTCCTTAACTACTACAGTTCGTGGAGATCGCATTGTGATCAATGAAAGAGTTATGAGATCACTCTTTGGGTTCGCAAATACAACAGCAACTTCAACAGAGTTAGCAACCCTACCATTGGAGAAAGAAGCTTTTCTCGGAATGATTACTTCGTCTACAGAACCAATCGTACCTAGGGTTTCATGTCGACAACATCAAACCAGAATTTGGACATCTCAGCAGATGGCTCAGCAAACACGTCATTGGAAAATCCAAAGGGATTAATATACTTTCGGAAGAAAATATTCTGCTAATGAACATAATCTGGGAGAACATTGAATTCAATTGGGCAGGTTATGTAGTCAATCAATTCAAAAAGCAATATTTTGCTGAATTAGAAAGTATGGCAAAAGCTCAAGCTGAAGGACAAGTCACTGATGGCAGATTTCGACTGAAGAAAACTCTTAGTGGAATCATTCAGTTTTATTTGGAAAGAATCAAGGAAGGAAAGGAAGCAAGGGAAACTGTGACATCAAAGGAAATCACAGAAACAACTTTCCAACATGAAGGAAAACGGTCAACTGTGTCTCAGCAGCAAACTGAACACAGAGGTACCAAGAGAAAATCAATATCCACAGAAGAAAGATCAGTTGTAAGATGCTTGTACCCTGAAATCTCAAGTGAGATAGCACCTACTGAGGGGGAACACCAATTGACAACTGAAGATACTCAAGAGCATGTCACTGCTAACCTCACTTCTCAAACACAACATCAGTCAGTTCAACAATTGGCACCAGTCTTTGAAGCTGACAAAGTCATAAAGCTGATGAAAATGAAACTTCAACCAGAAGATTCTCGTGATGCCAGTTTACAGATTGATGAAAAATCACTCTTAGAGAAATTGGAAGTAAGAGATCTTTACTCTCTGTTTCCTATTAAGGAATTTCTGGACAATTGTTTCAAAAGGTTTACTGAGTTAGCAAAAAGAAGAGAATCAGGCACAACATCTAAAGACAGTTCACAGAAAAAGGATGATGATGATCATGATAGGCCTAGAAAAGAAGCTGATGGTACTACAGTTTTGCAAGAAATCACTCAATCACAACATCCAGTAACGCAAACTGTACCACAACAACAAGCATTGTCTGTTGAAAACCAAACAAATGTCAATCAGCAAGCAGGTGATGAAATCAGACAACTGATGGTTATTGATACTCAGGACAAGGATCAAGTGGAAGCTACATATGATCCCTCTGATTTTCTATCTAAGGAAGAATTGGCCAAAGTTCATGACAATTTGAAAATAGTACTCAGTCTAAGAGATACACAGAATGGTCTTTTATCAAACATCTCTGAATATCTTGATTATAGAACTAGAACTGATGTTTCGGTTCATGCAAGACTAGAGATGATTCACAAAGCAAGTTCAAGTTCTGCTTCGGAAATTGTTTTACTCAAACAACAACTTGAAGATTCAACCGCTGTAGATAGAGAAACTCATGCTCAAGCTCATTGGCATATTAATCAGCATATCTATGGGTTAGAAGCTCAACTCAAGGAAGTACTTGATTCTCAACGACAAATTTCAGAGGATCAAAAGGCAACCCATGCCCTGGTAGATCGCTTATATGATGCCAAAAAGGGGAAGTCAAGAAGAAAAGCTGAAATTACTCAAAGAAATGAAGAAACTTGAAGAAGAACTACAAAGATACAGATCAGATCCGAAATTTTTGAAGAAAGAGTTAACTGAAGATCAACTTATTACAAAATACAATCAACCTGGAGATAGAAGAGTTACTCTTACAAAGGATCGTGGACGCGCTTGTCAAAGACTACAATCCTATCAAAGCCAAGTACAAGGATAGAACATTCGAAGAATCCTTGAACTACTTTTTGTCTGATATTTACTCAAAGCAAAAAATTGCACAACATAAGAAGAATCGAAGGATTGAAGACAAACTGAAGATCAAAGATAAGGTTGAAAAAATGAAAGCCGATATAACAGAATTTGAAAAATACTATCTGGAAGACTCAAGCTTACCCAAGCCAATTCAATGGAGAAGATGGAAAGAAAGTAGTCAAGTTGACTACAACAAGACCTTTTCAAAGGAAGACTCCAAACGTGAAGAAGATTTTCGTCTGTATGACAAGACAAAAAGATATGATTTAGTTATGCAAAAAGCTAAGAAGAAGCTTAGTCTTTAATCATAGATATTTGAACAAAATGCTTGTATCCAGTTTTTGCTCATTCTATTGAAAACCAGTTTCCAGTTACTGTTTTTCTTATTGTATTGATCTTTAAGCTTTTCTTTTAGGGAGAGTTTTGGCATCATCAAAAAGGGGGAAATTGTTGGAAATAAAATTTATGTTTTGATGATAATTCATCTTATTTATTATAATGTTATCTTAACCCCATTTGATGAAGTGCTGAAGCCAGCTGTTATAGTGGAAAGCTAAAAGATGTCTAGAACTGAATGTATAAGTTTTATTAGAGTCTGATTTTTGTATAAGTTACATCAGACAAGCACTGTAATTAATAGTCTGTCGTAAAACTAAAAACTGGGAATCAATTAGAAAACTGGAATTCATCAAGACAAACAAACTGACTCGGATACACCTACTGAAGAAGGTAAGTTCGCTGAAAGTTACAAACTCAGTTGGCTTATCTAGAAGATGGAAGAACTGAGGGACACAGACTCAGTTATTGAAGAATGAAGAACTGAGGGTTCAAACTCAGTTATGAAGATTAAAAGTCGAGACTGTAAAGTTGGACTTCCAGGCAAGATTGTGGTGACTCGAACCGACTTTATGGATCTTGTATGAAGACCTAAGAATCATAAGGACAATGAATTCTTAGATGATAAATGTATCATGGTGTACTCGATTAAGTCAATTGTAATCGATGATGAAAACTGAGTACGATATTTGAAGAAGAATAAAATCTCAGTTAATGCTCCAAGTCAGTTAGGAAACTAACAAGATGAAAAACGGACAAGGAAACTCGTTTTATAAGTCAGCCATCCAACAAACTGAAAGTACAATCGAACGTTGTAAAGAAAGAAATTTCATTGGATGAGTCACTGACACAGCAGGAACGGTCAAAAAATATAACCGTTGCAAGATATACAATTCAAATCAAAGCCAGATGAACGTTGGACTTCACACTATAATTAGAAGACTTTGCACCAACAACAAGATATATAGAACAAGAGCATATACAAGAATTAACAAGCAATTTGTGCACTCTATTTGAATTGTTATCATCACTGAACTACAACAAGATCATATCTAGTACTTCTTCAAGTGTTCAAAGCTACAAAGAATTTATCAAGGATTCAACACTTTGAAGAACCACAAACAAGAATCAATTTATTGATTCTCAGCCCAACTTTGATTCTATTTCAAAGGTTTAGATTGTGAAGCAAACCGGGAAGGTTTTGTCAAGGACAGTTGTGACGACAGCGATCGGGTAGACTCGTGTTTGTGGTGGTAGCTGGTGAAGAGGCAATCCTACCCTCTAAGGACCAGTGGTTCAAGCATTTGAAGAGCAGCAATTCTACCTGTTCTACAATTGTTTAGATAGTGAAGCTAAGGATTAGCCAAGGACTATTGTTTAGGACTTTTTGTAACAGTTCACCTCAAGAAGTTCTAGTGGAATTTTCCTCCGCACCACAGGGGAAGAGATGACGTACATGATTACACCACCTGGAACCTCTATAACATCCGCCTCATTTACTTTACGCATTTACTTATTTATTTAGCATTTACTTACAGCATTGTGATAATTGATTGTTATACATCTCACAGTCACAACTGACATTCACCAGAATTCACAACACTCAGTTTTCATAACAGAATAACAAGATCATTTTAAAGGCTAAAATTATATCCGCTGCCGGTTGACTCAGTTTCAGCTTAAGTCAGTTTGATTTAATCTCAGCTTAGTCAGCTCAACTCCACACAAGTTTTATCTGAACCTTAATTTGATTTAAACTCAGTTTTTGGTGACAAGTTTATTCACCCCCCCTCTAAACTTGTGTTAGCCTTTCCAAGGGACCAACAATATCTCTCATCCATTCATTTTCAGTCAGAGAGAAATCAATATGAGGATTCACTTGTTTCCACCAATGCCGTGCTTCAGGTAGAGTAAGATTGATTTGATGTACTCTAAAGCCTAAATGCATGTATACTTCTTTAAACTCATTAAGTGACTCCTTTGCATTTGTGGTAGGTAGACTCCTTCCACCTCTACCACCTCTTCCACCTCTACCACCTCTGTGTGCAGCCCTCAAGGCTTTGACCCCTTGCTTCCCAAAACTTGTGTCCAAGAAAAGAATTGAGTCCCTCATGGAAACCTTTATCATGATAAGGTCTTCTTTTGCTGTTCTAGACTCTTTTGTATTCTTTGAGAAGATCATCAGTAAGTGGAAGTCTGCAAGGTGCAGGCTCCCTAAAAACATTAGTATCATCTTCCCATCTTTTCTTAGCAAAGATTCTAGCAGCCTCTTTTGCTACTGCTATTTGGATCTCTTCCCCCTTATTGACATCATCAACAAAACGGGACAGTATGCCATGTACCCTCTCCTTTGTGAGCACTAGATTGTTCAGTTGACCTTCCATAATTTCAGTCCTTGTGTCAACAGTTGTGATACGTCCTTGCATAGTTTGCTCCAGTAGAGTTATCCTCTCAGTAAATTTAGGATCCAGTACAGCAGGTTGCAGTGTTCCAGCATATTCAGCCACAGCAGGTTTAGGTGTCTCAGCAAGCTTGTCAAGTTTCTGATAAATGGATGCAAATTGTTCTTTCAGAAACTTGTCCTTCATTGTGTTACCTTGCTTAATCCCATTCACATCTTGAGCAAGGTCAGCAAGAGCATATTGGGTAGAGGTAATATTGGAAGCAATAGTGTCAGTGGTTCTTCCTCTATTCTCCACTAAATTCATTAAGTCTTCAAACCTTTGCTCTTGCCTGTCCAGTTGAGTTCTTAACCTTGTTATGTCATTTCTGACAGCCCTCAACTCTTCCACAACATGTGCTGGTAGCCCACCAGCCATTTCTCCAACAGCTCCATCAGCAGGCTCTTCTACATTGTATTGTTGCCTCTGTCTAGTGATAACTAGGGCAAAGCTCATATCCCTTCCAGCAGGGTTTGGTCCTTGGAATTCCTCCAGAATGGGATCAAGAGCAGGTTCTTCAAAAACTGGTACAAATGCCTGTTGTGGTTCATCAGCAACATTATGTTCTTCTTCAGGCATTTGAAATTCCTCATCACTGTAGTCATAGTCCACCAGCTGCTCATCCTCATCAATAACAACAGTCTGCTGACTATCTTTCCCTATAGTGGTCTTGTCTCCAGTAGGCTTCACTACAGCAGCATGTCCAACAACAACAGGGGTTTCCTCCAAACCCAAAGATTGTTCCAACCTTTGTCCAGGTGCTGTTTGTACCTCAGCAACCTGTACCTCCTGTTCCAACCTTTGCTCAAGTGCGGTTTGAACCTCAGCAGCCTAAACCTCCAGTTCCAACCTTTGTTCAGGTCCTGTTTATACCTGTTGGACTTATTTCTATGTTTTGATGATGAGTGTCAGATTAGCTGTTATAGTGCAAAGGCAAAAAGATGTCTAGATCAAATGTATAGGTTTATTAGATCAAAAATATGTTTGATCAAACAAGCACTGTAAAGGTCAACTGATTTATATCAGCTGACTGGTCCATATCAGTAGGGTAGATAGGTCGGTAGACTAGTCCGGAACCCGCCGAAGACGAAGGGCCGAGGGCTCAAACTCGATTCTGAAGGCTAAGGGATCAAACTTAGTAATTTAAGTCAAGGATATGGAATCAGAATTTAGGCAAGTCTGTGATGACCTAAACTGATTACATATACCTTGTGTACAAGGTCTAAGTTCCATAAGTTGGATGATGTTTGGAACTTGGTTATTTTTTAAAAAGGTGTAATCTAACAACACAAATAAAAGTTAGATAAAAGAAATCAGCTGCATTATATTTTATACACAGCAAATTGCTGTTCAGCAGAATGATGGATATCTCAGCAGACTGATGAACCTGTTGATGATATACCTCGATTAAATCAAGATTATATTGGAAGATTACATTGGATAAGGAAAGCTAACTACCTCTGACTTATCAAACAAATCAAAGGCTGAGATTCAAAGAACGTTGGGATGATCCAGATTTTTATCCAATGGTTATAAGTCAAAGGGTGGACAGACTGCACTGTCAAAAAGTAATTCTGATAATGTCAGTCTTATGAATAGTGACAGAGAGCAAATCAGATGGGACAAAAACAAGGAATGGTTACATTTGAATTTCAAATACAAGTCACATGCACTCCTACCAATAAATAGAAGACCTTCAACTCAGAAACGATGTGATGATGATGAAAATTTGATAAACTTTAAAGAGGCAATTCTGAGCTGAAAATCACCCTGCTGAACTTACTGAACTTAAAGCTACTGATCCAGAAAGATTCTTCAAGTGTATTCTGCATTCAAGCTACAACAAGTATACACACTTGAAGACTGCAAGCTGCTGATTATATCATCCTAATCAAGCTACTGCAACTGAATCATTTATTTGATTCAATCTTTATCTTATAAAGAATCTCGTCGAAGACAAGAAGCACGGTTGTGTGAAAGACGTTGTTTGTTGTGGAGTGGTGAAGAGGCAATCCTACCCTTCAAGGACCGGTGGAAGACTGAGGAGCAGCAATCCTACCTGTTCCCAGTTTTCAGTTGTGAAGCCATAGATATTGGTGAAGGACAAGCAACCTTAGGAATATTTGTAACTGCAACATCAAAGATCTCTAGTGAATTTCCTCCAACATCACAGGAGAAGAGTGGACTGACAGGATTACACCACCTGGAACCACTATAAAATCTGTCTACTTACTTTCAGCATTTACATTCTGCACTTAGTTTATTTTACACATCAACCTACTGAATCGAGCAACTGAAATCACACACATACACTACTGAGTATCCAATACTTAGTATCATATTTAACAACAAGTAACAAGGCTTAATTTTGATATAATTCCGCCGCACAAATTCAAAAACTTAACTATCGGTAGACTACGTTTATCGGCGGAGCTGCGAGGTATCGCGGACTCGAAGTATCGCGCAGACCGCGAAGTTGCTGAATTTGTTAACTCCAAAGTTTTAAGTGTTAAGTTTATTCACCCCTCCCCCCTCTAAACTTAACCAAAGCCTTTACAAGGGACCAACAATTGGTATCGGAGCGATTAGCTTTCGTTCAAAGAAATCCTACTTGTTGTGCTTGTGAAAATTCTTTGAAACTTTCTTTCAAGTTACCGATTTTCAAAGACTTGCATCATGGATAACACCCGGTATGCTAGAACTATGCTTGATGTGTTCTCTAGATAGATTTGATGAGTATAAACGTCGAATGCGAGCTTACCTTGCCGCAACTCATGATGAGATGATGGATGTACTAACGATGGACCACCGGAGATTACCAAGTCGGTAATGAGTGGGTGATACAACCGAGTACATTCCTAAACCAAAAAGAGAATGGAATGCGAGAAGACGAGAAAAAGAGCAAACCTCAACAACATTGCTATTGATATCATTTACGTAACCTTGGATAGCAATATGTACATGAAGGTCAAAGATTGCAAAGCGCAAAGGAACTTTGGGACAAGATACAGTTGATCTGTGAAGGCACTGATGCAATAAAGAAGAACAAAATCAGTGTGGTCAAAAAGAGGTTTCAAAAGTTCAAGATGCTACCTAATGAAACCATTGAGCAAATGGAATCTAGATTTAATGCTATCCTGGATGAACTTACCCTGCTGAGTGTAAGTTATACAAAAGAGGAAATAAACACAAAAATCGTGGAAGCATTACCTGCAAAAGATGTTTGGAAAATGAAGGTGACTGCAATAGAAGAGATGAGAAAGCTGCATGAAGAAGACACCGTCAAGTTATTTTCAGACCTCAAGGCTTATGAATTTAGCAAAAAGCTTGTACCTGAGACTAAAAAAGAAGAGCCAAAGACCACTGCATTGGCTGCTTCACATCAGGAAGAAACATCTGGAGGACAAGATGATCTGCTGGATGAGATGCAGGAACAGATTGCACTACTGAGCAAGAAAATCAGGATGATGAAGACAGGAAAGGCCCCGGCAAGAAATTTCACAAAGAGGCCTAATGAAAGGAAGAAAGGAGAATCAAAGAAAGACAATGACTATCTATGCTTTCATTGCAAGAAACCAGGACACTTCAAACCTGACTGTCCTGAATTAAAACAAAGTAAGGAACCTGATTATCTTTGCTTCAACTGCAAGAAGCCTGGACACTTTAGACCTGATTGTCTAGACCTACTGAAGACCAAGAGTCAACAAAGAAGACATGGCAAGAAGGCTATGGTTGCTGAAGATGAATCAGGGTATGAAGTGGAATCTGAAAAGGGAAATGAATCAGATGACACAGCACTGGTTACTGATATTGAAGATTATGCTTTGATGGTCAATATGGATGAAACTGAGGAGGTATACAATACTGTATCTATCAATACTCCTGCTGGAAGTGATTGTGAATCAACTTGTGGTTCAAATCCTAGAAATTCTGACAATAATGAGACTTTGGATGCCATCCTTAATCAACTGAGGATAATACAATCTGGTTATGAGATTGTGAAGGCTGAAAAAGAAGCTCTTGAATTAGAAGTTGGAAGATTGAAAGCTGAATTAAGAGTTCTCAAAGGTAAGGAAAAAGATGTTGGACAGAATCAGTGTAAGCCTGCTGATCATCCAGCAGCCCCTGAATCTGCTGAACCATCTTGCTCCTCTCCTGCATACAAATCTGGAAAGCCTTATGGTGATAGAACAGGGTTTGGATTTGGAACTCAACAATCCAAAAAGAGTGGATCCAGTAAGGTCACTGAACCTAGTACCAGAATTGGTCCTAAGTTTGTACCTGCACAAGATCCAACTCCAAGTAAGGTTGCTGAGGCAATAAAACCTACTGAGAATACTTCAAGAAAGCAAAATCAGAAGTCTAAGAAGTCAACAGTTCCTAATAAAAAGAACAAATCCAAAAATAGGACTGCTGGACCTTCTAGACCTACTGATAGCATACCTGCTACCAAGTCTGCTGGACCACAAAAAGGTAAAGGTCAGAAATATTCCAAGGATAAGAACCCTAAATCTAAAAATGTTAATCATTCAAGGGATACTTATCTCAGAGGGAAAGGTAGACTGTTCCCTACTGATGATGATTGGAATATTCCTGTACCTGCTGATAGAAACAACCAGTATAACCATGCTGCTAGGGTAAAACCTAAGCAATGGAATCGACAAAGGACTCGCGAGAGGACTTATAAAAGGCCTCAACGGGGACCTCGGTGACTCCATACAACGAGGCATTCCTAACGGACATCAAACAAATGGTTATACTAATGCTTCTAACACCAAAAGTCACTTCAAACAGCATTATAAACCAAAAGGCCAGAAAACATATGTGAATCCTACACAACCTATTGTTAGGACTTATGGATGTGTGGAATACATGTATGAACCAAAGTATGACACTTTTAGGAGAAGACCTTATGGAAACTTGCCAAAAGTCATGCTTACTACTGACAAGTATGGACCCAAACAGGGTTTGGGTACCTAAAATGTATTAACTTTGTTTTGTAGGGTGTCTGGTACTTTGACAGTGGATGTTCCAGACATATGACAAAGAACAAGAACTGTTTATCAAACTTTGTGGCAAAAGATGGTCCAAGGGTGAATTTTGGCAACAAGAATACACCTGGATACACAAGAGGATATGGCACACTTGTGAGAAATGGACTTACAATCAAGAATGTTGCATTTGTGGAAGGACTGGACTACAACTTGCTGACCACTGGACAATTCTGTGATATGGGATACAAGGTCACTTTTGACAAAAACAACTGCATTGTCATTAGTGAAAGAGGTGATCAAGTTGTACTTGCTGGTAGAAGACAACAAAACATGTATGTTGTGGATTGGTCTACAGCAGTTCCAGAAACCTTCCTGATTGTGCATACCAAGTCTGAACTCAACTGGTTATGGCACAAGAAGATGAATCATCTAAATTTTGATGATATCAATCAATTGGTGAAGAAGAAGCTGGTGATTGGTTTACCTGAGATCACATTCAAAAAGGATGCTATATGTGATGCATGTTAACAGGGTAAACAGATAAAATCAAGCTTCAAGTCAAAAACTAAACAATCAACTAATAGAGTGTTGGAGCTGATGCATATGGATCTCTTTGGACCAATAACTCCAACAAGTGTGACAGGAAAGAAATACACCTTAGTGGTTGTGGATGATTATTCAAGGTACACTTGGGTGATATTTATGAACAAGAAAAGTGAAACACTCAAAAGCATGCCTAATCTTTTAAAGAGATTACAAAATGAGAAAAGTTTGGCAGTAATAAAAATAAGATCAGATCAGGGTACTGAATTTCTCAACAAAGTTATAAGAGAATATTGTGAACAGAATGGTGTACTATATCAACTTGCTGCTGCTGGTACACCTCAGCAAAATGGGGTTGCTGAAAGAAGAAACAGGACCTTAAAGGAAGCAGGAAGGACAATGATTTGTGAAGCATTGCTACCTGAAAGATATTGGGCTGAAGCAGTTAATACAGCATGCTATACACAAAACAGAACATCAGTGAACAAGAAGCTGCTGAAGACACCTTATGAGATTTGGAATGGATTTGGATAAATGTTTTATCCTAAATCACAAGGTTCACTTGAAGACATTCCAATCAAGTTGAAGGAATTTTCTTGGGATATTCTTCGTAAATTCGTTTTCATCCTAAAAACAATCCATGTTGTGTTTGATGAACCTAAGTTCACCGGTATGGAAGATTCACGTTTTATAAGGATATATTTTATGTCAATATTCCCCATATTCTTAGGTTTTTCATATCGAGCTTATAATTGATTAATTGAGTAAATAGTGTTTTTAATAGGTTAATTGCAAAATGTATTTATGTGCTTAAATTGTGATTTTATGTTATTTTGGGATTGTGTTATGCTTTGGGTTATAGATACATATGTTGGCATGCAAGAGGATTAAATGATGAGGTTTTGCATGGAAGAGAAGTGAAATGGAAGGAAGATGAAGATAAAGCTTGGAATGAAGCTTTCAAGCAGCCGAACTTCCGATGCAGTTCTTGATATGATATACACTGATTTGACTCTGGACCTCAAGAGAAGATTTGTAGGGCTTGAAGAGAGGATTCTACAGGATTTTGAATCACTCCATTCCGACTTATGAGGCCCGAGATATGAGCGTTACAAGTTTGGATGCTGTTGCTAAAACTAGTGGAAAATCCCGAAAACGACTCGTAATACGACGGGCTAATCAAAAAGGCGTTTTCTGAAGAAGAGTCCATAATAAAAGTTGTAGAGTTTTCCGAGAGCTTTTTTATGACATTCGGATCATAATTTTTGGAGATCTACAACTCAAGATATGAATTTTAGAAGTTTCATTCCTAAATCCATAATATTCAGCCGACTTATTCAGCCGCCTTATTTCCTTATAAATACAGCCGCATGATCAACCCTAAATATACAACAATACATTATTCCAGCCGCCAAATATATCACAGCAGCGGCAATTCTGAGGAGTTCCAAGGCCGGTCACCCGAGCCTTGTGCTCGGGTGATCCGGGTTAGATTAGGATGTCGTTTTTCTTCCGTTTTCGATTCATGGATTCAATCGTGTACCAAACTACGTGAGTTTATTTATTTAATTTATTCAGTCCTTATTCGTTTTTTATGATCTTTAATTTATTTTGTATCGTTCTATGATTTTGATGCTATTATGTGAATTAGATCGAGAGATCAGTTTGCTATTGATGTTTACAACATACGGAAGTTGCGTAGACTAGATCACCATAGAAAGATAGGATCTTTAATCATTAATTATGTGACAAATTAATTGGTTAATTATCTAGGTTGTTAGATTCGATTATACGAGAGTAATTTGAATCTACACCGAGTTTTGTTTGGTAAATCGATCTCAACATTCGGAAGATGAGAGATTGATAAATTGGACTCACTAAGGAATTAGGAATCCATAGCTTGAGATTAAATTCACTAAGGAATTAGGGATTTGTATCTCGTGTAAAGGTGAAACCACAATTTGAATTAAAATCATGAGATGAACTAGGATTGAAATCACTTGGTTTGTGCCTTTGTTTGATCCCATGTATCTTTAGTTTAGTTTAGGTTGTGTTATTTTATTTCGTAGGTTAAATGAATTAGTGAAATTAGATTCAACATCCCAATTCCCCGTGGATCGACCCCTTACTCACTTCGGAAGCAAAATCCCTCCAACAAAAACTCCCCCACACTTAAACTTTTGCTCGTCCCGAGCAAAACAAAACAAAGTCAAGCTCGAGACAAATAAACATCCATACAAATATGAAGTAAGGACAATGATTTGTGAAGCATTGCTACTCCAATCATAAGGCGGCTATAAACGAAAGATATTGGGTTTACTTAGAGATTTAAATTTGAAAAGATTATTTTCAGTAGCACGGACCAATACATAACATGCTATACACAAAACAAACATCGGTGAACAAAAGGTCATACTTTAATCCTAGAAGACACCTTATGAGATTTGGAATGGAAGAAAACCTAATATATCCTATTTCCACCCATTTGGAAGTAAATGTTTTATCCTAAATCACAAGGTTCACTTGAAGACATTCCAATCAAGTCAGATGAAGGAATTTTCTTGGGATATTCTTCAGTCAGCAAGGCATTCAGGGTACTGAACAAGAGATCACTGAAGCATGAAGAAACAATCCATGTTGTGTTTGATGAACCTAAGTTCACTGGTATGGAAGATGAAGATTGTGAACCTGAGAATCAACAAGTCAAGATTGTGAACCGATCCAAGTCAGCTATCCAGATTGTGTTGAAGTTTTGGAAAGATTCAATGACTTAAAAGTTTACGATACTTGCCCAATGCTGAATACCCCGTGCTTGGTGACATTACCGATGCAACAAGCGTAGCAATTCAAGGATCCGTCCTCTAAATCGAACCCCGTCCAATACTTCCTAACGTTGTTGAAGAAGCTACGGAAAAACACAGAACCCTAAATACTTATGAAGATGAGGTTCCTTACGATAATCAAACTAACCGAGAATCCACAATGGTTAAGGAATCACCTATGGAAGATGCCGAACAAGTTATTGGCAATGTACGGCAAGGTGTAAGGACCAGAAGACAACTGGAAGCTATGTTTACTTGTTTTCTATCTCAAATGGAACCAAAAGTTGTTGAAGAAGCAATTTCAGATCCAGATTATTGCTATGCAAGAAGAGTTAAATGAGTTTGAAATAAATCAAGTTTGGACACTAGTTGAAAGGCCAAGTCATGCAAATATCATTGGTACTAAGTGGGTTTACAGAAACAAACTTGATGAATCTGGTACCATTGTAAGGAATAAGGCCAGACTAGTTGCAAAAGGCTATTCTCAAGCAGAAGGAATAGATTTTGATGAAACTTATGCACCTGTTGCAAGATTGGAAGCTATCAGATTATTCTTGGCACATGCTGCATATAAGAACTTCAAGGTATATCAAATGGATGACAAAAGTGCATTTTTGAATGGCATTCTAGAGGAGGAAGTGTATGTACAACAACCTCCTGGATTTGAAGTTAAAGATCAAGAAGATAAAGTGTATAGACTCAACAAGGCGCTTTATGGATTGAAACAAGCACCAAGAGCATGGTATGAGACTCTATCTCAATTCTTGGTGGATAATGGTTTTACAAAAGGCACCATTGATAAAACTCTTTTCAGAATCAATGAGAAGGACAGCACCCTGCTGGTACAGATTTATGTTGATGACATAATCTTTGGTTCTGAAAATGAACTGTTATGTGAAAAGTTTGCAAATCTAATGAAGAGCAAATTCCAAATGAGTATGATGGGAGAAATGAACTACTTTTTGGGATTGCAAGTCAAACAGATGAAAGATGGAATCTTCATTCATCAAACAAAATATACCAAGGAGTTGCTGAAGAAGTTTGGTATGGAAAACAGCACCAAGATATCAACTCCAATGAGCACAAATATCAGACTGGATGAAGATAAAGAAGGCAAAGATGTTGATCAGACCTTATACAGAAGGATGATAGGCAGTCTGATGTACCTTACTGCCAGCAGACTGATATATCCTTTGATGTAGGTGTTTGTGCAAGATTTCAATCTAAACCTAAAGAAAGTCACTTAGGTGCAGACAAGAGAGTTCTCAAGTATCTTAAAAAAACTTTGGGAGTAGGAATATGGTATTCCAAGGATGGAAGCTTCAAAGTTATATCCTAATCAGATTCTGATTATGCTGGATGCAAGATTGATAGAAAAAGCACTACAGGAACCTGTCAGTTAATGGGAAGTAGACTGGTCTCCTGGTTCAGCAAGAAACATAACTCTATATCAACTTCCACTGCTGAAGCTGAGTACATTGCTGCTGGAAGTTGATGTGCACAAGTACTGTGGTTAAGACAACAGTTAAGGGATTATGGAATTGAAGAAAAGGAAATTCCAATCATGTGTGACAACACAAATGCAATTGCAATCACAGAAAATCCTGTTTTGCACTCAAGTACCAAGCATATTGATGTGAGACATCATTTTATAAGAGATCATGTTGAAAAGAAAGATGTGGTGGTTCTATATATCCCTACTGAAAATCAACTTGCTGACATTTTCACTAAACCACTTGATAGTGAAAGATTTGCCAAATTGAGGACTGAACTTGGAATTATAAAAGTTGACTGATAATCAGCAGTGTACTGGAATTCACCAAGGGGATTAGTCTTTGCTATGTTGGGTGAGCTCACTTAGCAGATTAGTCATTGGTATCAACAATTCCATGTACTTATGTTTGGACAATTGAGCAAATGAGGTTGCCAAGGGGATTGGTCTTTGTCATGTTGGGTGAGCTCACTTGACAGATCACTCATTGGTATTAAACCTCATCTTGTATTATCAATTGAACAAAACAAGAAGAAATCAAGGATTAGCAGAGTCACTTTGTTAGCAGGCTGCTGAAGCACCTTTATCAGCAGACTGCTGAACCAACCCTACTGAGGACAACCCTGCTGAATGGAACGTTACATAGTCAAACTTTACTAAAGTCAAAGAGCAATTGGCGGGATATTTATTTTATCCATTATTACCATAGTTAACACGATCTAACGGTTACAAAACGCTATGGAGGAGTTATGGAACACGTGTCAAGACCGCATTTACTCAGATTAATCGTGGTCAAGCATCAATGTACGTGCACTGACAGTTACAACTACCCACTGTCTATATATATAGACCTACACTCAGCAGATTCTCTCTACTTGCAAAATCTGCTTTATCACTGCAAATTTTACACTGTGTGAACACAGATTTACAATCTATCTTCTTCATCTTATTCTTCTCATAACAATGGCGGAAAAGGTTGATGTTCAGATTAAATCAAGCCAAAGTGTTAGAGGTTTTGTTGTTGATGCTAACCAGACTGAATTAGCTATCAACATTGGTAGAATAATAAGGAGATATGCTGCTCTGGAGAATGTGCTGAACATAAGACTGGAAACAATCTCATATACTAATGTTGTCAGTTTTTGGAGGAACATTCAAATAAAGGAAGGAACTGAAGCATTCAAAACGGCTGTGAATGGCCAAGAGATAGAAATTTCCTCAAGTCTGCTGAGGGAAGTTTTTGGATTTGAAGAAGTAGTGGATGGTCCAGTAAATCCTGAAGCAATGGGACTATCCAAGATGGCTTTTGTTGATGAAATCAAAACAAATGAAGCCACCAAATCCGTTCCAGGCATCAATTGCAAACATATTGGGAATGAGTACAGTCTCCTGAGAAAACTCATTGCAAAGAACATACTTGGACTGGTTGGAAGTATGGACACTCTATCGGAACCCAAGATAGAGTTGATGATGATTATTTGCAGGAGCATGAAATATGATTGGGCTGGATACTTCATTCATTATATGAAGAAAGTAGCCAAGGAGGAAAGAGAAGGAAAGAGGAAATCCAAGGCCTTGCCCTTAGGATTGATGGTTTAGACCCTGCTGAATCATTTGGAAATCCCTGATGTAGCATCTGAAAAGATAAATCAATCTAGATATAAGAAAGAGATTGATCAAGCTATTCCTGGTCTTGATGATGATAAGGAAGGTGTTGCAGAGGCTGTTGATGATGATAATGGTGGAGATGATGGTGATGCTGGTGGTGAGCAGGTCCAGCAAACTAAGAAGAAATCTACTAAGCCTCCTGCACCAAAGAAGACCACTGAGAAAAGAAAGGCTGCAGATACAAGGAAGATCAATGAGATCTTAAAGCCTAAGAAGACAAAGAAGCAAACAGCACAGACTGTTGTGTCTGCTGAGGGTCCAGCTGAAGAAGAGGTTACTGACCCTGCTGTAGCTGCCAGAAAAACTTTTGTTGAGATTCTGAGGGAACAACAGAAGGAAGCAAAGAGAAAAAGGAAGTCTACTGTGGTTGAAGTAGAAGATGAACCCCTCTTCAAGAGGATGAAGGAAATTGCCAAAAAGAAAAATTATGGCAAAGGAAAGGAACTGAAAATCTTGGAAAAACAAAGAGTCCAAGAAGAAGCATCAGTAGAAGAGGAAGAAGAGGCTATTGAGGCTGAGCCCTTAACTATCATCAAGCCTGTGGAAATTACTGATTCCTCACCAGAAGTGGTTGTTAAGGCTACTGGTAGTGAACGGGTTGTTGAGCAATTTGTTGGAGATATACGGCGAGCTCGACCACGAGGCTACCGTAGTAGCTACGAAGAATCACGGCGATCCTACGCACCGAGCCTGCTGTAGAAACTGTTCACTCTACTGAAGCTGCACAGGTTGTTGTTGAGCAATCTGTTGAAGATATACGACGAGTCTACGACCACGAGCCTGCGCCGTAGTATCTATCGAAGACCCACAACAAACCACTGAACCTGAACCTGCTGTGGTAGTTGAAGAATTGGTTGAAGACCCTGCAATTGTTGCAAGAACTCAGGGGCAAGAGCAGTCTGCTGCTAACCCTGCTGATGAGCATGTAAGTCAGGAGGAACCAAGTGTTGTACAGATGGAGGTAGTAGGAACAAACATCCAACCTGAGCAACCTACTAGCCTTGAGCCATCTGTGGAAGAGACATTACATTTACTTGTAGAGGCTTTTGGAGGTCTACGAGTGCGAAACAAGCTCTCAAAAGATCATACTTACCCTATGAAAAACATGAGAAGAAGAAGAAAGAAGGGTATGCGATCCAAAACTCCCGCCGGTGGTGATTACTTTCAATGGAAGTTTGGACTTTATAAGAGACGAAACCGAGTACACGGAACCTATGACGAGATTTTGAAGAATGGGTTTTTGAGAAGTTGGGAGTGGAGAGCTTGATGGATCTGATTGATACCTCCTTGTTACAATCAAGGCTGATGGATTTATTTGATGAACAACAGAAAGAGGAGGGTATCAAGTTTGGGAATCCAAGAGGAGATAATGATGATTCTTCATCATCTGATTCTGATGATAATTATCCATCTGGTCCAGGAGAAACCAGTAGGACTGCAATAATCATTGACCCTACTGTAAGGCAGTCTACTGGTGCTGGAGAGTCTACTGAGAGACAGCACACTGGACAGATAAATGAAGAAGAGGAAAATCTCACCATTGATGAGATAGAGGCACAAATCAATGAGGACATAGAGCTTGGTGCAAATAGAATGGTTGGTGAGATTGATCCATTATTTGTTGAAGAACCTGCTGCTCATGTTGATGACCCACGGTAGACGTGGATTCAAGTGATGAACGAGTTACTGATCATGTTGAGCCAAGTGCCAGTTCAGAGGAATCAATTGTATATCAACACTGGGTTGACACTGATGGCACCCTGACTGACACTGCAAATCTACTAAGAAGGATTGGGGATATGAGAGAATTTCAACAAGATAATATGGATATATTCCCTGATCAGGTTATTGTGGCTCAAATTGTACAAGATCAAACAACTGAAGAGGAGGTACAGGCTGCTGGGCTACAAACAGCAGCTGCACAAAGGTTGGAACAGGAGGTACAGGCTGTTGAGTCTCAAACAGCACCTGGACAAAGGTTGGAACCAGTTTTGGGTTTGGAGGAAACCCCTGTTGTTGTTCAAGAGGCTGCTATAGTGGAGCCTACTGGAGACAAGACCACTAAAGAAAAAGATGGTCAGCAGACTGCAGTTAATGAGGATGAGCAGCTGCTGGATTATGACTTTAGTGATGAGGAGTTCCAAATGCCTGAAGAAGAAATTGCTGATATTGATCCCCCACAGGCATTTGTACCTATTTTTTAGGTTCCAGCCCTTGATCCTATCTTGGAAGAATATCAAGGTCCTAACCCTGCTGGACTAGATAGGAGTTGGGCAATGGTTGTGAGCAATCAGAGGCAACAATATAATGTTGAGGAGCCTGCTGATGGAGCTGCTGGAGGAATGGCTGGTGGAGTACCAGCACATGTCCTGGAAGAGTTGAGGACTCGTCGAAATGACATTGCAAATCTAAGAACTCAACTGGACAGGCAAGAGCAGAGATTTGATGATCTGATTAATTTGGTGGAAAATAGAGGGAGGACTACAGAAACAGTTGCCTTCAACATTACCTCAAATCAATATGCTCTTGCAGATCTTGCTATGGAAGTGAAAGGTATCAAGCAAGGGAATTCACTGAAAGATAAGTTTTTGAAAGAACAGTTTATATCCATCCATCAAAAACTTGACAAACTTGCTGACACACCTAAGCCTGCTGAGGCTGCTGGAACATCTCAACCTGCTGGATTGGATCCTAATGTTACTGAGAGGATCAATCTACTAGAACAAACTTTGCAATCCAGGATTACTGCAGTTGACACAAGAACTGAAATTATGGAAGGGCAACTGAATAATCTGGTTATCTCACAGGAGAGTGTTCATGGCCTGATGTCCCGGTTTGTTGATGATGTCACTAAGGGGGAAGAGGGCCAAACAGCAGCAGCAAAAGAGGCTGCAAGACTTTTTGCACAAAAGAGATGGATAGATGAAACCAATGCTTTCAGGCAACCTGCACCTGGCAGAGTCCAACTTACGATGATCTCTTTAGGCAGTACAAGAAAGAGTACTACAACAGGAGGAAACCTTATCAAGACAAGGGGTTTCATGAAGGACTCAACTCTTTCTTGGGATTGAAGTTTTGGGAGGCAAGGATTAAAGCCTTAAGGGCAAGCAACAGAGGTGGCAGAAGTGGAAGAGGTGGAAGAAGTGGCAGAGGTGATAGGAACTTGCCTATCACAAAAGCAAAGGATTCACTTGATGAATTTAAGGAACTGTATATGAAATTTGGATTCAAAGTGAATCAGATAAATCTTCTCCTGCCTGAAGCATGGAATTGGTGGAAAGAGGTCAATCCCTACATTGATTTTACACTGATTGAAAATGAATGGATGAGGGATATGATAGCAAAAATCAGGGCCTATCAAAAACAAGTGGAGAAGGCCAGACAAGAAAGGGAAAGAAGACAGTAGATCAGCATACTTTAACTGCATTATGTTTTTGCTGATTCTAGACTGTAATATCTTTGAACAAATGATTATAATGAAAGATGACTATATTTGTTCTGTTTTTGTTTTTATCTTTTTGCTTTGCTGTTAGGTGAGGGTAGTGGCATCATCACCAAAAAGGGGAAATTGTTGGACTTATTTCTATGTTTTGATGATGAGTGCCGGACTAGGCGTTATAGTGCAAAGGCAAAAAGATGTCTAGATCAAATGTATAGGTTTATTAGATTTTGATTTTTGAATAGGTTTGATCAAACAAGCATCGTAAAGGTCGGTGATTTATATCGAGCGGACCGGGTCCATATCGATAGGGTAGATAGGTCGGTAGACTAGTCCGGAACCCGCCGAAGGCGAAGGGCGAGGGCTCAAACTCGATTCTGAGAGGCTAAGGGATCAAACTTAGTAATTTAAGTCAAGGATATGGAATCAGAATTTAGGCAAGTCTGTGATGACCTAAACTGATTACATATACCTTGTGTACAAGGTCTAAGTTCCATAAGTTGGATGATGTTTGGAACTTGGTTATTTTTTAAAAAGGTGTAATCTAACTTCACAAATAAAAGTTAGATAAAATAAATCAGCTGCATTATATTTTATACACAGCAAATTGCTGTTCAGCAGACTGATGGATATCTCAGCAGACTGATGAACCTGCTGATGATATACCTCGATTAAATTAAGATTATATTGGAAGATCACATTGGATAAGGACAGCTAACTACATCTGACTTATCAAACAAATCAAAGGCTGAGATTAAAAGAACGTTGGGATGATCCAGATTTTTATCCAATGGTTATAAGTCAAAGGGTGGACAGACTGCACTGTCAAAAAGGAATTCTGACAGTGTCAGTCCTATGAATAGTGACATGAAGCAAATCAGATGGGACAAAAACAAGGAACGGTTACATTTGAATTTCAAATACAAGTCACATGCACTCCTACCTATAAATAGAGGACCTTCAACTCAGAAACGATGTGATGATGATGAAAATTTGATAAACTTTAAAGAGGCAATTCTGAGCTGAAAAACACCCTGCTGAACTTACTGAACTTAAAGCTACTGATCCAGAAAGATTCTTCAAGTGTATTCAGCATTCAAGCTACATCAAGTATCCACACTTGAAGACTGCAAGCTGCTGATTATATCATCCTAATCAAGCTGCTGCAACTGAATCATTTATTTGATTCAATCTTTATCTTATAAAGAATCTGCTGAAGACAGTGAAGCACAGTTGTGTGAAAGTCTGTTGTTTGTGGTGGAGCTGGTGAAGAGGCAATCCTACCCTTCAAGGACCAGTGGAAGACTCAGGAGCAGCAATCCTACCTGTTCCCAGTTTTCAGTTTGTGAAGCCATAGATATTGGTGAAGGACCAGCAACCTTAGGAATATTTGTAACTGCAACATCAAAGATCTCTAGTGAATTTCCTCCAACATCACAGGAGAAGAGTGGACTGACAGGATTACACCACCTGGAACCACTTTGAAATCTGCCTACTTACTTTCAGCATTTACATTCTGCACTTAGTTTATTTTACACATCAACCTACTGAATCTAGCAACTGAAATCACACACATACACTACTGAGTATCCAATACTTAGTATCATATTTAACAACAAGTAACAAGGCTTAATTTTGATATAATTCCGGTGCACAAATTCAGCAAACTTAACTATCAGTAGACTACGTTTATCGGCGGAGCTGCGAGGTATCGACGGACTGCGAAGTATCGAGCGGACTGCTGAAGTTGCAGAATTTGTTAACTCCAAAGTTTTAAGTGTTAAGTTTATTCACACCCCCCTCTAAACTTAACCAAAGCCTTTTCAAGGGACCAACAGTACCTCAGCAACCTAAACCACCTGTGGCACAATAGCCTGTATAGGGAATACATCCATATTTTCTTTTTGAAATTCCCTAATATCAGGAATCCTTCTTATAAGATTTGCAGCCTTGGTTAGAGTGTCCTCAGTGTCAATCCAGTCTTGATATTGAATGGAATCCTCAGAACTGACATCTGGCTCACTATGGTCAGTAATCCTTTCTTCATCTGAATCCACAGTCTGCTGATCATCAGCATGCTCAGCAGGTTCTTCAACAAATAAGTTGTCTATTTCACCAACCATCCTGTTTGCACCAATGGATATTCCCTCATTGATTTGTGCCTCTATATCATCCATGGTGAGATCCTCCAGATCCTCATCCATCTATTGATTTCCTTGTCTTTCGGTAGACTGTCCATCATCAGTAGATTGCTCCACTCTTGGTTCAATTATCATAGCAGTTCCACTGGTTCCTCCTGGACCAGAGGGATAATTACCTCCAGAATCAGATGATGATGAGTCATCATTATCATCTCTTGGGTCCCTGAATTTGATACCCTCTTCCTTCTGTTGTTCATCAAACAGATCCATCAGTCTTGATTGTAACAAAGAGGTATCAACCAAATCCAGCCACTCCCAATTTCTCAAAAGCCCATTCTTCAAAGTCTGTCATTGGTTGTGTAGCAGGCTTTTGTCTCTTATAAAATCCAAATTTCCATTGGAAATAATCAGCCACTTGCTGGAGTTTAGGATCAACAAACTCCTCTTTCTTCTTCTTCTCATGTCTCTCAAAAAGCATGGTTGGCTTTCTAGGAGCTGGTTGTTCACTCTGCTGACCTCCAAAGGTCCCAATTAGTAGAGTCAGAGTTTCTTCAAAAGATGCCTCTAGGTCAGTGGGTTGCTCAGATTGTATATTTTTTCCTACTACCTCCATCTGTACTACACTTGGTTCCCCCTGACTTACATGCTCATCAGCAGGGTTAGCAACATATTGCTCTTCCACCTGAACTATTGCAGAAATTGTAGGGTCTTGTACCAACATTTCCATTTCCACAGGAGGTGTAGACTCAGTGGTTTGCTGTGGTTCTTCTACAAGTTGCTCAACAACAACTTGTGCAGTTTCAGTAGGCTCAGCAACCTTTACTGGGTAGGATTCAACAACTTCAATAGCAGGCTCAGTTACAGTAGTCTGCTGTGATGCTCCAACCGGTTGCTCAATAACAACCTCTACATCCTCAGTAGGCTTAATGATTGTTAAGGGTTCAGCCTCAATAGCCTCTCCTACTTCTTCTTCTTCTTCTAGTTGCCTTTGAGCCTCCAAAGTTTTCAATTGCTTTCCTTTGCCATGTTTCCTTTTCTTGGTAATATCTTTCATTCTTTTGAAAAGATCTTCTTTTTCAATTTCAGCAGCTTTCCTCTTTTTGCTGGCTTCCTTCAGTTGCTCCTTCAAGATTTCAGCAACAATCTTCTTCTTTTCAACTACAGGGTCAGTAACCTAAATCTCTACTGGGACCTCAGTGGACTCAGCAATCTCTGCTGTTTGCTTTCTTGTCTTCCTAGGCTTTAACAATTATGTAATTTTTCTTGTGTCAGCAGCCTTCCTCTTTTCAGTAACCTTCTTGGGTGCAGCAGGCTTAACAAATTTCTTAACCTGCTCACCACCAGCATTATCATTACCATCACTATCAGTAGCCTCATCATCTACATCTTCTTCATCATCCAGACCAGGGATAGGATAGTCAATCTCTTTCTTGTATCTGGATTTATTGATCTTTTCTGGTGCAATATCAGCAATTCCCAAATGATTCAACAGGGCCTGAACCATCAATTCCAAAGGTAAAGCCTTGGATTTCCTTGTCCCTTCTTTCTCTTCTTTTGCTACTTTCTTCATGTAATGGACAAAGAAACTGATGACGGTCAAATTATACCCGTAAAAGTCATCAACGTTGACCTTAAATCGAGATTAATAATGTATATTTCATATTAAATCACTCGTTTATATTTATTATTTAATGTTAAGTGATTATTAATATGATATTTGGTATTTAGATGTTTTTATTATTAAAGACCGATTTATTGTGCGATAATTGCTTATTTTGCAGATCACAACAAATCGGGGGGATTAATGTTAATTAATCAATGATCTCAAGTTGATAAAGGAAGAAAATCGGAGCATTAAATGAAAGAAGTAATCAGATCAGCACGAAGCGTGGAGTGGGGAGCAAGGCAGACGAAGAAAACGTGGAGAACTTGGAAAATCCAGGTTCGGTCGACCGAGCCTCATGCTTCGGTCGACCGAGTGCATCCCTTCGGTTGACCGAGCCTCGGTCGTGGGCGGTTTCGACTTTAATCGTGTTTATCCTCTAGATCCTTCCTAAGTCGGCCGAAACTCCTATATAAGCAACAAATGCTATGAGCAATTGTAAAACACACCTCTCATACTTTAGAATATAATTCTACTTTGATATTTTAATACAATGTAGCATAAGTAGATTGAAGGTTTCCGGCAATTTAAAGGCCGCGAGTTATGTAAGCCTTTATTTTCTCGTTTCTTTTCTTTTAAGTAATTAATTCCCCCCAATTATGCTTTATTGTTTGAGTTAGTTAATTCATAGCTAGATGATGTAGATCTAGGCTATGACGTTAGGGATGTGGCGATACCTTGTCTATGGGGGTCCCATAACCTACGTCATAGACTTAGTATTTATTCATGAATACGTATTGTTTAATTAATGTGTATCTAAGTTAGTTTATATGAATGCTTTACGAGTTACTTGTTTAATCGTTTCTGTATGATGAAACGCTGAGAGATACGTTCAGGGATGTAATCTGGGGACGAAATTGATTCGGGTGACCGAATGAGTTCACTCGGTCGACCGAGCCCACCTATTCGGTCGACCGAGCCCTGTTTTCATCCGTTAAATAGCCACGTCTTTATGGTTAGGTTAACTTAATAGAATTTATTATCTCAGTAGGTATGGCTATGGCTACGTTACTCGCTTAGTTTAATTAAAACGTGTAAAAAGGAAATACCGATATAAAACTCTTAGGTAGGCTTATGAATTGATCTTCGGACGTACAGCGTTATCTAGGTAGGTTTATATTTGGGAATTGCATGCACCTGATTATACGTACGTCGTAGATTAGCATGAGACTATAACTTGGTAATTCCTAGTTGGACGAGAGCTTGAGTAATCGTTTAGGAAGTACGCCTAACCATAGGAATGTTGCCTGGACGAGGTGTACGGTCAATATCGGCATCCTTAGAGTCGTAAGCGTGTGAGTTATATGAGATGGAGGCACTAAAAGGCGAAGTCACGTAACAATATCACAGTGATCTAGTGACCTACCGGTGCTACGTCAAGTTAAAGAGGATGACTCCCGTAGCCAATCTAAGATAGATACAAACGGATTGACAGTTAATAAGTTCAGTTTATTATATAAATTATCTAGGTCCAAACGATAAAGACTATAATTGGGGAGGTTAATTACGTTGTGTCGAGTCGTGTCTTTACCTTTCTTGTTTTATGTTGGTCGTAGACCGCCTCTATGTCCTTGACATGTTTAGTTAATTGTTTGTATATAAGATGATCCACAATTGGTTCCCCGTGGGATCGACCTTGATTCACTATAGCTATACTACGATGGGCCTAGTCCTCTTGCTAGTATTGGTTTATGGTGGTCAAGTATATTATAACCCGATTGACCCCGATCAAGTTTTTGGCGCCGTTGCCGGGGAACCAACGGTCAATTTTATATATAAATAATTTTTTATTCATGTCGAGTTTTCTGTTTTAGAGTCTGTTTTTACGTTTTGAGTCCCTCTGGTTGTCTGCTCTGTCTGAAAAATTCCAGCTTAAAAAAAAAATTAAATAAAATAAAAAAATAAATAATAAAGTTATTCGGTCGACCGAGAGACCTCATTCGGTCGACCGAGAACTTATAATATTTTTGTTTTGTTCTTGTCCTGTTCTGTTTACACGGTTTCTGATTTGTATTTTTCGAGTCTGGAATTTCGCGTGTCTGTTTATCCCCGTATGTTTAATCCGTAGGTACGATAGCGGCATGGGAAACCATGTTAAAATCGGTCTACGGTCTGTTTTGTTTTTCTTCTGTTTGCAGAAACCAGGGAAGCAATAATCTGAGTCAGTAATTTTTCGCGGTCGCTGAGAAAATTACCCAGCAAACATGTGGAGCAACGAATCTAAGATGGGAAAAGCGATGGGAGCAATACCTTTAAAGCACAAAGATGGCTCCGAGAAAAAATTTAAAGGCTTAAATTCTTCGTGGTACAATGTTGAAGGCAAGGTACTACCCTTTTTTTTTTTTTGCTTATGTTTTACTACCTTTTGGTTTTTTGAGCATAAGTTAGCCTATACATGAACCTTAGTATGAATCTTAGCCCGGAGTGGTTTGTAAGATTAATTCTATTAGTGTGGAAGGTTCTGGCCCCAAATCTGTCTCATCTGAGGGTGTAAGGAAACATGTAGTCGTTGAAAGGAAGCAGTGAATAAAGAGTTCCTCGTAGTTCTATTAAAATCTCTTTGTCCTATGCATGAGATTGCTTCTACTGGCCAGGGGAGCAACAAATTGTGTAGTTTAAGCATTCACAATCTAAAGAAGACGTTGAGTTTTGAGAGAACACAATCTTCTGGCTTTCGTTGAGTTTTATGGTGATGGCTTCTCGGTGAACCCACCTTAAACAGAAACGAGATTATGCTTTGGGTGACAACTTAGAAATCGGAGACTCTTAGTACATGGGTTCGGAAATGGTCTAACCATGGCTGGGCGAGTTTAACCGAGCCTCGGCTCAATCGACTCCCCTCCACGTGTGATGTACGTTACAGCAGTTCGACAAGACTTTGCATAGCCGATAAGCCTTCGGGCTAAACGGGGCTTAATCTTGACGGATTGGCCTGAACTGTCACATATGTTCCAACGAATAAGACGGCGTAGGCTTGCCTACATAACCGACCTTATTCGGAGTACTTTGATTCATTGTTTCTTATTGTCAAGGCCAAAACCGTAATTTTAACCGAGTTTCTTAGAATTCACTAATTCCTAAAATGAGAGCCGAGGTAAGAGCTTTGGATAAATGGTATGGATAAATGTCGTTTCCTAGGTCTCACAACCCAGGGAAGGGTATTAATCCGCAACAGCGAAAAGCCCACCTCTTATAGTGCTCAGAGGGGTCAATATCTCGTGCTCCAAGAATGATAACTGACAAGGATAATCTTTTGAACGTCGAGCTGAGGACTTTAAACTCAGAACTACTTCTTTAAAAACCCTTAGGATTTCTTTTTTGGATTTTAGGTTTTGTTCTCTTTGAGTCCAATAAGAGTAACGTGACATATGTTGAGGTTTTTTATTTTGCCGTGTTCCGATGGCCATTGGGCTAAGGATGTGCAAAACTTTTTTACTCAATATAGGCCACGTGAATTAGAGTTTCTTAGGAGAGTCGAGAAATTGCTAAAGAAAGAGAAATTTAGCAATCAATCTTAAGATGGAAGCATTAAGAGAGCTTGAGAATTACTGAAAATGTAACAAGAGAATGATTGGTGCGAACAAGAACAATTTTGGTCAACTTCCAAAATCTTTTAGAATGGTGATCCAAGTGAAAATTCAAAGTGGTGCGCAATTCATTCTGCAACTACCTTTATCCTTTCACCCTACAACCTTTTCGATCCTCTCACCAATTTACCCCAACAGTTCACATTTCTAACCATTCGTTCATCGCCTCTCTTTCTTTCCATCCGTTTCACTCTCCCACCCAATCCCATTCCCTTAAACAATACCCACCCAAAACACAATTTCTTACCCACCCTTTATCTTTTCTTCCCAACCTTATGTGTATCTTTTTCTAAACCCATCATACTCTCAACCTCCATTTTGTTTACAAAATACCTTTGTGTTGCGGAATTTGAAATATTGCTAAGCTTTAATGATTATTTTTTTATCATTTTGATTTTCATGATCCTAGTTGGGGTAAGTGTAGCTCTGACCCTAGCTAGATTTTACAGGTTTTTGGTTCGATCAAAGAACAACTTATCTTTCTACCGGAAGTTTTAAATTTCACACTTTTCCGCCTATTCCGGCATTTCTAGATGATAAGTTTTGTTCTACATTATCATACTGATCCGACCTTGTTGATGACGGTTATGACTTTTACGTGATACATTGGGTTATTAGTAGTTTCGAGGAGTAGCTACATCTCCCTAAGTTGTTGATATCCAATGCAAGCGAGAAGTTTCTGCGCTAAGTATTTGATTTTATCTTTAGCCAATAGGTCGCATTCCATCTGTTATACCTTACCAAGTTTCTCTTTTATACTGGACTGAATACATAGTGGGCCAGTCACCCTCGTGTTTTCCCACGTCGGGTAATGCTTTTTGATCTTTGTCTTCTCCACCCGGTTTTAAGAATATTTAGGCGGTGGAGGTTGTAGATGAAGCCTACCATCTTTAGTGGCTTGTTTATTTTTCTTTCTATTTAGTATTTTTCTTGTCTTTGGTTGTATAAAATAAAGTGGCTTAAAATGTTTTTCGGTATTCATACCTAATTATTGCCACATTATTTTAGAACTTCCATAGACATGGTGTTATTAACGGTTTCGTGGAGTTTGTCTGCTTATACAGGTTTTCACTTGCTTCTCCACAACGTGCTGAAATTTACTCCGATCTCTTTCCTTTACTTGAGAGCCGTTTCCAGAGCTAAGTCTTTTTCTTAACTTCTTATTTATTTTTGTCATTGAGGACAATGCCATGTTTAAGTGGGGGGTAGGAGACTTAGCCATGTTATGTTGAATGAAACGGCACATGATTGAAAAAATTGAATAAATACCATATTATGTATCTCGTACCCTTAGAATTGTGAGTTCCTAGCTAAGAATTGATAGGAAATAAACCAAGTTTCATGAGTACGTGATCATATTATACTTATGTTAGGTAAATTTAAGGATATTCATGCTCGTTTTTGCAAGTAGTTATTTATTATTCAATTACTCAATCTGTGAATCGAGTATACCGCGCAAATCATAATAACTGAAGAAATTATGTGTACATTGCGTAGATGATTGGTTATGTGAACTTAGTATCAATATCTATCTGCTGATGCATTCTTATCTTTAGCCATTAAAGCAGAGTAATAAGCTTGAGACGTACCTGTGTTTTAGCAATGCGTTAAAACACTGGGCTTGTAGTAACATTACCAAAGTAGCCCCGCGCTTGTGGTAATATTCGATGCTATACATGATCTAAGATAGGGGGATACTCTAAAAAGTTTTCTTCCTTGAGATTAATAGTATTTGAAAAATATGAAGATCTGAAAAAAATATTCAACTCTTTAAGAGTCTTTGAGTAGTACTCGGTCTCCAAGTCCAAAATCCCTATAGATACGCTCTTGCTTATTGCTCTAGTGCTCTAACCATTGCGAGGCATAAGAAGTATGAATGCTGAGGTTGGTAGGTTGAGATTGCGAAGTTAGCATAAACTCTAATCTTGCCACGAATATATAAAACTAAATGCACATGCACACATCACTTCGATTCATAGTAAGTAGTGAATAACGGATATCTTATGAGCATGACTAGTATGAGTTGACTTGAGTTTCTTGTGTAAGTATGATTTGACCATAGAAAATGTTGTCATGGGGAATGACTTATTGATGCTTTGTTCGGGACGATCAAAGTCTAAGTGGGGGGTAGTTGATGACGGTCAAATTATACCCGTAAAAGTCATCAACGTTGACCTTAAATCGAGATTAATAATGTATATTTCATATTAAATCACTCGTTTATATTTATTATTTAATGTTAAGTGATTATTAATATGATATTTGGTATTTAGATGTTTTTATTATTAAAGACCGATTTATTGTGCGATAATTGCTTATTTTGCGTATCACAACAAATCGGGAGGATTAATGTTAATTAATCAATGATCTCAAGATGATAAAGGAAGAAAATCGGAGCATTAAACGAAAGAAGTAATCAGATCAGCACGAAGCGTGGAGTGGGGAGCAAGGCAGACGAAGAAAACGTGGAGAACTTGGAAAATCCAGGTTCGGTCGACCGAGCCTCATGCTTCGGTCGACCGAGTGCATCCCTTCGGTTGACCGAGCCTCTGGTCAGGGGCGGTTTCTGACTTTAATCGTGTTTATCCTCTAGATCCTTCCTAAGTCGGCCGAAACTCCTATATAAGCAACAGCTATGAGCAATTGTAAAACACACCTCTCATACTTTAGAATATAATTCTACTTTGATATTTTAATACAATGTAGCATAAGTAGATTGAAGGTTTCCAGCAATTTAAAGGCTGCGAGTTATGTAAGCCTTTATTTTCTGTTTCTTTTCTTTTAAGTAATTAATTCCCCCCAATTATGCTTTATTGTTTGAGTTAGTTAATTCATAGCTAGATGATGTAGATCTAGGCTATGACGTTAGGGATGTGGCGATACCTTGTCTATGGGGGTCCCATAACCTACGTCATAGACTTAGTATTTATTCATGAATCTGTATTGTTTAATTAATGTGTATCTAAGTTAGTTTATATGAATGCTTTACGAGTTACTGTTTAATCTGTTATGTATGATGAAACGCTGAGAGATACGTTCAGGGATGTAATCTGGGGACGAAATTGATTCGGGTGACCGAATGAGTTCACTCGGTCGACCGAGCCCACCTATTCGGTCGACCGAGCCCTGTTTTCATCCGTTAAATAGCCACGTCTTTATGGTTAGGTTAACTTAATAGAATTTATTATCTCAGTAGGTATGGCTATGGCTACGTTACTCGCTTAGTTTAATTAAAACGTGTAAAAAGGAAATACCGATATAAAACTCTTAGGTAGGCTTATGAATTGATCTTCGGACGTTCAGCGTTATCTAGGTAGGTTTATATTTGGGAATTGCATGCACCTGATTATACGTACGTCGTAGATTAGCATGAGACTATAACTTGTTAATTGCTAGTTGGACGAGAGCTTGAGTAATCGTTTAGGAAGTACGCCTAACCATAGGAATGTTGCCCGGACGAGGTGTACGGTCAATATCGGCATCCTTAGAGTCGTAAGCGTGTGAGTTATATGAGATGGAGGCACTAAAAGGCGAAGTCACGTAACAATATCACAAGGTGATCTAGTGACTACCGGTGCTACGTCAAGTTAAAGAGGATGACTCCCGTAGCCAATCTAAGATAGATACAAACGGATTGACAAGAGTTAATAAGTTCGGTTTATTATATAAATTATCTAGGTCCAAACGATAAAGACTATAATTGGGGAGGTTAATTACGTTGTGTCGAGTCGTGTCTTTACCTTTCTTGTTTTATGTTGGTCGTAGACCGCCTCTATGTCCTTGACATGTTTAGTTAATTGTTTGTATATAAGATGATCCACAATTGGTTCCCTGTGGGATCGACCTTGATTCACTATAGCTATACTACGATGGGCCTAGTCCTCTTGCTAGTATTGGTTTATGGTGGTCAAGTATATTATAACCTGATTGACACCGATCAGAAACCAGCCCAATCAAACTTCATGCTTCTGCAAATAATCATCAGCAGTTCTATTTTGGGTCCTGATAAAGTATCCATGCTCCCAATGAGTCCTAAGATATTCTTTGCAATAATCTTGCTCAGCAGGTTGTATTCATAACCAATATACTTCACATTAATACCTGGAATTGATTTGATGGCATCATTGGTCTTGATTCTGTCAATAAAGTTCATTTTTGACAGTCCCATTTCTTCAGGATTTGTTGGGGCATCGATTACTGGTGCAAAACCAAAAGCTTCCCTCAGCAGGTTTGAGGAAACTTCAATCTCTTGGGCATTTACTGTTGTGGTGAATGCCTCTCTACCTTCTCTTATCACAATATTCCTCCAGAAGCTAACAACATTTGTGTATGATATTGTTTCCAATCTTATATTGAGTACATTTTCCAGACCTGCATATCTTCTTATCCTTCGACCAATATTGATAGCTAATTCTGTTTGGTTAGCATCAACATCAAAACCTCTTACACTTTGACTTGTTCCGATTTGAACATCATCATTTTCTGCCATTGTTTTAAGATAAAGATGAAGAAGATAGCTCTCAAATCTATGTTCACATAGTGTAAAAACAGAGAGTATTAATCTCAGGTTTTTGAGAGTAACTTCTGTGTAAGGGTCTGTATATATAGACAGATGCAGTTGTAACTGTCAGATCGTGTACTGTGCATTAACCACGATTAAATTTGAGTGAATGTTGTCTTGACACGTGGCCCATTACTTTTCCATAACATTTTGTAACCGTCAGATCGTGTTAACTGCGGTTATAAGGATAGAATAAATATCCCGCCATTTGCTTTTTGACTTGTAAGTTTGACTGTGTAATGTTTCCTTCAACAGCCTTGTCATCAGTAGACTTGGCTCAGCAGCCTGCTGATAGAGAAGTCTTAGTAGCCTGATGAAAAAGTCACTCTGCTGATGTTTAATTCCTTTTGTATTGTCCAATTGATAATACAAGATGAAGTTTAATACCAATGACTGATCTGTCAAGTGAGCTCACCCAACATGACAATGACCAATCCCCTTGGCAACTTCATTTACTCAATTGTCCAACCATAAGTACATGGAATTGTTGATACCAATGACTAATATGCTAAGTGAGCTCACCCAACACTGCAAAAACTAATCCCCCTTGGTGAATTCCAGTACACTACTGATTAAGATTATATCAGTCAACTTTTATAATTCCAAATTCAGTCCTTAGTTTAGCAAATCTTTCACTATCCAATGTTTTAGTGAAAATATCAACAAGTTGATCTTCAGTAGGGATATAAATAACCACCACATCTTTCTTTTCAACATGATCTCTTATAAAATGATGTCTCACATCAATATGCTTGGTTCTTGAGTGCAAAACAGGATTTTCTGGGATTGCAATTGCACTTGTGTCATCACACATGATTGGAATTTCTCTTTCTTCAATTCCATAATCCCTTAACTGTTGGCTTAACCACAGTATTTGTGCACAGCAACTTCCAGCAGCAATGTATTCAGCTTCAGCAGTGGAAGTTGATATTGAATTCTGTTTCTTGCTAAACCAGGAAACCAGTCTATTTCCCATTAACTGATAGGTTCCTGTGAAGCTTTTTCTATCAATCTTGCATCCAGCATAGTCAAAATCTGAGTAGGATATAACCTTGAAGCTTCCATCTTTTGAGTACCATATCCCTACTCCCAAAGTCTCTTTTAGGTACTTGAGAACTCTTTTGACTGCACCTAAATGACTTTCTTTAGGTTTTGATTGAAATCATGCACAAACACCTACAGCAAAAGATATATCAGGTCTGCTGGCAGTAAGGTACAACAGACTGCCTATCATCCTTCTGTATAACGTCTGATCAACATCTGTGCCTTCTTTGTCTTCATCCAATCTAATATTTTTACTCATAGGAGTTGATACCTTGGTGCTGTTTTCCATAACAAACTTTTTCAGTAACTCCTTGGTATACTTGGTTTGATGAATGAAGATTCCATCTTTCATCTATTTGACTTGCAATCCCAAAAAGTAGTTCATTTCTCCCATCATACTCATTTGGAATTTACTCTTCATTAGATTTGCAAAAAACTTTTCACAAAGCAATTCATTTTCAGAACCAAAGATTATGTCATCAACATAAATCTGTACCAGCAGGGTGTTGTCCCCTTCATTGATTCTGAAAAGAGTCTTATCAATGGTGCCTTTTGTAAAACCATTGTCCACCAAGAATTGAGATAGAGTCTCATACCATGCTCTTGGTGCTTGTTGCTTTGTTGAGTCTATACACTTTATCTTCTTGATCTTTAACTTCAAAACCAGGAGGTTGCTGAACATGCACCTCCTCTTCCAGAATGTCATTCAAGAATGCACTTTTGACATCCATCTGATATACTTTGAAGTTTTTATAAGCAGCATATGCCAAAAATAATCTGATAGCTTCCAATCTTGCAATAGGGGCATATGTCTCATCAAAGTCTATTCCTTCTGGTTGAGAATAGCCTTTTGCTACTAGTCTGGCCTTATTCCTTACAATGGTACCAGATTCATCAAGTTTGTTTATGTATACCCATTTAGTACCAATTATATTTGCATGATTAGGCCTCTCCACTAGTGTCCAAACTTGATTTCCTTCAAATTCATTTAATTCTTCTTGCATAGCAATTATCCAATCTGGATCTGAAATTGCTTCTTCAACAACTTTAGGTTCCACTTGAGATAGAAAACAAGTAAACATTGCTTCTAATTGTCTTCTAGTCCTCACACCTTGCTGTATGTTGCCAATAACTTGTTCAGCAGGGTGATCCATCAACCATTGTGGATTCTGGTTAGAATGATTTTTAGGAACCTCATCTTTAGTAGGGTCTGCTATTTCTTCAATAGGGGGTTCAGCAGATCCTTGAACTGCCTCAATTGTTGCATCAGTAGTATTACCAGCAGGGTGTTCAGCAGGGGCAGAATCAGAAACCTTTAAGTCATTAAACCTTTCCAAAACTTCAACACAATCTGGATCAGTGACTTGTAGATTCTTAGCAGGTTCACAAGCTTCATCTTCCATACCAGTGAACTTAGGTTCATCAAACACAACATGAATTGTCTCCTCATGTTTCAGTGACCTTTTGTTCAGTACCCTGAATGCCTTGCTGACAGAAGAGTATCCCAAGAAAATTCCTTCATATGATTTTGGTTGGAATGTCTTTAATTGTTCTTTATGATTCAAGATACAACATTTGCTTCAAAATGGATGGAAATAGGATATATTAGGTTTTCTTCCATTCCAAATCTCATAAGGTGTCTTCAACACCTTCTTGTTCACCGATGTTCTGTTTTGTGTATAGCATGCTGTATTAACTGCTTCAGCCCAATATCTTTCAGATAGCAATGCTTCACAAATCATAGTTCTTCCTACTTCTTTTAGAGTTCTATTTCTTCTTTCAGCAACCCCATTTTGCTGAGGTGTACCAGCAACAACTAGTTGATGTAGTACACCATTTTGTTCACAATATTCTCTTATAACTTTATTGAGAAATTCAGTACCCTTGTCTGATCTGATTTTTACTACTGTCAAACTTTTTCTCATTTTGCAATCTCTTCAAAAGTTCAGGCATATTTTGAAGTGTTTCACTTTTCTTGTTCATGAATATCACCCAAGTGTATCTTGAATAATCATCCACAACCACTAAGGTGTATTTCTTTCCTGTTACCCTTGTTGGTGTAACTGGTCCAAATTGATCCATGTGCATCAGCTCCAAAACTCTTTTTGTTGATTGTTTAGTTTTTTATTTGAAGCTTGATTTTGTCTGTTTACCTTGCTGACAAGCATCACATATAGTATCCTTCTTGAATGTGATCTCAGGTAAACCAATCACCAGTTTCTTCTTCACCAACTTATTGATGTCATCAAAATTTAGATGATTCAACTTTTTATGCCATAACCAATTAAGTTCTGACTTGGTATGCACAATCAGACATGTTTCTGGAACAGCAGTAGACCAATCCACAACATACATGTTTTGTTGTCTTCTTCCAGCCAACACAACTTGATCACCTCTTTCACTAATGACAGTACATGTGTTTTTGTCAAAAGTGACCTTGTATCCCATGTCACAAAATTGTCTAGTGCTCAGTAGGTTCTAACAATTGGTTGTATAGGATTCACATATGCTTTCTGGCCTTTTGGTATGTAATGCTGTTTGAAGTGATTTCTGTTGTTAGAAGCATTAGCATAACCATTGGATTGCTGTCTGTTCGGAACAACTCTGTAATATGGAGTCTGCTGAGGTCCCTGCTGAGGTCTTGTATAAGTCCTCTGCTGATTCCATTGCTTGGGTTTTACCCTAGCAGCATGGTTATACTTGCTGTTTCTAGCAGTAGGTGTAGGAATATTCCAATCATCATCAGTAGGGAACAGTCTACCTTTCCCCCTGAGATAAGTATCCCAATAATGATTAACATTTTTGGGTTTAGGATTCGTATCCTTGGAATATTTCTGGTTTTTCCCTTTTTGTGGTCTAGCAGACTTGGTAGCAGGTCTGCTATCAGTAGGTCTAGAAGGTCCAGCAGTCCTACCTTTGGATTTACCCTTTTTGTTAGGTATTGATGTCCTTTTAGACTTCTGACTTTGCCTCTTTGAAGCATTCTCAATAGGCTTCACTGCCTCATCAACCCTTTTGGGAGTTGGATCTTGTGCAGTCACAAACTTAGGACCAATCCTGGTACTAGTTTAAGTGACCTTACTGGATCCACTCTTATTGGATTGTTGCGTTCCAAATCCAAGCCCTGTTCTATCACCATATGGATTTCCAGATTTGAATGCAGTGGAGGAACATGATGGTTCAGCAGACTCAGCAGCTCCTGAATGTACAACAGGCTTATGCTGATTCTGTCCAACTTCTTTTTTCTTTCCTTTGAGAGTACTTAATTCAGCCTTTAATCTTTCAACTTCTACTTGAAGAGCTTCTTTTTCAGCCTTCACAATCTCATAACCAGATTGTATTATCCTCAGTTGATTAAGGATGGCATCCAAAGTTTCTTCATTGTCAGAATTTTTAGGATTTCAACCACAGGTTGATTCATAATCACTTCCAGCAGGAGTGTTTATAGATGCAGAATCGTATACCTCCTCTGTTTCATCCATGTTTTCCATTAAGGCATAGTCTTCCATATCAGCAACAAGTGCAGTGTCATCAGATTCATTTCCTTTTTCTGATTCCACTTCATATCCTGATTCATCTTCAGCAACCATAGCCTTCTTGCCATGTCTTCTTTGTTGACTCTTGATCTTCAGTAGGTCTGGACAATCAGGTAAAATGTCAGGGCTTTTTGCAGTTGAAGCAAAGATAATCATGTTCCTTACTTTGTTTTAACTCAGGACAGTCGGGTTTGAAGTGTCATGGTTTCTTGCATTGAAAGCACAAGTAATCATTGTCTTTCCTGGAATCATCCTTCTTATTTTCACTGAATTTCTTAGTGAAATTCCTTGGAGAACCCTTTTCAGTTTTCATCATCCTGATTTTCTTGTTCAGTAGTGCAATCTGCTCCCGCATCTCATCCAGTAGATCATCTTGAGCTCCTGATGTTTCTTCTTGATGTTTGGCAGCCAATGCAGTGGTCTTTGGTTCTTCCTTTTCAGTGGTAGGTGCCAAATTCTTGCTGAATTCATAAGCTTTAAGATCTAAGAATAATTTGAAGGTATCATCTTCATGTAGTTTTCTCATTTCTTCTATGGCAGTAACCTTCATCTCCCAAACTTCTTTTTCAGGTAATGCTTCCAAGATTTTTGAGTTGATTTCTTCTTTTGAGTAGCTTACACTCAGTAAGGTGAGTTCATCCAGGATTGCATTGAATCTTGATTCAATTTTCTCAATGGTTTCATTTGGTTGCATTTTGAACTTTTGAAACCTCTCTTTGGCCACACTGATTTTGTTCTTCTTGATTGCATCAGTGCCTTCACAGATTAACTGTATCTTGTCCCAAAGTTCCTTTGCAGTCTTGCAATCTTTCACCTTCATATACATATTACTATCCAGAGTTTTGTATATGATATCAATAGCAATATTGTTAAGATTTGCTCTCTTTCTATCTTCAGCATTCCATTCTCTTTTTGGCTTTGGAATGTACTGTGTCCCATCTCCCACTATTACTGATTTGGTAATCTCCAGTGGTCCATCAGTCCGCACATCCATCATTTCATCATGTGTTGCAGCTACATAAGCCTGCATACGACGTTTATATTCATCAAAACGATCTAAAGAACACATCAACATTGTTCTAGCATACTGGTTGTTATCCATGATGCAAAGCTTTGAAAATCAGTAACTTGAAAAAAATTTCAAAGTATTTTCATAAGCACGACAAGTAGGATTACATCAAAACAGAAGCACTGCTCCGATACCAATTGTTGGTCCCTTGAAAAGGCTTTGGTTAAGTTTAGAGGGGGGTTAATAAACTTAACACTTAAAACTTTAGGAGTTAACAAACTCAGCAACTTCAGCAGCCTGCTGATACTTCAGTAGTCTGCTGACACTCAGTAGTCTGCCGACACTCAGTAGTCTGCCGACCGTTGAGTTTACTGAATTTGTGCAGCGGAAATATATCAAAAATTAAGCCTTATTACTTGTTGTTAAATATGATACCAAGTATTAGATACTCAGTAGTGTATGTGTGTGAGTTCAGTTGCTAGATTCAGTAGATTGATGTATTAGATGAACTAAATGCAGAATATAAATGCAGAAAGTAAGTAGGCAAATTTTATAGTGGTTCCAGGTGGTGTAATCCTGTCAGTCCACTATTCTCTTGTGATGTCGGAGGTAATTCACTAGAGATCTTTGATGTAGCTGTTACAAAAATCCCTAAGTTGCTTGTCCTTCACCAATAGCCATGGCTTTTCACAAACTGAACACTTGGAACATGTAAGATTGCTGCTCCAAAGTCTTCCACTGGTCCTTGAAGGGTAGAATTGCCTCTTCACCAGCTCCACCACAAACAACAGACTTTCACACCCAAAGATGCTTCACTGTCTTCAGTAGATTTATTGTAAAAGAAAGATTGAATCAAGTAAGTGATTCAGCTTTCAGCAGCTTGATGTCTTCAAAAAATCTCTACTATTTATACACTATTTTTATTTTAGAGGGTCGGCCGCATCCGAAACCCCTATGTAAAGCCTCCCCCGAGCGGAAGGCGCGGGTAAGAACTTTCCCTACTTGAGTTGGAAGAGTTGTAAACATAAGAAGCATGCAAGACATCAAATCCATTAGAAAAAAGCTACCCAAAAGCAGTTGGAATTTCGTCGATCACTTTTAATGAAAAACAGTTAAAGTAGTTTTAAGTTTTTTTTAAGCGGAAAAAAGACAAAAACAGTTAATTTGTTAAAAATATATTTAAAATGTTAACTTTTCAGTTTTCGGGAAGGTACGTATAATGAAGCAAATTGTAATCAATATGATACACTTGATTAGAGATTTCATCTTTTTGAATTGAATAACAGTTTCAAGAGTGAACATATTCTTAGGAAAAGATAGTGTGTGGATTTCTTTACAATACGTGTAAACACACAACCGATTCTGCGGAAAATTTAGGAAAAAAAAACCCATTTAAGAGTAAGGGCATCACCCCAAAACATTGTGAGGTGAGAGTAGCCTATTTCTTAATATGATGATGATACAATAACAAGTACCAATGTGAGATAACTTTAACACGCCCCGTAAAGTGTGGGCCTATAAAGAAATGGGTCACATGGCACACAAGGCATATAAAGGCATTATAAGGCCAACAAACACTACTACAAAAAAGCATAAAGATCAAGATTTTCAAGTGTGATATTTTGACATTAGTCACTGCTTCCAAAGTGTGGCATATTGAGGTGTGACATAAACTACTTTAATCCAATCACAGTTAAAAACTGTGATCTACTATAGTTGTTATCACACTTAAAAAACGTGATCTATTATAGTTGTTATCACACTTAAAACCGTAATCTATTATAATTTTATCACATTTAAAAACTGTGATATATGATAGTTGTTATCACACTTAAACACCATGATCTATTACAGTGTTATCACACATAAAAACCAAGATCTATTACAATTTCAACACATTTAAAAACTCTGATCTATTTTAGTTGTTGTCACACTTAAATACCGTGATCTATTATAATTTAAATCCCACCTATAAAAGTGTTTTTTCGAAAACAATATATAAGCAGACATATTTTTCGTTTCCGGTGGGACTCGAACCCGAATACTCCGGATTAAAAAGCCACACTAATTACCACTAGGCCGATGACTTCTTTCTTCTAATTTTCGACCACACTAAACTAAGATCTCATTATAAAATATCATATTATTTTAATCACAGTTAAAAACTGTGATTGATTGATGTTTTTGTCTCAGTTTTCCTAGAAACCGTGATAATAAAAATTGTGATCTATTTTAGTTGTTATCACACTTAAAAACCGAGATCTACTATAATTTCAACACATTTAAAAACTGTGATCTATTTTAGTTGTTATCACACTTAAAACCCGTGATTTATTATAGTTGTTATCACATTTAAAAACCGAGATCTATTATAATAACAACACATTTAAAAACTGTGATCTATTTTAGTAGTTGTTATCACACTTAAAAACTGAGATCTATTATAATTTTAATCACACCTAAAAAAGTGTGATCATTTTTTTTTTCAAAAACAAAATATACACACACACGTACATTTTTTTGTTCCCAATGGGACTCGAACCCCGATACTCCGGATTAAGGAACCACACTAATTACCGATGGGCCGATGCCTACTTTCTTATCGTTCTTTACCACTCTAAATTGAAATCTCATTATAAAATATCATATTACTTTAATCACAGCTAAAAACTGTGATTGATTGATGTTCTTGTCTCAGTTTTCCTAAAAACCGTGATAGTAAAAACTGTGATCTATTTTAGTTGTTATCACACTTAAAAACCGAGATCTATTATAATTCAATACATTTAAAAACTGTGATCTATTAAGTTGTTATCACACTTAAAAATCGTGATCTATTATAGTTGTTATCACACTTAAAAACTGAGACTATTATAATTTTAACACATTTAAAAACTGTGATCTATTTCAGTAGCTATTATCACACTTAAAAACCGAGATCTATTATAATTTCAATCCCACCTAAAAAGTGTGATCATTCTTTTTTTACAAACCTGATAACTGCTATAAAAAATGTATGTGTGATATATACATTTTTCCTTGTCTCGGTTCTTTTAAAAGTGTGATCCTTATCTTTCTATAAGTGTGATCTATGTCTTTTTTTGTATTAGTGGATATAATTTGTCTCACTTTTTCTATAGTTGTGACAAAAATATCATATGAATTCAGTCACTGTTTAAAAATGAGATTAATTGATATAATTTGTCTCGATTTTCAATAACCAAGACAAATATATCATATCAATTCAGTCACAGTTTAAAAGTGTGATTGATTGGTATAATTTATCTCGTTTTTTTAATAACTGTGACAAAAATATCATATCAATTCAGTCCCTAGTTTTAAATGTGAGATTGATTGATATAATTTATCTCGTTTTTTTAATAACTGTGACAGAAATATCATATCAATTCAGTCACGGTTTAAAAATGAGATTGATTGATATAATTTATTTCGGTTTTTCAATAACTATGACAGAGAAATCATATCAATTAAGTCACACTTTAAAAAGGAAATTGATTAATATAACTTATCTTAGTTTTTCAATAAGTATGATAGAAAGTTGTAAGTGTGATATATATATTTTCTTTGTCTCGGTTTTATTGAAACTGTGATTGTTATCATATTTTAAATGTGACCTATATCGTATTTTATAGTAGTGAAAGAGGCCCAACACATGCACAATAAAGGGTGTCTCTGATACCATGTAGAAAATCTAGACCAAAACTCATATAAGAGGGGTCTTATCTTCAAAACCCAGGTTGTGATGTGAGGGTAATTCATATCTTAATATAGTGGTGATACAATAGCAAGTGCCCATTGTGGGACAACTTTAACAGATTAATGGCAGAAATCACGGAACATAATGAATTAACTATCATGAAAATTAGACTCGGGAATAATGCACAAATTAATAGATATGAAATGACTAGATGCAGAACCATAAATCAAGATACAAAATTAAATAAAGAGATCAAATCGAGTCGAGTGTATATACAATTCTTAAGACAATATTACTCCGATCACGTGCCCACAATTGTAGTAATTGTCTCCCAAGATACAATGGTTTATGTCTCAAATTTAACGGCGCTTTAAGAACCCGAGCCCCGGTAAACTACTAAATCGATGCTCCAACTTCTTTTCGACACAATACAACTCACTGGATGCAGAATGATTTTTGGTGGAGAACATGAGAAAAATCGATGTCCAATTCTCATTATTAGAGGTTCTTTATATAGTGAAGAGGATGACTACTTAGCCAACTTGGAACCACATTTTGATGCCCCCCAAGACAAGAAACTTGACTGACTTAATCACAATCCAACTTAATTATGTCGGTCTAATTAGATCATGTTTTGATTCTGTTCACACAATTCTAGATTGTTCCAACTGCCTTAATTAAAGTTAATTAAACTAATTTATTGGTTTAATTTCAGGAAATTTTGTGCAAAGCCTTAATGCTAATCAACAACCGAACGGAGATGTGCCTGCCTAGTGGCAGCGCGCACGTGATGCACCAAGAGTCATTTAGATATTCCCTCACGCACAAAAATGATCTTGCCTCTTTTGGACACATCCTAAGGTACCAACTCGGCCCTTAAGTATAGAGCCAAAGGCTATCATCTCACCAATGTGAGAGAGTAGATTAGATACACCCTTCAACTCCTCTCTCATACATAGTTTTCAGCAGTTTTAAGCATTGATTTCTCTAGCACCTGATATCCGAATCGAGTGATTCAAAAACCTATCACCAACTACT
Organism: Gentiana straminea; assembly: GCA_036785695.1. Lineage (NCBI taxonomy): Eukaryota > Viridiplantae > Streptophyta > Magnoliopsida > Gentianales > Gentianaceae > Gentiana > Gentiana straminea. The sequence continues at coordinate 3,704,359 of JAVUPR010000224.1, read as the reverse complement.
CTGTGGGTAGTATTTAATATCATTAACTTTCGACGATAGACATCGAAGTCTATCTGAAACTAATGCTAAAGTTGATTGTTTCGACGCTTAAACCAAAACTCACTAATGGGCTTCTCTCAACACATATATTATATACAAAGTAAGCTTTCTTTGTGTGTTTTCTAAACGTTTCTTGTGTCAATATATTTTGAGTGCCTTTAGTCCCACCGCACGTTTTCAAGTGCTCAATAGGTTTCGGAGCTTCACGATTGTCAGTCTTCACTACGCTTTGTTTTATCTACTACTTAGGTTTAGTCCGTAGATGTTCACAAAGATGTTAAATCGAGAGTGGTTATACATAAGGACACGGTGTGCAACCATGATAATCACCGACACGGATCCTACATCTACCGTGGCACCACATTTGGTGTGAAGTTCGAATTTTCAGAGGTTTATTGTTACATTCAACCACTAGAAAGTCGAACCTAATGTGTGAGGTTCAACTTTCTAGAGATCAAACCTCGCCTGGGGTGTGATGTTCAACTTTCAAGAGGTTAATTATCACATTCAACTATAGGATTGTCGATCCTCGTGTGCTTGGTTCAGCTTTCATGAGATCGAACCCCACAGAGGATGTGGTGTTCACCTTTCATGACGTTAATTGACACATTCGACCACTGAAAAGTCACCTTCATTGTGGTGCCTCGAAAGCAATTGTGGTGTGATGCCTCTAAAGACTATATTTTTTTGAAAGCCTTTATTTGCATCATATCGATTTTACCATACACTTGTGCACCACACCTACAAATTGGCCTTTTTGAATGTGGATTCTTGAGTCCAAGAATCAACTTTCGAAAGATCAATTTAGTATGGTGTATGAAAAGTGTGATGCATTGGTATAAAATCGTTGTGGTTCAAAGACATGCTTTTTTGAATTTCCTTTTCATTCTATTTTATATATTTGCATCTTGGTTTAGTTTTTTTTTATTTTTAAATTTTTTTTTAACTCCAAATCTTGCATACTTGTTGATGCATTTAAATAGGAGCTCGAGGTCACGACTATCGACTTGGGAGTCATGACACGCATGTCGACCCTCGAGCCTGAAGTATATCTAGGAGCTCGAGGTCACGACTATCGACTTACAGGCAGTGCAGGGCTTGAGTTCCAGGAGTCGATCATCCCGGGTCGGGCGGATCGATATCGAGAAACAGAGCCCACACCGGCCACGTTGGCCCAATATCCACGGGATAGCTTGGGCAAGGGGTAAAGCCCAATTAAGGGTAAATACGACAATAGCTACAAACCGACTCATATTAGGGTTAGGTCATGCATTGTCCTTATAAATACAACGTTCCAGGAACTACGTAAGGCTTGATTCCTGGAATAATAACAGGATACGTAGGCACTCTAAGAATCTCACTTAGACCCAGCCGTAAACATACAAAACCCCTTCTTCGTTCTTGGCATTAGGGTTCTTGATTATTCATCAATAACATAAGGAAAAGCCTGGATTTTTAAGGTGACTTAATTTGTCATCGTCATTGGCGCTAGAAGGAGGGCCCTTTCTTTTGCTGAATACGTCAAGATCATCATGCCTCCAAAGGACAAAACCGCCAGAAGGACCACCTCCAAAAACATAGATCCGCAGAACCCGCAGATAAGTGAGCAGGCAGGTATGGAGACTCAGGGAGACAAAGATCCAGTCTTAGATACCGTCCAAGAAAATCTACCAACGCAGGCTCAGGAAAATCCACCAAAGCAGGCTCAGGGCCTCGCCCCAGAGCATCAGGCTATAGTGGATCAGTTGGCGGCGACAGATCACAATGCCCTGAGAAAAATAATGGCGGAAGCATTTACACGACAGAAACTTCAACAACAGCAGCATCAGGCGGAAGGCGGTCTGAATACCGCCGCCAATAAGCCTAAGCCAGTTCAGTTTGAAGAGATCAGCGCCTCCTCGAGTTCGGTTGAAAGGAGGAAGCGTGAAATCCAACAGAAGCACATACGCATCGATGAAGATAGCGTTAGGCAGGAGTTAGACGTAATCCTAGGGAAGACCCAGGGTTCGTTGTGGTTAGAGTCTCCATTCACCAAGGAGATTGAAGATTATCCTAAACCCAAGGGGTTTAAGATTCCTAAGATAGACCCGTATGATGGCACCACCGACCCGGATGACCATCTTCACAGGTATCTGTCCCAGATGAGGCTGGACTGTGCACCAGACGAGATGCGATGCCGGGCATTCGAGACTCTACTCGTAGGTCGAGCAAGAGAGTGGTTTACCAAGTTGAAACCCGGGTCCATCTCCAGTTTCACCGTACTCGCCCGAAAATTTAGAGACGCCTTTATCGTCAACAAAAAGTTTCAACTGAGCGAGACGCACCTCACAAATATGAGGCAGCATAGGGACGAGTCGGTGTTAGATTATCTAAAGAGGTTTAACCTAGAGGCCATGCAGGTCAAGGACCCACAGGATCGAGTCCTGATCACTTCATTTGTGGGGGGATTGTGCAACACAAAGCTATATGAGAAGTTAAGCAGAAACCTACCACGAAACATGGACGAATGTGTGAATGTCGTCCATCGATTTTGTCAAGGCGAGGAGGCAGTGCGTAGGCACACCCAAGCCGAGTGGATGGACAACTCGAGGAAAGATGGTCGAGGAGCAAATAAGAACCAGTCTCGACAGCAAGATGTGGAAAGAAAAGCATCGGTGTGGGATCGCATCGAGGCTCCCGTTTCGGGCCGGTCAGAGAGAAAGGGGGGTAAAAAGGATAAAGACTTTACTCCTCTCAACCGGTCACGTACAGAGGTTTTATCAATCATGGTCTCCAAGAACCTAGCCAAGAGGCCACCTCCGATCAAAAAACCTCGAGAAAAAAGAAGGTCGACAAAGTATTGTGAATTCCACGAGGATACAGGCCATTCGACGAAAGAATTTTCGACTTGAAGAAAGACATCGAAGCCCGTATCCAAGAGGGGAAGTTGGATGAGGTCGTCGACAGATCATGGTACTCCGAGCCCAAGGGGCAACGAGATTTTAAAAGGAAAAATCCTGACCAGGATAGAGGCCGAAGTCGAGAGAATCAGAGAAGAAGAGATCGATCCCCAGACGAGACCGATCTCCTGATAACGATAGGGACTACTATGGTCAGGACCGCTACGATGATAATCGCCCAAATAATTACGTGAATATGATATTTGGGCCAGGGGAGAGTGAGAAGGAGCGAGCCAGTCGAGAACCAGACGACAGCTCGAGACCACGCAAGCAGTCGAGACTAACCACGGAGGTCGGGTATGGCCCCAGAGACGATGTTCCTAAATCGACGAGTCATAGTGAGGGGTTAGTAATTGAAGCAGTTATAAGTTGCGCCAGAGTATCGAGGGTTTGCGTCGATAATGGTAGCGCTGTAAATATCTTGTACTACTCGGCCTTCCAGGGTATGAAGCTCAAAGAGAAAGACTTAGCGCCTATAGCCTCTCCACTGTTCGGTTTCACAGGACAGGCAGTCCATCCCATGGGTTCCGTAAAGCTACTCACGACAGTAGGTGATGGAGAAAGAGGGAGGACACTAGAGCTAAACTACGTGGTCGTGAAAGCTCCCTCCGCATATAATGTCATTTTGGGTAGACCAGCCCTTTTCGAGTTACGAGCTATAATTTCGACGTTTCATAATAGTATGAAATTCCCAACTCGGAATGGTTCCCACGAAGTAAAAGGGGATATTGAGATCGCCAGAAGCTGTAATTCGATAGTGATGAATGGTAAGATGGCGGTACAGCAAGTCCTCGTCGAGGAGCTTATTCCGGAAGAAGAGGAAGAGAAGTGTTGGGCCCCGAGCGAGGCAATCGAAACTATCAGCTTGTGGGAAGATGAAGTCGATCAGAGTGTCCAAGTCGGAGTCTGGATCCCGACTCAGGAAAAGCAGTTATTGATCGACTCGTTAAAAGAATTCAAGGACATTTTCGCATGGAAGGCATCCGACATGCCGGGTCTTCCGACGGACATCGCCATCCATAAACTCGAAGTTGACCAGGCCAGAAGGCCAGTCAAACAGAAGAAGCGAAACTTCGCGCAAGATCGATTGGAAGCTATCGAGTCCGAAGTCGGAAAGCTACTGTCGGCAAATATAGTAAAAGAAGTATTTTATCCAGAATGGCTCGCTAATCCAGTGTTGGTGAAGAAACCAGATGGCAGCTGGTGCATGTGCGTAGATTTCACGGATCTGAATAAGGCATGTGATGAGAGATAAATTTATGATCATTATTATGACATTTCGCCCCCACTTCTGATACCATTTTGAGCATTTATGTATCAAATCAAGTCATAAATACTAAGTTTTATCAAAATGTATAAGTAGTAATTATTATATAAATTATCGTGTTTTTATGGTATTTTTATAAGTTTTTTATCGATTTAATAACCGGACTGTCGTGATAAAAATACTATATTTTATAAACGTTTTTTTATTTTTCACTATTATGTTAGATCTAAAAATATCATAGCTAAAGACTGTAATATTAACCTAAAAAGAGTCAGTAAAATTCAACGCAGTTTACGAACTTTTGTTGTCAGATTTACTCGTGGTTCGTTTCTTTGTGTTCAGGTAAAAAAGATAAGATTTACTGCGGAGACAGAACTGAAGACTGAATAACGAAATGAGAGATTTGCCTGACTGAAGGATTACTTAGCTACTAAGTAATATACTTGGGAGGCCAAGATATTTTATTTTCCAAACTTAACCACTAAGTTTAGTACTTGGTGACCAAGGCTATCAAATTATCCCACGTAACGACATATTTTGAGGCCTAAAATATGGAAATAAAAGTATGCCACAAGCTTACAAGTTCAACGGGTCGGTTTTCCTACGTATTTATACCGTAAAATATCTTCGACAAATATGCGACCCAACTTAGAGGCATTTTCAGGGGAAGAGTCCTTGATGAAAGTTTTAGATCTTCAAACGAGCTTTCCAACGGATTTTGAATCACGTCAATCGGAGGTCTACAACTCCAGTTATGGTCGTTTTACCAAACAAATGAATAAGTTCGATTCGGTTTCGACTCGGTTCGAACCTAAAAAATCCTATAAATACCCCCCCTTGCTAGCATAATTCCTTGCCCCTTCTTGGCCTCTTCCATGGCCAAGATCTCTCTTCTCATCTCCTCCCCATTTCTTCCATTTCCCCTCTTCTTCCATCTCCTTTCTTCTCTTTTTCTTGTTTTCATTTTGGGCCCATATATATATATATATATATATATATATATATATATATATATGTATATATATATATATATATATGTGTATAAATAAATAGAGTAGTATCGTTGTAATATATATGCTTAGGATTTTGGATTTATTATCGAGGATTGTTGTCTCGGAAGCCGTTGTTACTTTCACGAGGATTAGGCTCCAATTCGGCGGTTGTAATCGGTAATTTTCTAATGTTATTATGTTTATTATTTCTATCTATTTATATACATATATATATTAGTAGTAGTAATATCTAGCCAAGATATGAATATGAATTAGTTAATCTTTTGGTAAAATGAATGATCGACTCTGGTAATCATGATTAAAACCAATTATAATGAATTTTTTTTCTATTTTGCAACGTATTGATAATATATTCGGATTGACGTAATCAATCATGATGAATACCACATATAACCTGGCGATGTACTGACCAGAGAAGTTAGGATATGAGTAAAAATAGAAAAACTGGAGGGTAAAAATGGCCGTAAAACGATTAACGGAATCCTATTTCCTACCCGGGGGCGATTTGTCCTAGAAAAACAAATCTTATTAACTTTGTACTCGAGATATTAATAATGTTAAAATCACGTTTAGTTGAAACTACACCGTTTGTGTTAAATCGATCCGCTTGACAACCGGAGCCTCTTGAATAACATCGGCCGTCGACGAACGGAATAACCTCTTTTATCCGGGTAGATTTGTACTCGGTACTGTTCGGACTAACTAAGATTAGCATGGGGCAGTTGTGGACCTTGGACTGATGACATTTGACATATGAAAATTTCATACGCTCGTGTGAGGAGGAGTTGTCTAGCTTAGGAGTACACCGATTCATATATAATTGACCTCCTTGCATCAAGGAAAAGATCTGTCTCATTTATTAACTAAAAAGATATATTGATTCAGTAACGTATTCTTGGCTAGATCCAAAAATATATATTATATTAGTATTTATTTGTTTTATTTTCTGTTTTACTAACATCTAACTCTAACATTACTAACTAATCTAACTACTAACATAATCTAACCCAGGAAAAAGTAAAAACTGCGACTTAGATCGAGTTAATAATAGCTTCTTGGTGTTTAACCCCACTTAAAAGAATTACCATGTTTTCCCTGAGGAATACGACGACTCACCGGACTAGAGCTACAATTTGACCCGGTACACTGCCGGTTAGGATCTGTATAGCCTAGGTAATGTCCGTCAGCTTTCTGGCGCCGTTTCCAAGGTTAGGTTTAGGTCTGTCAGTATTTTGGCGCCGTTGCCGGGGAAAACGTCGCTAATTTCTTTCTTTGTGTCTAGGGTTACTACTTGTATTAGCTCAAAATTCTCGAGGATAAGTCAACACTCTTCTTATCACATTTCTTTTTTATTTTTCCGTTGGTACCTACCTTCTTTTAGTTACCAATTTTCTTCTTTTACCAATTTCGAGTTATTTTCTATTGTCGATAGTAGAAAGTAAACGTGGTCACTACAGCCGAGGATAAATCAACACTTTTCTCAATCGCATTTCTATTTTTATTTTCATTGGTACCTACCTATTGGTAAGATACCAATTTTTTTTATAAAAATACTCGGTAAATACCGAGTGGCTTCGGTAATTACCGAGAGAGAGAGAGAGAAAAAAAAAAAAAAAATATCGCACTCGGTAAATACCGAGTGGAGTCGGTAATTACCGGGAGAGAGAGAAAAAAAAATCAATGTGTTTTTTTTTTATCGATTTCGTGTTATTTTCTATTCGATATTTTCTATTCCACAAGAATTGTCAAATCGAGTTATGAAAACGGCCGAAATCAGTAATGAAACACCATCTGATTCAGGTTTTATCTATTTCAAGTTATTTTTCTATTTTTCGATAGTTGATGACCAGAAGTGGTAAGGCCTCACTCACTCCTTATAGGCCGATTTAAACACTTACGAAAGGCGAGTTAAGAGTAGAGAGTAAACGCGGTCATATCGGTCGGGGAAATCCCGACCAAGTATCATTTTCAAATCGAAATACGAGAATGATGAAACTAGTGATGAAACACACGAACGAGGGCTTGATCATGCCCAAGGGAATATTAATAAATAAAATAATAATAGAAATAATCGAAATTGGAAGCGAGGTTGGAAGGAACCAAGTTTGAAAGGGCCAATTCAAACCGAACCTTATCCGGCTCAACCCAAATTCATCTCGGTTCAACCGGATAAGGCAACACCATATCCAATGCATATTTTGAAGAAAAAGGTACGAGAATGATGAAACACGGTCATTCGAGGAAGCTTTACCATATTCATCTAATGACAAGGGTAAGGGAGGTATACATTCTATCCCTATTACAAAGATGAAGTTGGATAAAAAGTATGTATGTTTTCTTGACGATTTTAGTAAGGGAGAAGTTTGGGAGTTAATCATGAGAGCGTTGTCTTCAACACTTACAATTCATTGAAATATCCATGCATTACACTAGAATCTTGTTCTTGTGTGTACACTTTGTGTTTTTTTTTTTGTGGATTGTACTAACACGCAGGTAATTGAAGAAGATGACTTCAGCAATAATGTGAAAGCTCGCAAACCTAAAGCTCGAAAATCAAAGGAAAAGGTCAAGAATCGTTTGGATTGGTGGGAATTGTCTAACCTCTGTTGGAAACCGGTATTGAAGAAGGATGCGGTGCGTGAGGATGACCCACCACCAGTGCCTTAAAAACTGAAGCACGGAAAAGTCTGGCTATAGACTATAAATGTAGTCAATGACGGGTACTATCCTTCCTTTTTACTCTTTAAGCATTTATTTTTAGTGGATTATGTGCTTAATTGTTACGTGCTTTTGTGAGTAATTGTTAGAAGTATCCCGTTTTGTTTAGTATATTATATTAGTTAATCCTTATCATTTTGGTCGAGCAAACGACGTTAACCAAAAGCGCTACCGGGAGGCAGCCCGTAAAAATGTTAAATATAATAATTACTCATACTTTGGATGATACTTTGCTAATACTTCGGATTGATTTTCATTTTGTTTCACCAAGTCTTAGGATGAATGTTTGAATGACATTAAACGGGAACGATTAGGTGGTTATCCGAAAATCCTGATGGAAAAAAAAAAGAGAAAATTCAAATGCATCATTTCTTAGACTTAGGTTGTTAGAACGATTTGAAATAACCCTTGAGGATCTGGGTATAAAAGACTCAGAGTTAATACTTTGTCACACATTTCATATCATGATCTAGTCTGTTTTAAATTTCAAATAATGTGTGACATGTATTAGTTCAACTACTGTGGAATATTGTGTGTTTTAAATCAATAAAAGTTTATGTGGTGTGTTTATCTACCCTTTTGCATTACACTGTCACACTCCACATACTTTTATTTTATTTGCACACACAACGGTCATAACTTTGACCCACCCACCCACCCTTTTTTATCATCCGAGTATTTGTTTTGACTTGTTTTAGTGCACCATTGCTTTCCCAACAACTTATTTACACTCACTTTACATTGAGGACAATGTAAGTTCGTAAGTGGGGAGTGGAGTCGTTGGTCTAGCAATGACATTGATGCTTATTTTGTATCAATAAATCCCTTAGTTTTCGATTTTTTTCGAGCATTATTTAGTTGATTAAAATAAATTGTATAAGGTATATATTTCATGGATTTGAAGATATAATGATCAATTTGGATGTGTATAACCAACGTGAACCGTAAGTGCATTGTAATTCCAAATATATTTGTGTAACATGAATTCCTTCACGTAAAGCCTTTGATATTGAAGCGGAAAATTTTAAACTGTATCCATTCAGTATCCTAGTGGTTATTCTAGAGATAATTGCAGTAACTTAGTACCTAATTTTTGAACGTGTACTGTGAATATCTGAAGGTTTGAATGTGATAGAAAGGATATAGTTAAAGAAGAATACCAAATTAAGATGAACTATCTATATGTCGGTTGTAGCTACTAATGATTTGAGTGCAGTAGGGCGTTATCACGAAACGTCCTATATCACTATGAGGTTTAAAAGCTCCCGACTGCCTGATGATAGTAGTCCAGCTAGGGTGTTATCACGAAACGTCCTATTGCTGGGAATGAAGGCATATGCTACAAATGTGAAATTAAGCTCATCGAAAAAAAAAAAAAAAAAAAAAAATTTAAGCGTGGTTGAAAACTTAGCTATCTTCTGACTATCCCCAGTATAAACTGAATGATATGCTTTAGGGATTATCCTAATAAGTACTCGGAAGAACTTTGTGTGGAACTGTTACTACTTATACCTAGGAAAGTCATTAGAGCTGTCTGAATGGATATTTGTGTGTTTTGCTTGATTTATTCAAGAGATGATAGTGGAAATTGAAAAGGCTTGTCACACACACACTCTGTTATACATTTATATTGAGGTTAACGCCTGGTTGTAATTCTAATGGTTGCAGCATCTGGTTGTCCCTTATATCTTATATCTTCATGAATTTATCTCTCATTCATTTTGTTTTATCGCTTGTTTTGCTCGAGGACGACCAAAAGCTAAGTAGGGGTTGTGATGAGAGATAAATTTATGATCATTATTATGACATTTCGCCCCACTTCTGATACCATTTTGAGCATTTATGTATCAAATCAAGTCATAAATACTAAGTTTTATCAAAATGTATAAGTAGTAATTATTATATAAATTATCGTGTTTTTATGGTATTTTTATAAGTTTTTTATCGATTTAATAACCGGACTGTCGTGATAAAAATACTATATTTTATAAACGTTTTTATTTTTCACTATTATGTTAGATGTAAAAATATCATAGCTAAAGACTGTAATATTAACCTAAAAAGAGTCAGTAAAATTCAACCCAGTTTACGAACTTTTGTTGTCAGATTTACTCGTGGTTCGTTTCTTTGTGTTCAGGTAAAAAAGATAAGATTTACTGCGGAGACAGAACTGAAGACTGAATAACGAAACGAGAGATTTACCTGACTGAAGGATTACTTAGCTACTAAGTAATATACTTGGGAGGCCAAGATATTTTATTTTCCAAACTTAACCACTAAGTTTAGTACTTGGTGACCAAGGCTATCAAATTATCCCACGTAACGACATATTTTGAGGCCTAAAATATGGAAATAAAAGTATGCCACAAGCTTACAAGTTCAACGGGTTGGTTTTCCTACGTACTTATACCGTAAAATATCTTCGACAAATATGCGACCCAACTTAGAGGCATTTTCAGGAGAAGAGTCCTTGATGAAAGTTTTAGATCTTCAAACGAGCTTTCCAACGGATTTTGAATCACGTCAATCGGAGGTCTACAACTCAAGTTATGGTCGTTTTACCAAACAAATGAATAAGTTCGATTCGGTTTCGACTCGGTTCGAACCTAAGAAATCCTATAAATACCCCCCCTTGCTAGCATAATTCCTTGCCCCTTCTTGGCCTCTTCCATGGCCCAGATCTCTCTTCTCATCTCCTCCCCATTTCATCCATTTCCCCTCTTCTTCCATCTCCTTTCTTCTCTTTTTTCTTGTTTTCATTTTGGGCCCATATATATATATATATATATATATATATATATATATATATATATATATATATATATATGTCGATGTATGTATATATATATGCATATGTGTATAAATAAATAGAGTAGTATCGTTGTAATGCTTGGATTTATTATCGAGGATTGTTGTCTCGGAAGCCGTTGTTACTTTCACGAGGATTAGGCTCCAATTCAGCAGTTGTAATCGGTAATTTTCTAATGTTATTATGTTTATTATTTCTATCTATTTATATACATATATATATTAGTAGTAGTAATATCTAGCCAAGATATGAATCTGAATTAGTTAATCTTTTGGTAAAATGAATGATCGACTCTGGTAATCATGATTAAAACCAATTATAATGAATCTTTTTCTATTTTGCAACGTATTGATAATATATTCGGATTGACGTAATCAATCATGATGAATACCACATATAACTTGGCGATGTAATGACCAGAGAAGTTAGGATATGAGTAAAAATAGAAAAACCGGAGGGTAAAAATGGCCGTCTGATTAACGGAATCCTATTTCCTACCCGGGGGCAGATTTGTCCTAGAAAAACAAATCTTATTAACTTTGTACTCGAGATATTAATAATGTTAAAATCACAGTTTAGTTGAAACTACACCGTTTGTGTTAAATCGATCCGCTTGACAACCGGAGCCTCTTGAATAACATCGGCCGTCTGACGAACGGAATAACCTCTTTTATCCGGGGTAGATTTGTACTCGGTACCTGTTCAGACTAACTAAGATTAGCATGGGGCAGTTGTGGACCTTGGACTGATGACATTTGACATATGACAATTTCATACGCTCGTGTGAGGAGGAGTTGTCTAGCTTAGGAGTACACCGATTCATATATAATTGACCTCCTTGCATCAACGAAAAGATCTGTCTCATTTATTAACTAAAAAGATATATTGATTCGATAACGTATTCTTGGCTAGATCCAAAAATATATATTATATTAGTATTTATTTGTTTTATTTTCTCGTTTTACTAACATCTAACTCTAACATTACTAACTAATCTAACTACTAACATAATCTAACCCGGGAAAAAGTAAAAGCTGCGACTTAGATCGAGTTAATAATAGCTTCTTGGTGTTTAACCCCACTTAAAAGAATTACCATGTTTTCCCGAGGAATACGACGACTCACCGGACTAGAGCTACAATTTGACCCGGTACACTGCCGGTTAGGATCTGTATAGCCTAGGTAATGTCCGTCAGCTTTCTGGCGCCGTTTCCAAGGTTAGGTTTAGGTCTGTCAGCATGCCCCAAAGATTCCTATCCGCTGCCTAAGATCGACAGGTTAGTTGATTCGACCATCGGTTTTGAGGTATTCGCGTTCCTCGATGCATACAAGGGGTACCACCAGATTCTTATGGACCCCCGAGATGCGGAGAAGACCGCGTTCATTACAGAGTTTGGCACCTTTTGTTATGTTACCATGCCATTCGGACTAAAGAATGCGGAGCTACATACCAAAGGGCGATCAATAGAATTTTTTCGAAGCGATTGGTAAGATTATGGAAGTCTATGTGGACGATCTACTCATCAAAAGCCGATCGATGAAGCAATTTTTGGTAGACGCCGAAGTATTTGAGGTGCTAAGAGATACCGACATGAAACTTAATCCAAAAAAGTGCACCTTTGGAGTGAGAACAGGCAAATTTCTAGGGTACATGGTCTCGAGGGATGGGATTCGAGCTAACCCGATAAGATCGACACACTAAAGAACATGCCTGCACCTCGAAATATGAAAGAGGTTCAAGAGACTCACGGTGTCGGATGGCGGCACTGAATAGATTCTTATCTCGATCAGCCCAGTGCGCACTACCATTCTTCAAGATTCTTCGAAAGCCCAGTCCTTTCCATTGGGACAGCGATTGTCAGGCAGCCTTCGAAGAATTAAAAACTTATCTGTCAGAACTACCCACTCTCACTTCTCCTCGAGAGGGGGAAAGGTTGTTGGTTTATCTATCGGTCTGCGAGGAAGCAGTGAGTTCGGTCTTGGTCCGAGAGGGGGAAAAGGGCCAGGTGCCTATATATTTTGTAAGTAAAGCTCTGCATGGCCCCGAAACCTGATACTCACCAGCTGAGAAACTCGCATTATCGTTGGTACACGCGTCGAGAAAACTTAGGCCATACTTTCAAGCTCATCCTATAGTGGTGGTTATAGACCAACCACTCAAGCAAATTCTGGCGAAGCCCGACACATCTGGTCGACTCGTGAAGTGGGTAATCGAGATGGCTCAATACGATATCGAGTTCGTACCGCGCACCGCGATCAAGGCTCAAGCTTTAGCAGACTTCTTAGCCGAGGGTATATCAGTGCAACTCGAGCAAGAAAAGCAGAGTCAGAAAGAACGATGGATGCTCTATGCTGATGGAGCCTCGAGCAAAGAGGGATCGGGCGCGAGCCTCCTATTAGTCAGCCCGAAGGGGGAGGAGTTCCCGTACGCTCTCCGGTTCGATTTTAAGGCAACTAATAATGAGGCGAGTATGAAGCACTTATAAGCGGTCGAAAGCTCGCTGCGAAGGCCGGGGGTCGAAAATCTCAACGTGTATAGTGACTCGCAATTAGTCGTTAATCATATCAAAGGGGAATACGAGGCTAAGGAAGATACTATGAAGAAATATTTGGCAGTAGTTCAAGGCCTCAAGCCGAGATTCAACTCGATTCAATTCGAGCGGGTACCTCGAACTCAGAACAAGAGGGCCGATGCCTTGTCCAAGCTAGCATCAAATTTCGTCTCTAGTAAAAAGGTGTTAGTAGAGTTGCTAACAGAAAGAAGCTACGAAGAGATAGAGGCCCAGCCGATATCTCAGCAGGCCACATGGATGGATCCGATTGTCCTTTACTTAAAGGACGGAATATTACCCAATGATAAAGTACAGTCAAGAAAGGTTCGACTGCAGTCGGCCCGATATGCATTCTTTAATGACATACTTTATCGGAAGTCGTTCACAAGTCCATGGTTGAGATGCGTATCTGAGACAGAGGGAGAGTACCTTCTCGAAGAAATCCACAGAGGAGCTTGTGGAAATCACTGTGGGGCTAGGATGTTAGCTCGAAAATGCAAGCTCGCAGGATACTTCTGGCCGTCAATGCAACGAGATGCGAATAATTTGGTGCAGAGATGCAATTCTTGTCAAATACACGATAATGTCTCGCATCAACAGGCACAAGAAATGAATGTTATCTCGTCAGCATGGCCTTTCGATATATGGGGAGTCGATATTGTAGGACCCTTACCTCGAGCCCCGGGGAACAACAAGTTTGTGATTGTAGCAGTAGATTATTTCACCAAGTGGGTAGAAGCCAAGGCCCTACCCGACATCAAAGCAGCTACAATCAAGAAATTCCTATGGGTCGATATTTTATGTAGGTATGGTATTCCGAAGGCTCTAATCTCGGACAACGGAACTCAATTCGAAGATCGGAGAGTCAGAGAGTGGTTAGCCGAGTATCACATCGACCAGCACTTCACTTCGGTGGCTCATCCTCAAGCTAATGGTCAAGTCGAACAGACAAATCGACAGATTAAACTCGGATTGAAAAAAAGGTTAGAGGCCGAAGGTCGAGATTGGGCGTTACAACTCCCGAGCATCCTGTGGTCATATAGGACAGCTCCAAACTCGTCAACGGGTGAAACACCTTTCTCCCTAACCTATGGGTGCGAGGCAGTTATCCCTGCGGAGATCGGTGTTCCTTCCCCTCGAGTACTAGCATATAATATTGAGACAAACGAGCCCGACATCCGACAGGAGAAGGATAATCTCGAGGAGCGGAGAGAAATGGCCTCAGCCAGAATGGCAAGGTACAAGCAGAAGATCTCCCAATATTACAACGCGAGAGTAAAACACAGATATTTCAAGGTCGGAGATCTAGTTTTGAGGAAGAACGAAGCAAGTCGACAAGAGAAGATCGGGACACTCACCCCGAACTGGGAAGGCCCGTATCAGATTCTAAAAGTCCATCCTAAAGGTTCATATAAACTAAGTCGAGCCGACGGAACCACAGTCCCTCGACAATGGCATGCGAATAATTTGAGGAAATTTTACGTTTAAGCCTTAGTTGATCAGTTTGTTTTTACTCGTTTTATTTAAGATATGTAATCAGTCCACGAGACAGTTCTATCTTCGTTATAATAAATGATGATTTCTTTTTCTACAGTTTTATTAAGTCATTTTTGTAATATTCTAAGTCCAAAAGGACACGAAGTTACACTCGACAAAGTATGGAGCAATCCGAAAGTCGGAACTCCCGACAACGCCATAAGCATACGATGCAGAAGGCACCAAGAAGACTCGCAAGGTCGGGTCAAATGTCCAAGTCGAAAGCCTAACGTACTTAAGGGTCGAATAAGGCAGACAAAGGACGGTTCGCAGGGTCGGGCCAAACGTCCAAGTCGGAAGTCTAACCAGCCCAAAGGGCAGTTAGACCATGACAAGGACAGTTCGCAATGTCGGACTAACTTGAAGATCTAGTAAGCCTATAAGGCTAAAAAGCCAAGGCAACTAGATCGACCTAAAATCCATGTAGAACCCAAGTGCATTATGAACTAAAGTTAATAAAACACTTGGGGGGCAATATTACATCGATAAGGCAGAAGCAAACAGAGCCAAAGGCTCGACAAGCAAGAAAGCCAAAGACAGTAATAAATGAAAGAGTATATAACAACAAGAAGAGATAGAAGGGGATGAAATTCAAAACAAATTGGGGCCAGGTCGAAATGACCAACCCTGATAAAGTAAATATTCATCCAAATCTGATCAAAGTTGATAAAATTTACAAATAATTACAAGTTGAAGTTCAAGACATCAAAGTTTGAAAGAAACAAGACAACTAAATAGAAGCATCGGGGGTCGGAACAGCATCTTCAGGGGTCGGAGCAGGAGCGATAGCAGCGGAAGTCGTATTATCAGGAGTCGGGCATACTGTGGGACCACCATACTTCTGAGCAAGGGATATACCCTGTTGGAATTCCTCGAAGTACAGGTCATACAGCGCCTCCGAGTCAGGGTCATAGCAGCCAAGCTCTTCAAGCTTGTCGATCTCGACGTCAGGATAGGCCCTCTTCACTTGGTCCACCGCCTTGGTGAATCCTCCAAGTATGGCCGTTTGCATGATTACATCGAGATCGCTACCCAACTCGTCAAACTTCCGATACTCGAGTACCGCGGCGGTCCTTGCTTCCTCAAGTTGCCTAGGGACCTGGTCGAGTTGAGTCTTCAATTGCTCTCTCTCTTCAGCAATAGCCGCTCCTCGCGCCAGTTCCTGCTCGAGAGCCACTTTCACAGCAGCTTCCCTCCCCTCGGCCGCAGCCAGATCTCTCCTCAGCTCGGCAATGACAGCTTCTCGCTCCCTGTTCTCGGTGAAATTTATGGTTTTTATCGCATTATTAGAGAACAATATCTTTCGTATTTTAGTAATTTTTAGAGAAAATTATATGTTTAAGGCGTGAATTTGAATAATGGGTTTAGAAGTGTCAAAAGTGTAATTTGGGCGTTTTTATGTGTTAAATTTATTGAATTATTATTATTTGGGGATGACTACATGTTTTCCATGTTTTATCTATTATGTAGATGCTTAATTGATCCGGACGAGCGTCCGGGAGTGGACCGGCGTCCATGAAGCGTCCGAGTCATATTTTACATACGAGTCTCCAGACGCAAGCTGAACGAGCGTCTGAATCTCCGTCCAAAGAAATAGACGAGCGTCCACCAAAGAAGACGGGCGTCCGGTGCCGACTTAACCCTAGCCGACCTAAAATCCTATAAATAGCAGCGTGTATTAAACCCTAGGGGACATCTCATATACATTATTCCCTCATAACAAACCCTAGCAGCCGCATCATTCAAGGAGGAGAGTCAAAGATGAATCCTTCCATCCCAATGATTATGTCTAACAACATGATTGTTGGCTAAACGCATAGCAGTGGAACAACCGGAGGATATCACATCAACGTCATCACAACCATGATTTGTTAGTTTATCTTTAGTTATGATTTTGAATACGCTGTTTTATTTATCGTTTGAATCCTGATTTATTGGTTAAGAGTTTCATTAGATAGGAATGTCAATGAACCTCTATGTTGTTTGAATTTTTATGGAATTATAATTCAGCAATAGTTTTCTATTTCAATCGATACAATTGATGACGTTTTGAGGAATCATATATCGTTAGTTGGGTATTGCAATTTGGGAACGAATTGTTGATCTTGTTATGAATGTTATTTGTTTTTCTTGGAAAAGTAAACAAACCTTAGAAATTGATCTAAAGGAATTTAGTCGGTTTCGTGATTGATCATACCAATAAAAGCGTATTCGAATCATAAAGCGGTTGTCGATCGTTGAGTGATAGATTCTAGGTGTTCTCTCGTTTCCTTTTATAATTCGAAAACAAAATCGTTTATTTCAACGCTAGTCTTAAGTTTAGTTCATCACAACCTCAATTTTTGCTGTTCGTTTTCTGCATATTTCCAGTTAAATCGTATCTGGACGCCCGTCTGTCTTAGAGGACGCTCGTCCACTCTTGAATATCTCTTGTTTGCTTTGGTTGTTTTAGTTCTTTGTTTTATTTTCTTTCCTTTAGTTTTTAGTTTATTTCTTAGGTTTAGTTTATAGTTAGATTAATCTTAGTTTTAAGTAATTAGTGACATAACCAACTTAGGAGTTATACCTCAATCGATCACTATACGATTCCCTTAGGACGACTCGGCAACACCTTATACTACGTACCTTATACTTGGGGTGTTCCGATAATATAAATTTAAAACACGTTTTTAACGAACAAGTTTTTGGCGCCGTTGCCGGGGATGAGCGATGGTGATGCGAAGGAGCTCAATCGAGGCGATTTAACCTTGCCGAAGAGGAAATTTTAATGGGAAGGCGGGATGAAATCGAATTACGGAGAGAAGCTGCCCATTGGGAGTTGGATGATTGGGAGCAACTTGCGGATGAACTTGAAGAAGAAGAGCTTAAGAAGATGATTGCACATCGCAAAGAAAAAACGGAAGGCGACGGGGAGATCCCTTTTGATGACGTTATTCAATACCTTTACGGGATAACACCCCGGGAAGATGAAGTGTTCTTCGATCAACCGGTCCTCACTCAAAAGAAAGAGGTGGTCCGTTAAAATCGAGTATCGACCAACCACCTGCCGACTTAGAGCCGAAACCACTTCGACGGCGTGCTCATACGTCGAGAAGCCTCTCGACTCATAAAGTGGTGACCAACTAATTGAAAGGCGAGTGGTCACAAATATTATTGTTTTCTCGATGGATATTACGGGTACTTCCGCCAAAAAAGGAAAAGTTAAGGCATAAGCTTCGGGAGGGGCAAAAAAAAAATGTCATATCCAAAGGCAGTTAAGGAGGTACGAGGATTCCTGGGACATGTAGGCTTCTATCGGCGTTTTAAGACATGAAATCGACAAGAGTTAGTGCTTACCACGCGACCCGGCTCTCGGAGGGAAGAGGCCGGGACTGGTCGTCCGGCTTCTTCGACATCGTCGGCCGACATCTACTCGTGCCGGCAAGGTCGAGAGAAGGCTTTGTGACCTTGGCTTTTTTAGCCGGCCTTTGGCCGGTCTCTCACCGGCTCCTCGAGGCCCGACCTCCCGATGCCCTCAACTACGCTATAGGCGCGGTTCTAGGGCAAAGAATTGACGTTTCTTCACTAGCGGTCGTTTTTGCTATGGATAAGTTTCGAAGTTACCTTCTTGGGTCTCGAGTTGTGGTTTGGACGGATCATGCGGCATTACGCAACCGGCTTGCCTCGGCTCTTTCCGACGGATGTTTCTTCACCCCCCGACGGTAAAGTCGATAATGTCCTCTGCTTCGCGTATCGACCGGTGCTCGTGGGTGAGTCCCTCCGACGTAGAAGGCAGAGTCGATTGTGTGACAAGGGTAGTTGTCTCGACACCCTCAGTCGGGTCAACGTGCACGATGCATGAACCAGTCTTTCCTCGGACACCGGAGGAACAACTCTCGACTTTCTGGAGGTGGCGCGGCGTGGCCCGACGGCGACAAGCTAACGACATAAAAGAGCGCCTAGCTTTGTTTCTTTTCTCTTTAAGTAAGCTATTTGCGGAAGCCTTCGGAATAACGACCTTCGAGAATCTGCCCACTGCACAAATGAAAAAGGAGTCAGTATCGTAAACAATAAAGATACAACTTCAAAAAACAATAAGACTTAGCAACAAGATAATAAAGTTTCATACGGTGTTCCCGATCGACAGCAGGAAGGCTTATATACGGTACGGGTCCCGCCTCCTCGAGGCGGGCAAGGCCGTAAAGGAGACTCAGATCTTGTGTAACCACCTCGAATGTGAATCTCTCGAGGGAAAGAGCTTCGTTAGGTGCGGCTTCCCGACCCAGTTTGTCATCCCTTCCTTCTCTCGACCTCCATAAGCCAACATAGGGATTATCCGACCCATGTCGGAGAAAGAAGAACCTAGGCTTCCAATTCCCGTGAGATGAAGGCCCTCTGGACACGAACTCATGACGATTGGCACGCTTCTGAAACGTGTACCACCCTGAGTCTGGCATCGCTGAGATCTTGTGCCACCATCGAAACAAAGGGACAGTAAACCCGATACCCGCGACTCGGCAGGCAATTAGAAAGCCCATCAGAGTCCGGATGGCATTCGGGCCCAGTTGAGATACACCGATCTCATAATGGCGAAGAACAGCCTGGACCGCCGGGCATAGGGGGAACCTTAGCCCCATCAATAACTGGGCCTCATAGACCGTACAGAACCCTTCCGGGGGCTCATCGGCAAATTGATGCTGACCGGAAGGAAGTTGAGCCACCACTTGAGGGCTGGAAAGGTCGTATCTCCGCCGTATTTGGTTAAGATCATCCATAGTAAGGCAAGAAACGCATCCCTTCGGCCCCTTTCCGTCCATTCTGGTGGACAGTTTCTTGGGCTCCCTGATAGTGCCTAAGGGCCCTTGAGGATTTGTGGGTAGAGGTTGATCGGAGGAGGTGGATACTTGTGTTTGCTCACCGGAACGGGACTCCTCTATCCTATCGGAGACTGTTGTACTACTAGACATGGACAGATTTGAGCAAATACGGTAGGAAGAAGAAGGAAAAAGAAAGACGAAATTGCTTACTTGTTTTTATGGGATTGAAGAGGAGAATGAATGGCAGTAGAACCGTCTGGACTCCTCAGCCTCTTTATGCGTTTAAGTTGCCCAAATGATAAATGATAAGACGTGTTTAGGGGGGTTACCAGCAGTTATAACCCCCTAGATATCGCGAAAATCAAGGGCGACGTCATTTATAGCAGAAGACGAAACGTTAGTGCGCTCTGACGTCATAATGAACGGCCACGATTGGCTAGGGAGACAGGTGGCATGCGAAACGGTTACACCATTTCCCGCCCAAGATTTAGTCCAACTCGAAGATGATTTCAAATTGGCAGATCTGACCTCAGACAACGGTAGTCGCCTCTCTCAGGTCTGGGGGGCTTATGACGATACCGGGTTACGCACCTCGATATATCATCATCGAGTGGGTTTCATGGGTTAAATATTTGCCAGGGCACAGGAGCCAGATAAGACATACAAGTCGAACTATCGACTTGGGAGTCATGACACGCATGTCGACCCTCGAGCCTGAAGTATATCTAGGAGCTCGAGGTCACGACTATCGACTTACAGGCAGTGCAGGGCTTGAGTTCCAGGAGTCGATCATCCCGGGTCGGGCAGATCGATATCGAGAACAGAGCCCACACCAGCCACGTTGGCCCAATATCCACAGGATAGCTTGGGCAAGGGGTAAAGCCCAATTAAGGGTAAATACGACAATAGCTATAAACCGACTCATATTAGGGTTAGGTCATGCATTGTCCTTATAAATACAACGTTCCAGGAACTACGTAAGGCTTGATTCCTAGAATAATAACAGGATACGTAGGCACTCTAAGAATCTCACTTAGACCCAGCCGTAAACATACAAAACCCCTTCTTCGTTCTTGGCATTAGGGTTCTTGATTATTCATCAATATCATAACAAAAAGCCCGGATTTTTAAGGTGACTTAATTTGTCATCGTCAATAATATTATTATAATTAAACATTGTATATCAGCAAGCACGTCACTGGAAGCTTCTGTCCTTTTAATATGTCAAGTTTTTTTTCCTTCAAAGATTACGGGTCACTCAAGCATGTCTACAGAACCTTCTTTGTTCTTTAATTCTTTTTTTTATCAAAAATATCTTCCAACTTGCAATTTATTTATTTTCAATCAAACCCAAAAACGATAGATTTACGTCATTTATTTTATATAAAACTAGTGAAACGGGACTCCGTGCAACGCACGGAGTGCCATGCTATAAGTTTTAACTTATTTGACGATATTAAATACGAAGAAATATAGCATGTAACGAACCGCACCCTATCCCAACATTTTTTAACACTCACCTATCAAATCTTACCTCACCATGCCGTACACCACATTATCTTACCACATATTATTTTACCACATTACCCTATATTACGTACTTTATTCAACCTACCAAACTTTACTTAACTTACCTCACATCATCCAACCATACCATCCTACCCTACCATACATCACCGCATTACATCTCATACCTCGTCTCACCTACATTAACACACCCTACCTCTACCTACCTACAAACCTTAACCTACCTCCCAACCTACATATTAATTCACTATCCTAGCTAAGCCTATTACACCCTATTTTATCTCATCACACCCTACCTTACCCTACCCACCACCACATCCTAATCTACCCTACAACTCCCTATCCTACTCTGCCCACCACCCATCTTACTATACCATACCCTTCCCACCACCCATCTTACTATACCCTACCCTTCCTACCACCCTAACCCAACCCACCCCTCACACCTTTTAGGGTGGCATCAAAACATATTCATAGAAGAATAATATAAGTGCGTATGAAATGAATATCCGACACATCTTCGACATCTCCCGACATCGTATGGATACTTTTCGACACTACCGAATAATTTTTTTTTCAATTTCTACTTAAATCAATTTTAACCGAAAAAATAAAGTTATCTTCGACATTATCTGCAACAACACGTTCTATACCCAAAACACGACACGACACGCTTCGATACACCCCGACGCCATATCCAACGGTTGTCGGTTGATCAAATGAATATTAATTAAAATTTTAATTAAAATCTAACACACTATCAACACTCCACGACACAAAATCGACACCTTTCGACACTACTAAACCATTGACCAAAGAAAAAAAAACCGACACACACATATAGAAGTAAAAAAACGAAGACGGAAAAAAATAATCAATACGTAGCACCCCAAAAAACGATGCCCCTAAAAAAACCGGCATAGACACACAATGTAAAATATATATACGCAAAAAAGGAAAAGAACACACACACAAACAAACTATAGTATATTGAAATATCACGTGGTCGTATCGTATTAGGATAAGACCTAAAAAAAAAGAGATCTCGATGGAAAGCAAAATAATATGTAATTAAATTGGAATCGGATACATCTTAAGCACAACACACATAAAAAGATTAAGAATAAATTAAAGTTAATGTTTAGATTAAAAATACAATTGAGTCCTCTAAAATGGAACAATTTAACTCAAACCCTTCACCTCAAAAAAAAAAAAAAAAAAAAAAACTTTTTTCTGGGCTGGGCCGCCCAATGAACAGTAAAAATCAAAAAAAAAAAAAAAGAAAGATTGGGCTGGGCTTTTGGGCCGATGAACAGTAAAATTACGGACCAATAGAAAAAAAAAACAAGTGTCACAATGTAGAACTTTTCCCTTCTTATTAGTATAGGAAGAAATACATAATTAACGATCAACAGAAGAGATGTTTATTTATATTTTTATTTAAAATATGTAATTCGGATAGTTGTGTGTGTATATATATATATATATATATATATATATATATATATATATATATATATATATATATATATATATATATCATCACTACTATATAAGAAAGGAAAAGTTGTTGTTTAGTGACACTTGTTTTTTTTTATTGGTCCGTCATTTTACTGTTCATGGGCGGCTCAGCCCAGCCTAGTTTTTTTTTTTATTTTATAAATTTTTTTTACTGTTCATGGGCAGGCCCAGCCCAGAAATGTTTTTTTTTTTTTTGAGAAGAATTGTTCCATTTTGGAAGACTCAATTGTATCACCTTTTAATGTGTGAATATATGTAGCAAATGTATGACTATTTTCAAAATATAAGGCCACGACTTGTTGCCGACACGATCTTTGTATCATGCCAAAACAATTTTGTTGACGTTTACATGAAATATTATAAATTTTTTAAAATAAATTCATTTCATAAAAAACATATCATTTGTATACGGCGATATGACTATTTTCAAGATATAAGTCAACGACATGTTGCCTACACTATCTTTATATAATGCTTAAAAATGTTTGGTTTGACGATGACATGAAATATTAAAATTCTTGAAATGAATTTTTTTTTTGGTAAAAAAACATATTTTTTTTTTCCTATCCTATCTGAATAAGAAAGGAAAGGGTATGCCACGTGGCACCCTCCCTTTTTTTCTCCCGGCTCCTCACCTGTATAAACCACCAAAAAATCATCTCTTCTACTTTCATTTGTTGCTTTTTGTGTTTCGGCCCTTTTTGTTATTTTGGACCGTCTGGTTTGTAAGGCCTGACATTGTAGAATTAAATTTTTTTTTCATAAAATGAAAATTGACCAGGATGAAATCGGATGGAATGAAATGAAAATCGATAAAACACGTGGTGGTGTGTAAGAGGAAAGTGATGTTAGGTAGGTGGTGGGTGGGTTGGGTTGGGTTGGGGTGGTGGGAAGGGTAGGGTATAATAAGATGGGTGGTGGGCACGGTAGGGTAGGGAGTTGTAGGGTAGAGTAGGATGGGGTGGTGGGTAAGGTAAGGTAGGGTGTGATGAGATAAAATAGGGTGTAATAGGCTTAGCTAGGATAGTGAATTAATATGTAGGTTGGGAGGTAGGTTAAGGTTAGTAGGTAGGTAGAGAGGTAAGGTGCGGTAGGGTGTGCTAATGTAGGTGAGGCGAGGTATGAGATGTAATGCGGTGATGTATGGTAGGGTAGGATGGTATGGTTGTATGATGTGGCGTAAGTTAAGTAAAGTTTGGTAGGTTGAATAATGTACGTAATATACGGTAGTGTGGTAAGATAATATGTGGTAAGATAATGTGCTGTAGGGCATGGTGAGGTAGGATTGGATAGGTGAGTGTTAAAAAATGTTGGGATAGGGTGCGGTTGGGTGATTGACAATGTGTGTAGTAGATAAGAAATAGTGTGTTGACTAGGGTAGAGTTGTGTGGTAGGTTGTGGTATCCGAAGGGAGATCGACGTAAAATGTTTTATTTTTCATTATTGCGCTTAAAAATTACATTCTGAACGGTTCGTTACATGCTACATTTCTTCGTATTTAAAATCGTCAAATAAGTTAAAACTTATAGCATGGGCATTCCGTGCGTTGCACGGAGTCCCGTTTCACTAGTATATATATATATATATATACACATATTGGTTTGGATATTGAGTGATGTGAATATCTTCAACTTGCAATTTTCTTTCTCCATGAAAACCTTCAAAAATCAATCTTTTATGTCACTTATTATCTCATTTCCAAGAAGCAGCCTTTTTATGCCTAACTTTTCAGCCTCCACAAACAACAACAAACCATCTCTTTAAATACCCTCAAAAACCCCCTTCTCTTACATCATCATCAATTTCTCAGAAGAAGAAAAAAAACATAGCTTTTTTAGTGAATAAGTGGGGAATGAAAATGGAAAGGAAAAACAAGAATGAGAAGAAAAAGAAGGGAAATTCATCATCTTCCCTTAAAGTTGTTTACATATCAAGTCCAATGAAAGTGAAGACAACGGCATCAAGATTCAGAGCACTGGTTCAACAACTTACGGGATGAGACAATGATATTACTAGGTCAATGGACATTGTTCAGAATTGCAATAATTTCAATGATTTTGAAGTTCTTCCTCAAAAGGGTAGTACTATGTTGTCTAAATCTTTGAGCCCAGATGAGTATCAGTCTCAAGAATTGCAATACTTTTCGTTACCGGCGGTGGTGGATCGAAACCCTAGGGATTCGCCGTCGAGTTCTGAATCTTTGATTGAACAACAAGAAGTTTTTCGGTAATTGTGAGGCTACTAAAGTTGGATATATCTTTGAGGGGAAATTCTACCCCAAGGAGTCCGTGGTGCACTAATCCACATGGCACACTCCAATTGACTAACTATATCAAATGAAATAAAGGTTTGGAAAGTCCCAGCCTAAAAAGCAACCGAGCCTCTTGTTTAATTTTTGTGTTGTTTTTGTTTGTTTCCTAGGCAAAACTACTACTACTTCTTCTTCTTTTTTTACTTTTTTTTTAAGTGTGTTTCCTTTATATAATTTTTTTTTACGGAGTAACAATTTTGTGTATAAAATTAGTTAGAAAAAAAATGGAGTTCAAAAGATAACTAATTTTTTTATTAAAAGAAAACACTATATTAATAAGAGTAATAACTTTTTCGTTATGAAGTTCCGACATTTTGATCTAGGTATCATGCATCGTAATCGGTGTTTTTCCGACACGACACGCGACCGACATGCCTCCAATACCGGCTGATTAAAATATTATTATATAAAATTTTAATATCCGATACACTTCCGACATGCCATCGATATTTCCCGACACTCCTTAACAAATTTCAATTTTCTTCATAAAAACGTCAACACTTCCTGACATGCCGTCAACACTTCCCGATACATCTTACTTTGTCTAGTTCTTTATTTTTCTTTGAATCTTATTTATATCAACCCAAGGAGTCCGTTGCGGGAAGTTTTGTCGGGAAGTTTTTGCCTAGTATCTCCATATGCACCGAAATGACGGGATGAATGATTTGAACCACACAGTTTGAATCCAGTTGAAAAACAGATGGCCCTTGTGATGCCACACGTGTCTCCACACCGTAAGGAGACATCACCTAAAAATCTTCGGTCCGTGGCACACTCCAATCTTTTTTTTGTTTGTTAGCCGAGTTTTTTTTTTCCTTTTAATGTTCAAACAATGACTCCGTACACAATCAACTAAGATAATAGTACGTTTTTGTGTTTTCTTTTTATAATTTGTTTTTACAGAGTAACAATTTTGTGTATAAAATTAGTTAGAGAAAAAAAAATCGATTTCAAAAGATAACTATTTTATTTATCAAAAGAAAACAATATATTAATAAGGGTTTTTTTCTAAACGTAGTTACTTTCCCATAACGTAAAAGTTACTCAGGAAATATCGACATTTTAATTTAGGTGTCGTGTGTCGTGTCCAACACTTTGCAACCGACATGTATCCAACACATATCGGTTGATTAAAATATTATTATTTAAAATCTAAATATCCGTCACTGTTTGAACATTAAAAGAAAAAAAGTTCTGCCTAACAAAAAAAAGGGATTGGAGTGTGCCACGGACGGGAGATTTTTAGGTGGTGTATTATCACGGTGTGGAGACACGTGTGGCATCACAAGGGTCTTCTGTTTTTAAACTGGATTCAAACTGTGTGGTTCAGATCATTCATCTCGTCACTTCGGTGCATATGGAGATACTAGGCAAAAATTTCCCGCCACGGACTCCTTGGGTTGATATAAATAAGATTCAAAGAAAAATAAAGAACTAGACAAAGTAAGATGTATCGGGAAGTGTTGAAGGCATGTCAAGTATGTCGGATATAAAAAAATCTTTACGTTTTTATAAACAAAATTGAAAAAAATTGTTAAGGAGTGTCGGTGGCATTTCGGAAGTGTATCGGATATTAAAATTTTATATAATAATATTTTAATCAGCCGGTGGTGTTGGAGGCATGTCGGTCGCGTGTAGTGTCGGGAAAAACGCCGGTTACGATGCACGATACCTAGATTAAAATATCGGAACTTCATAACGAAAAATTTATTTTTATGTTATGGGAAAATGAACTCTTATTAAAAAAAATAGTTATCTTTTGAACTCCATTTTTTTTTCCTAACTAATTTTATTCAAAAAATTGTTACACGGTAAAAAAAAATATATAAAGGAAACACACACACCCCCAAAAAAATATATATATAAATAAATAAAGAAGAAGAAGTAGTAGTTCTGCCTAACAAACAAAAAAAAACAAGAAAAAAAAAAGAAAGACGCTCAGTTGCTTTTTAGGCTGGGACTTTCCAAACCTTTATTTCATTTGATATAGTCAGCCAATTGGAGTGTGCCATGTGGGTCAGTGCACCACGGACTCCTTGGGGTAGAATTTCCCATCTTTGAGCCCAGATGAGGATCAGTATCAAGAATTGCAGTATCTTTCTTTGCCGGTGGATGGGGATCAAAACCCTCGGGATTCGCCTACGAGTTCTGAATCTTTGATTGAACAACAAGAATTTTTTGGTAATTGTGAGGCTTTTTTGAGTTCTCAAGAAGTTGAAGATCAGTTTTTGGAGGATGTGTTTTCATCTAGTTTGTTTTTTGAACAATATTCTCAATCTCATTTGCTTGATTGCTATGATGCATTGTAAGAAAGATTTAATATAGATTCTAGTAGAGATCATGTACTTTGTTCTAAGTAGTATATATATATATACTAGTGGGAGGACACCGTGCGCTGCACGGTTGTTGCCCTCGAATGTACTTTTTATGTAGTTGTTATGTAATAGATGGTGCGATGTTTTCTTGATTGTGTGATCAATGATAGTCAAAGTGTTGCCGAACACTGTTGAGTAGATACATTACTTGCTATATTACATTCGTAGATACGTATGTTACTTAGGTTATGTTACAACTGCAGTTAAGTAAATTCAAGTACAAACATGAAGACTTATTGTTTCACTTATTTATTTTACAGGGGGCAGAAGGCTGCATTCTAGCGCAAACCTTAAAAATACTTTAGGAGAGACATAGATTACTAATTACACATTCCATATCTTCGGCTGGTAGGATCTTTTAGTTGGTCTTCAGGTTCAACTTTTTCATTGGGCTTAGAGCTACGTCACTTGGCGACATAGTTTCTGCGTTGATAGTTTCAAACTCCATTTCTTCATCAATGTGGACATTGCTTGGTCTGTTGGGAGTCTTGCCTATAGCAACATTCTTTGGAGATGTGGAAGAGCTTGCATTGTGCATTTCGATATCTGTGGAGAAGACCAAGTGGGAGAGAGTTGAGGTTAGCGTATATTAATGTGGTGGTGTATTCAGAAATAGAAGATGTAATTGGTTTTGTTTTTTGCTTTCTACTATTTTACCTGGCAGTGTCGCGTTGGTTTGGCTCTTTGGTGTAGTGTTCTACGAATTTTTGAAATCTTTCAGAGTCCAATTGCGATGGCATTTTGCATGAAACCAAATCATCCCCGCCTGATCAAGTACCAGTAGCTTCAATGGTTAGTTTGATTTGATGTACCAATCAAAATCATGAACATTTCTACAAATTTATGGAAGGCCAAATTCCAGTCCTGAAAGGCCTTATTAACTACCTGTGATTATGCCCTTATATGAATTTGATTAGAATTCTCAAAGCATGGTCTATCAAATATGCCCATCTGCAAATATCATAAAGAAACAAAATAACTCAATCAAACAGAGATGTATTTCTTTGCTTTAGGTATGCAAAAGAATAATATAGAATTTAGAAAGGTAAAAAAGATTCCCGACAAGCGCGAGCATGAAATCCGATGCTTATATTGGTACTTCAATCGGATAACCAGGTCGTTGATTGTCATATACGATGTTGGAGAAAAAGTTGTTAGCAAGATGGATTAAATCCATGTATTCAAATACCACTTGATCAAATGATATGGCCAAACAGAATAACTATTGCCTCTCTTTTTCCTTTTTCCAAAATGGTGACATGGTTACATCAAACAATGACCTAATGAAATCAATCCATGTCGCGAATAGGAAGATACTGCCGCTAAATTTTCAATAATCAAAGTAATACCTTAGAAGTATCAGAGAATACAAAGAAGGACCTGCAGGGCTAAAAATATGGCTCATTGTTGACTCAAAGATTGAGGATTAACAATGTTCCAATGAAGATATATCACTCGGGGAAATAAAAGATTTGAAAAAGCAAGGTCATTATGGACAATAGTTTTTATTTTTTCAATCGTCGCCAATATTAATTACCAAAGCCAACAATAAGACTAATGTCGATCATAAAACACTAATGCTATTTCGGGCCTATCTATTTTGCTTCAAAAATTGTCATATATGATTCGGTCAGAAGACATAGCAAACATACAACAATGACAAACTGAAATAGCAAAAATTGTAAATAAGGTAATGTCACCCGAAGCACACCTTATTCGCTCGGCTGAAGCTGTACTCAAAGCAAGCTTTCAAAGCTCATCTTCCCTGAACCAACCACCGGCAAGCACGAACACGACGAATCAGAAGTGTTTGATGCAAAATGTTTAGAAAAGCAAACAAAAAAGTTACCAAATAAGAATTGTTGAAATATCGGAATAAAAGATCTAAAAATGAAATTGGTTAACATATGTTACATGAAGATTTAACTGAAAATCCATAGAGTTAGGCAACCGACTGCAAGCTTCAAATTCACATCTGCAAATGATGACAAACAAATATTAGTTGTTCTATTAATAAGGAACAATAGACACCAAATGCAATAAACAAATTAAACTATACTTGTTCCCTTTGATGGGTTAATAATACAACTGCAAAAAGAATCATATTGTTTCAAAGGACAACATAACGACTGAAAAGTTTGGAAAAAAGGAACTTTGCTCCTGTTAAGTGTGAGACAGAAGTGATGAAAGTATCCAGACAGAAAAGAATCGCAACTTCTGGCTTCCATTCCAAAACAGATGCGAAACATACGCTGAAAAAACATAATGTTTAGTAAAAAACTGATACGCGGAAACAGGTGAAAGCAGGACAACAATCATCATTGCAATCACATCACCTACAACCAATTGCTCAAAGATTGGCAAAGCAATAGAAACCTGAATAATAAACACTAAACACAACATACAACATCAATTTAACTTTGAATGTGACAACAAAACACAACTATATTGTACATCGTAGACATCAAACCTCTAGGTTTGCCTTTTTGGGTCCTAGCCATATGTAGTGTTGTTTGTCTCCTCTGCCTTCACTCATGACCTTGAGGATTTGATTTGAGTCCCTGTTGATAGCAGAAATGGAGGAAACAAACACATTTTTAAATACTCACTCATCCATATGATAATTAATGGACATAATATCCAAGCTGAATGCAAGAAATGTTTATTTCTTACAATGTACAACGTTGGTCTTGAAGGCCTCCGTCTCCTACACATCAATCACCACATAATAAAATCAAAATTTGAATCCAATTAAAGAATGCTTAAAAAAAACATGAGAGATCCATGCTTACCCAAGAAGTGATTCTTAAATCCCAAAGACAACCCGTTACATGCATCAAACTCGGTAAATGGTAAAACATACACTCTTGTATGCGCAATTCTTGATTGCCTATCCACGACAAGCAAAAGATACTAAAGAGGAGTGAGTATTTAAAGACACCCCTATTTTGAAAATGCTCAAATCTAGCATGGTTTACTTGAATTTGGTACTGATTCTAATAAACTTCTCAGTTCTCATGGACCATGGTTGAAGAATTTGAAACTTTTTCATTAGATCATTTGTCATAAATCATTAGAAGTTGTCTTTATCTACTTCAAAATCAGTCTTCATCAGCAAAAGATTTATGAAATCATGAATTCCTTGAATCTTCCAAAAGAAACAGAAACTCTGTACTTAAAATTAACACAAAATACAGAATCATGCACAGTGCAAAAAGCAGGTAGAGAGGAAGGGAGAAAGGAAACTGAGTCAGAGCAACACATAAACCAAATACAATTGGTATGCTTCAAAAACATTTCTTCCAAGACGCAAATAAAACAAAAGAAATACAAATCAAAGCTGCCTATTCAATCCCTAGCTGTAACCCAAAGAAATTCAAACGGGCAATTCGTTTCCTGCAGTGATTACTAATCCATAGATAGACCCAGATTAGGTCCGAATTTTAAATGGAATCACACAATAAGGAATGAAGAAGACCAAAACCTGATTCATACACGGATGGCTTGTAAATTTTCTTCTTGGAACCCAAATCCAGAGGCCACCGTTTGTTCAAGTATATCATCAACGAAGGAGTGCTGATCTGTAATTCACAGCAACGTGACCATTGCTTGAGATGCCACGAAGAACACACCGATTGAAGAGAAGAGAGGGAGAAACCACCCCGGCAACCCACGTAGACAGAGCAGAAGCAAATGGAAACTTTTACTGATGTGAACTGATCTACAGCAGACACGTACACACAGGAGAAGATGAATTGTCATAGGCTAATCAAGATAAGAACAAGGCAGGGGTAAAATAGAAGAACAAAGAAGTGGCAGAGACCAAGATTGAAAAGACAAAATATAATGGGGGACCTGGGAAGTAAATAAAAAGGGAAACGTCAAGACAGAGGGACGACGAAAGATCGCCAATTAACTCTAAATTCAGGAATTAGAGCACTCGAATTTGATTGCTTTGATGCAACCAACAAAACAACACACAACAATCCCAGGAATAATACTCTTTCCATGCCACCAGAAGAAACATAACAAAATCAGGGAGAAAAAAACATCTACTTGAAATTAAATCACTCGATTAACTATTAAATTTATTTTTTGGACTACCATTTCCCCAAAGCAGTGAATCAATCCTCATCGTCAGAACACCTTGCTATATGATACCGAAATTAAAAGTTGAAATCATAGAAAAATCAAATAAGCCAAATTCAGAAACAAAAGTACCTTTTTACCATCATTAAGAAGAAAATGATGATCACTGAGGTAGAGAAAAAGCTCCTTCTTAGACGAAAACAACCGGACCACCTCCAGGTTTGCGGTTGATCGTCCTCTCTGAAAGCCCTCCTTATCGCCTCTTCTTCTGACTCTCGTCTCGTCCTTTCCTCCTCCTTTTGTTCTTCTACTCCGCCTTCGATCTCTTCCTAATCTATATCAACAGATAGGTCAAGAATTATGATTTAGTTCCATATTTACACCTCAATGTTTGCAATTAACCACGATATACCATTCAAAAGAAAAGGAAAGAAATAATCAATTAATTAAATACCATGAATTCAGAATCTCCAGATGAAGCAACCGAAAAGGCATACACACACGAACACCCGCAAAAATCTGAGATTGAAAAAGACATACAGAAGAAGAAGAAGAGAAAGCGGATGAAATACCTGACGGAAAATGGTTTGCCAGAAAAACCACCTTAATAGCCGCAGACACAGACGCGAGATGCAATGACAAATAAAACCATAAGCCCCACCCAGATCTTCTACCTTTCAGTGGATTCCCTTAGTGGAGATGAAGAACGATCAGAGGGGAAGAGGGGCGGTGGTGGAGAGTGGGACGGCATGTAAGCAAATTGAGGATTGTAACTCCAGAATCCCAGCACGTGTAAAGAGAATAGTACACGCAGAGACATAGAGGACGCCCACGTGTGTTGGGAGTGTATACAACACAAAATGACAGCGAATCATGTATCACACGACGCCGTTTTTCCTGTCTAGTTAAAAAGAAAAAAAAAGGGGAAGAAAGACGACAAAATAGTCAACATCTTTTCCGTAAATAATACAATGCATAGGAAATTGAAGATATATATATATATATATATATATATATATATATATATATATATACTCAACTCAATTGTTTAATTTTAGTTTTTTGGGAGCTCTTTTTTACCCTTTTTCTTCTGAATTCCGTAGTTTGATTCAAATGGTTACTGATATGAGGATGTGTTGGAAGCTAGATTCGTCCTTTAAGAGGGCGAATGCTAAATTTTCTTGATGACTATAACGTGTTAAAGAGCTATAAACCAAATCGAACCTTTGAGTAAGAGTTCAGTAAACAATTAGAGGTCGTCAACGGATGTAATCGGGTAATGGTTCGGATTCCGGAGGGTCCTAACTGATAAGGCCTTAAAAAAATGTTCTAAATTTTGAAATTGCTTTGAAGGAAACCTAAGAACGAGGCAAGACATCAAATGCATCAGAAGAAACTGAACAAGAACAACTGGACTTTCATCAAACACTTTTTATAAATAAATAATAAAAAAACAGTTAAATTAGTTAGTTTGTTAAACTAACAGTAAAAAGGTTGTTTGTTGTCACTATATAACTATAAGTCGGGAAATTTTTGGCTGGTGTTTATGCATAGTGCAGATACGCTTAATTTGTTGGAAAAGGTGTATCGTGTGTGGAGTGATTTACGAAACAGATCCGTATTTTTACGGAAATAGTTACCGAAAATAAAATCAGAAATTAAATAAGACAAAAGAATTTTTTTGTTATTAAACAGATCTAACAAAATAACTATTACAGTATAGATCTGACTCGAAAAAAACTAAGGAAATAAAGTACAATGCATAAATAAAGGACCAGAGATCAACCCGAGGCAAGTATGTTACTCTTTCTTTAAGACAAATTGCTCTGGTATGGTGCCCACGGTAGTAGCAGCTACCTCCCAAGATACAACGGTTTACGTCTCGAATTGAGAGGCAATTTAACAATCCAAGCTCCGGCGAACTTACAGAGTTCTCCGACTTCTCTTCGACTCAAGATCTAGAACTATATGAGAGACACATTGTAGTGGAAGACACAAGAGAAAAACAGATGATCTAACCTTCATCCACGAGGTTCTTTATATAGTGGATATGAAGAGTTAATGCTCGAATCTGATTGGCCGGACGACCTCATTAAGTCGGCTAACTTTTCCCCTTGGAAAAGTAATGGCTGAATCTTGCTTAAACACGTTGGTTAAGCTCCTTAGCCTACTTAATCCTTGCTTCTGATTGGTCGAATGATGTGTCTGTAACGCAAATTTCATGTTAATCCCTGAAAATGACAAAGAAAACACAAAATTGTAACAAATCGAATTTTATTAATTTATAAAATAAAAAGCGGTTACAATCTCTTGAATCCTTTGATTCTCCTCTTTAATTGTTGACAATTATTGGACTCCCGGATTTAGCGGAAGATCTTGAATTTGGTTGATTTCCTCCAGATATGGCGGAAGATTTTGACTTTGTGGCTGACTACCCCCGAATGTGGCGGAAGAAATAGACCTTGGTTGATTCCTCCCGAGTATGGCTGAAGATTTGAATTTGTGGTTGTACTCTCCCGGATATGGCGGAAGATCTTGACTTTGTGGTTGATTCCTCCCGAATATGGCGGAAGAATGTTTGATTTGGGTAGAGATTTGAGGCAATGCTTTGACTCACCTTCGCCCTCCTGATTAGGTTGGAAGATCCTCGAAGTTGGTTGAAGAACTCCGGATTTCTTGGTGGATGATCTTCAAGTGATGTTGAAGAACGCCGGATTTGATGGAGAATCCTCAAAGATTGAAGAACACTTGAATGCTCCTTGTGCTCCCTAGATCCCCTCCTTCTTGGTGCTTGAATGCTTGAATGGAGTGCTTGATGCTTCCTCTCCAATCTTGAATCCTTGTGTACTTCCGTCTTCTGTGTTAATGCTCTGTGTTTCTGTGTTTCTGTGTGTTTGCCAATGACCAAGGTCTCTCTTATTTATAGTGCTAGATGAGTGCCTTGGAAGTAATTCGCATTTAATGCTTTCACACTCATTTAATGTGTTCACACTCTGATTGATTCCCATAATATGCGCATTTAATGCGTCCAGACTCTCCTGATTGGTACTAGCAATTTGTACACAATCTCCGCATTTATAATAAATCAATAAAATCTCCTAATTAAATGATTTTAAGAGATTTTTATGATTTATTGATTTTTATATTATCTACCAATATTTATTGTTGGAAATAATATAAAATACCTAGATTTTATTGCATGTGTAGTATGTGATAAATATAATATGTCACATATATATTTTATATATCTACATAGCCATTTAATTATAAATAATTAAATCTCTAAATTTCTAAGAGATTTTAATTAGTCATTTATTTTACATTATTCCCTAATATATATATTTTATGGAAATAATATAAAATAAATTTAAGTTAGGACAAATGTATTATGTGACATAATTGATGTGCCACGTAAAATATTTGTATCTACAAATGCCCCCTCGAGATTTGTTGTTGAAGGTAAAAATTTTACCGCAACGACGAGTCTCGACACAAACGTTTTTTTTTTGGATAATGAGCAGCACACCTTTTTTTATTATCTTCTCTCCTTTTCTTTCTTTTCTTTTTTTTTCTTTCTTTTTTTTTTCCTACGTTGACACAGTAAAAGAAAAAGGAAACCAACCCTTTTCTTTAAGTCGGCTGCGCCTCTTCTTCTTCTTTTTTTTTTTTTTTTTTTTGTTTTGTTAAACCAATCACAATTAGGCAAATTTTGTCCCACATTGCTAAGAAGAGACTTGATTCTTTCCATCTTCTCCAATATAAAGAAACATTCACCTCCTTTTCAACCACACCAATTCTTCTTCAACTCAAAGGAGTCAAAGAAACTTAGAGTTTCAGGCATTCCTCTTCTTTAGTTGGCTAACTGGCCATGTCGACTGCTGATTAGAAGCCGATTGACTTTCGTCTTTCTCGTCGGCAGTTGACTAAAAGTCAAATATTTTTTTTTGTCTTGTTTTTTTTTTTTTTTTTTTTTGGTTTAATTATTTTTCCTTGCATTGCAGGGTAACTGGAGGCCGTTTCGTGGGCGTGAGTGGGATACAAGCGGCTGGTTGAGAGCGCGAGTGGGGTACTTTGTGACACCACCCTGCGTTGAAGATCCAGAGAGATTCAGCCGGTCGAGGACGCGAGTGGGGTAGTTGGTTGCTCCACCCTGCGTAGCACACCCAGGCGATCGAGACGCGAGTGGGGTACTTAGTGACACCACCCTGCGTTGAAGATCCAGAGAGATTTTCAGCCGGTCGAGGACGCGAGTGGGGTAGTTGGTTGCTCCACCCTGCGTAGCACATCCGGAGACGCGAGGTTCAAGACGCGAGTGGGGTAGTTAGTGACACCACCTTGCGTAACAGATCCAGTCATCCAGCTAGTCAAGGACGCGAGTGAGGTACTTTGTGACACCACCCTGCGTTGAAGATCCAGACATTCAGATGGCAATATTCGAGGAGATTACGCGAGACGGAGAGAGATATCTCGTTGTGCTTCATCATGCTCATGCCGCTATAGAGACTGGGATCAAGCTCCGGATATGTCCTTCTATCGCGTTTGATGTTCCGCCTTCCCACGATATCACAGCATCACCGCTTTCCACCGAGCATAGACTTTCACGGGGTGAATCAGTCCACAAGTTGATTTCTTCTATACACACTCAGAGCCCTCGCCAACACACCTTTGTGACTCTTGGGCGATGCATCATTAATGGGGAGGTACAGTGGGGTCCTCAACATACGACACAAGGAGCATTTGGATATGTTGAACGTTACTGGGAGTGGCTTGAGGATGTTCTTTCCCGCAGTGGTGAGGCGCTTAAGAAGAGTCTCATGTTTGACGCTTTATATGCATCCTTGTTCACCTACACTCGGAATAAGAACGTTGTTCGTGCCTTCTGCGAAGCTTGGTGCCCGGAGACCAACACTTTGCATACTGATGCTGGGGAAGTGTCCATCTCATTGATGGACTTGTGGAAGATTGGTGGCCTCCCTATCGCTGGAGGTTGTTATGATGAGATCATCCCAAGCTTACAGGAGCTAACATGACCCAATGCTCGTCCTTTGAGGACTCTCCCTAAGAGTTGTCAATACTTGTTTGCAGCTTTTCTCCGTTGCTTGGGTGGCGAGTATGACATCTACAACCCCTAACTTCCCGTTGTTGCATGGATTAATTTCTGGTGTCGCCTGCCTTTGAAGCATCCCAAGCCTACTACGACGTCAGCAAAAGGAGTGAACCGGCCAAGTAAGACATATAATCCAGATGGAGTCATTCCAGACAAGCCACGACCAAGGTCACCCCAAGATGAAACTCCCTTTCTCGAGCTTGGAGTAGACGAGGAGATAAAAGACGAGACCTACTTGGCGGCTCTTGTTGCATGTTGGCTATGTTTGTTTGTCCTTCCGACCAGTGGCTCCTTCATCAGACCTTCCACATTCAAAATGGCGAGCCTGATTGCTTCTGGAATGAGGTTATCCCTTGCTGCCCCCGTGACAGACCTAAACCTAACCTTGGAAACGGCGCCAGAAAGCTGACGGACATTACCTGGGCTATACAGATCCTAACCGGCAGTGTACCGGGTCAAATTGTAGTGCTAGTCTGGTGAGTCGGTCGTATTCCTCGGGAAAACATGGTAATCCTTTTAAGTGGGGTTAAACACCAAGAAGCTATTATTAACTCGATCTAAGTCGCGGTTTATCATTTTCCTCGGGTTAGATTATGTTAGTAGTTAGATTGTTAGTAGTGCATAAAGTAAAATAAGTAAATAAATACTAATATAATATATATATTTTTGGAATCTAGCCAAGAATTATGTCACTGAATCAATATATCTTTTTAGTAGAAATAAATGAGACAGATCTTTTCCTTGTTGCAAGGAGGTCAATTATAAATGAAACGGTGTACTCCTAAGCTAGACAACTCCTCCTCACACGAGCGTATGAAATTGTCATATGTCCATTGCATCGATCCAAGGTCCACAATCGTTACGGTTTTTCGAACAGTGTCCCGAGTACAAATCTACCTTTAGATAAAAAGGAGTCATTCCGTTCGTCAAACGGTCAATTTTATTTAAAAGGCTCCGGTTGTCAAGGCCGGACGATTCAACTTTCCGGTTTAAGTTTCAATTAAACCGATGATTTAACATTATTACGATCTCGAGTACAAATGTCAATAAATTTATTTTTCCCAGACAAATCTGCCCCCGGGTAGGAAATAGGATTCCGTTTGTTAGACAAACGGCCATTTTTACCCTCCGGTCTTTCAATTTTAACGTTTCATTAAGCGCAGAAAGAAAGAGATTCATCATAATTGATTTTAATCATTATTACCAGAGTCGATCATTCATTTTACCAAAAGATTAACTAATTCGATTCATATCTTGGCTAGATATATTTTTAGTTTAATATCATATATAAATAGAAATAGAAATAATAAACATAACAATTTTAGAATATATTACCGGTTATGACTATCGAATCGGGGTCGTTTCCACCGGATCTAACATGCCAAAGCTTCGAAATCAACAATCTTCGATAATTATTCCGCCATTACAACGATACTATAACCATTTTATTTATATATGTGAAAAACATATATACATACATACGTAGACATATATATGTATATACGGGCCCCGAAAAGAAAATTAAAAGAGAAACGAGATGAAAACGAGATCTAGATCTATATATATATATATCACATATATATTCATACATAGAATATATATATATATACATGATCTACAAAATAAAAAACAAAAAGAAGAGAGGGTCGGCCTAAGGCCAAGAAGAGGGGAAGAAATGGGGAAAAGATTTGAGAAGAGAAGGGGCAAAGTCTCTGTTTCATGAATGCATCCTTATATAGACTAAAATTGAAGTGCCGGATCGATCCGGCTTTTCACCGGATTGATCCGGCCTTTTCTTTTAAATTCGTATCTTCTGCGTCTGACTTTAATCTTCAGTTTCGTTCCGTCGGTAAATTTTAATTTTTCTGCACGATCACATAGAAACGAACCACGAGCAAATCGACACCAAAAGTTTTAACGAGAAAATCCTTGGGCTCCAAGTATCGGACATAACTCTCGTCTCGTTATTCGGTATTCGATTCGCTTCCGCTTCCGCAATAAATCTTATCTTTTGTACCGAACACAAAGAAACGAACCACGAGTAATTCGACAATAAAAGTCCAAAAGCACGATTTGCACCGTGGGAATTTATTTTTATTAATATAAATAAAATACAATAAAAATACCATAATTTATATAAAAATTACTACTTTCAAAGATCTACAACTTTCATGAAGGACTCTTCTTCGTAAAATGTCGTTTTGATGAGCCATTTGTTCGTCGAAGATATAATTCGTTAGTGGTATCACTAACCAATCGAGCCACTTGACCACTTAAGTTAGTGGCACACGCTTATATCCCTAAAAATACCTCTTTTAGGCCTCAAAACGTGTCGTCACTCGGGGTTTTGGTCATCCTAAAGTTCTGCAATAAATTACCAAAATACCAAGCGTAGATCCGATACGACACTCCGGTTACTAAACCGGTACAAAACTTATAAAAACTTATAAAAATACGATAATTTATATAATAACTACTACTTACACATTTGAATAAAACTTAGTATTTTTGACTTGATTTGATACAATAATGCTCAAAATGGTATCAATATTGGGGTAAAATATCATAAAAACGATCATAAATTTATCTCTCATCACAACCCCCTACTTAGCTTTTGGTCGTCCTCGATCAAAACAAGCGATAAAACAAAATGAATAAGAGATAAATTCATGAAGATAGAAGGTATAAGGAACAACCGGATAATACAACCGTTAGAATTACAACCAGGCGTTAACCTCAATATAAATGTATAACAGAGTGTGTGTGTGACAAGCCTTTTCAATTTCCACTATCCTCTCTTGAATAAATCAAGCAAAACACACAAATATCCATTCAGACAGCCCTAATGACTTTCCTAGGTATAGTAGTAACAGTTCCTCACAAAGTTCTCCCGTGTACTTATTAGGATAATCCCTAAAGCATATCATTCAGTTTATACTGGGGATAGTCAGAAGATAACTAAGTTTTCAACCACGCTTAATTTTTTTTTTTTTTCTTTTTATTTTGATGAACTTAATTTCACATGTGTAGCATATGCCTTCATTCCCAGCAATAGGACGTTTCGTGATAACACCCTAGCTGGACTACTATCATCAGGCAGTCGGGAGCTTTTAAACCTCATAGTGATATAGGACGTTTCGTGATAACGCCCTACTGCACTCAAATCATTGGTAGCTACAACCAACATATAGATAGTTCATCTTTATTTATTTTTTTTTTTTTTTTTTTTCCATAAACTTAACTTATATCCTTTCTATCACATTCAAACCTTCAGATATTCACAGTACACGTTCAAAAGTTAGGTACTAAGTTACTGCTATTATCTAGAATAACCACTAGGATACTAAATGGATACTGTTTAAAATTTTCTGCTTCAATATCAAAGGCTTACGTGAACAATGAATTCATGTTACACAAATATATTTGGAATTACGATGCACTTACGGTTCACATTGGTTATACACATCCAAATTGATCATTATATCTTCAAATCCATGAAATATATACCTTATACAATTTATTTTAATCAACTAAATAATGCTCGAAAAAGATCGAAAACTAAGAGATTTATTGATACAAAATAAACATTAATTCCATTGCTAGACCAACGACTCCACTCCCCACTTACGAACTTACATTGTCCTCAATGTAAAGTGAGTGTAAATAAGTTGTTGGGAAAGCAATGGTGCACTAAAACAAGTCAAAACAAATACTCGGATGATATCAAAGGGTGGGTGGGTGGGTCAAAGTTATGACCGTTGTGTGTGCAAATAAAATAAAAGTATGTGGAGTGTGACAGTGTAATGCAAAAGGGTAGATAAACACACCACATATACTTTTATTGATTTAAAACACACAATATTCCACAAAGTAGTTGAACTAATACATGTCACACATTATTTGAAATTTAAAACGAGACTAGATCATGATATGAAATGTATGTGAAAAGTATTAACTCGAGTCTTTTATACCCGGATCCTCAAGGGTTATTTCAAATTGTTCTAACAACTAAGTCCAAGAAATGATGCATTTGAATTTTCTCTTTGTTATCCATCAGGATTTTCGGATAACCACCTAATCGTTCCCTTTATAATGACATTCAAACATTCATCCTAAGACTTGGTGAAACAAAATGAAAATCAATCCGAAGTATTACCAAAGTATCATCCAAAGTATGAGTAATTATTATATTTAACATTTTTACGGGCTGCCTCCCGGTAGCGCTTTTGGTTAACGTCGTTTGCTCGACCAAAATGATAAGGATTAACTAATATAATATACTAAACAAAACGGGATACTTCTAAAAATTACTCACAAAAGCACGTAACAATTAAGCACATAATCCACTAAAAATAAATGCTTAAGGAGTAAAAAGGAAGGATAGTACCCGTCATTGACTACATTTATAGTCTATAGCCGGACTTTACCGTGCTTCGCTTTTAAGGCACCGGTGGTGGGTCATCCTCACGCATACGCATCCGTCTTCAATACCGGTTTCCAACATATGTTAGACAATTTCCACCAATCCAACGATTCTTGACCTTTTCCTTTGATTTTCGAGCTTTCGGTTTACGAGCTTTCACATTATTGCTTTGAAGTCATCTTCTTCAATTACCTGCGTGTTAGTACAATCCACAACAAAAAACACAAAGTGTCACACAAGAACTAGATTCTAGTGTAATGTATGGATATTTCAATGAATTGTAAATGTTGAAGATAACGCGCTCATCATTCACTCCCAAACTAAGCTCTCCCTTACAAACATCGATGAAAGGGATATTAATATTTAAGCACCGAAAAGTGTCGAGAAAACATGCATACTTCTCATCGTTAAACGAAGATGGTAAAGCTTCCTTGAATGATTGTGCCTTTTGAAGACATAGTGTGTCATCATTCAGTACCTTTTTCTTCAAAATATGCAGTGGATGTGGTGATGCCCTTCCAGGTTGAACCGATGTGAATTTAGGTTGAGCCGGATAAGGTTCGGTTTGAAATGGCCCTTTAGATTCCATATTCTTCTTATATTTACCATCTAAATCATCATCTACTTCATTAATTCTCATGTTTTCTAATCCATTACTTCCACAGATCCTTCCACTTCTGGTAATAACAGCATTTACCCCACTCAGATTTCTTTCGATATTACTTGGCAATCCTTCTGAGGGTTTACTGTTTTTACGTTCTACTTCTCTACTCAAGTGATATTCCAGATTCCTCAATGAAGCTTCTATAATTCTTATTCTGGTATCATGTCCACTTATAGATGTTTTCAACGTACTCATATCCTTAGTGACTGTACCTATAGAAGTCATCATAATTTCCATATTTTGAGCTTGAGTTGACATCATACCCATCAGATTTTCGATTAATTTCTCCCATTTATCAACTCCTTCAAGTTGAGTTGAACTTTGGGTGACTGGTATGCTTTGAGTGGTATATTGTGGATACGATCTAGGTAATGATTGTAGATTTTGATTCGAGGTATCTCTTTGATAAACTTGATTATTATATGGATTCTTATATTGAACTGGATACGGTGGTTGTCCTTGCTTACTAGGGGTTTCATACCAATGAAAAGTAGGGTGATCTCTTCTAAAAGCATTAAACGAGTTTGAATATGCATTGTTCAAATTCCTATGCTGTAAAAAACTCACCTTTTCCCTTGAATATCCTTTTGGTTCTTCCATCCCTAATGACACATTATCATGATTTGAGTAGTCATTTGGTATGATATTTTCTGAGTTTATAGTTTTACTTGCTAATAAGCCGTCAAATTTCCTACTCAAATTCTCCAAGTGTGCTAGAACTTCCGTATTCGATGTATATTCTCCCGCAAAGCTACTTTTCTTGTGCTAGAACCGGTTTCCCACATACGATTATTTTTGGAAATCTTTTCTATAGCATCGTAAACTATTTGGGCTTCACTCATTATTAACGAACCACCACATGCATGATCTACATCTGCACGTGAGT
The DNA here is from genome assembly GCA_036785695.1 of Gentiana straminea. Taxonomy (NCBI): domain Eukaryota; kingdom Viridiplantae; phylum Streptophyta; class Magnoliopsida; order Gentianales; family Gentianaceae; genus Gentiana; species Gentiana straminea. Next base: position 3,661,787 of record JAVUPR010000224.1, on the reverse strand, counting down.
CTTTCCTTAATTTACGACGTAAAAGTTGGATTTGCATATCTAAGGAATAACCATGATCGGGACAAGCTCTTAATAATTTTTTAAATCTTTCCCAAGCATTCCCAAGCATTTCTTCGATCCTTGTTTAAAGTTGGCAATTTCGACTATTAATTCCAATTTTCTACCAGGAGTAAAATATTGCTTTAAGAACTCGGTTTGAATATCCTCCCAACTAGTCAATGAATGATGTGGAAGTGACAAAAACCAATCTCGTGCTCTTCCTTTTAAAGAAAAAGGAAACATAGACATCCTCGTTAATTCCCGATGAGCACCATGACTTTTGGCTGTATTACACAATTCTTCGAAAAGATAGAGGTGATGATGTGGATCCTCATCATCCTCTCCTAAAAATTGGGCTCTTGTGTCAATTAAACCAAAAAGATGAGATTTATTTCGAAATTATTTGCTCCTTTATTGGGTAAACGAATTGGATTATTAATCCGGTACCTTCTTACGGTCCGATCACATATAGGTCTCGGTTAGGCCGGTTTCGATTATTACGATTATGCTTATTCCGATTCTGATTATTTCTATTATTCTGATTCTGTTTATTAGGTTGAGGTAAATTCTGATTAAGGTTTTGGCCATACCCTTGAGCATGAGCAATCCCTTGTTCAGGTGTTTCACCAACGGTTTCGACCATTTTCGTAACTCGATTTGACAATTCTTGTGGAATCGAAAATATCGAATAGAAAATAACACGAAATCGATAAAAAAACCACATTTTTTTTTCTCTCGGTAATTACCGAGTCCACTCGATATTTACCGAGTTTTTTTTTTTTTTTTTTTTTTTTTTTTTTTTTTTTTTTTTTTTTTTTCTCTCTCTCTCGGTAATTACCGAAGCCACTCGGTATTTATCGAGTATTTTTATAAAAAAATTGATATCTTACCAAATAGGTAGGTACCAATGAAAATAAAAATACAAATGAGATTGAGAAATGTATTGACTTATCCTCGGTCATTATGACCACGTTTACTTTCTACTATCGAAAATAGAAAATAACTCGAATTTAATAGAAGAAGAAAATTGGTAACTAAAAGAAGGTAGATACCAACGGAAAATAAAAATAGAAATGTGATAAGAAGAGTGTTGACTTATCCTCGAGAATTTTGAGCTAATACAAGTAGTAACCCTAGACACAAAGAAAGAAATTAGCGACGTTTTCCCCGGCAACGGCGCCAAAATGCCGACGGACCTAAACCTAACCTTGGAAACGGCGCCGAAAGCCGACGGACATTACCTATCGATCCGGCAAACCGGCGTGTACCGGGTCAAATTGTAGTGCTAGTCACGGTGAGTCGTCCGTATTCCTCGGGAAAACATGGTAATTCTTTTAAGTGGGGTTAAACACCAAGAAGCTATTATTAACTCGATCTAAGTCGCGGGTTTATCATTTTCCTCGGGTTAGATTATGTTAGTAGTTAGATTGTTAGTAGTGCATAAAGTAAAATAAGTAAATAAATACTAATATAATATATATATATTTTTGGAATCTAGCCAAGAATACGTTTCTTGAATCAATATCTTTTAGTAGAAATAAATGAGACGATCTTTTCCTTGATACAAGGAGGTAAATTATATATGAATCGGTGTACTCCTAAGCTAGACAACTCCTCCTCACACGAGCGTATGAAATTGTCATATGTCCATTGCATCGGTCCAAGGTCCACAACTCGTTACGGTTTTTCGAACAGGTCCCGAGTACAAATCTACCTTTAGATAAAAAGGAGTCATTCCGTTCGTCAAACGGTCAATTTTATTTAAAAGGCTCCGGTTGTCAAAGCCGGACGATTCAACTTTCCGGTTTAAGTTTCAATTAAACCGATGATTTAACATTATTACGATCTCGAGTACAAATGTCAATAAGATTTGTCTTTCTAGACAAATCGCCCCCGGGTAGGAAATCGGATTCCGTTGTCACGTTTTCACTCGGCCAATTTTACCCTCCGGTCTTTCAATTTTAACGTTTCATTAAGCGCGAAAAGAAAGAGATTCATCATAATTGATTTTAATCATTATTACCGAGTCGATCATTCATTTTACCAAAAGATTAACTAATTCGATTCATATCTTGGCTAGATATATTTTTAGTTTAATATCATATATAAATAGAAATAGAAATAATAAACATAACAATTTTAGAATATATTACCGGTTATGACTATCGAATCGGGGTCGTTTCCACCGGATCTAACATGCCAAAGCTTCGAAATCAACAATCTTCGATAATTATTCCGCCATTACAACGATACTATAACCATTTTATTTATATATGTGAAAAACATATATACATACATACGTAGACATATATATGTATATACGGGCCCCGAAAAGAAAATTAAAAGAGAAACGAGATGAAAACGAGATCTAGATCTATATATATATATATCACATATATATTCATACATAGAATATATATATATATACATGATCTACAAAATAAAATAAAAAACAAAAAGAAGAGAGGGTCGGCCTAAGGCCAAGAAGAGGGGAAGAAATGGGGAAAAGATTTGAGAAGAGAAGGGGCAAAGTCTCTGTTTCATGAATGCATCCTTATATAGACTAAAATTGAAGTGCCGGATCGATCCGGCTTTTCACCGGATTGATCCGGCCTTTTCTTTTAAATTCGTATCTTCTGCGTCTGACTTCAATCTTCAGTTTCGTTCCGTCAGTAAATTTTAATTTTTCTGCACGATCACATAGAAACGAACCACAGGCAAATCTGACACCAAAAGTTTTAACAGAAAATCCTTGGGCTCCAAGTATCAGACATAACTCTCGTCTCGTTATTCAGTATTCAGTTCGCTTCCGCAATAAATCTTATCTTTTGTACCCGAACACAAAGAAACGAACCACGAGTAATTCGACAATAAAAGTCCAAAAGCACGATTTGCACTGTGGGAATTTATTTTTATTAATATAAATAAAATACAATAAAAATACCATAATTTATATAAAAATTACTACTTTCAAAGATCTACAACTTTCATGAAGGACTCTTCTTCGAAAATGTCGTTTTGATGAGCCATTCGTTCGTCGAAGATATAATTCGATTAGTCCACTAATACGAATCGACCGAGCCACTTGACCACTTAAGTTAGTGGCACACTCTTATATCCCTAAAAATACCTCTTTTTTAGGCCTCAAAACGTGTCGTCACTCGGGGTTTTGGTCATCCTAAAGTTCTGCAATAAATTACCAAAATACCAAGCGTAGATCCGATACGACACTCCGGTTACTAAACCGGTACAAAACTTATAAAAACTTATAAAAATACGATAATTTATATAATAACTACTACTTATATATTTGAATAAAACTTAGTATTTTTGACTTGATTTGATACAATAATGCTCAAAATGGTATCAATATTGGGGTAAAATGTCGTAAAAATGATCATAAATTTATCTCTCATCACCCCGTGCTTGGTTTTATGACCCGTTACTCGGGAGAAGGAGGATCGAAGGCTTTTGATGACTATGCCGCTAGGGAGCTCATCCATAGAGGTCGTGACATTGATTGGAGCGCGACTGCCGCTAGTAGAAGCCGCACGGAGATCAAAGAGAATGATGGGAAACTATATCTCCGAGAGAAGACATTTTTTCTTGCTTTGCCCGCTCGAGCTTTATGGTGTTGCATCGGAATGGTGCGTGTTGGGTCGAGCCATACGGTCCTTGTAGGTTTGCACGTCAATTTGGGTTTTACCGTACCATTCCGAAGGAACTTGCGGCCGACCTTCGATCCACCCACATACGGTCGGCTAGCATTCGTGGAGAAAATTCATCGATCTTCGAGTTGTTCCAAGCTAGCATTTCCATCCCGCCCAAGCGAAACGAACACCATGTTTCTTCGATTTTCGAGCGTGGTGGCTGAAAGTGCATGGTACATATTTGATTGATGGAAGGGCTTCGTTCTTGGAGACGACGGCAAGAAAGAAGAGAGCCGTTCCTCAAGCTAAAGAAAATCCAACCAAGCCTTCTCGTCCTTTGAAAGCATCTCCCCGTACGGCTCCCCGTCTTGCCTCCAAGGTAGTTACAAAAGTCGAGAGACGTGTACTACATCGAGAGATAAAAGGCGTCATGACATCGCCTTGGGCACTAGCGGGAGTTCTTCACATAGTGATAGGAACTGGAAGCGCCAGGAGAAGGGGGACCAACCACAAAAGTCTGAACGACAGGTAATCCCTTCTTGAAGCTCATTCGTTTCATTATTATTACCTCTATTTTACTTTGTATCCTCGTTTTGCAGTTGGTCAACCCAGATGCTCACCCGGATGATGGAGCAGAGCGCAGCGAGAATTCTACCAATGGTCCTGCTGCTTTCGCCTTGGCACTTCAGGAGACTAGGAAGAATCCTTACTTTCCTGTGACGGATGGAGAAAATGAAGTGTCGTCGCCAGCTCCTCTACCCCTTCAAGGGACTTCTGTCCAGGAACTTGACAATAGTGTGGAGAACGTGCGTGCTATGACTCCATCATCGAACCACACTACTGCTAAGGTTACATCGAGCAAAGAGCCTTCTAAAGGTGCACGGCCGGCGACACCTCTTGCTCATCCGCATCTATTGCCCGTGGAAGTTTCAGAATTTAACTCCGGACGTATCATCGATGATTGCTATCAACATCTGACCAACATGCTCTGGACTAGACTCAAAACCAAGATCTCCAATTGTCTTCTAGAGGAATTGGCCTCAAAAAAGGACGATGTTTACAAGATATTTGACGAGATGAAACGCCATAGTAGGACGGACATTTCTGGTTTGGAAACTCTCTTAGGTGCCTTCTTTGAAAACGCATCGCATCACAGTGCAGCTCAGAAGGACATTACGGGGAGGCTCACCGTATCTTTGTATGAAGCAAAGCATTCTATCCTTTCAAAACAACTTGATGAATTTAAGGCATCCGAGGCAAATCATCTGAAAGGGATCGAAACATCGAAGCCAAGTCTCGCAGAGCTCATGTCCAGAAGGAAGAATTTGGAGAAGAAAGTTGAGGCATTGAAGAAAGAAGAAGCTGAAGTGTCCTTGTTACTTGCGAGCCGTGAAGAGGAGTGGAAAAGTATGACAATTCGTGCATCCGAATTGCACAATGGCCTAAATGAGCTCGAGAGTGCACCTCGGTTGCAACCCGGGGAACATGAAGCTTTAGAGAAGATGACGAGTAGCCGCTTTGAGCTTGCCCGCCAAGAGTTGTTGGACTATAATCTTGTTTAGTTAATTAGTTGTTCCTTCCTTCGAAAACATTTCTTTTCTTCCGTTCTTTCTGCTTGCTTTTTGTCTTGAGATGTAATAAAATTTTAATTGATGTGAATCAAATAAAACTCTATTATTCCCTTAACGTCTTGCGACTTGTTTCTTTCTTTTCCTTGTATGTGGACCCCTTTTGTATGATGAATCTTCATACTTTTTTGTATGATATGACTGAACTCGGAGTTCACTTTTTTTCCTCTTTATGTTTATGAATGGATTTTTTTTTTTTGGGTATGACTGAACTTGGAGTAACTTCCCAAGCTGCCTACGTATCCCAGAGAATGCTCTAGGAATCAAGTCAAACGTAGTTCATATTATTTTTTTTACCCTTTTTTTAGGACAGGATTATCACAGTTTAGGCTCGTGCTGAGGAGCATTTCTAGAGTTATGCATAGAACTTCTTGAGAAATTTACCGTTGATTGGGCCAAGCTTGACACCATCTTCATCCACCAACTTGTAGGCACCATTGGTGTAGACCTCGCGAACAATATAAGGACCGTCCCACTTTGATGTAAACTTGTTTTTGGACTTGTGTGTCATGATGATAGGTCTTCTCACCGCAAGCACTGTATCACCGACTTGGAAGGATCTTGGGCGGACTTTTTTGTTGAATGCCTTTGACAACCGGGCTTGGTAGCATTCAAGATTATGCTGAGCCTGAAGCCGTTACTCGTCCAATGCTTCCAACTCTTCAAGGCGAAGGCGGGCATTTTCTTCGTCAGTTAAGCCTTCTTGGATAGCGATCCTCAGTGAGGGTATTTGCCGCTCAAGAGGGAGCACGGCTTCTACACCGTACACAAGTGAATATGGAGTGGCTTGAGTCGGAGTCCGAAAGGTTGTGCGATAGGCCCACAAAGCTTCACCCATTCGTTCGTGCCAGTCTTTCTTGTGTCTTGCCACGACCTTCTTCAACAAGTTGCATAACGTCTTATTGAAAGCTTCGGCAAGTCCGTTGGCCGGCGCATTGTACATGGACGACTTGTGCTGCTTGAAGTTGAATTGCTCACACAACTTATCCACCAAGCTATTCACAAACGGTTTCCCATTATCCGTGATGATGTAGCGTGGAACTCCATAGCGATAGATGATGTTTACTCGAATGAAGCGGATTACATCCTCTTTCTTTACCTGGCGTAGTGCAACAGCCTCAGCCCATTTTGAGAAGTAATCAGTGGCCGCCAAGATGTAGAGATGTTGGCCTGATGACTTCGGCAGCGGACCAACAACATCCATTCCCCAAGCATCAAAGGGCCATGCCGCTACAGTTGGATGCAATGGCTCGGGAGGTTGATGAATAAAGTTAGCATGGAATTGGCATGCTTCACATTTTCGGGCGTAATTCATGCAATCTTTTACCATGGTTGGCCAATAATATCCCATCCTTTTGATGCGGAAGTGGAGCTTTGGACCAGATTGATGGGCGCCGCAAATCCCGGAGTGAGCCTCTTCTATAGCGTGAAGAGCTTCATCCTCTCCTAGGCAACGAAGAAAGACTCCTTCAAAAGAGCGGCGATACAAGGTATCGTTGTGGAGGAAGAAGCGTGGAGCCCGACGTCTTATGTCGACTTTCTTCTTCTGATCGTTAGGGAGTCTCCCGTGTTTTAAGTACTCCACTAATTGATGGCGCCAATCTTTTTGATCTATCTCATAAACACACACGACGACTATCATTATCATCTTCCTCCTCTTCTTCAAAGTATGGAGGAACCACCCACTGCTCGCAGACGGGGACTTGCATCTTCTCATCACCGATTGCTAGTGTCGCTGCCAAATTTGCTAGAGCATCCGCTTGCTTATTTTCTTTTCTCGGGACATGCTCAATTGTGATGTCTCCAAGGTAAGCAATGATTTTCCTTGCATAATTGCAATATGGGATTAACTCTGGCTTTTTTACATCGTAGACCCCTTCAAGCTGGTTGATGATCAACTGAGAGTCTCCATAGATGTTGAGTCTGTATTGCTTCATATCCATTGCCATCTCAAGCCCTAAGATCAAGGCTTGGTATCCTGCCACATTGTTGGAGCAACATTCTACCAATTTGAAAGAGTACGGCAAGACTTCTCCCTCTGGGGAAACAAAGACGACTCCGGCACCAGCTCCATCTCGTCGTGCAGCCCCATCAAAGTACATTATCCATGGTGGAAGGACTTCAATCACCATGACGTCCTCGTCGGGCAGATCGTCCGAGAGTTCCCACTCTGCCGGGATAGGTTGATCAGCCAAGAAGCCTGCGAGCACTTGCCCTTTGACAGCCTTTTAAGACACGTAAACAATTTCGAATTGCTGAAGTTGGAGATACCACCTTGCCAGTCTGTCAGACAATACAGGCTCGGACATGACGAACTTCAGAGGATTTGCTTTTGACACCAAATGTATAGTGTGAGCTTGAAAATAATGCTTAAGCTTCTGGATGACGAATATGAGTGACAAGCAGAGCTTCTCAATTGGAGAGTATTTCAGCTCATGTGGAGTCATTGTTCTGCTCAAATAGTATAATGCATTTTCTTTGCCCTTGTCGTTCTCCTGAGCAAGCAGTGCACCTACTGATCGTTCTTGCGCTGTGATGTAAAGGATTAGAGGTTTACCTTTAACAGGGGCTGCCAAGACCGGAGCATTCGTCAAGTACATTTTAATGTTTTCAAACGCCTTTTTGCACGAGTTATCCCATTCAAACGGAACTCCTTTCCGCATCAGATGGCTGAAAGGTTGGCATCTTTCGGCGAGGTTTGATATAAACCTTCGTATATAGGCCAGTTTACCTTGCAGGCTTCTGAGTTCACGCAGGCTACGAGGCTCAGGCATCTTCATGATGGCTTCTACTTTGGACCGGTCAATTTCTATTCCTCGATGTCGGATGATGAAGCCGAGGAATTTTCCCGAGGTGACTTCAAATGCGCACTTTAGAGGATTCATCTTCAATTGGAATCTTCTAAGTCTATTAAAGACTAATCTCAAATCATTCAATTAAGTGGTCAACCTTCTTCTTTGACTTTACAACCAAGTCGTCAACATAGCACTCAACATGTTGGTGTAGCATGTCATCAAAGATCCTCTGCATCGCACGTTGGTAAGTTGCCCCCGCATTCTTCAGACCAAAAGGCATCACTTTGTAACAGTATATTCCCTTAGGAGTTCGAAATGCAGTGAATTCTTCATCTTCAGGAGCCATTCGAATTTGGTTATACCCAGACGATCCGTCCATGAAGGAAAGAACTTCATGACATGTGGTTGCGTCTACCATCAGCTCCGTGATTGGCAAGGGAAAATCATCCTTTGGGCACGCATTGTTTATGTCCCGGAAATCTACACATACACGAATCTGACCATTCTTCTTTCTCACGGGGACAATGCTCGAGATCCATGTTGGATACTTAACCTCACGGATGAAGCCTGCTTCAATGAGCTTGTTGACTTCGCCTCATGAGTGGGATAAGATCCGGCCTAAATCTTCTTTGAGCACCGCTTGACGGGCGTGATCCTTTCTTTATGGCCAACTCGATGGACAAGCAACCTTTGGATCAAGCCCGGGCATCTCTTTGTAAGTCCAAGCAAATATATCCTTGTATTCTTGGAGGATTTCGCGGTATCTCTCTTCTTCTTCTGGAGACAAAAGAGCACTTACGAAAGTTGGTCGTGGCTCTTCTTTAGTGCCGAGGTTGATTTCCTTCAACTCATCTACTGTGGATTTGACCCCTTCTTCTAATTCCGGGGGTGCTTCTTCTGCATCTTCTTCAACCTCATCATTTTCCAATGTGATATGATAGACGAAAGCATGTTCTCTCACTTCATCAAGTTCTATGACTTCTTCTGATCCTATTTTAGTCTTGGTGGGGTAAGGTTCTTCACCGGCGGAGATAACATACGAGGACCCAACGCTTTCTTCAGGCTCATTTTCTTGCCATGTCGGATGCACATGCTCCACATTGTACGTGGCATCAGTTTTAGTGTACACTACCGTGCGCACCTTAGCTTTCATTACGTTTCCACAGTGTATGTCAAGATCTGTGTGACGCTTCATTCTGGACGGGACCAGACTCTTGATTTCTTTAGAGTCGATGTTTGTAATATCCTTCCCCAAAGCATCCTTATGTGCTGATCGTCTTCGCTTCTTGCCGACTTTTGGTCCTGACAGATTCTTGGTCGTGATAGAAAGCCTTTCGAAGACTGAGACGTGTTCTTTCTTTGGTTGTAACCTCTCAAACACCGATGGCCTTGGAGGTAGAGGTTCCGGAATGTTCGTTGGAGATGATTCATCTTCAACCCCGATGTAGTTATTGCTTGCCTTCCTTATTGCAATTCGGACGGGTGGTGAAGGATTATATCCCAGGCCTGTCCGGGACCCAATAATAGGAACTTTTGCTTTCGTGGCCTTATGTGCTTCTTCAGATTCTTTGCTTTTTGCCCCCATTTTTAGAGCAGGGCTTCGGGATCCGTTTGCTGCCTTTGCGAGGAGTTTGTAAGCAATAGGATCAAAACCTTCCCTTCTTGTGGCTGGTACTGTTCCATGTTCTATAACCGGCCTTTTTAGGATGTGTAAACCCCTGCAGAGGAGCATCCATCTTCACGGCATTGATCTTGTGAAGTGGCAGGGTCAGTCCACTCAACGCTTTGGATTTTTGAGGTGGATAAATGTCTTCACATTCCTTTGAGGCATGGGGAGGTGCTGATGACTTTATCTCTTCATGCTTGCTAACTTCTCTCTTATCTTCAGATGGGATGGCCTTCTCCTCATCATCTTTTTCCCGTGATCTGGAAGCGCCTACTATCTTCAAAGGAGCCGGCTTCAGGTAGAATTTTGCATCTGCAAAGTGAGTTTCGGCTTCAGTGAAAGGTTTTTCATCCGCAATGACCTTTCTTACCACGCCATTGCGCCGATACTTAAAGCATTGATGAAGGGTTGAAGGGACGACTCCATTCTCGTGTAACCACGGCCTCCCTAACAACATGTTGTAGGACGTTCGCGTCAATCACATGGAACAATGCGCTTGAAGATAGCTCATCAATCAAGATGTCAAGTCGGATCACACCAATGGCTCTCTCGCCCTTGGTTGAATCCGTGGATCATAAGGCGACCGTCGGAGAGTTCATCCATAGAGACACCCAATTCTTTCATCACCCGGAGCGGCAATATGTTGACACCGATCCTCCATCTAGTAACACACGGTTAACTTTTTGCTCGCGTGCATATGCTGTGACAAATAATGGACGGTTATGAGGCGCTGATCCGAGAAGCATGTCGTCATCTGTGAAGGTGATCTCAACTACGCAAGCGAGCTTCGTATTGTTTGAAGGCTCTTCCTCGGTCAGTGAGTCTTCACTTTCCTTTGCAACGTCCCTTTCCTCTGCGTGGATAGCATAGCATGAAACAACTTCATCCTCTAAGTTTTCTTCAGTCGCCCCAACCTCGACGACTCTCTTAGGCATGTCCTCCAATAAGGTGATTGGAGTGCGAGGGCTTTTGTACTCAACCTCTTCGGTGAACATGCTCTTCACTTTCTTGTTTATTTTCTTTGTTTCCTTTTCAACTTTCTTGCCCTTCGGCCTCTCTTTGGATCGGAAGACTTGGCATAATTCATCTTTGGTTCTGTTGGCTTGAAGTAGGGTGACTTCCTTTGCTTTTTCTTATGGGTCACCAGAATCCATCCATCATCATCTTGTTTGATGGAATTTGTGGTTCTCTTCTCTTCCGCATCGGCTCCTGTTTGTTTGCGAGACGTCCCGGACTCTTTCTTGGCCATGGGCAGAGAATCACTGAATTTGATCTCAACAGGGTCGAGTGATCCAAACTGGATAGTCATACAATGACCATTCATTGGCTCTGCTACGGTGATTTGATTTGTGCTTGATTTCTCTTCTTCAAGCACGATCTTTCCTTCCTCAGCCAAACGCATAACTTTGTCCTTGAAGACAAAGCATTTCTCGATCGGATGACCAGATAATCGGTGATATTTGCAATAGTTGCCTTCATGAGCTCTCGCTGCATCTCCTGGTCGCTTTGTTTCTGGAAGATCGATGAGCTTTAATTTCAACAGTTCATCAAAAATTGCCGGCACGTCAGAATCGAAGAATGGATACGTACTTTGTTGCCTCTCGTTCAAGGTAGGCCTACGCCTTTCACCTTGTCGTGGTTCAACCTTCCTCCACTCGAGCCGGGATTGGCGTCGGATTGTTAACTTTTACGGGAGCTACGGTGGTGGCGTTCGACTCTTTCTTCTCCGTTCGGGAGAAGCTTTCATAGACTTCTTAATTTCTTGTTTTTCTTTCCCCTTTCTTGGATCTTGAACAGGGGCCTGACCTCCATTGGCGTCAATGCTTAATTCCATATCATGAGCCCGAGTGGCTAACTCCTCAAACGATCTCGGCGAAATCCCTTTAAGGATGTACTGCTGGTCCCAGAGTGCATGCCCTGGATGCACATCTTAATAGCGGAGGCTTCGAGAGTTGATCCTTGCGGTTGAGGCTAAGGCTTCTCCATCTATTAATATAATCAACTACTTTCTCCTCTTTCCATTGGCGGGAGTTGGTCAACTCTACCATGCTCACGGTTCTACGAGTGCTGTAGAAGCGATTCAAAAATATCTGCTCCAGTTGCTCCCAACCGTCTAGAGAGGCAGGGGTGAGATCGGTGTACCAATCGAAAGTGTTGCCTTTGAGTGAACGCACAAATTGCTTCACCAAGTGATCTCCATAGGTTCCAGCATTGTTGCAAGTTTCCACGAAATGGGCAATGTGTTGCTTCGGGTTGCCCTTTCCATCAAATTGCTGGAAATTTGGTGGTTGATAACCGGCCGGCATTTTCAAATCATCAATTCTTTTGGTATATGGCTTGATATAAGTCTGAGACGACTTCATGGATCCTCCGACTTTGTCATTGATCGTCCCCATGATGAACTCCTGCAGTTGGCTGATAGGAATGGTCCCGTCGGGGGAGATCTTCAGATTGCTTGCCAAGGTAAAGGACTTGGAGGCTTCATGATCCTTGAAAGAGTTTTCTGGGGCAACTTTCGAGTTGTTCGCTGAAGAGCGTTTATTTTTCACCAAACAAATTTATAATACTCAAGACAACGGTGACTAAACAAGCTCTCTAACCGGCAGTGGACCGGGTCGATTGCTAGAATAGCTACAGGAGTACGAGATCGAACCCAAAGGAATCGTGCTTGCAAGTACCAAAGTGAACGTATTGCTTAGTCTAGGTGATCAAAGTTTTAAGGTTTTGTTACTACAACGACACTAGTGATTCTAACTAACGAGTCTAAAGATATAAGAAAGAAGATTAAACGACTAAGTTTTAAAGATAGTTAAGAAGACATAGCCGAACCATGATCAAAATAGCTAGTTTCACCCCAAGGGGTGACAAAACCGGGAGTGTGCATTAAACAAACGAACTCTTACATTCAATTCCACGGGTACGTGCTCCTAATCCCGGTGCTAAGGTCTGAACAACTCTTCCCCAACACTTTATGCCAAGTCAACTAACCTTTCCTAAGAGAGATTCATTCACAAGACAATCATGCACGAGAGCCGTTTAAACGTTAAAAACGAGTAACCTCGCACTACAATGCGACCCTAGAACCTTTTTCCCACACCACTCTCTCTGAACAACTCTCAAGATTGATGTGTGTGGTTATTGACCTAGGTGATCAATCTAGCCCAAATCCGTTATAACGAGTTCTAAGATGTGAAATATGCAAGATACAACAATAACAAGCACTACCCACTCCCAATTTCATCACCCAAGGGGTGATTTCACTCATTTTCACATGATTCGACTATGTAGGTGTTTAGCTACTCATTATACTAATCAAAACATATACAAAACAGTAAATGAAAGCCATAACAAGTAAAAGAGAAGAGAAATATACCATTAAATTGCAGAAATTCGAGATTAGATCCAAAAAGTACGAAATAGAGAAGTAATTAAAAGGTGGTCTCTTAGTGTTTGGAATGAAAATCTAAGCTAAGAAATGGAAATATTATGCTAAGATGTTGTTGATTTACACTAAGAGAGAGTATTCTAAGCTATTACAAAATTCGAGCAAAAGATGGGTAGAGTTTTGCTAAGAAAAGCTTGATATCCAAGAAAATGTCTAAGGGGGGTATTTATAGGTGAAGGGAAAATCTGCTGCAAAAAGGGTCCAAACGCGCGTTTAAGGGTCTGGAACGCGCGTTTGGGATCTTCAAACGTGCGTCTCGCTTGGCTGGAACGTGCGTTACACATAAATTCTGGGCAGGGACTTGACTGTTCTTCATATGGAACGCGCGTTTAGGAGGGTTCAAACGCGCGTTTAGGATCTTGGAACGCACGTTTGGCCTGGTTCCCAAACGTGCGTTTAGAGGGCTTCAACTCTGAATTTGGTCTGAACTTCTGGAACGCGCGTTTGGGGATTCAAACGCGCGTTTAAAGGCATGGAACGCGCGTTTGGGGGATTCAAACGTGCGTTTGAACCCCTGTTTCCCCAAATCTTCACTTTTTTCCCTTTTTAGGACCTCGTCTTGCCTCGGTCATGCTTTTTCACCATAAATCGTCACCTTCCGGGTCCTCGAGACACCAATACCCTTCAATATCACATACCACCACAACATCCAAACAATTCCGGAGGGTAAAAGTGCTCGGGAATGGAGTTAATACCAACAAAAAGGGGTATGAATTCATCAAAGTAGCGGATTCGTTCCCCGTGCCATAAGCTCACGATATCACCCCGAAAATGGTCTAATTTACCCAAAATTGTGCTGAAAGTGTGATAAACGGGGGTAATTAGTGCACCGGAGTCACGTAAAGTTGACTCCCATCAACCACCCCACACTTAGCCTTTGCTCACCCTCGAGTAAACTCGGCGTTTTAAAACAAACCAAGGGATTCAACATTGTGACGTAGGTGCTACTATCCACACCCTCGATGTAATCATGAAGTAAGACACACGAACATACGCACACCGGTACAACATTATCAAGAGAATAGAGTGTGTGTGGTGTAGAGCTACATCAACGTGTTCAAAAATTGTCGGGCTTGAATCCCGACCAAAAGCCTACCAACCGTCTCATACCAACTAGCCTCTCCACTAATCAAGGTCACTAAGTTTGGACACAATCGGGTAGGACTTGAAGGGTTATAACGTTAGGCTAGGGTAATTCCGGTTAATCGAAAAGGATCATTTGGGAACTGGGGAAAAGGAGTACGAGTGAACCTAATCAACAAGTGTACCACCTTATCTCTAACATACAAACCATCCAAACTCCTTTTTGATTAGTTTAACACTTTGAGAACCATAGAATGCTAATATACCCGAACTCATTGCCTAATTCAACTATGTTTCAAGTTTCATAAGGCGAGGTCGAATACATTAGCACCTATCTCACTATCCCAACTCCAACATCATAAGTATAACTTTTGAGCTCATTACTTTGATTCCAACCCTTTATTTCTATACACCAAACTCTTATTTATTGAGAACTTTCTAATTTATTTTGAACTTTGATTGTTTGAGTTTTCTTTTTTTTTTTTTTTTTTGAACAAAAGAAGAATTTTCATAGATTTTTCTTTTCTTTTTGTGCCAAACCCAAACACTAAGCCCAAATGAGCTCCTCTTCTCCTTATAGCTCCAAACAAGGAAACACCAACCATCAAAACATCATTTCCCCCACCCCACACTTGCCTTAGCAAGTGTGGCCTCACAAAAGACTAGGTCCACTCGTAGGGTATGAATGAAGGGAATGTGACCATAAATAAAGCTCAAGGTAGGTTTCTGACTAAGTAACAAAACGGCTATAAAACGAATGGTGGTCAGACCATTCTATCAAGGCTGAGAGGGGCTACGAAGGTTTAATGTTGGGATAAGGCTTATTTGGCTTTAGTATGGTCAAAGAGACGCCAGGACCGTCATCCCGTATCCTACTTAGGTAAACCTTTCTATTTCGTCTCGAGACCGGTGACATGAGAGGTGGTAGTAATCAAATTGTGCACAAAATGTAGCTTCACGTGAAATTAATAGACTCTATTCTCAAGATAAGATCAAACCGAAGTGCACACGTTCGGGGCCCTACTAAGATGGCCACCACTCGAGTATAGACATAGCACAAACAACACAGTGTCGGGAACCCTTGAAAAATTTTAAAATTACCCAAAAATCAACTCAAGCCCGATCATAGGCTAAGTATACCACACATATTGCACATTCAACAATAAAAACAATAAAACGGCTAAGTCCCCCACCCCACACTTAAACGAAACACTGTCCTCAGTGTGTGAGAGATAAGAAGCATAAAAGACTTAGCTGTTTGACCAAAAGACCCGGCAGAAAGGCGCAACCGTGACTCGAAACTCACGATAACCTCGTATGAATCCATCCCGTAACCTAGAGCGAGATCAACAGAAACAAAGACAGCGCATGTACGGGACATAATCCGCGTACTAAAAAGCAGGCAATAGGGTAAGCGAGTACATAAAATAACGAGTCTAAGCCACAGTGACGAGATCAAAGCATAAGGAGGGGGAAATACGGGATATGCAATGGAAGGATACAATCAGATCAAAATAAGGTACAGAACATCCATGCATTAAATATAAGCTACTAAAAACATCCTCGTCATCCCACAGTATCAATCAATAAAAAAGGAAACATACACGGTCAAGCAGGCCTCAGGGGATCAAAAATAAGTGCACGTGCATGAAAAAGTGAAGTGTGTCCAAAGTATGATGAAAGAACGCCAAAAGTAAGTAAAATGTCAAAGTATAAAAGAGACAGACTAGTAGGTAAATACAATAAGAATCGCATGAGAAAACATGCTAGTCTGCTCCATGTCCCTGTACGTCAATAGTGGGATTTGGTGTGCCTGATGTCGGTGCAACCACAGCAGCTGCACTCTCAGTCTGTGTAGGTCCTGCAACACCTGTCCTCACTGCCTCAGTCCCAGCTGCATCTGTGCTCATCATATCGTCCAAAGCAATGTCATCAAACCCCTCATCTGGATCATCAACAAACAGCTCCTATGTGACCCTCTGCAAATCTGCCTCGATCTCTGGGGTATACTGAAACGGTGCAATATCTAGGTCCAACTCAGGAAGCTCAACCTGCCTCTCTTGAGCCAATACCCGCTGATTCTCCACAATGCCGTTCAGTGTCACCCTCAGACTATCCATCCAGTCTCTCTGCTTGTGTGCAATCAGAAGCCCCTGCCGCTCACTAAGCCATGGCCCCCCGGTAGTGGGTATAGAAGGTATAGGTGTAGGTGTGGTGGAAGGTCCAGTAGTAGAGGGAGGAGGTGGGGGTGTAGTAGTGGTAGTAGTGGTGGTAGTGGTGGTAGTGAGAGGTGGAGGTATAGGGAGTGTAGTGGAGGTAGTAGGGGCAGTGGGGCGGAGAACGGTGTGAATAGGGCGTGGGGTGGGCCTAGGCGGTCTGGAAATGGTGCGGGCATTGAATGGCTTAGGCATCACGGGGAGGTTCTTTTTCCTCAGGATCTGATCATCAGGGTACTCTTTCACCAATGCTCCCGTGCACAAGCCATGGATAAGATAAGGGCACATAATCATCCGACGCTTAACCTTTTGATTTTCCCTAAATTCCTCAAAGATGGTTTTCCCGACGTCTACCTTCAGATCATAGTGTAGAGCATACAACAGTTGCAAATCCTTAATGTGGAAGTGCGTGATGTTGTCTTTCGGTAGTAGACGGTTCTGAGAAAACTTTGCTTTCACTTTCCAATCATCCGGCCAAGTCGTCGTCACCAACTGACTCCTCACATTGCTACCTTTTGAAATCCACGGTAAGTCGGGGTTGATTGCTTTCCTCATCTCCTCTAATGGATCTAGGTTGTCAGTAGTATCCCAATGTGACCTCGCCGCGAACCAACCTATATAATCCTGCCCCTCGAAAGCTGGTATCCGATAATAATCATTGATAGCTTTGACGGTCCACGGGACATTAACCCTCTCGACTTTGATAAACCCGGCTTCCGGATTAGCCACACCGAAATTTGCATACCATTCCCGGACTATTGACAAATTCGGATGCCCCTCGGGTTCATAAATCGATTATTCCACCCTCTCTTCCTTAAGTTGTCAATGAAGGGTTGAGGCACAACTTTGAGGTCTAGCCCCTCTCATAACACATGTTTTTCACGGCGATATACTCATTATAGTTTGACAAGGCAACCGGTGAGTTAAAACGCTGCTCAAAAGGGATAATATCAACAGGAGGGGGGGCTAGAGGAGGGTTTTGCTCGGGGGCATTCTGTGGGGGGGGGGGTAGATTGTGGAGGAGGTGAAACAGGTGTTGTTACCTTCTTGGCTTGCAAATGTGCCAAGGGCACATCGCTCTCAAGGTCTGTCGCCTCCTCACTATCACTACTAGTATTCCTCCCCTCGGTATCCGGCTCAAAATCTTCATCAGACGTCTCATCTCTCAACTGTCCCAATGGCCTAAAGGCTCGAGGATTTCTACTCTCAACTGTGTCTCGGATCCTAATACCACCCGTAGGTCCCCGAGGATAAACTAGGGTTTTCTGTTTTTTGGGGGCTTGTCTTGTCACGGGTTGCTTTCCCTTACCCTTACCCTCGGTTTCCTTTCGTTTAGTTTCCTTCATTCTCACTGGAAACCAACCAAACAACATCCCACAACCAATATCAACAACAAAAACGACCCGGTTATCATCCAACCGGGATTTCAAACAAACCAACCATCCACAATGAAGCACCCCACAAATGCCACAACATTCACCATCGATCAACAAAACCAACAAAACAAACAGAAACAGGATATAATCATCAATAAACAATAAATAACGAGAAAGGGGCGTTAAACCAAAATAGGCCAAAACTAACCCTAACCGAAACTTAAACGTAAATACAAAATATACCTGTTCTATGCTTAAGGGAGAGGGTAGGAACGATTTGGAGCGAAGAACGAGCCTCGAAACGTCGAAATTGAGCAAATTCGACTTCGGTGAAAAACCGCCAAAAATGCCGATCAAATCGAGGATTTGGGGGATTTGTTGTTGGAATGGCTTGTTGAAATCAAAAGAAGAGATTGAGAGGTGTTGAATGGGCTTTAAATCGCCAAAAACGGTTGAGAAACGAAGGATTTCGAGTGAAAGGGGTTGAAACGTGGCTGCCGGACGTTTAGGGTTGAGAAAATCCGATTTTTGAAACGCCGGTTTGAGGAGCAGGTATTTAAAGGAGATGAACTCAAACGCGCGTTTCGCATGTCCAAACGCGCATTTGACAGGTGAAACGTGCGTTTGAGACGAGAAAACAAGAACAGAAAGTTTAGGCCTTAAACGCGCGTTTGAAATGGTTCTAAACGCGCGTTTAGCCAGAAAAAGCTGTAAACGCACGTTTGAAAGGGCTGGAACGCGCGTTTAGACCAGAAACTAGGAAAACTCAAGATTACTACCCCACACTTGATTCTAACCACCCCGAGACCTCTAGAAACACCAAACTAACTCAACAAACTACGAAATGGTGGGTTGCCTCCCCCAAGCGCCTTTGTTTTACGTCGTTGGCTCGACAAGATGGATTATACGGTGCCAACTTTTTCAAAGTTATACCGTTGGCACAAGGCGAGAAAGGGTAGAAAGATGGACGGGTGGATTCAGAATTATACGAGTCAAGGTTTAAAGTCCATGACAAGACTTACAAGATTCATCACAAGGTACGGGATCTTCAAGATGCACTATTTCTAGTGCTTCATCGTAGGGCAACCGTTCATACCTTTTCAACCGCAAGCCATTAGTGGTAAACGTGCCGAACTTAGGATGGGTGATTTCGATAGCACCGGACGGATAGACTTTTGACACAACATAGGGACCGGACCACCTAGACTTCAACTTCCCTTGGAAAAAATGCAAACGAGTCTTGTAGAGTAAGACTTCATCACCCTTATTGAAAACACGAGGTTTAATCAACTTATCATGGAGTAACTTAGTCTTTTCTTTATACTTCGTGGAAAGGTCATAAGCACAAAGGCGGAACTCATCTAGTCCATTCAATTGGGCCATACGCTTCTCACCAATTAAGGTATCATCGAGGTTTAGCATTTTGATGGCCCAATAAGCCTTATGCTCGATCTCTACGGGAAGATGGCAAGACTTACAATAGACTATCATGTAAGGTGACATGCCTAAGGGTGTCTTAAAGGCTGTCCTATGGGCCCACAAAGCATCATCTAACTTTAAGGACCAACTCTTGACATTCGTGTCTACCGTCCTCTCTAAGATACGCTTAATACCCCTATTCGTGACTTCAACTTGACCACTCGTTTGGGGATGGTAAGCGGTACCTAACTTGTGTTTCACACCATACTTCTCTAAAAGTTTATCGAACGGCTTGTTAGCAAAATGACTTCCGTTATCACTGATTATAGCACGTGGCACCCCAAACCGACAAAAGATGTTCTTTCTAAGAAACCGGATAACAACATTCCTATCATTGGTGGGTGAAGCCAAGGCTTCGACCCATTTGGACACATAATCACATGCGACTAGGATGTACTTGTTACCACACGACGAGGGATAGGGGCCCATGAAGTCAATGCCCCACACGTCAAAAATCTCACACACTATGATCGGCTTCTGAGGCATCTCACTCCTTCTTGATATACGACCGGACCTTTGACAAGCGTCACAAGATTTTACATAAGCATGTGCGTCTCGGAATAGAGTGGACCAATAGAGCCCACTTTGCAACACTTTCAAAGCGGTTCTTTGCCCCGAGAAGTGGCCTCCGGCCTCTTTGTCGTGACAAAACGAAAGAGCACTCAAAATTTCACCCTCCGGGATGCATCTCCTCAAAATGCCATCCGAACACAACCTATATAGACAAGGATCTTCCCACACATACTTACCAACCTCACTAAGGAATTTACGCCTTTGGTTCGAGTCAAGGTCGGGATCTTCAAAACCGCACTCGTGGTAGTTAACAAAAGGAGCGAACCAAGGACTACCTTCCTTACCGACTTTTAGAAAGTTTCCCTTTTTAGCCGGAAGAAGGGTGTCAAGTGCATATAGTTGCTCGTGAGGTAAAGAGTCATTTATCTCCCTTTGTGCCTTAATCAACTCCTCACTAAGCTCCATACGACTTAAGTGGTCGGCTACGACGTTCTCACAACCCTTCCTATCTCGGATCTCTAGATCAAACTCTTGCAAGAGCAAGATCCACCTCAAGAGGCGGGGCTTGGCATCTTGCTTGGCAAAGAGATAACGTAAAGCGGCATGATCCGTGTGGACAACTACCCGAGAACCTACGAGATGAGACCAAAACTTATCAAACGCAAAGACGACTGCTAGAAGCTCTTTTTCAGTGGTGGTGTAGTTCTGTTAGGCTGGATTCAAGGTGTGACTAGCATACGCAATAGGCTTGAAGATTTTGTCGATTTTTTGACCGAGGACCGCACCAACCGCGGTGTCACTCGCATCACACATGAGCTCAAATTCTTGATCCCATTTCGGGGCAACTAAGATGGGAGTGGATACAAGCAGTTGCTTGAGCATCAAAAATGCTTCAACACAAGCTTTGTCAAAATCAAACGGGACGTCTTTTCCAAGAAGAAGAGTAAGAGGACGGGCTATTTTCGAGAAATCCTTAAGAACCTACGATAGAACCCCACATGGCCTAGAAAACCCCTAAGAGTCTTTAGGTTGGTGGGCATAGGAAGCTTAGCTATCGCTTCAACCTTAGCCTTATCTACCTCTATACCCTTACTGGATATCTTATGCCCTAAGACTATCCCCTCTGTAACCATCAAATGACACTTCTCCCAATTAAGCACCAAGTTTGTCTCCTCACATCTACTCAACACTTTCTCGAGATTATCTAGACATTCCTCAAAGGAATCACCAAATACACTAAAATTATCCATAAAGACTTCTAAAAACTTTTCTATCATATCCGCAAATATGGCAACCATGCACCGTTGAAATGTCGCGGGTGCATTACACAACCCAAAAGGCATCCTACGGAAGGCAAAGGTACCATAGGGGCAAGTATAGGTAGTCTTTTCTTGGTCCTCTAAAGCCACATGTATTTGGTAATACCCACTAAACCCATCAAGAAAACAATAATAGGCATGGCCACTCAATCTCTCCAACATTTGATCAATAAAAGGGAGGGGGAAATGATCTTTACGGGTTTGGTCATTTAGCTTACGATAATCAATGCAAATTCTATGACCACTTACCAAACGCTTAGGCACCTCCTCACCTTTGTCATTGATCTCAACGGTCATACCTCCTTTCTTTGGCACCACTTGGGTGGGACTCACCCACTTGCTATCCGAGATGGCATAGATAATCCCAAGCTTCAACATTGTGACCACGTCCTTCCTCACAACCTCTTGGAGGTGTGGATTGAGCCTTCTTTGGGGTTGCCTTACCGGCTTTGCTCCATCTTCCAGAATAATCTTGTGTTGGCAAATGGTGGGGCTAATACCCTTAAGATCGCACATCTTCCACCCAAAAGCACGCTTATGCTTCTTAAGCATCCTCACTAACTCATCTTCCTGCAAAGCCGTTAGTGTAGAAGAAATAATCAAAGGAAGTAAATCATCATTTTCAAGAAAAACATACTTCAAGTGAGGTGGAAGCGGCTTCATTTTCAAGTCTTTTGGTGGGTCCTCTATTGATGGCTTCTCCAACTCTCCTTCAAGCCCAAGATCAATCTTCTCGGTCCACCTTTCACCCACGAAAGCCGTCTCTTCGAGCTCTTTTGCTTCCTCTTCCAACTCCTCTTCTTCATCATGTTCCGTACTCATTCCTTCCATGCATTCCTCGGATTTATCTTTATATTCATGCATGTCAACATGTTCCGAAACGCAAGGATATATAGCATCAATAGAAAAACAGTCCTCGGTGCTCTCCTTAGGATGTTTCATGGCTTTATAGACATTGACCGCGACTTTTTCATCTCCAACTCTCAAAATAATCTCTCCACTCGCAACATCTATCAGAGTCCTCCCGGTATTTAAAAAGGGACGTCCTAACAACAAAGGTGTTTTGGAGTCCATCTCCATGTCTAGTACCACAAAATCTACCGGGAAGGCAAACTTATCCACTTTCACTATGACATCCTCTATCACTCCCATAGGCTCCCTAATAGACCTATCCGCCATTTGAAGGGTCATCCCCGTTGGCTCCAACTCTCCTAGGTCTAGTCTCTCATATATAGCACGGGGCATTAAGCTTACACTAGCCCCCAAATCACATAGAACACTAGGAAAATGAGTTGTACCAATGGTAACCGGGATAGTAAAACTACCTTTGTCTCTAATTTTCAGGGGAATCCTAGACTTTCCATAAAAAAATAGCGGAACACTCTTCATTTAAACACACAACTTCTTGCATTTTACCCTTTTTAGTTAGCAACTCTTTCAAAAACTTACAATACGAGGGCATGTTTGCAAGTGCTTCTAGAAAAGGAATGTTCAAATCAATTTTTCGCAAAATCTCAATGAATCGAGTTTGCGCCTTATTCAAGCAACTTTGTCTATGATTCTTAGGGGGATAAGGGAGGGTACTCAAATCAAAATCTTTAGAAGGAGGAGGAATCATACCTTTCTTACCTTTGGCGCGTGGGGAAGACGGCTCTTTCATTGGCTCTTTCCCTTCTCTTCTGGTTGGTTCCTCCTCTTTCACATCGATAACCACAAAATCTCCCCTAGCTTGAGCTTCTTTCCTCTCTGCTTCCTTCTTCTTGACATACTCCCCATGATCTTCATCATCTTCAATCCCATCTATATCACCGTCCATAGCTCCCGCTTCCGTCTCAATAGGAGATTTTCTAGCCTTGTCCTCCCATAGGACTTTCTTTTCTCCATTAGTTCTCAACACCTTACCACTTCGAGTTAAGATGGCATTCACACTTCTTGGGTTCTTTTCGGTGTTACTCGGTAAACCGCCCTCAAATGAACGTGTTCCACCACTTGACCAAATTGTGTCTCAAGATTTTTGATGGCGGACCCATGTTTGTAGCTCATCTCTACCATGTCTTTCTTGATTTCTGCAAGGTTTTTGTTCATTTGTTCCAAGATGACATCGGTTGAACTCTTTTGGGGTATAGGGGGCAAAGGAGGAGGGTTTTGATGATTGTTAGAACTTTGTTGATTATACCCTCCTTGATGCCTTTGGTGTGGAGGTTGATAGACTTGCCCTTGTGAAGATTGGTTTTGATTTTGGCCTTGTCTATAACCTTGGTTTTGGCCTTGGTTTTGATTACGGTTCCAACCTTGATTGTTGTTATTCCTCCAAGAACCATCACCTTGATTTCCATAGTTCCCTCCTTGACCTTGTCCCACATAGTTCACATCTTGGGATTCTTCATACGGTTGCCCACCTTGTTGTTCCCCCATATATTGGCCTTGATAGGGGCTTTGTGACTGATTTTGATATTGGGACCCCGTATTCCATTGCTCCATAGAGCAAATGCTCATCATCCGCTTAGCCAACTCATTCATGTTATCTTGGGATAGAGTACTAGGTTGCCCATGAGTTGAGGATTGAGGATAAGCCATATTTTGAGCTTTGGTCGTCATCCTACAATCTTTTGCCGAATGTGACCCACTACAAATTTGGCAAAGCTTAGCACTCTCATTCTCTTTTTGCAATCTCCCCAACTGTTGCTCCATCGCTTGTACTTGAGCATGATATTGATCACTTGCCTCTACTTCTTTAACTTCAACCAAACCGGGCTTCTTACTTCTTGCCCCCTTTCTACTCGACGATATGTATTGCCTCGAAGTCTCGGAAATCTTATCAATATGGTTCATAGCTACCTCAGGTACCATACTCATAATATCTCCATTACACGAAGCATGTAAGGTACTTTGATGCACTTGGTCTAAACCCCGGAAGAAAGCATGAACTACCTCGTACGATCTCAATCCGTGCCCCGGGCACTCCCTCAACAAAGCCTTAAACCGATCCCATGACTCATGTAGTTCTTCTCCTTCATAAGCATTAAATGACATGATAGCCTCCTTCATATCCATGGTCTTCGATGGGGGGTAATATTTGAGTAGAAAAGTTTTAACCACTTCTTCCCATGTGTGTAGAGAATCATTAGGCAACGAGTCATACCACCTCTTAGCTTGCTCTTTCAAGGCGAACGGGAAAAGCATAAGTTTGAGCGCCTCATCACTCACTCCATTGATCTTTGTCGAGTTCACTATTTGGAGAAAGTGATCAATGAATAAGTGAGGATTTTCTAAAGCGGTTCCCTTGAATATAGCGTTGTCTCCCAACAAATGTATGATGTTCCTGTTCAATTCCAAGTTGTTGGCGGCTACCGGTGGCATTCGGATTGGACTATGCCCCATGTTTGCCGTAGGAGCTAGCACAAAGTCTCTACAAGTCAAACCACCTTGGTTTTGCTCTTGTTGACCGTTAAACCAATTTGGCATTGCATTTGCACCTTGATTGTGAGCTTGGTTTTGGTTTTGTTGAAACTGATTCAACATCCATGCATTGAATTGTTGCATAAGAGCGGGATCCATTTGATTCATATTGAGGTATAGGCCCGTTCGCATTCACCGCATTGTTTCCTTGTCCATTCCCACCTCCTTGTGCATTGTTGTTGACAAGAGGCGGGTTTGGAACTGGGATTCCATTGTTATTCCCCAAATTTCCTTCCAAACCTTGTCCACCTTGTTGAGCCATGTCGGATCCTTCTCCCAACTCACCCAAAATATTCTCTTCAAGGATCGGAATCGACTCCTCTACTTGACGACCTCTTCTTCGTTGACTATTTCTACGCCTCGCGTAAGCTTCAATTCCGTCTATGTAAGGTTCGAGTGGTGTTTGAGATCTCCGGGTCATGCACTACAAAAATCAAACAACAGAAAAACAGTAAAATAAAACCTAGGCCCAAGCCTTCGGTTCATTTACAAGATATCACAAATAGCACACAATTCCCCGGCAACGGCGCCATTTTGATGAGCGTGTATTTTTCACCAAACAAATTTATAATACTCAAGACAACGGTGACTAAACAAGCTCTCTAACCGGCAGTGGACCGGGTCGATTGCTAGAATAGCTACAGGAGTACGAGATCGAACCCAAAGGAATCGTGCTTGCAAGTACCAAAGTGAACGTATTGCTTAGTCTAGGTGATCAAAGTTTTAAGGTTTTGTTACTACAACGACACTAGTGATTCTAACTAACGAGTCTAAAGATATAAGAAAGAAGATTAAACGACTAAGTTTTAAAGATAGTTAAGAAGACATAGCCGAACCATGATCAAAATGGCTAGTTTCACCCCAAGGGGTGACAAAACCGGGAGTGTGCATTAAACAAACGAACTCTTACATTCAATTCCACGGGTACGTGCTCCTAATCCCGGTGCTAAGGTCTGAACAACTCTTCCCCAACACCTTATGCCAAGTCAACTAACCTTTCCTAAGAGAGATTCATTCACAAGACAATCATGCACGAGAGCCGTTTAAACGTTAAAAACGAGTAACCTCGCACTACAATGCGACCCTAGAACCCTTTTCCCACACCCCTCTCTCTGAACAACTCTCAAGATTGATGTGTGTGATTATTGACCTAGGTGATCAATCTAGCCCAAATCCGTTATAACGAGTTCTAAGACGTGAAATATGCAAGATACAACAATAACAAGCACTACCCACTCCCAATTTCATCACCCAAGGGGTGATTTCACTAATTTTCACATGATTCGACTATGTAGGTGTTTAGCTACTCATTATACTAATCAAAACATATACAAAACAGTAAATGAAAGCCATAACAAGTAAAAGAGAAGAGAAATATACCATTAAATTGCAGAAATTCGAGATTAGATCCAAAAAGTACGAAATAGAGAAGTAATTAAAAGGTGGTCTCTTAGTGTTTGGAATGAAAATCTAAGCTAAGAAATGGAAAGATTATGCTAAGATGTTGTTGATTTACACTAAGAGAGAGTATTCTAAGCTATTACAAAATTCGAGCAAAAGATGGGTAGAGTTTTGCTAAGAAAAGCTTGATATCCAAGAAAATGTCTAAGGGGGGTATTTATAGGTGAAGGGAAAATCTGCAAAAAGGGTCCAAACGCGCGTTTAAGGGTCCGGAACGCGCGTTTGGGATCTTCAAACGTGCGTCTCGCTTGGGCTGGAACGTGCGTTACACATAAATTATGGGCGGGGACTTGATCGTTCTTCATCGGAACGCGCGTTTAGGAGGGTTCAAACGCGCGTTTAGGATCTTGGAACGCACGTTTGGCCTGGTTCCCAAACGTGCGTTTAGAGGGCTTCAACTCTGAATTTGGTCTGAACTTCTGGAACGCGCGTTTGGGGATTCAAACGCGCGTTTAAAGGCATGGAACGCGCGTTTGGGGGATTCAAACGTGCGTTTGAACCCCTGTTTCCCCAAATCTTCACTTTTTTCCCTTTTTTAGGCCCTCGTCTTGCCTCGGTCATGCTTTTTCACCACAAATCGTCACCTTCCGGGTCCTCGAGACACCAATACCCTTCAATATCACATACCACCACAACATCCAAACAATTCCAGAGGGTAAAAGTGCTCGGGAATGGAGTTAATACCAACAAAAAGGGGTATGAATTCATCAAAGTAGCGGATTCGTTCCCCGTGCCATAAGCTCACGATATCACCCCGAAAATGGTCTAATTTACCCAAAATTGTGCTGAAAGTGTGATAAACGGGGGTAATTAGTGCACCGGAGTCACGTAAAGTTGACTTCCATCATTCGCCATATGCAAAGACTTGAAGGCTTCTTGGTGTTTGGAAGTGACATCATGTTCGTCCTCTTCATCATGCACCACTTCTTTTGACTTGCTCGCTTCCCCGACGGAATCGATCTTGCTGGCGAGCTTTGAAAGTTGCATGTCTTGAGTCTGAACATGCGACGTGAGGGCCTCAATGGCCTTCGTGAGGCTAGCAATATGCTCCTCGAGAGTTGTTGAATTCGTCATCATTACGTCGGCGGCCATTGGTGAAGTGGGTCTATCGAAGCTTCATGCTTTGGAAAAGGAGGTTGATGCCAAACTCCTTTGACATACTTCGAGTGATAGGTCCGAAAGTTGTCCTTGAGATGAAGAAACGGCCTTAGCGCGACAACCTTCGTAGTAGCGCCCTTCAAAGCCACAGTCTTAGCAGCAGCAGCCTTCGGAGCGGTAGAAGCAACCTTTGGTGCCATTTGTTCTTGACTTCTTTGGAAAGGAGAGATGGGTCCCACTGGGCGTGCCAGAAATTTGTAACGCAAATTTCGTGTTAATCCCTGAAAATGACAAAGAAAACACAAAATTGTAACAAATCGAATTTTATTAATTTATAAAATAAAAAGCGGTTACAATCTCTTGAATCCTTTGATTCTCCTCTTTAATTGTTGACAATTATTGGACTCCCGGATTTAGCGGAAGATCTTGAATTTGGTTGATTTCCTCCAGATATGGCGGAAGATTTTGACTTTGTGGCTGACTACCCCCGAATGTGGCGGAAGAAATGAACCTTGGTTGATTCCTCCCGAGTATGGCGGAAGATTTGAATTTGTGGTTGTACTCTCCCGGATATGGCGGAAGATCTTGACTTTGTGGTTGATTCCTCCCGAATATGGCGGAAGAATGTTTGATTTGGGTAGAGATTTGAGGCAATGCTTTGACTCACCTTCGCCCTCCTGATTAGGTTGGAAGATCCTCGAAGCTGGTTGAAGAACTCCGGATTTCTTGGTGGATGATCTTCAAGTGATGTTGAAGAACGCCGGATTTGATGGAGAATCCTCAAATATTGAAGAACACTTGAATGCTCCTTGTGCTCCCTAGATCCCCTCCTTCTTGGTGCTTTAATGCTTGAATGGAGTGCTTGATGCTTCCTCTCCAATCTTGAATCCTTGTGTACTTCCGTCTTCTGTGTTAATGCTCTGTGTTTCTGTGTTTCTGTGTGTTTGCCAATGACCAAGGTCTCTCTTATTTATAGTGCTAGATGAGTGCCTTGGAAGTAATTCGCATTTAATGCTTTCACACTCATTTAATGTGTTCACACTCGATTGATTCCCATAATATGCGCATTTAATGCGTCCGGACTCTCCGATTGGTACTAGCAATTTGTACACAATCTCGCATTTATAATAAATCAATAAAATCTCCTAATTAATTGATTTTAAGAGATTTTTATGATTTATTGATTTTTATATTATCTACCAATATTTATTGTTGGAAATAATATAAAATACCTAGATTTTATTGCATGTGTAGTATGTGACAAATATAATATGTCACATATATATTTTATATATCTACATATCCATTTAATTATAAATAATTAAATCTCTAAATTTCTAAGAGATTTTAATTAGTCATTTATTTTACATTATTCCCTAATATATATATTTTATGGAAATAATATAAAATAAATTTAAGTTAGGACAAATGTATTATGTGACATAATTGATGTGCCACGTAAAATATTTGTATCTACAGTGTCGTCTGAATTCTGATTGGTCGGATGACTTCTTGAATTTTGATTGGTCTGATGACACAATCAAATGCCAAAAATGAATTTCTGGACAATTTCAAAAATAATTAATAGTAACACCCGAAATGCATTTTTTTTAAAAATGCCTCTAAAAACATGATATAAAGACACTAGTATAAAAAATGTACTTATAAACTCGAGCACGAGCCGAGCCGAGCCGGACGGGCGGCGGCGCGCCCAGGTGGAATTATCTAAATCTTCTCTCTTGCACAAAAGTGATTTGTCCCTTCATGCACATCCATAAGAAATTCAAGCACTCTTAAATATGGAGCACACGTCTCCCATTTTTCCAACGTGGGAGAGTTGAGTTGATCATACATTCAACTCCTCTCCCACATATGTTTTACACCAACTTTACGCATTAATTTTCTATTCACCTGATATCCGAATCGAGTGGTTCCAAATCCAAAAAGCATCTATTGCGTGAGTAGTATTTTTAGATCTAAAAAGATCCCGGTGAATCACACCGGCGCGTATCCAAAATTTGTGCTAAAGTTGATTGATTCAACACATGTTTCAAGCCCCATTTTATGTTATCTCTAACATAATTTTCACCTAAAACGCGAGTATTTTGCAGTGAAACTTGTTAACTCTGCAAAACACTTGCGTTTTACATTTAAAATAGGCGTATGAGTCAATACATTCAAATAACAAATCAATAATAAATTATTACTCATTCCGTTCCAAAATAACGTTGTAAAAACACACATATATTAAGAATATGAGTTAATGCTTTAATTTGAAAGCCAAAATGGCTTAAAAACCCTTAATCTATAATTAATATAATGATGTATTTATTGTCTCACTTCTTAATAAATAAAGGTATATTTAGAAAAAATACAATAAATGTTGTATCGGAAATGTAACTGTCTCAATTATTTTGAAACAAATATTTTTTGACATATCTCAATTATTTCGAAACGGATAAAGTAATTGTCAATTACATGAATACATACACAAATGTGTATATAGAAATATTTATCGGTTATTATGTTTTTTTAACGAGTCGTCTCTCCCGTAAAATTACAAAGTGCAGCCGACTCTCTGTCCTTAACAAAAGAGACAAGATATAATAAATGATAAAATAGATGTGTGCCCATATGGAAATGGACCCAAAAAAAAAAAAAAAAAAAAAAAAAGAGGGTATAATAGAGAAAAAGTCATTATTTTTATATATTGTTGTCATTCTTTTTATTTTTTTATTTTTTGTTTTTATATTTAAAAAAAATCAAGTCATGATTGAGATGGTATATGACTTTATGCAAAGACCCTTTTGAAGATGCAATTTGTTACGTGTTGTGATTTAACACATGTTGTTGGAAATAAAATTTATGTTTTGATGATGATTCATCGCTTAATCAGTTATTATTCTTAACTCCATTAATGAAGTGTCATAACTAACTGTTATAGTGCAAAGCAAAAAGATATCTAGATATTAATGTATAGGATTTTATAGAGTCTGATATTTGTATAGGTTAAATCAGACAAGCACTGTAATAGTTCTACGCTGTGAACTGAGAAACTAAGAAACTGAGATTTGATTAAACTGAGATTCCACAAGAAACTGAAATGCAGAGCACACCGGTTGAAAACTGAAGAAGGTAAGTTCGCTGAGGGAAACAGACTCAGTTGGCTTATCTAGAAGATTGAAGAACTGAGGGTTCAAACTCAGTAGATGAAGAACTGAGGGTCACAAACTCAGTTATTGAAGAGGGTCCCTCTATAAATAGACTACTTCTACATCAATAGAGAAGTGTGCAGGAGGAATTAAAAGAATCTATCTAGCCAAGAAAAATCTAAAGGGGGAAAGCCAATTTGAAAAGAATTCCTGCTAAGTACTTAATTGCAAGATCAATAAATTTCTTCAAGTGTCCAAGCACATTCAATCAAAATCAAGATCGATCATTTGAAGAAATACAGAGCTGTGCAAACTTCAATTATCCAGAAGAAAAGCTCAAATCACAATTGAATCATAGTTATTGATTCAAGTCTCAACTTTGATTTTATCAAAGGTTTAGACTGTGAAACACCAAGAAGGTGTGAAGGACAGTTGAGTGCAGTCAGGAAGACTGTGTTTGTGATGAGCTGGTGAAGAGGCAATTCTACCCTTCAAGGACCAGTGTTTCAAACAATTGAAGAGCAGCAATCCTACCTGTTCTACAAGTGTATAGATAGTGAAGCTAGGGATTAGTCAAGGACTATCAGTTTAGAACTTTTTGTAACCGGGCCATCTCAAAGAAGTTCTAGTGGAATTTTCCTCCGCATCTGGAACCTCTATAATTCTTGTTTAATTACTTTACGCATTTATTTACTTTATTCCAGTTATAATTATCTAGTTCTCGCCAACAAACTGTTTGTTTTATTAAGGCTAAAAATATCCGCTGCCAGTTGACTCAGTTTTGGTTAAGTCAGTTTGACTTAAACTAAACTCAGTCACCTTAACTCCACACAAGTTTTAATTGAACCTTAATCCGTTTAAAATCCAGTTTAGGAAAGTTTTAGGTGACAAGTTTATTCACCCCCCCCCCCCCTCTAAACTTGTGTTAGCCTTTCCAAGGGACCAACAATTGGTATCGAAGCCAGGTTCTTCCATTTGGAAGTGATTCAAAGATATCTTACAAACCAGTTGTTGAAGAGCCCTTTCTGTATCATTCGTAGAAATATCTTAGTTTGAATTAAATAGATACATCTAGAATTAGAAGTTGGCTAAATAACCCCCTGACTGACTATTTGCAGAATGTTGTTTATGATATTCAGGATCAAGTGCTTGAAAGATTCAGTACTAAAAGCTCTCACACAAATCCGGAACCTCATTTCAGTTATGATGAAGATATTGACTTCAACGCACATAAGGATGAATCAAGAGGATTTCCATCCCTAAGTGATCTTTCAAAGGAGGCAGAAAAGGAATGGCTACGTGTAGCTGATTATATAGAAGAAAAGTTGACTGAAAACATTACTGAAGATCCATCAGTTACAAAGACCGAAGATGCTACTCTACCTATGAGTTATGAAGGTGAAAGTGATGAGGAAATCATATTGCTAGGAGCAGCACAAGAAAATGCTAATGAAAAAGGGAAGCAAGTCTTAATTAATGATGATTCTTCAACGGAAAATCTATCCATAAAAAATCAGGAGGTAATTGCATCTACATCTAGCACTCACACTGCCATGATCAATCAAAGAAATGAAGATTTCAATAAATCCTTGGACATACTCATAAAGGAATTAGAGGCAATTCAAAAGAATTATGAGGATGTCAAAAAAGAGAAAAAGGTATTGAAAACCGAAATTTCAAGATTGAATGTTGAGATCAATTTAATCAAGACTAATAATGGAACCAAGGTAATTCAACCAACTGATGAACTAACAGAAGTTATAAACGTCACAGAATCATCAGTTGATCCGATTCCCAGTGTTCAGTTCAAACCTATAAACCGTTTGGAGACAGATCTGGTTTAGGGTTTGTTAATCAGAACAATTCTAAGTTCAGACCAAGTTCAGTTGCATTAAAATTTGTGACTACACAACGGTTAGGAACTCAGAAAACTGATAAAATTATTAGAACTGACACAAACTCAGCACAGCCCAATGCACAAATTGAGAAAACTGAAAATTCAGTTGGTAAAAAGTACAAAGCCAACAGATTTTAAAGAAAAACTCAGGAGGCTAAAAAAGGCAAAACTGATCAAAGATCAGTAAGAAAAATCTTCAAGCCATATCCATTCAAGAATGAAGATCATTCATGAAATGACAAGCTCAGAGGGAAAGGAAGACTATTTCCCACTGATGAAGATTGGAATGAACATTCACATCAGTTTCACAAACTGAACAAACCAAAAACTGTCTGGACTAAACAGGAAAAGCTTGTGAAAACTGACTTTACTCAGTCAAAATATCAAGAGAGGTATAAAACCAGAAATGGAATTATATCATCAAAAACTAATCAGTTAGGACCCAAACATATATGGGTACCAAAAATTTCTTAACTTGTTTTGCAGGAAAATATCGGTAACTGGATACCAAAACAAACTGAGTTATATTCACAACTGAGTTTTTGAATTCAGTATAAGGACAAGGCTGAATGCATACAGCTGTAGATACACCTCATCTACCTTACTCACTACAGTCTAGCCGCAAATGTCAAGAAAAGACGTGGTCCTTCACAATCTAAACCGTCCATAATTTCCACTCATCTACTTTTTCTCAATCTCAAAACATTTATGACAAGACGTTTTGAGTCCCACCCAATTCTTAAACTACCTTTCCTACAAATTATAAATGACCCAGAATTTTCTTTTATAATTCTTTATACTCGAATTTTGAATTTACTCTCTCAATCTTCAAATTTTCAAATTCCCAATCAAATCCAGGAAACAATGTCTTTCACTCGTGTTGAACCCGGAATGATCATATCTCTTGACCAGTTAATTGCAAAATACACTGATCAAACTCTGGCCAAATCAATTGCAGCGAAAATTAAACAAATCAAGGGATTGGATGCTGCACTCAACATTGATCTGAAAAGTGTATGTCTGGAAAGTATTGGAGACTTCTATGAATTTGGAAGTTCAACTATAGAAGGAGAAGACACACACACACCTATACCACTACTGTCAGTAATAAGCAGATCAAGGTCACCGAAGATCTAATTGCAGAAATTTTTGGGTTTGACAAATCTGGAGGAACAGCAGCCATCAAATTGACCAAAGAACAAAAAGAAAAACTCTGGAAAGATATAGCAATTGATGCAGAATCCGCAGTTGTACAAACCGGAAGCACAAGTCTACTCAAACCGGAATTCAATTTTCTCTCAAAGATGTTAGCAAATTGCGTAATTGGAAATGCAGGAAACTTTAGCAATCTATATGGAGCAAAGTTGGATTTGCTTTATGTGATTTGGTTTGGTGAAAGTTTTAATTGGCAAAGATATTTATTTGATCAATTAATAGCACAAAATTGACTTACCCAAGAAGAAGACCGATGTTAAGAAAGGTCGTTTCTATCACAAGAAAACTCTTGCATTAGTGGTCCAAAGAATTCTCGACCATTTTGGAATTGCAAAGAGGAAAGAAATAGAAGTCGCTGATGGGAAGATTGTTATCGAGAAAGAAAAAGCTAGAAAAAGGAAAGCTGAGGGTTCTACTAATGAACCTAAGAAGAAGAATAGCAGGAAATCAAAGAAACCTGCAACTGGGGATGAAGTCTTGGAACAAATTAAAGAATTAAGCGAAAGAAGAAAACAATTGGAAGAATTAGAGAAAAATAAATCTTGATCTTGTTTCACCAATAATCGAAGAAACAACTCCTGAAGGATCAGCACAGAAAGAAAGAACTGAGGCTATTCCTGCTGAAACTGCCCCAACAATAATAACTGGAGCTTTACCCATTCAAGAACCAATTTCACATCCACAAGAAGTTGAGATGACACAGGAAACTGAAGTTGTCAACAAAGAACAGAATGTTGAAACTGAATTACAGAAGAAAGCTGAGACTCAGGGGGAACAGACCCTGAGAACTGAACCTGATGATGAAGAATCTGACAGTGATGAAAGATTGATCGATAAAACAACATTGGAAATGCTCTCTTTACTTTCAAAATCCAGATCTACCCCCCACAGATCCTTTTACAGATTAGAATTTGAAGAATCAGTCAAAGGATTCTCAGCCTCTCAATCTGTTGAAAAAGGAGCCGAAGCAGACTCACGATCAACCAAAGCCCTTAACTTGGATGAGCAAGTCAATGAAGAAGAAATCGTTGAACCAACAGTGAAAGAAGTTCCAGTTACTGAATTGGAACTTGAGCCTACTGAAAAACAAATTGCTGAAGAAGTCGCAAGTGAGAAAGTTTTGGAAACTGAGCCGAAAATCTCAGTCTCAGTTGTTGAAAAAGAGCCATCAGAGATCCCAATCACTGCTGAAAAGGAATCAGCAGTACCGATTTAATGCAAACCGATGATGTTGCAAGAATTGATATTATGCAATCTGAAGATGTTGCAAGAACTGACCCTATGCAAACTGAAGATGCTGTTCTAGAAAGTGGTCAGGAAGTCTCAAGAGAATCAATCGAGTTTATCACTCTTTCAAAATCATTAACTGATCATGCAGAGTTAATGTCAGCTGATTATGAACGATTGCGCAAGTATCAAGCCTGGAAATTTAGTTCTATTGCCAATCAAAGGAGTCAGCTAGTAGAAATGGAAGTCCCTCAAATGGGTATTTGATTTATACAACATTACAAGTCTATCAGAGATAATCAATACCGAAGAATTTCTGAATCAAGGTTATGCACTGATCAGAAATAGCTATTGGGAGGAAGCCACAGCTGGTGGAAATCTCAAAAAGAATGATGATGATGATGATTCTTAGGGAGATGCCAATCTACAGAAAGGTATTCTAGCCTCTTTACAAGATAAGAGAACTGAAACTGATAAGACTACTGATGATGAGTCTAGTAGTTCTGAAGAATGCAGTGAAAGCTCTAGCTCTAAAAGTGTATCTGATGCACAACAAGAAGAGAAAGAAGGCTATAAATATCCAACAGACAAGTCTTTGCTAGAAATAGCAAGAACAGTAGCATGGTTGGCTGGTGAAGAATCCGAAGAAGAATTGAATGTTCAGTTATCACCTGCAAAAGATGTTGATCAATCAAATTTGGAAGAAACTAGAAAACAATCTGAAGAAAGGAGAAGATCGGCAGAGTACAAAGAAAAACTGAAGCAAGTGATTGTCTCACCACACAAGCAAGCTAAGTCAGCTGAATTTGAGACAAACAAAGCCAATGAACAGCAAGCAGGAAGCTCTCAAGATGTTCCTACTCAGGTTGATCTCATTAAATACAATCATAATGAGATAATCAGTATTCAAAAGGATGACAACAGCTTATTTGGAAAAGTCTTAAAATCCTTACAAGCTAGTCAAGATGAAAGAACCAAACTTGAAAAGAAGATGGATACTGTCACCGAAAATTGTCAAAACACTTTGATTGAACTTCGGAAGACAACTATTGAGAATGACGCAAGAAGAGATGAAACTCTAGACAGATGGGAAGGCATTCTCAATAATCTAGTTGATAGAATGGTATTAATGGAAAGTGGCATGAAAGACTCAGTTGTAGCTCAAACCATTTTGGCATCAACTCAACAAAATCTTAATGCTTACATCAGGAGTCTGATTCATAAATAAGGGGGAAAGTTTGGACATCTTAAAAGTCAATGCAACTGAGATACCACAAGTCCTTGCGAATGCTGATGAAAAACTGAATGAACTGAAGAAAGCTAGAGAAGAGTTTACTGATGAAGAAATGGAACTAATTGTTAAGTACTCAGAGCCCACTGACAAAAGAGTTGGTTTGGATTCTCGCCTATACAGTCTATTCAGAGATTTACCAACAAAAGAAGGAGTATCAAGAGAAGAATCTCTAGAATCGTTCCTACACATGCAGAAGTTGCTCATGCACTACTTCAATAAACTCAAGAAATGGGAAGCAGATGGCATTATAGATAAAGAAGCAGAGAAAATTGAAAAGGCTGAACCTGAATTTGTTCAAAATTTACTAAGAACAGCCACCAATGAAAGACTAAGGGCAACTGTCTTCACTTTCGCAGTTCTCTTCAAAAAAAAATTCTTCAGGAAACACAACTTATCTCAATCTTGGAACATTTGAGCAAGCATCCATGGAATTGAAAGCTCAGCTACAAATGATGCTATGCAAACTATTGCAGAAACATATGATAATCAATTTTCTTTAATTGTCAAGTAAAAAGAAACTATCTTTTAGTTCTTTTTATTTGTGTTGTATTACTCTGCATTGTAACTCAGTTATCAAATAAAATTTCAGTCTCTCAGTTCGTTGTGTTATTTATTGTTTTATCTTTTTGCATTGCTTTTAAGGAGGGTATTGACATCATCAAAAAGGGGGAAATTGTTGGAAATAAAATTTATGTTTTGATGATGATTCATCGCTTAATCAGTTATTATTCTAAACCCCATTGATGAAGTGTCATAACTAGCTGTTATAATGCAAAGCAAAAAGATATCTAGATATTAATGTATAGGATTTTATAGAATCTGATATTTGTATAGGTTAAATCAGACAAGCACTGTAATAGTTCTACGCTGTGAACTGAGAAACTAAGAAACTGAGATTTGATTAAACTGAGATTCCACAAGAAACTGAAATGCAGAGCACACCGGCTGAAAACTGAAGAAGGTAAGTTCGCTGAGGGAAACAGACTCAGTTGGCTTATCTAGAAGATTGAAGAACTGAGGGTTCAAACTCAGTAGATGAAGAACTGAGGGTCACAAACTCGGTTATAGAAGATCGAAGAACTGAGGGTTAAAACTCAATTATGAAGATTGTAAGTCGAGACTGTAAAGTTAGACTTCAGGGAAGATTTTGGTGACCTGAACTGACTTTATAGATCTTGTATGAAGACCTAAGAATCATAAGGACAATGAATTCTTAGAAGATAATGAGTCATGGTGTACTCTGATTAAGTCAATTATAATCAGATGAAAAACTGGAGTACTGATATTTGAAGAAGAGTAAAATCTCAGTTAACGTTCCAAGTCAGTCAAGAAACTGACAAGAGATAAACTCAGTATGAAAACTTATAAGGATACTCAGTTTTATATGTCAGTCATCCAATAAACTAACAGTACAGTCGAACGTTGTAAAGCAAGCAATTCTATTGGATGAAATACTGACACAACAGAACGGTCAGAAATTATAGCCGTTACAAGATTCAAGCAGGATGAACGTTAGATAAACCTCTATAAATAGACTACTTCTTGATGTGATACATGGTGACATTCTGAAAATTGAAGATCTGCTACGGTTTGGAGCTATTTTGACAATTATAACTTATCCGGATGAATTTATGTCCTTGATGAAAGTTGTAGATCTCTTTGAGGACTATAAAATCCATATATGACTCGCAATATTTGGACAACCGAAGCTCCGGATATGGACCGAAACAGCAGGGTGCTGAAGGAATCTTTTATTTAGTCTTTTAATTAGTCTTTAATTATCCCACATTGGTTAATTGTCTTTTATATTTATTATTATTTTTAATTATTGTTATTTTGTCCCACATTGCTAAAATGGCAATTAGACTTGGAGTCTGTAGCCTATATAAGGCATTTCCTTGTATTTGAATAGGAAGCTTATGATTGAATCAAAAAAAACTATTTTGGTTGAAATTCAAAGATTGAATTTTCATCATAAGAAACTTTCAGAGATTGGGTTTCTTTCAAGAAGTTTTCAGAGATTGGACTTCTTGCGATTATCCTGAGACGGGATAATTGGTTGGTGTTCCTGAGATGGGATCACCGTAGTAAATATTCTGAGATGGAGTATTTACATATCCTTTTGTTATTTTCGTTATATATATTCAAAAAGCCATAAAAATATACTTTTCATTGCTGAATCGTTTGCTGTGCTTTAATCAACGATCCTACGAGTTTCGGTTTACATCAAGTGGTATCAGAGCTCAGGCGATTAAAGCAACAACAGCTGCTGCGTTTTTAACAGAAAATCTGCTGCGTTTTTCCGAAGTTGAAGTCGGCGTTCTTGTTTCCCTAGAACCCTAATCGCAGCCGCCGTTTGAACCCTAATTGCTGCTACATATTACACTCGCTGAATTGCTGCATATTACATCAAGGAACCCTACGTATTGAGGTAAATCAGGCGTGACATATTATTCTTGGTAGAAACCCTAATTTTCTGCTCTTGAAATCTGACTGTCCGACTTTTGTTTCCAATCGTTCCCTATTCAAAACAAGTCAAAAAATTCTCAAAATTTACCAGTAGATAGGAATTTGTATTGGCTGTCTTTTGTCTCTTTGGCACTTTTGCAAATTCGGATTTTATCTTGATCGAATTTGGATCGGAATATTCTGCTCGATTTTCTGGAACAGCTTGTAGTCGACTTGGTTTTTTGGGAGTTGTGTTGGTCGGAATTGAATGAAATTTTGTGAGCACATAGGAAAGTCATTGTTCTACAACTTTGATTCTTTGAGTTTTCTCCGATTCCTGACCGATTTTGCACAATAGTCGCCGTAACCTAGCTGACTGTTTCTGTCAAATTCGTAACCCGAGAGTGATCTGATTATAAATTCAATTTGAGTGGGTTATACCTGTCCATAAATTCTGAAACTTAACAGTCTGAACCGAAATTTCGTTCTCTACAAGTTTTGTTCTTTGTGTTTTTCCGAATTCCATACATTTTGGTCGTGACAAGTGCCGTCATCTCGTGTTTCTTGTTCTTGGACTCACTAACCTCGCTGTGTGTTTGCTTATTGAGAGATCAACATGGGTTCAATTCAGGACATCATTTATTTGCTCCAAGAGTATAAGGAGAGCATGGATAAAATGCATACCAAATTTTCAGACCACATTCACCAGACTTTCGTTGCTTACGAACGTATTTACCGTGAGGAGTTTGTTACACCTAGTGTAGGCATTGCCTCTTGTGCAGAGGTAACTGTGGATATTGTATCCGAGGAGGTTGCGACTCATATTATTCAGCCTGCGGTGGATGAGTTATTTAAGGTTCATGATGACATTGTTATTGTTGATTCAGCCACGGCAGAGTTCATTGAGGTTCCTAATGCTCTTCCTAATTATGTTGTTCCAGTTGCTACTATTGATTCTCCTTTACCGGTACCCGACCATTCTGACGAGATTGCCGACGTCAAGGTGGATATTGGTGTTGACCCAATCACTATGTCCGTGGACTTACTTGCTGAATCGCTTGTGGTCCAACCGCGGACCGAACCGGTGCAATCCGATGGTCCAAAGGTGCACTCGGGAATTTTAGTTGGTGAACTTGACAATGTTGCAAAATCAGCCGAGTCAATCGAGCACTTAAAAGAGTTAGAAGCACACTATATTTATCATGATCCATTCTTATTGCATTGTACTCCTTTAGATTTTATTGTTGCTGATTTTTATGGTGTTCCCATTCATTTGTACAAGAGGATGATGACTGAATTGTTCACCTCTTTCCTTCTCATGGTTGTCATTCATTATGTGGACCTACTCGCATATTTTAGGCCACGCTTGCTATTTGATCCAGGTGGATTCGAGGACGAATCCTTTCGAAGGGAGAGGGAATGATGTGATACATGGTGACATTCTGAAAATTGAAGATCTGCTACGGTTTGGAGCTATTTTGACAATTATAACTTATCCGGATGAATTTATGTCCTTGATGAAAGTTGTAGATCTCTTTGAGGACTATAAAATCCATATATGACTCGCAATATTTGGACAACCGAAGCTCCGGATATGGACCGAAACAGCAGGGTGCTGAAGGAATCTTTTATTTAGTCTTTTAATTAGTCTTTAATTATCCCACATTGGTTAATTGTCTTTTATATTTATTATTATTTTTAATTATTGTTATTTTGTCCCACATTGCTAAAATGACAATTAGACTTGGAGTCTGTAGCCTATATAAGGCATTTCCTTGTATTTGAATAGGAAGCTTATGATTGAATCAAAAAAAACTATTTTGGTTGAAATTCAAAGATTGAATTTTCATCATAAGAAACTTTCAGAGATTGAGTTTCTTTCAAGAAGTTTTCAGATTTTGGACTTCTTGCGATTATCCTGAGACGGGATAATTGGTTGGTGTTCCTGAGATGGGATCACCGTAGTAAATATTCTGAGATGGAGTATTTACATATCCTTTTGTTATTTTCGTTATATATATTCAAAAAGCCATAAAAATATACTTTTCATTGCTGAATCGTTTGCTGTGCTTTAATCAACGATCCTACGAGTTTCGGTTTACATCACTTCTACATCAATAGAGAAGTGTGCAGGAGGAATTAAAAAGAATCTATCTAGCCAAGAAAAATCTAATTAAGGGGGAAAGCCAATTTGAAACGAATTCCTGCTAAGTACTTAATTGCAAGATCAAGAAAAATTTTCAAGTGTCCAAGCACATTCAAACAAAATCAAGATCGATCATTTGAAGAAATACAGAGCTGTGCAAACTTCAATTATCCAGAAGAAAAGCTCAAATCACAATTGAATCATAGTTATTGATTCAGGTCTCAACGTTGATTTTATCAAAGGTTTAGACTGTGAAACACCAAGAAGGTGTGAAGGACAGTTGAGTGCAGTCAGGAAGACTGTGTTTGTGATGAGCTGGTGAAGAGACAATTCTACCCTCCAAGGACCAGTGTTTCAAACAAATGAAGAGCATCAATCCTACCTGGTCTACAAGTGTTTAGATAGTGAAGCTAGGGATTAGTCAAGGACTATCAGTTTAGAACTTTTTGTAACCGGGCCATCTCAAAGAAGTTCTAGTGGAATTTTCCTCCGCATCACAGGGGAAGAGAGGATTGACAGGATTACACCACCTGGAACCTCTATAATTCTTGTTTAATTACTTTACGCATTTAATACTTGGAACTCGGTATGCAATCATTTGTTCTCTCCAAAATTTGTATGTCCAAGTGAAAATGATGTTCATATATATTCCAGGTTAACATTTCTTATACTATATGTTATTTTGTTAATAAATTTGTATTTTCTTCGCTCTTTTTGAATTAGATTAGTGATTAGCGAGAATTGAGCCATCTGAAATACTTTCTCCCCGCGCTTACAGAAATCAATAGGTCTCACAACATAATCAATACTGCAAAAGTGTGTTGGGTAATTTGTTGTGACCATTTTTTTATGGTACTATCACTACTATATATTTTTTTCATAAATCATCAACATATATATTCCTGTCTTTTTTTTGGCTTATCTATTCTTGATTTAGTTAAAATTTTTGATTAAGTTTACAAAATCTTATATATTACTATATTTTGCAGAATGGTATTTAGAGTGATTGACTCATAACCAAGGAAATGACATGTTTATTAGTAAAAGAAAATTTGAACCTCATTACATTGTGTAAGATAATGGAGGGATACTCAAATTTTGGATTGCATTTTTTTTCAAGTAGAGGGAAAGGATTTTTTATTCGGATTGGTGATGAAAATTGAACCCTTATGCCGGATCCGATCCCCTATTTTGGATTGCATTTGACCAATGAGAAGACAAATTGTTATTGTTCTATTAGCAACATGTATTCAATTGTTTCCGTTCAAATTACTCTTTTTTTAATGGATGCAAGGAATTGTTTTATCGTGTTTTTTTTTCTCTTTCAAGTCATTTTTGCTCTTTCAAATTGTTCTTTGGTTGCCTTTGATTACCATGGGTATTACTTCACTTGTGAAAGTGAATGATTTTTGTAGAAAGAAGACAATAACAATAGAGTAGAAGAGAAGGACAAGAAAGCAAGAACTCAAATGTTTGTATTTTCATCTTTGCACTTATCCAATATTAAATCTTCCGATGCAATCAAGCAAATCACCCCGTCCATTATGCATAACTTTTTTGTTAGTAATGTAATAAATGTTTAGTTGAATAGATATATATGAGGATTTTTTTTGTTTTGTTTTGTTTTGTTTGTTTTTTGTTTTTCATTACGGGGATATATGAGGTTTTTTTTTGGATAGAGATATATGAGTAAGCCATATGATGTTGATTACGATCTTACATTGTGCTAAAAATGTATGACCCTTATATGATGAAGTTTGTTTATAATGTATGCAACCATAAAAAAAATATCTAAAGATTTTTCTTTTTGAGAAGTTTTTTCTAAAGATTTAGGATTACCATAACTTGCTCTCTCGGGAATTTGGGAGAAAAATAAAAGGCATAAGTATCAAATTGTAATGATTAGTCCTTTTGTCTAATGCTCAATTCTTTAACGTTCTACGTTGTCCGTGCATCGCACGGGTTTTAGGCTAGTATGCTATATATTTGAACGTGGTCATTAGCATATTTTTTTTGTGGGAACCATTAGATTGATTTGAATGTGGTCCGTGCGTCAGTTTTTTTTTTTATTTTAAGAAATCTATTATAAAGGTAAAATTGTCATTATAATGTGTCTGTCCTTTTTAATAATTTTGTAAATATTTTTGTCATTTTCAATAAGTCTCCCAAAAATAAATTTGAAGGGGAATGAAATTTTGAATCTGACAGAAAGTGATAACTTCCGTCAAGACATATCTGTTTTAGGAGTGAGTTGTATATGGGGTGCACATATGTGACTTGTCAAAATTTTAACGGAATTGTTTTACCATGCCATCAATCCACTTGGTAAGACCATTGTGTCATAAAATTTGTCATTGTTTTTTTAGAGTGACTTATAATATTTCATTGTTTAGTGTGAAAGTGAATACAATTCGTTAATTTTATATTGAAATGTGAAAATAATTATATTTTAAGACGCCACAAAAAAGTTAAAAAGATTTATATTACAGGACGGATGGAGTAGTTTTTTAAGTAGAGAGATATAGTTTTACTATGGTTCTGGCCAGGCTTCACCATGTAACCAGCCTAATAGGTGAGTCCTAACGAATGAAACATTTTTTGTTTGAGATATTTTGAAACTCACAATATTTAAGTAGACATTAATTAATGAGTTGTCTGGTCATATAAAACTTGACTAATTTACTTTTTTACACTTTTATATGTAGTATTATTTTCACAATATTTAAGGAGACATCGATTAATAAGTTGGGGCAATTTAAGCAATTAAAACAAAAAATTTAAATATGTTTAGAGTTATAAGAGTTATTTTGAAACAGTCAAAAAAATGAATAAAGTCTCAGATAAATTGGGACGGAGGATGTGCCTCATCTATGCAAGTACGACATTGTCCAACCAATCTTTCTTTGGAAGAAATTGTATTCCCACTAATCATCTTCTTCTTCTTGATGATTGGCTGTTGATCTTCATCTTCATCATCATCATCATCATCATCATCTACCACTAACAATCTTCTTCCACCCAAAAACTCATGTTTCTGTGGCTTGATTAGTGAAGAAGAATTGGTAGATATGTACATTGAAAAAGATAGATACCATAGATAAAAGCATAGCAGCATCCAAGTGCATACAAAGGTGGCCAAAACCGGGCCAAAAACAAAGAAACCAAGTCTGGATCAAAACGTAGCAATGTGTACAATAAGTCTGGATCAAAATGTTTACTGAAACTCCTGCTTGCCACACATCCATAGCCCACAAACAAAAAGACAGGATGCAAACCAGAAGATCTATAATGCTGGCA
Source organism: Gentiana straminea (assembly GCA_036785695.1). Taxonomy (NCBI): domain Eukaryota; kingdom Viridiplantae; phylum Streptophyta; class Magnoliopsida; order Gentianales; family Gentianaceae; genus Gentiana; species Gentiana straminea. The sequence goes on along the minus strand of JAVUPR010000224.1, from coordinate 3,617,884 downwards.
TGTCACATATGATATGTTCCGTGCTTCGAGTCATACAGACCGATGCTAGCTACGCCAGACACAAATTGTAAATTAATCATTCCCACCACCTCCTCGTCCTTAGGGTTGCGCTCAGCATCCTGCCTTAACTTTTCCATCAAGCGGCTTCTCGGGTTGATTTCTAATGTTTTCTTATCAAGTGACACAAAGCTAGGTAAATCATATATACGGTCAGAGACAACAACTTTCTTCACCCGGTAACCAAGTTCCTTTACGAATAGCTTTCGAAGACCCTCAAACTTTCTCTTCATCAACTCCATATCTTTCTTCTTTTCCTCCACATCAGCAAAGCGTTCTATAATGTTCACGCAAGGGTGAACACGGATGGAGATTGGGTAACGACAAAGGTCAAATGTGTACTTGTCAATCAAAACCTTCAATCTGCACTCATCAAGGTATTCAAATTGGTCTTTGTTAAGCTGAAGAGTAACCTTTGTACCCCGCGAACTGGAAATGGTACACGACCTGGTACACGGCCGGTCAACGAAGAAGAACGACCTATCCCTTGCTGAGGAAAACAAGGTGCACTGCCTGTCACCACCATAATGCATTGTAGTGATCTGAACGTTGTCGGCAACCATGTAAGCTGCAAAGAAACCAAGACGAAGATCCCAATTACGCGAATAAAACTGATCAACATTTACTTTGTTTTTCAGAAGTTTATCAATGGCCTTCTTGTATTTTTCCAGTGCAAGCTCCGGAACGGTAAAAAGTCTGTTCTTCAAATCTGCAATATCAAACAAAACAAATAAAATCCAGTAACAGAAAAAAATTAATTATTAAAAGCATCTATTATTAGAGAGCCCTCCAAACTCACCATCCTCCGTCATTCCAATGCCGTTGTCGACGATGGACAGGGTGTGATTCCTCTTGTCAGGGATTATGTCAATGAAAAGCCCTCGATCACCAATCAGATCGGTTTCAAACAAAGTCTCAAGACGCATTTCGTAAAGAGCCTAAAATCAGATAATTGTAATCAGAAAACATATTCAGAAATCGGAGGGTATATTATTAGTATTTTAACACCCAAAAGAAACAAAACAAAGCAGAAGAGTCCCTAATTAGGTTCCATTATGTATAATGAAGAAGAAACACATGTATAAACACATATACATATATATATTGCTGGAAATCAGATCACAGAGAAACAAAACAACAGGAAGCACACAATTCCAACAACAATAACATACGGATATGCTGGTTCAAACTACAAACAAAAGCATGATGTCATCTTACACACGAAAACCCTAAACCGCAGATAGGGAAATAAAAAATAAAAAAAATAGGATGGAGGAAAGTTGAAATCGTACAAATCAAAACCAAATTTTAACAAAAGAAAACAGATCTACTGAAGAGAATAAGAAAGATAGAGGATGTACACGAGCTGCGTTACGAACAATTTCCCAGAGAAAGACCTCCTTGGCGCCGTGCGAGATGCCATTCATCTTATCTAAAAGTTTGCAGACGCCTTTCCCAAAAGGAATTATTTTCTCTTGTTCCGCCATCTTAGGTGTGTTTTACGATTTCGATCTGATAAAATATAGGGTTTCAGGAGGGAGGAGATAGATGCGGTGAATACTCTATATATATAGGGGGGAAAAGAGAAGAAAAAGACCACTTTTCAATTGCACCGACGGTTTCGTTCCAGACCTTATCATATTTGGGTTTGGGTTTTCCCAACTCCACTTGCAACTGTCCGGCCCAACGTTTGGGACCCAAAATCATTGATATATGCATATTTATTATTATTTACTAATCTATCTATGTCTATCTATCTACTAGTCAATAACCCGTGCATTGCACGGGGACATATGATAATGTGATTACATTCAATTAGTATGCATAATATGTACTACAAAACAAAGTCTTTTCAAACTTATTGTAGTTCATATGATCTCCAGCTGAACGCCCGTCCGGTTTCCTGGACGCCCGTTCAGACCTGCAACTATATATACCCCTGCTCTCCATTTTTTTATTTGCATCAGAAAATTCAAAAGCCAACCCGACTTCTCAACCCTCTTTTGCCCTAAAATCTTTATTTCTAAACCAAATTGGGCGATTCAAGGCTCTATCAACAGCTCTCAATCCCCTCTTTTCGATTTTTCAAACCAAACCCTCCAACAAACACCATTTAATCGGATTCAGTGATCTATATAGTCCGACTTTTTGAAGAACAAGATTCGATTTTTTGGGTCAATTTGGCATTGTTTGGACTTCTAATCATCATCATCATCATCCCTTCAACGTACTTGGTAATATTTTATAAGCTTTTCGTAGATTATTTCACGTTTTTCTTGAGTTCGATCTTCGAGTCGACTCTTTACATAAAACATGCCTTATTTGTTTTCTTCTTTTTGTTTGGTTTATTTTTCTTTCTTTGTTGATGATCTGGGATGGTTTGGATGATGATGGATGGGTTGCATTGTGGTTTTGATGATGGTTTGGTGTTGTTTTGTTTGGGAAATCCTGTTTGGACGATAAACGGGTGGTTCGTTTGAATTATGATTTGGGATTGTTGTTGGTTAGCCTTAGTTTACAATGGTTCGTAAAGGGGTGCAGAAACGGCATGGTAAGGGGATTGCCGATGAACCTGTTAAGAAGAAGAAGACTGTAGACCCCACCTTAGTCAATCCGAACCAAAGCATTCGTATTGGTGAACGTCACAACCCTCCTAGAGGTCAATTCAGGGTTCCTTTACGAGATGAGTCTGAGTCGGGGTCTGACACTGATGATGAGCCATTAGTGAGAAAGATGACTAGGGTGACGGAGGCTCAAGTTGAGAGGGGTGCAGAGGAGCCTAGGCCTAGAACCGAGGAGGCAACGGAAAGAGCAGAACCGGCTAGACAGAATGTGAGACCTCCTGTCCCTATTCCCTTGGCTCGTAGATTCCTTAACCCTAAGGCTCTGGATGTGTACAACAAGCATTATATAGCCCGAACGATGTTGATTGAGAGGGCTGTGTTAGAGACTCAAGTTGATCCGTTGTTTGTTAAAATGCTTACGGATAAGAAGTGGAGAGCATTGATGAGAACCCCGAGGACCCCGGTTAATGCTACATTAGTCCGAGAGTTTTATGCCAATTGCTCAGAAACGGATTTGGAAACCGGAGTTGTGTTGGTTAGGGGTGTAAAGGTGCCGTTTACGCCTAAGGTTATAAATGAGAAGTATAACTTGGCACCTTTTGTGGGGTTGGACTACAAGGAGGCGATAAAGGCCAAGCAGGATGCCAGTCAGGATCCGTTGGAGGAGTTGAGGTTGTTGGTGTGCCCGGAGGTGCCGTGGACACTTAGACCGGGCGGATATAGGAAAGAGTTGGTGACAACGAGTTGGACGGAGGATTGGAAGGTCCAATGTCGGTTTATTCAGAACAGGTTGTTGGCTAAGAACAACCTGACTCACTTTCACATTGGTGACCTTGGAATGTTATATGCCTTGAACTTCAAGCTAAATGTTGATGTAGGACAGGCAATTTTCGATGAGATAGCCACGAATCAGAAAGTATATACGCGATGTTTGATATGTCCGTATATGATCCACAGTCTCTGTCAAGATGCTAGGCTTCCCGAGTACAAAAATGATCACAAGCCGAAGAATCCTAGGTACTTGCAGCGGGAGAAAGTGAAATCTTTGGGACAGTCGAAGGCTGAGGCAGCACGTGAGCCCGGTTCATCTTCAGCACCGCCTCGTGCATCTTCCCTTCCATCTTTATCTCCCTCAGTCCGGATGAGGTTGAGTATGGCTAACAGTGTACGGAACTGGATGGAGGATATTCGGACTTCTCAGAACAATATCTTGACTATTTTGCGGTGCATGAGTGAGGGCCGAACTCCGAGGGACGACAGAGTCTTCAACCCGAGCATTTTCGATTACGTTTATTCTGACGAGGTTGAGCAGGCCATTGCGGATGTTCTTCACGAGTCTGAGTCGTCTTCGGATGAGGAGCAGCCTGACTCTCCTACGGGTGGACCACCTCCGGCTGATGATTCTGCGGCACCGGGGCAGACCTGATGTTTTGTTGCTGATTCTGGCTTAAGTATTTCTTTTTGAGATGATTGTAATGTCCTGATACTTTTCATTACTTGATTCATTGTACTTTTCATGTTAGTTAATGTCTATTTTTCTCGATGAATCTTGTAAGCCTTAAGGCATTTCGTATTTTCCTTTGTGTTTCACATTATTATGCTTTCGATCTCCGTAGTAATTGGATGTTTTATCTTTTGATCTGATTAAATTTTACCTTATCCTTTTGTTACCTTTCATTTTGGTGTAATTCCCCGTTTTCCCCGAGATTTTTCCGTGTTTGTCGAGTAGTGCAGGTATATTTCTAGCGGTATTGTCGAGCTAGCATTTACGTCGTGCTGATACGAGTTATATTTTTCACTACGAAGGCTCCGGCCTGACCAACGATTCGAGTATCTGTTACGATCAGCTAAGTATTTTTGTTCTTTTTACATTCTGCACAACCTGGGGACATGTTGTGGTTTAAGTGTGGGGGAGGGGAATGGTTATGTGTATCTGTCATTTGCTTATATCATTATGATTCTATGCTAAAATGAGCTAAATTTTTCAAAATTTTTGTTCTGTCCCGAGTCAGCAATGCATAATCTTTGTTCGTTTTTTTATAGTCATTGATGCTATATACTGTTTGTTCAGTAAGTTAGTTGTTTCACCCGATATATATATTTCACGAGCCATAGTGAATGATGAGCTATAATATAAAGCTATACCCCTTTCGATTGGTGATTTTTGATTATCTTATAAGTCATGTGCTTAGTGCTAATGTACTTATCGTGGAAATTATAATAGTTTGTGTTTAGATTCAAAGTATGACATACTGTGAATATCTGAGGTTTGAATGTGATAAGTAAAACGTAACTGAAGCTGTTGAAAAAGTTGAATTTTAAATAATTGTGTGTGTCGGAAGCTGGTCGATGATTGGAGTGAGGTAGGGCGTATCTCGAATGTCCTATACCACTATGATGACCAAAAGCTCACGAAAGTCGGAAGAAGCTGCCTTATGATTTGAGTAAGGTAGGGTATATCTCGAATATCCTATTCTGTTATGACAGGGCAAGAGCTCATTCTGATGTGCGTTTAAAAGTGGAAATAGTTAAATCAACTTATATAAGAAGTAGTATGAAATGAATGGAAGATTTAGTTATCGCATATCTTATCCCCAGTATAAACTGACAGATATGCTGTAGGGATTATCCTCTGAGTATGTCAGAAATGACCTAAATACCTTCTATCATCTTTTTCGGGATATGTCACGTTTTGTAGGGTGCATCTTATAAGTATCATCTATCTCTAGTTTGAAGGGGGTATTAGCTAGTTTGCTTTGAAATTTTCAAGTTTGGCCTTAGTGGAAGTTTGTTATGGCTTTGCACACACACCGGGGTGAACCTCTAAGTTATTGTATATGTGCTATATGTGCTGAGAGGTCTATCTTTTCTCGAGCCTTTATTTCGTTTTGTTTTGCTCGGGACAAGCAAAAGCTAAGTGTGGGGGAGTTGTTAAGGGTGATTTTATATGATTTATATCGTTATATTTTGTAACAATTCTCTCCATATTCGTATAATTCGCATAGAAATTAGGTGTTTAATTGATTTATTGAGCAAATGAGTTTTTAAACGGTTTAATCGCAGAATTGGTTGATTTATGTGTTTTATTGATGATTTTATGTTTATTTGGATATTATTACATTTTGCAATGTTTTTAATGACTTGTAGATACATAATTGCGGCTCAAAAGATGGTTCAATGAAGATAAGTGTCGGATTTAATTGATGAAAAGAGATAAGGAAGAATTGAATGGATGAAAAGCGATAAAGATGAGAAAATCGACTTTTAAGCAAGTAAACGCACGTCCATCTCTCCGTCCAGTGGACGGGCGTCTAAGGAAGTGAACGAGCGTCCGGGCTGGAATATTTGATTCAGAGTTCTCCCCAAATTAGTGGACGAGCGTCTGATTTGAAGAAGGACGGGCGTCTGACCATGACTCGGCCCGATTCGAAGTTCTCAAGCTACCTGGACGGGCGTTCGACCCATGAAACGGGCGTCCAGCCGGCCGACATAGCAGCACCGCCTTAAAATTCTATATATAGCTGCGTTATTTACAACAATTATCATCAAAATTTCGAACCCTAAACCCTAGGGGCGGCTCAGTTTTTATTGTTTTTATTTTCTAGTTAGATTCAAACACTTTTTATGTATTTTTACTCAAACGATTCGATCTTCACGAGGATGCTAAGAGGCTAGACCTCTATTGAACAAGCATTGTGAAGCCATCCGATCAACAATTCAGTTTCGTTTCTCGATTGTCTTGTGAGTTTTTAATTCGAGTTGTTTCTTTATTATGTTTATCATATTTTTGTGCAATTTACATCGAAAGATCTTTGCATGTTGATTGTTTATATTGATGAGAATCATGTTAAACCCTAGATCGCCATAATAAGAATAGTTCTTTAATCTAATTAACGAGAGTTATTAGGTTAGATTTCTAGGTTAGACACTTATAAATTTCACACATTTGGTTAGAAAGCATTAATCTTTAGATCGAAAGATAGAAGATAAATAGGCGAACTTGTCTAAGAAATTAGGAGTTCAGAACTTGGCTAGGTGAATCACAACTTGGTTAGAAATCACAAGATAATCGGGATAGAAATTGATAGTTGTAGGATAGGTGGATCAATTGCTTGTTCGCTCGTAAACCATTGATTAAAACACTTGAACTTGAATTGCTTAGTAAATTTACGACCTTTATTTCGTAATAGGTTTAGAATAGCTTTAGTTTAGATAATTTGTTCGCAACCATATTTTTTCCTGGCTTTAGATCCCGATCTTCTGTCCAGTTATTCTTATTGTTAGTTTCGTTTTCCGTTTTAGTTTTCACTGTTTTATTTTCATACCTTTTTAGTAGTAATCGTGACATAATTAGTTAGATAATAAGAACTAGGTTAAACAACCCCGATTCCCCGTAAGATCGACCCGGTATCAACCTCTATACTACGATCCCTACACTTGGGGTAAACCGGATTTATAAATTTATTACTTGTTTATTTTTCATTAATAAAATCCGTGAACAAAATGAAAAAAGTAAAACTCAGAAATTTTATTTATCCGTAAAGGGCATCCAAGAGATATAAAGTTTTAAGTTATTATAACTACTTTTTCTCCATTATCCTGATACTTTTCTTGGTACCTTTACCCTTGGAATTTTCAGGCTTACTACCCTCCCCTTTTTTGGTAGCACCAGGTTGTTCTGCCTAAAATTTGTTGGTGGCTTTGGACACTGTTATGATCAAGTCAATTTCCTTGATAACATGATCCATGGTGCTATCAAATTTTCTGAAGTTGTTGAGAGTGAGTTTCCAATTCAGTTACTATGAGGTTGAGCCTTTCATGAACTGTATTTCCCAGATGTTTCAGTTATGTATGAACATGCTAGGTGATCAGAGTGTTTAGTTGAGTCAGCAAGTCTCACTGTTTCTTAATAATGCCATCTTGCAACTCAATATGGCTAAATAAAGCCTAAACTTTTTGATGCCTTCGAGTGCCTGCATCTCTCAGTGTTGTTTTAAGATTCTCTTGGCTTGGAGCATTCTTCTCCATATCAACAATTAATGGTCCAATGTCCAGACATAATACTCTGTCTGAAACTTCAGAGGGATATTCCGAATGTGCTGGTGCAGTTGCATCAGCAAGATCTTCTTCACATGCTTTCTCTTCTGTCTCTTCAAAATGCTCAGTGGGTGTATCAGCTGCCATTCCTCATTGCTCTATGCTAAGGATTCCTCTTGATGTGCCGGGAGTGTATGTGTTGGCTGGTGGAGTGCTTTCAGCTAATCTACCCAGCTGTTGTGCTATTGTTGCTTCACTCATTTTAATAATATCATGGAGTGATAGATTTTCATCAAAATCATCCATTTCTTTATGATCATAAAAGAGATTATCATCCTCTTCATCTTATTCAGATCTTCCCTCTTCTTCTTCTTCCTCAGAGAGAGTGTTGACTTTTTCCTCTGGATCTTCTTCAGCCTTACTAATCACCAAGGGTTCTTCCTCGTTACTTGGCAAATTTCTTTGTTGAGCTGCTCTGGTGTGAGATTTGGTTCTCCTCCTATATCCAAAAATACAGCCTTCAGAATGTTTTCTTTTCTTTTCTTCCTTCACATAGGTTAACATCACCTTTGCATTTGTAACTTATGCAACTAAATGGGTGTCATCTTCATACAGTCTAGCAGGTGTTGGAGGGGAATTCCAAAGGATTTTCTAACCCAAAAAATACATTTCTTTTGTTGTCCCTCTTTGCTGCTAACTTTCCAACATCAATTTATCCTTTAATCTGCTCCTTATGTCTGTTGAATATGAAGATGGCCCAGTTGAATTCCATACCTCAATAGATAATAGCCATCAGTTTTGTCCTTACTTTGTCATACCATGCAATGATCCTAAATTTCCTTCTATGCATTTGATAATTAGATGAGAAAATTCTTCAAAAGGCTTTTTATGTGCCGATCTAGGACAATTGAAATTCTTGTTCCCAAGAGTTGCATCCTTGCCAATTTCCAACCAGAACGCATCAGTTGATGTCTATTTCTCCAGTGTTTGCTGGTCCAATGTTTGGGAGTACAAGAAATCAGCAAATCAGGGCTGACGTAATCACTAGTTTCCTTCCATGCATAGTGGTGATGATTGAGTCTGGTGTTCCCTTCTTCTTACAAGGAACAAACTTTGCATTTTGACAAAATGAGATTAGATTCTCATAGAAAATCTCTTTGATTGGTGGGTTGAGGAAGGTAATCAACCCCCGGTTTGCACATCCATCTACTAGTCTTCGAGCTTGTGCGTCATTGCCGCATAAAGTGAGATAATGTTCAGGTCTGAAGAATGACCCGGTGTCAATCAATTTCTCATAATGTTCTCTAGACTTATTGTTTGAGGAAGATGAAGCCATTTCAGAAATGTGTGGAGTAGAAAGCTTTGAAGATAATATGCTTTTGAAATTTCAAGGGAGCGTAAAGAAAATTGTGAGAAAGGTGAAGTGTTATTTATATAGTGGAGGGTTTGTAGTGAACATAGATGAATATGGAAGGATTTAGTGGGGTTAATGGCATGATTTTGTGTATATAAATGACTGCAAATAAAGGTAGTGGGATAGTGGATTGAGGCAAGTAATGATAAATCTCTAGAATCGAGAAGTTGCCGTCATTCCATCAATTCAAATAATAACTTCTGTAATCCTTGTGTGTGTTTAAATAATAAACCACGTGTGTAATCTTCAATAATTAATGCTCCATAAATATCTGATTTTACACATGTGTAAATAATTCATTTTGTTCACACTTCACTTTGCTGCTTGCTTTACTGAGTGACTTGGCTGGTCACCGGTTGAAATAATATCTTTGCTGGTACTTATTTGCTGAGCTACTTCATCAAAAAAACTATTCTTAACAACCAGTTAAGTGGAGTTCACTGGTACCGGTGCTTTACCTGCCCAGTGAGCGCACCCGAAATGGAAAAGGTTCAGTCAGTTGCTGAAGTCACTTTGTAGGTCGCTCCATTTAGCTGCTCATTGTAACTTAATCAATTTCAATCATTCCCGACTCAGTTCTTAATTTAACAAACCTTTCATGACTGAGTGGTTTAGTAAAAATATTCACCAGTTGGTATTTAGTTGATATGTACTTCAAACTTACATCTCCTTTTTCAACATGATCTCTGATGAAGTGATGTCTCACATCAATATGCTTTGTTCTTGAGTGAAGTACTAGATTTTATGTAATTGAAATTGCACTCGTGTTGTCACACATGATCGAAATTGTATTTCTTCTACTCCATATTCTCTTAGTTGCAGTCTTATCCAGAGAACTTGTGCACAACAACTACCAGCTGCTATATATTCTGCTTTAACTGTTGAAGTAGATATAAAGTTCTGATTTTTACAGAACCATGATACTAATCTGCTGCCTAGAATCTGATAAGTTCAAGACGTGCTTTTTCTATCAACATTGCATCTAGCATAATCTGATTCCGAGTAAGATATTAATTTAAATCCACCATCTTTTGGATACCAAATTCCTATATTTATTGTATGCTTCAGATATTTGATAATCCTTATTGCTGCTCGTAAGTGAGATTCTTTAGGTGGTGATTAGAATCTAGCAAAAACTCCTACTTCAAATGCAATATCAGGTCTACTTGCAGTTAAGTATAGTAGTGAACCAATAATTCCTCTGTATATCTTTTGATCCACATATTTCCCATTCTCATCTTTTCCCAGAACAACTCTTGCGCACATTGGTGTTTCTGATGTGCCACTTGTGTCCATTCCATATTTGTTTATCAGGTCCCTTGTGTATTTGGATTGATTGATAAATATGCCATATTTCATTTGTTTCACTTGTAATCCAGGAGAATTATTGAGTTCTCCCATCATGCTGATTTGGACTTTGCTTTTCATCAGATTTGCAAAATTTTTACTTAGCTTTTCATCTTTTGATCCAAATATGATATTATCCACATATATTTGGACAAGTAGAGTGCTTGATCCATCTTATAACTTGAACATGGTCTTGTCATTGGTTTCCTTGCTGAATCCATTGTTGATCAAGAATCGTGATAGTAGTTCATACCAGGCTCTTGGTGCCTGTTTGAGTCCATACAATGCTTTCTTGGGTTTGGATACTCTGTCTTCTTTTCCTTTTATTTGAAAAATATAAGGTTTCTCTACATATACTTCTTATTCTAGTAGTCTATTTAGAAATGCACTTTTAACATCCATCTGATACACTTTGAAGTTCTTGTTAGTTGAAAAAGCAAGGAACAGTCTGATTGCTTCCAATCTTGCTACTGATGCAAATGTTTCATCATAGTCTGTGCCTTCTGCCTGTGAATATCCCTTTACTACCAGTCTTGCCTTGTTTTTGACAATTTCTTCTTGCTCATCCATCTTGTTTCTGAATACCCATTTTGGTCCAATAATGTTTGCTAGGTCTGGTCTGTCCACTAGTTCCCAAACTTAATTTTTTTCAAACTCATTGAGCCCCTCTTGCATTGTTGTTATCCAATCAGGATCTTGAATTGAATCATCTATTGTCTTGGGTTCAATTTGTGATGGAAAACAAGGTAGCATGCTTTCAAGTTGTCTTCTGGTTCTTACACCTAAGTGTACATCTCCAATGACTTGCTCAGCTGGATGGTCTCTGAGACAGTTGATATCAGGTTGAAGTTTTGTCTGTGCTGCTTCTTCTACTGGTGTGTTTGTTGGTGCTTCTTCTTGTTCATCAGCTGCTTCTTCTAACAGTGCAGTTGGTGTTTCTGCTTCTATGTAAGCTGGTCCAAACACTTGTTTTTCTGCTTTTTCTTCTTCTAAAATGTGCAAATCTTCACAGCTGGTTTTTGGCTCATCAAATACTACATGGATTGATTCTTCAATCACCAATTTTCTTTTATTCATTACACTGTAAGCTTTGCTTGTATCTGAATATCCTATGAAGATTGCTTCAAAAACTTTTTCATCAAAACTGTGTAGTTGATTCCTGTTTAGGACAAAACATTTAGCTCAAAACATTTGTAAGTGACAAATATTGGGTTTTCTTGCATTCCAAACTTCATATGGTGTTTTTCCATGAGGCTTGTTGATGATTGATCTATTCTGTGTGTAGCATGATGTGTTTGCTGCTTCTGCCCAAAATCTTTTAGGTAGTCCTACTTCAGCTATCATTACTCTGACAGCCTCTTTGAGTGTTTTGTTTCTTCTTTCTGCTACTCAATTTTGGTGTGGAGTTCCTGCTGCAGAAAGTTGATGTAGTACTCCATTTGCTTCATAGTAGGTTTTGATTGCTTCATTTAATAATAAAATTCCTCTATCTGATCTGATTTTGATGATCCTCAATTCTTTCTCATTTTGCAGTCTTCCGAGTTGATCAGGTAGTTTCTTGAGTGTCTCTCTTTTCTTGTTCAAGTATATGGTCCATGTGAATTTGGAAAAGTCATCAACCACCACTAAAGTGTACTTCATGTCACTTACACTCACTGTGGTATGACTTGTCCAAATAGATCCATATACAAAAGTCGTAAGATTCTTGTTGTTGACTGGTGTGGTTTTCATTTGAATGAACTCCTGATTTTTTTCCCTTCTAGAAAGCATCAAATTGACTTTCTGTCTTGAATATGATTGTAGGTTGGCCTTCCATAAGTTTTCTTTTTGCTAGCTTGTTGATTGTCTTGAAATTCAGGTGGCTGAGTCTCTTGTGCCAAATCCAGCTTGGTGATTGTTTCTGTTTGACTAGTAGACATGTCTAAGCTTTTGTTGTCTTCCAATCCACCAGATACATGTTGTCTTCTCTTTTTCCTACAAGTACAACTGTGTTTGTGTGTTTGGGGATCACCTTGAGATCTTCTTTGCTGAAATGTACATTGTAGACTCTGTCACAAAATTGACTAATGCTCAGAAGATTGAAACTCAATCCCTTCACATATGCCACATTTAGAATCTTCACTTGTTCTTTTACATGATGCCCTCCCCCTTAATCTTGCCAGGTTTTTTTCCTTCCAAAGGTGACTTTCGGTCCATCAAAAACTTTAAACTCAGTTAGCCAATCTTTATTCCCAGTTATGTGTCTGGAACATCCACTGTCAATGTACCAGACATCCTACAAAACAAATTAATTATTTTTAGGTACCCAAAACTGTTTGGGTCCATGCCTGTTAGGAGTCTTGCCTCATACCCCAATTGTATATCCAAAAGATCATCTTCATGAAGGATTGAAATCATCAACCTCATATGTACGAGGCATGGCAGAATAACTTCTAATTGATTTACTAAAAGTATTCTAATACACTTTCTTGCTTTTTGATGCATTAAGTTTCACTCTCCAATAAGTAAGAGGTAGCCTGTTCTCAAACTGTCTCTTGTATCCAGGGCCAAGCTTTTGTTGTTTTTTCCTAAATACATGTGACTATTTTTTAGTTGGTCTCCTCTTATATGTTGAGGGTGGAACATTACAATCATCGTCTGAGCGGTAAAGTCTGCCCTTGCCATTCAGTAAGACATTGCCTTAAGTAGACTGCTGGTAAGACAATTTAATTTGCTGGTGCACTGAACTGGTTTTTGACTTCGCTGGTGTAGGATGAGTAGTTGACATAATGGTCCGTTCTTTTCTTAACGTAGGTCTAGTTTTGGTCCTTAATTTAGATCTGTGTTGACTCTTGTTTCTTTCCTCATCTTGACTATTGTAGCCAAGATCTGATCTGGATCCAAACCTTTTTGGGGGTTTGTAAGACGTTGCTTCAACATCCTCAGCTGGTGCAGAAATCTTCTTTCCTGGCAGAGAAGTTTTCTTGACTGGTTTGTTAATATCCGATGATACATCATCTGATGCATGTTGATCAGTTAAGTGATTTTCTTTGTCAACAAGGTGAGATTTTTGCTTATCCTGTTCTCTTTTTAATCTTCTATTTTCCCTTCTTAGATTCTCACAATCTTGTTCCATAATATCATGATTCATTTGAATTTCTTCAAATTTACTCATAAGATTTTAAATCAGTGTTGCAGGATCCATAGGGGAAATAGAGGATTGTGCAGTGTCAGAGGTAGATTTTCTAGATGAAGATGAACATGATAGTACCTCTGTTTCATCAATTTCTTTGTCATTGTTTGAGCTGGTGTCTTCACTGGCATATGAGTCATTGTCAGATGACTTTGCTGCACTACTGTCTTCACTGCTTGTTTTCAGCCTTTAGTGCCTTCTTGTATTTCCTCTGGCATGCTAAGTACTTCTTTTGGTCAGAAGATTTGTATTTCTTTTTCTCCTCATTCTTTTATTTTTTTTCTTCAAGACAATCAGCTTTAAAGTGTCCTTTCTTCTTGTTGTTAAATTTGATGAAGAGTTCCTTTGGACAGTCATTTCTTGAATATGTCAAATTTTCTGATCAGCAAGGAAACATGTTCCTTTAGTTCTTGAGTCTCTTTGCTGGCTGAGTTAGTTGGTTGACTCTGTTGTGGTGCAATCAGAGCACTGGTCTTGTGTGCCTCTGCTGGTGCACCATCCTCATTGTTTAACTCAAATTCATGAGCCTTCAATTGTGACATAAGTGTTAATGTGTCAGTTTTTGCAAGATCCAAAGTTCCTTTAAGCACTGATGTTATGATCTTCCATCTTTTTGGTAAACTTATTAGGATTTTCAAGCAAACTTCCTTTTGTAGGTAAGTGTACCCAAGTTATTGCAATTGACTGATGATGCTTGAAAATATGATGTCCTTTTGATCAACAGATTCTCCAGTATTCATTTTGATGTTTTCAAATTTCAATTTTGCAACAGACAATTTGTTTTCCATGATTGCCTCAGATCCCTCAATGACAAGTTGCCAATTTTTGCCACATCTCTTTTGCTGTTCTACTGTCTTTGATCCCCATGAACATATTGTTGGAAGTAACGCCCGAAAGACAATTTATGTAATTGTTTTTATAATTAATAAATGACAAATTTATTCCCAACTTATTATTTGCTTTGTGCTTATAAGAAATACACTACTGAAAACCCCAAGTCGTATCATATGTAGCCATATAATTTAGCGTGTGGCACACATGAGGATTAAGTTTATGGTGATACACTTGAAAAGTTAGTCCGTGGTGAAGTTAATCAAAGTATGAGGTCTATTGATTAAACCACTATTAATGGGCCTAGAACACTTTATGGTGTGACCGTCTTATCCGGACCGTCGATATAGTTTATCTAAGTGGGGCATTTATATATGATGAGAGTCATATATGACTAGACCGATTTAATCTGAGTTTCTCATATAATTCCGTGATTGAGAAATCTTATTAAATCACAAGATGATCATATATGGATTAACCTTAATCCTGAAGTGATTGCCTACTCCTATTTGTTTCAGGATAGGGTTTGATGTGTTCGTTAAGGATCGCTAAGAGGCACGGTCTGAATCACTTTCACGTTGGCACTATTCTGGAACGAGTGAGAAGTGTGTGTCTCACAAATATGCAATCCATTCATTCCTGCGGGAAGTAGAAAGACAATCCCCTTATATGTTGATCCTAGAAACTGATCGATCTTGGGAGTTCGTATTGGTTATGAACTAATTGATCACTAGTGAGTTAATGGTAAATAAGGATAAGATGTAGTGAAGAAGGTTTTCGGAAACAATCCTACTTCAGTACGGATCCTCTACAGAGGGTTAGTTTTTATGAAATGATTATATCAATGGACACTTATCGACTCGACTCGACGTTTGAGAATAAGTTATATCTATAATCGATAGAGTTCAGTTTCATATTTATGGTGGCGTAATTCCGGAATTAATGAGTTGAGTAGAAATATTCTGTTCGATGAATATTTTATTCAATTTATTGTAGCTACTGGTTATAGGTCCATGGTCCCCGGGTTGGCTCCTAACACGCGAGTGTTTTCTCGTTTTATGGAATCTCGAGAATAAATTAAATAGTTAGTCTATTTAATGAATATGGAAATTTGGTAAATAATATATAAAATAGAAAAGATATTTTCTATTAAAATATTGACACTAATGGCGCCACACATATGGATAATTTAGGAGAATAATTTTTTCTAGATTATGTCACATGTGTAATTAATTAATTATCTATTTGTTGGATATTTAATGGAAAATTAAGAGATTGATTTTTTGGGAATTATCTCTTATTTTGTAGGAAAAATATATTTTCCTTATGGGAATAGGTTTTTGTATTGTGAAAAGGATAACTCTCTCTTTACTAGTTATTTCCAATATAAAGAGAGTTCCTCCCAGCACAATTACACATTTAAATTGGCGCCACAAAATAAATAAAAAGGAAGAAAAGTTTGTTTCTTGCCTTAGTGATTTAGAGAAGAAAAACCAATGGTTTTTCTAGTGCATATTCGAGAAGGTTCTACGGCGAGGATCGACGTCCACCAGTCGTCGCTAGATACAATCCGGGAGACTACGGCTTCTCCCTTGGTCGATTTTATCATCTCTCTCCGGGTTGGGTAAATCTACTAACCTTCTTGTCGAGATTAATTAGTTATGTCTTATATCGTAAATCATTCGTGGATTTTACTTATGTAGTGACTACATAAAAGAATTTTAATAATTGAAAATTTGGAAAATCCGGAAAAGTTGGACACCAAGTGAGCAAAAGGTTCGAAAATTGGTTCGGGCGGTCAACAGGGCTTCGGTGTGGGGTTAGCCACGGGGGTCCGGTAAGGTCAAGCTATCCGGTGAGCTGAGGCTCAATGGGGTAGCCTTAGCCAGATTTTCAACCCAGCACCCGCACACGTGCGACGTTAGCATCGTATATGAACCAACGAAGAGGACGGGTCGGCTTAGCCAATCCCGACACCATTCGGTGAACTCGGTTAAAACTCAGCCAGAGTTTAATACCGATAAGTTGGTAATTTCTTTTCAAGATTTATTGTTTTCGAATTATTGAGATAAAATTCTACGATCCTAAAATTTTATCATGACAATATTCGGACTATAAAATTCTTTTAGTGAATTTTAATCGTGTAGTGACTACAAGAGAGAATTTCTAAATAATCGATAAATTGGAAAATCATGAATATAGTGTCACAGGTTAGACGGTATTTGGAACCTATAAACTAGTGGGAGTTTTAAATTTGTGATTTATTGTTTTTCGATTAGGTAGAAATTTCATAAAGTTCTAATATATTGAGATTATAAAATTCTTGGTGAATTTTAATTGTGTAGCGTCTACAAAAGGAATTTAATTAATCCATAAAATTGGAAAATCATGAAATATAGTGTCACTGGTTAGACGGTATTTGGAACCGATAAACTAGTGGGAGCTTTAAATTTGTGATTTATTGTTTTTCGATTTGGTAGAAAATTCATAAAGTCCTAATGTGTTGGGAATATAAAATCTTGGTGAATTTTAATTGTGTAGCGTCTACACAAGGAATTTTAATTAATCCATAAAATTGGAAAATTGTGAATATAGTGACACTAGTTAGACGGTATTTGGAACCGATGAACTAGTGGGAGGATTAATTAATATTCATGATTTATTGTTTTTTGGATGATTAAGAAATTCTGAAAATCCTAATAAGACTACCTATTTTCAAAATAACGAGTGGGAGCGGGGAAGGTGACAACCGACCCCACGGCCCATACTGTTGGCACAAGCACGTGAGAGAAGGGTGACGCCTCGATCCGCTTTGATTACGGCCCCCGGCGAATGGCCTTCATCCCTATCAAAATTCAAGGCTTGGTCTCCGAAAGGATAGGATTTTGGGAACTCGTCGAGTCACTGACCAACCCTACGGCGGCATACTCGGGGCATACTTTGAGGTCTGAAATAGTAGGTCACACTCACAAGGATATTTTGGAAATATCTTGGCTGAAAAAGGAAGGTAATCAACAATTAAATGGAGATGTCTGATTCTTAATTGTTTAATTGTTGAGAGAGATTGATTCAATTTAACCGTCATTGTGCTGATACCGACCCTACGGCGGCAGTATGATGTGAGGTTAAATCCATGGAATGGTAGGATAAACTGCATGCATGACATCACGTTTATAATTCCTAAAAATTTCTTTTTTGTTGTGGTGTATGATTTGATTTATAATTATGTCATGATTTATTTTTACAACTTCATATTATCTCATAGTATCTGAACTGCTAAATATGATAAATTGACTAGTAACGACTTCGTAAAAGTGGAAAAGTAACAAGAACGTTGAGCTCATAAATCGAGAATGCAAATTAATTTTTTCGGAAGAGGATGTTCCTCCTGAGTCTACAAACTTAAGTGACATTGATAAGTATGTCACTGCTGTCACTTGTGTTGAATGAGAGACAAACCAAAATTAGTTCAAAGATGACGAGAATGATTTGGTATCAATCTCACCATACATCCCACAGTTCACGAGTAGTGTCTACTCATATAAACTGCTAGTTGAAGCCCATTTCCTTTTATAGAAAGCCAAGAATGGGAAGGTAAATGTGTACAAGCGCAAGTCATCTAAACTAAATAAGTTAAAGGCCAAACCGAAATATTAATTAAAGAAAGTATAGGATAAGGGAAGTAATTTCGGATCACTAACCTACGAATCCTTACAGACTTTCTTAACCGAGTAATTTGACTCAGAAGCTAAAGTTCTTTTATAAGAACAAGGTAGCCGGGCATTCATGACGAAGAGTAGACAACGGGCAATTATTTCAGCTAAGATAGTGGGAGTGATATAAGGAAATAATTTATAGTTTTTAACCCTTGAATATCAATGAAATATAATTTCTGCTTTCTGATTCGTTGGAACAAATGGATTCACTTTCATATCGATAATATAGTTGCCTTAAATAAAGTGAATATGACATTTGTATACGATTCTGAGACTCGGACTTTTGTTGGATAAAGTCAGAACCACTAAGTAATGCTGAAAAGATATATGTAACACATCATATACTATTAAGACAAATGGTTTCCGTATTTAGATAAATGATTCTTCAGCATCTATTAATTAGTGCATATATTCTAGAGATAAGATCTGAAGACTGGCTAAGGGTGATTCCTATCTTCCATTCGAAGAACACAATCTGAAAGGAAAAATGACTTAGTTACCTTTCAATTAGGAAAAGGTACTAGAGCTGACGAAGTATCACTACCTGTTCATATTGACCTTCGGGGTCTTATGAAGGATACAAGCTAGTGGGAACTTTTGAGTAGTGGACAATTTGTCTGTTAGCTACTCAAAACGCCGATTAGTTTATCTAAATATTTTGGAGGAATCTCTTATATTACCAGAGAAACGAGTATTCCATGATCAGATATAGGCTATAGCATAGTTTTGGCACTGATGCTTGGCCTACCTCGGGTGAAACGATTTCACTGAAAGGATAAACCATGTATTGTCTTGTATATATAGTTATTGATATACTACATTACACTACTTAACTCAATTAAGCTATTGATTGCAAAATAACGGTTTACATTATTAGTTAATACCGAGAAGTCTACCTAGAAGATGCTTATGAATTTGTGGATAAATAGTGAATAACATTTACTCCACTTCCGAAAATAGAGGCATTTAGCACTAGAGCTTGAAGGTAGGACTAGAAATTTTGCATACACGTTCAAGTGGTGACTGTTCATGAAATATCTTAGTGCAATAAAAAGAAGGTTGTTATAAGATTCTTAAGATCGGAAAGTGACGGTTGAACAGTCACAGCTTTTCTTGAAGAATATATAAATAACAACCTTGGACCTTGAAGTACAGTTACTCAAGGAGTTACTAGCTGATTTAATCAAACCACATCCAACATTGGTTGTTGGGGGATAACATTGATAAATACTACTGAACCAGATCAGAACATTAATCCACTCAAATGCAGTGGGAGTATGGTTTAACCATTGACCCACTGTGATTATGCAGTCTTTACAGTCTGCTGGGGGTGATTGAAAACCTATGGTCTTTTGGAAGGACTGTATAGGATTCTTATAAAAGAAGGTTGGTTTAAAGACATATACCTGTAAATGGAGTTTTATGTACTCCAATTTTGTTCATACTCTTGTAGAACCACCTGAGTGTCTCAGGCCCAGTGGGAGTAATTGGATCTACATGGAAAAGAGTCGAATGAATGGGAAAGTTTAACTTTCAAAGCAAAGCCAAGTGGTCTAGGGGTAATTCCATGAGAAGTAGATAGTTTAATAGGGATGATGCCCTGAAACTTTCTCACCACTCAGCCTTGCTTAACTCCATGAAAAGCTTTAAACTAACAGGGGTGATGCCCTGAAACTTTCTTGCTGTATAAAGGAGCTTGAATTCATTCGGAACAGAAGGGTTTTAGCTTAAAGCCAATGGCAGATTGACTGCCTATGCTTATATCCATCGGTGGATTAAAGTAAAACTTCAGGTCATTAAAATTCAAATGTTTTGAAATGTGTGGGCTTGACCAGAATATTGATGAGTCTTTTGTAGACCAGAGAATCAATATTGGTAAAGTAGTAGACGTTAGTGTTAATAAAAATAACACTGCAACAGTTGGAAACAACATGGGTGTGTTATCTGAAGTCAAGAACTGACGAGCCAAAGCTTCTCTGAATCAGAAAAGTGGACTATATTCTTAGAATTTGATTCGGTTGAATTCATGAGAACCGGTTGTTGGCCGTATCCCATCCATCTTATTGGTTAAGATAAAATTGCATATTAGTATGCGATATACAACGAGAGGTTTCCTACCCAACCCCTCATGGAATAATTCTCTCAATCATCGGATATAGAGAAAATAGGATAAATTCTCTTTTGGATAGAGAATGTCAGATTGTTAAAAGTCAATTGTAATCAAATAATGGATTCGAGTATTGATAACAGTATAGTGCATCCTCAACTATCTTTAGAGAACGAGGAATCATATGCTTATATATTCAGGCACAAACCTGAGTATGAATTACACTGATTCTGATTTTTGTCGGCTTAAGGATGATCGTGAATCGATCTCAGGCTCAGTGTTTACTCATTGTGATGGTGCTACAGTCTGGAGCAATCCAGCACTGCCAATTTGACTCTGTTAGTCGAATACATAGTAGCTAAACAAGCAGTATGGCTTGAGAAGTACTTTGTTAAATCGGGAAGTGATTCCAGGTCTAGATGAACCGATATCATTTTATATGAAAACAGTTGAGAGGTAGCTCTTGTAAATGATCTTCGTAATCACAAGAGGTCAAAAGCATATTGAGAGAAAGTACCACCTAGTCAGACAGACCGTGCAAATAGGCGATGTATCGGTCCTTAAGATCGCCTCGAGCCGACAACCTAGCTGATCAGTTTACCAAGTCGAGTGGCATCTAATGTCAATGGTAATCGCTTGGCGGGTATAAATGGGGAGATATGTCTCATCTACTTTAGAGCAAGTGAGAGAATGTTGTGGATATAAGGAATAAGGGTGTGGTGCTCTAAAAACAATCATTGCTTGTCTTTACGGGCAAGTGGGAGATTGTTAGATATATTGTGCCCAAAAGACAATTGTTGCTTGTCCTTACGGGCAAGTGGGAGATTATTGGAAGTAACGCCCGAAAGACAATTTATGTAATTGTTTTTATAATTAATAAATGACAGATTTATTCTCATCTTATTATTTCCTTTGTGCTTATAAGAAATACACTACTGAAAACCCCAAGCCGTATCATATGTAGCCATATAACTTAGTGTGTGTCACACATGAGGATTAAGTTTATGGTGATACACTTGAAAAGTTAGTCCGTGGTGAAGTTAATCAAAGTATGGGGTCTATTGATGAAACCACCATTAATGCGCCCAGAACACTTTATGGTGTGACCGTCTTATCCGGACCGTCAAAATTGGTTATCTAAGTGGGGCATTTATATATGATGAGAGTCATATAGAACCGGACCGATTTAATCTGAGTTTCTCATATAATTCCGTGATTGAGAAATCTTATTAAATCACAAGATGATCATATATGGATTAACCTTAATCCTGAAGTGATTGCATACTCCTATTTGTTTCAGGATAGGGTTTGATGTGTTCGTTAAGGATCGCTAAGAGGCGCGGTCTGAATCACTTTCACGTTCGCACTATTCTAGAATGAGTGAGAAGTGTGTGTCTCACAGATATGGAATCCCTTCCTTCCTGTGGGAAGTATAAAGACAATCCCCTTATTTATTGATCCTAGAAACTGATCGATCCCGGGAGTTCATATTGGTTATGAACTAATTGATCACTAGTGGGTTATTGGTAAATAAGGATAAGATGTAGTGGAGAAGGTTTTTTTGGAAATAATCCTACTTCAGTACAGATAGTCTATGAAGGGTTAGTTTATATGAAATGATTATATGAATGGACACTTATCGACTCGACTCGACGTTTTGAGAATAAGTTATATCTATAATCGATAGAGTTCAGTTTCGGATTTATGGTGGCGTAATTCCGGAATTAATGAGTTGAGTAGAAATATTCTGTTCGATTAATATTTTATTCAATTTATTGTAGCTACTGGTTATAGGTCCATGGTCCCCGGGTTGGCTCCTAACACGCGAGTGTTTTCTCGTTTTATGAAAACTCGAGAATAAATTAAATCGTTGGTCTATTTAATGAATATGCAAATTTGGTAAATAATATGTAAAATAGAAAAGACATTTTCTATTAAAATATTGACAATTATGGCGCCACACATATGGATAATTTAGGAGAAGAAATTTTTCTAGATTATGTCACATGTGTAATCAATTAATTATCTATTTGTTCGATAATTAATGGAAAATTAAGAGATTGATTTTTTGGGAATTATCTCTTATTTTGTTGGAAAAATATGTTTTCCTTATGGGAATAAATTTTTGTATTGTGAGAAGGATAACTCTCTCTGTACTAGTTATTTTCCTATATAAAGAGAGTTCCTTCCAACACAATTACACATTGAAATTGGCGCCACAAAATAAATAAAATGGAAGAAAAATTAGTTTCTTGCCTTAGTCATTTAGAGAAGAAAAACGAAGGGTTTTTCTTGTGCATATTCGTGGAGGTTCTATGGCGAGGATCAACGCCACCAGTCGTCGCTAGGAGATACAATCCGGAAGACTACGGCTTCTCCCTTGGTCGATTTTATCATCTCTTTCCGGTTCGGGTAAATCTACTAACCTTCTTGTAGAGATTAATTAGTTATGTCTCATATCGTAAATCGCATAAGCTTCCGGTGTGCTAAGATCGAGTGTCTCGATCGGTGCTACTACTTCCAGCACATATTACTATCTAGTCTTCAAAATCATGTCTTTTGCAATATAATCAAGCTTTGCTCTTCTTCTGTAATCTTTGGTCCAATCCTTCTTTGGCTTTTAAATTCCTTTCTCTTGATTTGGGCTTGTGGTCTCCACAGTCATGATTTTGATAGGATAATCCTTGATAACATCCAGCCTCTCTTCACGAGTTGTTGCAAGATGAGATAACATTCTTATTTTATATTCTTCAAAATTATTGACATTGAATACATGCACTTTAGACACAAAGTTTGAGGAATCCATTATAAATGTATGTGTGTATCACATATTTGAAAACTACTTTGAAAATATATTATCTCCTTGTTACCAGAAATCAGATCTGAATAGGTTCTGATACTAGGAATACTGATCCAATACCAAATGTTGGTCCTAGGGAAAGGTGAAAACATAGTCGGGGGGTGAATGACTATATTGGAGTTTGAAAAACTTTTCTTGATGAAAAGCTTTTGGGCAGTGGATAAAATCCTTCTAAATGCTTCTTTCAAAGTAATTTAAACACACACAATTAAAGATAAATTGTTGAATGTAAATGCTGTAAGTTGTGCTGTAAGTAAATGAACACAAAAACTTATAGTGGTTCAGGGTGGTGTAATCCCTTAATCCACTCCACTCCTATGATGATTGGAAGAATTCACTATTTTCTTTCACTAATACAATACTTATGATTGTCCTTGGCTACACAAGCTTCACAATCTATAGACTATCAATCCATGGCTACAAAAGCTTCAGTGACTCAGTCTTCCACACACTGCTCCTTGGGAACAAATACTTCAACAGCTATCATACTAGGTTGCGATTCCATCTGAGACAATCTGATTAAATTGCTCTAGTTGGATATGAATTCGATTCACAAATTCATAATCAAACTCAGTACTTGATGTAGATTTTATGCTCTGTTTTCTAAGATTGATCTTCTAGATATTTATTGTAAGAACAATTAGAGGAACTGTGTAATTGACAGAGTTTCAACACTTATATCAATAAGAACCCTTTTTTTAATCTATCAATGCCATCTATTTATAGCCATGATTCCATGATTTTGAATCTCGGTCAGTTGGAAATTTAATCATAGAATATTCTTTGATTTTGTCTTGATTTAATATTCCTTGATTTCAGTGATCCTGATTTTCTTCAATTGTTCCACAAAAAATCCGTCCTTGATTGATTATACATTAACTGTTTGATCTTCCATATTTTCCATGTTTTGAATAAGTGCAGTCAGCTTACATAAGTCTGCTGCCTTTTCTTTACTTAGCTGCCTGAGTAGATATTTCACTTGACTGATTCAATTGTTACTTCACCGGTCAAGTGACTCCTTTACTTGATCATTTCATATCTGCTCTGTTGTTGCTTTGTTTCTCAGCTGATAGACATATACCTCACTGATCCTTGATTTATGTGAGATTAGTGTACACCATATTATGAAAGATTAAGTTTCATCAGTTGTAAAATATCTTTGACTTAGCCAAGGTCATCACAGACTTCCCTGGTTCTAAGTCAGTATGTCCATAGGTTTTTACTTCATTGTGCTGGTTCATTGGCTGTCTTCACTAAGCCAGTCATGCATCTTTATAGAGCCGTCCTACCAGTCTAGTATAGTGCTTGTCTAACTAAACTTATACAACATGTCAAACTTCTAAGTAAAGCCTATACACACATTTCTATCATATTTCAACTTATTTCAAGCTTGCTATAACAGCTATTATGTCCATCAACACAACAATAAAATGTTCTTAACAAATGTCCCACCGTTTTACCGTGGCAACATTGAGAAAGGTCCGAACCATAATAATTTTTTCCATAGGGGCGAAAGTTTCTGTCTAATGAATGCCTTCTTCTTGGTGATGGCGAAATGCCACTAGTCAAGCTTTGAAAAGCTGTAGGGTCCCGTGCTCGTCATTTTTCTCAGTATACACCCACTTGCCTCCCAATGCCTTTTCCCTGGGAGGAAGTGGTTGTAAGACCCAAGTACCCTGATCTTCAAGTGCCTGAATTTCTTCTGACCTGGCCTTACGCCACCCCTCTTTTTTCATAGCCTCCTTGAAAGATTTAGGAGGATTAACCCTGTCATGGCTGCAAGGTACTTGCGATGTTTATCAGAAAACTTATCATAATTAATATAATTCACAAGAGGATACATAGTACCTGCGAAAACTGATGAAGTTGAAGAGCGTGGAGTAGGACTTTCTGATCAATCAATGTATGAGTCACAAAATCTTGAAAACGAGAATTTGGAATCTTCTTTCGTTTACCACTACCTAACTCTTCTGTACCAGCACCTGGATGTCGAGGTTTTGAAATAGTGTCCTAACCCAATCGGGTTAGACCGGATCAGACCGGGTTGGATAATTTCTACTATTTCTTTATGTTTATACATATATTAAATGGCTTTTCCATTTTTGTTCGTTTAACAAACCAATTATGATATTGTATATATATGATAACGTCCCTGTGTCAAACTATGAAAGAGAAATCATAATAGTGATTATGGTTGATGAGATCTAGACTAACTTTAAAAGGTTTGATACTTAAATGTCTCTAGTCGCACGTACTATTAAATAGGACATTAATACACTACAACATTTTTGGCCTTTTGCGGCGCAAAATAAATGCCGGGACAGTAGGAATTAAGCGCCGTAAAAACAATCATGACACATAAAATGGCGTTTATTTAAGTGACGTGAATACTGGCGTCGGCAATGCTTGGCGGCACATTTTTGTTCCGTCGGGTAAATTTTGTGGCAATTATATGGCACTTTGTTAAAGTGTTGGATTTTCTATTGCGGCACCTTGTCGACACTTTCTTAATGTGTCGAATTTCTTTTATGGCGTGTTTCCGTCACTTTGCACTTTCGTGGTAGCAAATTTGCCGACACCTTTTCATTTAGAATGACACATTTTTATGTCACTTTACCAACATTTGTTCCATATGCCGCATTTTTTTAAATAGTAATTTACCGACATTTGTTTTCATAATCATGATTTTTGCAACAATTGTATGGTACATAGTCAAACCGTACATTTTGTTTTTATGACAATTTTTTGAAACATAATACATTTGTCGGGGATCTAGTAACCAACTTTCTTACACACTTGACAAAATTGTTGGCCATGTTTAGGTCACAGTTTACCCATATATGAGTAAAGTACTAAACTTGGACATCAATGTCATAAATCGCAAGAACCTCACCAAAAGAAATGGTCAACATAAACAACACCTCAATCAAATTGATATTCAAGAGTTGAAAACATAGATCAAATTTCTCTAGCTACATTCAAGAGTAACAATAGTTGCACTTGGGGGAGTTACAGAAATTGAAAAATTGATAATTTATCAAGTTTGAAGAATTCACCCAAAGATATTTCATAGCTTTAGCTGCTTACTCCATCCACAGTCTTCTTTCATCTTGCAGGCAATTAACCACATCGAGCATCAATGTAAAGTAACTTCAGTGACGATACGGGATTTCACCCCTCCACGTGGAATTATCTAATTGGTCCAGCTGGCATGTGGAAAAGTCCAAGTATATTATCCACATCGGGTCGAATACGAGACGAATCAGTGATCACCACCGCCGCCAGGCGGATCTTGCAAGTGTGTCAACTCGAGCACCCATGTCGGTGTCATACGAGTCGATATCGAGCTCCACCCGGTTCCCGTGCCCAATAATCTAGAGGGTTGCTTGGGCAAGGAGCAAGGCCCATTAAAGGGCAATTATGTCAATAGACCAAACCGCCCTAGGATTAGGGCGAAGAAGGGCATGTGCCTATAAATACATCATTCCAGGGAACTACGTAAGGCTTGATTCCCGGACAATACACGGATACGTAGGCAATCCAAGATACATTCTTGGACTCAGCCATAAAACCCTAAAATCACCCCCAAAACCATCCTTGATTCTGTCATCCCTAGATTAAATTGGCCTCAAATTATACATGACAAAATCCGGCATCGTCATTGGCGCTAGAAGGAGGGGTCTTCTATCGGTGATGGATCAAGGAGTGGTGGTTCGTGATCAATTTAATGCCAAAAACGCAGTCAGATCCGAGGTTGATTGCCGGAAATTGAACCGTTGAAACAAGATTTCCACCGTTCAGATTCAAGGATAAGGAGGGACGAACAACCCCTCCAAATTTCGTGACGATCGGAGTCCGTTTAGATAGCCGATCGTCGCCGGAAAGTTGCTGCCGTAATAACGAAAAACGCAAAGACCCAAAAATGTAGCGAGATCGGCGGCTGATTTATGGAGTTTGAACCGTTGGAATGAAAATCCCACCGTTCAGAGTGAAGAATATCGAGGGACGAACAAACCCTCAAAATTTCGTGCCGATCGGAGTCCGGTTACATGCCCGGCCGTCGCCAAGAAGTTGCTGCTGTATCAAAAATGCAGCAGCCCAAAAAGCGGTCGGATATATGGATTATTTCTGGAGTTTCAACCGGTGGAACAAGATTTCCACCGTTCAGATCCAAGGATTAGGAGGGACGAACAAGACCTCCAAATCTCATACCGATCGGAGTTGTTTTGAGTGCCCGATCGTCTCAAAGAAGTTGCGGCTGCATAAAAAACGCAGCAGAACCCTAATTGGGAGCAGACAAGTCGGCTGAATATTCCCGACAATTGAACCGTTGGAACAAGATTTCCACCGGTCAGATTCAAGAATTATGAGGACCGAACAAGTCCTCAAAATTTTAGGCCGATCGGAGTTCGTTTGATTTCTCGATCGTGGCAAGGAAGTTACTGCGCAGTACACCGAAACGCAGCAGGATTCTGGACAGCAGCTGCCAGATCAGCGGCTTATTCCCGGAGATTGAGCCATCGAAAGAAAATTTCCACCGGTCACATCGAAGGAAAGTGAAGGAAGAACGATCCCTCCAAATTTCGTGCCGATCGGAATCCGTTTCGAGGTCTGATTGCCACCGGAAAGACACTGCTGTGGCGCCCCAGAAAGCTGCGAGTTATCTACCGTATCTAGCTATCCACGAAGCGAGTTCTCGAGCTCCAAAGAGCGAGCCGAGCTCTTAAGCTCTTCAGGTTCTTACAATTGTTATTTTAAATTCGTATATACTTTGTAAGTCTTTATTACATGTGTAATGTTTTTTATCACAATCACATTGCACCACAAAGACTCGAGATATCGAGCACCGGCATTCGAGCTCTACGGACTCGTCTTGCCCAAAACCCGAGCTCGACTCGGAGTCGTATTTGGAGCTCACCGATGAGCGCATCTTTAATAAGTCCGAGATCGACTCGGCATCATCTTTGGAGCTCAACTTGAGCGTGTATCTTTAATAAGTCCGAGCTCGGCCTCGGCATCATGTTTGGAGCTCTCTGGAGCGTATCTTTTATAAGACCGAGCTCGTCTCGGCATCATATTTGGAGCTCGTCTCGAGCGTATCTTTTATAAGACCGACCTCGTCTCGGCATCATATTTGGAGCTCGGCTCGGCGGTATCTTTTATAAGACCGAGCTCGGCTCGGCGTCATCTTTTATGAGACCGAGCTTGGCCTCGGCATCATATTTGGAGCTCTCTCGAGCGCATCTTTAATAAGACCGGGCTCGCCTCGGCATAATATTCGGAGCTCGAAGGCGACCTTACGTAAGTCCGCCTGCCATCTAAGCATGATACCAACAGACTACACCAAATAAGCTAAGCCTTATCTCAATTAACTTCGTTTTTACATTTTTATGTCTTGTAATAAGTCCATGTGACAATTTCATAAATATTCTACTAAGCATGTCTTTCCTCGAGACGCTTTTGTGTTTGTTATGATTTACAAACCTTCACATTGCAAATCTACCACGATACAAAATGGCAAAGGCAAGAAATTCGACCAAATTTAAAGCAAAAGAAGTCCATGTGATTAAAAGATAAAAGAGGCAAAAGTCAACCACAACTACAAATCCTCGACACGATGAAGTCGGAATAATATGGTGAATAAAGCCAAGTCACCGACGGTGCTTATATCACCTCGACACGATGCAAGAGAAATAAAACAACGGAAAAAGCCAAGTCACCGACGGAGCTTATATCACTCCCGACCTCGCCGCAAGCCACGATGCTAAGCGCTTGGAAGATCCCACGATGGATAC
Organism: Gentiana straminea; assembly: GCA_036785695.1. Taxonomy (NCBI): domain Eukaryota; kingdom Viridiplantae; phylum Streptophyta; class Magnoliopsida; order Gentianales; family Gentianaceae; genus Gentiana; species Gentiana straminea. The sequence goes on along the minus strand of JAVUPR010000224.1, from coordinate 3,588,984 downwards.
CCTATTCGACCGGTTCGAAGCACCACGAAGTGCGACGCCGAGTAGGGATTTTTCAATTCGACCATGTCGAAGCCCGACGAGGCAAGACAAGGTCGATTCGAGCTCCGACCGTATAGCCAAGTCAAGCCGATAAGGCAAGACAGTGCTAGTCGACTCATATCCAAGTGTACCATGAGTCATGTACTCATACTACACTTTGAGGGGCCACAGGGGAATTAAGTCCAAAGGACTACACCCCACAAGGCGCTTTTGCAAGGGAATTAAGTCCAAAGGACTACACCCCACAAGGCAAAGGGAATTAAGTCCAAAGGACTACACCCTAGGCAAATATTCAACAACACAAACAACATTCAAAGGAAAGGTCGAATTCAAAATTCATAATTCAAAAGTCCCAGGGGATCGAATCGTGAAAGACAGACAACAAAAAGCGACGAGCAACATACTGCAAAAATTGAAGCAAAATAAAACTAGGCGTCATATTTGGAGCTCACCGATGAGTGAATCGTAATAAGTCCGAGTTCGACTCGGCATCTTACCTCGGAGCTATATTATTTTGGAACTCACCCTACCGAACTGGCGGGTCGAGCTATCTTATTTTGGAACTCACCCTACCGAACTGGCGGGTCGAGCTATTTTTTTGGAACTCTCCTAGCCGAGCATGGCGGGACGAGCCTTCTTATTTCGGGAACTATCCCTATGGTTATTGCGACTTTTTGACTAGTGCCGGCGTATCTCGAGGATCCACTCCGCAAAGGATCTACTCAACGGTCTACGAGGATCCGCAAGTCGGATGCCTTCGTTGTCGACAATCAACGTTTACAAGTCCTAATAGGACGAAAACGCAATGGCATCGAAGTCCGAGTCGACGGCGGCGTAATCCGACTCCCAAGAGAGAGAATTTACTAGGGCATCGAGGCCGGGCAACATGATCATTTCGATCGACAAACGGTGAAGCTAAAAGTTCCATGGAACCAAAAGGCTAAGGCATCGAGTTCGGACCAAGTCCAAAACTCTCGGCAAATCATGTGTCATGAGTCATGAACGACAAAGAAACACCACGACACCGAGATCCGAGCGACATTTACGTATTACCGCCTTATTAGACAAGAAGTACTAGGACATCGTAGGCGGAAATATCTATCGACAAACGAAAGAGCATCGATTCCGACAAACGAAATGAGACAACCAGGGGCATCTCTTCTACCACGCAACAACAAAGAAAAGTCCAAAAAATGCTAAAGCATGGAAGACAAGTTACATATGGTCGACAAATGGAACTACGAAAGTATAACGAAGATGATGAATCCGCATTATACTTTGGAGGCAACAACGAGTCGACATTGAATACTCGAGAAAAAGCGAGCAAAGGAATGGGAATCGACATGCAACAAAAGTGTTTGACACCAAATACTTGTAAAAATTTCAGCATTTATAACAAAAAGCCTAGTCACAAAGACTGGGCAAATATGATCCAAACCTAAGGTTCTCATGATACTTGGAGGGCGTATATCGACATATATGCATCGACATGAGAGAGGCCGATGTGCAAATAAGGCCAAAGGCCGCAATAAAGCAAGATGGTCTAGTTCAAAGACCAAAGAAAAGAAGGAAAAATGTAACAATTTTTCAAGGAAAGAATAAGCCAAGTCCAAATGACCGGCTAATTGTTTATACGTATGAAAGCCAACGACAACGATGGTTAAAAAGGGCAAAGCCTAAGAAGAAGCATCTTTTTTGGCGTTAAGGCAAAGTCTCAAGACTCGTTAGACTAACATTCGAGATCCGCATGCCGTACTCCAAAATCCGTGCAAATCGTATTCTTCACGAAGTCGACCTCGACCGAGACAAATTCCCAAATTGGACATCTCATCATTCCTTCGACAGCCTACGGCATCGAAGTCGATGTCAACTTAGCCGCACGTTATAAGTCCTAGGGACGTATAATGCTAAGATAAAAAAGTTTGCAAAGCGTACATGGAAAGGCCGTATGTCGGACTCCACAGAAGTAAGTCCGCGGGCGATTTAAATTCGAGCATTGGATGACAAGTGGCCGAGATACACCTTTGACAGATCCGACCCGACCTCAAGAGCTCGGACGGATCCTGGGGCTTATGACGATACGGGATTTCACCCCTCCACGTGGAATTATCTAATTGATCCAAATTGGCATGTGGAAAAGTCCAAGTATATTATCCACATCGGGTCGAATACGAGACGAATCGGTGATCACCACCGCCGCCGGCGGATCTTGCAAGTGTGTCAACTCGAGCACCCATGTCGGTGTCATACGAGTCGATATCGAGCTCCACCAGTTCCCGTGCCCAATAATCTGAGGGTTGCTTGGGCAAGGAGCAAGGCCCATTAAAGGGCAATTATGTCAATAGACCAAACCGCCCTAGATTAGGGCGTAAGAAGGGCATGTGCCTATAAATACATCATTCCAGGAACTACGTAAGGCTTGATTCCCGGACAATACACAGATACGTAGGCAATCCAAGATACATTCTTGGACTCACATAAAACCCTAAAATCACCCCCAAAACCATCCTTGATTCTGTCATCCCTAGATTAAATTGGCCTCAAATTATACATGACAAAATCCGGCATCGTCATTCAGCACCTTCTCTTGATCCTCTTTCTTTCATTATTTTGACATTGCTTGCATGTTTAAAACCCCCAGCACAATATTTTATCCTTGCATTAAAACATTTTATAGGTGAAAATCTGACCCCAAAAAAAACAACAGAAAAATATGAGGCAGAAAAAATAAAAAAAGAATCATAATTCTCACATAACAGAGTTGAATTGTTGCACCCGCAAGGACCTAAACTGTACAAATCCAATGACATATGTATACCAATCTAAATCAACACCCACCTCATTGAAACTAAATCGGGCCCAATAGATAGGCCACTAATCTTAAGCACAACAGTATTGTCCACTAATCCAGACATCAAATAAACTCACCACAACCATATCAAGATAACACATCCTAATCATCAGAGGGGATTCATACATTTTGTTTTTCTGATAATCTACGGCACCGACATACAAAGATATCATATACCCCCAATGCCAAAAACTTAGCTTCCTAATAGAAGTCGGTCATACCTTGAAAGGCATTTGTTTCTATGAAAGCCAAGAGATCTTGTTACTTGCCTAGTAACCAAAGAGTTCAATGGAGGAGCAATTCCGGCCTCAATGACAGCAAACAAAATGGGGTCAGTACCATTGTTTAAATGATCTTCAAACATAGCTTATATAATAATGAGATTATAGTCACCCCGGGCGGAGTGAACAACCTACACAAATAACCGTAAAAAAGCAAACTTTCTTGAAGAATCACTCGGTACAAAAGCATTTAAAACGTTCTAAATCAAAACCAAATGCAACAATAAAAAAGGTAAGTTTACACATCACAGAACAAATTCGCACATCATAAAAGCAAATCTGTTTAATAATGAGCTATGGTGCCTTAGCATGTCTCCGTAAAAACACTACTCATATATAAACCAAATAAAAAGACATAAGCTTAGTTTCTTACATTATCTAGCTTCTTATCCGATTTGCAAAAGTCACAAAACTAGTTACAATCAACACAAGACTGATCCACAAGATTATAAGAATGTGCTTCTTGAATCTCCATCCTAAGTCAACAATCGAAACATCCCAAAAGCAAAAGCAAATTAAATTCTTGATTTGGTATTGTACCCAAACTTAATTAATAATCGATAAACACCCATTTCCTCTCTATAAATCGGCCTAACTTAAATACGGGGAAATATACTTTTATCTATAAACATATATTAATATTCATATTAAATTGACCAAGCTCAAAGCACCTAACTAATCCCCAATTCAATCAAGAAACGAAAAGGGAATGAATAAAATACATTTCACAATTCATGGACCCACGCCAGAATTCAAATCTTATATCATATGAGCTGAAAACTAGCTAATCTTACACATACAAAAAGCAAAAATGAGCTGAAAAACAAGCTAATATTACACACATAAAATACAAAAATGCATGACGCAGTTAAATTGGCATACATTCTGAGCTAAAAGGAAGTGATTCTTTCTTACCAATTTAAACATGTCTCCTGGATCAACACCATCTTCCTGTAAATATCAACAAACCCACATCAATTTCACAACCCTTCTAGAAGAAGATGAATTAAACCCACATCTTTCTCTTCTCTTTGCAGCCCCCAAATTAAATTCGAGGAAGATTTGTCCTCCATAAGCCTCATCAATGTTCTTCATGACCTTAATAGGGGTATTATTTTTTCAACTTCATAAAAGTATCATCTTCTATTATTTAATCTTCAGCGACCCAAAAAAAGAGAGCCCATTACATGTTTGTTAAAAGGTTTAAAAGACGTGCATAGCACTGAGACGGAAAAAAGAGCCCATTGGGTGTTTGTAAAAAGGTTTATAAGAGGATACATAAATATTGAAGTTAATAAAGAAATGCATATACTAACCGGGAGCTACGTGTCCGTATGAACTAGCAATGAACGATCAAAGGTGAGCAATCATGATGAAGATAGCAAAGGCGTTTAGCGGCCTTCTACAACTATTTTATCTCATACCTAGTGTCCCAAAGCAAATGGCCTCTTTTTTTACCACGAAGAACTTCACCTAAGCTCCCATTATCCCTGTATTCATGCACCAAGAGATTTGTCTCGTGATTCGAGTAGAACCCAAATAATCTATCAATGATTTTAGCACCTTCTTTTCCAATGATGTTATCTTCTTTCATTCTTTCTAAAAGCATTATCAAGTGTTAAATCCAACATCCAACATTGGAAAGCCATATGCTTCGAAGAACGAACCTCACTTGCCTTTTTAATCATTCGAGCCGTAAAGATAGCAGCTACAGCAAACTAATTGAGCAAAGAAGCAGTCCAATAACAAAAAAATGCTTCATAGTGGCAGAGAATGAGCCCTTCTCGTGCGGTGGGCTTATCCCATTGACAATCCCATCATTATACCCTTGACCAGCTCCAGGAACTAAACCAGACCAATTGTTATACCAAAAATGGATAGAATCTAGACTCCGCATTGTTGATAATGAACGTGGAATTCTTCCTATGGAATGGTTTCTTGATAAATTAAGTACTTCAATATCCTCATGCCTATAATTCCATTATAAATCTCATTAGAAAGCTTATTTCTACTAAGATCAACATAAGTGAAAGACTTACCAAACACGATTTCAAAGCTACGCACCGTAAAAGCTATTCTGACTGATATCCAACTTTGATAACTGCTCTAATATACCAATATCAGCCGGTATGTTAACGGTTAAGCAGTTTCCGTCGAGTAAAAGCTTCTGAAAACCGGAGAAATTGCCAATGCTAGCCGGTAAAAGACCTGTAAGTCGGTTATTCGAAAGACTAATCTGGCTAAGTGTTGTGGAGATAGTATAAGTTTCTAGAAGTTCACCATAAAAAAGATTGTCTTGAAGTTGAACTTGAGTTGATTTAGGAAAACTCAAAAGCCCATTAAGAGCTGAGCCATTTAGATAGTTTTCGCCCATTCGGATCCGATTTAAAGACCCACAATGACCAACAAAGCAATGGAGCTACACAGCAAAATCATAAGAAAGCAAAACAAAACAACATAAATTAATTCCAAAATCATATCAAAAAGATACAACTACACACAAAGATATCCTAGGCAAAAAGCTATCCTGTATAAACTTGAAGAAAATGGTTCGCTCCAAATTCAAAGCTTGAAGAAAACCCCTATGATTCCCTTTTCTTAATTAGAACATCTTGAGGATTATTCATGGAAATAAAGAGACATTTGTTTATATGTCAACCTAATATCAAACATAACCCAACAGATGGATCATTCACAATTCACAGAAAAAGTTCTTGAAAACACCGTTTAATTTGAAAAAAAACTCCTCTACTCCAATCATTCCACCATAGCTAAGATTAGCTTGAACAACACTTTCAAAGAACACCCTTCGGTCCAACCACCGTGAATCCAAAAAAAAATGAGAATAAAATTTTGGACACTTAATAATCATCATAATCATTCACCCTACTCCCAAACAAGCACAAGATTGCACTGATCATAATCAAAATTTAATTGCAATGTGTTTGGAATTGGTCCAAACAAGAAATCACCTCTCAAAAGTCCCGATTTTACTCCCCACCGCCCATTTCGGAGCTGTTACCACTCTGCCACCACCCATTTCGTTGAGCAGAAATTCGAAGAAACATAAGATAAGGTCCGACCCAACTGATGCAGGGGTCATGGAAGACTCCATCTTTGACGAACCTAGAGATGTGCAGCCCAATACTTCAGCCTAGGGTGGTCGGCCGGCAATGGTACTGGGCCGATTCTGGATTTTTACACTGGGGAAGATGAACCCGTTGAAGAAGAAGATACATAATAGTGCTATTGCAAATTCGTATGAAATGCTTCTTCAACATTTGCATCAATTTGATAAATTACAGGACAACGAAGGCAATGTGGTTGAGGAAAAAAAAAAAAGAAGGGTTGGTGGTGGGGTGACGAAGATGTTTGTGAAATGGCAAATTTGCCATTGTAAAATCATGACTAAATCTAAAACGTGTTCAGTCACTGTATTAAAAATTCAATTTTGCCCAGTATTGCAATGATCAAGGTTGATCGGGTTTGATTGACTATCAATCCACTTAACCCGATTAAAAGGTCTCTCGTTAATCTGGCTCAATCGATGTTAAAATTGAAGTTAAGATAACCCAATTGCAATGATTAAGGTTGATCGGACTTGAACGGCCATTAATTTGAGGTTTAGTTAAGACAATTATAGTTTTATGTTTGACCAGGCTTGCTCAACCAAAAATTTGGTGTTCTGGTTAACCCAATTACAATGTTTGGGGTTGATTAATCCTGGTGGACCGTCAATTCAAGGTTCAATTAACCTGATTACTGTGTTTCAGTTGTTTGTGTTTGATCGAATGTCAATATGAGGTTTAGTTAACCTAATTATTTTTAGGGTTGATCGGGCTTGATCGACTGCCAATTTAATGTTCACTTAACCCGATTACAATGTTTGGGGTTGAGCAGGCTCGACCTACTTTCAATTTAAGGATCGCTTAATTAACCCGATTATTGTGTTTGTGGTTGCTCAGGCTTGATTGATAGTTGATTTAAGGTTCAGTTAACCTGATTAAATTGTTGAGGTTGGTAGAGTTTCATCGACAGTCAATTTAATGTTCAATTAACTCTATTACAGAGGTTAAGGTTGATCGAGCTTTGATGGACCATAAATTTGAGGTTCAATTAACCCAATTAGAGTTTTTAGAGTTGATTAGGTATGAGTGATTGTCAATTTGACGGTTAGCTTACCCAATTACAGTGTTTGTGGTTGATTGAGCTTGATCGACCATCAATTTGAGGTTCACCTATCTCGATTAAAGTATCTTTGTTTGATCCGGCATACTCAATGATCAAATTGAAGTTCATCTAACCCAACTACAATGATTAAGATTGATCAGCTTGATTGACCGTCATTTTGCGCCTCGGTCAACCCGATTACAATCTTTGTAGTTGACTAGACTTGATCGATCATCAAAATTATGTTTAGGTTAAGCCATTTATGGTGTTTAGGTTGATTATGCTTGATGAATTGTCGACTAAATGTTAAGTTATCATGACTTTAGTGGTTTAGTTGATCGTGTTTGATCGACCGTCAATCTCAAGTTCATTTAACCCGATTACATTGTTTAGCGTTAATGGAGTTTGATCGATTGTCAATTTGATGTTCACTTAACTCATTACAATGTTTGGGTTTGACCAGGCTCAATCTACCATTACTTTAAGGTTCACTTAACTCGATTGCACAAGCTTTTTGGTTAGTCAAGTTTGATCAATCGTCAATTTAAGGTCCAAGCAACCTAAGGCTTGATTGACCATCCAAGATAACGATTGTATGTTATAAGTCTCATGTCAATTAGTTTACTATATTATTTAATAATATTCACTATTAATTTTGCACTATATATTATATAAATAAATAATTTAAAGTAATTGTATAAGTGCTTTATTAGAAAATTTTATTAAAACCGAATATATAATACTTTGAATTTATTATGCTTGATGTGTGTATATATATATGATGCGGATGTGAAATATAGTGTATGTTTTATTTTTATATGTATCTTAAATTTATATGTGTGTTTTTTCAAATAAATATATTTGTAATATTATGACTTTTTTAAGAAGAGAAATCATTTCTTAATAACAAAGCAAAAAGAGAGAATTACAAAGATTGTGATAACTTATCGGAATTTTCCGCTATAATTATAATAAATATTCGATTTTAATTAAAAAAGGCCTTGGTAGCTTGGTTGGTACAAACATGAATCCTAAGCTTTATGTCATAGGTTCAAGTCTTGCTAGCTTCATAATATTTTTCAAATATCGTATTGTGTTTGTTGACTATCAATTCGTAATTTTTATTTCCCAAAAAAATAAAATTGTAATTTATTAATTTTTAAAGATTTTTTTTTATTAATTTCTTAGAAAAGCTTTAATTTTATTCAAAAAAAATAATATACAAGCGGTTTGGTTGCTTGGTTGGTACAAACATAAATCCTAAGCTTTATGTCATAGGTTCTAGTCTTGCTGACTCCATAATATTTTTCAAATATCGTATTGTGTTGACTATCAATTCATAAATTATTAATTTTCTTTGAAATTTATCATTATTTTTCACCCATTAATTAAAATTACTCATACGATAAATATCAGTACGTATTTTATTAACTTTTTAAGAATATACCTTTAATTTTCTACTCATCAATTATTCATTATGTTCTTTATACATAATAATAAAGCATTGCATAAAATTGGCATATGCCATATCATAACAAAAAAAATGATATTTTTATGGTGTTTTATTTATTTATTTTTTTTTACTTTGTTAAGAGTGTGTTCGTGCATACGATACATCTTTGGAATGATATAATTGATATGTATTGTTTTTTTTGTTCTTTTTAGAAAAGATGTGTGCACTTGTTTGTTTTTTATGTATTTTGAATATATAATTGATTTGTATATTTTAAATGGAAATACCGTAGTAAGAAGATGGATTATTTCCAATAAAATCATTTTTACTTTGTAAAGCATTTGGAAAGTGTGCGAAAATTGTTGTTTTTGCCGCATAATACACACACGCAATAACTATTGTCGTTGTATTTGGCATAAAATGAGACAATTTGAGAAATATTGTGCATTTGGCAGCTTATCGTCAAAATGCCATAATGTTACCACAAGTTTTCTGTCATTTTTATGTAGTGTCATAAAAGTGACGTATTTTGTACGACACAATGTTAAACTGACACAAAAAATGTCACGAATTTGTGACATAAATAATGAGTGTCGGTTAATTGTCGGCAATTCATGACATAAAACAATATGTCGTAGAAATGTCGTACTTTCATGGCAATTAATAGCTTGTGCCGGAAAATATACGACAATTATTTAAATGATGCAAAGAAAGTGTCGCCAAAGGCCTGTTTTGTTGTAGTGATAGTACGGTGAGACTAGCACGTATTGGATGTCTTCTATCTTATGAAGGTTGGGCTAGATCTCGTCTATCAAAGTGTAAGGACACATGGACTGTACACGGATGTGTATTAGAGAATGCGTACATTAGACTGACCCACTTACTTTATTAAGTGTCGCACTATGTGGCGTTTGTGTAATTATCCAAAAACCGGAGTCTTCATGGAATCACGGTGTTGATTATCATACTTTGACACTATTGAGATTTCCCTTAGCCATGGGGTGATCATACGGTAGTGATTGGTTGTGATAATGAAGCATGCGTAGGATAAATGTTGTTCATCCGAAAATCGCGTATCCAATGAATAGGAGTAAATATCCGAAAGGTCCTTCATATAAGGAATGTCTAGCTCTCATGAATCTTTGCAAAGTGGGAGTAATTAGTTACTTAAAGAGAACATGATATCCAGATTATAAGATGTGGTCGTTAATGTATTGACACTCGAGATACGACCTTATGGATATTGTAACAGTGATATAATTCTATTTATATGGTAACCGTTTCACATTAAAGGTAGTAGTCATTGCATTTGACTCTTGCGGTGATTGGGGGTCATGGAGTGTTGCTAAATGCTATCCATGATCGTTAGGTGTGAAGGTTATTTTAATAAATGCACTTTGTTCCTACGGCCAACATATTCAGAAGCCTATCTCGTCACACACATAAGAACATCTAGCCGGATTAAAATGCGGTTATAGTGATTAGAAAAAAAGGAATAATTTGTCTCGACTGTAAAGTGTTAAAGCAATAAATTAATATTGTGATTTTTATTTATTATGAATAAATATTAATACAAGATATTAATTATGTTTAATTAAATAGGTATAAATTATATATATGGGTCGAAATTTATTGTGAATATGATACACATGGATTTTGCAAATGAATTAATCATAGTATTATATTGGATATTGGATATATATATATATATATATATATATATTAATATTGGCATAATCTCCTCATGACCACTTCTCTCGTGCCTCAGGAGGTATCTGTTGGAAATAATATTTGTGTTTTGATGATGATTTGTCACGTAATTAATAAGATCACTTATAACCCATGATGATGAAGTCATTGTTAAGGGCTAATTTGTAGTGATTTTTATATATATTTTCTATATCAATTTCCCCTACATTCGTATGATTTTCATAGATTTTGAGCTATATATGTAAATATTGAGTAAATGAGGTTTTTAATGGTTAAATATGAAAACGTATCAATTTATATGCTTATTTGGTGATTTTATGTTATTTTGGAATCATGTTACGTTTTGGTATGTTTTCGATGTGTGTAGATACATATCTTTAACTTGGAAGAGTCTAAATTCGAATTTGAAGTGTTGATGAAGAGATAGAGATGTTACAAGAGGATAAAGATGGAGGAAAGAAAGGATAATGATCAAGAAATCGAAGTCCAGCAAATCTGGACGAGCGTCCATGCAGCGTCCATTATGGACGGGCGGTCATCCAAGTGAACGAGCGTTCAGAGGAAGGAATTCAGAACAGAGAGTTCAGACGCAGGCCAAACGAACGTCCATCCTCAGTCCAGCCATTCCAGACGAGCGTTCGACATAATAAACGAGCGTCCACCGCCGTTTTTGCTGAAACCGACTTAGGTTACTGTAGCAGCCGACTTAGTTTTATTATAAAAGCACAGCAGCCCCAAACCCTAAATTCATTCAGAAATTTCTTCACATCAAAAGAGAGGCCAGCAGCCGCATCTTGAGAGTTTGAAGGCCGGTCACCCGAGCCTTGTGCTCGGGTGAACCGAGGTTAGATTAGGAGTAGATTAGATGTTTGCTTTTCGTTTCCATGGATCAATCCTTGTTCAAAACTATGTGAGTTCTTTTTGATTAATTCAATTCCAGCTTTTTCTTCATGATTGTTGATTTATTTTGTATCTTTCTTTGTGCTTATGAGGCCATGAGAATAGATTGAAAGATCTGTTTTCTATTGATGTTTATAATACGGAAGTTGCATAAACCTTAGATCATCATAGAAAGATAGGGTTTTTAGCCGTTGATTATGTGACAAATTAATTGGTTAGATTCCTAGGTTGTTAGATTCGATTATACGAGAGTAACTTGAATCTACACCCATCGTTTTGTTTGGTAAATCAGTCTCAACACTCGAAAGATGAGAGATAGATAATTGAATTCGCTACGAGAGTAGGAGTTCATAGTTTGAGAGATAAGTTCACTAAGAGATTAGGGATTTGTGTCTCATGAAAGGGTGAAACCACAAACTGAATTAAAATCACGAGATAACTAGAATTGAGATCACTAGGCTTGTTCAATGTTTGACCCCATGTTTTAGTTTAGATTGTTTTATTCTGTTTTCTAGGTTAGATTTATTTGATTGTTCTTTTCTGTTTTTACGTTTTGTCTTTCGTTTCTTGAGTAACAATTGGTAGGATTAATTAGATTAGATTCAACATCCCTTTTCCCTGTGGATCGACCCTGTACTTACCCTACTATGCTATCAACTACCCGATATTTGGTCGGTTAGGAGTTAGTTTGCATGTTAAGTATAGGTTTATAAATTTTCTTTTGTTTTAATGATGCAAAATCCTCCCAACAGTCATAACTAACTATTATAGTGCATAATGAAAGAAGAAGCAAGAAACAGTCTAAAGAAAAATGTATAAGTTCTATCTAGAGCCTGAACCATGTATAGGTTATATCAGACAAGCATTGTAATAGATAGGAACTAGGCAAACAGCTGAGTCACAACAAGAAAACTGAGTTCTTATATGAAGAACTGAGGGAGCAGACTCAGTTATGCAAGAACTGAAGAAGATAAGCTCACTGAGGGACACAGACTCAGTTGGCCTATCTAAGAAGACTGAAGATCTGAGGGACACAGACTCAGTTGTTGAAGACTGAAGAACTGAGGTGGCAAACTCAGTTAGAAGCCAATTAAGCCGTGACTATAAATCAGGATTCAGGCAAATCTGTGGTGACTTGAAACTGAACTATAGATCATGTAAAGCTAAATAATCTTAAGGACAAAGATTATCAGTTATCAGGAGAAGAAGGAAGCTAATGGTGTACTCCGACTTAGTCAATAAAAGTCGGATGTCAAGAATACAAGGTACTCAGTTTTGAAGAAGAGTAGAAAACTGAGTTAAGGCCTTGTTGAATTTGAACTCACAAAACGACAAAAGGTCGTACATATGAACGTTGGCTAAATGACAAATGTAATGGCTACAAGAGCTAGTTGACCGTTACATCACCCCTATAAATACACAGTGAAAAAGGATTGAAAAAGGGGGATCAGAGAGGTTTTGAAAAGCACATATCTAAAGATCCAGATCCAGAAAATCAGATTTAATACCTAGAAAAGGGAAAGCCAACAGAATTGCCTTGGAGAATTAAAAGAAAGATCCAGCAACCCATTAAGGGGGAAGAAGGCATCTTGGAGCTACAACGCTATATCCAGAAGAATCAGACAGCTCACTGAATTACTCTTTTGATTAATTCTAAACCTAACCTTTGTGAAAAAGGGTTGGCTGTGCATAGTTTGAGGAGAGCAACTCCACCTTTCCTCATATGGATGCAACTTGGTTACCATAGCTGTTGGTGCAGTCTACGGACTGTGTGTATGTCAGTGGTGAGCTGGTGAAGGAGTCATTCCACCTCCGAAGGATCAGTGTGCAGAATGAAGGGAGCAATCCTACCTTTCTTCATTATGTGTACACAGTGAAACTAGGGTGTCGTGAAGGACTGTCATTAGGCTAGGATTTTGTAACGGTTATCTCAAGATTCTAGTGATACCTCCTACACCACAGGTGTAACACCCCGGTTACCAACCCCGTCGGCCGCCGGCATTGGTCACCGAAACGTCACTTCACGACACACAGTCGCAGCAGTAATATTCAACATTCCACAACAAGAAAAACATAAACATCCACCATTCATTATTAAAAGGGGTCAAAGTAATTACAATCTCTTAAATAAAATAGAAAGACAAAGTGTGGAAATGTCAATAAAATCTTAAAGTGCCGGAAATCCAGTAAAGTGGAAACGTAAGACTGCGACTACATGACTCTCGATACCCCGCGACATCCCCGCAATCGCAATCATCCAAAGAAAGATACCTGCTAAGAATCTGCTCCCCATAAGTGGATCATAGCAGGGTCAAACGAAAGTAAAACCGTCAACTATAAGGTTGAGTAAGAATAAATCTAGTATACGTAAGGTAAAACCAACCCATGAAAAGTACCACAAATTTATGAAGGACTCAACCAATCTACAAAAGTTACGACCAATCCATAACGGATACCATACATCACAACTAACCACCTAAAGGTCCCGAATGTAAAATAACTCCTCCGACGTCTGTCCGGGTAACCCAGACGCTCGTCTGAACTGAAATCAAGGCAGACGCCCGTCCAGAAGGCCTGGACGCCCGTCCACCTGGGTTTTCTCTCGAACCCTAACAATTATACACGCGATTTCTGAGCCGTTTCACAACAAAACAGCAGCAAATACAACATTTTAAGCCCAGAAATCTCCATACAACAGTATCTTACCAACTATAGATTTTAACCAACGCAACAACACACTATTATGAACGTATAGCATCCCCGAAACAGACAACCAAGCGTAGACACCCTTGAATAAAACTTGACAAAAAACGTAGAAATATTCTTACCGGAATTGCGCGTTTCGACAAACCCTTACAAGTTAGAACCGTTCCTCAACGAAGCTCGAATCTATATCTATAGGTAGAAGAAAAGGCACTAAAATTACCACACAATTCCAATGAATAAACAAAACAACCCAAAACGACATCCTCCCTCCCTCACACGCATGTGTGGATCGGCCATGGCCTTTGGCCGGCCGATCGTCATGCTCGAATTGTAGGAAAAGAAAAGGACGACAACCCTTACCGACGACAACGACGACGGCAGCAACAATCCTTAACACGAAGGAGAGATTTCTCTCCTTCTCTTCACAAGAGGCGACGGCGGCTAGGGGGGAGGAGGGAGTTTCACGTGTTTTTGGGGAAAAAGGAAAAGGAAGTAAAATCCTCTTTTATTTTTATTTTTTTTATTTGCCAAGGTAGGGGTTTTATAATTCTATTCTTTTCTTTTATAAGGAATTATAAAATCGAATTATAAAATCCCTTCTTAATTATTAATAAATCATTATTTGAATCCTTTACCAATAAATTAAGAAGTCGAAAAATTCGGGATATTACATCCTTCCCCCCTTAAGAAAAAACTTCGTCCTCGAAGTTCGGGTTCGTACCGGGCGTTGCTCCACCCCCTTAAAACACGCTTCGTCCCCGACAAGGCTTGAAAACTGCATACCTTAAGAGAACAAGTGCAGGTACTTCTGTCGCATAGTATCCTCAGCTTCCCATGTCGCCTCCTCGGTGGCATGGTTAGACCATAAAACCTTGACGATGCTAACCTCACGTCCCCTTGTTTTTCGTACTTTGGTATCTAATATCTGTACCGGTACCTCTTCGTAAGTCAAGGATTGATCCAGTTCAACAACCTCCGGTTCGATCACGTGAGAAAGATCACTCACATACTTGCGCAATTGAGATACATGAAACACATTATGCACTTTATCCAACGCCGGTGGCAAGGCTAGTCGATATGCTACTTCACCTATGCTGTCCAAGACCTCATATGGCCCCACGTACTTGGGACTCAACTTCCCTTTCTTGCCAAAACGCATCACTCCTCCGGTTGGTGATACTCGTAGCAATACTTTATCGCCCACGGCGAACTCAATATCCCGGCGGTGTAAGTCTGCATAACTCTTCTGCCTATCCTGGGCAGCCTTCATCTTTTCTCGGATTATCTGCACCTGCTTAATCGTATCTTCGATCATCTGCGGTCCCAAAATCGCTGCCTCGGACGAATAGTCCCAACAAACCGGACTCTTGCACTTCCTACCATAAACATGCACAGGATTTGTATGAAGCATGTCAGAATTGACATTTTGAAAACTAGGAATAGGCAAAATACAGTTATTATCAATGCTACATTCATTGGTCAAGAAAGGAAAGAAATTTTCAGGAAAAGTCACATCTCTAGAGGTTAAAAACACCCTGGTTTGAAGGTCAAGCACGGTGTAACCTTTTGTATGTGGAGGATTTCCAACATATGAATTCCTCTTACTTCTAATGTCAAATTTGCCTCTGCCTTGGGAGATTGTACATGCATAGGCCAAACAACCAATAACTTTAAAATTTTTGTAGTTGAGTTGCTAGCTCTATAATATAAAAATACGGTGTTTGTTATTTCAATAAAGGGGTAGGAGTGATATTCACTAACACGGCAGCATGCTTAACATACAACCCCCAAAAGACATAGGAAAACCAAATTGGAACCTAATAGCCCTTGCAACATTCAACAAGTGTTTATGCTTTCTTTCCACCACACCATATTGATGTGGTGTATGCACATAGGAATTCTCATGTATTATGCCATTTTGTGCATAGAAAGCATCCATTTTAAACTCAAGTCCATTGTCTGATCTAATTTTATTTACATGTTTATTGAATTGAGTAAACACAGTATTGCAAAAGGATTGTAGCAGGGTCCTAGTTTTAGATTAAGCTTTCATTAAGTGAATACAAAGGAATCTAGAATGATCATAAAAATAGTCAAAATGTAATATTCACCATTCTAAGTACAAAATCTTTTTGGACCCTATATACCAACATGTAAAAGATCAAAAACATCAACAGAAATAGAACTACTATAAGAAAAGCCGTGTCTCTTTTGTTTAGCTAAAGGGAAAACAAGACAATCAGAATCTGGACAAGGTTGAATATCAGGAATAGATTTGTGCAAAGTGAGTAGTCTTTGGCTGGATGGATGCCCAAGTCTGTAGTGCCATAACAATGAAGTAGGTAATTCGGTAGATTGACAAGCTAATGTGGAGCAGAAAGAACAACAGTAGGATCAACTTTCAGAATGTATAAGCCTTGTAATAAATCAGCTGAACCAATCATTCTCTTCAAGAGAGTGTCCTACATAGTACAACCATTACAAAGAGTATCTATCACCAGTAGTTAACCTTCTAACAGATATTAAATTGTATGTAAAGTGTAGGACACATAGGACATGATCTAACACTAGATCCTTATTGATTCGGGCATGTCCTATGTGTGTAACGGAAGTATGTTCTCCATTAGGTAAAGTGATAGTACGGCCAACAACAGGTTTTGCATTAACCACTAAAGACAAAGAATAAATCACATGATCAGTGGCACCTGAGTCCACTATCCAGTCATAGATAATACCTGATGCAGGAACAGAGGAATGAGCATGTGCATTAAGGGCCACTGCTTGATTAGCATTAAAATGATCTGCAATTTGCACGTCCCTCAACATATCCATGATATGTTCATACTGAGATCTGGTCATTGTACTGGAACCAGACTAGACACCTTCATATTTTTATGAATCAAATATAGCTTGTGAATCAGTTTCTGCATCTGTTGTGTCAGGAATGAAACCTTGATCCAAACTCACATGATTAGCCTGAATCTGGCCTCTGCCTCCACCCCTTGAACCATTTGGAAAGCCATACTTCTAATTGCATTTATCATTAGTATGCCCTTCTTTTCCACAAAAAGAACATTGTGGCTTCTTGTTATTACTAGAAAAACCTCAACATGAACCTCTTTCACCACCTGTGCCATATGGCAAACTAGTTTGAGATGCCAAAGTAACAGATTCCTGAACACTATACCCAAAACCAGTGGTATGTGCACTCAGAACAGTCTTATCAAGTCCCACACCAGAATAATTGAGCTAACTTTCATGTTGTAGGGCCTTGTTAAAAAACAGTGCCAATGCCTCGAATAGGTTTAGACATCAAGGCTTGAGATCTCACATTACTAAAAACATCATTCAAACATATTAGAAGCATTATAACACGATCAGTCTCATTCTGCTCCCTATATATGGATAGGGCGGCACAAGTGCAGGGTGGAGTGGGTTTTAAAATTGACAATTGATCCCACAAACTCTTCAATTTTGTAAAACTCTGTGTTACAGAAATTGTACCTTTTTTTGTGGCATAAATATCTTCTTGAAGGTTGGATAAACGTTTAGCATTGCCGGTTCGAAACCTTTGGTCAAGATCAAGCCATATTTCACGTACTGATGACAACGAGAATATGCTTGGATAGATTAAAGGATCTACCGAATTGACCAGCCAAGTAGAAACCATGTCATTGCATTGACACCATATTTCAAAATGCCTATCTGTCTCTGTAAGTTTGGGCAGGTGCCATCAACAAACGTCAATTTGCCTTTCATAGACAACACCATAGAAATGGCTCTCTTCCAGCAGTGGTAGTTCTCTACTCCCTTTAATAGGGATTTGACCATTACTGTTGATTGATTCTCAACTAGATGTATGTGATAGGGATTAACCAAAACTTCATTGGCTGCTTCAGCCATTGCCAAGAAGCTATCAAACTATCCAAGAAAATGATATAAAAGAAACAACTCGTAGTTCCACACTACAAGAAATTAAACTATGATTGCAGCTCCAAACCGCAATAGAAAAAAAGAAGAAATCATTCGAATGTGCATCGGATAGTATGCTTTGATACTATGTTGAAAAAGAATTGAAATCGAAGATTTGCAGAAAAACATAAGAACCAACACTATGAAGAAGAAGAAGTATAAAAAACAGAAAAGGCAGGAAAAATCTATTTCATTAATCTAGATGGAAATTGTGCAATTGAGTTGTACCAAACGTCAATTGAAATTATATAGAAGTTTTCGAAGCACCTAATTGTAAGTTTAGTCAGTTACAACAACATAATTAACTTCTAACAAACTAAACCGCATCTCCTTGCAAGTGTTCGATGATATGCCCAAGAGAACTCTCTATCATATAACTTAGAACACATTGAATGTGAAACAACATTGATCATGTCATAATCCTCAACATTTATGGATCAAGAATCGATATTGAAAATTATTAGCAGGTCACTTAGTTGATATCAATCTATAAAAAATTTAAATAGTGTAAAAAAATAAATAGAATTTTATTAAATTTTTTTTTTAAATTTTAGGGGGTCAAGTGACCCATTTACCTCTCTTTGGAGCCACCCATGGTGATCCCGTACCATAAGAATGAGGAAAATTAGAGATAGCCTAATTTATATAAAGAAACAAAAATTTATCACTTTAAAAAATTGTAATCGCCTGAAAATGATAACATGGTGGTCCTGCATAAAATCATTGTTTGGCAACAGAGCATCTAATTTCACCTTAAACTTAAGAAGAATAAAAATAAATAAATCAATCAATCAAATTAGATAAAGTGCTGGTAACCATTTTCCAGATACCGAGTTTTTATCCTGAAAAAAAAATGTTCGACACGCATATAATGAATTTTTTCCTTCATATACAAGTCCTCATTAATTGGCAGAATACTGATTCGATTTTACAAAAAAATGCAAGCAAGTTCTGTTAAAACAGATGAGAAATCCAATTGCAGATACAAACGAAAACTAGACAAAACAAAAGCAATTCAAACGTAAAAGTATGGGGGAATTGACAAAACACAAAAACAAGAAAAACAGTGTGATTTACCTTGGTTTCCGGCATTGTGCCGACTATTCCACGGACAAAAAATGGACTTATTTTAGTATGCACAGAAAGTTACAAAGTTTTCACACATGCTACATTGAATACAACATTGGTATTTATAGTCACGGATCCCTAAACCCTAACCACCATAGAATCTCTTTCGGAACTGTCATAAATACCCCAGATATGGGATCATCACCAGCTGACTCCACCCGCTCAATAATCAATTCCTCAGATGTACAACTCAACATACAACTCTATGGACCGACGAACACGGATTTACTTCAACCCAGCTGATTTCCCATACTTTAATACCCTCGATCAGCAGACCATCATTCTCAGCTGACCCTGGAGATCAAGTCACGTTTGCTGACATGTTCGTATCCTACGATGAATCTAATTAAATACCAAAGCTAACATTGGTCTTAGTTCAAGTTTCACAATCTTGGAGATGGTGATGTGTTACGATCACAGGTTCAAAGCTGGGAATGCTTCGACGAATACGGCTTTATGCTTGTGGCCAGCTTTAATTGGTATCACGGCTTGGGCAATTTGGTTACACAGACATAAAATTATTTTTGAATCTCACATTCCAGACCCGGAGTTGATTTTTAGAGATTTACAAAGATTATATCCTTCTCTTGTGATATGGGAAACCCGCACACGGTCTTACGGACCCATGTCTAACCCGATCGGAGGTTACCATTGCGCTCATATTACCAAGCTCCGGGCTCATCTTTCTTGCTGCCTGGAAAGAATTAAGTCACAAGTCGGCGAGCTCATCGTCAACTCTGACCAAGGTTATGCCTTGACCGTCCGAAGGATGCCCACACACTTACTGGCTCCAAATGGATTGATGGCAGACCGGAACCAATCAGTTCTCAGTGGCAAGATCATCCTCGATGAGCCCGTACAAAGGGTAGTCGACCTCAAGAAAATTCATCTCAACTTAGGATCTCGTCTTATGCCTAATTGTAATTTATTACGCCTTGTGACTATTAGCATAATCTTGCTTAGTCTGGTTCCTATAAGTAGAGGCTGTACGTAACTCAAAATCCATCTGATAATGAATACAAGTAGGCAAAACTCTGCCAATTTGTCGAGTCAAAGTTCTTGAACATATAACCACCGGAAACTTCATGTATTTCATATCAACCACCGTAACTACCGCCCTCCTCACCGGAGAAATCACATTAAACTAGCCAGATATCCCCACGGCCCAGCCGTTACCGCCACCCTGATAGTTCCTGCAACATTAGTTGGCTCTGTTACCGGGAAAGTCATTCAAAATCACCCTTCTCCGGTCGTTACCACCACCATGAAATCCGTTCACATGGCGTCTCCGGTGAGTCTATCGTCCACTAGTTTTTTGCAAATTTTAGGAAAGCTCTAATTTTTGGGTTGTACGGCCTAAAGATTGGTGCTTTCAAAATCCCTGAAGCTCAAATCAGCGTCTAGAGCAACGTTTGCATAGGAATCTGATTAATCCTCCTGAGAATACCTCGACAAAAGCAGCACCAACGTGATATTCAACATCTCCAACAAGATTCTCAATTTTTTTGGGCATGTTTGAGTAGTATTGCTTTTGAATCCTTCCCAGATTCTATGTTTCGAGACAATTCTGGCCGGCACTGCCCAAGGATTGCTTTACTCACAAGTTACCTTTCAAATCTTGGCTGGATGGAAAACATTGGGACCTGAGACACCGGCCAAAGGGGCCAACCAGGACACGACACATGGCAACAACCCTCCACGTGCTAGTTCAATGTCACATCAAAGCGGGTATAGCCGAGGATCACACACGGCCTGGGGGAATGACAAACAATCAGTCGACCCCGACATACGAAATGTCCTAAATGAAAAGTCGAAGATCCGCGAGCTAGAGGAGGCTACTACAAGAAAGGCCAGCGTGAAGTATGTAGCTGGTGCATTACATCAAAACTTTGAGCAGCGAACTAACTTGGATGCCGAGGCGATTGCAATTCAAAATGCCCACGCAACGGCACTAAGGAACCATGTAGAATCTCTAGACGATATGTGACAAACTAATCAAAGTCTTATAGCCCAGGGGTTTCCCCCAGTTCCGGTCAACAAATTTGTTGGACTTATTTTTTAGTTTTAGTGATGAGTTCCAGACTAACTGTTATAGAGCAAAGGCAAAAAGATGTCTAGATCAAATGTATAGGCTTATTGAGTTTGATCTTTGACTAGGTTTGATCAAACAAGCACTGTAATAGTCAGCTGATTTATATCAGCAGACTGGTCTATATCAGTAGGGTATATAGTCAGTAGACTAGTCAGGAACCTGCTGAAGACTGAAGGCTGAGGGCTCAAACTCAGTTAATGAAGGCTCAGGGATCAAACTTAGTAATTAAAGTCAAGGATATGAAATTAGAATTTAGGTTATAAGTCTGTGATGACCTAAACTGATTACATATACCTTGTGTAGAAGGTCTAAGTTCCTTAAGTTGAATGGTGATTGGAACTTAGTTATTTGCAAAAAAAGGTGTAATCTAACTTCACAAATAAAAAGTTAGATAAAAGAAGTCTGCTGCATTGTGTTTTAAACATAGAAAATTATAGTTCAGCAGACTGATAGGTATCTCAGCAGACTGATGAACCTGCTGATATATATACCTCGGTTAATTCAAGAATACATTGGAAGATTACATGGATAAGGACAACCAACTACCTCTGATTTATCAAACAAATCAATGGCTGAGATTAAAAAGACGTTGGGATGATTCAGGACTTTATCCAATGGTTTTAAGTCAAAGGGTGCACAGACTGCATTCTGTCAAAAAGGATTCTGACAGTGTCAGTCCTATGAATAGTGACAGAAGCAAGTCAAATGGGACAAAACCAGGAACGGTCTTATTTGAATTTCAAATACAATGCACATGGACTCCTACTATAAATAGAGGACTTTCAACTCAGAAAATGATGATGAACTTTTAAGAGAAAAATATAAGAGATAATTCTGAGTTGCAAGAACACCCTACTGAACCTACTGAGCTTAAGGCTACTGATCCAGAGAAAATCTTCAAGTGTATTATGTATTCAAGCTACATTAAGTTTACACACTTGAAGACTGCAAGCTGCTGATTATATCATCCTAATCAAGCTGCTGCAACTGAATCATTTACTTGATCCAATCTTTATTTTACAATGAACTTGCTGAAGACAGTGAAGCATCTGTTGGGTGTGAAAGACTGTTGTTTGTGGTGGAGCTGGTGAAGAGGCAATCCTACCCTTCAAGGACCAGTGGAAGACTTTGAAGCAGCAATCCTACTTGTTCCTAGTTTTCAGTTTGTGAAGCCATAGTTATTGGTGAAGGACAAGCAACTTAGGAATCTTTGTAACAGCTACATCAAAGATCTCTAGTGAATTACCTCCAACATCACAGGAGAAGAGTGGACTGACAGGATTACACCACCTGGAACCACTATAAAATTTGCCTACTTACTTTCTGCACTTACATTCTGCATTTAATTTATTATACACATCAACCTACTGAATCTAGCAACTGAAATCACACACATACACTACTGAGTATCCAACACTTAGTATCATATTTATCAACAAGTAACAAGGCTTAATTTTTGATATAATTCCGCTGCACAAATTCAGTAAACTCAACTATCAATAGACTACTGTGTATTAGCAGGCTACTGAGGTGTCAGCAGACTACTGAGGTATCAGTAGGCTGCTGAAGTTGCTGAGTTTGTTAACTCCAAAAGTTTTAAGTGTTAAGTTTATTCACCCCCATCTAAACTTAACCAAAGCCTTTTCAAGGGACCAACAATTGGTATCGGAGCAGTGCTTCTGTTCTGAAGAAATCCTACTTGTTGTGCTTGTGAAAATACTTTGAAAACTTTTTCAAATCTCTGATTTTCAAAGACTTGCATCATGGATAACAACCAGTATGCTAGAACTATGATGATGTGTTCTCTAGATAGATTTAATGAATATAAACGTCGAATGCAGGTTTACCTTGCTGCAACTCATGATGAAATGATGGATGTGCCGACAGATAGACCACTGGAGATTGTCAAAGCAGTAACAGTGGGAGATGAGACACAGTACATTGCCAAACCAAAAAGAGAATGGAATGCTGAAGATAGAAAGAGAGCAAACCTCAACAATATTGCTATTGATATCATTTATAGAACATTGGATAGCAATATGTACATGAAGGTTAAAGATTGCAAAACAGCTAAAGAACTTTGGGACAAAATACAGTTGATCTATGAAGGCACTGATGAAATCAAGAAGAATAAAATTAGTGTGGCATAGAAGAAGTTCCAAAAGTTTGAAATGAAACCCAATGAAACCATTGAACAAATGGAATCAAGGTTCAATGCAATTCTGGATGAACTCACCCTGCCGAGTGTTGTGTACTCAAAAGAAGAAATCAACACAAAAATCTTGGAAGCTTTACCTGCTACAGAAGGATGGAAGATGATGGTGACAACCATAGAAGAAATGAGAAGATTGCATGAAGAGGATACATTCAAGTTATTCTCAGATCTTAAGGCATATGAATTCAAAAAGAACTTGTCACCTACTACTGGAAAGGAAGAGCCAAAAACAACAGCACTGGCTGCTTCACATCAAGAAGAAGCATCAGAAGCTCAAGATGACTTACTGGATGAGATGCAAGAACAGATTGCACTACTGAGCAAGAAGATCAGAATGATGAAAACTGGAAGAGGTTCCCCAAGGAATTTTACAATCAAATGTAGTGAAAAGAAGGAGGAATCCAAGAAAGACAATGACTACTTGTGCTTTCAATCCAAGAAACCAGGACACTTCAAGCCTGAATGTCCTGAACTAAAGCAGAAAAAGGAACCAGATTATATTTGCTTCAATTGCAAAAAGCCTGGACATTTTAGACCTGATTGTCCAGACATACTGAAGACCAAAAGTCAACAAAGAAGACTTGGCAAAAAGGCTATGATTGCTGAAGATGGATCTGAAAAAGGGAAATGAATCAAATGACACAGCATTGGTTGCTGATATGGAAGACTATGCATTAATGGCTAATATGGATGAAACAGAGGAGGTATACAATATTGTATCAATTAACACTCCTGCTGGAAGTGATTGTGAATCAACCTGTGGTTCAAATCCTAGAAACTCTTACAATGAAGAAGCTTTGGATGCCATCCTTAATCAACTGAGGAAAATACAATCTGGTTATGAGATTGTGAAGGCTGAAAAAGAAGCTCTTCAAGTAGAAGTTGAAAGATTGAATGCTGAATTAAGGGTTCTCAAGGGTAAAGAGAAAGATGTTGGACAGAATCAGTATAAGCCTGCTGAACATTCAGTAGCTTCTGAATCTGCTGAACCATATTGTTCCTCTACTGCATACAAATCTGGAAAGCCTTGTGGTGATAGAACATGGCTTGGATTTGGAACTCAACAATCTAACAAGAGTGGATCTAGTAAGGTCACTGAACCTAGTACCAGGATTGGTCCTAAGTTTTACCTGCAAAAGATCCAACTCCCAAAAGGGTTGTTGAGGCAGTAAAGCCTACTGAGAATGCTTCAAAAAGCAAAATCAGAAGTCAAAGAAGTCAACAGCTCCTAATAAAAAGAATTTTTCCAAAGATAGGACTGTTGTGCCTTCTAGACCTACTGATAGCAGATCTGCTACCAAGTCTGCTGGACCACAAAAAGGTAATGGTCAGAAACATTCCAAGGATAAGAATCCCAAACCCAAAAATGTTAATCATTCTAGGGATGCTTATCTCAGGGGAAAGGTAGAGTGTTCCCTACTGATGATGATTGGAATATTCCTGCATCTAATGCTAGAAACAGCAAGTATAACCATGTTGCTAGGGTAAAACCTAAGCAATGGAATCAGCAAAGGACTCAGCAGAGGGCTTACATAAGACCTCAGCAGACTCCATACTACAAGGCTGTTTCTAACAGATAGCAATCCAATGGTTATGCTAATGCTTTTAACAACAAGAATCACTTCAAACAGCATTATAAACCAAAAGGCCAGAAAACATATGTGAATCCTACACAACCAACTGTTAGAACTTATGGATGTGTAGAATACATGTATGATCCAAAGTATGACACTTTTAGGAGAAGACCTTATGGAAACATCCTAGGGGTCATGCTTACCACTGACCATTATGGACCCAAACAGGTTTGGGTACCTAAAATGTATTAACTTTGTTTTGTAGGGTGTCTGGTACTTTGACAGTGGATGTTCCAGACATATGACAAAGAATAAGCACTGTTTGTCAAATTTTGTGACAAAGGATGGTCCAATAGTGAATTTTGGCAACAAAAATACACCTGCAGAGGATATGGCACACTTGTGAGGAATGGACTTACAATAAAAAATGTTGCTTATGTGGAAGGACTGGACTACAACTTGCTGAGCACTGGACAATTCTGTGACATGGGATACAAGGTCACTTTTGACAAAAACAACTGTAATGTCATCAGTCAAAGAGGTGATCAAGTTGTATTGGTTGGCAGAAGACAACAAAACATGTACATTGTGGATTGGTCTACTACAGTTCCAGAAACCTGCCTGATTGTGCATACCAAGTCAGAACTTAATTGGTTATGGCACAAGAAATTAAATCACTTAAATTTTGATGACATCAATCAGTTGGTGAAGAAGAAACTGGTGATTGGTTTACCTGAGATCACATTCAAGAAAGATACTATATGTGATGCATGTCAGCAAGGTAAACAGACCAAATCAAGCTTCAAATCAAAGACTAATCAATCAACTATTAGAGTCTTGGAGCTAATGCATATGGATCTTTTTGGACCACTTACACCAACAAGTGTTACAGGAAAGAAATACACCTTAGTGGCTGTGGATGATTATTCTAGATACACTTGGGTGGTATTTATGAACAAGAAAAGTGAAACACTCAATAAGATGCCTGATCATTTGAAGAGGTTACAAAATGAGAAAAGTTTAACAGTAGTAAAAATCAGATCAGACAAGGGTACTGAGTTTCTTAATAAAGTTATAAGAGAATACTGTGAACAGAATGGTGTACTACATCAACTTGCTGCTGCTGGTACACCTCAGCAAAATGGGGTTGCTGAAAGAAGAAACAGGACTTTAAAAGAAGCAGGAAGAACAATGATTTGTGAAGCATTACTGCCTGAAAGGTATTGGGTTAAGCCATTAATACAACATGCTATACACAAAATAGAACATCAGTGAACAAGAAGCCGCTGAAGACACCTTATGAAGTTTGGAATGGAAGAAAACCCAATATATCTTATTTCCATCCATTTGGAAGTAAGTGTTTTATCTTAAATCATAAGGAACATTTGAAGACATTCCAACCTAAATCAGATGAAGGAATTTTCTTGGGATATTCCTCAGTCAGCAAGGCATTCAGGGTACTGAACAGAGGTCACTGAAACATGAAGAAACAATACATGTTGTGTTTGATGAACCCAAGTTCACTGGTATGGAAGATGAAGGTTGTGAACCTGCTGAGAACTTACAAGTCACTGATCCAGATTGTGTTGAAGTTTTGTAAAGGTTTAATGACTTAAAAGTTTCTGATTCTGCCCCTGCTGAACACCCTGCTGGTGACACTACTGATGCAACAACTGAAGCAGTTCAAGGATCTGCTGTACCCCATGTTGAAGATACAGCAGACCCTACTGAAGATGAGGTTCCTGAGAATCAATCTAACCAGAATCCACCATGGTTAAGGGATCACCCTGCTGAACAAGTCATTGGCAACATTCAGCAAGGTGTAAGGACTAGAAGACAATTAGAAGTAATGTTTACTTGTTTTCTATCTCAAGTTGAACCTAAAGTTGTTGAAGAAGCAATTTCAGATCCAGATTGGATAATTGCTATGCAAGAAGAATTAAATGAATTTGAAAGAAATCAAGTTTGGACACTAGTTGAAAGGCCTAGTCATGCTAATATCATTGGTACAAAATGGGTATACAGAAACAAACTTGATGAATCTGGTACCATTGTGATGAACAAGGCTAGACTAGTAGCAAAAGGCTATTCTCAAGCAGAAGGAATAGATTTTGATGAGACATATGCACCTGTTGCAAGATTGGAAGCTATCAGATTATTCTTGGCACATGCTGCATATAAAAACTTCAAGGTATATCAAATGGATGTCAAGAGTGCATTTCTGAATGGCATTCTAGAGGAGGAAGTGTATGTTCAGCAACCTCCTGGAATTGAAGTTAAAGATCAAGAAGATAAAGTGTATAGACTCAACATAGCACTCTATGGTTTGAAACAAGCACCAAGAGCATGGTATGAGACTCTATCTCAATTCTTGGTGGACAATGGTTTTACAAAAGGCACCATTGATAAGAATCTTTTCAGAATCAGTGAGAAGGACAACACCCTGCTGGTACAGATTTATGTTGATGACATAATCTTTGGTTCTGAAAATGAATTACTATGTGAGAAGTTTGCAAATCTAATGAAGTGCAAATTCCAAATGAGTATGATGGGAGAAATGAACTACTTTTTGGGATTGCAAGTTAAACAGATGAAAGATGGAATCTTCATTCATCAAACCAAGTACACCAAGGAGCTGCTAAAGAAGTTTGGTATGGAAAACAACACCAAAATATCAACTCCTATGAGTACAAATATCAGATTGGATAAAGATAAAGAAGGCAAAGATGTTGATCAGACCTTATACAGAAGGATGATAGGCAGTCTGCTGTACCTTCCTGCCAGCAGACCTGATATATCCTTTGCTGTAGGTGTTTGTGCAAGATTTCAATCCAAACCTAAAGAAAGTCATTTAGGAGCAGTCAAAAGAGTTCTCAAGTACCTAAAAGAGACTTTGGGAGTAGGGATATGGTATTCCAAGGATGGAAGTTTCAAGGTTATATCCTACTCAGATTCTGATTATGCTGGATGCAAGATTGATAGAAAAAGTACCACAGAACTGTCGCTTAATGGGAAATAGACTCGGTTTCCTGGTTCCGCAAAAACGAATTCTATATCAACTTCCACTACTGAAGCTGAATACATTGCTGCTGGAAGTTGCTGTGCACAAGTACTTTGGCTAAGACAACAGTTAAGGGACTATGGAATTGAAGAAAAAGAAATTCCAATAATGTGTGACAACACAAGTGCAATTGCAATCACAGAAAATCCCGTTTTGCACTCAAGAACCAAACATATTGATGTAAGACATCATTTTATAAGAGATCATGTTGAAAAGAAGGATGTGGTGGTTCTGTATATCCCTACTGAAGATCAACTTGCTGATATATTCACTAAACCACTTGATAGTGAAAGGTTTGCTAAACTAAGGACTGAACTTGGAATTATTAAAGTTGACTGATAATCAGCAGTGTACTGGAATTCACCAAGGGGATTAGTCTTTGCTATGTTGGGTGAGCTCACTTAGCATATTAGTCATTGGTTTCAACAATTCCATGTACTTATTGTTGGACAATTGAGCAAATGAGGTTGCCAAGGGGATTGGTCTTTGTCATGTTGGGTGAGCTCTCTTGACAGATCAGTCATTGGTATTAAACTTCATCTTGTATTATCAGTTGGACAATACGAAGGAATTTAAGCATCAGCAGAGTGACCTTATCAGTAGGCTGCTGAAGCATCTTTCTCAGCAGGCTGCTGAACCAACCCTGCTGATGACAAGTCTGCTGAATATTACGTTACACAGTCAAACTTATTAAAGTCAAAAAGCAGATTGGCGGGATATTTATTTTATCCTTTATAACCTCAGTTAACATGATCTAACGGTTACAAACGTTATGGAGAAGAAATGAGCCACATGTCAAGTTAGCAGTTACTCAGATTAATCGTGGTTAATGTGGATGTACGTGCACTGACAGTTACAACCACACTCTGTCTATATATACAGACCTATACACAGAAGAAACACTCTACTGCAAATCTGTTTATATCTTTGTTTTTACACTTTGTGAACATAGATTTACAAGCTTTCTTCTTCATCTTTTTCTTTTAACAATGGCGGAAAAGACTGATGTTCAAGTCGGAACAAGCCAAAGTGTGAGATGTTTTGTTGTTGATGCTAATAAAACAGAGTTAGCTATTAACATTGGTCGAAGAATAAGAAGATATGAAGGATTGGAGAATGTACTGAACATAAGATTGGAAGCAATCTCTTACACAAATGTTGTCAGTTTTTGGAAGAATATTGTGATAAATGAAGGAAGAGAAGCATTCAAAACAACTGTGAATGCTCAAGAAATTGAAGTTTCCTCAAGTCTGCTGAGGGAAGTTTTTGGTTTTGATGAAGTAATAGATGCTCCTGTAAATCCTGAAGAAATGGGATTGTCAAGGAATGATTTTGTTGAAAGAATCAAGACCAATGATGCCATCAAATCAACTCTAGGCATCAATGTGAAACATATTGGTTATGAATACAACCTGCTGAGAAAAATTATTGCTAAGAACATATTAGGGCTGGTTGGAAGTATGGATACTCTATCAAGACCCAAGATAGAGCTGGTGATGATTATCTCCAGAAGTATGAAATTTTATTGGGCTGGATACTTTATCCACTACATGAAGAAAGTAGCCAAAGAGTAAAGAGAAGGGAAAAGGAAATCCAAGGCCTTACCCTTAGGATTAATGGTTCAGGCCCTGCTGAATCATTTGGAGATTCCTGATGTGGCACCTGAGAAAATAAACCAATCCAGATACAAGAAAGAGATTGACTATCCTATCCCTGGTCTGGATGATGATGAGGAAGATGTTGCTGAGGCTGTTGAGAGTGATGATGATGGAAATGATGGTGATGCTGGTGGTGAGCAGGTCAAGAAAGTTGTTAAGCCTGCTGCACCAAAGAAGACCACAGAGAAGAGAAAGGCTGCTGATACAAAGAAGACTACTGAGATGTTAAAGCCTAGAAAGACAAGAAAACTAACAGCTGAAACTGCTGAGTCCACTAAGGGACCAGTAGAGATTGAGGACTGAACCTACTGCTGCAAAGAAGAGAACTGTTGCTGAAGTTTTAAGGGATCAACAGAAGGAAGCCAGTAGAAAGAGAAAGTCTACTATGATTGAGATTGAAGATGACCCCCTTTCCAAAAGAATGAAGGAGATTGCCAAGAAGAAGAAGAAATATGGCAAGGTGAAACAATTGAAAGATTTGGAGGCTCAAATGGACAGGAAGAAGAAGCAGAAGAAGTAGAAGAGGCTATTGAGGCAGAACCTATAACAATCATCAAGCCTAATGAGGATGCAGAGGTTGTTGTTGAGCAACTGCTTTGGAATCACAACGCCTTCTTATACCCGAGCCTCTTATTGAATCCTCACCAGAAGAAGCTACTGAGCCATCTAAAACTGCACAAGTTGTTGTTGAGCAATCTGTTGGAGAACTACATCAGTCTACTTTACCTGAGCCTGCTGTAGAACCTGTTGAAGAACCACAACAAACCACTGAGTCAACACCTGCTGTGGAAGTTGAAGTATTGGCACAAGACCCTACAAGTCCTGCAATAGTTCAGGGGGAAGAGCAGTCTGCTGCTAACCCTGCTGATGAGCATATAAGTCAGGGGAACCAAGCATTGTACAGATGGAGGTAGTAGGAACTAATATCCAACCTGAGCAACCTACTGACCTTGAGACATATGTGGAAGAAACTTTGAATCTACTTGTTGAGACCTTTGGAGGTCAGCAAGGTACTGGAACAGCTCCCAGAAGGTCATTCTTGCCCTATGAAAGACATGAGAAAAAGAGGAAAGAAGGGTTTGTTGATCCAAAGCTCCTGTTGGTGGCTAATTATTTCCAATGGAAGTTTGGATACTATAAAAGACAAAAGCCACCTGCAGAACCAATGACAGACTTTGAAGAATAGGCTTTTGAAAGACTGGGAGTGAAGAATCTGCTGGATCTGGTTGATACCACCTTACAGCAATCAAGGCTGATGGATCTGTTTGATGATCAATAGAAAGAAGGGGGTATCAAGTTCAGGGTTCCAAGAGGTGATGATGATGACTCATCATCATCTGATTCTGATGACAATCATCCCTCTGGTCCAGGAGAAACCAGTGGAACTGCCATGTTCACTGAACCAAGGGTAGAGCAGTCTCCTGATGCTGGTCAGTCCACAGAGGAACAGCAAACTGGAGAGATGGATAAGGATCTGCAGGATCTCACCATGAATGACCTGGAGGCATTGATCAATGATGGAATAAGTGGTACTGCAAATAGGTTTGTTGATGAATCCTCTACTTTATTTGTTGAAGAACCTATTGCACAATATGAAGATCAACAAAGTGCTGATTTGGATGAAGAAAGGATTACTGATCACAATGAACCTGATGCCAGTTCACAGGACTCAATTCAATATCAAGATGGATTTGACATTGAGGACACTCTTACTAAAACTGCCACTATCCTAACAAATATTGGTCATGCTGAAGGATTTCAAGTGGACAATGAGGCTGTATTCAATCCTCAAAGGTTGGAACAGGAGGTTCAGGCTGCTGAGTTTCAAATAGAACCTGAACAAAGGTTGGAACATGAGGTTCATGCTGCTGAGTTTCAAACAGCACCTGAACAATGGTTGGAACAGGAGGTACAGGTTGCTGTGTTACAAACAGAACCTGGACAAAGGTTGGAACAATCTTTTGGTTTGGAGGAAACCCCTGCTGTTGTTGTTGAAGCGGCTGCTGTAGTGGATCCTACTGGAGTCAAGGCCACTGTAGGGAAAGATAGTCAGCAGGCTGCTGTTAATGATGAAGGGCAGCTGCTGGACTATGACTATAGTGATGAGGAATTTCAAATGCCTGAAGAAGAAAATGCTAATATTGAACCCCCACAGGCATTTGTACCTATTAATTTTTGAAGAACCAACTCTTGATCCTATTTTAGAGGAATATCAAGGACCTAACCCTGCTGGACTGGATAGGTGTTGGGCAATGGTTATGGGCAGACAAAGGGCTCAATATAATGTAGAAGAGCCTGCTGATGGAATTGCTGGAGAAATGACTGGTGGAGTACCAGAACGTGTTGTGGAAGAGTTGAGGGCAGTCAGAAATGACATAACACAGTTAAGAACTCAACTTGACAGACAGGAACAAAGATTTGAAGAACTGATGAAGCTAGTTGACAACAACAGACAATCTACTGAAACAGTTGCTTCAAACTTCACATCTACTCAAAATGCTGTTAATGATCTTATCCTAGATGTGAGGGGAATCAGGCAAGGAAATACACTGAAGGAAAAGTTTTTGAAAGACCAACTTGCATCTATCCATCAAAAACTTGATAAACTTGCTGAGACACCTAAGCCTGCTGAGGCTGCTGGAACATCTCAACCTACTGGATTGGATCCTAAGTTTACTGAGAGGATCAATCTACTGGAGCAGACTTTGCAATCAAGGATTACTGCAGTTGATACAAGAACTGAGATTATGGAAGGACAACTGAGTAATCTGACTATCACACATGAGAGTGTTCATGGTCTACTATCCCGTTTTGTTGATGATGTCACTAAGGGGGAAGAGGGCCTAACAGCAGTAGCAAAAGAGGCTGCAAGGATTTTTGCAAAGAAAAAATAGGAGAATGAGACAAATGCATTCAGGGAACCTGCACCTGCCAGAGTTCAACTTACTGATGATCTCCTTAAACAATACAAGAATTAGTACTACAACAAGAGGAAACCTTATCATGACAAGGGATTTCATGAAAGTCTAAACTCATTCTTGGGATTGAAGTTTTGGGAAGCAAGAGTCAAAACCTTAAGGGCAAGATACAGAGGTGGAAGAGGTGGAAGAGGTTGAAGAAGTGGTAGAGGTGAAAGGAGTTTGCCTATCACTAGAGAAAAGGACTCACTTGATGAATTCAAAGAATTATACATGAAATTTGGATTCAGAGTGAATCAAATCAATCTCATCCTACCTGAAGCATGTAAGTGGTGGAAAGAAGTGAATCCCTACATTGATTTCACTTTGATTGAAAATGAATGGATGAGAGACATGATAGAAGAAATCAGAGCCTACCAAGAGCAAGTGGAGAAGGCTAGACAAGATAAAGATAGAAGACAGTAGATCAGCATACTTAATCTGTTTTATCTTTGCTGTATCTAGACTGTAATACTTTGAACAAATGATTATAATGAGATATGGCTGAAATTTGTTCTGTTTTTGTTTTAATATTTTTGCTTTGCTGTTAGGTGAGGGTAGTGGCATCATCACCAAAAAGGGGGAAATTGTTGGACTTATTTTTAAGTTTTAGTGATGAGTGCCAGACTAACTGTTATAGAGCAAAGGCAAAAAGATGTCTAGATCAAATGTATAGGCTTGTTAGAGTTTGATCTTTGACTAGGTTTGATCAAACAAGCACTGTAATAGTCAGCTGATTTATATCAGCAGACTGGTCTATATCAGTAGGGTAAATAGGTCAGTAGACTAGTCAGGAATCTGCTGAAGACTGAAGGCTGAGAGATCAAACTCAGTTAATGAAGGCTAAGGGATCAAACTTAGTAATTAAAGTCAAGGATATGGAATTAGAATTTAGGAAAGTCTGTGATGACCTAAACTGATTACATATACCTTGTGCAGAAGATCTAAGTTCCTTAAGTTGAATGGTGATTGGAACTTAGTTATTTGCAAAAAGGTGTAATCTAACTTAACAAATAAAAAGTAAGATAAAAGAAGTCTGCTGCATTGTGTTTTAAACACAGCAAATTATAGTTCAGATGACTGATAGGTATCTCAGTAGACTGATGAACCTGCTGATATATATACCTCGGTTAATTCAAGATTACATTGGAAGATTACATGGATAAGGATATCCAACTACCTCTGATTTATCAAATAAATCAATGGCTGAGATTAAAAAGACGTTGGGATGATTCAAGACTTTATCCAATGCTTTTAAGTCAAAGGGTGGACAGACTGCATTCTGTCAAAAAGGATTCTGACAGTGTCAGTCCTATGAATAGTGACAGAAAGCAAGTCAAATGGGACAAAACCAGGAACGGTCTTATTTGAATGTCAAATACAAGTCACATAGACTCCTACCTATACATAGAGGACTTTCAACTCAGAAAATGATGATGAACTTTTAAGAGAAAAATATAAGAGATAATTCTGAGCTGCAAGAACACCCTGCTGAACCTACTGAGCTTAAGGCAACTAATCCAGAGATCATCTATGTGTATTCTGCATTCAACCTACATCAAGTTTACACACTTGAAGACTGCAAGCTGCTGATTATATCATCCTAATCAAGCTGCAACAACTGAATCATTTACTTGATCCAATCTTTATTTTACAAAGAACTTGCTGAAGACAGTGAAGTATCTGTTGGGTGTGAAAGACTGTTGTTTGTGGTGGAGCTGGTGAAGAGGCAATCCTACCCTTCAAGGACCAGTGGAAGACTTTGGAGCAACAATCCTACCGGTTCCTAGTTTTCAGTTTGTGATGCCATAGTTATTGGTGAAGGACAAGCATCTTAGGAATCTTTGTAACAGCTACATCAAAGATCTCTAGTGAATTACCTCCAACATCACAGGAGAAGAGTGGACTGACAGGATTACACCACCTGGAACCACTATAAAATCTGCATACTTACTTTCTGCAGTTACATTCTGCATTTAATTTATTATACACATCAACCTACTGAATCTAGCAACTGAAATCACACACATACACTACTGAGTATCCAATACTTAGTATAATATTTAACAACAAGTAACAAGGCTTAATTTTGATATAATTCCGCTGCACAAATTCAGTAAACTCAACTATCAATAGACTACTGTGTATCAGCAGGCTACTGAGGTGTCAGTAGACTACTGAGTTTTAAGTGTTAAGTTTATTCACCCCCCCTCTAAACTTAACCAAAGCCTTTTCAAGGGACCAACAAAATTTGTTCCACATGTTCCAACTCGGACAAAAGTACAACACACTGTTCTTCCTCCGAAATAAGCAAGGTTGCTTCGCGAGGATCAAGTGAAATGTAGCCATGCTACTTCATAGCCAAGAAGAGGAAGAAAATCGGCTTTACATTGCCTAGGGACCATGGATAACATCCGTGGTACAGCTCTAGAGCGAAAGAATACGGAAAGAGAAAGACATATCCGAACCCGAAAAGGGAGGCATGGGGAATCGCTGGTAGAGCAAAGTATTGTCAAAATCCCAATCATCAAGGAAAACACAAACGAATTAGAAATAATTAAAAAGCAAATGGAAGAACTCCAGAGGGGTAGAACGACCAAGGAATCTAAACCCACCTGGGGGACTAGTGTATTGCATCATGATATCCTCTCAATGGCACCCAGAGGAGGTACGCATTATCCAAATTTCACCAACTATCATGGTACAACAGATCCTTTGGACTGGCTTCCCATATCTGTGCAGGCTATCAGCTAGAAGGGGATATTGGCTTACTTATCAAAAGGACATGCTCCAGCTCCCTACCATCAGAACAAGAGCACTATGATTAATCATGGCAATTCACCTCTGGACGCACCCTTCATTTCCTTGAAGGGTGCAAACAGGTGGCTTCTATCCTTGCATTATTTTTTAAATTGGTGGTTCACTACTGGTTGTTCTCTTTCACTGTTGGAAACATATTCTTATTGTAGGAATGAATACCATCACACACTTGCTGTAGGGCTATTCTACTATGGCATACACATTTGGGACGCACCCTTCATCAACATGAAGGGTGCAAAAAGGTTGTATCTCTCTTTATTTTCTTCCTGGTTGTGCACCCTGTTCTGTTCGCTGCATCATCCCAACCAGCTATGCAGGTGTATCTCCCAAGCACAGAATACTGTCAGATGGTTATGGATTATTGCCTGGTCTTGCTACACAGCTTTTGATGGATTACAAGCTACAAACTCAAGTTCTGCCGCAGCTGCTCCCTGTGGATCTGCTGACTGGAAAAAGTGGGGGCTGTTGGACTGCATTTCTGGGGACAGGATGGCCGAAGATTACCGGATTCTTCTAGAGGCATATTGCATTTAGTTTGCAACTGGGTTTAAAACCATTTACATAATCTTTGCTTTAGTTTTATTCCCAATACATGGGAGATCACACTCTTTCCTTAGCACCCGGCTTTTCCCACACGGGTTTTCCGGACTAAGGTTTTAAGGAGGTGATAAACATGTATTGATGACGTCATTTTTTCGGAGGTGAGGTCAGGGGTTGGCCTATGTAAAACTTCAGCTTTCCTTTAATAAAATTCTGAGTTTTACCCAAAAAAAAAAAAGATCCTTTGGACTGGCTATCGGCCTTTCATATCAAAATAAACCTATGTACCTCAACCGAGAAGGCATGGTGCATTGCCTTCATGGGGGCCATGCAAGATCGAGCGGCTTCATGGATTCACAGCCTGCCTCTGGCGTCAGTTCTCTCTTGTGATGATCTGGTTAACAAATTCACCGCCGAGTTCAAATCAGTCGGAGGACCTAAGAAAACGCACATCGACCTATACGGGGTTCGACAGGGAGGCGGTGAGTCAATTTGCAGTTACTACGAGTGGTTCTACAAAGTCTACGAGCTGACAAGGGGTTTGGCTGACAACATGGTAATGAGAAGCTTTGAAACAGGGCTGAGTCTAGGATACCTCAAGTCTTACTTCGCGTTCAACCTTCTGACTAATCTCCAAGAAATGCTATGTTCGGCCAGAAAATACGCTGCAACGGCGTGAAGTGAGGGTACCTCACCCTCCCACAAGAGGAAGAAAAGGGCTGATCGAAGCCCACCAATAGAATCCAGAGGAAACATGGATCGAGACCTCAAAAAGAATGAAAATTTTAAAGAGGAAAATTGGACTCCCATCAAAGTTTCTTACACACAGTTAATACATGAGATAAAAGATGAGTTGCCTAAGCCCTTCCCCATAAAGCCGGATAGAAGGCGTGATCAGTCTAAATATTGAGCCTTCCACAAGGACAGGGGTCATGATTTCGAGGACTGCTACCAATTGAAGAAGGAGTTCGAAAAACTGTTGGCCCGAGCTTGTCACGATCACTACTGGAGAAACGGCGGAGGAGCAAACCGAAATGACCGACAAGCACGTCAATATGACCGAGAAATCTACATCATCACGGTGAGTCCTCCTAGTAACAATCAGATCAAATGCAGGATAGGGTCTATCAACAAACATATGGAGAATCCTCCCGTCTTACGGGCGTGAGCGACCACTAGCTTTCACCAATACTGAGCTCGTAACAGCAACTAATGTGGAGGACTCACGTCTAAGTATCTCAGTGGTCACGAACAGATTGAAAGTAAACCGAGTGAGGATAGACACCGGGGCGTGCAGAGATATTTTGTATTACAGCTATTTTTGGGAGTTGGGGTTTGGTGATTCCAGCTTACCGCCGCACAATGGTACCCTTGACGGTTTTATGAACCACGGGATACAGGTAAAGTGAGCCATTGATCTGGATGTGCAAATGGAGGACAATGCCCCTTTCAGAACTTAAAGGTAAACTTTCTGGTGGTAGATCTACAATCAAATTATAACATGATCATTGCAGCACCCGCAATAAGACAATTTCAAATGGTGTCTCTATCCCGCATCAACGAGCAACATTCTATGTGGATAATATAATTGGGGTAGCGGTTAGTGAGCCCGCAGCAGTACACACGTACATCCACACCTCACGGACAGAGGGAAAATGGGCTCAAGCTGAGGGGCCAGAAGCGAGCCTAATAATATGGTAAGGCAATTGATCCTTCTGGAAGTTGAATGTGAGACCTTACAGGTCAGGGATGAGCCAGACTTCACGTACCGCTGACGGCGAGCTGATTGAGGTAATCATTTACGATGCTTATCTTGATCCAAAAGTTAAGATTAGGGGTGGTCATTGATATGAGGGGCGTCGAACCAGAGGTCGCGTTGCATCATCTGAACACTGACCCCTCAAACAAACCGATTCAACAACGCGCCAGATAGTTCACCCAGGAGAAAGAATCCGCCATCAAGATTGAGGTCGGTAAACTCATGCAAGCGGGAATCATCAAAGAATTGGCATATCCCACATGGCTCGCAAATGTAGTCATGGTCAAGAAGCATAACGACAAATGGCAAATGTGTGTAGATTTCACAGACATCAACAAAGCCTGTCCGAAAGACCCTTATCAACTCCCCATAATTGACAGGTTAGTAGACTCTATCGCCGGCTTCGAAACGTTGAGTTTCTTAGATGCATATTTCGGGTATCATCAGGTCAAGATGGCAAGAGGCTGATAAGGAGAAAACAAATTTTAGGGCCGCCGGAGGCCTCTATTACTATGAAATGATGCCCCTCGGATTGAAAGCGTGGGCTCAACCTATCAGAGAATGGTAAATAGTGTAATTAGCTCGCAGATTGGCCGAATGGAGTCTTATATTGACGACATGGTTGTCAAGTCACCAACCGGTGGTCACGCCGCCGATCTGGCCGAAACATTCACAAATGTGCGTCGACATTCAATGAAGCTCAACCCGGCCAACTGCACATTTGGGGTTGGAGCAGGAAAATTTCTAGGGTTCATGGTCAGTCACAGGGGTAAAGAGGCATATACCAAGAAAATTCAGGCACTAATCAACATACGTGAGCCAACCACAATTAAGGAGGTACAAAGGCTCAATGGCCGGATTAAAGCTCTGGGTCAATTCATATCAAAATCAGCCGAAAAATGCATACCCTTTATCAAAATTCTCAAGGGTAGCAAGAATTTTTCCTAGGATGAGGAATGCTCTAAGGCCTTTCAGGCCTTCAAAGAATATCTCGAGAGGCCACCACTT
Organism: Gentiana straminea; assembly: GCA_036785695.1. NCBI lineage: Eukaryota > Viridiplantae > Streptophyta > Magnoliopsida > Gentianales > Gentianaceae > Gentiana > Gentiana straminea. Next base: position 3,550,090 of record JAVUPR010000224.1, on the reverse strand, counting down.
CTGGTTAGTCCCCTTACGGGGGACAATCTATTCTTTTATTTGGCGGCATCGGATTGGACCATAGCAGCCGTCTTGATAAAAGAAGTGGAGACTCACCAACAACCCGTATTCTATATAAGTAAGGCGCTCAGTCCGGTGGAAAGAAGATATTTCAACGTGGAAAAGCTAGCTTACTCACTTGTGACAGCGGCTCAAAACCGTGAGGCCATTTCACTTCACATACGATAATTGTCATGACAGACAACCCTCTACTTCAAATACTTCACAAACAGACCTTCAAGTCGGTTAATTCGATGGGCCATAGAGATTACCGAGTTTGACATCCTCTACCAACCTAGAAAAGTTATCAAGGCCCAAGCTTTAGCCGACTTTATTGCGGAGACTAGCATCAGCTCAGAGCAGTCAGACGCCCTACCTGCCTCGGAACACATAGATGAAACCTTAAAGCCCGAAAACTGTTGGCACCTATATGTAGATGGCTCTTCCAACCAAAATGGAAGCGGAGTGGGGTTATCTTATCCGAGCCGGGCACAACGGAGGAGATTGAAAATGCTTTAAGGTTCGAGTTTAAGGCAACACACAATCAAGTAGAATACGAGGCTGTATTTGCTGTGTTAGATCTAGCACGAGAAATGAAGGTACGTAACGTACAAGTCTACCTTGACTCTCAGCTCATTGTCGAACAAAATTCTGAGTGGTACGGGACCCGAAGCGGAATCTTAGAAAAGTATCATGAAATTGTCCAACAAATGAGGCGAGACTTCGACTATTGTGAGTTCACCAGAATTCATAGGAAGGATAACGAAAGAGCTGACTATCTGTCAAGGTTATCCTTGGAGGAGGAGATAGCCGCCCATCAATAATGGTGGAATATCGATCCATCCCCACAGTTGGAAAAACAGAAATCATGGACATCGATATACTGATTCAGACTCCGTGCTGGATGGATGACATACGAGCGTATATCGAAACATGTGCTCTACTAACAAACCCAGACAAAGCTCGTACTCTCAAGAGACCGGTGGCTACATATATTTTGAATGATGGGGTACTCTACAGAAGGTCTTTCACCAAACCACTTCTCAAATGTGTCTGGAAAGAGGAAAGTGAAAAAATTCTGGCAGAATTACATCAAGAAGCATGCAGGGGACATCCCGTGAGTCATTCCCTAGCTCAAAAGGTCCTAACCGCAGGCTACTACTGTCCGTCGATCATACAAGACTCCGAAAAGCTCATCAAGGCGTGCCCTGAATGTCAGATACACACAAATATACCCAGGCTACCATCTGTTGAACAAAATATTTTCATCTCGGCTTGGCCATTCGACATGTGGGCCTCGACTTGATCGGACCATTCCCACCAGGAAGAGGAGGTTGCAAGCTTGTCATCGTAGCCATAGACTATTTTACCAAATGGATCGAGGCAAAGCTTATGGTTAGTATTGGTGCAAAAAATGCGACATATTTCTTACATGATCAAATCTGGTCTACATTCAGAGTTCCAAGGGTAGTGGTGTCGGACCACGGACCTCAGTTCAGGGGCGATTTTTCAACATTTTGCAAGGATTACAACATAAAGCACTGGCAGTCCTCAGTTGCGTACGCACAGGGAAACGGTCAAGCTGAAGCCGGCAATAAGAAAATCATTAAGATGTTAAAGAAAAGTATCAGTGAAAGTGTGAGTAAGAAATCCGGGGGATGGGTCGACGAACTACCCGCCATTCTATGGGCACTCTGACAACGACCAAAACACCTACGAGGAAAACTCCTTTTTCTCTGGCCCATGGGTCGGAGGTGATGGCGCAAATTGAAATGGCTCTCCCAACTATGACTTAGGCAATAAATTCACCAACAGGCAGCTCGAACTAGATCTGGCCGAAGGGAAACGAGTAGCGTTACCTTAGAATGGTCAACTACAAGCAGATTGCAAAACGACAACATGATTGTTGGATTCGGGGCCATTTTTCAGAGCCGGAGAATTCGTTTTATGAAACCGGAAAGCAATAGGGCTGAAACCCGACAAGGGAAAGTTAACAGCAAATTGGGAAGGCCCCTACCGGGTCACGAGAGAAATCAAGAAAGGAACTTACATCGTCATGGATAAGGATGGATTCGAGCTCAATCGCCCTTGGCACGCGGATAATCTGAAGATATATTATACGTAAAACATTCAGTGAAGTACGCTTCTTTTGGGTTATGGCCATCCTCTATGTTTACGACTCGAGTGTTTAGGATTTCATTCACTATTTTGTAATACTATCGGCTTTATGATTCCTTTTACGAAGGTTTTATATTACGAAGGATAAATCAAAAAACAAGTTCAAAATATTCCTTGATATTATGAATAAGCAAATCCAGAGCAACATATTTCTTTTCCAACAAAACAAAACAATCACCGAGAGATCTTAGACGAAATGAAGGGGCCCAGGCCCGTACAAAAAATGACAAAAATCAAAACAAAAGCAGCTCTCTAGTGGTTAAAATTTGAACGAAGATATTGATCCCTAGGCGCTAAGTTCATTCCGTAAGTGGTGGTGAAAATACTAGAGATTAACCATTGAAAGGGCGTTAAGCGCCCCGGCCTCATATCTCTCATAAAATTGACGGCCTCGCGATGAATAATAAGCTCCCAATCGACATTCACATCCGGAGTACATATGCCATGAATAGGGACGGCCTCCTCGTCAGTCAGCACTTCAAAGTTATCTGAGGGAATTGCCCGACTTTTGACAAACCTCTTCCATTCCTGATACCACTGGTAGAGCCCTTAGAAAATGCCATTGTGAACAGGCTCGTCGTCCCTTTCCGGTAAAAGGCGCGAGTACACGTCATACCTATGCAAAAAATAGGGCTCCTCACTGTCGAGATCCTAGGCCATTTCAAAGTGCAAGGCTGGTTCAAAGGCGGGAAGTTATAAAAACTTGCTTATGACGGCCGGGGTAAAACGCGCTTGGATACCCCTTAAAGAAACATATGAAACTTATTCGACTGATTGAGCCTCTGATAAGATGTCATAAAACTCACGAACCAGGGTCATGTTTCACCTTCCAATAGGATCAAAAAGAAAGTGGCGCCACCCAGAGTACGCCACACGGAATAAGGATCCACTCCCATCAACCTTGGTTAGATCCAGAATTCTCTCGGGTAAGTGTGCACGATCGGCAAAATAAACCCTATAATTCTGAATAGCTTTGACAGACGCCGTGCTAAAGAAATGAGACATTAAAGTGGGAGAGGTAGAGCCAGGGGAGGATGACATGATAAGAACAGAAACAAAAACACAATTTTTGGAAATACATTCTAGGCTCAAACAACCAAGACTCTATTTATATACAAAAGAAGAGGATACACCAACGGTGGGAATTGGAAGGATCCTATGTCTACGGTGAACTGACTGCTCAAATTCAAAATTGAAAGTTGGGTCTATATCAATTACTCTAGTCAGACGCACGGTCTTCTAGGAGGACCATATGACTCCAAAATTAATGCCTGACAGGGAGAGAATATCTCCGTCTCTCCTCAAAAATCGACATGCCCACTCGGATTTTTCGACTCTAACCTCGACCCCAAACAGAGCCAAGTTAGACTTCCATTCCAATTATTTTTAGCAAGCTTGATGCTTTAAAGTCCTCGATTTCGCCAAATACAAGGGTACCGGGGGTGGAAAACTTTCAAGCAAACGAAAGTCACACACGTTCAACACATGTTTTGATCAAACCCTCATCGACTTTACGCAAAGCAAGGGGTCGCACCTCAGATTTTTTGATTTAAATTGATGGCCCGACAACAATATGTCAGTGCTTTACAATCCAGTAACTTTTAGCGAGCTCGACAATCAACATTCTCAAACTCACCAAAACAAAGGAGCCTTGTGCCCGTTTGGAGGACATGAAATACAAGAATATTTCGAGCAAAATTAGGGATACAAACTCAAAGCACTGGTAAAGTTCATTATGAAAAAGAAGAAAAACAAACATTACACAAGAGGAAAAAAAGAAACAAATAAATCAGAAAGATGACTCCTCGTCGTCGGCAAACAGATCGGGATCAGGGGAGGAGCCAGACATAATTTCATCAAACTCAATGTTCTGATGAGGAAGGTACTCGTCCGACGGACAGGTTGGGACCAGGCCATAAAAAAGTTAGAAATCAACCAAGGAAACGGAATGGAGGGAGCATGCTTCATCTCCCTAGCAAAGGACACCACTTCACGATGCATTAACAGACCCCAGTCCACGTTTTCTGATGGGCTGCCAAAACCATGCATGAGCAGACCCTCCTCCTCCGTTACCTCTTTAAAATCATCAGTAGGAAACACACAAGTGTTGATGAAGCACTTCCACTCCCGATGATCCTCAAATAGCTCTGATGCAACCCCCTGCGGGGCAAACTCCCATGATCTGGGGAACAAGTAGTTGAGAGCTCCATTCTGATGCATGTGCCCAGATACCTCATCTTCATCCAAAGACCAAGCCGTTCATAGTGAAGGGCATGATTAAAGTGGGGATGATTGAAAAACTCGTTGATAACGACCGGAGTGAATGGAACCGCAAACTCCGTGAACATGCACAGAGTTTTAAGGCCATCTAGACCCCACCTCAGATAGAGCTGAGTAAAACTCCCGTACCACCGTCATGTTATAACGACCACAGGGTGGGGCTACCATATATTCCCAACCAGATAAGTAAATATGATGCCGGGAGCCTCTATTCATCTTGCTCTGGTTCAAGCCCCTCTCAATCAATAGAAGGCATCGATTAAAGTACACCCCGTAGTTTTCCAACACATCATTGGAAGAGGTGCTAAAGATGATGAGTGAGTAGTAGAAGGAGGCATATTGCTGAAACAGCTATTTAGGAAAGAGCAGTATATTTTATTGAGAAGAGGAGACTCACAGTTTTCAAACGCAAGTAAGTATAGTGGCTCAACATTCCTTTTATAGAAAAATCTTGGGGGGCCTACGGTACTGATCAAGTCAATCCAACGAAGGAGGATAACCCTTTTCAAATTCAAAAACTCAACAACGGATAAAGATATAAATGCAGCTTCTTTTAATGCTTAATCGGTTATTGGGCCGACAATAAAGGTTACGGTTATCAAGGTAACAGACAGAAAGAGGTCTGTCAGAGCTAGACTCTTACACTTCTGAGGGCATTAAATAGCGCAAAGCAAAATTATTCCAACGCATATTTCAACAAAGCCTGCAAAGAGCTTGCTGAAAAAAAGAGGCCCCGAGGAATACAAATAAATTTTCTCGAACCACAATTTCGGACCTAGTCGCAGCCGGTTCAATTACATAGACCCCGTTGCGGATAAGAGGTCACAGATACGGGTACAAGTCCAGAGCATATTCAAAAAAATGGAAAGTTGAAACTTCGAAATAAAACATACAAAAGTTGTGGGACGCTTCAATCAAAGCCACCGGGAAGCACATACAAAACAGGTTCATTAATTTTTTTAAAGAAAGTTGTTAATGCCTTGAAAGAAGAATACAAACAAATAAAATAAAAGCTAACACTACAAGAAATCTGTGTTTTAGTAAGGGGAATTCCCGTCATTATATGCCCATTTCCCCTATTAAAGAAGTTTAATGAGGGTAAATTTCCCCTCACTCACCCTCATTACAGCCTCCGCTGGTAAAAGTAAACATTGACGGGAAAACAACTCCCCTTATTAATTGTATGATGCATTTACTAATGGTATATTCCCCTCATTAAAAATTCTTTTAATTACAACCAATACCGTCATTATAAGGTCATTTAACCCTCACTAAATCATGATTCAATGACAACACTTCCCCTCATTATACGGTAATTTCCCCCACAATAAATCATTATTTAATGGCAAAACAACCCCTCAATGTAGGGTCATTTACCTTTTATTAAATAATGATTTAATAACAAAACATCTCATCATTATAGATCATTTCCCCCAATTAAATAATAATATAATAACAATCAACAACAAGTGCCCTTGTAAAAAAAATGTCATTGGAAAATGATGCAAGAAACAATTCTCATAGCACAAAACACTGCCCACAGCTTGTTCTATGAAACCTTCAAGTGCATTGAGGATATAATATCAAAGTTTACAAATAACATACAAAATAAAAGTAGCATGAACAAGGTTCCTGAAGATAAAAACATTGTGTCGTCTCCAACCTTCTCTCTTTATTCTTCTAAATTCCAAGTTGTTTAGGGGGTAGCAACTTCACCGCTGGCACCTAATTAAAGTTACATGCTATACAAAAGTCATTCCCTAGCAAAGAAACTTACACTAACAAATTAGACTCAAATCAGACTGATAGATCAAGGTCTAAACCAAGGACAATCATGCATCAACTCAGAAGCTGAAACTGAGACAAGGACTTGATGCATATAAAAAGCTGATCAAATGCACAGAAGGTAACATGACAAGGACATGGACTGAAACATATGATAGACTTCTATTCAACTAGACATGAACTATGCAAGACAAAGCAACTCAGAAGCACAACTGGACATAACACAAAAAGGCAAACACACTTAGAACCAAAACCTGACTAAAAACTTAACAAGTACTCGACATGTGCAATTTCTTAAGAATTTATAAGTATCAGGGTGACCAGAACATGGCATTTAGCAGATACAAAGCATGAGTCAAGGATCTGAACAAGGACCTGCACATACTTTAGATGCTCACCAAAATAGAGCAGAAACTAAGCACTTTTAAGGCAGTTAAATAGACGGATCCAAAGAAAACTTTTTCCGTATTTAAGGCAATCTTTAAGGCACAAACAAGATGAAAAATTAGGCATATTTTTCACTAAAACTTAAGCACATTAAAACACATTATCAAGCAAGGTTATGACTCACATTTAGGCACATTCTCAGGATCATTTAAGGCTCATAACTATTGTATATCTTGACGCTAGTCAATTAAATAAAATTACATATACAACCAAATTATACCAGTTTCTTGTTTGTACATATGAATTACATATATGAGTAAGGAAGTTTTTTACAAATACGATAATGAACGGAAAAGAAGGTAAAACTATTATTTACGTTGTGTGTATTATGTGCCTAAGTAGGGTATATTTTACATGAATTATCAATAATGAATGTTTCGCTAGAAAGAAAGGTCTCAAAAGCATATGCACACACCCAATCATAGCTCCACAAAGACAACAAACTCTTACAAAGGATAAAACATTAATTATAGCGTGTACTATATGAAACATCAAATGAAAATATTTAGCTAGGATGTTAAAGGAAACATATTATAATTAATCAACGACTGAATCTGATAATTAATTTTTCTAAGTACCAATTATTGACAATATAAACTAGTTCAATGGCCACTTCACCCTTAATATATTGCGATGACGTTACCTTGTTGCAAAATTAATGCATACAAACAAATATAAAGTATGTGAACTATGCAATGTGAATGTGTCAATGAAAAATCGAAAACTTAGACAAAGGAGACAAAATAACTCAGCTTGGTGTGGTGAGTTTTTGATTCCGGAAACCAATGTCATAGAGCACTTCATTGTCCAGTACCATACACTCTTCAGCAATTTCAACTCGTTGATGCACACATAAAGTAGCATTGACACTCCTCTATGATCTTCGAAATGAGAAAAGTCCTAATCCTTGATCCAGTCCCACCTCCCAATGAGTAGCACACCTAAAACATGTTTTACGAAATTGGAACAATTAAATGCAAATAGAAAATCATTCAATCACAATGATAATAAACGCCCTCACATATATCTACTTCCTACCTACCAAATGAAGAACAAACAATAATTTAGTCTCAAAAGCCTGTGTCAAAGAATTATCCACAAACTCAATATAACAGCATAGGAAAAGTTCATTCATGTTTTCCTAATATAGTAGCAGCCATGATCAAATTGTAATATTCAAATTAAATGTACTTCTTTCATTCTCTTCCAAACATCATGATAAAATGCTGCTCAAAATCAAATTAAGGGTACTTCTTCCATTCTCTTATCTGTCTATTGCACTACTATTTCAGTGGATTAATTTTAATCTAGAACCCAAGCACCTGACCACTAAAGAAATAAAACATGTATGAGTTCTTTCATGCACTTTTCTCTCAAATTGAAATACATTCAGTTATATTTTTTGAGAATATACATCATAAGTACCTTTTTGTTCTTCCAAGTCCCTCGAAGAGCGGTAGATCTAGAAGTATATTTCATTTCGTGTATTCATCCATTTTCACCATCTAATAATGCATTTACTGCAATTATTCAGAAAATTCTAAGACCAACAATCATGAAAAAAAACTAACTTTCATAGTCCAGAAAGAGAGCAAAAGGACAGAACAAGTTAACTTACCAATGGAAACAATGAATAAATAGACATCAGATTCATAAACGGCAATGAATCATGACTAGCATCTTCATCAACCAACGGATACACGCATATCGGGAAATCCCCATCAGTGTGATTCATACGCGGGAGCTCCTCGACAGCTCCAAATATTACACTAATTCTTGTAAACATTACGGTTCATTTAGACTTAAGAAACAGCAATTTCAAAAAAAGGAATGCAATTTTTCTTGATATGAACAGAAAGTATACTATGCAAGAATCACCTCATAAAGAGCTTCAAGAATCAAACAGAATGACAACCCAACAACCCTGTTGCGAATGCTTGAGACGAGAGATTGCCTCTGGTTGTCAAGACGCTTGGAACCGACTTTGTTAATGCAAGGGGGCTCATTTGGATACTGCGAAAAAATATATGTCTTAGTATACTATAAAAAGGCAAACATCTTACAGTAAGTACGACATGTAGCTATCTCTTTAGAGCCCCACCCTAGGCCAAAGATACCATGAAGATATTACCAGTCCCTTGGCCTTTGACAAGGGGGTTGTAGAATTCAACAGTTTTTCAAGAATTCAGCAGTATTCAATACAAAAACACAAAAGCTTATGTTTTAAATCAGATTACTAAAGGTAGACAATCTTGAGCAAATTGCACATTCAATCAATTTTAACAACCAGAACTTGATGCAACTTAACAGCCTAAACCAGGTTTTAACAGATTGTGAATCTTAGCAAAAGAGATTACTTGTCAGGAAACATTAACTATGAAAACCAAAGAAGTAGACATGTATTCATAACAAATTAAGGGCGTACCATGGACCATGTCTGATGTACTTCTGCACCGTGACCTAACCAGACTGAAACATCCTCTAAAATTCATCTCTTTTAAAAAAATGTGAGCTATAAGAAAGTACTCGTAGAAGGAATCAAATCCTGAAATTTCTACAAGAAACCAAATCAACTAATCAAAATCATGACATACACTCAAAAAAGTCTACAATAAAGGCAATACATCATTAATCAAAGTTACTTTCCTTTCTTGAACACTTTGCTCTGAAAAACAGAACCATCCTTCAAACCTGCATTATCAGTCAGAGTTGCATCAGGAGGAACCAAAGGAGCAGCAGCAGGCATAACCATACTAATGTCCATATCCTTCTGACCAAATTCAGCAACAACAGGTGCTGCAGCAGAACCATCAAGCAAACAAGCATTAGAAGGAACAAAAACAGCAGCAACAGGAGCAGGTGACTGTCTAATAACAGCAGTATGATTAAAATCCAAGTCAACAGCAGCAAGAGCTGAAACAGAGTCAGAACCAGCAGCAGGGGTGTCCATAGTTCCATTTGCAGAATCAGAATTCAAGACAAAATCACAAATCTGTTTCGTCAAATTCCTTGTCAAAAGTTCTTTCTCTGGCTCCTAAAAAACGTATAATAGAAAATATAGGACTAATTCGATTTTAACATTTAATCCCATTGTTTTACTCCCCAGTTCACCCCTGAAATTAACAAAAATGAGATGATTTCTAACCAATAAAAGGACCATTGGCTTAATACAGCTGATTATGTGAAAACTCGGCATTTCGGGTTAACAACGAACAAACTGCAAAACCTTAACAAACAATTCAACATTAACAAACAAGCACTATATAACCCATAATTTTATTTTCTTTCCTTTCATATGAAATAATTCCAGCTTGCTTTCTAACAAATGAGACCTTAAGTCAATCCAAAAAAACAAAACACACACACACACAAAATTTCATTTAAAAGAAGTACAGGTAAAGGAAGCAGACTTACCTAAAGAGAGGAAAACCCGAGAGAAATGATTGGTGGGACAAGAAAATACTAGTATGAAGAACTGTTTCCATATAGATACATACAATTATACAAGCAGTTGAGGCGCTTTTTGTTGTTCGACTCTCTATTCCACCTTCAAGCTGCCCCTCTGTTTTCAGAAATTGTCGAAGGATAAGAATGGGCATGGATTATGAAATTAGGCACAACTAATTGCAATTTCTTACCCATAAAGGGGGCATGGTCATGAAGAATGGAAATCCGCCGGAGATGCTGCGATGTGATGGTGGATTGAAGGACTGGACAATTATGGTTCAAAGGGAGCCGAATTAAAGGATGTTATGGTGGAGATGGTGGAACAGAGATAACGGAGGATGGTAGATACGGTTGCTGGCTGGTGGACGGTGGTGGTTAAGGGTTCAAGCGGGGGGCAGCGCTGAAGTAGTAACCCTAATCCTAATATGAAATAGAAGAATGGGAAAAAGTCTATTGGAAATGTATATGTTGATTTTGTTTTCCTCGTTGGTTTTGTATTAGTATAAAAATATATTAAAGAATTGTATGATCTTTAGCACCAGAAAAAGTAAAAAATTAAATTTTTGTATGATCAATGACGGGAATATTTTAATCGAACCATTAATGACGGGAAATATGATCTCTAATGACGGAAATGAATATTTGGTCATCCACCAGCAAAATAATTTAGGTCCCGTCATTATACCCGCCTTTTAATGACGGGATGTGCCTCCCGTCATTAAGTTTTTGCCACTAAAAGTCAGTTTTCTTGTAGTGTAAGCTTGAGCAGGAGCATCAGATGTGCCTTGTAAGGCCCGGTCTTGCAGTAGGTTCTTATACATATCGGTCTCTGACACAATAGCATCTTCGATCTCTATGACCGGCTCTTCAAAACGAGCAGATTCTTCCACCATATCCTGCAAGTTCATCAGGTCCCGAGGTGGAGGGTTCCATTCCAAAGCTCCAGCATCTCGTTGATCATCATTGAAATTCCTTATCTGTTCCTCAGCAAACGGGATTTCGACATATAGGGCATAGAGAGTTGGAACGTAGTGATCAGTGGTAAACCACCCATTAAACACATCCAAGCCCGGAGCATCTTCCCTCTGAACAGATTTAACACAACGGGAAATGTGATTGAAGCCGCGATCAAAGTTCTCAAGACTCAAGTCATTAAGCGTTTTCTTGTACTCGTCCGAGTTTTTGAAGTCGGCAATGGCCTGATGACTTATGGCCTCCACCCTAGTCGCCTCAGAAGCCTTATAGACATCAAAAAAATTTCACTGCTCCGCGGTTTTTTCCTGCTCATCATTTCAAGCTTGCTTGGTACAAGAAATTTTATCTTGAAAATCATCAGCAAGCTTCCTCGCCTCGGCTTCATTTTGCACGCGAAGAGTCCTCATTTTGGTCAACTCTAGCTCAGCGGCTGCTCTCTCCTTAGCAGCTTTTTCCTCTAGTTCAGTGAGGCGGCTATTTGCGGTTCCAAGTTCCAAGGCAGCATGATCCAGACTGGCCTCTAACTTCTTTACCTGACCCATAGCCTGCGTTCTCCCCTGAGCCTCCTTCTTACACATCCTGGTTGCTTTCTTCACAACAATAGCCAGCAGAAACTGACATGAATTTAAAACATGTGGGCAAAAAGGAGAGGAAAACAGTAAGAAAGTAGAAATTAAAGACTTACCACACAAAGGGCATCCCCAGCAATTGCGGGCAGGTCGTTGATCGAATTCATAAGTCCACTTTGCGGATCCACCTGATCAGGCATATATATCCGGTTTCTGATGCTGTGCCCGATCTTCATCCGTATTTCATCTGGTCGAGGCAGAGGAAAATTTTGAAGATGAGGCATGGAGCCGATCGCATTACCAAGCAATGTAGCCCCGGTTTAATCAGTGAGTTTCTTGAACTCCGGACGCGTCCACATCGACCAACCGTCTGTTTGACAAAGATTAACCTCCCCCACTACAATTCCTTGGGATACAACCGAGGGGGCCACATCCTTTCCATTGTCAGCTCGCGTTGCAATCAGGGGATTACCGGAGTCGCTAGCACCCCAAAGATCGGGAATAGTGCTTTGATTGGGAGAAGGAGGGTAGAATTTAGACACTTGACTTTCCTTCAACCGGGGTTCCCTTAGGGCCAACTCGTCAACTTTCTCAGGGCTGTACAAAGTAATAGTCCCCGAGACGCCAGTAGTCTCCCCACATTTTTTCTTCTTCACTGGCTTCTCAACAACAGAATCACGAGCCCACTTCTCGGAGGCAGAAGATCTGATTACTATCCCCATCTCAGGAACCCGGGGAACTGAGGGCTGAGCTTGCACCTCCAGATTTCCATCACCGGTGTCTATTTCTTCATCGATAAATTGCAGTGCAGTTTTCTGAAGGGCCCTCAACTCTTTCTCTCTAGCCACCACCAAGGCTCTCTTCCGGGAAATAGCTTCATTCCTCGCATTTGTGAGGTTAGTCATCGCTGCAAAAACTAAGGTCAGATTCAAAATACACAAATATGATGGCAGTAAACTAATAAAGGAAAGCAACAATGTAAAAACAGGACGGTAGTCGGAGATCTATGGCCGGGCTCCTCATGGCAGACCCTACAAACGGAGGGGAGGCATCTATTAATATGGAAATCACCAATCCAAGCCGGATCGTAATCAACGGGTACCACATTAACTATAGGATCCCTAATATCTGATCCCGTTATCCCGGCAACCCGACAATACCCCTCAGAATTGTCCAAAAGACAGCGCCAGCTGAAAGTCTGTTTTTGAATGCCCCGCTTGGCATCATATCCCAAAAGTTCATAGATCTCCTTGATAAACTTCGCCTCCCTCTCATCTGGTTTACCCACCTGGACATCCTTTCCTTTTTTGGTTTTGTTGGCCTCATACTGAGGAAAGGGCCAACTCTACCGACGACTCAACCCACATGCACCGTGCATTCTATGAGTTCACCCGATCGGGAAGATCGAACAACAAATGACACTTAAAATTTCAGGGGGACAACTTCCCATCTGCCACCCATTAGGAGAAGGAATAAAAATTAAATAACACCAGCATAGAAGGCTCTCTACCCAACAATCTGCATATTTCGATAAACGCCATAATGACCCTCACTGTTCCTAGAGTGAGATCACAGGGAAAGGCTTTAAACTCCCAAAAAAACTCGACAAAAAATGGTTCAAACGGATGCCGGATCCCGGCTATGAGATGGTCATAGTGCAGCCAGATGAAGTATTTTGGGTCGTGACCATAGACCTTAGTCATATTCCGATCTTCCTCTTTCCTAAACTTGTAGCTAGCCGGGTGATGACGGTCAAAATATACCCGTAAAAGTCATCAAAATTATCCTTAAATCGAGCCTAATAATATATATTTTATGTTAAATCACATGTGTATATTGATTATTTAATGTTATGTGATTTATAGAATATAAATTGGTATTTATCCGTTTTTTATCATTTAAATACAATTTACTGTGCAATAAATGTTTATTTTGTAGATAGAGATAAATTGGAGATTTTCTACCAAAGAAGACGATAAATTTCAAGGCAATTCGAAATGGAATCGGATTAAATTGAGGATAAATATCGAAGCGGCACGAGCAGAGGAGTACGGAATACAAAGAGCCAGCGAGCCAATCCAATTTTGGAGGACTCGCCGGCAGCGTGTCCCCTGTTCGCTGGGGGCGAGTCCCTTTTCCTATCCGGATTAGCTTGGAATTATCCTAACACGTTTTCAGACTTTATTTGGATTTAGGAAACCTATTTTAGATTGGTTCAGGCTTATCCCATGCGCATTTTTACTCCTATATATACTTGTACTAGTTCATTAGCAAAACACACCTTACACACCTGAGACACTTCTTTCAAATTATAATAAAGTTCTCAGTGTTTCTCAGAGTGTTTTTATACAAGTGCTGCAATAATGTAAGTTCTTGTATTTATTTCCTCTTAGTTCTTTATAATTAAGTCCCCAATTATTGTTTATCGTTTGAGATTGTTAGTTCTTAGTTAAATGATGTAGATCTAGGATTAAGACGTGAGGCAGTGGGGATTCCTCGTCTATAAGGATCCACACGCCCACGCCTATGTCTCGTGATCTATGTATGACTTTATTTTGATCAACAATCGTGTTTCTAGTAGATATATATAATTGTTCTATGAATTTCTATTTTATCCGTTACGTATAGAGAAACGCTAAGATTTAGTTGTTCGCCGAGTCAGTCTAGCCACTTCTTTATGGTGTGATTGTCCATTTAGAATTTCTTATCTTAGTATGTATGCTACGGCTACGTTGCTCGTCTGTTTTAATTAAAACATGTTGTTAGGAATTACCAATATAATACTCCTAGGTCGGCTCATGAATTGATCTTCCGGGACTTTCAGCGAGATCTAGATCTGTGTTATATTAGGGAATTTCATGCGCCTAATTATACGTAAATCGTAGATTAACATGATACCTAAAAATTTAGTGTTAATGGGATGGAGACTGATGCGATCGCTTAGGAAGTATGCCTAACCACAGGAATGTTGCCTAGGTGAGGAATATGGTTAATATCGGCATCCCTAGTTTTGTAAGCATGCAAGTTATATGAGATGGAGGCCTAAAAGAGAAGTCACGTAATGTAGAATAGTGATCTAGATGGCCTACCCGGAGCTAGATCTAAGTTTAGGGGATGACTCCCGTAGCCAATATAAAAGAGATACGAATCGGGTTAATAGTTAGTGAGTCTAGTTTAATTATATAGAAGCTCTAGTTCCAAACGATAACATAATAATTGGGGAGGCTAATTATGTTGTATTTATTTGTGTTGTGTTGATCGTGTCAATTTTTCTTTTCTTGTCCTTTGTTGGTCAAAGACCGTTTTTATGTGTTTGACATGCTTAATTAATTATTTATAAAATGACCCCCAATTGGTTCCCTGAGGGATCGACCTTGATTCGCTCTAGCTATACTACGATGGGCTTAGTCCTCTTGCTAGTATTGATTTATGGTGATCAAGTATTTTAATTTCACTTGACTGATCACGTCAATCACCGGGATGTCGAAGGCCGTCAACAAACTCGTGTATTCATGTTTGTCTTTAAAAGTCTTCCACACTCGCTCCACCTCCCTATCAACCGCTTTTTGTGCCGCCAACTCTGCAAGGGCAGCATCAGACCAAACTTTAGGATGAATTTTCTCTTTTTCTTTCTCCTTGCCCTTCCATTTGGCCACGTCAGTAGGATTATTAACGGCAGCTCTACCTTTGTCACTCACCCTTATTCTAATAGCGGGTTGGCTCTGCTCAGCCTGATCATACTGTGAGGAGATTTCTTCAGCCTCCCTTCCGGATCCGTACCCACGTGCAATAATATTGATCTCTGTGGCCGATTCAGCCTCACCTCCGGATCCGTACCCACGTGGATTAGTTATCGCCTAGACTATGAAGCCGGGCCGAGATCAAAGGATATGATCTCGACACCTCACCCCCCACTCTGCCTTCCCAAAATAAGCAAAAACAAACAAAGGGCTTCGAAGCAAATTGAACAAGACCTAAAAATACCCAAAAATCTACAAATCAACACGGCAAGGTACACGGGATTAAGAGAAATAAATTTGGGCACAACAACATGAAAATAGGGTTTTCAAAGCCCAAGACTATAAACAGTCTGCAGTATTCAAGAAAAATTTCGCAAATTGCCGATAAGGCATAACACATAGTAAAAGGTGATCGAATCACTAAAAGGTTACCTGAGAGAAGAGAAAGAAGTGGTTGTCTGTAGATATTTGCCTAAAAAAGCAGCCGGTAATCACCGTGAAGCAACTTGGACCTTCGTCAAAAAATCTCTAAACTTGCCGGAAAAGTAGGTTAGAGGAGAGGCGGTTTTCGTAAAAGTATGCAAGTGAAAGGGTAGCACTCTATTTATAGATAATGCCAAAGGCAGGAGCTGAACCGTCGTATCTGAAAAAATTCAAAATTCAAAAGTAATCATGAGGCGCGAAAAATGAAGCGCCGCCAACCAATCAGCAACCACAACTCATCAAGTAAGTCGTCATATGCTCTACTGCATCGAGGTTACGCCTCCTACAGCCATGAGTACTAAGCCGACCTCAGCCCTAAGCATGTCCTTGTCATAGCACAGAACTTCACGCAAAATCCATTGGATTCACTTATAAGCCCGATAACCATTAATAATCGGCACCAAACCCCTCCCCCAGTAAAATGATCGAAACACGTCATCCAGGAAAGTGCTAAAAAACTCTACGCCACACCTTACCCACTAAGACTCCTTCGTAGAAGATTGTCAAGGCACGGAGTAGGGGGCCATTGATATGGGAATCCCTCATACGGTCTTACGGACCCGGGTCTAACCCGATCGGAGGTTACCATTACGGTTATATAACCAAGCTCTGCCCTCAACTTTCTTGCTGCCTGGAAACATTCAAGTCACAAAACGGCGAGCTCATCGTCAACTCGGACCAAGGTTATGCCTTGACTGTCAGAAGGACGCCCACACACTTATAGCCTCCAAACGCATTGAAGGCTGACCGGACCCAACTCCCTAGCCGGGAACCAATCAGTTCTCAGTGGAAATATCATCCTCGAGGAGCCCGTACAAAGGGTATTCGACCTCATGATGAGTCATCTCAACTTAGGATCTCGTCTTATGCCTAATTGTACTTTATTGCATCTTGTGACTATTAGCATAATCTTGCTTAGTCCGGTGCCTATAAATAGAGGTTGTATGTAACTCATAATCCATCCGATAATGAATACAAGCAGGCAAAACTCGCCAATTTGTCGAGTCCAAGTTCTTGAACATATAACCGCCGGAAACTTCATGTACTTCATATCAACCACCACAACTACCACCCTCCTCACCGGAGAAATTCTATTAAACTAGCTAGATATCAACACGGACCAGCCGTTACCACCACCCTGATAGTTCCCGCAACATCATCCTGGTTATCAAACTCTAAAATTCTAAGAAAACTGGAGTGGGATGAAAGGAAGGCTAACCCGATGATTGCAGCAACTTAATTTTTGGAAATCGATGATGGGTCACTCTTTGTTTGAAGAAGATTTGCAACCGACTTTTGATCTTGTTTTATTGCTGTTGTATTTACTTTTACAATTTCTCAGTTGTGTTTTGTTTTGAGGATTGGAACAAATAGTGTAATATGTTTAGCATCTTGCTGATATATGATAATTTCTTGGCTGTTCAAGAAATAAATACAAAAAATTTAAGCAAAGACTAGAAACGTGTGTTTAACATATGTAAATGGAACAACCGAGATATGATGATATGTCCAACTACTTTTTGACCCTAGCTTACGTTCGGAAGTAAATATGATTTACTTCTTATGTTCTTGGTGAATGCCGGCGGGTTCAATCTCCGATTCTGGCTAACTAAACACTGATACCTTAATCTAACGACCTATGTTCGATTCAAGAGTCCTCTTTAAAGATAAAACTGTCCTAACATGATATAATCACTTTGAGACTTTCAACTTATCTTCACAAACCTTACTCAAGAAACCGAATCTAAGCAAATTAATTTGTTTTACATGGTGTTGCTAAAACCCCGGTTCCACAACCTCTCGCAAAGTATATATGTAAATACGATGTGTGAAATCCTTCATTGGGTAATTCTACAAAAGCATTAAGTAAAAGTTTTACAACACCAACTAAGCCAAGAAACTAACATTGAAAACATCAAAACATTTACATCAACAAACTAAGGTTTGATTTCGAAGATCTTCTTATAACTCGGATTTTAAAGTGTTATACGTAATTTAGTTTTAATGATGAGTGCCATACTAGCTGTTATAGAGCAAAGGCAAAAGGATGTCTCGATTAATTGTATAGGTTTTACTAGAGTTTGATCTTTGTATAGGATTGGTCAAACAAGCACTGTAATGAGGTCAACTGACTTGATCAGCAGACCTATCTAGGTTTGTAGAGTGTCTTGGACAGTTTAGTCTAGGAACCTGCTGATGATTGAAGGCTGAGGGTTCAAATTCAGTAATGAAGGCTGAGGGTTCAAACTCATATATGAAGGCTAAGGGATCAAAATTAGTAATTAAAGTCAAGGATATGGGATCAGAATTTAGGGAAGTCTATGATGACCAAAACTAATCACATATACCTTGTGTAGAAGGTCTAAGTCCCATAAAAGTTAAATGGTGATTGGAACTTGGTTATTTTTAAATGGTGTACTCTAACTTAAGAATAAAAAGTTAGATGAGAAGTAGTCAACTGAAGTGTTTATCAAGACACAGCAGACTAAAAGTCAGCTGACAATCAGGGTCATCAGCAGACTAACACATCAAATATCTGTTGAATGCTTATTTCAAATTAATCCAAGTTTTCCTGAAGATTAAATGGATAAGGATGATCTACAAGCCTTGGATTAATTAGTCAATCAATGGACAAGATGAAATGGACGTTGTAAGGATTTCAGAGCCTTATTAAATGGAATTATATCATTGGTTGACAGACTGGATTATCAGAAGGACACTATCAGTGTCAGTCAGGTACAACAGAGGATTTTCAGCAATATTCAGACAATCATGTAATGGTTATCATTCAAATTCAAATCCAAATTACAAGATCGACACCGATAAATAGATGACTCCTGATTCAGATTGCTTACCAAGAATTCACACGAAGATAAGTAATTTTTGAGCAAGAAATTGATCAAAGTGCAATCTGACCTTGTTGATACAAAGAGCTTTAAATCTACTATCAAGTTTTTCTTCAAGTGTTTCCTGCAAATCAAGACCTATCCAGTTTACACACTTGAAGAACTCAGGCTGCTGATTCATTCATCCTGATCAGATGTCTACTGAAAGCAGAATCACTTTCTTGATTCAACCCTTCTTTTTCAAGAAGTTTGCTGAAGAAAAAGAAGCACTTAGGTGTCAAGAACTATTGTGTGTGGTGGAGCTGGTGAAGAGGCAATCGTACCCATCAAGGACCAGTGGAATACTTTGGAGCAGCAATCCTACCTATTTCAAGTGTTCAGTTTGTGAAGCCATAGTTATTGGTCAAGGACAAACAGCTTAGGGATTTTTGTAACTGCTATCTCAGGAATCTTTAGTGAATTTACTCCAATATCACAGGAGAATAGTGGACTGACAGGATTACACCACCTGGAACCACTATAAATCTTCCTTATTTTACTTTTCTGTATTTACTTTCTGCAATCACTTTATATGCATGCTTATCACATCAAACCTACTGAACTAGCTACTGAAATCACACCACTTGCACTACTGAGTATCTAATACTTAGTATCATATTTAAATCAACAAGAAACAAGGCTTAATTTATTATATTCCATTGCAAAAAATTCAAGAGATTTAATAGTCAGCGGACTACTGATAGTCCGAAGACTATAAACCCTGTTGAGTTTGTAAAACTCCAAAAAGTTCTAAGTGTTAAGTTTATTCACCCCCCCCCCCCCCCTAAACTTAACCAAAGCCTTTTCAAGGGACCAACAATTGGTATCGGAGTAGAGCTTCTGTTCTGAAGTATTCCTACTTGTTGTGCTTCTGCAAAATCTTTGAAAACTTTTTAAGTTTTTGTTTTTCAAAGTTTTGCATCATGGATAACAATCAGTATGCTAGGACAATGTTGATGCGTTTTGTTGATCATTTTGATGAGTATAAGCATCGTATGCAGGCTTATATAGTTGCAACACATGATGAAATGATGGATGTGCTGACAGATGGACCACTTGAGATCACCAAAGTCATAACTATTGATGGCCTAAATCAGGCAATCCAAAAGCCAAAGAATGAATGGGGTGATGAAGATAGAAAGAGGGCAAACCTGAACAATATTGATATTGACATTATCTACAGAACTTTAGATAGCAATATGTACATGTAGGTGAATGATTGCATGACTGCCAAAGAATTATGGGAGAAACTACAGCTTATTTGCGAAGGCAGAGATGCAATCAAGAAGAATAAGATTAGTGCGGCCAAGCAAAAGTTTCAAGAGTTCAAAATGAAATCAAATGAGACAATTGAACAGATGGAATCAAGGTTCAATGCAATTCTGGATGAACTCACCCTGCTGACTGTTGTTTATACAAGAGAAGAGATCAACACCAGGATTCTCAAGGCACTACCTACAAAATAAGTATGGGAGATGAAGGTTACTGCATTTGAGGAGTCTAAAAGTTCACATGAGAAAGACACCTTCAAATTGTTCTCTGATCTTTAGGCTTATGAATTCAGCAAGGATCTAGTTCCTAATGCTGAAAAGGAAGCAACAAAGACAACTGCACTGGCTGCTGCACATGTTGAAGAATCATCAAATGTGCAAGATGATGTTTTAGATAAAATGCAAGAGGAAATTGCCCTACTGACAAAAAAAATTAGAATGATGAAATCTGGAAAGGCATCTCCAAGGAATTCTGGCAAGAAGTCTACTGATAAAAATGAAGAATTCAAAAAGGATCGTGACTTTTTGTACTTTCATTGCAAGAAACCAGGACATTTCAAGGCTGACTGTCCTGAATTGAAACAAAAGAAGGATTTTGAGTACCTATGCTTTAATTGCAAGAAACCTGGACATTTTAGACCTGACTGTCCAGACCTGCTGAAGAACAAGGGTTAGCAGAGAAGATCTTTCAAGAAAGCATTGGTTGCTGATGATGAATCAGGCTATGAAGTTGAATCAGAAAAAGGAAATGAATCAGATGACACAGCACTCATAGCACATATGGATGATTATGTTTTGATGGCAAATATGGATGAAACTGAGGAGGTATACAATTCTGTAACAATGAATACTCCTACTGATAGTGATTATGAGTCCACTGGTGGATCTAATCCTAAAATTTCTGACACTGAAGAGCCTCTTAATGCCTCCTTTATCAACTGAGGATAATACAATCTGGCTATGAGATTGTGAAGGCTGAAAGAAAAGTACTTCAAGCAAAAATTCAAAGATTAAATGTTGAATTAAGAAATCTCAAAGGTAAGGAAAAGGATTATGAACAAAATCAAGATAAGCCTGCTACACCTACAGTAGCTGATGAATCTGCTGCACAATCTATTTATACCACTACATTCAAATCTAGAAAGCATTATGGTCATAAAATAGGGCTTGGATTTGAAACTCAACAATCTTTCAAGGGTGGATCTAGTAAGGGTGCTGAACCTTTTACTAGAATTGGTCCTAAGTTTGTACCTGCACAAGATCCAACTCCTCAAAAGGTTGTTGAGGTAGTGAAACCTATTGTGAATGATTCAAATAAGCACAATCAGAAGTCGAAAGGGACAGCCGCCCCTAACAAAAAAAGGTGTATCCAAAGGTAGGACTGATGGACCCTCTAGACCTGCTGATAGCAGACCTGCTGCAAAGTCTGTTGGACCACAAAAAGGGAAAAACCAAAAATATTCCAAGGATAAGAATGCTAAACCCTAGAATGTAAATCATTCAAATGATACTTATCTTTGGGGGAAAGGCAGATTGTTCCCTACTGATGAAGATTGGAATATTCTTACCTCTGCTGCTAGGAACAATAGATATAACCATAATGCTAGGCCTAGACATCAGCAGAGGACTCAGCAAGGGTCTTACCAAAGACCTCAGCAGAGACCACAATACAGGGTTGTTCCTTGTTGGTCCCTTGAAAAGGCTTTGGTTAAGTTTAGAGGGGGGGTGAATAAACTTAACACTTAAAACTTTGGAGTTAACAAATTCTGCAACTTCAGCAGTCTGCTGATACTTCAGAGTCTGTCGAGACTTCGATAGGCCGCCGATAAACGTAGTCTACCGATAGTTAAGTTTGCTTTGAATTTGTGCAAATGGAATTAAATCAAAATTAAGCCTTAGTACTTGTTGTCAAATATGATACTAAGTATTAGATACTTAGTAGTGCAAGTGTGTGATTTCAGTTGCTAGATTCAGTAGGTTGATGAGTGAAATAAAACAAGTGCAGAAAGTAAAAGCGAGAAAGTAAGTAGGCGATTTTTATAGTGGTTCCGGTGATGTAATCCCGTACGTCCACTCTTCTCCCGTGATGTTGGAGGAAATTCACTAGAGATCTTTGATGTAGTCGTTACAAAGATTCCTAAGTTGTTTGTCCTTCACCAATGACTATGGCTTCACAAACCGAAAACTCGGGAACAGTAGAATTGTCGCTCCTTAGTCTTCCACCGGTCCTTGAAGGGTAGGATTGCCTCTTCACCAGTTCCACCACAAACAACGATCTTTCACACCTAACGTATGCTTCACTTTGTCTTCGACGGGTTCTTTATAAAATAAAGAATGAATCAAATAAATGATTCGGTTAAAAGCGGCTTGATTAGGATGATGTAATCAGTAGCTTGCACTTCAAGTGTGTATGCTTGATGTAGCTTGAATACAGAATGCACTTGAAGAAAATAACTAGATCAGCAGCCTTAAGCTCAGTAAGTTCAGCAGGGTGATTTTCAGCTCAGTATTGTCACTTAAAGTTTATCACAAAAATTCATCATCTTTTCTTGAGTTGAAAGTCTTCTATTTATAGGTGGGAATGCATGTGACTTGCATTTGAAATTCAAATGTGACCGTTCCTTGTATTTGTCCCATCTGATAACCAATCTGTCACTATTCATAGGACTGACACTGTCAGAATTCCTTTTTGACAGTGCAGTCTGTCCACCCCTTTGACTTGCATCCAATGGATAAAAATATGGATCATCCCAACGTCTTTTTAATCTCAGCCTTTGATTTTCTTGATAAGTCAGAGGTAGTTGGCTGTCCTTATCCATGTAATCTTCCAAGATAATCTTGAATTAATCGAGGTAATACATCAACAGGTTTATGAGTCTGCTGAGATACCTATCAGTCTGCTGATCATCATGTAACTGTATATAAAATACAATGCAGCTGATTACTTCTATCTAACTTTTATTTGTGTAGTTAGATTACATCATTTTAATTGTAACTAAGTTCCAAACATCATCCAACTTATGGAACTTAGACCTTCTACACAAGGTATATGTAATCAGTTTAGGTCATCACGAGACTTGCCTAAATTCGATCCCATATCCTTGACTTGAATTACTAAGTTTGATCCCTTAGCCTTCATTTACCGAGTTTGAACCCTCGGCCTTCGCCCCAGGTCTTCGACGGGTCCCTGACAAGTCTACTGACCTATCTACCCTACTGACCTAGACCAGTCTGCTGATATCAATCAGCAGCCCTTTACAATGCTTGTTTGATCAAACCTAATTATGAATCAAACTCTAATAAACCTATACATTTTATCTAGACATCTTTTTGCCTTTGCACTATAACAGCTAGTATGGCACTCATCATCAAAACTAAGAAATAAGTCCAACAATTTCCCCTTTTTGGTGATGATGCCACTACCCTCACCTAATCAAGAAAGCAAAAAGATAAAACACGAAAACGAGAACAAATTCAACAATTCTCATTATAATCATTGTTCAGTTATTACAAACTAGATGCAGCAAGGATAAAGAATAATAAGTATGCTGATCTATTGTCTCTTTTCTCTTTCTCTTCTAGCCTTCTCAGCTTGCTCTTGATAGGCTCTGATCTCTTCTATCATTTGACTCATCCATTCATTCTCAATTAGTGTAAAATCAATATAAGAATTGACTTGTTTCCACCAGTTCCATGCTTCAGCAGACAAGATTGATGTCATTCACTCGAATCCAAACCACATATACAAATCCTTGAATTCATCCAAAGAGTCCTTTGCCTTAGTAATAGGTAGCACCTTATCACCTCTCGCTACTCCTTCTACTTTTGCTTGCCCTTAGAGCTTTGACTCTTGCTTCCCAAAATTTCAAACTCAAGAAAGAGTTAAGACCTTCATGAAATCCCATGTCATGATAAGGTCTCCTCCTGTTGTAATACTCTTTCTTGTACTGTTTAAGTAGATCATCAGTGAGTTGGACTCTACCAGGTGCAGGTTGCCTGAAGGCATTTGTATCATCTGTCCATCTCTTCGTGCAAAGAGTCTTGCGGCCTCCTTTCTTTGCGGTGATTGGCCCTCTTCCCCCTTAGTGACATCATCAACAAAACGGGATATAAGGCCATGAATAGCCTCCCGTGACACTATCACTCTATGCATTTGACCTTCCATGGTTCCAGTTCTAGTATCAAGAGAAGTAATCCTGGATTGCAGTGTCTCCTCCAGTCTGTTGATCCTTTCAGTGAGTTTGGGATCAGGCATATCAGGTTGTTGTGCAGCAACAATAGGCTCAGCAGGTTTAGGCGTATCAGCAAGCTTATCAAGTTTCTCATGGATGGAAATAAGTTGGTCTTTTAGAAACTTGTCTTTGACAATATTTCCAACCTTGATGCCTCTCACATCTAGCATCATATCAGTGACAGCATTTTGAGTGGATTGAAAATTTGAAGCAACTGTATCAACAGACTGTCTGTTTTCATTCACCATCTTCATCGCTCTTCAAATCTCTCGTTCCTGTCCGTCCAGCTTGTGTCCTTAATCGATGCATATCATGCCTTACGATCCTCAACTCATTGAACACTTCAACGGCACTTCACTCCTCATTCTACGTCGGTAGATCCATCGCAGGCTCCTCCACTCTATATTGTGCCTGTTGTCTGCTGATGACCATTGCTTTACTCATATCTCTCCCAGGCGGGGGGAGGTCCTTCCTCTACCATTGCACCAAGAATGTCTTCCATAACCGGATCTTGTGCGGGTTCCTCGGCAACTTCTTCTTCTCCAAAAATTTGAAATTCTTCATCACGTAGTCATAGTCCAAAGAAATTTGTTCTTCTTGATTAACAACATCGGCTTGCGACTATCCTTCCCTACAAATGGGCCTTGGCTCCACTGGCTCCACTACAAAGCGGCCTCAACAAAAACGGGGGTTTCCTCCAAACCCAAAGTTTGTTCCAACTTTGTGTCGAGGTGTTTGTTTGAGACTCGGCGCTGTACATCCCGTTCCAACCTTTGTGCGGTGTCTTTTTGTATCC
This sequence comes from Gentiana straminea, assembly GCA_036785695.1. NCBI lineage: Eukaryota > Viridiplantae > Streptophyta > Magnoliopsida > Gentianales > Gentianaceae > Gentiana > Gentiana straminea. Next base: position 3,524,963 of record JAVUPR010000224.1, on the reverse strand, counting down.
CAAAGAACTCCGTACCTCCTCTTCAGTTCTTTGTGGATTGAATATAGCCTCATTATCCACTTGAAAACCTTCTGCATGACTAATTTTGTGCAGGATGATGGTAGTTTTAGTAAGAGTGCCTTCAATGTCAAATCCATCTTGATATTCAATGGACTCTTCTGAGCTGGCACTAGGTTCATTAAAATCAGTAACTGGTTTCTCCATCCAAATCCTCACTCGGTTCATCTTCATTTTGTGCGTAGGCTCTACAACATGAAATGTACTTGGTTCATCAGTCAGCCTACCAGCACTTAAAGTGATTCCTTCATTGATCAGTGCTTCAAGATCATCCAAGGTGAGATCCTGTAGATCCTCATCCATTTCTTCGGCTTCTTGGCCCTCAGCAGACTTACCAATATCAGTGGACTGTTGTGCAGGAGGTTCATTTATCAATGCAGTCCCACTGCTTCCTCCTGGTCCGGAGGGGAAATCTCCTCTGGAGTCAGATGATGAGGAAGAATCATCATCTCCATCTCTTGGATCCCTAAACTTAATACCCTACTCCTTCTGTTGCTCATCAAATAGATCCATCAGTCTGGATTGTAGCAGAGTGGTATCAACCAGATCCAGCAAGTTCTCTACTCCCAACTTGTTAAAAGCCCATTCTTCAAAATCAGTCATAGGTTCAGCAGCTGGCTTTTGTCTCTTGTAGAAACCAAACTTCCATTGAAAATAATCAGCAATCTGCTGAAGTTTGGGATCCACATAATCTTCAGTTTTCTTCCTCTCTTTCACATGCCTCTCAAAGGGCATGAAAGATCTCCCGGAGCAGCTTTTTCGTAGCTTGTTGACCTCCAAAGGTTCCAACAAGCGATTCATGGTCTCTTCTACGGATGTTTGAAAGTCGGCGGAGTTGCTTGTGATTGTACATTTGTACCTACTACTTCCATATGTATCACACTTGGTTCCCCCTGACTTACATGCTCATCAGCAGGGTTAGCAGCAGACTGCTCTTCTCCCTGAATTATTGCCAAACTTGCAGGGTCTTCAACCAAGTCTTCAATCACCTCTTCAACTACCACAGTAGGTTCAGGTTCAGTGATTTGCTGTGGTTCTTCAGTGGACATCACATCAGGCTCAGGATCAGCAGACTGCTGTATATCTTCAACAGATTGCTCAACAACAACCTGTGCAGTTTCAGTAGATTCACCAATAATATTTTCTACTGCAGGCTCTGGTGCAGCAGACTGCTGTGATTCTTCAACAGATTGCTCAATAACAACCTGTTCACTTCCAGTAGACTTGATAACCTCTTCAGGTGAGGAATCACTGATTACAACTGGTGGAATGATAGTTAGGGGCTCAGCCTCAACAGCCTCTTCTTCTTCTTCTACTGGTGCTTCTTCTTGGATCCTTTGAGCTTCCAGGTTTTTCAGCTCTTTTCCCTTGCCATATTTCTTCTTTTTGGCAATTTCCTTCCTTCTCTTGGAAAGAGGTTCATCATCTTTATCAACCACAGTAGACTTTCTCTTTCTACTGTCTTCTTTCTGTTGTTCCCTCAGAATTTCACCAACAGTTTTTCTTGGAGTCACAGCAGGGTCAGTAACCTCCACTTGACCCTCGCGGACTCGACGGTCTGTCTTCGTTTCCTTCCTTGTTTTCTTTGAAGGCTTTAACACTTCGGTTATCTTCCTTGTAGCTCCAAATTTTTCTTTTCCCGGCGGCTTTTCTTTGGTGCGGCGGGTTTGATAGATATCTTCTTAGTTTGCTGAACCTGCTCACCACCGGCATCACCATCATCTCCACCATTATCATCATCAGCAGCTTCTCCAGCAATCTCTTCATCATCATCAAGTCCAGGAATTGCATAATCAATCTCCTTCTTGTATCTGGACTGATTTATGTTTGCAGATTCAAGATCAGGAACCTGCAGATGATTCAGCAGAGTCTGGACCATCAAACCTAAGGGTAAGGCCTTTGATTTCCTTTTCCCTAGTTTCTCCTCCTTGGCAACTTTCTTCATATAATGAATAAAGTAACCAGCCCAATCAAACTTCATGCTCCTGCAGATGATTATCATCAACTCTATCTTGGGTCCGGATAGAGTATCCATACTGCCAACCAACCCCAGTATGTTCTTTGCAATTAGTTTGCTCAGCAGGTTGTACTCAGGCCAAATATCCCTGCAGTTGATGCCAGGAACTGATTTTGTGTCTTGATTTATCTTAATCTGATCCACAAATGCCATCTTGTTCAATCCCATTGCTTCAGGATTGACAGGACCATCTACAACTTCTTCAAAACCAAACACTTGTCTCAGTAGACTGGAGGAGATTACAAGCTCCTCAGCATTCACAGTGGTCTTGAATGCTTCAGTTCCTTCTTCCACAACTATATTCTTCCAGAAATCAATGACATTGGTATATGAAATTGTTTCTAATCTGATATTGAGTTTGTTTTCCAAACATGCAAACCTCCTTATTCTTCGACCTATATTGATGGCCAACTCTGTTTGATTTGCATCAACAACATATCCTCTAACACTTTGGCTTGATTCGATTTGAACTTCAACTCTTTCCGCCATTGAAATAAGAAAAAGATGAAGAAAAATTGTTCTCAAATCTGTGTTCACACAAGTAGGATTTGCAGAGATAAAGCAGAAATTGCAAGTAGAGAGTTCTGCTGTGTAACAGTCTGATTATATAGACAGTGGGTAGTTGAAACTGTCATTGCACGTACATTGAGGTAACCACGATTAATCTTGAGTAAAATCTGTCTTGACACGTGGCCCATTACTCCTCCATAACGTTTGTAACCGTTGGATGGTTTAACTATGGTAATAAAAGATAGGATAAATATCCCGCCAATATGCTTTTTGACTTTAATAACTTTGACTGAGTAACGTTTCATCCAGCAGGATAATCCTCAGCAGGGTGGGCTCAGCAGTCTGCTGATAAGTAGGCTTCAGCAGTCTGCTGACAAAAGTACTCTGATGATCCTTGTTCCCTTCTTGTTTTGTTCAATTGATAATACAAGATGAAGTTTAATACCAATGACTGATCTGTCAAATGAGATCACCCAACATGACAAAGACCAATCCCCTTGGCAACCTCATTTGCTCAATTGTCCAAACATAAGTACATGGAATTGTTGATACCAATGACTAATCTCGCTAAGTGAGCTCACCCAACATAGCAAAGACTAATCCCCTGGTGAATTCCGAGACATTGCTTGAATATCGATCAATCTTTAATATTCCAAGTTCGGTTCTTAATTTGGCAAATCTTTCACTATCAAGTGGCTTAGTGAAAATATCACAAGTTGATCTTCGGTAGGGATGTATAGAACCACCACATCTTTCTTTTCAACATGATCTCTTATAAAATGATGCCTCACATCAATGTGTTTGGTTCTTGAGTGCAAAACAGATTTTCTCGTGATTGCAATTGCACTTGTGTTATCACACATAATTGGAATTTCCTTTTCTTCAATTCCATAATCCCTTAATTGTTGTCTTAGCCATAGTACTTGTGCACGAACTTCCGGCGGCCTATGTATTCACTTCGGCGGTGGAAGTTGAAATAGAATTCTGTTTCTGCTAAACCAGGAGACCGATCTATTTCCCATTAACCGACGGTGTTCCTGTTGTGCTTTTTCTATCAATCTTGCATCCAGCATAATCAGAATCTGAGTAGGATATAACTTTGAAGCTTCCTTCCTTGGAGTACCATATCCCTACTCCCAAAGTCTCTTTGAGATACTTGAGAACTCTCTTAACTACACCTAAATGACTTTCTTTAGGTTTAGATTGAAATCTTGCACAAACACCTACAGCAAAGGATATATCAGGTCTGCTGGCAGTGAGGTACAGCAGACTGCCTATCATCCTTCTGTACAATGTCTGATCAACATCTTTGCCTTCTTTATCTTCATCCAATCTGATGCTTGTACTCATAGGAGTTGAATTCTTAGTGCTATTTTCCATGCCAAACTTCTTCAGCAACTCCTTGGTATACTTGGTTTGATGAATGAAGATTCCATCCTTCATTTGTTTGACTTGCAATCCCAAAAAGTAATTCATTTCTCCCATCATACTCATTTGGAATTTACTCTTCATTAGATTTGCAAACTTTTCACAAAGTAAATCATTTTCAGAACCAAAAATTATGTCATCCACATAAATTTGTACCAAATAGGTGCTTGTCCCCTTCACTGATTCTGAAAAGTGTCTTGTCAATGGTGCCTTTTGTAAAACCATTGTCCACCAAGAATTGAGATAGAGTCTCATACCAAGCTCTTGGTGCTTGCTTTAATCCATAAAGTGCTTTGTTGAGTCTATACACTTTATCTTCTTGATCTTTAACTTCAAATCCAGGAGGTTGCTGAACATATACTTCCTCCTCTAGGATACCATTCAAAAATGCACTCTTGACATCCATTTGATATACTTTGAAGTTCTTGTATGCAGCATGTGCCAAAAATAATCTGATAGCTTCCAATCTTGCAACAGGTGCATAAGTTTCATCAAAATCTATTCCTTCTTCTTGAGAATAGCCTTTTGCAACTAGTCTGGCCTTATTCCTCACAATGGTACCAGATTCATCAAGTTTATTTCTGTATACCCACTTAGTACCAATGATATTTGCATGATTTGGCCTATCAACTAGTGTCCAAACATGATTTCTTTCAAATTCATTCAATTCCTCTTGCATAGCAATTATCCAATCTGGATCTGAAATTGCTTCTTCAACAACTTTAGGCTCCATTTGAGATAGAAAACAAGTGAACATAGCTTCCAGTTGTCTTCTAGTCCTCACACCTTGCTGTACATTGCCAATGACTTGTTCAGCATGGTGATTCCTTAACCATTGCGGATTTTGGTTATTTTGATTTTCAGGAACATCATCTTCAGTAGGGTCTGCTGGTAGTTTCTTCTACGGGGGGTCAGCAGATCCTTGAACTGCTTCAGTTGTTGCATCAGTAACATTATTAGCAGGGTGTTCAGCAGGGGCAGTATCAGAAACTTTCAAGTCATTGAATCTTTCCAAAACTTCAACACAATCTGGATCAGTGACTTGTTGATTCTCAGTAGGTTCACAATCTTTATCTTCCATACCAGTAAACTTAGGTTCATCAAACACAACATGGATTGTTTCTTCATGTTTCAGTGTTCTTTTGTTCAGTACCCTGAATGCTCTGCTGACTGAAGAATATCCTAAGAAAATTCCTTCATCTGATTTTGGTTGGAATGTTTTCAAATGAACTTTATGATTTAGAATAAAACATTTGCTTCCAAATGGATGAAAATAGGATATGTTAGGTATCCTTCCATTCCAGATCTCATAAGGTGTCTTCAGCAGCTTCTTATTTACTGATGTTCTGTTTTGTGTATAGCATGCTGTATTTACTTGCTTGACCCAATATCTTTCGGGCAAGCAATGCTTCACAAATCATTGTTCTTCCCGCTTCTTTAAGGTTCTGTTTCTTCTTTCAACAACTCCATTTTGCCGAGGTGTACCAAGACGACAAGTTGATGTAGTACACCATTCTCGTTCACAATATTCTCTTATAACTTTGTTGAGAAATTCAGTACCCTGATCTGATCTTATCTTTATGACTGTTAAACTTTTCTCATTTTATAATCTCTTCAAAAGATTAGGCATGCTTTGAAGTGTTTCACTTTTCTTGTTCATGAATACCACCCAAGTGTATCTAGAGTAATCATCCACAACCACTAGGGTATACTTCTTTCCTGTTACACTTGTTGGAGTTATTGGTCCAAAGAGATCCATGTGCATCAGCTCCAACACTCTATTAGTTGATTGTTTGGTCTTTGATTTAAAACTTGACTTTATCTGTTTACCTTGCTGACAAGCATCACATATAGCATCCTTCTTGAATGTTATCTCAGGTAAACCAACCACCAGTTTCTTCTTTACCAACTGATTAATATCATCAAAGTTTAAGTGATTCAACTTCTTGTGCCATAGCCAATTGAGTTCAGACTTAGTATGCACTATCGGGCAGTTTCGGAACTGCAGGTAGACCAATCCACAACATACATATTCTCGTTGTCTTCTACCGCAAGTACAACTTGATCACCTCTTTCACTAATGACAATGCGATTGTCTTTGTCAAAAGTGACCTTGTATCCCATATCACAGAATTGTCCAGTGCTCAGCAAGTTGTAATCCAGTCCTTCCACATATGCAACATTCTTGATTGTAAGTCCATTTCTGATAAGTGTGCCATATCCTCTTGTATATCCAGGTGTATTTTTGTTGCCAAAATTCACTCTTGGACCATCTTTTGCCACAAAATTTGATAAACAGTGCTTATTCTTTGTCATGTGTCTGGAACATCCACTGTCAAAGTACCAGACACCCTGCAAAACAAAGTTAATGCATTTTAGGTACCCAAACTTGTTTGGGTCCATAATGGTCAGTGGTAAGCATGACCCTTGGCATGTCTCCATAAGGTCTTCTCCTGAATGTGTCATACTTTGGTTCATACTTTGGTTCATACATGTATTCCACACATCCATAAGGTCTAACAGTAGGTTGTGTAGGAATCACATATGTTTTCTGGCCTTTTGGTTTATAATGCTGTTTGAAGTGATTCTTGTTGTTAAAAACATTTGCATAACCATAGGTGTCTTTGTCGTTAGGAACGTACCCTATAGTATGGAGTCTGCTGAGGTCTCTGTTGATGCCTTGTATAAGTCCTCTGCTGAGCCCTTGGCTGATTCCATTGCATAGGTTTTACCCTAGCAATATGGTTGTACTTACTATTTCTAACAGTAGATGCAGAAATATTCCAATCATCATCAGTAGGGAACAGTCTACCTTTCCCCCTGAGATAAGTATCCCTTGAATGATCAACATTTTTGGGTTTAGGATTCTTATCCTTGGAATATTTCTGTTTCTTACCCTTCTGTGGTCCAACTAGACTTGGTAGTAGGTCTGCTATCAGTAGGCTTAGAAGGCACAGCAGTCCTATTTTTGGATTTATTCTTTTTACTAGGAGCTGTTGACTTCTTAGACTTCTGATTTTGCTTCCTTGAAGCATTCTCATTGGGTTTTATCGCTTCAAAGAACCTTATCGGGAGTTGGATCTAGTGCGGTACAAACTTAGGACCAATTCGGTACTAGGTTCGGTAACCTTCTTGGATCCACTCTTGTTAGATTGCCGAGTTCCAAATCCAAGCCCCGTTCTATCCCCATAAGGCTTTCCCCGATTTATATGCGGTATTGGAACAAGATGGTTCAAATAGATTCGTAGGCCGCTTTGGATGTTCGACGAACTTATTTTGATTCTCGTTCAACATCTTTTTCCTTACCCGTGAGAACCCTTAATTCAGCTTTCAATCTTCCAACTTCTAACTCAAGAGTTTCTTTTTCAGCCTTCACAACCTCATAGCCAGATTGTATTATCCTCAGTTGATTAAGGATGGCATCCAAAGTCCCATTGTTGTCGGAGTTTCTAGGATTTGAACCACAAGTTGATTCAATCACTTCCAGCAGGAGTGTTGATAGATACAGTGTTGTATACCTCCTCAGTTTCATCCATATTAGCCATCAAAGCATAATCCTCCATATCAGCAACCAATGCAGTGTCATCTGATTCATTTCCTTTTTCAGATTCAACTTCATAGCCTCGATTCATCTTCGAACCATAGCCTTCTTGCCAAGTCTTCTTTGTTGACTTTTGGTCTTCGATAGGTCCGGACGGTCATGTCTAAAATGTCCGGGCTTCTTGCGGTTGAAACAAAGATAATCGTGTTCCTTGCCTTGTTTTAACTCGGGACGATCGTTTGAAGTGTCCCGGTTTCTTGCAATGAAAGCACGGATAGTCATTATCTTTCCTTGGTTCTTCTTTCCTTCTTTCGGTAGGCCTTTTTGTAAAATTTCTTGCGGGGGCCTTTCCGGTCTTCATCATCCTGATTTTCTTGCTCAGTAGGGCAATTTGTTCTTGCATCTCATCCAGCATTTCATCCCGTCCTCCCGATGTTTCTTCATGATGTGAAGCAGCCAATGCGTGGTCTTTGGCTCTTCCTTCTCGCCTTCGTGCACCGACTTCTTGCTAAATTCATATGCCTTAAGATCGAGAACAACTTGAAGGTGTCTTCTTCATGCAATTTCCTCATTTCTTCAATTGCGATCACCTTCATTTTCCAAACATCTTTTGCGGTAGAGCTTCCAAGATTTTGGTGTTTATTTCCTCTTTTGAATAACTTACACTCAGCAGGGTAAGTTCATCCAGGATTGCATTGAATCTGGACTCCATTTGCTCAATGGTTTCATTTGGCAGCATTTTGAACTTTTGGAACCTTTTTTTGGCTACACTGATTTTGTTCTTCTTTATTGCATCAGTGCCTTCACAGATCAAGTGAATCTTGTCCCAAAGTTCCTTTGCAGTCTTGCAATCTTTAACCTTCATGTACATATTGCTATCCAAGGTTCTATAAATGATATCAATAGCAATGTTGTTGAGGTTTGCTCTTTTTCTGTCTTCTGCATTCCATTCTCTTTTTGGTTTAGGAATGTACTCAGTTCTGTCACCCACTGTTACTGCCTTTGTAATCTCCAAGTGGTCCTTCGCTTAGTACATCCATCATCTCATCATGGGTAGCAAGCAAGATATGCCTGCATTCGACGTTTATACTCATCAAATCTATCAAGAGAACACATCAACATAGTTCTAGCATACTGTGTGTTGTCCATGATGCAAGTCTTGAAAATCAGTAACTTGAAAGAAAGTTTTAAAGGATTTTCACAAGCACAACAAGTAGGATTCCTTCGAACGTGCTAATCGCTTCTCGATACCAATTGTTGGTCCCTTGAAAAGGCTTTGGTTAAGTTTAGAGGGGGGGTGAATAAACTTAACACTTAAAACTTTGGAGTTAACAAATTTCGCAACTTCGGCGGTCCGTCGTTACTTCAGAGTCTGCTAAGACTTCGAGGGTCGCGATAAACGTAGTCTACCGATAGTTAAGTTTGCTTTGAATTTGTGCGTGAATTAAATCAAAATTAAGCCTTAGTACTTGTTGTCAAATATGATACTAAGTATTAGATACTCGATAGTGCAAGTGTGTGATTTCAGTTGCTAGATTCAGTAGGTTGATGAGTGAAATAAAACAAGTGCAGAAAATAAAAGCAGAAAGTAAGTAGGCAGATTTTTATAGTGGTTCCAGGTGATGTAATCATGTACGTCCACTCTTCTCCTGTGATGTTGGAGGAAATTCACTAGAGATCTTTGATGTAGCTGTTACAAAGATTCCTAAGTTGTTTGTCCTTCACCAATGACTATGGCTTCACAAACTGAAAACTGGGAACAGGTAGAATTGCTGCTCCTTAGTCTTCCACCGGTCCTTGAAGGGTAGGATTGCCTCTTCACCAGCTCCACCACAAACAACGAGTCTTTCACACCAAACGGATGCTTCACTTGTCTTCGAGCGGGTTCTTTATAAAATAAAGAATGAATCAAATAAATGATTCATTTGCGCAAGACTTGATTAGGATGATGTAATCGTAGCTTGCGCCTTCAAGTGTGTATGCTTGATGTAGCTTGAATACGAATGCACTTGAAGAAAATAACTAGATCAGCAGCCTTAAGCTCAGTAAGTTCAGCAGGGTGATTTTCAGCTCAGTATTGTCACTTAAAGTTTATCACAAAAATTCATCATCTTTTCTTGAGTTGAAAGTCTTCTATTTATAGGTGGGAATGCATGTGACTTGCATTTGAAATTCAAATGTGAACGTTCCTTGTATTTGTCCCATCTGATAACCAATCTGTCACTATTCATAGGACTGACACTGTCAGAATTCCTTTTTGACAGTGCAGTCTGTCCACCCCTTTGACTTGCATCCAATGGATAAAAATATGGATCATCCCAACGTCTTTTTAATCTCAGCCTTTGATTTTCTTGATAAGTCGAGGGTAGTTGGCTGTCCTTATCCATGTAATCTTCCAAGATAATCTTGAATTAATCGAGGTAATACATCAGCAGGTTTATGAGTCTGCTGAGATACCTATCAGTCTGCTGATCATCATGTAACTATATATAAAATACAATGCAGCTGATTACTTCTATCTAATTTTTATTTGTGTAGTTAGATTACATCATTTTAATTGTAACTAAGTTCCAAACATCATCCAACTTATGGAACTTAGACCTTCTACACAAGGTATATGTAATCGCTTTAGGTCATCACGGACTTGCCTAAATTCGATCCCATATCCTTGACTTGAATTACTAAGTTTGATCCCTTAGCCTTCATTTACCGAGTTTGAACCCTCGGCCTTCGCCTCCGGTCTTCGGCGGGTCCCCGACAAGTCTACCGACCTATCTACCCCATCGACCTAGACCGATCTGTCGATATCAATCGGCGCCCTTTACAGTGCTTGTTTGATCAAACCTAATTATGAATCAAACTCTAATAAACCTATACATTTTATCTAGACATCTTTTTGCCTTTGCACTATAACAGCTAGTATGGCACTCATCATCAAAACTAAGAAATAAGTCCAACATTCCTAATAGACAACAAACATATGGTTATACTAATGCTTTTAACAACAGAAATCACTTCAAACAACATTATGTACAGAAAGGCCAAAAACCATATGTGAATGCTACACAACCAAATGTTAGATTTTAGGGAAATGTAGCATACATATATGAGCAAAAGTGCAACACTTTCCAAAGAAGACCTCATGGAAATTTGCCTAGGGTTGTGCTTACCACTGACCATTATGGACCCAAATAGGTTTGGGTACCTAAAACACATTAAATTTGTTTTGTAGGGTGTTGATACTTTGATAGTGGATGTTCCAGACATATGACCAGAAGTAAGCACTGTTTGACAAATTATGTGGCAAAGGATGGACCTAGAGTTAATTTTGGAAACAAAAGTACACCAGGATACACTAGAGGATATAGAACACTGGTGAGAATGGCTTAACAATCAAGAATGTTGCATATGTTGAAGGCCTGGACTACAACCTACTGAGCACTGGACAATTCTATGGGTTACAAAGTCACTTTTGACAAAGCCTACTGCATTGTCATGAGTGAAATGGGAGAGCAAGTTGTTTTGGTTGGGAGAAGACAACTAAACATGTATGTAGTAGATTGGTCTACTGCAGTTCCAAAAACATGTCTTATTGTGCATACAAAGTCAAAACTGAATTGGTTATAACATAAGAAGTTGAATCATCTCAATTTTGAAGATATCAATCAGTTGGTGAAGAAGAAGTTGATGATTGCCTTACCTGAGATCACTTACAAGAAGGATGGAGTTTGTGATGCCTGTCACCAAGGTAAACAAACAAAGTCAAGTTTCAACTCAAAGACTAAACAATCAACCAAGAGAGTGTTGGAACTAATGCATATGGATCTATTTGGACCAGTTATTCCAACAAGTATAACAGGGAAGAAATACACTCTGGTAGTTGTGGATGATTATTCAAGATTTACTTGGGTAATCATCATGAACAAGAAAAGTGAAACACTTCAAAAGATGCCTAAACTTTTGAAGAGATTGCAAATTGAGAAAAGTGTTACAGTAGTGAAAATCAGATCAGACACGGGTACTAAGTTCCTTAACAAAATAATAAGAGAATACTGTGAACAAAATGGTGTGCTGCATCAATTAGCAGCTGCTGGAACACCTCAGCAAAATGGGGTTGCTGAGAGATGGAACAGGACTATGAAGGAAGCAGGAAGGACTATGATATGTGAGGCAAAGCTACCTGAAAGATATTGAGCTGAAGCAATCAATACTGCATGCTACACACAGAATAGAACCTCAGTGAAGAAGAAGCCAATGAAGACACGTTATGAAATTTGGAATGGAAGAAAGCCAAATATATCATATTTCCAGCCATTTGGAAGTAAATGCTTTATTTTGAATCATAAGGAGCAACTGAAGACATTGCAACCAAAATCAGATGAAGGAATCTTTTTATGATACTCTTCAGTCGGCAAGACATTTAGGGTGCTGAACAAAAGGACATTGAATTATGAAGAATCCATACATGTTGTGTTTGATGAACCTAAGTTCATTGGAATTGAAGATAATGAAGTTTCGGAACCTGCTGGGAATCATGATGTCACTGATCCAGAATATGTTTATGTATTGAAGAAGATAAGTGACAGGAAAGTTTTTGATTCTCGAATTGAAGAAGCCCTGCTAAAAAACCTGATGGTAACACTACTAATACAATAACAGATGCAGTTCAAGGATCTACTGATCCCCTTCCTGATCCTGCAGCAGACCCTACTGAAGATCAGGTTCCTGTAAATCAAACAAATCAAGATTCACAATGGTTGAAGAATCACCCTGCTGAACAAGTAATTGGTGATGTATAGCAATGTGTAAGGACTAGAAGACAACTAGAAGCAATATTTATTTGCTTTCTATCTCAAATTAAACCTAAAGTTGTTGAAGAAGCAATTTCTGATCCAGATTGAATAATTGCTATGCAAGAAGAACTTAATGAGTTTGAAATGAATCAGGTTTAGACACTAGTAGAGAGGCATGATCATGCAAATGTAATTGGCACTAAATGGTTATACGGAAATAAACTGGATGAATCTGGCACGATTGTTAGAAACAAGGCCAGACTAGAGGCAAATGGCTATTCTTAAGCAGAAGGAATAGATTTTGATGTAACACATGCCCCAGTTGCAAGATTGGAAGATATAAGATTATTTTTGGCATATACTGCACCTAAAAACATCAAAGTATACCAAATGGATGTCAAAAGTGCATTTTTGAATGGCATTCTAGAAGAAGAAGTGTATGTTCAACAACCTCCTGGTTTTGAACTCAAAGATCAAGAATATAAAGTGTATAGACTCAAGAAAGCACTTTATGGTTTGAAACAAGCACCAAGAGCATGGTATGAGACCCTATCTCAATTCTTGGTGAACAATTGTTTTACCAAAGCTACCATTGACAAGACACTTTTCAGAATCAATGAGGGTGACAGCACCCTGCTGGTACAGATTTATGTGGATGACTTAAATTTTTGGTTCTGAAAATGAATTGATGTGTGAAAAGTTTGCTAATCTCATGAAAGTTCCAGTTGAGTATGATGGGAGAAATGAACTAATTTTTGGGATTTGAAGTCAAACAATTGCAAGATGAAATCTTCATTCATCAAACAAAATACACCAAGGAGCTGCTGAAGAAGTTTGGAATGGAAAACAACACCAAATTATCAACACCTATGGATACAAGCATAAGGCCGGATGAGGATAACGAAGGCAAAGATGTTGATCTGACTTTATACAGAAGGATTATTGAAAGTCTACTATACCTCACAGCCAGCAGGCCTGATATATCTTTTACAGTAGGTGTATGTGCCAGCTTTCAATCTAAACCTAAGGAAAGTCACTTAGCTTTTTTTTTTTTTGTATAAATGTTTTTTTTATAGAGTATAAATGCTTCTTAAAGTTCCCTTTTCTATAATCCTGCAAATCCAAATAATTTTTTTTTGAAGCAACTTTATTTTATATTATTAAAGGATGAAATAAAGAGCTACAAAGCATTCGCCATATCCTGGCCCGCCTTAAGTTTACTTGATAGAATGCATAACATGACCTCCTTAAACCCAATGTGTGGCAAACCCGGTGTAGGAAAATCCACCACATAGGGAAGAGTACTCGCTCTATGCATTCCCGAAAAAACCCTACTCCAAAAATAAATACATCAGTGAAAATCCGCATGAAATAAATGGTGGTTCTCTGTCTTCTGTCTTTCAAATTGAAAGTGAAAGAAGATTGCTGTTCTCCCCGTCGTGTCCTCGTGTGAGCTTTCTTCGATCTTCGCATCCTCTTGGAAGTGAAATTCTGACATGACCGGTACGTAAAGTGGTCAGCAACAGCCCATGTAGAAGCTGTACCAATCATATAAGGGAGTGTATCAAACAGCAGAAGTAACATGAGCACAAAGAGAGATCTTAAAAGAAACAAAAACACCTGGATTGCACCCCTAGCAAAATGGTAGGGGTGCGTCCAAAGGCTAACGTGGTCCTCAAAGCCGAACGTAGAGATGAACCGCATGCAAGCTACGCGTTGATAATCTATCTACAAGAAAAACACAGGGGGAGTACGAAAACCAGCAAGCAACCTCCAGGCCACAATAGAGAAATGGAACAAAAACACTTGAATTGCACCCCAACCAAAGATGGAGGGTGCGTCCGGCTGAGAAAACACCGTTTGAAGTTCCCTCTTGGAGCTCTAGGATTTCGGCCAGCCGCACCATTGGTATACTCTATTGATCGGCACATCGTGTGATACACAGTATATATAGAAAATCTAGTATTGATGACAAAGTGTAAGAGATGAACAACACGACCTGGTTTGCACCCTTCACAAGTGGAGAGTGCTTCCCGGGTTGTCAGTGGTGTAACGAAAATGAACTGGGCCATGTAAATCATCATGAAGAAGCTTCAGGATGTGCGGAGGGACCTCCCTGGTGCACATAAATATGTGATCATCCCCCTCCAGTGCAGTTAGGGCATCAGTGACCGCGTTGCACTCCCTATAGATATGAGAGACAAGATAGTGTAATGCTTGCAGAAGAGCACCAATCTGAGTGACGTAGATACACAGGGGCCATTCTCCATCCTTCTCTCCAGAAACCATGCGATGCACATATAGGGAGTCGGATTCAATCTCCAAAGGTTGATCATAAGTACGCATGTGAAGACCAAACAAAAGAGCTTTTATCACTGCATCTAGCACCATCCCCTCACCAAAGAAAGAGTGGAACGCCATGATAAACCTGCCCTCGGAATCCCTGAGAATACCCCCACCGTAAGCTATCCCATTCGTGACACTCCCATCCACATTCAGCTTTAAGTTGCCAGAACGCGGCGGCACCCACCGCAGATAAGTTAACTTCCTCATCGGTATAGATTTGATCTTGAAAGGTTGGAAGAAAGGGATCCCTCTATCAACTTCTAGAAATTTGGAAGCCAGATCCTTGCGGAAGGCGAGCTGACAAATATTCTGCTCAATAAGAATGATGGTGCGATGTATGGAGGGTTGGACCTCGTCATGTATTTGAGAGAGACTTTGGGAGTTGGGATATGGTATCCAAAAGATGGAAGTTTCAATGTTATATCATATTCATACTCTGATTATGCTGGATGTAAGATTCATAGAAAAAGTACAATAGGAACACGTCCGTTGATAGGCAGCAGACTTGTTTCCTTGTTTAGCAAGAAGCAGAATTCCATATCAACTTCAACTGTAGAAGTAGAGTACACTGCTGCTGGAAGCTGCTGTGCACAAGTTCTATGGTTAAGACATCAACTAAGGGATTATGGGATTGAAGAAAGAGAAATTCCCATAATGTTTGACAACACAAAGGCAATTGCAATCACAGAAAATCCTATTTTACACTCAAGAACCAAACACATTGATGTAAGACATCATTTTATTAGGGATCATGTTGAAAAGAAAGATGTTGTGGTTCTTTACATCCCTACTGAAGATCAACTAGCTGACATCTTTACAAAACCTTTGGATAGTGAAAGATTTGCTAAGTAAAGAACTGAACTAGGCATTATCAAGATTGACTGAGCTAGTAATAGGTCAGCAGGGTATTGGAATTCACCGAGGGGACTAGTCTTTGCCCTACTGGGTCAGCTCACTTGACAGATTAGTCATTGGTATCAACAATTCCTAAGTACTCTTTTGGTTTGGACAATTGAGAAAATGAAGTTGCTAAGGGGATTGGTCTTTGTCCTGTAGGGTGAGCTCACTTGATAGATCAGTCATTGGTATTAAACTTCATCTTGTATTATCAATTGGACAAAACTGAGTTGTTGAAGAACAGCTGTGTAGTTTGCATATCCGAAGGCTGCTGAACTTGCTGACTCTACTGGGGAATTGCAGGAGACTTATGCACTCAACTAAAGAAGTCTACTGTATGTAACTTTGCCGATAAAGTCAGACTTTAATGAAAGTCAACAGCCGAATAAATGGATATTAATCTTATCCCTTATTACAGCTGTTACGGTACATAACGGTTGCTTACATTAGTGGGATCAATTAGTGGGGCACGTGGCAGTACAACATTAATTTTAGACAGAAGATCGTGTGATAACGGTACAGTATGTGCACAGTACCTGACTGACGGTTTTCACCCACTACTTTATGCTATATATTCAGATATACACTCAGAATATTTGCATACACTCATATCAATCTCTCTGATGAATATACACAAGTGTGAACACAGATTTACAGTGTTTCATCTTCATCTTTCTCATCCATTTGCAATGGCGGACAAAGAAATTCATCTCGGTACGAGTCAAAGTGTGAGAGATTATTGTTGGTCCCCGAGAAGGGTGAAACTATAGTCAGGGGGGTGAATGACTATAGTGGAGTTTCAAAAACTTTTCTTATGTTTAAAAGCTTTTGGGCAGCGGATAAGTCCCTTCTTACTATGTTGTTTTCAAATCAGTTTAGACAATCACAGATATAAGTTATGATCTAGGCAATTTAAAAAAATGCTGTAAAGTAAATTGCGTAAAAGTAAATTGACACAAGGCTTGTAGTGGTTCGGGGTGGTGTAATCCCTTAATCCACTCTTCTCCCGTGATGATTGGAGGAATTCACTATTGTTTTCACGATACAATAGTATGATTGTCCTTGACTTCCCAAGCTTCACAATCTACAAGACTATCACTCCTTGACCCAACGACTTCGGTGATTCGCCTCTTTCACTCGCTCCTTGAGATTAAAATCCTTCAGCAGCTATCATAGACACAACTCCTTCTCAGATTGCTTCTGATTCAGTTGCTTCAGTTTGATGTGAATGAGATTCATGAACTTGCTTGATCAATCTCAGTGCTGAATATAAAATTGTAGTTCTAATGTCTGAGTTGATCTCTAGATAAGTCCTTATAAGTTCAGAGAGAAGTCTTTTCAAATTGACAGAGTTTCTGCTTCCTTTTTGCTTTTCTTGATCGTTTTTTTGTCTATCAATGCCTTCTATTTATAGCCTTGAGTATCCTTGATTTGAAATTCCGTCTGTTGGCTATATTTATGAGGGGAATAATCCTTGATTTTATTCTTGATTCCCCCTTAATTGTATTCTTCTTGATTTCCGTGATCGGATTTTTCCTTCAAATATATATAGCAGAAAATCTGTTCTTGATTGATCCTCTATTGATTGTGCATTTAATGCATGATCTTCTGAATCTTCATCATATTCCAAAATCTGATTTGGTAAAATTTACTTCGCCGTTCTCAGAGCGGTTGAGTGATTCATCTGACTTCGCCGTTCTAGATCTTCCTTCACCGTTTTGTCTTCACTCAGCCGAAAGCCATTTTACTGCGCCGAATCACTATTTTCTTCATTGTTTAAGTATGAGGAGAATCTTGTACTTCACTGATCCTTGATTGGGGTGAGATCAGTGTACACCATATTTAAATATTAAGTTTTATCACTTGAAACATAACTTAGACTTATCCAAGGTCATCACAGACTTCCTTGGTTATAAGTCAGACCATAATGTCTTCATTACTTCTCTGCTAGTGCTTGGCTGGCTTCACTCTGCCGAAAGTCCGTTTTTACTTTGCCATCCTACCAACTAGTACAATACTTGTTTGACTCAACTTATACAACATGTCAGACTCCAAGTAAAGACATACAGAGAATTCTAACTTATTTCAGGCTTGCTATAACACCTAGTATGACCATCATCAAAACATAATAAAATGTTCCTAACAATTTCTCCCTTTTTGATGATGCCAAAACCCTCATAAGCCTGAACATAAGTGATCCAACCTTTTTATAATAAATAACAGAACAAAACTCAACAATTTTATTCATCCATCAAGGGCAATAAGATATTGCATCTTTTTATTTAAACGACAAAGGCAAATGGTAACATCAAATTAAATTAAGCAAGAGGTCTACTTCTTCAAGGTCTACTTCTTCATTTCCTCAAACCTGATGCCTTTGCCTTTGCTGCCCTTTCCTTTTTCTGTTGGCTTGCCTTCTTTTCACTGGAGCGTTCAGGCTTAGAGCTTCCTTCCCCCTTTCTGGCAGCACTAAAAAATGCTTCAAGATTTGTCGTTGATGTGTCAGAATCTGGGAGAGGACCATACCTCCTTTCCAGTATCTTGTTGTTGGCCTCACCAACTTTGATTAGAAGGTCCAATTGCTTGCCAGAATGCTCCATCATCTCATCCAGATGTTGAATTTGATGAGTGTGAGCATTGAGGGTGTCCACCAATGGCTTAAGATTGTTGTCAATCGTCTCAGCATGGAACTCAAGATTGGTTTGGACATGGTGAGGAATGAGTTGCTGTAAATTGCAAAACGGGTTTCCTTGTCTCTCTATGACCTCATCTTGGATTTTGATATGATTGATGAGGGCCTCAATCTTGTGGTTGAAGGAGGTCGCTTCACTCTTTAAGGCATTCTTCAGGTTTTTCCTGCTGTAATACTGCCTTTCCATGTCCACAATGAGGGGTTGAATGTCCAAATTGAAAATCCTCTCAGGATCAGTTTCCTGTGGTGCCACATTGGCATCCTCATCATTTGTATCTTCCCCTTTCTCACTTTCCACTTTAACTTCCTCTTCTTTCTCTTCTTTCTTTTCATCTTGTGTCTCTTCTCCTTTTTCTTCCACTTTTTCTTGTTCTTCCTCGTGTGACTCAGAGTCATTTAGAGGTTGCTATTGAGTGTGGTCTGCTTCATCAGCTACTGTTCCCCCTTGTGCAATAGTGGGGGAGTTGACAAGTTCGGCTGAGTGAGCTTTATCAGCTGGCTCACTCAGCTGTTCGTCAATTTTGCCAATGCTCTTGAAAAGAACTTCTTGATGTGTCAATTCATCATCAGAAATTCCCAAATTTTCTTGATTTGCTTCAAAATGACCACCTTATGAGTGTTCATCCTTGGACTCAGCTTCTTCCTCATCTATCTCCTCCTCTTCAGATGAAGTGATTCTATATCCATCCTCACCTTCTCCAGGTAGGTGATTTCCTCTTGTTGCTTTTCTTCTTCTATTGCTGTGTCATCCCTGATTGTCACAGGTTCATTCAAGTTGCTGGTTGCAGGCCGAGAGATGTTTTCAAGTGCCTTCTGGGATCTGGTTCTTCTTTCCACTCCTGATCTACTGCCTTCAGGTTGCTTTCTTTTGTTCCCAGCAATGGGTTTGGGTTTCATGGAAGCCTTGATGTAGGTAAACATTGTCTTTGACTTGTGTGGAGACTGCAAATTTGTGGGTTGTACTTTCAATGCGTTGAACAGGTGTTGAAGAGGGAACCCATATGATTTCCTCTCCCAGAAATCGCCATTTTTCTGCAAACCCTTGCTTGGTGCCGTTATTGATAAATCAATTTCCTTTTGAATCTGATCCTTCAATCGATTGAAAACAAATGTTGCCCAGTCGAATTTGGTACCTTCGTAGATGATGGCCATCAGTCTGATCCGTACCTCAGTTAGGTTTTCCATTGACCCCTTTCTACCTTCGATATTCTTGGTGATGACTGGTGCAAATTCAGCAAACAGAAGTTTCAGCATTGATCTGGGTAGATTGTATGTTTTGCTGTTTCTTCTGTGATTCTTGGCTATCTCAGCCCAGAATTTCTTGGTGTCAATCGTCACAAACTTGACATTAGCCGGACCTATTATGGGAAGTTGCAGGTATCTGTTGAGTGTACCAGGCGTGATGACTATTTCTCTTCCAAAGATTGAGCTTTTGATGCAATCGACTTCAGTCTTCTTTGTGTTGGGCACAAACTTGGCATTTTTCCAAAATGCTATCAGATTTTCATAGCAGATTCCAGTTATTGAGGGGTTTAGGAAGGTCATCAGCCCCAAATTCGAACATCAGTCAATCAAGCGTTGAGCTTTTGCATCATTATCACAAAACGAGAGATAGTGTTCAGGTTTGAAAAACGAACCAGTGATGATTGATTTTTCGTAGTATTTTTCAGTGGGAGAGATTGTGGAGGATGAAGCCATTGATAAGTAGTTGATGATTAGAAAAGAATACTTTGTGTTTTCAAAGAAAATCAAAAGTGGGGTTGTAATTTGCAAGAGGATGTAAAGATTTATGAAAATCTCTAAGTAACGTTTATATAGGATGATTTGGGTAATGTGAACGTGGTTTGAATGTGGAAGGATTTTATGACATAATGGCGTGATTTTGTGTATGTAAATCGCGATATTC
Organism: Gentiana straminea; assembly: GCA_036785695.1. Lineage (NCBI taxonomy): Eukaryota > Viridiplantae > Streptophyta > Magnoliopsida > Gentianales > Gentianaceae > Gentiana > Gentiana straminea. The sequence continues at coordinate 3,504,776 of JAVUPR010000224.1, read as the reverse complement.
GAGTCTAATGGGGAGTGGATTGAGGTAAGTAATGATAGAGCCCGAGAATCGAGGCGTTTATAATTCGAAAAATAATATGGTTACCTCCATGATCATAAGTTGATCTCCACGTGTGTAATCTTCCACAGAATAATCCTGTATAAATTATGTATTCTACACGTGTAATAAAAATTGATTTTGTTCACACTTTAATTTGTCCAAGTCTTTATTTCGGTGGAGTGCCTTGGCTGGTCACTTAGCCGATGTAGTGAATTCTTCACTGAGCTGCTCTATTTAACCGTTCCTAACAATCAGTCAAGTTGACTTTGCTGAATTCTAGTGCCTTACCTGCTACATCTCCTGTAATGGCAAAGGGTTAAACAGCTGATAAAGTCACTTAGCCGATTACTCCATTTAGCTGCTCTTTGGTACTTAGTCCATTTCAATCATTCCTAACTCAGTTCTTAACATGCTAAATCTTTCATAACTGAGTGGTTTAGTGAAGATGTCAGCCAATTGATCTTCAGTGGGTATGTATTTTAGAATGACATCTCCCTTTTCAACGTGATCTCTGATAAAATGATGTCTCACATCAATGTGCTTTGTTCTTGAATGCAACACTGGATTTTCAGTAATAGATATCGCACTTGTGTTGTCGCACATAATTGGATTGTTTTCTCCTCCACTCCATAATCCCTTAGCTGTTGTCTAATCCAAAGCACTTGTGCACAGCAACTACCTGCTGCTATATATTCTGCTTCAGCTGTTGATGTAGATATGGAGTTTTGCTTTTTACTGAACCAAGAGACTAATCTGGTGCCTAGCATTTGACATGTTCCAAAGGTACTTTTTCTATCTATTTTTCATCCAGCATAGTCAGAGTCTAAATATGATATCAACTTCAATCCTCCATCGTTTGGATACCAAATTCGAACATTAATAGTGTTTTTCAAGTATTTGATTATTCTTTTGGCTGCTAGAAGATGTGATTCTTTTGGTTGAGCTTGAAATCTTGCACATACTCCTACTGCAAATGCTATGTCAGGTCTACTTGCAGTTAAGTATAGTAGGGATCCAATGATTTCTCTATACATTTTCTGATCAACATCCTTCCCAGTTTCATCTTTTCCAAGAATGACTCTTGCACACATTGGTGTATCTGCTTTGCCACTTGTGTCCATCCCATTCTTGTGTATCAAGTCTTTTGTATACTTGGCTTGATTAATGAAAATTCCATCTTTCATTTGTTTTACTTGAAGGCCAAGAAAATAATTTAGTTCTCCCATCATGCTCATCTGAAATTTGCTCTTCATCAGATTTACAAATTTCTCACATAGCTTTTCATCCTCAAATCCAAAGATGATATCATCAACATAGATTTGTACTAGCAATGTGCTTGTTCCTTCCTCTAGTTTGAATAGAGTCTTATCTATAGTTCCCTTGTTGAATCCATTCTTGATCAGAAATTGTGATAGTGTTTCATACCACGCTCTAGGTGCCTGTTTGAGTCCATAGAGAGCTTTCTTGAGTTTGTATACTTTGTCTTCCTTTCCTTTGAATTGGAAACCAGGAGGTTGTTCCACATAAACTTCTTTTTCCAAAAGTCCATTTAGAAATGCACTCTTGACATCCATTTGATAGACTTTGAAGTCTTTGTATGCAGCAAAAGCTAGAAAAAGTCTGATTGCCTCCAATCTTGCTACTGGTGAAAATGCTTCATCATAATCTATTCCTTCTGCTTGAGAATAGCCTTTTGCAACTAGCCTTGCTTTGTTTCTGACAACTGTTCCTTGCTCATCCATTTTGTTTCTGAATACCCATTTTGTACCTATGATGTTGGCCATATATGGTCTGTCAACAAGTTCCCAGACTTCATTTCTTTCAAATTCATTTAGTTCTTCTTGCATGGCTGTGATCCAATCTGCATCTTGGATTGCATCATCTATGGTCTTGGGTTCCACTTGTGATAGAAAACATGTTAGCATGTGCTCCAGTTGTCTTCTGGTTCTAACTCCTGTGTGAATATCTCCAATGACTTGTTCTTCAGGATGATCTCTTAGCCAATTTACGTCAGGTTGAAGTTGTTCTTCACTTGGTGCTTCCACACCTTCATGTTGAGCATGAACTTCAAATTCTGGTACTTCTTCTATTGTATTGATATGTGACTCTTCTTGATTTTCAAAATGGCGATTTAAGATGGAAGCTGGTATGGTTGCATTTTTATAGATTTCCCTTTGTTTTGCTTCTTCTTCTTGATCTTAAAGATCTTCAACATTTGTATTAGGTTCATCAAAAACTACATGTATTGATTCTTCAATCACCAATGTTCTTTTGTTGAATACTCTGAATGCTTTGCTAGTGTCTGAGTATCCCATAAAGATTGCTTCATCAGCCTTTTCATCAAAGGTATGCAGCTGATTCCTGTTCAAAACAAAACATTTTGATCCAAACATATGAAAATATGAGATATTAGGTCTTCTACCATTCCATATTTCATATGGAGTCTTTCCATGATGTTTGTTGATGATTGATCTGTGTTGGACTTATTTATATGTTTTGATGATGAGTGCCAGACTAGCTGTTATAGTGCAAAGGCAAAAAGATGTCTAGATCAAATGTATAGGTTTATTAGAGTTTGATCTTTGACTAGGTTTGATCAAACAAGCACTGTAATAGTCAGCTGATTTATATCAGCAGACCAGTCTAGGTCAGTAGGGTAGTTAGGTCAGTAGACTTATCAGGAACCTGCTGAAGACTGAAGGCTGAGGGCTCAAACTCAGTTAATGAAGGCTAAGGGATCAAACTTAGTGATTAAAGTCAAGGATATGCAATCAGAATGTAGGCAAGTCTGTGATGACCTAAACTGATTACATATACCTTGTGTAGAAGGTCTAAGTTCCATAAGTTGGATGATGTTTGGAACTTGTTTATAATTAAAAAGGTGTAATCTAACTTTACAAATAAAAGTTAGATAAAAGAAATCAGCTGCATTGTATTTGATACACAAGAAATTGTCTTTCAACGGATCGATAGGTATTACGACGAGACCGATGAACCTGCTGATAATATACCTCAGTTAATTCAAGATTACATTGGAAGATTACATGGATAAAGACAGCCAACTACCTCTGATTTATCAAACAGACTAAGGGCTGAGATTAAAAGGATGTTGGGATGTTTCAGGACTTTATCCAATGGTTATAAGTCAAAGGGTGGATAGACTGCACTGTCAAAAAGGATTCTGACAGTGTCAGTCCTATGAATAGTGACAGAAAGCAAATCAAATGGGACAAAAACCAGGAACGGTTATATTTGAATTTCAAATAGAAGTCACATGCACTCCTACCTATAAATAGAGGACTTTCAACTCAGAAGAAGAAGATGATGATTGATGAATTTTAAGAGAAAAATATAAGAGATAATTTTGAGCTGCAAGAACACCCTGCTGAACCTACTGAGCTTAACCTTGCTGATCCAGAGAAAATCTTCAAGTGTATTCTGTATTCAAGCTGCATCAAGTTTACACACTTGAAGACTGCAAGCTGCTGATTATATCATCCTAATCAAGTCACTTGCAACCGAATCATTTACTTGATTCAATCTTTATTTTACAAAGAACCTGTCGAAGACAAGAAGCATCCGTTGGGTGTGAAAGACTCGTTGTTTGTGGTGGAGCCGGTGAAGAGGCAATCCTACCCTTCAAGGACCAAGTGGAAGACTTTGGAGCAGCAATCCTACATGTTCCTAGTTTTCAGTTTGTGAAGCCATAGTCATTGGTGAAGGACAAGCAACTTAAGAATCTTTGTAACAGCTACATCAAAGATCTCTAGTGAATTACCTCCTACATCATAGGAGAAGAGTGGACTGACAGGATTACACCACCTGGAACCACTATAAAATCTGCATTCTTACTTTCTGCACTTACATTCTGCATTTAGTTTATTATACATATCAACCTACTGAATCTAGCAACTGAACTCACACACATACACTACTGAGTATCCAATACTTAGTATCATATTTAACAACAAGTAATAAGGCTTAATTTTGATATAATTCCGCTGCACAAATTCAGTAAACTCAACTATCAGTAGACTATTGTGTATCGGCGGGAGCTACCGCGGTGTCGCCGGACTGCGAGGTATCGCGGGCTGCGAAGTTGCTGAGTTTGTTAACTCCAAAATTTTTAAGTGTTAAGTTTATTCACCCCCCCCCTAAACTTAACCAAAGCCTTTTCAAGGGACCAACAATTGGTATCGGAGCAGTGCTTCTGTTCTGAAGAAATCCTACTTGTTGTGCTTGTGAAAATACTTTGAAAACTCTTTCAAATCAATGATTTTCAAAGACTTGCATCATGGACAACAACCAGTATGCTAGAACTATGCTGATGTGTTCTCTAGATAGATTTGATGAATATAAACGTCGAATACAGGCTTATCTTGCTGCAACTCATGATGAAATGATGGATGTGCTGACAGATGGACCACTGGAGATTGTTAAAGCAGTAACAGTGGGAGATGAGACACAGTACATTGCCAAACCAAAAAGAGAATGGAATGCTGAAGATAGAAAGAGAGCAAACCTCAACAATATTGCTATTGATATAATCTATAGAACTCTGGATAGCAATATGTACATGAAGGTTAAAGATTGCAAAACAGCTAAAGAACTTTGGGACAAAATACAGTTGATCTGTGAAGGCACAGATGAAATCAAGAAGAATAAAATCAGTGTTGCAAAGAAGAAGTTTCAAAAGTTTGAAATGAAACCCAATGAAACCATTGAACAAATGGAATCAAGGTTCAATGCAATTCTGGATGAACTCACCCTGCTGAGTGTTGTGTACTCAAAAGAAGAAATCAACACAAAAATCTTAGAAGCTTTACCTGCTACAGAAGGATGGAAGATGAAGGTGACAGCCATAGAAGAAATGAGAAGACTGCATGAAGAGGATACATTCAAGTTATTCTCAGATCTTAAAGCATATGAGTTTAAAAAGAAGTTGTCACCTACTACTGAAAAAGAAGAGCCAAAAACCACAGCACTGGCTGCTTCACATCAAGAAGAAGCATCAGAAGCTCAAGATGACTTACTGGATGAGATGCAAGAGCAGATTGCATTAATGAGCAAGAAGATCAGAATGATGAAAACTGGAAGAGGATCTCCAAGGAATTTTACAAGGAAATCTAGTGACAAGAAGGAGGAATCCAAGAAAGACAATGACTACTTATGCTTTCAATGCAAGAAACCAGGACACTTCAAGCCTGAATGTCCTGAACTAAAGCAGAAAAAGGAACCAGATTATATTTGCTTCAACTGCTAAAAGCCTGGACATTTTAGACCTGATTGTCCAGACCTACTAAAGACCAAAAGTCAACAAAGAAGACTTGGCAAAAAGGCTATGATTGCTGAAGATGGATCTGGTTATGAAGTGGAATATGAAAAGGGAAATGAATCAGATGACACAGCATTGGTTGCTGATATGGAAGACTATGCATTAATTGCTAATATGGATGAAACATAGGAGGTATACAATACTGTATCAATTAACACTCCTGCTGGAAGTGATTGTGAATCAACCTGTGGTTCAAATCCTAGAAACTCTTACAATGAAGAAGCTTTGGATGCCATCCTTAATCAACTGAGGAAAATACAATCTGGTTATGAGATTATGAAGGCTGAAAAAGAAGCTCTTCAAGTAGAAGTTGAAAGATTGAATGCTGAATTAAAGGTTCTCAAAGGTAAAGAGAAAGATGTTGGACAGAATCAGTATAAGCCTGTTGAACATCCAGTAGCCTCTGAATCTGCTGAACCATCTTGTTCCTCTACTGCATACAAATCTGGAAAGCCTTATGGTAATAAAACAGGGCTTGGATTTGGAACTCAACAATCTAACAAGAGTGGATCCAGTAAGGTCACTGAAACTAGAACCAGGATTGGCCTTAAGTTTGTGCCTGCATAAGATCCAACTCCCAAAAGGGTTGCTGGGGCAGTAAAGCCTACTGAGAATGCTTCAAAGAAGCAAAATCAGAAGTCAAAGAAGTCAACAGATCCTAACAAAAAGAATAAATCCAAAAATAGGACTGCTGTGCCTTCCAGACCTATTGATAGCAGACCTGCTACCAAGTCTGCTGGACCACAAAGAGTCAAGAACCAGAAACATTCCAAGGATAAGAATCCTAAACCCAAAAATGTTAATCATTCTGGGGATACTTATCTCAGGGGGAAAGGTAGACTGTTCCCTACTGATGATGATTGGAATGTTCCTGTATCCAATGATAGAAACAACAAGTATAACCATGCTGCTAGGGTAAAACCTAAGCAATGGAATCAGCAAAGGACTCAGCAGAGGGCTTATACAAGACCTCAGCAGAGACCCCAGCAGACTCCATACTACAGGGCTGCTCCTAACAAACAGCAGACCAATGGTTATGTCAATGCTTCTAACATCAAGAATCACTTCAAACATCATTATAAACCAAAAGGCCAGAAGACATATGTGAATCTTACACAACCAACTATTAAAACTTATGGATGTGTAGAATACATGTATGAACCAATGTATGACACTTTTAGGAGAAGACCTTATGGAAACACCCCAGGGGTCATGCTTACCACTGACCATTATGGACCCAAACAGGTTTGGGTACCTAAAATGTATTGATTCTGTTTTGTAGGGTGTCTGGTACTTTGACAGTGGATGTTCCAGACATATGACAAAGAATAAGCACTGTTTGTCAAATTTTGTGACAAAGGATGGTCCAAGGGTGAACTTTGGCAACAAAAATACACCTGGATACACAAGAGGATATGGAACACTTGTGAGGAATGGACTTACAATGAAGAATGTTGCATATGTTGAAGGTCTGGACTACAACTTGCTGAGCACTGGTCAATTCTGTGACATGGGATACAAGGTCACTTTTGACAAAAACAACTGTATTTCATTAGTGAAAGAGGTGATCAAGTGGTACTGGCTGGTAGGAGACAACAAAACATGTACATTGTGGATTGGTCTACTGCAGTTCCAGAAACCTGCTTGATTGTGCATACCAAGTCAGAACTCAACTGGTTATGGCACAAGAAATTAAATCACTTAAATTTTGATGACATCAATCAGTTGGTGAAGAAGAAACTGGTGATTGGTTTACCTAAGATCACATTCAAGAAAGATACTATATGTGATGCATGTCAGCAAGGTAAACAGACCAAATCAAGCTTCAAATCAAAGACTAAGCAATCAACTAATAGAGCCTTGGAGCTGATGCATATGGATCTTTTTGGACCAGTTACACCAACAAGTGTTACAGGAAAGAAATACACCTTAGTGGTTGTGGATGATTATTCTAGATACACTTGGGTGGTATTTATGAACAAGAAAAGTGAAACACTCAAGAAGATGCCTGATCTTTTGAAGAGATTACAAAATGAGAAAAGCTTAACAGTAGTAAAAATCAGATCAGACAAGGGTACTGAGTTTCTTAATAATGTTATAAGAGAATACTGTGAACAGAATGGTGTACTGCATCAACTTGCTGCTGCTGGTACACCTCAGCAGAATGGGGTTGCTGAAAGAAGAAATAGGACTTTAAAGGAAGCAGGAAGGACAATGATTTGTGAAGCATTGCTACCTGAAAGGTATTGGGCTGAAGCAGTTAATACAGCATGTTATACACAGAACAGAACATCAATGAACAAGAAGCTGCTGAAGACACCTTATGAGATTTGGAATGGAAGGATACCTAATATATCATATTTCCATCCTTTTGGAAGAAAGTGCTTTATCTTAAATCATAAGCAACATTTGAAGACATTCCAACCTATATCAGATGATGGAATTTTCTTGGGATACTCTTCAGTCAGCAAGGCATTCATGGTACTGAACAAGAGGTCATTAAAACATGAAGAAACAATCCATGTTGTGTTTGATGAACCTAAGTTCACTGGTATGGAAGATGAAGGTTGTGAACCTACTGAGAATCTACAAGTCACTGATCCAGATTGTGTTGATGTTTTGGAAAGAGTTAATGACTTAAAAGTCTCTGAATCTGCCCTTGCTGAACACCCTACTGGTGACACTACTGATGCAACAACTGAAGCAGTTCAAGGATCTGTTGAACCCCCTGTTGAAGATACAACAGAACCTACTGAAGATGAGGTTCCTGAGAATCAATCTAACCAAAATCCACAATGGTTAAGGGATCACCCTGCTGAACAAGTCATTGGAAACATTCAGCAAGGTGTAAGGACTAGAAGACAACTAGAAGCTATGTTTACATGCTTTCTATCTCAAATGGAACCAAAAGTTGTTGAAGAAGCAATATCAGATCCAGATTGGATAATTGCTATGCAAGAAGAATTAAATGAATTTGAAAGAAATCATGTTTGGACACTAGTTGAAAGGCCTAATCATGCAAATATCATTGGTACTAAATGGGTATAAAGAAACAAACTTGATGAATCTGGTACCATTGTAAGAAATAAGGCCAGACTAGTTGCAAAAAGCTATTCTCAAGCAGAAGGAATAGATTTTGATGAAACTTATGCACCTGTTGCAAGATTGGAAGCTATCAGATTATTCTTGGCACATGCTGCATATAAAAACTTCAAGGTATATCAAATGGATGTCAAAAGTGCTTTCTTGAATGGCATTCTAGAGGAGGAAGTGTATGTTCAGCAACCTCCTGGATTTGAAGTTAAAGATGAAGAAGATAAAGTGTATAGACTCAACAAGGCACTTTATGGATTGAAACAAGCACCAAGAGCGTGGTATGAGACTCTATCTCAATTCTTGGTGGACAATGGTTTTACAAAAGGCACCATTGACAATACTCTTTTCAAATTCAGTGAAGGGGACAGCACCCTGCTGGTACAGATTTATGTTGATGACATAATCTTTGGTTCTGAAAATGAATTGCTATGTGAAAAGTTTGCAAATCTAATGAAGAGCAAATTCCAAATGAGTATGATGGGAGAAATGAACTACTTTTTGGGATTGCAAGTTAAACAGTTGAAAGATGGAATCTTCATTCATCAAACCAAATACACCAAGGAACTGCTGAAGAAGTTTGGTATGGAAAATAGCACCAAAATATCAACTCCTATGAGTACAAATATCAGATTGGATGAAGATAAAGAAGGAAAAGATGTTGATCAGACCTTATACAGAAGGATGATAGGCAGTTTGTTGTACCTTACAACCAGCAGACCTGATATATCCTTTGCTGTAGGTGTTTGTGCAAGATTTCAATCAAAACCTAAAGAGAGTCACTTAGGTGCAGTCAAGAGAGTTCTCAAGTATCTAAAAGAGACTTTGGGAGTAGGGATATGGTATTCCAAGGATGGAAGCTTCAAAGTTATATCCTACTCAGATTCTGATTATGCTGGATGAAAGATTGATAGAAAAAGCACCACAGGAACCTGTCAATTAATGGGAAATAGACTGGTTTCCTGGTTTAGCAAGAAACGAACTCAATATCAACTTCCACTGCTGAAGCTGAATACATTGCTGCAGGAAGTTGCTGTGCACAAGTACTTTGGTTAAGACAACAGTTATGGGATTATGGAATTGAAGAAAAGGAAATTCCAATAATGTGTGACAACACAAGTGCAATTGCAATTACAGAAAATCCTGTTTTGCACTCAAGAACCAATCACATTGATGTAAGACATCACTTTATAAGAGATCATGTTGAAAAGAAGGATGTGGTGGTTCTGTATGTCCCTACTAAAGATCAACTTGCTGATATTTTCACTAAACCACTGGATAGTGAAAGATTTGCTAAACTAAGGACTGAACTTGGAATTATAAAAGTTGACTGATAATCAGCAGTGTACTGGAATTCACCAAGGGGATTAGTCTTTGCTATGTTAGGTGAGCTCACTTAGCAGATTAGTCATTGGTATCAACAATTCCATGTACTTATGTTTGGACAATTGAGCAAATGAGGTTGCCATGGGGATTGGTCTTTGTAATGATTGGGTGAGCTCACTTGACAGATCAGTCATTGGTATTAAACATCATATTGTATTATCAATTGAACAAAACAAGAAGAAATCAAGGATCAGCAGATTTACTATGTCAGCAGGCTGCAACAAGCATATTTATCGCCAGAGCCGAGCCAACCCCGCCGAGGCCAACCTGCCGAGGCCAACCTGTTTGAATGGAACGTTACTCAGTCAAATTCATTAAAGTCAAAAAGCAGATTGGCGGGATATTTATTCTATCCTTTATAACCGCAGTTAACAAGATCCAACGGTTACAAACGTTATGGAGAAGAAAGAGGCCACGTGTCAAGACAGCATTTAGTCAGATTAATCGTGGTTAATGTGGATGTACGTGCACTGACAGTTACAACCACCCTCTGTCTATATATACAGACCTATACACAGCAGAGTCATTAGCAGAGTCATTTTACTGAAAATCTCAGATTGATACTCTCTGTTTTTACACTGTGTGAACACAGATTTACAAAGTTTTCTTCTTCATCTTTATCTCTTAACAATGGCGGATAAGGATGATGTTCAAATTGAAACAAGTCAAAGTGTTAGAGGCTTCGTTGTTGATGCCAATAGAACAGAGTTAGCTATTAATATTGGTCGAAGAATAAGAAGATATGCAGGATTGGAGAATATACTGAACATAAGATTGGAAACAATCTCCTACACAAATGTTGTCAGTTTTTGGAAGAACATTGTGGTAAAGGAAGGAAGAGAAGCATTTAAAACCACCGTAAATGCTCAAGAAATTGAAGTTTCCTCAAACCTGCTGAGGGAAGTTTTTGGTTTTGAAGAAGTAATAGATGCTCATGTGAATCCTGAGGAAATGGGATTGTCCAAGATGGATTTTGTTGATAGAATCAAGACCAATGATGCCATCAAATCATCTTTAGGCATAAATGTGAGGCATATTGGGTATGAGTACAACCTGCTGAGCAAAATCATTGCTAAGAACATATTAGGATTGGTTGGAAGTAAGGATACTCTATCAGGTCCTAAGATAGAGCTGCTGATGATTATCTCCAGAAGCTTAAAATTTGATTGGGCTGGATACTTTATCCACTATATGAAGAAAGTAGCCAAAGAGGAAAGAGAAAGGAAGCGGAAATCCAAGGCCTTACCCTTAGGATTAATGGTTCAGACCCTGCTGAATCATTTGGAGATTCCTGATGTGGCACTTGAAAAGATTAATCAATCTAGATACAAGAAAGAGATTGATTATGCTATCCCTGGTCTGGATGATGATGAAGAAGGTGCTGCTGAGGCTACTGATAATGATAGTAATGGAGATGATGGTGATGCTGGTGGTGAGCAGGTCAGCAAACTGTTAAGAAATCAGTTAAACCTGTTGCACCAAAGAAGGTTACTAAGAAAAGAAAGGCTGCAGATACAAAGAAGATAGATGAGATGTTAAAGCCTAAAAGAACAAAGAAGCAAACAACACAGACTGCTGAGTCTACTGAGGGTCCAGCTTTGAAACTAATGTTACTAACCCTGCTGGTGTTGCTAAGAAGACTGTTGCTGAAATACTAAGAGAGCAACAAAAGAGAAGCTAGTAGAAAGAGAAAGTCTACTAGAACTGGTGATGATGAACCTCTTTCCAAGAGGATAAAGGAAATTTCCAAAAAGAAGAAGCATGGCAAAGGAAAGGAATTAAGACTCTTGGAAAGTCAGAAGGAACAAATGGATGAAACAGTAGAAGAGGAAGAGGAGGCTATTGAGGCTGAGCCCTTAACTATCATCAAGCCTAATGAGGATGTAGAGACTGTTGTTGAGCAGTCTGCGGAAGATTCACAGCAACCTGCTGTGGAAATTATTGAATCCTCACCTGAAGAGGTTGCTGAGCCTATTAAATCTGCACAGGTTGTTGTTGAGCAATCTGTTGATCCTCAGCTTACTGGAGAATCTATTGAAGAACCACAGCAAACCACTGAATCAACACCTGCTGTGGAAGTTGAAGTATTGATACAAGACCCTGCAATTCCTACAATAGTTCAGGGGGAAGAACAGTCAGTTGTTAACCCTGCTGATGAGCATATAAGTCGGGGGAAGAAAGTGTGGAGCAGATGGAGGTAGTAGGCACAAATGTACCACTTGAGCAACCTACTGACCTACATGCATCTTTTGAAGACACTTTGAATTTTCTTGTTGAGACCTTTGGAGGTCATCAAGCTTCTGAAACAGCTCCTAGGAAGCCATCTATGCCATATGAGAAGGCATCTAAGAAGGAGAAGGTAGATCCTAACTTCAGAAAGGTACAAAACTATTTCCAATGGAAGTTTGGATTCTACAAGAAACAAAAACCAGCTGCTGATCCAATGAGTGGATTTGAAGAATGGGCTTTTAATCAGCTGGGTGTGGACAGCCTACTGGACTTGATAGATACAACCTTGCTACAATCTAGGCTGATGGATCTATTGAATGAAGGAAAGAAAAGTGGAGCAATTATGTTCAGAGATCCAAAGTACACACCAGACAGTGATTCATCTGATTCTGATGATGACCCCCCCATGTTCCCTGGAGAGACAAGTAGAGTGGCTAAAGAAACAACCACTGAAGCCACTGGTCAAGGGACCACTGTTGATGCAGAAGCTGAACCCACTGTTGTTGATAGGTCTGCTGAGGGTCAGCAGACTGGATAGATGGATGAGGATCTGCAGGATCTCACCATAGATGATCTGGAGGCCTTGATCAATGATGGAATAAGTGGTGCTGCAAATAGGTTAGGAGGTGAATCCTCCACTTTACTTGTTGAAGAACCCATTGCACAATCTGAAGATCAACAGAGTGCTGATTTGGATGATGAGAGGGTTACTGTCCACAGTGAACCCAGTGCCAGTTCAGAGGAATCAATTAAATATCAACACTGCATTGACACTGAGGGAACTCTATCCAAACTGCCCTTATCCTAACAAAGATTGGCCATGCTGAAGGATTTCAAGTGGATAATGAAGCTGTATTCAATCCTCAAAGGTTGGAATAGGAGGTTCAGGTTGCTGAGGTTCAAACAAAGACTCGAACAAAGGTTGGAACGGGAGGTTCGGGTTCTTTGAGGTTCAAACAAAGACTCGAACAAAGGTTGGAACAGAGGTACGGAGTTCTTTGAGTTACAAACAAGACGGACACGAGTTGGAACAATCTTTGGGTTTGGAGGAAACCCCTGCTGTTGTTCCTGTTCCAATCCAACTGAGAGACTTTCCAGTTCCAACATGAATGCTGAGACCTTTCAGTTCTGCTAACACTTATGACATTAAACATAGAGTTGAGGCTGTGCGCATTTTAGACATTTAAGATGCAACTTTAAATCAATATATTAGTTATGGGACTTATTTTGGGACATCCATAAAATGAATAAGTCCAAAAAAAATTGGGACGGATGGAGTAGTTAATAGGGTTATTTTGGTCCATGTCTTATTTTTATGTCCTTATGACCAAATAAAATTCCTTAGTGCCCTATTTGCCTAATTAAGTCTAATATGTGTCCTTTAGGACCCTTGCCCCTAAAAATATTAGGATTTCCTGTTATTTGAAAATATTCCAAAAGGATGTTCTTATACCTAATTCTCTATAAAAAAAAATATATGTGGTCGTCCTGTTACATAAAAATATTCCAAATTGTGTTATTATCCCTAATTCTCTATAAACAATAAAGATCTCATTAAGTATCCAACTATTTAGAAAGCTTTCATTGATTAGTGCCCCGCCCTAATTAATTTTCATTTATATGTTGCAATTACGTATTATCGGTAAGGGCAAATTTTAATTTGTTCCAAGAGCAAATGTGATTTCTTGATCACAGACCAATAAGAATGAAGAAAAATTAGATATAACCTTGTTTTGCAGAAAGGAAAAAAATTGGAAAACGGGTTAAAAATCCACATTTTTCTCATATATTATGCTTTAATCCACACTTGGTTTTTTAGTTGCAATAAGGAAAAAAATAAATTGCACCGGATGAACTTGTCCCTATGCTAAAATCCCACATTTACATTCACTTGTACAACTTCTCCGTTCTCTCTCAAATCAAATCACTTCTTTTCATTACATTCACTTTTCAAAATTAGAAGAAGCAGATTAAGATGTTCTCAATTCGCCGGTATTTTATCCTTTCAGGTTATTCTTTTATGCGTTCAAAATCGTCATTCTTATTATTGTTTATCGGCATCTGAATTAGAAACATGATTTTGAAATACATGTTTTCCTTGTTTAATTTGTGGTCTTGAAAAGTCCCAGTTTAATCACATTAATTACAAGTATATTGTACTATTACCCTGCTCGTTGATGTTATATGAATGAGTAGTTTGTTTAAAAATAAAACAATAGAATAGTTTGTGGGCTCTTTTTTAGGGGTGTTTTATTTGATTTTGAGTTTCTTGAAATTCATTGAGATCCAATTTGTACCCGTATCGGCCTGTGTCTTTATTTCACTAGCATTTTAATGGTTTCTTCAGTATTGAATGAAGATTCGTTGAAATTTATTGACAAAAGTTATGGAAAAAAACAAAGTAATTGGCCTCAGGCGAAACTGTTCGTACTGTTCACTTTTTACAAAGTGTGATAGTATAACGTATAAGACCATATTGTATTTGACATGACTAATATTTGCCATCTCTTAAGTGTTCCTTATGTAATGGATGATGGTGTTGTTAAGCGTGCAGATCGTAGTCTGAGTGCCTTCCCTGCTTTTATAGTAATGATGGATATGTGATTATGTACATATAAGGGGATCAAGGTTCTTTGATGATAAGTAACAAATTATTGTATGGGGCTGCAAGGGATTATGTGTATCACCAGTCCTGAAAGGAAAAGTAACCCACTTTCCAGAATGAAAACTAAATACTGCTAATATAGAATATTTAAAAGGTTAGTTGGGTGCCGGAGTCAAGACCAGTAGATGAGATGGTGTGATTTTTCATTTTTCAAAGGGTAGGAAGAAGAGTAAGCATACAGAAGAAAGCAATGGCCCATGAGAGATAAAGTTAGTTGAAGCTTTTTACATTTCAACTGTATCTATCTATCTATTTATGTACATAGATACGATTGTACTACTACTAATAATATAAACATATCACTTTCAGCATAATGAGCCTGTGATTAATGAAAGATGGTTATATACATGCATATTGATGGAGGTGAAAGATTTAAGAGAATATAAACACATCATGATTTTATAAGGTGTTATTGTCGGAACACATTGTTACTAAAAGGTGTTACTGTCACAGTCACTGTGTATTTAATTTCATTGCACACATGTTACTGTAACTATTAGTGTGATTGTGAGGTGTTACTATAAATATATGGTAATATCACTATGTATTGTTAGTAAAAACTGTGATTGCAGAAATATGGTAAGCTTATTCAAGTTCATTTGACATTGGCCTACAATTAATTAATGTAACGTGTCACTAGTCTTTTGTTGTGTTATTTTCAATAGGCATTCCCTTTGTTTGATAGAATGATAATTTCCTGGTGGTCTTGTTATTTGGCAATGGATTGTTCTCTATAAACGTTTACTCACAACTTATTGATTTTGTTGATTTTTAACTCAGTATAGTTCCATACGTGTATCATGTTAAAGTGTTTCTATGTTACTGAGTACTGTGTTACCGTGTTATTGTGCTATTGTGTTATTGTGTTTGAATGTGATATTGTGTTACTGTTACTGTGTTATTGTGTTTGAATATGTTACCGTGTTACTATGATTGCATATGTTTTTTTGGGTGTTAGTGTGATTACATAGGTGTTAGTGTGATTGTGAGGTGTTACTGTTACTGTAATTGTGAGGTGTTGTTGTAATTGAATGTGACACCGTAATTGAAGGTTTTACTATGATTGTGAGGTGTTAGTACAAACGCTACGATTAATTCAATTCGGATTTCAATAACTACGTCAAAAGTGTTAGATATTTTATTCATAAAGTCAGCTTTTATTTTTTGTTTCACTTGTGTCGTTGCATGCTGAGTTAGTCGGGGTTCGACCTGCTTGTAGAAGGATTTTTTCCATTGGGACACACCATTTCGTTGGTGCTTGTCCATTGGGACACACCATTTCATTGGTGCTTGTTCATGGGACATATCCTTTGAAGACGAAGTGGTTTATCCTTTCGTGAAGTGGTACCATATCGGTTACTTGTCTATATATAGAGGACTCCGGCATTCAGTATGACAACGTTTTTCATTCACAAGCATCATCAGTATAAACATCTAGTGTCTCCAAAATTGTATTACATTGTATCCTGAGAGAGATCGTAAAAACATCTCTTTAAAGAAGCGTTTAACGTGCCTTGGAGATCATTCTTTTATTGTATTACCGCATTTTTTTCTAACAAAAAGGTTATCATATGATATATCAAAATGAAGAGAAAAGAAATTATGAGCTTTGGTGAAATTGTTTTGATGACCGGAGATCTAAATAAAAAGTTACTGTTATTTATAAAAAAGTTTAGATTAATGCAATGTTATTTCTGATTTCAAAATTTACGTCGAAAGAAGATGATATGAGATATCAATATAATGAGAAAAATATGATTTATGGTGAAAGAATTTTGATGATCGGAGCTCTAAATAAAAAATTATGGTTGTTTTAAAAAAAGAGCAGGCAACAGCTAAAGAAAAAAGGAATAAAAAAGTAGAAAGCAGCGAGAGAACAACGCTGTATCAAATTGTTTTTTTAATACATAAGGGTATATTTGTCCGATTAATATTATTTAATCATTTTTGCAACTTTTTCAAATTGTGTGCCCTATTTATTTATTTAGTATTAAAAAAAGTATTTTAGCCTCCTTCACTTGAGAAAAAATCACATTAATAACTTTCATTGGTGAAAATGATGATATGGTGGCCTTATAATTTTGTTAAGGACCACCATAAAATCTTTGTTCGGCAAGACATCATCTAATTTCTCTTTAAATTAATTGCGAAAAAATAATGAACATATAATGTAGTTATTTTACGATACAACAAACAATTTATAGATAAAAATGTTAGAGAACCATAGTCAGATCAATCCTTAAAAAAAAACATAAACATATTACACATCATATGACCATTAGGCACACTTCTCTCGTATTTTTTTTTTTTTGTTTGTTGAGCATCTCAGTCAATTCATTTTCAACCAATTGTTTCTTGATGTATACATACTTAAGAAGGTGAAAATTTAAATAATAAGCAAACATGTATGTACGTACGTACAAAGGAACTCGTCTAATCTATACATAGAGGAATAGATTCTTCTTTGTTTTTTTTTTTTCTTCTTTGAACAGTATAGTTTGAAAATTTTATTAAAATAAAGAGGTCCAGCAAGTAACTGAAATCATAAACAAGTGTTTTAACTCCCTGATCCCACATATCAAGTCATTATCCGTACATGAGATTGCAGGGACGGGACCAGGATTTTTTTTTCGGGTGGGCTAGAATCAAAATTTTCGTAAATATACTTTATAGCGTAATTTTTTCAAAGTCCTCAATTCAACAAATAAAATCATTTTTAGTCCATAAAACGGGATCATCCAAAAGACGTTTATTTTACTATACATCATTTCAATTGCACTCTACGATTCTTCTGGAAATAGAATTCATCAATAACGGAATCAACATCGACACTTTGAGAGAATTCCCTTTCAATATAAACTGTCATGGAATCCGCAAGGAAGTCTTCATCCATTTTGTTACGGAGGACGGATTTAACATACTTCATAGCTGAAAATGCCCTCTCTGTGGTTGCCGTTGAGACCGGAAGAGTTAAAATAAGACGAATCAACTTCTCAATCAAAGAGTATATTTGAGATTTGTTCGTCTTAACTAATGTCTGACACAAATCTGAGAGGGTGGACAATCCTTGAAACTTTGGATCTTGAATGACACCATACCCATAATGTGCCAATTGCAATTTAAGTAAATGCAAATCTTGGCTAGTGAAGTCATTCGGATAAAACTTTTCATCAAGGATGCATATATTCTCAATGTTGAAGGATTTGAAATTATCCTTCGGATCCAAAGATGAACTTAGTTTGAGGAGCTCTACTGCTTCATCACTAAATCTATTGTTTAACTCCTGCAACTGAAAATCAATTGCACTGTTGTATATGTCAAAATGGTAGTGATGCTCAACCGTGATATTACCTCTTTGCTGACATGAACGACCAGTAGCATCTACGTAACGAGCACTCGTGTCTGGAATAGGAATATCATTTTCTATGCAAACTTTTTTCACACTCTCCATCAATGAATCATAACCTTCCTCCCTTAACCATCCAAGAAGATGTTTGGTAGTTGAGACAAGATCCATGGCACTCAAAATATAGGCATTTTTTTATGCAAGGCTTTAGAAAGCATATCGGTTATCACCATGATTTTGTGCATAGTAAGCAAGATAAATATGAGCTCAAATGATTACATCGCAATCAAAGCACCGGTCGCTTCTTCACGTGCAGAATGAGACTGTGACTCATCAATAATGTTTCCAAGTGTCATGGTGATAGATTTGTACATATCTATCATACCACAAATAGAATCAAAATGTGAACTCCACCGAGTCGCTCCAGCACGGTGCAATGTGCCAATTTGGTTGACCCCTGCCGGTCTCACGTTCACCGGCAACTATAGAATCTGCAATCTCACTAGCTTGATTAGACCGCAACTCATTGTGACGCTTGGGAGAAGCATTAATAATATTCACTATATTGGTCAATTTAGAAAAGAATAACCGGATAAAGTTTCCTTCTCGGCGAATTGCGACTAATGCTAGTTGTAAACGGTGTGCGAAACAATGAATATAATATGCAGATGGACAATCTCTAAGAAATAATGCATGCAAACCATTCCATGCACCACGCATGTTGCTAGCACCATCATAGCCTTGGCCTCGCAAGTCATTAACATCTAATTCGGATCGAATAAGAGCATCACATATCTCTTTTTTAAGATTTGATGTTGTTGTATACGTAACATGTATAATATCAAAGAAGCGCTCTGCACAACACCATAAGCATCCACAAATCTCAAAACAATAGCCATTTGTTCCTTATTGGATGAATCCTTGGATTCGTCAACCAAGCAACAAAACTTAGCATCCCCAATTTCCTCACGTATATTTTTCCTTACTTTATTAGCAATGATGTGTAGAACCTCCTTTTGAATTTTGGGTGAGGTAAACTTTGCATTTCCGGGAGCATTTTGTAAGACAACGGCACCGATATCGATCTCGGCCTTCCCATAAATTTTATCATCTCAAGAAAGTTGCCTTGATTTATTGAATGCATAGACTCATCATTACCTCTTAAAGCACAACCTTGCAAAGTAAGCCACTTAATTCCCTCAACTGTTGATCCTAGCCGTAGCCGGTTCTTTTGAACTTCCTCCTTACTTTGTTTGTTTAATACCTTGTCAATATGTCGAGGTACATTACGTAATGCATGAACCGAATTCACGAAATATTATGTGGTGAATTAGGGCCACCCACATGTTTCAAGAAGCTACAATATTCACCATTATTGACCTTTTTCCAATTTGTAAATCCATCAACAATAAATGTACGATGTTGTGTCGGATTCATATCAAAAATGAAGCATGGAAAGCAAAAGGCAGCATTTTTCGAAGGAGAGTACTCGAGCCAGGGAATTTTTTTGAACCAGTTGTATTGAAAACTGCGATTTTGATTTCCAAAGTTAGACAAGGGATATTGTGGAAGATGTGGTTGATGCGGACCCATTTTGATATAAGCTCTCCTAATCTCATCTTGTTGATTGATAGGGTGTTGCCAAATAGGAATACGTATCCCAGGATCTCTCTCAATATTCAGTTCAACGGGGATATCACTTTCATTTCTTTGGAACTTAGAAGGAGGCGAGGCTGAAGTGGGAGAAGCAATTTCTTCAATAGGAACTGGAGGAGGAACTGAAGAAGATGGTTCATCTCTTTTTGATGTGTCTGATTTTTTAAAGAATGAAAAAAGAGTTTTTTCTTTTTTTCGTTCTTGATGTGTCATTATAATTTATACCCTATAAAAATAAAACCGATTCAATGTGTCATCATAAAAAGATTTTGTTTCATGAAATAAATATGATATAATAGTGTCTTTATTTTTAATAATAACAACCTAAATTGCAAATAAAGCCCATACTTCTACTTAATATATTTTGCAACAACAGAACACAAGTGCAGTTTTTTTTTTTTTCACAGAAGATAACAATCGGTCCGAGCAACATTGCATAATGCCAACATATATATATATATACAATTTGATCATATGAATATATGATATACTAATATACATACGATATACTAATATACATACATTATGCATAAACCAAAACAACAGTTGAATATCCAAGTAAAAGCTCGGGAAAAAAGGAAATCCGAAATCGGTATCCCTATTTCTCAAATCACTAAATTAAATCACAAATTCACATGAATTGAGTAAATATTAAGCATCTGACATTCTAACCTAGAGGAAATCATGAGACCTAAATCACCTAATTGATTTAGAAGCAAAAATGATCCTAATTTAAAAGAAATTGAAATAAAAAAACATTCAACAATCGAAATCGGAATCGGAAGTACCTTCAAGTGAAAAGCCGAGACGCCGGAATTATTAGCCGGAGACCATCAGACCATTGAGGAGTGACTCTGTGACTGAGTGGGTAGTGCCGTACTGCCGTTCCTCTTTACACTTGTTCGACTGTTTTTTTTTTCCGTTTAAACTGTTCACTGTGACTGTTCGACTGATTCCTCTTTAATAATTTTTTTTAGTCCGATAAGATAAATAAATGTTGTGTTTTGATTTTTGAAAGAATATTTTGTTGTATATTTGGACTTGGACTGTTGGACATTTATTAAAATGCTAAACTCTAACAGGGAGGTGGGCTGGGCTATTTGTTTTGGGTGGGCTGAGTTTGTTTTGAGGCTATATACTAAAAAAAAAAAAAAAAAATTGCTGGGTGGGCTTAGCACCCCCCAGCCCCAGCCCAGATCCGTCCTTGTGAGATTGAATTTCGACACGTGATTTTTAGAGAAAACCCTAAACCCACGCCAGTCTGACATAATATCAGAGTAAACAGGGATGAAAACAAGAATTGATAGTCGAGTGTGCTAATTGACTATATTTATATGATCGGATGGGCTGGACTAAAATATACAACTGATTTATATAAGGCTTTTGGTGTACCGAAAAAAAAAAAAACAAAGTGGGCTGCGCCTTCCGGAGCCTATGGCTGGTTACGTCCTTGAGAGTAAATGAAGACGGCACAGAACAGTTTAGATGGAATATGCAGAGACTCGGAAAACAGGCCATCACGATCGTCCATATTATATACAACCAACAAGAATATTATCACTGTTGTCAAACAGAAATCATAAATATCCAAAATATGTACTAAAATCTCTAACAGCCAACATGTCTAATAAAGGAAACTACTACAACTACTTGACACTAATGTCATATTCAAGGGAAAACCTACGCCGAAACAAATACTAAAATCTGAAACAATCAACATGTCTATAAAAGAAAACTACTACAACTATTTGACCCATTGAGAAAAATTTATGGATCCGCTACATAGGGACGGATGGAGTAATTTGAAGCTAACAAATGTTGAAGCCACTTCATGTTCATTTCCTTATATTATATTTGCTTTCTATTCTTTGTATTTTTCGAATGATACAATGAAGGGCTGTGACTTAAAATAACATTTTTAATGATATAAGGTCGTTCTTTTCTTTTGCTTGTATTTTTCAGAAGCTAAAACATAGGAGTATGACTAAAATGACATTTTAACGTTAGGTCGTTGGTTGTTGTTGCTCGTACATTTCAAATGTTACAACATAGGTGTATGAATGAGAATGACATTTTTTTGGACGAAGAATGACATTTTTAATGCTAGGTCGTTGTTTTATGTTGCTTGTATTTTTTTTCCAAAAGTTACAAAGTAACAATTTGACTAAAGATGACATTTTAATTAAATGTTAGATAGTGTTGTGGTAAAAAAAAAAGTCGAAAGGGTCCGGACAAATCAGTGTATAGAAGATACGGAGTCTAATCATTTACCTCTAACAATGTGGCATCAGGAAATTTTTAACCGGTGTATCCGCATGGTGCGGATAGATATACCTATTTTGGCTTTAAAATATCCGTGCTTTTAAGAATAAAAATCTTGCAACATCTTAATCCAAAGGTTTAAAATGAAGAAAGTCTAAGGCCCAACATGCCAAAAGTCTAATCGTCAACCCGATACGATAAAAAGTACGATTAGAAGCTTGGCATATGAATTAGAAAGAGCTTCAGCAACTTCATAAGCTAGCACAAAATTCAACATCTGCAAAAACATTATCTTCAACCTACCAATCTTCTCGGGAGAAAAGCATAAAATAAAAGGGGTATGTACAAAAATACTTACAAAAAGAGTAAGCATCGATTCCAAACAAGTGACAATAGATAAAGTACCGTTATATGTAGAAAAACTCACTCTCATCTACTAATCCAACTAGTAAAACTCAACCACCAAAGGGATTGGTTACACATACTGTAACGCCCCGTTCCCGGACACCGAGTCCTTATCCGGAAAAGAAACGTTCGGCACGTATAAAATAAAAATAAATTCATTTTATACGTAAGCCTCTACTACGTCGTATCAAATTAAAGGCAAAACGGAAGCAAAACTCGGGTATATAAAATTTTTCCCAAAATTAAAGAGTAGAAAAGAAATCTAAGGGTAGAAATGTAAACTATTACATTTGGAAAAGTACGAAAATCCCCAAAAGACGAGAATACGACAAATCGTCAAACCGGTAGTCTACCTCAAAAGTACGGAAAGTACAACCAAAGAAAAGCGAGAAAAGAAACATCTTGATTCTTCAACGAGCGGCGTCAAACGTCGTCGTCAAACTCTTCCTCGAAAACCATTCGTCTTCTCGTCCCCAAACACATAGAAAAAATATGCATTCGAGGTAAGTACAATGTACTCAGCAAGAAAGAGAAGCTATGAAACCAAAAGAAATTATAAGGAAAGATATTTAAGTTGTTTATTTGGTTATAAGAGACCGACTCAATCTAGGGTTCACTTCATGCTCATCAACATGTTGTGACTAAGCATTTCTAACTTAACCTATCTATGTTACAACCGCACTCAAGGGCACTACGCGCATCCACCTCGGCGAGTCCTGCGTACTTAGGGTCATTGACCTACGAGTTATTCTACCTTGGGAACACTCTATTGCAACATATTAGTGGATCACACCAATACCCACGAAGTCTAGAAAAGGTAGACTCCGATAGCACGCACACCTCGGCGAGTCCCTCCGTACTTAGGGTCTTTTGACCTACGAAGTTCTTCCACCTTCGAGAGGTAGCACATGCATCGCGATTTAGCACAGTGCCTAGCCAAGAGAGACATGTTGTTTAATCTTTTACTAGTCACATACGTTGTTTATTAAGTTATTAACTAGCCAACCTAAGTGTTTTCAAATAATCTCCCTCACACATACTACTCTCTTCCTAGAACACTAGACACGGACAAGTCCTAGCACATACACGGACATTGATGAATCCTAATTCATCAAAGCACAAGCCTATCATGCTCTTCCGACGGATCCGAACTTCAACTCCCTTTAAGAGTACATTCGGTGTTTTAAGCGAACGAATCGAAGCTCAATTCGAGGCTTGTCTATATTTATACCATGTTACATATCAAATACAAAGGTTTCATATAGTTAAAGCATGTTTCAAGGCTGAATAGCATCTAACATAGAAAAGAAGGCAGTACAAAAATGGACGTCCGTTTAAAGACTTGGACGCCCGTTCAGTTTAATGGACGCCCGTCCAAAATAGTGGACGCTCGTCCACCCAAAACAGATTCAATCACGAATGTAAAATAGCACCTCGGACGCTCGTCCATTACGACCGGACGCTCGTCCAAGGTGGAACCTAGGCTGGACGCTCGTCCGGAATACCGGACGCTCGTCCACACAGGGTTCGGCGGAACCCTAATTCTTCATCGTTCGAACCCCGGATCGTATTTCCACCCAAGAACCGAGAAAATAACAACACAATGAGCACTTAGACCTCGTCTAACAATACCATAACATCCATAGTCATTTACCAAGGCAACAACTCAATTTTTCTAACACCAAAACGTCTTGGAACATGATCAAATCCCTATAACTAGTAATTGATTTCATAGGACGGGTTCTTCTTACCTTTTGCAGCCCGGAAAGCGATCAAAACTCGGCAAAGTCTGCGCAATGTCTTTCGGCCGGTAACCAAACGGTGCACGCTCCACAACAAATCCTAGAATCGAGTCCGGTCCGAAAACGATATTGCTCCCCTTTAGAATTGTGAAAACCGTCCAAGTCTCTCCTTCTCCTCACGGGTTGCGCGGGGATGGGGGCTGTTTGTGATTAAAAAGTGAAATTAGGTTAAGGGTTAATCTTAGGTAGATTTTCCTTTTATACCAAATTCCAAAAAATTTAGTTTTTTCCTTATTTGCCCCTTGCTTAACAAAAGCTGACTCTCCATAAGTTTATACATATATATAACTCGAGATATATATATAAACATCCAAAATAATTAACTCCGAATAAAAAGGAAACCGAACCTAATATTTCGTTTTCGCAAAATGACACGTCGCCTTTCCCGAAAATCGGAATATTACATTCTCCCCCGCCCAAAAGGAGTTTCGTCCTCGAAACTAGAACATACACAGTAATTCCCCAAACTCTTGGAACTCACTAAGCATGTCGCTTTCCACTTCCCAAGTTGCCTCCTCGGGTGAATGATTGCTCCACTGAACTAACACCAAAGGGATCATCCGTCTCTTAATCATCTTTTCTTTCCGGTCTAGGATCTTGATAGGTCTCTCGTCATATGCAAGGTTATCTTGTAAGATTTCTGGGTCAACCGTAGTTTCCACATCCTTCTTAGTCAGACACTTCTTCAACATCGAAACGTGAAACACATTATGGACTCTCGACATTGATTCTGGCAACTGAAGCTTATAAGCTAACGTCCCAACTCTCTCCAAAATCTCAAAAGGTCCAACATACCTTGGACTTAGCTTTCCTTTTTGTCCAAAGCGTTTCACTCCTTTCATCGGTGAAGCTCGGAGGTAAACTCTATCGCCGACTTCAAACTCAAGAGGTCTTCTTCAACATCGGCCCAACTTTTACTGCTGTCTTGAGCCGTCTTCGATTCTTCTTGACCAAGCCGAACCCTTTCCTTTGCTTGTTCTACCATTTCGAGGCCACCGTGATCTGTCTCTCTCCGACTTCATCCCAAAACGGTGGCGTGCGACATCTTCTCCCATACAACGCTTCAAACGGCGGCATGCACTATACTCGTGTGAAAACTGTTGTTGTAGGCAAACTCCGCTACCGATAGGTAATCATCCCATGATCCGCCTACCTCCAAAACACAAGCTCTCAACATGTCCTCGAGTGTTTGGATGGTCCTCTCGGCTTGTCCATCGTCGAGGATGAAAAGCCGTGCTCAAGTCCAACTTAGTCCCGAAGGCTTCTTGCAAGCTCTTCCAAAACCGACTTACAAATCTCGAATCACGGTCCGAAACTATCGAGATTGGAACTCCATGTAGCTTTACTATATTGTCCGGATATAGTGTCGTCATCTTCTTTAATGGCATGTCAACCTTGTACGGTAAGAAATGGGCGATTTGGTCAATCTATCCACAATTACCCAAATTGCGTCGTGTCCGCCTCTTGTCCTAGGTAATCCGGTGATGAAGTCCATTGTGATCTTATCCCATTTCCATTCCGGGATATCCAATGACTTAAGCATTCCACCGGGTCTTCTATGCTCCGCCTTAACCTTCTGACACACATCACACTCGGCCACAAACTTGGCTATTTCCACTTTCATCGAGGGCCACCAAAATCTTTCCTTTAAGTCTCTGTACATTTTAGTAGCACCCGGATGAACCGCAAAAGCTATCCTATGTGCTTCTTCCATAATTCTTTGTCTCAAGTTGCCAACATTGGGTACACATAGACGATCCCGATACCACGATTTCCACTCTTATCCAACACGTAACCAACCGTAGGCTTCTCTCAGCAACACGCTTCAAGTCCAACAAAACCGGGTCTTCGTCTTGCTTTCCCCGTATATCATCCATCAACTCGACCTTGCTAACAACGGTGCCACAAACGCCGGTCTTCAATCGATCGAAGCTTCGATTTCCAACCCATCAAACCTTTACGCCATTACCTCAACACTTTGGAAGCCGCAAACAACTTTGGTTTCTGCTCGAGCATCTGCCACTACATTCGCTTTTCCCGGATGGTACTGAATGTCCAAATCATAGTCCTTAACGAACTCTAACCATCTCCTCTCGTCTCATATTCGGGTTCTCTTGTGTGAAGAAATACTTTAAACTCTTATGGTCGGTGAAGATCCTTGCTTTAACCCCATATAAGTAATGCCTCCAAGTCTTTAAGGCAAATACCACCGCTTGCCAACTCCGGATCATGTGTCGGGTAATTTTTCTCATGCACCTTCAATTTGCCTAGATGCATAAGCTATCACTTTTCCTCCTTGCATCAACACACAACCCAAACCCTGTCCCGAAGCATCCGTGTAGACATCGTAGTTATCAAAAATCTCCGGAACTGCTAACACTGGTTCCGTAGTCAACTTACTCTTCAAGGTATGAAAGGCCTTATCACACTCATTAATTAGTCCATTCAAATTTCACATTCTTCTGTGTCAGCCTGGTGAGTGTAGTAGCTATCTTCGAAAAATCTTGTACGAACTTCCTGTAGTAACCAGCCAACCCAAGAAAGCTTCTTACCTCTGAAACTGTGGTAGGTTTAGGCCAATTCTCAACTGCCTCGATCTTTGCCGGATCAACTTGAATACCATCTCCAGAAATTACATGACCCAACTTGATTCTTCACAAACAAAACAGGGGCTCCCCAAGGCGAGGTACTGGGCTGAATTATGTTCCTTTCAAGCATATCTTTAAGTTGAGCTTTCAACTCCTTTAATTCAGCCGGTGCCATTCTGTAAGGTGCCTTAGCAACTGGTGTCGCTCCCGGTATCAACTGAATCTCAAACTCTATCTCTCTGTCCGGCATGTTTCCCGGTAGCTCTTGGAAACACCTCGGGATATTCCCTCACTATGGGAGTCTCCTCGAACTTAGGCTTCACTTGTTCCACGTCCACTTGCATACAACAAGTAGCCTTCACAACCCTTCGACAAGCCCTTACTTGCCTTAACCGATATGATCGGATGGTTCTTCTTACTCGGCTTGTACACATTCCCTTGATACGTCTTGTCGATTTCCCGGTACTTTAAAAGTTACTTTCTTCTCTTTACGAGTCCAAGTGTACATAATTCTCGGATAGCCAATCTATTCCGAGGATTACATCAAAATCCGAAAAGTCCAAAACTTGTAAAGTTGCTCTTACATCGATAAGGTCCGACTCGAACTTCCACTTGTGGTATCATTCTAGTTACCCTTGTTACCTTCCCTAACGGCGTAGTTATTTCCAAAGTATTCCTTAAAGGTTCGAAGGTAAGTTCAACTTCTTAGCTACCTTGGTTGACACAAAAGTATTTGACGCTCCCGTATCAAACAAAGCCTTGACCACTAGGTTTTCTAACATTATCGTACCTAGTATGCATATTCATTTATTTAAATATAGTTACAACATGAATAATCACGCTATAAAATATCTTAATAGAAGAATAAAACCATAACATGATACCTGAAATAACGTCATCCTCTGGTTCCACAAAATTGGCATCCGCTGCAAAAACTCGAACCGGTCGGCTCGGGCCGCCTCTCCCGCTACCTTGGCTCGAACCACTCTTGTTTCCTCTGTTTGGACACGCTCTAGAAAAGTGTCCTTGCTCACCACAAACGTAACAACCGTTACTACTCTGCCTGCACTCTCCTGTATGATTTCTGTTGCACTTGGGGCAAAGTGGTGCACTGTTCGGAGCCTTAGCTGCTGTAGGAGCCGTAGTCTTCTTGGGCGCTTCTTTGTGGCGCTCCTCTATAACTTAAGCCTTGCCTTGACTTGTCCCAAAATTCCTCTTATTATTAACAACCACTTTGTAGCTCTCTTCCGAAAGTCTCGACTTCCAAGGCTTTATTCATCAACTCCGCCATATTCCTTGCCGTGAATCCTAGCATGCCCGATGAATCTCGTAGGCCAACCCATCCTTATAGAGGGCCATCTTTCTCTCTTCTACCTTCATCAATTCCGGATAGAACCTTCCTAGCTCATTGAACTTATTAGTATATCTTTGGAGCCCTTTGTCGGGTGATTACCTTGCTTGTGCTTCGGGAATTGACTTGCTTTACCTTGCTTGAACCGTAACCGGGAAGTACTCATTATAAAACATCGTCTTGAACCCTTCCCAATCCGTTACCTTACCGTTCTTTGCTTTGGATGGCATCAATCCATGCTTCTGCTTGCTCCCAACATACATAAAGCGGCGCTATTTGTGCCATTTACGTCTCGGGAACGTGTATGTTCCTACAAGCTTTCTCGAATCCTCTTATCCATTCCTCTGCTTTAGAATGCTCCACATTACCAAAGAAGTTCTCAACTCGATTTCTCCTCAATCTTGTATACCAATCCACCGGCGGTGCTTGCTCGAAAGTCGGTCTAGCGGTGGGTGAACCGGAGGGTAACCAAAAGATACATGCGGGCGATACTGCGATGTTGAGGATAATGTGGGTTTACTTGAGGCTCGTTCGATACGGATAGTACCCACGATAAGGCCGATCTTTGTTGAGGCTGCTTTGAAAACCAAAGGGTGGATGACCAACGCCTTGCTTTGGTGGTCAAAGCGTGGTGAAGGTGGTGCGTAGGTTGAGGAACATGACCTACAGGAGGAGGGTAAAAGACCTGCTGCTGCTGAGGATACACTGGAGGATAAGCACTAGATGGTGGTGGATACACATTGGTCACTTGGTGGTGGCGCACTAATCGGTGGAATGTCGCCTATTACGGTGACACGAATAGGTGCTTGCCCGGGCTCTCCATAAATGTAGTTATATCTTGGCGGTGGTCGGGGTGGCGGTTCGATGCGGCCTTGGTGACACCTCTTGTTGAGACCTTGGTGTAGGCGTGGGCTGTATGGGGTGGTGGTGAAAGACTCAAACGAGGCGAAGGATTACGCCTCACAAATCCGCCCCTACTACGGGCACTTGGGCTCCACCGCCCCGGCTAACCCCGAGCTCCCGGCTCCACGAACGCCTCTCCTTGTCGTTACCATGCCGAAAGATCAAGAAAACCGGACGTTACTAAAGATCTAAAGAAACTTATCTTAAGGAAAGGAAGTCTAAAGGATGCTAATTCTACGATACCAAGCGTAACGCCCCGTTCCCGGACACCGAGTCCTTATCCGGAAAAGAAACGTTCGGCACGTATAAAATAAAAATAAATTCATTTTATACGTAAGCCTCTACTACGTCGTATCAAATTAAAGGCAAAACGGAAGCAAAACTCGGGTATATAAAATTTTTCCCAAAATTAAAGAGTAGAAAAGAAATCTAAGGGTAGAAATGTAAACTATTACATTTGGAAAAGTACGAAAATCCCCAAAAGACGAGAATACGACAAATCGTCAAACCGGTAGTCTACCTCAAAAGTACGGAAAGTACAACCAAAGAAAAGCGAGAAAAGAAACATCTTGATTCTTCAACGAGCGGCGTCAAACGTCGTCGTCAAACTCTTCCTCGAAAACCTGTTCGTCTTCTCGTCCCCAAACACATAGAAAAAATATGCATTCGAGGTAAGTACAATGTACTCAGCAAGAAAGAGAAGCTATGAAACCAAAAGAAATTATAAGGAAAGATATTTAAGTTGTTTATTTGGTTATAAGAGACCGACTCAATCTAGGGTTCACTTCATGCTCATCAACATGTTGTGACTAAGCTTGTTTCTAACTTAACCTATCTATGTTACAACCGCACTCAAGGGCACTACGCGCATCCACCTCGGCGAGTCCTCGTACTTAGGGTCATTGACCTACGAGTTATTCTACCTTGGGAACACTCTATTGCAACATATTAGTGGATCACACCAATACCCACGAAGTCTAGAAAAGGTAGACTCCGATAGCACGCACACCTCGGCGAGTCCCTCCGTACTTAGGGTCTTTTGACCTACGAAGTTCTTCCACCTTCGAGAGGTAGCACATGCATCGCGATTTAGCACAGGTGCCTAGCCAAGAGAGACATGTTGTTTAATCTTTTACTAGTCACATACGTTGTTTATTAAGTTATTAACTAGACAACCTAAGTGTTTTCAAATAATCTCCCTCACACATACTACTCTCTTCCTAGAACACTAGACACGGAAAAGTCCTAGCACATACACAGACATTGATGAATCCTAATTCATCAAAGCACAAGCCTATCATGCTCTTCCGACGGATCCGAACTTCAACTCCCTTTAAGAGTACATTCGGTGTTTTAAGCGAACGAATCGAAGCTCAATTCGGGCTTGTCTATATTTATACCATGTTACATATCAAATACAAAGGTTTCATATAGTTAAAGCATGTTTCAAGGCTGAATAGCATCTAACATAGAAAAGAAGGCAGTACAAAAATGGACGCCCGTTTAAAGACTTGGACGCCCGTTCAGTTTAATGGACGCCCGTCCAAAATAGTGGACGCTCGTCCACCCAAAACGATTCAATCTGAATGTAAAATAGCACCTCAGACGCTCGTCCATTACGACCAGACGCTCGTCCAAGGTGGAACCTAGGCTGGACGCTCGTCCAGAATACCGGACGCTCGTCCACACAGGTTCGGCGGAACCCTAATTCTTCATCGTTCGAACCCCAGATCGTATTTCCACCCAAGAACCAGAAAATAACAACACAATGAGCACTTAGACCTCGTCTAACAATACCATAACATCCATAGTCATTTACCAAGGCAACAACTCAATTTTTCTAACACCAAAACGTCTTGGAACATGATCAAATCCCTATAACTAGTAATTGATTTCATAGGACCGGTTCTTCTTACCTTTTGCAGCCCAGAAAACTGATCAAAACTCAGCAAAAGTCTGCTGCAATGTCTTTCGGCCGGTAACCAAACGGTGCACCGCTCCACAACAAATCCTAGAATCGAGTCCGGTCCGAAAACGATATTGCTCCCCTTTAGAATTGTGAAAACCGTCCAAGTCTCTCCTTCTCCTCACGGGTTGCGCGGGGATGGGGCTGTTTTGTGATTAAAAAGTGAAATTAGGTTAAGGGTTAATCTTAGGTAGATTTTCCTTTTATACCAAATTCCAAAAAATTTAGTTTTTTCCTTATTTGCCCCTTGCTTAACAAAACTGACTCTCCATAAGTTTATACATATATATAACTCGAGATATATATATAAACATCCAAAATAATTAACTCCGAATAAAAAGGAAACCGAACCTAATATTTCGTTTTCGCAAAATGACACGTCTGCCCTTTCCCGAAAATCGGAATATTACACATAAGAATCAAACTGTGAAGTGCGCCATGTCAACCCCTCATATGGCATATGTCCAACCCAAGTGGAGTCTAACTTCCGAATGTGAATATGGCTAGTGCAAAACCAAGAATCATGGTGTTTTATCTTTTACACTCACACATACATATTTTTCGGCGAAGTTGCACGCCTAACCTGTCAAATCGCATGCCTGCCGGCAAGACTGCAAATTTTCTTGTTTTGATAGGCGCACGCTTCATCCTCGTAGGTTGATGGCCTTTTTATAGTATGCCAACTAATTTTCAAATAATTCAAAATTAACTCCAAAATATTTTAATTAAACGACCAAAATAAGTAATTAGATATTAAGTATCATGAATTTAGATATTAACTATTTTTCCATCTTTCGTGCTCCGAAGGTTTTGATTGAATGTATTAATCGTTTGTGAGCAAACTTTTTTGGGGTGGCCGGGGAACCGAGAGCAAAATGTCTTGGATCTCATGTCTACCATTCTTAAGCATACAAAACTTTGGGGGTTGGGGGTTGGTGTCTTGGAGTGCAAAATGTGGCGTTCCTTGGGAAGTGTTGGTGGAGGTTCAAAGTGGAGGATGGGACTTTATGAAGGAAAGTGGTGCATACAATCTATGGCGATAAGGGTGGTTTTGAGGAAGGAATAGCTTGTAAGAATAAAGGGAGGGTTTGGCAGGGTATCATTTCAAACATTTCATCTATTGAAAATGCAGGAATACCCTTGTCCTCTTCCCTCATTATGAAGGTAGAGGATGGGAAGCTCACTAAATTTTGGTTGGATACCTGGGTAGGAAAGGAGAACCTAGCTTGTGCAATTTTAGGCTCTTCAGAATTGCGTGTCACAAGGAAATTAAGGTGTGTGATTCCGAGAGAGTATTGGAAGGAGGATGGGTGTGGAAGGTAGCTTGGATGGGGGATTTTAAGGGCAGGGAGGAGTCAGAATCTGCTACTTTTTGCTAGCTTTTATCAGGTTCTTTCTAGCGGGATGGAGTCGGCGCCATTTTTTTTGTTCCCTATCTATTCTCCACTACGGCATTGAAGACCTTAATACTTGCTACTGGAGTCTATGATGGAAATCACACAACTGATATTTTGGTGATGAAGTGGAGTAAGTTCTTACCCTCAAATTAAATATTTTTTATTGGAAAGCTTCAAATCAAAGACTACCAACCAAAGTCAATCTACGTAAACGTGGAATGGTGATAAAAGGTACACGGTGTTCATTTTTTAATGCGGGGGATGATGTAGAAGAGCATATGTTGTTGACTTGTTCTTTCTCACGTCTAATATGGGAAAACATTTTCTTATGGTGTCATATATCCACGGCCTCATCCCTGTCATGGTGTCTTCTTGTACCTTCTTTCCTTATGTTATCAACTCAAAAAAGAAAACATGGATTAGAGTTGTTCTTTGGTGCATAGGGAGTAGGAGGAATAACATTGCTTTCAATGGAATGTCGGCGGATCCGGATAAAATTTTCAAAGACATCCAGGTCATTAGCTTCAATTGGATTAAAGGGAAAAATTGTAACACCCCCAGGCTCCGGGCCTGGTTGCGCGAAATGAGTCTTAAATGGTCAGGTTAAGTGCTTAGACCACTGTCCTCGCTTGGTCAAAAAGGGCTAACCCAAATTGACAAAACCTTTTATGTCTCACACTTATACGGGGGTGAACATTCTACTACTTAACCAATGTGGGACTTTAGATTCTCCCTCCCTTATAAGGGACTGGCGCGCTCGCTAGGACGGCCAAGACTGTTCCCGGATCGTCCCTACCAGAGGTAACTAGAAGCCATCCTTACACCGTCTTCTTGGATCAAAGACATCCAGGTCATTAGCTTCAATTGGATTAAAGGGAAGAATAGTCTTGTCAATGGTGCTTGGAGTGAGTGGATTGTTGATCCGATTAGTGCTATTTCCCTTAACTAAGATTATCTCTTTTGGTTCTTTAGTCATGATCTCGCTGCTGCAGTGTTTTGCTTTTTGTGCTCTTCTTACTATAGTCTCTTCACCTTTATGCTATTAAATTGTACCAATGTAATTTTGCTCAGGTTCTAACTGACTTATTTAAATAAAAACACCCCTTTGCTGTTAAAAAAAAGTATCATGAATTTACCATTATGTCTTTAATTAAAATTTCTGGATATTACAAACCATGTTAATTGCATAAGGGCTGTAAACAAATTAGGAGCAAGTGGTTTAAAAGGACAAAAAAACCGAAAAAATAGAAATCAGGATAGTGGAATTATAAATTGGGTGATAAGGACAAATCCACTGTTCATAACCCCAAATTCAATGTTTGTTGCAGTGAAACTTACCTCAAATCCAATGTTTCACTATTCCACTGTTTATTTTTTCTTACAAAAATGACCTCGAAAATAACGTTGAAAATATGTTAAATAAGATGTCTAAATAAAGATTCTAAAGAAAGCAAAAATGTGATAAATGAATTAACATTTTCGACAATCAGATCAAAAGATATATTCGTTTTTGTAGTTGAATACGAATGAATTTAAATCACAGTGAAATAAGGACATGTTATTTTAAACCAAAAAAATATTTCACTGTCCTTTTTGCTTATTTCTATATTCAAATTGTCATTTTTGACCATTACTCCAAAAAATTATTGGATCCCACTGTCCTTATAGAGTTGGGGCTATGCTTAGACTTTTTATTGTAAATTTGTTACCACGGGTATGAGCAATATGACTTCACCGATTTTGGGTAGCGAATAGTAGATTTGGGATTCAAAAATCTGTTTAATGTGGCATTTTTACAGTAGAATAAATGAATTGTCATAATCGTCAAAAATAAATCAACTGCGCGGATTCCTTTTTTTTTTTTTTTTTTTTTTCCTTTCTTGTCCTTTATTTGGATTTCTCAAAAATTTATGGATCTGCCACAAATTAGGGACGGAGTTGAAGTTGATAACATGAAGCATATGTTTGTCTTAGTATTTTTCAATGTTAGGTCGTTGTTTCAAAGTACGAGTAGTGGTAACAACATCACCATTTTGAAGGATGGATGCGGTTATACCAATATAGTGTGAAACTCATTAATTAAGTGCAAAGGCTGAGCTTGGTCTGGTTTGGGTCGGTTCGGTTCGGTTTTTGCCTATAGCTGGTCGGTTTAGGTCAGGAATTTCATCCCCCAAACCGAACCGAATCACTTGGAAAACCAATGGTTCGGTTTGAACCAATTTCGGTTTGGGTTCGGTTTGGGTTAGGTTTGAACCAGTTTATCTATTAAATGGTTGTTCGGTTTGGGGTTCGGTTCGGTTTGCATATATCATAAAACCCAAAAAATAAGATCGGTTTGGATTGGTTTGGGGTTCGGTTCGGTTTGGATCGGGTTCGGTTTGGATTGGTTTAAAATAAAAAAAACCGAAACCAAACCAATACATTTCGGTTCGGTTTGAAACCAAACCGAAAAATTCGGTTTGTATCGGTTTGGGTCAAATTGGTTTGGATCGGTTTGGATCGGTTTGGTTTTCGGTTTCTCGGTTTTCCTGCTCAGCCCTAGCAAGCAGTAATGACTAGCAACAAGAGAAAATCATCTCTATATATATACATATATCCTCAATTAATGACTTTTCCTCTGAAGACGCTGGTGGCTGATTCGATGACTTTCAGTACTACTGCCACTACAGTTGTCACAATCAGCGTGTTAGCTGCCGTTAATGTTTTGACATTGTAACGGTGCCCCAAACACGAAGATAGTGACTGCCCTTTGCAGCGGTTATTATTATGTTGAGGGCAGCAACTTTAATACCAACTTGGCCGACATTCTCAAAACTACAGCGAGTATATCTAAAAATGCCGACTTTGTAGGCATTACTTGTGACGCTGATTCTACTTGTGGTAAACCGAGTAGCCACACCGTTTATTTCCACTCTTCTTGCAACACGCACCTCACGGATGTTGACTGTGCTGATTGCATAAAGTCTTGGGGCTGACGTTAAACTTGTTGATTGTTCCATGATTGCTTGTATCTTTTTTTTTGTCCGCCCGTGATCGACCTTGTTTCAGAAAGTTCATTGCAAGCTTTTGTACTTTTCGAATCTTAAAATATAATAAACTGTAATATTCCGATTTTCGGGAAAGGGCAGACGTGTCATTTTGCGAAAACGAAATATTGGGTTCGGTTCCTTTTATTCGGAGTTTAAGTATTTGTTAAATTATATATGTATATTTCGAAATATATATATGTATATAGTTAAGGAAGATAATAAGATCTTTATCCTTTTTTTGGGATTTATCTTATTATAAAGGAAGATAATAAGATCTTTATCCTTTTTTTTGGGATTTATCTTATTATAAAGGAAGATAATAAGATCTTTATCCTTTTTTTGGGATTTATCTTATTATAAAGGAAGATAATAAGATCTCTATCTTTTTTTTGGGATTTTCTATTTAAGGAGAATAAATCCCCACAATTCTTATAACCTATTAGAAATCGATTTTTCTCCACCTCCATATACTCTGCGTGTGTGAGCCAAAAAATTAGGGCCGAGAGTTTTTCAATCGGTCATTTAAAGCAATTCTTGACGGTTTTCGGATCGAGTAGAGCGCCGGAATCGTTGTGAAGAAGGCAACGTTTTGATTGCAGAAAGTTGAAGCTTTGATAAGAGAAAGATCGGTTTTAGCTACTGTTTCTCTGAGTTTTGCTGTTGGAATAAGCTTGCTAAAGGTAAGAAGCTCTTCCTACAATCTAATTGTGGTTTATAGTAGAATAGATCATGTTTTGGATGCATATTGCATCAAGTTTTAAGCTTAGATGATGTTTAATGATTAAGTTTTGATTTGGATCTTAAAAGACATGTTTTTCTACTGTTTTTCTGCTATAATTCCTGTGCAAGATGTTTTGAAAACGAGTAGAGATCGTTAAGGGTTGAAAAACAGGTTCGGGGCTTTTTCTGCGTAGGATGTGTACGCATTGGCTAGCAATACGCCTGCATTCCTGATGCAGGATTGCTTAGAATAAGTGCAGCAGGGATGCGCACGCATTCCAGAGTAATGCGCACGCATTGCCCCAGTTTCTATGTAATGTTGTTTTAAGCTATGTTTTGAATTTTAAACCTTAATTCATGATTAAATAACATTAATTGAATATGAACAAGCCCCGATTGAGTTTCTGATTCGTTCAGTTAAAACACCGAATGTACTCTTAAAGGGAGTTGAAGTTCGGATCCGTCGGAAGGGCATGAAAGGGCTTGTGCTTTGATGAACTAGGGTTCATCAATGTCTGTGTAATTGATAGGATGTGATGTCTAGTTGTCTAAGTGAGGGAGTAGAGCTGATAAGGGAGTATTATTCTGAAAACACTTAGGTGACTAGTTAATTCACATTAATAATTACATAAGTGTAGTAAAAGCTAAAACGTCATCTATTCTTGGTTAGGCACTGATTCAAATCGGCGATGTGATACGTTCATAAAAGGTGGACAACGCTACTGGCTCAAAAGGTCGAAGGGTAGTGGAGGAAATCCATCGAACGTATATGCATACCGGGGAGATCCCGGGACTACCGGTGCTAATCACCGTAGTTGGCAAGTATATCTCGTGGTGGAATTTTCACCATGCATTGTGTCCTTGAGTAATGATGTAACAAAGATAAGCTAAGTTAGAAACGTATAGTCACGACGTGTCGATGGGCATGTAGTGAACCCTAGATCGAGTCGGTCTCAGTAAGGCAAATCTTTTAATAATAAACCTTAATCATATTGTAGCTTCTACTTCTTACTTTGTACATTGTACTTACCTCAAATGCATGTTTATTTATGTGTTTGGGGGAGAGAAGACGAACGAGGTAAATGATGAGTTCGAGGAGAACTTTGATGACGACGTTTGAGGATGCCGGAGTTGAAGACTTTGATTAATTATTATTCATTTCTTTATTTATTTCCTAGATTTGGATTATTATTGGATTTTGTAGTTTACTTTTAGTACTTTGGAATTCGTCTTGTTTTGGGATTCGTTGGTTTTGTTTCGGATGTAATAACTTTACATTTCCTTCTCTAGTTCTTGAATTTCTATTCTGAGATGTTTGAAAAAAAATACCCGAGTCTTTTTAGCTTCCGTTTGCTTTTATTTGATACGACGTAGTAGAGGCTTACGTGTAATATTATTTATTTAATATTATGCGTGCCGAACGTTTCGATTTCCGGATAAGGACTCGGTGTCCGGGAACGGGGCGTTACAGTTGGTATCAGAGAAAAGCGTCTTTTAGGCTTTCTTTCTATTAAGATAAGTTCTCTTTAGACCTCTTAGTAACGATTTGGTTTTCGTTGATCATCAGGATGGTGTTCACGAGAACCGGAGCGGGTGCAGAAGCTTCAGGAGTACGTCGAGAGAGTCCTACGCCAGTTGTTAGAGGCGGTTTCGTGAGGCAGAATCCTTCACCTCACCCGAGCCCCACTCCACCCCCTCATACTGCAACCCCCTACACCACGATCTCAGCGGAGTTTGTCACCGCGACCTCATCAGGAGCAACACCCACAATGGCATGTGGGAAGTTCGGTTCAGTTTTCCTTGGTAAGTGACGTTCCAGTGGGTTTGGTACCGCCACCAGTAAGTCACCCTCCACCAAGGTACAACTACATCTATGGAGAACCAGGAGAAGCACCTATACGAGTCACGTAGTGGGAGACATTCCACCAGTCTACGTACCCCCCGCAACTAGTATCTATCCCCCCAGCAGTGAGCTACCCTTCTCCACCAGTGTTTTCTCATCAGCAGCATCAGACCTTTTACCCTCCTCCAGGTGGGTCATACTCCCCGACCTACTTGTACCACCTCCACCCCGTTTTGACCATCAACAAGGTCTTGGTTACCCACCCTACGGTTTACATCAACCCCGTTTCAACGACAAGAAGAGATACCTTTTGAATACCCTCCAGGTTTATCCACAAGCCCCACCGAGTTAGACCGGCACCCGAGCAAGCACCACCGATTGATCGGTATACGAGATTAAGGAGGAACAAAGTTCA
This sequence comes from Gentiana straminea, assembly GCA_036785695.1. Lineage (NCBI taxonomy): Eukaryota > Viridiplantae > Streptophyta > Magnoliopsida > Gentianales > Gentianaceae > Gentiana > Gentiana straminea. The sequence goes on along the minus strand of JAVUPR010000224.1, from coordinate 3,466,346 downwards.
AGACTTCTTTGGGAATGTCGAGCATTCGAAGGCCGAAGAGTGGATAAGGAGTTTTGAGAAGGCATGTAGGAACATACATGTCCCCGAGACCGAGATGGCACGGTTGGCGGTTAGTTTCCTTTTGGGTGCGGTTTGAAGCATGGATAGATGCTATACGGAAGCGATAATGGTAAAGTGACGGATTGGGAAAGCTTTAAGGCAATGTTCTATAATGAGTATTTTCCGGCAACGGTGCGGACGGACATGGCAAGTCAATTTCTAAAGCATAAGCAAGGTAATTACATGACGGTATCACAATACACCAACAAGTTTAACGAATTGGGAAGATTCTACCCCGAGTTGATGAAGGTAGAAGAGAGGAAGATGGCCCTATACAAGGAAGGGTTATCGTATCGATACGATCGGCATGTTGGGTTTCACGACCAAGAACATGGCCGAGTTGTTGAATAAGGCCTTAGAGGTTGAGACATTCAGGAAGAAGGCCACCGTTGTTATCGGGAGCAAGAGGAATTTTGGAACAAGCCAGGGCAATAGCCGGGGAGCACCCAACAAAATTTCAAGAAGACAACGGCCCCTACAGCGAGTAAGCCACCCACCGGAGCACCTTTATGCTCTAAGTGCAACGAATCACTCGGGTGAGTGTAAGGCTAATACGGGGAGGTGCTACTACTCGTGTAGATTTAGGACATTTTGCCAAGATGTGTCCCACGAAGGGGAGTTCGAATATTCCGAAGCAAGGAAGTGGGAAAGGCGGCCCAAGTCGCCCGGTTCGAGTCTTTGCGGTGGATGCGAGATAGCGAGAACCGGACGATAATGTTATTTCGGGTACAATAATATTAGACAACTTAGCGATTACGGCGTTGTTTGATACGGGAGCGTCTAATACTTTTGTGTCAACTAAGATAGCTAAGAAGCTTAACTTGCCAATGGAACCTTTAAGAAATACTTTGGAGATAACAACACCTTTAGGGAAGGTGACTAAGGTAACCAAGTTGATACCCCGATAGAGGTTCGAGTTGGAAAGTATTGTTGCAAGAGTGACTTTACGGTTTTGGACTTTTCGAGATTTTGATGTGATTCTTGGAATAGATTGGCTATCCGAGAATTTCGTCCACTTGGATTGTAGAGAAAAGAGAGTGACCTTTAAGATACCGGGAAAATCGAGATAAGACTTATCAAGGTAACATTTACAAGCCTAGTAAGAAGCGTCACCCTATAATTTCGGCGGTTAAGGCTATAAGGGCTTGTCGAAAGGTTGTGAAGGCTACTTGTTGTACGCGATTGATGTGGAGCGAGGTAAAACCTAAGTTAGAGGAGACCCCTGTAGTCAAGGAATACCCCGAAGTGTTTCCAGAAGAGTTACCGGGAAACATGCCGGATAGAGAGATAGAATTCGAGATCAAGTTGATGCCAGGAGCGGCACCAGTTGCTAAGGCACCCTATAGAATGGCACCGGCTGAATTGAAGGAGTTGAAAGCACAGCTCAAGGATATGCTTGAGAGGAATATAATTCAGCCTAGTACTTCGCCTTGGGGAGCCCCAGTGTTGTTTGTTAAGAAGAAAGATGGTAGCATGAGGATGTGCATAGACTATCGAGCGTTGAATAATCGACCATCAAGAATAAATACCCTTTGCCGAGGATTGATGATTTGTTTAACCGGTTGCAAGGCAAGAGAGTGTTTTCTAAGATTGATCTTAGATCAGGATACCACCAGTTGAAGATCAAGGTAGCAGATATACCAAAGACAACTTTCAGTACGAGGTATGGACATTATGAGTTCTTAGTTATGCCTTTTGGACTCACTAATGCCCCATCTGCATTTATGGATTTAATGCGGCGTGTTTTCATGCCATACTTGGATAAGTTTGTGATAGTGTTCATAGATGACATCCTTGTATACTCCAAGGATGAGAAGGAACATGAAGAACACTTAAGGATAGTCTTTGGATACATTAAAGGAGAACCGGTTGTATGCCAAGTTCTCGAAGTGCGACTTTTGGTTGAATCAAGTGAGTTTCTTGGGTCATGTCATTTCGGAGATGGCATCAAGGTTGATCCCGTGAAGATTGAAGCGGTTGAGAAGTGGTCCGGACCGACTACCGTTTCGAGAGGTTAGAAGTTTTCTCGGTTTGGTCAAGCTATTATAGGAAGTTTGTACAAGACTTCTCAAAGATAGCTACACCACTTACCCGGCTCACTCAAAAGGATGTGAAGTTCGAGTGGACCGGTGAGTGTGAAGATGCTTTTCGGACGTTGAAAAAGAGGTTGACTACGGCCCCCGAGTTTTGGCGGTTCCGGAGATCTTTGATAATTATGATGTCTACACGGATGCTTCGGGACAAGGTTTAGGTTGTGTGTTGATGCGGGGAGGGAAGGTAATTGCTTATGCATCCCGACGAGTTGTAGGTGCATGAGAAGAATTACCCAACACATGACTTAGAGTTGGCGGCGGTAGTGTTTGCCCTAAAGACTTGGAGGCACTACCCGTATGGAGTTAAGGCCGGGATCTTCACCGATCACAAGAGTTTGAAGTATTTCTTTACCCAGGAAAATCTGAATATGAGACAAAGGAGATGGCTGGAGTTCGTAAAGGATTATGACTTGGAGATTCAGTATCATCCGGGTAAAGCAAATGTAGTGGCTGATGCCTTGAGCAGAAAACCAGTGTTTGCAGTATCGAGTGTTGAAGACGTTGCAGAAAGGTTAGATGGGTTGAGAATCCGAAGCTTTGATCGGATTGAAGACCGACGAGTTTATGGCACCATTGTTAGCAAGGTCGAGTTGATGGATGACATTCGGGAAAAGCAAGATGAAGACCCGGTGTTGGTTGACTTGAAGCGAGTTGCAAGGGAAAAGCCTACGGTTGGATATGTGTTAGATAAGAATGGCAATCTTTGGTACCGGGATCGTTTGTGTGTGCCTAAGGTTGGTGATTTAAGACAGAGAGTCATGGAAGAGGCACATAGGATTGCTTTCGCGGTTCATCCAGGAGCTACTAAAATGTACGAGAGACTTGAAGGAAAGGTTTTGGTGGCCCTCGATGAAACTGGAGATAGCCAAGTTCGTTGCAGAGTGTGATACTTGCCAGAAGGTTAAAGCGGAACATAGAAGACCGGGAGGAATGCTTAAGCCATTGGATATCCCGGAATGTAAGTGGGATAATATCACTATGGACTTTATCACCGGTTTACCTAAGACGAGAGGCGGTAATGATGCGATTTGGGTGATTGTGGATAGATTGACCAAATCCGCTCATTTCTTACCATATAAGGTCGATATGCCCTTGAAGAAAATGACGACACTATACTTGGATAATATAGTGAAGTTACACGGAGTACCTATCTCGATAGTTTTGGATCGTGATTCGAGGTTCGTCAGTCGGTTTTGGAAAAGTTTACAAGCAACTTTTGGTACCAAGTTGGATTTGAGTACGGCCTTTCATCCTCAGACAGATGGACAATCTGAGAGAACCATTCAAACACTTGAAGATATGTTGAGAGCTTGAGTGTTGGAAGTAGGTAGATCATGGGATGATTACCTACCGGTAGCGGAGTTTGCTTACAACAACGGTTATCATGCAAGTATTGGCATGCCACCGTTTGAAGCATTATATGGAAGAAGATGTAGAACACCGCCGTTTTGGGATGAAGTCGGGGAAAGACAAATCACCGGGCCGAATTGGTTGAGCAAGCTAAAGAAAGGGTTCAAATGGTCAAGAACAATCGAAGGCGGCTCAAGATAGACGAAGAGTTGGGCGGATGTTAGAAGGAGACCTCTTGAGTTTGAAGTTGGTGAAAGAGTTTACCTACGAGCTTCACCAATGAAGGGAGTGAAACGTTTTGGACAAAAAGGAAAGCTAAGCCCTAGGTACGTTGGACCTTTTGAGATTCTAGAAAGAATTGGACCTTTGGCTTACGGACTCAAGTTACCGAAATCCATGTCGAGAGTCCACAACGTGTTTCATGTCTCAATGTTAAAGAAGTGTTTGACCAAGACGGATATTGAGACTACTTGTTGATCCGGAGGGTCTCCGGGATAATCTTTCGTACGATGAGACACCGACCGAATTTTGGACCGGAAGGAAAAGATGATTAAGAGACGGTTGATTCATTTAGTTACGGTGCAATGGAGCAATCATTCACCGGATGAAGCTACTTGGGAAGTTGAGGACGATATGATCGGCGAGTTCCCGGATTTTATGGACTTACCGGGTATGTTTTAAGTTTCGAGGACGAAACTCCTTTAAGGGGGGAAGAATGTAATATTCCGATTTTCGGGAAAGGGCAGACGTGTCATTTTGCGAAAACGAAATATTGGGTTCGGTTCCTTTTATTCGGAGTTTAAGTATTTGTTAAATTATATATGTATATTTCGAAATATATATATGTATATAGTTAAGGAAGATAATAAGATCTTTAATCTTTTTTTGGGATTTATCTTATTATAAAGGAAGATAATAAGATCTTTATCCTTTTTTTTGGGATTTATCTTATTATAAAGGAAGATAATAAGATCTTTATCCTTTTTTTTGGGATTTATCTTATTATAAAGGAAGATAATAAGATCTCTATCTTTTTTTTGGGATTTTCTATTTAAGGAGAATAAATCCCCACAATTCTTATAACCTATTAGAAATCGATTTTTCTCCACCTCCATATACTCTCTCGCGTGTGTGAGCCAAAAAATTAGGGCCGAGAGTTTTTCAATCGGTCGTTAAAGCAATTCTTGACGGTTTTCGGATCGAGTAGAGCGCCGGAATCGTTGTGAAGAAGGCAACGTTTTGATTGCGTAAAGTTGAAGCTTTGATAAGAGAAAGATCGGTTTTAGCTCTTGTTTCTCGAGTTTTGTCTTTGTTGGAATAAGCTTGCTAAAGGTAAGAAGCTCTTCCTACAATCTAATTGTGGTTTATAGTAGAATAGATCATGTTTTGGATGCATATTGCATCAAGTTTTAAGCTTAGATGATGTTTAATGATTAAGTTTTGATTTGGATCTTAAAAGACATGTTTTTCTACCGTTTTTCTCGCTATAATTCTGTGCAAGATGTTTTGAAAACGAGTAGAGATCGTTAAGGGTTGAAAAACGGGTTCTAGGGCTTTTTCTCGCGTAGGATGTGTACGCATTGGCTAGCAATACGCCCGCATTCCCGATGCGGGATTGCTTACAATAAGTGCGGCGGGGATGCGCACGCATTCCGAGTAATGCGCACGCATTGCCCCGGTTTACTATGTAATGTTGTTTTAAGCTATGTTTTGAATTTTAAACCTTAATTCATGATTAAATAACATTAATTGAATATGAACAAGCCCCGATTGAGTTTCGATTCGTTCGGTTAAAACACCGAATGTACTCTTAAAGGGAGTTGAAGTTCGGATCCGTCGGAAGGGCATGAAAGGGCTTGTGCTTTGATGAACTAGGGTTCATCAATGTCGTGTAATTGATAGGATGTGATGTCTAGTTGTCTAAGTGAGGGAGTAGAGGCCGATAAGGGAGTATTATTCGAAAACACTTAGGTGACTAGTTAATTCACATTAATAATTACATAAGTGTAGTAAAAGCTAAAACGTCATCTATTCTTGGTTAGGCACCGATTCAAATCGGCGATGTGATACGTTCATAAAAGGTGGACAACGCTACGGCTCAAAAGGTTTGAAGGGTAGTGGAGGAAATCCATCGAACGTATATGCATACCGGGGAGATCCCGGGACTACCGGTGCTAATCACCGTAGTTGGCAAGTATATCTCGTGGTGGAATTTTCACCATGCATTGTGTCCTTGAGTAATGATGTAACAAAGATAAGCTAAGTTAGAAACGTATAGTCCCGACGTGTCGATGGGCATGTAGTGAACCCTAGATCGAGTCGGTCTCAGTAAGGCAAATCTTTTAATAATAAACCTTAATCATATTGTAGTTTCTACTTCTTACTTTGTACATTGTACTTACCTCAAATGCATGTTTATTTATGTGTTTGGGGGAGAGAAGACGAACAGGTAAATGATGAGTTCGAGGAGAACTTTGATGACGACGTTTGAGGATGCCGGAGTTGAAGACTTTGATTAATTATTATTCATTTCTTTATTTATTTCCTAGATTTGAATTATTATTGGATTTTGTAGTTTACTTTTAGTACTTTGGAATTCGTACTGTTTTGGGATTCGTTGGTTTTGTTTCGGATGTAATAACTTTACATTTCCTTCTCTAGTTCTTGAATTTCTATTCTGAGATGTTTGAAAAAAAATACCCGAGTCTTTTTAGCTTCCGTTTGCTTTTATTTGATACGACGTAGTAGAGGCTTACGTGTAATATTATTTATTTAATATTATGCGTGCCGAACGTTTCGATTTCCGGATAAGGACTCGGTGTCCGGGAACGGGGCGTTACATAAACATCTCATTTTGTATCCACTTATTTAGAAAGCTTTCTATCATGAGGGCCCAGCGCTAATTGATTTACATCGATATTTTGCAATTTTGATTTTTTGTAAGCGCGACTTTTAAAGGGTAAATTCAAAATATATACATTTGAATAAAAATTGTTTTTGTTGTGTTCCCTTATTTTTATTTATTACAATCATAACCTATCAAAATACTCAGTAGGCCGGGCTATTTGGTCTTTAGGCTGCGATATATTGTAATGAGGCCGTGCTATTATTCAATAAGACCAAACTAAAATAACGTCCCGAGAAAATTGGTTCACTCGGCCGGGCTAAAATTCTTGTGCTTTTTTTTATTTTAATTTTTACAAAACAATATTTTGCTTATTTCATACCCAGAAAAAAAAAAAAAAAAAGAAGAAAAAAAAATCCCAACACTTTTTCCCTGCAAAACCCATTTCCCCTCCATCGTCTTCTTCTTCCACCACCCTACCCCCTCCCCCACCTCCCTGCTCACGTTTAATTTTTGGGCTGCACTTTTAGCAAAATACTCACTGCCAATCCCGTCTTCCATGCCCGTACGAAGCATATTGAGATTGATTTCCACCATGTTCGCGAGCTCGTGGCTTCTCGTAATCTTAATGTTGCATTGATCTCCTCCAACGATCAGTTGGCGGATGCCTTAACCGAGCCGCTTAGTCATGTTCGTTTCCATGATCTCAAGACCAATCTCAAGACCACTCCGTTCCCGAGGGGTTGCGGGGGCGTATTGCATAATCGAATGACTTTGGTTCCAAGTAGCCGCACCTATTAGGGTTTTGTATTATATATTTTATGTATCCGTCTTTACCCCTATTGTATCATTATATAAACAGCTCTTGTACACAGTTATCAATCAATGAAAACCATGATTATTATTATTGTTAATACTACGGATGCTATTGAAGTTATAGTTTATAAGTATGTTTTTTCAAGGAAAAAAATTCTATGTAAAACGACTGATTCGGCGACTTCGCCGAAGGCCCAAAAATTTCCAGGACCGGCCCTGAATGCAATGATACGTGTCATTCATTTTCCCTTATTGTTAAGACATTTGCCCTAAATGCAATTATATATATATATACATATATATACACACACACACACACACACATATATATATATATATATATATATATATATATATATATATATATATATATATATATATATATATATATATATATATATATAGTTAAAGATCCGTGCTATGCACAGGATAGATGATATGCATTGGTAAAATAATTAATGAACAAATAGTTTATACGAATAAAAATAATATTAAGTATAAATGCAATGATGCAATCGAATAGCATATTTATCTAATATAATTTTTTTTATGAAGTTTGCCATGTATTGAAGTTTAAATGATAAACTAAGGGATACAAGTCTAAGTTTTGATCCAAAGGAAAAGTAACATATATATGTAACGACGCACCCGCCACCTTCACACCAACCCCAACCCTCTCGATTTATTTTTATAAAAACAATCATAAGTTGCCTTTAACCCCGCACTTCATTCGCCTCAACTCCCACCCCATTTATCCCTCAACCCTGCATTCCATTCGCCTGAATTCCCACGTCATTTATTCATCAACCCCCTACTTAGTTCGCTCTAGCTTATCTACAACCCCCACCCCTAACTTATCCACACCATAAAGCTACACATTGAAAATTGTGTGTTTGTTATAATAGGTATTAGGAAGTTTTTAATGTTTGTTAGCATTAAATTTGTAAAATTTATGAGGATTAAGGTGAAATGCAACAAATTGGTTGATGTATTTTGATTAAGAAATGTTAGCTAGGTTTAAATGTGTTATAAAAAGATTCGGATTTCGTTTTGTTTTTTAGGCAAATTATGATAGGGAGACAAATCATATCTCAAGAATAATGGAATCCACGATAAAGAAGTATTTATGTACAAATAACATAAATAATCGAACCTAAAAATACACATTGCTTTCAAATATACCTTAATCGTTTGCATTTTATCTTAAATTATTCATGTCTATAATATTGATAATGTAAAAGTAAAAATACATGTATTTTATGGTATTTACCAAAAATATCAACATATATCACAGGGACGGACCCAGCATGAAAGAGGGGTGCATGGCCCCCATTTAAATTTCCGGGCGAAATTACTAATATACCCCTCCAAGAATATTAATTAAAACTATGTATGTATATCTTTTAAGACAATCTTTTGTGCAGTTATCTATTTAGTTCAAATGGTTAGAAGCTATATTAATTATCCTAAGGTCATAGGTTTGAATCTTGGTTGTGGAATTTTTATTTCACCTTTTTTTTTTGTTTGAAATTTGGCCCCGCTGAAAAAATTTCCTAGGTCCGTCAGTGATATATCATAACAATATAATTTTGACGTATCAACAATTGTTAGTTCATGTTGATTGACCTGTAATATTAAAATAAATGAGAGATTACAAAATAAAAAACACAAAGATATGGAAAAACCATATGAACATTTGGAAGGAACCCTAAAAAAGCATTAGGAAGTAGAACCTCTATTGCATTATTAGGTAGAAAAGAACCATAATGCAAGAAGTTAGGTTGCTTAAATTTCTATTTAAAAAAATTAGTGGACTACTTACTATCTCCTCTAGACCATCCTCATGTTCATACTATCAAGATAATAACCCGAACACGGTAACGGTTCATCTCCAAGCATTTCGGATTGAGTTGCATTCGATGAAAATATCACTTTCAAATCATCCATTGAAACTCCACGTTCCTTCTTTCCTTACCTAAAACTATTTTATCAAACGACCATCTGCAGTTTATTTGAAATGCAGATTGACATTAAAATTTTCCATAATGCCTCCCATGTGTGATTGTGATAATCGCCTATATGCGAACAACCATCCACCTTAACAGTTAAGGGCTCTTGAGTTCCCGGCTCTTGTTGAAAACGATCCGATATTCATATCTTGGTACTAACAATGTGTTTATCACCGATTTGACGATTGATTGTCAGGATTCAAGACCATCATTTCCAAACTCACATCTGCAGTATAATTGGATACGTTCTTAGTATATGTTGCAGGTTGAATTTGAATTCAAGGAGAACAATCACCAACGGTTGGAAGAAATGAAAGTTTATAGGTGACAACATACTTGGGATTATCTGACATGACGATGACGAATCATTGAACCAAGCAAGAAAATTAAGGCAAAAATGTGAAAACAAAAAGCCCCAAAAAACAAAAAAAACCGAAGCTGCAATAGCTTATAGCCTTGACAATCTGATGCAGGGGCAAATTCGAATTCAAATGCAATATATTGATCTCTTTGTTCATTTACCTGACGAAGCACGTCACGAATAATTGATTGAAGATCAAGACTTTGGGTGACAACAAAAACAACATCTTCATCATAAAAAAAATTGTGTCAGGGGAAAAGTGTGATAACTCATATTATATCTGTAAAATATAGAAATAATAACATGGTATAAGAAAATGGGTAAGTTGAAAGAGAAGACGAAGAAACAAATTTACCGTGGATCAAATGTTAAAATCCGCCTTCTGGAAAACCTTTCTCACGATACGATCCTTTTCACGCCTCATTATAGGGATTCTGCACTACAACATCAAAACTATTGAATTAATGAAGGATCACAATTCACACAACCCATTAGAATAATAACAACAAAAAATCAACCGTAATAAGTAGTTAAGTGATAATTAGCTCCAAAAACGATGAAGAAGCAACACATTATAAGGCTCAATCCAAGCTAAAGCAAACACTATTGCACCTGTTATGGACCACAGCCGCATCAAATAAAATTCCAAGCATTAAAAATAGCCTGCAGTGATAAGCATCCATTCAATTAAAAAAAATCAATTAGGCACTAAAATTCTAGACAAAAATTTCTTCAAAATGTACCGTTAATGCATATTTCAATTATATTTTTTTAAGAAAATCGTTTAACCTATATGCGCAAGGATCCTCATTAACGCATAAAGAAAAAAAAAAAGAAAAAAAATCTACATGAAAATGGTGCTTGTCGACTATTCCTGAGATGCTTTCTTCGATTGAAATAATGTAGGTGTAGTATTTGGATGTAGATAGATTAGTGATGGTTAAGATATGATGTGATTTGGGTTAAACAGATTTAGGTATAAAAATAGAAATTTTTATTATTTGAAACGTAGTAGAAACTTGTAGGGGAAGGAGTTTTAGGAATCTGTACACTGCGATTATTACGAGATGGAGTTTGTTGCAATATCGGCTTGGCCGTGGGCGAGAGACTGAGTAGAAACGGGTTATGTGGGTAGTTTGTTTCTCATGATTTGCAGGATCCTTTGAGATTTTGTTTTGTATTATTTTATTTAAGATTTCTGTTTTTTACGGGTTTGGAGCGGGTCAATCGGGTAATTGGGTTAAATCCCTTCCCCTATATATTATACTAGCAAAAAACCTGTGCCATGCATGGGATGGTGTAAAACTTATAAATGAATTTTGTATATTGTAAATGTATACATTAAACAAAATGTTTTGATTTATTATCAAGAAAGACATTTAATACATTGTATGTAGTCATTACGATTTTATGTGCGAATACGACACGCCTTTGAATTACGTGTTATTTCTTACATCCCATTTGCATTTCATGTTGTGTATACAACATAATTTCACTATACCGTGTATTATGCCTTTGCATTACGTGTTATTTCATGTTGTATATAAAAAACGTCTTCAAGTTCAACACAGTTTCAAATTAAATTATTGATTGAAAAAAAATTATAAAAAAAAACTGAATGAATGTTCAAGAATGACATTTCTCTTTAACCAAAATAAAACAATAAAACAAAGGCATTTCCCTTGACATGTTTTTTTTTAAATAGCAAGGTATGTGTTATTCCAGACGGTCAATCCAAACACAATCGAAAATCATTATAATCTGCCACAATGACATATCAGAAGGACAAAAACACCTAATGTTTCAGCACATTCATACTAAAATATAACAAAATGAAAGAATATGTTACAAAACATCTCAACATGCTATATTGCACTTCACCAATAATTAGTCTACTACACTCTTGCTCATATGAAACATGAAGTAGTAAATCTTATATAAAAGAAACTATTAAAGTCATACTTGTCCTTTTCTTCTAGAAGGTGATATATTTGTTGAACCTGAGGAAGAACATCATGCAATAAAATTTAATACAATAAAATTCTGAGTTATGCAGAAAATATCAATAAAATATGAAAAAATGACAAAACAAAGCATGAAAGTACACGTGTTATAAGCTAAAATGAATGTAACCAATCACATGGCCGGCCCTATGCTAAGGCCACTGAGACCCGGGTGTTAAGCCCAACGGTGTCGGGGGCCCAACGTTACATGTTTCGCTAAAAGAAAAAAAAATCGTGTAGATTTAATTTGATCCAACCTAATATAATATGTTAATTTTCTTTTCTGATAAAGGCCCAAATTTTTTTTTACTCCAATCGATAAACGTCCAAATAAAAAAATTTACTTGGCCGCAAAAAAAAAGACATACAAACAAGTTTTATTAATTTTTTGCATTTAAGGATGTTAAAAACGCGATAAATGTTGGAAAAAATGTAGTACTTAGGATTTGACAGAGAATTAGAAACTCCAAGGCACATTATTAACGTTGTCTTTTAAGAGATGTTTCGTCCCACACGATTTGTCACTAAGAGATCAAATGAAAATCCCTTCCAGGATACAATAGGGGTGATTGATTCAAACAGTGACTTGTTTGAATCAAACTCGAGGACAATCAAAGTTTTTCTGATGATGTTGTCAAACTTATGAATTTTCGTCTGCATACTTATGCCTTTTATAGGTTGCAAGTACCCCATAAACGAATGGAGGTACTCCTTGCACGAAAGGTAGGGTTCTCACTGTTCACCGGATGAAAGCATGCAACCCTTACACGAAAGGCCCAATTCGGGGGGCATGGTCTTAAGCCCAACAAAAGCGAGGGCCGGCCCTAACCAATCAAATCGTATAATAACAATGACGTTTTCAACAAAATGAATATTGTTCCAATTTTTTTTCCCAAAAATTAATGGGAATAAAAAATATGTTGTATTAAAAATATTACTCCTACAATTCGGCACCACATTTATTGGAGCAATTTTGGTATTGTGTAATTAATGTGGTGGTGAAGGAAAAAAAACCCACATGTAAAAAAAGAATTTGAGTTGGAGGATATTATGTATTTAATGAAAATCATTTAAAAATACAAAAACAAAAATCATCAAAATCTTTGGTTAATTATTGTTATAAAAAACGAAAATCAATTAAAATATTTGATTTATTATTGATTATTAAATAAAAATCCGTAAATCGATATACAAAAAAGAAAAAAAAAACAAAAATAATTGGTTAATTATTGATATTAAAAATACAATAACGAAATATCAATTAATATTTTTGATTCATTATTAATTAAATCAATTAAAACCTATATTACATAAAACCAAAAATGAAAATGAAAATCAATGAAAAATACAAAAAAGAAAATTAATTAAAAATAGAAAAAATGAATCATCAAAATATTTGATTGAGTATTGATTATTAAATTAGAAACACTAAATAAAACATAAAAATTGTCAAATTAAAAACTAATATAAAATAAAACCGAAAATGAAAAACGAAAATAAAAGGTAATTGAAAAATACAAAAAAAAAATATAATCAATTAAAAATAAATGAATCAAAGTGGACATCAAATCATTTAGATTAATTAAACAAATCTAAGGAGATGTGAAAATCACGCACCGGCAAAAATATTGTTTCATTGATTTTATTCGAACACAGGGTCTGTTTTTCTCGAACCCCTCACGCTCATTTACCACCATCTGCCCAAAATGCCTGAATCTCTGTAAAATGGACAACAAAAACACCTTCAATAACATTTTAAAATTCCTTATTGGCATATTTTAAAAAGAATAAACTCACATCGGTTGAAAGGAATTTATAGAATTCAATTAAATATAGAGAATAAAAACAATGACCGTGGAACCAAAAATCCAAAATGAAAAGGCGAAAGAAATCATACCGAAAGTCCTGTTCAATCTCCACTCAGATATAAAATGTCCACGGATGGAGATGATTAATGTGGTGATAATTGTTGTAGGAGTTGAAATTTGTTCATAAAAAACCCAGGCCTAAAAAAAGAATTTGAGTTGGATGTTATGCTGTCAACATTTTTCATTTTAAATTTAAAAATAAAAAAGCCACCACGAAAATTACACGTACAATTTGGCATCACATTTATTGGAGCAATTTCGATATTGTGTAATTAATGGTGGTGAAGGAAAAAAAAAACCCACATTTAAAAAACGAATTTGTGTTGGACGATATTATGTATTTAATGAAAATCAATTAAAAATACAAAAACCAAAAACATCAAAATCCTTGGTTAATTATTGTATATCCTTGGTTAATTATTGTATATAAAGAAGAAACAAAATTCGAACTAAATACTGAATATGCTACAAACGAAATGTTGGATTTTACTACTTTGTAGGTATATTTTGAGGCGATCAATGAATTGAATTTTGTATCAACGGATTTTAAAAACGCGATATTCAAATAATATTTTGTAAGTATGTTTTTTGAGAAAGAATTCGATCTAAAAGGACTGATTCAATGACTTCGCCGAAGGCCCAAAATTTCCAGGACCGGCACTGATTTCGATACACCTGAAATAAATCTCTTATGCCAATGTTTATGACATGATTCATAGTATTTTGATTTGTCGATTATCTTCATCATTCCGCTACAAAGACCGTTACTTATTTCTGTTTTTATATTAACTAGTAAAATACACGTGCATTGCACGTGATGTGCATTTAATATATGATATTGTACACTAATCAAGCAAGCAATAATAAACAATTAATTAATTCATTAATTTGTTTAAAAGTGTAAATCAAATCAATTCAAATGGAAAAAAGAAACATATCAAATCAAATGTAAATAATAATAATTAAACAAATCTAAAGCACTTAGTCCTTTCTTGTTTGATTTTTGTTAACCTAATTTTTCTCTTAATAGTTCCAATTGGCTCATCATCATGGATATAAATTGGGCTTGTGTAATCCTTTTTCATAACTAATTTGTGTGGAGGCAAGCCGTTTGGTGTCAAAGAATTGACGAATTCTTCTTGATAATAGTCGTTAGTTTCATTAGTAGCTTGGTAAAAGCTAGTGAAACAATTGTCTTCCCCTGGAAAGATCGATATCAATTTGTTATTTATCAACATGTTCGTTTCTCGCTTCTAGTATTGTCCGACTTGTTATATATTCTGCTGAACGTGCCTTCTCTTTTAAAGAAGGGAATATACAATTGATAAAATGATTTTCTGAATGCTCATCATCATTCTCATGATATTCCATGACCATTTCTTCAGGTAATATTTCCTTCAGAGTTTGTTACTTCTTCTCCACACCCAACCTTTAATAAGAATTCAATGAATTGTATATCTCCTCTTGCTCTCGTATTTTTTGTTAGTGACAGTTTCTTCATTATTGGCCATAAATATGACTTCACCAAACTTGCCTCTATTGTCCGTAGCATTGTGCGTTTCGGTAAAATATGAAGTACTTGCCTAAAATAACCTCCGAATACAATCACCTTACCACCAAATACGATAGAATTCTTCGTGATGTCCTTTAAGCTTCTCTCTATTGTTTCAATTGCCTATTTTTTTGCCATTGGTGATTTATCCAATATGATTAGGCATGCTCTCCTTAGTAATTCAACATTTCCATTTTGTTGTGATATATTGTACATGGTTGTTTCACTTGCATTAATTGGAATTTTATAATGCGAGTGAGCTGTTCGTCCACCAGGAAATATTCCAGCTCCAGCTCCCGATGTAGTTGTCGCAATAGCTATCTTAGGACTTCTTCTTAGATTTGCTGGCAATGTTCTATATAAATATGTTTTTGTTCCACCAGGTCCATCAATAAAAAACATAGCACTTTGTTCATTATCTACTTTATCAAGTATATTTTGAAAAATACTTCTTTGGTCGGAGTTTAGTGATAGCTCTGCATTGTCATCCTCTTGAGGAATCACTATATGATAATTCATCACAAATTTCTCTAGGTAGAGTTTCTGTAATATTGTTTCCATCTTCATTCACACTTGGTATATCATAACACGACAAATTATTACACGTACATGGCATGTCATATTATGCACTGTAAAGTTTTGTCCATGATTAAAGTTGTTTAGGTTTTAGAGTCACGCATGAAATCTTCTGACATTAGTTCCCAATATGTATCCCACAATTCCCGGACATTTGTTGGCTCACAGTAAAATAAAAGAGTAGCAAACAATCTTCTTAATGATTACGGCATCTGAAAGGCGATGGCTTCATTCAAGCATTCTGAGATACTCTTATCCGATTTTAATAACCCTTTTTTTTTTGCAGCTTCTTTAAAATTGTTATATTTATGGCTATTCACCGTTAATAAATCATCAAATGATGTTGGTCGTCTAACATGATTAAGTAGCAATTTGAGATAGTATCTTTCTCCTTTCCACCGGATTCGCACAATATATATTTCCTCTATTTCCAAATTTTTTGTGCACTATTCTATATGAAAATTTCTAAAATTTCATTATACAAACATGTTCTAGCCTTTTCATTGAAGTGATTAAGAGTGAAAAATTCCGTCATCATCTTTTTAGAGGCAAATTCATTTTGAATGAGATCTTCAAGATTTTGATTGATGGTTGATGTCTCTTTCACCATGTTGTTTCCAGATTTTCAATAGCTATCGAGAGACAAGTTGTTTGTGTTATTGTTCATAAGTTTTCATATTTCTGATTGCTATCGAGAGTATTTGTTATTTTATGTTTCTAATAATAATATTGTGCTACCGAAGAATTCATAAATTGCAATCTTTAGGCCATGAATCATGTAGTTTCAATCTTTTCAATTGCTAATTTGTTTGCAAAATGCACGTGCTGTGTAATAATTTGTTTCCATGGCATTTTTTTCGCGGTGGTTAATTAAATCAAAGATTTTTTTAATATTGTTGTTTTAATATTTTTATTTCGTATTTCTATTTTAGGATTTTTATATATAATGAATCAAGTATATTGTTTAATTTTTATATTTTTATATTTTTGTTGTTTAATTATTTAGTATTTATTGATTGTTTATCGGTTTTTTGGTTATAGTTTAATTATCTTACGGTTATATTTTTAATTGATTTTGAATCAAGAACCTTCTTTGATTTTGTTTGGATTCTTCTTTATATTTTATATTTGTAATCAAGATGCACATTTTTATAGATTCTTTTTTATAATTTATATTTTATATTATATATTTTATATTTCATTTTTTACAATTTGATTTGATTAAATGAATTCATTTCGTTTTGATTATTTCTGGATTCTTTTTATATTTTATATTATGTTTTTTACAATTTGATTAAATGAAATATGTGTTATTGTTCAAAACGACCAATCAGAGACTTAATTAGGCATTTAGGATACCCAAAAAATAACATTGATTATAAGGACAGAAATACACCTGTTGGACAAAATTAACCTTATTATCATTTCCTTAAGCCTTTCCCTCCTCTTTATGCTATCGGCCTGCATCAGCGCCCAAAGAGATAAGAGAAATTTGATCTTCCGTTATAATTTTCACTTGAAAATCAGTAGTAGCTTGAAGTCCCCGAGGAATCAATTTGCAGCTTTCGTTGAAGCATCAGCATTACCTTCAAAATTCAATGAACAAGAATTAGTAGGAAGAACTGACAATGGTGCTGGTAGCAGCGACGAGATGACTGAAAAAAGGTCGGGAACAAGTGCAACATGGAGCCCATTGTTGAAGGTTCGTGATGAGAAGAGAAAAAGGGATTATGACAGGCTTCATAATTATCCTGCTTGGGCCAAGTTAGCTCCTCTCTTTGGTTCATTTCATTTTTCAAGAATTACATTTTGTAATCTAGTAAATTAGGTTCCAGGTACTATGTTTGATTTTTAGTTTTCTCTTCTTTATTTTATTGATATCTTAAATTTGTTCATGGTACTTAAGGGGTCTAGGAAATGATTGCGCGTTAGAACATGGGAAGTGGATTACTTTCAGCTAATTTCACATAATATAGGATCACGGCTTATGGATACCATGTGACGCCCCGATTTTCGAATACCGAGTCCTTATTCGTAAATCGAACGCCCGGCACGTATATAATTAAATTTTTAATTATATTATACACGTAAGCCTCTAGAAGTCATCACAGAGAACATAGCGGAAGATAAAAAAAAAACTCGGAATTTAAAACTGTTACATCCAAGTGTAGAATAGGAAATTCAAATGTTGCCCATACAACATCTAATCCAAGATAGAACAGAAAACTCCAAAAAGGAAAAGTCTAAGTTTTTAATCCAGCTATTACCAAAAAAAAACCATTAGAGTCTAATCCAAAGTCTAACATAGCTAGATAATGACAAAAGATAAAGATAAATAATAAATCTTCATGATGGCACGAGGTCACTCCTCGTAGTACTCGTACTCATCATCTTCACCTGAATCACCTTCTCGGGGTGGGAAAACAACATAATAACGGGGTAAGTACAAACGTACTTAGTAAAGGGTAGAAGCACCATATCAACATCATCAACAACACGATAAACATCAAACAGAAGATCAAGTATGTTTCACTCGCTCACCACACTCTACTAGTTCAACTAGTAGACTCGAAGAAAACAAAGACATTTGTTACATGTTGACCAAGGGTACTAAGCGGAATGAGAACGTGCATCCGAACACATTCAACACCATCAAGTGGCATGATGTCAAGATCATGTGGAAGCATTGCACAAAACTTGGATTCAGAGCCATTTCGTATGGCAATGATTCCATGTTGCGGGGTTGAAACGTACCTCACCATAGATCAACACGTTTTAGCTTTTAGACACATCAAGTACTTATATAAGTGGTTAAACATTCACCAGTAGGTTACACATAAAAGGCTTCTTAAGGACTCTAAACCCTAGACGACCTTAGATCATAGCTTAGCACATTGCACAGAAATGTTGGGTACTAAGCCAACATCCACAAGAATAAGAGATAAGGTTTCCAATGCTCCCGAGTTTTCTCCCTGCAGAGGGTCTCTACAAGGTGCTGAGCCAAAGCCACCAGAAACCATAACCTTAACTTGTCACATAACATCGACGACACTGAACTCAAGTCAACGTCACATAAAGCCAACACAAATGTTCCAATGCTCCCATGAATTATGGTGCGGAGTCAAAGCCACTAGAACACTCACATTACACTTTACAACACTCCATATAAAAAGCTTCACACAAGTATCAAAGACGATACTCCTTGCAATTACATTATAGATGGGTTATAATATAATAACGAGAGAGAAAAACTTTTTGGTCATTGAAGGAAAAGTAAACTAAAATGAAATATGACTATAAAATATTATATAAAGTAAATAATGTCTTAATAGACAAAAGGAAGGTAACCTGCATGCTTCTTTTGTTTTGTTGGGCAAACACAAAAGAGATAAATATTATTATAACAATTGTTGACCAACTTTAAGAAAGAAAAAGGGAAGAACTCGGCAGCTCTACACTAATGCTGCAAAAGAAATTTGGTCCAAGACCTGGGAAAAAGTATTTGTTCCATTAAACTATATATATTGCTTTAATGACTTACTTAAAGAAAATATATTTTTAATTCAAAATCATGGTGTTCTTCAGTACTTCAAACACTAAAACAATTTCAAAATCAAAACTTTTATTACCAAACTCTAAATCCAACATCCTAAGGATATAAGAACATAAAATTAAGCATAATAACATTTAAAGATATGGTTGAACACCCCCTTACCTTAGTTTGTCTTCAAATCTAGATCTAGAAAACTTTGAGCTCTTAAATCCACCAAGATGATTCCTTAGCTAGCTTCCTAGTAATCAAAACGAAGATTAAGATGTAAGGATTCATTCTAAAAGCTTGAGGGCTCAAGAAACAACCAAGAACAACACTAGATTTGGGTAAAAACGTCCGGATCTAAAACGGGTCTTTGGGGCACTTACTTGATCACGAATTTTCTTGGATAGATACGTAGCCTTCGTCCTCGTGATCGTTTTGATATGAAGATCCTAAAAATCCAACGGTTAGATCTCCGGTAAAATTGAATCTTCAAGAGGGAGCTTTCATGGCTTCTCCTCTCTCTTTCTCTTGATTTAAAAGTGTAGGAAGAATAAAGGGGTTTTAGGGGTCTTAGGGTTCAAGTTTGGGTATTTATAGGGAGTTGAATTTTTCCCAAAATACCCTTACTAATACCATTCCTTCAACACCCATTTCACACTTAAAAAACTAAAGGGAAAGGTAAATGATAAATCCCGAACCCACGAAAAGACTCTTTTACCCTTTCGTGAATTTTCGGGACATCACATACCATCTTGGAGATCTTGATTTTGTTTTCTTTCTGCTGCATGAATTTGGGGAGAGTGCCTCTGATAAATGGACCAAGGCTGCAATGGCTGATATCTTGGGGTCACAAAGTAGCCTGCTAAAGTACAAAGCTGCTGCTTTTAGAGGTTGAGCATTTCTCCTTCTTTCAATTTGAAGTCACATCTTATAGTATATTGGAGTCACAGCTTACCTTTAGTCTTTTTGTTGGATATTGTTCTTAGCAGCTAGTAATGCTCAGTGTTTTAGCTACAATTTGTTGTAGTCCACTGTTTTTTTTTATTAGAGTTTGGGATTTGCAAAAAATAAAAATAAAAAATAATTGTGTCGTCACTCCGTGTGTAGTGTCATTTATGGTGTTACTTCAAGGACTGCAACTTGTTATTTATGTCATTTAAGTGTTTGGATCTTGTTCCCGGGCTATAAGTCCTTTCAATTGTAGGACATCTATTGCTCATTTATATTCTCCAGATGTCGTGGTTAGTAGCCCTTTGGCTGCAATTAATACACTTGGACTGGATAGTCTTTTGGCCATGGTTCAGGGCATGGTTGAAATAGTAGCCCATGAATAGGATGTAACTGCATATACAATTGATGCATTGTTTGTAGATTTTTATTTCAGTACTGAACACTTTTTTTGCATGTAAATGTGTGTGGAAGATTGTTTTTTGCCGTGAAAATGTGTGAGGAAGATTGTTTTTGGCCATGGAAAGTTAATACATATTGCTTATATTGATATGTTATTATTTTGATGATGCACATGTTGAACTCTGTTGTATTTTTTGCTAGCTACGATTGCATTGTCACTTCATTATAGAATTGATGTAGTGATGTTGATGTCACTTATATAGATTGATACAAAAATTTGGTAATTTTGTAAAATAAGTGTAGTGTAATTCATATTAGGGGTGTAATCGAGACGAGCCGAGTCAATACTCCCTAGAGCTCGAGCTCGACTAAAAAAGATTTGGTTAGATCGAGCCATAAAATGGCAAGATTGAACTCGACTCACTAAGTACTCGATATACCTCAACTCGGCTCGTAAGCTTGATTATTTTCTTAGAATTCATTAATTTTTTAACAAAATATAACAAGATCGAGCTCGACTCGTCTAATACTCCACTCGAATAATACATTTTGAATTACAAGAAAAAATATTTATTAAAAATTAAATAAATATAATTGTTTAATGAAGCTCTATTAGCTCACGAGGTACTCGATTGCTATATTTTAAAACTCGAGATCCGCTCGGATAATTATTTGAGTAGATCGACTCGAGTTCGAACTCAAAAAAACCGAATCGAGTTAAACTCTTTTGCGAGTTGAGTACAAGTAGTTCACGAGTAGCCCGGCTCACTTACAACCCTAATTCACATGTCACTTTATCATCAAATGTCACTGCATCGTCAAATGTCACTTCATCGTCACATGTCCCTTCATCTTCACATGTCACTGCATCGCATCGATTTTATGAAGAAAAATTCGATTTTTAGAAAATAATGTTGTATGATAAAAAAATCATATGTCACTACTAAAATCGTTGCAAATGTTCTTGTCAATGCATGGCGGTTGTCACTGCATCGCAGTGGTCAATGCATCACGGTGGTCACTACATTGGGAGTGGTCACTACATCGCAGTGGTCAATGCATCATGGTAGTCACTGCATCGCGGTGGTCAATACATCGCGGTGGTCACTGCATCGCGATGGTCTCGGCATCATGGTGGTCAATGCATCACGGTGGTCACTGCATCGGGGTGGTCAATGCATCGCGGTGGTCACTGCATCGTGATGGTCACTACATCGGGGGTGGTGACTACGTCAGGGGTGGTGACTACGTCGGGGGTGGTTAATACATCGCGGTGGTTAGTGCATTGCGGTGGTCACTGCATCGTAGAGGTCAATGAATCGTGGTGGTCACTGCATTAGGGTGGTCACTGCATCACGTTGGCCACTACATCGGGGTGGTCAGTGCATCACAGTGGTCACTTCATCGCGATTGTCAGTGCATCGCGGTGGTCACTTCATTGCGGTGTCTCAATAAATAGCGGTGGTGAATGCATCGTGCCAATTTTTATGAATAAAATTTCAATTTTCAGCAATTAAGTCGAAACAATGAAAAGTTGAAATGGTCCTATTTGCCTAATTAAGTTGATTTTGTGTCATTTTGGCCCCTTCCCCCTTTTTTATATTTTAATTTAAGTATTTCAATTATTGTTATTATTTAAAGTAGGGAGAAACACTTTCTGGGAAAACACAATCACACTTTTATAATAGTAGAGATTACATAATGTTACGTGTTTGAGGCATTACTAGAAGCCAAATTTTCCAACATCAACTATGGCATACTTATCCTAAATTTTTAGACATTACAACGTACAACGAAATTCTCAGTGCACATTCCTCATGATCATGGCATAAGAACACACAGTATACACAGTTTAGCATTCAGAGAGCATATGAACATGGTAGCTATCAGGATTCAGGATGATCCGTGAAGTTTTGATACAGATGCATTGATGCCACAATAGGAAAAAGATTACAGAACCTTTTGGTGAATTAACGAAACCGATAACATAGTATACAACATTAAGTATAATGGAAACTTCCTTATAACGATAACAAAAGTGAAAGTTTGATTGACCAATAATCCCCATAATGAATTTAAGATCTTGGTCGTCTCTGATAATTTCTTGGGCTATTTATCACGACGGTTTCATCAAGTAGGTTTACTATAAGCACTTCATTGTCTCTGACGCATGTCTAGATTTTCAAGTTTATTGTTTCCCATTTAGGTGCTATAGCGTAAAACCATGATGTAGGAAATGAATCCCACCGGGCTTAGATGAGAGCCGTTGTATCAAAGAAGGCCATTGGAAATCCTTAGTCGTGAGGCTTTGGAAAAGAAAATAGAGATCTTTCTAAGTGGACAAGTAGCTGATAAGCTTTTTAAAAGATGAACAGCTGATACAGGAAAGCTAATAAGGTTATGGTAAATCTGTGTTCCGGAACTAGCCATACATCCTTCAAGACCATCCACAAAATCTGTGTTTCATCCCTTTCTGGAGACGAATGTTGCCATATCCACCTTAAAAGCATATTTGACGACTCTTAGTGAACATAAAAACAAATATCAGTATTAATACCACATCTAAAAAGATAAATTTAATAAACATGAGTGGGGAATCTCATAAACTCAGTCTGATTATCACCTAAAAATGTCGTCTTTGCATATACTTTGAAACGACTTGCAAAAAGAAAAACCTTGAAAAACCAAGAATCTACCATTCAAACTTTGTTACTTTTTTCAATCCAGAAGAGAAGTAAAGTATATGCTTCATGGATTATTACTCATATGACAACCACAGATTAAAGAACTGCGTAGGTTTGGTATTCATATTGGCAATGCAAGTTAAGGGCTCCAGTATTGATTTAATTTCATGTGTTCCTTCTAATATTTCACCAAAAATGATATTATTAATTTTTTTTATTTTTTACACAAGTCATAGAGCTCTGAATCTGAGTGGAAATAACTACTAATACAACATAAAGAAGGGAAAAACTATGTAAAATACCTAGGCATATCGGTACAAAATGATATGCCACAAAACGATCTTTTTACACTTGAAAACTATATGTGGAAACTATGTATAACATGGATCATCCTTTGCAATCTATCCAATGTACTCAATCTTTCCTCTAGTATTAGCATATGCATGTATTTCTTAATGAAATAGTTCCACAATTTGCAAGAACAAGCACAAAATGAACACGGCTAAAAAAGTGACAAAAACAACAGTGTCTAAGTTTTTTCATAAACAAACATATAATGAGGTATGTGGTGTGGGTGCGAACGTACTCAATTTTATCAAGGCACAAAAGCTTTTAATCTTCAGCCTAACCGAATAAACTGTGAGATTTTTAAAACAACCAAATTTAAGTTGTATCAAAATATCCACTGTCCAGAAGTTCTACAATCAAGCATGTCAACTTTCACTTGTCTTCATTACAACATGCCAAAAAACAAAACAAAAGAACCACGATGCATAGTTAGCCTATCCTATATCTTTTCTATCAAGTCATTGTTATTTGAACTAGAGGTAACCGAAGAACTAACATTTAGTTTGAAGAATTATATTAACTACTATGTTAATTAAGTTTTTATTACCTAAGGCTTTGTCAGCCATGTTAATTCTCATTTTCAGCATGATTTCCCATTATTAGAGTAGTTATCTTTGGTTTAAAGCCATGACCCCATGTTTCCTACATTATAAGAAGTGGCCCAGTGGTTGGTTATTTTCTACATGTATTTATATGCTTGTTCTATCAATGAAATCTTTATGTTTTCCCAAAAACTATCTCTTCCATAAAAGTTATCAGTGGTAGCAGAGCCATATTCTCAATAGAAAATAGAGAAAGATTCCATGGCTGAAACAAATTTTGTTCAAGCTTCCATCACTAGGTTTGATGGACAGCATTATGATCACAGGAGCATGTTGATGGAGAACTTCATGCGTTCTAAGGAGTATTGGTCCATCATTGAACAAGGATTTGTTGATCAGCAGCAAAATCTACCTACAACTGAGGCTCAAAGAGCAGATTTTGAGAGCAAAAAACTCAAAGATCTGAAGGCCAAGAACTATATGTTTCAACCAATAGATAGAGCTATCTTGGAGACAATTCTCAGCAAAGAATCATCAAAGGATATCTAGGACTCTATGAAGAGGAATTATCAAGGAAATTCTAGAGTAAAGAGATCACAATTATAGGCCCTAAGAAGAGATTTTAAAACCCTACAAATGAAGGAGGGTGAATCTGTCTCAACTTATTGTGCCGGAACCATGGAAATCTGTAATAAAATCAGATTTCTTGGTGAAAAGATGGAAGATGTAGCAGTTGTGGAGAACATTTTGAGGTCTCTAACCCCGAAATTTGACTATATGGTGTCCTCCATTGAAGAATCTAAAGACATTGATGCACTATCTCTTGATGAATTGCAAAGCTCCTTGCAAGTTCATGAACAGAAGGCCACTGCCTCTAATAACAACTGTAGGGGCAGAGGTAGGGGTAGAGGAAGAAGTATAGGGAGAACATCCAGATATTCTGACAGCAGGGACAACTCTCCGTCATCCAAGAATGGAGAGGGAAGAGTTACTGCAAACAAAAAGAATGTTAAATTCTTTAGGTGTCACAAATTTGGACACTACCGGTCAGAGTGCTACACCAAATTGCCAGCAGACAAGGAGAAGGGGGACTCAGTAGAGCTCTCACTTTGCTGACAAAAAAGAGGATGGGACCCTGAGCATGAGTGGACATTTGCACCCCAAGTATGGTATGTTGACACAAGTTGCACTAATCATATGTGTGGTAATAAAGCATCATTCTCTTATTGGATGAATCTTATCATTCAAAGGTGAAGTTTGGAGATAACTCTTCAGTTAGTTGAAGGGGAAAAGGAAATATATGCATCAGATCCAAAAATGGGATATTTGAAACAATCTCTAGTGTTTTATATATTCCTGATCTGAAGTGCAATCTTTTAAGTGTGGGACATCTACAAGAAAAGGGATAGGAAATTATTTTATAGAATAACAAGTGTGAAATCAAGGATTCAGCAAGGGAATCATAGCTAAAGTTCCCATAAATGCCAATAGAATGTTCCCTTTGGAGATCAAGGAGCCACAAACATGTTGATTGAGCTAAAATTCACCCTCCAAAAACAATTTATAAAGACTCGAAACCGTGGGCAAACTAACTCTCTAACCGGCAGTGTACCGGGTCGATTGCTAAAATAGCTACAGGAGTACGAGGTCGAACCCAAGGCAAAAGTGTTTGTGAGTACCAAAGAGAACGTGTTACTTAGTCTAGGTGAACAATCTTTTTAAAGTGCTTGTGTACTACAACGACACTAAAGTGATTCTTACTAACAAGTCTAGAGACAAAAAGAAAGAAAGAAGATTAACTACTCGGTTTTTAACGTTATACTAAGGGGCATAGCCAAACCATGATCAAAGTAGCTAGTTCCAACCTTAATGATGACAAAACCGGGAGTGTGCATTAAAATAAACGAACTCTCGCATTCAATTTCACGGGTGCGTGCTCGTAATTCCGGTGCTAAGGTCTGAACAACTCTCTCCTAACACCTTATGCTATGTTAACTACCCTTCCCTTAAGAAGATTCACTAACAAGACATGTTATGCACTAGAGCCGCTTAAACGTTAAAACGAGTAACCTCACATCGGGCTCGGGCTTAACAACTAAGCCGAGTGTACGCCGTGATCTTAGAACCCCTTTTCCCATACCTCCCCGCAAAATACATATATAAGATTGGTATGTGAGAATACTAAATTAGGTGATCAATCTAATCTAGTGATGTTATAACAAGTTCTAAGACGTGAAACAAGCAAGATTAAACAATAAAAAGCACTACCCACTCCCAATTTCATCACCCAAATGGTGATTTCACAAAATTTCACATGATTCGACTATGAAAAAGGATTAGCTACTCATTATACTAGTTAAAACATAAAAGAAACAGTAAATGAAAGACATAACAAGTGAAAGATAAAAGAAATATACCATTAATTCGGAGAAATTTGAGTTTGAGATCCAAAAGTACAAAATAGAGAACTAATTAAAAGATGGTGTCTTAGTGTTCGAAGTAGAAATCTGAGCTAGGAAATGGAAAGATTAAGCTAAGATTATACTGATTTAAGCTAAGAGAATGTATTCTAAGCAATTACAAAATTTGAGCTAAAAAGGGGTAGGGTTTTGCTAAGAGAATGAATAATAATCAAGAAATGGTTCAAGGGGGGTATTTATAGGTGGGGGAAAATCTGTAGAAATTTGGCTTCAGAAATCTACAGAAATTTTGCGTTTCACATCTTCAAACGCGTGTTTCGCATAAGGCAAACGCGCGTTTTGCTTCATTTCTGGGTAGGCTATTGTCTGATCTTCAACTGGAAAGCGCGTTTAGGGGGTTGAAACGCGCGTTTGGAGTATTGGGAACGCGTGTTTAGGGCAGTTTGAAACGCGCGTTTAGGGCAGATGAACTCTGATAAAAATGGTAGCTTCTGAAACGCCCGTTTGGGGGTTCAAACGCGCGTTTGAACCCCATTTGCTCCAAAACTTCAACTTTTCTCCCATTTTGATCACTTTTATCACCTCGATCATGCTTTTCACCATGAATCATCACCTTCCAGGTCCTCAAGAAATTAATACCCTACAACATCATGAACGACCAAAACATCCAAACAATTCCGGAGGGTAAAAGTGCTCGGGAATAGGGTTAATATCAACAAAAAGGGGTAATAATCCATCAAAGTGACGAACTTACTCCCCGTACTATAAGCTCACAATATTACCCTGAGAATGGTCCAAAACGCCCAAAAACGTGCTAAACATGTGGCAACCGAGGGTGGAATATGCACCGGAATCACGTAAAGTTGACTCCCATCAACCACCCCACGCTTAGCCTTTGCTCGCTCTCGAGTAAACTAGGCGTTTTAAAACAAAACAAGGGATTCAACGTTGTGATGTAGGTACTACTATTCACACCCTCGAGGTAACCACAAAGTAAGAATACGAACATATACACACCGGTACAACATTATCAAGAAAATGGAGTGTGTGTGGTGCCAAGCTAAAGCCAAGTGCTCAAAATGATTGTCGGGGCTTTAATCCCGACCAAAAGTCTACCAACTGTTTCTTACCCACTAGCCTCCTCACTAATGAAGGTCACTAAGTTTGGACACGATCGGGTAGGATTTGAAAGGTTATAACGTTAGGCTAGGGTAATTCCGGTTAATCGAAAAGGATATTTTGGGAACTGGAGAAAAAGAAGTACGAGTGAACCTAATCAACAAGTGTACCACCTTATCTCTACCATACAAACCATCCAAACTCCTTTTTGATTACTTTAAGCATTTTGGGAACTATAGGATACTAACATACCTGAACTCATTGCCAAACTCCACTATGTTTTAAGCGTTATGAGGCGAGATCGAATACATTAGCACCTATCTAACTATCCCAACTCTAACATCATATAAACACTTATAAGCTTATTCCTTTGATTCCAACCTTTTATTTCTATATACTCCAAGCTTTTACTCATTGAGAACTTCTCAATTTATTTTGAACTTTGATTGATTTGAAATTTTTTATTTTTATTTTTTTTTGTTGGTAACAGATTTTTTCTTTTCTTCTTGGGCCAAATCCAAGCAGTAGGCCCAAATGAGCTCCTCCTCTCCTTATAGCTCAAAACCGAGAAACCACCATCCCGACTTAAAACACCATTTCCCCCACCCCACACTTGCCTTAGCATGTGTGGTCTAACAAAAGACTAGGTCCACTCGTAGGGTATAAAACGAAGGAAACGTGACCAAAATAAGGGCTAGGGTAGGTTTCTGACTAAGTAACAAAATGGCTATAAAACGAATGGTGGTCAGACCATTCTAACAAGGCTGAGAGGGGCTAAGAAGGTCTAATGTTTGGGATTAGGCTTATTTGGCTCTGGTTGGGTCAAAGAAGCACCAGGACCGTCATCCCGTATCCTACTTAGGTGAACCTTTCTATTCACCTCGAGACTAGTGGTATGAGAGGTGGTAGTAATCAAATTGTGCACAAAGTGTAGCTTTACATGAAATTAATAATCTCAATTCTCAAGATATTATCAAACCGCAGTGTACACGTTCGGGCCCCACTAAGGTGGTCACCACTCGAATGTGAAAACAACACACACAACACAGTGCTAAAAACCCTTGAATTTTTTTAAAATTTGCTCAAAATTGACTCAAGCCCGGTCATAGGCTAAGCATACCACATATTAAGCACATTTAACAACGAAAACAAGAAAACGGTTAAGTCTCCCACCCCACACTTAAACGAAACACTGTCATCAGTGTGTGAGAGATATAAAGAGTAAAAGACTTAGTTGTTTGACCAAAACCCGAAAGAAAGGCGCAATCGTAACTCGAAACTCGTGACACCCTCGTATAAATCCTTCCCGAAACCTAAAGCGAGATCAACATAAACAAAGAAAGCGCATGCACGGGACTGAGTCCACGTGCTAGAAAGCAAGCAATAGGGTAAGCGGGTACGTAAAATAATGAGTCCATGCCACAGTAACGGTATCAAAGCATAAAGAGGGGGGATACGGGGATACGCAATGGAAGGATATAAAAGAATCAATTAAAATAGAACATCCATTCATCAGATAAAAACTAATAGAAATAAAAATCCACGTCATCCCAAAGTATCAATCAAAGAAAAGGAAAACATGCACGGTCAAGCAGGCCTCAGGGGCTAAAAAATAAGTGCGCGTGCATGCAAAGTGAAGTGTATCAACAGAATAGTGAGAGAGTATCAAAAGTAGCTGAAGCAGACTAGCAAAATAAATAGAAGCATAAATAAAATGCATGAAAAACTGGCTAATCTGCCTCAGTGCCCTGTCCGTCAGGAGAAGGTGTGGTAGAAGCTGGTGCAGCCACAGAAGCTGCACTCTCCGGCTGTGTAGACCCCACAGCACCTGTCCTCTCTGGCTCGGTCTCTGCCCCAGCTGTCCCAATCAGATCATCCAAAGAAATATCATCGAACCCCTCCTCAGCCTCATCAACAATCAAATCCTCTGATACCCTCTGCAAGTCTGCCTCTATCTCTGGGGTATACTGAAACGCTGAAGTATCTAAATCCAATGGAGGAAGGTCAATATGTCGAGCCTGAGCAAATACCCTTTGATTCTCAACAATTCCATTCAGAGTCAGCCGCAAACTATCCATCCAATCCCGTTGTTTGTGGGCAATCAGTAGCCCCTGACACTCACTAAGCCACGGTCCCCCGGTTGTCGGTGTAAAAGGTGGAGGTGTAGGTGTAGTGGAGGGTCCAGAGTGAATGGAGGAGGTGGGGGTATTGTGGTGGTAGTAGAGGAGATGAATGGTAGGGGAATAGGTAGTGTAGTGGATGTAGTCGAGGTGGTGGGGCGAGGGACTGTGTGGATAGGTCGTGGGGTGGGCCTAGGAGGCTTTTGAGTAGTGCGGGCATTGAATGGTTTTGGGGCCAAGGGCTGATTTTTCTTTCTCAAAATCTGATCATCAGGTTATTCCTCAACCGGAGCTTGCCTGCACAATGCGTAGATAAGGTAAGGGCACATGAGTATACGGCGCTTGACCTTCTGGTTTTCCCTGAATTCCTCGAAAATTGTCTTCCCAACATCCACTTTGAGATCATAATGTAAAGCATACAACAATTACAAGTCCTTGATGTGGAAATGAATGATGTTGTCCTTCGGTAGTAGGCGATTTTGGGAGAACTTAGCTTCTACTTTCCACTCATCAGGCCATGTAGTCGTCACTAGTTGGCTCCGTGCATTTCCCCCCTTAGATATCCACTGTATGTCTGGATTTATGTCCCTCCTCATGGTCTCTAAAGGATCTTCAGTATTACCCCAGTGCTGTTTTTCCGCAAACCAATTTATGTAATCTTTGCCCTCGAAGGCTGGTATCCGATAATAGTCATTCATCGCCTTGACAGACCATGGGACATTGACACCTCTTACCCTTATGGACCCCGACTCCGAATTGGCGACACTAAAATTCGCATACCACTCCCGAACTAGTGTGAGATTAAGGTTCCCCTCCGGCTCATATATCAAATTATTCCATCCTCTCTTCGTCAAGTTGGTTACGAAGGTTTGAGGAGCCGACTTGAGATCTAACCCCCTCTCAAAACACATGTTCTTCATGGCGATATACTCATTATAGTTGGTCAAGGCCACGGGTGAATTAAAACGCTGCTCAAAAGGTACAGGGTCTTAAGGAGGAGGGTTTTGTGGAGCATCATGCTCGGGGAGATTTTGTGGAGGGAGTGAAACAGGTGTTTTTGTGGTTTTGGCTCGCATCTGTGCTAGGGGCAGTCTCACTATCATGGTCTGTTACCTCCTCACTGTCACTGTTCGAGTTCCTCCCCTCGTTATCCGGCTCAAAATCCTCATCAGATGTCTCGTCCTGTAACTGTCCAAAAGGCTTAAGGGCTCTAGGGTTCCTACTCTCAGTATGGCCCGTATCACCAATCCGGATACCACCCTTAGGTATTCTGAAAAAACTAGGGTTTTCTGCTTCTTGGGCATGTGTTTCACCACCGGCTGTTTCCCTTTGCCCTTACTCTCAGTTTCTTTCCGGTTGTTATCTCTCATTTTCTCTACACTCATCAAAACACCACCAATCAACCGATTCAAAACAATCCAAAACCAACCCGGTTAACATCTAATCGGGATTTCAAGACAAACCCACCCAAACAACGAATCATCCCATGAAAGCCACATCATTCATCGTCACAACAAGACAAACAAAACAAAACAAAAACAGGATATATGATTAATAACAGTCAATAAACGGGGTAGGGGTGTTAAACCAAAAAGGCTAAAACTAACCCTAACCGAAACTTAGACGTAAAACCAAATTATACCTGTACTATGTTTAAACGAGATGAGATGAATGATTTGGAGCGAAGCACAAGTCCCAAAACGTCAATTGAAGCCCAAATCGGCCTAGGCAAAAATTTGCCTATGGTCAAGATCGAATCGAGAAAATAGGGATTTCGTTGTTGGATTGCATTAGTAGAACCAAGAGAAGGGATCGAGATGTGTTGTTTGGCGTTTGAATCATTGAAAATGGAGTATAAGTGAGTGATTTTTGAATGAAAGAGTGGAGGAGGGCCGGCGACGGTTTTAGGGTATGGAGAAAGGGAAGAATGAAATGATTGTTTGAACACAGGGTTTATAAAGAAGATGCATCCAAACGCGCGTTTGGAAAGCTGAAACACGCATTTCGCATAGCCCAAACGCGCTTTTGAGGTCAGAAACGGGCGTTTGAGAAGGGGCTTCATGGACAGAGAGTTGGGGGCTGAAACGCACGTTTGAAATGGGTTCAAACGTGCGTTTGGAAAGGGTAGAGTTGAAACGCACGTTTAGAATGGGTCTAAAGGCGCGTTTCAAACCTGGAAAAAGGTTAACTCAAGGTTTTCACCCCACACTTGATTCTTACCACCCCGAGACCATTAAAAGTACTAAAATCACTCAAAAACTACGAAATGGCGGGTTGCCTCCCCCAAGCGCCTTTGTTTTACGTCGTTGGCTCGACAAGATGGATTATACGGTGCCAACTTTTTCAAGTTATACCGTTGGCATGAGGCGAGAAATGGTAGAAAGAGAGATGAAAGGATGGATTGAAGATTATATGGGTCAAGGTTTAGAGTCCATGACAAGACTTGCATGATTCATCACACGGTATGGTATCTTCAAGGTTCACTATTTCTAGTGCTTCGTCGTAAGGCAACCTCTCATACCTTTTCAACCGTAAGCCATTGGTAATAAACGTGACAAGCTTAGGATGGGTAATTTCAATAGCACCGGACGGATAGACTTTCGACACCACGTAGGGACAGGACCACCTAGATTTCAACTTCCTTTGGAAAAGATGAAGACGAGTATTGTAGAATAAGACTTCGTCACCCTCATTGAAAACACGAGGTTTGATCAACTTATCATGGAGTAACTTAGTCTTCTCTTTATACTTCATCGAAAGATCATACGCACAAAGGCAAAATTCATCTAATTCATTCAATTGGGCCATACGCTTCTCACCAGCTAAAGCGTCATCAAGGTTTAGCATTTTAATAGCCCAATAAGCCTTATGTGCGATTTCCACGGGAAGATGGCAGGATTTACCATAGACTATCAAATAAGGTTACATGCCTATGGGTGTCTTAAGGGCGGTCCTATGGGCCCATAGAGCATCATCTAACTTTAAAGACCAAATCTTAACATTCGCATCTACCATCCTCTTTAAGATACGCTTAATACCCCTATTCATGACCTCAACTTGACCACTCGTTTGGGGATGGTAAGCGGTGCCTAGCTTGTGTTTCACTCCATACTTCACTAGGAGTTTGTCAAACGGTTTATTGGCAAAGTGGCTTCCATTATCGCTAATTATAGCCCGAGATACCCCAAACAGACAAAAGATGTTTCTTTTAAGAAAACGGAAAACAACGTTCCTATCATTGGTGGGCGAGGCTAAGGCCTCAACCCATTTTGACACATAATCACAAGCGACTAGGATGTACTTGTTACTGCACGAGGAAGGGTATGGACCCATGAAGTCAATGCCCCACACATCGAAAACTTCACAAACGATTATCGGCTTTGAAGGCATTTCACTCCTCCTAGATATACGCCCGGACATTTGACAACCGTCGTGATTGAGCTAAAATTCACTCTTCAAAAACAATTTACAAAGACTCGAAACCATGGGTAAACTAACTCTCTAACCGGCAGTGTACCAGGTCGATTGCTAGAATAGCTACAAGTACGAGGTCGAACCCAAGGGAAAAGTGTTTGTGAGTACCAAAGTGAATGTGTTACTTGGTTTATGTGATCAATCTTTTTAAAGTGTTTGTATACTACAAAGACACTAAAGTGATTCTTACTAACGAGTCTAAAGATAGAAAAGAAAGAAAGAAGGTTAAACTACTAGGTTTTAAAGATATATTAAGGGTTATAGCCAAACCATGATCAAAATAGCTAGTTTCAACCCCAAGGGTAGACAAAACCGGGAGTGTGCATTATAACCAACGAACTCTCGCATTTAATTTCACGGGTGCGAACTCCTAATACCTTATGCCAAGTTAACTACCCTTCCCTAAAGAAGATTCACTAACAAAACATGCTATGCACTAGAGCCGCTTAAACGTTAAAACGAGTACCTCACTTTGGGCTCGGGCTAAACAACTAAGCCGAGTCTACGCCGTGATCTTATAACCCCTTTTCCCACATCTCCCTAGCTGAACAACTCTTTAGAGTGATGTGTGTGATTTTGACCTAGGTAGCTAATCTAGCCCAAATCCGTTAAAACAAGTTCTAAGACGTGAAATATGCAAGATACAACGATAAAAAGCACTACACACTCCCAATTTCATCACCCAAAGGGTGATTTCACCAAATTTCACATGATTCGACTATGAAAAGGGATTAGCTACTCATTATACTAATCAAAACATACATAAAACTGTAAATGAAAGCCATATTAAGTAAAAAAGGAGATAAATTTACCATTAATTTGAAGAAATTCGAGTTTGAGATCCAAAAGTACAAAATAAAGAACTAATTAAAAGGTCGATGCTTTGAAGTTGGAATGAGAATTTGAGCTTGGAAATGGAATAATTAATCTATGTTTATACTAATCTATGCTAAGAGAAAGTGTTCTAATCTATTACAAATTTCGAGCAAAGAGTGGGTATAGTTTTGCTAAGAGTGGGGAGAATAATCCCATGAAATTCGATGGAAATGGGTATTTATAGGGGCAAAAATCTGCAGAAAACGGCCCCAAACGCGCGTTTGAGAGGTCCCCAAATGCGCGTTTCGCTTCATGTACTCGCTGTTGAAAAATTAGCAGTTGAAACGCGCGTTTGGTTCCAAACGCGCGTTTGAGATTTGGCAGTTTTCTGGCTGCGGTAAAACCATGATATCTTTGCGTGTAGAACTCAGATTTGAGTGATTCAAAATGCGTTGGAAAGATCTTTCAATTATCTACAACTTTAATGAAGAGTCCATGACCAGAAAATGCCTCCATCATAGGTCAAATTTCTGATGAACAGAACGTAGCGTGAAGATACCAACTATTTTTCTTCCTTTTCTTCATTTTTCTTTTTCCTTGGCTCATTCTTGCACCTTGATCATACTTCTCATCATAAATATTTGCCTTCCAGGTTCTCGTGACACCTAGACCCTACAATCTCATGAACGAACAACACACACATAAAGCATCAAAGCGACGGATTTACTCCCTGTGCTATAAACTCATGATATTACCAGAAAACGGTCTAAAAACACCAAGAATGTGCCAAAAGTGGGATAAACGGGGGTGGAAAATGCACCGGAATCACGTAAAGTTGACTCCCATCATGTCGCAAGATTTCACATAGGAATGTGCATCGCGGAATAGAGTGGGCCAATATAGCCCACTTTGTAACACTTTCAAAGCGGTCCTTTCCCCCAAAAAGTGGCCCCCAGCCTCTTTATCATGGCAAAAAGAAAGCGCACTCAAAATCTCACTCTCCGGGATGCATCTCCTCAAGATGCCATCCGAGCACAACCTATATAAGCAAGGATCCTCCCAAACATACTTGCCAACCTCACTAAGGAATTTACACCTTTGATTTGAGTCAAAGTCGGGATCTATAAAACCGCACTCGTGGTAGTTGACAAAAAGTGCGAACCAAGGGCTACCTTCCTTACCAACTTTTAGAAAATTACCTTTCTTAACCGGAAGAAGGGTGTCTATTGCACAAAGTTGCTCATGCTGGAAAGAATCATTTATCTCCCTTTGTGCCTTAATCAACTCCTCACTAAGCTCCATGCGACTCAAATGGTCCGCTACGACATTCTCACACCCCTTTTTATCACGGATTTCAAGATCAAACTCTTGCAAGAGCAAGATCCACCTCAAGAGGCGGGGCTTGGCATCTTGCTTGAGAAATAGGTAACGCAAAGCGGCGTGATCCGTGTGCACAACTACACGAGAGCCTACGATGTGAGACAGAAACTTATCATACGCAAAGACGACCGCTAGAAGCTCTTTTTCAGTGGTGGTGTAGTTTTGTTGGGCTGGATTCAAAGTGTGACTAGCATAGGCAATAGGCTTGAAGATTTTATCGATCTTTTGACCGAGGACCGCACCAACCGCGGTGTCACTCGTATCACACATTAACTCAAACTCTTGATCCCATTTCGGGGCAACTAAGATAGAAGCGGATACAAGCAATTGCTTGAGCAACTAGAATGCTTCAACGCAAGCTTGGTTGAAATCAAACGGTACATCTTTTCGAAGAAGAAGGGTAAGAGGACGGGCTATTTTCGAGAAATCCTTGATAAACCTACGATAAAACCCCACGTGGCCTAGAAAACCCCTAAGAGTTTTTAGGTTAGTGGGCATAGGAAGCTTAGCTATCACTTCAACCTTAGCCTTGTCAACTTCTATACCCTTACTAGATATCTTATGCCCTAAGACTATCCCTTCCGTGACCATCAAGTGACACTTCTCCAAATTTAGCACCAAATTTGTCTCCTCACATCTACTCAATACCTTTTCTAGATTATCTAGACACTCCTCAAAGGAATCACCAAAAACGCTAAAATCATCCATAAAGACTTCTAAGAATCTTTCAATCATATCCGGAAATATGGAAACCATGCACCTTTGGAATGTCGCGGGTGCATTACACAACCCAAACGACATTATACGGAAGGCAAAGGTGCCATAAGGTCAAGTGTATGTAGTCTTTTCCTGGTCCTCTAAGGCCACATGTATTTGGTAATACCCACTAAACCCATCAAGAAAACAAAAATAAGCATGATCACTCAATCTTTCTCACATTTGATCAATAAAAGGGAGGGGGAAATGGTCTTTACGGGTTTGGTCATTCAATTTTCGATAATCAATACAAATTCTATAACCACTTACCAAACACATAGGCACCGCCTCACCTTCTTTGTTGATTTGAACGGTCATGCTTCCCTTCTTTGGTACCACTTGAGTGGGGCTCACCCACTTGCTATCCGAGATGGCATAAATGATCACAAGCATTAACATTGTGACCACATCCTTCCTCACAACCTCTTGGAGATGTGGATTAAGCCTTCTTTGAGGTTGCCTCACCGGCTTCGCTCCATCCTCTAGAATAATCTTGTGTTGAAAAATGGTAGGACTTATGCCCTTGAGGTCACACATCTTCCACCCAAACGCACGCTTATGCCTCTTAATCATTTTCACCAACTCTTTTTCCCGCAAAGCCGTTAGTGTAGCAGAAATAATCAAAGGAAGTAAATCATTATCTTCAAGAAAAACATACTTCAAATGAGGTGGAACCGGCTTCAATTTCAAGTCTTTTGGTGGGTCTTCAATTGATAGCTTCTCTAGTTCCCCTTCAAGACCAAGATCAATCTTTTTGCTCCATTTTTCACCAACGAAAGCTGTCTCTTCTAGTTCCATCGCTTCACTTTCCAACTCTTCATCTTCATCAAGCACCGTGCTCGCTCTTGCCATGCATTCATCGGGCTTATCGTTATATTCATGCAAGTCAAAATGTTCCGCAACGCAAGAATATATATCATCTAGAAAAACAGTCCTCGGCACTTTCCTTAGGGTGTTTCATAGCCTTGTAAATATTTACCGTGACTTTTTCCTCTCCAACTCACAAAATAATCGAACCGCTCGCAACATCTATCAAGGTCCTTCCGGTGTTTAAAAAGGGACGTCCTAACAACAATGGTGTTTTGGAGTCCATCTCCATATCTAGTACCACGAACTCTACCGGGAAGGAAAACTTATCCACTTTAACAATGACATCCTCTATAACCCCCATAGGCTCCCTAATAGACCTATCCGCCATTTGAATGGTCATCCCCATTGATTCCAACTCTCCTAGATCAAGGCTTTCATATATAGCATGGGGCATTAAGCTTATGCTAGCTCCCGAATCACATAAAATGCTAGGAAAATGGGTCATACGAATAGTAATAGGAATAGTAAAACTACCCTTGTCTCTAACCTTCGGGGGAATTCTAGATTTAGCATCAAAAATAGCGGAACACTCTTCATTTTGACAAACAACCTCTTGCATTTTACTCCTGTTAGTTAGTAATCCCTTTAAGAACTTACAATAAGAGGGCATGTTTGCATGTGCTTCAAGAAAAGGAATGGTCAAGTCAATTTTATGCAAAATCTCAATAAATCGGCTTTGTGCTTTATTCAAGCTGCTTTTTCTATGATTCTTAGGGGGAAAAGGGAGAGTGCTCAAATCAAAATCTTTATGAGGAGGGGGGATCATACCTTTCTTACCTTTGGCACATGGGAAAGACGGCTCTTTCATTGGCTTTTTCCCTTCTCTTCTAGTTGGTTCCTCTTCTTTCACATCAATTACTACATAATCTCCCCTAGCTTGCGCATCATTCCTCTCAACTTCCTTTTTCTTGACATACTCTTCATGATCTTAATTATCTTCAATCTCATCAATATCGCCATCCATGGCTCCCGCCTCGGTCTCAATAGGAACTCTTCTAGCTTTGTCTTCCCATAGGACTTTCTTTTCACTACTTGTTCGTAACACTTTGCCACTTCGTGTTAAGATGGCGCTCACATTTCTTGGATTCTTCTCGGTGTTACTTGGTAAGCCGCCTTTCAATTGTACATGTTCCACCACTTGCCCAAATTGAGTCTCAAGATTTTTAATGGCGGACCCATGTTTGTAGTTCATCTCAACCATGTCCTTCTTTATCTCCACAAAGTTTTTGTTCATTAGCTCCAATATGACATCGGTTGCACTCTTTTGAGGTATAAGAGCCAAAGGCGGAGGGTTTTGATAAGTGCCAGAGCCTTGTTGATTATACCCTCCTTGTTGTTGCCTCTAGTGTGGAGGTTGATAAAATTGCCCTAGAGAATATTGACCTTGATTTTGCCTTTGTCTATAGCCTTGGTTTTGGCCCCGGTTCCAACCTTGATTGTTGTTATTCTTCCAAGAACCATCACCTTGATTTCTATAATTCCCTCATTGACCTTGTCCTAGAAAGCTTACATCTTGAGGCTCTTCATACGGTGACCCACTTTGTTGATCTCCCATGTATTGGCCTTGATATGCATTTTGCAATTAATTTTGATATTGAGGCCCCGCATTCCATTGCTCCATCGAACAAATATTCATCATCCACTTTTCCAACTCATTCATATTGTCTTGAGATAGAGTGCTAGGTTGCCCTTGATTTGAGGATTGTGGATAAGCCATATTTTGAGCCTTGGTCATCATCCTACAATCCTTTGCCGAGTGTGATCCACTACAAATTTGACAAAGTCTAGCACTCATATTCTCCTTTTGCAATCTCCCCAATTGTTGTTCCATAGCTTGCACTTGGGCATGATATTGATCACTTGGCTCAATTTCTTTCACTTCAACCAAACCAGGCTTCTTACTCCTTGTCCCCTTTCTGCTTGACGATATGTATTGCCTCGAGGTCTCAGAAATTTTCTCTATTTGGTTCATTGCTACTTCGGGCACCATACTCATAATATATCCATTGCACGAAGCATGCAAGGTACTTTGATGAACTTGATCCAACCCCCGGAAGAAAGCATGAACTACCTCATAAGATCTCAACCCGTGCCCCGGGCACTCTCTCAACAAAGCCTTAAACCGGTCCCATGACTCATGTAGCTCTTCTCCTTCATAAGCGTTGAATGACATGATGGCCTATTTCATATCCATGGTCTTCGATGTGGGATAATACTTGAGTAGAAAAATTTTAATTACCTCCTCCCATGTGTGTAAAGAATCATTAGGCAACGAATCATACCACCGCTTAGCTTGCTCTTTCAAGGCGAACGGAAAAAGCATAAGTTTGAGCGCTTCATCACTCACCCCATTGATCTTTGTTGAGTTGATTATTTGGAGAAAGTGGTCAATGAACAAGTAAGGGTTTTCCATGGCGGTTCCCTTGAATATAGCATTGTCTCCCAACAAATGTATGATATTTCTATTCAATTCCAAATTATTGGCGGCCACCAGTGGCATTCAAATTGGGCTATGCCCCATGGTTTCCGTGGGAGCCATCACGAAGTCTCTACAAGTCACACCGCCTTGATTTTGCTCTTGTTGACCGTTAAACCAATTAGGCATCACGTTTGCACCTTGATTGTGAGCTTGATTTTGGTTCTGTTGAAATTGGTTCAACATCCATGCATTGAACTGTAGCATAACGAGGGGATCTATTTGATTCCCTTGGGCCACATGTTGAACATTATGTGGTATTGGCCCATTCACATTCCTATAGTTATTTTCTTGTCCATTCCCACCTCCTTGTGCATTGTTTTTGACAATAGGCGGGTTTTGATTTGGGACCCCATTATTGTCCCCCAAATTTCCTTCCAAGCCTTGTTCACCGTTTTTGCCATACCGGATTCCGCTCCCAAATCACCCAAGCTACTTTCTTCAACGACCGGATTCGACTCCTCTACTTGGTAACCTCTTCTTCTTTCACTATTTTTACGCCTCGCGTAAGCCTCAATCCCATCTATATATGGCTCGAGTGGTGTTTGAGTTCTCCGTGTCATGCACTACAAAAAGCAAACAACAAGAAAACAATAAAATAAAACCAAGGCCCAGGCCTTCGGTTCACTTGCAAGATATCACAAATAGCACACAATTCCCCGGCAACGGTGCCATTTTGATTGAGCTAAAATTCACCCTCCAAAAACAATTTATAAAGACTCGAAACCTTGGGCAAACTAACTCTCTAACCGGACGTGTACTGGGTCGATTGCTAGAATAGCTACAGGACTACGAGGTCGAACCCAAGGGAAAAGTGTTTGTGAGTACCAAAGCGAACGTGTTACTTAGTCTAGGTGAACAATCTTTTTAAAGTGCTTGAATACTACAACGACACAATAGTGATTCTTACTAACAAGTCTAGAGACAAAAAGAAAGAAATAAGATATTAACTACTCGATTTTTAACGTTATACTATGGGGCATAGCCGAACCATGATCAAAGTAGCTAGTTTCAACCCTAATGATGACAAAACCGGGAGTGTGCATTAAAACAAATGAACTCTCGCATTCAATTTCACGGGTGCATGCTCCTAATTCTGGTGCTAAGGTCTGAATAACTCTCTACTAACACCTTATGCTATGTCAACTACCCTACTTAACAACTAAGCCGAGTCTACGCCGTGATCTTAGAACCCCTTTTCCCTTACCTCCCCGCAAAATACAAATATAAGATTGGTATGTGAGAATACTAAATTATGTGATCAATCTAATCTAGTGATGTTATAACAAGTTCTAAGACGTGAAACAAGATTAAACAATAAATAGCACTACCCACTCCCAATTTCATCACCCAAAGGGTGATTTCACATGATTTGACTATGAAAAGGGATTAGCTACTCATTATACTAGTTAAAACATAAAAGAAACAGTAAATGAAAGACATAACAAGTGAAAGATAGAATAAATATACCATTAATTCGAAGAAATTCGAGTTTGAGATCCAACAGTACAAAATAGAAAACCAATTAAAAGATGGTGTCTTAGTGTTTGAAGTAGAAATCTGAGCTAGGAAATGGAAAGATTAAGCTAAGA
Source organism: Gentiana straminea (assembly GCA_036785695.1). NCBI lineage: Eukaryota > Viridiplantae > Streptophyta > Magnoliopsida > Gentianales > Gentianaceae > Gentiana > Gentiana straminea. The sequence continues at coordinate 3,425,289 of JAVUPR010000224.1, read as the reverse complement.
TTATACTGATTTAAGATAAGAGAATGTATTCTATGCTATTACAAAATTCAAGCTAAAAAGGGATAGGGTTTTGCTAATAGAATGAATAACAATCAAGAAATGGTTCAAGGGGGGTATTTATAGGTGGGGGAAAATCTGTAGAAATTTCGCTTCAAACGCACGTTTGGGCAGTTGAACTTGGCGTTTCACATCTTCATACGCGTGTTTCGCATAAGGGAAACGCGCGTTTCGCTTCATTTTTGGGTAGGCTCTTGTCTGATCTTCAACTGGAACGCGCGTTTAGGGGATTGAAACGCGCGTTTGGAGGACTTGGAACGCGTGTTTAGGGTAGTTTGGAATGCATGTTTAGGGCAGATGAACTCTAATCAAAATGGTAGCTTCTGAAACGCCCGTTTGGGGGTTCAAATGCGCGTTTGAACCCCATTTGCTCCAAAACTTCAACTTTTCTCCCTTTTTGATCACTTCTATCACCTCAATCATGCTTTTCACCATGAATCATCACTTTCCGGGTCCTCAAGACAGTAATACCCTACATAATCATGAACGACCAAAACATCCAAACAATTTCGGAGGGTAAAAGTGCTCGGGAATAGGGTTAATATCAACAAAAAGGGGTAATAATCCATCAAAGTGATGAACTTACTCCCCATGCCATAAGCTCACGATATTACCCCGAGAATGGTCCAAACCACTCAAAAACGTGCTAAACATGTGGCAACCGAGGGTGGAAAATGCACCGGAATCACGTAAAGTTGACTCCCATCACATGTCTTATGGCATAATCGATGGACACATCTTGGTTGTGGCACTACAGGTATGTACATCTAAATTTTTGTGATTTGAAAACAATTACGTAGTAGGAAATGGTTAAAGGACTTCCTCAGATTCGGACTCCCCAACAAGTATGTGAAGAATACACTAATGGAAAGCAACATAGACATCATTTACCAAAAGGAAAATCTTCGAGGGCAAAGCAAATGTTGGAACTCATCCATTATGATTTGTGTGGACCAATCAATCCATCATCTAATGGAGGTAAGAGGTACTTCATTACATATACTGATGATTTTTCCAGAAAAACTTGGGTTGGATTCTTGCAACAAAAATCTAAAGCCTTGAATGCATTCAAGAAGTTCAAACTGTTGAGAGAAAAGGAGACTAGTCAAATTATCAAGTGTCTGAGAACATTAGATGAGGAGAATTTTAGGAAGCAGAGTTTGAAGAATTGTGTACCAGCCATGGAATCAGAAAGGAATTGACAACGCCTATACACCACAGGAAAATGGTGTATTTGAGAAGAAGAATAGGACAATTTTGAATATGGAAAGAAGCATGCTGGCCTATGGAAACGTACCCAAAAGATTCTGGCTTGAGGCTGTAAGTTGGAGTGTGCATATTTTGAACAGATGTCCAACTTTTCTTGTTCAAAACATGACACATGAAGAAGCATGGAGCTCAAGAAAACCATATGTAAGTCATTTTAAGATTTTTGGATGCATTGCTAATGCTCATATTCCAGATGCAAACATGAAGAAAGTGAGTGATATGTTTTCTTGGGGGTTAGTGAAAATTCGAAGGGATATAAACTGTTTAATCCTATAACCAAGAAGATAGTGATCGTCAAAGATGTGGTGCTTGATGAGCTAAACACCCGGAATTGAGAGCAAACAATGCTCAGTTCGACCCCCGCCAGAATCTAATAGATGAAGAACCTAGTAAAGATCTACCACAAGTTCAGCAGACTCAAGACTCAGTAGACTCAGTTAAGCAAACTCAAGACCAAGTAGACTCAGTTCACCAGACACAAGTCATGAAACAGTAGCTGAGGGATCAGCAGCAAGACCTCATAGAACCAAAAAACGGGTAGGCTAGATGACTGTTTTTGAGGTATCAGGTTTACCATAAATAGAGGAGACTACCTATTATGCTTTATTTCCTAGTGACGATCCAATCACTTATGCAGAGGCATCAAAAGACAAAAAATAGAGGCATGCTATGCATGACGAAATAATGGCTATTGAAAGATTAGACTTGGACCCTCACAGATTTACCAGAAGGACATTAAACTATTGGTGTCAAATGTATTTACAAGACACAGCTAAATAAAGATGGTAAAGTCAGCAAGTACAAAGCAGACTAGTGGACAAATGGTACAAGCAAGAATATGGGATTGACTACAACGAAATGTTTGCCCCAGTAGCAAGGATGGAATCTATTATACTTGTACTATCATTGGCTGCTCAAAATCATCGGAAAGTACATCAAATGGATGTAATATCAGCATTCTTGAATGTTCAGCTACAGGAAGATGTATATGTGGATCAGTCACAAGGTTATGTGAAAAATGGAGCAGAAAACAAAGTGTATATGCTTAACAAAGACTACATGGACTCAACCAAGCCCTGGGGGCTTGGTATAGTTGTATTAATTATTATTTTGTGAAGGCAGGTTTCACAAGGTGTCCACATGAACCTACCATGTATGTGAAAGTTAATAGCAATAGAATGATAATGTTTGCTTGTTTGTATGTGGATGATCTTATCTTTACCAACAGTGAACCCAGCATGATAACAGAGTTTAAGAAGGCAATGAAGACAAAATTTAGCATCACAAACATGGGACTAATGCAATATTTCATAGGCATTGAGGTTCAGCAGACTGAGTCAGGAGTACTTGTTTCTCAAAAGAAATATGTATATGAAATTCTCAGCAGATTTTGAATGAAGGATAGCAACCCAACACTCGCACCCATGAAGCTAGTGTGAAACTTAACAAAGAAGGAACAGGTGGTAAAGTGAATCCCACCTTGTACAAACAGATTATAGGGTGCCTTCTATACTTGACAACAACAAGACCTGACATCATGTATGTTGTAAGTGTGGCAGGCAGATACATGGAGTCACCATCAGCAGATCACTTAAACTATGTGAAGAGGATTCTGAGATACTTAAATGGAACATCAATCTTGGAATCAAGTACGGTTCAGCAGGGAAGGCTCAACTGCCTGCATTTTTAGATAGTGATTATGCAGGAGATGTTGATGACAGGAAGAGTACGTTTTGTTTTGTGTTTATGTTTGGAACAAGTGCTATCAGCTAGTCCTCAAAGAAGCAACAAATAGTCACTCTATCCACAACAGAAGCAGAGTTTCTAGCAGCACCCCACTGCTCATGTCAGCTGATCTCATGGATGGACGCAGGATCTCAGGTAAGGGGGGCAATAAAATTTTTAAAGGCAAATAAAAAATTTAAGAGGGGGCAAACTATATGTATCATACAAATTTTAATGTATTTTTTTAGTATTAAGGGGGCGCAGTTGCTCCCTCTTTGCTGTATGTATCTGGTTAAGAAGAATACTAGAAGTTATGGGAGTTGTTCAGCAGACTGAAACATTTTGTATTGTGATAATAGTTCAACTATTAAGTTATCAAAGAATCCAGTGCTAAACAACAGAATCAAGCACATTGATGTGTAGTACCAGTTTCTAAGGGATTTATGTGAAGAAGAGATCATTGAGTTGCTGCATTGCAGAAGTGAAGATCAATTGGCTGATATTATGACTAAAGGACTCAAGAGGGATCAAGTTCTGAAGCTTAGGGACAAGCTGGGAATGTGTTAAGTAATCTGAACTGTTAGCTCAGATTAAGGGAAGGAATGTTAGAAGAATTATATTAATTTTTATGTTAATTAAGTTTTTATTACCCAAAGGCTATGTTAGCCACGTTATTTCCCATTTTCAGCATGATTTCCCGTTATTAGAGTAATTATCTTTGGTTTAAAGCCATGATCCCATGTTTCCTACTTTATAGGAAGTGGCCTACTCGTTGGTTATTTTCTACTTGTATTTATATACTTGTTCTATCAATGAAAGCTTTAAGTTTTCCCAATAACTATCTCTTCCATAAAAGTTATCACATTTATCATAAAGTGACTCATAAGAGAATTTTTTTTAATGAAGATTAAACTATCATAACACTAAAATCTCAACAAATGTTGATGAAACTATCACAACATATAGTGACCCAAATCACGTGCACACAAACACAACGACTCCTTCACCCTTATTAAGAATTCAATAAATTAGCAAAAGTGCCAAAAGACACTTGCTTTTTCAAATCTACTTCATTTTCCTTTTACACCTTTAGCACATTCCGGACTCTTCGCTTGACCCTCAACCAAACAAACAAGATACCATCAGCATACCCTCTAAAATGAAAATGGAGCAAACACTAGCAACTTCACTTGTGAGTAAAATATTGAAAATAGAGCAAAGTCAAATGGCTGTAAATAAAGAATCACCTATTTTTAGATATCCGACTAGAATATCTAATTCTAAAAATTTACTTCCCGACCTTACTTCTTAAATTACCATGAAGATTAATGATACTGACATACCTTAGGTAATAAACAATCCAACATGGTAATGAACATTAGAAAGTTATCCACGGAATCCAGATAAACAAATCAGAAAACGGTTGAGAGATTTTCCATTGGCAAAAATTTATAACGCAAACACGAAACATAATTTTCAACGCAAATAGAGAATTAATCTAAGCTTTTCTTGTTAACATATTAGGTTGCAGACTCTTCCACTAGAATTTTGCAAAGATTTAGTCATTAAATCATTATTAGGATATAATTTCCATGACGTGAAGTAACAAGAAATCAGTGGCGGGCTTAAAAGAATTTTCCAATAGGGGCGCAGGAGCAAATTCAAAAACAGTAGACGTCCTGATATTACTTACAGTGTAATATCAGGACAAGCAAGTCAAAGAGAGATGAAGTACGCTGAAAATATCTTTAGAAATTGGATGCATCGGATTCCTGTAAAAAAATTCAAACAAAACAAACGATAAAATAAAATAAAAATTAAAATAAAAAAGTTTGCAAGGGATGAATCACCGATCTCATTTTTCTCAGGCTACTAGGCGTTAGGTTGGTTGATCAATAGCAAATCAATTTTAAAAAAATTCGGCTTGTGAGAGAGGAGAGGGTTTTAGAGAAAAAGAAAAAGGCTGGGGTCACTGGAGCGGTGTGGTGATTTTGTTTGCTTTGTAATCAAGTGCGTGCGTTTCTAATTTATTTATGAAAACAAAAGAAAATTGAATTATAATTTCTAGGGGGAATGAGGGAGAAGGACGGAAATATTTATCAGTTGAGTAGAAAGACAGTTTTTTAAAACTTTTGCATAAGGGATAAAACTATTTATTCACTGTCGAAATTCACTTGTGTTTGAAATTCACTGTTTAAATTCACTGACGAAATTCACTGTCGAAATCCACTAATTTTCAAAATTCATCGTCGAAATTCACTAATTTTCGGGATTCACTGTCGAAATTCACTGATTTCGAGATTCATTGGGGAGATTCACTGATTTTTGGAATTCACTGTTTGTCCTTCTCGCTATAAAAATTATGCAGTTGTCATTCTCCCTATAAAAAATATGTAGCTGTCCTGTTACTTAAGAATATTTCAGATTGTGTCCTTATCCCTAATTTCCCATAATTTCTAACCCATCCAGAAACGGCTAGGGTTTAGTCGGGCTATTGGACGCCCGTCCGGTTTGGTGGACGCCCGTCCACTGGATCTTGACTTTGCTCTAGACGTCCGTCCATGCTGCGTCCAAACTCTTTGTATCAAATTTCCTCTCCTGGACGCTCGTCCATTCCATCGAACGCCCGTCCAGTCTGGACGCCAGTTCAGTTCCTTGGACGCCCGTCTGCCTGGACGGGGTAGTGAACGCCAGTTTACTTTCCCGAGTCGACTTGCATCCTTCTTCTTCTACTTAAACCTCCAATTGAGTATCTCGTTTTTCAGCTCATTCCAATGCCACGCATGCATACTACAAGGTGATAAAAACACGCAAAAATGTAGACTCATACAAATAGATAAACAATCAGCGTTAAATCACATAATTGGCTTGGTTTTCACACTTTAATGAATTCTAAACCCATTCTTTCAATTTATCCTTTTAGCAAGTGATTTTCTATAAAAAAAAACACTAAAACACGGAAGATATTGTTAAGGAATAACTCGAAATAAACCACAAAATTAGTCGTAAACAACTCCCCCACACTTAGACTTTTGTTTGTCCCGAACATAACAATCAAAACTGTCTCACTTTCATGCAATCCACATAGATCCCTAACTCACGTAACAAAAGATACAACAACTATAGCAAGTGATACCAACATAGAGATAGATTCTGTGTACGTGTGACAAGCCCTTTTCAATCTTCACAATCCTCTCAAACAAATATCCTCTCCATAATTTTTATGACTATCCTAGGTATAGGCAGTAATCGTTCCACACAAAGTCTTCTTGCGCACTCAGTAGGATAATCCCTACATCATATCATTCGGTTTATACTGGGTATAAGTTCAACGATAACAAAGTCTTTAATTTTTTTTCACTTTCTTTTTTCTTCTTCTTTGACGCACATCAAAATGAGCTCTTACCCGTCATAGTAGAATAGGATGTTTCGGGATAACACCCTACCTTACTCAAATCATAGGGTAGCTTTTCCTGACTGTCGTGAGCTTTTGGTCATCATAGTGGTATAGGACATACGTGGTACACCCTACCACACTCAAATCATCGACCAGCTTTTGACACACCCATTTATTTACTATTATCTCAACTTCTTTTTTTTCAAAAACATTAGTTACGTTTCACTTATCACATTCAAACCTTCCGATATTCACAGTGCACGTTCTGAGCTTAGGTGTTACTTCACTGTTACTATTAAGAACAAATCTCTCTAAGATAAATCACTAAAATAGTGAAAGGATACAGTTCAAAATTGTTGCTTCAATATCAAAGGCTATCGTGAGTGTGAAATGAATACTATCTCAAATCAGTAAAGGCATGCAATAATTATCTCTCAAAGTCACATAAAATCATTGTCAGGAAACTACAACTAGCAAGCCATTTGTTTCAATTACATGCTCAAGATTCACAATTATCCAAGTTTACTTTGAAAAATTTTAAAATTGTCGAGAAAATCACATTTACTCAGAAATATAGCATGATAACATACCCAATTTAGACACCCCCCACACTTAAATCACATTATGTCCTCAGAATGTGCAAATAAAAGAAAATAATACTTAGCTCGTTTCAAAGTGGTTGTCGGGTTGTAGGTTGGCAGTGGTCAGGCCGTAGCATGAAAGTACCGCTGCAACTCGAAGCATGAACAGACAACACGAAAAGTGACAACTGGCAAAAACCGCTCAACAATATCTGCAACACTCGACATAGCATATAATCTCGGGGTACAAGGGGTATATGAGTAAACATGAATGCACACAGAAATGGGCAAATAAAGCATTCACAAATAGGACAGGGATAACCAACACACAAATCACCATCGTTTTATTCCTAATGCCCTAAAAAGGCTGCCTCCTAGTAGCGCTTCTTTATTGTCATTAGCTTGACAGCGTAAACCTAGTCAACCTGGATCAGGCCACTTGGGTTTGAAACTAACCACTTCTCTGTCAGAATCAGAATGACTAGGACGGAAATGGTTTTCGCCACAACAACAAGTCAAGTGCGCGATAAGATCATGAAATTTTTCTCTCTAGACGACACTGACTCTTTTCTTCTTGTTCTTGTTTCTCGGATTCGGCTGAGGTATGCTAAGGATAGGGGTAATAAGGTCATCATCCACTTCAAAGAAGTCGGATGGAATCTCTTCTAAAATAAACGACTCAACCGTTTCATTTCTCTTTTGAAAGTATAGTACTTCAGGCGTTTCCTTGGGTTGCCCAAAGTACTTCTTAATCCTGTGTCCATTGACTTTGAACGGTTGATCGCCGTACCCTTTCAACGTAATGGCTCTACCAGGATGAACATCAAGAATCTCAAAGGGGCCAGACCATCTAGATTTAAGCTTGCCAGCAAAAAGATGGAGCCTGGTGTTATACAGCAAAGCCATGTCTCCCACTTTGAATTCCCGATCTTTAATCTTAGCATCGTGGAGTGCCTTCGTTCTTTCCTTACTGATTCTCGAATTCTCGTAGGCACGGAGTCGGAACTCATCGAGCTCGTTCAATTGCAATAATCTCTTTTCCCCACAAAGTAGGCATCGAAATTCAAGAATTTAATAGCCCAATAAGCTCGTGCTCAAGCTCGGCGGTAAATGGCAAGCTTTGCCATAAACCATTTGAAAGGGTGACGTACCCATAGGGGTCTTAAACGCATGCGATAAGCCCAAAGTGCGTCATCCAACTTCGAACTCCGAGTTGGATCTATTGGAATTCACAGTTTTCTCCAAAATCCGCTTTAGACTTCTGTTGCTCACCTCGACCTGGATATCCAATTGTTCATGCTCCGGAACACACCTTCTAAGCAACCCGTCTTTGCAGACTTTAAACAGATAAGGATCCTCCCATACGAGATATTTTAAGTCGCTGAAAAATTTCTTCTTTTCCTGAATCGTCATTTCTTCTAAATGCCCACCTGCTAAGTAGTTGACGTAGTCAGCATACCACGGCCTAACTGTATCAAGCTTCATCAATTGCTCAGTTGAAAAATCAATGCTTATGTCCTTGGAAATTTTTCCACCCTCATTTACTAGGCGAGACAGGTGATCAGCCACAATATTTTCACTACCTTTCTTATCTTTGATCTCCAGGTCAAACTCCTGCAAAATTAGAATCCATCTGAGTAACCTTGGTTTTGCATCTGCTTTGTCCATAAGATAGCGTAGGGCTGCATGGTCTGTCCAAACCACAACTTGAGACCCTAGAAGGTAACTTCTAAACTTGTCGATAGCAAAAACGACGGCTAAGAATTCCTTCTCAGTCGTGGTGTAATTGCATTGAGCCGGGTTCAAGGTGCGGCTCGCATAGTAAATGGGTCTGAACTTTTTATCAATTCTCTGGCCTAAAACTACACCAACTGCGTAGTTAGAGGCATCACACATTAATTCAAAAGGCTTAGTCCAGTCAGGTGCGATTAAGATAGGGGCACTTATGAGCTTATCCTTTAGGCAATTGAAAGCTTCCTTGCATTTCTCATCAAACAAGAACTCAACATCATCCTTCTGAAGGTTAGATAAGGGCTTAGCGATGGTGGAAAAACCATGAATAAACCGCCTGTAGAAGCCAACATGACCTAGAAAACCTCGTACCTCTTTCACTGTTTTAGGATACGGCATCTTTTCAATGGCTTCTACTTTAGCCTTATCTACCTGAATACCAGTACTGGACACCTTGTGTCCCAGAACAATTCCTTCATCTACTAGAAAATGGCATTTCTCCCAGTTAAGCACTAAATTCTTTTCAACACAGCGTTGAAGTACCATATCTAGATTCTCCAAGATCTCATCAAAGCTATCGCCATAGACTGAGAAATCATCCATGAAGACTTCCATACATTTCTCCACAAGTCCATCGAAAATGGCCAACATGCACCGTTGAAATGTTGCTGGTGCATTGCATAACCCGAAAGGCATCCTGCGAAAAGCAAAAGTGCCTGATGGACACGTAAACGTAGTCTTCTCCTGGTCATTAGGGTCGATGGCTATCTGAAAGTACCCAGAATATCCATCGAGGAAACAATAATACTTATGACCACTCGGTCTTTCAAGAAGGCGGTCAATGAAAGGTAAGGGGAAATGGTCTTTGGCGGTGACTTCATTCAATCTGCGATAGTCAATGCAGACCACAGTAGCGATCACAAGGCGTAAAGCTACTTCTTCCCCCTTTTCATTCTTTTCCACGGTAATACCTCCCTTCTTTGGCACAACTTGGGTGGGGCTAACCCACTCACCGTCGGCGATTGCATAGATGATTCCCATATCTAACCATTTTATGACTTCTTTCTTGACAACCTCCTGCATGTGCGGATTCGGCCTTCGGCGAGGTTGTCGACTTTCTTAGCTCCTTCCTCCGTTCGGATTTTATGCATGCACACATCGGGGCCGATCCCTCGGATATCACCCACTTGCCATCCGAACGCGAGGATGTTCTTTTCAAGCACTTTTATCGGCGGTGCTTCTTGCTCGGGCTCGAGTTTTGAAGAGATGATCAAGGGTAACTTATCACCATCCTTAAGAAAAATGTACTTAAGGTGTTGCGGAAGCGGTTTAAGCTCCAAGTCGGTAGGTGGTTGCTCAATACTTGGATTTTAAGGGGCCACCTTTTTCCTTATGGGCTTGAAGTGGTTGATCGAAGAATACCTCATCTTCCCGAGGTATAACCCCGAAAAGGTCTTGGATTACATCATCCATAGGGATCCTTCAGTCAGCACCCGCTTTCTCCTTCTCATGCTTGATCATCTTTCTCAACTCTTCTTCTTCTAGCTCCTCTGCTAGTTGTTCCCAATCATCGACCTCCCAATGAGTAGTCTCTCTCCAGAAATCCACTTCATCCCAACTACCTATCAGGGCTTCCTCTCCTACTGTTAGGAAATCTACGTGGGAACGCAGCGGAATTTAAAATTTTATTTCCTTTTAACTAGGATCGACTTCGTTTAAGCAATAAACAAATAAGCTAAAGACGGTGGTTACCTTGGTTGATCTATAAGATCGACGCTTTGACCGTCTAAGGAGAGTAGTTTTGCATAGAGCCGCCCAATTGTTCGGCCTCTACCGCTAGTCCACACGAACACCCCGCCGGAATCCCATCATGGATTGCTATTGGAAAACTCCGGTTGCTAGACCGGCCCTTTTCCCCTCTCTCAAACTCTCTATAGGATGCTCTCTATTTTACACAAGAACTATTAGTTCTTGGAATTGTGATGTACAAAAGAGCTTAACACCCACCTCTTATTTATAGTGTAGGTGGCGCCATCTTCTAGAGTGGAGGAGAAGAAAACCTTTTCCCAAAAAAATAAGGAAAATATAATTGATTGATTTATCTCATTTATTATAATATCTCATATTAAATAAATCTAGGATATTGTCAATATCTTATATTGAATATTCCAAGATATTGTCAATATCTAATATTAACTATCTTTATTTTATTACCATAAATCAATTTACACATGTGTATATATCACATATATACTACACAAATAAATCTATTAATATCATATATATACACGCATACTTGCATGCATGCAAATCCAATTTGCATTTATGCACACACGCATGTATGGATAATATATCTATGTTATTTTATTTTATTAATATCTAATATTAATAATAGGTAATATCATTAATTAAATTGCACAATCCAAGTGTATCTTACACACTTCAATGTGGCGCCCCTTTGACCAACAAATTGGCTTCCGGAATATTCTATAATTAATATAATATTATTAATATCTTGTATTTAATTTATTCATAATAAATAAATACCACCATATTAATTTACCACTATAACCTTTATTGTCTCGAGATAAACTTTCCTTATTTGGTTATCATCTATAACCACATTTTAATCCGGCTAGATGTTCTTATGTGTGTGACCCGATAGGCTTCCGAATATGTTGTCCGTAGAGACAAAGTGCAAATTACGAAAATGCCCTTCATGCCTAACGATCACGGGATAGCGTCTAGCAACACACCGTGACCCCCAATCATCGGAAGAGTCAAATGCAATGACTACTACCTTTCATGTGAAACAGTTACCGTGTAACTTACAATCCTATCGCTGTAATAATATCCATACGGTCGTACGTCGAGTGTCAAACATTAACGACCGTATCTTATAATCTGGATATCAAGCTCTCTCGAAGTAACTCGTTTACTCCCACTTTGCAAAGATTCACGAGAGTAAGACATTCCTTATAAGAAGGCCATTTCGGATATTCGATCCCAATCATAGGATACGCGATTCCCGGACGACCAATCATGTATACTCCACATGCTTCAGTATCATACCCAATCACTACCGCATGATCGCCCCGTGGCTGGGAAACCTCAATAGTGTCAAAGCATGAAAATCCACACTTTGTGATGCCATGAAGACTCCGGTCCAAAGGATAATTACACAACCGCCACATAGTGTGACACTTATCCGTGTAAGTGGGTCAGTCTAACGTACGCATTCTCTAATACACGTCCACGTACAGTCCAAGTGTCTCTACACTTTGATAGACGAGATCTATCCCTGCCCTTAAAGACATAAGACATCTAATACGTGCTAGTCTGTTTATACTATCAATGCCCTGTTTAATAATACATCAGCCTAGAGACATTTAAGTATCAAACTTATTAAAGTGATTAGAGATCTCATCAACCATAATCGCCTATCATGGTTTCTCTTCCATAGTTTAATACTAAGGACGTTATCATATAACAATTCATAATTGGTTCTTTAGAAGAACATATATATGACAACATAAAAGCCATTTTATATATGTATAAACATAAAGAAATAGTAGAAATGATCCGACCCGGTCGGATCCGGTACAACCCGATTGGGTTTAGGACACTATTCCAACAATCTCCCACTTGGCCTAAAACCAATCACTAGCACACACAAGACCAAGTTGAAACACAAGAATCTCATGCATTACTTGCAACAAGCCTTAGCCATAGACGGATCACTATCCGTGAGGACTCAGACTATCTTCATATCATGTTCCAAATGACCAAGTCAAAGGAACCGCCTCAACACACACACGAATCTCTGACGAGACCCTGGTCCTTGCTTTAAGCAATGAATCCACCTACTATATCAGCTATATAGAAAAGGTGGAAGAACCGTGCAAGGTTCAAGAATGAACCTTCTAGATCCATGTACTGCTCCCGCTGCGCCTCTAAGGCACTACTGTGTTTTGGCCTAGTTGTAGAATTTACAGTGACCCATCGCTAAGAACATTTCCAGCTCACTGTACCACTTAATCAAAGTTACTGCAAACCCAGACCGTAGCTCCCACTCGCCTTCGTAAGACTCAGGATATACGTCTGTATAACTATATTTATTCGCTTCCAAGCTTCAATAAACTAGGAAATCGTCCTTAACTGGTTTAAGGATATTCTCGACATTCACCGGATTTACTTTCATACTTGCTCATGACAGTTCATGAACTATGAACATCCGGCATTTCCTTTATGATGGTTCCTATCGCAGTTGCGAAGGAAACCTTCCATAAGCATCATCTTTCACCTTATCTTTAGGACTAACGTCCTAACATAGATAGATCTTGAGAACACCGGCTAGCAGTATCTCCTTTCGTGATCTATGCTAAACTCTTTTAGCATCACATCTATATAGGTAAACTATAATCTAACAGCAGTTAAATCTATCGCTATAGATTTTTATTTCCAAAATTAAGAACTGCTAATCCAAGTGCTTTCGTAAAGACCTTGAACTACCAAACATTAATTGACATGGGGTGATGATTCCTGTGAGAGATATCTAATACCTTATTCAAAAATCGTAACACACTCCCACTATCCATCTTCCACATAGGCATATCCTTCTTTTGAATAAATCAAACTCTTTTGATTATCAAACAAAGAAATCGTCTAGAGAAACTTGTTTGAGTCCATAAATGGATCTCGTGGGCTCACATATCATGTTATCGTCTATGAACATCGAGCTGTTTGCCCAACGTCTTCAACACTATCATATAGCCATGATACGAAGTTATAACAAGCATCATCTGATTAGAACTGGGCTCAGCTGGCAGCATAAAGGTAATTACAAGGTTTACACCCCGTACCCCTCAGCCGTCACTATAGCCTGATAGTAATCATATTACAATCCATGTCAGCCTTTCAGGGACATTCCCTTTAGGTAAGACAGACTAGGTTCACAACCTGGTTGTCACTAATGGAATCTAATTCAGATTTTATGGCTCCTGGCCATATCTCTCAAACCTGCCTTTCAAACATTCTTTCATAAGTCGTGAGATGTTCATTCTTCAAGATGAACATACCGGCAGCCTTTTCAGGCTTGAGGTTATCCACAGACTTGCAGAACTTTTGTGTGCTCGAGCGAGGTTCTACACCTCATCGTTATGTGGCGTCTCGCTCATGTCCCATTGGTTGAATATATCTTTGTGGTTCTCAAACTACATTTGAGATCTAAATCTACTCCCACTGTTTTTTTTGGAAGAAACACTTCCTCTAGAAGACAGCATGTTTGGAGACAAACACATTTTGCTCCGCGGACGAGTAAATAATATCTAGCGTACTTGCTAAGATATTCCACAAAGTTGCATATGCCGTACTAGGCTCCAAGCCTTTCTGACTTTGCCTATGACAACCTCAAATCATCTGTTAAGATAGATTTGACATTATCCTCTTCCATATCTAATATGGAATTTATTCAACCTTTATTCTTTAGAACTCGGTTAAGTATAAGGGCACTATCCCGAAACGGGTAAGGGATACATCGCATGGCTTGCGTCACACCTTTATCATATAAAGTGTTATTTCCATTTTGGGAACACAATCTAATTGCGTATCCCAAAGATGGTATCCTTCAAGGGAGAATCTTATTCCCTTTCAGACGACTTCTGAAACACCCTTTAAGTATTAATTACTTCAATCCAATTGAAGATTAATTCCTAAGTAGCTCATCAATCTCATATTCGTACTGGCTCGAACTTTTCGGGCTTTCCGAATTTTGCACTTCACTGAGTACACTTGACTATCTCTAAAAATAGTCGTAGAGACTAATAAACAATTATTTGTGGTATTAATTGTCACAAGCCAACAAACATCGGTATGTTTAGGCTTTGGACAACTTTCTAGATTTTATAACTTTTTCATAAAATGGTATTTCAGTCATCTTTAGATAAGATACGTATTACCCACAAGATTCATAATCATATGGTTCAACATCATCAGAATGACGTTTAATTACACGCTTCCCTTCCAGAGAGAGTACTTCTAGAACAACTACAAATATCAAGGATAACAGTCATACAAATATTTAGTTGAGATCTCATCACATACATCAACTATATAGTGACTACAATCTAGTATGTTAGATTCAGTGACCATCCAACTTTATCGGAATAACATTTATTCTTTACAATTGAATATGTCTACTATATCCTAACAAATAACTGAAAGCATGTTCTTCATAAGAACCGGAACATAATAATATTTATTTAGTTCCCTTATCAGTTTACTAGATCCAGAATATGGTAAGTGTTACAACATTTGTTTAACCTTCCATATCTGTATTTAATCTTTCTAATTTAATCACACTCGTAAGATATCATATATCTAAGAGTTGACTTGAACTTAGATAGATTTATCTCAACTCACTTGCCTAGAATAGAAACTTCAATAAGTTTTCTATTTAAGCACATGCCCTAACTTTCCTTTCAATCCTTTAAGCACTTGTAAATATTTCTTAGTGTAGTCTTCATAAGACTTAAGAAAGATCACAAGAGCTATGTCTTTAATTTCCTTTCATAAAGAAAATCTAAAGTATATTAAATAGTTTATTTAACCTATTGAATCGTATTCAAAACATTGACTATTTAATTAACCTTTAAGCAATGATAGAATTAAGTCGATACTTAAATCTTACAATTTTGAAAACAACCTTTCCAAAATTAGATGTGGTCATTCTTATCCAACGTTTGAATTAATTGTCATCGTATGACTGAATGATCATCTTGGATCGTATCCAATATAGGACTAATTCGTTGAAACTTATTTCAATAGATTTAATCATATCATGAGCTTCCGCTTTCATTAATAGTTAAAGTCTCGGAGCACTGCATCAATTATGTAATCTCCTTGTCTCTAACTACTATAACGGGATTGCTCATGTCATTGCTTATTTTAAAAGGATTAAAATTACTCAACCATATTTGAGAACGTTTCTCAAAATTAACAGTCATAATTTGGTTTTACTAATCGAGAATTATAAATAAATATAAAGTCTGCTAAAACTACAACATAAAAATGAAAATAAATGAGTGTTGTTGTTTATACACGCAAAATCAAAAATGGTCTTTTGGTTTATGATTTTGCTCCCACTAGTCAACTACTTCCAATTGACTTTCAAGAATTATTAATTTCTTTAGTGGACAAGATCCCACTAAACTACCCCGACCCCTGCTTTGGCTGGTGGGCCGAAAATAGCATAATAGGTAGACAACTCTTTGTCAATCGTATCTTATACGACTCTTGTTGTTTGACTAGTCAACTCTTTGACAATTTTCATCTTATGAAATAGTCAAACCCTTGCCTCTAAAATCCAAACGACCCCGCTTTGGCTGGTGGCCGAGAGAATTCTTAGTCAAGTCATAACCCCAATATTCGTGAGATCTCATACGATCATATCTCGATAATAACGATATACCCGAGGTAGGTCAACCCCCTGCTTTGGTTGATGAGTTGGATCCGAACAAGGGCTCTTCACCGTCATTATAATATGGGGAGGCAATTTCAACTTGATTCTTTTGAGGTGGAAGTATTTATGTAAATTAATTCACTTAATTAATTTAATTATGGTCTCATCATAAATATGTCTATCTCTATAAACATACATCCTACACACTTATCTAGATCGTGCCTAGTCATGCATCTATCGTATCATATAAAATAAATACAAGCACAAAATAAATAAATACGTAAAGTAACCGGTATGATCATGGACTTTTCCTAGGTGCGGTTTCGAATACAACCGACGAAACCGCGGGTCACAATCTAAGGGTAGCCGCAACCACCAATAGGATCTTTAATGCTCCATTCTCCAATGGGATCTTTATTTTCGTCTTTCTTTGGTCTCCATCTTCTGCTCCATTCTTGTTACATTTAATTCTATCTAATAAAATAAATACACCCGCCGCACACGGGAGGGAGCTAACGGGAATGGGATAAATGCAGAAAATAAACTAGGTCACGTTCTTCATAACGGCCTAGGACAATTTTTAAACCAACAGAAAATTAAATCATTCACATCTATCCTATCGGTCGAGTCCATGATCAATCGGGGTCTATATAATCATATTATATCTATTATATCTAATCCATACAATAAAATCTTATGAAAAAGATAAAATTAAAATTTAACTACTTGCGTCTTAATTAATCAACTAACATTTAATCTATTAAATAATTTTATCCAATCAATTAACTAATTAACATTTAATTAATTAAATGATTTAATCGAAATAAAACTAACGATTAATTTTAAACGATTTTAATTTTAATTTTAATTAATTGGAACTATTCCAAAAATAAATCAAAATTAAAATTAAGTCTCTTTTGTTTCTTTCCTTTTGATTCCTAATCAAAATGATGCCTTTGGTTTCCTAAACCAAATTTGGCTTAGGCCTGGCCACTTTCCAAAATCAAAATTTTGGAAGTGGCCTAGGCCTTTTACAAATCAAATATTTGAAAAGGGCCTAGGCCTATTCCAAATCAAATATTTGGAAAAGGCCAAATAATTTTGGTTTAGGCCTGGCCACTTTCCAAAATCAAAATTTTGGAAGTGGCCTAGGCCTAGGCCTTTTCCCAAATCAAATATTTGGAAAGGGCCTAGGCCTATTCCAAACAAAGTTTGGAAAGACCATTATTATTTTAATGCCATGTGGCATCCCAATGGCCAAACTATTTGAACCATTGGTTAGCCACACGACACAACTAAACAAAGGAGATATCAATCACAACTATGAACCATATTGAATCACAAAATACACAAAACAAAAATTTGGAGATCCGCCAGCATTGACCGGCCGACTGCCGGCAGCAGGCTGCCCTGCCGCCGCCACCGCAGCCGCTGGGGTGGTGCCGCCGCCAGTCGGCCGAGCACCACCAGATCTCGTTTTTTTCTTTCTTTTCATGTATCAATTTTGCAAATCAAAAATCTTTCATCTTTTAATTACGTGATTTAAACGATAAAATTAACTACGCATAATAACATGCTTATTGCTTAAGCTCGAAGCTCTCTCTGATACCACTGTTAGGAAATCTACGCGGGAACGCAGCGGAATTTAAAATTTTATTTCCTTTTAACCAGGATCGACTTCGTTTAAGCAATAAACAAATAAGCTAAAGACGGTGGTTACCTTGGTTGATCTATAAGATCGACGTTTTGACCGTCTAAGGAGAGTAGTTCTGCATAGAGCCGCCCAAGTGTTCGGCCTCTACCGCAAGTCCACACGAACACCCCGCCGGAATCCCATCATGGATTGCTATTGGAAAACTCCGGTTGCTAGACCGGCCCTTTTCCCCTCTCTCAAAATCTCTATAGGATGCTCTCTATTTTACACAAGAACTATTAGTTCTTGGAATTGTCATGTACAAAAGAGCTTGACACCCACCTCTTATTTATAGTGTAGGTGGCGCCATCTTCTAGAGTGGAGGAGAAGAAAACCTTTTCCCAAAAAAATAAGGAAAATATAATTGATTGATTTATCTCATTTATTATAATATCTCATATTAAATAAATCTAGGATATTGTCAATATCTTATATTGAATATTCCAAGATATTGTCAATATCTAATATTAACTATCTTTATTTTATTACCATAAATCAATTTACACATGTGTATATATCATATATATACTACACAAATAAATCTATTAATATCATATATATACACGCATACTTGCATGCATGCAAATCCAATTTGCGTTATGCACACACGCATGTATGGATAATATATCTATGTTATTTTATTTTATTAATATCTAATATTAATAATAGGTAATATCATTAATTAAATTGCACAATCCAAGTGTATCTTACACACTTCAATGTGGCGCCCCTTTGACCAACAAATTGGCTTCCGGAATATTCTTTAATTAATATAATATTATTAATATCTTGTATTTATTTTATTCATAATAAATAAATACCACCATATTAATTTACCACTATAACCTTTATAGTCTCGAGATAAACTTTCCTTATTTGGTTATCATCTATAACCATATTTTAATCCGGCTAGATGTTCTTATGTATGTGACCCGATAGGCTTCCGAATATGTTGGCCGTAGACACAAAGTGCAAATTACGAAAATGTCCTTCATTCCTAACGATCACGGGATAGCGTCTAGCAACACACCGTGACCCCCAATCATTGGAAGAGTCAAATGCAATGACTACTACCTTTCATGTGAAACAGTTACCGTGTAACTTACAATCCTATCGCTGTAATAATATCCATACGGTCGTACGTCGAGTGTCAAACATTAATGACCGTATATTATAATCTGGATATCAAGCTCTCTCGAAGTAACTCGTTTACTCCCACTTTGCAAAGATTCACGAGAGTAAGACATTCCTTATAAGAAGGCCATTTCGGATATTCGATCCCAATCATAGAATACGCTATTCCCGGACGACCAATCATGTATACTCCGCATGCTTCGGTATCATACCCAATCACTACCGCTTGATCGCCCCGTGGCTAGGGGAAACCTGAATAGTGTCAAAGCATGACAATCCACACCGTGATGCCATGAAGACTCCGGTCCAAAGGATAATTACACAACCGCCACGTAGTGTGACACTTATCCGTGTAAGTGGGTCAGTCTAACGTATGCATTCTCTAATACACGTCCACGTACGGTCCAAGTGTCTCTACACTTTGATAGACGAGATCTATCCACGCCCTTAAAGACGAGAAGACATCTAATACGTGCTAGTCTGTTTATACTATCAATGCCCCGTTTAATAGTACATCAGCCTAGAGACATTTAAGTATCAAACTTATTAAAGTGATTAGAGATCTCATCAACCATAATCGCCTATCATGGTTTCTCTATCATAGTTTAATACTAAGGACGTTATCATATAACAATTCATAATTGGTTCTTTAGAAGAACAGATATATGACAACATAAAAGCCATTTTATATATGTATAAACATAAAGAAATAGTAGAAATGATCCGACCCGGTCGGATCCGATACAACCCGATTGGGTTTAGGACACTATTCCAACAATCTCCCACTTGGCCTAAAACCAATCACTAGCACGCACAAGACCAAGTTGAAACACAAGAATCTCATGCATTACTTGCAACAAGCGCTAGGCATAGACGGATCACTATCCGTGAGGACTCAGACTATCTTCATATCATGTTCCAAATGACCAAGTCAAAGGAACCGCCTCAACACACACACGAATCTCTGACGAGACCCTGGTCCTTGCTTCAAGCAATGAATCCACCTACTATATCAGCTATATAGAAAAGGTGGAAGAACCGTGCAAGGTTCAAAAATGAACCTTCTAGATCCATGTATTTGCTCCCGGCTAGCCTCTAAGGCACTACTTGTGTTTTGGCCTAGTTGTAGAATTTACGGTGACCCATCGCTAAGAACATTTCCAGCTCACTGTATCACTTAATCAAAGTGACTGCAAACCCAGACCATAGCTCCCACTCGCCTTCGTAAGACTCAGGATATACGTCTGTATAACTATATTTATTCGCTTCCAAGCTTCAATAAACTAGGAAATCGTCCTTAACTTGTTTAAGGATATTCTCGACATTCACCAGATTTACTTTCATACTTGCTCATGACAGTTCATGAACTATGAACATCCGGCAATTCCTTTATGATGGTTCCTATCGCAGTAGCGAAGGAAACCTTCCATAAGCATCATCTTTCACCTTATCTTTAGGACTAACGTCCTAACATAGATAGATCTTGTGAACACCGGCTAGCAGTATCTCCTTTCGTGATCTATGCTAAACTCTTTTAGCATCACATCTATATAGGTAAACTATAATCTAACAGCAGTTAAATCTATCGCTATAGATTTTTATTTCCAAAATTAAGAACTGCTAATCCAAGTGCTTTCGTGAAGACCTTGAACTACCAAACATTAATTGACATGGGGTGATGATTCCTGTGAGAGATATCTAATCCTTATTCAAAAATCGTAACACACTCCCACTATCCATCTTCCACATAGGCATATCCTTCTTTTGACTAAATCAAACTCTTTTGATTATCAAACAAAGAAATCGTCTAGAGAAACTTGTTTGAGTCCATAAATTGATCTCGTGGGCTTTCATATCATATTATCGTCTATGAACATCGAGCTGTTTGCCCAACGTCTTCAACACTATCATATAGCCATGATACGAAGTTATAACAAGCATCATCTCGATTAGAACCCAGGCTCGGTGGCGGCATAAAGGTAATTACAAGGTTTACACCCCGTACCCCCTCGGCCGTCACTATAGCCTTTGATAGTAATCATATTACAATCCATGTCGACCTTTCGGGGACATTCCCTTTAGGTAAGACGGACTAGGTTCACAACCTGGTTGTCACTAATGGAATCTAATTCAGATTTTATGGCTCCTGGCCATATCTCTCAAACCTGCCTTTCAAACATTCTTTCATAAGTCGTGAGATGTTCATTCTTCAAGATGAACATACCGGCAGCCTTTTCAGGCTTGAGGTTATCCACAGACTTGCAGAACTTTTGTGTGCTCTGAGCAGTGTTCTACACCTCATCGTTATGTGGCGTCTGCTCATGTCCCATTGGTTGAATATATCTTTGTGGTTCTCAAACTACATTTGAGATCTAAATCTACTCCCACTGTTTTTTTTGGAAGAAACACTTCCTCTAGAAGACAGCATGTTTGGAGACAAACACATTTTGCTCCGCGGACGAGTAAATAATATCTAGCGTACTTGCTAAGATATTCCACAAAGTTGCATATGCAGTACTAGGCTCCAAGCCTTTCTGACTTTGCCTGTGACAACCTCAAATCATCTGTTAAGATAGATTTGACATTATCCTCTTCCATATCTAATATGGAATTTATTCAACCTTTATTCTTTGGAACTCGGTTAAGTATAAGGGCACTATCCCGAAACGGGTAAGGGATACATCGCATGGCTTGCGTCACACCTTTATCATATAAAGTGTTATTTCCATTTTGGGAACACAATCTAATTGTGTATCCCAAAGATGGTATCCTTCAAGGGAGAATCTTATTCCCTTTCAGACGATTTCTGAAACACCCTTTAGGTATTAATTACTTCAATCCAATTGAAGATTAATTCCTAAGTAGCTCATCAATCTCATATTCGTACTGGCTCGAACTTTTCGGGCTTTCCGAATTATGCACTTCACTGAGTACACTTGACTATCTCTAAAAATAGTCGTAGAGACTAATAAACAATTATTTGTGGTATTAATTGTCACAAGCCAACAAACATCGGTATGTTTAGGCTTTGGACAACTTTCTAGATTTTATAACTTTTTCATAAAATGGTATTTCAGTCATCTTTAGATAAGATACGTATTACCCACAAGATTCATAATCATATGGTTCAAGATCATCAGAATGACGTTTAATTACACGCTTCCCTTCCAGAGAGAGTACTTCTAGAACAACTACAAATATCAAGGATAACAGTCATACAAATATTTAGTTGAGATCTCATCACATACATCAACTATATAGTGACTACAATCTAGTATGTTAGATTCAGTGACCATCCAACTTTATCGGAATAACATTTATTCTTTACAATTGAATATGTCTACTAAATCCTAACAAATAACTGAAAGCATGTTCTTCATAAGAACCGGAACATAATAACATTTATTTAGTTCCCTTATCAGTTTACTAGATCCAGAATATGGTAAGTGTTACAACATTTGTTTAACCTTCCATATCGTATTTAATCTTTCTAATTTAATCACACTCGTAAGATATCATATATCTAAGAGTTGACTTGAACTTAGATAGATTTATCTCAACTCACTTGCCTAGAATAGAAACTTCAATAAGTTTTCTATTTAAGCACATGCCCTAACTTTCCTTTCAATCCTTTAAGCACTTGTAAATATTTCTTAGTGTAGTCTTCATAAGACTTAAGAAAGATCACAAGAGCTATGTCTTTAATTTCCTTTCATAAAGAAAATCTAAAGTATATTAAATAGTTTATTTAACCTTTTGAATCGTATTCAAAACATTGACTATTTAATTAACCTTTAAGCAATGATAGAATTAAGTCGATACTTAAATCTTACAATTTTGAAAACAACCTTTCCAAAATTAGATGTGGTCATTCTTATCCAACGTTTGAATTAATTGTCATCGTATGACTGAATGATCATCTTGGATCGTATCCAATATATGACTAATTCGTTGAAACTTATTTCAATAGATTTAATCATATCATGAGCTTCCGCTTTCATTAATAGTTAAAGTCTCGGAGCACTGCATCAATTATGTAATCTCCTTGTCTCTAACTACTATAACGGGATTGCTCATGTCATTGCTTATTTTAAAAGGATTAAAATTACTCAACCATATTTGAGAACGTTTCTCAAAATTAACAGTCATAATTTGGTTTTACTAATCGAGAATTATAAATAAATATAAAGTCTGCTAAAACTACAACATAAAAATGAAAATAAATGAGTGTTGTTGTTTATACACGCAAAATCAAAAATGGTCTTTTAGTTTATGATTTTGCTCCCACTAGTCAACTACTTCCAATTGATTTTCAAGAATTATTAATTTCTTTAGTGGACAAGATCCCACTAAACTACCCCGACCCCCGCTTTGGCTGGTGGGCCAAAAATAGCATAATAGGTAGACAACTCTTTGTCAATCGTATCTTATACGACTCTTGTTGTTTGACTAGTCAACTCTTTGACAATTTTCATCTTATGAAATAGTCAAACCCTTGCCTCTAAAATCCAAATGACCCCGCTTTGGCTAGTGGCCGAGAGAATTCTTAGTCAAGTCATAACCCCAATATTCGTGAGATCTCATACGATCATATCTCGATAATAACGATATACCCGAGGTAGGTCAACCCCCTGCTTTGGCTGATGAGTTGGATCCGAACAAGGGCTCTTCACCGTCATTATAATATGGGGAGGTAATTTCAACTTGATTCTTTTGAGGTGGAAGTATTTATGTAAATTAATTCACTTAATTAATTTAATTATGGTCTCATCATAAATATGTCTATCTCTATAAACATACATCCTACACACTTATCTAGATCGTGCCTAGTCATGCATCTATCGTATCATATAAAATAAATACAAGCACAAAATAAATAAATGCGTAAAGTAACCGGTATGATCATGGACTTTTCCTAGGTGCGGTTTCGAATACAACCGACGAAACCGCGGGTCACAATCTAAGGGTAGCCGCAACCACCAATAGGATCTTTAATGCTCCATTCTCCAACGGGATCTTTATTTTCGTCTTTCTTTGGTCTCCATCTTCTCGCTCCATTCTTGTTACATTTAATTCTATCTAATAAAATAAATACACCCGCCGCACACGGGAGGGAGCTAACGGGAATGAGATAAATGCAGAAAATAAACTAGGTCACGTTCGTCATAACGGCCTAGGACAATTTTTAAACCAACAGAAAATTAAATCATTCACATCTATCCTATCGGTCGAGTCCACGATCAATCGGGGTCCATATAATCATATTATATCTATTATATCTAATCCATACAATAAAATCTTATGAAAAAGATAAAATTAAAATTTAACTACTTGCGTCTTAATTAATCAATTAACATTTAATCTATTAAATAATTTTATCCAATCAATTAACTAATTAACATTTAATTAATTAAATGATTTAATCGAAATAAAACTAACGATTAATTTTAAACGATTTTAATTTTAATTTTAATTAATTGGAACTATTCCAAAAATAAATCAAAATTAAAATTAAGTCCCTTTTGTTTCTTTCCTTTTGATTCCTAATCAAAATGATGCATTTGGTTTCCTAAACCAAATTTGGCTTAGGCTTAAAACTGCCACTTTCCAAAATCAAAATTTTGGAAGTGGTCTAGGCTAGGCCTTTTACAAATCAAATATTTGAAAAGGGCCTGGCCTATTCCAAATCAAATATTTGGAAAAGGCCAAATAATTTTGGTTTAGGCTGCTACTTTCCAAAATCAAAATTTTGGAAGTGGCCAGGCCTAGCCTTTTCCCAAATCAAATATTTGGAAAGGGCCTAGGCCTATTCCAAACAAAGTTTGGAAATACCATTATTATTTTAATGCCATGTGGCATCCCAATGGCCAAACTATTTGAACCATTGGTTAGCCACACGACACAACTAAACAAAGGAGATATCAATCACAACTATGAACCATGTTGAATCACAAAATACACAAAACAAAAATTTGGAGATCCGCCAGCATTGACCGGTCGCCTGCCGGCAGCAGGCTGCCCTGCCGCCGCCGCCGCCGCCGCTGGGGTGGTGCCGCCGCCAGTCGGCCGAGCACCACCAGATCTCGTTTTTTTTCTCTTTCTTTTCATGTATCAATTTTGCAAATCAAAAATCTTTCATCTTTTAATTACGTGATTTAAACGATAAAATTAACTACGCATAATAACATGCTTACTGCTTAAGCTCGAAGCTCTCTCGATACCACCGTTAGGAAATCTACGCGGGAACGCAATGAATTTAAAATTTTATTTCCTTTTAACCGGGATCGACTTCGTTTAAGCAATAAACAAATAAGCTAAAGACGGTGGTTACCTTGGTTGATCTATAAGATCGACGCTTTGACCGTCTAAGGAGAGTAGTTCGCATAGAGTCGCCCAAGTGTTCGGCCTCTACCGCTAGTCCACACGAACACCCCGCCGGAATCCCATCATGGATTGCTATTGGAAAACTCCGGTTGCTAGACGAGGCCCTTTTCCCCTCTCTCAAACTCTCTATATGATGCTCTCTATTTTACACAAGAACTATTAGTTCTTGGAATTGTGATGTACAAAAGAGCTTGACACCCACCTATTATTTATAGTGTAGGTGGTGCCATCTTCTAGAGTGGAGGAGAAGAAAACCTTTTCCCAAAAAAATAAGGAAAATATAATTGATTGATTTATCTCATTTATTATAATATCTCATATTAAATAAATCTAGGATATTGTCAATATCTTATATTGAATATTCCAAGATATTGTCAATATCTAATATTAACTATCTTTATTTTATTACCATAAATCAATTTACACATGTGTATATATCACATATATACTACACAAATAAATCTATTAATATCATATATATACACGCATACTTGCATGCATGCAAATCCAATTTGCATTTATGCACACACGCATGTATGGATAATATATCTATGTTATTTATTTTATTAATATCTAATATTAATAATAGGTAATATCATTAATTAAATTGCACAATCTAAGTGTATCTTACACACTTCAATGTGGCGCCCCTTTGACCAACAAATTGGCTTCCGGAATATTCTATAATTAATATAATATTATTAATATCTTGTATTTAATTTATTCATAATAAATAAATACCACCATATTAATTTACCACTATAACCTTTATAGTCTCGAGATAAACTTTCCTTATTTGGTAATCATCTATAACCACATTTTAATCCGGCTAGATGTTCTTATGTGTGTGACCCGATAGGCTTCCGAATATGTTGGCCGTAGACACAAAGTGCAAATTACGAAAATGCCCTTCATGCCTAACGATCACGGGATAGCGTCTAGCAACACACCGTGACCCCCAATCATCGGAAGAGTCAAATGCAATGACTACTACCTTTCATGTGAAACGATTACCGTGTAACTTACAATCCTATCATTGTAATAATATCCATACGGTCGTACGTCGAGTGTCAAACATTAACGACCGTATCTTATAATCTGGACATCAAGCTCTCTCGAAGTAACTCGTTTACTCCCACTTTGCAAAGATTCACGAGAGTAAGACATTCCTTATAAGAAGGCCATTTCGGATATTCGATCCCAATCATAGGATACGCGATTCCCGGACGACCAATCATGTATACTCCACATGCTTCAGTATCATACCCAATCACTACCGCATGATCGCCCCGTGGCTAGGGGAAACCTCAATAGTGTCAAAGCATGAAAATCCACACTGTGATGCCATGAAGACTCCGGTCCAAAGGATAATTACACAACCGCCACATAGTGTGACACTTATCCGTGTAAGTGGGTCGATCCCTAACGTACGCATTCTCTAATACACGTCCACGTACGGTCCAAGTGTCTACACTTTGATAGATGAGATCTATCCCTGCCCTACTTAAAGACATAAGACATCTAATACATGCTAGTCTGTTTATACTATCAATGCCCCGTTTAATAATACATCGGCCCTAGAGACATTTAAGTATCAAACTTATTAAAGTGATTAGAGATCTCATCAACCATAATCGCCTATCATGGTTTCTCTATCACGAGTTTAATACTAAGGACGTTATCATATAACAATTCATAATTGGTTCTTTAGAAGAACAGATATATGACAACATAAAAGCCATTTTATATATGTATAAACATAAAGAAATAGTAGAAATGATCCGACCCGGTCGGATCCGGTCCAACCCGATTGGGTTTAGGACACTATTCCAACACCTACAGGGTTAAAGTCTTCCTGATGCAGTTCTTTGAAATCATCGTTCATTGCTGGGAATTTCCATGTTTCTTGTTCATTGACAGGCTCAGTGTGAGCAAGTTGTGAAGACGACTCGTCAATGACTACGTCCTGTAATGAAACAGAAGATGATCCACAGTCAGCTTTATCTTTAATGTTTATAACTTCGAAAACACCTATCTCTGTTAGCTCTACCGCTTCTTCAGAGTTGGCATCTTCTTCGTCCTCATAAATTGCTTCAACGAACGAGATTTCTTCAATCAAGGTTTACTCAGGACTTTTCCCTCGTGTGAAGGTAACAGATGTATCATCGACTCTAAGCGTAATCTGACCCTTACAGAAATCGATGAGGGTGGCAGAGGTATCCAAAAAGGTCCGGCCGAGAATTAGGGGCATCTCTTTGTCAGGTGGATAGTCTAAGATAACCCATTCGGTAAGGAAAACCAAGCCTCCAACATGGAGAAGGACATTGGCAACACAACCGGCTGCTGAGCGGCGTGATCGGTCTACCATCTGAAGAGAAATAGGGCATTCCCGCATTCTGTTATCTAAACCGAGCTTTTTGCAGACGTTCAATGGCATCACATTTATGGAGGCCCCTGAGTCGCATAAGACGTTTTGGAACATGTGGCCTTCAATCTCACAAGAGATCGAAGGTCTCCCGGGTCACCTCGCTTAGTAGCAACTTTCTGTGAAACCATAGAGCAATCTTCTCTTAAAACTTCTTCTCGCCATCCCTTGAAGCTTCTTCTTGCTTCCACAAACTTCCTTAAGATACTTGGAGCATTTGGGCATTTCGATCAATACCTCGGCTAGGGGTATACTCACTTTGGTATCTCTAAGCATCCTCCTCACACCGTCATATTGTCTGTCATGACCGAGGGTATTCTCTTTTTCTTTGGTGGATAAGGAAGGGCTTTATCATTGTTCATGGCTTGATTTTTTATGGCTTCATCTTCCTTATCCTTCCATCGACAAACTTTTCCTCCCTTTTCTTTGTCGGGGTACACCACACCGACCTTTCCTCATTTCTCTATCGAATCATTTTCATCACCCGAAGAATCGTCATTACGCTCCTCCTCACTTTGTCTTGTCTTCGGTATTTAACTTCTGATTGCCCCTTCCTGAACTTATGGCGTCAGGAGGGGCTACTCGTTTCCCGACATCTTTCCGGGTCCCACCTGCTTACCACTTCTTAAAGTAACCTCATTCAGCTCTTCGTTCCCATAATCCCATTGAGGTGTGATGGCAGTGCAAACATTGATATCTGCTTTAGGATTTCTTTCGGTATAACTTGGAAGTTTACCGTGGGGTCTGTTTGCTTGTTGATCTGCCATCTGGCCAACCTGTCTCTCTATTGTCTTGACACTAGTAGACAAGGTCTTCACCATGTCTACTAGCTCATCAAACTTATGTTGAGGGACACAAGAGGTGGTTTGGTTATGAGGTTGGTTTTGATTCCAACCACCTTGAGGTCTTTGGGAGTTAGGATTGTGAGATTGATTAACCAACCCGGGAGGTGGTCTTTGATAACTTGAGCTGAAAGAAGGTTTGGAATTTGATGGGCTAGGTGGTGCATTGGCTTGATTAAGATTGGGACGTTGAAATCCGGAATAATTCTGATTCTGATTAAAGTTTCTGAAGGTTTGGTTATGATTCTCCATTAAATTTACTTCCTCAGTCATCTCATTTCCCGCCTGTATTCCCAGGTAATTCAAATCTGGCTGCCCTTGTTGCTGCTGCATTTGTAAATCGGCTAGCTGCTTGCTAATTTCCTCCATTTGAGCAACTAACACCTTAGTCTCAGAATTGCTCGCAGCAGATTCCTTCTTATTCCCACTAACATTGGTCCTCCTAGGACTTGACCACATGTTATTCTTGGCTATAGTTTCAGCTACCCTGTAAGCAGCGTCATCACCTCCCCCTAGGAATGATCCATGAGCAGTTGAATCAAGGAAGTCTCTATTTGGTTGAGAGACACCTCTATAGAATAACTCTAGTAGCTCATGTCTACTTGTATCCATGGTTGGGGCACTTTCTCATCAACAGATTTAGTCTCTCCCATGCTTTCCCCTCACTCTCACCATCAAGTTGTTCAAATGTGGCTATCTCCCTTTTCATGTCCATGATTTTCCCTGGTGAGACAAACTTCAGAGCAAAGGCTCTTTTGACATCATTCCAGGTACGGAGAGAATGATGGGCTAAAGATTTGAACCAACGGTTTGCTTCACCCTTTAGAGCAAACGGGAAGAGTTTTAACTTGACAATCTCAGAATCAACACCAGGATAGTGGCATGCTTCGCAGATTTGAACGAAGGTGGACAAGAAGTAATGAGGATATTCGTCAGCAATGCCATGAAAAGAACTATTCTGGACTAGTCCTACCACTCCAATTTTCAGATCAAAGTTTGCTTGCCCCATGTCTGGAGGGCGAATAGGTCTATGCCCTTCCAGAAAGTCTTGGTCAAGATAGGGAGCATATGGGTCTTGATTTAACTGGTTTAGCTGGTTTTGACGGAATTGTTGAAACTGATTATTTATCCCAGCTTGTTGATTCTGTTGTTGCTGTATTGCCTGTATCTGTTGAAGGATCAGATTCATTTGGGCTTGAGGATCTGGATTTTGAACTTCGTTGGCCATAATGTCTGGATTAGGGAAGAGCTTTCTCCTGAGAATAGATCGCTCAGGTTCGGGATTAAAGACAAGAGGTCCCTTCTTACTCCTGGTTTGCATAAACTAGAAGAGCAGAATGGAAAGAAATCAACCGAAGGGTTGATGAGAATGAATGTAGAGGAAATTAGAGGGTTCAGAAAGAGAGAAGGGCAAAGAAGTGACAATTGAAGAGAGTGAACTGGCGTTCAGTATGAGTGAACGCTGGTTCAGGGGAAATTCTTGAAGTGGAACGCTCGTTCAGGTTACTGACTAGCGTTCAGAAGACAAATTGGGGGTCAAACGGGCGTTCAGTATGGGTGAACGCTCGTTCAGAAGGTTTCTATTTTTCTTTTTTTTTAAAATCAAGAAAAGATATAGAAACAGAAACAGGAAAAGAAACCTACCTACGAAAAACTTAAAACAGGAAAAACACTAAGACGGTGAAAAAAAAACGTGTTGAAATCTTCTAGGGCTAAAATGGAAGGGAAACAGCAGATTTTGACCTCGAAAACGGTGTCGAACGGCCATAGGCGTTCGCCACATCGTCGGAGTCGGAACGAGCTTTCCGAATTGGGGTCCTGCGCGCCAAACGGACACTCGAGCCGAAAGTTATGGCCAAAATATATATCGTTTGACGGCAAAAGCAACAAAAACACTTGGATTGCACCCCTAGCATTGCGGTAGGGGTGCGTCCAAAGGTAGGCGCGATCCTGTAGGCCATGTCCGTGATGAAACGTCAGGCAGAATGCATGGCTATATTCTTTGGGGAGCTTCATCAATCTGCACAAAGTGTGATACGCAGTATATGGATATGACTTGGTAAAAACAAAAAAGTATGTGAAATGAACAATACGACCTGGTTTGCACCCTTCACAAGTGAAGAGTGCTTCCCGGATTATCAGTGACGTAACGGATATGAGCTGGGCCATGTAAATCATCATGGAGTAGATTCAGCATGTGCGGTGGGACATCCCTCTGGTGAGTGAAAATCTGGTCATCTCCTTCCAATGATGCAAGTGCATCAGCGACCCTGTTGCACTCCCTATAGACGTGAGAAATAGTATATTGCAGCGTTCTCAGGATAGCACAAATCTGAGTGATGGAGAGACACTGGGGCCAACCCCCATCACTTGCTCCAGACACCATACGATACACATAAAGAGAGTCCGATTCGATATCCATAGCCTGTGCATAGGTGCGCATGCGAAGACCAAACAACAAGGCTTTAATCTCAGCATCCACCACCGTCCCCTGCCCAAAACACGAACGAAAAGCCATAATAAACCCGCCATCAGAGTCTCTGAGGATGCCTCCCCCATACGTAATTCTATTCTAGACACTCCCATCCACATTCAATTTAACATTGCCAGAGTGTGGCGGCACCCATCTCAGGTAAGCCACTTTCCGCTTTGGGGTCTGTTTGATCTTGAAGGGCTGGAAGAAAGGAGTACCTCTATCAGATCCCAAGAATTTGGCTTCCTGCTCCTTCCAAAAAACGAGTTGCCTAATAGCCCGCTCAATTTGAATGATGGTGCGCTGTATAGAAGGCTGGACGTCGTCATGCCTGCATCTATTCCTTTCAGGCCAGATGCCTCAACAAACAATGACCGGTACAATAAGGCGAAGGCGGGAGATATCAATAGTTGAATTCTTCCGGTAGTGTAGCATAGGCACTATCCTTAAAGTAGGGGTAAACCGTAACCCGAAGTGATTCATAAAGTAATTCCATACGGAATCGGCAAAGTGACAATCAATAAACGTGTGACGCGAGTCCTCCCCGTGCGACACGCAAAGCATTTAGACACCGAGTTATACCCGGTCGGCGAATGTTCGGATCGGTGGGTAGAATGTTGTGAAGTAACCTCCAACAAAAGAATGAAATCTTGAGAGGAAGGAGGCTGTTCCATATTATCTTAAATAAGGCGTTGGGGGGGTGACCAGTGTGAACCATGTTCCACGTGGACCGAGTGGTATACCTCCCATCAGGGCTAAGGGTCCAAATAATCTCATCTTCCTTATCACGTGTGAAAGGGATAAGAGTGATCTCTTCCACGATGTGACTGGGTAAATAAGAATGAAAGTTGAAGCATCAAATTTTTTCTTGTATCTTTCCACCACGAAGAGTCAGTCATATAGATCTAGATATTGAGTCGTAGAGAAGTCGGAGCACTATGTAAGTTCACCGGAGCTCGGATTTTTTAAGTGCCTCTAAATCTGAGACATAAAGCCGTTGTATCTTGGGAGACAGTTGCTGCTACCGTGGGCACCATACCGGAGCAATTTGTCTTAAGGAAAGAGTAACTACTCGACTCGGTTTGTCTTAGTCCTTTATTTTGTGCATACTACATTTGGTGTCTATTGTTTGAATCAGATATGCATGTTGATATTTATTTTGTTAGATCTACTAAATAATATGAATTGTACTATTCACATGATTTATTCTGTAGATTAATATTTCGTAATTTAATCCGTAATTTACGGATCTGTTCCGTAAATCACTCCACACACGATACACTATCCCAAGAAGTTTAAGACAAATTTGATTCGTGTGTTATAAGATCGTTTAAACCTACTTGCTTATATGTTAAGCAAAGTCTTCAAGTTGCAAATGGCATTTAAATATCTTTGGTTAAGGGTTACGATACATACACAAGTGTAGTATGTTTATTTGCAGAACCGTTTTTGCTGATTGGTGAATACCAATCTGATTAATTAAATTGATTAATGATTGAGATCTTTGTATTTGATTGCAAATCAATTTTTTACGAACTGTTTGATGACGTGAAGTGTAAGGAAGATAGTTGATTTCTTATACATTGAATGATATCCCTAAAATATGGCATGCAATTACAGTGATTCCTAAATTAGTGTCCAAGGATGCAACTAAGGGGCCGTTTGTTAAAACTGAAGACTGAAATCTGAAGTCTGAAATCTGAAGTCTTAATTCTGAATAAATTAAGTAATTGAATATTTTAAGTGCTGAAATTGATTAGACTGTTTGGTAACACTTATTATATCTGAAATTAGAAATTGTTTCGTGAGTGTGTATGCGGGTGCGGGTGTGGGTGTGTGGAGGGTGGGTGTAGGGTGGGTGGGGGTGTTGGTGTGGGGTAATGGGGGTGTAGGTGGGTGTAGGGTGGGGTGTGGGTGTGGGTGGATGTCGGGTGTGTGGTGTGTGGGGTGGGTGTCGGGTGGGCGTGGGTGTGGGTGTAGGGTGTGGAGGGGTTGTGGGGGGTGTAGGGGTGGCTATGGGTGGGTGTGGGTGTGTGTGGTGTGGGGTGGTGGGTGTGGGTGTGGTGTGTGGGGTGTGGTGGGTGTGGGTGTAGGGAGGGTGGGAGTGGGGGTGTTGGAGTGGGGGTGTGAGGGTGTAGGTAGGTATGAGGGTATGGGGTGTGGGGGTGAGTATGGGTGGGTGAGGGTGTGGGCGGGTGTGTGGTGTGTGGGGGTATGGGTTGTGTGGGTGTGGGGGTGTGGGGTGGGTGGGGGTATGGGTGTGGTGGATGGGGCTGGGGTTGGGGGTAGGGTGAGGGTAGGGTGTAGGTGTGAGGTAGGTATGGGTGTGGGGTGTACCCCTACCTAACGTAGATTTATTGAAAAAATTCAGCATTAAGTAGTTCCTCAACCACTTAAAATTTTCCATAATTTTTCACAGGAAATTCAGAAAATCTTAATTAATTAAGAGGTGTTAAAAAGTATTATCAAACAACACTTATTTTAATAATCACTTATTCTTTTAAGAATAAGTGTTAAGTGGTGTAAACAAACAGGCCCTAAGAAAGGAAAAAAAAAAATTTAAAAAAAAGAGGAAATTTTTTTTTTTTAAGGTTAGTAATAATATATATAGTATTATTATTACTATATATCATGCTTAGTATATATTGTTGAGCGAATGATATAACAATTTTTAATGATTTAGAATATGTCATGCTTATATTGACTTGCATTTATATAACTGCAGTATAAATAGGCTTTGATAATTGGACATTCGCTCACTTTTGCAATATGTAATTGTTTTCACGTGATGCCTTTGAAGTAGTTCATTCTATTGAATGTATTTTATGTTTGTGACATTCCCGGACATAAATAGATGTTTTATACATAGTGTCTAAACTATGTAATTAAATATCCAACAAGTAAATATTGTTTTCTTGTTAATTGCAATGAGGGGTGTCATGAGCATTTGACTTACTGGTGCCATAGCATATAAGTTAGTATGATATGTAATTATCTCTAACTTGCTCCTTAAGTTTGCTAGAATTTGGTTGATATATATTGGTTGTCTTGGCCGACTAAACCAATTTGTGGAAAGGAAAAATAAAAGGGAAAAAGAATCATAGCAATAAATAATTTTGCTTGTCGTTCACGGTTTTGAAGGTCGGCGATTATTGTGACCCCTTTATGATCTCATAAATCTATTTGCGTTGGCCCTTTAACTTTGCTGCAAATTTGTTTGGTTTATTTCCATGTGTTAAGTGTAATATTCCGATTTTCGGGAAATGACAGACGTGTCATTTTACGAAAACGAAATATTGTGTTCGGTTCCTTTTATTCGGAGTTTAAAATTTTGGATTCTTATATTGTAACGCCCCGTTCCCGGACACCGAGTCCTTATCCGGAAAAGAAACGTTCGGCACGTATAAAATAAAAGTAAATTCATTTTATACGTAAGCCTCTACTACGTCGTATCAAATCAAAGGCAAAACGGAAGCAAAACTCGGGTATATAAAATTTTTCCCAAAATTAAAGAGTAGAAAAGAAATCTAAGGGTAGAAATGTAAATTATTACATTTGGAAAAGTACGAAAATCCCAAAAGACAGAATACGACAAAACGTCAAACCGGTAGTCTACCTCAAAAGTACGGAAAGTACAACCAAAGAGAAGCAGAAAAGAAACATCTTGATTCTTCAACGAGCGGCGTCAAACGTCGTCGTCAAACTCTTCCTCAAAAACCTGTTCGTCTTCTCGTCCCCAAACACATAGAAAAAGTATGCATTCGAGGTAAGTACAATGTACTCAGCAAGAAAGAGAAGCTATGAAACCAAAAGAAATTATAAGGAAAGATATTTAAGTTGTTTATTTGGTTATAAGAGACCGACTCAATCTAGGGTTCACTTCATGCTCATCAACATGTTGTGACTAACTCGTTTCTAACTTAACCTATCTATGTTACAACCGCACTCAAGGGCACTACGCGCATCCACCTCGGCGAGTCCCTCGTACTTAGGGTCATTGACCTACGAGTTATTCTACCTTGGGAACACTCTATTGCAACATATTAGTGGATCACACCAATACCCACGAAGTCTAGAAAAGGTAGACTCCGATAGCACGCACACCTCGGCGAGTCCCTCCGTACTTAGGGTCTTTTTGACCTACGAAGTTCTTCTACCTTCAGAGGTAGCACATGCATCGCGATTTAGCCTGGTGCCTAGCCAAGAGAGACATGTTGTTTAATCTTTTACTAGTCACATACGTTGTTTATTAAGTTACTAGCTAGCCAACCTGAGTATTTTCAAGTATTCTCCCTCACACAACTACTCTCTTCTTAGACCACTAGACACGGACAAGTCCTAGCACATACACGACATTGATGAATACTAATTCATCAAAGCACAAGCCTATCATGCTCTTCCGACGGATCCGAACTTCAACTCCCTTTAAGAGTACATTCGGTGTTTTAACTGAACGAATCAGAAGCTCAATCCAAGCTTGTCTAAGTTATACCATGTTTAACATATCGTATATATATATCTCAAGTAAGTAAAGCATGTATATTTGGCTGAACAACGATTAACAATAGAAAGGAGGTAGTACAAAACTGGACGCCCGTTTAAAGACCTGGACGCCCGTTCAGTTTACTGGACGCCCGTTCAGTTTACTGGACGCCCGTCCAAAATAGTGGACGCTCGTCCACACAAAACAGTTCAATCCTGAATGTAAAATTGCACCTCAGACGCCCGTCCGGATAAGCCAGACGCCCGTCTGAGATTCGACCTAAGCGGACGTCCGTCCAGAGAACCGGACGCCCGTCCACCTGGGTTCGACCAAAACCCTAACTTCATCATCATGCGATTTCCAGATCGTAATTCAACCCAAAACCAGCAAGTAACCAACAAAACAACACAATGATCCACATCTAGACGTACTGTAACAACCATAGTCTTTAACAAAAACAAAGATTCATATTTCTAACACCAAGAAGCCTTAAAACATGATCAATTCCTTATAACAAATGATAGAATTCATAGATTGTTTCTCTTACCTATTTGCAGCCCCAAAACCGATCAATACGCTCGAAAACTCGCCGCAATCCCACAAAACTCGATGCCGCAAAAGTTGTGCTCTTCACGCCGAGTCCAATTCTTGAATCCGTTTTGAAAACGATCAACTCTACCTCTTAGAATTGTGAAGAACTCTCTTTTCTCTCTTTCTCTCCTCACAATGCCGCACAAGGGAAGGGGGAAGGCTGAAATCAAACGAAAATCCCCGAATTAGGTTAGGTCTTTAGCATTAAAAAGGAGTAACCATTTTCCTTAATTGCCCTTGACCACAAAACTGATTTTCCTTTTAATTACATATATAAAATTTCGAGAATATATATATATAATGTCCAAAATAATTAACTCCGAATAAAAGGAAACCGAACCTAATATTTCGTTTTCGCAAAAAGACACGTCTGCCCTTTCCCGAAAGTCGGAATATTACATTCTCCCCCCCTTAAAAGGAGTTTCGTCCTCGAAACTAGAACATACCTGGTAAATCCCCAAATTCTTGGAACTCACTAAGCATGTCGCTTTCTACTTCCCAAGTTGACTCCTCGGGTGAATGATTGCTCCACTGAACTAACACCAAGGGAATCATCCTTCTTTTAATCATCTTTTCTTTCCGGTCTAGAATCTTGATTGGTCTCTCGTCATATGCAAGGTTATCTTGTAAGATTTCTGGGTCAACCGTAGTTTCCACATCATTCTTCGTCAGACACTTTTTCAACATCGAAACGTGAAACACATTATGGACTCTCGACATTGATTCTGGCAACTAAAGCTTATAAGCTAACGTCCCAACTCTCTCCAAAATCTCAAAAGGTCCAACATACCTTGGGCTTAGCTTTCCTTTTTGTCCAAAGCGTTTCACTCCTTTCATTGGCGAAGCCCGGAGGTAAACTCTATCGCCGACTTTAAACTCAAGAGGTCTTCTTCTAACATCAGCCCAACTTTTCTGCCTGTCTTGAGCTGCCTTCAGATTCTTCTTGACCAACTGAACCCTTTCCTTTGCTTGTTCTACCATCTCTGGCCCTGTAATCTGTCTCTCCCCGACTTCATCCCAAAACAGTGGCGTGCGACATCTTCTCCCATACAACGCTTCAAACGGCGGCATGCCTATACTCGTGTGAAAACTGTTGTTGTAGGCAAACTCCGCTACCGATAGGTAATCATCCCATGATCCGCCTACCTCCAAAACACAAGCTCTCAACATGTCCTCGAGTGTTTGGATGGTCCTCTCAGACTGTCCATCTGTCTGAGGATGAAAAGCCGTGCTCAAGTCCAACTTAGTCCCGAAGGCTTCTTGCAAGCTCTTCCAAAACCGACTTACAAATCTCGAATCACGGTCTGAAACTATCAAGATTGGAACTCCATGTAGCTTCACTATGTTGTCCAGATATAGTGTCGTCATCTTCTTTAATGGCATGTCAACCTTGTACGGTAAGAAATGGGCAGATTTGGTCAATCTATACACAATTACCCAAATTGCGTCGTGTCCGCCTCTTGTCCTAGGTAATCCGGTGATGAAGTCCATTGTGATCTTATCCCATTTCCATTCCGGGATATCCAATGACTTAAGCATTCCACCGGGTCTTCTATGCTCCGCCTTAACCTTCTGACACACATCACACTCGGCCACAAACTTGGCTATTTCCACTTTCATCGAGGGCCACCAAAATCTTTCCTTTAAGTCTCTCGTACATTTTAGTAGCACCCGGATGAACCGCAAAAGCTATCCTATGTGCTTCTTCCATAATTCATTGTCTCAAGTTGCCAACATTGGGTACACATAGACGATCCCGATACCACAGATTTCCACTCTTATCTAACACGTAACCAACCGTAGGCTTCTCTCTAGCAACACGCTTCAAGTCCAACAAAACCGGGTCTTCGTCTTGCTTTCCCCGAATATCATCCATCAACTCTGACCTTGCTAACATCGGTGCCACAAACTGCCGGTCTTCAATCTGATCGAAGCTTCTGATTTCCAACCCATCAAACCTTTCCGCCATTACCTCAACACTGGAAGCTGCAAACACTGGTTTCCTGCTCAGAGCATCTGCCACTACATTCGCTTTACCCGGATGGTACTGAATGTCCAAATCATAGTCCTTAACGAACTCTAACCATCTCCTCTGTCTCATATTCAGGTTCTCTTGTGTGAAGAAATACTTTAAACTCTTATGGTCGGTGAAGATCCTTGCTTTAACCCCATATAAGTAATGCCTCCAAGTCTTTAAGGCAAATACCACCGCCAACTCCGGATCATGTGTCGGGTAATTTTTCTCATGCACCTTCAACTCGCCTAGATGCATAAGCTATCACTTTTCCTCCTTGCATCAACACACAACCCAAACCCCGTCCCGAAGCATCCGTGTAGACATCGTAGTTATCAAAAATCTCCGGAACTCGCTAACACGGTGCCGTAGTCAACTTACTCTTCAAGGTATGAAAGGCCTTATCACACTCATTAGTCCATTCAAATTTCACATTCTTCTGTGTCGGCTGGTGAGTGGAGTAGCTATCTTCGAAAAATCTTGTACGAACTTCCCGTAGTAACTTGACCAACCCAAGAAAGCTTCTTACCTCTCGAAACTGTGGTAGGTTTAGGCCAATTCTCAACCGCCTCGATCTTTGCCCGATCAACTTGAATACCATCTCCGAAATTACATGACCCAAGAAACTCACTCGATCCAACCAAAAGTCACACTTGGAAAACTTTGCGTACAACTGATTCTTCTTCAGTGTGTCCAACACTATCCTTAAGTGTTCCTCGTGTTCTTTCTCATCCTTAGAGTAAACTAGGATATCGTCTATGAACACTATCACGAACTTATCCAAGTACGGCATGAAAACTCGCTGCATCAAATCCATAAATGCCGATGGAGCATTAGTGAGTCCAAAAGGCATGACAAGGAACTCATAATGTCCATATCTCGTACTGAAAGCCGTCTTCGGTATATCTACTATCCTAACCTTCAGTTGATGATATCCAGACCTCAGGTCGATCTTGGAAAACACCTTCTTACCCTGCAACTGATTAAACAGGTCATCTATCCTTGGTAGAGGATACTTATTCTTGATGGTAAGGTTGTTCGGTGCTCGTAGTCGATACACATTCTCATGCTGCCATCTTTCTTCTTCACAAACAAAACAGGGGCTCCCCAAGGCGAGGTGCGGGGCTGAATTATGTTCCTTTCAAGCATATCTTTAAGTTGAGCTTTCAACTCCTTTAATTCAGCCGGTGCCATTCTGTAAGGTGCTTTAGCAACTGGTGCCGCTCCCGGTATCAACTGAATCTCAAACTCTATCTCTCTGTCCGGCATGTTTCCCGGTAGCTCTTCTGGAAACACCTCGGGATAATTCCCTCACTATGGGAGTCTCCTCGAACTTAGGCTTCACTTGTTCCACGTCCACTGCATACAACAAGTAGCCTTCACAACCCTTCTGACAAGCCCTTACTGCCTTAACCGCTGATATGATCGGATGGTTCTTCTTACTCGGCTTGTACACATTCCCTTGATACGTCTTGTCTGATTTCCCAGGTACTTTAAAAGTTACTTTCTTCTCTTTACAGTCCAAGTGTACATAATTCTCGGATAGCCAATCTATTCCGAGGATTACATCAAAATCCGAAAAGTCCAAAACTGTAAAGTTGCTCTTACATCGATAAGGTCCGACTCGAACTTCCACTTGTGGTATCATTCTAGTTACCCTTGATACCTTCCCTAACGGCGTAGTTATTTCCAAAGTATTCCTTAAAGGTTCTGAAGGTAAGTTCAACTTCTTAGCTACCTTGGTTGACACAAAAGTATTTGACGCTCCCGTGTCAAACAAAACCTTGACCACTAGGTTTTCTAACATTATCGTACCTAGTATGCATATTCATTTATTTAAATATAGTTACAACATGAATAATCACGCTATAAAATATCTTAATAGATGAATAAAACCATAACATGGTACCTGAAATAACGTCATCCACTGGTTCCACAAAATTGGCATCCGCTGCAAAAACTCGAACCGGTCGGCTCGGGCCGCCTCTCCCGCTACCTTGGCTCGAACCACTCTTGTTTCCTCTGTTTGGACACGCTCTAGAAAAGTGTCCTTGCTCACCACAAACGTAACAACCGTTACTACTCTGCCTGCACTCTCTTGTATGATTTCTGTTGCACTTGGGGCAAAGTGGTGCACTGTTCGGAGCCTTAGCTGCTGTAGGAGCCGTAGTCTTCTTGGCTGCTTGCTGTGGCGCTCCCCTATAACTGCCTTGACTTGTCCCAAAATTTCTCTTATTATTAACAACCACTGTAGCTCTCTTCCCTGAAAGTTTCGACTTCCAAGGCTTTATTCATCAACTCGCCATATTCCTTGCCGTGAATCCTAGCATGCCCGATCGAATCTCGTAGGCCAACCCATCCTTATAGAGGGCCATCTTTCTCTCTTCTACCTTCATCAATTCCGGATAGAACCTTCCTAGCTCATTGAACTTATTAGTATACTGGGCCACTGTCAGGTGATTACCTTGCTTGTGCTTCAGGAATTGACTTGCTTTATCTCGCTTGAACGTAACCGGGAAGCACTCATTATAAAACATCGTCTTGAACCCTTCCCAATCCGTTACCTTACCGTTGCTGCTTTGGATGGCATCAATCCATGCTTCTGCTGCTCCCAACATAAAACTGACTGCTAGGAACTCGAACCGGTCGGCTCGGGCCGCCTCTCCCGCTACCTTGGCTCGAACCACTCTTGTTTCCTCTGTTTGGACACGCTCTAGAAAAGTGTCCTTGCTCACCACAAACGTAACAACCGTTACTACTCGCTCGCACTCTCTTGTATGATTTGTTTGCACTTGGGGCAAAGTGGTGCACTTGTTCGGAGCCTTAGCCGTTCGTAGGAGCCGTAGTCTTCTTGGGCGCTTCTTTGTGGCGCTCCCCTATAACTGCCTTGACTTGTCCCAAAATTTCTCTTATTATTAACAACCACTGTAGCTCTCTTCCTGAAAGTTTCGACTTCCAAGGCTTTATTCATCAACTCTGCCATATTCCTTGCCGTGAATCCTAGCATGCCCGACTGAATCTCGTAGGCCAACCCATCCTTATAGAGGGCCATCTTTCTCTCTTCTACCTTCATCAATTCCGGATAGAACCTTCCTAGCTCATTGAACTTATTAGTATACTGGGCCACTTTGTCGGTGATTACCTTGCTTGTGCTTCGAGAATTGACTTGCTTTATCTCGCTTGAACTGTAACCGGGAAGCACTCATTATAAAACATCGTCTTGAACCCTTCCCAATCCGTTACCTTACCGTTGCTGCTTTGGATGGCATCAATCCATGCTTCTGCTGCTCCCAACATAAAACTGACTGCTAGCTGTGCCATTTCTGTCTCAGGAACGTGTATGTTCCTACAAGCTTTCTCGAATCCTCTTATCCATTCCTCTGCTTTAGAATGCTCCACATTACCAAAGAAGTTCTCAACTCAATTTCTCCTCAATCTTGTATACCAATCCACCGCTGGTGCTTGCTCGAAAGTCGGTCTAACTGGTGGGTGAACCGGAGGGTAACCAAAAGATACATGCGGCTGATACTGCTGATGTTGAGGATAATGTGGGATTACTTGAGGCTCATTCTGATACGGATAGTACCCCTGATAAGACTGATGCTGTTGAGGCTGCTGAAAACCAAAGGGTGGATGACCGACGCCTTGCTGGTGGTCAAAGCGTGGTGAAGGTGGTACTGTAGGTTGAGGAACATGTCCTACAGGAGGAGGGTAAAAGACCTGCTGCTGCTGAGGATACACTGGAGGATAAGCACTAGATGGTGGTGGATACACGTTGGTCACTGGTGGTGGCGCACTAATCGGTGGAATGTCGCCTATTACGGTGACACGAATAGGTGCTTGTCCGGGCTCTCCATAAATGTAGTTATATCTTGGCGGTGGTCGGGGTGGCGGTTCGATGCGGCCTCGGTGACCCATCTTGTTGAGACCTTGGTGTAGGTGTGGCTGTATGGGGTGGTGGTGAAAGACTCAAACGAGGCGAAGGATTCTGCCTCACAAATCCGCCCCCTACTACGGGCACTGGGCTCCCTGCCCCTTGACTAACCCCTGAGCTCCCAGCTCCACGAACGCCTCTCCTTGTCGTTACCATATTGAAAGATCAAGAAAACCAGACGTTACTAAAGATCTAAAGAAACTTATCTTAAGGAAAGGAAGTCTAAAGAACACTTTTTCTCTGATACCAACTGTAACGCCCCGTTCCCGGACACCGAGTCCTTATCCGGAAAAGAAACGTTCGGCACGTATAAAATAAAAGTAAATTCATTTTATACGTAAGCCTCTACTACGTCGTATCAAATCAAAGGCAAAACGGAAGCAAAACTCGGGTATATAAAATTTTTCCCAAAATTAAAGAGTAGAAAAGAAATCTAAGGGTAGAAATGTAAATTATTACATTTGGAAAAGTACGAAAATCCCAAAAGACA
Source organism: Gentiana straminea (assembly GCA_036785695.1). Lineage (NCBI taxonomy): Eukaryota > Viridiplantae > Streptophyta > Magnoliopsida > Gentianales > Gentianaceae > Gentiana > Gentiana straminea. Next base: position 3,382,607 of record JAVUPR010000224.1, on the reverse strand, counting down.
GAATACGACAAAACGTCAAACCGGTAGTCTACCTCAAAAGTACGGAAAGTACAACCAAAGAGAAGCCGAAAAGAAACATCTTGATTCTTCAACGAGCGGCGTCAAACGTCGTCGTCAAACTCTTCCTCGAAAACCTGTTCGTCTTCTCGTCCCCAAACACATAGAAAAAGTATGCATTCGAGGTAAGTACAATGTACTCAGCAAGAAAGAGAAGCTATGAAACCAAAAGAAATTATAAGGAAAGATATTTAAGTTGTTTATTTGGTTATAAGAGACCGACTCAATCTAGGGTTCACTTCATGCTCATCAACATGTTGTGACTAACTGTTTCTAACTTAACCTATCTATGTTACAACAACACTCAAGGGCACTACGCGCATCCACCTCAGCAGAGTCCCTCTGTACTTAGGGTCATTGACCTACAGAGTTATTCTACCTTGGGAACACTCTATTGCAACATATTAGTGGATCACACCAATACCCACGAAGTCTAGAAAAGGTAGACTCCGATAGCACGCACACCTCGAGCGAGTCCCTCCGTACTTAGGGTCTTTTTGACCTACGAAGTTCTTCTACCTTCGAGAGGTAGCACATGCATCGCGATTTAGCTGGTGCCTAGCCAAGAGAGACATGTTGTTTAATCTTTTACTAGTCACATACGTTGTTTATTAAGTTACTAGCTAGCCAACCCGAGTATTTTCAAGTATTCTCCCTCACACAACTACTCTCTTCTTAGACCACTAGACACGTACAAGTCCTAGCACATACACAGACATTGATGAATACTAATTCATCAAAGCACAAGCCTATCATGCTCTTCCGACGGATCCGAACTTCAACTCCCTTTAAGAGTACATTCGGTGTTTTAACTGAACGAATCAGAAGCTCAATCCAAGCTTGTCTAAGTTATACCATGTTTAACATATCGTATATATATATCTCAAGTAAGTAAAGCATGTATATTTGGCTGAACAACGATTAACAATAGAAAGGAGGTAGTACAAAACTGGACGCCCGTTTAAAGACCTGGACGCCCGTCCAAAATAGTGGACGCTCGTCCACACAAAACAGTTCAATCCTGAATGTAAAATTGCACCTCAGACGCCCGTCCGGATAAGCCAGACGCCCGTCTGAGATTCGACCTAAGCGGACGCCCGTCCAGAGAACCGGACGCCCGTCCACCTGGGTTCGACCAAAACCCTAACTTCATCATCATGCGATTTCCAGATCGTAATTCAACCCAAAACCAGCAAATAACCAACAAAACAACACAATGATCCACATCTAGACGTACTATAACAACCATAGTCTTTAACCAAAACAAAGATTCATATTTCTAACACCAAGAAGCCTTAAAACATGATCAATTCCTTATAACAAATGATAGAATTCATAGGACTGTTTCTCTTACCTATTTGCAGCCCCAAAACTGATCAATACTGCTCTGGAAAACTGCTGCAATCCCACAAAACTGATGCCGCAAAAGTTGTGCTCTTCACGCCGAGTCCAATTCTTGAATCCGTTTTGAAAACGATCAACTCTACCTCTTAGAATTGTGAAGAACTCTCTTTTCTCTCTTTCTCTCCTCACAATGCCGCACAAGGGAAGGGGGAAGGCTGAAATCAAACTGAAAATCCCTGAATTAGGTTAGGTCTTAGCATTAAAAAGGAGTTAACCATTTTCCTTAATTGCCCTTGACCACAAAACTGATTTTCCTTTTAATTACATATATAAAATTTCGAGAATATATATATATAATGTCCAAAATAATTAACTCCGAATAAAAGGAAACCGAACCTAATATTTCGTTTTCGCAAAAAGACACGTCTGCCCTTTCCCGAAAGTCGGAATATTACATATATATATATATATTTTCGAGATATATATGTATATTTAAGGGAAAGAAAATCTGATTAGTAAGGGTAATTAAGGAAAAATTAGGATTAGGTTAATTATTGGGATTTTCCTATTTAAGGAAAATAAACCCAATCAGTCCCTAACCTTTTGAATCAGATTTTCCACCTCGAAACTTGTCTTGTGCGTGTGTGTGAGCAAGATTAGGGCAGAGGGATTTTCAATCAGTTGCTAAGTCAATTCATAACGGTTTTCAGATCAGAGATTAGAGTCGAGCACCGGAATTGTTGTGAAGAGAGCAACATTTTGACATCAAAAAGTTGAAGCTTTGATAAGGTATGATTAGCCCTAGTTTTGTTCTTGTTCGAGTTTGACGGATTCAAACTCATCAATTCGTAGTTTTATCGTTTAGAAGCGTGTGATCGAATCTAATCTAAGTTTGGATTAATCACATGTTTTTCTACAGAAAAGATCGGTGTTTTGCTTGTTTTTCTGAGTTCTTGGAGTTGGAATAAGCTTGCTAAAGGTAAGAGGCTCTTCCTACGATTTCAATTATCGTTATTGAGGTTTAGATCAAGATTTAAGATGTTTAGATGTAAGAAAGATGTGTTTTTTTGTTGGTCAATGTTCCTAAATGCTATGGTATGATTAGATAAGTTGTTATGTGTTTTTCTGGGTTATTTTCGATGTTAATCAGGATAGAAATGGTTTAGAAATCGTGTTTTGAAGATTTTAGCGTTTTGGGAAAAACCAAGGCAAACGGGCGTTTGCACTAGGCAAACGGGCGTTTGCGATCATAGCAGCTCAAACGGGCGTTTGCACAAGGCAGACGGGCGTTTGAGGTTAGACTTTTGATTCAGGATGTAGCCTTTTTAGACGGACGGGCATTTTGGGTTAGTGGACGGGCGTTCGATGTCGAACGGGCGTTCATAGGATGTCAAACGGGCGTTTGACCTGTTTTACCTTGTTTTTACTGTTTTAGCGTTTTAGCTTGGTTTTCGGCTTCATAATCGTGTTTTCACTGTTTTAAACCTTTAATCATGATATGTTAACATTAATTAAACATGAACAAGCCTCGATTGAACTTCTGATTCGTTCAGTTAAAACACCGAATGTACTCTTAAAGGGAGTTGAAGTTCGGATCCGTCGGAAGGGCATGAAAGGGCTTGTGCTTTGATGAACTAGAGTTCATCAATGTCTATGTAGTTGTTAAGATGTGAAGTCTAGCTGTCTAAGTAGGGGAGTAGAGTGGTTAAGGTGAGTTTTATTCTGAAAACACTTAGGTGGTTAGTTAATTCACATTAATAATTACATACGTGTAGATAAAAGCTAAAACGTTATTTATTCTCGGTTAGGCACTCTTTCATATCGGCGATGTGATACGTTCATAAAAGGTGAACAATGCTACTGGCGTTAAACGGCTGAAGGGTAGTGGAGGAAATTCATCGGACGTATACGCATACCGGGGAGACCCCGGAGCTAATCGGTGTTAATCACCATTAGTTAGCAAGTATATCTTCAGGCTGATGAACGGCATGCGCTGTGTCCTTGAGTAATGATGTAACAAAGATAAGCTAAGTTAGAAACGTATAGTCACGACGTGTCGATAGGCATGAAGTGAACCCTAAATTGAGTTTGTCTCACTAGGATAATATCTTTAATAATAACCTTAATGGAATTGTAGCTTCTACTTCTTACTTTGTACAAATGTACTTACCTCAAATGCATGTTTATTTATGTGTTTGGGGGAGAGAAGACGAACAAGTTAGTGATGATTTCGAGGAGGACTTTGATGACGACGTTTGAGGACGCCGAAGTTGAAGACCTTGTTTATTATTCTTTTATTTACGTTTATTTCCCAGTCTTGGATTATTGTTGGAACTTGTAGTTTCCTTCTAGTTTTTTTGAGATTCGTACTTTTGGATTTGTTTGGTTTTCCGATGTAATGAGTATTACATTTTATTCTATCTTTAGTATTTCTATTCTTGGTTGTTTGAAAAAAATTACCCGAGTCTTTTTAGCTTCCGTTTGCTTTTATTTGATACGACGTAGTAGAGGCTTACGTGTAATATTATTTATTTAATATTATGCGTGATGAACGTTTCGGTTTCCGGATAAGGACTCGGTGTCCGGGAACGGGGCATTATAGTTGGTATCAGAGAAAAGCGTCTTTTAGGCTTCCCTTCTTCTAAGATAAGTTTTCTTTAGATCCTTTAGTAACGTTCTGGTTTTCTTTGATCATCAGGATGGTGTTCACTAGAACTGGAGTGGGTGCAGAAGCTTCAGGAGTCCGATGAGAGAGTCTGATACCAGTCGTAGGAGGCAGTTTTGTGAAGTGGAATCCTTCACCTCATCCGAGCCCCACTCCACCCCCTCATACTGCGACCCCTACACCAGATTCTCAGAGGAACTTGTAACAACGGCCAATTCGGAACACTACACCAGGATTTCAACCAAGGTACAACTACATTTATGGAGATCCTGGAGAAGCTCCTATCCATGTCACTATGGTAGGAGACATTCCACCTGTCAGCGTACCCCCAACAACCAGCATTTATCCACCACCAGTGAGCTACCCTCCTCCACCAGTGTCTTCTCACCAGCAATATCAGACTTTCTACCCTCCTCTAGTAGGTCACACTCCTCGACCTACTATACCTCCATCACCCCGTTTTGATCACCAGCAAGGCTTTGGATATCCCCCTTACGGTTTCTACCAGCAACAGACTTACCAGCAAGAGATACCCTATGGATACCCTCCAGTTTATCCACAAGCCCCACCAGTTAGGCCGGTGCTTGAGCAAGCACCACCGATTGACTGGTATACGAGGTTGAGAAGAAACAGGGTTCCGGATTTCTATGGGAATGTGGAACATTCAAAGGCCGAAGAATGGTTAAGAGGCTTCGAAAAGGCTTGTAGGAATATACGTGTTCCTGAATTTCAGATGGCCCAGTTGGCGGTTAGTTTCCTTTTAGGTGTTGGTCCCAGAGAAGGGTGAAACTATAGTCAGGGGGGGGGTGAATGACTATAGTGGATTTTTCAAAAACTTTTCTTTTGTTTAAAAGCTTTTGGGCAGTGGATAAGTCCCTTCTTATTATGTTGTTTTCAAATCAGTTTAGACAATCACATATATAAGTTATGATGTAGGCAATTTAAATAAATACTATAAAGTAAATTGCAGAAAGCAAATTGACACAAGGCTTATAGTGGTTCAGGGTGGTGTAATCCCTTAATCCACTCTTCTCCTGTGATGATTGGAGGAATTCACTATTGTTTTCACAGATACAATAGTATGATTGTCCTTGGCTTCCCAAGCTTCACAATCTACAAGACTATCACTCCTTGATCGCAATGCTTCGATTCGGTCTCCTTTCTTTGCTCCTTGAGATCAAAATACTTCAACAGCTATCACAGACTCAACTCCTTCTCAGATTGCTTCTGATTCAGTTGCTTCAGATTGATGTGAATGTGATTCACAAACTTGCTTGATCAATCTCAGTGCTGAATATGACTTTGTAGCTTTGATGTCTGAGTTGATCGCTAGATGTATCCTTGTAAGTTCAGAGAAGGCTTTTTGAATTGACAGAGTTTCTGCTTGATTTTTCTTTTTCAGATCGTTGTTTTGTTTTTCTATCAATGCCTTCTATTTATAGCCTTGAATAACCTTGATTTTGAAATTCCGTCCGTTGGCTATATTAATGAGGGAATAATTCTTGATTTTATTCTTGATTCCCCCTTAATTGCATTCTCCTTGATTTCAGTGATCGGATTCTTTCTTCAAACGTATAGCAGAAAATTCGTCCTTTATTGATCCTCTATTGATTGTGCATTTAATGCACGATCTTCTGAATCTTCAACATATATTAAATCTGATCTGGTAGGTATTACTTCACTGTTTTCTGAACGGTTGAGTGATCCTTCTGACTTAGCCGTTCTGGCTCTACCTTCACCGTTTTGTCTTCACTCAGCCGAAAGTTAGTTTACTCAGCCGATTCACTGTTTTCTTCTTTGCTTCAGTTTAAGGAGAATCTTTGTACTTCACTGATCCTTGATTGGGGTGAGATCAGTGTACACCATATTTGAATATTAAGTTTCATCACTTGAAACATAACTTAGACTTATCCAAGGTCATCACAGACTTCCTTGGTTATAAGTCAGACCATAGTGTCTTCATTGCTTCTCTCTTTGGTGCTTGGTCGGCTTCACTCGCCGAATGTCCGTTTTTACTTTGCCGTCCTACCAACTAGTACAATACTTGTCGACTCAACTTATACAACATGTCAGACTCTAAGTAAAGACTTATACAGAGAATTTTAACTTATTTCAGGCTTGCTATAACAGCTAGTATGGCCTTCATCAAAACATAATAAAATGTTCCTAACAATTTCCCCCTTTTTGATGATGCCAAAACCCTCATTAGCCTGAACATAAGTAATCCAAAATTTTCATAATAAATAATAGAACAAAAATTCAACAATTTATTCATCCATCATAGGGCAATAAGATATTGCATCTTTTTATTTAAAGACAAAGGCAAATAAGAAAAATATTCACAAATCACATTAAGTATCAGGTCTAATTCTTCATTTCTTCAAACCTGATACCTTTTCCTTTGCTGCCCTTGCTTGCCTTCTTTTCACTGGAGCTTTCAGGCTTAGAGCTTCCATCCCCCTTTTTGGCAGCAGTAAAAACTGCTTCAAGATTTGTCGGTGCTGTATCAGAATCAGGGAGAGGACCATACCTCCTTTCCAGTATCTTGTTGTTGGCCTCACCAACTTTGATTAGAAGGTCCAATTGCTTGCCAGAATGCTCCATTACCTCATCTAGATGCTGAATTTGATGAGTGTGAGCATTGAGGGTGTCCACCAATGGCTTAAGATTGTTGTCAATCGTCTCAGCATGGAACTCAAGATTGGTTTGGACATGATGAGGAATGAGTTGCTGTAAGTTGCAAAGTAAGTTTCCTTGCCTCTCCATGACCTCATCTTGAATCTTGATGTGATTGATGAGGGCCTCAATCTTGTGGTTTAAGGAGGTTGCTTCACTCCTTAAGGCATTCTTCAGATTTTGCCTGCTGTAATACTGCCTTTCCATGTCCATAATGAGGGGTTGAATGTCCAGATTGAAAACCCTCTCAGGATCAATTTCCTCTGGTGCCACATGGACATCCTCTTCATCTCCATCATTTTCATCTTCAGCATCTCCATATTGCTCTTTCTCATTCTCCACTTCTATTTTTCTTTCTTCATTTTCCTTTTCTTCTTCTTCCTTTTCATCTTGTGCTTCTTCTTCTCTTTCTTTCATCTGTTCTTGTTCTTCCTCATTAGACACAGAGTCATTTAGAGGTTGTTGTTGAGTGTGGACTGCTTCAACTGCCACTGTTCCCCCTTGTGCAATTGTGGGGGAGTTGACAATTTCGGCTGAGTTAGCTTTATCAGCTGGCTCACTGAGCTGGTTGTCAATTTTACCAACGCTTTTGAAAAGCACTTCTTGAAGAGTTAGTTCATCATCAAAAATCCCCAAATCTTCTTGATTTGCTTCAAGATTTCCACCTTCTGAGTGTTCATCCTCTGACTCATCTTCTTCCTCATTGATCTCCTCCTCTTCAGATGAAGTGATTCTATATCCTTCCTCACCTTCCTCAAGGTAGGTGATTTCCTCTTGCTGCTTTTCTTCTGCTGTTTCTGTGTCATCACTAATTGTCACAGGCTCATCCAAGTTGCTGGTTCCAGGCAGATAGATGTTTTCATGTGCCGTCTGGGATCTGGTTCTTCGTCCCACTCCTGATCTACTGCCTTCAGGTTGTTTTCTTTTGCTCCCAGCAATGGGTTTGGGCTTCATGGAAGCCTTGATGTAGGTAAACATGGTCTTTGACTTGTGTGGAGACTGCAAATTGGTGGGTTGTACTTTCAATTCGTTGAACAGGTGTTGAAGAGGGAATCCATATGATTTTCTCTCCCAAAAATCGCCCTTTTTCTGTAAACCCTTGCTTGGTGCCGTTATTGATAGATCAATTTCCTTTTGAATTTGATCCTTCAATCGATTGAAAACAAATGTTGCCCGGTCAAATTTGGTACCTTCGTAGATGATGGCCATCAGTCTGATCCGAACCTCAGTTAGGTTTTCCATAGACCCTTTTCTGCCTTCGATATTCTTGGTGATGACTGGTGCAAATTCAGCAAACGGAAGTTTGAGCATTGATCTGGGTAGATTGTATGTTTTGCTGTTTCTTTTGGGGTTCTTGGCTATTTCAGCCCAGAATTTCTGGACGTCAATCGTCACAAACTTGACATTAGCCGGACCTATTATGGGAAGTTGCAGGAATCTGTTGAGTGTACCAGGCGTGATGACTTTTTATCTTCCAAAGATAGAGATTTTTATGTAATCCACTTCAGTCTTCTTTGTGCTGGGCACAAACTTGGCATTTTTTCAAAATGCTATTAGATTTTCATAGCGGATTCCAGTGATTGGGGGGTTTATAAAGGTCATCAGCCCCAAATTGGAACAACAGTCAACCAAGCGTTGAGCTTTTGCATCATTATCACAAAACGAGAGATAATGTCTGGTTTGAAAAATGAACCAGTGATGATTGATTTTTCATAGTATTTTTCAGTGAGAGAGATTGTGGAAGATGAAGCCATCGATAGTTAATTGATGTTTGGAAAGGAGAACTTCAAGTTTTCAGTGAAAATCAAAAATAGGGTTTGTAATTTGCAAGAGAGTGTAAAGATTTCTGAAAATCTCTAAGTAGCCCTTATATAGGTTGATTTGGGTAGTGTGAACATGGTTTGAATGTGGAAGGATTTTGTGACATAATGGCGTGATTTTGTGTATGTAAATCGCGATATTCGAGCGTAATGGGGGAGTGGTTTGAGGTAAGTAATTATAGAGCCCGTGAATCGAGGCATTTATAATTCAAAAAATAATATAGTTACCTCCATGATCATAAGTTGATCTCCACATGTGTAATCTTCCACAGAATAATCCTCCCTAAATTCCTTATTCTCCATGTGTAGTAATAATTGATTTTGTTCACACTTTAATTTATCCAAGTATTTATTCCGGTGAAGAGCCTTGACAGGTCACTTAGCCGAAATAGTGAATTCTTCACTGAGCTGCTCCATTCAACCGTTCCTAACAATCAGTTAAGTTAACTTCGCTGGATACCAGTGCCTTACCTGCTACATCTCCTCTAACGACAAAGGTTGAACCATGTTGGTCCCTTGAAAAAGGCTTTGGTTAAGTTTAGAGGGGGGGGGGGGGGGGGTGAATAAACTTAACACTTAAAACTTTGGAGTTAACAAATTCTGCAACTTCGGCGGTCCGCGATACTTCGATGAGTCGTCGATACCTCGCAGCTAACCGCCGATAACGTAGTCTACTGATAGTTGAGTTTGCTGAATTTGTGCAGCGGAATTATTTCAAAATTAAGCCTTGTTACTAGTTGCTAAATATGATACTAAGTATTGGATACTCAGTAGTGTAGGTGTGTGATTTCAGGTGCTAGATTCAGTGGATTGATGTGTGTAATAAACTAAGTGCGTAATGTAAATGCTTTGAAAGTAAATAGGCGATTTTATAGTGGTTCCGGTGGTGTAATCTGTCGGTCCACTCTTCTCCCGTGATGTTGGAGGTAATTCACTAGAGATCTTTGATATTGCGCTTACAAAGATTCCTAAGTTGCTTGTCCTTCACCAATAACTATGGCTTCACAAACCGAAAACTCGGGAACAGTAGGATTGCTTTGCTCCCGAGTCTTCCACTTGGTCCTTGAAGGGTAGGATTGCCTCTTCACCACTCCACCGAAACAACGATCTTTCACACAACCGTGCTTCACTGTCTTCGGCGGGTTCTTTATAAAATAAAGATTGAATCAAGTAAATGATTCGGTTAGCAGACTTGATTAGGATGATATAATCAGCAGCTTGCAGTCTTCAAGTGTGTATGCTTGATGTAGCTTGAATGCAGAATGCACTTGAAGAATTTCTCTGGATCAGTAGCTTTAAGTTCAGTAAGTTCAGCAGGGTGTTTTTCAGCTCAGTAAAATATCTCTTCAAAGTTTATCAATTTTCATCATCTTGTTTCTTAGTTGAAAGTCCTCTATTTATAGGTAGGAGAATATGTGACTTGTATTTGAAATTCAAATGTAATTGTTCCTTGTTTTTGTCCCATCTGATTTGCTTTCTGTCACTATTCAAAGGACTGACACTGTCAGAATTCCTTTTTGACAAGGTGCGGTCATCCCACCCTTTGACTTATAACCATTGGATAAAAATCAATCATCCCAACGTTCTTTTAATCTCGGCCTTTGATTTCTTTGATAAGTCAGAGGTAGTTGCCTGTTCTTATCCATGTAATCTTCCAATATAATTTTGAATAAATCGAGGTATATTATCAGCAGGTTCATCAGTCTGCTGAGATACCAATCAGTCTGCTGAACAGCAATTTGCTTGTGTATAAAATACATTGCAGCTGATTTCTTTTATCTAACTTTTATCTATGAAGTTAGATTACACCTTTTTAATTATAACCAAGTTCCAAACATCATCCAACTCATGGAACTTAGACCTTGTACACAAGGTATATGTAATCAGTTTAGGTCATCACAGACTTGCCTAAATTCTGATTCCATATCCTGGACTTAAATTACTAAGTTTGATCCCTTAGCCTTCTGTAACTGAGTTTGAGCCCTCGGCCTTCGCTTCGGCGGGTTCCGGACTAGTCTACCGACCTATCTACCCTATCGATATGGACCGGTCTGCGATATAAATCGGTGACCATTACGATGCTTGTTTGATCAAACCTATTCATAAATCAAACTCTAATAAACCTATACATTTGATCTAGACATCTTTTTTCCTTTGCACTATAACAGCTAGTCTGGCACTCATCATCAAAACATAGAAATAAGTCCAACAATTTCCCCCTTTTTGGTGATGATGCCACTACCCTCACCTAACAGCAAAGCAAAAAGATATAAAAGAAAAACAGATCAAATTTCAGTCAATTCTCATTATAAACATTTGTTCACAGTTATTACAGTTTAGATGCAGCAAAGATAAAATATGATAAGTGTGCTGATCTACTGTCTTCTTTCTCTTTCTTGTCTAGCCTTCTCCACTTGTTCTTGGTAGGCTCTGATTTCTGCTATCATATCCCTCATCCATTCATTTTCAATCAGTGTAAAATCAATGTAGGGATTGACTTCTTTCCACCAATTCCATGCTTCAGGCAGGAGAAGGTTTATCTGATTCACTTTGAATCCAAATTTCATATACAGTTCCTTGAATTCATCAAGTGAATCCTTTGCTTTTGTGATAGGCAAGTTCCTATCACCTCTGCCACTTCTTCCACCTCTTCCACTTCTGCCACCTCTGTTGCTTGCCCTTAAGGCTTTAATCCTTGCCTCCCAAAACTTCAATCCCAAGAAAGAGTTCAGTCCTTCATGAAATCCCTTGTCTTGATAAGGTTTCCTCCTGTTGTAGTACTCTTTCTTGTATTGCCTAAAGAGATCATCAGTGAGTTGCAATCGGCCAGGTGCAGGTTGCCTGTAAGCATTGGTTTCATCTATCCATCTCTTTTGTGCAAAAAGTCTTGCAGCCTCTTTTGCTGCTGCTGTTTGGCCCTCTTCCCCCTTAGTGACATCATCAACAAACCGGGACATTAGGCCATGAACACTCTCCTATGAGATAACCAGATTATTTAGTTGCCCTTCCATAATCTCAGTTCTTGTGTCAACTGCAGTAATCCTGGATTGCAAAGTTTGTTCCAGTAGATTGATCCTCTCAGTAACCTTAGGATCCAATCCAACAGCTTGAGATGTTCCAGTAGCCTCAGCAGGCTTAGGTGTTTTAGCAAGCTTGTCAAGTTTTTGATGGATGGATATGAACTGTTCTTTCAAAAACTTATCCTTCAGTGAGTTCCCTTGCTTGATACCTTTTACTTCCATAGCAAGATCTGCAAGAGCATATTGAGTTGAGGTAATGTTGGAGGCAACTGTTTATGTAGTCCTCCCTCTGTTTTCCACCAAATTAATCAAATCATCAAATCTCTGCTCTTGCCAGTCCAGTTGAGTTCTTAGATTTGCAATATCATTTCTGACAGTCCTCAACTCTTCCAGGACATGTGCAAGTACTCCACCAGCCATTTCTCCAGCAGCTCCATCAGCAGGCTCTTCTACATTGTAAGTTTGCCTCTCTCTGCTGATTACCAGTGCCCAACTCCTATCTAGTCCAGTAGGGTTAGGTCCTTGATATTCTTCCAAGATAGGATCAAGAGCTGGTTCTTCAAAAATAGGGACAAATGCCTGTGGGGGATCAATGTCAATATTTTCTTCTTCAGGCATTTGGAACTCCTCATCACTAAAGTCATAGTCCAGCAGCTGCTCATCCTCATTAACAGCAATCTGCTGACCATCTTTCCCTTTAGTGGTCTCTACTCCAGTAGGCTCCACTACAGCAGCCTCTTCAGCAACAGGGGTTTCCTCCAAACCCGAGGTAGGTCAACCCCCTGCTTTGGCTGATGAGTTGGATCCGAACAAGGGCTCTTCACCGTCATTATAATATGGGGAGGTAATTTCAACTTGATTCTTTTGAGGTGGAAGTATTTATGTAAATTAATTCACTTAATTAATTTAATTATGGTCTCATCATAAATATGTCTATCTCTATAAACATACATCCTACACACTTATCTAGATCGTGCCTAGTCATGCATCTATCGTATCATATAAAATAAATACAAGCACAAAATAAATAAATGCGTAAAGTAACCGGTATGATCATGGACTTTTCCTAGGTGCGGTTTCGAATACAAACTGACGAAACCGCGGGTGACAATCTAAGGGTAGCTGCAACCACCAATAGGATCTTTAATGCTCCATTCTCCAATGGGATCTTTATTTTCGTCTTTCTTTGGTCTCCATCTTCTGCTCCATTCTTGTTACATTTAATTCTATCTAATAAAATAAATACACCCGCCGCACACGGGAGGGAGCTAACGGGAATGAGATAAATGCAGAAAATAAACTAGGTCACGTTCGTCATAACGGCCTAGGACAATTTTTAAACCAACAGAAAATTAAATCATTCACATCTATCCTATCGGTCGAGTCCACGATCAATCGGGGTCCATATAATCATATTATATCTATTATATCTAATCCATACAATAAAATCTTATGAAAAAGATAAAATTAAAATTTAACTACTTGCGTCTTAATTAATCAATTAACATTTAATCTATTAAATAATTTTATCCAATCAATTAACTAATTAACATTTAATTAATTAAATGATTTAATCGAAATAAAACTAACGATTAATTTTAAACGATTTTAATTTTAATTTTAATTAATTGGAACTATTCCAAAAATAAATCAAAATTAAAATTAAGTCCCTTTTGTTTCTTTCCTTTTGATTCCTAATCAAAATGATGCATTTGGTTTCCTAAACCAAATTTGGCTTAGGCCTGGCCACTTTCCAAAATCAAAATTTTGGAAGTGGCCTAGGCCTAGGCCTTTTACAAATCAAATATTTGAAAAGGGCCTAGGCCTATTCCAAATCAAATATTTGGAAAAGGCCAAATAATTTTGGTTTAGGCCTGGCTACTTTCCAAAATCAAAATTTTGGAAGTGGCCTAGGCCTAGGCCTTTTCCCAAATCAAATATTTGGAAAGGGCCTAGGCCTATTCCAAACAAAGTTTGGAAATACCATTATTATTTTAATGCCATGTGGCATCCCAATGGCCAAACTATTTGAACCATTGGTTAGCCACACGACACAACTAAACAAAGGAGATATCAATCACAACTATGAACCATCTTGAATCACAAAATACACAAAACAAAAATTTGGAGATCCGCCAGCATTGACCGGTCGACTGCCGGCAGCAGGCTGCCCTGCCGCCGCCGCCAGTCGGCCGAGCACCACCAGATCTCGTTTTTTTTTCTTTCTTTTCATGTATCAATTTTGCAAATCAAAAATCTTTCATCTTTTAATTACGTGATTTAAACGATAAAATTAACTACGCATAATAACATGCTTATTGCTTAAGCTCGAAGCTCTCTCTGATACCACTGTTAGGAAATCTACGCGGGAACGCAGCGGAATTTAAAATTTTATTTCCTTTTAACCAGGATCGACTTCGTTTAAGAAATAAACAAATAAGCTAAAGACGGTGGTTACCTTGGTTGATCTATAAGATCGACGCTTTGACCGTCTAAGGAGAGTAGTTCTGCATAGAGTCGCCCAAGTGTTCGGCCTCTACCGCTAGTCCACACGAACACCCCGCCGGAATCCCATCATGGATTGCTATTGGAAAACTCCGGTTGCTAGACCGGCCCTTTTCCCCTCTCTCAAACTCTCTATATGATGCTCTCTATTTTACACAAGAACTATTAGTTCTTGGAATTGTGATGTACAAAAGAGCTTGACACCCACCTATTATTTATAGTGTAGGTGGTGCCATCTTCTAGAGTGGAGGAGAAGAAAACCTTTTCCCAAAAAAATAAGGAAAATATAATTGATTGATTTATCTCATTTATTATAATATCTCATATTAAATAAATCTAGGATATTGTCAATATCTTATATTGAATATTCCAAGATATTGTCAATATCTAATATTAACTATCTTTATTTAATTACCATAAATCAATTTACACATGTGTATATATCACATATATACTACACAAATAAATCTATTAATATCATATATATACACGCATACTTGCATGCATGCAAATCCAATTTGCATTTATGCACACACGCATGTATGGATAATATATCTATGTTATTTATTTTATTAATATCTAATATTAATAATAGGTAATATCATTAATTAAATTGCACAATCTAAGTGTATCTTACACACTTCAATGTGGCGCCCCTTTGACCAACAAATTGGCTTCCGGAATATTCTTTAATTAATATAATATTATTAATATCTTGTATTTAATTTATTCATAATAAATAAATACCACCATATTAATTTACTACTATAACCTTTATAGTCTCGAGATAAACTTTCCTTATTTGGTAATCATCTATAACCACATTTTAATCCGGCTAGATGTTCTTATGTGTGTGACCCGATAGGCTTCCGAATATGTTGGCCGTAGACACAAAGTGCAAATTACGAAAATGCCCTTCATGCCTAACGATCACGGGATAGCGTCTAGCAACACACCGTGACCCCCAATCATCGGAAGAGTCAAATGCAATGACTACTACCTTTCATGTGAAACAGTTACCGTGTAACTTACAATCCTATCGCTGTAATAATATCCATACGGTCGTACGTCGAGTGTCAAACATTAACGACCGTATCTTATAATCTGGATATCAAGCTCTCTCGAAGTAACTCGTTTACTCCCACTTTGCAAAGATTCACGAGAGTAAGACATTCCTTATAAGAAGGCCATTTCGGATATTCGATCCCAATCATAGGATACGCGATTCCCGGACGACCAATCATGTATACTCCACCTCGCTTCGCATCATACCCAATCACTACCGCATGATCGCCCCGTGGCTGTGGGAAACCTCAATAGTGTCAAAGCATGAAAATCCACACCGTGATGCCATGAAGACTCCGGTCCAAAGGATAATTACACAACCGCCACATAGTGTGACACTTATCCGTGTAAGTGGGTCAGTCTAACGTACGCATTCTCTAATACACGTCCACGTACAGTCCAAGTGTCTCTACACTTTGATAGACGAGATCTATCCCTGCCCTTAAAGACATAAGACATCTAATACGTGCTAGTCTGTTTATACTATCAATGCCCTGTTTAATAATACATCAGCCTAGAGACATTTAAGTATCAAACTTATTAAAGTGATTAGAGATCTCATCAACCATAATCGCCTATCATGGTTTCTCTATCACAGTTTAATACTAAGGACGTTATCATATAACAATTCATAATTGGTTCTTTAGAAGAACAGATATATGACAACATAAAAGCCATTTTATATATGTATAAACATAAAGAAATAGTAGAAATGATCCGACCCGGTCGGATCCGGTCCAACCCGATTGGGTTTAGGACACTATTCCAACACCTACAGGGTTAAAGTCTTCCTGATGCAGTTCTTTGAAATCATCGTTCATTGCTGGGAATTTCCATGTTTCTTGTTCATTGATAGGCTCAGTGTGAGCAAGTTGTGAAGACGACTCGTCAATGACTACGTCCTGTAATGAAACAGAAGATGATCCACAGTCAGCTTGATCTTTAATGTTTATAGCTTCGAAAACACCTATCTCTGTTAGCTCTACCGCTTCTTCAGAGTTGGCATCTTCTTCGTCCTCATAAATTGCTTCAACGAACGAGATTTCTTCAATCAAGGTTTCCTCAGGACTTTTCCCTCGTGTGAAGGTAACAGATGTATCATCGACTCTAAGCGTAATCTGACCCTTACAGAAATCGATGAGGGTGGCAGAGGTATCCAAAAAGGTCCGGCCGAGAATTAGGGGCATCTCTTTGTCAGGTGGATAGTCTAAGATAACCCATTCGGTAGGGAAAACCAAGCCTCCAACATGGAGAAGGACATTGGCAACACAACCGGCTGCTGAGCGGCGTGATCGGTCTACCATCTGAAGAGAAATAGGGCGTTCCCGCATTCTGTTATCTAAACCGAGCTTTTTGCAGACGTTCAATGGCATCACATTTATGGAGGCCCCTGAGTCGCATAAGACGTTTTGGAACATGTGGCCTTCAATCTCACAAGAGATCGAAGGTCTCCCGGGGTCACCTCGCTTAGTAGCAACTTTCTGTGAAACCATAGAGCAATCTTCTCTTAAAACTTCTTCTGCCATCCCTTGAAGCTTCTTCTTGCTTCCACAAACTTCCTTAAGATACTTGGAGCATTTGGGCATTTCAGTCAATACCTCAGCTAGGGGTATACTCACTTTGGTATCTCTAAGCATCCTCCTCACACCGTCATATTGTCTGTCATGACTGAGGGTATTCTCTTTTTTCTTTGGTGGATAAGGAAGGGCTTTATCATTGTTCATGGCTTGATTTTTTATGGCTTCATCTTCCTTATCCTTCCATCTGACAAACTTTTCCTCCCTCTTCTTTGTCAGGGGTACAGCCACCTGACCTTTCCTCATTTCTCTATCATAATCATTTTCATCACCCGAAGAATCGTCATTACGCTCCTCCTCACTGTTGCTGTCTTCGGTATTTAACTTCTGATTGCCCCTTCCTGAACTTATGGCGTCAGGAGGGGCTACTCGTTTCCCGACATCTTTCCGGGTCCCACCTGCTTACCACTTCTTAAAGTAACCTCATTCAGCTCTTCCTTCCCATAATCCCATTGAGGTGTGATGGTAGTGCAAACATTGATATCTGCTTTAGGATTTCTTTCGGTATAACTTGGAAGTTTACCGTGGGGTCTGTTTGCTTGTTGATCCGCCATCCGGCCAACTTTGTCTCTCTATTGTCTTGACACTAGTAGACAAGGTCTTCACCATGTCTACTAGCTCATCAAACTTATGTTGAGGGACACAAGAGGTGGTTTGGTTATGAGGTTGGTTTTGATTCCAACCACCTTGAGGTCTTTGGGAGTTAGGATTGTGAGATTGATTAACCAACCCGGGAGGTGGTCTTTGATAACTTGAGTGAAAGAAGGTTTGGAATTTGATGGGCCAGGTGGTGCATTGGCTTGATTAAGATTGGGACGTTGAAATCCGGAATAATTCTGATTCTGATTAAAGTTTCTGAAGGTTTGGTTATGATTCTCCATTAAATTTACTTCCTCAGTCATCTCATTTCCCGCCTGTATTCCCAGGTAATTCAAATCTGGCTGCCCTTGTTGCTGCTGCATTTGTAAATCGGCTAGCTGCTTCCTAATTTCCTCCATTTGAGCAACTAACACCTTAGTCTCAGAATTGCTCGCAGCAGATTCCTTCTTACTCCCACTAACATTGGTCCTCCTAGGACTTGACCACATGTTATTCTTGGCTATAGTTTCAGCTACCCTGTAAGCAGCGTCATCACATCCCCCTAGGAATGATCCATGAGCAGTTGAATCAAGGAAGTCTCTATTTGGTTGAGAGACACCTCTATAGAATAACTCTAGTAGCTCATGTCTACTGTATCCATGGTTGGGGCACTTTCTCATCAACAGATTTAGTCTCTCCCATGCTTTCCCCTCACTCTCACCATCAAGTTGTTCAAATGTGGCTATCTCCCTTTTCATGTCCATGATTTTCCCTGGTGAGACAAACTTCAGAGCAAAGGCTCTTTTGACATCATTCCAGGTACGGAGAGAATGATGGGCTAAAGATTTGAACCAACGGTTTGCTTCACCCTTTAGAGCAAACGGGAAGAGTTTTAACTTGACAATCTCAGAATCAACACCAGGATAGTGGCCTGCTTCGCAGATTTGAACGAAGGTGGACAAGAATTCATGAGGATCTTCGTCAGCAATGCCATGAAAAGAACTATTCTGGACTAGTCCTACCACTCCATTTTTCAGATCAAAGTTTGCTTGCCCCATGTCTAGAGGGCGAATAGGTCTATGCCCTTCCAGAAAGTCTTGGTCAAGATAGGTAGCATATGGGTCTTGATTTAACTGGTTTAGCTGGTTTTGATGGAATTGTTGAAACTGATTATTTATCCCAGCTTGTTGATTCTGTTGTTGCTGTATTGCCTATATCTGTTGAAGGATCAGATTCATTTGGGCTTGAGGATCTGGATTTTGAACTTCGTTGGCCATAATGTCTGGATTAGGGAAGAGCTTTCTCCTGTGAATAGATCGCTTAGGTTCGGGATTAAAGACAAGAGGTCCCTTCTTACTCCTGGTTTGCATAAACTAGAAGAGTAGAATGGAAAGAAATCAACCTTAGGGTTGATGAGAACGAATGTAGAGGAAATTAGAGGGTTCAGAAAGAGAGAAGGGCAAAGAAGTGACAATTGAAGAGAGTGAACTGGCGTTCAGTATGAGTGAACGCTGGTTCAGGGGAAATTCTGGAAGTGGAACGCTCGTTCAGGTTACTGACTAGCGTTCAGAAGACAAATTGGGGGTCAAACGGGCGTTCAGTATGGGTGAACGCTCGTTCAGAAGGTTTCTTTTTTTCTTTTTTTTTTAAAATCAAGAAAAGATATAGAAACAGAAACAAGAAAAGAAACCTACCTACGAAAAACTTAAAACAGGAAAAACACTAAGACGGTGAAAAAAAAACGTGTTGAAATCTTCTAGGGCTAAAATGGAAGGGAAAACAGCAGATTTTGACCTCGAAAACGGTGTCGAACGGCCATAGGCGTTCGCCACATCGTCGGAGTCGGAACGAGATTTCCGAATTGGGGTCCTGCGCGCCAAACGGACACTCGAGCCGAAAGTTATGGCCAAAATACTGCCGACACAGAAAACTGCACTACGAAGAATCCGACAACCGTTACTGACTCCCCGGCAACGGCGCCAAAAACTTGTTCGGTAAAAACTCGTTTTAAATTTATAATTACCGGAACACCCCAAGTGCAAGGATCGTAGTAAAGGTGTTACCGGGTCGTCTTAAGGGAGTCGAATGTTTATCGGATTAAGGTGCAATTATTATATCGATTATGTCACAATTTATTACCTAAAACTAAGGTCTATACTAACTATAATATAAAAACGATGAGTAAGACTAAACTAAAACAGGAAACAGGAAAATTCGACTATGGACGGGCGTCCGGTTATAATCTAAAAACAGAAAATATGCAGAAACAGCAGGTAAAAGCTAGGCTTTTCAAAATAACTAAACGTAGCAATTGATACGAACGAATTTGGTTTATCAAATAATTAAGAGGAACGGCAAGGCAACGGGAATCCACCAATCAATCAACTAACCCCAACTAGATTGCGCGCTAAAGATATGATTTTTAGTAATGATCAAATCACGAATTCGATTAAATCTCTCTAATCAATTTCTAGGGTTTCGTTTTCTTTCTCAAGCAAAACTAAACTAGCATGCATAACAAGATCATGATATTGTCTCCAATATCCTACTCAACTAATCATAAACAATCTCTTGAATTATAACTAATTGCATCAATTGAAAAGATCAAAGCTTGAACAATATTCTCATACAAATTAAATCAAAAAGATAGTTTCATCGATCTCTCGATTCAATAAAACATAAACGATAAATCACATCATTCAATTGATGAAAAATCATAAACTTAACTCACTAAGGATGTAGCCAAATATCCTCTAGTTGGTGTAATTGTTGATTGGTTTCCTCCGTTGTCCCACCGTGAATTGCTTAGCCAACAATCATGTTGGTGATCATGATTGTTGGGATGGAAGAGTTCATCTTCTCGCTTGCTCTTGAGTATGCGGCTGCTAGGTTTTTTATGAGTGAATAATGCGTATGAGATGGTATATCCTTAGGGTTCAATACACGCTGGTATTTATAAGATTTTGAGGCGGCTAGGGTTTAGTCAGCTATTGGACGCCCGTCCGGTTTGGTGGACGCCCGTCCACTGGATCTTGACTTTGCTCTAGACGTCCGTCCATGCTGCGTCCAAACTCTCTGTATCAAATTTCCTCTCCTGGACGCTCGTCCATTCCATCGAACGCCCGTCCGGTCCGGGACGCCGCCCGCTTCCTTGGACGCCCGTCTGCCTGGACGGGGTAGTGAACGCCAGTTTACTTTCCTGAGCCGAATTGCATCATTCTTCTTCTACTTAAACCTCCAATTGAGTATCTGGTTTTTCAGCTCATTCCAATGCCACGCATGCATACTACAAGGTGATAAAAACACGCAAAAATGTAGACTCATACAAATAGATAAACAATCAGCGTTAAATCACATAATTGGCTTGGTTTTCACACTTTAATGAATTCTAAACCCATTCTTTCAATTTATCCTTTTAGCAAGTGATTTTCTATAAAAAAAACACTAAAACATGGAAGATATTGTTACGGAATAACTCGAAATAAACCACAAAATTAGTCGTAAACATGAAGCTCCCTCACAAACTCAACTCTCTTTCCTAGACCACTAGACATGGACAAAGCCTAGCAATTACACAGACATTGATGAATACTAATTCATCAAAGCACAAGCCCTTTCATGCCTTTCCGAAGGTCCCGAACTTCAACTCCCTTTAAGAGTACGTCCGGTGCCCGAACCAAAGGCATCAAAACTCAATCGGAGCTTATTTATGTTTAATTAATGTTATTAGATCAAGGATTAACATTTATGATTCATGTCACAGCTAAAAATCATCTTTTTTTCATAAAAAATGAGGTCCAATGCACCCACACCGGGTTCAGTGCGCACGCACTAAGCCTCTGTATGTAAAAACTGTAATTCTGCTCGTCCTGTGCACCAGCACTGGGACTTGGTGTGCCCGCACCAGCACTCTGTATGTAAAATTTCACATTCTGGGGCTTCAGTGCGTCCGCACTGGGCTTGGTGCGCCCGTACCAAGCACGGCAACCCCCTCAAAACTTAGTTTTTTTTTTATCTCTAATCGATCCCTAATCGTTCTCAAACTTGTCCAACATCATAATACTAAGAAAAAGGAATAAAAACACAACTTTTATCTATCATAACAACTACAGATTCTTAAGAAACTCAAAGGTAGCAATTCTAGCATATTAATCATCTTCATCCTAACATAAACCGTAATCAACTTGTAGGAAGACCCTCTTACCTTTTAGCAAGCTAATCCAATTCCAAATCCTCAAAAAAAAAAACCAACAAAACCTGATTTTTTTTCTTGCAGGTAGCCTATGTGATCAATTCCAAAAAGGGTTAGATTCGATCACCCGCTTCGATTAACACAAGACTACGAAAGATATGAGTTTTGATCTCCAAAACTCATCCAAAATAGTAGCTAGGTCGAAAATCATTCCTTGAGAAAAGGTCCAACTTTCTTGTGTTGAAACGACGCCCTTTTCACGCCGATTCCAACGCACTACTCGAATCTGAAGACGGTTGAGATTTGACTTAGAAAATAGGAGAAATCTCTCAACCTTTTTCTCAAACTCTTACACGCAGGAGAGGGGAAGATTATGAGGTGAAATTTTGATTCAAAAGGTTAGGGAAACTAACGGGGTTTATTTTTCCTTAAATAATTAAATAGGAAAAATCCCAATAATTAAATAGGAAAAATCCCTTATTTTCCTTAGTTGCCCTTTTTACTTAAAATCAGATTTTCCCAAATATACATATATAGATATATATCCGAAATATATATGAACATAAAATACTTTAATCCGTAAATCTTAATATTCCATTTTTCACAAAAAGACACATCTGCCCTTTTTCGAAAAGTCGGGATATTACATTCCTTCCCCCTTAAAAGGAGGTTCGTCCTCGAAACTCGAGCGTGATCAAAACGTTGAGCTTCCTTAGCACTCTCTCTTCAACACAAACTAAACCGAAGCTTCACTTGTTTCCCACTGACAACAACAACCGATTCCGATCTTGCTAACCACTGAACCAACATGCTATTGGTTCCCAAAAAGCTCAAACCTCATACACTCAACCCAAAATTGACCAACCACAACTTGAACTACTGAAAGTGCACTAGCCACTCTTCAACTCTATGCAACCATCACCAGAAGATACTTTCTTATATCTATAATCCAAGTAGACAAATTCTTGGATAGCCGACCTATACCAAGAATCACCTTACGGTCCATAGAATTCAAAACTGTAACTTTACTCTTACAATGGTAGATTCCAACACAACCAGAAACGTGTAGTAACACCTTAGCAACCTTGATTACTCTATCCAAAAGGTGTTGGTACAACCAAGATATCCTTGAGGTTGTTCTTACTAAAAATGAGGTGGGGTACCTGATTCTGAAACCGATCAACACGTTCCAACTGACTAACTACTGTCCTAAACCAATTTACTCGCTTCTAGTTGAGCCCTAGAACAACAACACCTAGTCTCTAACTACCAAACTTCTTATTCTAGGTAACAACTATCTTAAGAATCATATAAAACAAAACATTCTAATCTCCAACAACCTACCACACCATAACTTCCAAGGTGAAAGAAAGGCATCTATTCTTTCTTGACCAAAAGACTTACATAGTTTTTGAGAAATTCAGGTGCACACATAATCTATGAAATAATTGATTTGCACAAAACAAACCGAACTGATTTTGAACATAAGGCAAAGATAAAATCTGTAAGTATATAAGTTTTACCTATTATGCTCAAAAATCAAAAGAATTGGAAAGCCATAGGTCGGTCAAAATAACTCTTTTCGTCTACTGCTATAAGCTGTCAAAAATTTTCAGGACTTCACAAACTGGCTTGTGTTGCAGATTGTGCTCAAACCAAACGGAATTTGAACTTAGTTCCAAAACAATAAATTTAGTGCATGATGCTTTCTACAACATAACAAAAATCCAAGACATTGAAGGTGTTTAGCTTATTCAAGATAGATTTCTAAGTAAGAGTACCGCTACAGAATTTTCTAAACAGAGTGCTCATCCTTGTCATGAAATTTATGAGCAATCCAATTTGAAAACTGGGTTGATGTAAAGAGAGAATTTGTAGATAAGACAACTTTCAAAGTGGCGGAAAATTTACAGAATTTGGTATTTCAGAAATGATATTACAAGGCTTAGAGAAATGTGAACAAAATCGTTTACTCATTTATCATAACACCAAGTTACAAAAAGAAATGATTAGGACCAAATATAGCAAATAAAAAAAATAGTTAAATCCACCAAGAGAAAGAACATGTGAGGAAAGTCTGAAAGTTCCAAAAGAATAGAGGGATTCTATTAAGGATCCTAGAGGAACGAACTCGAGGGAAACACGTAAGAGATGTGTGCTTAAAACTCAACCTAACCTTCGCTTAAGGGGACTCTTCACTTGGTCCTACTACAACTTAACCACTGTTTAAGGATTCTTAGTCTTACGAGGATTTACCACCAAGATCAAGAGAGATCAGAAAGGTTCAACAAGTTCTAAAGAAATCTTATCTAAAAAGAAATGAAGCCTAGAAGAAGCTTTTCTCTGATACCAACTGTAACGCCCCGCTCCCGGATACCGTGTCCTTTTCCGGAAACGAAACACTCTGCACATATAATATTAAATAAATCTAATATTACACGTAAGCCTCTACTATGTCGTATCGAGTTTAGCAAAACGGAAGCTAAAAAGACTTGGCAAACACCATAAACGCTACTATTAAAAGAACTCGACATACTAAAGATAGAAATGTAACATCTATTACATCGGAAAAAACCAAACCAAAACCAAACAACGTACGAAATCCTCTAAAATAATACTAAAAGAAGTTACAACATTTCCAGAAGAACAACGTATCTAATGTATATAAAAGAAAAACAGAATAAATAAACGCTTAAACTCAGGCGTCCACAAACGTCGTCATAAAAGCTTGCCTCGAATTAACTCCATAATTGCATTTTCATCTTCTCTCCCCCAAACACATAGAAAAACAATGCATTTGAGGTAAGTACAAAGTACTCAATAAGAGGTAGAAGCTACAAATTAACTAAGGCTTATTAACCGGTTTTATTACATTAATTATCTTTATGAGACTGACTCGATCTAAAGTTCACTTCATGTCCATCAACATGTCATGACCAACTGTTCTAACTTAACTTATCTGTGTTACATCAGCACTCTAGGGCACTACGCATGGTGCTTCCCACCACGAAACATCTGAGTGCAACCTATTGGTGGATCACACCAATAGCCACGGGCTAGTCCGATAGTATACGCGTTCGGTGAAGTCCCTCTACTCCTGGTGCCCTCTAATGGCCAGCAAAGTTATCCATACATGAGTACCCTCAACTGCTGGTGCCTCTAGAAAGGCCAGCAAGTTTACTCGTTTTATCTGAAAGCCTACATATTGCGATATAAACTTGTGCCTTACCAAGAATGACATGATGTTTAGTCTTTTAGCTACACAAGTATGTATTATTATCATTAGTTGTTAACTAGCCACCTTGTTGTTTTCAAGGAAGCTCCCTCACAAACTCAACTCTCTTTCCTAGACCACTAGACATCGACAAAGCCTAGCAATTACACAGATATTGATGAATACTAATTCATCAAAGCACAAGCCCTTTCATGTCATTCCGACGGTCCCGAACTTCAACTCCATTTAAGAGTACGTCCGGTGCCGGAACCAAACGCATCAGAACTCAATCGGAGCTTATATATGTTTAATTAATGGTATTACATCAAGGATTAACATTTAGGATTCATATCACAGCTAAAAATAATATTTTTCATCAAAAAAGAGGTCCAATGCGCCCACACCGGGTTCAGTGCGCACGCACTAAGCCTCTGTAGATAAAAACTAGAATTCTGCTCGTCCAGTACGCCGGCATTAGGACTTTGTGTGCCCGCACCAGCACTCTGTACGTAAAATTTCACTTTCTGGGGCTACAGTGCGTCCGCACTAGGCTTGGTGCGCCGCACGATGCGCGGCAATCCCCCAAAACTCAGTTTTTTATCTGTAGTCGATCCCTAATCGTTCTCAAACTTGTCCAACATCATAATACTCAGAAAAAAGCATGAAAAGACAACTTTTATCTATCATAACAACTATAGATTCTTAGGCAACACGAAGGTAGTAATTCTAGCATATTAA
Source organism: Gentiana straminea (assembly GCA_036785695.1). Lineage (NCBI taxonomy): Eukaryota > Viridiplantae > Streptophyta > Magnoliopsida > Gentianales > Gentianaceae > Gentiana > Gentiana straminea. The sequence continues at coordinate 3,357,155 of JAVUPR010000224.1, read as the reverse complement.
TCATCTTCATCCTAACATAAACCCTAATAAACCGTAATCAACTTGTAGGAAGACCCTCTTACCTTTTAGGAAGCTAATCCAATTCCAAATCCTCAAAAAAACCAACAAAACCTGGTTTTTTTTCTTGCAGGTAGCCTATGTGATCAATTCCTAAAAAGGTTAGATTCGATCACCCGCTTCGATTAACACAAGACTATGAAAGATATGAGTTTTGATCTTTAAAACTCATCCCAAACTGTAGCTAGGTCGAAAATCATTCCTTGAGAAAAGCTCCAACTTTCTTGTGTTGAAACGACGCCCTCTTCAGGACGATTCCAACGCTCCACTTGAATCTGAAAACGGTTGAGATTTGACTTAGAAAACGGAAGAAATCTCTCAACCTTTTTCTCGAACTCTTACACGCAGGAGAGGGGAAGATTATGAGGTGAAATTCTGTTTCAAAAGGTTAAGGAAACTAATGGAGTTTATTTTTCCTTAAATAGGAAAAATCCCAATAATTAACATAATCCATTATTTTCCTTAATTGCCCTTTTTACTTAAAATTAGATTTTTCCCAAATATACATATATATTACATTTTTCACAAAAAAACACGTCTGCCATTTTTCGAAAAGTCGGGATATTACATCCTTTTGCCTAATTCCCAATAGTACATATCTATTACCTTTTTTTTGAATTAATATGTAATACTTTTAAACACATCAAACACACATCACTTTCTCTAATCATCAATGTATTCATATCATTGTCATTATAGATTTTAGATAGTAAGTATAATTCAAGTGACTGAGAATGAAAAGTCTATAATATAGTGTATGGACAAAACATAATAATAAGTTTTATTTTTGGACCTTTTCTGTTTCACGTTGAGCCGTGGTTTTATTTCATTAGTCGATGAGAACAGAGTGTGTTAAATCAATAAATAGATGAGATATGAGCCTAAAATCCATATTTTTTTATACAAAATAAATAAACAAGACACACAATTTAAAAAAATTAGCTAAAAGGACTAAATATTTATAGCCGGAAAAAAATACCCTTCATCTACACAAAATCACTATGCAACATAAACGCAAAAACCACGATGCAGTGAAATTGAAGAACATCGGAAAAACCACAACCCATGACGCAGCGAAATTTGTAGACATCAAAGCACGATTCCACCAAAATTTCCGTTACTTTACATGATATTATGTATAAATTCATCCATTACAAACCAAAAAAATCTACATCGAAGATTTGCAGAAATTATTACATAATAGGTCAAAAAAAAAAAAAACCTCTGACAACAAAAAATGAAGAACAAGATGATCAACAATCAGGGTAAAATCCGAGAACTGAAATACTGTGAAATTTTGTTATTCTCTATTATATCTTCCAAATTTGGACTATAGTGTACTCCCTCGATCCCATTTTATTTGTCGACATTTCTATTTTGGTTTGTCCCAAAATATGTGTCTACTTTGTGCATTTATTGTTTAATTTATTCAAATGTCCTTCCTTCTCTACAATATTTGCAATAAAAAGTGCGTAGCATTAATTGCTCCAACAACTACTTAAAGGGCCTAAATGTAAAAATATAGGATCATTTAATGAGATTCGAAGCTTTAACTACACTTTTATTAATAAGTGTGAAAAGTCAAATGTGATTAATAAAACAGGACGAAAGGAGTACTAGATAAATGAAATTCTTACTGCAAACTCACTAAAATTGTAATGCATGTCAATTTTCTCCTTCTATGTTGTTTAATTTCTAAGGAATTTGAAGATACTGTAGAATTGTTAGTGAGAATTCAGAATAATCAGTAATTAATTGACTGTAACTATAACATAATGTTCATTATCAGCTTGTTACTGCAGCGTTACTGTCTGGTATCTTTATATTCATTTGTTGTTACTGTAAAAGACTAATGACAATTGTTATGTTACTACATCTAAAAATATGGTAATGAGTATGGATCTGTTACTATAAACATTACTGCAAATGGTAGAAACTAATGTAGTGTTAATGCTTAAATGGTAATAAGTATGCATGTGTTACTTCAAAATATAGTTGGATTTTAGGCTCCTTATCTCTAGTGAGAATTGTTGTGTTACTGCATGTATAGAAAGATGCATGTGTTACTGCAAAATTTAACTGTTACTGTTACTCTTGTTAATGAGTATGGATGTGTTACTATAAACATTAAAGGTCACTGCAAAATGGTAGAGATTAAGGTATTGTGATTGTAAAAATGGTAATAATTATGCTAGTGCTACTGCAAAATATATTAATAATCAGACTTGTTGTGTCACTGCATGTAAAAAAAGATGTAGTAATAAATAAGGCATTGTTAATGTTACTGTTAGTGTTAATAAGAATGGATGTGTTACTAATGAGAATTGTTGTGTTACTGCATCTGAAAATCTAGTAATAATTATAACTCTGTTATTGTAGATATTAACATGTTTCTACAAATAATTTGTGACTGAAGGTAATTATTATGGTATCGGTCCAACTTAAATGCTATTCAACATATATTCAAGGACATCAAGCTTTACCGGAAACAAACACACCATGATGCAATCAAAATAACTCCATTCAAGCTCTTGTCCAATGCAGTGCTTGAATCTTAAGTAATTAACAAGATGAAGAAGAATGAGCTGATGGATGAGTTTATATCTTCCTATGAAAAAAAAAGAAATGTTCAAATTCAGTGCTACATTTTACAAGCCAAAAACATTAGATGTCAAACTGATTTTCGGCACATAGGATGTAATAGAAGAAGTTGGCACCATCAAAGATCACCGGAAAGGTGAAATAGATTTAGAAACAAGACACTTTAAAAAAGTATCTAGACTAAGTGTGGACATAGTGAAAGAAAATGTGAAACAGCTGGCCAAAAATAAGGACCAACAGTCTAATGATGACTGTATCAAGCTACTATGTGTAATACTTCTACACAGTGTTCTTCCCAAATATTGGAGAATTTATTGCATGGGGGTACATATACTATGTTGATGACTTTTATAGATTTAATTCATTTGGATGAACTCCATATTAGATGAACTCGTGTATTTTAAACATATGAACAACACATAGATGGATTAAATGAACTCATATATGGCTTAATTGATGATTGGAAACATCCAACACAAGTGAATGGATGCACTCTACTGTTACTTGTATGTTTATTTTCCTTTGACGCTACTTATCTTATGCCATAATCGTGTTAAATTACTAACATAAAATATATTCATTGGGGTATTGGTTCCATTATCACTCACATAAAATTCAAGACTGGTATCCATATGGTACAGAGAAAGAGCCAACCAAGAAGGGGCTAAAAGGAATTTCAACAATGGGAATCCCAGAATTACAAAATAGGACATCAAAAAGCTTGAGAAACTAGTTGACGAAGGACTACTTAAAAGGAAGGATAAGAATTTGGTATGTGATAATGTTGGAATTATCATGGTATAAATTGTGGTGGATTAACGGTGGATATATGGCTTGATATGTGTATGAAAGCCGGTGGTGCACGACTGAGATGATGAAAGTTCGGTGGTTGCAAAGTAGAGAGTAGAGAGTAGAAACTTTTGTAGAGTTTGCCTTTGTTTTGTATTAATGCATATATGTAAAATGATTACATCAATCCCTATCTATAGGGGAGCCACCGATTAGGGTTTAGCTAATTACAATTTGATACAAGCAAGTACATTATGATACTAATTAAGTTGACGGTCATTAGGCGGGGGCGATAGCATGCTGACCCATCGTCAGTCGTCTCTTGTATCCTTGACTCGCCGTCCTGACAGTAGCTTCTTCCCCTTAGTGTTGTGGGCCCAAGTCACTGGCGGACCTAAATAGCCTTGGGATGGGGCGAGCCAGCCTTCTAGCCTCTCTGTATTGTTTACGATGCTTGTAGGGAATTTAGAGGCACCATAGGCTCGTGGTTCCGATCTGGCATATATCATACGGACTCCATGGCATAAGACATTGTACTTGTTACGGCTGCCGGATGGACCTGAATTAGAATCTGTGGGCCGGTTCACGGTGTAGGCATATCAATGGCCCCTCGCTCCATGCCTTAATCATTTTCTAGAAATGTTAAGCGGGGAGTAAAAGTTATTTGTGGATCGATTTCCCTGAATTATTGTGGTGGATTGCTAATATGGAGGACCTCCTATTAGTTGTGCCTGAGTGTCATACTTAGAGTTTGTCTTTTGTGGCTTAGATGCCTTGAATCGACTTTGCCTTTAGGATCGAGCTTTGAAGGGGACGAACTCGGATGCCGCTCTATGAAGTGGACGGTCTTATGTGTCCCCACTATTAAGAGGACGCACTTTTGGTGCCGTTCTATTAAGCGGATGGTCTTATGATGGTAAGAAACTTCTTCTTTGCGGAGCTGGTCCAGCTATAAATAACCGCAACAGTTGAGGGTGTATTTCAGGGTAGCCATTTTGATCTCAAAAATTATACGACGGTTGAGTTGATAGATCGTGGCCTCTGATTAGGTGAGGCAGTTTTGCTAACCGTCCTCCATGATGACGGCGGTTTCGATAACCGTTGAGTAATGATGGCAGTTTTTGAAATTCAAAATTTGAAAAGACTGCCTAAATTTGAGCCATTGGATCTCCTCATCTTGGACCGCTTAATCATCTAGACTTGGCCTATATAAAGGGAACTCCCCCAACCCTTCAATACTTTCACATTTCCAAGTTTCATAGCAAAAGAAGAACGGTGAGAAGGAAAAGCAATTCCGGCTGAGGTTTGAGGTTTTTCGATTGAGGCTTGAGCATTTCGGCGAGGATTTGAAGGTTCCGGTTGTCTTCTCCAATTTCTGATCTTCTTCTTCTCCGATTTATAGGTAACCAACTAGTTTTTCCTAATATTTTGGTCTTCGTTCATCCCGTTTCGTCCTTAGTATATACTTTGAACACGCTTGATGCTTTTTGAGTACAATTTGATATAAAAGCTTTCATCTTTTCCTTGAACGGCTTGAGTATTTGCCTTTGAGTGTTTTCCGATTTGAGTTTCTGGGTAGGCCGTAACCGTCCTTGAATTTATGAATGTATCTCAGCGGATGTGAATTGCTTTCCTTGATTTTATGAGTAAAATATTGGGTCTTGTGTTGTTGATTAGTCCTTTAGAAACTATGTCTGCCTTCCTCTGTTGAGTCTGAATATCAGAAGGGCGGGGTGTCGAGGTGGGCAGTCATGCTTGCCTCAACCCAACATCCATTGTCCGGGTGATTTCTAACTCCTCACCACCTTTTTATTTTTCAGGATGTCTGACCCCAAGTATTCTGTTGATGGACGTGAGGTTTATGACTATGATGAAAGGGCCAAAGAGCCCAACGTAAGTGGGTCCGTCGGGGGCGACGCTTATGCTGACCTAGGAAACCCCTTCAGCTTAGAAGAAGTAATTAAGCATTCTGTTGCGGCATCGCGCCGGCAGAGAGGTTCACGAAAATGAACCGTTAAGGTCGATGCTGATGAAGCCGAGGACGATGGGAAGCCAAAGATAACAAGGAATCCTAAACCCTATAATCCTGAAGCCATGGTGGAGTATGCCCTACATGAGGAGTTCGATAAATGGATAGATGCCGCATGGAAGGCAGTTAATGGGAGTAAACACCTTCCCACTACTCTTCAACCCTACAACATTCGTGCTCAATATCGGTTCACATGGTTCAAAGGTCATCCCGAGGATTGAAGTTGTACCCGCTTGAACATCAACGTTGTGGTCCTTCATTTTGACAATTTTTACTCGGGCATGTGCCCTCATTTTGATCCCTTCTTTGTGAGGATCATGAATGCGTTGGGGACCTTGCCCTTCGAATTCACCTTTGGCGTACATCATGGCCTTTATTGCCTTATGCCGTATAATAGGGCAAGAACCATCCTAGATTTTACACCTTCAGCGTCATGAAGGTTGCGGGGCAAATTTCCTTGATGGCTAAAACTCCTCGTTCATTCTTTAACCTTTCCAGAGAATGTTCACTACTGGAGCGAGCGATTCTTTAAGGTTGAGTCCTATATCGGCTGGCCTTTTCCGCATTTTGTCTCTGGGAAGAAAAAGAAGTTGACCATGTTGGGTTATCAAGTTCAAAGCTATCAGTAGCCCATTGTCGATTCTCTCCTGAAGCTCATCGGTTCTGACCCCAATCGATGAGGAAAATCAGCTTGAAGACTCTTATTGACATTGAGGGGCCGTATATTAGTTTGGCGGACATCACTGGTCCCACGGTCTCGAACCCCCTTGTTCTGATGGAGCATGTGATCAGTGATCCAGATTGGTGCGGGGACTGCCATATCGAGGAGTGCTTTTCCTCTCGGTATGAGACCTGCACAGGCGATCCGGAGTCGCGAATTCCCAGTGACTTTTTCTTAGAAACTTGTCTTTGCCTTTTACTCCCGCACTTTGTACTTGTGTCATTTAATTTGATGCTATACTAATCAACCTTTTTCATGCAGTCCAAATGGTTGATGCAAACAAGAGGCGATCTCAAAGTCTTGAGCAGTCTCAAGAACAGGCTGCTGCTACGAATGAGCTTCTAAAGAGGGTCCACCGATGACGCCGCACATGGTTGATGCGTCACTTATCCCTGCGGCCTCTGGGGCTGCTACCACCAGTTCTATTGTGCCACCGTAGACAAATAGGATGGACAAAATTTCAGCCCCCGGGTCCAGCACCGTACTTGATGCCCGAAAGAGGACTCATGCGTCCGCTAAGTCAAGGGATCCATGCATCCTTAAAAAATCAAAGACCTATTTACCCATGGTCGAAGAGTTTGATGAGATGAGCCCTACTAATTAAGGGCGGCTCGGTTGAAGAAGTTGTTGAGCCCGCGAGGCGGGCTGCTGATAAAGGTAAACAGGCTGTTGTCGAGCCGGTGCCAACTTCTGATCTGAATGAGACCTTGCCTCTTGGATATACTAGGAACCGGCCTTGTGGCATGATCCATATTTTCTCAAGCCATCTTTTGGCATGGAGAAGGCCACTCAGTTGGCGGAGTCTATTAGGGATGTCATTCTGCTTAGTCATATCGGTTGGAATTCTCCTTCTGGGCCTCAAGTAGCAAATTGGAAAGGAATTCTTTCCCTTGCGATGGTAGCTGAAAAGGTGGCCCCGGAGGCTGGGCCCACAACTGAGATTAGTGATCTGATTGGGCAGTTCGGTCTGGCAATGAGCAGGGTAAGCCTATTTAACCATCTACCTTTTCTCTGCATTATTTACCTTAGTTCTTTTTTGTTATTTTGTGAACTCATCCTTCTGTGCTTCATATTAGTACTCGCCTATTTAGGACTGTAAAGGCCGTGGACGACGCTGTAACGCCCATGTCCCTGATACCAAGTCCTTATCCGGTAATGGGACGTTCGGCACGTGACATTTAGAGTAAGCCCTAAAATCTACGTAAGCCGCATGTCATTTCAGAGTATTTAAAGATTTACGCGGAAGAAAACAAGCTGAAGACTTGGGAACTTGACCCTCAAGGTCTTACAAAACAACCACAACCAGAAACACAAATGCTGTCAAACTAAATCATGAATAACTAAAAGTGAAACATTTATCCATTACAACTGTCTGAAAAATAAGGAACATCTACAAAAGAAAACTAGAACATAAGCAACTCCATTGCTCCATCCTAAGCTAGCACTCCAAGCTCGTCGTCAAACTCATCATGTACCTGCAACCTTCTTATTCCAAATAAAGGAGTGAGCACTAGCTAGATGCTCAGTAAGGAGAAAGAAGATCAAAAGGGGAATTATTGGCGGTCAAGTGCCGGGAGACACGACATGAATCCACTTTATCCAGTCTACAATTAGTTTAAAGGAACAACTTAAATCCTTGGAAACTATACTCAAAACATAATTTGAAATATAAGAGAGAGCCATTGTAAAGCCACACTTGACGATGCATAATAAAACATGACCTATTAACTACCTCGGTTCATCTTGCACGTACTTGTTCAATTACATTATGTACTTACTTACTTAACATAGCCGCATTCTTAACATGTCAGGTTACATGTCTTGGTGTTTCATAGTTGCATTAATTACATGGCACCAAGACACATAACTAGGGCATAATGCAGAAGGTCATGATGATTCAAAGGCTGCTGTTCAAGCTTTGTATGTGGCATGATCGAAAAAACCTGGTGCTTCCAAGCCTAACCCTTCAAAAAAGAAGAAAGTGATTATTTTAGATGCAAAGGGTACTGTGCAGGCTCCTGCAAGGGTGCTGATGTGTCTCATGTAACTGCTAATGCTCGGCAGTTACGGGAAGGGGTCTCAGCAGGGTACTGAGAAAGTGACTCAGCAGGGTACTGAGAAAGTGACTCAGCAGGGAACTGACAATGGCAAGGTCACTGAAAAGCCTGCTACTTCAGTAGCTAATTCTTTCGATGTGCTTTATCCTGATAAACACAAAAATTGGGCAGATGAGGTAAAAAATGATGATCTAAGTAACAAAGGTGGAAATGCTGCTTCTGGTTCTAAGAAATCTAAGAAGAAAAAGAAGAACAACAGGCATAACACTTCTGGTGTTTCTGGAAATGGTAACAAATTTACTGAAGATGTCTCTAGGGGTAGATCACCTCTAGGTAGACAAAAATGATAGGTTTCTGGAATGTTAGAGGGTTCAATAAGGCTTCTAAACAATCTACTATTGTCAAATACCTTAGGCAACATAAGATTTCCTTATTTGGAATCCTTGAGACCAAGCTGTCTCAAAATAGTTTAAGCAAATTTTTGTCTAACAAAATTCCTACATGGAATTCTGTTAACAACTTTGATCAGCATGACAATAAAAGGATGCTAGTTATTTGGGACCCTTCTCTTGTTCTGGTTGATGTCCTGGAGCTTGATGCTCAATGGATTCACTGTAATGTGAATATTTTGGTGACTGGTGAGTCTTTCTTGGTTTCCTTTGTTTATGGTCTGCACACTATTGTTCACAGGAGGTGCCTGTGGGACAGAATCAGAGAGCTTAGTGTCTGTTCCTCTCTTCCTTGGATGGTGTTAGGTGATTTTAATGCTGTACTATCTGTTGATGATAGGATGAATGGGAATATTCCCACTGATTATGAAATGAAGGATGGTGTTGATTGTTGTCTTGATGCTAATCTCTCTGATTTGAATTCTTCTGGTGAATTCTTTACCTGGTCTTCTGCTGGTGTTCTTTCTAGGATTGACAGAGTTATGGTGAATGATTTTATGGTATGACTGGAATGTTAATGCCCTGGCCTTCTTTGATCCTGCTGGTCTACATTCTGATCATTCTCCTTGTAGAATTTCTCTGACTACTGATTCTGTGACCAGAATAAAGCCATTCAAATTCTTCAACATAACAGTTATATGGATGTTCTGACTGATATTTGGGGGGAAGATGTTTATGGTACTGCTATGTATCAACTGTGTAGAAAGCTTAGAAGACTTAAGTTTCCTTTGAAAGAGCTTAATAGACTGCATTTTGCTCATATTTCAGTCAAGTCTGAGAATGCTCAAAAGGTTTTGGGGGAACTGCAGTCCTTGTACAATTCAGGCCCTACTCATGATTTAGCTGGACAAATTGTTGAGCAGAAAAGAGTTTGTTCTGGTTTTGAAACTGCAGAGGCTAGCTTTTTATCTCAAAAGGCCAAAGGACACTACATGAAGTTTAGTGACAGGGGTTCCAAGTTTTTCCATTCCTTGGTCAGAAGGAACAATGTCAGAAATCATATTTCTTCCGTTTTTCTCTCTGATGGATCCTTTACTACTTCTTATGATCAGATTTGAGATGCTTTTGTTGGTTTTTATACTGATCTTTTAGGCACTGAAGGCACTGCTACACCTATTGATTTGGATGTAGTGAATGCTGGCCCCTCTATCACTAGGGATCAGATGGAATTTCTGGTGAAGGATGTTACTGCTTTTGATGTGAAGGAGGCTCTGTTTTCCTTTTCTGATAATAAAGCTCCTGGACGTGATGGTTTTTCTGCTGGATTCTTTAAGAAGTCTTGTGATATTGTTGGAACTGATTTCACCAATGCTATTCTGGAATTCTTTAACAATGATGCAATTATGAAACAGGTTAATCATGCCATTATTGCTTTGATTCCTAAAACCACTCATGCTGCTTCTGTTGGAGATTACAGGCCTATATCATGTTGCAACGTTATATACAAAGTGATTTCCAAAATCTTAGCTTCAAGATTGTCTGCTGGTTTTGTGAATCACATACTGGTTTTGTGGATGGTAGGGCTATGACTGATAATATCTTCCTCTGTCAGGAGCTGATAAGAAAATATGGTGTTACCAGGGGTCCTCCTAGATTTATGATAAAAGTGGATATCAAAAAAGCTTTTGATTCAGTGCACTGGTCCTTTTTAGAGTCTGTTTTGAAGGGTTTTGGCTTTCCTGCAAGATTTGTGAAATGGATTATGCTATGTGTTACCACTACTTCCTTTTCTATCTCTATTAATGGTGAAATGAAAGGATTCTTTCCTGGAAAAAGGGGTTTGAGGCAGGGTGATCCCTTATCCCCTTTTCTGTTTGTTTTTGGCATGGAGTACTTCTCTAGAATGTTGAGGATTCTAGGAGAGGATTCTGATTTCCACTTCCATAATGGCTGTCAAACCCTAAAAATTAATCATTTGGCTTTTGTAGATGATTTGATGCTATTTTGCTAGGGGTGATACACTTTCTGTCAATCTTATGATGCAATGCCTTACTGTTTTTGGCCAGTGCTCTGGTCTGGTGGCTAATATGCAAAAATCTGAGATGTTTTGTGCTGGTTTGGATGATTATAACAATGAGGTTCTTTTGGGTATCACTGGTTTGAAAGAAGGCACTATGCCTATCAGGTACCTTGGTATTCCTCTTTGTGCTGTCAGATTAAATGTTGTGCATTATGATCCCTTATTTAATTCTTTGAGGAAGTACTTTAGCCACTGGAAAGGGTCCACTTTGTCCTATGCTGGCGGCTGCAACGTTTTCTTTCTGTTATTCAGGGAGTTGAATGTTTTTGGCTTGGGATTTACCCTATAATTAGCAGTGTCAAGTTGAAGTTGGATCAAATGTGTAGGAGGTTTCTGTGGGGTGGTTCTTGTGATTCCCTTAGGAAATCTCTTGTTGGTTGGAAAGAGGTATGTCTGCCAAAAACTGAGGGTGGAGTGGGGATCTTTTAGCTTGAAGCCTGGAATCTTGCACTTCTTTGTAGGATTCTATGGAACTTCCATTGTAAAAAGGATAGCATTTGGGTGAAATGGATCAGTGAAATGTACTTGAAGAATGTGGATTTGTGGTTTTATCAATGCAAGCAGGGTGCTTCTGCTCTTATCAAGGCTATTTTTAAGATCAGGGACAGGATACTTGTTCATGCTGGTTTTTCTGCTGCTGTTGTTTCTTTATTGAAATCTTGGTCCATTGGATCAAAGTTGAGGCCATTAAGAGCTTATGATTTTATCAGGCATCATGGGGAAAATGTCTGGTGGTGCAGATCTGTTTGGAATCCTAGGGCAACACCTAAACACTGTTTCCTTCTTTGGATGGCTATGAAGAATAGCTTGCTGACCACTGATAAACTGCACTTTGATGATAAGGTCTGATCCCTGTGTGGTTTGGTAAATGAATCCGCCTCTCATCTTTTTTTCCAGTGTCCCATATCCTGTATGGTTTGGGGAAAGGTCAGGCTGTGGTTAGGCATTAATAGAAGTCTGGAAACTGTTACTGGTTCAGTTAGATGGATTAGTAGGAAGTGTAGCGGTACTTCCCATGGGAATGTAGCAAGATCTGCTTCTGTTTCTGTTGTGGTGTATTGGCTTTGGCATATGAGAAACAAGAATTTTTTTGATGGTATTAACATGAGGATCACAGATGTACTGCATTGTATTAAAACTCACATCTTTTATATAATGCAGGCTGCTTTTCCTTTGTATATCTTCACCCCTTGATGTTAGGGTTATGTATATCTTTTGTGATTTCTAGTAGGTTTTGTTGGTGGATGTATGAGATCATTTTGTTTCTCTACACACATTGGGATAGGCTCTGTGAGTTATGCTCTCACATGACCCCTTTTGACAGCTTTTGACAGTTTTTAGGTGTTGTTAAGTGTTTAGTGGCTGTTGTTTCTTGTTGCATATAACCTCATGGGTCATATGCAGCTTGGAATCAACAAATCTAACCTCTTTTCAACACTTTGTAGGTGTTAGTTTAGTTCTAATTTTTGTGTAGGATGTAATTTCTAGTACTTTGCATACCTTGGTTATAAAACTTTTTACCTTTAACCAAAAAAAGGGACACGGTGTACAACATGGCTAATACAACTAACACACCTCCAATCGTGGGAATTTGAGACCCACGGGACTTAGGGGAACGCCGTCTCGAGAACGACATGGATTAGTATAGTTAGTCATACCTCCGACATAGGAATTAAGGACCCATGGCACCCCTTTCGGTACATTTCCAATAACCATGACCTTGCCAAGCATGATGGAGCAAAAACACAGAAGCACATTGTAGCACATAAGGCACATAAGTTCACGTACAAGAACATGCCTAACCCATGCAAACAAACAAAGGCCATATCATACACCAAACTACCATCTTAACTACAATATTATCATGAAAAAAATACCAGAAACGTACTCAAACCTAGAAATAACTTTCTGAAAAAGGCTGTAGACATCACAGAAGGACCAGAAGACCAATTTAGGAGTTTATAGGTCGCTTAACTGAGAGAAGCCCTCGGTTCAGCGTGCAGTTGATGCCTAGACTGACTTTCCTATCTAGCACATACCCGGCAGACTGTCTTAAACACATAACATGTCCAGCTTGGTGCAAAATATAGAAAATAGTATTGATGCGTAATAAAACATAATCTTTAAAAACGAATATGGAACCTTTTGATAATAAGAACTCCTTACCTTTAGATGAGCCGAACCCAACCAACAAACGAACTAGATTAGCCTTTAAAACCTCAAGAACCTACCAACAACGAAACCCTAATCCCAAAGCCAAGAACAAAAACTTAACAATATCAATCTACGAATTAACGAGTGACTATGATAATTACCATTTTAAGAAGAAACACGATCCAAAACCGATCCTGAATCAGGATCTGCCATTAAACCAAGTCTCGGATCAGCAGACACCTCCTAGACAAGGTCGGACGCATTCTTGACACCCAGACTAGGTCGCTGAACCGAGTGCAGTTCCCGGTTCAGCATGCCGATTGATCCTGGACACGCTCTAGGCTATCAGGGACATGTCATGGGCACTCTAGGACACGTCTGGGGCATGTCTGGGGCACAACATGACGCTTTACCAAGGGGATTCCTCGGTTCAGCGTGCCAGGAAAGGTGAAAACTTCAAAAACATGATTTTGATGAAGTCTACGGCTCCTTAGAGCCTTTTTATAGACTGTTTAGGGCTTAGGTCGGTTTTTCCAAAGATTGGAGGAAAGGAAAAGCTTAAAAGAAAAGGAAAAGGAAAAGAAATTTTGAATGGACTAAAATACCCTTACAAAGAGGTGAGGGGTTTTACAGACGCTGTCCTTGGGCATCAGGCCGAGCTGGAGAAAGTTGCATAAGCTGTTGCAGCCTCCGATCAATCTAAAGTTGCGGCGGAGGGGAAACTGGGGGATATGATTGAGGTGTACAAGCGCTTGAAGGTTGAGAATGCTGGTCATAAGAAGTGTTGCGAGAGCTCCGAGAAGCTTCTTGCGGACCTAAAAAAACCGCTCAAGGCAGAGAAGGAGAAAAATGCTGACTTAGAGAAAATTTATGCAGATGTGTAGAAAGCTGTAGAGAATGCTGAGACAGTCGGGGCAGCCGGGCAGGGGCTGTTGTGGAGCATAAGACCTCTAATGAGTTCTTGGACATTCAAGAGGCGAGCTTTGATCAGGGCTTATACCATCTTGCCTGTTCCCTTAGGGCCACATATGGAGAAAGCGGTCCCACTAAAAGAATTGGCTGCTTGGGCCTTTCTTTCCCAAAAGCATCCTTCTATGCGGGTCTTTCATCCTAAGATACCCTACACTGATAAGGATATCGTTGAATTCAATGAAGAGCAGCTCAAGGAGGAAGGGGAGATATGGATTCCACCTCCTCGAAATGAAAAGAACTTGACTACATAAGCCTGGGCAAGGTAGCTCTAGTCAAGTTGTTGAAGGTGATGGAACAACAGCTGAGGGTGGCCATGCAACTTTCGAAGGCGGTGAGGACAGCACTAACTTTTTGGGACCGCTCCGACTTCTGATAAGCATGATTGACCTCATTTTCTTTGATTGTAATGTATTAACTTTTTGGCCTCGGCCTTTTGAAAAATGTCTGTAATAATTTACTTAACCGCACTTATGACTTGTGGCCGACTTTTTGTCTTTATATTTATCTTGCTTTACGCTCCAAGTATTTGCCCTTCTCTTTGTTTCGATTTTATACTTTACTTTTGTTTGAAACATTCCATCTTTTCTGAGTAGTTGCGTCCACGAGCTAGTAAATATAGGTATACGGCCCCCTTGTTTTTCACGTGGTTGAGAGCGTTAAAGATTGAGCTTGCCAAAAATAACTTTGAATGTGAACGTAACTGTTTTGAATCAGACCTATTTTGTCGAACTCAACAACTTGAATAAAAAATTCCGATGTGCGGCGCCGTTGTTTCGAGCAAGGTCATTGGCGCTCCCTGCGAGCTTGTTTGAAATAGATGGCGAGATCAGAAGAATTGGTGCATGTTTGAAGATTTTCACCTTCTGGCCCCATTGTTTTAGACAAGATTGGGACCGTTTGAATGAGCAGCTAGTCTAAAACATATGTTGTGCCTGATACTCGTAATAATAATACTTTTATGCAAATATGTGATGAAAATGAAATGCGAACATATGTAAAAATTGGACTTCAATCAGCCATGCCCTGCTTCAGTGGGTGGTAATTGTTACTGTTGTAATCAACCAGAAACATGCTAATGAATAATACAAAAGATATCTCAATCCTTCACTCGTGCTGAGGTGAGTTTCAAAATAAAGAATGTGTGGTCACTTCAAGTTTGAAAAAAAGAGAGTGGTCGCCATAACCCGTGCCGAATTTTCATGTAGTATCTCTTTAAATTGTCTACGTGCAAGGGTCTATTGTATCCACGGCCCTCTTTCTCTTTCAAAACATAAGTCCCTTTCTTGACTATCCTTGACACTTGAAGTGGGCCTTCCCAATTCTCTAATAATTTTCATTTCGTGGCCTTATGCCCAGCAGCCTCTCTTCTGAGGAGAACAATGTAACTGATGTGATCCGTGAACCGAATCAGATACGAAAATGCCCGAGGACTTGACTGAAGGCAACAATAAGACGAGCCCCGCGACCCTTAGCTAACCCGTAACTAAGAACCTTGGTATGACCTCAACCCTTAGATAACCTGTACCTAAGAACCTTGGTATACGAACGCCACAAGTATGCTCAGAACTTTGATAAGTTCATGATTTGAATATTCTACACAAGAATACTCATGAAAACCTTAGAAGCTTAACATAAATTTCACTCAATAATGTTTGAACTTTTTGATACAATGACTCTACTCGCCTTTATATAGGCTACAGACTCCAAGACCAATTGCTAATTTAGCAATGTGGGACAAAATAACCATAAACAAAAATAATAACAAAAATAAAATACTATCTAACCAATGTGGGATAATAAAAGATAACTAAAAATAAATAAAAGACTATCACTAAATTTAATAAAGTTTCTCTTCAATGGGAATCACATTATTCCATCCTGGCTCCGAAAGGATTCGACCTCGAATCAAAAGGATGTCATAAAAAACAGCAATAAGCACTAAATAGGCCAAACCATTAACGAACACCAATGATATGCCCAGATCAAAGACAAGGCCAAAATACGGCTTCAAACCACTAGAACATATCAGAACGAGCTTGCCGGCGGACCACTACCATTCCATTCTTGAGGTCCGTGTCAAAAAAATGGCATTAAAATGATGTTCCGAATTAGTGGATGCTGCAAAAGGGAGTGGCGATTCCATACGCAAAAAGGAAGAGACTCATAGAATTGCAGAGGCAAATAGAGCTTTTGCATATTTTTTGTTAATCCATGAACAAGATCTATACATCTCGAGCAGACTCTTCGGCTTAGAAACGAAATGTTCCTGGAAATTCTTGCTCCAATTGGACCATTTGTATCTATATGCATCAGGATTCCGATTCATGGATCTTCTTAAGACTGGGATAATCCTAATCCACGAACCCATCTTTGAGCACCCTCTCGGATGCCCCTCACTTGTTGAAGGCTCGTCTCTGCATACGGGTCAGCCGTCTCTCGTCTATCGAGCTGATGATGAATACATAATCAAGGAAACCAATGAGTAGTAATGTCGTGAGTGCTCAATGCAAAGAAAGTTCTCTGAAGCAGCAACATAATCATAAGGATGAGAATCTGGATAAACTGCAAAGGGATCAATGAATGTATGCTCCGTTGTTCCACCAATGTCTACCGGAACAAGATCAACCATAGGCAATGTAGGGTCTGGAGTGAGTAGATCAAATAACCCAGTTTGCTTATCAACTAGATGATCGTCCTGTGCCTGCAAATAAGCCAAAATAAAACTCGAGCAAGTAGTCGGTGAAGTAGGACCAACATCCTCATTTGCCTCGATTTATCCACCACTAATGCGATATCCTTGGTCTTCGTCACAACATCACACTCAATTTCATTCTTTAGCTCCACCACACGTCCACTCTCGTCGTTTTTCAATTCTTGCTCAATATTTTCTGCTTCCACAAAGTTCACATCAGGAATCTCACTCCTATCTATTTCCATGGCCTTAGAATCCCCTATTTGAAAATCACATTGTTGCAAAGGGGGTAGGAATTCAAATACATGCTTCTTTCCACCAAAAGAAAAATCATAGCGAGTCCAGGACGCATTATGACGTACATTATGCAAATATAGCCATGATTTCCCTAATGTCAAATGTACATCACTCAGTGGTACCACATCACATGATACAACAGCTTTATAACTTCCAATGGATATAGGAATCCATGCATACCGTGTAACTTTAACCCGATGATTTCCCTCAAGAATGTAGTAAGGATGATGAAACCTTTCTGTCCGCAAATTTAACTCCATAACCACATCTTTACTAATTAAATTTTCCTCTTCATTGTGATCAATACACATCTCATATGCATGATCTCCAATAAAGCACGATGTGTAAAATAAGTCGTTACCTTGACTACCACGTCTTTCTGTTAACATGTCTTGAAATTGAGCCCTCATCTCTTCAAATTTTCTATCTATCATGGCAGTTTGGGCCTCCGTGAATATCCGAAAATAGGCATCTATATGAATTTCCTTTGACATTACTCAAGATCCAAATTCGCAAATAAATAGCACACCACAAGTGTCCTGAATGTGCAAAAAAAATATTCGGAAAAGATTTATTTTATTTGGAATTTTTTTGAGAGGTGTACTAGAATAAAGGGTGTGATTAGGGAGAAATTGATTAGGGCAAAAGCTGAATTTTTTCTTCTTGATAGTGATTGGGAAAACAAAGAAGAACACGAAGGACTGAGAAAAAAAATTTTATTTGGGAAAATTATAACAAGATCGCAGGAATGAAAAAAAAATACGTGGGATATTTGGATACCGTCAGTTTCTATCTCTGATATCAACTGATGTGATCCATGAACCGAATCAGATCCAAAAATGCTTGAGGACTTGACTGAAGGCACCAATAAGACGAGCACCACGACCCTTAGCTAACCCTTAATAAGAACCTTGGTATGACCTCAACCCTTACCTAAGAACCTTGGTATATGAACGCCACAAGGTATGCTCAGAACCTTGATAAGTTCATGATTTGAATATTCTACACAAGAATACTCACGAAAAGTTTAAAAGCTTAACATAAATTTCACTCAATAATGTTTGAACTATTTGTTACAATGACTCTACTCGCCTTTATATAGGCTACGGACTCCAAGACCAATTGGTAATTTAGCAATGTGGGACAAAATAACAATAAACAAAAATAAAATGCTATCTAACCAATGTGGGATAATAAAAGATAACTAAAAATAAATAAAAGACTATCACTAAATTTAATAAAGTTGCCCTTTAATGGGAATCACATCAGTCACCAACTGCGAAAGAATGATCGCGAATCCGTTTATCATGGTGCCGATTTGTGGCCTGCTTGCAATTGACTAACTGACTGTAGAACTTCAGTCACTTTTCTTCCAAAAGATCAAAGTTGAGCTGCCTTGCTAACGGATTTTCGGTCTCGTTGAAGTGTGAGACCCTTAAGTTTGGTAGAGCCATTTCGATTGGAGCCATGGCTTCTAAACCATAAGTTAAGGCAAAAGCAGTCCCTCCCATTGTCGTATTGTGTGAAGTCCGAAGTGACCATTGGACCGCGGGCTGATTATCTACCCATTTTCTGACTTATTCATCAAGGCTTTTCTTCAATGCTTTGGGTACATGTTTGTTTGCACTCTCTGCTTGGCCATTTCCTTGCGGATAACACACTAATGATTTCCTATGCTTCACGTTATGCTCTATGCAAAACTGAGTAGACTCATACCTAAACTAAGGCCCGTGATCAGATACAATTGCACTTAGAATACCGAACCCAGTCCATACTTGATCAAGCAAGAAATAGATGATATCCTTGGTAAAAATCTTTGCTAAGGCCTTGGCCTAGATCCATTTTGTGAAATAATTCACGGCGACGATGACATATCTGCAATTAAATCGTCTCTTACGAAGCGGTCCAATATGATCAATTCCCCATATATCAAAGGGCCAGGTAGTGGCGACAATACTTTGCTCTACTGAAGATAGTCTAATGCCACATAAGGCGCTCCCTAAAACCCCTATCCCTAGCATTCATAGCCCAAATGACATTGTTCCACATCACTCCCGCCTCAATCTTAAGCCTCCACCAACATTTTCCAAGAAACGCAACATTTTGAACCTCAAACCCTCCCACCCCAAGACCCCCAAACTTTTTTGGTTTAATAATGATTTTCCAAGGAATCCATGTTATGTGTCTCTCTTCCTTACCCCCACCCAAATGAAGCAAGCTGTCAATTTTTCTAGGGTGTGAATGACGGAAATAGGGCATGAACGATGGAGAAATAGTACAAGGGTAGGCTTCCCTGAACAACTTTAATCAATGTTAACCTCCCTCCAACCGATAATAATCAAGCCTTCCACCCGGATAGATTCCTCCTAACTCTATCAATAACAAGCTGCCAAGACATTATTTTATTCATGTTTTTGCCAACCGGAAGACCCAAGTATATGAACGGAAGATGATCTGAGATGCAATGCAAACAATAATACTAAGACATTAAGGCCATACAACTTGCTTTTCTTCAAATTAATATTAAGACCAGATATCGTAGAAAATAATTTCAGAATTCTACCAAGATTCCTCAAATTGTCCTTACCCATTCCCCAAAGAAGATCGCATCAGCGCCGAATTGTAAATGCATAATGTGGAGATCCTTCTTTCTCAAACCAACACCTTTAAAGAGATTTTTTTCAACAACATCACACACCATAATATTCTAGGCTTCAGCTATAAGAAAGAAGAGAAAAAAAGAGAAAGATGGTCTCCTTGTCTAATTCCCCTTTCCGTATTAAACTCACTCATACGACTACCCTTAATAAGCACCGACACTTTAGCTGAAGATAAACATCCTTTAATCCACTTTCTCCACTTACTACCAAAATTCATATGACAAAGAACTGAATCAAGGAAGTTCCAATAAACCGAGTCAAAAGCGTTCTTGAAATCAGCTTTGAAAACGAAAGCTCTCTGCCTGTTCCGTTTGATGAGATCAACTATCTCATTAGCCACTAAGACACCATCTAAAATTTGCTGACCAGAAACATATGCCGTCTGACAATCTCCAATAATCTCCTTCATAATCATCTTCATTCTGCCAGAAAGCACTTTGGAAATAATTTTATACACTGATCCAATGAGACTTATGGGCAAAAGTCTCTAAAATAAGTAGGGTTATTCTATTTTCGGAATTAACGCAATGAACGAAGAATTTAAGCCCTTCTCTAAGTTCCTAGTACGTTCAAAATATTTTATGCAATTCATTAATTCATCTTTCACCATGTTCCAATGTGCCTTGAAGAATCCAAAAGTGAAACCATCCGGTCTGGGTGCTTTATTACTTCCACAACTCCAAACAGCGTTCTTAACCTCTAGTTCAGAAAAAGGTTGTTCCAGGTTATCCCGTACGTCATTATTCAGTTTTTTGAATCTATTAGACGCCAAAGATGGTCTAGATTTCTTTGACTATTTAGATAAGTTGCTGAAAAAATTGACAGCTTCCCTCTTAATGCCCGCTGGATTATCACTCCATCAACCATTCAACACCATGCCAGGAATATTAATTTTATTATGTCTTCCCTTAATGATACTGTGAAAGAACTTCGAGTTGTCACCATCCCTTATCCAGTTCTCTCTAGCCTTTTGCTTCAGCATCTTATCCCAAATATTACTCTTCTCAAACATGGTATTTCTAATATTGGTTGAACTAATATTGGTTGTCTCTCGTTCAACATGAGTGACAGCAGTGACATACTCATAAATGTCACTTAAGTTTGAAGGCTTAAGAGGGAAATCCTCCACCGAAAAAATTAATTGCATTCTTGATTTATGAGTTCAACGTTCTTGTTACTTTTCCACTTTCACGAAGTCATCATCAGTCAATTATAATTACTTATGCAGTCTACTCACCTTGAGATAATATGTAGTTGTAAAATAAATTATGACATAAATATAAATCAAATCATACACCACAACATATAATAATTTTAGGAATTATAAACGTGATGTCATGCATGCAGTTTATCCTACCATTCCAAGGATTTAATCTCACACCTCAGTGCCGCCGTAGGCTAGGTCAAAGATGTGACGATTAAATTGATACAATCTCTCTCAACAATTAAACCATTTAGAATAAAAAATCTCCGTCTAGTTGTTGATTAACATCCTTTTTCAGCCAAGAAAATTCCAAAAATATCCTTGAGAGTGTGACCTACTGTTTTAGATTTTTAAGTATGCCCCCAATATGCCGCCGTACGGTAGGTCAGTGACCCGACGAGTACTCAAAATCCTATCCTTTCGGAGACCAAGCTTTGAATTTTGATAGCGGTGAAGGCCATCCGTGGGGGGCGAAATAAAAGCGGCACGAGGCGCCACCATTCTCATGTGCTTGTGCCAATAGAAGAGGCCGTGGGGTCGGTTGTCACCTTCCCCGCTCCCACTCGTTATTTTGAAAAGTAGGTAATCTTATTAGGATTTTCAGAATTTATTAATAACCCGAAACACAATAAATCATGAATATTTAATGTTAATCCTTCCACTAGTTTATCGGTTCCAAATACCGTCTAACTAGTGTCACTTATTCATGACTTTCCAATTTCTCGGATTTATAAATTTTGTGTAGACACTACACAATTAAAATTCGCCATGAAATTTATAATCCTAATACATTAGGACTTATGAATTTCTCAATAATTTGAAAACAATAAATCACAAAATTTAAAGCTCCCACTAGTTTATCGGTTCGTAATACCGTCTAACTAGTGACACTATATTCATGATTTTCCAATTTATCGATTATTTAGAAAATCTCTTGTGTAGACACTACACAATTAAAATTTACCAAAGAATTTTATAGTCCTAATAATGTCATGATAACATTTTGGATCTCGGAATTTTTCCAATAATCCGAAAATAATAAAACACGAAAAGCAATCACAAACTTATCGGTTCCAAATACCATCTAGTTAGTGTCCATTTTTTCACGATTTTCCAAATTTTCGGTTATTAAAATCCTATTTATGTAGACACTGCATAATGAAATTCTCAAACAATTAGATCTCAAAAACAAATTTACCAAGTAAATTTATATTTTTATCATGTGAATTTTATATCCAGATAAAATTTCGTTTCCTTTAATTTACTTAATTTATTATTAATCTAAATTAATTACCATTTTCATACATGTCTAATTAATGCCAAAATTAATTTTTTAAATATATGCATATGCTAGGAGTGTAATTCATGAATATGATGCATGACATGGTTATATCACATAAATGATCACATAAGAATATAAATGTGAAAAAGAAACCACTGAGATGGACCATTGGTACCCTCGTATCTAATCTATAAATTTAAAATTAAAAAAATAAATAAACCCTACGTTTAAAGGATTTACTAATCTCTAATTCATCCTGCCGCCGCTCGTATAATAATTCGCTGCTCCATTTCTTGAACAAAAGAGCTCCCAGCCGAGTTGACTACACACCTCTTCACCTATTGTGGCAGCCCTGGTTTGAATCCCGTCTGGTATAATTTTGTTTTCTTCATAAAACTGCAACCTTTCTGAATTTTTTTGAAAAAAATGCGTCAAGGGGGATTCAAACCCTTGACTTACCGGTTGCTGTAACACATCTGAACCACTGCGCCGTCATGTTGTTCTTCCATAAAAACTTCGACTTTAAAGTTTATACAATAGTGCCGCCAGAAAAATAAATAATTGTAACTACTACGAAATTAAATTAAAACAAATAAATTACATAATTTCCTATACCCGGAAAAATTGGGTTTACAATAGATCTATCGGTAAACAAGTACAAACACCAATCCATCTCGTCAACCATAAACATTCAACCACGCATATATATAATAAATGTATAAAATATGCAATTTATTTAATCAATTTCACTCATTATTAATTAATTATGCAATCAAGATCGCGAAATCGCTTTAACCTGGCTCTCATACCACATACTGGATTGTTGGTCCCTTGAAAAGGCTTTGATTAAGTTTAGAGGGGGGGGGGGTGAATAAACTTAACACTTAAAACTTTTGGAGTTAACAAACTCAGCAAGTTCGAGTCTGATGATCGCTCGCAGTCCGTCGACGGCTCGCAAGTGTGTTGCACTACAAGAAAAAGTGATTTTAATGAGGGGAATTTTATGACGGGAGGTAAATTTGGTCATTAAATAGTTGTTTTAATTATGGTAAAATAAATTGATGACAAAACATTATTTCCCGTCATTATTGATCCAGAATTCTCCTCATTATGTTATCAAAAAAATATTCCTCTCATTATTGTAAATTCTTTTATTTTTTAAATGTTTATTTCCTATAATCTTAAAAAAATATCCGTTTTTAGAAGGAAAAAAACCTTTTAATAATTAAACATATATATGAAAAACATTTCTTTCTCAAACATCTCCCCAACCCCCAAATAGACGGATCCCCAAAATCAATCATCTTCGACCTAACCTCCGCCTTCTTCAAATTCTCCTTCGCCTTCTTCAATTATTTTCCGCCATCTTTCACCTTTCTCCTCTCCGACAAGTCTTTCACCTTCCGCCAAGGCAGCACCTTTCATAGGAGTTGGACAAATAAGGAAGCTCCGATCTAGTTTTAGTTCTTCTTCCCCCCGTTCTATATCTTGATTTGGAATCCAGCGAGACGTGCAAAGCCTTTCATCGGAGTTCCACAAATAAGGCAAGTCTAATCTTGTTGTAGCTCTTCTTCCCCGTTCTATAGCTAGATCTGGATTTCAGAGGTACAAGTTTCGTTCATACTTTCGTCCTAATTTTTTGAAATTAGATAAATCGTTTTGTCGAAGCTTTACATCAAATTAATTGTTTCTGCTTCACTTGCTACTCCTTTAATCTATAAAACATTTTTGTCGTTTTATGTAAACATAAAAATTTGGCAATTTTTCGTTTTCAGTAAATTGATTTGTGCTATGTAACCATACAATCTTTTGATGGATAGTAAAGAGCCGTTATGCCTATTTTGTTAATACAATTGAAGTTGCGTATTCTTCTTTTATATAGCGACGGGTTTTTCGTACTTGGGATGATTTTTTCTCGGACAAACAAAGGGTATTTGTTGAATTTGACCTACATATAGCACCTTGGTGTTGCAACACCAGGTTAGATTTTCTTTTAGCTTTATATTCTTTTGTGGTGGTGGTTTTGTTTTCTTACTCTTCAAATATGTTACAAATGAGATAATCTTATGAGGATAGGGATACTCTTAGGAGGATGTTTAGTAACTAATGAGTAGAATATGATGTTTTGCTTCTTAATCATGGTATATTCACATGTGCAACTTGTCCGTATTCAAATGAGATTGCCTAAATACAGTTGGACAACGCAAAAGGTTTTTCATTTCATGAATTTTCTTGTGAGATAATGTATGTTTTTCTTTTGAAATTTTGATGGTTCCCTCTGGTTTTTTAATTTCACTTGATATTCTAATTGTATATCATTAACTGTACAGCTAGAGCTGTCTTATTTGGATTTCACAGGAAGGTGCTCCTCCTCAGACCAACAATAAATCTTTATTTTACTCGGAACTTCTTTCTTTTCCTCTATGCATTCTCCAATAATTGTTGTTACCAATATATATGCAGAGATACTATTGTGGTTTTCTAATTGGTAACTTCCTACGAGAAGTAGTTAATTAAAACAATGGGAGACGTGGAGTTAACTGTGGGACTCAAACTATAGTTCAAGTGATGCTTGATTTGTTTGATTTATGGTTAAGTGCTTAAAACTTTACCATCAGATGTGTCCATGAATTTTACAAGCATTGGAAATGATGCTTTTGGATCTGCCTGGTCTCCTATTCTTCTCAACAAATACTTTGTTTTATTTTGGGCCTTGTTATATTATCAGGTATATATTTACCTGCCCATGATACTCGTATATAGTTGCTCATATGGATTCTGAATGATTTTTAACTGATTATATATCTGATTAAAGGCCAGAAGTCTTCCCATCGACAAACTTCGCTGGACCTATTTTTCAATAAATGGACTGGTATACATTGTCCAGGTATTTAGGTACCCAATCAATCAAGTGTTTGTCTCTTCGTTCTTAGCTGTGTTTATTTGGGTACTTAGCTCTGCACGTGTTGTTTTGTAGTAGATTTGCACCTGGATATACATAAGAGTCAGCCATAATCCTATTGCCGTCAATCGGTCAAGGCTAATATTTTCAGGTCAATGCTTTATCTTGATGTTTACAGTAATGGAAATGCCGGAGTTTATGCCCACTCATTGACATTATTGAAACTTTTTTTTTTCTTCTTTTGGATATTAGTCCATAGGATGTAATGTTTTACTTTTTTGCAGGTATTTCCTTTTTTGATGCGCTTGCATTTTAGAAATTTATCTCCCTACATATCTTGTTTAAAGCTTTTGAATGTCCACACTTTGGGGAAAGGTAACTCGCTTCTTCATTGGCTTAAATGCCCAAGTAACTAGAGTGTGTTTTATCTTGTGTATTGATTCTCATTCATTAGTTTTGTTGTTGTTCGGGACTATCTCTTCTCTCTAGATTCTTATTTTCCTAACGATCGACACTTAGATTGGTCGCTATATGCGAGAGAAAAGTCCTATATTGGTGATAAACGTATATTACAAATTTAGTCTTCTTTGTAGTAATTGTTATATTTTGCAACAACATAAAGTCTTCTTAGAATATGTTGAATAATGATAATGATGATTGATCATGCAAAAAAAATGAACATGATTCCCCGGTAATGTTGCAACTACATATAACAACTAGAATAAACTTGAACATTACATGTATGTAAGTGGAATAAAATGGCCTACTTAGCTTGGAGTTAATGGATAGCTGAAGATTGGCCTGGCTAGTTATTTTATGCATTGCTCATTATCAAATGAATAGTTCTTACGAATAGTTTAAGATTTTGTGAGATGATAATTTGGCATGGTATAAAAGCAAGAGCTCTTAAAATCAAACATGTCCGAAGCATTGCGGCTTATATATGTGTTGCCAACGTATTTGGTGTATTTATTTACCTTTGTGTGTTATGTTTAGTCTGACCCTTTGTTCCTACTAATTTAATCTTTCTAGACATCTTGTAACTTATTATAATGCAAGTATGAGTTCCTTTGGTTTTGGATCTGAATGTTGATGTTTCTAGTTGGTTATAAAATATTCCTTTTCTCTTAACTTGTACTACTAGTTCTATGAGACATGGGGTTAATATATATTATTAATATTTGTTTCATTGATTTAGTGTAGGTGGTTGGGAGCAAAAGGCTGAGTGTATGTGAATCAGATTTCTGTTTTTGAGGGGTAAGTCATATTTCTGTTTTTGTGTTTACTATATTTTATTATATGGTCTGAAAGTGTAACGATGTG
This sequence comes from Gentiana straminea, assembly GCA_036785695.1. Classification (NCBI taxonomy): domain Eukaryota; kingdom Viridiplantae; phylum Streptophyta; class Magnoliopsida; order Gentianales; family Gentianaceae; genus Gentiana; species Gentiana straminea. The sequence goes on along the minus strand of JAVUPR010000224.1, from coordinate 3,330,946 downwards.
GGATGCTTATGTAGTGCAATGGACGAGGACATATCCAGGTTGAAAAGCATACCCGCATTTACACTTTCAACTGTTTTATAAAGTTAACTACTTTCTTTTTCCGAGCAATGTTTTTAACAACTAGAGAACTTCTTACAACTGTCTTCCCATTGCATCTGGTACTGTATTACTTTGAAAATGGGGCTCACTCACATGTTCTTCATTGTTTTTTCCTCTTCTATTATGTGCTTGTGTAGAGTTGGTGACTCGTTTGCCGTCTGAGTCTCATTTTGGTAGTTATATTGTTGTGTGCTCTGGTTTAGCCCCTTAATCTGGTTCACAATCAGCTTATTCTCATGGTTTCAAAAGGATCATGTTGCATCTCTGGTTTATCCCCTTTATTTGCTGTCCACTTTCAGATTCTTATATTTTTGCAGGGTAGCTATAACCCAAGGCTTGCTCTAATTTTCATCGGATAATTGTCTGTATAATCTGTGATGGCCTAGAATCTGTCAAACCGTGATGAGAATTCCTCCCTATTGTCTATCAGAAGCAGCTATTAAAGATCTGGCTTTTACACAACAGGTTTTCATAAGGTTATGTAGCTTTATAGAGGCCTGAAATTCCACGGAGGGTAAGTTATTAAGCCCACAAATACAACCTTTGAATTTATTTATATTATGTCAGGTGGGAGAACCTTCCATCACTCAAAGTTTATCATATTTTCCTCCCAAAGAGCCATTTTGTCCAAGGTTTTGCAGTGCATTTACTCCCCATACAGGTATGCCATTTAGTTCAGCATGTTTACCTGTATTTACACTTTCAACTATTTTATGGTGTTAATTGCATTCATTTTCTGAGCAATGGTTTTAACACATGGAGGACTTCTTGCAACTGTGTCTTCTTCTTATGGTACTGTATTACTTTGAAACGGGGGCTCACTCACATGTTCTTCATTGTTTTAGCCTCTTCTATTATGTGCTTGTGTACAGTTGGTGACTTTGTTTTCTGTCGGAGTCTCATTTTGATAGTTATATTGTCGTGTGCTTTGGTTTAGCCCCTTGATCCTGATCACAATTAGCTTATTATCATGTTTCTAAAAGGATCATGTTGCTTCTGGTTTAGCCTTTTTATTGTATATCATGTGATGCTAATATTTTATATATATGGGCCAATAGTGAGATTTGATTAACCGGATTCTAGTATTTAAATATAATTGTTTAAGCTCGGCTTCATGCTCTATTTTCTTAGCAGGACTACACCACGGATGCAATTAATGTAAACAAATTTCATACTTCTATTCTTTGGAACAAAACTGTTGTTAATGGAAGGAATGGAATGGTTTTAAAAAGTGGTTCAATTGACCATATATTTATATATTACAATGATCATGGTGACCCTAGATTGCTATGTCAGTACATGTACTTGTGTTACTTTTAGAATGGAATGTTGTGACCTATGGACTAATTATTTTATTTGTCATAAATTAGGCATTCCATCAGGCCCTGACATTTATGCAAATGATCAGGTTAATGTTTTGAAGAAGAGACGTGCATCTGAGACATATAAAAGATAGGTACTTCCTTATTACATCCCTTTTAGTTCGGCTTGCAACATTAAAATTTTAGTGTGATCCGATGGTTTCCTGTGGATAAATTCAATAACTATATATGTTTTCTGCTTGGAGGCTTGAGATTCCGAAAGCATCTTTGAGGGACTTTTACCGAACGACTTAAAACATTTATGATACTACAGCGTTCAGAGACAAATATAGCTGGGAGACATATTATCTTGGCTTCTCTCCTACTCCTGAAGAATATGCGACATGATTAGGTGACTTAAATAATGCAGCCTAGATGAAGGATTTGTAAATTTCACTCAAATCTTATTTTATACATGAATGTATGTGATGCTTTAATATTTTACCAGATAGTGACAAACCACTCTTTGAATTTTGTCTCATCCCATGACAACCCATTCTTTCATGGTATGTTTGATGAGGGTGGGTTATTTACAAAGAGCGGGATTTAGTGTGGGGCTAATAACCCTATAATGACGGGATTTTTTTGTCATAAATTCATGATTAAATGAGGGCAAATGACCCTACAATGAGGGAACTTGTTGTCATTAGTTTGTGCATTAATGACGGGTAAATGGCCCTATAATGATGATTTTTTGGTCATTAAATTGTGTTTTAGTGACGGGTAATTAACCTTATAATAACGGGAATAGTCGTCGTTAAAAAAATATTAATGACAGGAATTTACGGTCGTTAATGTGTATTATAATTAATGACGGTAGCCATTTTCTCATCATTGTTTATTTTTAACTAGAGAGGCTGTAATAAGGGGGTGATGATGAGAATTTCCCCTCATTAAAAGTCTTCAATGACGAGAAAATGCCTTTTAATGACGGGAATTACTCTCATTAAAACCTGATTTTCTAGTAGTGTTGACTGTTGATTTTACTGAATTTGTTGCAACGGAATATATTCAAGTGAAGCCTTATTACTTGCTAAAATATGATACCAAGTATTAGATACTCAGTAGTGTAAGTGTGTGATTCAGTTGCTAGTTTCAGTAGGTTGATGTGCTTAATATACTAAATGCAGAATTTAAATGTAGAAAGTATGTAGGCAATTTTATAGTGGTTCCAGGTGGTGTAATCCTGTCAGCCCACTCTTCTCCTATGATGTTGGAGGTAATTCACTAGAGATCCTTGAGGTTGCAGTTACAAAAATCCCTAAGTTGTTTGTTCTTCACCAATAACTATGGCTTCACAAACTGAACACTTGGAACAGGTAGGATTGCTGCTCCAAAGTCTTCCACTGGTCCTTGAAGGGTCGGATTGCCTCTTCACCAGCTCCACCAAAAACAATAGTCCTTGACACCCTAAGATGCTTCACTATCTTCAGCAGGTTTCTTGTAAAAGAAAGTTTGAATCAAGTATGTGATTCAGCTTTCAGCAGCTTGATCAGGATGAAATGATCAGCAGCTTGATGTCTTCAAGTGTGAAACTTGATGTAGATTGATGACAGATTACACTTGAAGAAGTTTACTGGATCTGTAGCTTTAAGTTCAGTAGGATCAGCAGGGTGATTTCTTGATAAGAATTTGAAGCTCAAGATTAATTGTTGTTTTTCTTTTCAAAAATCATCATCTGTTTCTGTATCAGGGGTCTTCTATTTATAGGTGAGAATCCTTGTAACTTATGTTTGAAATTCAAACATAGCCGTTTCAGATTTGTCCCTTTCATGACTTGCATTCTGTCCCTGTACATAGTACTGACACTGTCAGTTTGCTTTTTGACAGTTTTCAGACTATTCACCCTTTGACTTGTATCCATTGGATAAGCCTCTGTTTCTTTCCAACGTTTTTTTTAATCTTGACAATTGATCTGTTTGACAAAATAAAAAGTTGTTATCTGTCCTTTTCCTTGTAATCTTCCTATGTAATCTTTTGTTAATTCAAATATACATATCCAGCAAGTTCCTATGTGTAAAGGTCTGCTGAGATATAGATTAGTCAGCTGTTCCAAGGTTGTTGTGTTTATAAAACACTGCAGCTGACTATCTTATATCTAACTTTTTATTATGAAGTTAGATTTCACCATTTTCATCATAACCAATTTCCAATCACCACTTTACTTATGGAACTTAGACCTTGTTCACAAGGTATATGTAATCAGTTTAGGTCATCATAGACTTCCCTAATTTCTGATTCCATATCCTTGACTTTAAATACTAAGTTTGATCCCTTAGCCTTCAATAACTGAGTTTGAACCCTCAGCCTTTAGTCTTCAGCAGGTTCCTAAACTAGTCTACTGACTCAGTTACCCTACTGTTATAGACAAGACTACTGATGATAGTCAGCTGACCAATTACAGTGCTTGTTTGATCAAACCTATACAAAGATCAAACTCTAATAAGCCTATACATTTGATCTAGACATCTTTTTGCCTTTGCTCTATAACAGCTAGTCTGGCACTCATCACAGAACAAACTCAGTCCTTTCTCATTATAATCATGTTTGTTCAAAATTTATTACAGTCTAGATTCAGCAAAAATAAAAAGCAGGTGTAAGTATGCTGATCTAGTTCCTTATTTCTCTTTCTTGCCTTTCTTTTTCTTGTTGTTCTTGATATTCCCTTATATCTCTGACCATGTCTCTCATCCATTGATTTTCAATAAGGGAAAATCAATTTGGGGGTTCACTTCCTTCCCCCATTTCCATGCCTTAGGTAGAGTAAGGTTAATTTGGTGTACTCTAAATCCTAAACGCATGTATAACTGCTTGAACTCATCCAATCTTTTGCTGATGTAGTGGGTAGACTTCTTCCACCTCTTCCACCTCTACCACCTCTGTGTGAAGATCTTAAGGCATTAACTCTAGCTTCCCAGAATTTCAATCCCAAGAAGGAATTTAGCCCTTCATGAAAGCCCTTGTCATGGTAAGGTGTCCTCTTATTGTAATATAGCTTCTTGTATTCTTTGAAAAGATCACCAGTTAGTGGAAGACTGCCAGGTGTAGACTCTCTGAATGCATTGGTGTCAGCCTCCCATCTATTTTGTGCAAAAATTCTTGCAGCCTCTTTTGCTGCAGCTGTCTGGCTCTCTTCCCCCTTATTGACATCATCAACAAAACAGGAAAGCAGGCCACAAACACTCTCCTGTGTGATCACCAAGTTATTCATTTGACCTTCCATGATTCCAGTTATAGTGTCAACTGCAGTGATCCTTCCCTCCATTGTCTGCTCCAGTAGATTGATCCTCTCATTAATCTTAGGATCCAATACAGCAGGGTGAGGTGTTCCAGCAGGTTCAGCCACAGCAGGCTTGGGTGCCGCAGCAAGTTTGTCAAGTTTCTGGTGAATGAAGGTAAACTATTCTTTTAAGAACTTCTCCTTTAGTGTATTGCCCTGTTTTATTCCATTCACATCTTGGGCAAGGTCAGCAAGAGCATATTGAGTGGAAGTAATGTTGGAAGCAACTGTTTCAGTAGTGCTCCCTCTATTTTCCACCAAGTTCATCAAATCATCAAATCTTTGCTCTTGTCTGTCAAGTTGAGCTCTTAACCTTGTAATGTCGTTTCTGACTGCCCTTAACTCATCCAAAACCTGTGCTGGTACCCCACCAGCCATTCCTCCAGCCAAATGTCCAGCAGATTCATCAGCTAGCTCTTCAACATTGTTTTGTGCCCTCTGTCTGCTGACAACCATGGCCCAGCTCATATCCCTTCCAGCAGGGTTAGGACCTTCCTCAATTATATTTTCAAAAATTTCCTCTAAGATTGGATCTTGGGCAAGCTCCTCAAAAATAGGTACAAATGCCTGTTGTGGTTCAGCAGCAATAGGTTCTTCCTCATGCACTTGAAACTCCTCATCACTGAAGTCATAGTCCAGCAGCTGTTCATCCTCATCAATAACAATAGCCTGCTGACTATCCTTCCCTTCAGTAGCCTTTACTCCAGTAGGCTCTACTAAAGCATCATGTTCTTCAACAACTGCAAGTTCCAACCTTTGTCCATGTGTTGTTTGATCCTCAGCAACCTGTACCACCAGTTCCAACCTTTGTTCTGGTGCTGTTTGATCCTCAGCAACCTGAACCTCCTCAAAAGGTAATGGTGATCCTTCAAAACCCATCACCATGCCCAGCCTCTGTCCAATCACTGTCTGTTCCTCAGTGAGTAGGACTCTCTCTTCCACACAAATAAAAGGAAAAATAGCCATGTTTTCCTCTAGAAAACCTCCAGCATCAGCAATCTTCTGTAGAGTGTCAGTAGATTTTAATAGAGTGCCCTGAGTATCAATCCATTCTTGATATTGAACTGAATCTTAAGAACTGACATCAGGCTCACTATGTTCACTGACCTTCTCCTCATCTAGATTTTCAGTCTGCTAATCATCAGGATTCACATCAGATTCCACAGTCTTGAATGTACCAGATGTGCCAACCAACCTGTTACCTCCAAAGTTTATGCCATCATTGATCAAAGCTTCCAAATCATCTATAGTGAGATCCTCTAGATCTTCATCCATTTGACTAGTCTGCTGGCCCTCAGCAGACTTGCTAGCATCAGTGGACTGTTCTACTCTTGGTTCATTTAACAAAGCTGTTCCACTGGCTTCTCCTTGATGTGGGGGACGACCATCATCAGAGTCAGATGATGGTGAGTCATCATTATCTGATCCATCCCTATGATCCTTAAACATGATACCTTCTTCTTTCTTTTGTTCATCAATGAGTTCCATCAATCTCATTTCTAGCAAAGAAGTATCAACTAAATCAAGTAAGTTATCCACTCCCAACTTTTCAAAGGCCCACTCCTCAAAGTCAGTCATAGGCTCAGCAGCTGATTTTTGTCTCTTGTAAAATCCAAACTTCCATTGAAAATAATCAGCAACCAGCTGGAGTTTAGGATCAACATACCCTTCCTTCTTTTTCTATTTTTTTTATTTCAAAGGGCATAGTTGGCTTTCTGGGTGCTGTTTGTTCACTTTGTTGACCTCCAAAGGTCTCAAAAAGTTGATTTAGAGTTTCCTGAATGGATACATTTAGGTCAGTAGGTTTCTCAGGTTGTACATTTGTACCTACCACCTCCATCTGTTCCACAATGGGTTCCTTCTGACTTACATGCTCATCAGCAGGGTTAGAAACAGATTGCTCTTCCCCCCTGAACTATTGCAGAAATGGCAGGGTCTTGTACTGTTGTATCGATTTCCACAGCAGGAGCAGATTCAGTAGAATGTTGTGGTTCTTCAGTGAGTTGCTCAACAACAACTTCTGCAGCTTCCGTAGGCTTAGCAGCCTTTAGAGGGGAGGATTCAATAATTTCTTCAGTAGGCTCAAGTACAAAAATCTGCTGTGATTCTTCAATGTGTTGCTCAACAACAACACTAGCACCAATAGTAGGTTCAACAACCTCTTCTTCTACTTCCCTTTGAGCTTCCAGAATCCTCAACTGTTTCCCTTTCCATGTTTCTTTTTCTTTGCTATTTCCTTCATCCTCTTAGAAGGTTGTTCAGCTTTAGCCTTAGTAGCCTTCCACTTTCTACTGTCTTCCATCTGTTGCTCTTTCAAGATTTCAGTAGCAGACTTTTTCCTTGTAACTTCAGCAGGGTCAGTAACTTCAACTTCAACTGGACCCTCAGTAGACTCAACTGTCTCTGCTGTTTGCTTCCTTGTTTTCCTAGGCTTTAACATCTCAGTGATTTTTTTGGTGTCAGCAGCCTTCATTTTCTCAGCAACATTCTTAGGTACAGCAGATTTAAGAGCTTGCTTAACCTGCTCACCACCAGCATCATCATCTCCATCATTGTCACTCTTAGTTTCTTCATCATCCATATCTTCATCATCATCTAATCCAGGAATAGGGGTAGAAACTTCCGGCTTGTATTTGGATTTATTGATTTTCTCAGATGCAACATCAGGTATCTAAAAATGATTCAGTAAGGTCTGAATCATTAGACCTAAGGGCTTGGTTTTGGACTTCCTTATACCATCTTTATCTTCAGTAAACACCTTCTTCATATAGTGTATAAAGAATCCAGCCCAATCAAACATCATACTTCTACAGGTGATGATCAGTAGGTCTATCTTTGGTCCAAAAAGTGTATCTAGACTCCCACTGAATCCCAGAATGATCTTGGCAATAATCTTACTCAGGAGATTATATTCATATCCAATGTGCCTCACATTAATGCCTAGAGATGAAGGTATGTTCTCATTTGTCTTTATAGCATCAACAAACTTCATTCTTGGAAGATTCATCATTTCTGGACTGGTAGGAGCACCATTTCCATGTCCGAAATGAAATACTTCTCTCAGTAGATCTGAAGTAATTTCATTCTTTCTGCCATTAACCGTTGTAGTGAAGGCCTCTCTACCTTCATGTATGACTATGTTCTTCCAGAATTCCAAGACATTTACATATGAAATTCTTTCCAATCTTCTATTGATAACATTCTCTAAGCCAACAGCCCTTCTGATTCTTCTACCAATGTTGATGGCTAACTCAGTTGTATGACAGTCGGTAACAAATCCTCTCACACTTTGACTAGTTCCAATATGAACATCAGCTTTATCCGCCATTAGAGATGAGAAAGATGAAGAAAGAGCTTTCAAATCTGTGTTCACACGATGTATTTGCAGATAAAAATAATCTGAAGGTTGTAAGTATCCTCTGTGTATATGTCTGTATATATAGAGAGAGGTAGTTGAAACTGTCAGATTATGCACTGTACACGTACTGTATCATTAAGCATGATTAAATTTGTAATGAATGAGATCTTGCCACGTGTCCCATAACTGATCCATAAAGAGTTGTAACCGTCCGATCGTGTAACTGTGGTTATACAGATAAGATAAATATCCCGGTCTTTTGCTTTTTGACTTTTGTTAAAGTTTGACTGAGTAACGTATTTCTCAACAGCTTTTGCCATCAGTAGAATTGGCTCAGCAGCCTGCTGACAATGATGCCTCAGCAGCCTGCTGAAATGTTACTCTGCTGATCTTCAATTCTTCTTGTTTTGTCTAACTGATAATACAAGATGAAGTTTAATACCAATGACTGATCTGTCAAGTGAGCTCACCCAACAGGACAAAGACCAATCCCCTTGGCAACTTCATTTGCTCAATTGTCCAAACATAAATAAGTACATGGAATTGTTGATACCAATGACTAATCTGCTAAGTGAGCTCACCCAACATAGCAAAGACTAATCCTCTTGGTGAATTCCGGTACACAGCTGATCAAAGATGTATCAGTCAACTTTTATGATTCCAAGTTCAGTCCTTAACTTAGCTAATCTTTCACTATCCAATGGTTTTGTGAAAATGTCAGCAAGTTGATCTTCAGTAGGGATGTAAAGAACCACCACATCTTTCTTTTCAACATGATCTCTTATAAAATGATGTCTCACATCAATATGCTTGGTTCTTGAGTGCAAAACAAGATTTTCTGTGTTTGCAATTGCACTTGTGTTGTCACACATTATAGGAATTTCTCTTTCTTCAATTCCATATTCCCTTAACTGTTGTCTTAACCAAAGTATTTGTGCACAGCAACTTCCAGCAGCAATGTATTCAGCCTCAGCAGTGGAAGTTGATATAGAATTATGTTTCTTACAGAACCCGGAAACCGGTCTATTTCACATCAACTGACAGGTTCCTGTGGTGATTTTTCTATCAACTTTGCAACCAACATAATCAGAACCTGAGTAGGATATAACCTTGAAGATTCCATCTTTTGAATACCATATTCCTACATCCAAGGTCTCATTTAGATATTTGAGAATCCTTTTGACTACAGTTATATGACTTTCCTTTGGTTTAGATTGAAATCTTGCACAGACACCTACATCAAAGGATATATCTGGTCTGCGGGCAGTAAGGTTCAATAGACTGCCTATCATCCTTCTGTATAAGGTCTGATCAACATCTTTGCCTTATTTGTCTTCATCCAATCTAATGTTTGTACCCATAGGAGTTGATACCTTGGTGCTGTTTTCCATACCAAATTTCTTCAATAGCTCCTTGGTATACTTGGTTTGATGAATGAAGATTCCATCTTTCATTTGCTTGACTTGTAATCATAAGAAATAGTTCATTTCTCCCATCATACTCATTTGAAATTTACTTTTCATCAGATTAGCAAATTTTTCACATTGTAATTCATTTTCAGAACCAAATATTATGTCATCAACATAAATCTGTACCAGCAGGGTGCTGTCTCTTTCATTGATTATGAAAAGAGTCTTGTCAATGGTACCATTGGTAAAGACATTGTCCACCAAGAATTGAGATAGGGTCTCATACCATGCTCTTGGTGCTTGTTTCAAACCATAAAGTGCTTTATTGAGTCTGTACACTTTATCTTCTTGTTCTTTAACTTCAAAACTAGGATGTTACTGAACATAGACCTCATCTTCTAGAATGCCATTAAAAAATGCACTTTTGACATCCATCTGATATACCTTGATGTTTTTATACGCAACATATGCCAAGAATAATCTTATTGCATCCAATCTTGCAATAGGGGCATATGGCTCATCAAAATCTATTCCTTCCGCTTAAGAATAGCCTTTTTCCACTAGTCTTGCCTTATTTCTCACAATGGTACCAGATTCATCCAATTTGTTTCTGTATACCCATTTTGTACCAATTATGTTTGCATGACTAGGCCTTTCCACTAGTGTCCAAACTTGATTTCTTTCAAAAGTTCTTCTTGCATAGCAATTATCCAATCTGGATCTGATATAGCTTCTTCAACAACTTTAGGTTTCATTTGAGATAGAAAACAGGTAAACATTGCTTCTAATTATCTTCTAGTCCTCACACCTTGCTGTATATTGCCAATAACTTGCTCAGCAGGGTGATCCCTAATCCATTGTGGATTTTGGTTAGATTGATTCTCAGGAACATCATCTTCAGTAGGGTCTGCTGTTGCTTCAGCAAAAGGTTCAGCAGATTCTTGAATTGCCTCAGTTGTTTCATCAGCAGTGTTACCAGCAGGGTGATCATTAGGGGCAGAGTCAGAAATCTTTAACTCATTTATCCTTTCCAAAACAACAACACAATCTGGATCAGTGACTCTTTGATTCTCAGCAGGTTCTGAAGCTTTATCTTCCATTCCAGTGAACTTAGGTTCATCAAATACAACATGTATTGTTTCTTCATGTTTCAGTGTCCTTTTATTCAGTACCCTGAATACCTTACTAACTGAAGAATATCCCAAGAAAATTCCTTCATCTGATTTTGGTTGGAATGTCTTCAATTGCTCCTTATGATTTAAGATAAAACATTTGCTTCCAAATGGATTGAAATAGGATATATTTTGTTTCCTTCCATTCTTAATCTCATAAGGTGTCTTCAACAGCTTTTTGTTCACTAATGTTCTATTTTGTGTATAGCATGCTGTATTAACTGCTTCAGCCGAATACCTTTCAGGTAACAATGCTTCACAAATCATAGTTCTTCTTGCTTCTTTCAAAGTCATGTTTCTTCTCTCAGCAACCCTATTTTGCTGAGGTGTACCAGCAGCAGCTAGTTGATGTAGCACACCATTCTGCCCACAATATTCTCTTATAGCTTTATTGAGAAATTCAGTACCTTTGTCTGATCTGATCTTCACTACTGTCAAACTTTTCTCATTTTGCAATCTCCTCAAAAGTTCAGGCTTCTTTTGAAGTGTTTCACTTTTCTTGTTCATGAATACTACCCAAGTGTATCTTGAATAATCATCCACAACTACTAAGGTGTACTTCTTTCCTGTTATACTTGTTGGTGTTACTGGTCCAAAAAGATCCATGTGCATCAGCTCCAAAACTCTTTTTGTTGATTGCTTAGTCTTTGACTTGAAGCTTGATTTTGTTTGTTTACCTTGCTGACATGCATCACATATAGCATCCTTCTTGAATGTGATCTCAGGTAAACAAATCACCAGTTTCTTCTTCACCAACTGATTGATATCATCAAAGTTTAGATGATTCAACTTCTTATGCCATAACCAATTAAGTTCTGACTTGGTATGCCTAATCAGGCATGTCTCTAGAACAGCAGTAGACCAATCCACAACATACATGTTTTGTTGTCTTCTTCCAGCCAACACAACTTGATCACCTCTTTCACTAATGACAATACATGTGCCCTTGTCAAAAGTGACCTTGTAACCTATGTCACAAAACTGTCCAGTGCTCAGTAGGTTGTAGTCCAGTCCTTCCACAAATGCAACATTTCTGATTGTTAATCCATTTCTCACAAGTGTGCCATATCCTCTTGTGTATCCTGGTGTGTTCTTATTGCCAAAATTCACTCTTGGACCATCCTTTGGCACATAATTTGACAAACGGTGTTTATTCTTTGTCATATGTCTGGAACATCCACTGTCAAAGTACCAGACACCCTACAAAACAAAGGTAATGTATATTAGGTACCCAAAACTGTTTGTCCATAGTGGTCAGTGGTAAGCATGACCCTTGGCAAATTTCCATAAGGTCTTCTCTGAAAAGTGTCATACTTTTGTTCATACATGTATTCTACATATCCATGAGATCTAACATTTGGTTGTGTAGGATTCGTATATGCTTTATGGCCTTTTGGTATGTAATGCTGTTTGGAGTGATTTCTATTGTTAGAAGCATTAGCATAACCATTTGTTTGTTGTCTGTTAGGAATAACCCTGTAATATGGAGTCTGCTGAGGTCCAGCTGAGGTCTTGTATAAGTCCTGTGCTGAGTCCATTGCTGAGGTTTTACCCTAGTATTATGGTTATATCTATTGTTTCTAGCATTAGGAGCAGAAATATTCCAATCATCATCAGTAGGGAACAGTCTACCTTTCCCCCTAAGATAAGAATCCCTTGAATGATTGACATTTTTAGGTTTAGGATTCTTATCCTTGGAATATTTCTGATTTTTTCCTTTTTGTGGTCCAGCAAACATGGTAGCAGGTCTACTATCAGCACGTCTAGAAGGTACAACAGTCCTATTCTTAGATTTATTCTTTTTGTTAGGTGTTGTTGTCCTTTTTGACTTCTGATTTTGCTTCCTTGAAGTCTTCTCAGTAGGCTTCACTGCCTCATCAACCTTTTTGGGAGTTGAATCTTGTTCCGGCACAAACTTAGGACCAATTTTGGTACTAGGTTTAGTAACCTTACTAGATCCACTCTTATTGGATTGTTGAGTTCCAAATCCAAGGCCTGTTCTTTCACCATAAGGCTTTCCAGATTTGAATGCAGTGGAGGAACAAGATTGTTCAGCAGATCCAGCTGCTACTGAATGTGCAGTAGGCTTATGCTGATTCTGACCAATTTCTTTCTCCATACCCTTGAGATTTCTTAATTCAGCTTTTAACCTTTCAACTTCTATTTGAAAAGCTTCTTTTTCAGCCTTCACAATCTCATAACCAGATTGGATTATCCTCAGTTGATTAAGGATGGCATCCAAAGTTTCTTCATTGTCAGAATTTTTAGGATTTGAACCACAAGTTGATTCACAATCACTCTTAGCAGGAGTGTTTATAGATACAAAATTATATACCTCCTCTGTTTAATCCATATTTTCCATTAAAACATAATCGTCGATATCAGCAACAAGTGCAGTATCATCAGATTCATTTTCTTTTTCTGATTCTACTTCATATCTTGATTCATTTTCAGCAACCATAGCTTTCTTGCTAGATCTTCTGTGTTCACTTTTGCTCTTCGGTAGGTCTGGACAATCAGGTCTGAAATGTCCGGGCTTCTTGCAGTTGAAGCAAAGATAATCAGGTTCCTTCTTCTATTTTAGTTCAGGACAGTCAGGTTTGAAGTGTCCTGGTTTCTTGCATTGATAGCACAAGTAATCATTGTCTTTCTTGGATTCTTCCTTCTTCTTTTCACTAAACTTCTTTGTGAAATTCCTTGGAGAACCCCCTCCATTTTTCATCCTCCTGATTTTCTTGCTCAGTAGGGCAATTTGTTCTTGCATCTCATCCAATAGATCATCTTGAACTCATGATGTTTCTTCTTGATGTGTAGCAGCCAATGCAGTGATCTTTGGTTCTTCTTTTTCAATCTCAGGTACAAGTTTCTTACTGAATTCATAGGCCTTGAGATCTGAAAATAATTTGAAGGTGTCCTCTTCATGCAGACTTCTCATTTCTTCTATTGCAGTCGCCTTCATTTCCCAAACTTCTTTTGTAGGTAATGCTTCCAAGATTTTTGAATTGATTTCTTATTTTGAGTACTTTACACTCAGTAGGGTGAGTTCATCCACGATGGCATTGAATCTTGATTCCATTTGTTCAATGGTTTAATTGGGTTTCATTTTGAAATCTTGAAACTTCTTCTTTGCTACACTGATTTTGTTCTTCTTAATTGCATCAGTGCCTTCACAGATTAATTGTAACTTATCCCAAAGTTCTTTTGCAGTCTTGCAATCCTTTACTTTCATGTACATATTGCTATCCAAAGTTCTGTATATGATATCAATAGCAATATTGTTGAGGTTTTCTCTTTTTCTATCTTCAGCATTCCATTCTCTTTTTGGCTTTGGAATGTACCGAGTCTCATTTCCCACTGTTACTGAATTGGTGATCTCCAGTGGTCCATATGTCATCACATCCATCATCTCATCATGTGTTGCAGCTAGAAAAGCCTACATACGACGTTTATACTCATCAAAATGATCTAAAGAACACATCAACATTGTTCTAGCATACTGATTGTTATCCATGATGCAAAACTTTGAAAATCAGAAACTTGAAAAAGTTTTCAAAGTATTTTCACAAGCACAACAAGTAGGATTACTTCAGAACAGAAGCACTGCTCCGATACCAATTGTTGGTCCCTTGAAAGACTTTGGTTAAGTTTAGAGGGGGAGAGTGAATAAACTTAACACTTCAAACTTCTGGAGTTAACAAACTCAGCAAGTTCAGTAGCCTGCTGACTGCTAAGTAGTCTGCTGACAGCTCAATAGTCTGCTGACTGTTGATTTTACTGAATTTGATGCAGTGGAATATATTCAAGTTAAGCCTTATTACTTATTGTTAAAATATGATACCAAGTATTAGATACTCAGTAGTTTAAGTGTGTGATTGAGTTGCTAGTTTCAGTAGGTTGATGTGCTTAATATACTAAATGCAGAATTTAAGTGCAGAAAGTAAGTATGCAATTTTATAGTGGTTCCAGATGGTGTAATACTGTCAGTCCACTCTTCTCCTGTGATGTTGGAGGTAATTCAATAGAGATCCTTGAGGTTGCAGTTACAAAAATCCCTATGTTGTTTGTCCTTCACCAATAACTATGGCTTCACAAACTGAACACTTGGAACAGGTAGGATTGTTGCTCCAAAGTCTTCCACTAGTCCTTGAAGGGTAGGATTGCCTCTTCACCAGCTCCACCACAAACAACAATCCTTGACACCCTAAGATGCTTCACTGTCCTCAGTTGGTTTCTTGTAAAAGAAAGTTTGAATCAAGTAAGTGATTCAGCTTTCAGTAGCTTGATCAGGATGAAATGATCAGCATCTTGATGTCTTCAAGTGTGTAAACTTGATGTAGCTTGATGACATATTACACTTGAAGAAGTTTACTGGATCAGTAGCTTTAAGTTCAGTAGGATCAGCAGGGTGATTTCTTGATAAGAATTTGAAACTCAAGATTAATTGTTGTTTTTCTTTTCAAAAATCATCATCTGTTTCTGTATCAGTGGTCTTCTATATAGGTGAGAATCCTTGTAACTTATGTTTGAAATTCAAACATAGCTGTTTCAGATTTGTCCCTTAAATGACTTGCATTCTGTCTTTGTACATAGTACTGACACTGTCAGTTTTCTTTTTGACAGTTTTCAGACTGTTCACCCTTTGACTTGTATCCATTGGATAAGCCTCTCTTTCTTTCCAACGTTCTTTTAATCTTGACAATTGATTTGTTTGACAAAATCAAAAGTTGTTATCTGTCCTTTTCCTTGTAATCTTCCAATGTAATCTTTGATTAATTCAAATATACATATCCAGCAGGTTCCAATGTGTAAAGGTCTACTGAGATATACATCAGTCAGCAGTTCCAAGGTTGCTTTGTTTATAAAACACTGCAGCTGACTATCTTATATCTAACTTTCTATTATGAAGTTAGATTTCACCATTTTGATCATAACCAAGTTCCAATCACCACTTTACTTATGGAACTTAGACCTTGTACACAAGCTATATGTAATCAGTTTAGGTCATCATAGAAATCCCTAAATTCTGATTCCGTATCTTTGACTTTAAATACTAAGTTTGAACCCTCAGCCTTCGTCTTCAGCAGGTTCCTAAACTAGTCTACTGACTCAGGTACCCTACTGATATAGATTGGTCTGCTGATGATAGTCAGCTGACCAATTACAGTGCTTGTATGATCAAACCTATACAAAAATCAAACTCTAATAAGCCTATACATTTGATCTTGACATCATTTTGCCTTTGCTCTATAACAGCTAGTCTGGCTCTCATCACTAAAACATAAAATAAGTCCAACATGGATATACTGACACCCGAATCCGGATTCGATCCATAATTGGATCGTCAGATCTGATTCACAGCACCGATCGAGACACTCGATCATACACAGTTGAAGCAACGAATTAGATTCGTTTACGATTTTACCATGATATGAGTCACATGATTAATTAATTAACTACAAGAATGTTTAAGATTTACCCAACCGGAGATAAGCCGTGATATTCCGAGTTGTATCTCCATGCGACGACTAGTGGACGTCGATCCCGCATTCGAACCGCCTCGAATATGCCTTCAAGAAAAACCTAGTTTTTCTTCTTCCCAATGGCTAGGACAAGAAAAAAATTCTCTCCTTTTTTCACAAAAGTGGCGTTGGATTTTTCGTCAAAATCACGTTGGAATCAAAAATTTTGTGTTGGAAGAAACTCTCTTTATATAGGCTAATAACCAAATAATTTGAGAGTTTATCTTATACACACATATTTATCTTTTCCTTTAAGGAAAATAAAACATTTATCCAATAGGAAAACAAGTTTCCTATTTATCCATTAAGAAAACTAATTTCTTATTTATAATTATTTGACACATAAATAATTATATTATCCACATTATAATTAATTAGGAGAAATTTCTTTTCCCAAAATCAATAAAATGTGGCACCATTTTTACGCCATTTGGGATAATAGAAAATGTCTTTTGTATATTACGTATTTTTTACCATATAAATAATATATGCATATTCATTAAATAGAAAAACTATTTAATTTATTCTCGAGGTTCCAAAATACGAGATTTCACTCATGTGTTAGGAGCCAACCCGGGGACCATGGACCTATAACTAGTAACTACAATAAATTGAATAAAATATTCATCGAACATAACATTTCTATTCAACTTACTAATTCAGGAATTACGCCACCATAAGTCCGAAACTGAACTCTAACGATTATATATATAACTTATTCTCAAAGTGTAAAGTCAATAAGTGTCCATTGATATAATCATTACATATAGACTTACCCTCCATAGACTATCCGTAAAGAAGCGAGATTATTCCCGTAAACCTTCTTCTTTACATCTTATCCTTATTTACCATCAACCCACTAGTGCTCAATTAGTTCATAACCAATATGAACTCGGCCGATCGATCAGTTTCTAGGATCAACAAATAAAAGGATTGTCTTTCTACTTCCCTCATGAAGGAATGGATTCCATATCTGTGAGACACACACTTCTCAGTAATTCCAGAATAATGCCAACGTGAAAGTGATTCATACCGCACAACTTAGCAATCCTTAGCGTACACATCAAACCCTATCTTGAAACAAGTAGGAGTATGCAATCATTTCAGGATTAAGGTTGATCCATAAATGATCATCTTGTGATTCAAGAAGATTTCTCAATCATGGAATTATATTTGAGAAATATAGATTAAATCGGTCCAGTGCTATATGCCTACATCATATATAAATGCCCCATTTAGATGACCAATATCGACGGCCTAGATAAGACGGTCACACCATAAAGTGTTCTGTGCGCATTAATGGTGGTTTAATCAATATACCTCATACTTGGATTAAGTTCACCACGGACTAACAGTTCAAGTGTATCACCATAAACTTAATCCTCACGTACGACACACACTAAGTTATATGGCTACATATGATACAACTTAGGGTTTTCAGTAGTGTATTACTTATAAGCACGAAGCAAATAATAGGTGAGAATAAATATGTCATTTATTAATTATAAAAACAATTACATAAATTGTGTTTCGGGCTCTACTTCCAACAATCTCCCACTTGGCCGTAAGGACAAGCAAAAATTGTCTTTTAGGCACTACACCCAACAAAAGATAACCAAAGCAAAAGTTCGATTGACCATGAAGTTTGTTTCTCAGCCTAGTGGAACACCAGCCATCCCTTATATCTCTCCTTTTTTCCATCAGAATTAGTCTTTTTGTAATTTTCATTCATGATTTCCTCATATATAGGATGTTGTCTGAACCTAGCTCACGGATTTCTTATCTGCCATTGCTTGCATGTAAGTTTCTGGTCTCTCAATCCTCTTAGCAGCTTCACTTTCAAAGGCATTCATCGCATTTTTACAAAAATATAAGTTTCTCCAAAAGCATTCTTTCATGATATTCGTGCGGAATATCAGCCTCGAGCATTTCAAACAATGAAGACTAATGAAGCAGATCCACCCGGAATGAATGTATATGATTTCATCTGCCTAATGAGGTTTAAGACTCTATTAATTTCTTGGGCTATTTATCACGATGGTTTCATCAAGTAGGTTCACAATAAGCACACCGTCATCTCTGATGCATATCTTAGAGGCTATAGCGTAAAACTAAGACGTGGGCTATATTTGTCATGACGGTTTCATCAAGTATATCTTCAAGTATTATGTTTCCCATTTAGTGGCTATAGCATAAAAAAAATCCCACAAAGGTCTAGATGAATGCCGTTGTATGAAAGAAGGCCAATGGAAATCAATAATGTGTAGTAGCGAGGCTTTGAAAAAGAAAATGGAGATCTTTCCAAAAGGACATATAGCAAGATAGAGATGATAAGCTTTTTAAAGATGAATAGTTGATACTGTTAGGACGGACAAGTCATAGCTGCTCCGCCAGAGTCAGCCTCAAACCCTTCCTATCCCATAGGTCAATTTTCTTATGCACAAATCATGAAGGGTACGACGCAAAGATCAGCCACCGTGACTCCAGATTCGTTCGGCCCTTCCATCTTCAAAGGTGAGCCGTCCATCATAATCCTTAAGGAAACTGAAGCGACGATGGCATCAACATTCCAACGTTCCTTGGTGGGTAAGTTTTCATAAGTCAGACCTATTTTGGAATCTATTTAGAAATTCCTTTCAGTTCAAAATTATTAGGGATACTTTGCATTAGGCCTTTTGGATAACAAGCATGCTCTTATTCTCTTTGAACGTGATGAAGTTTATATTGGCCTTTTTTCGAAACTCATGGCAAGTAGGCAACCAAAATATGCGGATGTTTAAGTAGACAGTTGATTTCCACACTGACAAAGAACCATCAATTGTTCCTGTGTGGATTTCCCTCCCCAAATTACCAATACATTTGATGAATAAGGCCTTTATCTTCTCATTAATGCAACCAGTTGGCACTCCTCTCTGAATTGATTCGGCAACAGCAGACTTGTAACGACCGTAATTAGCAACGGTTCAGGTGGAAGTAGATGTTCTAAAAAATACCCCCTTCAGAATTTGGATCCAAAAGGAAAACGATGATGGATTTTGGCAAGCCATAGTCCTAGAGGGCTCCCGTCCGCAATACTGCAAGTATTGTTGGAAGTTAGGCCATAATGAAGAAAATTGCACGATAAAACATCCAGAGCTTCGACCATCTAATCACCCCACTGCAGAAAAGAACACTGAAGTTTATGTTCTCAAAAAGAATGTTGCGGCTAGCAATGATAATGACAAAGCACCGGAAAAAGTACAAAATGGTATTGAGACTAAGTGTCTATTGGATTCTCAAAATCTATAGGAATCTACTCGAAGGATGGAACAAGCCGCTCAGGTTAGTAACGATAAATTGCAAGACAACCCTTCTGTAATATCCCGATTCTCAAAAAAAGGGCATTACCGTCTTTTAACGAAAAATCGGAGTATTATATTTATTTTAACTTGGGAAATAAAAAGAAAAAAAAGGGGAATTAATGGGGTTTAATTGAGAGTTAAATTCCCATTATTCTTAGCAAATCAGTTTTAAAAAAAAGAGGAAGGGAACGGTTCATCAACAGAGCAGCGCAGGTTTTGAACCAAAAAGAAGGAGAAGAAACTTTTGTTAATCGTGGCTAATCCGTTGCTCGGTTGCGCAGACTTCTCAAGGGAAAAATGCTCTGCGTGACGCAAGGATCGTGTGGATATAAGTTTTACTGGGAAATGTTAGGTTTTTTTTATCAATTTTGGATTTACGTGTTTCGAACAAGTTTGAGTGTTCAAAGTTTTTCCTTTCGTAGCTTTTGTGATTAGAATCGTAGTTTGATCAATTGGTTTGATCAATTTGTAGGTTGGTGTTAAAGGCTAGGTTTTTGGCTACCAAATCATAAGTTTGGTTGTGTTGCTCGCTATACAAAGGTAACGGGGTTTTCATATTGAATGATTGAATGTTTTTATAATGTCCGGATTGTGTGTTTTGTTTGTAGAATAAAGTTTATGGGTTGTTGTTGGTTTTAAAATAATGTTTGGTGATGTTTTAGACCTGTTTTATTGGTGTTCTTGCTGTCAAAAATCAATGGAATTGGTTTGGAAGAATGTTGAGTTCGTACAGGGAAAAAAAAAAAAACAACAGCCGTAAGTTCCTGTGTGTGTAAATAGTTTAATAGATATTCTAGGATATAGTCATTTCCCTTTTGGTTTGCTTTGTTTGGTGGTTTCTATTATATAATATTGTTGTTGGTCACTTGCTTCATTTCTTCTACCGTCGACAACCAAAAAGAGCAGAATTAGATAAATATATATTAAAAAAAATGTAGCAGCATAAATAAAATAAAAAGAATAAATGATCTATAATATATAATGTATAGTTGTGTTGTGTTATTTTTCTTTTCTGAAAAATAAAAATGAATATACAAGTTGGTAGAAAAATGGATTTTGTAGCTAATGTTATTGTGATGTTTAGCTTGAATGGTAGTATTGTTAATGAGTTTAAATAAGATTAATTAAACTTGAACAAGCCTCGAATGAGCTTCCGATTTGTTTAGTTTCGGCACCGGATGTACTCTTAAAGGGAGTTGAAGTTCGGATCCATCGGAAGAGCATGAAAAGGCTTGTGCTTTGATGAATTAGTACTCATCAATGTCTGTGTAATTGCTAGATTGAGTCTAGAAGTCTAAGAAGAGGGAGTAGGGAGCTTTTGTACTGAATGCAACTAGGTGGCTAGTTAATCGCTTAATAAACGTAATTGACTAGATAAAAGATTAAGCATCATGAGAGCTTGAATAGGCACAGTACAACATCGGCAATGTGTTGGTTGGCCAGATAAAGTAGTAATGGTCACTGCCGGATTCTAGACAAAGCCAGTTAAAGTAGTGATCATACCGCCGGACAACCTCACGAACGAAATAGTCATTCACCGGACAGCCTCTAGTGCTAGCCAGTTAAAGTGATTAATTGTCTCAGGACCGCTAGAGATTTATCTCTATAGGGTTGCAACTTTTGTCTTAGTGCATATCTCACTAAGTGTAGTGCCCTCGCAAACATGATGTAACAAAGATAAGCTAAACTAGTAACCCTAGGGACCTCATGTTATACTATGAATATAATGTGATAGTTAGATGTAAGATCATGTTTAAACGGTTTATTAATAAGATGAGGTTTACTTGCTTCCATTATAAAACGCATGATTTCAATAGCTTCTACTCGTTACTAAGTACGTTTGTACTTACCCTTATATGCTTTGTTTGAGAAGATGAACAGGTTTATGGAGATGATGAATACGATGAGGAAGTTTGAAGATTTTATATGAAGTTGCTTTTGAAGACTTTCTTTATTTCAGTTTTTGATTTAAAACTATGTTGTCAATTCATTTTGAATGTTGTTTTTTTTGTGTTTGGCTCGTTTAGTGGCCTTTGTTGTAAGACGTTTCATTTTCCATTTTTGGATTTTAGTGCAGCATTGAATCTGGTTTAGTTGGTCTTTGGAATTTATTTCCCCGAGTCGTTTCGTTTCCGCATTGTGTTTATGATATATGACGTAAGGCTTATGTATAATATAAGATTATATTTAATATTATACATGCCGGGCGTTCGTTTCCGGATAAGGACTTGGCGTCCGGGAACGGGGCGTCACAGTTGGTATCAGAGACAATGTTTCTTTGCTGCTTAGGACTTGACTTTCTTGAGATAAGTGTTTAGAGCCTTAGTAATCCGTAAGTTCTCTCTCTTCTTCTACAGAATGGTGACTACATGCAGAGGTTCGGGTGATAATAATAATGAGGAAGGAAGTTCAAGAAATCCGTCTGCAGGAAGGGGCAGAGATAGAGGTAGATATAGAGGACCTACAGTTAGTCAACCAGTGGCTTCGGGGGTGAATGCTAATACTGCGGGTCCAGAGTCAGCTACAGTGGGACGTGTTCAACAAACAGGACGTTCCCGGTTTTAGCAGACAACAGCGCCTGACTATGATACACCGTTGTATGTGACAGTGGTTGGGGAGATACCCCTGATTCATGTGACTCCAGCTATTACGGTATATCCTCCTTCATCAGGAACACAGCTGTCACAACCGATCTATAGTCGTCCACCTGCATCAGCTTTTTATCCGCCACCAGTTTATGACTACACACCACAGCCTACAGTTCTTCCTCCACCGCTGAGCAGAGCTAATATTTTTGTGGCACCGGGTTATGCTTACCGGCGGTTTCGGCCACGGCGGCGGTTTCATCGCATATGGGGCTGGTCACTCAGGATTTCCACCTCAGCAAGCATATCCACCACCCCCATATCAACAACCTCACCAGCGAGAGATACCCTTTGGATATCCTCCAGTTAGACCAGCAGTTGAGCAAGCTCCACCAGTGGACTGGTACACCAGACTGAGAAGGAACAGGGTTTAGGACTTCTTCGGGAATGTGGAATATTCAAAGGCCGAAGAATGGTTAAGAAGTTTTGAAAAGGCCTGCAGGAATATTCATCTTCCTGAATCTGAGATGGCCCAGTTGGCGGTCAGTTTTCTCTTGGGAGCAGCTGAAGCTTGGATTGACGCCATTCAGAGTAGTAATGGAAAGGTAACTGATTGGGAAGGATTTAAGGTTATGTCTACAACGATTATTTTCCAACAATAGTACAGACAGACAAGGCTAGACAGTTTTTAAAACTCAAGCAAGGATTACAGTATACGGTATCTCAGTACACCAACAAGTTCAATGAGTTGGGGAGGTTCTATCCCAAACTGATGAGAGTTGAAGAAAGAAAGATGGCACTGTACAAGGATGGGTTGGCTTATGAAATACAGTCAGGTATGTTGGGTTTTACAGCCAGGAATATGGCTGAGCTTATGAACAAGGCTTTGGAGGTTGAGACTTTTAGGAAGAAAGCTATTGTTGTAGTTGGGAATAAGAGGCCGTTTGGATCTTTTCAGAGTAATAATCGTGGGGCACCGCAGCAGAACTTTAAGAAGACCGCAGCACCAGCGACAGTTAATCAAGAAAATTGGTCGACCTGCAGTATGTTCTAAATGCAATAAGGCGCATACAGTAGAGTGCAGAGTTGGAGGTAACGGTTGTTTTAGTTGTGGAGAAACGGGGCACTTCTCCAGGAACTGTCCTAAGAACTTATCTCAGCGGAACCCAGCAGATAACAGAGGGAATCAGAATGCAAACCGTGGATCTTCTAGCAGACCTACTCGTGTTTTTGCTGTCGATGTGGAACTAGAAGAGCCTGACGATCTTATTGTTACAGGTACGTTTTAAGTGTTTGTGTTTATTATGAATATTTAATATTATATGGACGCATATGATGTTATTTATTGCACTTAAATTGATTCACTTGCTAGGTACCATAATCATAGATAACTTAGCAGTGTCAGCCTTGTTTGATACTGGAGCCTCAAGTACTTTTGTGTCTTTTAAGATAGCTAGGAAGTTGAATCTACCACTTCAGGAGTTGGAGAAACCTCTAAATATCACTACACATTTGGGAAGACTTACTGAAGTTGCACAAATTTTACCTCAAGTCGACGTTAGAGTTGGAACGTATAGGTGTAAATCAGACTTGACAGTTTTGGACTTCACAGACTTTGATGTAATTCTGGGGATGGATTGGCTATCCAAGAATTTTGTTCATGTGGATTGTAGAGGTAAGAAAGTGGTCTTCAGAGTTCCAGGTATGTCAGATAAGACCTTTCAGGGAAACGTTTATAAGCCAAGTAAGAAGAGACATTCGATAATATCAGCGGTCAGAGCCATGAAAGCTTTGCAGAAGGGTTGTGAAGGGTATGTTCTTTATGCTATGGACACAGAGAAGCATACTCCTAAGTTAGAAGAAACTCCTATAGTGAAGGAATTTCCTGAAGTTTTTCCAGATGAGTTACCAGGAAATATACCTGACAGGGACATAGAGTTTGAGATACAGTTAATCCCAGGAGCAACACCTACAGCTAAGGCACCTTATAGGATGGCACCGGCTGAACTAAAAGAGTTAAAAGTACAGCTTAAGGACATGTTGGAAAGGAATGTGATTCAGCCAAGTACATCGCCTTGGGGAGCACCGGTTTTGTTTGTGAAGAAGAAGGATGGTAGTTTGAGGATGTGCATCGACTACGTAGCCTTGAATAACCCGACAATCAAGAATAAGTATCCTTTGCCTAGGATTGATGACTTGTTTAACCAAATTGCAAGGGAAGAAGGGTTTTCTAAGGATTGACCTTAGGTCGTTATCACCAGTTGAAGATCAAGGTTGCAGATAGACCGAAGACAGCGTTTAGTACGGGGTATGGACATTATGAGTTCCTTGTCATGCCTTTTGGACTCACTAATGCTCCATCGGTGTTTATGGATCTAATGCAAAGAGTCTTCATGCCTTATCTTGATAAATTTGTGGTAGTATTCATAGATGATATCTTGATATACTCTAAGGATGAGAAGGAGCATGATGAGCATCTAAGGATTGTTTTGCAGACTTTAAGGGAAAAGAAATTGTATGCCAAGTTTTCTAAGTGTGAGTTTTGGTTAAAACAAGTTAGTTTTCTTGGCCATGTAATTTCTGGAGAGGGAATTCAAGTTGATCCTGCGAAGGTAGAAGCCGTCTCTAAGTGGCCTAGACCTACTACAGTGACAGAGATAAGAAGTTTTCTGGGTTTAGCAGGATACTACAGGAAGTTTGTACAAGATTTCTTGAAGATAGCAACTCCTCTCACTAGACTTACTCATAAAAACATCAAGTTTGAGTGGACAAAGGAGTATGAGGAAGCTTTTCAGACGTTGAAGGATAAGTTGACTGCAGCACCTGTGTTAGCTTTGCCAGAGGTCTTTGATAACTATGACGTGTATACAGATGCTTCGAGTCAAGGTTTGGGATGTGTTCTGATGCAAGCAGGAAAGGTAATAGCTTACGCCTCTAGGCAGTTAAAGGTTCATGAGAAGAACTATCCTACACATGACTTGGAGTTGGCAGCAGTGGTTTTTGCTTTGAAACAGTGGAGACACTATCTTTATGGAGTTAAGGCAAGAATATTCACGGATCATAAGAGCCTTAAGTTTTTTTCACTCAAGAGAATTTGAATATGAGGCAAAGAAGATGGTTGGAGTTTGTGAAAGACTATGACTTGGACATTCAATACCATCCGGGTAAAGCGAATGTTGTAGCGGATGCACTTAGCCGGAGAACGGTTAATGCTATCACTACATTGCAAGAAGTGGTCGATCAGTTAGACAGTTTGCAGATTCAAGTGGTTGAACGGGAAGGTGAAGCTCAGTGTTTTGCGCCATTGATGGCAAGGTCAGAGTTGTTAGATGATATCCGGGCAAAGCAAGACAAAGACCCAGTGTTAGTGGATTTGAAGTGCGTAGTTCGAGAGAAACCTACAGTGGGTTATCAGTTGGATAAGAGTGGGCATCTTTGGTATGGTAATCGTTTGTGTATGCCTGATGTTGATGGACTAAGGCAGCAAGTCATGGATGAAGCCCATAAGATTGCCTTTGCGGTTCATCCAGGATCTACCAAGATGTACCGAGATCTCAAAGAGAGGTATTGGTGGCCTGGCATGAAGTTGGATATTGCAGAGTTTGTGGCAAAGTGTGATACATGCCGAGAGAGTTAAAGCGAGAGCACGTAAGGCCGGAGGTTTGTTGAAGCCTTTGGAGGTACCGGAATGGAAATGGGAGAACATCACAATGGACTTCATCACCGGTTTACCGCGTACGAAGAGTGGCCATGACATGATTTGGGTGATTGTTGACAGACTCACGAAATCAGCCCATTTCTTGCCATGTAAGGTTGACATGCCTATTAAGAAGTTCACTCAACTGTATTTGGACAATATAGTGAGACTTCATGGTGTGCCTTTATCTATCGTATCCGACAGAGATAGCAGATTCATAAGTCACTTATGGAAAGGGTTGCAAAAGGATTTTAGAACAAAGACGGACTTGAGTACTGCCTTTCACCCGCAGACAGACGGTCAGTCCAAGAGGACAATCCAGACTCTCGAGGACATGCTTAGAGCTTGCGTTCTTAAAGTAGGGGGATCATGGGATGATTTCCTCTCAGTGGCAGAATTCGCTTATAACAACAGTTATCACGCTAGTTTGGGGATGCCACCGTTTGAGGCCTTGTATGGTAGGAAATGCCGGACCCCACTTTATTGGGACGAAGTTGGGGAAAAGTAGTTGACAGGGCCGGAGTTAGTTAAGTAGGCTAAAGAGAAAGTTGAGCTGATACGGAAGAATCTTAAAGCCGCTCAAGACCGACAGAAGAGTTGGGCAGATATCAGAAGAACACCGTTAGAGTTTGCAGTTAGGGACAGAGTGTATCTACGAGCTTCTCCGATGAAGGGTGTTAAGAGGTTTGGGCAGAAAGGGAAACTGAGTCCGAGGTATGTGGGGCCTTTTGACATCATCGAAAGGATTGGAAAGTTAGCATATAGACTTCGGTTACCGGAATCGATGTCTAGGGTACATAATGTCTTCCATGTATCCATGCTTAAGAAGTGTCTATCTTCTACGGATGTGGAATCTCAGTTTGATCCGGAATTGCTTCAAGATAATCTAGCCTACGTTGAGAAGCCGGTTAAGATTCTAGATAGGAAAGAGAAGGTAGTCAAGAGAAGGATAATCCCTTTGGTCTTGATGCAATGGAGCAATCATTCACCAAGTGAAGCGACATGGGAAGAAGAAGATGTGTTGACAGCCGAGTTCCCAGAGTTTGTCGACCTTCCAGGTACGTTCAAGTTTCGAGGTCGAAACTCCTCTTAAGGGGGGAGGAATGTAATATCCCGATTCTCGAAAAAAGGGCATTACCGTCTTTGAACGAAAAATCGGAGTATTATATTTATTTTAAATTTGGAAAAAAAAAGAAAAAAAAGGGGAATTAATAGGGTTTAATTGAGAGTTAAATTCCCATTATTCTCAGCAAATCAGTTTTTTTAAAAAAAGGAAGGGAACGGTTCATCAACAGAGCATCGCAGGTTTTGAACCAAAAAGAAGGAGAAGAAACTTTTGTTAATCGTGGCTAATCCATTGCTCGGTTGCGTAGACTTCTCAAGGGAAAAACGCTCTGCGTGACGCAAGGATCGTGTGGATATAAGTTTTGTTGGGAAAGGTTAGGTTTTTTTTATCAATTTTGGATTTACGTGTTTCGAACAAGTTTGAGTGTTCAAAGTTTTTCCTTTCGTAGATTTTGTGATTAGAATCGTAGTTTGATCAATTGGTTTGATCAATTTGTAGGTTGGTGTTAAAGGCTAGGTTTTTGGCTACCAAATCATAAGTTTGGTTGTGTTGCTCGCTATACAAAGGTAACGGGGTTTTCATATCGAATGATTGAATGTTTTTATAATGTCTGGATTGTGTGTTTTGTTTGTAGAATAAAGTTTATGGGTTGTTGTTGGTTTTAAAATAATGTTTGGTGATGTTTTAGACCTATTTTATTGGTGTTCTTGCTGTAAAAAATCAATGGAATTGGTTTGGAAGAATGTTGAGTTCGTACAGGGAAAAAAAAAAAAACAACAGCCGTAAGTTCCTGTGTGTGTAAATAGTTTAATAGATATTCTAGGATATAGTCATTTCCCTTTTGGTTTGCTGTTTGGTGGTTACTATTATATAATTTTGTTGTTGGTCACTTGCCGCTCGCCGCACCGTCGACAACCAAAAAGAGCAGAATTAGATAAATAAATATTAAAAAAAAAAGGTAGCAACATAAATAAAATAAAAAGAATAAATGATCTATAATATATAATGTATAGTTGTGTTGTGTTATTTTTCTTTTCTGAAAAAAAAATGAATATACAAGTTGGTAGAAAAATGAATTTTGTAGCTAATGTTATTGTGATGTTTAGCTTGAATGGTAGTATTGTTAATGAGTTTAAATAAGATTAATTAAACTTGAACAAGCCTCAAATGAGCTTCCGATTCGCATCCGTCGGAAGAGCATGAAAAGGCTTGTGCTTTGATGAATTAGTACTCATCAATGTCTGTGTAATTGCTAGATTGAGTCTAGAAGTCTAAGAAGAGGGAGTAGGGAGCTTTTGTACTTGAATGCAACTAGGTGGCTAGTTAATCGCTTAATAAACGTAATTGACTAGATAAAAGATTAAGCATCATGAGAGCTTGAATAGGCACGACAACATCGGCAATGTGTTGGTTGGCCAGATAAAGTGGTAATGGTCACTGCCGGATTCTAGACAAAGCCAGTTAAAGTAGTGATCATACCGCCGGACAACCTCACGAACGAAATAGTCATTCACCGGACAGCCTCTAGTGCTAGCCAGTTAAAGTGATTGATTGTCTCAGGACCGCTAGAGATTTATCTCTATAGGGTTGCAACTTTTGTCTTAGTGCATATCTCACTAAGTGTAGTGCCCTCGCAAACATGATGTAACAAAGATAAGCTAAACTAGTAACCTTTGGGACCTCATGTTATACTATGAATATATTGTGATAGTTATATGTAAGATCATGTTTAAACGGTTTATTAATAAGGTGAGGTTTACTTGCTTCCATTATAAAACGCATGATTTCAATAGCTTCTACTCGTTACTAAGTACGTTTGTACATACCCGTTATATGCTTTGTTTGAGAAGATGAACAGGTTTATGGAGATGATGAATACGATGAGGAAGTTTGAAGATTTTATATGAAGTTGCTTTTGAAGACTTTCTTTATTTCAGTTTTTGATTTAAAACTATGTTGTCAATTCATTTTGAATGTTGTTTTTTTTTTGTGTTTGGCTCGTTTAGTCGCCTTTGTTGTAAGACTAGATCGTTTGGCTTCTTTTGTTTTGGAATCGTTGTAAGACGTTTCATTTTCCATTTTTGGATTTTAGTGCATCATTGAATCTGGTTTAGTTGGTCTTTGGAATTTATTTCCCCGAGTTGTTTCGTTTCCGCATTGTGTTTATGATATATGACGTAAGGCTTATGTATAATATAAGATTATATTTAATATTATACATGCCGGGCGTTCGTTTCCGGATAAGGACTCGGTGTCCGGGAACGGGGCATCACACCTTCTGACATAATTATAGAAGAAGCGCCAACTACAGCTAACTCAAACCCAAATACAACTCGAGTTGAGAATCGATTTTCTTCACACAGTCGTTTTCATCTTCAACTACTGGGAATCGACTTTCACATTGTTGACAATCGTACAACCATCGAAAATTCGATTTTCGGCTCTAGATAGATTCAAATGTGCGAAATTCGATTGTATTGGTGCTAAAAATGAGAGATTTGGTGTAGTGCTAGTAAAGACCATCTAATTAGCTATACGCCTTGACTCCCTACACTATCAATATGCATGTCATTATCAGGCTTCAGATTATATTACGATTGATGTTTGACGTGAATTGTGTGTCTATTAGATTTCCCA
Organism: Gentiana straminea; assembly: GCA_036785695.1. NCBI lineage: Eukaryota > Viridiplantae > Streptophyta > Magnoliopsida > Gentianales > Gentianaceae > Gentiana > Gentiana straminea. The sequence continues at coordinate 3,301,422 of JAVUPR010000224.1, read as the reverse complement.
CCTTTTTCTTTCTACCATAATTTATTTGAATAATCCGGTCGGTTCATGAAGTAAATTGCTATGAATTCATCATTTTTGTATTAATGATATTTTATTTGATAATTTTATTTATTTATTTATTGGAATGTAATGGCAGAGAAGGTGAGGTCAGTCCATGCGTATCTTGATGAGAATGGGGATGAAACGATATACGAAAGAGAATACTTATTTCCCAAGAACATGGAGTACAAAGAGATAACTAGCCCTGTTTGTTTTTGAGTTGGATTGGGGTTGAATTGAGTCGTGAGAGAGAAAATAAAATAAAATAATGTAAAGTAATGATTATAAAGTTGAAATGTTGTATTGAAATGTTGAAATGGTGTATTGAAATTTGTGTTGATGAAGAAATGATTGGTGAGAGAAATTTTAATGAAATATTATATTGATAAAGTAATGGTTGAATAGTGTAGGTGGTGAATAAAATTAATTGATTAATATTATTTTATTTGCTGATGATGAAATGATTGGTGAGAGAAATATTAATAACATAATAGTAAATAAGATTGTGGGTGAATAAAATATTAAGTTGGATCCAAATGGATCCAACCCAGCCTGAAACCAAACAGGGGCGTAACCTGGGACAATGCGTCTATGCATCATCACACAATGTACATGTTATAACAGGGCCGTCAGGGATACAAACGGATTACAATAATCAAGAATAAACGAGAAAGAATAAATCACACAAGAAACAATAACACATGATTTAACGTGGTTTCCGGCAATATGCCGACTAGTCCACGGGCATAAACGAGGAGATTATATTATCACTGGAGATTTTACAGACTCTGCAATTGCATACGCAATTGCTACTTGTTCGATAAAACTAGTTTTAAATTTATTTTATCGGAACACCCCAAGTATAAGGTTCGTAGTATAGGGTGTTACCGAGTCGTCCTAAGGGAATCGTATAATTATCGAATTACAGTATAGTCGTTATAAATAATGTCATGAAAATTTAAATTAAACTATTGTTGAAATTAATTTTAATATAAAAACTGGAGATTAAGATTGTATCAAATAATTAAAAGAACAGTAGAACAGCCAGAATCAACCACACAACAATCTCACAACCATTTTATGATCATAATACGATTTTATTGGTATGATCAATCTCAAAATCGATTAAATTCCTTTAACTCAATTTCTAGGATTTTGTTTTCTTTTCCAAGCAAAACAATTTAACATACATCACAAGATCATCAATTTGTTCCCAAATTACATAACCCAATTAACAACAAATGATTCCTCAAGATATTATTAACTGTATCGATCGAAAAGGTTCTATTGTTGAATTATATTTCCATACAAATTCAAATCAACATGTGGTTTCATTGACATTCCTATGTAACAAAACACTTAACAATCAATCCAAATACCAATCGATAAATAAAATACAATATTCGAATTCATAAATAAAGATAACCTAACAATTCGTGGTTGTGGTGATGTTGATGTGATATCCTCCAGTTATTCTACTGCTATATGCTTAGCCTTGCATCCTTGTGATGATCCAAGACACGGTTGAAGGAAAGAAACTCATAATTTTTTAGGGTTTTGGTGCGGCTTCTTTTTGGGTGGAATATGCGGCTGCTCTCATGTGTGTATTCGGGTTGAAATAGGCGCTGTATTTATAGAACTCTGAGGCGGCTGTACTTAAAATCGGTGGTGGACGCCCGTTTGGTGACTCGGACGCCCGTCCAGAGTGCAAAACATATTTGAGTCGGGCCGAGCTGGGGTTGGACACACGTCCTATACAAAATCAGACGCTCGTTCGCTAAAAATCATCAAACTCTGAATCCAGCTGCACCTCCTGGACGCCAGTCTAGTGATTCAAACGTTCGTCCAGCTTGCATGGGCAACAAACACACGTCCAACATTGCAAACGTCCGTCCAGAGCTCCTGGGATTGATTTAATTGATTTCTTCCCTCTTTATCTCTTTATTCTTCATCTCCCTCTCTTCAAAGCACGATTACACACTTCAAATCATCTTTTTCCAGTCGCATTTAACACCTGCAAGTCATTGAAAGCATACCAAAGTGTAACACAACTCAAACCAACATAAAATCATCATTTTCAGCATGTAATTGGCACGTTTTACACTTTTTATAACTTTAAAACCATTTCTTCAATTTATTCATTTAATACGTAATTTTCTATAAAAATTACTAAAATACGGGGATTATTGTTATGAAATATTGCAATATAAATCATAAAATTCACCGAGAACAACTCCCCCACACTTAGCTTTTTGTTCGTCCCGAAAAAAAACAATCAAAACTGGCTCACTGTACATGTAATCCACATAGGCTCTCGACTCACGTAACAAAAGATATGACAATGATAGCAATTAATACCAGCATAGAGATAGATTCTGTGTGTGTGTGTGAAAAGCCCTTTTCAATCTCCACTATTCTTTCGCACAAAAATCCTTTCAAACAATCCTAATCACTTTCCTAGGTATATGCAGTAATCGTTCCACACAAAGTCTTCCCGTGTACTTATTAGGATAATCCCTAATGCATATCATTCAGTTTATACTGGGGATAGTCAGGGGATAACTACGGTTCCTACCAACTTTACTAACTTTCCACATTGCCATTTGCTAATTTTCTTTTAAAGTTCACTTAATACCACATGTATAGCATATGCCCTCATTCCCAGAAATAGGATGTTTCGTGATAACACCCTAGCTGGACTACTATCATAAGGCAGTCGGGAGCTATTGAGCCTCATAGTGGTATAGGACATTTCGTGGTAATGCCCAACCGCTCTCAAATCATTGGCAGCTACATCCGACATACACATATTTTATTCATATTATTCATCTTAGATTGGTATACAAACCTTAAGATATATCCCTCCTATCACATTCAAACCTTCATATATTCACAGTACACGTTCAGAATTTAGGTGTTACATTTACTGTTACTATTAAGCACAAGTCTCTCTAGGGTAAACCACTAGGATCGTGAATGGATAAAGTTTAAAGAAACTTCGCTTCAATTTCAAAGGCTTACATGCATATGAAATGAATACTATCTCGTATCAGTAAAAACATGTTATAGTTATCTCACAGAAGTTACAGACAATCATCGTCAAGAAACTACAACTAGCGAGCCTTTTTGTTTCAATCATATGCTCGTAACTCACAAAAAAATTTAAATTTGGCATGAAATCCACATTTTCTCATTTTCCAATAAATATAACATGAAAACATGTAGACACCCCCCCACACTTAAATCACATTATGTCCTCAGAATGTGCAAATGAAAGAAAAGAATACTTAGCTGGTTGCAAAGTGGTTGTCGGCTGGAACATTAATGTACCGCTGCAACTCGTATCAAGAACAGACAACACTGAAGGAATAGCTGGCAAAAACCGCTCAAAAGTATCTGCAACACTCGACATAGCGTATAATCTCGGGGGACAAGGGGTATATGAGTAAACATGGAACCATGAAACAAGGCAAGTGGTGCAAGTAGGTAACCGGACAACCACCACACAACAAGTTTTATTAAAACTAAGTAAGGAAATAAAATACTTGAAAGGATATCTAGGATGCCTCCTAGTAGCGCTTCTTTTATGTCAGTAGCTTGACAGAGTCAGCAAAGTCAACCCCGATCGGGCCACTTTGGTTTGATCAGGGCCACTCCTTCATCAGAGTCAGAGGGGAGAGCATCGGTGTGGTCACAGCAACAACAAGTCAAGTGCGCGACTGAGTCCTGGAACTTAGCCATCCGACAAGGACTGATTTTCTTCTTCGTGTTGTTGCTTAATTGTGGCACTGGCATACTGATAGGTGCAGGAGTCGTGGTAGAAGCATCTTTAAGGTTAAGGGCAATAATGTCATCATCCGAAGTAAAGAAGTCGGATGGTACCTCATCACAAATCAGCACATCAGTCATGTCAAATAACTTTTGAAAGTGTAGGACTTCAGGTGCTTGATAAGGCTGTCCGAAATACTTTTTCAATCTATGACCGTTCACTTTAAAAGGTTGACCGATGTACCCTTTCAAGGAAATTGCTCCACCCGAATGAACTTCGAAAATTTCAAAGGGTCCGGACCATCTGGACTTAAGCTTGCCGGCAAACAGATGTATGTAATCTGGTGTTGTAAAGCAAAGCCATCTCTCCTACCTTGAAATCTCTATCTTTTATCTTTGCATCGTGGAGCGCCTTCGTTCTCTCCTTGCTCAGCTTGGCGTTCTCGTAGGCCCTGAGTCTGAATTCATCGAGCTCATGTAGTTGCGGTAATCTTTTCTCCCCACAGAGTTGGCTATCGAAGTTTAAGAATTTAATAGCCTAGTAAGCTCGTGCTCCAGTTCGACTCGTAGATGGAAAGCCTTGCCATAAACCATTTGAAATGGTGACGTACCCATAGGGGTCTTGAACGCAGTGAGATAAGCCCAAAGTGCGTCGTCCAACTTCAGACTTCAGTTGGATCTATTTGAATTTACCGTTTTCTCCAAAATCCGCTTTAGACTTCTGTTGCTCACCTCGACTTGGCCACTGGTTTGGGGGTGGTATAGTGTACCAATTCTATGCTTGACACCATATCTCTCAAGAATTTTATCCAGTGGTGCATTACATAAATGCGAACCTTCATCACTGATAAGGGCTCTAGGACAGCCAAATCTAGTAAAGATATTCTTTTGCAAGAATTTCTTTACAACTTTGTGATCATTGGTTTGGGTGGCTATGGCCTCTACCCACTTGGAAACATAGTCCACACGGACCAGAGTGTATTTGTTAGAGCATGATGATGGGAACGGTCCCATAAAATAAATGCCCCAGACGTCAAAAACTTCACATTCAAAGATAGGCCTCAAAGGCATCTCCATCCTATTACTGAGTCTCCCTACTCTTTGGCATCTATCACAGCCTTTGCAAAAGGCTTCAGCATCTTTAAACAAAGTAGGCCAGTAAAAACCAGCTTGAAGGATTTTTGTGACTGTCTTAGGTGCTCTGTAGTGTCCACCATTTGGACCACTATGACATTGCTCCAGAATATCCAATTGTTCATGCTCCGGAACGCACCTTCTAAGCAACCCGTCCTTGCAGACTTTAAACAGATATGGATCCTCCCATACGAGATACTTTAAGTCGCTGAAAAATTTCTTCATTTCCTGATGCGTCATCTCTTCTAAATGCCCACTTGCTAAGTAGTTGACGTAATCAGCATACCACGGCCTCACAGTCTCTAGCTCCATTAATTGCTCAGTCGGAAAGTCAATGCCTATCTCCTTAGGGATTTCGCCACCCTCGTTCACTAGGCGAGATAAGTGGTCAGCAACAACATTATCACTACCCTTCTTGTCCTTAATTTCAAGGTCAAATTCCTGTAGTATCAGAATCCATCTGAGTAACCTTGGTTTAGCGTCTGCTTTTTCCATATGGTAGCGTAGTGCTGCGTGATCTGTCTAGACCACAACTTGAGACCCGAGAAGGTAACTTCTAAATTTATCCATAGCAAAAACGATAGCTAGGAACTCTTTCTCCGTAGTAGTGTAGTTACACTGAGCTGGGTTCAAAGTTCGGCTCGCATAGTAGATCGGCCTGAACTTTTTGTCAATTCTCTGCCCTAGAACTGCGCCCACTGCGTAGTTAGAGGCATCGCACATTAATTCAAAAGGCTTAGTCCAGTCAGGTGCGATTAAGATAGGGGCATTTATGAGCTTATCCTTTAGGCAATTGAAAGCTTCCTTGCATTTCTCATCAAACAAGAACTCAACATCATCTTTCGAAGGTTAGATAAGGGCTTGGCGATGGTGGAAAAACCCCGAATAAACCGCCCGTAGAAGCCAACATGACCTAGAAAACCTCGTAACTCTTTCACTCGTTTTCGGGTACGCCATCTTTTCAATGGCCTCTACTTTAGCCTTATCAACCCGAATACCGATCGGACACCTTGTGTCCTAGAACAATTCCTTCATCTACTAGAAAATGGCATTTCTCCCGCTTGAGTACTAAATTCTTTTCAACACGGCGTTGAAGTACCATATCTAGATTTTCCAAGATCTCATCAAAGCTATCGCCATAGGCCGAGAAGTCATCCATGAAGACTTCCATACATTTCTCCGCAAGTCCATCGAAAATGGCCAACATGCACCGTTGAAATGTTGCCGGTGCATTGCATAACCCGAAAGGCATTCTCGCGAAAAGCAAAAGTGCACGATGGACACGTAAACGTAGTCTTCTCCTGGTCATTAGGGTCGATGGCTATCCGGAAGTAACCGTAATATCCATCGAGGAAACAATAATACATATGACCACTCGCCTTTCAAGAAGCTGGTCAATGAAAGGTAAGGGGAAATGGTCTTTGGCGGTGACTTCATTCAATCTGCGATAATCAATGCAGACCATGTAGCCAGTCACAAGGTGTAAAGCTACTTCCTCCCCCTTTTCATTCTTTTCCACGGTAATACCTCCCTTCTTTGGCACAACTTGAGTGGGGCTAACCCACTCACTGTCGGCGATTGCATAGATGATTCCCATGTCTAACCATTTGATGACTTCTTTCTTGACAACCTCCTGCATGTACGGATTCAGCCTTCGCTGAGGTTGTCTGACTTTCTTAGCTCCTTTCTCCGTTCGGATTTTATGCATGCACACATCGGGGCTGATTCCTCGGATATCACCCACTTGCCATCCGAACGCGAGGATGTTATTCTCAAGCACTTTTATCAGCAGTGCTTCTTGTTCGGGCTCGAGTTTTGAAGAGATGATTAAGGGAAACTTCTCACCGTCCTTAAGAAAAATGTACTTAAGGTGTTGCGGAAGCGGTTTAAGCTCCAAGTCAGTAGGTGGTTGCTCAATACTGGATTTTAACGGGCCACCTTTTTTCCTTATGGGCTTGAAGTGGTTGACTGAAGAATACCTCATCTTCCCAAGGCATAACCCCCGAAAGGTACTGGATCACATCATCTATAGGGATCCTTCAGTCAGCACCCGCTTACTCCTTCTTATGCGTGATCATCCTAATCAATTCTTCATCTTCTAGCTCCTTTGCTAGCTGCTCCCAATCATCAACCTCCCAATGAATAGTCTCTCTCCAGAAATCCACTTCGTCCCAACTACCCATCAGGGCTTCCTCTTCTACAGGGTTAAAGTCTTCCTGATGCAGCTATTTGGAATCATCGTTCATTGCTGGGAAATTCCATGTTTCGTGTTCATTGACAGGCTTAGTGTGAGCAAGTTGTGAAGACAACTCGTCAGTGACTACGGCCTGTGATGAAACAGAAGATGGTCCACAATCAGCTTGATCTTTAGTGTTTATAGCTTCGAAAACACCTATCTCTATTAGCTCTTCCGCTTCTTCAGAGTTGGCATCTTCTTCGTCCTCACAAATTGCTTCGACGAACGAGATTTCTTCAATCAAGGTTTTCTCAGGACTTTTCCCTCGTGTGAAGGTAACAGATTTATCATCAACTCTAAGCGTAATCTGACCCTTACATAAATCGATGAGGGCGGCGCAGGTGTCCAAAAAGGTCCGGCCTAGAATTAGGGGCATCTCTTTGTCGGGCGGATAGTCTAAGATAACCCGGTCGGTAGGGAAAACCAAGTCTTCAACATGGAGAAGAACATTAGTAACACAACCACCGCCGAGCGGCTAGATCGCCTTGACCATCCGAAGAGAAATAGGGCGTTCCCGCATTCTTTTATCTAAACCGAGCTTTTTGCAGACGTTCAATGGCATCACATTTATAGTGGCCCCTGAGTCGCATAAGACGTTTTGGAACATGTGGCCTTCAATCTCACAAGAGATTGAAGGTCTTCCGGGGTCACCTCGCTTAGTAGCAACTTTTTGTGAAACCATAGAGCAGTCTTCTCTTAAAACATCTTCCGCCATCCCTTGAAGCTTCCTCTTGCTCCCACAAACTTCCTTAAGATACTTAGAGCACTTGGGCATTTCAGTCAATACCTCAGCTAGGGGTGTACTCACTTTGGTGTCTCTGAGCATCCTCCTCACTCCGTCATATTGTCTGTCATGACTGAGGGTATTCTCTTTCTTCTTTGGCGGGTAAGAAAGGGCTTTATCATTGTTCATGGCTTGATTTCTTATGGCTTCGTCTTCCTTATCCTTCCATCTGACAAACTTTTCCTCCTTCTTCTTTGTCAGGGGTACAGCCACCTGACTTTTCCTCATTTCTTTATCAGAATAATTTTCACCCCCCGAAGAATCATCATCATTAAGCTCCTACTCACTATTGCTTTCTTCGGTATTTAACTTCTGATTGCCCCTTCCTGAACTTATGGTGTCAGGAGGGGCTACTCGTTTCCCGACATATTTCCGGGTCCCGCATGCTTACCACTTCTTAGAGTGACCTCATTCAGCTCTTCGCCTCCATACTCCCATTGAGGCGTGATGTCAGTGCAAACATTGATATCTGCTTTAGGATTTCTTTCTGTATAACTTGGAAGTTTACCGTGGGGTCTGTTTGCTTGTTGGTCTGCCATCTGACCAACTTGTCTCTCTATTGTCTTGACACTAGTAGCCAGGGTCTTCACCATGTCTACTAGCTCATCAAAATTATGTTGAGGGACACAAGAGGTGGTTTGGTTATGATGTTGGTTTTGATTCCAACCACCTCGAGGTCTTTGGGAGTTAGGATTGTGAGATTGATTAACCATCCCGGAGGTGGTCTTTGATAACTTGAGTTGAAAGAAGGTTTTGAATTGGATGGGCCGGGTGGTGCATTGGCTTGATTAAAATTGGGACGTTGAAATCCGGAATGATTCTGGTTCTGATTGAAGTTTCTGAAGGTTTGGTTATGATTCTCCATTAAATTCACTTCCTCATTCATCTCATTTCCCGCCTGGATTCCCAGGTAGTTCACATCTGACGGCCCTTGTTGCTGCTGCATTTGTAAATTCGCTAGCTGCTTGCTAATAACTTCCATTTGAGCAACTAACAACTTAGTCTCAGAATTGCTCGCAGCAGATTCCTTCTTATTCCCACTACCATTGGTCTTCCTTGGAGTTGACCACATATTATTCTTTGCTATCGTTTCAGCTACCCTGTAAGCAGCGTCATCACCTCCCCTAGGAATGATCCATGAGCAAAGTTGAATCAAGGTAGTCTCTATTTGGTTGAGAGACACCTCTATAGAATAACTCTAGTAGCTCATGTCTACTGTATCCATGGTTGGGGCACTTCCTCATCAGCAGATTTAGTCTCTCCCATGCTTTCCCCACACTCTCACCATCAAGCTGTTCAAATGTGGCTATCTCCCTTTTCATGTCCATGATTGTCGCAGGTGAGACAAACTTCAGAGCAAAGCCTCTTTTGACATCATTCCAGGAACGGAGAGAATGATGGGCTAAAGATTTGAACCAACGGTTTGCTTCACCCTTTAGAGCAAACGGGAAGAGTTTTAACTTGACAATCTCAGAATCAATACCAGGATAGTGGCCTGCTTCGCAGATTTGAACGAAGGTGGACAAGAAGTCATGAGGATCTTCTTCAGCAGTACCATGAAAAGAACTATTCTGGACCAGCCCAACCACTCTATTTTTCAGATCAATGTTCAGTTGTCCCATGTCTGGAGGGCGAATAGGTCTATGCCCTTCCAGGAAGTCTTGGTCAAGATAGGGGGCATAGGGGTCTTGATTTAATTGGTTTAGCTGGTTTTGACGGAATTGTTGAAATTGATTATTTGTCCCAGCTTGTTGATTTTGTTGTTGTTGTATTGCCTGCATCTGTTGAAGGATCAGATTCATTTGGGATTGAGGGTCTGGATTTGGAACTTTGTTAGCCATAATGTCTGGATTAGGGAAGAGCTTTCTCATGAGAATAGATCGCTCAGGTTCGGGATTAAATGTAAGAGGTCCCTTCTTACTCCTGCTTTGCATAAATCAGAAGAGCAGAACAGGAAGAAATCAACCTTAGGGTTGATAAGATCGAATGTAGAGAAGATTAGAGGGTTTAGAGGTTTAGAAAGAGATAAGAGAGAAGAAGAGAGGTGACAAATTAAGAGATTGAACCGGCGTTCAGTATAAGTGAACGCTGGTTCAGGGGAAATTCGGGAAGTGGACGCTCGTTCAGGTCACTGAACTAGCGTTCAGAAGACAAATTGGGGGGCAGACGGGCGTTCAAATGCTGGACGCCCGTTCAGAAAGTTTCTTTTTATTTTTTTATTTTTTTTTATTTTTTTTAATTTAGAAAAGATATAGAAACAGAAACAGGAAAAGAAACCTACCTACGAAAAACTTAAAACAGGAAAAACACTAAGACGGTGAAAAAAAACGTGTTGAAATCTTCTAGGGCTAAAATGGAAGGAAAACAGCAGATTTTGACCTCGAAAACGGTGTTGAACGGCCTACGGCGGGTCACCACATCGTCGGCATCGGAACGAGCTTTCCGAATTGGGGTCCTGCGCGCCAAACGGACACTCGAGCCAAAAGTTATGGCCAAAATACTGCCGACACAGAAAACTGCACTACGAAGAATCCGACAACCGTTACCGATTCCCCGGCAATGGCGCCAAAAACTTGTTCGATAAAACTAGTTTTAAATTTATTTTATCGGAACACCCCAAGTATAAGGTTCGTAGTATAGGGTGTTACCGAGTCGTCCTAAGGGAATCGTATAATTATCGAATTACAGTATAGTCGTAATAAATAATGTCACGAAAATTTAAATTAAACTATTGTTGAAATAAATTTTAATATAAAAACTGGAGATTAAGATTGTATCAAATAATTAAAAGAACAGTAGAACAACCAGAATCAACCACACAACAATCACACAACCATTTTATGATCAGAATACAATTTTATTGGTATGATCAATCTCAAAATCGATTAAATTCCTTTAACTCAATTTCTAGGATTTTGTTTTCTTTTCCAAGCAAAACAATTTAACATACATCACAAGATCATCATTTTTTTCCCAAATTACATAACCTAATTAACAACAAATGATTCCTCAAGATATTATTAACTGTATCGATCGAAAAAGTTCTATTGTTGAATTATATTTCCATACAAATTCAAATCAACATGTGGTTTCATTGACATTCCTATCTAACAAAACACTTAACAATCAATCCAAATACCAATCGATAAATAAAATACAATATTCGAATTCATAAATAAAGATAACCTAACAATTCGTGGTTGTGGTGATGTTGATGTGATATCCTCCAGTTATTCTACCGCTATACGCTTAGCCTTGCATCCTTGTGATGATCCAAGACACGGTTGAAGGAAAGAAACTCATAATTTTTTAGGGTTTTGGTGCGGCTGCTTTTTGGGTGGAATATGCGGCTGCTCTCATGTGTGTATTAGGGTTGAAATAGGCGCTGTATTTATAGAACTCTGAGGCGGCTGTGCTTAAAATCGGTGGTGGACGCCCGTTTGATGACTCGGACGCCCGTCCAGAGTGCAAAACATATTTGAGTCGGGCCGAGCTGGGGTTGGACGCACGTCCTATACAAAATCAGACGCTCGTTCGCTAAAAATCATCAAACTCTGAATCCAGTTGCACCTCCTGGACGCCAGTGTAGTGATTCAAACATTCGTCCAGCTTGCATGGGCAACAAACGCACGTCCAACATTGCAAACGTCCGTCCAGAGCTCCTGGGATTGATTTAATTGATTTCTTCCCTCTTTATCTCTTTATTCTTCAGCTCCCTCTCTTCAAAGCACGATTAAACACTTCAAATCGTCTTTTTCCAGTCGCATTTAACACCTGCAAGTCATTGAAAGCATACCAAAGTGTAACACAACTCAAACCAACATTAAATCATCATTTTAAGCACGTAATTGGCACGTTTTACACTTTTTATAACTTTAAAACCATTTCTTCAATTTATTCATTTAATACGTAATTTTCTATAAAAATTACTAAAATACGGGGATTATTGTTATGAAATATTGCAATAAAAATCATAAAATTCACCGAGAACACTACTGCTACTGATGTTATCTGCAATTGTCCTAGGTTACAACAGACTTGTATTTGTAGTCACCAAACCCTAGACCTAGCCGCCATAACTAAATACTGGTAGATTGACTAAAATACCCAAGATGTGAACTTATCTCAACTGACTCCACCAGCCGTAACCTGCTGACATTGCCCTGCTGATATTTGCCCTGCTAGCATTGCCCTACTGACCTGACCCTGCTGGCATACCCTACTGACATTGCTCAGCTGACTTGTTTTGCTGACTTGCCCTGCTGAGAGGTCAAGTCACTTTTTCTAACAGTACATGCTGTTTTTCATCCAAACCCAACATTTCAAGAACACAAATGGTGATCCAAATGTAGCAATCAACTGATTTTTTGTCCCCGGACCATTTATACAATAGATGTTATATCTTATAGATGACTCCGAATCACATCAAAATCTTTCCCTTTCACATCATATCCTAGTATCACTCAAGAATCTTTCCGGATTGAATTCTTCAGAGATTTCCAAGCATTCTAGATCTCTTGCAATAGACCGTTCACTTATATTTTGATATTTTCTCTCTAGTTTCTCTCTTGGAACTAAGGGTAGCGCTGGGGGTACAATCTCATTGTTTCTTTAACTACTGCCTTCAAGTATTATAGTCTTTGTGGATCATCTTCATCTACTATGTTTGTACTTTTGACGTTTTCTCTTATTCGGGTTTGCACTCGTTTCATTGCGGAAGATTTCTTAATCTGGGCTGTCATTAAGTGCCTATACTATTGCTGCTGCACCTGTGTCTATTCTAGCAACAGAAACGTCCTTCAAGTTAAATAATGTTGTAATAAAACCAAATGATGAAGAAGAATGAATACATACCGTAAAAATACAAACATGCCTTGATTTTGGTTGGGCCGAAAATCCATGGTCGGTGGTTCAGATGTCAGATATTAAAGATAATAGAGGTCTTCCGTAGGATGTATTGGATCAAATCAGCAGAGGAAGACTAGGGGGAAATCCGGGAGAAGCAAGTAAAGAATGACGCGCGAAAAACTCTTCAAGAATCAGATCATTGATCATGGTATATCATTTGTTAATGGTAGTTACACATTAATTTAAAAAGAAACAGTAACAATCATTAAGATATAGTTACAATAAAAAAAATTGTAGTAAGACAAGAAAAATAGAGTAACATATAAAAAGTAGTTACAACCAATGAAATGAAAGTACAATAAGAAAATATGTAGTAACATTTGAAAAACAAGTAGTAACATCCAAAATAGATATAGTTACAGCCAAGAAGTGTTGTAACATTGATAAAGTAGTGATAACAACAGATAAAATAGATGTAGTTACAGCAAAAAAAAGTTGTAGTAACACTGACATGGAACGAGTAACATAGGTGAGTAATTTGCATCAAAATTGTAGATAAAGTGAGTATTTTGTGTTACATTAAAGTAAAAATATGCAGAGATAATTGATGCTTAAATAATACAGAATTGATTGGCGGTTATAATAAATGATGGAGTATAAAATGCATTGATTGGCGCCTTTTTTTTTGGTAGAAATGCATCCAATGAAATATTTTTAAGGATCGTTACCGAATATGAAAGAGATCAGCGCATATCAAGACTTTTTTTTAAAAAATTAGTATAAAAAGGGTATTGTTGGAATTTACAGTATTTTTGTCATGATTAAACTATAGTTTCCTTGAATCTAGAGCTATCTTCCAACACTGATTACACTATTTACACTAATAACACTATTTACATTATTTTTGTCCTTACCCAATTTTAACTTCCGCCATTTTCGCTGACCAAGCTTTAATGGAATGGGTTGGTTTCTAAAAAAAATTTAATAATTTTGGACGGAAGGAGTACAAGTAAAAGCACCATTGTAATATTCCGATTTTCGGGAAAGGGCAGACGTGTCATTTTGCGAAAACGAAATATTGGGTTCGGTTCCTTTTATTCGGAGTTTAAGTATTTGTTAAATTATATATGTATATTTCGAAATATATATATGTATATAGTTAAGGAAGATAATAAGATCTTTATCCTTTTTTTGGGATTTATCTTATTATAAAGGAAGATAATAAGATCTTTATCCTTTTTTTGGGATTTATCTTATTATAAAGGAAGATAATAAGATCTTTATCCTTTTTTTTTGGGATTTATCTTATTATAAAGGAAGATAATAAGATCTCTATCTTTTTTTTGGGATTTTCTATTTAAGGAGAATAAATCCCCACAATTCTTATAACCTATTAGAAATCGATTTTTCTCCACCTCCATATACTCTCTGCGTGTGTGAGCCAAAAATTAGGGCCGAGAGTTTTTCAATCGGTCCGTTAAAGCAATTCTTGACGGTTTTCGGATCGTAGTAGAGCGCCGGAATCGTTGTGAAGAAGGCAACGTTTTGATTGCGAAAGTTGAAGCTTTGATAAGAGAAAGCTCGGTTTTAGTCGCCGTTTCTCGAGTTTTGCCGTTGGAATAAGCTTGCTAAAGGTAAGCGACTCTTCCTACAATCTAATTGTGGTTTAGAGTAGAATAGATCATGTTTTGGATGCATATTGCATCAAGTTTTAAGCTTAGATGATGTTTAAGGATTAAGTTTTGTTTTGGATCTTAAAAGACATGTTTTCTACTTGTTTTTCTCGCTATAATTCATGTGCAAGATGTTTAGATTCGAGTAGAGACCGTTAAGGGTTGGAAAATAGGTTTTAGGGCTTTTTCTCGCGTAGGATGTGTACGCATTGGCTAGCAATACGCCCGCATTCCCGATGCGGGATTGCTTAGAATAAGTGCGAGGGGATGCGCACGCATTCCGAGTAATGCGCACGCATTGCCCCGGCTTTCTATGTAATGTTGTTTTAAGCTATGTTTTGAATTTTAAACCTTAATTCATGATTAAATAACATTAATTGAATATGAACAAGCCCCGATTGAGTTTCGATTCGTTCGGTTAAAACACCGAATGTACTCTTAAAGGGAGTTGAAGTTCGGATCCGTCGGAAGGGCATGAAAGGGCTTGTGCTTTGATGAACTAGGGTTCATCAATGTCCGTGTAATTGATAGGATGTGATGTCTAGTTGTCTAAGTGAGGGAGTAGAGCCGATAAGGGAGTATTATTCGAAAACACTTAGGTGACTAGTTAATTCACATTAATAATTACATAAGTGTAGTAAAAGCTAAAACGTCATCTATTCTTGGTTAGGCACCGATTCAAATCGGCGATGTGATACGTTCATAAAAGGTGGACAACGCTACGGCTCAAAAGGTCGAAGGGTAGTGGAGGAAATCCATCGAACGTATATGCATACCGGGGAGATCCCGGGACTACCGGTACTAATCACCGTAGTTGGCAAGTACATCTCGTGGTGGAATTTTCACCATGCATTGTGTCCTTGAGTAATGATGTAACAAAGATAAGCTAAGTTAGAAACGTATAGTCACGACGTGTCGATGGGCATGTAGTGAACCCTAGATCGAGTCGGTCTCAGTAAGGCAAATCTTTTAATAATAAACCTTAATCATATTGTAGCTTCTACTTCTTACTTTGTACATTGTACTTACCTCAAATGCATGTTTATTTATGTGTTTGGGGGAGAGAAGACGAACGAGGTAAATGATGAGTTCGAGGAGAACTTTGATGACGACGTTTGAGGACGCCGGAGTTGAAGACTTTGATTAATTATTATTCATTTCTTTATTTATTTCCTAGATTTGGATTATTATTGGATTTTGTAGTTTACTTTTAGTACTTTGGAATTCGTACAATTTTGGATTCGTTGGTTTTGTTTCGGATGTAATAACTTTACATTTCCTTCTCTAGTTCTTGAATTTCTATTCTGAGATGTTTGAAAAAATTACCCGAGTCTTTTTAGCTTCCGTTTGCTTTTATTTGATACGACGTAGTAGAGGCTTACGTGTAATATTATTTATTTAATATTATGCGTGCCGAACGTTTCGATTTCCGGATAAGGACTCGGTGTCCGGGAACGGGGCGTTACAGTTGGTATCAGAGAGAAGCGTCTTTTAGGCTTTCTTTCTATTAAGATAAGTTCTCTTTAGACCTCTTAGTAACGATTTGGTTTTCGTTGATCATCAGGATGGTGTTCACGAGAACCGGAGCGGGTGCAGAAGCTTCAGGAGTACATCGAGAGAATCCTATGCCAGTTATTAGAGGCGGTTTCGTGAGGCAGAATCCTTCACCTCACCCGAGCCCCACTCCACCCCCTCATACTGCAACCCCTACACCACGATCTCAGCGGAGTTTGTCACCGTGACCTCATCAGGAGCAACACCCACAATGGCATGTGGGAAGTTCGGTTCAGTTTTCCTTGGTAAGTGACGTTCCAGTGGGTTTAGTACCGCCACCGCAAGTCACCCTCCACCAAGGTACAACTACATCTATGGAGAACCAGGAGAAGCACCTATACGAGTCACTGTAGTGGGAGACATTCCACCAGTCTACGTACCCCCAAAGAACTAGTATCTATCCCCCGGCGGTGAGCTACCCTTCTCCACCGGTGTTTTCTCATCGGCGGCATCGGACCTTTTACCCTCCTCCAAAGGGGTCGTACTCCCCGACCTCTTTGTACCACCTCCACCCCGTTTTGACCATCAACAAGGTCTTGGTTACCCACCCTACGGTTTACATCAACCCCGCTTTCAACGAAGAGATACCTTTTGAATACCCTCCAGCTTATCCACAAGCCCCACCCGCTTACACCGGCACCCGAGCAAGCACCACCGATTGATCGGTATACGAGATTAAGGAGGAACAAAGTTCAAGACTTCTTTGGGAATGTCGAGCATTCGAAGGCCGAAGAGTGGATAAGGAGTTTTGAGAAGGCATGTAGGAACATACATGTCCCCGAGACCGAGATGGCACGGTTGGCGGTTAGTTTCCTTTTGGGTGCGACATGAAGCATGGATAGATGCTATACGGAGCGAGAATGGTAAAGTGACGGATTGGGAAAGCTTTAAGGCAATGTTCTATAATGAGTATTTTCCGGCAACGGTGCGGACGGACATGGCAAGTCAATTTCTAAAGCATAAGCAAGGTAATTACATGACAAGTATCACAATACACCAACAAGTTTAACGAATTGGGAAGATTCTACCCCGAGTTGATGAAGGTAGAAGAGAGTAAGATGGCCCTATACAAGGAAGGGTTATCGTATCGATACGATCGGCATGTTGGGTTTCACAGCCAAGAACATGGCTGAGTTGTTGAATAAGGCCTTAGAGGTTGAGACATTCAGGAAGAAGGCCACTGTTGTTATCGGGAGCAAGAGGAATTTTGGAACAAGCCAGGGCAATAGCCGGGGAGCACCCCAAAAAAATTTCAAGAAGACAACGGCCCCTACAACGAGTAAGCCACCCACCGGAGCACCTTTATGCTCTAAGTGCAACGAGAATCACTCGGGTGAGTGTAAGGCTAATACAGGGAGGCTCGCTACTACTTGTGGAGATTTAGGACATTTTGCCAAGATGTGTCCCACGAAAGGGAGTTCGAATATTCCGAAGCAAGGAAGTGGGAAAGGCGGCCCAAGTCGCCCAGTTCGAGTCTTTGCAGTGGATGCTGAGATAGCAGAACCGGACGATAATGTTATTTCAGGTACCTTTTTGTTTAATTTAATTTATTTGAGTACTTTTATAGCACGATTTAAATCATGTTGTATTTGTATTTAAATAAATGAATTTACATCCTAGGTACAATAATATTAGACAACTTAGCAGTTACGGCGTTGTTTGATACGGGAGCGTCTAATACTTTTGTGTCAACTAAGATAGCTAAGAAGCTTAACTTGCCAATGGAACCTTTAAGAAATACTTTGGAGATAACAACACCTTTAGGGAAGGTGACTAAGGTAACCAAGTTGATACCCCTGGTAGAGGTTCGAGTTGGAAAGTATTGTTGCAAGAGTGACTTTACGGTTTTGGACCTTTCGATTTTGATGTGATTCTTGGAATAGATTGGCTATCCGAGAATTTCGTCCACTTGGATTGTAGAGAAAAGAGAGTGACCTTTAAGATACCGGGAAAATCGAGATAAGACTTATCAAGGTAACATTTACAAGCCTAGTAAGAAGCGTCACCCTATAATTTCGGCGGTTAAGGCTATAAGGGCTTGTCGAAAGGTTGTGAAGGCTACTTGTTGTACGCAGCTTGATGTGGAGCAGGTAAAACCTAAGTTAGAGGAGACCCCCGTAGTCAAGGAATACCCCGAAGTGTTTCCGGAAGAGTTACCGGGAAACATGCCGGATAGAGAGATAGAATTCGAGATCAAGTTGATGCCGGGAGCGGCACCGGTTGCTAAGGCACCCTATAGAATGGCACCGGCTGAATTGAAGGAGTTGAAAGCACGGCTCAAGGATATGCTTGAGAGGAATATAATTCAGCCTAGTACTTCGCCTTGGGGAGCCCCGGTGTTGTTTGTTAAGAAGAAAGATGGTAGCATGAGGATGTGCATAGACTATCGAGCGTTGAATAATCCGACCATCAAGAATAAATACCCTTTGCCGAGGATTGATGATTTGTTTAACCGGTTGCAAGGCAAGAGAGTGTTTTCTAAGATTGATCTTAGATCGGGATACCACCAGCTGAAGATCAAGGTAGCGTATATACCAAAGACGGCTTTCGGTACGAGGTATGGACATTATGAGTTCTTAGTTATGCCTTTTGGACTCACTAATGCCCCATCCGCATTTATGGATTTAATGCAGCGTGTTTTCATGCCATACTTGGATAAGTTTGTGATAGTGTTCATAGATGACATCCTTGTATACTCTAAGGATGAGAAGGAACATGAAGAACACTTAAGGATAGTGGCTTGGATACATTAAAGGAGAACCGCTTGTATGCCAAATTCTCGAAGTGCGACTTTTGGTTGAATCAAGTGAGTTTCTTGGGTCATGTCATTTCGGAGATGGCATTAAGGTTGATCCCGCGAAGATTGAAGCGGTTGAGAAGTGGTCCGGACCGACTACCGTTTCGCAGGTTAGAAGTTTTCTCGGTTTGGTGGCTATTATAGGAAGTTTGTACAAGACTTCTCAAAGATAGCTACACCACTTACCCGGCTCACTCAAAAGGATGTGAAGTTCGAGTGGACCGGTGAGTGTGAAGATGCTTTTCGGACGTTGAAAAAGAGGTTGACTACGGCCCCCGCTTTGGCGGTTCCGGAGATCTTTGATAATTATGATGTCTACACGGATGCTTCGGGACAAGGTTTAGGTTGTGTGTTGATGCGGGGAGGGAAGGTAATTGCTTATGCATCCCGACGAGTTGAAGGTGCATGAGAAGAATTACCCAACACATGACTTAGAGTTGGCGGCGGTAGTGTTTGCCCTAAAGACTTGGAGGCACTACCCGTATGGAGTTAAGGCCGGGATCTTCACCGATCACAAGAGTTTGAAGTATTTCTTTACCCAGGAAAATCTGAATATGAGACAAAGGAGATGGCTGGAGTTCGTAAAGGATTATGACTTGGAGATTCGGTATCATCCGGGTAAAGCAAATGTAGTGGTCGATGCCTTGAGCGAAAAAACCGGTGTTTGCGGTATCGAGTGTTGAAGACGTTGCGAAAGGTTAGATGGGTTGAGAATCCGAAGCTTTGATCGGATTGAAGACCGACGGTTTATGGCACCATTGTTAGCAAGGTCGAGTTGATGGATGACATTCGGGAAAAGCAAGATGAAGACCCGGTGTTGGTTGACTTGAAGCGAGTTGCAAGGGAAAAGCCTACGGTTGGATATGTGTTAGATAAGAATGGCAATCTTTGGTACCAGGATCGTTTGTGTGTGCCTAAGGTTGGTGATTTAAGACAGAGAGTCATGGAAGAGGCACATAGGATTGCTTTCGCGGTTCATCCAGGAGCTACCAAAATGTACAGAGACTTGAAGGAAAGGTTTTGGTGGCCCTCGATGAAACCGGAGATAGCCAAGTTCGTTGCGAGTGTGATACTTGCCGAAGGTTAAAGCGGAACATAGAAGACCGGGAGGAATGCTTAAGCCATTGGATATCCCGTAATGGAAGTGGGATAAGATCACTATGGACTTTATCACCGGTTTACCTAAGACGAGAGGCGGTAATGATGCGATTTGGGTGATTGTGGATAGATTGACCAAATCCGCTCATTTCTTACCATATAAGGTCGATATGCCCTTGAAGAAAATGACGACACTATACTTGGATAATATAGTGAAGTTACACGGAGTACCTATCTCGATAGTTTCGGATCGTGATTCGAGGTTCGTCGATCGGTTTTGGAAAAGTTTACAAGCGGCTTTTGGAACCAAGTTGGATTTGAGTACGGCCTTTCATCCTCGGACGGATGGACAATCTGAGAGAACCATCCAAACACTTGAAGATATGTTGAGAGCTTGTGTGTTGGAAGTAGGTGGATCATGGGATGATTACCTACCGGTAGAGGAGTTTGCTTACAACAACGGTTATCATGCAAGTATTGGCATGCCACCGTTTGAAGCATTATATGGAAGAAGATGTAGAACACCGCTATTTTGGGATGAAGTCGGGGAAAGACAAATCACCGGGCCAGAATTGGTTGAGCAAGCTAAAGAAAGGGTTCAAATTTGGTCAAGAAGAATGCGAAGGCGGCTCAAGATAGACGAAGAGTTGGGCGGATGTTAGAAGGAGACCTCTTGAGTTTGAAGTTGGTGAAAGAGTTTACCTACGAGCTTCACCAATGAAGGGAGTGAAACGTTTTGGACAAAAAGGAAAGCTAAGCCCTAGGTACGTTGGACCTTTGAGATTCTAGAAAGAATTGGACCTTTGGCTTACGGACTCAAGTTACCGTAATCCATGTCGAGAGTCCACAACGTGTTTCATGTCTCAATGTTAAAGAAGTGTTTGACCAAGACGGATATTGAGACTACTTGTTGTTGATCCGGAGGGTCTCCGGGATAATCTTTCGTACGATGAGACACCGACCGAAATTTTGGACCGGAAGGGAAAGATGATTAAGAGACGGTTGATTCCTTTAGTTCGGTGCAATGGAGCAATCATTCACCGGATGAAGCTACTTGGGAAGTTGAGGACGATATGATCGGCGAGTTCCCGCATTTTATGGACTTACCGGGTATGTTTTAAGTTTCGAGGACGAAACTCCTTTAAGGGGGGAAGAATGTAATATTCCGATTTTCGGGAAAGGGCAGACGTGTCATTTTGCGAAAACGAAATATTGGGTTCGGTTCCTTTTATTCGGAGTTTAAGTATTTGTTAAATTATATATGTATATTTCGAAATATATATATGTATATAGTTAACGAAGATAATAAGATCTTTATCCTTTTTTTGGGATTTATCTTATTATAAAGGAAGATAATAAGATCTTTATCCTTTTTTTGGGATTTATCTTATTATAAAGGAAGATAATAAGATCTTTATCCTTTTTTTTGGGATTTATCTTATTATAAAGGAAGATAATAAGATCTCTATCTTTTTTTTGGGATTTTCTATTTAAGGAGAATAAATCCCCACAATTCTTATAACCTATTAGAAATCGATTTTTCTCCACCTCCATATACTCTCTCGCGTGTGTGAGCCAAAAATTAGGGGCCGAGAGTTTTTCAATCGGTCGTTAAAGCAATTCTTGACGGTTTTCGGATCGTAGTAGAGCGCCGGAATCGTTGTGAAGAAGGCAACGTTTTGATTGCGAAAGTTGAAGCTTTGATAAGAGAAAGATCGGTTTTAGTCGCTTTTTCTCGAGTTTTGCTTTGTTGGAATAAGCTTGCTAAAGGTAAGCGCTCTTCCTACAATCTAATTGTGGTTTAGAGTAGAATAGATCATGTTTTGGATGCATATTGCATCAAGTTTTAAGCTTAGATGATGTTTAAGGATTAAGTTTTGTTTTGGATCTTAAAAGACATGTTTTCTACCGTTTTTCTGCTATAATTCATGTGCAAGATGTTTAGATTCGAGTAGAGACCGTTAAGGGTTGGAAAATAGGTTTTAGGGCTTTTTCTGCGTAGGATGTGTACGCATTGGCTAGCAATACGCCCGCATTCCCGATGCGGGATTGCTTAGAATAAGTGCGACGGGGATGCGCACGCATTCCGAGTAACGCGCACGCATTGCCCCAGTTTCTATGTAATGTTGTTTTAAGCTATGTTTTGAATTTTAAACCTTAATTCATGATTAAATAACATTAATTGAATATGAACAAGCCCCGATTGAGTTTCGATTCGTTCGGTTAAAACACCGAATGTACTCTTAAAGGGAGTTGAAGTTCGGATCCGTCGGAAGGGCATGAAAGGGCTTGTGCTTTGATGAACTAGGGTTCATCAATGTCCGTGTAATTGATAGGATGTGATGTCTAGTTGTCTAAGTGAGGAGTAGAGTGATAAGGGAGTATTATTCGAAAACACTTAGGTGACTAGTTAATTCACATTAATAATTACATAAGTGTAGTAAAAGCTAAAACGTCATCTATTCTTGGTTAGGCACCGATTCAAATCGGCGATGTGATACGTTCATAAAAGGTGGACAACGCTACGGCTCAAAAGGTCGAAGGGTAGTGGAGGAAATCCATCGAACGTATATGCATACCGGGGAGATCCCGGGACTACCGGTACTAATCACCGTAGTTGGCAAGTACATCTCGTGGTGGAATTTTCACCATGCATTGTGTCCTTGAGTAATGATGTAACAAAGATAAGCTAAGTTAGAAACGTATAGTCACGACGTGTCGATGGGCATGTAGTGAACCCTAGATCGAGTCGGTCTCAGTAAGGCAAATCTTTTAATAATAAACCTTAATCATATTGTAGCTTCTACTTCTTACTTTGTACATTGTACTTACCTCAAATGCATGTTTATTTATGTGTTTGGGGGAGAGAAGACGAACGGAGTAAATGATGAGTTCGAGGAGAACTTTGATGACGACGTTTGAGGACGCCGGAGTTGAAGACTTTGATTAATTATTATTCATTTCTTTATTTATTTCCTAGATTTGGATTATTATTGGATTTTGTAGTTTACTTTTAGTACTTTGGAATTCGTACAATTTTGGATTCGTTGGTTTTGTTTCGGATGTAATAACTTTACATTTCCTTCTCTAGTTCTTGAATTTCTATTCGAGATGTTTGAAAAAATTACCCGAGTCTTTTTAGCTTCCGTTTGCTTTTATTTGATACGACGTAGTAGAGGCTTACGTGTAATATTATTTATTTAATATTATGCGTGCCGAACGTTTCGATTTCCGGATAAGGACTCGGTGTCCGGGAACGGGGCGTTACAACCATAAGGAGAAAATAAATATTTGCATATCATGTTGATGTTGTGTTTTCTTTTTCCAGGAAATGTTACACCCACAATAAAATCGACGCAACTTACTTTCACACTTGTTAATCGTTGTAGGACCAAGATTAATCAATATATCACATATTTGATTAATTGTATAAAATTAGGTTGTGTCATTCAGCGCGTCAATTTAATTATGGCTGTATCGTTTATTATTATTATTATTATTATTATTATTATTATTATTATTATTATTATTATTTAGAAAGAATGAATGTACAATGTATGAAGCCAAGTGTCTATAACGTTGTTTTAGAAAGAATCAATGTACAATGTATGAAGCCAACTACCACATGTGAAGCACAGTCGCTCCAACCTCTATTTAAGACGTGAAGCCCTAGCCGCATTTGCATTCTCTTTCTCATTCAAAACAACTCTCAGGCGCGGCGGGTAGTTAGGAAGAAACAACACATTTGCAGGTGTGTTTTTAAAGGTTGATCTCATTAATTATCCAGTGCATAGATTCGCAAACTAACACCTACATTGGCTTCCCTTGTAAGTGAGTTACATTTTGTATTATTATTTATTTATATATTTTATGCTGGTCTCTCTCAGATTTCAATTTTAGTATTTTTTGTTTTCTTTCTCACATAGTACTTCTTAATGTGCTAACACCCTGTTATAGACTTGCAGAGTAGGAATACAGATCTTCTAAGTGATCTGTTTGGTCACTCAGTGACACCCGTCGATTTTTTATTTTTTTCTGTATCAGACGAATTTTCTCCTACACCGGGATCCGGGATGAAAGCTTCAAATATCCGGCACCGGGTGAAAATGTTTTATCACTGACGGCAGTGAAAATGGTTGGAATAAAAAAAAACAAAAAAAATTTAGATCCGGTATCCCTTAAACCACCGGCTTGTCTGTTGGACTGCTCTCAAGCACATCAGATCCAATATCCCTAACAAACACACACAAAAAAAAAACAAACAAACAAACAAACAAACGTTCAACAAGCCGGCCTTGGGTCTCATGATCCTCAGGGCGATTTGATATACACAATTTTCCTACATACTCTCCCGTCCTAAAATATAAGTTAGGTGTTTTCATACAGATTGACAAAATGCTTGAATGACCTAATTTTTAACAATAAATGCCTAAAATATCCTTGAGTAGCATTAATGATATAGTTATGATGTATTAAAACTATGATGGTGCATGGTTACTGATAAAGGTTTTGTTATAATGGCCCACAATTACTACTGCCTCCTTGTTGCTTTGATGACAATATTTCACTTGAGCAAAGAGATGTATTTCAATTATCTACTCCCTCCGTTCCGAAATAACTGAGGCAGTTGCCGAAAAACATACATTAATTTTTTAAATGAATCTGGACACTTTTTAATTTAGGATTAGTTGTTTTTTGAATGTATCTAGACAGTTTTACTTTTGGCAACTGCCTCAGTTATTTCGGAACGGAGGGAGTATTTGATTGGCAAGATTCCGTGATCTCGCCTAACATGTTAAAAGCTTATAAAGATTTATCTCTTAGCATTGAATATAACTACTTTTCATGTTTGCGTAATAACTATTTACCAATAGTAGATGCTCCTGGTGATTTTGTGCTTGCTTTTCCAGATCGAAGGAGAACATCTTGAATCGCTATGAATACTAATATGCTTTCATGGATTTGTTGTGGTGCATAAGCCAAGGTTAAGTACGGTGGATAAATTTCAAAGGATGATTTGCAAAGTAGAGTCTGCACGTATTATTTCAACTTGCAGAAAGATCGTTGATCATGGCATATCATTTTGTATGGATCTTGTGGCTAGGTATTTTACATTGTTTTTTATTTTCTGTGTTGTACTCGTTGTTATTTCATCTCAGATGTCTATAGAATTGGAAGTGCAAATTTATTCGTGAGTTAGAAAGTGAGGTAGGAGGAACTGGTGGTCTTTCATTGCTTACTGGGCTGTACTAATTAGCTCTTGCAAATGCTGCTCAAGGTTTAAAGTGTTTAAATGTGCAAACTACAGAAACCCCTTTATCAACTTGATATTTCAACATCGTATATATTATAGCACGTGGTCGTGAATAAAAGCCTTTTTGTCTTCACTATTCACCTCCACCCTGGATTTATTTCGAGCCTTGATGGCATCGTATGTTATTTCTTTGTCTTTATGGATTTCCTGTGCCTTATTGGGCGAGGTTCTTTATATAAGATCCACACTTGATGGGTCGTAATGAAGTACACTTTATGCAGTAATTTAACAAGGGCACTCATATAATAGAAGACATTTTAAAAAAATGTGTATGTATGTATTTATGTATGTGCGTGTGTGTGTTGTTAGGTGTGATGCCCGAAAGACAATTTTGTAATTGTTTTATTTAATAAATGAAATGATATTATTATTCATATTTATTATTCTCATAATCACCGATGTGACAATAGTATTTACACTACAGAAAACCCTAAGTATATCGTTTATGTAATCACTTAACTCGGTGTATGGTATATACACGGGAGGATTGAGTTAGTGAAGATGTGACTTAAAATACAATTAGCCCGTAGTAAAGTTAATCGAGAGTATCGGGTCTCTCCTTTAACGTGCTATTAATGTGCCCAGAACACAATAGGTGTGATTGTCTTATCCGGACTTTCGGTTTAGAGAACCTAATGGGGCATTTATATATGATAGATATATTATATAGGGCTGGACCGATTTGATTAGAGTTCACGATATAATTCCGTAATCGAGAAGTCTTATCGAATCAATGGATGATCATATTTATGGATATATCTTAATCCTGAGGTGATCACGGCCGATCGCTTGAATCGGTATGAGGTTTGACTTGACGGTTAAGGATTACACCGAGTCCGTGATCCGAATTACCCCATCTTGGCATTGTACTTGGATTGAGTGAGTAGTCCGTGTTATCACGGATACGGAATCCATTCCTTCCATTTATGGAAGTAGATAGACAGCTTCCCTTGTTTGTTAATCCTAAACCGATCGATCGCGCGAGTTCATATTACACTGATTAGCTACCAGTGAGTTATATGAATTAATTGATCACTAGGGGGTTAATGGTAAATAAGGTAACTTCCCGATTTAGAATGAACAGTCTATGGAGGATTAATCCATATGTAATGATTATATCAATGGACGCTTATTATTATTCTCGTGAGGAGATAAATATAATCTTTTAATCGGAGGAGTGCAGTCACGGGATTATGGTGGCATATTCCTGTGATTGATTTATCGAATATAATTATTCTATAATTATTTATTTGATTTATCGGAGCCGCTGATTATTAGTCCATGGTCCCCGACGTGCCTCCTAATATAGCATAGCTATTCTCGGACGTCGAATCCTAATAATATTAATTTAGTTCTTGTTGGACTTTATTAAAACGATATGTGAATTAATTGTTTAGTGGACTATTAAATTAGTTGGGCTAAATAATTAAATATGTGGAAAAGACATTTTTCATAATCTTGGCCCAAGTGTGTGAAATGTGTGGAAGCCTTTATACCTAGGGTATAAGGTGGCGCCACTTTGTGTCATTAATTGTTGGGAGATTTGTTTTCTCAATGATTAATAAGACATTTGCATAAAATATTTATTGGATAAATATTTATGGTAAATAATAAAGATAAATATTATTCTAGATTTGTTCTAGAATATTATGGAATTATCTTTTATTAAAGGATTTATTTTGTTTGATAAATAAAAATCCTTGGAGGCTAAGTTTTACTCTCCTATATAAAGAGAGTTCTCCCAAGCCTTAATACACACATAAAATTCGAAATTCACCTCTTGGAGAGGAGAAAAAGAATTTTCGGCCAAGGGGAGAATTAGGGGAAAATCTTGGAGATTTTTCCGGGTAGCATATCGGAAGGATTCGAGACGAGAATTTCCTTCCACCGGGAATTGCTTGGATCACACGTGCGGAAGATCGTGGTGCTCTTCACATCCTCTTGCAATCTTTCTCTTGCGGTTCTTCAACTTGGATTTAGAGATCCAAGAGGTATGATCTACAACCCCCTTGTAGAATAGATCTAGTTATTTTATTACGTGTAGTTTATAGATCTAGATCCATAAATCGCTTCCGTTGCGGATGGTATTACTAACAGTGGTAGCAGAGCCCATGGTGATCTATATTTATACGTATAAAATATTAGATCTAGGAGTGGTAAAACATGTAGATTTTTATTGTCCCAATTTTTTTAAAAATAGGGCCGACGCATGATTTATTTTTTTTATGTTATGAATGTCTTGGTTGAAGAGATGGATTGGGGTTGGTACTGTTTACTCGTTAGATCTATTGTAGCTCCTTTGTTTAGCAACAATTGAGCATAGGAATTGTATTTTTTTTTTATGTCTTTCTTTTCGAAATTTATGTAAAAAGTAGCATCTTTTATTGTTATTTTGATTATCCGGGCTGGAAAAGATGAAGATCTTGCTGAAAAATTGAAGATCAAGACGAAACCCAAGGTATGAACGAAGAGAAACGGATGAATTTTATTAAAAATCTGCTACAGGACTTTCTGCGACGCTGAAAAGCGTCACTAAAAGTCCTGTTTAATAAATATATGCGGCTAGGGTTTTATTTTAGATGCGGCTGCACTATTTTTTTTGTGACCTAAATTTTTTTTTATTCAACAGCCGTATGATGAAAAAAAAAAAAAAAAAAAAAAAAAAAATTTATTTTTTTGGAAAATAATTAAAAGCAGCCGCATGTAATATATAATAAAATAAAATATATGATTAATTAAAATAAATTGGATTTATTTAATTAAAAAGACCTTTTCTCCTCTCGGGTGTTCGTGGTTCGTGTTCCGGCGGTTCGAGTTCAAGATTCGAAGATCAAGACTCGAAGACAAGAAGATTGTAATTTATTTTTCCTAGGATAGATTAGTTACGGGGTACCAACAATCCATCTCGGTGTTTAAATTTCCGCAATTTATTTTTTATGTGTTCGATCATAAAATAGATATAAAATCGGAATTGCCATGACATGCATCATATCATAAATCCACTCCATGCATACATGTAGAATTTTAATTTTGGTAATTAAAATAGGCATGTATACAAACTCGTGTAATTAGTTGAAATTTAATTAATACGTGGTAATTAATGAATTTAGTAACTAATTAATGATCCGAGGACGGGTTATGAAATCGTTAGGCTTTTCGGTGTGTGTTCTCGGTGAACCGCCTTAAAGCCCAAACGAGATCACGTTTTCAATTCGTAGTGTCTACGAGATTGAATGATGGTAAAAGAACAAAAAAATCTTGGATAAAAACGGTTCGCTTATAGGTTGGGTGGTCAACTGAGCTAGGCTCGACCGACTTAACCCTCCTAGTGTGATGTATGCACGGGGGTCCGGCAAGACTAAGCTACACCGGAAAACGGAGGGGTGATTCCTTCTTATCTCAACGAGGTCGTCTTGACCCGATTTCGTCCGACTGTCACATATGTTCCAACGAATAGGACGGGTAGGCTTGCCTACGTTACCGACACCATTCGGAATCCTTGATTTGATGAGCTTTTATGATAACATCAAAAAGACGTGGTTAGTTAACCCACAACCACTTCCAAATTATTGAGTGGGAGCGGGGGAGGCGACAGCCAACCCCACGGCCTCTACTATAGATACAAGTAAGTGAGAGAAGGGTGACGCCTCGAGGCGCTTTGATTTCGTCCCCAAGGATGGTGTTCGCCCCTATCAACATTCATGGCTTGGTCTCCGAAAGGATAGGTTTTCTCGGGTACTCGTCGGGTCACTGACCTATCCTAAGACGGCATACTCGGGGCGTACCTAAGAGAACCGATATAGTAGGTCACACTCATCATGGGTATTCTTGATAATATCTAGGCTAAAAAAGGAAGGTAGTCAATGAATAAAGGGATGTTCGATTCCCGTGGGATGTTTGATTCTCACAAGTTATTCATTGATGAGATTGTCTCGATTTAACCGTCATCTCTTTGACCTACCCTAAGGCGGCACTGAGATGCGAGGTTAAAACCTTGGAATGGTAGAGTAGACTTATTTTTAGTTTACAATTCCTAAAATTTAATATAGTAGTGTTAAACTTGAATTAATTTATGTCATTTCATTTACGGCATTATCCCTTACTAAATTGCTTACAATTTATAATTGACTAGTATTGACTTCGTTAAAAAGTGGAAAGTAACTAGGACGTTGAATTAGTTAATCGATAATGCAATTATTTTTCGAAAGAGATATTTTCTCTTAAGCCTTTTTAAAACCGAGTGACATATGGTATGTCACTAGTGTCATTCGTGTCAAACGGAAGACAAACTTAGTTTGAACAAAGGTGATTTCGGACTTTGAAATTCTTCTAGTGAATTTTAAGTGTGTAGGAAATACACGTGCAATTTTCTAATTGAAAAATCGGAAAATCATGAAGTGTTACTAGTTGGACGATATTTGGAATCGATGAACTAGTGGGAGCTTTATGATTTGTTGTTTTTCTAGAACATTAGAAAAGTATAACTGACTACACACGTAACCGTTCTAATTGAAAAACCGGAAAGTCATGAAATGTTGCTAGTTAGACGATATTTGGAATCGATGAACTAGTGGGAGTTTTATGGTTTGTATTTTTCTGGAAACATTAGAACTGTGTAAGTGTTTACACGAGAGATTTTCAAATTGAAAAATTGGAAAATCATAAAATAAAGCATTGTCGGTTAGACGGTATTTGGAACCGATAAACTAGTGGGAGCTTTAATGTTATGATTTGTTATTTTTCTAGTATATTAGAAAATCCGAGAAGTCCCGACAAGTAACACTCAAAATAGACATCCCACGGTTCGAGAGTAGTGTCTACTCACACGAACCGCTAGTTCAAAACTCGTTTCCATTTACGGAAAGTCAAGAATGGGAGAGTATGTCTAAGAGTGTTAGTCATCTAAAACGAGTTGATTTTAAGGCTAAACCGAAAATTAATAAACCGAAAATCATAGGATAAGGATAGTGATTTCGGATCACCAACCTATGAATCCTTGGCGATTTTCTTGAGCTAAGTTCTTTGGAAGAACAAGGCGAGCAGCATTTAACGATTAAAAGAGTAAACAACGGGCGCTTAATTTTAGCTAGAATAGTGGGAGTGATATAAGGAAATGAATCTCGGGTTCAATCCTTGGATATCGCGGAAAATTTATTTTCTCGTTTAAGACTCGTTGGAACGAATGGATTTACCTTCTATTCGATAATTTGTTTGTCGTATAGAAAGTGAATATACCATTTGTAGTACGAATCCAAGACTCGGACTTTTGTTTGATAAAGTCAAAACCACTTACAACCGCTGAAATATGTATATAAAACACATCTTAAGAACTATTAAAAGCAATTGGTTTCTATATTTAGATAAACGCTTCTTCATATTCCATAGTTAGTGCATAGTCCCTAAAAGACAAGACCTGAAGACTGGCTCAGGGTGATTCCTTTCTCCCAGTCTGGTTATATTGTCTCAAAGGTTCAATGACTAAGTTTCCTTTCAATTTGGAAAGGATAATGGTTATAAAGAAGTAACATTGCTTGTTCATGACGACCTTCGGGGTCTGATGAAAGAAACAAGCTAGTAGGAGCTTCGAGTAGTGACTTCTTGTCCGATAACTATTCAAAAACTCCGGTAAGTTTATCCAAAATATTTTGAGGTTTCTCTCGTTTTCAACGAGATAGAGTATTCTATACTCGGAATAGGCCATTCATAGTCCTCGAGACCGATGCTCACCGCCTCATTGTGACATGTTCTCACTAAGTGAGAAACCGTTAAATTGCCTTATATAGTTTTTAGATGTGCTACAATACACTGCTTAACTCAATAAAGATATTAGAAGCGAAATATCGGTTTACATTGAAATGTAAGACCAACCGAAGCTACCTAGAATATGCTTTGGAATTTACGGATAAGGTGTGGATTCGGTTCACCCCACTTCCGTAAATATAAGCATTTAGCACACGGTGCTTGAAGGTAGGTCTGGAAATTTCGCGAACACGTTCGGTCAGTGACCAATCGTTCTATATCTTGTAGCATTGAGAAAAAGGTTTGTTATAAGATTCTTGAAATCGGGAAGGGACAGTTATACTGTTGCGTCCTTTCTGATAGAGTCCATGAACAGTAAAACCTTGAACTTTGGAGTACGGTTACTCAAGGTAGTTACTTACTGATTAGATCAAACCACATCCAACTTTGGTTGTTGGTGATAACACTAAATACTACTAAACTATATCAGAATTTCGATCCACCCAGAAAGTATTGGGAGTATGTTTTATCCATTACCCATTACGGGTTCGGCGGACTTTGTAGTCTGAGGATCGATTGACCTATGGCTCTTTTGTGAGCAGTATAGGATTCTGGTAATAGAGGTTGGTTTAATAGCCATAACCCTGTGAATGGAGTTTGGTACTCCAGCCTTGTTCATACTCTTGTAGAACCACCGAGCGTCTCGGGCCCAAAGTGGGAGTAATTGGATCTACACGGAAAAGAGTAGAATGAGTTCGGTATTGCATGATTTCGTTCAAAAGCGAGAAAATAGGGGTGATTCCCCGAGACTTTCTTGCCAAACAAACGGAGTCCGGATTCATTCGAAACGTAAGGGTATTGACTTATGAACTTATGACAGGGATGACCGTCAAGGCTTATGTCCTTTGTGGATAAAAAAGCAAACCTCTCGGTCATTGGAAGTCATATATTTCTACAATATGTGGATTTGACCGTAATATTGATAAGTCTTTTGTAGACCGGATATCAATTTTAGTACAAAGAGTGAATATATAAATTAGTTTTTGTGAAGGATAACACCGCACCGAGTTGGAATCAACATGGGTGTGTTATCTCGAAGTCGAAATCGACAATACCACAATTCTCTCGCAATGTAGATTTGGACAACATTCTTAAGAGTTTGACCCGGTCGAATTCATTAGAATCGATCACCGGTTTCCCATCCATCTTATTGGTTAAGATGATGCATCCGTGTATGCAACATTCAACGAGGAAGTTCTACCCTATGCCTCGAATGACTCTCTAAATCTTCGGATCAAGAGAAATGGGATAGATTCTCTTTCTAGTAAGAGATGGTCAGGTTATTGAACGTCAATTTTGATCGAATCTTAGATTCGGCGGTTAACAAAGCAAGTTTAGTATGTCCTTTAGTATCTTGAAGAGAACGAGGAACAATATGCGGACATAATCATGTGTGAACTTGGATATGTGTGATTCACTGATTTTGACTTTAAGTCAGATTTAGGATGATCGTTAAGTCGATCTCGGGCTCAGTGTTTACTAAGTACCACATGATTTGATGGACCGGTAACGTTTCGATTCTACGGATCGTCTCGAGCCGACAACCTGACTAATCATTAAGACCCATGACATTTAGATGTAGGTGCTCCCCGAGTCACTGACCTATCCTACGACGGCATACTCGGAGTGTACTTTGGAATCTGAAATGGTTATGACATGCTTAGTGGGTACTAGAATACGGGATAAGTCTCCATTGCTTTAGAGCAGGTGGGAGATGTAGTTTGTTGTATTTTAAATAATAGGGTGTGCTCTAAAACAATTAATCACATGCTTTCGTGCAAGTGGGAGATTGTTAGGTGTGATGCCCGAAAGACAATTTTGTAATTGTTTTATTTAATAAATGAAATGATATTATTATTCATAATTATTATTCTCATAATCACCGATGTGACAATAGTATTTACACTACAGAAAACCCTAAGTATATCGTTTATGTAATCACTTAACTCAGTGTATGGTATATACACGGGAGGATTGAGTTAGTGAAGATGTACTTAAAATACAATTAGCCCGTAGTAAAGTTAATCGAGAGTATTGGGTCTCTCCTTTAACGTGCTATTAATGTGCCCAGAACACAATAGGTGTGATTGTCTTATCCGGACTTTCGGTTAAGAGAACCTAATGGGGCATTTATATATGATAGATATATCATATAGGGCTGGACCGATTTGATTAGAGTTCACGATATAATTCCGTAATCGAGAAGTCCTATCGAATCAATGGATGATCATATTTATGGATATATCTTAATCCTGAGGTGATCACGCCGATCGCTTGAATCGGTATGAGGTTTGACTTGACGGTTAAGGATTACACCGAGTCCGTGATCCGAATTACCCCATCTTGGCATTGTACTTGGATTGAGTGAGTAGTCCGTGTTATCACGGATACGGAATCCATTCCTTCCATTTATGGAAGTAGATAGACAGCTTCCTTGTTTGTTAATCCTAGAAACCGATCGATCGCGCGAGTTCATATTACACCGATTAGCTACCGATGAGTTATATGAATTAATTGATCACTAGGGGGTTAATGGTAAATAAGGATAAGAGGTTCTAAAAAGGGTTAACGGTAACTTCCCGATTTAGAATGAACAGTCTATGGAGGATTAATCCATATGTAATGATTATATCAATGGACGCTTATTATTATTCTCGTGAGGAGATAAATATAATCTTTTAATCGGAGGAGTGCAGTCACGGGATTATGGTGGCATATTCCTGTGATTGATTTATCGAATATAATTATTCTATAATTATTTATTTGATTTATCGGAGCCGCTGATTATTAGTCCATGGTCCCCGACGTGCCTCCTAATATAGCATAGCCATTCTCGGACGTCAAATCCTAATAATATTAATTTAGTTCTTGTTGGACTTTATTAAAACGATATGTGAATTAATTGTTTAGTGGACTATTAAATTAGTTGGGCTAAATAATTAAATATGTGGAAAAGACATTTTTCATAATCTTGGCCCAAGTGTGTGAAATGTGTGGAAGCCTTTATACCTAGGGTATAAGGTGGCGCCACTTTGTGTCATTAATTGTTGGGAGATTTGTTTTCTCAATGATTAATAAGACATGTGCATAAAATATTTATTGGATAAATATTTATGGTAAATAATAAAGATAAATATTATTCTAGATTTGTTCTAGAATATTATGGAATTATCTTTTATTAAAGGATTTATTTTGTTTGATAAATAAAAATCCTTGGAGGCTAAGTTTTACTCTCCTATATAAAGAGAGTTCTCCCAAGCCTTAATACACACATAAAATTCGAAATTCACCTCTTGGAGAGGAGAAAAAGAATTTTCGGCCAAGGGGAGAATTAGGGGAAAATCTTGGAGATTTTTCCGGGTAGCATATCGGAAGGATTCGAGACGAGAATTTCCTTCCACCGGGAATTGCTTGGATCACACGTGCGGAAGATCGTGGTGCTCTTCACATCTTCTTGGAATCTTTCTCTTGCGGTTCTTCAACTTGGATTTAGAGATCCAAGAGGTATGATCTACAACCCCCTTGTAGAATAGATCTAGTTATTTTATTACGTGTAGTTTATAGATCTAGATCCATAAATCGCTTCCGTTGCGGATGGTATTACTAACATGTGTATATATATATATATATGGCTACAATGAATTTTTGCTGTAAACCAGTTACTTAAGATAGCTTATGTGTTAGATTTTTGTTTCAAGAAATCGGATTGTAACATTCGTACTTTCATTAACCGTCAATAGGTGGAGATCAAGCTTGAAGGACACCATAAAAAAATTGCAGGACTCTCTTTTTCTAAGACTTTGAATGCATGTGGCCCGAACCCCCTGATCCTTACATTTCTGCCGCTTGCGTCGACCCTAATTCATTGATTTTTGTGGTGGACAGAAAAAATGATTCCGATCTAGAAAATGTGGGCATAGAAGATTATAGGAAAAAAGAAAGAAAGAGAGGAATGATTTTTTTTGCTCCAACGATGATTGTTACAATTTTAACGAGGATGACTGATGATGCTGCTAGGGTAGTAGCAGATGAGAAGGCCGCATTGGTTGACATTTCAGGAAACAAGTTGACTGTTAGAGCCTTTACTGTACGGGTAGGAAATGCCGATACACAGGGGAATGACAAGAATGACTTTTTGATCGACTACCCAAATGCCATGTTCTTCATTATAAAGTCCTACAGTGAAGATGATGTCAACAAGAGCATTAAAATGTTTGGTCATCTACACCAAATGGGAACAAGAAGCTTAACTATGAAGGTGTCCAATGAATTGTTACAACTTCACGAAGCTGCCCTATGCTGGATATACAGAAACCCGAATCCGTATCCGATCCATAATTGGATCGTCAGATCTAATTCATAGCACCGATCGAGACACTCGATCATGCACAGCTGAAGCTAGGAATTAAAATTCATATTTCGATTTTACCACGATATGATTCATAGAATAATTAATCTACAAGAAAGTTAGTTACCCCAACTGGAGAGAAGCCGTTATCTTCCAGATTGTATCTCCAAGCAACGACTGGTGGACGTCGATCCTCATAGTAGAACCTCCTCGAATATGCTCCAAGAAAAAACCTAGGTTTTTCTTCTCCTAATGGCTAGAACGAGAAACTAATTTTTCTCTTCTTTTTATTTGATGGTGGCGCCAATATGTGATGTAATTCATGTTAGGAGGAACACTATTTATATAGAAAAATAACTGGTCAAAAGAGAGTTATAATTTTCACACTACAATTACTTATTTCCATAAGGAAAAGATATTTGCCATAAAATAAGAGATAATTTCCATAAATGAGATTATGATTATAAAAAGAATCTCTTATTTTTCCATTAATTATATAACAAATAATTAATTAATTAATTACACATGTGACATAATCTAGAAATTTTTCTTTTCTAATTTTCTCACAAATATGTGGCGCCATATTGCCAAAAAATAATAGAAAATGTATTCTCTATTTTACATATTATTTACCAAATAAATAATATTGCATATTCATTAAATAGACCAACTATTTAATTTATTCTCGAGGTTCCACAAAATGAGAAAACACTCGCGTATTAGGAGCCAACCCAGGGACCATGAACCTATAACCAGCAGCTACAATAAATTGAATAAAATATTCATCGAACATAATATTTCTACTCAAATTATAATTCCGGAATTACGCCACCATAAATCCGAAACTGAACTCTATCGATTATAGATATAACTTATTCTCAGAAAGTCGAGTCAATAAGTGTCCATTGATATAATCATTACATATAGACCAACCCTGCATAGACTATCCGTAACGTAGCGTGATTGTTTCCGTAAACCTTCTTCATTACATATTATCTTTATTTACCATCAACCCACTAGTGATCAATTAGTTCATAACCAATATGAACTCGGCCGATCGGTCAGTTTCTAGGATCAACAAATAAGAGGATTGTCTTTCTACTTCCCGCACGAAGGAATGGATTCCATATTTGTGAGACACACACTTCTCACTCATTCCAAAATAGTGCCAACGTTAAAGTGATTCAGACCGCGCCTCTTACTGATCCTTAACGAACACATCAAACTCTATCTTGAAACAAGTTGGAGTACGCAATCACTTCAGGATTAACGTTAATCCATATATGATCATCTTGTGATTTAATAATATTTCTCCATCACGGAATTATATGAGAAACGGAGATTAAATCGGTCTAGTCCTATATGACTACATCATATATAAATGCCCCACTTAGATAACCAATATCGACGGTCCGGATAAGACGGTCACACTATAAAGTGTTCTGGGCGCATTAATGGTGGTTTAATCAATCGACCCCATACGTTGATTAAGTTCACCACGGACTAACAGTTCAAGTGTATTTCCATAAACTTAATCCTCTTGTGTGACACACACTAAGTTATAGGGCTACATATGATACAAGTAGGGGTTTTCAGTAGTGTATTACATATAAGCACGAAGCAAATAATAAGATGAGAATAAATCTGTCATTTATTAATTATAAAAACAATTACAGAAATTGTCTTCGGGCGCTACTTCCAACAATCTCCCATTTGCCTATATGGACAAGCAACAATTGTCATTTGGGTACTACATCTAACAATTTCTCACTTGCCCGTAAAGACAAGCAACAATTGTTTTTAGAGCACCACACCTTTATTCTTTCTATCCACAACATTCTCCCACTTGCTCTAAAGCAAATGAGACATATCTCCCAATCTCATACATGCCAAGTCTTTATTAGTGACATTAGATGCCACACGACTTGGTCAACTGATCAGCTTGGTTGTCGGCTTGAGGCGATCTTTTAGGACCGAAATGTTGCCTCTCTGCACGGTCTGACTGATCAGGCGATACTCTCTCTCAATATGCTTTTGACCTCTTGTGACTGCGAAGATCATTTGTATGAGCTACCTCTCAAATGTTTTCATAGTAAAATGGTATCGGCTCACTGAGACCTGGATTCACTTCCAGATCCAATAAAGAACTTCTCAAGCCACACTGCCTCTTTAGCTACTCCGAAAGCTATTATGTATTCGACTAACAGAGTCAAATTGACAGTGCTGGATTGCTCCAGACTATAGCTCCATCGCTATGAGAAAACACAGAGCCCGAGATAAATTAACGATCACTCTTAATCTAACTTAAAATCAGAATCAGTGTAGTCAACAATACTCAGGTTTGCACCCGAATATAGACTCATATTACTCATCGTCCTCCGAAGGTACATGAGGATGCACTATTATGCTACTCAATGTCCAAATCAAAGATTTGACTGTTATTGAGTTTTAATAACCTGACTTTCTCCATCAAAAAGAGAATCTATCTTATTTTCTCTATATCTGAAGACTAAGAGAAATATTCCATGAGGGGTTGGGTAGGAAACCTCTCGTTGAATCTAGCATTCGAAAATGCATCATCTTAATATTAAGATGAATGGGATACTGCCAAAGAACTTGTTCTCATGAATTCGACCGAATCAATTTCTAAGAATATAGTCCACTCCTCTAATTCAGAGAAGCTTTGGCTCGTCAGTTTCTGACTTCAGATAACACACCCATGTTGCTTACAACTGTTGTAGTGTCATATTTCATTAACACTAATGTCTACTCTTTACCAATATTGATTCTCTGGTATACAAAAGACTAATCAATATTCTGGTCAAGCCCACATATTTCAAACATATGGCTTTTAATGACCTAGAGGTTTTCTTTAATCCACCGATGGATATAAGCATAGGCAGATAAAACCCTTCCGTTCCGAATGAATCTAAGCTCTATTGTAAGGCAAGAAAGTTTTAGGGCATAACCATTGTTAATCTTTCTGCTTTCCATAGAGTCCAGCAAGACTGAGTGGAGAGAAATTTTTAGGCAACACCCCTATTAAACTATCTACTTCTCAGGGAATTATCCCTAGACCACTAGGCTTTGACCTTTTTTTTCACGTAGATCCAATTTCTCCCACTGGTCGTGAGACACACAGGTTGTTCTACAAAAGTGTGAACATAATTTGAGTACCAAAACTCCATTTATAGGTTTATGTCTTTAAACCAAGCTCTTTTTTTCCCAGAATTCTATACAGTCCTTCCATAAAGACCATAGGTTATCAATCACCCTCAGTAGACTGTATAGTCTGCATAATCATAGCGAGTCAATGGATAAACCATACTCCCACTGTATTTGGGTGGATTGACATTTTGATCTGGTTAAGTAGTATTCATCAGCTTAACCCCCAACAACCAATGTTGGATGTGGTCTGATTAAATCAGATAGTAACTCCTTGAGTAACTGTACTTCATGGTCTAAGGTTGTTATTTAAACAATCTTTTAGAAAGGATGTAACAATGCAACCGTCACTATCTGATCTGAAGAATCTTATAACCAACCTTTTCTCATTGCATTAAGATATTTCATGAATAGTAACCATCTGAACGTGTATGTAAAATCTCCCGTCCTACTTTCAAGCACTAGTGCTACATGCCTCTATTTACAGAAGTGGGTAAATGTACTTCACTCTTTATCCACAAATTCATAAGCATCTTCCAGGTAGACTCTCTAGGTATTACATAATAATGTAAAGCGTTATTTCGCAACCAATATATTAATTGAGTTAATCGGTGTAATGTAGCATATTAATAACTATACAAGGAATACATGGTTTATCCTTTCAGTGAAATCATTTCACTCGGAGGTAGGCCGAGCATCCGTTCCAAATACTATGCTATGGCCTATATCTAAGCATGGAATACTCATTTTTCTGGTAATATCTGAGATTCCTAAACTAATCGGCTTTTCGAGTAGTCATTAGACAAAATGTCTATTACTCAAAAGCTCCCACTGGCTTGTGTCCTTCATAAGACCCCGAAGGTCAATATGAACAAGTTGTGATACTTCTTCAGCTCTATTATCTTTTCCTAATTGAAAAGTTACATAGTCATTTTTCCTTTGAGATAGTTTTCTTAGACCGGGAAATAGGAATCACCCATAGCCAGTTTTTAGATCTTATCTTTAGGATATACACACTAATTAATAGATACGGAAGAATCGTTTATTTAATATGGAAACCATTTGTCTTAATAGCTTATGATGTGTTACATATACCTTTTCAGCATTACTTAGTGGTTCTGACTTTATCAAAAAAAAATCCGAGTCTCGGAATCGTATACAAATGTGATATTCACTTTCTATAAGGCAACTATATAATCGATGAGAAAGTGAATCCATTTGCTCCAACGAATCTGACAACAGAAATTAAATTTATGTGATATTCAAGGATTAAAATCCGAAATTTGTTTCCTTATATCACTCCCACTATCTTAGCTGAAATAACTGCCCGTTGTCTACTC
The DNA here is from genome assembly GCA_036785695.1 of Gentiana straminea. NCBI lineage: Eukaryota > Viridiplantae > Streptophyta > Magnoliopsida > Gentianales > Gentianaceae > Gentiana > Gentiana straminea. The sequence goes on along the minus strand of JAVUPR010000224.1, from coordinate 3,261,525 downwards.
TTCATCATGAATGCCCAACTACCTTGTTCTTACAAAAGAACTTTATCTTCTGAGGCAATTTACTCGGTTAAGAAAGTCTCTAAGGATTCATAGGTTAGTGATCCAAAATCACTTTCCTTATCCTATATTTTCTTCTATTAATATTTCGGTTTAGCCTTTAACTTATTTAGTTTAGATGACTTGCACTTGTAGACATTTACCTTTCCATTCTTGGCTTTCTTTAAAGGAAATGACCGTGAACTAGTAGTTCATTTGAGTAGACACTACTCCTGAACTGTGGGATGTCTAGTGGGATTGATACCAAATCATTCTCATCATCTTTGAACTAATTTTGTTTTGTCTCTCGTTCAACACAAGTGACACCAGTGACATACTTATCAATGTCACTTAAGTTTGTAGACTCAAGAGGAACATCCTCTTCCGACAAAATTATTTTGCATTCTCGATTTATTAGTTCAACGTTCTTGTTACTTTTCCACTTTTACGATGTAGTTGTAAAATAAATTATGACAGAAATATAAATCATATCATACACCACAACATATAATAATTTTAGGAATAATAAACGTAATGTCATGCATGCAGTTTATCATACCATTCCAAGGATTTAACCTCACTTCATACTGCCGCTGCAGGGCCGGTATCAACACTGTGATGATTAAATTGAGACAATCTCTCTCAACAATTAAACAATTAAGAATCATACATCTCCATAAAATTGTTGATTACCTTCCTTTTTCAGCCAAGACATTTCCAAAAATATCATTATGAGTGTGACCTACCAATTCAGACCTCAAAGTACGCCCCGAGTATGCTGCCGTAGGGTCGGTCCGTGACTCGACGAGTACCCAAAATCCTATCCTTTCGGAGACCAAGCCTTGAATTTTGATAGGAGTGAAGACCATCCGCAGGGGACCGTAATCAAAGCGGCTCGAGCGTCACACTTCTCTCACGTGCTTGTGTCAAAAGTAGAGGCCGTGGGGTCGGTTGTCACCTTCCCTGCTCCCACTCTTTATTTTGAAAATTAGGTAGTCTCATTAGGATTTTAGAATTTTCTAATAATCCAAAAAACAATATATCATGAATATTTTTAATTAATCCTCCCACTAGTTCATCGGTTCCAAATACCGTCTAATTAGTGTCACTATATTTACGATTTTCCGATTTTATGGATTTATTAAAATTCCTTGTGTAAACACTACACAATTAAAATTCACCAAGAACTTTATAATCCTAATACATTAGGACTTTATGAATTTTCTAATAATTCGAAAAACAATAAATAAAAAAATTTAAAGCTCCCACTAGTTTATCGGTTCCAAATACCGTCTAACTGGTGACACTATATTCATGATTTTCGAATTTATCAATTATTTAGAAATATTTCGTGTAAACATTACACAATGAAAATTCCCGTAGAATTTTATAGTCCTAATCTTGTCATGATAAAAATTTAGGATCTCAGAATTTATCCAATAATCGAAAACAATAAATCATGAAAAGCAATCATCAACTTATCGGTTCCAAATACCGTCTAGTTAGTGTCCTATTTTTCATGACTTTACAAATTTTCAGTCATTAAATCCTATTTATGTAGACACTACAAAAACAAAATTCTCAAAATATTTTAGATCCCAAAAACAAATTCACCGAGTAATTTTTATTTTTATCATGTGAATTTTGTATCCTGATAAAATTCCGTTTCCTTTAATTTATTATTAATCTAAATTAATTATCGTCTTCATACATGTCTAATTAATGCCAAAATAAATTTTATACATGTATGCATATGCTAGGAGTGGAATTCATGAATATGATGCATGACATGATTATTTCACATAAATAATCACATAAGAAAATAAATGCAAAAAATAAACCACTGAGATGGACCGTTGGTACCCCCGTATCTAATCTATAAAAGGAAAATTAAATAAATAAATAAACCCTACGTTTAAAGGATTTACTGGTCTCCAATTATTTCAGCCGCCACTGTGTATAATAATTTTCTGGTCCATTCTTTTAATAAAAAACCTTTCAGCCGAGTTGGTAAGCTCTTCTTCCTGCTACGTGTACCACGCTGGTTTGATTCCCTATAGCGTCCAGGGAGAATTGAACCCTAGACATGTTGATCTTCATCTACAGTCTTGACCATTACGTCACCAAGTTGCTTGTTGATGAACAACTTCGACTTTAAAAAAAAAAAAAAGAATAGAGCCGAAAAGAAACATGCTTTTCTAGGAAATTAAAATTGCAACAACTTACATAATTTTCTATACCCAGAAAAACGGGTTTACAATAGATCTAACGTTAAACAAGTACCAACCCCAATCCATCTCGTCAACCAAATCATTCAATCACGCATATAAATAATAAACATGTAAAAGATGCAATCTTTATTCAATTCAAGATGCAATATTTATTCAATTCCACTCCTATTAATTAATTATGCAATCAATATCACAAAATCGCTTTAACCTGGCTCCGCTACAATATGATGGATATACAGAAACCCGAATCTGATCCATAATTGGATCGTCAGAACTAATTCACAGCACCGATCGAGACACTTGATCATGCACAGCGGAAGCTACGAATTAAATTTTGTTTTTCGATTTTACCATGATATGATTCATATAATAATTAATTTACAATAAGGTTTGTAGATTTACCCCAACCGGAGAGAAGCTGCGATCTTCCGGATTGTATCTCCAAGCGGCGACTGGTGGACGTCGATCCTCGTAGTAGAACCTCCTCGAATATGCTCCAAGAAAAACCCTAGGTTTTTCTTTTCCTAATGACTAGAACGAGAAACTAATTTTTCTCTTCTTTTTTATTTGATGGTGGCGCCAATTTGTGATGTAATTCGTGTTAGGAGGAACTCTCTTTATATAGGAATATAACTGGTCAAGAGAGAGTTATCCTTTTCACACCACAATTACATATTTCCATAAGGAAAAGATATTTGCCATAAAATAAGAGATAATCTCCATAAATGAGATAATGATTATAAAATCAATCGCTTATTTTTCCATTAATTATCTAACAAATAAATAATTAATTAATTACACATGTGATATAATCTAGAAAAACTTCTTTTTCTAATTTTCTCACAAATATGTGGCGCCATATTGATTTTCTATTTTACATATTATTTAACAAATAAATAATATTACATATTCATTAAATAGACCACCTATTTAATTTATTCTCGAGGTTCCACAAAATGAGAAAACACTCGCGTGTTAGGAGCCAACCCGTGGACCATGGACCTATAACCATTAGCTACAATGAATTGAATAAAATATTCATCGAACAGAATATTTCTACTCAACATATTAATACCGGAATTACGCCACCATAAATCCGAAACTGAACTCTATCGATTATAGATATACTTATTCTCAAAAGTCGACTCAATAAGTGTCCATTGATATAATCATTACATATAGACCAACCCTCCATAAACTATCCGTAAAGAAGCGTGATTATTTCCGTAAACCTTCTTTAATACAACTTATCCTTATTTACCATCCACCCACTAGTGATCAATTAGTTCATAACCAATATGAACTTGGCCGATCGATCAGTTTCTAGGATGAACAAATAAGGGATTGTCTTTCTATTTCCCGCATGAAGGAATGGATTCCATATCTGTGAGACACACACTTCTCACTCATTCCTGATAGTGTCAACGTGAAAGTGATTCGGACTGCGCCTCTTAGCGATCCTTAACGAACACGTCAAACCCTATCTTGAAACAAGTAGGAGGATGCAATCACTTCAGGATTAAGGTTAATCCATAAACGATCATCATGTGATTTAATAAGATTTCTCAAACACGGAAGTATATGAGAAACACAGATTAAATCGGTCCAGTCCTATATGACTACATCATTTATAAATGCCCTACTTAGAAAACCAACATCGACGGTCCGGATAAGACGGTCACGCCATAAAGTGTTCTGGGTGCATTCATTGTGTTTTAATCAATAGACTCCATACGTTGATTAAGTTCACCACGGACTAACAGTTCAAGTGTATCACCATAAACCTAATCCTCATGTGTGACGCACACTAAGTTATATGGCTACATATGATACAACTAGGGGTTTTTCAGTAGTATATTACATACAAGCACGAAGCAAAAAATAAGATGAGAATATATCTATCATTTATTAATTATAAAAACAATTACAGAAATTGTGTTTCGGGCGCTACTTCCAACACCCTATTCTCCTATATTTCTTTGTCAATGCTACGGTAGTAGTAGATCATGAGAAGGATGCATTGGGTGCTCACACAATGAAAGAGGTAATTAGGGCTTTGGTGTATGTGTCCGATGTTCACAAAAATGAAATTTTGAGGTGAATATGAGTGGATGAGTTGGAATCCAAGCCAACTAATGAGCTAGGCTCTAACAACGGTGTTAATAGTTAAAATAGCCATGGATGTGGTGTTGGTCGTGGTCGTGGTCGTGGTCGTGTTCGTGTTCGTGTTCGTGGTCGTGGTCGTCGTCGTGGTCGTGGTTGCCGTGGTGTTGGGCTAAGCGACCTACATCTTTAAAAAACTATATATTTGTCAAAGTGTTTTGCACTCCTCTTTTGACCTACCACCAGGAGTCGCAATTAGTGGAACAATAGCAAATGTTGATGCAGAAGAGTATCTGATGATCTATTACCACCATAGAATGTTGCACGAGGCAACATAACCGGTATTCTATCCATTCTTCGCAATATTGTAAAAGGTTTATGTATAGTAGGAGAGCCCCAGCTGTTTCTTGCAAGGACACATGCTCATCTATAAATAAAGATTAGTGATAATGCATTATGAAACGCCTTTTTTTGCTGCACTATTTTTTTGAAGAAACATTCTTTTTCTACGAAGTAGATGGATCTAAGGCCCAAGAAGGACAGACACTTGGTTGATGATCATTTTCGCAAAATTTTCTCTTCTACTTTCATAGGTTTCTTAGAGTATAATTCCAATCTATGGTCTACAACCACCATCATTATCGCTTATGCATAGACGGATTAAAGCCCGCTTTGTAGACGGTGAATCACTACACGAGAAATTATATAATAACCATTGTAGTAATGTTGAACGAAGTGAATGTGTTATATTCATATATTATCTAACATTATTGAAATAATTGTGGTGTGTATAAATGAACGATAGTAAAAATGGATGAACACATGCATCTATTTGGTACAACCTTCATACGTATACTATGTTGATCATGAAATTTCTTCCGTAGTGATTCACCCTTTATGAACTGTGTTTTGATTTGTTCTTGCACTACATATAATGATAGTGGTCGGAGATCATATAATTGACTGAGTTGTTTAGATTCGATTAGGGGAAGAGGTTAATCGGTTGATTAATCCAGCGACTCTAGAGCGTTTATCTTGTTTTGGTCTGCTAAATCCTTAAAGGCGGACTATTGAATCGGGAAAAGGTACTAGGTTGTTGTATGGTGTCTAGTCCTATCTTAGGAGTTTGCACCCACAAATGAGTCGATATAAGTGTTAGGTTGGTTGGGTGGTCAAGCATATTCCCAAAATTATATTAGGGGGGCAAAAGTATTCAATTGGATCATGGTTTGGCTATGTTTCTCTCTTTATATCTCATTATCTTTAGTTTAACCGTCGTAGTAGTATAATTTAAACACGAACAACCCTTGATTAACCTAAATAAAAAAAATTACGAAAACAACATTGGTACTCAATTGATTCATCGTGGGATAGGACCTTTCTTTCCACTATAGTGCATCCAACCCGATACACTACCGGTTAAGGTTGGACGTCGATATTTTGATCATCAGGCTCCATGTTATCAACTAACATAAATTGTTCAAGCCATTTATAAAATTAAAACGGAATGTTGTGCACTGAGTATTATACATGTTTAATATTGTCCTTAAAGGCGGATTGTTGAACCGGGCAAAGGGTACTTGGTTGTTGAATGGCGTCTAGTACTGTCTTAGGAGTTTGCACCCACGAATGAGTCGATATAAGTGTTAGGTTGGTTGGTTGGTCAAGCACATTTCCAAACAATCGATTAGAGGGGCAAAAGTATTCAATTGGATCATGTTTTGGCTATGTTTCTCTCTTTATATCTCATTATCTTTAGTTTAACCACCGTAGTAGTATAATTTAAACACGAACAAACCTTGATTAACCTAAACTAAGTATGAAAATGACATTGGTGCTCGATTGATTCATCGTGGGATAGGACCTTTCTTTCCACTATAGTGCATCCGACCCAATACACTACCGGTTAAGGTTGGACATCGTTATTTTGATCATCAGGCTCCATGTTATCAACTAACATAAATTATTCAAGCCATTTATAAAATTAAAATGGAATGTTGTGCACAGAATATTATACATGTTTAATATTGTGTTACCCTATTTACTTTGATACTACCACGAAAATTGACACACAATAAACTGATTGTGATAATTATTTTTTCAGAAGTTGGTTATTGGTTTAGTGCCGTTCGGCATAGTCACAATAGGTTGTGTGTTGTGTCTGGGTCCATGATGGTAACAAATATGTGTCATTTTGTTTCGGTTCTACATGCCGGTGACAAAATCGTGTCATGAAGTTTCATAGTTTTCTATAATAAATCTTGAACATACCACAAAATCAATCTTGAGGGGTACATTCATTTGTCAGTGTCAACCCGAAGAATTTATTTCTTGTTTCGGGTTTGATTTCTAAAAAATCAACAAACACAACTTATTTCTTCTTTCGGATTTTGTATCTCTAGAAAATGAAAAAAAAATTACACGTGGCAAATGATTTGAACTTATTCACGTGGCACCTCTGCGATGGCTCAACATTAAGTGTAGAGTGAGAAAGGCTCTCAAAAGGGTCGGATGTCCCAGCAACTAAGCCAGAGTATCTTGGCTACTCTCCCCGGTCCCTCTAGATCGACCTCTACATAGGGTCGACCTCCAAGCAAGATAGGTACAAACACTATCCTGACCTCTGCAGGTCGTCCAATACTTGTTCAAACTTACTCGTGTCCTACCATACGGTCGGCCTAAGTCCCTTTCAGACCAAGCCTCTTATGCACACAAGAGTCCAAGCTGATGCATGCTCGGCTATCCACCCCGGCCCTTGTAGGTCGGCCAAAACACAGAAGGGTTCGGCTCGGGTCAGCTAAGTCGGCCAGAGTCGATCCTTAGTCGTTTTACCCATGTGCGTAATAAATAGATAATTATAGAAGGAATTCCGGGTCATAAAGGCTCCAATCTTTATCACTTAATACGAATATTCGAATATCACAATTATCTCTTAAAATCAAGGAGATCAAGTAGTCATAATCTTTTTCCTTAGGGAACACGCCAATCACCATGGACACGCCACACGCTAACTTTGGGGCACAAGCCCCTCTACATAAATGTCACTAAGGAACTACGAAGACTTGATTCCAATCCACGCATTGGATACGTAGGCAGCTTGATCACCATCAAGTGTAGTCTAAAACATCAACAACCACCCCCTCTCTTTCCATCGTTTATACAGACTATTTCTGGAATCGTCATCAACGTCAACCCGTATAATTTATTTCTTGTTTTAGATTTGATTTCTAACAAATCAACAAACACAATTTATTTCTTCTTTCAGATTTTGGATCTCTAGAATATGAAAAAAATATATAATAGGATTGAAATGGAAAACAAATTAAGGATGTATTTGAAAGGTTTTACTATCTACGGGGCACAAAAAAATTGATCCTAGCCAACCGGATTTCTTGAGAGGTATATTCATTTTGCGGGCGTCAAATTGTTGAATTTTTTTCTTGTTTTGGATTTCGATTTCTAAAAATACGGCAAGTATAACTTATTTCTTATTTCGCATTTTGTTAGCAAATGAACAAGTTGAACTTATTTCTTGTTTCGGACTAGTTTTCTCACAATCCAACAAATATAGAATATTCTTGTTTCAGAGTTTAAATTTAGAGCATATGAACAAATACATCGGGGTCCAAATGGAATACAAAGTAGAGTTGTATTTGAAAGATTCTAATATATAGTCCATCGGGGCCACAATCAATGGTAAGTATATCCCATTGAAGTGGAATATTTGTGTTTTAGACGTCTTGACACGATGAATATCATGTTGGAGAATTTTGAATAAAAAGTTAATAATGGAAGGAAAATCCAAATGGACATGTGACAAAGAGTTGTTTCGGTTCGGTAAAATGTTGCAACCCCATATGGGCTGCACCTGTTCGGTTGAATCATTTTTGAAAGGATGCAACCGATAGTGAAAAACGTCCATTCTCCTATAAAATCCTAGCATACAAATGAAAATTAATGGGGCTACAATTTTTCCATAAGAAAATTTTCCCATTCAAATGCCTAATTCTTGTGTAATTCATAGCATCCAGAAATACACTTTGCTTATTTTTCAAGTCAAGAAGAGTGACGAGGGTCGGATTAAGCCCTGCCACGTGTCACCAAAAGAAACCTTAGTCTTAAATGAAGATAGAGAAATAACTAATAAAGGCCAGGAGCCTCAAGTTTAACTGAGTGAACATGCCTAAACCCCAGGTGGGAGGTTAGCTCGGCTCTCCCCAACATACCTCTATAGGTTGGCTCGGTAAATGTGAGTGTCGAGAAGGATAACATTGGACGAGATGGCCTAGGGGGCTCGACGTAGGTCGGACAGAGTCTTCCTTGCCAATATTTATCACATGTGCGTAATATTATTAGAAAAACATTGAAAGAATCCTATGTCACAATGACTTTGATCCTAACATTTAAATATGTCTGTAATTATCCCTAACTCAATGGGATATACACGTAATAATCCTTAGGGATTAAGAATCAGAGTCCTTGTTGAACAATGAAAGGGATGAGACATCCCTTATATAAACAATTCCTAAGGAACTACGAGAGACTTGATTCCTGAACGAAAAATAGGATACGTAGGCAGCTTGGGAAAAACCCAGGCTCGGTCTAAAACACACACAAACACCATCCCCATTATTACTTTCTGTTGAATTGATCGTCACAAAATTATATAAGGCCCATATTTATTGGTAGATGATTTCAAGATCTTTATCGTGTTCATAACCATATACATGGCTATGAATACTAGAAATAAGACCCAAGATCAAAAAGCTCAAGGGGCTCAAACCACTCAGGCCTCCGTCCAAACTGCTGGTGGGGAGAAGGATGCAAACGCCACCACCAGTCAGCATCAAAATCGGCCTTTAGTGATTGAAATTGCAGATAGCCCAATGGTTTTGGCAAGAGATCGGCAACTTGGTCTTTTGAGCTGTGGAAGGAACGGAAAGTTTGTTGGCAGCAATTAATTCACGGACATGGTGGAAATAAATCTCGACATGCTTTGTACAGGCATGGAAAACCGTGTTACGCACAAGGTAGGTTGTGACAATTTTATCACTTCAAAGGATGAGAGGTCGGGAAAGTGGAACATGCATGTCAGCAAGGAGGCTGCAAAGCCATTGAACCTCGGCAGCCGTTTTACACACTAACACGGTCTTGTATTCAGCTTCAATGTTGCACTTGGAGATGGAAAGATGATGTTTGGAACGCTAGCTAATCAGATTCGGGCCGAGAAAATACAATACGCCCCCGCAGAGTGGCGGACATCAGGATCGGCAGCCCAATCGGAATTAGAATAGGCCCGGAGAGAAATATGAAAATGCCACCATTTTAATAACCCAAATTTTCCAACAGCAATTATGGTATAAATAACCTAAATTTTCAGACATACAAAGAAATTGTCTGGTGCAGATTGCTCATGATCATGCCATAGGAAGTGGTTATTAGCTTTTCAATTTTATGAGCGCATACATGTTCAACCGCAACAAAGGCGCAAAGTATACACAGTTCTACATTTAGAGAGCATATGGACATGGTAACTATTAGGATGACTTAGTGAAGTTTTGAAACAGATGCTTTGATGCTACAACATGAAAAAGCTTAAAGAACCTTATGGCGATATAACAAAACCGATAAATTAAGTATATTGGAAAGCTTATGATAAGGATAACCAAAGCGAAAGTTGGATTGACCATTGAATTTGTTTCTCGGCATAATTGAACACCAGTCATCCCTTATCTCTCACATATTTTTTTTCCAGAATTAGTCCCTTATCAATCAAAATATCTTTATGGTATGCCTTCGCCCACTCTTTTGCAATTTTCACTCATGGTTTCCTCATTTATAGGAAGTTGTTTAAACCCAACTCACAGATTTCTTTTCTGCCATTGCTTGGTTGTAAGTTTCTGATCTCTCAACCCTCTCAGCTGCTTCACATGCAATTAATATGTTTCTCCAGAAGCATTCTTTCATGATATTCTATTAGCCTTGAGTGTATCAAAAAAGGAAGAGTAATGACCAGAGACTTCCGGAATAGAGTAGTATAGAACGGTGCATTATAAGCCCCCTTTATAATCCCCAAAATGGATGTGTGTGATTTCATCTGCCTAATGAGGTTCAAGACTGTGTTTGTTGGGCTATTTATCACGGTGGTTTCATCAAGTATGTGCGCTATAAGCACTTTGTCGTCTCTGATGCATGTGTCTAGTTCTTCAAGTTTCCTATTTCTTATTTAAGGGATATAGCGTAAAACCATGACGTGGGAAATGAATCCCACCGGGCCTAGATGTGAGCCGTTGTATCAAATAAGGCCATTGGAAATCTATAATGTGTAGTCGCGAGGTAATGGAACAGAAAATGGTGGTCTTTTAAAAATAGGCATGTAGCAAGATAAAGCTGATAAGCTTTTTAATAGATGAATACCTGATATAGGAAAGCTAATAAGGTTATGGTAAATCTGTGTTCCTGAACCAACAAAACATCCTTCGTGACCATCCCCAAATTCTATGTTCCGTCCCTGTCTAGAGACGAATGTTGCCTTATGTTGGTCCCATGAAAAGGCTGCCACAAGTTTAAAGGGGGGTGAATAAACTTATCACTAAAAACTAGATCTTAAACAAATTAGGTTGAGTTTTAACTTGTGTGGAGTTAAGCTAACTTAGTTGAGTATAAATCAAACTAATTAGTGCTCAAACTTATTTAACAGGCAGCGGATAAATTAAAGCCTTTTGATTGTTCAGATGTTATTTTGTAAAGATGAATGCAGTGCTGTGTTGACTCAGTATCTAATGTTTTATGAGTTTTTGATCTGATGAGATATAAACTAGAATGCAGTAAATAAATGCGTAAAGTAAATAAGTAAATGAGACAGAGTTTATAGAGGTTTCAGGTGGTGTAATCCTGTCCGTCCTCTATTCTCTTGTGATGTTGGAGGAAATTCACTATGTTTCTGAGGTTTACAGTTACAAGAAGAAAAGTAAGTTTAAACAACGATTGTCCTTCACTAATCCCTAGCTTCTCAATCTTCGAGCCTTAGTCTTTAACAAGTGGAATTGCTGTTAAGCCAAGCTTGTGTTAGGTGTAGTGCCCGAAAGACAATTATCTAATTGTTTTATGACAGAATTAATAATACATCTTATTATATGCATGTATGCTTATAATTAAGACACTACTGAAAACCCTAAGTACCTCGTTTATGCAATCACATAACTCAATGTATGGCTATACACAAGAGGATTGAGTTAGTGAGATGTACTTAAAATTAACTTAGTCTATAGCGTTGATTAATCTGAGTACGGGACTCATGATTAATATGCTAATAATGCGCCCAGAACACTTTATGGTGTGACAGTCTTACCCGAACTGTCGATAATAGGGTACCTAGTGGGGCATTTATATATGATGATAATCATATAGGGCTGGACCGATTTGATTTGAGTTCTCGATATAATTCCTTGATCGAGAAGTCTTATCGAATCACAAGATGATCGTATATTGATTAATCTCAATCCTGAGGTGATCAGAGACAACTGCTTAGACTAGGGAAGAGTTTGATGTGTTACTAAGGATCACTTCGTAGTATGTGGTCCAACACTTCTCGTTGGCTCTATTCTGGAATGAATGAGCAGTCTGTGCTATCACAGATATGTAATCCATTCCTTCCCTCGGGAAGTAGACTGACAGTTCCTTTATTTGTTAATCCTAGAAACTAATCGATCTCGGGAGTTCATATTATATTAGTTATGAACTAATTGATCACTAGGGAGTCAATGGTATATAAGGATAATAGGTTTCGAGAAGGGTATACGGAGATATCCTGAATCGTAACGAACAGTGTATGGAAGATTTATCCGTATGTAATGATTATATCAGTGGACGCTTATCAACTCATGTTTGAGTGTAAGTTATCTATATTCGGCAGAGTTCAGTTTTGGGTTTATGGTGGTGTAATCCCGGAATTAATAGATTGAATATTATTGTTTGGTATGACGGATAATATAATTTAATTTATTGTAGCTACTGAATATGGGTCTATGGTCCCCGATGTGGCTCATAATATAGCATATAGGTTTTCTCGTCGTTTAACCTCAATTAATATTAAATAGTCGGATTGGACTGTTTAATAGATATGTGGATTAATTGTTTAGTTAGACTAGATAATTAAAGACATGAAAAAGATATTTTTCGTGGACTCGACCCAAATTTTTGTGTTGACTTTTTGACCAAATTGGTCAAGAAGAAAGTGGCGTGATGCTTGGTTGATTATCAAGAAATTTGTTTTCTTGATAATTATATGATACAAGTGATTAAATTATTTATTTGTTAAATAATTTAAGGAAAAGAAAATCTTTTATATATCCTTATTAATTTGGGAATATTCTAGATTTATCTTTTAAGGAAAATGATTATTTTAATTGATTTTGTATTAATTAAATAATCCTTTGAGGACTAGGATTACTCTCCTATATAAAGAGAGTTCTCACAAGCCTTATACAACATCACAAATTTCGAATTACTGAGAAGAATTTGGCTTTGATATTTTCGCCTAAATACTAGGGTTTCGAGTTGGGATAATCCTCGGGATTATTCCGGTAGCATATCGAGGAGGTAAAGCCGCTTGAATCACCATCCACTTGTTGTTGCTTGGAGATACACGTCGGAAGACGGTGGCTTCTCAATTCTTGGATCTTGTATCTCGGATTGTTCTTGGTGTTTATTCACAATAAACAGGTAAGCAATCTAAACCCCCTCGTAGGATTAGATCTATTGTTTTATGTGTTTTGGTTGTTAGATCTAGATCTTGTACTTTCCGCTGCGTAATCGGGTGGATCTATGATCCATCCGACGATATTACATCCTTACAAGTGGTATCAGAGCCTTTGATCTATCAATCAAAGTATGTGAATTTTAGATGCAGGACTGGAAATTGCCTGTTTAGATTGCATTGTTTTTTTTTTCGTTTTTAAAATTCGAAAATCATGATGATGAATGCTTTGATATGTTGTGGTTGAAGATATGGATTGGGGTTGGTATTGTTTACTCATTAGATCTATTGTAAACTCATATAAATTCGTTTATATGAGTATAGGAAATTTTGTAATTTTAGTTTCCTAGAAGTAGATTTGTTTTGTCTCTGTTTATTTTTTATTTATTCCCGGAGATTGAGCCGTTGAAACGACAATCCCTCCAGTCATAATGATTAAAAGTTGATGATCAAGGCCTAAAAATGTGGTGTCGATCGGAGTCCGTCTCGATATCAGATCGGTGCAATAAAGTTACTGTTGTAACAGAAAAGCACAGCAGCCGTAAAAACCCTAGTTGTGAGTTCGTCGAAATTATGGAAGAGTTTGGAACGTTGAAACATAGATCCAACTTTTCAGATTGACTACCATGGAGTTATGAAAAATCCCTAAAAATTTCAGGTCGATCGGGTCTTGTCTCGCTGCCCGATCGGCCCCGGGAATACACTGCTGTGCCGCATTTTTAAACAGATGCAGCAGTTGGATCGGCGGCTTACTGGGATCAATTGGGCCGTCAAAACTCAGATCCAACCGTCCTATTCAAGTAGGAGGAGTGAAGAACAGGTCCATAAAGTTTCGTGAGGATCAAAGTTCGTTTGGATGTCCGATCATCGACAAAACGCAGCAGCAGCAGATCAGAAAATTGTAAACCCTAGTCAGGGTTTGTTTATTTTTTTTAATAGGTTAGATACGGGGGTACCAACGATCCATGTCGGTGTTTAATTTTTCCGTATATATTTTTCATGTATGATCGAAATTATGTGATAGAAACCGGAAAATTGCCATGACATGCATCATATCATGAATCCACTCCAATGCATACATGTAGCTAGTTTATTTTGAATAAATTAGGCATGTATAACTCGTATAATTAGTTAAAAGTTTTTTAATTAATATGTGGTAGTTAATTAATTAAGTAACTAATTATTAAAACCGAGGAACCGGGTTTTGTCAATCGTTACGATTTTAGTGATGGATTCTCGGTGAATCCCACTTAGATAAATCGTTGAGTTTTCGGTGAACCCACCTTAAACAGAAACGAGATTGCGCTTTGGTTGATAATATAGAAATCGGAAAATCATTGTCGACGGGTTCGGAAATGGTCTAACCATGGTTGGGCGAGTTCAACTGAGCTACGGCTCGATTGACTCCCCTCCACGTGTGACGTTTGCACGGGGGTTCGACAAGACTTAGCATATCCGATAACTCTTCGGGCTAAACGGGGCTTCTCTTGCTGGATCCGACAGACAGTCACATATGTTCCAACGAATAAGACGGTGTAGGCTTGCCTACTTAACCGACCCTGTTCGGAGTACTTTGATTTATTGTTTCTTATTGTCAAGACCGAAACCGTAATTAGTAAACCCACCACTTTTTCAAAATATTGAGTGGGAGCGGGGAAGGCGGCAGCCGACCCCATGGCCTCTACTATAGGTGCAAGCACGTGAGCGAATTTTGACGCCTCGTGCCGCATTTATTTCGGCCCCCTTCGGATGGTGTTCACCGCTATCAAAATTCAAGGCTTGGTCTCCGAAAGGATAGGATTTCGGGTACTCGTCGGGTCACTGACCTGCCCCTCGTAGGCATACTCGGGGCGTACTCTGAGATCTGATATAGTAGGTCACACTCATTATGGATATTTTAAAAATATCTAGGCTAGAAAAAGGAAGGTAATCAATGATTAAGGTCCGGATGTCTGATTCCTGTGAGATGTTCGATTCTCGAAGCTTAATCATTGAGAGAGATTGTCTCAGTTTAACCGTCATAGTGCTAATATCGACCCTCTCGGACAATACTATGTGAGGTTAAATCCATGGAATGGGAGGATAGACTTTATATAAGTTTATTATTCCTAAAATAACAATCTAGTAGTGAAAATTTATTTTTTGAATATAACTTTCTGTCATGTTTATTTACAACTTTAATCTCTAGGCTACTAAACTGTTAGTAATAGGACTTCATTAAAAATGTGGAAAGTAACAAGTACGTTGTAATTATCAATAAATGCAGTTAATTTTCGGAAAAGATTTTCTCTTATGCCTTTAAAAACTTAAGTGACATAGTATAGGTATGTCATGGATGTCACTCGTGTTGAACGAGAGACGTCCACCCTTAGTTTGCAAAAGATGATATAGGACTATCAGACAAATTCATTTAGTGAATTTTAAAATTGTAATTACACAACAAATTTCTTAATTGAAAATTTGGAAAATCATATACATAAGGCGTTGCTAGTTAGACGGTATTTGGAACCAACAAACTAGTGGGAGCATTAGCCTTATGATTTGTTGTTTTCTGAATCATTAGAAACGTGTAATAGACTGCACAGGAGTTTCTCAATTTATTGGAAAAACAAGAACAAAGCATTGCTAGTTAGACAGTATTTGGAACTGATAAACTAGTGGGAGCTTAGTTCTAAGTAATTTTTTTTTTCTAATCTTGGAAAAATCATAAATACAAAGTGTTGCTAGTTAGACGGTATTTGGAACCGACAAACTACTGGGAGCTTTGCTCTTATGATTTGTCGATTAGAAAAATCGAATAATCCAACCCAGTAACACTATCATTAGACATCCCACAGTTCAAGAGTAGTGTCTACTCAAACGAACTGCTAGTTCAAGACTGTTTCCATTTAAGGAAAGTCGAGAATGGGAAAGAATGTTTATACGTGTTAGTCATCCAAACTAAGTAGTTTTAAGGCTAAACCGGAAAATTAATTGGAAATTAGAGGATAAGGAAAATGATTTCGGATCACTGACCAACGCATCCTTAGCAATTTTGTCAAAAGCTAAGTTCTTTGGAAGAACTAGGTAGCTTTGCATTAAACGATAAATAAAATATACAACGGGCAATTATTTGAGATAGACTAGTGGGAGTGATATAAGGAAATGAATCTCGGATTCAATTCTTGAGTATCACAGAAAATTCATTTTTTGTTTTCGGATTCGTTGGAACGAACGTATTCATTTTCAATAGGATAATTTGTTTGTCTTATTGACGATAAATATAACATTCGTAGCACGAACCCAAGACTCGGACTTTTGTTTGATAAAGTCAGAACCACTAAGAAATGCTGAATATATGTAACATATCTTAAACAATATAAACGCAAATGGTTTCCGTATTTAGATAAACACTTCTTTATATACTATTAATTAGTGCATATTCCTAACGACAAGATCTACAGACTGGCTTAGCGTGATTCCTATCTCCCAGTCAAAGGAACTCTGTCTCAAAGGAACAATGCCTATGTTTCCTTTCAATCGGGAAAAGGGTAATATATTTAAAGAAGTTACATAGCTTGTTCATACCGACCTTCGGGGTCATATGAAAGATACAAGCTAGTGGGTGCTTCTGAGTAGTGACATCTAGTCTGACAACTACTCAAAACTCCAATAAGTTTATCCAAAATATTTGGAGGAAATCTCTGATTTCACCAGAGATAGAGTATTCCATACTCAGAAATAAGTTATTGCGTAGTCTTCGGGATTGATGCTCGGCCTGCCTCCCATTGGAATGTTTTCACTAAGTGATACACCATAAATTTGCCTTACATAGTTATTGATGTGCTACGATACGCTGCTGAACTCATTTAAGATATTGGTTGCAAAATAACGGTTTACGTTGTAATGAAAACCGAGAAGTCTACCTAAAAGATGCCTATGCATTTGTGGATAAGTAGTGAATTCGGTTCACCCCACTTCCGTAAATATAGACATTTAGCATTTAGTGCTTGAAGGTAGGACTGGAAATTTTGCATACACGTTCATTCGTGAAATATCTTAATGCATTGAGTAAAGGTTGGTTATAAAACTTGTAAAATCAGATAATGACGGTTATACTGTCAAACTCAGTCTGATAGAGTCTATAAATAACAACCTTAGATCTTGAAGTATTTGTACTCAAGATGTTACTAATTGATTTGTTCTGTAAACATCCAACACCGGCAGTTGGTGATAACATTAATAAAAACTACTAAACTAGATCGGTATATCAATCCACCCCGAACGCAGTGGGAGTATGGTTTGTCCATTACCTATTGCAGGACCTTACGGTCTATAGGGTAGATTGATGACCTATAGTCCTTCGTGGGCTGTGTAGGATCCTGATCATATAGGTTGGTTTAAAAGCCATACCCTGTGAATTGAGTAATTTAAGGGTGATTCCCTAAAAGGTAGAGAGTTAACCAGACCGTGATCTCTCTTACCACTCAGTCTTGCTTGATTTCGTCAGAAAGCAGGAAATAGGGGTGATTCCCTAAGACTTCCTTGCCGAACAACGAGAATCTGAACTCATTCAGAACATAAGGGTTTTAGCTAAGAACAAATGACAGATTCGTTACAAAGCAGAAAATAGGGGTGATTACCTAAGACCTTTTTGCGAGACTAACGGTATCTTAATTTATTCAGAAAGAACCTTTGGCAGGATGCCTTCCATAGCTTAATCCTTTAGGGATTACAACAAACCTCTAGGTCATTTCAAAGTCATATATTTTAATATGTGGACTTGACCGGAATATTGATAAGTCTTTCGTAGACTGGGCATCAATATTAGTAAAGTAGAATGTAGATTAGTGTTTGTGAATGGTAACACTAAAACAGTTTGAAACAACATGGGTGCGTTATCTGAAGTTAGGGTCTGACATGCCATCGGGATTCATTCTAAAGGATTTGATACGCTCAAATTCTCGAGAATCGATCATTGGCAATCCCATCCATTCACCTGGTTAAGATATTCTTGCATTTATGCAACATTCAACGATGTAGTCTACCCTACCTCTCAGGAATGGTTATCTAAACCTACAGATGAATACGAAATGGGATGTTTAGTCAATCCTCAAGTCTCTTCGGGAGAATGAGGAATAATATGCTAGTATATTCAGGTGCAAACTAGAATATAAGTGATAACACTGATTTTGACTTTAGGTCGGATTAAGGATGATCGCTAAGTCGATCTTTTCCTAAGTGTTGACTCAAAGGCATATTGAAAGTGTACCACCGGATTAGATGGAAAGGCGACGTTTCGATCCCAAAGATTGACTCAAGCCGCCAACTTACCTGATCAATGTACCAAGTCACATGCTATTCGGATTCTAAGTACGCGCCGGGTCACTGATCTACCCAGCGGCGGCACACTCCGGTCGTGCTTGGAAGGATGAATTACTAAGATGCGCTTGGAGGGTATGATTCTTGGGGATATGTCTCACTTGTTTTGAGCAAGTGGGAGAATGTTGTAGATATATATATATATATATATATATATATATATATATATATAATGGGTGTGCTAAAAAACAATTAATCCACTACCGAAAGACAATTGTTAGGTGTAGTGCCCGAAAGACAATTATCTAATTGTTTTAGGATAGAATTAATAATTCATCTTATTATATGCATGTATGCTTATAATTAAGACACTACGAAAACCTTAAGTACCTCATTTATGTAATCACATAACTCAGTGTATGGCTATACACAAGAGGATTGAGTTAGTGAGAAGTACTTAAAATTAACTTAGTCCGTAGCGTTGATTAATCTGAGTACGGGTCTCATGATTAATATGCTAATAATGCGCCCATAACACTTTACGGTGTGACAGTCTTATCCGGACTGTCGGTAATAAGGTACCTAGTGGGGCATTTATATATGATGATAATCATATATGGCTGGACCGATTTGATTTGAGTTCTCGATATAATTCCGTGATCGAGAAGTCTTATCAAATCACAAGATGATCATATATGGATTAATCTCAATCCCGAGGTGATCACAGACAACGCTTAGACTAGGGTAGAGTTTGATGTGTTAGTAAGGATCACGTCGTAGTATGTGGTCCAACACATCTCGTTGGCTCTATTCTGGAATGAGTGAGTAGCCTGTGCTATCACAGATATGTAATCCATTCCTTCCCTCGGGAAGTAGACAGACAGTTCCTTTATTTGTTAATCCTAGAAACTGATCGATCCTGAGAGTTCATATTATATTAGTTCTGAACTAATTGATCACTAGGGGGTTAATGGTAAATAAGGATAAGAGGTTTTGAGAAGGGTTTACGGAGATATCCCGAATCGTAACGAACAATCTATGGAGGATTTATCCGTATGTAATGATTATATCAGTGGACGCTTATCAACACATGGTTGAGTGTAAGTTATCTATATTCGGCAGAGTTCAGTTTTGGGTTTATGGTGGTGTAATCCCGGAATTAATAGATTGAATATTATTGTTCGGTCTGACGGATAATATTATTTAATTTATTGTAGCTACTGAATATGGGTCCATGGTCCCCGACGTGGCTCCTAATATAGCATATAGGTTTTCTCGTCGTTTCACCTCAATTAATATTAAATAGTTGGATTAGACTGTTTAATAGATATGTGGATTAATTGTTTAGTTGTACTAGATAATTAAATACATGGAAAATATATTTTTCATGGACTCGACCCAAATTAATGTGTTCACTTCTTGACCTAATTGGTCAAGAAGAAAGTGGCGTGTGATGCTTGGTTGATTATCAATAAATTTGTTTTCTTGATAATTATATGATACAAGTGATTAAATTATTTATTTGTTAAATAGTTTAAGGAAAAGAAAATCTTTTATATATCCTTATTAATTTGGGAATATTCTAGATTTATCTTTTAAGGAAAATGGTTATTTTAATTGATTTTGTAATAATTAAATAATCCTTGGAGGACAAGAATTACTCTCCTATATAAAGAGAGTTCTCCCAAGCCTTATACAACATCACAAATTTCGAAATTATTGAGAAGTATTACGCTTTGATATTTCGGCCTAAATACTAGGGTTTCGAGTTGGGATAATCCTCGGGATAATTCCGGTAGCATATCGAGGAGGTTAAGCGGCTTGAATCACCATCCACTTGTGTTGCTTGGAGATACACGTCGGAAGACGGTGGCTTCTCAATTCTTGGTTCTTGGATCTCGGATTGTTCTTGGTGTTTATTAACAATAAACAGGTAAGCAATCTAAACCCCCTCGTAGGATTAGATCTATTTTTTATGTGTTTTGTTTGTTAGATCTAGATCTTTTACTTTCCGTTGCGTAATCGTGATCCATCCGACGATATTACATCCTTACAGCTTTCTTCACTGGTCCCTAAAGGGTTGTATTGCCTCTTCTGCAGCTCATCACAAACACAGTCTTCCTGACTGCTCCTCAACTGTTCTTCACACCTTCTTGGTGTTTCACGGTCTAGAACCTTTGATAAAATCAAAGTTGATACTTGAGTCAATAACTATGATTCAACTTGTGATATGAGCTTCTTCTTCTTGATGTATATGATTTTAAGCTCTGATTTTTTCATGTTTAAAGCTTGATGTTTCTTGGACTACTTGTGAACACTTTGAAGATATATTTTTCTTGATTTTGCAATATAGAATAAAGCAGGAGTTCTTTTGAATTCACTTTCCCCATTACTTCTTGATATGTTTTTCCTTAGAACTCCGCACTTCTTCTTGATTTAGAAGTTGTCTATTTTTAGGGGTATTCCAACGTTCATCTTATTTGAATTTGAATTCTTTTATGCGTTGGTGGTCCTACTATTATATTTAATGTATGTGTCCTTTCTGACAATTCTTCATCCAATTGTATTGATTGCTTTATAACAGATAGATTTTTTTTTCAGTTCGAGTGACTTCAGCTTGAAACTGAGCCTTTGGGGTCTTGTCTTTTTCCAACTGGTATAATTGAGTGTATCAGTTTGAAGATCATTAACTGAGTCTTTACTCTCATTCAAAACCCATTACTCATTCTTCGTCTGATTTTATATTGATTTAATCAGAGTACACCATATCTCATAGGTCGACCAAGATATCATTGTCTTTATGTATCTCAGGTCTTCATACAAGATTCATAAAGTCAGTTCAGGTCATCACAGACTTCCCTGACTTCTAACATTATAGTCTTGGCTTTAACTCTTCATAAACTGAGTTTGGACCCTCAGTTCTTCAATCTTTAAAAACTGAGTCTGTGTCCCTCAGTCTTCTAAACTGAGTTTGTTCCCTCATCCTTCAGCTTCTTGATAAGCCAACTAAGTCTGTGTCCCTCAACGAACATACCTTCTTCAGTTTCTGTAGGTGTGCTATGTTTCTCTTCTAGAGTCTGTTTCTCCAACCGACTGCTTTTCAAATGTAAACTCATCATGTCAGTTCCTCATCTTTAATTTATTCATCAAATCAGTTCCTCGGTATCTCAGTTCAAAACCTTAAACTATTACAGTGCTTGTCTGATTTACCTATACAAATATCAGACTCTATTAAAACTTATACACTCATTTCTAGACATCTTTTATCTTTGCACTATAACAGCTAGTTATGACACTTCATCAATGGAGTTTAAATTAACAACTGAATAAGTGATGAATCATCATCAAAACATAAATTTTATTTCCAACAATTTCCCCCTTTTTGATGATGCCAATACAAAGATAATAAACACATAGAACTGAGAAACTGACACTTTATTGATGATAGATTGAGTTACAGGATAGAAGGTATTAAAGTACAACATATGAAAAGAAACTAATTTTCAGCTTCTTTTCCTTTCCCTTTGTCAGTTTCTCCAATTTTCTTGTCAAATTTCTCAGCTGCTTCTCTAATTACATGATTTGTTGGGCTTCCTTCAATTCCATTGATGATGGCCCAGATTTGCCAAGATGTAGTCATGTTATGTTTTCCGAAGAACTTCTTATTGAATAAGATATTAAATTTCAGCACGATCTTCTTCAAGTTTTCATCAGTTGTTGATTTCTCCAGTACATCCTTGACAGTTCCCAAATCAACTTTTCCAGCATTCTTCTCAATAATTTCCATTTTCTTCCCCTCTGATCAGTTTGTTCCAGTAATGAACAAGGACTTTCTTCATTGTCAGGAGGATCTCTAAGGATTGTTCTCTAGTCTCATCTTCCTTGATAGGTAGATCTTTGAACATACTGTATAGCTGTGAATCCAATCATAGTCTCTTTTCAGTGGGTTCAGAGAATTTTTCAATCAGCTTCATTTCTTCATCATTCGTGTCCACTTTGTCTCTTTTTAGTTCAATGAGTATCTCATCAATGCTTCCCAGTACTCCTGATATATCATCAACATTTTCTTTAAAGATAGCCTCACTTTCCCCCTTATTGGCATCATTATATTGGATCAAACTTCTGATAAAGTTATTTAGGTGATGTTGATTAGATGCCAATATAGTCTGTGCAATGACTGAGTCCTTCATGGTATTCTCTAGTAAAAGCATTCTATCATGTACAACAGTGACCACATTCTTGAGCCTTTCCTGAGTTTCAGTTTTCCTTGATGCGGATTCAATGGTGGTTATTCTGATTTTGATCAAAGTGTCATGACAAACCTTTTTGACAATATTTAATCTCTTTACCATTTTAGTTCTTTTAGTTTTGTTTTCCTCCATAGACTTCAGAACTTTTACAAAGATGTCCATATCTTCATTTTGTATCTTCAGAAGCTCATTGTAATTGTACTTAATGATCTCAGCTTGTGTTGGCATATCTTTCTTAGCTTAAGCTTTCTTGTTGTCAGATTTCTCATTCTATTTTTCTGACTTCTTCTCAGTTTTGGCTTCCTCGATTTCAAATGTTTTCTCAGCTTCCACTTGAGGGTTATTTCCAACAATCTCTGTTTTTTTCTTCACAGATTCAAATTATTCAAGCAACTTTCCTTTGGATGGTGTAGAAATGATTTCTTTCAGCTTCTCCATGTACTCCTCAGACTTTCTTTGTTCCTAAGATTTTCTCCTCATTTCGTCCAAAGTAGAAGAATCAGCTTCTCTTACTGGTGACAATTTACATCAAACTCATCATCAGTTTCCTCTCTGGCTTGATCAGTCTCAACTTTTTCAATTTCTAGTACTTCTCTATCAATAGGTGATTGATAACTTTATGGATCTTCGTCTGTTTCTAATTCAGACTGGGTTTCAGAGTCTGAATCACCACTTTCTTCAGAACTATCTTCTTCAGATTTTCATTCAACAGCTTTACTTGACTCTTTTATTTGGAGGGAGGCCAGGATCCCTTTTTGTAGGTCAGGATCTCCTTGTGAATCATCATCATTCTTCTATGATTTTGAAGCTTCTTGATCGCGATAATCACAACTACACTAGCAAGCAGACTAGGTCAGCCGTAGTATAGCTCAATTCGTGAGCAAGGTCGATCCCACGGGGACTTATTCGATAATTATGCAAAGTTAATTACAAAGTTCAAGATTACAAAGGGTTGTGGTCTTTGACCAAAATAAACACGTAAAATAAAATAAAGATTAGGGTTATCAAATCCTGACGAGTTTTAACCACGTTTAAGAAAGTAGATCGAATCGAACTAGTTAATTATTTCCTAATCGTTTTCTATATTGATTCATACACTTTATCATTAATGTTCCAAGAATCGAGTCAAATATTAGTTTATTTCCCTAAAGTGGTTCATAGATCGTGCGCAGACTCTAGAACCCTATCAATAGCTAAACATCTACCGTGCACGGGCTTGAACAA
Source organism: Gentiana straminea (assembly GCA_036785695.1). NCBI lineage: Eukaryota > Viridiplantae > Streptophyta > Magnoliopsida > Gentianales > Gentianaceae > Gentiana > Gentiana straminea. The sequence goes on along the minus strand of JAVUPR010000224.1, from coordinate 3,237,622 downwards.
TGTTAACTAAACACAAATTAACAACTAGGAAATACCGATAATAAATACCACAAACCTCGCTACGTAACCACCGTGCATGGGCTAGTTAACTAATAAGGATCTAATCGTTTCTTGTCCAATTACCATCTTCAACCTTAGTTCCTTCGAAAGTAATTTATGAAAACATGTAAAGAGTTGATCAAGTTCTAAACATGTAAGTTAAAACGAAACAATAGAAATAATCAAGACAATTCGTATCGGGGAAACTAAATGGTTAAGGCTTTTCTCCAATATAGATCTCTTCCAAAACAAAGTCTTTTCCCCGAGACCGGGTGTTTCTCGTGTATGAATCAATGTAAATCACGATTAGCTGCAAATTAACATCCTTCAGTTCGATCTACAAATAATTTAACCTAACATGCTTGTACCAAAGATAATAATCACAAATTCATACAACATAGAAGAAATAATCGACATGATTACCTAGAAACACGAGATCAATCTTCTAGTTATTTCCTCCGCAATGAATCACCAATTATATGAACATGAAAAGGCTAAACTACTCTCAAATAACGAAGAAAACAAGAACTTTTATTGATAATACTTTAAGTAAATTGTATGCTCTGAAAATCGTCTATAAACTGCAGAAATACATCATATTTATAATAAATTAACCGACCTAGGACTTATAAGGGTAAATACGGAAGTTTTGGGGTTAAGTCGGCTAGCTTAACCGACAATGTCCTTCGGTTTAGTGTCTGGGCTGATCCAGGACATGTCCAGACAAGTCGTGGGCTTGTGATGGGCATGTCCATGTCACATGGATCGCTTTACCGAGCATACTCCTCGGTTCAGCATGCTGGTTGTCCTGTGGGCTTGTCTAGAATGTGTCCTGAGTGATCCTGAGCATTCCGTCGGCACCTGGGTCGCATTACCGAGTAGCATTCTCTGTTCAGCATCCAAGGCTCTTCCTGGGCTTGTCCTGGGCATGTTTGGGGCATCCTGGACTGGTTCTCGGGCTTGTCTTGGGTATGTCTGGGCTTGTCCTACGCTTGTCCTGGGCTTGTCCTGGACATGTCCAACAGCTCGACTTGGTTCTCCTCTAGTTCAATCTTGATTTTTCTACATGTTTTGGCTCAAATCCTCTTCGGCTCAGATTATTTCTACGAGGAACCATAAAATGTGTAGTAATATAATTCGATATAGAAATAAGATACAAATACAAAATAATCACGATATAAGCTCATACGTAACTTCCATTTAAATTAAGCACTTTTATTTATAGTTTATCATGAATTAATCTTGTTTAAGTCCAATTTCGGGAGTAAATTGATATTGAGAATGTCTTAAAGTTGATTCGCATCAACTACCCCCACTTAATCTTTGATCATCCCGAGGAAACTTCACATTGAAACGTACTTCCCAAAATGTCCTACACACGGAATAATACCTACTAAAATCAAGATACAATTGTAAGAAGTGAATCAACTTCAATCCATAAGCAAGTCATTAAGCATCCCTAACTCGTCATGTCGTTGTGATTCATAAAAAGATTCTTATTTTACAAGCATCATGTCTCAACTTATCTCCCAAAGGACACGGTCTTTGTTGGTCCCTTGGAAAGGGTAACACAAATTTAGAGGGATTTGAATAAACTTGTCCCTAAAAACTGAATCTTAAACAGATTAAGTTAAGATTAAACTTGTGTGGAGTTAAGCTAACTTAGCTGGGTATAAGTCAAGACTGACTTATCCTTAACTGAGTTAACTGGCAGCGGATTAAGTTAAGCCTTAAAATAAAACTAGAGTTTATCAGTTTGTCTAGATGAAATGCAGTGATGTGCTGACTCAGTTTCTTATGTTTGCTGATTGTGATCTGGTGCAATATAAACTTAGATGCAGTAATTAAATACGTAGAGTAAATAAGTAAGTGAGACATAAATTATAGAGGTTCCAGGTGGTGTAATCCTGTCACTCCTCTCTTCCCCCGTGATGTAGGAGGCCAAATTCACTATGTTCTTGAGGTTTACAGTTACAACACACAATGTAAATTTAAACACTGATTGTCCTTCACTAATCCCTAGCTTAACAATCTTCCAGCTTCAGTCTTCAACAGGTAGAATTGACGTTTGAACTAAGCTTGCTACACTGGTCCTTGAAGGGTAGGATTGCCTGTTCACCACTGATGGGAACCAACTTTACAGTACATTTTTATACAGTTTAGCCCACGATTATCACATTTCTGGCATGTCCCGGGTGAGTTTAGACCCTATTTTAAGTATGAAAAGAGGTTTTATTGCACGGCGAGTGACTGTCGGTTTTCCGTAAACTCGACCTTATTTTAGCCTTTTATACTCGTTTTCCCGAGTGCCTGTAGTTGCGGGGTTACGCGTTTGCTTGTTGTTTTCATATGGATGCAGGACTAGGGTGTCTCGAGAGCCCGGAAGACAAGAATTATTGAGGTTGGACGTGTCCGGGGCAAGAAAAGAGTGAAAAACGAAGGAAAAAGTGAAGTCACAGCTCGGACGGGCGTTCGCATCCATGGACGGGCGTCCAGGATCTGTGGACGGGCGTCCAGTAAATGTGGACGGGCGTCCAAGTCTATCAGGATAGAGGGATTTTCAGATGGACGGGACTCCAGACGGGCGTTTGGTGAAGCTCAGCCCGATCCAAAAAGCTCAAATAAGGCGGACGGGCGTCCAAGCAAGCAAATGCCCGTCCACTCAAGAACAACCCAGTCGGACGGGCGTCCAGGCATCTGGACGGGCGTCCACACATCCAGTCTATATAAAGCTGCTTCATTTCATCGCAGCCGCAACCAGAAACGAGGGGAGTAGGTTTTATGCGATTTTGGGCGATTTTCTTCATCTTTAGGAGTTAGAATTAGTGCTACATATCATTAGAATCGTCTTTCGATCCCCTCTTTGATTTTCTAACTTAGAACTTCGATCTATAACATTTCAAGTGACAAGATTTGTTCTTTTGGAGCTCGAATTTGGTAGTTCTTCAAGTAATCAAAATGGGTATGTTCTTTTGTTGTGCTATTGTTGTTGTGATGTTGTTCTCCCGTTTTTATTGTTTAGATTCGATTATGAGTAGCTAGATTCTTTGTATGGTTGAACTATGTGAAGGCGGGTGAAACGCCGTTAGATTGATGAACCGGGAGGTAGTGTAGCGCGTAATTTAACGTTCTAATCGATAATCCGTACCTCAAAACTTGTTTGAATCGTTTTTGAGCTAGATTGATCACCTAGTTCACCATTGCACACACTTATCTTATAAATGTATGTTGCGGCAACGTGTGGGAACGAGGTTTCGGGACCGTAGAAGTTTTGGGCTTGAAAGGTAGTTTGACACCTACCCGTGTACTAGATTGACGCCCTAGTCATTAAGTCCAGTTCCAATACGGGGTTTGTCCTAAGAGTTGTCGTTAGACGGTGAAATAAGGTAAGGTACACTCCCGGGGTAATCTGTTTAAGGGTAAAGTAATCCGTTGGATCGTAGTTCGGCCATACCTCGTTTAATTGTTTAGAATTCCGAATAGTGTAATCTTTCTTTTACGCAATAGTATAACTTCACACCTATCTGTTTGACCTAAACTGAGTGCTAAGTCAATTGTGGTATTCAAGCACCAATCTCTGTGGGTTCGACCTCGGACTCCTCAAGCACTATCCTACAATCGACCCGGTCCACTGCCGGTTAGAAAGTAGATTTTGCTAAGGTTTTGAGTTTTTACTTGATCGACCGGACCGTAGAAAATCCGCTTATCAAGTTGGCGCCGTTGCCGGGGATTGGTAACGCTTTGATATCACAAAAGTTGACCGAAAGCTTGGGCTTAGGTCGTTTTTCTTTTATTGTTTTCTTGTTGTTTGATTTGACTTGCAGTGTATGACCCGGAGTTCTGGGACTCCTCTAGAGCCTTTTTTCCCGGAGATTGATAGGCACGCAAGCCAATTGAGGAAAATATCGTCTTCCTCGGCTTCAGACACCGTGGACGGACAAGAAGCTTCGGATTCTTCTTCAGAGGAAGAAGGTATGACGACCAGCGGAGGAGATAGGTTGAATGGTGATGATACATCTCAAGTTGGAGGATTGGGCCATCTAAACACCCCTCCTCCACGTGAAATAAATCCTCATTTGGTTGCAAGGACAGATGGGAGGAATTTTTTCGATCCCGCTTTGGAAGGGAATGTACAACTCCAACAACAAGCACTGGGTCAGGACAATCAGCAGTTACTTCAGTTGGTTCAACAATTAGCGGCACAGAATCAGTTTCTTCAAGCTAATCAGAATAACCCGAATCAACAGCAATAGAATGACCCACCTGCCAATCAAGGGTTTGTTTCAGCGAGAGATTATGTGGTTACTCCATACCAAGGGACTGGCCACAACCCAATCAGAATTCCCGCTGTCCATGCTAACAACATGGAACCAAAGCAAAATGTTATAAATCTTATCAGTGAGAATGCGGTTTTCTATGGGCAAAGGAATGAGGATCCTAATGAGTTTTTGGACAATTACCTACAAAAATCTCGACATTGAAGTATAATGGAGTGACCGAGGAGGCACTCAAGTTGATGATGTTTCAGTTTGCTTTGAGAGGGGGTGCAAAAACATGGTTTAACACCTTACCGAATGGCTCCCTATCTACTTGGGCGGAGGTGGTCGATGTTTTTCTGAAATAGTATTTTCCTCCAGCAAAGATTGAAGATTTGAAGCGTGAAATTCATAACTTTAGTGGGAGAAAAGGAGAGACTATGAAAGAGACAGTTGAGAGGTTCAGAGCTTTGATGAAAAAGTGCCCTCCCCACAATTTGAGTACGGTTGAACAAGTCATAAAAATCTATCGAGCCTTGCATAAATCGGATAGAAATCTTTTGGATGCGGCAAGTGGAAAGGGTTTGACAAGGATTGATCCCGAGTTGGCTATGCAACATATTAATGATGCAATTGAAAGGGATGATGAATGGGTTTCAAGTTTAGGGACAGACAACCCGAATGAGTCTCAACAAACTGTCAAGGCACTTGAAGAACAGTTGGACAAAGAGACAGCTGCACACAATGAGTTGTTGGCACTGCAAACCAAAGTGAAGAATATGGAAGATGCATTACAGGTTTGTCAGTTATGTGGAGGTAATCATTCGGCTCAGTTTTGTTCGAATCCGATTAGGTCGGCGTACCCTCAACAGTTACCTCGACAGACACCACAGCCGGTCCCACAGCCGATTCCTCAACAACCTATAGCAAGTGTGTCTCAGCCACAACCAGTTGCAGTGGTGGAAGAGTTGGTAGCCGCACTCAATAGATTGGGAGTGGGAAGCTCCAGTGGTATTAGTCAACAAAGTCCCGGGAAGAACCCTCAGTTTGGGACGGCAGAGTTTTGGTGGGCCAGCGAATCCAAACAATCAGTGGGGTAATAATCCAAGCTCGCAGGCCCCACCATACTATCAAGATTTTGAATCATCAATGGGACTTGGCATGGAAGAGGAGATGCAACCGAATGATGTGAATTACATTGGAAATAATTCTGGAGGGAATTGGAATCAGGGCAACAACAACCAAGGAAGGCTGGAATCACAACAATTCGGGAATAATGGGAGGAACCGAAATTTTGGGAATTCATGGAATAACAACCAAAGAAGGCCAAAATTGGAACCAAGGAAATCAAGGTGGCCAAGGGAATTGGGACCGAGGCAACCGAGGGTGGAACCAAAATAATCAAGGCCAAGGCAACCGAGGTTGGAATCAGAATAGAGAGCAAGGGAACCCTCAGAATTTCCAAGGTGGTTGGAGAGAGAATAATCAAGGTAGTTGGGGTCGACAACATCAAAACTTCGACAACCAAGGTTATGAAAGCCAAAATCAAAATTCAAGTAACCAGAGTTGGGGTCAGAGTCGACAAGGCCAATGGGGCAATAATCAGAATAGAGATAATGGAAGTCGAGAGCAAGGGCAACAAGGCAGCAACCAACAGAATACTCAACAAGCCGGAAATCAAAATTCTGAGACTTATCAACATCCGAATGCCCATAAGCAAAATAGCTCCTATAATCAACAAGGGGGTAGTCTGGGAAGTCAAAGGAAGACTTCGGAAGAAGGTCTTGATCGCCTGAACAAGCTTGTGATTGAACAGAGAGCGGCCATACGGAATTTGGAGATTCGGATGGGTCGATTGACCGAGAATAGATCTCAACTCGCCTTTGAGTACGGGGGCTACCTAGTAACACGGAGAGGAACCCCAAGGAATCTAAAGATGTTTGTGCGGTAGTCACCCGGAGTGGTAAAGAAACGGGTCAACAAGGTCGAGAACTTGAGAAGATGATGCCAAACTCCGAGAAAGAGAAATTTTGTGATTACAAAGGGCCGTTGGGTGAGCAAGAAAGTTTTGATGAGGATGTTGAAAAAAGGGCTGAAAAAGAGAGAATCTCGAGGTTGGAAAGGGAAGTGGAAGAATACAAGCGAAAGTGGGAAGAAGCGTTGAGGCCAAAGTCGGATACGATAATCATTGATGTGAAGGAAGAAGAGCCATCGCCAACACTCGGGCCTAAAGGTAGTAAAGGTAAAATTCCCCCTCCTCCCCCGGGTTTTGATGTGACCACTTTACCATTTCCTCCCAAAACAACTAAAAAGGAGGTCTTGACCCAAAGTCAAGCCAAATTTTTAGAAATGTTGAGGAAATTTGAAGTGACCATGCCAATGTTGGATATCATTGCTAACATCCCATCATATTTCAAATTTTTAAAGAATATGCTTTCAAGTAAAGAGAAAATGGAACAGATGGTCCAGTTGAGTTATGAATGCTCCGCCATTTTTGAGAATAAAATCCCTCCCAAAATTCAAGATAGGGGCAGTTTTACTATCCCGATAACCATAGGAGAGACTGTTTTCAAAAATGTGCTTTGTGATTTGGGGGCATCGGTTAGTTTGATGCCAAAGTCAATTTATGATAAGTTGGGCCTAGGGAGATTAGAACCAACGGGCATGACTTTGCAAATGGCGGATAGGTCAGTCAGGACACCGCTAGGGGTAGCCGAGGATGTGTTGGTTCAAGTTGATAAATCTGTGTTTCCGGTTGATTTCGTGGTTCTTGATATGGACACTGATTCTAAGACACCTCTTTTGTTAGGTCGGCCTTTCCTAAATACTGGGGAGACCTTGATAGACGTTAAGAGGGGGGATATAATTTTAAGAGTTGGTCAAGATAGTGTCAAGATTAATGTGTACAAAACCATAAAACACCCCGAGAATGAGATGAACGATTGTATTTCGATAGATGTCATCCACCCGTGTGTTTTGGAGAATGTGAATTTGCAGGGGCACAAGGAGCCATTGGAGAAATGTTTGATGAAATCATGCAAGGTGACTGACGACAGCCGGGTGATGCGAGTTTATGCCATGCATCTCGAGGCGGGAGAGTTCATGGAAGCTAGCTGGACTAAGAAACTAGATCTCGGTTCGCCAGAGGATATGCCAAAACCATCCATTGAGGAACCACCGACGGATTTGGAGTTGAAACCGCATCCTCAACACCTCAAATATGTTTTTCTTGAAGGTAGTGATTTACTTCCAGTTATTATATCTGCTTCACTAACAGCCGTGCAGGAAGTAAAGCTAGTTCAAGTCTTGAAGAAGAGGAAACGAGCTTTTGGATGGAAAATGGTGGATATCAAGGGGATTAGTGCCGACATATGTAAGCACAAAATCATCCTCGAGGATGGGGCGAGACCGAGGCGTCAACCGCAAAGGAGACTGAACCCGCATTTATTGGAAGTGGTAAGAAAGGAAGTGGTGAAGATGTTGACGTTGGGCATCATCTACCCCATCTCGGATAGTGAGTGGGTGAGTCCCACACAGGTGGTACCTAAGAAGGGCGGCATTACGGTGCTAACAAATGAGCAAGGTGAGTCTTTTCTCGTACGCCCCTTATTCGGTCATCGAGTCTGCATTGATTTTCGCATGTTGAATGAAAAGACTTGGAAGGATCATTTCCCACTCCCGTTTGTTGATCAAGAATTAGATAAGCTTGCTGGTCATGCATTTTATTGTTTTCTTGATGGATTTAGTGGTTATTATCAGATTCACATTGATGTCAATGACCAAGAAAAGACCACGTTTACTTGTCCCTATGGCACCTTTGCATTTCGAAGAATGCCTTTCGGGTTGTGTAACGCACCCGCGACATTTCAGAGATGCATGCTTGCCATTTTTGCTGATTTAATTGATAAGTGTATGGCTGTGTTTATGGATGATTTTACAGTCTTTGGGGACAGTTTTGATGCATGCTTGACTAATATAGATAGGGTGCTCGCTAGGTGCGAGGAGACCGATTTGATTTTGAACTGGGGAGAAGTGTCATTTTATGGTGACTGAGGGAATTGTCCTAGGTCATAAGGTCTCACCTGAGGGGATAGAGGTTGATAGGGCTAAGGTAGATGCTATTTCTAGGTTGCCTATGCCTACTAATTTGAAATCGTTAAGATCTTTCTTGGGACATGCGGGGTTTTATCGTAGATTTATCCCTAAGTTTGCCCAAAAGGCTACACCTCTTACCTCTAGATTGAAGAAGGGAGTAAATGTGACTTTTGATGATGAGTGTGTGGAAGCGTTCGAGGAGCTTAAGAGGCTTTTGACTGAGGCTCCTATTTTGATAGCTCCAAATTGGGAGCAAGAGTTTGAGGTTATGTGCGATGCTAGCGACTTGACAGTAGGAGCGGTGTTAGGATAAAAAGTGGATAAGTTGTTTCGACCGATTTATTATGCCAGTCACACCTTGAATCCGGCCCAACAGAACTACACTACGACTGAGAAAGAATTGTTGGCGGTAGTTTTTGCTTTCGACAAGTTTAGATCCTATCTGGTGGGGTCTAAAGTGATTGTCCATACGGACCATTCCGCATTGCAATATTTGTTCGCTAAGAAGGATGCGAAACCGCGTTTATTGAGATGGATTTTGCTCCTTCAAGAGTTTGATGTGGAAATTAAAAACCGTAAAGGTTGTGAGAATGTGGTCGCCGATCACCTTAGTCGGGTTGAGCCAGTTGAGGGTGACGAATCAGAAAGGGTTGAAATAGATGACTTGTTTCCGGATGAGCGACCTTTTGTTGTAGACACTATGTTACCGGAAAAACGAGGGAATTTTCTGAAGAAAGGAAAGGAGGGAGCTCCGTGGTTTGCACCGATAGTGAATTACCTGGAAAGTGGATTTATCGAGTCGGAGTTAGATGAGAATCAGAGGAGGAAGTTAGTAAGTGAGGCTAGATACTTCGTTTGGGAGGATCCCTACTTGTTTCGATTGTGTGCTGATGGCGTTTTGAGAAGATGTATAACTGAGGGCGAGAGATTGAGCGTGTTATCCTTTTGTCATGATAGAGAGGCCGGGGGCCATTTCTCGGGACAAAGGACCGCATTGAAGGTTTTGCAAAGCGGGCAATATTGGCCGACAATTTTTAAGGATGCCTACGCTTATGTAAAAACCTGTGATGCGTGTCAACGTTCGGGGAGAATTTCTAGGAAAAATGAGATGCCTCAACGACCTATCATTGTTTGTGAGGTCTTCGACGTTTCGAGAATTGACTTTGTGGGACCCTACCCTTCATCCTTTGGCTACAAGTTCATTTTGGTAGCTTGTGATTACGTCTCGAAGTGGGTGGAAGCGATTGCATCCCCCACTAATGACAGACACGTGGTCATTAAGTTTCTAAAAAAGTTCATTTTCACACGGTTTGGAGTACCTAGAACTATCATTTCTGACAATGGCACTCATTTTGCGAATAGAGATTTAGATAAGCTACTCCTTAAGTATGGGGTGACTCACAAGTTGGGAACGGCTTATCACCCTCAGACGAGTGGCCAAGTGGAGGTTTCAAACCGAGGTATTAAAAGGATTCTTGAACGAACTGTTGATAAAAATTCTAAGAGTTGGTCCAAAAAGTTGGATGACGCTCTTTGGGCTCACAGAACCGCATTCAAGACTCCAATTGGTATGTCGCCGTACATGATTGTCTTTGGAAAAACGTGTCACTTACCGGTGGAAGTTGAGCATAGAGCGTATTGGGCTATTAAAGAGTTAAATATGGACGAGACTCTTAGTGGAGAGAGAAGGATGGCTCGCTTAGTTGAATTGGAGGAGTTTCGACTACGAGCCTATGATTGTTCGGCAAGATACAAAGAGAAAACCAAGCTCCTCCACGATCAATTGATAAAGCCAAAGATGTTTGAGGTAGGAGATGAGGTTCTGTCGTATGATACTCGTTTACATCTTTTTCCGGGAAAGTTGAAGTCTCGATGGTCGGGACCTTACACAGTTGAGAGGATTTTTGACTCAGGGGCTGTGGAGATAAAGCACCCCAAGCATGGGACTTCAATCACAAATGGCCTTCGTTTGAAGAAATATGAAAATTTGCCGTTTGATGAAGCTCTCGAAGTGGTTATTTTGGAGGATCCTAAGATAGAGGAAGCCAATTGTTTAGTCCCGTCATGGACTCCTTTGCATGACATCTTAACCTTATAAATCACCGTCCGTTTTCTTTCTACACCTCGTCTTCCTCGCCCGTATCGGTGGTATAAGTTGAAAAAACCGATATAGTATAAGTCATTTTGTCGAGCCAACGACGTAAAACAAAGGCGCTCGGTGGGAGGCAACCCACCATTTGCTGTGTATTGCTTGTTTTGAGGTGATGTTTTTGCTACTTTTTCTTGATCCGTGGTTGTAGGCCGTAAGGCGCGTACTTTTTCATCTTTTCATGCCTCATGTGACTTGTCTTGGATTTGTGGATTTTGTGTTGGGCACGTTTGGACGTGATTGGTTGTTATGTATGTTTGAATCATATTTGACTATCTTTGTGACATACTTGTTCAAGTTTTCTGACGTGACGAGGTCGTTTATTTTTATCACCCCCGGATTCCCCCCCATATTATATGCTTTGGCGCGTGGACCATGTCCCGTGCATGTATTTCTTGGATGTTTTTCAATGACTAGGGATTTGGGATGGACTACTTTCACGACCGTTACGGGACTTGATCGCACCGTTTTGCCGGGCTCATAAGCTAAGTCTTTCTTTTTCCTTCTCGTTCACACACCGAGGACGGTGCTTCACTTAAGTTTGGGGGGGACGACTTAGCTTATTTGCGTGTTCTTAAAAGTATTATGCCGTGATGTGATAAACTTGGTTTTTACTCGTTTCCGAGTCGATTTTTAGGCCATTTTTCAAAATTTTCCAAGATTTTACCACCACGTTATATGCATGCTGTTCACAATTGAGTGGTGAAATGTCTTTAGTTTTGTGAATGTCTCACAATGAGTCTATATTGTCATGATACGGAACACTATTTAGTACACGTTTGACGACGTTTTTGCGTATCACGATTACTTTACACACTTGTACCCCTAGTTTCGAGGCGAAATAGAAGGATTAGCCTTGGTGGTAACACGGGATGACAGTTTTGGCGTTCTTTTTGACCCTACTCTAGCCAAATAAGCCTGAGCCGAATGTTTGACCTTCATAGCCCCTCTCAGCCTTGATAGAATGGTCTGACCACCATTCGCTTTATAGCCGTTTCGCTACTTAGTCAGAAACCTACCCTTGAGCCTTATTTTGGTCACTTTCCCTCCATTTGACCCTACGAGTGGACTTAGTCTCTTGTTAAACCACACTTGCCAAGGCAAGTGTGAGGTGGGGGGAGATGTTGTTTTTGAGTCGGGTTGTTGTTTCCTCAGTTTTAGAGCTATAAGGAGAGGAGGAGCTCAGTGGGGCTGGATGCTCGGGTTTCATTTAAAAAGAAAACAAATTTCAAATCAAATAATTGTGTTGTATATAGAAATAAAGGGTTGAAAAAGGCAATGAGCTTAAAGCAATGATGATGTTAGGGTTGGGATAGTCAGATAGGTACTAAGTATTCGAGCTCACCTCACGACACTTGAAACATAGTCGAGTTTGGCAATGAGCTCGGGTATTTCAGTATCCTATAGTTCCCAAAGTGTCGAAAATGATCAAAAAGAAGTTTGGATGGTTTGTATAGTAGAGAAGACGTGGTACGTGTGCGGATTATGTTCACTCGTACTTCTTTTCTCCAGTTTCCCAAATTTCCCCTTTCGATTAACCGAATTTACCCTAGCCTAACGTTATAACCATTCAAGTCCTGCTGGACCGTGTTTAACCTTGATTAGTCCCGATTAGTGGAGATTCTAGGAAGGGCAGGATTGTGTAGAGTCATTTGTCCGGTATTCCAAGCCGGAAATCGTATTAAGCATAAGTCGTCGTCATTCAACACACACTCACTCCGTGTCATGATTTGATAGAGTCAAGGTAATACATTCACTTAGTTAAATTCTTTTTACCTCGATATTTTGAAACACATGCATGTACCGTAAAGTTGATTCCTTGGTATTGTTTGAACGCCTAATTTACTCGAGGACGAGTAAAGGCTAAGTGTGGGGTGGTGATCGGAACCAACTTTACAGTACATTCCTGTACAGTTTAGCCCACGATTATCACATTTCTGGCATGTCCCGGGTGAGTTTAGACCCTATTTTGAGTATGAAAAGAGGTTTTATTGCACGGCGAGTGACTGTCGGTTTTCCGTAAACTCGACCTTATTTTAGCCTTTTATACTCGTTTTCCCGAGTGCCTGTAGTTGCGGGGTTACGCGTTTGCTTGTTGTTTTCATATGGATGCAGGACTAGGGTGTCTCGAGAGCCCGGAAGACGAGAATTATTGAGGTTGGACATGTCCGGGGCAAGAAAAGAGTGAAAAACGAAGGAAAAAGTGAAGTCACAGCTCGGACGGGCGTTCGCATCCATGGACGGGCATCCAGTAAATGTGGACGGGCGTCCAAGTCTATCAGGATAGAGGGATTTTCAGCTGGACGGGACTCCAGACGGGCGTTTGGTGAAGCTCAGCCCGATCCAAAAAGCTCAAATAAGGCGGACGGGCGTCCAAGCAAGCAAACGCCCGTCCACTCAAGAACAACCCAGTCGGACGGGCGTCCACACATCCAGTCTATATAAAGCTGCTTCATTTCATCGCAGCCGTAACCAGAAACGAGGGGAGTAGGTTTTAGGCGATTTTGGGCGATTTTCTTCATCTTTAGGAGTTAGAATTAGTGCTATATATCATTAGAATCGTCTTTCGATCCTCTCTTTGATTTTCTAACTTAGAACTTCGATCTATAACATTTCAAGTGACAAGATTTGTTCTTTTGGAGCTCGAATTTGGTAGTTCTTCAAGTAATCAAAATGGGTATGTTCTTTTGTTGTGCTATTGTTGTTGTGATGTTGTTCTTCCGTTTTTATTGTTTAGATTCGATTATGAGTAGCTAGATTCTTCGTATGGTTGAACTATGTGAAGGCGGGTGAAAAGCCGTTAGATTGATGAACCGGGAGGTAGTGTAGCGCGTAATTTAACGTTCTAATCGATAATCCGTACCTCGAAACTTGTTTGAATCATTTTTGAGCTAGATTGATCACCTAGTTCACCATTGCACACACTTAGCTTATAAATGTATGTTGCGGCGACGTGTGGGAACGGGGTTTCAGGACCGTAGAAGTTTTGGGCTTGAAAGGTAGTTTGACACCTACCCGTGTACTAGATTGACGCCCTAGTCATTAAGTCCAGTTCCAATACGGGGTTTGTCCTAAGAGTTGTCGTTAGACGGTGAAATAAGGTAAGGTACACTCCCGGGGTAATCTGTTTTAGGGTAAAGTAATCCGTTGGATCGTAGTTCAGCCATACCTCGTTTAATTGTTTAGAATTCCGAATAGTGTAATCTTTCTTTTACGCAATAGTATAACTTCACACCTATCTGTTTGACCTGAACTGAGTGCTAAGTCAATTGTGGTATTCAAACACCAATCTCTGTGGGTTCGACCTCGGACTCCTCAAGCACTATCCTACAATCGACACCTCTACACAAACACAGTTTTCCTAACTGCACTCAACTATCCTTCGTACCTTCTGAATGTTTCACAGTCTAAACCTTTGATAAAATCAAAGTTTAGACTTAAATTAATAACTATGATTCAATCTGTGTTTCGAGCTTCTTCTTCTAGATGTATATGATATGATCAGCTTTGTTTTTCTTCAAATGATTGATCTTGATCTTTCTTTGAATCCTTATGATCACTTGAAGATTTCTTGATCTTGCAATATAAATTAGCATGAGTTCTTTTGATTCGCTTTCCCCTTTACTTGAATCTTTCTTGATAAATTTTACCTTAGAACTCTGTACTTCTCTTTGAGGTAGAAGTGGCCTATTTGTAGGGGTTTTTGCAACGGTTAGATGAATTTGAACATTTGAATTTGAATCCCTGTATGCATTGGTGGTCTTGCTTAATGTGTTGAATGTCAGTGTCCTTTCTGAAATTTATATGCAATCAATAAAATTGCTTACTTTATAACGGTCAGATATTCCTTTAGTTTTTACTAACCTCAGCATGAAAACTTGTCTTATTGAAATAGTCAGTTTTCAGTTGATCGCGTGTAAGTCACTAACATGGGTATTACTAGCAAGAATACTAGGTACATCGTAGTATAGTAAATGTGAGTCAAAGTCGATCCCACAGAGACAATGCAACTATAAGTATAAATGATTCTAACCTAATTAAGAAGCAATATAGAGGCAGTCATGGACTAACAATGAATAATAAGAAAATGTGGTATTTTCCCCCTCTTATCATCGATCTACTAACTTGGATTAGTTCGTTATGTTTATTTCCCACATAATTTCTTTAAATTAATCACGAGCTTTCGTTTGAATTATCATTATCAGTTACGGGTGCAACTCCTACTTCTATCTACTCCGACAATGGTAGTAGACAATCTATATGCAGGCTACCCTCCTTAATTAGTCCGTAATAGCCCATACGCCTAAAGATCTAGAATTGCCGATATGAAGCGGTAACTCATTCCGCTAACCCGCCTAGACAACTGTCGACATGGATCAGCACGTTCCTATGGTCCATTCAAGACTATGTGCAAACTTAGCACTTCAGTATTCTCATTTCATGCCAGTTTATGATTACAATAAGCAGATTGTCCAGATCTAACCTATTGTTAATTAAACCTGTCGATCAACATAATTGTAGTGAATCCCAGTTTTAGGTTTTCAAAATAATGCCCTCGTAAACCGGTATAGACCACCGGGTTACCGGGGTCATCTTTTCCTATCCCTAAATCTACATTGCTCAATTACGATTAAAATAAGTAAATTATGGGGTCTTTAAACATGCAGATTAACTAAAACACATAAATACGAACAGATCTAAAATATTGAAGACAAAAAGGAACGTTCAAAGCTTCATACCTTTAACAATGGAGATCTAGGTCAATCTACTCAAGCTAGATATGATGGAGAAATTGAGGAAACCAGAAATAACTCCTCAAAAGCTTGAATAACTTCATTTCATCAAAATTGTATAATGTAATTGAATATAATTGAATGCTTAATCATATGAAAACTTTCAGTATATGCAGGTTTATATAGATACAATAGCCGACTTAAGACTCTCTAAAACCCTAACCGACCTAGTAGAGGCGGCCGAATCAATTTCGTGTCCGACAAGTCCTCGGTTTACAGGCCCTATCCCTCATTAAACCGGGCCGACTTTTCTCTTTTTTCTTCAACAGGCTTCTTCTTGGACTTTAACCACTTGGCCCAATATACTTCTTTTGGTCTAGATCCATTCTCCAACGCTCCAGATCCGGTACATCCTATAAAACATGCAAAATGAGACAAAACAATACCAAATCTATAGGAAAATAACATGGATTCATAATTACGATCCAAAAAACAATCACATAGCATTTAACATATATTCCACATAATAACGAGCCTATCTATCCTCTCTTGAGCAGAATTTGGGGTGAATAAGGGTATAATTATTGGTAACATTTAGAGTGTTATCAACTTCCCCCCACATAGCTTTTGATCGTCCTGAGCAAAAGGCGAAAAGAAAACAACACTCTGATCAGTACACAAGTTAATTAAAAACAACTATGCCTCACTAAGTAGAGATCAAGATCATGCCACTCATATACATCAGTAACGTATTAAACACTATTCACATCATGAGCCAATGTGTGTGTGCAGACAATCTCACATTACGTCAACTCGTAGTTGAACTAACCAGTCTTGAACATGTTATTTATTAGTTAATTGAGCTGGCAAGGCGGATCGAGAAATAAGTATGTATTACTCTTAGGCTCGCGTTTATTGGACTATGCAAAAGTCGTGTGTTTTACGCTCCATTGACTCAGATTTTGACAAAGAAATATATACGTATATATTTCAATGGACATCTCTCTCTTGGCGGTGGAACTCTCATTGATTTAACTATCCTCATGGCCCCACTCATGATAAACTACTGAATCCGAAATTCCTTTGCCTTTATAAGCGTTGGTGAAACATGATTCGTGATGAAGCCAGGGTCAACTCTAGTCAAAGCAATATGCTATCGACTACACACCAAGGGAAGTGAGTTATACGTGCTTAAAATGGTGGCTCATAATAGAATATGCGCTTAATATGCCACTTCAGAAGTTGGCATTTACTCTTACTCGTGCAAAGTGAAACAAAGATGAAGTCAATTAACTCGAAAAGATCAAAGATATCATATTTTTTTCGAAATTATGTCGAAATGAATCAAATTCTAAGTGGTGAATCGTGCATCAAAGAGAATCACGATAATCACGCAATTTACGGAATATAGTGCTAAGAAGCTAAGTGACGTTAGTTACCCCCCACTTAAACGAAACATTGTCCCCAATGTGTAAGGTGAAAAATGAAATAAGAAAAGGAACTTAGCTTCGGTTAAGGGCGGAACCAAAGAAGAATCGGATCATCGGGCTCATGTAACAAGTCCATGAAGAACCTACGCTAAGTATCTCAAACAAACCAAGAAGAATAGTGGTGACAAGAAACCGTATAATAAAATTGTGGCAGTAAAAGGGAAAATAATTAACTCCAAAACAAATTAAGCCGTCAAAACATTGTATTAATAAAATTCATGTACATTAACTAGATAGGAAAGAGAAAACAAAAACAAAAAAGGAAAACAACAACAACGAAAAGAAAGAAAACTAATCCTCATCAGAATAACCCTCTCAGTTATCTCTAGGCTCAAAACTGGGAGGTGGACCAGAACTAGAAGCAGCATCGGCCGAAGAAGAGGCTCGGTGACGTGGGGCAGTCCTAGGTGGTGGGGTCGATGGAGGTACACCAAAGAAGTCTATAATCATATCCATTTTGCGATGCAAACTCACAATCTCTCGCGAGTGATCCTCTAGCATAGCTCTCTGAGTCCGGGGTGCTCCAAGGATCGGAGTACGCTCCCTCTCAGTTCTCTGACCGACCTGTCTTGGAAATTTTTGAACCCACTGCAAACTAATCATCGTTTTAGGGTCTTCCCAACCATCACTGACAAGAATTTTCACATCGTCCTTTAAAGCAAACATGTAAATCATCGGCCCGTAGGGTAACAGCTCACGCTCGGATGTGGCGGCAAGCTCGTGAATACGGCTATGCATCAGTATACCAATGTTGACCGGAGATCCCTTCTCTAGATAAAACATCAACTCCTCCCTCTTGGTGGTGACAGATACCGTGTGCTTGATCGGTAAAAGGCGGGCACAAAAAAATCTGTTCACCATATTCCGATCCTAGGATAACTCGTTCTCTAGGAAGATGGTGGGGGCTCCAGAAGGATTGCGCATCTAATGCACCATAAAATATTCAGCAATCATATTCATCCTCTCTAAATCTTCAATGTTGCTTGAGGATGTGTACTTATCTGTGACCATCGGTGGATTTTGAACCCCAAAATAATCATTGATCCACTCGATCGAAAAGGCAACTTTAACACCACGGCCCATCGCAAAAGTAGCTCCAGGGTTATGCGAAACATAAGCATAAAATTCCCTTACCACCGTGGCGTTGAACCGTGTCGGTGCACCTTCCATATCTAAAATGTCTTGCTCTTGTAGGGCTCGTGGCAAAATCAAACCGCAAACGTCCAAGTCTACCCCTCGTTCTCGAGCAACTGGCCTTGCATTCCAATGCCCTCAGAACGACTCATAGATTTCTAAGGAATGGAATTTCTCAACCCCATCTATCAAGGGGTTGGCATCTCCATATATGCTCTGATAACCACTGGGACGAACAGCTGATCGGCTACGCTTGGGATCCATCCTAGATGATTACAGGACCTGAAAGTGAAGCTGTTTCTAAAAAATTCACCGTCGGTAAACTGCCAGGTACTTCTGATTCACGGCCTGATTTTTCTAGATTTATTTCTGGGACAGTGCTTCTTGTAATAAAAGATGAAGAACTACAGCAGCTCACTAGCACAGCAGCACTAGACAGCAACAAGGGTGAAGAAAATGGGTGTTTTGGTTGGTAAAAATGGAAAAAAAGTTTGATTTTGGTGGTGGTTTGGTGGTGATAGTGGTGGTGATGGTGGCCGACTGAATTGGAGAAGAAGAATAAATGGGGGAAGATTGAGGATTTGAGGAGAATATAGTAGATGAGTGTGATGAGAATGGTGGCGAATGGGTGGTTTAAATAGGAAAATGAGTGAAAGTGGAAGGATTTGGTGGGATGGTGGGAGATAAGTAATTAGGGTGAGGGATTTGAGGAGGTGATTGATGGGATTGAGGTGGAGTGTGGGAAAGGCTGAAAATTTTGAAAAGAGAGGAAAATGTGGCGGTTTCTGCTGACTGGTGGTGTCTGATGCAACGTGTGTCCTCCACGTGTCTCTAAAAATTCAGCTTTATAAACTGACGTTCAGAAATCTGAAAATCCAAGCTCGGTAACCCGGGGGTAACCTAGGGTTTACCGGGGGTTCTTTTTCCCCATATTTATCCGTATGCCTTTTCTGCACTCTTTACTTAACCTCTCTGCTCAATTCTAACCTCAAATTGACTAGCCTCTTACTCCTTTTGTTGTTATTTCTGACTCAATCCTAACCTACTTCACTCGAATCCACAACGAGTAAAAAAAAACCTTTCTACAACCATCGGTTTCAAGCCTAAGGGTGCGGTAGGATGAAAAAAAATCTCGTCACTTCATCCGGCTACTTTTATTTATTCCTAATCTACCTAAGGGTTTAAGAAAATAGTTCTGAGTTTATAGTCGCCAGGTCGACTTTCTTCAGATCTCCGATCATTCAGGGGTTGGAGCTTTAACTCTCCAAACTTTCGCTCCAGAGGTTTGTACCTTTCTTGATTTATTTGAGCTCTCTTCCTAGCACGCCTTTCTCTCTTCGCTTCCGTACAAGGTCTGCCTCTACGTCGAGATTTAGACTTTAGATCCAAGGACTCCACATTTCCTTCTTCAAGCTCAAAGCGTTCATTACACAACACAGAAGGACTAGCTTCCGTGAGCATGATGTTGTGGTCCTTCTTCTCTCTCGCTCTCTCAGCATTAGTCTCATGAATTCCTGCTCAACAGTTTCTACTACAACCTCTCAATGCTTATTTCCCCTCTATCTCCATAATTTCCGGCATATTATCTAGTGGTTCTAAGATCTTAAAGGATACCTCATCATTATTCAATCTCAAAGTAATCTCTCCTTACCAAAATCCATGACTACCCTGCTTGTTGCTAAGAAAGGTCTTCCTAACAAAACTTGGTCACTCAGGTCCTCTGGTACATCTATTACCGTTAAATCAATTGGATAACTGAACACTCCTACCTTAATTGTGCACTTCCTAAGCAGACCGGCAGACATATCTCTAGTTCTATCGACGAAGGTCATGGTTCTGGTTTGATTCATAACGACAGGAAGATTAATCTTTTGGCAGAGGGAAAAAGGTATAATGTTGCAACTCGAGCCAAAGTCGTAGAGACCTAATCCTACTAATATACCATTAATAGAAATCGGGAGTCGGAACATGCTAGAGTATAGGTGCCTGAGTCTAGGTGTCTGAGTCTAGGTGCCTGAGTCTAGGTGCCTGAGTCTAGGTGCCTGAGTCTAGGTGTCTGAGTCTAGGTGCCTGAGTCTAGGTGTCTGAGTCGTAGAGACCTAATCCTACAAACATCACCACGGTGTCTGAGTCTAGGTAATCCTCAGGTTCAGAAAACATCGTGTCAGGATCCTCTTCAGGATCATCATAATCATAAACCGAAGATGATATGTCAATTAACTCACAAGGTTTGATCGAATCTCTGAAGTGTTATGATCTTCCTGCAAAAAAGGACAAAATAAAACAAGGAAAATGTTAGCAACTTCCGCTTCAGTTGGGTGTGATCCGAACTGCTGCGGACCTACTAACTAAAATCAACAGGGAATAACACAGAATAATAGGGGCAGTCAGAATTCAATATTTTAGGCCTCGGTAACCCGGCCCTGAAATTTCTCTTTCTTGCAGTTTAACATGTGCATGGTTGATCCTGAATGACTCAAGATTCAAAATTAAATAAAATAAAGTAAAACGATTTCTTAATAATAATTAAAACGTTTATATTTAAAATAAGCCATTGTTCCCGGCAACGGCGCCATAAATCTTGATCGCGTGTAAGTGACTAACGTCGATATTACTATCAAGAGTACTAGGTACATCATAGTATAGTAAATGCGAGTCAAGTTCGATCCCACAAAGACAATGCAACTATAAGTATAAACGATTCTAACCTAATTAAGAAGAAACATAGAGGCGGTCATGGACCAACAATGAACAATAAGAAAAAGTGGTATTTTCCCCCCTCTTCTCACCGATCTACTAACTTGGATTAGTTAATCGTTATGTTTACTTCCCACATAATTTCCTTCAATTAATCGCGAGCTTTCGTTTTAATTATCATTATCAGCTACGGGTGCAACTCCTACTCTTATCTACTCCAAAAATGGTAGTAGACAATCTATACACAAACTACCCTCCTTAATTGGTCCGTAATAGCCCATACGCATTAAGATCTAAAATTGCCGATATCGAGCGCAAACTCATAACACTAACCCGCCTAG
Organism: Gentiana straminea; assembly: GCA_036785695.1. Taxonomy (NCBI): domain Eukaryota; kingdom Viridiplantae; phylum Streptophyta; class Magnoliopsida; order Gentianales; family Gentianaceae; genus Gentiana; species Gentiana straminea. The sequence goes on along the minus strand of JAVUPR010000224.1, from coordinate 3,216,688 downwards.
ACAGCTGTCGACATTGATCAGCACATTCCTAGGGTACATTTAAGACTATGTCCAAACTTAGCACTTCACTAATCGAATATCTTGCCAGTTTAAAATTACAATAAGCCGATTGGCCAGATCTAATCTACTTTTAATTAAACCTGTCGATCAACATAGCCGTAGTGAATCCCAGTTTTAGGTTTTCGAAATAATGCCTCGGTAAACCGGTATAGACCGCCGGGTTACCGGGGTCATCTTTTCCTATCCCTGGATCTACATTGCTCAATTACAATTAGAATAAGTAAATTATAGGGTCTTTAAACATGCAGATTAACTAAAACACATAAATACGAACAGATCTACCATATTGAAGACAAAAAGGAACGTTCAAAGCTTCATACCTTCAACAATGGAGATCAAGCTCGATCTACTCAAGCTAGAGATGATGGAGAAAGGGATGAAACCAGAAATAACTGCTCAAAAGCTTGAATAACATTAGTTCATCAAAAATGTATAATGTAATTGAATATAATTGAATGCTTAATCATATGAATACTTTCAGTATATGTGGCTTTATATATATACAATAGCCAACTTAAGACTCTCCAAAACCCTAACCGACCTAGTAGAGGTGGCAGAATCAATTTCATGTCCGACAAGTCCTCGGTTTACCGTCCCTAGCCCTCGGTAAACCGGGCCGACTTTTCTCCTTTTTCTTCAACAGCCTTCCTCTTGGACTTTAACCACTTGGTCCAATACACTTCTTTTGGTCCAGATCCATTCTCCAACGCTGTAGATCTGGTACATCCTATAAAACATGGAAAACTAGACAAAACAGTACCAAATCTTTGGGAAAATAACATAGATGCATAATTACAATCCTAGAAACACTCACATAACATTTAACATATATTCCACATAATAACGAGCCTATCTATCCTCTATTAAGTAGAATTTGGGGTGAATAAAGGTATAATTATTGGTACCATTTAGAGCGTTATCATCAGCTTAAGAGCATTAACTGAGATTTTACTCTTCTTCAAAAAGCTCAGACTCAATTCTTCATCTGATTATAATTGACTTAATTAGAGTACACCATAATTCATAAATCAGCTAAGATATCATTGTCCTTATAGTTCAGGTCCTCATAAAGTCAGTTTAGGTCATCACATACTTTTCTGAATTCTAACTTTATAGTCCCAGCTTTATCTTCCATAACTGAGTTTGAACCATCTGTTCTTCGATCTTCAATAACAGAGTTTGAACCCTCAGTTCTTCAGCTTCTAGATAAATCAATCGAGCCTGTGTCCCTCAGCGAACTTACCTTCTTCATTTCTTAAGTTGATGTAATCTGAGTCATTTTTCTAAACCCAGTATCCTTAGTAACATCAAGTCAGTTTCTCATTTTCCCAGTTCTTACCCTAGAACTATTACAGTGCTTGTGTTATTTACTTATACAAATATTAGACTCTATTAAATCCTATACATTTATTCCTAGACATCTGTTTGCTTTGCACTATAACTGTTAGTTATGACACCTCATCAATGGGGTTAAACACAATAATTAAAATAACTGATGAATCATCATCAAAACATAAATTTTATTTCCAACAATGTCCCCCTTTTTGATTATATCAATACCCTCCTTAAACAATGCAAAAAGATAAGGACAAAATAAAATAACAAACACAAGGAACTGAGAAACTGAGATTTTATTGATAGACTGAGTTACAAAGTATTAGAGTACAAATACATGAAAAGAAACTAAGTTCCAGCTCCACTTGTTTTGTTTTCAAAGACTTCAGCAATTTCTCTCATGGCAGCACTGGTTGTCGTGCTTTTGATTTCATGGATATTTTCACATATACTTCATGAAACTGACATACTATGTTTGCTAAAAAACATTATACAGCTGTGAATCTAGACCAAGTCTTTTCTCAGTAGGTTCTGAGAATTTTGCAATCAGCTGCATCTCTTCATCGGTTATGTAACCTCTGGCTTTCTTTAGTTCGACCAGTTTTTCATCAATGCTTTCAAGAACTTGCGGCATATCAAGTGCATTTACTTTTAGAAGATCCAGACTTTCCCCCTTATTGACATCATCTTTATTTATCAAGCTCTTGATGTAAGAGTTCAGATGCTGCTGGTTTGATTACAATATAGTCTGTGCAACAACTGAGTCTTTCATTGCATTCTCTAGTAAACCAACCAATCAACCACATTGTTGAGAATGCCTTCCAATCTTCCTTGTGTCTCAGTTTTTCACGCGTCATATTCAATGGTTGTTCTTCGAATTTCGATCAGCGTGTTGTGGCAGTCCTCTTTGACACTGTTGAATCTATTTTCCATGTTGACTCTTTCATGCTTGTTTTCCTCCATTGACTTCAACACTTTTCCAAAAACACTTAGATCATCTTTCAGAATTCTCAAAAATTCATTGAAATCGAATTTCATGGTCTCAGCTGGTGTAGGCACTTCAGTTTTAGTTTCAGCTTCTTTTTATTCAGTTTTACTCTTTACATCTCCAGTTACTTTCTAAACTACAATCTAAGATTTTCTTGCAACAATCTCTGCTGTCTTTATTTCTTGGAGAGAAGTAGAAGCAATTTGATTCAACTTTTCTTTGAAGTCATCCGCTTTTCTTACTGGTGACTTAACATCAGTATCTTCTTTGGCAATGTAAGCTTTTGCTTGGTAAGCTTCAGCTTTTGTGATTTCGAGCACACTTTTATCAGTTGGAGACTGATAACCTTCTCTACATATTTTGATTCAGTCCGAGTCTCAGAGTCCGAATCTCACTTCCTTCAGTGCTATCTTCATCAGAATCTTCAGCATCATCTTTTGTTGTTTCCTCTTTTTGAAGTGGGGCGAGAATCCCTTTTTGTAAGTTAGGATCTCCTTGTGCATCATCATCATCGTCATTTCCATCATCCTTCTTTGATTTAGAAGTTTCTCATTCAGCACGCTTCTTCCAGTGACTGTTTCTGATTAAAGAGTAACCCGTGCTCAGAAATTCTTCACGACTAAATAGCTTGGACAAATGAGAGATGTTGTAAAGGTCAAAAACCCATTTCTCTATGTTCTCCATTTCTTTTAGTTGACTCCATTGATTTGGGATTGAGCTGAACTTCCAATGTTGATAAGCATCAAGTTTTCTACAGTCAGCTTCAATCAGTTCCCCAAAATCAACATCTGGTTCTGGCTGGGTTGTGATCTCTTTAGTTTCTTTAGTAATCTATGGATTTGATTCAGCTAGAGTCTCAAATTTCTTAGATTCATATTTCTCTTCTGCAGTCGTGCTGGGTTCCCCCCAGCAACAAATAGAATGACGGATGATTCAACACCAATTACTGGGACTGAGATGACTTGCTCAGTTTTTAGTTTTTCTTCAGTAACAACTTCCTTTTCTTTTGTAACCTTAGTTACAAGTTCGGCAGTTTGTTCAGGATTTTACTTAAGTTTAGTTGCTTGAGGCTCACATGGTTCATCAACTGACTCCTTGATAGGTTAAACTTCCAGTTCAGAAACTGGCTCCTTCCTTTTTCACTTACATTAGCTTTTTCTACAACTTCTTCTTCAATAACAAGCTCATCTAGAGTGATGACTAGTGCTGGTGCAGATTCAACTTCACAACCTTCTTTTTCTTGCGACTGAGAGCATTCCAATTCTCTGATTGATTCTTCATACTCAAGTCTAGATGCTGATTTTTGCGGAGTTGATTTAGACTTAGCAATTAAATTGAGCATAATCAAGATGTCTTATCCAATCAGCTCTTCCTCACTGTCAGTTTCTTCATCGTCAATTTCAGTTCTCAGGGCTTTTCCCCCCTGAGTGTCAGCTTCTGGCAGTGACGAAACCAACCTTTCTTCAACAACAGCTTCAACAACTGGTTCTTTCTCAGTGGTGACTGGTTTTATGGGGGTTTCCTCCATTCTAGGTTTTTTCGCTTGACTTTCAGCAACTGAGGTGGCTGATTTTTCTGGTGATGGCTCCATAACCATTTCAGTGAATGTACCAGTTTTAAGTTTTTCCAACTCTTCTAGTTTTCTCTTCTTCTTCTTCAGTCTATCAAGATCTTCCAGTGCTTCAGCCGTGGTTATTTTCTTTGATGACCATTTTCTTTTCTTCTTAGGTTCAATCTCAGAACCTCTAGTTTTCCTTTTTCTAGACTTTTCTTCTTTTGTTGCAATCTTGCCATCAACAATTTCAGTTTCCTTCCTCCTTGAGACTCCAAAGTGATCAATGATTCTTTGAGCCAAAAGTGCAAGGGTCTTCTTGTGATAAAATATTCCTTTCTTCTCGTCAGTTTTCTTCTTGGGAAAATAAGAGGATTGTGCTATCAACTGATGTAAAATATACCTCTGCCAGTTGAAATCTTTTTCAAACCAAATTACATACAGCAAATCTATCTTGGTGCCCGAAAGATTGCGGAAATTGCCGGCACTTCCAATTATGCAATTTGAGAGCATCTTGGTTAGATATCCAAATTCTGGTTTGAGAAGACTTGTACTTCCTGACAGCAACAAATTTGAGTCTTCTTTGATTGTGATGAATTTCCACAAAATTTCCCTTTGTTCTTTAGTTACTTTCAACGCTGAAAAATGTCCAGATTTCTCGAAGCCAAATATATCTACAATAAGATCTTCAGTGACTTTGATTTCTTTCCAATTGACTTGGGTTATATAGGTAAAGATCTTCATGGTTTTGCTCCCAAACTCATAGAAGTCACCGATGCTATCCAGACATACATTCTTCAAATTGATGTTGAATACTTGCTCCAGACCTTTAATTTTTCGAATTTTCTCTGCTATTTTTGGGCTAGTTTTTTATCTGTGTATCTCGCAATATATTGATCAAGTGAGACGATCATTCCAGTTTCAACTCAGGTAAAAGACATGATTTCTGATGGTATAATTGCAATTTGAGAAATTTGATGATTAGAGAAAAGATATAAGTGACAGATAAAGCGAAAACTGAGTTTAAAGTGTTTTTGTGAAAAATGTGGGAATATTTATAGGTAGTATATGAGGTAGTTAGAAAGTTTGAGTGGGTTTTAAGAGGTCTTTTCATAAGTCACATCAGGCGTTGAGATTGCGAAAAAGATGGTTAGTGGAGAGGATGGACGGTCGAGATCAATATAGGTCACAACTATTCTGTCATCCGTAGCTTGTATTAGTAAATGCAGTAGATACGGAGTATCTGCAGCTGTAAAGGTCCAGCTTGATCTTATCTAAAACATGATTCAATTGTCCTTGGGTCAATTCCAAAACTCAGTTTAGAATATGACTTAATTTTGAAAATTAATTTTCTAAGCTTTTGATTTTCTCATTCAAAACAAATTGAGAGATTTTTGGTACCCATATCTGTTTGGGTCCTTTTTTATTAGTTTTTGTATTTCTGTAATACTTAGATGACTTGTCAATCTTAGCCTTATAACTTTCTTGTTATTTTGACTAAGTAAAGTCAGTTTTCACAAAATCTTGCTATTTTGATCCAACAGTCTTTTGTTTATCCATTTTGTGAAACTGATATGATCTTTTAGTGATCATAGGTGCATTCCAGTCTTCATCAGTAGGAAAGAGTCTTTCTTTCCCCCTGAATCTGCTACTACATGAATGATAATCATTCTTTGATGGACATGACTTGAATGTTCTTTTAACTAATCTCTGATCAGTTCTGCCCTTTTCAGCCTTCTGAGTCTTTCTGTAGAATCTGTCAATTTGTGAGTTGCCGCCAACTGATTTTGCAGTTTTGCAGTTTTAAGTCGAGGCTGTGCTAACTTTTTGTCAGTTCTAACAATTTTGTCAGTTTTCTGAGTTCCTGAATTTTGTGCAGCTACAAACTTAGGTGCAGTTGTACTAGGTCTGAACTTAGAATTCTGCTGATTGTCAAATCCTAAACCAGTTCTGTCTCCAAGTGGTTTTCCTGGTTTGAACTGAACACTGGGAGATGGATTAACTGATGATTCTGTGATGTTTATTACCTATGTTAGTTCATCAGTTGAGAAATTCTCCTTCAATCCATTGTTAGCCTTGATAAGGTTAATCTCAGCATTCAATCTTAGAACTTTAGCTTTCTACAATTCTTTTTCCTTTTTGACATTCTTATAATTCTTTTGAATTTCCTCTAATTCCTTTATAAGTATGTCCAAGTTTTTATTGAAATCTTCAATTCTATGATTGTTAATGGTAGTGTGACAATTTGGTGTAGAAGCATTCACCTCATGATGTTCGATAGATAAATTTTCAGTTCTAGCTTTTCCATTTTCTACTATCGGTTTGCCTTTGTTTGATTCAGCATTTTTGCTCATCAGATCAGTTCCAAAAGTATGATTTCCTCATCACTTTCACTATGATCATTTCCTCCAAAGCTTATGGGTAGTATTTCAGCATTGTCTGTAATGGATGGATCTTCAATGAATGTCTCAATCAATTTTTCTTGAGTATCAGCAATAACAGCCTGCAGTTTGCTTTTGTATTCATCAAATCTTAAAAATGAACAGCTAAGCATATTTCTAAAGTGGTTGTGTGATTCCATGATACAATAACTGAAAGCTGATATAACTTAGTTAGGAGTTAACTGATACCCAGTTACTTCGAACAAATAACTGATATTGAGATTCAGCTAAGGATCTCTTTGTAAGTAATATCAACCGCAACGGAAGCGATTTAAGGATCTAGATCTATAAAATACAGGTAATAAAATAACTAGATCTATATCTACAAGGGGGTTGTAGAACATACCTCTTGAATCTCAAAATTCAAGTTGAAGAACTGCAAAAGAAAAGGGGATGTGAAGAGCACCACGATCTTCCGTACGTGTGATCCAAGCAACTCCCGGTGGAAGGAAATTCTCGACTCGAACTCTTCCGATGTGCTACCCGGAAAAAACCTCCAAGATTTTTCCCTAAATCTCCCCTTGGCCGGAAATTATTTTCTCCTCTGCAAGAGGTGTATGTCGAATTTTATGTGTTGTGTAAGGCTTGGGAGAACTCTCTTTATATAGGAGAGTAAAACTTAACCTCCAAAGATTTTATTATGCAAATAAATAAATCCAATAAATAAAAGATAATTCCATAATATTCTAGAACAAATCTAGAATAATATTTATCTTTATTTCTTACCATAAATATTTTGTGCACATGTCTTAAAACAATTTCTTGTTTCCTAAAACATGTGTAAGGGCCGAAATTCATCTTGTGACCTAGTCACAATGATTTTCGACTATAACACACTTTTGGGCCAAGATTATGGAAAAAATGTCTTTTCCACATATTTAATTATTTAGCCCAACTAATTTAATAGTCCACTAAACAATTAATTCACATATCGTTTTAATAAAGTCCAACAAGAACTAAATTAATATTATTAGGATTCGACGTCCGAGAATAGCTATGCTATATTTGCAGGCACGTCGGGGACCATGGACTAATAATCAGCGGCTCCGATAAATCAAATAAATAATTATCTTACGAACATAATAATTTTATTCGATAAATCAATCACAGGAATATCCCACCATAATCCCGTGATTGCACTCCTCCGATTATAAGATTATATTTATCTCCTCACGAGAATAATAATAAGCGTCCATTGATATAATCATTACATATGGTTTAATCCTCCATAGACAGTTCATTCCAAATCGGGAAGTTACCGTTAACCCATTTTAGAACCTCTTGTCCTTAGTTACCATTAACCCCCTAGTGATCAATTAATTCATACAACTTACTGGTAGCTAATCAGTGTAATATGAACTCGTACGATCGATCAGTTTCTAGGATTAACAAATAAGGGAACTGTCTCTCTACTTCCATAAATGGAAGGAATGGATTCCGTATCTGTGATAACACAGACTACTCACTCAACCCAGTACAACGCCAAGATGGGGTAATTCAGACCACAGACTTAGTGTAATCCTTAGCCGTCAAGTCAAACCTCATACTGATTCATGCAGTTGACTGTGATCACCTCAGGATTAAGATATATCCATAAATATGATCATCCATTGATTCGATAAGACTTCTCGATTACGGAATTATATCGTGAACTCTAATCAAATCGGTCCAGCCCTATATGATATATCTATCATATATAAATGCACCACTAGGTTATCTTAACCGAAAGTCCGGATAAGACAATCACACCTATTGTGTTATGGGCGCATTAATAGCACGTTAAAGGAGAGACCCGATACTCTCGATTAACTTCACTACGGGCTAATTGTATTTTAAGTACATCTTCACTAACTCAATCCTCCCGTGTATATCCCATACACTGAGTTAAATGATTACATAAACGATATACTTTAGGGTTTTCTGTAGTGTAAATACTATTGTCACATCGGTGAATATGAGAATAATAAATATGAATAATAATATCATTTCATTTATTAAATAAAACAATTACAAAAATTGTCTTTCGGGCATCACACCTAACAATCTCCCACTTGCACGAAAGCATGTGATTAATTGTTTTAGAGCAGACCCTATTATTTAAACTACAACAAACTACATCTCCCACTTGCTCTAAAGCAATGAAGACCCATCCCGTATTCTAGTACCCATTAAGCATATCATAACCATTGTAGATGACAAAATACACTCCGAGTGTGCCGTAGTAGGATAGGTCAGTGACTCGGGGAGCACCTACATCTAAATATCATGGGTCTTAATGATTAGTCAGGTTGTTCGAGACGATCCAAAGAATCGAAACGTTACCGGTCCATCTAATCATGTGGTACTTTCCCAATATGCTTTTGACCTCTAGTGATTTCGAAAATCCTTATAAGCTACCCCTTCATCGTGTGCAGAATGATGTGGTATCGGCTTCCAAATCTAGAATCACTCCCAGATATGAAAAGGAAATCCTTAAGCTATATCACCTCTATAGCTACTACAAAAGCCGCTAATCACCCAACTAGTTAAAGTCGAGTTGGCATTGCTGGATTCCTCCAGGAAATAGCTTCAACGCAAGAGTAAACACTAAGCCCGAGATCGACTTAACGATCATCCTCAATCTGACTTAAAGTCAAAATCAGTGTATCACACATATCCAAGCTCACACATGAATATGTCCGCATATTATTCCTCATTCTCTTAAGATACTAAAGGACATACTAAACTTGCTTTGTTAACCGCCGAATCTAAGATTCGATCAAAGTTGACGTTCAATAACCTGACCTTCTCTTACTAGAAGGGGAATCTATCCTATTTCTCTTGATCCGAAGATTTTGAGAGTCATTCCTGAGGCATAGGGTAGAACTTCCTCGTTGAATGTTGCATACACAGATGCATCATCTTAACCAATAAGATGGATGGGAAAGCAGTGATTGATTCTAATGAATTCGACCAAGTCAAACTTTTTAGAATGTGATCCAAATCTCTGTTGTAGAGAATTGTGGCATTGTCAGATTCTGACTTCAGATAACACACTCATGTTGATTCTAACTGGTGCAGTGTTATCCTTCACAAACACTAATATATATATGTATATATTCACTACTGTACTAAAATTGATATCCAGTCTACAAAAGACTTATCAATATTCTGGTCAAATCCACATATTGTAGAAATATATGACTTCCAATGACCGAGAGGTTTGCTTTTTATCCACAAAGGACATAAGCCTTGATAGTCATCCTGTCATAAGTTCATAAGGCAATACCCTTTTGTTCCGAATGAATCCAGACTCCGTTTGTTTGGCAAGAAAGTCTCAGGGAATCACCCCTATTTTCTTTTTGCTTTTGAACGAAGTCATGCAATAGTAAGTGGTAAGAGAGTCCAAGGTCTGATTAACTCTCTACTTCTTAGGGAATTACCCCTAGACCACTCAGGCTTTGCTCTGAAAGATAAACTTTACTATTCATTATACTCTTTTCCGTGTAGATCCAATTACTCCCACTAGGCCTGAGACGCTCAGGTGGTTCTACAAGAGTATGAACAGAACTGGAGTACCGAACTCCATTCACAGGGTTATGGCTATTAAACCAACCTCTAGTATCATAATCCTATACTGTATACAAAAGAGCCATAGGTCATCAATCGATCCTCAGACTACAAAGTCCGCAGAAACCGTAATGGGTAATGGATATACCATACTCCCAATACTTACTGGGTGGATCGAAATTCTCATCTAGTTTAGTAGTATTTAGTGTTATCACCAACAACCGATGTTGGATGTGGTCTGATTTTAATCAGTTAGTAACTACCTTGAGTAAACGTACTTCAAGGTTCAAGGTTTTGATGTTCATGGATTCTATCAGAAAGGATGCAACAGTATAAATGTCCCTTCCCAATTTCAAGAATCATGTATCTAACCTTTATACTCAATAGGTTAAAAGATATATCACGAATGGTCATTGACCGAACGTATGCGTGAAATCCCAGTCTTACCTTCAATCCCCGTGTGCTAAATGCTTATATTTATGGAAGTGGGGTGAACCGAATCCACACCTTATCCGTAAATTCCAAAGCATATTCTAGGTAGACTTCTCGGTCTTACATTTCAATGTAAACCATTATTTCGCTTCCATTATCTTTATTGAGTTAAGCAGTGTATTGTAGCACATCCAAATCTATATAAGGCAATTTAACGGTTTCTTACTTAGTGAGAACATGTCACAATGAGGCAGGCTGAGCATCTCTCGAGGACTATGAATGGCCTATTCCGAGTATAGAATACTCTATCTCTCGTTGAAAACGAGAGAAACCTCAAAATATTTTGGATAAAATTACCGGAGTGTTTGAATAGTTATCGGACAAGAAGTCACTACTCGGAAGCTCCTACTAGCTTGTATCTTTCATCGGACCCCGAAGGTCGTCATGAACAAGCTATGTTACTTCTTTATAACCATTATCCTTTCCCGATTGAAAGGAAACTTAGTCATTGAACCTTTGAGACAATATAACCAGAATGGGAGAAAGGAATCACCCTGAGCCAGTCTTCAGGTCTTGTCTTTTAGGGACTATGCACTAACTATGGAATATGAAGAATTGTTTATCTAAATATTGAAACCATTTTCTTTTAATAGTTCTTAAGATGTGTTTCATATACATATTTCAGCAATTGTAAGTGGTTTTGACTTTATCAAACAAAAGTCCGAGTCTAGGATTCGTACTACAAATCGTATATTCACTTTCTATACGACAAATAAATTATCGAATAGAAGGTAAATCCTTTCGTTCCAACGAATCTTAAACAGAAAATAACTTTTCCGCGATATCCAAGGATTGAATCCGAGATTCATTTCCTTATATCACTCTCACTATTATAGCTAAAATTAACTGCCCGTTGTTTACTCTTTTAATCATTAAATGCACTGCTACCTTGTTCTTCCAAAGAACTTAGCTCGAGAAAATCACCAAGGATTCATAGGTTGGTGATCCAAAATCACTGTCCTTATCCTATGATTTTCAGTTAATTAATTTTTGGTTCAGCCTTAAAGTTTTCTCAGTTTAGATGACTAACACTTTTAGACATATTCTCCCATTCATTTCGTGAATGGAAACAGTCTTGAACCAGCGGTTCATTTGAGTAGACACTACTCTTGAACCGTGGGATGTCTATTTCGAGTGTTACTCGTCAGGACTTCTCGGATATACCAGAAAAAAACAACAAATCATAACATTAAAGCTCCCACTAGTTTATCGGTTCCAAATACCGTCTAACGAGCAATGCTTTATTTTTTATGATTTTCCGATTTTTTCAATTAGAAAATCTTTCGTACATAGTTCCAATGTTTCCAGAAAAACAACAAATCATAGAACTCCCACTAGTTCATCGATTCCAAATATCGTCCAACTAGCGACATTTCATGACTTTCTGGTTTTTCAATTAGAACGGTTACGTGTGTAGTCAGTTATACTTTTCTAATATTCTAGAAAAACAACAAATCATAAAGCTCCCACTAGTTCATCGATTCCAAATATCGTCCAACTAGTAACACTTCATGATTTTCCGATTTTTCAATTAGAAAATTACTCGTGTAATTACTACACACTCAAAATTCACTAGAAGAATTTCAAAGTCCAAAATCACCTTTGATCAAACTAAGTTTGTCTTCCGTTTGACACGAATGACACTAGTGACATACATATATGTCACTCTGGTTTTTAAAAGGCTTAAGAGAAAATATATCTCCGAAAAATAATTGCATTATCGATTAACTAGTTCAACGTCCTAGTTATTTTCCACCTTTTTTTAACGAAGTCAATACTAGTCAATTATATATTTTAAGCATTTTGGTAAGGGATATAATGCTGTAAATAAAATGACATATATTAATTCAAGTTTAACACTACTATATTATTTTATTTTAGGAATTGTAAACTATAAGTAAGTCTACTCTACCATTCCAAGGTTTTAACCTCGCATCTCAGTGCCGCCTTAGGGTAGGTCAAAGAGATGACGGTTAAATCGAGAAAATCTCATCAATGAATAACTTGTGAGAATCGAACATCCCACGAGAATCGAACATCCCTTTATTCATTGACTACCTTCCTTTTTTAGCCTAGATATTATCAAGAATATCCTTTAAGAGTGTGACCTACTATATCGGATCTCTTAGGTACGCCCTTAGTGTGCCATCTTAGGATAGGTCAGTGACCCGACGAGTACCCGGAAATCCTATCCTTTCGGAGACCAAGCCATGAATGTTGATAGGGGTGAACACCATCCTTAGGGGGACGAAATCAAAGCGCGTCGAGGCGTCACCCTTCTCTCACTTACTTTGGGGTTGGCTGTCGCCTCCCCCGCTCCCACTCAATATTTTGGAAGTGGAGGTTGATGGGAGTCAACTTTACTGTACTTTGGTGTGCAGTTTAACCCCCGTTTATCACCTTATTGTCATGTTTTGGGTAGATATAGACCATTTCAAGAGTAATATCGAGAGTTATACGCACGGGGAGTTAAAATGTCATATCGATGGTAAACTCCGCCTTTTTAGCGATATTACACTCTTTTCCGAGCACTTTTGTCTTGCGGAATTATGCGTGGTGTTTGTTTGTCTATGTTATTGTAGGACTTAGGTGACTCGAGGACCCGGAAGGCGATATTTTGGACTGGGAAATGTGTTCATGAGACGAAAATTGGGTGAAAGTGGAAGAAAAGCCAAGTTTGGAGTGGAATCAAGCCAGACGGGCGTTTGGGCAAGTCAGACGGGCGTATGAAGGAAGCTTACACAAGACAGGCGTTTGCCCATCCCGGACGGGCGTCCACAGTATCGACACTTCATTCAGAAAGTTATGTTTTTAGCTAGAAGGGCGTCCAAAAGACCCTCAGACGGGCGTTTGGGTAGGCTCAGCCCGATTCAAGAAGCTCATTTAACACAGACGAGCGTCCAGAGTTTCAGACGGGCGTCCAGGGTTCAAAAAGCCTCAAGTCACGATTCACCAGACGGGCGTTCAGAGGAATGCGAACGCCGGTCCAATGAAGGCGAAACCCTAATATCTTCATGTTTTCCAGGCAGACGGGCGTCTGACATGGACCAGACGGGCGTCCGGGACCGACAGCAGCAGATTTCGACCTAATCTATAAATACGCAGCTCATTCAGGCCCTCATCATGTTTTGCCGACTTTATACTTCTCTTGAGCAATTTTGGTGCGATTTTAGTGTAGTTTGATCACCCTTTGATCCCTTGATTCCTTAGATAACATCCTTTGATTCTAAACACTTTCTATAGCTTAGTTTTACGTTTCAAGTTCAAAAGATTGTTCTTTTGGTGGATTATTTCGTCATACTTTTTCAGATCAGATTTCTTCTCATTTTTATGGTAATGAATACTTTCTCGTTTATTATTTCTAGCATGATTTCAAATCTTATTTTGGTTATTAGCATAATTATGAGTAGCTAAATTCATGTGTAGTCGAATTATGTGAAAGCGAGCTAAACCCTAAGGGGGATGAGATTGGGAGTTGTGTAGTGCGTAATACTATGTTTTAACGATTAATCCACGTCCTAAAACTTATTTCAAACGTCTTTGAATTAGATTGATCACCTAGGTCACTGTCACACACATCAAACTTATAGTTGCATTTTGCGGTGACATGTGGGATATGGGGTTTTAGGATCGTTGCGTAGATTCGGTCTAGTTGTTAGGTCCGAACCCAATACAGAGGTTTGTCATCGTTGTTCGAGCGACTCTAGAGCTTAATCATGTTAGGTTAATCGGTTTTCTAAAGGGAGAATTAATTAACTTCACATAAGGTGGTTAGATCAAGTTGTTCAGTCTAATCGCTAGAACTAGGAGTTGGCACCCGTGGATGCCGTTAAACTACATTGGATGGGTAGGTCGGTTAAGACACACTCCCTGTTAAGTCCTTCCTTAGGGGTAAAAGTAGCTCGTGGGATCATAGTTCGACTATACCCTTTAATACTTAGAAGTAAACTCATTAGTATAATCTTTACTTTTGCACTAGTATAATATCTCTCCACCACTATTTTGACCTGAACTAAGTTCTAAGTCGACTTTGGTACTTAGACATTACTCCCTATGGATTCGACCTTGACACCACTATACTACCGTTGACCCGATACTCTGTCGGTTAAGGTTAGCGGTTAAGTATTTTGCTATCAAGAATTTTGGCGCCGTTGCCGGGGAGTAACGTTTAATATCTTGTAAGTTGACCGAAAGCTTGGGCTTAGGTCGTTTTTATTTTGTTTTCTTTTTGTTTCATGTTTTGTCAGTGAATGACCCGAAGCTCCAAAGAACCACTCATCGAGCCAATTGAAGAAATTGAAGCTTTTGCACGTCATAGAAACAGTCAACGCCGTGGAGAGATTTTGATTGGTAGTCCGAACCCCTTATTCGAAGAAGAAGGGTTAGTCGAAAGCTCACTCTCAGATTCCTCTCAAGAGATGGATGATATAACAGCTCGCAGAGAGGGCAAAGATCCCTTAATCGAACGTAATGCACCAGGGCAGACCTCTGACACTACTGGTGGTAACACAACACTACCATTGCATACTCCACCGAGGACCCCTCGTCATGAGCCATTTAGGGAAGACAACACGGTGTTACAGGAGTTGAATACCCCTCTTTTTAACCAGGGAGTAGGAATTGGACAGGATAGGGGAAGACAAAATCTCCAAAATTTCAGGCCAGAACTTGACCAAGAAACTGTGAACCGACTGCTACAGATGCTAGAAAATCAAGGAAATCAATAGGGGTTCCAAAACCCGTACCCTCAGCAACCCCATGTGCAGCAGTTCTATCAACAGCAGCAACAGCAGAATTATCAGCCATAGATGGCTCAACAGGTGCAGAGACCGATAGTCTGTCGAGACTATGTTACCACCCCACAAGAGGTTATCAGGCACAATCCAATTAGAGTGCCCCCAATTAATGCGAACAACTTGAACATCAAGCAGAACATTCTGAATATGTTGGGGGAACATGCCTTGTTCCACGGGAAGTCGACTGAGAACCCAAACAGCTTTCTAGATCATTTTTTGCAAATTTGTGGGATGATGAGATATAATGGGGTTAGTGACGAGGCAATAAAAGTGATAGTTTTTCCGTTTGCACTGAGAGGAGCCGCAAAGGATTGGTTCGATTCATTGCATACCTGGGCAGATGTAACGAGAGTGTTTCTGAAGAAGTATTTTCCTCCGGCAAAGATTCTGGATCTGAAAGAAGAAATCTCTTCGTTTGACGGTCTCGAGTGAGAGACCTTAAAAGAGACTTATGAGAGGTTTAGGGGTCTACTGAAGAGATGCTCTCCTCACGGTTTTTCTACGGTGGAGCAAGTTATTATATTATTCAGGGCCTTAGAGCCAATGGATCAGAACAAGCTGAATGCCGTAAGTGGCGGAGATATCATGAATCCGCCGCCCGAACAAGCTATGAGACGATAGAGAATGCGGCGGATGGAGAAGGACAATGGGGGTCGAGCAGAAAGAAGAAGAAAGCCCCAATGGAAAGTGTAAAGTCACTGAAATAAGAGCTTGATAGAGAGACGGCCATGCATGACAAGATGCAAGAAATGGTGCTAAAGATGGACCGAATGGAGTTAGAACGAAAGAAGGCACAGCAATGCCAACTTTGTGGAGGTGGACATTCTGCAATGGAATGTGCATCATCGAAAAAACCCACTTATCCACAACAGTTGACGCCTACTCCAGTACAACAGCAGTCTGGCAATCAGAATGACCAGCAGCGGATGAATGTCTATGCAATGGGGCAGGTAAATATGAATCAACAAGAATTGGGCCAGCAACAGTGGAATCAGAACTTTGATAATCAACAAGGGCCGCAAATGGATTATGGTATGGGTGATGATTCACAACAATATGATGTGAATTATGTTGGACAAGGAAATCAGGGGCAATGGAATCAGAATCAACAGAATCAAGGTTGGATTCAGGGGCAGAATCAGAATTGGAATCGAAACAGTAATCAGAACCAAGGTTTTAGGCAAAATCAAAGCTCGTACAACCGACCTTGGAACCAGAATCCCCAGAATCAGGGTTCATACCAGAATCGAAACAAAGGCTGGAATCAAAATATTCAGAATCCACAATCTCAGTCACAAAGCCAACAGCAACAGCAAGGGTAGAACTGGGGCCAGAATCCAGGTTGGAATCAAAATCGGGGACAACAAAGTAATCAGAATCCGCAAACGAGCCAGCCGCCGAGGAAAAACAATTCTAGCACCTATCACCATCCGAATGCTCATCTGCACCAGAACAACCAAAACAGCCAGCAATCAAACAATTCTGGTGTTCAAAAGACACCCTCTGAGATACTTCTGGAGAGATTAGACAAAACTGTGTCGGAATTAAACAAGAATGCTGTAGAGCAAAAAGTGGCCACACATTCTGCCATTCGGAACTTGAAGACCCAAGTGGGCCAAATAACCGACACATTGAAGACAAATCTGAGTGGTGGACTTCCGAGTAACACTGAAAGGAACCCAAAAGGTGTGAATGTTGTGTTCACACGAAGTGGTAAAGAGGTTGGGCTGAGTGACAAGAGGAAGGAATTATGGGCCGAGAAAGCAGGAACTGATGAGGCTGGGAAAGAAAAGGCAGTCGACCGTGAAGGAGCTATGTATGGTGAAGTCGAGATTGAGGATTTGGAAATTGGCAGTGTAGAGAAAGAGATGGCTACAATGAGGAAATAATTGGAAGCCACGAAAAAGGCATTGGCTGAGGCAAACAAGAAAGCAGTGGAAGGGGCAGCACCAAAGAGAGACTATGTGGTCTTGGATATCAAAGAAGAAGAAGCCTCACCACCTTAAGAGAAAGGTAAGAAAAACATAATTCCTCCCCCTCCCCCTGATTTTGATGTTAATACTTTACCCTATCCTCCTAAGGGACCCAGAAAGGACATATTGACCCAAGGTCAGGCGAAATTTCTGAATCTCTTAAAAAAGGTAGAGGTGAATATTCCCCTATTGGAGGGAATTTTGAGCATTCCCCCATATTTTAAATTTTTGAAAGGAATGTTGTCGAGTAAGGAGAGGATGCAACAGATGGTGCATTTGAGTGAGGAATGTTCTGCAATCTTTGAGAATAGGATACCCCCAAGCTACAAGATAGAGGTAGTTTTACCATCCCAATCACCATTGGAGAAACTGTGTTTAAAAATGTGTTATGTGATCTAGGGGCTTCTGTGAGCCTGATGCCTAGAGGAGTGTATGAGAAATTGGGGTTGGGTAAGTTACCAACGGGGATGACCCTACAGATGGCAGATAGGTCTGTTAGGAAACCTATGGGGGTAGCTGAAGATGTGTTAGTGCAGGTTGACAAGTTTGTTTTCCCCGTAGACTTCGTAGTCTTAGATATGGATGCCAACGCCCCGCTTTTGTTAGGTCAGCCTTTCTTGAACACAGGAGAGACCTTGATAGACGTAAATAGGGGAGAGATCATACTACGAGTCGGGAAAGAGAGTGTGACCATAAATGTCTATAATGCAATGAAGCATCCTGATGAGCCGTTTGGTTACTGTGATAGGACGGTCTGACCACCGTCCGAAATGAGCCGTTTGGTTACTTAGCCTGTATTACCCTAACCCTGAGCTTTATTGTTGGTCACAATCCTTTTGATCACCCTACGAGTGGACTTAATTGTTACTTTAGACACACTTGCTGAAGCAAGTGTTGGGTGGGAGATGGTGCGTGTTTTGAGAGGAGTTGGTTGGTACGAGCTAATATAATGAAGGGGAGGAGCTCGAGGAATCTATTTTGAGGCTTGTTGGTTTGAGGAAAAGTATAAAGTTGTGAAAAAAAATTGAAAAAAAATTAAAAAAATGAAAATGATGAAAAACAATGAAAAAAAAAGAGAAGAAGTTTGAATAAATTGAAAAAAAAAGAAGAGGTCAAGGAAGGATGTTTTGAATAAATAAGAGTATGATGTTAAGGTTGTGGTTGTTTATAAATGAGTACAGAAAGAATCGGAAGAATTTGGGTGTGGTTTGGTATGTTTTCAAAGCAAGAATACATGAAATGATTAGGTTCACTCGTGTTTTTTCTCTTTCTCCAGTCCCAAAATTTCCTTTCGATTAACCCCATCCCGAGCTTGACATTATAACCCTTCAAGTCCTACTTGACCGCATTTAGCCTCGGTTGCCTCGATTAGTGTAGATTCTAGCCCGGTATGATCCGTGTGTAGTCATTTGGCCGGTATTCAAAGCCGGTGATCATTTTGAGTGTAGTCCTCGGTCTATACCACACACACTTCATTTTCGTGGTACGAGAGAGTCAAGCGGTGTACGTTCATTGTCTACTTTACTTTTGCCTTGATGTCGTGAGCGCTATGTATGTGTCGTAAAGTTGATCACATGGTCTGTTTTAGAGCGCCTAACTTACTCGAGGACGAGCAAAGGCTAAGTGTGGGGTGGTTGATGGGAGTCAACTTTACTGTACTTTGGTGTGTAGTTTAACCCCCGTTTATCACCTTATTGGCATGTTTTGGGTAGATTTAGACCATTTCGAGAGTAATATCGAGAGTTATACGCACCGGGAGTTAAACTGTCATATCGATGGTAAACTCCGACTTTTTAGTGATATTTCACTCTTTTCCGAGCGCTTTTGTCTTGCGGAATTATGCGTGGTGTTTGTTTGTCTATGTTATTGCAGGACTTAGGTGACTCGAGGACCCGGAAGGCGATATTTTGGACTGAGAAAAGTGTTCATGATTTGAAAATTGGGTGAAAGTTGAAGAAAAGCCAATTTTGGAGTTGAATCAAGCCAGACGGGCGTTTGGGCAAGTCAGACAGGCGTCTGAAGGAAGCTTACACCAGACGGGCGTTTGCCCATCCCGGACAGGCGTCCACAGTATCGACACTTCATTCAGAAAGTTATGTTTTTAGCTGGACGGGCGTCCAAAAGACCCTCAGACGGGCGTTTGGGTAGGCTCACCCCGATTCAAGAAGCTCATTTAACACAGACGAGCGTCCAGAGTTTCATACGGGCGTCCAGGGTTCAAAAAGACTCAAGTCACGATTCACCAGACGGGCATTCAGAGGAATGCGAACGCCCGTCCAATGAAGGCGAAACCCTAATATCTTCATGTTTTCCAGGCGGACGGGCGTCTGACATGGACCAGATGGGCGTCCGGGACCGACAGCAGCAGATTTCCACCTAATCTATAAATACGCAGCTCATTCAGGCCCTCATCATGTTTTGCCGACTTTAGACTTCTCTTGAGCTATTTTGGTGCGATTTTAGTGTAGTTTGATCACCCTTTGATCCATTGATTCCTTAGATAAAATCCTTTGATTCTAAACACTTTCTATAGCTTAGTTTTACGTTTCAAGTTCCAAAGATTGTTCTTTTGGTGGATTATTTCGTCATACTTTTTCAGATCAGATTTCTTCTTAGTTTTGTGGTAATGAATACTTTCTCGTTTATTATTTCTAGCATGATTTCAATTCTTATTTTGGTTATTAGCATAATTATGAGTAGCTAAATTCATGTGTAGTCGAATTATGTGAAAGCGAGCTAAAACCCATAGGGGGATGAGATTGGGAGTTGTGTAGTGCATAATACTATGTTTTAACGATTAATCCACATCCTAAAACTTATTTCAAACGTCTTTGAATTAGATTGATCAACTAGTTCACTGTCACACACATCAAACTTATAGATGCATTTTGCGGTGAGATGTGGGATATGGGGTTTTAGGATCGTTGCGTAGATTCGGTCTAGTTGTTAGGTCCGAACCCAATACAGAGGTTTTTCATCGTTGTTCGAGCGACTCTAGAGCTTAATCATGTTAGGTTAATCGGTTTTCTAAAGTGAGAATTAATTAACTTCACATAGGGTGCTTAGAACGAGTTGTTCAGTCTAATCGCTAGAACTAGGAGTTGGCACCCGTGGATGCCGTTAAACTACATTGGATGGGTAGGTCGGTTAAGACAGACTCCCTGTTAAGTCCTTCATTAGGGGTAAAAGTAGCTCGTGGGATCATAGTTCGACTATACCCTTTAATACTTAGAAGTAAACTCATTAGTATAATCTTTACTTTTGCACTAGTATAATATCTCTCCACCACTATTTTGACCTGAACTAAGTTCTAAGTCGACTTTGGTACTTAGACATTACTCCCTGTGGATTCGACCTTGAGACCACTATACTACCGTTGACCCGATACTCTGTCGGTTAAGGTTAGCGGTTAAGTATTTTGCTATCAGTGGTGGGTTAACTAACCACGTCTTTTTGATGTTAACATAAAAGCACATCAAATCAAGGATTCCGAATGGTGTCGGTAACGTAGGCAAGCCTACCCGTCCTATTCGTTGGAACATATGTGACAGTCGGATGAAGTCGGGTCAAGACAGCCCCATGGAGATAAGAAGGAATCACCCCTCCGTTCTCCGGTGTAGGTTAGTCTTGCCGGACCCCCGTGCATACATCACACTAGGAGGGTTAAGTCGGTCGAGCCTAGCTCAGTTGACCACCCAACCTATAAGCGAACCCGATTTTATCCAAGATTTATTGTTCTTTTATCATCATTCAATCTCGTAGACACTACGAATCGAAAACGTGATCTCGTTTGGGCTTTAAGGCGGTTCACCGAGAACACACACTGAAAGGCTTAACGATTTCATAACCCGTCCTCGGATCTTTAATTAGTTACTAAATTAATTAATTACCACGTATTAATTAAATTTCAAATAATTACGCGAGTTTGTATACATGCCTATTTTAATTACCAAAATTAAAATTCTACATGTATGCATGGAGTGGATTTATGATATGATGCATGTCATGGAAATTCCGATTTTATATCTATTTTATGATCAAACACATAAAAATAAATTGCGGAAAATTTAAACACCGAGATGGATTGTTGGTACCCCCGTATCTAACCTATAAAAAAACACAAACAAACCCTAACTAGGGTTTACAATTTTCTGATCTGCTGCTGCTGCTGCGTTTTGTCGATGATCGGACATCCAAACGAACTTTGATCGTCACAAAACTTTATGGACCTGTTCTGCACTCCTCCTACTTGAATATGGACGGTTGGATCTGAGTTTTGACTGTCCAATTGATCCCAAAAAGCCCCCGATCCAACTGCTGCATCTGTTTATAACTGTGGCGCAGCAGTGTCTTCCCGGGGCCGATCGGGCATTGAGACAAAATCCGATCGACCTAACATTTTTAGGGATTGATCATAACTCCATGTTAGTCAATCTGAACGGTCGGATCTTCGTTTTTGCGGTTTAATCACTTCCAGAAAATCGACGAACTCACAGCTAGGGTTTTTATGGCTGCTGTGCTTTTCTGTTACATAAGTTACTTTATTGCAGCTATTGGACATCGAGATGGACTCCGATCGTCATGAAATTTTGAGGGCCTGTTCCTCAACTTTTATTCTTCATTGTGACCAGAGGGATTGTCGTTTCAACGACTCAATCTCCAGGAATAAATAAAAAACGAACAGAGGCAAAACAAATCTACTTCTAGGAAACTAAAATTACAAAATTTCCTATACTCATATAAATTATATGAGTTTACAATAGATCTAACGACTAAACAATACCCACCCCAATCCATCTCTTCAACCACAACAATCGCAACATAAAAAATAAAAACAAATTTTCGGCCTGTTGGACTTATTTCTATGTTTTGGTGATGAGTGCCAGACTAGCTGTTATAGTGCAAAGGCAAAAAGATGTCTAGATCAAATGTATAGGTTTATTAGAGTTTGATTTATGAATAGGTTTGATCAAACAAGCAACGTAATGGTCGGTGACTTATATCGACGCCAGGGTCCATATCGATAGGGTAGATAGGTCGGTAGACTAGTCGGGAACCCGCCGAAGGCGAAGGCCGAGGTTTCAAACTCGATTCTGAAGGCTAAGGGATCAAACTTAGTAATTTAAGTCAAGGATATGGAATCAGAATTTAGGCAAGTCTGTGATGACCTAAACTGATTACATATACTTTGTGTACAAGGTCTAAGTTTCATAAGTTGGATGATGTTTGGAACTTGGTTATATTTAAAAAGGTGTAATCCAACTTCACAAATAAAAGTTAGATAAAAGAAATCAGCTGCATTGTATTTTATACACAGCAAATTGCTGTTCAGCAGACTGATGGGTATCTCAGCAGACTGATGAACCTGCTGATGATATACCTCGATTAATTCAAGATTATATTGGAAGATTACATGGATAAGGACAACCAACTACCTCTAACTTGTCAAACAAATCAAAGGCTGAGATTAAAAGAACTTTGGGATGATTCAGATTTTTATCCAATGGTTATAAGTGAAAGGGTGGACAGACTGCTCTGTCAAAAAGGAATTCTGACAGTGTCAGTCCTATGAATAGTGACAGAAAGCAAATCAGATGGGACAAAAACCAGGAACGGTTACATTTGAATTTCAAATACAAGTCACATGCATTCCTACCTATAAATAGAGGACCTTCAACTCAGAAAGAAGAGGATTGAAAAACTTTAAGAGAAAAATATAAGAGGCAATTATGAGCTGAAAAACACCCTGCTGAACATACTGAACTTAAAGCTACTGATCCAGAAAGATTCTTCAAGTGTATTCTATATTCAAGTTACATCAAGTATACACACTTGAAGACTGCAAGCTGCTGATTATATCATCCTAATCAAGCTGCTCCAACTGAATCATTTATTTGATTCAATCTTTATTCTATAAAGAACCTGCTGAAGACAGTGAAGCACAGTTGTGTGAAAGACTGTTGTTTGTGGTGGAGCTGGTGAAGAGGCAATCCTACCCTTCAAGGACTAGTGGAAGACTCAGGAGCAGCAATCCTACCTGTTCCCAAGTTTTCGGTTGTGAAGCCATAGTTATTGGTGAAGGACAAGCAACTTAGGAATCTTTGTAACTGCAACATCAAATATCTCTAGTGAATTACCTCCAACATCACAGGAGAAGAGTGGACTGACAGGATTACACCACATGGAACCACTATAAAATCTGCCTACTTACTTTCTGCATTTACATTATGCACTTAGCTTTTTATACACATCAATTCGCTGAATCTAGCAACTGAAATCACACACATACACTACTGAGTATCCAATACTTAGTATCATATTTAACATAAAGTAACAAGGCTTAATTTTGATATAATTCCGCTTTAAAAATTCGAAAGGCGAACGGTCGGTAGACTACGTTTATCGGCGGAGCTGCGAGGTGTCGCGGACTGCGAAGTATCGACGGACTTTGAAATTGCTGAATTTGTTAACTCCAAAGTTTTAAGTGTTAAGTTTATTCACCCCCCCCCCCCCTCTAAACTTAACCAAAGCCTTTTCAAGGGACCAACACGGCCCCTATCAAAAAATTGGGCCAAAAAATCTACATGTTTACCACTCCGAGATCTAATATTTTATACATATAAATATAGATCACCTTGGTCTCTGATACCACTGTTAGTAATATCATCCGCAACGGAAGCGATTTAAGGATCTAGATCTATAAAATACACGTAATAAAATAACTAGATCTATATCTACAAGGGGGTTGTAGAACATACTTCTTGAATCTCAAAATTCAAGTTGAAGAACCGCAAAAGAAAAGGGGATGTGAAGAGCACCACGATCTTCCGTACGTGTGATCCATGCAACTCCCGGTGGAAGGAAATTCTCGACTCGAACTCTTCCGATGTGCTACCCGGAAAAAATCACCAAGATTTTTCCCTAAATCTGCCATTGGCGGAAAATTCTTTTCTCCTCTCCAAGAGGTGTATGTCGAATTTTATGTGTTGTTTAAGGCTTGGGAGAACTCTCTTTATATAGGAGAGTAAAACTTAACCTCCAAGGATTTTACTATGCAAATAAATAAATCCAATAAATAAAAGATAATTCCATAATATTCTAGAACAAATCTAGAATAATATTTATCTTTATTTCTTATCATAAATATTTATCCAATAAATATTTTGTGCACATGTCTTAAAACAATTTCTTGTTTCCTAAAACATGTGTAGGGGCCGAAATTCATCTTGTGACCTAGTCACAATGATTTTCGACTATAACACACTTTTGGGCCAAGATTATGAAAAATATCTTTTCCACATATTTAATTATTTAGCCCAACTAATTTAATAGTCCACTAAACAATTAATTCACATATCATTTTAATAAAGTCCAACAAGAACTAAATTAATATTATTAGGATTCGACGTCCGAGAATAGCTATGTTATATTTGGAGGCACGTCGGGGATCATGGACTAATAATCAGCGGCTCCGATAAATCAAATAAATAATTATCTTACGAACAGAATAATTTTATTCGATAAATCAATCACAGGAATATGCCACAATAATCCCGTGACTGCACTCCTCCGATTATGAGATTATATTTATCTCCTCACGAGAATAATAATAAGCTTCCATTGATATAATCATTACATATGGATTAATCCTCCATAGACTGTTCATTCCAAATCGGGAAGTTACCGTTAACCCTTTTTAGAACCTCTTGTCCTTATTTACCATTAACCCCCTAGTGATCAATTAATTCATACAACCCACTGGTAGCTAATCATTGTAATATGAACTCGTACGATCGATCAGTTTCTAGGATTAACAAATAAGGGAACTGTCTATCTACTTCCATAAATAGAAGGAATGGATTCCGTATCTGTGATAACACAGACTACTCACTCAACCCAGTTCAACGCCAGGATGGGGTAATTCAGACCACAGACTCAGTGTAATCCTTAACCGCCAAGTCAAACCTCATACTGATTCAAGCAGTTGACTGTGATCACCTCAGGATTAAGATATATCCATAAATATGATCATCCATTGATTCGATAAGACTTCTCGATTACGGAATTATATCGTGAACTCTAATCAAATTGGTCCAGCCCTAGATGATATATCTATCATATATAAATGCCCCACTAGGTTCTCTTAACCGAAAGTTCGGATAAGACAATCACACCTATTGTGTTATGGGTGCATTAATATCATGTTAAAGGAGAGACCCAATACTCTCGATTAACTTCACTACGGGCTAATTGTATTTTAAGTACATCTTCACTAACTCAATCCTCCCGTGTATATCCCATACACTGAGTTAAGTGATTACATAAACGATATACTTTAGGGTTTTCTATAGTGTAAATAATATTGTCACATCGGTGAATATGAGAATAATAAATATGAATAATAATATCATTTCATTTATTAAATAAAACAATTACAAAATTTGTCTTTCGGGCATCACACCTAACACTCTTCGGAACAGAAGCACTGCTCCGATTCCAATTGTTGGTCCCTTGGAAAGGCTAACACAAGTTTAGAGGGGGGTGAATAAACATGTCCCCAAAAACCTAACTAAAAACTGAATCTTGAACAGATTTAGTGCAGCTTAAACTTGTGTGCAGTTAAGCAAACTTAGCTGGGTATAAGTCAAGACTGACTTATCCTTAACTGAGTTAACTGGCAGCGGATTAAGTTAAGCCGTTAAATAAAACTACAGTTTATCAGTTTGTCTAGATGAAATGCAGTGTTGTGATCACTCAGTTTCTTATGTTTGCTGAGTGTGATCTGGTGCAATATAAACATAGATGCTGTAATTTAATATGTAAAGTAAATAAGTAAATGAGACAGAAATTATAGAGGTTCCAGGTGGTGTAATCCTGTCAGTCCTCTCTTCCCCTGTGATGTAAGAGGCCAAATTCACTATGTTCTTGAGGTTTACAGTTACAAGACACAAAATAAATTTAAACACTGGTTGTCCTTCACTAATCCCTAGATTCACAATCTTCCAGCTTTAGTCTTCAACATGTAGAATTGCTGTTTGAACTAAGCTTTCAACACTGGTCCTTGAAGGGTAGGATTGCCTCATCACCAGCTCTACACAAACACAGTTTTCCTAATTGCACTCAATTGTCCTTCGCACCTTCTTCATGTTTCGCAGTCTAAACCTTTGATAAAATCAAAGTTGAGACTTGAATCAATATCAAAAGATTCAATCTGTTTTTCGAGCTTCTTTTTCTAGATGTATATGATATGTTCAGCTTTATTTTTCTTCAAATGATTCATCTTGATCATTCTTTGAATCCTTATTATCACTTGATAATTTCTTGATCTTGCAGGAGTTCTTTTGATTCACATTCCCCTTTACTTGAATCTTTCTTAATAAATTTAACCATAGAACTGGTCTATTTGTAGGGGTTTTCCAACTGTTAGATGAATTTGAACGTTTGAATTTGAATCCCTGTATCCGTTGGTGCTCCTGCTAATCTATTGAATGTCAGCGTCCTTTCTGACATTTCTATACAACCAATATAATTGCTTACTTTATAACTGTCAGATCTTCCTTCAGTTTTTCCTAACCTCAGCATGAAAACTTGTCTTAGTGAAATAGTCAGTTTTCAGCTTAAGAGCCATTACTGAGATTTTACTCTTCTCCAAAAAGCTCAGTACTCTATTCTACATCTGATTATAATTAACTTAATCAGAGTACACCATAATTCATAAATCAGCTAAGATATCATTGTCCTTATGTATCTTAGGTCTTCCTGAAGATCCATAAAGTCTGTTCAGGTCATCATAGACTTTCCTGAATTCTAACTTTACAGTATGAGCTTTATCTTCTATAATTGAGTTTGAACCCTCAGTTCTTCGATCTTCAATAACTGAGTGTGAACCCTCAGTTCTTCAGCTTGTAGATAAGTCAACCGAGTCTGTGTCCCTCAGCGAACTTACCTTCTTCATTTCGTTAGTTGATTTAATCTGAGTCAGTTGGCTAAACTCAGTATCCATAGTAACATCAAGTCAGTTTCTAATTTTTTCAGTTCTTACCCTAGAACTATTACAGTGCTTGTCTGATTTACTTATACAAATATCATACTCTATTAAATCTAATACAATGATTCCTAGACATCATTTTTCTTTGCACTATAACAGTTAGTTATGACACTTCATCAATAGGGTTAAACAGAATAAATAAAATAACTGATGAATCATCATGATAACATAAATTTTACTTTCAACAGTCTTCTTCTCAAAAACTCAAGGTTATAAGAGAGCAATGTTCGTTGTTGGTCGGAAGGATTCGGAAACCGAGCTGATGTAGCCCAATTCAAGAGGAAGATTGAGTCTTTTATTTAGTCTTTTAATTAGTCTTTTATTATCCCACATTGGTTAATTGTCTTTTATATTTATTATTATTTTTAATTATTGTTATATTGTCCCACATTGCTAAAATTGCAATTGGACTTGGAGTCTGTAGCCTATATAAGGCATTTCCTTGTATTTGAATAGGTAGCTTATTTATTGAATCAAAAAACAATTTTGGTTGAAATTCAGAGATTGAATTTTCATCATAAGAAACTTTCAGAGATTGGGTTTCTTTCAAGAAGTTTTCAGAGATTGGACTTCTTGCGATTATCCTGAGAAGGGATAATTGGGTGATCTTCCTGAGACGGGATTATCACAAAGCAGTAGTAATCTGAGACGGGTTGCTACATATCCCTTTTGTTATTTTGTTATATATATTCAAAAGCCATAAAAAATATACTTTTCAAAGCTGAATCGTTTGTTGTGCTTTAATCAACGATCCTACGAGAATCGGTTTATATCAAGTGGTATCAGAGAATAGGCGATTAAAGCAACAACAGCTGCTGCGTTCTTGACAGAAATCTGCAGCGTTTTCTTAGAGTTCCTGGCGTTCTTGTTCTCCGAGAAACCCTAACTACAGCCTTATATTCGTCACTTGCTGCTGCATTCGATCCTTTTTTGATCATCATCAAGAAGCCCTAATTTGGCCGACCGTTATCACAAGGTAATCAAAGCATCCGAAATAGCTGCGTTCATAATCTATGCGTATTTTCGAATATTTTCGAATTTCGTTCTAGTCGTTTCCTAATCAAATCATATCGAAAAATTCTCAAATTGTACCAGTAGATAGACCTTTGTATTGTCTGTCTTTTGTCTCTTTGGCACTTTCACAAATTCGGATTTTATCTTGATCAAATTCGGATCGGAATATTCTGCTCGATTTTCTGGAACAGCTTGAAGTCGACCTTGTTTTTAGGGAGTTTTGGTGGTCGGAATTGAATGAAATTTTGTGAGCACATAGTAAATTCATTGTTCTACAACTTTGATTCTTTGATTTTTTTCAGAGTCCCGACCGGTTTTGCACAATAGTCGCCGTCACCTAGTTGACTGTTTCTGTCAAAACCCGTAACCCGAGAATGATCTGTTTACGAATTCAATTTGAGTGGGTTATACCTGTCCAAAAATTCTGAAACTTAACAGTCTGAACCAAAATTTCGTTCTCTACAAGTTTTGTTCTTTGTGTTTTTCCGAATTCCATACCGTTTGGTCGTGATAAGTGCCGTTCGTAAAGCTGCTGCGTTTAAAGCTGCCGTTTGGCGATTAAAGTTGCTTGCGTTTATTGGAAGAAATCTGCTGCGTTCTTGAGCACCAAGAACCTAATTGCAGCCGCACTCAAAAGCTCCTTACATCTTCGAATTTTGCTGCTATTTTTCGCAACCCTAGCTTTGTTCATAAACGGCTGCGTTTTTAGTCTGAAATTCGTTCTTGCGAGGAATCATCTGCTTTGCGTTCTTGAAATCCAAGTAACCCTAGGAGGCGGCCAAGAGAGATTTTTGCTTGAATAATTTCGGGAACCCTAATTATCGAGATGAAGTTGGGTCGAGGTGGTATGTTACGTTACAATGGTTATGAGTGCTATATGGAATATGATCCCGAAGCTGGATTATCCGGTTTGCTATCAAGAAGGCCGACGCCGAATTTGTCAAGGAACAAAATGACTACTTCGCGAGCAAAGACGCATACGGGAACAACAACATTGGCATGATAATTTTGCAACGGGATTGTCACGTATTGAACAACTCTTGAAGGGATATATTGCTCGGTCCAAACGAGAGGCGGAGAAACGGAAGTTCGAACGTGCGGAAGCGGCTAGAACGATACGCACGAGAGGCGGAACAACGGAAATTAGAGGCGGAACAACGGAAATTAAAACGTGCAGAACGTTGGAGGAAATTAGACGCACAGTGGAAGGAGGACGATGACCTTTTCTTTATCACGGATTTTGTAACACGTGAAGAAGGCGTGGGCGGCAAACCGCCCAAATTCTCTCCTTCACGTGTTCAATCGAATACACAGGTTATTCCCAACCCCCTACGGCTGTGGTACACGAGGAGGAAGACGTTCTTATTATTGATTCAGCCACGGAAGAGTTCATTGAGGTTCCTCATGCCCTTACTAATGATGTTTCTCCGATTTGCTCCTATTGATTCTCCTTTCCCGGTACCCGACCATTCAGACGAGATTGCCGACGTCAAGGTGGATGTTGGTGTTGACCCAATCACTATGCCCGTGGGCTTGCTTGCTGAATCGATTGTGGTCCAACCGGGGACCGAACCGGTCCAATCCGATGGTTCAAAGGTGCACTCGGCAATTTTAGTTGCTTGATTTGAAGGCGTTAAACGCGCCATATGTATATGTGGATCCATATTTACAGCATTGCCGCCCTTTGGATTTTGTTGTCGCTGATTTCTCCACTCGCGCCATTCCATGTTTTTGCGATGTTGTGATTCTGAGTTTCTCTGTGGTTGAGTGGACGTATGGAAGCACGATATTCGTGTTCGATCCGGGTTGATTCGAGGACGAATCCTTTTGAAGCGGGAGGGAATGATGTAGCCCAATTCAAGAGGAAGATTGAGTCTTTTATTTAGTCTTTTAATTAGTCTTTTATTATCCCACATTGGTTAATTGTCTTTTATATTTATTATTATTTTTAATTATTGTTATATTGTCCCACATTGCTAAAATTGCAATTGGACTTGGAGTCTGTAGCCTATATAAGGCATTTCCTTGTATTTGAATAGGTAGCTTATTTATTGAATCAAAAAACAATTTTGGTTGAAATTCGAGAGATTGAATTTTCATCATAAGAAACTTTCGAGAGATTGGGTTTCTTTCAAGAAGTTTTCGAGAGATTGGACTTCTTGCGATTATCTGAGAAGGGATAATTGGGTGATCTTCCGAGACGGGATTATCACAAAGCGGTAGTAATACGAGACGGGTTGCTACATATCCCTTTTGTTATTTTGTTATATATATTCAAAAGCCATAAAAAATATACTTTTCAAAGCTGAATCGTTTGTTGTGCTTTAATCAACGATCCTACGAGAATCGGTTTATATCACGAGCGCATTGCCCAATTTATTTATTTATTTATTTTTATTTATTTTTGTTTTTTTGAGAGTCATGCAACCGACGATGCGATGATCATGCAATGGTGGGTGCCTAGCAAGCCTTCTCATCGAAATGTCACATAACTCTCCTTTTCTTTTTCTCTTGTTTTATGATTTTTTTTCTTTTCGAATCCTCATTTTTTCCCTTAACCAACGGCAAACCATGCGCCGACTTCTTTTCACTGAGTAATTAGAGAATGAAACGAGAGAAAGATCGACACGTATGATGACACTAAACTCGCATAATCCTTCATATACTCATGAAACAACTACATTCAAATTCATACGTGCTTCAATTTTTCTCATAATCGATTTTATGACACCAAAAAACGCTTAATAAAGTGCTACTTCAAGAATCAAAACACATGATATGATCGATCTTTTCATTTTTTTTGTACTAACTTGGGTGTAAAAGGTGTCGAGGTTCCAATTTCAATGTAATACATGCACCGGAATTCACAAAAATCAAGGGATAAAATATAACTACTTTACCCAAGAAAGTGTACCCTACCCCCTACTTAAGAACACACAATGTCCTCAATGGGAAAGAAAAATAAAATGAAAATCAAGACACCTAGCTTTGGTAAAGTCGGTGGAGCAAAAACCCGAACACGAAGCAAATCCGAGCATGAAACAATAATTCTAAGCCAAGAGATCCATCGAAAATCCAAAATGAGCCAAGAACTGTCAAAAACCCAATCCAACACACTCCAAGAATGGATCAGTGCAACATGAGACAGAACACCGTGCTAGAAAAACAATGTCATAATACCAGCAGTAAGGTGACACAATAAAATATCAAAAGAAAAATTAATGTGCACCGAACAAGATTAAGCCAATACTAATTCCATTGCAATTCACCCCAAAACCTGACAGACAAACCTGACTCGATAAAAAAATATAGACTCCAAATATAAAAAAAAATAAAAAACTTAGAATGACTCCAAAAAAGATCAAATTATCGTATAGAGTGAAAATCTCACACATCCATCGCTCAAAAGCTTTTGGAACACAGCAACCTCCACACAATAAAATAATTGTGACTCAATCAAAGACTTCCTAGACATAGTGACTCGATCTAACTACAAGAAGAAAGTATCTAAGGAGTAGTTCTAAGTTTAAGGTCGTCAACTCGACCATACAACTACTCGTGTTTGTACCGGGTCGTCAAAGTAAAGGACCTCCTTTGATCTGTCAGAGTTAACAACCGCATAATGCTTCAACCGATGGCTTTTGACCATCAAGGTCTTATCCTTACTTTGATGTTTCAGTCTTATCGTTCCCGAAGGATCTACCATAACAACGACTTATGGGCCACTCCATCTATACCTCAACTTACCCGGAAATAACCTCCATCGTGAATCATAAAGAGGTACCTTGTCATTGACTTCAAACTTACGATCTAGGATCATTTTGCTGTGAATCCTCTTGGTACATCCTTTATAAATTCGCAAACTCTGAAATGCATTCCTCATACAACATGTCTCTATAGGCTCGCTAGGGTACTTTGTGGCCTTAAAAACATTAAAGGTCACCTTTTCATCATTAACCCTAAGAATTAGCTCTCCTTTTTTCACATCTATGAGGGTCCTACTTGTGGCAAGGAATGGCCTACCTAGGATCAAAGGCACCTCATAGTCCTCCTCCATGACCAGAATAATGAAGTCAACCGGGAAAACAAATTTATCTACCTTAACGAGAACATCCTCAACTACTTCTATCGGTTTCCTCACAGAACGATCGGATAGTTGAATAGTATTCGAGGTTTCCTTAAGTCCCATATCCCTAATCTACGGAATATCGAATAAGGCATGAGATTAATACTAGCACTGAGGTTGCATAGAACTTTCATAAAACACGCGTCACCTATGATGCTTGAGATCAAGAAACTTCCCAGATCTTTCAGCTTCGGTGGAAACTTATGCTGCAAGATAGCCGAACACTCCTCATTCAAGAAAATAGTCTCAAAATCGAATAAACGATGCTTATTCGACACAATATCTTTTAAGAACTTTTCGTAATTAGGCATATGTGCAATTTATTTAACCAAAGGAATATTAACTTGTAACTTACGAAACATGTCAATAAACTTTTTAAATTGCTTATTGAGCACATTAGGACTAAGTTTAGGTGCATACGGAAGAGAATTAAAATTTGTAACAGCTGGATCAAAACACTTACCTAAGGCCCCAACAACACCTGGAGCATGTCCTGAAGTTTCTAGGACATCTTGGCTCGCAGAACAAAGCGCTATGCTCAGTTCAGCATCCTGCTCAATCCTGCCTGGAGACTCTCGAGACTCTGCAAGCTGGTCCTGTGCAATATGGTCCTCAACTGCAACTTCTAGAGCTTTTTCCTTAATTTTTCATAATTTTGTACCCAAACAACCTTTCCACTCCCAGTAGTTATAGCATTTATGTCCCGTGGGTTCCTTTCGGTATTTCTAGGCAACCCTCCCAGAGGTCTAGTAGTCAATTGCTCCGCAATCTGTCCAACTGGAGAAGACAACGCTTTTTTTTTGTGCTTCATGGCTTGAAAGAGTAGTATCGCTGATCGATCGATATTGATTGAAAGTCTTAGCAATCTCATCCATCGTCTTTGTAAGTTTCCCAAAGTTATCCTCAACTGTAGAAATCAAATGCTGGATAGCGTGCTCCCATGAATTTCTCGCATGTGGTGGCATATAAGATCCCGATTTATTGCCCTTTGGATATTCGCCACCACTTTGATCACTATACCGGAAACTGGGGCCATCATGTGACCCCGGATAGTACTTAGAGTTTTGACCTCCTTGTCCCTTATAGTTTACCTCTTCCATAGTTTCAACTTTACCCACATCCTTTTTCTCACAAGCTACCCCTTACTTTAATCGATCCTTCCGAGCACTAACCAATGTAACCTGCATCGAGATATTTGACAATTGTTGAAGGATCCCTTGAGAAACATCAGAATCAAATACCCCAGCTACCTTCTAAACCAAAGATTTACCATTCCACTGACTATTCATTGTGATCATTTCCACTTTTCCCATGCTTTATCCGATGATTGATCCATAAAAGCCCCTCCACTGGATGCATCCATCCGAATCTTGTCTGTTTCTTCAATAGCATTGTAATATGTGTGCATCAAGAGCCAAAGGGCTATATCATGTTGTGGACATTTCCGGAGTGTTTCTTTGAACCTTTCCCATGAGTCGGCCAGAGATTCACCAGGTAGTATCTTATTCGTCTTGCTTGATGGGAAATATCGATTCATGAACACTCGCAATAGCTAATCCCAAGTCGTGATCAACTCAGGATCTAATGAAAGTAACCATTGTTTTGTTTTTTCCCTTAAAGTGAAGAGGAAAAGTATCAACCGGATGTTCCCTTCCGATATGCTAGGTGTCCTGACGGTATTAGCAACTTCCAAGAAATTTCGAATATGGGTACTTGGATCTTCAGTTCGTGAACCGGTAAAATTAGCATAATTCTGCACCATCTAAATTACATTAGGCTTAGGGTGGTAAGCCTCAGCAGGATTTGTCGTCAGCTTGATTGCGGGGTCAAACTGTTCAATGGAAGGATTAGCATAGTCAAACAATGTCTTTTTACGAGCTTCAAAAATTTTATCACGAAAAACACGAATACACTAGCAAGCGGACTAGGACAGCCGTCAATTCATGAGCAAAGTCCATCCTATAGGGACTTGTCCGATAATTATGCAAACATAATTACAATGTTCAAGATTACAAAGGTTGGTGGTCTAGGACCAAAATAAACACAGAGAATAAAATAAAGATTAAGGATTATCAAATCAAGACGAGTTTTAACCACGTTTAAGAAAGTAGATTGAATCAAACTAGTTAATTATTCCCTAATCATTTTCCTATATTGATTTATACACTTTATCATTAATGTTCCAAGAATCGAGTCAATTACTGATGTATTTTGACGATGACGGATAATGTCACCTTAATAATCCGGGCCCTAATTGAATCTAGTGATGAACACACACAAAAACCCTAATGCCTAAAGAGTGAGGTGGTGTCGTTTTAGTGTTTGCGGCTGAGTCTAAGAATGTATCTTATATTGCCTACGTATCCTGTTAGGTTCCGGGAATCAAGCCTGACGTAGTTCCTGGATTTGGGTATTTATAATGACAACACTTGCCCTAGCCCTAATACTATGTCGGCTTATGTTATTGTCACATTTACCCTTTAATAGGCCTTAATCCTTGCCCAAGCTATCGCTGTTAATGGGCCTGGTCAGCTGGTGCGGACTCTGTTCCCCATGTCGATATTGCTGACCTGCGGTATTCGACTCCAGGGCTCATTGTCCTACACTTCTCGATGGTCGAACGTCATAGCCTCGAGTCTGGGCATCGACATAAGTAACTTGGCGTTAATTCATAATGTGATGACCAATCGATAGACGACACGTGGATGGGTGAAACCATGTATCATCATAAGCCCCCGAGACTTGAGAAAGCGACTCCCGTTGTCCAAGGTCGAGTATTTCACATGAATCGTCTTCGAGTTGGGTCATCCTTAGGGTGGGAAAAAGCCCGCCTTTTGCAACCCTAACGGCCCGTAGCCACGTGGCGTGACGTCATGGTACACAGACGCTTCTTATCCCGCAAAATGCGTCACAGCCTTGATTCTCGCAATTTCAGAGGTTATAACCCCCCCACTACCCACGTCTTTTCAAATCATTTGTAAATCTTGGTTGGCATATAAAGGAGAGAGAGACAGAAGTTGAACAGAGCTACCTTGCCATTTTCTTATCACAAACTCCAAACACCAAGTAAGCAATTTCTTTAGTGTTCTTCATCTTTTTCTTTGAATTTATCCATGTCCAGTAGCAGTGCAACTAAATCGATTAGGGGAAGTGAAACGCCAGTTCGTAGCCAAACTCCGGTACCTAATTCTTCTGATCATCTTCCCCGGCAAGATTTCGGCGAGCCCACAGCCTCCTCCCCTCCTGTCCCTAACCAGCCCAAAAAGCTTGTCACTAGGATGGATGGGAAAGGTGCCAAAGGGTGTCTCAATGCTCTTACCCTTGAAGAAGATGTTACTAGACTTTGCCGGAAATGCAATATCACTGGTCCTCCGTTCGAAGCTCGACTCCCTTCTGGCCTTCATAAATTTGCCGATGAGCCCCCAGAGGGATTCTGCACCGTCTACGAGGGACAATTCTTGAGTGGATTAAGTTTTCCACTCTGTCTGGCCATCCTGGCAGCCCTTGACCATTATGAGATAAGCGTTTCACAGTTGGCCCCAAATGCTGTCAGGACTCTGATGGGGTTTGTCATAGCATGTCGAGTCGCGGGAGTCTGCTTCTCGATACTCCTCTTCCGACATTATTATCATATCGTTCCTACCCCTGACAAGCTTTGGTATACTTTCCAGAGGATGCCAAATCAGCATGAATTCGTAACCAGTGGGCCTTCCTCTCATGGGAAGTGGAAGCCCCGTTTCTTCTTTCTTTGACATGGCCTGGAGAACTGATAGCAAAATACTTAACCGCTAACTTTAACCGACAGAGTATCGGGTCAACGGTAGTATAGTGGTCACAAGGTCGAATCCACAGGGAGTAACAGTGAAGTACCAAAGTCGACTTAAAACATGGTTCAGGTCAATAGATAGTGGAAAGATTAACAACTAATGCAGAAATAACGATTACACTACTGGTTTTACTTATATGATTAAAAAGCATAGCCGAACTACGATCCAGCGGGTTACTTTTACCCCACAGGAAAGACTTGACAATGAGTGTGTCTTAACCGACCTACCTATCCAATTCAGTTTATAAGACATCCACGGGTGTCAACTCCTTATTCTTGCGTTAAGGTCTGAACAACTCTCGCTTAACCCCCTATACTAGGCTTATTAACCCTCCCTTTAAAAAGCTAACTCACCTAACATGGTTGACCAGAATAATGAGCCGCTCGGGAACCCGATAAGAACCTCACATAGGCATAGTCCTAACGTCTATCTAGGTTGTCAATCTAACAATCAAGGCTATGTCTAGTGATTCAAAAACCCGTATCCCACACCTCACCGCAAAATACATATATAAGCTCGATGTGTGTGTAACAGTGAACAAGGTTGTCGATCTCATTCAAAGATATTAAAACAATCAAAACAAGTTTTAGAACATAAATTCATCATACAAGCGTTTAATTAAGCGCTACACAACTCCCATCTCATCCCCCTTTGGGATTTTCACCCGTTTTCTCATAATTCGGCTACACAACTACTTTAGCTATTCATAATCATACTAACAACGAAGTAATTAAAGGAAATTATACTAAGAACAATAATAAACGAAAGCATAATCATCATAAAAATCAAACCTTGAATGTTGAAGAAATAATCCACCAAAAAGTCGAATATTTGCTATTGAAACGGAAAATTAATCTAGGAGAAAGTATGTAGAATCAAAGGATTTAATCTTTGGAATATGGGGATCAAAGGGTGTTTAAACTACTCAAAAACCGCCCTAAAATCGCCCCTAAGATGCCCAAAGTCGTCAAGGGCTGAATAGATATAATATGGGACCGAAAAAAGGGGTTTTTATAGGTTTTTGCAGCATCTCGACCGCGAACGGGCGTCCGGGACAAGGCAAACGCCTGTCTCCCAGAAAAGCCCACACGCTGTTTGTAAATTTGCTCCGTAAACGCTCGTTTGGATCCTGTCTTCAGTAAATCATCAATAACTTCTTGTGTAGAGCTCCGATTTGAACGATTCAAGATGCGTTGGAAATCTCGTTCAATTACCTACGACTTTCATGAAGACATCTTCCTGAAAGTGTCTCCAGGTGTGACCAAAATGCCCCTGAAGTGACTGGTTCAGATTTCATCAATGATTCTTCACTCTTTTCTCCTCCTTGGTCCCAAATCTCGTTCTTTCCCGAGAATCTCTTCCTTATTCTCGACCTTATACATCAATCTAAGGCTGAAAACAAAGACACGAACACCAAGGCACAATATACATTGACAGAAACGTAACGAAATCCACATAAAACACGAGTTTTTTGGACGAAAACGCCTTTAGTCTCGAAACATGCATATAAGTGAATATCGTTCATATCCCACCCATAATAACCCAAAATAACCATGAATAAATTGTAAAAGGAGGTAATCTCATATAATAAATACACTACAATTTGACTCCCATCAACTACCCCCCACTTAGCTTTTGCTCGTCCTCGAGCAAACAAAGCGACTCTAAAATGTAACATAGAGTCAACATTGTAGTCATACACGGGATCATCATATGCAAAGGGTAAGTGAAAACAACCAGGCAAATGCGGTTGAGTCTAATCCTACCTTATTACAAAAACGGAATGTGAGTGTGTGCATAGCTTCTCATTCATTCATCACAGTTAACCGGTTCAGATTATAGATGCATGACTATTGTTGTTACACCATAGGATTATACTTCATAAACATCTCCACTAATCGAGGTCAAATCAAGGCTAACTAAGGTCAGGCAGGACTTACACGGTTGTAACGTTAGACTAGGGACGGGGCTAAACGAAAGGATAAAAGGAATATCAAAAGAGAAAAACGAGTGAGCTTAATTGAAACTTCTTGAAATTGCCTCATAACTCACCTCATTAGCTTGGTTCAAGCCATCTTTCTCCTTCTTTACTCTCAATTCCAAACATAATTCAATGAAAACTTGTCCACCAACGCCACTTTGGAAGAATTAATACATGGCATTTTACAAACATTCTTTGACTCAACTTTTTTCAAACACTTTGTTCCATTTTTTTTGACTGATTTTGATTTTTTTTCTTTTATTTTTTTTTTTCATAAACCAAAACACCAACACTTTTTCTATCCCTTCTCATTCGTAGTACAAAAGATTTACCAACACCATACTTTGATACACATCTTCACCACCCCACACTTGTGCTAGTAAGTGTGCCCAAAATAAGATTAAAACTCACTCATAGGGTGCGAAAGAAATGTAGATCACAAATAAAGGCTAAGGGTCGGTAATTATAGGCTAATCAACAAATGGCTAGCTCGGGTGGGGGTCTAACCACCCTACAAAGGCTCAGAGGGGTTTCTGTGGAAATTATGTACATGGTTGGCTATTTGGCTCTAGTCGGGTCAAAGAAATGCCAGGACCATCATCCCTTAATCTACCAAGATTGACCTTTCTATTTCGCCTCGAAGTTAATCATATAAGTTCTAGGTAACATAATAGACTATGACAACTATAAGCATCACTAATTACCATAACTCATGATATTGAAGCTATTAAGTGCGTGTGTAGTCCATTTTTATAACAAGATCACGACTTAACTCGCATGCATTTACTCAATTGTAAAACACTTAACCTAAAGATATCATGATTAAACATATAACACAACATCAATCCATGAAGTATTTTAAAATATGGCCCAAATTCACACGATATAGCAAAAACTAAGACTACAAATCATTCAAGTACATGAAAACATGGCATTAAAATTTATCAACAAAAACAGTGAAGCTAAGTCTCCTACCCCCACACTTAAACAAAGCACTGTCCTCAGTGTGTGAGTGAGAAAGGGAAAAAAAAAATTCTTGACAGCAAAATAACTGACCGCTAACCTTAACCGACAGAGTATCGGGTCAACGGTAGTATAGTGTTGTCAAGGTCGAATCCACAGGGAGTAATGTCTAAGTACCAAAGTCGACTTAGAACTTAGTTCGAGTCAAAATAGTGGTGGAGAGATATTATACTAGTGTAAAAGTAAAGATTATACTAACGAGTTTACTTAAGTATGAAAGGGTATAGTCGAACTATGATCCCACGAGCTACTTCTACCCCTAAGGAAGGACTTAACGGGGAGCGTGTCTTAACCGACCTACCTATCCAATGTAGTTTAACGACATCCACGGGTGCCAACTCCCGATTCTAGCGATTAGACGAACAACTCGATCTAACCACCCTATGTGAAGTTAATTAATTCTCCCTTTAGAAAACCGATTAACCTAACATGATTAAGCTCTAGAGTCGCTCGAACAACGATGACAAACCTCTGTATTGGGTTCGGACCTAACGACTAGGCCGAATCTATGCAACGATCCTAAAACCCCTTATCCCACATCTCACCGCAAATTGCATCTATAAGTTCGATGTGTGTGACAGTGAACTAGGTGATCAAACTAATTCAAAGATATTAAAATAAGTTTTAGGACGTGGATTAATCGTTTAAACAATAATTTACGCACTACACAACTCCCAATCTCATCCCCCTTAGGGTTTTCGCTCGCTTTCAGATAATTCGACTACACATGAATTTAGCTACTCATAATTATGCTAATAACAGAATAAAGAATGGTAATTGAACTAAAAG
Source organism: Gentiana straminea (assembly GCA_036785695.1). NCBI lineage: Eukaryota > Viridiplantae > Streptophyta > Magnoliopsida > Gentianales > Gentianaceae > Gentiana > Gentiana straminea. The sequence goes on along the minus strand of JAVUPR010000224.1, from coordinate 3,176,694 downwards.
CAATAAATAAAAGAAACATCATTACCATATAACTACTGAAAATCTGATAAAAGAAGTATGAACAAATAGTTGCACCCAAAAAGTTGAATCTTTGATCTTGTAATGCAAAACTAAGCTATGAAAGATGTGTAGAATCAAAGGAAATTATCTAGGGAATAAGGGGAACAAAGGGTGATCAAACTACACTAAAATCGCACCAAAATCGCTCAAGGAAAGTCTAAATTCGGCAAAACATGAGTAGGGGCTGAATGAGCTGCGTATTTATAGAGTAGGTCAAAATTCTACTACTGTCGGTCCTGGACGCCCGTCCACCTGGAAAACATGAAGATTTTAGGGCTTCATCTTCACTGGACGGGCGTTCGCATTCCTCTGAACGCCCGTCTGGTAACTTATGACTTGAGGCTTCTCGACCCCTGGACGCTCGTCTGAGAACATGGACGTCCGTCTGTGTTAACTGAGCTTTGCGAATCGGGCTGAGCCTACCCAAACGCCCGTCTGGTGGTCTTTTGGACACCCGTCCAGCTGAAAATCAAACTTTCTGAATGAAGCATCAATGCTGTGGATGCCCGTCTGGAACGGCAAACGCCCGTCTGATGTGGCCTTCCCTCAGACGCCCGTCTGAGGTATATCAAACGCCCATCTGCCTTGTCCTCATTCCATACTTGGCTTTTCTTCACCTTTTATGCCACGTTCGGGCCACGATCACGTCTCATAGTCCAAAACATCATCTTCCGGGTCCTCGAGTCACCTAGGTCCTGCAATAACATAGACAAACAAACACCACGCGTAATTCCGCAAGACAAAAGTGCTCAGAAATGAGGTAAATATCGCTAAAAAGGCGGAGTTTACTATCGATATGACAGTTTAACTCCCCGTGCATATAAATCTCGATATTACTCTCGAAACGGTCTATATCTACCCAAAACATGCCAAAAAGGTAATAAACGAGGGTTAAACTGCACACCAAAGTACAGTAAAGTTGACTCCCATCAACCACCCCACACTTAGCCTTTGCTCGTCCTCGAGTAAGTTAGGCGCTCTAAAACAGACCATGGGATCAACTTTACGAAACATGCATAGCGCTCACGACATCAAGGCAAAAGTAAATTAGACACTGAACGCACACCACTTGACTCTATCTTACCACGAAAAAGAAGTGTGTGTGATATAAACCGAGGGCTACACTGAAAATGATCACCGGCTTTGAATACCGGCCAAATGACTACACACAACTCATACCAGGCTAGAACTCCACTAATCGAGGCAACCGAGGCTAAATACGGTCAAGTAGGACTTGAAGGGTTATAACGTTAAGCTCGGGACGGGGTTAATCGAAAGGAACATTTAGGGACTGGAGAAAGAGAAAACACGAGTGAACCTTGTCATTTCATGTACTCTTTCTTTGAAACCATACCGAACCTCACCAAACTCCTTTGATTTTTCTATACTCATTGATAAACAACCCCAACTTTAACATTATACTTTCATTTACTCAAAACATCCTCCCTTGACTTTTTTTTCTCAACTTTATTCAAACTTTCTTTTTCTTTTTTTTTTTTCTTTTTCTTTCTTTTTATACTTTCAACTTTATATTTCTTCTCGAACCAACAAGCCTCACAATAAATTCCTCGAGCTCCTCCCCTTCATCTTATTAGCTCGTACTAACCAACTCCTCTCAAAACACGCACCATCTCCCGCCCCACACTTGCTTTAGCAAGTGTGTTTAAAGTAACGACTAAGTCCACTCGTAGGGTGATCAAAAGAAACGTGACCAATAATAAAGCTCAGGGTTAGGATAATACAGGCTAAATAACCAAATGGCTCATTTCGGACGGTGGTCAGACCGTCCTATCAAGGCTTAGAGGGGTTACGAGGGTATAATGTTGGGATTTTGGCTTATTTGGCTCTGGCTAGGGAAAAGAAGCACCATAACTCTCATCCCGTATCCGGCCTGGGTCAACCTTTCTATTTCGCATCGAAACTAGTGGTACAAGTGCGTATAGCAACCAGACTAAGTGCAACCAATGTCTACGTGCAATAAAAAAATTTTGTATCGTGACAGAATAAAATCGCCCGGCATACATTACTCGTTTACTAAGACATCTACCAAATCCATCGTGAGAAACATGCATATAACGCGGTGTCAAACCGTGAAAAGTTTTAAAATTTTAAGCCACGAACTGACCCAAAAACGGATATTAACTAAGCATATCACAATTAATGGCATATCTATCAAGCAATAAAGCTAAGTCGTATCCACCCCCCACTTCGAATGAAGCACTGTCCTCAATGTGTGAATGAGAGAGAAAAGGAGACTTAGCTTTAGACCCGGCAGAAAGGCGCTATCGAATCCCGTAATAGCCGTGAGAAAACACGACCCCAATCCCTATACCAAAACAACAACAACTACAACAAAGCATGCACGGGACATGGTCCTCATGCCAAAATATTGGGTAGGGAAGGGGAATAACAATAAAACGGCCCTGTCACGTCAGAAAACTCGATATGCAAGTGTAAAGCACACAGTGGATTGCTATAGATGGATAAATTACCCAAGCGGGTTAAAGCACAGAACATCTACGCGTAAAAGATAAAACCACAGAGGTTTGACATATAAAAATGATCCACAATGTGTACCAAAATCCAAACACAAGTACGAATGTGCCTTAAGGCTTACAAAACCCATCATAAAAGTACCAATTCAAAACCGACAAGAACATCAAATAACATACAAATGTATCAAATAAACTCAACAGCTCATGAACAACCTTTAGAACGGGCCTAGACGATTAAAAGAACAGCATAGAACAAATAAAATCACGTTTGGCCGGGTGCTACATCATCGCCAGCAGTGGGGACACTGTCTATAGGAGTACCAGTAGGAGCTCCGGTCTCGGCCGCCTCAGCCTCAGCCGTCTCCTCGTCAGAGGATGATACATCCTCCGCCACGATCTGGATGATGGCCTGCTCAATATCATCCGAGAAGTGATAGTCCATGGTGCTCGGGGCAAAAGCTGCCGGATCCTTCGGGAGTCGACCCTCACTCATCAGCATCAGGAGAGTCAGAATATTGTTCTACGTTTGCTGCTGATCCTCCATCCAGTTCCTGAAACTGTTAGCCATGCTCAACCTCATCCTTATGGAGGGAGAAATAGAGAGAACAGGTGGTGCCGGAGTCGGAGCCAAAGACGAACTGGGCAGCTGTGCTACCATACGCTCGAGCTGTGCCAGGGGCCTTACTTTCTCTCGCTGCAACAACCGCAGATTTTTAGGCCGGTGATCCTCCTTATACTCCCGGACACTAGCGTCCTGACACAAACTATAAATCAGATGAGGGCAAATCAGGCAGCGGGTGTAGATCTTCTGGTTCATGGCAAACTCATCATAAATGGCCTGACCCATATCCACATTTAACTTAAAATTGAGGGCATACAGCATCCCTAGATCGCCGATGTGGAAATGAGTCAGGTTGTTCTTAGGTATCAACCGGTTCTGGATAAACCGGCATTGGACTTTCCAATCCTCCGCCCACGTCGTCGTGACCAACACTTTTCTCACCCCGCCACCGCCAAGAGTCCAAGGTACATCCGGGCATACCAACAACAGAAGATCCTCTAACGGGTCCTCACCCGCATCCTGTTTCGCCTTTATCGTCTCTTTATAATCCAAACCCTCGAATGGTGCTAGCCGATATTTCTCATTGATCACTTTGGCACTAAGCGGGACTTGGACCCCCCGAACCTTAACCATCCCCGTTTCTAGGTTTGACTCTGAAAGGTTTGCGTAAAACTCACGCACCAACGTTGCATTCACTTTCACCTCCGAGGTTGTCATCAACTCTTTCCATTTCCTATCAGTTAGGTTTTTTCACGAAATCTCTGTAAGCATCATGCGGGTGAGGTAGTGCTTGTTATAGACCTCTAAAGCTTTGTAATTCACAAATCTCCGGGCAAACGGGATCAGGGGCCCTCCAGTTCCTGTTCTCTGGGTTCCAACCGGCTCCACTATTGGCTCACCCCCTTCAACCCTTGCTTCAGGTGCAGCCCTAGGCTCCCTTATGTCTTGCTCAACCCTAGGTGCCGGCTCAACTGTTCTCTTCCTCACCAACGGCTCATCATCCGTCTCAGATTCCGACTTATCTCTCAAGGACACCCTAGCTTGACTATGGGCTGCCTTTGGGGGGTTTTGCCTCTCTCGGATCTCGACCCCTCGGTTTGGATTCATCGGTCTAGGTTCAACTGTTTTCTTTTTCTTACCGGCATCCCGAGCAATCTCTTTCCCATAACGTTTCTGCCCCGAGGTCCCATCTTTACCACCAGTACGCACCATTATATCTCACACTAAACAAGCACAACAAAACCAAGCCCAAACAACCCGATTATCGTCCAACCGGGATTTCCCAACACAACACCCATCAAACCACACCAAAACAGACCCACAACCGTAATGCAGACGTCCGTAATCAATCAATAGCACCCCAGACCATCATCAAAGCAAAAACAACACAAAACAAAGAAAAAACAAGCCCAATCAGTGGCAGTTCGTTTAATGGCCGACTCGAAAATCGAACCAAAAAAAACGTGAATTAAAACATGAAAAGCTTATAGATTCTTACCAAGAAGGATGCTAGGATGATGATGGAAGTGATTAGAACTCCGAACGATGATGGCCAAAGTTTTGATTTTTGAAACTTGAAAACCGCCCAAGTGAGGGTCTCAAATCCAACCAAAAGGTGTTTGTGGAAGGATTTGGGTTTTGGAAATGAAAAGAAGGGGTCAAGAGATGTTTGGGGGACTTGGAATCGCTCCGATCGGGTCAAAAATGAGGATTTTAGGTGAAGAGGGCGTGAAAAGTCGGGTTTTGGAGGTTTTTAAAACTGATTCGAAATGATGATGAGAAGGCTGGGGTATTTATAGAGGGGGGTCAGACGGGCGTCCGACTCAACCGGACGGGCGTCTGACTGGGCAATGAATAACTGGACGAGCGTTCGCCACAATCCGGACGCTCGTTTGACTATCAGAATTACATTCAGAAGGCCAACTCAGATGGACGGGCGTTTGAAGATGGTGGACGCCCGTCCGACCCCAGCTCTATTCAAAACACAGAAACCTTGATCCCTTTCAATTTTAACCTTTATTCCAACACCATTTATTAACAATTGATTGAGGTCAAGTTAAATTACTAACTCGATGCCTAAATAACCACTAGCAAGTGAACTAGGTTCAACCGCGGTATAGCTAGATAGAGTCGAGGTCGATCCCACGAGAGAATCAATTTGTGGATCCTAACTTAAATAGTCAACCTATTTATTTCGTTTGACAAATACGGTCTATGACCAACATAAAGTACGAGAAAAGAAAGACACACTCAAATATATAAACAACATGTAAACACATAACGTAATCAACTGCCCAATTATAACCGTGATCATTTGGATCTAGACAATTTATATGACAACAAAACTCATCAACTACTAATCCGTTCATATCTATTTATATTGGCTACGGGAGTCATCCCCTAAAACTTGATGTAGCACCGGTAGGTCACTAGATCACTGTGGTATTGTTACGTGACTTCGCCTTTTGGTGCCTCCATCTCATATAACTCACACGCTTACTACTCTAAGGATGACGATATTGACCGTACACCTCGCCCGGGCAACATTCCTTTGGTTAGGCATACTTCCCAGACGATCACTCAAACCCTCGTCCAACTAACAATTACCAAGTTATAGTCTCATGCTAGTTTACGATCTACGTGTAACAAGGTGCGCGCAATTCCCTAATATAAACCTACCTAGATAACGCTGAACGTCCGAAGATCAATTCCTAAGCCTATCTAAGAGTTTTATATCGGTATTTCCTTTTTACACGTTTTAATTAAATTAAGCGAGTGACGTAGCCATAGCCATACCTACTGAGATAATAAATTCAATTAAGCTAACCTAATCATAAAGACGTGACTGATTAACGGATGAAATGAGGTTTGACAACTCTCGGTCGACCGAATAGGTGCTCTCGATCGACCGAGTGACACCTCTCGGTCACCCGAGAGTCTAACTCCCCCAGGTTTACATCCCCGAATATATTTCTCAGCGTTTCATATACGAATCGGATTATATAGCGAATCATCGGGACATCATATAAACTAATGCAAATACACGTAAATTAAACACATTTCATCCGTAGATATTAGGTAGAGGACGTAGGATATGGGATCCTCATAGACAAGGTATCACCACTGCCCTAACGTCATATCCTAGATCTACATCATCTAGATATGAATAACTACTCAAACAATCAAAGCATAATTGGGAAATTGATTACTTAAAAGAAAACAAGATGAAGAACTAGGGCTTACATGTTTGCACCCTTAGCTCCTCCACAAGCCTTATTTGCTTATATGTTCTTATGAATGAATAGTGGTGAATGCATAATAAAAAATACAAAGGACTTGTGTTTATATAGAGCCTCAGCCGTTATAGAGAACCGACTTAAAATGCCGACACTCTGAACCCTAACCGACTCAAATAATGTGCCGAACTTCTTCTGGATTATAGGCCCACTCGGTCGACCGAATGCACGAGCTCGGTCGACCGAGCCTTACACGCTCCCCGGGCTTTCTTCCTCTTTTATCTTGGGCTTTCTTAACTCGTCTGTGATCCATCAAAGCTTCTCCGAAGTCCATCCTTGTGCTCCCAAATGAGTTACTACAAATATCACATGAAATACAGTCTGTAATATCAAATAATATAATAAAACCTCTTAATACATAATAATGAATCGTAACTCTCGGCATATGCAAATTAAGCGTATTACGACTTATTATTCCTCTATTATAGCTCCTTTAAACTAGAATCGGGGATAAAGGTCATAGAATAACGGGCACAAAATGACCGTTATCAACTACCCCCCACTTAGCCTTTGATCGTCCCGATCAAAATATCAATAAGTTATTCCCCATGAACTACTTTCCAGTGGTCACAGTATACTGACACAAGAAACTCGAATCAACTCATATCCTCTATGCTCATCAGATATCCATTATCCACTATTCATCATGAATCGATGTGTTGTGTGCATGTGCATTGAGTTTTAAACATTCGTAGCAAGATTAGAGCTTATGCAAACTTCGTAGTCTTAACCTACCAACTTCAGTATTCCCACTTCTTAAGCCTTTTAATTTTTCAAGCACTAGGAATAATAAGCAAGAGCGTATCTATAGGGTTTTTGGACTTGGAGACCGAGTACTACTCAAAGCCTCTTAAAGAGTTGAATATTCTTTTCATATTTTTCAGATACTATCAATCTCAAGAAGGAAAACTTTTTAGAGCATCCCTCTATCTTAGATCAAATATTAGCATCGAATATTACCACAAGCGCGAGGCTACTTTGGTAACTTACTACAAGCCCAATGTTTTAACATTGTCAAACACATGTACGTCTCAAGCTTATTACTCAGCTTTTGTGGCTAGAATCTTTAGGAACACATCAGACGATAAATTTGACACTAGGTAAGCATAATCAATTATCTATGCAATGTACACATTATAATTTTACCTTTTATAACAAGCGTAGTACAACTCGATTCAATTATTGAATAAGTGAATAATAAACAACTACTTGCAACAGACAATATGAATATCATTAAGTTTACTAATCAAGAAATCGCAGGAGTATAAAGTGATCACGTACTCATGAAGTATGGTTTACTTCTTATTAGATATAATTATCAGGAACTCACAAAAGTAAATGTGATTCTAAGTTTAAAAGTTTTAATTATTTTTTTTTACTCATTTTATTTATTATTTGATATATGGAATTACTCATTTGAGCTAAGTGACTTGTACCCCCCACTTAAACCATGCATTGTCCCCAATGTATGAAAACCGAAATAACACGCTCAGAAAAGGAACTTAGCTCTGGATAAGGGTGGTAGTCGAACAAGTCTTGGAAATTCGGCAAAGTTCAACAAGCACAAGCATTGGCTCCATAGCAGGGCCGAAGAATAATCACTGCAACACACATCTTAAACAAAACTCGACATTCGTTACAGGATTAGTCCAGACAATAATAATCAAAAAAAGGGACCGTAAAAGGGATAACCATTTCCTTAAACATGTTTAAGTCCATAATTTAATGATTACATTTCAATATATTTCAGCAAGTCCAAAACATTACATGAGTTCGAATCTAGGAAACAGAGAAACTTGCTCTATATAACACGACATACTAGTAGAATTGAGTCAAAATAAAAACTCGTTAATTAAAGGAAATGCAAACACTCAAATTAAAATACTTAATCCCATCCTGGATTGAATGGTGCTAGTTGCAAATTGTCCGGGCCGGCTTCGTCAGCAGCATCCTCGGGTTCCCCTTCTTGGTCGTGGCCTTGAACGATAGGCGGTGGGACAGAACTCAAAGATAGGATAGGCATTGGTTCCACATAGGAATCGCCGCCTAACACAGGGCACTCGGCTCCCTCACAGAATGTAGTGATCAGTGAACCAAAAGGTAAGGTGTGCCGAGGCTTGAGAGCATCGTCTGTCATCTCCTTGCGTATCAATGCCCCCACATTCACAGGCCATCCCATGTACAACCAATAAAGCAAAGTGGCATGAGTATAGTAAACCGTAGATACATGCTTAGCCGGAAAGATATTAGAACGGATAAGCCGATGAAAGCATTTATCCTCCCATCTCCTGAAATCGGGTTCCGTAAATGTACGGGCAACCTCCCCTATAGTCCATTGTATTCCCAGATAGGCTCCAACTTCCTCCAACCAAGCATCGGACCCGTCAAATGTCGCCATATACTCTGGCCCGTCCTCCGAGATATCCAACCCAAAATAAGCATTAATCGTGCCCGGAGAAATTACAATTGGTCGTCCACGAATAATAACGATATTGGTGTCGGGGTGTATGCGCAAATAAGCATAAAATTCTCTTACCCAATTGACGTTGACTCGGCCTGGGGGTGCTTACGACATCACGCCATTGATAACGTTCCACCAATTCCAAAAGCTCATCCCCACAATTTTCCAAATCTAGACCCCGAGCTCGATGTACAGGGGCATTAACGAAATGATTAGTAAACGAAGAATATACCTCCCGACTCGCGAATTGTGGCACTCCGTTGATTAATGGAATGTTGCCTTCAACAGCCACGAACTGAGCGGCTCTGCGTCTTCTAGGCGGCATCCTGACAGTCAAACAGCGCAGCAGCCGACGGAAGGGGCAGCCCGACTCTCGGTCGACCGAGAGCAGTCACTCGGTTGACCGAGTGTGGAAAATGTACCGCAACAGCGTCTGGCTCTGTATCCTTCCCGTGACTGAATCGATCGATCAGAAAAAATTTCGATAGGCTTTTCAAGGTGAGTGAAAATGGTGAAATGGATGAAGATTTTCAGAACATTTCCATTTGATTTCTACAGGGAATTGGGGAAAAGGGATTTGGAGAATTTGGATGAAGGAAATGGGGAAAAGGATGAAGAAATATGAAAGAGAGGATGAGTGTTTAAATAGAAAAAATGGAGTTTGAAAAGTGGAATGTGATTGGTGGAGAAAAGTTGTTGGGGATTGATGAGGTGGAAAGGTGGAATTTGAAAATTTGAGTTGGAAGAATAAAGAGATTGGGAAGAGAAAAAGGTGAATGGTTAGGAAGAGGGAAAGGTGAATGGGGATATGTAGAAATTAATGGTGTTGACCATTTTAATTATATTGACACACCGTAAATTAACTACAACAAATAACCATGCCAAAATTATTATTTCACTCTTGCAATTCCTACCGCAAAAATTTTTTCTCTAGCCGACAAATTGTCTCAAGCACAAAAGCAATCCCATTCTTATCACAAATAAATCAAACAATCTGGTCTAAGCATTTGTAAAATAACGCTTTACTATTTCCTTAATCAACAAATTTTTTTACAAAGATTCAATTACTACACTTCACTTCACATAAAAACGATTCGAATAAAAAAATTATTTTGCACATCCTTAACTCAACAGTCGTCGGAACACGGCAAAATAGAAAAAAAAAACTTCTTATCGTTTCATGCTACTTTTATTTAGAAAAATAAAAATAGAGATAAAAATAACGAAGGATAGAAATAGTTCTACAGTTTAAGTCGGTAGCTCGACTTCCCAAAATATCACTCTCTAAGAATTGTTCTTGACTTGCCAGGTCTTCACCCGACTAATCTTCACCGAAAACGTCTTGCCATTTCTTTGCACGAGTGCCTTTCCGTGGGATGTACGTCTGACGAAAAGACAATCGAACTGTCCATCTAAACAGGCACCGACTTTCGGGATCGTTTCAGACTTCGATGAGCTTTCTTGATTGCGAACTCTACGAGTTCGTCGATTGACTCTCCTCCTCCTATCCTTAGGTTTCGAAAACGAGGCTTCAGCACCATTATTATTAACAACAGGCGCAGGCTGAGCAGCTCTATCTCGGCTTAGGATTGTCAGGACCTCTTTCTCATCTTGATCTTCAACATTGTCATCATCACACTCCTTTGAACTTGGAATCACATCCGGTTTAGAACCAACGACTTCTATAATGTTTACACTTACCGGAATAGGGAACTCAGGGTTCTTTATCCCAAAAGTCTCAGAACCCTTAGCATCAAACAATGTGATCTCATGCCTAGTCATACGAATAAGGGCTCTAGAGATATTAATAAAGGACCTACCCAAGATAATTGGGCTATACGGATGCTCCTCTATGTCCATTACGACCAAATCTATCTTAAATCGAAGTTGTCCGATACCAATGATCATGTTATTCATTTGTCCAGACATGATGGTTCTAGTACTATCCGTGAATCTCACTTTCAGCGGGGTGTTTGTGGGAGTCAGAATCATATTCCTATCGCAAAGGCTTTTAGGGACAATGTTTAAGCTTGATCCAGAGTCAATTAAAGCCAATCCCAAGTGTGCTTGTTCTAGGGTAACATCTACAAGGAATGCTCCAGGGTCACCTAACTTTGGCATTAACCGAGATTCATCTTCAACATATTTTGCCTCTTTAGCACAGGTGACTATAGGTCGTTCCATATCTACGCTACCCTCATAACCAGACTCTATCTCCGACATGTAATCCATATAATCAATATATGAATCCGAATCCGAATCCGAAGAAATTACTTCGGGATTTAAAGCACACATACCTCTATTTACATATGCTTCACTCGCTTCCCTTGACTTTCTAGCTTCTTGAATTCGTTCTTTCATCTTTGCTATTCTCTCCTTCAGCTTTTGCGTCATTGGCTTCATTGGTGTTGTCTTGGTTCGTAAAACGTTAACATCCTCTTCCTTAACCTCGGAGAATTGCTTTGATGACATATTGCTTATCACGAACAATCTTACCTGAGTGATTTAGTTCTGATTATCTGCAACATGAGAAAAACAACAAACGGTCAATAAACTAACAGTCAGTACGATTGCTCATACTGCTGCTAGGCTTACAACCTACTAACGGGGAAAAACAGAAACAAAGGGAAAACAATGCTGTCAGATAATATAGAACAATGAAAGGGCTCGGTCGACCGAGCAGCATTGTTCGGTCGACCGAACATACATATATATATAAAAAAAAATTTCTTTTTATTTTTATTTTACTTGCTTGTAAAAGAAAACAGAAACAAAAACGAAATAAGCAAGAGATTATTTAAGCAATTGGACCATTGATTCCCCGGCAACGGCGCCAAAAACTTGATTGAGGTCAAGTTAAATTACTAACTCGATGCCTAAATAACCACTAGCAAGTGAACTAGGTTCAATCGCAGTATAGCTAGATAGAGTCGAGGTCGATCCCACAGAGAATCAATTTGTGGATCCTAACTTAAATAGTCAACCTATTTATTTCGTTTGACAAATACGGTCTATGACCAACATAAAGTACGAGAAAAGAAAAACACACTCAAATATATAAACAACATGTAAACACATAACGTAATCAACTGCCCAATTACAACCGTGATCATTTGGATCTAGACAATTTATATGACAACAAAACTCATCAACTACTAATCCGTTCATATCTATTTATATTGGCTACGGGAGTCATCCTCTAAGCTTGATCTAGCACCGGTAGGTCACTATATCACTGTGGTATTGTTACGTAACTTCGCCTTTTGGTGCCTCCATCTCATATAACTCACACGCTTACTACTCTAAGGATGCCGATATTGACCGTACACCTCGCCCGGGCAACATTACTTTGGTTAGGCGTACTTCCCAGACGATCACTCAAACCCTCGTCCAACTAACAATTACCAAGTTATAGTCTCATTCTAGTTTACGATCTACGTGTAACAAGGTGCGCGCAATTCCCTAATATAAACCTACCTAGATAACGCTGAACGTCCGAAGATCAATTCCTAAGCCTATCTAAGAGTTTTATATCGGTATTTCCTTTTTACACATTTTAATTAAATTAAGCGAGTGACGTAGCCATAGCCATACCTACTGAGATAATAAATTCAATTAAGCTAACCTAATCATAAAGACGTGACTGATTAACGGATGAAACATGTTTGACAACTCTCGGTCGACCGAATAGGTGCTCTCGGTCGACCGAGTGACACCTCTCGGTCACCCGAGAGTCTAACTCCCCCAGGTTTACATCCCCGAATATATTTCTCAGCGTTTCATATACGAATCGGATTATATAGCGAATCATCAGGACATCATATAAACTAATCTAAATACACGTAAATTAAACACACAGATTCATCCGTAGATATTAAGTAGAGGACGTAGGATATGGGATCCTTATAGACAAGGTATCACCACTACCCTAACGTCATACCCTAGATCTACATCATCTAGATATGAATAACTACTCAAACAATCGAAGCATAATTGGGAAATTGATTACTTAAAAGAAAACAAGATGAAGAACTAGGGCTTACATGTTTGCACCCTTAGCTCCTCCACAAGCCTTATTTGCTTATATGTTCTTATGAATGAATAGTGGTGAATGCATAATAAAAAATACAAAGGACTTGTGTTTATATAGAGCCTCAGTCGTCATAGAGAACCGACTTAAAATGCCGACACTCTGAACCCTAACCGACTCAAATAATGTGCCGAACTTCTTCTGGATCATAGGCCCACTCGGTCGACCGAATGCACAGGCTCGGTCGACCGAGCCTTACACGCTCCTGGGCTTTCTTCCTCTTTTATCTTGGCCTTTCTTAACTCGTCTGTGATCCATCAAAGCTTCTCTGAAGTCCATCCTTGTGCTCCCAAATGGGTTACTACAAATATCACAAGAAATACAGTCTGTAATATCAAATAATATAATAAAACCTCTTAATACATAATAATGAATCGTAACTCTCGGCATATGCAAATTAAGCGTATTACGACTTATTATTCCTCTATTATAGCTCCTTTAAACTATAATCGGGGATAAAGGTCATAGAATCACGGGCACAAAATGACCGTTATCACACCTCGACTTAAGTTTGCCTTGAAACAAGTGGAGGCGAGTGTTATAGAGAAGGACCTCATCACCTATGTTGAAAACACGTGGTTTGATCAACTTATCGTGAAGCATCTTGGTCTTCTCCTTATAATTCGCCGAACAATCGTAAGCGTGAAGGCGAAACTCATCTAACTCGTTCAACTGGGCCATCCTTCTCTCACCGATCAATGCGTCATCCATATTTAGATTCTTAATCGCCCAATAGGCCTTATGCTCTACCTCTACGGGTTGATGGCAAGCCTTTCCAAAAACAATCATATAAGGTGACATACCTATAGGTGTCTTGAACGCAGTTCGGTGTGCCCAAAGCGCATCATCCAACTTCTTTGACCAATCCTTAAGGTTGGAATTGACTGTCTTCTCCAGGATTCTCTTGATTCCCCGATTGGATACCTCAACTTGGCCACTAGTCTGGGGGTTGTAGGCAGTGCCTAATTTGTGAGTGACCCCATACTTCATTAAAAGCTTATCAAATTCTCTATTGGCAAAGTGACTTCCATTGTCACTTATTATCGCTCGAGGTACTCCAAACCGGGATAGGATATATTTCTTAAGGAACCTTATGACTACATGTTTGTCATTAGTAGGTGAAGCAATTGCCTCAACCCACTTTGAAACGTAGTCACAGGCGACAAGAATGTACTTATTCCCGAAAGAAGATGGATATGGTCCTATGAAATCAAAACCCCATATATCAAAGACTTCACACACTATTATTGGTTTCTGGGGCATCTCATTTCTCTTGGAAATCCTTCCAGAGCGTTGACAGGCGTCACACGTATTAACATACGCATGTGCATCCTTGAAGATAGTAGGCCAGTAGAACCCACTTTGTAACACCTTCAACGCTGTTCTCTAGCCCGAGAAGTGGCCACCGGCCTCTTTATCATGGCAGAATGAGAGAATACTCACTATCTCACTGTCATCCACACACCTCCTCAGGATTCCATCTGCACACAGCCTATACAATAAGGGGTCTTCCCACACATAGCGGTTCACCTCGCTATAGAACTTCTTCTTTTGATTCTCATCAAATTCAGGATCTACGAATCCACACTCGTGATAATTAACAAAAGGGGCATACCATGGATTCCCTTTCTTCCCTCTCTGAATAAAGTTTCCCCGCTTAACCGGGAGCATCGTATCCACTACGAACAACTGTTCATCCCGAAAATGGTCATCAATATCAACTTTGACAAAACTTCTCTCTTCACCTGGCTCCATCCTACTCAAATGGTCAGCTACTACATTCTCACATCCCTTTCTATTCTTAATCTCTACGTCGAACTCTTGAAGGAGCAAGACCCACCTCAATAAGCGTGGTTTTGCATCTTTCTTGGCAAATAGGTATTGCAACGCAGCATGGTCAGTGTGAACTATGACTTTCGACCCAACCAAGTACGACCGGAACTTGTCGAAAGCAAAGACAACGGCTAAAAGTTCCTTCTCAGTTGTGGCGTACTTCTGTTGAGCCGAGTTCAGGGTATGGCTCGTATAGTAAATGGGTTGAAACAGCTTGTCGACCTTCTGACCTAGGACAGCTCCTACGGCATAATCACTCGCATCACACATCACTTCGAACTCCTTGGACCAATCAGGTGCCACCAAGATAGGGGCAGAAGTAAGAAGTTTCTAAAGGGTTCGGAACGCATCTAGACATGCCGCATCAAAAACACCGGGGGCGCCCTTCATCAATTGAAGAGTAAGAGGTCTAGCAATTTGGGAAAAACCCGGAATGAATATACGATAAAAACCTGCGTGACCCATGAATGACCTTAGAGTCTTCAGATTTGTTGGCATATGAAGCTTAGAAATTGCCCTATTTTGGCTCTATCGACCTCTATTCCCTTCCCCGACACCTTATGTCCTAACACAATCCCCTCAGTTACCATGAAGTGACACTTTTCCCAATTTAAAACCAAGTTTGTCTCCTCACAACGCGCAAGCACCTTATCAATATTAGACAAACATTCATCAAACGTATCACCAAAAACACTAAAGTCGTCCATAAAGACTTCCATGAAACGCTCTATCATATCAGCAAAGATGGCAACCATGCATCGCTGGAATGTCGCGGGTGCATTACACAACCCAAACGGCATTCTTTTGAATGCAAAGGTGCCATACGGACACGTGAACGTAGTCTTATCCTGGTCATGTATATCGATGTGAATTTGATAATAACCACTAAAACCATCCAAAAAACAGTAAAAAGCATGACCACTTAGACGCTCTAGCATTTGATCAATAAAGGGGAGGGGAAAATGATCTTTCCTAGTCTTATCGTTTAGCATACGGAAATCAATACAAACTCTATGACCAGTAACTAAACGAGTAGGAATAGGCTCACCTTTATCATTAAGCTTGACTGTGATGCCTCATTTCTTGGGTACGACTTGTGTGGGACTCACCCACTCACTGTCAGAGATCGCATAAATTATCCTCAATTCCAGCATCTTTACCACGTCTTTCCTCACCACATCTTGCATGTGTGGGTTCAGCCGTCTCTGAAACTGCCTGACCGGCTTGGCACCCTCCTCAAGGATGATCTTGTGCTTGCAGATATCATCACTAATCCCTTTTATGTCAACCATCTTCCATCCGAAGGCCTTTTTGTGTTTCTTTAGAACATGGATCGACTTTGCTTCCTACAAAACCGTTAGTGCAGACGAAACAATAAGAGGAAATAATTCATCAGGTTCTAAAAACACATACTTTAGATGCTCAGGAAGTGGCTTCAACTACATATCAGTAGGTGGTTCCTCGATTGACGGCTTTGGCAGCTTGCTAGTCAAACCGAGCTCTAGCTTCTTATTCCAGCTTCCGTCGACAAAAGGAGTTGCCTCCAAATGGTATACTTGAGCTCTCATTCTCAGATCATCATCCTCAGCGGTGCTTGACTTCATCAAGCATTCTTCCATAGGCTCTTGGTATCCCTGCAGGTTAGTGTGCTCCAAAATACAAGGATATATAGCATCAACAGAAAAACTATCACTCTTTTCATCATCAGGGTGCTTCATTGCATTATAGACGTTTATGGCCACACTCTCTTTCCCGACTCGTAGTATGATCTCTCCCCTCTTTACGTCTATCAAGGTCTCTCCTGTGTTCAAGAAAGGCCGACCTAACAAAAACGGGGCATTGGCATCCATGTCTAAGACTACGAAGTCAACGGGGAAAACAAACTTGTCAACCTGCAGTAACACATCTTAAGCTACCCCCATAGGTTTCCTAACAGACCTATCTGCCATCTGTAGGGTCATCCCTATTGGTTCTAGCTTACCCAACCCCAATTTCTCATACACTCCTCTAGGCATCAGGCTCACAGAAGCCCCTAGATCACATAACACATTTTTAAACACAGTTTCACCAATGGTAATTGGGATGGTAAAACTACCTCTATCTTGTAGCTTGGGGGTATCCTATTTTCAAAGATTGCAGAGCATTCCTCACTGAAATGCACCATCTGTTGCATTCTCTCCTTACTTGATACCATTCCTTTTAAAATTTAAAATATGGGGGACTGCTCGAAATTGCCTCTAATAGGGGAATACTTACCTCTACCTTTCTTAAGAGATTAAGAAATTTCGCCTGACCTTGGGTCAGTATGTCCTTTCTGGGTCCCTTAGGAGGATAGGGTAAAGTATTAACATCAAAATCAGGGGAAGGGGGAGGAATTCTGTTTTTCTTACATAGTCTGTCTTCGGTGCTGCCCCTTCCACTACTTTTTGGTTGCCTCAGCCAATGCCTTTTTCGTCACTTCCAATTCTTTCCTCATTGCAGCCATTTCTTTCTCCACACTACCTACTTTCAAGTCCTCAATCTCGACTTCACCATACATAGCCCCATCACGGTCGACTGCCTTCTCTTTCCCGGCCTTATCGGTTTCAGCTTTCTCGGCCCATAATTCCTTCCTCTTGTCACTCAGCCCAACCACTTTACCACTTCGTGTGAACACAGCATTCACACCCTTCGGGTTCCTCTCAGTGTTACTCGGAAGTCCACCACTCAGATTTTTTTTCAATGTGTCGGTTATTTGACCCACTTGGGTCTCCAAGTTCCGAATGGCAGAATGTGTGGCCACTTTTTGCTCTACAGCGTTCTTGTTTAATTCCGACACAGTTCTGTCTAATCTCTCCGGAAGTATCTCAGAGGTTGTCTTCTGAACACCAGAATTGTTTGATTGCTGACTGTTTTGGTTGTTCTGATGTAGATGAGCATTCGGATGCTGATAGGTGCCAGAATTATTATTTCTCGATGGTTGGCTTGCTTGCTGATTCTGATTACTTTGCTGGCCCTGATTCTGATTCCAACCTTGATTCGGCCCCAATTCTGCCCTTACTGTTTCTGTTGGCCTTGTGACTGAGATTGCGGGTTCTGACTATTCTGATTCCAGCCTTGATTCTGATTCTGGTATGAACTCTGATTTTGTGGGTTCTGATTCCAAGGTCGGTTGTATGGGCCTTGGTTTTGCCTAAAGCCTTGGTTCTGATTACTGTTTCGATTCCAATTCTGATTCTGCCCCTAGTTCCAGCCTTGATTCTGTTGATTCTGACTCCATTGCCCCTGATTTCCTTGTCCAACATAATTCACATCATATTGTTGTGAATCATCACCCATACCATAATCCATTTGAGGCCCTTGCTGATTATCAAAGTTCTGATTCCACTGTTGCTGGCCGAATTCCTGTTGATTCATATTTACCTGCCCCATTGCATAGACATTCATCCGCTGCTGGTCATTCGATTGCCGACCGGCATTGTCTTGGAGTAGGCGTCAACTGTTGTGGATAAGTGGGTTTTTTCGATGATGCACATTCCATTGTAGAATGTCCACCTCCACAAAGTTGGCATTGATGTGCCTACTTTCGTTCTAACTCCATTCGGTCCATCTTTAGCACCATTTCTTGCATCTTGTCGTGCATGGGCGATTCTCGATCGAGTTCCTCTTTTAGCGACTTCACACTTTCCATGGGGGCTTTCTTCTTCTTTCTGTTCGACCCCCATTGTCCTTCTCCATCTGCCGCATTCTCAATCTGTCTCATAGCTTGTTTCGGCGGCAGATTCATGATATCTCCGCCACTGGCGGCATTCAGCTTATTCTGGTGCATCGGCTTTAAGGCCCTGAATAATACAATAACCTGTTCCACCGTAGAAAAACCGTGTGGAGGGCATCTCTTCAGTAGACCCTTGAATCTCTCATAAGTCTCTTTTAAGGTCTCTCCCTCGAGACCGTCAAACGAAGAGATTTCTTCCTTCAAATCTAGAATCTTCGCCGGAGGAAAATACTTTTTCAGAAACACTCGCATTACATCTACCCAAGTATGTAGTGAATCGTTGGGTAATGAATCAAACCAATCTTTAGCAGCTCCTCTTAGTGCAAACGGGAAAACTATCAGCTTTATTGCCTCGTCACTAACCCCATTATATCTCATTGTCCCACAAATTTGAAGAAAATGATCTAGAAAGCTGTTTGGGTTCTCAGTCGACTTCCCGTGGAACAGGGTATGCTCCCCCAACATATTCAAAATATTCTGCTTGATGTCCAAGTTGTTCGCATTAATTGGGGGCACTCTAATTGGATTGTGCCCTATAACTTCCTAAGGAGTAGTGACATAATCTCGGAAAACCCTCGGTCGTTGTACCTGCTGAGCCATCTGTGGTTGATAATCCTGTTGTTGTTGCTGTTGATAATACTGCTGCATAGGCGGTTGCTGATTATATGGGTTTTGGAACCCCTGTTGGTTCCCTTGATTCTCAAGCATCTGCAGTACTCGATTCACCGTCTATTGGTCTAATTCGGGTCCGAAGTTCTGTGTATTCTGAGTATTTTGTCCTCCCCTGTACTGTCCAATCCCTGTCCTCTGATTAAGCTGTGGGGTTCTCAACTGACGCAACACTGTGTCGTCCTCTCTTAACGGTTCATGACGAGGGGTCCTCGGTGGAGTATGCAATGATAGTGTTGCGTTACCACCAGTAGTGTCTGAGGTTTGCCCTTGTACATTGTGCTCGATTAAGGGCTCTTTGCCATCTCTATGATTCGGTGAATCCTCCATTCCCTCTGAGGATTCTGAAAGTGAGGGTAAGCTTTCTACTGTCCCTTCTTCTTCGAACAAAGGGTTCGGACTAGCAACCAGAAGTTCTCCTCGGCGTTGACTATTTCTATGACGTGCAAAAGCTTCAATTTCTTCAATTGGCTCGATGAGTGGTTCTTTGAAGCTTCGGGTCATTCACTGACAAAACAAGAAACAAAAAAAACAAAATAAAAACGACCTAAGCCCAAGCTTTCGGTCAACTTACAAGATATTAAACGTTACTCCCTGGCAACGGCGCCAAAATTCTTGATAGCAAAATAACTGACCGCTAACCTTAACCAACAGAGTATCGAGTCAACGGTAGTATAGTGTTGTCAAGGTCGAATCCACAGGGAGTAATGTCTAAATACCAAAGTTGACTTAGAACTTAGTTCAGGTCAAAATAGTGGTGGAGAGATATTATACTAGTGTAAAAGTAAAGATTATACTGACGAGTTTACTTCTAAGTATGAAAGGGTATAGTCGAACTATGATCCCACGAGCTACTTCTACCCCTAAGGAAGGACTTAACAGGGAGCGTGTCTTAACCGACCTACCTATTCCAATGTAGTTTAACGACATCCACGGGTGCCAACTCCTGATTCTAGCGATTAGACTGAACAACTCGATCTAACCACCCTATGTGAAGTTAATTAATTATCCCTTTAGAAAACCGATTAACCTATCATGATTAAGCTCTAGAGTCGCTCGAACAACGATGACAAACCTCTGTATTGGGTTCGGACCAAACGACTAGGCCGAATCTACGCAACGATCCTAAAACCCCTTATCCCACATCTCACCGCAAATTGCATCTATAAGTTCGATGTGTGTGACAGTGAAATAGGTGATCAAACTAATTCAAAGATTTTAAAATAAGTTTTAGGACGTGGATTAATCGTTTAAACAATAATTTACGCACTACACAACTCCCAATCTCATCCCCCTTAGGGTTTTCGCCCGCTTTCACATAATTCGACTACACATGAATTTAGCTACTCATAATTATGCTAATAACAGAATAAAGAATGGTAATTGAACTAAAAGCAATAAATAAAAGAAACATCATTACCATATAACTGCTGAAAATCTGATCCAGAAAGTATGAACAAATAGTTGCACCCAAAAAGTTGAATCTTTGATCTTGTAATGCAAAACTAAGCTATGAAAGATGTGTAGAATCAAAGGAAATTATCTAGGGAATCAAGGGATCAAAGGGTGATCAAACTACACTAAAATCGCACCAAAATCGCTCAAGGAAAGTCTAAATTCGGCAAAACATGAGTAGGGGCTGAATGAGCTGCGTATTTATAAAGTAGGTCAAAATTCTGCTACTGTCGGTCCTGGACGCCCGTCCAGGTCATGTCAAACGCCCGTCCGCCTCGAAAAGATGAAGATATTAGGGCTTCATCTTCACTGGACGGGCATTTGCATTCCTCTGAACGCCCGTCTGTAACTTATGACTTGAGGATTCTCGACCCCTGGACACTCGTCTGAGAACCTGGACGTCCGTCTGTGTTAACTGAGCTTTGTGAATCGGGCTGAGCCTACCCAAACGCCCGTTTGGTGGTCTTTTGGATGCCCGTCCAGCTGAAAATCAAACTTTCTGAATGAAGCATCAATGTTGTGGACACCCGAATGGAACGGAAAACGCCCGTCTGATGTGGCCTTCCCTCAGACGCCCGTCTAAGGTATATCAAACGCCCGTCTGGCTTGTCCTCATTCCAAACTTGGCTTTTCTTCACTTTTTATGCCACGTTCGGGCCACAATCACGTCTCATAGTCCAAAACACCGTCTTCCGGGTCCTCGAGTCACCTAGGTCCAGCAATAACATAGACAAACAAACACCACGCGTAATTCCGCAAGACAAAAGTGTTCGGAAATGAGGTAAATATCGCTAAAAAGGCGGAGTTTACTATCGATATGACAGTTTAACTCCCCGTGCATATAAATCTCGATATTACTCTCGAAACGGTCTATCTCTACCCAAAACATGCCAAAAAGGTAATAAACGAGGGTTAAACTGCACACCAAAGTACAGTAAAGTTTACTCCCATCAACCACCCCACACTTAGCCTTTGCTCATCCTCGAGTAAGTTAGGCGCTCTAAAACAGACCACGGGATCAACTTTAGGGCAGTGGAGGTCGAGGGGCAGACCATGGGATCAACTCCCATCAAGAACCCCTACATAGGGTAGTGGAGGTCGAAGGGCGTGAAGAAAGATAAACTTGGGAATGCTCATGTTCCTAACGAGGCCCGACTACTAGGGGGTTTTAGCTTCGAGGTGTGCACTCGATACTTGAGTCTTCTTTAAAATCTAGCCCACCTGGAGGCTGGACCGATCCCATACGCAAACCTCCACACCCAAGACCAAGAGAACTGTAGGATGTTCCTTATTTTGTTGTCATATTTCTTATTTTGTCGAGTCTGATAACTTCATTTGTTGATCAAGACTAACCTGTTCTTTTTGTCTTGCAGTGGGATGATTTTCCAAAGTCACCGATCCTACACACCTCCCTCCGTCGGTGATCATGGTTGCTCCGCCTCTCGGGGGTCGGGCTGCGCCTAGAGTGCATGTGGCTGAAGCTAGGGCGCCTTCTTCTTCCAGAGAGAGGGTGCTCCTCAACCTGAGCCTACCTCTGCTGCCATCGAGTCGACGGTCCCGGCTCGATCATCCGAGCAACCTCCGACCTCTAACGGCTTATCGGTCCGATTTGGCTCGCTCCGAGATGAGGACGAGGAGGTGCCAGTCGATTTGACTCCAGTTGTTGAAGTAAACGTCGAGGAACAAGTAGCCCCGACCAAGAAGAGGCCCACCACTACCGAGCTGGTGAGAGAGAAACAGAGGCAAGCCAAAAGGACTAAAGTTGTCAAGGCTTCTCCCGAGCCAGAGGTCAATGTGAACTGGGTCGCAGTTGATTGCGCGGCCCTGGAGGACAAGGCTCTATCTTATGCTCTTCGGAGGTCGGCCCACCTCGTAATTCGATTATCTTTCTAAATGTTGATTCCTCACGAGGTTTATGCCTTGTCTATTACTTGACATCTCCTTTTCTTTTTATAGAATAGTCTTCTCAGCCGAGAGGCTGCCCGACGGCTGGCTAAAACGGGAGAGTCGGAAGACGGTCTGCGGAAAGAAAATGGTAGGCTGTTGCAGGACAACGTTGTAAAGGGTGCCACCATCGCCGCTATGGAGTCTCAGTTCGAGGCGCTGAAGCGCGAGGCGGAGGCCGATGTCGCAAAAGTGCAGACTGCCCTAACCGCTACCGCTGATGATCTAGCCCGAACGCAAAGAGAACGGCATGATCAGGGTAAAGAGTTACTCAAGATGGCCGAGGACTTCAAAAAAGTGCAACAGGCGCACAAAACTTCGCTGGATGACGTGGCGAAGGCTCGGCATGAGAGAGATACTTTGAGGGCCGAGCTTAGAATCGAGCAGGAACAGGTCCTTGCAAAGATCGAGGAGGCCAAGGCAGAAGCGATCCTTGAGTATCGAAAGTCACAGAACCTTGATGCTGATCTAGAGGTGCTCATGCGTGCCGCCATGATAGGTGGCTATACCCTGGCCGTGACACAAGCGAAGGTGGCTAACCCGAGTTTCGATGTGTCGATGCTCGAGACGCCCATGTTCTATAATCCCGAGGCAGAGAATTTGTACGACCAATACGTCGAAGAGTTCCAACAGAGAGAATCTCTAGCCATCAAGTATGGTCCTTCCAACTCTGCCCTACTGCTGAGCCTACTTCCGCCATCCCTGAGCCGACCCCTGAAGCCGACCCTTGATTGTTGTCTTTTCAAAATTTTCTTTTGTTGACTTGTCATTTGAACTTGAAACTTTGTAATATTATGCACTGCTTTAAATCGACTTTAGCTTTTCTTTTCGACCTGGCCCTGTTTTGTATCGATTTTTGTTTTGAATTTGATTTGATTTTGCAATGTTTCTTGTCTCGATGTTTTATAGTCTTTCGATTGTCGAGCCTTTAGCTATGTTCGCTGTTTGCTTTATTGATGTTGTGTTGCCCCCCAAGTATATTATGAACCTCTGGTTCTTATTGCACTTGTGAGTTCAGTTGAAATCGACTCGTTTGCCTTGGCGTTTTTGCCTAGTAGGCTTATTTGGCCTCAGGTTGAGTGTTTTAGTCCGACTATGCGAACTGTCCTTTGTCTTCGGCCTTTTTTGCCCTTTGGGCTTGTTCGGCTCTGGACTAGAACGTTTGGCCCGACTATGCGAACCGTCCTTTGTCTCGAGCCTTTTTCGCCTCTTAGGCTCGTTTGGCTTTTGACTAGGACATTTGGCCCGACTATGCGAACCGTCCTTTGTCTCAAGCCGAACCTTTTTCGCCTCTTAGGCTCGTTCGGCTTTCGACTGGGACATTTGGCCCGACTATGTGAACCGTCTTTTTGCCTTAGCATTTGTTGCCTGCTAGGCTCACTTTGCTTTTGGCTTTACTGAGGAGTCCGACACGCGGATTTCCCTATTCTTTGTAGACTGTGATGCCTTAAAACACTTTGTCTCACATTGGACTAGTAATGCCATGGCTATAAATCCTAACAAACATAAAATCATCTCGAGAAAAACATGTTTATTAGAATGCTTACAAAATTGTCTCATGGACTTATTACAAGATCGATAAAACGAAAAGCAAACAGAAGTTGATCGAAACAAAGCTTATCTTAAACATAGTACTTCCTCAGGTTGTTGGCATGCCAATTTCGAGGAACCATGGTTCCATCTGCTCACCCAAGTTGATAGGACCCGTTGGGGTGGACCTTCAGAATCTGATATGGGCCTTCCCAATTTGGGGTCAACTTTCCGATCGCCTCTTGGCGACTTGCTTCGTTCTTTCTGAGAACCAGATCTCCGACTTGAAGTATTTGTGTCTGACCCTCGAGTTGTAATACTGAGAGATCTTCTGCTTATACCTTGCCATTCTGGCTGAGGCTATCTCTCTTCACTCCTCAACGTCATCTTTCTCGTGTCGAAGGTCGGGTGGATATGTTTCAACATTATAAGCCAGAACACGAGGAGAGGGGACGCCAATCTCGGCGGGTATCACCGCTTCGCATCCATATACTAGAGAGAAAGGAGTTTCTCCAGTCGTGGAATTAGGGGCTGTCCTATATGACCATAGGATGCTCGGAAGTTGTATTGCCCAATCTCGACCTTCTGCATCTAGCCTTTTCTTCAATCCCAGCTTGATCTGTCGATTAGTTTGCTCGACCTGACCTTTTGCCTGTGGATGGGCCACCGAGGTGAAGTGCTGATTGATATGGTATTCACTGCACCATTCTCTTACTTTTCGATCCTCGAATTGGGTACCATTATCTGAGATCAAAGCCTTTGGAATGCCGTACCTGCATAAAATGTCGACCCACAAGAATTTTTTTATGGTTGCAGCTCGGATGTCGGGCAAAGCCTTGGCCTCTACCCATTTTGTGAAGTAGTCCACTGCGACGACCACATATCAATTATTTCCCGGGGCCCGGGGTAGAGGTCCAACAATATCGACTCCCCACTGATCAAAAGGCCATGCTGACGAGATGAAATTCATGTCTTGAGCTTGTTGATGAGAGATGTTATCATGGATTTGACAATGTTTGCATCTCTGAACTAAGTTATTCGCATCTCGTTGCATAGATGGCCAAAAATATCCAGCTAGTTTACTCTTCCGGCCAACATCCTTGCTCCACAATGATTTCCACAGACTCCCCTATGGATTTCTTCAAGGAGATATTCGCCTTCCATCTCGGAAACACATCTCAACCATGGGCTCACAAAATATTTTTGATAAAGGATGTCATCAAAGAATGCATATCTTGCTGATTGGAGTCGGACCTTCCTGGCTTGTATTTTATCGGATGGTAGAATTCCGTCCTTGAGGTAAAGAACTATCGAGTCCATCCACGTGGCCTGCTGAGTGATCGGCTGGGCCTCCGCTTCGTTGTAACTCCTATCGGTCAATAGCTCGACTAGAATCTTCTTACATGAGACGAAGTTCGATGCAAGCTTAGAAAGTGCATCGGCCCTTTTATTCTGACTTCGGGGAACCTGCTCGAATTGAACTGTCTTGAACTTAGGTATGAGGCTTTGCACCACTGCTAAGTAGTTCTTCATGGTCTCTTCCTTAGCCTCATACTCCCCTTTCACATGATTTACCACCAACTGGGAGTCACTGTAAACCAACAAATCCTCGACACCTAGCTTCAGAGCAAGCTTCAGACCAGTGATCATAGCCTCATACTCAGCCTCATTGTTTGTTGCTTTAAAGTCGAATCGAAGGGCGTATGGGAACTCTTCGCCTTTTGGGCTGACTAGAAGGAGACCTGCTCTTACCCCATCCTTGCTCGATGCTCCATCGACCTGGAGGGTCCATTTCTCCTCTGGACTTTGTTTCTCATGGTCGAGTTGAAGGGAAATCCCTTCGGCTAAGAAATCTGCTAAGGCCTGAGCTTTTATCGCTGTCCGAGGGACAAAATCGATGTCGTACTGTGCCATTTCTACTACCCATTTCGCCAGTCGACCTGAGGTGTTTGGCTTTGCCAAAATTTGCTTCAGTGGTTGGTCCGTGACTACCACAATAGGATGGGATTGGAAGTAAGGCCTCAGCTTTCTCGAGGCATGAACAAGACATAATGCTAGCTTCTCTGCTGGTGAGTACCGGATCTCGGGGCCTTGTAGTGCTTTACTAACAAAGTAGATAGGAACCTGGCCATGTACCCCTTCTCGAACTAAGACCGCACTCACTGCTTCCTCGCATACTGCCAAATAAACTAATAACCTCTCCCCTTCTCGAGGTGAAGTGAGTGTAGGTAACTCTGATAAAAATGCTTTCAACTACTCGAAGGCTGTCTAACATTCGTTGTCCCAATGAAAAGGACCGGCCTTGCGGAGAATCTTGAAAAATGGTAGTGCACGCTGTGCGGATCTCGATAAGAATCTGTTGAGAGCGGTCATTCGACCGGTAAGTCTTTGCACTTCCTTTGTGTTTCGAGGGGCAGGCATATTCTTCAAAGTGTCGATTTTATCCGGGTTTGCCTGAATTCCGTGCTTCAAAATCATATACCCCAAGAATTTACCTGACCTAACCCCAAAGGTGCACTTCTTTGGGTTCAACCTCATCTGCGTATCCCTCAACACTTCAAATACCTCTCGAGCGTCAACCAAATATTGCTTGATAGATCGACTCTTTATCAGCAAGTCGTCTACGTAAACCTCCATACATCTACCAATTTTCTTGGCGAAGATCTTGTTGACTGCTCTTTGATATGTAGCCCCAGCATTTTTCAATCCGAATGGCTTGGTAACGTAACAGAAAGTGCCGAATTTAGTGATAAAGGCCGTTTATTCAGCGTCTCGAGGATCCATTAGAATCTGGTTGTATCCCTTATACGCGTCTAAAAAACCAAACACTTCAAAATCGATGGTGGAATCCACTAACCTGTCGATTTTTGGCAAAGGGTATGAGTCTTTCGGGCATGCTTTGTTCAATTCGGTGAAGTCCACGCACAAACGCCAACTGCCATCGGGTTTCTTGACAAATACTGGATTGGCTAGCCATTCTGGATAGAACGCCTCTCTCACTATCTGGGCCGACAGTAGCTTACCGACTTCCAATTCTATTGCCTCAAGTCGATCGGACGCAAAGTTTCTCTTCTTCTGCTTGACTGGCTTCTTAGCCTGGTTAATTTCGAGCTTATGGACCGCGATGTCTGTGGATAACCTTGGTATGTTGGTAGCCTTCCAGGAAAGGACATCTCTTAACTCGATTAGCAACTCGATGAGCAACTGTTTTTCTCTGGATGGGATCCAAATCCCGACCTGCACACACTGATCGTCTTTTCCTTCCCAAAGTCAAACATTTTCGACTGCATCACTGGAGACCCAGTTTTTATCCTCTTTTTCCTCTGGAATCAGTTCCTCAACTAAGAGTTTTTAAACTGCCATCTTCCCATTGATGACAACGGAGTTACAACTCCGTGCGGCTTCAACATCTCCCTTTACCTCGTGAGAACCGTTCCTGGTTGGAAATTTCATGCTGTTATGGAACGTTGAAATGATAGCACACAGGTCGAAGAGCGCGGGTCACCCCAAGATAACATTATAAGCAGAGGGAGCTTTGACCACTACATAGCTCAACTCAAGTGTCCTTCCCTTCTCTACGTCCCCAACTGTTGTGAGTAACTTTATCGAGCCCATAGGATGAACTGCTTGCCCTGTGAATCCAAACAGAGGAGATGCTATCGGAGCTAGATCTTTCTTGTTCAACTTCATCGCCTGAAAAGCCGAGTAATAAAAAATGTTTACTGCGCTGCCGTTATCGATGCAGACTCTCGATACACGGGCTCGACTAATCACGGCCTCGATAACCAACCCTTCGCTACGATTCTTAGACTTGGGGATATCATCGAGGTGTCCGTACCCGACTTCTATCGTAAATCTGAGCTGCTTACGCTCTCTCGAGCTATCAGCTGGCTCTTGACTAGCTTGATCTTTGTCACTCTCCCCCGGCCAAAATATCGTATTAACATAGCTGTTTGGTCGATTATCGTCGTATCTGTCTCGACCGTAGTTATCTCTGTTATTTCCATCGCGACCTGGAGATCGATTCCTCTGAGGTGATCGATCTCTCCGTCTCTAATTATCTCGGCCTCGACCCCAACCTTGATCGGAGTTCTTCCTTTTATACTCTCCAAGCCCCCTGGGCCCATCAAGACGAGATCTATCGACCACTTCATCCAACTTCCCTTCCTGAATGCAGATGTCAATATCTTATTTTCAGGTCATGACAATCCTCTGTCGTGTGACCTATGTCTTCATGAAGCTCGCAATACTTGCTTGAATTCCTCTTTTCTCAAGGTTTCTTCAGTGGTGGCGGTCTTCTTGCTATGTTCTTCGAGAGCATGATTGATAACACCTCGGCTCGAGACTGATTAAGCGGAATGAAATCCTTGTCGCGTGTGGGTCCCTTCTTTCCCCCGTGGTCCGAGGCGGGTGTCTCTATACGATCCTAGATAGAAGGTTTACTCTCGACGTCCTGTGTCTTTGATTGATTCTTGTTCGGACCTCGATTATCCTTTTTCGAATCCATCCAGTAGGATTGGGTGTGCCTGCGCACTGCCTCTTCCCCTTGACAGAATCTATGCACCACATTCAAACACTCGTCTATGGTGTGGGGGACATCTCTGTTCAACTTCATGTATAACTTCGTATTACGCAGCCCCCCCACGAACGACGTGATCAGAAGTCGATCATCCGCATCTTTGACCTACATGGTCTCGAGATTAAATCTCTTCAGATAATCTAACACTGCTTCATCCCTTTGCTGCCTCATATTCATGAG
Source organism: Gentiana straminea (assembly GCA_036785695.1). Classification (NCBI taxonomy): domain Eukaryota; kingdom Viridiplantae; phylum Streptophyta; class Magnoliopsida; order Gentianales; family Gentianaceae; genus Gentiana; species Gentiana straminea. The sequence continues at coordinate 3,147,786 of JAVUPR010000224.1, read as the reverse complement.
GTGCGTAGTGCTTAAGTGAAACTTCTTGCTAACGATGAACGCATCCCGAAACTTGCGGGCCAGCATGGCGAAACTGGAGATCGACCCGGGCCGTAGCTTGGTAAACCATTCCCTGGCTCGACCTACGAGAAGCGTCTCGAATGCCCGACATCGCATCACATCGGGTGCGCCATCCAACCTCATCTGAGACAGATACCTATGTAGATGGTCCTCTAGGTCGGTGGTACCATCGTAAGGCTATATCTTCGGTATCTTAAACCCCTTGGGTTTGGGAAAACTCTCGATCTCCTTGGTGAAGGGTGACTCCAACCATAGCGAAACCTGATTCTTTCCCGTAATAAGATCCAGTTCCTCCTGGACGCTGTCTTCGTCCATTTTCTGATGCTTCTGTTGGATCTCACGCCTCTTTTTCTCTATAGAGCTGGAGGACGCACTGACTTCGTCCCTGGAGTTTTCTTAGGCTTTTCTGTAGCATCTTTCAGACCACCATCTGCTGCGGCATCTTTCTGGCCGCCGGCTGCTTGTTTTCTTACCATAACCGCCTCTGCTATAATCTTGGACATTAATTCAAGATCCGCCCCTGCCAATTGATCCACAAGCGCTCGGTGTTCTGGTACAAGACCTTGCTTTTCTTGCTGAGGATTTTCACGGACAAGATCCAAGACTGGATCTTTCCCTCCTTGCTTTTCTCGATTAGGATCTTCATGGACAGGATCCAAGGCTGGGTCTTTTCCTCCCTGCACCTCTGGGTTTGCCTGCTCGTTAATATGCGAACCTTGATCTTGGTGGGATGCGGCTCTGGATACAGTCTTCCTGGTAGGCATGGTGATCTTGGTGTATTCAACAATAGAAGACCCTCATTCTAGCGCCAATGACGATGACGGATAATGTCACCTTAATAATCCGGGCCCTAATTGAATCTAGTGATGAACACACACAAAAACCTTACTGCCTAAAGAGTGAGGTGGTGTCCTTTTAGTGTTTGCGACTGAGTCTAAGAATTTATCTTAGATTGCCTACGTATCCTGTTAGGTTCCAGGAATCAAGCCTTACGTAGTTCCTGGATTGGGGTATTTATAATGACAACACTTGCCCTAACCCTAAAACAAAGTCGGCTTATGTTATTGTCACATTTACCCTTTAATGGGCCTTAACCCTTGCCCAAACTATCGCTGTTAATGGGCCTGGTCAGCTGGTGCGGACTCTGTTCCCCATGTCGATATTGCCGACCTGCGGTATTCGACTCCGGGGCTCATTGTCCTACACTGCTCGATGGTCGAACGTCGAAGCCTCGAGTCTGGGCATCGACATAAGTTACTTGGCGTTAATTCATAATGTGATGACCAATCGATAGACGACGCGTGGAGGGGTGAAACCCTGTATCGTCATATTTCCCTAAAGTGGTTCATAGATCGTATGCGGACGTTATACATTTTTTTTGATATATGGACAAAACACACTATGGAGTAAAAATTAATCAGAAAATAAAGTGAAAGGTAATGTGATATATTGCTGATAAGGAGTTGATAAGAGGGAACTTATCTTGGTAAGTCAGCATGTGTTAGCCACTAGGCATTTCCTTGTGTGACAGGTGTAATATTCCTTAACTGGAAATAGCCGTTAGATAGATTTTTGAATTGGGTTTTGTGTGTAGTTTGTTATCTCTTTGGCAGATATTTTCTGCAGTTGTAAGCTCAGATCTTCAATGAAGAAGTAATGACAAATTTCCCAGAATTCATCTTTATCATGCATCTGTAAATTCTATGTAAGTGTAAGCATTCCAATCACTAAACACACTATGCTTAGTGTAGAATAATAAACACCTGAAAAAGGGGATCCAAAAGTTATTGTCCAAGGTTGATATCTAAGTCATTCCACAATGACACCACATGTCTTTTTCCTGGAAAATAGAAAACAGATTATGTAATATTACTATAAGGGTAAAACTGAAAGGTATAGAAACAAGTTACGTCTCACCCGTGATAGTTATGCCATGCTTTGGAACAGTCACATTGTCAACTTTCCGTCTGATTCTTTACGTAATAGACACTTTGAGCAACATCATTAACATCTACATTGCCTGAAACTGAGCCATATTTGCAATTAGACCTCATAAATATGCTACCGAATCCTGTTACAAAGTGCTTCCAATAATTTCACACGGTTTTTTATAGCAATAATGATGATAAGCATGGTAAATTAGAACAAAATACTCAAAAAGAAAAGTTAGGAGCAGAGGTTAAATGCTAAATCGCCTTCTTCTCTTTGACAGCTAAAAGCCTATCATTATGTTGATGCTCTAGATTCTGCATCTCTTTTAAGCTCATTCCTCCAAGATCATTCCCCATCATTTGTCTACAAAAAAGATAATTGATTATAACTGCCAATAATCATATGGAAGGGCCAAATTTTGGTCCATGTTATATACCGAAAAAATAGTTTTTGTGCTAGTATCCATTTCAGAGTGCTAAAGCTACCATCAGACTTTATTTTTATCTACCAACATTCAGAACACCTAATTATTGAGTATAATCCATGGAAGTTGTGAATTACCTACAAGAAAACATCAAAATTATTCACTACTGAATAAGCTGGAGTGGTGTAAACAATGATGCACAACTGAAAAAAAATAATGATGCACATAACTAGAATACAACTAAAAAATCTTGAAAACCTACTTGAGCGCAAGGATCCTTACAGTAAAGATCTTCCTTCCTTCAACAAATGAGCACCACAACGTTCTCTAGAGGGTCTGGGTGGAATCACTTCCTGCTTAACGTCAAGTTAATATTTGCTTCCTCGTGTCTTCGCCTTCTCCTTCTGCTCTTTTTCCTTCTTTATCTCGTTCTCTCACATATACTCGTTCTCGTTGTCGATCTCTTTCCTTTGCCTTTCTAACACTTATCCAAACTAAAATATAGGAGAACCAAGTAATCTGAATGTAATATTTGCCGACAATCAGGTATATAGCACATGGACAACACCATTATCCAACAAAAATGCAGGGGATTGGATTATGATACCTATTTTTTAAATAAGCAACTAAAATCTCCATATAAAACTTTATGCCAGGTGTGCAGACCATTCTCTCCAAAATGAGAATCCAAAACAACAATCCAAAACATGGTCGTGCAGGTTACTAACAAACTGTTTATTGCAACATCACTCCAAACGCCCAAATTGAATCTTATATGTCAGCAATTTAAAAAAAAAAAAAAAAAAAGGTAATACTACTGCTAAAAAAATTAATGCCTCAACTGTATGAATAAGGAAAAGCACAAAAATCAACAGGAACATCCAATAAAGTCTATATGTATTCAAAAAAAATTCACATAGCCATAGTACCATAGTGATTATAAAAATTTTAAAAAAAAAACATCATAGTGCAAAGAAAGAGCAGTATCCACCTACAAAAACTTTAACCGATTGTCCATAAATAAAATCTATAAAATGAACCGATTTGTACGGGAAATGAACAAAATCTTACCAAAAAGATGAGAAGCAATTAGCTTGATAGAAAGTTGACGCAAACGACTACTCATAACACCCGCAATTCTTAGAACCGTAGAGAAAGCCATAAAATTTAAAAACAAATATGATAAATTAAGCGAAAACCCTACATTATCGACTTGATGAGCGACATCGTCTCTTTCCCCAAGCCAGTTCTTCACGACGAGCGAATGACGTAGTTTAAGCTCTAGACCGAACGGATTTGAGGACTTGATGATGAAAGCGATGAGATTTCAGTGATTTAGGGTTTTTGAGTATCTTAAAGTCGATGAATTGATTACGAAAGAATGGGAGGTGCGAGATAGGAGATTTCAGAATAGAGATCCGCGTAATGGGTTGTTTATTTTTTTGGATATTTGTTTATAAGGACTAGTTTGAACACTTAATGGGCATTTAGGACACCCTTAAATCTTATTTGTTTATAATGACACATTTCATTTGCTTTTCCACTATTACCCTTTACCGCATTTAATTCAGTTTTGATCTGTAGAGAGAGCGAGTGACGTCAACATTCAGAAATTTCCATGGAAGACGAAGCTAGAAGCTCTTTAGGAGACCCCTCTGCCGTTCTCCTACTGCTAGGTACTTCACTCTAGCTTTAAAGATCTCTAATTGTGTAATTCGAAGTCGTTTTTTCATGTTTCTGTTCGAATTTTTTTTTTAGTTGGTTCGAATTGTTTCTAAATTCTATTCAATTGAGCTCTGTTGGAATCATTCACTGCTCCACTGACGAAGAATTATGCAGGAATTTTGCTTAAACACAATTTTGTGTGTGTATGCTGAACGCAAGGAATTCTGGATTTGCTTTTTATTTTCGTTTCCCTTTAAACCTAAAAATTGGTTTGGAAATCCCAAGGTTTGATACGGCTTCACACAACCAGCTTGAAGGTGAACTACATTCTGGTGTTTTTTTCATTAGAATCTCTCATTATTCAGTAGCAGGCAATCTGGGACTTTGCGGCTATATAGTCAATGTTACGTGCCCAACCGTTTTACCTAAGCCCATTGTTCTTAATCCTAACTCGTCTAATCACCATCTGGGCTTTATTTGACCGTTGGTTTAAGAAGTTTTAGGAGCTTGACAAACGAGATCCTGAGTATTTGAAAGGATTTGTATTGTAGGTAAACTAATCATGAATAAAGATTTGTTATCCACCTGAATCTTGTTCATTGTGCCTTTTCAGCAGCAGCTATAGTTTGTCTAATATCTTGAGAAGTGTGTGCTAAGCTAATGAGTCCTGCTTCATATTGAGTTGGGGGCAAATAGACACCTTCTTCTAGCATACACTTTTGAAAATTTGCAAATTTTGAGGCATCACTCATTCGTGCATCTTCATAACTATGAACAAGGCCCTTAGTAAGAAAAAACCAAACATCCTATTTATGTATGTGCCACATATTTCATGTCTCTTTTAATAATGTGTACACGCTTTCCAGTTTCTTGGGGCAATGCTATGTTTATTCAAGAGCATTCTTAACTTATTGCTTTCTCCTTCCCAGCCGTGTTTTATTGGATGTGTTCACATGCAACACTTTTGGTACCCTAATTTGGTAGCATTGTAAAATAATTGTATACGTGAAAGCGGATGCCACAACATAAAATGTCTGGGTGTACAAGTCATTAGAAATTTGATGCAGTGACATTGATGTCACTGCATTTACAATTAAAGAAATGATGCAGTGACATTGATGTCACTGCATATACAATTTTATACACAAATTTGGTAACATTGTAAAATAAATGGAGTGTCATTCACATTAAGGGTGTAATCGAGCCGAGTCGAATATGAATCGCGTTGTCTCTGCATCGGTGGTGGCCGCCGCATCGAGGTGGCCAATGGATCTGGGGTGGTCGTTGCATCGGGGTGGTCACTGCATTGCAGTGTCTCTGCATCGGGGGTGGTCACTGCATCGTGGTGTCTCTGCATCGGGGGTGACCAGTGCATCACGGTGGTCAATGGATCTGAGGTGGTCAATGCATCGTGGTGTCTCTGCATCGAGGGTGGTCACTGCATCGCGGTGGTCAATGGATCTGAGGTGGTCATTGCATCATCGTGGTGAATGCATTGCGATGGTCACTGCATCGGTGGTAGTCATTGCATCGGGGTAAAATGTTGTTGTCACTGCATAATCTGTCACTACGTAAAATGTTGTTGTCATTGGGTCTTCAAAAATAGTTCGGGTTTGAAACTCAGCTCGAGCTCGATCATGCCATAAAAAACGAGATAACTAGACTCGCTAAGTACTCGATATGCCTCGACTCGGCTCGTAAGCTTGATTGTTTTGTGTAGAATTCATTTATTTTTTAATAAAATATAACAAGATTGAGCTCGACTCATCGACTACACGACTCGAATAATACTTTTTGAATTATGAAAAATTTATTATAAATTTGATGAATATAATTATTTAAATATTTAATTAATGAAGCCCGATTAGCTCGCGAGGTACTCGATTAGTATATTTTAAAACTCGAGATCGGCTCGGTTAATTATTCGAGTAGCTCGACTCGAATTCGAACTAGAAAAAAACCGAATCGAGTAAAACTCTCTTGCGAGTCGAGTACGAGTACCTCACGAGTAGCCTAGCTCACTTACAACCCTAATTGACATTTCACTTCATCGTCAAATGTCACTACATCGTCAAATGTCATAACATCGTGATGTCACTTCATTGCGGTGTCTCTGCATCGCGGTGTCACTTCATCGCCATGTCTCTACATCGCGGTGTCACTTCATCGCGGTGTCTCTGCATCACGGTGTCTCTGCAATGCGGTGTCACTGCATCGCGGTGTCTCTACATCGCGGTGTCTCTGCCTCGCGGTGTCACTTATTGCGGTGCCTCTGTATCGTCAAATGTCATAACATCGCGATGTCTCTGCATCGCGGTGTCTCTGTAATGCGGTGTCACTTCATCGCGGTGTCAATGCATCGGGTGTGCTCAATGAATTGCGATAGTCAAGACATTGGGTTGGTCACTGCATCGCGGTGGTCAATGCATTGGGTTGGTCACTGTATCGCGGTGATGAATGCATCGTAATGTCTTTGGGGTGTCTCTACATCGGGTGTGGTCACTGCATCGCGGTATCTCTGCATCAGGGGTGGTCACTGCATCGCGGTGTCTTTGCATGGAGGGTGGCCACTGCATCGTGGTGGTCAATGGATATAGGGTGGTCAATGCTTTGCGGTGTCACTTCATCGACCGTCTCTGCATCGCGGCGTCTCTGCATAGGGGGTGGTCACTGCATCGTGGTGTCTCTGCATCGGGATTGGTCACTGCATCGCGGTGTCACTTCATCATGGTGTCTCTGCAATGCGGTGTCACTTCATCGTGGTGGTCACTGCATCGCGGTGTCACTGCAATGCGGTGTCACTTCATCGTGGTGTCTCTGCATTGCGGTGTCTCTGCATCCGGGGTGGTCACTGAATCGGGGGTGGTCACTGCCTCGCGGTGTCACTTCATCGCGGTGTCTCTTAATTGTGATGTCTCTGCATCGTGGTGTCTCTGCATCGCCAAATGTTATACCATCGTGATGTCTCTGCATCGCGGTGTCTGTGCAATGGGGGTGGTCATTGCATTAAGGTGTCTTTGCATCACGGTGTCTCTACATCACGGTGTCTCTGCATCGCGGTGTCACTTCATCACACTGTCTCTACATCATAGTGTCTCTACATCGCGGTTTCACTTCATCGCGGTGTCTCTGCAATGCGGCGTCACTTCATCACGGTGTCCCTGCATCACGAGGTCACTTCAATGCGGTGTCACTTCATCGTGCTGTCTCTACATCACGGTGTCTCTGCATCGCGGTGTCACTTCATCGTGATGTCTCTGAATTGCGGTGTCTCTGCATCACGGAGGTTAATAAATTGCGGTGGTCACTGCATCGCGGTGGTCAATGCATTGGGGTGGTCACTGCATCGCGGTGATCAATGCGTCGGATGGTCACTGTCTCGCGGTGGTCAGTGCATTACGGTGGTCAATGCATCGTGCGTCGTGGTGGTCAATGCATCGGGATGGTTAATGCATCACGGTAGTTAATGCATCGGGTGGTCAATGCGTCGCGGTGGTCAATGCATCGGAGTGGTCGTTGTATCGCGATGGTCAATAAATCGGTAATTAAAAAAAAAACTGACTTTCCTTTCTTTGTAGAAAAAAAAAAAAAACTTTCAAAGACCGAAAAAAAAAAAAAAAAACCCCACGAATTTCGGCGCCTGAAGGAAAAAGAAAAAAAAAAGACTGAACTGAACTTTCAGCGCAAATGTTTATAAAAAAAATTAAAACTTGTGCCAAAATGCGCCAGTTTTTTATTTATTGTCTTTTATTTTATTTTTTTTCTTCATTAAGGGTATTTGAGTCTATCTATCTAATTTGTGTCCTTACAACCAAATAAGTTTCCTTAGTTTCCTATTTGCTTAATTAAGTCTATTTTGTGTCCTTTTGGACCATTGCCCCTTATTATTATAACCTAATTGGTTTTGCCGACATATTTAAAATAAAAACCAATTATTAATATAGATATATTTTAAATATATTGGTATATTACGGCCTCCTCTCCTCGACGTTCAAGGTTCGTGTCGAGATCGAAGCTTTGAAGATCCGGAAGTTTTCAAGATCGAGATTTGAAGACTTAGAATTAGTTTTACTTTTCCTTAGAAAATAGGTTAGTCGGGGGTACCAACGATCCATCTTGGTGTTTAAATTTTCCGCAATTTATTTTTTATGTGTTTGATCATAAAATAGATATAAAATCGGAATTGCCATGACATGCATCATATCATAAATCCACTCCATGCATACATGTAGAATTTTAATTTTGGTAATTAAAATAGGCATGTATACAAACTCGCGTAATTAGTTGAAATTTAATTAATACGTGGTAATTAATTAATTTAGTAAAAAATTAAAGATCCGAGGACGGGTTATGAAATCGTTAAGCCTTTCGGTGTGTGTTCTCGGTGAACCGCCTTAAAAGCCCAAACGAGATCACGTTTTCGATTCGTAGTGTCTACGAGATTGAATGATGGTAAAAGAACAATAAATCTTGGATAAAAACGGTTCGCCTATAGGATGGGTGGTCAACAGAGCTTCGCTCGACCGACTTAACCCTCCTAGTGTGATGTATGCTCGGGGGTCCAGCAAGACTAAGCTACACCGGCGAGCGGAGGGGTGATTCCTTCTTGACTCAATGGGGCTCTCTTGACCCGATTTCGTCCGATTGTCACATATGTTCCAACGAATAGGACGGGTAGGCTTGCCTACGTTACCGACACAATTCGGAATCCTTGATTTGATGTGCTTTTATGTTAACATCAAAAAGACGTGGTTAGTTAACCCACCACCACTTCCAAAATATTGAGTGGGAGCGGGGGAGGCGACAGCCAACCCCACGGCCTCTACTATAGATACAAGTAAGTGAGAGAAGGGTGACGCCTCGCGGCGCTTTGATTTCGTCCCCCTACGGATGGTGTTCACCCCTATCAACATTCATGGCTTGGTCTCCGAAATGATAGGATTTCCGGGTACTCGTCGGGTCACTGACCTATCCTACGACGGCACACTCGGGGCGTACCTAAGAGATCCGATATAGTAGGTCACACTCATCAAGGGTATTCTTGATAATATCTAGGCTAAAAAAGGAAGGTAGTCAATGAATAAAGGGATGTTCGATTCTCGTGGGATGTTCGATTCTCACAAAATATTCATTGATGAGATTGTCTCGATTTAACCATCATCTCTTTGACCTACCCTACGGCGGCACTGAGATGCGAGGTTAAAACCTTGGAATGGTAGAGTAGACTTACTTATAGTTTACAATTCCTAAAATAAAATAATATAGTAGTGTTAAACTTGAATTAATATATGTCATTTTATTTATAGCATTATATCCCTTACTAAATTGCTTAAAATTAATAATTGACTAGTATTGACTTCGTTAAAAAGTGGAAAGTAACTAGGACCTTGAACTAGTTAATCGATAATGCAATTATTTTTCGAAAGAGATATTTTCTCTTAAGCCTTTTAAAAAGGTGATTTTGGACTTTGAAATTCTTCTAGTGAATTTTGAGTGTGTAGTAATTACACGAGTAATTTTCTAATTGAAAAATCGGAAAATTTTGAAGTGTCGCTAGTTGGACGGCATTTGGAATCGATGAACTAGTGGGAGCTTTATGATTTGTTGTTTTTCTAGAACATTAGAAAAGTGTAACTGACTACACACGTAACCGTTCTAATTGAAATACCGGAAAGTCATGTCGCTAGTTGGACGATATTTGGAATCGATGAACCAGTGGGAGTTCTATGATTTGTTGTTTTTCTGGATACATTGGAACTATGTACGAAAGATTTTCTAATAAAAAAAATCTGAGATGTCCAGACGAGTAACTCGAAATAGACATCCCACGGTTCAAGAGTAGTGTCTACTCAAATGAACCGCTGGTTCAAGACTGTTTCCATTCACGGAAAGTCAAGAATGGGAGAATATGTCTAAAAGTGTTAGTCATCTATACTGAGAAAACTTTAAGGCTGAACCGAAAATTAATTAACGGAAAATCATAGGATAAGGACAATGATTTTGGATCACCAACCTATGAATCCTTGGCGATTTTCTCGAGCTAAGTTCTTTGGAAGAACAAGGTAGCAGTGCATTTAACAATTAAAGGAACAAACAACGGGTAGTTAATTTTAGCTAGAATAGTGGGAGTGATATGAGGAAATGAATCTCGGATTCAATCCTTGGATATCGCGGAAAATTTATTTTCGGTTAAAGATTCGTTGGAACGAATGGATTTACCTTCTATTCGATAATTTGTTTGTCGTATAGAAAGTGAATATACCATTTGTAGTACGAATCCAAGACTCGGACTTTTGTTTGATAAAGTCAAAACCACTTAGAATTGCTGAAATATGTATATAAAACACATCTTAAGAACTATTAAAAGCAATTGGTTTCGATATTTAGATAAACGCTTCTTCATATTCCATAGTTAGTGCATATTCCCTAAAAGACAAGACATGAAGACTGGCTCAGGGTGATTCCTTTCTCCCAGTCTGGTTATATTGTCTCAAAGGTTCAATCACTAAGTTTCCTTTCAATCGGGAAAGGATAATGGTTATAAAGAAGTAACATAGCTTGTTCATGACGACCTTCGGGGTCTGATGAAAGATACAAGCTAGTAGGAGCTTCCGAGTAGTGACTTCTTGTCTGATAACTATTCAAACACTCCGGTAAGTTTATCCAAAATATTTTGAGGTTTCTCTGTTTTCAACAGAGATAGAGTATTCTATACTCGGAATAGGCCATTCATAGTCCTCGAGACTGATGCTCAGCCTGCCTCATTGTGACAACGTTCTCACTAAGTAAGAAACCGTTAAATTGCCTTACATAGTTTTAGTTGTGCTAGAATACACTGCTTAACTCAATAAAGATATTGGAAGCTAAATAACGGTCTACATTGAAATGTAAGACCGAGAAGTCTACCTAGAATATGCTTTAGAATTTATGGATAAGGTGTGGATTCGGTTCACCCCACTTCCATAAATATAAGCATTTAGCACACGGTGCTTAAAGGTAAGACTGGGAATTTAACGCATACGTTCGGTCAATGACAATTCGTGATATATCTTTTAAGCTAGTGTGTATAAAGGTTAGATATAGGATTCTTGAAATTGGGAGTATGGTTTATCCATTACCCATTACGGGTTTTGCGGACTTTGTAGTCTAAGGATCGTTTGATGACCTATGGCTCTTTTGTGAGCAAGATAGGATTCGATAATAGAGGTTGGTTTAATAGCCATAACCCTGTGAAGGGAGTTCGTTACTCCAGTTCTGTTCATGCTCCTGTAGAACCACCTGAGCGTCTCAGGCCCAGTGGGAGTAATTGGATCTACACGGAAAAGAGTAGAATGAATAGTAAAGTTTATCTTTCAGAGCAAAGCTTGAGTGGTCTAGGGGTAATTCCTCAAGAAGTAGAGAGTTAATCAGACCTTGGACTCTCTTACCACTTTGTATTGCAAGATTGCGTTCAAAATCAGAAAATATGGGTGATTCCCTGAGACTTTTCTTGCCAAACAAACGGAGTCTAGTTTCATTCGAAACAGAAGGGTATTGCCTTATGAACTTATGACAGGATGACTGTCAAGGCTTATGTCCTTTGTGGATAAAAAGAAAGCCTCTCGGTCATTGGAAGTCATATATTTCTACAATATGTGGATTTGACCAGAATATTGATAAGTCTTTTGTAGACTGGATATCAATTTTAGTACAGAAGTGAATATATATATATTGGTGTTTGTGAAGGATAATACTGCACCAGTAGGAATCAACATGGGTGTGTTATCTGAAGTCAGAATATGACAATGCCACAATTCTCTACAACAGAGATTTGGACAACATTCTAAAGAGTTTGACTCGGTCGAATTCATTAGAATCAGTCACTGGTTTCCCATCCATCTTATTGGTTAAGATGATGCATCTGTGTATGCAACATTCAACGAGGAAGTTCTACCCTATGCCTCAGGAATGACTCTCTAAATCTTTGGATCAAGAGAAATGGGATAGATTCTCTTTCTAGTAAGAGATGGTCAGGTTATTGAACGTCAACTTTGATCAAATCTTAGATTCGGCGGTTAACAAAGCAAGTTTAGTATGTCCTTTAGTATTTTGAGAGAACGAGGAATAATATGCGGACATATTCATGTGTGAACTTGGATATGTGTGATACAATGATTTTGACTTTAAGTCAGATTGAGGATGATCGTTAAGTCGATCTCGGGCTCAGTGTTTACTCTTGTGTTGAAGCTATTGCCTGGAGGAATCCAGCAACGCCAACTCGACTTTAACTAGTCGGGTGATTAGCGGCTTTTGTAGTAGCTAGATAGGCGATATAGCTTAAGGATTTCCTTTTCATATCTGGGAGAGATTATAGATTTAGAAGCCGATACCACATCATTGTGCAAACGATGAAGGGGTAGCTTATAAGGATTTTCGAAATCACTAGAGGTCAAAAGCATATTGGGAAGGTACCACATGATTAGATGGACCGGTAACGTTTCGATTCTACGGATCGTCTCGAGCCGACAACCTGACTAATCATTAAGACCCATGATATATAGATGTAGGTACTCCCTGAGTCACTGACCTATCCTATGACGGCACACTCGGAGTGTACTTTGTCATCTACAATGGTTATGATATGCTTAATGGGTACTAGAATACGGGATGGGTCTCAATTGCTTTAGAGCAAGTGGGAGATGTAGTTTGTTGTAGTTTAAATAATAGGGTGTGCTCTAAAACAATTAATCACATGCTTTCGTGCAAGTGGGAGATTGTTAGGTGTGATGCCCGAAAGACAAATTTGTAATTGTTTTATTTAATAAATGAAATGATATTATTATTCATATTTATTATTCTCACATTCACCGATGTGACAATAGTATTTACACTACAGAAAACCCTAAAGTATATCGTTTATGTAATCACTTAACTCAGTGTATGGGATATACACGGGAGGATTGAGTTAGTGAAGATGTACTTAAAATACAATTAGCCCGTAGTGAAGTTAATCGAGAGTATCGGTTCTCTCCTTTAACGTGCTATTAATGTGCCTAGAACACAATAGGTGTGATTGTCTTATCCGACTTTCGGTTAAGAGAACTTAGTGGAGCATTTATATGTGATAGATATATCATATAGGGCTGGACCGATTTGATCTGAGTTCTCGATATAATTCCGTAATCGAGAAGTCTTATCGAATCAATCGATGATCATATTTATGGATATATCTTAATCCTGAGGTGATCACAGTCAACTGCTTGAATCAGTATAAGGTTTGACTTGACGGTTAAGGATTACACTGAGTCTGTGGTCTGAATTACCCCATCTTGGCATTGTACTGGATTGACTGAGTAGTCTATGTTATCACAGATACATAATCCATTCCTTCCATTTATGGAAGTAAATAGACAATTCCCTTATTTGTTAATCCTAGAAACTGATCGATCCATGGAGTTCATATTACACTGATTAGCTACCAGTGAGTTGTTGAATTAATTGATCACTAGGGGTTAATGGTAAATAAGGATAAGAGATTCTAAAAAGGGTTAACGGTAACTTCCCGATTTAGAATGAACAGTCTATGGAGGATTAATCCATATGTAATGATTATATCAATGGACGCTTATTATCATTCTCGTGAAGAGATAAAATATAATCTCATAATCGGAGGAGTGCAGTCACGGGATTATGGTGGCATATTCCGGTGATTGATTTATCGAATATAATTATTCTGTCAGTAAGATAATTATTTATTTGATTTATCGGAGCCGTTGATTATTAGTCCATGGTCCCCGACGTGCCTCCAATATAGCATAGCTATTCTCGGACGTCGAATCTTAATAATATTAATTTTGTTCTTATTAGAATTTAATTAAAACGATATGTGAATTAATTGTTTAGTGGACTATTAAATTAGTTGGGCTAAATAATTAAATATGTGAAAAATACATTTTTCATAATCTTGGCCCAATTTAGTGTGTTAGTAGAAATTATTGTGACTAGGTCACAAGTAATAATTTTCGCCCCAAATGATGTTTTATGGAACAAGAAATTGTTTTCTTGTGTATTAATAAGACATGTGCACAAATATTTATTGGATAAATATTTATGGTAAGAAATAAAGATAAATATTATTCTAGATTTGTTCTAGAATATTATGGGATTATCTTTTATTTATTGGATTTATTTATTTGCAAATAAAATCCTTGGAGGACAAGGATTACTCTCCTATATAAAGAGAGTTCTCCCAAGCCTAATAATACACATAAAATTCGACTATCATCTCTTAGAGAGAAGATAGAATATTTTCGGCCAAGGGGAGCAGGGAAAAATCTTGGAGGTTTTTTCCGGGTAGCATATCAGGAGGATTCGAGCCGAGGATTTCCTTTCACCGGGAGTTGCTTGGATCACATGTACGGAAGATCGTGGTACTCTTCACATCTTTCTTTGTTTTCTATTGCGGTTCTTCTACTTGGATTTTGAGATCCAAGACGTATGTTCTACAACCCCCTTGTAGATGTAGATCTAGTTATTTTATTACGTGTAATTTATAGATCTAGATCCTTAAATCGCTTCCGTTGCGGATGGTATTACTAACAATATCAAGTACTTAGCGAGTCGAGTTTGATCTTACATTTTTATGGCTCGATTGAGCCCAAACTTTTTTAGTCGAATCGAGCCCTAGGGAGTATCCACTCGACTCGGCTCAATTACAACCCGATGAAGAGACACCGCGATGCAGAGACACAGCGATGAAGTGACACCGCGATGATGTGACACCGACATGCAGTGACATTTGATGATCCGACACCGCGATGATATTTGATATTTTTCCGACTTAATTTCAGAAAATCGATTTCTTTTCTTCAAAAAATCGACTTCAAACAGCTATATCTTTTGATATAAAACTACGATCAACATAATTTTTTCACCATAATTCATATTTTTCCGTCCTCTTTATTCTTATATCTCATTTTGTGAAGTGGCACATTACACAATGATACTCAATGATACCAACATTATATGAAGTGACATCTAATGACAACAACATTTTATGAAGTCACCTAATGACACCAACATTTTATAACAAAATCATACTCAAACTCGCCATCAAATTCATGTTGGATATATATTTATTTATTTTCAAACTGCAAAATTTTCACCTTTGCATCTTCAACTGTATTTCATTTACTGAGATAACATTGTACCAAAAAGAAACTTCAAAACAAGAACATACAAAACTAACAATAATAACTAGAAAATTTTGGTGTGCAACTAAAAGAATCAACCTGCTATATGAATGAAATGTACACATGCTTCAAAATCTTTTGTGTACATTATTATGCTCATTATTATGAATGAACTGTGCTCATAAAAGAATCAATCTTTTGTGCTCATTATTATTCCCCACAATAAACATTCAAAATCCCACCTTTAGCTTTACCCGATAATCTATAACTCGTTGTCCATTTTCCCGAACTCTTCTCATCTTACAATTATTCAAGTGTCAAAGGATGAAATCTTGTTAATTCAAACTTATGCTTTCCTAAATCAACTTCAAGATTTCTGTAAATCGATGCATAGAACAAGAAATGCTTAGCCTCGTATTCAGCCGTATGGTTAGTACCGTCCCGACCAGCAAGTATAACAATTCAGTACAGGTTATTACACAAAGATTACTACACAATAGAATAGAATATGAGCTACAGATTCGGAAAATTAAGTACAACAGATTACTGAACAAACAGCCAATTCCATAAATGATAATTTGGTCCAAAGAATTGAATTATCAACCCTGGAATCACAAGTGCTGTAATACAAGTCCAGCGGGCCAAAAGCTATTGCCTAAATACTATACCAAGGATGTTCAATATATGCAGATCAACAGGCTTGCAAGGCAGGGAGCAAGATCTCATCAAGATGATCAGAATACAACAGGTGCAGCAAATAACAAGTGCAGATGTGATACAACATTGTGAGTGCACAACACAACAGGCTTAAGACTTGGCTATATACTCAACATGATACACTCCAAGATGATCAGCCACGCATTCACAAGCCCAAGGATCCTATTATTGTTCGAGATGGCCCTATCACACGTTTTCAAGAGAAGAAGGCTCGAGAAGCTTATGCAAAGCTGGTCCAAGTTGTTGGAAAGGAGAATAAGGCTTTGAGGATTGATGAACCAACTACTTTAAGCCTATTCGTTGCTGATTGGGCTTAATGTGCGAAAGGCCCAAGTATGGGGCGTTTTATGCATCATAATTTCTGAATGTTTTATGGACATTTAATTATGCTATTTTTAATTAGGCCTTTTTATTTAATTAGGGAGTTAATATTCAGGCCCAACTGATAAAGTGGCGCCTTCTTTCTTTAGGAATTAGGTTTCTATTTTGCTATTTATAGTTGTTAGACTTGAACATATTATTCAGATTATTTTGGAGATTAAACCCTAGTTTATAGTCAAGAAACTTTTCAGAGATTGGAGATTCTTTCAATTATTCTGAGATAGAATAGTTGGGTGTTTTCCTGAGATAGGATTATCACGAGACAATAATCAGAGATTGATTATTGTTGTTGCTTTCATTTTTTATTTCCAAATAGTCCACGTTTATACACTCAGATCGGAAAAACCCTAGCTTGAATTCGTATAAGCTGAATTAATAAAAGTCGAAGCTTTGATCTAGATCCTACAATCAGTTTGCTATCAAGTGGTATCAGAGCTTAAGGGATTAAAGCTTCAACGTCTGCTGCACTATTCTCGATTTTCTGCTGTTTTTTTCGTAACCCTAGATGTTCTTGCAATCCAAGAACCCTAAATTGTTCTAGGACGGATTCTTGGAAATTTGCTGCTGCGTTACACGTCTACTGCTGCGATTGATTGTTCATCATCCGGACAAAATTATTCCTACTATTTGCTACATATTATCGCATCCGGATTCAGGTTTTTTTGGACTAGTTCGATTTCAATTAATCAATATTCCTGTTCAGCGTTTACTTCTTGATTTGCTGTAAAGTCTTTAATTTACTGTAAGGCCAACTCTTTTACAAAAAAAAAAGAGCAGAACAAAGCACAAAATTACGGGATTTAATCAATACTGGTATCTTCCTCGTTCTTGATCGACACTCCAAAACCCGAATCAAGAACCTCAAGAATTATGAAGAATTTAAGGAAACCGGATTCTTGATTTTCGAAAGAGTAGTACTCCGATCAATATTGACGAAGCATTTCCAGAAAATTTGATTGTCTCTACACACACACCACACGAGCTTCACGTTCTATTTTTCAGAAAAAAAAAAGGCAAGAAATTTTTTTGTGTTTTTGTGACTAGTACGGT
This sequence comes from Gentiana straminea, assembly GCA_036785695.1. Taxonomy (NCBI): domain Eukaryota; kingdom Viridiplantae; phylum Streptophyta; class Magnoliopsida; order Gentianales; family Gentianaceae; genus Gentiana; species Gentiana straminea. The sequence continues at coordinate 3,130,386 of JAVUPR010000224.1, read as the reverse complement.
GTCAGGAGTCTTGGAACAAAATTTGATTTTACCAGGAAATTTTTTGCTTCATTTTCCACGAAATTTGGCGGGAAAATAATTTTTTTTCTTTCTCTTTGTGTTCGACTTCTTATTCCTCCGAGGGTTGTGCGAGTTAAACACGAGTGAACGTGAGTTAAGTCACCATAAGCCTCACGCTATGGCTGGTGATAAACTTCTCCGGAAAGCCTTCGACGACAAACTTGCTCAGGCACTCGAAACCACACGACAAGATTTTGCTAATGAACTTGAACGAGAACTGGCTCAAGCCAATGCTCAATTGTTTGACAAAATTGACACGGTTCGTGACGACTCTCAATGTCGCCATGCTGAATATGAATGTAAACATCAGGACGTTCTGAATGCCATCCATGCACTTACACTCGAAATACGTCAACGGCCAACCGAGGTAAATCCCCCCACCTAACCGTGTTGTTGATTCAGGTCGAGCTCTCATTCCCAACGATACTGGGGCTGTCCAAATTCCCCCACATGACGATTCACGTAATGTGAAATACAAAATTCCACCGTTTGATGGTAAGGCCGATCCGGACGGTATTTAGCTTGGGAGATGAAAGTTTCTCAAGTTTTCTCTTGCACAAATTTTAGTGATGCTAAACGGTACAACTTGCGACGATGGAGTTTACCGATACGGCCATGCATTGGTGGGACCAACTCCAGGCCCAACGTCGAAGAAGACGTGATGGTGAGATCACTTCATGGGCTGTTCTCAAAGAGATCATGAAGAATCAATGGGTACCTACTCATTACTATAGGGATCAGCTCCACAAGTTACAAACGTTACGTCAAGGAAATCGCACCGTAGAGGAGTTTGATGAAGATTTGCGCCTCACTATGCTTAAAGCCAATGTAGAAGAGGATGATGAAGCGACAATGCAAATGCGTTTCCAATGTGGCCTTCGACCCGATATTGCTTGCCACGTCGAATTACAGAATTATCGCACCAAAGCCGAGCTTCTACAAGATGCCATCATGGTGCAAAAGCGCCTGGCTGAGCGGGCTGCATATAAAGCTTCTTATGGTAACACTCGCTCTACTTATTCTTCTTTTGGACGAGGTACTACATCTTCTTCTAATGTTTCCAATCAGCCTAATACACGCCCTAAAGATGATTTTAAACCGCGTAAATTGAATTATCCTTATTCTGGTGCACGTGATATAGCTTGTTTTAGGTGTCGTGGTAGAGGTCATTATGCTCGTGATTGTCCTAATAAGCGTGTTTTAAGGGCTGTTGGTGTTGAGTTAGAACCTTATGACTTTGAATCGGACTCCGACAAGGATGATAATAGCGCACATAGTGATACCGATGATGATAATTTGCTGCATGTTAGTGCTACTTCTTCTTATGGTTCGGGTGTATGTGGTGTTTTACAACGTGTATTGGCTGCACAAACTAAAATTGATGACAATATGCAGCGTGATAACATTTTTCAATCCACGTGTGGTATTGAGGGTAGAACTTGTAACTTGATTATTGATTCGGGTAGTTGCACTAATGTGGTTAGCACGTTACTTGTTGAAACTTTGCGTATTCCCACGTTACCACAACCTAAACCCTATCAACTACAATGGTTGAGTGATGAGGGGGAAACACGCGTCAACTCACAAGCACTCATTAATTTTCAGATTGGTAAATTTCATGATGAGGTCCTTTGCGATGTTCTTCCTATGCACGTCACATACCTACTTTTAGGTCGTCCGTGGAAATTTGATAGACGTGTTTCTTATGATGGCTACTTAAACCGTTATTCACTGCCTTATAAAGGCAAGACGATTGTTTTGCACCCAATGACCCCTAAGGAAGCGCATGATGAACAACTTAAGATGACGGCTTTCCGGTTGCGTCACCAAGCAACACAAAACGATAATAAAGACGTGGGTAAGGAAGGGGTTGTAGCTCGGGTAAATAAGGCTGAATGTGATCCGAAAGTTAATAAACAAGGTACGCACGCCACCTCACACACTAGTAAGGTCAATCGGAATTTAATGATAAAAGCCGTAGGGGCTGGAAATCCAATTTATATTCTTGTACTTAAAAATTCTGACTCCCCTACCCCTTGTTTACTTTCTATATCCGATTTAACCGATTCTCTCCCTAGTGCGATTTATTCTGTTTTGCAGGAATTCAAGGATGTCTTTCCGGAGGAGGAACCCAAGGGGCTGCCACCAATAAGAGGCGTGGAGCATCAAATCGACTTTGTACCCGGTTCCGTGCTACAAACCGGCCAGCCTATAGAGCGAACCCCACGGAGATCATGGAGAGACAAAAGCAAGTTGAGGAAGTTGATGCTCAGTGGATCCACTGCAATGTCAGGCTGAATGTTACTGGTGATGTTTTTCTGGTTACTTTTGTGTATGGTTTACACTCTGTTGGCCATAGAAGAAGTATGTGGGACAGACTTAAAGAATTGAGTGTTTGTTCTTCTCTTCCTTGGATGGTGTTAGGGGATTTCAACTCTGTGCTTTCTGTTGAAGATAGGATGAATGGGAATATTCCCACTGATTATGAAATGCAAGATGGTGTGGATTGTTGCTTGGATGCTAATCTTACTGATATGAATTCCTCTGGTGAATTCTTTACTTGGAGTTCTTCTAGTGTTCTTTCTAGAATTGATAGGGTGCTGGTTAATGCTTATTGGTATGACTGGTGTATGAATGCTTTGGCTTTTTTTGACCCTGCTGGTTTGCATTCTGATCACTCCCCTTGTAGGATTTCTCTAACTACTGATTCTGTGATCAGAATGAAACCTTTTAAATTTTTCAATATGTGGATGCAGCATCAACGTTATATGGAGATTCTTACACAGAGCTGGAGTCAAGATGTTTATGGTACTGCTATGTACCAACGTTGTAGAAAGCTTAGAAGATTGAAGAAGCCTTTGAAGGAAATGAATAAGCTTCATTTTGCTCATATATCTATTAAGTCTGAAAATGCTCAGAAGGTGCTTGGGTAATTGCAAACTTTATACAACCTGGGACCTACTGAGGCTTTGTTATCTCAAATTGGGGATTAGAAAAGGATCTGTTCTACTTTGGAAAGGGCAGAATCCAGTTTTCTTTCTCAGAAAGCTAAGGGGCAATATGTGAAGCTAAGTGATAAGGGATCCAAGTTCTTTCACTCTATGGTGAAGAGGAATAATGTTAGGAATCATATCTCATCCATACAACTTGCTGACAGTTCTTTCACTACTTCTTATGATCAGATTGGTGATTCTTTTGTTAGTTTTTACACTGACTTCTTGGGTACTGAGGCTTTGGCAGCTCCTATTGATAAAGATGTTGTTAGTGCTGGCCCTACTATTTCTAGGGCTCAGTTGGATAATCTGCTGGTGGATGTCACTGCCTTGGAGGTAAAGAAAGCTCTCTTTTCTTTCTCAGACAATAAAACACCTGGTCCTGATGGGTATTCTGCTGGCTTCTTTAAGAAATCTTGGGATATTGTTGGAGCTGATTTCACGAATGCTGTCTTGGAATTCTTTAATAATGATGCTATTTTGAATCAAGTTAATCATGCTATCATTGCTTTGATTCCTAAGTCTACTCATGCTGCTTCTGTTGGTGACTACAGGCCTATCTCCTGTTGTAATACTACTTACAAAGTTATATCTAAGATTTTGGCTACTAGACTGTCTTCTTGTCTGCTTGATCTTATTGATGAATGCCAAACTGGTTTTGTTGATGGTAGGGCCATGTCTAACAACATTTTCTTGTGCCAAGAGTTGATCAGGAAGTATGGGGTTGCCAGGGGTCCCCCTAGATGTATTATAAAGGTGGATATTAAAAAGGCCTTTGATTCAGTGCATTGGTCCTTCTCGGAGGCTGTTTTGAAAGGATTTGGTTTTCCTGACAGGTTTGTCAAGTGGATCATGCTGTGTGTTACAACTACATCCTCCTCCCTGTCTATTAATGGTGAGCTCAAGGGGTTTTTCCCTGGGAAAAGGGGCCTGAGACGAGGGGATCATCTCTCTCATTTCCTCTTTGTTCTTGGTATGGAATACTTCTCAAGAATACTTAGAATTCTGGGGGAGGATTCAGAGTTTAACTTTCACAATGGATGCCAGAATTTGAAGATTAATCATCTTGCCTTTGCAGATGACTTGATGCTCTTCACTAGAGGAGATCCTATATCTGTCTCCTTAATGATGAATTGTCTTACTGATTTTGGTATGTGTTCTGGCCTGGTTGTTAATTTGCATAAGTCTGAAATTTTCTGTGCTTGACTGGATGAGTATAACAAGCAGGATTTATTAGACATCTCTGGTTTGAAAGAAGGTGTGATGCCTGTTAGGTATCTTGGCATTCCCTTGTGTGCTGTTAGGTTAAATGTGGTGCATTATGATCCCTTATTCGATCACTACTTTGAGGAATTACTTTTGTAATTGGAAGGGTGCCACCTTGTCTTATGCTGGTAGGTTACAGCTGGTGAAATATGTCATTCAAGGTGTGTACTGTTTTTGGCTAGGTATTTACCCTAACATTGGAAGTGTTAAGCTTAAAATGGATCAATTATGTAGGAGGTTTTTGTGGGGGGGATCCTGTGACTCTAACAGGAAATCAATTGTTGGCTGGAAGAAAGTTTGTTTTCCAAAATCTGAGGGTGGTTTAGGAATTTTTCAGTTGGAAGCTTGGAATCTATCTCTTTTGTGTAGGATCTTGTGGAACTTCCAATGTAAGAAAGACTGCCTTTGGGTGAAATGGATCAATGCTTAGTACTTAAAGAATGCAGATCTGTGGTCTTATCCTTACAAGTCTACTGATTCTGCTTTAATCAAAACTGTCTTCAGAATTAGGGATAGGATCTTGAATTATGCTTTGGATTCTCCGCCGGGTGGTCGCCATTGCTTTGTTTGAAATCCTGGTCCATTGGTCCCAAATTATCTCCTACTAAAGCTTATGAATTCTTTAGGCACCAAAGTCCCAAGGTTTGGTGGTACAGACTTGTCTGGAACCCTAGACCCACCCCAAAACACTGCTTTTTGTTGTGGATTGCCATGAAACATGCTATGCTTACTACTGATAGGCTTCATTTTGATGACAAACTCTGCTCCTTGTGTGGATTGGTGAATGAATCTGCCTCTCATCTGTATTTCCAGTGTCCAATCTCCTGTATGATTTGGGGCAAGGTTAGGTTGTGGCTAGGTATCAATAGAAGACTGGAAACTATAACTGCTGCTCTCAGATGGATGAAGAGGAAATGCAGGGGAACATCTCATGCAAATGTGGCTAGATGTGCCTCTGTTTCTGTGGTTGTTTACTGGATTTGGTACATGAGAAACAGACAGAGGTTGGAGGGAATACCTATGAAGATTGATGATGTGTTGTTTTGCATTAAAACACATATGTTTTACATAATGCAGGCTGCATTCCCCTTGTACACTTTTACGCCTTAATGTTTAGGTTTTGTATATATTTTGTGATTTCTAGTAGGTTTTGTTGGTGGATGTATGAGATTATTTTTTTCTCTACACACCTTGGGATATGCTCGTGAGTTATGCTCTCACATGACCCCTTTGACAGCTTATTGGGTGTTGTTATATGTTTAGTGGCTGTTGTTTCTTGTTGCATATAACCTCAGGGGTCTTATGCAGCTTGGAATCAACAAATCTAACCTCTTTTCAACACTAGTGTAGGTGTTAGTTTAGTTCTAATTTTTGATTAGGATGTAATCTCTTGTACTTTGCATACCTTGGTTAAATAAAAATTTTACCTTTAACCAAAAAAAAAAAGTTGAGGAGCTGTTGGAGAAGGGCAAGATTCACGAGTCCATGAGCCCTTGCGCGGTTCCAGTCATTGTGGTCCCCAAGAAGATGGGAGAATGGCGTATGTGCACAGATTGTCGCGCAATCAACCAGATAACGGTAAAGTATCGATATCCTATCCCCAGACTAGTTGATATGCTTGATAATTTGCATGGTAGTCGTTTTTTTACTAAAATTGATTGGAAGAGTGGCTACTATCAAGTACGTATTCGGGAGGGTGATGAGTGGAAAACAGCTTTTTAAACCACTTTTGGATTATATGAGTGGCTTGTCATGCCATTTGGTTTAACTAATGCACCTTCCACATTTATGAGACTTATGAATGAGGTCCTTCGGGAATTTATAAATCGGTTTGTAGTTGTGTACTTCGATGATATACTTATTTATAGCACTACATTTGATGATCATGTTGAACATTTGAAGGCTGTTTTGCATACACTTAGAGAACACGAATTATATGCTAATCTCAAATAGTGCAATTTTTGTTTGGAGAGTGTTGTCTTTCTTGGCTTTTTTATTAGTGCTAAAGGTGTGGAAGTGGACCAAGAAAAGATCAAGGCAATACAAGAGTGGCCTGAACCTTCCACGGCTGCACAAGTACGTAGTTTCCATAGCCTTGCAAGCTTCTATAGACGTTTTGTGTAGGGATTCAGCTCCATTGCAGCTCCCCTCAATGAGCTCGTCAAAAAGAATGCACCATTTGTGTGGGAACAACGTCACAGGGAAGCTTTTGAAACTCTTAAGTCTATGCTTATTTCTGCACCTATACTTGCATTACCTTATTTTAATAAGATGTTCCAACTTGAATGTGATGCATCGGGTGTCGGGATTGGTGGTGTTTTAATTCAAGAAAGTAGGCATGTTGTGTACTTTAGTGAGAAACTAAAAGGGGCTGCACTTAATTATTCTACGTATGATAAAGAGTTGTATGCATTGGTTCGTTGTTTACAAACATGGCGCACTATTTACGGCCTAGAGAGTTCACCATCCACACCGATCACGAGTCTATCAAGTACTTAAAAGGGCAAGGAAACCGAATAAGTGTCATATAAGATGGGTTGAGTTTATAGAGTCATTTCCTTATGTGATTAAGTATAAGAAGGGTAAGGATAACATAGTTGCCGATGCCTTATCTAGGCGTTATTCTTTTATCACTTCTATGCGGACCAAGTTGTTAGGATTTGAATCTATTAAGCATATGTATGAACATGACGTTGATTTTGGGAAAATATTTGCTTTGCGTGTCCTTCTCGTGATCAACTTTGAATATTCTATTTTCGATGGATTCCTTTACAAGAATGCTAAGTTATGTGTCCCTCGTTGTTCTATGCGTGAGTTGTTTGTTAAGGAAACTCATGAGGGAGGTTTGATGGGACATTTTGGGGTCGATAAGACCTTAGACATGCTTAAGCAACATTTTTATTAGCCTAAGGTGAAATCTGATGTGGTTAAATATTGTTCTCGTGTGTAGTTTGCAAGCATGCTAAGGCTAGGTCACAACCACATGGGTTATACACACCACTTCCTATTCCCACTTCACCTTGGACTGATCTTTCCATGGAATTTGTCTTAGGTTTGCCACGAACTAGGAATGGTCATGATTCGATTTTTGTGGTTTTTGATAGAATGTCTAAGATGGCACATTTCATTGCATGTCATAAGTCTAATGATGCTTCCGCTATTGCAAACCCGTTCTTTAAGGAAATAGTACTGTTGAGAGAAAAACACGATGGTCAACTAACCGTACTTTGAGCGAAAAATCTACCCTTCAAAATTTAAATTTATAAAAGACTCGAAAACAACCGTGGGTAAACTAACTCTCTAACCAACCAAAGCGAGTACCGGATCAATTGCTAGGATAGCTACGGAGTACGAGGTCGATCCCAAGAGATAAGTGGTTTGTAAATACCAAAGTGAACAAAGACAAAAATAATAATTAAAACAACTAAGACGCACCATTGTTCCACCATCCCACCGAAATTAACAAGAAAGACACATTCATTTGTAAGTCTTGGATTAATAATCTGCTAAAGAGGCGGTACTTTCTCTTTCGGATTTAGCGCCCGTTGATTAGTTTACCACAGGGTACAACTAAAGATTTTACGAAACAAAGATTTGGATATAAAATCCTAATCTAACAACATTCTCCCTCAACTTTCGTATGTTCGGAAAATATCATCATTCTCCTTCACGGTAATCGACGAATTTATCAACTATCGTGTTTCTAAATTCGAATAGCATGCAACACTACATTACACTTTAAACAAGTCTAAACATGAAGGAAGAACAAGAAAGCTTACGAATAAATGCATAAATCCTTATTTAATCCGATGAGGGTGGCTTCACAAGGGTGGTCCTAGCACCGAGCCTTAACCACTCATTACAACAACGAAAGTTACAACGAGATATAAATACATATATAGATACATATATATATATGAGTATATAAGTATATATATATATATATATATATATATATATATATATATATATATATATTATACTAATTGCATAAAAATGAAAGAAAGCAATAAAAGAAAAACGGAAACGAAATTATATTAAAACGATAACTAGTCGGGTTATTACACCGACATTATAACTACATATATAACTACATATAGGCCCCCCCCAAAACATAATAAAAAGAAAGGAGTAGGAGAAGAGGGGCAATCTTGAACAAAGGGGCTGAGAGGAGTATTTATAGAGGTGGTCACCGGCGCGTGCCGGAGCTTCACCGGCGCGTGCCGGTGACACGCACATATTCGATTGTCGTGGATAAGGTGGGCCCAATGTCGAGATATTTCGCAAGATTCGGCCTTGTCCGGCGCGTGCCGGTCATCCAACATATCGATGTTCGTAAAAACCTATCTCGAGCCGTAGACCTCGATTGATATGATTTAATACTCGTTGGAAAGCTCTTCGAAGATCTACAACTTTCATCCAGGACTTTTTCTCTGAAAATGCCTCTAAGTTAGGTCAAATGTCCGTTGAAGATGAATTACGGTAGAAGCACCGAGGACAACTTGATCCGTTCGAACTCGTAAGCTTGTGGCATCTTCTTCTATCCCTCAAAATACCTCTCTTAGGCCCCAAAACATGTCGTTACGTGGGATACCGGTCATCTTATAATTCGCAATAAATCACCAAAAATACCCACGTAAATCTGACACGACACTCCGGTTACTAAACCGGTACAAAAACATATAAAAACACGATATTTTATATAATTATTACTACAAACATACTTAGATAAATCTAAGGAATTTATGACTCGAAATGATATAATAATACTCAAAATGATATCAGAAGTGGGGTAAAAAGTTATAATAATAACTATGAATTTGTCCCTTAACAACAACCCCCCACTTAGCGTTTGATCGTCCTCGAGCAAAGCAAGCGATAAAATAAAAATGAATAAGGGATAAATTCATGAAAAGATAAGATGTAAAGGACAACCGATGATGCAACCTTTAGAATTACAACCAGGCGTTAACCTTAATATAAATGTATAACGAGTGAGTGTGTGACAAGCCTTTTCAATTTCCACTATCCTCTCGTTGAATGATTCAAGCAATACGCACAAATATCCATTCGCATGATCCTAATGACTTTCCTAGGTATAGCGAATGGCCCACACAACGTCCTCCCGTGTACTTATTAGGATAATCCCTAAAGCATATCATTCAGTTTATACTGGGGATAGTCAGAAGATAACTAAGTTTTCAACCATATTTCCATATTGTCATCAAATTTATTATTTTTTTTATTTTTTATTTTTATTTATGAACTATATTTTTTTCACATTTTCAGCGTATGCCTTCATTCCCAAAGAATAGGACGTTTCGTGATAACCCCTAGCCGGACTACTATCATCGCGGTTGCCCTCATTCCCGAAAGAATAGGATGTTTCGTGATAACACCCTAGCCGGACTACTATCATTGGGCGCCGGGAGCTTTTAAACCTCATAGTGGTATAGGACGTTTCGTGATAACGCCCTACCGCACTCAAATCATTGGTAGCTACAACCGACATATAAATATAGTTCATCTTTTACTTTCATTTCATTTTCCCAATAAACTTAACTTATATCCTTCCTATCACATTCAAACCTTCGATATTCACAAGACATGTTCGAAGTTAGGTACTAAGTTACTTCTATCTCTAAAATAACCAAATAGGCTACCGAATGGATACGAGCTTTAAAATTTTCGCTTCAATATCAAAGGCTTACGTGAAGGATGAATTCATGTTATACAAATATATTTGGAATTACAATGCACTTACGGTTCACATTGGTTATACATATCCAAATTGATCATTACATCATCAAATCCATGAAATATATGCCTTATACAATTTATTTTAATCAACTCATTAATGCTCAAAAAATCAAAACTAAGGGTTTTAAATTTAAAGCCATTTATAAACCAACCAAGACTCTACCCCCCACTTACGACCCTGCAGTGTCCCAAGCGTGTGAATAAAATAGAGAGGAAGACTTAGCTTATAAACCTGGCAGAAAGGTGCTACCGAATCCCGTAACAGCCATGTGTAAGCACGACCCGAATCCCTATATAAAAACAACCAAAACAAAACAAACACGAGACATGGTCCTCGTGCCAAGACATCGAATAGGGATATGGGAATAATAAGTAAATGGCCCTGTCACGTCAGAAAATTCGATAGGCAAATAGAGAGCATCATACGTGCATATATATCATATTTAAGGCATAAATTCATATTGGAAACAGACTAGATCATAAAATGAAATGTACGAAAAAGTATTGAGTCTTTTATACCCGTATCCTCAAGGGTTTAACAACCTAAGTCCAAGAAATGAAACATTTGAATTTTATCTTTGTTATACCTCGGGATTTTCGGATAACCACCTAATCGTTCCCTTTAAATGATATTCAAACATTCATCATGAGACTTAGTTGTGCTTAGTGTTAATCTTCCATGCAGATTCTACATTTCATTAAAACTAGTCTTATCCAAATTATTATTATTATTATTATTTCACATGATTTTATTAAGGCGGGGTTGCCTCCCCCCAAGCGCTTTTGTTTTACGTCGTTGGCTCGACTAATTACAAATCATCAACCAAAATCCGAACTCAAGAAGATCAATAGCTTAAGAAAAATTAACAATGCGAGAACCACGTAAATTAAATTGTCTAGAAACGTACCTCTTTTGGTCCTCGATGCCAACTCCTCCCAGCCATGTAGTCTTCTTTTATCGGTCGTCGAACCATCTTCTTTGCTATTCCATAAAGTTCATCCATCGGGGAGTACACAACCGGACCGCATAAAATTCATCCTCACGAGTGGACGAATATAGTAATCCGGGACCGTTATATCAAATATTACCAACTCTCCCGGTGGCTTTACCAAAGATGGCCGATCTTGCTCCTCTAACTCGTCTTATAGCAAATTGAATCATCAACCTCATCCTCAACCCGAACTTCTTCAATGAGCACCTCATCATCCTTAGCCACCTCTATTGCACCTCGCCCGTTTTTCCCGCTCGAACCCCATTATTTCAATCAACCGCACCACCCTCTCTTGAAGATTTTTTATGGCGGATACAAAGACTTATATTGAACTCTTGCATGTTTTGCAAGATTTGTTCCAATCGATCTAGTTGTTCCATTTGACTCGTTGGTAAAACTTTCTTGTGGCACGGGAACAACTCCGATCATACCGACTTCGATTCATCGAGGTGAGTAGTAGGCTTCTTGCCATTCCGGACATTGATCAAGTGGCTGAATATGGGTGAAGCTATCAACGCGTTGAGTATGAACACCGTAATCTTGATAAGTACCGCAGTTTGGACAACCCTCATAATATTGTGGTTCATAACTTGAATAACCATAATTCGGTCCCGGTATGCACTAAAGCAATTATAGGACCAAGAATCCCGGTTACTCGTCGTTGATACCGAGGCTCGTGCATATACCGTTGTTGATAACATGGTTCGTGAGCCCGAGATTGGTAAGGGTATTGTTGTTCAGGTGAGTAATATTGATTGAAAAATCCCTCCATTTCAGCTCAAACTGCAAGATCTCAGAAAACAACAAGAAAACAATAATATTTTTTTTTCTCTCGGTAATTACCGAGTAAGTTTTTTTTTTATTATTATTATTTTTTTTTTTTACGAAAATTGAAAACAAAAAACAGAAAACACACACACGAAGATATTACAAATAGCACACTTATCCCCGGCAACGGCGCCAAAATTCTGTTGAGAGAAAAACACGTCAACTAACTGTTGAGCGAAAAATCTACCCTTCAAAATTTAAATTTATAAAAGACTCGAAAACAACCGTGGGTAAACTAACTCTCTAACCAACAGAGTACCGGATCAATTGCTAGGATAGCTACAGGAGTACGAGGTCGATCCCAAGAGATAAGTGGTTTGTAAATACCAAAGTGAACAAAGACAAAAATAATAATTAAAACAACTAAGACGCACCATTGTTCCACCATCCCACCGAAATTAACAAGAAAGACACATTCATTTGTAAGTCTTGGATTAATAATCTGCTAAAGAGGCGGTACTTTCTCTTTCGGATTTAGCGCCCGTTGATTAGTTTACCACAGGGTACAACTAAAGATTTTACGAAACAAAGATTTGGATATAAAATCCTAATCTAACAACATTCTCCCTCAACTTTCGTATGTTCGGAAAATATCATCATTCTCCTTCACGGTAATCGACGAATTTATCAACTATCGTGTTTCTAAATTCGAATAGCATGCAACACTACATTACACTTTAAACAAGTCTAAACATGAAGGAAGAACAAGAAAGCTTACGAATAAATGCATAAATCCTTATTTAATCCGATGAGGGTGGCTTCACAAGGGTGGTCCTAGCACCGAGCCTTAACCACTCATTACAACAACGAAAGTTACAACGAGATATAAATACATATATAGATACATATATATATATGAGTATATAAGTATATAGATATATATATATATATATATATATATATAATTGCATATAAAAATGAAAGAAAGCAATAAAAGAAAAACGGAAACGAAATTATATTAAAACGATAACTAGTCGGGTTATTACACCGACATTATAACTACATATATAACTACATATAGGCCCCCCCCCCCCCCCCCAAACATAATAAAAAGAAAGGAGTAGGAGAAGAGGGGCAATCTTGAACAAAGGGGCTGAGAGGAGTATTTATAGAGGTGGTCACCGGCGCGTGCCGGAGCTTCACCGGCGCGTGCCGGAGCTTCACCGGCGCGTGCCGGTGACACAGGACATATTCGATTGTCGGATAAGGTGGGCCCAATGTCGAGAGATATTTCTGCAAGATTCGGCCTTGTCCGGCGCGTGCCGGTCATCCAACATATCAGATGTTCGTAAAAACCTATCTCGAGCTGTAGACCTCAGATTGATATGATTTAATACTCGTTGGAAAGCTCTTCTCGAAGATCTACAACTTTCATCCAGGACTTTTTCTCTGAAAATGCCTCTAAGTTAGGTCAAATGTCCGTTGAAGATGAATTACGGTAGAAGCACCGAGGACAAGCTTGATCCGTTCGAACTCGTAAGCTTGTGGCATCTTCTTCTATCCCTCAAAATACCTCTCTTAGGCCCCAAAACATGTCGTTACGTGGGATACCGGTCATCTTATAATTCGCAATAAATCACCAAAAATACCCACGTAAATCGACACGACACTCCGGTTACTAAACCGGTACAAAAACATATAAAAACACGATATTTTATATAATTATTACTACAAACATACTTAGATAAATCTAAGGAATTTATGACTCGAAATGATATAATAATACTCAAAATGATATCAGAAGTGGGGTAAAAAGTTATAATAATAACTATGAATTTGTCCCTTAACAGCTCCTTTCGAGTTTGTTCCTCTTCCTACAGGTACGCACGTGAGCTTAGATGCGGAGGACAAAGTTGCACTTGTTCGTGAATTGCATACTAAAGCTCGTTTGGAGGTTGAAAAAGCTATGGAGCGGTATCTCAAGCAGGCTAACAAAAGGCGCAGAGAACTGATCTTCAAACCGGGAGATTGGGTATGGCTATACCTACGCAAGGAGCGTTTTCCACATCACCGGAAGAGCAAGCTGAATTACAGGGGTGATGGACCATTTCATGTGCTACGCAAGGTGAATGACAACGCTTATGTCATAGATTTGCCACCGGATTGGGCTATGTCTTCAACAATCAACGTTAAGGACTTGTCCCCGTTTGATGATCCTTATTATGATCTGAGGTCAGATCCTTCTGAACTGGGAGGGAATGATGCATTCCAAGATGATCAGCCACGCATTCACAAGCCCAAGGATCCTATTATTGTTCGAGATGGCCCTATCACACGTTTTCAAGAGAAGAAGGCTCGAGAAGCTTATGCGAAGCTGGTCCAAGATGTTGGATAGGAGAATGAGGCTTTGAGGATTGATGATCCAACTACTTTAAGCCTATTCGTTGTTGATTGGGCTTAATGTGTGAAAGGCCCAAGTATGGGGCATTTTATGCATCATATTTGCTGAATGTTTTATGGACATTTAATTATTCTATTTTTAATTAGGCCTTTTTATTTAATTAGGGAGTTAATATTCAGGCCCAACTGATAAAGTGGCGCCTTCTTTCTTTAGGAATTAGGTTTCTATTTTGCTATTTATAGTTGTCAGACTTGAACATATTATTCAGATTATTTTGGAGATTAAACCCTAGTTTATAGTCAAGAAACTTTTCAGAGATTGAAGTTTCTTTCAATTATTCTGAGATAGAATAGTTGGGTGGTTTTCCTGAGTTAGGATTATCATGAGACAATAATCAGAGATTGATTATTGTTGTTGCTTTCGTTTTTTATTTCCAAATAGTCCACGTTTATACAATCAGATCGGAAAAACCCTAGCTTGAATTCGTATAAGCTGAATTAATAAAAGTTGAAGCTTTGATCTAGATCCTACAATCAGTTTGCTATCACAATAGCTCCAACAAGTGCAGCAACGCAGCCAAGGTGTATGCAAGATTCAGTAGATTAAGTACAAATTCTAGCAATGCAGATGATCAAACCTGTTGTATAAACAATGAATCATGTTAAATTTTGGATGTTAAAAAACATGAGCATTTTTGTGCTTGTTGAATAAAATACATGAAAGACAAACCAAAATCCCTCATAAAATCCAAAATATTCTTCACCCATTGCATTCTACAACATCTAATTAGGCATTCACAAACAATTCAACGTTCTAAAGCAACAGAAACTGTAAGCATAAGAAAAAGCCGTATCAAACCTTGGGATTTCCAAACCAATTTTTAGGTTTAAAGGGAAACGAAAATAAAAAGAGTAAAGAAATGTACTGAAATCAGAATTGTAAAATGTTCTTCATTGATTGAAACAAATGCATACAGGCTGCTATATAACAGCATTGTTGGTTACATAAAATCTAGTGCAAAGATTCTGGACACCTCACCATAGTACTAATTGTGGACCACAAGTGTATTACCATAAATACCCTTACACTAAATACTCTTATCTTTAACTGTCCCTCTCAAACTAAAGGTGGTGTCAACTACATTTAGTTTGTCTCTGTTGGAAAGAAATTTGCTGCCTGATAGTGCCTTGGTTAGACAGTCAGCAACTTGATCACATGATGGCACATGTTGGACTCTGAGTTTATGTTGCATAACTTGATCCCTTACAAAGTGCACATCAATCTCTATGTGCTTGGTTCTTGAATGAAAAACTGGATTGTGAGCAAGGTGATTTGCACTTATGTTGTCACACCAAGTTATTGGCACACTTGATACTGGAAGTTGCAGTTCAGACAGAAGGGACTTCAGCCATTGAATTTCAGCAGCAACATTAGCAAGTGCTCTGTATTCTGACTCTGTGCTAGGCCTTGATACAACATGCTGTTTCTTAGAGCTCCAAGAGATGAGTGAATTCCCCAGGTAGACACAATAACCTGCAACAGATCTTCTGTCCTTAGTGTCACAACCCCAATCTGCATCACTATAACCAGTGATGTTCAAATTTGCACCAGGTTTGAAATGTAGTCCATAATGTAGGGTGCCTTTCACATATCTCAACATTATTTTCAAAGCATTCCAGTGGACAAGTCTGGGGGCCTGCATGAACTGACTGAGTTGGTTTACAGCAAATGACAGGTCAGGTCTGGTATAAGTCAAATATTGCAGTGCTCCCAGTATGCTTCTGAACATAGTAGGATGATCTAGAAACTCAGATTCTTCATCATAAAGATTGATACCAGTGACCATGAGGGTTGGAACAGTCTTCAAGTGTTGCATCTGTACTTTGTTGATCAGTTGTGATGCATAGTCAGTTTGGTGTAAATACAAACCACTATCATCCCGGTAGGCTTGCAATCCTAGAAAATGGCTTAGTTTGCCAAGGTCTTTGAGGGCAAATCTAGAGTTCAAATTTGTAATAAACTGCCTGATCAGTGAGTTATTGTTCCCTGTGATCAGTATGTCATCCACATACACTAAGGCATACATAATGGCACTGTGTGTTTTCAAAACAAACAGAGAGGTGTCTGATTTGCTTGTTTAAATCCCCACCTTAGTAGCTGATGTCTGAGTTCTTCAAACCAAGCCCTAGGTGCTTGTTTGAGACCATAGAGGGCCTTCCTTAAATGACAGATATATCCAGGTTTAGAAGGGTCCACAAAACCTTCAGGTTGAGGCATAAATACATCTTCATAAAGAGTGCCATTGAGGAAGGCATTGTTGATATCAATTTGGTGAATATTCCAGTTGAAGGTGACAGCAGCAGCTAGTACAACTCTAATAGTAGCAGCTTTGACCACAGGGCTGAAGGTATCTTCATAGTCAAGTCCTGGTTGT
Source organism: Gentiana straminea (assembly GCA_036785695.1). Lineage (NCBI taxonomy): Eukaryota > Viridiplantae > Streptophyta > Magnoliopsida > Gentianales > Gentianaceae > Gentiana > Gentiana straminea. The sequence continues at coordinate 3,113,712 of JAVUPR010000224.1, read as the reverse complement.
TGTAGGAAGCCCTTTGCAACCAACCTGGCTTTGTGCTTCAAAATGGAGCCTTCAGGATTCAATTTCAGCTTAAAAATCCACTTGTTGTCTATCAGATGTTGATGAGGTCTGGCTGGAACTAAGTCCCAAGTGTGATTTCTTTTAAGAGCTTCATATTCCTCCTTCATTGCAGCCAACCACTGAGGCTGGGAGATGGCATCTGACACTCTGGTTGGTTCTGTTGGACAAACAGTAGAGTCCTTGACAGCTAAATAAGAGAAGGTTTTGGGTTTGGTGATTCCAGCTTTTCTTCTAGTTTGCATGGGATGAGCATTAATGGTGTGAGATGGTTGTGTGGATGATGATGTAGTATGGTATGGTGAGGTCAAGTTGTGTGGTGACTGTGATACTGAGGAATTTGAAGAGGAAGATGCTGTGTTTTGGTAGGAATGTGTAGTAGAGGGTGAATGGGATGGTGTGTGTGTGTAGGTGGTTGGACTGTGGTGTGTGGTATTGTAAGAATTAGATGAGGAGTGATTGTGTTGTGGTGATGCTGGTGTAACCAATAGTGGAGAGTCAGATTGAGAGTGTTGAGTTTCAGTGAAGGATGGTGTCAAGTCATGTGCATTCTGTGTTTGAAAATAAGAATCAGTGGATCCTCTACTCATATCTGGAGTGCTTGAATGGATTATATCAGCATCATTAGTTCCATATGGTAGGACAGAAATAAACTCAGATTCATGACTGGGATTGATGGATGAGGAGGTGTTACCAGATTCAGGCACAAACAGGGACTTGTAGGGAAATTCTTGTTCATTAAATATGACATCCCTAGACACATAAACTCTACCAGAAGGTTCAAGACATAGATAACCCTTGTGTGAAGGGCTAGTACCAAGGAACACACACTTCTTAGTGTGGAACTGAAACTTTTGTTTTTGAAAGGGCCTTAGGTAAGGATAACAACTGCTGCCAAAGACTTTGATGAGTTTTAGATCTGGTTTAGACTTATAGACACATTCATAAGAAGACTTATATTAAGAACAGGTGTGTGAAGTCTGTTTATGACATAGGCAGCATATTGGAAACTCTCCCACCAATATTTAAGAGGCATGTTGGCTTGAGCAAGAAAGGTTAATCCAACTTCTACAACATGCCTATGGTTCCTTTCAACTTTCCCATTTTGACCATGAGCATAAGGACATGAATGCCTAAACACAACACCTTGGTCCTTTAGGTAGGTTTCAGAACTCCTAAATTCACCTCCCCAGTCAGATTGAATACATTTGATGCTGGTACAGAACTGCTTTTCCACTAGGGTTTTAAAATGCACAAAAGTTTAAGGGCATCCGATTTGTTTGTGAGAGGGTATATCCACACAAACCTAGACAGATCATCCACAAAACTGATATAGTATTAATTACCATTAACAGAGGTGATTGGGGCAGGACCCCATAGATCAGTATGAACAACATCAAACAAGGCATTAGATTCAGACACAGATTGAGAATAAGGAAGGGCATGGAGTTTGCCATATTGACAGGCCTCACAAAAATCAAATTTTTTATTAATAGTAACATTACAATCTTTCAAAACAGACTTTAAGACATTGAAGGAAGGATGTCCTAGCCTTCTGTGCCACAAATTGGCAATGCTACTAGACTCAATAGGACTGGAAACAGAATCAGAAACAGACTCAGCTAAACAACAGAATTTATTACAACTAGAAGACTTCAAGACAGACTCAGTTCTAAGGCCAGACACTTTGGAGTGAAGGAAGTTCTTGGACAGGTTACTTGGATGATACAGTTGATATAATCCATCTTTAATTGTTCCTTCCAGTAGAGGAATCCATGTAGTTTTGTCCTTCACAACACAAAAATCGAGTGAAGACGAGGGTCGGACTAGCCCTCGCCACGTGTCATCTTTATATCGGCTAACCATTAATGGAAGACAGAGAATTAATAGCTAATAAAGGCCAGGAGCCCTAGAGTTTAACCGAGAAAGTGGACCTGAACCCCACGTGGGAGGTCAGCTCGGCCTTTCTCTACTTACCACCGCAGGTCGGCTCGGTAAGAGTGGAGGCCGGGTAATGCAGTACAGGTCGAGATGGCCCGGGGGGCTCGACACAGGTCGGCCAGAGCCTTCCTTATTCGTATTTGGCACACATGCTTAATAATACCAGATAAACACGGAAAGAATCCATTGGTATAATGACATTGATCTTGTCATTTAAATATGTCAATAATTATCCCTAAATCATAGGGATTTACATGTATTAATCCTTAGAGGAAATAATAAATAATAATAATAATATAATTCCATGCAGGACAAGGAAAGGGATAAATTGTTCCTTATATAAACAACCCTAAGGAACTACGGAGACTTGATTCCTGAAACATAACAGGATACGTAGGCAACTTGAGAGAGACTCTCAATCTCAGTCTAAAATCACCCAAAAAACCATCCTCATTCATATTACCTTAGATTAAACGGCCTGTATTATTACTAGACGAGATCCAGCATCGTCAATTGGCGCTAGAAGGAGGGTCTTCTATCGGTAGTTGATCGAGGTTGTTCGTGATCAAGTTAATGGCAAAAACATGCCAAAAACGCAGTCAGATCCGGAGCTAATTGATGGAGATTGAACCGTTGGAATAAGAATTCCACCGTTCAGATTAGAGAATAAGGAGGGACGAACAAACTCTCCAAATTTCGTGCCGATCGGAGTCCGTTTCAGTGCCCGATCGTTGTTGCAAAGTTGACGCTGTATCATCAAAACGCAGCAGACAGATCTAAGGCCAGCAGTCCGATCTATGGCCAATTCCCAAAGATTGAACCGTCAAAACAAGATTTCCACCTGTCAGATCGAAGAAGAAGGAGGGACGAACAAGCCCTCCAAATTTTGTGTCGATCGGGTCCGTTTAAAGGCCCGATCGTCGCCGTAAATTTGCTGGTGCTGCTCTATCACCAAAAAACAAAGCAGTCAGATCAGCGGCCAATGACCAGAGATTGAGCCATTGAAAAACGATTTCCACCGGTCAGATCGAAGATGAAGTAGGGACAAACAAGGCCTCCAAATTTCGTATCGATCGGAGTCCGTTTGGATGCCCGATTTTCGTTCGAGAGTTGCGGCCGTAACACCAAAATAAGCCGCGGAGTCAAGCTCCATGGTCCGAGCTCCCGAGCTCCTCAACTCTCCAAGGTCCGAGCCGACCTCCCGAGCTCCTCAACTCTCCATGGTCCGAGCTCCCGACCTCCCGAGCTCCTCAACTCTCCATGGTCCGAGCTCCCGAGCTCCTCAACTCTTCAAAGTCCGAGCCGAGCTCCCGAGCTCCTCAACTCTCCAAGGTCCGGGTCGACCTCCCGAGCTCCTCAACTCTCTAAGGTCCGAGCCGACCTCCCGAGCTCCTCAACTCTCCATGGTCCGAGCTCCCGACCTCCCGAGCTCCTCAACTCTCCATGGTCCGAGCTCCCGAGCTCCTCAACTCTCCAAATTCCGAGCCGAGCTCCCGAGCTCCTCAACTCTCCAGGGTCCGAGTCGACCTCCTGAGCTCCTCAACTCTCCAAGGTCCGAGCCGACCTCCTGAGCTCCTTAACTCTCCATGGTCCGAGCTCCCGACCTCCCGACCTCCTCAACTCTCCAAGGTCCGAGCCGACCTCGCGAGCTCACCCAATCTGAGCTCCGAAAATACAAGCTCTTACCAGGTTTTTCTACGACTTAAATGATTGAACTATTTTATTTTTGGAACTCTCCCAACCTAAAGAGTCGGGACGAGCTTTCTCGTATTTGGAACTCGCCTTCGCGTGAGCCTTCTGTAAGTCCGACTTCAGGTCAGCGTCATTTTTGGAACTCGCCGGCGAGCGAGCCTTCTATAAGACCGACTTTAGTTCGGCACTGACAGATTACACCAATAAGCAAACGGTACGTTAACTTACTATTATTTTTTTTTCCATTATGCATGGTCTTTATTGAGTTTGCAGGACAAACACACGATCAACAATATGCGGGAAGTCAATACAAAGTGGCCCAGCTCGGTCAAATAAAGTTTGGGAAGTCAGAAAAATTTGAACCTGCTCGGCAAAAAAATTATAAGTCAGCAGGATTGACGAACTGAGCTCCGCAAGCCGGGCTCAGCGAAAATTTCATAAGTCAGCAAGACTGACGAGCTGATGCATGCAGGTCATACTCATAAAGTTTGCAAATGACAAACTTCCTCAGTCTGTAGGTCAGGCTAGAATTTTAACTGAGTCCCGCTGGTCAGACTCAGATAGCTTGAATACCACAAGCTCCCCGAGTCCTCAGGCCAGGTCGGGGTATTAACCGAGTCAGGTCATACTCAGAAAGTTTGCAAAGGACAAGCTTCCTCAGTCTACAGGTCAGGCTAGAATTTTAACTTAGTCGGTCAGACTCAGATAGCTTGAATACTACAAGCTCCCCTAGTCCTCAGGCCAGGTCGGGGTATTAACTGAGTCAGGTCATACTCAGAAAGTTTGCAAAGGACAAACTTCCTCGGTCTGCGTCGTGGCTAGAATTTTAACTGAGTCCTGCAGGTCAGACTCAGATAGCTTGAATACCACAAGCTCCTCTAGTCCTCAGGCCAGGTCGGGGTATTAACCGAGTCAGGTCATACTCGGAAAGTTTGCAAAGGACAAACTTCCTCAGTCTGCAGGTCAGGCTAGAATTTTAACTGAGTCCTACAGGTCAGACTCAGATAGCTTGAATACCACAAGCTCCCAGAGTCCTCAGGCCAGGTCGGGGTATTAACTGAGTCAGCTCATACTCAGAAAGTTTGCAAAGGACAAACCTCCTCAGTTTGCAGGTCAGGCTAGAATTTTAACTGAGGCCTGCAGGTCAGACTCAGATAGCTTGAATACCACAAGCTCCCCTAGTCCTCAGGCCAGGTCGGGGTATTAACTGAGTCAGGTCATACTCAGAAAGTTTGCAAAAGACAAACTTCCTCAGTCTGCAGGTCAGGCTAGAATTTTAACTGAGTTCTGCAGGTCAGACTCAGATAGCTTGAATACCACAAGCTCCCCGAGTCCTCAGGTCAGGACGGGGTTTTAACTGAGTCATGCAGGTCAGACTCAAAAAGTTTGTAAAGAACAAACTTCCTAAGTCCGCAGGTCAGGCTAAATTTTTAACTAAGTACTGCAGGTCAGACTCAGAAAGTTCGCAAAGGACAAACTTTAAATTTAGTATGCCATCCAAAAACTATTAAGTTATTGTGTGGCATACTAAAGGGCTGGAATAGCATATCAGATGAACAGACAGCCGGAAAATTTGCAAGGAAAACAACCGGAAAGGGCAAGGTAAGTTGCAAAAAAATAAAATAAAAATTCATGTGCTATAATTTTTTAACTTCTAGAGTTTTGATATGACCAAAAAACTAAGTCTTCAAGTCAGACATCAAAAAGTCATGTCTGCCTGAGCAGAGCCCAAATAATTAAGTCTGCCTGAGCAGACTCCAAAAAATAAGTCTGCAAGACAGACAAGCCGAGCTCCGAAGAACGGACTCCGCTCAAATCATTAAAACTGACATCCGAGCTCCGCCGGTCGGACTCATCAAACACATGTCAGCAATATTTATTAAGCCCGCAGGACGGACAGAAAAATGAGTACTGCAGGCCAGTCTCAGAAAGCATACAATGGAAAAAATTCCCGAGTCTGCAAATCAAGCTAAAACCAAATCGTAAAGAGTATACAGAGCTCAAAATCAAAAACAAAGTATGCCATCCACTACAATAAGTAATGGATGCCACACTAGGGGGTGCACAGGGTACCAGGTAAGTACTCAAACCTCAAAATAAATTTTAAAATAAAAGTACAGTGGGCAGAGCACTACAAACATCTAGAAAGCATACAAGTTTTCTATTTTAGAAATTTCATAAAACATATATGTCTTGACAATAGGAGAAAGGGAAATCAATTATGGGTACCAGGATTTTGCTCCGCTGAGGAAGGAGCCGGTTCAGTGCTCTGAGAAATAGGGCGGCGTTTAATATGCTTAGCCCCAATGTCCTCTCCTTCCTTAAACTCTCACAATCGATGGTCAAGCAAAAAGAAGAGTAGATACCACTGCTGCCATGTCGTGGTCAGACAGGCGCCCCTATCCCGAGGAAGGTCTATCCTCGGTCAAGTCCTCGATATCGTCATCCGAATGAGCCTCAGGCCTCCTCTGTTCGGATCTACCTCTTTGTGGGGTAGCAGCAGTTATAACCTGCCTCTTCCTTTGAAGGCCAACTTCCTCCACCCCTCATCCGCATCCACTTCTATAAGATCAACCCCTTCGCGCACAGAGGGTGACCCAGGTACGTCGTCAGGAAGCTCGGATAAATGCCGAGCTGAAGAGGAATTCAGGACGGTACCCATAGATCGGGTCACCTGCAGATCAACGCGTTTGGTCCTCTCCAAGCCCTGATTAGTCTTAGTCTGCACCAAGGAACTGCTGCAACATTCTTAAAAACTCAGAGAAAAATCTCATAAGTCAGCAAGACTGATGAGCTGAGCTCCGCAGGTCGGACTCAGCAAAAATTTCACAAGTCAGCAGGACTGACGAACTGAGTACTGCAGGTCAGACTCGGAAAAGTTTGCTAAAGGCAAACTCAATAAGTCTGCAGGACAGACAATCAGAACTAAGATGCATTATAGAAAGTTTGTAATAATCAAACTTTCTAAGTCTGCAGGACAGAAAACGAATTGCAAAGCTCTACAAGTAAAGTCCAGAGGCAAAAATCTACACACGCTACTAAGTATGCCATCCAAAAAACTATAAGTTAATGCATGGCATACTGAGGGGCAAGACACCCCACGGCGGATCAAAGTACTTCAGGTAAGTGCTGAAAATAAAATTAGGCAAGAGAACTTGCAAAAGTTTGCATATATTAAAACATTGTACATGAAAAAATTGGAAGCTTTTCTCCAAAGTATTACAAAACAGACTCCAAAGTTTGAGCTCCGCAGGTCGGACTCGAAAGCTTCAGCTCCGAAGGCCGGACCCGAAAAGTTTTCTTAAGTTTGCTTGACAGACATCAACTTTCAGAACTCCACAGGTTGGACTCAACAAAGTTTGCAGGCCAAACTCATCGGATTGAGCTCCTCAGATCGGACTCACCAAGTCAGCACGACAATCAAAAGTATGAGCTCTCTAGCTCAGCCTCCGTAAAATTTCGTAGACCAAACTTCTTTAGTTCGTAGACGAACTCAAAGCCGAGCTCCACAGGTCGGACTCGTCATAAAATCAGTCTGCAGGACGGACTCTCGCAAAGATTGTGAGGTAAACTTCATGTGTCCCCAAAGGGACCCGAGCCGAGCTACGCAGGTCGGGCTCGTAAAAATACAACGAGGCATAAACGAAATGCAAGTTTAAAAACTAAAGAAGCATTAAGGGTTGAGTTCTGCCGAGACTCTGTAGCATGAGCAAGATTCTCCACAGAAGCATTGGCCTAGGGTAGCTCGGCAGGAGCCGGTGAAGCATAAGCAGCAGCCGCAGAAAGCACTAAACAAGGAATTGCAGATACGTTCTCAAAAACCGTTCCACTTCAGAAGATGTGGGCACGAATGACAGCGTCATAACAGTAACTATGCCACCTGGCAGAGAAGGCCATTATAAAGTTCTACAAGTCTAGATGACAGTGGCCGAACAACACCTCTAACAGATCCGACCTCACAACGAGTGGTTCAGTCAGATCTGGGGGGCTTAAGACGAGGGTCGGACTAGCCCTCGCCACGTGTCATCTTTATATCGGCTAACCATTAATGGAAGACAGAGAATTAATAGCTAATAAAGGCCAGGAGCCCTAGAGTTTAACCGAGAAGCGGACCTGAACCCCACGTGGGAGGTCAGCTCGGCCTTTCTCTACTTACCACCGCAGGTCGGCTCGGTAAGAGTGGAGGCCGGGTAATGCAGTACATGTCGAGATGGCCCGGGGGGCTCGACACAGGTCGGCCAGAGCCTTCCTTATTCGTATTTGGCACACATGCTTAATAATACCAGATAAACACGGAAAAAATCCATTGGTATAATGACATTGATCTTGTCATTTAAATATGTCAATAATTATCCCTAAATCATAGGGATTTACATGTATTAATCCTTAGGGGAAATAATAAATAATAATAATAATATAATTCCTTGCAGGACAAGGAAAGGGATAAATCGTTCCCTATATAAACAACCCTAAGGAACTACGGAGACTTGATTCCTGAAACATAACATGATACGTAGGCAACTTGAGAGGGACTCTCAAGCTCAGTCTAAAATCACCCAAAAAACCATCATCGTTCATATTACCTTAGATTAAACGGCCCGGATTATTACTAGACGAGATCCAGAATCGTCAGCATTCTATCATATAAATCTTTTTGTTTTACAAACTTAATTAAATAATTTATTTAATTAATCTTTCATGATTTATTAATTATTCAAATTATTTAATTATTTTGGTTATATAAATCTGCTGGATCAATTTATAATACAAGCCTAATGATTTTTGTTGCCTGATGATTTTTGTTTTTGCGGCAAATGAATCATAATATTACATTAAAATAATAATTTAGCTAGATTTTTCTTTTTTTCCCACCCCACAACAATTAAATCATTTAAAAAATCCGTTTCTTTTTCGGAAGGGAAAGTGTCGACGAGTTCCCACATTTTCTTTCAGTTTCTCATCCGTAAAATCGCTTTGAAGCCCTAGATTTTTCTGTGTTTCACATCGGATGGAAGAGTAAATGATCTTCACATGTTTCCTGCCGATGAATTTGGTGAATATGCAGCCTGCGCCGCCATCTTCCTTTCGATTATCGGCGGATGAAACACTAATTGTCGTTGGAAGAGAAGCTTTGGTTTTGGTAATGGAGTCATAAGAAGCACATGAATCGCTTCGGTGAATAGAAGCTTAAATCGATGGATGATGGAAGAAAAGCTCCAAATTCCGTATTCTAGGTATTTAAGAAATATATACTTTGAATGATTCTCCCCTACTTGGTGAGAGTTATGAAATTGTGTTCATTTATTCTCATCATGGAGGTTCGATTCTCATATCTTTTAAAGCTAGGTTTTAGTTCATCTTTATATCTTCATCACAGTTACTGTAAGTTTCATCTTATTAATTTCAGCCTTACTTGTACTTTTTGTGTTTTTCTTTATATTTGACTGATAGTTTACTGATAGAAGGAGTGAGTAGGGGCGTTCTTGAACCAAAGCTTACTGCAATGGATGCTATGAATGACAAATTGACTGGGGAATTATTTGTGTTCATGATTGTGGTCGTTCTTGCTCTTGGAATTGCTGGAAATCCTTGGATGCCAAAACAAAAGACAAGAAGGTAGTTTATGACATCTAGTGCTTCATTGATGTATGGCTTGGAATTAATTTTGGAAGCTTTTTGTTACATCCTTGACTGGATACTGTATTTTGTACTCCACATCCACAACTTTAAGAGTCAATGTATAAGATATAGAGTTTCTGCAATTCATTTAAGAGTCATTCTTCATTTTAAATATTCTCAACCTTATTTTTTGTCTGAACATTGCTTCAACTCAGTTTAGTTATCCATGGCAAATCTTGTTTCTGTGGAGAAAAAACATCAATTTTTGGCTGATACGGCTACTATGAAGAAAGAGCTTTTTTTTCCTCTGCTTTGAAATGGTAATTTCCAGGTTCTACCCTGTTTTCCATTCTCTGCATTGTTAAGAAGTGCACAAATTCTTAATGGATGTATGGTTAGATCCGTTGCAAACGGATTAGCTGCATATCTTATATTTTTAGTCTAATTTATTACCAAGAAATATGTAACGCCCCGTTCCCGGATACCGAGTCCTTACCCGGAAATAGAACGTTCGGCACGTATAATATAAAATAAATTCTATATTATACGTAAGCCTCTACTACGTCGTATCGAGTTTCGCAATTAAACGGAAGCTAAAGAGACTCGGGTCTTTTTTTTTTCCACGAAAAAGATAAGAATAGAAATACAACCATACTAAAGATAGAAAGATAACTTACATCCACAAAAAAGAAATAAAATCTTACAACCAGTAAGATGTCTAAAGTAAAGGAAAAGGTACAACAAAAGTCTTATAAAGAAAAGACATCAAAACCGTGATGATGATCAAACCGTGGTACGGCTGATGTAGTCCGTAAGGTGGGTATCCAAAACCGTGATGATGATCAAACCGTGGTGATGGAGGGATAGAAGGTTGAGGTTGGAAACTTGTGGGTGGAGGGTAAAAGTTTTGCTGGTAAGGAGGGTAAGCTGTGGTTGGTGGATAGCTTACTGGTGGTGGTGGTGGATAAACCTCAGTCACTGGTGGTATAAAGCCTGCTGGTATGTCACTTACCATAGTAAACTGAACTGAACTCCCCACATGCCATTGTAGAGGTTGATCCTGATGAGACCATGGTGTGGGGGTCGCAGTATGAGGGGGTGGTGAAAGGCTCGGGTGGGATGAGGGATTCTGCCTCACAAACCCTCTTTACACAACAGGTGTAGCGTTATCTGCCCCTGGTCTAACCCCTGAACTCCCAGCTCCATGAGCACCTCTCCTTGTTGTCACCTTTCTGAAAGATCAAGAAGATCAGAATGTTACTAAGAGATCTAAAGAAACTTATCTCAAGAATGGAAGTCTAAAGGATGCATCTCTCTGATACCAACTGTAACGCCCCGTTCCCGGATACCGAGTCCTTACCCGGAAATAGAACGTTCGGCACGTATAATATAAAATAAATTATATATTATACGTAAGCCTCTACTACGTCGTATCGAGTTTCGCAATTAAACGGAAGCTAAAGAGACTTGGGTCTATTTTTTTTTCACGAAAAAGATAAGAATAGAAATACAGCCATACTAAAGATAGAAAGATAACTTACATCCACGAAAAAGATATAAAATCTTACAACCAGTACGATGTCTAAAGTAAAGGAAAAGGTACAACAAAATTCTTATAAAGAAAAGTCATCAAAACGCCACAAGTCTTGTAGTGAAATTACAACATAACAATCTAAAAAAAACATCAAATAGTTTAACTATAACAATCATCAAACATCGTCTTCATAAGCCTCGTCAAACTCCGGTTCGACCTGTTCGTCTTCTCAATCCCCAAACACTACAAAATTTATTCGAGGTAAGTACAAAGGTACTCAGTAAGAAACAGAAGCTATTGCGTTAACTAGATTTCACAAGAAAGGTTTACAAAGTTATTACGTTATCTTGGTTTGACCGACTCAATTCTAGGGTTCACTTCATGCTCATCAACATGTTGTGACTAAACGTTTCTAACTTAGCTTATCTTTGTTACAACCGCTCTCAAGGGCACTACGCGTATCCTTTGGGACACTCTTGGCAACATATTAGTGGATCACACCAATATCCACGGAGTCTAGAATAGGTAGACTCCGATAGTGCGCACGTTGCGGCGAAGTTCCTCCACTGCCATTTAGCCGTTTATAGGCCAGCAGCGTTGTTCGCTTTATCTGCTAGCACACACATCGCGATATAGTCTGGTGCCTATCCAAGAGAGACATGTTGCTTAATCTTTTACTAGTCAAGTACGTTGTTTATTAGGTTATTAACTAGCCACCTAAGTGTTTTCAATTAATCTCCCTCACACATACTACTCTCTTCCTAGACCGCTAGACACAGACAAAACCTAACACATACACAGACATTGATGAATACTAATTCATCAAAGCACAGGCCAATCATACTCTTCCGACGGTCCCGAACTTCAACTCCCTTGAAGAGTACATTCAGTGCCGGAACTAAACGCATCAGAAGCTGAATCGTGGCTTGTTCATTTAGTATCTTTACATCGAAGAGTAACATTTAGAACCCATCTCGTGGCTTAAAGACACATGAAGGGAAAAACAGCACTTAAGGGCCCCATCCGGACGGATAGAAGATGCTATCCGGATGGATAAACTGTTCTATCTGTACGGATAGAACACTGTACTACTCTCTGCCTGATTTAGTGAAATATCCGTACGGATGAGTGATACATCCGTACGGACAAACCCTGTCTGCTCAAGGGAAAATAGTTTTATGCACTCTACGATTTCTGCTCAATTCCAACCAAGCTGAACCTCATTCTAAGCCTCAAAACAGCAGAAAAACCACACCTTAATTATCCCATATCATCTAACAAAATTAAGATCACATAATAGCATGATTTCATCACCAAAACACCTCAAATCATAACTAATGCAATAGAGAAGATTTCCTTACCTTTCAAAGCACAACTCCAAGAAACACTTCAAGAAAAATTGCAGGCACTCCTCACGGACTCCAACAAAACCCTACCCAATCCAGAACCAATCCAAGAACCGATTAGGATTAAGGTTTCTAACACTCAAACCTATGAATTTAACAACTCTCTACAACCAGACGTGATCAAACGTGATGAAACCAAGATTAGGGTTAATTTCTTACCTTGAAAAAACCTGGAAAACTAGGTATCAACACGATCCTTTCCTTCTCACGATGCTCCTGCTTCAAACGAATCTGAAATCGGAGTAGAAATGCACCGTCAAATTGAGAAAGCCTCTTCTCCTTCTTCCTTGCTTTCAAAACTCAGACTTCTCTTATGTTTAACGTAAAAAGCTTTCTCTCCTGATACCTTCTCTTTAATTTAGTAGGGAGTTACATCCAAATAAAACCTCCCATTAAATTAAATTGCTTAATTATTCTTAAATCCGCGATATTACAATTTAGTCCCCAAAGAAATATATATATATATACATTCGAAATTACATATATATATATATATATATATATATATATATATATATATATATATATATATATATATATTACTATATACTTATTTCCAATTTATAAACTTTAATTCCATAAAAGATAAATATAATATTTCGTTCTCGCGAATTGACACGTCTGCCCTTTCCCGAGAATCGGAATATTACATTCCTCCCCCCTTAAGAGGAGTTTCGTCCTCGAAACTTGAACATACCTGGTAAGTTCAAAAAGTCTGGAAACTCCGTGATCATATCATCTTCCACTTCCCATGTTGCTTCGTTTTCTGTGTGATTGCTCCATTGTACCAAAACCAAAGGAACCATTCACCTCTTGATCATCTTTTCTTTCCGATCCAAAATCTTAACTGGCTCTTCATCGTATGCGAGGTTATCTTGATGGATTTCAGGATCAACTGTGGCTTCAACATCCAACTTCGTTAAACACTTCTTCAACATCGAGACATGGAACACATTATGAACTCTTGACATTGAATCTGGTAGCTTAAGCTTATAAGCTAATGGTCCAACTCTCTCGAGGATCTCAAACGGTCCGACATACCTTGGACTTAGCTTTCCTTTTTGCCCAAAACGCTTAACTCCCTTCATCGGAGGAGCTCTCAAGTAGACTCTATCACCAACGTCGAAATCTAAAGGTCTTCTACGGACATCGGCCCAACTTTTCTGACGATCTTGTGCTGCCTTCAAGTTCTTCTTAACCAACAAAACTCTTTCCTTAGCTTGTTCTACCAATTCTGGCCCGGTAAGCTGCTTCTCTCCCACTTCACCCCAAAACAGTGGCGTTCGACATCTTCTACCATACAGGGCTTCAAACGGCGGCATTCCCAAACTTGCATGATAACTGTTATTGTAAGCGAACTCAGCCACAGGTAGGTAATCATCCCATGATCCACCTACTTCCAAAACACATACTCTTAACATATCTTCTAGTGTTTGGATTGTTCTTTCTGATTTTCCATCTGTTTGAGGATGGAACGATGTACTCAAATCCAACGTTGTGCCTAAGGCTTTCTGCAAGCTCTTCCAAAACCGACTAATAAACCGGCAGTCACGATCTAATACGATTGAGATAGGCACTCCATGCAACTTCACAATATTGTCCAAATAAAGTGTAGTCATCTTCTTTAACTACATATCAACCTTGGTTGGTAAGAAATGAGCTGACTTTGTCAGTCTATCCACAATAACCCAAATCATATCATGTCCATTCTTAGTCCTTGGCAAACCGGTGATAAAATCCATTGTATTCTTATCCCACTTCCACTCGGGGATGTCCAATGGTTTAAGCATACCTCCTGGTTTCCTATGCTCGGCTTTGACTTTCTGACACGTATCACATTCGGCCACAAACTTAGCTATTTCCAACTTCATTGAAGGCCACCAAAAACGTTCTTTCAAGTCTTTATACATCTTGGTAGCTCCTGGGTGGACTGCAAAGGCTATCCTATGTGCACACAAAGCCGATCTTGGTACCAAAGATTCCCACTCCTATCTAACACATAACCGACTGTTGGCTTTTCTTTTGCAACTCGCTTCAAATCTACCAAAGCTGGATCTTCATCTTGTTTACCCCGGATGTCATCCATCAACTCTGACCTAGCCAACAGCAGTGCCACAAACTATCGATTCCCACACTGAGCAAAACTCCGGATTTCCAGACTATCTAACTGTTCTGCCACTTCTTCAACCCTTGAAACCGCAAACACTGGCTTCCTACTCAACGCATCTTCTACCACATTTGCTTTACCCGGATGGTACTGTATATCCAAGTCATAATCCTTCACGAACTCTAACCATCTTCGCTGCCTCATATTCAGATTCTCTTGAGTGAAGAAATACTTTAAACTCTTATGGTCCGTGAAGATTCTTGCCTTGACTTGGTACAAGTAGTGCCTCCAAGTCTTTAAGGCAAACACCACTGCTGCCAACTCTAAGTCATGAGTCGGGTAATTCTTCACGTGTGCCTTTAATTGTCTAGATGCATAGGCTATTACCTTGCCCTCTTGAATCAACACGCAACCCAAACCTTGTCCCGAAGCGTCGGTATACACATCATAATTATCAAAGATCTCCGGAACTGCCAAAACTGGTGCTGTAGTCAATCTATCCTTCAGAGTCTGAAAGGCTGTTTCACACTCACTAGTCCATTCAAACTTCACATTCTTTTGTGTAAGTTTGGTGAGTGGTGTGGTTATTTTGGAAAAGTCTTGTACAAACTTCCTGTAGTATCTGGCTAACCCCAGAAAACTTCTTACTTCAGAAACTGTAGCAGGTCTTGGCCAATTCTCAACCGCTTCTATCTTTGCAGGGTCTACTTGTATACCATCCCCAGATATCACATGTCCTAGAAAACTGACTTGCTTCAACCAAAACTCACATTTCGAAAATTTAGCAAACAACTGTTTCTCTTTCAAAGTCTTCAACACTATTCTTAAGTGTTCCTCGTGTTCTTTTTCATCCTTTGAGTAGATAAGGATATCATCTATGAACACTATCACAAACTTATCCAAATAAGGCATGAAAACGCGTTGCATCAAATCCATGAATGCTGAAGGAGCATTAGTAAGTCCAAAAGGCATAACCAAGAACTCATAATGTCCATACCTCGTACTAAAAGCCATCTTAGGTATGTCTGCTACCTTAATCTTCAGCTGATGATAACCTGACCTAAGGTCAATCTTAGAAAACACTCTCTTTCCTTGCAACTGATTAAACAAGTCGTCAATCCTTGGTAGTGGATACTTGTTCTTGATAGTGAGGTTGTTCAAAGCTCTATGATCTATACACATTCTCATACTACCGTCCTTCTTCTTAACAAACAACACAGGGGCTCCCCACGGTGAGGTACTTGGCTGAATTATGTTTCTTTCCAACATATCGTTTAACTGAGCTTTCAATTCTTTTAATTCAGCCGGTGCCATCCTATACGGTGCTTTAGCTACTGGTGCTCCCCCGGTACAAACTTGATTTCAAACTCAATCTCCCTATCCGGCATATTTCCTGGTAACTCATCCGGAAAGACCTCGGGATATTCTCTTGCTATAGGTGTTTCTTCTAACTTAGGCTTAACTTGTTATACATCCATAGCATACAACAAGTAGCCTTCACACCCTTTCTGACATGCTCTTATAGCCTTAACTGCTGAGATAATCGGATGTCGCTTCTTACTTGGCTTGTACACGTTACCTTGAAAAGTCTTAGAAGATCTTACGGGTACCTTAAAGATTACTCTCTTTTCTCTACAGTCCAAGTGCACATAGTTCTCGGACAACCAATCAATTCCCAAGATAACATCAAAGTCCGTAAAGTCAAACACTGTTAGGTCACTCTTGCAACGGTAAGATCCTACACACATGTCTACCTGAGGTATCAGCTTTGTCACTTTAGTAACTCTTCCTAATGGTGTAGTTACTTCCAACGTATTTCTTAAAGGTTCCGAGGGTAAGTTCAATTTCTTAGCGACCATGGTTGACACAAAAGTGTTAGACGCTCCCGTATCGAACAAAGCCTTGACCACTAGATTGTCTAACATTATCGTACCTAAGATGCATATTCATTCATTTAAATACGCTACAACATGAATAATCACGCTATAAAATATCTTAATAAAGGAATAAAACAACAACATGGTACCTGAGATAACATCGTCCTCTGGTTCTGCATCTCTAGCATCAACGGCAAACACGCGAAATGGCCGGCTTGGACCGCTCTTCCCGCTTCCTTGGCTCAAACTACCTTTGTTCCCTCTATTCGGACACGATCTAGAGAAGTGTCCTGGGAAGTGCCCTGGCTCACCACAAATATAGCAACTGTTACTGTTCTGCCTGCACTCTCCTGAATGGTTTCTGTTGCACTTGGGGCAAAGTGGTGCACTGCTTGGGGTCTATTTTTTTTCACGAAAAAGATAAGAATAGAAATACAGCCATACTAAAGATAGAAAGATAACTTACATCCACGAAAAAGAAATAAAATCTTACAACCAGTACGATGTCTAAAGTAAAGGAAAAGGTACAACAAAAGTCTTATAAAGAAAAGTCATCAAAACGCCACAAGTCTTGTAGCGAAATTACAACATAACAATCTAAAAAAAAACATCAAATAGTTTAACTATAACAATCATCAAACATCGTCTTCATAAGCCTCGTCAAACTCCGGTTCGACCTGTTCGTCTTCTCAATCCCCAAACACAACAAAATGCATTCGAGGTAAGTACAAAGGTACTCAGTAAGAAACAGAAGCTATTGCGTTAACTTGATTTCACAAGAAAGGTTTACAAAGTTATTACGTTATCTTGGTTTGACCGACTCAATTCTAGGGTTCACTTCATGCTCATCAACATGTTGTGACTAAACGTTTCTAACTTAGCTTATCTTTGTTACAACCGCTCTCAAGGGCACTACGCGTATCCACCTTTGGGACACTCTTAGCAACATATTAGTGGATCACACCAATATCCACGGAGTCTAGAATAGGTAGACTCCGATAGTGCGCATGTTGCGGCGAAGTTCCTCCACTGCCATTTAGCCGTTTATAGGCCATCAACGTTGTTCGCTTTATCTGCTAGCACACACATCGCGATATAGTCTAGTGCCTATCCAAGAGAGACATGTTGCTTAATCATTTACTAGTCAAGTACGTTGTTTATTAGGTTATTAACTAGACACCTAAGTGTTTTCAATTAATCTCCCTCACACATACTACTCTCTTCCTAGACAGCTAGACACGGACAAAACCTAACACATACACAGACATTGATGAATACTAATTCATCAAAGCACAGGCCAATCATACTCTTCCGACGGTCCCGAACTTCAACTCCCTTGAAGAGTACATTCGGTGCCGGAACTAAACGCATCAGAAGCTTAATCGTGGCTTGTTCATGTTCATTTAGTATCTTTACATCAAAGAGTAACATTTAGAACCCATCTCGTGGCTTAAAGACACATGAAGGGAAAAACGGCACTTAAGGGCCCCATCCGGACGGATAGAAGATGCTATCCGGACGGATAAATTGTTCTATCCGTACGGATAGAACACTGTACTACTCTCTGCCTTATTTAGTGAAATATCTGTATGGATGAGTGATACATCCGTACGGACAGACCCTGTCTGCACAAGGGAAAACAGTTTTCTGCACTCTACGATTTCTGCTCAATTCCAACCAAGCTTAACCTCATTCTAAGCCTCAAAACAGCAGAAAAACCACACTTTAATTATCCCATATCATCTAACAAAATTAAGATCACATAATAGCATGATTTCATCACCAAAACACCTCAAATCATAACTAATGCAATAGAGAAGATTTCCTTACCTTTCAAAGCACAACTCCAAGAAACACTTCAGAAAAATTGCAGGCACTCCTCAAGGACTCCAACAAAACACTACCCAATCCATAACCAATCCAAGAACCGATTAGGATTAAGGTTTCTAACACTCAAAGCTACGAATTTAACAACTCTCTACAACCAGACGTGATCAAACGTGATGAAACCAAGATTAGGGTTAATTTCTTACCTTGACAAAACCTGGAAAACTTGGTATCAACACGATCCTTATCTTCTCACGATGCTCCTGCTTCAAACGAATCTGAAATCGGAGTAGAAACGCACCGTGAAATTGAGAAAGCCTCTTCTCCTTCGTCCTTGCTTTCAAAACTCAGACTTCTCTTATGTTTAACGTAAAAAGCTTTCTCTCCTGATAACTTCTCTTTAATTTAGTAGGGAGTTACATCCAAATAAAACCTCCCATTAAATTAAATTGCTTAATTATTCTTAAATCCAAGATATTACAATTCAGTCCCCAAAGAAATATATATATATATATATATACATTCGAAATTACATATATATATATATATATTACTATATACTTATTTCCAATTTATAAACTTTAATTCCATAAAAGATAAATATAATATTTCGTTCTCGCGAATTGACACGTCTGCCCTTTCCCGAGAATCGGAATATTACAAAATATCTTCCACTTTCATTTCTATGTTGTATTTCCGCATATACCATTCTTTACTTAGATACCATTGTATGTTTTTCAGTTGTTTGAAACAATAATTTAAAGTAAGAAACAAATTACATTTCAAGGGTTCTACCAATTGCGTCAAAGGTTCTGTCTGCTATCAGTTTGCTCTGCATGTCTATTTGTGTGTCTACTTTGGTTTAGGCTCAGAGTTCGGAGTCTATTTTGTATTAGGTTGTTAAAACTCTTATTTGATTTTTGATGTTCTGATGGAGGTCTAGTGTGCGCTACCTTGGTATGAATATAACCCTTGCCTTGAATCTGGTTTAGTGTCTGAACATTTTTTTCAGTCAGTTAGTTGCTGAGTTTAGAGCCTGCTTTCACAAAGCTATGTATACACATGATGATCAGCCTAGTGAGCCAGTTTTCATATTCATCTGTATGTCTAGTCTGGTTTGTTTGCTTTGCATATGTTAATGATAAGTCCATACATTCATCTTTTGTACAATGCTGAGTTGTGATTTTGCTTTAGTTAAGTGTTTAACTGAGTGTATGCTTTGCCAATATGAGTGATCATTTACTTAGATTAAAAGTTATATAAGTGTGGCAAGTCGATTATGCTAACTTGTTGATTGACTCATAGATCCAATATGGTTTGAGTCTATACATACATTCATCTATTTTATGGATCAATTCTCCTTGCTCTATTAATTTGTGAATCTTCCAAGTAACATGCAAATGCAATTTTCTCGGTGGTATTATACATAAATACTCTGAAACTTTAGATGCCTTTAGATGGAACAATATATGGCCTTACTATCTAGCTATTTGTGCCCTTTTGCATCTTTGATTAATCATGCTATGCTCTGTGTGCATGACATGAATGGGAATCAATTTGTGCATACATATATCCTTTTCAATATTTATTTTCCCATTTTTAAAATTTTAATGTTGGTTATTTATTTCTGTCCTGCTGCTCAATCAATTGCGGCTAACTAAATGGAATTTTCTTGCTATTTGTTCATTTCGTATAATTTAAAAACTCTTTTAACTATAGGATTCTGCCAAGAAAGAATTTGCAGAGCAGCTGCTTTCCTATACCGATACATTTGGTTAAACTGTCATTTCAGCTTTCAAGGGAAATGGAACTGAAGCTGGTAGCTTAAGCCCTCTGCATATATTTCAGGTACCTTATGCTGTAAGAGTGAATCTCTAATGATACTGATTTGTATTTTTGTTATTTAGGTGTAGTGTTTGATTACATTGAGAATGCACTTGGAAAATTCGATGATGGTCCTTTTTCCCTTGGGAGTTTTAGTCTGGTAAGTGCAGTGGTCCGACATGAGCTATCTTGTCATTTGGATTGTATCGGGTATTGTGTCAAATAAAGTGAATGTTGTGTATCTTAAGTGAAACCGTTGGAGGAAAAAAAACTTTTATTTAGATGGAAAAGTTGTTTAAATGGGTAAGTAAAGTGAACTAGTTTGTGGACTACAGGTGGACATAGCTTATGCTCCATTGAAAGGTTCCAGCCATTCCCAAGTGAATTTTTTGCCACATAATTGCTTGTCACGGGTGACACAAAACAATAGGCATCACAATAAACATATAGTGTCACAATAAACAATATGCCCTTTCTTTCTTATGTTTTTTTTCCTCTCACGACAGGTGTGTGCAAGTGTGCCACCAGAGTTCGCAAACATGAATGAGCTACAACTATGGAATGATATGTATGGAAGCAAACATTAAGCTATTTCATGTATGCCATGGTCTTGTATGCATTCTGTTTGCTCTTGTGACTGACATAAACTTGTTGACTATTATGTTCAGTTCTTGCAGTCTGTTGTACAAGTGTTATAAAGACCATGATTATTCTACTTTGTTCTTTCTCGTGTTCTTGAAATTGTGGATGAAAATATTGAAGACTTGGAAACTTTTTGGTGTTCCCTAAGTTATGTTTTAGTACTTGCGTTGTTGCTCCTGAACTGCGTTTTTCTGTTCTTAGGTCTGGTACTTGTGTCCCTAAAGTGGTGCCTTACCTTATACCCCTTTCATACTCCAGGAGTTTTAGGCCACCGTGTTACCCTTTTTCAATAGCTTTTAGATGGAAAGTAGTATTTTGATTCTACATAGACTTAAGTTGGCATTTCCAGCCCCATAAACTTGTTTCAAATTTTATTTTATTTTATTTTTCTCTGGTTTTGATGCCTTGATATTAATGCAGATCATGGCTTCCCATAAGGAGATTGAAAAGATTATGCGTGAACATAGGTATTGAAAAAATACCCTCAACATCTACTGTGTTTATTCCTCGTAAACCTGAAGCTTCATAATAATGGTGAAAGTGTATCTATTTTTCCTATTTTCGGATATTACATTATAGTCTTTCTTCACTAATTATTGATGGAAGTTTGACTTTATGTAAAGTATGTAATGGTGGATGTTTGTATAGTACTGTGAGTGTACATGTTTTTGAATGCAGTTGCTATTGGCAATTTGTTATTGAATCCTGATTTTGCATTTGGTTGTTATTGAATCCTGATTTTGCATTTGGTTGTTATTGAATCCTGATTAATGAGAGGAAAATAATCTATAATGAGGGGATGCTTTTTTTTTTTTCAAATCGTAATTTAATAAGGGGTAAATGAATCTACAATAAGGGGTTATTTCTGTCATTAAATCACGATTTGTGAGGGGTAACTTACCTTATAATAAGGGTTTAGATTGTTATTAAAAAAAATTAATAACAGGAAAATACCATTATTAATGTCCGATATTATTAATAACGGGATTGAGTTTCCTGTTATTGAATACCTTTACCGGCGGAGGCAGTAATAAGGGGCCATAACAGGAAATTTCCCGTTATAAAAAGGTGTTTATGAGGGGAAATGGACTATTAATGACGGGAAGTACCCTTATTAATAGCCGATTTTCTTGTAGGGATACCAACTGCCCTCACTCACACTTTCAGGGGATGCAAAGTAAGCAGAAGGTTGATTGTTGAAGCTCTGTCCAGTATTAGGCCTAGGTCCAGTATTAGAGCTTCCATAGTTCGAGTTATACCTGTAATAGCAATCCACAGCAATGTGACCTACCTTGTTGCACACTTGACAGGTTGGTCTAGGTCCTCCACCATTTCTTCCTTGATATCCTCCTCTGTTATTGTTCTGACCACCTCTATTTCTCCTACCTCGACCTCTATTGCCCCTGAATCCCCTTCCTCTATTAGAATCAGGTGAGGGAGGTCTGGTGTTAGTCCTGAAGTTACCTCTACCAGTAATCAGATTTGCAGATGGATTGTTGACATCCATGGCTTGAGATGGATTGAATCTAGCTATTAAACGTTCATGAGTGGTGAGTTGTGATTGAACCTCTTGCCAGGATAGACTACCGATTCTTGAGGTAATGTTAACAATAGCAGATTCATAGTCTTTTCCAATACCTCCAAGGGTGGCTAGAATGAGTTCTGACTTGGAGATGGGATATCCAGCTGCAGTAAGGCCATCAGAATAGGATTTCATCAAAGCTAGGTAATCTGTCATCGATTTTGCTCCATTTTCAGTTTTGGGGAGTGCCTCCTTGTATTCTAGCATTCTAGCTTCAGATCTGTTATTGAAAAGGACTTCCAAGATGTTCCAAACTTCATATGAAGTGGAGGCACCTACAAGTTCAACAAGAACTTGCTCAGTCATCAAACTCATGAGCCATCCCATGAGAAGTTGATCAGTGGTCACCCAGGTATCATATGCTGGATTTGGGATTGCACCAAGAGGGTTTTCGTGTGAAGGCAACATTCGAGCTGGTGGTGAGTTTGTACCTTGTATGAAGCTTTCCAGACGGTGTCCACGGATGATTGGAAGAATGATGGAGCGCCACAGAAGGTAATTAGCTCAATCTAGCTTCACATTGCAGGTTTGATTCAGGCTACCTCCAAGAAAAGTGTTTGTGATGGAGGAGTAATTGGAATGGTTAACTGGTGAAGCATTCAGGATTGAAGGACTGGGGGCAGATTTGAGTAAAACTGAGAAATTGGTGGCCTGTAAGTCGATTGAAGAACATCGGAGAATGTCGGAAAGCTTCCAAATGGAATTGTCGTTGTTCCAGTGACAAAGGTGGACAGATGAGTGGATCTGGTGCCATTGCTAGTGAGAATCGGAGTAGCTACAGTCGAAACAGTTGAAGCAGATGTTGTATCAACACATGTTGTATCAGTGGGTGTTTCTATGGTGACAGACGGTGGCGCCACCGTCGTGTCCGGCGGTGCTGTGGTTCCGGCAATAAGGGCTCTGCTACCAAGTAAAGAAATGTACTGAAATCAGAATTGTAAAATGTTCTTCATTGATTGAAACAAATGCAAACAGGCTGCTATATAACAGCATTGTTGGTTACATAAAATCTAGTGCAAAGATTCTGGACACCTCACCATAGTACTATTGTGGACCACAAGTGTATTGCCATAAATACCCTTACACTAAATACTCTTATCTTTAACTAAAAGCAAATCCAGAATTCCTTGCATTCAGCATACACACACAAAATTGTGTTTAAGCAAAATTCCTGCATAATTCTTCGTCAGTGGAGCAGTGAATGATTCCAACAGAGCTCAATTGAATAGAATTTAGAAACAATTCGAACCAACTAAAAAACAAAATTCGAACAGAAACATGAAAAAACGACTTCGAATTACACAATTAGAGATCTTTAAAGCTAGAGTTAAGTACCTAGCAGCAGGAAAATGGCAGAGGGGCCTCCTGAAGAGCTTCTAGCTTCGTCTTCCATGCCACAATCAAAACTCAATTAAATGCGGTAAAGGGTAATAGTGGAAAAACAAATGAAATGTATCCTTATAAACAAATAAGATTTAAGGGTGTCCTTAATGCCCATTAAGTGTTCAAACTAGTCCTTATAAACAAATATCCATAATAATAATAATAAAAATGCATGCAACACCATGCAAAAAAATGTTGCCGTGTAAAGCTTTATTATTTTTTTTTAGACCTTGCGGCCAACAAAGAACAAAATTAGGTTAAAATAATTGCTGCCGCAATTATTAATTGCCGAGACCTAAATTTTTGCCGAAAAAATAAAATTAAAACAATCGTCCTCCTCCCGTTTTTACCTTCTTGATGATCTTCAACACCATGATCTTCATCTTCTCGAACACGGATCAAAATTATATTACAAAGATTCTAACTTTTATAATTTTTCGCATGACATAAAATAAATTACATATCCTATGCTCAATTGATACTAATCAAGGAGCTACAAAACAGATCTACCGGGTAAACTGTACCAACCTCAATCCATCTCTTCAACCACAACAATCGCAACTTAAAAAATAATAATAAACATGCATGCGTCGGCCCCTAAAATAAAATTGGGACAAAAAATCTACATGTTTTCCACTCCTAGATCTAATATTTTATACGTATAAATATAGATCACCAGGCGACTGATACCACTGTTAGTAATACCATCCGCAACGGAAGCGATTTAAGGATCTAGATCTATAAATTACACGTAATAAAATAACTAGATCTACATCTACAAGGGGGTTGTAGAACATACCTCTTGGATCTCAAAATCCAAGTAGAAGAACCGCAATAGAAAACAAAGAAAGATGTGAAGAGCACCACGATCTTCTGTACGTGTGATCCAAGCAACTCCCGGTGGAACGAAATCCTCGTCTCGAATCCTCCCGATATGCTACCCGGAAAAAACCTCCAAGATTTTTCCCTTCTCCCCTTGACCGAAAATATTCTATCTTCTCTCTAAGAGATGATAGTCGAATTTTATGTGTATTATTAGGCTTGGGAGAACTCTCTTTATATAGGAGAGTAATCCTTGTCCTCCAAGGATTTTATTTTGCAAATAAATAAATCCAATAAATAAAAGATAATCCCATAATATTCTAGAACAAATCTAGAATAATATTTATCTTTATTTCTTACCATAAATATTTATCCAATAAATATTTTGTGCACATGTCTTATTAATACACAAGAAAACAATTTCTTGTTCCATAAAACATCATTGGGGCGAAAATCTTGTGACCTAGTCACAATAATTTCGACTAACACACTAAATTGGGCCAAGATTATGAAAAATGTCTTTTTCACATATTTAATTATTTAGCCCAACTAATTTAATAGTCCACTAAACAATTAATTCACATATCGTTTTAATTAAATTCTAATAAGAACTAAATTAATATTATTAGGATTCGACGTCCGAGAATAGCTATGCTATATTGGAGGCACGTCGGGGACCATGGACTAATAATCAGCGGCTCCGATAAATCAAATAAATAAATATCTTACTGACAGATTAATTATATTCGATAAATCAATCACAGGAATATGCCACCATAATCCCGTGACTGCACTCCTCCGATTATGAGATTATATTTTATCTCCTCACGAGAATGATAATAAGCGTCCATTGATATAATCATTACATATGGATTAATCCTCCATAGACTGTTCATTCAAAATCGGGAAGTTACCGTTAACCCTTTTTAGAATCTCTTATCCTTATTTACCATTAATCCCCTAGTGATCAATTAATTCATACAACTCACTGGTAGCTAATCAGTGTAATATGAACTCTATGGATCGATCAGTTTCTAAGATTAACAAATAAGGGAACTGTCTATCTAATTTCATAAATGGAAGGAATGGATTTCGTATCTGTGATAACACAGACTACTCACTCAATCTAGTACAATGCCAAGGTGGGGTAATTCAGACCACAGACTCAGTGTAATCTTTAACCGTCAAGTCAAACCTCATACTGATTCAAGCAGTTGACTGTGATCACCTCAGGATTAAGATATATCTATAAATATGATCATCGATTGATTCGATAAGGCTTCTCGATTACGGAATTATATCGAGACTCAGATCAAATTGGTCTAGCCCTATATGATATATCTATCACATATAAATGCCCCACTAGGTTCTCTTAACCGAAAGTCCGGATAACTTCACTACGGGCTAATTGTATTTTAAGTACATCTTCACTAACTCAATCCTCCCGTGTATATCCCATACACTGAGTTAAGTGATTACATAAACGATATACTTTAGGGTTTTATGTAGTGTAAATACTATTGTCACATCGGTGAATGTGAGAATAATAAATATGAATAATAATATCATTTCATTTATTAAATAAAACAATTAGAAAATTATCTTTCGGGCATCACACCTAACAGATATATCTCGACTCGGCTCTTAAGATTGATTATTTTCTTAGAATTCATTTATTTTTTAACAAAATATAACAAGATCAAGCTCGATTTGTATACTACTCGACTCGAATATACTTTTTGAGTTATAAAAAAATATTTTATTATAAATTTGATAAATACAATTATTTAAATATTTAATTAATGAAGCCCGATTAGCTCGCGAGGTACTAGATTACTATAGTTTAAACTCGAGATCAGATCGGTTAAATATTCGAGTAGTTCGACACGAATTCAAACTTGAAAAAAACCGAATCGAGTCAAACTCTCCTGCGATTCGAGTACGAGTACTTCACGAGTAGCCTGGCTCACTTACAAACCTAATTTACATGTCACTTCATCATCAAATGTCACAGCATTGTCAGATGTCACAGCATCGTGATGGTCACTACATCGTGATGGTTGTTGGGTGTACAATTTTTGGCTCAACCGTGATATAGCTGTTTGATGTCGATTTAATGATGAAAAGAAATCGATTTTCTGAAATTAAGTCAGAAAAATATCAATTGTCATCGCAGTGTTTCTTCATTGCAGTGTCAGTTCATCAAATGTCACTGCATCGCGATGTCACTTCATCACGGTGTCTCTACAACACGGTGTCACTTCATCACGGTGTCTCTACATCTGGGGTGTCTCTGCAACGGGGGTGGTCACTGCATCACGGTGTCTCTGCATCGGGGGTGGTCACTACATCACGGTGTCTCTTAATCACGATGTCTCTGCATCGTGGTGTCTCTGCATCGTCAAATATTATAACATCGTGATGTCTCTACAATGTTGCATTTCTGCATTGCGGTGTCACTTCATCGTGGTGTCTTTGCATCGCGGTATCTCTGCAATACGGTGTTACTTCATCGCGGTGTATCTTTATCGTGATGTCTCTGCATCACGGTGTCACTTCATCACGTTGTCTCTGTATTGCAGTGTCTCTGCATCGGGGGTGGTCACTGCACCACGGTGTCTCTGCATCTGGGGTGGTCAATCCATCGCGGTGTCTCTGTATTAGAGGTGGTCACTGCACTGCGGTGTCACTTCATCACGGTGTCTCGGCATCGTGGGTGGTCACTACATCACGGTGTCTCTGCATTGGATGTGGTCACTGCATCGAGGCGGTCAATGGATCGGGCTTGGTCAATGCATCACGGTGTCACTTCATTAAGGTGTCTCTACATCGCGGTGGTCACTGCATCGCGGTGTCACTTCATCAAGGTGTCTTTGCAATGCAGCATCTCTGCAGCGGGGTGGTCACTGCATCACGAGTTCCCTACATCTGGGGTGGTCACTGCATCATGGTGTCTCTGCATCGGAGGTGGTCACTGCATCGAGGTGGTCAATGCAACGCGGTGTCTCTGCATCGATGGTGGTCACTGCATCGTGGAGTCTTTGCATTGGGGGTGGCCACTGCATCGTAGTAGTCAATAGATCTAGGGTGTTTTCTGCATCGCGGTGTCACTTTATCGAGGCGTCTCTGCATCGCGGTGTCACTTCATCAAGGTGTCTTCGCAATGCGGCATCTCTGCAGCGGGGTGGTCACTGCATCATGAGTTCCCTACATCTGGGGTGGTCACTGCATCATGGTGTCTCTGCATCGGAGGTGGTCACTGCATCGAGGTGGTCAATGCAACGCGGTGTCTCTGCATCGATGGTGGTCACTGCATCGTGGTGTCTTTGCATTGGGGGTGGCCACTGCATCGTAGTAGTCAATAGATCTAGGGTGTTTTCTGCATCGCGGTGTCACTTTATCGAGGCGTCTCTGCATCGCAGTGGTCAATCCATCGGGGTGGTCAATGCATCAGGGTAATCACTGCATCGCGGTTGTTAGAGCATCCCGTTGTCACTTAATTGCGGTGTCTCTGCATCGCGGTGGTCAGTTTATCGTGATGGTCAATGCATCGGAGTGGTCAATGAAATAAAGAAAAAATAAATTTCACCGTCCAGGAAAAAAAAAGAAAAAAAACCCTACCTTTTCAAGTTACACCTCCAGCAAAAAAAAAAAAAAAAAAAAAAAAAAACACACACAACAACAGCGTGTTTCAAAAAAAAAAAAAAATCAAATAAACAAACACATTCAGCGTCCCCCCTGTTTTATTCCCTTCATTATGCCATTCAGTGTTCCCCTTTTCTTTTTTTTTCTTTTGTTTTTTCATTAAGGGTATTTGAGTGTATCTATCTAATTTTAGTCCTTATAACCAAATAAGATTTCTTAGTGTCTTATTTGCCTAATTAAGTCTATTTTGTGTCCTTTTGAACCATTGCCCCTTATATTTTTAAGTTTGTTGGCTTTGAATTTTTAAGCACTGATGGGACTAAAAAAAAATACAGATACGGAAGATGACTCCTTAAAAAATTACGGATGAAGTCCCTTTGAAAAAATTGAATAAGTGGTGTTTTTTCTTTTGTGTAAGAAAGCTCAATTTGAAAACGTCATATCAGACACCTTATATGCTTTTTCAAATCAAATTCCTACCGAGACACTTCAAAGTGTCTTCATAGAAGTTATAGGGACTTTTTATCACTAAAGCCTCTATAGGCTTACTTTAAATACATTTTTTAGAAAATGTCTCTGCAGGTGTGTCTCTATAGCTTTTTTTTTGTCGTGAATATTGCTTGACCTAAGGATTATTGATGTGAAAATTGATGATGGGGATGCAGCATTGATCCTACTTGTGTCATCGCCTGCATCATATGAGAATTTTGTGCCGTCTTTTATTGTTGGAAAGGACTCAGTGTCATTTGAGGATGTGAGATCATCACTCCATGCTCAAGAGCTATGCCATAAGGCATCCGGTTCTGGGACATACAGTCAGTCAGTTGGATTGGTGGCCAGTGGAATCAGCAGGGGGCCAAGAGAAAAAAAAATTGAAGAGAAATTCCAATGGACATAAAGCTAATGATGTCTGTAACTACTGCATGGAGCAGGGACATTGGAAAAATGAATGTCCAAAAAGGAAGAAGCAGCAGGGTACAGTTGCTTTGGCAGAACCAGACACCAACTCTGAAGAAGATCTGTCCTTAGCAGTTTCAGAGTCACCGGGGCATCTTATCTTGTGTGTCCTAATAGGGTGTGGTTTTCAACTTATCATTAGGTGGATGAAGGTCATATTGCTATGGCTAACGGCAAGGTCTGCAAAATAGTTGGGATTGGATTAGTTCAGTTGAGGACACATTGTGGTAAATTCTACACACTGAAGGAGGTTAGGCATGTTCCACAAATGACCAAGAATTTGATATCACTTAGTCTTCTAGACAACAAAGGGTTCAAGTTCATGGGTGAAGGTGCAGTGGTAAAAGTCTATAAGGATTTAGTTGTGATTCTAAAGGGTATCAGGCATGGGACTTTGTACATACTACAAGGGTCTACTATATTAGGTTCTGTTATTGTTGCATCATCGGAGGTTCACCAGTCACAGCTGACCAAGCTGTGGAATATGAGATTGGGTCATATAGGTGAAACAAGGATGCAAATTCTGTCTAAGTCTGATTTACTTGGGGGACATAAGGTCAAGGAGCTAGATTTTTGTGAACACTATATGTTTGGGAAGCTACATAGGAGCACGTTCCCAAAGGCATTTCACATCATAAAAGGGAACATGATTATGTCCATTATGATTGTTAGAGACCTTCAAGGGTGGAGTCACTGTGTTTTCATAGGTATTTTGTGTCTTTTATAGGTGATTACTCAATGATGGTTTGGGTAATTATGATGAAACACAAGAGTGAGGCATTTAAGCACTTCAAGCAGTGAAAGGCTTTGGTTGAGAATCAGACAGGGAGGAAGATCAAGAGACTTAGAACTGATAATGGACTGGAATTCTGTTGGTTTGAGTTTGATGAATTATGCAAGAATGAATGCATTGCTCGGCATCATACTATAAGAGATACTCCACAGCAGAATGGTGTTGCAGAAAGAATGAATCAAATTTTTCTGCAGAGGGCAAGGTGCATGCTCTTTAATTCTGGTGTGGCAAGGAGATTTTGGGTAGAGGCTGTTAACACGGCATGCACTAATCAATAGGGGGCCTCACACTGGGATCAAGCTCAATACACCACTTGAGGTTTGGTTAGGAAAGTCAGCAGGCTACTCAGGTCTAAGGGTTTTTGGAAGCACAATCTACTTGTTGAAAATATTATTTATGTTTTGATGATGATTCGTCACGAAATTAGACAAATCACTTATAACCCACATGATGATGAAGTCGTAACTAACTGTTATAGTGCATAATAAAAGAAGAAGCGAAATGGTCTAGAGATAAATGTATAAGTTCTATCTAGAGTCTGAACCTTGTATAGGTTGTTTCAGACAAGCTTTGTAATATAATAGGAACTAGGCGAACAACTGAGTCACAACAAGAAAACTGAGTTATAGCAAGAAAACTGAATATGCACTCGAAGAACTGAGGGTTCAAACTCAGTTATGATAAAACTGAAGAAGATAAGTTCGCTGAGGGACACAGACTCAGTTGGCTTATCTAGAAGACTGAAGAACTGAGGGACACAGAATCAGTTGTTGAAGATTGAAGAACTGAGGTGGCAAACTCAGTTAGAAGCTGATTAAGTCGTGACTATAAGTCAGGTTTCAGGCATGTCTGTGGTGACTTGAAACTGAGTTATAGATCATGTAAAACTGAATAATCTTAAGGACAAAGATTATCAGTTACCAAGTAAGAAGAAATTAAATGGTGTACTCTGACTTAGTCAATTGAAGTCAGATATTAAGTAAACAAGGTACTCAGTTTTGAAGAAGAGTAGAAAACTGAGTTAAGGCCTTGATTGAATTTAAATGACAATACGACAAAAGATCGTACATATGAACGTTGGTTAAATGACAAGTGTAACGGCTACAAGAGCTAGTGACCGTTACATCACCCCTATAAATACACATGAGAATCACTCAAAGAAAAAGAAGATGAGGATCAGAAAAAGAGCTTTACAAGCATATATTCAAAGATCCAAATCCAGATCCACAAAATCAGAATATATTTATCTAGAAAAAGGGGAAGCCAACGGAATTGCCTTGAAGACTTCAAAGAAAGATCCAGTAACCCATTAAGGGGGAATGAAGGCATCTTGGAGCTA
Organism: Gentiana straminea; assembly: GCA_036785695.1. Classification (NCBI taxonomy): domain Eukaryota; kingdom Viridiplantae; phylum Streptophyta; class Magnoliopsida; order Gentianales; family Gentianaceae; genus Gentiana; species Gentiana straminea. The sequence continues at coordinate 3,082,665 of JAVUPR010000224.1, read as the reverse complement.
CAACGCCATATCCAGAAGAATCAGATAGCTCACTGAATTAATCTTGTGATTAATTCTAAACCTAACCTTTGTAAAAAGGGGTGGCTGTGCATAGTTTGAGAAAAGCAATTCTACCTTTTCTCATACGGTGTTGCACAGCAGTTGGTGCAGTCTGCGGACTATGTATGTCAGTGGTGAGCTGGTGAAGGAGTCATTCTACCTCTGAAGGATCAGTGTGCAGAGTGAAGGGAGCAATCTCACCTTTCTTCATTTTGTGTAGACAGTGAAACTAGGGTGTCGTGAAGGACTGTCATAGTGCTAGGATTCTACAACGCTTATTCTAGTGATACCTCCTACGCCACAGGAGAAGGGGAGACGTACGGGATTACACCACCCGGAACTTCCATAAACAAATCATGTGTTGATTTACTTTATGCATCTGTGTTTGTTTTATTTATTGCATTATCACTCAGCAAACACCAGACACTGAGTCAGCACAGAACTGATACATAGAAGGTCTAGTTTTCTATTTACACATCTATTGCATTAAAGTCTTGTTTTATCCGCTGCCAGTTAACGAGACTAAATATAAGTCAGTAATAACTTATATTCAGTTGAGCTAACTGAACTCCGTACAAGTTAAGGGACAGGAACAAAACTGAAGATCAGTTTAAGTTTCAGAGAAACTCAGTTCCTGGGACTTTTCCAGCTCAGGATTAGTTTTTGGTGACAAGTTTATTCACCCCCCCTCTAAACTTGTGGTAGCCTTTCCAAGGGACCAACAATTGGTATCGGAGCGGTTCTTTCAATTGAAAGAAGATCCAAGAATACCTTTTTAAACCAGTTGTTAAAGACTCCTCACTGTATCAGTTCACTTAGTTTCAATGTCTACATCCAGAACTAGAAGTTGGCTTATTCACCCCCTGACTAATTGCTTGCAAAATATATCTGATTTTCAGGATCAAATGATCGAAAGGTTCAGTGCGACAGATTTATATACAATTCCAGAACCTCAACTCAGTGATGATGTGGATACAAACTTCAATATTCATATTAACGAATCCAGAGGAGTTCCATCACTAAGAGACCTCTCAAAAGAAGAAGGAAAGGAGTTACAAGTGGTTGTTGATATAGAAGATTCATCACAGCAACAAAAGAGTGTACATTCGAATCCTAAAACTGCATCAAATCATCAAGGAAAGGTACATTCTTCAAATCAGTTATCATTTGCTGAACTCAGTCTGAAAAACTCTAATCTTGTCAAGTTAACTGAAAAACTTACAATAGAACTAAAATTAAAAGATAGGGAACTTGACAAAGCAAAAGATTGGAATGAGTTTCTTGAAACTGAAGTGTCAAATCTAGCTGATAGATTAATGTCTAGTAAATTTGACAAAAGCAATGATAATCCCCCACCCCTACCCAGTCTTGAGACTTCAAAAAGTATAAACTCTAGAAATCAAGATACTGGAAGATTTAGTGGATTACACAAGGAAACTAAAAATGTTAAATCTAAAAGAATCCTTGTGAAATCAACTAAGATTGAGCGTAATGGTTTATCCAGAAAAGAGTTGAGAATGTTTAATTCTCTCAACAAAGAACTGAAAGTAATGTTTCAGTAACTAACTTCACCGGACCCAAAAAGGTATGGGTACCAAAGAAAACTTAAACTGTGTTGCAGGAAAAGTCAGTTCACATTGCAAACTCCTCCGAAAACTGACTTATATACAAAACTAAGAAGGCAAAGGCTGATGAAGGACAAATTGGTCAAAAGAAGTAAAAACTTTCCAGCTACCATCTGACGTTTGGACTGACATGGCAAATCACTCGAAGCCACGTGTCAATCTGGGCGAAAAAGTAGATGTACATCCCTACATAATCTCATTGATTGTGACACGACTCTCATTTGAAAACGATTGCAAAATCTTGACAAAATCCTGCTCACCCAAAATCAAGCATTCAAGCATCCCTTACTCAAAAATCAATGGATCGTTACAACATTGATGATGGAATCACCACCAGCCTGGACAACTTCTGTCAAAAATTCTCAAACTCCACTCTTTCAATCCAAATTACAAAGAAGATCAAAAAGATTCGAGGATTGGAGAATTTGATTGATACAAAAGTCACTACTTTGTGTCCAGATGGCATCAAAGATTTCTACAGAAATGCCGAAATCATCAACAATGGAAAAAGCCTCAAAACGACTGTTCAAGATAAAAGCTTCACCGTTGATGAACAGTTGCTTTCCCTGGTGTTCCGTCTAGATATAATTGGAGGCTCTTCATCTTTCACATTTGGAAATGAAGAAAATAGCAAACTTTGGAATGTCACTGCAATCAACAAGAAGGAGAAGAACTTCATTGGCTCCATCTATCAACAAAAGAAAGAATTCGCAGCCTTGACAATACTTCTTACCAGAAACGTCATCGGTCATGTTCGAAATCTCTACACTCTCTCAACTGACAAAATGAAGATGATTTATGCTATTTGGTTTGAGAAAAGACAAGATTGGAATAAATTTGTTCTCAATCAGTTGATAAAGCAAATTTCAGACGAGAAAGAAAGAGTCAAAGAAAGAAAAGATATTGGAGAATCGTTTTTACTGAAAAAGGGATTTCCTTATCTAGTGCAAAGGATACTAGATCATTTCTCCATATCAAAAGTCACAGAAACCAAAGCAAAACTCAAATCAGTGCGCAATGAGACAAAGAAAAGAAAAATCATTGAAGAAGAATGGAGTGAAGTTTTAGATTCAAGTTCAAATGGAACAGTGAATCTAGACGAAAGAACCCTGAGAAGGCAGAAGAGGATGTGGAACAAGCTTCAGTCAAACAAAACTTAAACTGAGAATGTAATCCAGATTGAGGATGATACTAAAGAGAGTGAATCGAATGAAAATGAGGAAAGTGAAACTGAAAGAGAAATTGAAGAATCTGAAGAAACTGAAACTGATGAAGAATCTGAAGGAAGTGAATTTCCCACTACCATGTATGGGGAATACACTGAAGAGAAAAGAGAAGCCGTGGAAGACGCAGAATTCTGCCAGGCTGAGTATGAAAAAGAACTGACAGTTCCTGATGCTCATTTTTATTATCCTGAGGCCAGCACCTCATCCCAGGCTCATGAGGCATCCACATGCAAATTAGAAATTGAAGAATCTCTGGCTTAAGAAACTGAAGCAGAAAAACTGAAAAATTTGAAGGATTTCATTGAATGTTTAATACAGAATCTACAGGAGAAACTGTTCAACCTGCATGAATTAATTGGAAGAATACATTATTCAGGTTTGAACAAATACTCAAACATCATCACTCTACGAAAGTTATTTGAAGATTGCTTTCGGTTATCTTCAAACAAGGGGGAAGATGAAGCTGTAGGTGATGCAGCTGTAAGTGATAATGCAGCTAAAGATGAAAAGGCTGAAGAGGCTTATGCCAAACAACTGATGGAAGATCAAGACAGACAAATAGATGCTGATCTACTATCTACTCAACTTGATGAAGAAGCAGTTGATAGTCTATTTGAAGAGCTGATTGCAGAAGGAGACTTTAAAGAAACAAGAACTGAGGATGATGAGGAAGCCTCAGTTAAAGCAGTGTTGAGTATCAGAAAGAAGCGTGTAATCTGTGTGAAATATCTTGAGATGTTGGCTGATAAGAAGACACAAACAAAGGGGGAAACTGAAAAGAAATCAGAAAGAAAAGAGGAAAAAGAAAAACTTAATCTCATTTCAGAAGAAGAAGAGAAATTGATGGAAAAGGAAATCAAAGAAATTCTAATCAAGTTCAAAAACCAAGAGAATGAAGAAGCAAACCGACTGCTGAATGAATATCTGGAAACAAAGAGAAGCATCTTTTTTGGAGAAAAGTTAATGGCACTAGAAAAAGAAAAGATGTAATCTATTCAGTTTTTTTTAACTCAGTTTGTTTCATTTTGGATCTTGTAATGAACTTGGCTGTTCTAGTTTGCTATCTTATTTTGTTATGATTTCTTGCACTATTCCTTTATTATTGCTTTTAGGGAGGGTTATGATACATCATCAAAAAGGGGGAAATTGTTGGAAATATTATTTATGTTTTGATGATGATTCGTCACGAAATTAGACAAATCACTTATAACCCACATGATGATGAAGTCGTAACTAACTGTTATAGTGCGTAATAAAAGAAGAAGCAAGAAATGGTCTAGAGATAAATGTATAAGTTCTATCTAGAGTCTGAACCTTGTATAGGTTGTTTCAGACAAGCTTTGTAATAGAATAGGAACTAGGCGAACAGCTGAGTCACAACAAGAGAACTGAGTTATAGCAAGAAAACTGAATATGCACTCGAAGAACTGAGGGTTCAAACTCAGTTATGATAAAACTGAAGAAGATAAGTTCGCTGAGGGACACAGACTCAGTTGACTTATCTAGAAAACTGAAGAACTGAGGGACACAGACTCAGTTGTTGAAGATTGAAGAACTGAGGTGGCAAATTCAGTTAGAAGCTGATTAAGTCGTGACTATAAGTCAGGTTTCAGGCATGTCTGTGGTGACTTGAAATTGAGTTATAGATCATGTAAAACTGAATAATCTTAAGGACAAAGATTATCAGTTAACAAGTAAGAAGTAACTAAATGGTGTACTCTGACTTAGTCAATTGAAGTCAGATATTAAGTAAACAAGGTACTCAGTTTTGAAGAAGAGTAGAATACTGAGTTAAGGCCTTGATTGAATTTAAACTGACAATACGAAAAAAGATCATACATATGAACGTTGGTTAAATGACAAGTGTAACGGCTACAAGAGCTAGTGACCGTTACATCACCCCTATAAATACCCAAGAGAATCACTCAAAGAAAAAGAAGAGGAGGATCACAAAAAGAGCTTTACAAGCATATATTCACAGATCCAAATCCAGATCCACAAAATCAGAATATATTTATCTAGAAAAAGGGGAAGCCAACGGAATTTCCTTGAAGACTTCAAAGAAAGATCCAGTAACCCATTAAGGGGGAAAGAAGGCATCTTGGAGCTACAACGCCATATCCAGAAGAATCAAATAGCTCACTGAATTAATCTTGTGATTAATTCTAAACCTAACCTTTGTAAAAAGGGGTGGCTGTGCATAGTTTGAGAAAAGCAATTCTACCTTTTCTCATACGGTGTTGCTACATCAGTTGGTGCAGTCTGCGGACTGTGTATGTCAGTGGTGAGCTGGTGAAGGAGTCATTCCACCTCCGAAGGATCAGTGTGCAGAGTGAAGGGAGCAATCTCACCTTTCTTCATTTTGTGTAGACAAGTGAAACTAGGGTGTCGTGAAGGACTGTCATAGTGCTAGGATTCTGTAATGCTTATCTCATTATTCTAGTGATACCTCCTACGCCACAGGAGAAGGGGAGACGTACGGGATTATACCACCCGGAACTTCCATAAACAAATCATGTGTTGATTTACTTTATGCATCTGTGTTTGTTTTATTTATTGCATTATCACTCAGCAAACACCAGACACTGAGTCAGCACAGAACTGATACATAGAAGGTCTAGTTTTCTATTTACACATCTATTGCATTAAATGCTAGTTTTATGCGCTGCCAGTTAACGAGACTAAATATAAGTCGGTAATAACTTATATTCAGTTGAGCTAACTGAACTCCGCACAAGTTAAGGGACAGGAACAAAACTGAAGATCAGTTTAAGTTTCAGAGAAACTCAGTTCCTGGGACTTTTCCAGCTCAGGATTAGTTTTTGGTGACAAGTTTATTCACCCCACCCCCTCTAAACTTGTGTTAGCCTTTCCAAGGGACCAACACTACTATCATTTTAGTGAGGGTAAACTGGAGCCTAGAGCCAAGAAGGGAGTGTTTTTTAGATATAGAGATGGAGTTAGGGGTATAGAATCTGGTCTTCAAATGAAAATATGGTTATACTCAGCAGGAGTGTAGTCTTTGTGCCAAGAGGGTTCAGTCAGAAAGAGGGGGTAGACTATGAAGAGATATTTTCTCTAGTGGTCAGACACACTTCCATCAGGGTGCTATTAGAATATTGGCACATCAGAATCTTGAACCTGAGCATTTGGATGTGAGGACAATTTTTCTACATGGAGATGTAGATAAAGAAATTTATATGACTCAGCTAGAGGGTTTCCAAGTTCCTGGCAAGGAAGGATATGTTTGCAAGTTGAAAAAGTCCTTGTATGGACTTAACCAGGCCCTAAGGCAGTGGTATAAGAAGTTTAACAGTTATATGATTCAGCTGGGTTATAGCATGAGTCCATATGATTGTTGTGTTTATCACAACAAGTTGAAGGATTGTTCAATCATCTATCTGGTTCTGTATGTTGATGATATGCTGATAGCTGCTGTGAACAAGTCTGATATTCATGATCTGAAGAATCTGCTCAAGGTTGATTATGAGATGAAGGATTTGGAATTTGCAAAGAAAATTTTGGGGATGAAGATCTATTAAATAGGAAGCAGAGGAAGTTGTTCCTGTCTCAGAAGTGGTATATTGAAAAGATACTATCCTTTTTTGGCGTGTCAGTAGCCAAACCTATAGATACTCCAATGGCACCAAATCTGCATCTGTCTATTGTGTTTCCTCCACAGTCAGCTAAAGAGGAAGAATATATGTCAAGGGTTCGATATGCTAGTGCAGTGGGCAGGTTAATGTATGCCATGGTCTATACTAGGCCTGATCTGGCTCAGGCTATCAGTGTTGTCAGCAGGTTTATTGCTCAACTTGGAAAGGAACACTGGAAGGCAGTGAAAAGGATATTGAGGTACATTAGGGGTACATCGGATATTGGACTCATTTATGGAGGTGGTACTCAATGTTTTGTCATATTGTACTGTCATTCTGATTATGATGTTGATGTTGATAGTAGGAGATCTATGACTGGGTATGTATTTACTTTGGATGGTTTTGTGGTAAGTTGGAAAGCAACTTTACTGGGTACAGTGACATTATCTACTACTGAAGCTGAATACATGGAACTGACAGAAGCAGTAAATGAAGCCGTCTGGTTAAAAAGTCTAGTCAATGATCTGAGTCTATATCAAGATCTACCAAGGGTGTATTGTGACAGTCTTAGTGCAGTATGTTTGGCAAAGGATCAGGTTCATCATGAGAGAACCAAACACATTGATTTTAGGTATAATTTTTTTGATAAATGAGAGGAGGGTTAAAGTGGTGAAGATCAGCACTGTGAATCCTGTTGATATGTTCACTAAACCAGTTCCAAGGGGCATGTTTCAGTTGTGTCTGGACTTGCTGAATATCCAAAGCTACTAATCTGAATCTAGGAATACTCAGCTGAAGTTGGGGGTCTGCTGAGCTATTCAAATCTGAAGACAAAAGATGATTTTTGGCACTTGGTTGTACATATGGTCAGTTTGCATGAAGTTGAAGTCAAGGTGGAAATTTGTAATGGAGACTTAAACTATTCTACTGAGTTTGGTTTGCTGAGTGTAATACTCAGTAGAGTCTGTGTGGAAACTGTGGTGGTCAACATGGCATGAAGGTGCTTGCTGAATCTAGTGTTCAGCTGGGGTAATCAGCAAGGCTGCTGATGAATAGTCTGCTGAGATTGGTTGTCAGCATTCTTAGAGAACATGTCTGTATGGTTTTCCAGTTTGGATAAGGTTACTTCTTAGATATTTCAATCATTTACTTGGTTGGTTGTTTCGTCGGTTAGGGTTGGATTCCCCAGGCTATAAATACCGTCTGTATTAATAGTAACTTGATGTAACGTACGCGTGATAATAAAATATCCTTGTTTGTCCATGGAGAAGTCGGCACATTGCTAGAAACCACATTAAATCTGTGTTCTTCTTTTTTCTGTGTTTGTTACTTGTTAAATGCTTATCTTTATTCACAATCACCATAACTTCTTGATCGATCCGTGATAACATTCACTCTTCACTTCCACCCTGGATATATATCGAGCCTTGTTGGACTAGGTTCCTTAAATAAGATCCACAATTGATGGGCATAAAGAAGTACACTTGATGCAGCAGTTTAACAAGGACACTCTTATAATAGAAGACGTTTTAAAAGCATATGTATGTATTTATATGGGTGCGTGTGTGTGTGAATATATAAATGGCTATGATGAATTTAGGCTGTAAAACTGTTTACTTAAGCTAGCATGTGTATTTCATTTGTGTTGCAAGAAATCTAGAGGAAACATTTGTACTTTCATTATTTGTCAACAGGTGGAGATCAAGCTCGATTGACACCATAAAAAATTCACATGACACACAATCTCTGACATTGAATGCGTGAGGCCCGAATCCCCTCATACTTACATTTGTGCCGCTTGCTTTGACCCTAATCCATTGATTTTTGTGGTGGATAGAAAAAAAGATTTGTATCTAGAAAATATGGGCATTGAAGACTATGGGAAAAAAAGAAAAGAATGGAGGAATGATTTTTTCTCTGCAACGAAGGTGGTTGTAGTTTTAACAAAGAATGCTGCTGATGCCGCTAAGGTAGTAGTAGATGAGAAGGCTGCATTGGCCCTCGCAAATAAATAGGTAATGGAGGATTTGGAGTATGTGTCTGGTGTTCACAAAAATGAAAATTTGAGGGGAATACGAGTGGATAAGTTACAGTATCTGTGGATGTGGTGTTGGTCGTGGTCGTGGTTGGGGCTTCGGTCGTGGTCTGGATGCAGGTTATTGTTGATGTGGCCGCGGTGTTGGGGATGATGCGTGGGTAAGTACGCAATTGAAGCTGATACTTTTTCTTCATGTTCATCCGTAAAGATACCCACTTGTTTTTGTTCATGCAGTTATTTAATTGCAAGCAATGTCATGAATGGTTGGAAGACATTCTTGGAAACATTCATGTACATGAATAGATTTAATTGCACCTCTTTTGACTCACCACCAAGAGCCCCAACTAGTGGATTAACAGCAAATGTTGAAGAGTATCTGACCGGTCTGACAAAAGAGTATATGATGTTCTTCGATCACCAGGGAATGTCACACAATGCAACAAAACCGGTCTTCCATCCATTCTTCGCAATGTTGTAGAAGGTTTATGTATAGTAGGAGAGCCCCAATTGTTTATTTCAAGTACACATGCTCATCAATCAAAGAAGATTAACGATAATGAATTATTAAACCTTCTTTATGCTGCACTATTCCTGGAATCAACATTCTTTGTCTTATAAGTAGATGGCTCTAATACCCAAGAAAGACTCACTCTTGGTTGATCCTCATTATCGTAAGATATTTTATCTTCTACACTAATAGAGTTTCTTAGAGTATAAATCAAATCTATGATATGTACAACCACCATCATTATCGCTTATGCATAGGCGGATTAAAGCCCACTTTATAGACAGGGAGTCACTGCATTAGAAATTTATAACAACTGTTGTAGTAATGTTGTAACAAGTGAATGCATTACATTCATACATTATCTAACATTATTCAAATAATGGTGTTGTGTATGTGTTGGTCCCTTGAAAAGGCTTTGGTTAAGTGATGACGTGGTCAATCAGGTTAAAATATACTCGACCACCATAAACCAATACTAGCAAGAGGACTAGGCCCATCGTAGTATAGCTATAGTGAATCAAGGTCGATCCCACAGGGAACCAATTGTGGATCATCTTATGTACAAACAATTAATTAAACATGTCAAGGACATAAAGGCGGTCTACGACCAACATAAGACAGAAAAGTAAAGACACGACTCGACACAACGTAATTAACCTCCCCAATTATAGTCTTTATCGTTTGGACCTAGATAATTTATATAATAAACTGAACTTATTAACTGTCAATCCACTTGTATCTATCTTAGATTGGCTACGGGAGTCATCCTCTTTAACTTGACTTAGCACCGGTAGGTCACTAGATCACTGTGGTATTGTTACGTGACTTCGCCTTTTGGTGCCTCCATCTCATATAACTCACACGCTTACGACTCGAAGGATGCCGATATTAACCGTACACCTCGTCCAGGAAACATTCCTATGGTTAGGCGTACTTCCTAAACGATTACTCAAGCTCTCGTCCAACTAGCACTTACCAAGTTATAGTCTCATGCTAGTCTACGACGTACGTATAAGCAGGTGCATGCAATTCCCAAATATAAACCTACCTAGATAACGCTGAACGTCCGAAGATCAATTCATAAGCCTACCTAAGAGTTTTATATCGGTATTTCCTTTTTACACGTTTTAATTAAACTAAGCGAGTAACGTAGCCATAGCCATACCTACTGAGATAATAAATTCTATTAAGTTAACCTAACCATAAAGACGTGGCTATTTAACGGATAAACAGGAGGCTCGGTCGACCGAATACAGACCCTCGGTCGACCGAATGGTCCTTTCCCTCAGATTGCATCCCCGAATATATCTCTCGGCGTTTCATCATACACAACGGATTAAACGAATTCGTCAAGCAATTATATAAATTAACATAGATGCACGGTAATTAAACAACATAGATTCATACATAGACTCTAGGTAGAGGACGTAGGGTATGTGATCCTCATAGACAAGGCATCGCCACCTCCCTAACGTCATAGCCTAAATCTACATCATCTAGCTATGAATTAACTCAAACGAAAAAACATAATTGGGGGGATTAATTACTTAAAAGAAAGAAACGAAAAATAAAGGCTTACATATTTGCGGCCCCTAAATTGCTTTGGAAACCCTCAAATTATTCTACATTGTATCAAGGCTATAAGATTGAAGAAAGAATGAAGGGATTCAAGGTATGTGTTGGTGTCTTTTTACAAATTTCGTAGCTACTGCTTATATAGAGGTTTTTGCCGACTTAGGGTGGTTCTAGAAGATAAACACGATTAAAGCCGAAAACCGACCCAAACCCGAGGCTCGGTCAACCGAGAGCTAACACTCGGTCGACCGAAGCATCAGGCTCGGTCGACCGAACCTAGAAATGCCCCTATTCACACGTTTTCTTCGTTTGCCTTGTTCCCCACTGCACGCTTGCGTGTTGATCCGATTATTCTTCCACTTAATGCTCCGATTTCCTTCCTTCCTTATCTTGAGATAATTGATTGAATGACATTAATCCTCTCGATTTGTTGTGATCTGCAAAATCAATAATTATCGCACAATAAATCGGCTTTAAATAATAAAAACAGCTAAATACCAAATATCATATTAATAATCACTTAACATTAAATAATAAATATAAACGAGTGATTTAATATGAAATATACATTATTAATCTCGATTTAAGGTCAACGTTGATGACTTTTACGGGTATAATTTGACCGTCATCAACTACCCCCACTTAGACTTTGATCGTCCCGAACAAAGCATCAATAAGTCATTCCCCAAGACAACATTTTCTATGGTCAGGTCATACTTACGCAAGAAGCTCAAGTCAACTCATACTAGTCATGCTCGTAAGATATCCATTATTCACTACTCACTATGAGTCGAAGTGATGTGTGCATGTGCATTGGTTTTATATATTCGTAGCAAGATTAGAGTTTATGCCAACTTCGTAATCTCAACCTACCAACCTCAGCATTCATACTTCTTAAGTCTTTAAATTTTTGAAGCACTAGAGCAATAAGCAAGAGCGTATCTATAGGGATTTTGGACTTGGAGACCGAGTACTACTCAAAGCCTCTTAAAGAGTTGAATATTCTTTTCATATCTTCATATTTTTCAAATACTATTAATCTCAAGGAAGAAAACTTTTTAGAGTATCCCCCTATCTTAGATCATGTATAGCATCGAATATTACCACAAGCGCGGGGCTACTTTGGTAATGTTACTACAAGCCCAGTGTCTAACATTTTGCTAAAACACATGTATGTCTCAAGCTTATTATTCCGCTTTTGTTGGCTAGAAGATAAAAATACATCAGCCAATAGATATTGATACTAAGTTTACATAACCAATAATCTACGCAATGTACACAATATTTTCGTCAGTTATTATAATTCGTGCGGTATTCGATTCATTCATTGAGTATTTGAATAATAAATAACTACTTGCAAAAACAGGCATGAATATCCTTAAATTGACTTAACATAAGTATAAAATGATCACGTACTCATGAAACTTGGTTCCTTTCCTATCAATTCTTAGCTAGGAACTCACAATTCTAAGGTTACGAGATACATAATATGGTATTTATTCAATTTTTTCAATCATGTGCCGTTTCATTCAAATTTTCAATTATAACATGGCTAAGTCTCCTACCCCCCACTTAAACATGGCATTGTCCTCAATGACAAAAATAAATGAGAATTTAAGAAAAAGACTTAGCTCTGGAAACGGCTCTCAAGTAAAGGAACAATATCGGAGTAAATGTCAGCACGTTGTGGAGAAGCAAGTGAAAACCTATATAAGCAGACAAACTCCACGAAACCGTTAATAACACCATGTCTATGGAAGTTATAGAATAATGTGGCAGTAATGAGGTATGAATACCGAAAAACATTTTAAGCCACTTTATTTTATACAACCAAAGACAAGAAAAATACTAAATAGAAAGAAAAATAAACAAGCAACTAAAGATGGTGGTCTTCATCTACAACCTCCACCGCTTAAATATTCTTAAAACCGGGTGGAGAAGACAAAGATCAATAAGCATAACCCCATGTGGGAAAACACGAGGTTGACTCGATCGAAAAGGTATTCAATCCAGGAAAAGAGAAACTTGGTAAGGTATAACAGATACAATGTGACCTATTGGCTAAAGATAAAATCAAATACTTAGCGTAGAAACTTCTCGCTTGCATTGGATATCAACAACTTAGGGAGATGTAGCTACTCCTCGAAATTACTAATAACCCAATGTATCACGTAAAAGTCATAACCGTCATCAACAAGGTCAGATCGGTGTGATAGTTCAGAACAAAACTTATCATCTAGAAATACCGGAATAGACGGAAAAAATGTGAAATTTAAAACTTCCGGTAGAAAGATAAGTTGTACTTTGATCGAACCAAAAACCTTTAAAATCTAGCTAGGGTCAGAGCTACACTTACCTCAACTAGGATCATGAAAATCAAAATGATAAAAGATAATCATTAAAGCTTAGCAATATTTCAAATTCCGCAACACATAGGTATTGTGTAAACAAAATGGAGGTTGAGAGTATGATGGGTTTAGAAAAAGATACACATAAAGGTTGGGAAGAAAAGATAAAGGGTGGGTAAGAAATTGTGTTTATGGGTGGGTTGAAAATGGTTAAGGCATTGAGATTGGGAGGGAGAGTGAAACGGATGGAAAGAAAGAGAGGCGATGCAAGAATGGTTAGAAATGTGAACTTGTTGTGGCGAGATTGGTGAGAGGATCGAAAAGTTTGAAGGTGAAAAAGTGTAAAGGGAAAGATAAGGATAATTGCAGAATGAATTGCACATCACTTTGGATTTTCACTTGGATCACCATTCTAAAAGATTTTGGAAGTTGACCAAAATTGTTCTTGTTCGCACCAATCATTCTCTTTACATTTTCGGTAATTCTCAAGCTCTCTTAATGCTTCCATCTTAAGATTGATTGCTAAATTTCCTTTTCTTTAGCAATTTCTTGACTCTCCTACGGAACTCTATTTCACGTGGCCTATATTGAGTAAAAAAGTTTTGCACATCCTTAGCCCAATGGCCATCGGAACACGGCAAAATAAAAAACCTCAACATATGTCACGTTACTCTTATTTGACTCAAAGAAAACAAAACCTAAAATCCTAAAAAGAAATCCTAAGGGTTTTAAAGAAGTAGTTCTGAGTTTAAAGTCCTCAGCTCGACTTTCCAAAAGTATCCTTGTCAGTCATTATTCTTGGATCACGAGACTTTGACCCTTCGAGCACTATAAGAGGTGGGCTTGTTGCTTTTGCGGATTAATATCCTTCCCTTGGTTGTGAGACCTAGGAAACGACATTTATCCATACCATTTATCCAAAGCTCTTACCTCGGCTCTCGTTTTAAGAATTAGTGAATTCTAAGAAACTCGGCTAAAATTATGGTTTTGGCCTTGACAATAAGAAACAATGAATCTAAGTACTCCGAATAAAGTCGATTAAGTAGGCAAGCCTACGCCGTCTTATTCGTTGGAACATATGTGACAGTTCAGGCCAATCCGTCAAGATAAGCCCCGTTTAGCCCGAAGGCTTATCGGCTATGCTAAGTCTTGTCGAACTGCTGTAACGTACATCACACGTGGAGGGGAGTCGATTGAGCCGAAGCTCCGTTGAACTCGCCCAGCCATGGTTAGACCATTTTCGAACCTATGTACAAAGATTCTTCGATTTCTAAATTGTCACCCAAAGCGTAATCTCGTTTCTGTTTAAGGTGGGTTCACCGAGAAGCCATCACCATAAAACTCAACGAAAGCAGAAGATTGTGTTCTCTCAAAACTCAACGTCTTCTTTAGGTTGGGAATGCTTAAACTACACAATTTGTTGCTCCCATGGCCGGTAGAAGCAATCTCATGCATAGGACAAAGAGATTTTAACGAACTATGATGAACTCTTTATTCACTTTGCTTCCTTTCAACGACTACATGTTTCCCTACACCCTCTAGATGAGATAGATTTGGGGCAGAACCTTCCACACTAATAAAATTAATCTTACAAACCAACTCCGGGCTAAGATTCTTACTAAGATTCGTGTATAGGCTAACTTATGCTCAAAAAACCAAAAGGTAATAAAACATAAGCAAAAAAGGTAGTACCTTGCCTTCAACATTGTACCACGAAGAATTTAAGCCTTTAAAATTTTTTCGGAGCCATCTTGGTGCTTTAAAGGTATTGCTTCCATTGCTTTTCCCATCTTAGATTCGTAGCTCCACATGTTTGCTGGGTTATTTTCTCAGCGCCCGCGAAAAATTACTGACTCAGATTATTGCTTCCCTGGTTTCTGCAAACAGAAGAAAAACAAAACAAACCGTAGACTGATTTTAACATGGTTTCCCATGCTGCTATCAGACCTACGGATTAAACATACGGGGATAAACAGACACGCGAAATTCCAGACTCGAAAAACACAAATAAGAAACTGTTTAAACAGAACAGAACAAGAACAAAACAAAAAAAAAAGTATAAATTCTCGGTCGACCGAATAAAATTTTTTTATTTTATTTTTATTTTTAAAATTAGAATCTGGAATTTTCAGACAGAGCAGACAACCAGAGGGACTCAAAACGTAAAAACTGACTCTAAAACAGAAAACTTGACATGAATAAGAAAATTATTTATATATAAAATTGACCGTTGGTTCCCCGGCAACGGCGCCAAAAACTTGATGACGTGGTCAATCAGGTTAAAATATACTCGACCACCATAAACCAATACTAGCAAGAGGACTAGGCCCATCGTAGTATAGCTATAGTGAATCAAGGTCGATCCCACAGGGAACCAATTGTGGATCATCTTATGTACAAACAATTAATTAAACATGTCAAGGACATAAAGGCGGTCTACGACCAACATAAGACAGAAAAGTAAAGACACGACTCGACACAACGTAATTAACCTCCCCAATTATAGTCTTTATCGTTTGGACCTAGATAATTTATATAATAAACTGAACTTATTAACTGTCAATCCACTTGTATCTATCTTAGATTGGCTACGGGAGTCATCCTCTTTAACTTGACTTAGCACCGGTAGGTCACTAGATCACTGTGGTATTGTTACGTGACTTCGCCTTTTGGTGCCTCCATCTCATATAACTCACACGCTTACGACTCGAAGGATGCCGATATTAACCGTACACCTCGTCCAGGCAACATTCCTATGGTTAGGCGTACTTCCTAAACGATTACTCAAGCTCTCGTCCAACTAGCACTTACCAAGTTATAGTCTCATGCTAGTCTACGACGTACGTATAAGCAGGTGCATGCAATTCCCAAATATAAACCTACCTAGATAACGCTGAACGTCCGAAGATCAATTCATAAGCCTACCTAAGAGTTTTATATCGGTATTTCCTTTTTACACGTTTTAATTAAACTAAGCGAGTAACGTAGCCATAGCCATACCTACTGAGATAATAAATTCTATTAAGTTAACCTAACCATAAAGACGTGGCTATTTAACGGATAAACAGGAGGCTCGGTCGACCGAATACAGACCCTCGGTCGACCGAATGGTCCTTTCCCTCAGATTGCATCCCTGAATATATCTCTCAGCGTTTCATCATACACAACGGATTAAACAGTAATTCGTCAAGCAATTATATAAATTAACATAGATGTACGGTAATTAAACAACATAGATTCATACATAGACTCTAGGTAGAGGACGTAGGGTATGTGATCCTCATAGACAAGGCATCGCCACCTCCCTAACGTCATAGCCTAAATCTACATCATCTAGCTATGAATTAACTCAAACGATAAAACATAATTGGGGGGATTAATTACTTAAAAGAAAGAAACAGAAAATAAAGGCTTACATATTTGCGGCCCCTAAATTGCTTTGAAACCCTCAAATTATTCTACATTGTATCAAGGCTATAAGATTGAAGAAAGAATGAAGGGATTCAAGGTATGTGTTGGTGTCTTTTTACAAATTTCGTAGCTACTGCTTATATAGAGGTTTTTGCCGACTTAGGGTGGTTCTAGAAGATAAACACGATTAAAGCCGAAAACCGACCCAAACCCGAGGCTCGGTCAACCGAGAGCTAACACTCGGTCGACCGAAGCATCGAGCTCGGTCGACCGAACCTAGAAATGCCCCTATTCACACGTTTTCTTCGTTTGCCTTGTTCCCCACGCACGCTTGCGTGTTGATCCGATTATTCTTCCACTTAATGCTCCGATTTCCTTCCTTCCTTATCTTGAGATAATTGATTGAATGACATTAATCCTCTCGATTTGTTGTGATCTGCAAAATCAATAATTATCGCACAATAAATCGGCTTTAAATAATAAAAACAGCTAAATACCAAATATCATATTAATAATCACTTAACATTAAATAATAAATATAAACGAGTGATTTAATATGAAATATACATTATTAATCTCGATTTAAGGTCAACGTTGATGACTTTTATGGGTATAATTTGACCGTCATCATTAAGTTTAGAAGGGGGGGTGAATAAACTTAACACTTAAAACTTTTTGGAGTTGACAAACTCAGCAACTTCAGTAGTCTGCTGATACCTCAGTAGCCTGCTGATACACAGTTAGTCTACTGATGGTTGAGTTTACTGAATTTGTGCAGCGGAATTATATCAAAAATAAAGCCTTGTTACTTGTTGTTAAATATGATACTAAGTATTAGATACTCAGGAGTGTATGAGTGTGAGTTCAGTTGCTAGATTCAGTAGGTTGATGTGTATAATAAACTAAATGCAGAATGTAAGTGCAGAAAGTAAGTAGGCAGATTTTATAGTGGTTCCAGGTGGTGTAATCCTGTCAGTCCACTCTTCTCCTGTGATGTTGGAGGTAATTCACTAGAGATCTTTGATGTATCTATTACAAAGATTCCTAAGATTGCTTGTCCTTCACCAATGACTATGGCTTCACAAACTGAAAACAAAGAACAGTAGGATTCTGCGCTCCAAAAGTCTTCCACTGGTCCTTGAAGGGTAGGATTGCCTCTTCACCGGCTCCACCACAAACAACGATCTTTCACACAACAAGTGCTTCATTGTCTTCAGCAGGTTCTTTATAAAATAAAGAGTGAATCAAGTAAATGATTCAGTTGCAGCAGCTTGATTAGGATGATATAATCAGCAGCTTGCAGTCTTCAAGTGTGTAAACTTGATGCAGCTTGAATACATAATACACTTGAAGATTTTCTCTGGATCAGTAAGGTTAAGCTCACCAGGGTGTTCTTGCAGCTCAGAATTATCTCTTATATTTTTCTCTTAAAATTCATCATTCATCATCTTTTTCTGAGTTGGAAGTCCTTTATTTATAGGTAGGATGGCACGTGACTTGTATTTGAAATTCAAATATAGCTGTTCCCTGTTTTGTCCTATTTGACATGCTTTCTGTCACTATTCATAGGATCGACAACATGTCGATTCCTTTTTGACAGTGCAGTCTGTCCACCCTTTGACTTATAACCATTGGATAAAGTCCTGAATCATCCCAACGTCCTTTTAATCTCAGCCCTTGATTTGTTTGATAAATCAGAGGTAGTTGGATGTCCTTATCCATGTACTCTTCCAATGTAATCTTGAATTAACCGAGGTATATTATCAGCAGGTTTATCAGTCTGCTGTAATACCTATCAGTCTGCTGAACAACAATTTGCTGTGTAACAAATTCAATGCAGCTGATTTCTTTTATCTAACATTAATTTGTGAAGTTAGACTACACCTTTTTAATTATAACCAAGTTCTAAACACCATCCAACTTATGGAACTTAGACCTTCTACACAAGGTATATGTAATCAGTTTAGGTCA
Source organism: Gentiana straminea (assembly GCA_036785695.1). Lineage (NCBI taxonomy): Eukaryota > Viridiplantae > Streptophyta > Magnoliopsida > Gentianales > Gentianaceae > Gentiana > Gentiana straminea. The sequence continues at coordinate 3,064,328 of JAVUPR010000224.1, read as the reverse complement.
TCACAGACTTGCCTAAATTCTGATTGCATATCCTTGACTTTAATCACTAAGTTTGATCCCTTAGCCTTCATTAACTGAGTTTGAGCCCTCAGCCTTTAGTCTTCAGCAGGTACCAGAAAAGTCTACTGACCTAACTACCCTACTGACCTAGACTAGTCTGCTGAAACAAGTCAGCTGACCTTTACAGTGCTTGTTTGATCAAACCTATACAAAGATCAAACTCTAATAAACCTATACATTTGATCTAGACATCTTTTTGCCTTTGCTCTATAACAGTTAGTTTGGCACTCATCACTAAAACATAAAAATAAGTCCAACAATTTCCCCTTTTTGGTGATGATGCCACTACCCTCACCTAACAGCAAAGCAAAAAGATTAAAACAAAAACATGACAAATATCAGTCAATTCTCATTATAATCATTTGTTCACAGTTATTACAGTCTAGATGCGGCAAGGATAAAATATAATAAGTATGCTGATCTATTGTCTTCTTTCTCTTTCTTGTCTAGCCTTCTCCACTTGTTCTTGGTAGGCTCTGATTTCTTCTATCATATCCCTCATCCATTCATTTTCAATCAAGGTAAAATCAATGTAGGGATTTACTTCTTTGCACCACTTCCATGCTTCAGGCAGGAGGAGATTGATTTGATTCACTCTGAATCAAAACATCATGTACAGTTCCTTGAATTCATCAAGTGAGTCCTTTCCTTTTGTGATAGGCAAAGTCCTATCACCTCTTCCACTCCTTCCACCTCTTCCACCTCTGTAAGTTTCCCTTAAGGCTTTAACTCTTGCTTCCCAAAACTTCAATCCCAAGAAAGAGTTTAAACCTTCATGATAGCCCTTGTCATGATAAGGTTTCCTTCTGTTGTAGTACTCCTTCTTCTATTGTCTAAGGAGATCATCAGTAAGTTGAACTCTGCCAGGTGCAGGTTCCCTGAAAGCATTTGTCTCATTCTCCCATATTTTCTGTGCAAAAACTCTTGCAGCCTCTTTTGCTACTGCTGTTTGGCCCTCTTCCCCCTTAGTGACATCATCAACAAAACAGGACAATAGACCATGAACACTCTCCTGTGTGATAATAAGATTACTCAGTTGTCCTTCCATAATCTCAGTTCTTGTATCAACTGCAGTAATCCTAGATTGCAAAGTCTGCTCCAGTAGATTGATCCTCTCAGTAAGCTTAGGATCCAATCCAGCAGGTTGAGATGTTCCAGCAGCCTCAGCAGGCTTGGGTGTTTCAGCAAGTTTGTCAAGTTTCTGGTGGATGGTTTCAAGTTGATTTTTCAGAAACTTTTCTTTCACGGTGTTTCCTTGCTTGATTCCTTTCACTTCCATTGCAAGATCAGCAAGAGCATACTCATTTGAGGTAATATTGGAGGCAACTGTTTCTGTAGTCCTTCCTCTATCTTCCACCAAATTGATCAAATCATCAAACCTCTGCTCTTGCCTATCCAGTTGAGTTCTTAGATTTGCAATATCATTTCTGACAGTTCTCAACTCTTCCAAGACATGTGCTGGTACTCCACCAGCCATTTCTCCAGCAGCTCCATCAGCAGGCTCCTCCACATTATATTGTGGCCTCTGATTGCTCACAACCATTGCCCAACTCCTATCTAGTCCAGCAGGGTTAGGGCCTTGATATTCTTCCAAGATAGGATCAAGAGCTGGTTCTTCAAAAATAGGTACAACTGTCTGTGGGGGATCAATAGCAACATTTTCTTCTTCAGGCATTTGTAACTCCTCATCACTAAAGTCATAGTCCAGCAGCTATTCTTCTTCATCAACAACAGCAGCCTGCTGACTATCTTTCCCTATAGTGGCCTTGTCTCCAGTAGGCTCCACTACAGCAGCCTGTACTGAGACAACAGGGGTTTCCTCCAAACCCAAAGTTTGTTCCAACCTTTATCCGAGTCTTTGTTGGAGACTCGGCGGCTGTACCTCTGTTCCAACCTTTGTGCAGGTGTTGTTTGTAGCCCAGCAACCTGTACCTCCTCTTCAGTTCTCTGATCTTGTACAATTTGAGCCACAACAACCTGATCAGGGAATATATCCATATTTTCTTGTTGAAATTCCCCAATATCAGCAATTCTTCTCTAAAGATTTCCAGTGTTGGTTAAAGTGTCTTCAGTGTCAATCCAGTGTTAATATTGAATTGAATCCTCAGAACTGACACTTGGCTCAACATGATCAGTAACTCTTTCTTCACTTGAATCCACAGTCTGCTGATCATCGACATGCTCAGCAGGTTCTTCAACAAATAGTGGATCTATCTCACCAACCATTCTGTTTGCACCAATATCTATGCCTTCATTGATTTGTGCCTCAATATCATCAATGGTGAGATTTTCCTCATCCACATTCATCTGTCCAGTTTGCTCTCTCTCAGTGGACTCTCCAGCACCAGTAGACTGTTCTACTATTGGTTTAATAATCATGGTACTTCCACTGACTTCTCCTGGACCAGAGGGGTGATTATCATCAGAATCAGATGATGAAGAGTCATCATCATCACCTCTTGAATCCCTGAACATGATACCCTCCTCTTTCTGTTGTTCATCAAACAAATCCATCAGCCTTGATTGTAACAAAGAGGTATCAATCAGATCTAGCAAACTCTCCACTCCCAATTTCTCAAAAACCCATTCTTCAAAGTTTGTCATAGGTTCTACAACAGGTTTTTGTTTTTTATAGAATCAAAACTTCCATTGGAAGTAATCAGCCATCAGCAGGAGTTTTGGATCAACATACCCTTCTTTTCTTTTCTTCTCATGTTTTTCATAGGGCAAGAATGATCCTCTGGGAGCTGTTGCAGTACCTTGCTGACCTCCAAAGGTCTCAACAAGTAGATGCAATGTTTCTTCTACAGATGCCTCAAGGCTAGTAGGTTGCTCAGGTTGGATATTACTTCCTACTACCTCCATCTGTACCACACTTGGTTCCCTCTGACTTATATGCTCATCAGCAGGGTTAGCAGCAGATTGCTCTTCCCCCTGAACTATTGCAGGATTTTCAGGGTCTTGAACCAATGTTTCACTCACCACAGCAGGTGTGATTCAGTGGTTTGATGTGGTTCTTCTACAAGTTGCTCAACAACAACTTGTGCAGCTTCAGTAGATCTATCAGTTTCTACAGCAGGCTCTGGTGCAGTAGACTGCTGTGATTCTCCAACAGATTGCTCAACAACAACCTGTTCACTTCCAATAGGCTCAGCAGCCTTAGTAGGTGAGGATCCAACAACATCAACATCAGGTTCAGTCTCTGTAGTGTGCTGTGACTCTCCAGCAGGTTGCTCAATAACAACCTCTGCTTCCTCATTAGGCTTGATAATAGTCAATGGCTCAGCATCAATAGCCTCTCCTACCGCCTCTACTTCTTCTTCAATTGCTTCTTCTTCTTGTGCCCTTTGAACCTCTAATATTTTCAATTGTTTTCCCTTTCCATGTTTCTTTTTATGTACGATCTCCTTTATCCTCTTGGAAAGTGGCTTATCATCAATTTCAATCACAGTAGACTTCCTCTTTCTACTGGCTTCTTTCTGTTGTTCCCTCAAAATCTCAACAACAGTTTTTCTAGCAGCTACAGCAGGGTCAGTAATCTTAACTTCAGCTGGACCCTCGACGACGGACTCGACGATCTGTCTTTGTTTGCTTCTTTGTTCTTTTATGCTTTAATATCTCAGTTATCTTCTTTGTATCTGCAGCCTTTCTTTTCTCAGTAATCTTCTTTGGTGCATCAGGTTTAACAGATTTCTTAACAGCTTGCTTGACCTGTTCACCACCAGCATCACCATCATCTCCATTACTATCACTATCAGCAGCCTCTGCAACACCTTCTTCATCATCATCCAGACCAGGGATAGCATAATCAATCTCTTTCTTGTATCTAGATTGATTAATCTTTTCAGGTGCTACATCAGGAATCTGCAAATGATTCAGCAGGGTCTGAACCGTTAATCCTAAAGGCAAGGCCTTGGATTTCCTCTTTCCTTCTCTTTCCTCCGTGGCTACTTTCTTCATGTAGTGAATAAAGTATCCAGCCCAATCAAATTTCATACTTCTGCAGATAATCATCATCAGCTCTATCTTGGGTCCTGATAGAGTATCCATACTTCCAACCAGCCCTAATATGTTTTTAGCAATGATCTTGCTCAGCAGGTTGTACTCATTCCCAATGTGTCTACAATTGATGCCAGGAATTGATTTGGTGTCTTTATTTGTCTTGATCTTATCAACAAAATCCATCTTGGACAATCCCATTTCCTCAGGATTTGTTGGACCATCTACTACTTCTTCAAAACCAAAAACTTCCCTCAGCAGACTTGAGGAAACTTCTGTTTCTTGTGCATTCACAACTGTTTTGAATGCTTCAGTTCCTTCCTTTACCACAATATTCTTCCAAAAACTGACAACGTTTGTATATGAGATTGTTTCCAATCTTATGTTCAGTACATTCTCCAGGCCTGCGTATCTCCTTATTCTTCTACCAATGTTGATAGTTAATTCTGTTTTATTAGCATCAACAACAAAACCTCTCACACTTTGGGTTGATTCGATTTGAACATCAATCTTTTCCGTCATTGTTAAAAGAAAAAGATGAAGAAGAAAGCTTTGTAAATCTGTGTTCACACAGTGTAAAAACAGAGATATAAACAGATTTGCAGTAGAGTATCTTCTGTGTAATAGATCTGTCTATATAGACAGGGAGTGGTTGTAACTGTCAGTGCACGTACATCCGTATTAACCACGATTAATCTGAGTAAATGCTGACTTGACACGTGGCCCATTACATCTCCATAACGTTTTTAACCGTTGGATCATGTTAACTGCGATTATAAAGGATAGAATAAATATCCTGCCAATCTGCTTTTTGACTTAAATAAGGTTTGACTGTGTAACATTCCATTCAGCAGGTTTGTCCTCAGCAGGGTTGGCTCAGCAGTATGATGATAAAGATGCTTCAGCAGCCTGCTGACAATGTGACTCTGCTGATCCTTGATTTCTTCTTGTTTTGTTCAATTGATAATACATGATGAAGTTTAATACCAATGACTGATCTGACAAGTGAGCTCACCCAACATGACAAAGACCAATCCCCTTGGCAACCTCATTTGCTCAATTGCACAAAATAAGTACATGGAATTGTTGTTACCAATGACTAATCTGCTAAGTGAGCTCACCCAACATAGAAAAGACTAATCCCCTTGGTGAATTCCAGTACACTGCTGATGATTAGTCAACTCTAATAATTCCAAGTTCAGTCCTTAATTTGGAAAATCTTTCACTATCAAGTGGTTTAGTGAAAATGTCAGCAAGTTGATCTTCAGTAGGGACATATAGAACCACTACATCCTTCTTTTCAACATGATCTCTTATAAAGTGATGTCTTACATCAATGTGCTTGGTTCTTGAGTGCAAAACAGGATTTTCAGTGATTGCAATTGCACTTGTGTTGTCACACATGATTGGAATTTCTTTTTCTTCAATTTCATAATCCCTTAACTGTTGTCTTAGCCAAAGTACTTGTGCACAGCAACTTCCTTCAGCAATGTATTCCGCTTCAGCAGTGGAAGTTGATATTGAGTTCTGTTACTTGCTAAACTAGGAAACCAGTCTATTTCCCATTAACTGACAGGTTCCTGTGGTGCTTTTTCTATCAATCAAGCATCCAGCATAATCAGAATCTGAGTAGGATATAACTTTGAAGCTTCCATCCTTGGAATACCATATCCCTACTCCCAAAGTCTATTTTAGATACTTGAGAACTCTTTTGACTGCACCTAAGTGACTTTCTTTAGGTTTAGATTGAAATCTTGAACAAACACCTACAACAAAGGATATATCAGGTCTACTGGCAGTAAGGTACAGAAGACTGCCTATCATCCTTCTGTATAAGGTTTGATCAACATCTTTGCCTTCTTTATCTTCATCCAATCTGATGTTTGTACTCATAGGAGTTGATATCTAGGTGCTGTTTTCCATACCAAACTTCTTCAGCAGCTCCTTAGTGTACTTGGTTTGATGAATGAAGATTCCATCTTTGAATTGTTTGACTTGCAGTCCCAAGAAGTAGTTCATTTCTCCCATCATACTTATTTGGAACTTGCTCTTCATTAGATTTGCAAACTTTTCACATAACAATTCATTTTCAGAACAAAAGATTATATCATCAACATAGATCTGGACCAGCAGGGTGCTGTCACCTTCACTGATTCTGAAAAGAGTCTTATCAATGGTGCCTTTTGTAAAACCATTATCCACCAAGAATTGAGATAGAGTCTCATACCATGCTCTTGGTGCTTGTTTCAATCCATAAAGTGCCTTTTTAAGTCTATGCACTTTATCTTCTTGATCTTTAACTTCAAATCCAGGAGGTTGCTGAACATACACTTCCTCCTCTAGAATGCCATTCAAGAAAGCACTTTTGACATCCATTTGATATACTTTGAAGTTTTTATATGCAGCATGTGCCAAGAATAATCTGATAGCTTCCAATCTTGCAACAGGTGCATAAGTTTCAACAAAATCTATTCCTTCTGCTTGAGAATAGCCTTTTGCAACTAGTCTGGCCTTATTTCTTACAATGGTACCAGATTCATCAAGTTTGTTTTTGTATACCATTTAGTACCAATGATATTTGCATGACTAGGCCTTTCAACTAGTGTCCAAACATGATTTCTTTCAAATTAATTTAACTCTTTTTGCATAGCAATTATCCAATCTGGATCTGAAATTGCTTCTTCAACAACTTTAGGTTCAACTTGAGATAGAAAACAAGTGAACATAGCTTCTAATTGTCTTCTAGTCCTTACACCTTGCTGAATGTTGCCAATGACTTGTTCAGCAGGGTGATCCCTTAACCATTGTGGATTTTGGTTAGATTGATTCTCAGGAACCTCATCTTCAGTAGGGTCTGCTGTATCTTCAACATGGGGTTCAGCAGATCCTTGAACTGCTTTAGTTGTTGCATCAGTAGTATCACCAGCAGAGTGTTCAGCAGGGGCAGTATCAGAAACTTTTAAGTCATTAACCCTTTCCAAGACTTCAACACAATCTGGATAAGTGACTTGTAAATTCTCAGTAGGTTCACAAACTTCATCTTCCATTCCAATGAACTTAGGTTCATCAAACACAACATGGATAGTTTCTTCATGTTTCAGTGACCTCATGTTCAGTACCCTGAATGCCTTACTGACTGAAGAATATCCCAAGAAAATTCCTTCATCTGATTTAGGTTGGAATGTCTTTAAATGCTCCTTATGATTCAAGATAAAACATTTACTTCCAAATGGATGGAAATAAGATATATTTGGTTTTCTTCCATTCCAAATCTCATAAGGTGTCTTCGACGACTTCTTGTTCACCGAGGTTCTTTTGTGTATAGCATGCTGTATTAACTGCTTTTCACCCAATACCTCTCAGGTAGTAATGCTTCACAAATCATTGTCCTTCCTGCTTCTTTCAATGTCCTGTTTCTTCTTTCAGCAACCCCATTTTGCTGAGGTGTACCAGCAGCAGCAACTTGATGCAGTACACCATTCTGTTCACAGTATTCTCTTATAACTTTATTGAGAAACTCAATACCCTTGTCCTATCTTATTTTTACTACTGTCAAACTTTTCTCATTTTTTAATCTCTTCAAAAGATCAGGAATCATCTTGAGTGTTTCACTTTTCTTATTCATAAAAACCACCCAAGTGTACCTTGAATAATCATCCACAACAACTAAAGTGTACTTGTTTCCAGTTATACTAGTTGGAGTGACAGGTCCAAATAAATCCATGTGCATTAGTTCCAGCACTCTCTTAGTTGATAGTTGTGTTTTTTACTTGAATATTGATTTTATTTGTTTACCTTGCTGACAGGCATCACAAATAGCATCCTTCTTGAATGTAATCTCAGGCAAGCCAATTACCATTTTCTTCTTTACTAGTTGATTGATATCATCAAAATTTAGATGATTCAATTTCTTGTGCCATAACCAATTGAGTTCTGATTTAGTATGCATAATCAGGCAGGTTTCTGGAACTGCAGTAGACCAATCCACAACATACATGTTTTGTTGTCTTCTACCAGCCAATACAACTTGATCACCTTTTTCTCTAATGATAATACAATTGTTTTTGTCAAAAGTGACCTTTTATCCCATGTCACAGAATTGACCAGTGCTCAGCAAGTTGTAGTCCAGTCCTTCCACATAAGCAACATTCTTGATGGTTAGTCCATTCCTCACAAGTGTGCCATAGCCTCTTGTATAACCAGGTGTATTTTTGTTGCCAAAATTCACCCTTGGACCATCCTTTGCTATGTAGCTTGTCAAACGGTGCTTATTCTTTGTCATATGTCTGGAACATCCACTGTCAAAGTACCAGACACCCTACAAAACAAAATCAATACATTTTAGGTACCCAAATCTGTTTGGGTCCATGATGGTCAGTGGTAAGCATGACCCCTGGTAAATTTCCATAAGGTCTTCTTTTAAAGGTGTCATACTTAGGTTCATACATATATTCCACACATCCATAAGATCTAACAGTTGGTTGTGTAGGATTCACATATGTTTTCTGGCTTTTTGGTATATATTGCTGTTTGGAGTGATTTTTCTTGTTAGAAGCAGTAGTATAACCATAGGTTTGCTGTCTGTTAGGAACAACCCTGTAATATGGAGTCTGCTGAGGTCTCTGCTGAGGTCTTATATAAGTCCTCTGCTGAGTCCTTTGCTGATTCCATTGCCTAGGTTGTACCCTAGCAGTATGGTTGTATCTGTTGATTCTATCAATGGGGGCAGGAATATTCCAATCATTATCAGCAGGGAACAGTCTACCTTTCCCCCTGAGATAAGTATCCCTTGAATGATTAACATTTTTGGGTTTAGGATTCTTATCCTTGGAATATTTATGTTTCTTACTCTTCTGTGGTCCAGCAGACTCGGTAGCAGGTCTGCTATCAGCAGGCTTAGAAGGCACAAAAGTCCTATTTTTGGATTTGTTCACTTTATTAGGAGCTGTTGACTTCTTTGACTTCTGATTTTGCTTCCTTGAAGCATTCTCAGTAGGTTTTACTGCCTCGGAAACCTTATTGGGAGTTGGATCTTGTGCAGGTACAAACTTAGGACCAATTCTGGCACTAGGTTCAGTGGCCTTACTGGATCCACTCTTTTTGGATTGTTGAGTTCCAAATCCAAGCCCTGTTCTATCACCATAAGGCTTTCCAGATTTGTATGCAGTAGAGGAACAAGATGGATCAGCAGATTCAGAGGCTACTGGATGTTCAACAGGCTTATACTGATTCTGTCCAACATCTTTTTATTTACCTTTGAGAATCCTTAATTCAGCATTCAATCTTTCAACTTCTACTTGAAGAGCTTCTTTTTCAGCCTTCACAATCTCATAACCGGATTGTATTTTCCTCAGTTGATTAAGGATGGCATCCAAAGCTTCTTCATTGTAAGAGTTTCTAGGATTTGAACCACAAGTTGATTCAAAATCACTTTCAGCAGGAGTGTTAATTGATACAGTATTGTATACCTCCTCTGTTTCATCCATATTAGCCATTAATGCATAGTCTTCCATATCAGCAACCAATGCTGTGTCATCTGATTCATTTCCTTTTCTAGATTCCACTTCATATCCAAATTCATCTTCAGCAACCATAGCCTTCTTGCCATGTCTTCTTTGTTGACTCTTGTTCTTTTGGAGATCTGGACAATCTGGTCTGAAATGTCCAGGCTTCTTGCAGTTAAAGCAAAGATAATCTGGTTCCTTTTTCTATTTTAATTCAGGACAGTCAGGTCTGAAGTGTCCTGGTTTTTGGCAATTAAAACACAAGAAATCATTGTCTTTCTTTGTTTCTTCCTTTTTCTTTTCAATGAATTTATTTGTGAAATTCCTAGGTGAGCTTTTCCCACCTTTCATCATCCTGATCTTCTTGCTCAGCAATGCTATTTGCTCTTGCATTTCATCCAGTAATTCATCTGCTTCTGATCCTTCTTCTTGATGTGAAGCAGCCAGTGCTGTGGTTTTTGGCTCTTCCTTTTCAGTGGTAGGTGACAACTTCTTTTTGAATTCATATGCCTTGATATCTGAGAATAACTTGAATGTATCCTCTTCATGCAGTCTTCTCATTTCTTCTATGGTTCACCTTCATCTTCCATTCATCTAGCGAGGTAAAGCTTCCAAGATTTTTGTGTTGATTTCTTCTTTTGAATAGATAACACACAGCAGGGTGAGTTCATCCAGAATTGCATTGAACCTAGATTCCATTTGTTCAATGGTTTCATTGGGTTTCATTTCAAACTTTTGGAACTTCTTCTTTGCCACACTGATTTTATTCTTCTTTATTTCATCAGTGCCTTCATAGATCAACTGTAGTTTGTCCCAAAGTTCTTTTTCTATATTACAATCTTTCACTTTCATGTACATGTTGCTATCCAGAGTTCTGTAGATAATATCAATAGCAATGTTGTTCAGATTTGCTCTCTTTCTATCTTCAGTAGTCCATTCCTTTTTAGGCTTTGGAATGTACTGTGTCTCTTCACCCACTGTTACTGACTTTGTAATCTCCAGTGGTCCATCTGTGAGCACATCCATCATTTCATCATGGGTTGCAGCAAGGTAAGCATGCATACGACGTTTATATTCATCAAAACGATCTGCAGAACACATCAACATTGTTCTAGCATACTGGTTGTTATCCATGATGCAATGCTTTGAAAACCAGTGATTTGAAAAGATTTTTCAAAGTATTTCCACAAGCACAACAAGTAGGATTACTTCATAACGGAAGCACTGCTCCGATACCAATTGTTGGTCCCTTGAAAAGGCTTTGGTTAAGTTTAGAGAGGGGGTGAATAAACTTAACACTTAAAACTTTTTGGAGTTGACAAACTCAACAACTTCAGCAGTCTGATACCTTAGTAGTCTGCTGATACCTCAGTAGTCTGTTGATACCTCAGTAGCCTGCTGATACACAGTTGTCTACTGATGGTTGAATTTACTGAATATGTGCAGCGGAATTATATCAAAAATAAAGCCTTGTTACTTGTTGTTAAATATGATACTAAGTATTAGATACTCAGTAGTGTATGAGTGTGAGTTCAGTTGCTAGATTCAGTAGGTTGATGTGTATAATAAACTAAATGCATAATGTAAGTGCAGAAAGTAAGTAGGCAGATTTTATAGTGGTTCCAGGTGGTGTAATCCTGTCAGTCCACTCTTCTCCTGTGATGTTGGAGGTAATTCACTAGAGATCTTTGATGTATCTGTTACAAAGAATCCTAAGATTGCTTGTCCTTCACCAATGACTATGGCTTCACAAACTGAAAACAAATAACAGGTAGGATTGCTGCTCCAAAGTCTTCCACTGGTCCTTGAAGGGTAGGATTGCCTCTTCACCAGCTCCACCACAAAGAACAGTCTTTCACACATCAAGTGCTTCACTGTCTTCAGCATGTTCTTTATAAAATAAAGAGTGAATCAAGTAAATGATTCAGTTGCAGCAGCTTGATTAGGATGATATAATCATCAGCTTGCAGTCTTCAAGTGTGTAAACTTGATGAAGCTTGAATACATAATACACTTGAAGATTTTCTCTGGATCAATAAGGTTAAGCTCAGCAGGGTGTTCTTGCAGCTCAGAATTATCTCTTATATTTTTCTCTTAAAATTCATCAATCATCATCTTTTTCTGAGTTGGAAGTCCTCTATTTATAGGTAGGATGGCATGTGACTTGTATTTGAAATTCAAATATAGCCGTTCCCTGTTTTGTCCCATTTGACATGCTTTCTGTCACTATTCATAGGACTAACAGTGTCAGATTCATTTTTGACAGTGCAGTCTGTCCACCCTTTGACTTATAACCATTGGATAAAGTCCTGAATCATTCCAACGTCCTTTTAATCTCAGCCCCTGATTTGTTTGATAAATCAAGAGGTAGTTGGTGTCCTTATCCATGTAATCTTCCAATGTAATCTTGAATTAACCGAGGTATATTATCAGCAGGTTTATCAGTCTGCTGTAATACCTATCAGTCTGCTGAACAGCAATTTGTTGTGTAACAAATTCAATGCAGCTGATTTCTTTTATCTAACTTTTATTTGTGAAGTTAGACTACACCTTTTTAATTATAACCAAGTTCCAAACACCATCCAACTTATGGAACTTAGACCTTCTACCCAAGGTATATGTAATCAGTTTAGGTCATCACAGACTTGCCTAAATTCTGATTGCATATCCTTGACTTTAATCACTAAGTTTGATCCCATAGCCTTCATTAACTGAGTTTGAGCCCTCAGCCTTTAGTCTTCAGCAGGTACCAGAAAAGTCTACTGACCAAACTACCCTACTGACCTAAACTAGTCTGCTGGAAACAAGTCGGCTGACCTTTACAGTGCTTGTTTGATCAAACCTATACAAAGATCAAACTCTAATAAACCTATACATTTGATCTAGACATCTTTTTGCCTTTGCTCTATAACAGTTAGTTTGGCACTCATCACTAAAACATAAAAATAAGTCCAACAATTTCCCCCTTTTTGGTGATGATGCCACTACCCTCACCTAACAGCAAAGCAAAAATATTAAAACAAAAACAGAACAAATATCAGTCAATTCTCATTATAATCATTTTTTCACAATTCTGATCTACTGTCTTCTTTCTCTTTCTTGTCTAGCCTTCTCTACTTGTTCTTGGTAGGCTCTGATTTCTTCAATCATTTCCCTAATCCATTCATTTTCAATCAAGGTAAAATCAATGTAGGGATTTACTTCTTTCCACCACTTCCATGCTTCAGGCAGGAGGAGATTGATTTGATTCACTCTGAATCCAAACTTCATGTACAGTTCCTTGAATTCATCAAGTGAGTCCTTTGCTTTTGTGATAGGCAAAGTCCTATCACCTCTGCCACTCCTTCCACCTCTTCCACCTCTTCCACCTCTGTAAGTTTCCCTTAAGGCTTTAACTCTTGCTTCCCAAAACTTCAATCCCAAGAAAGAGTTTAAACCTTCATGATAGCCCTTGTCGGAAAGGCCTTGCTGCGATGAACGCATGACAATTAGGCAAAGAAGTAGGCAAAAAAGTGCGGTTCCTCTGGAAAGGCCTTGTTGCGATGAAAGCATGCATAAAATTTCTGGTCAGGGTTGGGAAATCTGGTATAGACCTGGGGTTCAGCTTGTTGAACCAATCTCTTGCTTTCCCTGTTAAAAGAGTTGCAAATGCCCTGCATTTCATCTCTTCTGGAGCGTTATACAAATTCATGTGCTGAATGTACTGATGCATATGGTCATATGGATCCTTAGTTCCATCATATGCTTGAATTTTTGGAATTTTGAATCCTGGAGGACATGGAAACGCATCGATGTCTTCAGTGAAAGGAGACACCAGCTTGAATTCATCTTGCTTGGGTTTAAGCATGGCATCTAACTCTGCTCTGGCGTTATCACCACCTGGGTGAGTAACTACCACCTGTATGCTAGATTCTGCTTCCTGCTTTTCTTTCTTAGCAGCTTGAAGTGGTGTATGTGCTTCGGAAATGTCATTATCTTGATTTCTCGCTTTCAAAACAGCCTCGAATATGGCTTTTATCTCTTCAGCCTTGAGATTTGCCAGGTTTTCTACCAACATCTGTTTAACGGCGTCTGGATTACTTGTCTGTCCTTCTTCCATAAAAGTGATGAAACGGTGTTGCAGTTCATCAAGAGGTTCAACGGAGAATCATCCCATATAGTAGATCTGAATGATAAATTGTTAGTAGCATCCTTCGTGGCAGGTCTCAGAGAAGGACGCCTACATGCAAAGCTGAGCAACAAAAATCCGGGTACAATGGAGGAATGTCTAGAAAATGCATACAGACATTACCAAGGAGAAGAGACTAATAGAGCCAAGGAAAGACTGATGGAGGAATGTCCAGAAAATGCATGCAGAATGTCCATAGGATTCTAAAAAAGGAAAGACTGATGATAAGACCGACAAAAAGAGAAAATATGTTTGGGATAGGGTAACCAACCCCATTTCTGAAAGGTTAGGGGAAAAAGATGCTTTACAGGACAGAGACCTTATTCCTTTGAACAGACCTCGGGACCAAGTTCTGGCGATTATGGAGAAGAAAGGAATCGCCAAGACCCCTCCTCCATTGAGGGGTCCAAGGGAGAAGAGAGACCACACCCGGTGGTGCAAGTACCACAAAGATATCGGACATGACTCTGAACAGTGCAGGGACCTGATCAGAGATATAGACGCAGCTGTAATGGAAGGAAAAATCGATGAGTGCATCGATCGAGCATAGGGGGACAACCCCAGAGGAAGGAGAGAATTTAAGAGACAACACAACTGTCATGACAGGTACACTCAGAGGAGACACAGAGACCCGTCTCCGGATGCAGATGGGCACAGAGAAAACGCCCCAATCAACACTGTGAACACGATTGTGGGTGGTCCAGGAGGAGGTAATAAGGCTACTCAGGAAGATAAAAGGGGCAGCGCAGAAAAGGACGGGGAAGCCAAAAAGCAGAAAGTAATGGGAACCGTTCAGTACGGTCCTAGAGATGCACTCCCAGCCGTCGTAAGCAATGAAGGATTGGTAATAGAAGTGGTTATTCAGAAAAATCTGGTCAAAAGGATTTTCGTAGACACCGGCAGCGCATTAAACGTATTGTATTATAGTGCGTTCCAAGCAATGAAACTAACAGACTCGGAGTTGAATCCTGTATCAACTCCTCTTTTTGGTTTTACCGGGCCACCCATACATCATGTGGGTATGTTAAAGCTACTGACAACTTTTGGCAAAGGACAATAGAGCAGGACTCTGGTGGTAAATTATGTGGTGGTAAAAGCCCCATCTGCATATAATGTGATTCTTGGAAGACCAGCACTGATTGATCTAAGGGCAGTGGTATCGCCAGCACATAACAGTATGAAATTCCCAACTTTTGAAGGAGAAGCCACAGTTAAAGGGGATGTGGATGCGCCAAGAATCGCTATACGACCACAATCAGTGGAAAGATGAAGGTGCAGCAGGTGACAATGGAAGACCTAGTTCCAGATGAAGAAAAAAGTTACCAGTCCAATGACTCAGTGGAATCAATAATGCTGGATGAATCGGACCCTGAATCCACAGTTAGCATATGATCGTGGATACCTGCTAAACAGAAGCAGATGCTGGTCAACATCTTGAAAGATTACAATGATGTGTTTGCATGGAAAGCAAGTGACATGCCCGGACTGTCAACAGAGTTGGCTGTCCATAAGCTCAACATCGACCCAACCAGAAAACCAGTGAAGCAAAAGAAGAGATCTTTTGCCCCCGAAAGGATACAGGCTGTCCAGCAAGAAGTGGAAAAATTATTGCAGGCCAACATGATTAAAGAAGTTATCTACCCAAAATGGCTAGCAAACCCAGTGTTAGTAAAGAAACCAGATGGCAGTTGGAGAATGTGTGTGGACTTCACAGATTTAAACAAAGCTTGTCCTAAAGATAGTTACACTTCCACTAGAATTGACAGGCTAGTAGACTCTACAGTTGGTTATGAGATTTTTGCTTTCTTAGATGCTTATAAGGGATATAATCAGATTATGATGGACCCTGTAGATGCTGTAAAAACCGCTTTTATTACTGAATTTGGTTCCTACTACTATGTGTCTATGCCTTTCGGATTAAAGAATGCAAGGGCTACCTACCAAAGGGCAGTCAACACCATTTTTAAACAACAAATTGGCAAATCAATGGAAGTATATGTGGATTACTTATTGATCAAGGGCAGGACTCTTGACCAATATTTGAAAGATGTAGCAGAGATTTGTCAAGTTTTGAGAAAAACATGAATGAAGCTGAATCCAAAAAAGTGCACTTTTGGAGTGAGATCAGGCAAATTTATGAGTTATATGATATCTAAAGAAGGTATCAGGGCCAACCCTGATAAATTAGAAGCTTTAAAGACCATGCCTGAACCGAAGAATATCAAAGAAGTTCAACGATTAACAGGAAGATTAGCAGCGCTAAACCGATTATTGTCAAAATCGGCACAGAAGTCATTGCCATTCTTCAAAATTCTAAGGAAGGCCAGTCCATTTGAGTGGAATGAAGAATGTAAACAAGCTTTTCAGGAGTTGAAAGATCATATCAGTCACTTGCCAACTCTAACTCCTCCTCAGGAAGGTGAGATACTGTTTCTTTACTTGTCTTTTTGCAATGAAGTAGTAAGTGTTGTGTTGGTAAATCAACATGGCATGATACAAAGGCCAGTATATTTTGTAAGCAAAGCCTTACAAAGGCCAGTATATTTTAAATTTATAATTACCGGAACACCCCAAGTATAAGGCTTGTAGTAAAGGTGTTACCGGGTCGTCCTAAGGGAGTCGAATGTTTATCGGATTAAGGTGCAATTATTATATCGATTATGTCACAATTTATTACCTAAAACTAAGGTCTATACTAACTATAATATAAAAACAATGAGTAAGACTAAACTAAAACAGGAAACAGGAAAATTCGACTATGGACGGGCGTTCACTTATGTGGACGGGCGTCCGATTATGATCTAAAAACAGAAAATATGCAGAAACAACAGGTAAAAGCTAGGGTTTTAAAGAATAACTAAACGAAGCAAAAAGTACGAACTTTCTTATGAATATAAAGGAACAGTAGGGCAACAAGGATCCACCAAACAGCCACCACCCAACCAAGTTATGAGTTAAATTAAATTCCTTGGTAAGATCTAACCTAAATTCGATCTAATTTCTTTCACCAAATTTATTTAGGGTTCGTTTTCTTTCTCAAGTAAAGCAAACATAACAATGAAGAACATGATCATGAGTTCGTCTCCGAATCTCCTACCCAATCAATAATAAACAATCTCTTGAATTATTATTAATCGTATCAAAAGAACGGTTCTATATATGAATCTAATTCTCATTGAAATTCAAAACAGATAAACGTTTCATTGATTTCTCAATCTAATAAAACAAACATTCAAATCTATTCAATTGATAAGGAAAATAAAACTCAAACTCACTAACAATCGCTACTTGAAAATCTCTTGGTTGTGATGGTGTTGTGTTGGCTTCATCCCGTTGTCCTACTGCGAACTGTTTAGCCCTCAATCATCCTTTATCTCCAAGAAAGAATTGAAAGAAGAAGACACATCTTTTTATGTGTTTAGTGCGGCTGCTGCTAGGGTGCGGCTGCTGTGTGTAAAAGAATTCCCCTCCTAGGGTTTAGAATGCGCTGCTATTTATAGATTTTTAAGGCAGCTAGGGTTAGGTCGGCCGTGGATGCCCGTCCAAGGTCATGGACGCCAGTCCAGATGCGTTGAACTTTCGAGTCGGGCCGAGTCTTCGTCAGACGCCCGTCCTATGCAATTTTGGACGCTCGTCCGCTAAAAATCATCAAACTCTGAATCAAAAATCTCCTACTGGACGCCCGTCTGGTACTTCAAACGCCCGTCCACTGGACGCCACATCAAACGTGCGTTCAACTTGGTTAAAAAGTGATTTTCTCATCTTTATCTTCAACCGACTTCCCTTTTATCTCTTTTCCTTCGTATAAACTCGATCCTTGACACCATTTAATCCTCTTTTTAGCTCGAAAATGTATATCTACAAAGGGGTAAAAACATGCAAACTGTAGAAATATATATATAGATAGAAAATGACTAATAAACCACATAAATAGCTCGAATTTGCATTTTAATCCTTTTCATACACAACCCTTCAATATTTCAATTAAACTCCTACTTTTCTATAAAAAGTAATAAAATACGAATAATATTGTTACGGAATAAAGCGATAAAAACCATAAAATTCACCGTTAACAACTCCCCCACACTTAAACTTTTGTTCATCCCGAACAAAATAATCAAAACTAGCTCACTTTATATGCAATCCACATAGATCCCTAACTCACGTAACAAAAGATACAACAACTATAGCAAGTGATACCAACATAGAGATAGATTCTGTGTGTGTGAAAAACCCTTTTCAATCTTCACAATCCTCTCAAACAAATATCCTCTCAAATAATTTTAATGACTATCCTAGGTATAGGCAGTAACCGTTCCACACAAAGTCTTCCCGCGCACTTAGTAGGATAATCCCTACAGTATATCATTCGGTTTATACTGGGTATAAGTTTAACGATAACAAAGTCTTTAAGTTTTTTCACTTCCTTTTTTTCTCTTTTTCTTTTGACGCACATCAGAATGAGCTCTTACCCGTCATAGTAGAATAGGATTTTTCGGGATAACACCCTACCTTACTCAAATCATAGGGTAGCTTTTCCTGACTGTCGTGAGCTTTTGGTCATCATAGTGGAATAGGACATTTCGAGATAGTGCCCTACCGCACTCTAATCATCGACCAGCTTTCGACACACCCATTTATTTATTGTTAACTCAACTTTTTCAAAAACATTAGTTACGTTTCACTTATCACATTCAAACCTTCCGATATTCACAGTGCACGTTTTGAATTTAGGTGTTACTTCACTGTTACTATTAAGAACAAATCTCTCTAAGATAAATCACTAAAATAGTGAAAGGATAAAGTTCAAAATTATTGCTTCAATATCAAAGGCTTTCGTGAGTGTAAAAATGAATACTATCTCAAATCGGTAAAAACATGCAATAATTATCTCACGAAGTCACATAAAATCATTGTCAGAAAACTACAACTAGCAAGCCATTTGTTTCAATTACATGCTCAAGATTTACAATTATCCAAGTTGACTTTAAAAAAAATTTAAAATTGTCGAGAAAATCACATTTACTCATTTTTCGAAATATAGCATGATAACATACCCAATTTAGACACCCCCCCACACTAAAATCACATTATGTCCTCAGAATGTGCAAATAAAAGAGAAGAACACTTAGCTGGTTTCAAAGTGGTTGTCGGGCTGTAGGTTGGCAGAGGTCAGGCCGTAGCACGAATGTACCGCTGCAACTCGAAGCATGAATAGACAACACGAAAAGTGACAACTGGCAAAAACCGCTCAACAATATCTGCAACACTCGACATAGCATATAATCTCGGGGGACAAGGGGTATATGAGTAAACATGTAGGCACATAAAATTCTCACAAATAGGACAGGGATAACCAACACACAAATCACGAAGGTTTTATTCCTAATGCCCTAAAAACTTAACAAATAAGGAACTTAAAGACTAGGCTGCCTCCTAGTAGCGCTTCTTTTATGTCATTAGCTTGACACAGACTTCGAAGTTAACCCGGATCGGGCCACTTGTGTATGAGGCTAACCACTTCTCTGTCAGAATCAGACTGACTAGGACGGAAATGGTTTTCGCCACAACAACAAGTCACGTGCGCGATAAGATCATGAAATTTTTCTCTCCAGACGACACTGACTCTTTTCTTCTTATTCTTGTTTCTCAGATTCGGCTGAGGTATGCTAACAGGCTTAGGAACATTGACAGAAGGATCTGCAAGGATAGAGGTAATAATGTCATCATCCACTCCAAAGAAGTCGGATGGAATCTCCTCACAAATAAACGACTCAACCGTTTCATTTCTCTTTTGAAAGTATAGTATTTCAGGCTTTTCCTTGGGTTGCCCAAAGTACTTCTTAAGCCTGTGACCATTGACTTTGAACGGTTGATCGCCGTACCCTTTTAACGTAATGGCTCCACCAGGATGAACATCAAGAATCTCAAAGGGGCCAGACCATCTAGATTTAAGCTTACCAGCAAAAAGATGGAGCCTGGTGTTATACAGCAAAGCCATGTCTCCCACTTTGAATTCCCGATCTTTAATCTTAGCATCGTGGAGTGCCTTCATTCTTTCCTTACTGATTCTCGAATTCTCGTAGGCACGGAGTCGGAACTCATCGAGCTCGTTCAATTGCAATAATCTCTTTTCCCCACAAAGCTGGCTGTCAAAATTCAAGAATTTAATAGCCCAATAAGCTCTGTGCTCAAGCTCGACTGGTAAATGGCAAGCTTTTCCATAAACCATTTGGAAGGGTGACGTGCCCAAAGGGGTCTTAAACTCGGTGCGATAGGCCCAAAGTGCGTCATCCAACTTTAGACTCCAGTTGGATCTATTTGAGTTCACTGTCTTTTCTAAAATTCTTTTAAGGCTTTGGTTGCTTATCTCGACTTGTCCACTTGTTTGGGGATGATATGGTGTACCGATTTTGTGTCTAACACCATATTTCTCAAGAACTTTATCAAACGGCACGTTGCAAAAATGAGTACCTTCGTCACTAATGAGGGCTCTAGGACAGCCGAATCTGGTGAAGATATTCTCTTGCAAGAATTTCTTCACAACTTTGTGATCATTAGTTTGGGTGGCTATTGCCTCCACCCACTTGGAGACGTAGTCTACACAGACGAGAATGTATTTATTTCCACACGACGATGGAAAGGGTCCCATGAAATCAATTCCCCACACGTCGAAGACTTCGCATTCCAGAATGGGTCTAAGTGGCATTTCCATCCTATTACTTTGCCTCCCAATTCTCTGGCACCTATCACAACCTTTACAAAAGGCTTCGGCGTCCTTAAAAAGAGTCGGCCAGTAGAATCCGGCTTGGAGGATTTTTGCAACTGTCTTGGGTGCTCCGTAGTGTCCTCCTGTGGGACCACTATGACATTGCTCCAGAATATCCCATTGCTCATGTTCCGGAACACACCTTCTAAGCAACCCGTCTTTACAGACCTTGAACAGATGAGGATCCTCCCACACGAGATATTTTAGATCAGAAAAGAACTTCTTCCTCTGCTGATACGTCATGGCCTCTAAATGCCCACTTGCTAAATAGTTGGCGTAATCAGCGTACCACGGCCTAACTGTATCAAGCTTCATCAATTGCTCAGTAGGGAAATCGATGCCTATTTCCTTGTGATCTTCGCCACCCTCATTTACTAGGCGAGACAGGTGATCAGCCACAATATTATCGCTGCCCTTCTTATCTTTGATCTCAAGGTCAAACTCTTGCAAAATTAGAATCCATCTGAGTAACCTTGGTTTTGCATCTGCTTTGTCCATAAGGTAGCGTAGGGCTGCATGGTCTGTCCAAACCACAACTTGAGACCCTAGAAGGTAACTTCTAAACTTGTCAATAGCAAAAACGACGGCTAAGAATTCCTTCTCAGTCGTGGTGTAATTGCATTGAGCCGGGTTCAAGGTTCGGCTCGCATAGTAAATGGGCCTGAACTTTTTATCAATTCTTTGACCTAAAACTGCGCCAACTGCGTAGTTAGAGGCATCACATAATAATTCAAAAGGCTTAGTCCAATCAGGTGCGATTAAGATAGGGGCACTTATGAGCTTATCCTTTAGGCAATTGAAAGCTTCTTTGCATTTCTCATCAAACAAGAACATAACATCATCTTTAAGAAGTTTAGATAAGGGCTTGGCTATTGTGGAAAAGTCCTTAATAAATCGCCTGTAGAAGCCAACATGACCAAGAAAACCGCGTACCTCTTTGACGCTTTTCGGGTACGACATTTTTTCAATGGCTTCTACCTTAGCCTTATCAACCCGAATACCACTTCGGACACCTTGTGTCCCGAACAATCCCTTCATCTACTAGAAAATGGCATTTCTCCCAGTTAAGCACTAAATTCTTTTCAACACAGCGTTGAAGTACCATATCTAGATTCTCCAAGATCTCATCAAAGCTATCGCCATAGACTGAGAAGTCATCCATGAAGACTTCCATACATTTCTCCACAAGTCCATCGAAAATGGCCAACATGCACCGTTGAAACGTTGTTGGTGCATTGCATAACCCGAAAGGCATTCTACGAAAAGCGAAAGTGCCTGATGGACACGTAAACGTAGTCTTCTCCTGGTCATTAGGGTCGATGGCTATCTGGAAGTAACCAGAATATCCATCGAGGAAACAATAATACTTATGACCACTCAGTCTTTCAATAAGCCGGGTCAATGAAGGGTAAGGGGAAATGGTCTTTGGCGGTGACTTCATTCAATCTGCGATAATCGATGCAGACTCTGTAGCCAGTCACAAGGCGTAAAGCTATCTCTTCCCCCTTTTCATTCTTTTCAACGGTGATACCTCCCTTCTTTGGCACAACTTGGGTGGGGCTAACCCACTCACTGTCGGCGATTGCATAGATGATTCCCATGTCTAACCACTTTATAACTTCTTTCTTGACAACCTCCCCGCATGTGCGGGTTCGGCCTTCGGCGAGGTTGTCGACTTTCTTAGCTCCTTCCTCCGTTCGGATTTTATGCATGCACACATCGGGGCCGATTCCTCGGATATCACCCACTTGCCATCCGAACGCGAGGATGTTCTTTTCAAGCACTTTTATCGGCGGTGCTTCTTGCTCGGGCTCGAGTTTTGAAGAGATGATCAAGGGTAACTTATCACCATCCTTAAGAAAAATGTACTTAAGGTGTTGCGGAAGCGGTTTGAGCTCCAAGTCAGTAGGTGGTTGCTCAATACTGGATTTTAAGGGGCCACCTTTTTCCTTATGGGCTTGAAGTGGTTGACTGAAGAATACCTCATCTTCCCGAGGTACAACCCCAGAAAGGTACTGGATCACATCATCCATAGGGATCCTTCTGTCAGTACCCGCTTTCTCCTTCTCATGCTTGATCATCTTTCTCAATTCTTCTTCTTCTAGCTCCTCTGCTAGCTGTTCCCAATCATCAACCTCCCAATGAGTAGTCTCTCTCCAGAAATCCACTTCATCCCAACTACCCATCAGGGCTTCCTCTTCTATAGGGTTAAAGTCTTCCTGATACAACTCTTTGAAATCAGCGTTCATTGCTGGGAATCTCCATGTTTCTTGTTCATTGACAGGCTCAGTGACTAAGGCCGGTAATGAAACAGAAGATGGTCCACAGTCAGCTTGATCTTTAATGTTTATAGCTTCGAAAACACCTATCTCTGTTAGCTCTACCGCTTCTTCAGCGTTGGCATCTTCTTCGTCCTCATAAATTGCTTCAACAAACGAGATTTCTTCAATCAAGGTTTCCTCAGGACTTTTCCCTCGTGTGAAGGTGACAGATGTATCATCGACTCTAAGCGTAATCTGACCCTTACAGAAATCGATGAGGGTGGCAGAGGTATCCAAGAAGGTCCGGCCTAGAATTAGGGGCATCTCTTTGTCAGGTGGATAGTCTAAGATAACCCAGTCGGTAGGGAAAACCAAGCCTCCAACATGGAGAAGGACATTGGCAACACAACCGGCTGCTGAGCGGCTTGATCGGTCTACCATCTGAAGAGAAATAGGGCGTTCCCGCATTCTTTTATCTAAACCGAGCTTTTTGCAGACGTTCAATGGCATCACATTTATGGAGGCCCCTGAGTCGCATAAGACGTTTTGGAACATGTGGCCTTCAATCTCACAAGAGATCAAAGGTCTCCCGGGGTCACCTGGCTTAGTAGCAACTTTCTGTGAAACCATAGAGCAATCTTCTCTTAAAACTTCTTCTGCCATCCCTTGAAGCTTCTTCTTGCTTCCACAAACTTCCTTAAGATACTTAGAGCATTTAGGCATTTCAGTCAATACCTCAGCTAGGGGTATACTCACCTTGGTATCTCTAAGCATCCTCCTCACTCCGTCATATTGTCTGTCAAGACTGAGGGTATTCTCTTTCCTCTTTGGTGGATAAGGAAGGGCTTTATCATTGTTCATGTCTTGATTTTTTATGGCTTTGTCTTCCTTATCCTTCCATCTGACAAACTTTTCCTCCCTCTTCTTTGTCAGGGGTACAGCCACCTGACCTTTCCTCATTTCTCTATCAGAATCATTTTCATCACCCGAAGAATCATCATTAAGCTCATCCTCGCTGTTGCTTCCTTCGGTATTTAACTTCTGATTGCCCCCTCCTGAACTTATGGCGTCAGGAGGGGCTACTCGTTTCCCGACATCTTTCCGGGTCCTACCTGCTTACCACTCCTTAAAGTAACCTCATTCAGCTCTTCGGTCCCATAATCCCATTGAGGTGTGATGGCAGTGCAAACATTGATATCTGCTTTAGGATTTCTTTCGGTATAACTTGGAAGTTTACCGTGGGGTCTGTTTGCTTCTTGATCTGCCATCTGGCCAACCTGTCTCTCTATTGTCTTGACACTAGTAGCCAAGGTCTTCACCATGTCTACTAGCTCATCAAACTTATGTTGAGGGACACAAGAGGTGGTTTGGTTATGAGGTTGGTTTTGATTCCAACCACCTTGAGGTCTCTGAGAGTTAGGACTGTGAGATTGATTAACCACCCCGGGAGGTGGTCTTTGATAACTCGGGCTGAAAGAAGGTTTCGAATTAGATGGGCTAGGTGGTGCATTGGCTTGATTAAAATTGGGACGTTGAAATCCGGAATAATTCTGATTCTGATTGAAGTTTCTGAAGGGTTGGTTATGATTCTCCATCAAATTTACTTCCTCAGTCATCTCATTTCCCGCCTGCATTCCCAGGTAATTCACATCTGGCTGCCCTTGTTGCTGCTGCATTTGTAAATCGGCTAGCTGCTTGCTAATTACTTCCATTTGAGCAACTAACACCTTAGTCTCAGAATTGCTCGCAGCAGATTCCTTCTTATTCACACTAACATTGGTCTTCCTAGGACTTGACCACATGTTATTCTTGGCTATAGTTTCAGCTACCCTGTAAGCAGCGTCATCACCTCCCCTAGGAATGATCCATGAGCAGTTGAATCTAGGAAGTCTCTATTTGGTTGAGAAACACCTCTGTAGAACAACTCTAGTAGCTCATGTCTACTGTATCCATGGTTGGGGCACTTCCTCATCAACAGATTTAATCTCTCCCATGCTTTCCCTACACTCTCACCATCAAGTTGTTCAAATGTGGCTATCTCCCTTTTCATGTCCATGATTGTCCCTGGTGAGACAAACTTCAGAGCAAAGGCTCTTTTGACGTCAATCCAGGTACGGAGGGAATGATGGGCTAAAGATTTGAACCAACGGTTTGCTTCACCCTTTAGAGCAAACGGGAAGAGTTTTAACTTGACAATCTCAGAACCAACACCAGGATAGTGGCCTGCTTCGCAAATTTGAACGAAGGTGGACAAGAAGTCATGAGGATCTTCATCAGCAGTGCCTGAAAAGAACTATTCTAGACCAGTCCTACCACTCCATTTTTCAGATCGAAGTTCGCTTGCCCCATGTCTGGAGGGCGAATTGGTCTATGCCCTTCCAGAAAGTCTTGGTCAAGATAGGGAGCATAGGAGTCTTGATTTAACTGGTTTAGCAATTTTGACGGAATTGTTGAAACTGATTATCTATGCCAGCTTGTTGATTCTGTTGTTGCTGTATTGCCTGCATCTGTTGAAGGATCAGATTCATCTAGGCTTGAGGGTCTGCATTCGGAACTTCGTTAGCCATGATGTCTGGATCAGGGAAGAGCATTCTCCTGAGAATAGATCGCTCAGGCTCGGGATTAAAGATAAGAGGTCCCTTCTTACTCCTGGTTTGCATAAACCAGAAGAGCAGAATGGAAAGAAATCAACCTTAGGGTTGATGAGAACGAGTGTAGAGAAGATTAGAGTTTTTAGAGGTTTAGAAAAAGAGAAGAGAGAAGAAGAGAGGTGACAAGTTAAGAGACTGAACTGGCGTTCAGTATGAGTGAACGCTGGTTCAGGGGAATTCTGGAGGTGAACGCTCGTTCAGGTTACTGAATTGGCGTTCAGAAAACAAATTGGGGGCAGACGGGCGTTCAGATTCTGGACGCCCGTTCAGAAAGTTTCTTTTTTTATTTTTTTTTATTTTTTTATTAATTTAGAAAAGATATCTAAACAGAAACAGGAAAAGAAAACTACCTACGAAAAACTTAAAACAGGAAAAACACTAAGACGGTGAAAAAAAAACGTGTTGAAATCTTCTAAGGCTAAAATGGGAGGGAAAACAGTGGATTTGGACCTCGAAAACAGTGTTGAACGGCCGTAGGCGTCGGAACAAGCTTTCCGAATTGGGGTCCTGCGCGCCAATCCGACACTCGAGCCGAAAGTTATGGCCAAAATACTGTCGACTCAGAAAACTACAATATGAAGAATCCGACAACCGTTACCGACTCCCCGGCAACGGCGCCAAAAACTTGTTCGGTAAAAACTAGTTTTAAATTTATAATTACCGGAACACCCCAAGTATAAGGCTTGTAGTAAAGGTGTTACCGGGTCGTCCTAAGGGAGTCGAATGTTTATCGGATTAAGGTGCAATTATTATATCGATTATGTCACAATTTATTACCTAAAACTAAGGTCTATACTAACTATAATATAAAAACAATGAGTAAGACTAAACTAAAACAGGAAACAGGAAAATTCGACTATGGACGGGCGTTCACTTATGTGGACGGGCGTCCGATTATGATCTAAAAACAGAAAATATGCAGAAACAACAGGTAAAAGCTAGGGTTTTAAAGAATAACTAAACGAAGCAAAAAGTACGAACTTTCTTATGAATATAAAGGAACAGTAGGGCAACAAGGATCCACCAAACAGCCACCACCCAACCAAGTTATGAGTTAAATTAAATTCCTTGGTATGATCTAACCTAAATTCGATCTAATTTCTTTCACCAAATTTATTTAGGGTTCGTTTTCTTTCTCAAGTAAAGCAAACATAACAATGAAGAACATGATCATGAGTTCGTCTCCGAATCTCCTACCCAATCAATAATAAACAATCTCTTGAATTATTATTAATCGTATCAAAAGAACGGTTCTATATATGAATCTAATTCTCATTGAAATTCAAAACAGATAAACGTTTCATTGATTTCTCAATCTAATAAAACAAACATTCAAATCTATTCAATTGATAAGGAAAATAAAACTCAAACTCACTAACAATCGCTACTTGAAAATCTCTTGGTTGTGATGGTGTTGTGTTGGCTTCATCCCGTTGTCCTACTGCGAACTGTTTAGCCCTCAATTATCCTTGTCTCCAAGAAAGAATTGAAAGAAGAAGACTCATCTTTTTATGTGTTTAGTGCGGCTGCTGCTAGGGTGCGGCTGCTGTGTGTAAAAGAATTCCCCTCCTAGGGTTTAGAATGTGCTGCTATTTATAGATTTTTAAGGCGGCTAGGGTTAGGTCGGCCGTGGACGCCCGTCCAAGGTCATGGACGCCAGTCCAGATGCGTTGAACTTTCGAGTCGGGCCGAGTCTTCGTCAGACGCCCGTCCTATGCAATTTTGGACGCTCGTCCGCTAAAAATCATCAAACTCTGAATCAAAAATCTCCTTCTGGACGCCCGTCTGGTACTTCAAACGCCCGTCCACTGGACGCCACATCAAACGTGCGTTCAACTTGGTTAAAAAGTGATTTTCTCATCTTTATCTTCAACCGACTTCCCTTTTATCTCTTTTCCTTCGTATAAACTCGATCCTTGACACCATTTAATCCTCTTTTTAGCTCAAAAATGTATATCTACAAAGGGGTAAAAACTTGCAAACTGTAGAAATATATATATAGGTAGAAAATGACTAATAAACCACATAAATAGCTCGAATTTGCATTTTAATCCTTTTCATACACAACCCTTCAATATTTCAATTAAACTCCTACTTTTCTAAAAAAGTAATAAAATACGAATAATATTGTTACGGAATAAAGCGATAAAAACCATAAAATTCACCGTTAACAAAAATCTTACGCAACACCTTGGTTGAGATGCGTTACTCTAGATGATGGAGACTATGTATTAAGAGAAATCCATCTCGGAATTTGTGGAAATCATTTAGGAGCAAGAGCTCTGGCCAGGAAATGTAGGCTTTATGGATATTATTGGCCAGAAATGCAGATTGATCCAGAGAATCTGGTCAGGACTTGCAGGACATGCCAGGTGTATAGTAACTTATCACATAATCCTGTACAGGAAATGATACCAATTGTGTCTCCATGGCCTTTTGATCAATGAGGAGTAGACTTAGTGGGTCCACTACCCCAAGCATCGGGAAATTTCAAGTTTCTAGTGGTGGCAATGGATTATTTTACCAAATGGGTGGAAGCTGAACCTCTAACCACCATCACAGCCAACCAAATTCAGAAATTCCTAAGGAGAAATATTCTACAGGTATGGAATCCCTAAAGTTCTCATCTCTGATAATGGCACACAATTCGAAGATCAAGGAGTGCAGACTTTGTGCACATACCTAGGAATCTCTCAACATTTTACCTCAGTGGCCTATCCCCAAGCCAATGGGCAGGTAGAACAGACCAACAGGCAGATAAAACAGGGATTGAAGAAAAGGTTGGAACAAGAGGGATCTCATTGGGTGGACCATCTTCCAAATATTTTGTGGGCATATAGAACTACCCCAAATGCTGCCACTCAGGAAACTCCATACTCATTAGCATATGGATGTGAGGCAGTAATACCAGCAGAAATTGGACACAAGTCTCCCAGAACCGAATTGTACTGTCCAGAAACTCAAGAAGTAGACATGCTGCATCTCAAAGACGAGCTGGAGCACAAAAGGGATGTAGCCTTGATACGGATGGCCAAATACAAGCAGAGGATTGCTCAGTACTACAACTCCAAAGTCAAAGGTATGTATTTTAAAGAAGGCGATTTAGTTCTGAGGCGAAATGAGGCCAGCAAGCAAGGTCCCACTGGAAAGCGAGACCCAAATTGGGAAGGTCTTTATAAAATTATCAAAGTGCATGGAAAAGGATCTTATCAACTAGCTAATGCCTCTGGCAAAACTGTTCCTAGAAGTTGGAATGCTGTTCCTTTAAGGAAATTTTTTCCTTAAAGTAATTTCATTTTTTATGAGTAATACTATCTTGAATATAGATCTCTGTTAAGTCTGTGATTATTATATGATAATTTAATTTGTGCCAAACTTGCAGTGCAAGGGCATTCTGGACAGAAGTCCCACTCAAAAATGTAAGTGCCAAACTTGCAGTGCAAGGGCATTCTGGGCAGAGGACCCAATTAAAAAATGTAAGTGCCAAACTTGCAGTGCAAGGGCATTCTGTACAGAAGTCCCACTTAAAAAATGTAAGTTCCAAACTTGCAGTGCAAGGGCATTCTGGATAGAAGTCCCACTTAAAAAATATAAGTGCCAAACTTGCAGTGCAAGGGCATTCTGGGCAAATGACCCAATTAAAAAGCACACAAATGTTAAACTTGCAGCGCAAAAAAAATATATATAAAAAAAATAAAAAATTTCTTGTGCAGAGCACACAATTAAAAATATATATAAATGCCAAACTTGCAGTGCAAGGGCATTCTGGGCAGAGGACCCAAATAAGAAACACGAAAGTATTAAACTTGCAGCGCAAGAAAATTCTGTGCAAAGCACACAATCCAAGAATATTAACATCGAACGTGCAAGGCAAGAGTATTCTGAGCAGCATATAAAGTAAAAATAAAGAAGCTAAGGATAAAAAAATCCTAACTTCTTTGTAGCGCAACAAAAAGATAATGCTCTAAACAGAGAATATCAAATTCAAAGGTGAAAATTCAAAGGTTCAAAAAATAGATGTGTCATTGACAGAAAATAACAAACAAAGTTATTACATCAAAAGCTGCTCGAAAAGGCAGCAAAATTCCAAAGATTTCAAGAAGGCATAAATTAAGAAGACGGAGCATCAGATGGCTGGCCAGAAGTAGTAGTAGAAGGCTGAGCAGGTTTCTTCTTGGCATACTTGCGGACAATGTCCTCCTCACTTTTGTACTCGTCATACCGCTTCGTAAAGATTTCGCCTGCCTTCTTATCATATAACTTATGATTAGGCAAAGTACTAATCACTAAGTCAGCCGGTTTAGCTTCATCAACACTAAGGGTGTATCCTCTACGCAAAGCAGGAGCCAATATGATTCGGATTTCCTCAAGAGTCTCCGGAGCAGCTTTATACCCTGCAACGACTTTCTGGACAACGTTCTGAACAGGAGTTTCCTCCATCTGCCTCAAAGTTTCGTCAAAGTCGGCCTTCATCTTCTTTACGGTGGCGAGATGTTGTAGATGCTCCTCATTCATTTTCTCCAACCGCTGATCTCTCAATTACAACTGCTCATCCTGGGTGAATATCAAACCCTCAGCTTTGGCAAGATCAGATTTTAATTTCTCAATCTCCAGATGAGCAGCAAGTTTGGATTCTTCCAGACTGGCCACCTTAGCATTGGCCTCATGGTTGGATTCTTCCAGACTGGCCACCTTAGCATTGGCCTCGTCCAACTGAATCACTTTGTGTTGCAGGGCAGAAATTTCCTTAGCCATGCTAGCAGTTTTCTTATGCAAGGCTTTACCCAGGCGGTAGCATTACAAAAAAAAAGTCTTAGAAGACAGAAAGCAAAGGAAAAATAAAATCTTTATACAAAACCACTTACAGAGTATGCAAAGTCATCAGCAGACATGTCTTCAAAGTTGAAGGAAGAATCACTGGCAGAACTGCCAGAGGAGGTAGACATGTGCCTCTTTTTCTGTCTTCGGGAAACGGTCCTAAGAGGAACTGCATCCAAACCGGTAGCTTGACCACTGGGGAGATCTTCTTCAATTGTCAGATCCACAGGGTTAACTGTGCTCAAAATATTCTGATCAGAAGGATTATCAATAGGGATTGTTTCCTGCACAGCAGCATCAAATCCAGTTGTTTCATGCACAGCAATACCAGATCCAGGGCCTATCTCTGCATCCTCTTGCTGACCAGAAACTTTGCCACCTTCTGGAATAACGGACAAGGTCCCCTCAGAATCTTCTACCATCTGTTCTGTCTCCTCCTCCTCATCAATGTCGATACTGATCAGGTCATCTACATTGGCCACTACAAGAAGAAGGAGATAATCAAGTTATAATCAAAAATCAAAACAAAATGTAAATACAAACATACATTTTTTTCTATACTGTTTCTTGGAGAACTCCACGTAGCCAACGAGCCCCGCAAGCCTCGAAGGGCGAGCGAAGATCTATCGGGCGTAACTTATGAAGTCTAAGCTAAGGGAAATCTTGTTACTAACAAGATATTGAGACAGTGTAACATCAATGAAGTCTTCCAACTTATCCTTCATGGAAGCGGTATTCCACCGCCCTAAAGTGGCATCCGAATTGTGCTTCACAAAGAAGAAGTGTTCTTGCCACTTCTTCTTGGTCTTATCTTTGTCAGTTATAGGGATAATCGGAGCACTGGCCTACAAAAATGGTACCATCCCCCACTCCCCTGTGTCAATTTACACTGGTAGAAATTCCTAAATCGCTTTACAGAAAAGGGGGTGGTTCAGACGACACCAAATCATGAAACCTATGAGGAATTTAACGCTATTGGGATGAATCTGGCCAACTCCTAACTTGTAATACTTCATTATCTCTACACACCCAGGGGGAAGAGGAAATCTTAATCCACTGTGAAGCTGATCAGCATACACCGTACAAAAACCTGATGGAGGATTGTAAGCATACTCAGTCGGTTTGGGAAGAACAACTTCGAAAGGCTCAGTGCGGATCTGATAGGTCTTCAACAGACTGGCCATTCCAGTTTTGGTCATCTTACTAGGAACACCGTAGCAAGCCATGATAGCCTTGGTTTTATCAAATCGATTGATTTCCCGTTTTAGGGTATTTAAAAAAGCAGAATGGTCTTCCGGATATTGATGGACGATGGAAGTGGGAGTAAAAATCCCAGGAGGAAGAAGATGAGAAGGTAACAGACACAGAGGGTTATCCCCAAAAGTGGAGGTATTTCTCAAATCAAATGAAGAAGATGGATGATTGGGGTTTATTACCGTTTCAGAACAAAAAACAGGGTCAAAGGAACTCACTTCTTCACTTTCTATAGCCCTAGAAATCTTTTCTAGAGGCTGAAACAATTTTTCGATAGAATCGCTAGAGGCAGTATCGGCTCTCAAACTCATGAAAGAAATAAAGAATCACAAGAAACAGGGGATAATGTAGAAGTGAAACTTACTTGTAACTGCCGAAGTGCGTTTCCAAAATTCTGATATAGAAGTAGCGTTTGACAAGAGGGGTGACTATATGACAGGAAGTGGATACGACGCAATGGTTCAATTCACAGTTATAATGATGACCAAGTGTGACCTGGCCTCGTTTCACAACATAATAATGACAGAAGTTAAAATGTTTCAGACTAAGGCGGCTGTAAAGCAGTCCACCCTAGTCTGGGGGGACTTATGATGATAGGTAGGCCATTGGGCCGGGTTATCCATAATTGGGTCAGGCCCAAAGTTAAACAATCAAGATAATGGATTGGCATGGCAGGACCACAAGTGCTGACCAGAATAGTCAGAGGAGCAGGGCTCTATCATACGCTGCGCAGAAGTATACCTCTAGACAGAACGATCGGCTGCGCATAAGTATTTCTAGACAGAATGTTTGGCTGAGTGCAGCGAAGACCGAGTCAACATCAGTTCAACCGCATATAGACGTGGGTAGACCCCACGATCAGCAACGTGTAGAGATATCCGGTGATAACTTCCCATCACGCAAAGAAGAGAATCACGATCTACAGCTATATAAGGGACACCCTGAACTACGAGGGGGACTTGATTCCAGTTTATTACTTAAATTGGATACGTAGGCAGCTCTCTCAAGAGTTCAATC
The DNA here is from genome assembly GCA_036785695.1 of Gentiana straminea. Lineage (NCBI taxonomy): Eukaryota > Viridiplantae > Streptophyta > Magnoliopsida > Gentianales > Gentianaceae > Gentiana > Gentiana straminea. The sequence goes on along the minus strand of JAVUPR010000224.1, from coordinate 3,031,827 downwards.
CAAATTATACCCAGATATCTTTGTTCTTGTACGATTTTCCTAATTAGAATTACCCGATTACTCGTTTGTAATATTCGAACAACATCAATAGGATTGAAATTGTAGACAAATTAAGGTTGTATTTGAAATATTTTACTCTCTACGGGGCACAAAAATGTTAAACCTAGCCCACTGGATTTCTCGAGACGTATATTCATTTTGTGGGAATCAATGTGTTGAATTTATTTCTTGTTTTGGATTTTGATATCTAATAAAACTACAAGTATAACATATTTCTTATTTCGCATTTTTTATTTTTAGCAAATGAACAAGTTGAACTTATTTCATGTTTTGGACTAATATTCCAACAATCCAATGGGCCAAGCCTATAATGTCTTAGACATGCACCTGCAATCCCGTGGGAAGTGAGTGGATATGTAGATCGGCCTTTAGTGATTGAAACTGTGGATTGCCCAACGGTTTGGTCAAGAGATCGGCAACTTAGTTTTTTGAGCTGAGGAAGGAAACATAATGTTTGTTGGCAACAATTAATTCACAGACATGGTGGAAATAAATCTCGACATGCTTCATGCGGGCATGGAAAACCATGTTACGCACAAGCTAGGTCATGCCAATATTATCACATCAAAGGATGGGATGTCGGAAAAGTGGAACATGTATGTCAGCAAAGAGGCTGCAAAGGCATTGAACCTCGGAAGTCATTTTAGACACTAACACGGTCTTGTATTCAGCTTAAGTGTTGTGATTGGAGACGGAAAGATGAAGTTTGAAACGCTAGCTAATCAGATTAAGGCCGGGAAAAATACAATACGCCCCTGCAGACCCGCGGACATCCGGATCGGAAGCCTAATCGGAATCAGAATAGTCCCGGGGAGAAATATGAGAATGCCAAGATATTAATGACCCAAATTTTCTAACAGCAATTGTGGTATAATTAACCTAAATTTTCAAACATTACAAAGAAATTTCCTGGTGCATATTGCTCATGATCATGCCATAAGAAGTGGTTATTAGCTTTTCAATTTTATGGGCGCACATATGTTCAACCGCAACAAAGGCGCAAAGTATACACAGTTCTGCATTTAGAGAGTGTATGGACATGGTAGTTATTACGATGACTCAGTGAAGTTCTGAAACAGATGCATTGATGCCACAACAGGAAAAAGCTTAAAGAACCTTATGGTGAAATAACAAAACCGATAACGTTAAGTATTATGGAAACTTTCTGATAAGGATAACCAAAGCGAAAGTTGGATTGACCATGGAGTTTGTTTCTCGGCCTAATTGAACACTAGTCATCCCTTATCTCCTATTATTATTTTTGTCAAAATTATTCTCTTATCATGAAAAAAATCTTTATGCCTACACCCACTCTTTTTTAATTTTCACTCATGGTTTCCTCATTTATAGGAAGTTGTCTGAACCCAGCTCATAGATTTCTTTTTTGCCATTGCTTGCTTGTATCTTTCTGGTCTCTCAACCCTTTCACCTGCTTCACATGCAAATAATATGTTTATCCAGAAGCATTCTTTCATGATATTCGTGTGGAATATTAGCCTCGAGCATATCAACCAAGGAAGAGTAAAGACCCAGAGCCTTCCGAAATAGAGTAGTACAAAATAGTGCATTATAAGCCCTATTTATAATCCCCAAAATGGATGTATGTGATTTCATATGCTTAATAAGGTTCAAAACTGTGTTTCTTGGGCTATTTATCACGAGGGTTTGATCAAGTAGGTTCACTATAAGTACTTTGTCGTTTTTGATGCATGTGCCTAGATCTTCAAGTTTCTTATTTAAGGGCTATAGCGTAAAACCATGACGTGGGAAATGAATCCCACCGGGCCTAGATGTGAGCCGTTGTATCAAAGAAGGACATTGGAAATCTATAATGTGTAGTCGCGAGGCAATGGAACAGAAGATTGAGATCTTTCAAACTGGACAAGTAGCAAGATAAAGCTGATAAGCTTTTTAAAAGATGAATAGCAGATATAGGAAAGCTAATAAGGTTATGATAAATCTGTGTTCATGAACCAGCCAAACATCTTCGTGACCATCCCCAAATTCTGTGTTCCATCCCTGTCTAGAGACGAATGTTATCCTCCTTAAAAGTTCATTCGTCGATTCTAATGGAACATAAAAACTGATCATCAGTATCAATACAACATCTAAAAAGATAAATGTAATAAACACAAGCGGGGAATATCATAAACTTAATCTGATTATCACCTAAAAAGACCGTCTTTACATGCACTTTGAGATGACTTTCAAAGTGGAAAATAAAAAAATATAAGAATGTACTTCCAGTTGTATAGAGATCTGAATCTGGGAGGAAATAACAACTGATAGAGATCTGAATCTGGGAGGACTAGAAAAGTTACATAAACATGACTATCTAATTATGTTTTTTTAGGAAAAAAAAAACTTATTATTTGGTATGTGGTGTGCGTGCAAACCTACTTAAATTTTTCAGACACTGCAAACTTTCAATCTTCGGCCAAATCGAATAAACGGTGAGATATTTTTAAATCAGACAAATTTAAGTTGCATCAAAATATTCAAAGTCCAGAAGTTCTACAATCAAGCATGCCCACCCTAATGTGCAGTCCACACCAAAAAAATAAATAATTTCCATGAAACTATCATAACACTGATATCTCAGCAAGAATTGATGAAGGTCCAGCCAAATGTCCAAACAAAGACTCCAATCACCTTTTCTGAGGAGTACCCCTTCACCTTATTAAGATTTCCATAAATAAGCAAAAGACTTATATTTACATTATTTTTTTCTTTTACCGCTTTAGCACCTTAAGGTCTCTTAGCTTGATCCCCCAACTATAAACAAACAAAAGACGATCAGCATACCCTTTAAAATGAAAATAGAGCAAACAGTAGAAACTTCATTCGTCATAAACTACACCATTGTGAGTAAAGTGAAAATAGAGCAAACTCAAGTGGCAAAAAATAATGAACTGCGTATTTTTACATATCCGACTAGAATATCTAATTCCAAAAATTTCCTTTCCGACCATCCTTCTAAAAAATACCATGAAGATTAATTATACTGACAAACCATTAGGTAATAAACATTCGAACATTGTAATGAACTCTAGAAAGTTATCCACGAAATCAATATTAACAAATAAGCAAACGGTTGTGGGATTTTTTTCGGCAAATATTTATCACACAAACGTAATTTTCTTCAACGCTAATAGAGAATTAATCATAGCTTTTCTTGTTAACCTATTAGGTTACACTCACTTCCACTAGATTTTACCAAAGATTTAGTCAATAAATCATTATTATGATTTAATTTTCATAACGTGAAGCAACAAGAAATCAGTTGCCAACTTAAAATAATTTTCCTATTGGGGCGCAAGAGCAAATTCAAAAATCCAGTGGGAACACTAATTCTCATTTTACATTTTTAAAATTAAAACTACATCATTTTATCACTCACACGGATATCTTATTTTGATCCAGTTGCTACGTATCAGCCTGTCAAAGAGGAGAGGGTTTCAGAGAAAAAGAAAATTCAAAATTAGGGGAAAAAAAGACACTTTTTTGAATTATTTTATGTAACAGGACACTAAAACATTTTTTTGATAGGGATAAAGTCAATTTCTATAATATTTATAGTTTTAAGGGGAAAAAAAACAAAACAAAACAAAACAACACACGCGCTGATGCTGCCTCCACTGTTTTTCTTCCAACTTTATTTTCAACCACTCATACCTTTTGATCATGATTTCTAAACGTGATGAAACTTTCACCAATTTTTTATTTTTTTCATTCTCTTCATTTTGAGACTTGGTTCGATATCATAACATCGTTTTTCGTGAGATTCACTATCAAATTCACTCAGTGAATCTCCCATGTGAATCCCAAAAAATAGTGAATTTCGAACAATAGCGAATTTGGTATGTGGACTATTGGAAATTATGTCGGAATATGGTGGATGTGGTCTCAAAATAAAAGGAATGAAAAAAGAAAAAAAAAATTGTTGAAAGAATTTTTAAGTTTTGATTTGTAGATTGAAAGTTATACAACTGTTTAAAAACGATGGATGAGAAAAAAAAAAAAAAAAAATGCTGTGTTTTTTTTTTTATGCTTCCAATTCTTTTTTAATTTTTTTTATAAATTATTATATACTTTATGCAAAAGTTTTGAATAACCGTCAAACTAACTAATTTAGAATATATATTTGTCTTTCTCCCTAGATCCCAAAGGCTGGGGTTGATTTTTCTCAAGAGTGGTGTGGTGATTTTGTTTGTTTTGTTATCAAGTGTCGTGTATTTAAGATTTAAGAAAAATAAAAATTATATTTTTTTTGCATTAAAATGTCTAACTCCTCCCAAAACAAATATTAGTGGTACAATGTGGTACTTATGGACACAAAAAAACACGTTGTTTATTGTAATCATCAATGTATTCATATCATTGTCAATAACGATATTAGATAATAAGTATAATTCATAAAAAAAAATATCTATAATATAGTGTATGAATAATACTTAATAATAAGTTTTACTTTTGGATAGTTTTTGTTTCACGTTTAGTAGTTGGTTTCATTTCATTAGTCAAAGAGAAACAGAGTGTGTTAAATCAATAAATAGATTACATAACACATTAAGACCACTAGTTTGTTTCTTTTTCTTTTTTCAACATCAACAACGTCATTCAAACCTTAAGTAATTGAAGATTTTTAGACCTTTCACACTTTTCCACATAATTTCCTACTCAGCAATATACTTCATAAGTATTAATTTTTTTTTTTAGAAATTATTAAATTGTCTATATTTTCATTTGTCGAAGTTGAGAGAAATCAAATGTAAGCATTTGGAATGTGAATTCACCTGATAGATTGGCATCTACTACGTCAGGCTTCGAGATCTTCGGATTAACAATGATAGGGTATTACATGCGATCTTAAAAACATAGAAGATGAATAAACAAAGATTATGGTTAAAAAACATGATTATTTTGAGGCATGTATCAAAAGATGTGGTTGTTTTTCTCTTAAAGAAAACATGTGAATAATTAAATAATTTTAATGATGTAGTACACTAAAACTGTGATAATTTTTTTAACAAACGTAGCTTGAATTAGGACCTTATAAATGGAATATGAATTACCAACAAAGTATGGACCGAACATGGAGGGGGTATTTCCATAGAAATAGGTTAATGCATCCAATTATAGACGCAGAATCTCGGGGAAGGGGGACAATGAACTTTTTAAATGCTAATAAAAAAATTAAGGGGGGTCAAACTATATGCACAGTACATATATTAGTATTATGTTTTCGGATCATGGGGGGCAGTTGTCCCCCTAATTGTTTATATGTCCGCCACTGAATGCATCTGAATTTTAGTAAGTAACTCAGTATTATATTCGCTGAGAACAATGGGTATTCGCCGAGAACAAAGTTTGTGTCCAAAGGTGAAAAAATCCTTAGGTTATAGAGTTCGTTGCTTTTCGTAACTCACAGAAGAGCTAATTATACTACTCTCTATTTGATATGTTCATTCAATAGCATACAAGCAAAAACTACACCAAGATTTGCTTGCGAACATGTGCCATAAGAAAAACTACACCAATATTTGCTTGACAATACATAATTTATTCGATTTTCGTTTTACTTAGTGAATAAATTTCAGCTAAGTTATGTAATTGTAACCATTGTTAAATATTATGCTTGTTCTTGACATCAACCAGGGTTCGAATGATCATCTTCTCCTGCATTAAAATTAAATCCTCTTCCCTCCTAAAAAAATAATTTTTTTTAAATTGAAAAAAAATGTATGCAGTTGAATTAAAATTTATTGATATTCAACATATATTTATAAGAATGCACTTTATTATTCTTTTTTCACTTGAAATGGTAAATATGAGAAGTCTTTAGCAAGAGTATAAAATGCTAAACACAATAAAAGGTAACAATCGCATCTTTGACCGCGTGGGACACATTAGAAACAATGGACGAATAACAACAGGTCATAACAAAAAAAGGAGAGGGTAGATTAGGAAATGTGCAATGGCTAGGGCATTATAACGTTGGAAAGAGCGCCGCCCTACTATTTGACACACGCATAGAAACACCGATTTCATGTCAATGACATCATAAACTAAATATTTTGTACAAACTAAAGAGCAAAAAACACAAAATGAAAGGGGTTTCAATGAAATTATCATTTGCGCGTAATAAAATATTTTTGCAAAAAAATTATATTGCAAAAAAAAAAAAAACAATCTTGGAGTCATGAGAATTAACATTATTAACTCATAATAATAAATTCTCATGAATCTACCAAATATAATGAAAAAATAAAATGATAACAATGAGAGCTTTGGTAATAAAAAAACCCAAAAAATCACCGTTCCAGCCTTTAAATAGGACCCTCCAGGCTCCGTTATTTGTCAATTCACTTTTTGTCTAAAATCATTCTCTCAAAAAGTGGTAGAAAGGACTGACAACAACACTAGCGAATGAGACACTGGTTGCAGTTGAATTGTTATTGTTTTGGAGACACTTCGACAACAACCGGACATCTCTTTGTAGGTCTGTGTATAGATTTTATTTTATTATTTTTTCAGGCTGATCCACCAACTTGACAATCAATCATTTAATCAAATCACCTGCAACCTTGCAGTTGTAGTTGTTGTTGTTGTTTTGGAATTTAATAAGTTATCAAGATTGTTTGAAACTTTTAGAATAATTGGTCTCTCCGTGATTTCAGTTTGAGTAAAATTATTTTTCTTTCTTATTCTTTCATTGAAAACCCACCAGGACATTAAATAATTTCTTCCTACATGTATGTGTATTAGAAAAACTACACCAATATTTGCTTGACAATACATAATTTATTCGATTTTGGTTTTACTTAGTGAATAAATTTCAGCTAAGTTATGTAATTGTAACCATTGTTAAATATTATGCTTGTTCTTGACATCAACCAGGGTTCGAATGATCATCTTCTCCTGCATTAAAATTAAAATCCTCTTCCCTCCTAAAAAAATAATTTTTTTTAAATTGAAAAAAATGTATGCAGTTGAATTAAAATTTATTGATATTCAACATATATTTATAAGAATGCACTTTATTATTCTTTTTTCACTTGAAATGGTAAATATGAGAAGTCTTTAGCAAGAGTATAAAATGCTAAACACAATAAAAGGTAACAATCGCATCTTTGACCGCGTGGGACACATTAGAAACAATGGACGAATAACAACAGGTCATAACAAAAAAAAGGAGAGGGTAGATTAGGAAATGTGCAATGCCTAGGGCATTATAACGTTGGAAAGAGCGCCGCCCTACTATTTGACACACGCATAGAAACACCGATTTCATGTCAATGACATCATAAACTAAATTTTTTGTACAAACTAAAGAGCAAAAAACACAAAATGAAAGGGGTTTCAATGAAATTATCATTTGCGCGTAATAAAATATTTTTGCAAAAAAAATATATTGCAAAAAAAAAAAAAAAACAATCTTGGAGTCATGAGAATTAACATTATTAACTCATAATAATAAATTCTCATGAATCTACCAAATATAATGAAAAAATAAAATGATAACAATGAGAGCTTTGGTAATAAAAAAACCCAAAAAATCACCGTTCCAGCCTTTAAATAGGACCCTCCAGGCTCCGTTATTTGTCAATTCACTTTTTGTCTAAAATCATTCTCTCAAAAAGTGGAAGAAAGGACTGACAACAACACTAGCAAATGAGACACTGGTTGCAGTTGAATTGTTATTGTTTTGGAGACACTTCGACAACAACCGGACATCTCTTTGTAGGTATGTGTATGGATTTTATTTTATTATTTTTTCAGGCTGATCCACCAACTTGACAATCAATCATTTAATCAAATCACCTGCAACCTTGCAGTTGTAGTTGTTGTTGTTGTTTTGGAATTTAATAAGTTATCAAGATTGTTTGAAACTTTTAGAATAATTGGTCTCTCCGTGATTTCAGTTTGAGTAAAATGATTTTTCTTTCTTATTCTTTCATTGAAAACCCACCAGGACATTAAATAATTTCTTCCTACATGTATGTGTATTAGAAAAACCTTGTCTTCAGATTCCATGACCTTGATGTTAGGTGTAGTTCCCGAAAGACAATTACGTAATTGTTTTAGGACAGAATTAATAATTCATCTTATTATATGCATGTATGCTAATAATTAAGACACTACTGAAAACCCTAAGTACCTCGTCTATGTAATCACATAACTCAGTGTATGGCTATACACAAGAGGATTGAGTTAGTGAGATGTACTTAAAATTAACTTAGTCCGTAGCGTTGATTAATCTGAGTACGGGTCTCATGATTAATATGCTAATAATGCGCCCGAAACACTTACGGTGTGACGAGTCTTATCCGGACTATCGGTAATAGGGTACCTAGTGGGGCATTTATATATGATGATAATCATATAGGGCTGGACCGATTTTATTTGAGTTCTCGATATAATTCCGTGATCGAGAAGTCTTATCAAATCACAAGATGATCATATATGGATTAATCTCAATCCTAAGGTGATCACAGACAACTGCTTAGACTAGGGTAGGGTTTGATGTGTTAGTAAGGATCACTTCGTAGTATGTGGTCCAACACTTCTCGTTGGCTCTATTCTGGAATGAGTGAGTAGTCTGTGTTATCACGGATATGGAATCCATTCCTTCCCTCGAAGTAGACGAGACGCTTCCCTTATTTGTTAATCCTAGAAACCGATCGATCCGCGGAGTTCATGTTAGACTAATTAGCTACTAGTCTGGTATGTGAACAAATTGATCACTAGGGGGTTAATGGTAAATAAGGATAATATGTTTCGAGAAGGGTTTACGGAAATATCCCGACTCGAAATGAACAGTCGATGGAGGATTTATCCGTATGTAATGATTATACCAGTGGACACCTTATCAACTCATGGTTGAGTGTAATTTATCTATATTCGGCAGAGTTCAGTTTCGGGTTTATGGTGGTGTAATCCCGGAATTAATAGATTGAATATTATTGTTCGGTCTGACGGATAATATTATTCGATTTATTGTAGCTACGGAATATGGGTCCATGGTCCCCGACGTGGCTCCTAATATAGCATATAGGTTTCTCGTCGTTGCACCTCAATTATAATTAAATAGTTGGATTGGACTATTTAATTGATATGTGGATTAATTGTTTAGTTGGACTAGATAATTAAAAACATGGAAAAGGCATTTTTTCATTGACTCGACCCGGTTTGGTGAATTTCGGCCCATGACCTATTTAATTAGGTATTGGCGCCAATATGTATATATTATTAACAAGGAATTTGTTTTCTTGTGTTATTATATGACATGTGCTTAATTATTTATTGGTTAAATAATTAATATATTAGATAATGATCTTTTATTTATCCTAATTTGTTTGGGAAAATATTATTTATCTTTTATGGAAAAGGATTTATTTGATTGATTAACCATTAATTAAATTAAATCCTTGTGGAACAAGGATCTCTCTCCTATATAAGAAAGTTCTCCATTGTACCAAAAAAATCACTATTCACGTCATTATTCACAAGAGAAATTGGCTGAAAATTTCGGCCTCTATTCTTAGGGTTCGAGTTGGAAAAATCTTCGGGATTTTTCTGGTAGCATATCGAGGAGGTCCGGCGGCGTGAAACACCATCCACCTGGTGGTGCTTGGAGACACACGTTGGAAGACTTTGGCTTCTCAACTTGTTCTTGACGTTTTTCACCATAAAAGGTTGGTGATCTAACCCCCTCGTAGGTTAGATCTATTTATTTATGTATTTTGGTTGACTAGATCTAGATCTTGTAGTTTCCGCTGCGTAATCGGGTGGATATTTGATCCATCCGGAGATATTACATCCTACACTTGAAAGTTATGACAGCTTGCTATTAAAACAATGATGCGGTTGCCCTTGCATCACAAATATTAATCAATGTGTGACAAGCATGGTCAATGATAGACGTCTTGTAATAATGGCCCTCAATAATTAATAAATCATCCCTTAAAAAAATTAATATATCAATATTGCTATGATGACAATAATTCAATTGATAGACGAGTTGTATTCTGTGTTGCTTCACGTTAAGAAATTTATATCCTAATGATTTAAAGTCTAAATCTTTAGTATGTAATCTGGAAAACAATGCATTCTAATTTGTTACAAGAAAACATATACGGATTCTCTATTTGTTTTGAAGAATAGTAATTTTCACGTTTGTGCAATAAATAATTGCCAAAGGAAAATCCCCGAATTGTTTGCTCATTGAATATTATTACCGCTCGAGGAATTTAGCTACATGTAACTAACAACATTGTAGTGTATGATGAGTGAAGTTGCTAGAGATGGCTCTATTTTTATTTTTTTGGACATATTGTTTCTCTAGTTTCTTTGGTCAAGGGTGAAGTTTAGAGTTCGGAAATGAAGGGGTTTTTTTTGTGTGTGTGCGCGCGTGTGTATGTGTGTGTGTGATATATGTGGACATTCATCCACTTTTGTTGAGATTTCATTGTAATGATATTTCATGTTCATGATTTATTTTCTTTTCTGTGTTATACGTCTAATTCACTTTTTACTTAATAATTTCATTATTTGTTAGATGTTAATTATTTAGTTTTTGGTATGGGTTTACCTCACGTCCAAATACCAACAACGTGCTAGAAATATTTACTAGAAAAGATATATATTAGGCTAAATATGCATCATGGTCTGTATGCGATTCAGTTTAATGTTGTTTGTTTGTTTGGTTTTTTTTTAATGAAGACAAGTGAATGTCAGCTCGCTTGCAAATTTATATTTGGCTGATTTCTAAATCGCCCTCACAGAATATTGTGTTTGGCACTGTCCTAAAAATTTTATATGCTTTTGCTTTTTCAGATTGTGAAACTGAGGAAACATTGAGTACATTGGATATATTGCAAAGGATTATTCTAGCTATACAGTGTTTGCAAAGTCTTTTTTCATTTGTGGAAAGATCGTTAATCATGACATATAAATTTGTAGGTATATTTCATTGTTTTTATTTTCCATTTCTATGATGTTACTTTCGATTGATATTTTAAGAATTACTGCATATCTCATTGACGGTCTGTGTACAATATTCAAGCATAGTGTCTTGGGTGAGTTTAATGTGAACTTATGAAAGGAATACCGGAGGCTTTGCTTGCAATGCCAGTAGGAATACTAAATAACGGCATACGACATTATAGTATTTGATGACTAGCACACTAAAAGCATGTTTCTTCGGTCTACACCTATAGAAACGACTTTCATTGTACTTTTTAATTCTTTCATTTATTAATTGTTTTAGATGGATTGATAATGAGCATAGGAAAATGTTCAATATTGTTCTTATTCAATTTTTATAGCGGATGTAACCCAAATAATTTTTTCTTCAGGAAACAGAGTCTTTTCTTTCGGTAGCCCTTCTGTTGAATCTGTCTTTGATAGATTCAAAAACTCTACCGAAAAGCATCTACCTTGCACCCCCATCGAAAAAAGTGAGCAGGTTATCCGTAAGGACGAACTAGAGATGATTTACATACGTATCATGCTCATTGAAGAAGAATATGAAGCTGAAAAAACATGCGGTGTTGATTTGAAGAAAATGAAAAAGCTGGAAGAGTCCATACGCATGTGCGTTGGGGAGGATAAAATTAAAGATCTTGTTTTGGATTACTAATTGAGGCATTCAATGAACTTGCTAGGATCCAAATGAATTATTGCAAGACAAAAATGTCTCAAAAATCTGATCATCTTGATCTTGGCATTCATTTTGAAAACCCTCAAGGTATAGTGACTATTTTTGTTATTTTTTATTTTATTTTATGGGTTTTTGTAAATGATCCTAGTTTAATTTTATCTCTGTAGCCTTTGAAAATTTAATCACGCAACGTTTGATATAAACAATTTTAGCATGTTGAAATGCAAGAAAAAATGGAAAATTGGAGGGATAGATAAGCATGCCGATTAAAAAAACAGTCTTTGGGGCCTTCATTATTCTCTCTTGCATACGTGTAAGGTATTTTTCTTCTTTACCGAATAACCGAGAAGAAACGGAGTAATTATCCATGAAGAACATCCCTGAACCTGACTGGGAAAAGTGAATTCAAGCCTCTTTGTCGTAAGAGCATGATATTTCAACATCGTATAAAATGACGAGGCCATGAATTCAAGCCTCTTTTCTTCACTCTTCACTTCCACCCTGTATATATATCGAGCCTTGTTGGCCTAGGTTCTTTAAATACGATCCACAATTGATGGGTCATAATGAAGTACACTTGAGGCAGTAATTTAACAAGGACACTCTTATAATAGAAGACGTTTTAAAAGCATGTGTATGTATGTATTTATATGTGAGCGTGATGTGTGTGTATATATATGGCTACGATGAATTTTGGATGTAAAATTGTTTACTTAAGCTAGCTTCTGTGTTTGATTTACATTTCAAGAAATCTAATTGGAACATTCGTACTTTCACTAACCGTGAACAGGTGGAGATCAAGCTCGAACGACACCATAAAAAAATCACAGGACACACTTTCTCTGACTTTGAATGATTAAGGTCCGAATCCCTTGATCCTTACATTTGTGCCGCTTTCTTCGACCTTAATTCATTGATTTTGTGGTGGATAGAAAAAATGATTCGGATCTAGAAATGTGAGCATAGAAGACATTAGGAAAAAAGAAAATAATGGTGGAATGATATTTTTCTCTACAACGGTGATTGTTCCAGTTTTAACCAGGAAGGCTATAGATGCTGCTAAGGTAGTAGCAGATGAGAAGGATGCATTGGTTGCCCTTGCAAAGAAAAAGTTAATGGAGGCTTTGCAGTATGTGTCCGCTGTTCACAAAAATGAAAATTTTAACGGAGTACGTGTGGATGAGTTACAGTATCCGTGGACGTGGTGTTGGTCATGCTCATGGTCGTGGCTTCGGTCGTTGTCTGGATGTAGGTTATAGTAGATGTAGCCGCGGTGTTTGGGATGATGCACGGGTAAGTACGCAATTGAAGTTCATACATTTTCTTTATGTTCTTCCGTAAAGATACCCACTTGTTTTTGTTCATGCGGTTGTTTAAAATCAAGCAATGTCATGAATGGTTGGAAGAAATGCTTGGAAACATTCATGTACATGAACAACTTTAATTACACCTCTTTTGACCAAGCACCAGGAGCCCCAGCTAGTGGAACAATAACAGATGTTGAAGCAGAAAACATAGACCAGTATGACAAAAGAGTATCTGATGATCTACAACCACCAGGGAATGTTGCACAAGGCAACAAAACCGGTCTTCCATCCATTCATTGCAGTGTTGTAGAAGGTTTATGTATAGTAGGAGAGCCCTAATTGTTTCTTTCAAGGACACATGCTCATCAATCAACAAATATTAGAGATAATGCATTAATAAACCTTCTTTATGCTACACTATTATTGGAAGCAACATTCTTTGTCTTAGAAGTAGATGGATCTAATACCCAAGCAGGACTCATGCTTGGTTGATCCTCATTATCGTAAAATATTTTATCTTCTGCTCTCATAGATTTTCTTAGAGTATAAATCAAATTTATGATCTACAACCACAATCATTATCACTTACGCATAAGCGGATTAAAGCCCACTTAATAGACAGTGAATCACTACACGAGAAATTTTATAATAATTGTTGTAGTAATGTTGTAACAAGTGAATGCATTACATTCATACATTATCTACATTATTCAAATAATTGTGTTGTGTATGAATGAACAATAGTAAGAATGGATGAACACATGTATCTTCTTAGTATAACCTTCAGATGTAAACCATGTCGTTTGGCAAATTTCTTCTGTAGTGATTCACCCTTTATGAACTGTGTTTGGATCTGTTTTTTCACTTCATATAATGAAAGTGGTCGGAGATCATAAGGTTAGAGCATAGTCTAAGTAACCTATCAAAGTATTGTCTGACTACAAGTATCAGCCAAGCATAAAAAAAAAAGAATGTTGTTTGGGGATTAGCGCTATCTGCTTCTAAGATAAAAAAAAGAATGTTGTTGGCAAAAGAAGTACAGCAAAAAAGTGTGCTTAATGTACTATTGTCAATGTTTAATTTAGACCAACTTTAGTAGAAATCAGTCTTTGTTTCTTCAGAATAAAATGAAAATGTCACTGTTTTTCAAAGTTTTTTTTCTAGCATGTCTGTATCATGCATTTCTTTTATCAACAATGTTTCGGTTTGACTCTAGTTTAGGCTCCTTGTTATCAATTAACTTAAATTGTTAAATCCATTTATAAAATCAAAACGGAATGTTGTGCACTAAATATTATACATGTTTAATATTATGGTACCCTATTTACTGTGATTCCACCCCAAAATTTGACACCCAAAAACATACTGTGATAATTGATTTTCAAAAGTTTGTTATATGTTTAGTGCCATTAGGCTTAGTCAAACTAGGTTGTGTGTTGTGTCTTGGGTCCATGACGGTAACAAATATGTGACATTTTGTTTCGGTTCTTCATGCCGGAAACAAAATTGTGTCATGAAGTTTCATATTTTTCTAAAATAAGTCTACCTGGCACTCCCAATCGAAAAAAGTGAGCGGCTTATCCGTAAGGATGAACTAGAGATGATTTACATATGTATCATGCTCCTTGAAGAAGAATGTGAAGCTGAAAAAACTTGCGGCGTTGATCCGAAGAAAATGAAAAAGCTAAAAGAGTCCATAAGCATGTGCTTTGGGTAGGCTAAAATTGAAGATATCACTTCGGATCAACTGATTGACGCATTCAATGAAATTGCTAGGATCCAAATGAATTATTGCAAGACAAAAATGTCTCAAAAATCTGATCAACTTGTTCTTGGCGTTCACTTTGAAAACCCTCAAGGTAAAGTGACTATTTTTTTTATTTATATTACGGGGTTTTGTAAATGGTCCTAATTTAATTTTATAACTGTAGTGTTTAAAAAGTGAATCACTCAACGTTTTCTATAAACAATTTTAGCATGTTCAAATGCAAGCACAATTGGAAAATTGGAGGGATAGAAAAGCACGTCGATTAATAAAACAGTCTTTGGGGCTTTCATTATTCTCTCTTGCATATGTGTACGGTTATTTTCTTCTTTACGGAACAACCAAGAAGAAACGGAGTAATTATTCAAGACGAACATCCTTGAAGCTGACCAGGAAAAATGAATTCAAGCCTCTATGTTCAAGACGAACATCGTATCAAAGCATGAGTTTATGAATTCAAGCCTCTGTCTTCACTTTTCACTTCCACCCTGGATATATATCGAGCCTTGTTGGCCTAGGTTCCTTAAATAAGATCCACAACTGATGGGTCATAATGAAGTACACATGTGTATGTATGTATTTATATGTGAGCATGTGTGTGTGTGTGTGTATATATATGTCTATGATGAATTTTGGCTATAAAACTGTTTACTTAAGCTAGCTTCTGTGTTTGATTTATGTTTCAAGAAATCTATTTGGAACATTCGTACTTTCATTAACCGTCAACAAGTGGAGATCAAGCTCGAATGACACCATAAAAAAATCACAGGACACATTTTCTCTGACTTTGAATACGTGTGGCCAGAATCCCCCGATCCATACATTTGTGATGCTTGCTTAGACCCTGATTCATTGAATTTTGTGGTGGATAGAAAAAATGATTTGTATATAGAAAATGCGGGCATAGAAGACTATAGGATAAAAGAAAATAAATGAGGAATAATTTTTTTCTCTACAATGATGGTTGTAGCAGTTTCAACGAGGAAGTCCGCTGATATTGGTAAGGTAGTAGCAAATGAGAAGGCTGCATATGTTGCCCTCACAAAGAAAAAGGTAATGGAGGCTTTGGAGTATGTGTCCGGTGTTCACAAAAATGAAAAATTGAGGGGAATACGAGTTGATGAGTTACAGTATCCGTGGACGTGGTGTTGGTCATGGTCGTGGTCGTGGCTTCGGTCGTGGTCTGGATGCAGGTTATAGTAGATGTGGCTACGGTGTTGGGGATGATGCGCGGCTAAGTACGCAATTGAAGCTCATACTTTTTCTTGATGTTCATTCGTAAAGATACCCACTTGTTTTTGTTCATGCAGTTGTTTAATTGCAAGCTTGTTTTGTCATGAAAGGTTGGAAGACATGCTTGGAAACATTCATGTACACGAACAGATTTAATTACACCACTTTTGGCCTACCATCAGGAGTCCCAGCTAGTGGAACAATAGAAGATGTTGATGAACTGTGTTTCTTGGGCTATTTATCATGAGGTTTTGATCAAGTAGGTTCACTATAAACACTTTGTCGTCTTTGATGCATGTGTCTTGATCTTCAAGTTTCTTGTTTCTTATTTGGGGGCTATAGTGTAAAACCATGACGTGGGAAATGAATCCCACCGAGCCTAGATGTGAGCCGTTGTATCAAAGAAGGCCATTGGAAATCTATAATGTATAGTCGCGAGGCAATGGAACAGAAAATAGAGATCTTTCAAACTGGACAAGTAGCAAGATAAAGCTGATAAGCTTTTTAAAAGATGAATAGCTGATATAGGAAAGCTAATAAGAATATGATAAATCTTTGTTCATGAACCAGCCAAACATCCTTCGTGACCATCCCGAAATTCTGTGTTCCATCCCTGTCTAGAGACGAATGTTGTCCTGCTTAAAAGTTCATCCGTCGATTCTAATGGATAATAAAAACTGATCATCAGTATCAATAGAACATTTGAAAAGATAAATGTAATAAACCCAAGCGGTGAATATCATAAACTCAATCTGATTATCACCTAAAAAGACCGTTTTTACATGCACTTTGAGACGACTTGCAAAGTGGAAAATAAAAAAAAATATAAGAATGTACTTCCAGTTGTATAGAGATCTGAATCTGAGAGGAAATAACAACTGATTTAACAAACCTAAGAGAAAAAACAATGGAAAAATCATATCCAGATCCATACTAAGTGATATTCCAAAAACAACGATCTTTTTACACTTGATAATCGTATGTGGAAACTCTGTATAACTTGAATCATCCTTTGCAATTTATCCAATGTACTCAAACTTTCCTCAAGTATTAGTATGAGCATATTTTTCTTAGCGATTCAAATCCACAATCTATAAAAGCAAGCACAAAATTAACAGGACTAGAAAAGTTACATAAACATGACTATCTAATTATGTTTTTTTAGGAAAAAAACTTATTATTTGGTATGCGGTGTGAGTGCAAACCTACTTAAAATTTTTAGACACTGCAAGCTTTCAATCTTCGGCCAAATCGAATAAACGGTGAGAGTTTTTTAAATCAGACAAATTTAAGTTGCATCAAAATATTCAAAGTCCAGAAGTTCTACAATCAAGCATGTCCACCCTAATGTGCAGTCCACACCAAAAAAATAAATAATTACCATGAAACTATCATAACACTGATATCTCAGCAAGAATTGATGAATGTCCACCCAAATGTCCACACAAAGACCATAATCACCTTTTTTGAGGGGTACCCCTTCACCTTATTAAGATTTCCATAAATTAGCAAAAGACTTATATTTACATTATTTTTTTCTTTTACACCTTTAGCACCTTCCGGACTTTTAGCTTGACCCCCCGACTAAACAAACAAGAGACGATCAGCATACCTTTTAAAATGAAAATAGAGCAAACAGTAGCAACTTCATCCGTCATAAACGACAACATTGTGAGTAAAGTGAAAATAGAACAAACTCAAATGGCAATAAATAATGAACTACCTATTTTAACATATCCGGCTAGAATATCTAATTCCAAAAATTTCCTTCCCGACCATCCTTCTAAAAAATACCATGAAGATTAATTATACTGACAAACCATTAGGTAATAAAATTTCGAACATTGTAATGAACTCTAGAAAGTTATCCACGGAATCAATATTAACAAATAAGCAAACGGTTGCGGGATTTCGGCAAATATTAATCACGCCAACATGAAACGAATTTTTCTTCAGCGCAAATAGAGAATTAATCATAGCTTTTCTTGTTAACATATTTGGTTGCGATCACATTCACTAGATTTTACCAAAGATTTAGTCATTAAATAATTATTATGATTTAATTTTCATAACGTGAAGCAACAAGAAATTAGTTTCCAACTTAAAATAATTTTCCTACTGGGGACCTTAATACTCATTTTACATTTTTTAAATTAAAACTAAAACTACATCATTTTAATACTCATTTTACAAAATCCAGTGGGAACATTAATACTCATTTTACATTTTTAAAATTAAAACTACATCATTTTAATACATGAGGGTGGCTGTCCCACACCCTAACCTATGTGGGTCTACCCCGGGAAGAAATAAAACTCTTTGCTCAACTAAATTATTTTATCACGTCATTCACTTTTTAATGTGTGTGATGCAAGGTGACGATGACAAATTAAGTCACCTTGATGATTTGAGCCCTAATTTAATCTAGTGATGAACACACAAGAACCCTAATGCCAAAAAGAGGAATGAGGTGGTGGATTTTTAGGTTTGCGGCTGAGTCCAAGACTGTATCTTGGATTGCCTACGTATCCTGTTAGGTTCCAGGAATCAAGCCTTACGTAGTTCCTGGAATGGGGGTATTTATAATGATCATACTTGCCTAAACCCTAAGGTTAAGTCGGCTTATGTTATTGTCATCTTTACCCTTAAATGGGCCTTGACCCTTGCCCAAGCTATCGCCGTGGGTGGGCCTGGACAGCTGGTGTGGACCCTGTCCTCGAGTCGATACTTCCGACCTGCGGTGATCGACTCTAGACTCGTTATCCCACACTGCTAGCTGGTGTGGACTCTATCCTTATGGACTTGTCATCTCACACTGCTCGGTCGTCGACAGTCGATAGTCGTAGCCTGGCTTTTATATGATGGCCTTGGCCTCGAGCCTGGGCATCGACATGGGTATACTGGAGTTATTCTATAATATGATGACCAACCGATAGACGACACGTGGAGGGAGTGAAACCCTGTATCGTCATAAGCCCCCCAGACTTGAGAGAGGCGACTTCCGTTGTCCGAGGTCGGGTCTGCCATTTGAATCGTCATCGAGTTGGGTGTTTCTTTGGGCGGGAGAAAGCCCGCCTTTTCATAACCCTAACTGCCTAGCATCCACGTGGAGCGGTTTCTAGCCCACGAAACGCTTCGAATCCCGCAAAAGACGCGTCATTGCCTTGATAACCGGCGATTTCCGGGGTTATAACCCCCATAACTCACGTCTCTTCAAATTATTTGCAAACTTTTGCTTTCATATATAAAAGGAGGGGAGATAGACGCTGCTGCAACTTGCTTGCTACTTCTTATCATCATCCCAAATTCAAAAACACCAAGTAAGATCATTTCTTTTATCTTAGCGTTCTTCGTCTTTTCTTTTGATTTTGTTCATGTCTAGTAGTAGCGCAACTGAATCAGATAGGGGTAGTGATACACCCATTCGTAGCCAATCTCCTGCACCTGTCATCTCCGATCTTCTTCTCCGGGGAGACTCCGGTGAGCCTGTAACTTCCCCTCCTCCTGTCCCTAACCAGCCTAAAAAGCTAGTAACTAGGATGGATGGAAAGGGTGCAAAAGGGTGTCTTAGTACACTTACTCCAGAAGATATTGTTGAAATCTGTGGGAAATATAGCATAATCCATCCTCCGTTTGAATCTCGACTCCCATCAGGCCTGCATCGATTCGCGGATGAGCCCCCAGAAGGGTTTTGCACTGTTTACGAAAATCAACTGGCAAGCGGACTAAG
The DNA here is from genome assembly GCA_036785695.1 of Gentiana straminea. Taxonomy (NCBI): domain Eukaryota; kingdom Viridiplantae; phylum Streptophyta; class Magnoliopsida; order Gentianales; family Gentianaceae; genus Gentiana; species Gentiana straminea. Next base: position 3,012,067 of record JAVUPR010000224.1, on the reverse strand, counting down.
GTTTCCACTCTGTCCAGCTGTTCTGGCCGTCCTTCACCATTACGAGATAAGCGTGTCTCAACTCGCCCCGAATGGCGTCAGGACTCTGATGGGGTTCATCATAGCGTGTCGAGTGGCGCAAGTCTGTTTCTCAGTACCCGTGTTCCGATTTTATTACAAGATGGTTGCCACACCTGACAAGTTGTGGTATTCCTTCCAGAGGAGAGCAAATCGCCACGAGTTCATTACGAGGGGGCCTTCTTCTCATGGGGAGTGGAAGCCTCGATTTTTCTTTGTCCGTCATGGCCTTGATAACCCCTACATCGGTCAATGGAGGTCGAGAGAGGGGAAACAAGACAAGCTTGGGAGGGAACCGGCTCCTCACGAGGCTCGACTCCTGAGTGGGCATGATTTCGAGGTGTGTACTCGAGACTTGAGTCTCTTGTATCACCTGGCTCGCTTAGAGGAAGCTGGGCCCATGCCATATGTAGGCCTGAACGTTCCTGATCACGAGAATCGTAGGATGTTTACTTATTTGCTTGTTTTTGCACACTAGTAGTTCTTTAAGTCGATAACTTGTTGTTTGTTGGTTCAAACTAACTTGTCTTTTTCTTGCATTGCAGTGGGCAAATTCTCCAGGGTCACCAACCCTCAGCGCATTCCTGAGGCGACGGTCGTAGCTGCACCACCTCTCGGGGGTCGTGGCCTCTACCGACTTGCCGGTGGCCGAGATCGCATGCCTTCCTCTTCTCGAGAGGGGGGAGTCCCTCCACCTAGAACCAACTTTGCGGCGATCGAGTCGTCTGCCGGAGCTGGAACGACCGAAGTGCCCTCGACCACCGGCGAGCTAACCGTCCGATATGGCTCTCTTCGAGATGAAGACGAAGAGGAACATATCGATCTGACCTCGAACGTTGAGGCTAATGTTGAAGAGCCGGTGGTGCAAACAAAGAAAAGACCTTCTGTTGCTGAGGTGGTAAAGGAGCAGCTTCGAGAAGCAAAGAGGAAAAAGGTTGCTGAGGCCACTGCCGAGTCAGGAATCGGTGTGGACTGGGTTTTTGATGACTACGCCGGTGTGGATGACAGAGACCTGTCTTATGTTCTGCGAAAGCTGAATCGCCTCGTAAGTCGATCCCTCTTTTTATACTTGCGTTCCTCGAGGCCCATACCCTGTTTATTTATTGACTCGTTTTTTCACTTTGTAGCATACTCTTGTTGGTCGAGAAGCTGCTCGTCGGCTGGCCAAGACCGGAGAGTCGGCGAACGAGATCAAGAAGGAGAATGGCAGATTACTCCAAGACAACATCGCAAAAGGCGCCGCACTCTCTGCTGTAGAAAAACAGTATAACGAGTTGAAGCAAGAGTCGGTCGCCAAGCTCGAGGAGTTGCAAAATAGGTTGGTGGCTGCTGAAGCGAAGCTGGCCACTACCGAGAAGGAGCTAGACCGAGTGCGAGATGAAAGGCAAGATCAGGGTCGAGAGCTGCTCAAGCTGGCTCAAGACTATGAGAAGCTGCAGCAGTGTCAGAAAGCTGCAGATGAAGAAGCTAGGAAGGCTCGTCAAGATCGAGATGCGTTACAGGCTGAACTGTATCGAGCGCAGGCGCAAGTCGAGGAGGCTAAGACTGAGGCCATCATGGAGTATCGCAAGTCATCCAACCTTGAAGATGATCTAGAAGTGATTATGCGGGCTTCGATGATGGGTGGATATACGCTGGCCGTGGATCAAATGAAGGAGGTCACTCCGAGCTTCGACATGTCGACTCTCCAGACGCCTATGTTCTATAATCCCGACTTGGAGAAGCTGTATGATCGGTACTTCGAGGAGTTTCAGCAGGGAGAGTCCCTGGCTATAAAGTATGCTCCTCCTACTTCAGCTCCTGCTTCGACTGCCGCCGATCCGACCTCTACAGAACCGACCTCTGCGAATCCTGATCCGACCCCTGAAGCTAACCCCTGATCTTTATCTTCTACACTTTAAATTTGAAACTTTGTAATGACATTCTTTTGAAAATCAACTTTGGCTGGTATCTCGACCTGGCCGCATCTTTGATTTTGTAATTTAACTTGTGTTTGCTTTCTCATTATTTTGCTTGTCTTCTCGATGCGTTATAGTCTTTCGCTTGTCGAGCCTCTGGCTCTGTTTGCTACTCGCCACTCACTTTATTCGTCGTTTTTATTATTGATATCGTGTTGCCCCCCAAGTGTATTATGAACCCTTGGTTCTTATTACACTTGAGATTGATATGCTTGCCTTAGTATTTCGCACCTTAGGCTGAGCATTTTAGTGTAAACTGTCCCTGATCTTTGGTCTTTTTCGCTTCTCGAGCTCTTTTGACCATCGACTGGGACAGGTGGCCCGACTATGCGAACCGTCCTTTGTCTAGGCCTTTTTCGCCCTCTGGGCTCGTTTGGCTTTCGACTTGGACAGGTGGCCCGACTATGCGAACCGTCCTTTGCTTAAGCCTTGTTTGCCTCTTGGGCTCGTTCGGCTTTTAGCTTGGACCTTTGGCCCGACCATGCGAACCGTCTTTATGCCTTTGCATTCGTCGCCCAATAGGCTAACTTTGCTTTGGCTTTATCGAGATGTCCGACCTGCGGATTTCTCTACTCGTATTCGATTGTTTTGCCTTTAACTTTTCTGTCACATTGGGCTTGTATCGTTTTGGCTATAAATCCTAGCAAATACAGAAAACATCTCGAGAAAGCATACTTTTATTAGAATATCATAGATTGTCACATGGACTTATTACAAGATTCAACATTAAAAATAAATAAAAGTTCATAAAAGCTTATCTCAGACATAATACTTCCTCAGATTGTTGGCATGCCAATGTCGAGGAACCGTAGTTCCATCCGCCCGACCCAGTTGATAAGACCCTTTGGGGTGGACTTTCAGAATTTGATAAGGTCCTTCCCAATTCGGGGTTAACTTTCCTGCCGCCTCTTGTCGACTTGCTTCATTCTTCCTTAGAACCAGATCTCCAACCTTGAAGTATCGATGTCTGACCCTCGAGTTGTAATACTGAGAGATCTTCTGCTTATACCTTGCCATTCTGGCTGAGGCTATCTCTCTTCGTTCCTCGACACTGTCCCTTTCCTGTCGGAGTTCGGGATCGTTAGTCTCAACATTGTATGCCAGAACTCGAGGGGAGGGAACTCCGATCTCGGCGGGAATCACCGCTTCACACCCATACACCAAAGAGAAAGGAGTCTCCCCTGTTGATGAATTAGGAGCTGTCCTATACGACCATAGGATGCTCGGAAGCTGAACTGCCCAATCTCGACCTTCTGCCTCTAATCTCTTCTTTAACCCTAGCTTGATCTGTCGGTTAGTCTGTTCGACTTGACCGTTTGCCTGGGGGTGAGCCACTGAGGTGAATCGCTGGTCGATTTGGTACTCGCTGCACCATTCTCTAACTTTTCGATCTTCAAACTGGGTACCGTTATCCGAGATCAAAGCCTTGGGAATTCCGTACCTGCATAGAATATCGACCCACAGAAATTTCTTGATGGTTGCAGCTCGGATATCGGGTAAAGCCTTAGCCTCTACCTATTTTGTAAAGTAGTCAACCGCGACGACCACGAATCTGAGATTTCCCGGAGCTCTGGGCAAAGGTCCAACAATATCGACCCCCCACTGATCAAACGGCCATGCTGACGAGATGACGTTCATATCTTGTGCTTGTTGATGAGAGATATTATCATGGATCTGACAAGCGTTGCATTTCTGGACAAGATTATTCGCATCTCGCTGCATCGACGGCCAAAAATATCCAGCTAACTTGCATTTCCGAGCTAACATCCTAGCCCCGCAAAGGGTTTCCACATACTCCTCTATGAATTTCCTCCAAGAGATATTCGCCTTCGCCGTATACGCATCTTAACCATGGATTTACAAAAGATTTCGATAGAGGATGTCGTCGAAGAACGCATATCGAGTGGACTGGAGTCGAACCTTTCTAGATTGCACCTTATCAGATGGTAGTACTCCGTCTTTTAGATAAAGGGCGATCGAGTCCATCCATGTGGCCTGCTGAGTAATCGGCTGGGCCTCTGTCTCGATGTAACTCCTATCAGTTAGTAACTCGACTAGAACCTTCTTACTTGACATGAAGTTTGAGGCCAACTTCGAGAGCGCATCGGCTCTCTTATTCTGACTTCGGGGAACCTGCTCGAATTGAACCGTTCTGAATTTTGGTATGAGGCTTTGGATAACTGCTAAGTAATTCTTCATGGTCTCTTCCTTAGCCTCATACTCCCCTTTAACATGATTGACCACTAGCTGTGAGTCGCTGTAAACTGACAAATCTTCGACACCCAGCTTCAAAGCGAGCTTTAAACCGGTAATCATAGCCTCATATTCGGCTTCGTTGTTCGTTGCTTTGAAGTCGAAGCGAAGGGCGTAAGGAAATTCCTCGCCTTTCGGGCTTACCAGAAGGAGCCCTGCTCCCGCCCCCTCCTTACTCGATGCTCCATCGACTTGAAGAGTCCATTTTTCCTCTGGCCTTTGCTTTTCTTGATCGAGTTGGACGGAGATCCCTTCAGCTAGAAAATCCGCTAAGGCCTGTGCTTTTATCGCAGTCCGAGGGACGAACTCGATATCATACTGGGCCATTTCAATCACCCATTTTGCCAATCGACCTGAGGTGTCGGGTTTTGCCAATATTTGCTTTAGTGGTTGGTCAGTAACTACCACAATGGGATGAGCTTGAAAATAGGGCCTCAACTTTCTCGAGGCATGAACAAGACATAATGCTAACTTCTCGGCTGGCGAATATCGGACCTCGGGGCCATGCAAAGCCTTGCTGACAAAGTAGATTGGCACTTGGCCATGTACCCCTTCTCGAACCAGGACCGCACTCACTGCCTCCTCGCATACTGCCAAATAAACTAACAACTTTTCCCCTTCTCGAGGAGAAGTAAGGGTAGGTAACTCTGACAAATAAGTCTTCAACTCTTCAAAGGCTGTCTGACATTCATCGTCCCAATGAAAAGGACTGGCCTTTCGGAGTATCTTGAAAAATGGTAGTGCACGCTGTGCTGATCTCGATAGAAACCTGTTAAGAGCTGCCATTCGACCCGTGAGCCTCTGTACTTCCTTGATATTTCGTGGTGCGGGCATATTCTTCAGTGTATCAATTTTATCCGGGTTAGCTCGAATCCCGTCCTTCGAAATCATGTAACCCAAGAATTTACCCGACCTGACTCCAAAAGTACACTTCTTCGGGTTTAATTTCATCTGCGTTTTTCTCAACACTTCGAAAACTTCTCGAGCATCGATTAGGTACTGGCTCATAGATCGACTCTTGATAAGTAAGTCGTCTACATAAACTTCCATGCATCTACCAATTTGCCTTGCAAATATCTTATTGATCGCCCTCTCACGTATGTTGCCCCGAAGATTCTTTAATCCGAATGGCATGGTCACATAACAGAAGGTGCCAAATTCTTGTGATAAATGCGTTTTCTCCGCGTCTCGAGGGTCCATTAGAATCTGGTGGTATCCTTTATACGCATCTAAAAAACCAAAAACTTCAAAATCGATGGTCGAGTCTACTAACCTGTCGATTTTAGGCAACGGATATGAATCTTTTGGACATGCTTTGTTCAGATCTGTGAAGTCCACACACATGCGCCAACTGCCATTGGGCTTCTTGACTAATACCGGGTTAGCTAGCCACTCTGGGTAGAATACCTCTCTCACGATCTGGGCCGCCAATAGCTTGCCGACTTCCAACTCTATAGCTTCAAGTCGATCGGACGCAAAATTCCTCTTCTTCTGTTTGACTGGCTTTTTAGCCTGGTCAATCTCAAGTTTATGAACCGCGATGTCGGTAGATAACCCCGGCATGTCGGTGGCTTTCCAGGCAAAGATGTCTCTGAACTCGATTAGAAGCTTAACCAGTAGCTCTTTTTCTTTCTCTGGGATCCAAATCCCGACCTATACGCATTGATCGTCCTCTCCTTCCCAGAGTCGGACGTTTTCAACTGCATCACTGGAGACCCAACTCTTCTCCTCTTCTTCCTCTGGAATAAGTTCCTCGACTAAAACTTGTTGAACCGCCATCTTCCCATTCATGACCACAGAGTTACAACTCCGAGCGACTTCAACATCTCCCTTAACCTCGTGGGAACCGTTCCTAGTGGGAAACTTCATGCTATTATGGAATGTTGAAACTATAGCCCGAAGGTCGAAGAGCGCTGGTCGTCCTAGGATAACATTGTACGCAGAGGGAGCCTTGACCACCACATAGTTTAATTCAAGTGTCCGTCCTTTCTCCCCGTCTCCAATGGTCGTGAGTAACTTTATCGAGCCCATGGGATGGACTGCTTGCCCTGTGAATCCGAACAGGGGAGACGCTATGGGGGCTAGATCCTTCTCTTTCAACTTCATCGCTTGAAACGCCGAGTGATATATGATGTTCACTGCACTCCCGTTATCGACACAGACTCTCGATACACGGGCTCGACTAATAACTGCCTCAATAACTAACCCTTCGCTATGACTCCTCGACTTGGGGATATCATCTCGAGGGCCATACCCGACTTCTGTCGTGAATCTGAGCTGCTTGCGCTCTCTCGAGCTACCAGCTGGCTCTTCCCTGGTCTGATCCTTATCACCCTCATCTGGACCAAAGATTGTATTGACATAGTTTACAGGTCGATTTTCTTCGTACCTGTCCCGACCAAAGTTGTCTCTGTTGTTTCCTTCCCGACCTGGGGATCGATTCCTCTGAGGTGACCGATCCCTTCGTCTCTGGACATCTCGACCTCGATTCCTGTCTTGATCGGAGTTTTTCCTCTTGAATTCTCCACGCCCCCTGGGCCCATCATATCGAGATCTGTCAACAACTTCGTCTAGCTTTCCTTCCTGAATGCAGACGTCGATATCTCTCTTCAGGTCGATACAGTCCTCTGTCGTATGACCTATGTCTTCGTGAAAATCACAATATTTGCTTGCGTTCCTCCTCTCTCGAGGTTTTTTCAACGGTGGCGGTTTCCTCGCCAAGTTTTTTGAAAGCATAATCGACAACACCTCTGATCGAGGTCGATTGAGCGGGATAAAGTCCTTATCACGTGAGGGTCCCTTCTTGCCCCCACGGTCTGAGGTGGATGTGTCGATACGGTCCCAAACCGATGGCTTACTCTCAACATCCTGCCTCTTGGACTGATTCCTGTTCGGACCTCGGGTGTCCTTCTTGGATTCCATCCAATCGGATTGGGTGTGCCTTCGCACTGCCTCTTCCCCTTGACAAAATCGATGTACCACGTTGACGCATTCGTCCATGGTATGGGGAACGTCCCTGCTCAACTTCATATATAACTTAGTATTACGCAGCCCCCTACAAACGATGTGATCAGAAGTCGGTCATCTGCGTCCTTGACCTGCATGGCCTCGAGATTAAACCTCTTCAGGTATTCCATCACTGTTTCATCTTTTTGCTGCCTCACGTTCATGAGGTGTGTGGCGCTCAGATGAAACTTCTTGTTGACTATAAACGCGTCTCGGAACTTTCGAGCGAGCATGGCGAAACTGGAGATCGACCCTGGTCGTAGCTTTGTGAACCATTCTCTTGCTCGACCTACGAGTAACGTCTCGAATGCCCGACAACGCATTGCATCGGGTGCCCCATCCAACCTCATTTGCGATAGATACCTATGGAGATGGTCCTCCGGGTCGGTGGTGCCATCATAGGGTTCTATTTTCGGTATCTTGAACCCCTTGGGTTTAGGAAAGCTTTCGATCTCCTTCGTGAAGGGAGACTCGAGCCACAACGATACTTGATTCTTTCCCAAAATTGCATTCAACTCCTCCCTGGCGCTGTCATCGTCCACTCTCTGGTGTTTTTGGTGGATCTCACGTCTCTTCCTTTCCACCGAGCTAGATGATGCGCTTACTTCGTCCCCAGGAGTCAGTTTAGGCTTGTCCACTACATCTTTCTGGCCGCCTTCCGCCATGGCTGCTTTCTGGGCGGCTTCTGCCTGCCTTCGCGCTGTAACTGCCTCGGCTATTATTCTGGACATTACCTCCAAATTTGCCCCTGCCAACTGATCTGCAAGCGCCCGATATTCTGGAGTAAGGGCTTGCTTTTCTGGTTGGTGGGTCTCCTGGACAAGATTCAAAACTGGATCTTTTTCCCCCTGTTTCTGCTGAGGATCGTGTTGAATAAGATCCAAGGCGGGATCTTCGTCTCCTTGCATATCAGGATCGATTGGTTCGTTCATCTGGGAGCTTTGATCGACTGCCTTAGATGCAGTTTTGGATGCGGTTTTCTTGGGAGGCATCGTGTTTTTGCGTATTCTATCAATAGAAGGCCCTCCTTCTAGCGCCAATGACGATGACAAATTAAGTCACCTTGATGATTTGAGCCCTAATTTAATCTAGTGATGAACACACAAGAACCCTAATGCCAAAAAGAGGAATGAGGTGGTGGATTTTTAGGTTTGCGGCTGAGTCCAAGACTGTATCTTGGATTGCCTACGTATCCTGTTAGGTTCCAGGAATCAAGCCTTACGTAGTTCCTGGAATGGGGGTATTTATAATGATCATACTTGCCTAAACCCTAAGGTTAAGTCGGCTTATGTTATTGTCATCTTTACCCTTAAATGGGCCTTGACCCTTGCCCAAGCTATCGCCGTGGGTGGGCCTGGACAGCTGGTGTGGACCCTGTCCTCGAGTCGATACTTCCGACCTGCGGTGATCGACTCTAGACTCGTTATCCCACACTGCTAGCTGGTGTGGACTCTATCCTTATGGACTTGTCATCTCACACTGCTCGGTCGTCGACAGTCGATAGTCGTAGCCTGGCTTTTATATGATGGCCTTGGCCTCGAGCCTGGGCATCGACATGGGTATACTGGAGTTATTCTATAATATGATGACCAACCGATAGACGACACGTGGAGGGAGTGAAACCCTGTATCGTCACAAGGGCAGCCCCTTCATAGTTCTAGACCCAACTATTCAAGGTCATTGTATTTGAAGACAAGGATTTTCTAATACAGATCTTATGTTTTATTTTTTGAACTGCAATGCAGATCTTAATTTTATGCTTATGTTTTCACAGAAATTCCAAATGTCCTCATGTTTTCACAAAAATAAACAATCAATTTTAATAAAATTGAAATCTTAGACAAACAAGCCAAAAAGAGATGATGTATGCTGAAAATGCCTTTACAAATTCGATGCATCGAATTCCTATAACAACTTCAAACTAATCAAAAGACAATTAAAATATATAAATAAAAAAAGAAGCTTGAAAGCTATGCATCACCGATCTCATTTTTCTCAGTCCGCTAGGCGTCAGTTTGGTAGATCATCATCAAATCAATTTTAAAAAAATAAAAAATCACTCACACGGATATCTTATTTTAATCAAGCTGCTACGTATCCGGCTTGTGAAAGAGGAGAGGGTTTCTGAGAAAAAATTAGAGGAAAAAAAAGACACTTTTTTGAATTATTTAAAGTAACAGGACACTAAAATATTTTTTTATGGGGATAAAGTCAATTTCTATAATATTTATAGTTTTAAGGACAAAAAAAAAAAACAAAACAACACACGCGCTGATGCTGCCTACACTGTTTTGAAATCCTTATTTTCAACCACTCATATCTTTTGATCATGATTTCTAAACGTGATGAAACTTTCACCAATTTTTTATTTTTTTTCATTCTCTTCATTTCGAGACTTGGTTCGATATCATTACATCATTTTTCGTGACATTCACTTTCAAATCCACTCAGTGAATCTCTCATGTGAATCCCAAAATACAGTGAATTTCGAAAAAGAGCGAATTTGGTATATGGACTTTTGGAAATTACGTCAGAATATGGTGGATGTGGTATCAAAATAAAAGGAATGAAAAAATAAAAAAAAATTGGTGAAAGAATTTTTAAGTTTTGAGTTGTAGATTGAAAGTTATACAAGTGTTTAAAAACGATGGATAAGAGAAAAAAAAATGCTGTATTTTTTTTATGCATCCAAATTTTTTTATAAATATTTATGTACTTTATGCAAAAGTTTTGAATAACCGTCATATTCACTAACTTAGAATATATTTTTGTCTTTCTCCCTAGATCCCAAAGGCTGGGGTTGATTTTTCTCAAGAGTGGTGTGGTGATTTTGTTTGTTTTGTTATCAAGTGTCGTGTATTTAAGATTAAGAAAAATAAAAATCATATTTTTTTGCATTAAAATGTCTAACTCCTCCCAAAAAAAAAATTTAATGGTACAAATATATTAGTACTTAATGGACACATAAAAACACGTTGTTTATTGTAATCATCAATGTATTCATATCATTGTCATTAACGATTTTACATAATAAGTATTATTCATAAAAAAAATATCTATAATATAGAGTATGAATAATACTTAATAATAAGTTTTATTTTTGGAGAGTTTTTGTTTCACGTTTAGTAGTTGGTTTCATTTCCTTAGTCAAAGAGAAACAGAGTGTGTTAAATCAATAAATAGATTCCATAACAGATTAAGACCACTAGTTTGTTTCTTTTTCTTTTTTCAACATCAGTCATTCAAACATTAAGTTAGAAGATTTTTAGAACTTTCACACTTTTCCACATAAATTCCTACACATCAATAAACTTCATAAGTATTATTTCTTTTTTAGAAATTATTTAATTGTCTATATTTTCATTTGTCGAAGTTGAGGGAAATCAAATGTAAGCATTTGGAACGTGAATTCACCTGATAGATTAGCATATACTACGTGAGGCTTCGAGATCTTCGGATTAACAATGATAGGGTATTACATGCGATCTTAAAAACAAAGAATATGAATAAACAAAGATTATGGTTAAAAAACATGAATATTTTGAGGCATGTATCAAAAGATGTGGTTGTTTTTCTCTTAAAGAAAACATGTGAATAATTAAATAATTTTAATGATGTAGTACACTAAAACTATGATAATTTTTTTAACAAACGTACCTTGAATAAGGACCTTATAAATGGAGTATGAATTACCAACAAGGTATCGACCTAACATGGAGGGGGTGTTTCCATAGAAATAGGTTAATGCATCCACTGACGGACGCAGGATCTCAGAGAAGGGGGACAATGAACTTCTTAAATGCTAATAAAAAAATTAAGGGGGGACAAACTATATGCACAATACATATATTAGTATTTTGTTTTCGGATCATAGGGGCCAGTTTGCCCCCTAGTTGTATGTATGTCCGCCACTGAATGCATCTAAATTTTAGTAAGTAACTAAGTAGTATATACGCTGAGAACAACGGGTATTCCCTGAGAACAAAGTTTGTGTCCAAAGGTGAAAAAATCCTTAGGTTATAGAGTTCGTTCCTTTTCGTAACTCACAGAAGAGCTAATAATACTACTCTCTATTTTATATGTTCATTCAATAGCATACAAGCAAAAACTACACCAAGATTTGCTTGCGAACACGTGACATAAGAAAAACTACACCAATATTTGCTTGACAATACATAATTTATTCGACTTTGGTTTTACTTAGTGAATAAATTTCAGTTAAGGTATGTAATTGTAACTATTGTTAAATATTATGCGTGTTCTTGACATCAACCAGGGTTCAAATTACCATCTCCTCCTGCAGTAAAATTAAAATCCTCGTCCCTCCTAAAAAAAAAAACAATTTTTTTTAAATTAGAAAAAATATATGCAGTTGAATTAAAATTAATTGATATTCAACATGTATTTAAAAGAACGCACATTATTATTCTTTTTTTCACTTGAAATGGTAAATGTAAAAAGTCTTTAGCAAGAGTATAAAAAGTTAAACACAATAAAAGGTAACAATCGCATCTTTGACCGCGTGGGACACATTAGAAACAATGGGCGAATAACAACAGGTCATAACATAAAAAGGAGAGGGTAGAATAGGAAATGTGCTATGACTAGGGCATTATAACGTTGGAAAGAGCGCCGCCCTACTATTTGACACACGTACCGATTTCATGTCAATGACGTCATAAACTAAATTTTTTTTACAAACTAAAGAGCAGAAAACACAAAATGAAAGGGGGTTTCAATGAAATTATCATTTGCGTGTAATAAAATATTTTTTTCTGCAAAATATATTGCAAAAAAAACAATCTTGGAGTCATAAGAATTAACATTATTAACTCATAATAATAAATTGTCATGAATCTAACAAATATAATGAAAAAATAAAGTGATAACAATGAGTGCTTTTTGGTCATAAAAAAACCCACAAAATCGCCGTTATCTGTCAATTCACTTTTTGTCTAAAATCATTCTCTCTTAAAGTGGTAGAAAAGACTGACAACAACACGAGCAAATGAGACACTGGTTGCAGTTGAATTGTTATTGTTTTGGAGACACTTCGACAACAACCGGACATCTCCTTGTAGGTATGTGTATGGATTTTATTTTATTATTTTTTTAGGCTGATCCACCAACTTGACAATCAATCATTTAATCAAATCACCTGCAACCTTGCTGTTGTAGTTGTTGTTGTTGTTTTGGAATTTAATAAGTTATCACGATTGTTTGAAACTTTTAGAATAATTGGTCTCTCCATGATTTCAGTTTGAGTAAAATGATTTTTCTTTCTTATTCTTTCAATGAAAACCCACCAGGACATTGAATAATTCATGACCCATGATAAAAAGGATGTTTTAAATTTCTTTCTACGTGTATGTGTATTAGAAAAACCTTGTCTTCAGATTCTATGATCTTGAAAGTTATGACAGCTTGCTATTAAAACAATGATGTGGTTGCCCTTGCATCACAAATATTAATCAATGTATGAGAGCATGGTCAATGATAGACGTCTTGTAATAATGGCCCTCAATAATTAATATATAATCCCTTAAAAAATTAATATATCAATATTGCTATGATGACAATAATTCAATTGAGAGACGAGTTGTATTCTGTGTTGCTTCACGTTAATAAATTTATATCCTAATGATTGATTGTCTAAATCTTTAGAAAGATCCACTAGAAGAGAATGCAACCTAATTTGTTACAAGAAAACATACACGGATTCTCTATTTGTTTTGAAGAATAGTAAGTTTCACGTTTGTGCAATAAATAATTGCCAACGGAAAATCCCCCAATTGTTTGCTCATTTAATATTATTACCACTCGAGGACTTCAGCTACATTTAACTAACAACATTGTAGTGTATGATGAGTGAAGTTGCTAGAGTTGGCTCTATTTTCATTTTTTTTGACATACTGTTTCTCTAGTTTCTTTGGTCAAGGGTGAAGTTCATAGTTCGGAAAGGAAGGGGTTTTTTATGTGTGAGCGCGCGCGTGTGTGTATGTGTGTGTGTGTGCTATATGTGGACATTTATCCACTTTTGTTGAGATATCATTGTCATGATATTTCATGTTCATGATTTATTTGCTTTTCTGTGTTATACGTCTAATTCACTTTTTACTTAATAATTTCATTATTTGTTAGATGATAAGTATTTAGTTTTGGGTATGGGTTTACCTCACGTTCAAATACCAACAACGTGCTAGAAATATTTACTAGAAAATATATATATAAGGCTAAATACGCATCATGGTTTGTATGCGATTCAGTTTAATGTTGTTTGTTTGTTTGGTTTTTTTTTAATGAAGACAAGTGAATGTCAGCGCGCTTGCATTTTTATATTTGGCTGATTTCTAAATCTCTCTCACAGAATATTGTGTTTGGCACTGTCCTAAAAATTTGGCATGCTTGTGCTTTTTCAGATTGCGAAACTGAGGAAACATTGAGTACATTGGATAGATTGCAAAGGATGATTCTAGCTATACAGTGTTTGCAAAGACTTTTTTCATTTGTGGAAAGATCGTTGATCATGACATATCAATTTGTAGGTATATTTCATTGTTTTTATTTTCCTTTTCTATGATGTTACTTTCGATTGGTATTTTAAGAATTACTGCATGTCTTATTGACGGTCTATGTACAATATTCAGGCATAGTGTCTTGGGTGAGTTTAATGAGAACTTATGAAAGGAATACCGGAGGCTTTGCTTGCAATGCCAGTAAGAATACTAAATCTTGGCACATACGACATTATAATATTTGATGACTAGCTCACTAAAAACAGGTTTCTTCGGCCTACACCTATAGAAACTACTCTCGTTGTACTTTTTAATTCTTTCATTTATTAATTATTTTAGATGGATAGATAATGAGCATAGGAAAATGTTTTATATTGTTCTTGTTCAATTTTTTTAGCAGATGTAACACAAATAATTTTTTCTTCAGGAAACAAAGTCTTTTCTTTCGGTAGCCCTTCTGTTGAATCTGTCCTTGATAGATTCAAAAACTCTATCGAAAAGCATCTACCTTGCACCCCCATCGAGAAAAGTGAGCAGGTTATCCGTAAGGACGAACTAGAGATGATTTACATACGTGTCATGCTCCTTGAAGAAGAATGTGAAGCTGAAAAAACATGCGGCGTTGATCTGAAGAAAATGAAAAAGCTGGAAGAGTCCATACGCATGTGCATTGGGGAGGCTAAAATTGAAGATCTCAGTTTGGATTACTAATTGAGGCATTCAATGAACTTGCTAGGATCCAAATGAATTATTGCAAGACTCAAAAATCTGATCAACTTGATCTTGGCGTTCACTTTGAAAACCCTCAAGGTATAGTGACTATTTTTTTTTTTATATTTATTTTATGGGGTTTAGTAAATGATCATAGTTTAATTTTATCTCTGTAGCCTTTGAAAAGTTAATCATGCAACGTTTTCTATAAACAATTTTAGCATGTTCAAATGCAAGCAAAATTGGAAAATTGGAGGTATAGATAAGCACGCCGATTAAAAAAACAGTCTTTGGGGCTTTCATTATTCTCTCTTGCATACGTGTACGTTTATTTTCTTCTTTACGGAACAACCGAGAAGAAACGGAGTAATTATTCATGAAGAACATCCCTGAACCTGACTCATAAAAGTGAATTCAAGCCTCTTTGTCGTAAGAGCATGATATTTCAACATCGTAAAAATGCACGAGGTCATGAATTCAAGCCTCTTTGTCTTCACTCTTCACTTCCACCCTAGATATATATCGAGCCTTGTTGGCCTAGGTTCTTTACATATGATCCACAATTGATGGGTCATAATGAAGTACACTTGATGTAGAAATTTAACAAGGACACTCTTATAATAGAAGACGTTTTAAAAGCATGTGTATGTATGTATTTATATGTGAGCGTGATGTGTGTGTATATATATGGCTACGATGAATTTTGGCTGTAAAACTGCTTACATAAGCTAGCTTATGTGTTTGATTTACGTTTCAAGAGATCTAATTGGAACATTCGTACTTTCATTAACCGTGAACAGGTGGAGATCAAGCTCGAACGACACCATAAAAAAATCATAGGACACTTTCTCTGACTTTGAATGCTTGAGGCCTGAATCCCTTGATCCTTACATTTGTGCCACTTTTTTCGACCTTAATTCATTGATTTTTGTGGGGGATAGAAAAAATGATTCGGATCTAGAAAATGTGGGCATAGAAGACTATAGGAAAAAAGAAAAGAAGGGAGGAATGATTTTTTTCTCTGCAACGATGATTGTTGCAGTTTTAACCAGGAAGGATGTTGATGCTGCTAAGGTAGTAGCAGATGAGAAGGATGCATTGGTTTCCCTCGCAAAGAAAAAGTTAATGGAGGCTTTGTTGTATGTGTCCGGTGTTCACAAAAATGAAAATTTTATAGGATTACGTGTGGATGACTTATAGTATCCGTGGACGTGGTGTTGGTCATGCTCGTGGTCGTGGCTTCGGTCGTCGTCTGGATGCATGTTATAGTAGATTTTGCCGCAGTGTTGGGGATGATGCGTGAGTAAGTACTCAATTGAAGCTCATACTTTTCTTGATGTTTATCCGAAAAGATACCCACTTGTTTTTGTTGATGCGGTTGTTTAAATTCACGCAATGTCATTAAGGGTTGGAAGAAATGGTTGGAAACAATAACAGATGTTGAAGCAAAAAACATAGACCGGTATGACAAAAGAGTATCTGATGATCTACGACCACCAGAGAATGTCGTACAAGGCAACAAAACCGGTCTTCCATCCATTCTTCGCAATGTTGTAGAAGGTTTATGTATTGTAGGAGAGCCCCAATTGTTTCTTGCAAGGACACATGCTCATCAATCAACAAATATTAGCGATAATGCATTAATAAAGCTTCTTTATGCTGCACTATTCTTGGAAGCAACATTCTTTGTCTTAGAAGTAGATGGATCTAACACCCAAGCATGACTCATGCTTGGTTGATCCTCATTATCGTAAAATATTTTATCTTCTACTCTAATAGAGTTTCTTAGAGTATAAATTAAATCAATGATCTACAACCACCATCATTATCACTTACGCATAAGCAGATTAAAGCCCACTTTATATACGGTGAATCACTACACGAGAAATTTATAATAATTGTTGTAGTAATGTTGTAACAAGTGAATGCATTACATTCATACATTATCTAACATTATTCAAATAATTGTGTTGTGTGTGAATGAGCGATAGTAAAAATGGATGAACACATGCATCTTCTTAGTTTAACCTTCAGACGTAAACTATGTCGTTTGGCAAATTTCTTCTGTAGTGATTCATCCTTTATGAACTGTGTTTTGATCTGTTTTTGCACTTCATATAATGAGAGTGGTCGGAGATCATAAGGTTAGAACATAGTCTAAGTAGCCTATCAAAGTATTGTTTGAGTACAAGTATCAGCCAAGCGTGAGTCATGTTTGGGGATTAGTGCTATCTGCTTCTAAGATAGAAAAAAAGAATGTTGTTGCCAAAAGAAGTACAGTAAGAAAGTGTGCTTAATGTAGTATTGTCAATGTTTAATTTAGACCAACTTTAATAGAAACCAGTCTTTGTTTGTTGTGAATATCGTGAAAATGTCACTGTTTTTCAAAGTTCTTTTTTCTAGCATGTCAGTATCATGCATTTCTTTTATCAACAATGTTTCGGTTTGATACTAGTTTAGGCTCCATGTTATCAACTAACTTAAATTGTTCAAGCCATTTATAAAATTAAAACCGAATGTGGTGCACTAAATATTATACATGTTTAATATTATGGTACCCTGTTTACTGTGATTCCACCCCGAAATTTGACACACAAAAACATACTGTGATAATTGATTTTCAGAAGTTGATTATATATTTAGTGCCTTAGGCCTAGTCAAAATAGGTTGTGTGTTGTGTCTTGGGTCCATGACGGTAACAAATATGTGACATTTTGTTTCGGTTATTCATGCAGGTAACAAAATTGTGTCATGAAGTTTATAATTTTATAAAATAAGTCTACCTGGCACTCCCATCGAAAAAAGTGAGCAGCTTATCCGTAAGGATGAATTAGAGATGATTTACATATGTATCATGCTCCTTGAAGAAGAATGTGAAGTTGAAAAAACATGCGGCGTTGATCTGAAGAAAATGAAAAAGCTAAAAGAGTCCATAAGCATGTGCTTTGGGAAGGCTAAAATGGAAGATCTCAGTTTGGATCAACGAATTGAGGCATTCAATGAAATTGCTAGGATCCTAATGAATTATTGAAAGACAAAAATGTCTCAAAAATCTGATCAACTTGATCTTCACGTTCACTTTGAAAACCCTCAAGGTAAAGGGACTATTTTTTTTATTATTATGGTGTTTTGTAATGGTCCTAATTTAATTTTATCTCTGTAGCCATTGAAAAGTGAATCCCTCAACGTTTTGTATAAACAATTTTAGCATGTTCCAATGCAAACAAAATTGGAAAATTGGAGGGTTAGAAAAGCACGCCGATTAAAAAAAAACAGTCTTTGGGACTTTCATTATTCTCTCTTGCATATGTGTACGGTTATTTTCTTCTTTACGGAACAACCGAGAAGAAACGGAGTAATTATTCATGAAGAACATCCTTGAATTCGAAGCTGACCATGAAAAATGAATTCAAGCCTCTTTTTCGTAAGAGCTTGATATTTCAACATCGTGTCAAGCATAAGGTCATGAATTCAAGCCTCTTTGTCTTCACTTTTCACTTCTACCCTGGATATATATCGAGACTTGTTGGCCTAGGTTCTTTAAATAAGATCCACAATTGATGGGTCATAATGAAGTACACATGTGTATGTATGTATTTATACGTGAGCATGTGTGTGTGCGTATATATGGCTATGATGAATTTTGGCTGTAAAACTGTGTAATGGTGACTAAAACTATGCTACCGAGTTCAGTCTACTGAATGTGGAATTCAGCAGAGTCTGTGGAAACTGTTGTGGTCAGCAGAGCATGAAGCATCTCCTGAATCTGGTGTTCGTTTGGGGTAGCAGCAGAGTTGGTCAGTCTGTCGGAGCTGTGTCTACTGGTACAGGGTATCAGCAGAGTAAAGTCTACTGGAAGTCGGCTGGTTCATAGCAGACTGAAGGAACACATCTGCATGGTTTTCTATTTCGGTGAAGTTACTTTTGGGGTATTTCAGTCATTTACTGGGTTGACTGATTAGTCAGTTAGGGTTGGATTCCCTAGGCTATAAATACTATCTGTATTAATTGTAACATGATTTAACTTTCTGTTGATAATACAGTATCCTCGTTTGTCCGTGGAGTAGTCGGCACATTGCCAGAAACCACGTTAAATCTGTGTTATTCTTGTTTCTAAGTCTATTTGCTTGTTTATCTTTTATCTTTACTCACAATCACCACCACTTCATGATTGGTCTGTCATAACAAACTGGTATCAAAGCGTCCAGGTTCATCAAGAAATCTGTTTATCTGTTTTAAGCAAGGTAGATTGGCACCAAGGTTATAATTGATGCTAGGGTTTAGGATCTATGCAAGCTTTTCTGGTGAGAAAGATGTCTGCTTTAAATGTTAAGATTGCCAAGTTTACTGAAAAGAAGAGCTTTAGTCTATGGCAGATCAAGATGTGTGCTTTGTTGAAGCAGGGATTATGGGGTCCCTTTTATAAATCAACAGAAGGAGTGCTGTTGAGAGAGCCAGTCGGGAGGAGAAAGCACACTCAACAATTATGTTGTTCTTGTCAGATGATATTATCATAGAGGTTGCTGAGGAGGACACTGCTGAGAAGTTGTGGGCCAAACTTGAGAGTCTGTATATGACTAAGTCCCTAACCAACAAGTTGTTATTGAAACATCGTCTGTTTATTTTATGGATGCATGAGGGTACTCAGCTAGGGGATCATCTACACCAGCTGAACACAATATTGCTTGATTTAAGGAATATTGATGTGAAGATTGAAGATGAGGATGCTACATTGATTCTACTTGTATCATTGCCTGCATCATATGAGAATTTTATGTAGTCCTTTATTGTTGGGAAGGACTCGGTATCATTGGAGGATGTAAGTTCATCACTCCATGCTCGAGAGTTACGCCATAAGGCATCTAGTTCTAGAACAGATAGTCAGTTTGCTGGATTGGTGGCCAGTGAAGTCAGCAGGGGGCCAGGAAATTCTAGAAAGAAGAAATTCAAGAAGAATTCCAACGGTCCGAAAGCTAAGGATATCTATAATTACTGCAAGGAGCAGGGACATTAGAAAAATGAATGTTCAAAAAGGGAGAAGCAGCAGGGTACAGCTGCTTTGGCAGAACATGACACCAACTCTGAAGAAGATCTGGCCTTAGCAGTTTCAGAGTCAGTAGGGCACAGAGATGTGTGGATTCTGGACATTGGGGCATCTTATCATGTGTGTCCAAATAGGTAGTGGTTTTCAACTTATCAGAAGGTGGATGGAGGCCATATTGATATGGCTAATAGCAAGGTCTGCAAAATAGTTGGAATTGGATCAATCCAACTTAGGACACAAGATTGTAAATTCTGAACACTGAATGAAGTTGGACATGTTCCACAAATGACCAATAATTTGATATCACTTAGTCTACTAGACATCAAAGGGTTCATGTTCAGGGGTGAAGGTGGAGTGGTGAATGTCTATAAAGGTTTAAGTGTGATTCTGAAGGGTATCAGGCAGGGGAGTCGTTGGGTGGTCACAGGTATTTTGTGTCTTTTATAGATGATTATTCAAGGATCATTTGGGTAATTATGATGAAGCACAAGAGTGAAGCATTCAAGAAGTTCAAGCAGTGGAAGGCTTTGGTTGAATATCAGACAAGGAAGAAGATCAATAGACTTAGAAATCATAATGGACTATAATTCTGTTGGTCTGAGTGTGATGAATTTTGCAAGAATAAAGGCATTGCTAGGCACCATACTGTCAGAGATACTCCACAACAGAATGGTGTTGCAGAATGAATGAATCAAACTCTTCTGGAGAGGGCAAGGTGCATGCTCTCTAATTCTGGTCTAGCAAGGAGATTTTGGGTAGAGGCTATCAGTACTGGGATCGAACTTAAAACACCACTTGAAGTTTGGTCAGGAAGGTCAGCAGACTACTCTAGACTTAGGGTTTTTGTAAGCACTATCTATTATCATATCAGTGAGGGTAAATTGGAGCCAAGGTCCAAGAAGGGTGTGTTTGTTGGATATGGAGACGGAGTTAAGGGGTATAGAATCTGGTCATCAGCTGAAAATAGGGTTATACTTGGTAGAATTGTAGTCTTTGATGAAAATTCCATGCTTAACTCATCTGTGAGAGCCACATCTGAATCTAAAATTGGATCTGAGATTGAAAAGGTTGACAAACAGGTGGAGCTTCAAGTAGAGTCTCCTGAATCAAAAGACTCGGCAGCGGATGGTCAACAATAAGCGATCCAGAGCTGGATCCAAACCAGTCTGCTGAACAAGGATCAGCAGACACTCAAACAGCTGATGTTGGTCAGCAGGGTATAGCTCTCAGTAGATCTTGGAGGACCAATATCAAACCTCAAAGAGGTTATGGGTTTGAGAAGGATATGGTTGGATATGCACTACAGGTAGCTGAAGAAGTCGATGGTTTTGAGCCTAACACTTATAAGGAAGCTGTGACTTGTTCTGAGGCATCCCAATGGCTTGCTGCACTGGGAGAAGAAATGGAGTCACTTCAGAAGAATGAGACTTAGGATTTGGTCAAACAACCACAGGATAGAAGGGTGGTCAGCTGCAAATGGATATTCAAGAAAAAGGAAGGAACGACATCTGCTGAGGATATCAGATATAAGGCATGTTTGGTTGCTAGGGGTTCAGTCAGAAAGAGGGGGTAGACTATGTAGAGATATTTTCTCCAGTGGTTAGACATACTTCCATCAGGGTGCTGTTAGCAATAGTGGCACATCAGAATCTTGAACTTGAGCAATTGGATGTGAAGACAGACTTTCTACATGGAGATGTAGATAAGGAAATTTATATGACTCAGCCAGAGGATTTCCAAGTTCCTGGCAAAGATGGATATGTTTGCAAGTTGAAGAAGTCCTTATATGGACTTAAGCCGGCCCGAAGGCAGTGGTATAAGAAGTTTGACAGATATATGATTCAGCAAGGTTATAGCAGGAGTCCATATGATTGCTGTGTGTATCACAACAAGTTGAAGGATGGCTCAATCATCTATCCGGTGTTGTATGTAGATAATATGCTGATAGCTGCTGGAAACAAGTCTGATATTCAAGATCTGAAGAGTCTGCTCAAGGCTAAATTTGAGATGAAGGATTTGGGGAATGCAAATAAAATTTTGGGGATGTAGATCTATAGACATGGGAAGAAGAGGAAGCTGTTCTTGTCTCAGCAGGGGTATATTGATAAGATATTATCCAAGTTTGGCATGTCAGTAGCCAAACCTATAGATACTCTTATGGCACCAAATCTACATATGTCTACTGTGTTTTCTCCACAGTCAGCCGACGAGGAAGAATACATGTCAAGAGTTCCATATGCTAGTGCAGTGGGCAGTTTAATGTATGCCATGGTCTGTACTAGGCCTGATTTGGCTCAGGTAGTTAGTGTTGTCAACAGGTTTATGGCTCAACCAGGAAAGAAACACTAGAAAGTAGTAAAAAGGATATTCAGGTACCTTAGGGGTACATCAGATATTGGACTCATTTATGGTGATGGTACTCAAGGTTTTGTCACGGGTACTGTGATTCTGATTATGCGGCTGATGTGGACAGCAGGGGAGGTCTATGACTGGGTATGTGTTTACTTTAGGTGGTTCTGTGGTAAGTTGGAAGACAACTTTACAGGGTACAGTGACTTTATCTACTACTGAAGCAGAATACATGGCACTGACAGAAGTACCAAAGGAGGCAATCTGGTTAAAGGGGCTAGTCAATGATGTGAGACTGCATCAAGATCAAGCCAGGGTGTATTGTGACAGTCTTAGTGCAATATGTTTGGCTAAGGATCAGGTTCATCATGAGAGAACCAAGCACATTGATGTTAGGTATCATTTACTGAGAAATGAAAGGAGGGTTAAAGTGGAAAAGATCGGCACTGATGTCAATCCTGCTGATATGTTCAGTAAACCGTTCCAAGGGGCAAGTTTCAATTGTGTCTGGACTTGCTGCATATCCAAAGCTGTTAATCTGAATCTAGGAATACTTAGCTGATCTTGAGGGTTTGCTGAAATATTAAAATCTGAAGACAAAGAGGTATCTGTCACTTGGTTGTGCATCTGGTTTATTTGCATGGAATTGAAGTCAATGTGGAGATTTCTAATGGTGAATTAAACTATGCTACTGAGTTTTGTCTGCTAAAGTGGTAGTCGGCAGAGTGTGGGGTAACTGTGGTGGTCAGCAGAGCATGAAGCATCTATTGAATCTGGTGTTCGTCTGGGATAGTAGCAAAGTTGATCAGTCTGCTGGTATAGGGCACCAACAGAGTAAAGTCTGCGGGTCCATAGAAAACTTAAGGAACACATCTACACGGTTTCCTATTTCGGTGAAGTTACTTCTGGGGTATTTCAGTCATTTACTGGGTTGATTGATTAGTCGGTTAGATTTGGATTCCCAAAGCTATAAATACCATCTATATATTGTAACATGATGTAACTTTCTATTGATAATAAAATATCCTCGTTTGTCCGTGGAGTAGTCGGCACATTGCCGGAAACCACGTTAAATCTGTGTTCTTCTTGTTTCTATGTTTGTTTGCTTGTTTATATTTTATAATTACTCACAATCACCATCACTTCTTGATCGGTCCATCATAACAAACTGTTTACTTAAGATAGCTTATGTGTCTGATTTATGTTTAATAAATCTATTTGGAACATTCGTACTTTCATTAACCGTCAACAAGTGGAGATCAAGCTCGAATGACACCATGAAAAAATCACAGGACACACTTTCTCTGACTTTGAATGCGTGTGGCCTAAATCCCCTGATCCATACATTTGTGCCGCTTGCTTCGACCTTAATTCATTGAATTTTGTGGTGGATAGAAAATATGATTCGTATATAGAAAATGCGGGCATATAAGACCATAGGAAAAAAGAAAAGAATGGAGGAATAATTTTTTTTCTCTACAATGATGGTTGTTGCAGTTTTAACGAGGAAGTCTGCTGATGCTGCTAAGGTAGTAGCAGATGAGAAGGCTGCATATATTGCCCTCACAAAGAAAAAGGTAATGGAGGCTTTGGATTATGTGTCCGGTGTTCACAAAAACTAAAATTTTAGGGGAATACGAGTGGATGAGTTACAGTAGCCGTGGACGTGGTGTTGGTCATGGTCGTGGTCGTGGCTTCGGTCGTGGTCTGGATGCAGGTTATAGTAGATGTGGCTGCGGTGTTGGGGATGATGGGAGGGTAAGTACGCAATTGAAGTTCATACTTTTTCTTGATGTTCATACTTAAAGATACCCACTTGTTTTTGTTCATGCAGTTGTTTAATTGCAAGCAATGTTATGAATGGTTGGAAGACATGCTTGGAAATATTCATGTACATGACCCGCTTTAATTGCACCTCTTTTGGCCTACCATCAGGAGTCCCAGCTAGTGGAACAATTGAAGATGTTGAAGCAGAAACATAGACCGGTATGACAAAAGAGTATCTGATGATCTACGACCACCAGTGAATGTCGCACAAGGCAACAAAACCGGTCTTCCATCCATTCGTCGCAATGTTGTAGAAGGTTTATGTATAGTAGGAGAGCCCCAATTGTTTCTTGTAAGGACACATGCTCATAAATCAACAATGCATAGCGATAATGCATTATTAAAACTTCTTCATGCTGCACTATTCTTGGAAGCAACATTCTTTGTATTAGAAGTAGTTGGCTCTAATACCCAAGCATGACTCACACTTGGTTGATCCTCATTATCGTAAAATATTTTATCTTCTACTCTAATTGAGTTTCTTAGAGTATACATCAAATTTTTGATCTACAACCACCATCATTATCGCTTATGCATAGGCGGAGTAAAACCCACTTTATAGACGGTGAATCACTACACGAGAAATTTTATAATAATTGTTGTAGTAATGCTGTAACAAGTGAATGCATTACATTCATACATTATCTAACATTATTCAAATAATTTTGTTTTGTATGAATGATTGATACTGAGAATGGATGAACACATGCATCTTCGTGGTATAACCTTCAGACGCAAACCATGTCGTTTGCCAAATTTCTTATGTAGTGATTCACCCTAACTGTGTTTTGATCTGTTTTTGCACTGCATATAATGATAATGGTCAGAGATCATAAGGTTAGAACATAGTCTAAGAAACATATGAAAGTATTGTCTGAGTACAAGTATCAGCCCAGCGTGAGTCCTGTTTGGGCATTAGCGTTATCTGCTTCTAAGATAAAGAAGAAAAAAGAATGTTGTTGTCAAAAGAAGTACAATAAGAAAGTGTGCTTAATGTATTATTGTCAATGTTTAATTTAGGCCAACTTTAAAAGAAACCAGTCTTTGTTTGTTCGGAATTTCATGAAACTGTCATTCTTTTTCAAAGTTTTTTTCTAGCATGTCAGTATCATGCATTTCTTTTATCAACAATGTTTCGGTTTGAGTCTAGTTTAGGCTCCATGTTATCAACTAACATAAATTGTTCAATCCATTTATAAAATTAAAACGGAATGTCGTGCACTACATATTATACATGTTTATTATTATGGTACCATATTTACTTTGATTCCACCCCGAAATTTGACACACAAAAACGTACAGTGATAATTGATTTTTAGAAGTTGGTTATTGGTTTAGTGCCATTAGGCTTAGTCAATATAGGTTGTGTGTTGTGTCTTGGGTCTATGATGGTGACAAATATGTGTCATTTTGTTTCGGTTCCTCATGCCGGTAACAAAATTGTGTCATTTTTCTAAAATAAGTCTACCTTGCACTCCCATCGAAAAAAGTGAGCGGGTTATCCGGAAGGATGAACTAGAGATGATTTACATACGTATCATACTTCTTGACGAAGAATGTGAAGTTGAAAAAACTTGCGGCGTTGATCTGAAGAAAATGAAAAAGATGGAAGAGTCCATACGCATGTGATTTGAAGAGGCTAAAATTGAAGATCTCAGTTTGAATAAACTAATTGAGGAATTCAATGAAATTTCTAGGATCCAAACGAATTATTGCAAGACAAAAATGTCTCAAAAATCTTATCAACTTCATCTGGGCGTTCACTTTGAAAACCCTCAAGGTAAAGTGACTATTTTTTATTTTATTTTTATTTTATGGGTTTTTGTAAATGGTCTGACGATCCAAAAATCGTCAAATTAATCCTCTAAACTCGCTTCCTTGATTATGACCTAGGGACGCTTCAAAAACACAGAAAGAACGATGAGGGAGGGGGTGATTTGATTTGCTTTAGACTGCACTTGAGATATTGTTCCTCAAGCTGCCTACGTATCCAATATATGAATTGGAATCAAGTCTTCGTAGTTCCTTAGGGACAGTTTATATAGAGGGGCTTAGGCCCTAGGGTTTTAGGTGGCGTGTCTGTGATTGACACTGATTAACGTACTCCCTAAGGAAAAAGATTATGATTGAGTGATCTCCATGATTATAGGAGATAATTATAGTATTTAAATATTGGCATTAAGTGATAAGGATTCGAGCCTTTATTATTCAGGATTTTATAATAGTTATCTTGTTATTATGCGTGTGGGGAATAAGATTGGAGATGAGATTTGTTCGAGGTGGATTGACGGCGGAGTCGGCACATAGGGATCGGGGGTAACGGCCGAGCTCCTACTACCATAAGATCGCACAAGTCTAGAGACCTTGCACGATCTAAGAGATCGGCAAAGATCACAGCCGGTCACCAAAAGCTCAGTGCCCAACTCCTTCTCGACCTGCTAGAGATCGAGGTGGCCCGATCCCACTATGGTCGGACACACGAGGATCAGTGGACAAAACGGATGGGTAATCCCCCGGGGATCGTCTCTAAGAAGTCAAGTGATTTTATCCCTCTGGGACAAGTGTTGAGCCATAAAAGAGGTGCCACGTGGATGAGCCCATTTTCTAGCTGCATTATAAGCCCCCTAGATCCAACCGATCCCTAGTTGGTCGGTTCAGATCTATTAAGGTGGTTGATTGGCACGAGGGTTTTAGCCTATGCACTTTGAAACTAGTTTAGGAGGTGCCAGGTGGCAAAGCTAGTTATGACACAGTTATAGTTGTTCTGGGATACAGGCGTCGTTGCCCACTAACGCTAACTGAGGCCGTTTTTCGAGGTAAGGGGGGTTATAAACAAGTCATATCAATCGTTTCGTAACCACGTTGAGTATTAAACCAGGAGATTTGATGCCGGTTGCCATTCATCATCCTCTATCTCTCCAACTTGAGACTGCAAGTAAGCATTCTTTCCTTCTTATTCTGATTTGGTAATTCGATTTCATTAGATAAAATCTTGTTCTTTCAAAATCCTAGAATCGATTCTTTGCCATGGCCATAGCTGATAGCAGAGATGTGGGGTCAATCTTGAAACAAAAGGACGTAGATGAAATTTGTGAGAAGTATGGAATTGATGAGGCTAGGTTTTCTCCCCAGCTACCGTCAGGAGACCATCTATCCGCTTTGGATCCACCGGAGGGTTTTTGCTCTGTCCACCAGGAGTATTTTGAGGTGGGGTTAAGATTACCTTTCTGTCATGATCTTCTGGCGGTGCTCCGGCACTATAGGCTCGGGATATCTCAGATAGCCCCCAATGGTATTAGGGCCGTTATCTGATTTGCGATTTGGTGTAGATTGCTAAATATTAGATTTACGGTAGATAAATTTAGGTACTTTTATCACCGGGTAGGACTAAGAGACCATCCCTACAGATATTACTTCGCTAGAAGGCAGGGGAAGTCTTTTAGCATCCCTATCCTTCCTCCTGGTCGGGATTCTTTTAAGAGGTGGAAGGAGAGGTTTTTCTCTGTGAGGAATGATGGTCATAATGAGCTGAACATATGGAATACTGCGGATCTGGAGGGGGACGAATGCCCCGATAGACCAGAGTCCTGGGTGGAGAAGATTCGGGGATCGGGATACTCGATCGAATGGCAAAATCTGTACGACAATCTGATAGAGGTAGCTCGGTTGGAGGACTCGGGCCCTGAGCTTTACGTGAAGTTTACTAAGGCCGAATGGAAGCTCTGTAGGGTTTACTTATATTGTACTTTATATTTACTAACATATCTATGTTTCATGTTTGGCTGATATCTTCTTCGGTGTTTGCAGTGGCCGACTTTGCCGATCTGATGGCGGAAGCAGAGAGAGAGGTGGCGGTTCGCCAAACTGTGCATATCCCAGAGGTCCGAGAAATATCTATGAAGGATCCGCCCACTGAGGGTGCGGACGCCTCTGCCTCGATTCCTCCCACTGAGACAACCAGGGTGGACACCCCTGGGGAGGTTACAGAGAGGGGGTTGGTTCCCAAAAGACCAACTCGACAAAGGCCGACCTCTCAAGAGGGTCGGTCTTCAAAGAAGAGCAAATTGAAGGCCCCTGAGGAAGGTCAGGAGGGGACCTTCGAGCAGGAAAGGGTCAGTAGCATGTCTGACGAGGAGCTGGCGATCCTGGGATGCAAAACAGTAGAACTGGTAAGTGTTGCTCGTTTCTTTCTTTCTAGTGGTTTAAGTTCCGACGGTCCTGACGTTCTGTATATGTTCAGGGTGGCACGATTGGCCAGGAAGTTTTTAAAAGGTTAGGCAAAGCCTCGGCCGACCTAGCTACCCAATCGGACAAGATTGCCGAACTGAGGAAGACCAGGGATGAGCTTAGGGCAACTATTCATCCTAATGACGCAGAGATAAAGACCCTACAAGCCCAGCTCCAGGCTCAGGAGAAGGAGTTAAAGGCTGCTGAGAGCGAGCTGGCCGAAGAGAGGAAGGGAAGGGAGCAGGAGGTCGGGAACCTCAACGCGAGAGTGGCCGATCTGGAGGCCAGTGCTGCGGCTCGGTGCACCGAGGCCGTGCGGGAATATAAGGCTTCGGGTGACTTGTGGGTGAACCGAGGGTTTAGTTCCATGCACTTGCACTGGATGCCCTTCCTAAGAGGGCTTACTATAAACAGAGGATGGACGTGGCCTACACCGAACGCGCCAAAGATTTCCGAGCAGGGGTAGACATAGTGGATAAGTATGTTACCCAACCGGCGGCGTCCGGGTCGGCTCCGGCCTCTGATTCCTAAAAGAGTCCTGCTCTTGATTTCTAGTTTATCTTTTGTTTTTATTTTGAAAAGGAAGTTTATGTACTATGACTTTTACTCATGACTAATGAAGAATTTATTTTGTTTTTGTGAATTTTGAATTGTGGGTATGTATGTGCTGTTTGTTAGGGGTTGTTTGTTTCCCTCAATATTATATTCACTATTATATGGTGAATAGCATATTTTCCTAGTTTAACTGTAAATGATCGGGTTGTAATTGAGAGTTTGAATTCAATCTTATATTGTGTTAGAGAAGCTACTGAAATGAGAGGTAATACAGTCCAGAGAGCGAACCTGAATTGATCGTCTAAGGATATGGTCATAAGGGCGAGATGATCTAGAGCTTGGAGAGCCAATCTAGATCAAAAGATAAAAATCAAGGGCGAGATGATCTAGATCTCGGAGAGCCGACCTAGATCGATCGCCTAAAAGAAAAGGTAAGGGCGAGATGCTCTAGAGCTCGGAGATCCGATCTAGATCGATCGCCTAAACTAAAAGAAAAGATAAAGGGCGAGAGGATCTAGAGTTCGGAGAGCCGACCTAGATCGATCGCCTAAAAGAAAAGGTAAGGGCGAGATGATCTAGAGCTCAGAGATCCGATCTAGATTGATCGCCTAAACTAAAAGAAAAGATAAAGTGCGAGATGATCTAGAGCTCGGAGAGCCGTCCTAGATCGATCGCATAAACTAAAAGAAAAGATAAAAGGCGAGATGATCTAGAGCTCGGAGAGCCGGCCTAGATCGATCGCCTAAACTAAAAGGAAAGATAAAGGGTGACATGATCTAGAGCTCGGAGAGCCGATCTAGATCGATCGCCTAAACTAAAAGAAAAGATAAAGGGCGAAATGATCTAGAGCTCGGAGAGCCGACCTAGATCGATCGCCTAAACTAAAAGGAAATATAAAGGGCGAGATGATCTAGAGCTCGGAGAGCCGATCTAAATCGATCGCCTAAACTAAAAGAAAAGATAAAGGGCGAGATGATCTAGAGCTCGGAGAGCCGATCTAGATCGATCGCCTAAACCAAATGAAAAGATAAAGGGCGAGATGATCTAGAGCTCAGAGAGCCGACCTAGATCGATCGCCTAAACTAAAAGGAAAGATAAAGGGCGAGATGATCTAGAGCTCGGAGAGCCGGTCTAGATCGATCGCCTAAACTAAAAAAAAAGATAAAGGGCGAGATGATCTAGAGCTCGGAGAGCCGACCTAGATCGATCGCCTAAACTAAAAGGAAAGATAAAGGGCGAGATGATCTAGAGCTCGGAGAGCCGATCTAGATCGATCGCCTAAACTAAAAGAAAAGATAAAGGGCGACATAATCTAGAGCTCGGAGAGCCGACCTAGATCGATCGCCTAAACTAAAAGGAAAGATAAAGGGCGAGATGATCTAGAGCTCGGAGAGCCGATCTAGATCGATCGCCTAAACTAAAAGAAAAGATAAAAGGCGAGATGATCTAGAGCTCGGAGAGCCGATCTAGATCGATCGCCTAAACTAAAAGAAAAGATAATGGGTGAGATGATCTAGAGCTCAGAGAGCTGACCTAGATCGATCGCCTAAACTAAAAGGAAAGATAAAGGGCGAGATGATCTAGAGCTCGGAGAGCCGATCTAGATCGATCGCCTAAACTAAAAGAAAAGATAAAGGCCGAGATGATCTAAAGCTCGGAGAGCCGATCTAGATCGATCGCCTAAACTAAAAGAAAGATAATGGGTGAGATGATCTAGAGCTCGGAGAGCCAACCAAGATCGATCGCCAAAACTAAAAGGAAAGATATAGGGCGAGATGATCTAGAGCTCGGAGAGCCGACCTAGATCGATCGCCTAAAAGAAAAGGTAAAGGTGGGGGCAATTTAAAGCGTGGGCTTAACTGTTAGACTTTAGTCGATTTCAGGTAAATTTGCCCTCAATTCCTTTGTTAAATTCGGCTTTTGAACTAACTGTTTATAAGAAGTTTTTTTTTGGACGAGCGGGGCCAGGCTGGTGCTGACTTTTCGTTTATGAGCGCGGCGATCTGGGTCAGGTTAGACTGACATTTCGAGTGTATTTTTTAATGACGAGCGGGGCCAGACTAGCGCTGACTTCTTGTTTATGGGTGAGGCGAGCCGGGCTAGGTCGGACTGACTTCTCGCGTAAAGCTTTACTGCTAGGTATAGGTGTTTGTGTAATTCACGAAGTGTAAGAATCAAGAAGTGGCCACATTGAGACCAAACAAAGACGTGACTAATCGGAAAATAAATATCCAACACTGAGGAAAGGAAGTAAATGACAGAGAAAATCCCAACAAATGATAAGAAAGTACGAGCGAGAACTAAAATGCAGAAAGTAAAGATAGTTTGCAAAAAAAAAAACGATAATAAATAAAGAGTTGCCGAACGCATTAGGCAAAATTAATCCCTTTGCCCTTAATGGTTGCCGCATAGCAGCTTCGGGCGACCTCCAAATCTCCTTTAATTTTGACCGACCCCCTAACGGTCGGGAACTTCAAGCTGATGTGTGCTGGGTAGATTATGGCTCGCAGATCGATCATGGCGGGCCTTCCCAAAATGATGTTGTACGCTGATGGAGATTTGACCACAACATAATTTACCATGAGAGTCCTTCCGGATGAATCATTGCCGAATGTCGTCACAAGCCGAACCATTCCTAGTGGGTGAATTGGGGGACCGGCAAATCCGAACAGGGGTGCTGAGACCGGTATGAGCTCGGATTCCTTGAGACCCATTGCTTGAAAAGCTGCAAAGTAAAGAATGTTCACTGTGCTACCCGTGTCCACAAACTCTCTTAACCAGATTCTTGTTGACCACAGCCTCAACGACCAGTCCTTCATTATTAGGGATCAGGGGGAGAGGATCCCTCGGCCCATAGCCTACCTCTTGAAAAGGGACTCGGCTTCCCCTGACTGTCTGCCCATTGCCCACTCGGGCACTTGAATTGCTGATCTCTAAACTGTTGCCAGGGCCTCCCACAATGGTGTTAATGGTGTTGATAGGGTGCTTGTCTGCCTGCTGACCTTTGTCGGGAGAAGGCTCTATTCTTCTGTGGGGCTCGCCCTGTCGGCCGTGATCACGACCGTAGCTTCTTTGCTAATAGTCTCGCTGTCCTCGATGTTCGCCATATCGGGGTCGATCCACAACCTCATCTAGCTTTCCCTCTGCAATCGCTGCTTCCACATCACGATGGAAGTCCCTGCAGTTATCCAACTCATGTCCAATGTCTTGATGGTAAGTACAAAACTTGCTCTGGTCCCTTCTCTCCAAGGGGCTTCGAAGTGGCGTAGGAGTTTTCGCCAAACCCTTTCTTTCCATGATCGGCAATACTTGTTCCCTAGGTCGGTTTAATGCAGGGAAGTCTCTTGGCTGCAAGGCATTTCTCTTCTCGGGTCGGTCCGTGGCCGAACCACTGGCACGATCTCCGTATGACTTTCTCTTGTTCCCGGAGGGGTCTACTGACTTGTCCTTTTTGGGATCGGACTTCTCCACTTCTCGCTTTACTCGGTTAGCTTCTTCCTCTTGACAGTGCTTAAATGACACTTCCAGACATTCTTCCATGGAGGTGGGGAGCCTGCTGCTTAGCTTGGCATACAACCTGCCTTCACATAGCCCTGCCACGAAAGATGTGATTCGGACTTGATCGTCAGCGTCCTGAACTTGCAGCAATTCTTCACCGAACCGCTTAAGGTATTGCAGCGCTGTCTCGTCTTTTTTCTGCTTGAGAGCGAACAGATGGGTAGCATTCTTATGGAACGGCTTGGCGGTGATGAACGCGTTAAGAAACATCTTTCCCAATGTGTCAAAGCTGTAGATCGTCCTTGGTGGTATTTTCTTAAACCATTCCCGAGCTCGACCAGTGAGTAGCGTAGGGAATGCTTTGCACTTCATCTCCTCCGGGGCACAGTCGAGATTCATGTGTGTGAGATATTGGAACAGGTGGTCCTGGGGGTCCTTGGTTCCGTCATAGGGTTCCAATTTAGGGTTCTTGAACCTTGCTGGTCGTGGATAGTTGTCGATCTGTTCGAAAAATGGGACTCGAGCGGTAGGAACATTGATTTTTTTCCGGCTATCGCCTCGAGTTCGGCATGAGCTGCTTCCATGGCTTGAGGAACGACCAATTGCCTTTGCAAGTTTGAGGATGACGACCGGTTTTCTTTCCTGCCATTCCTACGCTGCTGGGGAGGTGTCGGCTTCTATGACCCGTCGCTGGGATCATCTTCTTCCTCTGGTTCTGGGGTCTGGGAATTTTCCCCAGATGAGTCTCCGTTTGAGTGATTCATACCTTGCGGATTTTCATTGAGGGGACTTTCTTCTTCCAGGCCTTCCCAGTCCTCATCCTCTTCATCCTCTTCTGCCAAGAAGGCATTGAGAACAGCAGCTTTTGCGGATTCATCCAAAGCTACAAGTTGATCAATTAGCCCCTAATGAGTTGCATTGACAGAGGTATTTTACTGCTGCAGTTGATCCTGGTTGTTAGCATCTGACTCTAATGCGTTGTTAGCACCATTACCATCAGCATCCTGTTTTCGTGTAGTCACCATGTTTGTCTTGAAGTTTTCCCTAAGATTATCAATCAATAGAAGGCCCTCCTTCTAGCGCCAATTGACAATCCAAAAATCGTCAAACTAATCCTCTAAACTCTCTTCCTTGATTATGACCTAGGGACGCTTCAAAAACACAGAAAGAACGATGAGGGAGGTGGTGATTTGATTTGCATTAGACTGCACTTGAGATGTTGTTCCTCAAGCTGCATATGTATCCAATATATGAATTGTAATCAAGTCTTCATAGTTCCTTAGGGACAGTTTATATAGATGGGCTTTGGCCCTAGGGTTTTAGGTGGCGTGTCTGTGATTGACACTGATTAACGTACTCCCTAAGGAAAAAGATTATGATTGATTGATCTCCATGATTATGGGAGATAATTATGGTATTTAAATATTGGCATTAAGTGATAAGGATTCGAGCCTTTATTATTCAGGATTTTATAATAGTTATCTGGTTATTATGCATGTGGGGAATAAGATTGGAGATGAGCTTTGTTCGAGGTGGATTGACGGCGGAGTCGGCACATAGGGATCGGGGGTAACGGCCGAGCTCCTACTACCATAAGATCGCACATGTCTAGAGACCTTGCCCGATCTAAGAGATAGGCAAAGATCACAGCCGGTTGCCAAAAGCTCAGTGCCCAACTCCTTCTCGACCTGCTAGAGATCGAGGTGGCCCGATCCCACTATGGTCGGACACACGAGGATCAGTGGACAAAACAGATGGGCAATCCCCCGGGGATCGTCTCAAAGAAGTCAAGTGATTTTATCCCTCTGGGACAAGTGTTGAGCCATCAAAGAGGTGCCACGTGGATGAGCCCATTTTCTGGCAGCATTATGGTCCTAGTTTAATTTTATCTCTGTAGCCTTTGAAAAGTGAATCACTCAATGTTTTGTAAAAAACAATTTTAGCATGTTCAAATGCAAGGAAAATGGAAAATTGGAGGGATAGAAAAGCACGCCGATTAAGAAAACAGTCTTTAGGGCTTTCATTATTCTCTTTTGCATACGTGTACGGTTATTTTCTTCTTTACTGAACAACCAAGAAGAAACGGAGTAATTAATCATGAAGAACATCCTTGAAGCTGACCTGGAAAAGTGAATTCAAGCCTCTTTGTTGTAAGAGCATGATATTTCACCATCGTATCAAAGCACGAGGTCATGAATTCAAGCCTCTTTGTCTTCACTACAATGGTGACTTAAACTATGCTACTGAGTTTGGTTTGCTGACTGTAATACTCAGTAGAGTCAGTGTGGAAACTGTGGTGGTCAGTAGGGCATGAAGGTTCCTACTGAATCTGGTGTTCAGCTGGGGCAGATCAGTAGGGTTGATTAACCTGCTGATGTTTGGGCTGCTGATGAATAGTCTGCTGAGATTGGTTGTTAGCATACATATAGAACACGCCTGCCATGGCTTTCTGGTTTGGGTAAGGTTATATCTAGGGTATTTCAGTCATTTACTGTGTTGGATGTTTAGTCGGTTAGGGTTGGATTCCAAAGGCTATAAATACCGAAGTATTAATTCTAACTTGATGTAACTTTCTCATGATAATAAAATATCCTCGCTTGTCCGTGGAGTAGTCGGCACATAGCAAAACCACGTTATATCCATGTTCTTCTTGTTTCTGTGTTTGTTTACTTGTTAATTGCTTATCTTCACTCATAATCAACATCACTTCTTGATCGTTCCGTCATAACAAACTGGTATCAGAACGTCCAGGTTCATCAAGAAATCTGTTTATCTGTTTTAAGCAAGGTAGATCGGCACCAAGGTCATAATTGACGCTAGGATTTGGGATCTACACAAGCTTTTCTGGTGAGAAAGATGTCTATTTTAAATGTCAAGATTGACAAGTTTACAGGAAGAAACTGTTTTAGTCTGTGCCAGATCAAGATGCGTGCTTTGTTGAAACAGCAGGGATTTTGGGGTCCTTTGTCTAAATCAACAACATGAAGAACTACTGAGAGAGCCGTTATGGAGGAGAAAGCACATTCAACAGTTATGTTGTGCTTGTCAGATGATATTATCACAAAGGTTTCTGAAGAGGACACAACAGTGAAGTTGTGGGCCAAACTTGAGAGTTTGTACATGACAAAGTCTCTAACCAACAAGTTGATGTTGAAACAGTGTCTGTTTAGTTTAAGGATGCATGAGGGCACTCAATTGAGGGATCATCTAGACCCGCTGAACACAATATCGGTTGACCTAAGGAATAGTTAAGTGAAAATTGAAGATGAGGATGCATCATTGATCCTACTAGTGTCATTGCCCGCATTATATGAGAACTTTGTGCCGTCTTTTATTGTTGGAAAGGACTCAGTGTCATTTGAGGATGTGAGATCATCACTCCGCGCTCAAGAGCTATGCCATAAGGCATCTGGTTCTGGGACATACAGTCAGTCTGCTGGATTGGTGGTCAGTGGAATCAGTAGGGGGACATAAAATTCTGGAAAGAAGAAATTCAAGAGAAATTCCAAGGGACCTAAAGCTAATGATGTCTGTAACTGCTGCATGGAGCAGGGACATTGGAAGAATGAATGTCCAAAATGGATGAAGCAGAAGGGTACAGTTGCTTTGGCAGAACAAGACACCAACTCTGAAGAAGATCTTGCGTTAGCAGTTTCAGAGTCACTGGGGAATCTTATCTTGTATGTACTAATAGGGAGTGGTTTTCAACTTATCAGCAGGTAGATGAAGGTGATATTGCTATGGCTAACGGCAATGTTTGCAAAATAGGTTGGATTGGATCAATTTTGTTGAGGACACATGATGATAAATTCTACCACTGAAGGAGGTTAGGCTTGTTCCACAAATGACCAAGAATTTGATAACACTTAGTCTTCTAGACAGCAAAGGGTTCAAGTTCAGGGGTGAAGGTGGAGTGGTAAATGTCTATAAGGATTCAATTGTGATTTTGAAGGGTATCAGGCAGGGAACTTTGTACATACTACAAGGGTCTACTGTATCAGGTTCTGCTTCATCAGAGGTTAACCTGTCACAGCTGACCAAGCAGTGGCATTTGAGATTGGGTCACATGCGTGAAAGAAGGATGCAAATTATGTCTAAGTGTGATCTACTTGGGGGACATAAGGTCAAAGAGCTGGATTTTTGTGAACATTGTGTGTTTGGGAAGCTACATAGGAGCACGTTCCCAAATGCAATTCACATCATAAAAGGGACACTTGATTATGACCATTCTGATTGTTGGAGACCTTCAAGAGTGGAGTCACTGTATGTTCACAAGTATTTTGTGTCTTTTATAGATGATTACTTAAGGATGGTTTGGGTAATTATAATGAAACACAAGAGTGAGGCATTCAAGCAGTGGAAGGCTTTGGTTGAGAATCAGACAGGGAGGAAGATCAAGAGACTTAGAACTGATAATGGACTGGAATTCTGTTGGTCTGAGTTGGATGAATTATGCAAGAATGAAGGCATTGCTAGGCATCAATTATAAGAGATACTCCAAAGCAGAATGGTGTTGCAGAAAGAATGAATCAACTTTTTCTGGAGAGGGCAAGGTGCATGCTCTCAAATTCTGGTGTGGCAAGTAGATTTTTGGCAGAGGCTGTTAACACAGCATGCCACTTAATCAATAGGGGCGTCACACTAGGATCAAGCTCAAAACACAACTTGTGGTTTGGTTAGGAAGTTCAGCAGACTACTCAGGTCTAAGGGTTTTTGGAAGCACAGTCTGCTATCATGTTAGTGAAGGTAAACAGGAGCCTAGAGCCAAGAAGGGAGTGTTTGTTGGATATGGAGATGGATTTAAGGGGTATAGAATCTGGTCATCAGATGAAAATAGGGTTATACTCAATAGGAGTTTAGTCTTTGATGAAAATTCTATGCTTAACTCATCTGTGAGAGCCACATCTGAATCTAAAATTGGATCCAAAGCTGAGAAGGTTGACAAACAAGTGGAGCTTCAAGCAGATTT
Organism: Gentiana straminea; assembly: GCA_036785695.1. Lineage (NCBI taxonomy): Eukaryota > Viridiplantae > Streptophyta > Magnoliopsida > Gentianales > Gentianaceae > Gentiana > Gentiana straminea. The sequence goes on along the minus strand of JAVUPR010000224.1, from coordinate 2,975,098 downwards.
TGCTGGATTAAATGACTCAGCAGGGGATAGTCAGCACTATGTAGATCCAGAACTGGATCCAAACCAATCTGCTGAACAAGGATCAACAGATACTCAAACAGCTGATGTTGGTCAGCAGGGTATAACTCTCAGCAGATCTAGGAGGACCAATATCAGACCTTCAAGAAGATATGGGTTTGAGGAGGATATGGTTGGATATGCACTACAGGTAGCTAAAGAAGTGGATGGTTTTGAAACATGTGGTTCTGAGGCATCTCACTGGCTTGTGTCCATGGGAGAAGAAATGGAGTCACTTCAGATGAATGAGACTTGGTCTGGTAAAACAACCACAGGATATAAATGTGGTCGGCAGCAAATGTATATTCAAGAAAAAAAGAAGGAATGACATCTTCTGAGGATATCAGATATAAGGCATGTTTTGTTCCAAGAAGTTTCAGTCAGAAAGAGGGGGTAGACTATGAAAAGATATTTTCTCCCATGGTCAGACACACTTCCATCAGGGTGCTACTAGAATAGTGGCACATCAGAATCTTGAACTTGAGCATTTGCATATGAGGACAACTTTTGTACATGAAGATGTAGATAAAGAAATTTATATGACTCGGACATAGGGTTTCCAAGTTCCTGGCAAGGAATGATATGTTTGCAAGTTGAAGAAGTCCTTGTATGGACTTAAGCAGGCCCTAAGGCAGTGGTATAAGTAGTTTGACAGTTATATGACTCAGTAGGGTTATAGCAGGAGTCCATATGATTTTTGTGTTTATCACAACAAGTTGAAGGATGGTTCAATCATCTATCTGGTTCTCTATGGGGAAGATATGCTGAAAGCTGCTGTGAACAAGTCTGATATTCTTGATCTGAAGAATCTACTCAAGGCTGAATTTGAGATGAAGGATTTGGGTAATGCAAAGCAAATTTTGGGGATGAAGATTTATTTAGATAGGAAGCAGAGGAAGTTGTTCTTGTCTCAGCAGGGGTATATTGAAAAGATATTATCCAATTTTGGCATGACAGTAGCCAAACCTATAGATGCTCCAATGGCACCAAATCTGCAACTGTCTGTTGTGTTTCCTCCACAGTCAGCTGAAGATGAAGAATACATGTCAAGGGTTCGATATGCTAGTGCAGTAGGCAGTTTAATGTATGCCATGGTCTGTACTAGGCCTGATTTAGCTCAGGCTATCAGTGTTGTCAGCAGGTTTATTGCTCAACTTGAAATGGAACATTGAAAGGCAGTGAAAATGATATTGAGGTACATTAGGGGCACATCAGATAGTAGACTCATTTATGGAGGTGGTGTTAGGTGTAGTGCCCGAAAGACAATTATATAATTGTTATAGGACAGAATTAATAATTCATCTTATTATATGCATGTATGCTTATAATTAAGACACTACTGAAAACCCTAAGTACCTCGTTCATGTAATCACATAACTCAGGGTATGGCTATACACAAGAGGAATGAGTTAGTGAGATGTACTTAAAATTAACTTAGTCCGTAGCGTTTATTAATCTGAGTACGGGTCTCATGATTAATTTGCTAATAATGCGCCCAGAACACTTTAGGTGTGACAGTCTTATCCGGACTGTCGGTAATAGGGTACCTATTGGGGCACATATATATGATGATAATGATATAGGTCTGGACCGATTTGATTTGAGTTCTCGATACAATTCCGTGATCGAGAAGTCTTATCGAATCACAAGATGATCATATATGGATTAATCTCAATCCTGAGGTGATCACAGACAACTCTTAGACTATGGTAGGGTTTGATGTGTTAGTAAGGATCACTTCTTAGTATGTGGTCCAACACTTCTCGTTGGCTCTATTAAAGGATGAGTGAGTAGTCTGTGCTATCACAGATATAGAATCCATTCCTTCCCTCGGGAAGTAGACAGACAGTTCCCTTATTTGTTGACCCTAGAAACTGATCGATGGGCCCAGTTCATATCATGTTAGTTATGAACTAATTGATCACTAGGGGGTTAATGGTAAAAAAGGATAAGATGTTTCGAGAAGGGTTTACGGAGATATCCCGAATCGAAGTGAACAGTCTATGGAGGATTTATCCGTATGTAATGATTATATCAGTGGACGCTTATTAACCCATAGTTGAGTATAAGTTATCTATATTCGGCAGAGTTCAGTTTCGGGTTTATGGTGGTGTAATCCCGGAATTAATAGATTGTATATAATTGTTCGGTCCGACGAATAATTTTATTTGATTTATTGTAGCTACTGAATATGGGTCTATGGTCCACGACATGGCTCCTAATGCATATATGTTTTCTCGTCGTTTCAGCTAAATTTTTATTAAATAGTTGGATTGGACTATTTGAAGGATGCATGTTCTTAGATCTTACAAAGTTAGATCTATTCGCAGCGGACGGATCACGATTCATATAACATAACGCATAATTAAAGGACTTAAAATAAACTACAAGGGGGTTAAAATTAAGTTACCAATATCGGGAGAGATGCCTTGATCTTCCGATGTGTTCTCCAAACGGCGGTTGGTGGACACCCTTCTTGATACTCAAGCCTCCTTGATATGCAACACTCAAGAAAAACTTAGAGTTTTTCTTCTACAAAACCCTAGATGAGAAAACTAATTATTTCTCTCCTTTTAGTGGTGGTAGTCGAAATTCACACTTGTAAATTACCCTTGGAATAACTCTCCTTTTATAGGAGAGTAAATCCTTGGCCTCCAAGTTTTAATTAATTAAATAAATAATTAATTAAACAAAATAAAAAGATATTTTCCTTAATGACTAATTGTGACATGTATTGACCAATAGGAAATCAAATAACAAGTCATCCAACCAATCATATAACAAGAATATCTTTTATTTTCCACATCACAAAAAATAATTCTTGTGATAATTAATAAAGGAGGAGGCGCCACTTTTAGGTTAATTAAGCCCACATAAAATGTCTTTTATGTGTATAATATTATCTAGCCCAGCTAAATAATATCCAAGCATATCAATTAATTAGCCCAGCCAATTAATTATCACTGAGGCCCAAATAACAAGATTATTTGTCCGAATTACAGAAGCCACATCGGGGACCATGGACTTCTTGTGATAATTAATAAAGGAGGAGGCGCCACTTTTAGGTTAATTAAGCCCACATAAAATGTCTTTTATGTGTATAATATTATCTAGCCCAGCTAAATAATATCCAAGCATATCAATTAATTAGCCCAGCCAATTAATTATCACTGAGGCCCAAATAACAAGATTATTTGTCCGAATTACAGAAGCCACATCGGGGACCATGGACCTATAACCAGTAGCTCCAATAATTAATTATTCATCGAACAGAATAAGCACATTAATTATTAATTTCGGTATTACGCCACCATAAACCCGAAACTGAACTCTACCGATTATAGATGTATACTTATACTCAACCCATAGAGTGAATAAGCGTCCATTGATATAATCACTACATACGGATTAACCCTCCATAGACTGTCCATTCTGAGTGGGAAGTCTCCGTGAACCCGACTAAGAATATCTTATCCTTATTTACCATCAACCCCCTAATGATCAATTAGTTCACATATCTGACCAGTAGCTAATTAGTCTAAATATGAACTCGGCCGATCGATCACTTTCTTAGGGCTAACAAATAGGGGGATCGTCTCTCTACTTCCCGCGGAAGGAATGGATTCCATGTCCGTGAAAATCGAACTACTCACTCATCCGGAGATAGTGCCAATGCGAAGTGGCTTGGAACACATTATTTAAGTGAACCGTAACTAACACATCAAACACTACCCCGGGACAAGCGGCACCACTGTGATCACCTCGGGATTAAGGTTGATCCATATATGATCATCTAATGATTTAATAAGATTCCTCGATTACGGAATTATATCGAGAAATTCGGATTAAATCGGTCCAAATCTATATGAATGCCATCATATATAAATGCCCCACGTAGGTACCCTCTACCGACAAACCGGATAATACTATCACACCCTAAGGTGTTACGGCGCATTATTGGTGTTTTAATCAAGAGTCCCTAAACTCTGATTAAGTTCACCAAGGACTAACAGTTTAAGTATATCACCGCTAACTCAATCCTCACGTGTAATCCATACACTGAGTTAAGTGGTTACATACATATATACTTAGGGTTTGCAGCAGTGTATTATTTTACAAGCACAAAGCAAGTAATAAGGTGAGATAAATTCTGTCATTCATTATTAAAAACAATTACACAAATTGTCTTTCGGGCACTACACCTAACAATCTCCCACTTGCACGAAATGACAAGTAACGATTGTTTTTAGAGCACACCCTTTCTCATCTTATTCACAACACTCTCCCACTTGCTCTAAAAGCAGATGAGACATATCCATCAATGCCGTACCCACCAAGCACTAGACTTGGTGCACTAATCAGTTAGGTTATCGGCTCGAAACGATATTTAGGATCGAAACGTTGCCGGTCCATCTAATCAGGCGGTACTCTCTCTCAATATGCTTTTGACCTCTAGTGACTGAGAAAATCCTTCTAAGCTATCTCTTCACTACTTTCACAATGAAGTGATATCGGCTCACTAGACCTGGAATTACTCCCAGATCAGTAAGGAAATTCCTAAGCCATATCGCCACTCTAGCTGCTCCGAAAGCTGCTACGTATCCGATTAATTGAAATCGAATTGGCGGTTCTGGATTTTTCCAGACTATAGCTCCATCACAATGAGTAAACACTGAGCCCGAGATCGTCCCAACGATCATCCTTAATCTGACTGTAAGTCAGAATCAGTGTAGTCAACCATATTCAAGTTTGCACCCGAATATACAAGCACATTATTCCTCGTTCTTCAAAGATACTTGAGGACGTACTAAACCGCTATTCACTGCTCGAATCCGAGATTCGACTACTATTGACTTATTATGACCTGACTTGCCGTTATCCAAGAGAGACTCTATCCTATTTTCTCTTTATCCAGAGATTTAGAGAATCATTCCTGAGAGGTAGGGTAGGACTACTCTCGATGAATGTTGCATACGTATATGCATAATCATCTTATTCAATAAGATAGGTGGGATAGCCAATGTCTCATTCTCGTGAATCTGACCGAATCAGATTCTTAGAATATAGTCCAATTCTCTCATCCAGAGAATCTTGGCATGTCAGTTTCCGACTTCAGATAGCACACCCATGTTGTTTCCAACCGTGTTAGTGTTATCATTTATGAACACTAATACTACTACTACATTACCAATATTGATATCCAAATACGAAAAACTTATCAATATTTTGGTCAAGTCCACATATTTTAAAACATGTGACTTTTAAATGACCGAGAGGTTCTCTTAAATCCACAAAGGATATAAGCCATGGCGAGCCTCCTACCAAAGGTTCTTTCGAATGAATTAAGATATCGTTAGTCTCGCAAAAAAGGTCTTAGGGAATCACCCCTATCTTCTGGCTTTGTAACGAATCCGTTATTCATTCTTAGCTAAAACCCTTCTGTTCTGAATGAATTCAGATTCCGTTGTTCGGCAAGAAAGTCTCAGGGAATCACCTCTATTTTCTGCTTTCTAACGAAATCTAGCAAGACCGAGTGGTGAGAGAGTTCAAGGTTTGGTTAACTCTCTACTTGTCAGGGAATCACCCCTATACCACTCAACTTTGCCCTGAAAGTTTAAACTTTCCTATTCATTCGACTCTTTTCCGTGTAGATCCAATTGCTCCCACTGGGCCTGAGACACTCGGGTGGTTCTACAAGAGGGCGAATTTAACCTGGAGTATCAAAACTCCATTCACGGGGTTAAGGTTTTCAAACCAACCTCTATAATCAGAATCCTATACAGCCCACCAAGAGCCATAGGTTATCAATTACCCCAGCAGATTATAAAGTTCACAAAATCACAATGGGTCAACGGTTAAACCATACTCCTACTGTGTCTTGGGTGGATTGACATTCTGATCTAGTAGTATTTATCAGTGTAATCACCAACAACTAATGTTGGACGTGGTCTGATTAAATCAGATAGTAACTACCTAGAGTAACCGTACTCCAAGTTCTAAGGTTGTTATCTATGAATTCTTTCAGAAAGGGTGTGACACTCCAACCGTCACTTTCTGATCTCAAGAATCTTAAAACCAACCTTCACTCGTGACATTAAGATATTTCACGAACAGTCACAATCTGAACGTATGCGCAAAATCCCCAGTCCTACCTTCAAGCATTAAATGCTAAATGCCTACATTTACGGATGTGGTGTGAACCGAATTCACTCCTTATCCATAAACTCACTAGCATCTTCTAGGTAGACTTCTCGGTTTACATAATAATGTTAACCGTTATTTTGCAACCAATTATCTTAATCGAGTTTAACAGTGTATTGTAGCACATTAATAACTATATCGGGCAAGTGTATGGTTTCTTCCTCAGTGAAAAAACATTCCACTAGGAGGCAGGCCGAGCATCAGTCCCAAGACTATGCGATAGCCTATTTCTGAGCATGGAATACTCTATTCTCTGCTAAAATCGGAGACTCCTCCTCGTATTCTTTCGATAAACTAAATCGCGTTTCGAGTAGTTATCAGACAAAAATGTCACCACTCAAAATCTCCCACTAGCTTGTATCTCTCACTAGACCCCGAAGGTCATGGTGAACAAGCTATGTTACCTCTTCAAATCTATTACCCTTTCCCGATTGAAAGGAAACTTAGTCATTGTTCCTTTGAGACGGTGTTCCCGACTGAGAAATAGGAATCACCCTTAGCCAGTCTTTAGGTCTTATCTCTAGGATATATGAACTAATTAATAGATATTGAAAAGTCGTTTATCTTAATACGGAAACCTTTTACCTTTAATAGTTTTAGATGTGTTACACATACATATTCAGCTTTTCTTAGTGGTTCTGTCTTTATCAAACAAAAGTCCGAGTCTCAGATTCGTACTACAAATGTCATCTTCACTTTGTTTAAGGCAACTACAATATCGAGACGAAAGTGAATCCATTTGTATCAACGAATCTGTAAACAGAAAAATAAATTTTCCTGTGATATTCAAGGATAGAATCCGAAATTCATTTCCTTATATCACTCCCACTATTCTAGCTGAAATTACTGCCCGTTGTTACTTTATTAATGCACAGCTTCATTGTTCTTCCAAAGAACTAAGCCCCTGAGTCAAGTTACTTGGTTAAGAAAGTCGCTAAGGATTCATTGGTCAGTGATCCGAAATCACTTTCCTTATCCTATACTTTCTTCAATTAATGTTCCGGTTTAGCCTCAAAACTTTAGTTAAGATGATTAACACTTATAGACATTCTTTCTCATTCTTAACTTTCCTGAAAAAAGAAATAGTCTTGAACTACCAGTTCGTTTGAGTAGACACTACTCGTGAACTGTGGGATGTCTAATGAAAGTGTTACCCAGTGGGACTGATTTTCTAATAAATTAGAAAAACATAATATAAAAGCTCCCACTAGTTTATCGGTTCCAAATACCGTCTAACTAGCGACACTTTAATTTATGATTCTCCAATTTTTCTATCAGAAAATTTCTCGTGTAGACACTACACAATTCACTAGAAGAATTTTATCGTCCCAATCATCTTTCAAACTAACTACGGTTGTCTCTCGTTCTGCACGATTGACAGCAGTGACATACTTATTTACGTCACTCAAGTTTTGAAGGCTCAAGAGAAATATCTCTTCCGAAAAATTAATCGCATGTGAGATTAATAAATACAACGTTCTAGTTACTTACCACTTTTAACGAAGTCGTTACTAGTCAATTTTACATACACTAGCAGTCTAGTACTCTAGAGAGATATTTATAACAGTTGTAAATAAAATTGACAGAAAATAAATCCAAATCATACACTACTAAAATTTTAGGAACATAAACTAAGTACTTATAGTCTATCCTACCGTTCCAAGGATTTAATCTAATGCCTCAGTGCCGCCTTAGGGTAGGTCAAAGAGGCTTCGATTAATATTGAAGATCGATTGAGAATCGAACATCTCATTTGTGATCGTCAATCACCTTTCCTTTTTCAGCCAAGGTACTACCAAAAATACCCTTTATGAGTGTGACCCTACTTGTCTCGCATTTTTAGGTAGACCCCGAGTGTGCCGCCTTAGGGTCGGTCAGTGACCCGACGAGTACCCAAAATCCTATCCTTTCGGAGACCAAGCCTTGAATTTTGATAGCGGTGAAGGCCTTCCTTAGGGAGGCCGGTCCCAGGCCGGCACGAGGCGTCACCATTCTCTCACGTTGCTTGTGTCAACAGTAGAGGCCGTGGGGTCGGCTGTCGCCTCTCCCGCTCCCACTCAATATTTTGAAAAAGTGGTGGGTTTACTGATCACGTTTTTGGACTTGATGTTACATTAAGGAACAATAAATCATAGGCCCGAATGTTGTCGGTTAAGTGGGCTAGCCCACCCGACCTATTCGTTAGAACATATGTGGCCGTCGGACGGGTCAAGGCTAGGAGAGCTCCGTTGAGCCGTAGTGGCTCTTCGGATGGCTCAGTATTGCCAGACCCCCGTGCAAACGCCACACGTGGAGGGTGAAGTCGATTGAGCCGTAGCTACTGTTGACCACCCAACCGTGGTTAAAACCACTTTCGAACCTGTTTGCCCGTGATTATCTAATCCTTAAACATCAAACTTTCACGTAGACACTACGGAACAAAAACGTAATCTCGTCTTAGGTAAGGTGGAATTCACCAAGAATCCAACACCTTAACCACGAGGTTTCGGGATTTTACTCCTTATGCTTTCGCAGAGTGGGATTCACCGAGAATCCATCACCCAACCTCGACGATTGAAAAAACCCGTGTTCCTCGGTTTTTACCCTAATTAGTTTCTAATTAATATCATACAATTAATTAAAACTAATCGCGTGTTTTTATACATGCCTAACTAATTCCTCGAATTAATTTCTACATGTATGCATATGGAGTGGAATTCATGATATGATGCATGTCATGGTAATTTTCCGGTTCTACTCATACAATCTAAACATGTATACTAGTGCGGAAAATAAACACCGAGATGGACCGTTGGCACCCCCGTATCTAATCTATTAGAAAAATAAATTAAAAACCCTAATCTGCAGCTGTTAAGAATCTTCGACGATCGGCATATCAAACGAACTTGGATCGGGACGAAACATTCCAGATCTGATCTTCATTCTTCGGACATCAAGATGGACGATCGGATCGGAGCTTTGACTTGTCAATCTTCCTCAGTGAGCCGCCCAACTTGCTGCTGAAACAGACTCTTATAGCAGCGCATAATTTACTTCCCGAGGCCGATCGGGGATCAAGATGAATCCCGATCGTCCTGAAAATTTTATCTCACGTCTAAAACTCCATGATTATCGATCTGAGCGGTTCGATTTACGTTTCAACGGTCCAAACTCTCCCAGAAAATCGAGGAAGTCACAGTTAGGGTTTCTGTGAATCCTGCGTTTTTCTGTTACAGCTGCCTCTTCTCATCAACGAACGGACATCCAAACGGACTCTGATCGATGCCAAATTTTGTGGGATTGTTCATCAACTTCCAATCTAGATTCTGACCGGAGGGATCTTCGTTTTAACGGCTCAAACAACGGAAAAAACGAAAACACTATACAGCTACTAAACAGATCTATTTACAGGAAATTAAACTTGCAATAATAAACAAATTACATAATTTCCTATACTCATATGAACGAATTTTCATCGTTTATATGAGTTTACAATAGATCTAACGGGAAAACGGTGCCAACCCCAATCCATCTCTTCAACCATAGCAATTTAAAAAATTATTAATGCATAATAATAAGTAAAATATCACCTACATGCAATTCCACTCCTTTAAATCGTTTAACTACGATTATGATTATATAAATCGTGGAACCCGTCTCGATACCACATGAAGGATGCCAGGTTCTTAGATCTTACAAAGTTAGATCTATTCGCAATGGACGGATCACGATTCATATAACATAACGCATAATGAAAGGACTTAAAATAAACTACAAGGGGGTTAAAATTAAGTTACCAATATCGGGAGAGATGCCTTGATCTTCCGATGTGTTCTCCAAACGGCGGTTGGTGGACACCCTTCTTGATACTCAAGCCTCCTTGATATGCAACACTCAAGAAAAACTTAGAGTTTTTCTTCTACAAAACCCTAGATGAGAAAACTAATTATTTCTCTCCTTTTAGTGGTGGTAGTCGAAATTCACACTTGTAAATTACCCTTGGAATAACTCTCCTTTTATAGGAGAGTAAATCCTTGCCCTCCAAGTTTTAATTAATTAAATAAATAATTAATTAAACAAAATAAAAAGATATTTTCCTTAATGACTAATTGTGACATGTATTGACCAATAGGAAATCAAATAACAAGTCATCCAACCAATCATATAACAAGAATATCTTTTATTTTCCACATCACAAAAAATAATTCTTGTGATAATTAATAAAGGAGGAGGCGCCACTTTTAGGTTAATTAAGCCCACATAAAATGTCTTTTATGTGTATAATATTTTCTAGCCCAGCTAAATAATATCCAAGCATATCAATTAATTAGCCCAGCCAATTAATTATCACTGATGCCCAAATAACAAGATTATTTGTCCGAATTACAGAAGCCACATCGGGGACCATGGACTTCTTGTGATAATTAATAAAGGAGGAGGCGCCACTTTTAGGTTAATTAAGCCCACATAAAATGTCTTTTATGTGTATAATATTATCTAGCCCAGCCTAAAATAATATCCAAGCATATAAATTAATTAGCCCAAACCAATTAATTATCACCGAGGCCCAAATAACAAGATTATTTGTCCGAATTACGAAGCCACATCGGGGACCATGGACCTATAACCAGTAGCTCCAATAATTAATTATTCATCGAACAGAATAAGCACATTAATTATTAATTCCGGTATTACGCCACCATAAACCCGAAACTGAACTCTACCGATTATAGATGTATACTTATACTCAACCCATAGAGTGAATAAGCGTCCATTGATATAATCACTACATACGGATTAACCCTCCATAGACTGTCCATTCTGAGTGGGAAGTCTCCGTGAACCCGACTCAGAATATCTTATCCTTATTTACCATCAACCCCCTAGTGATCAATTAGTTCACATATCTGACTAGTAGCTAATTAGTCTAAATATGAACTCGGCCGATCGATCACTTATTGGTGTTCTGGGCGCATTATTGGTGTTTTAATCAAGAGACCCTAAACTCGATTAAGTTCACCACGGACTAACAAGCTTTAAGTATATCACCGCTAACTCAATCCTCACGTGTAATCCATACACCGAGTTAAGTGGTTACATACGTATATCTTAGGGTTTGCAGCAGTGTATTATTTTACAAGCACAAAGCAAGTAATAAGGTGAGATAAATTCTGTCATTCATTATTAAAAACAATTACACAAATTGTCTTTCGGGCACTACACCTAACACTATTTAATTGATATGTGGATTAATTGTTTAGTTGGACTAGATAATTAAATACATGGAAAAGAAATTTTTCGTGGACTTGGCCCAGTGTGTCAAATAATGCATGAACCTTTATTTACTAAGGGAAGGGGGCGCATTTTGCATTAATAAATTATCAAGGAATTAGTTTTCTTGGATAATTATTTAATGTGTGATTTATCTTTTATTTGTTAATTGATAATTCACGGAATATTAGATAATAATATGATTTATCCTAATTTGTTTGGGATAATTATTTTATTTATCTTTTATTTGGAATAAGGATTAATCTAATAATTATCTCTTAATTATTACTCCCAAGCCTTATGACACAATACAAAAATTTTGAAATATTGCATGGAAAATAGCTTGGAATTTTCGGCTATTTTATTTGGGTTCGAGTTTTAGAAAAACTTCGGGTTTTTCTAAGGTAGCATATCGAGGAGGTCCGGCGGCTTGAAACACCATCCACCTGGTGGTGCTTAGAGATACACTTTGGAAGACTTTGGTTTCTCAACTAGGATCTCAACTAGCTTGGATTGAAGATTGTTCTGGGTGTTTATTCACAATAAACTGGTAAACAATCTAAACCCCCTTATATGTTTAGATCTATTTATTTTATGTACTTTGGTTGACTAGATCTAGAACTATACTATTCCGCTGCGTAATCGGGTGGATCTTGATCCATCCGACGACATTACATCTAACAAGCGGTATCGGAGCCTTTGATCTAGCAATCAAAGTATTTAAATTTTAGATCAATGGAGTGGAATAGCATGTGTAGATTGCTTTATTTTTTTTTTTTTTTTATGAATCGAAAATATCATGATTGTATGCTTGTGATTGTTGTGGTTGAAGAGATGGATTAAGGTTGGTACTGTTTACCCGTAGATCTATTTTGTAGCTCTCTTGTTTAGTCACAGTTGAGCATAGGATTTGTATTTTAATTTAATGTCAATCGAAATTTATATGAAAAAATAGCATCTTTGTTGTAATTTTTTATATTCCGGGCTCGAAATATGAAGATCTTGCTGAAAAGATGAAGATCAAGGCGAAACCCAAGGTATGAACGAGGAGAAACGGCTAAAAACCTGTTTTTTTAATTAAAATTCTACGCTACAGGACTTTCTGCGACTCTGAAAAGCGTCGCTATAAGTCTGTTTTTTTTATGGAAAATTAGGGATATGGACACAATCTGGAATATTATTAAGTAACAGAACAACTACATATTTTTTATAGGAAGAAGGACAACTGCATAATATTTATAGCGAGAAGGACAAACAGTGAATCCCGAAAATCAGTGAATCTCCCCAGTGAATCCCGAAATCAGTGAATTTCGATAGTGAATTTCGACAGAGAATCCCGAAAATTAGTGAATTTCGACAATGAATTTTGAAAATTAGTTAATTTCGACACTGAATTTCGGCAGTGAATTTAAACAGTGAATTTTGAACACAAGTGAATTTCGACAGTGAATAAATAGTTTTGTCCTTTATGCAAAACTTTCAAAAGACTGTCATTCTACTCAATTGATGAAATATTTATGTCCTTCTCCCTCATTCCCCCTTTTTTTATTAACTAGCATGCGGCTAGGGTTTGCGCGGCTGTATGTGATTGTTTTTTAACCTAATTTTTTTTAATAGAAATCTGCTGTTTGGCAGAAAATTAATTTAAATTTTTTTTTTATTTTTTATGGAAATAATTTAAAACTGTCGCATATCATAAAAAAAACTAAAAAGGTTTTATTTATCAAATAAATTGGATTTATTTTAAGTAAAAGCCTTTCTCCTCTCGGGTGTTCGTGGTTGGTGATCCGGCGGTTCGAGCTCAAGACTCGAAGTTCAAGAGATTAGATTAAGTTTTTACTTTTCCTTAGAAAATAGGTTAGTCGGGGGTACCAACGATCCATCTCGGTGTTTATTTTTCCGTTATATTTTCGTGTATGATCGAAAATTGTATGATATAACCGGAAATTGCCATGACATGCATCTTCATGATTCCACTCCAATGCATATATGTAGCTAGTTTATTTTGAATAAATTAGGCATGTATAACTCGTATAATTCGTCGTTTAAAGGCTTATTTAATTAATATGTGGTAGTTAATAAATAAGTAACTAATTATAAAAACCGAGGAACCGGGTTTTTGTCAATCGTTACTATTTTAGTGTTGGATTCTCGGTGAATCCCACTTAGATAAATCGTTGAGCTTTTCGGTGATGGCTTCTCAGTGAACCCACCTTCAACAGAAACGAGATTACGCTTTGGGTGACAATTCAGAAATCAGAAAATCATTGTACACGGGTTCGGAAATGGTCTAACCATGGTTGGGCGAGTTCAACCGAGCTTCGGCTCAATCGAATCCCCTCCGCGTGTGATGTACGTTACAGTGGTTCGACAAGACTTAGCATAGCCGATAAGCCTTCGGGCTAAACAGGGCTTCTATTGCCGATCGGCCTGAACTGTCACATATGTTCCAACGAATAAGACGGCGTAGGCTTGCCTACATAACCAACCCTATTCGGAGTACTTTGATTTATTGTTTCTTATTGTCAAGGACGAAACCGTAATTAGTAAACCCACCACTTTTTCAAAATATTGAGTGGGAGCGGGGAAGGCGACAGCCGACCCCACGGCCTCTACTATAGGTGCAAGCACGTGAGAGAAGGGTGACGCCTCGAGCCGCTTTGATTTCGCCCCCCCTATGGATGGTGTTCACCCCTATCAAAACTCAAGGCTTGGTCTCTGAATGGATAGGATTTTGGGTACTCGTTGAGTCACTGACCGACCTTACGGCGGCATACTCGGGGCGTACTTTGAGATCTGATATAGTAGGTCACACTCTTTATGGATATTTTCGAAATATCTAGGCTAGAAATGGAAGGTAATCGATGATTAAGGTCCGGGATGTCTGATTCCCATGAGATGTTCGATTCTTGAAGCTTAATCATTGAGAGAGATTGTCTCAGTTTAACCGTCACCTCTTTGACCTACCCTACGGCGGCACTGAGGTGCGAGGTTAAATCCTTGGAATGGTAGGATAAAATTTTTTTATTTAGTTTATTATTCCTAAAATAAATCTAGTAGTGAAAAATTTATTTTTGAATTTAACTTTCTGTCATTTTATTTACAACTAAATCTCTAGGTTACTAAACTGCTAGTAATAGGACTTCATTAAAAATGCGGAAAGTAACAAGTACGTTGTAATTATCAAACAATGCAGTTAATTTTTCAAAAAAGATTTATTCTCTTAAGCCTTTAAAAACATAAATGACATAGTATAGGTATGTATATAAATGACCGTACTTAGTTTACAAAAGATGATATAGGACTATCGGACAAAATTCATTTAGTGAATTTTAAAAGTGTAATTACACAACAAATTTCTAAATTGAAAAATTTGAAAATCATATACAAAAGGCGTTGCTAGTTAGACGGTATTTGGAACCGATAAACTAGTGGGAGCCGTAGCCTTATGATTTGTTGTTTTTCTGAATCATTAGAAATGTGTAGTAGACTGCACAAGAGTTTTTCCATTCATTGGAAAAACAAGAATAAAGCGTTACTAGTTAGACAGTATTTGGAACTGATAAACTTAGTTCTGGAGATTTTATAATCTTTGAAACATCATGAACACAACATTGCTAGTTAGACAGTATTTGGAATTGATAAACTAGTGGGAGCTTAGTTCTAGGTGATGTTTTAATCTTTGAAAAATCATAAATACAAAGTGTTGCTAGTCAGATGGTATTTGGAACCGACAAACTAGTGGGAGCTATGGTCTTATGATTTGACGATTGGAAAAATCGATAGTCCAAGCAAGTAACACTGAACATCCCACAATTCAAGAGTAATGTCTACTCAAGCGAACTGCAAGTTCAAGACTGGTTCCATCTAAAGAAAGTCGAGAATGGGAAAGAACGTTTACACGTGTTAGTCGTCTAAACTAAGTAGTTTTAAGGTAAACCGGAAAATTAATAAATTGGAAATTAGAGGATAAGGAAAGTGATTTCGGATCACTGACCAATGCATCCTTAGCAATTTTCTCGAAAGCTAAAGTTCTTTGGAAGAACTAGGTAGCTTTGCATTAAACGATAAATAAAATAAACAACGGGCAGTTATTTCAGATAGACTAGTGGGAGTGATATAATGAAATGAATCTCGGATTCAATTCTTGAGTATCACAGAAAATTCATTTTCTGTTTTCGGATTCGTTGTAATGAACGTATTCATTTTGAATAGGATAATTTGTTTGTCTTATTGACGATAAATATAACATTCGTAGCACGAACCCAAGACTCGGACTTTTGTTTGATAAAATCAAAACCACTAAGAAATGCTGAACAGGTATATGTAACACATCTTAAACTATATAAACGCAAATGGTTTCCGTATTTAGATAAACACTTCTTTATATACTATTAATTAGTGCATATTCCCTATAGACAATATCTGAAGACTGGCTTAGGGTGATTCCTATCTCCCAGTCACAGGAACACAGTCTCAAAGGAACAATGACTAAGTTTCCTTTCAATCGGGAACGGGTAATAGATTTAAAGAAATTACATAGCTTGTTCATAACAACCTTCGGGGTCATATGAAAGATACAAGCTAGTGGGAGCTTTTGAAGTAGTGACATCTTGTCTGACAACTATTCAAGACTCCGGTAAGTTTATCCAAAATATTAGGAGGAATATCTTATTTCACTAGAGATAGAGTATTCCATACTCAGAAATAGGTTATTGCGTAGTCTTCGGGACTGATGCTCGGCCTGCCTCCTAGTGGAATGTTTTCACTAAGGGATACACCATAAATTTGCCTTATATAGTTATTGATATACTACAATACACTGCTTAACTCATTTAAGATATTGGTTGCAAAATAACGGTTTTCGTTGTAATGAAAAACCGAGAAGTCTACCTAAAGATGCCTACGCATTTGTGGATAAGGAGTGAATTCGGTTCACCCCACTTCCGTAAATATAGACATTTAGCATTTAGTGCTTGAAGGTAGGACTGGAAATTTTGCATACACGTTCAGGTCGTGAAATATCTTAATACATTGAGTAAAGGTTGGTTATAAAACTCATAAAATCAGAGAATGACGGTTATACTGTTAAACTCGGTCTGATAGAGTCTATAAATAACAACCTTAGATCTTGAAGTATTTGTACTCAAGATGTTACTAACTGATTTGTTCAGTCCACATCCAACACCGGAAGTTGGTGATAACACTAATAAAAACTACTAAACTAGATCAGTATATCAATCCACCCCGAACGCAGTGGGAGTATGGTTTGTCCATTACCCATTGTAGGACCTTACGGTCTATAGGGTAGATTGATGACCTATAGTCCTTCATCGGCTATGTAGGACCCTGATTATAGATGTTGGTTTAAAAGCCATAACCCTGTGAATGGAGTTTGATACTCCAGTTCTGTTGAAACTCTTGTAGAACCACCTGAGTATCTCAGGCCCAGTGGGAGTAATTGGAACTACACAGAGAAGAGTCGAATGAATTGGAAAGTTTAACTTTCAATGCAAAGCTGAGTAATTTAGAGGTGATTCCCTAAAAGGTAGAGAGTTAAACAGACCGTGATCTCTCTTACCACTCAGTCTTGCTTGATTTCGTCAGAAAGCGGGAAATATGGGTGATTCCCTAAGACTTCCTTGCCGAACAACGGAATCTGAATTCATTCAAAACAGAAGGGTTTTAGCTAAGAACAAATAACGGATTCGTTACAATGTAGAAAATAGGGGTGATTCCCTAAGACCTTTTTGCGAGACTAACGGTATCTTAATTTATTAAGAAAGAACCTTTGGCAGGATGCCTGCCTTAGCTTATATCCTTTGGGGATTAAAGCAAACCTCTAGGTCATTTCAAAGTCATATATTTTAATATGTGGACTTGACCAGAATTTTGATAAGCCTTTCATAGACTGGGCATCAATATTAGTAAACTAGTTTGTAGATTAGTGTTTGTGAATGGTAACACTGAAACAGTTGGAAACAACATGGGTGTGTTATCTGAAGTCAGAGTCTGACATGCTATCGGGATTCATTCTAAAGGATTTGATTCGCTCAAATTCGTGAGAATCGATCATTGGCAATCCCATCCATTCACCTGGTTAAGATATTCTTGCATTTTGCAACATTCAACGATGTAGTCTACCCTACCTCTCAGGAATGGTTATCTAAACCTGCAGATGAATACGAAATGGGATGTTTAGTGAATCCTCAAGTCTCTTTGGGAGAATGAGGAACAATATGCTAGTATATTCAAGAATATAAGTGATAACACTAATTCTGGCTTTAGGTCGGATTAAGGATGATCGTTAAGTCGATTTTGTCCTCAGTGTTGACTCAAAGGCATATTGAAAGCGTACCACTGGATTAGATGGAAAGGCAACGTTTCGATCCCAAAGATTGACTCAAGCCGCCAACCTACCTGATCAGTGTACCAAGTCACATGGTATTCGGATTCTAAGTACGTGCCGGGTCACTGACCTACCCTGCAGCGGCACACTCCGGTCGTGCTTGGAAGAATGAATTACTAAGATGTGCTTAGGGAGTACAGATTAGAGGAATACGTCTCACTTGTTTTCAGCAAGTGGGAGAATGTTGAAGTTATAGATATAGAGGGTGTGCTCTAAAACAATTAATCCACTTGTCTTTCGTGCAAGTGGGAGATTGTTAGGTGTAGTGCCCAAAAGACAATTATCTAATTGTTTTAGGACAGAATTATTAATTCATCTTATTATATGCATGTAAGCTTATAATTAAGATACTATTGAAAACCCTAAGTACCTCGTTTATGTAATTACATAACTCAGTGTTTGGCTATACACAAGAGGATTGAGTTAGTGAGATGTACTTAAAATTAATTTAGTCCGTAGCGTTTATTAATCTGAGTACGGGTCTCATGATTAATTTGCTAATAATTCGCCCAGAACACTTTAGGTTTGACAGTCTTATCCGGACTGTCGGTAATAGGGTACCTAGTGGGGCATTTAAAAATGATGATAATCATATAAGGCTGGACCGATTTGATTTGAGTTCTCGATATAATTCCGTGATCGAGAAGTCTTATCGAATCACAAGATGATCATATATGGATTAATCTCAATCCTGAGGTGATCACAGACAACTGCTTAGACTAGGGTAGGGTTTGATGTGTTTGTAAGGATCACTTCGAAGTATGTGGTCCAACCCTTCTCATTGGCTCTATTCTAGGATGAGTGAGTAGTCTGTGCTATCACAGATATGGAATCCATTCCTTCCCTCAGGAAGTAGACTGACAGTTCCCTTATTTGTTGACCCTAGAAACTGATCGATGGGCCCAGTTCATGTCATGTTAGTTATGAACTAATTGATCACTAGGGGGTTAATGGTAAATAAGGATAAGATGTTTCGAGAAGGGTTTACGGAGATATCCCGAATCGAAGTGAACAGTCTATGGAGGATTTATCCGTATGTAATGATTATATCAGTGGACGCTTATCAACTCATAGTTGAGTATAAGTTATCTATATTCGGCAAAGTTCAGTTTCGGGTTTATGGTGGTGTAATCCCGGAATTAATAGATTGAATATAATTATTCGGTCCGACAAATAATTTTATTTAATTTATTGTAGCTACTGAATATGGGTCCATGGTCCCCGACGTGGCTCCTAATATAGCATATATGTTTTCTCGTCATTTCACCTCAATTGTTATTAAATAGTTGGATTGGACTATTTAATTGATATGTGGATTAATTGTTTAGTTGGACTAGATAATTAAATACATGGAAAAGAAATTTTTCGTGGACTCGGCCCAATGTGTCAAAAAATAGTGGACCTTTATTTACTAAGGGAAGGGGGCGCATTTTGCATTAATAAATTATCAAGGAATTAGTTTTCTTGGATAATTATTTAATGTGTGATTTATCTTTTATTTGTTAATTGATAATTCCTGGAATATTAGATAATAATATGATTTATCCTAATTTGTTTGGGATAATTATTTTATTTATCTTTTATTTGGAATATTGATTAATCTAATAATTATCTCTTAATTATTAAATCCTTGGAGGACAAGGATTACTCTCATATATAAAGAGAGTTCTCCCAAGCCTTATGACACAATACAAAATTTTCGAAATATTGCATGAAAAATAGCTTGGAATTTTCGGCTATTTTCTTTGGGTTCGAGTTTTAGAAAAACTTTGGGTTTTTCTAAGGTAGCATATCGAGGAGGTCTGGCGCTTGAAACACCATCCACCTGGTGGTGCTTGGAGATACACATTGGAAGACTTTGGCTTCTCAACTAGGATTTCAACTAGCTCGGATTGAAGATTGTTCTTGGTGTTTATTCACAATAAACTGGTAAACAATATAAACCCCCTTGTAGGTTTAGATCTATTTATTTTATGTATTTTGGTTGACTAGATCTAGATCTATACTATTCCGCTGCGTAATCGGATGGATCTTGATCCATCCGACGATATTACATCTAACAGGTGGTACCTAAATGTTTTGTCATATGGTACTTGTCATTCGATTATCTTTCGATGTGGACGATGGAGATCTATGACTGGGTATGTATATACTTTGAGTGGTTCTGTGGTAAGTTGGAATGCAACTTTACGAGGTACAAGGTGACATTATCTACTACTGAAGCAGAATACATGGCACTGATAGAAGCAGTAAAGTAAGCAGTCTGGTTAAAAAGTCTAGTCAATGATCTGAGTCTGCATCAAGATCAACCCAGGGTGTATTGTGACAGTCTTAGTGCAATATGTTGGGCTAAGGATCAGGTTCATCATGAGAGAACTAAGCACATTCATGTTAGGTATCATTTTCTAAGAAATGTGAGGAGGGTTAAAGTGGTGAAGATAAGCACTGATGTGCATCCTGCTGATATGTTCACTAAACTAGTTCCAAGGGGCAAGTTTCAGTTCTGTCTGGACTTGTTGAATATCCAAAGCTATTAATATGAATCTAGGAATACCCAGATGAAGTTAGGGGTCTGCTGAGCTATTCAAATCTGAAGACAAAAGAGGATTTCTGGCACTTGGTTGTACATCTGGTCAGTTTGTATGAAGTTGAAGTCAAGGTGGAGATTTGTAATGGAGACTTAAACTATTGTACTGAGTTTGGTTTGCTGAGTGTAATACTTAGTAGAGTTTGTTTGAAAACTGTGGTGATCAGCATGGCATAAAGGTGCCTGCTGAATCTGGTGTTCAGCTGGGGCAGATCAACAGGGCCGCTGAGATTGGTTGTCAGCATTCTTAGAGAACTCGTCTGCATGGTTTTCCGGTTTGGATAAGGTTACTTCTGAGATATTTCAATCATTTACTTGGGTAGCCATTTAGTCAGTTAAGGTTGGATTCCCAAGGCTATAATTACCGTCTGTATTAATTGTAACTTTCTCGTGATAATAAAATATCCTCGTTTGTCCATGGAGAAGTCGGAACATTGCCAGAAACCACAATAAACTGTGTTTGTTTACTTGTTAATTGCTTATCTTTATTCACAATCAACATAACTTCTTGATCGATCCGTCATAACATTCACTCTTCACTTCCTTCCAGGATATATATCGAGCCTTGTTGGCCTAGGTTGCTTAAATATGATCCACAATTGATAGGTCATAAAGAAGTACACTTGATGCATCAGTTTAACAAGGACACTCCTATAATAGAAGACCTTTTAAAAGCATGTGTATGTATGTATTTATATGTGAGCGTGTTTGTGTGTGTATATATATATGGCTACGATGAATTTTGGCTGTAAATCTGTTTACATAAGCTAGCTTATGTGTTTTATTATGTTGCAAGAAATCTAGAAGGAACATTCGTACTTTCATTATCCGTGAAAAGGTGGAGATCAAGCTCGAATGAAACCATAAAAAAATCACAGGACACACTTTCTCTGACATTGAGTGCGTGAGGCCCGAATCCCTTGATACTTATATTTGCGCCGCTTGCTTCGACCCTAATTCATTGATTTTTGTGGTGGATAGAAAATAGGATTCGTATCTAGAAAATATAGGCATATATAGAAGATTATAGGAAAAAAGAAAAGAATGGTGGAATGATTTTTTCTCTGCAACGAAGGTTGTTGCAGTTATAACAAAGAACGTTGTTGATGCTGCTATGGTAGTAGTAGATGAGAAGGCTGCATTGGCCCTCACAAATAAAAAGGTAATGGAGGCTTTGAAGTATTTGTCCGTGGACATAGTGTTGGTCGTGTTCGTGGTCGTGGCTTCGGTTGTGGTCTAGATGCAGGTTATTTTAGATATGGCCGCGGTGTTGGGGATGATGCACGGGTAAGTACGCAATTGAAGTTGATACTTTTTCATGATGTTCATCCGTAAACATACCCACTTGTTTTTGTTCATGCAATTGTTTAATTGCAAGCAATGTCATGAATGTTGGAAGACATGCTTGGAAACATTCATGTACATGAATAGCTTTAATTGCACCTCTTTTTACCTACCACCAAGATCCCCAACAAGTGGATCAATAGCAGATATTGAAGAGTATCTGACCGGTATGACAAAAGAGTATCTGATGTTCTACGACCACCAGGGAATGTCGCACAAGGCAACAAAACCGGTATTCCATCCATTCTTCGCAATGTTGTAGAAGGTTTATGTATAGTAGGTGAGCCCCCATTGTTTATTTCAAGGACATATGCTCATCAATCAAAAAAGATTAGCGATAATGCATTTTTAAACCTTCTTTATGATGCACTATTCCTGGAAGCAACATTCTTTGTCTTAGAAGTAGATGGCTCTAATACCCAAGCAGGACTCATGCTTGGTTGATCCTCATTATCGTAAGATATTTTTTTCTTCTACTCTAATAGAGTTTCTTAGAGTATAAATCAAATCTATGATCTACAACCACCATCATTTTCGCATATTCATAGGCGGATTAAAGCCCACTTTATAGACGGCGAGTCACTACGCGAGAAATTTATTACAACTGTTGTAGTAATGTTGTTCAAATATGTAATCGGGTAATTGGATGATTCGAGTTACGAAAATAATACAAGAACAATGAGATTTGTGTATAAGTTTGGACTGAACTACTTGGGAGAGCTGCATACGTATCCAATTCAAGTGTGGAATCGGAATCAAGTCCCTATCGTAGTTCAGAGTGTTCCTTTTTATATCTGTAGATCGTGATTCTCTTCCCTTATGTAATGGGAGGTTATTATCAGTTATCTTTGGACATTACCAGACGTGGGGTCTACCCACGTCCGTAGCGATTGAGCCGTTCGACTTGGTCTTCGTCATGCACAGTCGATTGTTCTGTCTAGATACTCTTCTGCCCAGAACGTGTTGGAGTCCTGCTCCTCTAGCTATTCTGCTCAGAAGTATGATCTGGTCAGCATTTGGTGCAGTCCTGCTTTACCGGACCATCTATCTTTATACTGGGCCCGGTCCAATTATGAATAATTCGACCCAGTGGTCCTATATATCATCATAAGTCCCCCCAGACTGGGGTGGACTGCTTTACAGCTGCCCTAGTCTGAAATGATTTAGCTTCCGTCATCAATATATCATGAAACGAGGCCAAGTCATACCCGGTTATTATCATAACTGTGAGTTGAACAATCACGTCATTTCACTTCTTGTCCCCTAATTACACCTCTTTTCAAACAACTCCTCTATTTCAAACCTTTGGAACCTCATCCCTACGATTACTAGTAAGTCTCTGTTTCTATATTATTCTTTTATTTCTTTTGAATCTTTATTTCTTTCATAAGTTTGAGAGCCGATATTGCTTCTAGCGATTCTGTAGAAAAGTTGTTACAATCACCAGAAAAGACTTCGATTGCCTTAGAGAGTGAAGAAGTGAGTTCCTCTAACCCTATTACTTGTCCTGAAACTGCAATAAACGCCGATCATCCATCCTCTCTGATTGATTTAGGAAATACCTCCACGTTTGTGGATAATCCCCTGTGTCTTCTACCTTCTCATCTCCTTCCCCCTAGGGTCTTTACTCCTATTTCAATCGTTCATCAATATCCAGAAGACCATACTACTTTTTTAAATACCTTGAAAAGGGAAATCAATCGATTTGACAAAACCAAGGCTATAATGGCTTGCCATTGTGTCTCTAGCTTAATGACCAAAACTGAAATGGCCAATCTACTAAAAACCTATAAGATTCGTACTGACCCTTTTGAAGTTGTTCTTCCCAAATCCACCGAGTATGCTTATAATCCTCCAGCCGGTTTCTGTACAGTGTATGCTGATCAGCTTCATAGTGGTCTAAGATTCCCTCTTCCTCCTGGGTATGTCGAGGTGATGCGGTATTATAAGTTGGGAGTTGGCCAGATCCATCCGGATAGCGTGAAATTCCTGGTTGGATTCATGATCTGGTGCCATTTAAATACTACCCCTTTCTCTGTAAAATTATTTAGGAATTTTTACCAGTGCAAGTTAACACAGGGTAGCGGGGGTGGTATCATTTTTGTCGTAGAGCCGGTAAGTTAAGCCAGATTATTCCTTTATCTAGTAAAGATAAGACCAAGAAGAAGTGGCAGGAGCGCTTCTTCTTTGTGAAGCACACCACTGAAGTGAACTTTGGTCACTGGAATATTTCTTCCATGAAGGCAAATTGGAAGATCATATAGATGCATCCTTGGTTAACTATTTTACCAGCAACAAAATTTCTTTGACCTTGAACACTATAAGCTCCGCGTAGGTGGATGTTGCACAGCTTCTTACTGCGGGTCCTACTGGCTATGTAGAATTCACCAAGGAAGAATACCGAAAATATGTCTGAATTTATTTTTTGCTCTTGTTTTTGAATATATCTTGATTATATTTTGTTTATGCAGTGGCCAATGTGGATGACCTGATTAATATTGATGTCGATGAGGAAGAGGAGACAGAGCAGATGCAGGAGGATTCTGAACAGACCTTATCTGTTATTCCTGAGGGTGGTGAAGCTTCTGGCCAGAAGGAAGCTGCGGACATAGGCGTTGATTCTGGCGATGCTGCTCAGAACACCATTTCCACTACACAACCTTCTGCTCAGAATACTCTAAGCACAAATAACCCCGTGGAATTGCATGTTGAAGAGGATCTCCCCGGTGATCAATCTACTGGATTGAATGATGTGCCTTTAAGGACCGTTTCACAGAGACTCCTCTGGTGGTTCTGCAAGTGATTCCTCCCTTAACTTTGAGGATATGTCTGTTGAAGACTTTGCTGATTCTGTAAGTAGCTTTTTATAGGATTTTTTATTTCTTCTTTTTTCTGTCTTCTAAGATTTGGCCTTTTGCAGTGCTACCGCCTGGGTAAGTCATTACACAAGAAAACCTCTAGAATGGCTAGGGATATTGCTGCCCTACAACAGAAAGTGATTCACCTGGAAGAGGCTAATGCCAAGGTGACTAGTTTGGAAGAACCAACCTAGCTTGCACTGGTATCTTCAGAGGCTACTGCTCGCCAGGAGTTTGAGCAATTGAAAGCCAATCATGCCAAAGCTGAGGGTTTGTTATTCACTCAAGTGGAGCAATTAAAGCTTAGAGACCAGCAGCTGAAGAAACTAAATGAGGAGAATCAACAGCATCTTGCCACAGTGAAGAAAATGAAAAGTGACTTTAATGAGACTGTGAGGCAGATGGAAGAAACTCCTGCTCAGAATATCATCCAGAAGAATGTTGCAGGATATAAAGCTTCTCGTGAGACTTATGAGGAAATCCAAATCATCTTGGCCCCTGCTCTGCAAAGAGGATATACCCTTGGTGTTGATGAAGCCAAGCCAGCCGATCTAGTGATTAGCACCTTGCCTAATCACAAGTTATATGATAAGAAAGCTGGCGAGATCTTCACTGGGCGGTATGATGAGTAGAAGAGTGGGGAAGACATCATCCGCAAGTATGCGAAGAAGAAGTCTGCACAGTCTTCTACTCCTCCTCCATCTTGATTTGATATTTTGTTTTGAAATTCTGATAAATGATTTGTGGTTTTGCTGTGGTTTTTGAGCAGCTTTTGATGTAACAACTTTACATGATATTTGCTATTGATGTATGATACTTTGATCGTTTAAACATTTGAATTTGCTTCTATTTTGACATTTTCTGGACTTAGAGCGTTATCTCCTTGTTGCGCTGCAAAGAAGTTAGGATTAGTTATCCTTAGCTTCTTTATATATAATGTATACACTGCACAGAAATGCTTCGTTAGTTTAACACTTAGGACTTTAGTGATCCTCTGCCCAGAATTTTATAGTGGGTCTTCTGCCCAGAATGTCCTTGCGCTGCAGGTTTGCCATTTAGATTTTTTAATTGGGTCCTCTACCTAGAATTATCTTGCGCTGCAAGTTTAACACTTGTGTTTTTTAATTGGGACCTCTGTCTAGAATGTCCTTGCGCTGTAAGTTTGACATTTAGATTTTTTAATTGGGTCCTCTGCCCAGAATTATCTTGTGCAGCAAGTTTAACACCTATGTTTTTTAATTGGGACCTCTGTCCAGAATGTCCTTGCACTGCAAGTTTGACATTTAGATTTTTAATTGGGTCCTCTGCCCAGAATGTCCTTGCGCTGCAAGTTTGACACTCATATATTTTTTAATTAGGTCAACTGCCTAGATTGTCCTTGCACTGCAAGTTTGACACTTAGATTTTTAATTGGGGCTTCTGCCTAGAATATCCTTGCACTGCAAGTTTGACACTTAGATTTTTAGCTGGGTCCTCTGCCCAGATTTCTCTTCTGCTGTAAGTTTAGTGCTCGATTTTCAGGCATCATGTCTTTAATTCCGTGTTTCAACACAAGTTAAAATATTCACATGTATAATCACAAAATTAGAAAAGATATATATTCAAGGTAGCATCACCCAAGAAAATAAAATCTTAAGGAAAAAATTTCCTTAAATGAATAGCATTCCAGCTTCTAGGAATGGTTTTTCTGGAGGCATTAGCTAGTTGATAAGATCCTTTTCCGTGTACTTTGATAATTTTATAAGGACCTTCCTAATTTGGGTCTAGCTTTCCAGTGGGACCTTGCTTGCTGGCATCGTTTCGCCTCAGAACTAAATCGCCTTCTTTAAAATACGTACCTCTAACCCTGGAGTTGTAGTACTGAGCAATCCTTTGCTTGTATTTGGCCATATGTATCAATGCTATGTCCCTTTTGTGCTCCAACTCATCCTTGGCATGTAGCATATCTACCTCATGTGTTTCTAGACAGTATAATTCCGTCCTGGGAGATTTGTGCCCAATCTCTGCTGGTATCACTGCTTCGCATCCATATGCTAAGGAATATAGAGTTTCCTGTGTGGCAGCATTCGGGGTAGTTCTGTATGCCTATAAGAAGTTTGGAAGATGATCCACCCAATGAGATACTTCTTTCTCCAACCTTTTCTTCAACCCTTGCTTTATTTGCCTGTTGGTCTGCTCAACCTGTCCATTGGCTTGGGGATGGGCCACTGAAGTGAAATGTTGGGATATTCCTAGGTTGGTGCACTAGGTTTGCACTCCTAGATCTTCAAATTGTGTGCCATTATCAGAGATTAGGACTTTAGGAATACCATATCTGCACATAATATTTCTCCACAGGAATTTCTATATTTGGTTGGCTGTGATGGTTGTTAACGGTTCTGCTTCCACACATTTGGTGAAGTAATCTACTGCCACTACCAGGAATTTGAAATTTCCTGGTGCTCTGGGTAATGGACCCACAAGATCAACTCCCCATTGATCAAAGGGCCATGGAGATACAATTGGTGTCATCTCTTGTACAGGATTATGGGATAAGTTGCTATGCACCTGGCATGTTTTGCAGGTTCTGACCAGCTTCTCTGCATCTTCTTGCATTTCTGGCGAGTAATAACCGAAAAGTTTACATTTTTTGGCTAGAGCTCTTGCTCCTAAGTGATTTCCATAAATTCCGAGATGGATTTCTCTTAGCACATAATCTCCTTCATCTGGGGTGACGCACTTCAGCCAGGGTGCTATATAAGTACAGAACCTCGTTGAACAGAGCATACCTGGCTTAGAGTCTTATCAGTTTTCTAGCGCGTACCTTATCTTCAGGGAGCCTGCCGTCTCTCAAATACATTACAATTGGATCTATCCAAGTTTCTTCCTGTGTTATCGGTCGCACTTCAATCTCCTCACAGCTCTTCTATTTTAACATTTCGACCAACACCTTTTTGTTGGAGAGAAAATTTGATCCTAGCTTAGATAATGCGTCTACTCTGGTGTTTTGGGCTCAAGTTATCTGTTCCACCTCCACCATTAAAAAGTTTTGCAATTTTCTTTGCGCAACCGCTAGGTATTTCTTCATGGGGCCTTCCTTTGCCTCATATTCCCCCTTGATATGATTTGTTTCAAGCTGTGAGTCCGTGTATACTTTCAGATTTTGCACACCTAGCTTCTGTGCTAGATTTAACCCAGTTATCAAAGCTTCGTATTCTGCTTCATTGTTAGTAGCTTGAAATTAAAAATGAAGAGCATACGGGAATTCTTCACCTTTTGGGCTAATGAGTAGGAGTCGTGCTCCTGCTCCTTCTTTGTTGGAAGCTCCATCCACATAAAGCTGCCACTGCTCAGCCTTGTTCTTCTCAGCCTTTTGCTCTATAGCCAAGGCTTTTTCTTCTGCCAAGAAATCGGCTAATGCTTGAGCTTTAATTGTTGTTCTTGGTTTGTATTCGATGTCAAACCCTACCAATTCATCTACCCATTTTGTTAATCTTCCACACTTGTTTGGTTTATCCAAAATTTGCTTTAAGGGTTGATTTGTCAACACTACCATTGGATGGCTTTGGAAATAAGGTCTTAACTTCCTCGTGGCATGCACCAGGGCCAGAACTAATTTTTCCATCTCCGAATATTTGATCTCAGGCCCATTTAAGGCTTTTCTTACAAAAAATATAGGCCTTTGTAACATACCATGTTGGTTTACCAACACAGCACTTACTGCTTCATGGAAAAAAGACAAGTATAAGAATAATATTTCACCTTCCTGATGAGAGGTCAGGGTTGGCAAGTGACTGATATGATCCTTTAAATCCTGAAAAGCTTGTTGACATTCTGCATTCCACTCGAATTGGCTAGCCTTCCTGAGAATTTTAAAGAAAGGTAGCGACTTCTGCGCAGATTTTGACAAGAAACGATTTAGCGCTGCTAATCTTCCTGTTAACCGCTGGACTTCTTTAATATTCTTCGGTTCAGGCATTGTTTTCAAAGCTTCTAATTTATCCGGGGTGGCCCTGACACCTTCTTCGGATATCATATAACCCAGGAATTTGCCTGATCTTACTCCAAAAGTGCATTTTTTAGGGTTCAACTTCATCTTTGTTTGTCTTAACACTTGACAAACTTCTGCTACATCTTTCAAATATTGGGCAAGAGTCATGCTCTTGATCAACAAGTCATCCACATATACTTCCATGGATTTGCCAATTTGTTGGTTGAAAATGGTATTGACTGCCCTTTGGTAGGTAGCACCTATATTCTTTAATCCGAAAGTCATAGACACATAGTAGTAGGAACCAAATTAAGTAATAAAAGCAGTTTTTACAGCGTCTACAGGGTCCATCATAATCTGATGATATCCCTTATAAGCATCTAAGAAAGCAAAGATTTCATAACCAACTGTAGAATCTACTAGCCTGTCAATTCTAGAGGAAGTGTAACTATATTTAGGACAAGCTTTATTCAGATCTGTGAAGTCCACACACATTCTCCAACTGCCATCTGGCTTCTTGACTAGCACTGGATTTGCTAGGCACTCTGGATAGAAAACTTCTCTAATCATGTTGGCCTGCAACAGCTTCTCCACTTCTTGCTGGACAGCCTGTATCCTTTCTGGTGTGAACGATCTTTTCTTTTGCTTCACTTGTTTCCTGGTTGGGTCAATGTTAAGCTTGTGAACAACCAGCTCTGTTGGCAGTCCAGACATGTCGCTTGCTTTCCATGCAAACACATCTTTATATTCTTTCAGGATCTTGATCAGAATGTGCTTCTGCTCAGCCGGTATCCATGATCCAACACTGACTGCGGATTCAGGATCAATTTTGTCCAACATTACTGACTCTACGGGGTCATCAGATTGCAACTTTTTTTTCCTCTGGAACGAGATCTTCCATCGTCACCTGCTGCACTTTCATTTTTCCACTGATTGTTGTTGTGTAGCAATTATTTGCAGCATCCACGTCCCCTTTAACAGTAGCTTCTCCTTTAAATGTTGGGAATTTCATACTGTTATGTGCCGGTGATACCACTGCTCTGAGGTCGATCAACGCCGGTCGTCCCAAAGTCACATTCTATGCCGATGCAGCATTTACTACCACATAATTGACCATTAGAGTCCTGCTCTGTGGCCCTTTTCCGAAAGTCGTCAATAATTTTAACATACCCACAGGATGGATAGGAGGTCCTGTAAATCCAAAAAGAGTAGTCGACACATGAGTCAACTCCGAGTCTGTTAATTTCATGGCTCGAACGCACTGTAATACAGCACGTTTACTGCGCTGCATGTGTCTATGCAGATTCTTCTGACCAGGTTCTTCTGTATAACGGCTTTTATTACCAGTCCATCGTTGCTTACGATGGCTGGTAGTGCATCTGGCCGTACTAAACGGTTCCCATCACCTTCTGTTTCTTGGCTTCTCCGTCTTTTTCTGTGCTTTCGCTTTTTTCCTGTTCGGCAGCCTTATTAACTCCTCCTGGTCCTCCAACAATTATTTTCACTGTGTTGATCGGGGCATTTTCTCTATGCCCATCAGCATCAGGAGACGGATCTCGGTGTCTCCTTTGATTGTACATGTCGTTATTGTTGTGGAATTTTTTAAATTCTCTTCTTTCCTCTTGGGTTATCTCCCTGCATTCGATCGATGCATTCATCGATCTTTCCTTCCATAGCCGCTGCATCTATATCTCTGATTAGGTCCCTGCACTATTCAGAGTCATGTCCAATGTCCTTATGATACTTGCACCATCTGGTGTGGTCTCTCTTCTCTCTTGGACCCCTCAATGGAGGGGGCGTCTTGGCAATCCCTTTCTTTTCCATGATCGCCAGAACTTGATCACGAGAACGGTTTAGAGGGATAAGGTCTTTGTCCTGAAAAGCACCTTTCTTCCCTAATCTATCAGAGATGGGAGCGGTTACCATGTCCCAAACTGATTTTCTTTTCTTGCCAGACCTATCCTCAGTTTTTCCTTTTTTGGAATCCCTGTGGGATTCCTCTCTTTTGGCTCTCTTAGCCTCTTCTCCCTGACAATGTCTGTATGCAATTTCCAGACATTCTTCCATTGTACTTGGATTCTTGCTGCTCAGCTTGGCATGTAACTGCCCTTCTCTAAGACCTGCTATGAAGGACGCCACTAAGAATTTATCATCCATATCTGCTATCTGGGATGATTCTCCGTTGAATCTTTTGATAAACGGAAATACTGTTTCGTCACTTTTTTGCCTGATGGTAAGCAAATATGTCCGGTTTCTCTGGAAAGGTCTTGCTGCGATAAATGCATGCATGAATTTCCCCGGTCGGTGGGGAAATCGGTATGGATCCGGGGCTCAACTTTTTGAACCAATCTCTTGCTTTTCTGTTAGAAGAGTTGCAAATGCCCCGCATTTCATCTCTTCTGGGGCGTTATACATGCTCATATGCTGGATGTACTGATGCATATGATCATATGGATCTTTAGTTCCATCATATGATTGAATCTTTGGGATCTTAAATCCTGGAGGATAGGGAAAAGCATCGATGTCTTCAGTGAAAGGAGACACCAGCCTATACTCATCTTGTTTAGGCTTGAGGATAGCATCTAACTCTGCTCTGGCGTTATCACCACCTGGGTGAGTAACTACCACCCTTATGCTAGATTCTGCTTCATGTTTCTCTCTCTTAGCGGTATGAAGAGGTGTAGGTGTTTCAGAGACATCATTATCCTAGTTTCTGGCTTTTAAGACTTCCTCAAATATGGCTTTTATCTCCTCAGCCTTGAGATTTGCAAGGTTTTCCACCAACATTTGTTTGACTGCATTTGGAGTGCTGGTTTGTCCTTCTTCCAGAAATTTCTTTCCGGTTTCTTGATCATCTCTTTCTAGGCTCTTTTCCCCCCTGGTCTGATTTTCCTTTTCTGGTTGAGTTTGTTGCTTCTTTGAGTTACCTTGATTTTTTGCCATTTTTGCGGTAATAACTACTCACTAACTAGAATCGGCCCTCCTTCTAGCGCCAAATGATGTTGTTCAAATCTGTAATCGGGTAATTGGATGATTCGAGTTAGGAAAATAATACAAGAACAATGAGATTTGTGTTTAAGTTTGGACTGAACTCCTTGGGGGAGCTGCCTACGTATCCAATTCAAGTGTGGAATCAGAATCAAGTCCCCCTCGTAGTTCAGAGTGTTCCTTTTTATATCTATAGATCGTGATTCTCTTCACTTATGTAATGGGAGGTTATTATCAGTTATCTTTCGACATTACCAGACGTAGGGTCTACCCACGTCTGTAAGTAGTTGAGCCATTACTGACTTGGTCTTCATCATGCACAGTCGATTGTTCTGTCTTGATACTCTTCTGCCCAGAACGTGGTGGAGTCCTTCTCCTCTGGCTATTCTGCTCAGAAGTATTATCTGGTCAGAGTTTGGTGCAGTCCTGCTTTACCGGCCCGTCTATCTTTATACTGGGCCCGGCCCAATTATGAATAATTCGACCCAGTGGGCCTATATATCATTATTGTAACAAGTGAATGCATTACATTCATGCATTATCTAACATTATTCAGATAATTGTGTTGTATATGAATGAACGATAGTAAGAATGGATGAACAAATGCATCTTATTGGTATAACCTTCAGACGTAATCCATGTTTTTGCACTGCATATAATGGTAGTGGTCGGAGATCATAAGGTTAGAACATAGTCTAAGAAATTTATCAAAGTATTGTCTGAGTACAAGTATCAGCCAAGCGTGAGTCCTTTTTGGGCTTTGGCGCTATCTGCTTCTAAAATAATGGAAAAAATAATGTTGTTGCCAAAAGAAGAAAAGAAAGAAAGTGTGCTTAATGTATTATTGTCAATGTTTAATTTAGACCAACTTTAATAGATACCAGTCTTTGTTTGTTTGGAATTTCATGAAAATGTCACTGTTTTTCAAAGGTTTTTTCTAGCATGTCAGTATCATGCATTTCTATTATCAACAATGTTTCGGTTTGAGTCTAGTTTAGACTCCTTGTTATCAACTAAGATAAATTGTTCAAGCCATAAATAAAATTAAAATGAAACGTTGTGCAATAAATATTAAACATGTTTAATATTATGGTACCCCATTTACTGTGATTGCATCCTGAAATATGTCACACAAAAACGTACTGTGATAATTGATTTTCACAAGTTGGTTATTGGTTTAGAGCCATTAGGCTTAGTCAAAATAGGTTGTGTGTTTTGTCTTGGGTCCATGACGGTAACAAATATGTGTCATTTTGTTTTGGTTCTTCATGCCGGTAAGAAATTGTGTTATGAAGTTTCATATTTTTCTAAAATAAATCTAGAATACACCACAAAAACCAATCTGGAGGGGTACATTATATTCATTTTGTCAGCGTGAACCCGTAGAATTTATTTCTTGTTTTGGATTTGATTTCTAACAAAACAACAAATGCAACTTATTTTCATCTCTCGGATTTTGAATTTCTATAAAATGAACAATTATGACTGGATTGAAATTGTGGACAAATTAAGGTTGTATTTGAAAGATTTTACTCACCACAGGGCACAAAAAGCTTGAAACTAGCCAACCGGATTTCTCGAGACGTGTATTTATTTTGTGGGAATCAATGGTTGAATTTATTTCTTGTTTTGGATTTCGATATCTAATAAAACTACAAGTATAACATATTTCTTATTCGCATTTTTTATTTTTAGCAAATGAACAAGTTGAACTTATTTCATGTTTCGGACTATTTTTCTAACAATCCAATGGGCCAAGCCTATAATGTCTTAGACATGCTCCCGCAATCCTGTGGGAAGTGAGTGGATATGGAGATCGGCCTTTAGTGATTGAAACTGCGGATTGCCCAATGGTTAGGTCAAGAGATCGGCAACTTGGTTTTTTGAGCTGCTGAAGGAAACAAATGTTTGTTGGCAGCACAGACATGGTAAAAATAAATCTCGACGTGCTTCATGAGGGCATGGAAAACCGTGTTACGCACAAGGTGTTGGAAGTAGCGCCCGGAAGACAATTTATGTAATTGTTTTTAGAATTAATAAATGGCAGATTTATTCTCATCTTATTACTTGCTTCGTGCTTGTAAGTAGTAATTTGACTCAGAAGCTAAAGTTATTTTGTAATAACAAGGTAGTTGGGCATTCATGATGAAGAGTAGAGAACGGACAGTTATTTCAGCAAGATAGTGGGAGCGATATATGGAAATGAATTTCGGATTTTAATCCTTGAATATCGTAGAAATCTAATTTCTGATTTTTCAGATTCGTTGGAACAAATGGATCGATTCACTTTCAAATCGATAATATGGTTGCCTTAAAGAAAGTGAATATGACATTTGTACGAATCTGAGACTCAGACATTTGTTTGATAAAGTCAGAACCACCAAGTAATGCTGAAAAGGTATATGTAACACATCATAAACTATTAAGACAAATGGTTTACGTATTTTGATAAACGATTCTTTGACATCTATTAATTAGTGCATATATCCTACAGATAAGATCTGAAGACTAGCTAAGGTGATTCCTATCTCCCAGTCTAAGAACACTATCTCAAAGGAAAAATGACTAAGTAACCTTTCAATTAGGAAAGCATAATAGAACTAAAGAAGTATCATAACTTGTTCATATTGACCTTCCGGGTCTTATGAATGATACAAGCTAGTGGGAGTTTTTGAGTAATAGACATTTTGTCTAAAGACTACTCGAAACGTCGAATAGTTCATCTAAATATTTGAAGGAATCTCTGATATTACCAAAGACAATAGTATTCCGTGCTCAGATATAGGCCATAGAAAAGTATTTGGATCTGATGCTCGGCCTACCTCCGAGTGAAACGATTTCACTGAAAGGATAAACCATGTATTGTCTTGTATAGTTATTGATATGCTACATTACACTGCTTTACTCAATTATGATATTGATTGCAAAATAACGGTTTACATTGTTATGCAATACCGAGAAGTCTACCTATAAGAGGCTTATGAATTTGTGGATAAGGAGTGAAGTAAATTTATTCCACTTCCGCAAATAGAGGCATTTAGCATTTATGCTTGAAGGTAGGACTGGAGATTTTGCATACACATTCAGATGGTGACTGATCGTGAAATATCTTAATACAATGAGTGGAGGTTGGTTATAAGATTCTTAAGATCGGATGGTGACAGTTACATTGTTACAATTTTTTTCTAAAAGAATGTTTAAATAACAACCTTAGACCTTGAAGTACATTTACTCAAGGAGTACTAGCTAATTTAATCAGACCATATCCAGCATTGGTTGTTGGGGGTTACGATGATAAATACTACTGAACCAGATCAAAATGTCAATCCACCCAAGTGCAGTGGGAGTATGGTTTAACCGTTGACCCACTGTGATTATGCAGTCTCTATAGTCTGCTGAGGGTGATCAATAACCTATGGTATTTTGCAAGGACTGTATATGATTCTGATAAAAGAGGTTGGTTTAAAGACATAAAGCCTGAAAATGGAGTTTTGATACTCTATGGCTGTTCATACTCTTGTAGAACCGCCGGAGTGTCTCAGGCCCAGTGGGAGAAATTGGATCTACATGGAAAATAGTCAAATGAATAGGAAAGTTTATCTTTTCAATGCAAAACTAAGTGGTGTAGGGGTAATTCCCTAAAAAGTAGAGAGTTAACCAGGGGTGATGCCCTGAAACTCTCTCACCACTTAGCCTTTCTTGACTTCTTGGAAAGCAGGAAGATTACCAGGGGTGATGCCCTATAACTTTCTTGCCGAACAAAGGATCTTGAATTCATTCGGAACGGAAGGGTTTTAGCTTAAAGCCAATGGCATATGCTTATATTCATTGGTGGATTAAAGCAAACCTCTAGGTCATTCAAAGTCATATGTTTTGAAATGTGTGGGCTTGACCAGAATATTGATGAGTCTTTTGTAGACCAGAGAATCAATATTGGTAAAGTAGTAAACGCTAGTGTTAACAAATGGTGACACTGCAACAATTGTAAGAAACATGAGTGTGTTATCTGAAGTCCGAAACTGATGAGCCAAGATTCTCTGAATCAGAGAAGTGGACTATATTCTTAGAATTTGATTCGGTCGAATTCATGAGAACAAGTTGTTGGCATTGTCCCATGCATCTTAATGGTTAAGATGATAATTCATTTTCGTATGCAAAATTCAATGAGAAGTTTCCTAACCAACTCCTCACGGAATAATTCTCTCAATCTTTGGATTTAGAGAAAATGGGATAAATCCCCTTTTGGATAGAGAAAGTCAGGTTATTAAAAGTCGATTAAAGTCGAATCTTGGATTCGGACGTTGAATAGCAGTATAGTGTATCATCAAGTATCTTCGGAGAACGAGGAGTAATATGCGTCTATATTCAGGTGCATACCTGAGTATTGTTGACTACACTGATTCTGACTTACAGTCAAATTAAGGATGATCGTTAATTGATCTCGGGCTCAGTGTTTTCTCATAGTGATGGAGCTATAGTCTGGAGCAATCCAGCACTGCCAATTTGACTCTGTTAGTCGAATACATACCAGCTTTCGGAGACACTAAATAGGCAGTGTGGCTTGAGAAGTTCTTTGTTGGACCGGGAAGTGATTCCAGGTCTCGATGAGCCGATACCATTTTACAGTGAAAACAGTTGAGAGGTAGCTCATGCAAATGATCTTCGCAGTCATAAGAGATCAATAGCATATTGAGAAAGAGTACCACCTGTTTAGACAGATCATGTAGAGAGGCGACGTTTCGGTCCTAATGATCTCCTCAAAACCGACAACCTAGCGGATCAGTTTACCAAGTTGCGTGACTTCTAATGTCACTGATAAGCGCTTGGCGGGTATGAATTAGGGAGATATGTCTCATCTACTTCAGAGCAAGTGGGAGAAAGTTGTGGAAAGATAGAATATGGGTGTGGTGCTCTAAAAATAATCATTGCTTGTCTTTACGGGCAAGTGGCAGATTGTAAGATATAGTGTGCCTGAAAGACAATTGTTGCTTGTCTATACGGGCAAGTGGGAGATTGTTGGAAGTAGCACCCGAAAGACAATTTATGTAATTGTTTTTAGTATTAATAAATGACATATTTATTCTCATCTTATTACTTGCTTCGTACTTGTAAGTAATACACTACTGAAAATCCGAAGTCGTATCATATGTAGCCATACAACTTAGTGTGTGTCACACATGAGGATTAAGTTTATGGTGATACACTTGAAATGTTAGTCCGTGGTGAAGTTAATCAAAGTATGGGGTCTATTGATTAAACCACCATTAATGCGCCTAGAACACTTTATAGTGTGACCGTCTTATCCGGACCGTCGACATTGGTTGTTTAAGTGGGGAATTTATACATGATGTAGTTATATATGACTGGACCGATTTAATCTGCATTTCTCATATAATTCCGTTATTGAGAAATCTTATTAAATCACAAGATGATCATATATGGATTAACCTTAATCCTGAAGTGATTACAGACTCCTACTTGTTTTAGGATAGGGTTTGATGTGTTCGTTAAGGATCGCTAAGAGGTGCGGTCCGAATCACTTTCACGTTGGCACTATTCTGGAATGAGTGAGAAGTGTGTGTCTCACAGATATGGAATTCATTCCTTCCTATGGGAAGTAGAAAGACAATCCTCTTATTTGTTATTCCTAGAAACTGATCGATCCCAGGAGTTCGTATTGGTTATGAACTAATTGATCACTAGTGGGTTAACGGTAAATAAGGATAAGTTGTATTGTAGAAGGTTTATGGAAATATTCCTGCTTCGTTACGGATGGTCTATGGAGAGTTAGTCTGTATGTAATGATTATATCAATGGACACTTATCGACTTGACGTTTTGAGAATAAGTTATATCTATAATCGATAGAGTTCAGTTTCGGATTTATGGTGGTATAATTCTGGAATTAATAAGTTGAGTACAAATATTATGTTCGATTAATATTTTATTCAATTTATTGGAGATACTGGTTATAGGTCCATTGTCCCCGGGTTGGCTCCTAACACGTGAGTGTTTTCTCTTTTTGTGGAACCTCGAGAATTAATTAAATAGTTGGTCTATTTAATTAATATCTAATATTATTTATTTGGTAAATAATATGTAAAATAGAAAAGACAATTTCTTTTATCCCAAAGGGCATAAAAATGGCGCCATATTATTTGGTTTTAGGAAAAGAAATTTTCTCCAAATTAATTATAATGTGGATAATGTAATTATTTATGTGTTAAATAATTATAAATAAGCAATTAGTTTTCTTATTGGATAAATAGAAAATTTATTTTCCTATTGGATAAAGGTGTTATATTCCTAAAAGGAAAACATAAATTTATGTGTAAAAGATAAACTCTTAAATTATTAGTTATTATCCTATATAAAAAGAGTTTCTCCCAACACTAAATGGTTAACAATCCAACGCCATTTTAGATAAAAGAGGCGCCCCATTATGTGATAAATTAGGAAAATAATTTTTCCTACATTATGTCGCATGTGTAATTAATTAATTATCTATTTGTTGGATAATTATTGGAAAATAAGAGATTGATTTTTTGGGAATTATCTCTTATCTTTTGACAAATATCTTTTCCTTATAGGAATAGTTAATTGTGGTGTGACAAGGATAACTCTCTTGACTAGTTATTTTCTTATATAAAGAGAGTTCCTCATTGCACAAAAATACACATTAATTGCGCAACATATCACCAAATAGAAGAGAAAAATTAGTTTCTTGTTCTAGTCATTAAGAGGAGAAAAACTGGGGTTTTTCTTGTGCATATTCGAGGAGGTTCTACGGCGAGGATCGACGTCAACCAGTCGTCGCTTGGAGATACGATCCGGAAGATCACAGCTTCTCCCTTTGGTCGATTGCCTATTTCTCTCCGGTTGGGGTAAATCTACTAACCTTCTTGTAGGTTAATTTATTATGCGAATCATATCGTGGTAAAATCATAAACGAATCTAATTCGTAGCTTCCGCTGTGCAAGATCGGGTGTCTCGATCGGTGTTGTGAATCAGATCTGACGATCCAATTATGGATCGGATCCGGATTCAGGTTACTTTATACCCAGCACAAGGTAGGCCGTGCCAATATTATCACATCAAAGGATGGGATGTCGGAAAAGTGGAACACGTATGTCGGCAAGGAGGCTGCAAAGGCATTGAACCTCGGCAGTCATTTTAGACACTAATTAACACGGTCTTGTATTCAGCTTCAGTGTTGCAATTGTATTCGGAAAGATGATGTTTGGAACGATAGCTAATCAGATTCGGGCGAGAAAAATACAATACGCCCCCGTAGAACGGCAGACATCCGGATCGGCAGCCTAATCGGAATCAGAATAGGCCCGGAGAGAAATATGAGAATGCCAAGATTTTAATAACCCAAATTTTCTAACAGCAATTGTGGTATAATTAACCTAAATTTTCAAACATTACAAAGAAATTGTCTGGTGCAGATTGCTCATGATCATGCCATAAGAAGTGGTTATTAGCTTTTCAATTTTATGAGCACATACATGTTCAACCGCAACATAGGCGCAAAGTGTACACAGTTCTGCATTTAGAGAGTGTATGGACATGGTAGCTATTAGGATGACTCAGTGAAGTTCTGAAATAGATGCATTGATGCCACAACAGGAAAAAGCTTAAAGAACTTTATGGTGAAATAACGAAAATAATAACATTAAGTATTTTGGAAACTTTCTGATAAGGATAACCAAAGCGAAAGTTGGATTGACCAGGGAGTTTGTTTCACAGCCTAATTGAACACCAGTCATCCCTTATCTCTCTCTTATTATAATTTTTGTCAGAATTAGTCCCTTATCAATCAAGAAAACTTTATGGTATGCCTTTGCCCGCTCTTTTGTAATTTTCACTCATAGTTTCCTCATTTATAGGAAGTTGTCTGAACCCAGCTCACATATTTCTTTTCTGCCATTGCTTGCTTGTATGTTTCTGGTCTCTCAACCCTCTTAGCTACTTCATATGCAAATAATATGTTTCTCCAGAAGCATTTTTTTCATGATATTTGTGTGGAATATTAGCTTCGAGCATATCAACCAAGGAAGAGTAATGACCCAGAACCTTCCTGATGTGATCCCTGATGACATTCCCGACCCATTGGCACCTATGCATCCCGTGGAACATCTGATAGTTCGTGATGGGCCAATAACAAGGCTCTAATGGAAAAGATTGATAGATGCTATGAATAACTTGGTGATAGAGACTTATGAGGAGATTGGGGAGCCCGTGGAGAAGACTGAGGCACCAATAGTGACCCTCCTTAGTGCTGTTGGGCCGGGTTAGAGCTTTATTGCATGGTTTGGCTTCATATTGGGCCAAAAGCCCAAATCCTGGACGCCAAGAAGATGATGGACGAAATTGTTAAAGTGTTGGACTTATTTTACTTTGATTATTCAGCTTTTGTTTAATTATTATCTAATAAAGGTCATTTGGGCCAAAGTATACTGGGTAAGCCCACTTATGCACACGTAGAGCGCATTTTTACTAGGTGGGAATTCTCCCACATTCCTTTTTCCCTTATAGTTCTATTGGTTGTAAGCCTATATAAGGCAAACACTAGCTTTTCATTCAACACACAATTATTATATGATAAATCAGTTCA
Organism: Gentiana straminea; assembly: GCA_036785695.1. Taxonomy (NCBI): domain Eukaryota; kingdom Viridiplantae; phylum Streptophyta; class Magnoliopsida; order Gentianales; family Gentianaceae; genus Gentiana; species Gentiana straminea. Next base: position 2,934,815 of record JAVUPR010000224.1, on the reverse strand, counting down.
TTGAGCTTTACTCAACCAAGTCGTGAGACTTGAACATCACTTGCGAGTGATAATTTTCTTTGTCGTAGAAAGTTCAACCCTTCGAGAATTTACCAGCACTGTGAGCAATTTTTGGGCGTTCTCTTCCTATGATTTAGTTGGATTACTAGGTCTATGATCCTTAGCTCTTCATTGTTCCCCCTAGTTACTTGTTGGTCCCTTGGAAAGGCTAACACAAGTTTAGAGGGGGGTGAATAAACTTGACACTAAAAACTAGATTTAAGTGTTTTAGGTTCAGTTAAAAAAAACTTGTGCGGAGTTAAGCTGAATGAGCTGAGTCTAAGTCAAACTGACTTATAACAAACTGAGTCAATCGGCAGCGGATATAATTCTAGCCTTTTTCTTGATCTTGTTATTCTCTATGAAAGTTGAGTGTGCCAAACTGAATTCTAATGAATGTCAGTTTGTGAGCTGAGATTCAGTGTAACAATCAGTGCTTCAGTTTGCTATATGAACATAATTAAATGCTGTAAAAGAATGTAAGTGCTTAAAGTAAACTAAAACAAGAGTTATAGAGGTTCCAGGTGGTGTAATGTTGTCAGTCCTCTCTTCCCCTATGGTGTAGGAGGAAAATTCCACTAGAACTTCTTGAGGTGAGCTGTTACAAAAAGTCCTAAACAATAGTCCTTGGCTAATCCTAGCTTCACTATCTAAACAGTGAAAGAACAGGTTGGATTGCTTCTCTTCAAATGTTTGAGACACTAGTCCTTGAATGGTTACGTATGCCTCTTCACCAGCTACCACCACAAACATAGAATACCCGACTGCTGATACAACTGTCCTTGGCAAATTCTTCACCGGATTGCTTCACAGTCTGAACCTTTGATTAAGAATCAAAGTTGAGCTGAGAATCAATGAATTGATTCTTGTTTGTGGTTCTTCAAAGTGTCAGATTCTGAATAAATTCTATGTAGCTTGAACACTTGAAGAAATTCTTGATTGATCTTGTTAGCGCAGATATAGACGATAAATCGAAAGAACTAGACTCTTGCACAAAAATGCTTGTAATCATGTTAATTCTTGGTTTTTTTGATCCTTGGTGCATGTCCGCTATTTATAGTGTGAGGTCCAACGTTCATTTCGCTTAAATTTTAATTGTAACAACGTCTATCATGTAACGGCTATATTTTGTGACTATTCTGTCTTGTCAGTATTTCATCCAATAGAATACCTTCCTTTACAATGTTCGACTGTATCATTACTTTGTTGGATGAATGACTTATAAAACTGAGTTTCCTGATTTGTTTTATACTGAGTTCGTCAGTTGTCAGTTTCTTGACTGACTTGGACCATTAACAGAGATTTTACTCTTCTTCAAATATCAGTACTCCAGTTTTTCATCTGATTATAATTGACTTAATCAGAGTACACCATAAGCATATATCATCTAAGATTTCGTAGTCCTTATGATTCTTAGGTCTTCATACAAGATACATAAAGTTAGTTCAGGTCACCACAAACTTGCCTGAAGTCTACCTTTACAGTCTCGGCTTTCATAACTGAGTTTGTGCCCTCTGTTCTTCAATCTTCTATAACCGAGTCTGTTCCCTCAGCCTTCAGTTTTAGATAAGCTAACTGAGTCTGTGTCCCTCAGTGAACTTACCTTCTTCAGTTCTGAGTGAGCTTCAGTTCTTGGTGTAGTCTGAGTTAGTTTCATATAACTGTCTTTCCAGTTTCTTAGATAATTTCCAGTTTTGTATTTTACGACACTTCTATCTATTACAATACTTGTCTGATATAACCTATACAATTATCAGACTTTTGTAAAACTTATACATTCAATTCTAGACATCTTTTAGCCTTTCACTATAACAGCTAGTTTCAGCACTTTATCAATAGGGTGTAAACAAACATGTTCTTGAATGAGATGAATCATCATCAAAACTAAATTTTATTCCCAACAATTTCCCCCTTTTTGATGATGCCAAAACCCTCCTTAAAAGAAAAGCTTAAAGATAAAGACAATACAAAACAAAGTAAAACTGGAATTTGTATTTCATTAAGATTTAGCAAAAACTGGATTGAGTTACACATTTTATATAAACTGAAATGAAACTTAAACAAATTTCTATTTAGCTAAGACATACTTCCTTCTTTTGTCATGAAGGCAATATTCTCCTTCAATCTTTGTGTCTTCATTACTGAAAGTCTTGAGATAGTCCACTTGGCTTGTTAGCTTCCATTTTCTCCACATAGCTAACTTTGGCAAATGACTTTCATCTTTGTAATAAGTTTCAAACTCATTGACATCTGTTTTCATCTGTTCAGTTTTGTCTCCGATTTTCAGTTTATCTTCAATCCTTTTGATATTTTTGTAGTTTGCCATTTTTGTTTACTATAAAGATTACACAAAAAGTAGTTGAGTGATTCTTCATAATTTTGTATCCGTACTTGCCTTTGACATGACTGTAGTCATCAACAATCTTCATCCAAAGATCTTCAGTGAGAGTAGCTCCTCTGTCACCAGGTTGACTGTATTTGAGTATGAGCTGCTCATCAGTTTGTTCTTCAACTTGTTCGATGTTGGATTCTGTATCTGATTTTGCTTTCTTTAGTTTTGTCAACTCAATTTCAAGATTTAGTTTTCCTTCACATAACTTCAGCTTTTCTTCCTCCACTTCCCCCTTTTTGGCATCATACAACTCATTTATTAGTTGATGTGTTGCCTTCTGATTTGTTGACATCTCTTTCTGAGAGGTGAGGACATCTCTGAGTTGAGTTTCTAGCACATAAATCCATTGGTTGAGGTGCCATTCAGCTTGAGCATGAGTTTATCGATCTACCAAAGTTTCTTGTTCAAGTTTTTCTTTTAGACTGAGAATCTCTGAAACTGAATCTGATGTGGATTTCATGATAATGTCCAACTTAGTATGAGTTGAGACATCAGTTTTCTTCTGGTAATCCAAATAACTAGAAACATGTGATAGAAGCCCACTTATATCATCCTTTTGGTTGAGCATAATTTTCAAGCCTTCTTGTACTTTGCTCAATTTTTCTGTAGTAAGCTTCTCAGATGGGTCTTCTTTCCCTGTTTCTTGGATTCGAGACTGATTGGCATCTTCAATTAACATCAGTTGTTGATTAACATCATCTCTAGCTCATTATTCTTTATTGTCAGTTGTCTGAGTTTCAACTGGCAATCCTTCTTCCTTAGTATCAGTTTGCGCTGGTTGTTCAAGCTGAGTGCTTGACTGCAAAACTGTACTCTTTTGAACTTATTTCTGTGACTCATCATCTTTATCATCATCTTTCTTCTTTGAAATTTCCTTAGGTGTGGATGATGTGGTTGATTCAGTTCTCTTGGCTATCTCTCGAAATCTTTTAGCAGTTGTTGAGAAACACTTTCATAGGAAAAGGTGCATAGAGATTTGGTACTTCCAGTTTCTCCAACAAAAGTTTCAATTCATTAGGTAGAGTATTTCTCAAGAATCTTCAGTCTTGAGCTTCATCTTTATCAGTTTGATGATCCTCTCAGCATTAAAGAGATACTCCTTTGGTTGCTGATTCCTGTTTCTGTTGCTCAATAACGGAAACTTGTTTCTCAGATATTCTCTGTTGAAGTTGAGAAACAATTCCATGAACTAAAGCTTTCACCTTGCTGCTGTCAGTTGTCAGTGGTTGTTCCCCTCAGTTGATGCAAACTGACTTGAAGTACCTGGGTACAAACAACGTACAAATGATTTTTCTCCTTGTGTCTCAGCATTCCTTTTAATTCCTTTTTGCTGAGCAATTTGGTGGGACACAGTTTGCCTTTTTGTTTCAGGTTGTGAAGTTCCTTTTGTTGAACTTGCAACAGCTACTGTAGTAGCAGCTTGTGCATTCTTATTCCCACTATTGATTCTTTCTAAATAATATTGGATCACTAAGCTAAGTGATTTCTTCATTCGAAATCTTCCATCAGTTTGTCTTTCTTCAGCTTGGGCTATACTGACACTTGCTAGTTCAGCCAAGTGTTGTTGCTTTATCTGATTGAAGATATATCCAGCCCAATTGAATTCAAATCCATCCGAGATGACATTCATTAGGTAGATACCATATTCAGTTAACTTACTTAGCCCTTTGTGTTGTCCGATGGCATGTTTGCGGATCCATCTGCTGAGAAGAGCAAATTCAGTTTGGAGATTATGAATATGTGTATCGACTGCTGCTGGTTCCTTTGAAGCTAAAATTGTTTTAAGGAAATCACTGTGTAAAAGTGGTAAGCAGCCTAGATCAATAGATTTCACCAGAGGATCTTTGAAGCCAAAAAGATGTCTGATGCTATCTTCATTGACAAAAATCTTCTCTCCATGAACTCCTGTGAGTAGAGAGTTCTTTAGTAACTTCATATTCTCCCAAAATTGCAAGAGACCTTCCAAGTCAATTTCTTGTTGCAATTTTGCTTCCCAAAGATTTCGTAAACCCGGTAATCTTCCAATCTTTTCAGATATATGACTGGAGAGAAGGGTATTACCACACTTTTCTTCAAATTCTTGAAGTGTGAAAGTATCAGGTGCGGTGATTAGCCGTTCTTCTTGAGTTTTATTTGAAGCGGGCATTTTTAAAAAAAAAATTGGCTGATTTAGGAATGAGAAAGTTTGATTTTTGTTTTTGATAAACATAGAGTGAAAGAATGGTTGTATATAAAGGGTTGGGTAGTTGAAAGGATCCACGATCTTCTAATAGATTTGTACAATCTTTTCAAATTCCATCATGGTTTGTGTGACCGATGTGTACTATCTGACATAATGGGGGTATACACGCTACAAATTCTGACAGAAAAATGGCGGTTATTAAATGCGATATAAGTGTTGTCGGTTTTATCCATTTCTCCATTGACTTGTTTGACTGAGTAAAACTGAAGCTGAAATCAATTTTACAAAAATTGAGTTCCATCAATTCTTCAGTTTCAGTTAGTCAGTTTGAGATCGTTGATGTCAATGACTGATCTGTCAAGTGAGCGCACCCAGCATGACAAAGATTAATCCCCTTGACGAATCTCTAAGCTTGAACTGACTTAACTGACTTGATAATCCCCAATTCAGTTCTCAGTTTAACAAACCTTTCTTTGTCCAGTGGTTTGCTAAAAATATCTGCTAACTGACCTTCAATTGGAACACAGAGAACTGTTATGTCCTTCTTTTCTACATGATCCCTTATAAAGTGATGTCTCACATCAATGTGTTTCGTCCTTGAGTGCAAAACTGGATTGTCAGTTATTGCAATTGCACTTGTATTATCACACATTATAGGAATCATTCCTTCTTCTATCCCATAATCTCTCAGTTGTTGTTTGATCCATAAAACTTGAGCACAACAGCTTCCTGCTGCGATATACTCAGGATCAGCTGTTGAAGTAGAGATTGAGTTTTGCTTCTTCCTGAACCATGACACAAGTCTATTTCCCAATAACTGACATGTGCCTGAAGTAGTTTTTCTATCCACTTTGCATCCAGCATAGTCAGAGTCTGAGTAGGATATCAGTTTGAATTCTCCTTCTCTTGAGTACCATATCCCAACTCCTTCTGTATCTTTCAAATACATCAATGTTCTTTTAACAACTGTGAGATGGCTCTCTTTAGGTCTTGTTTGAAATATAGCACAAACACCAATAGCAAAGGATATGTCTGGTCTACTAGCTGTGAGATAAAGTAGACTTCCAATCATTCTTCTGTAGAGTGTTTGATCCATATCCTTGCCATCTTTGTCTTCATCTAATCTGATGTTAGTTCCAATTGGGGTTGAAATGCCATCTGATTTCTCCATTCCAAACTTCTTGATCAATTCTCTTGTATATTTAGTTTGGTGAATGAAAATCCCATTATCCAGTTGTTTAACTTGTAAACTGAGAAAATAATTAGTTCTCCCATCATACTCATTTGAAATTTGCTCTTCATTAAACTTGTAAATTTCCACAGAGTTGCACATTTTCGGATCCAAAGATAATATTATCAACATATATCTGAACAAGGAGAGTAATTTCTTCAACTTTCATCCTGAATAAGGTCTTGTCGACAGTTCCTTTGGTAAATCCATTATCTACCAAAAACTGAGACAGAGTTTCGTACCAAGCTCTTGGTGCTTGCTTCAGTCCATATAGAGCTTTTCTCAGTCTAAAGACTTTATCTGCTTGATCTTTAATTTCAAATCCAAGTGGTTGTTTAACGTAGACATCTTCTTCTAGAATTTCATTCAAAAATGCCCTTTTGACATCCATCTGGTACACCTTGAATTTCTTGTGAGCTGCAAAGGCAAGAAATAGTCCGATTGCTTTTAATCTTACAATGGTGCATAAGTTTCACTAAAATCTATGCCTTCAGCTTGAGATTATCCTTTAGCTACAAGTCTGGCTTTGTTTCTGATGATATTCCCATCTTCATCAAGTTTGTTTCTGTAAACCCATTTAGTGCCAATGATGTTTACATGATCTGGTTTGTCTACCAACTCCCATACTTGATTTCTTTCAAACTCATTCAGTCCTTCTTGCATAGCTAAAATCCAGTCTGGATCTTTTAAAGCATCTTCTATCTCTTTGGGTTCAGATTGAGATAGGAAACACGCAATCATTGCATCTAGTTGATGTCTAGTTAGAACACTAGCTTGAGTATCACCAATCACCTATTCTTCTGGGTGATCACTTATCCATTGATGTACTGGGGTTTCATCAAGGGAGATACATTCTGTTGAACTGGTTCTTCAGGAATTTGTTCTTCATTTTCTTCATCTTGATCATCTTGAACTAGGTCAGAATCATGTTGTTCAACTATAGGTGGTTCAGTTGTTGGAAACTGAGGTTGATCTTGATCTTGATCTGATGATTGTGAGATCCTTAATCTTCCAATGTCAACATAAACTGATTCTGGTGAAACTGATAACTGAGACTGAGAAACTTGGCTTGGTTATGGTCTGATTTCAGTTTCTTCACCAGGAAAATTTGGTTCATCAAATACTACGTGTATGGATTCTTCATGCTTGAGTGTCTATTTTTTAGTACCCTGAATCCTTTGCTGACACTTGAATATCCCAAAAATATTCTTTCATCAGCTTTGGGCTGAAAAACATGAAGTTGATCTTTTCCATTAATGTGTATGAAACACTTGCTTCCAAAAGCATGAAAGTATGAAACATTTGGTTTTCTTCCATTCCAAATTTCATAAGGTGTCTTCTCTTGTCTCTTATTCATGAGAGCTCTGTTATGTGTGTAGTAAGTTGTGTTAACTGCTTCTGCCCAATATCTTTCAGGCAATTTTGCTTCACAGATCATAGTCCTTCCTGCTTCTTTGAGTGTTCTAATTCTTCTTTCAGCTGCACCATTCTGTTGAGGTGTTGCTATGGCTGCAAGTTGATGTAAAACAACATTTTCTTCACAGAATTCGATAATCACATTATTGAGGAATTCAATTCCTTTATCTGATCTTATCTTCACAACTGATACACTCTTCTGATTTTGAAGCTTTTTGAGAAGTTCTGTAAGCCTTTGCTTGGTTTCACTTTTCTTAGTTAAGAAGATAACCCAAGTGTATCTTGAATCATCTACCACCACCAATGTATACTTCTTTCCACTGATACTGATTGGTGTGATAGGTCCAAATACGTCCATATGTAGTAGCTCCAGGACTCTTGCTGTTGAATACTGAGATTTTGTCTTGAAACTAGCTTTTACTTGTTTTCCTTTTTGACAGGCGTCACACATGCTATCCCTCTTGTAGGTAATCCCAGGTGGTCCAATTACCAATTGTTTCTTGACAAGTGTGTTGATGTCATCAATGTTAAGATGACTCGGTTTCTTGTGCCATAACCAGCTGACTTCTGATATGGTATGCACAAGTTTCTGCGACTCCTGTAGTCCAATCTACAACATACATATTCTCTTTTCTTCTTCCAGCTAGGACAACTTAAAATGTTGTTTCGCAGATAGCAATGCAGAAATCTTTGTCAAGCGTGACTCTGTATCCCATATCACAGAATTGACTGGTGCTGAGTAGATTGTAATGCAATCCTTCTACATAAGACACATTCTTGATTGTGAGTCCAATTCTAATCAAAGTGCCATAACCCTTGGTATATCCAGTTTGTATTTACTTCCAAAATTGACTTTTGGTCCATCTTTTGCAATAAAATTACATAGACAGTCCTTGCTCTTTGTCATGTCCCTTGAGCATCCATTGTCAAAGTACCATATATCCTACAAAATAAATTAAACATTTTTAGGTACCCAACTCTGTTTGGGTCCATGGGGGTCAGTTGTCAGTACAACCTTGGGAATATATCCTTTAGGTATTCTTTGGATATTGTTGCACTTGTTTTCATATATGTAAGCCACACTCGCATTGTATCTATGCTTGGATTGTGTCTTATTTATATGATATCTCAGGTCTTTTGGATACAACTGATTTCCATGATGCTTTCTATTATTGAAACTTGAGTAATAACCATCATTTCTTTTGTACTGAGGTCTGTGCTGGCCTTGGTACTGAGGTTTCTGCTGAGGACTGAAATGATTCCTCTGCTGACCTTTAGACATAAACTTGTAATAAGTTTTCTGTCTGAAATGATTGTTTCTTTCAGTTTTAATAGTAGATTCAGAAAAATTCCAGTCATCATCTGTTGGAAATAATATGCCATTCCCCCTGACTTTGTGAATCTTTGAATAACTGATATTCTTGGATTTACTTTGACAGAAATTTTTTGGGTTCTTAGCCTGATTAGCTTTAGTAGATTCAGCGGTAGGTCTACCTTTTTTATTTTCATGATGTGCAGTTGTTTTACCTATTTGATTGACTCTATTGTTTGCAGCCGACTTCTTTGAAAATTGATGTTGAGACTGGTTTGATTCACATTGAACTAGTTTCACTGGTTTAGCATGCTTCTCAGTTTGAGGACTTTGTTCAGCTACAAACTTAACACCAGTTTTGGTATTAGGTTCAATTGCCTTACTCGTTCCTGCCTTTGAAGTTTGCTGAGTATCAAATCCTATGCCAGTTCCATCTCTATATGGCTAGCCTGATTTGAATCCAGTGGCTGAACTAGATTGAGCAAAAGATTCGATTCTTCTTGATGATGCGATGAGGGTCGATACCGATTCTTTCCATTGTCAGTTCTGCTTAGTTTTAACGTGTACAACTCATCTTTCAATCTTTTGACTTCTAGAATTAGAACTTCTTTCTCAGCTTTGATTGATTCATAACCAGCATGTATGGTGACAAGCTGACTCGTCAATTCATCGAGAGTTTCTTCTTATTCTGAGTTCTTTGGATTGGAATCGGCTGTTGAAGAACATGCATTTTGCATGGAAATCTGAGCTCAGCTGTATTTGGAATTTGATTCACATACCTCATTGGAATCTTCCATGTGAGCCATTAAAGTTGTATCGTCAGATAACCTTTCTGTACCAGCTTTGTTGTCAGATTCATCTCCAGCTAACAATGCTCTTCTTCCAGTTCTTCGTTGATGAGTCTTCTTGGTCAGTTCTGGACATTCAGCTTTGTAGTGACCAGGCTTCTTACAGTTGAAGCAAAGATATTCATTATCTTTTCTTTTCTTAGGAGTCTTCTTGATATACTTCTGAGTTACTGGATGACCATTCCTCATCATTTTCATTCTGCTCATCATAAGTGCCATTTGTTCTTCCATTTCATCCAACTGCTGAAGATTATTTGTGGATGTTTCTTGAGTATAATTTGATGTTGCTGCAAGTGCTGTGGTTTTATGTTCTTCTAGAGCTTTGGTTATTGCAGCTGTGCTTGTAAAATCTTCACTGAATTCATAAGCTTTCAGATCTGAGAAGATTTTAAACGAATCCTCTATGTCAAGTCTTCTGGATTCTTCCATTGCAGTGACCTTCATCTTCCAACACATGGGCAAGGCCTTTAAGATTCTTGTATTTATTACTTTCTTTGTATATTAAATCTTGACTAGGTCCAGTTCATCCTTGATTGTACTGAATCTTGTCTCCATTTGGTCAATGGTCTCTCCGGATTTCATCTTGAAATTCTCAAACTTCTGCTTTGCATCTGAGATCTTATTCTCCTTGATGGAGTCAGTACCTTCGCAAACTAACTGAATTTTGTCCCACATTTCCTTAGTAGTAGTTCAATCTTTCACCTTCAAGTACATGTTGCTATCAAGAGTTCTGAGGATATAGTCCATAGCAACGTTGTTAAGACTGTTTCACTTACGATCAGCACTAGTCCATTCCGCCTTGGGCTTTGGAACTCGAACTTGATTTTCACCAACAGTCTGCATGTGAGTGATCTGTATTGGTCCATCAGTGAGCACATCCACCATCTTGTCATGAGTAGCTGCTAGAAAAGCCTGCATACGACGTTTGTATTCGTCAAATCTATCCATGTTGCACATAAGCATTTGTCTGGCATACTGATTATTATCCATTGTGAGTGAGTGAAAACTGATTATAAAAACTGAGCTTTCTAATGAGAGCAACTAGAGGAGATATAGAGCAACTGAGTTTTTAACTGCTCGATACCAGTTGTTGGTATTGAAATAACTGATTACCAGTTACTTGCTCTAAGTCGGAACAAAAAACTCTGATCCGATACAAATTGTTAATCCCTTAGACAGGCTAACACAAGTTTAGAGGGGGGTGAATAAGCTTGACACTAAAAACTTGATTTAAGCGTTTTAGGTTCAGTTAAAAAATACTTGTGCGGAGTTAAGCTGACTGAGCTGAGTCCAAGTCAAATTAACTTATAACAAACTGAGTCAACCAGCAGCGGATATAATTCTAGCATTTTTCTTGATCTTGTTATTCTCTATGAAAGTTGAGTGTGCTAAACTAAATTGTGATGAATGTCAGTTTGTGAGCTGAGATTCAGTGTAACAATCAGTTCTTCAGTATGATGTATGAACAGAATTAAATGTTGTAAAAGAATGTAAGTGCCTAAAGTAAATAAAACAAGAGTTATAGAGGTTCCAGGTGGTGTAATCCTGTCAGTCCTCTCTTCCCTTGTGGTGTGGGAGAATAATTCCACGAGAACTTCTTGAGGTGAGCTGTTACAAAAAGTCCTAAACAATAGTCCTTGGCTAATCCTAGCTTCACTATCTAAACAATCAAAGAACAGGTTGGATTGCTGCCCTTCAAATGCTTGAGCCATTGGTCCTTGAAGGATTACGTATGCCTCTTCACCAGCTACCACCACAAACACAGTCTACCCGACTGCTGATACAACTGTCCTTGGCAAATCCTTCACCGGATTGCTTCACAGTCTGAACCTTTGATTAAGAATCAATGTTGGGCTGAGAATGTGGTTCTTCAAAGTGTCAGATTCTGAATAAATTCTGGGTAGCTTGAACAATTGAATAAATTCTTGATTGATCTTGTTAGCGCAGATATAGACGATAAATCGAAAGAACTAGACTCTTGCACAAAAATGCTTGTAATCTTGTTAATTCTTGGTTTTTTTATCCTCGGTGCAAAGTCCTCTATTTATAGTGTGAGGTCCAACGTTCATTTCTCTTGAATTTGAATTGTAACAATGTCTATCTTGTAACGGCTATATTTTGTGACCGTTCTGACTTGTCAGTATTTCATCCAATAGAATTGCTTCATTTACAACATTCGACTGTACTATCACTTGGTTGGATGACTGACTTATAAAACTGAGTTTCCCGATTAGTTTTATACTGAGTTCGTCAGTTGTCAGTTTCTTGACTTACTTGGAGCATTAACTGAGATTTACTCTTTTTCAAATATCAGTACTCCAGTTTTTCATCTGATTATAATTGATTTAATCAGAGTACACCATAAGCATATATCATCTAAGAGTTCATTGTCCTTATGATTCTTGGGTCTTTATACAAGATCCATAAAGTCAGTTCAGGTCACCACAAACTTTCCTGAAGTCTAACTTTAGAGTCTCGACTTTCATAACTGAGTCTGTACCCTCAGTTCTTCAATCTTCTGTAACTGAGTCTGTTGCCTCAACCTTCAGTTTTAGATAAGCTAACTGAGTTTGTGTCCGTCAGCGAACTTACCTTCTTCAGTTCTGAGTAAGCTTCAGTTCTTGGTGTAGTCTGAGTCAGTTTCAGATAACTGTCTTTCCAGTTTTTTAGATAATTTCCAGTTTTCAGTTTTACGACACTTCTATCCATTACAGTGCATGTATGATATAACCTATACAATTATCAGACTTTAGTAAAACTTATAAATTGAGTTCTAGACATCTTTTAGTCTTCCACTATAACAGCTAGTTTCAGCACTTCATCAATGGGGTGTAAACAAACATGTTCTTGAATGAGATTAATTGCCATCAAAACTAAATTTTATTCCCAACATTACTTTTTCGGCGAAACATCGGATTTGATTTCATCCGGAATCACATCAGTTGGTAGCAGAGCTCAGCAACTTCGGTGAGAAAATATCCCTTTTTGTTTCTTGTTTCGATTTCGTTTCTTAATTCCAAAAAGAATATAAAAAATAAAATAAAAAAAAAAATCCCAGCCCTTTGTGTTCTTGTTCCTGTGTATAATTCCAAAAAAAAAAAAAAAATTTCGTTGTTCTTGTTTTTTTGTTCTTATTTCCTTCTTCCTGCGTATTTTAATCCAAAACAAAATTAAATATATATATTTTCCAGCCTTGTTATTTGTCTTCCTGCATCTTCGTCGTCCAAAGAAATCCAATCAACCTAGTTGCTATTTGATTCTTTATTTGCTAATTTCTTGTATCCAAAAGGCCGCCGTCTAAGAAAAAAAAAACATGTTGACCTAATTTAATTGTGCTTGCATTTGTTTTATTTTAATTAATAACAGTCAGCCAAAAAAAAAAACAAGTGCCACATTTTCGGACGAGAAGTTCACACCCTGGTGTGAAAATTTCACACCTTTGAAATTTTTGTAGTAAAAAAAATAATAAGGGGCCGCATTATTGACGTGAACATCACACCCAGGTGTGAAAGATTTTCACACCCGTGAATTATTGCAGTCATCCAATTTCATTCCTTCTTTTGAGTCATTTCCTTTCTTGTCTTTCATAATCGCATTTAGCAACTTTTCACACATTATCCCACTCATTTCCATACCTTTCAACCTATTCTCGGTCTGAACACCTAGTGTCCTTTTAGAGAGTCGGTTTTGATTGCTATTTACTCTTGCTTGCTTTTCTGGTTCGTTTGATAAGGGTGCTTTATACGACTTAGAAAGAGGGGAGTGTAAACATGAGAGATAGTGAGGCAACATGGTTGGACGTGGCTTAGTTGTTGAGGAGGTACATGAAATTTTGGATGAAAAATTAAGGGTGCAGGGTGAAGTTCAGAACGATGAATTGGAACGCCAGTTAGAAGCATTGAAACAGAAGGTCTCTGATGAATTGCATGCGGAAGTGACACCTTTACGTGAGGATACACATGAGATTCGAGAGGCACTTGCAACTTTGTTGGTTGCTGCAAACCGAGGTGATGACGGAGGACGTAGAGGCGGTAGAGGTGATAGAGGAGGTAGAGCAGGTAGAGGAGATAGAGGTGGTAGAGGTAGAGGAGGTGGCCGAGCCCATGCGTATGCTGAATATACGGCTCATGCGGAGGCTGATTATGTAGACGTAGAGGATTATCCGGTTGATAATAACATGAGGCAGGTTAAGATGAAATTATTGTCGTTCTGTGGAGCAAGTGATCCTGATGCGTTTATTGAGTGGGAGAACAAGCTCGACCAAATTTTTGCTTGGAATAACTACTCCAAGGCAAAGAAATGAAGCCTTGCTAAGCTTGAATTTACCGGTTATGCAATGGTTTGGTTGACACAAATGACTCATTCACGGAGGATTCAGCACCTTCGAGAGGTTAGTACATGGGAAGAATTGAAAGTGGAGATGAGGAAATGGTTTGTCCCAATCTCATACTTTCGTGATTTATATCATCGTTTGCAAACTATTAAACAAGGTGATCGTTCCGTAAATGCTTACTATCAAGATTTGGTTACATTAATTGCAAAGTCGGAACTTGATGAGAGGGAGGAGGTTACTATGCAACGATTTTTCACGGGGGCTACGTTTGGATTGCAAATCTGGTTGAAGTCAAGGGTTGTGCAACGTTGGAAGACATGTTACATGCGGCTTTGACCATTGATGGTCAACTAAAACGGCACCGAGCAACCCAAGCTAAATTTTCGGCAGGTAACACTTCTACTTCACGTACCTTTCCATATAGAAGGGACATCCCTAAATACCCTCAAACAGCCCCTACTTACGCACCTAATGCACAAAAACAGCCCGTTTTACCCATGGCAGCTTACAAGCCGAGGGCAGATGATAAGGTCAAAGGTGCACCATTGCCACCGAAGCCTATTGATGTGATCCGGTTTATGCTCGGAGGATACCATCATTCGTGCTATTTATGAATATTATTTAATTAATTAGGAGTTGGTTTTATTTGTTCTTTTATTAGCCAATAGGAACTTTTCGTTTCCGGCCATAGGGTCTTCATAATACTCATAAATAGCACGAATGATGGTATCCTCCGAGCATAAACCGGATCACATCAGGAACTATGCAAATGACGAGTTGGTGGCCACCCCCGGGAAGGCGATCAACAACTTTATGATAAAAACAGACATGCTTGTCAAAGCATTTAAAAGATTTTCACTCAAAGCTCAGTATTCAGATTTCAAGAAGGATAGCATTATATAAATCGCATAAAGAAGACTCGTATCACAAAAATAAATATATATCACGGTGAGATATGGTGCCTAAAAAGTATCTCTGTAAAAAGCACCACTCAACACAAATTAAATTGCAAGGTCACCACTCATAATATCAAATGGCATGGAACAGGGGCATTACATATCCACTTCTTAGCCCGTGGATGAAAGGCACACAACTATGCAATTCCGGCATATATCATCTCAAAGTGTCTCACCATCTGGAGACCTACCTCCCTTTCTGGAGGCAACACAAACCGGCCCGGACTAGAAATATCGTAATGTCTCACAATTTGGAGGCAATGTAATACCGGAGACCCTCAAGGATAAATTGCATTTCAACTCATACATACCAGGTACCTTCGAGGATATATTGCATTTCAACTCATACATACCAGGTACCAATGCCATAGTTTAAAACTAATATTTAAAGTGAGTCTACTTATGGATTATTTACCTTCAAGAACATATAGCTAAACCAATCATTAAATCGTTTTGGTGTCACTGATCATTTAAAACTGCTATCCACATGTCCCGGCTACTTATAAACATTGTTTGGCATACTTCAAACATCTTTTTGTACAAGTGCTATTTCCAAACATAGTATTAAATAGATTTAACAGAAAACAATCTCAAAAGGCATTTGATCACACCTTTGCCAAATCTCTTTCAAAGGGAAATTCAATAGAAGAAGCAATGCATATTTAAGATAAAGACACCAAATGATTGCTAAGTTCCTTACCTCAAAATGTTCTGAGCTAGCACTACGCCAAAAAGAAAACTTGCGGACAACTACCTGCCCCTAAAATCCTTCAACCTTACTAACAAACAAAAGGACTTTCTAAATCTCTAAAACCTTGTCACAGTTGCTCTTCTCCTGCCCCTTTAAATGACACAAACCGATATTCCCAATAAACCCAATTCTTTCATTACTAAAAAAACTACTTTTTGCCGCCGAGGAAAATTGCCACTAAAACATAAAAAACTGACAGTATAGACCTATTGCCACGCCTAAAGCTTTTATGTCACCCGTGACAATCAACTATGTGGCAAAAAATTCTTGCCACGCCTGTCACCACACTGCGGCAAAAAATTAAAATATATTGTACTACCACACCGCGGCAAAAAGCTAAAATAAAAAATTTAAAATCTATTGTCACGGTGTTGCACCGCGGCAAAAGCAAATAATTAGTAAAAAATAAAAAATAAAACAGAAAATATTACACCACACCACACCCCCGCCTCTGCCCCACCCCACCCATACCCCTGCCCCACCCCACCCATAATAAGGCAAATCTTCCATCCCAAAAGCCAAATCCCCTTCATCTAAGTGCTGAATGCATTTTGAAAAGTTAAAACATTTCAGTACACATAATTTCATATTACAAAGTTGGGCATTGCCAAAGGCAACAAAAAAAAGTTCTATATACTACTAAATCAAAATTCATCATGAAAAGAAACGAACCTTTAACTCCTTTAACATATCTAGTTCTCTCGAGGCCTTATCCGTTACGCTGGCAGATATGTTTTCAAGGAATTCAAACACCTACAAAAATGTGAGGATCAAAAAACACATCACTTGACATTTATTTCATCAATGACATGAAACGGAAGAATATTCCACCTAGTTTGTTTATATGATCGCAAAAGTGTAGTAGGGGTTTGCCTTAATGATAATACTTTTTGCATTGCAGTAGAAATCAACCAAACTAGGACAATAATGAGCTCAACAAGTCTTCTCCTTAAAAGCCAAACATGCAAATTAATATACTTTATCTTAAAAGCAAACATGGCAAGCTTTTACAACAGTATGTAGCCGCCTTCTACTGTAATAAATGTACAATTCTACCAGTACCACCAGAAATTATGATAGCCATAATCATTTGTAAAGACCCCCCTCACCAATTTCATTATTTCGGACATCAACTCTTGCATTGCTCCATGTCCTTTCACAGTTTTTCACCTTATAATGGTAAAGATAGGCCAGTAAAATCTTCTTCAAAATAAATAGCATATGGGACACACGTGGAAAAAGGAAAAGGGTCGAGAACAGGGTATCAGGCAGAGGACATTGTACATACTACAAGGGTCTACTGTATCTGGTTCTGCTGCCGTTGCATCATCAGAGGTTCACCACAACTGACCAAGTTGTGGCATATGAGATTAGGACATATGGGTGAACGAGGGATGCAAATTCTGTCTAAGTCAGATCTACTTGGGGGGAAAAAGGTCAAGGAGCTGGAATTTTATGAACACTGTGTGTTTGGGAAGCTACATAGGAGCAAGCGTTCCCAAAAGCAATTCACATCACATAAGGGACACTTGATTATGTCCATTCTTATTGTTGGGGGGACCTTCAAGGGTGGAGTCATTGGGTGGTCATAGGTGTTTTGTGTCTTTTATAGATGATTATTCAAGGATGGGTTGGGTAATTATGATGAAGCACAAGAGTGAAGCATTCAAGAACTTCAAGCAGTGAAAGTCTTTGGTTGAGAATCTGACAGGGAAGAAGATAAAGTGACTTAAAACTGATAATGGACTGGAATTATGTTGGTCTGAGTTTGATGAATTTTGCAAAAATGAAGGCATTGCTAGGCACCATACTGTCAGAGATACTCCACAGCAGAATGGTGTTGCAGAAAGAATGAATCAAACTCTTCTGGAGAGGGCAAGGTGCATGCTCTCTAATTCTGGTCTAGCAAAGCGATTTTAGGCAGAGGCTGTTAGTACAACCGGCTACTTAATCAATAGAGGCCTCACACTGGGATCAAACTTAAAACACTACTTGAAGATTGGTCAGGAAGGTCAGCATACTACTATGGACTTAGGGTTTTTGGAAACACTGTCGATTACCATGTCAGGGGGAAATTGGAGCCTAGGGCCAAGAAGGGTGTGTTTTTTGGATATGGTGATACAGTTAAGGGGTATAGAATCTGGTAATCAGCTGAAAATAGGGTTATACTCAGCAGGAGTGTAGTCTTTGATGAAAATTCAATGCTTAATTCATCAGTGAGAGCCACATCTGAATCTGAAATTGGATCTGAGACTAAGAAGGTTGACAAACAGGTGGAGTTTTAAGTAGAGTCCACTGAATCAAAAGACTTAGCAGGGGATAGTCAACATTCAGCAGATCCAGAACTGGATCCAAGCCAGTCTATTGAACGAGGGTGAGCAGACACTCAAACAGCTAATGTTGGTCAGCAGGGTATAGCTCTCTGCAGAGCTAGGAAGTCCAATATCAGACCTCCAAAAAGATATGGGTTTGAGGAGGATATGGTTGGATATGCATACAGGTAGCTGAAGAAGTGGATGGTTTTGAACCTAACATTTATAGGGAAGCTGTGACATGTTCTGAGGCATCCCAATAACTTGCTGCCATGTGAGAAGAAATGGAGTCACTTCAAAAAATGAGACTTAGGATCTGGTCAAACAACCACATGATTGGAGGGTGGTCAGCTGCAAATGGATATTCAAGAAAAAGGAAAGAATGACATCGATCTGCTAAGGATATCAGGTATAAGGCACGTTTGGTTGCTAGGGAGTTCAGTCAGAAAGAGAGGGTAGACTATGAAGAGATATTTTCTCCAGTGGTCAGACATACTTCCATCATGGTGTTGTTAGCAATAGTGGCACATCAGAATCTTGAACTTGAGAAATTGGATGTGAAGAGAGCCTTTCTCTATTGAGATGTGGATAAGGAAATTTATATGAATCAGGCAGAGGGTTTTCAAGTTCCTGGCAAAGAAGTATATGTTTTCAAGTTGAGAAAGTCCATGTATGCACTTAAGCAGGCTCCAAGGCAGTGGTATAAAAAGTTTGACAGCTACATGATTTAGCAGGGTTATAGCATGGGTCCATATAATTGTTGTGTTTATCAGAACAAGTTAAAGGATGGCTCAATCATCTATCTACTACTGTATGTGGATGATATGCTGATAGCTGCTGCAAACAAGTCTGACATTCAAGATCTGAAGAATCTGCTCAAGGCTGAATTTGAGATGAAGGATTTGGGAAATGCAAAGAAAATTTTGGGGATAGAGATCTATATAGATAGGAAGCAGGGGAAGCTGTTCTTGTCTCAGCAGGGGTAGATTGAAAAGATATTATACAAGTTTGGCATGTAAGCAGCCAGACCTATAGATAATCTTATGGCACCAAATCTACATATGTCTACTGTGTTTGCTCCACAGTCAACTGAAGAGGAAGAATACATGTCAAGAGTTACATATGCTAGTGTAGTGGGCAGTATAATGTTTGCCATGGTCTGTACTAGGCCTGATTTGGCTCATGCAGTCAGTAATGTCAGAAGTTTTATGGCTCAACCTGGAATGCAGTGAAAAGAATATTTAGGTGCCTTAGGGGTACATCAGATATTTGACTCATTTATGGAGGTGGTACTCAATGTTTTGTCACAGGGTACGGTGATTCTGATTATGCTGCTGATGTGGATAGCAGGAGATCTATGACTGGGTATGTGTTTACTTTGGGTGGGTGGTTCTATGGTAAGTTGGAAGGAAAATTTATAGGGTACAGTGACATTATCTACTACTGAACCAGAATACATGGCACTGACAGAAGCAACAAAGGAGGCAATCTGGCTAAAGGGGCAAGTCAATGATCTGAGTCTGCATCAAGATCAAGCCAGGGAGTATTGTGACAGTCTTAGTGCAATATGTTTGGCTAAGGATCGAGTTCATCATGAGAGAACCAAGCACATTGATGTTAGGTATCATTTTCTGAGAATGAGAGGATGGTTAAAGTGGAGAAGATCCGCACTGATGTGAACCATGCTGATATGTTCACTAAACCAGTTCCAAGGAGCAAGTTTCAGTTGTGTCTGTACTTGCTAAATATCCCAAGGTGTTAAATTTGAATTTGGGAATACTCAACTGAAGGTGGAGGTCTGGTGAGGTATTCAAATCATAAGACAAAGAGGAATCTGGCACTTGGTTGTGCATCTGGTCTGTTTGCATGAAGTTGAAGTCAAGATGGAGATTTGTAATGGTGACTTAAACTATGCTACTGAGTTTAGTCTTCTTAGTGGGGCATTTAGCACAGTCTATGGAAATTGTGGTGGTCGGCAGAGCATGAAGCATCTGCTAAATCGGGTGTTCATTTGGGGCAGCTGCAGAGTTGATCAGTCTGCTGAAGCTGTGTCTGCTTGGTACAAGGTATCAGTAGAGTGAAGTCTGCTGGTTCACAGCAGACTTAAGGAACACGTTTGCCTGATTTCCTAATTTGGTGGAGTTACTTCTGGGGTATTTCAGTCATTTACTGGGTTGACTGATTAGTCGGTTATGGTTGGATTCCCAAGGCTATAAACACCGTTTGTAATACATGTAATTGTAACTTTCTGTTGATAATAAAATATCCTCGTTTGTCCGTGGAGTAGTAGGCACATTGCCAGAAACCACGTTAAATCTGTGTTTTCTTGTTTCTGTGTTTGTTTCCTTGTTTATCTTTTATCTTTACTCACATCACCATCACGTCTTGATCGATCCGTAATAACATACAGTATACAACTATCTAGTATTTTATATACCAGATCCGGATTAGAACCACAGTATCTAGATTGGGCCTGAATCCAAGCCTAACAACAGGTCGTGGGCCTCTATCCCGGTTGTCCGTAGTCAATAAACCGGACTCATCTCCACTCCGATACCTCGGACACAGTGGAAGCTACCCATATTATCAGGCTGTCTAAACTTGAGTTGATGACATCAAGACAAAGGAAGATTTGAGTCTGACCTACTAATTAAGTCCGCTGTCCGCCGATCTTATCCTGACAGCTGTCCGGTCAACTTGTGTATAATTACTCTTAATTATATGCTTTTAAATGTCTTGTCATGCTTAGGTTAAACCGACTTATCCTTTGCCTATATATATATGGGTGAACATTGTAATAGAAAAAGGGCCAAGAACTAATATACACAAAGCTACTCTATCAATTTGTCGACTCACGTGTGTTCTTATTCATAAGCTCATGTCCGGCCACTTTGTTCTTGATAACCACCACCTTCTCACCTGAGAAATCACACGTAAACAGCCATATATTCTCACAGTGTAACTGTTACCGCAAACCTGATATATCCAAAAATATCAGTATCAGAAAAGTGATTGGTGAGAGTGATGTCACACTAGCCAATCACAATGTTTCAGACTGCCAACTCATCACTCCTCTTTGTGCATATTCTCTACAAGTTTTAACAGGCCAAAATTTGTGTCGTGCTTGTCTTTTCAAGCGTTAGCGTGAAGTTGTTAGGTGGCTGGTTTTTCATCCTCACAATTTCATATTAACAGACACGAAACATCTTGAACTCCCACTCCTCTTCTATTCAAATTTTTTCTTGTCGCAATAAAATTGTTCGTAGTCGATCACCAAGCAGTTGATCTCTGAAGGGATGTTGGTGATCCATTTACTTCGAGTAACTTGAAAATCACGTTCAAAAGCTTCAGCAATTTGTTTTCTTATTCTTTTTATTGAAAAGGAGTCTAAGTTCCAAAGAGGCACGCCCTTTTAAATAAATGTGGAAGTCGAACATCTGGCAGGTTGTTATTAGAATCACTTGTTGGAACATCAGATTTTTTTCGCAATGCTGTCCTTTTCAAGAATAGAAATATAACTATTCAACAAGCCTTGACTGCTCTAAATCTTACTCATATACTTTGATTAAAGGCAGGATCACAAAAAATATCACAGTCGGATGTAGCGGTTGTTTCCTCCTTTCTTTTCAGGCGAAGACACTTTCGGTACTATAGGATTACTCTAGATTTCCTCTAAGTTGCTAGTTTCTGTTGATGTTTTCCATCCCTGAGTCAAATTACATACCCCTTGAAGTACCAACATGATGTTGCTCAAATTTGTAATCGGGTAATTAATTGATTCAAGTTAGGAAAATAATATAGAAACAGATATAATTTTGTATGTACTTGGGCTGAACTCTTTTGAGAGAGCTGGCTACGTATCCAATTCAAGCGTAGAATCGGAATCAAGTCCCCCTCGTAGTTCAGCCTTTTCCTTTTATACTTTCAGATCATGATGATAACCTCCTCTACCATAATAGGGAGTTATCGTCGGTGTTAAGGGCTAAATTGTAGTATTTATACATATATTTTATATATCAATTTTCTCCCATATATGTATGATTTTCATAGAAATCGAGCTTATAATTGATTAATTGAGTAAATGGTGTTTTTAATAGTTAAATATGAAAACGTATCGATTTATATGCTTTATTTGATGATTTTATGTTGTTTTGGAATCGTGTTACGTTTTGGTATGTTTTTCGATGTGTGTAGATACATATCTTTAACTTGGAAAGGATTTGGAAGAGTCTAAAGTCGAATTTGAAGTGTTGACGAAGAGATAGAGATGTTACAAGAGGATAAAGATGGAGGAAAGAAAGGATAATTATCAAGAAATCCGTTCTGCATCAAGATGGACGAGCGTCCATGCAGCGTTTATAGTGAACGGGTGTTTGATAAAGCGAACGTGCGTCCAGAATCGTAATTCACATACAGAGAGTTCAGACGCTCATCAAACTAGCGTCCAATCTCCGTCCAAGCATTCTGGACGGGCGTCCAATTTGACAAACGGGCGTCCACCGCCGTTTTTGCTGAAACCGACTTAGGTTACTGTAGCAACCGCCTCAGTTTTCTATTTAAAGCACAGCAGTCCCAAACCCTAAATTCATTCAGAAATTTTCTCACATCAAAAGAGAGGCCAGCAGCCGCATCTTGAGAGTTTGAAGGCCGGTCACCCGAGCCTTGTGCTCGGGTGAACCGATGTTAGATTAGGAGTAGATTAGATGTTTGCTTTTCGTTTCCATGGATCAATCCTTGTTCAAAACTATGTGAGTTCTTTTTGATTAATTCAATTCCAGTTTTTCTTCATGATTGTTGATTTATTTTGTATCTTTCTTTGTGCTTATGAGGCCATGAGAATAGATTGAAAGATCTGTTTTCTATTGATGTTTATAATACGGAAGTTGCATAAACCTTAGATCATCATAGAAAGATAGGGTTTTTAGCCGTTGATTATGTGACAAATTAATTGGTTAGATTCCTAGGTTGTTAGATTCGATTATACAAGAGTAACTTGGATCTACACCCGTCGTTTTGTTTGGTAAATCAGTCTCAACACTCGAAAGATGAGAGATAGATAATTGAATTCGCTACGAAAGTAGGAGTTCATAGCTTGAGAGATAAGTTCACTAAGAGATTAGGGATTTGTGTCTCGTGAGAGGGTGAAACCACAAACTGAATTAAAATCATGAGATAACTAGAATTGAGATCACTAGGCTTGTTCAATGTTTGACCCCATGTCTTTAGGTTAGATTGTTTGTTTTTGTTTCTTTAGTTTAGATTGTTTTTATGTTTTGTTCTTTCGTTTCTTTTGTTTATTCGTTCTTTGAGTAACAATTGGTAGGATTAGTGAAATTAGATTCAACATCCCAATTCCCTGTGGATCGACCCTGTACTTACCCTACTATGCTATCAACTACCCGATATTTTGTCGGTTAGGAGTTAGTTTGCATGTTAAGTATAGGTTTATAAATTTTCTTTTGTTTTTATGATGCAAAATCCTCCCAACAAAAGTGGCGCCGTTGCCGGGGAATAGGTGTCATGTTGAATCTGATCTTGTTATTTCTCGATTTTGTTACATTTATTTTTCGTTTTAATAAAAGTAGCGTTTACCAAATCGAGAGTTTTTATTTTGCCGTGTTTCGATGACCATAAGGTTAAGAATGTGCAAAAGTTTTTTACTCGATTTGTTTAAACGTGAAGTATGTGTTTATGTGTTTTACGATCTAACCTCTTTGTGCTTTAATTGAAAGTGGTCTGTTGTGATCTGTGTTAATATGTGTTTTAAGTTTTTAGGGTTTGTCGCGTTTTCTCTCTTGTCGTGTATTCGTTGTATGGACGAGCGTTCAAGTTAGTGAACGCCCGTCCGGATCTTAAGTTGCTGAACGCAGTAAACGAGCGTTTGAAAGTATTGGACGCTCGTCCGTTCAAATATTTTCGACTATGTTCTGGTTTAAAGGACCAGACGAGCGTCTATGCTTTCTGAACGTCCGTCCGGTTGGTTTTCAAGTCAAACGAGCGTTTGTTTTGCTGAACGCTCGTCCAAAGCTGTATTTTGAGGTGAACGCCCGTCTGTTGTGCTGAACGCCAGTTCAGTAGTCCAGGTTTTTCTTGATCTCATTCCTAATGCTTTTATTTAGTATGGATTGCTTACATTCGAGCATCTGTGGCCTATTTATTTTTTACATAGATGTCCTGAATATGAATGTTATACCTTTCCATCTATGAATTCATGCTAAGTAAATGATCTTATTCCTTATACATGATTCATCTATGCAAGTTATAGTTACTGTCGGTTCTCGTATGCTATAACTGGTCTTCGTGTTAATTAGTAGCTAATGTCGGTTTCCGTATGCTACATACCGTTGTGATGAATCTTGTGAGCTTTGAGACTTATGTGCTTCCTTGTTATTTTTATAACTCATTTGGGTAGTAACTGTCGGTTTTCCGTTGCTACGATGGAAACCTTATGAGTTATATCTGTTTAGTATAGCTAACTGTTGGTTTCCATAATGCTATCACTTTTGACGAGTCTTAAGGCGCGTCTACACTGCATGTAATGAACAGCACTGTCGTTTATCGTAACCTGTCATTATTTGGTAGACGTTTATTATATACATGTCATGCTGCAAATGAGTGGGCTGGTTTTCTTTCTTTTATTTTCTTTTATTTTTTCATATCATTTAGTTGCATGTCATCTAGTTGCATTGTTTTTCTATTTTTCTTTTATTTTTCTTGAGTGTAGTTAACTGTCGGTTTCCGTAATACTACCTCATTTTTTTTTCATGATGGTTACTGTTGGTTTTCCATATGCCATCATTATTATTATTGCATATCATGTAGGCTGCATTGTAGTATATTTTCATATAGTTGCACCTAGCCTACGAGTTTGTGATATTTTCATGTATATGTGTCCATCTTTATGTGAGCATAATTTGAATATCTCTATATCTCCTTTTCCATGTGCTTTATTTGTATAAGTCTAATCTTTTCCCCGTAGACTCTTTTTGCACTAATCAAGTCTGCAGGATACTTTCTTCCTAGCTATTGTGCACTTTCACGATGTATTCAGTTGTCCTGTGATGCTCCACAGTCTCCTGAGCTATGCAAGCAATCCTGGTTCTTGTTGGTTCCTCCAGAATTGCCAGCATCCAATCGGCTAAGTTCTCTAATTTATTATTTCGTATAACTTGAGGACAAGTTGCAATCTAAGTGTGGGGGAAGGGATAGATGATTTATGTGTCTACTTTCGTTTGCTCATATTTTTAGTATTTCTATGAAAAGTGCTTAATTTTCAAATTTTTTGTTATATCCCGAGTAGACAAAGGCATATCTTTGCTTGAGTTTATATCATTTTTGCTATATTCTCGTATATTTAGTAATTTTAGTTGTTTCACCCGACACTCTTTTTCACATGCCATAGTAAATGATGAGCTAAATGTTGAAAGCCTACCCCATTTTAGTTGGAGATTTTTGATGATTATAGCATGTTTCTTTGCTTATGTACAATTCTTGAAAAGTTTAGTAGTTTGTATTCTAGGATTAACGTATGACATACTGTGAATATCTGTAAGTTTGAATGTGATATGTGAAACGTGATTAAGTCTTTGCAATAGTAATAAATTGTTTACTTGAGGTGTTATGCTCAGTGGTCTGTGCTACTAGAAAATAATCTTTTCCACTGCCAGCCAGAAATCTCTATGTAAACATAATTGTAATTGTGTGTGTCGGAAGTCTGGTTTATGATTTGGGTGAGGTAGGGTGTACCACGTATGTCCTATTCCACTATGATGACCAAAAGCTCACGACGAGTCGGTTTATAGTGCCTTATGATTGGAGTAAGGTAGGGGATTATCTTGAAATGTCCTATTCTGCTATGAGGGCAAAAGCTTATTCGATGTGTGTTAGAAAAGTGTGAAAAAAGTGAAAATATTGAAATATATTATTATGAATAAGTAAGGACTTAGTTATCGTTAATCTTATACCCAAGTATAAACCGAAGGATATGTTGTAGGGATTATCCTCTCGAGTCCGTCGAAATGTTTTAGATATTCTCTACTATTTCTTTTTGGGATATGTATGTTTTGTAAAGTGCACGTTATAATTTTTGAATATTTCTAACTTAGATGGGAAACCGGGCTAGTTTTGGTTTGAATAACTTTCAAATTGTGGAACTTAGTGGAAGTTTATTATGGCTATGCACACACTACACGGGTGAACTTCTAAGTTATTGAATATACTTCATATTTGTATGAGTGTTTATTTGTCTCGAGCTTGACTTTGTTTTGTTTTGCTCGGGACGAGCAAAAGTTTAAGTGTGGGGGTGTTGTTAAGGGCTAAATTGTAGTATTTATACATATATTTTATATATCAATTTTCTCCCATATATGTATGATTTTCATAGAAATCGAGCTTATAATTGATTAATTGAGCAAATGGTGTTTTTAATAGTTAAATATGAAAACGTATCGATTTATATGCTTTATTTGATGATTTTATGTTGTTTTGGAATCGTGTTACGTTTTGGTATGTTTTTCGATGTGTGTAGATACATATCTTTAACTTGGAAAGGATTTGGAAGAGTCTAAAGTCGAATTTGAAGTGTTGATGAAGAGATAGAGATGTTACAAGAGGATAAAGATGGAGGAAAGAAAGGATAATTATCAAGAAATCCGTTCTGCATCAAGATGGACGAGCGTCCATGCAGCGTTTATAGTGAACGGGTGTTTGATAAAGCGAACGTGCGTCCAGAATCGTAATTCACATACAGAGAGTTCAGACGCTCATCAAACTAGCGTCCAGTCTCCGTCCAAGCATTCTGGACGGGCGTCCAATTTGACAAACGGGCGTCCACCGCCGTTTTTGCTGAAACCGACTTAGGTTACTGTAGCAACCGCCTCAGTTTTCTATTTAAAGCACAGCAGCCCCAAACCCTAAATTCATTCAGAAATTTTCTCACATCAAAAGAGAGGCCAGCAGCCGCATCTTGAGAGTTTGAAGGCCGGTCACCCGAGCCTTGTGCTCGGGTGAACCGATGTTAGATTAGGAGTAGATTAGATGTTTGCTTTTCGTTTCCATGGATCAATCCTTGTTCAAAACTATGTGAGTTCTTTTTGATTAATTCAATTCCGGTTTTTCTTCATGATTGTTGATTTATTTTGTATCTTTCTTTGTGCTTATGAGGCCATGAGAATAGATTGAAATATCTCGTTTTCTATTGATGTTTATAATACGGAAGTTGCATAAACCTTAGATCATCATAGAAAGATAGGGTTTTTAGCCGTTGATTATGTGACAAATTAATTGGTTAGATTCCTAGGTTGTTAGATTCGATTATACGAGAGTAACTTGGATCTACACCCGTCGTTTTGTTTGGTAAATCAGTCTCAACACTCGAAAGATGAGAGATAGATAATTGAATTCGCTACGAAAGTAGAAGTTCATAGCTTGAGAGATAAGTTCACTAAGAGATTAGGGATTTGTGTCTCGTGAGAGGGTGAAACCACAAACTGAATTAAAATCATGAGATAACTAGAATTGAGATCACTAGGCTTGTTCAATGTTTGACCCCATGTCTTTAGGTTAGATTGTTTGTTTTTGTTTCTTTAGTTTAGATTGTTTTTATGTTTTGTTCTTTCGTTTCTTTTGTTTATTCGTTCTTTGAGTAACAATTGGTAGGATTAGTGAAATTAGATTCAACATCCCAATTCCCTGTGGATCGACCCTGTACTTATCCTACTATGCTATCAACTACCCGATATTTGGTCGGTTAGGAGTTAGTTTGCATGTTAAGTATAGGTTTATAAATTTTCTTTTGTTTTTATGATGCAAAATCCTCCCAACAGTCGGTTATCTTGGATACTATCACACGTGGGACTCTACCCACGTTGTAAACGGTTATGTCTTATGAGCTCTGTTTTCTGGCGGTTCCCTGACCGTTCTGCCCAGAGATCGTTCTGCTCAGCTAGTCCAGAGGCCGTTCTGTCGAGAGACATTAATCCTGCTCTGCTAGTTCTGCTCAGGGGTTGGCGGGGCCCTGCTCCCCCAATCCCATTGTTATTATCTGATTGTGAAATGGGCCCGGCCCAAGAATAAATAATCCGGCCCAAATGGGCCCATGTATAGTCATAAGTCCCTGTAGACTAGGGTGGATTGCTTTATAGCTGCCCTAGTCAGCAATGCTTGTACTCCCGTCATCAATATAACGCAAAACGAGGCCAACTTGCACCCTTTTATAATGATTGTGGACTGAACCATCACGTCCCTTCCATTTCCTATCAAATAACTCCCTTATTTGAAATTCTTGATCTAGAATTACAAGTAAGTCTTTGTGTCTACGTTATTTCTTCTATTTCTTTTGAGTCTTTATTTCTTTCATGAGTCTTAGAACCGACACTGCCTTTAGTGATTCTGTGGAAAGATTGTTTCAATCGTCAGAAGAGAACGCAGTTGTGGTAGAAGGTGAAGAAGTGGATTCCTCCACTCTCACTCTTTGTCCGGAATTTGTTATAGCCTCTAATAATCCTTCCTCTTTGATTAATTTAGGGGATACCACCACATTTGGAGATAATCCTTTGGGTCTTCTTCCTTCTTATCTTCTTCCTCCTGGAATCTTCACCCCAACCACTATTGTGCATAAATATCCAGACAATCATTCTGCTTTTATCAATACTCTTAGCAGAGAAATCAAACGATTTGACAAAAGAAAGGCAATAATGGCTTGTCATGATGTTGCTAGCAAGATGATGAAGACCGAATTAGCCCATTTATTGAAAACTTATAAGATATCCACTGATCCCTTCGAGGTGGCTCTACCAAAGGCTACTGAATACGCCTATAATCCCCCTGTAGGTTTCTGCACAGTGTATGCTGACCAGCTGGGGAATGGCCTTAGGTTTCCTCGGCCCCCTGGCTATTTAGAGGTGATGCAACATTATAAGCTGGGTAGAGGGAAAATTCAACCAAATAGTGTTAAGTTTCTGATTAGGTTTATGATCTGGTGCCGTCTGAACACTACCCCTTTCTCGGAGTGGAACCTTTGATCAGATTCTGCCAAGCACAGACAAAGTTATAAATTTGCCTGAGGAAGAAGATCTTCATGGTGACCAGTCTGTTTGTTTACGTTGATTTTTATGATTTATATTACATTATTTCGTAACAATGTCCTTTGTATTTTATTGATTTTTATAGAAAATTAAGTGTTTAATTGAATTATTAAAAGAATGAATGTGGAAATTATTAAAGTTCAAAGTTGGGTTATTTACGTGATTTTATTAGTAATTATCTATTTATATATGGGATGTTACACTTTGCATGTTCTTATTATTTTGTAGGTACACAAACATATCATGGAATGAGTCAAAGAGCTGAAGGAGTTTAAAACAACATTTATTTGAAGATTAAATAGAAGGATAAAATAGGGATTATCTTTATTTTTATATTTTGTTTAGGGTTTAGATTTTTCTTTTTCAAATAATAAGAGAAGAGAATAGTAATTATCCTATTCTCGGGGAAAATAAGTATAAAAGGACGGGGAATCATTGACAAAAGGGAGGAAGAATTTTCTCTAGAGAACAATTTCGGCGCAGAAACCCTAGAAAACACGGTTCGGTCGACCGAACCCTTCCTCTCGGTCGACCGAGCACTACCATTTTTTTTATTTTATTTATCTGTCTGGAATTAACTATGGTTAAAGGCTGAAGCAGTTTGGAACAAGCTCTGTGAAACCGTTCTCAGCAGCGTCTTGATTTCGACTTTTGGATTGTCTTGTGAGTTTAATGAAATTGTATCTTTCCTATGATTTTTATTGTTGTGAAAATTTCAATTTATGAATGTGTTGCATATTTGATTGTTCAATAATTAATGAGAATTAATTGTTAAACCAAGGTCACCATAGTCAAGATTAGATTTTTACCCTAATGACGACAGTCGTTAGGTTGGAAATCTAGGTTGCGAGATTGAACAAATCTCACACCTTGTTAGTCAAAGCGTTAATCTTTAGAATCGATAGATGAAAGAGATTAATAGGAGAATTCTTCTAAGATATTAAAAATTTGTACCCACGATAGGTGAATCACAATTTTCGTTAAGTCGTCACAAGACAACCTTAGAGAAGAAAATGAGGGTTGCGGGATCGGTGGATCATTGCTTGTTCATCGTTAGATTAATTGAAAAAATCATGTGTGCTGATTTTTTTTATCACCATAGTCATCGTAACAGTTTTATAATGTTTATTGTATTTTTAGTCTATAAAATAGAATCATCTTCGTTAATCCGGTTCGCAACTATTTTTACTGGCTTTGGATTTTAGATCTTCTGTCCAGTTTATTTTCTATTGTTTTTTCATTACTAGGTTCATTTTGTTTTATTTTATTTGTAGTTTTTCAATTGTTAAGTGTAGGACATTTTTATTTTTTTCCATATAATTCTAGTGATAACAATAATAACTGTGAAAAATTTAGAACAATTGATTAGAACTAGACAATGTACGATTCCATGTGGATGACCCGGTCGAGCCACTGCACTTGGGGTTAGACTAGATTATAAATTTAAAACTTAAAATTCCCAACAAGTTTTTTGGCGCCGTTGCCGGGGAATCGGTACGGTTGTCTAGTTTTTTTTTGTTGTTATTAGTTTTTCGTAGGTAGGTGCCCTCAGTGTTGCTGTTTAAAAAAAAATAAATAAATAAAAATTAATAATAAATAAAAAAATTAAAAAATTTTAATTCGGTCGACCGAACCTGACCTCTCGGTCGACCGAGAGATATTTTATTTCTTTTCTCTCTTTATGTTCTGTATTAGCCTTACGGTATTCTGTTTCTGTTTTATTTACGTTTTTCAAACCTGTTTCGAGTCTGTTTTAGTTTAGTTTTTATTTATTGAGTCTAATTAAAGGATTATACTTTAAGGTTTCTAATTGTTTTTGTCTTGCAAATAAAAAAATAAACAAATATAAATAAATAAAAAAATAAAAAAAAACTCGGAGCAATTCGTGCGGACAGCTTGATTTTGGTTGTGGTTTATGCAAACTCGGAGTCAGAGAGGCCCACTGCTTTACACCCCTGACCTCGAACGAACCATAGTCAGACCAAACAGGCGAAGAGTCCGTCCTGCGGGTCGCCCAGACGAAGGAAACACGGCCAATCAAAATTTCGAGCAAAATTTCGAGCAAAATCTAGCAGAGGAGATTGAAGAAATCGTCATCATGGCTGCGAATAATAGACGCACGTTGGCTGACTACGCCATGCCTGGTGAAGTCAAAGTCAACCCGGCTGTCATTTTGCCAGCTATTAATGCTACAACCTTTGAACTCAAACCAGGTCTTATTCAAATGTTGCAACACGCATCAATCTTTCACGGTTTTCAATCTGAGAATCCTCACACTCACGTACACACATTTTTAGAAATATGTGGTACAACTCACATACAAGGGGTTAATGAGGACGCAATTAAATTGAAATTGTTTCCGTTTTCCTTAAAAGGGGAAGCGAAAGAGTGGTACAGCTCTCTGCCTGCCGAGTCAATTACAACCTGGGCTGAACTCGAGCATGAGTTCCTGAGTCAATATTTCCCACCCTAAAAAACGGCCCAGTGCATGAGTGAAATCTTCACATTTTCCCAAAGGGAAAATGAATCCTTCTTTGACTCTTGGAAGAGATTTAAGGCTCTCCCCGCGAAAATGCCCTCATCATGGTTTAGACTTGCGAGAGGCAAGTCAACACTTTCTTCGGTGGGTTGACCGAACTCACCAAGGGTATGGTCAACAGTTCATCAGGAGGGGCATTTTTGAGAAAAACGCCTGAAGATGGGTGGCAATTATTTGAAGATATTTCCAAGTACAACTATGCCCCTTCATCTCACGCTATCCAGACACCTCATCCACCCAGGATGAGGAGGTGAATATGCAAAATCAGATCTCCATGCTGCAACAGCAGGTGGCAGCTCTTAAAATATCCTCTAATCCTATGGGTCAGAACCAGTCATTTCCTCAGAACTCTCAAGTTATGTTCTGTGAAAGTTGTTGTCAACCCGGCCATGTGGTTGGCCAGTGTCAGTTTATTTCCCCTCCTGCCTATCAAGTCAATGATGTCCAGAATCAGGGACAGTTCAGTCCAGTCACGTGTCAGACATGTGATAATGTGGGACATACCGCTCGTTTCTGTCCCATGGGTGGACAGAACGCTGAAGTCAATGCTTTCAGCGGCCACCAAAATCAGAGATTCAACAATCCGTTCTCTGGCCAAAGCAATTTTCAAAACCAGGGTTTCAATCAAAACCCGAACTTCAATCAGAACCAAAATATAAATTTTCCTAATCAAAATCAGAGGTTCAACCATAATTGGCCGAATAATCATATGTTTCAAAGTCGGTCTAGCCAATCTGTTCCACAAAATTTTCAGAATTCTCAAAGCCCTCATCAATCTAGTGATCTTGAGACTAAATTGGACTCCTATCAGAAGGAGCAGAATAATAATTTCCAATTCCTTCTTAGTACAATTAAGAATCTTGAGAGACAGCTCGGGCAAGTAGCTGACCAAAAAGCTTCATGACCCTCGGGGCAGTTACCCAGCTTCACTGAGAAGAACCCCAAAGGTAGTCAAGTGGCTCAGACTGAGTTAAATCAAGGCCAATGCACTGATGTAGTTCCCACACTCCCTTATGGTAGAGAAGAGGCCAGTGCTATGAATTTAAGATCCGGCACTCAACTTACTGGTCCCCCGAACCAGGGAAACCACTAACCCCTCCTGCCAATGCTGAGGCAGGAGGGGAAGTTGTGCATCCATGTCCCCATGTTCTGGATAATAGTACTCAGGTGGCTGATCCCTTGATCGGCAAGAAAGGCGGAAATGTGGTGAGGTGGAAAGATTTGGAAGATAAAGCTGTTAGTTCATCCTCAAAGAAAGTGTTTTCTGAGAGTGACTTAAAGAAACTTCCATTTCCACCCAGAAAAAATAACATCCCCTTGCATGAAGACAAAAAGTATGAGAAAGTGCTTAACCTTCTTAAAAATACTCAGGTAAATCTTCCATTATCAGGTGTTTTGGTTGAGATGCCTAAGTATACAAAGTTCATCAAGGATGTTGTATCCTCGAAAAAGAAGCTCGAAGACATGGATCAGTTAATTGGTGAGAATTGCTCTGTGATTGGTTATGATGAGTTACCAATCAAGAGGGGTGACCCTGGGAAATTTGTGCTCACATTGTTGATGGGAGGCTTAGTCTTTCCAAATTCTTTATGTGACCTAGGTGCATCCATTAGTCTGATGCCATTGTCTGTTTGTAAACAGCTTCGTTTAGATAATCTTTTAGAACCCACAACCATGAATCTTCAATTTGCTGATAGATCCTCCAAGAAAGCTGTTGGGATGTTAAAGGATGTTTTAGTTCAAATCGATAGA
Organism: Gentiana straminea; assembly: GCA_036785695.1. NCBI lineage: Eukaryota > Viridiplantae > Streptophyta > Magnoliopsida > Gentianales > Gentianaceae > Gentiana > Gentiana straminea. Next base: position 2,901,668 of record JAVUPR010000224.1, on the reverse strand, counting down.
TTCACCTTCCCGATTGATCGGTATGTCCTAGACATTGAGAATGATGAGAATGTCCCTTTAATACTCGGCAGACCTTTTCTTTCTACAGCCAGAGCCCTCATTGATTGCGATGGTGGCAAAGTGACCATACGAGTTGATGATCAGGAGGTGAGCTACAATGTCTCTAAAGCTATTCGGAGGCCCTCTGATTATCCAACCCGCTTCTCCATTGAAGACATGTTAGATGACTTTAACGACTACATGGAAAAGCAAGTCATGGCAGTTGAGACTGAGTATGAGCGATTAGTGGAGAATCTGAATAATCATGGTTGGGTGAGTCTAGAACAACTAGGAGCCGAAGTTGATGAAGGTTCATTGAAAGGTGAAGCTTTGTCAGTGGGACCACTGAGTAAACTCATTGATGTTGAGCTGAAAAGTGGGGAGCTTAAATCTAGTTTAGAAAAACCACCTGTGGATTTGGTACTGAAGCCTTTGCCTAAGCACCTGAAATACGTTTTCTTGAGAGAAGGTGACAAGCTTCCTTTAATTATCTCTGCCAAGTTATCCCGGTTAGAAGAAATGAAGTTGTTGAATATGTTAAGGAAGAATGCGAAGGCTTTTGGATGGCAAGTGGGAGACATTAGAGGGATATCTCCTGACATATGCATGCATAAGATCAAAACCGATGAGGGTGCTAAGTGTGTTAGACAGCCCCAGAGGAGGCTCAACCCTCACATGCAAGAGGTGATTAAGAAAGAGATTATCAAGCTTTTGGACATGGGTATTATTTTTGCGATTGCTGACAGTGAATGGGTGTCCCCTACTCAAGTAGTACCTAAGAAAGGAGGAACCACTATCGAGAAGAATGAAAAGGGTGAAGAAATAGCATTGAGGCTAGTGACTGGTTATAAAGTCTGTATTGACTATAGAAAACTCAATGAAGTCACGAAAAAAGATCATTTCCCCCTTCCTTTCATTGACCAGATGCTTGAGCGTCTGGCAGGACATGCATTCTACTATTTTCTTGATGGTTATTCGGGATATTTCCAGATAGCCATAGACCCAGTTGACCAAGAAAAGACAACTTTCACCTGCCCTTATGGTACATTCGCTTACAGGCGAATGCCATTCGGTCTTTGCAATGCCCCAGCTACATTCCAAAGATGTATGCTGGCAATCTTTGATGGGCTTGTCGAGAAGTGTATGGAGATATTCATGGACGATTTCTCAGTCTTTGGTCAATCCTTCGATCACTGTCTTGCTAATCTTGATCAAGTATTATCCCGCTATGTGGAAAAGAACTTAGTCCTAAACGGGAAAAATGCCACTTTATGGTAGACGAAGGAATAGTTCTTGGACACAAGATATCAGAAAGAGGAATGGAAGTAGATAGGGCAAAATTTGAAGCTATAGAGAAGATGAATTTCCCTAAAAATGTGCGTGAAGTAAGAGGTTTCCTTGGACATGTTGGTTTTTATAGGAGGTTCATTAAGGATTTTTCCAAGATAGCCAAGCCCCTTTCCACTTTACTTAGAGAAGATGTTGCTTTCAATTTTGATGACAGTTGCAAGCATGCGTTTGATGAGCTTAAAAGTCAACTGATTTCCGCCCCGATCCTTATCTCTCCTAACTGGAACCTACCCTTTGAACTCATGTGCGATGCATCCAACTACGCTGTTGGTGCAGTCTTAGGTCAGCGAGTTAAGGGAAAATTCCAGCCATCTCTTACGCCAGTCACACACTGAACCCCACACAAGTAAACTACACAACCACTGAAAAGGAATTATTGGCTGTAGTCTTTGCTATGGACAAATTCCGTAGTTACTTGTTGGGCGCCGTAGTAACTGTTTGGACTGACCACGCTGCTCTGTGCTATCTTATGACTAAGAAAGATGCTAAACCGCGCTTACTACGTTGGATACTGATCCTGCAAGAATTTGACGTTCAAATTAAGGATAAAAAGGGAAGTGAAAACGTAGTAGCCGATCATGTTTCTAGAATGAAGAATGAAGAAGAAAAAGAGCCTGAAGAAATAGACCTTTACTTTCCTCTCGAGCATGTTATGCGTATAGAAGAATGCACTCCTGATATTCCGTGGTATGCCTCTATCATCAACTACCTGCATTCCCAGTATTTAAATCCAGAATTTTCATATCAGGAGAAGAAGAAATTTTTCTCTGATTTGAAAACCTACGTGTGGGACGAACCTTACCTTTTCAAAATCTGTCAAGATGGATTGTTGAGAAGATGTGTCCCCGAATCAGATCAACGAAATATCATTGAACAGTGCCACAGTGGGCCTACTGGTGGCCACTTTGGTCCCTGGAAAACCATTGCTAAAATCTTTCAGTCCGGGTTTTATTGGCCCACGATCTTCAAGGATTCAGAAGCCTTCTGCAAGGCCTGTGATAGGTGCCAATGGACTGGAGCTCTAACTCGGTGCTTTGACATGCCTTTGAAGCCCATTTTAGAATGTGAGGTCTTTGATGTATGGGGTATTGATTTTATGGGCCCGTTCCATCTTCCTGTGGAAACAAATACATCTTAGTCTGCGTTGACTACGTATCAAAATGGGTGGAGGCTCAAGCCACTTCTCGCAATGACCACAAAACGGTCAAGAGCTTTCTTAAGAAAAATATCTTCGTGAGATTTGGATGTCCCCGTGCCTTAATCAGTGATGAGGGAACACACTTCTGCAACCGGCCACTAGAAAAAGTCCTTGAGAAATATGGTGTCCGGCATAAAATTGGCACACCATATCATCCTATGACTAGTGGCCAGGTCGAGAGAAGTAATCAGAGTTTAAAAAGGATCCTGGAAAAAGTTGTGAATAGTCATAGGAAGGATTGGAGTCTCAAACTGGATGATGTGCTATGGGCATACCATACTGCCTATAAAACCCCCATGGGTACATCACCCTATCAGATGGTGTATGGCAAACCCTGCCACTTGCCAGTCGAATTAGAGCATAAAGCATATTGGGCCATAAAGTTCTTGAACTTTAACACCCAGTCATGTGGCGAACATCGACTGATGCAGTTGCATGAATTGGATGAGTTTCGACTCCAAGCATATGAAAGCTCTAGAATTAGCAAGGAGAGAACGAAGCTGCTCCATGATGCTAAAATTAAGAAACGAGAGTTTAAGGTGGGCGAATTAGTCTTGTTGTATAACTCCAAGTTACATTTATTTCATGGAAAGCTGAGGACCAGATGGTCCGGCCCATTTGAAATTCTTACTGTCTTTCCGAGTGGAGTAGTGGAGTTGAAAGGGCATAACGATGAACCCTTCAAGGTTAATGGCCAAAGGCTGAAACACTACATAGGACAGCCTAAAGAAAATCCTATGGTTATTTACCTTAAGGAGGTCAGAGGTTGTGAAGCAAGCGAAGTTTGTAGGCTGGACGAGATTCTAGCCGACATGTTTGGTTTAGATGAAGATGCTTCAACCCTTGTCAACAATGGCCCGTCTATTCCAGAGAAGGAAGCTGAGATTGATCCAGAACAGATTAGCAAACCAAGTGTCAAGAAGGAGACGGCAAAGAAGAAACCTGAGAAGAAGAAGAAGGCAAAGGTTAGAACGATCTGGATGACTAAAACACAAGAAATTTCCACGTTCGTAACTTGTTGCCGCAGTGGCCACACGAATGATCAGAGCTTGCACGAAGTAATGGCCGGAAGGAAAGTTAAATGGCCAGACCCGGGCTGAATAAAAATATTGTCGAGCCAATGACCTAAAACAAAAGCGCCACAGGGGGCATCCTAGCTATATAACTATATATATTTTAGTCACTCTCAACGTTACATATGTCTATGGTTTTGTGTGTCTTAGTGTTTAGTCTAATAAATATGTTGTGTGAATATGCTTCAGTTCAGCTGTGTTTTGACATGGAATACGGATGTCCCCCGCATGAGCTCCCATTCATTAATAGAATCCGCCATATCAATCTAGATGATGGGCCTGGAGGAACGCTTATCCTTGATGTTGATTACCATATCATCACACGCATCAGGACCATTACTTATGTTGTCATTGTACCGCACACTGTGGGTGGTGGAGAGTTCGATGCGAGGACCTTCAACGTGCGTTAGGACGGCCATATATGATTCTGAATGACCCGATGCTTACTGATTTGTTGCTGGTACTCCGTGATGAACATTTGATAGGAGTAGATGTTACGGGAGAGGATTGGAACTTGCAAAATGAATATGACCTCCCTCCTGCAATTGACATGCATCGTCGCCTAATCCGGATTGTGGATTGGGCCGACATCTATGAAGTTTAGCTTGGCCTAGTATTTGTGTTTCTATTTTCTTCGTGTATCCCAGTATTATTTGCATTATTAGTATAGTGGCATCGCATTTTGTGGCATTGTGTTTATATGTCTGTATCTTGTCATTCTGTTGCATCTAGCCCTGCTAATTTATAGTCTACTCTATCGTTACTTTTGCGCGACATTTTATATTCCCCTGTGTCCCCCGAGATATTGCCATGTTTCTCAAGTAGTGCAGGTACATCTATAGCTGTTTTTCAAGCTAGTATTGAAGTCGTTGCTAAAAAAGGACTACATATGACATCTCGAACGTTGGCCTCTTCACGCTCATGTCTGACCCACGGGTTGATTATCTATCCCACTTCAGCCACTCTTCGCATCATTTACCAAATCAGCTAAGTACTTTATCTCTTCTTATATTCTGCACAACATGAGGACATGTTGTTATTTAAGTGTGGGGGAGGGGTTGGTTGTACCTACAAATGTGCTTAATTTATTGTGCTTACTAAAAATAAAAAAAAATAAAAATAAAAAAACATCCCGAGCATGATTTCATTTTGGCTTACTCACTTGTTATATTCTCATACTTGTGCTGAGTTGACTAGTATTTCAGCATAGACCTTTGATAAATAAGCCTTTGCTCGAATTCTTTTCACATAAGCCTCTCCAATGACGAAATGAACTTAGGAAATTGTACCCAATTAAACCGATAATGCTTGATTACGGTTATAAGACCGTTCGCTTAGTGCTAATGAAAATGTCATGAAAATTGTAATATGTGCGTAGTTGGAATTGAAAGGAGGAAGTATCGTGAATATACCAAAGCCTGAATGTGATAGGGAAAGAAATAGCGAAATGTAATAAATAAATAAACGCTTATCGTCTAGAATCCAATATCATAAGCTTCCTCGGCTGGGGCTTGGCCTGGTATTCGGATAATGGGAAAAGTGTCCTTAGGGGTGACTGCTCTTTGGTGGGTTGGTGCTACACCTAAGGTACATAAGATAAGTTAGTTGTGATGGAAGTCAACAAGGTCACCATGCCTGAGACGGAAGTATCGACTTTCCTAAAAAATAAAAATAAAAAAATATAAAAAAATTCGAGACTAAGAGCAAAAGGAAACATCAAAATGATGTAAAATAAGAATGTCTTAGTCTCAATAATAATAATAATAATGAGAACATTGATATATTTTCCACATATCCCCAGTATAGGCCAAGGTATATGTTGTAGGGAATATCCTCCGGTACAACTGAAAAGATTTCAAAAACGCATGTATTACCCTAGTCATGACATGAGTAGTTTTGTAGGGCGTATGTATAATCAGGATAATTCATTATCTGTCCTAAATGGGTACTTGTTGGCTAACATGAATTTAATCGTCAAGTGTGGAATCAGTGGAAGTTGAAGGAGGCTTTGCACACACCACACATTCGAGTAATCGCTTATTAAATTGGATGTATGTTATTGATGCTAGTCGACCGGTTGTGATTTGAAATATGGGACTTTATGTGGTTCGATGCATAAGTAAGTCTATGTTTTCTCTCTTGTCTTTCTCGGGACGAGCAAAAGCTAAGTGTGGGGGAGTTGTTTACGGTGATTTTTATGATTTATATTACATTATTTCGTAACAATGTCCTTTGTATTTTATTGATTTTTATAGAAAATTAAGTGTTTAATTGAATTATTAAAAGAATGAGTGTGGAAATTATTAAAGTGCAAAGTTGGGTTATTTACGTGATTTTATAAGTAATTATCTATTTATATCTGGGATGTTACACTTTGCATGTTCTTATTATTTTGTAGGTACACAAACATATCATGGAATGAGTCAAAGAGCTGAAGGAGTTTAAAACAACATTTATTTGAAGATTAAATAGAAGGATAAAATAGGGATTATCTTTATTTTTATATTTTGTTTAGGGTTTAGATTTTTCTTTTTCAAATAATAAGAGAAGAGAATAGTAATTATCCTATTCTCGGGGAAAATAAGTATAAAAGGACGGGGAGTCATTGACAAAAGGGAGGAAGAATTTTCTCTGGAGAACAATTTCGGCGCAGAAACCCTAGAAAACACGGTTCGGTCGACCGAACCCTTCCTCTCGGTCGACCGAGCACTACCTTTTATTTTATTTTATTTATGCTGTCTGGAATTAACTATGGTTAAAGGCTGAAGCAGTTTGGAACAAGCTCTGTGAAACCGTTCTCAGCAGCGTCTTGATTTCGACTTTTGGATTGTCTTTTGAGTTTAATGAAATTGTATCTTTCCTATGATTTTTATTGTTGTGCAATTTCAATTGATGAATGTGTTGCATATTTGATTGTTCAATAATTAATGAGAATTAATTGTTAAACCAATGTCATCATAGTCAAGATTAGATTTTTACCCTAATGACGACAGTCGTTAGGTTGGAAATCTAGGTAGCGAGATTGAACAAATCTCACATCTTGTTAGTCAAAGCGTTAATCTTTTGAATCGATAGATGAAAGAGATTAATAGGAGAATTCTTCTAAGATATTAAAAATTCGTACCCACGATAGGTGAATCACAATTTTCGTTAAGTCATCACAAGACAACCTTAGAGAAGAAAATGAGGGTTGCGGGATCGGTGGATCATTGCTTGTTCATCGTTAGATTAATTGAAAAAATCATTTGTGCTGATTTTTTTATCACCATAGTCATCGTAACAGTTTTATAATGTTTATTGTATTTTTAGTTTATAAAATAGAATCATCTTCGTTAATCCGGTTCGCAACTATTTTTACTGGCTTTGGATTTTAGATCTTCTGTCCAGTTTATTTTCTATTGTTTTCATTACTAGGTTCTTTTTGTTTTATTTTAATTGTAGTTTTTCAATTGTTAAGTGTAGGACATTTTTATTTTTTTTCCTTATAATTCTAGTGATAACAATAATAACTGTGACAAATTTAGAACAATTGATTAGAATTAGACAAAGTACGATTCCCTGTGGATGACCCGGTCGAGCCACTGCATTATTAAACTTTGCACTTGGGGTTAGACTGGATTATAAATTTAAAACTTAAAATTCCCAACACTGTTGGTCTGAATGTTGTGCCTTTGAGATCTGTTTCTCAAAGAAACAAAAAAAAAAAAAGCACCGGCCACGTCATCTGGCAGTTCTGCATGTGACTCTTCTTTTAACTTTGAAGATATGTCCGCTGAGGATTTTGCCAACTCCGTAAGTAGGTTTATTGTTGTGTCATTTACTCTCTTCTTTGCTCTTTATTTCTTGACTTTTTGCCTTTTTGCAGTGTTACCACCTGGGTAAGTCTTTACACAAGAAAGCTCCTGGTATGGCCAAAGAAATTTCTGCTCTACAACAGAAAGTGGCCAATTTAGAGGAGACAAATTCCAAAGTGACTAGTTTGGAGGAGGCCAACCATGCACAGATGTCTTCAGAGAATGCTTCTCGTTTGGAGATTGAGCAATTAAAGGCTGTACTTGCCAATGCTAAAAATCTATCATTCATTCAAGACGAACAACTGAAACTCAGAGATCAACAGCTAAAGAAAATAAATGAAGGAAATCAACAACATCTTGCAACGGTACAGAGGTTGAAGGCTGAATTTGAAGAAACTTTGCAGCGGATAGAGATGGCTCCTGCTCAGAATGTTATCCAGAAAGTCGTTGCAGAGTATAAAGCTTCTCCCCACACATATGAAGAGATTAAAATTATTCTTGCTCCGGCTATGCGTAGGGGGTATACTCTGGGTGTTGACGAGGCTAAACCAGCTGATTTAGTGATTAGTACTTTGCCTAATCACAAACTATATGATAAAGATGCCGGTGATACTTTCACTAAGCGCTATGATGAATACAAGAATGGAGAAGACATTGTCTGCAAGTATGCCACAATGAGACCTGCTTAGTCTTCTGCTCTCCTTCAAGCTGATTGTATTTTTTTTTCTTGAAACTTTGATAATAAACTTTGGATTTTTCTACAACTTATGAGCAACTTTTGATGTAAGTTGTTTCTTTACTTGATCTTTATTTTTGATGTATGATACTTTGATAAGTATGTATGGTGCTTTGATCGGTAGCCCTTTGAATTGGCTATTGTCTTGACATTTTCTTTCTTATAAGTCCTTTATCCCCTTATTGCGTTGCAAAGAAGCTAGGATATTTATCCTTTGCTTATTTACTTATAATGTATGTTCCTGCTCAGAATGTTATGCATTGCAACATGCATTAAACCCATTAATAATCTGTTCAGAATAGTCTTGCGCTGCAAGTTTAGCACTTGGATTTTATATTGGTTTTTTTGACCAGAGTGTCCTTGCGCTGCAAATGTGACAATGATATTTATGTTGGGTTTTCTGCCCAGAGTGTCCTTAAGCTACAAGTTTGACACTGTGATTTTGCGATAGGTCTTCTGCCTAGAGTGTCCTTGCGCTGCAAGTTTGACACTTTGATTTTACGATGGTTATTCTGCCGAGAGTGTCCTTGCGCTGCAAGTTTGACACTTTGTTTTCACGATGGGTATTCTGCCAGAATGCCCTTGCGCTACAAGATTGGCACTTTGATTTTACGATGGGTATTCTGCCTAGAGTGTCCTTGCGCGGCAAGTTTGACACTTTGTTTTCACGATGGGTATTCTGCCCAAAATGCCCTTGCGCTGCAAGTTTGACACTTTGATTTTATGATAGGTATTCTGCCCAGAGTGTCCTTGCGCTGTATGTTTGAGACTTTTTTTCACGATGGGTATTCTACCCAGAATTCCCTTGCACTGCAAGTTTGTCACTTTGATTTTACGATGGGTCTGTTGCCCAGAATGTCCTTGCATTGCAAGTTTTAACGCTCAATATATTTTTTGGCATTTTGCATTCAACATAACTTAAAATGTGCAAACATATGACTAACAAAGTAAATAAAAATTTATTTCCACAAGATAATAACTTCAGAAAATAAGGCTATTTTAAGGATAATATTTCCTTAAGTGAATAGCTTTCCAACTCATAGGAACTGTCCATCCAGAAGCATTTGCCAATTCATAAGATCATTTTCCATGCACTTTGATTATTTTGTATGGTCCTTCCCAATTTGGATCTAGCTTTCCAGTTTTCCCTGCTTGCTGGCATCATTTCGCCTCAGAACTAAATCACCTTCTTTAAAATACGTACCTTTAACCTTGGAGTTGTAGTATTGAGCAATCCTCTACTTGTACTTGGCCATTTGTATTAGGGCTACCTCTCTTTTGTGTTCCAGCTCATCCTTAATGTGCAACATATAAGCCTCATGTGTTTCTAGATAGTACAATTTTGTCCTTGGGATTTATGCCCAATCTCTGCTGGTATCACTGATTTGCATTCGTATGCTAAGAAATATGGAGTTTCATGCGTTGCGGTATTTGGGGTAGTTCTATAAGCCCATAAGATATTTGGGATATGGTCTACCCAATGAGATCCTTCCTGCTCCATCCTTTTCTTCAACCCTTGCTTTATTTGCCTGTTGGTTTGTTTAACTTGCCCATTGGCTTGAGGATGGGCTACTAAGGTAAAGTGTTGAGAGATTCCTAGGTTTGTGCACCACGTTTGCACTCATTGATCTTCAAATTGCATGCCATTATCGGAGATGAGGACTTTCGGAATACCATATCTGCACAGAATATTCTTCCACATGAATTTTTGTATTTGATTGGCTGTGATAGTTGTCAAAGGTTCTGCTTCCACTCATTTGGTGAAGTAATCTACTGCCACTACCAGAAACTTAAAATTTCCTGGTGCTCTGGGTAACGGACCCACTAGGTCTACTCCCCATTGATTAAAGGGCCATGGTGATACGATTGGTGTCGTCTCTTGTACAGGCTTATGTGATAAATTGACATGCACCTGGCATGCCTTGCAAGTTCTGACTAGCTTCTCTGCATCTTCTTGCATTTCTGGTCCAAAGAGTCTACATTTTTGGGCCAAAGCTCTTGCTCCTAAGTGATTTCCGCAAATTCCAAATTGAATTTCTCTCAACACATAGTCTCTCTCTTTTGAGGGGACACATCTTAGCCAGGGTGCGTGTAGTATTTTCTGTACAGCACATCGTTGAACAGAGCATACCTCACTGAGAGTCTTATCAGTTTTTTTGGCACATACCTTATGTTCAGGGAGTACTCCATCTCTCAAATACATCATATTTGTATCCATCCAGGTTTCTATCTGTGTTATCGGTTGTACTTCAACTTCATCACATCTTTTCTGCTTTAACTGTTCAACCAGCACTTTCTTGTTGGACAGAAAATTTGAAAGGCATCTGCTCTAGTATTTTGGGCCCTGGTTAACTGTTCCACTTCTACCATTAAGAAGTTTTGCAATTCCTTTGTGCAACCGCTAGATATTTCTTCATGGGGCCTTCCTTTGCCACATAGTCTCCTTTGATATGATTTGTTACAAGATGCAAATCAGTGTATACTTTTAGGTTCTGCACACCTAGCTTTTGTGTTAGGTTTAATCCAGTTATCAAAGCTTCGTATTATGCTTCATTGTTAGTAGACGTGACCGGTTCCGGGTCCATGGCACGACCCGCCGGTTCCATTTTCTAGCCGGTTCCGCCGGTTCCCGGGAACCGGCAGGTTTGACGGTTCCCCGGTCCGGGTCCGGGTCTCGGCGGTTCCCGGGTCAGACGGTTCAGATCACGGTTCCGATTACGGTTCCAATCACGGTTCCAATCCCGGTTCCAAAAAATTCAATTTTTTTTACAAAATTTGTATAACTTACGTTAAAATTAATAATAAATTCTAATTGGTTATTAAACTATATATAATATTTAATTTCATAAGAATGTTTTAAAACAAAAACACACGGTTTGTATAATATTTAATTTCAACCAATCTATATATAATATTTAATTTCATAACTTATATTCTAGATAATTTGTAAGTAAATTAAAGATTATAGTTTTCTATTGTTTATTTTTTATGATTGATTTGTAAGTAAATTAAACTTATATTTCATATAGTGATTACGATGATTTATATTTATAATATTATGTATATAAGTTGATATAATATCTTAATGAATCGAGGCAAAATGTATATAAAAGTTGTTTTATTAAGCAACACCATTACATAATTGAACAATACATCAATGACGGCAGTCACGTCACACTTGAATCACTTGATTGTCTGTTGGGGCATTTGGGCGACGAGAAACCAGTGTCGGCACGATGATATACAACCTTCTACTCAGCGGACTATCATTCTTATTGAGCGGTCAATCAGACAACTTGCCTTCCGTCGGGATTTGGACGCATCTATCTTGGGAACTGATAAAGGGACGCATTTCTTCAGGCCGTTCAAATTCAAATCCGGTCCTAAACGTCCGTTGATCCCTCTGCGTTGAAAACCGACCCTACCTAGGAATGTTAAGTTGAACGTGGATGGGAGTGTTCGGCTTGGAATTGCTTATGGAGGAGGTATTCTTCGAGATTCTGTGGGAAGATTCATTTTGGCCTTTCATGCTTGCTTTGGCCAGGGTACCGTTGTGGACGCAGAGATTAAAGCTCTACTTTTCGGTCTCCGGTTGTGTAATAAGGATCAGCCCGTGCATATTGAATCTGATTCGCTTTATGTTCACCGAATCATATCTAGTGAGAATGGCGGAGGATGGCCCTTATGCCTCTCCATTACTCAGATATATCACATCCTGCGCTTAATGTCGTATACCATTTCCCACATTTACAGAGAGTGTAACGGGGTTGCTGATGGCATTGCTGCTTTGGAAGGGGAGGATCGGATTTTCAATCAAGAGAGAGATGCCCCACCATATATTTTGCATCTTATTCACGATGATCTGCATGGACCACCTCATATCCAACATATCGCTCATACACCGGGAAGCACTCTTCACTTGTGAAGAGTGCAAACCAGGTCGTGTTGTTCCCTTCACTTACTCTCCCATTTTTGCTACGATTCAGCTTTGTACTGCGTTACACATTGTTTACAGATTGGTAGACTGCAAACAAGGACGGCGCCCTGGGAGTCAAAACGCATACATACAACTCACTCTGCCTACGTGGATGCACCGCTCTTATCTTGGTTGGGGTGCAAACCAGGTGTTTTTATTCTGTATCTTCTTTACTCATTGGGTTTTGCTTGGTATTTTCCACTTATTCTCGCGTCGTTACGGTGGTGTGGACGAGAGACTTTTGATACGCCTCCTTTCAACGGGACCGGATTCCTGGAGTGCAGTGAGCTTTGGACGCACCCCTACCACTCTGATAGGGGTGCAATTCAGGTGTTTTTGTTCCTTTTGTGGTCCACAATGGTGCTCCCTCTCTTACTGCTATGTGATGTTTTGCCCTACGTGATGTGTGTAGCCAATGCTCAGGATCGGAACTAGACTTTACATACTCTCAAGCGGATGCATCGTTCTACAACCGACGACGACTATCGAATGTATCATCAGCGAGCGAGTCACAGCTCATTCCCTCCAGAATCGAGACACACAGACGCCGTTCTTTTACTTATGATTTCCACTGTTGTACATATTTTTGGAGTTTGGGATTTTTTGGGAATGCATAGAGCGAGTACTCTTCCCTATGTGATGGATTTTCCTACACTGGGTTTGCCACACATAGGGTTTAAGGAGGCCATGCTATGCATTCTATCACGCAAAGTTGGTGCGGGCCGGGATATGGCGAAATTTTTGTAGCACTTTATTTCTTCTTTTAATAAAATAAAGTTGCTTTAAAAAAAATAAAAAAAAATATTACTAATTGTCTAATACACTTCATATTAAAAATACAAACACACTACTAATACACTGAATATTCAAACATAATATGACACTAGGATTTGTCTTGATTATTGTGGAAACATCTTTTATACATAATAATAAGAAATATATTAGAATATTGTGGAAACATAATAAGAAATATATTAGTATGTTGTGGCACTAGTAAAAACTAAAAAGCAACATTTTATGGTATATTTTATACATTAATTAAAAACACCATTTACTAAATAAAACAATTGCTAAGAAAATAAAGAAAAATAACATGGATTAACTTTTAACATTCATTATACCGACCATTTTCGATTACACTAATTTATTACAATATAATAAATGACGTATAAATTAAACATAAATGATGGATACCGATTATTCTACGTAACAGTTACATTGATAAAACTAAAATTAATACCAAAAAACACTACAACAAGCAACATTCAACATTGATATTACATCGATTTTTCATAACGTGCATGTTGACATTGTAACATGTCACATCCTACCCGGCTACCCGTCTCGACGTCTCCGCGCATCATGCATAGAATTTTCATATTCCTCGGATTGCCTCATTCGTAAATGTCGCATAAAAGAACCAAGCCCGATTCCACACTGGTAAGGATACGTATTTTCACAAACGTTACAAACAACCTTAAATTATGAATGATTCACTTCCCCTGTAGTTTCATCAGTAACATTTTCTTTTCGGAAGAAAAAATGAAAAGCAGACACAATGATTGACATTGCAAAATAATATATTTCGAATGTGATAAAATAAACGAATTTATTCAGAACAACTTCAAATCACTATCCGAAATATATTATAATGGTAGATAATATTATAATATGTGAGTTAGAATATGAGAGATAGAAAAGAATTGTGGGTAAAAAGTGATGAAATGGTGTGTGATATTTTAAAATAAAATCAAATCAAATTTTTTAATATATATCCGTTGCCAACCGTTGGTCAAATTGGAATCTTGGGCAAATTTTGAAGGAAACAGAAAAAGAAAAAGAAAAATAAATTATATATATATATATATATATATATATATATATATATATATATATATATATATATATATTCGGGTCCTCCGGGCCGGTTCCGGCCGGTTAACCGCCGGTTTTCCGGCCGGGCCGGGCCGGGAACGGGTCCGAACCCGATGAACCGTGGAACCGGGTAGGTGGACCGTGGAACCGCCGGGTTGGATCCGGGAACCGGCGGGTCCGAACCGGATTTGGCCCCGGAACCGCCCACGTCTAATTATTAGTGGCTTGACACTCAAAGTGAAGAGCATATGGAAAATATTCACCTTTTGGGCTAATGAGTAGGAGTCCTGGACCTGCTCCTTCTTTGTTAGAAGCTCCATCTACATAGAGCTGCCACTGCTCAGCCTTTTTCTGTTCTACCTTCTGCTCTACAACCAATGCTTTTTCTTCGGCCAAGAAATCAGCTAATGCTTGAGCTTTGATGACCGTCCTTGGTTTGTACTCAATGTCAAACCCTGCTAATTCAACAACCCACTTTGCCAATCTCCCAGACTTATCTGGTTTATCCAAAATTTGTTTTAGGGGTTGATTTGTCAACATTATCACTGGATGACTCAGGAAATATGGTTTTAATTTTCTTGTAGCATGCACCAGGACAAGAACCAATTTTTCTCCTCAAAATATCTGACCTCAGGTCCTTGTAAGGCTTTGCTTACAAAATACACAGGCCTTTGTAACATGCCATGCTGTTTTACCAACACAACGCTTACTGCTTCATTACAAAAGGATAAGTATAAGAATAATACCTCACCTTCCTGAGGAGGAGTCAGGGTTGGCAGGTGGCTGATATGATCCTTCAAATCCTGAAAAGCTTGTTTACATTCTGCATTCCACTCGAATGGGCTGGCTTTCCTGAGGATTTTCAAGAAAGGCAATGACTTCTGTGCCGATTTTGACAAGAAACAATTTAGCGCTGCTAGTCTCCCTGTCAATCGCTAGACTTCTTTGATGTTCTTTGGTTCGGGCATTGTTTTCAAAGCTTCCAATTTATCAGGGTTGGCCATGACCCCTTCTTTGGATATCATATAACCAAGGAATTTGCCTGACCTCACTCCAAAGGTACATTTTTTTGGATTCAACTTCATTCTAGTCTGTCTCAAAACTTGACAAACTTCTTCCACATCTTTCAAATATTGGTCAAGAGTCCTGCTCTTGATCAATAAATCATCCACACACACTTGATGGATTTACCAATCTGTTAGTTAAAAATTGTATTGACCGCCATTTGGTATGTAGCCCCTACATTCTTTAATCCAAAAGGCATAGACACATAGTAGTTGGAACCAAATTTAGTAATAAAAGCAGTTTTTACAATGTCTACAGGATCCATCATAATCTGATGACACCCCTTCTATGCATCTAGGAAAGCAAAAATTTCATATCCAACTGTGGAATCCACTAGCCTATCAATTCTAGGGAAGTGTGACTATCTTTGGGGCATGCCTTGTTTAGATTTGTGAAATCCACATAAATTCTCCAGCTGCCATCTGGCTTCATGACTAACACAGGATTTGCTAGCCATTTAGGATATATAACTTCTTTAATCATGTTGGCCTAGCACAACTTATCTACCTCTTGTTAGACAGCCTGTATCCTTTCTGGGGCAAAATACATCTTCTTCTGCTTCACTGGTTTTTTGGTTGGGTCTATGTTGAGCTTGTGGACAGCTAGCTCTGTCGACAGTCCTGGCATATCGCTGGCTTTCCAGGCAAACACATCTTTGTAATCTTTCAAGATCCTGACCAGAATTTGCTTCGCTCAGCCAGGTATCCATGATCCTACACCAACCGTGGATTCTGGATCAATTTCATCTAACATTACTGACTCCACTGGATCATTAGTCTGCCAACTTTTTTCTTCCCCTGGAACGAGATCTTCCATTGTCACTTGTTGCACTTTGATCTTTCCACTGATTGTGGTTGTATAGCAATTATTTGCAGCATCAACATCTCCCTTAATAGTAGCTTCTCCTTTGAATGTCGGGAATTTCATACTGTTATATGCCGGGCATACCACTGCTCTGAGATCGATCAATACCGGTCTACCTAAAATCACATTGTATGCCGATGAAGCTTTTACCACCACATAATTGACCATCAGATTCCTGCTTCATGATCCTTGTCCGAAAGTTGTTAATAACTTTAGCATACCCACAGGATGAAAAGGAGGTCCTGTGAGGCCAAAGAGAGGAGTTGACACAGGAGTCAACTCTAAGTCTGCCAATTTCATTGCTTGAAATGCACTATAATATAGCACGTTGACTGCACTGCCTGTGTCCACACAGATTCTTCTCACCAAGTTCTTTTTTATAACCGCCTCTACTACCAGTCCTTCGTTGCTCACAATGGCTGGTAGTGCATCTTTTGGGCCTTATTGAACGGTTCCCATCACTTTTTGTTTCTTTGATTCTCCTTCTTTTCCTGCACTACCACTTTTTTCTTACTGGAAATCCTTGTTAATGCCTGCTGGTCCTCCAACAATCTTATTTACTGTGTTGATTGGGGCATTCTCTCTATGCCCATCAGCATCAGGAGACGGATCTCTATGTCTCCTCTGATTATATCTGTCTTGATTGTTGTTGAATTTCCTATATTCCCTCCTTCCTCTGGGGTTATCTCTGTGTGTTCGATCGATGCATTCATCAATCTTTCCTTCCATAGCGGCTGCATCTATGTCTCTAATCAGGTCCCTGCACTGCTCAGAGTCATGTCCAATGTCAGTATGATATTTGCACCATCTTGTATCGTCTATTTTCTCTCTTGGACCCCTCAATGGAGGAGGAGTCTTGGCGATTCATTTTTTCTCCATGATTACCAGAACTTGATCACGAGATCAGTTTAGAGGGATAAGGTCTTTGTCATGTAAAGCACCTCTCTTCCCTAACCTATCAGTTATGAAGCGGTTACTCTGTCCCAAACTGATTTTCTTTTCTTACCAGCTTTATCATCAGTTTTTCCTTTTTTAGAATCCCTGTGGGATTCCTCTCTCTGAGCCCTGTTTGCTTCTTCACCTTGACAATGTCTGTATGCAATTTTGGGATGTAACCGCCCTTTTTTCAGACCTGCCACGAAGGATGCCACTAAGAACTTGTCATCCAAATCCATTATTTGGGATGACTCTCCATAGAATCTTTTGATAAACTGCAGTACAGTTTCATCACTTTTATGTCTGATGGTCAGCAGATATGTTCGGTTTCTCTGGAAAGGCCTTGCAGCAATAAACGCGTGCATATATTTTCTGGTCAGAGTGGGGAAGTCTGATATGGATCTGGGGCTCAACTTGTTGAACCAATCTCTTGCCTTCCCTGTGAGAAGAGTTGCAAATGCCATACATTTCACCTTTTCTGGTGCATTGTACAGGCTCATATGCTGGATATACTGATGCATATGATCATATGGATCCTTAGTGCCATCATATGACTGGATCTTAGGAATCTTAAAACCGGGAGGATAAGGAAATGCATCAATGTCCTCAGTAAAAGGAGACACCAGCCTAAACTCATCTTGCCTAGGCTTAAGAATAGCGTCCAACTCCGCTTTGGCGTTATCACCACCTGGGTGAATAACAAACACCTTTACGCTGGATTCTACCTCATGTTTTCCTTTCTTACTCGTATTATGAGGAGGAGGTGTTTCCGAAACTTCGACATCCAAATTTCTGGCTTTTACAACTTCATCGAAGATGGCCTTTATCTCTTCTCCTTTCAGATTTGCTAAATTTTCCACCAGCATTTACCTGGTTGCATTTGATATGCTGGTTTGTCCTTCTTCCAGAGTTTTATTACCGGGTTCTTGGTCGTTTCTTTCTGGGTTCTTTTCTTTGGTTTGATTTTCCACTTCTGATTGATTTTGATGCTTCTTCGAATTCCCCTGATTTTTTGCCATTTTTACTGTAAAAAAACTCACTAACTAAAATCGGGCCCTCCTTCTAGCGCCAAAAGATGTTGCTCAAATTTGTAATCGGGTAATTAATTGATTCAAGTTAGGAAAATAATATAGAAACAGATAGAATTTTGTATGAACTTGGACTGAACTCTTTTGAGAGAGCTGCCTACATATCCAATTGAAGCGTTGAATCGGAATCAAGTCCCCCTCGTAGTTCAGGCTTTTCCTTTTATACTTTCAGATTGTGATGATAACCTCCTCTACCATAATGGGGAGTTATCGTCGGTTATCTTGGACACTATCAGACGTGGGACTCTACCCACGTTGTAAACGGCTATGTCTTATGAGCTCTGTTTTCTGGCGGTTCCCTGACCGTTCTGCCCAGAGATCGTTCTGCTCAGCTAGTCCGGAAGGCGTTCTGTCCGGAGACATTAATCCTGCTCTGGGGTTGGCGGGGCCCTGCTCCTCCAATCCCGTTGTTATTATCTGATTGTGAAATGGGCCCGGCCCAAGAATAAATAATCCGGCCAAAATGGGCCCATGTATAGTCACAACATTACATCCCCAAATAGAAATCACCGCCACTGGCACCTTATCTTTTCCATCTGAAACGTACCACTCAAATTCTTTGAATTCAGAATCGATGTAGTTGTACACAGTACGTCCCGCTTGCAAGAAGAAAGACACCAGACGAACTGGTGGTTACCGACTATTGACACTGGTTGAGGATTGTTGGTTTATTTATTTATTTATTTATTTTTGGGGGGTGGGGAGGTTGTTCTTGTTTATTGGAGTTTTATTTTTGCCCTCCACAGAGTTTGTCTTCTGTATTGAGTTCGGCTATTTCCATAGTGAAGCCCACTATTGTAAATTTCTTTTGATTTTTGCAATAGAATTTCCAATTTTCCGTAAAAAAAAAGGCCTTATTGGATATGTCTAAAAAAAATATAAAGAAAGAAAGGATATCCCTCACTCACAATCCAACTTTAAACAGAAAAGACACCGTCACTGCATTGCATTCATGATTAAAAAAAACTTTAGATATGATATTGTGTTACGTTTACTTATCATAAATAGGAGGTACTATTTATTTGGCAATAGAGGCAGGACGACGTTTTGGTCGTCAATTTGTTTTTTTTTTTTTTTTTTTTTTTTTTTTTTTTCCCCCCAGTTTTCAAAGTAGGAAACGACGCCGTTTAGCTTGAATACGACGCCGTTCTCTTGTTGTTCAGCTGTAGTCTACGTGGTTCTTCTTCCTCAAGCAGCGTGTACCATGAGTCATTATTCAGCTTCCACCACCGCTTCTCCTCTCCACTACCGTCTCCAATACCCAATTATCGTCTTCCACTTGCTTCCGACACATTCCAACTCCACCCAAAACGTCCGGCCATCGGTTATGGGTTCCATTATTATCATTCATGCATCTGTTTCTTCAAATGTTTTGCGCGAAATTGTGTTGTACAAGGTTTTCTTCTCCTTCTTCTTTCGTAATTGATCTTCTAATTCCCATATTTTGTGCAATTGGTTCCCTCCAAATGTTTGTTTGTCTGTGATTTTTGTGGGTTCATCGAAAAATGGACTTTGAACGCATCTTCATATGTATAGGGAACACAAGATTAAATCTTTTCGATTTCTCCTTCTCTTTTACGTAATGGGTCTTCTAATTTCCGTTTTTGTTAAAAGTGTTACGTCCATATGTTGATTTGCACGAAATATACGTAGGTAGATCGGCAAATTGTATTTGAACGCATCATAATATGTATAGGAAACGGGGGATGAACATAAGCACTAATGTTTTCCATGTGTTTTGGTAAATTCATCTTTAATTTTGCTTTAAGAAATCGGATTTCACCACATGTTGATATGTATAATGGAACGAGAGGATGAACGGATGCGGTAATATTTTCCATCTGCATTTGTAAAATCTCCTTCGATTTTACTCACGAGAAAATTTTAAACATTTTGTCGTTGTTATCCATCAATAATGGAATGCATTACACGATCTTCCGTTTACCTTTTTTTGTCCTAATGACAATTATTCCATCTGCATTTGTATAATTTGCTTCAATTTTACTCACGAGAAAATGTTAAACATTTTGTCGTTGTTATCCATCAATAAGGGAATGCATTACACGGTTAACGAAGCACTAATGTTTTCCATGTATTTTGGTAAATTCATCTTTAATTTTGCTTTACGAAATCGGATTTGACCACATGTTGATATGTATAATGGAACGGACGATGAACGGATGCGGTAATATTTTCCATCTTGCATTTGTAAAATGCGCTTCGATTTTACTCACGAGAAAATTTTAAACATTTTGTAGTTGTTATCCATCAATAATGGAATGCATTACACGATCTTTCGTTTACCTTTTTTAAGCTGTCCTAATGCGACAATTATTCCATCTGCATTTGTAAAATTTGCTTCGATTTTACTCACGAGAAAAATGTTAAACATTTTGTCGTTGTTATCCATCAATAAGGGAATGCATTACACGATCTTTCATTTACCTTTTTCTTGTCTAACGACAATTAGTTCGATTAGTAAGAATGCTTTGTTTTTTATTGATAAATCATTTCGAATGTTACAGGTTGTGCATCTTCCGAGTTACGTGTGTCTTTGGATTAACGGTTCGGTTCCCTACATTTCGAGGTGATTTCTATATGGACTACCCTACCCCTGCTAATAGTTTGTACAACTTCGCGTTGTTATATCTATTGTACTCTATTTGCCGAATATTTCACTTCACGAAATCTATTTTATCATTTATTTTTTTCGCCTTCATGGCTATTTTTGTTTGGTGCTTGATGTATATATGTGTGTGTATGTGTATATACGAACATACATGTGTATATGTGTGTATATCTTTAGGCGTACATCCTTCATTGCCAATTTACTAACCAATAGTCCGACATCTTCACCTATCGAATAATTGAAGCACGTAGTGATTCATTATGGTTATTTCATTATCAATAGTGCTTCACCTCATCATTCACTTAATGCATTTTTTGTTGCCACTCTTGCTGCGAAACTATGTACCTTTGGTTTTATTTTTGTTTCTGTACGTGCACTACGTATATGCTTTGCTTTACGCCGAAACCTACTCAACCGGCTTTTCTTACGCATTGTCTCCGGACGGGGTCTTGCGGTTCTTGTGCGCTACAGATAAGCAAATTTATTCAGGTAAGTGTAGTTAGGGGTACTACTGCAAACCCCAATAGTTAGGGGTTCTATTGCAAACCCCATAGTTACGTAATCTACATAAAATCCCGATTTCCTTCTGGACAAACCTTTTTGGTTAGAATGTAACTGCAAGAAATAGGATTGCATTTTAATACATATTTTAGGTTGTCGTATTTATTAGTTAGATTGCTATTAGGCTTTTACCATATCCCTTATATTTTGTGCTTAACTTATTTTAGATTAGCACACACTTCCTTCAGGCACGGATTACTTTCTTACAGGCTTTCTTAGCCACCAATTTCTGAATTTAGCTAGCTTCCTGTTAAACTGTATATTCCTTCACATTTAGGCCTCTGGGTTTTTTAAGCTAATTAATGGCATAAAGCAGTTCTTAAGTCCCTGTCTGATAAAACTAGATACCTCCACTGAACAAACTTTCTATTCCTTCTATTCACCTAATTATCTTCCTACATAAATTCCTCATTTTCAATCTGTCAACGTTACACACCTTGGCTCAATAACTTTATGTTCGCTTGTATTTTTTTGTGGGCCTTATCTTAGGCTGGACCACCAAAAACATAGCTGAGGAAATTTACAGTCATTATATTCAGCTACTTATTATCCTACATAGGTTCCTTCATTCCAATATGTCAAGCCTACATCCGTTAACTTGATAACTTCACATTGCCTCGTATTTTGCTTTGTCTCGTATCTTAGAATGGAAAAGCAAAAAAGTATTGCAACAAATGAGAAAAGACGCCATGCCTATTCTTCCATGGATCAAGGCGACAAAGAGGCTCTTCTCAAACGTCGGCGCCTTCTATATCTTGAAAGGAAAAAAGGAAATGCCTCATTAAACTCTCTTGTGCAATGTCCAGTACATTCTGATGAAATGGTGCACAACCATCATCGTCTGTCTTAACTTGCTAACTACGTTACACCTATTCCTCTTTCCGGTCTAACACTATTTACGCCCGATAATAACTACCAAAACATCCAACCAAATCTTGCTAGACTACGCCAAGCAAGGTGAGAAGAGACGCAATGCCTATTCTTCCATGAATGAAGGCGACAAAGAGGCTCTTCTCAAACGTCGGCGCCTTCATATCTTTGAAAGAAAAAAGCGAAATGCCTCATTTAACTCTCTTGTGCAAAGTCCAATTTGTTCTGGTGAAATGGCTGCACAACCATCAACGTCTGTGTTACTGCGACTACGTTACACCTATTCCTCTCTCGAGTCTTAACACTATTTACGCCAACGATACTAACCACCAAAACATCCAACGAAATCTTGCTAGGGTACGTAAGCGAACACTTTAACTCACACGGACCCATGTAAATCCAATTTTCTATCCCTCGAAACATATCGGGAAGAAGTACGTGCAAAGTACCTAGCAACCAACATAGCATCCTCACGCTCTGAAGAAATAATTTCCAACTTACCTAGGATACCCAACTGTGTCCATTGTTCTGCCAAACGATTCTTCCATGAGCCTCCTTCTTTCTGTTGTTCTGAGGGTGAAATTAGAATTGCAATACCAAAAATGCCATTACCTCTGTCTCTACTGTTTACTTCGTCCGATTCTGAATCTGTTGCTTTTAGAAAGTATGCCAGAACTTACAATAACAATCTAGCTTTCACTACTTTCTCAGCCCGAAAGGACAAGGATTTGCTTAAAAACAATCAAGGTATATACACCTTCAAAGTTCAAGGAAAAATACATCATTTCATCAATTTGCTTAAACCCGGAAACGAATCACCGATTTGGACTTCAATTATACTTCTACGACCCGGAGATCGAACTTGATGAACGCCTAAAAATTTCAGACCGTCTTTCTAGGAACACAATGCAACGATTAACAGAGATCATTGCCCACAACCCTTACGCTGTTTTCTTACGGCAACTTAAGGACATGCACGCAATTGACAACTACGCAATATACCTTGTTAATAATCCCAAACTTGATCAACGTGTGTACAACGAACCAACTGCGGTGATGTTTACGCAATAGTACGTTTGGAAGACGAGGACACTTTTAACCCTCATGTCACATCCAAATCTACTCCCAAAATACTACACCACACGAATCTCTCACAACTACGGATGCTATGATCCGTTACAGTACCTTTTACTCTTCCCTGGTGGCCAAATTGGTTGGCATTGCGGAATTGAAAAACTTCCTCCAAATATGAGCAAACAAAAACGTACATGCCACATGCCTCTGCCAGCTGTGGATAAGAACATCTCAGCCGCAGCGCAACTGATCTTCCAAGAAGAGGAAGGTGAGAACTGTCTATTTCCCAACTATCTAACGATATAAATATTTCCCTACTCAAACATGTCATGCTTTAACATTCACAGCCTTCCAAAGCAGTGCACGCAAGCGTAATATTGTGTCTTGCCGACAATATTACTGTTACAAGTTGCAAATGAGAGAAAGCGATGAGTCAATGCTTCTACATACTGGAAGGTTATTCCGGCGATACATTGTAGATATGTTTATCAAAGTAGAAACCTCACGGTTAGAATACCTTTACAAGCAACAAAGAGAGATCCGGACTGAATCCTTGCAAGGCATAATTGACAACATCGCTTCTGGAAATACAGAAGGTTCTAATGTTGGGAAAAAAATCATTCTTCCTCCTTCTTTTGTTGGTGGCCCAAGAGATATGAAAAGAAGGTACATGGATGCAATGGCTTTAGTCCAACATTTTGGAAAACCTGATTTCTTCTTAACTATGACATGCAATCCTGCTTGGCCAGAGATTACTGAACATCTACTCCCAGGAGAGTTGCCACAAAATAGACCAGATTTGCTTACACGAGTCTTCAACTCTAAACTTGAACTCCTGAAAATAGATCTTCTGAAGACAAAAATATTTGGAATCCCAGATGCTTGTGTGTACTCTATCGAGTTCCAAAAGCGAGGTTTACCTCATACACATCTTCTACGATTATCGGTAAAGAATACAAACTTTTAAATTCGAGGCTTACGACCGATTTATATGTCTTGAACTACACGATCTGTCTTAAATCCACATTTACATGCACTTGTTCTAAAGCACATGATTCATGGTCCATGTGGCACATCTAATCCAAAGAGCCCATGCATGCAAAATAAGAAGTGCAAAAATAAATACCCACGGGAGTTCCAAGAGTTCACCACACATGGATGTGATAGCTATCCTCATTATAGACGTCGTAATAATGGGGTATCTGCTACAGTGAGAAGGTGTAAGATTGACAACCGTTGGGTCGTGCCATACAACCCCTACCTACTACAGAAATACGATTGTCATATTAACATAGAGATTTGTTCGACAATCAAGCTGGTGAAATATATCTACAAATATATTTACAAAGGCCCTGACAAAATTGGATTCCAAATGGCAGTAAGAAATTCCGATAATGAAATCCACGAATATCAACAAGGAAGATGGGTTGGACCACCCGAAGCTGCCTGGCGATTGTACTCTTTTGATCTCTTCCAAATGCAACCAGCCGTAATAGCGTTGCAATTGCACTTACCTAATAACTACTTTGTGTCCTTCTCAAATAATCAAGATCTGGATGATATAGTATCAAATAACTTTCTGTCCAAGACTATGCTAACTCAATTCTTCTACATGAACAAAACTAATCAGCAAGCAAAATCCTTAAAGCTCCTATACAAAGACTTCCCTAAATTTTTTGTTTGGGATTCAGGAAAACGCTTATGGACTGAACGGAAGAAAGGTAAAGTCATCGGTCGAATTGTATCGGCAGGACCAATTGAAGGAGAAAGATATTACCTTCGCCTCCTGTTGAACAACATAAAAGCACCTGAATCATACGATGACCTATTAACAGTCAAAAATTACCTCCACAGCACTTTCAGAGAAGCAGCTTTGGCACGAGATCTACTTTCCACTGATCATGATCTAGATAAATGCTTAGAGGAAGCTACATTGTATCAGATGCCAAGACAACTACGCCATCTCTTCGCCTCATCCTTGCATTTTGCTCACCATCGATCCGAGATCTCTTTGGGAAAAGTACAATAACTCTTTATGTGAGGACTATTTAAGGACCCAAGTAATATCTAGCTTACGAACTATGACGTAAGATTGAAAGCTGCGGAGGATATATCAACATTCCTGGATGACATGGGTAGAAAAATAGAAGATTTCCGGCTTGGCCACGAGGTGACGTTGTATCATGACGCACTTATCATAGGTAAAGAAATTTCTTATGAAAGAAGCATGACAGTAGCCGAAAGTGATATGCTAAGCCTCCAAAAACTTAATAAAGAACAACGTCATGCTTACGATACAATTTTACACAAAGCTTTAGCAAGTGAACCAAGTGCGTTTTTCATCGACGGTCCGGGAGGAACGAGGCAAAACATACCTTTATAAAGCAATTATGGCAGCCTTAAGATCCCAAGGTTATATTGTTCTAGCAACAGCAACTTCTGGAGTCGCAGCATGTGCCCTCCCGGGAGGTAGAACAGCGCACTCAAGATTTAAGCTACCTTTTCACGATGAGACTAAGAAAGTTGCCAATGTTAGCAAACAGTCCACAAGCGCAAAGCTAATAAAGGAAGCAAAACTAATAATGCGGGATGAGGCCCCAATGGCACATAAAGAGGTTTGTTGAGGCATTTGCGAAATGCTAAAAGACATAAGCGAAGTAGATTTACCTTTTGGAGACAAGGTTGTCGTGTTCGGCGGAGATTTCCGCCGGGTATTACTGTAGTTACAAGAGCGGTAGGCGGGAACAATTAAGTGCTACCTTATTTAATTCTTCTCGTATGGCCCTACCTTACAAAGATACGACTTACACAAAACATGCGATCAATAGGCGACCACTTTCTTCACGCGATATTTGCTCCGAATAGGAAATGGGCCCGAGCCTCAAGATGAAAATAGCAATATCATATTGCCTACAAACATCACTATCCCTTTTCGATGAAGATACATCTACGCAACAATTATTTCATTTTGTGTACCCGGACATGCGTGCATTTATTGACGATTATCAAACGGTGATGAATAGAGCTTTACTAGCACCCACAAATGGTTGTGTTGATGACCTAAATGCCGTATGTTAAATAAAATGGACGGGGAAATTACATCCTACATAAGTACCGATGTAACTATTGATCCACAACATCAAGGAGATTATGAAGACTTCCTAAATTCATTAAATCCTAGCAGTCTACCCCCGCATGAACTACTGTTGAAAGTTAACTCACCAGTAATGCTACTTAGAAATCTTAGTCCTATTGAAGGCCTATGCAATGGTACTAGACTAATTTGCAAAGAACTTAAAAAACAAACCATTGTTGTAGAAATTGCCACTGGCCCTTATGCAGGACAAACAACAATCTTACACAAAATACCATTGGAATCTTCAAACAATGACAAATGCGGAATTCCTTTTAAACGATACCAATTTCCGGTAAGATTGTGTTACGCAATGACAATCAACAAAGCCCAAGGCCAAACACTCGACCGGGTTGGAATATACACGCGAGCCCATCTTTTCCCATGGTCAACTATACGTGGCTTTTTCGAGAGTTAGGAAATTTGATGCATTAAAAGTGTTGATAGCACCTCCAACATTCCTAGATAAATCGAAAACAAATAAAACACGAAATATCGTTTTCCATGAGATAATTCAAAAAGTACAAAATGATCAACATCTTATGCCGACGAGTTGACAATGAACATTAGTATATATCTATTTTAAATTCGTAAATAACCGAGAGATTTCTTTAATTAATTGCTACTATATTAATATTCATTACGTAGACTAATGGCCAAAAGAATTAAGTACTTATCAATCGCGGACACTACCCCCTCAACCACCGCGATTGGAGGGTAAATGTGTTAGTACTTGACAAAACCAACACTCATACAAGTGAGGGTGGTCGTAAAACTCGAAAAGTACTCTACAAGATAAACGAGGTAAATGCAACTTTAGTATTTTTCGTTCGTTTCACTACTTCATCTTCAATTATTGTTAATTACTAAGATTTCACATTCTTAAAACGGAACGGGGCAATAAAGTTGAAGGTATTTTATGGGACCGGACTATTGCATTGCTTTGCAACGAAGTCTTCAACCATTCTCAATGTACACCGTTGGTGATGCGATGGTACAACACATCAAGATTTGCATTTCTACATATGTCGCCCGGTATGACATTCCAATGGGTCTTCACTTGCCTCAACTTATATACGGCCGATAACGGACTCACAAGAACCCATTGCATACCCTCTCATACGACGATACCGGCTTGCCAAACATACAAGCACTTGCGAGGCACTAGAAGTCCCGTTGGTACGTAAATTACAAATACATTCACACCAATATTTCATTACGAGACATTATATTTCGGTAAATATCACAACGTGATTCCAAAAAATACCTACTGCGATATAATAGCCGTGGTAACCGACTTCAAACCTCCCAAACGAGCGTGAGATCAAATCAAAGATGACACGTCTACAAGAATTTACTTGTTATGGATGATCGGTAAGCTTGCTCAATTTCGGTTGTCCTATTTCCATATTTCCCTATTTTCCTAACGAGTGTACCTTCCAATTTATATATGAAAATTTCATGTCATGCATTCAATCCACACACACAATATTGCCGTCTCTTTACGAGAATATGAAAGCCGTTTATCTTTCCATCCACTCACAATCAACACATATAATTTGAAAGATAAACGGCTTTCATATTTCTAGAAAGGGTAAAAATTTGAAAGCTAAATTTACATCAGCATATCATTTAGTATAAAGATAATAGTTTATGACAATCATTCCTATACTTATGCTTTAAACACAACTACATGATAGCATTCAGTAATAACACTGCCATTCTTAACACAGGGAAAAACCAATCATGCTAACAATGTGGGAAGAATTCATAAACAAACGGGGATCGAAATATATGCACTCAGAGAAAGCATGCCAATTATTGCTTGCAGAGGATTAATAGCAACAAATTTCTCAGGTTTAGTAACTATCTCACATCGTCGATAAGACTTTCCATTATCACGTATATCAGTACATACATTTATTACTCATCCTTTATAAAGGTGGTTCATTATCAAGCTGTTCCGTTCTCGTACATCATGGTAGAGCCCGATATCCCACGGGTGAAAGAACTACGCATACGAGTACGTTCACTTACACTAATCATTAAAAACATCAACACATTAATTGAAAGAAATACAATGCACTTAATCTGGTACTACGGGGTTGACACAAACATAAAAAGCATCAAAGGCACGCCAATAAACCGAGCGGATCCTACCCGGAATCAACGAGTGGGCAACAAAGATCCGGTAGAGATAACGAAAGCATCACTCATACAACCGGACACAAAGGTACAAAACAAACATAGGTGAGTAAAAACACGTATATCTTACATTCGCACTCATAAACCAATTTTAACAAATATCTAACTTGCTCATTTGCGGGATGTGCACATGAAAGGTACAATGTCTATTCCAAACATAAAGCGAGAAAATTGACTACTCCACATGTCCCGATGCTTTCAAATCACCAAAGCACAAGGAAACGAAGAGTTTAAGCGCAATACTGCGAAACGGATCGGATTGCGGTTCTAGGTACATTCACGCTTACATCCGCATCATTGAATTCATATAGTATACAATATACAATAACTAAAAACGAGACAACAACCACGGATGCAAAATCGGTGTGGAACTAGAGGACATTAGTGGAAACATAACGACAACTTTGTTCGACAAATGTGTCGAAAAGCTCTTACACCGGTCGGCAAGCAAAATCCATGAAATGAATCCCCGAATTCGGTAATTAAATTATTAGAACATCTTGGTTCACTCATATGGAAAAACATATTGATATTTGCCCTTGGGACTATATTGTAGGAAATACAAACTCGCTTGCAAAAACAAATGAGGAGAATTTGAAGAACACAACATTAATTATCGAAATCGAGCCTCGAAACAAGAAATACACGGACAAGAAGACAAGATACACAGTGCACAACTGGATCCAATCTGAGGTTAATGAAGGATCAACATCTTCAACTAAGGAAATCATAAAAGAGATCGGAGGGACTCCAGGTAAAAAATACCAAATTAACAATCTTATGCAACACTTAGACAACAAAACAGCAACTAACGCAGTAGAATGATTCACTCGTTACAGAAAAAGAAGAAGGACAGAAATATAAAGCATCACAGGAAGAAACACCCGAGGTTGAACAATCCAAGAGGCAGGAAAGAGTACATGAGGCTACACATCCAGCCCCATTCAAAAAAGTTAAGCTGGAATTCCCAGAAAAGGCAGAATCAACTTCAGCGCAAGAAGACGAATAATTTCATCACCCGAATAACAGTATTTTGCTAATCAACAAGTCCTTGAGCACATATGACAATGACATTTTGTAAATCTTCATAAGAAGATAGCTATAACTGTCCTACTTTGGACAAGTAAATAGCATTTTGAGAACTTAATCATTTTGGATAAAACTGTAAATTTATTAACTAAGCATGTAATCAATGACAAATATTACCTCTGCATTATAATGTAATAACTTATATATATTTAGTAAAAAAGGGCACACCGTACATTGGACGGTGCATCCAACTAGTTAATATAACAAACCCTACAATTGGTAAAGTAACCATCAGGATTGATGACATAAACAATTGTGTCATAGTAATACATGAAACACATATTTTACATAACCGATCATGACGTATAACCAATTTATATAAAACATGAGCCGCAAAACAATCAATTGTGTAAAAATGTGTTACGGCACACACATCGAAACACAAGTAGTGTCATAATACACTATTATACAATTGATTGTTTTGTGACTCCAATTAAATAAATTACGTATACACCATGCCCAAAAATGTAAAATTATATTGTAACACATTTTTATGTTTCAGTTTGTGTCTGTGTCTGCGTCTGTCTCTATATCTGCGTCTGAATCATTTTCAGGTACATCCAAGAAATAAGCACATTTCTTTATCCTGTTAGGAAGCATGGTACATGTGCAATCAAATGGGCAATCATAAGCCGTGGTGAAGCATGTTCCATCCGGTCGAGAGCTCATACAAAGGCGAATCGGGTTTGGGGTTGCGTTCGTGTCCTCGAGCGGGATTGGGTCCGCGTCGAGGAGCTTTCTTACCCGAGTGAAATTGCTTCGAGCCAATTTTCTTGCAGGGCCTTCAACTGCGTTAATCCCAACTTGAGATAACATTATGTATCATGAAACATTATTGTTAAATTGTGCTACACATTTCTAGGAAAAGAAAAGAAATATCTAGATTGTATGAAAATTCTAGAAATGCATTCCTAGTGTAGAAGCTTCTAGTTGTATGTAAGAGTCTAGATAAATATTGCTACACTAGAATGGAAGCTACTAGATACATGTAGGTTGTAGTATTTATTATTAAAAATTAAGAAATATCTAGAAAACTCCATAAGGGTCTTGAGCTATCATATGGAGACTATATATATAACATTACCCCATGTACTTGAACCAAGCAACCAAGCAATCAATACAATCAAATTCATTTCTTCAATCTCTCCAACTTGTCAATCTTTTTCCATCTCACCCTCATCATCCTAGCCTTCTCCATTCAACCTTCTACAAAAATTCTAACAAGTGGTATCAGAGCCAGGTTTCGACACAACTACAACTGGGCGAAATCAGCATCATGGCAGATTACACACTCCGCTCATCCATTCCGGTTCCAATTTTCCGAGGTGAAAATTTCGACTATTGGTTCATTAAAAAATGAGAACCTACTTTTGTACTCAAGATTTATGGGATATCGTAAGTAAGGGATTTAGCATCCCCGACGACATCTCAAATTTATCTACCGCACAAAAGAAAGAACTAAAGGAGAATCAACAGAAAGATGCTCAAGCATTATTAGCCCTTCAGTTAAGCTTGAATGAAGAATTGTTTCCAAGAATCATGAGTGCCAAGACGGCTAAAGAAGCGATGGAAAAGTTGCAGGAGGAGTTTCAAGGAAATGAAAAGGTACGAGTCTCAAAACTCTATTCATTAAGGAGAAATTTCGAGAATTTAAAAATGAAAGATTCAGAGAATGCTAAAGACTACTACACAAGAGTAGATTCATTAGCAAATCCATTGCGGGCGAATGGAGAAGATGTCCCAGAGAAGAAAATTGTGGAAAAAATATTAATTACATGTACATAAAACTATGATCCAATCATTACAGGTATTGAGCAGTCAAAAGATTTGGAAAAAAATGTCTGCTTCAAAATTGATGGGGTCTTTAGAAGCTCATGAACATAGATTGGAAAGGCGTCACGAAGGCACAACTGAAAATACTTTTCAATCTAAGTTCAAAACGCCGTCACAAAAATCAAAACAAAATGATCGGAGATCATGAAGGTTCAAAAAATACAGAGCTTCCAAACAAAACATTTTCTCCTTGCGGTATATGCAAGAGGAAAAGCCATTTGGAGAAAGACTGTTGGTTTAAAGGAAAACCACAATGCAAAAATTGCAAGAAATTTGGTCACGTCGAGAAGGTATGTCGATCAAAAAGAACTCATCAAGCTAACTTTTCTGAAGAAAAGGATGTCAAAGACAATCTTTTCTAAGCCTGTCAAGTAGCAACAGAGGAAAAGAAAGATACATGGTATCTTGACAGTGGTTGCAGCAATCACATGACAAAAGATGAATCCATATTTTGCCGTCTTGAAAAATTCAAGACAAATATTAAGATAGGAAACGGCGACTTTATGGAGGCTACTGGAAAAGGCACTATTGTCATTAACACAAAGAAGGGCAAGAGATACATAAATGAGGTGCTCTTGGTCCCGAGTATAGATCAAAATCTATTGAGTGTCGGGCAAATGATGGAGAAAGGATACTCGTTGTATTTTGAAGGAGATTCTTGTAAAATATATGATAAGAAAGATAAATCTCTTCAAATTGCAAAAATAAAAATGAAGGAAAAAAAATGATGTTTTCCGATCCAATGGAGTTATGCAAGAGTTGTCGCAATGAAGGCACAAGTTGATGACTCGTGGTTATGGCACAGAAGGCTTGGTCACTTCAATTTCAATGGATTAAGAATACTACATCAGAAGAACATGATGAAAAACCTACCCACTATAAAGGTAAAGGCACCCGATCATGTATGCGAAGGATGCATGCTCGGGAAACAACACCGACAACCATTTCCTGTTGGAAAAGCTTGAAGAGCGAAGGAACCATTAGATTTGGTGCACATGGACGTTTGTGGCCCAATGCGCACTCCTTCAGATGAACAAAATATGTACTTCATTCTCTTTACTGATGATTTTACCAGGATGACATGGGTTTATTTTATGCGTGAAAGATCGCATGTATATGAAATATTTAAGAAATATAAGGCCTATGTCGAGAAACAAAGTGGTCACTACATGAAGACCATAAGAAGTGATCGAGGCAAAGAATACAAATCTAAAGAATTCAACAAGTTCTGTGAAGATGAAGGCGTGGAGCATCAATTGACAGTTGGATACGCTCCAGAACAAAATGTTGTGTCGAACGTAAAAATAGAACAAGCATGGAGACAAAGAAGAGCTATGCTAATGGAGAAAGGTCTTCCGAAAACATTTGGGCACGGGCGCATGGCATACCGATCTACTTGCTAAATAGATGTCCAACCAAAGCCGTTTAGGACAAAACACCATTCGAAGCCTGGAGTGGGCGAAAGCCGTCGGCAAAGCATCTTAGAGTCTTCGGCTCCATCTGTTATGTTCACATTCCAAAAGAGAAGATGGGCAAACTGGATGAAAAGACAGAGAAAGGTATTTTCTTAGGCTATAGTACAAAATCAAAAGGTTACCGTGTCTATAGCATAAGAACAAGAAAGCTTATTGTCAGTCGAGACGTTGAATTTGACGAGGAAGCAAGCTTCAATTGGGAAACAGAGGAAGTTGAAAGGAAAACTATTAATATGGCACCACTTCTACGAACCAACGAAGAAGACAACCATCAACCAGAATCACCAGCTCGCGCTATCATTGAAGAAACATCACAAGATGAAGGTTCTTCTCCAGAGACACCACCAAGGAAGACAAAATCTTTGAGTGAGATATATGAGAGATGGAATCTCACCTTGATAGAACCAGGAAGTTATGAAGAAGCTTCCAAAGAAGAAGTTTGGAGAAAAGCAATGGAAGAAGAAATTAAGATGATAAACAAGAATGAAACGTGGGAGCTAGTAAGTCCATCTCCAGACAAAGAGGTCATCGGTGTTAAGTGGGTCTATAAAACAAAGCTTAATCCTGATGGCTCAATCCAAAAACACAAAGCAAGGCTTGTAGCCAAAGGCTACTCTCAACAGTTTGGAGTGGATTACAACGAGACATTTGCTCCTGTTGCACGATTGGATACGATACGTGCATTAATTGCCCTCTCCGCACCAAAAGGATGGAAAATCCATCAGCTGGATGTTAAATCAGCATTTCTCAATGAAACATGGGAGCTAGTAAGTCCATCTCCAGACAAAGAGGTCATCGGTGTTAAGTGGGTCTATAAAACAAAGCTTAATCCTGATGGCTCAATCCAAAAACACAAAGCAAGGCTTGTAGCCAAAGGCTACTCTCAACAGTTTGGAGTGGATTACAACGAGACATTTGCTCCTTTTGCACGATTGGATACGATACGTGCATTAATTGCCCTCTCTCACAAAAAGGATGGAAAATCCATCAGCTGCATGTTAAATCAGCATTTCTCAATGGATACCTTGAGGAAGAAATTTACGTGGAGCAGCCTCAAGGATTTATCGTGAAAGAAGAAGATGACAAAGTACTAAAGTTAAAGAAAGCTTTATACGGGCTCAAGCAAGCCCCACGGGCTTTGTATAGCAGAATTGATAACTACTTCATCACGCAAGGTTTCAGGAGGAGCAAAAGCGAGCCTACACTTTACATTAAGACACGAGATACAAATGACGGACTTATTGTTTCCTTATACGTTGATGATCTCATCTTTACAGAAACAATGAGGACATGATCAAGAGTTTTAGACAAGACATGATGAAGACGTTCGAAATGACACTTGGGATTAATGCACTACTTCCTTGGAATCGAGGTAAACCAAAAAGAAAATGGAATTTTCATTTCCTAAAAGAAATATACAGATAGTCTTCTTGAAAAGTTCAAGATGAAAGGGTGCAAGAGTGTTGCAACTCCACTCGAAAGCAAAGCACTCAAGAGTGAAGATGGCACGCCAAGGGCAGATTGTACGGTCTACCGGCGTCTCATTGGAAGTTTACTCTATCTAACAACTACAAGACCTGACATTATGTTTGCAACAAGTTATCTCTCAAGGTTCATGCAATGCCCAAGTCAAGTTCACTTCGGAGCAGCTAAAAGAGTGCTAAGGTATACTCGCAAGGCACAAAGGATTATGGGATTTGGTATGGATCCAGTCCTGACTCAAAATTGATTGGGTACACTGATAGCGATTGGGCAGGATCATCAGATGATAAAAGCACATCTGGCTATGCATTCACTTTGGGCTCAGGAATATTCTCTTGGGCAACAAAAAAGCAACACAATGGCACTATCAACAGCAGAAGCAGAATATGTAGCAGCAGCATTGACAACATGCCAAGCTATATGGCTCAAACGGATACTTAAGGACATGGGGGAAAAACCCAGTATTTCATAACAAGACTAAGCACATAAGAATCAAGTACCACTTTATCGAAAGTTTGTGGCCAATAAAGAAATAGAGGTCATGCATTGCGGGAGTGAAGAACGCTTAGCCGACATATTCACAAAAGCACTACCAAGAGACAAGTTCGAGCTATTACGAGAAAAGATTGGTGTCACTGAAATGTGTACCAAGGAGGAGTGTTAAATTGTGCTACACATTTCTAGGAAAAGAAAAGAAATATCTAGATTGTATGAAAATTCTAGAAATGCATTCCTAGTGTAAAAGCTTCTAGTTGTATGTAAGAGTCTAGATAAATATTGCTACACTAGAATGGAAGCTACTAGATACATGTAGGTTGTAGTAGTTATTATTAAAAATTAAGAAATATCTAGAAAACTCCATAAGGGTCTTGAGCCATCATATGGAGACTATATATATAACACTACCCCATGTACTTGAACCAAGCAACCAAGCAACCAAGCAATCAATACAATCAAATTCATTTCTTCAATCTCTCCAACTTGTCAATCATTTTCCATCTCACCCTCATCATCCTAGCCTTCTCCATTCAACCTTCTACAAAAATTCTAACAATTATAGTAACCCAATATAAAGAAACTTAAATCCCCTCCCCTTCCTCCAAAAAAGAAATTAAAAAAAAGAAAGAATTATCAAATCTTTTGTTGCAACCTCTATTCAAATTTCAAACTGTCAGGAAAACAGAGATTTAAAATAAATAAAAAATTGAATATATGGAAGAGAAGAAAGAGTTTAAACGAACCTGCCATGAAAACAATGAGCAGAAAGCAGTGCATCCTTGAAGCCATTGGGTCTCTGAAATTGATATTTTTGTTACTTAATTGTATGATGTGAAATGCTTGTGAGATTAGCAATGGTGATTTGATATCTATTTATTACGGTGAAATCATGTAAGTTATTTAATTGAAAAGAAAGAGTCCTTTTTTAGAAGTATATTTCTTATAAACTACTTTATCGAAAACAAGTTGGATGGCATCTCCAAACACTGAACGCCTCAAACTCTTCTTTTACTTATTGAAAGGAACCCCTCAAACTCTTAAGCAGCTAATTAAATCAACATATATACCGACAGATTGATAGGAGTGGGAAAAGTGTCGTTTGTATTGTAAGTCATTTGACTTGCTTATACGGTTTCTCCAATGCCAATTCAACTTTGTAATCTTTTGTATTGGGTTTCTCATTCAGAAGACTTAGGATATTTTACTCTATGAAATAGATTTTCCACATTCTGTATTCTTGAATATTCTATTAGACAACTTCAACATCCTCAAGAACCTATACGTGAGAAACATGAGCATATGAGGTACCACACGAGGAATCAGTGACACCACAACTTAAGCACTATAGAGATGAGATCAACAATTTAGGATGATTATATTGTTTATCTTTTGAGCTTAAATATCCTTGCATTAGTGAGGACGGTCCGGTTACCGTTTCCCAATTCATGCAAATCTTCAACTCTCATAAGTGGATGAAGGTGATGCAAAATAAGATGAAGTCCATGAAGGACTATGACCTTCGAAATCCTATACCAGTGCCAGAAGGATCGAAACCCATTGGTTGTAAATGGACATATAAGACCAAGAGAGATTCAGATGGTAATGTGAAAATATATAAGGTTTACCTTGTCGCCAAGGGTTTTACTCAAAAGGAAGCATTGATTACAAAAGGCTTTCTCTTCGGTTTCTATGAAAGGCTCTTTCAGGATATTTATAGCTCTATTTGCTCATATGAATTATGATATACTTTAGATGAATGTAAAGAAAATGTTTCTCGGAGGTGACATTGATGAAACAATGATTTGGTGCTTCCAGAAATCTTTGCATTTAGTGAAGCAAAGAATATGCTTTGCAAAATAAAGAAATCAATCTCAGGACTCAAGCAAGTTTCATGTCACTGGTATGTTAGATTTCATCAAATTGCTTGCGCGTTTAAGTTAAATTCGGTTGTTGAATGTATCTACCATAAGTTTAATAGGAGTAGGTTCATATTCTAAGGGAGACAAGCCCAGTCTCACACAATGCATTTTCTAAGGATTTGAAGTAGGAGAAGTAGATTCCATCTCATACAATTGTTGGGAGTTTAATGTGTGCTCAGGTTTGTACGTGTCAAGATATTGCGTACATTACAGTCATGTTGGGCAGATACTTACAAGATCCTGGAAATGATCCTTTGGTTGCAACCAATAATGTTTTAAACAACTTTTTATTTCTTCAATTATAACACAGAGATTTAAAAGAAATTACTTTAAAACCACAAAAGACACGGTGAATTACTTTATGAAAGAAAAAAAATTACCGGTTGAAAGGTAGAAAACAACATCCACACACTACTTGAAGTAGGAACTGCAAAAGATAATGCATTTACGAAGTTTGAAAGATCTCATATCTAAAGAAAGAAAAGTCACTTGATCTTGTATGAGTGGTAACACCGAAACAAACTTTTGATGAACCAAGTTTTTTTTATATAACCAATTCTGAAAATATTGACAACAAGGGTTGTTTGGCCACAAGAATTATAAGATGAAAAGTTATACACGGGGGAAGTAACACAACTAGGTAAGGTAGAAAGAGAGTGTAAAACTCTTACAATAAATAATATGTTTGATTTGAAACCAAGAAAAAATAAAGAAGTGTAAGGTGCATGACTCCACTGAACGCCAAACAGATGGTTCTCAGATTGGGTAAAGTCTCACTCTGAAAAGATTAAGTGGTTGATTGACACATCAACATGAACTTGAGCAGGGAGCTCTTGAGAAAAAAAAAGTTTCGAAGTTGATTCAAAATTGAAAGATGGGGCATTGATTCAAAATGCTAGAGATGAGTATCAAA
Organism: Gentiana straminea; assembly: GCA_036785695.1. Classification (NCBI taxonomy): domain Eukaryota; kingdom Viridiplantae; phylum Streptophyta; class Magnoliopsida; order Gentianales; family Gentianaceae; genus Gentiana; species Gentiana straminea. The sequence continues at coordinate 2,863,993 of JAVUPR010000224.1, read as the reverse complement.
ATTTAGATAGCACCTTGAAGATGAGATTCTTTAAAAGAATTGGCATCTTCTAAAGCAAGGTGATTTGTGAAGAACTCTTATCGGATTGAAAGAAAAGGTGAAGAGCATTTACAAGGGTATCTGGAGATTAAACCCAAAATAAGAGTTGTCAAACCCCGAAATCAGGATCATCCAAAATAGAAAAAGAACGTTTGGACTTAAAATGATCATTTTGAAACTTTAGTTATTGATCAGATTTTTGAAAGTGTTTCAAACAACAAGAATCCTGAAAAAGATTGCATAACAACAATGGTTGAAAAAGCAAAGTTGGGCACCCAATAAGTACAACAACTTGAGAGAAAAACAAAAGGGAAGGATAAAAGTTTTTACCAGGGCTCTTCAGGTTATAATAAAGAATAATTATTAGTCTTGAAGGATGCAAAATAAGTTACCGGAAATCTTCATGTGAATACAAAATGAAGGTGAAGCACTTAGAAGAAAGTTTGCATTGAAGGAGACCCATGAGTATAAAATAAAACAAAGGGAAACCTTAGAAAGGTCTGGTGAAATCTGGTTCAAAAGATAACTCATATTCTCAAAAGATTTATGAAGATGGTTTGAGTAGCCGACTCAAGCCTCCAGAGAAGTCTTGTTGAAAAGAAAAAATTGCCAAGAACTTGAGAGTGCCAAATTGATAGAAGCTGAAATTAGATGAAGTTATTAGAAAGAAACTCGGTAAACGACTATCCTATCCTGAAACAAAAATTCACAAGTCCATACTAGACTGGCTGTGCATATGCCCAAAACAGATTATTATAAAAAGATTAGATATTTGACAAAACACAGAGATACACACTTAAAATAATGCATTATTGAGAACAAAATGGTTAACCAGTTCAAAAAATATTTTATAGAAGATAGTGAAGGATAAACACAAGTAAATAAGATGGTTTGTCACATTTGGCGTAAGAGAAGTTTGAAAATTAAATACAACACTTACAAAACTATAAGGAAACTTGTTTCTCAAATTCAAAATAGTAAAGCAAAAGAACCTCTTTCAAAATAAAATATACGGTAAAATACTTTTAGGATAAAACAAGGCACACGGTGATGAAGTTTGTAGAATAATAAAATGGAAGTAAAATGTGGAATATTATTGATGAACTGAAAGTGACAAGTTATGTTTACAATGTAGCTGATCATGAGGTATTTATAACTTCATACACCTCATGAATCAGTTTGAAGCAAGTTACAAGCGGTTACAACAAACTATTATTGAATAACCACTTTCTACATTACACTACACTAGATTACTCAGCAGGCTGCTGTGTCTTCATACTGTCAGCAGACTGTTGTGTCTACATACTATCTGTAGAGTGTATCAACTGACTGCACTCAGTATTCCCTTCAGGCTCTATACTGTAACACCCCCTCAAGCAAAGAGTGGTACGTGAACAACTTGCACACGTCTTTCCCTTGAGCTACTGGAACACTGAAATATCTTTGAAATTCCTAGTTTGTCTAGAAGAAAGATAAAATAGGTGCATCCAAGGCATTGGTGAGAATGTCTTCTATTTGTTCTTTTGTGTTGACAGAAGTAGTTTGACAAGTCCAGATTTATATTTGTCTCTTACAACATGACAGTCAATCTCTATGTGTTTGGTTCTTTCACGGAAGACAAAATTATGGGCAATGTGCAAGGCACTGGCATTATCACAAAATAAGACAGTAGGCAGTTGAACAGGAATTTTCAGATCTTGAAGAATGTAAATGAGCCATTGAATTTCACAAACACAATTTGCCATAGCCCTATATTCAGCCTCCAAAAAACTACTTGCTATAGTAGTTTGTTTGTTTTTGCCTTCCAAGAGATTGGTGCATCTCCATGGACATCATGTAGCCGGATATTGATTTTCTTGTTTCAGGACATCCAGCCCAATCACTGTCTGTAAATCCTTTGAGTACAAGATCAATGTTTGCTGGAAACAAGATTCCTTGACCAGGGTTGGCTTTCAAATAACTCCGCAGTCTGTGTGATGCCTTCACATGATTTTCAGTAAATGTGTCTAGAAATTGACTAGGCTGATGAACTGCAAAGGCAATATATGGTTTGGTAAAAGTAAGATAGATAAGTTTGCCTACTAATAATCTGTAAGCAATTTTATCTTCCAAAAGTGGTGAATCACCTTGCTGTAAAGTTTGACAGGACTCCATAGGTGTCTTGGCAGGTTTTGCTCTCAAAATTATAAGAGTGTAATATCTTTGAGAATTGATTTTCCAGCAGGAGTTCTGGTAGCTTCAATGCCTAGGAAATATCTCAATTTTATAAGATCCTTTATAGTTAATTGCTGATGTAAGGCATCCTTGACCTACTGAATTAACTGTTCACTGTGGCTTGTTGCTAAAAAGTCATCTACATAGACCAACAATGCAATAAAAGACTGTCATGATCCTTTTGTGAATAAACTATGGTCATTCTTAGACTAAATGAATCCTTGAGCTTCTAAAAACTCAGTTAACTTGCAGTTTCATTGTCTACTGGCTTGCTTGAGGCCATACAATGATTTGGTTAACGTGAAAACTTGATTTGGTTTAGTTGCTGCGCAACCTGGTTGAATTTACATGTATACTTCTTCATGCAAGTCTCCATGTAAGAAGGTAGTGTTGACATCCATCTGATCTAGATGCCAATTATTGGCTGTTGCTGCTATAAGTAAAATTCTAACTATAGTAATCTTGACAATAGGAGAGAAGGTTTCTTGATAATCAATGCCATATGTTTGAGTGTAGCCTTTTGCTACTAGTCTAGCTTTGTATCTCTCTACTGAACCATCGTGATTGTATTTGATTCTGTATACCCAATTGCACCAAATAAGTTTCTTGTCTGGGGGTAGATCAACTATCTCCCATTTATGACTCTTTTGTAGAGCTTCAATCTCCTTTTGCATTGCTTCTTTCCATTCATCATGCTTGATGGATTGATTGTAAGTTTTAGGCTCTTTAATAAAATCAATAGCATTATAAATCTGTCATAATCTGCTGAGAGATTGTCCAGGCTCATGACTTCACTCAGTAGGTGTGGGGTTTGCTGAACAGTATGAGCACCTCGCTTGATAAAAGGTTGGTGATTTCCTTGATCTTGTGGATCTTCTTAATTGTGTGGGTTCAGGTGCCTGATTAACTGGTGCATGCTCTTCATTTGATGCCTCAGCTGCAGCTGACCCTGTGTCTGGCTGGTTTGCTAAGTCATTTAGTAGATCATCAAAACTGTCCATTACTGGTAAAGGAACGGGCAGGTACGCAAGATATCTAGCCCTTCCTAATACATATTAAAATAGAGGAAAACAAGTCCCATGGAATTGAGCATCATTGTGAAGCAAAAACTTGATGAGATCAACGAGCGAATGCATTTCACATTGGAGTAGAGATTTGTTAAAGAAATTAATTCAGAATCGGATACATCATTTACTGTAATTAGTTTTGCAACAGTTTAGCCCTAAGCTCTTGCGCTGATGATGTATATGTTTTGTACTTCTTATTCATTGTTAATAAAATTCAACTTTACATTCATTTTTTTATACTTATTTTACAGCGTATCGGATCAATGGGTTGTTGTATTTCTTGGCCTACGGGTTGAAAATAACTGGCAAAAGCTTTGAGATACTACCCTTCTAATATAGTGATTATCCCTGTTAGGTGCTCTATAACCACTCTATGCCTCTCTCACGTCCTCACCTGGATGAGATTCTACTGGATTAACATGATCAATCTCTCGGTTGCATAGAATAAACTACTCACTCCAATACGAAATAGAATCCCAGTTAAGGTCGATTTTACCTATCGGTTCCTTTGCCCTTTTCCCAAAAAAATAATTTTCTCTCGATCATATCTATGTGTGTGTGTGTGCAAGTGTTATGTTGCGGAACTGACACAAACATGAAATGAGATCAAGCAAACAAAATCATATAACACAAGATACTTGCAACAAGAATCGTCATTCTCAATCTACTATTGAAGATAAAACACTGTCACTATATATCAATTTGGCTACACAAAAATATTAGCCTTCAATGGTCATGAAACTCATATTGTCACCACAGAATTCCATAACTTTGAAATTAACTCTCAAAGTAAAGAAAGGAAGTCACCAAACCAAGATTGCAAGCACTTCAAGGAAAGATATGCGTTAAATCAAAAAATTCTTCAATCGAAAACATACACAAAAACATGGTTTTTGCACAAAATATCTGCAAAGGATAAAAGTAAGGATTTTTCAATGATTGAAATAAGCATTAATCACTTATCTAATGGTAGAATAGTTCCAATGAATTGATAAAGGCATAAATTATAGACCCACTAATATAATGTATTAAAAAATTACTTGAATTGATAAATACCCAAATTATAGGCCTAAATTTGTAATTACTCCGATTAATCAATTAAAATTTCTTAGATGCATCCATTCAGCTAAGGGTATTTAGCTTTTGGGAGCAATGCCCCCGAACTCCCACGAGTGGGCGCTGCCCCCTCGATCCCCCGCGACCTTACCGGGCATATCGAACCCCATTGTTTACGACAACCCAAATGCAAACTTTAACAATATATGAAATTATATCTAACATCAATGAACTTGAATTTTGTATCCACATATTTTAGAAGCGCAATGTTGAAATAATATTTTGTGACTATGTTTTCGAAAAAATTGAAATCTTTGAACTAAAATGCCCCTTTCGGTGAAGTCGCTAAGACCCAAAAAATTCCAGAACCGGCCCTATCAACAATACGTGAACACAAACATGAGAAATGATTGTGTCTTAGCTCTTTGTGGGAATGACATTTAAATTTGCTGATTATGTATTAAATTTGCTTGTTTTCAGATCTTTTGCTAAAATTTGTCGGCGTGACAATAGGATTTGTCGTTTTGTATTAAATTTGGTTGTTCTCGGATCTGTTGTTGAATGTTTGCGGGCATTACAATAGGATTTGTTGTTTTTATATTAAATTTGGTTGTGCAAAATAAATAATTAAAAATCCAAAAAAAAAAACTAGAGCATATACTCTATTATTATTGTAAACTACAAATCTAATAAAATTTCCTTTACACTACCGCATTCTTACATATTCTTTAAATTTTTCTTTGGATCTACCGCATTTATGTAATATTGAGAATCTGATACATTTCATTTTGGATAGAGATTATTTAAGTTAGAAAAAGGTGTATTTTAAAACTGAAAAAAAGAGAATTCGTTAAGAGGATCTAATGCGAATTCTTTTACATAAGAGCACTCGCATCGGATCCTCTTAACGAATAAATGATGATGGGTCCACCGAGAAAGTCTCAATCGAGGATACACCTACACCTCAATTTGTTTGTGTGATTTTTTTTGACAATCCGTTTGTTTGGTAGCCTTAATTGCTATTTTTTTCTTAGGATAACCTTAATTTCTATACCTGGCGCACTATGAAAATTGTTATGACATCGTCAACAACAATTTGAGATGGCTTTATGAGAGATTGGTCACTCAGAGGTTGTCGGTGGCTATAGCCAATTTATCAAGAAATTAGTGAGTCATTCTTGCGTCAATGATCAATCAAGTAAATCGGGGTGGAAATAAATACTTTAGCTGGAACCTTTTATCTTATTTGATACCTAAATATTATTTCTGTCATTTTATTATGTTACTGCTACTACCACCATTTATTTTACGTGTTACTTGTTAAATATATTATCTCAATTGCTCCTATTATTTTATCTGCTCCAAAGTGAAATAATCACCCGTTCTCTGTGGGTTCGACCCCTACATGCCCAATACTAGTTATAGAGTGAAAAGAGATATATTTTTGCTGGGTTAACGACACACCAAATTTTGGCGCCGTTGCCGGGGAACGGTGAATTTATTTCTTTTTGGAACTTACTGCACTAATTATTTCAGTTTATGCCTAGGTCCTCTAGAACAGGTGAACTAATATTTGATCCAGAAATAGAGAAGACATCCAAGAAGCTCACTAAGCAGACAAAAGAAGCTAAAAGGTAACTTACCCCTTCAATGTGTTCCCTCGGTTTAGCTCAAGTTGTTTCTATAGCAAATTCATCATCTAAAGAAGAAGTATTTATCAGAAGAAATGGCAAAAAATCAAAGGCAGAATCACAATCGGAATCAGAATAATCTGAATCAGAACAATGTTCAGGTACCTCCTGCACGAAGGCCTGAAAGAAAACTTCGAGAAATGGCCGCCCTTGATGTAGACCATAATCTATTATGCATTTCTTTCCCAGAGAACGACCAACCTTTTGATCTGAAGTCCTCAGTGATCCATTCATTGCCCAAATTTCATCGACAGATAGGTGAGGACCGTGATAAACATCTGAGAGAACATCAGTTGTCCTGCACCACTCAAAGAATGCAAGGTATCTTAGAAGATGAAATGAAGCCACGAACCTTTGCATTGACACTAGAAGGCAGAGCTAGAGATTGTTTCTACTCCATACCTTCATGTTCCATCACTACATTGAATACCATGAGATCAAAACAATTGGAAAGATTTTTTCCGGCATCCCGTGCTGCCATCATAAGGAAAGATATTTGTGGAATTTGACAGGAACCGGGAAAGACACTTTATTCATTACTGGAGAGATTGAAGAAGTTATGTTCCAGTTGTCCTCAGCATCATATTCACGAACAACTATTGATTTAGTATTTCTCAGAGGGATTATTGAACAATGAATGAACCATTATTGATGCTGTGAGTGGGGGAGCGTTTGTGAATCATACGTGTGAACATGCTTTAATATTAATTGAGATTATGGCATCCAACACGCACAAATATGGCACTTGGCAGGATATGCCTAGGCTAGTGAATGAAACTAGGATGTCTACAATTGATCATAGGTTGGATACATTGACATATATAGTGGAAAAGATGGCGACTAAACAAGTTCAGCAAGCCCAGGCATGTGGAATTTCCAGCACAGTTTGACACCCAGCTGACATGTGTCCAACTCTATAAGAAGATGGAAGTGAACAGGTAAAACTTGTAGGTGGTTACCAAGGGCAGCAACAACAGAGGTGGTATGATCCCTACCCAAAGAACGACAGAACACAAGGAGCCCAAACACAAATTGTGCAAAGGGCCTAAGCCCCAGCTCCTACCAATTTCTCAATGGAGGATATGATGAAATCTATGACAAGTTCCCTCCAACAAACTATGCAGCAAAGTATGCAAACCTATCAACAAGAAAATCAGAAGCTTCATCAAAATCTTCGGCAAGAGAATCAACAGGTTTAAGGCGAGTCGAGAGCGGGAGTGAGAAATCTTATGATTCAAATGTCTTATTTGGCAGCAGATGTAAACCAATTGAAGGACGGTCAAGGGAAGCTTCCTACCCAAGTGGTGAATCCAAGAGAGAATGTTAATGCAGTTGTTTTGCAAATTATTAAAGAACTGTATGAGCCTACCCGAGAGAAAGTAGCTGATAAAGTGCAAGTGGAGGATAATTCCAAGAAAGCAATTTTGATGAGCAGACTGAGCCCAAAACCAAGGAAAAAGAATCAAATATTGTTATCCCTCCACATTTTCCAAGCAGGTTGGCCACGGGGAAGAAATAAGAGGATGAAAAGGCCATGTTGGACATTTTTAAGAAAGTGGAAATCAATCTTTCTTTGTTGGAGGCCATCAAACGAGTGCCTAGATATAGAAAATTTCCTAATGAAATGTGCACAAAGAAAATGAAGTTCAGGCCCAATGCAAGAGTAATGGCAGATAAGAATGTGTATGGGGTCATACAACGTAAAGTGCCACAAAAATGAAAAGACCCAGGTATGTACACAATTCCTTGCATTTTAGGGAACAAGAGAGTTAATAGGCCATGCTTAACCTAGACGCATCTATTAACTTCATGCCTCTCTCAGTTTACAATGATTTGAATTTGGGACCATTAAAGGATACCCGAGTGGTAATCCATTTGGCAAATATGTCTAATTCATATCTAGAGGCCGTGGTGGAAGATGTTCTAGTGAAAGTTCATGACCCAATCTTCCAAGTAGAATTTTATATATTGATATGGATGATGTATATTTACCACATCCATCGCTTATATTGTTAGGGAGGCCATTTATGAAGACAGCTAAAACAAAAATTGATGTAGATAAGGGTACTTTGACATTTGAAATTGGTGGAAAAATTGTCACTTTTAATATCTATAAGGCTATGAAGTACCAGAGTGAGGAAGAGTCTGTCTATCATGTGAGTGTTATTGATTCTTATGTGGAAAAGGTGTATCATAGATTATGTTGTGAGGATGAGACAAACTATGTTATATTTATTAGTTTAACCGACCCGGATGTAAATGAATAATTAGATGAGGCGCTCAATGAAGCCATTATGGCTCTATACTCTACACCCTCACATATTTCCAAGTACACACCGCCGGTATTGCAACTAATGGGTTCGTCTGAAAGGATTTTTCCGTCATCTGTGCAGGCACCTAATTTGGAGCTCAAATCGTTGCCCAAACATCTGATGTATGCATTTTTGGGTGACAATGATACCTTGCCTTTTATAATTCCCAAAGTTTTATGTAAAGAGCAAGAAGAGAACTTGGTTAGAGTTCTAGGGGACCATAATGAAGCCATTGGCTGGACATTGGCTGACATCAAGGGAATAAGCCCTTCAATTTCAATGCACTGAATTTTGCTTGAGGAATATGCCAAACCGGTGCGTGGTCAACAATGCAAGTTGAACCCTTCCTTGAAGGCAGTAGTAATGAAAGTGATCGTGAATTTGTTCGAGTTGGGAATCGTATTTCCCATTTCTTATTGTGAATGGGCTAGCCATGTTCATGTGTTACCAAATAAATCAGGTTTTACTGTTGAAGAGAATGAGAAGCATGAGCTAGTGCCTGTGAGACCACAAACGGGATGGAGAAGTGTATTAATTTTTGCAAACTCAATGCAGCCACCCGCAAGGATCATTTTCCACATCCTTTCATCGATCAGATGTTGGAAAGGATAGCAATTAAGTCAATCTTTTTGCTTTCTTGACGGGTATTCGGGGCACTACCGAATAGTAGTCTCTCCCGAAGATCATGAGAAGACCACGTTTACCTGTCCATTCGGTACAGATGCTTTCCGGCAAATGCCCTTTGGATTGTGTAGTGCCGCAGGTACGTTTCAGAGGTGCATGATGAGTATATTTTATGATATGATCGAAAAGTGCATGGAAATCTGTATGGATGACTTTATTGTCTATGGGGATTAATTTAATGAGTGATTAGGGAAATTATCTCAGGTACTGATAATATGTATTGGCACTAATCTCGTGTTTAATTATGAAAAATGTCACTTTATAGTGAATGATGGGATAGTGTTAGTGTTGGAAATAATATATGCGTTTTGATGATGACTTGCCATGTATTTAGTAAGATCAATTACAACCCATGATGATGAAGTCATAACTAACTGTTATAGTGAATAATAAGGGAATAATGCAAGAAATCTTAACAAATTAAAATAACAAACTAAAAACAACTGAGTTCATTACAAAGTTATGCCAAAACAAACTGAGTTCATTACAAAGTTTATTACAATTTATCTTTTTCCAAAGACAACATCTTTTCACCAAGAAAGATACTTCTTTTTGTTTCTAGAAGCCTTCTTTCTTTTCCTTCTTCTCTCGATTCACCATCTCTGGGCTTGATATCCAAGTATTCATTGATCTACCGATTTGCTTCTTCATTATCTTGGTATTTGAGTTTCATCAAGATCTCTTTAATTTCCTCATCCATTGTCTTCTCTTCTTCTTTTGATATAAGACCAAATTCCTTTTCTTTTTCAGCCTTTCCCTCTGGTTTCAATTGAGCTTCCACCTTAGTTTTTATCTCTTTACCTTCATATGCCTTTAAATTTTCTTTTAATCTGAGACAGATTGCAAGCTTCTTCCCGATGTTCAGCACAGCTTTAACTGAGGCTTCTTCATCTTCCCCTGTTCTTGTTTCTTCAATGGTTTCTTTAAAGTTAGTCTTTTTCTTCATTTCCAAAAGCTGAGGAAGATGAAGAAGCCTCAGTTAAAGCTGTGTTGAACATCAGGAAGAAGCTTGCAATCTGTGTCAGATTAAAAGAAAATTTAAAGGCAGATGAAGGTAAAGAGATAAAAACTGAAGGGGAAGCTGAATTGAAACCAAAGGGAAAAGCTGAAAAAGAAAAGGAACTTGGTCTTATATCAAAAGAAGAAGAGAAGACAATGGATTAGGAAATTAAAGAGATCTTGATGAAACTCAAAAACAAAGATAATGAAGAAGCAAATAAGTTGATCAATGAATACTTGGATATCAAGCCCAGAGATGGTGAATCGAGAGAAGAAGGAAAAGAAAGAAGGCTTCTAGAAACAAAAAGAAGTATCTTTCTTGGTGAAAAGATGTTGTCTATGGAAAAAGATAAATTGTAATAAACTCAGTAACTCAATTTGTTTTTGCATAACTTTGTAATGAACTCAGTTGTTTTTAGTTTGTTATTTTAATTTGTTAAGATTTCTTGCATTATTCTCTTATTATTGTTTTTAGGGTGGGTTATGATACATCATCAAAAAGGGGGAAATTGTTGGAAATAATATGTGTTTTGATGATGACTTGTCACGTACTTAGTAAGATCACTTACAACCCATGATGATGAAGTCATAACTAACTGTTATAGTGCATAATGAAAGAAGAAGCAAGAAATGGTCTAGAGAAAATGTATAAGTTATATCTAGAGTCTGAACTTTGTATAGGTTGTTTTAGACAAGCATTGTAATAGATAGAAACTAGGCGAACAGCTGAGTCACATGAAGCAAACTGAGTATGCATATGAAGAACTGAGGGATCAGACTCAGTCATAAGAAAACTGAAGAAGATAAGTTTGCTGAGGGACACAAACTCAGTTGGCTTATTTAGAAGACTGAAGAACTGAGGGACACAGACTCAGTAATTGAAGACTGAAGAACTGAGGTGGCAAACTTAGTTAGAAGCTGATTAAGTCATGACTATAAGTCAGGATTCAGGCAAGTCTGTGGTGACCTGAAACTGAACTATAGAGCATGTAAAGCTGAATAATCTTAAGGACAAAGATTATCAGTTACCAGGAAAAAGAAGAAACTGAATGGTGTACCATGACTTAGTTAATTAAGGTCAGATGTCTAGTATACGAGGTACTCAGTTTTGAAGAAGAGTAGAAAACTGAGTTAAGGCCTTGTTGAATTTGAAATAACAAAACGACAAAAGGTCGTACATATGAACGTTGGCTAAACGACAGATGTAACGGATATAAGATTCATTTGATCGTTACATTGCCCCTATAAATACACAGAGGCAAGCACTTAAGAGAATAGATCTGAAAAAGCTTTACAAGCATACATCTAAAGATCCAGATCCGGAAAATCATATTTCATATCTAAAAAAGGGGAAGCCAACGGAATTGCCTTGAAGAATAAAAAGAAAGATCCACTAACCCATTAAGGGGGAAGAAGGCATCTTGGAGCTGCAACGCCATATCCAGAAGAAGCAAACAGCTCACTGAATTAATCTCTTGATTAATTCTAACCCTAACCTTTGTGAAAAAGGGTTGGATGTGCATAGTTTGAGGAGAGCCACTCCACCTTTCCTCATACGGTTGCAACTTGGTTGCCACAACTGTTGGTCCAGCCTGCGGACTGTGTTTGTGTTAGTGGTGAGCTGGTGAAGGAGTCATTCCACCTCCGAAGGATCAGTGTGCCAAGTGAAGGGAGCAATCTTACCTTTCTTCATTATGTGTAGACAGTGAAACTAGGGTGTCGTGAAGGACTGTCATTGGGCTAGGATTTTGAAACAGTTATCTCAATATTCTAGTGATACCTCCTACACCACAGGAGAAGGGGAGACGTATGGGATTACACCACCCGGAACTTCCATAAACAAATTCTGTGTTGATTTACTTTACACATTTATATTTATTGCATAATCATGATCTCACTCACTCATCAGATATTAGACAATGAGTTAGCACAGAACTGATACATATGAGACTTAGATCTGTATTGTTACATCTATTGCATAAAAGGCTTGATATTATCCGCTGCAAGTTAGTTCAGTTATAGCATCAGCTAAACTGAATTAGCTAACTCCTACACAGGATTTAAGGGCCGGAACGAAACTGATCTGAGTCATATTGTACATCAGTTTGATAGTTCAGTTTGAGTTTAATAGAAACTCAGTTCCTGGGGAACTTTCAGTTTTGGGAAAGTTCTTGGTGACAAGTTTATTCACCCCCCCCCCCCTAAACTTGTGTTAGCCTTTCCAAGGGACCAACAATTAGGGCATGTTGTGTATGAAAAGAGAATAGAGGTAGATAAATCCAAGGTTGATTTAATTGCAAAATTACCTTATGCTACTAACGTGAAAGATATATGTAGTTCCCTTGGCCATGTTGGGTTTTATCGCACGTTTATCAAAGATTTCTAGAAGATAGCCCAACCTCTATGCAAGTTGTTGCAAAAAGACATGCCCTTTGAATTCAATGAGGAATGCAAGAAGGCGTATGATGACTGAAGGCGAGGCTCACACCCTCACCTATCATTCAACCCCTAACTGGTCACTCACTTTTGAGATAATGTGTGATGCAAGTGACAACGCTGTGGGGGCAGTTCTTGGACAATGTATGGGTAGATCAAGCCATGTTATATATTATACCTCGAAGACCTTGAACCAAGCACAATGCAACTACACCACCAATGGAAAGGAGCTCCTGGCAGTGGTGTTTGCATTTGAAAAATTCAGATCTGACTTGCTTGGGTCGAAGGTGGAGGTGTATATGGACCACGCGGTGCTTAAATATCTACTTACAATGAAAGAATCAAAGCCACGGTTAATTAGATGGATATTATTATTGCAAGGGTTTGATTTGGAAATCAAAGACCGGAAATGAGGGAAAATTCAGTGGTGTATCATTTGAGCACAATTGTAATGGAAGAAGAAAAACTGCACATCAATGAGACGTTTCAAGATGAGCATCTCTTTGCAATGATAGGTATGATAGGCAAGGAACCATGATATGCTGATATTGTTAATTACTTACTTTTTAGTATCCTACCCCCTGATATGACTACAACCAAGAGAAATAAATTGAAAAGTGAATCCAAATACTAAACATGGGATGAGCTTCACTCCGTATTTGAAAAGTGAAAAATCTCCAAATCCAAATACCAACCAAGTGATACAATGATGTATTCCTAAAGATGAGATTCACTCCGTTGTAGCATATTGTCGAGAATTGGAGTGTGGTCATTTTGGACCTAAGCGGATAGCACGAAAGGTGCTTGACAGTGAATTTTATTGGGAAACTTTCTTCAAAGATTGTTATCTCTTTTGCAAAAGTTGCACTTGATGTCAAAAAGTGGGCAACATTTCTTCAAGGGTGAGATGCCCAAACAACCACTATTGTTTTGCAAAATCTTTGATGTGTGGGAATGGATTTTATGGGACCTTTCCCTACGTCATTCGGGAATTTTTATATATTGTTGGCTGTGGATTATGTCTCGAAGTGGGTGAAGGCCAAGGCTACCCGTACTAATGACTCTAAGGTTGTGTGTGGTTTTCTTAGATCTTATATTCTAAGTCAATTTCGGATCCTGAGAGCAGTGATTAGCGATCAAGCAGCTCATTTTTGCAACCGTGGTTTAAAAGCTTTGATGTTAAGGTATGGAGTACACCATAGAGTAGCCCCCACGAATCATACAAAGACCAACGGTCAGGCGGAGGTTTTCAATCGTGAAATAAAAACCATTTTGGATAAGATGGTGAGTCCAAACCGCAAGGACTGGAGTTCGCATTTAGATGACGCTCTTTGGGCATATCGCACGGCCTACAAGACACCGATTGGAATGTCATTTACCTGTATGTTGTGCCATTTACCTGTTGCTATAGAGCATAAACCGTATTGGGCCATAAAGGAGGCCATTTGCACTTAAAGAAAGCGGGGTTGGAAGGAAATTGCAACTACGGGAGTTAGAGGAATTACGGTTGGAATCGTATGAGAATTCAAGGATTTATAAGGAGAGAACAAAGTTGTGGCATGACAAGCTAATCCGGCAAAAATAATTCCGTAAAGGTTAGAAGTTTTATTATTCAATTCGAGACTGAAGCTTATGCCCGGTAAGTTGAAACCGAGGTGGACGGGAACTTTCATTGTGGTAAGTGTATCTCCTTAGGGTGTTGTGGAAATCAAGAGCCTAGAAACGCACAAGACATTTAAGATGAATGGACATAGAATTAAGCCTTATTTTGAGGGAGTGGAAGTTTCTACGGTAGAAGAGATCGACTTAGCGGATCCAATCTATGACTCAGAAGTGTTGAGAAGCTTTGTCTAGCGAAAGACGTTAAAGAAAGGCGCTCGATGGGAGGCAACCCATCATTATTGCTTCTATTATTGATCATATTTGTGCGGATTGATGTCGTGTTTTGAGTGCTTTTGATGCGTAGGTTGCAGGAGGAAAATGGCTAAGGTGCTGTGGTGAAGGCATAAAAACACCGGGTAAAATTTTTACGATGTGATCACACATATTTTAAGGAGTGTTTCAACATTTTTGTATCCAACAAAAACAGCGACCAAATATTTAATGATGTGATCATATCAAATAGGTGCTGGACGACAGTCACGACACCTTATAAAAAAACAATAATAATCTGCTTTTTGTTATAAAATACGCCTATCAAAGTAAAAACGAAGAAAGGTATTGTATTTATCTAACTTGCAGTAAGAAAGCTAGGAGAAGATACTTCACAAATATATATACCCACCAAAGTTGGCCTAAACTAGAGGGTCATGAAAGGTCATGTGATATTAACTATCCACTCCAAAGGTTATCACGTAGGTATGACGGCTAAAGATGATTATCCGAGATGATTATCTAAATTGGAAATACCGTTTAATAAAAATACGATATTTTACACGTGGTTTTATGGTACAGAAACATTTGCCAATCTTATCATGTATTTACGTCGATGCTTATCAATGGCCGGATCTAAAAATTATATTGAACGGGGTCCGTAAGTATTTTACAAGGTAAATAATTTTTTTCACGGTGTCCGAAATATATTTCTATAAGTAAAATGTAAATTATTTTTATTTTTAACGGGGTCCGCGGACCCCAATTATTCATATGTGCATCCGCCTATGATGCTTATCCATTTTGTTGTGCTTGCGTGCAGACTAAGCTATTAAGTAAACTAGTTGCTGGCTAGTGTTTTACGCGGAGGAAATAGATATTTTATCCAGGGGCAGACATAGTATGGGGGAAGGAGGGGCATGTTTCCCCCTTGATTTTTCCGAAATACCTATGTTACCCCCCTGTTTATTAAGAACTATTGGATACTAAGTATTAAATGGTATAAGCCAGGGTGTAGCGTAGTTGGTTAATCATTTAGTTATACGGTTTTATAGATCACATGTTCAATTCATGCTTGTTGCAATATTTTTAAGATTTTTTCCCTCTTTTCCTTATTCTTCTCATTTATTTTTCTTCTTCCAAATAACTCTTAATTCTTCTTAACATGATCCTCTTTTTAATATACGTTTCTCTTCCAATATATTGTCGCATTCCTAAACTATTTTTCTTCATTTCATTTATTTCAATATTTTTTGATTTTTAGCAAATTTAAGTTTCCATTATCTTAAAAGACGACAATTTTCGTAATTGTATTTTTGTGAACGTTATTTTTTCAAACACTTTCTCTAAGAAATTTATTCGAGAATTCCCCCCCCCCCTTTGGAAGATTCCTGCATCCGCTTATATCTAATGGACATCCACATATTACGGGTATATTTATATCACTCCCCCTTGGATGTCCATCCACAAAGAATCTGCCTCGATAAAACCTTAAATATGAAAAACCATGTGGGAAAAATCATAAAGATGGAAAAAGAGTACAGCCTTCATTTGTGTTGTATCCCCCCCAATATTAACATCCCTTCAGATCTTTAAAGTTGGCGCATCCCGATCTTCTTGACTAAACTCTCGAACATAGCGGTAGTCAATAATTTAGTGAACATGTCTTTTGAATTGTCACTTTATCCGATTTGCTGAATATCGATATGGCATTTCTTCCGAAGATCGTCTGTAGAAAAGAATTTTGCTAAAATACGTTTTATTTGATCTCCTTTTCGTAGCTACCATTTAGGTGAGCAATACACGTTTCTTTGTCTTCGTATGATTTTGAATGGGTAAGCGAATATTCTCCCGGATGTAATGTGTCAACAAAACCCATTCTCGACTAGCTTCACTAATAGCTATTATCCCGCCATGATTTGAGGATGTCACGTCCATAACTTTGCTATGTTTATCACCATGAAATCGATGTACCACCACTGGTGAACGAACAACCAATTTGAGGCCTTGCTTTGTCGGGGTTCGATAAATATGTTTAACACCATGCAATCGATGTACCACCACTGGTGAACGAACAAAAAATTTGAGGCCTTGCTTTGTCGGGGTTCGATAAATATTCATCATTCATGTAACCAACAAGTCCTCGACTTTTTTTCTGTTTGATATGAGTTTCATAACATATATGGAATGTATCAAAAACCATGCTTCAAAAAACCTAGTGGGAAAAAAGCAGTCAAGGGAAAAATATTCATGACATATGCGTTTTTTGTGCACTGATTGCCTCATTAAAAACCTTTAACTAAGAAAACCTAATGGGAGAAACTTGTTAAAGGGTAAAAGAATACAATCATTGGTCTTCAGGGCCATATGACATCTTGCATGTGCATTTAATGGATCTTAGTAGTATGAGCCAAATACTCATAGTTCATCATCTCTTAGTAACTCTACTAGAGTTTAATTGCAGATCCAAACTTTCTCAAATCAAAAGCATTTATCCCGCTAATGTGGTAATTTACGTAATATATATTGTGTATTTCACACACTTTGTATGCTTCAGGCATGTAATGCTTCTAGCATCTTATGTGCTTCATACACTATATTCTCTTCAACCAGTTTCGACATTTCGGAACATACTTGCCTCTTTTTATGAACCTCGTTCACAAACCAAGTGTTGTGTTTGTTATCATATCTCATTATTCAAATGCCGATAACATTAGCTTATTATCTGAACATTATGAGATTTATATTCGTCGAAACTAAAATGTTTCTCACGCTCCAAGCGTTGAACATAATTAACAATATAACACTATGGAATTTGAGATTATGCATAAATCATTACATTTTCTTCGAGGGGTCACAAGAAATTAACACGAGGGAATGAACTCCAGGTTCATTTCACCCCCTCGTGTATGTATGACAAATGCATATTATTTGTTCCACACATATCATTTATCAACACTTGTTAACCTTTTCTAGCCTTGACCTCGTCAAGGGTTTATGATTTCGTTACTCATTTAGAGTATGCCATTGCTCTTCCGGAGCTTCGTAGACCTTATTATTTTCCGATCGAGCATATACTTACTCTTCCTGAGTTGTCATAAATAATATAGTCAGAACCTCTTTTGAGGAATTTGAATTATCGAGCGTAATGGCCTTTAATGTTTATAGCGTTATTTTCATTAATTTGATACGTATCATTTTCTGTCTTGGATTTTTCCCTTCTAGGACAAACATTATCCTTATAGGATAAACCTTTCTGCGACATTTATTCTAACCAGAGTGTTTGCAGCTGCTCACTCTTCAAGAGTAATTAAATGTATCCTATCATAAAATGTGCGTTAATATGATGCTTTTCCAGGAGATTTATAAACTTCAAGTTTAATTTTCTCTCTTAATCTCGGGAAACCATTTCATTACAAGCCATATCTACGTAAGTTTACAATAACCCTTTGTGGGATTCAGCATTTCGATATGATATCCCTGTATGGGATTCTACATGTCAATGTGTATCCATTTATATGAGTATCAACAAACAATACGAGATATTTACTCAATCGGAAAGAAGTATATTATCTCTTCGAGAGATTTATATCTTTTTAATTCTTCTGGTGTCTCGATATAATATCCACATCAGGGGATATCCGCACAACTTACTGCGTTTGAGACTTTGAAAAATGATAAACCGTGTTTATCATATCTGGTGCATCTTCAGGATGACCGTAACATATAGTATTTGTGTCATCACATTGTCTTAACTATAATTTTGAAGCTTCATTGTTTCCAACCAGATATTTCTCCATACAACAAGTACGCGACCAGTGGTCTTTTAATGCCATATCGTGAAAATCGATTTTCTTTATTCCTCTAAATTTAGTTTCAAAGTTGCTCCTTTTCTGGTGGACCATTCTTCCCATTCGAGAAGCCATATGTTTGTGATATCTGTCAAGGACATATTGATCACAGTCTAGTACATTAATTCATACACGCTTATGAAATAAATTACATAACAAAGGTAAAATAATTTTCGTATGCTATCTATATCCTATAATAATAAGGAATGCATAAGTAATTTATATTAATACTACTCAAAGTATTTGATCCCATTTCATATCATGAATCTAGCGACATTCACGTCAGGGAATTGGCTAAACCAAATAGATCGTGTTACATGATTATTCTTTGAAAATCATTGTTGAACATAAACTGACGACACAAAATTCGTCGGGTGTCAAACACGGGCCGTTTAATCTAATGGAAATTGGTTTAAGAATAATAGAACAAGAACAAAAGATGGTCTGTTGGGGGATTTTAGACTGAGCCTGGAGATTTTCTCCAGGGTGCCTACGTACCCAAAGCGTATCCTAGAATCAAGTCTTCCGTAGTTCATTGTGAACGTTTATATATGGGGCACTTGTGCCCTAGGTCTGCATGGGCCGTGTCCATTGTGGACTCTTTTCCTGTGTCATTCAGGTACGATATAATCTCGTGATAATCCCTTGATTTTAGAAGATAATTGTGACATTCAAATACCCGCGTTTAAACGATGAGGATCGAGCCTTAAAGGCTTAGGATTCTTTCAATCATTATCGTATAATAATATTATTATTGTTATTATACTCTCAAGCCAACCTACGGCGAGATGCTATGGTCGATTTAACTGAGCTGCGTAGGTTTATCCCGTTCCTATCCTGACGGACCTGCGGTGGATCTGGGACCATCGGAATAGCCTTCTCTAACGAGGGTTCAGTTCGGCCTCTAAGCCTATGATGGTGCTCCTATCCCTTATAGTTATGGTATTAGGTCCATTCTCGTTATTATTTGGGTGTCATGTGCTTGGAAAACGTGGAGTGGTATAATCCGGTATCGTCATAAACCACTTCTTTCAATATTGCAACTACATGAGCATATTATCGCAATGATAAATACAAACTTGTTTTGCGATGATTAAAGAAGTGTCATGATGTTCTTACTTGGTTTTCTTATCTTTAAACTTCAGGTCATTCGTTGGAACATCATTCCATTTCATATGGACTTCGAGTACGTTTTTATTTCTGTGAATTTCAGATTCACTTTTATGAACATACAAGTGCTTCTGATGAGCTTCTAGTCCATCACTATATACCTTTAAATGAATGATCATCTTCATGTGATCAAATCTTCTAATTAAATTTGTCTACAAGACAAAATGATCTTTTATGTTAGACTTAGTCTTTAGGACACAATCAGTGATGCAAAAGTAATCACATAAATAAATATACCGGGTTCTACCGATGTCTCATTTTCACACTATTGTCATCAACTCACTTCTGGTGTGATTTAGTATGATGATTTTAAAATCACAATCTCATATATGTCAAGTTCTCCTCAGGGAACTAACTAACGTGATTCGATACATCTTTAAATATCGGTATGGAATATCTGATATATTCAGTCATGTTCACTTCTATGAATAGACTTGTGTATCTTAACACATCTAGAATTTTTAATTGTCCACGTTAACATCGAGGAACAGGAACACCATAAATTTTGAGTTTAGTCACATACACTTCTTGAGATTGACGTGCGTAATCTGATACATCCTAAGTATTGAATTTACACACATTCACTTCCGGATTGAGCCAATATAATTTAATTTATCTTTATTATTTATAATTTAGCCGTGTTCACTTCTCGGAGCCGACTCACGTAGTTTGATATATCATAAATATATGAGGCCAAATTCACTTTTGGGAATGAGCCTGTAAAATTTGGTGTAACTTATATACATTCCTTAAGTGGTCCTATTCACTTCTGGAAATGGACTCGGGTAGTTCGACACACGTCAAATATTTTATTTCATCTCATTCACTATGAATTTGTGTCAACCGACACATCTTAGATTTTAGACTGGGCTTGGGATTTTCTCCAGGGTGCCTACGTATCCAAAGCGTATCCTTGAATCAAGTCTGCTGTAGTTCTTTGTGAACGTTTATATATGAGGCACTTGTGCCCTAGGACGGCATGGGCCGTGTCCATTGTGGACTCTTTTTCCGTGTTATTCAAGTAGGAGATAATCTCATGATTATCCCTTGATTTTAAGAGATATATCCGTGTTTCAACGATGGGGATGGGAGCCTTAAAGGCTTTGGATTCTTTCCATCATTATCATATAATAATAATAATTATTATTATTGTTATTATACTCTCTAGCCGACCTTCGGCGAAATGCTAAGGTCGATTTAACCGAGCTGTGTAGGTCTACCCTATTCCTGTCTTGACTGACATGCGGTAGATCGGGGGACAATCTGAACAACCTTCCTTAACTAGGGTTCAGTTCGGCCTCTAGGCCTATGATGGGGCTCATGTCCCTTACAGTTAAGGTTTTGGGCCCATTCTCGTTATTATTTGGGTGTCATGTGCTTGGCACATGGAGTGGTTAAATCTGGTATCGTCATAAGCCCCTCCAGATCCAACTAAGCTCTTTGAGGTCATGTCGGATCTGAATTAAGTGTTCTGTCTTTCCTAGGCTTGCCCGGCTAGGTCGTACCGGAGCTCGGTCCCTACCTTAATAGAGTCATAACTTCTGCCATAATGCTTTTGAAATATGAGGTGTTTCCCCACCCATCGAAAGGAATGGTTTCCCAAGGCAGGGTATGGCTTATAGCCCCCTGTCAGATCAACCGTTTTGACCGAAATAAAGCATCATTTCATCGAACGATTTTCAGCTTAAGTCTTCATTACCCTTTTCTCTGTTTGAATTTTGCTTTCTTTTTATTTTCTTTCGACGATGAGAGCTAGATCTTCGACTCCCACAAGTGTTTCTGTGGAAAAATCCATGGAAATGGAGATTGGTCTGGAGGTAGAGGGTTCTCCAACCAATTTAGCCGCTGCTTCCTCTCATCGTTACTCTGAGATGGTTGACCCGGAGACCTGTCTATGGATCCAAGAGGTTACTCGATGCCTATAGGTAGCTTTGGGAGAGCCTCCATTCTTGCTGAACGTAGCCTGGACTACATATGCCAGGAACATAACATAAACCGGGGGATTTTTACTCCCATGATTCCAAGAGAACCTCGGCCGTATGCTTGTCATCCTTCAGAGGGATTCGATGCCGTCTATGAGGGTCAACTGAAAGGGGGATTACGGCTACCCTGGTGTCCCGCCTTTCTGGATGTGTTACGGCACTACAGGATTGGTGCTACCCAAGTAGCTCCTAACGGTGTTAGGAGCTAGGCTTTGCCATTCTCAGCCGGATGGCAGATATGTAGTTTTTGGTTCACCTCTTTCAGTACTTCCATCACATTCAGAAGAACCTAGGGCCAACTAGGTGGTTTATCTTTCCCCATCGCCCTGGTGTTTGAGCTTACATTATTGACGGCTCCACACCTGCTAACAATTGGAGGGCACGTTTCTTCTACGTCCGAAGCGGAAACCAGGTCGAACGGAGCCGATGGGTAACAGCTATTCTGGACAGAGATGTTGCACCCGACATGGGGATTCTACCGTTGTGCATACCATCCTGAATGGTAACTTCTTTATTCCTGATAAAGAACTATCTTCAGAAATGATCGATGCACAACATGCCTCCTTTAGAGATCTTGCCATTATCTTTATACTCTTTTTGTTTCTATTGAGTTTCATAATCTGACATTTCTTTCTGTTTCTATTTGCAGTGATCGCCCTATTATATCCGGCGAGAGCCTTTGGAGGAGACCAGGTCAGGGCGAGCATTTCTTCCAAAAGGACTCACTATGATGAACAGCTTCTTTTCCTACTTGACGGTGATATTTGATCGCGTGTAAGTCGCTTAACACACATGAAATACTAGCAAGAGTACTAGGTCAATCGTAGTATAGCAAGGGCGAGTCAAGGTCGATCCCACAGAGACTATTATTTAATAATGCTAAACACAAACACAATTCATAGGTCAACCGAATAGGGGTGGTCATTGACCAACATAAAGGAACAGTAAATAAAAGGGATGCAAATAAACCAATCATCAATCATGTATCGAAAAGGCATTAACCAAACTATTCATAACTAATCTCCCCTTAATCCTCATATGATCCATATTTGTAATTAAGCTATGGGTACAATTCCTAACCTTATCTACTCCGACAATGGCAGTAGATAATCTATACGCCAGCTACCCTCCTTAATTGGTCCGTAATAGCACATATGCATAAAGAACTAGAATTTCCGATATTGAGCGCTAACTCATACCGCAAACCCGCCTAGACAGCTGTCGACATTGACCAGCATGTTCCTAGGGTCCATCAAGATATTGTCCTAATTAATTAACACTTCACTAATAGTCCTTCATGTTAATTTACGATAATATGTAAATAGTTGATCAGGCCAAAAACATGTAAATTAAATCTATCGATCAACGTAGCTGACGCCGAAACACAAAATTAGGATTTACTAGGTATTCAGATCTAGCGATAAAGACCATCGCAGATCTGAAGAGCGCAACCTATAATTCTGCATTTCATATTAACGAATCGAATAAATATTAAGGTTCATTTAATTAATTCATAGATGATTAGATGCAAGCATAATCTAGATCTAGCACAAAAACAATCATGAATCTAAGTAAAGAAATAAAACATTGGAATAGATCTTAGCTCGGTTCGGTTCTCTATCGGTTAACTCTTATATTCAGCCCAAATGATGCTTCTAGCACTTGTTCATCTATCAATAAAATCATAGCACACAAAGTAGCTTCTATTTCTAGCAAATAACGCATAAAATACACGGTTAATATGTATAATACCAATTTAGTCACCCCGGACGTGGCTTAATGACATTTAGCTAATTAACCCATGATTTCATACATATTATACCCATTGAGAACACAAATCTGGGGTAGATTGATGGTAAATAATGGTACCAATTTGACCGTCATCAACTACCCCCCACATTGCTTTCGATCATCCCGAGACAAAACCAAATCAAACAAACCCCATAAACAATTACAAACTAATTAAGAACAGCCTTATTCAAGAATGATAAATAAGATGAGGGTCAACACATATCCATCAGTGATCCATTAAGCACTATCGCATAGTAGAACCGACGTGTGTGTGCAATAACTCTCAAACAACAGCGACGCAGACAGAATCACATTCTATGAATAAGGATTTCAGGCAAAACATGTATCATACAACAATTCACAAGTTCCCCATTAATCATCACCTACCAATGCATCAATGTGTCATGTGATAAATTTTTTGTGATTGTGCATTCAAGAAAAGAATGAAGTTATAGAGACCCCACAATCCTTACTTACCAATGTGCACACTCGCTCCTCTTGCCTTCAGACTCAGGCAAACAACATGAAAGCTTACTTGGGCCGGGCGGACACGGGGACTGAGCATCGCTCTTAAGTCCTCATATATTTATTTTTATGCGTGGGTCGTGCCCTTTTTACACGAGTTCGCTTCCCTCATTGCCTTTATTGCACATCTTTTTTTCATTTTTTTCATTTTTCTTTTTTCCTGGCAGATTTCATCACTAATTTTTTCTCTCTCACTCACTAGTTCGTTTTGTCCCGGTTTACCTTGTTTAGCATTCAAGTTGCTACCATAATCCTACAACAATTGGTTAAAGTATATCCACCGACAAATATCGATTCCCGGTCTAGGATAACTCTTCATCTCATCCAAATAATTCTCACTCAGGTTATGTGCTCAAAAATTGAATGCAATAGTAAAATAATAATTAATTAGTCACTAATTCATGCAACTTAACACATGCTCATTCTTCCATACTAAATTAAATAATGCATCATCTATACTACACACTGAAAAAAATGAGTTATACGTGCTTAAAAAGGTTGAGTCCACAACAAGATAGATGATTAATAAACCACTATTTCAAATAGTTGACAAACCTCTTATCCATCATTAATGAATTAAGTATGTAATTAAGCATATTCAGTGATTTAAGGTTTTTATTTCATTCAATTCAAAAAATCAAAATTCACAAAAGTACGTGTAAGTGTGTCTCAATTTTTCAAACTAAGTGATATGCCTACCCCCCACTTTAAAACTCAACATTGTCCGCAATGTGAAAAGTAAAGCAAAAAAAGTAGAAAGAAGAAGAACACTTAGCTTTGGAAAATAAAAGAACTCGGCTAACTGTCTGAAGCAAATCATATCACTGAACTGGAACCAAAGTTTTCTTCTCCAAAGGACTAATCTGCACTATGTCAGCTAATACAAACGATTCTTGCACAAAGGCCATTAGTACCGTGAGATGCGAATAAGTAACAAAATAGTTATGTCACATGGCAGTCAATAGCACAACTAAAAAGAAGAAGTGCAATAAACAATTTAAGCCAATACATAACAACTATATTACTTAAACACAACAAAAGGACTTAATATATGACTCCAAATAAAATTAAAAAGACTCAAGACTCGAAATAATAACCGAATAATCATGCAAAGTAAAAAAAAAACACGCGCACATCCTTTGCGCAACAGCCTTACGAACATGGCGATGAAAAAAAAACCTTCACAATTTTATTCAATTATCGAAAAGAAAAATTAAAAAAAAAGGTTAACTATAAATTAATGGTTATGCCTAACAATTAAATAAATAGTCCCCGGCAACGGCACCAAAAACTTGATCGCGTGTAAGTCGCTTAACACACACGAAATACTAGCAAGAGTACTAGGTCAATCGTAGTATAGCAAGGGCGAGTAAAGGTCGATCCCACAGAGACTATTATTTAATAATGCTAAACACAACCACAATTCATAGGTCAACCGGATAGGGGTGGTCATTGACCAACATAAAGGAACAATAAATAAAAGGGATGCAAATAAACCAATCATCAATCATGTATCGAAAAGGCATTAACCAAACTATTCATAACTAATCTCCCTTTAATCCTCATCTGATCCATATTTGTAATTAAGCTACGAGTTCAATTCCTAACCCTATCTACTCCGACAATGGCAGTAGATAATCTATACGCCAGCTACCCTCCTTAATTGGTCCGTAATAGCCCATACGCATAAAGAACTAGAATTGCCGACATTGATTGCAACTCATACCGCAAACCTGCCTAGACAGCTGTCAACATTGACCAGCACGTTTCTAGGGTCCATCAAGATATTTTCCTAATTAACACTTCACTAACAGTCCTTCATGTTAATTTACGATAACATGTAAATAGTTGATCAGGCCAAAAACATGTAAATTAAATCTATTGATCAACGTAGCTGACGCCAAACCACAAAATTAGGATTTACTAGGTATTCAGATCTAGCGATAAAGACCGTCGCAGATCTGAAGAGCGCAACCCATAATTCTGCGTTTCATATTAACAAATCGAATAAAGATTAAGGTTCGTTTAATTAATTCATAGATGATTAGATGCAAACATAATCTAGATCTAGCACAAGAACAATCATTAATCTAGGAAAAGAAATAAAACATTGGAATAGATCTTACCCATAATGAGGAACATATCTACTCTTCTATTCTCTCTCCTTCCGGCGATTTGAATCGATCCATGAAATCGTAAACCAAGCACAATTCAATATTGAAAGACTCATGACTTATTTGCAAGAAAGAAAAGAAGAAAAGAAGCTTTGATCTCCAAAAGACTACATTGTATCTAATAGATCATGGAATAAATAAAAGAAAAGGTGATTACAAATTCGTAGCCCTGAATGGCCTCGGTAAGTGGACGGTACCTCCCGGGTTCGTCTTTTTCCTGCTATAGACTTAACTTGGAATACCCTAGGCCCAGCTTTGGTATTTCGACTATAACTTGGCCTACGCAACTCAGATTTGGGTGATTTAAAGTGTGTTGGAATCCTTGTTTCAGGCCCTACAACATTCATGAAGAAGGCCAAGACCAATTCGTCTTTTTGGAATTCGTAAACTGCATTACAAGACAGATTCTCGGGTCCAATCTTCGCTCGAAACACTTCAACCTTCAGCTCGGTTCGGTTCTCTATCGATTAACTCTTATATTCCACCCATAAGATGCTTCGAGCACTCGTTCATCTGTCAATAAAATCATAGCACACAAAGTAGCTTCTATTTCTAGCAAAAAACACATAAAATACATGGTTAATACGCATAATACCAATTTAGGCCCCCCGGACATGGCTTAATGACATTTATCTAATTAACCCATGATTTCATACATATTATACCCATTGAGAACACAAATACGGGGTAGATTGATGGTAAATAATGGTACCAATTTGACTGTCATCAATATTATCATCACAGTTCCTCTTAACACTGTCATGGTTTTGCTACCGCTAGGACATCAAGAAGAGAGTACTCCTCGTTCTTATACTCCAAGGGTGAATTCAACAACTCCTACCATCGAAATCCCTGATGAAGATGTTGAAGAAGAGGATGAGGAGACACCTCTTATCAGGAGGAGCCGATCTGAAACCGATGATAAGCAAAGGAAGCGGAGCAGAACAGATGCTTCTTTGGGTCAGTCTCCTATCTGACCGAACTGAATGAAGAAGCCAATGAGGGTAACAATGTAGAGGATGAGAAAGAGTTGGGACCTGATCCTCTATTGGACATGACCAATGATCAATTGGCCAATGAGAGTATCAGCACCATCTTCTTAGCTTTATCATTCTGATTTATATCTTCTAAAGTTTAAATTGTTCCTATCTCAGGGGTCTTGTTCGGATGGTTTTGCATCATTAATCAAAAACAATTTATAAACCCTAACCTATATGCAAAACTAACTCCTAACCGGCCGAATACCGGGTAATTGCTAGTAAACCGGGATAAGTAAGGGGTCGATCCACAGGGAATTGGGTTGTTGAATCTAGTTTTATTAATTCCTTTCATTTGTTACTTATGAAAACAAATAAACGAAAGAACAAGTATATAAACACATAGAAC
The DNA here is from genome assembly GCA_036785695.1 of Gentiana straminea. NCBI lineage: Eukaryota > Viridiplantae > Streptophyta > Magnoliopsida > Gentianales > Gentianaceae > Gentiana > Gentiana straminea. The sequence continues at coordinate 2,836,744 of JAVUPR010000224.1, read as the reverse complement.
ATATAAAATAAATCTAAGCTATGACAACTAAGAAAAACATAGAAGAAATATACATGGAATCAACCAATATACAAACCAAGTGATTTCAATCCATGTTCATCTCATGATTTTAATTCGATATTGTGGTTTCATCTTTACACGAGATACAAACTCCTAATCTCTTAGTGAATCCGTTTCTCAAGCTATGAACTCCTAATCTCTTAGTGAATTCAATTATCGATCTCTCCTCTCTCGAATGTTGAGACCAATTTCCATACAAAACGAAGGTGTAGATTCAAGTTAACTCTCGTATTTTAGAATCTAGCAACCTAGATAATTTACCAATTAATTTGTCACGAATTAACGATTAAAGATCCTATCTTCCTATGGTGATCTAGCGTTTACGCAACTCTCGTATTGTAAAACACCAATAGCAAACTAATCGCTCGATCTAATTCACATGACATCATAAAGCGCATAGAAAAATACAAAACGAATTAAAGCTCATGAAAATAAAACAAGGATTGAATAAATTAAAAAGGATTAAACTCACATAGTTTGGTACAATGGATGATCTCCATGATTCAACAAACGAAAATAAACATCCTAATCTAACCCGGATCACCCGAGCACAAGGCTCGGGTGACCGGCCTTGGAACCCTCAGAAGTGCGGCTGCTGAGTAGTATTTGGTGTATGAAGAATTTTTGATATCTTTTAGGGTTGGGGCGCAGCTGCTTTTATAGAGTTTTAAGTCGGCCAGGGCTAAGTCGGCGGACGGACGCCCGTCCGAAACACCTGGACGCCCGTCCAACTGCTTTGGACGCTAGGACAGACGCTCGTCCATACAACGTCCAAACTCTCTGTTCTGATTTCTTCTCCTGGACGCCAGTTTGATTTAATGGACGCCCGTCCATAGTGGACGGGACATGAACGAACGTCCATCACGCCTGGAAGCTGATTTCTTCATCTTTATCCTTTCCTTCTCATCCCTATCTCTTCTCTTCCCCAGAAAATCCGAATGCAGCCTCTTCTAATCCTCTTTTAGCTCAAGAACATGTATCTAAAAGATAGATAAAACATACCAAAGCGTAACATAACTCCAAAATAATATAAAATCACAATTTAAGCACATAATTCGTTACATTTTGCAATATAACTATTGAAAACACCACTAGCTCAATATTTCAATTATAAAGCTCGATTTCTTTGAAAAACATCCACATATGTGGGAAATTGATATAAAACATATCGTTAAAAACACTATAAATTCACCCTAAACAACACCCCCACACTTAGCTTTTTGCTCGTCCCGAGCAAAACAAAACATAATCAAGACTCGAGACATATAAACATTTATGCAACCATAAAGCATATTCAATAGTTTAGAGGTTCACCACTGTGTGTGTGCAAAGCCATAGAAAACTTCCACTAATCCAAACTTGAGAAACTCAAAGCAAAACTAGCTAATACCCCCTCGTAGACTAGCAATAAATGATACTCATAAGATGTACCCTACAAACGTGAAATATCCCGAAAAGAATGATCGAATATATCTAGGGCCTTTCTGAAATACTCGGAGGATAATCCCTACAGCATATCTATCAGTTTCTACTGGGGATAAGATAGACGATAACTTAGTCTTTCATTCATTTCATAACAATTCATTAGTCGATTTAATTATTTCACTTTAAACCGCACATCAGAATGAGCTTTTGCCCTGTCATAGCAGAATAGGATATTCGAGATATACCCTACCTTACTCCAATCATAAAGTAGCTTCTTCTGACTGTCGTGAGCTTTTAGTCATCATAGTGGTATAGGAAATTTCGAGATAATGCCCTATCGCACTCAAATCATCGACTAGCTTTCGACACACCAAATTAATTCATTATAAACTCAACCTTTTCATTTGACATTAAGTTACGTGTTACTTATCACATTCAAACCTTAGATATTCACAGTATAACTTACTTCGGATCTAAATACAAACTATCATAAATCTCAAGATATATACGTAGCACTAAGCACATGACTTATAAGAAAATCAGAAATCACTAATCAAAAGGGGTATAACTTTATAAATTAGCTCATCATTTACTATGGCACGTGAAAAATAGTGTTGGGTAAGACATCTAAATTTACTAAATATGCAAAATAATGCACCAATGATATAAAAACTCAAATAAAGATATGCCTTTGCTCACTTGGGACAAAACAAACGCAAATTTTAAAATTTAGCACTTTTTCATAGAAATATAATAGTATGGAAAATGAATGTAGATACATAAAACCATTTCCCTCCCCCACACTTAGATTGCAACTTGTCCTCAAGTTGTACAGAAATAAAAATTTAGAGACTTAGCTGATTGTATTTCCAAAGCTAGCAATTCTGGAAAGGCCCTCACGAAGAACCAAAATTAATTGCATAGCCTTGGAAATGTGGAGCATCACAGATCCAAGAAAGCTTGAATAGATCAGTAGACTGTGGAGCATCACATGAAAACTGATATCGTCGTTAAAGCGCACAATAGCTATCACAAATGTCCTGCATACTTGAATAGTGCAAAAAGAGTCTACGGGGAAAAAGGATTATACATGTAAAACACATGGAATGGAAGTCATAGAGATTTTTTCAGATTAAGCTCATATAAAGCTGGAACATATACATGGAACATTACAAAATAGTAGGCTAGGTGCAACTACATGAAAATATATTACAATGCAATCTACATGATATGCAATTCTAATAAAATAAAAAGCTGACAGGCTCAGGCTGAGCAAGTTGGGTAAACAACTCTACAGTGACTACGGCCCGTACAGAAACAAAAATAAAATAAAATAAAAGTGGTGGCATACGACAAGCCGACAGTAACTACACTCAAGAAAAATAATAGAAAAACAATGCAACTAGATGACATGCAACTAAATGATATGCATCTAAATGATATGCAAAAATAAAAGAAAGAAAACTAGCCCACTCATTTGCAACACGACATGTATATAATAAACGTCTACCAAATAATGACAGTTTACGATAAATGACGATACTATTTATTACATGCGTGTAGACGCGCCTTAAGATTCATCAAAGGTGATAGCATTATGGAGAACCAACGATTAGCTATACTAAACGGATATAACTCATAAGAGGCAATGGTAGCAACGGAAAACCGACGGTAGCTACCCATATGAGTTACAAAAATAACAAGAAAGCACATAGGTCTCAAAGCTCACAAGATTCATCACAACGATATGTAGCATACGGAAACCGACATTAGCTACTAAATAACAATAAGAACAGTTATAGCATACGAGAACCGACATTAACTATAACATGCATGGATGAATCATGTAAATAAAAATTAATCATTTATTTAACATGGATTCGTAGATGGAAATATGTACACATGCAAGTTCAGAACATCTACGTAAAAATAATTAGCCACAGAAGCTCATATGAAAGTATCCACGTCAAATACAACATTAAAAATCAAGTCAAGAAAAATTTGGAACCTGAACGTGCGTTCCTTCTTTCAAACGGGCGTTCGCCTGGAATTTATGAACTGGACGGGCGTCTGGATTAAACCGGACGCTCGTCTAGTTGCCCTAAGACTTAACAGAATAGGTGCATGTTGGACGGACGGCCGTCCACTCACTATGGACGCACGTCTGGTTACCATAAAGAGTGGCCGGGCGTTCACAGAGAGTAGACTCCCGTCTGGTCTTAGCATGATGCACACAAAGAGAAACACGAGCAACCTCAGAAACACTAGATACAACATCAAAAACCCTAGATACTTAAGAAACCCTAGAAATCCTTTATTTATTTATTTAAAACAGAAAACAGAAAACAATAAAAAGGAGAAAAACGTGTTGAAATCTTCTGAGCCCAAAATGGAAGGGAAAACAGTGGATTTTGACCTCGAAAACAGTGTTGAACGGCCGTAGGCGGTTCACCACGTCTTCGGCGTCGGAACGAGCTTTCCGAATTGGGGTCCTGCGCGCCAATCCGACACTCGAGCCAAAAGTTATGGCCAAAATACTAACGAGTGCTAAAACGATCCCTTTTACCCAAAAGTTCGATCGTACAAAACGGGGAGTCAGATAATTCAACCTTAGATGTCCCCGAATCAATGTAGAAACTAGGTTACAGATTAGGTTACACTTCACGTTTAACAAATCGAGTAAAAAAAACTTTTTGCACATTCTTAACCCTACGGTCATCGAAACACGGCAAAAATAAAAAAAAACCTCAATTTATTTAACGCTACTTTTTATTGAAAGAAAAATAAATTCGTAACAAAATAGAGAAATTAACTCAATTAGATTCAATAAAACACCGATTCCCCGGCAACGGCGCCATTTTGTTCGGATGGTTTTGCATCATTAAACAAAAACAATTTATAAACCTTAACCTATATGCAAAACTAACTCCTAACCGGCCGAATACCGGGTAATTGCTAGTAAAGCGGGATAAGTAAGGGGTCGATCCACAGGGAATTGGGTTGTTGAATCTAGTTTTATTAATTCCTTTCAATTGTTACTTATGAAAACAAATAAACGAAAGAACAAACATATAAACACATAAAACAGATAAAATAAAGCTAAGCTATAACAACTAAGAAAAACATAGAAGAAAGATACATGGAATCAACCATTATACAAACCAAGTGATTTCAATCCAAGTTCATCTCATGATTTTAATTCGATATTGTGGTTTCACCTTGACACGAGATACAAACTCCAAATCTCTTAGTGAATCCGTTTCTCAAGCTATGAACTCCTAATCTCTTAGTGAATTCAATTATTGATCTCTCCACTCTCGAATGTTGAGACCAATTTCCATACAAAACGAAGGTGTAGATTCAAGTTAACTCTCGTATTTTAGAATCTAGCAACCTAGATAATTAACCAATTAATTTGTCACGAATTAACGATTAAAGATCCTATCTTCCTATGGTGATCTAGCGTTTACGCAACTCTTGTATTGTAAAACATCAATAGCAAACTAATCGCTCGATCTAATTCACATGACATCATAAAGCGCATAGAAAAATACAAAACGAATTAAAGCTCATGAAAATAAAACAAGGATTGAATAAATTAAAAATGATTAAACTCACATAGTTTGGTACAATGGATGATCTCCATGATTCAACAAACGAAAATAAACATCCTAATCTAACCTGGATCACCCGAGCACAAGGCTCGGGTGACCGGCCTTGGAACCCTCAGAAGTGCGGCTGCTGAGTAGTATTTGGTGTATGAAGAATTTTTGATTTCTTTTAGGGTTGGGGCGCAGCTGATTTTATAGAGTTTTAAGTCGGCCAGGGCTAGGGCGGCGGACGGACGCCCGTCCGAAACACCTGGACGCCCGTCCAACTGCTTTGGACGCTAGGGCAGACGCTCGTCCATACAACGTCCAAACTCTCTGTTCTGATTTCTTCTCCTGGACGCCAGTTTGATTTAATGGACGCCCGTCCATAGTGGACGGGACATAAACGAACGTCCATCACGCCTGGAAGCTGATTTCTTCATCTTTATCCTTTCCTTCTCATCCCTATCTCTTCTCTTCCCCAGAAAATCCGAATGCAGCCTCTTATAATCCTCTTTTAGCTCGAGAACATGTATCTAAAAGATAGATAAAACATACCAAAGCGTAGCATAACTCCAAAATAATATAAAATCACAATTTAAGCACATAATTCGTTACGTTTTGCAATTTAACTATTGAAAACACCACTTGCTCAATATTTCAATTATAAAGCTCGATTTCTATGAAAAACATCCACATATGGGGGAAATTGATATAAAACATATCGTTAAAAACACTATAAATTCACCCTGAACAGGTCTCGTATTGGAGAGGACACATTCAAGTGATTGGCTGCTACTGCCTCAAGTACAGAGAACTTAAGGAAGAGAATCTCCTAATTAGAGCCGGGGTCAGTTGAGCGTGAGAAACTCAGCAAAAGTTTGCAGGCTGCCATTCAGGAGAATGGATCTCTCAAAAGGCAACTTCACGCACAAGAGCTTGAGCTGCACAAACTATGATCTACTTATAAGGATTCTCTTGAATCCATGAGAAGAGAGAATGAGGCTAAGACATTTGAACTGGAGCAGAATATTTCCGGACTCCGTGAATAGAATGATGCCTTAGCAGCTGATCTGGAAACCACTCATACTCGGGTGCTCAGAGACTACAAGGCCTCTCCTAACTTCAAAATAGGCCTTGGACCTATTTCTTGCCCCTACTGCCTGTGAAATTTACTCTATGGGGATCAATGAGGCTTTGGCCCAATTTCCCGATTTGGACACCATGCGAATTCCTCATACCAACCTGTATAGGTCTTGTATGGACAAGGTTTATAACGGCCTTGTGGCGGACTTTCAAAAGATGGTGGAAAATGTAGCTCGGCACGAGGCTTAGTAGGTTTCTCTTTGGAGGTCTACCGACCAGCCTAGGTCAAGCACGGCTACGACGCCAGGGAAAAGTTCAACTCCTAGGTCTTAACTATTATAATTTTTATTTTTCGAAGTATCAATAGATTGTAAACGGAAGATAATATATGTATAAATGATGCAATTTTTGCGATTTTTTTTTCTATTTTGCAAGTGTCTTGTACTTACTATCGCGTCTTCTTCGACCCTTTGACCTTCTGATCTGAATTGGGTAGCCCCCCCAGTATGCCTTTCAATAACTTTCATATTTTGAACGGCACACTTAACTTGATACGTTGCCACGCTTTAGGGTATATAGCTTCATATTCTTGTATTTTGCTTTTAGACTTAATCATCGGATATGTATTTGGTCTGATCTACCAACTTAGACATAGTTGAAACTGAATCCGACATGCGGATCTCAGTATGTCTGTCCAGCGGACTCAATGCTGAGTCTGACTTGTGGGGTTTAGCTTGTCCTTCTTGCGGACATGGTGAGATTACACTGAGTCCGGCCTATAGAGCTCAGCTTGTCCGTCGATTCTACCACTGCTTTGATGACCGTGCATTTAAAATTTCATTGACTACGGTTTTGATACCATGGGACAATAAATGCGGCTTCCGATTCTTTTTAATCTCAGCCGTATGAACCCTGTCCGTTCGATCTTTTCAATCTCGGCCGTCTGATTCTTTTCCTTTTTCTATAAAATGTGGCTTTACATATCCTTCATCATACTTGCAAACTCAGAGATTTTTTATCGAGTATTAGTATTCCTTTTCATTATGTCGATGTCCTCTACTGGTCCTCTCCACTCCGATGTGTTCCATTTCATTGCTACGGCATCTGCTATTGCCCGCATGAATTTCTAGCGGTATTTCAACATGCAACGGCACTTGGCGGAGAGGGGTTTCAACATGCATAAGGTTAAAGGAAGTGGTTCCATGTTTCACGTCGTTTCCTCATGGTGGCATGACTTTATTGCAGCACCTAGTGTTAGGAAATATACGTGGGAAAATAAAGGAATTCAAAATTATATTTCCTTTAACCAGGATTGACTTCGTTCAGCAACAAGCATAAAAGAAGTATACAAGAGAATACATTGGCTGATCCAATTAGATCGACGCTTTGTCTACGGGTTTAGTTTCTGCATGAAGACGCCCAAGCGTTCGGCCTCTACCGGTGATCCACACGAACAGCCCGCCGGAATCCCATCATGGATTGCTCCCAGAAAAACTCGGTTGCTAGGCCGACATTTTCTCTCTATGAAGCTCTCTTATTTTTCACAAGAACTATTAGTCTCTTGGAATTGTGATGTACAAAAGAATTATTCAACCCATTTCTTATATAGGGTAAGTGGCGCCCCAGTTACTCCCAATCTGATTGGGAAAGGTTTCTGTGTAGATTAATGAGAAAGAAAACCTTTTACTAGTAAAATAAGGAAAATATGTTTGATTGATTTATCTCATTTAAATTAATATATCATATTAAATATTTCCAAGATATTGTCAATATCAAATATTGACTATCTTTATCTTATTACCCTAAATCAATTTACACATGTGTGTATATATATATATATATATGTATATATATTGGCTACAAATGTGCACATGCATTTGCATGTCACGCATGTGTGTATATACATATAAATATTAATATCTTATATTAATAATATATAATATAATACCATGATTAATTAATTTGCAAATTTACGCGCCCATTATATATTAAATACATATATTTAACTAATCAACATAAATATATCTTGTATTATATTTATTAATAATAAATAAATACCACCATATTAATTTATCACTATAACACTTTATAGTCGAGATAAAACATTCCTTATTTGGTTATCGCTATAACCGCATTTTAATCCGGCTAGATGTTCTAATGTGTGTGACCCGATAGGTTTTCGAATATGTTGGCCGTAGGCACAAAGTGCATTTATTAAAATACCCTTCATACCTAACGATCACGGAATAGCGTCTAACAACAAACCATGACCCCCAATCATCGGACGAGTCAAATGCAATGACTACTACCTTTCATGTGAAACAGTTACCGTGCAAATAGAATCCTATCGTTGTAATAATATCCATACGGTCGTATCTCGAGTGTCAATACATTAACGACCGTATCTTATAAAGTGGATATCCTACTCTCTCGAAGTAACTAATTTACTTCCACTTTGCAAAGATTCACGAGAATAAGACATTCCTTATAAGAAGGCCCTTTTTGGATATTTACTCCTCATAATAGGATATGCAATTTCCGGACGAGCAACATGAATCCTACAAATGCTTCAATATGACACCCAATCACTACCGCACGATCGCCCCATGGCTAAGGGAAACCTCAATAGTGTCAAAGCATGACAATCCACACCATGATGTCATGAAGACTCCTATCTCAAGATATTTACACAACCGTCACATAGTGCGACACTTAATAAAGTAAGTGGGTCAATCTAACGTACGCATTCTCTAATACACATCCACGTACAGTCCAAGTGTCTCAACACTTTGATAGAAGACATCCAGTACATGCTAGTCTAAACGTACCATCAATGTCCGGTTTGATAGTACAGACGACTAGAGACATTTAAGTATCAAACTTTCTAAAGTGATCCGATATCTCATCAACCATAATCACTATCATGGTTTCTCTTTCACAGTTTCACACTAGGGACGTTATCATATTACAATATCGTAATTGGTCCATTAAATGAACAAATATATAATAACATAAAAGCCATTTAATATATGTATAAACATAAAGAAATAGTACAAATGATCCGACCCAGTCGGATCCGGTCCAACCCGATTAGGTTTAGGATAGTATTTCAACAATCTCCCACTTGGCCTAAAGCCAATCACTCTTACACACAAGACCAAGTTGAAACACAAGAATCTCATGCAATACTCGCAACCAACCCTAAGCGTAAATGGATCACTATCCATGGGAACTCAGACTATCTTCATATCATGCTCCAAATGAGCAAGTCAAAAGGAACCGCCTCAACACACACATGAATCTCTAACGAGACCCTGGTCCTTGATTCAAGCAATGAATCCACTATTATATAAACTATATAGAAAACATGGACGAACAGGACAAGGTTTGGGAATGACCCTTCTAGATCCATGTACTGCTCCCGCTACGCCTCCAAGGCGTATACTGTGTTTTGGCACAGTTGTATAATCCACACTGATCTCTAGCTAAGAACATTTCCAACTCACTATATCACTTAATAAGTGACTGCAAACCTAGACTATAGCTCTCACTATCTTCATAAGACCTTGGGTATACATTTGTATATCTACGTTTATCCAATTCAAAGTTTTAATAAACTAGGAACCCATCCTTAAAACTTTTAAGGATATTCTCGACATTTACCAGAATCACTTTCCTACCTACTCATGACTCTTAATGAGGTATGAATATCTGATTTAACTCACAACACTTATGATGGATCATATTGCAGCAGCAAAGAGAATCTTCCATAAGTATCATCTTTCACCTTATCCTCAGAACTCACGTCATGTCATAGATAGATCCCGAAAATACCGGCTAGCAGTATCTCTTGTCGTGATCTATGAAACGCTTTTAGCATCCCATCTACTAGGGTGAACTATGATGATAAAGTCGCATCTGAATCAGTCACTATAGATTCTTATTTCAAAAATAAGAACTCCCATTCATAGATCTTTTTTAAAGACCTTGAACTACCAAACATTAATTGACTGTGACACGGGGTGCGATTCCGAGAAGGAAATCCAATACCTTGCTCGAAACATTAACACTCCCACTAACCCTTCTGCACATAAGGCAAATCTTTCCTTTTGATCAAATCAATCTCTTTTGATTATCAAAGTGAATAACTTATAGAGAAACTTGTTTAAGTCCATAAATGGATCTCATAAGCTTACACATCATGTTATCGTCTATCAACATCAAGTCATTGGACCAACGTTTTCAACACTATCATATAGCCATGATACATAGCTACAACAAGAACTGTCTGAATAGACTTAAGCATAGATGGCAGCTTAAAGGTGATTACAAGGTTTACACCCTATATCCTTTAGCCATCAACTCAGCTTAACCAGCAATCGTATTACTATCCATGTCAGTCTATCACAAAGACATGTTACAACTTTTAGAGACATTCCCTTCAGGTAGGACAGACCGGGGTCATAACCTGTTATGTCACTCATGCAATCTACTTCAGACATTATGGCTCCAAGCCATATATCTTAATCCTGACTTTCAAGCATTCCTACATAAGCCGTGAGATCTTCATTCTTCAAGATAAACATACCAGTGGCCTTTTAAGGCACGTGGTTATGCTAAGACTCATAAAGTACTCGTGTGCATCAAGTAGTGTCTTACACCTCATCGCTATGCGGCGTCTGCACATGTTCCAATTGTTGAATATCTCTTTGTGGTTCTCAAACTCTTTTGAGATCTTATTTACTCCCACAGCTTCTTTTGGGAGAAACACTTCCTCTAGAAACGACATGTTTGGAGACAAACATTTTTTCTCTGCGGGTAAGTAAATGATATCCCACAAAGTTGCATATGTCGTACTAGGCTCCAAGCATTTCAGACATTGCATGCTTGCTAGAAGCATGACAACGCTAAATCATCGGTTAAGATGAATTTGATGTCATCGTCTTCCATATCCGTGATGGAATTTATTAAACTTCATCTTTGGAACTTGGTTAAGTATATGCATCTCATATAAGGGCACTATCCAAAATAGGTAAGGGAAATTTCACATGGCTTGCGTCACACCTTTATCGTATAAACTGTTGTTTCCATTTTAGAAACACGATCTGATCGCGTGTCCCAAGATGGTATCCTACAAGGGATACTCTAATTCCTTTTTAAGATGACTTCTGAAACACCCTCCAGGAATTAATTGCTTCAATCTAATAGAGGATTAATTCTGAAGCAGTTCATCAATCTCATGTTCGTACTAGCTCAAAATTTTTGGGCTTTTGATGAGAGACAAATTAATGATCATTATTACGACATTTTACCCCAATATTGATACCACTTTGAGCATTATTGTACCAATTTAAGTCAATAATTACTTAATTTTATCCAAATGTATAAGTAGTAATTATTATATAAATTATTGTATTTTACTAGGTTTTATACTGGTTTAGTGATATGTGATAAAAATATGATAAAAATTACTATATTTTATAAACGTTTTATTTTTCACTATTATGTTAAAACTAAAAATATCATAACTAAAGACTGTAATATTAACCTAAAAAGAGTCAGAACAATTCAACGCAGTTTATGAACTTTTATTGTCAGATTTAGTCGCGGTTCGTTTCTTTGTATTCAGGTAAGAAAGATAAGATTTACTGCGGAGACAGAACTAAAGACTGGATAACGAGACGAGAGTTTTGCCTGACTGAAGAAGGAATACTTGGAGCCCAAGGCCATCAAAATATCCCACGTAACGACAGGTTTTGAGGTCTAAAAAGATGTATTTTAAGGATAGAAGAAGTTGCCATAAGCTAACAAGTTCAAACGGATCAATTGTCCTGAATGCTTCTACCGTAAAATATCTACGACAGACATTTGACCCAATTTAAAGGCATTTTATGGGGAAGACTCCTTCATGAAAGTTTTAGATCTTCAAATGAGCTTTCCAACGCATTTTGAATCATATCAATCGGAGGTCTACAACTCAAGTTATGGTCGTTTTACCAAACAGCTGTGAAGAATCTTTATAAATCGTCAAACGTCGCAAAAGAGCTTTTACCGGCGCAAAACGGGCCTTTAGCGGCGCACGCCGGAAAAATGCAGATTTTTGCCCAATTTGATGCATGTTACTTGCAATGATGATCAATATTCCCTAAAATCCTCCCACATGCTATATCTACCTATATATACTCCCCCATTTTCATCTCTTCTTCTTGCCCCTCTTTTCCTCCTTCGTTCCTTTCTTTTTTCTTTCCTTCTTTTTGCATACACTTGTGTGTGTGTATATATATATATATATATATATATATATATATATATACACACACACACACACACGCCCCAAAATATATATATAAATCTCTATATATATTTCCCTCTACCTCTTTCTTTTTATTTCTTTTATGTTTTGGGCCCATATATATATATATATATATATATATATATATATATATATATATATATATATATATATATGTCTATGTATGTATATGTATATGCATATATGTATAAATAAATAGAGTAGTATCGTTGTAATGCTTGGATTTATTATCGAGGATTGTTGTCTCGGAAGCCGTTGTTACTTTCACGAGGATTAGGCTCCAATTCAGCAGTTTTAATCGGTAATTTTCTAATGTTATTATGTTTATTATTTCTATCTATTTATATACATATATATATTAGTAGTAGTAATATCTAGCCAAGATATGAATCTGAATTAGTTAATCTTTTTGGTAAAATGGATGATCGACTCTGGTAATAATGATTAAAACCAATTATAATGAATCTTTTTCTACCTGAGCTTAATGAAACGTTAATATTGACATAGCTAATCAATATAAACAGAATCGTAACCTAATGACGAACTAAACGGTGAAGTTAGGATATGAGAAAAAAGATAGAAAAACCGGAGGGTAAAATTGGCCGAGTGAAAACGTGACAACGGAATCCGATTTCCTACCCGGGGGCAGATTTGTCTTGGGAAAGATGAATCTTATTAAATTTGTGCTCAAGATCGTAATAATGTTAAAATCAACGGTTTAATTGAAACTAACACCGGAAAGTTAAATCGATCCGCCTGACAACCGGAGCCTTTTGAATAACATCGGCCGTCTGACAAACGGAATAACCTCTTTTATCCGGGGTAGATTTGTACTCGGTACACTGCTCGTACTAACCGAGATTAGCATGGGGCGCTTGTGGAGATTAAACTGATGACAATTTGACATATGACAATTTCATACGCTCGTGTGAGGAGGAGTTGTCTAGCTTAGGAGTACACCGGTTCATATATAATTGACCTCCTTGCATCAAGGAAAAGATCTGTCTCATTTATTTCTACTAAAAAGAGATCGTAATTCAGTAACGTATTCTTGGCTAGATCTCAAAAATATCTATATATATCTGTACTTATATATAAATATTATATTTACTGTTTTACTAACAATCTAACTAATCTAACTATCTAACCCGAGGAAAATGGTAAAAACTGCGACTTAGATCGAGTTAATAATAGCTTCTTGGTGTTTAACCACACTTTGAATTAGATCTTCATTTCCCTGAGGATACGACCTGACTCACCAGACTAGCACTACAATTTGACCCGGTACACTGCCGGTAAGGATTGATAGCCTAGAAACAGTCCGTCAGCTTTCCGAACTTTGAACTATTGAAATAGTGTCCTAAACCCAATCGGGTTGGACCGGATCCGACCGGGTCGGATCATTTCTACTATTTCTTTATGTTTATACATATATTAAATGGCTTTTCTATTGTCATATATATGTTCTTTTAAAGAAACAATTATGAATTGTTATGTGATAACGTCCTTAGTATTAAACTGTGATAGAGAAACCATGATAGGCGATTATAGTTGATGAGATCTCTAATCACTTTAATAAGTTGGATACTTAAATGTCTCTAGGCTGATGTACTATTAAACAGGACATTGATAGTACAAACAGACTAGCACGTATTAGATGTCTTGTGTCTTTAAGGGCAGGGATAGATCTCGTCTATCGAAGTGTAGTGACACTTGGACTGTACGTGGACGTGTATTAGAGAATGCGTACGTTAGACTGACCCACTTACACGGATAAGTGTCACACTATGTGGCGGTTGTGTAATTATCCTTTAGACCGGAGTCTTCATGTCATGACGGTGTGGATTGTCATGCTTTGACACTATTGAGGTTTCCCCTAGCCACGGGGCGATCATGCGGTAGTGATTGGGTATGATATTGAAGCATGCGGAGTATACATGATTGGTCGTCTGGGAATCGCGTATCCTATGATTGGGATCGAATATCCGAATGTGCCTTCTTATAAGGAATGTCTTACTCTCGTGAATCTTTGCAAAGTGGGAGTAAACGAGTTACTTCGAGAGAGCATGATATCCAGATTATAAGATACGGTCGTTGATGTTTTGACACTCGACTAACGACTGTATGGATATTATTACATCGATAGGATTGTAATTTACACGGTAACTGTTTCACATGGAAGGTAGTAGTCATTGCATTTGACTCTTCCGATGATTGGGGGTCACGGTGTGTTGCTAGACGCTATCCCGTGAGCGTTAGGCATGAAGGGCATTTTCGTAATTTTCACTTTGTGTCTACGGCTAACATATTCGGAAGCCTATCGGGTCACACACATATGAACATCTAGCCGGATTAAAATGTGGTTATAGTTGATAACCAAATAAGGAAAGAATTTATCTCGTACTATAAAGGTTATAGTGGTAAATTAATATGGTGGTATTTATTTATTATGAATAAATTAAATACAAGATATTAATTATATTGATTAATTAAAGAATATTCCGGATGACAATTTATTGGCTAAGGTGGCGCAATTTGTGTGTGTATAAGATACACTTGGATTGTGCAATTTAATTAATGGTATTACCAAATATTAATATTAGATATCAATATATATATATATATATATATATATATATATATATATATATATATATATATATATATATATATATATATATATATATATATATATATATATATATAATAATACTTATGAGTGCGTGTGTGCAAAAGTGCAAGTTGGTACTATGCATGCGCATGTATGTATAATATATATTAATAGATTAATGTGTGTTATATATATGTGATATATACAAAAGTGTAAATTGATTTATGGTTATATAATAAAAGATAAATATTGTCAATATAAGATATTGACAATATCTTGGAAATATTCAATATGAGATATTGATAATATCCTAGATTTATTTAATATAAGATATTATAATAAATGAGATAAATCAATCAATTATATTTTCCTTATTTTATTGGAAAAAGGTTTTCTTCTTCTCCATAACTATTTGGGGCGCCACTTCTACTATAAATAAGAGGTGGGTGTCAAGCTCTTTTGTACATCACAATTACAAGAGCTCATAGTTCTTGTGTAAAATAGAGAGCATCTTTTAGAGAGTTGGAGAGAGGGGAAAATGGCCGGTCTAGCAACCGGAGTTTTCCAATAGCAATCCATGATGGGATTCCGGCGGGGTGCTCGTGTGGACTAGCGGTAGAGGCCGAACACTTTTGCGGCTTTATGTAGAACTACTCTCCTTAGACGGTCAAAGTGTCGATCTTTTAGATCAACCAAGGTAACCACCGTCTGCTACTTGTTTGTTTATTGCTTAAACGAAGTCGATCTTGGGTCGATAGGAAATAAATTTTTGAATTCCGCTGCGTTCCCGCGTAGATTTCCTAATAGTGGTATCGGAGCGAGCTTCGAGCTTAAGAAATAAGCATGTTATTTTGCGTAGTTAATTTTATCGTTCTAATCACATAATTAAAAGATGAAAGATTTTTGATTCGCAAAAGTGATACATGAAAAGTAAAAAAAAAAGGGGGGGGGATCTGGTGGTACTCGGCCGACTGGCGGAGGGACCACCACCGGCGGTGGCGGCCGCAGGGCAACCTGCTGCCGGCATCGGTTGACCGGTCAATGCTGGTGGATCTCTAAATTTTGGTTTTGTGTATTTTGTATTTCAATATGGTTCATAGTTGTGATTGATATCTCTTTGTTTAGTTGTGTCGTGTGGCTAACCAATGGTTCAAATAGTTTGGGCCATTGGGATGCCACATGGCATTAAAATAATAATGGTATTTCCAAACTTTATTTGGAATAGGCCTAGGCCCTTTCCAAATATTTGATTTGGGTAAGGCCTAGGCCTAGGCCACTTCCAAAATTTTGATTTTTGAAAGTGGCCAGGCCTAAACCAAAATTACTTGGCCTTTCCAAATATTTGATTTGGAATAGGCCTAGGCCCTTTTCAAATATTTGATTTGTAAAAGGCCTAGGCCTAGGCCACTTCCAAAATTTTGATTTTGGAAAGTGGCCAGGCCTAAACCAAATTTGGTTTAGGAAGATGCCATTTGGTTTAGGAAACCAAAGGCAACCCTTTTGATTAGGAATCAAAAGGAAAGAAACAAAAGAGACTAAATTTTAATTTTGACTTATTTTGGAATAGTTCTAATTTATTAAAATTAAAATCGGTTTAAAATTAATCGTTAATTTTATTTCGATTAAAATCATTTAATTAATTAAATGTTAATTAGTTAATTGATTGGAAAAAAATATTTAATAGACTAAATGTTAATTAATTAATTAAGACGCAAGTAGTTAAATTTTAATTTTATCTTTTTCATAAGATTTTATTGTATGGATTAGATATAGTAGATATAATATGATTATATGGACCACGATTGATCATGGACTCGACCGATAGGATAGATGTGAATGATTTAATTTTTCTGTTGGTTCAAAAATTGTCCTAGGCCGTTATGAAGAACGTGACCTAGTTTATTTTCTGCATTTATCTCATTCCCGTTGGCTCTCCCCGTGTGCGGCGGGTGAATTTATTTTATTAGATAGAATTAAATGTAACAAGAATGGAGCAGAAGATGAAGACCAAATAAAGACAAAAATAAATATCCCATTGGAGAATGGAGCATTAAAGATCATATTGGCGGTTGCAGCTACCTTTAGATTGTGACCCGCGGTTTCGTCAGTTTGTATTCGAAACCGCACCTAGGAAAAATCCATGATCATACCTGTTACTTTACGCATTTGTTTATTTTGTGCTTCTATATTTTTTATATGATATGATAGATGTATGACTAGGCACGATCTAGATAAATGTGTAGGATATATATCTATAGAGATAGATATATTTGATGAGACCATGATTAAAATTAATTAAGTGAATTAATTTACATAAATACTTCCACAACAAAAATCATGTCGAAATTTTGTCTCCCAATATTATAACGACTGTGAAGAGCCTGTGTTCGGATCCAACTGATCGACCACCGCCGGGAGTTGACCTACCTCGGGTATATCATCGTTATTGAGATATGATCGTATGAGTTCTCGTGAATATTGGTTTATGACTTGACTAGAGTCTTTCGGTGATTGGCCACCGTCAGGGCCGTCTGACTTTAGAGACAAGGGTTTGACTAACACATAGTGATGTGTATCTCCAAAGAGTTGATTTGTCAACCACTGAGAATCACATAGAGATGTGAATGGTAAGGTGTTACCTACCTTTCGAAATTATCTTGGTTGATCGACCACCGCCGGGAATCTAGGTAACTGGATTGGATCTCAGCCACTAAAGAATTTTGAAATATTCTTGAAAGTCAATTGGGAGTTGACTAGTGGGAGAAAAATCATAAACCAAAAGACCATTTTTTATTTTGCGTGTATAAACAAAAACACTCTTTTATTTTCATTTTTATGTTGTAGTTTTAGCAAACTTTATATTTATGTTTATTCTCGATTAGTAAAACCAAATTATGACTGTTACCTTTTGAGAAACGTTCTCAAATATGGTTAAGTAATTTTAATTCTTTTAAAATAAGCAATGACACGAGCAATCCCGTTATAGTAGTTAGAGACATGGAGACTACATATTTGATGGAGTACTCCAAGGCTTTGATTATTAATGAAAGCGGAAGCTCATGATATGATTAAATCATTTGAAATAAGTTTCAACGAATTAGTCATATATTGGATACAATCCAAGATGATCATTCTGTCATACGATGACAATTAATTCAAACGTTGCATAAGAATGACCACACCGAATTTTGGAAAAGTTGTTTTCAAAACTGTATGAT
This sequence comes from Gentiana straminea, assembly GCA_036785695.1. Lineage (NCBI taxonomy): Eukaryota > Viridiplantae > Streptophyta > Magnoliopsida > Gentianales > Gentianaceae > Gentiana > Gentiana straminea. The sequence goes on along the minus strand of JAVUPR010000224.1, from coordinate 2,818,441 downwards.
TTAGGTTTTGACTTAATTCTTTAAACATTGCTTAAATGTTAATTAAATAGTTAATGTTTTGAATACGAATCAAAAGGTTAAATAAACTATTTAATAAACTTTACATTTTCTTTTTGAAAGGAAATTAAAGACATAGCTCTTGTGATCTTTCTTAAGTCTTATGAAGACTACAATAAGAAACATTTTCAAGTGCTTAAAGGATTAAAAAGGAAAGTTAGGGCATGTGCTTAAATAGAGAACTTATTGAAGTTTCTATTCTAGGCAAGTGAGTTGAGATAAATCTATCTAAGTTTAACTCAACTCTTAGATATATGATATCTTGCGAGTGTGATTAAATTATAAAGATTAAATGCAGTTTTGGAAGGTGAAGCAAATGTTGTAACACTTACCATATTCCGGATCTAGTAAACTGATAAGGGAACTAAATAAAGGTTATTATGTTCCGGTTTTTATGAAGAATATGCTTTCAGTTATTTGTTAAGGATTTAGTAGACATATTCAATTGTAAAGAATAAATGTTATTCCGATAAAGTTGGAAGGTCACTGAATCCAACATACTAGATTGATGTCACTATATAGTTGATATATGTGATGAGATCTCAACTAAATATTTGTATGGCTATTATCCTTGATTTGTGGTTACTCTAGGCACAGTCTCTATGGAAGGAAAGCGTGTAACTAAATGATGACGGTTAAAATGTACCTATTTATGTCATCAAGTCTAACCTTAAATCGGAGTTAATTATATATATTTCATATTAAATCACTTGTTTATATGTATTTTTTAATGTTGAGTGTTTATTAATATGATTTTTGGTATTTAGCTGTTTTTATTATTAAAGACCTATTTATTGTGCGATAAATGCTGATTTTGTAGATCATGACAAAGCGGAGGATAAATGTCATTCAATCCAAAAATCTCAAGATAATAAGGAAGAAAATCGGAGCATTAATCAAGGGATAAGTCAGAGAAATCAGATCAGCACGAAAGAATGCAGTGGGGAACAAGTTAGACAAGAAACGCAATTAACATGTGCAAAAAAGGAGGCTCGGTCGACCGAGCCACTTCATTCGGTCGACCGAGGCATGTGGTTCGGTCACCCGAAGCTGCTCAGACCTAAAATGCGTGCATATCTTCTAGATCCATCCTATGTCGGCAGAATCCTCTATATAAGCAGCAGCTACGAAATTGAGAACACACACCATTACAACACAAGACAATTTATACAATTTGAGTTTTTAGTTTTAGTTTTCTTTTCTTTATGTTTGTTCACTGTGGATTCATCGGATTCTCCGGTTAGGGAGCGCATTAAAGAGTGGGAGTCACTGTTATCTTCGAGGGTATGACTTTTCAATTATGCAATCTTTATTCGTAGATCTGATTTATTTTATTATGGAGTAGTTATCTTGTATTGATTCCGCGATGTAGACAAATAACGAACCCATGTGTTTAGATTAGAAACGTTAAGAAGTAGTCATAATGTGTACCTACGCAGACCTTCACTCGGTCAGCCGAGACATGTCACTCGGTCGACCCAGTGTGGTGAAGTTTAGGGCATAATTATGACCGGCTTCGACTACGTCGATTCTCTTGATTTGGAATTAAAACGAGTAATTAAACCCGATCAACTTAATTATTTGTCATCATAATTTAACATGAAACTTAAAAAGTGATTGTTACTTAGGATATAGATTGAATCGGCATCTAAGAAGTACGCCTTACCCTAGGAATGTTGCTTAGATGAGGTTACGGTTTATACCGGCATCCCTAGTTTCGTAATTGTGTCAGAAGTTATATGAGATTGAGGCATTAAAAGGCGAAGTCACGTAATGGAGGCACAAAGATTTAGATGGCCTAATTGGAGCTAAATCTACCTTAGGGGATGACTCCCGTAGTCATAATAATTAATCTTTAACGTTTGTTTTGTCTCGTTGTCAATCTAGTTCACATGGGGGAATCATTAGCTACTAGCGTAATCAATATTCTTAGTATTCTTTGTTAAGATAGTATTAATACTTTCGTTCTTGTTTAGTAGTCGTTAGTTTGTCTTTGTGGTATTCTTTGTCTTGTGGTAGTCGTTATTTCATTTACTGCATTTAGTTGGTCATAGACCGCCCTTTCGATTTAGTTCTGATAGAATAAAGTTGTGTTTTGTTTGTGCCGGATCTCTGTGGGATCGACCTCGACTCTATCTAGCTATACTACGATTGAACCTAGTTCTCTTGCTAGTGTGTTAGTAGGCATTGAGTTAATAATTTAACTTGACCTCAATCAAGTTTTTGGCGCCGTTGCCGGGGACTCGAGTCATTAAATTAAAATACAGCTTATTTTGTTAGGACTGGATTCATGGACATTCTGTGAATAAGAGTCTGTATATTAAACAGTGTCGTAATAAAAAAAATTAAAAAAAATTAAAAAAAAGAGAGTTCGGTCGACCGAACCACAGTTCTCGGTCGACAGAGAGTATATCTTTTTCTGTTTTTATTCGGTATTAGTTTTACGGTATTCTGCTTCTGTTTTATCTCAAGCTTGTTTCGAGTCTGTTTTAGTTTCGTTTTTATTATTTAGTTTAGTTAAAGGCTTAGCGTTTAAGTTTTTACTGTTTTATTGTTTTTATTATTTTATAGTACGCTACTCGGAAATCAAAGGAACCGCTTGAGCCATATAATCCTGAAATAGAGAAATTTGCAAGGAGAAATAGGAAGTTAGCTAAAGAACTGGCTAAGCAAGGAGAAGAGGATCCAAGTCTTGAGGAAAGCGAGCACGAACTGGAAGAAGGACATACAACCGATCATTCTGAGCATTCTGAATCTGAAACAGAAATGGAAGGCATTCCGGTCAATCCGAACCAGGTACTTAATCCTGAAGTTGTTAATAATGCCAATAATGTTAATAATGCGAACAATCTTAATGCTAATAATGGAAACCAAGCCCTAGGTCAAGGAGCGAGGCGCACTTTGCAAAGTTATGCAACGCCCACTATTGAGCAATTCATTCCCGCTTTCGTAGCACCGCAAGATGCTGCGGAAGTCTATCACCCAAGGCCTAATGTAATTCAAATGGTGACCAACTATTCCACTTTTCATGGAATCCAAAATGAGGATCCTGGTGTTCATGTGACAAATTTCTTGGAAATCGTTAGCACTGTGAAACCAGAATTAATCCCGGAGGGGAACATTCGTCTTAAGCTTTTCCCTTTCACTTTGAAAGATAAAGCTAAGCAATGGCTTCTCTCTTTAGAGGCTGGATCTATCACTACTTGGGAACAGCTTGTTGCAAAAATTCATGAATAAGTATTTTTCCTTGGGAAAAACCTTTAAGTTACGCCAAGACATCCTAGGATTTAAGCAACAACCTGGGGAGAGTTTTGATCAAGCTTGGGAGCGTTTTAAGGAAGCTATGAGGAAGTGTCCTCATCATGACATCTCTCTTTGGCTTTTAATGCAAACCTTTTACCATGGGTTGAGAGAGACTGAGAAAATTAGAGTAGACGCCTCTAGCAATGGAGCGTTTGTTCTTTAATCTCCTGAGGAGGCACAAGGAAAAATGGAGCAAATAGCGATGAATAGTCAAAAGTACTGTGAAGATGGCTGCTGACATATTTGAGGATAGTGCATCTACCAAAATCTTAGAACAACTGTCTGTTATCAACAATAAGGTAGATGGAATGCAAGAGAGGACGACAAAAGTAGATAAAGGGGCTGGAATCGAGGTAACACCTCAAAGTGAGAATGTTGGTACTGAAGAAGCCAATTATATCGGGGGAGGATATAAGCCTAATCATAACCATCCTGGATTCCGATATAGCGACCTTAATGCAGGAGAAAGGCCTAAACCGCCTACCACTTATGTACCACAAAGCAAACTAAAACTTTTGGTTGGGAAGCTGCGATAGATAAACTGAGTAATGTCGTTAGTGACAATATGGGACAACTTTCAAAATCTATGGCTGATTTAGCCACTAATTTTTGCCAATATTGTCAGAAGACCGATACTAAGGTGACCAATCAAGAAGCTCTAGTCCAAAATCTCACGCACCAGATAGGACAACTAGCTGAGCAAGTCTCAACTAGACCTCCTGGAGGGTTGCCAAGCAACACTGAGAAGAACCCTAAGGATTTGAATGCGATCATGACAAGAAGTGGAAAAGAGGTAACTCCACCATCCTTGCAAGAGAAAGAAAAAGTCAAAAAGAATAAGGATGGTGAGCCAAGCAATGAGACTAATACTTCCGAGACTTTGCCGGAGCAAAGAACGTATAAAGAACCTGCTGGCCCTAGAGTTGAAATTTACAATAACAAGTATCCTATTTTCACTGAAGTCGATCCTTCAACTCTGCCTTATCCTCCACCAAAGCCGAAGCCTAAGTTTGATAATAAGAGGTATAAGAAGTTCGTGGATATATTCAGTAAGTTACAAATCAATATACCCCTAGTTGAAGCACTAGCTGAAATGCCTGAGTACACCAAGTTTTTAAAAGACGCCGTCTCAACTAAAAGGAAACTTCTAGATTTATAGACCATATGCCTTAATGAAGAGTGCTCAGCCATTCTTCAACATAAGTTACCCCCAAAATGCAAAGATCCGGGAAGCTTTCTCATTCCCTGCACCATAGGTAACGTATGTTTAAACAAAGCTTTGTGTGATCTAGGAGCAAGCGTGAACCTGATGCCCCTATCTATTTTTTGGAAACTAGGCATGAATGATCTTAAGAAGACCTCAATCACGCTACAATTAGCTGACCATTCTGTCAAAGAACCGTGTTGAGTGGTTGAGGATGTGCTAGTAAGAGTTGAAAAGTTTGTATTCCCTGTCGACTTTGTGGTATTAGATATGGAAGCTAACTACGAAGTGCCCTTGATATTAAGGAGACCTTTTATGGCCACTAATAGAACGCTAATTGATGTTTACAAAGGCGAGTTAGTATTAAGAGTGAACGAAGAGAGAGTTGCATTCAATGTCTTCGACACTATGAAGCAACCTGATGATGGAGAGGATGCATGTTTCATGTTGGATTCCATTGACAGGATCGTTCAAAAATTTCAACAACATGAAAGTATCAAGGATTTCTTGGATGATGTCTTGGAAGAAGAAGATGAAGTCAAGTACGTAAGTAGTGAGGAGGAGGAGATGATATGGCCAGGATGTAGTAGAGGGACCCCTAGGCCTGTAGAGGAAATAAGTGCTGCGGAGATTGAAAGATTCTATCATAGACCAACGTGGCATAAGTACTTCGAACTCAAACTCACTGGTCAAAAGTTGAAGACCTCTTTGGAAGAACCTCCAACAAATTTGACTTTAAAACCTCTTCCTGCAAATTTGAAGTATGTATTTCTTCAAGATGAGACTTTGCCACTAATTATATCTTCTTCCTTGACGGACTTACAAGAAGAGAAACTAATGAGAGTTTTGAGAGAGTACCGTGGAGCATTTGGATGGACCATAGCTGACGTTGAGGGCATTAGTCCTAGCGTATGTATGCACAAGATCTCCGTGGACCCTGAAAAGAAAGCGGTTGCATAACCTTAGAGGCGTCTAACCCCACAATTAAAGGAAGTGGTTAGGGATGAGGGTATAAAAATGCTAGAAATGGGAATTATATTTCCAATTGCTGATAGCGAATGGGTAAGCCCTATCCATGTAGTTCCCAAGAAGGGTGGATTAACGGTGCAAGCCAATGAGTTGAATGAGCTAATTTCTGTAAGGCTAATCACCGGTCATCGAGTATGCATAGACTTTAGGAAACTAAATGATGCGACTCGTAAGGACCACTTTCCTCTTCCCTTCATCGATCAAATGCTCGAGAGACTGAGCGGGCATGCTTTCTATTGTTTTCTTGACGGGTATTCGGGATACTATCAAATCCACATCTCGCCCGAAGATCGTGATAAAACAACATTTACATGCCCATATGGGACATTTGCATATAATCGAATGCCATTTGGATTGCGTAACGCTCCTGCGACGTTTCAACGATGTATGATGTCATTATTTGCGGATATGGTGGAAGATTTCCTGGAAATCTTTATGGATGATTTCTCTGTATTTGGATACGATTTTGATTCGTGTCTCACACATCTAGCACGAGTGTTGAAGAGATGTGAGGAGACGAATCTTGTGCTTAACTGGGAGAAGTGTCATTTGATGGTTACGGAAGGTATAGTACTAGGCCACCGCATATCAAAGAACGGAATAGAGGTGGATAGACCCAAAGTTGAGGTGATCGAGAAATTACCTCCACCTACCAATCTTAAAACTTTGCGAGGTTTTTTAGGCCACGCCGGGTTTTATCGTAGGTTTATCAAAGACTTTTCCTTAATCTTTAGACCTCTTACCGAATTATTGGCCAAGGATGTACCATTTGTGTTTTCTAATGAGTGCATAAAAGCTTTCAACGAAATAAAAAGTAGGTTGATTACTGCACCCGTTCTGGTCACACCAGATTGGGAACTTCCGTTTGAACTGATGTGTTATGCAAGTGATACTGCTGTTGGCGCCGCTTTGGGTCAAAGAAAATATAAGATCTTCAGACCTATCTATTATGCAAGTCGGACTTTGAATGCTGCCCAAAGAAACTATGCAACAACGGAGAAGGAGCTTTTGGCCGTTATCTTTGCTTTTGACAAGTTTAGATCGTACTTAGTGGGATCTAAAGTCACTGTGTGGACTGACCATGCAGCTCTTAAGTATCTCCTAGCAAAGCAAGATTCAAAGCCTAGATTGTTGAGATGGATTCTACTGCTGCAAGAATTTGACGTAGAAATCCGAGATAAGAAAGGAAGTGAGAACGTAGTGGCCTATCATCTGTCGCGCTTACAATTAGAGGATGGTGAGGAATTCCCAGAGATAGGAGAATCTTTTCCTGATGAACAACTTTTCTCCATCACCACCATCAGGGGACATGATGATTGTGTTGTAGTTTCTTCACGAATAGAGGTTGTGAAGGAGAAGAAACAACCATGGTTTAGTTTGTTCATTAATTATCTATCCGCAAAGTACCTACCACCAAATCTCACTGTCCAAGAAAGAAAAAAATTCTTTAAAGATCTTCGATACTATTATTGGGATGATCGTTATTTGTTTAAGCTAGGATCTGATAATGTTTTTTGAAGGTGTGTGCCCGAGGAAGAGTGTAATGATATCCTGAAGCATTGTCATTCTTATGAAGTTGGAGGACATTACGGGGGAGATAAAACTGCGGCCAAGGTCCTCCAATGTGGTTTTTATTGGCCGACGTTGTTTAAGGATGCACACCAATATGCAAAAGCATGTCATGCTTGTCAAATGATAGGAAATATTTCACGGAGGAATGAGATGCCGCTTAAGAGCATCTTAGAGGTAGAACTCTTTGACGTTTGGGGAATAGATTTCGTTGGACCCTTCACTTCATCACTATCTAACCGCTATATCTTAGTTGCTGTTGATTATGTATCCAAATGGGTTGAGGCCATTGCTTCCCCTACTGACGATGCTAAGGTTGTAATTAGATTCTTGAAAAAGAATATTTTTACAAGGTTTGGGACGCCTAGGGCAATTATAACCGACAATGGTAGTCATTTTTGCAATAAACCTTTTGAAAGGCTGATGATTAAGTATGGGGTTCGACATAAGCTATCAATAGCATATCACCCCCAGACTAGTGGACAAGTAGAAGTCACCAATCGAGAAATAAAGCGTATCTTGGAGAAAACTGTCAATACGACTAGGAAGGATTGGTCGTTACGTTTAGACGACGCTTTATGGGCTTATAGGACTGCATATAAAACCTTGATTGGAATGTCACCGTATAGGATTGTTTTTGGAAAAGCATGTCATCTTCCTGTGGAACTTGAGGAGCGGGCCATGTGGGCAACAAGGATGTTAAATTTTGATGAGACATTGGCCGGTGAGAAGAGGATGTTGGAATTAACTCGCCTGGAGGAGTTTCGTTTAGAGGCATACGAGAATGCCAAGATTTTCAAGGAGCGCACGAAGAAATTCCATGATAAAAAGATTCTGGAGAGGACCTTTCAAAAGGGTGATCTGGTTCTCTTGTACAATTCACGCTTAAGACTCTTCCCGGGTATGTTAAAATCAAGATGGTACGGCCCATTTCGAGTACAACAAGTCTTTCCTTCTGGAGCGGTGGAGCTATTCAATTTCAAAGACGAGTCCAGATTTGTGGTCAATGGACATCGTGTGAAGCATTATCAAGGGCTTCCACCTAGTGCTGAGGAGGAGGTTTTGTACCTCGACGACCCTATCTATGAATAAACCATCTTGAACTGAGTCGAGCTAGCGACTATAAATTTAGAACTATTTCCTTACAACTATCTTTTTCGTTTTTATTTTTAATAAAGTAGCATGCGCCTATCACGGTTTTTTTCATCTCGCCATGTTCCGAGTCTAAGTTCGGAATAAACGAGGTTTTTTCCTTGATAGCCGTCATGTGAGTTGTTTATTTAGGTTTAAATCCCTTTTGGTCTTGTCCATGGCAGTATAAAGTAAAGTGGCTTAAACTGTTTTTGGATATTTATATCTAATTACTGCCACATTATTTTATAACTTCCATAGACCTGGTATTTGACGATTTCGTGGAGCTTGTTTGCTTATACAGGATGTGTCTGTCTCTCCACGACGTGCTGATGTTTACCCCGATTTTGTTCCTTTACTTGGGAGCCATGTCCAGAGCTAAGTCTTTCTTCTTGAACTCTCATTTATTTTTGTCATTGAGGACAATGCCATATTTAAGTGGGGGGCAAGGGACTTAGCTTAGCTATATGTTAAAAATGTACAGGGCAACGGAATATTGAGCCGAATTTTAAAATTTTTATGGATAAATGCCAAGTTGTTTAACTCGTACCCTTAAATTTGTGAAGTTCTTATACTTAGAATTGATAGGAAAGGAACCAAGTTGCGTAAGTACGCGGTCATATTATACTTTTGCGATAAATTGTTAGTAAACTTAAGGATATTCATGCCAACAATTGCAAGTAGTAAGGCATTGTTCAACTACTCAACGTGTGAATCGCTTAGTACCGCATGAATTACGATAATTGAAGGAGGTATGTGTACATTGCATAGATGATTGGTTATGGTTACCTAGTGTCGTTATTTATCGACTGATGTATTCTGATCTTCTAGCCATCAAAGCGGAGTAATAAGCTTGAGACGTACCTGTGTTTTGATGATGCGTTAAAACACTGGGCTTGTAGTAACATTACCAAAGTAGCCCCGCGCTTGTGTTAATATTCGATACTATGCATGATCTAAGATAGGGAGGATACTCATAAAAGAGAAAAGAGTTTTCTTCCTTGAGATTGGCAGTATTTGAAAAATATGAAAAAATGGAAAAGTTTAAGTTTTTAGAGGCTTTGAGTAGTACTCGGTCTCCAAGTCCAAAATCCCTATAGATACGCTCTTGCTTATTGTTCTAGTGCTTTAACCATTGCGAGACAAAAGAAGTATGAATGCTGATGTTGGTGAATTTTGATGTGAAGTCTGCATAAACTCTAATCTTGCTAAATTTATATTAAACCAATGCACATGCACACAATCACGTCGATTCATAACGAGTAGTGTGCATGTGCATGACTGGTATGAGTTGACTCGAGTTTCTTGTGTAAGTATGAGATGACCAAGGAAAATGTTGTCTTGGGGAATGACTTATTGATGCTTTGTTTGGGACGAAGCAAAGTTTAAGTGGGGAGCATTTTGATGACGGTTAAAATGTACCTATTTATGTCATCAAGTCTAACCTTAAATCGGAGTTAATTATATATATTTCATATTAAATCACTTGTTTATATGTATTATTTAATGTTGAGTGATTATTAATATGATTTTTGGTATTTAGCTGTTTTTATTATTAAAGACCTATTTATTGTGCGATAAATGCTGATTTTGTAGATCATGACAAAGCGGAGGATAAATGTCATTCAATCCGAAAATCTCAAGATAACAAGGAAGAAAATCGGAGCATTAATCAAGGGATAAGTCAGAGAAATCAGATCAGCACGAAAGAATGCAGTGGGGAACAAGTTAGACAAGAAACGCAATTAACATGTGCAAAAAAGGAGGCTCGGTTGACCGAGCCACTTCATTCGGTCGACCGAGGCATGTGGTTCGGTCACCCGAAGTTGCTCAGACCTAAAATGCATGCATATCTTCTAGATCCATCCTATGTCGGCAGAATCCTCTATATAAGCAGCAGCTACGAAATTGAGAACACACACCATTACAACACAAGACAATTTATACAATTTGAGTTTTTAGTTTTAGTTTTCTTTTCTTTATGTTTGTTCGCTGTGGATTCATCGGATTCTCCGGTTAGGGAGCGCATTAAAGAGTGGGAGTCACTGTTATCTTCGAGGGTATGACTTTTCAATTATGCAATCTTTATTCGTAGATCTGATTTATTTTATTATGGAGTAGTTTTCTTGTATTGATTCCGCGATGTATACAAATAACGAACCCATGTGTTTAGATTAGAAACGTTAAGAAGTAGTCATAATGTGTACCTACGCAGACCTTCACTCGGTCAGCCGAGACATGTCACTCGGTCGACCCAGTGTGGTGAAGTTTAGGGCATAATTATGACCGGCTTCGACTACGTCAGATTCTCTGATTTGGAATTAAAACGAGTAATTAAACCTGATCAACTTAATTATTTGTCATCATAATTTAACATGAAACTTAAAAAGTGATTGTTACTTAGGATATAGATTGAATCGGCATCTAAGAAGTACGCCTTACCCTAGGAATGTTGCTTAGATGAGGTTACGGTTTATACCGGCATCCCTAGTTTCGTAATTGTGTCAGAAGTTATATGAGATGGAGGCATTAAAAGGCGAAGTCACGTAATGGAGGCACAAAGATTTAGATGGCCTAATTGGAGCTAAATCTACCTTAGGGGATGACTCCCGTAGTCATAATAATTAATCTTTAACGTTTGTTTTGTCTCGTTGTCAATCTAGTTCACATGGGGGAATCATTAGCTACTAGCGTAATCAATATTCTTAGTATTCTTTGTTAAGATAGTATTAATACTTTTGTTCTTGTTTAGTAGTCGTTAGTTTGTCTTTGTGGTATTCTTTGTCTTGTGGTAGTCGTTATTTCATTTACTGCGTTTAGTTGGTAGTAGACCGCCCTTTTGATTTAGTTCTGATAGAATAAAGTTGTGTTTTGTTTGTGCCGAGTCTCTGTGGGATCGACCTCGACTCTTTCTAGCTATACTGCAATTGAACCTAGTTCTCTTGCTAGTGTGTAAGTAGGCATCGATTTAATAATTTAACTTGACCTCAATCACTAAACGTCATTCTGATGATGTTGAACCATATGATTATGAATCATGTGGGTAATACGTATCTTATCTAAAGATGACTAAAATACGCTTTTATGAAAAGGTTATAAAATCTAGAAAGTTGTCCAAAGCCTAAACATACCTATGTTTGTTGGCTTGTGACAATTAATGCCACAAATAATTGTTTATTAGTCTCTACGACTATTTTTAGGAATAGTCAAGTGTACTCAGTGAAGTGCATAATTTGGAAAGCCCGAAAAGTTTGAGCTAGTACGAATATGAGATTGATGAGCTACTTAGGAATTAATCTTCAATTGGATTGAAGTAATTAATACCTGAAGGGTGTTTCAGAAGTCGTCTGAAAAGGAATAAGATTCTTCCCTTGAAGGATACCATCTTTGGGATACGCAATTAGATTGTGTTCCCAAAATGGAAACTACACTTTATATGATAAAGGTGTGACGCAAGCCATGCGAAGTATCCCTTACCCGTTTTGGGATAGAGCCCTTATACTTAACCAAGTTCCAAAGAATAGAGGTTGAATAAAATTCCATATTAGATATGGAAGAGGATAATGTCAAATCTATCTTAACTGATGATTTGAAGTTGTCATAGGCAAAGTCAGAAAGGCTTGGAGCCTGGTACGACATATGCAACTTTGTGGAATATCTTAGCAAGTACGCTAGTTATTATTTACTTGTCCGCGGAGCAAAATGTTTGTCTCCAAACATGCTGTCTTCTAAAGGAAGTGTTTCTTCCAAAAGAAACAGTGGGAGTGAATCAGATCTCAAAAGAGTTTGAGAACCACAAAGATATATTCAACCATAGGAACGTGAGCAGATGCCACATAACGATGAGGTGTAGATTACTGCTCAGTGCACATAAAAGTTCTGTAAGTCTGTTGATAACCTCAAGCCTGAAAAGGCTGCTGGTAAGTTCATCTTGAAGAATGAATATCTCATGAATTATGAAGGAATGTTTGAAAGGCAAGATTGAGAGATGTGGCTAAGAGCCATAATATCTGAATTAGATTCCATCAGTGACAACCAGGTTATGAACCTAGTCTGTCTTACCTAGAGGGAATGTCCCCGTAAGGCTGAGCCCAGTTCTATTCAGATAATACTTGTTATAACTTTGTATCATGACAATATGATAGTGTCGAAGATGTTGGGCAGACAGATCGATGTTCATAGATGATAACATGATATGTAAGCCCACGAGATCCATTTATGGACTCAAACAAGTTTCTCTAGACAATTTCTTTGTTTGATAATCAAAGGAGTTTGATTTAGTCAAAAGAAGGATATGCTTAATGTGCAAGATTGATAGTGGGAGTGTGTTACGATTTTTGAGTAAGGTATTGGATATCTCTCTCGAGAATTATCACCCCATGTCACAGTCAATTAATGTTTGGTAGTTCAAGGTTTTTATGAAAGCACTTGGATTAGCAGTTCTTATTTTAGAAATAAGAATATACAGCGATATATTTAACTGCAGTTAGATTATAGTTTACCTATATAGGTGTGATGCTAAAAGAAGTTTAGCATTGATCGCTAGATCTGTCTATGTTAGGACATTGGTCCTGAAGAGAAGGTGAAAGATGATGATGATTATGGAATGTTTCCTTCGCTACTACGATAGAAACCATCATAAATGTAATACTGGATGCTCATACTTCATGAAGAGTCATGAGCAAGTATGAAAGTAAATCTGGTAAATGTCGAGAATATCCTTAAACAAGTTAAGGAAGAGTTCCTAGTTTATTGAAACTTGGAATTAGATAAATATAGTTATACAGACGTATATCCTAAGTCTTATGAAGGCGAGTGGGAGTTACAGTCTGGGTTTGCAATCACTTTGATTAAGTGATACAGTGAGCTGGAAATGTTCTTAGCTATGGGTCACTGTAAGTTCTACAACTCAGGCCAAAACATAGTAGTGCCTTAGAGGCGCAGCGGGAGCAGTACATGCATCTAGAAGGTTCATTCTTGAACCTTGTACGGTTGATCCATCTTTTCTATATAGCTGATATAGTAAGCGGATCCATTGCTTAAAGCAAGGACCAGGGTCTCGTCAGAGATTCATGTGTGTGTTGAGGCGGTTCCTTTGACTTGGTCATTTGGAGCATGGTATGAAGATAGTCTGAGTCCCTTGGATAGCGATCCATTTATGGCTAGGGCTGGTGGTGAGTATTGCATGAGATTCTTGTGTTTCAACTTGGTCTTGTGTGTGCGAGTGATTGGTTTTAGGCCAAGTGGGAGATTGTTGAAATAGTGTCCTAAACCCAATCGGGTTGGACCGGATCTGACCGGGTCGGATCATTTCTACTATTTCTTTATGTTTATACATATATTAAATGGCTTTTCTGTTGTCATATATATGTTCTTTTAAAGAACCAATTATGAATTGTTATGTGATAACGTCCTTAGTATTAAACTGTGATAGAGAAACCATGATAGGCGATTATGGTTGATGAGATCTCTAATCACTTTAATAATTTTGATACTTAAATGTCTCTAGGCTGATGTACTATTAAAAAGGACAATGAGAGTACAAACAGACTAGCACGTATTAGATGTCTTCTGTCTTTAAGGGCAGGGATAGATCTCGTCTATCGAAATGTAGTGACACTTGGACTGTACGTGGACGTGTATTAGAGAATGCGTACGTTAGACTGACCCACTTACATGGATAAGTGTCACACTATGTGGCGGTTGTGTAATTATCCTTAATACCGGAGTCTTCATGGCATCACGGTGTGGATTGTCATGCTTTGACACTATTGAGGTTTCCCCTAGCCACGGGGCGATCATGAGGTAGTGATTGGGTATGATATTGAAGCATGCGGAGTATACATGATAGGTCGTCTGGGAATCGCGTATTCTATGAATGGGATCGAATATCCGTAAGGGCCTTCTCATAAGGAATGTCTTATTCTCGTGAATCTTTGCAAAGTGGGAGTAAACGAGTTACTTCGAGAGAGCATGATGTCTAGATTATAAGATACGGTCGATGATGTTTTGACACTCGACTAACAACTGTATGGATATTATTAGAGCGATAGGATTGTAATTTACGCGGTAACTATTTCACATGAAAGGTAGTAGTCATTGCATTTGACTCTTCCGATGATTGGGGTCACGGTGTGTTGCTAGACGCTATCCCGTGATCGTTAGGCATGAAGGGCATTTTCGTAATTTTCACTTTGTGTCTACGGCCAACATATTCGGAAGCCTATCGGGTCACACACATATGAACATCTAGCCGGATTAAAATATGGTTATAGTTGATAACCAAATAAGGAAAGAATTTATCTCGTACTATAAAGGTTATAGTGGTAAATTAATATGGTGGTATTTATTTATTATGAATAAATTAAATACAAGATATTAAGTATATTGTTTAAATAAAGAATATTCCGGATGCCAATTTATTGGCTAAGGTGGCGCAATTTGTGTGTGTATAAGATACACTTGGATTGTGCAATTTAATTAATGGTATTACCAAATATTAATATTAGATATTAATATATATATATATATATATATATATATATATATATATATATATATATATATATATATATATATATATATATATATACTTATGAGTGCGTGTGTGCAAAAGTGCAAGTTGGTACTATGCATGCGCATGTATGTACAATATATATTAATAGATTTACGTGTGTTATATATATATGTGATATATACACATGTGTAAATTGATTTATGGTAATATAATAAAAGATAAATATTGTCAATATAAGATATTGACAATATATTGGAAATATTCAATATGAGATATTGACAATATCCTAGATTTATTTAATATAGGATATTATAATAAATGAGATAAATCAATCAATTATATTTTTCTTATTTTATTGGAAAAAGGTTTTCTTCTTCTCCACAACTATTTGGGGCGCCACTTCTACTATAAATAAGAGGTGGGTGTCAAGCTCTTTTGTACATCACAATTGCAAGAGCTCATAGTTCTTGTGTAAAATAGAGAGCATCTTTTAGAGAGTTGGAGAGAGGGGAAAAGGGCCGGTCTAGCAACCGGAGTTTTCCAATAGCAATCAATGATGGGATTCCGGCGGGGTGCTCGTGTGGACTAGCGGTAGTGGCCGAACACTTGGGCGGCTCTATGCAGAAATACTCTCCTTAGACGGTCAAAGCGTCGATCTTTTAGATCAACCAAGGTAACCACCGTCTACTAATTGTTTGTTTATTGCTTAAACGAAGTCGATCTTGGGTCGATAGGAAATAAATTTTTGAATTCCGCTGCGTTCCCGCGTAGATTTCCTAACACGGACTTCGTTGGGTACACTTGACTAATTCTAAAATAGTCAAAGAGAGTAACAAACAATAATATCATTGGTGGAATTAATTGTCATAAGCCAACAAACATCAGTATGTTTAGGCTTTTGGCAATTTTCTAGATTTTATAACCTTTTCATAAAAGGGTATTTTAGTCATCTTTAGATAAGATTCACATTATCCACCTTATTCATAATCACATGGTTCAGACATCATCAGAATGACATTTGATTACACGTTCCTCTTTCAGAGAGTCGACATCTTGAACAACCACAAACATGAAGGATAACAACCATACAAATATTTGGTTGAGCTTTTATCACCTATATCAACTATATAGTGACATCAATCTAGTATGTTAGATTCAATTACTATTCAACTTTATCAGAATAACATTTATTCCTTACAATTGAGGTTTTTCCATTAAATCCTAGCATTTAACTAAAAACATGTTCTTCATAAGAACCGAATATGATAACATTTATTTAGCTTATTTATCTGTTTACTAGATTCAAAACACTATAAAGGAAATGTTGCAATGTTTGCTAACCTTTCCATTTCATAGTGTATTATGTAGTTAATCTTTCTAACTTAATCACACTCGTAAGTTATCATATATCTCAGAGTTGACTTGAGATTTACCTCAACTTACTTTCTTATAATAGAGACTTCGATAAGTTGTCTTATTTAAGCACGTGCCCTAACTTTCCTTTTAATCCCTTAAGTACTTGTAAATGTTTCTTACTTTTGTATTCGCAAGACTTAAGAAAAATCACAAGAGCTATGTCTTCAATTTCCTTTCATAAAGAAAATGCAATGTTTATTAGATACTTTATTTAGCCTTTTGAATCATATTCAAAACATGAACTATTTAATAAACATTGAAGCAATGATTAAAGAAATAAGTGGATACTTAAATCTTACAATTTTGAAAACAACCTTTCCAAAATTCGTTGTGATCATTCACTTTCAAAACTTCTAATGTTTTGAATTAATTGTCATCGTATGACAAAATGACCCATTGGACAACATCGTATCCAATATTTGATTAATTCGTTGATACTCATTTCAAATGATTTAATCATAACTTGAGCTTCCGTTCTGATTAATAATTAAAGTCTTGGAGCACTCCATCAAATATGTAATCTCCTTGTCTTTAACTACTATAACGTAGTTGCTCGTGTCATGCTTATGTTAAAAGGATTAAAATTACTTAACCATATTCAAGCACGTTTCTCAAAAGGTAACAGTCATAATTTTGTTTTACTAATCGAGAATTAAAAACATAAATATAAAAGTTTGCTAAAAACTACAACATAAATTAAAGATAAAAGTGTGTTGTTTTTTATACATACAAAATAAAAAATGGTCTTATGGTTTATGATTTTGCTCCACTAGTCAACTACTCCCAAATGACTTTCAAGAATTATCCAAAATCCTTTAGTGGATGGAATCCAATCTAGTTGACTCGATCCCTGACGTGGGCCGATCGACCGGGTCAATTTCGAAGGTGGGTACACTTACCAGTCGCATCTCATACGGCTTCCATTAGTTGACTAGTCAACTCTTTGACAACTTACATCTCTATGTGATAGCCACCTCTTGTCTCTAAAATCAAACGGTCCTGACGTGGGCCAATCACTAAAGATTCTTTGTCGAGTCGCAAACCAATATTCATGAGATCTCATAACGATCATATCTCGATGATAATGATATGCCCGAGGTAGGTCATGTCCCGACGTGGGCCGATCAGTTGGATCCGAACAAGGGCTCTTCACCGTCATTATAATATTGGGAGGCAAAATGTGACACGAGTTTTGTAGAGGGAATATTTATGAAAATTAATTCATTTAATTAATTTTAATACGATCTCATCAAATATATCTATCTCTATAGACATACATCCTACACGTTCATTTAGATCGTGCCTAGTTATGCATCTATCGTATCGAATAAAATAAATACAAGCACAAAATAAATAAATGCGTAATGTAACCGGTATGATCATGGACTTTTCTTAAGTGCGGTTTCGAATACAAACAAACGAAACCGCGGGTCACATTCTAAGGTAGCTGCAACCGCCAATAGGATTTCTATGTCTTCTTTTCTTTGGTCATCACCTTCCGCCCCATTCTTGTTACATAAAAATCTATCTAATAAAATAAATACACCCGACGCACACGGGGGGGGGGGGGGAGCTAAGGGGAATGGATAATGCAAAAAATAAACTAGGTCACGTTCTTCATAATGGCCTCGGACAATTTTTAAACCATAAAAAATTTAAATCATTCACATCTATCTAATTGGTCGAGTCCATGATAAATCGGGGTCCATATAATCATATTATATCTAACATACCTAATCCATACAATAAATACTAAAATTACCAACTTGCGTCTTAATTATTTGATTAACGTTTAATCAATTAAATAATTTTATCCAATGAATTAACTAATTAACATTTAATTTATTAAATAATTTTAATCGAACTAAAATTAACTATTAATTTTAAACGATTTCAATTTTAATTTTAATTAATAAGAACTATTCTAAAAATAAATCAAAATCAAAATTAAGTCTCTTTTGTTTCCTTTCCTTTTGATTCCTAATCCAAAGGTATGCATTTGGTTTTCAAAACCAAATGGCACCCACCTGGGCCATTTCAAAAATCAAATATTTTTAAAAGGGGCTAGGCATGGGCCCTTTCCAAAAACAAATATTTTGAAAATGACCTAGGCCTATTCTAAAAGACATCTCCCTTGGCCCTTTCCAAAATCAAAATTTTGAAAATGACCTAGGCCTAGTTTTTTTTCCAAAATCAAATATTTTAAAAGGGCCTAGGCCTATTTCAAACAAAGTTTGAAAGTGGCCTATATTATATAATGCCATGTGGCATCCCAATGACCCAAACTATTTGAAGTATTAGTTAGCTACATGACACAACAAAACAAAGGAGATATTAATGCACAATAAATATCACAAAACAAAAACGGAATCCATCTCCTCCACGATAGAATCGGCCGACGCCGGCCACCAGGCACCGACGCCGCCGGCGGTTGCTACGATGGAGGGGGCCGCCGCTTCGGCCGATCCCCCAATCGTTTATATATGTTTTTTTTTGTTTCTCTTGTTTTGCGAATCTAGATCTTGCATCTATTAATTAATTACTACGCAAATTAACATTCTTATTGCTTAAGCTCGAAGCTCGCTTTGATACCACTGTTAGGAAATCTTGCGGGAACGGCGGAATTCAAAATTTTATTTCCTTTTTTCCAGGATCAACTTCATTTAAGCAACAAGCATATAAAAGAAGTAGACAAGAGAATACCTTGGTTGATCCAAATGGATCGACGCTCTGTCTGCGGTGGCGGTTTTTGCACGAAGTCGCCCAAGCATTCGGCCTCTACCGGTGATCCACACGAACAGCCCGCCGGAATCCCATCATGGATTGCTACCAGAAAAACTCGGTTGCAAGACCAACCTTTTCTCACTCTCTCAAAATTACTGTAAGAAGCTCTCTTATTTTTCACAAGAATTATTATTCTCTTGGAATTGTGATGTACAAAAGAGATAGACAACCCATTTCTTATTCATAATAACTAAATACCACCATATTAATTTATCACTATAACACTTTATAGTTTCCTTATTTGGTTATCGCTATAATCGTATTTTAATCCGGCTCGATGTTTTTATGTGTGTGACCCGATAGGCTTCCGAATATGTTGTCCGTAGGCACATAGTGTATTTACTAAAATACCCTTCATACCTAACGACCACGGAATAGCGTCTACCAACACACCGTGACCCCCAATCATCTGAAGAGTGAAATGCAATGACTACTACCTTTCATGTGAAACAGTTACCGTGTAAATAGAATCATATCGTTGTAATAATATCCATACGGTCGTATCTCGAGTGCCAATACATTAACGACCGTATCTTATAATGTGGATATCCTACTCTCTTGAAGTAACTCATTTACTTCCACTTTGCAAAGATTCACGAGAATAAGACATTCCTTATAAGAAGGCCTGTTGGGGAGATTTTGCATCATTAAAACAAAAGAAAATTTATAAAACCTATACTACCATGCAAAACTACCTCCTAACCGGCCGAATACCGGGTTGTTGATAGTAGAGCGAGATAAGTAAGGGGTCGATCCACAGGGAATTGGGATGTTGAATCTAATTTTATTAATCCTCTCAATTGTTACTACTAAAACAAAACTATAAACGAAAAACAAATAACGACGAGGATTGTTAATCCAAAGCCAGGAAGGATAAAAGCGAAAACTAAATCTAAACTATAAACAATAACAAAAACATAAAATAAAGATACATGGGATCAAACACGACACAAACTAAGTGATTTCAATCCTAGTTCATCTCATGATTTTAATTCAAATTGTGGTTTCACCTTTACACGAGATACAAATTCCTAATCTCTTAGTGAATCTATTTCTCAAGCTATGAATCCCTAATTCCTTAGTGAATTCAATTATCGATTTCTCCTCTTCCGAATGTTGAGATCGATTTTCAATACAAAACGAAGGTGTAGATTCAAAGTTAACTCTCGTATTTTAGAATCTAACAACCTAGATAATTAACCAATTAATTTGTCATCATTAATGATTAAAGATCCTATCTTTCTATGGTGATCTAGTTTACGCAACTTCCGTATGTTGTAAACTATCAATTAGTAAACATATCTCTCGATCTAGTTCACATAATAGCATCATAATCATAGAACGATACAAAATAAATTAAAGATCATGAAAAATAAATAAGGATTGAATAAATTAAAAATAAACTCACATAGTTTTGGTACAAGGATTGATCAACAAACGGAAACGAAACGAAAAACTACTCCTAATCTAACCTCGGATCACCCGAGCACAAAGCTCGGGTGACCGGCCTTGGGACTCCTCAAAACTGCCGTCGCTCCTTTGCCTTTTGCGGCCGGAATAATGTATGAATTATTGGATTTAGGTTTTTAATACATGCATGTATTTATAGGTCAACTAAGGCGGCTCGTTCCTTTTCCAATTAGGATTTTTATGTATGTCGGTCGTGCATGGAATAATCCTTCGATTAGATATTTATTGGAATAAAACTTCTAAAATTCATATCTTGATTTGTAGACCTCCAAAAATTATGATCCGAATGTCATAAAAAAGTTCTCAGAAAACTCTACAACTTTCATTAAGGACTCTTCTTCAGAAAACGCCTTTTTGACTAGCCCGTCGTATTACGAGTCGTTTTCGGGATTTTCCAAAGCTTTATTTCAGCTTCATCCTCTTGTATCTCTTTCTTTCCATTTTAATCTTCAATCAAACATCATTTAGGCCTCTTCCATTCCACATTTATGCACCTAAAAGATGACAAAACCGAGCAAAACGTAAAACCATACAAAATAGATAATAAAACCACGATATTTACTCGATTTTGCATTTTAACTATTCAAAACGTCATTTGCTCAATTAATCGATTATAAGCTCGAATTCTACGAAAAACATCCATATATGGGGAATATTGATATAAAATATATCCTTATAAAACACTAAAAATTGACCCTTAACAACTCCCCCACACTTATCTTTTGCTCGTCCCGAGCAAAACAAAACAAAGTCAAGCTCGAGACAAATAAACATCCATACAAATATGAAGTATATTCAATAACTTAGAAGTTCACCCGTGTAGTGTGTGCATAGCCATAATAAACTTCCACTAAGTTCCACAATTTGAAAGTTATTCAAACCAAAACTAGCCCGGTTTCCCATCTAAGTTAGAAATATTCAAAAATTATAACGAGCACTTTACAAAACATACATATCCCAAAAAGAAATAGTAGAGAATATCTAAAACATTTCGACGGACTCGAGGATAATCCCTACAACATATCCTTCGCTTTATACTTGGGTATAAGATTAACGATAACTAAGTCCTTACTTATTCATAATAATATATTTCAATATTTTCACTTTTTTCACACTTTTCTAACACACATCGAATAAGCTTTTGCCCTCATAGCGAATAGGACATTTCAAGATAATCCCCTACCTTACTCCAATCATAAGGCAAATATAAACCGACCGTCGTGAGCTTTTGGTCATCATAGTGGAATAGGACATACGTGGTACACCCTACCTCACCCAAATCATAAACCACTTCCAACACACACAATTACAATTATGTTTACTTAGAGATTTCTCATTTGGCAAGTGGAAAAGATTATTTTCTAGTAGCACGGACCACCGAGCATAACACCTCAAGTAAACAATTTATTACTATTGCAAAGACTTAATCACGTTTCACTTATCACATTCAAACTTACGGATATTCACAGTATGTCATACTTTAATCCTAGAATACAAACTACTAAACTTTTTAAGAATTGTACATAAGCAAAGAAACATGCTATAATCATCAAAAATCTCCAACTAAAATGGGGTAGGCTTTCAACATTTAGCTCATCATTTACTATGGCATGTGAAAAAGAGTGTCGGGTGAAACAACTAAAATTACTAAATATACAGAATATAGCAAAAATGATATAAACTCAAGCAAAGATATGCCTTTGTCTACTCGGGACAAAACAAAAATTTTAAAATTAAGCACTTTTCATAGAAATACTAAAAATATGAGCAAACGAAAGTAGACACATAAATCATCTATCCCTTCCCCCATACTTAGATTGCAACTTGTCCTCAAGTTATACAGAAATAATAAATTAGAGAACTTAGCTGATTGGATGCGGCAATTCGGAGGAACCAACAAGAACCAGGATTGCTTGCATAGCTCGAGACGTGGAGCATTACAGACAACCGAATACATCTTTAAAGTGCACAATAGCTATAGAAAGTATCCCGTAGACTTGATCGGTGCAAAAAGAGTCTTCGGGGAAAAAGAAAAGATTACATATATAAAGCACATGAAGAAAAGGATCATAGAGATTTTTCAACTTAAGCTCAACTAAAGATTGAATACAATACATGAAATACTACAAAGTCGTAGGCTAGGTGCAACTATATGAAAATATACTACAATGCAATCTACATGATATGCAATCCTAAAAATAAAATAAATAAAAAAATAAATTCTGACAAAGCTCAGCCGAGCAAGTTGACCCCCGACAACTCTACGGTGACTACGGCCTATGCAGAAACTAAAATAAAAACGAGGTAGTATTACGGAAACCGACAGTTAAGTACACTCAAGAAAAATAAAAGAAAAATAGAAAAACAATGCAACTAGATGACATGCAACTAAATGATATGCATCTAAGTGATATGCAATAATAAAAGAAAATAAAAGAAAGAAAACTAGCCCACTCATTTGCAACACGACATGTATAAAATAAACGTCTACCAAATAATGACAGGTTACGATAAACGACAGTGCTGTTCATTATATGCAGTGTAGACGCGCTTTAAGACTCATTGAAAGTGATAGCATTATGGAAACCAACAGTTAGCTATACCAAACAGATATAACTCATATGGACTGGACGTAGCATACGGAAAACCGACAGTAGCTACCAATATGAGTTACAAAAACAACAAGGAAGCACATAAGTCTCAAAGCTTAAAAGATTCATCACAGCGGTATGTAGCATACGGAAACCGACATTAGCTACTAACTAACTATAAGAACAGTTATAGCTTACGAGAACCGACAGTCACTATAACTTGCACATATGAATCAAGTATATAAAAATAAATCAATTATTTAACACGGATTCGTAGATGGAAAGATATAAATATGCAAGTTCAGATCATCTACATAAAATGAAATAGCCACAGAAGCTCTAATGAAAAATCCACATCAAATAAAAGCATTAAAAATAAAATCAAGAAAAACCAGAACGTGGACTGCATTACGGACGAACGTTCAAAGGAAATCTCAGCACTGGACGGGCGTTCCACTTTGCAGACGCTCGTCTGCCTTGAAAACCGACCGGACGGGCGTTTAGAATTACAGACGCCCGTCTGATTCTTCAAATCAGAGCAGGATTGAAAATTCTGGAACGGACGAACGTCCAACATACCAGACGTGCGTTCACCTGCAGATTATGAACTGGACGGGCGTTCACTTACCTGAACGCTCGTCCAAACAACGAATATGCACGAAACGCAGAACAACACGAAAAAAACCTAATTATCCTAACAGTTCATCAACTCAAAACAAACACAGTATCGCAGCCTCATCAAATTAAAGCACAGAGGGTTAGACTAGATTGCAACAACATATAACTCACGTCTCACAAATCGAGTAAAAAACTTTTTGCACATTCTTAACCAAACGGTCATCGAAACACGGCTAAAATAAAAACTCTCGATTTATTTCACGCTACTTTTATTGAAATAAAATAAAAACAAATAAAACGTAACAAAATAGAAAAATTAACGAAAGAAGATTCAACAAAACACCGTTTCCCCGGCAACGGCGCCACTTTTGTTGGGGAGATTTTGCATCATTAAAACAAAAGAAAATTTATAAAACCTATACTACCATGCAAAACTACCTCCTAACCGGCCGAATACCGGGTTGTTGATAGTAGAGCGAGATAAGTAAGGGGTCGATCCACAGGGAATTGGGATGTTGAATCTAATTTTATTAATCCTCTCAATTGTTACTACTAAAACAAAACTATAAACGAAAAACAAATAACTGGACAGAGGATTGTTAATCCAAAGCCAGGAAGGATAAAAGCGAAAACTAAATCTAAACTATAAACAATAACAAAAACATAAAATAAAGATACATGGGATCAAACACGACACAAACTAAGTGATTTCAATCCTAGTTCATCTCATGATTTTAATTCAAATTGTGGTTTCACCTTTACACGAGATACAAATTCCTAATCTCTTAGTGAATCTATTTCTCAAGCTATGAATCCCTAATTCCTTAGTGAATTCAATTATCGATTTCTCCTCTTCCGAATGTTGAGATCGATTTTCAATACAAAACGAAGGTGTAGATTCAGGTTAACTCTCGTATTTTAGAATCTAACAACCTAGATAATTAACCAATTAATTTGTCATCATTAATGATTAAAGATCCTATCTTTCTATGGTGATCTAGTTTACGCAACTTCCGTATGTTGTAAACTATCAATTAGTAAACATATCTCTCGATCTAGATCACATAATAGCATCATAATCATAGAACGATACAAAATAAATTAAAGATCATGAAAAATAAATAAGGATTGAATAAATTAAAAATAAACTCACATAGTTTTGGTACAAGGATTGATCAACAAACGGAAACGAAACGAAAAACTACTCCTAATCTAACCTCGGATCACCCGAGCACAAGGCTCGGGTGACCGGCCTTGGGACTCCTCAAAACTGCCGCTGCTCCTTTGCCTTTTGCGGCTGGAATAATGTATGAATTATTGGATTTAGGTTTTTAATACATGCATGTATTTATAGGTCAACTAAGGCGGCTGTTCCTTTTTCCAATTAGGATTTTTATGTATGTCGGCTGTGCATGGAATAATCCTTCGATTAGATATTTATTGGAATAAAACTTCTAAAATTCATATCTTGAGTTGTAGACCTCCAAAAATTATGATCCAAATGTCATAAAAAAGTTCTCGGAAAACTCTACAACTTTCATTAAGGACTCTTCTTCAGAAAACGCCTTTTTGACTAGCCCGTCGTATTACGAGTCGTTTTCGGGATTTTCCAAAGCTTTATTTCAGCTTCATCCTCTTGTATCTCTTTCTTTCCATTTTAATCTTCAATCAAACATCATTTAGACCTCTTCCATTCCACATTTGTGCACCTAAAAGATGACAAAACCGAGCAAAACGTAAAACCATACAAAATAGATAATAAAACCACGATATTTACTCGATTTTGCATTTTAACTATTCAAAACGTCATTTGCTCAATTAATCGATTATAAGCTCGAATTCTACGAAAAACATCCATATATGGGGAATATTGATATAAAATATATCCTTATAAAACACTAAAAATTGACCCTTAACAAGGCCCTTTCGGACATTTACTCATAATAATAGGAGATGCGACTTCCGGACGAGCAACATGAATTCTACGCATGATTCATTATCATACCCAATCACTACCGCATGAACGCCCCATGGCTAAGGGAAACCTCAATAGTGTCAAAGAATGACAATCCACACTGTGATGTCATGAAGACTCCGGTCACAGGATAATTACACAACCGCCACATAGTGCGACACTTAATAAAGTAAGTGGGTCAATTTAACATATGAATTCTCTAATACACGTCCACGTTTAGTCCAAGTGTCTCAACACTTTGATAGAGGATATCTATCCCTACCTTCAATCAGACAGAAGACATCCAATACGTGCTAGTGTAAACGCACCATCAATGTCCCGTTTGATAGTACATACGACTACGTACATTTAAGTATCAAACCTTCTAAAGTGATTCGAGATCTCATCAACCATAATCTCTATCATGGCTTCTCTTTCACAGTTTGACACTAGGGACGTTATCATATAACAATATCGTAATTGGTCCGTTAAACGGACAAATATATAATAACATAAAAGCCATTTAATATATGTATAAACATAAAGAAATAATAAAAATCATCCGACCCATTCGGATCCGGTCCAACCCGATTGGGTTTAAGACACTATTTCAACACCTAAGGGGAGGTATAACCTCACCTTGGTGCGTGAGTTCTATTCTGTTTTATCGGAGGCTGATTCCATCGAGGGCACCACCTCGGTTTATCCAAGGTGTTCCCGTTGGTATCACTCTGACGGCCATAGACGTGTTTATTCGTCTCCCCTAAGTCGATCCGGCCATGCATCGAAGTGGATTGGGATCTTGATAATGTGGTGCCCTATTTTGCTCATAGGGCCTAAGCATACTGGCGCTTATTTCCGGGCAAAGAGGATCCTGTTTTACAAGGTCTCATCCTGGATGCACCGATCGCATCGGGAATGGAAACGGTTCATCAATAACCGTGCCATTTGACTGTAGATTTTGAGGTGTTTACTGATGAGGAGGCCATCCTTATTCTTGCTATCTCTACCCTATAGGTGAGTGTCGACTAGGGAGTCATAATCCATAACGAAGCCGTCAATTATGCGAGGATAATGGATCCTGCCCACGCAATACCTTTCGCTTGGTTGATCTCAAATCCCGGTACCAGCAGCTATGGAATGCCAGTTAGTCCTGCAGATGTGTATCTTAGCGCAAAATAGCTCTTGTTTCAGTATTTTCTTTTGTTTGCATTTTGTAACACCTTCTGGTTTTATGAATGACCTTGTTCCTTTTTTGTCTGTTCCCTCTTTCTCTGAGTGAGTCATGCAGACTCAATAAAATTACACTGAGTCTGACTTGCGGTACTCAACGCGTCCGTCTTGTAGACTTAATAGAATTACACCGGTCCGACCTGCAGAACTCAGCGGGTCCGTCCTGCGGACTAGATATAATTACACTGTTCCGACATACGGAACTTGGCGGGTATAGACTAGATAAAATTACACTAGCACGACCTAGGAAACTCAGCGGATTTGTCCTACAGACTAGATACAATTACACTGGTCCAACCTACAGAACTCAGCAGGTCCATCCAGCGGACTAGATACAATTACACTGGTCCGACCTGCAGAACTCAGCGGGTCCATCATGCGGAGCAGATACAATTACACTGGTCTGACCTATGGAACGTAGTGGGTGCGTCCTGCGGACTAAATACTTACAATTACACTGATCCGACCTGCAGAACGCAGCGGGTCCGTCCTACGGACTAGATACAATTACACTGGTCCGACCTGCAGAACTCAGCGGGTCCATCGTGCGGACTAGATACAATTACAATGGTCCGACCTGCGGAACACAGCGAGGTTTGTCCCGTGGACTAGATACTATTACACTGGTCGGAACTGTGGAACTTAGCGGGTCCGTCCTGTTGACTAGACACAATTACACTTGTCCGATCTGGGAAACTCAGCGGGTCCGTCCTGCGGACTATAAAGTTTAACCTGTGCAAACTTCACTTGTATAATCATTCATATCATGCACCAGAGATAAAGCAAAAAAGTAGAATGCATGAAATAAAGCACCCGCTAAGTGCAAAATTAGATCATCCAAAATAACAAAGTGTAAGAAACCAATAACAATAAAAGTATTAAAAAGAGCAAGGAACACTGAATAGATCAATAATGCTTGTAGCTCGTCTTGGGCTGTGCCAACTTGACCCCTTTCCTATTGATCATCGCTGTGTAGCAACTCTTAGCTGCTTCAACATCTCCCTTTTTTTCCACTGATCCATCTGCAGTGGGGAACTTTAGACTGATATGGGTAGGCGAGATGACCGCTCGGAGCTCGATCAACGCCAGTCTTCCCATGATGAAGTTATATTATGAAGTGGATTTTACTACTACATAATTCACCATCAAGGTATTGCTTCTCGACTCCCTTTCAAATGTCATGGCCAGCTTGATCATTCCCAATGGATGGATTGGTGGTCCTTCAAACCCGAATAGAGGCACCAACACGGGGGTGAATTTGGAATCTTTTAGCTTCATAGATTAGAAGGCAGAATGATATTGGATTTTAACAGCACTCCCAATATCAACACATATGCTTTGCACCAAGTTCTTGTGAACTAAAGCTTTAATGACCAGACCCTCGTAGTTAGTTACCATGGGTAGTGGGTCCTTAGGTCCGTATATCATGGATTTTCCGACATGTCCATTCAGCACTTTCAAACTGACGCTAGGTCCACCTAACATGGTGTTGATAGTATTGATCGGACGATTGTCTATTTGCCGATCAGCGTCTGTAGTTCTGTCCTTTCTCCTCTGAGGCTCATCCTACCGATCCCGGTTGTGCCTTTATGTTCTCCTCCTGAAATCTCTTCGACCTCGGGGGTCGGAATCCTGAGATCGGTCTACGACCTAATCCAAGTTTCCTTCCATTATTGCTATTAGATATTTGCATTCCTCTGAATCATGGCCCACATCCTTGTGATAGGCACTAAACTTAATATGCTCCCAACTTTCTGGAGGACCTCTCATCGGAGGTGGCGTCCAAGCCAACCTTATCCTTTCCATATTGCCAAGACACTTCACCAAAAAAAGCCTTTAAGGGCGTTTCAAAACGCCCTATATAAGCAACTATCGGGGCGTTTTCAATCTAGGGGCGTTTCCATGGAACGCCCTTTCTATCGACGTCGCAATAGACAAAAACGCACTGACACAACCCTGATGGGGCATTTGGAACGCCTTAACACAACCTTGATTGGTCGTTTGGAACGCCGTAACACAACCTGATTGGGCATTTGGAAACGCCCTGAATAAGTGGTATTGATGCAAGTTCAAGAGCCCTTATTGAGTCCAAATGAGGCGGTTTAAAATGTCATAACATATTAATAATGTAACGGTCAACCGAAACTTATTAGGGCGTTCCAAAACGCCTCATAAGGAATTCTTAATATAAAAAAAAAATTAATACATTCTTATCTCTCTCTCTATATACACACTCTAATCATATTTTAGACTACAATAAACACACCTCACAAAGTTTCATTACGGAGAACAATATAACAATAATTATCACACTAAAATACTTAACAAAATTTGAACATATATTCATTAATAAGAAAATTTCAAACATATCTATATCCCTTGAATCTGCACCTGCTTCTTCATCACGTAACATGGAACATATATAAAAGAACCAAGTGTATCCCGTGAAAGCAATGTACAGAATTTGATTAGCTTAGTTAAACATCCATGTCCAATAATAAGATCAAATCCCCAATATTTAAACACAAAAAAACACAAGTAACTGTAATATGATAAAAAAAAATAAAACTCATACTAATATTAGTTAAGAAATACCAATAGCCCCCGCCAAAAAATGCGCCTAGTGGCCACCAAGGTTTGGATACGACATCTCAATCCATTTTTTTGGGGACTCCAAAATAAGTAGCTCTACTAGCAAGAGACCATGTAACCCCTGGTGTAATACCTCCGAAGAAGCCGGTAAAAAAATAACAAAAAATACATGAATTAAGCTTTCTTATTTACAAATTTCTACTTTATTTCATGTGATAGATTTATTGGAAGAAATTTTTCAGGTTGCGCACATATTATCAACCAGAAGGATATTCTAGACTTGATCTAAAAAAGACAAAGGCATGATCAGAATCAGACTTTGCCTACAAATGGGCAGCATGCATATTGGACTGAATGCAAACAGATGGCAGACCAAACAAAACAGGCATATAAAACAAACTCTAAACTGAACACATTAGCAAATGCAGACGCCTATTAACTAGCAAGATCAACTGATCAACTTATCAACATGGATAGACTAAACAGAATGCATGGATCAAGTACCAAACCAGAAATGAGACACCAGATTGTACAACAAGCCTTGAACAGACCTGAACTGGACACTAAATAGGCAGACTCAAACAAAGCAAGCAAGACTTCAATCCAAGCATACGAGGGCTCACAATCAAGACTCTAGTACCATACACTTAATAGACATTAAAGATTGATCCAGAATGACTGCAATTTTCCACAATTTTCCAGGTGACAACATTTGGTCACACACCATTTTACCACAATGACTGCAAACCCAGACAGAATAAATTTTGGGTTAAAATCGTGGAGCAGCAATTACGATTTCCCGTTAAGGAAAAGATTTTGAAACCTCGGAGAAAGAAAAAATGTTTTGGGATTTGAAGCTTGAAATGACTTTTGGATTTAGGCAAACTTTAGAGAGGTATTTTTACGTTTGAAATTTGGGAGGTTTCAGGGGAGTGATCGTATTTTAATTCAGTCAAAATTTTAGAGGGAAAAGTTCCCGCAAATAATATTTAGCCAAAACATTTTGCACACACTGCAATCATTTAGGCACATTTTGCGACTTGAAATGTAAATCCTGAGTGTAATTCTAAATAAAGAAAATTAGTAGCGTACCAAAAGGGTGGGTTGATTCTAGTTCTAGCAGCATTTCACCAACATCGTTATCCGGTAAGAATTGGCCATTCACGATCCACCCACAATTGTTAGTTTGACATGGCATACTATAAACATTAATCACAAGATTCACTGCATGTCCAAATGCAAAAAATATATATCAATGAATTAGCAATGCACTTACTTGCAACGATTACTAGCACAGGATTCAGAGCCTTTGGTCCGTTCCTTATACCCCTGGAACACTTGCAATTGGACAGGCATTCAGGAAAGTTACATCCCAACAATTCTCCAACCAAAAAAAGATTATCAGAAGAAAAATTTGACGCTTGATAGTCACTCAAAAACTCACCAATGACTGTTAGATCACACTCAGATTAAGCTTAATTGCACATACCCTCAATCAAAAGCTCCTACATAAATAACAGCACAATCCAATACAATTAGTTAATTGTTAAAAAATAGCTAAACAATCATTTTCCAACGAATAAATTGCAAAAAAGTTGAAAATAACTTGTAGATTAAACAATAACTGAACCACCTTCCCTAATGCAGCATATGAAGATTGAAGATCCTCGTTTCCCGATTACACACCCCATTTTCCCAAGAGGAACAGCAAGAACAGACAATATTTCTTCTTCTAGAGTATTTCCGTTTGGAATTAGATAATCTGGAACTGGAGGAAGAGGAGGCCACTCTGCATAATTGTTCACATTGACCTCAGATCAGACCTCTTCCCCGGTGGCAATGAGCTCAGATCAGACCTCTTCCCTATTTCTTGGTACCATAACTGTAACGCCCCGTTCCCGGACACAGAGTCCTTATCTGGAAATCGAAACGTTCGGCACGCATAATATTAAATAAATAATATTACACGTTGTTCACGGATTTATCTAATGGAAAAAAAAAAAATTATAAATCCGGTATTCCCCAAGTGTAGGGATCGTAGTATAGCGATTAATACCGGAGTCGATGTCAGGGAATCGAGGTATCTAGTTCATATTAATTCTTCTAACTCTAAACAAAAACAAAAACATAAAGATAAACTGGACAGAGGATTGTCAGTCCAAAGCCAGGAAAACATCGTTGCGAAAACGAAATCTAAACTATAAACTAGGAAACAAAAACAACGATAAAAACGATTATCATGGTGATTAAACAATCGAACAAGTTGTTATCCACCGATCCCGCAACCCTCAATTTCCTTTCTTAAGTTATCTTGTGATGATTTAACAAAAATCGTGGTTCACCTATCAAAGGTATGAATTTCTACTCTCATAGATAACTCTCCTATCAATCTCTCATCTCTCGATCTATAAGATTGACGCTATCAAAACAAGGTGTAAGATCTCTCAATCTAGCAACCTAGAAATTCAACCTATCAACTCTCGTTATGTCAAGATTAAAAATCCAGTCTTTCCTATGGTGATCTAAGGTTTACACCGAATCTCGTCATACGGTAAACATCAATAAGCAATACATCTCTCGATATCGATTGCATAAACAATAAGCATATAGAAAAGATAACAACTTTAATCAAAAATCACAAAAAAAACTTAAGATTGAAAAGAAAGAACCTGATGAAACGAATTTAAATAACTTGAACAAATCGTCTAGCCTCCAAATCATCCAGCACAAAGAAAAGCAAAACGGAATAAAACGGAAAAGAAACGACCACCCTCGGCCGGCCAAGCACCAAGGCTCAGCCGGCCGAGGTTACTTGGCTTGAAACTAGGGTTTTCTCAATGCGGCTGTGTAACAATATATGTCCTAGGGTTGAAAATAGCGCTGGTATTTATAGAAAATAAAGTCGGCTGCTCTAAGTCGGTTATCTGGACGCCCGTTTAGTCTGGTGAACGCCCGTCCAGGAATCTGCTGAACTCACTGAATCGATTTTTATCTCTTGGACGCTCGTTCGAAAGGTCTGGATGCCAGTTCATCAAATTTCTAAAGACTATGTACTGATTTTCTTCTTCTGGACGCCCGTTTATTCTTCAGACGCCCGTCCAGTCTAGACGCCAGTTCATGCTTTTGGACGCCAGTCCAGGATCGACTTAATCTTGATTTTTCCATACTTATCTCTTCTTCTTCGATCCAAATCATCATTATCTCTTCTATCATTAATGTAATTCGACTCTTATCTCTTTTTGATCATCATTTGAGCATCAAACACGTACCTATAACACATTAAAACATCGCAAAACGTAATATCATCCAAATAATCATAAAATCAGAATTAAAACACCAAAATTAACCTATTTTGCGAATAATTCATTAAAAACCTCATTTACTCAATAATTCCATTAAACACTCATTTTTAATGCAAATTATACAAATATGAGGGAATATATCAATATAAATCGTATAAATTCACCCTGAACAACTCCCCCACACTTAGCTTTTGCTCGTCCCGAGCAAAACAAAACAAAAATTAGGGCTCGAAACGAAAACAGACATCTCAGACAATATAGCATAGATCCAATAAATCAGAAGTTCAGCACTGTGTGTGCATAGCCATAGAAAACTTCCATTAAATCCAAACTTGAGAAACTCAAAGCAAAACTAGCTAATACCCCCTCGTAGACTAGCAATAAATGACACTCATAAAATGTACCCTACAAACGTAAAATATCCCGAAAAGAATGATCGAATATATTTAGGGCCTTTCTGAAATACTCAGAGGATAATCCCTACATCATATCTATCAGTTTCTACTGGGGATAAGGTAGACGATAACTTAGTCTCTCATTCATTTCATAACAATTTATTAGTTGATTTAATTAACTTCACTTTTAAACACACATCAGAATGAGCTCTTGCCCTCATAGCAGAATAGGATATTCGAGATAACCCTACCTTACTCCAATCATAAGGCAGCTTTTTCTGACTGTCGTGAGCTTTTGGTCATCATAGTGGTATAGGACATACGTGGTATACCCTATCGCACTCAAATCATCGACCAGCTTTCGACACACCCAATTAATTCATTATTAACTCAACTTTTGCATTTGACAATAAGTTATGTGTTACTTATCACATTCAAACCTTAGATATTCACAGTATAACATACTTCGGATCTAAATACAAACTATCATAAATCTCAAGATATATACGTAGCACTAAGCACATGACTTATAAGAAAATCAGAAATCACTCGTCAAAAGGGGTATAACTTTATAAATTAGCTCATCGTTCACTATGGCTCGTGAAAAGTAGATCTCAGGTGAAACAACTAACTTATCAAACATATGATATATAGTTTCAATGACTATAAAAATAACGAACATTGAATTGAATTGCCTACTCGGGACAAAACAAAAACAAAAATGTCGAAATTTTTTGAAAATTCTAGCTCATTTTGCATAGGCTCGTAACGAATTAAGCAAATGTATAGATACATATCAAATCATTCCCCTCCCCCACACTTAAATATCAACATGTCCTCATGTTGTGCAGAATTAAAGAAAAGATAAAGGACTTAGCTGATTGTAGTTCGAAGGTGGCAATTCTGAAGGTGGTCTAGATCCAGATCCAGAAATGCTTGAAGAAATCAGTAGACTGTGGACCATCCACCGGAAAACTGACATCATCTAAAAGCTCACAAGTGCTATAGCAAATATCCTGCATACATGAAAAACAACACAAAACGTACCTCGGGGGATAAGGAGATATAACATGGCAAAATAAAGATAAAGAGAAGGAGAAGGTGAAATCGAATCAACTGACAAGGCAGAGTCAACAATTACCTGAAGTAGACTTAAACGAAACAAATAAATCAAAGAAAAGAAAAAAAAACGAAAGTAACCAAAACAGAAATGGATATCTAGGATGCCTCCTAGTGGCGCTTTTGGTTAATTTCGTTAGCTCGACACTGTTTTGGCTCAGCCTGGATCAGGCCATTTGACTTTTCTGCCAGCCACTACCTCATCGAAACTTTGGTTAGCAGTTCGGCTGCAGAAACAACACCTAACACATGGGGTTAATTCTTTAATAGCTTCTCATACACGTTTAAACTTCCCCATGGTTGACTTCTTTTTTTCTGATTCTTCTGATGACGTTTCAGCTTACGCTCCCTCTCAAACTCTTCTATATCCCAACTACCTGCTAGAACTTCTTCAGATCAACCACTACCGTCATCCTCTGAAAACAGGTTGGGTGAAAACTCATCAAATTCTTCGACTTCTTTAGGACCACACCCGAGGATATCGAGGAAACGAACAATCAAAGGCTTTTCATTGGGTTCACCAATGTAGTGCTTACACCTTTGACCATTTACTCGAAACGGTTGGTCACCGTAACCGCGTAGTTCTAGAACGCCTCCAGGAATAATTTGGAGAATCTCAAAGGGACCGGACCATCGTGTCCTTAACTTGCCAGGAAACAAATGTAACCTGGAATTATACAAAAGAACTCGTTCCCCGACTTGGAATTCTCGCTTCTTAATCTTGGCATCATGGAGGAGTTTCATCTTATCTTTGCTGATCCTGGCGCTTTCGTAGGCCTGGAGTCTGAATTCGTCCAACTCATGCAACCGTTGCGCCGATGCTTACCACAAGATTGGGAATCAAAGTTCAGAAACTTTGTAGCCCAATAAGCTCTATGCTCTAACTTGACTGCGATGACATAGCTTACCATAAACCATTTGATATGGAGATGTACCC
The DNA here is from genome assembly GCA_036785695.1 of Gentiana straminea. Classification (NCBI taxonomy): domain Eukaryota; kingdom Viridiplantae; phylum Streptophyta; class Magnoliopsida; order Gentianales; family Gentianaceae; genus Gentiana; species Gentiana straminea. Next base: position 2,783,220 of record JAVUPR010000224.1, on the reverse strand, counting down.
ATAGGAGTCTTATAGGCGGTCCCGTATGCCCATAGTACATCATCCAATTTCAAACTCCGCTTTTTCTATGACTCGCCGACCGTTTTTTCCAGGATTTTCTTAATGCTTTGGTTGCTCCGTTCAAACCGACCACTCGTCATAGGATGATATGGTGTGCCGCTTATGACGAACACCATACTTTTTAAGCACTTTTTCTAAGGGTCGGTTGCAAAAGTGCGTTCCTTCATCGCTGATCAAGGCTCGAGGACATCCAAATCTCACGAAAATATTTTTCTTTCAGAACTTCATGACCGTCTTATGATCATTGTGAGTCGTGGCCTGAGCCTCCACCCATTTGGACACGTAATCTACACAGAGTAAGATGTATTTGTTACCACAAGATGATGGGAATGGTCCCATAAAATCGATGCCCCATACATCAAAGACTTCGCATTCTAAGATGGGTGTCAAAGGCATGTCAAAACGCCTTGTCAGAGTACCGGTTCTTTGGCATCTATCACACGCTTTACAGAAGGCTTCTGTATCTTTAAAGATCGTAGGCCAATAGAAACCGGATTGGAAGATCTTAGCAACGGTTTTCCAAGGACCAAAGTGACCTCCAAAGGGGTCCACCGTGGCACCGCTCAATAATATCGCGCCGCTCGTTCTCCGGAACACATCTTCTAAGCGCACCATCTTTACGGATCTTAAACAGATAAGGTTCATCCCGCACGAAAGATTTCAAATCGAGAAGAACTTTTTCTTCTCCCGATAGGACAATTCTTGGATCAAGATATCGGGAATGAAGGTAATTGACAATGGAAGAATACCATGGAACATCTGGAGCGCAGCCATCGATAAGCATAATGTTTTCTAGAGGAAAGTAAAGATCTATATCATCTGGATTATCCTTTTCCTCACTTAACATTCTCGAAACATGATCCGCCACTACGTTTTCACTGCCCTTTTTGTCTTTAATTTGAAAGTCAAACTCTTGTAGGGTCAGTATCCAACGCAGTAGGCGCGGTTTGGCCTCTTTCTTCGTCATCGATATCGCAAAGCGCGTGATCAGTCCACACAATCACTTGAGCACCTAACAAGTAACTACGAAACTTGTCCATAGCGAAAACTACAGCCAATAATTCTTTTTCAGTTGTAGTGTAGTTTACTTGAGAAGGATTCAATGTGTGACTGGCGTAATAGATTGGCTGGAATTTCCCTTTGATTCTTTGTCCTAAAATAGCACCAACTGCATAGTTTGATGCTTCGCACATAAGCTCGAAAGGTAGATTCCAGTCAGGCGATATAAGAATTGGAGCAGAGATTAAACGGTTTTTAAGCTCCTCAAACGCCTGCTTGCAGTTTTCATCAAAATGCAACTCAACGTCTTCCTTAAGTAAAGTAGACAGGGGCTTGGCTATCTTGGAGAAGTCTTGAATGAATCTTCTGTAGAAATGTCCAAGAAAGTCTCTCACTTCACGCACATTCTTCGGATAACTCATCTTCTCGATAGCGTCTACTTTGGCTCTGTCTACCTCAATACCCTTGGCGGAGATCTTGTGGCCAAGAACTATTCCCTCATCTACCATGAAATGTCACTTTTCCCAATTTTGCACTAAGTTCTTTTCCACACATCTGGATAACACTTGATCTAGGTTGTCAAGACAGTCGTCGAAGGACTGACCAAAGACCGAAAAATCGTCCATAAAGATTTCCATGCACTTTTCTACTAGCCCGTCAAAGATAGCCAGCATACATCTTTGAAATGCAGCTGGGGCATTGCAGAGACCAAATGGCATTCGCCTGTAAGCGAATGTACCATAAGGGTAGGTGAAAGTGGTATTTTCTTGGTCAGTTGGATCAATGGGTATCTGAAAGTATCCTGAATATCCATCCAGGAAGCAGTAGAATGCGTGCCCTGCCAGACGCTCAAGCATCTGGTCAATGAATGGAAGGGGAAAGTGATCTTTCATGGTTACTTCATTGAGCTTTCTATAATCGATACAGACTCTGTAACCAGTGACAAGTCTCAACGCTATTTCTTCTCCCTTCTCATTCTTCTCAATCATAATTCCACCTTTCTTGGGAACAACTTGAGTCGGGGAAACCCATTCACTATCAGCGATGGAATAAATGATTCCCATGTCCAGAAGTTTGATGATTTCTTTCTTAACTACTTCTTGCATATGAGGGTTGAGCCTCCTCTGGGGCTGTCTAACACATTTCGCACCCTCATTTGTCTTGATCTTGTGCATACAGATGTCCGGAGATATCCCTCTGATATCTCCTACTTGCCATCCAAAGGCTTTTTCATTTTTCTTCAAGACGTTGATTAATCTCAGTTCCTCTAAACAAGACAACTTGCCAGATATAATTAAAGGAAGCTTGTCACCTTCTCTTAGAAACACATACTTCAGATGTTTAGGCTATGGCTTCAACACCAAATCTGCAGGGGGGGTCTTCCAAACTTGACTTAAGATCTCCACTTTTCAACTCAACATCAATGAGCTTACTTAGTGGTCCCACTGCCAAAGCTTCTCCTTTCAACAACTCATCCTTAAATTCAGATTCTAACTGTTCTAGACTTACCACACCATGATTATTCAAATTATCAACCAATCGCTCAAATTCAGTTGCGACAGCCATGACTTGCTTTTCCATGTGGTCATTGAAGTCATCAGACATATCCTCAATGGAAAAACCGGTTGGAGGACCAGAGGGTACTTGAATGGATCTGGAGACATTATAGCTTACTTCTTGATCACCAACTCGTATCGTCACTCACCCACCATCGCAAATAATGAGGGCTCTAGTCGTAGACGTAAAAGGTCTTCCAAGTATCGTGGGGACATTTTCATCCTTTTCAATGTGTAGGACGTACCACCAACGGGAAAGGTAAATCTATCAATTTGAACTAGTACGTCTTTTAAGATTCCCCCGCTTTCTTAGAAGATCTATCGGCGAATTGCAAATTCATGGTAGTGGGTTCTAGAAGATCAATTAAACCCAGCTTGTTTGCACACGTACAATGGCATGAGGCTTATAGATGCACCCAGTGTCACACAAAGAGTTAGGGAAGACCAGCCTCCCATTAACACCGTAAGCACGAACTTTCCAGGGTCACGTCTCTTGGTTGGTAAGTCTTCATAATTGATCATTGAACAATCCTCACCAATCAGCCTTTCCATGTCTGACAACTTCCTTTTTGAAGAAACGACATCCTTGATGAATTTTGTATACTTAGGCATTTCAACCAAGACCTCTGATAATGGAAGATTTACCTGAGTATTTTTCAAGAGATTCAGCACCTTTTCATACTTCTTATCTTCACTCAAAGGGATGTTGCTCTTTCTTGGTGGAAATGTAAGCTTTTTCAGATCAATCTCAGAAAAGACTTTCTTCGAAGATGCACTGACAGCTTTGTCTTCCAGATCCTTCCACCGAACAGCTTTTTCAATCTTTTTATTAGTCAGGGGATCAGCCTCCTGACTTCCACTTGATTCTTCACTCCTCAGGGGATCAGCCACCTAAGGACTTCTAGCTTTTTCACCTCTCAGGGGATCAGCCACCTGAGTTTTCTCTTGCAACAGAGGGGGGTGTAGGTGCTCAGCTTCCCCTCCCGCCTTATCAATGGCAGGGAGGGGCTAGTGGTTTTCCTGGTGGGAAGGACCACTAACTTGAGTACCGCTTCTTAAATTCATTGCACTGGCCTCCTCTCTACCGTATGGAATTGATGGTACGAGGTCGGACATTGGCCATTGTTCAAATCGGTTTGAGCAACTTGACCGCCCTTTGGATTTTTCTCAGTGAAACTGGGCTGTTGCCCTGGGGGTCTTGAAGCTAACTGCTCAGCCAGTTGCCCAATTTGTCTCTCAACGTTCTTATTTGTACTCATCGGGAGTTGGATACTTTAATTTTGCTCCTCCAATTTAGCTTCAAGATTGTTAGGTTGGGAGGGACCTTGAGAGTTTTGAAAATTTTGAGAATAGGGCTGGCTGGGCCGACTTTGGACAGCAGGATTAGAATTTGCGGGCCAATTCTGATTGAACCTTTGATTAGAATTGGAAAATTTATTATTTTGGTTCTGAGGAAAACCAGGGTTTCGATTTTGATTCTGTTTGAAATTAGAATTCGGATTGAAACTTGAAGATTGATTGAACCCTTGGTTTTGGAGATTATTCTGGCCAGAAAATTGATTAAACCTTTGATTGTTCTGGCCATAGAATGCATTTACTTTAGCATTCTCTCCGTTCATAGGACAGAATCTAGATGTGTGCCCCATATTGTCACAGTTTTGACATGTGACCTAATGATACTGTCCATAATTATGAACATCATTCACTTGATAAGGTGCAGGGGGATTGAATTGACACTGGCCAATCATATGGCCAGTCTGACAGCAGCTCTCACAATACAGAACCTGAGGGTTCTGTGGAAAGGAAGAAGTTTGATTCATCTGATTTGAAACTTGAGAAGTTGCCATCTCGCTTCGCGCATGGCGATCAAACTCGCATGTTTACCTCCTCGACCTTGGGAGCCGGAGGAGGTGCTTGAATTTCTTGATAAGAGGGGGCGTAGTTATATTTGGCAATGTCCTCGAACAAAGGCCCACCCCTCATCGTGCGTTTTCTTCAAAAACACCCCACCGTATGAACTATTGACCATGCCTTTTGTAAGCTCGGTCAATCCACTAAAGAAAGTGTTGACTTGCCTTTCCAAAGGGCAAGCCATGGTGGGGACACTTTCTAAGCAGAGACTTGAATCTTTTCTAACACTCGAAAAATGATTCATTCTCTTTCTGGTAGAAAGTGAATATCTCATTTAAACATTGGGCCGTTTTTTAAGGTGGGAAGTATTGACTCAAGAACTCTTTTTCGAGTTCAGCCCAAGTATTTATAGATTCGGTAGGGAGAGAGCTATACCACTCCTTAGCTTCTCCCTTCAATGAAAAAGGAAAGAGTTTCAGTTTAATGGCGTCCTCACTTACTCCTTGGATGCGTGTGGTGCCGCATATCTCCAAGAATGTATGCAAGTGAGTGTGTGGATTTTCGATCGAAACCCGTGGAAAATTGATGCATGCCGCATCATCCGAATGAGGCCAGGCTTTAGCTCGAAGGTCCGAGCATTAATGTCCGGTAGGATGATAGCCGGGTTGATCGTGATCGCGCTGTGCATGGCATAGTCCGCCAACGTACGTCTATCATTAGCGCCCATTATTACAAAATCCGTGATTTCCTCAGCTAACTGATCCTCAAGATCTTGCTCGGCTCTGTCAGAACCGCAGAACGGAAAATCTGCCAGAACTGCAGAACGGAAAATCCGCCTGTTTAGCCGGACTACGGTTCGCTCGGGGTCAGGGGTATATAGCAATGGCCTCTTTTGACTTCGAGTTTGCATAAACCGAACCAAAATCAGGTGGTTGAAACCTAAAAACTAAGAATTAAAGCCTAAGAAAAGAAAAAGAAATAAAATTAGTTAAGACAGGGGAACAGACGGACGTCTAGAAAACTGGACGGGCGTCTGCCTATAAATTAAGCTAGACGGGCGTCTGGAAGTCCAAACGCTCGTATGATAAGCTGAAGAACTGGACGGACGTCCAAATTGGATGGACGCTCGTCCGACAAGTTAAAAATGATTCAGAGTCGAGAAATTTAGAACAGACGGGCGTCCACTGGTCTAGACGCCCGTTTGGAAGAAGAAAAACGAAGCAGGAACAGAGAAAAACAGCAGGAAAAAGATGGGGAGAAAAAACAGAAAGACAGAAAACAGATAGAAAGAAAGTCTAATCCTAAGGGGATTGGAGAACTATAAAAGAAAAACTACGAAAACCCTAATAACCTAAACTATAACTAACTAAAAAAAAAGATTAAAAACAAGGAAAATAAAAAACTAAAGCAACCGTCCGGCTCCCCGGCAACGGCGCCAAAAACTTGTTCACGGATTTATCTAATGGAAAATAAACAAGTAATAAAATTTATAAATCCGGTATTCCCCAAGTGTAGGGATCGTAGTATAGCGATTAATACCGGAGTCGATCTTAGGGAATCGAGGTATCTAGTTCATATTAATTCTTTTAACTCTAAACAAAAACAAAAACAGAAAGATAAACTGGACAGAGGATTGTCAGTCCAAAGCCAGGAAAACATCGTTGCGAAAACGAAATCTAAACTATAAACTAGGAAACAAAAACAACAATAAAAACGATGATCATAGTGATTAAACAATCGAACAAGTTGTTATCCACCGATCCCGCAACCCTCAATTTCCTTTCTTAAGTTATCTTGTGATGATTTAACAAAAATCGTGGTTCACCTATGAAAGGTATGAATTTCTACTCTCGTAGATAACTCTCCTATCAATCTTTCATCTCTCGATCTATAAGATTGACGCTATCAAAACAAGGTGTAAGATCTCTCAATCTAGCAACCTAGAAATTCAACCTATCAACTCTCGTTATGTCAAGATTAAAAATCTAGTCTTTCCTATGGTGATCTAAGGTTTACACCGACTCTCGTCATACGGTAAACATCAATAAGCAATACATCTCTCGATATCGATTGCATAAACAATAAGCATATAGAAAAGATAACAACTTTAATCAAAAATCACAAAACAAACTTAAGATTGAAAAGAAAGAACCTGATGAAACGAATTTAAATAACTTGAACAAATCGTCTAGCCTCCAAATCATCCAGCACAAAGAAAAGCAAAACGGAATAAAACGGAAAAAAAACGACCACCCTCGGCCGGCCAAGCACCAAGGCTCAGCCGGCCGAGGTTACTTGGCTTGAAACTAGGGTTTTCTCAATGCGGCTGTGTAATAATATATGTCCTAGGGTTGAAAATAGCGCTGGTATTTATAGAAAATAAAGTCGGCTGCTCTAAGTCGGTTATCTGGACGCCCGTTAAGTCTGGTGAACGCCCGTCTAGGAATCTGCTGAACTCTCTGAATCGATTTTTATCTCTTGGACGCTCGTTCGAAAGGTCTGGACGCCAGTTCATCAAATTTGTAAAGACTATGTACAGATTTTCTTCTTCTAGACGCCCGTTTATTCTTCAGACGCCCGTCCAGCCTGGACGCCAGTTCAAGCTTCTGGACGCCAGTCCAGGATCGACTTAATCTTGATTTTTCCATACTTATCTCTTCTTCTTCGATCCAAATCATCATTATCTCTTCTATCATTAATGTAATTCGACTCTTATCTCTTTTTGATCATCATTTGAGCATCAAACACGTACCTATAACACATTAAAACATCGCAAAACGTAATATCATCCAAATAATCATAAAATCAGAATTAAAACACCAAAATTAACCTATTTTGCGAATAACTCATTAAAAACCTCATTTACTCAATAATTCCATTAAACTCTCGTTTCTAATGCAAATTATACAAATATGAGGGAAATTATCATAAAATATATCAATATAAATCGTATAAATTCACCCTTAACACACGTAAGCCTCTACTACGTCATATCAAATAAAAGCAAACGGAAGCTAAAAAGACTCGGGTAATTTTTTTCAAACATCTCAGAATAGAAGTTCAGGAACTAGAGAAGGAAATGTAAAGTTATTACATCCGAACCAAAACCAACGAATCCAAAGTTGTACGAATTCCAAAGTACTAAAAGTAAACTACTAGTTCCAATAACCCAAATCTATGAAATAAACGTAAATAAACAAATAATAAACAAGTTCTTCAAGTCCGGCGTCCTCAAACGTCGTCATTAAAGTCCTCCTCGAACTCATCATTTACCTGTTCGTGTTCTCTCCCCCAAACACATAATTAAACAAGCATTTGAGGTAAGTACAATGTATAAAGTAAGAAGTAAAAGCTACAATATAATTAAGGTTTATTATTAAAAGATTTGCCTTACTGAGACCGACTCGATCTAGGGTTCACTACATGCCCATCGACACGTCGTGACTATACGTTTCTAATTTAGCTTATCTTTGTTACATCATTACTCAAGGACACAATGCATGGTGAAAATTCCACCACGAGATATACTTGCCAACTACGGTGATTAGCACCGGTAGTCCCGGGATCTCCCCGGTATGCATATACGTTCGATGAATTTCCTCCACTACCCTTCAGCCTTTTGAGCCAGTAGCGTTGTCCACCTTTTATGAACGTATCACATCGCCGATTTGAATCAGTGCCTAACCAAGAATAGATGACGTTTTAGCTTTTACTACACTTATGTAATTATTAATGTGAATTAACTAGTCACCTAAGTGTTTTCAGAATAATACTCACCTTGCCAGCTCTACTCCCTCACTTAGACAACTAGACATCACATCCTATCAATTACACAGACATTGATGAACCCTAGTTCATCAAAGCACAAGCCCTTTCATGCCCTTCCGATGGATCCGAACTTCAACTCTCTTTAAGAGTACATTCGGTGTTTTAACTGAACGAATCAGAAACTCAATCGGGGCTTGTTCATATTTAATTAGTGTTATTTAATCATGAATTAAGGTTTAAAATTCAAGACATAGCTTAAAACAACATTATATAGAAAACTGAGGCAATGCGTGACATTTACTCTGGAATGCGTACGCATTGAACCTGCTGCACTTATTCTAAGCAATCCTGTATTAGGAATGCGTGCGCATTGCTAGCCAATGCGTACGCATCCTGCGCAGAAAAGCCCTAAAATTTGTTTTTCAACCCTTAACGATCTCTACCCGAATCTAAACATCTTGCACATGAATTATAGCAGAAAAACAGTAGAAAAAAATGTCTTTTAAGATCCAAAACAAAACTTAATCCTTAAACATCATCTAAGCTTAAAACTTGATACAATATGCCTCCAAAACATGATCTATTCTACTCTAAACCAGAATTAGATTGTAGGAAGAGCTTCTTACCTTTAGCAAGCTTATTCTAACAGCAAAAACTCAGAAAAACAGCAGCTAAAACCCATCTTTCTCTTATCAAAGCTTCAACTTTCTGCAATCAAAACGTTGCCATCTTCATAACTATTCCGGCGCTCTACTCTGATCTGAAAACCGTTGAGAATCGACTTAGCATTTGATGAAAAATCCCTCAGCCCTAATTCCTTGCCCACACACGCAGAACACAATTTAGGAGTTGGAGAAATCTGATTTCTATTAGGTTATGAGAATTGTGGGTATTTATTTTTCTTAAATAACAAATCCCAAAAAAAAAGATAAAGATCTTATTATCTTCCTTTATCATAAAAATCAGATTTATCAAATAAAAAAAAAGATAAAGATCTTATTATATTCCTTTATCATAAAAAATCAGATTTATCATATCAAAAAAGATAAAGTTCTTATTATCTTCCTTTATCATAAAAAATCAGATTTTCCTCCTTAAATATATACATATATATATCAAAATATATATATATATAATTTAACAAATACTTAAACTCCGAATAAAAGGAACCGAACCCAATATTTCGTTTTTGCAAAATGACACGTCTGCCATTTCCCGAAAATCAGAATATTACATTCTTCCCCCCCCTTAAAGGAGTTTCGTCCTCGAAACTTAGAACATACCTGGTAAGTCCATAAAATCTGGGAACTCGCTGATCTTATAGTCCTCAACTTCCCAAGTAGCTTCATCCGGTGAATGATTGCTCCATTGCACCAGAACTAAAGGAATCAACCATCTCTTAATCATCTTTTCCTTCCGGTCCAAAAGATTATCCTGGAGAACCTCTGGATCAACAGTAGTCACAATATCCGTCTTGGTCAAACACTTCTTTAACATTGAGACATGAAACACGTTGTGGACTCTCGACATCGATTCTGGTAACTTGAGTTTGTTAGCCAAAGGTCCAATTCTTTCAAAAATCTCAAAAGGTCCAACATACCTCGGGCTTAGCTTTACCTTATGTCCAAAACGTTTCACTCCCTTCATTGGTGAAGCTCGTAGATACACTCTTTCACCAACTTCAAACTCAAGAGGTCTCCTTCTAATATCTGCCCAACTCTTCTGTCTATCTTGAGCCGCCTTCAGATTCTTCTTGACCAGCTGAACCCTTTCTTTAGCTTGCTCAACCAATTCCGGCCTGGTTATTTGTCTTTCCCCGACTTCATCCCAAAACAACGGCGTTCTACATCTTCTTCCATACAATGCTTCACACAGTGGCATGCCAATACTTGCATGATAACTGTTGTTGTAAGCAAACTCCGCTACCGGTAGGTAATCATCCCATGATCCACCTAGTTCCAACACACAAGCTCTCAACATATCTTCAAGTATTTGGATGGTTCTCTCAGATTTTCCATCTGTCTGAGGGTGAAAGGCAGTACTCAAATCCAACTTGGTTCCAAAAGCTGCTTGAAAACTTTTCCAAAACCGACTGACGAACCTCGAATCACGATCCAAAACTATTGAGATTGGTACGCCGTGTAACTTCACTATATTATCCAAGTATAGTGTCGTAATTTTCTTCAAGGGCATATCGACCTTATATGGTAAGAAATGAGCGGATTTGGTCAATCTATCCACAATCACCCAAATCGCATCATTACCACCTCTCGTCTTAGGTAAACCGGTGATAAAGTCCATAGTGATCTTATCCCACTTCCATTCCGGGATATCCAATGGCTTAAGCATTCCTCCCGGTCTTTTATGTTCTGCTTTAACCTTCTGGCAAGTATCACACTCTGCAACAAACTTGGCTATCTCCAGTTTCATCGAGGGCCACCAAAACCTTTCCTTCAAGTCTCTGTACATTTTAGTAGCTCCCGGATGAACCGCAAAAGCAATCCTATGTGCCTTGTCCATGACTCTCTGTCTCAAATCACCCATATTAGGTAAACACAAACGATCCTAATACCAAAGATTCCCATTCTTATCTAACACATATCCAACCGTAGGCTTTTCCCTTGCAACTCGCTTCAAGTCAACCAAAACTGGGTCTTCATCTTGCTTTTCCCGAATGTCATCCATCAACTTAGACCTTGCTAACAACGGTGCCACAAACTGTTGGTCTTCAATCTGATCAATGCTTCAGATTCTTAGCTCATCTAACCTTTCTACAACACCTTCAACGCTTGAAACCGCAAACACTGGTTTTCTGCTCAAGGCATCAGCCACTACATTTGCTTTACCCGAAGGATACTGAATCTCCAAGTCATAATCCTTTACGAACTCCAGCCATCTCCTTTGTCTCATATTCAGGTTTTCCTGGGTAAAGAAATACTTCAAACTCTTGTGATCGGTGAAGATCCTGACCTTAACTCCGTACAGGTAGTGCCTCCAAATCTTCAAGGAAAACACAACCGCTGCTAACTCCAAGTCATGGGTTGGGTAATTCTTCTCATGCACATTCAACTGTCGGGATGCATAAGCAATTACCTTCCCTCCCTGCATCAACACACAACCTAAAACTTGTCCCGAAGCATCCGTGTAAACGTCATAATTATCAAAGAACTCCAGAACTGCCAAAACTGGGGCTGTAGTCAACCTCTTCTTCAACGTCTGAAAAGCATCTTCACACTCACTGGTCCACTCAAACTTCACATCCTTTTGAGTGAGCCGGGTAAGTGGTGTAGCTATCTTTGAGAAGTCTTATACAAACTTCCTATAATAGCCAGCCAAACCGAGAAAACTTCTAACCTCTGAAATGGTAATCGGTCTGGACCACTTCTCAACTACTTCAATCTTTGCTGGATCAACCTTAATGCCATCTCCAGAAATGACATGACCCAAGAAACTCACTTGATCCAACCAAAAGTCTCACTTCGAGAACTTAGCATACAACTGGTTCTTCTTTAATGTATCCAGCACTATCCTTAAGTGTTCTTCATGTTCCTTCTCATCCTTAGAGTATAAAAGGATGTCATCTATGAACACTATCACAAACTTATCCAAGTATGGCATGAAAACACGCTGCATTAAATCCATAAATGCAGATGGAGCATTAGTGAGTCCAAAAGGCATAACTAAGAACTCATAATTTTCATACCTCATACTAAACGCCGTCTTCGGTATATCAGCCACCTTGATCTTCAACTGGTGATATCCAGACCTAAGATCAATCTTGGAAAATACTCTCTTTCCTTGAAACTGGTTAAACAAATCATCAATCCTTGGCAAAGGGTACTTATTCTTGATGGTCAGATTGTTTAGCGCTTTGTAATCTATGCACATCCTCATGCTACCATCTTTCTTCTTAAAAAACAACACTGGGGCTCCCCAAGGCGAGGTGCTAGGCTGAATTATGTTCCTCTCAAGCGTATCCTTAAGTTGAGCTTTCAAATCTTTCAATTCAGCCGGTGCCATTCTATAGAGTGCCTTAGCAACTGGTGCCGCTCCTGGCATCAACTTGATCTCAAATTCAGTTTCTCTATCAAGCATGTTTCCCGGTAACTCTTCTGGAAACACCTCTGGGTATTACTTAACTACAGGGGTTTCTTCTAACTTAGGCTTCACTTGTTCCACATCCACTGCGTACAAGAAGAAGCCTTCACAACCCTTCCGACAAGCTCTTATAGCCTTAACTGCTGAAATTATAGGGTGACGCTTCCTACTAGGCTTGTAAATGTTACCTTGATAAGTCTTATCCGATTTCCCGGGTATCTTAAAGGTCACTCTCTTTTCTCTACAATCCAAGTGGACAAAATTCTCGGATAGCCAATCTATTCCAAGAATCACATCAAAATCCGAAAAGTCCAAAACCGTCAAATCACTCATGCAACAATACTTTCCAACTCGAACCTCTACCTGAGGTATCAACTTGGTGACCTTACTCACTTTTCCTAAAGGTGTCGTTATCTCCAAAGTTTTTCTAAAAGGTTCCATTTGTCAGTTAAGCTTCTTAGCTACCTTAGTTGACACAAAGGTGTTAGACACTCCCGTATCAAACAATGCCGTAACTGCTAAGTTTTCTAGAATTATTGTACCTAGGACGTGAATTAATTTATTTAAATACAATACAACATGATTTTAAATCATGCTATAAAGTACTCTAATAAATCAAAATAAACAGGTGTAGAGATATACTACTAGAATTTCTCGGATTTGTGATGGCGGTTTTCGTCGCAAATTCGTCATTAACGCCCGTTTGTGACGAATTTGCGATGAAAAGTATTTCCGTCACGGAACGCCCCGTTGCAAATTTTTGTGTCAATAGTAACCTTGTCACTGCGTTTTATGACAAAATTGTGACGAAAGTCGTACTTCGTGACATGGTTGCGGCAAAAAAATTGGTGATGAAATTGCGACAAAAATTATATTTTGTGACGGATGTATGACAAAATTTTCCGATAAGTTTGTGACGGAGTGTTGTGTCAAAGTTGCTTCATTAAATAGTGACAAATGTGAGACAAAATACTACGACAATTTTGTAACCAAACTTATTGATGAAATAGTGACAACCATATGCTACAAATTTGATATGAATTTAGTGACGAATGTGTATGATAAAATTGTGACAAAATTTTAGTCATTATTATGTGATGAATCCTTGTGACGATTTTGCTACCAAATTTAGCGATTAAATTGTGACATTTAGCCCCTACATAAAATTGCGTCAAATGTATGACCAACATATCAATAGTTGCAAGGACTTTATAACAAAATTTATATTTCATATTTTTAACATATTAATTATTTAAAAAAATTATATTCAATAATATAAATGTTCTATTAAAAAAATGTTTCAATTGCATAAATAATCAAAACACATCCAAGATCATGAAAATGAAGCAAATCATATTATTCATATTCGAGTCAAAAGACATTTCAAAACATGAAATCAATATTATTCATGATTAACGGACAAATTCAAGAGACTAATGGTTTTATCACCGAAAACAACGCAATTTGTGAACGAGCAATCATCTCTAAAAGTGTTGAGTTCTGCATCCCACTCAGATTCTTGACGATCTTGTTAAACATCATGAAGAACTTGTTTAAAATCATGACGATCTCGCTTGCACCGCCATCACAGGTCATTGTGGCCTCTTTCGGCATATCATCTACAATCCAATTCCCCATGTTCCTAAGATATGACACCAGTCACTGCTTCTTTAACCATTTGTTCCCATCATTTAAAATCAAAAGTTCTTTCATTGTCTAAAATAATAGAATTATATAAAATGGTTGAAAACTAGATAATACACCATATATCATAGATAGGAATTTTAAAGTTATAAAACTATTGAAAATTTTATCACCTCAATATGTGTTGCTAGATCATCAATAGGACTCTTATCAATTTTACTCGTATGAGTATATGCGAATACTTCCACTGCACCTCAATATGTGTTGCTAGATCATCAATATGACTCTTATCATTTTTTTGCTCTCACATCCTTTCTGTTCAAAATTATAGAAAGATAAGATTCACTAAATATTTTCATTATCCTAAGTAGAAACATGTCAAAAATGCATACAAGTCAGATTGAAGTCATGTTGATGTAAAAGAAATTATTTGTGGATTAAACACATCCTATTACAAGCTTGAAAGAAACAACGCAACAGCTCCCACTCAAAACCTACATGGAAGGTTAGCAAAAAAACAAGAACAAGCATTATGATAAATAAATTTTTTTATAGACAAAACAATATCATTGAGACAATAAAACATGAGAAAACAGCAAAATGCATACAGGAAACAATAGGCAGCATGGTAAAAACATGTTGTGAATGTGCATATAGAGTTAATCGCCCTTAAAAGTTGTTTCAAAACTTATTAAATTAACCACTTATTCTTTATAAGAAGGGTAGATGGGGCAAAGAAAAAGAAGTGAAGGACACTAACAATACCAAAATGCAATAAAAGATGAGTACATTGCAATAAGCATAACCTTAGAAAGCCTTTGTAATGTAATTTGAGGGCCCTAAATAAAGCTTTGAAGAGCTGCAAAACAAAGCAATGCAACAACAAACTTAAAGAGGGTCTCAAATACATTACCACAATAGTTAACAACGACAAAATTAAAGCAAAGCTATTTTTGAAAAGAAGACTACCACATTTTGATGAGAAAACTATAAAGCCATTCCTTTAACCTTCAACATTAGCACCTAGACTAAGAAACCCGACTCTTCAGATCCTACGAATTGATAAGTGATTAGATTAAGCAAAAGGAAATGCAAAACTAAAAATCAAAGGTCTAGACAATACCTCAAATGAAAGTGGAGAGTTTTGATCCTCTTTATTGTGTATAAAATCAAGAAGAACATGCTTCAACTCTTTATATGCTTCCTTCAAACCAAGGAGGAAAATATCTCAGACTAAAAAGCACAAATAAGGAACCCTGCTAAGTGCTAACCATGTCATCCCCCAAATATAAAGTGGAACATTATGTAATGAGGAAGTATATGCAAACATACATGGGCCTTAGAATGAGAAACAATGTCAGGGCTTCCACTTTGAGCAAACTATGACACTGCATTCGCAGCTATATTAGCAGTCAAAATTTAGTCTCAATAGGTAACAAACACCATTAGTACGGGGAGAAGTCATGATTATGCTTTTTTACAAAACACAATATTTACAGAGGCCAGTATTTGCAATAATTTGCTCACTATAACATCTGGAAAGTGAATTATTTATCCTTTAGTATTGTATAAAAGGAATTACATCTCTCTGTAATGATGCCAGCAATTAGCTGATTGTTTCCTGACGTCTGAACTAAAGCATCAAATCATCCGAAAGTCTCAATTGCAACAACAGATTTGAATCATTGGAAATACCGCATCATCTCCGATCCAATTGTCTCAATCGCTACAACAAATTCAAATCATATAAATATCTCAATCACTACAACAGATTCAAAACATATAAATGTCCCAGTTGATACTAATAGATTCGAGATATAAAATCGGGAAGGGAGCTGAGCAACTACAAGATCGATGAGGGAAGGCTGAAGGCGGAGATGAGGGAAGGCTGAAGGCGGAGATGAACGAGGGATTTTTACCTAGAGCAAAATAGGCGTTCTCTATAAAATAATTAAAACCCCTTCAAAAAAAAATGTTTAAAACAAATTACATATACATACATACGTATAATATTATGTATATATATATATATATATATATATATATATATATATATATATATATATATACATATGTATATTATTATATTTTTCGAGAATCATGTATATGTATTTTATTGTGTGCTATAGTTTTATTGTATTACTTTATCTATGTACATCTGTCATATATATATAGTAGAATATTTTATTTATATGTATTGTAGTATATATACTTTTGATATACATGTCCTAATGACATTAACGGAATATCGTCGGTGATTTAAGCGGGTAATTGAGCTTTTTTGGGAGTAATCCAACTACATAAATGAGAGATTTTAGTGTTTAATTATGACTGTGTTGTTAGACACCGCCACGTAATCATTGTATTGTAAGGGATCAACCTAATTTAACATAGTTCTGAAGATCGAGAATGATTATCCTCTTATTGAACTCCGACGAGGGAGTTATAGCACAAATCACTGTTCTGGGAGGCTGCGTTTGAGGGCGAAAATGATGCCAGATGTGGGGCAGTCATGGCTAAATAAGGTTAACATTACATGATGCGAGTACTCATGGGTTGTGTAAATTAATGGAGATCAATTGTGGAGATCCTGCCTACTAATGCTCGGGACCCGACTTTTAGGGGGTAGGAGTCAACATGTCCTGCTGAGGAGCAAGCTGTAGGGCCGGGTCGGCTCAAAAAGCTATAGGGCCGGTTAGCTGCTTGTTACTCGAGACAAGATTGATAGATCATTGAGTGCGACCTTCCTAAGGCCGCAAATTGATCTTCGAATAGCTAATGACCCAACTATGGGCCTGTACTGAACTGGACCGCTTGACCATTTTGACTCTCTTTTGGCCCAAAATGTCAATGGACTTGTATTGATTTGGCCCTCTTGACTATTTTGACCTGCTTTTGGTCCAAAACATCCAATGCTTATAATCTTTGGCTTATACGCATGTCAATTATTATATATTATATGTATGTATTAGAAATAGTAGAATAAGTACACTATATATACTTATATAATATACGAAGAAGTATTACACTCACACACATTTGCACTGAGTAGGGCTCGAACCCAGTACTAAGAGGTGGTCGTGGGCCTTATTGGCCATTATAATTTGATTTGTTAAACTTTAAATTTTAATTATTCTTTTTTCTACCGAACGATTTTTTTTCTAAGATAACATATTGTTCCCCCAACCTAAGTCACAAAATTAATTTGATAACTGATTTTTTTTTTCCTTTCATATGCCTAATAATTGTTTTTTTTTTCTAATTTAAATTTTGCTATATACATCGTCTATTTAGTGTCTTTTATCATTAAATAGACTACATTAAACCATAGAACATTGTCATATATGAGTGACCGAATATATTCATCACAAAATTTGTCACTAATTTGACAGTAAATATATGTGGAAAAACTTATCCGTTATTGAATTAGCTACGGAAATTTTAGTCACCAAGTTAGTCCGTCACATTTTTGTTACAAATAATGGCATCTAAATTGGCACGAAGATTTTGCGACAAATTAAAACAGTTTCCGTTTTTCGTCATGTACATATTTTTTTCGCATTGTCCTCAAGGTCGCTTGTAAAAATTAATTTATATAAATTTTCTCACTCATCCATCAGAACATTGTTACACATGAGTGTCCTAATATTTTGGTCACAAAATTTAGTCACAAATTTTGTTGCTACTTTAAAAGTAAACATATATGAGCAAATTTATCCGTTAGTGATGGACTAGCAAGGAATTTTTTTGTGACCATTCTAGTTTGTCGCATATTTGCCTCAGATAATGGCGCATAAATTTGGCGTGAAGGTTTGTGACAAAATAGTTAACGTTTTTCGTCACGTACATATTTTGTCGCATTTTCCTCACAGTCGCTTGTAAAAATAATTTATATACATCAGAATATTGTTACACATAAGTGTCCTAATATTTTTGTCACAAAATTTTCAACTACTTCAAAAGTAAACATATATGGGCAAATTTATTCGTTAGTGATGAATTAGCAAGGAATATTTTTGTGACCAATCTAGTTTGCATATTTGTCACAGATAGTGGCGCATAAATTTGGCACGAAGGTTTGCGACAAAAGTGTTACTGGTCTTTTGTCACGTACATATTTTGTCACAATATCGTTGCAATTTTTTTGTAAAAATAATCTTTTTACGTTTTTTCACAAATTTGTAGAAATGATGTCGCAAATTAGTGACGCACCATTTTCGTCCCAAATATTTGTCACAAATTATGGCGCCTGATTTTGGCGCAAAGATTTGTGACAAAATAGTCACATACCTTTTGTTATGTACATATTTTGTCACAATGTCATCTCAATTTATTTTAAAAATATATTTTATATGTTTTGTTACTTATTCGTAGCAATATTGTCGAGAATTTGTGACGAACAATGTTCGTCACAAAAATTCGTAACAACTCCTTGAAATTCTAGTAGTGATATTGTCATAAAGTTGCTCTGCTTAAGCTTTAAGAACTGGCTTGCCATGTGTGCCTGCACTGTTTCCGTAAAATACTCGTTGTAAAACATCACTTTGAAGCCTTCCCAATCCGTTACCTTGCCATTACTAATTTTTATAGCTAATCCAAGCTTTAACTGCGCCCAAAAGGAAACTAACAGCAAACTGGCCATCTCAGATTCAGGAACATGTATATTCCTGCAAGCCTTTTCAAAACTTCTTAACCATTCTTCAGCCTTCGAATGTTCTACATTCCCATAGAATTTTTCAACCCGATTCCTTATCAATCTTGTATACCAGTCAATCGGTGGTGCTTGCTCAAGTGCCGGTCTAACTGGTGGGGCTTATGGGTAAACTAGAGGGTATCCATAGGGTATTTCCTGCTGTTGAAACTGGGGTTGATGGAAACCGTATGCTGAGTAACCAAGACCTTGTTGATGGTCAAAACGGGGTGAAGGTGGTACAGTAGGTCGAGGAGTGTGACCCACTGGAGGAGGGTAAAAGGTCTGGTGTTGCTGATGAGAAAACGCTGGTGGAGGAGGGTAGCTCACTGGTGGGGGATAGATAGTGGTTGCTGGGGGTACGTAGATGGGTGTTATGTCCCTTATCACGGTGACACGTACCGGTGCTTCTCCAGGCTCTCCATAAATGTAGTTGTACCTTGATGGAGTGTAACTTACTGGTGGCGGTACTAAACCCTCTGGAACGTCACTTACCAAGGAAAACTGAACCGAACTTCCCACACGCCATTGTGAGTGTTGCTCCTGATGAGGTCACGATGACAAACTGCGCTGAGATCGTGGAGTAGGGGTTGCAGTATGAGGGGGTGGAGTAGGGCTCGGATGAGGTGAAGGATTCTGCCTCACGAAACCGCCTCTAACAACTGGTTTAGGACTCTCTCGACGTACTCCTGAAGCTTCTACACCCGGTCCGGTTCTCGTGAACACCATCCTGATGATCACAGAAAACCAAAACGTTACTAAGAGGTCTAAAGGACTTATCTTAATGGAGAGAAAGCCTAAAAGACGCTTCACTCTGATACCAACTGTAACGCCCCGTTCCCGGACACCGAGTCCTTATCCAGAAATCGAAACGTTCGGCACGCATAATATTAAATAAATAATATTACACGTAAGCCTCTACTACGTCGTATCAAATAAAAGCAAACGGAAGCTAAAAAGACTCGGGTAATTTTTTTCAAACATCTCAGAATAGAAGTTCAGGAACTAGAGAAGGAAATGTAAAGTTATTTCATCCGAAACGAAACCCACGAATCCAAAGTTGTACGAATTCCAAAGTACTAAAAGTAAACTACTAGTTCCAACAACCCAAATCTATGAAATAAACATAAATAAACAAATAATAAACAAGGTCTTCATGTCCGGCGTCCTCAAACGTCGTCATCAAAGTCCTCCTCGAAGTCATCATTTACCTGTTCGTCTTCTCTCCCCCAAACACATAAATAAACATGCATATGAGGTAAGTACAATCTACAAAGTAAGAAGTAGAAGCTACAATATAATTAAGGTTTATAATTAAAAGATTTGCCTTACTGAGACCGACTCGATCTAGGGTTCACTACATGCCCATCGACACGTCGTGACTATACGTTTCTAACTTAGCTCATCTTTGTTACATCATTACTCAAGGACACAATGCATGGTGAAAATTCCACCACGAGATATACTTGCCAACTACGGTGATTAGCACCGGTCGTCCCGGGATCTCCCCGGTATGCATATACGTTCGATGGATTTCCTCCACTACCCTTCAGCCTATGCCAGTAGCGTTGTCCACCTTTTATGAACGTATCACATCGCCGATTTGAATCAGTGCCTAACCAAGAATAGATGACGTTTTAGCTTTTACTACACTTATGTAATTAATAATGTGAATTAACTAGTCACCTAAGTGTTTTCAGAATAATACTCACCTTACCAGCTCTACTCCCTCACTTAGACAACTAGACATCACATCCTATCAATTACACAGACACTGATGAACCCTCGTTCATCAAAGCACAAGCCCTTTCATGCCCTTCGGACGAATCCAAACTTCAACTCCCTTTAAGAGTACATTCGGTGTTTTAACTGAATGAATCAGAAACTCAATCGGGGCTTGTTCATATTTACTTAATGTTATTTAATCATGAATTAAGGTTTAAAATTCAAGACATAGCTTAAAACAACATTGTATAGAAAACTGGGGCAATGCGTGCACATTACTCTAGAATGCGTACGCATTGAACCTGCTGCACTTATTCTAAGCAATCCTGTATTAGAAATGTGTGCACATTGCTAGCCAATGCGTACGCATCCTACGCAGAAAAGCCCGAAAATCTGTTTTTCAACCCTTAACGATCTCTACTCGAATCTAAACATCTTTCACATGAATTATAGCAGAAAAGAGTAGAAAAACATGTCTTTTAAGATGCAAAACAAAACTTAATCCTTAAACATCATCTAAGCTTAAAACTTGATACAATATGCCTTCAAAACATGATCTATTCTACTCTAAACTACAATTAGATTGTATGAAGAGCTTCTTACCTTTAGCAAGCTTATTCCAACAGCATAAACTCAGAAAAACAACATCTAAAACCGATCTTTCTCTTATCAAAGCTTCAACTTTCTGCAATCAAAACGTTGCCTTCTTAACAACGATTCCAGCGCTCTACTCTGATCTGAAAACCGTTGAGAATCGACTTAGCAATTGATGAAAAATCCCTCAACTCTAATTCCTTGCCCACACACGCAGAACACAATTTAGGAAGTGGAGAAATCTGATTTCTATTAGGTTATGAGAATTGTGGGGATTTATTTTCTTTAAATAAAAAATCCAAAAATAAAAGATAAAGATCTTATTATCTTCCTTTATCATAAAAAATCAGATTTATCATAATTTAACAAATACTTAAACTCCGAATAAAAGGAACTGAACCCAATATTTCGTTTTTGCAAAATGACACGTCTGCCATTTCCCGAAAATCGGAATATTACAATAACCTACAAAAAAACCATGATATATTCCAGTCATTTACACTGTCATTTACAATGTAATTAATCTTATATATGTAGTACAATACTCCGGATTTAAGTTGTTGCTTAGTGAGTCAACATTCCGAGCATCAACTATCTTCTTCTTCGATGATGGATAGAATACATAGTGTTGCAAGATAAAGAGAATATCAAAAAGTATGGGTACCTACATGAGTAAGCAACACAAGTATTATTGCACATTGATCGATGGATTACACAGCAATTTGCCCATAATTAGTCACGCCTCCAAATAAATCCAGCGGTATATTACCAACAATAAAACCAATGGTGCTTTTAAGCCGAAAGTTCATCACAGCCAGCAAGTCAATGCCAAATATCATTTTAAAGTGAAAATACAGGGAAGAGAAGACCTTTAGACAAAAACAAAGAATGGGCAGATGATATAACCTGGGGAATGTACTTAAT
Source organism: Gentiana straminea (assembly GCA_036785695.1). NCBI lineage: Eukaryota > Viridiplantae > Streptophyta > Magnoliopsida > Gentianales > Gentianaceae > Gentiana > Gentiana straminea. The sequence continues at coordinate 2,761,311 of JAVUPR010000224.1, read as the reverse complement.
TTGTGTCATTGTGCTGTAGAAGAAATAGAAATTTGAAATCGACATGTTAAGATACGCAGACACTTAAGGAAAGATAAACGAATAATAAGCAACAACCAACAAGGCATAAGGCATGTAGAAGCTAGCATTCAAGTAGTTGCAGATTCTATTCAATTCTTATCATAATGCTTGATCAATAGTTTGGAATTTCTTCATATCACAGGCATGTAAATCAATGCAATTTTTTTATCTTTTTACCTGAACCAGGAAACTGATATCGTGTGCAAAGCACTTACTAGCAATAGGACTAGGTCTATCGTAGCAGAGTACTAGCGAGTCAAGGTCGAATCCCACAGAGACTCGTAAGAACGTCCAATTATCAAGATTGAGTGGTCACAATAACGGTCTACGACCAACTAAATATATAGACAGTAGTATTGGAGCCTCAAACTAACAAGAATATGCAAGTTCAACTAAGCAACAAGAGTTTCTAATGTATTAGTTCAATTATGTGTAATTAGTCATTTCCCCCACACATGCAACAGTCCTCCCCACTAGTGAATTTATTCATTGTTCAGCTACGGGTACAACTCCTAACCCTATCTACTCCGACAATGGCAGTAGACAATCTATACGCAATCTACCCTCCTTAATTGGTCTGTAATAGCCCATACGCATAAAGAACTAGTGCTGCCGATATTGAGTGTTACCTCATACCGCAAACCCGCTTAGACAGCTGTCGACAATGACCAGCACGTTCCTAGGGTCCATTCTAGATAATGTCCAAATTAACACTTCACTTGCGGTCCTTCATGTTAATTTACGATAACATGCAAAAAGTTGATCAAGCTACTAACATGTAAATTAAATCTATCGATCAACGTAGCTGGCGCCGATTATCATGAATTAGTAATTTACTAGATATCCAGATCTAGCGATATAGACCGTCGCAGATCTGAAGAACACAACTACTATTTCATGATTTTTTCACCAACGAATCAGATCTATAACACATGGGGTAAAATAAACTAACTACTACATAATTAAACTAAATAAACAATTAAACCATACTTGTCGAATAGAACAACGGTAGATCTACATCTTGGAAAAGACAAAAAAATCATACCCTCGAAGACGAGCGTAGATCTCCTTCGGATCTCTCCCTAGGCGGCGACTCCGTCGTCTCTCCGACCAGAACTCATAAAATAAATAAAATAAAGAACAATGAACATTTATTGCATAATTTCCTTGAATAATTTGAGTACATAATGTTCTGAGGCGAAGCCTCTTATTTATAGCTATCTAAACCGACTTAGAATCATCTAGTTTGACCCTTCGTCCAAGAAAACAAGTTTCGGAAGATTCTGGACCCTCGGTAAGTCGGCACCGCCCCTCGGGTTACCGAGGGCATTTTCGTCATTTTTCTTCAACCGACTTAACTCGGATGCTTCTAGAATACCCCAGGCCCATTCCTTTCATCTAGTCCACTCCAAATTCGTCCATCATGCTCAGCCCAATATTTCGTATCCAAAAAATCATCAAATAATGCACGAAATAATATGGAAACAGGGAAAATAAACACTTAGTGCAGATTTCTCGACTCACGAACCCGACATATGATATTCAACTTAAATGGTTCATATTTATAGGTCGAAACAACTACTTTTAGCTCATAATGGATAGAATATTGATGCCGTAGGATAGACTATTTTAACCGTCATCAACTACCCCCCACTAGCCTTCTGGTCATCCGCGAGCAGAGTTTCAAGGCGGAATGTACCTCCAAGAACAATCCCATTAACTATCACACATTCAATAAAGATTTCCGGCAGAAACACACATCAGGCCACCATCCATATGCTCCCCATTAATCACTACTTATCATGCATCAATGTGTCGTGTGATGAATCAGTTGTGATACTGTGTTCGTGAAGAGAATCAAGTTCTATTAACCCCACAATCTTAACTTGCTTGTACATACATGTTAACGGTGAATTTTATGGTTTTTATCGCTTTATTCCGTAACAATATTCTTCGTATTTTATTACTTTTTATAGAAAAGTAGGAGTTTAATTGAAATATTGAGGGGTTGGGTATGAAAAGGATTAAAATGCAAATTCGAGCTATTTATGTGGTTTATTAGTCATTTTCTATCTATATATATATTTCTACAGTTTGCATATTTTTACCCCCTTGTAGATATACATTTTCGAGCTATAGAGAGGATTAAAAGTGGTGCAAGATCGGATTTATATGATGGAGAAGAGATAAAGATGAGAAAATCAAGATTTGATCGACACTGAACTGGCGTCCAAGTCCCGTCCGGTGGACGGGCGTCCACTATGTCAAACGGGCACCTAGGAGGAGATATTTGATTCAGAGTCGTGCCAACGTTGCTGGACGAGTGTCCAATTTAACATAGAACGGGCGTCTGCTCAAGACTCGGCCCGACTCGAAAGTTCAACGCACCCGGACGGGTGTCCATCGGCGTACGTGCGTTCAGTCCCGTTTTTTACCTAGCCGACTTACTTTTCCTATTTAAACAGCTGCGCCCCAACCCTATTTGATCATCAGATTTTTATACACCAAATACACACAACAGCCGCACTTCTGAGGCTTTCAAGGCCGATCACCCGAGCCGTGTGCTCGGGTGATCCGGGTTAGACTAGGATGCCTTTATTTTCGTTTGTTGATTCATGGAGATCATCCATTGTACCAAACTATGTGAGTTTATCTTCTAATTTATTCAATCCTTTGTTTATTCTTATGATCTTTGATTTGTTTTGTATCTTTCTATGATTTATGATGCTATTGTGTGACTAGATCGAGAGATTGGTTGCTAATTATTGTCTAACGTTGATGAGAATCGTTGTTAGGCTAGATCACCATAGAAAGATAGGATCCTTAATCGTTAATTCGTGACAAATTAATTGGTTAATTATCTAGGTTGCTAGATTCTAAAATACTAGAGTTAACTTGAATCTACACCTTTGTTTTGTATGAAATTGGTCTCAACATTCGAGAGAGGAGAGATCGATAATTGAATTCACTAAGATATTAGGAATTCATAGCTTGAGAAACGGATTCACTAAGGAATTAGGAGTTCGTATCTCGTGTAAAGGTGAAACCACAATATTGAATTAAAATCATGAGATGAACTTGGATTGAAATCACTTGGTTTGTATATTGTTTGATTCCATGTATCTTTGTTTTATGTTTTTTTCTCTATTATTTTGTTATAGCTTAGATTCATTTCATCTGTTCTATGTGTTTATATGTTTGTTCTTTCGTTTATTTGTTTTCATAAGTAACAATTGAAAGGGATTAATAAAACTAGGTTCAACAACCTCGATTCCCTGAGATCGACTCCAGTATTAATCGCTATACTACGATCCCTACACTTGGGGTATACCGGATTTATAAATTTATTACTTGTTTGTTTTGCTTATCTTGCCTTCAGACTCGGTTACACTTGGAGACAATACACTCGCTCATCTTGCCTTCAGACTCGGTTACACAACATGGTACCGCTATTGGTTCGGACGGACTCGGGGACTGAGCATCGCTCTTAAGTCCTCGTTTGTTTCTTTTGATGCGAGGGTCGTGCCCTTTTTACACGAGTTCGCTTCCCTCACTGCCTGTATATAATAATAATAATTTTTTTCATATTTTTTCATTTTTTTTCTCGCAGATTTCCTCACTTTTTTCTTTCTCACTCACAAGTCCGTTTGTCCCGGTTGCCTTTCATCATCCAAGTTGCTTCCCTTGTCTTACAACAATTTGTTAAAGTATATAGACAGACAAATAATGATTTCCGGTTAAAACAACTCATCATCTAATCTTAAACACTTCTCACTCAGATTATGTGCTCAAATATTGATTGCAAAGATAGAATAATAATTAATAAGTTACTACTTCACGCAACATAACATATGCTCATTCTTCCATACTAAATTGAATGTGCTATAGCTCACTTCAAATTGAACTTGGGCTCCTTTTCTACCAATTCCTTACTCGAAAACGTGCAAATAGCACGCTAAAAACAGTGTTAAATTTTAAAATATATTCCCTTTTTTCGACTACCCAGCTAAGACGCCTTACCCCCCACTTATTATAGCCATTGTCCCCAATGACTAATAATAAAGAGAAGAACGTACTTAGCTCTGGAAATGTTGGCTGAGTCAAAATGAATCCGGGAGCAGAATCATTAGCTCATAGCTTATTCCTTTTCCAAGTTTATACCTACTTTCCAAAATTCTTCCAAAAACTGTGAGTAACATGTGAAGGGCAACATTAAAATAAGGTGGCGGTAATTGTTGATACTAGAGGAATGCGCAATAAAAGTTTAAGCCACTTTATTCTGTCATTGGCAAAAGTAAGACGCAAAAACTTTTACGAGGGCATCACATGAGAATCGTGAAGGAAAAAACAACATATATCTCTAGTCAGTTGACTGAAGATACATGTGATGAAAAAAACCTTGCGATTGTCATGCTACTTTATTGACTCAAAATAAAATAAACAAAAGCAATAAATAAGGGTTTAGAAATAGTTTTGAGTTTATAGTCGTCAGCTCGACTGTACTAATAGGGCTCCTTCATTCATATTCGGGCTCCTCTAACGCAAAGACTTCCAATTCAGGGTTATAATTGTGCTCTCGGTAATGTTTCAGCATGTGGCCGTTAACTGTGAAAGTTTGCCCAGAGTGCTCATTTCTAACTTCACATGCACCTGAATTGTAGACTTTTGTGACTACATGTGGTCCATACCATCTAGACTTTAACTTCCCAGGTAAAAGACGAAGACGTGAATTGTACACCATCACTTTATCTCTAACTTGGAATGTGCGGTTCAGAATCTTCTCTTCGTGCAAGCGTTTCGTTCTTTCCTTGTAAATCCTTGCATTCTCATATGCGAGAAGTCTAATCTCTTCCAATCTATTCAACTCTAGAATTCTCTTTTCACCGGCTAAATCATCATCCATGTTTAGAAACCTCGTAGCCCAAAGTGCTCGGTGCTCGAGTTCTACCGGTAAATGACATGCTTTTCCAAACACTATCATACATGGTGACATCCCAATCGTGGTCCTATACGCTGTTCTGTATGCCCATAGAGCGTCATCTAATTTCAAAGACCAATCTTTCCTCGTGGGATTCATAGTTTTCTCTAAGATTCTCTTAATCTCTTTGTTCGTCACTTCTACCTGTCCACTCGTCTGGGGATGATACGCTGCTGCAATCTTATGTCTAACCTCATATCTCATCATCAACTTCTCAAACAACCTAATACAGAAATGACTCCATCTGTCACTAATTATGGCTCTTGGCACACCAAACCTCGTCAAAATGTTTTTCTTAAGAAATATCAGGACAACCCTGGCATCATTAGTAGGTGAAGCCACTGCTTCCACCCATTTGGAAACATAATCAACTGCTACCAGGATGTAACAATTTTATTTTGACGATGTGAATGGCCCAACAAAATCAATTCCCCAAACATCGAATACTTCCACTTCTAAGATACTCTGCAGTCGCATCTCATTCCGCTTAGAAATATTACCTGTCATTTGGTAGGAATGACAGGACCTTGTAAACTCGTAAACAGATTTATGAATTGTTGGCCAATAGAATCCACACTGCAGTACCTTTGCTGTTGTCTTGTCTAGCCTATAGTGACCTCCAGCTTCTCTAGCATGACACGTGTGCAAAATACTTGGAATCTCATCTTCATTGACGCATCTACTAAGAATGGCATCAGGGCACAATTTGTATAGGTAGGGATCGTCCCAATGATAATACTTCATATATGTGAAGAACTTCTTCTTATCCGCATTCGTGAACTCCGGTGGTAGGTACTTCCCTGCTATGTAATTGGCAATGTCAGCAAACCAAGGGTATACCTTGCCCACTCTTGATGTATGATATCGGGTCTGAGATTCAACTCTAGCGACCACTGAGACGGCAAACAGTTGTTCATCAGGAAAGCTTTCCTTGAACTCAGTCGGTTGCTCTTCTTCTAGAAAAGTTAATCTTAACAGGTGATCATCCACCTGGTTCTCAGATCCTTTCTTATCTTTAATTTCCACATCAAACTCCTGTAAGAGTAGAATCCATCTTAATAATCTCGGCTTGGAGTCTTGTTTGGTTAGAAGGTATTTCAAAGCAGCATGGTCAGTGAATACAGTGATTTTCGATCCTATCAGATAAGGTCAAAATTTGTCAAATGCAAAGATGATATCTAAGAGTTCCTTCTCTGTAGTCGCATAATTCCTCTGGGCACTGTTAAGGGTACGGCTGGCGTAATAGATAGTCTTAAAGATTTTATCCTCCGTTTGTCCCAGGGCTGCTCCAACTGCCGTATCGCTAGCATCACACATAAGCTCAAAAGGTTTATTCCAATCTGGTGCTACCAGAATTGGGGCGGTTATGAGCATTCGCTTCAATGTGTTGAATGATTTCTTGCACTCTTCTCCAAATACGAAAGGTACATCCTTTGCAAGCAATTCCGTCAAAGGTCTAGAAACTTTAGAGAAGTCCTTGATAAACCTCCTATAAAATCCTGCGTGACCAAGAAAGGCTCGCAACATTTTCAAGTTCGTTGGAGGGGGTAGCTTCTATATCACCTCTATCTTTGCTCTATCAACTTCCATTCCTTTCTCCGAAATTCTATGACCCAACACTATTCCTTTTGTAACCAAGAAATGGCATTTTTCCCAGATAAGTACAAGGTTGGTCTCTTCACATCTCTTTAACACTTACTCAAATTGTCCAAGCATTTATCACAGCTATCTCCAAATACAGATAAATCATCCAAGAAAATTTCCAGAAAATCTTCCACCATATCCACATAATGACATCATGCACCTTTGGAATGTTGATGGTGCATTACATAACCCAAAATGCGTGCGATTGTATGCAAATGTTCCATAGGGACATGTGAAAGTTGTTTCCTCGCGGTCCTCGGGGGCAATACGGATCTGATAATAACCCGAATATCCATCTAAGAAACAATAAAACGCAAGACCGCTTAATCTTTCCAACATTTGATCAATGAATGGTAGGGGGAAATGATCTTTACGAGTTGCATCATTCAATTTCCTGAAGTCTATACAAACTCGATGTCCCATAATTAATCTCACAGGGATTAACTCAGTAGGTTGTACAGTGAATCCTCCTTTCTTGGGCACCTTATGAATCGGGCTCACCCACTCACTGTCAGCAATTGGGGAAATGATTCCCATCTCCAACATCTTTATGATCTCTTCCTTAACAACATCCTTCAGCTATAGTGTCAACCTTCTTTGAGGTTGTGCTACTGCTTTCTTCTCTGGGTCTACAGAGATCTTATGCATGCACACCGATGGGCTTATTCCTCTAATATCTGCAATGGTCCACCCAAATGCTCCCTTATGCTCTCTCAGTACTCTCAAAAGTTTCTCCTCCTCTATAGGTGATAATGACGCTGAAATTATAAGGGGGAGAGTATCCTCTTGTAAGTACACATACTTCAGGTGAGAAGGCAATGGTTTCAAGGTTAAGTTCCTTGGTGGCTCTTCTAATGCTGATATTCACAACTCATAAGTCAATTGTAAGTCAAAGAACTTGTGCCACGAAGTTCTATGAATGGTTCCTCCAAAATCCACAGAAGAAATATGCTCTATTTCTCGCACTTGACCTTCACTACACCAGGCCAGGTTGCCTCATAACTTTTCTCATCCTTCAGGAGCAAAGTCTCTTCTACTTCAGGGTCTAGTGCCACTTGCTGATATAATTCTAAAACAAGTTCGTCTATGACATCTAGCATGTAGCATGCTTCTTCTTCATCCTTAGCATACTTCATTGAGTTCATCACATTGAATACTACTTTGTCCTCATTCACTCTTAGAATCAGCTCACCTTTATGAACATCTATCAATGTTTTGCTCGTAGCTAGGAAAGATCTTCCTAAGATCAATGAAACATCGTTATTAGCTTTAATGTCTAGCACCACAAAGTCTACAGGGAATACAAACTTACCAACTTTCACCAAAACATCCTCCACCACTCCACAAGGTTGCTTCATAGACCTATCTGCTAATTGAAGGGTTATAGATGTTTCATTCAACTCCTTCATGCCTAACTTATGAAATATGGAGAGTGGCATCAGATTGACACTGGCTCCAAGATCACATAATGATTTGTTCAGGCATACTCCCCCAATTGTGCATGGTATGAGGAAGCTCCTAGGATCTTTACACTTAGGAGGTAGTTCGCATTGCAACACTGCCGAGCATTCCTCGTTCAGGCAAATGGTTTCAAGGTCTAACAATTTCCTCTTGGTAGAGATGGCTTCTTTCAAGAATTTTGCATACTCTGGCATTCCGGCCAGAGCTTCTACCAAAGGTATATTTACTTGCAGCTTTTTAAACATCTCTATAAACTTTTTATAACGTGCATCATCATTATTCGGCTTATATTTCCTAGGAGGATAGGGTTAAGTTGCAGGATTGATAGTTACAGTTCGTGAAGACTTAGTTGCTGACTCATGCTGCTCTGCCTGCTTGTCTGCTGAATTTTCAGACTCCCGATTTACCAGAGAAGTATCTCAGGTTACCGGACCCTTTTTTTCTCTAGATTCTACTGCGTTATGCTGCTGACTGCTTTTGATTCTTCCTGGACAGTTGGTATAACTGGTCCAGGCAGCTCCTTTCCGCTTCTAGTCATAATTGCATTAACGTCCTTCGGATTTTTCTCAGTATTACTTGGCAATGCTCCTGGAGGATAGGCTGACACTTGTTCTACAATCTGTCCCACTTAGTGCGACATATTCTGCACTAAGGCTTCTTGATTGGTTAGTCTGGTATCATTTTTCTGACAATATGTGGTGAAGTTTGTATTCAGCTCAATCATGGATTTCGTAAGTTGATTGACCGTGTCGGTCATAGTTGAGCTCATTTTTTCCTTGGCTGCTTCCCAACCACTGGACTTATTGAATTGAGGTAGGAATCCACCAGTTTGTCTCGGTCTCTCTCCACCGTTTGAATCACTTTGTCAAAAACCCCCAGTAGGGTCGCTCATTCTAAACCCAGGGTGGTCATGAGAACCTGGGCGATATCCGCCCCCATAAGGATTTCGTTGCCTCCCTATATAGTTCACGTCCTCAGTGTTGGTCGTTTCAATCTCTTGAACTTTCTCAACCTTGGCTATGCGCTCTTGCATGCCAACTATCTTCTCATTCATTGCCATTAGCTGGTATAAGATCTTTTGAGAAGTATCTTCTCTAAATACACCTTCAGCTACTTTGGCAGTTTCAACTTGGTGTGTTCCTGTTGGAAATAAAATTTATGTTTTGATGATAATTCATCATATTTGTTTAATGAATTATCTTAACCCCAATGATGAAGTGCTGAAGCCAGCTGTTATAGTGAAAAGCTAAAAGATGTCTAGAACTGAATGTATAGGTTTTATTAGAGTCTGATATTTGTATAAGTTACATCAGACAAGCACTGTAATAATTAGTGTGTCGTAAAACTGAAAAACTTGAAGTCATCTAGAAAACTGGAAATCACTAAGATAGAAACTGACTCAGAATACACCAGCATCAAACTGAAGAAATTAAGTTCGCTGAGGGACACAGACTCAGTTGGCTTATATTGAAGACTGAAGAACTGAGGGTCACATACTCAACTGGCTTATATTGAAGACTGAAGAACTGAGGGTTCAAACTCAGTTATGAAGATTACAAGTCGAGACTGTAAAGTTAGACTTCAGGCAAGATTGTGGTGACCTGAACTGACTTTATGGATCTTGTATGAAGACCTAAGAATCATAAGGACAATGAATTCTTAGATGATAATGAGTCATGGTGTACTCTGATTAAGTCAATTATAATCAGATGAAAACTGGAGTACTGATATTTAAAGAAGAGTAAAATCTCAGTTAACGCTCCAAGTCAGTTAGGAAACTGACATAACAATAAACTCAGTATAAAACTGATAAGGAAAATCAATTTTTTAAGTTATCCATCCAACAAACTGATCATACAGTGGAACGTTATAAAGGAAGCAATTTCATTGGATGAATTACTGACACAGCAGAACGGTCAGAAAATATAGCCGTTACAAGAGAGACGTTGATAAAATTCGAATTGAAGCCAGATGAACGTTGGACCTCACACTATAAATAGAAGACTTTGCACCAAGGATAAAAAACGAATTTACAAGTATCAACAAGCAATCTTGTGCATTAGTCGTTTTATTCGAATTACTATCATCTCTGTGCTATAAGAAGATCATATCAAGACATTCTTCAAGTGTTCAAGCTACACAGATTTTATCAAGAATCAAACACTTTGAAGAACCACAAACAAGAATCAATTTATTGATTCTCAGCCCAACTTTGATTCTACATCAAAGGTTCTAGACTATGAATCAAACCGGGAAGGTTTTGCCAAGGACAGTTGTGACAAGCAGTCGGGTAGACTATGTTTGTGGTGGTAGCTGGTGAAGAGGCAATTCAACCCTCCAAGTATCAGTTCAAGCTTAAGTCACTTTGACTTAAACTCAGCTTAGTCAGCTTAACTCCACACAAGTTTAACTGAACCTTAATTTGTTTTAAATCCAGTTTTAGGGACAAGTTTATTCACCCCCCCCCCCCCCTTTAAACTTGTGTTAGCCTTTCCAAGGGACCAACAATTGGTATCGGAGCGGTGTTTCTTTGATAAGATATCAATTGCTCTATATCTCCTCTAGTTGTTCTCATTTGAAAGCTCAGTTTCCAGTTGTTAAACAATCAATCTTCACTCACTCACTATGGATAACAATCAATATGCAAGACAGATGCTTATGTGCAATATAGACAGATTTGCCGAATACAAACGTCGTATGCAGGCCTTTCTAGCAGCTACTCATGATGAGATGATGGACGTACTCACTGATGGACCAATTCAGATCACTCATATGCAAACTGTTGGTGGAGAGCAAGTTCGAGTTGCAAAGCCCAAATCCGAATGGACCAGTGATGATCGCAAGCAAAACAATCTCAACAATGTTGCTATAGATTTTATTCTTAGAACTCTTGACAGAAATATGTACTTAAAGGTGAAAGAATGCACAACTGCCAAGGAAATGTGGGACAAACTACAACTTGTTTGTGAAGGAACAGATTCAATTAAGAAAAACAAGAACTCTGTTGCAAAACAAAAGTTTGAAAATTTCAAGATGAAATCTGGAGAGACCATTGATCAAATGGAGACAAGATTCAGTGCTATCATGGATGAATTAGACCTACTCAAAATTGAGTACTCTATGAAAGTTATCAACACAAGAATCTTGAAGGCATTACCAATGTCCTGGAAGATGAAGGTCACTGCTATGGAAGAATCTAGAAGACTTGACATAGAGGATTCATTCAAAATCTTCTCTGATCTGAAAGCTTAAGAATTCAGTGAAGATTTTACAAGTACAAACAAATAATCAAAGCTCTGGAAGAACCAAAAACCACAGCACTTGCAGCAGCATCGAATGACATTCAAGAAAACTCATCTAGCAATCTTCATGAATTGGATGAAATGGAAGAACAAATGGCTCTAATGATGAACAGAATTCGAAGAATGAAGAGTGGACATCCAAATCACTCGAAGTTTATCAAAAGGATTCCTCGAAAAAAGAAAAGACGATGAATATCTCTGTTTCAACCAAGCAAGAAACCTGGACATTATAAAGCTGAATGTCCAGAACTGACCAAGAAGATGCCACCAAGAAAAGTTGGTAGAAGAGCACTCCTTGCTGGAGATGAATCAGATTATGAAGCTGGTACTGAAAGACTATCAGATGACACAGCTTTAATGGCACACATGGAAGATACAAATGAGGTATGTGAATCAAACTCTAAATATTCCTCAGCTCAGATTTCCATGAAAAATGCATGTTCTTCTACTGCTGACTGTAATCTAAAAAATCAAGAATTAGAAGAAACACTTGATGAATTGATGAATCAGCTATTAATTATTCAAGCTGGTTATGAATCAATTAAAGCTGAGAAGGAAAGTCTAACTCTTGAAGTTGAAAGATTGAAGTCTGAATTAAAAATGTTGAAACTGACTAAAACTGATAAAGAAAAGATTCGAATCGACCTCATCGCATCGGCGACGACAAAGAATCGAATCATTTGCTCAATCAAGCTCAATTACTGGATTCAAATCAGGAAAACCATAAGGAGACAAAACTGGTTTAGGATTTGATACACAACAATCTTTTAAGGATGGGACCGGCAAAGCTGTCAAACCTAGTACCAAAACTGGTATCAAGTTTGTAGCTGAGAAACTTCCACAAACTGAGAAAATTGTTGAACCAGTAAAGCCAGTATCACATAGGACAAATCAGTTTTCCAAGAAAACAACCAGATTTACCGACAAAGGGAAACCAAATGGTAAATCAGCTGTATCTCAAGAAAACCGAACTGGGAAATCAACTACCAGGTCCACAAAAACCAATCAAGTCAAGAACCAAAAAAATTACAATCAAAGTAAAACCAAGAATGTCAATCATCAAAGATTCACACATTCAGGGGGAAAGGAAGACTATATCCCACTGATGATGATTGGAATTTTACTGTATCTATTGGTAAAACTAATAATAACAATCATTCCAGACAGAAAACCTATCAAAGGTTTCAGTCCAAGACTCAGCAAAGGACTAATCTCAGTTCTCAGCAAAAGTCCCAGTACCAAGGTCAGTACAGACCTCAGTACAGAAGGAATGACGGTTATCATTCTAGCTTTAATAATAGAAAGCAACATGGAAATAAGTTTCAGTCAAAAGATCTGAGAGATCATATAAATAAGACACAGTCCAAACATAGATACTATGGGAGTGTGGCTTACATAAATGAAAACAAGTGCAACAATATCCAAAGAATCCCAAAAGGATATATTCCCAGAGTTGTACTGACAACTGACCCCCATGGACCCACACTGAATTGGGTACCTAAAAACTTCTAATTTTTATTGCAGGATATATGGTACTTTGACAGTGGTTGCTCTAGACACATGACAAAGAGTAAAGACTGTCTCAGTAATTTTATTGCAAAGGATGGACCAAAGGTTAATTTTGGAAGTAAAGACAAACCTGGATACACAGAGGTTATGGTACCTTAATCATGAATGGACTTACAATCAAGAATGTATCTTATGTAGAAGGACTACACTACAATCTACTCGACCAAATCAATTCGTGATATGGGATACAAAGTTACTTTTGACAAAGAATTCTGCGTTGTCGTCAGCGAATCAGCTTATCAAGCTGTCCTAGCCGGAAGAAGAAAAGAAAACATGTATATAGTAGATTGGACAACAGCCTTTGTTGAAACCTGTTTGCTTGTGCATACAAAATCAGAAATCTGTTGGCTATGGCACAAGAAACTTAGTTGATATGAAGATTGAGGATCTAGATTTAAGTGTTCTTGCAAATTATGCTATATTCACATTTTATGAAGAAAGAAACAAGAAGAAACGAATACTTACTAGGAAATGAATGTTAAGAACGAAAATAAAAAGATAGGAGCAGCTTAGATCCACCCTCGGAATCGCACTCCGGGTTTCTCACACCTTTGATATATTCTCTAGTTAATCCTTCACCCAGTCACAAGGAAAAGTTTTAACTGTTCGTTTCAATCACTGAAACTTAAAATATATAATATTTTCTCTCAAATCTAACTTAAGTTTATACAAGGTAAGTTACAATCCTTATATAGAACTTAAAATAACTAGCTACTCCCAAACTAGCAATGTGGGACAAAAATACTTATAGTTTGGAGTTTGGGAGTTGAAAGCATGCCAAAACCGATGTGGGAGACTTAAGCCACGTCCAAGGCATGTCTAGGACTAGTCTTGGACATGTCTTGGGTGCAAACTTGGACAAGGTCTATTTTTAGTAGGGAAAGTTTCCAAAATTTAAGGTGAAAAAGGTATCGGGTTTTTGAAGGGTAAAAAGGGTAGATTACTGTAGGATAGGGCCTAGGATGTCTTTAAGGTATAGGGTACTAGAGAATGGAGGGTTTAGTTTCCCAAAATGGAAAGCCTAAGGTCGGGTTTGGCAAAACTGCCATTTTGGGAAGGGTTATGCAAATTTGTTCAAAAGTCCCAAAAAAACCCCCTACCCCTTATTACATATAAATAATAACAAAATAGATAAGCTTTCCTCTCCCACTCGATTATAAGACAAAGAAATAACTAATTTCTTCAACGCATCTTCGAGTCTTCGTTTCCGAGCTCTCGTCATCGGTCCATCTTGAATCTCCAACTCATCTTCAATGACCTCACTTTCTTGGCTCTCTTGGTATGCATCACTCCCTCCCGGTTGGAGAGGATCTTTCCTCAGATCTGAATTTGCCGTGAAAGGAGTCAAATAAGCCACGTTGAAAGTTGAGGATATATTCCACGCCGGAGGTATGTCATAATACAATATTATACAATTGATTGTTTTGTTACTCCAATTAAATCAATTACGTATACACCATGCCCAAAAATGTAAAATTATATTGTATCACATTTTTATGTGTCAGTCTGTGTCTATGTCTGCGTCTGTCTCTATATCTGCGTCTGAATCATTTTCAGGTACATCCAAGAAATAAGCGCATTTCTTTATCCTGTTAGGAAGCATGGTGCAGGTGCAATCAAATGGGCAATCATAAGCCGTGGTGAAGCATGTTCCATCCGGTCGAGAGCTCATACAGAGGCGAATCGGGTTTGGGGTTGCGTTTGTGTCCTCGAGCGGGATTGGGTCCGCGTCGAGGAGCTTTCTTACCCGAGTGAAATTGCTTTGAGCCAATTTTCTTGCAGGGCCTTCAACTGCGTTAATCCCAACTTGAGATAACATTATGTATCCTGAAACATTATAGTAACCCAATATAAAGAAACTTAAATCCCCTCCCCTTCCTCCAAAAAAGAAATTAAAAAAAAGAAAGAATTATCAAATCTTTTGTTGCAACCTCTATTCAAATTTCAAACTGTCATGAAAACAGAGATTTAAAATAAATAAAAAATTGAATATATGGAAGAGAAGAAAGAGTTTAAACGAACCTGCCATGAAAACAATGAGCAGAAAGCAGTGCATCCTTGAAGCCATTGGGTCTCTGAAATTGATATTTTTGTTACTTAATTGTATGATGTGAAATGCTTGTGAGATTAGCAATGGTGATTTGATATCTATTTATTACGGTGAAATCATGTAAATTATTTAATTGAAAAGAAAGAGTCCTTTTTTAGAAGTATATTTCTTAGAAACTACTTTATCGAAAACAAGTTGGATGGCATCTCCAAACACTGAACGCCTCAAACTCTTCTTTTACTTATTGAAAGGAACCCCTCAAACTCTTAAGCAGCTAATTAAATCAACATATATACCGACAGATTGATAGGAGTGGGAAAAGTGTCGTTTGTATTGTAAGTCATTTGACTTGATTATACGGTTTCTCCAATGCCAATTCAACTTTGTAATCTTTTGTATTGGGTTTCTCATTCAGAAGACTTAGGATATTGTACTCTATGAAATAGATTTTCCACATTCTGTATTCTTCAATATTCTATTAGACAACTTCAACATCCTCAAGAACCTATACGTGAGAAACATGAGCATATGAGGTACCACACGAGGAATCAGTGACACCACAACTTAAGCACTATAGAGATGAGATCAACAATTTAGGATGATTATATTGTTTATCTTTTGAGCTTAAATATCCTTGCATTAGTGAGGACGGTCCGGTTACCGTTTCCCAATTCATGCAAATCTTCAACTCTCATAAGTGGATGAAGGTGATGCAAAATAAGATGAAGTCCATGAAGGACTATGACCTTCGAAATCATATACTAGTGCCAGAAGGATCGAAACCCATTGGTTGTAAATGGACATATAAGACCAAGAGAGATTCAGATGGTAATATGAAAATATATAAGGTTTATCTTGTCGCCAAGGGTTTTACTCAAAAGGAAGCATTGATTACAAAAGGCTTTCTCTTCGGTTTCTATGAAAGGCTCTTTCAGGATATTTATAGCTCTATTTGCTCATATGAATTATGATATACATTAGATGAATGTAAAGAAAATGTTTCTCGGAGGTGACATTGATGAAACAATGATTTGGTGCTTCCAGAAATCTTTGCATTTAGTGAAGCAAAGAATATGGTTTGCAAAATAAAGAAATCAATCTCAGGACTCAAGAAAGTTTCATGTCACTGGTATGTTAGATTTCATCAAATTGCTTGCGCGTTTGAGTTAAATTCGGTTGTTGAATGTATCTACCATAAGTTTAATAGGAGTAGGTTCATATTCTAAGGGAGACAAGCCCAGTCTCACACAATGCCTTTTCTATGGATTTGAAGTAGGAGAAGTAGATTCCATCTCATACAATTGTTGGGAGTTTAATGTGTGCTCAGGTTTGTACGTGTCAAGATATTGCGTACATTACAGTCATGTTGGGCAGATACTTACAAGATCCTGGAAATGATCCTTTGGTTGCAACCAATAATGTTTTAAACAACTTTTTGTTTCTTCAATTATAACACAGAGATTTAAAAGAAATTACTTTAAAAGCACAAAAGACACGGTGAATTACTTTATGAAAGAAAAAAATTTATCGGTTGAAAGGTAGAAAACAACATCCACACACTACTTGAAGTAGGATCTGCAAAAGATAATGCATTTACGAAGTTTGAAAGATCTCATATCTAAAGAAAGAAAAGTCACTTGATCTTGTATGAGTGGTAACACCGAAACAAACTTTTGATGAACCGAGTTTTTTTTATATAACCAATTCTGAAAAGATTGACAACAAGGGTTGTTTGGCCACAAGAATTATAAGATGAAAAGTTATACACGGGGGAAGTAACACAACTAGGTAAGGTAGAAAGAGAGTGTAAAACTCTTACAATAAATAATATGTTTGATTTGAAACGAAGAAAAAATAAAGAAGTGTAAGGTGCATGACTCCAATAAACGCCAAACAGATGGTTCTCAGATTGGGTAAAGTCTCACTCTGAAAAGATTAAGTGGTTGATTGTCACATCAACATGAACTTGAGCAAGGAGCTCTTGAGAAAAAAAAGTTTCGAAGTTGATTCAAAATTGAAAGATGGGGCATTGATTCAAAATGCTAGAGATGAGTATCAAAATTTAGATAGCACCTTGAAGATGAGATTCTTTAAAAGAATTGGCATCTTCTAAAACAAGGTGATTTGTGAAGAACTCTTATCGGATTGAAAGAAAAGGTGAAGAGCATTTACAAGGGTATCTGGAGATTAAACCCAAAATAAGAGTTGTCAAACCCCGAACACAAGATCATCCAAAATAGAAAAAGAACGTTTGGACTTAAAATGATCAGTTTGGAACTTTTAGTTATTGATCAGATTTTTGAAAGTGTTTCGAACAACAAGAATCCTGAAAAAGATTGCATAACAACAATGGTTGAAAAAGCAATGTTTGGCACCCAATAAGTACAACAACTTGAGAGAAAAACAAAAGGGATGGATAAAAGTTTTTACCAGGGCTCTTCAGGTTATAATAAAGAATAATTATTAGTCTTGAAGGATGCAAAATAAGTTATTGGAAATCTTCATGTGAATACAAAATGAAGGTGAAGCACTTAGAAGAAAGTTTGCATTGAAGGAGACCCATGAGTATAAAATAAAACAAAGGGAAACCATAGAAAGGTCTGGTGAAATCTGGTTCAAAAGATAACTCATATTCTCAAAATATTTATGAACATGGTTTGAGTAGCCGACTCAAGCCTCCATAGAAGTCTTGTTGAAAAGAAAAAATTGTCAAGAACTTGAGAGTGCCAACTTGATAGAAGCTGAAATTAGATGAAGTTATTAGAAAGAAACTCGGTAAACGACTATCCTATCCTGAAACAAAAATTCACAAGTCCATACTAGACTGGTTGTGCATATGCCCAAAACAGATTATTATAAAAAGATTAGAGATTTGACCAAACACAGAGAGATACACACTTAAAATAATGCATTATTGAGAACAAAATGGTTAATCAGTTCAAAAAATATTTTATAGAAGATAGTGAAGGATAAACACAAGTAAACAAAATGGTTTGTCACATTTGGCGTAAGAGAAGTTTGAAAATTAAATACAACAATTACAAAACTATAAGGAAACTTGTTTCTCAAATTCAAAATAGTAAAGCATAAGAACCTCTTTCAAAATAAAATATACGGTAAAATACTTTTAGGATAAAACAAGGCACACGGTGATGAAGATTGTAGAATAATAAAATGGAAGTAAAATGCGGAATATTATTGATGAACTGAAAGTGACAAGTTATGTTTACAATGTAGCTGATCATGAGGTATTTATAACTTCATACACCTCATGAATCAGTTTGAAGCAAGTTACAAGCGGTTACAACAAACTATTATTGAATAACCACTTTCTACATTACACTACACTAGATTACTTAGCAGGCTGCTGTGTCTTCATACTGTCAGCAGACTGTTGTGTCTGCATACTCTCTGTAGAGTGTATCACCGACCGCACTCGATTCCCTTCGACCTCTATATCTTTGTAACACCCCCTCAAGCAAAGAGTGGTACGTGAACAACTTGCACACGTCATTCCCTTCAGCTACTGGAACACTGAAATATCTTTGAAATTCCTAGTTTGTCTAGAAGAAAGAGAAAATAGGTGCATCCAAGGCATTGGTGAGAATGTCTTCTATTTGTTCTTTTGTGTTGACTGAAGTAGTTTGACAAGTCCAGATTTATCTTTGTCTCTTACAACATGACAGTCAATCTCTATGTGTTTGGTTCTTTCACGGAAGACAAAATTATGGGCAATGTGCAAGGCACTGGCATTATCACAAAATAAGACAGTAGGCAGTTGAACATGAATTTTCAGATCTTGAAGAATGTAAATGAGCTATAGTTTGTTTTTCTTTGCCTTCCAAGAGATTGGTGCATCTCCATGGACATCATGTAGCCGGATATTGATTTTCTTGTTTCAGGACATCCAGCCCAATCACTGTCTGTAAATCCTTTGAGTACAAGATCAATGTTTGCTGGAAACAAGATTCATTGACCAGGGTTGGCTTTCAAATACCTCCGTAGTCTGTGTGATGCCTTCATATGATTTTCAGTAAATGTGTCTAGAAATTGACTAGGCTGATGAACTGCAAAGGCAATATATGGTTTGGTAAAAGTAAGATAGATAAGTTTGCCTATTAATGATCTGTAAGCAGTTTTATCTTCCAAAAGTGGTGAATCGCCATGCTGTAAAGTTTGAATGGACTCCATAGGTGTCTTGGCAGGTTTTGCTCTCAAAATTATATATTCTTCTAGGAGATTAAGAGTGTAATATCTTTGAGAATTGATTTTCCAGCAGGAGTTCTGGTAGCTTCAATGCCTAGTAAATATCTCAATTTTATAAGATCCTTGATAGTTAATTGCTGATGTAAGGCATCCTTGACCTACTGAATTAACTGTTCACTGTGGCTTGTTGCTAAAAAGTCATCTACATAGACCAGCAATGCAATAAAAGACTGTCCTGATCCTTTTGTGAATAAACTATGGTCATTCTTAGACTAATTGAATCCTTGAGCTTCTAAAAACTCAGTTAACTTGCAGTTTCATTGTCTACTGGCTTGCTTGAGGCCATACAGTGATTTGGTTAACGTGAAAACTTGATTTGGTTTAGTTGTTGCGCAACCTAGTTGAAATTGAATGTATACTTCTTCATGCAAGTCTCCATGTAAGAAGGTAGTGTTGACATCCATCTGATGTAGATGCCAATTATTGGCTGTTGCTGCTCTAAGTAAAATTCTAACTATAGTAATCTTGACAACAGGAGAGAAGGTTTCTTGATAATCAATGCCATATGTTTGAGTGTAGCCTTTTGCTACTAGTCTAGCTTTGTATCTCTCTACTGAACCATCGTGATTGTATTTGATTCTGTATACCCAATTGCAGCAAATAAGTTTCTTGTCTGGGGGTAGATCAACTATCTCCCATTTATGACTCTTTTGTAGAGCTTCAATCTCCTTTTGCAGAGCTTCAATCTCCTTTTGCATTGCTTCTTTCCATTCATCATGTTTGATGGATTGATTGTAAGTTTTAGGCTCTTTAATAAAATCAATAGCATTATAAATCTGGCATAATCGGTGAGAGATTTTCCAGGCTCATGACTTCACTCAGTAGGTGTGGGGTTTGCTGAACAGTATGAGCACCTCCTTGATAAAAGGTTGGTGATTTCCTTGATCTTGTGGATCTTCTTAATTGTGTGGGTTCAGGTGCCTGATTAACTGGTGCATGCTCTTCATTAGATGCCTCGACAACAGGTGACCCCGTGTGTCCGGGTACTGCTAAGTCATTTAGTAGATCATCAAAACTGTCCATTACTGGTAAAGGAACGGGCAGGTACGCAAGATATCTAGCCCTTCCTAATACCTATTAAAATAGAGGAAAACAAGTCCCATGGAATTGAGCATCATTGTGAAGCAAAAAACTTGATGAGATCAACGAGCGAATGCATTTCACATTGGAGTAGAGATTTGTTAAAGAAATTAATTTAGAATCGGATACATCATTTACTGTAATTAGTTTAGCAACAGTTTAGCCCTAAGCTCTTGCGCTGATGATGTATATGTTTTGTACTTCTTATTCATTGTTAATAAAATTCAACTTTACATTCATTTTTTTATACTTATTTTACAGCGTATTGGATCAATGGGTTGTTGTATTTCTTGGCCTACGGGTTGAAAATAACCGGCAAAAGCTTTGAGATACTACCCTTCTAATATAGTGATTATCCCTGTTAGGTGCTCTATAACCACTCTATGCCTCTCTCACGTCCTCACCTCGGTGAGATTCTACTGGATTAACATGATCAATCTCTCGGTTGCATAGAATAAACTACTCACTCCAATACGAAATAGAATCCCAGTAAGGTCGATTTTACCTATCGGTTTTTTTGCCCTTTTCCCAAAAAAATAATTTTCTCTCGATCATATCTGTGTGTGTGTGTGTGTGTGTGTGTGCAAGTGTTAGGTTGCGGAACTGACACAAACATGAAATGAGATCAAGCAAACAAAATCATATAGCACAAGATACTTGCAACAAGAATCGTCATTCTCAATCTACTATTGAAGATAAAACACTGTCACTATATATCAATTTGGCTACACAAAAATATTAGCCTTCAATGGCTGTGAAACTCATATTGTCACCACAGAATTCCATAACTTTGAAATTAACTCTCAAAGTAAAGAAAGGAAGTCACCAAACCAAGATTGCAAGCACTTCAAGGAAAGATAAATGCGTTAAATCAAAAATTCTTCAATCGAAAATATACACAAAAACATGGTTTTTGCACAAAATATCTGCAAAAGATAAAAGTAAGGATTTTTCAATGATTGAAATAAGCATTAATCACTTATCTAATGGTAGAATAGTTCCAATGAATTGATAAAGGCATAAATTATAGGCCCACTAATATAATGTGTTAAAAAATTACTTAAATTGATAAAGACCCAAATTATAGGCCTAAATTTGTAATTACTCAGATTAATCAATTCGAATTTCATAGATGCATCCATTCAGCTAAGGGTATTTAGCTTTTGGGAGCAATGCCCCCGAACTCCAACGAGTGGGCGCTGCCCCCTCGATCCCCCGCGACCTTACCGGGCATACGAACCCCATTGTTTACGACAACCCAAATGCAAACTTTAACAATATATGAAATTATATCTAACATCAATGAACTTGAATTTTGTATCCACATATTTTAGAAGTGCAATGTTGAAATAATATTTTGTGACTATGTTTTCGAAAAAATTGAAATCTTTGAACTAAAATGCCCCTTTCGGTGAAGTCGCTAAGACCCAAAAAATTCCAGAACCGGCCCTATCAACAATAGTGAACACAAACATGAGAAATGATTGTGTCTTAGCTCTTTGTGGGAATGACATTGAAATTTGCTGATTATGTATTAAATTTGCTTGTTTTCAGATCTGTTGCTAAAATTTGTCGGCGTGACAATAGGATTTGTCGTTTTGTATTAAATTTGGTTGTTTTCGGATCTGTTGTTGAATGTTTGCGGGCATTACAATAGGATTTGTTGTTTTTCTATTAAATTTGGTTGTGCAAAATAAATAATTAAAAATACCAAAAAAAAAATGCAGCATATACTCTATTATTATTGTAAACAACAAATCTAATAAAATTTCCTTTACACTACCGCATTCTTACATATTCTTTAAATTTTTCTTTGTATCTACCGCATTTATGTAATATAGAGAATCTGATACATTTCATTTTGGATAGAGATTCTTTAAGTTAGAAAAAGGTGTATTTTAAAACTCTAAAAAAGAGAATTCGTTAAGAGGATCTAATGCGAATGCTTTTACATAAGAGCACTCGCATCGGATCCTCTTAACGAATAAATGATGATGGGTCCACCGAGAAAAGCTCAATCGAGGATACACCTACACCTCAATTTGTTTGTGTGATTTTTTTTGACATTTATCCGTTTGTTTGGTAGCCTTAATTGCTATTTTTTTTCTTAGGATAACCTTAATTTCCATACCTGGCGCACTATGAAAATTTTTATGACATCGTCAACAACAATTTGAGATGGCTTTATGAGAGATTGGTCGCTCAGAGGTTGTCGGTGGCTATAGCCAATTTATCAAGAAATTAGTGAGTCATTCTTGCGTCAATGATCAATCAAGTAAATCGGGGTGGAAATAAAAACCTTTTATCTTATTTGATACCTAAATATTATTTCTGTCATTTTTATTCTGTTACTGCTACTACCACCATTTATTTTACGTGTTACTTGTTAATTATATTATCTCAATTGCTCCTATTATTTTATCTGCTCCAAACTGAAATAATCACCCGTTCTCTGTGGGTTCGACCCCTACATGCCCAATACTAGTTATAGAGTGAAAAGAGATATATTTTTGCTGGGTTAACGACACACCAAATTTTGGCGCCGTTGCCGGGGAACGGTGAATTTATTTCTTTTTGGAACTTACTACACTAATTGTTTCAATTTATGCCTAGGTCCTCTAGAACAGGTGAACTAATATTTGATCCATAAATAGAGAAGACATCCATGAAGCTCACTAAGTAGACAAAAGAAGCTAAAAGGCAACTTACCCCTTCAATGTGTTCCCTCGGTTTAGCTCAAGTTGTTTCTATAGCAAATTCATCAACTAAAGAAGAAGTATTTTCAGAAACATAATCAGAAGAAATGGCAGAAAATCAAAGGCAGAATCATAATCGGAATCAGAATAATCCGAATCAGAACAATGTTCAGGTACCTCATGCACGAAGGCCTAAAAGAAAACTTCGAGAAATGGCCGCCCCTAATGTAGACCATAATCTGTTATGCATTTCTTTCCCAGAGAACGACCAACCTTTTGATCTGAAGTCCTCAGTGATCCATTCATTGCCCAAATTTCATCGACAGATAGGTGAGGACCGTGCAGAACATCTGAGAGAACATCAGTTGTCCTGCACCACTCAAAGAATGCAAGGTATCATAGAAGATGAAATGAAGCTACGAACCTTTGCATTGACACTAGAAGGCAGAGCTAGAGATTGTTTCTACTCCATACCTTCATGTTCCATCACCACATTGAATGCCATGAGATCAAAAAAATTGGAAAGATTTTTTCCGGCATCCCGTGCTGCCAACGTAAGGAAAGATATTTGTGGAATTTGACAGGAACCGGGAAAGACACATTATTCATTACTGGAGAGATTGAAGAAGTTATGTTCCAGTTGTCCTCAGCATCATATTCACGAACAACTATTGATTTAGTATTTCTCTGAGGGATTATTGAACAATGAATGAACCATTATTGATGCTGTGAGTGGGGGAGCGTTTGTGAATCATACGTGTGAACATGCTTGCATATTAATTGAGAATATGGCATCCAACACGCAAAAATATGGCACTTGGCAGGATACACCTAGGCTAGTGAATGAAACTAGGATGTCTACAATTCATCATAGGTTGGATACATTGACCTATATAGTGGAAAAGATGGCGACTAAACAAGTTCAGCAAGCCCAGGCATGTGGAATTTCCAGCACAGTTTGACACCCAGCTGACATTTGTCCAAATCTATAAGAAGATGGAACTGAACATGTAAAACTTGTAGGTGGTTACGAAGGGCAGCAACAACAGAGGTGGTATGATCCCTATCCAAAGAACGACAGAACACAAGGAGCCCAAACACAAATTGTGCAAAGGGCCTAAGCCCCAGCTCCTACCAATTTCTCAATGGAGGATATGATGAAATCTATGACAAGTTCCCTCCAACAAACTATGCAGCAAAGTATGCAAACCTATCAACAAGAAAATCAGAAGCTTCATCAAAATCTTCGGCAAGAGAATCAACAGGTTTAAGGCGAGTCGAGAGCGGGAGTGAGAAATCTTATGATTCAAATGTCTTATTTGGCAGCAGATGTAAACCAATTGAAGGACGGTCAAGGAAAGCTTCCTTCCCAAGTGGTGAATCCAAGAGAGAATGTTAATGCAGTTGTTTTGCAAATTATTAAAGAACTGTATGAGCCTACCCGAGAGAAAGTAGCTGAGAAAGTGCAAGTGGAGGATAATTCCAAGAAAGCAATTTTGATGAGCAGACTGAGCCCAAAACCAAGGAAAAATAATCAAATATTGTTATCCCTCCACATTTTCCAAGCAAGTTGGCCAAGGGGAAGAAATAAGAGGATTAAAAGGCCATGTTGGACATTTTTAAGAAAGTGGAAATCAATCTTTCTTTGTTGGAGGCCATCAAACAAGTGCCTACATATAGAAATTTCCCAATGAAATGTGCACAAAGAAGATGAAGTTCAGGCCCAATGCAAGAGTAATGACAGATAAGAATGTGTCTGGGGTCATACAACGTAAAGTACCACAAAAATGAAAAGACCCAGGTATGTACACAATTCCTTGCATTTTAGGGAACAAGAGAGTTAATAGGCCATGCTTAACCTAGACGCATCTATTAACTTCATGCCTCTCTCAGTTTACAATGATTTGAATTTGGGACCATTAAAGGATACCCGAGTGGTAATCCATTTGGAAAATATGTCTAATTCATATCTAGAGGGCGTGGTGGAAGATGTTCTAGTGAAAGTTCATGACCTAATCTTCCATGTAGAATTTTATATATTGATATGGATGATGTATATTTACCACATCCATCGCTTATATTGTTAGGGAGGCCATTTATGAAGACAGCTAAAACAAAAATTGATGTAGATAAGGGTACTTTGACATTTGAAAATGGTGGAAAAATTGTCACTTTTAATATCTATAAGGCTATGAAGTACTAGAGTGAGGAAGAGTCTATCTATCATGTGAGTGTTATTGATTCTTATATGGAAAAGGTGTATCATAGATTATGTTGTGAGGATGAGACAAACTATGTTATATTTATTAGCTTAACCGACCCGGATGTAAATGAAGAATTAGATGAGGCGTTCAATGAAGCCATTATGGCTCTATACTCTACACCCTCACATATTTCCAAGTTTACACCGCCGGTATTGCAACTAATGGGTTCGTCTGAAAGGATTTTTCCATCATCTGTGCAGACACCTAATTTGGAGCTCAAATCGTTGCCCAAACATCTGATGCATGCATTTTTGGGTGACAATGATACCTTGCCTTTTATAATTTCCAAAGTTTTATGTAAAAAGCAAGAAGAGAACTTGATTAGAGTTCTAGGGGACCATAATGAAGCCATTGGCTGGACATTGGCTGACATCAAGGGAATAAGCCCTTCAATTTCCATGCACTGAATTTTGCTTGAGGAATATGCCAAATCGGTGCGTGGTCCACAATGCAAGTTGAACCCTTCCTTGAAGGCAGTACTAATTGTTGGACTTATTTCTTAGTTTTGATGATGAGTGCCATACTAGATGTTATAGTGCAAAGGCAAAAAGATGTCTAGATCAAATGTATAGGTTTATTAGAGTTTGATTCATAAATAGGTTTGATCAAACATGCACTGTAAAGGGCTGCTGATTGATATCGACGGATCGGGTCTAGGTCGATGGGTAGATAGGTCAGTAGACTAGTGTTGAACTTGCTTGAAGGCGAAGGCGAAGGCGAAGGCTGAGGGTTCAAACTCAATAAATGAAGGCTAAGGGATCAAACTTAGTATTTAAAGTCAAGGATATGGAATCAGAATTTAGGCGAGTCTGTGATGACCTAAACTGATTGCATATACCTTGTGTAGAAGGTCTAAGTTCCATAAGTTGGATGATGTTTGGAACTTAGTTATTTTTAAAATGATGTAATCTAACTTCACAAATAAAAGTTAGATAAAAGTAATCAGCTGCATTATATTTTATACACAGAAATGTCATGATCAGTAGACTGATTGAAACTTCAGCAGACTGATGAACCTGCTGATATATACCTCGATTAATTCAAGATTATATTTGGAAGATTACATGGATAAGGACAGCCAACTACCTCTGACTTATCAAGAAAATCAAAGGCTGAGATTAAAAAGACGTTGGGATGATTCACATTTTTATCCATTGGATACAAGTCAAAGGGGTGGACAGACTGCACTGTCAAAAAGGAATTCTGACAGTGTCACTCCTATGAATAGTGACAGAATGCAAATCAGATGGGACAAAAACAAGGAACGGTTACATTTGAAATTCAAATACAAGTCACATGCATTCTTGCCTATAAATAGAAGACTTTCAACTCAGAAAAAGATGATGAACTTTGGATAAACTTTAAGTGATAATACTGAGCTGAAAGACACCCTGCTGAACTTGCTGAGCATAAGGTTGCTGATCTAGTAAATTTCTTCAAATGTATTATGTATTCAAGCTGCATCAAGATTACACACTTGGAGACTGCAAGTTGCTGATTACATCATCCTAATCAAGCTGCTGCAACTGAATCATTTATTTGATTCAATCTTTATTTTATAAAGAACCCGTCGAAGACAAGTGAAGCATCTGTTGGGTGTGAAAGACTTGTTGTTTGTGGTGGAGCTGGTGAAGAGGCAATCCTACCCTTCAAGGACCAGTGGAAGACTCAAGAGCAGCAATCCTACCTGTTCACAGTTTTCAGTTTGTGAAGGCATAGTTATTGGTGAAGGACAAACAACTTAGGAATCTTTGTAAAAGCTGCATCAAAGATCTCTAGTGAATTTCCTCCAACATCACAGGAGAAGAGTGGACTGACAGGATTACATCACCTGGAACCACTATAAAATCTGGCTATTTACTTTCTGCACTTAGTTTATCTTATACATCAGAATACTGAATCTAGCAACTGAAATCACACACTTGCACTACTGAGTATCTAATACTTAGTATCACTTTTAACAACAAGTATTAAGGCTTAATTTTGATATAATTCCACTGCATAAATTCAGCAAACTCAACTCAGTAGACTACGTTTATCGGCGAGCTGCGAAGTCTTAGCGGACTCTGAAGTATCGCGAGATCGCTCGAAGTTGCGAAATTTGTTAACTCCAAAGTTTTAAGTGTTAAGTTTATTCCCCCCCCCCCCTAAACTTAACCAAAGCCTTTTCAAGGGACCAACAATTGGTATCGGAGCGATTAGCTTCGTTCGAAGTAATCCTACTTGTTGTGCTTGTGAAAATTCTTTAAAACTTTCTTTCAAGTTACCGATTTTCAAAGACTTGCATCATGGACAACACTCAGTATGCTAGAACAATGCGATGTGTTCTCTTGATAGATTTGATGAGTATAAACGTCGAATGCAGGCATACTGTTGGGGAGATTTTGCATCATTAAAACAAAAGAAAATTTATAAAACCTATACTACCATGCAAAACTACCTCCTAACCGGCCGAATACCGGGTAGTTGCTAGTAAAGTTGGATAAGTACGGGTATCGATCCTCGGGGAATTGGGTGTCGAATCTAACTTATTAATTCTTCTTTATTAACCTAAACCTAAACTAAAACGGAAAAGTAAATTTGGACGAGAGGATTGTTAATCCAAAGCCGGGAAGGATAATTGCGATCAACATAAAATAAATCTAAACTACAACAATAAATCTATCTAACGAACATGATAATGATCAAGCGATCAAACATGGAACGAACCATAATCCACCATCCCGCAACCCTTAATTTCTTCCCTAGATTATCTTATAGTGATTTAATTCAAGTTGTGGTTTCACCTATCAAACGTATGAATTCCTACTTTCGTAGATGAATTCGCCTATCAATCTCTATCTTTCGATTTACGGAGATTAACACATCATAAAATAAACCAAGGTGCAAGATTTTCTAGATCTAACAACCTAGACATTCAACCTATCAACTTTCGTTTGATATAGATCAAAACGTCTATTCTTTCCTATGGTGATCTCGCGTTTACACCGACTTTCGTCCTACGGTAAACATCAATAACAACATCTTTCGATATAAATTGCATTAACAAATAAACGCATGGAAAGAAACGAACATTAATAAAAAGACTTACAAAACATCCATAGAAAGAAAATAAAAGCTGCTGCAAACAGTCTCCCATGGCTGCTCCATGTTTCAAAGTTTCAAAAGATCATCATGGTCGAACAAAAGGAATGAAAGAAACGAAAAATAAAACCTAATCTAACCCCGATCACCCGAGCACAAGGCTCGGGTGATCGGCCCCGAAAACTGCTCGAGTGGCCGCCCTTTCTTTGTCAAAAGTCGGCTGAAAATAATGTTGTGTTTAGGGTTCAATTCGCTGCTGTATTTATAGAATTTTCAGGTCGGTTGCTACGAAAAACGCTGGACGCCCGTTTGAAGATCCGGACGCCCGTCCGCTATTTTCAGCAACAGCATCCAAACTTGTAACGCTCATATCTCGGGCCTCGTAAGTCGGAATGGAGTGATTCAAACTCCTGTAGAATCCTCTCTTGAAGCCCTACAACTCTTCTCTTGAGGTCGAGAGTCAAATCAGTTTATATCATATCAAGAACTGCGTCGGAAGGTCGTCACTACCCGGAATCCTGATTTTCCGACATTTATCTTGATTGATTTCTTTCCTTATATCTTTCAATCTTCCATAACTTTGATTAATCCTTTCCAAGCACGAATTTGGCTCTCTAAAATCCTCTCTTCCATCATCAATGAGTATCTACAACAATAGGAAAACATACCAAAGCGTAACGTATTTCCAAAATAACATAAAATCATCATTTAAGCACATAATTCGTTACGTTTTGCAATTAACCTCTTAAAAACATCATTTACTAAATATTTCGATATAAATCCCTACTTCTATGAAAATAATACATATACGGGGGAAATTGATATAAAATATATCTATAAAAATCATACAATTTGACCCTGAACACATACCTTGCTGCTACTCATGATGAGATGATTGATGTATTAACTGATGGACCACTGGAGATTACCAAGGCAGTAACAGTGGGTGATACAACTGAGTACATTCCTAAACCAAAAAGAGAATGGAATGCAGAGGATAGAAAAAGAGCAAACCTCAACAACATTGCTATAGACATCATTTACAGAACCTTGGAAAGCAATATGTACATGAAGGTTAAAGATTGCAAGACTGCAAAGGAACTTTGGGACAAGATTCACTTGATCTGTGAAGGCACTGATGCAATAAAGAAGAACAAAATCAGTGTGGCCAGAAAGAGGTTCCAAAAATTCAAAATGCTGCCAAATGAAACCATTGAGCAAATGGAGGCTAGATTCAATGCAATCTTGGATGAACTTACCCTGCTGAATGTAAGTTATTCAAAAGAGGAAATAAACACAAAAATCTTGGAAGCTCTACCTGCAAAGGATCTTTGGAAAATGAAGGTGACTGCAATTGAAGAAATGAGGAAGTTGCATGAAGAAGACACCTTCAAACTGTTTTCGAATCTAAAGGCTTATGAATTCAAAGCAAAAAGCTTGTGCTCGAGGCGAAAAGGAAGAGCCAAAGACCACTTGCATTGGTCGCTTCACATCATGAAGAAACATCGGGAGGACATGATGATATGCTTGGATGAGATGCAAGAGCAGATTGCCCTACTGAGCAAGAAAATCAGGATGATGAAGACTGGAAAGGCCACCTCAAGAAATTTTACAAAGAGGCCTACTGAAAGAAGGAAAGAAGAACCAAAGAAAGACAATGACTATCTGTGCTTTCATTGCAAGAAACCAGGGCACTTCAAACCTGACTGTCCTGAGTTAAAACAAGGCAAGGAACCTGATTATCTTTGTTTCAACTGCAAGAAGCCTGGACATTTTATACGTGATTGTCCAGACTTACTGAAGACCAAGAGTCAACAAAGAAGACATGGCAAGAAGGCTATGGTTGCTGAAGATGAATCAGGGTATGAAGTGGAATCTGAAAAGGGAAATGAATCAGATGACACTGCACTAGTTGCTGATATGGAGGATTATGCTTTGATGGCCAATATGGATGAAACTGAGGAGGTATACAACACTATATCCATCAATACTCCTGCTGGAAGTGATTGTGAATCAACATGTGGTTCAAATCCTAGAAATTCTGACAACAATAAGACTTTGGATGCCATCCTTAATCAACTGAGGATAATACAATCTGGTTATGAGGTTGTGAAGGCTGAAAAAGAAGCTCTTGAATTGGAAGTTGGAAGATTGAAAGTTGAATTGAGGGTTCTCAAAGGTAAGGAAAAAGATGTTGGACAGAATCAGAATAAGTCTGCTGAACATCCAGCAGCCTCTGAATCTGTTGAACCATCTTGTTCCATTACTGCATACAAATCAGGAAAGCCTTATGGGGATAGAACAGGGCTTGGATTTGGAACTCAGCAATCTAACAAGAGTGGATCCAGTAAGGTTACTGAACCTAGTTCCAGAATTGGTCCTAAGTTTGTACCTGCACTAGATCCAACTCCCAGTAAGGTTGCTGAGGCAGTTAAACCCAATGAGGATGCTTCAAAGAAGCAAAATCAGAAGTCAAAGAAGTCAACAGCTCTTAATAAAAAGAGTAAATCTAAAAATAGGATGCCGTGCCTTCTAAGCTCGCGATAGCGGACACAGCTACCAAGTCTCTTTTGGACCACGGAAGGGTAAGAGACAGAAATATACCAAGGATAAGAATCCTAAACCCAAAAATGTTAATCATTCAAGGGATACTTATCTCAGGGGGAAAGGTAGACTGTTCCCTACTGATGATGATTGGAATATTTCTGCATCTAATGCTAGAAACAGTAAGGATAACCATGCTGCTAGGGTAAAACCTAGGCAATGGAATCAGCAGAGGACTTATAGAAGGCCTCAGCAGACTCCATACTACATGGCTGTTCCTAACAGACAACAAACAAATGGTTATACTAATGCTTCTAACATCAAGAATCACTTCAAACAGCATTACAAACCAAAAGGCCAGAAAACATATATGATTCCTACACAACCTACTGTTAGAACTTATGGATGTGTGGAATACATGTATGAACCAAAGTATGAACCAAAGTATGACACATTTAGGAGAAGACCTTATGGAGACATGCCAAGAGTCATGCTTACCACTGACCATTATGGACCCAAACAGGTTTGGGTACCTAAAATGCATTAACTTTGTTTTGTAGGGTGTCTGGTACTTTGACAGTGGATGTTCCAGACACATGCCAATGAATAAGCACTGTCTAACAAACTTTGTGGCAAAAGATGGTCCAAGGGTGAATTTTGGCAACAAGAATACACCTGGATATACAAGAGGATATGGCACACTTATCAGAAATGGACTTACAATCAAGGATGTTGCATATGTGGAGGGACTGGAATACAACTTGCTGAGCACTGGACAATTCTGTGACAAGGGTTACAAGGTCACTTTTGACAAAAACAACTGTATTGTCATTAATGAAAGAGGTGATCAGGTTGTACTTGCTGGTAGAAGACAACAGAACATGTATGTTGTGGATTGGTCTACTCTTGCGGTACCGAAACTCACTCGATAGTGCATACCAAATCGAACTCAATTGGTTATGGCACAAGAAGTTAAATCACTTAAACTTTGATGATATTAATCGAGTTGGTGAAGAAGAAAGCGGTGATTGGTTTACCCGAGATCACATTCAAGAAGGATGCTATATGTGATGCTTGTCAGCAAGGTAAACAGATAAAGTCAAGTTTCAAATCAAAGACCAAACAATCAACTAATAGAGTGTTGGAGCTGATGCATATGGATATTTTTGGACCAATAACTCCAACAAGTGTAACAGGAAAGAAGTACACCTTAGTGGGTGTGGATGATTATTCTAGATACACTTGGGTGATATTTATGAACAAGAAAAGTGAAACACTTCAAAGCATGCCTAATCTTTTGAAGAGATTACAAAATGAGAAAGGTTTAACAGTAATAAAGATAAGATCAGATCAGGGTACTGAATTTCTCAACAAAGTTATAAGAGAATATTGTGAACAGATTGGTGTACTACATCAACTTGCTGCTGTTGGTACACCTCAGCAAAATGGGGTTGCTGAAAGAAGAAACAGAACTTTAAAGGAAGCAGGAAGAACAATGATTTGTGAAGCATTGTTACCTGAAAGATATTGGGCTGAAGCAGTAAATACAGCATGCTACACACAAAACAGAACATCAGTAAACAAGAAGCTGCTGAAGACACCTTATGAGGTTTGGAATGGAAGAAAACCTAACATATCCTATCTTCATCCATTTGGAAGAAAATGTTTTATTCTAAATCATAAGGTACATTTGAAAACATTCCAACCAAAATCAGATGAAGGAATTTTCTTGGGATACTCTTCAAGAGGTCACTGAAACATGAAGAAACAATCCATGTTGTGTTTGATGAACCTAAATTTACTGGTATGCAAGATGAAGATTGTGGACCTGCTGAGAATCAACAAGTCACTGATCCAGATTGTATTGATGTTTTGGACAGATTCAATGACTTAAAAGTTTCTGATACTGCCCCTGCTGAGCACCCTGCTGATAATGTTACTGATGCAACAACTGAAGCTGTTCAAGGATCTGCTGAACCCCCTGTAGAAGAAGCTACGACGACCTACGAAGATGATGTTCCTGAAAATCAAAATAACCAAAATCCACAATGGTTAAGGAATCACCCTGCTGAACAAGTTATTGGCAATGTACAGCAAGGTGTGAGGACTAGAAGACAACTGGAAGCCATGTTTACTTGTTTTTTTTTATCTCAAATGGAACCAAAAGTTGTTGAAGAAGCTATTTCAGATCCAGACTGGATAATAGCTATGCAAGAGGAATTGAACGAATTTGAAAGAAATCAAGTTTGGACACTAGTTGAAAGGCCAAGTTATGCAAATATCATTGGTACTAAGTGGGTATACAGAAATAAACTTGATGAATCTGGTACCATTGTAAGGAATAAGGCCAGACTAGTTGCAAAAGGCTATTCTCAAGCAGAAGGAATAGATTTTGATGAAACTTATGCACCTGTTGCAAGATTGGAAGCTATCAGATTATTCTTGGCACATGCTGCATATAAGAACTTCAAAGTATATCAAATGGATGTCAAGAGTGCATTTTTGAATGGCATTCTAGAGGAGGAAGTTTATGTTCAGCAACCTCCTAGATTTGAAATTAAAGATCAAGAAGATAAAGTGTATAGACTCAACAAAGCACTTTATGGATTGAAACAAGCACCAAGAGCATGGTATGAGACTCTATCTCAATTCTTGGTGGACAATGGTTTTACAAAAGGCACCATTGACAAGACACTTTTCAGAATCAGTGAAGGGGACAGCACCCTGCTGGTACAAATTTATGTTGATGACATAATTTTTGGTTCTGAAAATGATTTACTTTGTGAAAAGTTTGCAAATCTAATGAAGAGTAAATTCCAAATGAGTATGATGGGACAAATGAACTACTTTTTGGGATTGCAAGTTAAACAGATGAAAGATGGAATCTTCATTCATCAAACCAAGTATACCAAGGAGTTACTGAAGAAGTTTGGTATTGAAAACATCACTAAGAATTCAACTCCTATGAGTACAAACATCAGATTGGATGAAGATAAAGAAGGCAAAAATGTTGATCAAACCTTATACAGAAGGATGATAGGCAGTCTGCTGTACCTAACTGCCAGAAGACCTGATATATCATTTGTTGTAGGTGTTTGTGCAAGATTTCAATCTAAACCTAAAGAAAGTCATTTAGGTGCAGTCAAAAGAGTTCTCAAGTATCTAAAAGAGACTTTGGGAGTAGGGATATGGTATTCCAAGGAAGGAAGCTTCAAAGTGATATCCTACTCAGATTCTGATTATGCTGGTTGCAAGATTGATAGAAAAAGCACCTCGGGAACTCGTCGCTTAATGGGAAATAGATTTGGTTTCCTGGTTTAGCAAGAAACGAAATTCTATATCAACCTCCATTCTTGAAAATTTGAATACATTGCTTCTTTGGAAGTTCTTGTGCACTAGTACTATGGCTAAGACAACAATTAAGGGATTATGGAATTGAAGAAAAGGAAATTCCAATTATGTGTGATAACACAAGTGCAATTGCAATCACAGAAAATCCTGTTTTGCACTCAAGAACCAAGCACATTGATGTGAGACATCACTTTATAAGAGATCATATTGAAAAGAAAGATGTGGTGGTTCTATACATCCCTACTGAAGATCAACTTGCTGATATCTTCACCAAACCACTTGACAGTGAAAGATTTGCTAAACTAAGGACTGAACTTGGAATTATTAAAGTTGACTGATATTCAGCAAAGTACTGGAATTCACCAAGGGGATTAGTCTTTGCTATGTTGGGTGAGCTCACTTAGCAGATTAGTCATTGGTATCAACAATTCCATGTACTTATGTTTGGACAATTGAGCAAATGAGGTTGTCAAGGGGATTGGTCTTTGTCATTTTGGGTGAGCTCACTTGACAGATCAGTCATTGGTATTAAACTTCATCTTGTATTATCAATTGAACAAAACAAGAAGAAAACAGAAATCAACAGAGTACTTATGTCGGTAGGCTGCTTGAAGCCTTTATCGACAGACTTGAGGCCACCTGCCGAGGATCACCTGCTTGGATGGAACGTTACTCAGTCAAAGTTATTAAAGTCAAAAAGCATATTTGGCGGGATATTTATTTTATCTCTATTACCATAGTTAAACCATCCAACGGTTACAAACGTTATGAAGGTATAATGGGCCACGTGTCAAGACAGAATTTATTCAGTATAATCGTGGTTACCTCAATGTACGTGCAATGACAGTTTCAACTACCCACTGTCTATATAATCAGACTGTTACACAACGGTTTCTCTACTTGCAACTTCTACTTTATCTCTACAAATCCTACATTGTGTGAACACAGATTTGAGAGAAATTTTTCTTCATCTCTTTCTTATTTCAATGGCGGAAAAGATTGATGTTCAAATCGAATCAAGCCAAAGTGTTAGAGGCTATGTTGTTGATGCAAACCAAACAGAGTTGGCTATTAATATAGGTCGAAGAATAAGGAGGTTTGTAGGATTGGAGAACAAACTCAATATCAGATTAGAAACAATCTCATACACCAATGTTATTGATTTCTGGAAGAATATGGTTGTGGAAGAAGGAACTGAAGCATTCAAGACAACAGTGAATGCTGAGGAGCTTGTAATTTCCTCTAGTCTACTGAGGGAAGTGTTTGGGTTTGAAGAAGTGGTGGATGGCTCAGTCAATCCTGAAGCAATTGGATTGGACAAAATGGCGTTTGTTGATCAGATTAAAACAAGTGCAGACACCAAATCCGTACCAGGCATCAACTGCAAACATATTGGATATGAGTACGGTCTACTGAGCAAGCTCATTGCAAAGAACATACTTGGACTAGTTGGCAGTATTGACACTCTATCAGGACCCAAGATAGAGCTGATGATCGTCATCTGCAGGAGATTGGAGTTTGATTGGGCTGGTTATTTCATTCACTTTATGAAGAAAGTAGCCAAGGAGGAGAAAGTAGGGAAAAGAAAATCAAAGGCCTTACCCTTAGGATTGATGATTCAGACCCTGCTGAATCACTTGAATGTTCCTGACCTTGAATCTTCTCGGACAAATCGGTCCCAGATACAAGAAGGAAATTGATCATGCCATTCTGGTCTAGATGATGATGAAGAGGTTGCGGGGAGGCTGCGCCGGTGATGATAATGATGGAGATGATGGTGATGCTGGTGGTGAGCAGGTCCAGCAAACTCAGAAGATATCTATCAAACCTGCTGCACCCAAGAAAACTGCTGAGAAAAGAAAGGCTGGAGCTACAAAGAAAATAACTGAGGTATTAAAGCCTTCAAAGAAGAAAAGGAAACAAACATCACGATCGTCGAGTCCGCCGAGGGTCAAGTGGAGGTTACTGACCCTGCTGTAGCTGCAAGAAGAACTGTTGTTGAAATTTTAAGGGAACAACAGAAGGAAGCTAGTAGAAAGAGAAAATCTACTGGAAAAGACGATGATGAACCCCTCTCCAAAAGAATGAATGAGATTGCCAAAAAGAAAAAGCATGGCAAAGGAAAAGAATTAAAAAATTTGGAGGCACAGAGAGCCCAAGAAGAGGCATCAGTAGAGGAGGAAGAAGAGGCTGTTGAGGCTGAGCCCTTAACTATCGTTCCGCCAGTGGTGATTACTGACTCCTCACCTGAAGAGGTTGTCAAGTCTACTGATGCTGGACAGGTTGTTTTTGAGCAATCTGTTGAAGACATACGAGCGATCTACGACCCCGTACTGTGCCGTAGTATCAACTGAGGAACCACAGCAAACCACTGAACCTGAACCTGATGTGGTAGTTGAAGAGGTAATTGAAGACTTGGTTGAAGACCCTGCAAGTGTGGCATGAACTCAAGGGGAAGAGCAGTCTGCTGCTGACCCTGCTGATGAGCATGTAAGTCAGGGGGAACCAAGTGTGGTACAGATGGAAGTAGTAGGTACAAATGTACAATCTCAGCAACCTACTGACTTTCAAACATCTATTGAAGAAACCATGAGCTTACTTGTTGGAGCTTTTGGAGGATAGCAAGCTGCTAAACCGGCCATTAGGAAGCCATCTATGCCATATGAGAAGGCATCTAAAAAGGGCAAAGTAGATCCCAACTTCAAAAAGGTGCAAAACTACTTTCAGTGGAAGTTTGGATTCTACAAGAAACAGAAACCAGCTGCTGATTCAATGAGTGGATTTGAAGAATTGGCTTTTGAGCAGCTAGGTGTGGACAGCCTGTTGGATTTGATAGACACTAGCATGTTGCAATCCGAGTCGATGGATCTTTTGGATGAAGGAAAGAAAAGTGGAGCTATTATGTTCGAGAGATCCAAAGTTCACACCGTATAGTGATTCATCGGATTCGATGATGATACCCCTATGTTTCCCCGGGGAGACCGGTGGAGTGGCTAGAGAGACATCAACTGAAGCCACTGGTCAAGAAACTGCTGAAATTTGGTAAGTCGGCGAAGGCCAGCCGAACGGAGAGATGGATGAGGATCTACAGGATCTCACCATGGATGATTTGGAAGCATTGATCAATGAAGGAATCAATCTGAGTGCTGGTAGGCTAGCTGATGAATCTTCTACATTCCACGTTGTAGAGCCTACTGCACAAACTGATGCTGAACAGAGTGAGGATTTGGATGCAGAGAAGGTTATTGATCTCATTGAACCTAGTGTCAGTTCAGAGGAATCCATTGAGTATCAGGATGGATTTGACTTTGAGGGCACTCTTACTAAATCTGCCATCATCCTGCACAAGATTGGTCATGCAGAAGGATTCCAAGTGGATAATGAGGCTGTTTTCAATCCACAAGGAATTGAAGAGGAGGTACAGGTTGCTGGGGTACAAACAACACCTGGACAAAGGTTGGAACAGGAGGTACAGGGCTCGCTTTCAAACAGCACCTGGACAAAGGTTGGAACCTGATTTGGGTTTGGAGGAAACCCTTGTTGTTGATGAGGCTGTTGTAGTGGAGCCTACTGGAGGGAAGACCACTGAAGGAAAAGTTGGTCAGCAGACTGCTGTTAATGAGGATGAGTAGCTGCTTGACTTTGACTTCAGTGATGAGGAGTTTCAGATGCCTGAAGAAGAAGATATTGATGTTAATCCCCCTCAGGCATTTGTAAATGTTTTTGAGGAACCTGCCATTGATCCTATCCTGGAGGAATATGAAGGACCTAACCCTGCTGGACTGGATAAGAGTTGGGCAATGGTGATAAGCAATCGAGGCCACGACAATGTTGAGGAGCTCGTCGATGAAGCCACCGGTGGAAGGATGACCGAGTGAAGTGCCGCTTGAAGTGTTAAATGAGTTAAGGACCGTAAGGCATGATATGCAACGCTTAAGGACACAACTGGACGGACAGAAGAAAGATTTGAAGAAGTGATGAAGATGGTAAATGAGAACAGACAATCAACTGCCACAGTTGCTTCAAACTTCACATCTACTCAAAATGCTGTGAATGATCTGATACTAGATGTGAGGGGCATCAAGGTTGGAAATACTGCAAAAGATAAATTTCTGAAAGATCAAATTATTTCTATCCATCAGAAACTTGACAACCTTGCTGCAACACCTGAACCTACTGAGCCTGCTGCTGCACAACAACCTGCTATGTCTGATCCCAAACTGACTGAAAGGATCAACAGACTGGAGGAGACCTTGCAATCAAGGATAACTTCACTTGATACAAGAACTGGAGCTATGGAAGGTCAACTGCATAGAGTGGTTATCTCACAGGAGAGTATTGATTGATGTCAAGTTAAATTATTAACTCGATTCCTAAATAACCACTAGCAACTGAACTAGGTTCAATCGCAGTATAGTTAGATAGAGTCGAGGTCGATCCCACAGAGAATCAATTTGTGGATCCTAACTTAAATAGCCAACCTATTTATTTCATTTTACAAACACGGTCTATGACCAACATAAAGTACGAGAAAAGAAAGACACACTCAAACATATAAACAACATGTAAACACATAACATAATCAACTGCCCAATTATAACCGTGATCATTTGGATCTAGACAATTTATATGACAACAAAACTCATCAACTACTAATCCGTTCATATCTATTTATATTGGCTACGGGAGTCATCCTCTAAGCTAGATGTAGCACCGGTAAGTCACTATATCACTGTGGTATTGTTACGTGACTTCGCCTTTTGGTGCCTCCATCTCATATAACTCACACGCTTACTACTCTAAGGATGCCGATATTAACCGTACACCTCATCCGGGCAACATTCCTTTGGTTAGGCGTACTTCCTAGACGATCACTCAAACCCTCGTCCAACTAACAATTACCAAGTTATAGTCTCATGCTAGTTTACGATCTACGTGTAACAAGGTGCGCGCAATTCCCTAATATAAACCTACCTAGATAACGCTGAACGTCCGAAGATCAATTCCTAAGCCTACCTAAGAGTTTTATATCGGTATTTCCTTTTTACACGTTTTAATTAAATTAAGTGAGTGACGTAGCCATAGCCATACCTACTGAGATAACAGATTCAATTAAGCTAACCTAATCATAAAGACGTGACTGATTAACGGGTGAAACGGATTTGACAGCTCTCGGTCGACCGAATAGGTGCTCTCAGTCGACCGAGTGACACCTCTCGGTCACCCGAGAGTCTACTCCTCCAGGTTTACATCCCCGAACATATTTCTCAGCGTTTCATATACGAATCGGATTATACAGCGAATCATCAGGACATCATATAAACTAATCTAAACACACGTAAATTAAACACACAGATTCATCCGTAGATATTAGGTAGAGGACGTAGGGTATGGGATCCTTATAGACAAGGTATCACCACTGCCCTCACGTCATATCCTAGATCTACATCATCTAGATATGCATAACTACTCAAACAATCAAAGCATAATTGGGAAATTGATTACTTAAAAGAAAACAAGATGAAGAACTAGGGCTTACATGTTTGCACCCTTAGCTCCTCCACAAGCCTTATTTGCTTATATGTTCTTATGAATGAATAGTGGTGAATGCATAATGAAAAATACAAAGGACTTGTGTTTATATAGAGCCTCAGCCGTCATAGAGAACCGACTTAAAATGCCGACACTCTGAACCCTAACCGACTCAAATAATGTGCCGAACTTCTTCTGGATTATAGGCCCACTCGGTCGACCGAATGCATAGGCTCGGTCGACCGAGCCTTATGTGCTTCGGGCTTTCTTCTTTTTCCGTCTTGGGCTTTCGAACTTGTCTCGCGATCCATTAAAGCTTCTCCGAAGTCCATCCTTGTGCTCCATAATGGGTTACTACAAATATAGCATGAAATACAGTCTGTAAAATCAAATAATATAATAAAACCTCTTAATACATAATAATGAATCGTAACTCTCGTCATATGCAAATTAAGCGTATTACGACTTATTATTCCTCTATTGTAGCTCCTTTAAACTAGAGTCGGGGATAAAGGTCATAGAATAACGGGCACAAAATGACCGTTATCAACTACCCCCCACTTAGCCTTTGATCGTCCCGATCAAAATATCAATAAGTTATCCCCCATAAACTACTTTCCAGTGGTCACCGTATACCGACTCAAGAAACTCGAATCAACTCATATCCTCTATGCTCGTCAGATATTCATTATCCACTACTCATCATGAATCGATGTGATGTGTGCATGTGCATTGAGTTTTAAACATTCGTAGCAAGATTAGAGCTTATGAAAACTTTGTAGTCTTAACCTACCAACTTCAGTATTCCCACTTCTTAAGCCTTTTAATTTTTGAAGTACTAGAATAATAAGCAAGAGCGTATCTATAGGGTTTTTGGACTTGGAGACCGAGTACATTCAAAGCCTCTTAAAGAGTTGAATATTCTTTTCATATCTTTATATTTTTCAGATACTATCAATCTCAAGAAGGAAGACTTTTTAGAGCATCCCTCTATCTTAGATCAAATATTAGCATCGAATATTACCACAAGCGCGAGGCTACTTTGGTAACTTACTACAAGCCCAGTGTTTTAACATTGTCAAACACAGGTACGTCTCAAGCTTATTACTCAGCTTTTGTGGCTAGAGTCTTTAGGAACACATCAGACGATAAATTTGACACTAGGTAAGAATAATCAATTATCTCTGCAATGTACACATTATAATTTTACCTTTTATAACAAGTGTAGTACAACTCGATTCAATTATTGAATAATTGAATAATAAACAACTACTCGCAACGGACAATATAAATATCATTAAGTTTACTAATCAATAAATCGCAGAGGCATAAAGTGATCACGTACTCATGAAATATGAGTTCTTTCTTATTAGATATAATTATCAGGGACCCACAAAAGTAAATGTGATTCTAAGTTCAAAAGTTTAAAATTTCTTGCTCATTTTATTTATTATTTGATATATGGAATTACTCATTTGAGCTAAGTGACTTGTACCCCCACTTAAACCATGCATTGTCCCCAATGTATAAAAACCGAAATAACAAGCTCGAAAAGGAACTTAGCTCGGATAAGCGTGGAAGTTAAATAAGTCTTGGAAATTCAAAGCAAAGTTCAACAGAGCACGAGGCATTGGCCGCTTGCACAAAAGTAATCACTGTAACACATATCTTAAACAAAACTTGAAACTCGTTACAGGATTAGTCCAAACAGTAATAATCTCAAAAAAAAGAGGGACCGTAAAAGGGATAACAATTTCCTTAAACATTTTTAAGTCCATAAA
This sequence comes from Gentiana straminea, assembly GCA_036785695.1. Lineage (NCBI taxonomy): Eukaryota > Viridiplantae > Streptophyta > Magnoliopsida > Gentianales > Gentianaceae > Gentiana > Gentiana straminea. The sequence goes on along the minus strand of JAVUPR010000224.1, from coordinate 2,719,649 downwards.
TTAATGATTACATTTCAATACATTTCAGCACGTCCAAAACATTACATGAGTTCGAATTTAGGAAACAGAGACACTTGCTCTATATAACACGACATACTAGTAGAAATGAGTCCAAATAAAAAACTTGTTAATTAAAGGAAATGCAAACACTCAAATTAAAATACTTAATCCCATCCTGGATGGAATGGTGCTAGTTGCAAATTGTTCGGGCCGGCTTCGTCAGCATCATCCTCAGGTTCCCCTTCTTGTTCTTGATTGTGACCGTGAATGACAGGCGGTGGGATAGAACTTAAAGATAGAATAGGCATTGGTCCCACATAGGAATCGCCGCCTAACACTGGGCACTCGGCTCCTTCACAGAATGTAGTGATCAGTGACCCAAAAGGTAAAGTGTGCCGAGACTTGAGAGCATCGTCTGTCATTTCCTTATGTATCAACGCCCCCACATTCACGTGTCATCCCATGTACAACCAATAAAGCAAAGTGGCATGGGTATAGTAGACCGTAGATACATGCTTAGCTGGAAAGATATTAGAACGGATAAGCCGATTAAGGCATTTATCCTCCCATCTCCTAAAGTCTGTTTCCGCAAATGTGCGGGCAATCTCCCCTATAGTCCACTCTATTCCCAGATAGGCACCAACTTCCTCCAACCACGCATCGGACCCGTCAAATGTCGCCATATACTCCGGCCCGTCCTCCGAGACATCCACCCCAAAATAAGCATTAATCGTACCCGGAGAAATTACAATTGGTCGGCCACGAATATGTACGATATTGGTGTCGGGGTGTACGCGTAAATAAGCATAAAATTCTCTTACCCAATTGACGTTGACTCGGCCAGGGGGTGCTACGACATCACGCCATTGATAGCGTTCAACCAATTCTAAAAGCTCGTCTCCACAATTCTCCAAATCCAATCCTCGAGCTCGATGGACGGGGGCATTAACAAAATGATTAATAAATGAAGAATATACCTCCCGACTCGCGAATTGTGGTACCCCGTTGATCAATGGGATGTTGCCTTCAACAGCCACGAACTGAGCGGCTCTGCGTCTTTTGGGTGGCATCCTGACAGATAAACAGCGCAGCAGCAGACGGAGGGGGCAGCCCGGCTCTCGGTCGACCGAGAGCAGTCACTCGGTTGAGCGAGTGTGGGGATTTTGACAGCAGCAGCTTCTGGCTCTGTATGCTTCCCGTGACTGAATCGATCGATCAGAATAAATTTCGATAGGCTTTTCAAGGTGAGTGAAAATGGTGAAATGGATGAAGATTTTCAGAACATTTCCATTTGATTTCTACAGGGGTTTGGAGAAAAAGGGAGATGGAAGAATTGTGATGGAGAAAGGGATGAGGAAAATGAAAGATAGGGTGAGTGGTTTAAATAGAAAAATGGAAGTTGAGAAGTGGAATGTGATTGGTGGATAAAAGTTGTTGGGGATTGATGAGGTGGAAAGGTGGAATTTGAAAATTTGAATTGGTAGAATAAAGAAATTGGGAAGAGAAAAAGGTGAATGGTTGGGAAGAGGGAAAGGTGAATGGGGGTATGTAGAAATTAATGGTGTTGACCATTTTAATTATTTTGACACACCATAAATTAACTACAACATATAACCATGCCAAAATTTATTATTTCACTCTTGCAATTCCTACCCGCAAATTTTTTGCTCTAACCAATAAATCGTCCCAAGCACAGAAGCAAACTCATTCTTATCATGAATAAATCAAACAATCTGGTCTAAGCATTCGTAGAATAACGCATTACCGTTTCCTTAATCAACAATTTTTTTACAAAGATTCAATTACTACACTTCACTTCACATTAAAAAAAACGATTCGAATAAAAAAAAATTATTTTGCACATCCTCGACTCAACAGTCGTCGGAACACGGCAAAATAGAAAAAAAACTCCTTATCGTTTTCATGCTACTTTTATTTAAAATAAAAATAGAGATAAAAATAACGAAGGATAGAAATAGTTCTACAGTTTAAGTCGGTAGCTCGACTTTCCAAAAATTCATCACTGTCTACGAACTGCTCTTGGCTTGCCAGGTTTTCACCCGGTTAGCCTTTACCGAAAATGTCTTGCTGTCCTTTTCCACGAGTGCCTTTCCGCGAGGTGTGAATCCAACGAAAAGACAGTCGAACTGTCCATCCAAGCAAGCTCCAATTTTCGTAATATTTTCAGAACTAGATGAGCTCTCTTTAGTTCGAACTCTACGAGTTCGTTTCTTTGTCTGCGTCCTTCTATTCTTGGGTCTAGAGAAAGGCAGGTCTTCAGGATTATGATTTTCTAGAACAGGGGCAGGCTTGACAGCTTTCTCACAACTCAGAACTGTAAGGGTCTCGTATCTTCCTTCTGTTTTGTCATCAACACTTTTTCCTAGGCTCGGAGTAACATCTGGTTTTGAACTACCAACTCCTATAACATTCACGCTCACCGGAGTAGGGAAATCTGAATTCCTTGTCCCATAGGTCTCAGAACCTCTAGCATCGAAAAATGTGATATCACGCCTGGTCATACGAATTAGGGCTCTAGAATTGTTGATAAAGGCTCTCCCTAAAATGATCGGGCAATGAGGGTGCTCATCTATATCCATAACAACTATATCTATCTTAAACCTGGCTGTCCTATGCCAATGATCATATTATACATATTCCCAGACATGACTGTTCTGGTCCCATCCGCAAATCTAACTTGCAACGGAGTATTCGTGGGAGTGAGGATCAGATTTCTATCACAAAGACTTTTCGGAAAAATGTTCAGACTCGAGCCAGAATCTATCAAAGCCAACCCTAGGTATGCTCCTTCAAAGGTAACCTCAACCATAAATGCTCCTGGGTCATTTAGTTTCGGCATCAACCGAGCTTCATTCTCAATATGCGCTGCATCTCTAGGACCGATGACTATAGGGCGATTTATGTTTACGCTATCCTCAGAATCAGATTCTATATCGACATATGATGCATGTAGTCATATCCTGAGTCTGAATCTGAAGAAATCTCTTCGTGGTTTAACTTGGACATACCTTTGTATATGTAAGCATCTTTAGACTCTTTTGACCTCTTGGCTTCGTGAATTCTTGCCTTCATCTTTGCTATTCTTTCCTTGAGTTTAGGTGTCAGCGGCTTTCTAGGTGTGGTTTTGGTTCTCAACACCATGACTTCTTCTCCTTGAACCTCGAAGACTGATGTGATGACATTTTGCCGAACAGTTCGCCTTAGTGATTCCCTCTGATTAACTGCATCATACGAAAAACAATAAACGGTTATTGAACTAACAGGCAGTATGATTACTCATACTGCTGCTAGGCTTATAACCTACTAACAGAATCACAGGGGAAAACAACTATCAGATAAAACATTTAAAGGACTCGGTCGACCGAGTACCATAGTTCGGTCGACCGAATATACAAAATATTTTTTTTTATTACTCACTGTAACAGAAAACAGAAAGACGAAATAATTAAGTTGATCATTTAAGCAGTTGGACCATTGATTCCCCGGCAACGGCGCCAAAAACTTGATTGAGGTCAAGTTAAATTATTAACTCGATTCCTAAATAACCACTAGCAAGTGAACTAGGTTCAATCGCAGTATAGCTAGATAGAGTCGAGGTCGATCCCACAGAGAATCAATTTGTGGATCCTAACTTAAATAGCCAACCTATTTATTTCTTTTGACAAACACGGTCTATGACCAACATAAAGTACGAGAAAAGAAAGACACACTCAAACATATAAACAACATGTAAACACATAACGTAATCAACTGCCCAATTATAACCGTGATCATTTGTATCTAGACAATTTATATGACAACAAAACTCATCAACTACTAATCCGTTCATATCTATTTATATTGGCTACGGGAGTCATCCTCTAAGCTTGATGTAGCACCGGTAGGTCACTATATCACTGTGGTATTGTTACGTGACTTCGCCTTTTGGTGCCTCCATCTCATATAACTCACACGCTTACTACTCTAAGGATGCCGATATTAACCATACACCTCGTCCGGGCAACATTCCTTTGGTTAGGCGTACTTCCTAGACGATCACTCAAACCCTCGTCCAACTAACAATTACCAAGTTATAGTCTCATGCTAGTTTACGATCTACGTGTAACAAGGTGCGCGCAATTCCCTAATATAAACCTACCTAGATAACGCTGAACGTCCGAAGATCAATTCCTAAGCCTACCTAAGAGTTTTATATCGGTATTTACTTTTTACACGTTTTAATTAAATTAAGTGAGTGACGTAGCCATAGCCATACCTACTGAGATAACAGATTCAATTAAGCTAACCTAATCATAAAGACGTGACTGATTAACGGATGAAACGGATTTGACAGCTCTCGGTCGACCGAATAGGTGCTCTCGGTCGACCGAGTGACACCTCTCGGTCACCCGAGAGTCTACTCCTCCAGGTTTACATCCTCGAACATATTTCTCAGCGTTTCATATACGAATCGGATTATACAAATAAATCATCGGGACATCATATAAACTAATCTAAACACACGTAAATTAAACACACGATTCATCCGTAGATATTAGGTAGAGGACGTAGGGTATGGGATCCTTATAGACAAGGTATCACCACTTGCCCTCACGTCATATCCTAGATCTACATCATCTAGATATGCATAACTACTCAAACAATCAAAGCATAATTGGGAAATTGATTACTTAAAAGAAAACAAGATGAAGAACTAGGGCTTACATGTTTGCACCCTTAGCTCCTCCACAAGCCTTATTTGCTTATATGTTCTTATGAATGAATAGTGGTGAATGCATAATGAAAAATACAAAGGACTTGTGTTTTTATAGAGCCTCAGCCGTCATAGGGAACCGACTTAAAATGCCGACACTCTGAACCCTAACCGACTCAAATAATGTGCCGAACTTCTTCTGGATTATAGGCCCACTCGGTCGACCGAATGCATAGGCTCGGTCGACCGAGCCTTATGTGCTTCTGGGCTTTCTTCTTTTTCCGTCTTGGGCTTTCTGAACTTGTCTGCGATCCATTAAAGCTTCTCCGAAGTCCATCCTTGTGCTCCACAATGGGTTACTACAAATATAGCATGAAATACAGTCTGTAACATCAAATAATATAATAAAACCTCTTAATACATAATAATGAATCGTAACTCTCGTCATATGCAAATTAAGCGTATTACGACTTATTATTCCTCTATTGTAGCTCCTTTAAACTAGAATCGGGGATAAAGGTCATAGAATAACGGGCACAAATTGACCGTTATCAAGTATTCATGGTCCTATCTCCCGTTTTGTTGATGATGTCACTAAGGGGGAAGATGGCCAATCAGCTGAAGCAAAGGAGGCTGCAAGACTCTTTGCATAGAAGAGATGGACTGATGAAACCAATGATTTCAGGCAACCTGCACCTGGCAGAGTTCAACTAACTGATGATCTTCTGAGACAATACAAGAAAGAATACTATAACGAAAGAAGACCTTATCATGACATGGGTTTTCATGAAGGCCTAAACTCTTTCTTGGGATTGAAATTTTGGGAAGCAAGAGTCAGAGCCTTAAGGGCGAGCAACAGAGGTGGTAGAGGTGGAAGAAGTGGCAGAGGTGATAGGACCTTACCTATCACAAAAGCAAAAGACTCACTTGATGAATTCAAGGAACTGTACATGAAGTTTGGATTCAGAGTGAATGACATCAATCTTATCCTGCCTGAAGCATGTTACTGGTGGAAGCAAGTCAATCCCTACATTGATTTTACACTAATTGAAAATGAATGGATGAGGGACATGATAGAACAAATCAGAGCCTATCAAGAACAAGCTGAGAAGGCTAGACAAGAAAGAGAGAAGAGACTATAGATCAGCATACTTATCATTCTTTATCTTTGCTGCATCTAGTTTGTAATAGCCTTGTTCAAATGATTTTAATGAAAGATGAATACTTGTTCTATTCTTGTGTTTTATCTTTTTGCTTTGATGATTAGGTGAGGGTAGTGGCATCATCACCAAAAAGGGGGAAATTGTTGGACTTATTTCTTAGTTTTGATGATGAGTGCCATACTAGCTGTTATAGTGCAAAGGCAAAAAGATGTCTAGATCAAATGTATAGGTTTATTAGAGTTTGATTCATAAATAGGTTTGATCAAACAAGCACCGTAAAGAAATTTCATTGATTGATATCGCGACCGGGTCTAGGTCGGTAGGGTAGATAGGTCGGTAGACTAGTGTTGAACCCGCCGAAGACGAAGACCGAAGACGAAGGCCGAGGTTCAAACTCAGTAAATGAAGGCTAAGGGATCAAACTTAGTATTTAAAGTCAAGGATATGGAATCGGAATTTAGGCAAGTCTGTGATGACCTAAACTGATTGCATATACCTTATGTAAAAGGTCTAAGTTCCATAAGTTGGATGATGTTTGGAACTTAGTTATTTTTAAAATGATGTAATCTAACTTCACAAATAAAAGTTAGATAAAAGTAATCAGCTACATTATATTTTATACACAGAAATGTCATGATCAGCAGACTGATTGAAACTTCAGCAGACTGATGAACCTGCTGATATATACCTCGATTAATTCAAGATTATTTTTGGAAGATTACATGGATAAGGACATCCAACTACCTCTGACTTATCAAGAAAATCAAAGGTTGAGATTAAAAAGACGTTGGGATGATTCACATTTTTATCCATTGGATACAAGTCAAAGGGGTGGACAGACTGCACTGTCAAAAAGGAATTCTGACAGTGTCAGTCCTATGAATAGTGACAGAATGCAAATCAGATGGGACAAAAACAAGGAACGGTTACATTTGAAATTCAAATACAAGTCACATGCATTCTTGCCTATAAATAGAAGACTTTCAACTCAGAAAAAGATGATGAACTTTGGATAAACTTTAAGTGATAATACTGAGCTGAAAGACACCTTGCTGAACTTGCTGAGCATAAGGTTGCTGATCTAGTAAATTTCTTCAAGTGTATTCTGTATTCAAGCTGCATCAAGATTACACACTTGGAGACTGCAAGTTGCTGATTACATCATCCAAATCAAGCTGCTGCAACTGAATCATTTATTTGATTTAATCTTTATTTTATAAAGAACCTGCTGAAGACAGTGAAGCATCTGTTGGGTGTGAAAGACTGTTGTTTGTGGTGGAGCTGGTGAAGAGGCAATCCTACCCTTCAAGGACCAGTGGAAGACTCGGGAGCAAAGAAATCCTACCTGTTCCCAGTTTTCAGTTTGTGAAGGCATAGTTATTGGTGAAGGACAAACAACTTAGGAATCTTTGTAAAAGCTGCATCAAAGATCTCTAGTGAATTTCCTCCAACATCGCAGGAGAAGAGTGGACTGACAGGATTACATCACCTGGAACCACTATAAAATCTGGCTATTCACTTTCTGCACTTAGTTTATCTTATACATCAGAATACTGAATCTAGCAACTGAAATCACACACTTGCACTACTGAGTATCTAATACTTAGTATCACTTTTAACAACAAGTATTAAGGCTTAATTTTGATATAATTCCGCTGCACAAATTCAGCAAACTCAACTCAGTAGACTATTGTTTATCAGCAGGCTACTGAAGTCTCAGCAGACTCCTGAAGTATCAGCAGAATGCTGAAGTTGCAGAATTTGTTAACTCCAAAGTTTTAAGTGTTAAGTTTATTCCCCCCTAGTGCTGTAAACGAGCCGAGCCGAGCCGAGTAGCTGATGTTCAAGCTCGAGCTCGTTTATTATCGAGTATGCTCGGCTCGACTCGTTAAGACAAACGAGCCTAAAAGCTTGTTCGAGCTCGGCTCGATAAGAAAGAAAAAGCTCGAGCTCGAGCTCGAGCTCGAGATCAAGCTCGCGAACAAGCTCGAACTCGAGCTCGGCTCGTTCAACGAGTGTTTTTTTTTTTTTTTACGAGAATCGGCCTATACAAACTCAAAAAAAAAAAAAAAAAAAATACGGGGGACACATTCACAAATACACAAAATAACCCGATAGCCAATAGTCCAAATTCAAATACAACAACTAGCAAGCACACGTTACAACTTAAAGGGTTCAAAATGAGTTAATTGACCAGATAAATTCTTAGACAAAACAGTCCAAATGTCTAATACATAAAAAACAAACAAAATCCTTCTTCATATCACCCCACCACTAATACACAACACGGCACCTGCATTTGAATAACAAAGAAACTCATTTAGATATTCGCCTTAACCGAAAAAATGTACAAATCTACTAAATGAATATGAAAAGATACTCAATCGTTATAAAATCAAACTTGTTGTACCTATCGGAAACATCTAAAATTCAACCCTTAATTTGACCTCCCATTGATAATTGAATTACGCAAAAGATATCACGATATGTAAAATATACTTGTCAAATGCAACATTCAAATTTACTTTAAATTTTAAAAAAAACAATGCTTAAATGAAGCACCTCGGACATCATCGGGTAGTTCAATTCTTTCAAATGCTTTCGAAAGTTTGGTCTTCTTCTTGATTCTACAAATAAAAATATAGGCAATTACAGATTAATAACTAAATTTAAGAATTATATATATATATATATATATATATATATATATATATATATATATATATATATATATATATATATATATATATATATATATATATATATAATGATAAGGCATACCCGAGCTTTCTTCTTCAAGCCATGCAAGCAACGAACCCAATCTCTACCACATAGTAACATTTCAACCGTTTCCACGGCCAAGGAAGCACGATGTTCATCCACTACCCTACCACCAGCACTAAAGGTTGATTCCGAAGCCACGCTAGTAATTGGAATTGACAAAATATCACTTGCCATCTTTGACAATATCGGAAACCTATGCTTTTGTCCTTTCCACCAATCAAGTACATCAAGATGAGCATCAACATCACGGTTATACCTATGCTCATCCAAGTACATGTCTAACTCGGACCTTTGAGTTGAAGATTTATCAACTTTACTCATTAACATATGGAATTTTTCTTTTCCAGTCAAAACCTTGTGCCCAAACATGTCATTGTCTCCACCACCACTTGAAGAATTCCATGTTTCCCTACCTCGTTTCCCTCCACCCTTTTCTTTTCCTTCATTCGATGAGTTATAAGCAACGGCATACTCATTAAATAACTCATGTGATATTTTCACAATCGATCAACATAATAAGAAGAACGTTCACCATAGATAACTTCAAAAGAAACATTAATCACATTCATCTTATACCTCGGGTCCAAAAGAGCACCCAATGATAATAACACATTACTATCTCCCCAATACTTATCAAACTTTTGTGTCATACATGAAGCCATATTCCTAATATTTTCGATTCATCAAGTGCCTTTTCATTTAACAATGCTTTGATCTCAAAAAGCTCCACAAGAAATAGATTTGAAGTGGGATATTCACTACCGAAATAATAATATTAGTCACAACATTAAAAAGGCCTAAGAATTTGCACACTTCTTCCATTTTTTTCCACTCATACGGAGTTGGAACATAATGAAAACCGGGATCAATATCAGAGTACCTAGAGAACACATCTTTCACTTCTATTGCAGCAGCCAACATCATGTAGGTACCATTCCACCTCGTCTGACAATCCAAACTTAAACTCTTACAAGACAAATTCAGTTGGTTTTTTATTTTAGCAAACTGAATGAGTCGAGACTCAGAATTTTTCAAATACTTAATTCCCTCCCTAACAGTATCAATCACCGTCTCAATTTGCTTAAGACCATCTTGGACCAAAAGATTGAGGATATGGGCACAACAACGTACGTGGAATAATTTCCCTCCAATACTTAATGGTTTTCTCAAGCTAAGATCCTCCTTAAGTCTCCTAACACAAACATCATTATAAGAAGCATTATCCACGGTTATGCTCGAAATCTTATCCTCAATCCCCCAACCAACAAAACACTTGTGGAGCGCATCAGCTATAATAACACCAGTATGTGGGGGTGGGACATTACAAAAATTCAATACACGCTTTTGCAAAACCCAATCACAATCAACATAATGTCCGGTCACAACCATATATTGAATATGTTGTCCGGATTTCCATAAATCAGTTGTAATGCTAATTCTACCAACACCGAGAAGGCAACTCTTCAATATTTTCTTTTCATTTTCATAAACGGCAAAACAATCCTTTCTAATAGTGTACCTACTGATCGGTTGATAAAACGGAGAAATAGCCTTCAGAAACTTATTAAAAATTTCAAGCTCCATTTGTGAGAAAGGATATTCATGTGCCAAAGTCATATGTGCAGCAAGTTCACGTACCTTTCCATGGTCATAAGAAAAGTTAGAAACGAGGAGTTGCCATCCGGGGTTGTCTCACCGAAGGACAAAAGTTGTTGTGATTGGCACGATTGTTTGTTTTTTTCACGTCAAATTAATCTTCCTTTGCAAGCAATTTTCCAAATGACGTTTGTGTTGCGTCGTGGCTCCACTTTTCCCCTTGGCAAAGTACTCTTTACAGTGATTACATTGCACTTTGACAACACCATGAATTTTCACCTCTTTCATTTCCTTCCAAACCTCTGAGGTTTTCTTACGTGGCTTCTTGCGAAACAAATTCTCTTGCCCTCCATCTTCTACATCATCATCAGCACCACCATCAATTTCATTCTCCACAAAATCAGCTTCAACATCTCCAACATCTTCGGATGCCATAATTTCACAATCGTCTGAGTAAAAGTTCATGGTATCGTTGTTGATAAAAATAGAATTAGTAGAGGCCTATGACATATCTGGAATGAAAAAAAGAACACAAGAATCGACCCTTTTAAAACCGTTTTCATAAGTTCCGATGGATATTTTGTTCATTCATCATTTGATATGTTATTAAAAGTACTACCAACAGAAATAATGTGTAGGTCGAAGAGACGAAGACAAGACTCACAAAACAAATTTCTTAGGATAAACCATAACTATGCTATTACATGTTTGGGATACAGATCTTTTAACAAAATAAACATAAACCATATCCTGCTAAATAACAAATTGCAATTGAAATTGAGCTACATTTAACAGTTTGGTGTCACTGAAGGATTTCTAATTCACACCAGAAATCAAGGTTATACACGGTACACTTATACTTCATAAAACACTTTCCCAAATTGAAAATCAAATCCAACTAGTAGTTATAAAAGGATCGAAAAGCACTTTTGATGAAGCAAATGCAACAAAAACGAGTCGAAGAACTTGGATAAACAGAATTAGATCTAGATACGTAGTTTCAGAACTGGATCTGTAGTCACTCGATGCTATCACATAAGCAAATCAAAAGTACTGCCAACTGCTGATATAATTTTGAAATTAAAAAAAAAACAATCAACAAAAATCACACCCCGCGAAATAATAGTTTGCTATTGAAATTGAGCTACATTTCACGAAGCTAAAGTTCAAAAGTGTATCACTAATCACTATGTGCCCTTACCCTATCCGGCTATCCCTAATCCCTAATCCCTAATCCACCGGACCACCGCCCGCCCCAACCCACCGCAGCCAAAGGCAACCCAACCCACCGCAGGTCCGCAGCCAAATGACTTCTAGCCTAGGTTTCTTATTCCCGCTCCCCTCTATCACCGTTAAGCAAAAGATACCAAAAAAAAAAAAGAGAAGATAAATCGGAAAAACAAATCGAAAAAACCTCAAGTGGTGGAGTAAATTCAATTGCCTTAGTAGAGCAGAAGAAGAGAAGCTAAGCTAGTCGGACTCGGGCGGCGTTTCGCGGTGGAAGATCAAGAACTGAAGAACGGAACTGAACGGCGGCTTTTGAAGGTCCGAGTTTTTTCGACGAAAGTGTATATCCCAATTCTCTAATTATATAATTTATATTAGGGCTTCGGACCGGTTGACGAGTTCTAAGTAGGCGAACCAAACTAGCTTGAATCGATTCAAATCAAAACTCGACTCGCAAGCTCGAATATATAATATATGTTCACGAACACTAACGAGTGTTCGCGAACATGCTCGTGTAAGCTCGTTTATTAAACGAGTAGGAGAACCTACTCGAGCTCGGCTCGATAGAGTAACTGAACGAGCTCGAACGAGCTTAAACGAGCCGAGTTCGAGCCTCGTTCGTGAACACTCGGTTCGTTTAACACCCCTACCCCCCCTCTAAACTTAACCAAAGCCTTTTCAAGGGACCAACAATAATGAAAGTGATCGTGAAGTTGTTCGAGTTGGGAATCGTATTTCCCATTTCTTATTGTGAATGGGCTAGCCCTGTTCATGTGTTACCAAAAAAATCAGGTTTTACTGTTGAAGAGAATGAAAAGCATGAGCTAGTGCCTGTGAGACCACAAACGGGATGGAGAAGTGTATTAATTTTTGCAAACTCAATGCAGCCACCCGCAAGGATCATTTTACACATCCTTTCATCGATCAGATGTTGGAAAGGATAGCAATTAAGTCAATCTTTTTGCTTTCTTGACGGGTAATCGGGGTACTACCGAATAGTAGTCTCTCCCGAATATCATGAGAAGACCACGTTTACCTATCCATTCGGTACAGATGCTTTCCGGCAAATGCCCTTTGGATTGTGTAGTGCCCCAGGTACGTTTCAGAGGTGCATGATGAGTATATTTCATGATATGATCGAAAAGTGCATGGAAATCTTTATGGATGACTTTACTGTCTATGGGGATTAATTTAATGAGTGCTTAGGGAAATTATCTCAGGTACTGAAAATATGTATTGGTACTAATCTCGTGTTTAATTATGAAAAATGTCACTTTATAGTGAATGATGGGATAGTGTTAGTGTTGGAAATAATATCTGCGTTTTGATGATGACTTGTCACGTATTTAGTAAGATCAATCACAACCCATGATGATGAAGTCATAACTAACTGTTATAGTGAATAGTAAGAGAATAATGCAAGAAATCTTAACAAATTAAAATAACAAACTAAAAACAACTGAGTTCATTAAAAAGTTATGCCAAAACAAACTGAGTTACTGGGTTTATTACAATTTATCTTTTTCCAAAGACAACATCTTTTCACCAAGAAAGATACTTCTTTTTGTTTCTAGAAGCCTTTTTTCTTTTGCTTGTTCTCTCGATTCACCATCTATGTGCTTGATATCCAAGTATTCATTGATATACCGATTTGCTTCTTCGTTATTTTGGTATTTGAGATTCATCAAGATCTCCTTAATTTCCTCATCCATTGTCTTCTCTTCTTCTTTTGATATAAGACCAAGTTCCTTTTCTTTTTCAGCTTTTCCCTCTGGTATCAATTCAGCTTCCCCCTTAGTTTTTATCTCTTTACCTTCATATGCCTTTAAATTTTCTTTTAATCTGACACAGATTGCAAGCTTCTTCCTGATGTTCAACACAGCTTTAACTGAGGCTTCTTCATCTTCCTCCGTTCTTGTTTCTTCAAAGGTTTCTTTAAAGTTAGTCTTTTTCTTCATTTCCAAAAGCTGAGGAAGATGAAGAAGCCTTAGTTAAAGCTGTGTTGAACATCAGGAAGAATCTTGCAATCTGTGTCAGATTAAAAGAAAATTTAAAGGCAGATGAAGGTAAAGAGATAAAAACTGAGGGGGAAGCTGAATTGAAACCAGAGGGAAAAGCTGAAAAAGAAAAGGAACTTGGTTTTATATCAAAAGAAGAAGAGAAGACAATGGATGAGGAAATTAAAGAGATCTTGATGAAACTCAAAAACCAAGATAATGAAGAAGCAAATTAGTTGATCAATGAATACTTGGATGTCAAGCCCAGAGATGGTGAATCGAGAGAAGAACGAAAAGAAAGAAGGCTTCTAGAAACAAAAAGAAGTATCTTTCTTGGTGAAAAGATGTTGTCCTTGGAAAAAGATAAATTGTAATAAACTCAGTAACTCAATTTGTTTTGGCATAACTTTGTAATGAACTCAGTTGTTTTTAGTTTGTTATTTTAATTTGTTAAGATTTCTTGCATTATTCTCTTATTATTGCTTTTAGGAAGGGTTATGATACATCATCAAAAAGGGGGAAATTGTTGGAAATAATATCTGTGTTTTGATGATGACTTGTCACGTACTTAGTAAGATCACTTACAACCCATGATGATGAAGTCATAACTAACTGTTATAGTGCATAATGAAAGAAGAAGCAAGAAATGGTCTAGAGAAAATGTATAAGTTCTATCTAGAGTCTGAACTTTGTATAGGTTGTTTCAGATAAGCATTGTAATAGATAGAAACTAGGCAAACAGCTGAGTCACATGAAGCAAACTGAGTATGCATATGAAGAACTGAGGGATCAGACTCAGTCATAAGAAAACTGAAGAAGATAAGTTCGCTGAGGGACACAAACTCAGTTGGCTTATCTAGAAGACTGAAGAACTGAGGGGCACATACTCGCTATTGAAGACCGAAGAACCGAGGTGGCAAACTCGCTTAGAAGTCGATTAAGTCATGACTATAAGTCGGGATTCGAGCAAGTCCGTGGTGACCTGAAACTGAACTATAGAGCATGTAAAGCTGAATAATCTTAAGGACAAAGATTATCAGTTACCAGGAAAAAGAAGAAACCGAATGGTGTACCCGACTTAGTTAATTAAGGTCGGATGTCTAGTATACGAGGTACTCGCCTTTTGAAGAAGAGTAGAAAACTGAGTTAAGGCCTTGTTGAATTTGAAATAACAAAACGACAAAAGGTCGTACATATGAATGTTGGCTAAACGACATATGTAACGGCTATAAGATTCATTTGATCGTTACATTGCCCCTATAAATACACAGAAGCAAGCACTTAAGAGAACAGATCTGAAAAAGCTTTACAAGCATACATCTAAAGATCCAGATCCGGAAAATCATATTTCATATCTAAAAAAGGGTAAGCCAACGGAATTGCCTTGAAGAATAAAAAGAAAGATCCACTAACCCATTAAGGGGGAAGAAGGCATCTTGGAGCTGCAACGCCATATCCAGAAGAAGCAAACAGCTCCATGAATTAATCTCTTGATTAATTCTAAACCTAACCTTTGTGAAAAAGGGTTGGCTGTGCATAGATTGAGGAGAGCAACTCCACCATTCCTCATACGGTTGCAACTTGGTTGCCACAGCTGTTGGTGCAGTCTGCGGACTGTGTTTGTGTTAGTGGTGAGCTGGTGAAGGAGTCATTCCACCTCCGAAGGATCAGTGTGCCAAGTGAAGGGAGCAATCTTACCTTTCTTCATTATGTGTAGACAGTGAAACTAGGGTGTCGTGAAGGACTGTCATTGGGCTAGGATTTTGTAACAGTTATCTCAAGATTTTAGTGATACCTCCTACACCACAGGAGAAGAGGAGACGTACGGGATTACACCACCCGGAACTTCCATAAACAAATTCTGTGTTGATTTACTTTACGCATTTATATTTATTGCATAATCATGATCTCACTCACTCATCAAACATTAGACACTGAGTCAGCACAGAACTGATACATATTAGACTTAGATCTGTATTGTTACATCTATTGCCTAAAAGGCTTGAAATTATCCGCTGCAAGTTAGTTCAGTTATAGCATCAGCTAAACCGAATTAGTTAACTCCTACACAGGATTTAAGGGCCGGAACGAAACTGATCTGACTCATATTGTACATCAGTTTGATAGTTCAGTTTGAGTTTAATAGAAACTCAGTTCCTGGGGAACTTTCAGTTTTGGGAAAGTTCTTGGTTACAAGTTTATTCACCCCCCCTAAACTTGTGTTAGCCTTTCCAAGGGACCAATAGTTAGGGCATGTAGATAAATCCAAGGTTGATTTAATTGAAAAATTACCTTATGCTACTAACGTGAAAGATATATGTAGTTTCCTTGGCTATGCTGGGTTTTATGGCACGTTTATCAAAGATTTCTAGAAGATAGCCCAACCTCTATGCAAGTTGTTGCAACAAGACATGCCCTTTGAATTCAATGAGGAATGCAAGAAGGCATATGTTGACTGAAGGCAAGGCTCACACCCTCACCTATCATTCAACCCCTAACTGGTCACTCACTTTTGAGATAATGTGTGATGCAAGTGACAACGTTGTGGGGGCAGTTCTTGGACAATGTATGGGTAGATCAAGCCATGTTATAAATTATACCTCGAAAACCTTGAACCAAGCACAATGCAACTACACCACCAATGGAAAGGAGCTCCTGACAGTGGTGTTTGCATTTGAAAAATTCAGATCTGACTTGCTTGGGTCGAAGGTGGCGGTGTATATGGACCACGCGGTGCTTAAATATCTACTTACAATGAAAGAATCAAAGCCACGGTTAATTAGATGGATATTATTATTGCAAGGGTTTGATTTGGAAATCAAAGACCGGAAATGAGGGGAAAATTCAGTGGTGTATCATTTGAGCACAATTGTAATGGAAGAAGAAAAACTTCCCATCAATGAGACGTTTCAAGATGAGCATCTCTTTGCCATGATAGGTATGATAGGCAAGGAACCATGATATGTTGATATTGTTAATTACTTACTTTCTAGTGTCCTACCCCCTGATATGATCACAACCGGGAGAAATAAATTGAAAAGTGAATCCAAATACTAAACATGGGATGAGCTTCACTCCGTTGCAACCAAGAGAAATAAATTGAAAAGTGAATCCAAATCCAAATCCAAATACCAACCAAGTGATACAATGATGTATTCCTAAAGATGAGATTCACTCCGTTGTAGCATATTGTCGAGAATTGGAGTGTGGAGGTCATTTTGGACCTAAGCGGATAGCACGAAAGGTGCTTGACAATGAATTTTATTGGGAAACTTTCTTCAAAGATTGTTATCTCTTTTGCAAAAGTTGCACTTGATGTCAAAAAGTGGGCAACATTTCTTCGAGGGTGAGATGCCCAAACAACCACTATTGTTTTGCGAAATCTTTGATGTGTGGGAATGGATTTTATGCACCCTTTCCCTACGTCATTCGGGAATTTTTATATATTGTTGGCTATGGATTATGTCTCGAAGTGGGTGAAGGCCAAGGCTACCCGTACTAATGACTCTAAGGTTGTGTGTGGTTTTCTTAGATCTTATATTCTAAGTCGATTTCGGATCCTGAGAGCAGTGATTAGCGATCAAGGAGCTCATTTTTGCAACCGTGGTGTAAAAGCTTTGATGTTAAGGTATGGAGTACACCATAGAGCAGCCACCACGAATCATCCAAAGACCAACGGTCAGGCGGAGGTTTTCAATCGTGAAATAAAAACCATTTTGGATAAGATGGTGAGTCCAAACCGCAAGGACTAGAGTTCGCATTTAGATGACGCTCTTTGGGCATATCGCAGGGCCTACAAGACACCGATTGGAATGTCATTATATCGTTTAGTCTTCGGTATGTTGTGCCATTTACCTGTTGCTATAGAGCATAAACCGTATTGGGCCATAAAGGATGCCATTTGCACTTAAAGAAAGTGGGGTTGGAAAGGAAATTGCAACTACGGGAGTTAGAGGAATTACGGTTGGAATCGTATGAGAATTCAAGGATATATAAGGAGAGAACAAAGTTGTGGCATGACAAGCTAATCCGGCAAAAATATTAATTCCGTAAAGGTTAGAAGTTTTATTATTCAATTCGAGACTGAAGCTTATGCCCGGTAAGTTGAAACCGAGGTGGACGGGACCTTTCATTGTGGTAAGTGAATCTCCTTAGGGTGTTGTGGAAATCAAGAGCCTAGAAACGCACAAGACATTTAAGATGAATGGACATAGAATTAAGCCTTATTTTGAGGGAGTGGAAGTTTCTACGGTAGAAGAGATCGACTTAGCGGATCCAATCTATGACTCAGAAGTGTTGAGAAGCTTTGTCTAGCGAAAGACGTTAAAGAAAGGCGCTCGATGGGAAGCAACCCATCATTATTGCTTCTATTATTGATCATATTTGTGCGGATTGATGTCGTGTTTTGAGTGCTTTTGATGCATAGGTTGCAGGAGGAAAATGGCTAAGGTGCTGTGGTGAAGGCATAGAAACACCGGGTAAAATTTTTATGATGGGATCACACATATTTTAAGGAGTGTTTCAACATTTTTCTATCCAACAAAAACAGCGAGCAAATATTTAATGATGTGATCACATCATTTAGGTGTTGGACGACAGTCACGACACCTTATAAAAAAACAATAATAATCTGCTTTTTGTTATAAAATACGCCTATCAAAGTAAAAACGAAGAAAGGTATTGTATATATCTAACTTGCAGTAAGAAAGCTAGGAGAAGATACTTCACAAACTAGAAAGAGAATCCATCCCATTTCTCTTGATCCAAAGATTTAGAGAGTCATTCCTGAGGCATAGGGTCAAACTTCCTCGTTGAATGTTGCATACACAGATGCATCATCTTAACCAATAAGATGGATGGGAAACCAGTGACTGATTCTAATGAATTCGACCGAGTCAAACTCTTCGAATGTTGTCCAAAACTCGTTGCGTAGAATTGTGGCATTGTCGTATTCGACTTCGGATAACACACCCATGTTGATTCCAACTCGGTGCGGTGTTATCCTTCACAAACACTAATATATGTGTATATTCACTACTATACTAAAATTGATATCCAAATACAAAAAGACTTATCAATATACTTGGTCAAATCCACATATTGTAGAAATATATGACTTCCAATGACCGAGAGGTTTGCTCTTTATCCACAAAGGACATAAGCCTTGACAGTCATCCTGTCATAAGTTCATAAGGCAATACCCTTTTGTTCCGAATGAATCCAGACTCCGTTTGTTTGGCAAGAAAGTCTTAGGGAATCACCGTTATTTTCTGCTTTTGAACGAAATCATGCAATACCGAACTCATTCTACTCTTTTCCGTGTAGATCCAATTACTCCCACGGGGCTGAGACGCTCAGGTGGTTCTACAAGAGCATGAACATAATTGGAGTACTGAACTCCATTCACAGGGTTATGGCTATTAAACCAACCTCTATTATCAGAATCCTATACTGCTCACAAAAGAGCCATAGGTCATCACTCGATCCTCAGACTACAAAGTCCGCAGAAACCCGTAATGGGTAATGGATAAACCATACTCCCAATACTTACTGGATCGAAATTCTGATCTAGTTTAGTAGTATTTAGTGTTATCACCAACAATCGATGTTGGATGTGGTCTGATTTTAATCAGTTAGTAACTACCTTGAGTAAACGTACTTCAAGGTTCAAGGTTTTTCTGATCATGGATTTTATCAGAAAGGATGCAACAGTATAACTGTCCCTTCCCGATTTCAAGAATCCTATATCTAACCTTTATACTCAATAGTTTAAAAGATATAGCACGAATGGTTATTGACCGAACGTATGCACGAAATTCCCAGTCTTACCTTCAAGCACCGTGTGCTAAATGCTTATATTTACGGAAGTGGGGTGAACCGAATCCACACCTTATCCGTAAATTCCAAAGCATATTCTAGGTAGACTTCTCGGTCTTACATTTCAATGTAAACCATTATTTCGCTTCCAATATCTTTATTGAGTTAAGCAGTGTATTGTAGCACATCTAAAAAATATATAAGGCAATTTAACGGTTTCTCACTTAGTGAAAGCATTTCACTATGAGGCAGGCCGAGCATCAGTCCCTAGGACTATGTGATGGCCCATTTCTGAGTATAGAATACTCTATCTCTGTTGAAAACAGAGAAACCTCATAATATTTTTGGATAAACTTACCGGAGTGTTTGAATAGTTATCAGACAAGAAGTCACTACTCGGAAGCTCCTACTAGCTCGTGTTTTTCATCAGACCCTGAAGGTCGTCATGAACAAGCTATGTTACTTCTTTATATCCATTATCCTTTCCCGATTGAAAGGAAACTTAGTCATTGAACCTTTGAGACAATATAACCAGACTGGGAGAAAGGAATCACCCTGAGCCAGTCTTCAGGTCTTGTCTTTTAGGGACTATGCACTAACTATGGAATATGAAGAAGCGTTTATCTAAATATAGAAACCAATTGCTTTTAATAGTTCTTAAGATGTGTTTTATATACATATTTCAAATAGCGAGTTCTAAGTGGTTTTTGACTTTATCAAACAAAAGTCCGAGTCTTGGATTCGTACTACAAATGGTATATTCACTTTCTATACGACAAACAAATTATCGAATAGAAGGTAAATCCATTCGTTCCAACGAATCTTAAACAGAAAATAAATTTTCCGCGATATCCAAGGATTGAATCCGAGATTCATTTCCTTATATCACTCCCACTTTTCTAGCTAAAATTAACTGCCCGTTGTTTACTCTTTTAATCGTTAAATGCATTGCTACGTTGTTCTTCCAAAGAACTTAGCTCGAGAAAATCGCCAAGGATTCATAGGTTGGTGATCCAAAATCACTGTCCTAATCCTATGATTTTCAGTTAATTAATTTTCGGTTCAGCCTTAAAGTTTTCTCAGTTTAGATGATTAACACCTTTAGACATATTCTCCCATTCTTGACTTTCCATGATTGGAAACAGTCTTGAACCCGCGGTGCGTTTGAGTAGACACTACTCTTGAACCATGGGATGTCTATTTCGAGTGTTACTCGTCGGGACATCTCGGATTTTCTAATATACCAGAAAAAAACAATAAATCATATTAAAGCTCCCACTAGTTTATCGGTTCCAAATACCGTCTAACGAGCAATGCTTTATTTTTATGATTTTCCGATTTTTTTTTATTAGAAAATCTTTCGTACATAGTTCCAATGTTTCCAGAAAAACAACAAATCATAGAACTCCCACTAGTTCATCGATTCCAAATATCGTCTAACTAGCAACATTTCAAGACTTTCCGGTTTTTCAATTAGAACGGTTACGTGTGTAGTCGGTTACACTTTTCTAATGTTCTAGAAAAACAACAAATCATAAAGCTCCCACTAGTTCATCGATTCCAAATATCGTCAAACTAGTAACACTTCATGATTTTCCGATTTTTCAATTAGAAAATTACTCGTGTAATCACTACACACTCAAAATTCACTAGAAGAATTTTAAAGTCCGAAATCACCTAAGTTTGTCCCCCGTTTGACACGAGTGACACTAGTGACATATCTATATGTCACTCTGATTTTTAAAAGGCTTAAGAGAAAATATCTCTTTCGAAAAATAATTGCATTATCGATTAACTAGTTCAACGTCCTAGTTACTTTCCACTTTTTAACAAAGTCAATACTAGTCAATTAATTTTTTAAGCAATTTAGTAAGGGATATAATGCTGTAAATAAAATGACATATATTAATTCAAGTTTAACACTACTATATTATTTTAGGAATTGTAAACTAAAATTAAGTCTACTCTACCATTCCAAGGTTTTAACCTCGCATCTCAGTGCCGCCGTAGGGTAGGTCAAAGAGATGACGGTTAAATCAAGACAATCTCATCAATGAATAACTTGTGAGAATCAAACATCCCACGAGAGTCGAACATCCCTTTATTCATTGACTACCTTCCTTTTTTAGCCTAGATATTACCAAAAATATCCTTTATGAGTGTGACCTACTATATCGGATCTCTTAGGTACGCCCCGAGTGTGCCGTCGTAGGATAGGTCAGTGACCCGATGAGTACCCAGAAATCCTATCCTTTCGGAGACTAAGCCATGAATGTTGATAGGGGTGAACACCATCCATAGGGGGACGAAATCAAAGCGCCGCGAGGCGTCACCCTTCTCTCACTTACTTGTATCTATAGTAGAGGCCGTGGGGTTGGCTGTCGCCTTCCCCGCTCCCACTCAATATTTTGGAAGTGGTGGTGGGTTAACTAACCACGTCTTTTTGATGTTAACATAAAAGCACATCAAATCAAGGATTCCGAATGGTGTCGGTAATGTAGGCAAGCCTACCCGTCCTATTCGTTGGAACATATGTGACAGTCGGACGAAGTCGGGTCAAGAGAGCCACATTGAGATAAGAAGGAATCACCCCTCCGCTCGCCGGTGTAGCTTAGTCTTGCTGGACCCCCGTGCATACATCACACTAGGAGGGATAAGTCGGTCGAGCCTAGCTCAGTTGACCACCCAACCTATAGGCGAACCGTTTTTATCCAAGATTTATTTTTCTTTTACCATCATTCAATCTCGTAGACACTACGAATCGAAAACGTGATCTCGTTTGTGCTTTAAGGCGGTTCACCGAGAACACACACCGAAAGGCTTAACGATTTCATAACCCGTCCTCGGATCTTTAATTAGTTACTAAATTTATTAATTACCACGTATTAATTAAATTGCAACTAATTACACGAGTTTGTATACATGTCTATTTTAATTACCAAAATTAAAATTCTACATGTATGCAAGGAGTGGATTTATGATATGATGCATGTCATGGCAATTCTGTTTTTATGTCTATTTTATGATCAAACACATAAAAAATAAATTGCGGAAAATTTAAACACCGAGATGGACCGTTGGCACCCCCGTATCTAACCTATTAGAAAATAAATAACCAAACCCTAACTAGGGCTTACTACTTTCTAACATAATTTGCAGCTGTTCAAATTCTTTGATAATCGGAAACCAAACGAACTCGGATTGTGACGAAACTTTCCAGATCTGTTCTTCATTCCTCGGGCTTCAATATGGACGGTTGGATCGGATCTTTGACTTGTAAATTTTCTCCATTGAGCTGCCCAACTTGCTGCTGAATCTGACTTTTACATCAGCGCCTCAAAGACATCCCGAGGCCGATCGGGAATCGAGATGAATCTCGATCGTCCTGAATTTTTTATGTCACGTCAAAAACTCCATATTTATCGATCTGACCGGTTAGATTTGCGTTTCAATGGTTCTAACTCTCCCAGAAATTCGAGGAAGTCACAGGTATGGTTTCTGTGAATCCTGCGTTTTTCTGTTACAGCAGCTTCTTTGCAGCAACGAACGGATATCAAAACGGACTCCGATCGACGTCAAATTTTGAGGAATTGTTCATCATCTTCCAATATTGATATTGACCGGAGGGATCGTCGTTTCAACGGCTCAATCAACGGGAAAAACGAAATAACTAAATAGCTACTAAACAGATCTATTTTCTGGAAATTAAAATTGCAATAAAAAAAATTACATAATTTCCTATACTCATATGGACGAATTTTCATCGTTTATATGAGTTTACAATAGATCTAACGGGTAAACAAAGATGCCAACCCCAATCCATCTCTTCAACCACGACATTCATAACAAAATCCAAGTAGAAGAACCGCAATAGAAAACAAAGAAAGATGTGAAGAGCACCACGATCTTCCGTACGTGTGATCCAAGCAACTCCCGGTGGAAGGAAATTCTCGTCTCGAATCCTTCCGATATGCTACCCGGAAAAATCTCCAAGATTTTCCTCCTTATACCCCTTGGCCGAAATTTTCTTCCTCCTCTCTAAGAGGTGGAACTCGAAAATATTGTGTGTGTTAAGGCTTGGAAGAACTCTCTTTATATAGGAGAGTAAAACTTAGCCTCCAAGGATTTAATAATTAATACAAAATCAATTATAATAATCCCATTAAATAAAAGATAATCCCATAATATTCTAGAACAAATCTAGAATAATATTTATCTTTATTATTTACCATAAATATTTATCCAATAAATATTTTATGCACATGTCTTATTAATACACAAGAAAATAATTTCTTGTTCCATAAAATAAGAGGGGGGGGGGGGGCGAAATTATCAAATATTGACCTAGTCAATATTAATTTTGCCATCACACAATAATTGGGCCAAGATTATGAAAAAATGACTTTTCCACATATTTAATTATTTAGCCCAACTAATTCAATAGTCCACTAAACAATTAATTCACATATCGTTTTAATAAAGTCCAACAAGAACTAAATTAATATTATTAGGATTCGACGTCCGAGAATAGCTATGCTATATTAGGAGGCACGTCGGGGACCATGGACTAATAATCAGCGGCTCCGATAAATCAAATAAATAATTATCTTACGAACGAATAATTATATTCGATAAATCAATCACGGGAATATGCCACCATAATCCCGTGATCGCACTCCTCCGATTATAAGATTATATTTATCTCCTCACGAGAATAATAATAAGCGTCCATTGATATAATCATTACATATGGATTAATCCTCCATAGATCGTTCATTCTAAATCGGGAAGTTACCGTTAACCCTTTTTAGAACCTCTTATCCTTATTTACCATTAACCCCCTAGTGATCAATTAATTCATACAACTCACCGGTAGCTAATCGGTGTAATATGAACTCGCGCGATCGATCGCTTTCTAGGATTAACAAATAAGGAACTGTCTATCTACTTCCATAAATGGAAGGAATGGATTCCGTATCCGTGATAACACGGACTACTCACTCAATCCAAGTACAATGCCAAGATGGGGTAATTCGGACCACGGACTCGGTGTAATCCTTAACCGTCAAGTCAAACTTCATACTGATTCAAGCAGTTGACTGTGATCACCTCAGGATTAAGATATATCCATAAATATGATCATCCATTGATTCGATAAGTCTTCTCGATTACGGAATTATATCGAGAACTCTAATCAAATCGGTCCAGCCCTATATGATATATCTATCACATATAAATGCCCCATTAGGTTCTCTTAACCAAAAGTCCGGATAGGACTATCACACCTATTGTGTTCTGGTCGCATTAATAGCACGTTAAAGGAGAGACCCGATACTCTCGATTAACTTCACTACGGGCTAATTGTATTTTAAGTAAATCTTCACTAACTCAATCCTCCCGTGTATATACCATACACTGAGTTAAGTGATTACATAAACGATATACTTTAGGGTTTTCTGTAGTGTAATTACTATTGTCACATCGGTGAATATGAGAATAATAAATATGAATAATAATATCATTTCATTTATTAAATAAAACAATTACAAAATTGTCTTTCGGGCATCACACCTAACAATACTAGTGGCAGTAACGTGCTCCGCACGTTTTTGGCCCTCGTTGCCGCCGTTAATGTTCCCTGAGTTCGAATCACCGGTAAATCAATAATACCAGGGAGATCGAGCAACTACCAAAAGAAGGAAAGAGGAAAAATTAGATAACATATCATTCACCAAAAAAAGGTCAATGCTTAAGCCCTGAAAAAGAGTATCATCATCATCATCATCATCATCAAGGAACTCACTGAAAAAAAAAGTTATCATCAACGGTCAAGGAACTTTCGTGGTTTATCTAACTAAATCATAAACTGAAGAAGATAATGCTTCTTTAATCAATATCATGAAGTCCATAATGTCGGATAAAAGAGCAGGAAGATGTAGATCCTAAAGATATATTACAGTAATGGGGCCCTTTCATCTCTAGGGTGTCTTAGAATTAGTTGCGACATAGTAGTCTGCAGCCATTGACACTAAAGATAGCTAAGAGCCTAAGACAAACATTTTGTTTAATAAAGAGTTCATTGTTATCTCAAGGCAACAATTAATATCATTTAACAGCTGCATGAGTAGAAACACTGAAAGAGAACCCAATTCATGCATCTAACACATATTCGCCCCTGCTTATTTGACAATTTGCAAAGCCACAACTTGATACAATCATAGCTTTCAAAAAACGCATGAAAGTCGAGTACTCGAACTTAAGAAGACACACGCTTATAGAGCATCTCTTATCAATGATAAGAAATCATTAGGAAAAAAGGAACAATATGCAAGTTTTATCACTTACCCGAATTTTAGCTCCTCGATAAGTTATAACTCCCGGAATGCAAGTCAATGTGGTAAATTCATACGAAGCTACCATTAGGCACATCGGGCAAAATTGTAAAAATTCCGGTGTGAACGAAAATTGCCAATAATTAAGCAAATCTATGAAGTACGGATATACGTAAAACACCGGCATGCTAGTAACTCGGTAAATGCATGATAGTGATACACAAAAACAAATATGTGTATGATGCTTGAAAATGAGTATCCACCATCCTTTAAATAAACAATGATTCAAAGATCCATCTATGGCACACATTTAAAACTCGAAAACACATGATAGCGAAATTTTGGGAATCAAAGGGACATATAAAATAACTCTAATGCAACCGAAAATGACGCGAGTGTACCATAACGAGAATTTCACGCACCTTGATTGTGTCATAATGGTTTAGATGTCGTTCTCTTCTCGCTTTTAGATAAAAGGCAAATTTTGGATCAAACTTGTTGCGGCGATCATTGATGTGGATACGAATTCCGTAAATGATCCAACAAAGAAACCGGCCTACTAATTGGTTAAAGATGTGGATTTTCAAGAATGCTTTGTCTTTGGTGTCTTGCATCTTGTCTTATACTCCATTTTGACAAGTTAAGGCTGCTTTGCAGAATTTCTGGTTTGCGTTTTAGTTTCAGGATTGATTTCTATCTGGTTTAAGTTCAGGTCTGCCATAT
This sequence comes from Gentiana straminea, assembly GCA_036785695.1. Classification (NCBI taxonomy): domain Eukaryota; kingdom Viridiplantae; phylum Streptophyta; class Magnoliopsida; order Gentianales; family Gentianaceae; genus Gentiana; species Gentiana straminea. The sequence continues at coordinate 2,693,296 of JAVUPR010000224.1, read as the reverse complement.
GTTTTGCTAGGTAAACAGCACACCAAACCAATAGAACAAGGGTTAGCTCCGCGGCTGGTCTACAAGCAAGGTAAGTAGGTCCATTACCGGCCAACTCCGGACCGAAAAAACTATTCAATCAATCTCACACAGCAGGATGAAGTTTGACACGAAACTACAAAGACATACATAATCAAAGGTCCTTCAATCAATTCAAAAGTTAAAAGTTTATCACAATGGAAATTTATAAGTAGGAAATACTATCGAGATTTTCACGAAACAATCTCCTAACTCAAGTTCCCATTTGAGTGACCAAGCAAAAATTCATTGATAACGTCTTTCCATTATTCATATTCATTTTTATTCACATAAAGCCGTTTCTACGCAGACGTGTAAAGGTAAGATCTATCTAGACTTTCTTTGTTCAAAGAAATTATTTCCCATTTCTGCTTCTTTAGCTGCAGAATGCAGATGATGTTAATCTACATTATTTCACAAAATTATGAATAATACTAACTGGATATGTTATAATTACCGCGATATTGAGCGCGCTCATCAAAGGCGATGATAAATAACAAGAAGTTGGGAAAGTTGGAATGGATGAACCGGAATCGGTTTCCAAAATTGGCTCAAGCCAATGACGCCCCGCGTCTTGGCAACATCAAGAGGGAGCCACCTGGAAAACGTGCAAAATTCAGTTTAAATCATGACTATGCTTGAAAGAGAGATAAAAAAAGGCAAGAACAAGATATATCCAATCAAATACCCATTGGAGTTTCGCGCCAGCCGGCTGGCACTTCTTGAGAGTAGAAGCTGCATAAACAAAGAAAAATAAAATTAGAATCATAAAGAAACCCTTTTTTTTTATGGGAATACTTAGAGTTCAACGAAAAATTACAGATCAGCACCTGCCAACATTTCAAATTGCCCCCACAAGCGGTGTAAAGTGGAGTACTTCCATCTCCTATAGCATAAGTTCGTGGATAAAACAAAAAGTCGGGCACGTTACAAGTTGCACCCAGAAGCTCCTGATACATTTGCTTGAAGATCAAGAAGGAGCTGTATACAATCCAAAAATCCATTCGGAAAGCGAGGCCATATGCAAAGCGGAATACCCCTATCAACAAATTTGTATTTATAAACTTATAAAGAGCACTCGCAATTAAGCAAAAGGATTATGCCTTAGTGCAAACAAGAGACTATGGCCCTTCAACACAAACGTAGGACGGTGTAATATCAATACTCTGTTAAAGAACCGGAAATTGTAGCAAAAGACCAAAAAATTAAAACAAACAAATTCAAATTAGTGTGCTCTAAAACATTGTTCCAAAAGATAGGTAATCAAGTCATATGAAACTAATATTCATTACCATGCATAATTTAGCTAGAATGTACCCAAATCCATCACCCCTCATATTCAACGTCAACTCAGAATCCATGTGTCTCAGGATTTTATCTTTACAGAACAAATGGGCATCGAAGCATAAGGGAAAAGAACTAAACAATGAGCTACATTAAGCTTCTAAGTCCATGAATTTGAATTTGGGAATATACTTACAGTAACCTTCCAAGCTCTTTCTGACTTTGTAATGTCATTGTAATGTCATTTCAATCCATTTCCTAATACGCTTAAACCTTATGATTTTTATGGCAAACCCCCAAAAACAACCACAACACACATGCATAAGAAAAAACCAAACATCTACCCAAAGCCGAACCGCAAAAAGATGGGAACATAATGCAGAGGCATCAAACCGTAGCTTAAAAACGAGTTGAAGATGACCTAGCACGATTAAAACCAACACACAACACCAAACAAGCATGCGGCCTACCTCAAACACAAAAGAAAGACGACAAGAAGGAAAAAACGCATACCTCGGTCGAATCTAAGAACAAAGTCGTTGACAAAGATAATCGATGACCAGTGCGGACTACAAACCAAAAGACTGTTACCATCGAAAACAACCATAGAACCCTGAAACTCAAAAAATCAAAGCATGCATCTACAATGGCGAAAAACATGGAGTGAATAACATATACGAACCCAAAAAACAAAGGAAAACAATTGAAGGAGAGAAGAGAGAAACCAAACCAAACCCAAGCCCATTAACGTGCAGATAAATGCAAACCGATACATCATAAAATCAGACCCAGAAGCAAAAAACGGATAACGCATAACCTAAATTACCTGCAAAATCCCTCTTTCAGTGCAATATCAGAGCTCACACGAAGCACCTCAACTGCAAAAACCACAGCCAAACACACTGATTAACCACCTAGAAAGAAAATCTAAGAGAAGAAGAAGGTAGGTATCAATAGCTCACCGCAAACCAGATCATCACTTTTTCTCAGAAAAGAAAAAAAAAGAACAGATCAGAACCCTTCTTTTTGGAAAAAGAAAAGAAAGGAAGAAGCTTCAAAGAACTCACCACCCACAAATCATTTTCATACTTCAATTTCACAGAAATCGTGATGAGTAGTAGTGGATCCTTCTCTCTCTACATTTTGTTAAAGAAATGAAAAGGTAAATCACTGGCTATATATATATAGCTAGCTAAGCTGCTTCTTCTTCTCCGGCTGTTTTTTTCCGGCCGTCGTGAAGGTGAAGATGGCGCCGCCGGCGACAAGTAGAGAGTTGCGTTAAGAATATTTCGGGCATTAAGAAATTCTCACTGCCGTTAAAGCAGAGTCAAAGATTTTCCGCCGCTTTGATTGTCCTTTTATGTATAATCACATCTGCTTGGATTTTTTCTTCATTGAATAGCTCTGAAAGCTAGACAATATTAATTGGAAGGAAGAAGATAGGAGTTGAAGCGGTGGTGCGGTGATGGAGCGAGAAAAGGACGCGTGTATTTTATTATGACAAAAAGGACGCGTGGGTTGATACATAACGGCGTCGTTTTAATTTCTCTTGGGCCAAAAAAAAAAAAAACAAAAAATAGGAATAGCGACGACCAAAACGTCGCTAAAGGCGGACAACCAAAAAGGCCGCAAAAAGCAGTACTACCAAATAGCAACTTTAATAGGTACTACTAAGGTAGATATATATACCCACCAAAGTTGGCCTAAACTAGAGGGTCATGAAAGTTCATGTGATATTAACTATCCACCCCAAAGGTTATCACGTAGGTATGGCGGCTAAAGATGATTATCCGAGATGATTATCTAAAGTGGAAATACTGTTTAATAAAAATACGACATTTTACACGTGGTTTTATGGTACAGAAACATTTGCCAATCTTATCATGTATTTACGTCCATGCTTATCAATGGCCGGATCTTAAAATTATATTGAACGAGGTCCGTAAGTATTTTACAAGGTAAATAACTTTTTTCACGGTGTCCGAAATATATTTCTATAAGTAAAATGTAAAGTATTTTTATTTTTAACGGGGTCCGCGGACCCCAATTATTCCTATGTGCATCCGCCTATGATGCTTATCCATTTTGTTGTGCTTGCATGCAGACTAAGCTATTAAGTAAACTAGCTGCTGGCTAGTGTTTTACGCGGAGGAAATAGATATTTTATCCAGGGGCAGACATAGTATGGGGGAAGGAGGGGCATGTTTCCCCCTTGATTTTTCCGAAATACCTATATTACCCCCCTGTTTATTAAGAACTATTGGATACTAAGTATTAAATTGGGTGTTAAATGTATGAGCCAGGGTGTAGTGCAGTTGGTTAATCATTTAGTTATACGGTTTTATAGATCACATGTTCAATTCATGCTTGTTGCAATATTTTTAAGATTTTTTCCCTCTTTTCCTTATTCATCTCATTTATTTTTCTTCTTCCAAATAACTCTTAATTCTTCTTAACATGATCCTCTTTTTAATATACGTTTCTCTTCCAATATATTGTCGCATTCCTAAACTATTTTTCTTCATTTCATTTATTTCAATATTTTTTTATTTTTAGCAAATTTAAGTTTCCATTATTATAAAAGACGACAATTTTCGTAATTGTATTTTTGTGAACGTTATTTTTTCAAACACTTTCTCTAAGAAATATATTCGAGAATTCCCCCACCCCCCCCCCCCCTTTGGAAGATTCCTGCCTCCGCTTATATCTAATGGACATCCACATATTACGGGTATATTTATATCACTCCCCCTTGGATGTCCATCCACAAAGAATCTGCCTCGATAAAACCTTTAATATGAAAAACCATGTGGGAAAAATCATAAAGATGGAAAAAGAGTACAGCCTTCATTTGTGTTGTATTCCCCCCAATATTAACATCCCTTCAGATCTTTAAAGTTGGCGCGTCCCGATCTTCTTGACTAAACTCTCGAACAAAGCGGTAGTCAATAATTTAGTGAACATGTCTTTTGAATTGTCACTTTATCCGATTTGCTGAATATCGATATGGCCTTTCTTCCGAAGATCGTCTGTGGAAAAGAATTTTGCTAAAATACGTTTTATTTGATCGCCTTTTCGTAGCTACCATTTAAGTGAGAAATACACGTTGCTTTGTCTTCGTATGATTTTGAATGGGTAAGCGAATATTCTCCCGGATGTAATGTGTCAACAAAACCCATTCTCGACTAGCTTCATTAATAGCTAATATCCCGCCATGATTTGAGGATGTCACGACCATAACTTTGCTATGTTTAACACCATGAAATCGATATACCACCACTGGTGAAAGAACAACCAATTTGAGGCCTTGCTTTGTCAGGGTTCGATAAATATGTTTAACACCATGCAATCGATGTACCACCACTGGTGAACGAACAAAAAATTTGAGGCCTTGTTTTGTCGGGGTTCGATAAATATTCATCATTCATGTAACCAACAAGTCCTCGACTTTTTTTCTGTTTGATATGAGTTTCATAACGTATATGGAATGTATCAAAAACCATGCTTGAAAAAACCTAGTGGGAAAAAAGCAGTCAAGGAAAAAATATTCATGACATATGCGTTTTTTGTGCACTGATTGCCTCATTAAAAACCATTAACTAAGAAAACCTAATGGGAGAAACTTGTTAAAGGGTAAAAGAATATAATCATTGGTTTTTAGGGCCATATGACATCTTGCATGTGCATTTAATGGATCTTAGTAGTATGAGCCAAATACTCATAGTTCATCATCTCTTAGTAACTCTACTAGAGTTTAATTGCAGATCCAAACTTTCTCAAATAAAAACCATTTATCCCGCTAATGTGGTAATTTACGCAATATATATTGTGTATTTCACACACTTTGTATGCTTCAGGCATTTAATGCTTCTAGCATCTTATGTGCTTCATACACTATATTCTCTTCAACCAGTTTCGACATTTCGGAACATACTTGCCTTTTTTTATGAACCTCGTTCACAAACCAAGTGTTGTGTTTGTTATCATATCTCATTATTCAAATGCCTATAACATTAGCTTATTATCTGAACATTATGAGATTTATATTCGTCGAAACTAAAATGTTTCTCACACTCCAAGCGATGAACATAATTAACAATATAACACTATGGAATTTGAGATTCTGCATAAATCATTACATTTTCTTCGGGGGGTCACAAGAAATTAACACGAGGGAATGAACTCCAGGTTCATTTAACCCCCTCGTGTATGTATGACAAATGCATATTATTTGTTCCACACATATCATTTATCAACACTTGTTAACCTTTTCTAGCCTTGACCTCGTCAAGGGTTTATGATTTCGTTACTCATTTAGAGTATGCCATTGCTCTTCCGGTGCTTCGTAGACCTTATTATTTTCTGATCGAGCATATACTTACTCTTCCTGAGTTGTCATAAATAATATAGTCAGAACCTCTTTTGAGGAATTTTAATTATCGAGCCTAATGGCCTTTAACGTTTATAGCGTTATTTTCATTAATTTGATACGTATCATTTTCTGTCTTGGATTTTTCCCTTCTAGGACAAACATTATCCTTATAGGATAAACCTTTCTGCGACATTTATTCTAACCAGAGTATTTGCAGCTGCTCACTCTTCAAGAGTAATTAAATGCATCCTGTCATAAAATGTGCGTTAATATGATGCTTTTCCAGGAGATTTATAAACTTCAAGTTTAATTTTCTCCCCTAATCTCGGGAAACCATTTCATTACAAGCCATATCTACGTAAGTTTACAATAACCCTTTGTGGGATTCAGCATTTCGATATGATATCCCTGTATGGGATTCTTCATGTCAATGTGCATTCATTTATATGAGTATCAACAAACAATACGAGATATTTACTCAATCGGAAAGAAGTTTATTATCTCTTTGAGAGATTTATATCTTTTTAATTCTTCTGGTGTCTCGATATAATATCCACATCAGGGGATATCCATACAACTTACTGCGTTTGAGACTTTGAAAAATGATAAACCGTGTTTATCATATCTGGTGCATCTTCAGGATGACCGTAACATATAGTATTTGTGTCATCACATTGTCTTAACTATAATTTTGAAGCATCATTGTTTCCAACCAGATATTTCTCCATACAACAAGTACGCAACCAGTGGTCTTTTAATGCCACATCGTGAAAATCGATTTTCTTTACTCCTCTGGAATTTAGTTTCAAAGTTCCTCCTTTTCTGGTGGACCATTCTTCCCATTCGAGAAGACAAATTAATGTTTGTGATATCTGTGAAGGACACATTGATCGCGGTCTAGTACATTAATTCACACACGTTTATGAAATAAATTACATAACAAAGGTAAAATAATTTTCGTATGCTATCTATATCCTATAATAATAAGGAATGCATAAGTAATTTATATTAATACTACTCAAAGTATTTGATCCCATTTCATATCATGAATCTAGCGACATTCACTTCAGGGAATTGGCTAAACCAAATAGATCGTGTTACATGATTATTCTATGAAAATCATTGTTGAACATAAACTGACGACACAAAATTCGTCGGGTGTCAAACACTGGCCATTTAATCTAATGGAAATTGGTTTAAGAATAATAGAACAAGAACAAAAGATGGTCTGTTGGGGGATTTTAGACTGAGCCTGAGATTTTCTCCAGGATGCCTACGTACCCAAAGCGTATCCTAGAATCAAGTCTGCCGTAGTTCATTGTGAACGTTTATATATGGGGCACTTGTGCCCTAGGTCTGCATGGGCCGTCTCCATTGTGGACTCTTTTCCTGTGTCATTCAGGTAGGATATAATCTCGTGATAGTCCCTTGGTTTTAGAAGTAATTATGACATTCAAATACCCGCGTTTAAACGATGAGGATCAGAGCCTTAAAGGCTTAGGATTCTTTCAATACTTATCGTATAATAATAATTATTATTGTTATTATAATCTCAAGCCGACCTACGGCGAGATGCTATGGTCGATTTAACTGAGCTGCGTAGGTTTATCCCGTTCCTATCCTGACGGACCTGCGGTGGATCTGGGATGACCTGAATAGCCTTCTCTAACGAGTGTTCAGTTCGGCCTCTAAGCCTATGATGGGGCTCCTGTCCCTTATAGTTATGGTATTAGGTCCATTCTCGTTATTATTTGGGTGTCATGTGCTTGGAACGTGGAGTGGTATAATCCGGTATCGTCATAAACCACTTATTTCAATATTGCAACTACAGGAGCATATTATCGCAATGATAAATACAAACTTGTTTTGCGATGATTAAATAAGTGTCATGATGTTCTTACTTGGTTTTCTTATCTTTAAACTTCAGGTCATTCGTTGGAACATCATTACATTTCATATGGACTTCGAGTACGTTTTTATTTCAGTGAAATTCAGATTCACTTTTATGAGCATACAAGTGCTTCTGATGAGCTTCTAGTCCATCACTATATACCTTTAAATGAATGATCATCTTCATGTGATCAAATCTTCTAATTAAATTTGTCTACAAGACAAAATGATCTTTTATGTTAGACTTAGTCTTCAGGACACAATCAGTGATGCAAAAGTAATCACATGAATAAATATACCGGGTTCTACCGATGTCTCATTTTCACACTATTGTCATCAACTCACTTCTGGTGTGATTTAGTATGATGATTTTAAAATCACAGTCTCATATATGTCAAGTTCTCCTCAGGGAACTAACTAACGTGATTCGATACATCTTTAAATATCGGTATGGAATATCTGATATATTTAGTCATGTTCATTTCTATGAATAGACATGTGTATCTTAACACATATAGAATTTTTAACTATCCACGTTAACGTCGAGGAACGGGCACATCATAAATTTTGAGTTTAGTCACCTACACTTCTAGGGATTGATGTGCGTAATCTGATAGATCATAAATATTGAATTTACACACATTCACTTCCGGGATTGAGCCAATATAATTTAATTTATCTTTATTATTTATAATTTAGCCTTGTTCACTTCTCGGAGCCGACTCGCGTAGTTTGATATATCATAAATCTATGAGGCCAAATTCACTTCTGGAAATGAGCCTGTAAAATATGGTGTAACTTATATACATTCCTTAAGTGGTCCTATTCACTTCTGGAAATGGACTCGGGTAGTTCAACACGCGTCAAATATTTTATTTCATCTCATTCACTATGAATTTGTGTCAACCGACACATCTTAGATTTTAGACTGAGCTTGGGATTTTCTCTAGGGTGCCTACGTATCCAAAGCGTATCCTTGAATCAAGTCTGCTGTAGTTCTTTGTGAACATTTATATATGAGGCACTTGTGCCCTAGGACGGCATGGGCCGTGTCCATTGTGGACTCTTTTTCCGTGTCATTCAAGTAGGAGATAACCTCGTGATTATCCCTTGATTTTAATAGATATATCCGTGTTTCAATGATGGGGATGGGAGACTTAAAGGCTTTGGATTCTTTCCATCATTATCGTATAATAATAATTATTATTATTATTGTTATTATACTCTCTAGCCGACCTTCGGCGAAATGCTAAGGTCGATTTAACCGAGCTGCGTAGGTCTACCCTATTCTTGTCTTGACTGACATGCGGTGGATCGGGGGACGATCTGAACAACCTTACTTAACTGGAGTTCAGTTCGGCCCCTAGGCCTATGATGGGGCTCATGTCCCTTACAGTTAAGGTTTTGGGCCCATTCTCGTTATTATTTGGGTGTCATGTGCTTGGCACATGGAGTGGTAAAATCTGGTATCGCCCCTCCAGATCCAACTAAGCTCTTTGAGGTCATGTCGGATCTGAATTAAGTGTTCTGTCTTTCCTAGGCTTGCCCGGCTAGGTCGTACCGGAGCTCGGTCCCTACCTTAATAGAGTCATAACTTCTGCCATAATTCTTTTGAAATATGAGGTGTTTCCCCACCCATCAAAAGGAATGGTTTCCCAAGGCAGGGTATGGCTTATAGCCCCCTGTCAGATCAACCGTTTTGACAGAAATAAAGCATCATTTCATCGAACGATTTTCAGCTTAAGTATTCATTACCCTTTTCTCTGTTTGAATTTTTCTTTCTTTTTATTTTCTTTCGACGATGAGAGCTAGAGCTTCGACTCCCACAAGTTTTTCTGTGGAAAAATCCACGGAAATGGAGATTGGTCTGGAGGTAAAGGGTTCTCCAACCAATTTAGCCGCTGCTTCCTCTCATCGTTACTCTGAGATGTTTGACCCGGAGACCCGTCTATGGATCCAATAGGTTACTCGATGCCTTATAGGTAGCTTTAGGAGAGCCTCCATTCTTGCTGAACGTAGCCTGGACTACATATGCCAGGGACATAACATAAACCGGGGGATTTTTACTCTCATGATTCCAAGAGAACCTCGGCCGTATGCTTGTCATCCTCCAGAGGGATTCGATGCCGTCTATGAGGGTCAACTGAAAGGGGGATTACGGCTACCCTGGTGTCCCGCCTTTCTGGATGTGTTACGGCACTACAGGATTGGTGCTACCCAAGTAGCTCCTGACGGTGTTAGGAGCTAGGCTTTGCCATTCTCAGCCGGATGGCAGATATGTAGTTTTTGGTTCACCTCTTTCAGTACTTCCATCACATTCAGAAGAACCTAGGGCCAACCAGGTGGTTTATCTTTCCCCATCGCCCTGGTGTTCGAGCTTACATTATTGATGGCTCCACACCGGCTAACAATTGGAGGGCATGTTTCTTCTACGTCCGAAGCGGAAACCAGGTCGAACGGAGCCGATGGGTAACAGCTATTCTGGACAGATATGTTGCACCCGACCTGGGGATTCTACCGTTGTGCATACCATCCTGAATGGTAACTTCTTTATTCCTGATAAAGAACTATCTTCAGAAATGATCGATGCACAGCATGCCTCCTTTAGAGATCTTGCCATTATCTTTATACTCTTTTTGTTTCTATTGAGTTTCATAATCTGACATTTCTTTCTGTTTCTATTTGCAGTGATCGCCATATTATATCCGGCGAGAGCCTTTAGAGGAGAGCAGGTCAGGGCGAGCATTTCTTCCAAAAGGACTCACTCTGACGAATAGCTTCTTTTCCGACTTGACGGTGATATTTGATCGCGTGTAAGTCGCTTAACACACATGAAATACTAGCAAGAGTACTAGGTCAATCGTAGTATAGCAAGGGCGAGTCAAGGTCAATCCCACAGAGACTATTATTTAATAATGCTAAACACAAGCACAATTCATAGGTCAACCGAATAGGGGTGGTCATTGACCAACATAAAGGAACAGTAAATAAAAGGGATGCAAATAAACCAATCATCAATCATGTATCGAAAAGGCATTAACCAAACTATTCATAACTAATCTCCCATTAATCCTCATCTGATCCATATTTGTAATTAAGCTATGGGTACAATTCCTAACCCTATCTACTCCGACAATGGCAGTAGATAATCTATACGCCAGCTACCCTCCTTAATTGGTCCGTAATAGCCCATATGCATAAAGAACTAGAATTTCCGATATTGAGCGCTAACTCATACCGTAAACCCGCCTAGACAGCTGTCGACATTGACCAGCATGTTCCTAGGGTCCATCAGGATATTGTCCTAATTAATTTACACTTCACTAATAGTCCTTCATGTTAATTTACGATAACATGTAAATAGTTGATCAGGCCAAAAACATGTAAATTAAATCTATCGATCAATGTAGCTGACGCCGAAACACAAAATTAGGATTTACTAGGTATTCAGATCTAGCGATAAAGACCGTCGCAGATCTGAAGAGCGCAACCTATAATTCTGCATTTCATATTAACGAATCGAATAAATATTAAGGTTCATTTAATTAATTCATAGATGATTAGATGCAAGCATAATCTATATCTAGCACAAGAACACTCATGAATCTAAGTAAAGAATTGAAACATTGGAATAGATCTTAGCTCGGTTCGGTTCTCTATCGGTTAACTCTTATATTCAGCCCAAATGATGCTTCTAGCACTTGTTCATCTGTCAATAAAATCATAGCACACAAAGTAGCTTTTATCTCTAGCAAATAACGCATAAAATACACGGTTAATATGTATAATACCAATTTAGTCACCCCGGACGTGGCTTAATGACATTTAGCTAATTAACCCATGATTTCATACATATTATACCCATTGAGAACACAAATCCGGGGTAGATTAATGGTAAATAATGGTACCAATTTGACCGTCATCAACTACCCCCCACTTTGCTTTCGATCGTCCCGAGCAAAAATCAAATCAAACAAACCCCATAAACAATTACAAACTAATTAAGAATAGCCTTATTCAAGAATGATAAATAAGATGAGGGTCAACACATATCCATCAGTGATCCATTAAGCACTATCTCATAGTAGAACCGACGTGTGTGTGCAATAACTCTCAAACAACAGTGACGCAGACAGAATCACATTCTATGAATAAGGATTTCAGGTAAAACATGTATCATACAACAATTCATAAGTTCCCAATTAATCATCACCTACCAATGTATCAATGTGTTGTGTGATAAATCTTTTGTGATAGTGCATTCAAGAAAAGAATGAAGTTATAGAGACCCCACAATCCTTACTTACCAATGTGCACACTCGCTCCTCTTGCCTTCAAACTCAGGCAAACAACATGAAAGCTTACTTGGGCCGGGCGGACTCGGGGACTGAGCATCGCTCATAAGTCTTCATTTATTTCTTTTTATGTGAGGGTCGTGCCCTTTTTACACGAGTTCGCTTCCCTCATTGCCTTTATTGCACATCTATTTTTTCATTTTCCTTTTTTCCTGGCAGATTTCATCACTAATTTTTTTCTCTCTCACTCACTAGTCCGTTTTGTCCCGGTTTACCTTGTTTAGCATTCAAGTTGCTACCATAATCCTACAACAATTGATTAAAGTATATCCACCGAAAAATATCGATTTCCGGTCTAGGATAACTCTTCATCTCATCCAAATACTTCTCACTCAGGTTATGTGCTCAAAAATTGAATGCAATAGTAAAATAATAATTAATTAGTCACTAGTTCATGCAACATAACACATGCTCATTCTTCCATACTAAATTAAATAATGCATCATCTATACTACACACTTAAAAAATGAGTTATACGTGCTTAAAAATGTTGAGTCCACGACAAGATAGATGATTAATAAACCACTATTTCCAATAGTTGACAAACCTCTTATCCATCATTAATGAATTAAGTATGTAATTAAGCATATTTAGTGGTTTAAGGTTTTTATTTCATTCAATTCAAAAAATCAAAATTCACAAAAGTACGTGTAAGTGTGTCTCAATTTTTCAAACTAAGTGATATGCCTCCCCCCCCCCCACTTTAAAACTCAACATTGTCCGCAATGTGTAAAGTAAAGCAAAAAAAGTAGAAAGAAGAAGAACACTTAGCTTTGGAAAATAGAAGAACTCGGCTAACTGTCTGAAGCAAATTATATCACTGAACTGGAACCAAAGTTGTCTTCTCCAAAGGACTAATCTGCACTAGGTCAGCTAATACAAACGATTCTTGCACAAAGGCCATTAGTACCGTGAGACGCGAATAAGTAACAAAATAGTTATGTCACATGGCAGTCAATAGCACAACTAAAAAGAAGAAGTGCAATAAACAATTTAAGCTACATAACAACTATATTACTTAAACACAACAAAAGGACTTAATTTATGACTCCAAATAAAATTAAAAAGACTCAAGACTCGAAATAATAACCGAATAATCATGCAAAGTCAAAAAAAAACACGCGCACATCCTTTGTTCAACAGCCTTACGAACATGGCGATGAAAAAAAAACCTTCACAATTTTATTCAATTATCGAAAATAAAAATTAAAAAAAAGGTTAACAATAAATTAATGGTTATGCCTAACAATTAAATAAATAGTCCCCGGCAACGGCACCAAAAACTTGATCGCGTGTAAGTCGCTTAACACACACGAAATACTAGCAAGAGTACTAGGTCAATCGTAGTATAGCAAGGGCGAGTAAAGGTCGATCCCACAGAGACTATTATTTAATAATGCTAAACACAACCACAATTCATAGGTCAACCGGATAGGGGTGGTCATTGACCAACATAAAGGAACAGTAAATAAAAGGTATGCAAATAAACCAATCATCAATCATGTATCGAAAAGGCATTAACCAAACTATTCATAACTAATCTCCCTTTAATCCTCATCTAATCCATATTTGTAATTAAGCTACGGGTTCAATTCCTAACCCTATCTACTCCGACAATGGTAGTAGATAATCTATACGCCAGCTACCCTCCTTAATTGGTCCGTAATAGCCCATACGCATAAAGAACTAGAATTGCCGATATTGATTGCTAACTCATACCGCAAACCTACCTAGACAGCTGTCAACATTGACCAGCACGTTCCTAGGGTCCATCAAGATATTTTCCTAATTAACACTTCACTAACAGTCCTTCATGTTAATTTATGATAACATGTAAATAGTTGATCATGCCAAAAACATGTAAATTAAATCTATGGATCAATGTAGCTGACGCCGAACCACATAATTAGGATTTACTAGGTATTCAGATCTAGCGATAAAGACCGTCGCAGATCTGAAGAGCGCAACCCATAATTCTGCGTTTCATATTAACAAATCGAATAAAGATTAAGGTTCGTTTAATTAATTCATAGATGATTAGATGCAAGCATAATCTAGATCTAGCACAAGAACAATCATGAATCTAGGAAAAGAAATAAAACATTGGAATAGATCTTACCCATAATGAGGAACAGATCTACTCTTCTATTCTCTCTCCTTCTGGCGATTTGAATCGATCCATGAAATCGTAAACCAAGCACAATTCAATAATGAAAAACTCATGACTTATTTGCAAGAAAGAAAAGAAGAAAAGAAGCTTTGATCTCCAAAAGACTACATTGTATCTAATAGATCTTGGAATAAATAAAAGAAAAGGTGAATACAAATTCGTAGCCCTGAATGGCTTTATATAGGTGTATAAACCGACTTAGGGGTAAACCCAATGCTTGGAGGACAAGAAAATGCATTTCTGGAATATTGTGGGCCTCGGTAAGTGGACGGTACCTCCCGGGTTACCAAGGGTATGTTCGTCTTTTTCCCGCTATAGACTTAACTTGGAATACCCTAGGCCCAACTTTGGTATTTCGACCATAACTTGGCCTACATAACTCAGATTTGGGTGATTCAAAGTGTGTTGGAATCCTTGTTTCAGGCCCTACAACATTCATGAAGAAGGAAAAGCCCAATTCGTCTTGTTGGAATTCGAAAACTGCATTGAAAGATCACAAATCAGATTCTCGGGTCCAATCTTCGCTCGAAACACTTCAACCTTCAGCTCGGTTCGGTTCTCTATCGATTAACTCTTATATTCCGCCCATAAGATGCTTCGAGCACTCGTTCATCTGTCAATAAAATCATAGCACACAAAGTAGCTTCTATTTCAAGAAAATAACACATAAAATACATGGTTAATACGCATAATACCAATTTAGTCACCCCGGACATGGCTTAATGACATTTATCTAATTAACCCATGATTTCATACATATTATACCCATTGAGAACACAAATACGGGGTAGATTGATGGTAAATAATGGTACCAATTTGACTGTCATCAATATTATCATCACAGTTCCTCTTAACACTATCATGGTTTTGCTACCGCTAGGACATCAAGAAGAGAGTACTCCTCGTTCTTCTACTCCAAGGGTGAATTCAACAACTCCTACCATCGAAATCCCTGATGAAGATGTTGAAGAAGAGGATGAGGAGACACCTCTTATCAGGAGGAGCCGATCTGAAACCGGTGATAAGCAAAGGAAGAGGAGTAGAACTGAGGCTTCTTTGGGTCAGTCTCCTGAGCTGACCGAACTAAATGAAGAAACCAATGAGGGTAACAATGTCGAGGATGAGGAAGAGTTGGGACTTGATCCTCTATTGGAAATGACCAATGATCAATTGGCCAATGAGAGTATCAGCACCATCTTCTTAGCTTTTTCATTCTGATTTATATCTTTTAAAGTTTAAATTGTTCCTATCTCAGGGGTCTCGTATTGGAGAGGAGACATTCAAGCGATTGGCTGCTATTGCCTCAAGTATAGAGAACTTAAGGAAGAGAATCTCCTAATTGGAGTGGGGGTCAGTCGAGCGTGAGAAACTCAGCAAAAGTTTGCAGTCTGCCATTCAGGATAATGGATCTCTCAAAAGGCAACTTCACGCACAAGAGCTTGAGCTGCACAAACTATGATCTACTTATAAGGATTCTCTTGAATCCATGAGAAGAGAGAATGAGGCTAAGACAGCTGAGCTGGAAACCACTCATACTCGGGTGCTCAGAGACTACAAGGCCTCTCCTAACTTCAAAATAGACCTTGGACCTATTTCTTGCCCGTGCTGTCTGTGAAATTTACTCTATGGGGATCAATGAGGCTTTAGCCCAATTTCCCGATTTGGACACCATGTGAATTCCTCATACCAACCTGTATAGGTCTTGTATGGACAATGTTTATAACGGCCGTGTGGCGGACTTTCAAAAGATAGTGGACAATGTAGCTCGGCACGAGGCTTAGTAGGTTTCCCTTTGGAGGTCTACCGACCAGCCTAGGTCAAGCACGGCTACGACGGCAGGGAAAATTTCAACTCCTAGGTCTTAACTATTATAATTTTTATTTTTAGAAGTATCAATAGATTGTAAACGGAAGATAATATATGTATAAATGATGCAATTTTTGCAATTTTTTTTTCTATTTTGCAAGTGTCTAGTACTTACTATCGCGTCTTCTTCTACCCTTTGACCTTATGATCTGAATTGGGTAGCCCCGCATTGTGCCTTTCAATAACATTCATATTTTGAACGGCACACTTAACTTGATACATTGCCACGCTTTAGGGTATATAGCTTCATAGTCTTGTATTTTGCTTTTAGACTTAATCATCGGATATGTATTTGGTCTGATCTACCAACTTAGACACAGTTGACACTGAATCCGACATGTGGATCTCAGTATGTCTGTCCAGCGGACTCAATGCTGAGTCTGACTTGTGGGGTTTAGCTTGTCCTTCCTGTGGACATGGTGAGATTACACTGAGTCCGGCCTATAGAGCTCAGCTTGTCCGTCGATTCTGCCGCTGCTTTGATGACCGTGCATTTAATATTTCATTGACTACGGTTTTGATAACCATGGGACAATAAATGCGGCTTCCGATTCTTTTTAATCTTAGCCGTATGAACCCTGTCCGTTCGATCTTTTCAATATCCGCCGTCTGATTCTTTTCCTTTTTCTATAAAATGTGGCTTTACATATCCTTCATCATACTTGCAAACTCAGAGATTTTTTATCGAGTATTAGTATTCCTTTTCATTATGTCGATGTCCTCTACTGGTCCTCTCCCCCCGATGTGTTCCATTTCATTGCTACGGCATCTGCTATTGCCCGCATGAATTTCTAGCGGTATTTCAACATGCAACGGCACTTGGCGGAGAGGGGTTTCAATATGCATAAGGTTAAAGGAAGTGGTTCCATGTTTCACGTCGTTTCCTCATGGTGGCATGACTTTATTGCAGCACCTAGTGTCAGGAAATATAAGCGGGAATGCAAGGGAATTCAAAATTATATTTCCTTTTAACCAGGATCGACTTCGTTCAGCAACAAGCATAAAAGAAGTATACAAGAGAATACCTTGGTTGATCCAATTAGATCGACGCTTTGTCTACGGGTTTAGTTTCTGCATGAAGCCGCCCAAGCGTTCGGCCTCTACCGGTGATCCACACGAACAGCCCGCCGGAATCCCATCATGAATTGCTACCAGAAAAACTCGGTTGCTAGACCGACATTTTCTCTCTATGAAGCTCTCTTATTTTTCACAAGAACTATTAGTCTCTTGGAATTGTGATGCACAAAAGAGTTATTCAACCCCTTTCTTATATAGGGTAAGTGGCGCCCCAGTTACTCCCAATTTGATTGGGAAAGGTTTCTGTGTAGATTAATGAGAAAGAAAACCTTTTACTAGTAAAATAAGGAAAATATGTTTGATTGATTTATCTCATTTAAATTAATAGCTCATATTAAATCACTACTACAAAAAAGCATAAAGATCACGGTTTTTAAGTGTGATATATTTACATTAGTCACGGCTTCCATAGTGTGGCATATTCAGGTGTGACAAAAAGTACTTTAATCCAATCATAGTTAAAAACCGTGATCTATTATAGTTGGTATCACACTTAAAAACCGTAATCTATTATAACTTCATCACATTTAAAAACTGTGATCTATTATAGTTCTTATCATACTTAAAAACCGTGATTTATTATAGTTGTTATCACACTTAAAAACCGAGATCTATTACAATTAAAACACATTTAAAAACTGTGACCTATTTTAGTTGTTATCACACTTAAAAACCGTGATCTATTATAATTTAAATCACACCAATAAAAGTGTTTTTTTCAAAAACAATATATAAGCACACATATATTTTCGTCTTTCTCGGGACTCGAACCTGGATACTCTGGATTAACGAGCCACACTATTACCATTAGGCCGATGCTTTCTTTCTTCTAATTTTCGACCACATTTAACTAAGATCTCATTATAAAATACCATATTATTTTAATCACAGTCAAAAACTGTGATTGATTGATGTTTTTGTCTCATTTTTTCTAGAAACCGTGATAATAAAAATTATGATATATTTTAGTTGTTATCACACTTAAAAACCGAGATCTAATATAATTTCAACACATTTAAAAACTGTGATCTATTTTAGTTGTTATCACACTTAAAAACCGTGATCTATTATAGTTGTTATCACTCTTAAAAACCGAGATCTATTATAATTTCAACACATTTAAAAACTGTGATCTATTTTAGTAGTTGTTATCACACTTACAAACCGAGATATATTATAATTTCAATCACACCTAAAAAAGTGTGATCTATTATAATTTCAACACATTTAAAAACTGTGATTTATTTTAGTAGTTGTCATCACACTTAAAAACCGAGATATATTATAATTTCAATCACACCTAAAAAAGTGTGATCATTCTTTTTTTTCGAAAACAAAATAAACGCACACATATTTTTTGTTGCCACTGGGACTCGAACCCGGATACTCTAGATTAAGGAACCACACTAATTACCGCTGGGCCGATGCCTACTTTATTATCATTTTCGACCACACTAATCTAAAATATCATTATAAAATATCATATTATTTTAATCACAGTTAAAAACCGTGATTGATTGATGTTCTTGTCTCAGTTTTCTTAAAAACCGTGCTAATAAAAACTGTGATCTATTTTAGTTGTTATCACACTTAAAAACCGAGATCTATTATAATTCAACACATTTAAAAACTGTGATTTATTTTAGTTGTTATCACACTTAAAAATCGTGATCTATTATAGTTGTTATCACACTTAAAAACCGAGATCGATTATAATTTCAACACATTTAAAAACTGTGATCTATTTTAGTAGTTGTTATCACACTTAAAAGCATAGATCTATTATTATTTCAATCACACTTAAAAAGTGTGATCATTTTTTTCACACCTAATAACTGTGATAAAAAAAAATTAAGTGTGATAAATATACATTTTACTTGTCTCGGTTTTTTAAAAGTGTGATCCTTATCTTTAGATAAGTGTGATCTATGTCTCTTTTCTTATTAGTGGATATAATTTGTTGTCTCACTTTTTCTATAGGTGTGATAAAAATATCATGAATTCAGTCACAGTTTAAAAATGAGATTAATTGATTTAATTTATCTCACTTTTTCAATAACCGTGACAAAAATATCAGACCAATTTAGTCACAGATTAAAAGTGTGATTGATCGGTATAATTTATCTCGTTTTTTGAATAACTGTGACAAAAATATCATATCAATGCTTCATCTTGTTTGTGAGATTGATTGATATGATTTATCTCGCTTTTTAGAAACTGTGACAGAAATATCATATCAATTCAATCACAGTTTAAAAATGAGATTGATTGAAATAATTTATCTCGGTTTTCCAATAACTGTGACAGAAAAATCATATCAATTAAGTCACACTTTAAAAATGAGATTGATTAATATTACTTATCTCAGTTTTTCAATAAGTGTGATAGAAAGTTGTAAGTGTGATATATATATTTTCGTTGTCTCGGTTTTATTGAAAAAGTGATTGTTATATTATCTTAAGTGTGACCTATATCCTATTTTGTAGTAGTGAATATTTCCAAGATATTGTCAATTGTTGGACTTATTTCTTAGTTTTGATGAAGAGTGCCATACTAGCTGTTATAGTGCAAAGGCAAAAAGATGTCTAGATCAATTGTATAGGTTTATTAGAGTTTGACTCATAAATAGGTTTGATCAAACAAGCACTGTAATGGTCAACTGACTTCTGTCAGCAGACTAGTCTAGGTCAGTAAGGTAGATAGGTCGGTAGACTAGTCGGGAACCCGCCGAAGACCGAAGGGCCGAGGGCTCAAACTCGGATACGAAGGCTAAGGGATCAAACTTAGTAATTAAAGTCAAGAATATGGAATCGAATTTAGGCAAGTCCGTGATGACCTAAACGATTACATATACCTTGTGTAGAAGGTCTAAGTTCCATAAGTTGGATGATGTTTGGAACTTGGTTATAGTTAAAAAGCTGTAATCTAACATCACAAGTAAAAGTTAGATAAAAGAAATCAACTGCATTATATTTTATACACAGCAAATTTCTGTTCAGCAGACTGATAGGTACTTCAACAGACTGATGAACCTGTTGATATATACCTCGATCAATTCAAAATTATATTGGAAGATTACATGGATAAGGACAGCCAATTACCTCTGACTTATCAAGAAAATCAAAGGCTGAGATTAAAAAGACGTTGGGATGATCTATATTTTTATCCATTGGATACAAGTCAAAGGGGTGGACAGACTGCACTGTCAAAAAGGAATTCTGACAGTGTCAGTCCTATGAATAGTGATAGAATGCAAATCAGATGGGACAAAAACAAGGAACGGTTACATTTGAATTTCAAATACAGTCACATGCACTCTTGCATATAAATAGAGGACTTTCAACTCAGAAATATGATGATGAATTTTGGATAAACTTTAAGAGATAACTCTGAGCTGAAAAACACCCTGCTGAACTTACTAAGCATAAAGCTACTGATCCAGAGAATTTCTTCAAGTGTATTCTACATTCAAGCTATATCAAGCATACACACTTGAAGCCTACAAGCTGCTGATTACTTCATCCTAATCAAGCTGCTGCAACTGAATCATTTATTTGATTCAAACTTTATTTTATAAAGAACCTGCTGAAGACAGTGAAGCATCTGTTGGGTGTGAAAGACTGTTGTGTGTGGTGGAGCTGGTGAAGAGGCAATCCTACCCTTCAAGGATCAGTGGAAGACTCATGAGCAGCAATACTACCTGTTCCCAGTTTTCAGTTTGTGAAGCCATAGTTATTGGTGAAGGACAAGCAACTTAGGAATCTTTGTAACGACTACATCAAAGATCTCTAGTGAATTTCCTCCAACATCACTTTGAGAAGAGTGGACCGACAGGATTACACCACCTGGAACCACTATAAAACTGCCTATTTACTTTCGGCACATACATTCTGCACTTAGTTTATTTTACACATCAACCTACTGAATCTAGCAACTGAAATCACACACATACACCACTGAGTATCTAATACTTGGTATCATACTTAACAAAAAGTAACAAGGCTTAATTTTGATATTATTCCGCTGCACAAATTCAAAGAAATCAAGGCGGAGCGTCGGTAGACTACGTTTATCGAAGATAGGCTACGAGGTCTCGACGACCACTCGAAGTATCGGCGGAGTGCTCGAAGTTGCAGAATTTGTTAACTCCAAAAGTTTTAAGTGTTAAGTTTATTCACCCCCCCTCTAAACTTAACCAAAGCCTTTTCTAGGGACCAACAATTGGTATCGGAGCAGTGCTTCTGTTCTGAAGAAATCCTACTTGTTGTGCTTGTGAAAATTCTTTGAAACATTCTTTCAAGTTACTGATTTTCAAAACTTGCATCATGGATAACACACAGTATGCTAGAACTATACTGATGTGCTCTCTAGATAGATTTGATGAGTATAAATGTCGAATGCAGGCTTACCTTGCTGCAACTCATGATGAGATGATAGATGTACTAACTGATGGACCACTGGAGATTACCAAGGTAGTAACAGTGGGTGACACAACTGAGTACATTCCTAAACCAAAAAGAGAATGGAATGCGAAGACCAGAAAAAGAGCAAACCTCAACAACATTGCTATTGATATCATTTATAGAACTTTGGATAGCAATATGTACATGAAGGTTAAAGATTGCAAAGCTGCAAAGGAACTTTGGGACAAGATACATTTGATCTGTGAAGGCACTGATGCAATAAAGAAGAATAAAATCAGTGTGGCCAGAAAAAGGTTCCAAAAGTTCAAGATGCTGCCAAATGAAACCATTGAGCAAATGGAATCAAGATTCAATGCAATCCTGGATGAACTTACCCTGCTGAGTGTAAGTTATTCAAAAGAGGAAATAAACACCAAAATCTTGGAAGCTCTACCTGCAAAAGATGTTTGGAAAATGAAGGTGACTGCAATTGAAGAAATGAGAAAGTTGCATGAAGAAGATACCTTCAAATTGTTTTCAGATCTCAAGGCTTATGAATTTAGCAAAAAGATTGTACCTGAGACTGAAAAGGAAGAGCCAAAGACCATCGCATTGGTCGCTTCACATCAAGAAGAAACATCGGGAGGACAAGATGATCCGCTTGGATGAAATGCAAGAGCGGTTGCCCTACCGAGCAAGAAAATCGGGATGATGAAGACCGGAAAGGCCCCTTCAAGAAATTTCACAAATAGGCCTACCGAAAGAAGGAAAGAAGAACCAAAGAAAGATAATGACTATCCGTGCTTTCATTGCAAGAAACCAGGGACACTTCAAACTCCGACCGTCCCGAGTTAAAACAAGGCAAGGAACCCGATTATCTTCGCTTCAACCGCAAGAAGCTCCGGACATTTTAGACCGATTGTCCGGACCTACTGAAGACCAAGAGTCAACAAAGAAGACATGGCAAGAAGGCTATGGTTGCTGAAGATGAATCAGGGTATGAAGTGGAATCTGAAAAGGGAAATGAATCAGATGACACAGCACTGGTTGCTGATATGGAAGATTATGCTTTGATGGCCAATATGGATGAAACTGAGGAGGTATACAACACACTATCCATCAATACTCCTGCTGGAAGTGATTGTGAATCAACTTGTGGTTCAAATCCCAGAAATTCTGACAACAATGAGACTTTGGATGCCATCCTTAATCAAATGAGGATAATACAATCTGGTTATGAGATTGTGAAGGCTGAAAAAGAAGCTCTTGAGTTAGAAGTTGGAAGATTGAAAGCTGAATTAAGGGTTCTCAAAGGTAAGGAAAAAGATTTTGGACAGAATCAGTGTAAGCCTGCTGATCATCCAGCAGCCCCTGAATCTGCTGAACCATCTTGTTCCTCTGCTGGATACAAATCTGGAAAGCCTTATGGTGATAGAACAGGGCTTGGATTTGGAACTCAGCAATCTAACAAGAGTGGATCCAGTAAGGTCACTGAACCTAGCACCAGAATTGGTCCTAAGTTTGTGCCTGCACTAGATTCAACTCCCGGTAAGGTTGCTGAGGCAGTAAAACCCAATGAGAATGCTTCAAGGAAGCAAAATCAGAAGTCAAAGAAGTCAACAGCTCCTAATAAAAAGAGTAAATCTAAAAATAGGACTGCTTGTGCCTTCTAAGCCTGCTGATAGCAGACCTGCTACCAAGTCTGCTGGACCACAGAATGGTAAGAAACAGAAATATTCCAAGGATAAGAATCCTAAACCCAAAAATGTTAATCATTCAAGGGATACTTATCTCAGGGGGAAAGGTAGACTGTTCCCTACTGATGATGATTGGAATACTCATGTACCTACTGTTAGAAACAACAAGTATAACCATGCAACTAGGGTAAAACCTAGGCAATGGCATCAGCAGAGGACTTACACAAGACCTCAGCAGACTCCATATTATAGGGCTGTTCCTAACAGACAGCAAACAAATGGTTATACTAATGCTTCTAACACCAAGAATCACTTCAAACAGCATTATAAACCAAAAGGCCAGAAAACATATGTGATTCCTACACAACCTACTGTTAGAACTTATGGATGTGTGGAATACATGTATGAACCAAAGTATGACACATTCAGGAGAAGACCTTATGGAAACATACCAAGGGTCATGCTTGCCACTGACCACTATGGACCCAAACAGGTTTGGGTACCTAAAATGCATTAACTTTGTTTTGTAGGGTGTCTGGTACTTTGACAGTGGATGTTCCAGACATATGACAAAGAATAAGCACTTTGTTTAACAAACTTTGTGGCAAAAGATGGTCCAAGGGTGAATTTTGGCAACAAGAATACACCCGGGATATACAAGAGGATTTGGCACACTTGTGAGGAATGGACTTACAATCAAGAATGTTGCATATGTGGAAGGACTGGACTACAACTTACTGAGCACTGGACAATTCTGTGACAAGGGATACAAGGTCACTTTTGACAAAAACAACTGTATTGTCATTGGTGAAAGAGGTGATCAAGTTGTACTTGCTTGTAGAAGACAACGAGAATATGTATGTTGTGGATTGGTCTACTCAGCCTTCCGAAACTCACTGCTGATTGTGCATACCAAGTCAGAACTCAATTGGCTATGGCACAAGAAGTTGAATCATTTAGACTTTGATGATATTAATCAGTTGGTAAAGAAGAAGCTGGTGATTGGTTTACCTGAGATCACATTCAAAAAGGATGCCATATGTGATGCTTGTCAGCAGGGTAAACAAATAAAGTCAAGCTTCAAGTCAAAAACCAAAAAATCAACTAATAGAGTGTTGATGCATATGGATCTTTTTGGACCAATAACTCCAACAAGTGTAACAGGAAAGAAGTACACTTTAGTAGTTGTGGATGATTATTCAAGGTACACTTGGGTGATTTTTATGAACAAGAAAAGTGAAACACTTCAAAGCATGCCTAATCTTTTGAAGAGATTACAAAATGAGAAAAGTTTAACAGTAATAAAAATAAGATCAGATCAGGGTACTGAATTTCTCAACAAAGTAATAAGAGAATACGTGAACGTAATGGTGTACTACATCAATGCTCGTCTGTGGTACACCTCAGCAAAATGGGGTTGCTGAAAGAAGAAACAGGACTTTAAAGGAAGCAGGAAGAACAATGATCTGTGAAGCATTGCTACCTGAAAGATATTGGGCTGAAGCAGTCAATACAGCATGCTATACACAAAACAGAACATCAGTAAACAAGAAGCTGCTGAAGACACCTTATGAGGTTTGGAATGGAAGGAAACCTAACATATCTTATTTCCACCCATTTGGAAGTAAGTGTTTTATCTTGAATCACAAAGTTCATTTGAAAACATTCTAACCAAAATTAGATGAAGGAATTTTCTTGGGATATTCTTCAGTCAGCAGAGCATTCAGGGTGCTGAACAAGAGGTCACTGAAACATGAAGAAACAATACATGTTGTGTTTGATGAACCTAAGTTTACTGGTATGGAAGATGAAGATTGTGAACCTGCTGAGAATCAACAAATCACTGATCCAGATTGTGTTGAAGTTTTGGAAAGATTCAATGACTTAAAAGTTTCTGATACTGCCCCTGCTGAACACCCTGCTGGTAATGTTACTGATGCAACAACTGAAGCAGTTCAAGGATCCGCTGAACCCCCGTAGAAGAAGCTACGGTAGACCCTACGAAGATGAGGTTCCTGATAATCAAAATAATCAGAATCCACAATGGTTAAGGAATCACCCTGCTGAACAAGTTATTGGCAATGTACAGCAAGGTGTGAGGACTAGAAGACATCTGGAAGAAATGTTTACTTGTTTTCTATCTCAAATGGAACCTAAAGTTGTTGAAGAAGCAATTACAGATCCAGATTGGATAATTGCTATGCAAGAAGAATTAAATGAATTTGAAAGAAATCAAGTTTGGACACTAGTTGAAAGGCCAAGTCATGCAAATATCATTGGTACTAAGTGGGTATACAGAAATAAACTTGATGAATCTGGTACCATTGTAAGGAACAAGGCCAGACTAGTTGCAAAAGGCTATTCTCAAGCTGAAGGAATATATTTTGATGAAACTTATGCACCCGTTGCAAGATTGGAAGCTATCGATTATTCTTGGCACATGCTTTGCATATAAGAACTTCAAAGTATATCAAATGGATGTCAAAAGTGCATTTCGAATGGCATTCTAGAGGAGGAAGTATATGTTCGGCAACCTCCTGGATCCGAAGTTAAAGATCAAGAAGATAAAGTATATAGACTCAACAAAGCACTTTATGGACTAAAACAAGCACCAAGAGCATGGTATGAGACTCTGTCTCAATTCTTGGTGGACAATGGTTTTACAAAAGGCACCATTGACAAGACACTTTTCAGAATCAGTGAAGGGGACAGCACCCTGCTGGTATAAATTTATGTGGATGACATAATATTTGGTTCTGAAAATGATTTACTTTGTGAAAAATTTGCAAATCTAATGAAGAGCAAATTCCAAATGAGTATGATGGGAGAAATGAATTACTTTTTGGGATTGCAAGTTAAACAGATGAAAGATGGAATCTTCATTCATCAAACCAAGTATACCAAGGAGTTGCTGAAGAAGTTTGGTATGGAAAACAGCACCAAAAATTCAACTCCAATGAGTACAAATATCAGACTAGATGAAGATAAAGAAGACAAAGATGTTGATCAGACCTTATACAGAAGGATGATAGGCAGTCTGCTGTACCTAACTGCCAGCAGACCTGATATATCCTTTGCTGTAGGTGTTTGTGCAAGATTTCAATCTAAACCTAAAGAAAGTCATTTAGGTGCGGTCAAGAGAGTTCTCAAGTATCGAAAGAGACTTTGGGAGTAGGGATATGGTATTCCAAGGAAGGAAGCTTCAAAGTTATATCCTACTCGGATTCGATTATCTTGGATGCAAGATTGATAGAAAAAGCACCTCAGGAACCTGTCAGTTAATGGGAAATAGACTGGTTTCCTGGTTTAGCAAGAAACAAAATTCTATATCAACTTCCACTGCTGAAGCTGAATACATTGCTGCTGGAAGTTGCTGTGCACAAGTACTATGGCTAAGACAACAATTAAGGGATTATAGAATTGAAGAAAAGGAAATTCCAATTATGTGTGACAACACAAGTGCAATTGCAATCACAGAAAATCCTGTTTTACACTCAAGAACCAAGCACATTGATGTGAGACATCATTTTATAAGAGATCATGTTGAAAAGAAAGATGTGGTGGTTCTATACATCCCTACTGAAGATCAACTTGCTGATATTTTTACTAAACCACTTGATAGTGAAAGATTTGCTAAACTAAGGACTGAACTTGGAATTATAAAAGTTGATTGATATTCAGCAGTGTACTGGAATTCACCAAGAGGATTAGTCTTTGCTATGTTGGGTGAGCTCACTTAGCAGATTAGTCATTGGTATCAACAATTCCATGTACTTATGTTTGGACAATTGAGCAAATAAGGTTGCCAAGGGGATTGGTCTTTGTCATGTTGGGTGAGCTCACTTGACGATCGGTCATTTGGTATTAAACTTCATCTTGTATTATCAATTGAACAAAACAAGAAGAAAACAAGGATCACCAGAGTCACTTGATCAGCAGGGTGCTGAAGCACCTTTATCAGCAGACTGTTGTGCCTACCCTGCTGAGGACTACCCTGCTGAATGGAACGTTACTCAGTCAAATTTTATTAAAGTCAAAAAGCAGTTTGGCGGGATATTTATTCTATCCTTTATTACCATGGTTAACATGATCTAACGGTTACAAACGTTATGGAGGAGTAATGGGGCCACGTGTCAAGACAAAGATTTATCCGCATTAATCGTGGTCAAGCATCAATGTACGTGCACCGACGCTTACAACTAATCACTTGTCTATTTATACGGGCTATCACACAGCAGATTCTCTACTTGCAAATCTGCTTTATCACTGCGATTTCTACACTGTGTGAACACAGATTTGAGACTCAATCTTCTTCATCTCACTCTTCTCATATAAAGGCCGAGAAAGTTGATGTTCAAATCGAATCAAGACAAAGTGTTAGAGGCTATGTTGTTGATGCAAACCAAACAGAGCTGGCCATTAACATTAGTCGTAGAATAAGAAGGTTTACTGGCTTGGAAAACAAACTCAATATAAGATTGGAAACAATCTCATATACAAATGTTGTAGATTTCTGGAAACACATAGTTGTAGAAGAAGGAACAGAAGCGTTCAAGACAACAGTGAATGCTGAGGAGATTGTAGTTTCTTCCAGTCTACTGAGGGAAGTTTTTTTGATTTGAAGAAGTAGTGGATGGCTCAGTCAATCCTGAAGAAATGGGATTGGACAAGATGGTATTTGTTGATCAGATCAAAACAAATGCGGCCACCAAATCTGTTCCAGGCATCAACTGCAAACATATTGGAAGTGAATACAGTCTGCTGAGCAAACTCATTGCTAAGAACATACTTGGATTGATTGGAAGTATGGATACTCTATCAGGACCCAAGATAGAGTTGATGATAATCATTTGCAGGAGCATGAAGTTTGATTGGGCTGGTTATTTCATTCATTATATGAAGAAGGTTTTCAAGGAAGAAAAAGAGGGAAAGAGGAAATCCAAGGCCTTGCCCTTAGGATTGATGGTTCAGACCCTGCTGAATCATTTGGAAATCCCTGATGTAGCACCTGAAAAGATAAATCAATCTAGATATAATAAGGAAATTGATTATGCTATTCCTGGTCTAGATGATGATGAAGAGGTTGCTGGAGAAGCTGCTGATGATGATAATGGTGGAGATGATGGTGATGCTGGTGGTGAGCAGGTCAAGCAACCTAAAAATAAATCTGTTAAACCTGCTGCACCAAAGAAAGCTGCTGAGAAAAGAAAAGGTGGAGACACAAGGAAGATAACTGAAGTGTTAAAGCCTTCAAAGAAAACAAAGAAGCAAACAGCACATCGTGAGTCTTCGAGGGTCCAAAGGAGGTTACCGACCTGCCGTTGCTTTGCAAGAAGAACGATTCTTTGAAATCTTGAGGGAACAACAAAAGGAAGCCAGTAGAAAGAGGAAGTCTACTGTGGCTGAAAAAGATGATGAACCCCTTTCCAAGAGGAGAAAAGAAATTGTTCATAAACAGAAACATGGAAAAGGGAAAGAATTGAAAAAATTGGAAGCTCAAAGAATCCAAGAGGAAGCTTCAGTAGAAGAGGAAGAAGAGGCTATTGAGGCTGAGCCCTTGACCATAATCAAGCCTGTGGAGATTACTGACTCCTCACCTGAAGAGGTTGTCAAGTCTACTGATGCTGGACAGGTTGTTGTTGAGCAATCTGTTGAAGATATACTGCAGTCTACTGACCCTGAGCCTGCTGTAGTATCTACTGAAGAACCACAGCAAACCACTGAACCTGAACCTGCTGTGGTAGTTGAAGAGGTAATTGAAGACTTGGTTGAAGACCCTACAAATGTGGCAAGAACTCAGGGGGAAGAGCAGTTTGTTGCTGACCCTGCTGATGAGCATATAAGTCAGGAGGAACCAAGTGTGGTACAGATTGAAGTAGTAGGCACAAATGTACAACCTCAGCAACCTACTGACTTTAGAACATCTGTTGAAGAGACCATGAACTTACTTGTGGAAGCTTTTGGAGGTCAGCAAGCTACTGAACCTGCCATTAGAAAGCCATCTATGCCATATGAGAAGGCATCTATAAAGGGCAAAGTAGATCCTAACTTCAAAAAGGTGCAAAACTACTTTCAGTGGAAGTTTGGATTCTACAAGAGACAGAAACCAGCTGCTGATCCAATTAGTGGATTTGAAGAATGGGCATTTGAGCAGCTAGGTGTGGACAGCCTGTTGGATTTGATAGACACTAGCATGCTGCAATCCAGGCTGATGGATCTTTTGGATGAAGGAAAGAAAAGTGGAGCTATTATGTTCAGAGATCCAAAGTTTACACCAGACAGTGATTCATCAGATTCTGATGATGATTCCCCTATGTTTCCTGGGGAGACCAGTGGAGTGGCTAGAGAAACAACAACTGAAGCTACTGGTCAAGAAGCCATTGATATCATAGAAGCAGAACCCACTGAGACTGGTAAGTCTGCTGAGGGCCAGCAGACTGGTGAGATGGATGAGGATCTACAGTATCTCACCATGGATGATCTAGAGGCATTGATCAATGAAGGAATTAATTTGAGTGCTGGTAGGCTAGCTGATGAATCTTCTACATTCCATGTTGTTGAGCCTACTGCACAAACTGAAGCTGAGCAGAGTGAGGATTTGGATGGAGAAAAGGTTACTGATTTCAATGAACCTAGTGCCAGTTCAGAAGAGTCCATTGAATATCAAGATGGATTTGACTTTGAGGGCATTCTTACTAAAACTGTCATCATCCTGCACAAGATTGGTCATGCAGAAGGATTCCAAGTGGATAATGAGGCTATATTCAATCCACAGAGAATTGAAGAGGAGGTACAGGTTGCTGGGCTACAAACAGCACCTGAACAAAGGTTGGAACAGGAGGTACAGGCTGCTGAGTCTCAAACAGCACCTGGACAAAGGTTTGAACAAACTTTGGGTTTGGAGGAAACCCCTGCTGTTGCTGGTAAGGCTGCTGTAGTGGAGCCTACTGGAGACAAGACCACTGAAGGGAAAGATGGTCAGCAGACTGCTGTTAATGAGGATGAGCAGCTGCTGGACTTTGACTTTAGTGATGAGGAGTTTCAGATGCCTGAAGAAGAAAATGTTATTGTTGATCCACCTCAGACATTTGTACCTGTTTTTGAGGAACCTGCCCTTGATCCTATTCTGGAGGAATATGAAGGACCTAATCCTGCTGGTCTAGATAGGAGTTGGACAGTGGTTGTAAGCAATCAGAGGCCACAGTACAATGTTGAGGAGCCTGCTGATGAAGCTACTGGTGGAAGGATGACCAGTGAAGTGCCAGTTGAGGTGTTGAATGAGTTAAAAAGTGTGAGGCATGATATGCAACAGTTAAGGACTCAATCGGACGGACGGACAAGAACAGAGATTTGAAGAACTGATGAACCTGATAAATGAAAACAGACAATCTGCTGATACAGTTGCTTCAAATTTTGCATCCACTCAAAATGCTGTCAATGATATGATGCTAGATGTAAGAGGAATCAAGCAAGGGAATACTTTGAAAGATAAGTTTCTGAAAGACCAACTTATTTCCATCCATCAGAAACTTGACAACCTTGCTACTACACCTAAACCTGCTGAGCCTGCTGCTGCACAACAACCTGCTTTGCCTGATCCCAAATTTACTGAAAGAATCAATCTGCTGGAGGAGACCCTGCAATCAAGGATTACTGCAATTGATACATGAACTGGAGTTATAGAAGGTCAATTGAATAGAGTGGTCATCTCACAGGAAGGTATTCATGGCCTCATATCCCGTTTTGTTGATGATGTCACTAAGGGGGAAGAGGGCCAATCGAGTAACAAAGCAAAAGAGGCCGCAAGACTCTTTGCAAAGAAAAGATGGGAGGATGAGATCAATGCTCTCGTGCAACCTTTGCACTGCGAGTTCAACTTACTGATGATCTCCTTAGACAATAAAAGAAAGAATACTATAACAGAAGGAGACCTTATCATGACATGGGATATCTTGAAGGTCTAAACTCTTTCTTGGCATTGATATTTTGGGAAACAAGAGTCAAAGCCTTAAGGGCAACTTACAGAGGAGGCAGAGGAGGCAGAGGTGGCAGAGGTGGAAGAAGTGGCAGAGGTGATAGGATCTTACCTATCACAAAAGCAAAGGACTCACTTGATGAATTCAAGGAACTGTACATGAAGTTTGGATTCAGAGTGAATGATATCAATCTTATCCCGCCCGGAGCTTGGAACTTGGTGGAAACAAGTTAATCCCTACATTGATTTTACTTTGATTGAAAATGAGTGGATGAGGGATATGATAGAACAAATCAGAGCCTATCAAGAGCAAGCTGAGAAGGCTAGACAAGAAAGAGAAAAGAGACAGTAGATCGGCATACTTTTAACTGCATTTTGTCTTTTCTGATTCTAGACTGTAATAGCTTTGAACAATTAATTTTAATGAAAGATGAATATTTCTTCTGTTTTTGTCTTAATCTTTTTGCTTTGCTGATTAGGTGAGGGCAATGGCATCATCACCAAAAATGGAGAAATTGTTGGACTTATTTCTTAGTTTTGATGATGAGTGCCATACTAGCTGTTATAGTGCAAAGGCAAAAAGTTGTCTAGATCAATTGTATAGGTTTATTAGAGTTTGACTCATAAATAGGCTTGATCAAACAAGCACTGTAATGGTCAGCTGACTTCTGTCAGCAGACTAGTCTAGGTCAGTAGGGTAGATAGGTCAGTAGACTAGTCAGGAACCTGCTGAAGACTGAAGACTGAAGGCTGAGGGCTCAAACTCAAAGGCTAAGGGATCAAACTTAGTAATTAAAGTCAAAGATATGGAATCAGAATTTAGGCAAGTCTGTGATGACCTAAACTGATTACATATACCTTGTGTAGAATGTCTAAATTCCATAAGTTGGATGATGTTTGGAACTTGGTTATAATTAAAAAGGTTTAATCTAACTTCACAAGTAAAAGTTAGATAAAAGAAATCAGCTGCATTATATTTTATACACAAAAATTGTCGTTCGAGGCGATAGGTACTTCACGGACGATGAACCTGCTGATATATACCTCGATCAATTCAAAATTATATTGGAAGATTACATGGATAAGGACATCCAACTACCTCTGACTTATCAAGAAAATCAAAGGCTGAGATTAAAAAGACGTTGGGATGATCTATATTTTTATCCATTGCATACAAGTCAAAGGGGAGGACAGACTGCACTGTCAAAAAGGAATTCGACAGTGTCAGTCCTATGAATAGTGACAGAATGCAAATCAGATGGGACAAAAACAAGGAACGGTTACATTTGAATTTCAAATACAGTCACATGCATTCTTGCATATAAATAGAGGACTTTCAACTCGAAATATGATGATGAATTTTGGATAAACTTTAAGAGATAACTCGAGTGAAAAACACCTGCTTGAACTTACCGAGTCAATATCAAATATTGATTATCTTTATCTTATTACCCTAAATCAATTTATATATATATATATATATATATATATATATATATATATATATATATATATATATATATATATATATATATATATTGGCTACAAATGTGCACATGCATTTGCATGTCACGCATGTGTGTGTATATATATATATATAAATATTAATATCTTATATTAATACTATATAATATAATACCATGATTAATTAATTTGCAAATTTATGCGCCCATTATATATTAAATACATATATTTAACTAATCAACATAAATAATATCTTGTATTATATTTTTTAATAATAAATAAATACAACCATATTAATTTATCACTATAACACTTTATAGTCGTGATAAAACATTCATTATTTGGTTATCGCTATAACCGCATTTTAATCCGGCTAGATGTTCTAATGTGTGTGACCCGATAGGTTTTCGAATATGTTGGTTGTAGGCACAAAGTGCATTTATTAAAATACCCTTCATACCTAACGATCACGGAATAGCGTCTAACAACAAACCATGACCCCCAATCATCGGACGAGTCAAATGCAATGACTACTACCTTTCATGTGAAACAGTTACCGTGTAAATAGAATCATGTCGTTGTAATAATATCCATACGGTCGTATCTCTAGTGTCAATACATTAACGACCGTATCTTATAAAGTGGATATCCTACTCTCTCGAAGTAACTCATTTACTTCTACTTTGCAAAGATTCACGAGAATAAGACATTCCTTATAAGAAGGCCCTTTTCGGATATTTACTCCTAATAATAGGATATGCAATTTCCGGACGAGCAACATGAATCCTACGAATGCTTCAATATGACACCCAATCACTACCGCACGATCGCCCCATGGCTAAGGGAAACCTCAATAGTGTCAAAGCATGACAATCCACACCGTGATGTCATGAAGACTCCTGTCTCAAGATATTTACACAACCGTCACATAGTGCGAGACTTAATAAAGTAAGTGTGTCAATCTAACGTACGCATTCTCTAATACACGTCCACGTACATCCAAGTGTCTCAACACTTTGATAGAAGACATCCCTACCTTCAATAAGATAGAAGACATCCAGTATGTGCTAGTCTAAACGTACCATCAATGTCCGGTTTGATAGTACAGACGACTAGAGACATTTAAGTATCAAACTTTCTAAAGTGATTCGATATCTCATCAACCATAATCACTATCATGGTTTCTCTTTCACAGTTTCACACTAGGGACGTTATCATATAACAATATCGTAATTGGTCCGTTAAATGAACAAATATATAATAACATAAAAGCCATTTAATATATGTATAAACATAAAGAAATAGTACAAATGATCCGACCCGGTCAGATCCGGTCCAACCCGATTAGGTTTAGGATAGTATTTCAACAATCTCCCACTTGGCCTAAAGCCAATCACTCTTACACACAAGACCAAGTTGAAACACAAGAATCTCATGCAATACTCGCAACCAACCCTAAGCGTAAATGGATCACTATCCGTGGGGACTCAGACTATCTTCATATCATGCTCCAAATGAGCAAGTCAAAAGGAACCGCCTCAACACACACATGAATCTCTAACGAGACCCTGGTCCTTGATTCAAGCAATGAATCCACTATTATATAAACTATATAGAAAATATGGATGAACGGGACAAGGTTTTGGAATGAACCTTCTAGATCCATGTACTACTCCCGCTGCGCCTCCAAGGCGTATATTGTGTTTTCACCTAGTTGTAGAATCCACAGTGATCTCTAGCTAAGAACATTTCCAACTCACTATATCACTTAATAAGTGATTGCAAACCTAGACTATAGCTCTCACTATCTTCATAAGACCTTTGGTATACATCTGTATATCTACGTTTATCCAATTCAAAGTTTTAATAAACTAGGAACCCATCCTTAAAACTTTTAAGGATATTCTCGACATTTACAAGAATCACTTTCATACTTACTCATGACTCTTAATGAGGTATGAATATCTTATTTAACTCACAACACTTATGATGGATCATATTGCAGCAGCAAAGAGAGAACCTTCCATAAGTATCATCTTTCACCTTATCCTCAGAACTCACGTCATATCATAGATAGATCCCGAAAATACCGGCTAGCAGTATCTCTTTTCGTGATCTATGAAACGCTTTTAGCATCCCATCTACTAGGGTGAACTATGATGATTAAGCCCATCTGAATCTATCACTATAGATTCTTATTTCAAAAATAAGAACTCCCATTCATAGATCTTTTGTAAAAACCTTGAACTACCAAACATTAATTGACTGTGACACGGGGTGACGATTCCGAGAAGGATATCCAATACCTTGCTCGAAACTTTAACACTCCCACTAACCCTTCGCACATAAGGCAAATCTTTCCTTTTGATCAAATCAATCTCTTTTGATTATCAAAGTGAAGAACTTATAGAGAAACTTGTTTAAGTCCATAAATGGATCTCATAAGCTTACACATCATGTTATCGTCTATGAACATCAAGCCTTTGGACCAACATTTTCAACACTATCATATAGCCATGATACGTAGCTACAACAAGAACTATCTGAATAGACTTAAGCATAGATGGTAGCTTAAAGGTGATTACAAGGTTTACACCCTATATCCTTTAGCCATCAACTCAGCTTAACCAGTAATCGTATTACTATCCATGTCAATCTTTCACAAAGACATGTTACAACTTTTAGAGACATTCTCTTCAGGTAAGACAGACCGGGTCATAACCTTTTATGTCACTCATGCAATCTACTTTCGACAATATGGCTCCAAGCCATATATCTTAATCCTGACTTTCAAGCATTCCTACATAAGCCGTGAGATATTCATTCTTCAAGATAAACATACCAGTAGCCTTTTCAAGCACGTGGTTATGCTAAGACTCATAAAGTACTCGTGTGCATCGAGTAGTGTCTTACACCTCATCGCTATGCGGTGTCTGCTCATGTTCCAATTGTTGAATATCTCTTTGTGGTTCTCAAACTCTTTTGAGATCTTATTTACTCCCACAGTTTCTTTTGGGAGAAACACTTCCTCTAGAAGACAGCATGTTTGGAGACAAACATTTTTTCTCTGCGGGTAAGTAAATGATATCCCACAAAGTTGCATATGTCGTACTAGGCTCCAAGCATTTCAGACATTGCATGCTTGCTAGAAGCATGACAACGCTAAATCATCGGTTAAGATGAGTTTGATGTCATCGTCTTCCATATCCGTGATGGAATTTATTCAACTTCATCTTTGGAACTTGGTTAAGTATATGCATCTCATATAAGGGCACTATCCAAAATAGGTAAGGGACATTTTGCATGGCTTGCGTCACACCTTTATCGTATAAATTGTTGTTTCCATTTTAGAAACACGATCTGATCGCGTGTCCCAAAATGGTATCCTACAAGGGATACTCTAATTCCTTTTTCAGATTACTTCTGAAACACCCTTCAGGTATTAATTGCTTCAATCTAATAGAGGATTAATTCTGAAACAGTTCATCAATCTCATGTTCGTACTAGCTCAAAATTTTTTGGGCTTTCCGAACTTCGGACTGTTGAAATAGTGTCCTAAACCCAATCGGGTTGGACCGGATCCGACCGGGTCGGATCATTTCTACTATTTCTTTATGTATATACATATATTAAATGGCTTTTCTGTTGTCATATATATGTTCTTTTAAAGAACCAATTATGAATTGTTATGTGAAACGTCCTTAGTATTAAACTGTGATGGAGAAACCATGATAGGCGATTATGGTTGATGAGATCTCTAATCACTTTAAGAAGTTTGATACTTAAATGTCTCTAGGCTGATGTACTATTAAACAGGACATTGATAGTACAAACAGACTAGCACGTATTAGATGTCTTCCGTCTTTAAGGGCGGGGATAGATCTCGTCTATCGAAGTGTAGTGACACTTGGACCGTACGTGCGGACGTGTATTAGAGAATGCGTACGTTAGGTCGACCCACTTACACGGATAAGTGTTACACTATGTGGCGGTTGTGTAATTATCCTTAAGACCGGAGTCTTCATGGCATCACGTGTGGATTGTCATGCTTTGACACTATTGAGGTTTCCACAGCAGCCACGGGGCGATCATGCGGTAGTGATTGGGTATGATATTGAAGCATGCGGAGTATACATGATTGGTCGTCTGGGAATCGCGTATCCTATGATTGGGATCGAATATCCGAAAGGGCCTTCTTATAAGCAATGTCTTACTCTCGTGAATCTTTGCAAAGTGGGAGTAAACGAGTTACTTCGAGAGAGCATGATATCCAGATTATAAGATACGGTCGTTGATGTTTTGACACTCGACTAACGACTGTATGGATATTATTACAGCGATAGGATTGTAATTTACACGGTAACTGTTTCACATGAAAGGTAGTAGTCATTGCATTTGACTCTTCAGATGATTGGGGGTCACGGTGTGTTGCTAGACGCTATCTCATGATCGTTAGGCATGAAGGGCATTTTCGTAATTTTCACTTTGTGTCTACGGCCAACATATTCGGAAGCCTATCGGGTCACACATATATGAACATCTAGCCGGATTAAAATGTGGTTATAGTTGATAACCAAATAAGGAAAGAATTTATTTCGTACTATAAAGGTTATAGTGGTAAATTAATATGGTGGTATTTATTTATTTTGAATAAATTAAATACAAGATATTAATTATATTGATTAATTAAAGAATATTCCGGATGCCAATTTATTGGCTAAGGTGGCGCAATTTGTGTGTGTATAAGATACATTTGGATTGTTCAATTTAATTAATGGTATTACCAAATATTAATATTATATATCAATATATATAATTAATACTTATGAGTGCGTGTGTGCAAAAGTGCAAGTTGGTACTATGCATGCGCTTGTATGTATAATATATATTTATAGATTTATGTGTGTTATATATATGTGATATATACACATGTGTAAATTGATTTATGGTAATATAATAAAAGATAAATATTGTCAATATAAGATATTGACAATATCTTGGAAATATTCAATATGAGATATTGAAAATATTTTAGATTTATTTAATATAAGATATTATAATAAATGAGATAAATCAATCAATTATATTTTCCTTATTTTATTGGAAAAAAGTTTTCTTCTTCTCCACAACTATTTGGGGCGCCACTTCTACTATAAATAAGAGGTGGGTGTCAAGTTCTTTTGTACATCACAATTGCAAAAGCTCATAGTTCTTGTGTAAAATAGAGAGCATCTTTTAGAGAGTTGGAGAGAGGGGAAAAGGGCCGGTCTAGCAACCGGAGTTTTCCAATAGCAATCCATGATGGGATTCCGGCGGGGTGCTCGTGTGGACTAGCGGTAGAGGCCGAACACTTGGGCGGCTCTATGCAAAACTACTCTCCTTAGACGGTCAAAGCGTCGATCTTTTAGATCAACCAAGGTAACCACCGTCTACTACTTGTTTTTTTATTGCTTAAACGAAGTCGATCGTGGGTCGATAGGAAATAAATTTTTGAATTCCACTGCGTTCCCGCGTAGATTTCCTAACAGTGGTATCGGAGCGAGCTTCGAGCTTAAGCAATAAGCATGTTATTTTGCGTAGTTAATTTTATCGTTCTAATCACATAATTAAAAGATGAAATATTTTTGATTCGCAAAAGTGATACATGAAAAGAAAAAAAAAAGGGGGGGGATCTGGTGGTGCTCGGCCGACTTGCGGCGGCACCACCACCGGCGGCGGCGGCTGGTCGGCGGCGGCGGCCGCAGGGCAACCTGCTGCCGGCGTCGGTTGACCGGTCAATGCTGGCGGATCTCCAAATTTTTGTTTTGTGTATTTTGTGTTTCAATATGGTTCATAGTTGTGATTGATATCTCTTTGTTTAGTTGTGTCGTGTGGCTAACTAATGGTTCAAATAGTTTGGGCCATTGGGATGCCACATGGCATTAAAATAATAATGGCATTTCCAAACTTTGTTTGGAATAGGCCTAGGCCCTTTCCAAATATTTGATTTTGGAAAGTGGCCAGGCCTAAACCAAAATTACTTGGCTTTTCCAAATATTTGATTTGGAATAGGCCTAGGCCTTTTTCAAATATTTGATTTGTAAAAGGCCTAGGCCTAGGCCACTTCCAAAATTTTGATTTTGGAAAGTGGCCAGGCCTAAACCAAATTTGGTTTAGGAAGATGCCTTTTGGTTTAGGAAACCAAAGGCAACCCTTTTGATTCGGAATCAAAAGGAAAGAAACAAAAGAGACTTAATTTTAATTTTGATTTATTTTGGAATAGTTCTAATTTAATAAAATTAAAATTAAAGTCGGTTTAAAATTAATCGTTAATTTTATTTTGATTAAAATTATTTAATTAATTAAATGTTAATTAGTTAATTGATTGGATAAAATTATTTAATAGATTAAATATTAAATAATTAATTAAGACGCAAGTAGTTAAATTTTAATTTTATCTTTTTCATAAGATTTTATTGTATGGATTAGATATAGTAGATATAATATGATTATATGGACCCCGATTGATCATGGACTCGACCGATAGGATAGATGTGAATGATTTAATTTTTCTGTTGGTTCAAAAATTGTCCTAGGCCGTTATGAAGAACGTGACCTAGTTCATTTTCTGCATTTATCCCATTCCCGTTGGCTCTCCCCATGTGCGGCGGGTGTATTTATTTTATTAGATAGAATTAAATGTAACAAGAATGGAGCAGAAGATGAAGACCAAATAAAGACGAAAATAAAGATCCCATTGGAGAATGGAGCATTAAAGATCCTATTGGCGGTTACAGCTACCTTTAGATTGTGACCCGCGGTTTCGTCAGTTTGTATTCGAAACCGAACCTAGGAAAAGTCCATGATCATACCGGTTACTTTACGCATTTGTTTATTTTGTGCTTGTATTTATTTTATATGATACGATAGATGCATGACTAGGCACGATCTAGATAAATGTGTAGGATATATATCTATAGAGATAGATATATTTGATAAGACCATGATTGAAATTAATTATGTGAATTAATTTACATAAATAATTCCACAACAAAAATCAAGTCAAAATTTTGTCTCCCAATATTATAACGACGGTGAAGAGCCTGTGTTCGGATCCAACTGATCGACCACCACTGGGAGTTGACCTACCTCGGGTATATCGTCGTTATTGAGATATGATCGTATGAGATCTCGTGAATATCGGGTTATGACTTGACTAGAGTCTTTCGGTGATTGGCCACCGTCAGGGCCGTCTGACTTTAGAGACAAGGGGTTGACTAACACATAGTGATGTGTATCGCCAAAGAGTTGACTAGTCAACCACTGAGAATCACATAGAGATGTGAATGGTAAGGTGTTACCTACCTTTCGAAATTATCTTGGTTGATCGACCACCGCCGGGAATCGAGGTAGCTAGATTGGATCTCACCACTAAAGAATTTTGAAATATTCTTGAAAGTCAATTGGGAGTAGTTGACTAGTGGGAGCAAAATCATAAACCAAAAGACCATTTTTGATTTTGCGTGTGTAAACAACAACACTCTTTTATTTTCATTTTTATGTTGTAGTTTTAGCAAACTTTATATTTATGTTTATTCTCGATTAGTAAAACCAAATTATGACTGTTACCTTTTGAGAAACGTTCTCAAATATGGTTACGTAATTTTAATCCTTTTAAAATAAGCAATGACACAAGCAATCCCGTTATAGTAGTTAGAGACAAGGAGACTACATATTTGATGGAGTACTCCAAGGCTTTGATTATTAATGAAAGCGGAAGCTCAAGATATGATTAAATCATTTGAAATAAGTTTCAACGAATTAGTCATATATTGCATACAATCCAAGATGATCATTCTGTCATACGATGACAATTAATTCAAACGTTGGATAAGAATTGCTACAACTCAGGGGGAAGAACACATGGTTGCTAACCCTGCTGTTACACATACAGGTCAAAGGGAACCAAGTGTGGAACTATTGGAGGTAGTAGGTACAAATGTACAATCTGAGGTACCTACTGACATAGATGCATCTGTTGAGGAAACATTTTGGAGGACAACAAGTTGAACAACCAGCTGCTAGAAAGCCTTCAATGCCTTTTGAGGGGAAGGAGAAGAAAAGAAAAGAAGGATATATTGATCCCAAGCTTAAGTTGGTTGCTGATTAATTTCAATGGAAGTTTGGATATTATAAGAAACAAAAATCAGCTGCTGAGCCAATGACATATTTTGAAGAATGGGCTTTTGAAAAGTTAGAGGTGGAAAACCTACGTGATTTGGTTAACACTTCCCTGTTGGAAATGCGGCTAATGGAAATCATTGAAGAAGAGAAGTGACGATCCAAAAATCGTCTCCTTCTAATTTAGGGTTCTTACTCCTGGTGATAGCCTGGAGAAACTCTCAGAATATGAAGATTGAAACGAGGGGATTTGTTTTGGGGTGATTCAGACTACAATTGAGATATCATTCCTCAAGCTGCCTACGTATCCAATGATAGAATTGGAATCAAGTCTCCGTAGTTCCTTAGCGACAATTTATATAGAGGGGATTATGCCTTAGGGTTTAATGCGGCATGCCTATGATGGACAATGGTAAATGTGTTCCCTAAGGAAAATATTATGATCAGTAAATCTCCTTGATTGAAGGAGATAAATATGGTATTCAAATATTCGTATTAAATGATTGAGATTGGAGTCTTTATGGCTCCAAATTCTTTCGTAGTTATCTGTTTATCATAAACGTGGGGAAAACGATTAGGGGTCGACTCTGGCCGGCTTAGGTGGCCCAAGCCGGACTAGTTGAACAGACCTACAGAAGTCGGGGAGAATAGCCGAGCTGTCGAGCTCGGAATCTTGTGTGTAGAATGATAGGTCCAAGAGGGACTTAGCCAAACCGATAAGGTTGGTCAAAGGTAGGTTAGATTACAAGTGATGACCGACTTGCACACGTCGGGGCTGAATCCGGACCTGGCCTTGAGGATTGGAGGTCGGCACTAGGTATGGCCGACCCAAGGGAGAAGGAGTGGCTGGCCAGATCGGGTCACTCGACGCTTGTTCTCTTTCCATACTAAGTGTTGAGCCACTGAGAAGGTGCCGCGTAGGTAGGTCCTTTTCATGGCAGCATCAAAGCCCCCTAGATCCAACCGAGCTTGGGTGGGTCGGTTCGGATCTACCATGGTGGCTCGGCACGAATGCCCTAGAGTGTAAGTTTTGAAGTTAGATTGGGGGGTTGCCAGGTGTCAAGTCTAGTTTATGACTCATGATAGCCATTCCAGGAAACGAGGCGTCACTGCCTATTTGGGGCCGTTTTTTGAGGTTAGTGGGGGGGGGTACTCTCTGGTTCTATTTAAACGTCATTTTACTCGTGGTTACATTCCCTTGATATTACCTGATGGGAACCAACTTTACTATACATTTATGTACGGTTTAACCCACGGTTATCACATTTCTAGCATATTTTTGGGTGGTTTAGGCCTTTTTGTAGAGCTTTATCGTGAGAATAATGCACGGGGAGTGAAAACGACAAATAGTCGGAAAGCCCCTCTTTTTATCGATATTTGGCCCTATTCCGGACACTTTTACCCCCGGGATATCGTCTGGTATGTTCTTTGCACAATATTTCAGGGTTTAGGTGATCCGGGGACCCGGAAGGTGATATTTGGTGATGAGAATGATCAAGGGGAGGAGAAAAGTGAAGAAAAGAGAAACTGGAGTTCGGGACTCAACCCCTCAATCCCCTTCAGATGCAGATTCAACCAGGATGGAGGCATTTTCAGGATCTGACTTCTTCATGAAAGTTGTAGATAATTTCAAGAGATTTCCAATGCAATTTGAATCACCTCAATCGGAGCTTGGACGAAGAAGTTATGAAGGTTTTACTGCAGAGCTGTCGGAAACGGAGCGAGATGAAGGCAGAAGTTGGAAAATGAATACAGAGAATTATCCGTACGGACCATGGCCCATCCGTACGGACAAGAACCTGAACTGTCCGTACGGACACATTCCCAATCCGTGC
The DNA here is from genome assembly GCA_036785695.1 of Gentiana straminea. NCBI lineage: Eukaryota > Viridiplantae > Streptophyta > Magnoliopsida > Gentianales > Gentianaceae > Gentiana > Gentiana straminea. The sequence continues at coordinate 2,650,691 of JAVUPR010000224.1, read as the reverse complement.
GGATAGCCTAAATTCTCCCTAAAGTATAAATAGCAGCTCAAACGATTTCATACGGGAGTTTTTTGACGATTTGGAACACCTTAGGCCGTTTTGGGGTGATCTCCCTCATACGGAAGCGTACGATTAAGTGCCATATACCGTTTCGATCGTATTTCGATTTCCTACAACACTATCTACATCACAACATTAGATTTTTACAGTTTGATTGTCAGAAATTGATTCTTTGGCTACGGTTTTGTTTGGATCATTATTTCTTCAATAAGTTCGGTATGAATTCTTATTTCTTTATCGTTCTTGTAATGATTTCTCTTATTGTTCCTCGCTTTAATCATATTATGAGTAGCTAAGTTCCTTGTATGGCCGAATTATGTGAAGGCGGGTAAAATGCTCTCGGGGGATGAACTCGGGGGGGGGTAGTTTAGCGCGTAGTTAAACGTTTTAACGGGTAATTTGCATCACGAAACTTGCTTAAACAAAAAAATGAATTAGCTTGACAACCTAGTTCGTTATCTCACACACCATAGCTTATAAATGTATGTTGCGGCTAGGTGTGGGAACCGGGGTTTCGGGACCGTAGAAGTTAAGGCTTAAAAGGTAGTTTGACACCTACCTATGTTCTAGGTTGACACCCTAGGCGTTGAGTTCTTTTCTGATACGGGGTTTTCAACCTTAGGCTTTACTCGTTGGACAGTTAAGATAGGAAACTCCCCTGAGATAGTCGTTTTGAGAGTAAATTAGCTCCCTGGATCATAGTTCGGCCATACCTCCGTTAAACGTAAAAGAAACCGATTAGTATAATCTTTCTTTTACGCAATAGTATAAACTTTTCACCAACTTGGTTGACCTGAACTGAGCGCTAAGTCAATAGTGGTATTCAAAACCAATCCTCGTGGGTTCGACCTCGGACTCCTCAAGCACTACCTACAATCGATCCGGTCCACTGCCGGTTAGAAAGTAGATTTTGCTAAGGTTTCGAGTTTTTACTTGATTAACCGGATTGCAAAAATCCTCTTATCAGTAACCATTCTTATTACGCCCCTTTTCCATCTATTTCCACATGTCAGATTTGTCTGGAGAGGAGCCACTTTCTACTAGGTCGGAAGCAATAATCAGGGAGTCTTGGACCAGGTCTGTGATTGTTGAAGAGAATCCTTAGGTTCCTCCTCAACCATAGCTCGTTGCTCCTTCGTTGGTGCCAACATCAAGTACTTTCGACCCTTCCTTCAGGTATAAGATTCAGAAGGCTACTCACGATATTATGGGGGGCCATGGGTTGTCCTCATATTTGACGCAAAGCAGAGGGGAGTACATCTGTCGAGAGTATGGGATAAATCGTGAAGAATTCGCTCCTTTGCTCCCCGTGGAGCCTTGTCCCTTTGCTTCACATCCTCCGAGGGGATACTTCACCGTTTACGAGGCCCAGTTGAAGGCGGGTTTGAGGCTGCCGTTGTGCCCCGCATTGGTGGCAGTACTGAGGCATTACGGATTGGGTGCGGCTCAGCTGGCTTTGAGATCGGGGAACTTGTTCGATAAGGACGGTGCGGAAAGCTTTAAGCCGAGCATTGGCTATGGCTACGTATTTTTTCATAGGCTCTTCCTTGGCCTCGTACTCTTCTTTCACATGATTGACTATTAACTGAGAATCGCTATATACATGTAAATTCTTTGCTCCCAATTTAGTTGCCAGATTGAGTCCAGTGATTAGAGCTTCATATTCGGCTTAGTTGTTGGTGGCCGGGAATAAGAACCGAAGTGCATAGGGGAACTCTTCACCCTTTGGGCTGATGAGCAGAAGGCCCGCACCTGCTCCATCTTTGTTAGAGGCCCCATCGACGTATAACATCCAAGACTCGTCTTCGCTTCTTGATTGGCATTGTTCAATAATGATTGCTGTCTCCTTGGCAAGAAAGTCTGCTAACACTTGTGCTTTGACCGATGTTCGGGGGTGAAAGTCAAGATCATACTCGGCTAGTTCTACTACCCATTTTGCGAAACATCCCGACGTTTTTGGTCGGGATAAGATCTGTCGAAGAGGTTGGTCGGTAATCACAATATTGGGTGTGCCTGAAAGTAAGGTCGTAGCTTTCGGGAGGCGTGTACTAGGGATAGTGCTAGCTTTTCGGCATCGGAATATCTGATCTCTGGACCACGAAGTGCTTTGCTAACGTAAAAGATTGGTTTTTGAGTGCTATCTTGCTCTTTGACGAGAACTGCACTGATGGCTTCGCCGTATGCCTCCAGGTATATGAATAGGATATCTCCCGGTTGTGGTGATGTCAATGTGGGTAGTTTGGCCAAATACGCTTTTAGATCTTCAAAGGCTTGCTAGCAATTCTCATCCCATTTGAACGGGTTGACTTGCTTTAGAATCTTGAAAAAGGGCAGAGCTCGCTGAGCCAATTTTGACAGGAAACGTCCGAGTGCGGCCATCCTTCTGTTAATCTTTGTACTTCATTGAGGCTTCTTGGTGTCGGCATAGTCCTTAATGCATCTACTTTGTTGGCTCTGATACCTTCTTGTGATATCATGTAACCTAAAAACTTTCCGGTCCGAACTCCAAAGGTACACTTTTTGGGATTAAGCTTCATTTGTGAGGCTTTAAGTACCTCAAAAACCTCTCTCACATCCGCCAAGTATTGCTCCAGGGACTTGCTCTTGATCAACAGGTCATCCATGTATACTTCCATACACTTCCCTATCTGGTCTTTAAATATTTTATTGACAGCCCTTTGGTAGGTTGCTCCAGCATTTTTAAGGCCGAATGGCATGGTCCTGTAATAATATGTGCCGAACTCCGTGATGAACGAGGTTTTTTCAGCATCACGGGGATCCATAACGATCTGATGATACCCTCTGTAAGCATCCAGAAAGCCGAATATTCCAAATCCTATGGTCGAATCCACAATTCAATCTATGTGGGGCAGGAGGTAACAATCCTTTGGACAAGCTTGGTTGAGGTCGGTAAAGTCTACACACATTCTCTAGCTGCCGTCCGGTTTTTTGACTAGGACGGGGTTTGCCAGCCACTCAGGGTAGCTCACTTCTCGAATGATGTTGGCTTGAAGTAGCTTAGTTACCTCCATTCTGTACGGCGTCTATTCGCTCTTGGGTGAAGTGTCTCTTTTTTTGTCGGATAGGCCTCCGAGATGGATCGGCGTTTAGTCGGTGCATGGCCAAATTTGGGGATAATCCTGGTCTCTCCTCCATCGTCCAGGTGAATACATCCTTGAATCCTTTTAGCAAATCTATTAGCTATTCCTTGTGCGAGTTGGGAATCCATATTCCCACCTCGATGGTTCGGTCATCCCGTCCTTCCCAAAGACAGACTGCTTCTGTTTTGTCATCCGAAGACCATGTTTCCTCACGTTAGGGCTGTAGTTCTTCAATGGGAATTGGTGCCGTTCTGATGTCCCCGTATGCTTCAGAAGTAATGCACCTATTCACCTGACCCATGTCGCCTACGATCTCCACGGGGTTCCCGTTGGCTAAAAATCTTAGGCTATTATGCGTGAGTGATACGACGGCTTGTAAGGCGATCAACGGAAGGCGCCCTATTACTATATTATAGGGAGATGGAGCCTTAACCACCACATACTCAACTAGAAGAGTTCGGCCCAGCGGAGGCCGACCGAAGGTGGTTGAAATGACGATGGTACCCTCGGTAGACACAGGTGAATCGGCAAGGCCGAACAAGGGGGTACTTGCTAGAGTTAATTTGACGCTATTCAAGTGCATTAGAAGTAAAGTAGAATGGTACATGATACTAACGTCACTTCCGGTGTCAATGCAGATGCACCTTACCAAGTTTTGTTCCACCATGGCTTCGATCATAAGACCATTGTTGTTGGCTTCCATAGGAATGGGATCAGCAGCGTTGTATACCACTTCCTTGACAAATATTTGCTTTTTCCAGGGTGTTTGGGTGTAGCCACTTTGTTCTCCGGGGATAGTATTCACACTCTTCATCTTCAGCCAGATTCCACAGATAAGTTGTTCACAGCAGAATGGCCCTCCTTCTAGCGCCAATTGACGATCCAAAAATCATCTCTTTCTAATTTAGGGTTCTTACTCTTGGTGATAGCCGGAGAAACTCTCAGAATATGAAAATTAAAATGAGGGGATTTGTTTTGGGGTGATTCAGACTGCACTTGAGATATCGTTCCTTAAGCTGCCTACGTATCCAATGATAGAATTGGAATCAAGTCTCCGTAGTTCCTTAGGGACAGTTTATATAGAGGGGCTTATGCCCTAGGGTTTAATGCGGCGTGCCTATGATGGACAATGGTAAACTTGTTCCCTAAGGAAAAGATTATGATCAGTAAATCTCCTTGATTGTAGGAGATAAATATGGTATTCAAATATTCGTATTAAATGATTGAGATTGGAGTCTTTATGGCTCCAGATTCTTTTGTAGTTATATGTTTATCATAAACATGGGGAAAATGATTAGGGATCGACTCTAGCCGGCTTAGGTGGCCTGAGCCGGACTAGTTGAACCGACATACAGAAGTCGGGGAGAATAGCCGAGCTGTCATGAGCTTGGAATCTTGTGTGTAGAATTATAGGTCCGAGAGGGACTTAGCCCAACCGATAAGATTGGTCAAAGGTAGGTTAGATTACAAGTGTTGACCGACCCGCACAGGTCGGGGCTGAATCTGGACCTGGCCTTGAGGATTGGAGGTCGGCACAAGGTATGGCCGACCCAAGGGAGAAGGAGTGGCTGGCCAGATCGGGTCACTCGATGCATGTTCTCTTTTCATACTGAGTGTTGAGCCACTGAGAAGGTGCCGCGTAGGTAGGTCCATTTTCTGGCAGCATCAAGAAGAAAGAATGAGGTATCATGTTTAAGACTCCTAGGGATGGACCAGATAGTGATGATTCATCTTCATCTAATTCTGATGATGATCATCCCACTCATCAAGGAGAAGCCAGTGGAACTGCATTTCCACTGAACCAAGAGTAGAACAATCTACTAGTGCTGCCAAGTCTGCGAAGCCAACAACCTGACCAAATGGATGAAGATCTAGAATATCTAACTATAGATGACTTGGAGGCTCTAATCAATAACGGAGTAAATCTTGGAGATAACAGGTTGGTTGGTACATCTGATACATTCATGGTTGTGGAGTCTGATATGATTCCTCGATGATCAGCAGACTGAAAATTTGGATGAGGAGAAGGTTATTGAACACAGTTAGCCTGATATCAATTCTGAAGATTCAGCTCAATATCTGGAGTGGATTGATACTCAGGGCCTCTATCTAAATATGTTGATACTCTACAGAAAATTACTGATGCTAGAGGATTTCTAGAAGAAAATATGGCTATTTTTCCCTTTATTGCTGTAGAAGAAAGGGTCACTCACGGAGGAACAAACAGTGATAGGACAAAGATTGGACATAGTGATGGTTTTTGAAGGATCACCCCTACTTCTTGAGGAGGTTCAGGCTGCTGAGGAACAAACAGCACCTGAACAATGGTCGGAACAGGAGGTACAGGTTGTTGAGGATCAGACAGCACCTGGACAAAGGTTGGAACTCACAATGGGATTGGAGGAATCCCCGCAACCGTTGTTGCGAACAGTACCGCTATAGTACAATCTACTTGTGGCAAAGGCTACGAAGGAAAGGATAGTCGAGACGGTAACATTATTGATGAGGATGAACAATGGTGGACTATCACTTCGACGAGGCATATATAACGAGTGTTTGAAGAAGAACATATCTTGGAACCTTCCCAAAGATATTTTTGTGCTATGGTTGAATAAGACCCCGCCGGAAGAACCTATTGTCGGCGCTAAACCTCAACGCCGGACATATATATGGTTGGTGGAGTATCGACACGGGTGTTAGATGAGTTGAGGTCAATCGAACATATCTCAACTTGGAACCTCAACCCGCACAAGATCCCATTTTGGAAGATATTTTTGGTGCTATGCAAATGGAAGAACATATCTTGGAACCTCAACCCGCACAAGATCCCATTTTGGAAGATATTTTTGGTGCTATCCCATTTTGGAAGATATGGAAGAGAGCCGAAGAAGGTCCTTCAAGGATTTTTGCTCAAAAGAAATGGGAGGTCGGTACAAATGATATGAGTTGGGCCATGACCTTGTCAAGAAGCGGTACAATAAGATGAGGCACAATAAATTCCTTTTTGGGATGTTTTGGGAAGAGTTAAATCCTTAAGAGCTGAACACAGAGGTGGTAGAGATGGAAGAAGTGGAAGAAGTCTGCCTACTACATCAGCAAGAGAGTCATTGGAAGAATTCAAGCAATTATACATGCGTTTAGGATTCAGAGTACACCAAATTAATCTAACTCTACTTGAGGCATGGAAATGATGGAAGGAAGTAAATCCTCATATTGATTTTTCCCTTATTGAAAATCAATGGATGAGAGAAATGGTCAGAGACATAAGGGAATATCAAGAGCAGTAAGAAAGAGAAAGACAAGAAAGATAAAAGAGGATCTACATCAGCATACTTACACCTGTTTTTTAATTATTGCTGAATTTAGATTGTAATAACTTTTGAACAAACATGATTATAATGAGAAATGACTAAGTTTGTTCTGTTTTTGTTTTTACTCTTTTTGCTTTGCTATAAGGAGGGTATTGGCATCATCACCAAAAATGGGGAAATCGTTGGACATATTTTAAGTTTTAGTCATGAGTGCCAGACTAACTGTTATAGAGCAAAGGCAAAAAGATGTATAGATCAAATGTATAGGCTTATTAGAGTTTGATCCTTGTATAGGATTGATCAAACAAGCATTGTAAATGGTCAGCTGACTTTCATCAGCAGACCTGTCTAGGTCAGTAGAGTACCTGAGTCAGTAGACTAGTTTAGGATCCTGCTGAAGACTGAAGGCTGAGGGCTCAAACTCAGTTATTGAAGGCTAAGGGATCAAACTTAGTATCTAAAGTCAAGGATATGGAATCAGAAGTTAGGGAAGTCTGTGATGACCTAAACTGATTACATATACCTTATGTACAAGGTTTAAGTTTCATAAGTTAAGTGGTGTTTGGAACTTAGTTATTTTCAAATTGGTGTAATCTAACTTCATAATAAAAAGTTAGATGAAGAGAAGTCAGCTACAATGTTTTGTAAACACAGCAACTTTGGATCAGCTGACTGATATGTATTTCAGCAGACTTATATACACAGGAACTTGCTGGATATATATTTCGAATTAATCAAAGGTTACATTGGAAGATTACAAGGATAAGGACATATAACAACTCTTGATTTTGTCAACAAATCAATGGTTAAGATTAAGAATGTTGGAAGATTCAGAGCTTTATCCAATGGATACAAGTCAAAGGATGGACAGTCTGAAAACTGTCAAAAGTAAACTGACGGTGTCAGTACTATGTACAGGGAGAATGCAAGTCATGAAAGGGACGAATCTGAAATGGCTATGTTTGAATTTCAAACATAAGTCATAGGATTCTCTTCTATAAATACAGGACTCTTGATTCAGATACAAGTGATGAACAACAAGATAATTTGCCTGAAGCTATCAAGTTTATTATCAAGAAAATCACCCTGCTGACCCTATTGAACGTAAAGCTACTGGTCCAGTAAATTCTTCAAGTGTAATCTACGATCAAGCTATATCAAGTGTAATCTGTTATCAAGCTACATCAAGTGTAATATGTTATCAAGCTACATCAAGTTCACACACTTGAAGACATCAAGCTGCTGATCATTTCATCCTGATCAAGCTGCTGAAAGTTGAATCACTAACTTGATTCAAACTTTCTTTTACAAGAAACTTGCTGAAGACAGAGAAGCACTTAGGTGTCAAGAACTGTTGTTTGTGGTGGAGCTGGTGAAGAGGCAATCCTACCCTTCAAGGACCAGTGAAAGACTTTGGAGCAGCAATCCTACCTGTTCTAAGTGTTCAGTTTGTGAAGCCACGGTTATTGGTGAATGACAGACAACTTAGGGATTTTTCTAACTGCAACCTCAAAGATCTCTAGTGAATTACCTCCAACATCATAGGAGAAGAGTGGACTGACAGGATTACACCACCTAGAACCACTATAAAATTGCCTACTTACTTTCTGCATTTAATTTCTGCATTTATTATATTAAGCACATCAACCTACTGAAGCTAGAAATTGAATCACACACTCACACTACTGAGTATCTAATACTTAGTATCATATTTTAACAAGTAATAAGGCTTAATTTGAATATATTCCACTGCAACAAATTCAGTTAAATCAACAGTCATCAGACTACTGAGTGGTCAGCAGACTACTGAGCAGTCAGCAGGCTACTGAACTTGATGAGTTTGTTAACTCCAAAAGTTTTAAGTGTTAATTTTATTCACCCCCCTAAAACTTAACCAAAGCCTTTTCAAAGGACCAACAATAAGGATAAGATATTCTGAGTCGGGTTCATGGAGACTTCCCACTCAAAATGGACAGTCTATGAAGGGTTAGTCCGTATGTAGTGATTATATCAGTGGACGCTTATTTACTCATAGGGTTGAGTGTAAGCATATATCTATAATTGGTAGAGTTCGGTTTCGGGTTTATGGTGGCGTTATCCCGGAATTAATAATATAAGTATGAATATTCAGTTCGATGAATATTTTACTTAATTATTGGAGCTAATGGTTATAGGTCCATGGTCCCCAATGTGGTTCCTGTAATTCGGGTATTTTTCTTTTTATTGGGCCTCCGTGATAATTAATTGGCTGGACCAATTAATTGATATGCGAAATATTATTGAGTCTGGCTAAATAATATTATACACAGAAAAAACATTTTCTGTGGGCCTAAAACCCTAGGTGTGGCGCCTCCCATGTCATAAAGTGCAAGAATTGATTTTCTTGTGTGATTAATTATTTACTATTTAAATAATTAATTAATAAAATATAATTGATTTGTAATTGATTGATTGATTAATCATAATCTTTTATAAATAGAATTATCTTTTATTGTGATTTCTTTTTAATTATTTATTTAATTAATTAGAAACTTGGAGGCCAAGGATTTACTCTCCTATATAAAGGGAGTTCATCAAGACATATGAGAGAAGATTTTTTTCGACATACACACACAAAAATAGAGAGATAAACTTGTTTCTTGTCTTGGGTTTCTGGTTGAAGAAAAATTGTAGTTTTTCTTGGAAGCATATCAACGAGGGTCTAGTACCAAGAATTGGTGTCCACCAACCACCGTTTGGAGAACACATTGGAAGATCTTGGCTTCTCTTCCTGCTATTGTTAAGACATACTAAACCCCCTTGTAGGAATTTTGATCCTTTATTTATGTATTGTAATTTGTAAATCGTGATCCATCCGCTACGCAAAGAAACTACATCCTTCAAGATATTCATTCTTCAAGATGAACATACCAGCAGTCTTTTTAGGCTTGAGGTTATCCACAGCTTACAGAACTTTTGTGTGCACTGAGAAGTGTTCTACACCTCATCGCTATGCGGCGTCTGCTCATGTTCCAATGATTGAACATATCTTTGTGATTCTCAAACTCTTTTGAGATCTAACTTACTCCCACTGTTTCTTTTGGAAGAAACACTTTCTCGGGAAGACAGCATGTTTGGAGACAACTGCATATGTCGTACTAGGCTTCTAGCCTTTCCGACTTTGCCTATGACAACTTCAAATCATCGATTAAGATAGATTCGACATCATTCTCTTCCATATCTAATATGAAATTTATTCAACCTTTATTCTTTGGAACTCGGTTAAAGTATAAGGGCACTATCCCAAAATGGGTAAGGGATACTTTGCATGGCTTGTATCACACTTTTATCATATAAATTGTTGTTTCCATTTTAGGAACACAATCTAATTGCGTATCCAAAGATGGTATCCTTCAAGGGAGAATCGGATTCTATTTCAAACAACTTTTGAAACACCCTTCATGTATTAATTACTTCAATTCAATTGAAGATTAATTCCTAAGTAGTTCATCAATCTCATATTCGTATTAGCTCAAAATTTTCCGGCTTTCCAAGTTGTTGTACTTCAATAAGTACATTCAAATATTTCTAAAAATTGGCATAGAGATTAATAAACAATTATTTGTGGCATTAATTGTTTTAAGCCAACAGACATCGGTAAATTTGGGCTTTTAGACAATTATTCTAGAATTTATAACCTTTTCATAAAAGGGTATTTTAGTCATCTTTAGATAAGATACGTATCACCCACACGATTCATAATCACATGGTTTAGACATCATCTAAATGACATTTGATTATACGTTTCTCTTCTAGAGAGTCAACATCTAGAATAACTACAAATATCAAGGATAACAATCATACAAATATTTAGTTGAGATCTCATCACATATATCAACTCTATAGTGTCATCAATCTAGTATATTAGATTCGGTGACCTTCCAACTTTATCGGAATAACATTTATTCTTTACAATTGATTATGTATACTAAATCCTTACAAATAACTGAAAGTATGTTCTTCATAAGAACCGGAACATAATAACATTTATTTAATTCCCTTATCAGTTTACTTGATCCATAATGTGGTAAGTGTTACAACGTTTTCTTCAACTTCCATATATGTATTTAATCTGTCTAATTTTATCACACTCGCAAGATATCATATATCTAAGAGTTGACTTGAACTTAGATAGATTATCTCAACTCACTTGCCTAGAATAGAAACTTCAATAAGTTCTCTATTTAAGCACATGCCCTAAATTTCCTTTTTAATCCTTTAAGCAATTGAAAAATGTTTCTTATTGTAGTCTTCATAAGACTTAAGAAAGATCACAAGAGTCATGCCATTAATTTCCTTTCATAAAGAAAATTTAAAGTTTATTAAATAGTTTATTTAACCTTTTGAATTGTATTCAAAACATTGAATATTTAATTAACCTTTAAGCAATGATAGAATTAAGTCGATACTTAAATCTTACGACTTTGAAAACAACCTTTCCAAAATTAGATGTGGTCATTATTATCCAACGTTTGAATTAATTGTCAACGTATGACTGAATGATCATCTTGGATCGTATCCAATATATGATTAATTTGTTGAAACTTATTTCAAATGATTCAATCATATCATGAGCTTCCGCTTTCATTAATAATTAAAGCCTTGGAGTGTTGCATCAAATATGTAGTCTCCTTGTCTCTAACTACTATAACGGGATTACTCGTGTCATTGATTATTTTAAAAGTATTAAAATTACTTAACCATATTTGAGAACGTTTCTCAAAAGTTAACAGTGATAATTTGGTTTTACTAATGAAGAATAAAACATAAATATAAAAGTTTGCTAAAACTACAACATAAAAATGAAAATAAAATAGTGTTGTTGTTTATACACGCAAAATCAAAAATGGTCTTTTGTTTATGATTTTGCTACCACTAGTCAACTACTCCCAATTGACTTTCAAGAATTATTAATTTCTTTAGTGGACAAGATCCCACTAAACTACCGTGACCCCCGCTTTGGCTGGTGGGACGAAAATAGTCTAATAGGTAGACAACAACCCTTTGTCAAACGTATCTTATACGACTCTTGTTGTTTGAATAGTCAACTCTTTGACAATTTTCATCTTATGAAGTAGTCAAACCCTTGCCTCTAAAATCCAAACGACCCCGCTTTGGCTGGTGCCGAGAGAATTCTTAGTCAAGTCATAACCCCAATATTCATGAGATCTCATACGATCACTCGATAATGACGATATACCCGAGGTAGGTCAACCCCCTGCTTTGGCTGATGAGTTTGATCCAAACAGGGGCTCTTCACCTTCATTATAATATGGGGAGGCAATTTTAACTTGATTCTTTTGAGGTGGAAGTATTTATGTAAATTAATTCACTTAATTAATTTCGAATTAATTCTCTTAATTAATTTAATTAACTATGGTCTCATCATGTATATCTATCTTTATAGACATATATCATATAAATTCATCTAGATCGTGCCTAGTTATGCATCTATCTTATCATATAAAATAAATACAAGCACAAAATAAATAAATGCGTAAAATAACCGGTATGATCATGGACTTTTTCTAGGTGCGGTTTCGAATACAAACGGACGAAACCGCGGGTCACAAACTAAAGGTAGTTGCAACCGTCAATAGGATCTTTAATGCTCCATTCTCCAATGGGATCTTTATTTTCGTCTTTCTTTGGTCTCCATCTTCTGCTCCATTTTGTGACATTTAATTCTATCTAATAAAATAAATACACCCGCCACACACGGGGGGAGCTAACGGGAATGGGATAAACGCAGAAAATAAACTAGGTCACGTTCTTCATAATGGCTTAGGACAATTTTTAAACTAACAGAAAATTAAATCATTCAAATCTATCCTATCGGTTGAGTCTATGATCAATCGGGGTCCAATATAATCATATTATATCTACTATATCTAATCCATACAATAACATCTTATGAAAAAGATGAAATTAAAATTTAACTACTTGCGTCTTAATTAATCAATTAACATTTAATCTATTAAATAATTTTATCCAATCAATTAACTAATTAAAATTTAATTAATTAACGATTTTAATCAAAATAAAATTAACAATTAATTTTAAATGATTTTAATTTTAATTTTAATTTTAATTGATTTGAACTATTCTAAAATAAATCAAAATTAAAATTAAGTCTCTCTTTGTTTCTTTCCTTTTTGATTCCTAATCAAAAGGGATGCCTTTGGTTTCCTAAACAAAAAGGCGTCTCCATTGGCCCTTTCCAAAATCAAAATTTTGAAAAGGGCCTGGGCCTAGGCCTTTTTAGAAAATAAAATATTTTGAAAAGGCCTAGGCCTATTCCAAACAAAATTTAGAAAGACCAATATTTTGGTTAATATGCCTGGCCACTTTCCAAAATCAAAATTTTGGAAGTGGCCTAGGCCTTTTCCCAAATCAAATATTTGGAAAGGGCCTAGGCCTATCCAAACAATGTTTGGAAAAGCCATTATTTCCATGTGACATCCCAATAGGTCAAACTATTTGAATCATTGGTTAGCTACCAATCACAACAATGAACCATATTAATCACAAAATACACAAAACAAAAATTTGGAGATCCGCCAGAATTGACCGGTCAACCGACTGACGGCAGCAGGTTGCCCTACCGCCGCCACCGACCAGTCGCCGCCGGTGGTGGTGCCGTCACCAGTCAGCCGAGCACCACCCAATCTCGTTTTTTTCTTTTTGTGTATCGTTTTGTGAATCATAAATCTTTTCATCTTTTAAGTACGTGATTTAAACGATAAAATTAACTACGCAAATTAACATGCTTATTGCTTAAGCTCGAAGCTCGCTCTGATACAACTGTTAGAAAATCTACGCGGGAACGCAGTGGAATTCAAAATTTTATTTCCTATCTACCCAAGATCGACTTCATTTAAGAAATAAACAAATAAATAGTAAACGGTGGTTACCTTTTTGGTTGATCTAAAAGATTGATGCTTTGACCGTCTAAGGAGAGTAGCGATGCACGGAGCTGCTCAAGCGTTCGGTCTCTACCGCTAGTCCACACGAACAACCCGCCGTAATCCACCATTGGATTGCTACTAAAAAAATCCGGCTGCTAGACCGGTCTTTTCTCTCTCTCAAAACTCTCTCTTAAAGGCTCTCTATTTTTCACAAGAACTATTAGCTCTTGGAATTATGATGTACAAAAGAGCTTGACACACACCTCCTATTTATAGTGGATAGGGCGCCCCTAGTAGAGTAGAGAGGAAGAAAATCTTTTACTAGTAAAATAAGGAAAATATCTTTGATTGATTTATCTCATTTAATTTAATATCCTATATTAAATATTTCAAATATATTGTCAATATCTAATATTGAATATCTTTATCTTATTACCATAAACCTATTTTTCCAAAATCTATTAATATCCAATATTAAAATTATGGTAATCTTATTAATTAAATTGCACAAACCAAATGTATCATACACACAAAAGTTGGCGCCAATTTATTTAGCCAAATTCACGTGTTTGGCCACATGTATATATATAATATATATATTTAATCAATCAACATAATTAATATCTTATATTATATTTATTCATAATAAATAAATACCACCATATTAATTTACCACTATAACCTTTAAAGTCGTGAGATAAAACCTTCCTTATTTGGTTATCAACTATAACCACATTTTAATCTCGCTAGATGTTCATATGTGTGTGACCCGATAGGCTTCCGAATATGTTGGCCGTAGACACAAAGTGCAAATTACGGAGACTCAACACACCGTGACCCCCCCCCAATATGTTGACCCGATATGCCTAACGATCACGGGATAGCGTCTAGCAACACACCGTGACCCCCAATCATCGGAAGACTCAAATGCAATGACTATTACCTGTGAAATTGTTACCGTGTAACTTACAATCCTATCGCTGTAATAATATCCATACGATCGTATCTCGAGTGTCGCTACATTAACAATCGTATCATATAATCTGGATATCATGCTCTCTCGAAGTAACTCATTTACTCGACTTTGCAAAGATTGATGAGAGTAAGACATTCCTTATAAGAAAGCTCTTTCGGATATCACCCCTACTGATAGGGTACGCGATTCCCAGACGACCAAACATGTATACTCCGCATGCTTCAGTATCACACCCAATCACTACCGCATGATCGTCCCATGGCTAGGGGAAACCTCAGTAGTGTCAAAGCATGACAATCCACACCGTGGTGCCATGAAGAATCCGGTCTAAAGGATAATTACACAACTGCCACATAGTGCGACACTTAATGTAAGTGCGTCAGTCTAACATAAGCATTCTCTAATACACGTCCACGTACAGTCCAAGTGTCTCTACACTTCAATAGACGAGATCAATCGCTGCCCTTAAAGACAGAAGACATATAATACGTGCTAGCCTATTTTTACTATCAATGCGCTATTTAATAGTACATCAGTCTAGAGACATTTAAGTATCAATCTTATTAAAGTGATTAGAGATCTCATCAACCATAATCGCCTATCATGGTTTCTCTACCACAGTTTAATACTAGGGACATTATCATATAACAATTCATAATTGGTTCTTTAAAAGAACATATATATGACAACCAATAGCCATTTAATATATGTATAAACATAAAAAAAATAGTAGAAATGAACCGACCCGATCAGATCCGGTCCAACCCGATTGGGTTTAGGACACTATTCCAACACATCAAACTAAATCCCGCCACGTGTCATACCCATATTAACTAAGCATTAAATAAAGACAGAGAAAGTACAAATGTTAAGGGCTAGGAGCCCCGTTTTTAGCCTAAGGGCAAATGCTTTATCTTGAATCATAAGGAGCAACTGAATACCTTCCAACCATAATCAGATCAAGAAATCTTTTTGGGATACTCTTCAGTCAGCAAGGCATTTAAGGTGCTGAACAAAAGGACATTGAAACATGAAGAATCAATACATGTTCACTGGAATGGAGAATGAGATGTTTCAGAACCTGTTGTGAATCTGAAGGTCAATGAACCAGAATTTGTTGATGTTATAAACAAATTAAGTGACATAAAGATTTCTGACGAAAACCCGGTTAAAGAACCTGCTGGAAACACTACTGATACAACAACAGATACAGGATCTGCTGACCCCCTTACTGAACCTACAGCAAACCCTACTGAAGATCAGGATCCTATAAATCAAACAAATCAAGATTTACAATGGTTAATGAATCACCCTGCTGAACAAGTAATTGGTGATGTACAGCAAGGTGTGAGGACTAGAAGACAACTTGAGGCCATGTTTACATGTTTTCTATCTCAAATAGAGCCAAAAGTTGTTGAAGAACCAATTTCAGATCCAGATTGGATAATTGCTATGCAAGAGGAACTTAATGAGTTTGAAAGAAATCAAATTTGGACACTGGTGGATAGACCTACTCATGCAAATGTCATAGGTACCAAGTGTGTATACAGAAATAATCTTGATGAATCTGGTACCATTGTTAGAAATAAGGTCAAACTAGTAGCAAATGGCTATTCTCAAGTTGAAGGCATAGACTTTGATGAGACATATGCCCCAGTTGCAAGATTGAAAGTCATTAGATTGTTTTTGCATATGCTGCATATAAGAACGTCAAAGTATACGAGATGGATGTCAAAAGTGCATTTCTGAATGGCATTCTGGAAGAAGAAGTGTATGTTCAACAACCACCTGGTATTGAACTAAAAGAACAAGAAGATAAAGTGTACATACTCAACAAAGCACTTTATGGACTGAAACAAGCACCAAGAGCATTGTATGAGACCCTATCTCAATTCTTGGTGAGCAATGGTTTTACCAAAGATACCATTGACAAGATACTTTTCAGAATCAATGATGGTGACAGCACCCTGCTGGTACAAATTTATGTGGATGACATTATATTTGGTTCCGAAAATTAGATGCTATGTGAAAATTTTGCTAATCTCATGAAAAGCAAGTTCCAGGTGAGTATGATGGGAGAAATGAACTATTTCTTGGGATTGCAAGTCAAGCAATTAAAGGATGGAATCTTCATTCATTAAACTAAATACACCAATGAGTTGTTAAAGAGGTTTGGAATCAAGAGTAGTACCAAAATATCATCTCCTATAGGGACAAATATAAGGCTGGATGAAGATAAAGAAGGCAAAGATGTTGATCAGACTTTATACAGAAGGATGATAGGAAGTCTGTTGTACCTCACGCTAGCCAGCAGACCTGATATATCCTTTGTTGTAGGTGTATGTGCAAGATTTCAATCAAATCCTAAGAAAAGTCACTTAGCTGTAGTGAAGAGGATTCTCAAGTATTTAAGAGACCTTGGGGTTGGAATATGGTATCCAAAAGATGGAAGTTTCAAGGTTATATCTTTTTCAAATTCTGATTATGCTGGATGTAAAGTTGATAGAAAAAGTACAACAGGAACATGTCAATTAATGGGCAGTAGACTTGTTTCCTGGTTCAGCAAGAAATAGAATTATCAACTTCCACTGCTGAAGCAGAATATATTGCTGCTGGAAGCTGCTGTGCACAAGTTCTATGGTTAAGACAGAAACTAAGGTATTATGGGATTGAAGAAAGATAAATTCCCATAATGTGTGATAACACAAGTGCAATTTCAATCATAGAAAATCTTGTTTTGCACTCAAGAACCAAACACATTGATGTGAGACATCACTTTATTAGAGATCATGTTGAATTGAAAGATGTTGTGGTTCTTTAAATCCCAACTGAATATCAACTTGCTGACATATTTACAAAACCTTTCGACAATGAAAGATTTGCTAAGTTAAGAACTGAACTTGGTATTATCAAGGTTGACTAACCTACTGATAAGTCAGCAGGGTACTGGAATTCACCAAGGGACAAGTCTTTGACCTGCTGGGTGAGCTCACTTGGCAGATTAGTCATTGGTATCAACAATTCCTAAGTACTATCCTAGTTTGAACAATTGAGCAAATGAAGTTGCCAAGGGGATTGGTCTTTGTCCTGTTGGGTGAGCTCACTTGACAGATCAGTCATTGGTATTAAACTTCACTTTGTATTATCAATTGGACAATACTAAGTTTTTAAAAGATCAGCTATGAGGTTTGTATATCAGCAGGCTGTTGAACCTGCTAAGTCTACTGAAGTCTGTCAGCAGACTTGTGAACCCTACTGAAAAATCTTGTTGTATGGAACGTTGCTGATAAGTCAGACTTTAATGAAAGTCAACAATCAAGTTATTGGATATTAACCTTATCCTTTATTACAGCTGTTACATTTCATAACGGTTTTGTATTAATGGGATCAATTATTGGGACACGTGGCCGTACTACATTCAATTTAGACGGAGATCTTGTAATAATGGTATAGTACGTGACTGACGGTTTTTACATCCACTACTTTCTGCTATATATACACAGATATACACTTTGTATATTCATAAATATTCTCAGATCAATCTCAACTAAAGAATATACGAGTGTGAACACATATTCAAAGAAATTTTTCTTCTTCATCTTTCTCAATTTTTTGCAATGGCAGACAAGGAGATTCATCTTGGTACAAGTCAAAGTGTTAAAGGCTATGTTGTTTATGCTGGCAAAACTGAGCTAGCAATCAATCTTGGAAGGAGAATAAGGCGGTACGAAGGATTGGAAACCGTCTTAAATCTCAAATTGAAGAACATATCTTATGTCAATGTTAATAATTTCTGGAGGAACATGGTGATAAAAGAAAACATAGAAGCATTTACCACAACAGTCAATGCACAAGAGATTGAAATCACCTCAGACCTACTGAGAGAAGCTTTTGGTTTTGGACCAAGAGATAGAGCTCCTACTAATTAAGATTTGATGGATTTACCCAGATTAGATTTTGTGGAATCTATAAAGGCAAACAAGTCTGCTGCAACAGCCTTGAATATCAATGTGAAGAATTTTGCTTTGAAATATAACCTACTGAGAAAACTGATAGCCAAGAATGGTTTAGGTTATTTTGAAAGTCTTGACACATTTTGTGGATCTAAGATAGATATGAGGATAATCATTGCAAGGAGCAAAAAGTTTGATTGGACTAGATTTTTTGTTTAGTACATGAAGAAAGTGGTGTCAGAAGATAGAAATGGTACAAGGAAGTCTAAGACAAAACCATTGGGTTTAATGGTTCAAGCTCTGCTGAATCATCTGAATATTGCTGATGTTGCACCATCAAAAATCAACAAGACAAGGTACAAGCCAGTAATCAATTATCTTATTCCTGGATTGGATGATGATGAGGAAGAAAATGATGAGGAGACTGAGAGTGATGATGATGGTGATGATAACAATGGTGGTAGGAAGGAACAAAGGACCAAGGCTAGAAACGATGTGCAACCTGTTGCACCAAAGAAGCCTGTGAAGAAAAGAAAGGTTGGTGAGACTTGAAATATTACTAAAATATTAAAGCCTAAAAGGGCAAGGAAGCTATCAGTAGACACAGCTGAGTCTGCTGAAGTACAAGTTGATGTTGAGGCTGCTGAGCCTACTAGATCTGGAATGAAGAAATATGTTGTTGATTTGCTGAAGGAACAACAAAAAAGGATTCTAGGAAAAGAAAGGCTGTTAGTAAAGAGCAGTTAAAGAAATAACATTTTGAGAAGGAACAACAACCTGCTAAGAGAAGAAAACAGGTTGTGAGGAAGAAAGTACATGGAAAGGGCAATGAACCGAGAGTTCTTGAAACACAAAGAGAAGGAGAACATGATGAAGATGCTGAGCCTATTGGTAAGGCTACTGAAGTTGTTGGTGAACAACAAGCTGAAGAACCATAGCAGACTGCTGCATCTGAACCGGCTGTGGAAGTAATATACCAGTTCAAGACCCTGCTGAGATAGAAATAACTCAGGGGGAAGGAAAATTGTTGAAGTCCCTCCTGTAGAGAATGAGACTCGGGGGAACCAAGTGTTGAACAGATGGAGGTAGTAGGTACCAACTTGCAACCTGAAGAACCTCCTGACATGTTTGTATCTGCTCAAGATACATTGAGCCACCTTGTTGAAGCTTTTGGAAGTCAACAAGCTGAGCAACCTGCTCTAAGAAGGCCTAATATGCCTTATGAGAGAAAAGAGAAGAAGTCAAAGAAAGAGAAAGTGGATCCTGACTTCAAAAGGGTTCAAAGATATTTTGAATGGAAGTTTGGTTTCTACAAGAGACAGAAACCAACAGCAACAGAACCTATAACTAGTTTTGAAGAATGGGCATTTGAAAATCTTAGAGTGGAAAATCTTTTGGGACTTATTGACACATCTGACTTAGAGATGAGACTGATGGCAATTATAGAAGATGGAAAGCAAAAGAAGAATGCTATGTTCAATGGTCCTAAGTTTACACCTAATAGTGATGATTCATCCTCTTCATCTGATTCTGATGATGATCATCCTATGTTTCTAGGAGCATCCAGTGGTACTGCAATGCAAATACCTACTGAAGAGACTGGACATGGGTCTACTGAGCAAGTGACGGATCGGTCCTCATGCGAAGGGTAAGTCCGCGAGGGTCGAGGACCGATAATTTGAATGAAGAGCCGAAGGTGCTTGCAATGAAGATTTGGAAACACAACTTGCTATAGCAACATCACTTGAAGATGCTATGATGACTACTATTTCTGATGTTGTTATGGTTGAACAATCTAAGGATAGCTCTGAAGATTCAATTCAGTTTCAGGACAGTGTGGACACAAATGATGTTTTAGCACAAGCCTCTCAAATTCTTGGAAAGATAGCTACAATTTGTGGCATGCTAAATAAAATTTGAATGTCTTTGTGGACACTACTGTTGTCATGGAGGTTCAGTCTGCTGAGGTACAGACAACAACTGAACAAATGTCGGAACTAGTGGTTCCAATCACTGAGGATCAGACACTTGTTGGAACAAAGGTTGGACTTGATATTGGGATTAGAGGAATCCCCTTGTACATTGTGAATAGGCTACTGTTGAACAAGATGTTGTTGAATAGGCTGCTCTTTTGAATAGCCGTAGAAACGGTTGTTGAATAGACTGGTGTAGAACATGCTACTGAAGAGAAGGTTGCTAAAGGAAAAGATGGTCAGCAGACTGTTGTTAATGAGAAGCAGCTATTGGACTATGATTTTAGTGATGAGAAGTTTCAGATGCCCAAAGAAGAAGCTGAAAAAGAGCCCCAACAAGCACATGTACCTATATTTGAAGAAGTACCTGTTCTGGAAGCTGTACAAGAGCCTCAACCTAAGCCATAGCCTGTACTTGAAGAGATGTTTGGAAATGTTGTTGAAGAAGGTCCAGAACCCCATGAATGGAACAGGACAAGAGCGATTGTTGTGAGGCAACCCAAGGCTGAAGATAATGTTGAACAGCCTGTTGGAGGGTTTGCTCGTGGTATGGCTGGAATGAATGCAATTCCAGTGCATATTTTGGATGAGTTGAGGGCTGTAAGGGATGACATAACTCAACTGAGGACTCAACTGAATAGAATTGATAGGAGATTTGAAGATCTAGTGAACTTGATGGAAAATAGAGGAAGAACCTCTGAGATTGTTGCATCAAACATCACCTATTTTCAATTTTCAACTAATGACCTGCTAAGAGAGGTTGCTCGTGTTAAGAATGAAGTTGTAAACAGAGACAAGAATGTGGCAGAGCAGATTGCTTCTTTCCATAAGAAAATTGAGAAACTTGCTGAGACACCTAAACCTGTTGAGGCACTTCACCTTGTTGTCACTGATCCTAAACTGACTAAAAGGATCAATCTACTTGAAACGACTATAGAGGGCATAATCACTGCAGTTGACACAAGAACTGAGATCATAGAAAGACAATTGGATAACCTGGTTAATACATATGAGAGTGTTCTTGGTCTGCTGAACCGTTTTATTGATGATGTCAATAAGGGTGATGAAGGGTCTACAGCAGAAACAAAAGAAGCTGCCAGAATATTTCATAAGAAGAGATGGGAAGCTGATATCAGTGAATTTAGGAAGCCTGCACCTGGCAGAGTTCAGCTCAATGATGACCTGCTGAAAGAGTTTACAATGGTTTATGGAGCAAGAAGGAAACCCTATCAGGATATGTCTTTTATGGAACGTCGGGAATCCTTCCTTGGACATAAGTTATGGGAGGCAAGGATAAAGTCACTGACATTGACAAGAAAAACTCCAACAGCTGGTAAAGGAGGATCTGTTGGAAGATCAGGTGGTAGGATACAGTCATCTGCTGTGGAAAAAGCAAAGTTTTGTGTGGAAGAATTCAAGTCATGCTATATGGAAGGAGGTTTCAATTGGCAAGGTGTCCGGTTGAACATAAATAAAGCCTGGAAATGGTGGGAATTGGTAAATACTTGTGTTGATTTCAAATTAATTGAAAATCAGTGGATGGTGGACATGCAAAGGGAGATAAGAGAATACCAAAAGAAGAGAGAGGAAGAAGAAGAAAAGGCAAGGAGAAGATAGAAGCTAAATCAGCACATTTACATTGCTTATTTTATTTGCTGATCTTAGTTGTAATAATTCTTGAACAAAATTGAACATCCATGAATATATGAATGAAAGTTTGTTCTATTTTGTGTTTTTATCTTTTTGCTTTGCTGTAAGGAGGGTATTGGCATCATCACTAAAAAGGGGAAATTGTTAGACATATTCTAGTTTTAATGATGAGTGCCAGACTAGCTGTTATAAAGCAAAGGCAAAAAGATGTCTAGATTAATTGTATAGGCTTACCTTGTGTAGAAGGTCTAAGTTCTATATAAGTTAAATGGTGATTGGAACTTGGTTATGTTAAAATGGTGTACTCTAACTTCATTATAAAAAGTTAGATGAGAAGCAGTCTGCTGAAGTGTTTATCAAAACACAACAGACTAAAAGTCAGCTGATAATCAGGGACATCGGTAGACTTACATATCAAATATCTGCTGATGTATAATTCGAATTAATCCAAGTTTTTCTGGAAGATTACATGGATAAGGATGAACTACAAGCCTTGGATTAATTAATCAATCAATGGTCAAGATGATAGAGACGTTGTAAGGAATTCAGAGCCATTTCAAATAGAAATAAACCATTGGTTGACAGTCTGGACTGTCAGAAGGACAATGACAGTGTCAGAAGGTACATCAGAGTTATTTTCAGGAATATTCAGTAAAATCCTATAATGGTTATCATTCAAATTCAAATTCAAATCACATTATCAACACCCATAAATAGAGGACTCCTGATTCAGATTGTAAGATACACAATACCAAGAATTAACATAAAAGAAACTAAGTTTTTGAGCAAGAATTAGTGCAATCTGACCCTGCTGATACATAAAGCTTTAATCTACAGATCAAGTTTTCTTCAAGTGTTTCCTGTTAATCAAGACTAATTCAGTTTACACACTTAAAGAACTCGGGCTGCTGATTCATTCATCCTTGTCAGAAGTCTACTGAAAGCATAATCACTTTCTTGATTCAACCTTTCTTTTACAAGAAGTTTACTAGAAACAAAGAAGCACTTAGGTGTCAAGAATTGTTGTTTGTGTGGTGGAGCTAGTCAAGAGACAATTATACCCTTCAAGGACCAATGGAAGACTTAGGAGCAGCAATACCACATGTTCTAGTTTTCAGTTTATGAAGCCATAGTCATTGGTCAATGACAAACAGTTTAGGGATTTTTGTAACTGCAACCTCAAAAGTCTCTAGTGAATTTCCTCCAACGTCACTAGGAGAAGAGTGGACTGACAGGATTACACCACTTGGAACCACTATAAATCTTGCCTACTTTACCTTACTGCATTTACTTTCTGAGATTACTTTATCTGCATGTTTATCACATCAAACCTACTGGACTAGCTACTGAATCACACCACCTGCACTACTGAGTATCTAATACTTGGTATCATATTTTAATCAACAAGTAATAAGGCTTAATCTATTATATTCGGCTACAACAAACTCTAGAACTTCAATAGTCCGCAGACTACTGACCTTGCTGAGTTTGTCAACTCCAACAAGTTTTAAGTGTTAAGTTTATTCACCCCCCCCCCCCCTCTAAACTTAAACAAAGCCATTTCAAGGGACCAATAGCCTTCTATATAAACGATCTCAAGAACTACGAAGAGACTTGATTCTTGAACAATTAAAGGATACGTAAGCAACTTGGGATTACACAATCTCGAGGCTCAGTCTAAAAAATATTCAAACCACCCCTCTCTTTTCATAATTTTTTTTTTTCGATTTCTAGGATCTTGATCCGTTGTCACTAGAAGATACGGCCCGGATTATTCAACCGCCGAAATCCAGCATCGTCAAAAGCATATTTGCCGAATAAAAATAAAATAATATTTATTGAACCCATCTGACGGAATTGCTGATGGAGTTGATGGAAAATTTAATGGTTTTTTTTGTTTGGGAATTGCGATGGAATTGGTAATAATTTTATGGTAATCAAGTGAGTTTTATTATTTCAGTATTGTGGTGTGTAAATGTGTAATGTGATAACGAGAAGGACAAAATATCCATATTGGATAATATTGAGTCTTTTAAGACTAAATGACATTGTAGATGAAGTTGTTATTGTACATGCTCGGTGTGTGCTTAGGTCCGTATATATAATGATGATGTGGCATGATGATATGCAATTATCTTTACCCTACATTTGTATTAGAACTCAATGGCTGAGATTGTTACTCTTGTATTAGGTTGCTTTGGCCTAGTAATGAAATCTTTCGTTTCCGTCAAAAAAAATAAAAATACATTAGATTAGATTTTGTTAGTACTAGTTTCATGGCATAATCTAGGGGCAAAATTAGAAAATTGTTCCTCTAAGTTGGCAAACTATGGATTTTAGTGGTCCTCTAGGTTTTATTGGTTTTTGGAAAATGGTCCTATCCACCGGATATTGCTGACTTAGCATATGAATCTTTTAAAATTGCTGACGTGGCTGTCACATGGGATCCTACGTGGCTGTGGGACCGCCGGATATTGATGATTAGGCACCGGAATCCTTTAAAATTGCTGGCGAGGCTGCCACATGGGATCCTACGTGGCTGTGGGTCCCATTTCTCCTCCATTTAATGGAAATAAAAAGTTGATGCAAGAGGGATTTGAACAGGAAACTTTATGGTAAAATACCATGAACTTTGCAATCTAAGCTATTACTTCATTATGTATATTGTAACACAAGTTATTACTTATACACTACAACATTCCTTCCTACATTGTATGTGCCTAAATTAAATAAACTAATTGACAAAATTCACTTAATTGTAAATGATATATATATGTCTAGGCATGCCTATGTACAAAGACTATTTGACCATTGATTAATGTTATGAAAAAAAGTTACAAAATGACCCATAGTAAAACACTAAAGGAAGTTGATGCATAAATGACAAAAATAGCCCAAACAGGATTTGGATTTTGATATGCTGGTGTTCAACCAGATAGAGCGTAGACAATTGGGGGCGAGAGAAGTTAAGAGCTCAAGCATAATGTTTTTTTTTTATAGTTTTTTTTTTTTTATAACTTATTATTATTATTATTATAAGTCGATCTTACATTACCTAAGAGTAATAATTATAATATTATTTCTTATCTTACTATTAATTTGTATATATTCGGTCAACTTTTTTAATTTTATAATTATTACATTAATTAATGATAATCAAATTGTATATCATACATTATAGTCTTTTTGAGAACCAAACATTATGGGCATGTTTGGTATAGGGAAAAGCTGAGAAAAGAAAAGTGTTGAGAAAAGACTTGAGAAAAGAAAAGCTGAGAATAGAAAAGAATAGATTCTCACCATTTGTTTGGGTATGCAGAGAAAAAATGTTGAAAATAGAATTAATTTTCAAGTATTCCGTTTGGCAGAGAGAGATGAACAAAAGAAAAGAAAAGAATTACCAATCTATTCTCACCTGTGTGTTTGGTTGTCATGGAGAAGAATGTAATTGAATTTATGAGTGAGATTTTGTTATTATATATTAAAGTTGTAATGTTAATGAGGATTTTTTTAGTTTGTTAAATGAAACAAAAATAAAACAATTAAACTTGCGGGAAAAAAGTGGAAGGTGGGTGAGAAAAAGGTGGAGGGAAAAAAAGAGACTTTTTTATTCTCTATCTACTTTTCTTCAGGAATAGCTGAGAATCAAAAGTTGAGAAAAGAATGACATTTTGAGAAAATACGGAAGTTGGGAGAAGATTCTTTTCTTTTCTTCGGCAACCAAACGTATCTAAATTGAGAAAAGAAAAGAAATCTTTTCTTTTCTCATCTCTTTTCTCCCTACCAAACACGCCCTATAGTCTAATACATTTAATCATTGTGTTTCAAAAAAAAATTAATCACTTTATTAATATATATGAAAATTATAAATCAACATACATTTAGGGACGTAGATAGTATTATGTTTTATATTTTAAAAAAGAACTACATCAAATTAACAAGGCAAATCAAGGCTTAAATCAGCACATTTGACATTGTAAATCTTGAAATCATAAACGTAAAACCATTTGAATAGGGGATTCAGTCATGAACTTGAAATGTCAAATTAAACCAAAGGAAACCATATTACTTATGCATAAGTAATAACTCGTGTCATAGTATATGCATTAAGTAATAGCTTGGATGGCAAAGTGCTAGTTATTTTACCAATAAGTTGCCGGTTCAAATCCCTCCTACAACACCTTTTTATTTTTAGTAAATGGAGGAGAAATGAGACCCACAATCCACGTAGGATCCCACGTGGCATCCTAGTGGCAGATGCGTCAGCAAATTTAAAAGATTCAGGTGCCCAGTCAGCAATATCCATGTGGCAGCCTAGTGGTAGATACGTCAGCAATTTTAAAAGATTCCGGTGCTCAGTCAGCAATATCTGGCGGATAGGACAATTTTTACAAAAAAAAATAGGGGAGGTGCCCAGTCGGCAATATCCATGTGGCAGCCTAGTGGCAGATACGTCAGCAATTTTAAAAGATTCCGGTGCTCAGTCAGCAATATCTGGCGG
Organism: Gentiana straminea; assembly: GCA_036785695.1. Classification (NCBI taxonomy): domain Eukaryota; kingdom Viridiplantae; phylum Streptophyta; class Magnoliopsida; order Gentianales; family Gentianaceae; genus Gentiana; species Gentiana straminea. The sequence goes on along the minus strand of JAVUPR010000224.1, from coordinate 2,624,228 downwards.
ATAGGACCATTTTTACAAAAAAAAAATGGTGGAGTGGTTTAAAAGGACAAAAAAGAGGGAGAAAATGGGAATCAAGACAATGGAAATATAAATTGGGTGATAAGGACAAATCCACTGTTCATAACTCCAAATCCAACTATTTGCTATAATGGTACTGACCTCAGATCAAATGTTTCACTATCAAGGTGGAGTAAGGGCATGTCCTTTTTACCCAAAAAAAAGTCCACTGTCCTCTTTACGTATTTCTATGTTCAAATTGTCATTTTTAACAATCCCAATAAATTAAAGAGAAATGAGACCCACAACCACGTACGATCCCACGTGGCAGCCTAGTGGCAGATACGTCATCATTTTTAAAAGATTCCGGTGCCCAGTCAGCAATATCCACGTGACAGCCTAGTGGCAAATACGTCAGCAATTTTAAAGGATACTGGTGCCCAGTCTGCAATATCCGGCGGATAGGACCATTTAAAAAAAAATACAACTTAGGGAATCATTTTCCTCACAGGGACAAGACTAAAATCCATTGTAGGCCAAGTTAGAGGACAATTTTTCTAATTATGCACATAATCTAAAGCTATATTGTGTGATAAGTTGATTGATTAATATTCCACGAATAGTCTACAATCTTTGAATGAACTTGATCTAGGACAATGGAGTTCATCTCCTTCAATATCAACTTTTCTGTAATTCTTAATTTGCTATCAGAGCTATAGCATCCTCAAGCTCAGGCTCTTCATCAACAGTGAGCTCTTCCATCGTTACTCGGGAAGCTTGCAGTTCGATAAATTGCAGCCTCACATGGTGGATCTCCACCAACATTAGGGTCGTCTGTAAGGAAATCATTAGTTTAACGCAGCGGAATTTAAATTTTTTATTTCCTTTTTCCAAGATCGTCTTCGTATACACAATAAACACGTTAAGTAGTTTGACGGAATATACCTTGGTTGATCTATAAGATCGTCGCTTTGATCGTCAACGGAGAGTAGTACTGTGCGCAAGCCGTCCACGCGTCCGGCCTCTATCGATAATCCACACGAACTCCTCGCCGGAATCCTCCTTGGATTGCTATCAGAAAAATCCGGCTGTTAGACCGGCCTTTCCTCTCTCTCTCTCTAACTCTCTATTGGAAACTCTCTATTTTACTCAAAAACTATTAGCTCTTGGAATCGGGATGTACAAAAGAGCTAACCAACCCCTTTCTTATATAGAAGAAAGTGGCGCCCCAATGATGCTCTAATCTGATTAGGAAAATCTTACAAGATAGATGAAAGAGAAAAACTTTTTCCCAATAAAATAAGAAAATTCACTATAATTGATTTATCTCTTTTATTATAATAAATATTGTCAATATCTTATATTCAATATATATATTCAATATATATATATATATATATATATATCTTTTTACTGTAAATCTATTTTCCAAAATCAATTAATATCCAATATTAATATTATGGTAATTTTATTAATTAAAGTGCACAATCCAAGTGTATCTTACCTTTGAATGTGGCGCCCAAATTGCCAATAATTGGCATCCGGAATATTCTTTAATTAATATAATTAATATTTTGTATTTAATTTATTCATAATAAATAAATACCACCATATTAATTTACCACTATAACATAAATACCACCATATTAATTTATTCAAGTTGCTAATTTTCTCTTGTGCTTAATTTTTAGAACTTGGTTAGAAAAGAAATGCGAAGGTTGTATTGTGTTCTATTGTAATGAATTTTTCAGAAACAAAACTGTGTCTGAATCTTAGTGATTATATCACTGTGGAAATAAAGATTCACACACTACAGTGTGATCTGAAAAAGCTCAATAAGTTAGAACAAGTTTATCCATCTTGTATCTTACTTTCAGTATTAAAGATCAATTGTAATCTGTAAACTGAATATAGTGAAATCTGTTGATGTGTAGTTAATATTGACACACAGAACTGTATGATAGTCTAAAAAACTATTAAAATCAGTGTATGTGATTTGGAATCAAATTAGAAACACACTTAAATTGCTGCATGCTAAATTGATAGATTTTAACTCGTTAAAATCCTTAATCGAATTGATCACAAGAACATTAACCCATACACGTTGATCTTAGCTAGATCTTCCGCTTAGTTTATTATCAATAATAGGTTAATTAATTTGAAAACTCTAAAAACGCTAATTAAAATTTAAAAAGCCGTAATATCCTATTCACCCCCACCCCCTCTAGGATATATATTGCGCATATATGATCCAACAAAGTGCCATGTTGTTTTTTTAGGTTGCAATGCTATCTCTTGGAGCTCCAAGAAACAATCTACCATCGCCAGGTCTTCCACTGAAGTTGAATACCGGTTGGTTGCATCTACAGCTGCTGAACATACTTGGACCGCTTTCCTTGACCTTAGCCATCCCATTCCTTACGCACCAGTCATTTACACAATTTTGCGCCAACCATGTCTTCCACTTCTGTATGAAACACATGGCCAGTGATTATCACTACATCCGAGAGTAACTCCAACGTGGCACTCTTCGCATAACACATTTTCATTCTCAAGACCAGCTCGCTGACAATCTCACCAAGCCCTTACCCCGACCAACCTTTCATCTTCAACATGACAAGTTAGGCCTCTGCCCCCGGCCAACTTGAGGGGCGGTAATAGGAGTTTTAATATTCATTATAATTAGTCTTGTATATAATGTAAAATATATTCTTTCGTTGATTGTAATCCGCCAATTGTAATCCGCTTGATTGTATCCCATTAATAGTAGATCATACAAGAATCTCTGCATAGCTACTATATACACACGTGTATACTCTTGACAATAATTGTGAATAACAATATGAATTTCCACTCTTATCAGTGGTTTCTATCGACACCACGTGTTTACCATCGGTGACCTTTTTGTTAATATTTTTCATTTAATTTCGACACCACATATGTATTTCTTTTTTTTTACTTTCGGCACCACATTAGGAATGTCAATGCCACTGACGTTCCTTTTCGATAATAACGTCATTACACTAATGTTTTTCACCTGTAACTCTTTTATAACTATAACGTCAGTTCCAATAACGTTTATTATCGAAAACCAACGACAATGACAGTGACGCTATTATCGAAAACTAACGTTAGTGTCACTGTCGTTATTTCGCACAAAAATAATCGTAATACTCGAAGTATTTTTTTTTCCCGAATGAAATATGATTTAATTGGCAATAGTGAATTCTAGATAATATAAAGGAAACACTTTTATATTATGAATGAATAGGGGGGCGACTTCAGTTAAATCTGTTTTTAATTTACAGTCATGTATCGAAATCCTTTTAATGACTTTTAATTTGTGATTATTTTTATAAGAACGGCCCAATCAAAAGCCCATTTAAGATTTGGAAGAGAGTTTTTTTTTTCTTCCTTTTTCCTTGGGGGGACGGGGATTTGAAACGTGAAAGACAAGAAATCAAAACGGGGCAAAACGGGAAAAATACATCCAATAGCCAATTCGGAATCCCTAACCTATATATATATATATATAGTCTTTCTAACCTCCGGTAAAGACAAGAAATCAAAACGGGGCAAAACGGGAAAAATACATCCAATAAACAAAGTATCCGTGCCCAATTAGGAATCCTACAGCCCAGCGGCGTTTCTTCTTTCTCCTGTAAAAAAATCTACTACAGTGAAAAAGGGCTATCTTTCATCGGTGGTGATACGCATGAAGGCCCATAGTTTCGTTGATAAAGGTATACCGATTTTCACCAATCTAACTGTTCTTCCCTTATATATGTTCTCCATGTAATAACAATTATTACTTGTAATTCTTTAATGTTTGAGAACGTCAATCAAAGTATGTGTTAATCTATTGTTGATTGACTTTTATTTTTTTTTATTGTTTTATCTTTTTCTTCACACGTGCTTTTTTAAGAAATCTAACATTCAACTTTTCCACATAACTTGATAGCTGAATTGTTGACTAACTTTTATTTAATTTTTTTTGAGAGGTAGTTGTTGTGTTTCTTGCTATTTTGTTTTTGTTTTATCCCAGATCGGACCATTAATTTCTGGATAGTTTCATTTTTTTATGAACATGATATTTCATTGGTAAAACTTTTACGAAATTCATTTTATTTTGCTTATTTGATTGTTAAATCAATATCTGACACTATGAGCAATGTTGTTTGGAATGGGAGGGTGGCTTCTCATCTTTCTGGTGAGTATGTCAACCAAAAAAAAAATAATAATCAAAAACATTGTTGGGACCTTGATCATAATGCATCAATTCATTGGGTTTTCTGTGTTGAGCTGGTCCAAGAATAATTATCTATATCAATGTTGTAATTAAGTGCATCAGTACAACATTCAGGTGAAAACCAGTTGTATGTTTCATAGATCTCCAAAAACATTATTTCAAGGGCAACTGTTTCAACATTATAAAAAGAATGTCATAGTTTAGAGTGGACAACCAGTGGTCAGGAGATATCAGAACAATAACATAATTCATTTCAGAAATATTATTGTAATTGAACTGTTGGATTTCAAGCAGTTGCATAATATTACAATCAAATAAATGGTAAAAAGGACAATGTTCTCAAAAACTTTTTTTTCAAATCTTGTTTGCCTGATACAAAGTTTACGTTTTGGTGTACGTATATAAATTAACAATATTGCAAAAGTTGTCGAAAGAATCCCGCCTTTAAATCAGAAGTATAGGCCCTCTTTATTTGTTGTTTAATAATGTTAAGTGTCTCTTGCATTGCGAGTAGAACTTGCAGTGTTCATGTATTATAGGAGGCATGTGCTTTGCACTATCAGTCTAATTCATGTATAATGTTTTTAATTAAATTGCATATATTTTTTTCAACGTAACTTTTCTTTCCTATTTTCAAATTTTATAATGTAGTGCATTTACAGTTACGGGCTAGAGTGAAGTATATGATATAACCTAACTATTTCTCCCTTGTTGCATCACTTACTTGTGTTTTTTCTGCAACTTTGTTTTATAATTTATCTAGTATATTACATATGCAAATATTGTTTGCCTGATACAAACAATAACAATCGCCAATTTATCGATTCTATTTAGGTCTTGAAGCCTCATCCGCTTCTCTCTCAAAAAAAATTCCTCAGCTGCTTTGTCTTCCTCAATGCAAATGAACTGTTGTTGTTTGGTCACAACATTGATATAGTCATACAGCTACCCCAACAATTACCGACTCAATTGCAGGTGTGTTAATATAGTTGTTTTCTTTTTTTTTTTTGTTTTGTTTTGTTTTGTTCGCTTGTTTTTTATTTTTTTTTCATTGGATGCTTTGGCTTCCTTATCCTGAAAGATTCACTTTCAGTAAAGTAAATTTTTTATATGAATCAATGACTCCCGTTCATTTTATTCCCGCATCCTACGATTTTCTTTTGTATACCTGAGAATCGGGGTGAAAGATTCAATTCTCCGGCACTGTGTGAAAACTGCAAATTTGTGGGACAGGGTTGAAAGCTTCAACTCTATCTCCTGCGGCACGGAAATCATCGGAATTGGTGTCTCTACTCTCACCACTAGAGACATTCGCATTCAGGCCATTAGGATTGTCATGAGTTTGTTTTAAATTTCTTTTCACATGAATCTGCATTACATCGGTCTTGTTTTTTGATGCAATGACCTTGAATATAATCACACCGCTTTTACTAAAACTATTTGTGTGCCCTTGCATCATACTCATTAAACAATGATTATCTTGTATCAATGACCACAATTATAATTAGTATATCCATGTTTCTTTGATGACAATATTTCAAACGAGCAAAGTGTTATTTCCAGATGCTCTACATTTTTAAATTTATATCCCAAAGTCTCTGGCATGATTTGGTGATCTCTTCAATTGGCTGCATTCGGTGCACTCTTTCAAGCCTAATATGTTGACTTGAAAAGCTTAAACATATTCTCGATTCGCATCTAATAAAATTATTTTTTAAGTTTGCGTAATAAATGCCTATCGGTGGTTGATTCCTAAACAGTTTCCTAATTTGTGTCTATATGTTATCCTATGCAAGCATGCTACTCCCGATTCTGTTACAAAGTATTTAGCTAGAGTTGATTTTCTTGTTGTAAAGTTTATTACTTGAAAAGGTATGTTAGTATCATTCTTCATTGTAAATTCCAGAAGGAACGCTCGATAGGAAGTCTACTTGCTAGATACGAAGTCGACTTGCTTGAACGTAGAACTTCAAGACATTGAACATGTTCATACAATAAGAATTTGGCTGAATTAGACATCTCTCACCTTTTATGTTTGGCCGAAGGTTAAAAGTTTGCTCCTGTTTACATCATTTTTTTTTCAATATTGTTCATTTTGTGCATAATTTTGCATATTGTGGAACTGATGGACAACTACCTGAATTTCTAAGAAATATATGCAAAACAATATTAGCCCCACTTTGATAATGTCGTACAATTAGAGACACCCGAGTTCCCAACACCATTGCCAATAGATGATGAAGCGGTTCCTGATCTTGATACCGTCAATTCAAGAAAATGATGAAGTTTTCATTCTTTGTTGTGACGAGGAATAGAGTTTGAGTTCGAAAATTTTCTTCTATAGCAGCATAAGGGCTTAAAAAGGACATGGTTTATGGTAGTACCAGTAAATGTGCTCGTAAGATGTTTAAACCGATTGCTAATTACAACGTCGAGCTTGGTACCGTTGGGGAGCTCGGATCTATATTGTCAAAAGTAGAACTTGGCTTGGAACTTTTAAAACCGAGATTGAAACTGCACAAGCTTATGACATGGCATCAATGAAGGTTCATGGCATGTGGTCTTTACACCAAAACACTCCTTGTAATAACCTCATTACCATGAATTAAGTAGACTTCTTTAAACACTACGACGTTACGTTAACAGTCTATATATGATGAGAGATGTCTCGTATGCATTTGAGTTTTATGCATATGTGTAGAAAATATCACAACATCCAAACTAAATCTCGACTCCTTAGGGTAACGTTCATTAAACGATGTTAGTGACTTAAATTGGCTTGTGGTGCCGGAGAGAAAGGTCAAATGACGGTGAACGATGCTAGTGACTTATATAGGCTTGTGTCGAACAGAAATGCTTTAAAGCATTTAAATCTAGAAGTCAAGGAAGAAGAAATTAATGGAAGGAAGAAAGTTGTGACTGTAGCAAAAGATATGGTAGTTTACGATAGATCCAATTCTGTTTTTGCTAATGGAAGAGCAGTCTGCATATCCATTATTTTTCCGGGCCAAGCGCATGAACCCAAATGACTATATTACATTTATAACTGTGAATCTTGTAAATGAGGTTCGCGGCATCAACATCAGCATCATCCGAATTATTTAGCATCTATGTGATCGGTGTCGAAAACTATAACGACGGCTTCCGAGATGATCAATCAACGGGAAAAATTGAGGTGGATGTTGATAACCATAACAAAGCCGATGTTTTCCAAGGTGGTGGGATCATGTGATAGATGTAAAGATTGAAAAGGATTTGCTTCACACCCTGGAAAATAAGGAATATCGTGCGTCGCCACAAGAAGAGGATGGTGAAGTAGTTTTTTCTTACGAAGAAAAACTAGTACTTAGTGTTTTGGTTCATCGTCGCATGCCGTTGCTTTCGCCGCGTGAAGTTGTTAGGAAATACAGAGTATGAGATGTAGTGCAGAACAAAGGATCAATAGAGTGCTCTACAAGTTAGAGTTTTTGGATTTTGGGTTGCAAATGAATTGAGAAACAAAAAAAAACATTTTTACATGTTTTTCCAGCAAGCATTACAAAAACATAGATAGAAGTTTTGTTTGGTGTTTCGGATACTGATCATTCAACTTAACTTGATGGAATTAGATCAAGGTCTGAAGCTAATCTCTTTCCATATTTACATCTAGGAACTGATCGCCACCTTGGAAACCACCACCATGGTTTTCATACCACCATTGTTATGGTTTTCAAAATCTACTCCATTTTTACCATTGGTTGAACATCCCGGAAGCCGACGTTATAGTATTCAACATCGATCACAAATGCTAAACGATTCATCTAATGCTGATAACCTAACGGTTTACCCAAAGTGTTCAGCATTTGTGATCGATCATCTGAATCGTTAGCATTTGTGATCGATGTCGAATAGTATAACGACAACTTTTGAGATGATCAACTTGTGATAAAAATGGAGCAAATGCTGAAAACAATAACAATGATGGTGGTTTTCAAGGCTGTGATCGTTTGTTAGTTGTAAATATGAAAGAGATTTTATTCAGACCCTGGTCTAGTCTATCATCAAGTTAAGTTGAATAAACCAATCTAAAAAAACAAAAACAAAACTTCAAACAACATTCTTGTAATGCTTGCAGGAAAAAAAATCAATACTTCTAAATAAATGGTAAAGATGCTTGTTTTTATTTCTTAATTGATTTGCAACACTAAAAGCCTTAAACCCTTACTTGTAGAGCACTCAATTGATGCTATGTTATGCACAACATCTTTACTCTTTCTTTCATAACAACTTCACATGGCGGCGGCGGCATTCGACGATGAATCAAATCTCTATGTACTGGTTTGGTTTCATAAACAAAAACTACATCATCCTCAAGGTCTTCTCGTGGCGGTGCACGATATTCCTTCTTGTCTAAGGTCTGAAGAAAATCTTTTTTGAACTTTACAACTAACAACTGATATAACCATCACCATTGTTATGGTTTTCAACACTATCTCCATTTTTATCACAAGTTGATTATCTTGGAAGCCGCCATTATAATATTCGACAACGATCACAAATGTTGAACCATACGGATGATGCTGATACTGATAACCACCTTCACAATATTTACAACTATAGAACGTAAATGAGTCCGGGTTGAAGCACTTGACCAACACAAAATCATTCCAGCCTTAAGTGAATATGAAACTTTGACCGCTCATCCAATAGAAAAAGCGGAATTGTCATTCCACATTTGATCTGTCGTAAAATGCCATATCTTTTGCTATCGACACAATCTTCTTCCTTCCATTAATTTGTTCTTCGTTGATTTCTGGATTGAAATGCTTTTTCTCTTCGACATCACAAGCAGATTTAGGTCACTAGCATTGCTTACCGTCATTTGTTTTCGAAACAATTTCTTCAATGAATGTGCGTCACCCTTAGGGCACGAGATCTGGTTTGGATGCTGCGATTGTTTCCACACATATGCATAAAACTCATATGCGTACGAACCATATCAGATCAAATTCATGACCGTTAATGTGTCGTAGTTTTCTGGAAGTCTATTTCCTTCATGGTGATGAGGTTATTATATGGCTAGTTCTTATGTAAAGACCAGCTTGCCATGAAACTTTACTGATGTCCTTTCATACGTTTGTGCAGCTTCAATCTTGGTTTTGTAAGTTGCAAACCAAGTCCTATGTTTGTTGACATAGATAACAGATTGACTAAACAAGACGAGTTAGCGCGTTTCATGTATCATGCAAATGCACGGATGCACTTACAACACGTTTATGTTGATAGCACTACTATTAATGAGTTAGCATTTTTTTATTTTAGAGTTTTCTTTCCCAAGTATTTGTACAATTGTAATATATAATCAATGAAATTCAATTCTTATTCAATTGTCTATCAGTATATGTACAAATATTATTATGTTTATAATAATAGATAAAGGGCCATATGGACATTCAGAATATATAAGGCAAAAAGGACAAGGAATATTCAATTTGTCATTTAGGACAATCTTTGTAAATAGATGATTGACATGATCAGTCAAGTGATAATAAAATACTCGATCACCATAAACCAATACTAGCAAGAGGAGCTATAGCGAATCAAGGTCGATCCCACATGGAACCAATTGTGAATCATCTATATATAAACAATCAATTAATCATGTCAAGCACACAGAGGTGGTCTAAGACCAACAAAAGACAAGGTAAGGTAAAAACTGACTCGACACAACACAAACAAAGACAACGTAATTAACCTCCCCAATCATTGCGTTATCTTTGTTTGTGTTGTGTCGAGTCAGTTTTTACCTTACCTTGTCTTTTGTTGGTCTTAGACCGCCTCTGTGTGCTTGACATGATTAATTGATTGTTTATATATAGATGATTCACAAATGCTTCCCTGTGGGATCGACCTTGATTCACCATAGCTATACTACGATGGACCTAGTCCTCTTGCTTGTATTGGTTTATGGTGATCGAGTATTTTATTATCACTTGACTGATCACGTCAATCAAGTTTTGGCGCCGTTGCCGGGGAGCCAAAAATCAAATTCTATATATAAATAATTTTTTATTCATGTCGAGTTTTTTGTTTTAGAGTCTGTTTTTACGTTTTTTAGAGTCTCTCTGGCTATCCGTCTGTCTGAAAATCACCAGAAACTGAAAATCTGGGCTGGCTCCCAGCGAGCCCTATACTCGCTGCCAACGAGACCACCTTTTTCAACATTCTGGGTCTTCGTTGTGTCTGGTTTACCCCTGTTTGTAGTCTGTAGGTCTAACGGCAGCATGAGTAATCATGCTGACTGTTAGTTTACTGATGTTTGCATGTTTTTCTTATGTTTGCAGAGAGCCGGAGAAATCACTTGTTCCATCGAATACTGTTCAAGCCAAGATGAAAATGTCGACTAATCAATTTTCTGAAGCAAGGAAGGAAGAGGTTAATGTCTTACGCACTAAAACCACACCATTGAGGCCAGATACGCAAAAGCAATTGGAAGAACGAAAAAGACGGAGGCATGAGCGAAGGGAAGCAAGAAATTCCATTTTTTCCCAAGGTATGACTGCTCGTACCCCTATTTTTATTTATGATTCTGATTATAGTTCTAGTTCTAGCTCTAGTTATGAGTCTGAATCTGACCCCGAGTAACTACCATCTCTTTCCCCACCCCCTGAATATCCAAGTTCTGATTCTGACCCCGAGTCTGACTTCAACACTAAACCCCTAGTGCCCTGCCAACCTGAGGCAGAAGACATAGAGGATCGCGCTCGTTTACTACCTAAGTTAGAAGATCCCGGAGCGTTTATTGTTGATGTCGTCTTAAATAAGAAGAAGGCTGGCTTAACACTGATTGATTCTTGATCGAGCCTGAATATTGTTCCTTTTAGAGTTTGTAAGAGAATCGGTGTTTATGTTTTTATGAATACAACGATGACCATTCGCTTTGCAGATGGCTCTCTTACTGTGAATACTGAAGTCCTGACCAACATGATTATAGGGATTGGGAAGCTGCGCTTCCTAGTTGACATAATTGTGATGGACATAGAGGAGGATCCTAACTGCCCGCTTTTGCTGGGCAGAGCATTTATTGCAACCTCCAAGGCTATAAAGTAGACATGGCCAACTTTGAGCTTACACTGTCTGATGCTAAAGGCTTGGAAGTTCATAAGATTCTTAGACCTCGATATCCGCTTCCGCCTAGTATTTCTGTAATCAAGGTTCATGGTACGGAGGAAACTGCCTTGATTCCTAGTCGAGGAAATGTTGACGAAGTTGACGCTGTCATGAGAAATAGTGAGTTAGAGTTCATGTCGTGTATGGAGGTTAAGAAGAGAAATAGCGCTCAATCCCAAGACGGGAGTGAAGAATGAGTTTTAAAATGAAATTGACTGGAGGCAGGATGGAGAAAATCGGAGACAGTTTGGTAAGACTGCCCCATGCGAAACTGTCTATTTCACTGGGCTGCGTCCAGATTATTTTAAGGACAATATTCTTGGTAAAGTGTGAAAGTATCGATAAATTTTGGGTTACCCTCCTATCTTCAAATCCAATTTTTTGAGGGTCAAAAATAAAAATAAATAAATAAATAAATAAAGTGGTCAACACTTATTCCACATATCCCAATCTTCCACCTATACCTTTATCACTTTCCACCTCATCAATCCACTCCTCTCTAAATCCACCAATCACCATCTTTCTCAAATTCAAACTCATTTTCACTTCCCTCTCTTTTTCCCTTATCCTTTAATTATTTAAACTCCTCTTTTACCTACATTTCTACCACACCCATTCCAAAAATTTCTAACCATCTATCATTTCTACTCTTATCATTTTTTCTCTATCATTTTTCTAAACCCATCACATTCTAAACCTCCATTTTTTCTCCAACACCGAATTTATGTAGAAAAAATGTTGTGATGCTATCTTAGCAAATTTATACCATTTTTTACCCAAATTTATTCACTGTCTATCTTTTTCCCAATTTTATAAATTGAAATGCGGCCATTTCTCATTCAATTTGGTTCTTAAAATTCTGGAAAATACACATTTCGAGCTGTTCAAGGTGTCAATTAGCAACACGAGCCGAGCCAAGCCAGGACTACGTAACTCGCCCCCAGTGAGACCCTGACTCGCCCCCAGCGAGTCCATTTTTGCCAGGACTGGGTAACTCGCCCCCAGCGAGACCCTGACTCGCCCCAGTGAGTCCATTTTCGAGGCAGAAGCTGAGTTGGGGTGCTTTTCTAGCGTAACAGGATGAATCTGAACAATCATAATAGAATGAATCAACCACAGATTCATCGGGCTGGAGCGCAATTTGTTCTCGATGGTGACGCTATACCGGCAATTGACGGTGTGCCGCAATTTGTTAGCCCTGCGGTATACGAGGAATTTCATACCTATTGGAGCAATGCGACGATGCATCGAGGAAGAGGCGTAGATCTTGAGAATTGCAGGGAGCTCATTAGAGATCTTATCGCTTATCATAATTGGGAGTACATGGCCGAGCCACCTACTCGTTGTAACGGGTCCCTGGTAAAAGAATTTTATGCTTATTTAGGATGCATCCCCAGTCCCACACTGCCACGGTTAGAGGCCGCATGTTTGCTATGTCACCTACCACTACCAATGATTATTTTAATCATTTAGTGGATCACCCTGAGGAATTTACTAATGTGTATGACCATTCTGACGCACTGTTAGCGGAAATCGGTGATCACTTTGATATCGAGTGGTATATAGGTCGATATGCTCGAAATTTTCAAGAGACCAGATTCTCCACTTGGGAAGACAAGTTTTTACATCGGTTCATTTGTTCCGATATACTTCCATCCGGCCATACCTCCACAGTTTATGACTATCATGCTGCCTTGATGTATTGGTTATGGTTAGAGCGACCGGTAGACTTGGGCACAGTCATGCGGGGACACATGTCCGAGGTAGACAAGAAGCAAAGGACCGTTCGGCCCTACGGTTCTATGATTTCAACTCTTACAATAGCGGCTAGCTGCCCAGAGTTAGGGGCCGATATGTATGTTGACCCGGAGACTCTTTTGTCGAGAGCATCCGTTCCGGCACTCACCAATGCCAACCCACATCCAAGGCCACCACCTCGACCCCGCCAAGCTAGGAATAACGGTGAAGGCTGTTGGACTTATTTCTAAGTTTTAGTGATGAGTGCCAGACTAACTGTTATAGTGCAAAGGCAAAAAGATGTCTAGATCAAATGTATAGGTTTATTAGAGTTTGATCTTTGTATAGGTTTGATCAAACAAGAGCGTAAAGGTCGGTGACGATTTCGACGGACTAGTCTAGGTCAGTAGGGTAGTTAGGTCAGTAGACTTATCAGGAACCTGCTGAAGACTGAAGGCTGAGGGCTCAAACTCAGTTAATGAAGGCTAAGGGATCAAACATAGTAATTAAAGTCAAGGATATGGAATCAGAATTTAGGCAACCTAAACTGATTACATATACCTTGTGTAGAAGGTCTAAGTTCCTTAAGTTGGATGGTGATTGGAACTTAGTTAGTTGCAAAAAGGTGTAATCTAACTTCACAAATAAAAGTTAGATAAAAAAAAAGTCTGCTACATTGTGTTTTAAACACAGCAAATTATAGTTCAACAAACTGATAGGTATTACAGCAGACTGATGAACCTGCTGATAATATACCTCGATTAATTCAAGATTACATTGGAAGATTACATGGAAAATGACAGCTAACAACCTCTGACGTATCAAACAAATCGGTGGTTGAGATTAAAAGAACGTTGGGATGATTCGGGATTTTATCCAATGGATATAAGTCAAGGGTGGACGGTCGCACCGCTTGTCAAAAAGGATTCGACGAGTGTCGATCCTATGAATAGTGACGAGAAAGCAAGTCAAATGGGACAAAACCAGGAACGGCTACTTTTGAATTTCAAATACAAGTCACATGCATTCCTACCTATAAATAGAGGACTTCCAACTCAGAAAAAGATGATGATTGATGAATTTTAAGAGAAAAATATAAGAGATAATTCTGAGCTGCAAAAACACCCAGATAAACCTACTGAGCTTAAAGCTACTGATCCAGAGAAAATCTTCAAGTGTATTCTGTATTCAAGCTACATCAAGTTTACACACTTGAAGACTGCAAGCTATTGATTATATCATCCTAATCAAGATGCTGCAATTGAATCATTTACTTGATTCAATCTTTATTTTATAAATAACCTGCTGAAGACAATGAAGCATCTGTTCGGTGTGAAAGACTGTTGTTTGTGGTGGAGCTGGTGAAGAGGCAATCCTACCCTTCAAGGACTAGTGGAAGACTTTGGAGCAGCAATCCTACCTGTTCCAAGTGTTCAGTTTATGAAGCCATAGTTATTGGTGAAGGACAAGCAACTTAGGAATCTTTGTAACAGCTACAACATCACAGGAGAAGAGTGGACTGACAGGATTACACCATCTGGAACCACAATAAAATTTGCCTACTTATTTTCTGCACTTACATTCCGCATTTAGTTTGCTATACACATCAACCTACTGAATCTAGCAACTAAAATCACACACATACACTATTGAGTATATAATACTTAGTATCATATTTAATAACAAGTAATAAGGCTTAATTTTTGATATAATTCCGCTGCACAAATTCAGTAAACTCAACTGTCAGTAGACTACGTGCATCGACGGTTGCGAGGTATCGACAGACTATCGAAATATCGACAGTCAACGCTTTGAAGTTGCTGAGTTTGTTAACTCCAAAAGTTTTAAGTGTTAAGTTTATTCACCCCCCCCCCTCTAAACTTAACCAAAGCCTTTTCAAGGGACCAACAATTGGTATCGGAGCGATTAAGCTTCGTTGCAAGTAATCCTATTTGTTTTACTTGAGAAAATACTTTGAAACTTTTTCAAATCACTGATTTTCAAAGACTTGCATCATGGATAACAACCAGTATGCTAGAACTATGCTGATGTGTTCTCTAGATAGATTTGATGAATATAAACTTCGAATGCAGGCTTACCTTGCTGCAACTCATGATGAAATGATGGATGTGCTGACTGATGGACCACTGGAGATTGTCAAAGCAGTAACAGTGGGAGATGAGACACAGTACATTCTAAAACCAAAAAGAGAATGGAATGCTGAAGATAGAAATAGAGCAAACCTCAACAATATTGCTATTGATATCATTTATAGAACCTTGGATAGCAATATGTACATGAAGGTTAAAGATTGCAAAACAGGTAAAGAACTTTGGGACAAAATACAGTTGATCTGTGAAGGCACTGATGAAATCAAGAAGAATAAAATCAGTGTGGCAAAGAAGAAATTCCAAAAGTTTGAAATGAAACCCAACGAAACCATTGAACAAATGGAATCTAGGTTCAATGCAATTCTGGATGAACTCACCCTGCTGAGTGTTATTTACTCAAAAGAAGAAATCAACACAAAAATCTTGGAAGCTTTACCTGCTACAGATGGATGGAAGATGAAGGTGACGACCAAAGAAGAAATGAGAAGATTGCATGAAGAGGATACATTCAAGTTATTCTCGGATCTTAAGGCATATGAATTCAAAAAGAAGTTGTCACCTACTACTGAAAAGGAAGAGCCAAAAACTACAGCACTGGCTGCTTCACATCAAGAAGAAGCATCAGAAGCTCAAGATGACTTACTGGATGAAATGCTTGAGCAGATTGCCCTACTGAGCAATAAAATCAGGATGATGAAAGGTGGAAAGGGTTCTCCAAAGAATTTCAACAAGAAATTCAGTGAAAAGAAGAAAGAACCAAAGAAAGACAATGATTATCTATGTTTTCATTGCAAGAAACCAGGACACTTCAAACCTGAATGTCCTGAGTTAAAACAAAGCAAGGAACCTAATTATCTGTGCTTCAATTGCAAAAAGCCTGGACATATCAGACCTGACTGTCCAGACCTACTGAAGACCAAAAGCCAACAAAGAAGATATGGCAAGAAGGCTATGGTTGCTGAAGATGAATCAGGGTATGAAGTTGAATCTGAAAAGGGAAATGAATCAGATGACACAACATTGGTTGCTGAAATGGAAGATTATGCATTAATGGCTAATATGGATGAAACAGAGGAGGTATACAACACTGTATCTATTAATACTCCTGCTGGAAGTGATTGTGAATCAACTTATGGTTCAAATCCTAGAAATTCTGACAATGATGAGACTTTGGATGCCATCCTTAATCAACTGAGGATAATACAATCTGGTTATGAGATTGTGAACACTGAAAAAGAAGCTCTTCAATTAGAAGTTGGAAGATTGAATGCTGAATTAAGGGTTCTCAAAGGTAAAGAAAAAGATGTTGGACATAATCAGTATAAGCCTGCTGAACATCCAGTAGCTACTGAATCAAAAGAACCATCATGTTCCTCTACTGCATACAAATCTGGAAAGCCTTATGGTGATAGAACAGGGCTTGGATTTGGAACTCAACAATCCAAAAAGAGTGGATCCAGTAAGGTCTTTGAACCTAGTACCAGAATTGGTCCTAAGTTTGTACCTGCTCAAGATCCAACTCCCAGTAAGGTTGCTGAGGCAGTAAAACCTACTGAGAATGCTTCAAGGAAGCAAAATCAGAAGTCAAAGAAGTCAACAACTCCTAATAAAAAGAACAAATCCAAAAATAGGACTGATGTGCCTTCTAAACCTGCTGATAGCAGACCTGCTACCAAGTCTGCTGGACCACAGAAGGGTAAGAAACAGAAATATTCCAAGGATAAGAATCCTAAACCCAAAAATGTTAATCATTCAAGGGATACTTATCTCGGGGGAAAGGTAGAACTGTTCCCTACTGATGATGATTGGAATATTCTTGTATCTAATGCTAGAAACAATAAGAATAACCATGCTTGCTAGGGTAAAACCTAAGCAATGGAATCAGCAAAGGACTCAGCAGAGGACTTATACAAGACCTTAGTAGGGACCTCGGCGGACTCCATACTACGGGTACATTTAACAGACGACAAACTAATGGTTATGCTAATGCTTCTAACAACAAAAGTCACTTCAAACAGCATTATAAACCAAAAGGCCAGAAAACATATATGAATCCTACACAACCTACTGTTAAAACTTATGGATGTGTGGAATACATGTACGAACCAAAGTATGACACTTTTAGGAGAAGACCCTATGGAAACATCCCAGGGGTCATGCTTACCACTGACCATTATGGACCCAAACAGGTTTGGGTACCTAAAATGTATTAACTTTGTTTTGTATGGTGGCTGGTACTTTGACAGTGGATGTTCCAGACATATGACAAAGAATAAGCACTGTTTGTAAAATTTTATGGCAAAGGATGGTCCAAGGCTGAATTTTGGCAACAAGAATACACCTGGATATACAAGAGGATATGGCACACTTGTGAGGAATGGACTTACAATCAAGAATGTTGCATATGTGGAAGGACTGGACTACAACTTGCTGAGCACTGGACAATTCTGTGACATGGGATACAAGGTCACTTTTGACAAAACAACTGTACTGTCATTAGTGAAAGTGGTGATCAAGTTGTATTGGCTGGTAGAAGACAACAAAACATGTATGTTGTGGATTGGTCTACTGCAGTTCCAGAAACATGTCTGATTGTGCATACCAAGTCAGAACTCAATTGGTTATGGCACAAAAAGTTGAATCATTTAAATTTTGATGACATCAATCAGTTGGTGAAGAAGAAACTGGTGATTGGTTTACCTGAGATCACATTCAAGAAAGACACTATATGTGATGCATGTCAGCAAGGTAAACAGACTAAATCAAGCTTCAAATCAAAGACTAAACAATCAACTAATAGAGTCTTGGAGCTGATGCATATGGATTTATTTGGACCAGTTACACCAACAAGTGTTACAGGAAACAAATATACCTTAGTGGTTGTGGATGATTTTTCTAGATACACTTGGGTGATATTTATGAACAAGAAAAGTGAAACACTCAAGATGATGTCTGATCTTTTGAAGAGATTACAAAATGAGAAAATCTTGACAATAGTAAAGATAAGATCAGACAAGGGTACTGAGTTTCTTAATAAAGTTATAAGAGAATACTATGAACATAATGGTGTACTACATCAACTTGCTGCTGCTGGTACACCTCAGCAAAATAGGGTTGCTGAAAGAAGAAACAGGACCTTAAAGGAAGCAGGAAGGACTATGATTTGTGAAGCATTGCTGCCTTAAAGGTACTGGGCTGAAGCAGTTAATACATCATGCTATACACAAAACAGAACCTCAGTGAACAAGAAGCTGCTGAAGACACCTTATGAGATTTGGAATGGAAGGAAACCAAAAATATCCTATTTCCATCCATTTGGAAGAAAATGTTTTATCTTGAATCATAAGGAGCATTTGAAGACATTCCAACCTAAATCAGATGAAGGAATTTTCTTGGGATACTCTTCAGTTAGCAAGTCATTCAGGGTACTGAACAAAAGGTCACTGAAACATGAAGAAACTATACATGTTGTGTTTGATGAACCTAAGTTCACTGGTATGGAAGATGAAGGTTGTGAACCTGCTGAGAACCTACAAGTCACTGATCCAGATTGTGTTGAAGTCTTGGAAATGGTTAATGACTTAAAAGTTTCTGATACGGCCCCTGCTGAACACCCTGCTGGTGATACTACTGATGCAACAACTGAAGCAATTCAAGGATCTGCTGAACCCCCTATTGAAGAAGCAACAACGGAGACCTACGAAGATGAGGTTCCCGAGAATCAAACTAACCGAATCCACAATGGTTAAGGAATCACCCCGTTTGAACAAGTTATTGGCGAGTGTACAGCAAGGTGTGAGGATTAGAAGACAATTAGAAGCAATGTTTACTTGTTTTCTATCTCAAGTTGAACCTAAAGTTGTTGAAGAAGCAATTTCAGATCCATATTGGATAATTGCTATGCTAGAAGAGTTAAATGAATTTGAAAGAAATCAAGTTTGGACACTAGTTGAAAGGCCTAGTCATGCAAATATCATTGGTACTAAATGGGTATACAGAAACAAACTTCATAAATCTGGTAACATTGTGAGGAATAAGGTCAGACTAGTTGCAAAAGGCTATTCTCAAGCAGAAGGAATAGATTTTGATGAAACTTATGCACCTGTTGGAAGATTGGAAGCTATCAGATTATTCCTAGCACATGTTGCATATAAAAACTTCAAGGTATATCAAATGGATGTCAAAAGTGCATTTTTGAATGGCATTCTAGAGGAGGAAGTGTATGTTCAGCAACCTCCTAGATTTGAAGTTAAAGATCAAGAAGATAAAGTGTATAGACTCAACAAAGCACTTTATGGTTTGAAACAAGCACCAAGAGCATGGTATGAGACTATCTCAATTCTTGGTGGACAATGGTTTTACAAAAGGCACCATTGATAAAACTTTTTCCAGAATCAATGAAAAGGACAACACCCTATTGGTACATATTTATGTTGATGACATAATTTTTGGTTCTGAAAATGAATTGCTATGTGAAAAGTTTGCAAATCTAATGAAGAGCAAATTCCAAATGAGTATGATGGGAGAAATGAACTATTTTTTAGGATTGCAAGTTAAACAGATGAAAGATGGAATCTTCATTCATCAAACCAAGTACACCAAGGAGCTGCTGAAGAAGTTTGGTATGGAAAATAGTACCAGGATATCAACTTCTATGAGTACAAATATCAGATTGGATGAAGATAAAGAAGGCAAAGATGTTGTTCAGACCTTATACAGAAGGATGATAGGCGATCTGTCGTATCTTATCGCTTGACGGACTGACATATCCTTTGCTGTAGGTGTTTGTGCCAGATTTCAATCCAAACCTAAAGAAAGTCATTTAGGAGCAGTCAAGAGAGTTCTCAAGTATCTAAAGGAGACCTTGGGAGTAGGGATATGGTATTCCAAGGATGGAAGCTTCAAAGTTATATCCTACTCAGATTCTGATTATGCTGGATGCAAGATTGATAGAAAAAGCACCACAGGAACCTGTCAGTTAATGGGAAATAGACTGGTTTCCTGGTTTAGCAAGAAACAGAACTCAATATCAACTTCCACTGCTGAAGCTGAATACATTGCTGCTGGAAGTTGCTGTGCACAAGTACTTTGGCTAAGACAACAATTAAGGGATTATGGAATTGAGGAGAAAGAAATTCCAATAATGTGTGACAACACAAGAGCAATTGCTATCATAGAAAATCATGTCTTGACTCAAGAACCAAGCACATTGATGTGAGACATCATTTTATAAGAGATCATGTTGAAAAGAAGGATGTGGTGGTTCTGTATATCCCTACTGAAGATCAACTTGCTGACATTTTCACTAAACCACTTGATAGTGAAAGATTTGCTAAACTAAGGACTGAACTTGAAATTATCAAGGTTGACTGATAATCAGCGTACTGGAATTCACCAAGAGGATTAGTCTTTCCTATGTTGGGTGAGCTCACTTAGCAGATTAGTCATTGGTATCAACAATTCCATGTACTTATGTTTGGACAATTGAGCAAATGAGGTTGCCAAGGGGATTGGTCTTTGTCATGTTGGGTGAGCTCACTTGACATATCAGTCATTGGTATTAAACTTCATCTTGTATTATCAATTGAACAAAACAAGAAGGAATCTAGGATCGAGAGTTACTCACAACAAAATTCTTGAATCATCTTTCTCGACAGTCCGGGGGCCAACCTGCTGAAGACAAGTCTACTGAATGAAACGTTACACAGTCAAACTTATTAAAGTCAAAAAGCAGATTGACGGGATATTTATTCTATCCTTTATAACCGCAGTTAACACGATCTAACGGTTACAATACGTTTTGGAAAGTAATGGGCCACGTGTCAAGACAGCATTCACTCAGATTAATCGTGGTTGATTTGGATGTACGTGCAATTACAGTTACAACCACTCCCTGTCTATTTATACAGACCTATTACACAGAAGATACTCTCTACTTACAAAATCTCATATTTATACTTTCTGTTTTTACACTGTGTGAACACAGATTTGAGAAATTATCTTCTTCATCTTATTTTCCTTTAACAATGGTGGAAAACATTGATGTTCAGATTGGAACAAGCCAAAGTGTGAGATGTTTCGTTGTTGATGCTAATAAAACTGAACTAGCAATCAACATTGGTCGAAGAATAAGGAGGTATGAAGGTCTGGAGAATGTGCTTAATATAAGACTGGAAACAATCTCATACACAAATGTTGTGAGCTTTTGGAAGAACATTGTGATTAAAGAAGGAACAGGCATTCAAAACAATTGTGAATGCCCAGGAGATTGAGATTTCCCCAAGTCTACTGAGGGAAGTTTTTGGTTTTGAAGAAGTAGTAGATGGTCCAGTAAATCCTGAGGAAATGGGATTGTCAAAGATGGATTTTGTTGACAAAATCAAGACCAATGAGGCCATCAAATCAGTTCCAGGTATCAATGTGAAACACATTGGATATGAGTACAACCTGTTGAGCAAAATCATTGCTAAGAATATATTAGGGCTGGTTGGAAGTATGGATACTCTATCAGGACCCAAGATAGAGCTGCTGATGATTATTTGCAGAAGTATGAAGTTTGATTGGGCTGGGTATTTCATTCATTACATGAAGAAGGTTGCAAAAGAGGAAAGAGAAGGAAAGAGGAAATCCAAGGCCTTACCCTTAGGATTAATGATTCAGACCCTGCTGAATCATTTGGAGATTCCTGATGTAGCACCTGAAAAGATTAATCAATCCAGATACAAGAAAGAGATTGATTATGCTATCCCTGGTCTGGATGAAGAAGGTGTTGCTGAGGCTGCTGATAATGACAGTGATGGAGATGATGGTGATGCTGGTGGTGAGCAGATCAAGAAAACTACTAAGAAATCTGTCAAACCTGCTGCACCAAAGAAGACTACTGAGAAAATAAAGGCTACTGACACAAGGAAGATAACCGAAATGTTAAAGCCTAAAAGAACAAGGAAGCAAACAAAGCACGACATCGCTCGAGTCCGCGAGGGTGCGGTTTGAAGTTGAGATTACTGACCCTGCTGTAGCTGCTAGAAAAACTGTTGTTGAAATTTTGAGGGAACAACAGAAAGAAACCACTAGAAAGAGGAAGCCTACTGTGGTTGAAATTGATGATGAGCCACTTTCCAAGAGAATGAAAGAGGCTATTCACAAAAAGAAACATGGAAAGGGGAAACAATTGAAAAACTTAGAGGCTCTAAGGGCACAAGAATTAAGAAGTAGAAGCAGTAGGAGAGGCTATTGATGCTGAGCCATTGACTATTATCAAGCCTACTGAGGATGCAGAGGTTGTTCTTGAGCAACTGTTTGGAGAGTCACAAAACTACGAGAGACCGAACTCGCTCGTTGATGTTGTTCAATCCTCACCGCTAAGGCCGCCGAGCCTGCGAAAGTGAACAGGTTGTTGTTGAGCAATCTGTTGGAGATACACGACGCAGCTTGTGCACCGAGCCTCGCTTGTTATTGTTGAATCTACTGAAGCTGTACAAGTTGTTGTTGAGCAACTTGTAGAAGAACCACAAAAAACCACTGAATCTACACCTGCTGTGGTGAGTGGAACATTGGTACAAGACCCTGCAATTCCTGCAATAGTTCAGGGGGAAGAACAGTCTGCTGTTAACCCTGCTGATGAGCATATAAGTCAGGGGGAACCAAGTGTTGTGTAAATGGAGGTAGTAGGGACCAATATTCAATCTGAGCAACCTACTGACCTTCATGCATCTATTGAAGACACCTTGAGTTTGCTTGTTGGGACCTTTGGAGGTCATCAAGCTACTGAAACAGCTCTTAGAAAGCCAACTGTTGGTCCCTTGAAAAGGCTTTGGTTAAGTTTAGAGAGGGGGGGGGGCGGTGAATAAACTTAACACTTAAAACTTTGGAGTTAACAAATTCGCAACTTCAGCGGTCCGCGATACTTCGAGTCGGTGAGACTTCGAGCTCCGCCGATAAACGTAGTCTACGATAGTTGAGTTTGCTTTGAATTTGTGCGAATTAAATCAAAATTAAGCCTTAATACTTGTTGTTAAATATGATACTAAGTATTAGATACTCGGTAGTGCAAGTGTGTGATTTCGGTTGCTAGATTCGGTAGGTTGATGTACAAAATAAACTAAGTGCGAAATTAAATGCCGAAAGTAAGTAGGCGAGATTTTATAGTGGTTCCGGTGGTGTAATCCTGTCAGTCCACTCTTCTCCTGTGATGTTGGAGGAAATTCACCAAAGATCTTTGATGTAGCTGTTACAAAGATTCCTAAGTTGTTTGTCCTTCACCAATAACTATGGCTTCACAAACTGAAAACTGGGAACAGGTAGAATTGCTGCTCCTGAGTCTTCCACTGGGCCTTGAAGGGTAGGATTGCCTCTTCACCACTCCACCACAAACAACGATCATTCACACCCAACGAGATGCTTCACCGTGCTTCGACGAGTTCTTAATAAAATAAAAATTGAATCAAATAAATGATTCAGTTGCAGCAGCATGATTAGGATGAAGTAATCAGCAGCTTGCAGGCTTCAAGTGTGTATGCTTGATATAGCTTGAATGTAGAATACACTTGAAGTAATTCACTGGATCAGTAGCTTTATGCTCAGTAAGTTCAGCAGGGTGTTTTTCAGCTCAGAGTTATCTCTTAAAGTTTATCCAAAATTCATCATCTTTTTCTGAGTTGAAAGTCCTCTATTTATAGGCAGGAATGCATGTGACTTGTATTTGAAATTCAAATGTGACCGTTCCTTGTTTTTGTCCAATCTGATTTGCATTCTGTCACTATTCATAGGACTGACACTGTCAGAATCCCTTTTTGACAGTGCAGTCTGTCCACCCCTTTGACTTGTATCCAATGGATAAAAACATAAATCATCCCAACGTCTTTTTAATCTCAACCTTTGATTTTCTTGATGAGTCAGAGGTAGTTGGCTGTCCTTATCCATGTAATCTACCAATATAATCTTGATTTAATCGAGGTATATATATCAGCAGGTTCATCAGTCTGCTGAAGTACCTATCAGTCTGCTGAACAGCAATTTGCTATGTATAAAATGTAATGCAGCTGATTTCTTTTATCTAACTTTATTTGTGAAGTTAGATTACACCATTTTAATTATAACCAAGTTCCAAACATCAACCAACTTATGGAACTTAGACCTTCTACACAAGGTATATGTAATCGCTTTAGGTCATCACGAGACTTGCCTAAATTCGATTCCATATTCTTGACTTTAAATACTAAGTTTGATCCCTTAGCCTTCATTTACGAGTTTGAACCCTCGGCCTTCGGTCTTCGGTCTTCGGCGGGTTCAAGACTAGTCTACCGACCTATCTACCCTACGACCTAGACCGATCTGCGATATCAACCAGGCGACCTTTCTGATGCTTGTTTGATCAAACCTATTTATGAATCAAACTCTAATAAACCTATACATTTGATCTAGACATCTTTTTTCCTTTGCACTATAACAGCTAGTATGACACTCATCATCGAAACATAGAAATAAGTCCAACACCAACTATGCCTTATGAGAAGGCATCTAAGAAGGACAAAGTAGATCCTAACTTCAAGAAAGTGCAAAATTATTTCCAATGAAAGTTTGGATTCTACAAGAAACAAAAACCAGTTGCTGATCCAATTAGCGGATTTGAAGAATGGGCTTTTGATCAGCTGGGTGTGGACAGCCTACTGAACTTGATAGATACAACCTTGCTGCAATCTAGGCTGATGGATCTATTGAATGAAGGAAAGAAAAGTGGAGCAATTATGTTCAGAGATCCAAAGTACACACCAGACAGTGATTCATCTGATTCTGATGATGATCCCCCCATGTTCACTGGGGAGACAAGTAGAGTGGCTAGAGAAACATCCACTGAAGCCACTGGTCAAGGGACAACTGTTGATGCAGAAGCTGAACCCACTGATATTGATAGGTCTGCGGAGGGCCAGCAGATTGGAGAGATGGATGAGGATCTACAGGATCTCACCATGGATGATCTGGAGGCATTGATCAATGATGGAATAAGTGGTGCTGCAAATAGGTTGGTTGGTGAATCCTCTACTTTATTTGTTGAAGAACCTATTGCACAATCTGAAGATCAACAGAGTGCTGATTTGGATGAAGAAAGGATTGCTGATCATAGTGAACCTAGTGCCAGTTCAGAGGAATCAATTCAATATCAAGACTGGATTGACACTGAGGGGATCTTATCCAAAACTGCCTCTATCCTAACAAAGATTGGTCATGCTGAAGGATTCCAAGTGGATAATGAGGCTTTATTCAATCCTCAAAGAGTGGAATAGGAGGTTCAGGTTGCTGAGGTTCAAACAGCACCTGAGCAAAGGTTGGAACATGAGGTACATGTTGCTGAGTTGCAAACAGCACATGGACACAGGTTGGAACAATCTTTGGGTTTGGAGGAAACCCCTGCTATTGTTGTTGAAAAGGCTGCTGTAGTGGAGCCTGCTGGAGTCAAGGCCACTGTAGGGAAGGATGGTCAACAGTCTGTTGTTATTGATGAGAATGAGCAACTGTTGGACTATGACTATAGTGATGAAGAGTTTCAATTATCTGAGGAAGAAGTTGTTGCTGATGAACCTGCACAAGATCCAATAATAGAGAATATTCTTGGTGCTATGGTTGAGGAAGGACCTGCCCCTGCTGGGTGAGATATGAGTAAAGCAATGGTCATCAGCAGACAAAGGGCACAATATAATGTAGAAGAGCCTGCTGATGGAGTTGCTGGAGAAATGACTGGTGGAGTACCAGAACATGTTGTGGAAGAGTTGAGGGCTGTCAGAAATGACATAACACAGTTAAGAACTCAACTTGACAGGAAAGAACAAAGATTTAAAGAACTGATGAATCTAGTGGACAACAACAGACAATCTACTGAAACAGTTGCTTCAAATTTCACATCTACTCAAAATGCTGTTAATAATCTTATTCTAGATGTGAGGGGAATCAGGCAAGGAAATACACTGAAGGAAATGGTTTTGAAAGACCAACTTGCTTCTATCCATCAAAAACTTGATAAACTTGCTGAATCACCTAAGCCTACTGAGGCTGTTGGAACATCTCAACCTGCTGGATTGGATCCTAAGCTTACTGAGAGGATCAATCTACTGGAACAAACTTTGCAATCAAGGATTACTGCAGTTGATACAAGAACTGAAATTATGGAAGGACAACTGAGTAATCTGGTTATCACACAGGAGAGTGTTCATGGTCTACTGTCCCGTTTTGTTGATGATGTCACTAAGGGGGAAGAGGGCCAAACAGCAGTAGCAAAAGAGGCTGCAAGGATTTTTTCTAAGAAGAAATGGGAGAATGAAACAAATGCATTCAGGGAACCTGCTCCTGACAGAGTTCAACTTACTGATGATCTCCTTAAACAATACAAGAATGAGTACTATAACAAAAGGAAACCTTACCATGACAAGGGCTTTCATGAAGGTTTAAATTCATTCATGGGATTGAAGTTTTGGGAAGCAAGGGTTAGAGCGTTAAGGGCAAGTTACAGAGGTGGAAGAGGTGGAAGAAGTGGTAGAGGTGAAAGGAGTTTGCCTATCACAAAAGCTAAGGACTCACTGAATGAATTTAAAGAGCTTTACATGAGAATGAGATTCAGAGTCAATCAAATCAACCTCATCCTACCTGAAGCATGGAAGTGGTGGAAGGAAGTGAACTCCTACATTGACTTCACTTTGATTTAAAATGAATGGATGAGAGAGATGATAGAAGAAATAAGAGCTTATCAAGAACAAACTGAAAAAGCAAGAGAAGAAAGGGAAAGAAGACAGTAGATTAGCATACCTATCTGTTTTATTTTTGCTGATGCTAGACTGTAATAATCTTTGAACAAAAGTTTTTAATGAAAGATGACTAAATTTGTTCTGTTTTTGTTTTGAATCTTTTTGCTTTGCTGTTCGGTGAGGGTAGTGGCATCATCACCAAAAAGGGGGAAATTGTTGGACTTATTTCTAAGTTTTAGTGATGAGTGCCAGACTAACTGTTATAGTGCAAAGGCAAAAAGATGTCTAGATCAAATGTATAGGTTTATTAGAGTTTGATCTTTGTATAGGTTTGATCAAACAAGCACTGTAAAGGTCACCGACCGAGTTCGACGAGACTAGTCTAGGTCGAGGGGTAGTTAGGTCGGTAGACTTATCGGGAACCCGCCGAAGACTCGAAGGTGCCGAGGGCTCAAACTCAGTTAATGAAGGCTAAGGAATCAAACATAGTAATTAAAGTCAAGGATATGGAATCAGAATTTAGGCAACCTAAACTGATTACATATACCTTGTGTAGAAGGTCTAAGTTCCTTAAGTTGGATGGTGATTGGAACTTAGTTAGTTGCAAAAATGTGTAATCTAACTTCACAAATAAAAGTTAGATAAAAGAAGCCTGCTGCATTGTGTTTTAAACACATCAAATTCTAGTTCAGCAGACTGATAGGTATTACGGCAGACTGATGAGCCTGCTGATAATATACCTCGATTAATTCAAGATTACATTGGAAGATTACATGCAAAATGACAGCTAACAACCTCTGACTTATCAAACAAATCAGTGGTTGAGATTAAAAGGACGTTGGGATGATTCAGGATTTTATCCAATGGATATAAGTCAAGGGTGGACGGATCCTTGCATCGTCAAAAGGATTCGACAAAGTGTCGGGCCTTATGAATAGTGACAGAAAGCAAGTCAAATGGGACAAAACCAGGAACGGCTACACTTGAATTTCAAATACAAGTCACATGCATTCCTACCTATAAATATAGGACTTGCAACTCAGAAAAAGATGATGATTGATGAATTTTAAGAGAAAAATATAAGAGATAATTCTGAGCTGCAAAAACACCCTGCTGAACCTACTGAGCTTAAAGCTACTGATCCAGAGAAAATCTTCAAGTGTATTACGTATTCAATCTACATCAAGTTTACACACTTGAAGATCGCAAGCCGCCGATTATATCATCCTAATAAAGTGCTTTAACCGAATCATTTACTTGATTCAATCTTTATTTTATAAAGAACCCGCTCGAAGACAATGAAGCATCCGTTGGGTGTGAAAGACCGTTGTTTGTGGTGGAGCCGGTGAAGAGGCAATCCTACCTTTCAAGGACCAGTGGAAGACTTTGGAGCAGCAATCCTACATGTTCCAAGTGTTCAGTTTGTGAAGCCATAGTTATTGGTTAAGGACAAGTAACTTAGGAATCTTTGTAACAGCTACATCAAAGATCTCTAGTGAATTACCTCCAACATCACAGGAGAAGAGTGGACTGACAGGATTACACCACCTGGAACCACTATAAAATTTGCCTACTTATTTTCTGCACTTACATTCTGCATTTAGTTTGCTATACACATCAACCTGCTGAATCTAGCAACTGAAATCACACACATACACTACTGAGTATCTAATACTTAGTATCATATTTAACAACAAGTAATAAGGCTTAATTTTTGATATAATTCCACTGCACAAATTCAATAAACTCAACTGTCAGTAGACTACTGTGCATCAACAAAGCTGCGAGGTATCGGCGGACTGCGAAATATCGCGGCCTGCTTTGAAGTTGCTGAGTTTGTTAACTTCAAAAGTTTTAAGTGTTAAGTTTATTCACCCCCCCTCTCTAAACTTAACCAAAGCCTTTTCAAGGGACCAACAAAGGCAATGCCGCCGGACGAGAGCGAGACTTGGAGCAACTTTTTGCTCGTATTGATGGAATGGAGCGGACAGTGGCTGAGACTCATCACATGGTCGGGAGGATTGTGAGAAATATGGATGCAGATGATGTTTCTCGGACCTGACGTGAACGTCGGCCTACACCACCTGGTTTTGAGGGTCAAGAGCCCTCTCCTTCTCGTATCCCTCCGGGTTTTGGACGATCATTTGGTGGAGGCGATTGATTGTATCTTTGTATTTCTCTATTAGTATGTTTTCCTTTGTATCGAGTCTTGGTTCGTATTAAGTCCAGTAGTATCGAGTCTATTGTCGTATTTTCTGAATAATAATGTTGTACTAAAAACAAGTCGGGATTAGTAGTTTTTCAAAAATGTAATCGTATTAAGGACTTAAAAATGTTTAAGGTTTAATGTATTCCTTTTACTGTCCATTTTATTCGATTATTACTTTTTATGGGCTAACGCTATAACGGGTTTCGAGCTTTGTTGAAGAATTATTTTGCAGCGATATACTTCTTGTTCGATCTCTGGTTTGTTGATATGGCCAGAAGTTCCACGACGTGCAAGGATTACTTGTGCAGTCTGCATCTTACTTGAGAGCCGTTTCCGGAGCTAAGTCTTTTTCTTAAATTCTAATTTTTTCTTTGTCATTGGGGACAATGCCATGTTTAAGTGGGGGTAGGAGACTTAGCTATTATATGTGTGAAAACGAAACGGTTGAAATTGAAACAAATGAGAATAAATGCCAAATTAATAATCTCGTACCCTTAGAATTGTGAGTTCCTAGCTGTGAATTAGTAAGAAAGGAACCGAGTGCAAGAGTACATGATCATTTTATACTTATGAGAATGTAAATTTAAGGATATTCATGACGACAGTTGCAAGTAGTTATTTATTATTCGGTTACTCAATCTTTGAATCGACTTTTACCGCACGAATTATAATAACTACATGATTATGTGTACATTGCGTAGATGATTGGTTATGTGAACTTAGTGTCGATATTTATCTACTGATGTATTCCTATATTCTGGCCATCAAAGCGGAGTAATAAACTTGAGAATTATCTGTGTTTTAACAATGCGTTAAACACTGGGCTTGTAGTAACATTACCAAAGTAGCCCCGCGCTTGTGGTAATATTCAATGCTATTGACTAGTCCGTGAGAGGAGGAATCTTGCAATGCATACTTTACTTTTAAAGCAAGTTTCTTTCTTGAGAGGTGTTAATGCTTGAAATTATGAAAATGCGAAGAAATTCAACTTTTTAAGAGGCTTTGAGTATTTCTCGGTCTCCGAGTCCAAAAACCTCTTGGATAACGCTCTTGCTTATTGCACCTTGTCTTTACCCATGCGAGGCTTAAGAAGTGGGAATACTGATGTCGGTAGGTTGAGATTGCGAAGTTAGCATAAACTCTAATCTTGCCACGATTATATAAAACTGAATGCACATGCACACATCACTTCGATTCATAGCGAGTAGCGAATAATGGATACCTTATGAGCATGAATGGTATGAGTTGACTCGAGTTTCTTGTGTAAGTATGATTTGACCATTGGAAATTGTTATCTTGGGGAATGACTTATTAATACTTTGTTCGGGACGATCAAAGTCTAAGTGGGGGTAGTTGATGACGGTCAAATTATACCCGTAAAAGTCATCAATGTTATCCTTAAATCGAGCTTAATTATATATATTTTATATTAAATCGCATGTTTATAATGTTTATTTAATGTTATGTGATTTATAGAATATAATTTGGTATTTATCTATTTTTATTATTAAAATATGATTTACTGTGTGATAATTATTGATTTTACAGTTTACGGTAAATCGGGAGGATATCTACCGACATAAAGAAGTAAATCTCAAGATAAATCGGAGCAGAATCAGATCGTATTAAAGATAAACATCAAATCAGCATGAGGAGTGGAGTAACAAACAAGAAAAGCTAGCGAGCCAATCAGAGGCTGGGGGACTCGCTGGCAGCGAATGGGGAGCTCGTTGGGCGAAATCGAGCTGATCATCTCGGAGTTATCTCGACGCGTTTTAGACTCCATTAGGGTTTAGGAAATATGATTTTAAGTCGGTTTCTACAGCTTATAAATACATTGTTTCATAGCAAAACATCAGACAACACAATATAATTTTAATACAACTTTTCGTAGCACAAATCCTCAGTTTTTTAGAGCTGTTTTTATACAAGTCAGCAGCCATTATGCGAGTTTCTTGTATTAATTTGTTCTTTGTCCTTTGTAATTAAGTCCCACCAAAGAACAAAGAACAAAGAACAAATTAATACAAGCAACTCACATAATTGCTGCTGACTTGTATAAAAACTGCTCTGAAAAAACTGAGGATTTGTGTTATGGAAAGTTGTAATAAAATTATATTGTGTTGTCTGATGTTTTTCTATGAAACAATGTATTTATAAGCTGTAGAAACCGACTTAAAATCGTATTTCCTAAAACCTAATGGAGTCTAAAACGCGTCGAGATAACTCCGAGCCGATCCGCTTGATTTCGCCCGGCGAGCTCCCCATTCGCTGCCAGCGAGTCCCCCAGCCTCTGATTGGCTCGCTGGCTTTTCTTGTTTGTTACTCCACTCCTTGTGCTGATTTGATGTTTATCTTTAATACGATCCGATTCTGCTCCGGTTTATCTTGACATTTACTTCCTTATGTCGGTAGATATCCTCCCAATTTACCGTAATCTGTAAAATCAATAATTATCACGCGGTAAATCATATTTTAATAATAAAAATAGATAAATACCAAATTATATTCTATAAATCACATAACATTAAATAAACATTATAAACATGTGATTTAATATAAAATATATATTATTAAGCTCGATTTAAGGATAACGTTGATGACTTTTACATGTATAATTTGACCGTCATCAATAGATGCCAAAATTACCCTTGTTTTCACTTTCACTAATATTGTTTATCATGCAAATTAATAACATGCTCATTTACTTTAAAAAATACACATAAACGGCTGTTAATTAGTTCCAGAAACGTAAGGAACAACAATAAATTACAGACACTACAATAAAAAACACCTATAGAGACACTTATAAAAGCATTTTTAAAAAAATGCCACTAAAAACATGATATAGAGTCACTAAGTCAAAAAATGTATCAACAACAAGTAGCGTGTTGATGTGAGAGTCCCTATCGAGACACTTTACTATGTCTTAATTTTGTTATACATGCGAAGACACTCTAAAGTGTCTCTATATAACACTATGAAGACACTTTAATATATCTTGACTATATACCGTTGTAGATTTTATTTTCCACCCAGACGAAACAGCTTTAGATGGTCTTGACTTCAAATATAAAAGAAAAAACTTGTCAATGTTCAGAAAAAAAACACAAGTCTAAAATAAAGCTCATGTTTTTGTTTTCTCTCTCTTTTTTTAGGCAAAAGGTCATATTCCATAAAAAAATCCATCCCTCAAACTTCGGGCCATAACTTTAATTTTAGGGGTATTTATTTAAAAGGGCTCGCGGGAACAGAGGTTTGCTTAAATAACCTTTGACCAAAACCCTCTTTTTATGTAAATATGGAAAAAATAGAAAAGGGATAAGTTAGTGTGTAAAGTCTTAAATACCCTTCATGGGAAATAGAGGAAGGGTAACGGAGCATTCTCGCTTCATTGAACGTTATCCCCGTTAATCCCCCTTTCCGTTCTTCTTTTCTTTCAATCAATTTCCCAAAGCTGCCATTGCCTCTCTTCTCTTAAATTCTCCACCCTACCACTCGAATTTGCCATTATAACGGCAAAACACCCGTACACCAAACACCAAAACCAAACCGAAAGCTCGTGTGGTTGAAGAAGAGAAAAATGACCGTAAAATTGAGGTTGATGAGGTTTGGATGCTAAACTCCATTAGGATGTTACGGATGAAAAGAGTGATGATGTGGTTGATCACTTGATCCTCCAGGTTTTGTGGCAACCAAATAAGTAGCAAGAATTAAAGTGGACAAAGTGCTTGATGAAATGACATTTTCATCTCCGATAGGTTTACCATCGTCTTGGATAATCATCGGGAGCTTCATTTAAAAGTAAGTATTATCCTTCTTACTTGAGTGAAGAAAATGTTATTTTGTTGTTTGAGGAGGATGAGCAAATACCTCCATTAAAGTTAGAAGGTGGATGCTTGTCTACCAATTTATTCGATGAAATGCCAATAATGAACAGATTGAAGAAAATGTCAATAATGAACATTTGGTGTTCCCTTTTGTTTGTATGTTGAAGTCCGTAGGTTACATAATGGAAACTAGGTGTCATAAGATGATTAAGTCACCCCAACAATTATTTTCATTGCCCCTAAGATTGGGAATCATTTGGTTGATGTTAGCTCCGACCTCTAGCTTGTCGATGTTTTTGAATCCGGGCGGTAGCTCTTGGCACCCTATGGGATGTGACTCAATCGATTGAAATGGTATGAAGCAAGGTGAAAGAGTGAATGATGTTTTTGGAAGTGTATATTATGTGCTACATGTCGTTCTTTCCGGACTGAAATTATTTGGTCGAAAGTAACAAGAACTTTTGTTGGCATTGATGAGGTCATGTCATGGGTGGTTATGTGTTGCAAATGGTCCCCGATTTTACTTGTGTCTTGGTTTTTTGATAGCCGTGATGCGTACGGATGGATTCGAATACTTGAAGGAAAGTTGTCCTCATACAATGACTAAAAAGAGAATGGGTGAATGTGTATTGGATGGGGGCGATGGCAACGGTCGACGTGTGAAGCAGAGACTATAGTGTAATTGTACTCCACTTTTTTTTTCCTTCCCGTTCTTCTACAGTGACTAAAAAGAGAGTTGATAACACTCCACATTAGAGAATATGGATTTTTCATTTGTAGTTTGTAACACTTAAAAAAAACTTGTAAAATTTAATGACCTCTCCTCCCATGTTGTTCTCTCAATTAACGTTGTACTGTACTGTCCTTAATTCACATTCTTGAAATGTCAATGTGTTGTGTTGATTATGATGGTAGGTGTGGGGTTCCTCTATTTGCTCTTGATAACTTTCGCTTCTTATCCCTCGATTTGGTCTAAGTAGTGGTATCACTCAATTGGCAATGAAGATTGATGATTGTTTTTCAGGTATTAGAATTGCAATGTCCTTACCACAGTAGTTGTTAAATATAGTAGGTGCTCGTTTGCTATTGATACTTTTAATCGGTCCTTTACGGATCACATCACTCTGCAAATCTGAATTTCTTGTTAATTTGAATGTTTTGGTTTAAGCTGGCACTCAACTGATTGATAAAATAAAAATAAGAATCACATGAACTGCGTACTTGGCTGATTAATACCCTCTATAGTGATAGTGTGATACTGAGTTTCCGGTTTTTTTACCATGTTAAGCAAAATACTGAGTTTCCGTTTTTTTTTATAATCAAAGATATAATAATTTGAAATTACACAGCATAACAATTACTAAACAAGAACCCAACATGAAAGTCATCGTGCATACAAGGGTAATACTGTGAAGAATGCATCCCACGAGATTATCTAAGCAATGGTATAATACTACTACATACCATGTTCACTTAAAAGCATCTCGTTAGACTTTTTTTAGCTTAAATTGGGGCTTGTCCTAGTCAAGTATATTGTTTTAGGACAAACTCTAAATTTTATTTTTGTCTAAAAAACAATTATGAATCAATAATAATAATAATAATAATAACAACAACAACAACATCTTCAAACAACATATCATCAACATTATTTAATTAGAAAACGAAAATACGGTACTACGAATAAAA
This sequence comes from Gentiana straminea, assembly GCA_036785695.1. Classification (NCBI taxonomy): domain Eukaryota; kingdom Viridiplantae; phylum Streptophyta; class Magnoliopsida; order Gentianales; family Gentianaceae; genus Gentiana; species Gentiana straminea. The sequence goes on along the minus strand of JAVUPR010000224.1, from coordinate 2,589,522 downwards.
AACATAAGACAACATAAAAAGTCTAATAAAACACGGTTCAACACAAATAAAAGGTTGTTAGCAAATGATTACACCTTCGGAGTCCGAAGAGTCGACTTCATTTCCACAGGAATCATAGTAAAGCCTATACTGTGTGGGCCTTTGCCTTTCATTTTCTTCTTCCTCTTCCATTTTTCTCATTAGTTCATCAAAATCCTCCATTTCCTTAATCATCTCTTCGTATTCTTCGTATTCTTTACATTGCAAATCTTCGAGTTCCTTAATCATTTCTTCATATTCCTGGCGTTGAAGATCTTCAATCTCCTCAATACTCAATACACGATTCTCATCATTAATAGCCACCAATCCTTCATCAGAATCATTAAATTGTTTACAAATAGATCATGTGCGGAAATATGGAAAGTGAATGGAAATCAATGAAAGCATCAAGAAGAAACTCTAATGATATGACTCATATTAACAGCAAGAGTTTAATATATACTAGTTTTCTTGCCTTTCGTTGCGTTTACTTGCATTAGACAATGAACTGGTATACCAAACTCTTTAGCCACAACGATTTAACATACTTATTATAGTTTAAGTGATATATCATGGAATTGAAGAATGAAAACAGTGGTGCATAACAAGGGTTTAGAACATACCGAAGTTGGTCTATGGGATATCACCTATTGCTATTAAGTATAACATCGGGATTTGTGGTTTTTGTGACATAAACCGCATGGAAGCGAAGATTGGAAGCTTTATGCTATGTATTTCGCAATGTTTATGATTGTATTACCAAGCGATATCATCAAGCCAGGTACATAATCTGCTATCTAGTTATACTCTTTCGAAATAAATACATGCATAGTAACAAAATGCGGGAACATGAAATCATTGTCCTCATAATCGTGATTAATGATTTTGTATTTTTGAGATTTGAATTTCGAAATATCACCGACCTACGTTTCCCCGATCGAAAATGTCGTCTTGTCTCTCTCAAACGTCTTGTCCCCGGACTCCATTCTCGTATTGGGCCTACAACGCTTGTATCCCGGAAAACAAAATGGTTTCAAATTGAGAGGGTGAAACAGCTTGACAAACATAGCACCCGAAGCCGATCGGGAGAGTAAGCATTTTCTTCCTCCCTCATCATGGCCACATCAAGGCAACATTGAACTTAAAAACTTACAGTCGGTCCATTCTATTTCTCCTACTAAAAGTCTTGATTTCTTCATATACTTTGAGAATGCAAGCCGACAAGTGAATTTCATAGGCATTTCACTCAAAACCATTTTCAAATAGGGATCCTTTAACATACAATGTATTTTTCAAAATACAAGAGAAAAAAGAAAGAACGATTAAAAGCACTAAAAAAGGCTAAAGTATTACCCAAGAGCAAGGCGGCGGCGCGGTGATACCCTTGTGTGAAAGGCGTAACGGCGGGGCACAAGAGAAGCAGAGCGGCGGGGCACAAGAGCAGCGGAGAGGAGCTTAGGGCACAAGAGAAGCAGAGCGGCTGATTGAAGCTGTATGTGTGTGGAAGCCGACGGGAATTGGGTTTTGAGGAGCTTAGGGTTTAGGAGCTCTTGCCGCAGGGAGAAAGAAAGAGGAGAAGTTTTTGGGGAGAGAGAAAGAAAGAGAAGAGAGAGTGTATGTAATCAGCTTTCCTTCCTTTATTATCCTTTAAAATTCAAATTAATTTGAATGTGTTGAAAAAGAAAATTGAGTTTTGGGACAAATTTCTGGCGGGAATGAATGAGGGAATAAGTATGGGGATATCAATGTATAAACATATATCATTTGTTGTACATAATAATGTTATTTATAAGTAATTGTTAAATGACTGTTAAATGAGTAATTGTTAAATGAGTAATTGTCATGATATTTATGAGTAATTGTTAAATGACTGTTAAATGAGTAATTGTTAAATGAGTAATTGTCATGATATTTATGAGTAATTGTTAAATGACTCGTTAAATGAGTAATTGTTAAATGATATTTACATGTTTCACGACTACCTTGACCCTCACGGATCGTTTGACACGATTTACATGATATTTATGAGTAATTGTTAAATTAGTAATTGTTATGAGTAATTGTCAAATGACCGTTAAATGAGTAATTGTTAAATGAGTAATTGTCATGATATTTATGAGTAATTGTTAAATGAGTGTTAAATGAGTAATTGTTAAATGATATTTACATGTTTCACCGACTACCTTGACCCTCACGGATCGTTTGACACGATTTACATGATATTTATGAGTAATTGTTAAATTAGTAATTGTTATGAGTAATTGTCAAATGATCGTTAAATGAGTAATTGTTAAATGAGTAATTGTCATGATATTTATGAGTAATTGTTAAATGAGTGTTAAATGAGTAATTGTTAAATGATATTTACATGTTTCACCGACTACCTTGACCCTCACGGATCGTTTGACACGATTTACATGATATTTATGAGTAATTGTTAAATTAGTAATTGTTATGAGTAATTGTCAAATGACCGTTAAATGAGTAATTGTTAAATGATTGTTAAATGAGTAATTGTTAAATGAGTATTTGTTATGAGTAATTGTTAAATGACTGTTATGAGTAATTGTTAAATGACTACCATGACCCCTAACTGACTGTTTGACACGATTTACATGTTTCACCGACTACCATGACCCCTAACTGACTGTTTGACACGATTTACATGTTTCACCGACTACCATGACCCCTCACGGACTGTTTGACATGGTTTACATGTTTCACCGACTACCATGACCCCTAACTGACTGTTTGACACGATTTACATGTTTCACCGACTACCATGACCCCTAACCGATCGTTTGACACGATTTACATGTTTCACCGACTACCATGACCCCTAACCGATCGTTTGACACGATTTACATGTTTCACCGACTACCATGACCCCTAACCGATCGTTTGACACGATTTACATGTTTCACCGACTACCATGACCCCTCACGGATCGTTTGACATGGTTTACATGTTTCACCGACTACCATGACCCCTAACCGATCGTTTGACACGATTTACATGTTTCACCGACTACCATGACCCCTAACCGATCGTTTGACACGATTTACATGTTTCACCGACTACCATGACCCCTAACCGATCGTTTGACACGATTTACATGTTTCACCGACTACCATGACCCCTAACCGATCGTTTGACACGATTTACATGTTTCACCGACTACCATGACCCCTAACCGATCGTTTGACACGATTTACATGTTTCACCGACTACCATGACCCCTAACCGATCGTTTGACACGATTTACATGTTTCACCGACTACCATGACCCCTCACGGATCGTTTGACATGGTTTACATGTTTCACCGACTACCATGACCCCTAACTGACTGTTTGACACGATTTACATGTTTCACCGACTACCATGACCCCTAACGATCGCTTGACAAGGATTACATGTTTCACCGACTACCATGACCCCTAACCGATCGTTTGACACGATTTACATGTTTCACCGACTACCATGACCCCTAACCGATCGTTTGACACGATTTACATGTTTCACCGACTACCATGACCCCTAACCGATCGTTTGACACGATTTACATGTTTCACCGACTACCATGACCCCTCACGGATCGTTTGACATGGTTTACATGTTTCACCGACTACCATGACCCCTAACCGATCGTTTGACACGATTTACATGTTTCACCGACTACCATGACCCCTAACCGATCGTTTGACACGATTTACATGTTTCACCGACTACCATGACCCCTAACCGATCGTTTGACACGATTTACATGTTTCACCGACTACCATGACCCCTAACTGACTGTTTGACACGATTTACATGTTTCACCGACTACCATGACCCCTAACTGACTGTTTGACACGATTTACATGTTTCACCGACTACCATGACCCCTAACTGACTGTTTGACACGATTTACATGTTTCACCGACTACCATGACCCCTCACGGATCGTTTGACATGGTTTACATGTTTCACCGACTACCATGACCCCTAACCGATCGTTTGACACGATTTACATGTTTCACCGACTACCATGACCCCTAACGATCGCTTGACAAGGATTACATGTTTCACCGACTACCATGACCCCTAACCGATCGTTTGACACGATTTACATGTTTCACCGACTACCATGACCCCTAACCGATCGTTTGACACGATTTACATGTTTCACCGACTACCATGACCCCTAACCGATCGTTTGACACGATTTACATGTTTCACCGACTACCATGACCCCTAACCGATCCGTTTGACACGATTTACATGTTTCACCGACTACCATGACCCCTAACCGATCGTTTGACACGATTTACATGTTTCACCGACTACCATGACCCCTCACGGATCGTTTGACATGGTTTACATGTTTCACCGACTACCATGACCCCTAACTGACTGTTTGACACGATTTACATGTTTCACTGACTACCATGACCCCTAACGACTGCTTGACAAGGATTACATGTTTCACTGACTACCATGACCCCTAACTGACTGTTTGACAAGATTTACATGTTTCACCGACTACCATGACCCCTAACTGACTGTTTGACACGATTTACATGTTTCACTGACTACCATGACCCCTAACTGACTGTTTGACACGATTTACACGATTTACATGATATTTATGAGTAATTGTTAAATGAGTAATTGTTATGAGTAATTGTCATGATATTTATGAGTAATTGTTAAATGACTGTTAAATGAGTAATTGTTAAATGAGTATTTGTTATGAGTAAAAAGCCAATCCTGAGCACCCCGTTTAACACTAAAGACAAACTTTACCGTGGTTCTCCTGCAGATTTTTTCCTCTTCTTCTGGGGTCTACCAGCCTGCCTCTTCGTTCCCGATGGGGTAAAACTTTCCGAGCAATCACATCCATAGGAAATGCAACTTCCTCTTTATTCGGCAAAGGATACACGCTTCGAATATAATGCCCTCCAACATTCCACGGTGTAATGAGGGCTACAATGCTCATACCCATGACCTCCACTCGCCTTTATCGCAGCAATTGCATGTTTACATGGAAATAGATGTACCTGAAATTGCTTACATGTACATGTGCTCTTTCCCAGGTCCACAATGTGGCATGTCACACCATCACGAACATCATACACAGGTGATGCAATTTCCTTAACTTCTATACCCAAAGAAGCATTGTATTTTTCCAACATTAACTTTTCCATTTCTGGAGGTAGGGGAGTCTTACATTTCATGGCTTCAGCATGTCTCTTAGCAAACCAATCTTGCATTATCTCACGAATGCGTTCGAGCATACCAAGCACACATAATTCTCGAGCTTTGAGGAGCACACTCGTTAAATGACTCAAGATCTTGTTTGACGTCATGATATTGTACCTCATACCCGGAAAGTGTGCCCTTGCCCAATGGCAAAAAGATTCTTTATCCAAATATTGTCTAATTGTTTTCTTCTTTTTCCCTTACTCGCTTCCACCCCCGTTTTGCTACATAATGCATTAAACAACGCTTCAAATTCATGTAAAGTATACGCTTCTCAGTGGATGTGAACAAGCGTCCGATATCAAATCGTGGAAATTTAGTGTTCAAATTCCTTCTCGTGAAATATACAATATCCATGATGAGCATTACGAAACACTTTCTTCACTCCGTGCTTTATGCTATCAAGACGATCGTAAACTATAACAAGCTCATTTGTGTCCCCGGTGATTGATTTCAACTGCTCAAAAAACCAACTCCATGATCGATTATTTTCGGAATCGACAACTCCCCACGCAATAGGATATATTTGAGAATTTGCATCTTCACATGTCGCCGTAAGTAATACACCTTTGTAGGCCGAGCTCAAATGTGTTCCATCCACAACAACAACACGACGCAACAAAGAGGACTGAAATGCTTTTTTAGTCCGTCCAAGGCAAATAAACAAGTATTTGAATTCATCTTTTCTATCGGTGAAAATCTCTCGTCACAGCTTTCAGATTTCGCAACTCCAACATATGACAATACTTGGGCAATTGGCCATAACTATCACCGGCTTTCCTACTACCATTTCCACCGCAAAGTTTTTAGCCATCCATGCCTTAGTATAGCTTACGGTATATCCAAACTCTCTCGCGAAAATCATTAATTACATCCTTTGGTAGATAAGCACGGTTCGGATCCGTAAACCTAGCAAAGATACTCCATTGCTATGAATGTGTAGGATGCATTATTGTGGTCTTTGTTGCGAACGGTGAGAGAACAAGTATGCACCTTCTTGTAAACTCGAACTTCAAACTTATCCGCACCTTCCCCTATCCGTGTTGCTCGCACACGCCATTTGCATTGACCATCTTTACAAGCCACGACATAAATGCTTCGGGTTGATTTTACCGTTGTGAATTCAAAGTGATGTCTCACGGCCAACATCTCTAACTTCTGTATGAATAGCTCTTTTGATTCAAAAATGTCATGCTCATGAATATCTTCACTTTCGGAATCCTCGCCGGTGGTACAATACTACCAAGATCACTCACATTCAAGATGACAGAACGTAATTTTGATTTGGTGTACTCAATTCCACACCATCATTTTCCTCTACACCATTCACGTTGTGTGTTTCGTTTCTTCATTACTCAACCTTTCAACATTGATATTATGTCCGTCGAATGCTTCCAAACTCACATCACCAAACCTCCATCCGAGCCCAAGGAAGACAATAACGGATCCACACTCTTATAAATATCATCACTCCCAACTTCCATACCGACATCATCATTCATAAATTGAATTGCGAGAGATAAATCATCACTGATATCTTCTTCAAGGTTGTCAACATTCTTCACACCGCTCGAAATAGGCGTATCCTTATTCATCATTTCATTACTGACGGCCTTAGACGAAAAAACATCATTTCCCCTATTCTCTCCAAACCCATGTCCCCACAATTGTTGCCACAAGCACGTGTTTCTTCATTTCTATTATCTTTATCAATGAGGCTAATACCAACGAATGTTCTTTCACAAAAAGAGACTAACCACTTCACACTGTTATCAGAATCAATTACCATCGGTGGTGCACTTGGAAAGTTTGACATTACCGGGACAATACATTGCATCTCCAATTCTTTCACCGTTGTATCGATCTCCAACTCTTGCACCACCTTATCGTAAAATTCTACAAATGATGTGTTCTTGTGAATCATGATTGCCCTCGTTTTTTTCTTTCCTTTCCCCACATACTTCCATTCCCATTTACCATCAACGTTCTCTACGAACTCAACAGACAACAAATATGTATCCATACAACATCCATTACACAAACGGACCACAATCTCCACTCCAAACAACCTCCAAACAACCTAATAATCAAAACAAACAAATAACCTCCAATCATTTCTTTTAGTTCCAATCATAATGGGGAAATTTGTTCAATTAGTAAGGAGAGAAACAAGCTTAAGGTCGTTTAAACACTTACTTTATAATGACCGGTGAGGAGAGAAACCGGATTGGAATTGCGACTTTATGCTCCAATAATACGCATTCTACACACAAATTACTTACCCATTAAAATCAAATCAAATCAATTCAAAAACACAGAGGATCGAAACGCATATAATCAGAAACACAAATCAAATTAAATCAATTCAATAATGTTGAATCAAGCATGCGTTTGACTAACCGGAGGATGCGTTATACAACTGAAAAAAAAGGAAGAAGAAATAGACAGATAAATCGCACTCACACCATCATTCCACACCGGAGGACGGGGAAATCGGGGGAAATTGGGGAAAACAGAAAGGGAAAATTGACTAACCGGAGGATAGACGGATAAACAAACGAAAAGGAAATTGGGGAAATCGCGAATCGTAGGCAAAATTGACTAACCGGAGGATGTCCGTAGATGAAACGAGAGGAACGATGGTCGGCCGGGAAAGAATTCCGGTAGAAGATGGAGAATGATGTGCTTCACTTTCAGAGTTCTTCACTTTCCCGTCGATAGCCAAATGAGAAGAAAGAAAGGGATATGGGGATGGGGATATAATCATTTAAAATTAAAAGAACTAATGAAAAAAAAAAAAAAAAAAAAACTTAGTTGGATTTATTAAAAAATAATATAATAATAATAAATAAAAAGAGGACTAACGGGAAAATGGATGTCCTTATAACGGTTTGAGGGGCGTAAGAGAGACTACACATTGCCTTCAAGGAAACTTCAATAAAACCCTTTTAAATGATTAAAAAATAGAAAGACCCTTTTAAATAATTTGACCCTTTGACAATCCCTCTTAAATGAATGCCCCTTAATTTTATCCTCTTCTTCTCTCTTCCTCGCCTCTGCCTCGCTTCTTCGCCATGAAATTTCCAGAATCCACAAATCTATCCAATTGTTTTCTCTGTAACTGATTGATTCCTCAAACAATGGATTTTTGGCAAAAAGCTCGAAGTTGCACTGAGGAAGCAGCCAAACGTTCACAGGAGATGACCAGTGGAATTGACACATCGAAGTCGTTTTGGAAGCATCTAAGCGTTCTAAACAGATTGCCGCTGAGGCTTCGAAGATGTCGAAGGAGATTGCTGCTGAAGCATTTAAGCGCGATGATCAAATCAAGGTCCAGCTTCCTCCTGTTGCTTCTGTGATTTCCAATCTCGTTGTGTCTAATTCACGTTCGGTGCCTGTGGTTGTGTCTGAGGCTGAGTTGAAGAGGTTTTGGATTACTGATGAGTTGAGAGAGTTTGTTAAGGGAATTACTCAAGGTACATTTCAAGATTTTCCGCTTGAAGGTGAGGTTTCTAATTTTTTTTTTCCAGTAATGCCGATGATTATGATAATGCGGCTCATTCAATTTGTCAATTTTTTTGTGAATCCAATTCATTGCACAAAACTGAATAGGAGTTGTAGGTTTTGATTTGACATAGAAATGAAAAAGAAAAAAAGATTGGTAAGCTTGAAGGTGAGGTTTCTAATTTCTGTTTTCATGGATGCTGGTTATGATAATGTGGCTCAATGTTCACATTGTTGTATTAGATATTTGATTTGTCAATTTTTGTTAATCCAATTCAATGCGTAAAGCTGAATAGGAAAATGTAGGATTGATTTGACACAAAAATGAAAATGCAAAAACGGACTAGTATGCTGGAATTACAGCTCCTCGTAAATCAACACAGCCCTTAGCTTGAATTAGGTTGATTATATTGAAGTATCAGTTAGAAGTTCAAGGTGGTTTCTTATCAAATATTTTTGTTTCAATGATGTAGGTAACAGTGATCTGCATCTGGATTGGCCTACTCGATTTGAAATATGCATTGGAGTAGCAAGGGGTCTTGCCTATCTGCATGATGAATCTCGATTATGGGTCATGCATCGAGACGTGAAGGTCAGTAATATACTTCTTGACTCTGTTCTTTCACCCAAAATTTCGGACTTCGGCAAAACTTTATGATGATAAGAAGACCCATGTTCTATTTTGCTTGCTGGTCCAAGTGTTTCCTTTGACCCCATTTATGGACCCACTGTATGCTTCATCAATCTCATTTCTGTTTTTTCCTATTTTATATGATGATCCGTATTTGGGTATATTCAAAGATCTAGATTTTAGAAATTTTCTCTATGGAATATGGCTTGTTTTCTTAATTTTATGTGTGTTAAGCATGATTTTGCCGTATGTGTTTGTTTATTTTAAGTCCTATGATTCAATGGCCTGAGGTGGAGGCGGTGGATGAGCTGGGAGGAGCAAGAGCAGGATTGAATATTACCATTTGAAAGGATTTTATGAACAATAAATTACTTTCTTTGTGGATGTTAACAGCACTTCAAACTGAAGCAGAGGTACAAGAGTTTCATGTCTGTGTTTCAATTTTTAACACCCTCTTATTACCAGCAAATTTACTTTGTTATGGTTAATATGCTTATTTGATATACGTATCTTCCTTGCGGAACCGTATTAACATGCTTATTAAATGGATTTTATCAATAAACTTTTGTAATAATGTTAATCATGAGCCTTTGCTTGTCGTTAGTGTGCAATCGTAATATTTATAGTCAGCTATAACCGTGACAAGGGTTTTGATGCAACAATCTTGTGATTGTAGTTGATGTCCTCAAAACAATTATGGTTGACAAGCTCCCTAGTGACCTCGAAGGCATGGAAGCGTCGATTCAGGATGGAATAAGGTAGTCCTGTTGATAGTGGAAATAAGGTAAAGATATTTAAAGATATTGAGAAGAAGAACTTGAGAGGAAATGTGAGAAGAAGAAGATAAGAGAAAAATGTAACTCTTGTTATTAAACATAACCTCTTAAGGTTAGTATATATAGGAGAATACAAAAGTGCTAAGCATGCAAAAAAGTAAAAGCATAAAGCATAAAGTAATTACATTAACTACCTAGATACCTTTTAGGGTGGTTACATTGATAAGAAGAAAAGTAAAACGGTTCAAATTGCCTATTTTGTACAACGATTTAATAATACTAGATACTAAGTATAGCTTTAATTACTAAGTATCATAACTATTATCGGTTTATATACATTCAAGCAGGGGTAACTAACCCTGCTGATCCTGCTGAGTTCTAACAAAGTCAGCTGATGTATAATAATGTTTCAATACTCCTCCTCAAGCTGATAGGTAGATGTCCAACAGTCCCAACTTGTCCACACAGTTTTGGAAATTAGTTTTAGGAAGCCCTTTGGTGAAGATATCAGCTACCTGAAGCTTGGACTTGACATGAGATAGATTAATGCTTCCATTAGTGACTTTTTCCTTAATGAAATGTCTATCAACTTCAATGTGTTTAGTCCTATCATGTTGAACAGGATTTTTGGATATATCAATAGCAACCTTACTATCACTATATAAACACATAGGTTTGGATATATGAATTCTCAGTTCTGCCATGATTTTTTGGATCCACAATAGCTCACAGATACCTAAGGCAACAGCTCTGAATTCTTCTTCTGCTGTACTTCTGGCCACTACTGGTTGTTTCTTGCTTCTCCAAGAAACAAGGTTTCCAAATATAAAGATGCACCACCCTGAGGTTAATTTTCCTTCCACTTTATCCCCTGCCCAGTCAGCATCAACATACCCTTCAATTTTTGTGTTTCCTTGAGCTTTAAACAGGATACCCTTCCCTGGACATCCTTTCAGAAACCTTAGGAGTCTTAATGCAGCATTATAGTGGATTACCTTAGGTGAGTGCATGAACTGACTCAGTTGTCTCACAACAAATGAGATGTCTGGCCTTGTGTGTGAGAGGTAGATTAGTCTTCCTACAAGCCTCTGATAGTGTTCAAGATCATAGTCTCCACCATCATCATCTTTTCCAAACTTGATAGCACAATCAACTGGGGTATCAGCAGGTTTACACCCCAAGAACCCATAGTCAGAGAGCAAATCCGGGGTATACTTCCTCTGAGTGAGCAGAATACCACTTGAAGATCTAGCAACTTCTATGCCTAAAAAGTATTTGAGAGGTCCAAGGCCTTTTACATCAAATTGCTGGTGTAAGAAGGTTTTGAGTTTAGCAATTTCTGAGTCTGAACTTCCAGTGATAAAAATATCATCTACATACACTATCAAGATGATGAGGTCCCCTGTTTCTGAATGTTGATAGAACATAGTGTGGTCTCCATGTCCCTGTATATACTTGGCAAGTTTCATAGCTTGAGTGAACCTGCTAAACCATGCCCTAGGTGACTGTTTTAGTCCATAAATGGATTTATTAAGTTTTATGACATGGTTGGGTGTTGATACAAATCCAGGAGGGTGCTGCATGTACACCTCCTCTTGTAGTTCCCCATTCAGAAAGGCATTCTTTATGTCAAGCTGATGGAGAGGCCAATTCTTTGTTGCTGCAATTGATATAATAATTCTGACTGAGTTGAGCTTTGCTACAGGGGCAAAAGTCTCATTATAGTCAATCCCCAAAGATTGTGTAAATCCCTTAGCCACAAATGTGGCTTTGTACCTGTTTATAGTTCCATTTGGATTGTGTTTAATGTTAAACAACCACCTACACCCTACAGGTTTGACCCCTTTAAGTGTAGGTATGTCATCCCAGGTGTGATTCTTTTCCAATGCATCCAATTCTTCCAAGACAGCCTTCTTCCATTGTGGGTGATTTAGGGCCTGATAGATGGTGTTTGGAGTTTGAGAAGCATCTAAGTTGGCTAAAAAAGTCCTATGTTTGCTAGACACTTTACCATATAACACATACCTATTAATAGGATGTTTAGTACATTCTCTAGTACTTTTCCTCAAGGCATTGGGTAAATCTGAAGTAGGTTCAAGATCAAGGTCAGGTTGCTCATAGATAAGTTCAGATTCAATAGGAGGAACAGGGGTATGAGGAAGAGACTGACTGGTTTTCTTTTGTCTAGTATAGATTATGGGAGTAGGACTTGGGGAGTTGGTAGGCACCTCCTCAGCAAGAGTGTGGATAGGAGAATGTGAGGAGGAGTATTCAGATATGGTGATAGATGAGGGATTGCGATTAGGCATGGGCAGAGTAGTAGCGTCATACAGAAACAAGTATTGATCATCATTGTTGTCAGGTTTTGTGTGGTAAACAGGTTGATCTTCAAAGAAGGTAACATCACTAGACACATAAAATTTTTGAGTGTTTGGGTCAAAGCATTTGTACCCCTTTTGAGTAGCAGAATAACCAACAAATATAGTTTTTATAGCTCTAGGATCCAGTTTGGTTTTAGTGGGGGCATGGTTATGTACAAAGGCTGTACATCAAAAGATTTTCAGAGGTAAGGTGGATACAAGTTTTGAGTTAGGGAATACGGAGTTTAGAGCATCAATGGGGGCACTGAATTTCAGTATTCTGGATGGCATCCGGTTGATTAAAAAAGTGGCTGTCAGAACAGCCTCATTCCAGTAGTAGTTAGGGACATTATAGGTATAAAGCAGGGTTCTAGCAACTTCCAAAAGATGGCGGTTTTTCCTTTCTTCTACCCCATTTTGTTGGGGTGTGTTGGTGTAGGAAGTTTGGTGGATTATACCTTTTTTGGTGACAAAGGGATTAAGGCAGGAGTTTAGGTATTCAGTTCCATTGTCAGATCTGAGGAATTGTATTTTAGTCTGGAATTGAGTTTCTATCATGTTATAGAAATTTTCAAACAGATTAGGAACTTCTGATTTATGTTTCATAAAGTAGACCTAGGTGAGTCTAGTGTGATCATCAATGAATGAGATAAACCAGGGTTTGTGAATAATGTTGGATGTTCTGGATGGTCCCTAGACATCAGAGTGAATAAGCATAAAAGGCTTGGATGCCTTATAAGAGACAGGTTTAAAGATAGTTCTAGTTTGTTTGCCCAAGATACAATTTGCACATTTCAAACTTTCAATACAAACATCAGAAAACAAGGAAGGATACATCCTTTTTAGGTAGGGAAAATTAGGATGTCCTAATCTAAAATCTAACAACATTATCCTATTACATTTAGAGTTCAAGCAAACATTAAGACCACTTGCATTCTTAGGATAGCTGCTATGGATGAGATACAGACCCTCAGATTTCCTAGCACTGCCAATCTTCATGTGTGACCCCAGATCCTGAAACTCATAATGAGTTGAATAAAAGTTAGCAACACATTTCCTATCATTGCAGAACTGGCTGACAGAGAATAGGTTACAATCAAGTTTTGGAACATAAAGAACAGAGTTTAGGGTGAGGTTTGGTAGGATTCTAACTGACCCTAAACCAACCACTTTGGAAGAAGAACCATCTGCAATAGTAACATAGTGATCATTATTACTATTAGTGAAAGAATGGAAAAGAGAGAGATCACCTGTCATGTGACATGATGCCCCTGAGTCTACAATCCAAGACTGATTGCCATGAGCAGTTGCCCCTACAGTTGATTCAGAAACAGGTGGAATTCGTTTGTCAAACATTAAAGACAGAGTTTCCATCTGCTCCTTTGTGAACCCCAGGGATTGTTCTGTAGCATTGTATGCCCTTTTTTGATCACTTCCACTTCCTTCAGCCCGGTTCTTCATACGATGAGGGGGTTTTCCATGGAGATTCCAGCACTTCTCCTTGAGATGACCCATTTTTTTGCAACAGTCACAAAGTAGGTTGGCCCATTGTTCACTCTTCTTGTTATTGCCTCTGTTATACCCAACATTTGCTGCATCAGATTCAGCAACTTTGAGTGCGGAGTGGTTTCCACCTGGAGTTGGCAATATACCATTGCTTACACCCATAACTCCCCTTCTACTTTCCTCCTTTCTCACAGCAGAAAAGGAATCCTGAATTGAGGGAAATGGAGTTTGAGCCAGAATCCTTTCTCTTGCAGCATTATAGTTGGGATTTAGACCGTACCAGAAGTCAAAGACCCTTTCTTCTTCAACAAGCTTTGCATAGATATCACTATCCTCAGTACATTTCCACTGCCTTATTGTAAGTTGGTCACATTCCTGCCATAGCTTGTTGAGGGTGTTGAAGTATTGGGTGACATTAAGTGCACCCTGTTTGGTTTCCTTTAAAAAGGTTCTCAGACCAAAAACAGTAGCATAATTGCCTTGGTCAGAATAGTTTTTAGCTATCTTATCCCAGATAGCCTTTGCATAAGTAGTAAAGAGATGAACTTGACTGATATCATCAATCATAGAGTTGATGAGCCAAGATACAACTATAGCATTTTCTGTCTCCCAGACAGCATATTCATGAGATTCTTTATTGGTTGGGGGTTTAATGGTTCTAGTTAGGTAACCAAGTTTTCCTCTTCCAGTGACATAGACACGCACAGATTGTGCCCACTGGACATAATTAGGTCCATAGAGTTTCTTTGATGTGATTTGGAGAGATGGATTATCAACCCCATTTACACTGAGAGAGATAGCAGAAGGAGTGGGAGTAGGAATTCCAGAAACAGTCATTTTGAAAACTGGAAAAGATGAGAGGAAGAAAGAATGTTTTTAGGGCTGGATCGTTTTTTTTTCCTCTGAAAAATCAGTGCTCCGATACCATAAAGATATTTAAAGATATTGAGAAGAACTTGAGAGGAAAGGTGAGAAGAAGAAGATAAGAGAAAAATGTAACTCTTGTTATTAAACATAACCTCTTAAGGTTAGTATATATAGGAGAATACAAAAGTGCTAAGCATGCAAAAAAGTAAAAGCATAAAGCATAAAGTAACTACATTAACTACCTAGATACCTTTTAGGGTGGTTACATTGATAAGAAGAAAAGTAAAACGGTTCAGCTGTCTATTTTGTACAACATATTTAATAATACTAGATACTAAGTATAGCTTTAATTACTAAGTATCATAACTATTATCGGTTTATATACATTCAGCAGGGTAACTAACCCTGCTGACCCTGCTGAGTTCTAACAAAGTCAGCTGATGTATAATAATGTTTCAATATAGGGGATACCGCTAACGGCAATTTATAAATTTCGTACTATTTTGTCTATCTGTTTTACTAGAAAACGGTATAATTGGAAGTAAGCATAGTATTCCAATATAATTCATCATGTTTTGATTCTGGTTTCTTGAATCTATTGGTTTAAGTTTGACTATTTTATTTTAGTGTTAATCTTATCTAGACTTCAGCTTAGTTTGTACTTGTTAACGCTTTATCAATGTCAATATTAATTTTGTAGGAGTGAACTTCAGTGAAACACTAATAACACAAGGACGCTCATCAGTTGGTGTTCGGAACCGTTCACCACAAATAAGCTTTGAGGCTGAAAATGTAGGCAGTTTGGGGTGCATGGCATATCGGCAAGCTTCAAGTCTCTGTTATTTGTGTTACTGTGTTTGATTTTAATGCATTAACTTGTTTTCCGTTCATTTGCAGACCTGGTTGCCTCTAAATTATCATGGGATAAGAAGTGATACTTCTGTAAATGTTTACAAGACATGGTCAGTCATGATGACTCTCCTTTACAATTTTCAATGAGCCGGTTAGTGCTGTTAATTTTGGTTTTTGCCACAATAATAGCCAGAACATTCTTTGCTTAAACATCTGTTTGTTCTTTAACGGAATTTCTTACTTTATTTTTATAACAAACAGAAGAGGTAACTTGTTTATGGTATTTGATTGTTTGGAAGAATTCTTTTTGCTATTTGGTAGCTGGAGATAATATTTCATCAAGTGCCACAAGAATTGATGCATATGATCCTGGCTAAAGTGTTCATTCAAATCTTTCTTGACCCAGTCCTATTTCTGCTTTTCTCCTTGGAGCTATTTATTTATTTATCATTTCTACTTGTGTTCCTCATTAGTGGTTCAAAGGTGGTGTCACAAACATTTTCTACAACTGTTTGGATATAAACATTGATTATGGAAACGGTGATAAGATTGCACTCTATTTGGAAGGAAATGAACTTGTTTTTTATGGCTCCTTAACTGTTTGGATAGGTTGTGTTTTTTTCTCTTGATTTCTATTTCTCTTTTTCTTCTTGGGTACAAAATGGTTGATTACATTTCAATAAAAAAAAATGGTTGATTCTCCTGAATCTTTTTTCTGTTTGTTGTAGTTCAAAGGTGTGAAGGTGGAGATGTTTTACATTAGCAGGCCCTAATGATGGGAATCTACTGACCCTTATATACAAGGGTAAGTTTAATTGGTAGACAATTTGCTTGAATCTGTGATTTTCTGTTTACTTTTTGCTATGATTAATGATAATGTCAAAAACCGGATTTCGTAATATTACTTACTAATTGACATATTCTTTGTTATACTTTATTTTAAGTTTCACATTTTATGAGCTTTATCACATTTGGACTCAGTAGTAAGCCATTTCAGAGAAGTTTTTTATATTGAAATATGCAATTTGTAGCTAGATAATGCTTTGACGGTATTTTTGAACCATTTTAAATTTGATATATTATGCCTCATTGCATAGTCTGTTTCCTGCCTCGTACAGTGTCGTTTCAAGCATGCTCTGCTAAAAGCTATGAAAACATGGTAATGTTCAAACTGACAACGATAAGCACTCAAAGTTCAGCCGGAAAATGTTATTTCAATAGGGAAGGTACTTGTGAAATTTTGTATTTCGTTGGTATATAATTAATAGAAGTTCTACCTTCTATTGGTAAAAAGGACAAAGAAATTTGTTTTTGGGATGGGCAAGGGATGGGATTTGGAGTTTTGGAAGAAGAGAAATGTAGAACTTATTCTTTTGATGAAATATGTATCATGGCCACGTAAAGCTGTTCATTTCCTTCTCTTCATGCTGCATTTGCTTACCTCCTGTGATTTCGTTGTTTCTCCTTTGTTTTTCCCTTGCTGTGATTTCGTTACCGGTGAACTGTACAGTGTTGCAAGCAGCCCGACAGATCCTACCTTAGTGGCTACAGGGGTGGAGATGACAAAGGATTCCTGTGGAGTGTTAGTCAAAGAGATTGGGCTTTCGAGTTACAAGGCATGCTACTTGCTAAAGAATCGGCTTTGATTTTCAGTAGTTATCCACCAGATATTTAGGTAAACTTGCATTGCAGTATGTAGGAAGTCAACCTAGTTGGCGTACATCAAGGGATACTTTCCTACAATATTTAATATAATAGGACTGATAGTTGGGATATTTTTCCAGGCAAATATACGGTGTAATTATCTTCCTAAGATAGTGAAAACAGCTGCTAGAAATTTGGCTAAAATTCAGGAATTATTCATTGTATATATTTGACCATTTTGGTATCTTATTTGGTAAGGAAATTTTTTCCTCATTTCTTGGTGTTTTGCTTCACAGCTAATATTGTTTCATGCTTTTTTAGGTCACATGGATTCTGTTTCTAGTGTGGGCTTTAGCACTGATAGTCAGTTGCTTGCATCTGGAAGCCTTGATGGACTAGTGAAACTATGGGAAGAATCAACAAAAAGTTTAAAGTACAACATAGATGGTCTTGCTGGGAGCATTGAGGTGAATCTTTGACATTGTGTTGGATTTGAATATATGGATTATATTTGAGATTGTCCGACACGTTATTATTATTCAGTGGGTCAGGTGGCACCCAAAATGGAACTTGATCTTGGCTAGTTCGGAGGACTGCAGTGCTTGGATGTGGAATGCTGACAAGGGTGCTTATCCTAACATGTTTCAAGGTCATTCCAATAGTGTCACATGTGGCGACCTCACTCCAGATGGTAAACTCTGTTTCTCTTTACTTCTCATTTTTCATGCTAAGGCGCTCCCCGATTGAAAAGTGAGACAAAAAAGCTTCATGAGGTCAGTGTCTCCTTATTTTTAGGGTAGTGCCTCCTTTTTTATGGTAGTGCCTCCTTTTTTTACGTATTCTGTAGGCTCGTCTATTTCGAGTGATATTGATGTCTTTATACTAATTTTCAAGTTGGATCTGTTACTGCAGTATGCTTCACATGTTTCTTGATAAGATGCTTTATGGTATGTCATAATGATTCACCTCGGATTTTGTGTGCTTATTCACCCAAGTTCGAATCAATATGTTAAAAATATACAGTCATGAAGTTGTAAGCTGTGAACTGTTTTAGAAGATAGCCATTCTAATTACTACGTGTAGTTTTCAAAAAAAAAAAAAAAAAAAAATAAAAAAAAAATTAAAATAAAATAAAATAAATATATATATATATATATATATATATATATATATATATATATATATATATATATATATATATATATATATAAAATTACTACGTGCAGTATTCGTGAAGCTTGTGTAAAAATCATTACATTTTTAATATGTTACATGATTGCTGAAATCTATGTTGTTAAAGTTATAGACTTTCCCTGTTAACTTGGTGTATACCTGTGATCTATTTTATCCGTTTAGATTTAATTTAATGGTTTCGTTTACAAATGAACCGAAATGGAGATTAAATTTTTGTCAGCCTTGTGTCATTGAACAAAATAGAATTAGGAAACACCGAGGTGAATTTAGCGACAGTGATTCCACCAGGTACGACGGAGATCCGGTTCAGAAGAGGAGGGGTGAAACGAAACAAAGAGGAGGGGAGGCGATAACCGGGCGGTGGGGAAGAGGACGGAAAAGCTTTGCTACCCTTATTCTTATTAGTCAATTTCGCTTGTGTTCTGAAGAAACTTTTGCCTTCATATTTGTCAATTAATTTGTGAGACTATCCTGCTTCAAATTTGTCACCAACTTGAAAGTAAAATGCAGAAAAAAAAAGAAGAAACAAGGGAGATTGGGAAGGGGAGAAAGAAAGAGTTATAGAGGAAACATAATACAGAGGGGAGAAAGAAAGAGTTATAGAGGAAACAGAAGACAGAAGACAGAAGAAATAGAGAGGGTAATTTAGCAGATTTCTATTCCATATCCTCTGGTTTCTTCCAATTACACCTTATACCTCCCCAAGGTGCCAACTTGCATGCACAACAAACAACTACAACGGCCTAATGCCATTTCACAAAATAGACTAACAACTTATGACATCAGTAGCAGAAAACATAAAATTACAAGAATAGAAAATGAACTGAATCAGACTCGGCCCGGTAACTAATTTTCCAACTCGATTCATGACAAACCCCTTCCCTTAAAAGCAACCTTGGTGTCCTCAAGGTTTGAGAAACTCTAGAAACCGCTTCCTAATAAACGTGAAATCTTCCCATGTTGCTTGCTCCACATCCAGGTTCACCCATTTAATGAACCACTGCACAACAGGGGCATTGTGTCTCTTGATAGTTCTGATGGAGAGCCTCTCTTCTTGGTAAAGGACCAGTTGTCCATCTGGGGACTTGATAGGGGGTAAGGAGGCGGCAGGGGGTGCATTCCCTGTAAATTTCTTCAACATAGATATGTGAAAAACTGGATGGACTTGAGCATTGGCTGGTAGGATGAGTTTGTAAGCCACTGCACTGATCTTTCTCTCTATGACATATGGACCAAAGTACCTTGCTGATAACATCACATTCCTTTTAACTGCTAGTGAGGATTGTCTGTAGGGCTGCAACTTGATGAGTACCAAATCCCCCACCTGATATTCTTTGTCAATCCTTTTCTTATCTCCATTTACCTTCATTCTAGCCTGAGCTTGGTCTAATTGGTCCTTTAATTCCCTAGTGATAGCTTGTGTCTGCCTGAGAAAGGCATCTTGATACTGGGGTAGATGGAGAGAAGCTTCCAAGTGGTAGTGATGTTGGGGACTGACCATACAATGCTTCAAATGGAGTCCTACCCATGGCAGTATGATAGTTACTGTTGTACCAATATTCTGCCAAATGGTGCCATGTCTTCCACTGTAAAGGTCTGTGAAAAGCCATACACCTTAGATACATCTCCAAACACTGGTTCACCCTTTTTGTCTGCCCATCAGTTTGGGGATGGTAGGCCGAACTCATGTTGAGGGTTACCCCTACCTTCTGTAACAATTTGGACCAAGATTCCGCAGTAAAGACCTTGTCCCTATCAGAAATGATTGTCTTTGGGAGCCCATGTAATTTGTACACCGGCATAACAAACTCAGTAGCCATTATTTCAGCAGAATATGCCTTGACCAAAGGTATAAAGTGTGCAAATTCGGTGAATCTATCCACTACTACCATAATAACTTCCTTACCTTCAGATTTGGGTAAACCTTCCACAAAATCCATGCCAATGCTTTCCCAGGATTGCTCAGGTATGGGTAAAGGTTGTAACAGTCCTGCTGGATGTTGGTAGCCATCTTTGCACTGCTGACATGTTAGAAATTCCTTGATAAGAGCCTCTATATCTCTTTCATGCATGGCCAATAAAATATAGCTGCCACTCTTTTGAGACATGCTTGAATCCATGAGTGTCCTCCTATGGGTGACTGATGAAGCTGCTGTAAAATGGATTTCCTCAAGTCCCCGGTTGCCCCAACATAAATCCTCTCATTGTATTTAAGTATTCCCAGAAATAGAGAGAAACCGGCAGGGGCATTAGCATCCAGTGTCAGCTTTTGTATGTGATATGTTGCTATTTGATCACCTTCATAGCTGTCAAGAACTCCCTGCAACCAATTTGGAACTACAAAAGTCACAGCCATAAATGTTCCTTCTTCCATAACTGACTGATCCATACTAACATGGGGTTGTCTTGATAATGCATCTGCCACCACATTATCTCTGCCCTTTTTGTATTCTATCTTGAAGTCCAATCCCATTAACTTGGATATCCCTTTTTGTTGTAATGAGGTAGTAGCTTTCTAATCCAACAAGAATTTGAGACTTTGTTGATCTGTTTTGATGATGAATCGGCCCCCTTGTATGTAGTGCCTCTATTTAGTGACTGCCATGATAACTGCAATCAGCTCCTTCTCATATGTTGATAGCCCTAGCTCCCTAGTCTTGAGGCCTTACTTAAATAAGAAATTGGTTTCCCTTTTTGCTGTAGTACCGCTCCAACTCCAGTCAAGCATGCATCAGTTTCAATACAAAATGGGACAGAGAAATCAGGTAAGGCTAACGCTGGGGCCTCACACATGGCATTCTTAAGAGCTATAAATGCTTTATCAGATTCTTCTGACAACAAGAATCCCTCCTTTTTGAGCAGGTTTGTGAGTGGCCTGGAAATGCTTCCATACCCCTTCACAAACCTCCTATAGAACCCAGTAAGCCCAAGAAAACCCCTTAATTCAGTCACACTGTTAGGTCTGGGCCATTTTTGGACAACTTCAATCTTCTCAGGGTCAGCCTGCACTCCCCCATTCTGAATAATATGCCCCAAATACTCAATCCGGTTCTGCCCAAAAGAACATTTGCTCATCTTGCATAGAATTTATGCTCCTTTAACACTTGGAATACTTCTGTAACATGCTTGATGTGAGACTCTAGATCAGGACTGTAAATCAATATGTCATAAAAAAAAACCAAGACTGATTTTCTAAGGAGCCTCTTCAGGATGCCATTCATACACTTTTGAAAAGTTGCCGGTGCATTAGTTAGTCCGAATGACATCACCTTGAACTCATAATGCCCTTGGTGAGTTACAAATGCAGTTTTACCAATATTTTGCTCCTTCATTCTAATCTGGTGGAATCTAGACCTTAGATCAATCTTAGTGAACCACTTAGCCTGCCCCAATTCATCTAACAGTTAATCTATAATTGGAATAGGGAAGCTATCCTTGATAGTTTACTAATTTAGTTTCCTATAATCCACACAAAGTCTCTAACCCCCATCTTTCTTCCTAACCAACAACATCGGGGAAGCAAATGGACTGTTACTATTTTGTTTGATGCCTTATTCTCTTGGTTGTTGCAAAATTGTTGAGTCTGACTTACAGGGCTCGGTACGATGTAATCGTCCCGTACATAAATAGTTGGGTCTGACTTGCAGACTTTTTTTTTATTTTTTTAGGCTCAGGGAGACTTAATTTTTTTAGTCTGACTTGCAGACTTGATAAATTTGACCGAGTCCGATCTGTGGAGCTCAGTTGGTCTATACTGTGCGGACCTAATAATTATTGCTGAGTCTGACGTGCAGATCTCAAGTTTCTGTCCGTCCTGTGAACTTAATGGGTTTGTCCTTTGCAAACTTACCGAGTCTGACTTGCGGAGCTCACTTTGTCAACCTTGCTGACTTATATTTTTTGCTGAGTCCGTCCTGCGGAGCTCAGTTTGTCAGCCCTGCAGACTTATATTTTTTGTTGATGCCGACCGGCGGAGCTCAGTATGTCAGTCCAGCTGACTTTTGTATTTGCTGAGTTTGACCAGCGGAGCTCAGTTTGCCAGTCCTGCTATTTTATTAATATTCATTCTACATTTTTTTTGTTGAGTCCGACCTGCGGAGCTCAGTTTGTCTGCCCTGCTGACTTATATTTTTTGCTGAGTCCGACCCGCGGAGCTCAGTTTGTCAGTCCTGCTAACTTATATATTTTGGTGAGTCCGACTAGTGGAGCTCAGTTTGTCAGTCCTGCTGACTTATATATTTTATTAATATACATTCTTTATTCTTTTTTTGCGAGTTTGACCCGCGGAGCTCAGTTTGTCAGCCCCGCTGACTTATATTTTTTTGCTGAGTCCGACCTGCGGAGCTCAATTTGTCAGCCCTGCTGACTTATATTTATTGCTGGCTTCAACCTACGGAGCTCAGTATGTCAGTCTTGCATACTTAATTTTTTGGAGTCTGCTTATGTAGACTTAATTTCATGGGGTCTGCTCAGGCAGACTGAATTTTTTGGAGTCTGACCGGCAAACTTGATTATTTGTGGTCTGCTCAGGCAGACTTAATTTCTTGGGGTCTGCTGAGGCAGACTTAATTTTTTGGAGTCTGACATGCACACTTGATTATTTGGGGTCTGCTCAGGAAGACTTTATTTCTTGGGGTCTGCTCAGGCAGACTTAAATTTTTTGGAGTCTGACCTGCATACTGGATTATTTTGGGCTACTCAGGTAGACTTAATTTCTTGGGTCTGCTCAGGAAGACTTAATTTTTTGAGTTCTTGGTGGGGTATCTTGCCCCTCAGTATGCTATGCATTAACTAACAAAATTTGGATGGCATACTTAGCTTTTTGTATGATTTTTTATTTGAGTGCATCCTGCAAAGGTCACATAGTGAGTTTGACCTGCAGACTTGTGAATTTTGTTAAGTCCGTCTGCGCGCAAATCGGTTGTGTGTCGTACAGACTTAATGAATAGACTGAGTCCGATCTGCGGAGCTCAGTTGTCTGTCTTGCAGACTTAAAACCTTTATCTTAAGCCGTTACATATTGTATACAATAAAAAAAGAAATATTGTATTGAAATATTACCGCTAAATTAAAATAATTTATTGAATTCTGGAGCCTGTCCCGGATGTAAAGCTTGCAGGGATTGTTTGAATGCCAGCTTTGTGAAATGGTCCTGCCATTTGAATCTGCCAGTTGATATGCATAATTGCCTTGCAATTTTACCGCTTTATAGAGGTGTCGTGTGGACCTCGGGTTGTTTGGGCTATAGCTATATGCATCCTTGCCTTGCAATTTTACTGCTTTATAATGGTGTTGTGTGGACCTCGGGTTGTCTGGCATGTACCTCAGTTCTGATTGTCTGTCCTGCAGACTTAAGGAGTTTTTCATTTGCAAACTTTCTGAGTCCGACCTGTTTTGCTCGGTTCGTTGTCTTTTGCAATCTTTACGAGTCCGACTACGCTCGTTCCGACTTGTTCCGTTTGTCTTTTGCAAACTTTCTGAGTCCGAACTGTAGCTCAATTTTGATCATCTTTCTTGCAGACTTAGGGAGTTTTTCATTTACAAACTTTCTGAGTCCGACCTGCAGCTCAGTTCTGATCGTCTTTCCTATAGACTTAATATTGGTCCCTTGGAAAGGCTAGCACAAGTTTAGAGGGGGGAGGGGGGGTGAATAAACCTTTCCCCAATAACCTAACTGAAAACTGAATCTTATGCAGATTGAGTTCAGTTTTGAACTTGTGTGGAGTTAAGCTAACTTAGCTGAGTATAAGTCAGAACTGGCTTATCCTTAACGGAGTTAACCGGCAGCGGATTAAGTTAAGCCTTTTAATAAAACTTGAGTTTATCAGTTTGTACAATGCAATGTAGTGCCGTGTGATGAGAGTCAACTTGTCTATCATTTTATATGTAATTATACCCCGTTTATACCTCGTTTAATATGTTTTCTGAGACATTTGGTTGTATTTTGATGTATTTACACCTTGGTTATCATTTCGGGACCTAGGACGTAAAGTCCGGAAATCTCATTATTTTTCGGTGTTTTAATACATTCTCGGTCACCCTAGTGTCCTGTAGGGATTATGTGTGGTATTTTTTGTGATTTTGTACAGGACTTAGGTGTTTGAGATGTCCGGAAGGCGAGATACAAGGATTGGAAAGTGTGCCCGAAGCTTAAACGTTCAAACGGATCAAAACACGGTGGTACTACAACCATACCTTCCATTTATCTGCATTTTGATCCCCTATAGAAGCATTTTCTGGGCGGGACATCTTCATAAAAGTTGTAGATAATTGAATGAGCTTCCAACGCATCTTGAATCACTCAAATCGGAGGTCTACAGACAAAGTTATGGCTGTTTTTCTGAGGGTGTGTCAGCTAGGCGCACGCCTTGCAGTCAATTTTGGCCAGAAGTTTCAGTACGTGTTTTTATCATCATAGGCGTGCACCTACACTTTCCTAGGTGCATGCCTAGCGTCCAGAACACAGAAAACACTATAAATACCCCCATTTTGGATCTAGATCAACACTTCCTCTTCCCCAACTCGTTTTTACAGCTTTTTCTTCATCTTTCCTTAGATTAGATTAGTTTATAGGTATATTAGCTTAGATTAGTTGTAGATTGCTGTAATCCGTTGATTCTCGAAGATAGCTTGACGCTTTATTGACGGGATTTCGTTCGGTGAACCGATTTTCTAAGCCTTTTGTAGGGTGGTTAGACTGCCACCCGAACTAGCCTTTCGTGTTACTAACCCGTGAAAATCGATGTCCCTAACATTATTTCGGTCTACATATCCTTGACTACCTTGCAATTGAGCTTGTTCATTCCGCACATTTTTACGATGTTGTGAGGTATTGTTGAGACGTAAGTAATGGTATGGAGTCATGATTTACGAGTTATTTCGGAACGAGGAGTGTAACAATGTTTTGGTTTCGGTTTTTGATTGAATTTTTGGTGTATAGTGTCAAATTTTTGTATTGCTATTGTTTAGTTCTCTTTTAATAAAAAGAAAAAAAAGGAAAAAAAAAAGTGAAAAAAAGAAAATAAACAGAAGTGGTAAATGTACATATTTATAGTTTGTTATAAGTCCAAAAAGTGGACTAAAGTGTTGTGTAGTATTGTATATTATGAAGTTGAGGTTAGGGTTTGGACTCCGGAGATGTAAATATTTGGAAAGATTGAAGGCGAAGTGATAACCGAGTTTTGTGTATATATCTCGGTTAAAGCTCTTTTGCACCTTCTTTTTCTATTTTATCGTAAATATCCTTTCGTTAACCCCGACCCTAGCCTAATGGTATAACCCTTCAAGTCCTGCTCGACCGTACTACACTTTGATTGACCTCGATTAGTGGAGATGTTTATGACGTATAAGCCTATGGTGTAACCTCGGTACATTGTACGTCTATAATCTAAACCGGTCATTGGTGATGAATGTTGGAGAAGCTATACACACACACATTATTTTCTCAATGCAAGGTAGAACTTAAATCATATGCATTTGTGTCATTTACTTGTGTTTTACCATTTCAATTCTTATAGACTAGAATTATGATTGCAACATTGACTCCATCTTTATTTTTGAATCGCTCATTTTTGCTCGAGGGCGAGCAAAAGCTAAGTAGGGGGTAGTTGATGAGAGTCAACTTGTCTATCATTTTCTATGTAATTATACCCCGTTTATACATCGTTTAATATGTTTTCTGAGACATTTGGTTGTATTTTGATGTATTTACACCTTGGTTATCATTTCGGGACCTAGGACGTAAAGTCCGGAAATCTCATTATTTTTCGGTGTTTTAATACATTCTCGGTCACCCTAGTGTCCTGTAGGGATTATGTGTGGTATTTTTTGTGATTTTGTACAGGACTTAGGTGTTTGAGATGTCCGGAAGGCGAGATACAAGGATTGGAACGTGTGCCCGAAGCTTAAACGTTCAAACGGATCAAAACGCAGTGGTACTACAACCATACCTTCCATTGATCTACATTTTTATCCACCTTAGGGGCATTTTCTGGGCTGTATATCTTCATGAAAGTTGTAGACAATTGAATGAGCTTTCCAACGCATCTTGAATCACTCAAATAGGAGGTCCACAGACAAAGTTATGGCTATTTTTATGAGGGTGTGTCAGCTAGGCGCGCGCCTGACAAATGCTAGGCGCACGCCTTGCAGTCAATTTTGGCCAGAAGTTTCAGTACGTGTTTTTATCATCATAGGCGTGCACCTACAGTTTCCTAGGCGCATGCCTAGCGTCCAGAACACATAAAACACTATAAATACCCCCATTTTGGATCTAGATCAACACTTCCTCTTCCCCAACTCGTTTTTACAGCTTTTTCTTCATCTTTCCTTAGATTAGATTAGTTTATAGGTATATTAGCTTAGATTAGTTGTAGATTGCTGTAATCCGTTGATTCTCGAAGATAGCTTGACGCTTTATTGACGGGATTTCGTTCGGTGAACCGATTTTCTACGGCATAATGTATTTGGTATTTCTTTTTCATTTCTTGTTCTTGCTTTCAATCTTTATTTTCGTTATGTTTATTGTTGATTTCTGGTTGTTTTTGTTAATGTAATGAGTAGCTAATAGCCGATAGTCGAGTTATGTGATAGTCTTTGAAATCGAACCTTAGCTTTGTTCATGTGGTGTTCTTGATGTTTGATTGTTGATTCTCGATGTTACCATAGTTCTAGAACTTATTCTTATCACGTTTGTTGAATTAGCTACTTAATAAACGTATCACACGTATCGTCTTTACATGTGTATTTTGCGAGAGGATACGGGAGCCGGGGTTCTAGGATCACTGTGTAAAACCGACTGAGTTGTTCAGACTCGGTTTTGTTGTGAGGTTTTGATCGACTTGTCGAGCTTTTCATGAATCGTAGACCGTGTGAGGTCAGTTAAATCCGGTCAGCGGATTGTTGAACCTGACATAGGAGGGTAGATTATTGAAATAATGTCTATTCTCAGAGCCAGGAAACGACACCCTACTTGACATCGAGAACGTTTAGGTGAATCAAGAATACCTCGGTACTTAGCTAGGGTTTGTGAGTAGTAGATTGGATCATAGCTCGGCTATCTCTTTTATATAGTTTTAGATCTTTCATTTTGTGTATATTTAGTTTGTAGAACCGGTGATCTGACAAGTCACCGTCTTCAATTATTCGTGTTGACCTAAACTAGGGACGAGACCGACTTTGGTACTCGACCAGATTCCCTGTGGGATACGACATTGACTCACCAATTCTAGGCTATAGTTGACCCGGTACACTGCCGGTGAGATTGGACACTTAGAAAAGGCCGATCACCATGCTAACTCAGTTTCTTAAGTTTGCTGAGTCTGTGATCAGGTGTAATATAACGTAGATGCAGTAAGTAAATGCGTAAAGTAAGTAAGTAAATAAAACAAGAATTATAGAGGTTCTAGGTGGTGTAATCATGTCTGTCCTCTCTTCCCATGTGATGTACGAGGCCAAATACACTATGTTCTTGAGGTTTACAGTTACAAGACACAAAGTAAATTCTAAACACTTGATTGTCCTTCACTAATCCCTAGCTTCACAATCTTTCAGCTTCAGTCATGAACAGTTAGAATTGCTGTTTGAACTAAGCTTGCTACACTGGTCCTTAGAGGGTAGAATTTCCTATTCACCAGCTCAACACAAACACAGTCTTCCTGACTGCACTCAACTGTCCTTCACATCTTCTTGGTGTTTCATAGTCCAAACCTTTGATAGAATCAAAGTTAATTTACATCACCTCATTGCACACATTAATTTCACGTATGTAAACATGATGATATCTAATTCTGTAGTCCCTGTTGCAGCTAGTCACCAATGACCTTTTCATGGCAGTGTATCACCATGTTCTAGTGAACTGGCGAAAACCGTGGAGATATGTGTGGTGTTTTAACACCCACACACACACAAAGGCCGCACGCCGCTTGCACGCATGCGCACACGGTGACGACGCTGGAAATTGTCGGATATTAAATTCGGGGCCTGTTTTCTTAGTGACAATCTGTACAAACTTCAAAAACACTCAAAAACAAGAAAAGAGAGGGGGTGGTTTTTTGTGTGGTTTAGGCTGGACTTGAGATGTTGTATCTCAAGCTCTCTACGTATCTTGTGAATTAGCCAGGAAACAATTGTTGAAATAGTGTCCTAAACCCAATTGGGTTGGACCGGATCCGACCGGGTCGGATCATTTCTACTATTTCTTTATGATTATACATATATAATAAATGGATTTTCTGTTGTCATATATTTGTTCTCTTAAAGAACCGGTTATGAATTGTTATATGATAAAGTCCTTAGTATTAAACTGTGGTAAAGAAACCATGATAGGCGATTATGGTTGATGAGATCTCAAATTACTTTAATAAGTTTGATACTTAAATGTCTCTAGGCTGATGTACTATTAAACAGGGCATTGATAGTACGTACAGACTAGCACGTATTATATGTCTTCAGTTTTTAAGGGCAGGGATAGATCTCATACGTGGACGTGTATTAGAGAATGCGTATGTTAGACTGCCCACTTACACTGTTAAGTGTCACACTATGTGACGGTTGTGTAATTATCCTTAGGACCGGAGTCTACATGGCATCACGGTGTGGATTGTCATGCTTTGACACTATTGAGGTTTCCCCTAACCATGAGGCGATCATGCGATAGTGATTGGGTATGATACTGAAGCATGCAGAGTATACATGTTAGGTCGTCTGAGAATCGCATACCCTATGAATAGGGGTGAATATCCGAAAGGGCCTTCTTATAAGGAATATCTTACTCTTGTGAATCTTTGCAAAGTGGAAGTAAATGAGTTACTTCGAGAGAGCATGATAACCAGATTATAAGATACGGTCGTCAATGCTTGACACTCGATGTACGACCGTATGGATACTATTACAGCGATAGGGTTCTATTTACACGCTAACCGAGCACATGAAAGGTAGTAGTCATTACGTATTGACTCTTCCGATGATTGGGGGTCATGGATTTGTTGCTAGACGCTATCCATGATCGTTCGAGGTAAAGGGCATTTTCGTAATTATGCCTTATGTCTACAACCAACATATTCGGAAGCCTATCGGGTCACACACATATGAACATCGAGTCGGATTAAAGTGCGGTTATAGTTGATGACCAAATATGGAAAGTTTATCTCATACTATGCAGGTTATAGTGGTATTTATTTATTATGAATAAATATAATACAAGCTATTAATTATGTTGATTAATTAAATATATTTATATATGGGGCGAAATATATATGTATATGATACACATGGATTTTGAAAATTAATTAATCATGGTATTATATTATCTAGTATTAATATATATATATATATATATATATATATATATATATATATATACATATATACATATATATATATATATATTTGTGCTTCCAGCGTGTGGTGCATATTAGACATGCATGTGCATAATTGTTTCCGATATATATATATATATATATATATATATATATATATGTGCTTCCAGCGTGTGGTGCATATTAGACATGCATGTGCATAATTGTTTCCAATATATATATATATATATATATATATATATATATATATATATGTGTGTGTGTGTGTGTGTGTGTGTGTGTGTGTGTGTGTGTGTATGTATGCATTTATATTTGTAATATATATATATATATATGTGTGTGTGTGTGTGTGTGTGTGTGTGTGTGTGTATGCATTTATATTTGTAATATATATATATATATATATATATATATATATATATATATATATACATGTGTAAATTTATTTATGGTAATAAGATAAAGATAGTCAATATTAGATATTGACAATATCTTGGAAATATTTAATATAAGATATTAAATTAAATGAGAAAAAATCAATCTAAGGGATTTTACTTAGATTGATTTGAGAAAATGTTTTCTTTCTCTCCACTCTACTCAAAGACTTGTTCCCCAAGGATTTTGGGAAGACAAGGGGCGCCCCATATGCCTATATAAGCAAGTACATCATAATTTCAAGAACTAATTGTTCTTGTGAAAAATAAGAGAGCTTCTTAGAAAGAGATCGTAGAGAGAGAAAAGGTTGACCTAGCAGTCGAGTTTTTCTAGTAGCAATCTGACGATGACAAATTGTGTCACCTTGTATAATCCGGGCCCTAATATGAATCTAATGAAGAACACCCAAGAACCCTAAGGCCTAAAAGAATATGATAATGGGGGATTTTAGTATTTGCGGCTGAGTCTAAGACTGTATCTTAGATTGCCTACGTATCCTGTTCGGTTCCAAGAATCAAGCCTTATGTAGTTCCTGGATTCGGGTCTTTATAATGACAATACTTGCCTAAACCCTAAGGTTAAGTCGGCTTATGTTATTGTCATATTTACCCTTTAATGGGCCTTAAACCCTTGCCCAAGCTATCGCTGTTAATGGGCTTGGACAGCTGGTGCGGACTCTGTCCTCGATGTCGATATTCCGACCTTTGGTAATCGACCATGGAACTCATTGTCCTACACTGCTAGCTGGTGCGGACTGGTCGTCTACACTGCTCGATAGTCGATCGTCGTAGCCTGGAGTTTACTAGATGGCCTTAGCCTCGAGCCTGGGCATCGACATGAATACCTCGGTGTTTTATCCATAATGTTGTTTTAGGACCAATCGATAGACGACACATGGAGGGAGTGAAACCCTGTATCGTCATAAGCCCCCGAGACTTGAGAGAGGCGACTCCCGTTGTCCGAGGTCGAGTCTGTCACGGTAATTGTCTTCGAGTTGGGTTTTCCTTTGGGCGGGAAAAAGCCCGCCTTTTCACAACCCTAACTACCTGTAGCCACGTGCCGCGATATCCTGGCATCCAAACGCTTCGTATCCCGTGAAACGCATCACTGCCTTGATTGTCACGATTTCCAGGGGTTATAACTCCCCATTATCCCCTGCCTTTTCAAATCATTCGTGTATTTCTTGCTAGCATATAAAGGAGAGAAGATAGAAGTTTGAAGCAAAGCTCATTCATCCTTTCATTCCCTCAATTTCCAGACGCAAAGTAAGCTCCTTTTTCTGTTATATTCATCTCTTTCTTTGAATTATCCATGTCCAATAGTAGTAGCGCAACAGAATCCTATAAGGGTAGTGAAACGCCCACTCATAGCCATTCTCCGGCACCTGTTATTTCTGATTCTCTTCTCCGGTGAGACTCCGGCGAGCCTACAGCTTCCTCCCCTCCTGTCCCTAACCAACCTAGAAGTTAGTAACTAGGATGGATGGGAAAGGTGCCAAAGGGTGCCTCAGCACGCTTTCTCTTGAGGAGATCACCAGACTCTGCCACAAATATAATATCACCAATCCTCCGTTTGAGGCTCGACTTCCGTCTGGTCTTCACAAATTTGCCGACGAGCCCCTAGAGGGATTTTGCGCCGTCTACGAGAATCAACTTGCGAGGGGATTAAGGTTTCCACTCTGTTCGGCCGTTCTCGGGATCCTCGACCACTATGAGATCAGTGTTTCTCAAATTGCCCCGAATGCTGTCAGGATTCTAATGGGGTTCATCATCGCTTGTCGAGTTGCTGGAGTCTGCTTCTCGACACCTCTGTTTCGATATTACTACCAGATTGCTGCTACACCGGATAAGCTGTGGTATACTTTCCCGAGAAGGGCGAACCGACACGAGTTCGTGACCAAGGGGCCTTCTTCTCACGGGGAGTGGAAGCCTCGATTCTTCTTTCTTCGACATGGCCTAGAGAACCCCTATATAGGGCAATGGAGGTCGAGGGGAGTGAAAAAGGATAAGCTGGGAAATGCCTCCGTTCCTCGAGAGGCCCGATGTAACACCCCGGTTTCCAATCCCGTCGGCCGCCGGTATTGGTCACCGCGGTGCCACCCTCACGACACACAGTCGTGGCAGTAATATCCAACATTCCACGACAGAGAAATAAACATCCACCATTCATTATATAAAAAGAAATGTTAAATTAAGTGCAATCTCCTGAAGAAAATGAAAATATGCGGAAGCGTCAATAAAATCTTAAAGTTTCGAAGATCCAGTAAAGTGGAAATATAAGACTGCGACTACATGGCTCTCGAAACCCCGCGACATCCCAGCATTAAGCAATCATCCAAAGAAAAACACCTACTAAGAATCTGCTCCCCATAAACGGATCATAGCAGGATCAACCAAAAGTAAAAAAACGTCAACTATAAAGTTGAGTAAGAATATATTTAGTATACATAAAACAAAAGACGACTAAAAGTTGAGTAAAACTTTCCAACCATATGCCAAAACCAACCCATGAAAGAAAAAAAAACAAAACATCACAACCATCTATACCTAAAGGTCCCGAATGTGCACATCCCTCAAAAGGGGTAGACCCCTAAAGAGGAGGATCCTAAAGGTCATCCAATGGTACCATTAACTAAATGGACCATCACGTACTGGGGTGCAAGGAAACCTTCCCGGGTTCCCGGCTTCGGGTGCTACCCTATCCGGCCCGACCATACCAATGTCTGCAACTCCCCAAATACGTTAAGGTCATTGAAGTCGTAAGGAAACCTTCCCGGGTTCCCGGCTTTGGGTGCTACCCTATCCGGCCCAACCACTATGGGTCTACAAACTTCAATGCCTAAAATCCAAATCCCACAGTGATGTCAATATATATCCCTGACCCACCAAAACATGACCTCCAAAACTTGTTCATAAGGTTGAACAAAAACTACCGAGGAAAGGAAGACAAAACAAACTGGACGCCCGTTTGGGAGACTGGATGCCCGTCCAAAACTCTACCGGACGCCCGTCCAAAACTCAGACGCTCGTTCCCCAAAAACTGTTACATCCTAAATCAAATTTAACTCTTCCGACGCCCGTCCAGATAATCCAGACATCCGTCTGAAATGTACCCAATACAGACGCCCGTCCACATGAATCAGACGCTCGTCCAGCCTGGGTTTCAACTAGAACCCTAAAAACTTCAACACGATTTTCACTTCGATTCTAAACCGAACACCAGCAATAAACCACAGATTAAGCCTAGATTACATCATGTAAGAGTACCCTATCACCCATAGACTTTAACCATCCCAAAAAAAAAGCACTACCATGGATGTTTAACACACCAAAACATGACAAACAAGCGTAAACGTCTTTAATTAAAATTTTGACAGCATTATAGTTTCCGTTTCAAGGCACGATAGAGTCATCTAAACACTCTAACACACCAGGCAGCCCCAAATTACACTTAATAAACCTTGAACAACTATACCCAACATCCCAGAAAACATACACAGTCCCACATGTTACTTAAAACTCCATCTTTCAAGCCAAACGGAAACGCAACTATGGAAATATTCTTACCGGTAATGTTGCACTTCTTGAAAGCCTTTGCTAACAAGTTAGAATCGATCCTCTACGAAGCCCGAATCTATAAAAAAAGAAAAAAAAAAGAAGTAGGAAGGACAATGATCACCATACAGTTCTAATGAATCACAAAGGTAATCCCAAAATTTGAAACCACCTCCCCCATGCGCACAAGTGGATCGGCCATGGCCTTTGGCCGGCCGATCGTCATACTCGAGTTGTAGGAATTAACGATACTTACCGACGACGGCGACGGCGAATTCTTCAACACCAAGGAGGAATTTTTTTCTCTCCTTCTTCCTCACAAGAATCGGCGGCAATGGGGGGGTTTGATTTGGGGTTTCACGCTATTTTTGGGGAAATAAGGAAGGAAAAAGGAAATAAAAATCCTTTTAATTGCCAAGGTAGGGATTTTGGAGAATTCTTTTCTTTTCTTTCAATTAAGAAAATTAAAGAATTATAAAATTCCTTTTTAATTATTAATTAATCCTTCCATTTAATTAATAATCAAATATCTCCCAAAATTGAATCCTTCACCGATTAGTTAGAATGCCAAAATTTCGGGATGTTACATCCTCCCCCCCTTAAGGCAAAACTTCGTCCTCAAAGTTCGGGTTCGTACCGGGCGTTATTCCGCCCCTCTTAAAACCCCCTTCGTCCCCGAAGATAAGCAAAAAGGATTTTACGAACCATGTTTGAAAATTGCATACCTTAAGAGAACAAATGCGGGTACTTCTGTCGCATAGTATCCTCAGCTTCCCATGTCCCCTCCTCGGTGGCTTGGTTAGACCATAGAACTTTGACGATGCTAACCTCACGTCCCCTTGTTTTCCGTACCTTGGTATCTAATATCTGTACCGGTACCTCCTCGTAAGTCAAGGATTGATCTAGTTCAACAACCTCCGGTTCGATCACGTGAGAAGGATCACTCACGTACTTGCGCAATTGAGATACATGAAACACATTATGCACCTTCTCCAACGCCGGTGGCAAAGCTAGTCGATATGCCACTTCACCTATGCGGTCCAAGATATCATATGGCCCCATGTACTTGGGACTCAACTTCCCTTTCTTGCCAAAACGCATCACTCCTCTGGTTGGTGATACTCGTAGCAATACCTTATCGCCCACGGCGAACTCAATATCCCGGCGATGTAAGTCTGCATAACTCTTTTGCCTATTTTGGGCATCCTTCATCTTTTCTCGGATTATCTGCACCTGCTTAATCGTATCTTCGATCATCTGCGGTCCCAAAACCACTGCCTCGGACGAGTCGTCCCAACAAACCGGACTCTTGCACTTCCTACCATAAAGTGCCTCAAAAGGTGCCATCCTAATACTGGCGTGATAGCTGTTGTTGTATGAAAACTCAATAAGATCGAGCTTTCTTCCCAAGAGCCCTTGAACGCTAAAACGCATGCTCTCAGCATGTCCTCCAAAGTTTGTATGGTCCTCTCTGTATGTCCATCGGTAGCAGGGTGAAAAGCTGTACTCATCCGTAGCTCCGTTCCCAAGGCTGTCTGTAGCTCCTGCCAAAACCGAGATATGAATCTCGCATCTCTATCTGACACAATGCTTCGCCGGGTATACCATGTAGTCTCACTATATTTCTCTCGGTATGCCATAGCCAACTCCGTCTTACTCCAAGTGTCTTTCTTCGGAATGAAATGCGCCGCTTTAGTCGGCTATCCACAACGACCCAAATCATATTATTCCCTTTAGGACTCCTCGGTAATCCGCATACAAAATCCATGGAGATGGAATCCCACTTCCAAACCGGCACATCCAACGGCTGCAGCATACCCTGTGGCCGTCGATGTTCAATCTTGACCTTCTGACAGGTCAAACACTTTGACACAAACTCTACTACTTCACGTTTCATATTGGGCCACCAAAAGGTTTTCTTGAGGTCTTTATACAGTTTGTCTCCTCCCGGATGTACAGAGTAAGGCGTATTATGAGCCTCACTCAAGATCCGCCCCTTGAGTTCTTCATCGGCTGGTACACACCACCGACCCTTAAACCGAATACTACCATCCTCGTGTAACGTAAAATCAGCTGCCCCATATGTACCAATCTTGGCCTTCTTTGCCTCTATTACCTTGTCGCCCACTTGTCTCACCCGGATCTCAGCATACAACTCGGGTTGCAGGACGAAGTCGCTTTTATCTCCGCCTTTCTGGATGACACAAATATCCATACGGTCCAACTCTTCTCGCAATCTGATCCGAGCTACTTCCTCGCACAATGAATGAATCGATTTCTGACTCAAAGCGTCCGCCACTACATTGGCCTTCCCTTCGTGGTATTGGATTTCCATGTCATAATCTTTAATTAACTCCAACCAACGCCTCTGACGCATATTGAGTTCCTTCTGTGTAAATATGTACTTCAGACTCTTGTGATCTGAGAATACCTTGAATGTTATCCCATACGGGTAGTGTCGCCATATCTTCAATGCGAAGACCACGGTTTGCCAACTCTAAGTCGTGAGTCGGGTAGTTACTCTCATACGGCTTAAGGCCGCCTTGATGCATACGCGATCACTCGCCTCCGTTGCATCAGCACACAACCCAGCCCATTCTTCGATGCATCAGTATAAACCTCGATGTCCTCATTCCCGTCTGGTAATGCTAGCACCGGAGCTGTAGTCAACCGTTCCTTAAGCAGTTGGAACGCCCTCTCACAATGGTCATCCCACTTAAACCGGTTCTCTTTCTGAATCAATGCAGTCATCGGCCTCGCAATCTTGGAAAAGTCTTTTACAAACCGCCGGTAATATCCAGCTAAACCCAAGAAACTTTGAATT
This sequence comes from Gentiana straminea, assembly GCA_036785695.1. Taxonomy (NCBI): domain Eukaryota; kingdom Viridiplantae; phylum Streptophyta; class Magnoliopsida; order Gentianales; family Gentianaceae; genus Gentiana; species Gentiana straminea. Next base: position 2,552,794 of record JAVUPR010000224.1, on the reverse strand, counting down.
TCTGCAGCATTCTTAGGAGTTGGCCATCTCGCCACTGCCTCTATCTTGCTCGGGTCAACGGATACACTGTCTTTCGAGACAACATGCCCCAAGAATGCCACTCGTTCCAACCAGAATTCACATTTAGACAGTTTCGCATACAGTTGTTTTTCCCGTAAAATGCGCAGGTACGAGCCTCGGGTGTTCGGCATGTTCTTCTTAGTCTTAGAGTAGACCGGGATGTTGTCAATAAAGACTACTACAAAGCCGGTCCATGTAGGGTCCGAATACCCGGTTCATCAATTCCATGAAAATATTTGGTGCGTTGGTCAATCCGAAAGGCATGACCATGAATTCATAATGTCCGTACCTGGTACGAAATGCGGTCTTTGGGATATCCGTGTCTGCTACCCTGAGCTGGTGATACCCCGATCGCAAATCAATCTTCGAGAAAATACACCGCCGTAGTTGATCGAACAAGTCATCGATCCTCGGTAACGGATACTTGTTCTTCACTGTGACGTTGTTCAGCTCCCGGTAATCAATACACAGCCGCATACTACCATCCTTCTTCTTCACAAACAACACCGGTGCTCCCCACGGTGACACACTCGGTCGGATGTACCCCTTATCGAGCGCTTCTTCCAATTGTACCTTCGGTTCCGCTAATTCTTTAGGTGCCATACGATAAGGTGCTTTCGATATCGGTCTGGTCCCGGGAATCAACTCCACTGCAAACTCTACCTCCCTCTGGGGTGGCATACCTGGTATCTCATCCGGAAATATATCCTCAAAGTCACGGACTACATCAATGTCCGTCAGTTTAGGATCCTCTGTACTTACATCATGCACATGACACATAAACAACGGATACCCTTTCTTGACGAAAGATCTCAAGGTCACCACTGAAATGATCTTCACGTTAGGTTTATCCACAAATCCCTTGTAAGATACTCGCACCCCTTTAGGGCCTCTCAAAGTCACCTTCTTCTCGCTCACGATCAATTTTGGCTTTATGCCGGTTCAACCAATCCATACCCAAAATAACGTCGAAGTTCTCGAGGGGAACTCGATCAAGTCAACCGACAAGTTGACTCCCATAATCACTAACGGTACGTCTCTATACAACTTAGAGCATGGCACTAACTCTCCCGACGGTTGCATAAACTCACTGTCAATCACCTCGAATGTAGCTAGACCCAACCTTAAAACATGCGAACCCGCTATAAAGGAACATGATGCACCCGAATCAAAAAGTACGTAGGATAAAAATGAGTTAACCAGAAAATTACCCGTCACTACTTGGTTGCTCTGATCGGCCTCCTCTCTGCCCAGTGCGAATAATTTCCCAGTCTGATTTACTCCAGCTCCCTGGACTGTGCTGGCCGACCCTGATGGTCGGTTCCTGTTTCCACCAGTGGCCGTAGGTGTACCCCCATGTCGGCTCTGTGCAGGGGTACTACTCTGCTGCTGGTTACCCCTACTCATGTTTCCCGTCTTACTCCCTGGAGCCCCACCCATATTGCTCCCCGTAACCGACGCCGACCCGGCAGGTGTTGGAGCCGCAAAACACTCAAACCGTCTATGTCCAAACTTCCCGCAATTGTGACACTGAATTTGTGCACCTGAACAATCGGTACCCGGATGATTTCTCTGGCACCGCTTGCAATGATAACTTCGTGGCCGACTAAACCCCTGAGAGTTACCTCTCGCTGACTGACCACCACTGCCCCTGGTAAGGTGGGAATTTCCCGAAAAGGATGGTCGTACTGGTGGGTTCCCAGAATTGCTCCGCTTTTGCTGCCCCTGATTGTCTTCAGAGACACTCTTCCTCTTGTTAGTAGCATGTGCCGCTTTATTCTCTCTCCGAATCCTCTCAATGTTGCATGCAACTTCACACATCTCTTTTAGGCTCGTGAAGCCCCTACTAGCCCCCATACGATCCCGGATCGCCAAATCTAAGTATTGTTGAAACTTCACCATCTTGGCCTCTTCGGTCGGCACTAGCTCGGTGCATAAACCGCCAAGTCAACAAACTTCTCGTAGTACTCTTGAACGGTCATATCCCCCCGTCGGAGATTATCGAACTCAACTCGCGACTCTTTCCTCTTAGATTCGGGAAAGAATTCACGCCTCGGCTCTTGCTTAAACTCGCCTTGACTCGGTGGTACCACCACTGGTTCCCCATGCTCACCTTCAGTCTGAGCCAACCAATTTTTGTTCGCACCCCACCACAGATCAGCCCTGTCAACCAGGTAGAAAGCCGCTTGATCGACCTTCAGTTCCTCTGGACAGCCCAGAGTGGTAAAAATATTTTCGAACTCCCTAATCCACCGTTCAGGCCCTTAGGGCCCCCCTTACCATCATACTGGCTAGGTCTCTGCTGACTCACGGCCCTAGTCATGCCGGTAGCTGACCCCTGAGGACGGTCCTCTATCAGCCTATTAAAGGCCCTAAAGGAACCCTGCATTGGACTTCCTCATCCTATGCAAAGAAGAGATGATGATAGAGACAGGTCCGGCAGACAGCAAAGGCCTGGATCTAGTCAGCAAAGAGGATCAGCCAGTCAACACAGACTCAGCACCAGAGGAAACACCAGCAGAGGTAGCAGCAGCTCCAAATATACTGGGAAGCACAGAACTTACACTGGTCACCAAAGCAAAGCGAATATGATGCGGATGTACCGGACCATGTAAGAGAATTTTTCGAGTACGGAAGGACTTTATCCTCATCCTCACAAGATGAAGCTTGGGCTGATTGGCTAAGCTATCAGGATGAAAGGATGAGAACCGATATGGCCAAACTCTACAATGAAGTCAAAAGAGAATTTGCACTTCTCAAACAAACCAACAACAAACCAAGCTCGGCCATACCACTATCGCAAAAGGACCGGAAGACTTGCCGAAATTTGAACAACAAGAAGAATTCAAATATATGGCAAAATCTTCAATCCTATGGGGAGAATGGAGAAACAGGAGCAGTGGAGTCTCTACAAAAGCCTCAAGTTTGCAGATTCACATATTGCTGAGGCTAGGGAAAGACTTGAAAAATATTTTGGTGAACCTAAGGCAAATGAGACCATGCCTGATTTCAACAGACTTTTTGCCAAAAGAGATTTCCAAGGTGTATCTGAATACACAGCTTTGGCTTACTGGAAGTGGAAGTTTCCAGAAATTGATTGGAAAGACATGGAAGAGGTTCGGACTACAAAATTCAAGAGGTACAAGGTTTGAATTGAGCAAAATGTAGTTTGTAACACTTGAATAAAGTTCTAGAACTTATTACCCTATGATGGATGAAAAAAATTGTTGAGTTTTTATTCTGTTGTTTATTATGAAAAATTTTGATTACTTATGTTCAGGCTTATGAGGGTTTTGGCATCATCAAAAAGGGGGAAATTGTTAGGAACATTTTATTATGTTTTGATGATGGCCATACTAGTTTGTTATAGCAAGCCCGAAATAAGTTAGAATTCTCTCGTATAAGTCTTTACTTAGAGTCGACATGTTGTATAAGTTGAGTCGACAAGTATTGTACTAGTTGGTAGGACGGCAAAGCAAAAACGGATATTCGGCAAAGTGAAGCCGGCCAAGCGCCGGCGAAAAGCAATGAAGACATTATGGTCGACTTATAACCAAGGAAGTCTCGTGAGGACCTTGGATAAGTCTAAGTTATGTTTCAAGTGATGAAACTCAATATTCAAATATGGTGTACACTGGTCTCACCCAAATCAAGGATCAGTGAAGTATAAAGATTCTCCTGAAACTAAAACAAAGAAGAAAACAGTGAATCGGTTGAGTAAACCGACTTTCGGCAAAGACAAAACAACGAAGAAAGAACTAACGGCTAAGTCGAAGGCTCACTCGATCGTTCGCGAAAACGGCGAAGTAACACTTACCGGATCGATTTGATATATGTTGAAGATACGAGAAGATCATGCATTAAATGCACAATCAATAGAGGATCAATCAAGGACGGATTTTCTCGCTATACGTTTGAAGAAAGAATCCGATCACCGAAATCAAGGAGAATGCAATTAAGGGGGAATCAAGAATAAAATCAAGGATTATTCCCTCATTAATATAGCCAACGGACGGAATTTCAAAACCAAGGTTATTCAAGGCTATAAATAGAAGGCATTGACGAAAAAAGAAAACAACGATTCAAAAAGAAAGAAACCGAAACTCTGTCAATTTGAAAAGCCTTCTCTACGAACTTACAAGGATACATCTAGTGATCAACTCAAATATCGAGCTACAAAGTCATACACGAACCGAGATTGATCAAGCAAGTGTGTGTATCACATTCATATCAAGCTGAAACAAGAATAAGAGGCAATGCGAGAAGGATTTGAATCGTGATAGGTTGAAAGATTTTGATCTTAAGGAGCGACAAAAAGGAAAGACCGAATCACCGAAGGCATTGCGGTCAAGGAGTGACAGTCTTGTAGATTGTGAAGCTTGGGAAGCCAATGACAATCATACTATTGTATCTGTGAAAACAATAGTGAATTCCTCCGATCATCACAGGAGAAGAGTGGATTAAAGGATTACACCACCCTGAACCACTATAAGCCTTGTGTCAATTTAATTTCTGCAATTTACTTTACAGCATTTATTTAATTTGCCTACATCATAACTTATATCTGTGATTGTCTAAACTGATTTGAAAACAACATAGTAAGAAGGGACATATCCGCTGCCCAAAAGCTTTTAAATAAAAGAAAAGTTTTTGAAACTTCACTATAGTCATTCACCCCCCCTCTGACTATAGTTTCACCCTTCTCTGGGACCAAGAATTGGTATCGGAGCAGTGTTCCTAGTATCAGAACTCATTGGATCGGCTAAGTGACCAGCCAAGGCACTTCACCGAAATAAAGACTTGGATAAATTAAAAGTGTGAACAAAATCAATTCTGATTACACATGGAGAATAAGGAAATTATTGAGGATTATTCTGTGGAAGATTACACACGTATGATCATGGAGGTAATTATATTATTTTTCGAATTATTAACTCCTCGATTCCCGGGCTCTATCATTACTTACCTCAAACCACTCCCCCATTCCACTCGAATATCGCAATTTACATACACAAAATCACGCCATTATGTCACAAAATCCTTCCATATTCAAACCACGTTCACACTACCCAAATCACACTATATAAACAGACTTAGAGATTTTCAGAAATCTTTACGCTCTCTTGCAAAATACAAACCCTACTTTTGTTTTTCTCTATTGCAAACTCAAGTTCGTTTTCAAACCTCCTCTCTTCTTCAATAATGGCATCATCTTCCTCAAACACCGAAGCTGGGTATGAAAAATCGATAGCCACTGGGTCATTCTTTCAAGCAGAACACTACCTGAAACTGTGCGGAAATAATGAGAATGCCAAACGACTGGCAGCAGGGTGCGAAAACCTAAAATTATCAACCTTTCTCAATCCACCCATAACTGAGGTCTGCTATGAAAGCCTCATCTCCTTCTGGAAATCTGCAAAACACGTCCCTGGACTCCTTGCTGAAGAAGGAGACAAGTTCGAAGAAGACAGGATTGTTGCATCTGTCAATGGTAAAGACGTGGTGATTACAGAAAAGGTAATTCGAACACATCTCAAATTTTCCAATGAAGGTCAAGCGAAAGTGACATTGGTACCACAAGACTTGGACAATTTCTGGGCAACCATTGCCAAAAAGGCAAACCCAGGATCCACAAGAGTCAATTGTCTTCGATCCGCATTGAAGAAACCGTTCAATGAGTTTAGTGCTCTAATTGGCAAAACCATTGAGGGAAAGTTGGGAGCAAATAATGCCATGACGGAAATTAGAATGCGGCTAATGGGAATCATCTATAACAAGCTGCAATTTAATTGGGCAAAGTACTTCTTTTTGAGAATCAAAGAGCAAATCCAAGGTGAAGTAAAAGCAGGCGAAAAGGGGATAAAAGAGGGAAAGACAATGAAAGGACAATTCTGGGTGAAAAAGTCATATGGGATACAGTTGCACTATCTGTTGCAATGTCTTAAAGTCCCCACTGTACAACTTCACAAACTGCATGAATCCAAAGTCATGTTTACTTATGTTAAACAACAAAAGAAGGCAGGAGAAGGAAAGAGGAAGAACCTCACACACAACACCACCAGTCAAAGAAAGAAACAAAAGGTTCGGCGATGTCTTGAAAAGACAGACTTTGGGAAATTGATTGATGAAGAAGAAGAAGAAGAATAGGATTCTGACACTGAGGCAGAACAGCAAGACGAACAAAATATCAGTGAGGATGAACAGCATCCTAATGAAGAAATCACTGGAGAGGATGAGGAATCTCCAGAAGAAGCTGTACAATTATCTACAAACGATATAGATGATCGCATCACAGAATATCTTGAGTGGAAGGAAGGCGATTCCAGACAACATCTTCAAGACTCAGATCGCATGCTTGCTGAAGAAGCATGGCTATTTGATTTTCTGGGAATCACAACTCTGGTAGGTGTACTTGATGAATCACCTCTATGGGACTTGGTTGATGCAGCCAAGGCAAAACTGCCCCAGATCTCTGGGAGACAAAGTAACGACTCAGAAGATGGTGGAGATGATCATGATCAGGATGATGGTGATGATCATGATGACAATGATGATAATGATCATCATGATGATGATCTTGGTTCAGACAGAGAAGAGGATACTCCTGCACCAGATGCAATTGATGATACCACTCCTCTCCGTACATTTTTGAAACCACAAGCATCCAACAAGTCCACAACTCCAGCAAAGACAGCCACTCAACCGTTGTCTGTCAACGTTCCAGCTGATATCACAAACATTATGGACACTGGTTCAGCTGCTGCCACTCCAGTCAAAGCAACCCCCGGCATAGAGATAGGGGGAACAGCAGCTCAAGCAACACCAGCCTACACATCTACCCAAATACTTGAAGATCTAGATGTGCATGGAGATGTCACCCAACGTCAAAACAAGGGACAGCAAACAGATCCAGAATCAGCTGAAGTAAGGCACAAAATCTCTCAGCTGACCACTGGCATTACAAATGAAACTTTTGAGAAAGCGGCAGATCTGCTGGCTGAAGAATTGGAACAGCAAGCTATGTATCTCAGATCCATAACTTCAGCTTTTAATGACAAAATCTCCTCCATTGAAAACAAGTTTCAGGCCATTACAGAATACATTGATGCACAAAATATTGTTGTTCAACAACAAGGAAATCTGATGAAGCAACTCAACATCAACATCACTAACAGTCTTGCAGGCCTCAGGCAGCACATTTCCCAAGAAAATGAATCAATGGCAGTAGCCTTTGGCACTTAGACTTCGTAGTGTCAATGAAAAATTGAATGATCATCACAACGATTCACATCTATTGAATCAAAAATTGATTCTCCGATTGGAACGGCGAGAGGCCACCAACGACATCCTACTCCAAAGAAAAGGGATGATGCTTTGCCAAAAAGGGGGAAAATCGGGATAAGCCCGAAGGATCAACAATCGGACCCCCAAATTTCACCGAAGAACAACGAGAGCAAGAGACGAGAGAAATAAGGATCGAAATGAAGCGAGAAGAACAACAAAGAAGGGTCGAGAGAAGAAAGGGAAAAGGCCACTAAAGGAACCCCGCATTGGACTTCCTCATCCTATGCAAAGAAGAGATGATGATAGAGACGAGTCCGGCGGAACAAAGCAAAGGCACGGATCTAGTCGGCAAAGAGGATCGACCGGTCAACACGGACTCGGCACGTAGGAGGAAACACCGGCGGAGAGGTAGCGAGCGGCTCCAAATATACGGGAAGCACGAACTTACACTTTGGTCACCAAAGCAAAGCGAGAATATGATGCGGATGTCTTGGACCATGTAAGAGAATTTTTCGAGTACGGGAAGGACTTTATCCTCATCCTCACAAGATGAAGCTTGGGGTGATTGGCTAAGCTATCAGGATGAAAGGATGAGAACTGATATGGCCAAACTCTACAATGAAGTCAAAAGAGAATTTGCACTTCTCAAACAAACCAACAACAAACCAAGCTCAGCCATACCACTATCTGCAAAAGGACCAGAAGACTTGCCAGCTGAACAACAAGAAGAATTCAAATATATGGCAAAATCTTCAATCCTATGGGGAGAATGGAGAAACAGGAGCAGTGGAGTCTCTACAAAAGCCTCAAGTTTGCAGATTCACATATTGCGAGGCTAGGGAAAGACTTGAAAAATATTTTGGTGAACCTAAGGCAAATGAGACCATGCTGATTTCAACGACTTTTTGCCAAAAGAGATTTCCAAGGTGTATCCGAATACACGGCTTTGGCTTACTTGGAAGTGGAAGTTTCCAGAAATTGATTGGAAAGACATGGAAGAGGTTCAGACTACAAAATTCAAGAGGTACAAGGCTGAATTGAGCAAAATGTAGTTTGTAACACTTGAATAAAGTTCTAGAACTTATTACCCTATGATGGATGAAAAAAATTGTTGAGTTTTTATTCTGTTGTTTATTATGAAAAATTTTGATTACTTATGTTCAGGCTTATGAGGGTTTTGGCATCATCAAAAAGGGGGAAATTGTTAGGAACATTTTATTATGTTTTGATGATGGCCATACTAGTTTGTTATAGCAAGCTCGAAATAAGTTAGAATTCTCTCGTATAAGTCTTTACTTAGAGTCGACATGTTGTATAAGTTGAGTCAGACAAGTATTGTACTAGTTGGTAGGACGGCAAAGCAAAAACAGATATTCGGCAAAGTGAAGCCAGCCAAGCGCCAGCAGAAAAGCAATGAAGACATTATGGTCTGACTTATAACCAAGGAAGTCTGTGAGGACCTTGGATAAGTCTAAGTTATGTTTCAAGTGATGAAACTCAATATTCAAATATGGTGTACACTGGTCTCACCCAAATCAAGGATCAGTGAAGTATAAAGATTCTCCTGAAACTAAAACAAAGAAGAAAACAGTGAATCGGTTGAGTAAACTGACTTTCGGCAAAGACAAAACAGCGAAGAAAGAACTAACGGCTAAGTCAGAAGGCTCACTCGACCGTTCTGAAAACGGCGAAGTAACACTTACCAGATCAGATTTGATATATGTTGAAGATACAGAAGATCATGCATTAAATGCACAATCAATAGAGGATCAATCAAGGACGGATTTTCTGCTATACGTTTGAAGAAAGAATCCGATCACTGAAATCAAGGAGAATGCAATTAAGGGGGAATCAAGAATAAAATCAAGGATTATTCCCTCATTAATATAGCCAACGGACGGAATTTCAAAACCAAGGTTATTCAAGGCTATAAATAGAAGGCATTGACAGAAAAAGAAAACAACGATTCAAAAAGAAAGAAACCAGAAACTCTGTTAATTTGAAAAGCCTTCTCTCTATACTTACAAGGATACATCTAGTGATCAACTCAAATATCAGAGCTACAAAGTCATACACAGAACTGAGATTGATCAAGCAAGTGTGTGAATCACATTCATATCAAACTGAAGCAACTGAATCAGAGGCAATGCGAGAAGGAGTTGAATCTGTGATAGGTTTGTTGAAGGATTTTGATCTTAAGGAGCGACAAAAAGGAAGAGCCGAATCACCGAAGGCTGTTGCGGTCAAGGAGTGATAGTCTTGTAGATTGTGAAGCTTGGGAAGCCAAGGACAATCATACTATTGTATCTGTGAAAACAATAGTGAATTCCTCCGATCATCACAGGAGAATAGTGGACTAAGGGATTACACCACCCTGAACCACTATAAGCCTTGTGCCAATTTAAGTTCTGCAATTTACTTTACAGCATTTATTTAATTTGCCTACATCATAACTTATATACGTGATTGTCTAAACCGATTTGAAAACAACATAGTAAGAAGGGACTTATCCGCCCAAAAGCTTTTAAATAAAAGAAAAGTTTTTGAAACTCCACTATAGTCATTCACCCCCCCCCCCCTATGACTATAGTTTCACCCTTCTCTGGGACCAACAATATCGAATCCCCACTGATCGAATGGCCATGCTGACGAGATGACGTTCATGTTTTGCGCTTGTTGATAAGAGATATTATCATGAATCTGACAAGAGTTGCATTTCTGGACAAGATCATTCGCATCTCGTTGCATCGACGGCCAAAAATAACCAGCTAACTTGCATTTTCGAGCTAACATTCTAGCCCCACAGTGATTCCCACAGGCTCCTCTGTGAATTTCTTCTAAGAGATATTCGCCTTCCATCTCGGAAACACACCTCAACCATGGGCTTACGAAGGATTTTCGATAAAGGATGTCGTCGAAGAATGCGTATCGAGCTGATTGGAGTCAAACTTTCCTGGATTGTACTTTGTCAGATGGTAGTATTCCGTCTTTGAGGTAAAGAGCGATCGAGTCCATCCACGTGGCCTGCTGAGTGATCGGCTAGGCCTCCGTCTCGATGTAACTCCTATCGGTCAATAACTCGACTAGAACCTTCTTATTCGACATGAAGTTCGATGCAAGCTTGGAGAGTGCATCGGCTCTTTTGTTCTGACTTCGGTGAACTTGTTCGAACTGCACTGTTTTGAATTTGGGTATGAGGCTTTGAACCACTGCTAAGTAATTCTTCATGGTTTCTTCCTTAGCCTCATACTCCCCTTTCATATGATTTACCACCAATTGCGAGTCGCTGTACACCAACAAATCCTCGACACCCAACTTCAGTTCAAGTTTCAGACCAGTTATCATAGCTTCATACTCGGCCTCGTTGTTTGTTGCTTTAAAATTGAATCGAACGGCGTATGGGAATTCTTCGCCTTTTGGGCTTACTAAAAGGAGCCCTGCTCCTGCCCCTTCCTTGCTCGACGCTCCATCGACTTGGAGAGTCCATTTTTCCTCAGGACTTTGCTTCTCTTGATCGAGCTGGATGGAAATTCCTTCAGCTAAAAAATCTGCCAAGGCCTGTGCTTTTATCGCAGTTCGAGGGACGAACTCGATGTCGTACTGGGCCATTTCAACCACCCACTTCGCCAATCGACCTGAGGTGTCGGGCTTTGCCAAAATCTGCTTTAGTGGTTGGTCAGTGACCACCATAATAGGATGAGCTTGGAAGTAAGGCCTCAACTTTCTCGAGGCATGAACAAGATATAATGCTAAATTCTCGGCTGGTGAGTACCGGACCTCGGGGCCATGTAATGCTTTGCTGACAAAGTAGATTGGCACCTGGCCATGTACCCCTCTCGAACTAGAACCGCACTCACGCCTCCTCGCATACCGCCAAATAAACTAACAACCTTTCCCCTTCTCGAGATGAAGTAAGAGTAGGTAACTCGATAGATAAGTCTTCAACTCCTCAAAGGCTGTCTGGCATTCATCATCCCAATGAAAAGGACTGGCCTTGCGGAGAATCTTGAAAAATGGTAGTGCACGCTGTGTGGATCTCGATAAGAATCTGTTGAGGGCCGCCATCCGACCAGTGAGCCTTTGTACCTCCTTTGTATTTCAAGGTGCGGGCATATTCTTCAAAGTGTCGATCTTGTCCGGGTTTGCTCGAATCCCGTCCTTCGAAATCATGTATCCCAAGAACTTACCCGACCTAACCCCAAAGGTGCACTTCTTCGGGTTTAATCTCATCTGTGTTTCCCTCAATACTTCAAAAACCTCTCGAGCATCGACCAAGTATTGTTTCATAGATCGACTCTAGATGAGCAAGTCGTCTACATACACCTCCATGCATCTACCAATTTTCTTTGCAAAGATCTTATTGACTGCCCTCTGGTATGTTGCCCCAGCATTCTTCAGTCCGAATGGCATGGTTACATAACAGAAAGTGCCAAATTCCGTGATAAACTCCGTTTTTTCTGCGTCTTGAGGGTCTATTTGAATCTGGTGGTATCCCTTATACACATCTAAAAACCAAACACTTCAAAATCGATGGTGGAATCTACCAACCTGTCGATTTTTGGCAACGGGTATGAGTCTTTTGGGCATGCTTTGTTTAAGTCAGTGAAGTCCACACACATGCGCCAACTGACATCGGGCTTCTTGACCAATACCGAGTTAGCTAGCCACTCTGGATAGAACACCTCTCTCACTATCTAGGCTGCCAGTAGCTTTCCGACTTCCAACTCTATGGCCTCAAGTCGATCAGACGCAAAATTTCTCTTCTTCTGCTTGACTGGCTTCTTAGCCTGGTCAATTTCGAGCTTGTGAACTGTGATATCTGTAGATAGCCCTGGCATGTCGGTAGCCTTCCAGGCAAAGACATCTCTGAACTCGATGAGCAAATTGATGAGAAAATGCCTCTCTTTCAATGGAATCCAGACCCCGACCTGCACACACTGATCGTCCTCTCCTTCCCAGAGTCGAACATTCTCAACTGCATCACTGGAAACCTAGTTTTTCTCCTCCTCTTCCCCTGGAATCAGTTCCTCGACTAAGACTTGTTGAACTGCCATCTTCCCATTCATAACAACGGAATTACAACTCCGTGCGGCTTCAACATCTCCTTTAACCTCGTGGGAACCGTTCCTGGTCGGAAAATTCATGCTGTTGTGGAATGTTGAAATGATTGCTTGCAGGTCGAAGAGCGCAAGTCACCCTAGAATAACGTTATACGCAGATGGAGCTTTGACCACCACATAACCCAGCTCGAGAGTCCTTCCCTTCTCCCCATCTCCGACTGTGGTGAGTAGTCTTATCGACCCCATAGGATGAACTGCCTGCCCCGTGAATCCGAACAGAGGAGATGCTATAGGAGCTAAGTCTTTCTCTTTCAACTTCATCGCCTAAAACGCCGAGTAGTATAAGATGTTCACTGCACTCCCGTTATCGATACAGACTCTTGATACACGGGCTCGGCTAATCACAGCCTCGATAACTAACTCTTCGCTATGACTCCTAGACTTTGGGATATCATCACGAGGGCCGTACCCGACTTCTGTCGTGAATCTAAGCTGCTTGCGCTCTCTCGAGCTACTAGCTGGCTCTTCATTGGTTTGGTCTTTGTCACTCTCCCCAGGACCAAAGATCGTATTAACATAATTAACTGGCCGATTATCTTCGTATATGTCTCGATCAAAGTTGTCTCTGTTATTTCCATTCCGACCTGGGGATCGATTCCTCTGAGGTGATCGATCTCTCCATCTCTGAGCGTCTCGACTTCGACCCCTATCTTGATCAGAATTTTTCCTTTTAAATTCTCCACGCCATCTGGGCCCATCATAGCGAGATCTGTCAACAACTTCGTCTAGCTTCCCTTCTTGGATGCAGACGTCAATGTCTTTTTTCAAGTCGATACAATCCTCTGTTGTATGACCTATGTCTTCATGAAAGTCACAGTACTTGCTTGCATTCCTCTTTTCTCAAGGTTTCTTCAATGGTGGCGGTTTCCTCGCCAAGTTCTTTGAGAGCATGATCGATAACACCTCGGCTCGAGATCGATTAAGCGGAATAAAATCCTTATCACGCGAAGGTCCCTTCCTGCCACCACAGTCTGAGGCGGGTGTCTCGATACGATCCCAGACGGATGGCTTACTCTCGACATCCTGTCTTTTTGATTGGTTCCGGTTCGGACCTCGAATGTCCTTCTAGGAATCCATCCTCTTCTCCTTGATAGAATCGATGCACCACATTAACACACTCGTCCATGGTGTGGGGGACATCTCTGCTCAACTTCATATATAATTTAGTATTACGCAGCCCCCCCCACGAACGACGTGATCAGAAGTCGGTCATCTGCGTCATTGACCTGCATGGCCTCGAGATTAAACCTCTTCAGATAATCCAACACTGCTTCATCCCTTTGCTGCCTCGTATTCATGAGGTGCATGGCGCTTAAATGGAATTTCTTGTTTACTATGAACGCATCCCGAAACTTGCGAGCGAGCATGGCAAAACTGGAGATCGACCCTGGCCGTAGCTTCATAAACCATTCTCTTGCTCGACCTGTGAGTAGCGTCTCGAACGCTCGACACCGCATTGCGTCGGGTGCTCCATCTAACCTCATCTGAGATAGATACCTGTGAAGATGGTCCTCTGGGTCAGTGGTACCCTCGTAAGGTTCTATCTTCGGTATCTTAAACCCCTTGGGTTTAGGAAAGCTCTCGATCTCCTTCGTGAAGGGAGACTCTAACCATAACGAAACATGGTTCTTTCCCAGAATAACATTCAATTCCTCCCTGACGCTATCATCATCCATTTTCTGGTGCTTTTGATGGATATCGCGCCTCTTCCTTTCCACTGAGCTAGAGGACGCACTGACTTCGTCTCCAGGAGTCTGTTTAGGCTTGTCCGCTGCATCTTTCCGACCGCCTCCTGCCGTGGCGTCTTTCTGGCCTGCGGCTGCTTGTCTTTGCACCGTAACTGCCTCTGCTATAATCCTGGACATTACCTCCAGGTCCGCCCCTGCTAATTGATCCGCCAGCGCTCGATATTCTGGAGCAAGACCTTGCTTTTCTTTTTGGGGGTTTTCCTGGAGGGGATCCAAGACTGGATCTTTTCCTCCATGCTTCAGAGGATCTTGCTGAACGAGATCCAAGGCTGGATCTTTTTCTCCTTGCGTATCGGGATTTCACTTCTCATTACGCTGTGAGCCTTGATCTGCAGCTTTGGATGCACTTTTCTGGGAGGCATCGTGTTCTTGCGTATTCAATCAATAGAAGGCCCTCCTTCTAGTGCCAATGACGATGACAAATTGTGTCACCTTCAATAATCCGGGCCCGAATATGAATCTAATGAAGAACACCCAAGAACCCTAATGCCTAAAAGAATTTGATGATGGGGGATTTTAGTATTTGCGGCTGAGTCTAAGACTGTATCTTAGATTGCCTACGTATCCTGTTCGGTTCCAGGAATCAAGCCTTACGTAGTTCCTGGATTGGGGTCTTTATAATGACAATACTTGCCTAAACCCTAAGGTTAAGTCGGCTTATGTTATTGTCATATTTACCCTTTAATGGGCCTTAAACCCTTGCCCAAGCAATCGCTGTTAATGGGCTTGGACAGCTGGTTCGGACTCTGTCCTCGATGTCGATATTCCGACCTGCGGTAATCGACCATGGAACTCATTGTCCTACACTGCTAGCTGGTGCGGACTGGTCGTCCTACACTGCTCGATAGTCGATCGTCGTAGCCTGGTGTATACTAGATGGCCTTAGCCTCGAGCCTGGGCATCGACATGAATGCTTCGGTGTTTTATCC
Organism: Gentiana straminea; assembly: GCA_036785695.1. NCBI lineage: Eukaryota > Viridiplantae > Streptophyta > Magnoliopsida > Gentianales > Gentianaceae > Gentiana > Gentiana straminea. Next base: position 2,537,653 of record JAVUPR010000224.1, on the reverse strand, counting down.
ATAATGTTGTTTTAGGACCAATCGATAGACGACACGTGGAGGGAGTGAAACCCTGTATCGTCACAATCCTTGGCGGGATTCCGGCGATGTACTCATGTTGATTACTGGTAGAGGCCGTACGCTTGGACATCTACTCCTACTGGAGTGTCAAAGCGTCGATCTTTTAGATCAACCAAGGTAACATTACTGTCCCCTCTGGTGTATGTTTATTGTTTTAACGGAGACGATCCTGGATCGGGAAATCAAACTTTAAAATCCGCTGCGCTACTCGATTGATTTCCTTACAGTGGTAGCAGAGCGGTCTTCGAGCTTAAGCAATAAGCATCTTTTATTCGCGTAGTAAATTAGATCCAATAGATTAAACCATGTATGATATTGATTCGTAATTAGTGCACAGAAAGAAAAAAAAGTGGAAGATGAAAGTGCGGCGGCGGCGGCATCACCGCCACAGCGCCGGCGACGGCAGCGGCTTTCGGGCAGCCGGCGGCTGTTGGCCGGCCCGTCCCCTTTCCCTTTTGAAACTTTGTTATGTGCATCTTTATTTTTCAATATGGTCCATGGTTTGTAATTTCTCTTTTGTTTAGTTGATGCCATGTGACAAACCAGTGGTACAAATAGTTTGGTGATGGGAATGCCATGTGGCATCACCCAACTTGTTGGGAAGAAATAGATTTTGGTTATGAACCAAATCTAGGCTATTCCAAATTTTTGGAAAAGGCCTAGGCCTCTTCCAAATTTTTTTATTTTGGAAAGGGCCTAAGGACCTAGGCCTTCTCCAAAATATTTTATTTTTGAAAAAGGCCCAGGATGCCTTTAAATTTTGTTTGGACCAAACCAAAGGCATCCTTTTGATTAAGAATCAAAAGTAAAGAAACAAAAGTGACCCACTTGATTTTAGTTTTATTTAAAATAGTTTTAAATTTGAAAATTAAAATTAACAATCGATTTATTATTAATGGTTAATATTATTTCGATTAAAGCTATTAATTAATTAAACGTTGATTAATTAATTGATTGGATGCTATAAAGACGCAAGTAGTTAAAATTTAATTTTATCTTTTTCATAAGATATTGATTGTATGGATTATATAGTAGATATAATATGATTATATGGACCCCGATTGATCATGGACTCAACCAATATGATAGATGTGAAAGCTTTATTTTCTTTTGGTTTTTGTTGTTGTCCTAGGCCGTTATGAAGAACATGACCTAGTTTTATTTCTGCATTATCCCACTCACGTTAACTCCCCCCATGTGCGGCGGGTGTAAAATTTATTAGATAGAATTTTTAATGTAAAATAAATTGAAGACAATGATGAAAACCAAAAGAAAGGCGATAAAGATCCATGGAGATGGCGCATGTCAAAGATCCATTGGTTGTTGCGGCTACCCTTAGTTGTGGCCCGCGGTTTCGTCAGTTTGTATTCAAAACCACACCTAGGAAAAGTCCATGATCATACTGGTTAATTTTGTGCGCGGAATGTTGTGTATGTTTTACTTTATATGATATTGATGCACGTAATAGATGAGACCGTAATTAAATAAAATTAATTCAGTGAATTAATTTAAAATTACTCCCACGACAAAAATCGAGTCAAAATATGTCTCCCAATATTATAGTGATGGTGAAGAGCCTTGTTTGGATCCAATTGACCGGCCCAGGTCGGGAGTTGACCTACCTCGGGTATATCGTCATTACCGAGATATGAACGTTATGAGATCTCATGAATACTTGGGTTACGACTCGACTAAGAATCTTGCAGTGATTGGCCCACGTCTGGACCATCTGATTTTAGAGACATGAGGTTGACTATCACATAGACGATGTGAATTGTCAAAGAGTTGACTAGTCAAACCACTGGAAGTCATGTTGGACGCGATTGGAAAGACGTACCTACCCGTCAAAATTGACCAGGTCGATCGGCCCACGTCGGGGATCGAGTCAACAAGATAGGATTGCAGCCACTAAAGAATTTTGGAAAATTTTTGAAAGTCGATTGGGAGTAGTTGACTAGTGGGAGCAAAATCATAATCCCAAAGATCATCATTGATTTTGCATGTATAATCAACAACACTCTTTTATCTTTATTTTATGTTGTAGTTTTAGCAAATTTTATTTATGTTTTTATTCTCGATTAGTAAAAACCAAATAATGACTGTTACCTTTTGAGAAACGTTCTCAAGTAAGGTTATGTAATTTTAATCCTTTTAAAAATAAGCAATGACACGAGCAATCGCGTTTTCGTAGTTGAAGACAAGGAGACTACATATTTGATGGAGTCCCCTAGGACTTTAATTATTAATGGATGCTCACGCATTGGACATAACGATATCCAATGAGTCACTCCATCATACGATGATGGTTATTCAAACATTAGATGGATTGGATAAGGATGACCACGTCGAATTTTGGAAATATTGTTTTCAAAATTGTAAGATTTAAGTATCGACTTAATTCTTTAATAATTGCTTGAAAGTAAATTAAATAGTTCATGTTTTGAATATGATTCAAAAGGTTAAATAAACTATTTTACAAATGTTGGATTTTCTTTGTGGAAGAAAATTGAAGACACAACTCTTGTGATTTTTCTTAAGTCTTATGAAGACTACATTAAGAAATATTTACAAGTGCTTAAAGGATTAAAATGGAAAGTTAAGGCAAGTGCTTGAGTAAGAGAGCTTATCGAAGTCTCTACCTTACGCAAGTAAGTTGAGATAAATCTATCTAAACTCAAATCAACTCTCGCATATATGGTATCCTACGAGTGTGATTAAATTAGAAAGATTAAATACAGATTTGGAAGGTGAAGCAAACGTTGTAACACTTACCATATCCTGAATCTAGTAAACTGATAAGGGAACTAAATAAAATGTAATCATGTTCTGGTTCTTATGAAGAACACGAGTTCAGTTACTTGTTAGGATTTAGTAGACATATTCAATTATAAGGAATAAGTGTTATTCCGATAAGGTTGAACAGTCACTGAATCTAACATGCTAGATTATTGTCACCATATAGTCTATATGAGTGATGAGATCTCAACTAAACATTTATATGGTTGTTATCCTTAATGTTTGTGGTTGTTCTAGGCATAGTCTCTATGGAGGAGAAGCATGTAATCAAACGTCATTCTGATGATGTTGAACCATATGATTATGAAAATGGTTACAAAATCCAGAAAATTGACTAGAGCCTGAACATATTGATGTTTGTTGGCTTATGGAAATCTATACCATAAATAATCATTTGTCTCTCTCTTGGACTATTTTAGAAATAGTTGAATATACTTATTGAAGTACGACAACTCTAAAAGCCCGAATAGTTTGAGCTAGTATGAATATTAGATAAATGAAACTTAGGAATTAATCTTCAATTGGATTGAAGCAATTAATAACTGGAGGGTGTTTCTGAAACGGAATAAGATTTCCCTTTGAATGCTGCCATTCTTGGATGCACAATTAGATTGTGTTTCTAAAATGGAAACAACACCTTATATAATAAAGGTGTGACGCAAGCCATGCGAAGTATCCCTTACCTGTTTTGGGATAGTGCCCTTATTCAAAACAAATACTTAACTTAGTTCCAAAGAATAGGGTTGAATAATCCATGTTAGATATGGAAGAGGATAATGTCGAATTTGTCTTAACCGATGATTTGAAGTTGTCATAGGCAAAAGTTGGAAAGGCTTGGAGCCTAGTACGACAAATGCGACTTTGTGGAATATCTTAGCAAGTAGGCTAGATATCATCTACTTTCCCACAGAACAAAATGTTTGTCTCCAAACATGCTGTCTTCTAAAGGAGGTATTTCTTCCAAAAGAGATAGTGGGAGTAAGTGAGATCTCAAAAGAGTTTGAGAGCCACAAAAGGAGATTCAACCATAGCAACGTGAGCAGACGCCACATAGTGATGAGGTGTAGAACAAGGCTCAGTGCACACAAAAGTTCTATAAGGCTGCTGATGTGTTCATCTTGAAGAATGAATATTTCACGACTTATGATGGAATGTTTGAAAGGCAAGATTGAGAGAAATAGCCAGGAGCCATAATATCTGAATTAGATTCCATCAGTGACAACCAGGTTGTGATCCTAGTCTGTCTTACCTAGAGGGAATGTCCCTGATAGGCTGACATGGATAGTAATGTGATTACCTTGAGGCTATAGTGACGGTTGAAGGGTATGAGGTCTAAACCTTGTAATTATCTTTAAGCTGCCAGCTGATCCCAGTTTTATTCAGACTATGCTGGTTATAACTTTGTATCATGGCTATATGATAGTTTTGAAGATGTTGGGAAAATAACTCGATGTTCATAGACGATAACATGATATGCGAGCCAACGAGATCCATTTATGGACTCAAACAAGTTTCTCTAGACAATTTATTTGTTTGATAAGTCAAAAGAGTTTGATTTAGTCAAAGGAAGGGATATGCCAATGTGCAAAAGGGATAGTGGGAGTGTGTTACGATTTTCGAGTAAGGTATTGGATGTCTCTCTCGAGAATTGTCATCCCATGTCACAGTCAATTAATATTTGGTAGTTCAAGGTCTTTATGAAAGCACTTGGATTAGCAGTTCTTATTTTTAGAAATAAGAATCTATAGTGTTAGATTTAACTGTTGTTAGATTATAGTTTACCTATATTGATGTGATGCTAAAAGAGTTAAGCATAGATCGCGACAGGAGATACTGCTAGCCGGTGTTCTTAAGATCTATCTATGTTAGGACGTTAGTCCTAAAGATAAGGTGAAAGATAATGCCAGATGTTCATAGTCCATGAAGAGTCATGAGCAAGCATGAAAGTAAATCTGGTGAATATCGAGAATATCCTTAAACGAGTTAAGGATGGCTTCCTAGTTTATCAAGACTTGGAATCGGATAAACATAGATATACAGACATGTATCCTGAGTCTTATGAAAGCGAGAGGGAGCTACAGTCTGGGTTTGTAGTCACTTTGATTAAATGATACAGTGAGCTAGAATTGTTCTTAGCTAGAGATCACTGTGTACACTACAGCTATACCAAAACACAGTATGCGTCTTAGAGGTGCAGCGGAAGCAGTACATGGATCTAGAAGGTTCATTCCTGAACCTTGTACAGGTCTTCCACATTTTCTATATAGCTGATATAGTTGTGGATTCATTGCTTGGAGCAAGGACCAGGGTCTCATCAGAGATTCATGTGTGTTGAGGCGGTTCCTTTGACTTGATCATTTGGAGTATGATATGAAGATAGTTTGGGTCCTCACGGATAACGATCCGTTCAAGGCTAGGGCTGATTACGAGCATTGCATGAGATTCTTATGTTTCAAATTGGTCTTGTGTGTGCGGGTGATTGGTTTTAGGCCAAGTGGGAGATTGTTGAAATAGTGTCCTAAACCCAATCGGGTTGGACTGGATCCGACCGGGTCGGATCATTTCTACTATTTTTTTGTGATTACATATATAATAAATGACTTTTCTAATGTCTTATAATTGTTCTCTTAAAGAACCGGTTATGAATTCTTATATGATAACGTCCTTAGTATTAAAATGTGGTAGAGGAACCATGATAGGTGATTATGGTTGATGAGATCTCGAATCACTTTAATAAGTTTGATACTTAAATGTCTCTAGGCTGATGTACTATTAAATAGGGCATTGATAGTACGTACCGACTAGCACGTATTAGATGTCTTCTGTCTTTAAGGGCAGGGATAGATCTCGTCTATCGAAGTGTAGAGACTCTTGGACTGTACGTGGATGTGTATTAGAGAATGCGTACGTTAGACTGACCCACTTACACTGTTAAGTGTCACACTATGTGACGATTGTGTAGTTATCCTTAAGACCGGAGTCTACATAGCATCACGGTATGGATTGTCATGCTTTGACACTATTGAGGTTTCCCCTAACCAAGGGGCGATCATGCGATAGTGATTGGGTATGATACTGAAGCATGCAGAGTATGCATGTTAGGTCGTTTGGGAATCGCATACCCTATGAATAAGGGTGAATATCCGAAAGGGCCTTCTTATAAGGAATGTCTTACTCTCATTAATCTTTGCAAAGTGGAAGTAAATGAGTTACTTCGAGAGAGAATGATATCCAGATTATAAGATACGGTCATCAATGCTTGACACACGACGTACGACCGTATGGATACTATATGTGTATTTGATACACATGTATTTTGCAAATTAATTAATCATGGTATTATATTATCTAGTATTAATATAAGATATTAATATATATATATATATATATATATATATATATATATATATATATATATATATATATATATATATATATGTGCTTCCAGCGTGTGGTGCATATTAGATATGCATGTGCATAGTTGTTTCCAAAATATATATATGTATAGATTTATATTTGTAATATATATATGTGATATATATACATGTGTAAATTGATTTATGGTAATAAGATAATGATAGTCAATAACTCAATATTAGATATTGAAAATATCTTGGAAATATTTAATATAAGATATTAAATTAAATGAGATAAATCAATCTAAGGGATTTTCCTTATTTTATTAGGAAAATGTTTTCTTTCTCTCCACTCTACTCAAAGACTTGTTCCCCAAGGATTTTGGGAAGACAAGGGGCACCCCATATGCCTATATAAGCAAGGGGTTGCCAAGCTCTTGTATAGTACATCATAATTCCAAGAGCTAATTGTTATTGTGAAAAATAAGAGAGCTTCTTATAAAGATGATCGTAGAGAGAGATCGTAGAGAGATAAAAAGGTAAACCTAGCAGTCGAGTTTTTCTAGTAGCAATCCTTGGCGGGATTCCGGCGAGGTGCTCGTGTGGATTACTGGTAGGGGACAGACACTTGGACGGCTCGCGCACATTTACTCCTACCGGACGGTCAAAGCATCGATCTTTTAGATCAACCAAGGTAACATTACCGTCCCCTCTCATGTAAGTTTATTGTTTAAACAGAGACGATCCTAGATCGGGAAATCAATTTTTAAATTTCGCTGCGCTACACGATTGATTTCCTAACAACAATTCATCGTAGTTCCTTAGGGATTGTTTATAAAGAGGGGCTTGTGTCCTTTGTGGACTTTATTTTCGTGTTCCCTAAGCAAGAGATAAACGCAATTTAATCCCCTTAATTGAAGGAGATAATCATGTTGATTTAAATATTGGATCAACGTATTTATGGTTGAGGATTCTTTCCATTTTATCTGATAGATTACGTATGCGGGCTCTAGTGGTTCAAGATAAACTCAGGCCGACCTGTAAGGCCCGGGCTGAGTCGACTGAATTCCGTCACGCTCTGGCCGACTTGCAAAGGTCGGGGGGATAGCCGAGGTGGCCTCAGCTCAGAATTTTGGGGCTCTTGGCCTATGAGGTGTCGACCTTCTCTGCATTAATTTATTGTTTAGCCATTCAAAAGATGATAGGTGGAAATTGCTAGTTCGACCCTTATCATAAGCCTCAAAAATCTGTCTGAACTTCTCACTGCGAGGTCGGATATGTTAGAGGTGCTTGATTGGACATTGTCATTTAGACTTGTGAAATTTACATTGATCTTCTATGTCAGGTGGCGGAGTTACCATTATGGCGCTGTCATAACGTTCACGGTGATTCGAGGTGTTCCTGCCTACATCGTTTGAAGTGGGACGATTTTTGAAAACGTGTTTGGGGTTTGTAACCCCCCGTCGTATCAACTGTCCATCGGTTGACTTTTCAATGCTTCAAAATGAAAAGATAAACATCAATTGCCAAATTCCTTCTTCTCTGTTTTGCTTTTCGTTGTTAGTGATTTAGCCGCACAGTTGGCTGCGGCCAAAGACGAGGCTGACGAGAAGCAGCTTGAGGAGAGTATTGATGCCGAGCAAACCCCGTCTAAGGATGTTCATGCTGCCCATTCTACGGCCTCTACCTTGGACGGAACTACAGTCCAGTTGTTGGCCAATCAGCCATACAATGCTGAGACACATCCTTATTTGGGGGAGGACATAACTCCCATTGAGTTGGACGGTACTACACCTGATAATAGCCCTCAGCTTATAAGAAGGGGAAGAGCCGAGGCTATTGTAACCACCCAAGAGGGCATGTCAAGAAAGAGGTTCAGATCTGATGCCCACCCTGAGGATACGGAAGGTCCTATTTGTCAGGAAGAGGAAGATGCTGCTACTAAGTAGGAGGCAATCTCAGAAATGTCTGACCAGCAGCTAGCTGATGCTGGCTTTAAATCCATCAAATATGTAAGTCTTTTTTTCAGTAGTACCTCATAATTTAACCTGGTAGAGTCTCCCACTCTTGACAATTTGTTTATACAGGGGTCCTTTGTTGGGCATGAGGCTTTTGCGAAACTCGTTGTGCCTTCTAGCGAGGCGGAGTTGAAGGAAAAGATCTCCGATCTGGAGAAGATAAAGGCTTCTGAACGTAGGCCGAATCTTAAGTCCAATGATCAAGAAAATGGAGCTCTAAAGTAGAAGCTCCCAGCTCCTGTGGCCATATTAGAGGCTTTGGGAGCCAAGTACAATACAAGTCCTAAAGAGACCGAGGACAAGCATTTGGAGGAGACTACTGACTGGAGAGTACCATTAGGAGACTCTGAGCTGAGAAGACCGCACTAGAAGCTAATGTTCCGGGCCAAATCGATCAGGCGATCCAAGACTACAAGGCTTCGACGGGGCTTTCACAGGCCACGAGGACTCTTGTTGGCCCTTGTGTTGAATTATGCCTACACCTTAGTGATAATTTCAAGGGTATGATGCTGCAATCCATTGGGCCATGAGTGGCCTATCACCTGGATATTGGACGAGCTGGCGAGCTGGAAAGGTTGGGAGATGCCGAGCCGAGTCGGTCTTAAGGTGCCAAACTAGAGAGCGGTCAAGCTCACCCCGGGCTCTTCATCTGTAAGCATCGTTTATGAACTTTTCTTCCTAACTGAGCAAGTTCTGTTTGCGCTGAAGAACGGCGAGCTGAAAGGGCGGGCCTGCTGGGACGATGACCTTCTGTTACTGGGCTTATGCGTGGGCCAGATCCGGTTATAAGGACTCCTTTCGGGATTTGGCGGGGCTTTGCCAATTTTTGCACATTACTTTGGAATTGATGAGGCTAGGGTACAATTTGACGACCTTGGCATTGAGGGTCTTCCACACAAGGCTTTGTATAACCCTTACATGGGTAAGGCATACGAAGCTCGTCTGAAGGAGTCCAGGAAGGGGTAGACATTGTGTTTTAGTATTCTTTTGATGCAGCTCCCCGTTCAGTGGCTTCGGCTGCTGCTTCTGCTTCAACTACTCCAACCGAGCCGCCCTAGGCATGTCAAGGGTGTGATGGTGCTATCCATTGGGCCATGAGTGGGCTATCACCAAGCTGTCACCTGGATATTGGACGAGCTGGTGAGCTGGAAAGTTGGGGAGCTGCCGAGCCGAGTTGGTCTTCAGGTGCCGAATTGGAGAGCTGGCGAGCTCACCACGGGCTCTTCATCTGTAAGCATTGTTTATGAACTTTTCCGCCTAACTGAGCAAGTTTTGTTTGTGCTGAAGAACGGCGAGCTGAAAGGGCGGGCCTTCCGGGTCGATGACCATATCTATTTCTGGGCTTATGCATGGGCCAAATCAGGTTATAAGGACTTATTTTGAGATTTGGCGGGGCTTTGCCAATTTTTACACATTACTTAGGAATTGACGAGGCTAGGGTACAATTTGCTGACCTTGGCATTGAGGGTCTTTCCCACAAGGCTTTGTATAACCCTTACATGGGTAAGGTATACGGAGCTCGTCTAAAGGAGTCCAGGAAGGGGTAGACATTGTGTCTGAGTATTCTTCCCACCATGCTGCAGCTCCTCGTTCAGTGCCTTTGGCTACTGCTTTTGCTTCAAATGCACCTACCGAGCTGCCCTAGGCATGTTTTTGTGGAGATACTTACTCCTTCTACAGAGCCTGGGCGGAATTCAGCCCTTAATGATTCTTGGGTTTTTGCACTTGTACTTCTGTTTTGAAAAGTATTAAAATTATAACTTTTACAACATTCTGAGTATTTTGATCCGTAGCTCGAGATCCTTTGGATGGCATACTTGGTTGTGTACGTAATTTTATGCCTTTGAGGCTATTTTGATCCGTAGGCGGGTGTCCCGCCCTAAGTTCCACAAGTAAAGTGATGATTGGAACTTATGCCATGCATTAGCGAAGTCTTACCGATGTGTATATCTTGGATGGCATACTTGGTTGTGTACGTAATTTTATGCCTTTGAGTCTTGCCTGCTGACCTATGAATTTTAGCGTGGTCCATTCTGCGGAGCTCTGCTTGTTGTGCAAACTTGTAGATTTTACTGAGTCTATCGTACGGAGGTTAGTTGTCAGTCCTGTTGACATAATTTTGATGGCGTTAAAGCCATGGAGTTTGTAAGTATTTGTTTTTGTTATTTACGCTTCAAACTATACTTTGATAGTTTTTCTCATTTTCGCTATCCTGTTATGTAGGGAACCTGGGTTGGAAAGGATGTCTTCGAGAGGTGGGGTAAGTCTTCAGCCACCACTGAAGATTTAAAAAAGAAGGTTGCCGACCTGCGGCAAACTCGGGGGAAGCTTAGGGCTTCTGTTGAGTCTAAGGACTAGGAGACCAAGGCTCTCCAGAAGTAACTCCAAGGGCTGAGGCTAAGATCAAGTCCTCTATGGGCAAGTATGCGGAGCAGGCCATGTGCGAGCTCCGAGCTGAGAAGGATGAGATGGAAGCTAATGTTCCTCCTCGGATTGCTGAGGCCATCCAATAGTATAAGGCTTCGACGGAGTTCACTAAGACTTTGAAGCTGCTACTTGCTCCGGTCCTGATCCACGGCTACACTTTAGGCGTCCATAAGGCAAAAGGTCAGGTTGATGATCTTGTCACGAACGATCTCTCTATCAAGGCTTTTATAAGACTGGGACGAGTACTGTCTATGATGATCGGGTGAAGGACTTCAGGGCGGGATTTGACTGACTTTTCGCATTAGCGATTTTCGGCGAGCTGGGCCAGTTTGACTGACATCTCGCATTAATTTTTTGGCGAGATGGGCAAGATTTGACTGACTTCTCGCATTAAAATTCGGCGAGCTAGGCCTAATTTGACTGAATTCTCACCTCACATGTTTGCTGAGCTCAACTTGCAGAGCTTAAATGTCAGTTTAGTAATTTGAGAGGAGTCCGTCCTGCAGACCTCGGCTTGCCTGCCCTACATACTTAATGGGTTGGGATTTTGCCAACTTCGCGAGTTTGTCCTGCAGAACTCAATAACCAAATATACAACGGAACAAAACAATATTACATTGAAAAAGCGTTAAAGTGAACCTGATCATTCTGAGTATAGCTTATTGGAGTAGTACAGAGAAAGAAGGTTTCTATGTTTTGAACATTGATGGGATCGTAAATGTTGGTATTTCATTACATTTTCAAGATTATTTTCTATAGAGATACGTGCTTTTATGGTGTGTTTGATGTTGTTTTGCAAATTTGATGAAAATAAGCATTGGAAGAGTGTTGTGGTAGAATCGATCATAGAAGATATGAATGGAGAAGAAAAAGTGGAAGATAGTATGATCATACCTTACATTAAAGTGAGGCTGATAGAAAGTTACTTAAAAGATGAATTATGCAAACTTGTTTTTTATTGTTCCATCATTAAAATACTCCTTATTTTCTATTGGTTGAATAATATTTGACTTTTCTTTTCTTTATTTATTTTAATATTTATCTTCAAAATAAACCCAAATCTATCCTATATTAGCAAAAAAGTGGCGTTGCCACTAGGGGGATGATTCAGCAAACAAATAACATATTATAGTTAGGTTTGGAGACTAATGCTGCGGTGGCTCATTCACCTGCTATCATTGCCGCTTCTTTTCTTTTTTGGCTTTGATTCTTCGATTATGGATTCATCGTGCTTTGAATAATTTTTAATTATGGTGTGTAATTTATTTTATTTCCGGTTAATTTACTATTGAAGTTTTGATTGAAGCAACTGTGAGATTGAATTGGAGCTTATGCCTTGCTCTATTTATTGATATTTATCCATCTTTTGATTTGATTGTCTTTACGGTTAATGGTTGATTGGTTATTTTCGCGAGATAAGTAATTTAATCATTTAATCGTCTGCTAGTTGGAATAGACAATCCGTAATCGTTTGTGATTTTCATAAAAGTAGCACATGATATGAGTTTTTCGATTCGCAGCCGGAAAATCCACTATCAGAAAGATGAATAATCTGAATTAAAATTAACCCGCGTGTGCGTTAATATTCAGAATTTGGGTCTCTCAGATTTTAGTGTTGTCGGAACACCAAACTCCTACGACCGTGTCTAGGAGTGTCTTTTGTTTAGATGGTAATTAGTGATCGTGTCCTGATTATCAAAATTAGGAGAGATTGGTTCCTCGGCGCGTGACGGTAACTATAACCAGTTATCAATGAATTAACGAGTCTTATGTACATCAATGATCAGTTGAGTAAATCGAGATGGATATAATTAATTTAACCGGAACATTTCCTTTACTTATTTTCATTTTTTTAGTTTTTATTAGTTATTAGTTCATAATCTCAAAATCTAGTATTTAGTCGATTTTAGAAGACATAACTCCACTCTTCCCTATGAGTTCGACTCCTACTTCCGCTATACTAGCTATAAATGTAGTATGTGATTTATTTTTGGTGATGAGGCCGTATTTTATGGAAGTTTTCTGTGCGTATTATATATCTATTTTGTCGGGAGATGCTCCGTTTCAGGTATATTTTCTATGATTTTAAGGTTTTAAGAGCTCGTGAAAAGTGATGGAAGATTTCAGGACTTATTGAGTGTCTTTGGATGCTTTGTGGGTGATTGGAGAAAAGCGGCTCTCAAAAAATTTAGAGTTTTAGTTTTCGCCTATGTCGGGATCTCGACTAAAAAAAAGATAAAGACTGTCAAAGCCAATGGTGGATTTTCGCTCTTTTAACACATATGACTCTTATTATCGGAAGGATTATTATTATTATTATTATTTTAGAATAAGTGGGCCTTTGGCCCAAATTAAGATTCTCAGCTTTTATTTGTAGTACGTGAGCAAAAGAGGGGACAATTATTAGTTAGGTTTTGAATAAAAAAAAAGAGAACAGAATGGAGTAGTTCGGCTGGGACGAAAGAAGAGAGGAAGCTGTGCAAGACTTCGGACGCCGGCTACCTTCTCTTCCATGTAATACTACTTTTTATTTTGCTGTGCTTTATTATTATTTTATTTTTATGATTAGTTGGCATAAAAGATTGGACTGTTAGTGGTAAACAACATATTATCTGCCGGTTCGTAACCCATAGGATTCCCTGCTGTTCGTCAACTTTTCCGTGGAAATAGATAATCTAGGTTAAAATTAGTCCGGTTTGATTAATACATTGAATTGAGTATCTCAAATCTTAATGCTTCCGGGATTCAAAACTCTTATGACCGTGTCTAGGGGTGTCTTCCGGTTAGAGAATAATTAACGACCGTGTCTTGATTATCGTTCGACTTTAGGAGAGATTGGTCTCTTGACGGTTGTCGGTGACTATAACCAATTTATCAATAATTTAGCGAGTCATCCTTGAATCGATGATCAATCGTAGGATTTGAGGGAGAAACGATTAATTGACCGGAACTTTTCTTCATTTATTTTTCTTTTCTTTTTAGGAAATTAGATAAAAACCCAAATATATTTTATTTTACAAATTTTAGAAGAAATAAATCCACATTTCCCTGTGTTCGACCCCTACTTCCGCTATATTAGCTATATAGGTAGTAGGTGATTTATTTTTAGTGGCTTGACGACCCACCAAATTTTGGCGCCGTTGCCGGGGAACGGTGTTAAGTTATTTTTTTGAAATTTTGTATATTGTTTTGTGTTGCCCTTGTTTGCAAGCATAAAGCATGTCAGGTTACAATTACACAAGTCCTATGGTGATTCATGATTAATTCGGATACTGGGTGAACAACCTGTATGAGGAGAGATATTATCCAAGTCAGCCACACAATCAGAATTGAGGCTACACCTCACTTTTCAGCTCGCCAATAAGGAAGCGTGGGCTTAAGGCCAACCATCTCGGGGGCCCGAAAATACGTGTTTTGCAAACAATCGATAATTAACAAAAATAAATAATATATGTTCAAAGATTTTCCAGTTATCTTTCGTAGACCAGTTGGCTAAGATATTTGACATTTTTTTGAAATACTTGAGTTTAAGTCGCGGCAATAGCAAGTTTTTTTTTTTACTCATTTAAAACACTTTGGGTCTTTTTTTTTTGGACTCATTTAAAACACTTTGGGTCCTTTTTTTGTCCCGGCAACACCAGATTTTTATTTTGACTTCTTTAAATCTCTTTGGGCATTTTTTTTGTCCCGGCTATTCCAATTAATTTATTGATTCTCTTAAACAACCTTGAGTCTTTTGAAACATGATATATTAGAACCCTCCAATATATAGATGGTTTTTATTGTCACCACATAATTACTACTCACACCGTTTTTTTATTTTGTATTTATTATTCCAGCAATTCATTAACTCATTTAAACATCTTTGGGTCTTTTGAACCTTGATATATTAGAACCCTCCAATATATAGGTGGTTTCAATTGGCACCACATAATTACTACTCACACCATTTTTTTATTTTGTATTTATTATTCCAGCAATTCATTAACTCATTTAAACATCTTTTGGGTCTTTTGAACCATGATATATTAGCACCCTCCAATACATACACATATATATATATATATATATATATATATATATATATATATATATATATATATATATATATATATATTAGTGGGAAAACCGTGCAATGCACGGAAAAACATAAAAATTGAAAATGAATACTAAATACCACCCCTGATAAACAAAAATGAATTGTTTCAAGTTGAAATCACGGTGTCTTACATTTGAAAACAGATGGGGTACATTGTGTGTACATACATAATGATTACATTTAATTCAAAGTATTGAATCAAATATTTTGGTGATTAGTTTCCAAGTCATCGGACTCTTTTTATGCTCGAATTCTGCTTCGCCACACATTCATTATAGAAAAAATCACACTTTTGTGAACGCAATTCGACCTTTTATAACATCAAGTGCACTCTTTAATTTAGGCATTGCCACACGGCACATATGATAGTTGTGGAACTCATTAGAACTATGTGACTCTGCAAATGTGAGAAACATACTTTTAAAGGAAGAATCAAGAGCATCTCCTTCTATTGGCCCAATATTTGAATACAAAATGCTACAACATCTGAAAGCTAGCTCTTGAATGAAGAATATTTGAAGCGGCATACACTATGAGTATCATCCAATGAACTTGGTGAACCGCATCCCACTATTATATTTTCTTAGTTAAAGGAAGGTTTGATGAAACTAAAAACTCAAACAAACAGATACCTCTTTGGATAGGGTTTTTTATATTCACCATTACTATTGCTTTGAGGTCCAAAATATGGAAGCCTCGACACATTAATGCTTTGGATCGTACCGATAACTTAAGTAATCCTTGTTGTTGAATCAGTCTCTCGTTAACCTGCAAAAGATAACCTTTTATGCAGCACCTACAGGAAAAAAATAAAGAAAACAAAAACATTAAATATTATATCAAGAACATGAGTGCAAGTAAAAATGGTTTTGACTAAATTGAAGGAAGATACCACACCTCACAATGCAAGTAGAACTTTGGTAATCACTTTACATAATGATGTATTTGACTCAAAATGTTGCGTATTCGCAAACCAACAGAGCAATGAAATTACACTTCAAATAATGGAGTGCAAAACTACAGAAGGCGATGTTTACCATCCTCTTATCGCTCTTGCGAATGTTTGTAAATTTTATATAGGAACCAGTCCAATGTTTACCATTCTTATCACTGTTGCAAAACTGGTCCAATGTTTACGATTCGATCACTCTTGCAAAACTATAGAAGACAATGAAAACCCCGTATGAATAAACACAAAGTAAACACAATTAATTACTCAAACATTTCAATTACAGGATCACATATGCTTTTTAAACAATGTAAAATTATGTACATACAAACCTTTTACAATTTACATTAGAACGGAGAATGCATCAACAGTCTGCAAATACATGAAAACACCATATAAAGAAGAAGTACAATTAGTGTTATAGTGCCAAATTTGTGTTTTGTACTTATTATTGTCTCCAATTTGTCTAGAACCTGGTCTTGTGAAAAAAGAAATGCTAATGAAAAACCACATAAACAGTAAGGAAATAAAAGAAATAATGTATTGCAAAAATGTCCCAAGATTTCGTATAAAAAAATTTGTCCCAAGCAATGAATATCGGTACCTAACATCCATGATCCATTGGATAATGAAGTAACAAAATCTACTAACAGCTGAAAATGAAAATGATATGTAATATAGAAGTGTCTCATATTCCGTCAACAAAAGTGTACATATTATGAAGTGTCTCATATTCCGTCAAGTTCTCCTTGATGACTCACACCCAGTTTTGAAATCTATGTGGTCCGTGTCAGTTTTGAGAGCGCATGAGCAAAACCAGATAACCCAACAATCTTCACCTTGCTGCTGAAAAAAAAACACTTTACCCGGTTAATGCTAAAAAAATAGATAACCCAGCAAAATTAAATAAATCGGTCAATAGAGAAGAAAAACATAAATCCACATGAGTGGATATCTAACTTACAAACTCAATGAGAGACTAAAATGCAAGACTTTGATTAGAAGGCAAATTGCAACTGCGAAGAAAAACACTGATAAGAGTTCAAGAACAATCATCAAGACTAACATGAACAACTGCACTAAAAATTGACCCAAAACCTCCACCTGGCCATGTCTTTTACAATGCAGATTATAAATAAAATCATCAAAAAATTCAAAGAATTAAAAAAAAAAAAAAAAAAAAAAAAAAAAAAAAAGAGACTTACCACGACCCCATCCATCGGAATAAGTGCATAAAAAACTGACCCAAAATGAGTAGAATCAGTAGCAAGATTATCACAAAGATTTGTTAAACTATACCTAGTATAGAAACCAACGATAATAAATCATAATACGAAACAACACATACCTGCTTTCATTTAAAGTGCATTTGAGAATTTCATGTACATATCCAAGTTCACAAAACTCCTTTTAGCCTACACAACAAATAATACACTGACATAATAGAAGAAAGTAGCTACTTGTCACTTGTGACTTGTGAGAAAGAAAAAAGAGTAAAAAAACAAATACCTTTAATCAACTATTTGGCGTTACATCCCGAGGGATGGATGTTTACAAAAAGCTTTCATATTGACCACTCTTTAATCTAATGCAACTTTTAAAATGAATCATAAAATTTGCGATTATTAACAAAAGTTAAGGCAAAAGAGAGGGTCATGTGGAAGTACATAACAAAATGAAAGCTTGTGTGTAATGCTGGAATTATAGCCTCTTAATTATCAGAGGCAATAAAAGTCAATTGAACCAAAATCTGCAAGAGTGATGAATTGAAGCATCTGATGATAAGAGAATATGAATCGGAAAAACCAAACCTTCACTCTGTAAATAAGATTAAAAGAACATTTATTAGAAAAAAAATCATGAAGAAATGATAACCGTGTAATATACCCATTCAATTCGTCTGCAATTCGAGTACTTTCATCGACCCATGATTCCAACAAGCTATCACCCATAGAAACATAAGAGATAAGCATCCATAGCTATTGCAAACATAAACTCAAAGTTTGACCAGAAAATACACAAAACTGAGAATTAAGTATAAAAAAGCTATGACATGGAGGACATTTAAGTTCATTAATGGAAATGAGACAAATTAACTTGATGATGATATTCATCAAGCCCTTGAGTCAAAATATTCTAACCGTCACAACAAACCGAGCTCACTATCTCCAGGAACAGACTTGATGATATCCGAATCATCTGAAAAATTGATCATGAATCCGTAAACAACTTGCAGAGAAAACTATAGTGATTCACAAATATTAAGCACAATCAAAGCAGAAATAGTACCTGGTTGAATTCGAATAGAAGGGCACTTGTTGATGGTGAATTGGTGATTGGGAATTGGGCAATTCCAATTTGCACAGATGAATGGATGTTGTGGGATGGAAATTGTGGGAGTTGTGGATTGGGAAATCGTGGTTTAATGAAGATTGTGCCAAAAATTGTTCTGAAGAATACGGTCCATTTTGTATTGGGGTTAGTGTGATTGAGGTTATTGTGAGAATTAAAGACATGGATGATGAATGGATTGTTTTTATAGTGGGAATTGAAGGGAGTGGATTTAATTAATGGGGAGGTGGAGATGGTGGGTGATGTCACTATTGCTAAATGGGAAAGTGCCCACGTGAACTGCCCACTATCCCATCAAAGACTAATGTCGCCACACTTTCAACTTGCAAATTCCCATGTCCCAATTTGCGTGGGGGAAAAAAAATTAATACTAATAAAAAGAAATTAACCAACCCACTATTAGCACAACTGTCATTTTAACTCCCCACTATTCCATATTCAAGTTTTTAATAAGATTTTTCTTTTTTTTTGTACCGGGTTATGGGGTAGGGAAAACAGGTTTTGCAGTGTAATTTCCGGGTCAAATAGCGGGTAATTGGGTTAAAACCCTTCCTACTATATATATAGTATAGATATATATATATATATATATATATATATATATATATATATATATATATATATATATATATATATATATATATATGTGTGTGTGTGTGTGTGTGTGTGTGTATATATATATATATATATATGTGTGTGTGTGTGTGTGTGTGTGTGTATATATATATATATATATATAGATCTTTGTCGAGAAGGACAAAATTATCAAAAAATCGGGATAGAAGGACACCGTAATTTAATCGGAACAAAAGAATAATTATGAAGTAACAAATATGAAGTAACAAATGTGGAATAAAGTAAATATGAAGAATAATCGATTGTGAACAAAAGAACATTAACACGTGAAGTAACATTGTAATTTTTGTCCTTTATAATTATAAAAATGTTACTTTTGTCCTTCCGTACTATTTATTAATTTTTTTGTCCTTATAAGCCCCTTCCCCTATATATATATATATATACTTTGAACTAAAAGACCAAAATATTCTACAAAAATGATGATTAATTTTACTATTTTATAGGTATGTTTTGAGTCTATAAACGAATTGAATTTTATATTTAGGGATGTTAAAAACGTCATATTGAAGTAATATTTTATAAATATGTTTTTTCAAAAAAAAAAAACATTTGAACTAAAATGCCTAATTCGACGATTCGCCGAAAGCCAAAAATTTCCAGAGACCGGCCTTGATCAAAACAATATAATAAATAGATCGATATAGTCATGACAGCTGGAGATAACAATCTGACAATTGAAACAAAAGACTTGGAATAAAAAATTGACATAGCACGATCTCTGTTTTTTTTTTTAAGAGAACATGAATAATGAAAATTTGAACCGAACGAGTAAAAGAGAACATAATACAAATTAGTCGATGCCCAAACCACGGGCGGATCTATCTTGAGCATATGGGGTCCACGGACCCCGCTAGAAATAAAAATACTCTATATTTTTTCTATAGAAAAATATTTCGGACTTCGTGAAAAAAATTATTTACTGTGTTAAATATTTACGGACCCCGCTTAAAAAAGTTTCTAGTTCCGCCACTTGCCCAAAAACCCAAACTGATACGAAACTTATGACTCTGATACCAACTGATGTAGGACAGGAGCAGGAGACTAAGTTCGTTATCGTACAAAGGGACGATGGTGATTAATATCGTTTAATCGGACGAAAAACTCAAGAATAAACACAAGCCAATTAAAAGGTTTAACAAAAGAAACTCGTATGATTTTATTGATAGGAAAATATGTTATAAGATATGCTATTACATTGAGAGCTTCTCTCTTTAATAGTGTAGGAAATAAAAATCTATAACTAAAAATACTTGTTACCTAAGAAATATAATACTTTTCCCCCTAAGAAATAAAATACTTGATCTCTAATTTTCGTAACAAAGGAAAGTAAATAAATCAAAATCTCATCAAATAATCCCCATTAATTATTCTTCTAAATCATTAAATAATATTTCTAATAAATAATTCCTCATAATTTATTTCTTTTTTCTCTTTTTCTTTCTTACACCATTTTTACGGGATATTCGTAAAACCTCATAAATTAATACTCGATAAATTAATAACCTCGATAAAATTAATAATTTGTCCCCCCCGAAAATCATAATTTAAAGGCCCCACAAAATTTCAACCTAATATTATATATATAAGATTTATACCTTTTTTGAATAAAGAATATATTACTTTAATGAAACTATAAATTAATAATTATATATGTATTAAAAGATTCCAAATTCTAAGATTATCTAGTTTCAATCTATAGTACTTGTTTTTTTATTGAACTTCAAATCTATATTGAGTTCATTTTAAATCTCCTCATTGCACTTAAGAGTTGGGGCAAATCAAATTCAAATAATTTGTGAATGTACATTCATATCTCGTGCCTTGGACTTTTTTTGTTTTATTTTTTTCTATATATTTTGAAACTAGTTTTTTTTTTAAAGGTTATACGTAAAACCTCTTTAAATTAATAAATTATTAATTTATCGATATAATAATATCTCGTTAAATTAATAAAATATCCCGGTCCCAAACGCATACATATACATATGTATGTCTCTACTAATTTATGTGTAGATAACATATATTTTTATCAATGTACGTTCGGGTTCGGGTTCGTTCGGTTTGGTTTCATTAAGACTATGGGAAAATAATCAAAACCAATAGAGTTTCGGTTTGGTTTAAAACTTATCAAAATATTTGGTTTTCTAGGTTGGATTGATTGGTTATCGGTCTGGTTCGGGTTGATTGATATTTTTTTCTCATTCATACGCAAATTCATTTACATCTCATTCACCATATATAATATTTTAACAGGATGCAGGATGCTAGAAAAATCAAAGATCACTAAAATATTTTTTTAAAAGTGTTTGTTGTGGCATTTGCTATGTCATCTCTTTCCGTCGGTGTTTTTAGAATGATTTAAATCAGTAACTTTCTTAAGGTCGTTATCCTGCACATGTTGTTGGTTTGCCTCAATTGTGTCTTTTGTGTTTGATATTTACCTTATTGATCCTTTATGGTTGTCTATATTTTATCAAAATGTTAGGACCATATTAATTGTCACTTACTGCATCATCTATGTTGCCAGAAAAAAAAAAAAAAAAGTTAATGGACGTAAATTAATGTTGTGGCAGAAGTGTTGGCTACTTAAATGTATATGCAATTTAAATACGGGTTAGTTCAGTATTGATTTTTTATAAACATTTTTTCTTTGAATGGAGGGGCTCTATCTAACGGTATGCTGATGCCGTAAAAGATCTGGGGATGGTAGTCTTTGAGCTTCTCTAAGAATCTAGGGTTGGTTTAAACCCACCTTAAAGACATACATTGTCTTGAAGGATTCCGTCTTTTGTTGTGCATATAACTTGCTGAAGTTGATGTTTTTCCATTGAGGCATTTCATCAAACACTTTCCTACCTAGTTCGTTATTTTCGATTACAAGTTAGTTAGGGATGGTTAGCTTCAATCAGGCTATATAAGCTTCAATTCTAGCTAGCAGAAGGCTCTCTATAACTTCAAATTACCTTTCTATAGCTGTATGATCGAATTCAAGTGTATAAACATTTTCCCGCCTTTTCCAATTTTCAATTAAAGTTCGTCTTCTTCATTAGTTATTTTTCATTTCTGTTAGTTTGATTTGTGTGTATACATTCAAAATCATTCTTCAACATGGTATTAGTGCTAGATATACATAAATCCGAATCAAGATCCGAAACACGGAAAAAATAGAATCCGGAAATTTTCCGAGTCTCGATGAGTCAAGAGGGGGTCTCGCCTAATCGAGCAAATTTTTTCGTTTTTTTTCGGATCGTCATATTATATTCACAGCACCGATCGAGACACTCGATCATGCACAGCGGAAGCAACGAATCGAAATGTGTTTACGATTTTACCACGATATTGAACACATAATTAACTAATCTAAACTACCATAAGGTTAAAGATTTACCCAACCGAAGAGAAGCCATTGTCTTCCGGATTGTATCTCCAAACGACGACTGGTGGACGTCGAACCCGTAGCGGAGCCTCCTTGAATACGCTAAAGAAATACCCTTGGTTTTTCTTTTCCCAGTGGCTAGGACAAGAGACTAATTTTTCTTTCCGTTCTCTATGTAAGTGGCACAGATTATATGTGTGTATTGTGTTGGGGGGACTCTCTTTATGTAGGAAAATAACTGGTATGAGAGAGTTTATCTCTTTCACAAGACAATTATCCTTTAAGTAAGGAAAATATATTTTTCATTAAATAAGAAATAATCTACATTAACTAAGAGATAATCACCATTAAATGATAAAATCAATCTCTTATCTTATGAATTAATTATTTAACAAATAAATAACTAATTACACATATGATATAGTACAAAAAAAATTTCTTTCCCCAATTTCCCCACTTGTGGCGCCATTTTTTGCCATGGAATAATGGATAATGTCTTTTCTATTTTATTTGTTATTTATCGAATAAATAATATTTGGCATATTCATTAAATAGATCAACTATTAAATTTATTCTCGAGGTTCCACAATAAGATAATTCACTCGTGTGTTAGGAGCCTGCATGGGGACCATAGATCTATAACCAGTAGCTACAATAAATTGAATAAAATATTCATCAAACAGAACATTTTTATCAACTTATTAATTCCGGAAACACCACCATAAATCCGAAACTGAACTCTATCGACTGTAGATATAATTTATTCTCAAAGTGTCGAGTCAATAAGTGTCCATTGATATAATAATTACATACAGACTAACCCTCCATAGATTATTCTAATGAAGCGGGAATGTTTCCGTAAACCTTATTCATCACATCTTATCCTTATTTAGCATTAACCCACAAGTGATCAATTAGTTCATAACCAATATGAACTCGGCCGATCGATCAGTTTCTGGGATTAACAAATAAGAGGATTGTCTTTCTACTTCCCGCAGGAAGGAATATATTTCATATCTATGAAACACACACTCCTCACTCATTCAAGAATAATGCTAACGTGAAAGTGATTCGGACCGCGTCTCTTAGCAATCCTTAACGAACACATCAAACCCTATCTTGAAACATACAAGAGTCTGCAATGACTTTAGGATTCAGGTTAATACATATATGATCATCTTGTGATTTAATAATATTTCTCAATCACGGAATTACATGAGAAATGAAGATTAAATCGGTACAGTCCTATATGACTACATCATATATAAATGCCCCACTTAGATAACCAATATCGACGGTTCATATAAGACGGTCACACAATAAAGTGTTCTGGGCGCATTAATGGTGGTTTATTTAATAGACCCAATACTTTCATTATGTTCACCACAGACGAACGGTTCAAGTGTATCACCATAAATTTAATCCTCACGTTTGACACATACTATGTTATATGGCTGCATATGATACAATTTGAGGTTTTAAACGGTGTATTAGTCATGAGCACAAAGCAAATAATAAGATGAAAATGATTCCGCATTTATTAAATAAAAACAATTACAAAAATTGTCTTTCGGGCACTACACCTCACAATCATAGCATATAATTTCTGAATTTCACTGATTCTTGTGAAGTTTCATTCGTTCTTTGTTCAATTCTTGATCAAACGATTTCTGGGGAAATGGAAAATCAAGTTCTTGCTGCTGTTGCTACAGTTTGAGCATGACATGACTCGGATTATCTTTTCACCCTGCTCAAACTGTGGACCATTAACCCGCCTCTGCTACCAGTTTGTTGTAACAGCTTGTAATTAAGAACATATTCAATCAATGTAAACAATCACACAATAATAAAAACAAAAAACAAACACAACCATTAAACGCGGTTTCCGGCATTGTGCCGACTACTCCACGGATAGAAAAGATGATTTTATTATGCACATAAATTTACAAAGTTAATGTGTGTCTACTAGTTACAATAAATGCTGGTATTTATAGCATTGGAAAATTAACCCTAGCCGCCATAATGTCCAATTGTATATTTCATAGAAATACTCCCCAGTGTGGTCTTCTCAAAATTCAGCTGAAAACCACCAGATGTAACTAGACTTCATAATCAAAGCTAACTAAGATGTGTACATAAAATTCAGCTGAGATCACTCTATTGAACATTTTACTCAACTGAACACAACTTCAACTGACCTCCCAGACTTGAACACCTCAAATGAACACCACTTCAGTTGAGTCTTCCAGACTTTACCTTTGCCAGATTTAGATGCAAAAATCAAGTCACCCTTGACTAACAGGTAGAAAAGTTAGAGATCCAACAACACTTCTAGTGAGTGGGGATATGAAGATGCATGCAAAATCGGGTGTGTTCAAAATAGGAAGAATATTGTAGGAGGGAAAATGATATTCCACATGCGAGGAATGGTTAAACTGAGACTCCAACAGTGTGAAAAGCTGGTAAAGAAATCCAAGATGTAAAGAACTGAGCTTTAGAAGTCTGCAATGAAGGAAATTAAAAAGACGATGTTGAATAGGTGTCCTAAACCCAATCGGGATGGACTGGATCTTACCTGGTCGGGTCGTTTGTAGTCTATTTTAGTTCATGTAATAACTGTAGGATGTAATATCGCCGGATGGATCAAAGATCCACCCGATTACGCAGCGGAAAGTACAAGATCTAGATCTAAACAATCAAAATACATAAATATAATAGATCTAAACCTACGAGGGGGTTAGATTTCCAACCTTTTTAATTATGGTGCAAAACGCCAAGAACAAGGTCAATCCAATCCGAGCTAGTTGAGAGCCTAGTTGAGAAGCCAAAGCCTTCCAACGTGTGTCTCCAACCACCACCAGGTGGATGGTGTTTCAAGCCGCCGGACCTCCTCGATATGCTACCTTAGAAAAACCCAAAGTTTTCTAAAATTCAAACCCTAGTGTATAAAGCCGAAAAATCAAAGCTTCACACACTTGTGTATTTCGAAATTATTGATATCTTAAAAGGCTTGGGAGAACTCTCTTTATATAGGAGAGAAATCCTAGTCTCCAAGGTGTTAATTTAATTAATATAAAATCAATCAAATTAATCATTTTCCTTAAAAAGATATATCTAGAATATTCAAAAATTAATTAGGATATATAAAAGATATTCTTTTCCTTAAATTATTTTACAAATAAATAATTTAATCACATGTTGAATAATTATCCAAGAAAACTAATTTCCAAATAATTAAATTAACATAAAATTCGGCAAAACCCTAGCAAGCATAGGGCCACACGAATTTTATCACCATTTGGGCCGAGTCCACGAAAAATGTCTTTTCCGTGTATTTAATTATCTAGTCCAACTAAACAATTAATCCACATATCAATTAAACAGTCCAATCCAACTATTTAATTATAATTGAGGTGAAAGGACGAGAAAACGTATATGCTATATTAGGAGCCACGTCGGGGACCATGAACCCATATTCAGTAGCTACAATAAATTGAATAATATTATCCGTCAGGCCGAACAATAATATTCAATCTATTAATTCCGGGATTACACCACCATAAACCTGAAACTGAACTCTGCCGAATATAAATAACTTACACTCAACTATGAGTCGAAAGGCGTTCACTGATATATTCATTACATACGGATAAATCCTCCATAGACTGTTCGTGATGATTCAGGATATCTCCATAGACCCTTCTCGAAACATCTTATCCTTTTTTACCATTAACCCCCTAGTGACCAAATAGTTCATAACTAATATAATATGAACTGCGCGCATCGGTCAGTTTCTAGGATTAACAAATAAGGGAACTGTCTGTCTACTTTCCGAGGGAAGGAATGGATTCCATATCTGTGATAGCACAGACTACTCACTCATTTCAGAATTGAGCCAACGAGAAGTGTTGGACCACATACTTCGAAGTGATCCATACTAACACATCAAACTCTACCCTAGTCTAAGCAGTTGTCTGTGATCACCTCAGGATTGAGATTAATCCATATATGATCATCTTGTGATTCGATAAGACTTCTCGATCATAGAATTATATCGAGAACTCAAATCAAATCGGTCCAAATTGTGATTATCATCATATATAAATGCCCCACTAGGTACCCTATTACCGACGGTCCGGATAAGGCTGTCACACCGTAAAGTGTTACGGGCGCATTAATAGCAAATTAATCATGAGACCCGTACTCAGATTAATAAACGCTACGGACTAAGTTAATTTTAAGTACATCTCACTAACTCAATCCTCTTGTGTATAGCCATACACTGAGTTATGTGATTACATAAACTATGTACTTAGGGTTTTGAGTAGTGTCTTAATTATAAGCATACATGCATATAATAAGATGAGTTATTAATTCTATCCTAAAACAATTATATAATTGTCTTTCGGAGACTACACCTAACAATCTCCCACTTGCACGAAAGGCTTGTGGATTAATTGTTTTAGAGCACACCCTTTATATCTATATCTACAACATTCTCCCACTTGCTCAAAACAAGTGAGACATATCCCCAAGAATCATACCCTCAAAGCGCATCATAGTAATTCATCATTCCAAGCACGACCCGAGTGTGCCGCCGCAGGGTAGGTCAGTGACCCGGTGTGTACTTAGAATCCGAATACCATGTGACTCGGTACACTGATCAGGTAGGTTGGCGGCTTGAGTCAATCTTTGGGATCGAAACATCGCCTTTCCATCTAATCCGGTGGTACGATCTCAATATGCTTATGACCTCTAGTGATTGCAAAATCATTATGAGCTACCTCTCCAATGTCTTCACAATGAGGTGGTATCGGCTTACTGGATAATACTTTATCACATGAGTAAACACTGAGACCGCGATCGATTTAACGATCATCCTAAATCTGACCTAAAGCCAGAATCAGTGTTATCACTTATATTCTAGTTTGCACCTAAATATACTAGCATATTATTCCTCATTCTCCCAAAGAGACTTAAGGATTCACTAAACATCCCATTTAGTATTCATCCGCAGGTTTAGACAAGCATTCCTGAGAGGTAGGGTAGACTACATCGTTGAATGTTGCATTCCTCTATGCAAGAACATCTTAACCATTGAGATGGATGAATGTGCTTGCCAATTGCTTATTTTTGAGAATTCGAGTGAGACAAATTCTTTAGAAAATAGCCCAATGGCATGTTAGCCTCTGACTTCAGATAACACACCCATGTTGTTTCCAACAGTTTCAGTGTTACCATTCAAAAACACTTATCTACATACTACTTTACTAATATTGATGCCCAGTCTACGAAAGACTTATCAACATGCTGGTCAAGGCCATATAAAAAATATATATATGACTTTGAAATGACCTAGAGGTTTGCTTTAATCCCCAAAGGATATAAGCTATGGCAGGCATCCTACCAAAGGTTCTTTCTGAATAAATTAAGATACCATTAGTCTTGCAAAGAGGTCTTAGGGAATCACCCATATTTTCTGCTTTCTAACGAATCAGTCACTTGTTTTTAGCTAAAAACCTTCTGTTCTGAATGAGTTCGTATTCCGTTGTTCGGCAAGGAAGTCTTAGGGAATCACCCATATTTCCCTCTTTCTGACGAAATCAAGCAAGACTGAGTGGTAAGAGAGATCACGGTCTGGTTAACTCCCTACCTGTTCGGGAATTACCCTTAGCCCACTCAGCTTTGCGCTGAAAGTTAAACTTCCTATTCATTCGACTCTTTTTTGTGTAGTTCCAATTACTCCCACTGGGCCTGAACAAATCAGTTAGTAACATCTTGAGTACAAATACTCCCACTCGAACTGCCGGTGTTGGATGTGGACTGAACAAATCAGTTAGTAACATCTTGAGTACAAATACTTCAAGATCTAAGGTTGTGATTTATAGACTCTATCAGACCGAGTTTGATAGTATAACCGTCATTCTCTGATTTTACGAGTTTTATAATCAACCTTTACTCAATGTATTAAGATATTTCACGCTCTGAACGTGTATGAAAAATTTCCAGTCCTACCTTCAAGCACTAAATGCTAAATGTCTATATTTGCGGAAGTGGGGCGAACCGAATTCACTCCGTATCCACAAATGTGTAGGCATCTTCTAGATAGACTTCTCGGTTTCACATGATAATGTAATCTGTTATTATTGCAACTAATATCTTAAATGAGTTAAGCAGTGTATCATAGCACATCAATAACTATATAAGGCAAATTTATGGTGTATCCCTTAGTGATAACATTCCACTGGGAGGTAGGTCGAGCATTAGTCCCGAAAACTACGCGATAACCTATTCTGAGTATGAAATACTCTATCTCTGGTGAAATCAGAGATTCCTCCAAATATTTTGGATAAACTTACCGGAGTTTCGAGTAGTTGTCAGACTAGATGTCACTACTTGAAAAAGCTCCTACTGGCTTGTATCTTTCATATGACCCCAAAGGTCGATATGAACAAGCTATGTAACTTCTTTAAATCTATTACCCTTTCCCGATTGAAAGGAAACTTAGGCATTGTTCCTTTGAGACAGGGTTCCTTTGACTGGGAGATAGGAATCACCCTAAGCCAGTCTGCAGATCTTATCGTTAGGGAATATGTACTAATTAATAGTATATAAAGAAGTGTTTATCTAAATATGGAAACCATTTGCGTTTATATTGTTTAAGATGTGTTACATATACCTATTCAGCATTTCTTAGTGGTTCTGACTTTATCAAACAAAAGTCTGAGTCTTAGGGTTTGTGCTACGAATGTTATATTCATCGTCAATAAGAAAAACAAATTATCCTATAGAAAATGAATACATTCGTTGCAACGAATCTGCAAACAGAAAATGAATTTTCTGTGATACTCAAAAATTGAATCCGAGATTCATTTCCTTATATCACTCCCACTAGTCTATCTGAAATAACTACACGTTGTCTATTTTATATATCGTTTGATGCAAAGCTACCTAGTTCTTCCAAAGAACTTAGCTTTTGAGAAAATTGCTAAGGATGCATTGGTCAGTGATCCGAAATCACTTTCCTTATCCTCTAATTTCCAATTTATTAATTTTCCGGTTTAGCCTTAAAACAACTTAGTTTAGATGACTAACACGTATAGACATTCTTTCCCATTCTCGACTTTCTTTAAATGGAAACAGTCTTGAACTAGTAGTTCGTTTGAGTAGACACTACTCTTGAACTATGAGATGTCTAATGATAGTGTTACTAGCTTGGACTATTCGATTTTTCTAATCGTCAAATCATAAGACCAAAGCTCCCAGTAGTTCATCGGTTCCAAATACCGTCTAACTAGCAACACTTTGTTCAAATGGTTTGAGAGATCATAATAAAGCTCCCACTAGTTTATCGGTTCCAAATACCGTCTAACTAGCAACACTTTGTATTTATGATTTTTCAAAGAATAGAAAATCCCTCAGAACTAAGCTCCCACTAGTTTATGAGTTCCAAATACTGTCTAACTAGCAATGCTTTGTTCATGATGTTTCATAAGATTGGAAAAAACTCCAGAGCTAAGCTCCCACTAGTTTATCAGTTCCAAATACTGTCTAAATAGCAACGCTTTATTCTTGTTTTTCCAATGAAAAGAGAAACTCATGTGCATTCTATTACACGTTTCTAATGATTCAGAAAAAACAACAAATCATAAGACTAAGGCTCCCACTAGTTTATCGGTTCCAAATACAGTCTAACTAGCAATGCCTTATGTATATGATTTTCCAATTTTTCAATTTAGAAATTTGTTGTGTAATACACTTTTAAAATTCACTAAATGAATTTTATATATAGTCCTAAATAATCTTTTGTAAACTAAGTACGGTCATTTCTCGTTTTACCCGAGCGACATCTGTGACATACCTATAATATGTCATTAAGTTTTTAAAGGCTCAAGAGAAAATCTTTTCCGAAAATTAACTGCATTTATTGACAATTACAACATACTCGTTACTTCCATATTTTTAATGAAGTCCTATTACAAACAGTTTAGTAGCCTAGAGATTTAGTTGTAAAATAAACATGACAAAAATTTAAATTCAAAAAATAAATTTTCACTACTAGATTTTTATTTTAGGAATAATAAACTTGTTAAAAGTCTATCCTACCATTCCAAGGATTTAATCTCACACCTCAGTGCCGCCGTAGGGTAGGTCAAAGAGGTGACGATCAAACTGAGACAATCTCTCTCAATGATTAAGCTTCGAGAATCGAACATCTCACGGGAATCGGACATCCCGGACTTTAATCATTGATTACCTTCCTTTTTCTAGCCTAGATATTTCGAAAATATCCATAAAGAGTGTGACCTACTATATCAGATCTCAAAGTACGCCACGAGTATGCCGCCGTTGGGTCGGTCAGTGACTCAACGAGTACCCAAAATCCTATCCTTTCGGAGACCAAGCCTTGAATTTTGATAGGGGTGAACACCATCCGTAGGGGGCCGAAATCAAAGCGGCTCGAGGTGTCACCCTTCTCTCACGTGCTTGCACCTATGGTAGAGGCCGTGGGGTCGTCTGTCGCCTTCTCCGCTCCTACTCAATAATTTGAAAAAGTGTTGGGTTTACTAATTACGGTTTCGGTCTTGACAATAAGAAACAATAAATCAGAGTACTCCGAACAGGGTCGGTTATGTAGGCATGCCTACGCCGTCTTATTCGTTGGAACATATGTGACAGTTCAGGCTGATCCGGCAAGAGAAGCCCCATTTAGCCCGAAGGCTTATCGGCTATGCTAAGTCTTGTCGAACCACTGTAACGTACATCACACGGGGTGGGGAGTCGATCGAGCCGAAGCTTGGTTGAACTTGCCCAACCATGGTTAGACCCGAACCCATGTACTAAAATTTTCCGATTTCTATGTTGTCAACCAAAGCGTAGTCTCGTTTCTGTTTAAGGTGGGTTCATCAAGAAGCCATCACCGAAAACTCAACGATTTATCTAAGTGGGATTCACCGAGAATCCATCACTAAAATCGTAACGATTGACAAAACCCGGTTCCTCGGTTTTAATAATTAGTTACTTAATTAATTAACTACCACATATTAATTAGTAAAAGCTTTTAACTAATTATACGAGTTATACATGCCTAATTTATTCGAAATAAACTAGCTACATGTATGCATTGGAGTGGATTCATTATATGATGCATGTCATGGCAATTTTCCGGTTTTATTACACAATTTCGATCATACACGAAAAACGGAAAAAATTAAACACCAAGATGGACCGTTGGTACCCCCGACTAACCTATTTTCTATGGAAAAGAAAAACTAATTCTAAGTCTTCAAATCTCGATCTTCGATCTTGATCTTGAAACTTCCGGATCTCGAATCTTCGATCTCGACACGAACCACGAACGACGAGGAGAGGAGGCCGTAATATACCAATATATTTAAAATATATCTATATTAATAATTGTTTTTAAAAAAATCTTTTTTTTTTTATTATAGGAGGCCCTAGGCCAAAATTAATAGATTTTTTTTCCCACGGCCAGAATTATTATTATTATTAATTTTTTTTATTCATTGACCTAATGGTCAAAAAAAAACTAAATGGGCTTCCGCTACACCCAAAAAAAATTTGCCGTGACATTGAAAAATAAAAACAACAATCGGCCTCCTTCCGTTTTACCTTCTTGATGATCTTCAACACCATTATCTTCGTCGTCTCGAACCCGGATAAAAAAAAAAAGAATATATATATATACAAAGATGCTAACTTTTGCATTATTTTCGATTGACATAAAGTTAAATACAAATCCTATGCTAAATTGATACTAATCAAGAGAGCTACAAAATAGATCTACGGGTAAACATTACCAACCCCAATCCATCTCTTCAACCACGACAATCACAAAGGCATACAAACATGATATATTTTTAATTGCATAAAAAACAAAACGAAAACCAAAAACATCTAAAACATGCTTTTTCCACTCCTAGATCTGAAATTCACATACTTTGATTGATAGATCAAAGGCTTTGCTACCACTTGTTGGATGTAATATCGCCAGATGGATCAAAGATCCACCCGATTACGCTGCGGAAAGCACAAGATCTTGATCTAAACAATCAAAATACATAAATATAATAGATCCAAACCTACGAGGGGGTTAGATTACCAACCTATTTATGGTGCAAAACGCCAAGAACAAGGTCAATCCAATCCGAGCTAGTTGAGAGCCAAGTTGAGAAGCCAAAGTCTTCCCACGTGTGTCTCCAAGCACCACCAGGTGGATGGTGTTTCAAGCCGCCGGACCTCCTCGATATGCTACCTTAGAAAAACCCAAAGTTTTCTAAAACTCAAACCCTAGTGTATAAAGCCGAAAACTCAAAGCTTCACACACTTGTGTATTTTGAAATTAGTGATATCTTAAAAGGCTTGGGAGAACTCTCTTTATATAGGTGAGAAATCCTAGTCTCCAAGGTATTAATTTAATTAATACAAAATCAATCAAATTAATCCTTTTCCATAAAAAGATATATCTAGAATATTCTAAAATTAATTAGGATATATAAAAGATATTCTTTTCCTTAAATTATTTAAAAAATAAATAATTTAATCACATGTTGAATAATTATCCAAGAAAACTAATTTCTCAATAATTAAATTAACATAAAATTCGGCCAAACCCTAGCAAGCATAGGGCCACACGAATTTTATCACCATTTAAATTTGAGTCGACGAAAAATGTATTTTCTGTGTCTTTAATTATCTAGTCCAACTAAACAATTAATCCACATATCAATTAAACAGTCCAATCCAACTATTTAATTATAATTGAGCTGAAATGACGAGAAAATGTATATGCTATATTAGGAGCGACGTCGGGGACCATCGACCCATATTTAGTAGCTACAATAAATTGAATAATATTATCCGTCAGGCCGAACAATAATATTCAATCTATTAATTCCGGGATTACACCACCATAAACCCGAAATTGAACTCTGCCGAATATAGATAACTTACACTCAACTATGAGTCAAAAGGCGTCCACTGATATATTCATTACATACGGATAAATCATCCATAGACTGTTCGTTATGATTCGGGATATCTCCGTAAACCCTTCTCGAAACATCTTATCCTTATTTACCATTAACCCCCTAGTGACCAAATAGTTATAACTAATATAATATGAACTGCGTGCATCGGTCAGTTTCTAGGATTAACAAATAAGGGAAATGTCTGTCTACTTCCCGAGGGAAAAATGGATTCCATATCTGTGATAGCACAGACTACTCACTCATTTCAGAATAGAGCCAACGAGAAGTGTTGGACCACATATTTCGAAGTGATCCTTACAAACACATCAAACTCTACCCTAGTCTAAGCAGTTGTCTATGATTACCTCAGGATTGAGATTAATCCATATATGATCATCTTATGATTCGATGAGACTTCTCGATCACGAAATTATATCGAGAACTCAAATCAAATCGGTCCAGCCTTGTATGATTATCATCATATATTAATGCCCCACTAGTACCCTATTACCGACAACGGTCGGATAAGACGTCACACCGTAAAGTGTTACGGGCGCATTAATAGAAATTAATCATGAGACCCGTACTCAAATTAATAAACGCTACGGACTAAGTTAATTTTAAGTACATCTCACTAACTCAATCCTCTTGTGTATAGTCATACACTGAGTTATGTGATTACATAAACGAGGTCTTTAGGGTTTTCAGTAGTGTCTTAATTATAAGCCTACATGCATATAATAAGATGAATTTTTAATTCTGTCCTAAAAAAATTAGATAATTGTCTTTCGGGCACTACACCTAACAATAACTTCATTATAATTAACACTGCAAGAAAAAGGGTTTATAATGACGGGAGGTAAATGTCATCATTAAATGATAGTTTAATGACGGGAAATAATAAAATATGTTAGTTGATGATGGAATTCTAAATCTCGTCATTTTTAATTAAAAATCTCGTTATTTACGTTCCATTGTAAATATATAAAATAAAAATCTTCCCATTGCTTTTCATTCCTAATTCTTGTAATATTCTTTTTTATAGATTTCTAATTCTTTTAATATGAAAACACATTTTTTAACAAATAAAAAAAATCTTTACATTTATCATTCCAATTCCTAAATACCGATCTCTCCATTTTCCTGCCCATCCACCTCTTCGCACCTCCTCACGCCTCACATTCTTCATCGTCTCTACCACCAGCAATTGGCCACTTTACCTCCGTCAATAGGCGTCTTAACCTCCGTCTCAGACCTATAGGTGAACATTTTCTTTTCTAGTTTTGAAAAATCTCATTTTATTGTTACAAATTAGGGATTTCATCTTCATCATCGCTGGTGGGTGATAACCTCCGACGATTGGCGCTCAAACCCTCTATTTTGTAAGATATTGTTTATTGTTACAGATTGTTACTTATGAAGATTTTTTGTGTTAAGCTATTATCATGTAATCCTTCTGCTACACTACCTCCAAGCTTTATAGGTAAACCAAGAAGAAAAACAGATGAAAGAAGCCACTAACAAATAGAAAATATGAACTCACTCTCACAACTCACTGGAGAGCCTCTTTGTTTTGTCGAGCAATAATCCATTTGGGGCTAGACAAGTTGAGTTTCCAAATGGTCTACCTTCACTGCCTTTTTGAAGTATGTTTGTATATTATAGTTCTTTCACTTACTTAATTTTTTGTTTTTTTCAAGTTGACAAATTTTCAAGCCTTTTCATTTTTTGTAGAGAAAAAAGAGAAATTGACAGAGGTGGAATTACATTTGAGGAAAGTTGAGGCTGCTCAGAGTTGTGAAATAAAAAATGAGAAGGAAGCTAGGTATATAGAGGCATACCCCCTAACATGTGCCCCCATCTTGTCAAATCTTTGTCTTTTCATTGGTTTTCTAGTGGAAATTCTTTTACAATCTATAGGCTAGGGTAATCCGAGAGGAGATTGCTAATGTACTCATTTTTAGGCCCTGTTGTTTTTGTTAAGTTCACGGGTATAGCGATATCTATATCTATGTTTGTGTATATATATACCAATAACTTTCACTTGCACATGTTAGAATTATACCTTCATGCTTGAAGGTTGTATCAGTTAGAGGGTGAAAAGGTGCACCGTTTAATAGTATCTGAAGTTTTGTGTTATTGTGTTGAAGTATGTACAAGGGAAAGTTGCTACCAACTGCAAAGGTGCTCGAATCGAACACCATTAGATTAGATGACACATAGGCCTTAATAGGACATTTGATACTTTCTTGTAGAGTCGTGGATGAATGTTTGCAGAAATGACATGTAGTGTCACATTTCTTTTATTCATGTAATTTTGTGCTTTTGTGAGTCCTCTTGTGTCATTCGGTGAGGCTAGTGTTGGTGGAAGTTTTAATCTTGTAATCACATAATTATATTTGGAACTTCCTTGAAGATGGATTTTACTT
Organism: Gentiana straminea; assembly: GCA_036785695.1. Classification (NCBI taxonomy): domain Eukaryota; kingdom Viridiplantae; phylum Streptophyta; class Magnoliopsida; order Gentianales; family Gentianaceae; genus Gentiana; species Gentiana straminea. Next base: position 2,502,161 of record JAVUPR010000224.1, on the reverse strand, counting down.
TTTTCCTACAAAGGCAGATTGGGATACAAAAGTAGTATATTTTTCATATTGAATGTCTCCTTTATTGGTGTCTGCCTACTTGTCAGCAGTTAATATATATTTCTAGTATTTTATTGGACAAATCTTCTGAGAGGGGACTTTCTTTTATGGGATTGATAATTATTAATTATGACAAGTTAGCTTAAAATTGTGAAGGTGATATGAATGTTTATTTTTTTAAGAAATGATTAATAAATCTGATGGAAGTTTTGAGCTGTTGCTTGAATTAATTTAGAATGCTCTCTTTTTTTATAAATTGAGCAGATGTGATTTGTTTCCTCTAATGATAAAAGCACAAGTTCTACGGAGGAGAGATCCCTGACAATGGCAAAATGGAAGGAGATGCAGAAACTCATCACGCCAATGTTGACATGTCTTACGCCGATGACCCTATTAAGGTGTTGTAAAACTTTAAGTAAATGTAGTGTTTTGCGTATCCTTTATGGGACTTGGGCATTTGTGTTAACCTAATGTTCATTTTGATCTTATCTGCCTCATGAATAACCAAAAAATAGAGCGATAGTACATATACTGTATGGTTCAGACTTCAGACAGGGGCACAAAGCAATGGGTTGCTTTAGTTATCTTGAATTAGTTTGATGGTGAGGAAATGTTTTTCTCCAGTTCCTTTCCTTTCCACATTCCAATTTCAAACATGATATCTGCAATGGTTTTAAATTGTTGAAACAAAATTTTTAATGTTCTGTTTTTGTTTTTCAAATTTGCAATGTGTTTTAGAATGTACACTCTTGAGGGAATAGGTTGATGAGTAGGTGAAGCCATCTAATTTCCAAAGCTATTCAAGATGCTGAGGATGGTTATCCAACTTGAAGGTTGTATGTGATTAATTTGATTACATCATATTTTGATTCTTGTGATATTGATTATGATGTTTTAAATTAGAATCTCTACAAAGTTGTTCTATGCGCATGAGGTAGGTGTTCATGTTTTTGGAATAGATCCAAACAAGAAGATTATCACAAGTTGTAATCAAGAATGAGTTCACAAGTTTTTGGCAGGCGTCCAATCTCGATATTGGATGAGAAATTTGACTTTGTCTACCATGGTTTCCTAAAAATAAGACAATATGTGATTGTAGAGGATAATAAAATGTTAGAAATAGATGGCTAGTATGATAGTGCCGTTTATTGGAAGCAAAGAGCAATGAAGTTGGAGAAGTTTTTGGAGGCAAGTGTTCATCGAGAGTTGGAACTTTTGGAGAAATTGAATGAAATCATTGAATGTCTTCGAAGACAGGCCTCTCTTGTGGAAGAACTGTCTCAAGTTCTTAAAAGAGCTAACAACTTTTTACATTTCATCCTCCAAAATACATCCGTTTTCATTGGCCACAAGGTTTTCTTTCCTTTGCATTTTTATCTTAATCTCGGCTTTAATTTTTCAAAATTATACTATGCATTGCACTAATAGTTAGATGTATAAAGATTTGTATGGAATCTGATGACCAAAACTGATGTCCTTCATAAGATAATGAGTTACGCTATAGGTTCATATACAATCATTTTCCAAGTCTGCGTGAAAGGTGAAGTATTCAACTTGGATTATTTTGAATACCTTTTCTTGGATAAAAAGCATATTTCAAGTTACTTAAATATTCATACAAACCTTGTACTGATTCAGGATATGATAGGAAAACATACGTTGACATATTACATGGTTCTGGGGTAAAAGAGTCTCAGGACTTTAAAAAAGAAGTTATGGAGCGAGGCTTACCTGCGAAGAGGGAAATTACATTCGTGACTGAACTGTTCGGTTCAAAAATGTTTTTGATATATGCGGAGCCTGTTTTTATCAAACCTAGAGAAACTATTGGTGTAAATTACATGGGAATGGAAATAACTGATCAGGTATACTTACTTTTCTGTTTCAATCCTAATGAAAAGTTATGCATTCAAACAAGACTATTGAAAGGATTTGAATGACTATTTGTTTTGTTATGGAATCATTATTGTAACTTAGTTTTGTTTTGTTTTGTTATGGGATCATTATTGTTGTTCAATTTTGTTTAGAGTATGTGTATGCTAGACCAATCTGTTTTGACTTGATAAATCAAACCGAAAATTGCATACTAGTTGAGTCATTGTATTTAACTTGGGTCTTGGATATATGATAGTTGAGCTCTTTTAGTTGTACGTGTTAGACCTCAGATTATCTGTGTGGTCAATATAAGTTTGAATATGAAATTCTTTAGAATTTCACTAGTCAGTTTGCTTGTCTTAAATATGTCAGACCTTGTTTAGTTTAGTGCCTTGTGAATATACTATGTTGTGCATATAATCTAATTGGCTTGACACTTGAGTTGAGTTCTAGTTCTTTATCAATCTAGCAAACTCTAAGCTTAAAATAATATGTGTAAGTTAGTTTGTAGTTGTAAGTGTACTTATATACTTCAGAGTTGCATCTGCATCATGCTTAACTTATCATTTCCTACTAGTCAATCTGAGCTTGTGCTATATTGATCATTAGTCTTCTAGCTTTCTGTTTTGCATTACGTTGATTTGTTATTTGGTAGTTGAGTTCTTATCAATTTACATCTACTATGTTTTTAATATCCATTAAGTACTAATTCTGACCTATTGCTTAGTAGGTCAGTTTGAGAGCTCATGCTTGTTATACCCGGTCTGATTAGTTTATTGAGATTGTAAGTGCTTTAATTATCAAAATCAGAATCTGATATATTGTTTTACTAAATCTAAGTTAACTTAATTATGTTTCCTTTATGTTGTCATATATATGAGTGCGGGATTTTGAAAGATTTTGATGCTTTTTGAAGAAATGTGTAGAAGGATTGCTATGTATCAATCCCAAGATGGTTTAATTTTGCTGTCAAGTAGCTTGTTGCCCATGAACCACGAATGATTGAATGTGCATAGTGTGTTGATATCAGGAGATCCTACCATTTTGCGTTTACATGTAATTTACTTATCTTTTTGAATATTTTGAAGCAGCTATACCTTAATGTATATATAGGATACCTTAGTGTATATTTTTTTGATATATTATTGATGTTGTTGCAACTTTTTGAAGTGTGGTGTATTTAATGGTGTTGATATAGTAATATTTCTTCGTAATGACTGATTCTTGCATAGTGTAATTAATGAGCGGGATTTCACTTATTAATGATGGTAATCTCTGTCATTAACGGGTAGAAATTAATATTCAGCTTTAGTTCTAATTAGAGGCAAATAATATAATAATGAGGAAATTACTCCTCATTAGAAATATTTTTAATGATAGTCTAATCTCGTCATTAAATCCTTGATATCTTTAATGACGAGGCAGGTTCTTGCCATTGAATGCTTTAACTAGAAGGGCAATATAATGGGGGGCATGAGGGGAATTTCCTGTCATTAAAAGTCTTTAATGACTAGAAAATGACATATAATGACGAGAATTCCCGTCATTAAAACCCGTTTTTCTTGTAGTGTATAATAAAAGCACTTATGTTATTATATATTTGTTTGTTTTTCATATTATTGAATATGTATATATATATATATATATATATATATATATATATATATATATATATATATATATATATAACGTCCCTAGTGTCAAACTGATAGAAACCTCGATAGTGATTATGGTTGATGAGATCTCTAATCACTTTAATAGTTTGATACTTAAATGTCTCTACAGTATGTCTTGTCAAATAGGACATTGATAGTATGAATAGACTAGCACATATTGGATGTCCTCTATCTTATTGAAGATAGGCATAGATCTCGTCTATCGAAGTGTAGAGACACTTGGACTGTACGTGGACGTGTATTAGAGAATGCGTACGTTAAACAGACCCACTTACATTAAGTGTCACACTATGTGATAGTTGTGTAATTATTCTTAAGACTGGAGTCTTCATGGCATCACGGTGTGGATTGTCATGCTTTGACACTATTGAGATTTCCCATAGCCATGGGGCGATCATGCGGTAGTGATTGGGTGTGATACTGAAGAATGCGGAGTATACATGTTAGTTCGTCTGGGAATCGCGTATCCTATGATTGGGAGTGAATATCCGAAATGGCCTTCTTATAAGGAATGTCTTGCTCTCATGAATCTTTGCAAAGTGGGAGTAAATGTGTTATTCCGAGAGAGCATGATATCCAGATTATAAGATACGATCATTAATGTACTGACACTCGAGATACGATTGTGTGGATATTATTACAGCGGTAGGATTGTAATTTACACGGTAACTGTTTCACATGAAAGGTAGTAGTCATTGCATTTGACACTTCTGATGATTAGGGGTCATGGTGTGTTGCTTGACGCAATCCCGTGATCTTTTGGTATGAAGGGAATTTGCATAATTTGCACTGTGTCTATGATGGGAGTCAACTTTACTGTACTTTGATGCGCAGTTTAACCCCCATTTATCACCTTATTGGCATGTTTTGGGTAGATATAGACCGTTTCAAGAGTAATATCGAGATTTATATGCACGGGGAGTTAAACTATCACATCGATAGTAAACTCCACCTTTTTAGCGATATTTACCTCATTTCCGAGCACTTTTGTCTTGCGGAATTATGCGTGGTGTTTTGTCAGTGTGTTTATTGCAGGACTTAGGTGACTCGATGACCCGGAAGGCGATGTTTTGGACTATAAGACATGTTCATGGCTCGAGATTTGGATGAAAGTGGAAAAAAGCCATGTTTGGAGTGGAATCAAGCGAGACGGGCGTCCGCAGGAAAGCCACCTCGAACGGGCGTTTGGCAAAGTCAGACGGGCGTCCACATAATTAACACTTCATTTAGAAAGTTGGTTTTTCAGCTGGACGGGTGTCCAAATGACCCCCAGATGGGCATTTTAGTAGGTTCAGCCCGATTCAAAGAGCTCATACAACACAGACGAGCGTCCAGGGTTTCCAGACGGGCGTTTGGCCCTCAAGTCATGATTCCCCAGATGGGCGTTCAGAGGAATGTGAACGCCCGTCCACTGAAGATGAAGCCCTAATATCATCATATTCTCCAGTCAGACGGGCGTTTGAGATGATCCAGACGGGCGTCCAGGGCCGACAGCATCAGATTTTGACCTACTCCATAAATACGCAGCTCATTCAGCCCCATATCATGTTTGGCCGACTTTAGACTTTTCTTAGGCGATTTAGGGGCCATTTTAGCATAGATTAAACAACCTTTCATCCCTTGATTCCCTAGATAACTTCCTTTCATTCTACACATCTTTTATAGCTTAGTTTTGCATTACAAGATCAAAGATTTAACTTTTTGGGTGCAACTATTTCTTCATATTTTCTAGATCAGATTTTCAGCAGTTATATGGTAATGACGTTTCTTTTATTTATTGTATTTAGTTCAATTTCCGTTCTTTATTCCGTTATTAGCATAATTATGAGTAGCTAAATTCATGTGTAGTCGAATTATGTGAAAGCGAGCGAAAACCCTAAGGGGGATGAGATTGGGAGTGGTGTAGTGCGTAGATTATTGTTTAAACGATTAATCCACGTCCTAAAAATTATTTTAACGTCTTTGAATTAGATTGATCACCTAGTTCACTGTCACACACATCGAACTTATAGATGCATTTTGCGCTGAGATTTGGGATAAGGGGCTTTAGGATCGTTGCGTACATTCGGCCTAGTTGTTAGGTCCATTTCCAATACATAGGTTTGTCATCGTTGTTCGAGCGACTCTATAGCTTAATCATGTTAGGTTAATCGGTTTTCTAAAGGGAGAATTAATTAACTTCACATAGGGTGGTTAGATCGAGTTGTTCAGTCTAATCGCTAGAATTAGGAGTTGGCACCCGTGGATGTCGTTAAATTACATCGGATAGGTAGGTCGGTTAAGCACGCTCCCTGTTAAGTCCTTCCTTAAGGGTAAAAGTAGCTCGTGGGATCATAGTTAGACTATACCCTTTAATACTTAGAAGCAAACTCGTTAGTATAAAATTTACTTTTAGTATCTCTCCACCATTATTTTGACCCGAACTATGTTCTAAGTTGACTTTGGTACTTAGACATTACTCCCTGTGGATTCGACCTTGAAACCACTATACTACCGTTGACCCGATACTCTGTCGGTCAAAGTTAGCGGTTAGTTATTTTACTATCAAGAATTTTGGCGCTGTTGCCGGGGAGTACATGGTGAATATCTTGCAAGTTGACTAAAAGCTTGGGCTTAGGTCGTTTTATTTTTATTTTATATATTTTTTCTTTTCCTTTCTTGATGGAGTTCGTATATTGAAGCGTCACACCACCTATTGCTGTGATGGTGGTGACGAGATACTTTGATTGTGTGGTGTTGTTTTCTAATATCTTGCAGTGTAAGCTACAATAGATAGAGTCTCACCTCCACACTACCAACCTGAACAACAAGGGATGGCAATGAACCAATATGCACAAAAATGGTATGCGCCTCAACCTATATATCAGCAGCAGAGTAACCATAGTTCTTGGGATTATCAGTGCCCTAGTGCAAACCAGAATCAATACTATGGTTATTCGAATGGAAACAGTAATGGACAGTTTGGTGGGAATGGGCATGATTGGAATCAGGGGAATGGGATTTGTAATTTTCAACCACTCCAACAATATCAACCGGTTCAGCAGAATTGCCAGAACTTTAAACTGGAGTTCAAACAAGCGAATGTCAACCGAGTGCTGCAAATGCTAAGGGATGAGGGGTATCAAGACCATGTTTCCCAACAAATCTTACAACAACTTATACAGCAGTATCAGAGTCGGTATGACCATTCTGTATCTCAACCGCAAGAGGAATACGAGATTGATCCTGGACATGCTAAAGAAGAACGGGAAGTTGAGATAATAGAGGAGCTGGCAGAGAGGGTTTCTGTGGCGAAAGTCAAGAGAGTGCGGATACACCATAGTTCTGACTGGGAGAAGCGGATGGATGAGTTGCAGAGGGAGATCACGGAATCTATGGATCGGATTTGGGCACTCCACCGAAGGAGTGTGCGTGGTGAGTGTAGAACCTCCATGACTAGAGCAGAATGGGCACGTAGGAAGAACATGTTGGTAGACATATCCAAGGATCTCCACTCGCTTAAGGAATCCTAGGAGCTAGAACATGAAAAAGAGGCTTGTGCACATGAGGTGAATAAGGTTTCAGAGGAAGCTGACAGTGAAGAAGTTTAGGTGGAGAGTGAGGTTGATGAATCGGTTAATGGTAGAGTGCTGGGAGTTGCCCAACCAAAGAAAGCAGCAGAGCGAGAGAGGATGGAAACTGAGTTGAAAGCTATGCAAAAAGAGTTAGCTGCTGTTCAGAGGGATCTAGCGATTTTTAGGACGGAGCAAGTGACTGTGTTGGGATCGCCCATATCACCATCACATTCTATTGAAATATCTGATGATACCTTGGTGGAGTGTTCAGTGGGGCCGACTATGGTTTTGAGTGAGCAAGAAATCTTTGGTAATGAAACGCTCTGGGATGAAGAAGAACTGCAAGATTTTGAGATGGAAGTGGTGCAACTGTTGTCTACTACACCGCCTTCCCATGATATACAAAATGATGACTTGATAGAGGGTATGGTAGATTCGATCGTGGTCGTCGATTATGTGGAGATCGAGACTAAGGAGATGTTGGGATCGCTCATTCTACCGTCAAGCTCACTTGTGGATCAAGATCAAGTTGATGAGCCACTAAAATTGAAGCCACTGGATGGATTGGTGATTCCTGATACGATGGTCCCGGATTACTTCACTCATCCACCTTGTGATGATGAGTATTATGAGATCAATTTTTCACTCCCTCCGGTGAATGCGGCTCAAAGAAGTGTGAGAAAGAGACCACATTGGGAAGAGGTAGCATCAAGGACCAAAAGAGGTATGTTTTTGGACAATTCAATTTCCGTGGTTCTCGCTTTGTTCACTTTTCTCGAGCTATTGGTCTTCTTGAGTCTAGATTTTGGTTGACGAGTTTTGATGCTTATGTGATAAGTGTATGTTTGAGATGTTTTGAGTCGTTTATGATTTGAGTTTGTTAAGCGTCACCCGGTCGAGCCAACGACGTAAAACAAAGAGCGCTTGGGGGAGGCAACCCAACCCTAAATAAAACAGTGTGGAATTGAAAGGGATCCAGGAATATCTTCCAATGTGCTCTTATGTGAATTTATGCCTTGACTATGATATGTATGCAAGTGTGATGCTTTCTATGATGAGTGTGCCTCTGTGGCCTTTCTATCATGCTTAGATGTTCTGTACTTTACCCGTAGGGGTTATTTTTCCATCTATAGCGATCCATTTTATGCGTTACATATTGCGTACCCCCATATCCCTATTCGATGTTTTGGCACGAGGACCATGTCCCATGCATGCTTTGCTGTGGTTGTATCTATTTTGATCTAGGGATTCGGGTCGTGCTTACACGAGACTGTCACGGGATTCTTGTTTTTTTTTTTGCATGCTATAGCCGATATTTTCTTTATATATACATCTCCATGTTTGTGTTACCTACACTTAAGGTTTCGGCCTTTCGTTGTAGAGAATTCTTTGTGTTTACTTTGTAGCACAGGCACTCGGGAGATACATTTGCGTTTGTTGCATTGCATTGGATGAGCTTTGCCGATAGTTCAGCTAAGTTTTTTTTCCCTTTCTCACTCACACACTGAGGACAGTGCTTCGTTTAAGTGGGGGGTAGGAGACTTAGCTTCACTGTTTTTGTTGATAAATTTTAATGCCATGTTTTCATGTACTTGAATGATTTGTAGTCTTAGTTTTTGCTATACCGTGTGAATTTGGGCCATATTTTAAAAAATTTCATGGATTGATGTTGTGTTATATGTTGACACATGATATCCTTAGTTTAAGTGTTTTACAATTGAGTAAATGCATGCGAGTTAAGTCGTGATCATTTTATAAAAATGGACTACACACGCACTTAATAGCTTCAACATCATGAGTTATGGTAATTAGTGATGCTTATAGTTGCCATAGTCTATTCTGTTACCTAGAACTTATATGATTAACTTCGAGGCGAAATAGAAAGGTCAATCTTGGTAGATTAAGGGATGACTGTCCTGGCATTTCTTTGACCCGACTAGAGCCAAATAGCCAACCCTGTACATAATTTCCACAGAAACCCCTCTGAGCTTTTGTTGGGTGGTTAGACCCCCACCCGAACTTAGCCATTCGTGATTGAGCCTATAATTACCGACCCTTAGCCTTTATTTGTGGTCTACATTTCTTTGTCACCCTACGAGTGAGTTTTAATCTTATTTTGGGCACACTTGCTAGCACAAGTATGGGGTGGTGAAGATGTGTATCAATGTATGGTGTTGGTAAATCTTTTGTACTACGAATGAGAAGGGATAGAAAAAGTGTTGGTGTTTGGTTAATGAAAAAAAAGAAAAAGAAAAAAATCCAAAATCAAAATCAGTCAAAAAAATAATAAAATGGAACGAAGTGTTTGGAAAAATTTGAGTCGAAGAATGTTTGATGATGGCTATGTATTAATTCTTCCAAAGTGGAGTTGGTGGACGAGTTTTCATTGAATTATGTTTGGATTTTAGAGTAAAGAAGGAGAAAGATTGCTCGAATCAAGCTAAGGAGGTGAGTTATGAGGCAATTTCACGAATTTTTGATTAAGCTCACTCGTTTTTCTCTTTTGATACTCCTTTTATCCATTCGTTTAGCCCTGTCCCTAGCCTAACGTTACAACCGTGCAAGTCCTGCCTGACCTTAGTTAGCCTTGATTTGACCTCGATTAGTGGAGATGTTTATGAAGTATAAGCCTATGGTGTAACAAAAATAGTCATGCATCTATAATCTGAACCGGTTAACTGTGATGAATGAATGAGAAGCTATGCACACACTCACATTCCATTTTTGTAATAAGGGAGGATTAGACTCAATTGCATTTGCCTGGTTGTTTTCACTTACCCTATGCGTATGATGATCCCGTGTATGACTACAATGTTGACTCTATGTTACATTTTAGAGTCGCTTTGTTTGCTCGAGGGCGAGCAAAAGCTAAGTGGGGGGTAGTTGATGGGAGTCAAATTGTAGTGTATTTATTATATGAGATTACCTCCTTTTACGTGTTATTCATGGTTATTTTGGGCTATTATGGGTAGTATATGAACGATATTCACTTATATTCATGTTTCGAGACTAAAGGCATTTTCGTCCTAAAAACTCGTGTTTTATGTGGATTTCGTTACGTTTCTGTCAATGTATATTATGCCTTGGTGTTTGCATCTTTGTTTTCAGGCTTATATTGATGTATAAGGTCGAGAATAAGGAAGAGAGTCTCGAGAAAGAACGAGATTTGGGGCCAAGGAGGAGAAAAGAGTGAAGAATCATTGACGAAATCTGAACCAGTCACTTCAGGAGAATTTTTGTCACATCTGGAGACACTTTCAGGAATCGTTGTCTTCATGAAAGTTGTAGGTAATTGAACGAGATTTCCAACACATCTTGAATCGTTCAAATCGGAGCTCTACACAAGAAGTTATTGCTAATTTACTGAAGCCGGGATCCAAACGAGCGTTTACGGAGCAAATTTACATACAACGAGTTGGCTTTTCTGGCAAACGGGCGTTTGCCTTGCCACAAACGCCCGTTCGCGGTCGGGATGCAGCAAAAACCTATAAAAACCCCTTTTTTCGGTCCCATATTATATCTATTCAGTACTTAGACGTTTTAAGGTTTCTTAGGGGCGGTTTTTGAGTAGTTTAAACACCCTTTGATCCCCATATTCCATAGATTAATTCTATTGATTCTACATACTTTTTATTAGATTAAATTTCTATTTGAACACCAAAGATTCGACTTTTAGCATAGTACCTTTACTCAATATTCAGGGTTTGATTTTTATGATGATTATGCTTTCGTTTATTATTGTTCTTAGTATAATTTCCTTTAATTACTTCGTTGTTTTTATGATTATGAGTAGCTAAAGTAGTTGTGTAGCCGAATTATGTGAAAACGGGTGAAAATCCCAAAGGGGATGAGATGGGAGTTGTGTAGCGCTTAATTAAACGTTTGTATGATTATTCCATTTTCTAAAACCTATTTTGATTGTATTAATGGCTTTGAATTGGATTGACAACCTTGTTCTTAGCTACATACACACCAAGATGATATATGTACTTTGCGGTGAGGTGTGGGATACGGGTTTTAGAATCACTAGACATAGCCTTGATTGTTAGATTGACAACCTAGCTAGACGTTAGGACTATGCCTATGTGAGGTTCTTATTGGGTTCCCGAGCGGCTCATTATTCTGGTGAACCATGTTAGGCGAGTTAGCTTTCTATATGGAGGGTTAATAAGCCTAGTATAGGGGGTTAAGCGAGAGTTGTTCAGACCTTAATGCAAGAATAAGGAGTTGACACCCGTGGATGTCATATAAACTGAATTGGATAGGTAGGTCGGTTAAGACACACTCCTTGTCAAGTCTTTCCTATAGGGTAAAAGTAACCTGTTGGATCGTAGTTCGGCTATGCCTTTTAATCACCTAGATAAATCCGTTAGAATAATATTTATTTTCTACATTAGCTATAGTACTTTTCACTTAATATTGACCTAAACCAAGTTTAGACGTCGACTATTATTCCCTGTGGATTCGACCTTGAAACCATTATACTACCGTTGACCCGATACTCTTTCGGTTAAAGTTAGCAGTTAAGTATTTTGTTATCAGTCTACTGATGATGGTTAAAATAGTCTATCCTACGGCATCAATATTCTATCCATTATGCGCAAAAAATAGTTGTTTCGACCTATAAATATGAACCGTTTATGTTGAATATCATATGTCGGGTTCGTGAGTCGAGAAATCTGCACTTAGCGTTTATTTTCCCTATTTCGATGTTATTTCATGCGTTATTTGATGATTTTCAAGATATGAAATATTGGGCAAAGCATGATGGACGAATCTGGAGAGGACTGAACGAGAGGAATGGGCCTAGGGTATTCTAGAGGCATCCAAGTTAAGTCGGTTGAAGAAAATGGGTGAAAATACCCTCTGTAAGCCGAGGGGCAATGCCGACTTACCGAGGGTCCAGAACTAGATGATTCTAAGTCGTTTTCTTGGAAGAAGGGTCAAACTAGATAATTCTAAGTCGGTTTAGATAGCTATAAATAAGAGGCTTCACCTCAGAACACAATGTACTCAAATTCAAGGAAATTATGCAATAAAAGTTCTTTGTTCTTTGTTTTATTTATTTTATGAGTTCTGGTCGGAGAGACGACGGAGTCGTCGCCTAGGGAGAGATCCGAAGGAGATCTATGCTCGTCTTTGAGGGTATGATTTTCTATCTTTTCCAAGATGTAGATCTATCATTGTTATATTCGACTAGTATGTTTTAATTGCTTATTTAGTTTAATTATGTAGTAGTTAGTTTATTTTACCCCATGTTTTATAGATCTGATTCGTTGGTGAAGAAATCATGAGATAGTAGTTGCATTCTTCAGATCTGCGACGGTCTATATCGTTAGATCCGGATACCTAGTAAATTACTAATTCATGATAATCGGCGCCAGCAACGTTGATCGATACATTTAATTTACATGTTAGTTGCCTGCTCAACTATTTGCATGTTATCATAAATTGACATGAAGGACCGCAAGTGAAGTGTTAATTAGCACATTATCTAGAATGGACCTTAGGACCGTGTTGGTCAATCTCGCCAGCTGTCTAGGCGGGTTTGCGGTATGAGGTAACACTCAATATCGGCAGCTCTAGTTCTTTATGCGTATGGGCTATTACGGACCAATTAAAGAGGGTAGCTTGCGTATAGATTGTCCACTGCCATTGTCAGACTAGATAGGGTTAGGAGTTGTACCCGTAGCTGAACAATGAATAAATTCACCAACGGGGAGGACTGTTGCATGTGTGGGGGAAATAACTAACTACTCATAATTGAACTAATTGTTAGGTGTAGTGCCCGAAAGACAATTATCTAATTGTTTTTATGACAGAATTAATAATTCATCTTATTATATGCATGTATGCTTATAATTAAGACACTACTGAAAACCCTAAGTACCTCGTTTATGTAATCACATAGCTCAGTGTATGACTATACACAAAAGGATTGAGTTAGTGAGATATACTTAAAATTAACTTAGCCCGTAGTGTTTATTAATCTGAGTACGGGTCTTAAGAACACTTTAGGTGTGACAGTCTTATCCGGACTATCGGTAATAGGGTACCTAGTGGGGCATTTATATATGATGATAATCATATAGGGCTGGACTGATTTGATTTGAGTTCTCGATATAAATCCGTGATCGAGAAGTCTTATCGAATCACAAGATGATCATATATGGATTAATCTCAATCCTGATGTGATCACAGACAACTGCTTAGACTAGGGTAGAGTTTGATGTGTTAATAAGGATCACTTCGTAGTATTTGGTCCAACACTTCTCGTTGGCTCTATTTTAGGATGAGTATGTAGTCTATGCTATCATAGATATGGAATCCATTCCCTCCCTCGGGAAGTAGACAGACAGTTCCCTTATTTGTTAATCCTAAAAACGGACCGATGCGTGCAGTTCATATTATATTAGTTATGAACTATTTGGTCATTAGGAGGTTGATGGTAAATAAGGATAAGAGGTTGCGAGAAGTGTTTACGGAGATATCCCGAATCGTAACGAACAGTCTATGGAGGATTTATCCGTATGTAATGATTATATCAGTGGACGCTTATCGACTCAAAGTTGAGTGTAAGTTTATATATATATTCAACAGAGTTCAGTTTCGGGTTTATGGTGGTGTAATCATGGAATTAATAGATAGAATATTATTGTTCGGTCTGACGAATAATTTTATTTAATTTATTGTAGCTACTGAATATGGGTCCATGGTCCCCGACGTGGCTCCTAACATGCATATGTTTTCTCGTCGTTTCACCTCAATTAATATTAAATAGTTGGATTGGACTGTTTAATAGATATGTGGATTAATTGTTTAGTTGGACTAAATAATTAAATACATGGAAATTTTTTTTTTCGTGGACTCGGCCCAATTTGTGTTAAAATGCGTGTAGCCTATTTCCCAATTAGGGTTGGCGCATTTGTTATTATTTAATTATTGGGAAATTAGTTTTCTTGATAATTATATGATAAAAGTAATTAATTAATTATTTGTTAAATAATTAATTAAGGAAAATATTAGATTGATCCTTAAATATTCTTGATTGGTTCTAGATTATTCTAGGAGTATCTTTTATTTAATAGGATTATTATAATTGATTTTTTATTAATTATAAAATCCTTGGAGGACAAGGATTACTCTCCTATATAAAGAGAGTTCTTCCAAGCCTTTTCAGAACACATATTTTTGGGTTTTTAGGAAGTTTGAGCTTAGTTTTTCGGCTCACATACTAGGGTTTGAGTTTTAGGAAAACTTCAGGTTTTTCTGAGGTAGCATATCGAGGAGGTCAAGTGGCTTGGATCACCATCCACCTGGTGTTGCTTGGAGATACACGTTGGAAGACGGTGGCATCTCAATTTTCTTGGTTCTTGGATTGAAGATTGTTCTTGGAGTTTATTCACCATAAACTCGTAAGCCACCTACCCCCTCGTAGGTTAGATTTATTAATTATGTATTTTGATTGTTTAAATCTAGATCTTGTACTTTCTGCTGCGTAATCGGGTCAATCTATGATTGATCCGGCGATATTACATCCTACAAATGGTATCAGAGACTTTGATCTATCAATCAAAGTATGTGAATTTTAGATCTAGGAGTGGAAAAAGCATGTTTAGTGTTCACGGATTTATCTAATGCAAAATAAACAAGTAATAATATTTATAAATCCGGCTTACCTCAAGTGCATGGATCGTAGTAAAGAGGTTGATACCGGGTCGATCTTACGGGGAACTGACGATTGTTAATCCTAGTTTTTGTCTAACTAACTATGTCACGAAAACTAACCTAAACAGCAAATAAAACTAAACGAGACTGAAAGTAAAGATAACACGAACGTAAAACTGGACAGAAGAATGAATCTAAAGCCAGGGAAGATACGGGTTGCGAACAATTTAAACTACAACTAAGATGCAATAAAAAGATTTGACTAAATTAAACAACTCAAGTTTTAAGGGATTAAATTCAAATTATAACGAACGAACGAGCGATTGATCCACCTATCCTAACAAGTATCAACTCCTATCTCGATTATATTGCGTTTCCTAACCAAGTTGTTATTTCACCTTGTCTAAAACATGAACCCTAATTTCTTAGATAGTTCACCTATTAATCTATATCTTTCGATTTAAAGATTAACGACTTTACTAATTAAAGGTGTAAACTTTAACGTTTGTAACCTAGAAATCTAACCTATTAACTCTCGTTATATAGATTAAACATCTATTCCTTATCACGATGATCTAATGTTTATATGACTTTCATCAACATAAAACAATCAAACATGCACATCTTTCGATATAATTGCAATGAACAATATAAAACAAGATAAAGGAAACAACTTTAGATAAAAACTCACAATATAATCGAAGAAACGGAATCAAAACGTGTTGGATAGGCTTCACAATGCTCGTTTGATGAAGGCTTAGCCTCTAAACATCCTCTTGCAACTTGAAATTGTAGAAGAAAGGTACATAAAAACTACTAATTTTAATCTAAAATTTGAATCATAAAAACTGGAATAAAAAGTGTAAAAACGCAGCCTATAGCTGCCCCTCGGTTTAGGGTTTTGAGTAATGATTATATGGTATGATTAGGGTTGAGATAATGCGGCTATATATAGAATTTTAAGTCGGTTCCAGCATGTCGGCCGCGGACGCCCGTCCAGAGTGTTGGACGCCCGTCCACTCTGCTTGAAATCTTCGAATCGGGCCGAGTCTTCATCAGACGCCCGTTCTTCTCTAAATCAGACGCTCGTTCACTAAAATCTTCACAACTCTGAATCAAATTCCCTCTCCTGGACGCTCGTCCATATCTTCAGACGCTCGTCCACTCTGGACGCCAGTTCAAGTTTCTGGACGCCAGTCCAAGATTGACTTAATCTTGATTTTCCCATACTTATCTATTTTTCTTCAATCCAAATAATCATTATCTCTTCTATCATCAATGTAATTCGACTCTTATCTCTTTTTGATCATCATTGAGCATCAAACACGTACCTATAACACATTAAAACATCGCTAAACGTAATATCATCAAAATAATCATAAAATCAAAATTAAAACACCAAAATTAACCTATTTTGCGAATAACTCATGAAAAACCTCATTTACTCAATAATTCCATTAAACACTTGTTTCTTATGCAAATTATACAAATATGAGGGAAATCATCATAAAATATATCAATATAAATCGTATAAATTCACCCTTAACAACTCCCCCACACTTAGCTTATGCTCGTCCCGAGCAAAACAAAACGAAAATTAGGGCTCGAAACGAAAACAGGACATCTCAGACAATATCGCATAGATCCAATAAATCAGAAGTTCACCACTGTGTGTGCATAGCCATAGAAAACTTCCACTAAATCCAAACTTGAGAAACTCAAAGCAAAACTAGCTAATACCCCCTCGTAGACTAGCAATAAATGATACTCATAAGATGTACCCTACAAACGTAAAATATCCCGAAAAGAATGATCGAATATATCTAGGGCCTTTCTGAAATACTCAGAGGATAATCCCTACAGCATATCTATCATTTTATACTGGGGATAAGATAGATGATAGCTTAGTCTTATATCCATTTCATAACAATTCATTAGTTGATTTAACTAGTTCACTTTTAACACACATCAGAATGAGCTATTGCCCTCATAGAAGAACAGGATATTCGAGATATACCCTACCTTACTCCAATCATAAGGCAGCTTTTTCTGACCGTCGTGAGCTTTTAGTCATCATAGTGGTATAGGACATACATGGTATACCCTATCGCACTCAAATCATTGACTAGCTTTCGACACACCCAATTAATTCATTATTAACTCAACTTTTTCATTTGACAATAAGTTACGTGTTACTTATCACATTCAAACCTTAGATATTCACAGTATAGCATACTTCGGATCTAAATACAAACTATCATAAATCTCAAGATATATACGTAGCACTAAGCACATGACTTATAAGAAAATCGAAATCACTCGTCAAAAGGGGTATAACTTTATAAATTAGCTCATCGTTCACTATGGCTTGTGAAAAATAGATCTCAGGTGAAACAACTAACTTATCAAACATATGATATATAGCTTGGATGACTATAAAAAAAACGAACATTGAATTGAATTGCCTACTCGGGACAAAACAAAAACAAAAATGTCGAATTTTTTTGAAAATTCTAGCTCATTTTGCATAGACTCGTAACGAATTAAGCAAACGTATAGATACATATCAAATCATTCCCCTCCCCCACACTTAAATATCAACATGTCCTCATGTTGTGCAGAATTAAAGAAAAGAATAAGGACTTAGCCGATTTCGCAATAGATACTCGAATCGTTGGTCGGAGCATGAGCCTACGTAGTGACAATTAAACTCGTAACCATACGATGTAAAAGCGAGCTCGACAATACTGCTAACAATATACCTGCACTACTCGACAAACACGGAAAAATCTCGGGGAAAACGGGGAATTATACCGGAATGAAAGGATATAGAAAAATTGAGTAATATCAAAAGATGAAACATTCAATGCATCCAAAATTCAAAACAGAGTAGAGTCAAATGAAAGTACGGATGCCTTATGGCGTACATGATTCACTGGGAAAAATAAACAGTAGCTATATGAAAAGTACAACGAATCACGTAATGAAAAGTAGCAAGATTATACAACCATCGGATCAAAGAAAGTACAAAAGCTAGAATCATAAAAACAAGATCAGGGCTGCCCCGGCGCCGCAGAATCATCAGCCGGAGGTGATCCACCCGCAGGAAAGTCAGGCTGCTCCTCATCCGAAGACGACTCAGACTCGTTCAGAACATCCGCAATGGCGAGCTCAATCTCATCCGAATAAAGGTAATCAATAACGCTCGGGTTGAAGACTCTGTCGTCCCTCGGAGTTCGGCCCTCACTGATACACCGCAAAATGGACAAAATATTGTTTTGAGAAGTCCGAATATCCTCCATCCAGTTCCGTACACTGTTGGCCATACTCAACCTCATCCGGACTGAGGGAGATAAAGTAGGAAGGGAGGATGCTCGAGGCGGTGCTGAAGATGAACCGGGCTCACGTGGTGCCTCTGCCTCAGAACGGCCCGAAGACTTAACCTTTTCTCTTTGTATAGGTCTCAGGTTCTTCGGTTTGTGATCCGGTCCATACTCAGGCACTCCGGCATCAATACACAAACTATGTATCAAATGGGGGACTATCAAGCTATGCGTGTAAACCTTCTGATTGATTGCTATCTCATCGTATAAAGCTTGTCCAACATTCACATTCAATCCAAAGGTCAAAGCGTACAACATCCCTAAGTCACCGATATGAAAATGCATCAGATTGTTCTTTGGCAACAACCGACTCTGTATGAACCTACACTGGACTTTCCAATCCTCCGTCCAGGTAGTGGTGACAAACTCGTTCCGATTTCCACCCGGTCTCAACGTCCATGCTACATCCGGGCAAACTTTTAACCTTAACTCCTCCAACGGATCTTGCCCCGCATTCTGCCTATGAACGATTTCCTCCTTATAGTCACGAACCTCAAAAGACGCCAATTTATACTTCTCATTTATCATATCTGGCGTAAAAGGAACTTTGACCCCCCGAACCACGACTACTCCGTTTCCAAATCAGTCTCCGAGCAATTTGCATAAAATTCCCGAACTAGGGAGTCGTTGACTGGGATACCCGGGATAGTCATCAAGGCATCCCATTTCCGGTCATTTAACAACTTTACAAACCCCGGATCTACCTTAGTCTCCATCGTAGCCCTCTCGATCAGCATATGCCTAGAGAAATAATGTTTGGTAAAGGCGTCGTGGGCTCTAGGATTCACAAATCTACGAGGCATAGGCATAGGGGCTACGGTCTTTGCTCTCTTCCTAGGTTGTTCATCCCTAGGCTCATCCGGTTCCTCCTCCCGAGTAACATCCACAAACTTCCTCAACCCTAGACGGGTCACTCTCGACTCTCCACCTCGGTGAACCCTAGGCATCCTTATCAATGGTATACCATCATTAGTCTCAGATCCCGAGGTAGACTCACCCTCAATGTTGCCCTAGCTTGTGTGGCCCTAGGAGGTTGCTCTCTAATGCTAACACCTCGATTTGGATCGATTAAGGTGGGATCAAACTCCTTACGCTTCTTTCCGGACTCCCTGGTCACCCCCTTACCATAACGCTTTTGCACTCCCTTCTTATGGACCATGATTCAAGCCTAAACTAAACCAAAACAATCCCAAATCAAAGCAAGTTACCCGTTTAACATCCAAATCGGAATTTCAAAATAACCAAACCACAAACCACAACCATCCATCATCACCAAACAACCCATTCATCATCCATCACATCACCACAGCACAGTAAAACAAGAAAGAAACATGAATAAATTAATTAAGGCATTATTCATGTGAACGAGCCGACCCGAAGATCGAACTCACAAAAACGTGAATAAATTTGAGAAAAATTGTTGCTAACTTACCAAGTAAGATGAGTAGATGACGATCGAGACGTTTTTCAGTCCCAACAACCCCAATTCGGCTCCCAAAATCGGATTTTTGTCTGGAAAACTCGGACCGAAGAGGGCTCTGATTCTGCAAAATGGTTGTTGGTTGAGGAATAAGGTTTAGAAAAGTGAAAAGAAGGGACCAAAAGCGTTCTATAACAACTGAAATCGCTCAATTTGGTGTAATATTGAGGGATTGAGGTTAAGAGGAGGGCAAAAGTCGGGCTCCCAAGTTTGAATTTCTGAAAAATGAGGGTTCATGGACTGAAGGGGTATTTATAGGAAAGGTATGGACGCTCGTCCAATTCCGTGGACGGGCGTTCACCGTAGATAGACCATATGAACCGGACGGCGTCCGCCTATATCGACGCTCGTCCAAACTTTCAAATTAATACGGATTGGAGGGAACATTGCGGACGGGCGTCCAAAATTTCGACGGACGTCCAAGAAATGCATAGGGTAGACGGGCGTCCGTAGATCTCGGACGGGCGTCCAATGCAAGATTATGCAAAAATTATAAAATTTCATACAATTCAAATTCAAATTTGCATTTTCTCATTAAACTTAAATAAAACCTCAAAAATACAAATGAAAAACGACGAAATACATAAAATCACTAGAAAATAAGTAAAAACAATAGAAAATAGTGGGTTGCCTCCCACCGAACGCTTTTGTTTTACGTCGTTTGCTCGACGAAACAACCTAACAACGCTAGTCATCGTAAATTTCCGCCCAATCCACCACCCGGATAAGACGGCGGAGCATGTCAATCGCCGGAGGAAAATCATACTCGTCCTGCAAAGCCCGGTCCTCACCGGCCTACATCGACACCCCGAAAATGCTCACTTGCGGCACTAACGCTAAATCCGTCGCATCGGATCATTCGGATTGTGTACGGACGTCCTATAGCCGCCCGCAACTCCTCGTACTAAATCTCCACCTCCCGAAAACTCGGGGAACAATAAGAACATAGGTGACAAATCCCGATGCGGGTACTAATATCAAAGTCAACGTGTAAAACGATAGTCCCTCCCGGTCCGTCATCACGGTAATGAGTGGGATCCTCCTAAGGAAAGGTAACTCCTCCGGTAGAACTCCGAAATCCATATCTAAAACACTCGCTAAACCGACGAGATACAAACAAAAGCTTTATAAGGCTAAAAACTTAAACAACTAAAGCAATAAAAAGTATAAAACAAAAGTAACTAATATAAAAAGGGATATCTACGATGCCTCCTAGTGGCGCTATTGGTTAATGTCGTTAGCTCGACACTTTGTTTAAGCTCGGCTGGATCGGGCCATTTGGCTTTTCTCGCCGCCCACTACCTCGTCTAGACTTGGGTCGCAGTTCGGCCGCGCGTAAACAACACTTAACACACGGGGTGAAATCTTTGATAGCTTTCCAAATACGTTTAAACCGCCCCATGGTCACTTCTTCTTCTTCTTCGAGTATTCGATGACGTTTCGGCTTACGCTCCCTCTCAAACTCTTCCATATCCCAACTACCTGCTAGAACTTCTTCGGATCGACCACTACCGTCATCCTCTCGAAAACAAAGTCGGTGAAAACTCGTCAAATTCTTCGACTTCTTTAGTACCACACCCGAGGATATCGAGGAAACGAACAATCAAAGGCTTTTCCTTGGGTTCACCAATGTAATGCTTACACCTTTGACCATTTACTCGAAACTGTTGGTCACCATAACCGCGTAGTTCTAGAACGCCTCCGGAATAATTTGGAGAATCTCAAAGGGACCGGACCATCGTGTCCTTAACTTTCCAAGGAACAAATGTAACCTGGAATTATACAAAAAACTCGTTCCCCAACTTGAAATTCTCTCTTCTTAATCTTGGCGTCATGTGAGGAGTTTCATCTTTTCTTATTGATCCTAGCGCTTTCGTAGGCCCGAAGTCTAAATTCGTCCAACTCATGCAACCGTTGCGCCGATGCTTACCACAAGATTGGGAATCAAAGTTCGAAACTTTGTAGCCCAATAAGCTCTATGCTCTAACTCGACTAGCGAGATGACATTGCTTACCATAAACCATTTGATATGGAGATGTACCCATAGGAGTCTTATAGGCGGTCCGTATGCCCATAGTACATCATCCAATTTCAAACTCCGGTCTTTTCTATGATCGTTGACCGTTTTTTCCAGGATTTTCTTAATGCTTTGGTTGCTCCGTTCCACCTGACCACTCGTCATAGGATGATATGGTGTGCCAGTTTTATGACAAACACCATACTTTTCAAGCACTTTTTCTAAGGGTCGGTTGCAAAAGTGCGTTCCTTCATCACTGATCAAGGCTCGAGGAC
The DNA here is from genome assembly GCA_036785695.1 of Gentiana straminea. Taxonomy (NCBI): domain Eukaryota; kingdom Viridiplantae; phylum Streptophyta; class Magnoliopsida; order Gentianales; family Gentianaceae; genus Gentiana; species Gentiana straminea. Next base: position 2,480,194 of record JAVUPR010000224.1, on the reverse strand, counting down.
ATCCAAATCTCACGAAAATATTTTTCTTTAAGAACTTCATGACCGTCTTATGATCATTGTGAGTCGTGGCCTGAGCCTCCACCCATTTGGACAAGTAATCTACGCAGACTAAGATGTATTTGTTACCACAAGATGATGGGAATGGTCCCATAAAATCGATGCCCCATACATCAAAGACTTCGTATTCTAAGATGGGTGTCAAAGGCATGTCAAAACGCCTTGTCAGAGTACCGGTTCTTTGGCATCTATCACACGCTTTACAGAAAGCTTCTGTATCTTTAAAGATCGTAGGCCAATAGAAACCGGATTGGAAGATCTTAGCGACGGTTTTCCAAGGACCAAAGTGACCTCCAAAGGGGTCCACCGTGGCACCGCTCAATAATATCGCGCCGCTCGTATTCTCGGAACACATCTTCTAAGCGTACCATCTTTACAAATCTTAAACGGATAAGGTTCATCCCAAACGAAAGATTTCAAATCGAGAAGAACTTTTTCTTCTCCCGATAGGACAATTCGGATCAAGATATCGGGAATGAAGGTAATTGACAATGGAAGAATACCATGGAACATCTGGAGCGCAGCCATCGATAAGCCTAATGTTTTCTAGAGGAAAGTAAAGATCTATATCATCAGGATCATTCTTTTCCTCACTTAACATTCTCGAAACGTGATCAGCCACGACGTTTTCACTACCCTTTTTGTCTTTAATTTGAACGTCAAACTCTTGTAGGGTCAGTATCCAACGCAGCAGGCGCGGTTTGGCCTCTTTCTTCTTCATCAAGTATCGCAAAGCAGCGTGATCAGTCGACACAATCACTTGAGCTCCTAACAAGTAACTACGAAACTTGTCCATAGCAAAGACTACGGCCAATAATTCCTTTTCGGTAGTAGTATAGTTAACTTGAGAAGGATTCAATGTGTGACTGGCATAATAGATTGGCTGGAATTTCCCTTTGATTCTTTGTCCTAAAACAACACCTACTGCATAGTTTGATGCGTCGCACATAAGCTCGAAAGGTAGATTCCAGTTAGGCGATATAAGAATTGGAGCAGAGATTAAACGGTTTTTAAGCTCCTCAAATGCCTGCTTGCAGTTTTCATCAAAATCAAACTCAACGTCTTCCTTAAGTAAAGTAGACAGGGGCTTGGCTATCTTGGAGAAGTCTTGAATGAATCTTCTGTAGAAACCGACATGTCCAAGAAAGGCTCTCACTTCACGCACATTCTTCGGATAACTCATCTTCTCGATAGCGTCTACTTTGGCCCCGTCTACCTCAATACCTTTGGCGGAGATCTTGTGGCCAAGAACTATTCCCTCATCTACCATGAAATGGCATTTTTCCCAATTTAGTACTAAGTTCTTTTCCACACATCCGGATAACACTTGATCTAGATTGTCAAGACAAAGTCGTCGAAGGATCGACCAAAGACCGAAAAATCGTCCATAAAGATTTCCATACACTTTTCTACTAGCCCGTCAAAGATAGCCAAGATACATCTTTGAAATGTAGTCAGGGCATTGCAGAGACCAAATGGCATTCGCCCGTAAGCGAATGTACCATAAGGCGGTGAAAGTGGTCTTTTCTTGGTCACCGGATCAATGGGTATCCGAAAGTATCCTGAATATCCATCCAGAAAGCAGTAAAATGCGTGCCCTGCCAGACGCTCAAGCATCTGGTCAATGAATGGAAGGGGAAAGTGATCTTTCATGGTTACTTCATTGAGCTTTCTATAATTGATGCAGACTCGTAACCAGTGACAAGTCTCAATGCTATTTCTTCTCCCTTCTCATTCTTCTCAATCGTAATTCCACCTTTCTTGGGAACTACCTTAGTCGGGGATACCCATTCACTATCAGCGATGGCATAAATGATACCCATATCCAGAAGTTTGATAATTTCTTTCTTAACCACCTCTTGCATATGAGGGTTGAGCCTCCTCTGGGGTTGTCTAACACATTTCGCACCCTCATTAGTCTTGATCTTATGCATACAGATGTCGGGAGATATCCCTGATATCTCCTACTTGCCACCCAAAGGCTTTCTCGTTCTTTTTCAAGACATTGATTAATTTCATTTCCTCTAAACGATATAACTTGCGATATAATCAAAGGAAGCTTGTCACCTTCTCTTAGAACACATACTTAAGATGTTTAGGCAACGGCTTCAACACCAAATCTGCAGGGGGGTCTTCTAAATTTGATTTAAGATCTCCACTTTTCAACTCAACATCACTGAGTTTACTTAGTGGTCCCACCGCCAAAGCTTCTCCTTTCAACAACTCATCCTCAAAATCGCTTCTAACCGATCTAGATTGACCGCACCATGATTATTCAAATTATCAACCGCCGCTCATATTCGGTTACAACAGACCATGACTTGCTTTTCCATGAAATCATCGAAGTCATCGACATATCCTCAATGGAAAAGCCGGTTGGAGGACCGAGGGTACTTGAATGGATCTCGGAGACATTATAGCTTACTTCTTGATCACCAACTCGTATCGTCACTCGCCCACCATCGCATTCAATGAGGGCTCTAGCTGTAGACAAAAAGGTCTTCCAAGTATCGGGGGGACATTTTCATCCTTTTCAATGTCTAGGACGTACCAGTCAACGGGAAACGTAAATCTATCAATTTGAACTAGTACGTCTTTTAAGATTCCCATTTGCTTTCTTAGAAGATCTATCGGTGAATTGCAAATTCATGGTAGTGGGTTCTAGAAGATCAATTAAACCCAAATTTGTTTGCACACGTACAATGGCATGAGGCTTATAGATGCACCCAGGTCACACAAAGAGTTGGGGAAGACCAGGCCTCCCATTAATACTGTAAGCACGAACTTTCCAGGGTCACCTCTCTTGGTTGGTAAGTCTTCATAATTGATCATTGAACAATCCTCACCAATCACCTCTCCATGTCCGACAACTTCCTTTTGAAGAAACAACATCCTTGATGAATTTTGTATACTTAGGCATTTCAACCAAGACCTCTCGATAATGGAAGATTCACCCGAGTATTTTTCAAGAGATTCAAGACCTTTTCATACTTCTTATCTTCACTCAAAGGGATGTTGCTCTTTCTTGGTGGAAATGGAAGCTTTTTCGTATCAATCTCGAAAAGACTTTCTTCGAAGATGCACCGACACTTTGTCTTCCGCATCCTTCCACCGAACGGCTTTTTCAATCTTTTTATTAGTCGTGGATCGGCCTCCGACTTCCACTTGATTCTTCACTCCTCGGGGATCGGCCACCCGAGGACTTCCAAATTTTTCACCTTTCGGGGATCAACCACCCGAGTTTTCTCTTTTAGCCAAGCCAAGGGGGGGTGTAGGTGCTCGCTTCCCCCCCCGCCCTATCTCGGCGGGAGGGGCTAGCGGTTTCCCCGGTGGGAAGGACCACTAACTTGAGTACCGCTTCGTAAATTCATTGCACCGGCCTCCTCTCTACCGTATGGAATTGATGGTACGAGGTCGGTACATTGGCCATTGTTCAAGTCGGCTTGAGCAACGTGACCGCCCTTTGGATTTTTCTCGGTGAAACCGGCGCTTGCCCTGGGGTCTTGAAGCTAACTGCTCAGCCAGTTGCCCAATTTGTCTCTCAAGGTTCTTATTTGTACTCATCAGGAGTTGGATACTTTTATTTTGCTCCTCCAATTTAGCTTCAAGATTGTTAGATTGGGAGGGGCCTTGAGAGTTTTGGAAATTTTGAGAATAAAGCTGGCTGGGCCGACTTTGGACAGCAGGATTAGAATTTGCGGGCCAATTCTGATTGAACCTTTGATTAGAATTGGAAAAATTATTATTTTGGTTCTGAGGAAAACCAGGGTTTCGATTTTGATTCTGATTGAAATTAGAATTCGGATTGAAACTTGAAGATTGATTGAACCCTTGGTTTTGGATATTATTCTGGCCAGAAAATTGATTAAACCTTTGATTGTTCTAGCCATAGAATGCATTCACTTCAGCACTCTGTCCGTTCATAGGACAGAATCGAGAAGTGTGCCCCACCTCGTCACAATTCTGACATGTGACGTGATTATACTGTCCATAATCATGAAAAGCATTGACTTGATAAGGTGCAGGGGGATTAAATTGACACTGGCCAGTCATATGGCCATTCTGACAGCAATTTTCACAATACAGAAACTGAGAGTTCTGTGGGAAAGGGGACGTTTGATTGATCGGATTGGAAATTTGAGATGTTGCCATCTGCTTCTGCAACATGACGATCAAACTTTGCATATTCACTTCCTTAACCTTAGGAGGAGGAGGTGCTTGAATGGCTTGATAAGAGGGAGCATAATTATATTTAGCAATGGCTTCGAACAATGCCCACCTCTCTTCAGGTGTTTTCTTCAAAAATGCCCCACCAGAAGAACTATTGACCATGCCCTTCGTGAGCTCGGTCAATCCGCTGAAAAAAGTATTGACTTGCCTTTGTAGCGGCAAGCCATAATGGGGACACTTTCTGAGAAGAGACTTGAATCTCTTCCAACATTTGAAAAATGACTCATTCTCTTTCTGATAGAATGTGAAAATGTCATTTAAACACTGGGCTGTCTTTGAAGGTGGGAAATATTGACTTAAAAATTCTTTTTCAAGTTCAGACCAGGTGGTAATAGATTCAATGGGGAGAGAGGTATACCACTCTTTGGCTTCTCCCTTTAAAGAAAATGGGAACAGTTTCGGTTTTATAGCATCCTCACTTACTCCTTGGATGCGTGTAGTACCGCATATCTCTAAGAATGTATGTAAGTGAGTATGGGGATTCTCTGACTGAAACCCGTGAAAAATGGATGCATGCTGCATCATCTGAATAAGTCCCGGCTTTAGCTCGAAGGTCTGTGCAGTTATGGTTGGGATAACAATAGCCGGGTTGACTTTGACTTCGCCAGGCACGGCGTAGTCTGCCAACGTACGTCTATCTTCAGCAGCCATAATTAAGAAGTTTTCAAATTCTTCGGCTAAACGATCTTCTAAATCTTGATCGGCTTCTTCAGAAGGAGCCGCAGAACGGATTTTCCACCTGTTTGGCCGGACTATGGTCCGCTCTAAGTCAGGGGTATATAGTAATGGTCCCTTTTGACTCCGAGTTTGCATAAACTGGACCAACAACAAGTGAAAGAAAACTAAAAACTAAGAAATTAAAAGCCTAAACTAAAAATTAAAGCCTAATAAAAGAAAAGAAAAGAAAAGAAGAAAAAGAAACAAAATTATTGAAGAAAAGAGAAGAAATGACCGGACGGACGTCCAAAAGTTTGGACGGGCGTCCGGATGGAATTTAGATCGGACGGGCGTTTGGCGGTCCAAACGCTCTTCGTCGCGGGCGTAAGACTTGGACGGGCGACCGAAAACTATGGACGCTCGTCTAAGTGAGCAAAAACGGTTCAGGATTGAAATTTTTCCAGCAAACGGGCGTCCAAATGTCCAGACGCCCGTTTGGAAGCGGGAAAACAAGAACAGAGCAGAAAAGATAGCAGAAAAGAAGGGGAAAGAAGAAAGATAGAAACATAAAGAGGAAAGAGATAGAAAGGAAAAACTAATCACAAGGGAACTACAAGGGGAAGACCTTAAACCCTAAACTAAATCCCTAATTACCTAATTAAAAATCTACCTATAATATGAACAAAAACGATTAAACACAAAAAACAAAAACTAGGCAACCGTCCGGCTCCCCGGCAACGGCGCCAAAAACTTGTTCACGGATTTATCTAATGCAAAATAATCAAGTAATAATATTTATAAATCCGGCTTACCTCAAGTGTAAGGATCGTAGTAAAGAGGTTGATACCGGGTCGATCTTACGGGGAACTGACTATTGTTAATCCTAGTTTTTATCTAACTAACTATGTCACGAAAACTAACCTAAACAGCAAATAAAACTAAACGAGACTGAAAGTAAAGATAACACGATTGTAAAACTGGATAGAAGAATGAATCTAACGCCAGGGAAGATATGGGTTGCGAACAATTTAAACTACAACTAAGATGCAATAAAAAGATTTGACTAAATTAAACAACTCAAGTTTTAAGGGATTAAATTCAAATTATAACGAACAAACGAGCGATTGATCCACCTATCCTAACAAGTATCAACTCCTATCTCGATTATATTGCGTTTCCTAACCAAGTTGTGATTTCACCTTGTCTAAAACATGAACCCTAATTTCTTAGATAGTTCACTTATTAATCTATATCTTTCGATTTAAAGATTAACGACTTTACTAATTAAAGGTATAAACTTTAACGTTTGTAACCTAGAAATCTAACCTATTAACTCTCGTTATATAGATTAAACATCTATTCCTTATCACGATGATCTAATGTTTATATGACTTTCATCAACATAAAACAATCAAACATGCACATCTTTCGATATAATTGCAATGAACAATATAAAACATGATAAAGGAAACAACTTTAGATAAAAACTCACAATATAATCGAAGAAACGGAATCAAAATGTGTTGGATAGGCTTCACAATGCTCGTTTGATGAAGGCTTAGCCTCTAAACATCCTCTTGCAACTTGAAATTGTAGAAGAAAGGTACATAAAAACTACTAATTTTAATCTAGAATTTGAATCATAAAAACTGGAATAAAAAGTGTAAAAACGCAGCCTATAGCCGCCCCTCGGTTTAGGGTTTTGAGTAATGAGTATATGGTATGATTAGGGTTGAGATAATGCGGCTATATATATAATTTTAACTCGGTTCCAGCATGTCGGCCGCGGACGCCCGTCCAGAGTGTTGGACGCCCGTCCACTCTGCTTGAAATCTTCGAATCGGGCCGAGTCTTCGTCAGACGCCCGTTCTTCTTTAAATCAGATGCTCGTTCACTAAAATCTTCACAACTCTGAATCAAATTCCCTCTCCTGGACGCTCGTCCATATCTTCAGACGCTCGTCCACTCTGGACGCCAGTTCAAGCTTCTGGACGCCAGTCCAAGATTGACTTAATCTTGATTTTCCCATACTTATCTATTTTTCTTCAATCCAAATCATCATTATCTCTTCTATCATCAATGTAATTCGACTCATTAAAACATCGCAAAACGTAATATCAAACACGTACCTATAACACATTGAGCATCAAACACGTACCTATAACACATTAAAACATCGCAAAACGTAATATCATCCAAATAATCATAAAATCAAAATTAAAACACCAAAATTAACCTATTTTGCGAATAACTCATTAAAAACCTCATTTACTCAATAATTCCATTAAACACTCGTTTCTTATGCAAATTATACAAATATGAGGGAAATCATCATAAAATATATCAATATAAATCGTATAAATTCACCCTTAACATTTAGATTGTTTTTGTCTTCGTTTTTAATTTAATTAAATTGGAAAATTTCATTGATATATGCCTTGTGATTGTTGTGGTTGAAGAGATGGATTGTATTTGGTACCGTTTACCCGTAGATCTATTTTGTAGCTCTCTTGTTTAGTAACAATTGAGAAAAAAAAATTTAAAAAGGGTTTTACTATAAATTGGATTTATTTAATTTAAAAAGCCTTTCTCCTCTCGGGTGTTCGTGGTTCGTGATCCGGCAGTTCGAGTTCAAGATTCGAAGTTCAAGACTCGAAGATTAGTTTAAGTTTTTTACTTTTCCTTAGAAAATAGGTTAGTCGAGGGTACCAACGGTCCATCTCGGTGTTTATTTTTCCGTTATTTTCGTGTCTGATCCAAAATTGTGTGATATAACCGGAAAATTGCCATGACATGCATCATATCATGATTCCACTCTAATGCATACATGTAGCTAGTTTATTTCAAATTAATTAGGCATGTATAACTCGTATAATTAGTTAAAAATCTTTTTTAATTAATATGTGGTAGTTAATTAATTAAGTAACTAATTATTAAAACAGAGGAACCGGGTTTTGTCAATCGCTACGATTTTAGTGATGGATTCTCGATGAATCCCACTTAGATAAATCGTTGAGTTTTTTCGGTGATGGCTTCTCAGTGAACCCACCTTAAATAGAAACGAGATTACGCTTTGGGTGACAATTTGGAAATCGAAAAATCTTAGTACATGGGTTCAGAAATGGTCTAACCATGGTTGGGCGAGTTCAACCGAGCTTCGGCTCAATCGACTCCCCTCCACGTGTGATGTACGATACAGTAATTTGACAAGACTTAGCATCACCGATAAGCCTTCGGGCTAAAAGGGGCTTCTCTTGCCGGATTAGCCTGAACTGTCACATATGTTCCAATGAATAAGACGGCGTAGGCTTGCCTACTTAACCGACCCTGTTCGGAGTACATGATTTATTGTTTCTTATTGTCAAGACCGAAACCGTAATTAGTGAACCCACCACTTTTTCAAATTATTGAGTGGGAGCGGGGAAGGCGAAAGCCAACCCCACTGCCTCTACTATAAATGCAAGCACGTGAGAGAAGGGTGACGCCTCGAGCCGCTTTGATTCCGCCCCCTGCGGGTGGTGTTCACCCTTATCAAAATTCAAGGCTTGGTTTCCAAAAGCATAGGATTTCAGGTACTCGTTGAGTCACTGACCGACCCTGCGGCGGCACACTTGGGGCGTACTTTGAGATCTGATATAGTAGGTCACACTCTTTATGGATATTTTCAAAATATCTAGGCTAGAAAAAGGAAGGTAATCAATGTTTAAAGACCGGGATGTCTGATTCCCGTGGGATGTTTGATTCTCAAAGTTTAATCATTGAGAGAGATTCTCTCAGTTTGATCGTTGCCTCTTTGACTGACCCTGCGGCAGCACTGAGGTGTGAGATTAAATCCTTGGAATGGTAGGATAGACTTCTAACAAGTTAATTATTCCTAAAATAAAAAAATCTAGTAGTGAAAATTTATTTTTGAATTTAACTTTTTGTCATGTTTATTTTACAACATTAATCTCTAGGCTACTAAACTGTTAGTAATAGGACTTCATTAAAAATGTGGAAGTAACAAGTACGTTGTAATTATCAAAAGAATGCAGTTAATTTTTCAGAAGAGATTTTTCCTTTGAGCCTTTAAAAACTTAAGTGACATACTATAGGTATGTCACGGATGTCACTCGTGTTGAACGAGAGACGACCATACTTAGTTTATAAAAGATGATATAGGACTATCAGACAAATTCATATACAGTCTTATCCAGACTATCGGTAATAGGGTACCTAGTGGGGTATTTATATATGATGATAATCATATAGGGCTAGACCGATTTGATTTGAGTTCTCGATATAATTCCTTGATCAAGAAGTCTTATGGAATCACAAGATGATCATATATGGATTAATCTCAATCCTCACGTGATCATAGATAACTGCTTAGACTAGGGTAGAGTTTGATGTGTTAGTAAGGATCACTTCATAGTATGTGGTCCAACACTTCTCGTTGGCTCTATTTTAGGATGAGTAAGTAGCCTGTGCTATCACAGATATGGTATCCATTCCTTCCCTCGGGAAGTAGACAGACAGTACCCTTATTTGTTAATCCTAGAAACTGACCAATGCGCGCAGTTCATATTATATTAGTTATGAACTATTTGGTCACTAGGGGGTTAATGGTAAATAAGGATGAGAGGTTTCGAGAAGGGTTTACGGAGATATCCCGAATCGTAACGAACAGTCTATGGAGGATTTATCCATATGGAATGATTATATCAGTGGACGCTTATCGACTCAAAGTTGAGTGTTCCTGAGTCGACTAACTAGATGTGAAGAAACTGTATCTATATTCAGCAGAGTTCAGTTTTGGGTTTATGGTGGTGTAATCCCAGAATTAATAGATTGAATTTTATTGTTCGGTCTGACAAATAATTTTATTTAATTTATTGTAGCTACTGAATATGGGTCCATGGTCCCCGAAGTGGCTCTTAACATGCATATGTTTTCTCGTCGTTTCACCTCAATTAATATTAAATAGTTGGATTGGACTGTTTAATAGATATGCGGATTAATTGTTTAGTTGGACTAAATAATTAAATACATAGAAAAGAAATTTTTTCGTGGACTCTGCCCAATTTGGGTTAAAATGCGTGTAGCCTATTTCCCAATTAGGGTTGGCGCATTTGTTATTATTTAATTATTGGGAAATTAGTTTTCTTGATAATTATATGATACAAGTAATTAATTAATTATTTGTTAAATAAGTAATTAAGGAAAATATTAGATTGATCCTTAAATATTATAGATTGGTTCTAGATTATTCTAGGAGTATCTTTTATTTAATAGGATTATTATAATTGATTTTGTATTAATTATAAAATCCTTGGAAGACAAGAATTATTCTCCTATATAAAAGAGTTCTCCCAAGCCTTTTCAGAACACATATTTTTGGGTTTTTGGGAAGTATTGAGCTTAGTTTTTTCGGCTCACATACTAGGGTTTGAGTTTTAAGAAAAGTTCAGGTTTTTCTAAGGTAGCATATCGAGGAGGTCAAGCGGCTTGGATAACCATCCACCTGTTGTTGCTTCGAGATACACGTCGGAAGATGGTGGCATCTCAATTTTCTTGGATCTTGGATTGAAGATTGTTCTTGGAGTTTATTCACCATAAACTGGTAAGCAATCTAACGCTTCATAGGCTAGACTTATTATTTATGTATTTTGATTGTTTAGATCTAGATCTTGTACTTTCCTCTGTGTAATCGGGTCAATCTATGATTGATCCGGCGATATTACATCCTACACTAATACCTTAGAAACTCTTGTTGCTTTGTTGAACTTGCATATTGTTGTTAGTTTGAGGCACCAATACTACTGTCTATATATTATAGTTGGTCGTAGACCATTATCATGACAACTCAATCTTGATAATTAGACGTTCTTATGAGTCTCTGTGGGATTCAAACTTGACTCACCAGTACTCTACTACGATAGACCTAGTCCTTTTGCTAGTAAGTGCTTTGCAAGCAATCAAGATTTTTGGCGCCGTTTTCGGGGACTCGTGTCAATAATAGTTTTTATTTAAGATTGAGTTTTCTATATATATTTGAGTCTGTTTAATCGAGTTTGTTTTATAGTCTATTAATACTAGAGTCATACAGAGTCAGTTATGTGAATTCCAGAAGAAAACTGCCACCGGTTTACCGAGGGTTACCTCCGATAAACCGATGGTCCCGATTTTCCAGAATCGTTTCTATTTATTCAGTGTCAGGTCAGTAGTCAGAGTCTATATTTTTGAGTCTTCCAGGAGAGTGTAACAGCCGCCGAGGCAAGTTACTAACCTTTTTATTTTCTTTTTGTGTCTTGTAGTCCGTTACACGTAGTTCAGTAGCCAAACTCAAGAAATTCATACCTGAGATTGAAAATTTTTCTAGACAAAAGAGAAAGAAAACTCAAGAAAGATATTTTAGGCTGGCGGACGACGTGGTTTCGAACGAAGGAGATCATATCGAGAGAGAAGAAGTGATTCCACCATTGGAAGATACTATGGCACAGAACGGACAGAACGGAGCAGGAGTTGTGGTACAGGAAGATAGGAGAACTCTACAGAGTTATGAAATGCCTACGATTGAGCAATTCGTACCAGCAATTGTTCAGCCTGAGGATGCAGCTAAGATATTTCACCCTAAACCAAATGTTATACAAATGGTGACTAACTACACTACTTTTCATGGAGTAATGAATGAAGAGTGTACACGTCACCAACTTTCTAGAAATAGTCAGCACGGTTAAGCCAGCAGGAGTACTAGGAGAGAACATCAAGCTGAAATTATTTCCATTCATTCTAAAAGACAAAGCAAAAATATGGTTATTGTGTCTAGCACCGGGATCGATCCAAACATGGACCGATCTGTTGCAGAAATTTATGAATAAGTACTGCCCACCAGGGAAGTCACTACAGATTAGACAAGACATTTTGAATTTCAAATAAAGACCCACTGAAACCTTTGAAGAAGCATGGGAAAGATTTAAGGAAGCACAGAAGAGATGCCCTCATCATGACATCACTTTGCCCGTACGAATGCATCATTTTTATCACGGATTGCGGCCAAGTGAGAAAATGAGAGTTGATGCATCAAGAAACGGATGTTTTGCGTTGCTATCACCTGAAGAAGCTGAAGAGAAATTGGAGCAAATTGCGCTTACCAGTCAATGGGGAACACATCAAGTTGAAACGGCCAAAGAAGCTGAAGGCGTATTTGGGGAAGATACTTCTCAAAAGATCATATATCAGCTAATGGCAATGAATGAAAAGATAGATGGCATGCAAGATCGCATAGCCAAGGTTGAGAAAGTACAAGAGATTGAACCAACCAACACTGAGGATGTGAACTATATAGGGAGGCAAGGAAATCCTTATGGGTGTGGATATCACCTAGGTTCTCACGACCACCCTGGTTTTAGACTGAGCGACCTGAATGGGGGTTTTCGACAAAGTGATTCAAACGGTGGTGAAAGACCGAGACAAACTGGTGGATTCATCCCTCAATTCAATAAGTCCGGTAGTTGGGAAGCAGCCATGGAAAAAATGAGCTCAACTGTGACCGACACCGTCAATCAACTTACGAAATCCATGACCGAGCTGAATAAAAACTTCACCACATATTGTCAGAAGAATGATACAAGACTGACCAATAAAGAAGCCTTAGTGTAGAATCTGTCGCACCCAGTGGGACAGATTGCAGAACAAGTGTCAGCCCGTCCTCCGGGAGGATTGCCAAGTAATACTGAGAAAAATCTGAAGGACGTTAATGCAATTATAACTAGAAGCTGAAAGGAACTGCCTGGGCCAATTATACCAACTGTGCAGGATGAATCAGAAAGCAGTCAGCAGCAGAACGCAACAGAATCTGGAGAAAAAGAGGGGCCGGTAACTCGGGACTATGCTCCGGTAAACCGGGAGTCTGAAAATGCAGCAGACAAGCAGGCACAGCAGCAACAGTCAACAGGTAAGTCTTCATGAACTATAACTATTAATCCTGCTACTTTACCCTATCCCCCTAGGAAATATAAGCCGAATAATGATGATGTGCGTTATAAAAAGTTTATAGAGATGTTTAAAAAGTTGCAAGTGAATATACCTTTTGTAGAAGCTCTGGCCGGAATGCCAGAGTATGCAAAATTCTTGAAGGAAGCTATCTCTACCAAGAGGAAATTGTTGGACCTTGAGACTATATGCCTTAACGAGGAATGCTCAGCAGTTTTGCAACGCAAACTCCTCCTAAGTGTAAAGATCCTGGGAGCTTCCACATACCATGCACAATTGAAGGAGTATGCCTGAACAAAGTATTATGTGATCTTCGAGCTAGTGTCAATCTGATGCCACTCTCCATATTTCATAAGTTAGACATGAAGGAGTTGAATGAAACATCTATAACACTTCAATTAGCAGATAGGTCTATGAAGCAACCTTGTGGAGTGGTGGAGGATGTTTTGGTGAAGGTTGATAAGTGTGTATTCCCTGTAGACTTTGTGGTGCTAGACATGGAAGCTAATCACGATGTTCTATTGATATTATGAAGACCTTTCCTAGCTATGATCAAAACATTGATAGATGTTCGTAAGGGCGAGCTGATTTTGATAGTGAATAAGGACAAAATAGTATTCAGTGTGATGAATTCAATGAGATATGCTCAAGATGAAGGAGAAGCATGCTACATGCTAGATGCCATAGATGAACTTGTTTTAGAACTATATCAGCAAGTGGCACTAGACCTTGAAGTAGCTGATACTTTACTCCTGTAGGAAGAAGAAAGTTATATGGAAACCTAGACTGGGTGCAGTGAAGGTCAAGTACGAGAAATAGAGCCTATATCCTTTGTGGATTTGGGAGGAACCATTCACATGTTAGGTGTAGTGCCCGAAAGACAATTATATAATTGTTTTAGGACAGAATTAATAATTCATCTTATTATATGCATGTATGCTTATAATTAAGACACTAATGAAAACCCTAAGTACCTCGTTTATGTAATCACACAACTCAGTGTATGGCTATACATAAGAGGATTGAGTTAGTGAGATGTACTTAAAATTAACTTTGTCCGTAGCGTTTATTAATCTGAGTATGGATCTCAAGATTATTTTGCTAATAATGCGCCCGGAACACTTTAGGTGTGACAGTCTTATCCGGACTGTCGGTAATAGGTTACCTAATGAGGCATTTATATATGATGATAATCATATAGGGCTGGACCGATTTGATTTGAGTTCTTGATATAACTCCTTGATCGAGATGTCTTATCGAATCACATGGATTAATCTCAATCCTGAGGTGATCATAGAAGACTGCTTAGACTAAGGTAGGGTTTGATGTGTTAGTTAAGATCACTTCGTAGTATGTGGTCCAACACTTCTCGTTGGCTCTATTTTAGGATGAGTGAGTAGTTTGTGCTATCACAGATATCGAATCCATTCCTTCCCTCGGGAAGTAGACAGCCAGTTCCCTTATTTGTTAATCCTAGAAACTGATCGATGGCGCCAGTTCATATTATATTAGTTGTGAACTAATTGATCACTAGGCGGTTAATGGTAAATAAGGATAGGATGTTTCGAGAAGGGTTTACGGAGATATCCCGAATCGTAACGAACAGTCTATGGAGGATTTATCCGTATGTAATGATTATATCAGTGGACGCTTATCAACTCATAGTTGAGTATAAGTTATCTATATTCGGCAGAGTTCAGTTTCGGGTTTATAGTGGTGTAATCCCGGAATTAATAGATTGAATATTATTGTTCGGTGATGATGCTGAATAACACACCACCAATAAAAACAGGGGCACGTGTAATCTAAGGGTGAGTTAGGAGAGAAAATATGCAAGGCCAAGACTGATAAAGATGGTGTTTTTAGTGTTATATGGCTGAGTCCAAGAATGTATCTTGGATTGCCTACGTATCCTGTGTAATGTCTAGGAATAAAGCCCTATGTAGTTCCTGGAGCTATGTATTTATATGCATATGTCCTTCTTCTGCCCTAATCTTAGGGCGGTTTGGTCTATTGACATAATACCCTTTAATGGGCCTTGACCCCTTGTCCAAGTAACCAGCTGGATGGTGGGCCTAGGAACCTGGACTGGAGGCCTTGGTCTCGAGTCGATGCATACCGACATGGGTGATCGAGGTGGGACACTTTGCAGAATCTGCCGGTTGCTGCGGACTTCACTGGTAGATCTCGTATTCGATCTGATGTGTATAATTAACATAGACTTTTCTACATCCAGCTGGACCAATCAGATTATTCCACGTGGAGGGGTTAAATCCCGTATCGTCATAAGCCCCCAAGATTGGAGAGAAGCTCGTCTCGAGTGTTGATGTCAGATCTGAAAATTTGAATAATCTTTTCAACGCGTGGTTTTCTTTAGGCGGGAATACAGCTGTCTCTGCTAGTCGATATAGGCTGTCGTAGGATGACGTCACACTGCCAGTATTAATTGGTGCAGGAAACGAAGCGTCTTTTATTGGTCCAGGCGGGGATCTTGTCCTTGATTCTCGCGTTTTCACCCCTATAACTGCCCTCAAATCCCACCCTTTCAAATCATTTGGAGATTTGCGAGCATATAAGGAGCCCAAAGCTTTGAAGTCTCTCATTTGCCATTATTTGCCTCTGTTTTATCTGAAAACCGCAAGTAAGCCCTTGTTTACTCAAACTCTTTCTTTTGTTTTTGTGTTTCTTTTCTTTTTCCCAAGTCCATGTCTAGTAGCGAAAGCGATTCTCAAAATAGGGAAGAAGTTGTTGTAGCAGAAGAGGAATCGGCAGAGAGGACGGTTACTGAACAACCGCTTTTTTCCGGTGAGATAGCTGCCGGAGAAGGAAAAGAGGGAGGAGAAGAAGAATCGTCAAACCAGGATGAAAGGCCAATGACCGTATGGATCCATATCCGATCTGACCCAGGAGAAAGCCAAAGTCATCTGTTTACGATACGGCATCCCATACTCTTCTGCAAACATCCAAGTATCACATGGTCAATTTCAATTCGCCTGTGATCCTCCCCCTGGGTTCTGCGCCATCTACGAGGCGCAATTGAAGGAGAGATTGAGGTTTCCTTTTGATCCGTCCCACGTAGCAGTTCTCCAGCACTATAAGATCTGCGTTACCCAACTTGCCCCCAACGGGGTTAGGAGTGTCATGGGCTTCGTGCTGGCGTGTTGAATCGCCAAAGTTGAGTTCACGGTCCGGCTGTTCCGGCAATACTACGCAATTCCGGACCTACAAGACGCTGGATGGTATACTTTCCAGAGACGTCCTCTGAAGTCGGAATTCGTGAGGAAAGTGACCTCGTCTCAGGGCGAGTGGAAGCCTCACTTTTTCTTTATCCGACATGGGTTGGAGGACATCGACGTCCATACTTGGTACAGAAGGCCCCCGGAATGGAATGATAGACTCGACTCGGATGCCCCCAATGGGTGTGGGATTATCGAGAGCGTTCACCCGAATGTCGCAACACGAAACCTTCATTCTCTATATCCTTTCACTGACATCGAGACGGCTGGTCTGGGTGCTTATCTGGAACTCGATGAGGATGTCCGAGTCTTACATAGGATGTTTATTCACTCTGTCGAGCTGCTACACTTTTAGTATCTTTTCTTTTTCCGTTTTGACTTATTTTTGTCTTGACTGTGTTCTGATGTCAAATTTTCTTTGTACGCAGTGGAATATTTCTCAAAGCTGGAGGTTCTGGGCAAGGTGCCTGACCCCAAGAATACGGACCCGAAGAAAATCTAAGAACTGGCCTGCATCAGGTCGAAGACGCCAGTATCTGGCTCCATTGTCTCCGGAGGTCAGAGGACTCCGGCTCGATCTTCAACCCCTGTGTCAACATCTGACATTCTGAGAGACCAACCTGACGAGGCTCAGGTGATGGAGCAAACCGAGGTGGACCTCATTCCGAGAAAGCGACAAAAGACTACTGAGGTGAGGCATGGGGTTGGGAAGGAGGCCCGCAATCTTACTCCTCCCCGATCGAATGCAACCGAACCACTCCCTGCAGTGAGCATTTCCGAGATGGAAGCCATGACTCCAGATGAGTTGCATGACTTTCTGATGAAAATCAACCGAGCTGTAAGTCTTCCTTTTATTTCTCTTGTCACTTTAAGACCATTGTCTATTTATGATGTTAACAATTTTCTCTATTGCAGGCTCGACTAGCAGCTAAGGTGGCCGTGACTAGAATCGAGTCTCCATCTGCCGTAATAGAAGAGCAGAAAGAAACTATTGCCAGGCTGACTTCAGTCATCGAGAAGCAAAAGGCCAAGGTGCACAAGCTGGACAATCGGCGTATCAAGCTGGAATCTGACTTGGCGGCTTCTCGAGACGATTTGTCCAAAGCGCTCAAAGACATATCCGACAGGGATGCCGAGCTGGGAAAGATAAGGTCAGAACTGGCGTAGGTGATGTCGGAGCTTGATGGGACATAGGCCGAGCTGGCGGGGGCTATCAAGGCTCGTAACGACCTTCAGTCACTTCTTGATAGCTTAACGACTCGCATGGAATCGGCTAAGAAGGACTTCTTGGCTTCTATGGAGCTTGAAAAAGATCTGTCGCTGCTGATGAGCCAGGGCATGAAGGGTGGATTTACAATAGCGCTCGACCAGGTCAAGGCTGTCATCCCAGATTTTGAAGTATCCAGCATCGAGAAGGCCCATCTGTACGATCCTGAGGCCATCCCTCGTTATGGCCGATACTTCACCGAATTCAAGGCTGGTGTTTCCCTGTACGAGAAGTATGTGACCCCTGCCTTGGAGGGAGATGGAGCGGAGAACATCGAGTCTGAAGATCAAGTCGACCCCAATGCCTCGTTCTCCCACCAACCGGCTGCCTGATGCTGTTTTCTTGTTGTCTTCTTAAACAATTTAATTCGATTTGGTTGTAAATTTTTATTCGATCTGGCTGTAACAACTTTGGTATTTTTACTTTCTAGATATGTATCTCACCGATTCGATCTCGCAGCCTTGTGACTTTTCAATTTGCATTTTGATTTTTGAATTTCAATCTATGTTTTTCCATTGAATGTCTTTTATCTCTTGTTAATTACTTGTTTGGGGTGTAGTCTCTTTTGTCTTAATTCCATTCAAAAAACTGCCTTGTGGGGTGTAGTCCATTAGACTTAATTCCCATGTGGCCACTCGAACTGTAGTATGAGTACATGACTCGTGATACACGTGGGTCTGAGTCGACCTAGCACTGTACTTCCTTATCGGCTTGACTTGGCTTTTTGGTCGGAGCTCGAATTAAAAAGCCTTCACTCGACTATCGCACATCATGGTGCTTATAATCTGGTCGAGTTAGGTATCCATCGTGGGATCTTCCGACCGCCTCGCATCGTGGCTTATTGGCAGGTCAGGAGTGATGTAAGCTCTGTCATTGACTTGGCTTTTTTCACTGTTTCGTTTTAACTCCATCGTGTGGAGGGCTTGCAGATCGGAGGTGATATAAGCATTGTCAGTGACTTGGCTTTATTCACCATTTTATTCCGACTTCGTCGTGTCGAGGAATTGGTGTTGTTATAGCATAATTAAAAATAAAATTGCTTGGATAAAGAGCATTGAGATCAAATGACATATCGACTCGTTACAAATAACGAAGAAAGTAAAGTTGCAAATGTCATAAAATGAATAAATAACTTAAACATAATATTTTCTGAGGTTGGTGGCATGCCAAGTTCGAGGCACTGTGCTTCCATCTGACCTACCCAATTGATACGATCCCTTAGGATGCACCTTCAGAATTCTATATGGACCTTCCCAATTCGGCTCGAGTTTGCCTATTGGGTCCTGCCTGCTGGCTTCATTCTTCTTCAATACGAGATCTCCAACTTGGAAGTATCTATTCTTCACTCTTGCATTGTAATATTGCGAGATCTTTCATTTATAATTGGCCACTCGATGTGCCGCTGTCTCTCTCTTCTCTTCGATATTATCTTTTTCTAGCCTCAGATCGACAGAATTTGTCTCAACACTGTAGGCCAAAATTCGAGGCGATGACAGCCCTATCTCTGCAGGTATTACTGCTTTGCATCCATAAGTCATGGCAAAGGGAGTCTCCCGTGTGGCCGAATTGGGTGCTGTTCGATACGACCACAGTATGCTTCCAATCCCGACCTTCATCTTCTAACCGCTTCTTCAAGCCAAATTTGATCTGCCTGTTTGTCTGTTCGACCTGTCCATTGGACTGAGGTCGGGCCACTGAAGTCGTTCTATGCTCAATCTTGTACTCTTTGAGCCAATCCTACACTCTGTCATCCAGAAATTGAGTTCCATTATCCGAGATCAGATACTTCGGAATTCCAAACCTGCACAAAATATTTTCCCATAGAAATTTTTTGATGGTCTGAGCCCTGATGTCAGTAAGTGCTTTGGCTTCGACCCACTTTGTGAAATAATCAACCGCGACCACAACATATTTGAAATTACCCGGAGCTCGTGGTAAAGGTCCGACTATATCGACCCCCCACTCATCGAATGGCCATACCGATGTGATGGCATTCATCTCATGTGCTTGTTGGTGTGTCACCACATCATGCACTTGACAAGCCCTGCATCTCATCACTAACCGATTCGCGTCTTTTTGCATGGATGGCCAAAAATAACCTGCCAGTTTACATTTTCTCGCCAACATTCGAGCTCCGCAATGATTACCACAAACTCCTCTATGTATCTCTTCAAGAAGATAGGCCCCCTCGTCTTCCGATGCGCATCGCATCCAAGGTGTTACAAACGATTTTCGATAAAGGACATAGTCAAATAGGGCATACATGGAGGCTTGCAGTCGGATTTTTCGGGCTTGAGACTTGTCAGACGGGAGAATTCCGTCTTTCAAGAATAGAGCTATCGGATCCATCCATGTCGATCCCTGAACCACTGGTTGCACATCGATCTCATTATAGCTTCGCTCCGCTAGCATCTCTACCAGAACTTTCCTCTTCGACTTAAAATTCGATGCGAGTTTAGACAACGCATCGGCCTGTTTGTTCTTACTCCGAGGTACCTGCTCGATGTGAACCGTCTTGAACTTCGATATCAACCCCTGAACCACTTTCAGATAATTCATCATAGATTCTTCTTTGGCCTCATACTCGCCTCGTATGTGATTCACTACGAGTTGAGAGTCACTATACACCAGGAGATTCTTGACTCCCAACTTCGATGCTAGTTTCAAACCCGTAATCATGGCCTCATACTCTGCTTCGTTGTTTGTGGCCTTGAACTCGAATCGAAACGCATAAGGGAACTCTTCTCCTTTAGGGCTAACCAACAATAACCCAGCTCCAGCTCCTTCTTTACTTGAGGCACCATCGACATGGATGGTCCACCATTCCTCTGATGACTGTTTATCCTGCTCCAATTGGATCGATAATCCCTCGGCTATAAAATCTGCCAGAGCCTGACCTTTAATAGCTCTACGAGGTAGAAACTTGATGTCGTACTCAGCTAGCTCGACAACCCATTTTGCTAATCGACCCGATGTCTCGGGATTTGCTAATATTTGTTTCAGAGGTTGGTCAGTGACCACAGCAATGGGGTGTGCTTGAAAATATGGCTTCAACTTCCTTGATGCATGAACCAGACTTAATGCTAATTTTTCAGCAGGTGTGTACCTGATCTCAGCTCCATGCAATGCCTTACTTACAAAATAAACCGGAATCTGTCCTTGGTCTCCTTCTCGAACCAATACTGCACTCACCGCCTCTTCATAGATTGCTAGATAAACCAGGAGTTTCTCTCCTTCTCGAGGTGATGACAGTGTTGGTAAATCAGACAAATATTCCTTCAAATCATCGAACGCTTTCTGACATTTCTCGTCCAATTGGAACGGACTCGCTTTCTTCAATATCTTGAAGAAGGGCAGGGCCCTTTGCGCTGATACTGACAAGAAACGGTTGAGGGCCGCCATCCGACCCGTCAACTGTTGCACTTCCTTTACGTTACGAGGCATGGGCATGTTCTTGAGAGCTTCGATCTTACATGGATTAGCTCGAATCCCATCTCTCGAAATCATATAACCTAGAAATTTCCCAGATCGAACTCCAAAAGTGCATTTCTTCGGATTAAGCTTCATGTTCGCAGCCCGCAATACCTCGAAAACCTCTCTGACATCGACAAGAAATTTTCCCATGGACTTGCTCTTGATCAATGAATCGTCAACATAAACTTCCATGTTTCGACCTATCAGCCCCTTGAAAATTTTGTTGACGGCCCTCTGATAGGTGGCCCCTGCATTCTTTAGACCAAACGGCTTTGTCACAAAACAATATGTACCAAACTCTGTTATGAATGCGGTTTTCTCTGAGTCTTGGGGGTCCATGAAGATCTGGTAATATCCCCTATATGCATCGAGTAACCCGAATACCTCGAAGCCCAGTGTCGAGTCGACTAACTGATCAATCTTTGAGAGCGGATACGAATCCTTAGGGCATGCTTTGTTGAGATCTGTGAAGTCCACGCACATCCACCAGCTTTCATCTGGCTTCTTAACCAACACTGGATTGGCTAACCAATCCGGATAGAATACCTCTTTCACGATCCCAGCAACTAACAACTTGTCAACTTCCTTCCTTATTGCTTCCTTCCTCTCAGGAGCGAGGTTTCTCTTCTTTTGCCGTATCGGCTTCTTTTTTGGGTCGACATTGAGTCGATGCACTGCTATTTCTGCCGATAGGCCAAGCATGTCGTCTGCTTTCCATGCGAACACATCTCGATACTCGACCAGGAGGTCGACCAAGACTTTCATGTCGGGGTGTGACAACCACTTCCCGATCTGGACCCCTTGGCCCTTTTCTTCTTTCCAGACACGGATCTCTTCTGTCGGATCGACAGAGACCCAGCTTCGGTCCTCCTCTTCTTCCGGTATCAACTCCTCAACCAGCACTTGTCCAACTCCTTTCCCTTTAATTGTGACCAAACTACAATTCCTGGCTACCTCGATGTCTCCTTTCACTTCATGGGTACCATACCAGGTGGGGAATTTCATGCTGTGTGGAATGTCGAAATGATGGCTCTGAGATCGTATAAAGATGGTCGACCTAATATTGTGTTGTACCCCGATGGGGCCTTAACTACGACATAGGTCATCTCCATTGTCCGGCCTTTTTCTCCGTCTCCAACTGTAGTCAATAAATTGATCGACCTGACAGGGTGGATGGCTTGCCCTGTGAATCCAAATAGAGGGGTTGATAACGGTGCAATGTCTTCATCTTTCAACCTCATGGCTTTGAAAGCTGAGTAGTAAAGGATGTTGACGGCACTTCCACTATCGACGCAGACTCTCTTTACCCGACCACGGCTTATTACCGCCTCTATCACTAATCCTTCACTATGGCTGTGGGAACTCGGAATATCGTCTTTGGGTCCATAACCCACCTCCATTGTGAACCTGAGCCTCTTCGATTCCTTCGATCTGTCCGAAGACTGTCGACTGGATCGAGGTCGATCTGACTCGCGTTCAGCGACAATCGTGTTGACATCATACCCGATGCGGTTATCCCGATGAGGGTCTCAAATTTGATCTTCCCAACGATCATCCCGACGGTTATCTCTGTTGGTCGGCTCGGATGATCTATCTCGGCGTCTCTGATTGTCTCGACGCGGCGATCAATCTCTCTTCCCATTATAACTTTTTCTTTTATACTCTCGATGACCCTTTGGTTCGTCCTTCTCGGATCTGTCGATCACCTCGTCTAACCGACCCTTTTGAATACAGGCATCAATATCTCTCTTCAAATCAAAACATTCCTCTGTGTCATGTCCCACATCTTTGTGATAGTCACAGTACTTGTGGGTATTCATTCTCTTCTCAGGATCTTTGGACATGGGCTTAGGTGTTCGAGCGATATTCTTCTTAATCATGATAGCCAGCACCTCCCCCCGAGATCGGTTGAGAGGGATAAAATCTCGATCTTTCATATTCCCTTTCTTTCCGAGTCAATCTGTGATCGGAGCTGTTAATGTTAGGTGTAGTGCCCGAAAGACAGTTTGTGTAATTGTTTTTAATAATGAATGACAGAATTTATCTCAGGGAGATTGTTAGGTGTAGTGCCCGAAAGACAGTTTGTGTAATTGTTTTTAATAATGAATGACAGAATTTATCTCACCTTATTACTTGCTTTGTGCTTGTAAAGTAATCACTGCTGCAAACCCTAAGTATATCTGTATGTAACCACTTAACTCAGTGTATGGATTACACGTGAGGATTGAGTTAGTGGTGATATACTTAAACTGTTAGTCCGTGGTGAACTTAATCAGAGTTTAGGGTCTATTGATTAAAACACCAATAATGCACCCAGAACACCTTAGGGTGTGATAGTCTTATCCGGACTGTCGGTAGAGGGTACATACGTGGGGCATTTATATATGATGGCATTCATATAGGAATTTGGACCGATTTAATCCGTATTTCTCGGTATAATTCCGTAATCGAGGAATCTTATTAAATCATTAGATGATCATATATGGATCAACCTTAATCCCGAGGTGATCACGGGATGCTTTGCTTGTCCCGGGGTAGTGTTTGATGTGTTAGTTACGGTTCACTTTAATATGTGTTCCAAGCCACTTCTCATTGGCACTATCTCCGGATGAGTGAGTAGTTCGATTTTCACGGACATGGAATCCATTCCTTCTGCGGGAAGTAGAGAGACAGTCCCCTTGTTTGTTAGCCCTAAGAAAGTGATCGATCCCGGGAGTTCACATTTGACTAATTAGCTACTAGTCAGATATGTGTACTAATTGATCATTAGGGGGTTAATGGTAAATAAGGATAAGATATTCTGAGTCGGGTTCACGGAGACTTCCCACTCAGAATGGACAGTCTATGGAGGGTTAATCCGTATGTAGTGATTATATCAATGGACGCTTATTCGCTCTATGGGTTGAGTATAAGTATACATCTATAATCGGTAGAGTTCAGTTTCGGGTTTATGGTGGCGTAATCCCGGAATTAATAATTAATGTACTTTCTGTTCGATGAATAATTAATTATTGGAGCTACTGGTTATAGGTCCATGGTCCCCGATGTGGCTTCTGTAATTCGGACTAGTAATCTTGTTACTTGGGCCTCAGTGATAATTAATTGGTACGGGCTAATTAATTGATATGCATGGATATTATTTAGTTGGGCTAAATAATAATGTAATACACATAAAAGACATTTTATGTGGGCTTTTTGACCCTAAAGGTGGCGCCAATATCATCATTTAATTAGAGAGAAATTAGTTTTCTTGGATAATTATTTGACATGTGATTTATCTTTTATTTGTTAAATGATAATTAATGGAATATTAGATAATAATGTGATTTATCCTAATTTGTTTGGGATAATCATTTTATTTATCTTTTATTTGGAAAAGGATTAATGTGATAATTATCACTTAATTATTTAATCCTTGGAGGACATTGATTACTCTCCTATATAAAGAGAGTTCTCCCAAGTCTAATGAAGAGGTACTATTCACGTCACTATTCACCGAGAGAAATTGGCCGAAAAATTTCGGCCTCTATTCTTAGGGTTCGAGTTGGAAAAATCTTCGGGATTTTTCTGGTTGCATATCAAGGAGGTTCGTGTATCAAGAAGGGTGTCCACCAACCGCCGTTTGGAGAACACATCGGAAGATCAAGGCGACTCTTCCCGTTATTGGTAACATAATCTTAAACCCCCTTGTAGTTTTTAAGTCCTTTAATTATGAATTGTGTCATATAAATCGTGATCCATCCGCTGCGCATAGATCTAACTTGTTTAGATCTAAGAACCTGCATCCTTCATGTGGTATCAGAGAAAGGTTCCACGATTTATATAGTCATAATCGTAATTAAACGATTTAAAGGAGTGGAATTGCATGTAGGTGATATTTTACTTATTATTATGCATTAATAATTTTTAAATTGCTATGGTTGAAGAGATGGATTGGGGTTGGCACCGTTTTCCCGTTAGATCTATTGTAAACTCATATAAACGATGAAAATTCGTTCATATGAGTATAGGAAATTATGTAATTTATTTATTATTGCAAGTTTAATTTCCTGTAAATAGATCTGTTTAGTAGCTGTATAGTGTTTTCGTTTTTTCTGTTGTTTGAGCCGTTAAAACGAAGATCCCTCCGGTCAGAATTAATATTGGAAGTTGATGAACAATCCCATAAAATTTGTCGCCGATCAGAGTTCGTTTGGATGTCCGTTCGTTGATGAGAAGAGGCTGCTGTAACAGAAAAACGCAGGATTCACAGAAACCCTAACTGTGACTTCCTCGATTTTCTGGAAAGTATTGGACCGTTGAAACGAATATCCGACCGGTCAGATCGATAATCATGGAGTTTTGGACGTGAGATAAAATTTTCAGGACGATCGGGATTCATCTTGATCCCCGATCGGCCTCGGGAAGTATATGATGCGGTGCTGTAAGAGTCTGTTTCAGCAGCAAGTTGGGCGGCTCACTGAGGAATATTGACAAGTCAAAGCTCCAATCCGACCGTCCATCTTCAAGTCCAAAGAATGAAGATCAGATCTGGAAAGTTTCGTCCCGATCCGAGTTCGTTTGATATTCCGATCGTCGAAGATTCTTAACAGCTGCAGATTAGGGTTTTAATTTATTTTCGAGTAGATTAGTTACGGGGGTGCCAACGGTCCATCTCGGTGTTTATTTTCCGCACTAGTATACATGTGTAGATTGTATGAGTAGAACCGGAAAATTGCCATGACATGCATCATATCATGAATTCCACTCCATATGCATACATGTAGAAATTAATTCGAGGAATTAGTTAGGCATGTATAAAACACACGATTAGTTTTAATTAATTGTTTGATATTAATTAGAAACTAATTAGGGTAAAAACCGAGGAACACGGGTTTTTTCAATCGTCGAGGTTGGGTGATGGATTCTCGGTGAATCCCACTCGCGAAAGCATAAGGAGTAAAATCCCGAAACCTCGTGGTTAAGGTGTTGGATTCTCGGTGAATTCCACCTTACCTAAGACGAGATTACGTTTTTGTTCCGTAGTGTCTACGTGAATGTTTGATGTTTAAGGATTGGATAATCACGGGCAAACAGGTTCGAAAGTGGTTTAACCACGGTTGGGTGGTCAACAGTAGCTACGGCTCAATCGACTTCACCCTCCACGTGTGGCGTTTGCACGGGGGTCTGGCAATACTGAGCCATCCGAAGAGCCGCTACGGCTCAACGGAGCTCTCCTAGCCTTGACCCGTCCGACGGCCACATATGTTCTAACGAATAGGTCGGGTGGGCTAGCCCACATAACCGACAACATTCGGGCCTATGATTTATTGTTCCTTAATGAAACATCAAGTCCAAAAACGTGATCAGTAAACCCACCACTTTTTCAAAATATTGAGTGGGAGCGGGAGAGGCGACACCGACCCCACGGCCTCTACCGTTGACACAAGCAACGTGAGAGAATGGTGACGCCTCGTGCCGGCTTTGATTTCGGCCCCCTAAGGAAGGCCTTCACCGCTATCAAAATTCAAGGCTTGGTCTCCGAAAGGATAGGATTTTGGGTACTCGTCGGGTCACTGACCGACCCTAAGGCGGCACACTCGGGGTCTACCTAAAAATCGAGACGGTAGGTCACACTCATAAAGGGTATTTTTGGTAGTACCTTGGCTGAAAAAGGAAAGGTGATTGACGATCACAAATGAGATGTTCGATTCTCAATCGATCTTCAATATTAATCGAAACCTCTTTGACCTACCCTAAGGCGGCACTGAGGCATTAGATTAAATCCTTGGAACGGTAGGATAGACTATAAGTACTTAGTTTATGTTCCTAAAATTTTAGTAGTGTTTGATTTGGATTTATTTTCTGTCAAATTTTATTTACAACTGTAATATATATATCTCTCTAAGGTGCTAGACTGCTAGTGTAAAATTGACTAGTAATGACTTCGTTAAAAAGTGGTAAGTAACTGGAACGTTGTATTTATTAATCTCACATACGATTAATTTTTCGGAATAGATATTTCTCTTGAAGCCTTCAAAACTTAAGTGACGTAAATAGGCATGTCACTGCTGTCACTCGTGCAGAACGAGAGACAACCGTAGTTAGTTTGAAAGATGATTGGGACGATAAAATTCTTCTAGTGAATTGTGTAGTGTCTACACGAGAAATTTTCTGATAGAAAAATTGGAGAATCATAAATTAAAGTGTCGCTAGTTAGACGGTATTTGGAACCGATAAACTAGTGGGAGCTTTTATACTATGTTTTTCTGATTCATTAGAAAATCGACCCACTTTAGGTAACACTTTCATTAGACATCCCACGGTTTACGAGTAGTGTCTACTCAAACGAACTCGCTAGTTCAAGACTATTCCCTTTTAAGGAAAGTTAAGAATGGGAAAGAATGTCTATAAGTGTTAATCATCTTAACTAAAGTTTTGAGGCTAAACCGAAACATTAATTAAAGAAAGTATAGGAAAAGGAAAGTGATTTCGGATCACTAACCAATGAATCCTTAGCGACTTTCTTAACCGAGTAACTTGACTCAGTGGCTTAGTTCTTTGGAAGAACAATAAAGCTGTGCATTAATAAAGTAACAACGGCCAGTAGTTTCAGCTAGAATAGTGGGAGTGATATAAGGAAATGAATTTCGGATTCTATCCTTGAATATCACAGAAAAATTTATTTTTCTGTTTACAGATTCGTTGAAACAATTGGATTCACTTTCAACTCGATATATTGTTGCCACATAGAAAGTGAATATGACATTTGTAGTACGAATACGAGACTCGGACTTTTGTTTGATAAAGTCGAACCACTTAGAACAAATTTGAATAAGTACGTGTAACACATCTAAAACTATTAAAGGTAAAAGGTTTCCGTATTAAGATAAACGACCTTTCAATATCTATTAATTAGTGCATATATCCTAGAGACAAGACCTGCTGACTGGCTAAGGGTGATTCCTATCTCCCAGTCTTGGAACACTATCTCAAAGGAACAATGACTAAGTTTCTTTTCAATCGGGAAAGGGTAATAGTTTTGAAGGGGTAACATAGCTTGTTCACCATGACCTTCGGGGTCTAGTGAGAGATACAAGCTAGTGGGAGATTTTGAGTGGTGACATTCTGTCTGATAACTACTCAAAACACTGGTTGGTTTATCGAAAGAATACGAGGAGGTGTCTCGATTTTAGCGAGAGAATAGAGTATTCCATGCTCGTAAATAGGCTATCGCATAGTCTTGGGACCGATGCTCGGCCCGCTCCTAGTGGAATATTTCTCACTGAGGAAGAAACCATAGACTTGCCCTACATAGTTATTGATATGCTACAATACACTGCTAAACTCGATTAAGATAATTCGTTGCAAAATAACGGTTAACATTATTATGTAAACCGAGAAGTCTACCTAGAAGATGCTAGTGAGTTTATGGATAAGGAGTGAATTCGGTTCACACCACTTCCATAAATGTAGGCATTTAGCATTTAATACTTAAAGGTAGGACTGGAAATTTTGCGCATACGTTCAGATTGTGACTATTTGTGAAACATCTTAATGAGACGAGTGAAGGTTGATTATAAGATTCTTGAGATCAGAAAGTGACGGTTGAACTGTCACAAGCCTTCTGATAGAATCTATAAGTAACAACCTTAAACCTTGGAGTACGGTTACCCAAAGGTAGTTACTATCTGATTTAATCAGACCACATCGGTTGTTGGTGATTACACTGATAAATACTACTAGATCAGAATGTCAATCCACCCAAGACGCAGTGGGATTATGGTTTAACCATTGACCCATTGTGATTTTGTGGACTTTATAGTCTGCTGGGGTGATTGATAACCTATGGCTCTTGGTGGGTCAGTATAGGATTCGATCATAGAGGTTGGTTTGAAAACCTTAACCCCGTGAATGGAGTTTTGGTACTCCGGTTCTTTCGACCTCTTGTAGAACCACCCGAGTGTCTCGGGCCCGGTGGGAGCAATTGGATCTACACGGAAAAGAGTCGAATGAATAGGAAAGTTTAAACTTTCAGCGCAAAGTTGAGTGGTATAGGGGTGATTCCCTGACAAGTAGAGAGTTAACCAGACCTTGAACTCTCTCACCACTCAGTCTTGCTAGATTTCGTTAGAAAGCAGAAAATAGGGGTGATTCCCTGAGACTTTCTTCCTGAACAACGGAATCTGAATTCATTTAGAACAGAAGGGTTTTAGCTAAGAATGAATAACGGATTCGTTACAAAGCAGAAGATAGGGGTGATTCCCTAATACCTTTTTTGCGAGACTAACGATATCTTAATTCATTCAGAAAGAACCTTTGGTAGGAGGCCTGCCATGGCTTATATCCTTTGTGGATTTAAGAGAACCTCTCGGTCATTTAAAAGTCACATGTTTTAAAATATGTGGACTTGACCAAAATATTGATAAGTTTTTCGTAGACTGGATATCAATATTGGAAATGTAGTAGTAGTATTAGTGTTCATAAATGATAACACTAAAACGGTTGGAAACAACATGGGTGTGCTTTCTGAAGTCGGAAACTGACACGCCAAGATTCTCTGGATGAGAGAATTGGACTATATTCTAAGAATTTGATTCGGTCAAATTCATAAGAATGAGTCATTGGCTATCCCATCCGTCTTATTGGTTAAGATGATCATGCATATACGTATGCAACATTCAACGAGAGTAGTCCTACCTTACCTCTCAGGAATGATTCTCCAAATCTTCGGATAAAGAGAAAATGGGATAGAGTCTCTCTGGGATAAGGGCAAGTCAGCTTAACACGAGTCAATTGCAATCAAATCTCGGATTCGAGCATTGAATAGCGTTTTAGTACGTCCTCAAGTATCTTTAGAGAACGAGGAATCATATGCTTGTATATTCGGTGCAAACTTGAATATGGTTGACTACACGATTCGACTTGTAGTCGATTAAGGATGATCATTACGTTGATCTCGGGCTCGGTGTTTACTCATAGTGCTTAGAATTTCCTTTTTGGTCCGGGAGTAATTCCGTGTCGATAAGCCGATATCACTTCATTGTGAAAACGGTGAAGAAATAGCTTAGAAGGATCTTCTCATCCTTTAGAGGTCAAAAGCATATTGAGAGAGAGTACCGCCCGATTAGATGGACCGGCAACGTTTCGTCTCGGGCCGACAACCAAACGATCGGTGTACCAAGTCTGGTGCTTGGAGGGTACGGCATTGAGGAATATATCTCATCTGCTTTTAGAGCAAGTGGGAGAGAGTTGTGAATAAGATGAGAATGGGTGTGCTCTAAAAACAATCGTTGCTTGTCATTTCGTGCAAGTGGGAGATTGTTAGGTGTAGTGCCCGAAAGACAGTTTGTGTAATTGTTTTTAATAATGAATGACAGAATTTATCTCAGGGAGATTGTTAGGTGTAGTGCCCGAAAGACAGTTTGTGTAATTGTTTTTAATAATGAATGACAGAATTTATCTCACCTTATTACTTGCTTTGTGCTTGTAAAGTAATACACTGCTGCAAACCCTAAGTATATCTGTATGTAACCACTTAACTCAGTGTATGGATTACACGTGAGGATTGAGTTAGTGGTGATATACTTAAACTGTTAGTCCGTGGTGAACTTAATCAGAGTTTAGGGTCTATTGATTAAAACACCAATAATGCACCCGAACACCTTAGGGTGTGATAGTCTTATCCGGACTGTTGTCGGTAGAGGGTACATACGTGGGGCATTTATATATGATGGCATTCATATAGAATTTGGACCGATTTAATCGTATTTCTCGGTATAATTCCGTAATCGAGGAATCTTATTAAATCATTAGATGATCATATATGGATCAACCTTAATCCCGAGGTGATCACGGGATGCGCTTGTCCCGGGGTAGTGTTTGATGTGTTAGTTACGGTTCACTTTAATATGTGTTCCAAGCCACTTCTCATTGGCACTATCTCCGGATGAGTGAGTAGTTCGATTTTCACGGACATGGAATCCATTCCTTCCTGCGGGAAGTAGAGAGACGATCCCTTGTTTGTTAGCCCTAAGAAAGTGATCGATCCCGGGAGTTCACATTTGACTAATTAGCTACTAGTCAGATATGTGTACTAATTGATCATTAGGGGGTTAATGGTAAATAAGGATAAGATATTCTGAGTCGGGTTCACGGAGACTTCCCACTCAGAATGGACAGTCTATGGAGGGTTAATCCGTATGTAGTGATTATATCAATGGACGCTTATTCGCTCTATGGGTTGAGTATAAGTATACATCTATAATCGGTAGAGTTCAGTTTCGGGTTTATGGTGGCGTAATCCCGGAATTAATAATTAATGTACTTTCTGTTCGATGAATAATTAATTATTGGAGCTACTGGTTATAGGTCCATGGTCCCCGATGTGGCTTCTGTAATTCGGACTAGTAATCTTGTTACTTGGGCCTCAGTGATAATTAATTGGCTGGGCTAATTAATTGATATGCATGGATATTATTTAGTTGGGCTAAATAATGTAATACACATAAAAGACATTTTATGTGGGCTTTTTGACCCTAAAGGTGGCGCCAATATCATCATTTAATTAGAGAGAAATTAGTTTTCTTGGATAATTATTTGACATGTGATTTATCTTTTATTTGTTAAATGATAATTAATGGAATATTAGATAATAATGTGATTTATCCTAATTTGTTTGGGATAATCATTTTATTTATCTTTTATTTGGAAAAGGATTAATGTGATAATTATCACTTAATTATTTAATCCTTGGAGGACATTGATTACTCTCCTATATAAAGAGAGTTCTCCCAAGTCTAATGAAGAGGTACTATTCACGTCACTATTCACCGAGAGAAATTGGCCGAAAAATTTCGGCCTCTATTCTTAGGGTTCGAGTTGGAAAAATCTTCGGGATTTTTCTGGTTGCATATCAAGGAGGTTCGTGTATCAAGAAGGGTGTCCACCAACCGCCGTTTGGAGAACACATCGGAAGATCAAGGCGACTCTTCCCGTTATTGGTAACATAATCTTAAACCCCTTGTAGTTTTTAAGTCCTTTAATTATGAATTGTGTCATATAAATCGTGATCCATCCGCTGCGCATAGATCTAACTTGTTTAGATCTAAGAACCTGCATCCTTCAGTTAATCGATCAAACACATTGGATTTCCCTTCATCATTTCGACCCTTTGACTGTCCCTTGGACTGGCCTCGGGTGTCATTCCTCGAATTGAGACAAAGTGAAATGGTGTGCAGACGCACTGCCTCTACACCTTGGCAAAATTTTGTGAACTATGTTTACACATTCGTCCATATCATTTGGCATCTTCTTGGAAAGCTTATCATACATCTTCATGTTGCACAGACCTCCGACAAAGGCATTGACCTGCAGTGCATCGCTGGCGTTATGCACTTTCATGGCCTTAAGATTGAAGCGCCTCATGAAATCAATGGTTGACTCCCCTTTTTCTTGCTTGATGTTCATAAGGTGGGTAGCACTAAGGTGGAACTTCTTGTTCCCGATGAAAGCATCTCGAAACTTTTGTCCCAACTGTATAAAACTTGAGATCGACCCTGGCCGTAGCTTGTGAAACCACTCCCGAGCTCGACCCGTAAGCAAGGTATCGAATGCTTGACACTTCATGGCGTCATTGGCATTTCTCAATCTCATCAATGATATATACCTATATAAATGATCTTCTGGGTCCGTGGTACCATCATAGGGTTCCATCTTTGGTGGCTTAAATGACTCTGGCATCGTATATATTTCGATCTCGGGGCTAAAAGGCGACTCGAGCCATTCTGTTACCTGTTCTTTCCCTACGATACGGTTGAACTCGTTTTGAATGCTTTCCTCGACCTTCCGTTGTTGTTTTTCGTGTTCAGGACGCTTCTTGGTTATGCTGATTTCTACTTCATCCTCATGCTCTTCTTGAGGATCAACAGGCCTCTTCCCCTGGCATTCTCAGTCTCCTTCCTACCTGGTGGATCTAATAGATGTTCCTCGGGAGGGTTATAAATTCCCTTACCTATGAATGCTGACGCCACCACCCTCTTCAAGGCGTCTTCATCCAAAGACGCTAAATGATCTGCCATGTCTTGCAGCTGGGGTGGAAGCTGCGGCCTTGGGCGATCTGCCACTGCGGGTCTATATCCAGTGGGAACTTCTTGAATCTGGGATGGAACCCCTACTGGATCTACATCCATGTGTTCCTCGACCTGCGGATTCTTACTGTTCGTCGGTTTCTTTCTTGCTGGTGGTGCCATTGCAATATCTTGGCCAACTCACCGGTAGAAGGCCCTCCTTCTAGCGCCAAATGATGATGCTGAATAACACACCACCGATAAAAATAGGGGCATGTGTAATCTAAGGGTGAGTTAGGAGAGAAAATATGCAAGGTGATGTATAACATTTATATGATAAAAATTACGATGTTTTATATACGTTATCGACTCTTTTTATATAAAATATAAGAAATTAAACGATAATCTTATAAAATATTAATAGTTATGAATAAATCTAAATACTATAAAAATCTAGTAAAAGAGATAAAAAGTTATAAATTTTGTACCGGGTTAATAACCGGAGTGTCGTGTCAGATTTACGTGGGTATTTTTGGTATTTTATTTACAGATCTTAGGTAAACCAAGACCCCGAGTGACGACACTTTTTGAAGTAAAATCGTATCTTTTGAAGGAATTAAGAAAGTGCCACGAGATTTAAAGTTCAAGTGGATCAATGGTTCGTGACACCATTATCGAATTATATTTTCGATGAACAAATGGCCCATCAAAAAGGCATTTTCTGAAGAAGAGTCCTTCATGGAAGTTATAGATCTTTTCAAGAGCTTTCCAATGCTTCTTGAATTATGTCATTTGGAGATCCAGAGCTCAAGTTATGATTTTATCAAGTTTCAGATCAAGTTATGGAATAAAAAGCTACCCGGATCAATCCGTATTAACCTCGGATCGATCCGAGGAAACATAATCATTATCCAACATGTGGTCCTGCAGAGAATAATCTGAGGGATAATATTTTTTATTCCCGGATCGATCCGGCCCTTTCTCGGATCGATCCGGCCCTGAAAATCTTGCCTATAAGAAGAGCAGCTTTGCAGACACATGAGGGGGTACCAATATATTTTCTTAACCTCTTCTTCTTAGTAGTATTATGTATGTATATAGGCCTTATGCCATAAATAAAGTAGTATCGTTATAATGCTCGAGAAATTATCAGAAGATCAATGTTGTTGAAGTCGTTGTAACATCCGGAAGAATACAGCTTCTGATTCAACAGTTGTAATCGGGTAAAATTTCTAAAGTATTTATGTTTGTTATGTTTGTTTTTATCTTTTTATAATGTTAGTAGGCTAAATCTAATAACTAGCCAAAGTTATGTAATCGTTTTATTTCGATCTTTTCGGTAAATGAATGTTGTCTAAGTAAAATTGACTAAAATTGAGTGAATTGAATCTTTTTCTATTTAGTAACGTATTGATAATATTCGGATTGACGTAATTAACCAAGATGAATCGCACCATATAACCTAATGATGAACTGACCAGAGAAGTTAGGATATGAGATAAAAGATAGAAAAACCGGAGGGTAAAATTGGCCGTGCGAAAGCGTGACTACGGAATCCTATTTCCTACCCGGGGGCAGATTTGTCTTGGGAAAGATAAGATCTTATTAAAATTGTGCTCGAGATCTTAATAATGTTAAAATCAACAGTTTAATTGAAACTAACACCGGAAAGTTAAATCGATCCACCTGACAACCGGAGCCTTTTGAATAACATCGGCCATCTGACAAATGGAATAACCTCTTTTATCCGGGGTAGATTTGTACTCGGTACCTGTTCAGACTAACTGAGATTAGCATGGGGCAGTTGTGGAGATTGAACTGATGACAATGACATATGACAATTTCATACGCTCGTGTGAGGAGGAATTGTTAACCTCAGGAGTGCACCGTTTCATTTACTCAATTGGACCTAATATAAAAGGAAAGATCGAGTGCATTCCATTCACTGAAAAGATCGTATAAATCAATTATATAAACTTTGGCTAGTTCTATAAACTTATCTGTCTAAACTATATATTGGTAACGATATATTTATATCGATATATATATTTTGCAATTTATGTACATCTATATATATTTATATATCTATATATATTATATTAGAATAACTTTTAAATTACGCATTTATTTTATGTTAAGTAGAATAGTAGTGATCTGTGTTATAAAATTGCGATTTAGATCGAGTTAATAACAGCTCTTTGGTGTTTAACCACACTTAGAAGAATTACCAAGTTTCCCTGAGGATTCGACACTCTGACTCACCATACTAGCACTACAGTTTGACCCGATACACTGTCGGTTAAGGACTGGTATTAGCACTAGAAAAGGCCACGTCAGCTTTCTGGCGCCGTTGCCGGGGAACGACGCTAATTTCTTTTTTTGTGTCTATGGTTACTACTTGTATTAGCTCAAAATTCTCGAGAATAAGTCAACACTTTTCTTATCTCATTTCTATTTTAATTTTCGTCGGTACTTACCTTATAGGTAAGTTACCAATTTTTACTACTATCAATTTCGTGTTATTTTCTATTTTCGTTAGTTGATGACCAGAAGTGGTAAGGCCCCACTCACTCCTTATAAGCCTGACATAAACACTTACGAAAGGCAGTTAAGAGTAGAGAGTAAACGTGGTCATACTAGTCAGGGAAATCCTGATGAATCATCTTCAAATAGAAATACGAGAATGGCTGAAATCAGTGATGAAACACCTGAACAAGGGCTGGAACATGCTCTAGGGCATGGACAGAACCCTATTAACCTTAATAATCAAAATAATAATAATAATAGAAATAATCGAAATCGGAACCGAATAATCGTAATAACCCACCAAACCCGAGGCCTATCTGTGATCAAACCATAAGAAGAAACCAGACTAATAATCCCATACTTTTACCTAATGAAGGAGTGAATAATTTCGAGATTAAATCTCATCTTTTTGGTTTAATTGACGCAAGAGCCCAATTCCTAGGAGAGGATGATGAAGATCAGCATCATCATCTCTATCTTTTTGAAGAACTGTGCAATACAGCCAAAAGTCAAGGTGCTCATAAGGAATTAACAAGGATGACTATGTTTCCTTTTTCTCTAAAATGACGAGCCCGAGATTGGTTTATGTCTCTTCCACATCATTCACTTACAAGTTGGGAGGAGATTCAAACTGAATTTCTGAAACAATATTTCACTCCTGGACGGATTTTGGAATTAAAAGTCAAGGTTGCTAACATTAGACAATGATCTGAAGAAACGCTCGGGAATGCCTGGGAAAGATTTAAAAAATTGTTAAGAGCTTGTCCCGACCATGGTTATTCCTTAGATATGCAAATTCAACTTTTTTGTCGTAAATTAAGAAAAGATTCACGTGCTGATGTAGATCATGCATATGGTGGTTCTTTAATGATGAGTGAAGCTCAAATAGTTTATGATGCTATAGAAAAGAATTCCAAAAATAACAGAATGTGGGAAACCGGTTCTAGCACCAGAAAAGTAGCTTTTGCAGGAGAATGTACATCTAATACGGAAGTTCTAGCACATTTAGAAAATTTAAGTAGGAAATTTGATGGCCTACAATCAAACAAAAACCAAAGTTCAGAAAATAGTACACCAACTGAATACTCAAATCAGGATAATATGCCATTAGGGATTGAAGAACCAACAGGATATTCACGAGAGGAGGTGAGTTTTCTTCAGCAGCATAGGAATTTGAACAATTCATACTCAAACTCGTTTAATGCTATTAGAAGAGATCACCCTACTTATCGATGGTCTGAAAACCCTAGTAAGCAAGGACAACCGCCATATCCAGCTCCATATAGGAATATGAATAATAATCAAGTTTATCAAGAAAACACATCTAATCAGAATTTACAATCATTACCTAGATCCTATCCTCAACATACAACTCAAAGTATACCAGTAACTCAAAGTTCAACTCAACCTGCAGAAAGAGTTGAAAAATGGGAAAAACTAATGGAAAATATGATGGGTGTAGTATCTACTCAAGCTAGGAATATAGAAACAATGATGACTTCTATTGGTACAGTCACTAAGGATATGAGTTCAATGAAAACATCTATGAGTGGACATGATACCAGAATGAGAACGATAGAAGCCTCATTAAGGAATATGGAAGATCATTTGAGTAGGGAAGGTGAACGTAAAAACAGTAGACCTCCTGGAGGATTACCAAGTAATACTGAAAGAAACCCAAGAGAGGTAAATGTGGTAGTTACGAGAAGTAGAAAACTCTGTGGTAGTAATGGAGTAGAAAACATTGGAAATAATGAAGTAGAAAATGATTTAGATGGAAAAGAGGAACTTGAATTCACTGATGAGGAAGAAGAAATTATAGAAAATTTCTTGAAAATGAATAGAAGTTTGGAATCTGAAAGTGAAGGTGAAAAATGGGTAAAAATCCCTAGGATTTTGAAAGATCCCATGGATAAAGATTTAAGGAATTTATTCAAGGAACATGTTAGAATGGAAGATAATGAAAACAAGGATGAAAAACAATAAGAACTAAAGGAATCTGAAGTAGAGATTGATTCAGGGAATGTCTTAAAAGAAAAAACTCAAGATCATGATACTTGGCGAGCAAATAATACTCAAAGGTTTAAGGAGAAAGGAAAAGAGAAAATGACTTTGGGATCAAAGGTGATAGATTTAGAATCTTTACCTTACCCACCTAAAGATCAAATTAAAAGGATTAAAACTGATAAGAAGTATGCTCGTTTCCTTGATACATTTCGTCATATTCATGTTAATATCCCTGTTATCGAAGCTCTAATTAGTATGCCTGCTTATGGAAAGTTTTTGAAAGATATTCTATCAAACAAGAAAAAATTAGAGGAATATGAGAATATATGCCTAAATGAAGAATGTTCCGCGGTTTTACAGCATAAGTTACCGCCTAAACTGAAAGATCCTGGAAGTTTTACCATTCCATGTGAAATTGGAGGATTTCTGTTTAAGAAGGTCTTATGTGATCTTGGAGCTAGTATAAACCTCATGTCTTATGAGGATTATAAGAAGCTAGGCATAGGAAATCTTACGAAAACTGAAATGACTCTGCAGATGGCAGATAGATCAATTAAATATCCTAAAGGAATTATTGAGGAAGTATTGGTTAAAGTAGACAAGTTCTATTTTCCAGTAGACTTTGTAGTTATGGAAATGGAAGAAGGATATTCAGCGCCACTTATCTTAGGTCGACCGTTTCTAGCTACAGGAAGAACTTTAATAGATGTCCAGAAAGGAGAGTTAATTCTGAGAGTCAATGAAGATGAAGTTTCTTTCAATATTTTCAAAGCTATGAACCATCCATACAGATCACCAGAATCATGTTCTCTTATAGAAGATATTCATTCTGTCTATGATAATCAGTTACCAACTTTTGAAGACACATTAGAAGAATGTTTAGCTCTGTCTATTTATAAAGAAGATGAGAAAGACACCGAAATGAAAGAGATAATTCTTTCTCTAGATAAAGGAAGTTTTACTTTTAAACCATCATGGCATAAGTATTTGGAATTGGAACTAGAAGGACCAGTTCTTAAACCATCACTGGAAGATCCACCTAAGAATCTGGAATTGAAACCACTACCTTTAAATCTGAAGTATGCTTTTCTTGAAACTAATAATCTATTACCGGTTATTATTTCATCATCTTTAACTGAGCAACAAGAAGATCAATTACTTAGAATGTTGAAAAAGCATAAGAAAGCTTTTGGATGGACAGTTGCCGATATCCGAGGTATTAGCCCTGAGATTTGCGTTCATAAGATAATTCTGAAGGAAGATGCTAAACCTTGTATTCAACCGCAACGCCGCCTCAACCCAAATATGCAGTTAATTGTTAAGAAAGAGGTCATTAAGCTATTAGAAATGGGGATAATTTTTCCCATATCAGATAGTGAATGGGTAAGTCCAACTCAAGTGGTACCAAAGAAAGGAGGTCTCACAGTGAAAGAGAATGAAAGGAATGAATGGATTCCGACAAGAGAGATTACAGGTTATCGAATGTGCATTGATTTTAGAAAACTAAATGATCATACTAAGAAAGATCATCATCCACTTCCATTCATAGTTCAGATGTTGGAACGTTTAAGTGGACATAAGTATTACTGTTTCTTAGATGGTTATTCATGATATTTACAGATATTCATTGCATCAGGAGATAGAGAAAAAACTACTTTCACTTGTCCTTATGGAACTTTTGCTTATAAAAGAATGCCGTTTGGTTTATGTAATGCACCAGCTACGTTTCAGAGGTGTATGATGGCTATATTTGCTGATATGGTTGAGAAATTCTTAGAAATTTTTATGGATGACTTTAGTGTTTACGGAGATTCATTTGATGTTTGTGTGTTACACTTAGAACGAGTGTTACAACGCTGTGAAGATACCAATTTAGTACTAAACTGGGAAAAATGTCACTTATTGGTATCAGAAGGAATTGTTTTAGGTCACCGAATCTCTGAAGAAGGTATCGAAGTTGACAAAGCTAAAGTCGAAGTAATTGAAAAATTACCTCCACCAGTTAATTTAAGAACTCTAAGAGGATTTCTCGGACATGCAGGTTTTTATAGAAGGTTCATTGCTGATTTTTCGAAAATAGCAAAGCCTCTAAGTCATTTACTTGAAAAGGAAGTACCTTTTAACTTTGATAGTAAATGTAAGGAAGAATTTCAGACCTTAAAAGCGAGGTTGACTACTGCACCAGTGCTAGTAGCACCAGATTGGAATTTGCCGTTTGAGATTATGTGTGATGCCAGTGATTTAGCTGTAGGAGTAGTTTTAGGTCAAAGATATAACAAAATTCTCAAAGCTATTTACTATTCATCTCACACACTAAACGCAGCTCAACTTAATTATGCAACTATAGAAAAAGAACTGTTGGCTGTAATTTTTGCCTTAGATAAGTTTAGATCGTATATTGTTGGATCTAAGGTAGTAATTTATACAGACCATTCAGCCCTGAAGTATTTACTGACTAAGAAAGATGCTAAACCTCGTCTTCTTAGATGGATTCTCTTACTTCAAGAATTTGATATTGAAATTAAAGATAAAAAAGGAAGTGAGAATGTAGTAGCAGATCATCTAAGTAGAATGGAAAATGATGTAGAAATAGGAATAGAAATTAAAGATTCATTTCCTGATGAACAACTGTTTAGAATAGATACTCCTTCAACCATGCAGTTATTAAGGAATAGAATTCCTTCTAAGGAAAC
Source organism: Gentiana straminea (assembly GCA_036785695.1). NCBI lineage: Eukaryota > Viridiplantae > Streptophyta > Magnoliopsida > Gentianales > Gentianaceae > Gentiana > Gentiana straminea. The sequence goes on along the minus strand of JAVUPR010000224.1, from coordinate 2,440,026 downwards.
GTCACCCTGGTTTGGAGATATCATTAATTACATAACCTGTGATTATATTCCGTCTCATTGGACTTGGCAACGAGAAAAAGAAGTTCTTTTATGACTTAAAATTTTATTACGGGGGAGGAACCGGACCTTTTCCGTAAATGTTCGGATGGGATAATCGAAAAATGTGTGCACGATAATGAAATTTTAAGTGTTTTATCATTTTGTCATGATCGTGAGGCAGAAGGTCATCATGGAGGTTGGAAAACTGCTTTTAAAGTTTTACAATGTGGTTTTTATTGGCCTACACTATATAGAGATGCTTATAAGTATGTTAAATCTTGTGAGTCTTGTCAAAAATGGGGAAATGTATCTAAAAAACATGAAATGCCTATGCAACCTATTTTAGAATGTGAGTTATTTGATGTTTGGGGTATAGATTTCATGGGACCATTCCCTATATCTTTTGGAAAAAGATTTATTCTAGTAATGGTAGATTATGTTTCAAAATGGGTAGAAGCTGAAGCTCTTCCCACTAATGATACCAAAGTTGTCATACGATTCCTTAAAAAGAATATATTTACCCGTTATGGCATTCCGAGGGCTATCATTAGTGATAGAGGTTCACACTTTTGTAATAGACCATTTACCAAGATAGTTGAAAAATATGGTGTAACACATAAGTTAGGAACGCCCTATCATCCACAAACCAGTGGTCAGGTAGAGGTGTCTAATAGAGAAATCAAAAGAATTGTAGAAAAGACAGTGGATTCGAATCGTAAAAACTGGGCAGTTAAATTAGACGATGCATTATAGGCATATAGAACAGCTTTTAAAACACCAATTTGTTGTTCTCCCTATAAGTTAGTCTTTGGTAAGTCTTGTCATCTCCCAGTTGAGTTAGAACACCGAGCCTTCTGGGCTATTAAATTTTTTAATTTCGATCCTAAGGCTGTCGGTGATCATAGATTGCTTCAATTGACAGAACTAGAAGAATTTCGTCTCGATTCTTATGAAAACGCTCGAATCTACAAGGAACACACGAAATCTTTTCACAATAAGAGAATCTATAGTCGTGAGTTCCATGTAGGTGATCGAGTGCTCTTGTACAATTCACGTTTAAAGTTATTTGCAGGAAAGCTTAAATCAAGATGGACAGGTCCATTGAAAGTAACGAGGGTTTACAAATATGGAGCTGTTGAACTAAGCGATGGAAATACAACTTTTATAGCCAATGGCCACGAGTAAAGTTATTTGTGGAAGGAGAAGGAATCACACTTGAAAGAAGAAGTAATGCTACTAACGATCCTCCGACAAAGTAAAAAGCGAGAGAAATCAAGAAAGCGAAAAGCGAGAGCGAATTCGACCGAATACCAGGTGCTATCTATCTTTACTCTACTTTTACGTGTTTTTATTTATGTTTAAACTAGTCTCGTCTTTTACCGGATAGACGTAAAAGAACTGGATGTCTTTATTAGATAGAATAGGAGTTTTTATTTTGCTTTTGAAATTAGGCCTGGATAAAGATGTCGCGTTTAAAATAGAAGCTTCAGTTTTTGAGAAAAACAAGCAATTGTTGAGAGAGATCAGATTTAACGAAGTATGTAATGGAAAATCGAGAAGTTCGATAAAGAGAAGGGCAAAGTTTTTAAGGAGATGCAGAATCTGTGGAAAAAGTGAGCATGATGGGAAATGTAGGGAAAGCACAACCAAATCCCAGGATGAGTGTTTGAATGTTGTTAAGAAGGGAACGATTAGGTGGTTATCCAAAAATCCCGATGGAGATCAAAGGGAAAATTCGAACGTCTCATTTCTTAAGATTAGGTTGATAGAACGTTATGTTAGAACCCTGGAAGATGTAGAAATAATGGAATTAGGACCCTTATGAGTTTTATAATATTTATAAAAATTTTATATAACTTTTGAAAATTTTATAAATAGGATCTTTATGAAATTACTTAAAAGTTTTATAAATTTTTTATAAAAGGTTTTATTTAAAATTAGTAGAAGTATTATTAAAGTTTTATAAAATTTTTATTAAGTAAAAAAAAAAAAATGTCTAACCGCTCCTCTCCCTCGGTTAATAGTTACGAACCACATACGCCTGATGGTGTGGTTCCCGAAAGCCATGCCTCGTGTTTTCATAATGAAGTTCCGAGACGTCTAAATTTCGTCCATTCTCCTATTCTGATGGAGAAAGGCTTAAATACATAAAAAATTGACCAGTGGGGACGAAATCTAATCCGAGGTTGCGGATGGAAAAAGCTGATTAGGACTCCCAGAGGTAGAATAAACATTTCAATTGTCAGAGATTTTTATGCGTCTCTTACTGAGATAACGTCAGCAGCCTCGTCTCAGCTTATTACAGTTAGGGGCATCGTTATTTCATTTTCGCCAGTCATCATAAATCAAATCTTTCAAATCCCACCATGTACTTTTGAACAAAACCCACACTTCGAGTTTCTTTGGGAACTCGGAAATGCTTATAATGTTGTAAATCGTCTGCAGAAGCCTTTCAGTTTGTGTTTCCATTGTTTGATCATAACTATGATTCTTCAACTCTGGCCTTACCCCCTCATTTAAGGGCGTGGAAACGCTTCATTAATTCCCGGATCTATCCAACTAGAGATTTTTTTGGGGTTACGGATGATGAGATGCTGTTGTTGTATGCACTGACCGTGGGAGCATACATTGATTAGGGGATTTTGATGTTTAAAACGGCAATTAATTTTGCAGTAGAGAGGCGTAATAGAGGAAGACCACTACCGTTTGCCTGGGTTATCTCTCAACTTTGTGTCCAAGCTTGAATCAAGTGCCTGAGTTTACTACTGACGAGATTTTTCCATCTCGTGATTCTCAGTTGGGATTACTTCCGGTAGATAATCCCGGATGTTCATCTACGGTTTGATAAGTTGTTGGAAATCAGTTAGAAGTTGTTGTTGTTAAGTTAGTACTCGATTAAGTTAATCATTTAATCGCTTTTTAATTAGTTTTCTTTAAAGTTTGTAATAGTTTCCTTAATGTTTAATATTTATGTCATTTTCTTTAATCAAAATAATATATGTTGACAAAAATCAAAATCGTATAAAATTTTAATTTTATTTTCGAACTACTTTTTATTACTCACTGAACATCGGGACGATGCCATTTCGTAAGTGGGGAGTAGAGGTAAGTTAGTAAATAAAAATTAAAATTGCTTAATACTTAGTTTAATTTTTCTTGAATCAAAATAACTAGATAATATATAATTAATTTGAATAAAAATAATATAAATTGGTAAGAATAGATTTTAATTAAGTAAAGTAAATTTGATATATTATAATTATATAATATATGTCAATTTTAGATTTTTATAAGATTTTAAGTATATGTAACTACACATAAATATTATCAAGTAATTTTCATATGAAGTTTAGCGAATATACTTATATCTATAATGAAATTTTAGAATAATTTTCTTTTCAAAACGAAATATGAATATGGAATCGGATTAGGAATGATGAGATTTTTGGCACCACAAAAATATAAACAATAGCCAAATAGCTTACATAAAATTCTAATTTTTGTCCCTACCTCAGCCTTGATTAGAGTGATCAAGACCTCACTCGAAATAGCCATTTTTTATTATAACCGACCCTTAGCTTATTTTGGTCTACATTTCCTAAAAATCCCACGAGTTTGTACGTACTTATGAAAGGAGATGATGACACAGAAGCTAAGAATGGTGTATGCTGAGATTGAAAAAATTAGATAAGTATTAGTATATTCGATCTTACCTTATGACGCTTACAAGATAGTCGATTTTGGTAATAAGTTCGGATATGTTAATATTCTATAAAAGGATTAAGAACGAAGCACCATATTTAAACAGAATTAATCAAATACCAGGTATCTTCCTTATCTTTGATCGACAACTAAAAAATTACAAATATCGGTAGTAGCTACCAATGATTTGAGTGCAGTAGGGTATTATCTCGAAATGTCCTATATCACTATGAGGTTTAAAAGCTCCCGATAAAAAGTCGAATCATAAGATCTCAAGAATGATTACAAGTTTAAGGAAACCGGACTTGTAATTTTCGATCGAAAGAGTATTACTCCGATTAATCTTGATGAAGCAATGCTTGTAAGTTTGATTTTCTACACACACGCACGCTTTTAGTTCTTAAAATTAAAAAAAAAAGGTGATAATATCAGAATGTTATTAATCGAGGTATTTTTGATCAAAATTATGAAGGTGTAAGTACGTACGACTTGCTTCTTTCTCTTTTGATTTTTTCTTTTCTATCTTTCCGATTAACCAACACCCTGAGCCTAAAAAGTATAAGCCATTTTGTCAACTACTTGACTTAGTCTTTGATTCCAAATATTTCATATAAGTTGAGATAGGAGAATAATTCTAGAATTTTAATTATATTTATTGAGTAGATTATGTGAAATTTCATTTGAATAATAGTTGATAAATAATTTATCAAAGTTATCTACACTTTTTATCTTGTTAATTTCTAAGAAAGATATAATTAATATGTTTATAATATTGAAATGATATTGTACTAATTTGAAATTTAATCTACCACGTATATCATTTTTATTGTAATTTTTATATATATTACCGCTTATTTTGCTCGAGGACGATCAAAGAGCTAAGTGGGGAGTAGTTGATGTATAACATTTATATGATAAAAATTACGATGTTTTATATACGTTATCGACTCTTTTTATATAAAATATAAGAAATTATAACGATAATCTTATAAAATATTAATAGTTATGAATAAATCTAAATACTATAAAAATCTAGTAAAAGTGATAAAAAGTTATAAATTTTGTACCGGGTTAATAACCGGAGTGTCGTGTCAGATTTACGTGGGTATTTTTGGTATTTTATTTACAGATCTTAGGTAAACCAAGACCCCGAGTGACGACACTTTCTGAAGTAAAATCATATCTTTTGAAGGAATTAAGGAAGTGCCACGAGATTTAAAGTTCAAGTGGATCAATGGTTCGTGACACGATTATCGAATTATATTTTCGATGAACAAATGGCCCATGAAAAAGGCATTTTCTGAAGAAGAGTCCTTCATGGAAGTTATAGATCTTTTCAAGAGCTTTCCAATGCTTCTTGAATTATGTCATTTGGAGATCCAGAGCTCAAGTTATGATTTTATCAAGTTTCAGATCAAGTTATGGAATAAAAAGCTACCCGGATCAATCCGGATTAATTTTCTGATTAATCATTATCCAGCATGTGGTCCTGCAGAGAATAATCTGAGGGATAATTTTTTTTATTCCCGGATCGATCCGGCCCTTTCTCGGATCGATCCGGCCCTGAAAATCTTACCTATAAGAAGAGCAGCTTTGCAGACACATGAGGGGGTACCAATATATTTTCTTAACCTCTTCTTCTTAGTAGTAGTATGTATGTATATAGGCCTTATGCCATAAATAAAGTAGTATCATTATAATGCTCCAGAAATTATCAGAAGATCAATGTTGTTGAAGTCGTTGTAACATCCGGAAGAATACAGCTTCTGATTCAACAGTTGTAATCGGGTAAAATTTCTAAAGTATTTATGTTTGTTATGTTTGTTTTTATATTTTTATAATGTTAGTAGGCTAAATCTAATAACTAGCCAAAGTTATGTAATCGTTTTATTTCGATCTTTTCGGTAAAGGAATGCTGTCTAAGTAAAATTGACTAAAATTGAGTTAATTGAATCTTTTTATATTTAGTAACGTATTGATAATATTCGGATTGACGTAATTAACCAAGATGAATCGCACCATATAACCTAATGATGAACTGACCAAAGAAGTTAGGATATGAGATAAAAGATAGAAAAACCGGAGGGTAAAATTGGCCGTGCGAAAGCGTGACTACGGAATCCTATTTCCTACCCGGGGCCAGATTTGTCTTGGGAAAGATAGATCTTATTAAAATTGTGCTCGAGATCATAATAATGTTAAAATCAACGAGTTTAATTGAAACTAACACCGGAAAGTTAAATCGATCCGCCGACAACCGGAGCCTTTTGAATAACATCGGCCATCGACAAATGGAATAACCTCTTTTATCCGGGGTAGATTTATACTCGGTACTGTTCGGACTAAGCGAGATTAGCATGGGGCAGTTGTGGAGATTGAACTGATGACAATGACATATGACAATTTCATACGCTCGTGTGAGGAGGAATTGTTAACCTCAGGAGTGCACCGTTTCATTTACTCAATTGGACCTAATATAAAAGGAAAGATCGAGCGCATTCCATTCACTGAAAAGATCGTATAAATCAATTATATAAACTATGGCTAGTTCTATAAACTTATCTGTCTAATCTATATATTTGTAACGATATATTTATATCTATATATATATATATTTTGCAATTTATGTACATCTATATATATTTATATATCTATATATATTATATTAGAATAACTTTTAAATTACGCATTTATTTTATTTTAAGTAGAATAGTAGTGATCTGTGTTATAAAATTGCGATTTAGATCGAGTTAATAACAGCTCTTTGGTGTTTAACCACACTTAGAAGAATTACCAAGTTTCCCTGAGGATTCGACACTCTGACTCACCATACTAGCACTACAGTTTGACCCGATACACTGTCGATTAAGGACTGGTATTAGCACTAGAAAAGGCCACGTCACAAGGCCTAGACAGATAAAGATGGTATTTTTAGTGTTATATGGCTGAGTCCAAGAATGTATCTTGGATTGCCTACGTATCATGTGTAATGTCCAGGAATTAAGCCCTACGTAGTTCCTGGAGCTATGTATTTATAGGCACATGTTCTTCTTCTGCCCTAATCTTAGGGCGGTTTGGTCTATTGACATAAATACCCTTTAATAGGCCTTGACCCCTTGTCCAATTAACCAGCTGGATGGTGGGCCTAGGAACCTGGACTGGAGGCCTTGGTCTCGATTCGATGCATACCGACATGGGTGATCGAGATGGGACACTTTGCAGAATCTGCCGGTTGCTGCGGTCTTCACTGGTAGATCTCGTATTCGATCCGATGTGTATAATTAACATAGACTTTTCTACATCCAGCTGGACCAATCAGATTATTCCACGTGGAGGGGTTAAATGTCGTATCGTCATTCGGTCTGACGAATAATTTTATTTAATTTATTGTAGCTACTGAATATGGGTCCATGGTCCCCGACGTGGCTCCTAACATGCATATGTTTTCTCGTCATTTCACCTCAATTAATATTAAATAGTTGGATTGGACTGTTTAATAGATATGTGGATTAATTGTTTAGTTGGACTAGATAATTAAATACATGGAAAAGATATTTTTCGTGGACTCGGCCCAAATATGTGTAAAATGCGTGTGGACCTATTTATCGAGGGTTTGGGGCGCATTTTGTCAGTATTAAATAATTAGAAAGAAATTAGTTTTCTTGGATGATTATTTGATATATGATTTAATTATTTATTTATTAAATGATAAATCATGGAATATTGGATAATATATGTATTTATCCTAATTTGTTTGGGATATATATTATATTTATCTTTTATTTAAATTAAAGATTAATTTAATAATTATCTTTTAATTATTAAATCTTTGGAGGACAATGATTACTCTTCTATATAAACAGAGTTCTCCCAAGCCTTAAAGACATCACATAAATTCGACACAAAAAGTGCAAGTACATGGCTTGGTGATTTCGGCCATTGTACTTAGGGTTTGAGTGTTAGGAAAACTTCGGGTTTTCTAAGGTAGCATATCGAGGAGGTCCGGCGGCATGAAACACCATCCACCTGGTGGTGCTTGGAGACACACGTTGGAAGACTTTGGCTTCTCAACTAGGATCTCCACTAGCTTGGATTGACCTTTCGTTCTTGGCATTTTTGCACCATAAAAAGGTTTGTAATCTAAACCCCCTCGTAGGTTTAGATCTATTATTTTATGTATTTTGGTTGACTAGATCTAGCTCTTATACTTTCTGCTGCGTAATCGGGTGGATCTATGATCCATCCGGCGATATTACATCCTACAATGACATCCCAATCATGGTCTTATAAGCTGTTCTGTATGCCCAAAGAGCGTCATCTAATTTCAAAGACCAATCTTTCCTCATGGGATTCACAGTCTTCTCTAAGATCCTCTTAATCTCTCTATTCGTGACTTCTACTTGTCCACTCGTCTGTGGGTGATATGCTTCTGCAATCTTATGTCTAACCCTATATCTCATCATTAACTTCTCAAACAACTTATTATAGAAATGACTCCCTCCGTCACTAATTATGGCTCTGGGCACACCAAACCTCGTCAGAATGTTTTTCTTAAGAAATCTCCGGACAACCCTGGCATCATTAGTAGGTGAAGCCACTGCTTCCACCCATTTGGAAACATAATCAACTGCTACCAGGATGTAACGATTTGATTCTGACGATGTGAATGGTCCCTCAAAATCAATTCCCCAAACATCAAATACTTCCACTTCTAAGATACTCTGCAGTGGCATTCCATTCCACTTAGAAATATTACTAGTAATTTGCAGGAATGACAGGATCTTGTAAAGTCGTAAGCAGATTTATGAATTGTCGACAGGAATGACAGGATCTTGTAAAGTCGGGTTTCTTTTCCTTAAATTATTTAACAAATAAATAATTTAATCACATATATTATAATTAGCAAGAAAACAAATTTCTAAATAATAATAACAATAAAATGCGGCCATGCACCTAAATAATTAGGTCATGCGCATTTTTCAATTATTTGGGCCGAGTCCACGAAAAATTTCTTTTCCATGTATTTAATTATCTAGTCCAACTAAACAATTAATCCACATATCTATTAAACAGTCCAGTCCACTTATTTAATAATGATTGAGGTGAAACGACGAGAAAACATATATGCTATATTAGGAGCCACGTCGGGGACCGTGGACCCATATTCAGTAGCTACAATAAATTGAATAAAATTATTCGTCAGACCGAACAATAATATTCAATCTATTAATTCCGGTATTACATCACCATAAACCCGAAACTGAACTCTGCCGAATATAGATAACTTACACTCAACCATTAGTTGATAAGCGTCCACTGATATAATCATTACATACGGATAAATCCTCCATAGACTGTTCGTTTCAATTTGGGATATCTCCGTAAACCCTTCACGAAACTTCTTATCCTTATTTACCATTAATCCCTAGTGATCAATTAGTTCACAACTAATATAATATGAACTCCTGGGATCGATCAGTTTCTAGGATTAACAAATAAGGGAACTGTCTGTCTACTTCCCGCAGGAAGGAATGGATTCCATATCTGTGACAGCACATATTACTCACTCATCCCAGAATAGAGCCAACGGGAAGTGTTGGACCACATACTGCAAAGTGATCTTACTAACACATCAAACTCTACCCTAGTTTAAGCAGTTGTCTGTGACCACCTCGGGATTAAGATTAATCCATGTATGATCATCTTGTGATTCGATAAGACTTTTGATCACGGAATTATATCGAGAACTCAAATCAAATTGGTCCAGCCCTATATGATTATCATCACATATAAATCCCCCACTAGGTACCCTATTACCGACAGTCCAGATAAGACTGTCACACCGTAAGTGTTCTGGGCGCATTATTAGCAAATTAATCTTGAGACCCGTACCCAGATTAATAAACGCTATGGACTAAGTTAATTTTAAGTACATCTCACTAACTCAATCCTCTTGTGTATAGCCATACACTGAGTTATGTGATTACATAAACGAGGTACTTAGGGTTTTCAGTAGTGTATTAATTAGAAGCATACATGCATATAATAAGATGAATTATTAATTCTGTCATAAAAACAATTAGATAATTGTCTTTCGGGCACTACACCTAACAATCTCCTACTTGCACGAAAGGCAAGTGGATGAATTGTTTTAGAGCACACCCTTTATATCTATATCTACAACATTCTCCCACTTTCTCAAAACAAGTGAGACATATCCCCAAGAATCATACCCTCCAAGCGCATCTTAGTAATTCATCCTTCCAAGCACGACCGGAGTGTGCCGCCGCAGTGGTAGGTCAGTGACCCGGTGCGTATTTAGAATCCGAATACCATGTGACTTGGTACACTGATCCGGTAGGTTGGCAGTTTGAGTGAATCTTTGGGATTGAAACGTCGCCTTTCCATCTAATCCGGTGGTACGATTTCAATATGCTTATGAACTCCAGTGATTGCAAAATCCTTATGAGCTACCTCTTCAATGTTTTCACAATGAGGTGGTATCGGCTTACTGGATAATACTTTATCACATGAGTAAACACTGAGACCGAGATTGATTTAACGATCATCCTCAATCTGACCTAAAGCCAGAATCAGTTTTATGACTTGTATTCTAGTTTGCACCTGAATATACTAGCATATTATTCCTCATTCTCCCGAAGAGAGTTGAGGATTCACTAAACATCCCATTTAGTATTCATCCGCGGGTTTAGACAAGCATTCCTGAGAGGTAGGGTAGACTACATCGTTGAATGTTGCATTCCTATATGCAAGAACATCTGAACCGGGTGAATGGATGAATGGGATTGCCAATGGCTGATTTTCGAGAATTCGAATGAGTCAAATTCTTTAGAAAATAGCCCGATGGCATGTTAGCCTCTAACTTCAGATAACACACCGATGTTGTTTCCAACAGTTTCAGTGTTACCATTCACAAACATTAATCTACATACTACTTTACTAATATTGATACCCAATCTATGAAAGACTTATCAATATTCTAGTCAAGTCCACATATTAAAATATATGACTTTGAAATGACCTAGAGGTTTGCTTTAATCCCCAAAGGATATAAGCTGTGGCAGGCATCTTACCAAAGGTTCTATCTGAATAAATTAAGATTCTGTTAGTCTCGCAAAGAGGTCTTAGGGAATCACCCATATTTTCTGCTTTGTAACGAATCCGTTATTTGTTCTTTGCTAAAACCCTTCTGTTCTGAATGAGTTCAAATTCGTTGTTCGGCAAGGAAGTCTTAGGGAATCACCCATATTTCCCGCTTTCTGACGAATTCAAGCAAGACTGAGTGGTAAGAGAGATCACGGTCTAGTTAACTCTCTACCTTTTAAGGAATCACCCCTAAATTACTTAGCTTTGCGTTGAAAGTTAAACTTTCCTAATCATTCGACTCTTCTCCGTGTAGTTCCAATTACTCCCACTGGGCCTAAGATACTCAGGTGGTTCTACAAGAGTTTCAACAGAACAGGAGTATCAAACTACATTCACAGGTTTATGGCTTTTAAACCAACCTCTATGATCAAAATCCTACACAGCCCACAAAGGACTATAGTTCATCAATCTACCATATAGACCATAAGGTCCTGCAATGGGTAATGGACAAACCATACTCCCACTACGTTCGGGGTGGATCGATATACTGATCTAGTTTAGTAGTTTTTATTAGTGTTATCACCAATGCTTTTGCGCCGGTGTTGGATGTGGACCGAACAAATCGATTAGTAACATCTTGAGTACAAATACTTCAAGATCTAAGGTTGTTATTTATAGACTCTATCGGACCGAGTTTGACGGTTTAACTGTCATTCTCGATTTTACGAGTTTTATAACCAACCTTTACTCAATGCATTAAGATATTTCACGACACGAACAATGTACGCAAAATTTCCGATCCTACCTTCAAGCACTAAATGCTAAATGTCTATATTTACGGAAGTGGGGTGAACCAAATTCACTCCTTATCCACAAATGCGTAGGCATCTTTTAGGTAGACTTCTCGGTTTTTCATTACAACGTAAACCGTTATTTTGCAACTAATATCTTAAATGAGTTCAGCAGTGTATCGTAGCACATCAATAACTATATAAGGCAAATTTATGGTGTATCCCTTAGTGAAAACATTTCAACGGGAGCGAGCCGAGCATCGGTCCCGAAGACTACGCAATAACCTATTTACGAGTATGGAATACTCTATCTCTGGTGAAATCAGAGATTTCCTCCAAATCTTTTGGACAAACTTACCGGAGTCTCGAATAGTTGTCAGACAAGATGTCACTACTTCAAAAGCTCCCACTAGCTTGTACCTTTCATATGACCCCGAAGGTTGTTATGAACAAGCTATGTTACTTCTTTAAATCTATTACCCTTTCTTGATTGAAAGGAAACTTAGTCATTGTTCCTTTGAGACAGATTTCCTTTGACTGGGATATAGGAATCACCCTAAGCCAGTTTTCAGATCTTGTCTTTAGGGAATATACATTAATTAATAGAATAGAAAGAAGCGTTTATCGAAATACGGAAACCATTTGCGTTTATATATTTTAAGATGTGTTACTAATACCTTTTCAGCAATGCTTAGTGGTTCTGACTTTATCAAACAAAAGTCCGAGTCTTGGATTCGTGCTACGAATGTTATATTCATCGTCAATAAGACAAACAAATTATCCTATTGAAAATGAATACGTTCGTTCCAACGAATCGGAAAACAGAAAATGAATTTTCTGTGATACTCAAGAATTGAATCCGAGATTCATTTCCTTATATCACTCCCACTAGTCTATCTGAAATAACGGCCCGTTGTCTATTCTATTTATCGTTTAATGCAAAGCTATCTAGTTCTTCCAAAGAACTTTAGCTTTCGAGAAAATTGCTAAGGATGCATTGGTCAGTGATCCGAAATCACTTTCCTTATCCTCTAATTTCCAATTTATTAATTTTCCGGTTTAGCCTTAAAACTACTTAGTTTAGATGACTAACATGTATAAACATTCTTTCCTATTCTCGACTTTCCTTAGATGGAAACAGTCTTGAAATAGCAGTTCGTTTGAGTAGACACTACTCTTGAACTATGTGATGTTCAGAGTTACTTGCTTGGACTATCGATTTTTCTAATCGTCAAATCATAAGACCAATGCTCCCACTAGTTTATCGGTTCCAAATATCGTCTAACTAGAAAGACTTTGTATTTATGATTTTTCAAAGATTAGAAAATCCCCCAGAACTAAGCTCCCACTAGTTTATCAGTTCTAAATACTGTCTAACTGGCAATGCTTTGTTCATGATGTTTCAAAAGATTGGAAAAACTCCAGAGCTAAGCTCCCACTAGTTTATTAGTTCCAACTATTGTCTAACTAGCAACGCTTTATTCTTGTTTTTTCAATGAAAAGAGAAACTCATGTGCAGTCTATTACACATTTCTAATGATTCAGAAAAACAACAAATCCTAAGACTAATGCTCCCATTAGTTTATCGGTTCCAAATACCTTCTAACTAGCAACGCCTTATGTATGATTTTCCGATTTTTCAATTAGAAATTCGATGTGTAATTACACTTTTAAAATTCACTAAATGAATTTTATATATAGTCCTAAATCATCTTTTGTAAACTAAGTACGGTCGTTTCTCGTTTTACACGAGCAACATCCGTGACATACCTATACTATGTCATTAAGTTTTTAAAGGCTCAAGAGAAAATCTTTTCCGAAAATTAACTGCATTTATAGATAATTACAACGTACTTGTTACTTTCCACATTTTTAATGAAGTCCTATTACTAACAGTTTAGTAGCCTAGAGATTTAGTTGTAAAAAATATGACAGAAAGTTAAATTCAAAAAATAAATTTTAACTACTAGATTTTTATTTTAGGAATTATAAACTATAAAAATTTTATCCTACCATTCCAAGGATTTAACCTCGCATAATACTGTCCGAGAGGGTCGATATCAGCACTATGACGGTTAAACTGAGACTATCTCTATCAATGATTAAGCTTCGAGAATCAAACATCTCATGGAAATCAGACATCCCGGACCTTAATCATTGATTACCTTCCTTTTTCTAGCCTAGATATTTCAAAAATATCCATAAAGAAGGTGACCTACTATATCAGATCTCAGAGTACGCCCCGAGTATGCCTACGAGGGGAAGGTCAGTGACCCGGCGAGTACACGATATCCTATCCTTTCGGGGACCAAGCCTTGAATTTTTATAGCGGTGAACACCATCCGAAGGGGACCGAAATCAAAGCGGCACGTGGTGTCACCATTCCTTGCATCTATAGTAGAGGCCGTGGGGTTGGCTGTCGCCTTCCCCGCTCCCACTCAATAATTTGAAAAAGTGGTGGGTTTACTAATTACAGTTTTGGTCTTGACAATAAGAAACAATAAATCAAAGTACTCCGAACAGGGTCGGTTAAGTAGGCAAGCCTACGACGTCTTATTTGTTGGAACATATGTGACTGTCGGTCAGATCAGGCAAGAGAAGCCCCGTTTAGCCTGAAGGCTTATCGGATATGCTAAGTCTTATCGAACCCCCGTGCAAACGTCACACGTGGAGGGGAGTCAATCGAGCCGTAGCCCTGTTGAACTCGCCCAACCATGGTTAGACCATTTCCGAACCCATGTACTAAGATTTTCCGATTTTTATGTTGTTAACCAAAGCGTAATCTCGTTTCCGTTTAAGGTAGGTTCACCGAAAACTCAACGATTTATCTAAGTGGGATTCACCGAGAATCCATCACTGAAATCGTAACGATTGACAAAACGTTAACCCGGTTCCTCGGTATTAATAATTAGTTACTTAATTAATTAACTACCACATATTAATTAAAAAAATCTTTTTAACTAATTATACGAGTTATACATGCCTAATTTATTCGAAATAAACTAGCTATATGTATGCATTGGAGTGAAATCATGATATGATGCATGTCATGGAAATTTTCCGGTTTCTATCATATAATTTCGATCATACACGAAAAAATAAACGGAAAAATTAAACACCGAGATGGACCGTTGGTACTCCCAACTAACCTATTTTCTAAGGAAAAGTAAAACTAATCTAAGTCTTCGAGTCGTGATCTTAAAATCTTGATCTCGAACCGCCGGATCACGAACCACGACCACCCGAGAGGAGAAAGGCTTTTTAAATTAAATAAATCCAATTTATTATAATTATAAAACCCTTTTTAATTTTTTTTTATTTTATTATTATACGGCTGTTTTATTTAATTTTCTAGAAATTATTTTTTTTTTTTTGTCGCATTAAAAAAAATAAAACAGATTTAAAAAAAACAAAAAAACAGCCATGAAAAAAAACCATTACCCTAGCCGCAAGCTAGGGTTTTAAAAAAACACAGATATTTCGCGGCGGTAGTAAGCGCCGCTACGAGTCTTCTTGCGGCTTATTTTAAAAAACGAAAGCTGTTGCGTCGTTTTTAGCGCTGCTAAAGGTGCTGGACAGCCTTAAAATTAGGGTTCTTGGCCGTTTCTCCTCGTTCATACCTTGGGTTTCGCCTTGATCTTCATAGTTTCTTCAAGATCTTCATATTTCGAGCCCGGAACAACATAAAAAAACTACCTTTTTACAAAAAATTTCGAGTGCATAAATTAAATTACAAGGCCTATGCTCAATTGATACTAATCAAAAGAGCTACAAAATAGATCTACGGGTAAACAACACCAACCCCAATCCATCTCTTCAACCACGACAATCACAAAGCATCATCATCAAATTTTTGAATCAAAAAAATTAAAACGAAAACAAGAAATCTACACATGCTATTCCACTCATTAGATCAAAAATTCACATACTTTGATTGATAGATCAAAGGCTCTGATACCACTTGTAGGATGTAATATCGCCGGATGGATCATAGATCCACCCGTTTACAAGATCTAGATCTAGTCAACCAAAATACATAAAATAATAGATCTAGATCTAGTCAACCAAAATACATAAAATAATAGATCTAAACCTACGAGGGGGTTTAGATTACCAACCTTTTTATGGTGCAAAAACACCATGAACGAAAGGTCAATCCAAGCTAGTTGAGATCCTAGTTGAGAAGCCAAAGTCTTCCAATGCGTGTCTCCAAGAACCACCAGGTGGATGGTGTTTCAAGCCGCCGGACCTCCTCGATATGCTACCTTAGAAAACCCGAAGTTTTCTAAATCTCGAACCCATAGTATTTGGCCGAAATATCTAAGCCATAATACTACCTAAAAACCGAAAAATGTGATATCTCATATGGCTTAGGAGAACTCTCTTTATATAGTAGAGTAATCATTGTCCTCCAAAGATTTAATTAATTAATACAAAATCAATCAAATTAATTCTTTTCCTTAAAAAAGATAAATCTAGAATATTCCTAAATTAATCAGGATATACAAAAGAATTTCTTTTCCTTAAATTATTTAACAAATAAATAATTTAATCACATATATTATAATTATCAAGAAAACAAATTTCTATATAATAATAACAATAAAAATGCGGCCATGCACATAAATAATTAGGTCATGCGCATTTTTCATTCATTTGGGCCGAGTCCACGAAAATTTTTCTTTTCCATGTATTTAATTATATAGTCCAACTAAACAATTAATCCACATATCAATTAAACAGTCCAATCCAACTATTTAATATTGATTGAGGTGAAACGACGATAAAACATATATGCTATATTAGGAGCCACGTCGGAAACCATGGACCCATATTCAGTAGCTACAATAAATTGAATAAAATTATTCGTCAGAACGAACAATAATATTCAATCTATTAATTCCGGGATTACACCACCAAAAACCCGAAACTGAACTATGCCGAATATAGATAACTTACACTCAACCATGAGTTGATAAGCGTCCACTAATATAATCATTACATACGGATAAATCCTCCATAGACTATTGGTTTCGATTCGGGATATCTCCGTAAACCCTTCTCAAAACCTCTTATCCTTATTTACCATTAACCCCTTAGTGATCAATTAGTTCACAACTAATATAATATGAACTCCCGGGATCGATCAGTTTCTAGGATTAACAAATAAGGGAACTGTCTGTCTACTTCTAGCAGGAAGTAATGGATTCCATAAATGTGATAGCACAGACTACTCACTCATCCCAGAATAGAGCCAACGAGAAGTGTTGGACCACATACTTGGAAGTGATCCTTACTAACACATCAAACTCTACCCTAGTTTAAGCAGTTGTTTGTGATCACCTCAGGATTGAGATTAATCCATATATGATCATCTTGTGATTCGATAAGACTTCTCGATCACGGAATTATATCGAGAACTCAAATCAAATCGGTCCAGCCCTATATGATTATCATCATATATAAATGCCCCACTAGGTACCCTATTACCGACAGTCCGGATAAGATTGTCACACCGAAAGTGTTCTGGGCGCATTATTAGCAAATTAATCTTGAGACCCATACTCAGATTAATAAACGCTACAGACTAAGTTAATTTTAATTACATCTCACTAACTCAATCCTCCTGTGTATAGCAATACACTAAGTTATGTGATTACATAAACGAGGTACTTAGGGTTTTCAGTAGTGTCTTAATTATAAGCATACATGCATATAATAAGATTAATTATTAATTCTGTCATAAAAACAATTAGATAATTGTCTTTCGGGCACTACACCTAACAGTCACCGTATATGATAGTGTATGGAAAAACATGTCATTTACCGGTAGAACTCGAGCGCCGAGCGCTATGGGCTACGAGGTTTCTAAACATGGATGAAGATTTAGCCGGTGAAAAGAGAATACTAGAGCTGAATAGATTGGAAGAGTATAGACTTCAAGCATATGAGAATATATACAAGGAAAGAACGAAACACATGCATGATAAGAAGATTCTGAACCGCACATTCCAAGTAGGAGATAAAGTGCTGGTGTACAATTCGCGTCTTCGTCTTTTTCCTGGAAAGTTGAAGTCTAGATGGTTTGGACCACATGTAGTCACGAAAGTCTACAATTCAGGTGCATGTGAAGTTAGAAATGAGCACTTTGGGCAAACTTTCACAGTTAATGGCCATAGGCTGAAACATTACATTGAGCATAATTATAACCCTGAATTGGAAGTCTTTGCGTTAGAGGAGCCAGAATATGAATGAAGGAGCCCCATTCGTATAGTCGAGCTGACGACTATAAACTCAGAACTATTTCTAAACCCTTATTTATTGCTTTTGTTTATTTTATTTTGAGTCAATAAAGTAGTATGACAATTGCAAGGTTTTTTTCATCACATATATCTTCAGTCAACTGACAAGAGATATATGTGGTTTTTTCCTTCACGATTCTCATGTGATAACCTCGTAAAAGTTTTCACGTCTTGCTTAGGCCGATAACGGAATAAAGTGGCTTAAACTGTTTTTGCACATTCCTCTGGTATGCACGATTACTGCCAATTTATTTTCTTATTGCCCTTTGCATGTTACTTACAGTTTGTGGAAGAATTTTGGAAAGCAGGTAATAACTTGGAAGAGGAATAACCTAGGAGCTAACGATTACGATCCGGGATTCGTTTTGACTCAGCCGACATTTCCAGAGCTAAGTACTTTTTCTTCTCATAATTATTAGTCATTGGGGACAATGTCTATAATAAGTGGGGGGTAAAGGTGTCTTAGCTGGGTAGTCGAAAAAGGGAATAATTTTAAAATGTTAACACTGTTTTTAGCTTGCTATTTGCACGTTTTTTAGTAAGGAATCGGTAGAAAAGGAGCCCAAGTTCAATTTGAAGTGAGCTATAGCGTATTCAATTTCGTATGGAAGAACGAGCATATGTTATGTTATGTGAAGTAGTAACTTATTAATTATTATTCTGTCATTGCAATCAATATTTGAGCACTTAATCTGAGTGAGAAGTGTTTAAGATTATATGATGAATTGTTTTAACCGGGAATCATTATTTGTCTGTTTATTTACTTTAACAAATTGTTGTAAGACAAGGTAAGCAACTTGGATGACGAAAGGTGACCGGGACAAACGGACTTGTGAGTGAGAGAGAAAAAATTGAGGAAATCTGCTAGAAAAAAGAAAAAAAAAGAGAAAAATAGTTATGCAATAAAGGCAGTGAGGGAAGCGAACTCGTGTAAAAAGGGCACGGCCCTCGCATCAAAAGAAACAAACGAGGACTTAAGAGCGATGCTCAGTCCCCGAGTCAGCCCAAACCAATATTGGTACCATGTTGTGTAACCAAGTCTGAAGGCAAGATGAACGAGTTTATGCGCAAGCAAGTTAAGATTGTGTGGTTAATACAACCTGATTCTTCTCACGAACGCACTATCACGACTGATTCATCACATGACACATTGATGCGTGATAGGTAGTGATTAATGAGGAGCTTATGGACTGTGGCTTGATGTATGTTTCTGCCGGAAATCTTTATTGAATATGTGGTAGTTGATGGAGATTGTTCTTGGAGGTACATTCCGCCTTGATACTCTGCTCGCGGACGAGCAGAAGGCTAGTGGGGGGGGGGTAGTTCATGACGGTTAAAATAGTCTATCCTACAGCATCAATATTCTATCCATTATGAGCTAAAAATAGTTTTTTTGACCTATAAATATGAACCATTTACGTTGAATATCATATGTCGGGTTCGTGAGTCGAGAAATCTGCACTTAGCGTTTATTTTCCCTGTTTCGATGTTATTTCGTGCGTTGTTTGATGATATTCAGGATATGAAATATTGGGCTAAGCATGATGGAAGAATCTGGAGTGGACTGAACGAGAGGAATGGGCCTAGGGTATTCTAGAAGCATCCAAGTTAAGTCGGTTGAAGAAAAAGGGCAAAAATACCCTCGGTAACCCGAGGGACGGTGCCGACTTACCGAGGGTCCAGAATCATCCGAAACGTGTTTTCTTGGACGAAGGGTCAAACTAGATGATTCTAAGTCGGTTTAGATAGCTATAAATAAGAGGCTTCACCTCAAAACACAATGTACTCAAATTATTCAAGGAAATTATGCAATAAAAGTTCTTTGTTCTTTGTTTTATTTATTTTATGAGTTCTAGTCGGAGAGACCACGGAGTCGCCGCCTAGGGAGTGATCCAAAGGAGATTTACGCTCGTCTTCGAGGTTATGATTTTCTATATTTTCCAAGATGTAGATCTATCGTTGTTCTATTCGACTAGTATGTTTTAATTGCTTATTTAGTTTAATTATGTAGTAGTTAGTTTATTTTACCCCATGTGTTATAGATCTGATTCGTTGATGAAGAAATCATGAGATAGTAGTTGCGTTCTTCATATCTGCGACGGTCTATATCGTTAGATCTGGATACCTAGTAAATTACTAATTCATGATAATCGGTGCCAGCTTCGTTGATCGATAGATTTAATTTACATGTTAGTAGCTTGATCAACTATTTGCATGTTATCGTAAATTAACATGAAGGACCGCAAGTGAAGTGTTAATTAGGACATTATTTAGAATGGACCCTAGGAACGTGCTGGTCAATGTCGACAGTTGTCTAGGCGGGTTTGCGGTATGAGGTAACACTCAATATCGACGGCTCTAGTTCTTTATGCGTATGGGCTATTACGGACTAATGGGGAGGACTGTTGCATGTGTGGGGGAAATAACTAATTGTTCATAATTGAACTAATACCTTAGAAACTCTTGTTGCTTTGTTGAACTTGCATATTCTTGTTAGTTTGAGGCACCAATATTACTGTCTATATATTATAGTTGGTCGTAGACCGTTATCGTGACAACTCAATCTTGATAATTAGACGTTCTTATGAGTCTCTGTGGGATTCGACCTTGATTCGCTAGTACTCTACTACGATAGACCTAGTCCTATTGCTAGTAAGTGCTTTGCATGCGATCATCTACGGCCAACATAAACGGAAGCCTATCCGGTCACACACATATGAACATCGAGTCGGATTAAAATGCGGTTATTGTTGATGACCAAATAAGGAAAGTTTATCTCAAGACTATAAATGTTATAGTGGTAATTAATATGGTGGTATTTATTTATTATGAATAAATTAAATACAAGATATTAATTATATTAATTAAAGAATGTTCCGGATGCCAATTATTGGAAATTTGGGCGCCACATTCAAGGGTATGAGATACACTTGGATTGTGGAATTTAATTAATAATATTACCATAATATTAATATTGGATATTAATTAATTTTTGAAAAATGTATTTATGGTAATAAGATAAATATATTGAATATAAGATATTGGCAATATTTATTATAATAAATGAGATAAATCAATTGTAGTGATTTTTCTTATTTTATTGGGAAATGTTTTTCTCTTTCATCTATCTTCTAAGGGGGCTTCTCCTAATCAGATTAGGGCATCATTGTGGAGCCACTTTCTTCTATATAAGAAATGGTAGGCTAGCTCTTTTGTAGATCACAATTCCAAGAGCTAATAGTTCTTGAGTAAAATAGACAGCTTCCAATAGAGAGTTAGCGAGAGAGAAAAAGGCCGGTCTAGCAGTCGGATTTTTGTGATAGCAATCCAAGGAGGATTCCTGCGAGGTGTTCGTGTGGATTATCGATAGAGGCCGGACGCGTGGACGGCTTACACACAGTACTACTCTCCCTTAACGGTCAAAGCGACGATCTTATAGATCAGCCAAAGTATATTCCGTCACACTACCTAACGTAGTTATTGTATATACGAAGACGATCTTTGAAAAAGGAAATCAAAAGTTTAAATTCCGTTGCGTTAAACTAGTGATTTCCTTACAGTGGTATCCGAGCCAACTTCGAGCTTAAGCGGTAAGCACTAATTAATTGCGTAGTAATTAATCGATAGATGGGGGGCTCGGCCGAAAGGCGGCGGCCCCCTCCTCCACGGCGGCCGGTGGCGGCACTGGCGGCCCTAGGGTTCTCGACGTCGTCCGGTCTTCTCCAAAGGGGAGATTGATTCATTTCGTTTTGTGATATTTATTGTGCATTGATATCTCCTTTGTTTTGTTGTGTCATATGGCTAACCAATGGTTCAAATAGTTTGATTCAAATAGTTTGGGCCATTGGATACCATGTGGCATATCAACCAAAATATTGGCCTTTCCAAATTTTGTTTGGTAGGCCTAGGCCCTTTCCAAAATTTTGATTTGAGAAAAAGCCTAGGCCTTGGCCACTTTCCAAATTTTGATTTTGAAAAGTGGCTAGGCATCAACCAAATTAGGTTTGGAAAGATGCCTTTTGGTTTAGGAAACCAAAAGCATCCCTTTTGGTTAAGAACCAAAAGGAAAGGAAACAAAAGAGACCTTTTTTTAATTTTGATTATAATTTTGAATAGTTCCAAATTAATAAAATTGAAATTAGAATCGATTTCAAATTAACTGTTAATTTGATTTTTCAATTAAGTCATTTAATTAGTTAAAAGTTAATTAATTATTTGATATGATAAAATAAGACGAATAAGTAGTTAAAATTATAATTTGATCTTTTTCATAAGATATAATTATATGGATTAGATGTGTAGATATAATGTGATTATATGGACCCCGATTGATCATTGACTCGACCAATAGGATAGATGAGAGTGATTTACTCTATGTTGGTTTTTCAAATTGTCTTAGGCCATTATGAAGAACGTGACCTAGTTTACTTTTTGAATTTATCTCATTCCCATTAGCTCCCCCCGTGTGCTGTGGGTGTAATTATTTATTAGATAGATTATTATGTAACAAGAATAGAGCAAGAAGATGAAGACCAAAGAGAAATAAAGAACCCATTGGCGTATAGAAATAAAGATCCTATTGACGGTTGCAGCTAACCTTAGATTGTGACCCGTGGTTTCGTCAGTTTGTGTTTGAAACCGCACCTAGTTTAAATACATGATCATACCGGTTTTTTTGTGCGCAGAATGTTGTCTATGTTTTACTTTATATGATATTGTAGTAATATGCACATTGTAGATGAGACCATAATTAAATGAAATTAATTAAGAGAATTAATTTAAAATTATTCCCACGCCAAAAATCGAGCCAAAATTGTCTCCCAATATTATAACGATGGTGAAGAGCATGTGTTCAGATCCAACTGATCGACCACCGTCGGGAGTTGACCTACCTCGGGTATATCATCGTTATTGAGATATGATCGCATGAGATCTTGTGATCATTGGGTTACGACTCGACTAAAGTCTTTCGGTGATTGGCCACCGTCAGGGCCGTCTGACTTTAGAGACAAGGGGTTGACTACCACATAGAGATGCGGACTATAAAATAGTTGACTAGTCAACCACTGGGAGTCGCATAAGATGCGACTGGTAGGAATACATACCTTTCGAAATTGCCAAGATTGATCGACCACCATCGGCGATCGAGACAACTAGATAGGATCCCAGTTACTAAGGAATTAACTAAATTCTTGAAAGCCAATTGGGAATAGTTGGCTAGTGGGAGCAAAACCTAATTAAAATTCTAAGTGCAATTTTAGGGTATTGAATACATGAACTTTCACTTATTCTATGTTTATTTATTGTTGTGGAAAATGTCAAACAAATTGAACCTTCGTTTTATCATCAGCAATAAGCTTGACGAAACCAACTTTCTTGGCTGGGAAAGAAACCTCAAAATCTTTTTGAGGCGAGAGAAGATTGGCTATGTATTGGACGAAGCCCTATCGGAAAAGCCCGTAGAGGGCTCGGCTGCAGATGCTGTCGAGAAGTACAACAAGCACTTTTCTGACAGTACTGATGCTACATGTATCATGCTTGCTTCTATGACACCTGAACTGCAGAAACAGTATGAGTCTATAGACGCCTACACAATCATGGTTCACCTAAAGGAGCTTTATGCTTCTCAGTCTCGCACTGAGAGGTACGAGGTCTCAAAGGCCCTATTTGGTTGTAAGATGACATCTGGGACTGCTATGGGGTCACACGTGCTTAAGATGATCGGGTACATAGAGAGGCTTGAGAAGCTGGTCCACAAGGTGGAGCGCGAATTAAGTATTGACTTAATTTTGCAATCTCTACCTGATTCATACTCGTAGTTCGTGATGAATTATCACATGAACAAGATAGATTGCTCCCTTGCGGAGTTATTTAACTTGTTGAAAACAGCTGAGGGCACTATGGGGAAGGGAAAGCAAATGTTGCTGGTCACTTCTAACAAGGGCAAGGCAAAAGCCCAAAAGAAGTCCAAGAAGGCGAAGGCTGCACCTACGCCAATGCCTAAGATTGTCAAAGGCAAATCCAAGGATGCTTCATTCCATTGCGGTGAGAACGGACATTGGAAGAGAAACTACAAAGGCTTCTTGAGTACCAAGAAGAAGCATTCTGATGCTTTGACTTCAGGTTTATTTATGATTGAGATCAAGATTTCTTCTTCTAAGTCTAACCAATGTGTATTAGATATTGGTTGTGGTTCTCATATTTGTAGGAATATGCAGGCACTAAGAAGAACTAGAGAACTGAGGAAAGGAGAGGTGGATCTATGCATTGGGAATGTAGAAGGTGTTGCTGCACTAGCCGTAGAAGTTTATTTTCTTTCATTGCCCAGTGGGCTAGTACTAGAACTTAATAACAGTTATTTTGTTCCTGCTCTTACGAAGAGCATTATTTCTATTTCTGCAATAGATGTTGAAGGATTTTCTTTTACGTTCAAGAATAAATGTTGTTCTTTTTCACGTGATGGAATTTTTTATGGTACTGGCATGCTTAGCAATGGTCTCTACATATTAGATATGAATGTTGACGTACTTAACATAAATAACAAGAAAGCCAAAGTGAATGACTTTAATGAGTCCTACTTATGGCATTGTAGACTTGTCCATATAAATAAGAATCGTATTTCCAAACTCCATAAAGATGGAATGTTGGATCACTTCGATTACGAATCGTTTGATACATGCGAAGCTTGTTTACTTGGCAAGATGACAAAGTCACCTTTTAGTGGCAAAGGGATAAGATCCAATGAGTTACTTGAGCTCATTCATACAGATGTGTGTGGCCCAATGTCAATTCAAGCGAAAGGAGGATACTCTTACTTTATAACCTTCACTGATGACCATTCACGCTATGGTTATGTATACTTAATGAAGTATAAGTCTGAGGCCTTTGAAAAGTTCAAGGAATTCAGAAGTGAAGTTGAGAAACAACTAGGTAAAGAAATCAAGATACTTCGATCTGATCGAGGTGGAGAATACCTAGACGGAGAGTTTCAAGATTACAAGAAGGAGAATGGGATTCTACCTGAATGGAACCCTCTTGGAACACCTCAAATGAATGGCGTGTCTGAGAGGAAGAACCATACCTTGTTGGACATGGTGTGATCCATGATGAGCTACGCAGTTCTCCAAAAATTGTTTTGGGGGTATGCTCTAGAAACCTCATCCTATACACTGAACTGAGTTCCATCAAAGATGGTTGAGTCAACTCCCTATGAAGTGTTCAAAGGGAAGAGACCAACACTGGGTTACATGGAACCTTGGTGATGTCCCGTTTATGTGAAGTGGACCATGTCTGACAAACTAGAACCTAGATCTAACAAATGTCTGTTTGTGGGTTATCTTAGGGAAACCAAAGGGTACCAATTTTACCACCCTGAGGAACAAAAGGTGTTTGTTGCCAGGATTGGCCATTTTCTAGAGAAAAAGTTTATTCTAGATAGGGTCAGATGGAGTAAGATTGATCTTGAAAGGATTCAAGAACCACTTACGGATAACAGTCTGTTGATGGAAATAGAAGAGACGCAACTCACAGCAGTGACGCCAACCTCTACAGTAGACACACTAGCACCTCAAAGATCCACCAAGGAACATCATGAACCTGAAAGGTACACTGGCGTATATCTCATGGAACGTGAGGACCCTAGAACTTATGAGGAGGTGTTATTAAGGCATGACAAAGAGAAATGGCTAGAGGCCATGATTCTGAAATGGAATCCAAGAAAGACAACCAAGTTTGGAACTTAGTTGATCCACCTGAAGGAATTGTTTCTATAGGGTGTAAATGGGTATTTAAGAGAAAGACCGACATGGATGGTAACGTGACTACCTACAAAGCTAGGTTAGTGGCAAATAGTTATAAGCAAAGACACGGAGTTGACTATGACGAAACCTTTTCGCCCGTTGCCATGTTAAAATCCATAAGAATTTTGCTCGCTATTGCAGCATACCATGATTACGAAATCTGGTAGATGGATGTGAAAATAGCTTTCCTTAACGGGAATCTGTCTGAGGAAGTGTACATGACACAGCCAAAGGGTTTCACAACCAATGACGCCAAGATGATGTGTAAACTGCAAAGATCCATTTATGGATTAAAGCAAGCTTCTCAGAGTTAGAATCTTTGATTTGATGAGATAATCAAACAGTTTGATTTCATCAAGAACGAAGATGAACCCAGTGTTTACAAGAAGGTTAGTGAGAGTGACATTGTGTTCCTAGTGCTTTATGTAGATGACATATTGGTCATAAGGAATTATGTGCCTATGTTATAGTCAGTCAAAGCTTGGTTATCCAAAAACTTCTCTATGAAGGACTTGGGTGAAGCAGCCTATATTATAAGAATCAAGATCTATAGAGATAGATCTAAAAGGTTGCTTGGTCTGATGCAATCCACCTATATAGACAAAATGCTGAAGAGATTCAGCATGGAGCAGTCTAAGAGAGGATTGTTGCCCATGTCACATGGGGTCTACCTGTCAAAATGAATGTGTCCTAAGACAGAGGAGGAAAGGCACAAATGAGCAGGATCCCTTATGCTTCGGCTATCGGGTCCATCATGTACGCCATGTTGTGCACTTGACTAGATGTCTCATACCCTCTTAGTATGACTAGTAGGTACCAGTCCAATCCAGGTGATAGTCACTGGATTGCAGTCAAGAATATTCTCAAGTACGTGAGACGTACTAGGGATGTGTTCCTGGTTTTTGAGAATGATGATTTAGCATTACGAAGTGACACAGATGCCAGTTTCCAAACTGACAGGGATGACTTTAAGTCACAATGAGGATTTGTTTTCATGCTTAACGGCGGAGCAGTGAGCTGGAAAAGTTCCAAGCATGAGACTACTGTGGATACTACAACGGAAACCGAATACATAGAGCCTCGGAGGCATAAAAGAAGCAGTTTGGATGAAGAAGTTTATTATGAACTTGGTGTGGTTCCCTCCATTGATGGTATAGTGCCAATGTACTGTGATAACAATGGGGCGATATCTGAGTCAAAGAAACCAAGGTCTCATCAGAAGTCCAACCACATGCTACAACGCTATCACTTGATTAGAGAGATAGTAGATAGAGGAGACGTTAAGATAGAGAAAGTCCACACAGATGATAACATTGCTGATCTGTTAACCAATGCATTGTCACAAGAAAAGCACGAGAAACATGTTCACATGCAAGGGCTTACGTATATAGGTGATTGGCTTTAGGACAAGTGGGAGATTGTTGAATAGGTGTCCTAAACCTAATCGGGTTTGACCGGATCCAACCGGGTCAGGTTGTTTACAGTCTATTTTAGTTCGTGTAATAGCTTCATTATGATTAATAAAAGAACTTATGTTATTATATATTTGTTTGTTTTTCATATTATTGAATGTGTATATATATATAGTAACGTCCCTAGTGTCAAACTGTGATAGAGAAACCATGATAGTGATTATGGTTGATAATATCTCTAATCACTTTAATTAGAGTGATACTTAAATGTCTCTAGTCGTATGTACTGTCAAATGAGACATTCATAGTATGAATAGACTAGCACGTATCGGATGTCCTCTATCTTATTGAAGATAGGGATAGATCTCGTCTATCTAAGTGAAGAGACACTTGGACTGTACGTGGACGTGTATTAGAGAATGCGTACGTTAGACTGATCCACTTACATTAAGTGTTGCACTATGTGACAGTTGTGTAATTATTCTTAAGACCGGAGTCTTCATGGAATCACGGTGTGGATCATGCTTTGACACTATTGAGATTTCCCCTAGCCACGGGGAGATCATGCGGTAGTGATTTGGTGTGATACTGAAGCATGCAGAGTATACATGTCAGTTCGTCTAGGAATCGCGTATCCTATGATTGGGAGTAGATATCCGAAATGGCCTTCTTATAAGGAATGTCTAGCTCTCGTGAATCATTGCAAAGTGGGAGTAAATGTGTTATTCCGGGAGAGCATGATATCCAGATTATAAGATACGATCATTAATGTACTGACACTCGAGATACGGGTGTGTGGATACTATTACAGAGGTAGGATTGTAAGTTACACGGTAACTGTTTCAAATGAAAGGTAGTAGTCATTGCATTTGACTTTTCCGTTATATTTTATATTAATAGTAAATTGTTTATGAGGCTTAATCATCATCAATTGCATAGATTACTCTGTGAATTTAATTATTTTTTTTTTTCAAATATGAAACACATTTCGATATTTACTCCCTTAAATTGTTAAATATATATCTAATCATTCAGATTTCTCAGGTACGTGTCTGTCAAATGATTCTGGTGTAAAAAATTAAGTCTAGATCCTCGATAGTGGTTGCACCGATCACATGGTATGTGATCCAAGCCTTCTTATTAAACCAAAACGACTAATGAACAAGACAGTAGAACTCCCTACTGGATCCACACGTCCAGTTACGCACATGGGCAATATGAAAATCTCCCTATAAATATTCCTTACTCATGTTTTATGTGTACCTTTATTCCATTTCAATTTGACTTCGATAAGCCAACTGACAAAAACATCTTGTGTTATTGGATTTGTAAACAATTCTTGTTTCCTTCAGGACCTACGTACGGGGAAGATGCTTGGGATGGGCATTGAGCAAGGAGGACTTTATCATCTTGGAAGGATTACTGATCAACCAACCTGCCATCAGATTCAATCCTCCAGTGTTCCCCTCTGGCACAAAAGACTCTGACACCCTTCGGCAAAAGTAACTCCATTATTTAAAATTCCTGTACTAAAAACAAACCTTCTCATGATATCTTTATTTGTCATTTGGATATATTAACTCGATTGCCTTTTCCTAAAAGTTCCCTTACAAGTACATCGTCATTTCATTTAACTCATGTTGATATATGGTGAGGTTATCGAGTACTCTCTGTTTCAAGGGCACAATATCTTCTCACAAACATGGATGACTACACTCACTGCACCTGGGTATATCTCATAGGCACAAAACTGATGGTAGAACCCTTTTGATCAAATATATAAACATGATAGAAAACCTCAATGACCGAGTGCAAATTATGCGCAGAGATAATGGTTCAGAATTCAAAATCGAATTTTTTTACAATGATAAGGGAATTATTCATCAAACAAGTTGTGTTTGGACACCCCAACAAAACGGAGTAGCCAAACGAAAACATAGACATCTAGTAAGTATGACACACTCACTACATTTTCAAGCTAAACTTCCAATTTTTTTTGTGGGGGATTCTATTTTAACATCCACATGTCTCATTAACAGCACCCTTACACCTTTACTACAAGGCCTCACCTCATACGAAATTTTTTTCCAGAGATCACCAAATTACGCACATTTACGTGTTTTTGGATGTCTTTGTTATGTTTCCACACACACATAAAATCCCACAAAATTCAGTCCTCGGAGCTCAAAATGCATTTTTTTTGGGGATATCCATCCGGACAGAAAGCATACCGTGTCTTTGATTTAGAAGATCACTTTGTTTAAATTTCTGGAGATATTGTTTTTTATAAAGATGTATTCCCTTATGCACAAGAAAATGAAGATGAACCATTATTATTGTGTGCCACTAATCAATTAGTTTATGATACTCCTTCTTCCACTTCAAATGCACTACCCGAACCTCCCAGCACAATGGATTCACCGCAACTACATGAAACCCCAAACTCCATGCATTCACCAAAACCAACTAGTCCACAACCACAGCAACATGAACCACCCTCTCCACCAGAAAACAATTCAACACCAGCACCACCTCCACGATGAAGCAACCGCGCGCCCAACCAAACCCCCCTGCAACACTTTCATGTTGATATTGTTCTACCTGCACGCACAACCCCGTCATCTTCTTAGGACGACATAGGGAATTCGTACCCTCTGGCTAATTATTTATCCAATAACCGTCTGTCACATACTCATAAAATGTATGAATTTAAACTTTCTTTGCATAAGGAACCTGTATCTGTTTCTAAGCTGCCCACTGCTAGAAGTAGTAGCACCGATCGAGACACTCGATCTTAGCACATCGGAAGCTTGTGCGATTTACGATATGAGACATAACTAATAAATCTTACAAGAAGGTTGAAGATTTACCTTATCGGAGAGAGATGATAAAATCGACCAAGGGAGAAGCCACAATCATCTGGATTGCATCTCCTAGCGACGACTGGTGGATGTCGATCCTCGCCGTAGAACCTCCTCGAATATGCACAAGAAAAACCCTAGTCTTTCTTCTTTTAATGACTAGAATGAGAAACAAATTTTTCTCTTCTTTTAGTTATAAGTGGCACAAATTGTGATTGTCAATTGTGTTGGGAGGAACTCTCTTTATATAGGAAAATAACTAGTCAAGAGAGTTATCATTTTCACACCACAAAAACCTATTCCTATAAGGAAAAGATATTTTTGCTACAAAAAAGAGATAATTCCCAAAAAAAACCCAATCTCTTAATTTTTTCATTAATTATCCAATAAATAGATAATTAATTAATTACACATGTGAGATAATCTAGGAAAATTTCTTCTCCTAATTATGCACAAAATAGGCGCCACCTTTGTCAAATTTTTAATAGAAAATGTCTTTTCTATTTTACATATTATTTATCAAATAAATAATATTGCATATTCATTAAATAGACCAACTATTTAATTTATTCTCGAGGTTCTATAAAATGAGAAAACAGTCGCGTGTTAGCCAAACCGGGGACCATTGACCTATAATCAGTAGCTACAATAAATTAAATAAAATATTCATCGAACTGAATATTTCTACTTAATTCATTAATTCCGGAATTACGCCACCATAAATCCGAAACTAAACTCTATCGATTATAGATATAACTTATTCTCAAAACGTCGAGTCGAGTCGATAAGTGTCCATTGATATAATCATTTCATATAAACTAACCCTCCATAGACTATCCGTACTGAAGTAGGATTATTTCCGTAAACCTTCTTCACTGCATCTGATCCTTATTTACCATTAACCCGGTAGTGATCAATTAGTTCATAACCAATACGAACTCCAGGGATTGATCAGTTTCTAGGATCAACAAATAAGGGGATTGTCTTTCTACTTCCCGCAGGAAGGAATGAAATCCATATCTGTGAGACACACACTTCTCACTCATTCTAGAATAGTGCCAACGTGAAAGTGATTCGGACCGCGCCTCTTAGCGATCCTTAACGAACACATCTAACCCTATCCTGAAACAAGTAGGAGTCTGTAATCACTTCAGGATTAAGGTTAATCCATATATGATCATCTTGTGATTTAATAATATTTCTCAATCACAGAATTATATGAGGAAATCAGATTAAATCGGTCCAGTCCTATATGACTACATCATATGTAAATGCCCCACTTAGACAACCAATGTCGACAGTCCGGATAAGACGGTCACACCATAAAGTGTTCTGGGCGCATTAATGGTGGTTTAATCAATAGACCCCATACTTTGATTAAGTTCACCACGGACTAACATTTCATGTGTATCACCATAAACTTAATCCTCATGTGTGACACACACTATGTTATATGGCTACATATGATACGACTTGGCGTTTTCAGTAGTGTATTAATTATAAGCACGAATCAAATAATAAGATGAGAATATATCTGTCATTTATTAATTCTAAAAACATTTACATAAATTGTCTTTCGGGCGCTACTTCCAACAATCTCCCACTTGCCCGTAAGGACAAGCAACAATTGTCTTTCGGGTACACTATATCTAACAAGCTCCCACTTGCCCGTAAAGACAAGCAATGATTGTTTTTAGAGCACCACACCCTTATTCTATCTATCCACAACATTCTCCCACTTGCTCTAAAGCAGATGAGACTTATCTCCCAATTTCATACCCGTCAAGCGCTCATCAGTGACAATAGATGCCACGCGACTTGGTAAACTGATCAGCTAGGTTGTCGGCTTGAGGTGATATTTAGGACCGAAATGTCGCCTCTCTGCACTATCTGTCTGACCTGGTGGTACTTACGTTCAATATGCTTTTGACCTCTTGTGACTGCGAAGATCATTTGCATGAGCTACCTGTCAACTGTTTTCACAGTAAAATGGTATCGGCTCATCGAGACCTGGAATCACTTCCCGATCCAACAAAGAACTTCTCAAGCCACACTGCCTCTTTAGCTGCTCCGAAAGTTGCTATGTATTCGAATAACATAGTCAAAGTGGCAGTGCTAGATTGCTCCAGACTGTAGCTCCATCACTATGAGCAAACACTGAGCTTGAGATTGATTCACGATCATCCTTAATCCGACTAATAATCAGAATAAATGTAGTCAACACTACTCAGGTTTGCACCCGAATACACAAGCATATGATTCCTCGTTCTCTAAAGATACTTGAGGATGCACTATACTGCTATCAATACTCGAATCCATGATTCGATTACAATTGACTTTTAATAATCTGACATTCTCTATCCAAAAGAGAATTTATCCCATTTTCTCTATATCCGAAGATTGAGAGAATTATTCTGTGAGGGGTTATGTTGGATATAAAATTTATGTTTTGATGATAATTCATCTTATTTGTTAAAAAACTATCTTAACCCCATTGATGAAGTGCTGAAGCCAGCTGTTATAGTGGAAAGCTAAAAGATGTCTAGAACTGAATGTATAAGTTTTACTCGAGTCTGATATTTGTATAGGTTACATCAGACAAGCACGGTAATTGTTAGTGTGTCGTAAAACTGAAAACTAGAAATCATTTAGAAAACTGGAAATCATCAAGACAAGAAAACTGACTCAGAATACACCTACATGGAACTGAAGAAGGTAAGTTCGCCGAGAGTTACGACTCGGTTGGCTTATCTATAAGATTGAAGAACGAGGGACACTGACTCAGTTATTGATGAATGAAGAACTGAGGGTTCAAACTCAGTTATGAAGATTATAAGTCGAGACTGTAAAGTTAGTCTTCAGGTAAGATTGTGGTGACCTGAACTGACTTTATAGATCTTGTATGAAGACCTAAGAATCATAAGGACAATGAATTCTTAGATGATAATGAATCATGGTGTACTTTGATTAAGTCAATAATAATCAGATGAAAACTGGAGTACTGATATTTGAAGAAGAGTAAAATCTCAGTTAATGCTCCAAGTCAGTCATGAAACTGACAAAAGAAAAACTCAGTATAAAACTGATAAGGAAACTCGTTTTATGAGTCAGCCATCCAACAAACTGATCGTACAGTCGAACGTTATAAAGAAAGCAATTTCATTGGATGAGTTACTAACACAGCAGAACGGTTAGAAAATATTGCCGTTGCAAGATAGACGTTGATACAATTCAAATTGAAGCCAGTTGAACGTTGGACTTCACACTATAAATAGAAGACTTTGCACAAACAACAAAGATATAGAACAGAGCATATACAAGAATTAACAAGCAATTTTGTGCATCAGTCTATCGAATTGTTATCGTCTCTGAACTATAACAAGATCACATCTAGTATTTCTTCAAGTGTTCTAGCTACAAGAATTTATCAAGGATTAAACACTTTGAAGAACCAAAAACAAGAATCAACTTATTGATTCTCAGCCCAACCTTGATTCTCAGCCCAACCTTGATTCTACATCAAAGGTTTTAGACTGTGAAGCAAACCGGGAAGGTTTCGCCAAGGACAGTTGTGACAAGCAGTCGGGTAGACTGTGCTTGTGGTGGAAGCTGGTGAAGAGGCAATCCTACCCTCTAAGGACCAGTGGTTCAAGCATTTGAAGAGCAGCAATTCTACCTGTTCTACAACTGTTTAGATAGTGAAGCTATGGATTAGCCAAGGACTATTGTTTAGGACTTTTTGTAACAGTTCACCTCAAGAAGTTCTTGTGGAAGTTTCCTCTACACCACAGGGGAAGAGAGGACGTACAGGATTACACCACCTGGAACCTCTATAATTCTCATCTTATTTACTTTACGCACTTATTTATTTATTCAGCATTTACTTACAGCATTGTGATACTTGATTGTTATACATCTCACAGTCACAACTGACATTCACCAGAATTCAGTTCACAACACTCAGTTTTCATGATAGAATAACAAGATCAAGAAGAAGGCTAAAAACATATCCGCTGCCGGTTGACTCAGTTTCAGCTTAAGTTTGACTTAATCTCAGTTTTGTCAGCTTAACTCCACACAAGTTTTTAACTGAATCATAATTTGTTTTAAATCCAGTTTTAGGGACAAGTTTATTCACCCCCCCCCTCTAAACTTGTGTTAGCCTTTCCAAGGGACCAACAATTGGTATCGGAGCAGTGTTTCTTTAACAGGATATCATTTGCTCTTTATCTCCTCTAGTTGTTCTTATTTGAAAGCTCGGTTTTCCAGTTATCCTACTGTCAGTCTTCACACACCAACAATGGATAACAATCAATATGCAAGACAAATGCTTATGTGCAACATGGACAGGTTTGACGAATATAAACGTCGTATGCAGGCATTTCTAGCAGCTACTCATGATGAAATGATGGATGTACTCACCGATGGACCAATTCAAATCACTCATATGCAAACTGTTGGTGGAGAACAAGTTCGAGTTGCAAAACCCAAATCGAATGGACTAGTGATGATCGCAAGCGAAACAATCTTAACAATGTTGCCATGGACTTTATCCTCAGAACTCTTGACAGCGACATGTACCTGAAGGTGAAAGAATGCACTACTGCTAAAGAAATGTGGGACAAACTTCAGTTAGTTTGTGAAGGAACAGATTCAATCAAGGAAAAAAAAATTCCGTTGCAAAACAAAAATTTGAGAATTTCAAGATGAAATCTGGAGAAACCATTGACCAAATGGAGACAAGATTCAGGGATATCATGGATGAACTAGATCTACTCAAGATTGAATACTCAAAGAAAGTCATCAACACAAGAATCTTGAAGGCATTACCAATGTGCTAGAAGATGAAGGTCACTGCTATGGAAGAATCCAGGAGACTTGATGTAGAAGACTCATTCAAGATCTTTTCAGATCTGAAAGCTTATGAATTCAATGAAGATTTCACAACCACATCTGCAATAATCAAAGCTCTGGAAGAACCAAAGACCACAGCACTTGCCGCAACATCAAATGAGATTCAAGAAAGCTTATCTAAAAATCTTCATGAATTGGATGAAATGGAAGAACAAATGGCTCTAATGATGAACAAAATTCGAAGAATGAAAAGTGGACACCCAGTCACTCAAAAGTTCATCAAAAGGACTCCTGAGAAAAGAAAAGACGATGAATACCTCTGTTTCAACTGCAAGAAACCAGGACATTATAAAGCTGAATGTCCAGAACTAATCAAGAAGACACCACCAAGAAGAGTTGGTAGAAGAGCACTCCTTGCTGGAGATGAATCAGATTATGAAGCTGGTACTGAAAGATTATCAGATGACACAGCTTTGATGGCACACATGGAAGATACAAATGAGGTATGTGAATCAAACTCTAAATACTCTTCAGCTCAGATTTCCATAATAAATGCATGTTCTTCGACTGCTGACTCCAATCCAAAAAATCTAGAATTAGAAGAAACTCTTGACGAGTTGATGAATCAGCTAGTAACCATACAAGCTGGTTATGAATCAATCAAAGCTGAGAAAGAAAGTCTAATTCTTGAAGTTGAAAGATTGAATTCTGAACTAAAGATGTTGAAACTGACTAAAACTGATAAAGAAAAGATTCAGCATCAGCCTACTGCATCAGCAGCAACAACTGAATCGTTTGCTCAATCAAGTTCAATTACTGGATTCAAATCAGGAAAACCATATGGAGACAAAACTGGTTTAGGATTTGATACACAACAATCTTCAAAGAATGGAACTAGCAAAGCTGCTGGACCTAGTACCAAAACTGGTATTAAGTTTGTAGGCGAGCAACTTCCACAAACCGAGAAAATTGCCGAACCGGTAAAGCCGCATCACACAGATAAATCGCTTTTCTATGAAGACAACCGCATCTACCAACAAAGGTAAACCAAATGGTAGATCAGATTGTATCCAATGGAAACCGAAACGGCAAATCAACCGCCGGATCCACAAAAACCAATGAAGTCAGGAACCAGAAAAATTACAATCAAAATAAATCCAAGAATGTCAATCATTCAAAGATTCACACATTTAGGGGGAAAGGAAGACTATATCCCACTTATGATGATTGGAATTTTACAGAATTTGTTAATAAAACTGATGATAACAATCATTCCAGACCGAAAAATTATAACAAGTTTCAGTACAAAGGTCAATCCAGACCTCAGTATAGAAGGAATGATGGTTATCACTCTAGGTTTAATAACAGAAATCAACATGGAAACAAATTTCAGTCAGAAGATCTGAGTAATCATATAAGTAAGACACAGTCCAAACATAGACACTATGGGAGTGTGGCTTACATATATGAAAACAAGTGCAACAATATCCGAAGAATCCCAAAAGGATATATTCCCAGAGTTGTACTGACAACTGACCCCCATGGACCCAAACTGAGTTGGGTACCTAAAAACTTCTAATTTTCATTGCAGGATATATGGTACTTTGACAGTGGTTGCTCTAGACACATGACAAAGAGCAAAGACTGTCTAAGTAATTTTATTGCAAAGGATGGACCAAAAGTCAATTTTGGAAGTAAAGATAAACTGGTTACACCAGAGGTTTTGGCACCTTAATCAGAAATGGACTTACAATCAAAAACGTATCTTATGTAGAAGGACTACACTACAATCTACTCAGCACAAGTTAATTCTGTGATATGGGTATCAAAGTTACTTTTGATAAAGATTTCTGCATTGTCATCAGCGAATCAGCTTATCAAGTTGTCCTAGTTGGAAGAAGAAAGGAAAATATGTATGTGGTAGATTGGACAACTGCCATTGCTGAAACATGTTTGCTCGTGCATACCAAATCAGAAATCAGTTGGTTATGGCACAAGAAACCGAGTCATCTCAATTTTGATGACATCAACACACTTGTTCAGAAGCAGCTAGTCATTGGACTACCAGAGATATCATATAAGAAGGACAGCTTATGTGATGCATGTCAATAAGGAAAACAAACAAAAGCAAGTTTTAAGACAAAATCTCAGCTTTCAACAACCAGACATCTAGAATTGCTACACATGGATTTATTTGGACCTATTACACCAATTAGTATCAGTGGAAAGAAATATACATTGGTGGTAGTAGATGATTTTTCAAGATATATTTGGGTAATCTTTCTAACCTAGAAAAGTGAAACCAAGCAAAAGCTCACAGAACTTCTCAAGAGACTTCAGAATCAGAAAGGAGTTTCAGTTGTAAAGATAAGATCTGATAAAGGAACTGAATTCCTCAACAGTGTAATTATTGAAAACTGTGAAGAAAATGGTGTCTTACACCAACTTGCTGCCACAGGAACACCACAACAAAATGGTGTAGTTGAAAGAAGAAACAGAACACTCAAAGAAGCTGGGAGGACTATGATCTGTGAAGCTAAACTACATGAAAGATATTGGGCAGAAGCAGTTAACACAGCTTGTTACACTCAGAACAGAGCTCTCATGAACAAGAGACATGAGAAGACTCCTTATGAAATTTGGAATGGAAGAAAACCAAATGTTTCATACTTACATGATTTTGGAAGCAAATGTTTCATACACAATAATGGAAAAGATCAACTTCACGTTTTTCAACCCAAAGCTGATGAAGGAATTTTCCTAGGTTATTCAAGTGTCAGCAAAGCCTTTAGAGTACTAAATAAAAGGACACTCAAGCATGAGGAATCAATACACGTAGTATTTGATGAACCAACCTTCCCCGGTGAAACAACCGAAGACGTACTAGAACCGCTTTCTCGCCTCTCGGTTACCGGTCACGCGAGAACCGCTTTCGCTTGACGTTGGAAGACTACAAATTTCGAATGTTCGATCAAGATCGGCCTCAGTTTCCAATTGCTCAACAACTTGAACAACTTCATTCAGATTCAGTTGAACAAGTTCAAGAACCAATTTTTGAAGAATCAGTTGAACAAGTTCAAGAAGAATCAGTTGAACAAAATGCAAATCAGTTGATACAAACTCACACACATCAATGGATGAGAGATCACCCTGAAGAACAAGTTATTGGTGATACTCAAGCTGGAGTTCGAACAAGACATCAACTAGATGCAATGATTGCATGCTGTCTATCTCAGTCAGAACCTAAAGAAATTGAAGAAGCCTTGAAAGATCCAGATTGGATATTAGCTATGCAAGAAGAACTCAATGAATTCGAGAGAAATCAAGTATGGGAATTGGTAAATAAACCAGTTCATGTCAATGTTATTGGAACCAAATGGGTTTTCAAAAATAAACTTGATAAAGATGGGAACATCATCAGAAACAAAGCCAGACTTGTAGCCAAAGGATACTCTCAAGCAGAAGGGATAGATTTTGATCAAACTTATGCACCAGTTGCAAGACTAGAAGCAATCAGACTATTTCTTGCTTTTGCAGCTCACAAGAAATTCAAAGTTTATCAGATGGATGTCAAAAGTGCATTTCTAAATGGAATTCTTGAAGAAGAAGTATATGTTCAACAACCACCCGGATTTGAAATCAAAGATCAAGCAGATAAAGTTTTCAGACTAAGGAAAGCTCTTTATGGACTTAAACAAGCACCGAGAGCTTGGTACGAAACTCTATCTCAGTTTCTAGTGGATAATGGATTTATCAAAGGAACAATCGACAAAACCTTATTCAGGATGAAGGATGGGGAAGATACTCTACTTGTTCAAATTTATGTTGATGATATCATTTTTGGATCAGAAAATGAACAGTTATGTGAGAAATTTGCAAGTTTGATGAAAAGCAAATTTCAGATGAGTATGATGGGAGAATTAAATTACTTCTTAGGATTGCAAGTTAAACAATTAACTGATGGAATTTTCATTCACCAAACCAAATATACAAGGGAACTTATCAAAAAGTTTGGTATGGAGAAATCTACTGGAATTTCTACAGCAATGGGGACCAACATCAGATTAGATGAAGACAAAGAAGGTAAAGATGTTGATCAAACACTCTACGTAAGGATGATTGGAAGCTTACTCTATCTTACAAAGAAAGTAGGCCGGACATATCTTTTACCGTCGGTGTATGTGCAAGATTTCGTCAAGACCAAATGAAAGTCATCTCACAGTTGTGAAAAGAACTTTGAAATATCTGAAAGACACAGATGGTGTTGGAATTTGTTATTCAAAAGAAGGAGAATTCAAACTGATTTCTTATTCAGATTCAGACTATGCTTTGGATGCAAAGTGGACGAGAAAAAGCACATCGTGCACATGTCGCTTATTGGGAAATAGACTTGTGTCATGGTTTAGCAAGAAGCAAAACTCTATTTCAACTTCAATGCCTAAAGCCGAGTATATAGCAAACTTGGAAGTTGTTGTGCTCAAGTTTTATGGATCGACAAAGAATTAAGAGACTATGGGATAGAAGAAGGAACAATTCCCATAATTTGTGATAACACAAGTGCAATTGCAATTACTGATAATCCAGTTTTACACTCAAGGACGAAGCACATTGATGTCCGTCACCACTTCATAAGAGATCATGTAGAGAAGAAGGATATAACAGTTCTTTATGTACCTACTGAAGATCAGTTGGCAGATATCTTTAGAAAACCATTGGACAAAGAAAGATTTTCCAAATTAAGAACTGAGTTGGGAATAATCAAAGTCAGTTAAGCCAGAGATTCGTCAAGGGGATTAATCTTTGTTATGTTGGGTGGGCTCACTTAACAGATTAGTCATTGACATCAACAATCTCAAACTGACAAGCTGAAGAATTTGATAAAACTGAATAATTTGATGGAACTGAATTACCTCTAGAACTGAACTCGCATCGCCATTCCAAATCAAATTTAGTCAAAGGTTGATAAGATAGAATCAACAGCGGTTATATCGCATTAAATTACCACAGTTCTTTTTGTCATAATTTCGTGTGTAGACCCCACGATTGTCAGAACAGTACACGTATCGGTTATCTAAACCATCATGGAATTTGAAAAGTTGTACCACTCAAACCGCCAGTATATCCTACCTATTTATTCAACCTCCGTTCACACAATTCTCTATCAAAATTCAAAATTATTTTCAGAAAGCAAAATAGACTTTTTACAACCTTCTCTTTCAAAAATCAAACTTGTGTGTTCACACTCAGATATGGCCACTTCAGATGATTCGAAAGACAAACGATTGATCACAGAGCTTTGGATGAACTAACACTCGAAATGTATGAAGGTATGTGTCAAAACACCTTGTTAGCCAGCTGTGTACGAGATAAAATCAAAAAACAACCAGGATTGAACAACGTTCTCGAAGTTCGTTTCAAAGAAAGACGAGATGTGGAAGGCATTTTGCAATTTTGGCAAAACATGCGATTAGTCAGAGACTCCTTGATAACTACTGTTTGTGGAGATCGCATTGTACTCAATGAAAGAGTATTGAGATCACTTTTTGGCTTTGCAAATACAACAGCAACTTCAACAGAGTTAACCACCCTACCATTGAAGAAAGAAGCTTTTCTCGCAATGATTACTTTGTCTACAGAACAAATCGTACCTGGTATTCATGTCGACAAAATCAAACCGGAATTTGGAAATCTCAGCAGATGGCTCAGCAAACACGTCATTGGAAAATCCAAAGGGATTAACATACTTTTAGAAGAAAATATCTTGCTGATGAACATAATCTGGGATAATGTAGAATTTAATTGGGAAGGTTATATAGTCAATCAATTCAAGAAGCAACACTTAGCTGAATTAGACAGTGTGAAAAGAGCTCAAGCTGAAGGACAAGTAACTGATGGCAGATTCCGACTGAAGAAGACTCTTAGTGGAATCATTCAGTTTTACTTAGAAAGAATTAAGGAAGGGAAGCAGGCAAGGCCAACTGCAACATCGAAAGGAATCGCAGAAACAACTTCCCAACCTGAAGCGAAAGTCGTACAAGCTGTGTCTCGGCGGGAAGCCGAACACAAAGGGACTAAGTGAAAAGCCGAATCCACGAAGGAAGATCGCTGCAAGATGTTTGTACCACCGAAATCTCAAGTGACAAAGCACCAACGAGGGGAACAACAACATCAACCGACAACTAACGATACTCAAGAGAAAGTCACCGCCGACCATACTTCTCGTATACAACAAAGAATCGCTTCAACAATCGACCGCCTTCGAAGCCGACAAAATCATTAAGTTGATGAAATTAAAACTTCAACCAGAAGGGTCTCGAGATGTCAGTTTATAGACTGAAGAGAAATTACTCTTAGAGAAACTGGAAGTTAGAGATCTTTACTCTCTGTTTCCTATTACGAATTTCTTGACAACTGTTTCAAAAGATTTACCGAACTAGCAAAAAGAAGAGAATCAGGCACATCATCCAAAGACAGCTCAAAGAAAAAGGATGATGATGACCATGATAAGTCAAGAAAAGAAGCTGATGATACTACAGTTTTGCAAACAGTCACTCAACCTCAACCTCTTACAACGCAAACTGTACCACAGCAAGAAGGATTGCCAGTTGGAAATCGTACAGGCCGACAATCGGCAAGCAGCTGATGAAAACAGACAACTGGTGGTTATTACTGATAATACTCAGGATAAGGATCAAATAGAAGCTACATATGATCCTTCTGATTTTCTATTTAAGGATGAATTGGCCAGAGTTCATGAAAATTTTAAAATTGTACTCAGTCAAAGAGATACACGTAATGGCCTTTTATCAAGCATCTCTCGGATATCTTGATTATAGAACTAGAACCGATGTTTCGGCTTCATGCAAGACTAGAGATGATTCACAAATCAAGCTCAAGTTCTCGCTTCGAGATTGTGTTACTCAAACAACAACTCGAAAATTCAACCGCAAAGTAGATAGAGAAACTCATGCTCGTGCTCATTGGCATATGAATCAAGATATCTACGGGTTAGAAACTCACTTAAAGAAGTACCGCTTCTCGGCGACGCATTTCGTAAGATCAAAAAGCAACCCATGCCCTGGTAGATCAGTTATATGATGCCAAAAAGGGGGAAGCTGAAGAAGAAAAGCTGAAATTACTTAGAGAAATGAAGCGACTTGAAGAAGAATTACAAAGATACAGATCAGATCCTAAATTTTTGAAGAAAGAGTTAAGCTGAAGAAGAAAAGCTGAAATTACTTAGAGAAATGAAGCGACTTGAAGAAGAATTACAAAGATACAGATCAGATCCTAAATTTTTTAAGAAAGAGTTAACTGATGATCAACTTATTGAAAAATACAATCAACCTAGAGACAGAAGAGTTACTCTTACAAAGGATCTGTGGACACAGTTTAACAAAGATTACAATCCTATTAAAGCCAAGTACAGGGACAGGACAACTGAAGAATCCCTGACTACTTTTTATCTGATTTGTTCTCAAAGCAAAAAATGGCACAATATAAGAAGAATCAAAGGATTGATGATAAACTGAAGATTAAAGACAAGACTGAACAAATGAAAGCCGATCTAGTAGAATTTGAAAATTACTACTTGAAAGACTCAAGCTTACCCAAGCTAATTCAATGGAAAAGATGGAAAGAAAGTAGTCAAGTTGACTACAACAAGACCTTTTCAAAAGAAGACTCCAAGCTTGAAGAAGATTTTCGCTTGTATGACAAAGCAAAAAGATATGACTCAGTCTTGCAAAAAGCTAAGAAGAAGCCTAGTCTTTAATCACAATTATTTGAACAAATTGTACTTATCCAGTTTTTGCTCATTCTAATGAAAACCAGTTTTCCAGTTTTACATTGTTTTACATTGTTTTGATCTTTAAGCTTTTCTTTTAGGGAGAGTTTTGGCATCATCAAAAAGGGGGAAATTGTTGGAAATAAAATTTATGTTTTGATGATAATTCATCTTATTTGTTAAAATATTATCTTAACCCCATTGATGAAGTGCTGAAGCCAGCTATTATAGTGGAAAGCTAAAAGATGTCTAGAACTGAATGTATAAGTTTTACTAGAGTCTGATATTTTTATAGGTTACATCAGACAAGCACGGTAATTGTTAGTGTGTCGTAAAACTGAAAACTGGAAATCATCAAGACAAGCAAACTGACTCAGAATACACCTACATGGAACTGAAGAAGGTAAGTTCGCTGAGAGTTACGGACTCGGTTGGCTTATCTATAAGATTGAAGACCGAAGGGACACATACTAGTTATTGAAGAATGAAGAACTGAGGGTTCAAACTCGCTATGAAGATTATAAGTCGAGACTTGTAAAGTTAGACTTCGTGCAAGATTGTGGTGACCCGAACCGACTTTATAGATCTTGTATGAAGACCTAAGAATCATAAGGACAATGAATTCTTAGATGATAATGAATCATGGTGTACTCGATTAAGTCAATAATAATCGATGAAAACCGA
This sequence comes from Gentiana straminea, assembly GCA_036785695.1. NCBI lineage: Eukaryota > Viridiplantae > Streptophyta > Magnoliopsida > Gentianales > Gentianaceae > Gentiana > Gentiana straminea. Next base: position 2,396,689 of record JAVUPR010000224.1, on the reverse strand, counting down.
GTACTGATATTTGAAGAAGAGTAAAATCTCAGTTAATGCTCCAAGTCAGTCATGAAACTGACAAAAGAAAAACTCAGTATAAACTGATAAGGAAACTCAGTTTTATGAGTCAGCCATCCAACAAACTGATCGTACAGTCGAACATTATAAAGAAAGCAATTTCATTGGATGAGTTACTGACACAGCAGAACGGTCAGAAAATATAGCCGTTGCAAGATAGACGTTGATACAATTCAAATTGAAGCCAGTTGAATGTTGGACTTCACACTATAAATAGAAGACTTTGCACAAACAACATAGATATAGAACAGAGCATATACAAGAATTAACAAGCAATTTTGTGCATCAGTCTATCGAATTGTTATCATCTCTGAACTATAACAAGATCACATCTAGTAATTCTTCAAGTGTTCAAGCTACAAGAATTTTTCAAGGATTAAACACTTTGAAGAACCACAAACAATAATCAACTTATTGATTCTCAGCCCAACCTTGATTCTACATCAAAGGTTTTAGACTGTGAAGCAAACCGGGAAGGTTTCGCCAAGGACAGTTGTGACAAGCAGCCGGGTAGACTGTGCTTGTGGTGGAAGCTGGTGAAGAGGTAATCCTACCCTCTAAGGACCAGTGGTTCAAGCATTTGAAGAGCAAAGAATTCTACATGTTCTACAACTGTTTAGATAGTGAAGCTAGGGATTAGCCAAGGACTATTGTTTAGGACTTTTTGTAACAATCCACCTCAAGAAGTTCTAGTGGAATTTTCCTCCGCACCATAGGGGAAGAGAGGACGTACAGGATTACACCACCTGGAACCTCTATAATTCTCATCTTATTTACTTTACGCACTTATTTATTTATTCAGCATTTACTTACGATTGTGATACTTGATTGTTATACATCTCACAATCACAACCGACATTCACCGAATTCGCTTCACAACACTCGCTTTCATGATAGAATAACAAGATCAAGAAGAAGGCTAAAAACATATCCGCTGCCGGTTGACTCAGTTTCAGCTTAAGTCAGTTTGACTTTATCTCAGCTTTGTCAGCTTAACTCCACACAAGTTTTTAACTGAATCATAATTTGTTTTAAATCCAGTTTTAGGGACAAGTTTATTCACCCCCCCTAAACTTGTGTTACCCTTTCCAAGGGACCAACAGGTTAGGTAGGAAACCTCTCGTTGAATATCGCATACTAATACGCATTTTTATCTTAACCAATAAGAAGGATGGGATACGACCAAAAACTTGTTCTCTTGAATTCGACCGAATCGATTTTAAGAATATAGTCCACTTCTCTGATTCAGAGAAGCTTGGCTCGTCAATTCCTGACTTCAGATAACACACTCATGTTGTTTCCAACTTTTGTAGTGTTATCTTTTATTAGTACTAACGTCTACTACTTTACCAATATTGATTCTCCAGTCTACAAAAGACTCATCAATATTATGGTCAAGCCCACACATTTCAAACATGTGACTTTTAATGAGCTAGAGGTTTGCTTTAATCCTCCAATGGTTATAAGCACTGGCAGTCAATCTGCCATTGGATTTAAGCTAAAACCCTTCTGTTCCGAATGAATTCGAGCTCCTTTGTATGGCAAGAAAGTTTCAGGGCATCACCCCTGGTTATCTTTCTGCTTTCCAGGGAGTCAGGAAAGGCTGAGTGGTGAGAGAGTTTCAGGGCATCACCCCTTTTAAACTGTCTACTTCTCAGGGAATTTCCCCTAGACCACTTGGCTTTGCCTTGAAAGATAAACCTTCCATTCATTCTCATCATGTAGATCCAATTACTCCCACTGGGCCTGAGACACTCAGGTGGTTCTACAAGATCGTTAACAGAACTGGAGTACCAAAACTCCCTATACAAGTTTATGGCTTTAAACCAACCTCCTATTGTCAGAATCCTATACAGTCTTCCCTAGAAGACCAGAGGTGATCAATCACCCCCGGTAGACTGCAAAGTCTGCATGATCATAGGGGGTCAACGGTTAAACCATACTCCCACTGCATTTGGGTGGATTGATATTCAGATCTAGTTCAGTAGTATTAATCAGCGTAATCCCCAACAACCAATGTTGGATGTGGTCTGATTAAATCAGATATAACTCCTTGAGTAACTGTACTTCAAGGTCTAAGGTTGTTATCTAAACATTCTTTTATAAAGGATGTAACAGTGTAACCGTCACTATCCGATCTTAAGAATCTCATAACCAACCATTACTCATTGCATTGAGATATTTCAAGAACAGTCACCATCTTAACGTGTATGTAAAATCTCCAGTCCTACCTTCAAGCACTAGTCCTAAATGCCTCTATTTACGGAAGTGGCGTAAATGCACTTTACTCTTTATCCATAAATTAATAAGCATCTTCTAGGTAGACTTCTCGGTATTACATAATAATGTAAACCGTTATTTTACAACCAATATCTTAATTGAGTTAAGCAGTGTATTGTAGCATATCAATAACTATACAAGACAATCTATGGTTTATCCTTTTAGTGAAATCAATCCACTCGGAGGTAGGCTAAGCATCGGTGACAAAACCATGCCATAGCTTATATCTGAGCATTGAATACTCGATTCTCTGGTAATATTAGAGATTCCTCCAAATATTTAGATAAACTAATCCGCATTCCGAGTAGTCATTAGACAAAATGTCTATTACTCAAAAGCTCTCACTAGCTTGTATCCTTCATAAGACCCCGAAGGTAAATATGAACAAGCTATGATACTTCTTTAGCTCTATTAACCTTTCCTAATTGAAATGTTACTTAGTAATTTTTCCTTTGAGATAGTGTTCTTAGACTGGGAGATAGGAATCACCCTTAGCCAGTCTTCAAATCTTATCTTTAGGATATATGCACTAATTAATAGATGTTGAAGAATCGTTTATCTAAATACGGAAACCCTTTGTCTTAATAGCTTATGATGTGTACATATACGTTTTCAGCATTACTTAGTGGTTTTGATTTTATCATACAAAAGTCCGAGTCTCAGAATCGTATACAAATGTCATATTCACTTTCTTTGAGGCAACCATATTATCGATGAGAAAGTGAATCTATTTGTTCCAACGAATCTGAAAAAAAGACATTTTATTTCTTTGATATTCAAGGATTAAAATCCGAAATTTATTTCCTTATATCACTCCCACTATCTTAGCTGAAATAACTGCCCGTTGTCTACTCTTCATCATGAATGCCCCGCTACCTTGTTCTTACAAAAGAACTTTAGCTTCTGAGTCAAATTACTCGGTTAAGAAAGTCTCTAAGGATTCATAGGTTGGTGATCCGTAATCACTTTCCTTATCCTATACTTTCTTTTATTAATATTTCAGTTTAGCCTCTAACTTATTTAGTTTAGATGACTTACACTTGTAGACATTTACCTTCCGATTCTTGGCTTTCTCTAAAGGAAATGGCCTTGAACTAGCACTTCATTTGATTAGACACTAATCGTGGACCGTTGGATGTCTAGTGAGATTGATACCAAATCATTCTCGTTATCTTTGAACTCATTTTGTTTTGTCTCTCGCTCAGCACGAGTGACAGCAGTGACATACTTATCAATGTCACATAAGTTTGTAGACTCAAGAGGAATATCCTCTTCCGAAAAAATTAATTTGCATTCTCGATTTATGAGTTCAACGTTCTTGTTACTTTTCCACTTTTACGAAGTTGTAACTAGTCAATTTATCATATTTAGCAGTTTAGATACCATGAGATAATATGCAGTTGTAAAAATAAATCATGACAGAAATGTAAATCAAATCATACACTACAACAAATAATGATTTTAGGAATTATAAACGTGATGTCATGCAAGCAGTTTATCCTACCATTCCAAGGATTTAATCTCACACCTCAGTGTCGTTGACGGGTAGGTAAAAGAGGTGACGATTAAATTGAGATAATCTCTCTCAACAATTAACTGAGAATCAGGCATCCCGATTTAATTGTTGATTACCTTCCCTTTTCCGCCAAAATATTTCCAAAAATACCCTTTAGAGTGTGACCTACTGTTTCAGATTTTTAAGTAGACCCCGAGTATGCCGCCGAAGGGTAGGTAAGTGACCCGACGAGTACTCAAAATCCTATACTTTCGGAAACCAAGCCTTGAATTTTGATAGCGGTGAAGGCCATCCGAAGAGGACCGAAATCAAAACGGCACGAGGCGTCACCATTCTCTCACGGTGCTTGTGTTAACAGCAGAGACCGAGGGGTCGGCTGTCATCTTCCCCGCTCCCACTTGTTATATTGAAAATTAGGTAGTCTCATTAGGATTTTCAGAATTTTTTAATCATCCGAAAAAAAATAAATCATGAATATTTATATTAATCTTCCCACTAGTTCATCGGTTCCAAATACTGTCTAATTAGTGTCACTTATTCACGATTTTCCAATTTTATGGATTTATTAAAATTCCTCGTGTAGACGCTACACAATTAAAATTCACCAAGAATTTTATAATCCCAATACTTTAGGACTTTATGGATTTTCTAATAATTCAAAAAACAATAAAAAATAATACCGTCTAACTAGTGACACTATATTCATGATTTTCCAATTTTTCGAATATTTAGAAATTTCTTGTGTAGACACTACACAACTAAAATCCACAAAAGAATTTTAAAGTCCTAATTAGTCATGATAAGTTTAGGATCGTATAGAATTTTATCTCAATAATTTGAAAACAATAAATCTTGAAAAGCAATTACCAACTTATCAGTAATAAAACCCTGGCTGAGCTTTAACCGAGTTCACCGAAGGGTGTCGGGATTGGCTAAGCCGACCTGTCCTCTTCGTTGGTTCATATACGACGCTAACGTCGCACGTGTGCATGTGCTGGGTTGAAAATCGGGATAAGGTTGCCCCATTGAGCCTCAGCTCGTCGGCTAGCTTGACCTTGCCGGACCCCGTGGCTAACCCCGCACTTGGACGGACAAGTCGAGTCGGGCCGAAGCCCTGTTGATCGCCCGAACCAATTTTCGCACCTTTTTCTCAGTTGATGTGTCCAACTTTTTCGGATTTTCCAATTTTTCAATTATTAAAATTCTTTTATGTAGTCACTACATAATTAAAATCTACGAATGATTTTTACATTCCAAAATTAAATTTACCGAGTAAATTTTATTTTATCATTTAATTTATTATTAATCTAAATTAATTATCGTTCTCATACATGTCTAATTAATGTCAATGAAATTCATGGCATGGTTATTTCACATAAATTATCGAACATGAAAATAAATACATAAAATAAACCACTGAGATGGACCGTTGGTACCCCCGTATCTAATCTATTCAATAGAAAACTCCTAAACCCAATCTTGTGGGTTTACTAATTTCTAATTAATAGAGAACATAAGCTGAAACTATATTAATTAGCTGATCTAAATCTTCCCAAAATTCCACATAGCCGAACTGGTCTTGTGCATTATGCCATCATCCCCATACCAGCAGCACGCAAGTTTGAATCCCCTTTGCTGCAAGAATAGATATATTTTTTTGATGTCGATGATGTCATCATACGAATTCAACATCATTAAATTTCCAGCTGGTACATGCGTACATAGGGATGGCAATTTCGATCCAACCCGGTGGATATCCATCCGACCCAACCCGTTAGGGTAGGGTATTTTTAAGGGTAGGGTATGGTATGGGTTTTATTTTTCAAAATCCGCCGAGGGTAGGGTAGGGTATGGATATCTATTCTATACCCGTCATAATACCCACCCGACCCATCATATACTATATTGTTTATAATGTATTATATATTAAAATTAATATTCTGTATAGAAAAAAAAAACGTCACGCATATTTAAAAAGGAAAAAAGAACAAGTCACATTGTCACTAATAAAAAGAAACTAAGTAAATATTAATTAAATTAATAATCATGCATCGATCATTGGTAGTATTCTACAAATATTGGAAGTTATTGTTGTGACTTTTCTTCCGAGTTGACTAATTCTTATTGCATTTACCGGCAACCTTGTATTCCATCATAGCAACAAAAATGTTAGAAAATTAGAATTGTTCTTATATCTTGTTTTTTGGTTGATTTCTCTAATTAGTTCTTCAACTCTAATACATTTTTTGGTTTTATAGCTATGTGTTTTTAATACTTTTTTTCTTGTTAAGCTTTATGTGTTGTTACATTAGTGATAACTTCTACGTATCTTACCTACCCGATGCATATCGTATGTTGACTATTTTTGAAGATGAAAATAGTGATATACATGAAGTTGATGATTAAATAGAGTGGTCTCTCTTCTTTTTTTTTTTTTTTTTTTTTTTTTGTTGCTAGAACGGATATATAATAGATTGAATAATAAGTGTTTGATTTAATGTTGGTTTTAAAAAAAATATGTTTTGACATGATATTGATCTAATATCTTTTTTTTTTTTTTTTGTGTGACTACTTTTTATTATTAATAGTAATATGCTTGAGTCATATATTTATTTCAATGGTAACTAACTTAGTTGGACAATTATTTTTACATTAAAAATTATCACTTGGAGTTGTCGATCGACCTATGTCATTTGTTTCGATTTGTGTGTTGGCTTTCTTTATTATATGTAGTTGTGATACTTAATTGAGAATAAAATTAAATATCCATGGATATCCACATACTCGTGGATATCCGTATGGGGAGGGTATGGGTTTGAAGTTTTCTACCCGCATGTAATGGGTAGGGTATGGGTAAAGAAATTTTTTGATGGATAGGGTATGGATATAGCCAAACCCGTACCCATTGCCATCCCTAGGCGTACAACAACAGTAGCAGCGGGAAAAAGAATAAAAAAAAAACTATTCTCACCCAATTAATTTTGATGTACAAAATTTTAAGAAAAATAAATATAACAAATTACATAATTTCTTATATCCGAAAAAACGGGTTTACAGCAGATCTAACGCTAAACAGGTACCAAACCCAATCCATCTCGTCAACCAAATCATTCAACCACGCATATATAAAATAAGCATATGAAAGATGCAATATTTATTAAATTACACTCCTTATTAATTAATTATGCAATCAAAATCGCAAAATTGCTTTAACCTCGGCTCTACTACCACATGCTAGAAGTAGTAGCACCGATCGAGACACTCGATCTTAGCACAGCGGAAGCTTGTGCGTTTTTCGATATGAGACATAATTAATTAATCCTACGAGAAGGTTGAAGATTTACCTTATCGGAGAGAGATGATAAAATCGACCAAGGGAGAAGCCACAATCTTCCGGATTGGATCTCCTAGCGACGACTGGTGGACGTCGATCCTCGGCGTAGAACCTCCTCAAATATACACAAAAAAAACCCTAGTTTTTCTTCTTTTAATGACTAGAACGATAAACTAATTTTTCTCTTCTTTTAGTTATAAGTGGCGCAAATTCTGATTGTCAACTGTGTTGGGAGGAACTCTCTTTATATAGGAAAATAACTAGTCAAGAGAGTTATCATTTTCACCCCACAAAAACCTATTCCCATAAGGAAAAGATATTTTTGCTACAAAAATAAGATATAATTTCCAAAAAATCAATCTCTTAATTTTTCCATTAATTATTCAACAAATAGATAATTAATTAATTAAACATGTGAGATAATCTAGGAAAATTTCTTCTCTTAATTATCCACAAAATAGGCGCCACCCTTGTCAAATTTTTAATAGAAAATGTCTTTTCTATTTTACATATTATTTACCAAATAAATAATATTGCATATTCATTAACTAGACCAACTATTTAATTTATTCTCGATGTTCCATAAAACGAGACAACACTCGTGTGTTAGGAGCCAAACCGGGGACCATGGACCTATAATCAGAAGCTACAATAAATTAAATAAAATATTCATCGAACAAAATATTTCTACTTAATTCATTAATTCCGGAATTACGCCATCATAAATCTGAAACTGAACTCTATCGATTATAGAAATAACTTATTCTGAAAACGTCGAGTCAAGTCGATAAGTGTCCATTGATATAATCATTTCATATAAACTAACTCTCCATAGACTATCCGTACTGAAGTAGGATTATTTCCGTAAACCTTGTTCCCTACATCTTATCCTTATTTATCATTAACCCACTAGTGATCAATTAGTTCATAACCAATACGAACACCCGGGATTGATCAGTTTCTAGGATCAACAAAGAAGGGGATTGTCTTTTTACTTCCCGCATGAAGGAATGAATTCCATATCTGTGAGACACACACTTCTCACTCATTCCAGAATAGTGCCAACGTGAAAGTGATTCGGACCGTGCCTCTTAGCTATCCTTAACGAACACATCAAACCCTATCCTGAAACAAATGGAGTCTGTAATCACTTCAGGATTAAGGTTAATCCATATATGATAATCTTGTGATTTAATAAGATTTCTCAATCACGGAATTATATGAGAAACTCATATTAAATCGGTCCAGTCCTATATGACTACATCATATATAAATGCCCCACTTAGACAACCAATGTCGACAGTCCGGATAAGACGGTCACACCATAAAGTGTTCTTGACGCATTAATGGTGGTTTAATCAATAGACCCCATACTTTGATTAAGTTCACCACGTACTAACATTTCAAGTGTATCACCATAAACTTAATCCTCGCGTGTGACACACACTAAGTTATATGGCTACGTGTGATACGACTTGGGGGTTTCAGTAGTGTATTACTTATAAGCAAGAAGCAAATAATAAGATGAGAATAAATCTTTCATTTATTAATTCTAAAAAAAATTACATAAATTGTCTTTCGGGCGCTACTTCCAACATCCACGACCAAAAATTGTGTGCTGCCATGGCTGAAGAAAGCAATGCACTCCAGGCCAATATCACATGGAGTTTGATTCATTTAAAACCCAATAAGAAGTCTATTGGAGGTAAATAGGCTTACAAGATCAAACTAAAAGCTGATGGCACAATTGAGCGCTATAAAGTGCTTCTTGTTGCAAAAGCCTACAGTCAAATCGAAGGAGTGGATTATCATGATACTTTTGCACCCGTTGCAATAATTGTCACCGTTTGAACTTTACACGGCGACCTCATGGAAGAAGTATTTATGTCCTTACTATCTGGATACAGATGAAAGGGGGTGACACATGTTTTTCGTCTTCCTAAATCACTTTATGGATTGAAACAAGCCTCGAAGCAATGGTTGCGTAAGCTTTCCAATTTTTTTGAAAAACACAGGTTTCATGCAATCACAAGCGGATTATTCACTTCTCGTCTGAATATGGGATGGTAATATCTTATCTTTCCTCGTATATCTTAATGACGTTGTACTTTCCGGAAATAATCTACAAGAAATTGAAGATATGAAGCTTTTCGTATCAAAACGATTCAAACTCAAGGATTTGGGACAATTACAATAATTTCTAGGCATTGAAGTTGCCCGTTCACAACATTTGATCACTTTATCGTAATGCAAATATGCATTAGAATTCTTGGAGGATGCAGGACTGTTGGGTGCGAAACCTTCCTGCTTTCCGATTGATCAAAATGTTGTCTTGACACAAGATGGTGGAGAATTAGTAGCTGATCCATCAGTTACGAAAGGTTGGTGGGACGTCTCATTCATTTGACACTTACCCGTCCGGACCTAGCGTATGCCGTGAATGTGTTGAGCCAATTCATGGATAAGCCTCGAGAGGCCCATTTACAAGTAGCTCACAAGGTGCTGAGATACATTAAATGTGCCCCGGGATAAAGTATTCTCTTACCTTCAACATGTACACTGCAACTTAATGCATGCTTTTTGCGATGTTGATTGGGCATGATGCAAGGATACACGGAGATCCGTTACTCGATATTGTATACTGCTTGGTGAAGCTCCAATTTCGTGGCGAACAAAGAATCAGTCAACTGTCTCACGGGCTAGTGCGGAAGCCGAATATCGGGCTATGGCCTCAACTTGTTGTGAACTTACTTGGATTCGAAATATTCTCAACGACCTGCAGGTGAAACATCTTGGCCTAGCATGCATGTTTTGTGACAGTAAAGCTGCCTTGCACATAGCTTCGAATCCGGTATTTCATAAATGAACCAAGCATATCGAGATTGATTGTCATTTAACATGACAAAAAAGTTCAAGAAGGGATGATTCAAACACAACGTGTTCGAACCGAAAATCATCCGGCAGATATATTCACCAAGCCTCTCAGTCGGGACAATTTGAACGTCTAATTACTAAGTTGGGTGTCGTCAATATCCATTCACATAAGGGGGGAGTGTTAAATATAATAACGGAAATCATCTCGCAAATACGATAGAGCTATCTATTTGATTTAACATAAAGCTTTATCTTGTAGACTTAGTTTCAAATGTACTGTTTCTTTTCAAATGTAACTGGCTTTATCAATTTACCCTGCTTTTATGTGTAAGTGGATGTATGCCGGATAATACATGAAATAAGAAGATATTTCTTTTATTTCTTATCATGATATCAGAGCACGGTTATTAAAATAGATCCTTAAAGGCGACACTCATGGTTGTCAAACAATCAACTAACACGTTATTAATAGATCCTTTATCATATGTTAATAAGGCCTGTTCATTAGCTTTATAGCATGAAAATCAAGCAGAACAAAAGGCCACAGTCAAGAATATTGCTGTAAGAAAAAGGCTCTAGATCTAAAGAGAACATTACCACAGACACAAAGCGTGACCTAAAGGCGCAATACAAATACTCTTTTTAAAGAAGAGGAGTGCAAACAATTATTGGTATTAGAATCAATCGCTTACCGTTGTATTAAAATCAATTGATATTAGTAAATGTGCTACTATATTTCCTTATATCACGCCCGCTCAAATGTGGGCCTATAAGAAGGGAGAGATGCCCAACACTTGACTTTTTTTTGTTTAGGAAGTGTGGGCCTATAAGAAGAGAGTGGGGCCCAACACTTGGTTTTTTTCTTTTTGTTTTTAATGTGCTGGAAGCAAGGCTTGAACTTGGGATCTCCTGTTGCGATACCATACTAGGATCAAGTGCTTACCGTTGCACTAAAACCAATTGGTATTAGAAAATGTGCTACTATATTTCCTTATATCAATTGGATCTAATAATATTGTGACGCCCCTGTCCCGGATACCGAGTCCTTATCTGGAAAAGAACACCCGGCATGCATACAATTAAAATTTAACCTAATTATATACGTAAGCCTTACGTAAGCAAACATTAAAGAAAAAGGCGTAAGACAAAATGACAGACTCTGGCAACTGAAGCAACTAATAGAAGATCGAAAGCGGCACAAGGTGCATCTATTACATCTTCGTAAGCCTTTACTATAACTATCAAATGCATTTAACCTATTACAATATGATATCCACAAACTCAACTCATATATATCTTTACAATGGATAAGAGAGTCCATACCCAATTACAATGGTATAAAGTGCAACAAACATCATCTGCATCATCTCCGGGTTACTCCTCAGTGCAATAGAAACAATCTACAATATACCACCTTCTCAGGGTGGGGAACATTAAAGAAAGGGCAAGTACATATGTACTTAGTAAAGGGTAGAAGCATCAGGTACAATAAGTAGCATACATATACTTAACAAGAATACTTTCTAAAATCACTACCACATAGGCTGTATCAGTAGAGCTCACTCACCTTCTGCTAGCTCCATAGTACATCCTTGCACAAGTAAGGTTTGTTACATAAATATAAAAGGACACTAAACATGGTGAGACTTCACCACAACAGGGTAAGAACCTCTCAAGGGGCACGGACGTAGGTCTCCATGTGGGAATTACACAAGTCCCTTGACATAGCCTCAAGCGGTGGTATAATCGTCCTCATGCTTCTATAAGTAAACGTGTCTTACCAATGATAATAACGTTTTAGATTTTAGATACAACACATGTGTTATTTACGATTTTAATCTAACCACCTAATTCATTCACATAAAATGCTTCCTAAGGACTTCTAGTCCTAGAAACCTAACTACACTACCTAGCACATTGTAAAAGGATCATTGACTACTAAGTCAATGTCCTACAAAGCCTAAAAACGCCTTCTGGTGCTCCTACCTTCTCCACGCAGAGGGTCTCAGTTGTGGTGCTGAGCCAAGGTTATAAGAAGTCATAGTTAGACATTGCCAATTAATATAGAATGCCCTCAAAGGCATACATACCATGTCACGGTGATTAACACATCAAAATGTCAAAACATGATTAACATTACTTTAAGAAAGTGGCCTATAATAATAGGGCCATAACATATCTCGAGTGGAACACAAACTATGGCAAAACAACACTTTTAAGTGATAGGCCCGTGCCTACGTAAACCTAGGCATACGCCTAGAACTACTAGAATTTTTTTGGAAAATCATGACCCATAGCCGGATCCCATGAAATTGGAATATCCATAGGCCTGCGCCCATGCGGTGGCCTATCACACCTATAACTTTCTGAACTCTCTGATTCGATATGTAGGCGCCCATGATGTTTGGTAGCAGTTTTCTGTGTTTTTTATTCATGTTCATTTTCAACCATTCCAACATCAAAATTGGTACATTTTAGGCACTAATAACAAATTTAACATGATATACAAAAAGAAAACCCGATTAAGAACACTCTCTTACCTTAATTGGGCAAGAAAATGATCCAGAAGCAACTCAATGATGATTCCTGCGATTCCTCAACTTCTACGCAAATTCTACATACCAAAAACACCACTCTACGACTACTAAAACATTAAAAATATTCTGAAACACCTAACCTCAAATTTCTACGAAGAACGATCAAGATTCCAAATGTTCGTCTAAACTGGAAACATACGTAATTGAAAACAGGTAGTGTGGAAACGTCCATTGCGATGAGACTATGATTTCCGTCTTCTATGGTCTACCCGAAATCCTGTAGGATTAGCCGTGTGATTGAAGATTTACTTCCTCCACTTACAGGCATCGTGCATTTCCTCGGGGTATTTTCTCATGAAACTGGCGACGTTATGAAATTAGTGAAATAATGGGATTATTTTCCTTAAATACTTATTATTAAAATATTTTTAATAATAAATCCGTTTATTTCTCTAGGAGGTGCTTGAGCTCTTGAAATCTGCAAACCTTATCATCTTATAACTATCATGTCACCTCTGTCGGCGTGTGATAGCTCCACTGAACCAAGACTAGCTCATCTTCCGTTCTTGACTTCCATCATCTTCCGTTCTTGGGTGTGACTGATTCTTTCACGTAGGTCAAGTTCTCTTCAACCATTTCATGGCCAATGCTTGCTTCCACATCATTGTCGGTTAAGCATCTACTTAACATTGACACATGTGAAAGACATTCTGCACTCGGGAAATAGATCCTGGTAACTTCAAATAGATAAGCTAAAGGTGCAACTTTAGCCAAGACCACGTAAGGACCTTCATATCTTTGGAGTAATTTGTATGTCCACACAAACTGTCTTACTCTTCCTATTGGAGACGCCTTTAGATACACTTTATCTTCACTTTCAGACTCGAACGGTTTCCTTCGTACGTCTGCCCAACTTTTTGCCTGTCTTGAGCCATCTGGAATTTGCAAAAAACCACTTTAATCCTATATGTTGGTCCGTAATACAAGGCTTGTAAGAGTTCAGAGGGGTGTGATTGGACTCTTTTCGATTTTGGAGTTTCTTACTTAATGAGAGTATGATTAGTAAGAATAGACTAGTAGCAGCTCGTTTAGTTTTACTGGTCTTATTATCTTCAAAAGGTAAGTGCATCAGAATAATGATATAGTTCAAAATAAGCCTTGGGCTTGGTTTTTAGTGTTGAGTAGTGTGATGTAGAATAAGCAAGTACTAAAAGTATAGAAGTCAGTAAGTGTTATCAACCTTCGGAGTGGTGTAATCTCCTATGTGACCGCTTCTCCCGTGACTTGAGAGGTATCACTATCGTACTCTAGACTAATACAACAGGTAATTGTTCTTGACAGCCGGAGATGCTTAACACTCTAAATAGACAATCTTCGACACCCCACAGATGCCTCACACCACGTAGATGCTTCAATGGTCTATTTGCATGTAGCTTGTCTAAAGAAAATCCTTTCTCCAATAGCTCATTTGTCCTCTTCGTTGTTCCTTCACACCCCGCAGATGCTTCAACAGGTTCGCTGCTTTCTTGAGAACTTGTTTGCTGAATAGAGTGAGACCTGTATAAAAATAATGATACAAGGGTGAAATCTTTTAGCTGGATCTGACTTTGAAGTTTCTGTTGCAGCTCTCTTGATCAAGTAGATCACTGGATGATTTCTTTTGAGCTCTGTTGTTGATCTGATTGATTTCTAGATCAGGATTGGTAAGCTTTTGAGATGAAGATCTTGTTCTTGACTGGGTTGAATCAGAGATAGCCTTTTTAATTTTCAACAACTTAACTCGCTGAATTATCTCATCTTGTTGTTGAGATTCATCTTTATATACCCTTTGCTGGGTAGGTGTAACGTTGAGAAAATAAGTGGCTCTGATTTAATGTTGAGTTGTCACTTAAAATTTTCAAATTTGCTCGTTCAGCTTTAATCTGTTGGAGCCTTTACTTGTTGGCTTCAAGAAGATAACGTTATAGAATCCAATGCTATTTCTCTACTTGTATGATTTTTTAACGTTAGATCAAACGTTGATAATATGGATGGCTACAAGCCTTTTAATTTATCGCTTCATATATCTTTTAGTCACTTGAGAGCATTTGTCGTCTCTGGTCTGATCCTTGACTTGTCAGGATCTTTAATGCTTTACTCGTATGCTTTTATTTTGCTTGTTGGTCTGCTCTACTTCTGAATATCCTGACTTGAGTAGTCTGCTAGATGAATGGATAAGATATACTGGTCTTCTGGTCGTATGGTCTTATTGTCTTCAAATCTTCAAGCCTAGACTAACTTAGATTTTTCAATTACAAGCAAAATATGACTAATCCTATACAATTCGCATGTCAGACTACTAAGCTGGCCTATACTTGGCGTCTAAACCAACTATTTTGGTATCATCAAAACTTCTAGTATATGGGAACCTGACAAATTCTGCCTTTTTTATGATGCCAAAACAAACAAGCAAAAATAGATAAATTAAATTCAAGCATAAGCAAACAAGTCAAAGAGATTTTGTCTTATGGAAAAAATATAGATATTTTATAAATATGAAAGGAGTTTGTTATAGATTTTCAAAATAAATAAGGTACAGATGGAATAAGGAAAAACAACGCAAAACACTAGTCTGGTCATCTTTTATGCTTCCTCCAGACTCTTGTCCATCTTTCCTTTATAAAGCTGACTCCTCAGCTTCAGATCTCCTAAAAAAATTTCCAACTTCCAATCTTTAAACTCAGATGTTTTCTTTCCCTTTGTCAGATCCTCCAGCAGGATCAACATCATCTTTTTCCTTCTTATCTTGCATCTTTTTGGCATTATCCAAAACGGAGCCCATGACGTTTTTGCCAGTCTGATTTGTTATGATGTTATTGAGAACCGAGGATAAGGAATTTACCATTTCGTGTATATTTTGAATCCGTACATTCCTCCTAAATACACTTGAATCAACATGTGCCTTCAATTGGCCATCCGGTCGATTGATCTTGAAGTATGATCATGTATGCTTCAGGATAAATCTGTGCCTATTTGAATTCATGCCAACACCTCTTGATATTTTCCGACCATGCATTGATCAATCATATGTAAGTAAATCAATATAGTAGCACATTGGAATTTCAAATTGATTTCCCAATCCAGGATCGACTTCGTTTAAACAATAAACATATAAGAGATGGGACGGTAATATTACCTTGGTTGATCTAAAAGATCGACGTTTTGACCATCCGGTAGGAGTAGATGTGCGTGAGCCGTCCACGTGTCCGGCCTCTACCAGTAATCCACACGAGCACCTCGTCGGAATTCTGCCAAGGATTGCTACTAGAAAAACTCGTCTGGTAGGTCGACATTCTCTCTCTCAAATCTCTCTCTAAGAAGCTCTCTTATTTTTCACAGGAAACTATTAGTGTCTTGGAATTGTGATGTACAAAAAAACTAGCCAAGTCTCCCTTTATATAGGTGACCTGCTCCCCTCTAGTCTCCCCAACTGATTGGGATTAGAAAGAAAACATTTTCCTAATAAAATAAGGAAAATCTATTTGACTGATTTATCTCATTAATATTTAATATCTTATATTAAAAATATTTCCAAGATATATATTGACAATATCTTATATTGAATATATCTTATTATATTACCATAAATCTATTTTCCCAAAATCAATTAATATCCAATATTGATATTATGGTAATCTCATTAATTATATTGCATAATCCAAGTGTATCTTTTTACACTAAAATCTGCGCCCCCTTTAGCCATTAATTGCTTTCGAATATTCTTTCATTAATATAATGCCATGATTAATTAATTTACAAAACATATGTATATCATATATACATATTTTGACATACATATCTAGTATATGTATATTTAATTAATCAACATGATTAATATCTTTTTTTATATTTTGTTTAAAATAAAATTTATGTTTTGATGATGATTCATCAGTTAATTATTTGTTGGTTTAACCCCATTGATTAAGTGTCATAACTAGTTGTTACAGTGCAAAGCAAAAAGATGTCCAGAAATCAATGTATAGGATTTATTAGAGTATGATAATTGTATAAGTAAATCAGACAAGCATTGTTATAGTTCTAGGGTCAGAACTGAGAAAACGAGAAACTGACTTGATGACTTTAAAAGAACTGAGTTTACAACTGAAGATAAATCAGTTTGGAAAACTGACTCAGAGCACACCGATAGAAACTGAAGAAGGTAAGTTCGCTGAGGGACACAGACTCGGTTGACTTATATATAAGCTGAAGAACTGAGGGACATAGACTCAGTGGAAGAAGATTGAAGAACTGAAGGTTCAAACTCAGTTATGAAGATTAAAAGCCGAGACTATAAAGTCAAAATTCAGGAAAGATTGTGATGGCCTGAACTGACTCTATGGATCTTGTATGAAGACCTAAGATACTGAAGGACAATGATATTTTAGCTGATTTATGAATTATGGTGTACTCTGATTAAGCTAATAATGATCAGATGACAAGTAGAGTACTGAGATTTTGAAGAAGAGTAAAAACTCAGTTAATGCTCTTAAGCCTTAAAACTGACCAAATCAATAAGACAAATTTTCATGATGAGGTCAAGAAAAACTGAAGAAAGATCTGACCATTGTAAAATAAGCAATTTTATTGGATACACAGAAATGTCAGAAAGGACACTGACATTTATCAGAATAAGCAGGACCACCACCGGATACAAGGATTCAAATTTAACCGTTCAAATTCATCTAGCCGTTAGAGAAACCACTATAAATAGATCACTTCTACATCATGAATAAGTGCGGAGTTCTAACAAATTATTTCATCAAGAGAGAATTTTCACGAAGGGAAAAGGGAATCAAATGAACTCCTGCTACTTTCTACATTGCAAGATCAAGAAAAATCATTCAAGTGTTCTTAAGCATTCATAGAAAGATCAAGACTCACACTTGAAGAAAAACAGAGCCTGAGCATATCTGATACATTCAGAAGATGAAGCTCAAATCACAAGTTGAATCATAGTTATTAATTCAAGTCTCAACTTTGATTTCATCAAAAGTTTTAGACCGTGAAACACCAAGAAGGTGTGAAGGACAATTGAGCTGCAGTCAGGAAGACTGTGATTGTGAAGAGCTGGTGAAGAGGCAATCCAACCTTTCAAGGACCAGTGGATCAAGCTTAGTTTAAACAGCAATCCCACCTTTTGAAGACTGAAGCTGGAAGATTGTGAAGCTAGGGATTACTGAAGGACAATTAGTGTTTAAATTTACTTTGTGTCTTGTAACTGTAAACCTCAAGAACATAGTGAATTTGGCCTCCTACATCACATGGGAAGAGAGGACTGACAGGTTTTCACCACCTGGAACTTCTATAATTTCTGTCTCATTTATTTATTCATTTCTCGCATTTATTTACTGCATCTAAGTTTATATTGCACCTGATCACAAGACTCAGCAAACATAAGAAACTAAGTCAGCACAACATTGCATTATTAACTAGACAAACTGATAACTCAAGTTTTATATAAAGGCTTAATTTAATCTGTTGCCGGTTAACTCAGTTAGGCATAAGTCAGTCTTGACTTATACTCAGCTAAGTTAGCTTAACTCCGCAAAAGTTTAAAGCTGAACTCTATCTGGTTTAAGATTCAGTTTTTGGGGTTTTTGGTGACAAGTTTATTCACCCCCCTTCCAACTTGTGTCAACCTTTCCAAGGGACCAACAATTGGTATCGGAGCTTCCTTTTGGAGGTGATCCAAAGTTGTTACTGCTTCGTGTGTTTATCTTGCATGCCAACAAATTTATTCATAATAAATAAATAACACCATATTAATTTACCACTATAACCTTTATAGTATGAGAAAAATTCTTTCCTTATTTGGTTATCAATCATAACCACATTTTAATCCGGCTTGATGTTCTTATGTGTGTGACCCGATAGGCTTCCGAATATGTTGGACGTAGACATAAGGCGTAATAAATTCCCTTCACATCTAACGATCACGGATAGCGTCTAGCAACACGTCCATGACCCGCAATAATCGGAAGAGTCAATACGTAATGACTACTACCTTTCATGTGCTCGGTTAACATGTAAATAGAATCATATCACTGTAATAATATCCATACGGTCGTACGTCGAGTGTCAAGCATTAACGACCGTATCATATAATCTGGATATCATGCTCTCTCGAAGTAACTTATTTACTTCCACTTTGCAAATATTCACGAGAGTAAGACATTCCTTATAAGAATGCCCTTTCGGATATTCACCTCTACTAGTAGGGTATGTGATTTCCAGAGGACCAAACATGCATACTCTGCCTGCTTTAGTATCACACCCAATCACTACCACATGATCCCCTTATGGCTAAGGGAAACCTCAATAGTATCAAAGCATGACAATCCACACCGTGATGCTATGTAGACTCTAGTCATAAGGATAATTACACAACCGTCACATAGTGTGACGCTTAACTGTGTGAGTGGGCAAGTTTAACGTACACATTCTCTAATACATGTCCACGTACAGTCCAAGTGTCTCTACACTTCGATAGACGAGATCTATCCCCGCCCTTAAAGATAGAAGACATCTAATACGTGCTAGCCTATTTTTACTATCAGTGCCATGTTTAATAGTATATAAGCCTAGAGACATTTATGTATCAAACTTATTAATTTGATTAGAGATCTCATCAACAATAATCGCCTATCATGGATTCTCTATCACAGTTTAAGACTAAAGACGTTATCATATAACAATTCATAATTGGTTCTTATAAAGAACAAATATATGACAACAGATAAGCCATTTATTATATATGTATAATCATAAAGAAATAGTAGAAATGATCTGACCCGGTCGGATCCGGTCCAACCCGATTGAGTTTAGGACACTATTTTAACATCATATAGTCCAAAGTAGTTTGTATGTTGTTGGCATAGGTTACAACCTCATCTCTTAATCCTGAAGGCTCGACTTTTGATTCAGAAATCTTGTTTGTCAGACTTTATAATGTTGTTACATCTAAATCATGTCTATACCGAACATGAGTGTGGATACAGTCAACATCATACCGTATATCCCTTGTGAGAATGACACTTGTTCCCCCTAAATTGGTTCTCTTTCTTCCTGATGGACTTCTAACCCTGGATCATTCTCTCCCATAATTTTAGTATATTCTATAGGTTCATTCTCTGGAGTATGTTCATTATTTGGTCCATCAGTCCTGCCCACAGCATTGCCTTCATGGCCATCATCACCATTATCATAATTATCATTGTTACATGGGATGGCAGGCTCTGGTCCTGAGGATTTCTCTGTTAATTCCCTCAGAATGTTGTACGTTACATTGATGAATCTCCAAGGATCAAATATGTCTAGGAATCTGGTCTCTGAGTGATTTTTCACTTCATCTCGTTTGAGGAGATCTCGTATCCGTGCTTCTTCTTCTCTCATTATATCTCTGTCCGTTTGGTCCTGGATTTTAGTTGGACTAACTTTGCATTTCATCTAATTGACTATTCTTATATTTTGAGCATACAAAGGGTCAGATGGATCTACATGATAGGGATCAACTCTAGGAAATTCTTGAGCGTAGTATGTATCAGATCTTAGCTCTCTGAGCCCTGAGATTTTTACAAAATCTTCAATACAAATGATTTGCTCTATGGAGTCTGGTTGAGGCTGATTTTGTTCTGGTTCTAATAAGAGACCCATTTTGGATTCAATTGGTTGTCCTGCTTCAATTGGTTGAGTTTGATCTGGTTGAGTGATAGGCTCCTGAGCCACTTCTGTTTCTATATGTCTTTCCACCTTCGAAACAGACATTTTTTCAATCACTTTCTGTGCATATTCTTATGCACTAGTGTTCCCGGACTCAGTATTGGTTAGTTCATCACTCTATTCTGTGACTACCCCAATTGAACTTGGCATGTTTTCAGCAAAGATTGCAGTCGTTGTTAGTTGTCACTGAGCTTTGTAAAAGTGTATTTATCCTTTCAGCAGGGGAATGTTATCAAGTAGATACTCCTTTTGATGCTTTGATCTACTTCCTACCCTCTTGTTAATCTCACTTAGAGTGAGAGTGTCCTCTTCCAAAGATGGTTTGTCATTGAGATTAATTTGAGGAGAATCAGTAGGGTACCTGTTGCTCAGTATCATCATGAGGAGCTGCGGTAGGAGCATCATTTAATGTAGATGTTCTTACAGCATCAACTTTCTACTTCTTGTTTCGTCTTTTAATTGTAGACGTAGATGCTATCACATCAGTTGTCCTTCTCTTTTTGTTTTTTATCCTTGATTTTCTTTCATCATCAAGAAGAAATTTGTCCTTTGAATTGTTGACTCTCGGGGGATTTGTCATTGGGAAGTCTAATCTTGACAGCAAAGATTGAATGATAGACCCCATGGACTTTCCTTCATGAAACGATCCATCCTCTTTCTCTTATTTTTTCTTTCACCAGCGCTTGTTTAGATTTACCGATTTACCGTTTTTCTGAATATAAATTCACTCCAATTGAATTTTTGTCACTTGTAGATGACGTACATCAGTCGTAGTCTTTCGTCAGTGATATTGTTCTTGTTTCCTCTTCCAGCTGAGAGATTTTTTATGATCATATCAAGGAGATTGCAAAAAGGTTCCTTCGGTTTCATGGAGTTGCACCCTACTTTTATGTCATCTCCACTCTTGATTGCAATCAAGTTGAAGAATTATCTCGTATCAGAGATGACCACATTTTTGGGTATATGTGTGTCTCTATTTTCCAGTAGCATTATCTCCTTGAATGTGTTTTTATTGATGATGATATACCGTCCCTGAAATGTTTTTTTGATCTCATCGTTTGATTCCTTGAAGTAGCATTTTTGTAGAATTCCTTAAGGTAATCGTAGTTGTATTGTGGATTTCTATAATCAAAGATTCAATCCTATTTGGTTCTTCTCATATATTCAACCACCCTTTGAGCTATGGGACAGTCTCTAGAATCAGCTAGATAACTGATAGCAAAATACTTAACCACTAACTTTCACCGACAGAGTATCGGGTCAACGAGAGTATAGTGGTCACAAGGTCGAATCCACAGGGAGTAATTTCTAAGTACCAAAGTTGACGTATAACTTAGTTCAGGTCAATCAAAGGTTGAAAGGTCTTATACTAGTGCAGAAATAAAGATTATACTACAGGTGTTTACTTCTAGTTATTAAAAGGTATAGCCGAACTATGATCCCACGAGCTACTTTTACCCCTAAGGAAGGACTTGACCGAGAGTGTGTCTTAACCAACCTACCTATCCAATGTAGTTTAACGACATCCACGGGTGCCAACTCCTAATTCTAGTGATTATACTAAACAACTCGATCTAACCACCCTATGTGAAGCTAACCGACTCTCCCTTTAGAAAACCGATTATCCTAACATGATTACGCTCTAGATTCGCTCGAACAACGATGACAAACCTCTGTATTGGAAACGGACCTAACAACTAGGCCAAATTTACGCAACGATCCTAAAACCCCTTTTCCCACATCTCACCACAAAATGCATATATAAGTTTGATGTGTGTGACAATGAACTAGGTGATCAATCTAATTCAGAGATGTTAAAATAAGTTTTAGGACGTGGATTAATCGTTAAAACATTCAATTACGCACTACACAACTCCCAATCTCATCCCCCTTAGGGTTTTCGCTCGCTTTCACATAATTCGACTACACATGCAATTAGCTACTCATGATTATGCTAATGACGGAATAAAGAAAGGAAAACAGGCCAGAAATAATAAAGGGGAAATAATTCATTACCATAAAATAGCAGAAAGTCAGATCCACAATGTATGAAGAAATAATTGCACCAAAAAGTTGAATCTTTTGTTCTTGAAAATGAAATCTAAGCTATAACAAGTGTGTAGAATCAAAGGGAGTAATCTATGGAATCAAAGGATTGAAAGGTGATCAAATTACACTAAAATTGCCCCTAAATCATGTAGGAAAAGTCTAAAGACAGCCAAAGATAATTAGGGGCTGAATGAGCTGCATATTTATAGTGTAGGTCGAAAATCTACTTCTGTCGGTCTTGGACGAGCGTTTGGGTCCAGTCAAACACTAGTTTGCCTGGAAATCTTGATGATAATAGGGTTTCTCCTTCCATGGACGAGCGTTTACCTTAACTTGAACTCCAGTTCATGGATCATGCCTTGAGGGACAAACGCCCGTTCGCAGTGTCTGAACGCCAGTTTGGCTTGAATGAGCTTTTTGATTCGGGCTGAACCCATCCAAACGCTAGTTTGGGGGTAATTTGAACGCTAGTTTGGCTAAAAGCTCAACTTTCAGTATCAATGCTACTTCTGTCAAATGCCAGTTTGGACTGGCCAAACGCTAGTTTGAGGTAGGCTTGAGTCAAACGCCAGTGTGCCTTGATTTCACTCCAAACTTGACTTTTCCTCACTCTCATGCTACCTTTGTGCCACGATCATGTTTCTCATTCCAAAACATCGCCTTCCGGGTCCTCGAGCCACCTAAATCCCCCAATAACATATATGAACAAACACCACGCATAATTCTGCAAGACAAAAGTGCTTGGAAAAGAGTTAAAAATCGTTAAAAAGGCAGAGTTTACCATCGATATGACAGTTTAACTCCCCGTGCGTATAACTCTCGATATTACTCTCAAATAGGCCAATATCTACCCAAAACATGCCAATAAAGTGATAAACGGGGGTTAAACTGCACACTAAAGTATAGTAAAGTTGACTCCCATCAACCACCCCACACTTAGCCTTTGCTCGTCCTCGAGTAAATTAGGTGCTTTAAAACAGACCAAGGGATCAACTTTACGAAACATACACAACACTCATGATATCAAGGCAAAAGTAGAGTAGACACTGAATGTACGCCACTTGACTCTTTCTTATCACGAAAACGACGTGTGTGTGAAATAAACCGAGGGCTACACTCAAAATGATTACCGGCTTTGAATACCGGCCAAATGACTACACACAACTCACACCGGACTAAAATCTCCACTAATCGAGGCAACCGAGGTAAAATACGGTCAAGTAGGACTTGAAGGGTTATAATGTCAAGCTCGGGACGGGATTAATCTAAAGGAAAATTTGGGACTGGAGAAAGAGAAAAACACGAGTGAACCTAATCATTGCATGTATTCCTTCTTCGAAACCATACCAAACCACACCAAAACTCCTTCGATTTTTCTGTATGCATTAACAAACAACTCCAACCTTAACACCATACTTTTATTCACTTGAAACACTCCTTCTTTGACTTCAAACTTTATTCAACTTTCTCTTTTCTTTCAATTTTTCAATCTGTTTTTCTCCCTTTTCATTTTTTTTCTCTTTTTTTTTTCCGAACCACAAGCCTCACATTAGATTTCTCGAGCTCCTCCCCTTTGTTATACTAAGCTCGTACTAACAAACTCCTCTCGAAACACGCAACCACTCCCACCCCACACTTGATTCAAGCAAGTGTGACTAAAGCAACAACTAAGACCACTTGTAGGGTGATCAAAAGGAACGTGACCAATAATAAAGCTCAGGGTTAGGGTAATACAGGCTAAGTAACCCAAACGGCTCATTTCGGACGGTGGTCAGACCGTCCTATCATGGCTTAGAGGGGTTACGAGGGTATAATGTTAGGATTTTGGCTTATTTGGCTCTGGCGAGTCAAAGAAGCGCCATGACTCTCATCCCATATCCGGCCTAGGTAAACCTCTCTATTTCGCCTCAAAAGTAGTGGTGTAAGTGTGTATAGCAACCAAACTAAGTATAACCAAAGTTTACGTGCATTAAAAATGATTCGTATCGGGACAAAATTGTTGAAATAGTGTCCTAAACCCAATCGGGTTGGCCCGGATCCGACCGGGTCGGATCATTTCTACTATTTCTTTATGTTTATACATATATTAAATAGCTTTTATGTTGTCATATATATGTTCTTTTAATGAACCAATTATGAATTGTTATATGATAACGTCCTTAGTATTAAACTGTGATAGAGAAACCATGATAGGCGATTATGGTTGATGAGATCTCTAATCACTTTAATAAGTTTGATACATAAATGTCTCTAGTGATGTACTATTAAACAGGGCATTGATAGTATGAACAAAGCTAGCACGTATTAGATGTCTTCTCGTCTTTAAGGGCGGGGATAGATCTCGTCTATCGAAGTGTAGAGACACTTGGACCGTATGTGGACGTGTATTAGTGAATGCGTACGTTAGGGATCGACCCACTTACACGGATAAGTGTCACACTATGTGACGGTTGTGTAATTATCCTTAGGACCGGAGTCTTCATGGCATCACGGTGTGGATTGTCATGCTTTGACACTATTGAGGTTTCCCCTAGCCATGGGGCGATCATGCGGTAGTGATTGGGTATGATATTGAAGCATGCGGAGTATACATGATTGGTCGTCCGGGAATCGCGTATCCTATGATTGTGATCGAATATCCGAAATGGCCTTCTTATAAGGAATGTCTTACTCTCGTGAATCTTTGCAAAGTGGGAGTAAACGAGTTACTTCGAGAGATCATGATATCCAGATTATAAGATACGGTCGTTGATGTTTTGACACTCGACTAACGACCGTATGGATATTATTACAGCGATAGGATTATAAGTTACACGGTAACTGTTTCACATGAAAGGTAGTAGTCATTGCATTTGACTCTTCCGATGATTGGGGGTCACGGTGTGTTGCTAGACGCTATCCCGTGATCGTTAGGCATGAAGGGCATTTTCGTAATTTGCACTTTGTGTCTACGGCCAACATATTCGGAAGCCTAACGGGTCACACACATAAGAACATCTAGCCGGATTAAAATGTGGTTATAGATATAACCAAATAAGAAAAGTTTATCTCGTACTATAAAGGTTATAGTGGTAAATTAATATGGTGGTATTTATTTATTATGAATAAATTAAATACAAGATATTAATTATATTGATTAATTAAAGAATATTCCGGATGCCAATTTATTGGCTAAGGTGGCGCAATTTGTGTGTGTATAAGATACACTTGGATTGTGCAATTTAATTAATAGTATTACCAGATATTAATATTAGATATTAATATATATATAAAAATGATACATGCGTGTGTGGCATCAATGCAAATTAGTGATTTGCATGCGCGCCACTATGTATATATATATAGATTTATTTTGTGTAATATATATGTGATATATACACATGTGTAAATTGATTTATGGTAATATAATAAAAGATAAATATTGTCAATATAAGATATTGACAATATCTTGGAAATATTCAATATGAGATACTGACAATATCCTAGATTTATTTAATATAAGATATTATAATAAATGAGATAAATCAATCAATTATATTTTCCTTATTTTATTGGGAAAATGTTTTCTTCCTTTCTACTCTATTTGGGGCGCCACTTCTACTATAAATAAGAGGTGGGTGTCAAGCTCTTTTGCACATCACAATTCCAAGAACTAATAGTTCTTGTGTAAAATAGAAAGCATCTTATAGAGAGTTGGAGAGAGGGGAAAAGGGCCGGTCTAGCAACCGGAGTTTTCCAATAGCAATCCATGATGGGATTCCGGCGGGCTGTTCGTGTGGACTAGCGGTAGAGGCCGAACACTTGGGCGGCTCTATGCAGAACTACTCTCCTTAGACGGTCAAAGCGTTGATCTTATAGATCAACCAAGGTAACCACCGTCTACTAACTCGTTTGTTTATTGCTTAAACGAAGTCGATCCTGGTTAAAAGGAAATAAAATTTTAAATTCTGCTGCGTTCCCGCGTAGATTTCCTAATAGTGGTATCAGAGAGAGCTTCGAGCTTAAGCAATAAGCATGTTATTGTGCGTAGTTAATTTTATCGTTTAAATCACATAATTAAAAGATGAAAGATTTTTTATTTGCAAAATTGATACACGAAAAGAAAAAAAAAAGGGGGGGCGGCAATGGTGGTGCTCGGCCGATCGGCGGCGTCACCACCACCGTGTGATCACCGGCGGCGGCGGCGGCCTCCGGGTTGCCGCCGGCTCCTGGTGTGATACGGTGGTCCCCAATTTTGTTTTGTGTATTTGTGATTCAATATTGTTCATAGTTGTCATTAAAATCTCCTTTGTTTGGTTGTGTCATATGGCTTACCAATGGTTCAAATAGTTTGGGTCATTGGGATGCCACATGGCATTAAAATAATAATGGTCTTTCCAAACTTTGTTTGGAATAGGCCTAGACCCTTTCCAAATATTTGATTTGGGAAAAGGCCTAGGCCTAGGCCACTTCCAAAATTTTGATTTTGGAAAGTGGCCATGCCTAAACCAAATTTTTTTGGCCTTTCCAAATATTTGATTCGGAATAGGCCTAGGCCCTTTTCAAATATTTGATTTGTAAAAGGCCTAGGCCTAGGCCACTTCCAAAATTTTGATTTTGGAAAGTGGTCAGGCTTAAGCCAAATTTGGTTTAGGAAACCAAAGGCATCCATTTTGATTACGAATCAAAATGAAAGAAACAAAAGAGACATAATTTTAATTTTGAATTATTTTTGGAATAGTTCTAATTAATTAAAATTAAAATTAAAATCGTTTAAAATTAATCGTTAATTTTATTTCGATTAAAATCATTTAATTAATTAAATGTTAATTAGTTAATTGATTGGATAAAATTATTTAATAGATTAAATGTTAATTGATTAATTAAGACGCAAGTAGTTAAATTTTAATTTTATCTTTTTCATAAGATGTTATTGTATGGATTAGATATAGTAGATATAATATGATTATATGGACCCCGATTGATCATGGACTCGACCGATAGGATAGATGTGAATGATTTAATTTTTCTGTTGGTTTAAAAATTGTCCTAGGCCGTTATGAAGAACGTGACCTAGTTTATTTTCTACATTTATCCCATTCCCGTAAGCTCCTCCCATGTTCAGCGGGTGTATTTATTTTATTAGATAGAATTAAATGTAACAAGAATGGAGCAGAAGATGGAGACCAAAGAAAGAAGAATAAAGATCTCATTGAAGAATGGAGCATTAAGATCCTATTGACGGTTGCAGCTACCCTTAGATTGTGACCCGCGGTTTCGTCAGTTTGTATTCGAAACCGCACCTAGGAAAAGTCCATGATCATACCGGTTACTTTACGCATTTATTTATTTTGTGCTTGTATTTATTTTATATGATACGATAGATGCATGACTAGACACGATCTAGATAAATATGTAGGATGTATGTTTATAGAGATAGACATATTTATGATGAGACCATAATTAAAATTAATTAAGTGAATTAATTTACATAAATACTTCCACCTCAAAGAATCAAGTTGAAATTGCCTCCCCATATTATAATGACGGTGAAGAGCCCTTGTTCGGATCCAACTCATCAGCCAAAGCAGGGGGTTGACCTACCTCGGGTATATCGTCATTATCGAGATATGATCGTATGAGATCTCACGAATATTGGGGTTATGACTTGACTAAGAATTCTCTCGGCCACCAGGCAAAGCGGGTCATTTGGATTTTAGAGGCAAGGGTTTGACTACTTCATAAGATGAAAATTGTCAAAGAGTTTACTAGTCAAACAACAAGAGTCGTATAAGATACGATTGACAAAGAGTTGTCTACCTATTATGCTATTTTCGGCCCACCAGCCAAAGCGGGGGTCGGGGTAGTTTAGTGGGATCTTGTCCACTAAAGAAATTAATAATTCTTGAAAGTCAATTGGAAGTAGTTGACTAGTGGGAGCAAAATCATAAATCAAAAGGCCATTTTTGATTTTGCGTGTATAAACAACAACACTCTTTTATTTTCATTTTTATGTAGTAGTTTTAGCAAACTTTTATATTTATGTTTTATTCTCGATTAGTAAAACCAAATTACGACTGTTACCTTTTGAGAAACGTTCTCAAATAGGGTTAAGTAATTTTAATCCTTTTAAAATAAGCAATGACACAAGCAATCCCGTTATAGTAGTTAGAGACAAGGAGACTACATATTTGATGGAGTACTCCAAGACTTTAATTATTAAAGAAAGTGGAAGCTCATGATATGATTAAATCATTTGAAATAAGTTTCAACGAATTAGTCATATATTGGATACGATCCAAGATGATCATTCAGTCATACGATGACAATTAATTCAAACGTTGGATAAGAATGGCCACATCGAATTTTGGAAAGGTTGTTTTCAAAATTGTAAGACTTAAGTATCGACTTAATTCTATCATTGCTTAAAGGTTAATTAAATAGTTAATGTTTTAAATACGATGTAAAAGGTTAAATAAACTATTTAAATAAACTTTAGATTTTCTTTATGAAAGGAAATCAAAGATATAGCTCTTGTGATTTTTCTTGAGTCTTATGAAGACTACACTAAGAAATATTTACAAGTGCATGAAGGATTGAAAGGAAACTTAGGGCATGTGCTTAAACAGTGAACTTATTGAAGTTTCTATTCTAGGCAAGTGAGTTGAGATAAATCTATCTAAGTTCAAAGTCAACTCTTAGATATATGATATCTTGCGAGTGTGATTAAATTAGAAAGATTAAATACAGTTATGGAAGGTGAAGCAAACGTTGTAACACTTACCATATTCTGGATCTAGTAAACTGATAAGGGAACTAAATAAATGTTATTATTTTCGGTTCTTATGAAGAACATATTTTCAATTATTTGTTAAGATTTAGTAAACATATTCAATAGTAAAGAATAAATGTTATTCTGATAAAGTTGGAAGGTCACTGAATCTAACATACTAGATTGATATAACTATATAGTTGATATATGTGATGAGATCTCAACTAAATATTTGTATGGCTGTTACCCTTGATTTGTGGTTACTCTAGGCGCAGTCTCTATGGAAGGGAAGCATGTAATCAAACGTCATTCTGATGATGCTGAACCTTATGATTATGAATCATATGGGTTATACGTATCTTATCCAAAGAGAACTAAAATACCCTTTTAAGAAAAGGTTATGGAACCTAGAAGATTGACTGAAGCCTAAACATACTGATGTTTGTTGGCTTATGACAATTAATGCCACAAATAATTGTTTGTTAATCTCTATGACTATTTTTAGAAATAGTTGAATGTACTTATTAAAGTACGACAATTAGGAAAGCCCGAAAAGTTTGAGCTAGTTCGAATATGAGATTGACGAGCTACTTAGGAATTAATCTTCAATTGGATTGAAGTAATTAATACCTGAAGGGTGTTTCAGAAGTCGTCTAAAAAGGAATAAGATGTTGGAGAGGTGTCCTAAACCCAATCGGGTTGGGCCGGATCCGACCGGGTCGGGTCGTTTACAGTCTATTTAGTTCATGTAATAACTTTATTATTATTAATAAAAGCACTTGTGTTATTATATATTGTTTATCTTCACATTATTTGTTGTGTATATATAGTAACGTCCCTAGTATCAATCTGTGATAGAGAAACCATGATAGTGATTATGGTTGATGAGGTCTCTAATCACTATAACAAGGTTGGTACTTAAATGTCTCTAGTCTTATGTATTATCAAATGGGACATTGATAGTATAATCAGACTAGCACGTATTGGATGTCTTCTATCTTTTAGAAGATAGGGATAGATCTCGTCTATCGAAGTGTAGGGACACTTGGACTGTACGTGGACGTGTATTAGAGAATGCGTACGTTAGACTGACCCATTTACATTAAGTGTCACACTATGTGGCGGTTGTGTAATTATCCTTTTGACCGAAGTCTTCATGGCATCACGGTGTGGATTGTCATGCTTTGACACTATTGAGATTTCTCCTAACCACGGGGCGATCATGCGGTAGTGATTGGGTATGATATTGAAGCATGCGGAGTATACATGATTGGTCGTCCGGGAATCGCGTATCCTATGATTGGGATTGAATATCCGAAATGGCCTTCTTATAAGGAATGTCTAGCTCTCGAGAATCTTTGCAAAGTGGGAGTAAATGTGTTATTCCGAGAGAGCATGATATCCAGATTATAAGATACGATCGTCAATGTATTGACACTCGAGATACGATCGTATGGATATTGTTACAGCGATAGGATTGTAAGTTACACGGTAACTGCTTCACATGAAAGGTAGTAGTCATTGCTTTTGACTCTTCCGATGATTGGGGGTCACGGTGTGTTGCTAGACGCTATCCCGTGATCTTTAGGTATGAAGGGCATTTTAGTAAATTGCAATTTGTGTCTACGCCAACATATTCGGAAGCCTATCGGGTCACACACATATGAACATCGAATCGGATTAAAATGCGGTTATAGTTGATAACCAAATAAGGAAAGTTTATCTCTAGACTATAAAGGTTATAGTGGTAAATTAATATGGTGGTATTTATTTATTATGAATAAATAAAATACAAGATATTAATTATATACAAATTATATTAATTAAAGAATATTCCGGAAGTCAATTTGTTGACTAATGGGGCGCCACTTTTAGGTGTATGAGATACACTTGGATTGTGCACTTTAATTAATAAAGATTGCCATAATATTAATATAAGATATTAATTGATTTTGACAAATAGATTTATGGTAATAAGATAATTATAATCAATATGGGATATTGGGAAAATAAATTATAATTAAATAGATAAATCAATCTAGTTGATTTTCCTTATTTTATTGGGAAAAGGTTTTCTTCTCCTCCACACCATATGGGGCGCCCCAACCACTATATATAGGAGGTGGGTGTCAAGCTCTTTTGTACATCACAATTGTAAGAGTTCATAATTCTTGTGTAAAATAGAGAGCCTTCCATAGTGAGTTTGTGAGGGAAGAAAAGGTCCGGTCTAGCAGCCGGAATTTTTCCGATAGCAATCCAAGGAGGATTCCGGCAAGGGGTTCGTGTGGATTAGCGATAGAGGCCGGACGTGTGGACGGCTTGCGCATTGAACTACTCTCCGTTGGCGGTCAAAGCCACGATATTATAGATCATCTGAGGTATAACCGTCAAACTACTTAACGTGTTTATTGCATTAAACGAAGAACGATCTAGAAAAGGAAATCAAAATTTTAAATTCCGCTGCGTTAAACTAGTGATTTCCTAACAGTGGTAGCAGAGCCAGACTTCGAGCTTAAGCAATAAGCATAATTTAAATGCGTAGTATTTAATCGATAGATGCAAGATTTAAATCACGAAACGTTAAAACAAAAAAAATTAGGGTTCGCGGGGGTCGGCCGACTGGCGGCGCCCCCTCCCTCTGCGGCGGCGGTGGCGGCGGCGGTGGCCCTAGGGCTGCCGTCTGTCGACTGTCATCCTCCAATGGGGAGATCGACCCTTTTAGTTTTGTGATATTTATTGTGCATAGATATCTCGTTTGTTTAGTTGTGTCATATGGCCAACCAATGGTTCAAATAGTTTGGACCATTGGGAAACCATATGGCATATTGGCCTTTCCAAATTTTGATTTGGAATAGGCCTAGGTCTTTTCCAAATATTTGATTTGGAATAGGCCTAGCCTAGGCCACTTCCAAAATTTTGATTTTGGAAAGTGGCCAGGCCTAAACCAAAACTATTTGGCCTTTCCAAATATTTGATTTGGAATAGGCCTAGGCCCTTTCCAAATATTTGATTTGGAATAGGCTTAATCCTAGGCCACTTCCAAAATTTTGATTTTGGAAAGTAGCCAGGCCTAGACTAAAATAATTTGGTCTTTCCAAATATTTGATTTGGAATAGGCCTAGTCCCTTTTTCAAATATTTGATTTGGAATAGGTCTAGGCCTAGGCCACTTCCAAAATTTTGATTTTGGAAAGTGGCCAGGCCTAAGCTAAATTTATTTTTGGAAAGGAAACAAATAGAGACTTAGTAATTTTAATTTTGTTTTGAATGGTTCAAATTTAATTAAAATTGAAATCGATTTAAAATTAAATGTTAATTTTAATTTTCGATTAAGTCATATAATTAATTAAAAGTTATTTAATTATTTGATGTGATAAAATAAAGACGCATGAGTAGTTAAAATTAGAATTTGATCTTTTTCATAAGATAAAATTGTATGGATTAGATGTGTAGATATAATGTGATTATATGGACCCCGATTGATCATGGACTTGACCAATAGGATAGATGGGAATGTTTTCTTTATGTTGGTTTTTTGAAAATATGTCCTAGGCCGTTATGAAGAACGTGACCTAGTTTAATTTTTGCAATTATCTCATTCCCGTTGGCTCCCCCCCGTGTGCGGCGGGTGTAATTATTTATTATGTAACAAGAATGGAGCAAGAAGTTGAAGACCAAGGAGAGATAAAGAACCCATTGGCGTACAAAGAATAAAGATCCTATTGGCGGTTGCGTATACCCTTAGTTTGTGACCCGCGGTTTCGTCGGTTTGTATTCGAAACCGCACCTAGAAAAGTCCATGATCATACCGATTATTTTATGCGCGGAATGTTGTGTATGTTTTACTTTATATGATATCGTAGTAATATGCACATAAGTAGATGAGACCATAATTAAACCAAATTAATTAAGTGAATTAATTTAAAATTATTCCCACGTCAAAAATCAAGTCGGAATTGCCTCCCCATATTATAACGACGGTGAAGAGCCCTTGTTCGGACCCAACTCACCAGCCAAAGCGGGGGTTGACCTACCTCGGGTATATCGTCGTTATCGAGATATGATCGAAAGAGATCTCATGAATATTGGGGTTAAGACTCGACTAAGAATTCTCTCGGCCACCAGCCAAAGCGGGGTCGTTTGGATTTTAGAGGCAAGGGTTTGGCTATTTTTATAAGATGAAATATTGTCAAAGAGTTGACTGGTCAAACAACAAGAATCGTATAAGATACGATCGACAAATCGTTGTCCACCTGTTTAATTATTTTCGGCCCATCAGCCAAAGTTGGGGGTCGGGATAGTTCGATGGGATCTTGCCCACTAAAGGAATTATTTTCTTGAAAGCCAACAGGGAATAGTTGGCTAGTGGGAGTAAAAACCTTATAGATTTATTAAGTGCAAATTTAGGGTTTTTATACATGAGCTTTTACTTATTCTATCTTTATTTATTGTTGTAGAAAATGTCAAACAAATTGAACCTTCGTTTTATCATCGAAAACAAGCTTGACGAGACAAATTTTCTCGATTGGGAAAGAAACCTCAAAATCGTTTTGAGGCACGAGAAGATTGGCTATGTCTTGGACGAGGCCCTACCGGAAAAGCCCGCTGAGGGTTCGGCCGCGTATGTTGTCGAGAAGTACAACAAGCACCGTTCGACAAGATCGATGCTACATGTATCATGCTTGCTTCTATGACACCCGAACCGCGAAACAAAGACGAGTCTATGGACGCCTACTCTATCATGGTCCACCTAAAGGAACTTTATGCTTCTCGCCTCGCACCGAGAGGTACGAGGTCTCGAAGGCCCCGTTTAGTTGTAAGATGGCATCCGGGACTCGCCGTGGGGTCACACGTGCTTAAAATGATCGGGTACATAGAGAGGCTTGGGAAGCTGGGCCACAAGTTGGAACGAGAGTTGAGTATTGACTTAATTATGCAATCTCTACCTGATTCATTCTCGCAGTTTGTGATGAACTATCACATGAACAAGATAGATTGCTCCCTTGCGGAGTTATTGAACATGTTGAAGACTGCTGAGGGCACTGTAGGGAAGGGAAAGCAAGTGTTGCTGGTCACTTCGAGCAAGGGCAAGGCAAAAGCCCAAAAGAAGTCCAAGAAGGCGAAGGCTACACCTAAGCCAACGCCTAAGATAGCGAAAGACAAATCCAAGGATGCTTGCTTCCATTGCGGTGAGACCGGACATTGGAGGAGAAACTGCAAAGGCTTCTTGAGTACCAAGAAGAAGCATTCTGATGCTTCGACTTCAGGTATATTTATGATTGAGATCAATATTGCTTCTTCTAAGTCTAACCACTGGGTATTAGATACTGGTTGTGGTTCTCATATTTGTACGAATATGCAGGGACTAAGAAGAACTAGAGATCTGAGAAAAGGAGAGGTGGACCTACGCGTTGGAAATGGAGCAAGTGTTGTTGCACTGGCCGTAGGAGTTTATTTTCTTTCATTGCCCAGTGGGCTAGTACTAGAACTCAATAACTGTTATTTTGTTCCTGCTCTTACGAAGAGCATTATTTCTATTTCCGCATTAGATGTTGATGGTTTTTCATTTACGTTTGAGAATAAATGTTGTTCTTTTTCACGTGATGGAATCTTTTATGGTACTGGCATACTTAGCAATGGTCTCTACATATTAGATATGAATGTTGACGTACTTAATATAAATAACAAGAAAGCCAAAACAAATGACTTGAATGAATCCTACTTATGGCATTGTAGACTTGGCCATATAAATAAGAATCGCATTTCCAAACTCCATAAAGATGGAATGTTGGATCAATTCGATTACGAATCGTTTGACGTATGTGAAGCTTGTTTACTTGGCAAGATGACAAAGTCACCTTTCAAAGGGCAAAGGGATAAGATCCAATGAATTGCTTGAGCTCATACATACTGATGTGTGTGGCCCAATGTCAATTCAAGCCAAAGGAGGATACTCTTATTTTATCACCTTCACTGATGACCATTCTCGCTATGGTTATATATACTTAATGAAGTATAAATCTGAAGCCTTTGAAAAGTTCAAGGAATTCAGAAGTGAGGTGGAGAAACAACTAGGTAAAGAAATCAAAACACTTCGATCCGATCGAGGTGGAGAATACCTAGATGGAGAGTTTCAAGATTATTTGAAGGAGAATGGGATTCTACCTGAATGGACTCCTCCCGGAACGCCACGGATGAATGGCGTGTCTGAGAGGAGGAACCGCACCTTGTTAGACATGGTGCGATCCATGATGAGCTACGCAGCTCTTCCAAAATCATTTTGGGGGTATGCTCTAGAAACCGCATCCTATACACTGAACCGAGTTCCATCAAAGATGGTTGACTCTACGCCATACGAGGTATGGACTAAGAGAAAACCGAGCCTAGGTCATCTAAAACCTTGGGGTTGTCCGACTTACGTGAAGCGGATGATGCCCGACAAATTAGAGCCTGTGTCCGACAAATGTCTATTTGTGGGATATCCTAGGGAAACCAAAGGGTACCAATTTTACCATCCCGAGGAACAAAAGGTGTTTGTTGCCGTGGACCGGCCACTTTCTCGGAGAAAGAGTTTATTCCGGATAAGGTCAAGGGGGAGTAAAATTGATCTTGAAGAAATTCGAGAACCACTTACGGATAATAGTCGGTTGATGGAAGTAGAGGACTTGCCACACACGATGTGACACCAAACCTCTACCGTAGACACACTAGCACCTCGAAGATCCACTGTGGGAACGCCGTGAACCTGAAAGGTACACAGGCGTATATCTCATGGAAGATGAGGACCCTAGAACTTATGAGGAAGTGCTATTAAGGCATGACAAAGAGAAATGGCTGGAAGCCATGAATTCTGAAATGGAATCCATGAAAGACAACCAAGTTTGGAACTTAGTTGATCCACCTGAGGGAATAGTTCCCATAGGGTGTAAATGGGTCTTTAAGAGAAAGACCGACATGGACGGTAACGTGACTACCTACAAGGCTAGGTTAGTGGCAAAGGGTTATAAGCAAAGACAAGGAGTTGACTATGACGAAACCTTTTCGCCTGTTGCCATGTTAAAATCCATTAGAATTTTGCTCGCTATTGCAGCATATCATGATTACGAAATCTGGCAGATGGATGTGAAAACAAACTTTCCTTAACGGGAACCCGTCCGAGGAAGTGTATATGACACAAATTTCGAGGGTTTCACAACCAATGACGCCGGGATGGTATGTAAACCGCAAAGATCCATTTATGGATTAAAGCAAGCTTCTCGGAGTTGGAATCTTCGCTTTGATGAGATAATCAAACAGCTTTGATTTCATCAAGAACGAAGATGAGCCCCGTGTTTACAAGAAGGTTAGTGGGAGTGCCATTGTGTTCTTAGTGCTTTATGTAGATGACATATTGCTCATAGGGAATGATGTGCCTATGTTACAATCAAAAGCTTGGTTATCCAAGAACTTCTCAATGAAGGACTTGGGTGAGGCGGCCTATATTCTAGGAATAAAGATCTATAGAGATAGATCTAAAAGGTTGCTTGGTCCGTCGCAATCCACCTACGAGACAGATGTCGAAGAGATTCAAGATGGAGCAAATTCCAAGAAAGGATTGCCGCCCATGTCACATGGGGTCTACCCGTCAAAGGGAATGAGTCCTAAGACAGAGAGGAAAGGGCACAAATGAGTAAAGTCCCTTATGCTTCGGCAATCGGGTCTATCATGTATGCCATGTTATGCACAAGACCGTACGTCTCGTACCCTCTTAGTATGACTAGTAGGTACCACCAATCCAGGTGATGGTCACCGGATTGTCGTCAAGAATATCCTCAAGTACTTGAGACGTACTAGGGATATGTTCCTAGTTTTCGGGAACGATGATTTAATATTACGAGGTTACACAGATGCCAGTTTCCAAACTGACAAGGACGACTTCAAGTCGCAATCTGGATTTGTTTTCACGCTTAACGGCGGAGCAGTGAGCTAGAAGAGTTCCAAGCAGAGACTACTGCGGACTCTACAACGGAAGCCAAATACATAGCAGCCTCGGAGGCGGCAAAGGAAGCAGTTTGGATGAAGAAGTTCATTACCGAACTTGGTGTGGTTCCTTCCATCGAAGGTCCAGTGCCTCTGTACTGTGATAATAATGGAGCGATATCTCGCCAAAGGAACCAAGGTCTCATCGAAGTCCAAACATGTGCTACGGCGCTATCACTTGATTAGAGAGATAGTAGATAGAGGAGATGTAAAGATAGAGAAAGTCCACACGGATGATAACATAGCGGTCCGTTAACCAAGGCATTGTCTCAAGCTAAGCATGAGAAACATGTTCACTTGCACGGGCTTAGGCATATGGGTGATTGGCTTTAGGCCAAGTGGGAGATTGTTGGAAAGGTGTCCTAAACCCAATCGGGTTGGACCGGATCCGACCGGGTCGGGTCGTTTACAGTCTATTTAGTTCATGTAATAACTTTATTATTATTAATAAAAGCACTTATGTTATTATATATTGTTTATCTTCATATTATTTGTTGTGTATATATAGTAACGTCCCTAGTATCAATCATGATGAGAAACCATGATAGTGATTATGGTTGATTAGGTCTCTAATCACTATAACAAGGTTGGTACTTAAATGTCTCTAGTCTTATGTATTATCAAATGGGACATTGATAG
Source organism: Gentiana straminea (assembly GCA_036785695.1). Lineage (NCBI taxonomy): Eukaryota > Viridiplantae > Streptophyta > Magnoliopsida > Gentianales > Gentianaceae > Gentiana > Gentiana straminea. The sequence continues at coordinate 2,358,873 of JAVUPR010000224.1, read as the reverse complement.
TATAATCAGACTAGCACGTATTGGATGTCTTCTATCTTTTAGAAGATAGGGATAGATCTCGTCTATCGAAGTGTAGGGACACTTGGACTGTACGTGGACGTGTATTAGAGAATGTGTACGTTAGATTGACCCACTTACATTACGTGTCACACTATGTGGCGGTTGTGTAATTATCCTTTTGACCGAAGTCTTCATGGCATCACGGTGTGGATTGTCATGCTTTGACACTATTGAGATTTCTCCTAACCACGGGGCGATCATGCGGTAGTGATTGGGTATGATATTGAAGCATGCGGAGTATACATGATTGGTCGTCCGGGAATCGCGTATCCTATGATTGGGATTGAATATCCGAAATGGCCTTCTTATAAGGAATGTCTAGCTCTCGAGAATCTTTGCAAAGTGGGAGTAAATGTGTTATTCCCGAGAGAGCATGATATCCAGATTATAAGATACGATCGTCAATGTATTGACACTCGAGATACGATCGTATGGATATTGTTACAAATGATAGGATTGTAAGTTACACGGTAACTCGCTTCACATGAAAGGTAGTAGTCATTGCTTTTGACTCTTCCGATGATTGGGGGTCACGGTGTGTTGCTAGACGCTATCCCGTGATCGTTAGGTATGAAGGGCATTTTAGTAAATTGCACTTTGTGTCTACGGCCAACATATTCGAAGCCTATCGGGTCACACACATATGAACATCGAATCGGATTAAAATGCGGTTATAGTTGATAACCAAATAAGGAAAGTTTATCTCTAGACTATAAAGGTTATAGTGGTAAATTAATATGGTGGTATTTATTTATTATGAATAAATAAAATACAAGATATTAATTATATACAAATTATATTAATTAAAGAATATTCCGGAAGTCAATTTGTTGACTAATGGGGCGCCACTTTTAGGTGTATGAGATACACTTGGATTGTGCACTTTAATTAATAAAGATTTCCATAATATTAATATAAGATATTAATTGATTTTGAAAAATAGATTTATGGTAATAAGATAATTATAATCAATATGGGATATTGGGAAAATAAATTATAATTAAAGAGATAAATCAATCTAGTTGATTTTCCTTATTTTATTGGGAAAAGGTTTTCTTCTCCTCCACACCATATGGGGAGCCCCAACCACTATATATAGGAGGTGGGTGTCAAGCTCTTTTGTACATCACAATTGCAAGAGTTCATAATTCTTGTGTAAAATAGAGAGCCTTCCATAGTGAGTTTGTGAGGGAAGAAAAGGTCCGGTCTAGCAACCGGAGTTTTTCCGATAGCAATCCAAGGAGGATTCCGGCAAGGGGTTCGTGTGGATTAGCGATAGAGGCCGGACGCGTGGACGGCTTGCACATTGAACTACTCTCCGTTGGCGGTCAAAGCGACGATCTTATAGATCATCTGAGGTATAACCGTCAAACTACTTAACGTGTTTATTGCATTAAACGAAGAACGATCTAGAAAAGGAAATCAAAATTTTAAATTCCGCTGCGTTAAACTAGTGATTTCCTAACATAAGATTCTCCCTTGAAAGATACCATCTTTGGGATACGCAATTAGATTGTGTTCCCAAAATGGAAACAACACTTTATATGATAAATGTGTGACGCAATCCAAGCGAAGTATCCCTTACCCGTTTCGGGATAGTGCCCTTATACTTAACCGAGTTCCAAAGAATAAAGGTTGAATAAATTCCATATTAGATATGGAAGAAGATAATGTCGAATCTATCTTAACCGATGATTTGAAGTTATCATAGGCAAAGTCAGAAAGGCTTGAAGCCTAGTACGACATATGCGAATTTGTGGAATATCTTAGCAAGTACGCTGGATATTATTTACTCGTCCGCGGAGCAAAAGGTGTTTGTCTCCAAACATGCTGTCTTCTTAATGAAGTGTTTCTTCTAAAAGAAACAGTGGGAGTAAATTAGATCTCAAGAGAGTTTGAGAACCACAAAGATATATTCAACCAAAGGAACGTGAGCAGACGCCACATAGCGATAAGGTGTAGAACACTGTTCAGTGCACACAAAAGTTCTGTAAGTCTGTGGATAACCTCAAGCCCAAAAGGGCTGCTAGTATGTTCATCTTGATGAATGAATATCTTACGACTTATGAAGGAATGTTTGAAAGGCAGGATTGAGAGATATGGCCAGGAGCCATAATATTTGAATTAGATTCCATCAGTGACAATCAGGTTATGAACCTAGTCTGTCTTACCTAGAGGGAATGTCCCTGTAAGGCTGAGCCCAGTTCTATTCAGACTATGCTTGTTATAACTTCGTATCATTGTTATATGATAGTGTTGATGACATTAAGCAGAAAGCTCAATGTTGATAGACGATAACATGATATGTAAGCCCATGAGATCCATTTATGGACTTAAACAAGATTCTCTAGACATTTCTTTGTTTGATAATCAAAAGAGTTTGATTTAGTCAAAAGAAGGATATGCCCATGTGCAAGTTGGATAGTGGGAGTGTGTTACGATTTTGAGTAAGGTATTGGATATCTCTCTCGAGAATTATCACCCCATGTCACAGTCAATTAATGTTTGGTAGTTCAAGATCTTTACGAAAGCACTTGGATTGGCAGTTCTTATTTTTTAGAAATAAGAATCTATAGTGATAGATTGAACTGCTATTAGATTATAGTTTACCTATATAGATGTGATGCTAAAAGAAGTTTAGCATAGATCGCGACAGGGGATACTGCTAGCCTGTGTTCTCAAGATCTATCTATGTTAGGACGTTGGTCCTTGTTGGTCCCTTGAAAAGGCTTTAGTTAAGTTTAGAGGGGGGGTGAATAAACTTAACACTTAAAACTTTGGAGTTAACAAATTCTGCAACTTCAAGAGCTCGCCGATACTTCGAGTCCGTCGAGACCTCGCAGCTCCGCTCGATAAACGTAGTCTACGACGCTCGCCTTGTCTGAATTTGTGCAATGGAATAATATCAAAATTAAGCCTTGTTACTTGTTGTTAAATATGTTACTAAGTATTAGATACTCGCAGTGTATGTGTGTGATTTCGCTTGCTAGATTCAAGCAGTTGATATGAATAATGACTAAGTGCGTAAAATAAATGCGTAAGTAAGTAGAGAGATTTTTATAGTGGTTCCAGGTGATGTAATCCCGTACGTCCACTCTTCTCCCGTGATGTTGGAGGAAATTCACTAGTAATCTTTGAGTTATCTCGTTACAAAGAATCCTAGGTTGCTTGTCCTTCACCAATAACTATGGCTTCACAAACCGAAAACTAAGAACAGTAGGATTGCCGCTCCCGAGTCTTCCACCGGTCCTTGAAGGGTAGAATTGCCTCTTCACCACCTTCACCACAAACCAACAAGCTTTTTCACACCTAACGTATGCTTCATCGTCTTCAAGCAGTTTCTTTATAAAATAAAGAATGAATCAAGTAAATGATTCAATTGCAAGCAGCCTGATTAGGATGATATAATCAACACTTGCGCCTTCAAGTGTGTATGCTTGATGCAAATTGAACACGAATGCACTTGAAGAAAATAACTAGATCGGCAATTTTAAGCTCGCAAAGTTCACAGGTGTTTTTCACTCGTGTTATCACTTAAAGTTTATCCCAAAATTCATCATCTTCTTCTTGAGTTGAAAGTCCTCTATTTATAGGTAGGAATGCATGTGACTTGAATTTGAAATTCAAATATGACCGTTCCTTGTATTTGTCCCATCTGCACTGCATTCTGTCACTATTCATAGGATCGACACCGTCAGATTACTTTTTGACAAGCAGTACCGTCCACCCCTTTGACTTGTATCCAATGGATAAAAATATGGATCATCCCAACGTCTTTTTAATCTCACCTTTGATTTGCTTGATAAGTCGAGGTAGTTGGTCTGTTCTTATCCATGTAACTTCCCAATAATCTTGAATTGATCGAGGTATATATCGCCAGGTTCATCACCGTCGTAAAACCAATCGTCTGCTCGAACATCATATTTTTGTCTCGTAAAATATAATGCAAATTTGAATCTTTTTATCCAACTTTTGTTTGTGAAGTTAGATTACATCATTTAAAGTATAACCAAGTTCCAAGCATCATCCAACTTGTGGAACTTAGACCTTCTACACAAGGTATATGTAATCGCTTTAGGTCATCACGACTTGCCTAAATTCGATTCCATATCCTTGACATTAAATACTAAGTTTGATCCCTTAGCCTTCATTAACTGAGTTTGAACCCTCGCCCCTTCGCCTTTCGATCTTCGCCAGTTTCTAGACCGCCATCGACCTATCTACCCTACTGACCTAGATCAGTCTGCTGATAAACAATCAGCAGCCATTTACAGTGCTTGTTTGATCAAACCTATTTATGAATCAAACTCTAATAAACCTATACATTTTATCTAGACATCTTTTTGCCTTTGCACTATAACAGCTAGTATGGCACTCATCATCAAAACTAAGAAATAAGTCCAACAATTTCCCCCTTTTTGGTGATGATGCCACTACCCTCACCTAATCAAAGAAAGCAAAAAGATAAAAACACAAACAAACAAATTTAGTCAATTCTCATTATAAACATTTGTTCACAAGCTATTACAACTAGATACAAAGAAAGATAAACAATGAAAAGTAGCCGATCTATTGTCTCTTTTCTCTTTCTTGTCTAGCCTTCTCACTTGCTCTTGATAGGCTCGATCTCTTATATCATTTCAACCATCCATTCATTCTCAATAAGTGTAAAGTCAATATAAGAATTGACTTGTTTCCACCAATTCCATGCTTCAGCAGACAAGATTGATCTCGATTCACCCCGAAGCCAAACTTCATATACAAATTCCTTAAATTCATTCAAAGGAATCTTTTGCTTTTGTAATTGGCGACCTTTTCACCTCTCGCTACTCCTTCGTCTCCGGTAGATGCTCTTAAAGCTCTAATCCTTGCCTCCCAAAACTTCAAACTCAAGAAAGAGTTAAGACCTTCATGAAATCCCATGTCACGATAGGGTCTCCTTCTCGTTATGAAACTCTTTCTTGTACCGTGATAGAGATCATCGCAAGTTGCACTCTTCAGTGTGCAGGTTGCCTAAAGGCATTTGTATCATCACCATCTCTTCGTGCAAAGAGTCTAGCACCTCCTTTGTCAGTGCTGATTGGCCCTCTTCCCCCTTAGTGACATCATCAACAAAACGTGAGATGAGGCCATGAATAGCTTCCCGTGATACTATCACTCGTGTAATTGACCCGCCATAGTTCCAGCTTCTAGTATCAAGTGAAGTAATCCTTGATTGCGGTGGTCTCTTCCAAATCCGTTGATCCTTTCAAGAATTTGGGATCGTGCACAAGAGTTGTTGTGCAAAGAAGAAGGCTCAAAGAGCTTTCAAAGAAGCTTGTCAAGTTTTTGATGAACGGATGTAAGTTGATCTTTCAAAAACTTGTCCTTCAAGTTGTGTTCCCTTGCTTGATATATCTTACATCATATATCATATCATTCACAAGATTTTGAGTAGATGCAAAGTTTGAAGCAACCGTATCGCAGATTGTCTATTATCATTTACCATCTTCATCGCTTCTTCAAATCTCTGTTCTTGCTCGTCCAATTGAGTTCTTAACTCGTTGCATATCATTTCTTACGCTCTTAACTCATTGACAACTTCAATTGGCACTCCACTGGCCATTCTACTGTCAGTAGATCCATCAGCAGGCTCCTCAACTCTATATTGTGCCTGTTGTCTGCTGATGACCATGGCTCTACTCAAATCTCTCCCAGCAGGGGGAGGTCCTTCCTCAACCATTGCACCAAGAACATCTTCAAGGATAGGATCTTGTGCAGGTTCTTCAACAACTTCTTCTTCTCCAAAAATTTGAAATTCTTCATCACTGTAATTATAGTCCAAGAAATCGCTCATCCTCATTAATGCTAGTCTCGCCGACTATCTTTTCCTACAGTGGCCTTGGCTCCAGCAGGCTCCACTACAGCAGCCTCATCAACAACAGGGGTTTCCTCCAAACCCAAATCTGGTTCCAACCTTTGTCCAGTGCTGTTTGAGACTCAGCAGCCTGTACCTCCTGTTCCAACCTTTGTCCAGGTGTCGTTTGTATCCCAAAGAACTCCGTACCTCCTCTTCAACTTCCCGTGGATTGAATATATTGGTATTATCCACTTGGAAACCTTCAAGATGACCAATCTTGTGCAGATGATGGCGCTTTAGTCGAGTGCCTTCAATGTCAAATCCGTCTTGATATTCAATTGACTCTCCGTAGCCGGCACTAGATTCATTGAAATCAAAGAACCTTTTCTCCATCCAAATCCTCACTCGTCCAAAGATCGCTTGTGCAAGAGGCTCTACAACATGGAATGTACTTGGTTCATCACCACCTACCAAGACTCGCAGTAATGCCTTCATTGATCAATGCCTCCGATCATCCATGGTGAGATCCCGTAGATCCTCATCCATCTCTCCACCGCCGGCCCTCGCAGACTTACCAAAGATTAGTTGGCCGTTGTACGTATGATTCATGTGCCGCTGCAGCCCCACTTGATTCTCCCGGTCCGAGGGAAAGTCTCCTCTACTATCCGATGATGAGGAAGAATCATCGTGACCATCTCTTGGATCTCTAAATTTGATACCCTCCTCCTTCGTTGCTCATCAAATAAATCCATCAATCTTGATTGCGCAAGGTTGTATCAATCGATCCACCAAGTTCTCCACTCCCAGCTTGCCAAAAGCCCATTCTTCAAGATCCGTCATTGGTTCAAGAAATTGGCTTTTGTCTCTTATAGAAACCAAACTTCCATTGGAAATAATCGGCAATTTGTCAAGTTTGGGATCCACATACTCTTCGCTTTTCTTGCTCCTTTTTGCATGCCTTTCAAATGGCATAAACGATCTCCCGGGAGCAAGCTCCAAAGTAGCTTGTTGACCTCCAAAGGTTCCAACAAGCGATTCATAGTATCTTCTACGATGTTTGAAAGTCGCAGGTTGCCGAGATTGTACATTTGTACCTACTACTTCCATCCGTATCACACTTGGTTCCCCCGACTTACATGCTCATCGCCAGGTTAGCAAAGCAGATCGCTCTTCCCCCGAACTATTGCCAAATTTGCGGTGGTCTTCAACCAAGTCTCTAATCACCTCTTCAACCACCACAAGAAAGTTCGGTACAAGGGGTTTGTCGTGGTTCATCGGGATGCTACAAAGAGCTCGTGGTCGGTGAGAGATCGTCGTACATCCTCTACGCATTGCTCAAAAACAACCCGTTCAAAGATCGCGGACTTGATAACTTCTTCATTGGAGGAATCACCGATAATAACTCGGTGGAATGATAGTTAGAGGCTCGGCCTTCAACAAACCTCTTCTTCCTCCTCTACCGATGCTTCTTCTTGGGCCCTCTCGTGCCTCCAAATTTTTCAACTCTTTCCCTTTGCCATATTTCTTCTTTTTGGCAACTTCCTTCATCCTCTTGGATAGGGGTTCATCATCATCATCTTTTCTAGTCAATTTTCTTTTTCTACTTGCTTCCTTCGTTGTTCTCTAAGAATTTCACCAACAAGCTTTTTCTTGAAGCCACAAAGCAGGGTCGCAACCTCCACTTGACCCTCGCAGACTCAACAATCCTCCGTGTCGTTTCCTTTCTTGTTCTTTTTGATTTCGTGACTTCGTAGTCTTTCTAACATCAAGCACTCTTCTTCCTCTTTCCAAAGCTTTTCTTTGGTGCAAGCAGGTTTGATGGAAATCTTCTTAGTTTGCCGAACTCGCTCACCACCGCATCACCATCATCTCCATCATCATTATCATCGCAGCTTCTTCAAGAATCTCTTCATCATCATCAAGTCCAGGGATTGCATAATCAATCTCCTTTTTGTATCCGGACCGATTTATATCAACTCGGTTCAATGTCGTGAACCTCCAAGTGATTCAAATAGGTTTGAATCATCAAACCTAAGGGTAAGGCCTTTGATTTCCTTTTCCCTAGTTTGTCCTCCTTTGCAACTTTCTTCATATAATGAATAAAGTATCCACCCCACCAAACTTCATGCTCCCGCATGATAATCATCAGCTCTATCTTGGGTCCTGATAGAGTATCCATACTGCCAGCTAGCCCAAGTATGTTCTTTGCAATGAGCTTGCTCAGCAGACTATATTCAATACCAATGTTTTTGCAGTTGATGCCTGGTACTGATTTAATAGTTGCTTCTGTCTTGATCTGATCTACAAAAGCCATCTTGTCCAATCCCATAGCTTCAGGATTGACCGAACCATCAACAACTTCTTCAAAACCAAACACTTGTCTCAACAGACTGGAGGAGATTACAAGCTCCTCACCATTCACAGTGGTTTTGAAAGATTCATTTCCTTCTTCTATAATCATATTCTTCCAGAAATCAATAACATTGGTGTATGATATCGTATCTAATCTGATGTTGAGTATATTCTCCAAATTCCCGCAAATCTTCTTATTCTTCGACCTATATTGATGGCCGCCTTCGTTTGATTTGCATCAACAACATAGCCTCTTACACTTTGGCTTGATTCGATTTGAACTTCAACTCTTTCCGCCATTGAAATAAGAAAAAGATGAAGAAGAGTTCCTCTCAAATCCGTGTTCACACGAAGTAGAATTTGCGAGATAAAGCAAAGATGTAAGTGGTGAATCTCGCTATGTAACAATCCGATTATATAGACAAGTGGGTAGTTGAAATGTCATAGCACGTTCAATGAGGTAACCACGATTTATCTGAATAAATTTCTGTCTTGACACGTGGCCCATTACTCCACCATAACGTTTGTAACCGTTGGATGGTTTAACTGTGGTAATAATGGATAAAATAAATATCCCGCCAAACTGCTTTTTGACCTTAATAACTTTGACTGAGTAAAATTTCCTTCAAAGAAGGTATCCCTCAAAGGTGGGCTCGCAGCCTCCGCGATAATGTGCTTCAAAGCACCGCCGACAAGGTGACTCTGCTCGATCCTTGTTTTCTCCTTGTTTTGTTCAATTGATAATACAAGATGAAGTTTAATACCAATGACCGATCCGTCAAGTGAGCTCACCCAACATGACAAAGACCAATCCCCTTGGCAACCTCATTTGCTCAATTGTTCAAACATAAGTACATGGAATTGTTGATACCAATGACTAATCTCGCTAAGTGAGCTCACCCAACATAGCAAAGACTAATCCCCTTGGTGAATTCCAAGACACCGCCGAATATCACCAATCTTTATGATTCCAAGTTCAGTCCTTAATTTGGCAAATCTTTCACTATCAAGTGGCTTAGTGAAAATATCAAAGCAAGTTGATCTTCGCAGGGATGTATAGAACCACCACATCTTTCTTTTCAACATGATCTCTTATAAAATGATGTCTCACATCAATGTGCTTGGTTCTTGAATGCAAAACAGATTTTCTCGTGATTGCAATTGCACTTGTGTTGTCACACATGATTGGAATTTCCTTTCTTCAATTCCATAATCCCTTAATTGTTGTCTTAGCCATAGTACTTGTGCACAAGAACTTCCAAGAAGAATGTATTCAAATTTCAAGAAGTGGAAGTTGAAATAGAATTCTCGTTTCTTGCTAAACCAGAGACCAAACCTATTTCCCATTAACCGACAGTTCCCGAGGTGCTTTTTCTATCAATCTTGCATCCAAAGATAATCGTAATCCGAGTAGGATATTACCTTGAAGCTTCCTTCCTTGGAATACCAAATTCCTACTCCCAAAGTCTCTTTTAGATACTTAAGAACTCTTTTGACAAAGACCTAAATGACTTTCTTTAGGTTTGGATTGAAATCTTGCACAAACACCTACAAAGAAAGGATATATCAGTCCGTCGGCAAAGTGAGATACAAGCAGATCGCCTATCATCCTTCTCGTACAAAGTCCGATCAACATCTTTGCCTTCTTTATCTTCATCCAATCCGATGTTTGTACTCATAGGAGTTGAGCTCTTAGTGTCGTTTTCCATACCAAATTTCTTCAAAGAGCTCTTTGGTATACTTGGTTTGATGAATGAAGATTCCATCTTTCAACTCGTTTAACTTGCAATCCCAAGAAGTAATTCATTTCTCCCATCATACTCATTTGGAATTTGCTCTTCATTAGATTTGCAAACTTTTCACAAAGTAAATCATTCTCGAACCAAAAATTATGTCATCCACATAAATTTGTACCAAAGGGTGTTGTCCCCTTCACTGATTCTGAAAAGTGTCTTGTCAATAGTCCCTTTTGTAAAACCATTGTCCACCAAGAATTGAGATAGAGTCTCATACCATGCTCTTGGTGCCTGTTTCAATCCATAAAGTGCTTTGTTGAGTCTATACACTTTATCTTCTTGATCTTTAACTTCAAATCCAGGAGGTTGCTGAACATACACTTCCTCCTCTAGGATACCATTCAAAAATGCACTTTTGACATCCATTTGATATACTTTGAAGTTCTTGTATGCAGCATGTGCCAAAAATAATCTGATAGCTTCCAATCTTGCAACAGTGCATAAGTTTCATCAAAATCTATTCCTTCGCTTGAGAATAGCCTTTTGCAACTAGTCCGGCCTTATTTCTTACAATGGTACCGCATTCATCAAGTTTATTTCTATATACCCACTTAGTACCAATGATATTTGCATGAGCCGGCCTTTCAACTAGTGTCCAAACTTGATTTCTTTCAAATTCATTTAATTCTTCTTGCATAGCAATTATCCAATCTGGATCCGAAATTGCTTCTTCAACAACTTTAGGTTCCATTTGAGATAGAAAACAAGTAAACATAGCTTCCAGCTTGTCTTCTAGTCCTCACACCTTGCCGTACATTGCCAATAACTTGTTCAAATAGGTGATTCCTTAACCATTGTGGATTTTGGTTATTTTGATTTTCGTGAATATCATCTTCGCAGGGTCTCGCCGTAGTTTCTTCTACAAGGGGGTCGCGATCCTTGAATTGCTTCGCTTGTTGCATCAAGTAACATTGTCGCCAGGTGTTCAAGCAGGGCGATCGAAACTTTTAAGTCATTGAATCTTTCCAAAACTTCAACACAATCTGGATCGTTGATTTGTTGATTTTCAAAGCAGTTCACACTCTTTATCTTCCATACCAAGAAACTTAGGTTCATCAAACACAACATTGATTGTTTCTTCATGTTTCGTTGTTCTTTTGTTCGACTCGAATGCTCTGCCGATCGAAGAATATCCTAAGAAGATTCCTTCATCCGATTTTGGTTGGAATGTTTTCAAGTGAACTTTATGATTTAGAATAAAACATTTGCTTCCAAATGGGTGGAAATAGGATATATTAGGTATCCTTCCATTCCGATCTCATAAGGTGTCTTCAAGCAGCTTCTTGTTTACCGATGTTCTATTTTGTGTATAGCATGTCGTATTTATCGCTTCAAATTTCAATATCTTTCGTAGCAATGCTTCACAAATCATTGTTCTTCCCGCTTCCTTTAATGTTCGTTTCTTCTTTCAAAGAACCCCATTTTGCCGAGGTGTACCAAAGCTGCAAGTTGATGAAGTACACCATTCGTTCACGTATTCTCTTATAACTTTGTTGAGAAATTCAAGACTCGATCCGATCTAATCTTTATGATCGTTAAACTTTTCTCATTTTGTAATCTCTTCAAAAGATTAGGTAAGCTTTGGAGTGTCTCACTTTTCTTGTTCATGAATATCACCCAAGTGTATCTAGAAAAATCATCCACAACCACTAAGGTGTATTTCTTCCCGTCACACTTGTTGGAGTTATTGGTCCAAAAAGATCCATGTGCATAAGCTCCAACACTCGTTAGTTGATTGTTTAGTCTTTGACTTGAAACTTGACTTTATCTCGTTTACCTTGCCGACATGCATCACGTATAGCATCCTTCTTGAATGTAATCTCGTGTAAACCAACCACTAGCTTCTTCTTCACTAACCGATTAATATCATCAAAATTTAGATGATTTAACTTCTTGTGCCATAACCAATTGAGTTCGATTTGGTATGCACAATCGGCAGATTTCGGAACTCGCAGTAGACCAATCCACAACATACATGTTCTCGTTGCCTTCTACCAAAGAAGTACAACTTGATCACCTCTTTCACTAATGACAATACAAATTGTTTTTGTCAAAAGTGACCTTGTATCCCATATCACAAAATTGTCCAAAGGCTCGCAAGTTGTAATCCAAATTCTTCCACATATGCAACATTCTTGATTGTAAGTCCATTTCGATAAGTGTGCCATATCCTCTTGTATAACCAGTGTATTTTTGTTGCCAAAATTCACCCTTGGACCATCTTTTGCCACAAAATTTGTAAGACAAGTTGCTTATTCTTTGTCATGTGTCCGGAACATCCACCGTCAAAGTACCGTACACCCTACAAAACAAAGTTAATGCATTTTAGGTACCCAAACCTGTTTGGGTCCATAGTGGTCGATGGCAAGCATGACCCTTGGTATGTTTCCATAAGGTCTTCTCCTAAATGTGTCATACTTTGGTTCATACTTTGGTTCATACATGTATTCCACACATCCATAAGTTCTAACAGTAGGTTGTGTAGGAACCACATATGTTTTCTGGCCTTTTGGTACATAATGCTGTTTGAAATGATTTTTGTTGTTAGAAACATTTGCATAACCATAGATGTGCTGTCTGTTAGGAGCAGCCCTGTAATATGGAGTCTGCTGAGGTCTTATGTAAGTCCTCTGCTGATTCCATTGTCTAGGTTTTACCCTAGCAATATGGTTATACTGACTGTTTCTAGCATTAGATGCAGGAATATTCCAATCATTATCAGCAGGGAACAGCCTACCTTTCCCCCGAGATAAGTATCCCTTGAATGATCAACATTTTTGGATTTAGGATTCTTATTCTTGGAATATTTCTCGTTTCTTTCCTTCGTGGTCCAAATAGACTTGGTAGCAGTGTCCGCTATCGCAGCTTAGAAGGTACAAAGCAGCCTATTTTTGGATTTATTCTTTTTACTAGAGCCGTTGACTTCGAGACTTCGATTTTGCTTCTTTGAGGCATTCTCATTTGGTTTTACCGCTTCAAAGAAATTTTCGGGAGATGGATCTAGTGCAAGGCACAAACTTAGGACCAATTCGGTACTAGGTTCAAGAACCTTACCGGATCCACTCTTGTTAGATTGCCGAGTTCCAAATCCAAGCCCAGCTTCTATCTCCATAAGGCTTTCCCGATTTGTATGCGTATTGGAACAAGATGGTTCAAGCGGACTCGTAGGATCGCCGGATGTGCAAAGCAGACTTATGCCGATTCTCGTCCAACATCTTTTCCTTACCTTTGAAAACCCTTAATTCAGCTTTCAATCTTCCAACTTCTAACTCAAGAGCCTCTTTTTCACCTTCACAATCTCATAACCAGATTGTATTATCCTCGCTTGATTAAGGATGGCATCCAAAGTCTCATTGTTGTCGAGTTTCTAGGATTTGAACCACGGTTGATTCACAATCACTTCCAAAGGAGTGTTTATAGATACGTGTTGTATACCTCCTCGCTTCATCCATGTTGGCCATCAAAGCATAATCCTCCATATCGGCAACCGAACTCGTGTCATCCGACTCATTTCCTTTTTCGCATCCCACTTCATATCCCGATTCATCTTCAAGAACCATAGCCTTCTTGCCATGTCTCCTTTGTTGACTTTTGGTCTTCGCAGGTCCGGACAATCGGTCTAAAATGTCCAGGCTTTCTTACAATTGAAGCAAAGATAATCGTGTTCCTTGCCTTGTTTCAACTCGGGGCAATCGTGTCCGAAGTGTCCTGGTTTCTTGCAATGAAAGCATAGATAGTCATTATCTTTCTTTGGTTCTTCTTTCCTTCTCTCGCAGGCCTCTTTGTGAAATTTCTTGTAGGGGCCTTTCCGCCTTCATCATTCCGATTTTCTTGCTCGCAGGGCACCGCTTCTTGCATCTCATCCAAGATATCATCCCGTCCTCCCGATGTTTCTTCATGATGTGAAGCACCAATGCAAAGTGGTCTTTGGCTCTTCCTTTTCGCCTGTGCACTAACTTCTTGCTAAATTCATAGGCCTTAAGATCGAGAACAAACTTGAAGGTGTCTTCCTCATGCAGCTTTCTCATTTCTTCAATTGCGCTCACCTTCATTTTCCAAACATCTCTTGCGGTAAAGCTTCCAAGATTTTGGTGTTAACTTCCTCTTTTGAATAACTTACACTCAGCAGAGTAAGTTCATCTAAGATTGCATTGAATCTGGACTCCATTTGCTCAATGGTTTCATTAGGTAGCATTTTGAACTTTTGAAACCTTTTTCCGGCCACACCGATTTTGTTCTTCTTTATTGCATCGTTGCCTTCACGATTAAGTGAATCTTATCCCAAAGTTCCTTTGCAGCCTTGCAATCTTTGACTTTCATGTACATATTGCTATCCAAGGTTCTCGTAGATGATATCAATAGCAATGTTGTTGAGGTTTGCTCTTTTCCCCGTCTTCTCGCATTCCATTCTCTCTTTGGTTTAGGAATGTACTCGCTTCCGTCACCCACTCATCGCCTTTGTAATCTCCAAAGGTGGTCCTTCGCTTAGTACATCCATCATCTCATCATGAGTAGCAAGCAAGATATGCCCGCATTCGACGTTTATACTCATCAAATCTATCAAGAGAGCACATCAACATGGTTCTAGCATACCGTGTGTTATCCATGATGCAAGTCTTGAAAATCGGTAACTTGAAAGAAAGTTTTAAAGAATTTTCACAAGCACAACAAGTAGGATTCCTTCGAACGAAGCAATCGCTCCGATACCAATTGTTGGTCCCTTGAAAAGGCTTTAGTTAAGTTTAGAGGGGGGGGGGGGTGAATAAACTTAACACTTAAAACTTTGGATTTAACAAATTCGCAACTTCGGCGGCCTCGTCGATACTTCGCAGTCCGTCGAGACCTCGCAGCTCCGCCGATAAACGTAGTCTACCGACGCTTCAGCCTTGTGAATTTGTGCAATGGAATAATATCAAAATTAAGCCTTGTTACTTGTTGTTAAATATGTTACTAAGTATTAGATACTCGCAGTGTATGTGTGTGATTTCGCTTGCTAGATTCAAGCAGTTGATATGAATAATGACTAAGTGCGTAAAATAAATGCAAAAGTAAGTAGAGAGATTTTTATAGTGGTTCCAGGTGATGTAATCCCGTACGTCCACTCTTCTCCTGTGATGTTGGAGGAAATTCACTAGTAATCTTTGAGTTATCTGTTACAAAGAATCCTAGGTTGCTTGTCCTTCACCAATAACTATGGCTTCACAAACTGAAAACTAAGAACAGGTAGGATTGCTGCTCCTGAGTCTTCCACTGGTCCTTGAAGGGTAGAATTGCCTCTTCACCAGCTTCACCACAAACCAACAGTCTTTCACACCTAACAGATGCTTCACTGTCTTCAGCAGGTTCTTTATAAAATAAAGAATGAATCAAGTAAATGATTCAATTTGCGAGCTTGATTAGGATGATATAATCAACGGCTTGCGCTTCAAGTGTGTATGCTTGATGCAAACTTTGAACACGAATGCACTTGAAGAAAATAACTAGATCGGCGGCCTTAAGCTCGGTAAGTTCACAGGTGTTTTTCACTCGTTGTTATCACTTAAAGTTTATCCCAAAATTCATCATCTTCTTCTTGAGTTGAAAGTCCTCTATTTATAGGTAGGAATGCATGTGACTTGAATTTGAAATTCAAATATGACCGTTCCTTGTATTTGTCCCATCCGCACCGCATTCTCGTCACTATTCATAGGATCGACACCGTCAGATTACTTTTTGACAAGCAAGGTACCGTCCACCCCTTTGACTTGTATCCAATGGATAAAAATATGGATCATCCCAACGTCTTTTTAATCTCACCTTTGATTTGCTTGATAAGTCGAGGTAGTTGGTCGTTCTTATCCATGTAACTTCCCAATAATCTTGAATTGATCGAGGTATATATCGCGGTTTCATCGCCGTCGTAAAACCAATCGTCTGTCGAACATCATATTTTTGTCCGTAAAATATAATGCAAATTTGAATCTTTTTATCCAACTTTTGTTTGTGAAGTTAGATTACATCATTTAAAGTATAACCAAGTTCCAAGCATCATCCAACTTGTGGAACTTAGACCTTTCTACACAAGGTATATGTAATCGCTTTAGGTCATCACGTACTTGCCTAAATTCTCGATTCCATATCCTTGACATTAAATACTAAGTTTGATCCCTTAGCCTTCATTAACCGAGTTTGAACCCTCGCCTTCGCCTTCGCTTCGGCGGGTTCTAGACCGCCCACGACCTATCTACCTTACCGACCTAGATCATCCGTCGATAAACAATCGGCACCATTTACGTGCTTGTTTGATCAAACCTATTTATGAATCAAACTCTAATAAACCTATACATTTTATCTAGACATCTTTTTGCCTTTGCACTATAACAGCTAGTATGGCACTCATCATCAAAACTAAGAAATAAGTCCAACAGTCCTAAAGATGAGGTGAAAGATGATGATTATGGAAGGTTTTCTTTGCTACTGCAATGGGAACCATCATAAGAGATATGCCAGTTGTTCATAGTCAATGAATAGTCATGAGCAAGTATGAAAGTAAATCTGGTGAATGTCGAGAATATCCTTAAACAAGTTAAGGAAGAGTTCCTAGTTTATTGAAACTTGGAATTAAATAAACGTAAATATATAGACGTATATCCTGAGTCTTACGAAAGAAAGTGGGAGCTACAGTCTAGGTTTGTAGTCACTTTGATTAAGTGATACAGTGAGCTGGAAATGTTCTAGCCTATGGGTCGCTGTAAATTGTACAACTGAGCCAAAACACAGTAGTGCCTTGGAGGCGCAGCGGGAGCAGTACATGGATCTAGAGGTTCATTCCTGAACCTTATACGGTTCTTCCACCTTTTCTATATAGCTGATATAGTAAGTGGATTCATTGCTTGAAGCAAGGACCAAGGTCTCGTCAGAGATTCGTGTGTGTGTTGAGGCGGTTCCATTGACTTGGTCATTTGGAGCATGGTATGAAGATAGTCTGAGTCCCCATGGATAGAGATCCGTTTATGGCTAGGGATGGTTGCGAGTATTGCATGAGATTCTTGTGTTTCAACTTGGTCTTGTGTGTGCAAGTGATTGGTTTTAGGCCAAGTGGGAGATTGTTGAAATAGTGTCCTAAACCCAATCGGGTTGGACCGAATCCGACCGGGTCGGATCATTTCTACTATTTCTTTATGTTTATACATATAGTAAATAGCTTTTATGTTGTCATATATATGTTCTTTTAATGAACCAATTATGAATTGTTATATGATAACGTCCTTAGTATTAAACTGTGATAGAGAAACCATGATAGGCGATTATGGTTGATGAGATCTCTAATCACTTTAATAAGTTTGATACATAAATGTCTCTAGGCTGATGTACTATTAAACGGGGCATTGATAGTATGAACGGGCTAGCACGTATTAGATGTCTTCTCGTCTTTAAGGGCGGGGGATAGATCTCGTCTATCGAAGTGTAGAGACACTTGGACTGTATGTGGACGTGTATTAGTGAATGCGTACGTTAGACTGACCCACTTACACGGATAAGTGTCACACGATGTGACGGTTGTGTAATTATCCTTAGGACCGTCGTCTTCATGGCATCACGGTGTGGATTGTCATGCTTTGACACTATTGAGGTTTCCCCTAGCCATGGGGCGATCATGCGGTAGTGATTGGATATGATATTGAAGCTTGCGGAGTATACATGATTGGTCGTCCGGGAATCGCGTATCCTATGATTGGGATCAAATATCCGAAATGGCCTTCTTATAAGGAATGTCTTACTCTCGTGAATCTTTGTAAAGTGGGAGTAAACGAGTTACTTCGAGAGAGCATGATATCCAGATTATAAGATACGGTCGTTGATGTTTTGACACTCGACTAACGACCGTATGGATATTATAACGACGATAGGATTGTAAGTTACACGGTAACTGTTTCACATGAAAGGTAGTAGTCATTGCATTTGACTCTTCCGATGATTGGGGGTCACGGTGTGTTGCTAGACGCTATCCAGTGATCGTTAGGCATGAAGGGCATTTTCGTAATTTGCACTTTGTGTCTACGGCCATCATATTCGGAAGCCTAACGGGTCACACACATAAGAACATCTAGCCGGATTAAAATGTGGTTATAGATGATAACCAAATAAGAAAAGTTTATCTCGTACTATAAAGGTTATAGTGGTAAATTAATATGGTGGTATTTATTTATTATGAATAAATTAAATACAAGATATTAATTATATTGATTAATTAAAAATATTCCGGATGCCAATTTATTGGCTAAGGTGGCACAATTTGTGTGTGTATAAGATACACTTGGATTGTGCAATTTAATTAATAGTATTACCGGATATTAATATTAGATATTAATATATATATATATATATATATATATATATATATATATATATATATATATATATATATATATATATATATATATATATAATAAATGATACATGCGTGTGTGGCATCAATGCAAATTAGTGATTTGCATGCGCACCACTATGTATATATATATATAGATTTATTTTGTGTAATATATATGTGATATATACACATGTGTAAATTGATTTATAGTAATATAATAAAAGATAAATATTGTCAATATAAGATATTGACAATATCTTGGAAATATTCAATATGAGATATTGACAATATTCTAGATTTATTTAATATAAGATATTATAATAAATGAGATAAATCAATCAATTATATTTTCCTTATTTTATTGGGAAAATGTTTTCTTCCTTTCTACTCTATTTGGGGTGCCACTTCTACAATAAATAAGAGGTGGGTGTCAAGCTCTTTTGCACATCACAATTCCAAGAACTAATAGTTCTTGTGTAAAATAGAGAGCATCTTATAGAGAGTTGGAGATAGGGGAAAAGGGCCGGTCTAGCAACTGGAGTTTTCCAATAGCAATCCATGATGGGATTCCGGCGGCCTGTTCGTGTGGACTAGCGGTAGAGGCCGAACACTTGGGCGGCTCTATGCAGAACTACTCTCCTTAGACGGTCAAAGCGTCGATCTTATAGATCAACCAAGGTAACCACCGTCTACTACTTGTTTGTTTATTGCTTAAACGAAGTCGATCTTGGGTCGATAGGAAATAAATTTTTGAATTCCGCTGCGTTCCCGCGTAGATTTCCTAACAAAAATAAAATCGCCCTGCACACATTACTCGACTACTAGGACATCTACCAAATCCATCGTGAGAAACATGCATATAACGCGGTGTCAAACTATGAAAAGTTTTAAAATTTTAAGCCACGAATTGACTCGAAAACGGACATTAACTAAGCATATCACAAATACCGGCATATTTATCAATCGAAACAATAAAGCTAAGTCGTATCCACCCCCCACTTCGAATGAAGTACTGTCCTCAGTGTGTGAATGAGATAGAAAAGAAGACTTAGCTTGAAAACCCAGCAAAAAGGCGCTATCGAATCCTGTAACAGTCTCGTGTAAGCGCCACCCGAGCCCTTATACCAAAGTAGATACAAACAAATCAAAGCATGCACGGGACATGGTCCGAGTGCCAAAATATCGAAAAAGGATATGCGGATCGAATAACTGTAAGGTCCTGTTACGTCAGTAAACTCTATATGCAATATGTAACGCATAAAATAGGTCACTTTAGATGGATAGATAACCCTTACGGGTAAAGTACAGAACATCTAATGTAATAGAAAGGCCACAGAGGCACATAGCATTGAAATCACCCAGAGTGCATACAACAAAATCCAAGACACGAAGAAGAAGTGTAGCATGCCTTAAGGCTTACAAAACCAACCATAATCAAAAAGTAGCATCTCAAAACTGAAAGTATCATCAAAAGAAGTACAAATGTAGCACACAGGCTAAACAGCTCCTAACCAACCCTAACACCGGGCACAGGCGATAAAAAGAACAGCATATAAGAAATATAAAATCACGTCTGGCCGGGTGCATCATCATCACCGGCAGGAGCAGCGGCATCATCAGTAGTAGCAGCAGTAGGGAGAGCATCAATGGTAGCTCCAGCTTCAGTCTCCTCAGTCCCCTCATCGGACGAAGACGCATCCTCCGCCACAATCTGTTGGATGGCCTGCTCAATATCCTCTGAAAAATTGTAATCCATGGTACTCGGGGCGTATGCTGTCGGATCCCTCGGCAGTCAACCCTCACTCATCAGTAGGAGGAGAGTCAGAATATTGTCATGTGTCTGCTTCTGATCCTCCATCCAGTTCCGGAAACTGTTTGCCATACTCAACTTCATCCTAACGGAGGGAGAAAAAGAAAGAACTGGGGGTGCCTGACTAGGGCCAGCAGATGAACTAGGCCATTTTGATGCCATCTGAGCTAACTGAGCTGGAGTCTTACCCTTCTCTCTTTGCAGCATGCATGGGTTCTTGGGCCGGTGATCCTTTGTGTACTCCTGAACCTTGGCATCCCGACATAAACTTGAGATGAGGTGGTGACAAATCAAACTCCGGGTGTAAACTTTCTGATTTGTGGCCAAATCATCATAAATGGCTTGACCCACGTCCACATTGAGCTTAAAGTTGAGGGCATACAGCATCCCGAGATCACCAATGTGGAAATGAGTCAAGTTGTTCTTAGGTAGAATCCGGTTTTGGATGAACCGGCATTGCACTTTCCAATCCTCACCCCAAGACGAGGTGACAAACTGTTTTCTTACACCACCATCCCCAACTATCCACGGAACATCCGGGCACAACAACATCCGGAGATCTTCCAACGGGTACCCACCCGCATCTTTCCTTGCTTTAATCGCTTCTTTATAATCCAAACCCTCAAAAGGTGCCAAACCGTACATTTCATTGATCATCTTAGCATTAAACGGGACCTTCACCCCCCGAACCTTTACCATCCCCGTCTCCAAACTCGATTCAGAAAAGTTGGCATAGAATTCACGCACCAAAGCGGCATTAACCTTCAACTCCGGGGTTGTCATCAACGCTCCCCACTTCCTATCAGTCAAGTTTTCACAAAATGCTTGTCAACATTATAATCATGGAAGGCTCTCTCTATAAGCATCGTGCGGGTTGAATAGTGTTTGTTGTACATATCCAATGCCTTAGGAGTGACAAATCTCCTATCAAACGGGATTGGGGGTCCTATAGCTTCCATTCTCGGAGGCCTAACATGCTCCACAACCGGCTCACCCCCTTCAGCTCTAACTACCGGGTCAACTCTAGGTTCCCTCACTGCTGGCGAAACCCTAGTCCCTGGAGCAACTGTCTTTTTTCTTACCAAAGGCTCATTATCGGTATCAGACTCCGATTCATCTCTCAACGACGCCCTAGTTTGACTCTGGGCTGCCCTAGGAGGGTTTTGTCTCTCTCTAATCTCGATCCCTCAGTTGGGATTCACCGTCCAAGGGTCTACCACTTTCTTCTTCTTACCGGTCTCCTTAGCTATCTCCTTTCCATATCATTTTTGCCTTGAGGCCCCCTCTTTACCACCAGTACACACCATGATAAATCACACTGACAACCAGAACCAACCCCCAAGCACAAACACAGAAAACCACAACCCGATTATCGTCCTAACGGGATTTCCCAACAAACACCAACCAAACCAACCCAAAACCCCAAACCATAATGCAGACGTCCACAACCAATCAACACCAACCACAAGTCATCACCAAAGCAGAAACAGAGCAAACCAAATAGAAAAAGGCCTAATCAGTGACAGTTCATTTAAGGTTCGAGTTGAAAATCGAACTTAAATAAAATGTGAATTAAAACACAAAAATCTTAGTGATTCTTACCAATATGGTTGCTAGGATGACGATGGAGTAGACGAAACGTCCGGACGATGCACGAATCGGCCAAAAAAATTGGATTTTGAAACTTGAAAACCGCCCTAGATAGGGTCTCGAATCCGCCCAAAACACGATTTTTGATGGATTTGAGTTGGTGAAATGAAAATAAGAGATCAAGAGGTGTTTGGGGAACTTTAAATCGCTCCGATCGGGTTAAAAATGAAGAAAATAGGTGCAAAGTGGCGTGGGTTTGGTGGTTTTCTCCAAAAATTCAGATTTGAAGCAATGAAAGGTCGGGGGGTATTTATAGAAGGGGAGGCAAATGAGCAGTTGCCCCTGATGAACGGGCGTTTACCTGGGCATGGATGAACTGAACGAGCGTTTGTCATTCGCAAAACGCTCGTTTGGCTTAATCTGAATCACATACAGAGAGGGGCTGTTTCTGACGAACGTGCGCTTAAAATAGTCAAACGCCCATCCGTGGACAGGCGAGGACGGATGTGCGTTTGATAAGGACAAACGCCCGTTTGACACCAGATTTGTGCAAAACTCAGAATTTTTGATCCTATTTGATTCTAACCTCTATTCTAACACTTGTTTTATCAAACTACTCAAAATTAGTCAGAAAATGGTGGGTTGCCTCCCACCAAGCGCCTTTGTTTTACATCGTTGGCTCGACAGATGACTTATAATGTATCGGTTTTTTCAAAGTTATACTACCGGCACGAACGAGGAAACGAGGATATAAAGATGGGATGATGGAGTGATAAAATCAGGATTTCCAAATTTTAAAGTCCATGACGAGACTCAGAAAAGATTGATCAAGGCTCGGGGTCAGTTAAATGCACAACCTCGAGAGACTCATCGAAGGGTAACTTCTCATATTTCTTCAGATGAAGGCCGTTCGTGATGAACGTCCCGTGCTTTGGATGAGTTACCTCGATTGCTCCCAAGTCGATAACTCTCAATAGCTTATACGGTCCCGACCACCTCGACTTAAGTTTGCATTGAAATAAATGAAGGCGAGTATTGTACAGAAGAACCTCATCACCTATGTTGAAAACACAAGGTTTGATCAACTTATCGTGAAGCATCTTGGTCTTCTCCTTACACTTCGCCGAATAATTATAAGCTTGCAGGCGAAACTCATCTAACTCATTCAACTGGGTCATCCTTCTTTCACCGACTAATGCGTCATCCATATTTAGACTCTTAATTGCCCAATAGGCCTTATGTTCTACCTCTACGGGGAGATGGCAAGCCTTGCCAAATATGAGCATGTAGGGTGACATACCTATAGGTGTCTTGAACGCAGTTCGGTGTGCCCAAAGCGCATCATCTATTTCTTGGACCAATCCTTGAGATTCGAATTGTTAGTCTTCTCCAGGATTCTCTTAATCCCTCGATTGGTTACCTCTACTTGGCCACTAGTCTGGGGATGATAGGCGGTGCCTAACTTGTGAGTCGCCCCATACTTCAATAGCAGTTTATCGAACTCTCTATTTGCAAAGTGACTTCCATTGTCACTGATTATCGCTCGAGGTACTCCAAAACGGGACAGAATATGTTTCTTGAGAAACCTAATGACCACATGTTTGTCATTAGTAGGCGAAGCGATTGCCTCAACCCACTTTGAAACGTAATCACAGGCAACAAGAAAGTACTTATTCCCGAAAGAAGACGGATATGGTACCATGTAGTCCAATCCCCATATATCAAAAACTTCACAAACTATTATCGGCTTCTGGGGCATCTCATTCCTCTTTGAGATCCGTCCTGAGCGTTGACAAGCATCACACGTATTTACATACGCATGTGCATCTTTGAAAATAGTGGGCCAATAGAACCCACTTTGTAACACCTTCAACGCCGTTCTCTCACCTGAGAAGTGGCCACCGGACTTTTTATCATGGCAGAACAAAAGAAATGAATGCGTAACCTGTGTTTGGGTTGAATGCGTAAAGTAAATGAATGCGTAAAGTAAATAGACAAGATTTATAGAGGTTCCAGATGGTGTAATCCTGTCAATCCTCTCTTCCCCTGTGATGCGGAGGAAAATTCCACTAGAACTTCTTTGAGATGGCCCGGTTATAAAGAGTCCTAAACTGATAGTCCTTGACTAATCCCTAGCTTCACTATCTAAACACTTGTAGAACAGGTAGGATTGCTGCTCTTCAACTGTTTGAACCACTGGTCCCTGGAGGGTAGAATTGCCTCTTCACCAGCTCATCACAAGCACAGTCTTCCTGACTGCATTCAAATGACCTTCACACCTTCTTCGTGTTTCACAGTTTAAACCTTTGATAAAATCAAAGTTGAGAATTTGAATCAATAACTATGATTCAACTGTGATTTGAGCTTTTCTTCTGGATAATTAAATTAAAAACGGCTCTGTATTTCTTCAAATGAATAAACTTGATTAATCTTGTATGCACTTTTTAACACTTGAAGAAATTTCTCAATCTTGCAATTAAGTGCTTAGCAGGTGTTCTTTTGAATTTGGCTTTCCCCCTTAATTAAATTTTTCTTGACTAGATAGATTCTTTTTAGTTTTCCTGCTCTCTTGTAATATGCACACCCCCTTATTGACGTTGTAGAGGTGGTCTATTTATAGGGTTTCATTCAACGTTCATCCTGCTTGAATCTTGCAACGGCTATATTTTATGACCGTTCTGATTTGTCAGTAGCTCATCCAATAAAATCACTTCCTTTGTAACGTTCGACTGTACGATCGCTTTAATGGATGACTGACATATAAAACTGAGTTTCCTTATCAGTTTTGTACTGAGTTTATCACTTGTCAGTTTCTTGACTGACTTGGAGCATTAACTGAGATTTTACTCTTCTTCAAATATCAGTACTCCAGTTTTCATCTGATTATAATTGACTTAATCAGAGTACACCATGACTCATTATCTTCAAAGAATTCATTGTCCTTATGATTCTTAGGTCTTCATACAAGATGCATAAAGTCAGTTCAGGTCACCACAATCTTGCCTGACGTTTAACTTTACAGTCTCGACTTGGTCTTCATAACTGAGTTTGAACCCTCAGTTCTTCAATCTTCAATAACTGAGTTTGTGACCCTCAGTTCTTCGTCTTCATAGAAAAGCCAACCTAGTCTTGTGTCCCTCAGCGAACTTATCTTCTTCAGTTTGATGCTGGTATGTTCTATTGTTCAGTTTCTCTAAATCTCAGTTTCTTACATTCTCAGTTCCAGCCTAGAACTATTACAGTGCTTGTCTGATTTAACTTATACAAATATCATACTCTAATAAATCCTATACATTGATATCTAGACATATTTTTGCTTTGCACTATAACAGCTAGTTGTGACACTTCATCAGTGGTGTTTAGAATATTAACTGAATAAGTGATGAATCATCATCAAAACATAAATTTTATTTCCAACAATTTCCCCCTTTTTGATGATGTCAATACCCTCCTTAAAAGCAATGCAAAAAGATAAAACAAAATACAGTAAATAACGCAATGAACTGAGAAACTGAGAATTTATTCGATAACTGAGTTACAAGATAGAGTAATAAAATACAACATGATAAAAAGGAACTAGAAGATAGTTTCTTTTTACTTGCCAGATTGAGAAACTTGATTATCATAATTTTCTGCAAAAGATCTCATAGCATCATTTGTAGCTGAGCTCTCAATCCCATGGATGCTTGCCCAAATGTTCCATGATTGAGACAGATTATTCTTCTTGAAAAATTTATTTTCGAAAAGAACTGCAAAAGTGAAGACAGTTGCCCTCAATCTTTCATTGGTGGCTGTTCTCAGTAGATTATTGACAAATTTGGGTTCAGCCTTTTCAATTTTCTCTGATTCTCTATCTATGGTACCATCTGCTTCCCATTTCTTCAGTTTATTCCAGTAGTGCATGAGCACCTTCTGCATGTGTAAGAACGATTCTAGAGATTCTTCTTTTAATACTCCTTCCCTTTCTGGTATGTTTCTGAATAAACTGTATAGACGAGAATCCAAACCAACTCTTTTGGTAGTAGGCTCTGAGTATTTAATAATCAGTTTCATTTCTTCATCAGTGAAATCTCCTCTTGCTTTCTTCAGTTCATCCAATTTATCATCAACATTTGTAAGGACTTGTGGCATCTCAATTGCATGGAATTTTAAGATATCCAAACTTTCATTTCTTCATCAGTGAAATCTTCTCTTGCTCAAGCAGGGTGTTTTGACTGTTATCGTCTTTCTGAATTCTGATTATCTCATTATGGTAAAACTTAAGGAGATCCACTTGAGTGGGCAAATCTTTTGAACTGCCTGCTTGTTGTTCTTTTCCTTTATTTGTCTCAGCCTCAGTTGATTTAGCTTGCTTTAGAGGTGAGTGAACATCTTGCTTCAGTTTTTCTCTATATTCAGTCGATTGACTTCTTTCTTCAGATTGTCTCTTAGCTTCTTTCAAGCTTGATGGATCAATAGCTTTTGCTGGTGATAGATGTACATAGAGTTCATCATCTGACTCTTCACTAGGCATGTTTGCCACAGTTCTTGCTATTTCAAGTATGGACTTGTCAGTGGGAGATTGGTAACCTCCTTCTTCTTCTTCTTCATCTTCTTGTGTTTCAGATACACTTTTAGAGCTTGAACTTTCACTGCTTTCTCCAGAACTACTAGAATCTTCATCAGTATTTAGTTTTGTTGTTGTTTCCTTTTCTTGTATAGAGGCAAGAATCCCTTTTTGTAGGTCTGGATCTTCCTCAAAATCATCATCATCAACATTCTTCTTGGAACTTCCACTAGCTATGGCTTCCCTCCAATAGCTATTTCTGATCAGGGCAGATCCTTGATTTATGAACTCATCGGTATTGATTACTTCCGATAGATTTGAAATGTTGTATAAATCAAATACCCATTTCTCTGTAGCTTCCATTTCTGCTTGCTCACTTCTTTGATTGGCAATAGAACGGAACTTCCAAGTTCTATATCTGTGCAATCGTTCCTAATCAGCTTTCATAAGTTCTCCATGATCAGATGTGGATTTAAATGGTGTGAGAGTATCTTCTGATTCTCTTGTGATCTCATAGTCTTCTTCTTGAATAGAAACTTCAATTTGCATGGGATCACTTCTTGCAACATCATCAGTTTCCATAGGATTGGTTTTGCTGATACCTTCATCAGCAGTGTCTGGGACGACTGATGTCTCTTTTTCAATGACTGAAACAGAGGTTGTCGGCTCAGTTCCCAAAACTTTCTCATTTACAAGTTCTTCAACAATTTGTTTTCAGTAGGTTCAGGTTCCAAATCAGCAATAGGAACTTCATCCATTGTATGCTCAGTGGGTTCATCTTCATCGACTTGATCATCCAACTGAATAACCTTGGTTGATGCTTTTTCTGCTTCAGCCTCTTTTTCCTCAGAGTGACAAATTGAGGATTCTCTAACTGTTTCCTCATGTTCTAATATGGGGGCAGATTCTTGAGAAGTAGACTTGGATTTTGAAAGCAACATAAGCATATTCAATGTTGTTTCATCAATCAGTCTTTCATCACAATCGGATTCTTCATCACCAGGCTCAGTTCTCAGAGTCTGTTCCCCCTGAGTTTCAGCTTCTTTCTGCAAATCAGTTTCAACAGTCTGTTCTCTGTTGACAACTTCAGTTTCTTTTACTATTTCCATTTCTTGTGATTGTGTAGCTGGTTCTTGAATTGGTAAAACTCCAGTTACCGAAACTGGAATAGATTCGGTGAGATTTGCTTTAGTGCTCACTACTGGTGCTGATCCGTCAGCAACTTTAGTTCTTGCTTCTTGTGTTGGTGACACTTCTATTGGTTTCTCAGTAACTAGATCAGTGATGCCTTTTTCTGTTTCTTCCAACTGTTTTCTTCTTTTCTTAAGATCTTCAATCTGTTCTAAAACTTCAACTCCAGTTGTAGGTTTCTTCGATTTCCTGTTTTTCTTCTTTTTAGGTTCATTCACAGATTTCTCAGCTTTCCTTTTTCAAGCTTTTTCTTCCTTAATGGAAATTTTCCCATCAGCCACTGGTGTTTCTTTTCTCTTTGCGACTCCAAAATGGTCTAATATTCTTTGGACCACTAACACAAGAGTTTTCTTGTGATAAAATTGACCTTTCTTTTAGTCGGTCTTTTTCTTGGGTACATCAATTGACTGTGCTATCAATTGATCAAATAGATATCTTGCCCAATTGAAATCTTTTCCAAACCAAATCACATATACCAAATCTAATTTTGCTCCAGATAGATTTCTAAAGTTTCCTGTATTTCCAATGACGCAGTTTGCTAACATGTTTGAGAGAAAATTGAACTCTGGCTTGAGTAAGCTTGTGCTCCTGGTCTGTGAGACGGTGGATTCTCCACTAATCGCTATATCTTTCCATAGTTTCTCCTTTTGTTCCTTAGTCAGCTTGATGGCTTCTGATCCTCCGGATTTGTCAAATCCAAAGATTTCTGCAATTAGATCTTCGGTGACCTTAATCTCCTTATCATTGACAGTAGTGATGTAGGTTTGTGTGTCTTCTCCTTCTACAGTTGTTCTACCAAATTGATAGAAGTCTCCAATGCTTTCTAAACATACACTTTTCGGATCGATATTGAAAACAAGATCCAAACCTTTAATTTTTCGATTTTTGTTGCAATTGAATTGACTAGAGTTTGATCAATATATTTTGCAATATACTGTTCAAGAGATACGATCATTCCGGGTTCAACAAGAGTGAAAGTCATTTTTCTGGATTTGATTGAATATTTTGAAAATTTGAGATTCAGAGAGTGGATTCAAAAATTTAAACATAAGAAA
The DNA here is from genome assembly GCA_036785695.1 of Gentiana straminea. Classification (NCBI taxonomy): domain Eukaryota; kingdom Viridiplantae; phylum Streptophyta; class Magnoliopsida; order Gentianales; family Gentianaceae; genus Gentiana; species Gentiana straminea. Next base: position 2,330,284 of record JAVUPR010000224.1, on the reverse strand, counting down.
TTACAAAAGAAAATTCTGGGTATTTATAATTTGTAGTAGGGGTAGTTAAGAATTGAGTGGGACATTAGAACGTCTTGTCATAAATATTTTGAGATTGTGAAAAGGTGGACGAGTGGAAGATATGGATGGTTTAGATTTGAGAAGGACCACGTCTTTTCTTGACATCTATAGCTAGAAAATAGTGAATAGAGTAGGTATGGTGTATCAACAGCTGTATATGTTCAGTTTTGTCCTTGTGCTGAATTCAAAAACTCAGTTGTAAATACAACTTAGTTTTGTGAATTCGACTTTTCAGTTCTCAATTTAGCGGGTTTTCTCCTGCAAAACAAAATAAGAAATTTTTGGTACCCATATCTGTTTGGGTCCCAACTGATTAGTTTTTGATGGTACAATTTTATTTTTAACTTTATACCTCTCTTGATATTTTGATTGAGTAAAGTCAGCTTTCACAAATTTTTCCTGTTTTGCCTTAACAGTTTTAGGTTTGTTCAATTTGTGAAACTGATGTGATGGTTCATTCCAATCTTCATCAGTGGGAAATAATCTTCCTTTCCCTTTGAGTCTGTTACTCCATGAATGATCTACATTCTTAGATGAATGTGACTTGAAGATTTTTCTTACTGATCTCCGATCAGTTTTACTGTTTTCAGCCTTCTGAGTCTTTCTGTAAAATCTGTTGGCCTGGTGAAATTTACCAACTGATTTTTCAGTTTTGTCAGTTTGTGCGTTGGGCTGTGCTGAGTTATTGTCAGTTCTAATAGCTTTATCAGTTTTATGAGTTTCTGACTTTTGAGTAGTTACAAATTTTATTGCAACTGATCTTGGTCTGAACTTAGAATTATACTGATTATCAAACCCTAAACCAAATCTATCTCCAAATGGTTTTCCTGGTTTGAATTGAACTCTGGAAATTGGATCAACTGATGATTCTTTGACGTTTATAACTTTTGTTAGTTCATCAGTTGGTCGAATTACCTTGGTTCCATTATTAGTTTTGACTAGATTGATTTCAGCATTCAATCTTGAAATTTCAGTTTTCAATAACTTTTTCTCCTTTTTGACATTTTCATAATTCTTTTGAGTTGCCTCTAATTTCTCTATGAGTATGTCCAAGTTTTTATTGAAATCATCATTTCTTTGATTGTTCATGATATTGTGAGTGCTGGATGTAGATGCGATTACCTCCTGATTTTTGATAGGTAGATCTTCTGTCGAGGAATCATCATCAATTAGGACTTGTTTTCCTTTATCAATAGCTTTTGCCTGTGTAGCTCCTAGCTGTATGATTTCTTTGTCACTTTCACCTCCATGACTTGTAGGTAGAGTCTCATCAATATCTTTGGATTTTGCACTGGATGGATCTTTGGTCAGTTCTTCTTCTATATAATTAGCAGTCGTAGTATCTCTCTTTCTGCTTCTTCTGAAAGATCTCTTAGGGATGGAAATCCTCTGGATTCATCATCAATTTTCGCATTAAACTCAATGTCTTCATCATAACTGAAATGAGGTTCAGGATTTGTGTGAGAGCTTGTAGTACTGAATCTTTCAAATACTTGATCCTGGAAATCATAGACAACATTCTGCAGGTAGTCAGTCAGGGGGTTATTTAGCCAATTCCTAATTCTAGATGTGTCCATTTAAATGAAGTATAGAAAGGATTGTCAACAACTGGTTTATAGCTTAAGCAGTAACAACTCGGATCTCCTCCAGAAGGAAGAACTTGCTCCGATACCAATTGTTGGTCCCTTGGAAAGGCTAACACAAGTTTAGAGGGGGGTGAATGAATTGTCACCAAAAACTTTTCCTAAACTAGAGAAGCCCCAGGAACTGAGTTTCTGTCAAACTCAAACTGATACTCAGCTCAGTTTTGTTCCTGTCCTGAAACTTGTGCGGAGTTCAGCTAACTCAACTGAGTATAAGTCAATGCTGACTTATATTTAGTCTTGTTAACTGGAAGCGGATATAAATTAGCCTTTAACAACTAGTTAACTTAGTTTCGGAGTGAAAACCACAAAAATATAACTATAATAAAGTAAATGAATGCGTAAAGTAAATAGACAAGATTTATAAAGGTTCTAGGTGGTGTAATCCTGTCAATCCTCTCTTCCCCTGTGATGCGGAGGAAAATTCCACTAGAACTTATTTGAGATGGCCCGGTTACAAAGAGTCCTAAACTGATAGTCCTTGACTAATCCCTAGCTTCACTATCTAAACACTTGTAGAACAGGTAGGATTGCTACTCTTCAACTGTTTGAACCACTGGTCCCTGAAGGGTAGAATTGCCTCTTCACCAGCTCATCACAAACACAGTCTTCCTGACTGCACTCAAATTTCCTTCACACCTTCTTCGTGTTTCACAGTTAAAACCTTTGATAAAATCAAAGTTGAGACTTTGAATCAATAACTATGATTCAACTGTGATTTGAGCTTTTCTTCTGGATAATTAAATTAAACACGGCTCTGTATTTCTTCAAATGAATAAACTTGATTAATCTTGAATGCACTTTTTAACACTTGAAGAAATTTCTCAATCTTGCAATTAAGTGCTTAGCAGGTGTTCTTTTGAATTTGGCTTTCCCCCTTAATTAAATTTTTCTTGACTAGATATATTCTTTTTAGTTTTCTTGCTCTCTTGTAATATTCACACCCCCTTATTGACGTTGTAGAGGTGGTCTATTTATAGGGGTTTATTCAACGTTCATCCTGCTTGAATCTTGCAACGGCTATATTTTATGACCGTTCTAATTTGTCAGTAGTTCATCCAATAAAATCACTTCCTTTGTAACGTTCGACTGTACGATCAGTTTAATGGATGAATGACATATAAAACTGAGTTTCCTTATCATTTTTGTACTGAGTTTATCACTTGTCAGTTTCTTGACTGACTTCGAACATTAACTGAGATTTTACTCTTCTTCAAATATCAGTACTCTAGTTTTCATCTGATTATAATTGACTTAATCAGAGTACACCATGACTCATTATCATCTAATAATTCATTGTCCTTATGATTCTTAGGTCTTCATACAAGATCCATAAAGTCAGTTCAGGTCACCACAATCTTGCCTGACGTCTAACTTTACGGTCTCGACTTGGTCTTCATAACTGAGTTTGAACCCTCGGTTCTTCAATCTTCAATAACGAGTTTGTGACCCTCAGTTCTTCAGTCTTCATAGATAAGCCAACTGAGTCTTTGTCCCTCAGCGAACTTATCTTCTTCAGTTTGATGCTGGTATGTTCTATTGTTCAGTTTCTCTAAATCTCAGTTTCTTACTTTCTCAGTTCCAGCCTAGAACTATTACAGTGCTTGTCTGATTTAACTTATACAAATATCAAACTCTAATAAATCCTATACATTGATATGTAGACATCTTTTTGCTTTGCACTATAACAGCTAGTTGTGACACTTCATCAATGGGGTTTAGAATATTAACTGAATAAGCGATGAATCATCATCAAAACATAAATTTTATTTCCAACACCATCATTAAATCCTTATTTAATGTGGAGAAAACGATCTTATAATGTCGGGTTATTTCCTAATTAATCGATGATTTAATGAGGGGAAACAATCTTATAACAACAGGATTTTTTGTCATTAAATTATGATTTAGTGAGAGGTAATTGAACATATAATAAGGGAAATGGTAGTCATTATAAATAATTTTAATGACGGGAATTTACGGCCATTAAATTGTCATAAAATTAATGAGGGGACTTGTTTTCTAGTCATTGTTACCTTTACCGGCGAAGGCTTCAATGAGGGGAAATTCCCCTTATTATAAGTCTTTAATGAGGGGAAATGGGCTTTTTATGACGAGAATTTCCCTTATTAAAACAATTTTTTCTTGTAGTAGCTACCCTCTAAGGAGAAGTGTAAAAGCTTTGTTCAAACAGCAATTCTACCTGTTGAAGACTGAAGCTGGAAGATTGTGAAACTAAGGATTAGTGAAGGACAATCAAGTGTTTAGAATTTACTTTGTGTCTTGTAACAGTAAACCTCAAGAACATAGTGAATTTGGCCACCAACGTCATAGGGGAAGAGAGGACTGACAGGATTACACCACCTGGAACCTCTATAATTCTTGTTTCATTTACTTACTTAATTTACGTATTTATTTACTGCATCTAAGTTTACATTGCACCTGATCACAGACTCAGCGAGCTTAAGAAACTGAGTCAGCACATCATTACACTGCATTATGTTTAGACGAACTGATAAACTCAAGTTTTATATAAATGCTTAAGTTAATCCACTACCGGTTAACTCAGTTCAGCTTAAGTCAGCACTTACTTATACTCAGCTAGGTTAACTTAAATCCACACAAGTTTGAGTTGAACTCAATCAGCTCAAGATTCAGTTCTCAGTTAGGTTTTTGGGGACAAGTTTATTCACCTCCCCCCCCCCCTCTAAACTTGTGTAAGCCTTTTCCAAGAGACCAACAATTGGTATCGGAGCAGTTCTTCCTTTTGGAGGTGATCCAAAGTTACTACTGCTTCGAGTTCTTCTGTTTCAAAGACTCTTAAATTTTCTCTTTCAAAAGCTTTCAAAGCCTGCTTCATGGAGTCACGCAATCATTTCAAAAATATGCTCAGTTGTTCATTTTTTAGATTTGATGAGTACAAAACTAATTTCCAGGCTCTTGTTGCTGAATCTCAAGAAAAGCTGATTGAGACAATCATTGATGAACCATCCCTTGCAAACAATGAAGATAATGCTGAAATGCTACCCATAAGCTTTGGAGGAAATAATAATGGTGAAGTGATGAAGAAATCATACTCTTTGGAACTGACCTGACAAACACCAATGCTGGATTAGATGAAGGAAAACATATAATACACGATGAAGAAGATAGAACTAAAAATTTATCTATCAGACATCATGAGGTAACCGCTTCTACATCCAATTCTTACACTGCCATGAACAATCATCGAAATAAAGATTTCAACAACGACTTAGAAATTCTCATAAAGGAATTAGAGGAAATTCAAAAGAATTATGAGAATGTCAAAAAGGAAAAGGATTTTTTGAAAGCTGAAGTTCTAAGATGGAATGCTGAGAACAATTTTATCAAGGCTAACAATGGAATCAAGGAAAACTGCTCAATTGATGAACTGACAGAAGTAATAAACATCACTGAATCATCTGTTGTCCCGTCTTCCAATATTCAGTTCAAACCAGGAAATCCATTTGGAGATAGAACCGGTTTAGGGTTTGACACACATCAGAATTCTAAGTTCAGACCTAGTACAACTGCACCTAAGTTTGTAGCTGCACTTAAGTCAAGAACTCAGAAAAACGGACAATATTGTTAGAACTGACAATTACTCAGCACAACCTCGACCTAAAACTGACACAACTGTAAAATCAGTCAGTGGCAAACAGCAAGCTAAAAGATTTTTAGAAAGTACCAGAGGACTGAAAAAGGCACAACTGATCAGAGATCAGTTAAAAGAACATTCAAGTCACATACATCTAGGAATGAAAATCATTCATGGAATACCAGATTCAGGGGGAAAGGAAGACTTTTTCCCACTGATGAAGACTGGAATGGACCAATGATCACTCAGCCTCACAAAATCCTCAAGACAAGGATGTTCGAATCCACAAATCAGAATTTTGTGAAAACTGACCGTACTCAGTCGAAACACCAAGATAGGTATAAGTATAAAATTGATAATTTATCTAAGACTTACAGAATTACAAGAAATAGTCAAAAAGGACCCAAACAGATATGGGTACCAAAAATTTCTTAATTTGTTTTGCAGAAGAAAAACTGAACGGACGACTGACTCAAATTATGGAGAAGATCAAAGCTGAATCCCTACAGATGGAGATACACCGTATCTACTACATTTACTGACACAAGCTACGGATGACAGAAAAGTTATGACCTACATTCATCTCAACCGTCCATCTTCTCCACTCACCATCCTTTTCACAATCTCAATGCCAGATGGAACTTGACAAGACAACCCACTCTATACTTTCTAACTACCCCTTCTACTACTTATAAATACTTTCTTATTTTCTCTTCCTAAATACATTACACTCAGTTTTTGCATAATCCTCTTTCAAATTCCCAAATTTCTTCAAACTCTATTCAACCTTCAAAAATCATGCCTTTTACCCAAGTTGAACCTGAAATGATCATCTCACTCGATCAATATATCGCAAGATATACAGATCAAACTCTAGCCAAGCAGATAGCAGAAAAATCTAGAAAATCAAAGGTCCGGAGCAAGTGTTCAACATCAATTTAAAGAGTGTGTGCCAAGAGAGCATTGGTGACTTCTATGAGTTTGGAAGAACAGACATAGAAGAAGAAGACGCTCACACTTACATCACTCAAGTCAATGGAAAGGAGATTAAGGTTACAGAGAACTTAATTGCAGACATATTTGGTTTTGAGAAATCTGGACACACTTTTGTTCAAAAACTATCTAAAGAATAGAGAGATAAACTTTGGAAAGTTATGCAATTTCTGGAGAATCAAATGTATCTTTGTCTGGATCAACAGGGCTGCTCAAACCAGAATTCAATTTCTTGACCAAAATGCTAGCAAACTGCGTAATTGGAAATGCAGTCAACTTCAGTAATCTCTCTGGCACAAAGTTAGATCTGCTTTATGTTATATGGTTCAGAAACGATTTCAATTGGTAGAGATATATCTTTGATCAACTGGTCGTACAATATTCTGATGTGCCCAAGAAGAAAAACGCTGAGAAGAAAGGGATATTCTATCTCAAGAAGACCCAAAAAAGTCATAACCGGACAAGTTACTGAGAAAGAAGCAGAGGCTTCACCAGCAAAATCAGCCACCTCAGTTGCTAAAAGTCAAGGAAAGAAATTCAGAACTGAGGAAACCCCCACCAAACAAAGCATTGCTGAAGAAGAACATGTTGCTGAGGAAATACTCGTCCAAGAATCAGCAAAGGAATTTCAAGAAGATGTTCCTCCACTACCAGAAACAGATACTCAGGGGGAACAAACCCTGAGAGCTGAAGTTGATGAAGAAGAAACTGATAGTGATGAGGAACTGGTTAGACCTGGTGTAATCGCAATGCTTAATTTGATATCATTATCAAGATCAACTCCATAAAAATCGGCATCCAGAATCGAATATGAAGAATCTATCAAAGAACTTGAAGCTTCCCAGTCACAAGAAAGAGAAGTTGTTGAAGCTGTATCGAGACCAGCACAAGTCATCACTCTAGATGAGCTTATCAATGAAGGAGAAGTTGAAAAGAAAGTTGACGATACTGAAAGAGAAAGAACCAGTTGCAGAACTGGGAAGAATCAGTCAAAGAACTTGTCGCTGTTGAGCCTGAGGAAACTGAATCAAGAAAGGATTTTGTACAAGTTGCTATACCTAGAGCTGAATCTGAACCTATCACTGTATCAGAATCTCGACCAGAAGAAGTTGTAGCTGAAGAAAAACTGGAAACTGAACAAGCTGCCTTAGTTCCATAAGTTGTTGTCACTGAATCGACAATCATCCCGCTTGTTGCTTGAGGGGATTCCAAAGAAATCGAAGCTGATAGATCTGCAGCTGAGAATGTGTTAGGACAAGTTGAGCCTCTAGCTGAATCAAGTGTGGAGATTCCTAAAGAAACTGAAGATGTCTTAAACCAACTTGATCTAAGCATTGATATTGTCAAACTGATCGAAGCCGACTGCAGAAGACTTGATGATTATCAGTATTGGAAGTTCAGCTCTATTCCAAATTAAAGAAGTCAACTTGTGGAAATGGAAAGAACTGAAAAATGGGTTTTTTGCGCTATTCGACATCACTCATCTATCCCAACTGTTTAGATCTGAAGAATTTCTGAGTACTTGTTACTCACTTATTAGAAACAGATATTGGGAGAGATATGCCAAAAAGGGAGACTCAAAGACAAAAAAAAAGATGATGATGATGATTCTCAGGGAGATCCTGATTTACAGAAAGGGATTCTCGCCTCTCTACAAGGAAGAAGCAAAGGATGTTAGTGCAGAAGAGTCATCTGAAGGAAGTTTAGATGAAAGTGAAGAAACTAAAACTGATTCGGATAGTCAATCTAAAAATAAAGAGAAAGAAAATTATCAGTCGCCTACTGATAAAAGTGTGGAAATAGCATTAGCTGAAGCTGACCAAGCTAAAGCTGATTTGATTAAAGAAAAAGATGTTGTTTCGGATGAAGAAAGAAAGAAGGCCTCCTCTCCACTCAAAGAATTAGAGACATCTGAGAATGGTGTGAGAAAATCTCAGAATGAAGTTTTTGAAGCAATTGGGCTGACAAAGGAAGATCTGAAGAAAATAAAACCAAAACTAAAGTTGAAGTACCTACACAAGATGACACTATCATATTCTACTTCAATGAGCTATTGAGGATTCAGAAAGATGATCAAAGTGTATTCGGGAAAGTTTTGAAGTCAATGGATGAAAGCAGAGCTAAAAGAAACAACATGGAAAAGAAGCTAATCAGTGTCAAGGCAGAGTGTCATGATATTCTAATCTCCATCAGAAAAACAACCATTGAATCTGAGGCAAGAAATACTGAGACTCAAGGAAAATGGGAAGGCATTTTCAACAATGTGGTTGATAGACAGGTTTTATTGGAGAATGCAATGAAAGACTCAGTTGTTGCACAAACCATATTGGCATCAAATCAACAGCACCTGAACTCTTATATCAGGAGCCTGATCAACAAAGATGATGTCAATAAGGGGGAAGTTTGGACATGTTAAAAGTCAATGCAATGGATATGCCTCAAGTTCTTGAATGTATTGATGTGAAACTGACTAAACTGAAGAAAGCTAGAGGTGAGTTCATTGATGAAGAGATGGAACTGATAGCAAAGTTCTCAGAGCCAACTGACAAAAGACTCGCTCTAGACTCTCAAATGTATAATGTTTTCAAAGGTCTACCTACTCAAGAAGGAGTATCAAGAGAAAAATCCTTAGAGACCTTTCTGAACATGTAAAAGATCCTTTTTCACTATTGGAACAAGCTGGCAAAATGGGAGAAAAATGGCATTCTGGATAAAGTCTCAGATGAAGTTGAAAAGACTGAACCTGAGTTTGTTCAGAATTTACTGAAGACAGCCACAAGTGAAAGATTGAGAAGAGTTGTTTTCTTGTTTTGTGTGTTATTCAAAAGCAAGTTTTGTTAGCAAGAACAGTATGACAGAGTCATGGAACATATGGGCAAAAATCCATGGAATCGAGAGCACAGCAACCAACATTGCCATGAGAGAAGCTGCTGAAATCTTTGACAATAAGACAAATTAAGCTGATAAAGGAACTGGAAAAAAAAGTTGAAACTTAATTTCTTTTCATGTACTTGTATTTTAATACCTTGTAACTCAGTGATCAAAAAAATCTCAGTTTCTCAGTTCTTCGTGTTCTTTACTTTCTTTTGTACTTATATTTTTGCATTGCTTTTAAGGAGTGTATTGACATCATCAAAAAGGGGGAAATTGTTGGAAATACAATTTATGTTTTGATGATGATATATTCATCAGTTATTTAAATTATTTTTTTTAACCCCATTGATGAAGTGTCATAACTAGCAGTTATAGTGCAAAGCAATAAGATGTCTAGAAATCAAAGTATAAGATTTAATAGAGTCTAATATTTGTATAAGTTAAATCAGAAAAGAACTGTAATAGCTCTAGGTTTAGAACTGAGAAAATGAGAAACAGGCTTATTGAACTGAGTTCATAACTGAAGATTAATCAACTGATAGAAACTGACTAAGAGCACACCAACTGAAGGCTGAGGGATCAGACTCAGTTATAAAAGAAGAACTGAAGAAGGTAAGTTTGCTGAGGGACACAGACTCGGTTAACTTATCTAGAACTGAAGAACTGAGGGTTCAGACTCTGTTATTGAAGATTGAAGAACTGAGGGTTCAAACTCAGTTTTGAAGACTCTAGCCGAGACTGTAAAGTTAGAATTCAGGAAAGTCTGTGATGACCTAAACTGACTTTATGGATCGTGACCGGAGGACTAAGTATCATAAGGACAATGATATCTTAGTTGAACTATGAGTTATGGTGTACTCTGATTAAGTCAATTATAATCAGATGACAAGGGAGTACTAAGTTCTTGAAGAAGAGTAAAAACTCAGTTAAAGCTCTCAAAGCTAAAAACTGACTAAGATAAGTTTTCATGCTGAGGTCAAAAAAAGCTGAAGGTTGATCTGACCGTTATAAAGCAGCCAATAAAATTAGCTGAACAGATTTGTTAGAAAGGACACTGACATTCATCAGAATAAGAAGGACCACCAACAGATACAAGAATTCAAATACAAGCGTTCAAATCCAGCTAACTGTTGGAGAAACCCCTATAAATAGACTACTTCTACTACAAGAAGAAGAGCGGAATTCTAAGATCTGATTTAGTCAAGAAAGATCATACCAAGGGAAAAGTAAACCAAAAGAATTCCTGCTAAGCACTTTATAGCAAGATCAAGAAATCTTCAAGTTTTTATAAGCATTCAAAGAAAGATCAAGATCAAACATTTGAAGAAAAACAAAGAGCCGAGCACATATCTTATACATCTAGAAGAAGAAGCTCAAAACACAATTGAATCATAGTTATTGATTCAAGACTCAACTTTGATTATATCAAAGGTTTAGACTGTGAAACACCAAGAAGGTGTGAAGGACAGTTGAGTGCAGTCATGAAGACTGTGTTTGTGTAGAGCTGGTGAAGAGGCAATCCTATCCTCTAAGGACCAGTGTAGCAAGCTTACTTCAAACAGCAATTCTGCATGTTGAAGACTGAAGCTGGAAGATTGTGAAGCTAGGGATTTGTGTAGGACAATCAAGTTTTTAGAATTTACTTTGTGTGTTGTAACTGTAAACCTCAAGAACATAGTGAATTTGGCCTCCTACATCACAGTGGAAGAGAGGACTGACAGGATTACACCACCTGGAATCTCTATTATTCTTGTTTCATTTACTTACTTACCTTACGTATTTATTTACTGCATCTAAGTTTACATTGCACCTGATCACAGACTCAGCAAACTTAAGAAATCGAGTCGGCACAAAGATTACAACGTATTATGTATAGACGAACTGATAAACTCATGTTTTATATAAAGGCTTAACTTAATCCGCTGCCGGTTAACTCAGTTCAGCACAAGTCATCATTGACTTATACTCAGCTAGGTTAACTTAACTCCACACAAGTTTGAGCTGAAATCAATCTGTTCAAGATTCAGTTCTCAGTTATGTTTTTTAAGACAAGTTTATTCACCCCCCTCTCTAAACTTGTGTAAGCCTTTTCCAAGGGACCCCCACATATTGCATGGAGTAATTTCAATTTGTCATATGCATAATCTATGATTCTAAAGTAACCTTATAGTTTAGTTTTGTTGTATTAAATTTTCAACTTTTTATACATAAAGTCTGACAAAACTTTTTTGGTTTACTTGTGTTCATCCTTAACTACCTTCTTTAAAGGATATTTGGATACGGTTAACCTTTCTATCTTTAATAATACATTCGTTTAAGTTTGTATGTTTCTGTTCGGTCAGGATCTCTAACCCCTTTGAAACAATCTCTTTTTGGGATTATCCACAACCTGTCTAGTATGAACTTATATACAATTGTTTTAGAGGAAGATAGTTGTTTACCAAGTTGCTTTCTAACAGCTCTAGCTAATTCCATCTCCTATCAAGTTGGAACTCACAAGTTCATGGTGTTAAGAACATTTTATCTGTTTTGATGAGGGCCATACTGGCTGTTATAACAAGTCTGAAATAAGTTAGTAATCTCTATATAAGACTTTACTTAGAGTCTAACATGTTGTATAAGTTCAGTCAGACAAACATTATACTAGACTGGTAGGACGGCTCAGTCAATTGAAGGACAGAAGATCAGCTGAGTGAAGACATCCAAGGACCAGCAAAGTAAAGTGAAGACTTATGGATTGACTTATAACCAAGGAAGTCCATGATGACCTTGGATAAGTCTAAGATATATTACAAGTTATGGAATCTATACATTCAATATGTTGTACACTAATCTCAACCAAATCAAGGATCACAGAAGTACAAACATACATTGGACATTGAGAATCAAAAGAGAAAGAAAAACAGCAAACCAGCTAAGTGAAAGCTCTACCGGCTGACTATAGAGAATAACGGTGAAGAGAATATCAACGGCGAAGTAACTATCATATCAGCCAAGTAAGTCATGCCTAATACCTATGAAATTTGCAATATAATTAAATCGAAGATCAAGCAATTAATGCAGAATCAATGAAGTACGGATTTTATGAGGGATGTATGAAGAAAATCCGGATCACTGAAATCAAGGAGAATAAAATCCAAGAAGAATCAAGGATTATTCTCCGAATTAAATAGCCAACGGACGAAATTTCAAATCAAGGAAGTCAAGGCTATAAATAGAAGGCATTGACAAAAATACAAAAAGACATGAATCATAAATTCTAAGAGCAAAAACTTTGTCAAATTAACACAAACCTTCTAATTTTTCTTACAAGAAATATCTAGAGGGCCAACTCAGAATGCAGAGCTACAAATGTACATCTAGCACTGAGATTGATCAAGCCTTTGTGAATCTTATTCACACTCAACTGAAGCAATTGAATTAGACTGCCTAAGAAGGAATTGCAACCTTTTGTGATAGATGCTAAAGGATTTGTTCTCAAAAGGTAGTGTTGAATACTGAGTCACTGAAGCTTCTGTAGCCAGGGAGTGATAGTCTTTGTTGGTCCCTTGAAAAGGCTTTGGTTAAGTTTAGAGGGGGGGGGTGAATAAACTTAACACTTAAAACTTTGGAGTTAACAAAATTACGCAACTTCGGCGGTCTGCGATACTTCGAGTCTGTTGAGACTTCGAGCTCCGATAAACGTAGTCTCATCGATAGTTGAGTTTGCTGAATTTGTGCAGCGGAATAATATCAAAATTAAGCCTTAAAACTTGTTGTTAAAAATGATACTAAGTATTAGATACTCAATAGTGCAAGTGTGTGATTTCAGTTGCTAGATTTAGTAGATTGATGAATGAAATAAACTAAGAGCAGAAAGTAAATGCTGAAAGTAAGTAGGCAGATTTTATAGTGGTTCCAGGTGATGTAATCCTGTCAGTCCACTCTTCTCCTGTGATGTTGGAGGAAATTCACTAGAGATCTTTGATGCAGCTTTTACAAAGATTCCTAAGTTGTTTGTCCTTCACCAATAACTATGGCTTCACAACCGAAAACGGGAACGGGTAGGATTGTCTTGCTCCCGAGTCTTCCACCGGTCCTTGAAGGGTAGAATTGCCTCTTCACCACTCCTCCACCACAAACAACGAGTTTTTCACACCCAACGGATGCTTCACTTGTCTTCGTAGGTTCTTTATAAAATAAAGAGTGAATCAAATAAATGATTCGGTTGCGAAAGCAGCTTGATTAGGATGATGAAATCAGCAGCTTGCAGTCTCCAAGTGTGTAATCTTGATGCAGCTTGAATACAGAATACACTTGAAGAAATTCTCTAGATAAGCAGCTTTATGCTCAGTAAGTTCAGCAGGGTGTTTTTCAGCTCAGTGTTATCACTTAAAGTTTATCCAAAATTCATCATCTTTTTCTGAGTTGAAAGTCCTCTATTTATAAGTAGTAATGCATGTGACTTGTATTTGAAATTCAAATGTGACCGTTCCTTGTTTTTGTCCCATCTGATTTGCAGTCTGTCACTATTCATAGGACTGACACTGTCAGAATTCCTTTTTGACAATGCAGTCTGTCCACCCCTTTGACTTGTATCCAATGGATAAAAATATGAATCATCCCAACGTCTTTTTAATCTCAACCTTTGATTTTCTTGATAAGTCAGAGGTAGTTGGCTGTCCTTATCCATGTGATTTTCCAAAATAATCTTAAAATAATCGAGGTAATACATCAGCAAGTTCATGAGTCTGCTGAGATACCTATCAGTCTGCTGATAATCATATTACTGTATATGAAATACAATGCAGCTGATTACTTTTATCTAAATTTTATTTGTGAAGTTAGATTACATCATTTTAATGATAACTAAGTTCCAAACATCATCCAACTTATGGAACTTAGACCTTCTACACAAGGTATATGTAATCAGTTTAGGTCATCACAAGACTTGCCTAAATTCGATTCCATATCCTTGACTTTAAATACTAAGTTTGATCCCTTAGCCTTCTGTAACTGAGTTTGAACCCTCGGCCTTCTGTAACTGAGTTTCAACCCTCAGCCTTCAGTCTAGTCTTCAGCAGGTTCAAAAACTAGTCTACTAACCTATCTACCCTACTGACCTAGACCGTCTCCTGATATCAATCAGCAGGCCTTTACAGTGCTTGTTTGATCAAACATATTTATGAATCAAACTCTAATAAACCTATACATTTGATCTAGACATCTTTTTGCCTTTGCACTATAACAGCTAGTATGGCACTCATCATCAAAACTAAGAAATAAGTCCAACAATTTCCCCCTTTTTGGTGATGATGCCACTACCCTAACCTAATCAGCAAAGCAAAAAGATATACAACAAAAACAGAACAAATTTAGTCAATTCTCATTATAATCATTGTTCAGTTATTACAACTAGATACAACAAAGATAAAGAATAATAAATATATGCTGATCTATTGTCTCTTTTCTCTTTTCTCTTTCTCTTCTAGCCTTCTCAGCTTGTTCTTGATAGGCTCTGATTTGTTCTATCATATCCCTCATCCATTCATTTTCAATGAGTGTAAAATCAATGTAGGGATTGACTTGCTTCCACCAGTTCCAAGCTTCAGGGAGGATAAGATTAATTTCATTCACTCGAATCCAAACATCATATACAAACTCTCCTTGAATTCATCCAGTGAGTCCCTTGCTTTTGTAATAGGTAGCACCTTATCACCTTTGCTACTTCTTCTGCCTTTGTTGCTTGCCTTTAAGGCTCTGACTCTTGCTTCCCAAAATTTCAAACCCAAGAAAGAGTTAAGACCTTCATGAAACCCCATGTCATGATAAGGTCTCCTCCCGTTGTAATACTCTTTCTTGTACTTGTCTTAGAAGATCATCGAGGAGTTGAACTCGCCGTGTGCAAAGGTTGCTCCGAAAGCATTTGTATCATCTCGTCCATCTCTTCGTGCAAAGAGTCTTGCGGCCTCCTTTGCTTTGCGTACCTGATTGGCCCTCTTCCCCTTAGTGACATCATCAACAAAACGGGAGATAAGGCCATGAATACTCTCTCCGTGAGATAACCACTCTATGCGGTTGGCCTTCCATAGCTCCGAGCTTCTTGTATCAAGTGAAGTTATCCTTGATTGCAAGGTCTCCTCCAAATCCGTTGATCCTTTCGGTCGGTTTGGGATCGGGCATAGCGAGTTGTTGTGCGCGAGCGAGGCTCGGTAGGTTCGGGTGTTGCGGCAAGGTTGTCAAGTTTCGATGGATAGAAATAAGTTGATCTTTCGAAATTTATCTTTTGCGTATTTCCAACCTTGATGCCCCTCACATCTAATATCGGATCATTCACAAGATTTTGAGTAGATGTGAAGTTTGAAGCAACTGTGGCGCTTGATTGTCCGTTTTCATTTACCATCTTCATCGCTTCTTCAAATCTTTCTTCCGTGTCTCGTCCAGTTGTGTCCTTAATCGTTGCATATCATGCCTTACGGTCCTTAACTCATTTAGCACTTCAATCGGCACTTCACTCGGTCATCCTTCCACCGGTGGCTTCATCGTTGAGCTCCTCTACATTGTATTGTGGCCTCGATTGCTCATTACCATTGCCCAACTCCTATCCAAATCCAAAGCCAGGTTAGGTCCTTCATATTCATCCAGGATAGGATCAATGGCAGGTTCTTCAAAAACAGGTACAAATGCCTGAGGGGGATTAACATCAATATCTTCTTCTTCAGGCATCTGAAACTCCTCATCACTGAAGTCAAAGTCCAGCAGCTGCTCATCCTCATTAACAGCAGTCTGCTGACCATCTTTCCCTTCAGTGGTCTTGCCTCCAGTAGGCTCCACTACAACAGCCTCATCAACAACAAGGGTTTCCTCCAAACCCAAATCAGGTTCCAACCTTTGTCCAGTGTCGTTTGAGACTCGACGAAATTTCTGTACCTCCCGTTCCAACCTTTGTCCAGTCTTTTTGTATCCCAAAGAACTCCGTACCTCCTCTTCAATTCCTTGTGGATTGAATATATTGTCATTATCCACTTGGAAACCTTCAGCATGACCAATCTTGTGCAGGATGATGGTAGATTTAGTAAGAGTGCCCTCAAAGTCAAATCCATCCTGATATTCAATGGATTCCTCTGAACTGACACTAGGTTCAATGAAATCAATAGCCTTCTCTCCATCCAAATCCTCACTCTGTTCAGCATCAGTTTGTGCAGTAGGCTCTACAACATGGAATGTAGAAGATTCATCAGCTAGCCTACCAGCACTAAGGTTGATTCCTTCATTGATCAATTCTTCCAAATCATCCATGGTGAGATCCTGTAGATCCTCATCCATCTCTCCGTCTCGCGGCCCTCGGCGGACTTACCGATCTCGGCGACTTCTTGACCGGTGGCTTCGGCTTGATGTCTCTCTAGCCACTCCACCGGTCTCCCCGAAACATAGGGGTATCATCATCGAAATCGATGAATCACTATCCGGTGTGAACTTTGGATCTCTCGAACATAATAGCTCCACTTTTCTTTCCTTCATCCAACAGATCCATCGGCTGGATTGCAACATGCTAGTGTCTATTAAATCCAACTCGGTCGTCCACACCTAGTCGCTCAAAAGCCCATTCTTCAAATCCACTCATTGGATCGCCACTGGTTTCGTTTCTTGTAGAATCCAAACTTCCACTGAAAGTAGTTTTGCACCTTTTTGAAGTTGGGATCTACTTTGCCCTTTTTAGATGCCTTCTCATATGGCATAGATGGCTTCCTAATGGCCGGTTCGGCCTTGTCGTCCTCCAAAAGCTCCAACAAGTAAGCTCATGGTTTCTTCAATAGATGTTTGAAAGTCGGTAGGTTGCTGAGATTGTACATTTGTACCTACTACTTCCATCTGTATCACACTTGGTTCCCCCTGACTTACATGCTCATCAGCAGGGTCAGCAGCAGACTGCTCTTCCCCCTGAGTTCTTGCCACACTTGCAGGATCTTCAACCAAGTCTTCAATTACCTCTTTAACTACCACAAAGAGTTCGGGTTCAGTGGTTTGCTGTGGTTCCTCAGTAGATACTACAGCAGGCTCAGGGTCAGTAGACTGCTGTATATCTTCAATAGATTGCTCAAAAACAACATGTCCAGCATCAGTAGACTTGACAACCTCGTCAGATGAGGAGTCAGTAATCACCACAGGCGGAATGATAGTTAAGGGCTCAGCCTCAACAGCCTCTTCTTCCTCTTCTACTGATGCCTCTTCTTGGGCTCTCTGTGCCTCCAAATTTTTCAATTCTTTTCCTTTTCCATGCATTTTCTTTTTGGCAATCTCCTTCATTCTTTTGGAAAGAGGTTCATCATCATCTTTTCTAGTCACAGCAGACTTCCTCTTTCTGCTGGCTTCTTTCTGTTGTTCTCTCAAAATTTCAACAACAGTTTTCCTTGTAACTACAAAGCAGGTCGGTAACCTCCACTTGACCCTCGACGGACTCGCTAGCGGTCTGTCTTTGTTTCCTTTCTTGTCTTCTTTGAAGGCTTTGAAACTTCGGTTATTTTCTTTGTATTTCCATCTTTTCTTTTCTCGGCGACCTTCTTTGGTGCAACAGGGTTTGATAGATATCTTCTTAGTTTGCTTGAACTCCGCTCACCACCAAAGATCTCCATCATCACCATCACTATCATCACCAAAGCACCTCTCCAAAGAACCTCTTCATCATCATCTAGACCAGGGATGGCATGATCAATTTCCTTCTTGTATCTAGACTGATTTATCTGGGAAGATTCAAGGTCAGGAACATTCAAATGATTCAGTAGAGTCTGAATCATCAATCCTAAGGGTAAGGCCTTTGATTTCCTTTTCCCTACTTTCTCCTCATTGGCTACTTTCTTCATATAGTGAATGAAATAACCAGCCCAATCAAACCTCATGCTCCTGCAGATGATCATCATCAGCTCTATCTTGGGTCCTGATAGAGTATCCATACTGCCAACTAGCCCAAGTATGTTCTTTGCAATGAGCTTGCTCGACGGACCGTACTCATTTCCAATGTGTCTGCAGTTGATGCCTGGTACGGATTTGGTGGCTGCATTTGTTTTAATCTGATCAACAAACGCCAATTTGTCCAATCCCATTGCTTCAGGATTGACTGGACCATCCACCACTTCTTCAAATCCAAACACTTCCCTCAGTAGACTAGAGGAGATTACAAGCTCCTCAGCATTCACAGTTGTCTTGAATGCTTCAGTTCCTTCTTCCACAACCATATTCTTCCAGAAATCAATAACATTGGTGTATGAGATTGTTTCTAATCTGATGTTGAGTTTGTTCTCCAAGCCTGCAAACCTCCTTATCCTTCGACCTATATTAATAGCCAACTCTGTTTGTTTTGCATCAACAACATAGCCTCTCACACTTTAGCTTCATTCGATTTGAACTTCAATCCTTTCCGCCATTGAAATAAGAAAAAGATGAAGAAAAATTGTTCTCAAATCTGTGTTCACACAATGTAGGATTTGCAGAGATAAAGCAGAAATTGCAAGTAGAGAGTCCGCTGTATAACAGTCTGATTATATAGACAGTAGGTGGTTGAAACTGTCAGTGCACGTACATCCATGTCAACCATGATTAATCTGAATAAATTCTGGCTTGACACGTGTTCCATAACGTATGATAACCGTTAGATCGTGTTAACTGCGGTTATTAAAGGATAAAATAAATATCCCGCCAATATGCTTTTTGACTTTAATAACTTTGACTGTTTAACGTTCCATCCAGCAGGGTGATCCTCAGCAGGGTGGCCTCAGCAGTCTGCTGATAAATGGGCTTCAGCAGCCTGCTGACAAAAGTACTCTGCTGATCCTTGTTTTCTTCTTGTTTTGTTCAATTGATAATACAAGATGAAGTTTAATACCAATGACTGATCTGTCAAGTGAGCTCACCCAAAATGACAAAGACCAATCCCCTTGGCAACCTCATTTGCTCAATTGTCCAAACATAAGTACATGAAATAGTTAATACCAATGACTAATCTGCTAAGTGAGCTCACCCAACATAGCAAAGACTAATCCCCTTGGTGAATTCCGATTACATTCTTGAATATCGGTCAACCTTTATGATTCCAAGTTCAGTCCTTAACTTAGCAAATCTTTCACTATCAAGTGGCTTAGTGAAAATATCAGCAAGTTGATCTTCAGTAGGGATGTATAGAACCACCACATTTTTCTTTTCAACATGATCTCTTATAAAATGATGTCTCACATCAATGTGCTTGGTTCTAGAGTGCAAAACATGATTTTCTATGATTGCAATTGCACTTGTGTTATCACACATAATTGGAATTTCCTTTTCTTCAATTCCATAATCCATTAATTGTTGTCTTAGCCAAAGTACTTGTGCACAAAGAACTTCCGTGAAGAATGTATTCACTTCGGCGAAGTGGAAGTTGATATAGAATTCTGTTTCTTGCTAAACCAGAAACCGCCTATTTCCCATTAACGACGTGTTCCTGAGGTGCTTTTTCTATCAATCTTGCAACCAGCATAATCAGAATCTGAGTAGGATATCACTTTGAAGCTTCCTTCCTTGGAATACCATATCCCTACTCCCAATGTCTCTTTTAGATACTTGAGAACTCTTTTGACTGCACCTAAATGACTTTCTTTTGGTTTAGATTGAAATCTTGCACAAACACCTACGACAAATGATATATCGTCCGTCGGCGCTAGGTACAATGAGACCGCCTATTATCCTTCACGTATAAAGTCTGATCAACATCTTTGCCTTCTTTATCTTCATCCAATCTGATATTTGTACTCATAGGAGTTGAATTTTTAGTGCTATTTTCCATACCAAACTTCTTCAGTAACTCCTTGGTATACTTGGTTTGATGAATGAAGATTCCATCTTTCATCTGTTTAACTTGCAATCCCAAAAAGTAGTTCATTTCTCCCATCATACTCATTTGGAATTTGCTCTTCATTAAATTTGCAAACTTTTCACAAAGTAAATCATTTTCAGAACCAAAAATTATGTCATCCACATAAATTTGTACCAGCAAGGTGCTGTCCCCTTCACTGATTCTGAAAAGTGTCTTGTCAATGGTGCCTTTTATAAAACCATTGTCCACCAAGAATTGAGATAGAGTCTCATACCATGCTCTTGGTGCTTGTTTCAATCCATAAAGTGCTTTGTTGAGTCTATACACTTTATCTTCTTGATCTTTAACTTCAAATCCAGGAGGTTGCTGAACATACACTTCCTCCTCTAGAATGCCATTCAAAAATGCACTCTTGACATCCATTTGATATACTTTGAAGTTCTTATATGCGCATGTGCCAAGAATAATCGATAGCTTCCAATCTTGCAACATGTGCATAAGTTTCATCAAAATCTATTCCTTCTGCTTGAGAATAGCCTTTTGCAACTAGTCTGGCCTTATTCCTTACAATGGTACCAGATTCATCAAATTTATTTCTGTATACCCACTTAGTACCAATGATATTTGCATGATTTGGCCTATCAACTAGTGTCCAAACTTGATTTCTTTCAAATTCATTTAATTCTTCTTGCATAGCAATTATCCAATCTGGATCTGAAATTGCTTCTTCAACAACTTTAGGTTCCATTTGAGACAGAAAACAAGTAAACATGGCTTCCAGTTGTCTTCTAGTTCTCACACCTTGCTGTACATTGCCAATAACTTGTTCAGCAGGGTGATTCCTTAACCATTGTGGATTTTGGTTGATTTGATTTTCAGGAACATCATCTTCAGTAGGGTCTGCTGTAGCTTCTTCTACAGGGGGGTCAGCAGATCCTTGAACTCCTTCAGTTGTTGCATCAGTAACATTATCAGCAGGGTGTTCGGCGAGGGCGATATCGAAACTTTCAAGTCATTGAATCTTTCCAAAACTTCAACACAATCTGGATCGGTGACTTGTTGATTCTCAGCAGGTCCACAATCTTCATCTTCCATACCAGTAAATTTAGGTTCATCAAACACAACATGGATTGTTTCTTCATGTTTCAGTGACCTCTTGTTCAGTACGCTGAATGCTCTGCTGACTGAAGAATATCCCAAGAAAATTCCTTCATCTGATTTTGGTTGGAATGTTTTCAAATGTACCTTATGATTTAGAATAAAACATTTGCTTCCAAATGGATGGAAATAGAATATATTAGGTTTCCTTCCATTCCAAACCTCATAAGGTGTCTTCAGTAGCTTCTTGTTTACTGATGTTCTGTTTTGTGTGTAGCATGTTGTATTTACTGCTTCAGCCCAATATCTTTCAGGTAGCAATGCTTCACAAATCATTGTTCTTCCTGCTTCCTTTAAAGTTCGTTTCTTCTTTCAAAGAACCCCATTTTGCTTTGAGGTGTACCAAATAGACGACAAGTTGATGTAGTACACCATTCTGTTCACAATAATCTCTTATAACTTTGTTGAGAAATTCAGTACCCTGATCTGATCTTATCTTTATAACTGTTAAACTTTTCTCATTTTGTAATCTTTTCAAAAGATTAGGCATGCTTTGAAGTGTTTCACTTTTCTTGTTCATAAATATCACCCAAGTGTATCTAGAATAATCATCCACAACCACTAAGGTGTACTTCTTTCTGTTACACTTGTTGGAGTTATTGGTCCAAAAAGATCCATATGCATCACTCCAACACTCTACTAGTTGATTGTTTGGTCTTTGATTTGAAACTTGACTTTATCTGTTTACCTTGCTGACAAGCATCACATATAGCATCCTTTTTGAATGTGATCTCGGGTAAACCAATCACCAGCTTTCTTCTTCACCAACCGATTGATGTCATCAAAGTTTAAGTGATTTAACTTCTTGTGCCATAACCAATTGAGTTCGATTTGGTGTGTACAATCGGCAGAATCTGAACTGCAAGAGACCAATCCACAACATACATATTCTCGTTGTCTTCGCGACAAGTACAACTTGATCACCTCTTTCACTAATGACAATGCAGTTGTCTTTGTCAAAAGTGACTTTGTAACCCCTGTCACAGAATTGTCCAGTGCTCAGCAAGTTGTATTCCAGTCCCTCCACATATGCAACATCCTTGATTGTAAGTCCATTTCTCACAAGTGTGACATATCCTCTTGTATATCCAGGTGTATTCTTGTTGCCAAAATTCACCCTTGGACCATCTTTTGCCACAAAGTTTGTTAGACAGTGCTTATTCTTTGTCATGTGTCTGGAACATCCACTGTCAAAGTACCAGACACCCTACAAAACAAAGTTAATGCATTTTAGGTACCCAAACCTGTTTGGGTCCATAATGGTCAGTGGTAAGCATGACCCTTGGCATGTCTCCATAAGGTCTTCTCCTAAATGTGTCATACTTTGGTTCATACATGTATTCCACACATCCATAAGTTCTAACAGTAGGTTGTGTAGGAATCACATATGTTTTCTGGCCTTTTGGTTTATAATGCTGTTTAAAGTGATTCTTGGTGTTAAAAGCATTAGTATAACCAGTTGTTTGCTGTCTGTTAGGAACAGCCCTGTAATATGGAGTCTGCTGAGGCCTTGTATAAGTCCTCTGCTGATTCCATTGCCTAGGTTTTACCCTAGCTGCATGGTTATACTTGTTGTATCTAACAGTAGATGCAGGAATGTTCCAATCATCATCAGTGGGAAATAGTCTACCTTTCCCCTTGAGATAAGTATCCCTTGAATGATTAACATTTTTGGGTTTAGGATTCTTATCCTTGGAATATTTCTGTTTCTTACCCTTCGTGGTCCAAATAGACTTGGTAGCAGTGTCCGCTATCGCGAGCTTAGAAGGTACAACAGTCCTACTTTTAGATTTACTCTTTTTATTAGGAGTCGTTGACTTCTTTGACTTCTGATTTTGCTTCTTTGAAGCATTCTCATTGGGTTTAACTGCCTCAGCAACCTTATTGGGAATTGGATCTAGTGCAGGTACAAACTTAGGACCAATTCTGGAACTAGGTTCAGTAACCTTACTGGATCCATTCTTGTTAGATTGCCGAGTTCCAAATCCAAGCCCCGTTCTATCTCCATAAGGCTTTCCCGATTTGTATGCAGTATTGGAACAAGATGGTTCAGCAGATTCAGAGGCTGCTGCATGTTCAGCAGACTTATTCTGATTCTGTCCAACATCTTTTCCCTTACCTTTGAGAACCCTCAATTCAGCTTTCAATCTTCCAACTTCCAATTCAAGAGCTTCTTTTTCAGCCTTCACAATCTCATAACCAATTTGTATTATCCTCAGTTGATTAAGGATGGCATCCAAAGTCTCATTGTTGTCAGAATTTCTAGGATTTGAACCACAGGTTGATTCACAATCACTTCCAGCAGGAGTGTTGATGGATACAGTGTTTTATACCTCCTCAGTTTCATCCATATTGGCCATCAAAGCATAATCCTCCATATCGCCAACCGGTGCGGTGTCATCCGATTCATTTCCTTTTCGTATTCCACTTCATACCCCGATTCATCTTCAAGCAACCATAGCCTTCTTGCCATGTCTTCTTTGTTGACTCTTGGTCTTCGCAGGTCTGGACAATCAGGTCTAAAATGTCCAGGCTTCTTGCAGTTGAAGCAAAGATAATCAGGTTCCTTGCCTTGTTTTAGCTCAGGACAGTCAGGTTTGAAGTGTCCTGGTTTCTTGCAATGAAAACACAGATAGTCATTATCTTTCCTTGGTTCTTCTTTCCTTATTTTAGTAGGCCTCTTTGTAAAATTTCTTGCAGGGGCCGTTCCAGTCTTCATCATCCTGATTTTCTTGCTCAGTAGGGCAATTTGTTCTTGCATCTCATCCAAAGATATCATCCCGTCCTCCCGATGTTTCTTCATGATGTGAAGCAGCCAATGCAGTGGTCTTTGGCTCTTCCTTTTCAGTTTCAGGCACAAGATTTTTGCTAAATTCATAAGCCTTTAGATCTGAAAACAATTTGAAGGTGTCTTCTTCATGCAATTTTCTCATTTCTTCAATTGCAGTCACCTTCATTTTCCAAACATCTTTTGTAGGTAGAGCTTCCAAGATTTTGGTGTTTATTTCCTCTTTTGAATAACTTACACTCAGCAGGGTAAGTTCATCCAGGATTGCATTGAATCTTGATTCCATTTGCTCAATGGTTTCATTAGGCAGCATCTTGAACTTTTGGAACCTCTTTCTGGCCACACTGATTTTGTTCTTCTTTATTGCATCAGTGCCTTCACAGATCAAGTGAATCTTGTCCCAAAGTTCCTTTGCAGTCTTGCAATCTTTGACCTTCATGTACATATTGCTATCCAAGGTTCTGTAAATGATATCAATAGCAATGTTGTTGAGGTTTGCTCTTTTTCTATCTTCTGCATTCCATTCTCTCTTTGGTTTAGGAATGTACTCAGTTGTATCACCAACTGTTACTGCCTTGGTAATCTCCAGTGGTCCATCAGTTAATACATCCATCATCTCATCATGAGTAGCAGCAAGGTATGCCTGCATTCGACGTTTATACTCATCAAATCTATCAAGAGAACACATCAGCATTGTTCTAGCATACTGAGTGTTGTCCATGATACAAGTCTTTGAAAATCGGTAACTTGAAAGAAAGTTTTAAAGAATTTTCACAATCACAACAAGTAGGATTACTTGAACGTGCTAATCGCTCGATACCAATTGTTGGTCCCTTGAAAAGGCTTTGGTTAAGTTTAGAGGGGGGTGAATAAACTTAACACTTAAAACTTTGGAGTTAACAAATTCTGCAACTTCAGAAGTCTGCTGATACTTCAGGAGTCTGCTGAGACTTTAGTAGCCTGCTGATAAACAGTAGTCTATTGATAGTTGAGTTTGCTGAATTTGTGCAGCGGAATAATATCAAAATTAAGCCTTAAAACTTGTTGTTAAAAATGATACTAAGTATTAGATACTCAGTAGTGCAAGTGTGTGATTTCAGTTGCTAGATTCAGTAGATTGATGAATGAAATAAACTAAGAGCAGAAAGTAAATGCTGAAAGTAAGTAGGCAGATTTTATAGTGGTTCCAGGTGATGTAATCATGTCAGTCCACTCTTCTCCTGTGATGTTGGAGGAAATTCACTAGAGATCTTTGATGCAGCTTTTACAAAGATTCCTAAGTTCTTTGTCCTTCACCAATAACTATGGCTTCACAAACTGAAAACTGGGAACAGGTAGGATTGCTGCTCCTGATTCTTCCACTGGTCCTTGAAGGGTAGAATTGCCTCTTCACCAGCTCCACCACAAACAACAGTCTTTCACACCAAACGTATGCTTCACTGTCTTCGTAGGTTCTTTATAAAATAAAGAGTGAATCAAATAAATGATTCAGTTGCAGCAGCTTGATTAGGATGATGTAATCAGCAGCTTGCAGTCTCCAAGTGTGTAATCTTGATGCAGCTTGAATATAGAATACACTTGAAGAAATTCTCTAGATAAGCAGCTTTATGCTCAGTAAGTTCAGCAGTGTGTTTTTCAGCTCAGTGTTATCACTTAAAGTTTATCCAAAATTCATCATCTTTTTCTGAGTTGAAAGTCCTCTATTTATAAGTAGGAATGCATGTGACTTGTATTTGAAATTCAAATGTGACCGTTCCTTGTTTTTGTCCCATCTGATTTGCAGTCTGTCACTATTCATAGGATCCGACACTTTGTCGAATTCCTTTTTGACAAGCAAGTGCGTCCACCACCCTTTGACTTGTATCCAATGGATAAAAATATGGATCTCAACGTCTTTTTAATCTCAACCTTTGATTTTCTTGATAAGTCAGAGGTAGTTGGCTGTCCTTATCCATGTGATTTTCCTAAATAATCTTGAAATAATCGAGGTAATACATCAGCAAGTTCATGAGTCTGCTGAGATACCTATCAGTCTGCTGATCATCATATTACTGTATATGAAATAAAATGCAACTGATTACTTTTATCTAACTTTTATTTGTGAAGTTAGATTACATCATTTTAATGATAACTAAGTTCCAAACATCATCCAACTTATGGAACTTAGACCTTCTACACAAGGTATATGTAATCGCTTTAGGTCATCACGGACTTGCCTAAATTCGATTCCATATCCTTGACTTTAAATACTAAGTTTGATCCCTTAGCCTTCAGAATCGAGTTTGAACCCTCACTCGGCCTTCAGAATCGAGTTTGAACCTTCACCTTCGCCTAGTCTTCAAGCAGGTTCAAAAACTAGTCTACTGACCTATCTACCCTACTGACCTAGACCAGCCTTCACGATATCAATCGGCGGTGCCTTTACGTGCTTGTTTGATCAAACCTATTTATGAATCAAACTCTAATAAACCTATACATTTGATCTAGACATCTTTTTGCCTTTGCACTATAACAGCTAGTATGGCACTCATCATCAAAACTAAGAAATAAGTCCAACAGTCTTGAGATTGTGAAGCTTGTGTAGCCAATGACAATCATACTATTGTATCGGTGAAACACAATAGTGAATTCCTCCAATCATCACATGAGAAGAGTAGACTAAGGGATTACACCACCCTGAACCACTATAAACTTTGTGTTATTTACTTACAGCATTTACTTTCTACATTTCTTTATATGTCTGTGATTTCTTAGATAGATTGAAAATACGCTTTAGAAGGGTTTTAATTTTCCGCTGCCCAAAAGCTTTTCATCAGATTAGCTTTTGAAAATCCTGATGTTTTTTAAACTCGCAATATAGTCATTCACCCCCCATGAAAATATTTCACCCTTCTTTGAGACCAACAATTGGTATCGGAGCAGTGTTCCTTGTATCAGAACTTGTTCAGATCTGATTCTGAGAACAAGGAGATCACTATTTTCAAAATGTATTTTGAAAAGTTTTAAAGTATCTCTTATAAAATTTCATTATGGAGTCTTCAAACTTTATGTGTAAAATTCATGTTTTCAATGTTAACAATTTTGATGAATGCAAAATAAGAATGTTATCTCATCTTGCAGCAACTCATGAGGAGATGTTGGATGTCATTAATGATGGCCCTATCAAGATCATGACTGTGGAATCCACAGGTCTAAGTCAAGGTAAAACTATTGAAAAAACCAATGAAGGACTGGAACAAAGATTATAGGAGGAAAGCAAATCTAGACATTGTTTCCAAATGTATGATAATGAAAATGCTTGACAGCAATATGTTCTTGAGGATCAAATACTGTAAAGCAGCAAAGGAAATATGGGAAAAATTGGCTCTTGCCAATGAAGGATCAGAGGCAGTCAAAGAAAATAAATTATCTGTTACTAAACATAAATTTCAAAATGAAGACTGGTGAATCCATTGATCAAATGGACAAAAAAATTTCAAGTATTATCAGTGAACTACAACAACTAGGGCAAACATATCCTCAAAAAAAAGTTTGCCTGAAGATTCTGAGGGGTCTACAAGAAAGATGGAAGATCATCATATCAGAATTCAAAGGAACGATAGATCTTGCCAATGCTGACACCCTAACACTGATGTCTTAACTAAAAGCTCATGAATTTGAGTTAAACAGTGAAGAAGGTGCACCAGTAGAGCCACAAAAGACCAGTGCACTGGTTGCACCTCATCAAAGTAAAGCAGCTGACTAAGCCAGTAAAGAGACTCAAGAACTGAAGGGCAGATTGCTTTATTGATTAAACGATTTGATAGATTCAGCAAAAGGCAGTACAAGGGAAGTTCTCCATCCAAAGATAAGACTTCAACCAGAAAAGAATTCGAGAAAAATGATGATGAACTCAGATGCTTCAACTGCAAAAAGAAAGGACAATTCAAGGCTGATTGTCTAGAAGAAAAAGACAAAGATGAAGAAATGAAAAGATACAAGCCGTCAGACAAAAAGAAGAGCATGAAATCATTAAAGGTTGAAACCAGCAGTGAATGTGATATAGCAGATTCATCTGATAAAGACTCAGATGACAGTGAAGGCACCAGCTCATGAAGAAGCGGAGGTACTATCTAGTTCATGCTCATCAAATGCATCCTCATCTGACATTGCACAATCTTCTATTTTCCTATTATTCAAAATCTCATTAGTAGATTTTAAGAAATCCAAACAACTCATAAAATTCTTGAACAAGAATGTAAGAATCTGAAAGAGGAAAATAAAATATTAAAGAAAGAACTGGACAAATTAAAAGTTGAATTAACCAGTAAGGAAGTACACTCGGCTGATCAACTAGCAACAGATGATTACCCATCTGGTGCTAACAGACCAGCTAAGGATACTTCCCTACCAGCTGAGGCCACCACTGCACCATTTAATGCACAACATTACAAACCCCCAAAAAGGTTTGGATCCAGATCTGGTCTTGGCTACAATAGTCAAGGTGAGAAAAGAAACAATGGAGAGCATAGATCTGAACTAAGGACCAAAAGTGGACCTAAATTCAGAAAAAAGACATGCCATAGTTTCAACTACTCATCATGCACCAGTGAAGTAAAAAATAATGCAGTAAAACAATAGAGTAAATCATCTTACCAGCCTACTAAGGACAAAGGAATACTGAAAGGTAAGGGCAGACTTTACCTTTCAGAATATGATTGGAATGTTCCACCGTCAAAATACAAGTGAAAACCATTTCATACAAAGCCAAATGTATTTGGGAAAAGCCAGAAAAGGCATGGACCTGGATACAAAAGGCAATATGAAAACAAGTCATCTGCTGTATTTTTGAAAGTGAAACAGGATGCTAAGACACCAAAAGGTATAGAAATGTATCATAATACTTTTAGTAAACCTATTAGAAGCTATTCTGCCATGCCTTATACATATGAGGTTCATGACTTCAATCCTCCAAGGAGAAAATCTTTTGGATACACACTTGGAGTATTAGGTATGACTGCTAACAAATATGGACACAAACAGTGTTGGGTACCTAAACTTATTTAACTTGTTTTGTAGGATGTCTGGTACATAGACAGTGGATGTTCCAGACATATGACAGGCAATAAGGGATGGCTGACTGAATTCAAAGCTTTTGATGGACCCAAAGTTACCTTTGGAGGTGAAGAAAACCCCGGCAAGATTAAGGTGGAAGGCACCATGTTAAAGAACAACCTGAAAATTCAGAATGTGGCATATTTGAAGGATTGAATTTCAATCTTCTAAGCATTAGTAAATTCTATGACAAAGGCTATAATATGCACTTCAACAAAGAAGGTTGCATGGTAATTCATAAACAAACCAACATAGTTGTACTTGTAGGAAAAAGAGAGGACAACATGTATGTGGTAGACTGGAAGAGAGCGAAAGCAAAAACATGTCTGCTTGTCAAGAACAAACAATCACCTAAACTGACTCACCTGAATTTCAAGACAAACAACAAGTTCACAAAAAAAAATTAGTAGAAGGCCTACCAAACATCAAATTCAAGAAAGAGAGTCTTGTGATGCTTGTCAGAAAGGGAAACAGATCAAAAGCACTTTCAAGTCAAAGCCACATCAATCAACAACAAAAATCTTACATCTGTTGCATATGGATATATTTAGACCAATCACACCAGTAAGTGTAAGTGGAAAGAAGTACACTTTAGTAGTTGTTGATGACTTTCCAAGTTCACTCGAACCGTTTTTATGAACAAGAAAAGAGAAACTCTCAAGAAACTATAAGATTTAATTGAAGATTATCAAGATAAGTGTGAAGGGTGATTTTATACGTTTTATAAGGATATATTTTACATCAATTTTCCCCATATATAGATGTTTTTCATAGAAATCGAGCTTATAATCGATTAATTGAGTAAATGGTGTTTCTAATAGGTTAAATTGCAAAACGTAGCGATTTATGTGTTTAAATCATGATTTTATATTATTTTAGGATTGTGTTACTCTTTGGTATGTTTTTCCTACATTGTAGATACACATTGTTGATGGAAAGGATGATTTTAAAGAGATAAATTCGAGTGGAAAAGAAATCAAGCAAGATAAATGTCGGAAAATCAGGATTCCGGGTAGTGACGACCTTGCAACGAAGTTCTTGATATGATAAAAACCGATTTGACTCTGGACCTCAAGAGAATCATTGTAGGGCTTGAATGGAGGATTCTACAGGATTTTGAATCACTCCATTCCGACTTACGAGGCCCGAGATATGAGCGTTACAAGTTTGGATGATGTTGCTGAAAATATTGAACGGGCGTCCGACCTTATGGACGGGCGTCCGGCACCGTTACTGTAGCAACCGCCTCTGATTTTCTATAAATAGCTGCAGCTTTTCAACCCTAATATCATTCCATATCGAATTTTACACACGGCGGCCGCAAGAACACCTTATTTTCTGAGGCTTCCAAGGCCGGTCACCCGAGCCTTGTGCTCGGGTGATCGGGGTTAGATTAGGTTTTATTTTTCGTTTCGTTTTCTTTTCTTGTTCGAATTATGATGAAGGCTTGGAGCTTTCATCCATGGAGCAGCCATGGAGACCTGTTTCTGCAGCACTTTAATTTCAATTCATGGATGATTTTGTAAGTTTTAATTATAATTGTTTCGTTTACTATGTTTATTTGTATCGTGCAATTTTATATCGAAAGATGATTGTATGATTTGATGCTACCGTATGACGGAAGTCGGTGTAGTTTAGATCACCATAGGAAAGATTAGATTTTTAATCTATACATAACGGAAGTTCGTAGGTTAAATATCTAGGTTTACGAGAGGATCACAATTTGATTAATTCATTGCAAGATTATCTTAGATTGGAATTGAGGGATATCACCGTTACCGGAAAGATGAGATTGTTCATGTGTTTATTTCATTACGTTGTTCTTGTTCTCTTTCATGTTTTGTATGCTTTATGTTAATCGAATTTAGATAACGGAAGTTAATAGATTCACTAGATTATCGTGAGGGAGATTGACAATAATTATTCCAACAAACGGAAGTTGAGGGATAATGTTGTTAGGTTAGGATTCAATCCATATCTTTGATTTGTATCGATATTAGTTAAGACCGGAAGGTAAACTAATTAATGGCGTGATAAATCGGAAGAGGAAACGCTTCATTAGAAAAGATAATAATCCAAGATAACTAATGAATGAATGTTTGTCTATCTGACTGATTTCGGTGGGGTGATGGTTGTTGGGAATAGGTTGATCATGGTTTGTTTATGTTTGTTCAGTTATTAGTTAGTTTTACTGTTTTCGTAGATGTAGTTTTATTTATTTTGTCTGCAACTATATTTCCTGGCTTTGGATTAGCAATCCTCCGTCCAGTTATTTTTCCGTTCTAGTTTAGGTTTAGGTTTAGTTAATAAAGAAGAATTAATTAGATTAGATTCAACATCCCTTTTCCCTGAGGATCGATACCCGTACTTATCCAACTTTACTAGCAACTACCCGGTATTCGGCCGGTTAGGAGGTAGTTTTGCATGGTAGTATAGGTTTATAAATTTTCTTTTGTTTTAATGATGCAAAATCTCCCCAACAATAAGATCAGATAGAGGCACAAAATTCCTAAATGAAGTGATCAGAACCTACTATGAAGAAAATGGAGTACTACATCAACTATCAATAGCAGGAACTCCACAACACAATGGAGTAGCTGAAAGAAGAAACAGAACACTTAAAGAAGCTGTTAGAACAATGATAGCAGAAGCAAACTTACCAAAGAGATTTTGGCCTAAAGCAGCAAACACAGCTTGTTACACTCAAAACAAATCTATCATCAATAAACATCATGGGAAAACACTCCATGAAATATGGAATGGAAGAAAACCTAACATATCTCACTTACATATGTTTGGATCTAAATGTTTTATTTTGATCATGAATCAATTACATACATTTGAAGAAAAAGCTGATGAAGCAATATTCATGGGATATTTAGACACCAGCAAATCTTTCAGAGTACTAAACAAGAGAACCTTGGTGATTGAAGAATCAATTCATGTAGTATTCATTGAATCAAATACTAGTGGTGGAGACTTACACACATTTGAAGAAGAGGCTACACAAAGACAAGTCTACTTTGATAGAACAGTACCAGCCACTATACTGAACAACTCTGCTGACAATCAAGATGATGTACCAGTTACTACAACAGCAGAGTCACCAACTCAAAATCAAGAAGTTGTTGATGCACAGTCAGGAACAGTAGAATCCCCAAATCAAGCACAACTTCAATCTGATGTGAATTGGCTTAGACATCATCCAGAAGAACAAGTCTTTGAAAGTGTTCATGCAGGTGCTAGAACCAGAAGACAACTGAAAAGCATGCTAACTTGTTTTCTGTCACAGGTGGAACCCAAGACAATAAACGAGGCAATCCAAGATGCTGATTGGATTATAGCCATGCAAGAAGAACTCAATGAATTTGAGACAAATGAAGTCTGGGAACTTGTAGATAGACCAGACATGGCCAACATCATTGGAAGAAAATGGGTGTTCAGAAACAAGATGGATGAACTAGAAGCAATGAATTTGAGACAAATCAAGACTTTTAGTAAAAGGCAATGACAGAAACATTTTATTTTGTTTTAATGATGGCAATACTAGCTGTTATAGCAAGCCTGAAATAAGTTAGTAATCTTTGTATAAGACTTTACGTAGAGTTTGACATGTTGTATAAGTTTAGTCAGAAAAGCATTGTACTAGACTGGTAGGACGGCTCAGTGAAATGAAGGACAGAAGATCAGCTGAGTGAAGACATCCAAGCACCAACAGAGTAAAGTGAAGACTTATGGACTGACTTATAACCAGGGATGTCCGTGATGACCTTGGATAAGTCTAAGATATATTACAAGTTATGGAATCTATAAATTTAATATGGTGTACACTGATCTCACCCAAATCAAGGATTAGTGAAGTACAAACATACATTGGACATTGAGAATCAAAAGAGAAAGAAAGACAGCAAACCGGCTAAGTGAAAGCTGTACCGGCTGACTATAGAGAATAACGGTTAAGAGAATGCCAATGGCGAAGTAACTATCAGATCAGCCAAGTAAGTCAAGCCTAATACTTATGAAATATACAATATGATTAAATCTAAGATCAAGCAATTAATGCAGAATCAAACAAGAATGGATTTTATGAGGAACGTCTGAAGAAAATCCGGATCACTGAAATCAAGGAGAATAAAATCAAGGATTATTCTCCGCATTAAATAGCCAACAGATGAAATTTCAAATCAAGGAAATCATGGCTATAAATAGACGGCATTGACAGAAATACAAAAAACAAGAAAAAGAAATTCTAAGGGCAAAAACTCAGTCAAATTAACACTAACCTTGTAATTGTTCTTAAAAGAATTATCTAGAGGATCAACTCAGAATTTAGAGCTACAAATCTACATCTAGCACTTAGATTGACCAAGCCTTTGTGAATCTTATTCACACTCAACTGAAGCAATTGAATCAGACTGCCTAAAGGATTTGTTCTCAAGGAGCAGTGTTGAAGACTCAGTCACTGAAGATTCTGTAGCCAGGGAGTGATAGTCTTGAGATTGTGAAGCTTATAGATCCAAGGACAATCATACTATTGTATCGGTGAAAGACAATAGTGAATTTCTCAAATCATCACATATGAAGAGTGGACTAAGGGATTACACCACCCTGAACCACTATAAGCTTTGTGTTATTTACTTACAGCATTTACTTTCGCATTTCTTTATATTTCTGTGATTGCTTAGATAGATTGAAAATACGCTTTAGAAGGGTTCTAATTTTCTGCTGCCCAAAAGCTTTTCATCCGAAGAGTTTTTGTAACTCCTGAGGTTTAATGTTTTTAAACTCACACAGTCATTCATCCCCCCCCCCCTCTGACTATATTTCGCCCTTCTCTAGGACCAACACTTTGCAATTTGTCCCTTGGTTCGATTATTAATCACAAGTTTTCTTCGATTCTAACTTTCGTCCAACTGATTGACCGTCGATTTGCATCCATGTGAATATTTTTAGTACCTTCTTTTGCATCACTTCAAGAATAATTTTGTTCTTGATTTTAACACGATGAGCCTTTTCATGGTAAAAACTTTTAGCCTTTTCTTCTGTTTGCCTCAAGTTGTTCTACCTACTTTGGTGATCAACTTTTCTTTTTCAACCTTTGTTGTTAAGCAATCTTTTTTGGGATCTTTTGGATTGAAACTCTTGGGACAATCTAAACAATAACTAATGTTTCAAATTGATCGTTCTAAGTCCAAACATCCTTTTTCTCTGTTATGGATGTTCTTATGTTTGGTGTTTTGACACCTTCTATTTCGGCTTTAATCCCTTGATACTCTTATAAATCTTCTTTACCTTTTCTTTCAAGACGACAAGGGTTCTTTGCAAACCGCCTTGTTTTACAAGATGCCACTTATTTACAAGAAGATCATTTTCAAGGTGCTTTCTAAATTTGATATTCATCTTTGGCATTTGGATTCAATGCCCCATCTTTCAATTTTGAAACAAAGTTGAAACCCTTCTCTTCTCGAGTGTTCATTGCAGAAGTTCATGTTGATGTTGTTAGGTTTAGTGCCCGAAAGAAAATTATACAATTGTTATAGGACAGAATTAATAATTCATCTTATTATATGCATGTATGCTTATAATTAAGACACTACTGAAAACCCTAAGTACCTCGTTTATGTAATCACATAACTCAGTGTATGGCTATACACAACAGGATTGAGTTAGTGAGATGTACTTAAAATTAACTTAGTCCGTAGCGTTTATTAATTTGAGTACGGGTCTCAAGATTAATTTGCTAATAATGCACCCAGAACACTTTAGATGTGACTGTCTTATCCGGACTGTCGGTAATAGGGTACCTAGTAGGGCATTTATATATGATGATAATCATATAGGGCTGGACCGATTTGATTTGAGTTCTCGATATAATTCCTTGATCGAGAAGTCTTATCGAATCCCAAGATGATCATATATGGATTAATCTCAATCCTGAGGTGATCACAGACAACTGCTTAGACTAGGGTAGAGTTTGATATGTTAGTAAGGATCACTTCGTAGTATGTGGTCCGACACTTCTCGTTGACTCTATTCTGGAATGAGTGAGTAGTCTGTGCTATGACAGATATGAAATCCATTCCTTCCCTTGGGAAGTAGACAGACAGTTCCCTTGTTTGTTAATCTTACAAACTGACCGATGCACGCAATTCATATTATATTCGTAATGAACTATTTGGTCACTAGGGGGTTAATGGTAAATAAGGATAAGAGGTTTCGAGAAGGGTTTACGGAGGTATCCCGAATCGTAACGAACAGTCTATGGAGGATTTATCCGTATTTAATGATTATATCAGTGTACACTTTCGACTCATAGTTGAGTGTAATCCTGGAATTAATAGATTGAATATTATTGTTCGGTCTGACGGATAATATTATTTAATTTATTGTAGCTACTGAATATGGGTCCACGGTCCCCGACATTGCTCCTAATATAGCATATACATTTTCTCGTCCTTTCACCTCAATTATAATTAAATAGTTGGATGGGACTGTTTAATTGATATGTGGATTAATTGTTTAGTTGAACTAGATAATTAAATACACGGAAAAGACATTTTTCATGGACTCGGCCCAAATTATGATAAAAGTCGTGTGGCCCTATACTTGCTAGGGTTTGGCCGAAATTTATCATCATTATTATTATTAGGAAATTTGTTTTCTTGATAATTATAATATATGTGATTAAATTATTTATTTGTTAAATACTTTAAGGAAAAGAAAATCTTTTATATATCCTTATTAATTTGGGAATATTCTAGATTTATCTTTTTAAGGAAAATGATTAATTTGATTGATTTTGTATTAATTAAATAAATCCTTGGAGGACAATGATTTCTCTCATATATAAAGAGAGTTCTCCTAAGCCAAATCACATATCACAAATTTCGAAATACTTGAGAAGTATTAGGCTTAAAATTTTCGGCCTAAGTACTTGGGTTTGAGTTTTAGGAAAACTTCGGGTTTTTCTAAGGTAGCATATCGAGGAGGTCCGGCGGCTTGAAACACCATCCACCTGGTGTTGCTTGGAGATACACGTCGAAAGACTGTGGCTTCTCATCTAGCTTGGATCTTGGATTGAAGATTGTTCTTGGAGTTTATTCAACATAAACTGGTAAGCAATCTAACCTCATCATAGGCTAGATTTATTATTTATGTATTTTGATTGTTTAGATCAAGAACTTGTACTCTCCGCTGCGTAATCAGGTGGATCTTTGATCCATCCGGAGATATTACATCTTACAAGTGGTATCAAAGCCTTTGATCTATCAATCAAAGTATGTGAATTTTAGATCTAGGAGTGGAAAAAGCATGTTTACAAGTGGTATCAAAGCCTTTGATCTATAAATGCCTTGTGATTGTTGTGGTTGAAGAGATGGATTGGGGTTGATATTGTTTACCCGTAGATCTATTTTGTAGCTTTTTTCATTAGTATCAATTGAGCATAGGACTTGTAATTTAATTTATGCACTCGAAATTTTTGTAAAAAGGTAGTTTTTTTTTAATGTTGTTCCGGGCTCGAAATATGAAGATCTTGAAGAAAATATGAAGATCAAGGCGAAACCCAAGGTATGAACGAGGAGAAACGGCCAAGAACCCTAATTTTAAGGTCTGTCCAAAGACCTTTAGCAGCGCTAAAAACGACGCAACAGCCTTCTATTTTTTTAAATAAGCCGCAGCAGCACCTGTAGCGGCGCTTACTACCGCCGCGAAAGATCTGTGTTTTTTTTAAAACCCTAGCTTGCGGCTAGGGTAATGGTTTTTTTTCATGGCTGTTTTTTTGTTTTTTTTAAATCTGTTTTATTTTTTTTAATGCGACAAAAAAATATATTAATAATTTCTAGAAAACTAAATAAAACAGCCGTATAATAATAGAATAAAAAAAAAATTAAAAAGGGTTTTATAATTATAATAAATTGGATTTATTTAATTTAAAAAGTATTTCTCCTCTCGGGTGTTCGTGGTTCGTGATCCGGTGGTTCGAGATCAAGATTCGAAGTTCAAGACTCGAAGATTAGATTAAGTTTTTACTTTTCCTTAGAAAATAGGTTAGTCGGGGTACCAACGGTCCATCTTGGTGTTTAATTTTTACGTTTATTTTTTCGTGTATGATCAAAATTTTGTGGTAGAAACCGGAAAATTGCCATGACATGCATCATATCATGATTCCACTCCAATGCATACATGTAGCTAGTTTATTTCGAATAAATTAGGCATTTATAACTCGTATAATTAGTTAAAAATATTTTTTTAATTAATATGTGGTAGTTAATTAATTAAGTAACTAATTATTAAAACCGAGGAACCGGGTTTTGTCAATCGTTACGATTTTAGTGATGGATTCTCGGTGAATCCCACTTAGATAAATCGTTGAGTTTTCGGTGAACCTACCTTAAACAGAAACGAGATTACGCTTTGGTTGACAACATAGAAATCGGAAAATCTTAGTACATGGGTTCGGAAATGGTCTAACCATGGTTGGGCGAGTTCAACTGAGCTACGGCTCGATTGACTCCCCTCCACGTGTGACGTTTGCATAGGGGTTCGACAAGACTTAGCATATCCGATAAGCCTTCGGGCTAAATGGGGCTTTGATATATGTTAAATTTATAACAAATATTTATCACATTTTATACATATTATTGATTAATTTTATCTAAATATCTTAAAAGATAGTAAATAACTTATAAAAAACTAATAAATACAAATAAATAACTTAATACAAATTATAACTTTTGTTATCGATTTACCCGTGGTTTTGTTGTTTTTGAATTATGCGGGTATTATGTGATACAAAGTAGCGAAATCGGAATCAAATTATACAAAAATCTGATCAAGTGGCAGAAATCTGACAAATCCGGCGTAGGCCGGAGGAAACCGGTTCACGCCGGACTATTTGATAATTACCCCATGTTACCCATGTGCGTCTGACACAAGACACACAAAATCGGTTAATCCGGCGCACGCCGGATCAGTCTCGGCGCACGCCGGACCTGAAATCTCAGCCTATAAATACCTCATTTATGAGGTGGAAAAAGGGGGTACCAATATATATATCTCTATCATAATATATATATTCTTATCTACTCTCTGTAAATATTATTTCAGTAGGCATTCTGCCATAAAAGTAGTAGTAGTATTGTTGTAATAGCTAGAATAATTATTGAAGATTGTTGATTTCATCACTGTTGTTACATTCAGAGGACGAAGCCCTTCAACAATTGTAATCGGTAATATTCTATGGTTATTATCTTTGTTGTTTTTGTACAATTTTATATAATAGTAATAATGTATGTAGGCTAATTATACAACTAGCCAAGACATGTAATTGAAATATGTTTCTCTTTTAGGGAAATGGATGATGACTATGTTAAAATATAATTAAAAATTGAATATGATGAATCTCTTTCTACTTGAACTAGTTGCCAGTCTATATTTACGTAATTAACCAGTATGGACGAACCATAACCTAATCATGAACCGACCGTAGACGTTAGGGTATGAGAAAAGGGTAGAAAGACCGGAAGGTAAAATTGGCCGTCCGACAAACGGAACCCTCTTTCTTATCCAGGGATAGAATATTTATACTCGAGAGATTATCATGTCAAATCATTAGGTTTAATTACGGTTTTACCAAGGAGGAGGCATAGAACGAATTCGTGCACTCGTATGAGGGGAATTTGTTAGCTGAGGAGTATACCGTTCCACATAATCAATGACACTTTAAAACAAGAAGTTTGATCACATCCATTGAACTAAAGGAGATCATAATTCAATTACATTGTCTTGGTTAGTTCTTCTTAAATATCTACTATATTGGTATCTATATTTATATAAATATCTACTTATTTATCATATGAATAACTCTAATTAGTAAGAATTGCGACTTAGATCAAGATAATAATAGCTAATTGGTGTTTAACCACATTTTAAATTACATTTTCATTTTCCCTGAGGGATACGATCTTGATTCACCAGACTAGACTACAATTTGACCCGGTACACTGCCGGTAAGATTGGACACCCAGTTTTAGCCGATCAAGTTTTTGGCGCCGTTGCCGGGGAAAGCGACGTTAATTTATTATGTCTATGGTTACTACTTGCATTAGCTCAAAACTCTTGAGAATAAGTCAACACTATTCGTAATCTCATTTCTACTTACTTTTTTTTTTTTGGTACTTACCTCATTGGTAAGTAGCCACTTTTACTGTTTTCGTGTTATTTTCCATTTTTGTAGTTGATGACCCGAAGCGGTAAGGCCCCACTTACTCCTTATAAGCCCGATATAAATACTTACGAAAGACAGTTAATAGGAGAAAATCGGCATGGCCAAACCAGCCAAGGACATCTTGGAGGCATATCTCCCCAGGAATCATCAACTCGAGGTACGGGAATGGCCGAGGCCAGTGAAGAAACACCACCTGAACAAGGGCTTGTTCATGCCCAAGGACATGGACAAAACCTCAATAATCTTAATCCACCGTTACAAAATCCTCCACCACCACCACATCTCAATAACCAGAATCCCAATAATCGGAATAACCAGAACCGAAATCAGAATAATCATCATAATAATAACCCACCAAACCCAAGACCGATCTGTGATCAGACCTTGAGAAGAAATGAAACTAACAATCCAATTCGTTTACCTAATGATGGAGCAAATAACTTTGAAATAAAATCCTATCTTTTTGGTTTGATTGACACACGAGCTCAATTTCTCGGTGAATATGATAAAGATCCGCATCATCACCTATATCTTTTTGAAGAATCGTGCAACACTGCCAAGAGCCAAGGTGCTCATCGTGAATTGACAAGGATGTCAATGTTTCCTTTTTCATTGAAAGGAAGGGCTAGAGACTGGTTTATGTCGCTCCCACATCATTCGTTGACAAGCTGGCACGACATTCAAACTGAGTTTCTAAAACAATATTTCACTCCAGGTAGGAATTTGGAATTAAAGGTCAAAATTGCTAATTTTAGACAAGGATCCGAGGAAACACTTGGAAATGCGTGGGAAAGATTTAAAAAGTTGTTAAGAGCTTGTCCCGATCATGGTTACTCTCTTGACATGCAAATTCAACTTTTCTGTCGAAAATTGCGAAAGGACTCACGTGCTGATGTTGATCATGCATGTGGAGGCTCTTTAATGATGAGTGAAGCTCAAGTTGTCTACGATGCTATTGAAAAAATTTCTAAGAATAACCGAATGTGGGAAACCGGTTCTAGTACGAGAAAAGTAGCATTTGTAGGTGAATCTACATCAAACTCAGAAGTTTTAGCACATCTGGAAAATATTAGTAGAAAGTTTGATGGCTTATAAGGAAACAAGAATTCTGGCTCAGAAGGGAAATTATCAAATGAGTATTCGAATGATGGTATGAGAAATAATGACATTGGAATAGAAAAATCCGAAGAATATTCTAGGGAAGAAGTAAGTTTTCTGCAACAACATAGGAATCTGAATAATGCTTATTCAAATTCATTCAATGCCATTAAAAGAGACCATCCTACCTTTCGTTGGGCTGAAAACCCAAGTAAGCAAGGACAACCACTCTATCCAACTCAATACAAAACCTCGTACAATAGTCAAAACCAAAGTTACCAAGGAAATTCATCGAATCAAAACCATCAATCACCACCCAGATTATACCCACAACACACCACGCAAAGTATACCAGTTACTCAAAGTTCAACTCAGCCCGTAGAAGGAGTTGACAAGTGGGAAAAATTAATGGAAAATATGATGGGTGTAATGTCTACCCAAGCTCAGAATATGGAAACCATGATGACTTCTATAGGAACTGTCACTAAGGATATGAGTACTTTGAAAACATCCATGAGTGGGCATGACACGAGAATGAGAACTATAGAGGCATCAGTACGTAATATGGAAGATCACTTGAGTAGAGAAGGAGAACGAAAAAACAGTAGACCTCCGGGAGGATTACCTAGTAATACTGAAAGAAACCCGAGAGAAGTGAATGTTGTTATTACCCGAAGCGAGAAAGATATGTGGAAGTAACGGAGTAGAAAACTCAGGAAACAATGAAGTAGAAGATGATTTGGATGATAAATTCGAAAAGGACTTGGAAAGTAAGGACGAACCAGAATTCAGTAAAGAAGAAGAAGAAATCATTGGTGATTTCTTAAGTCGTAATGATCATGTTGAAACTGAAATAGAAGAAGAAGAATGGATCAAAGTCCCAAGAATACTGAAAAATCCTAGGGCTAGCGATCTACGGACCTTATTCAATGAACATGTTAGAAAGGATGAAGTTACTGATAGTACAGACCAAGTATGGAGTAGCAATACCCCAACAGAACAAGTAAAGAAGAATTTGGAACAAATTTCAAAGAAGATAGTGCAGGATCATGACACATGGCGACCACCAGATGCTCAAACATTTAAGGAGGCATCACTATCTAAGGAAAAAGGTAAGGAAAGCATGTCTCCAACCCGTAAATTTATTGACCTTGAGTCTTTACCTTACCCACCCAGGGATCAAATTAAAAAGTTGAAAACGGATAAAAAGTATGCACGTTTCCTTGATACATTTCGTCATCTGAATGTCAATATTCCTGTCATAGAAGCACCGATCAATATGCCTACTTACGGCAAGTTTCTTAAGGATATTCGTCAAACAAAAAACGTTTAGAAGAATATGAGAACATACTCGCCTTAATGAGGAATGTTCCGCGATATTACAAAGACAAGCTTCCTCCTAAATTAAAAGACCCGGTAGTTTTACCATCCCATGTGAGATTGGGGGTTTTTTGTTTAAAAAGGTACTCGTGATCTCGGAGCTAGCATTAATCTTATGTCCTATGAGGATTATAGGAAACTCGGAATAGGAAAACTTAAAAACACCGAGATGACTCTCCGGATGGCGATAGATCTATTAAACGTCCTAAAGGAGTTATCGAAGATGTATTGGTTAAGATAGATAAGTTTTACTTTCCAGTTGACTTTGTAGTCATGGAAATGGAAGAAGGATTTTCAGCACCTCTTATTCTAGGTCGACCATTTCTAGCTACAGGAAGAACTCTTATCGATGTCCAAAAAGGCGAATTAATTTTAAGAGTCAATGAAGATGAAGTCACCTTTAATATCTTTAAGGCTATGAAGCATCCATACAAATCGCTAGAATCTTGTTCATTCATAGAAAGCATATCTTCTATGTATATGAACGATGCTGAATCGCAGAATTTTGAAGATAAGCTCGAAGAATGTTTAGCCTTATCTATCCATGAAGGAGACAGCCAAGAAATGAAAGAAATCATTTTTTATCTCGACAACGGAAGTTCTTTTGAGAAACGTCCATGGCATCGTTATTTAGATTTAGAACTGGATGGCCCAGTATTGAAACCTTCGGTAGAAGAGCCACCAAGAAATCTGGAATTAAAACCTCTCCCTTCGAATCTCAAATATGCCTTTCTTGAAACTGATAACTTGCTTCCTGTTATTGTTTCATCATCATTAACCAAGTCACAAGAAGATCAGTTGTTAAGAATGTTAAGACAACATAAGAAAGCGTTTGGATGGACAGTGGCAGATATTCAAGGAATAAGTCCTGAGATTTGTGTACACAAGATCATCCTGAATGAAGAAGCCAAACCGTGTATCCAACCACAACGCCATCTCAACCCGAATATGCAACAAGTAATCAAGAAAGAGGTTATTAAGCTCGTAGAAATGGGGATAATCTTTCCCATATCCGACAGTGAGTGGGTAAGTCCCACCCAAGTAGTGCCTAAAAAGGGCGGATTCACGATAAAGGAAAATGATAAACACGAATGGATCCCAACAAGGGAAGTCACGGGATATAGAATGTGCATCGACTTCCGCAAACGAATGAGCATACCAAGAAAGACCATCATCCACTTCCGTTCATCGTACGGATGTTAGAACGGTTAAGTGGACATAAATTTTATTGTTTCTTGGATGGTTATTCGGTTATTTACGATATTTATTGCGGCGGGAGATAGAGAGAAAACAACTTTCACATGTCCATATGGAACTTTTGCTTATAAAAGAATGCCGTTTGGATTATGTAACGCACCAGCTACGTTTCAGAGATGCATGATGGCAATATTTTCAGATATGGTAGAAAGGTTTTTGGAAATCTTTATGGATGACTTTAGCGTTTTTGGAGATTCTTTTGAAGAATGTCTTCTACAATTAGAACGTGTACTTAAACGCTGTGAAGACACAAACTTAGTTTTAAATTGGGAAAAATGTCATCTAATTGTATCAGATGGTATTGTTCTAGGTCATCGAATTTCTGAAGAAGGTGTTGAGGTAGATAAAGCCAAAGTTGAAGTAATTAAAAAGTTACCTCCACCAGTAAATCTGAAAACTCTGAGAGGATTTCTTGGACATGCGGGTTTCTATAGAAGATT
The DNA here is from genome assembly GCA_036785695.1 of Gentiana straminea. Lineage (NCBI taxonomy): Eukaryota > Viridiplantae > Streptophyta > Magnoliopsida > Gentianales > Gentianaceae > Gentiana > Gentiana straminea. The sequence continues at coordinate 2,286,827 of JAVUPR010000224.1, read as the reverse complement.
TATTGCAGATTTTTCACGCATAGCGAAACCTCTCAGTCATTTGCTTGAAAAAGAAGTACCATTTAAGTTTGATGACAAATGTACGGAAGCATTTGAAGCTTTGAAAGCACGATTGGTAAGCATCGCACCGGTACTAGTAGCACCGACCGGGACTTACCGTTTGAACTTATGTGTGATGCTAGTGATCCGGCAATCGGAGTCTGTTCTAGGTCAACGCCATAACAAAGTACTTAAGGCAATCTACTATGCATCCCATACTTTAAACACAAATTTCAACTTAACTACGCCACCACGAGAAAAGGAACTGGCCGTAATCTTTGCATTAGACAAATTTCGATCGTATCTCATTGGTTCTAAAGTAATTGTTTATACTTGATCATTCAGCATTAAAATACTTGTTAAAAAAGAAAGATGCGAAGCCTCGTCTTCTTATATGGATTCTGTTACTTCATGAATTTGACATTGAAATTAAATATAAAAAGGGCAGTGAGAACTTAGTGGCAGACCATTTGAGTCGTATGGAGTTTGAAGAAGGAAAAGGAGGAAGACAAGAGATCAAAGATTCATTTCCAGATGAACAACTCCTCATGGTCGATGCTCCTCCAAGAATGCAACTGGTTAAAACTGGTAATTTATCCAAGGAAAGCTCGCCATAGTTCGGTAATATTGTTAATTACTTTACCTGTGAGTATATTCCATCTCATTGGACATGGCAACAGAAAAAGAAGTTCTTTTATGATCTAAAATTTTACTATTGGGAAAAACCGGATCTTTTTCGAAAATGCTCGGATGGTATAATTAGAAAATGTGTACCCAATGATGATATTTTAAGTATACTATCCTTTTGCCATGATCGTGAGGCTGGAGGCCACCATGGAGGGTGGAAAACCGCTTACAAAGTCTTGCAATGTGGGTTTTACTGGCCTACTCTATATAAAGATGCACACCACTATGCAAGGGTTTGTGAATCATGCCAGAAATGGGGAAATATTTCCAAAAAGCACGAGATGCCTCTCCAACCTATTTTGGAATGTGAACTGTTTGATGTATGGGGTATTGATTTTATGGGCCCCTTTCCTCCATCGTTTGGTAAGAAATTCATCTTTGTAATGGTCGATTATGTATCCAAATGGGTAGAAGCTGAAGCTCTTCCCACTAATGATTCTAGAGTAGTGTTAAAATTCCTTAAAAAGAATATATTCACGAAATTTGGCACTCCTAGGGCTATCATTAGTGACCAAGGATCACATTTTTGCAACCGTCCATTTACAAAATTAATTGAGAAGTATGGTGTAAAACATAAACTTGGTACACCATATCATCCACAAACTAGTGGACGTAGAAGTATCTAATAGAGAAATAAAAAGAATCGTGGAAAAAACTATAGAGTCAAATCGTAAAAGCTGCGGCGAGAAAGACTAGATGATGCATTATGGGCATATAGAACAGCCTTTAAAACACCAATTGGTTGTTCTCCCTATAAATTAGTTTTTGGTAAATCTTGTCATCTCCTTGTTGAATTAGAACACCGAGCCTTTTGGGCTATTAAATTTCTAAATTTTGATCCAAAGGCTGTTGGTGATTATAGATTACTTCGCTTAACGAAGCTGGATGAGTTTCGTCTCGATGCTTATGAAAACGCTCGAATCTACAAGGAACGCACGAAAACTTTCCATGATAAGAGGATCTATCGTCGTGAGTTTCATGTAGGTGATCGAGTACTCTTATATAATTCGCGTTTGAAGTGGTTTCCGGGTAAGCTTAAATCAAGATGGACGAGTCCATATGAGATAACGAAAATCTACAAGTCATGAGTCCGTAGAATTAACGGATGGATACACGACTTTTATAGCCAATGGCCACAGAGTGAAGTTATTCGTAAAGGAAGAAGGAATACCTCTAACAAGAGAGGTTATGTACCTTAGCGACCCTCCAACGATTAAAAGAAACGTTTTGCTATCGCCCACAACCGAGCCGATCCCGGGTACACTCTTTCTTATTTACCTTTTAAAATACATTTTAGGTAGTTTAGTCTTTTACCGGATAGACATTAAAGAACTGGAATGCCTTTTATAGATAGAATAGAAGTTTTTATTCTACTTTTAAAATTAGATTTAGATAAAGATATTGCCTTTAAGATAGAAACCTTAGTTTTTAATTTGAATAAAGAACTGATAAGTAAAATAAGGGAAAGAGATCTTTGTAATGGAAAATCGAGAAGTGCTATAAAGAGAAGGGCAAGATTCCTACTAAGGTGTAGAATCTGTGGAAAGAGCAAGCACAATGGAAAATGTTCGGAATGCACAACCAGATCTCAGGATGAGTGTTTGAATGTTATAAAAAAGGGAATGATTAGGTGGTTATCCGAAAATCCCGATGGAGATCAAAGAGAAAATTCAAATGCTTCATTTCTGGGAGAAAGGTTGAGAGAACGATATGAGAGAACTCTTGAAGATTTAAGAATAAGAAATTTCGATTTAACGTAATTTTCGAAAATTTTGAATTTTTCTTTATATTTTTAAAGAATTTTATAAACTATGTAATATTTTATAAAATTTTTAAACTCTTTTTATAATAATTATAAACATAATAATATGATGTAATTAAATTTTAAAAAAAAATTGGCAAAGGATGCACCATTTCAACTCTGTCCGTGAATAGTGAAACCCGGCGTACGCCGGGTCCCTTCCGGTTCACGCCGGGTTATCACCGACCTGACAACTAGAGAATAGGGTATTTATAACGACAGGAATTTAATAGATTCCGACGTAGGCCGGAACAATCCGGTCCATGCCGGAAATTCTATTTATGTCACTGAAACAATTTTTTTCCTCTTCTGCTCGAAATTCTACCTATAAATAGCACCCTTTGCTATCTTAAAATGACACCCCTTCTCTCTTTCATCTACTGTTTGATTAACGGTACAAAATGTCCAATCATTCTTCTCCTTCAGTTAACAGTTACTCTCCCCCGTTGTACCCAAATGATGAAACCCCGGATATTCAACCTTTATTTTTCAATCCTAATGATTATCCGCACCAAACAGCTCAAGACCGTTATCTGTCTAACTTCAGTCAGTCCCCCTATTTTACTGGAGAAGGGTCTTAACTTTCGAAAAATGAACCAGTGGGGATTTCTCCGTATTGAAGGAGGTGGATGGGATCATTTTGTCCGTACACCAAGAGGCAAGATCAATGTCACTCTAGTTCGAGAGTTTTATGCAGCTCTGTCAGAATCTACTTCTATAGAATCTACACGTTTTGTGCGTATCCGTGGTTGTATTGTACCATTCACTCCTTTTATCATCAATCAAGCTTTTCAGATACCCCCTGTCCAAACTACCCCAAATAGTCATTACGAATCACAGTGGAATTTGGACACAGTTCATGGTGTTATAGATAAGTGTGCCGAAGCTTTCCAAATTCTCTTTCCAAATTATAACCGTGATCATGTTGTGTCCACTTCAGCTCTGCTTCCTCATCTTCGAACCTGGAAACATTTTATAAATTCGCGAGTTTTTCCAACTTTGGATTTTTCCGAGGTTTCTGATGATGAGATGTTGCTGCTTTATGCTATTACGATTGGAGCTATTGTTGACTGGGGAGTCCCGATCCACAAAACGGCCATCAACTTTGCACTCGGTAGACGAAATTTCCGTCAACCGATGCCATTTGCGTCTTTGATTTCTAGAATCTGTATCCGTTTTTTGGAGTTCCAGAAACTGCATCGGATGAGATCTTTCCTTCCCGTCAACCTCTTCTAGGTCTGCTTCCAGTAGATGTACCAAGTGGCTCATCTACAGCAGAAGATTAGAGGAGTAATTTCATATGTGTGTGATGGCAGGAGTTTAAGTGGTTGGTTTAGTAGCTGGAATAAGATGTTTTCAGTTTTTAAGTTTATTTTCAGTTGTTTTGTTTAAGAATTTCCTTTAAGTTGTCAGTTTGCTTAACTATGTCTTTATATTTTGTGTAATATTAATGTTTACTTTTCTAAAAATGTTACGCTTTTATGTACTCTTTTCCTTTCTAAACAAATAATTCATAAGAAAAACTCGTGTCACCTAAATTAAAAGGATTCATTTTATTTTCTACCCGACTTTTTCACTCATTTATCATCGGGACGATGACAGTTCGCAAGTGGGGAGTAGAGTTAGTAAATAAAATGAAGTTAATATATCAAATACTTATACACTTAGTTTAATGATCCTCAAGAAAATAAATGAAATAATATATAATTATTATAATAAAAATGATATATTTTGATAGAATAAATTTTTAATTAAGTAAAGTAAGCTTGATATATTATTTCTATATTATTTATATCTATTTTAGATTTTAAGAAGAATTTAAGTATGTATATATAGATAAATATTATGAAATATTTTTTTTTATGGAATTGAACAAAGAGTTACTTATAATTATAATGAAATTATAGAATAATTTTCGTTTCAAGACAAGTATGAAATTGGAATCGGACTAGGAATGATGAGATTTTTGGCATTACTTTGACTAACTAGAGCCAAATAGCCTACCCGAACATAATTTCCAATTTTTGTCCCCACCTCAGCCTTGTAGAGTGATCAAGACCTCACTCGAAATTAGCCATTATGATTAACTAGAAAAAACCAACCCTTAACTTAAATTGGTCTACGTTTCCTTGAAATCCCGCAAGTTTAGTATGTGCTTATGGATAGCGGTGACGACATCGAAATTCAATAATGATATATGCTGAGATTGGAATAAATTTTATTCGGAAGGAAATCTTTTATCAAATATTGTCATTCTAAAATAAATAAATAAAAAAAAAACATATGATTTTGAAATCAGTGTCAGGATGTTACTGATCAAGGTATTTTTGATCAAAAGTTGAAGGTGTAAGTACGTACAACTTGCTTCTGTATCTTTTGATTTTCTCTTTGTTATCCTTTCGATTAGCCAAACACCCTGAGCCTGAACGTTATAAGCCAATTTTGCCAACTACTTGACTTAGTCCTTGATTCCGATAATTCGTATAGTGGCGATTACAAAGTTATTCTAAGTATTTTGTTTTATTTATTAAGTAATTTATGTAGAATTTCATTGAGATAATATTTTATAACTAATTTATTAAGTTATACACACTTTTTATCTTCTTAAATAATCTTAGATAGAAAAATTAATATAATCATAATATTGACAGCATACGTTATTAAAAATTAGAAATTTAGTCTAAATAAATTATATTGTTTTTATTATGAATTTTTATTTATTATCATCGCTTATTTTGCTCGAGGACGATCAAAAGCTAAGTAGGGAGTAGTTGATATATGTTAAATTTATAACAAATATTTATCACATTTTATACATATTATTGATTAATTTTATCTAAATATCTTAAAAGATAGTAAAATAACTTATAAAAAACTAATAAATACAAATAAATAACTTAATACAAATTATAACTTTTGTTATCGATTTACTCGTGGTTTTGTTGTTTTTGAATTATGCGGGTATTATGTGATACAAAGTAGCGAATCGGAATCAAATTATACAAAAATCGATCAAGTGGCGTAAATCGACAAATCCGGCGTAGGCCGGAGGAAACCGGTTCACGCCGGACTATTTGATAATTACCCCATGTTACCCATGTGCGTCGACACAAGACACTCAAAATCGGTTAATCCGGCGCACGCCGGATCGGTCCCGGCGCACGCCGGACCTGAAATCTCAGCCTATAAATACCTCATTTATGAGGTGGAAAAAGGGGGTACCAATATATATATCTCTATCATAATATATATATTCTTATCTACTCTCTGTAAATATTATTTCAGTAGGCATTCTGCCATAAAAGTAGTAGCGTTGTAATAGCTAGAATAATTATTGAAGATTGTTGATTTCATCACTGTTGTTACATTCAGAGGACGAAGCCCTTCAACAATTGTAATCGGTAATATTCTATGGTTATTATCTTTGTTGTTTTTGTACAATTTTATATAATAGTAATAATGTATGTAGGCTAATTATACAACTAGCCAAGACATGTAATTGAAATATGTTTCTCTTTTAGGGAAATGGATGATGACTATGTTAAAATATAATTAAAAATTGAATATGATGAATCTCTTTCTACTTGAACTAGTTTCCAGTCTATATTGACGTAATTAACCAGTATGGACAGAACCATAACCTAATCATGAACTGACCAGAGACGTTAGGGTATGAGAAAAGGGTAGAAAGACTGGAAGGTAAAATTGGCCGTCTGACAAACGGAACCCTCTTTCTTATCCAGGGATAGAATATTTATACTCGAGAGATTATCATGTCAAATCATTAGGTTTAATTACGGTTTTACCAAGGAGGAGGCATAGAACGAATTCGTGCACTCGTATGAGGGGAATTTGTTAGCTGAGGAGTATACCATTCCACATAATCAATGACACTTTAAAACAAGAAGTTTGATCACATCCATTGAACTAAAGGAGATCATAATTCAATTACATTGTCTTGGTTAGTTCTTCTTAAATATCTACTATATTGGTATCTATATCTATATAAATATCTACTTATTTATCATATGAATAACTCTAATTAGTAAGAATTGCGACTTAGATCAAGATAATAATAGCTAATTGGTGTTTAACCACATTTTAAATTACATTTTCATTTTCCCTGAGGGATACGATCTTGATTCACCAGACTAGACTACAATTTGACCCGGTACACTGCCGGTAAGATTGGACACCCAGTTTTAGCCTATCAGGCTTCTCTTGCCGGATCAGACCGACAGTCACATATGTTCCAACGAATAAGACGGCATAGGCTTGCCTACTTAACCGACCCTATTCGGAGTACTTTGATTTATTGTTTCTTATTGTCAAGACCGAAACCGTAATTAGTAAACCCACCACTTTTTCAGATTTTTGAGTGGGAGCGGGGAAGGCGACAACCCACCCCACGGCCTCTACTATAGATGCAAGCACATGAGAGAATGGTGAAACCTCGTGCCGCTTTTATTTCGGCCCCCTTCGGATGGTGTTCACCGCTATCAAAATTCAAGGCTTGCTCTCCGAAAGGAAAGGATATCGGGTACTCGCCGGGTCACTGACCTGCCCCTCGTACGCATACTCGGGGCGTACTCTGAGATCTGATATAGTAGGTCACACTCTTTATGGATATTTTTGAAATATCTAGGCTAGAAAAAGGAAGGTAATCAATAATTAAGGTCCGGGATGTCTAATTCCCGTGAGATGTTCGATTCTCGAAGCTTAATCATTGAGAGAGATTGTCTCATTTTAACCGTCATAGTGCTAATATCGACCCTCTCGGATAGTACTATGCGAGATTAAATCCTTGGAATGGTAGGGTAAACTTTTTATAGTTTATAATTCCTAAAAATAAAAATCTAGTAGTGAAAATTTATTTTTTGAATTTAACTTTCTGTCATATTTTTTACAACTAAATCTCTAGGCTACTAAACTGTCAGTAATAGGACTTCATTAAAAATGTGGAAAGTAACAAGTACGTTGTAATTATCAATAAATGCAGTTAATTTTCGGAAAAAATTTTCTCTTGAGCCTTTAAAAACCTAATGACATAGTATAGGTATGTCACGGATGTCGCTCATGTAAAATGAGAAACGACCGTACTTAGTTTATAAAAGATGATTTAGGACTATATACAAAATTCATTAAGTGAATTTTAAAAGTGTAATTACACATCAAATTTCTAATTGAAAAATCAGAAAATCATACATAAGGCGTTGCTAGTTAGACGGTATTTGGAACCGATAAACTAGTGGGAGCCTTAGTCTTTTGATTTGTTGTTTTTCTGTATCATTAGAAATGGGTAATAGAATGCACATGAGTTTCTCTTTTCATTGAAAAAACAAGAATAAAGCGTTGCAAGTTAGACAGTATTTAGAACTGATAAACTAGTAGGAGCTTAGCTCTGGACTTTTTCCAATCTTTTGAAACATCAAGAACAAAGCATTGCTAGTTAGACAGTATTTGGAACTGATAAACTAGTGGGATCTTAGTCCTGGGGGATTTTCTAATCTTTGAAAAATCATAAATACAAAGTGTTGCTAGTTAGACGGTATTTTGAACCGATAAACTAGTGGGAGCTATGGTCTTATGATTTGACGATTAGAAAAATCGATAGTCCAAGCAAGTAAAACTGAACATCCCACAGTTCAAGAGTAGTGTCTACTCAAACGAACTGCTAGTTCAAGATTGTTTCCATCTAAGGAAAGTCGAGAATGGGAAAGAATTTTTATACGTGTTAGTCATCTAAACTAAGTAGTTTTAAGGCTAAACCGGAAAATTAATAAATTGGAAATTAGTGGATAAGGAAAGTGATTTCGGATCACTGACCAATGCATCCTTAGCAATTTTCTCGAAAGCTAAAGTTCTTTGGAAGAACTGGGTAGCTTTGCATTAAACAATAAATAATATAGACAACGGGCAGTTATTTCAGATAGACTAGTGGGAGTGATATAAGGAAATGAATCTCGGATTCAATTCTTGAGTATCACAGAAAATTCATTTTCTGTTTTTCGGATTCGTTGGAACGAACGTATTCATTTTCAATAGGATAATTTGTTTGCCTTATTGACGATGAATATAACATTCGTAGCACGAATCCAAGACTCGGACTTTTTTTTGATAAAGTCAGAACCACTAAGCATTGTTGAAAAGGTATTAGTAACACATCTTAAAATATATAAACGCAAATGGTTTCCGTATTTCGATAAACACTTCTTTCTATTCTATTAATTAGTGCATATTCCCTAAAGACAAGATTTGAAGACTGGCTTAGGGTGATTCCTATCTCCCACTCAAAGGAACACTATCTCAAAGGAAAAATGACTAAGTTTCCTTTCAATCAGGAAAGGGTAATAGATTTAAAGAAGTAACATAGCTTGTTCATAACAACCTGCGGGGTCATATGAAAGGTACAAGCTAGTGGGAGCTTTTGAAGTAGTGACATCTTGTCTGACAACTATTCGAGACTCCGGTAAGTTAATCCAAAATATTTGGAGGAAATCTCTGATTTCACCAGAGATAGAGTATTCCCTACTCAGAAATAGGTTATTGCGTAGTCTTCGGGACTGATGCTCGGCCTGCCTCCCAGTGAAATGTTTTCACTAAGGGATACACCATAAATTTGCCTTATATAGTTATTGATGTGCTACGATACACTGCTGAACTCATTTAAGATATTGGTTGCAAAATAACGGTTTACGTTGTAATGAAAAACCGAGAAGTCTACCTAAAAGATGCCTACGCATTTATGGATAAGAAGTGAATTCGGTTCACTCCACTTCCGTAAATATAGACATTTAGCATTTAGTGCTTGAAGGTTGGACTAGAAATTTTGCATACACGTTCAGGTCATGGAATATCTTAATGCATTGAGTAAAGGTTGGTTATAAAACTTGTAAAATCAGAGAATGACGGTTATGCTGTCAAACTCGGTCTGATAGAGTCCATAAATAACAACCTTAGATCTTGAAGTATTTGTACTCAAGATGTTACTAACTGATTTGTTCAATCCATATCCAACACTGGCAGTTGGTGATAACACTAATAAAAACTACTAAACTAGATCAGTATATTGATCCACCCCGAACGTAGTGGGAGTATGGTTTGTCCATTACCCATTGCAAGACCTTATGGTCTATAGGGTAGATTGATGACCGATAGTCCTTTGTGGGCTGTGTAGGATCCTGATCATAGAGGTTGGTTTAAAAGCCATAACCCTGTGAATGGAGTTTGATACTCTAGTTCTGTTGAAAATCTTGTAGAACCACCTGAGTATCTCAGGCCTAGTGGGAGTAATTGGAACTACACGGAGAAGAGTCGAATGAATAGGAAAGTTTAACTTTCAACGCAAAGCTAAGTCATTTAGGGGTGATTCCCAAAAGGTAGAGAGTTAACCAGACCATGATCTCTCTTACCACTCAGTCTTGCTTGATTTCATCAGAAAGCGGGAAATAGGGTTGATTCCCTAAGACTTCCTTGCCGAACAACGGAATCTGAACTCATTCAGAACAGAAGGGTTTTAGCAAAGAACAAATAACGGATTCGTTACAAAGCAAAAAATAGGGGTGATTCCCTAAGACCTTTTTACGAGAATAACGGTATCTTAATTTATTCAGATAGAAACTTTGGCAGGGTGCCTGCCATAGCTTATATCCTTTAAGGATTAAAGCAAACCTCTAGGTCATTTCAAAGTCATATATTATTTTATGTGGACTTGACCAGCATGTTTATAAGTCTTTCGTTGACTGGGCATCAATATTAGTAAAGTAGTATGTAGCTTAGTGTTTGTGAATGGTAACACTGAACCTGTAAGAAACAACATGGGTGTGTTATCTGAAGTCAGAGTCTAACATGCCATCGGGCTATTTTCTAAAAGAATTTGAGTGACTCGAATTCTCAAAAATAAGCAAATGGCAATCCCATTCATCCATCTCAATGGTTAAGATGTTCTTGCATAGGGGAATGCAACATTCAACGATGTAGTCTACCATACCTCTCAGGAATGCTTGTCTAAACCTGCGGATGAATATTAAATAGGATATATAGTGTATCCTCAAGTTTCTTCGGGAGAATGAGGAATAATATGCTAGAATATTCAGGTGAAAACTAGAATATAAGTGATAACACTGATTCTGGCTTTAAGTCAGATTCAGGATGATCGTTAAATCAATCTCGGTCTCAGTGTTTACTCATGTGATAATGTATTATCCAGTACCACTTCATTGTGAAAACATTGGAGAGGTAGCTCATAAGGATTTTGAAATCACTAGAGGTCATAAGCATATTGAAATCATACCACCGGATTAGATGGAAAGGCGACGTTTTGATCCCAAAGATTGAATCAAGCCGCCAACCTACCTGATCAGTGTACCGAGTCACATGGTATTCGGATTCTAAGTACGCACCGGGTCACTGACCTTCCCTACGGCGGCACACTCCGGTCGTGCTTGGAATGATGAATTACTAAGATGTGCTTGGAGGATATGAATCTTGGGGATATGTCTCACTTGTTTTGAGCAAGTGGGTGAATGTTGTAGATATAGATATAAAGGGAGTGCTCTAAAACAATTAATCCACTTGCCTTTTGTGCGAGTGGGAGATTGTTAGGTGTAGTGCCCAAAAGATAATTATATAATTGTTTTAGGACAGAATTAATAATTCATCTTATTATATGCATGTATGCTTACAATTAACACACTACTGAAAACCCTAAATACCTCGTTTATGTAATCACATAACTCAGTGTATTGCTATACACAACATGATTGAGTTAGTGAGATGTACTTAAAATTAACTTAGTCCGTAGCGTTTATTAATCTAAGTGCGGGTCTCAAGATTAATTTGCTAATAATGCGCCCAGAACACTTTAGGTGTGTCAGTCTTATCCGGACTGTCGGTAATAGGGTACCTAGTGGGGCATTTATATATGATGATAAACATATAGGGCTGGACCGATTTGATTTGAGTTCTCGATATAATTCCGTGATCGAGAAGTCCTACCGGATCCCAAGATGATCATATATGGATTCATCTCAATCCTGAGGTGATCACAGATAACTGCTTTGACTAGGGTAGAGTTTGATGTGTGAGAAAGGATCACTTCATAGTATGTGGTCCGACACTTCTCGTTGGCTCTATTCTGGAATGAGTGAGTAGTCTGTCCTATCACAGATATGGAATCCATTCCTTCCCTCGGGAAGTAGACAGACAGTTCCCTTGTTTGTTAATCCTAGAAACTGACCGATGCGCGCAGTTCATATTATATTAGTTATGAAGTATTTGGTCACTAGAAGGTTAATGGTAAATAAGGATAAGTGGTTTTGAGAAGGGTTTACAGAGATATCTCGAATCGTAACGAACAGTCTATGGAGGATTTATCCGTATGTAATGATTATATCAGTGGACACTTTCGACTCATAGTTGAGTGTAAGTTATCTATATTCGGCAGAGTTCAGTTTCGGGTTTATGGTGGTGTAATCCCGGAATTAATAGATTGAATATTATTGTTCGGTCTAACGGATAATATTATTTAATTTATTGTAGCTACTGAATATGGGTCCATGGTCCCCGACGTGGCTCCTAATATAGCACATACATTTTCTCGTCGTTTCACCTCAATTATAATTAAATAGTTGGATTGGACTGTTTAATTGATATGTGAATTAATTGTTTAGTTGGACTAGATAATTAAATACACGGAAAATACATTTTTCGTGGGCTCGGCCCAAATTATGATAAAAGTCTTGTGGCCCTATACTTGCTAGGGTTTGGCCAAAATTTATCATCATTATTATTATTAGGAAATTTGTTTTCTTGATAATTATAATATATGTGATTAAATTATTTATTTGTTAAATAATTTAAGGAAAAGAAAATCTTTTATATATCCTTATTCATTTGGGAATATTCTAGATTTATCTTTTTAAGGAAAAGGATTAATTTGATTGATTTTGTATTAATTAAATAAATCTTTGGAGGACAAGGATTTCTCTCCTATATAAAGAGAGTTCTCCCAAGCCAAATCACATATCACAAATTTTGAAATACTTGAGAAGTATTAGGCTTAGAATTTTCGGCCTAAGTACTTGGGTTTGAGTTTTAGGAAAACTTCGGGTTTTTCTAAGGTAGCATATCGAGGAGGTCCGGCGGCTTGAAACACCATCCACCTGGTGTTGCTTGGAGATACACGTCGGAAGACTGTGGCTTTTCATCTATCTTGGATCTTGGATTGAAGATTGTTCTTGGACTTTATTCACCATAAACTGGTAAGCAATCTAAACCACTCGTAGGTTAGATTTATTATTCATGTATTTTGATTGTTCAGATCTAGATCTTGTACTTTCCGCTGCGTAATCGGGTGGATCTTTGATCCATCCGGCGATATTACATCTTACAGATGTTCCAATCAACCGGTTAATCTTTTCAGAGTAATGGAACTTTGCCCAATGTGGAAACATTCTGTTTGGCGTTTAGTGGCGTCATGCACCTTATTCTTGATTTATATTTTCTTGGTATCAACTCAGACATATTATTTGTTTTGAGAAGTTTGTACTCTCTTTATACCAAGCCTAATTGTGTTACTTCACTGGTGCACAACCTTTAATCTTTTAATTATTGTGGCCAAACAACCTCTTGTTGTTAATATTTTTAAAATTGGTTATCTTAAACCCGGTTCATCAAAAGTTTGTTTCGGTGTTACCCCGCATACAAGACCAAGTGTCATTTCTTTCTTTCGATATGAACACTTTCAAGCTCGGTAAATATGATATCCTTTGTTCTTGCTACTTCAAATAGTGTATGGATGTTGTTCTTCTTTTCGAACCGATAAAAGGTTTTTCATAAGTACATCACCGTGTCTTTTGTGCCTTTGATGTAATTTCCCGTTAAGAATCAAAGGTTGTTCTTAGATTTTTTAGGATTTTAAGACCTATGTTCGATTTCAACTTTTCTTCAAGAATACCTTATAAAACTTTAGGCTTTGGTGTTGTCATGAAAGTTTTTTGTTTTCCCTTTGGAGTTTGGACTCCCTACCTAAAGGTGCCTTTAGCTTCATAGGAGACCTCTTTAGTTTGTTTGTAAGTGCCGTTTTCCCTAGTTAGACGAGTATCAATGGTAGGAAATAATCGGTTAATGGAATAGTTCCTAGAAGACCTACATCGAAATAATCTTATATTGATGGATGAATGGTTACATCAAAGGTTTGGACCGGGACATGGCTTCGATGATCTATGAAGTTTGAGGCGTGGTTAACAAGTTTTTTGTGGTCAAGTGTTTTTGAAGCAAGGTATATCTCTTGAAGTGTAAGGTGAATTGTTTAGGACCAATGTGATTAGGCCTTATATATCAAATTTCTTGATGGTGGACTATGTTAAGGAAAACCCAAGTAGGCTTGAAAAGCCGATCTTTTTTGTGTGATGGAATTTGGAGTTGTTCTCTTAAGAAGGTTGAAGTAAGGTGTGGAACGCAGAAAAATTGAACCGTTAGCGTCTGGTAAGAAATGGTGCAAGCTAAGTTGAACTGTGATGTTGACTTATGACGATATCTTGACGTAGCACTAAGCTTGAAATGTTTTCTGGAAGGGTTGAGTATACTAAGTTTGGATATGAGTGGGACCTTAGAGATGGACCGTGGGAGTTCAGATGTTGGTAGCTTATGATTGTAAGGGAGTTGGTTTGAAGCATTAGCTTACGCGGGCAAGCTCTGGCGAGTTTCGAGGATGAAACTCCTATAAGGGAGGAAGAATGTGATACCTATCTCCGTAAAGGGTATAAAAGTCTTTTTACAATTTTGTGTGATCATATATATTTAATGGGTTATGTTTTAATTAATTAAATAGAGTCAAGATAAATGTTAAAGGGTATTTACGGTATTTTAAAAGTGTAACTTTTAGTAAGGGCAAAACGGTAAAATGTACCACCCTATATATATACCCCTTTTAACCCAAACCCTTCTCATTTTAATACCCCAAAATTTCCCGTGGCTGAGAAAAGAAAAATGAGAGGTAAAAGATAGAAAGAAAAAATGTTTCCACCTTTACGATCAATCCGGCCGTCGAAATCACAAAACAATTACACCAAAATGCTTCCCCCGATGAGAGCATCATTTTGATACAAACTCTTGCCCGGTCGGTTTGTATAAGATTTTGATACAAAATGGGTTTGTAGCTTTTAAATCTTGTCCATTACTTGTAAAAATGTTAGATTTTGTTATTGTGTGTGTTAGAGATGTTTTGGAATCGAAATGGTAGCTGTTGGTATTCAAATCGCAGATCTAAGAGCTTTGGCAGGCGCCAAACTCAACCAATAATTTCCAGGATAACTTGGAGGGCACCAAGAGCAGTTTGGTAGGTGCCAATAGGGAACATAGAGGCATGTTAACCATTGGTGGGTGCCAACAAGGCTTGACGTGCGCCAATGTTGACCAGAAATGAACAAGATGTTCCTGCTAGCATTTGGTGGGCGCCAAAATGGTTTTGTGGGCGCTAATGTGCTCTGTAGTGTTTTAGATTCTGTTTTGTTGCATGCCTTAGTGTGAAGCTTTATATGGACTATTGTAAAGTCAAGTGTATGTTTTCTAGTGGCCTTGACTCCGCACTGTGTCTCACGGGAGCATTGGAACACAAACATTTGGCCTTATATAGCGTTGACCTGAGTTCAATGTATTACTTGTAACTTGACATAGTTAAGTGTTCGGTTTCTAGTGGATTTGGCTCAGGACCTTGTGGAGAGCCTCTGCGGGGAGATACTCATGATCACCGGAAGCTGTACTTCATTGCCTCGTGGGTATTGGATTATATTCTAATATTTATGTGCAATGTGCTAAGTAGTAGAATGTAGATTTGGTCTAAGGACTAGAGGTCCTTAGGAAGCCTTTTATGTGAATGAACTTTAGTGGTTAGATTAAACGCTTAAATATGTACTTGACTTGTCTAAATGCTAAAACATGTTAATCCATAGTGAGGCACGTTTTCGGAAAGTAGCTTGGAACAATTCCACTTCCACATTTTCATATACTATTGTGGACTCGCGCAATATTCCACACTTGTCAGATGCTTGTGCCATATAAGTTGCTGAATGTTTAATAGTGTAGTCTTCACCATGCAAATTGTCATTGAATTAATATGTAACAAATGTCTTATGTGGTTGAGTCTACTAGTGAGACAAATAGAGTGTTGTGAGCGAGTGAAACATATGTGTTATTATGTTTGTTTGACTTGCTCTATGATATTATTATTGTTATCATTATTCATGATAATCCTTGTCATATAGCATGTGTAGATTCGGTGCTTCTACCATTTACTAAGTACGTTTGTACTTACCATTTTTGTACGTTGTTCCCCACCCCGAAAAGGTGGTTTGTTGTAGGTTGAGTTCGAGATCGCTTCCGAAGATGCTGCAGTTGAATTCTATATTTCTTTTATTCCATTGTGTTAGTGGTATAGAATCTTCTTTTTTCCTTATGTAATAGAATGGATTGTAATATTTGAATGGATATTCAATCTTATGTAATATGTCTTGGGATGTGGTTTTTAGTTGCAGTCCGTGTTATTTATCGATCGTTGTAGTAAGCTTTTAAGCTTCCCAAGTCTTTGTTTTTGTTATCCGTTTATTATCTGGGATTGATGATGTCAGGCTTACATATATAATCGATTTATTTTAATTATATATGCGCCATACGTTCTTTTCTGGTTAAGCACTCCGTATCCGAATTAGGGTCGTCACATTGCAACAGAGTGATCTTATCTTATCAATAGGGCCCTTCAGGTATGTATGCTTTTGAGTGCTCTGATAAAGCAATAAGCATTTCCCTTGGGTAAAAGGGTTCTTCTCCCCCTGACATTCTTTTAATAACTGAAACGAGAATATAGTCTACTGAAGGGTGCGAGCGGAGATGTCGTCGACCGGCAAGACGATGAGCAAGAAATGAGGATTTGCAACCCTCGCTTGGAATGTGTAATACAATCTGAAAAGACCCAATGTCCTCTCGACTTGAATCAACTTTGACAACAAAAATTTCCTTTCTTCTGGGCTCATACAATTGAACCAATTGAACCATCAGCAGATGCTCTTCGATGGAGGTCGAGATTTCTCGGGATAAAATTCTCCGGTACGGGTTGGAATTGTTGAAGAAGAAAGAGGCCAAGAAAAAAAATAAAAACAGGAACAAAAGCATGGGGAAGAAGAAGGTGGCTGAGAACAATCGACACGTTTTTTTGTTTCCTTTGCATTTATTGCTGATTGTGTAATGCGTAGTTACTTTTAGGATATGTGTTATGATCAAAGACGTAACACGTCTAATTTATGCATTCTAGAGTTGCTTATAAAGGTTTAAGATATATTTTGTAATTAAGGTAAGTTTAAACTTTAATATTTCGTATTTTAATCCAATTATAATAGTAAAGATTAGCATGAAACATATCAAAGTTAGCTTTATGTGTGCCTTAATTTTGATCTCTGGAAAATGTTTTAATTTTCTGATGGTGTTAATGGGACCATTACCTTTTTATACAATTACGGTATCATGTATGTGACCGTCTATCTTTCCTGTTGTAACAAATAACACATTTGATTTATTTTTTTTACAAACTTTATTTTCTAAGTACAGTATTTATTTAAAAAAATAAAAATAAAAAATTGAACGTAGAGTGTTGTTGTCGTATTTCACTAGTATGTGAAGTGTTACCTTTTTTAAATACATTATAAGTGTTTGTATTTAAAAATTATCGGTAAACTATTTACCTTTGGAGTTATGAAAATGCATAATGCTTGATACATTTACACCTATATGATCTTTGAAGTCAAAGTCTCAATATATATTCTTAACATATTTTACGTAGTGAATTACATTAATAGAAACTATTATTTTGCACGAATATTGATTTGACAAGTGAAGATGTTTTCATCAATAGACAATATAATTTTTTTTAGATGCACGATAAGAAAGTAAAAAAAGGAGTCGCGGGCTAAAAGGACAAAACAAGATACAAAATGGGAAAAAAAGACAAGAAAAAAAAAATAGTGGTTGAGAAGGACAAAAACGCGTCGTTACTTACGTATGTTCTACTACATTCTACAACCACATGTAGTAACAATGTAGTAACAAACGCGTTTTTGTCCTTCTCAACCGCAATCATTTTTTCTTATCTTTTTTTCCCATTTTAGATTAAAGTGGTACTTCACAACCTTTTCCTAATAAAAAAATATATAGTTATGTTGTGAATTGTTGGTTTTTTTAGTGAAGGTCATCACCTCCAACTTAGAATCCAGTATACAGTAATGCAGGATCATAGTAGCGCAACGGTGGAGTGAGGCTAGGACTACTAAGAATTCGTTGACCTTATGTTCTTTGCATACCTAAGAAAGTACAAGTATCTCAATTTACAAGAGTAGAACCGTCAATAACATTTTGATTTTGTAATCAAGCACTTTTGCTTTCTCGTATGTTGAATAGAAGTTAGTGTCATCTTTTCTTATAGAAAATCATTGCCAACTACTAGAAAACTCGTTTTTTGTGACGACAAAAAGTCGTCCCAAAAAATCCAATGTCGTCCCAAAAATGTCGCTGCTTTAGATTTGTCCCAAAAACAAGGTGAACGTTTTTTGTGACGGCATGTCGTCCCTTTAAACAAATGATGACGTGGCAGCTGACGTGGTGTTGATTTTCATGTTAGCTGACATGGGGAAGACCGTCTGACGTGGCAAAGGTTTTTTGGGACGCCAAATGTCGTCCCTAAAGCAATTTTTATTTTTTAATTATTAAATAATATTAATTGAAAAAATTTAAAAAACAGCTTTTGTTACGACATGTCGTCCCAAAAGGCATTGTATAATTTTTTAATATAATTTTTTCAAATCAGAAAATATATATATAAATTGTTTTTTGGGACGGCTTGTCGTCCCAAAAGATGTTTTTAAATATTTTCAGATTATAATTTTTTTCAAATAAAAAAATATCAAATATACATTTGGGACGACTATGTCGTCCCAAAAACTTTTTTTTTTTAATACTAATTTTCTTTCTGCATGGCCTCCCATGCTCATTTCATAATCTTATACATGTTTTCATATTCAAAGCCATACCAAAACCAAACAAAACATACGATGTTTCATAAAAACCATACTGTTTAAAAGCATGCATACAAACCTTAATGTTTACAAAAGTGTACTACATGCATACAAACCTTACTGATCATCACCAAGATCAACATCAACATCAACATCATCATCATCTGAAGGCTCTGGCGTCTCCGGCATTTGTATGGTTGGATCGCGACTTTTCATAGATTCAAACACACCCTTCAAACAAGTCGTTAACCATTTGTTTTTCTTTTTTAACCGATTTTGGCACTTTTTTATCTTTTCAAATTTGATGTCCCGACTTTGGGTTGATGCCGATGTTGAGGCATCAAACTGCTGCGAAGTGAGCAATTGACGAGGTTGAGTGGCTCCAAGGTGAACCAAATAATCTCGCCTTGAACCTAAGGCTTGAGCAAAGATTTGCTCCTCTTCTTCATGAGTTGCTCGTCTTCCAGGAGCAATCCTTTCCTTGCACTCAAGCAGCCTCTTCTAAACATATAAAAAAAACGTTTATGTTCACAATATATAATATATATAGAAGATATATATCACTTACGAAATCCTCCTCCGCTTCTGCATTGACGAATTGACCTTCAGAGTTCTGATGCTTCGCAGCCCACATCTCGATAGGATCATCTCCCGAAGGATATTCAAGTGGATTTTTCTAGAAAATACATATGTAGTAGTAGTTTGGAAAATTAAAAAATAAAGGAAGAAGCTATAAGGATTTAAAATTTAATACTTACATCTTTCCATCGAATAGCGGGCATAGACGTCCGTCCCTGAGAACACGTATATTTATTTTTAGCACGGTTTTTTGGTTCTGCTCAGATCGCTTCTGCAATAAAATGTGCTTTTCGATTAGATACAAGTAATATATAAGAAATAATGATTGAATAAATGTAACATATATATTAGAATAAAAATTTCACCTTAAATTTCTCAGATTGAATTAATCGGAGAAACGCCTCCCAATCCACTTGTGTTGTTACGGTGTCATCTAAAATGGGAGGTGGCCAAGTTCCCCCTTCTTTCAAGTAGTCGTTTACTTGAGTGATCATCTTACTCTTCCATTTTCTAAATATAGATGAAGCTTCTGCTAGCACTATTGCGCGATGAACCGGTGTAAAAGTGTCCTGAAAACGCAGTAAAACCAAACGTTTGGTAACTAATAGAATGAAATGTATAATGTGATAGTGTTGAGCACTTAAATTTAGTTAAATATACCTCAATTTCTCGCCAAATTAGCTCTTTCGCCTACCCGTCGACTTTTTGCCATTCCTCGGCGCTAGGGAGACATCGGATCCGCACGACCCTACCTATCTCAGAATCTATCAATGATGAGTATTTACCCATAGCCTTTCGTACCTTGAGATATCTTGGATCCCATGTAAGCGGGATCTTGGATCCCCCTCGCTTTCTAAGCTCAGCCCGTACATTAAAGCCTTTTGCAATCCCACGTTCACCTTGTTTTTTTGCTGTGAAGGAGCTTGGCCAGGATCTTCCTCTATGTCATCATCCATGAAGTCTATATTGTACGTGTGAATGTTAATACAACGAATACAAGAACCTCGAGTTTGATTCACTACTCAATAATAAATCTTAGGTTTGAAATCTACTACTCAATAATGAACCTCGTGTTTGTAATCTTGAAATAACTAACCAACCTCGGGTTTGAAGTCATCAATCAACTAATTAACGAGCCCAGGTTGAAATCACTACTCAATAATGAACCTCGAGTTTGATTCACTACTTAATAATAAACCTCGGGATTGAAATCTACTACTCAATAACGAACCTCGTGTTTGAAATCTTGAAATAACTAACGAACCTCGGGTTTGAAGTCATCAATCGACTAATTAACGAGCCCAGGTTGAAATCACTACTCAATAATGAACCTCGAGTTTGAATCATTACTCAATTATGAACCTCAAGTTTTAAATCTACTACTCAATAACGAACCTCGTGTTTGAAATCTTGAATGAACTTACGAACCTCGGGTTTGAAGTCATCAATCGACTAATTAACGAGCCTACGTTGAAATCACTACTCAATAATGAACCTCGAGTTTAATTCACTACTCAATAATGAACCTCAGGTTTGAAATCTACTAGTCAATAACGAATCTCGTGTTTGAAATCTTGAAATAACTAACCAACCTCGGCTTTGAAGTCATCAATCGACTAATTAACGAGCCTATGTTGAAATCACTACTCAATAATGAACCTCGAGTTTGACTCACTACTCAATAATGAACCTCAGGTTTGAAATATACTACTCAATAACGAACCTCGTGTTTGAAATCTTGAAATAACTTACAAACCTCGGGTTTGAAGTCATCAATCAACTAATTAACGAGCCAAGGTTGAAATTACTACTCAATAATGAACCTCGAGAATGAATCACTACTCGTTTCATTAAGTTATATAATTAAAATTTATTTTGTTCCAAAAAATTTATTTAAATAAAAAGACGTATATATGTTATTAGAAATGGACTAATTATCAATTTTGGAAAAATAAAAAAATATTATTATTCATTCATTTAATTAAAATTTTATTAATCAAAACTTATATTACAATAAATATTAATTGGTACAAAATTGGGGAGAAAATTGAAAATCTTTAAAGGGACGACTCATGTCGTCCCAAAAAACGGGATAGCCCACGTGGATTTTTCATAGTTTATAAAATAAATTGTGACTATTTAAAGGGACGACAATAGTCGTCCCAAAACAAAAACAATATAATTCATTCATTTAATTAAAAAATATTAATCAAAACTTATATTACAATAATTATTAATTGGTACTAAATCGGGAAAATATTGAAAAACTTTAAAGGGACGACTTATGTCGTCCCAACAAACGGGACTGCCCACGTGGATTTCGCAAATTTTATAAAATAAATTGTGACTATTTAAAAAATGAGAGTGTCCACGTGTCTTCCAGGCTGGACAGTCGTCGTCCCAAAACATACATGTGTCGTCCCAAAAGAGATACTTAATTGTCCGCGAAAAAATTCCGCCAAAAGTCCAATTTCCTTCCGTTCAACATGTCGTCCCAAAAACGATTATGTCGTCCCAAAAAAGTATCCCGTCAATTTTTTCCACCAAAAAACTCCCCAAAATTTAACTTTTCCCGAAATTTATCTTTTGAAACGACTTGTGGTCCCAAAAAACATTTGTTTTGGGACGACATCGTGCCGTCCCAAAAACCTGCAGAAAACGTCTTTTCTAGTAGTGACCAGCTAAAAGAATTCATCAAAAGGAGATTTTTAAACTAAAAATAGATCTATATTTTGTATACGAGTTGTTCTATTATTTTATTGTGTATTGTATTTAATGTTGGTTTTATGTTATTAAAGAGTATATTAATATAACTCAAACAATCTTGGTTGACCTTGCGATATGAGTGAGTACTCAATAAGCAATGACCTTGGTTGCCCATTTCGTTTTTATTTTGAAGATTTTTATTTTCTTCCAACAAAAATACTACCAGTAGACTAATGGATTATTTTCACAAATATAAAGCTCCTATTTAATTACAATATGCTTGTTTTGTAAGAAAATACAAAAAATATCCAGAATATGTTGAACAACAAACACAACTTTCTACTTAAAGTTATTTGGATTTTATGAAGTTCCAAAATCTTAAAACTTGTTTTAATCATTATACACACATCTACGCATGCATAGTGTACTTTAGATATGTTATATACTTTTTTTTTTTAATGTGTAATAATATATAAATCTTATGATCAAAGTCTTTCAAAGATTATATGAGTGATAATTGTTTGCGAAGTTATGAATGAATTATAACTGTCGTAGAAATCAAAGCATTTAAATTTTCAAAGAAAGTCATTTAAATGTAATGAAAGTTTTACTAGCGCTTTTCCCAGACGTTTAGCTGGTGGCAGTAGATTACCCGAAACTTGATCATAAGATAAGATGAAGTGAAAAGGAATAGGAGTAAATCGGAATAAGCTATTCTTATTGTTATCGGAATAGAACGGAATCACTTTCTTTCAGTGACATATCTAATCAGACTGAATAAGATTTGAAGACAGGATCATTCCACATAAATTTCAGCAGGCAGGAAGGGCGCGGAAGCTACCGTTTATAGAATGCAAGCAAGCTAGCTTGCTTACTCTCCTAGTAGGGTACGTTGGCGGAATATTGACATTTTGTATAAAGTATGAGATTTACGGACTAAGTTTGACGAAGTAATTGTAAGTGAAATAGATAAGACTTATAACTAGTCGTATCGTAGGCCAATAAGGTACCTCGAGTGTAGAGTATGTTGGTTGCACGTAAGTTGTTGAAATTTTAGTTGTAAGAATAGGGTTTGAATTATAAAATAAGCCGAAGATTATTGGGAATGACATGTATTGTTTAATCAATATGTGGATAACAGAATGGAACCAACACTTGGATTGTATGGTGGAAAAGAAAAAAAAAAACACTCTTTGGGCTTGCAAAGTTTCAGGTTAAGAAACATATGGATCGATTCGATTTATCAAAAGACTTAAGGGATATAGATGATAAGGAGAAGATGATTCTCATAAGCATTAAAAAATAATCAGTTTCTTAAATTACATGTTTTGAGGACGAAACTTCTGTAAGGAGGGGTGAATGTAATAACCCGAACAATTTTTGACCTGATCGAAATGGGTGAAACTCGTTGATTTGTATCAATATCAAAGGATTTTTCATGCTATAATAATAATAATAATAATAATAATAATAATAATAATAATAATAATAATAAAGGATGTGGGAGTTAGAAAAAATTAAAGAACACTACCTACAATTAAGCAATTATGAAAGGATTATTATGCTATACACTATTTTATCAATTACATTTATTTTAGGAGTTACAATACGGAAGATTTAAGGATTTTACTACATGAAAATGAAATGACATGTCGAGAAAATATATAAGAGTGAATGTCCCAATTAAAATTTCCCTTGGAGTTAGCATGGTCAAGTGAAGGGTTATGTTATCACTAGGTAAAGGTGGGAGAAAACGTATTTTTCCTTTACTAATGTTATCCATATTAAAGATAAAGAAACTGCAGTAATAAATAAGATCAACCACCCTTTTATATACTCTCCAAAATGCAAAGAAAAAAGAAATACAGTAAAGAACTAAGAAAGAGAGGGTATAGTCAAGAAATAAAATGGCACCTGGTTGCCGGCATAGGAAAAGATGAGGTGAAATATATCATGTGTGCACCTGGTTGCCGGCATAGGAGATGTTCAAGTCCGAGATTCGAGGTAAGGAGAATTATATGGATAGGACGATTTCATTTCACGTTTTTAATATTTATTGTTCAAAATTCTTGTACTCTTACAAGTTAATTTATATAATGTGATTTTATGTTTTTAAAAAGCACTGGGTGTATGTTTAAGGAAATTCTATAGGCTACTGTTGTAACATTTTGTCTTCATTCTTAGCAAGATCATGATTTCACAAAGTTTTATACTATAGAATTTTCAAATTTATGGTATTGAAGATATTTAAAAAAAAATGGAATATGTTATTTGTGTTTTAGTCCTTAACTCATATTTACGTTTTCAGTAAAATACGTTCCTTAGCATACTATAGCCATGAAAATACTTTTTCTTTTAAAGTTATAGAATTAATTGAAGTGACATGCTACAAATGAATATAAGTTAATAGAAAAAGAGAAGGAAATGTAACTGTTCATGGTTAAGTATGAATTTCAGCAGAGCAGTGAATCCTCAAGGGTCCCCGGCATTAGTTTCCCTGCTCACGGGCTATAATAGTTAGAAAAGACTGGAGCCGGTTAATTTTCCTGTTCACGGGCAATAATAGTGAACATCCAGTTTGCAACATACGTTATTTTCACTTCTCATTGGCTATAATAAATGAGGCGCAATACTCTTGAACCGAACATAATAAGATAAGTTAAGAGCCTCCCTTAGTAGGCTAATTCATGTGCTAGAAGAAAAAGGTAGAAAAAGATAATTTCAGAATTATATTATATCAACGATTTATTTTCATTCAAGCACTTTATATTTCTTTTGTAGAATTAAAGATATTTTTATATATTAATTTAAAGTTTGCAAGACATTGTTTTTAATCCAAATGTGAACTATGGTTAGTTTGCCTAGTGACTAGCTTAGTTCCCATTTTGATATAATTCTTCTTACGGGACAATTGTGCTCACCCTTTACATTATTACTTTTTTCCAGATAAATAATAGTCGGGAAATCACTAGGAGGAGTAGTATTTGTGTATGCGTGTTGGATTGGATGGGTCACGAGAAATGTAAAATCAGAAATCTTTTCGGTAATTACAGTATTGACATTTTCTTTATGAGGTACAAGAAAATTATGCTTGGGACTCTAAAAAAAAAAAAAAGATTTGTGTTAGACCGAGTATTGTTTTATTTTCAACATCCGCAAAATATTTGATGATGTATAGCTGGAGAGGCTTCGTGTCACGAGATATATTCTCAAGGCATGGCCGAGCGGCCCGAATTCCGAAAGCACTGATGAGACCATTTCCTTGCTAAAAATTTATTTCAGATTTTTCTTGTTAAGATGCCTTTTTACTACCGGCACCCTTAGAAGCTTCCATATCATTTTTATTTAGGTGTCAGGATTCATTTCTTATTATCGTATCCGGAATGAGTTTGCTTACATGTTACTACCATTTTGCAAACGCATTCAATGCCTTTTGAAGTCGGTCAATTGGTGTACTTCACAAAACGTGGATGCACAATTTCGATCCCCTGATTACATATACAATCAATGATGTCTCGACTAATAATATACTACCTCTGTCCTATAAAAAGTGTCCACTTTTTGTGGTGCACATATATTAAGAAAATAATTAATATATTGTATTTTAAATACTAACAGACACATATACCCTTACTTTATAATAAATACTTGTTTGGGAGTATGAAAAGTGTATACAAACACTAAATATTGATAGGGGTATGTTAGGAAAAGATGCCTTAAATGGACACTTTTTATGGGACAGATCATTTTTACAAGTGGACACTTTTCATGGGACGGAGTTAGTACTATTTATATAATAATTATTTAATAATTGATTTATATATAATTAATTAAATAATTACAAAATATAGTTTGATTAGTATTATTATGTATATGTAACAATACTACTACATAATTTAACTCATCGGCCATATCAATAAATCTCTAGTTGTGTACATATTCCTCCTCACTTTTGACATATTTTTAAATGTCAAACAAAGTTTTTTGAAGATTCTGCAAATATTAGTTTTTGGACTTTGGATCAATCATGAGCTTAATTTCCATGGCTGCCGTATTTTTTCTCAAGTTAATCTGAAGAAGAAATAATCTTTAAAGGCTATTATATAGTAGAAATATATTTTATTTTGTGTTTTGTTTTGTTTTTTTTGAGGGAAACATAGTAGCGTTTTATGTATTGCCCAACACGAATTGTCAGCTCTCCAACTTCCATTTCAATTCCTTTTCGTTTTGTGTGGTTTCCTTTGATTAACTAAAAGGTCATTAAATCATCCGTCCCTCAACCTTCTCGAGATACAACAAGAATTAAAAAAAAAATGTCGTCTAGATTGGCATCATGTTTGTTTCATGCACCATTATTTTGTTTTATACACTATAAATTATGTTCCTATTGCTGAATAAACAAAAAAAAAATAATCCTATACACTTCAAAATCTGTCAAACAATCATGTCGAGAATTCTGGACGATTTCATATGGGAGATTCTGATTAAATTACCTGCGGAGTTTGTTTATAGTTGTCGCATTGTATGTAAATCATGGTTGAAGCTGATTAAAAGCCGAATCTTCATTAAACATCAAGTGGAGGAAACTGCTCGAGTTAACTCGGCCGATAGCTGCTTTATTATCGTCCCCGGAGGCTTTGGGATGACGCTTTACTCTGTCATTTTTCATTCGCTGGAGAATCGAAATGTTGCTTGTGTCATGCAACTTGATTATCCGATGAGGGATTCCGAAAATAAGGTGAATTTAGTTGGTAGTTGCAATGGTTTAGTTTGTTTAGAAAATACAAAATATTATGATTATCTTCATTTCATACGTTTTTTACTTTTTGGAATCCTTCTACGGGAATTTATCATGTGGTGGTAGAAGAATC
This sequence comes from Gentiana straminea, assembly GCA_036785695.1. Taxonomy (NCBI): domain Eukaryota; kingdom Viridiplantae; phylum Streptophyta; class Magnoliopsida; order Gentianales; family Gentianaceae; genus Gentiana; species Gentiana straminea. Next base: position 2,260,083 of record JAVUPR010000224.1, on the reverse strand, counting down.
GAATAATTTCCCGGATTCGTATTGGTATTTTGGACATGATCGATCGCGTAAACGAAGATTATCTTGTGGTGAGGGTAACAATGCCACATGCCGAGCCACATGCATATAATCCTTATTGTGTTATAGATGTCTATAGGTTAATGGATAATATATGGACAATGATTAATAATGAAGACCGAATTCAAAAGGAGTTGGATCTATAACTCTCATTGATATCCCACTCGTTTTGAATTCCGTCTTCATTGTTAATCCTTGTTCATATATTATTCTTTAAACTATAAACATCTATAACAAAGTGGGTATTATATGCATGTGGCTCAGCATGTGCCATTGTTACCCTCACCACAAGATAATCTTCGTTTACGCGATCATGTCCAAAATAACAATACGAATCCGGGGAATTATTCGATTCGTCTACCACCACACGATAAATTCCCGTAGAAGGATTCCATAAAGTAAAAAACGTATGAAATGAAAGATAATCATAATATTTTGTATTTTCTAAAGAAACTAAACCATTGCAACTACCAACTAAATTCACCTTATTTTTGGAATCCCTCATCGGATAATCAAGTTGCATGACACAAGCAACATTTCGATTCTCCGGCAAATGAAAAATGGTAGAGTAAAGCGTCCTCCCAACGCCTCCGGGGACGACAATAAAGCAGCTATCGGCCGAGTTAACTCGAGCCGTTTTCTCCACTTGATGTTTAATGAAGATTCGGCTTTTAATCAGCTTCAACCATGATTTACATACAATGCGACAACTATAAACAAACTCCGCTGGTAATTTAATCAGAATCTCCCATATCAAATCGTCCGGAATTCTCGACATGATTGTTCGACAGATTTCGAAGTGTATAGGATTTTCTTTTTGTTTATTCAACAATAGGAATAAAAAAACTTGATATTCTATGATGGAGTGAGCTCATAATTTATAGTGTATAAAACAAAATAATGGTGCATGAAACGAACATGATGCCAATCTAGACGACATTTTTTTTATTCTTGCTATATCTCGAGAAGGTTGAGGGACGGATGATTTAATGACCTTTTAGTTAATCAAAGGAAACCACACAAAATGAAAAGAAATTGAAATGGATCACTATTAGAAAACTGTATTCTAATGAGGAGAATTTAATGAGGAGCTGGAATTTCGTCAGTAAATGTTACATATAATGAGGAGACCTAAATTTTATTGTTGGTTGATGACCACATTGTGCTTCTCCTCATTACTGATCAAATTTCTCCTTATAAGAAACATAATAAATAAAATCTCCTCATTAAAAATATTAATCTTTTTTCTCAATATGAAATTTAACAACATAATTTAACGTTATACATTGTTAAGTACGCGTTTAACTCATAAAATAATTGTTTAGTGTAAATAATCTATCATAATCAACGGTGCAGATCACCGTTGTGTCACTCGTTGTGCCACAACCGCTGTGCCCGTATCATTAATACTCAAATAGAGTAATGATACGAGTATTGATACGGGCACAACAGTTGTGTCACAACGTGTGATAGATTATATCATGATAAATTTAGACTCATAATGATAGATTATATCATGATAATTTTTTTTCAAGTGTATATCATGATAAATTTAGACTCATAATGATCAACGGTGCAGATCACCGTTGTGTCACTCGTTGTGCCTGTATCATTACCCAAACAAATATTAAACGAATCTACACCAACGCAACCTCTTCATTCCATCGTTCCCAACCCGATTTCCCCTCAAAATAATTGAAATAGGTTAAATTTGTAGTCTTCTTCTCCAGCAACCTCCCTTAATCCTCGTCTATCTGCTGCCTTCTCAACGGAAACAAGTCAGCCAGGCCGACCTCAACACAAGAGTAAGGATGATCCCATCTTCGGCAGCTTCTTCTTCTCTGTCCGGCACTGCCTTTTCATCTCCGTCAGGCAATTTTTCTCTTATCCACCTGCAAAAAGGTACCACAGCGTTCCGTTCTTCATCTGTGATACAGATACATACATCAACATATTTCAAGGTTTTTCTTTTGATTAGTGTTTTGGGATGCTCGATTCTTTTGGGGTTTTTGGTAAATTGAACCCCGTAGCTGCTCATAGCTGCGATAAATGTCTAATTTTGTGTGAATTATACACCATTCCTATGAATTAGTATTATATTCGTACGATGTAGGGTTCTTCGTATGAAAATTTTGACGTGTTGGGTTATGTTGGATTGTGACTCCCGGTCTATGAATGTGCATTCAAGTCTCTTATTTGTAATAAAGCTGTAGTAGATGTTCTACATGTTACCTTTGTTGCTGTTGTTGCTTTTTTTTGGCTTCCTTACTTTGTAAAAGAAATTGACAATTTGACATGCATGTTTGAGGGTTTGCTGGTACATTCTAGGGAACATTCTCAAAGGCCAGCCCTTGTGGTACTCTGTGAATTTGTTTGGCATGTGTTTTTTTTCGTATGGTATGAGTTTTTTCCGAAGCATCCATGTGTTGATGTTGTTAACTGTACATGTTGAGAATGGTTGATTGGTTAGTTGTATTGAATACATTGTATGAAAATTTGGGTTTGTTCCCAGTTTTTAAGCTTGTTCTTTTATCTGGTTATATGATCTGTTATGTTCTGTTCTGATATGGGTTTTGTACGGTTATAAGGTTTTCCAAAGCATCCATGGGGTGCTGTTGTTAATTGTATACGTCGATAACAATTGATTAATTATGTTTATTGAATACACTGTATGGAAAATTTAGCTATATTCCCAGGTTCCAAGCTTGTTCTTTTATCAGGTGCTACAGACTATTATGTTCTAGAATTTATTCTGTGATTTTGGTCTTTAATTGAAGTTTCTACTTGGTGTTTCTTAGTATTTCATTTCTATTACAGTTTAACCCCAATTAAGAAAGGACTAGGATAAAAACATGAATCAAATGAGCAGCCGGAGGTAGGAACAATATCTTACTTGTGTCATCGAGCTGATTGCTTGGCTTCTTGATGCGATACGCGCCCAGGAATTGACTAAAGGATCAATGACGAGCTAAGGAAACCTAGACCTAGCGTCTCCGACCTAGGACTGAGGCCAAGAATAAACAACGTCTCGCTTGCGACGCTGATTCGTTCTTGAAAGAGGTGTCTTCTTTATTCACTCGCATGTGAATAACTAAGTCGACTCGACTTAAGCAAAAGTTTAACTGAATTTCAATAATAATGTTGTAGTTTATTATGATAGTTGCTTGCCTATATATAGGCTACAAATAGAAGACTAGTAATCCTCCTTAGCAATGTGGGAGAAGGAAACTAGTAAAATAAAACCTAAGTAAACTAGGACTTAGAATAAGCGCCCCATCCATGGGCTTTTCTAGTCTCTCTTGTGTCATCTAAGCCCACAAGGTAATTATTAAATAAAATCCAACACCAAAATAATCAAACAAGCCCAAAGATCCTACTAAATGGCGCCAACATAAATGGACAGACTTATTGATCAAATAAATAACTAAAAGACATTCTTGCAATTTTAACCAAGCCCATCATTGTTGTCTTCAAGCCCAATTGCATAAATGGTGCATTTTATGTGTTGTTCTTCTTCCAACTTGTGTTGCTCTTGCTCCAAATGAATATCTATGATCAGATTATTCAAAGCCTCGCACGTCCTCTTCTTTTGGAGCCTTGTCATAGGCCCATCTCGAATCACAAGATGATCTATCGGCTGCATCGGGACCAAAGGGTTGGGAACCTCATTCGGGGGAACGTATCATTCCCTCCCGGTTGCGAAGGATCTGTCCTCAGATCGTAAGGATTGTCAAAGGGCATCAAATCAGCCACATTAATCGAATTTGAGATGCCCCAATCTTCGGGAATGGCAATCTTTTAGACGTTGTTGTTGATCCGCTCCAACACTTCAAAAGGTCCGTCACCACGAGGATGTAACTTGGTTTTCCGCTTGTTTGGGAAAGCGGTCTTTGCGATAATGCAGCCAAACCCAATCGCCGGGTTCAAAGATAACTTCCTTGCGGCCCTTATTCGCGTGCTTCATGTACCGAGCCGTTGCATTTTCCACATTCTTCCGAGCCTGCGCATGCAACTCTTTCACCAAATCAGCCTTTGCATCACTATCCAAGCTTACCTACATACCTACGGGCAATGGAGCCAAAGAAAAAGGCGTATCGGGGTTGAACCCATATACAACCTCAAAAGGGGTAAAACGAGTAGCAGAATGTTTACAACGATTATAAGCAAATTCCACAAACGGCAAGCAATTTTCCCAATTCCGCAAATTCTTTTGAACTACGGTACGAAGCAACTGACCCAAAACACGATTAACAACCTTAGTTTGACCGTCCGTTTGGGGGTGATACGTAAAAGAATATAACAATTTAGTACCCAAACGCCGCCATAAAACTCTCCAGAAATGACTTATAAACTTCACATCGCGATCACTCACTATAGTACGAGGCACACCATGTAAACGAACAATTTCTCTAATGAATAAATCAGCTATATGAGATGCATCATTCGTTTTAGAACAAGCAATGAAATGCGCCATCTTAGAAATCTATCCACAACCACAAAAATAGAATCCTTTCCACTTTTAGAACGAGGTAACCACAATACAAAATCCATAGATAAATCATTCCAAGGGGATGTGGGAATAGGTAGTGACGTGTACAAACCATGAGGTGCTGACTTTGACTTAGCATATTTGCACACAATACAAGCGGCACAAAAACGAATAACTTCACGGCGCATATTAGGCCAATAGAAATAAGACTTAAGCACATCCAGCGTTTTAGTGACACCAAAATGACCCATAAGACCACCACCATGTGCCTCACGAACAAGTAATTCACGTATGGAACATTAGGGAATACACAAAGCATGCTCACGGTATAAAAACCCATCACTCCTATACAACTTCTCATGGGCTGACTCACAAGTTGCAGCAAATGGTTTAGAAAAATCAGGATCTAAGACGTACAATTCCTTAATAAATTCAAAGCCGAGAAATTTAGTTTGCATCGTAGTGATTAAAGTGTATCTACGAGACAATGCATCAGCCACCACGTTATCTTGGCCCTTTTTATACTTAATCATATAAAGAAAAGACTCTATAAACTCCATCCAACGAACACGCCTTTTACTCAATTTACCTTGGCCCTTAAAGTATTTAAGTGACTCGTGATCAGTGTGGATAATAAATTCCCTAGGCCGCAAATAGTGCTGCCATGTGTGAAGACACCGAACTAATGCATATAACTCATTATCATAAGTCGCATAATTTAATTGAGGGCCTTTCAATTTCTCACTATAATATGCAATAGGCCGTCCCTCTTGAATCAACACACCACCAACACCCACACCCAAAGCATCACATTCAATCTCAAAGGCCTTATTAAAATCAGGCAAGGCAAGTATGGGGGCTGAAATTAAACGAGTTTTAAGGGTTTCGAAAGACTCCCTTTGCTTTGGTCCCCAATGAAATGGGACATTCTTCTTGACTAACTCGTTAAGTGGGGCTGCAATGCTACTGAAATCCCGCACAATGCGCCTATAGAAGCTTGCCAAGCCATGGAAACTACGAACTTCCGTGTCTGTTTGTGGTTCAGGCCATTCTTTGACCGCCTTGATCTTCTCTTGATCAACTTCAACACCATGTGCACTCACAACAAACCCAAGAAACACGACTCTATCCATGCAAAAAGTACACTTTTTAAGGTTAGCATACAATTGAGCATCACGAAGTGTTTCTAAAATAGCCCTTAGGTGACTAACATGTTCTTCTAAGTTATGGCTATAAATCAAGATATCATCGAAATAGACAACCACAAACTTACCAATAAAGTCCCTAAGTACTTCATTCATTAATCTCATAAACGTGCTAGGTGCATTAGTTAATCCAAAAGGCATGACCAGCCACTCATATAAACCAAATTTAGTTTTAAACGCTGTTTTCCACTCATCACCCTCACGTATACGCACTTGATGATAGCCACTTTTTAAATCCATTTTAGAAAATATTTGCGCACCACATAGCTCATCTAGCATATCATCTAAACGGGGAATATGATGACGATACCTGATTGTAATTTGGTTTATAGCATGACAATCCACGCACATGCGCCAAGTCCGGTCTTTCTTAGGCACCACAATCACCGGTACCGCGCATGGACTCATGGAATCTTGTATTTTGCCCTTTTCCAACAGCTCCGTCACTTGCCGTTGTATCTCCTTGGTCTCATCCGGGTTTGCCCGATAGGCTGGTCGGTTAGGTAGTGTAGAACCCAGGATGAAATCAATTTGGTGCTCCACGCCTCTCAACGGCGGCAATCCTCTTGGCTCCTCCTCAGGAAAGATATCCGCAAAATCCTGGAATAACGTTACCACAACACTAGGAAGAGAATCTGTTATGTCAGAAATAAGCATAAAACAGGGGGAGGGGTGGGGAGGGGGGTTTTTGGCCTCTCTATAAATAAAGAGGAGAGGGGTAGTGCCATCTTCAATAGCACGAATGACCTCACCAGCCCTAATGTAGAAGGATCCTAGCACTCGCTCACCTTTTTTCTTCACCGCTTTTTTGTCTCCCTCGGTGTTATTGGCACCCTCCCTCACTTTCAACTTTTCGATTTTATTTTTCCACTCATATGGTACTAAAGCGCCCTCCCTTACCTTATTTTTTCAACTTTTATTTTTCCCTCCACTCGAGTTCGCACACCCTCTTTATTTTTCTCTCCCGTCTCAACTTTTTCTTTTTCTTTTTTCGACTGAGCTCCCTCTGTTTTTCCTTTTGCTTCACGACCTGCAGCCAATTTAAGTTGGTCTTTATGAGCTTCTTCTGGTGATAATGCATGAAGTATGATGTTTTTCCCCTTATATCGCAGCGTATAAGTATTTGCATACCCATCATATATCACCTTCCTATCAAATTGCCATGGTCGCCCCAATAGAATATGTCCAACATGCATGGGCACTACATCACATAAAATCTCATCATCCAGCCGTCCAAGATTAAATGAAATCAAAGCCTGCTTTGTCACACTAATTTCTCCGACGTCATTCAGCCATTGTAGCTTATACGGTTGAGGATGGGGTATCGTAGGAATATCCAAACTCGAGACAAATCCAGCACTTATGACGTTTGTACAGCTCCCCGGATCAATAATCATCAAGAAAACCTTGCCATTAACTAAGCACCGCGTATGAAAAATATTTTCCCGTTGTAGGTTATCCTCCACCTTTACTACACTACTTAACGCCCTTTTTATCACATACGCTGATTGATATACATCTCCGCCCACCGGATCCTGCTCACAATATTCCGCACCATCACTTTCCACCTCATCCTCCTCATCCGAAGCCGAGACATAACTCCTATCATCAACAGCCTCTCCGAGTACCAAAATACGTCGTTTGGACGGGCATTGGGCAGCAATGTGGCCCATACCATGACACTTATGGCACCGTATTTCATGAGATGGTGTAGAGGTCGTGGCAACTCCTTTCCCTTTATCATTCTCCCTCGGCCTAGAGGCTTCCCTTGGTGGGAATAAGGACTGTTTCGGGGCTGTTTGTTGAAATTTAGTAGGATCTACCTTAGATTGGAAAGTACGGAAACCAGAAACATTACCTCCGGACTGTTTAGAGTTGGCGGCTTTCTGACGCTTAATTTGCTTTTCATGCGTCACGGCTGCATGTAACATATTATCCAAAGTGGCACACTACTGCAATTCCACTCGATTCGCAATATCCAATCGTAACCCCGTCAAGAAACGTTGCATGGTCATCTCCTCTTCTTCGTCGACCTGAGCCTTCGCCAAGAGGGTGACTAATTCCTGATAATAATCATCCATGGAACGCTCTCCTTGCTGAATAGTTTGCAACCTACGATATTGCTCCCGGTAATACGAAGGAGGAACAAAACGCTTCCTCATTTCTTGTCTCAAATCCTGCCATGTACTTATATCCCTCGCACCATTTTTGCGCCTCATAAAATTTGTTTGCTTCAGCCACACCATAGCATATCCTGTAAATTCAAGCTGCGCAAGACTACACTTCTTCTCTTCCGAGTAATTATTACATGCAAAAATCGCTCCAACATTGACTCCCAACTCAAGATAAACATCCGCATCAATAGAACCGGAAAAAGAAGGCAATTTCATTTTAATTTGCCGCATGTTGTTATCAACTTGATCATTCTCATCACCAACACCAGCATCATCGTTCCCAATTATAACTCGGTTGTTTACCGCCCTATTTGCCCCATTACCTCGAACAACCTGTGGACCGGCACCCTCCCGTGCCCGGGCATTGAATGCCTGAAATTGTGCTATTAGGGCATTCAGGGTTTCACGCATTACTATCATTTCCTCATCACGACGCCTATTCACCTGTATCTGGCTTTCAATAAACATTTTCATATCCCGTGGGGACATTTCCCGTGATCCACTATCTTCCCCTTCCGACGACATTTTTTTTCTCCTTTTTCTTTTCTACAAGCTCAAAGCCTCACAACTCTCTTGTTTGCACTCTCCCTCGCTCTCTCAGTCGTAGGAGTCCCCTTTTCAAACAAATCAGAATAACAAGCAACACGAGTAGAAATTCAAGAACCAACAACCTAGACTTAAACACTAGGGTTCAGTCGAAATATGGTTAAGGTATGGAAATGAGAGTAATAACTAATAAGGTGTGAGAAGTTGCTAAAATGTGAGTATGAAGGATGAGAAGCAAAGAGGTGAAAAAAGTAATTAAATTAGGTGACTGCACTATTTCACGGGTGTGAAAAGAAAAAGTTTCACACCTGGGTGTGGTGTCCACGTCAATATGCAGGCCTTTTTTATTTTTATTTTTATTTTTTTTAATACTACGGATGAATTTTCAGGGAATGGGGATCAAAATATCAGTCAAAAGAATTGTTAGATACCGACGTAATTTCTTAGTCTCCCTTTTTTTATTTTTTTATTTTTTTTTAATTGACTAGGGCCGACTCTTTGGGAAATATGTGACAGGAAACAAAACAAATCAAATAGATCAATTAGGTCATCACAACCGCACTAAGTATGGATGCAAGGCAATCTGGAAGACCAGTCTCTCTCTCTCTTTTTTTTTTTTTTTTTTTTTTATATGATCAACGCAAAAAGGCCAACAAAGCTGAGTAAAGAAGACGGCTTCGGGTATTTAATTTTTTTTTTTTTTTTTTTTTCGTTCGTTGGACCTAATACGTCCCAGAAGAAAAGAACAATGCAAAATTTTTTTTTTTTTTTTTTGACAATGGACGATTCAAAGAAAACAAAGAAGAACGATTAAATTTTTTTTTGGACCAAGATGATGATCGAACAGGATCAAAGAAGAACAGAAAAATAGAACATAAAAAGATTTTAATTTTTTTTTGTTTTGGAATAAGGAACGAAATTAAACAAGAAAATTAAAACGGGGATATTTGATACCTTAGTCGGTGAGCTCTGCTACCAACTGATGCGATACGCGCCCAGGAATTGACTAAAGGATCAATGACGAGCTAAGGAAACCTAGACCTAGCGTCTCCGACTTAGGACTGAGGCCAAGAATAAACAACGTCTCGCTCGCGATGCTGATTCGTTCTTGATAGGGGTGTCTTCTCTACGACAAAGAGAAAATTCACTCGCAAGTGAATAACTAAGTCGACTCGACTTAAGCAAAAGTTTAACTGAATTTCAATAATAATGTTGTATTTTCTTATGATAGTTGTTTGCCTATATATAGGCTACAAATAAAAGACTAGTAATCCTCCTTAGCAACGTGGGAGAAGGAAACTAGTAAAATAAAACCTAAGTAAACTAGGACATAGAATAGGCTCCCCATCCATGGGCTTTTCTAGTCTCTCTTGTGTCATCCAAGCCTACAAGGTAATTATTAAATAAAATCCAACACCAAAATAATAAAACAAGCCCAAAGATCCTACTAAATGGCGCCAACATAAATGGACAGCCTTATTGATAAAACAAATAACTAAAAGACATTCTTGCAATTTTAACCAAGCCCATCATTGTTGTCTTCAAGCCCAATTGCATAAATGGTGCATTTTATGTGCTGTTCTTCTTCCGACTTGTGTCGCTCTTGCTCCAAATGAATATCTATGATCAGATTATTCAAAGCCTCACACATCCTCTTCTTTTGGAGCCTTGTCATAGGCCCATTTCGAATCACAAGATGATCTATCGGCTGCATCGGGGCCAAAGGGTTGGGAACCTCATTCGGGAACGTATCACTTCTTGGATATGATCAAAGAACTATGATTAATGAACTACAATTGAGCTTATGCCTTCTGTGTTGCTGAATTCCTTGTCCATTGTGAATAGTTTAAACATGTAGAAGCTCCAGGTTTGTCTAATTGCTTGTGAGTTTTATTATGGCTAGGATTTCACTGTTACTATTAATTATATTAGGAACAATTAGTGAATAAAGTTTCACTCTATCTATGCTGAGAACATTGTGAGCTCCAGCGTCACATCAAATGAAAGTTTTAGCACTAAGATGACTTCCAGAACAAATTTGGTTCTATCAAGAATTTCTTTGTGCCCTTTGTACTCCGAGGATTCGTTCTCCTGGAAATTTGTTTTTCTTTGCATCTAATTTTATGTGATAAAAGGTGAAGTTTGTTTACGGATTTGTTCTGGCATATAGGCCCTTTATTCTTGTCTATTCTGGAAGTCGGACAAGATTATAATCAGTCTTGATAAACATGGAAGGATCACAACATCGGCTACCTCTTAAAACTGTTTATGACCACTTACAACCCATCACTGCTACACCTTCAATCTTATTATTGTTAGTTTTATTGATATAACAGACTTCAGCGGCATTTGTGGTCCTTGTATCTACTGTTGTACCAACTTTGTATGTAAGTATATATATATATATATATATATATATATATATATATATATATATATATATATATATATATATATATCCATCTTTGCTTTTGCTTTATCTGAATTTATATATGATTTGTTTCCCCTATACGGATGCAGATTTTTGTGTACGCTGACAAACACTCGAGTAATCTTATTAGTATGCATGGACAAAAAGGATGTGGAAATTGGTCACAGTTACGTGGATTGCATACAGAGAGCAAATGGACAACGAGTCTGGAAGATAATGTTGATGGAAAACTTGAACAGGAAAATAGAAAAATACAAGAAAGCTGAGAGTGTAGGACTAAAAATTGGTATGAGATTTGGTATAATATTTGGTTAAAAGTCGATGGAAAGTAAAAAAATGGAGGAAGCTGAAGACAATAACTCCCCCCCGAACACAGCTTACAACTTTCATCGTACTGTGCTCTCCAAAGAGCAACTCTTCTCAAAATCTCTGTGCTGTTGTGTGAGGAGGAGCATAATGAGTGTGTGTGTGTGTGTGTGTGTGTGTGTGTGTGTGTATGTATTAAGTATAATGATGCTGAGTAGGGGGGCTCTTCATTAACGGTGTTTCTTCTCTGTCACTATCTTAATGAAAAAATGAAAAGAAAATAATCAAATGATACATGGGTATTATGTTCTCATCTTGTCCCCATCCCCTTGTTTACCATTTCTTTACCCTGTTTTGTTGGGATTGCATGCAATTTTACTTGCCAGCTAGGTTTTTGTCATCGAATCTTTCGTGTTTTTTAGGTCAAGGATTGATATAAGAGTGCATAACTATACTTTCTCACAGGTATTATTGTCTTATTGATGTCTGTAAACAGTTTTTGAAGCGCTAGATGAAGAAGGATAATTTCCCTTTCTTAAACAAAGGGTCACATTGATGCATCTTTTCAATTTTCTTTGCTTAGCATTTAGCATTTAAAATATATGGAGTTGATTAAACTTTGGGACTTGCAACAAGCAACATATCTTCCTACTAACTTATTTGGAGAAAAACACCGAAATATGGGACTTAGTTTATTGAATATGTATGGACAATTGTGAACTTTTATTTATTTGGGCATTTTATTTATGAGTTCATTTTACTTGTACATTTTGTTTGATTACATTCTCTATGGAGCTATCATTGAAGGAAATTGGCTAGAAAAAAGTTCCAGTACTCTGCTTATATATGCTCATTTATTGGGCTCCAAATATTGTTGAAGCTTCAGAGACTAATTTCAACTTTTGGAAAGCACTTTTTCACATACATGTCTCTCTATTATTTATTCTTTGGCTTGATGCTTATTGTGTCTTTACTTGCAGAACCTTTTTGACCAAACCTGAAGAGGTGATGCTAGAGTGTACTTATTTCATGATGAATGAGTAAGAAACTTTTGATTTTGTCGCTTCCGGTATAGTAGGAAAATGACACCTAGTAGAGAATGGATTGGTCTTTTTGATGATCGATTGAATGAAAAATACAAGATAGGTATTCAACAGGTTTTTGGATTATTCATTCAAGAAGATGGGTGAAGTCGAGAATATTCGGTGTCCATGTGTTAAATGTCAAAACACAGGTTATGGATCTCGGGAAATGGTTGAAATGCATCTATTGGTGCTTGGAATGATGCAACGTTACACAACTTGGCATTATCACGGTGAAAAGGGTGGTGAATCTTTATCTAACAATGAAGAATTAGGGGAAAGTGATTATTATGATATTGACGAAATGTTAAGGGATTTACACCCTAACATGGATGGTTTTGATAGAAGTGGGTCTGAAATTGGTCCGTCAAGTCACAATAAGCAACCGGAGGAGCCAAATGATGAAGCAAACACTTTTTACAGATTGTTAGAAGACTCTAAGAAACCAAATTATCCGGGTTGTGAGACTTCAAGGTAAGAGTCAGTGGTCAATCTGTTAGAAATGAAGAGTACTGGTAGGTGGAGTAATGAATCATTTGACATGTTGCTAAAATATTTGAAAAGAATACTTCCAAATGGTTCAGTTCTTGTCGGATTCTTATTATGAAGCCAAAAAGATTATCAAGGATCTTGGGTTATCTTATCAAAAGATAGATGCTTGTTTGAATGATTGTATGTTGTATTGGACGGTAGACACTCATTCTGACATCTACAAAATATGTGGTGCATCTACATGGAAAGAAGACAATCATACTTGGGAAACTAAAGTTCATCCTAATGGTAAGAAATTTGCAGTGAAGACCTTGCGTTACTTTCCTTTAAGTCTAAGACTTCAAAGGTTATTCATGTCCAATAAGACAGCTCCTTTGATGAGATGGCATCATGATAAAAGAGTGGATGATGGTGTGTTAAGACATCCAGCCGATTCAATGGCATGGAAGACATTTGATGATAAATATAAGGATTTTGCTGCTGAACCTCAGAATGTACGACTTGGCCTAGCTAGTGATGGTTTCCAGCAATTTACTCACTCAAAAACATCATATAATATTTGGCCCGTAATACTCATTCCATATAATTTGCCACTATGGATGTGCATGAAAGAATCTAATTTCATTCTTTCAATGCTTATTCCCGGGTCAGAGGGTCCAGGAGATGCTATTGATGCCTATCTTCCACCATTTATTGATGCTTTAAATGAGTTATGGGAAGTAGGAGTTGAAACATTTGATACTTCAACTCGTGAAAATTTTATGTTACGTGCAGCTTTACTGTGGACAATAAATGACTTTCCTGCATATGGTAACCTTTCTGGTTGGAGTACCAAGGGTAAGATGGCATGTCCTCATTGCAAAAAAGACACTTGTTCTATGAGGTTAGTCAATGGTCGTAAACAATGTTACATGGGTCACCAGCGTTATCTTCCAATGGATCACAGAAGGAGGGAAAACAAAAGTTTGTTTGATGGAACCAAGGAGATTAGGCCACCACCACGTTTACTTTCAGGTGCTGAGTTACTGGATCAAGTGAATGACCTTGAAGGAACCATCTTGACAAAAGATGCTAAAAGAAAGGTGAAAATTTCCCATGAGAGAAGAGAAGATAATTGAAATAAAAAGAGTATTTTCAATAAACTTCCATATTGGAGTTCGCTTCTGTTACCGTATAATTTGGATGTGATGCATATTGAAAAGAACATTTTTGAAAATATTAATGGGACAATCATGGATATTAATGGAAAGACAAAGGACAATGTTCAAGCTCGTCTTGATTTGGAAGATATGAAAATCAGACCGGAATTGCATCCTATCCGTAAGGGGGATAAGCTTGAGTTACCTGTTGCATCATACAAATTATCTAAGAAGGAGAAACATTGTTTTGCTTATTTTTTAAGCAATTAAGTCTCCCAGATGGGTTTTCATCATACATTTCTCAAAGTGTTAACATGAAAGAACATATACTCTCAGGTTTAAAAAGCCATGATTGTCAGGTCCTTTTACAACATGTACTCCCTCTAGGGATACGTGGTCTTCTTCCAAAAAATTGTGTGTGAACCTCTTATTGAGTTGTATTTGTTTTTTACTAGCTTGTGTGCTAAATCTTTGAGGGTAGATGAGAAAGAAAGGATTGAGTCCCAAATCCCGATTACCTTATGCAAGTTGGAACTAGTTTTCGTGCCTTCTTTTTTCGATGTCGTGGTGCATTTGTCAATTCATATGGCTAATGAGGCTAAAATTGGTGGACCCGTCCAGAATCGATGGATGTACCCTATTGAGCGTATGTTATATCAGCTTAAAAAACTAATTCGCAATTTGGCCCGTCCAGAAGGCTCAATTAGAGAGGGGTATATAGCAAAAGAGTGTATGACATTTTGTTCAAGGTACTTGAAAGGAAGCAAGACAAAATACAAAATTGAGCGAAACTGTGATGAGGGGTTTGAAAAGTTTGAAGGTGAAATATCCATATTTTCACAATGTGGACGAGGACTAAGAGCTGGCATATCTTGTAATCTCAATGAAGATGAGTAAGAGAAAACTCATATATTTGTCTTGAAGAAATATGATGAAGTACAACCTTTTCTCAGGTAAGATCAAATACCTTCACATGGTCATTTCAATTTTTTCATACATATGATTTTTTTGGTTTACTTTTTGCATCCATATGTAGTTTTCATTAATATTTCATGACAGGGAGTACTCTCATATCCAAGAAATTAGTACATTGCAAGTGTCGGAGGATGAGTGGAATAGAAACTTTATCATTTGGTTTAAAAAGAAAGTGAGCAGATTCATTACATATGTTATTTAGTGTTTGAAAAGATAAATGCTCTAGTTATTTGTGTTGTAATTTGTTTTAGGTTGAATAAATGTGAATGCAAGAACAACACACAAATTCCAATGTGCTATCATCATTGTCTTGTGGTCCTTCACAGTATGTCATGTGCTTTAAAGGTTATCTTGTCAATGGATATAGGTTTCGGATTAAAGCTGGTGACACCAATTCCAGGACACAAAATTCAGTGGTATGTGTACTTGGTGATATAGGTAATGAGACAGATTTTGTTGATTATTACGGTGTGTTGACAGAGATTCTTGAACTACAATATCTTGAGGAAAAACGATTGGTTTTATTTCGGTGCAAGTGGTTTGATGTGCATGATAAAGAGAAAGGAGCCAAAATAGATGAATATGGTTTCACTAGCATTAATTGCAATCGACTTTTGAAAACAAATGAGCCATTTATTCTTGCAAGTCAAGCTTCTCAAGTGTATTATGTTAATGACAACATTAATAAAGGCTGGCATGTTGTTTTTAAGACACAACCTCGGGATCTCTATGAGATGGGAGAACCAATAGAGGATGAGAGCAATAATACAAATGAATTAGGTGAATCATACCAACATTCAGAATCTTTCAAGTATGATTGTGGTCACTCAAATTCAGTCGATGAAGATGGTCAAATATCTGGAGAAGAATAGATTCGGAGCCGGCGGTAGTTGACATGACAACAATCAAAAGAAAGAGAAAGCGAAAAGTATTTTGATAATTCATCCGGAGTCCTTTTTTGATCCTGCTTTTCGTTAGATGGTTGAAAATCAATTTAATATATCCTCATGTTTTTTATTTATTCTTCATTTTTGCCATATATCTAAGTCATGGTCTCATGTTATTGTCAGGTTTATGGTGTAACGAGTTCTTGCTCTTGTTTCATTCTTTTGGGAGAACTGATGCGAGAAACATTATTCCAGGTATCTTGTTTATTGTCAAGCTATTTATGAACACTGATTTTCTGTTATTTTAGTTGAAATGCAATAACATGAACTAGTAGATCAACTTGTAGCTTCACAGAAGTTCAGACAACAGAATTTCCCTATAAAATATAATTCTTTATTCCATCACAAAAACAGTATGAATACAAAAACAGTATGAACACATTTAATTTTCCGCTCAACCCCCTCCGCCACTTCTGTTTTCTCCGACAAATTTTGTTCAACACCTTACCTACATTGTAAAAGTACGTGCTTTATTCCCGGCACTACAGATATCTTGCTTGATCTGATTCCTTGGCATCAAGTTTCCGATACCTATGCATACTATGCCATAGACTCTTTGCGCTGTGTGTCTGACTATTCTTATATGTTTTTGTGTTGTGCAGTTCATAATTGTAATCTTTGTCTGTTGGCAATTGGACTGATCAACCAAATGGAGGCTGCTACAATGACCCCTGTTTGTTGCAAATCCTACACTGCATCTCCAGTAAGCTCATTTTGTTTTATGTTTTCCGTTTTCGAGGTTGCACATGTTATTTTCTTCCTTTCGTTTAAATGGCTGCGACTTGCAAGCTGATGTATTCATACTGTTTTTGTGAGGGAATCAAGAATTAATTTTTATGGGGCAATTCTGTTCTCTAAACTTCTTTGAAGCTACATTTCCAGTCTATATGCTGCTCCTTACTAGTTACATGTCTTTGTCATCTTTTTTCTTTAATTCAGAATCAGGTTAACAATTATACCATGAATCAGTTATTTTATTTTTAGTTTAAGTTTTTTGATTCATGCTTCGAACTTCAGTAATTTCCTGGATGTACATTGTTTGGGTGTATCATGTTTAAATTTGATAATTAGTCACCTCCCAACAAGCTTAAGCTTTTAGAGGGACGACATCTCACTTCAAATCTCTTTGTCTTTGTCTTTGCCATGGTGGCCCAAACTCTTTTCATGAGGCTAATTATGTTTTATGTTTTCCATTTTCGAGTGCCCACGTGTTATTCTCTTCCTTTCGTTTTAATGGTTGTGACTTGAAAGCTGATGTATTCATACTGTTTTTGTGAGGGAATTAAGAATTATTTTTTTCTGGGGCAATTATGTTGTCTGAACTTCTGTGAAGCTACAAGTTGATCTACAAGTTGTTTTCTGGATCTTCTGTTCATACCCATTTTCTTTTATTTTCCCTTATGCATTTTTCTCTAGAAATTCATGTATTTTAGTTGAAATACTGACAAAGTTTTGCTTTCCAGCTAAGTTGGCTATGATGGATGGGTATCATTCGATCGTACTGAGATAATATCCCAACAATTGAAGATGTATAATCAAGCACTTTCCATCAGCCAATTATTGTAGTACGTAAGCATATTAATTTTGGAAGGTATTTTGTAGTAACGACTAAAGCAACGTGTTTCTTTGTGGATGTGATATCACAAAATCCTTTAAATTTACATCTATATCCAACTTATCTTTTGGAGACTAATATTTTATTGTATATATTGATGTATTTCATTAGTATAAAGCTTATATTGGTTTTGCTTTATTTAATGTAGTTTTCGGCTTCAAAATTGTAGCATTGATATTGTTATGAAAATATAATTAAACTTTGTAATATTACAAAAATGAACAGAAATATTGTTACATTTTAGTGACGGGTCAATAGCCTTATAATGAGGAGATGTATTATTAATATTTCATGAATTAATGAGGAGAAAATGGTCTTTTAATGAGGAGATGTATTACTAATATTTTAATGAATATATGAGGAGCAAATGATCTTTTAATGAGGAGATATATAATTAATATTTCATGATTTAATGAGGAGAAAATTGTCTTCTTTCGAGGAGTTATGTTGTTACTGAATTCTCATCTAATAAGGAGTGAATGACCCAATACTTAGGAGATTAGTCGTCACTAAAAATAATTTTAGTGAGTACCATGTCTTCTCGTTAAATGCATGATATTATTAATGAGGAGTTTGAATTCTCCGCATATATATCTTTAGTGGCGGAAGCTGCAATGAAGGTCAAGTTCTCCTGGTTAAAAGTCTCTAATGAGGAGAAAAGGACAATTAATTAGGAGAATTCTCTTTATTAAAAGTCAAATTTCTAGTAGTGGAAGTGGGAGAGATTGCAGTGACAATTCGTGTTGGGCAATACATAAAATGCTACTATGTTTCCCTGAAAAACAAAAAAAAAACAAAAAACTAAATAAAATATATTTGTACTATATAATAGCCTTTAAAGATTATTTCTTCTTCAGATTAACTTGAGAAATAATACGGCAGCCATGGAAGCTTCTGATGAAGGGTTGATAAGTTATAATCAGATGGTCAAAGGCTTCATTCGCTTAGCCGAGTCCATGGACGACCTTGCTCTTGATATTCCTTCTGCAAAATCTCTTTTCCGGTCACTTGTCCCGAAGGCAATATCCGAAGGTTGGCTAGATCCATCGTACAAAAAATACTCCGGTGAAGATGAAATGAAAGATAAAGATGATGAGGAGAAGAAGCTGAGACGGTACAAAGAAGAGGTGGTCGCTATAATTCACGAGTATTTCCTCTCAGACGACATTCTAGAACTGCTTCGTATTCTGGAAGATATCGGTGCGCCTCAGTTTAACCCGATAATTTTAAAGAAGCTCATCACGATAGCGTTGGATCGTAAGAAGAGGGAGAAGGGAATGGAATAAGCTCATGATTGATCCAAAGTCCAAAAACTAATCTTTGCAGAATCTTCAAAAGACTTTGTTTGATATTTAAAAATATGTCAAAAGTGAGGAGGAATATGTAAACAACTAGAGATGTATTGATATGGCCGATGAGTTAAATTATGTAGTAGTATTGTTACATATACATACTAATACTAATCAAACTATGTTTAGTAATTATATATAAATCTATTATTAAATAATAATTATATAAATAATACTACCTCCGTCAATAAAAAGTGTCCACTTTTTTAAAATGAACTATCCCATAAAAAGTGTCCATTTAATGCATCTTTTCCTAACATACCCCTATCACTATTTAATGTTTGTATACACTTTTCATACTCCCAAACAAGCATTTATTAGGGGTATATGTGTCCGTTAATATTTAAAATACAACACTTTTATGGGACAGATGTAGTATATTATTAGTCGAGACATCATTGATTGTATATGTAATCAGTGGATCGAAATTGTGCATCCACGTTTTGTGAAGTACACCAATTGACATGTAGGGGTAACATGTAATAAGAAATGAATCCTGACACCTAAATAAAAATGATATGGAAGGGTGCCGGTAGTAAAAAGGCATCTTAACAACAAAAATCTGAATAATTTTTTAGCAAGGAAATGGTCTCATCAGTGTTTTAGATATCAATAAAAAAAAAGAGTCTGCTTCAGAATATGTAATGGGAAAAGTATAAATGTTTGGGTGGATAATATGTAATGAAGAATTTTCATAAGTGCATAGCAGACATCCAGAAGGTAAATGGGGTAACACGTAAGGATGTGCTTGAAGCTTACAATGTATTTAAGGATCAGAAAATCAATGGGGGGGGGGGGGGGGGGGGGTACTTGACCTTGAAAGATCCAGATACGAAGCTGCTATTTGTGGAGAGGCACAACCGCAAGAAAAGGATTTCGCCTTGAAAGCTTTGAATTGACTGAAAGCTTCACGTTTTTTTCTTTATAAAAAGAATTGATTAGTATTATTGTTGGATCTGTGTTTTGTGTTGGGAGACTAAAATTTCAGGTACATCTTTGATTTGGTCTTTGAATCATCTAGTTATGTTAAGCTTTTGGTTGGGGATTGGATCCCCTACAGTACCTATTATACGGTGCACTATCCGGTACAGATTGTCAGCCACAAATCTTTTTAAAGAAAATCAGAATACACAGACGGAAGACTCTGAACTTGTTTTTATTGATTGATAAAAATGATACACAGTACTCTCCTTTATATAGGAGATAAATGAGATAAAACTGAAATTCAAAATAAATATGATTGATTAAATATAAAACTATAGATAAATATCACTTAAACCGATTTATTTGAACTAAACTCCATCCTATCTTCCATTTGATATCATCTTTTATCTTGAGATTTATCTGCTCTAATACCGTCCCGCAAACATTGCCGGGGTTGGAGGCAATGTTTTTCTGATCAACGGAGAAAATGACTCGGCTTTTGATTCTTTGGCTCAACAATGTTAAGGTATACGAACCCCCACCCTCTGCTCTGATACCATAAAGAAAATCATAATAGTAGAAAAGTGAACTGACGTTTTATTGAATTGATAAATATGGTACATAGTACTCTCCTTTATATAGGAGATAAATGAGATAAAACTGAAATTCAAAATAAACATGATTAAATATAAAACTATAAATAAATATCGCTTAAACCGGTTTATTTGAACTAAATTCTGTCTTATCTTCCATTTGATATCATCTTTTTTTTCTGAGATTTATCTGCTCTAATACTTTTTTTTTTCTTTTTTTGGGTTTCGTTTCCTGGACTGCTTCCTCCCAGCCCGTTCTTTCCTTGTTTTTCTTCTTTTTCTTTTGTTTTTTTATATTTAATATTGAGTTTTTTTAATTTATTATTGAGGTTTATTTATATTTATGTTTAAGTTGCCACAATTTACCTTTTTTATTTATTTATTTTTATTTTTCCCTTCCCGTGTTGTTGTTTAATAACTTCGTTACTTGCTTTATATTTTAATTTTTTATGAATTAAATCCTATAAAATACGGTTGCTTTATATTTTAATTTTTTATGAATTAAATCCTATAAAATACGGATATATCATATTAATAGACATGAATACAGAAGTATATCTAAATTCAAAATTGAAATACACAACATATCTAATAGTGATAACAATTATTTTCTTGTGGATAGTGATAAGTTTAATCTCTGGGGGGTGCTTGGCCTTGGAAGATCCAGATACGAAGCTGCTATTTGTGGAGAGGCACATCTGCATGAAAAGGCCGCGGATTTCGCCTTGAAAGCTTTGAAGTGACCGAAAGCTTCACGTTTTTTTCGTTATAAAAAAATTGAGTAGTATTATTGTTGGATCTGTGTTTTGTGTTGGGAGACTAAAATTTCAAGTACTAGTACATCTTTGATTTAGTATTTGAATCATCTAGTTATGTTAAGCTTTTGGTTGTCATCCCACCGTACTGCTCAAATACTATTAGTAATGCATTGAATTTGTAGAAAGACTATAACCTAAGGAAGAGACGTCTAATAGACATTTTTACAACTAATAGGGCACGATTCCCACAGATGCAATGGAACCACACAAAGAACCACCCCCCCCCCCCCCCCCTCTCTCTCCAAATATTCATCTTTCCCAATTAATTTTTGCTTGTACTATTTCAAACAATGATATATATTTTTTTGATAATTTATTTTTTAATAAATTATATGTTTCTGAAATCCATTCAACGAAACCTATCAAATCAGCCCACTATTGAATACAGAATGATGTATTAAAAAAATGGGGTGAGGTGTGGGGTAGAGAGAGGATAGGGGGTGTGGTGTGGTGTGGTGTGAGGGTAGGATAGGAGGTACGGTAGGGGTTGAGAGAGGATTATTTTATGGGTTAAAAAAATTGATATGATATCAAAGTTTCTCTGATAAGTT
Organism: Gentiana straminea; assembly: GCA_036785695.1. Lineage (NCBI taxonomy): Eukaryota > Viridiplantae > Streptophyta > Magnoliopsida > Gentianales > Gentianaceae > Gentiana > Gentiana straminea. Next base: position 2,238,390 of record JAVUPR010000224.1, on the reverse strand, counting down.
TTATATTTTACCACAATCATATTGCAGTGTCCGTGCTTCCGAGTTTGATCGAGTCTTAAAAGATAATCTATTGAACAAAACGTCAGCGGCACTGACGTTCGTCTTTGAACACCAACGTCAGTGTCAGCTATTCAAAAAGGAACATCGGTGGACCGACGTTTCTGAGTTTTGCCGCTTTTAGAACGTAAATGTCGGTGCCACTCACATTCGTATTTGATGGTAAGAGAATTTCATCACTTTTGTTAGTTTACAAAAGATGAATTGAACGTTATTTTAGCCCAATTTAAACCAAAATTTAAATGGTGATGTTTTTTTCGAAATCTATTAACTTCTGTTTTCTTGAATTATAGAACATAAACAAGATCAAGTACTCATGAATACAAGCGTTTGTTAGAGATGTATTTTCTATGTCTGTGACTACTATGGCTTCTGAAGAAACTTTAATAATAAAAAATAGACTAAACAAAAAACACTCCAGTATAAGTGTACTAAAGGTAATTTCGTAGTGTATGTAGTAAAAAATAGATTAAAAAGTGTGGTAAGAAGCAATTTTATGGCGCCAATAGAGTCCATTCCATTTTTATGAATGAAATCAAATATCCATGGATATCCATAAACCCGTGGATACCCGCGTGTGTAGGGTATGGATTTTAAAATGTCAACCCGCACGGATAGTGGGTAGGGTATAAAAAATTTATGATGGATAGGGTATGGATACTGCCAAACCCGTACCCACCTGTGCCCATTGTCATCCCTAATAACTTGAATTTGGATCGTCTGTTGTGGCGACCCCCTGCTGTGCGGTGCTGTGAACCAAAACGGTGTCGCTTTGTACTCAAAACAACGTCGTTTAACCATCACAGACTCAAATAACTCATCATCCACTTTCCTAAAAAAACTCATCGTCCTCAGGGCTCAGGCAAAGGAGAGCGTAGAGCAACGCAGCTTCAATCTTCATAACTCCATTTTTCAATTCTGCAAGAATCAAGGTAATTCTTCAAGATAATACTAATCTTCAATTCTTCACCCAAAACATATATACTATCACAAAAAATTCTTCACACAGAAGAATTAGAGATACATTAAGAGATACACTATCACAAAAGATTCATCACACGATACGTACATTGATGCATTGCTGAGTATTGATTAATTGGAAGCTTAAGGATTGTTGCATATTGAATGTTCTACCTAAAATCTTGTCTGAATGTGTGGTAATTGATGGGGATTGCTCTCGGAGGTACATTCCGCCTTGATACTCTGCTTGAGGATGAGCGGAAGGCTACTGGGGGTAGTTGATGACGCTTAAAATGATACACCATACGGTAACAAGATTCACCTGTTCTAAGCTAAAAGTAGTAGTTTTCGACCAATTATATGAGCCATTTGTGTTGAATGTCATAAGTCGGGTTCATGAATCGAGTAATTTGCATATAACATTTATTTTCCTCAATTTGATATTATTTCATGTATTATTGTACTATTTTCAGGATACGAAGATTGGGCCAAGTGTTAGAGAGCGATCATGGGCCGAGTTGGAAGAAGAAACGGACCTAGGGTGTTCCAGAACCTTGAACTAAGTCGGCAGAGCAGAAAAATACAAAATTGCCCTGGATGCCGCGTGAAGCGCTGCGGGATCCAGAACCTTTGAAACCATGTTTTCTTGAACAAGGGGTAGATTAGGTGTTACTAAGTCGGTTTATAGCAGTATAAATATGTGGCACCAGCCACGAATTTCAATATACAATTTTCCACAAGACAAATACATTATATTCACGTTCTTTTATTTTCTATGAGTTCTAGTCATGGATTCGATGGATTCGCCACCTAGGGAGCGATCCGAGAAGGATTTTCACTCGTCTTCAAGGGTATGATTTTCCGGCATTCTAGATGTAAATATGTCATTATTTTCCTTGTGATTAGCATGGTTTAATTGTTTATATTAGTTCTGCTATGTAGTAGTTAGTTTATTCTACCCCATGAATGTTTAGATCTGAATCGTTGGTGAAAAAATCATGAATGAAATGTTGCGTTCTTCAAAGCCAACGACGGTCTTTATCGTGGCTGTGAATACTTAGTAAACCTTAATTCATGATAATCGGTGCTAGCTACGTCTGTTCGGCAGATTTAATTTAAATGTTGTTAGCCTGATCAACTATATCCATGTCTTCATAAATTAACATGAAGGACATGCAAGGTGAAGTGTTAGTTCAGACGATGTCTTGATCGATCCTTAGGAACGTGTTGGTCAATCCACGATAGCTGCTTCGGGAGGTCCTATGTCTTGAACCAGCTAGTTCTATTTCTTATTGCTTGTGAACACCTACTGTCCTTTCAATGGAAGTAGCGTAACAGTAGGGATTAGCACCCGTAGCTGTTAAAGATCTAAAATTTACCAACAGGGATGATTGATGCATGATGTGAGGGGAATAACTAATCACTCATAGTTTGAACTAATCTTTATAAAACTCATAAGGATACACTTGTGTTTGATCTTGTGCGTTTATTGTCACCGCTTTTACTTCTCTATTCTATATTTGGTCGTAGACCGTAATCATGACAGTTCAATCAAGGTTAACTTCAGTTTTTACGAGAATCTTTGGGTTTTGACCTTGACTCGCCAGTACTCTACTATGATAGACCTAGTCCTATTGCTAGTAGCAGTCCGTTTGGCTGACCATCAGTGGTCACAGGTATTTTGTATCTTTTATAGATGATTACTCAATAATGGTAGGGCTGAGCTTGGGTTGGGTTGGGTTAATTTGGGTTGAGTTTTTACATAGTATAAGTCGGGTTGGTTCAAGAAAAAATAAACCCAAACCAAACCAAATGACTATAAACCCAATAGGTTGGTTCGGGTTGGTTTCGGGTTAGTCTGGGATGGTTTCGGGTTTTCAACCATAAAACATGCATCTATAAAACATTAATGCTATAAAATCAACACACATGTATATATCAAAATTCGAGCTCCATACCATATGTTTATAACAATAATCGTTAAAGAAAACAGTTTTTTTAGGAAATAGTCCAACAACATATAGAAATAATAATTAAAATCCAATAGTCATACATAAAAACATCATACACAGATTTTTTTTCTCTGAAAAAAGATCAAAAAATCGTAGAATGAAACCGAAAATGAAGTGATAGGCATAATAAATACACACACACACACACACACACACACACACACACACACACACACATATATATATATATATATATATATATATATATATATATATATATATATATATATATACATAAGACGATCCAAAAATCGTCAAGGTAATCCTCTATGCTCGTTTCCTTGATTCTAACCTAGGAGCGCTTCAAGAACACAAAAAGCAATGAAGGATGGTGTGATTTGATTTGTTTTAGACTGCACTTGACGATGATCAAGCTGCCTACGTATCCTATGGTTCAATTGGAATCAAGTCTCCGTAGTTCCTTAGGACTGTTTTTATAGAGGGGCTTATGCCCTAGGGTTTAATGTGGCATGTCTGTGATTGACATTGATTAACGTATTCCCTAAGGAAGAAGAGTATGATTGAGTGATCTCCACGATTATAGGAGATAATTATGGTATTCAAATATTAGCATTAAGTGATAAAGATTCGAGCCTTTATTGTTCAGGATTCTGTGATAGTTATCTGGTTGTTATGCACGTGAGGTATAAGAATAGAGACAGGCTATGTCTGAGATATACTGGGATGGCGGAGTCGGCCTACAGAGGTCGGGAACGATGACCAGGTTTCCACCTCTACGGAATTGCACAAGCCTAAGGACCTAATCCGATCCAGGAGATCGACAGTGATCGTACAGCCGATCACCAAAAGTTTAGTGCCCGACTCCTCTCCGACCTGCCAGAGACCGAGATGACCCGGTCCAACAGCGATCGTACACATGAGGATCAATGGTGACAAAACGGATGGGCGAGCCCCCTGGGCTCGTCACTAGGAAGTCAAAAGTGGTTTATCTCCCTGGGTCGTGTTGAGCCACCAAAGAGGTGCCACATGGGAGAGCCCATTTTCTGGCAGCATCATAAGCCCCCAAGATCCTGCCGATCCCTGGTTGTCGGCTCGGATCTATCAAGGTGGTGGATCGGCACGAGAGTTTTAGCCTATGGATTTTGAAACTAACCTAGGAGCTGCCAGGTGGCAAAGCTAGTTATGACGCAGTTATAGTTGTTTCGGGAAACGAGGCGTCGTTGCCCACTAACACTAACCGAGGCCGTTTATCGAGGTAAGAGGGGTTATAAACACGTCATATCAATCGTTTCATAACCACGTTGGGTATTAAACCAGGAGATTTGCTGCCGATTTCCATTCATCATCTTCTATCTTTCAAACTTGACCTTGCAAGTAAGCATTCTTTCCTTCTTATTCTGATTTTATAATTCGATTTAGACAAAACGTTGTTTTCTCGGAATCCTAGAATCGATTCTCCGTCATGGCCATAGCTGATAGCAGAGATGTGGGGTCAATTTTGAAACAAAAAGACGTAGACGAAATTTGCGAGAGATACGGAATTGATGAGGCTAGGTTTTCTCCCCAGCTGCCGTCGGGAGATCATCTATCTGCTCTGGATCCGCCGGAGGGTTTTTGTGTTAGGTGTGATGCCCGAAAGACAATTTTTGTAATTGTTTTATTTAATAAATGAATTGACGTTATTATTCATATTTATTATTCTCATATTCACCGATGTGACAATAGTATTTACACTACAGAAAACCCTAAAGTATATCGTTTATGTAATCACTTAACTCGGTGTATGGTATATACACGGGAGGATTGAGTTAGTGAAGATGTACTTAAAATACAATTAGCCCGTAGTGAAGTTAATCGAGAGTATCGGGTCTCTCCTTTAACGTGCTATTAATGCGCCCGAACACAATAGGTGTGATTGTCTTATCCGGACTTTCGGTTAAGAGAACCTAATGGGGCATTTATATATGATAGATATATCATATAGGGGTGACCGATTTGATTATAGTTCACGATATAATTCCGTAATCGAGAAGTCTTATCGAATCAATGGATGATCATATTTATGGATATATCTTAATCCCGAGGTGATCACGCTCAACCGCTTGAATCGGTATGAGGTTTGACTTGACGGTTAAGGATTACACCGAGTCCGTGGTCCGAATTACCCCATCTTGGCATTGTACCTTGGATTGAGTGAGTAGTCCGTGTTATCACGGATACGGAATCCATTCCTTCCATTTATGGAAGTAGATAGACAGCCTCCCTTATTTGTTAGCCCTAAGAAAATGATCGATCCCGGGAGTTCACATTTGACTAATTAGCTACTAGTCGCTTATGTGCACTAATTGATCACTAGGGGGTTAATGGTAAATAAGGATAAGAGGTTCTAGAAAGGGTTAACGGTAACTTCCCGATTTAGAATGAACGATCTATGAAGGATTAATCCATATGTAATGATTATATCAATGGACGCTTATTATTATTCTCGTGAGGAGATAAATATAATCTTATAATCGGAGGAGTGCGATCACGGGATTATGGTGGCATATTCTGTGATTGATTTATCGAATATAATTATTCTATAATTATTTATTTGATTTATCGGAGCCGCCGATTATTAGTCCATGGTCCCCGACGTGCCTCCTAATATAAAGCATAGCTATTCTCGGACGTCGAATCCTAATAATATTAATTTAGTTCTTGTTGGACTTTATTAAAACGATATGTGAATTAATTGTTTAGTGGACTATTAAATTAGTTGGGCTAAATAATTAAATATGTGAAAAAGACATTTTTCATAATCTTGGCAAAAATTAGTGTGTTAGTCGAAATTTATGTTGACTAGGTCAACAATGAGAATTTCGGCCAAAGCATTGTTTTAATAAACAAGAAATTAGTTTTCTTGTGATTAATAAGACATGTGCACAAAATATTTATTGGATAAATATTTATGGTAAGAAATAAAGATAAAGATTATTCTAGATTTGTTCTAGAATATTTTGGGATTATCTTTTATTTAATAGGATTATCATAATTGATTTTGTATTAATTATAAAATCCTTGGGGGAACTTAAGTTTTACTCTCCTATATAAAGAGAGTTATAAGCCTTAACACACATGAAAATTTCGACTATCAACTCTTAGAGAGAAGATAGAAATTTCGGCCAAGGGTGATTGGGGAAAATCTTGGAGATTTTTCCGGGTAGCATATCGGGAGGATTCGAGCCGAGGATTTCCTTCCACCGGGAGTTGCTTGGATCACACGTACGGAAGATCGTGGTACTCTTCACATCTTCTTTTCTATTGCGGTTCTCCAACTTGGATTTTGAGATCCAAGAGGTATGTTCTAAAACCCCCTTGTAGAATAGATCTAGTTATTTTATTACGTGTATTATATAGATCTAGATCCTTAAATCGTTTCCGTTGCGGATGGTATTACTAACAGTGGTATCAGTCGCCAAGGGGATCCATATTTATTCGTATAAAATATTAGATCTAGGAGTGGAAAACATGTAGCTTTTATTTTAAATTTTGGCCGATGCATGTTTACATATTTTTTTATGTTGTTGCGATTGTTGTGGTTGAAGAGATGGATTGGGGTTGGCACCGTTTACCCGTTAGATCTATTGTAAACTCATATAAACGATGAAAATTCGTCCATATGAGTATAGGAAATTATGTAATTTATCTTTATTGCAAGTTAATTTCCAGCAAATAGATCTAGTTAGTAGCTGTTTAGTATTTTTCTTTTCCCGTTGATCGAACCGTTGAAACGAAGATCCCTCCGGTCAGAATCAAGATTAGAAGATGATGATCAACTCCACAAATTTTGGCGTCGATCAGAGTCCGTTTCAATATCCGTTTGATGCTGCGAAGAGGCTGATGTAACAGAAAAACGCAGGATTCACAGAAACACTACCTGTGACTTCCTCGATTTTCTGGGAGAGTTTGGACCGTTGAAACGAAAATCCGACCGTTCAGATTGATCAACTTGGAGTTTTGGACGTACCATAAAAATTTCAGGTCGATCGGGATTCATCTCGATTCCCGATCTGCCTCAGGAAGTCCTTGATGCAGTGCAGTCAAAGTCAGATTCAGCAGCAAGTTTGACGGTTTACTGGAGAAAATTGGTAAGTCAAAGCACCGATCCAACCGTCCATATTGAAGTTCAAGGAGTGAAGATATGATCTGGAATGTTTCGTCCCGATCCGAGTTCGTTTGTATGCCGATCGTCGAAGAGTTCGAACAGCTGCAGATTTAGTTAGAAAGTCGTAAACCCTAGTTAGGGTTTTGGTTATTTACTTTCTAATAGGTTAGTTTCGGGGGTGCCAACGGTCCATCTCGGTGTTTAAATTTTCCGCATTTATTTTTTATGTGTTTGATCATAAAATAGATATAAAATCGGAATTGCCATGACATGCATCATATCATAAATCCACTCCATGCATACATGTAGCATTTTAATTTTGGTAATTAAAATAGGCATGTATACAAACTCGTGTAATTAGTTGAAATTTTATTAATATGTGGTAATTAATTTAATTTAGTAACTAATTAAAGATCCGAGGACGGGTTATGAAATCGTTAAGCCTTTCGGTGTGTGTTCTCGGTGAACCGCCTTAAAGCCCAAAAGAGATCACGTTTTCAATTCGTAGTGTCTACGAGATTGAATGATGGTAAAAGAACAGTAAATCTTGGATAAAAACGGTTCGCCTATAGGTTGGGTGGTCAACTGAGTTTCGCTCAAACGACTTAACCCTCCTAGTGTGATGTATGCACGGGGTCCGGCAAGACTAAGCCAAACCGAGAGCGGAGGGGTGATTCCTTCTAATCTCAATAGGGCTCTCTTGACCCGATTTCGTCCGACTTGTCACATATGTTCCAACGAATAGGACGGGTAGGCTTGCCTACGTTACCGACACCATTCGGAATCCTTGATTTGATGTGCTTTTATGTTAACATCAAAAAGACGTGGTTAGTTAACCCACCACCACTTCCAAAATATTGAGTGGGAGCGGGGAGGCGACAACCAACCCCACGGCCTCTACTATAGATACAAGTAAGTGAGAGAAGGGTGACGCCTCGCGGCGCTTTGATTTCGTCCCCAAGGATGGTGTTCACCCCTATCAACATTCATGGCTTGGTCTCCGAAAGGATAGGATTTACGGGTACTCGTCGGGTCACCGACCTATCCTAAGACGGCACACTCGGGGCGTACCTAAGAGATCCGATATAGTAGGTCACACTCATCATGGGTATTTTTGGTAATACCTAGGCTTAAAAAGGAAGGTAGTCAATGAATAAAGGGATGTTCGATTCTCGTGGGATGTTCGATTCTCACAAGTTATTCATTGATGAGATTGTCTCGCTTTAACCGTCATCTCTTTGACCTACCCTAAGGCGGCACTGAGATGCGAGGTTAAAACCTTGGAATGGTAGAGTAGACTTAATTTTAGTTTACAATTCCTAAAATAAATATAGTAGTGTTAAACTTGAATTAATATATGTCATTTTATTTACAGCATTATATCCCTTACTAAATTGCTTAAAATTTATAATTGACTAGTATTGACTTCGTTAAAAAGTGGAAAGTAACTAGGACGTTGAACTAGTTAATCGATAATGCAAATTATTTTTCAAAAGAGATATTTTCTCTTAAGCCTTTTAAAAACCAAAGTGACATATAGGCATGTCACTAGTGTCATTCGTGTCAAACGGAAGACAAACTTAGTTTGATCAAAGGTGATTTCGGACTTTGAAATTCTTCTAGTGAATTTTCAGTGTGTAGTGACTACACACGTAACCGTTCTAATTGAAAAATCGGAAAATCATGAACTGTTGCTAGTTAGACGATATTTGGAATCAATGAACTAGTGGGAGTTTTATGATTTGTATTTTTCTGGAAACATTAGAACTGTGTAAGTGTTTACACGAGAGATTTTCAAATTGAAAATTTGGAAAATCATAAAATGAAGCATTGCTGGTTAGACGGTATTTGGAACCGATAAACTAGTGGGAGCTTTAATGTTACGATTTGTTGTTTTTCTAGTATATTTGAAAATCCGACAAGTCCGGACAAGTAACACTCGAAATAGACATCCCACGGTTCAAGAGTAGTGTCTACTCACACGAACTGCTAGTTCAAAACTGTTTCCATTTACGGAAAGTCAAGAATGGGAGAGTATGTCTAAGAGTGTTAGTCATCTAAAACTGAGTTGATTTTAAGGCTAAACCGAAAATTAATAAACTGAAAACCATAGGATAAGGATAGTGATTTCGGATCACCAACCTATGAATCCTTGGTGATTTTCTCGTAGACTATGTTCTTTGGAAGAACAAGATAGTTATGCATTAACGATTAATAGACTAGACAACGGGCAGTAATTTTAGCTATAAATAGTGGGAGTGATATGAGGAAATGAATCTCGGATTCAATCCTTGGATATCGCGGAAAATTTATTTTCTGTTTAAGATTCGTTGGAACGAATGGATTTACCTTCTATTCGATAATTTGTTTGTCGTATAGAAAGTGAATATACCATTTGTAGTATGAATCCAAGACTCGGACTTTTGTTTGATAAAGTCAAAACCACTTAGAAGCTCGAAATATGTATATAAAACACATCTTAAGAACTCGTTAAAAGCAATTGGTTTCTATATTTAGATAAACGCTTCTTCATATTCCATAGTTAGTGCATAGTCCTTAAAAGACAAGACCTGAAGACTGGCTCAGGGTGATTCCTTTCTCCCAGTCTGGTTATATTGTCTCAAAGGTTCAATGACTAAGTTTCCTTTCAATCGGAAAAGGATAATGGTTATAAAGAAGTAACATAGCTTGTTTATGACGACCTTCGGGGTCGATGAAAGATACAAGCTAGTAGGAGCTTCCGAGTAGTGACTTCTTGTCGATAACTATTCGAACACTCCGGTCGGTTTATCCAAAATATTTTTGAGGTTTCTCTGTTTTCAACGAGAGATAGAGTATTCTATACTCGAAATGGGCCATCACATAGTCCTAGGGACCGATGCTCGGCTTTGCCTCATAGTGAAATGTTTTCACTAAGTGAGAAACCGTTAAATTCCCGTATATAGTTTTTAGATGTGCTACAATACACTGCTTAACTCAATAAAGATATTAGAAGCAAAATATCGGTTTACATTGAAATGTAAGACCAACCAGTCTACCTACAATATGCTTTGGAATTTACGGATAAGGTGTGGATTCGGTTCACCCCACTTCCATAAATATAAGCATTTAGCACACGGTGCTTGAAGGTAGGTCTGGAAATTTCGCAAACACGTTCGGTCAGTGACCAATCGTTATATATCTTGTAGCATTGAGAAAAATGTGTGTTATCAGATTCTTGAAATCGGGAAGGGACGAGTTATCTTGTTGCGTCCTTTCGATAGAGTCTATGAACGAGAAAACCTTAAACCTTGAAGTACGTTTACTCAAGGCGATTACTAGCGATTAAAATCGGACCACATCCAACATCGGTTGTTGGTGATAACACTAAATACTACTAAAATAGATCAGAATTTCGATCCACCCAGAATGTAGTGGGAGTATGGTTTATCCATTACCCATTACGGGTTCGGCGGACTTTATAGTCTGAGGATCGATTCATGACCTATGGCTCTTTTGTGAGCAGTATAGGATTCTGTTAATAGAGGTTGGTTTAATAGCCATAACCCTATGAATGGAGTTCGGTACTCCAATTCTGTTCATGCTCTTGTAGAACCACCTGAGCGTCTCAGGCCCAGTGGGAGTAATTGGATCTACATGGAAAAGAGTAGAATGAGTTCGGTATTGCATGATTTCGTTCAAAAGCAGAAAATAGGGGTGATTCCCTGAGACTTTCTTGCCAAACAAACGGAGTCTGGATTTATTCGAAACAGAAGGGTATTGACTTATGAACTCATGACAGGATGACTGTCAAGGCTTATGTCCTTTGTGGATAAAAAGCAAACCTCTCGGTCATTGGAAGTCATACATTTCTACAATATGTGGATTTGACCAGAATATTGATAAGTCTTTTATAGACTGGATATCAATTTTAGTACGGAGTGAATATATAAATTAGTGTTTGTGAAGGCTAACACTTTGCACCGCTTGGAATCAACATGGGTGTGTTATCCGAAGTCGAAATCGACAATACCACAATTCTCGCAACGAGAGATTTGGACAACATTCTTAAGAGTTTGACTCGGTCGAATTCATTAGAATCGATCCTTTGGTTTCCCATCCATCTTATTGGTTAAGATGATACATCTGTGTATGCAACATTCAACGAGGAAGTTCTATCCTATGCCTCAGGAATGACTCTCTAAATCTTCGGATCAAGAGAAATGGGATAGATTCTCTTTCTAGTAAGAGATGGTCGTGTTATTGAACGTCAACTTTGATCGAATCTTAGATTCGGCGGTTAACAAAGCAAGTTTAGTATGTCCTTTAGTATCTTGAAGAGAACGAGGAACAATATGCGGACATATTCATGTGTGAACTTGGATATATGTGATACACTGATTTTGACTTTAAGTCAGATTGAGGATGATCGTTAAGTCGATCTCGGGCTCAGTGTTTACTCAGTACCACATGATTTGATGGACCGGTAATGTTTCGATTCTACGGATCGTCTCGAGCCGACAACCTGACTAATCATTAAGACCCATGACATTTAGATGTAGGTACTCACCGAGTCACTGACCTATCCTACGACGGCATACTCGGAGTGTACTTTGGAATCTGAAATGGTTATGATATGCTTAATGGGTACTAGAATACGGGATGGGTCTCCATTGCTTTAGAGCAAGTGGGAGATGTAGTTTGTTGTATTTTAAATAATAGGGTGTGCTCTAAAACAATTAATCACATGCTTTCGTGCAAGTGGGAGATTGTTAGGTGTGATGCCCGAAAGACAATTTTTGTAATTGTTTTATTTAATAAATGAATTGACGTTATTATTCATATTTATTATTCTCATATTCACCGATGTGACAATAGTATTTACACTACGAAAAACCCTAAAGTATATCGTTTATGTAATCACTTAACTCGGTGTATGGTATATACACGGGAGGATTGAGTTAGTGAAGATGTACTTAAAATACAATTAGCCCGTAGTGAAGTTAATCGAGAGTATCGGGTCTCTCCTTTAACGTGCTATTAATGCGCCCGAACACAATAGGTGTGATTGTCTTATCCGGACTTTCGGTTAAGAGAACCTAATGGGGCATTTATATATGATAGATATATCATATAGGGGGTGGACCGATTTGATTATAGTTCACGATATAATTCCGTAATCGAGAAGTCTTATCGAATCAATGGATGATCATATTTATGGATATATCTTAATCCCGAGGTGATCACGATCAAGCTTGCTTGAATCGGTATGAGGTTTGACTTGACGGTTAAGGATTACACCGAGTCCGTGGTCCGAATTACCCCATCTTGGCATTGTCTTGGATTGAGTGAGTAGTCGTGTTATCACGGATACGGAATCCATTCCTTCCATTTATGGAAGTAGATAGACAGTTCCCTTATTTGTTAGCCCTAAGAAAATGATCGATCCCGGGAGTTCACATTTGACTAATTAGCTACTAGTCAGTTATGTGCACTAATTGATCACTAGGGGGTTAATGGTAAATAAGGATAAGAGGTTCTAGAAAGGGTTAACGGTAACTTCCCGATTTAGAATGAACGATCTATGGAGGATTAATCCATATGTAATGATTATATCAATGGACGCTTATTATTATTCTCGTGAGGAGATAAATATAATCTTATAATCGGAGGAGTGCGATCACGGGATTATGGTGGCATATTCCCGTGATTGATTTATCGAATATAATTATTCTATAATTATTTATTTGATTTATCGGAGCCGCTGATTATTAGTCCATGGTCCCCGACGTGCCTCCTAATATAGCATAGCTATTCTCGGACGTCGAATCCTAATAATATTAATTTAGTTCTTGTTGGACTTTATTAAAACGATATGTGAATTAATTGTTTAGTGGACTATTAAATTAGTTGGGCTAAATAATTAAATATGTGAAAAAGACATTTTTCATAATCTTGCAAAAATTAGTGTGTTAGTCGAAATTTATGTTGACTAGGTCAACAATGAGAATTTCGGCCAAAGCATTGTTTTAATAAACAAGAAATTAGTTTTCTTGTGATTAATAAGACATGTGCACAAAATATTTATTGGATAAATATTTATGGTAAGAAATAAAGATAAAGATTATTCTAGATTTGTTCTAGAATATTTTGGGATTATCTTTTATTTAATAGGATTATCATAATTGATTTTGTATTAATTATAAAATCCTTGGGGCTTAAGTTTTACTCTCCTATATAAAGAGAGTTCTCCCAAAGCCTTAACACACATGAAAATTTCGACTATCAACTCTTAGAGAGAAGATAGAAATTTCGGCCAAGGGTGATTGGGGAAAATCTTGGAGATTTTTCCGGGTAGCATATCGGGAGGATTCGAGCCGAGGATTTCCTTCCACCGGGAGTTGCTTGGATCACACGTACGGAAGATCGTGGTACTCTTCACATCTTCTTTTCTATTGCGGTTCTCCAACTTGGATTTTGAGATCCAAGAGGTATGTTCTAAAACCCCTTGTAGAATAGATCTAGTTATTTTATTACGTGTATTATATAGATCTAGATCCTTAAATCGTTTCCGTTGCGGATGGTATTACTAACAGTGGTATCAGTCGCCAAGGGGATCCATATTTATTCGTATAAAATATTAGATCTAGGAGTGGAAAACATGTAGCTTTTATTTTAAATTTTGGCCGATGCATGTTTACATATTTTTTTATGTTGTTGCGATTGTTGTGGTTGAAGAGATGGATTGGGGTTGGCACCGTTTACCCGTTAGATCTATTGTAAACTCATATAAACGATGAAAATTCGTCCATATGAGTATAGGAAATTATGTAATTTATCTTTATTGCAAGTTTAATTTCCAGCAAATAGATCTAGTTAGTAGCTGTTTAGTATTTTTTCTTTTCCCGTTGATCGAACCGTTGAAACGAAGATCCCTCCGGTCAGAATCAAGATTAGAAGATGATGATCAACTCCACAAATTTTGGCGTCGATCAGAGTCCGTTTCAATATCCGTTTGATGCTGCGAAGAGGCTGATGTAACAGAAAAACGCAGGATTCACAGAAACACTACCTGTGACTTCCTCGATTTTCTGGGAGAGTTTGGACCGTTGAAACGAAAATCCGACCGTTCAGATTGATCAACTTGGAGTTTTGGACGTACCATAAAAATTTCAGGTCGATCGGGATTCATCTCGATTCCCGATCTGCCTCAGGAAGTCCTTGATGCAGTGCAGTCAAAGTCAGATTCAGCAGCAAGTTTGACGGTTTACTGGAGAAAATTGGTAAGTCAAAGCACCGATCCAACCGTCCATATTGAAGTTCAAGGAGTGAAGATATGATCTGGAATGTTTCGTCCCGATCCGAGTTCGTTTGTATGCCGATCGTCGAAGAGTTCGAACAGCTGCAGATTTAGTTAGAAAGTCGTAAACCCTAGTTAGGGTTTTGGTTATTTACTTTCTAATAGGTTAGTTTCGGGGGTGCCAACGGTCCATCTCGGTGTTTAAATTTTCCGCATTTATTTTTTATGTGTTTGATCATAAAATAGATATAAAATCGGAATTGCCATGACATGCATCATATCATATCATAAATCCACTCCATGCATACATGTAGCATTTTAATTTTGGTAATTAAAATAGGCATGTATACAAACTCGTGTAATTAGTTGAAATTTTATTAATATGTGGTAATTAATTTAATTTAGTAACTAATTAAAGATCCGAGGACGGGTTATGAAATCGTTAAGCCTTTCGGTGTGTGTTCTCGGTGAACCGCCTTAAAGCCCAAAAGAGATCACGTTTTCAATTCGTAGTGTCTACGAGATTGAATGATGGTAAAAGAACAGTAAATCTTGGATAAAAACGGTTCGCCTATAGGTTGGGTGGTCAACTGAGTTTCGCTCAAACGACTTAACCCTCCTAGTGTGATGTATGCACGGGGGTCCGGCAAGACTAAGCCAAACCGAGAGCGGAGGGGTGATTCCTTCTAATCTCAATAGGGCTCTCTTGACCCGATTTCGTCCGACTGTCACATATGTTCCAACGAATAGGACGGGTAGGCTTGCCTACGTTACCGACACCATTCGGAATCCTTGATTTGATGTGCTTTTATGTTAACATCAAAAAGACGTGGTTAGTTAACCCACCACCACTTCCAAAATATTGAGTGGGAGCGGGGAGGCGACAACCAACCCCACGGCCTCTACTATAGATACAAGTAAGTGAGAGAAGGGTGACGCCTCGCGGCGCTTTGATTTCGTCCCCACAAGGATGGTGTTCACCCCTATCAACATTCATGGCTTGGTCTCCGAAAGGATAGGATTTCTGGGTACTCGTCGGGTCACTGACCTATCCTAAGACGGCACACTCGGGGCGTACCTAAGAGATCCGATATAGTAGGTCACACTCATCATGGGTATTTTTGGTAATACCTAGGCTTAAAAAGGAAGGTAGTCAATGAATAAAGGGATGTTCGATTCTCGTGGGATGTTCGATTCTCACAAGTTATTCATTGATGAGATTGTCTCGCTTTAACCGTCATCTCTTTGACCTACCCTAAGGCGGCACTGAGATGCGAGGTTAAAACCTTGGAATGGTAGAGTAGACTTAATTTTAGTTTACAATTCCTAAAATAAATATAGTAGTGTTAAACTTGAATTAATATATGTCATTTTATTTACGACATTATATCCCTTACTAAATTGCTTAAAATTTATAATTGACTAGTATTGACTTCGTTAAAAAGTGGAAAGTAACTAGGACGTTGAACTAGTTAATCGATAATGCAAATTATTTTTCAAAAGAGATATTTTCTCTTAAGCCTTTTAAAAACCAAAGTGACATATAGGCATGTCACTAGTGTCATTCGTGTCAAACGGAAGACAAACTTAGTTTGATCAAAGGTGATTTCGGACTTTGAAATTCTTCTAGTGAATTTTCAGTGTGTAGTGACTACACACGTAACCGTTCTAATTGAAAAATCGGAAAATCATGAACTTTGCTAGTTAGACGATATTTGGAATCAATGAACTAGTGGGAGTTTTATGATTTGTATTTTTCTGGAAACATTAGAACTGTGTAAGTGTTTACACGAGAGATTTTCAAATTGAAATTTTGGAAAATCATAAAATGAAGCATTGCTGGTTAGACGGTATTTGGAACCGATAAACTAGTGGGAGCTTTAATGTTACGATTTGTTGTTTTTCTAGTATATTTGAAAATCCGACAAGTCCGGACAAGTAACACTCGAAATAGACATCCCACGGTTCAAGAGTAGTGTCTACTCACACGAACTGCTAGTTCAAAACTCTTGTTTCCATTTACGGAAAGTCAAGAATGGGAGAGTATGTCTAAGAGTGTTAGTCATCTAAAACTCGAGTTGATTTTAAGGCTAAACCGAAAATTAATAAACGAAAACCATAGGATAAGGATAGTGATTTCGGATCACCAACCTATGAATCCTTGGTGATTTTCTCGTAGACTATGTTCTTTGGAAGAACAAGATAGTTATGCATTAACGATTAATAGACTAGACAACGGGCAGTAATTTTAGCTATAAATAGTGGGAGTGATATGAGGAAATGAATCTCGGATTCAATCCTTGGATATCGCGGAAAATTTATTTTCTCGTTTAAGATTCGTTGGAACGAATGGATTTACCTTCTATTCGATAATTTGTTTGTCGTATAGAAAGTGAATATACCATTTGTAGTATGAATCCAAGACTCGGACTTTTGTTTGATAAAGTCAAAACCACTTAGAACTGCTATTTGAAATATGTATATAAAACACATCTTAAGAACTCGTTAAAAGCAATTGGTTTCTATATTTAGATAAACGCTTCTTCATATTCCATAGTTAGTGCATAGTCCTTAAAAGACAAGACCGAAGACGGCTCGGGGTGATTCCTTTCTCCCGGTCTGGTTATATTGTCTCAAAGGTTCAATGACTAAGTTTCCTTTCAATCGGAAAAGGATAATGGTTATAAAGAAGTAACATAGCTTGTTTATGACGACCTTCGGGGTCGATGAAAGATACAAGCTAGTAGGAGCTTCCGAGTAGTGACTTCTTGTCGATAACTATTCGAACACTCCGGTCGTTTATCCAAAATATTTTTGAGGTTTCTCTGTTTTCAACGAGATAGAGTATTCTATACTCGAAATGGGCCATCACATAGTCCTAGGGACTGATGCTCGGCCTGCCTCATAGTGAAATGTTTTCACTAAGTGAGAAACCGTTAAATTCCCGTATATAGTTTTTAGATGTGCTACAATACACTGCTTAACTCAATAAAGATATTAGAAGCAAAATATCGGTTTACATTGAAATGTAAGACCAACCGCCTACCTACAATATGCTTTGGAATTTACGGATAAGGTGTGGATTCGGTTCACCCCACTTCCATAAATATAAGCATTTAGCACACGGTGCTTGAAGGTAGGTCGGAAATTTCGCAAACACGTTCGGTCGGTGACCAATCGTTATATATCTTGTAGCATTGAGAAAAATGTGTGTTATCGATTCTTGAAATCGGGAAGGGACGGTTATCTTGTTGCGTCCTTTCGATAGAGTCTATGAACAGTAAAACCTTAAACCTTGAAGTACGTTTACTCAAGGCAGTTACTAACTGATTAAAATCAGACCACATCCAACATCGGTTGTTGGTGATAACACTAAATACTACTAAAATAGATCAGAATTTCGATCCACCCAGAATGTAGTGGGAGTATGGTTTATCCATTACCCATTACGGGTTCGGCGGACTTTATAGTCTGAGGATCGATTCATGACCTATGGCTCTTTTGTGAGCAGTATAGGATTCTGTTAATAGAGGTTGGTTTAATAGCCATAACCCTATGAATGGAGTTCGGTACTCCAATTACGTTCATGCTCTTGTAGAACCACCGAGCGTCTCGGGCCCAGGTGGGAGTAATTGGATCTACATGGAAAAGAGTAGAATGAGTTCGGTATTGCATGATTTCGTTCAAAAGCGAGAAAATAGGGGTGATTCCCCGAGACTTTCTTGCCAAACAAACGGAGTCCGGATTTATTCGAAACGAAGGGTATTGACTTATGAACTCATGACGGGATGACCGTAAGGCTTATGTCCTTTGTGGATAAAAAGCAAACCTCTCGGTCATTGGAAGTCATACATTTCTACAATATGTGGATTTGACCGAAATATTGATAAGTCTTTTATAGGCCGGATATCAATTTTAGTACGGTAGTGAATATATAAATTAGTGTTTGTGAAGGCTAACAACGCACCGGTTGGAATCAACATGGGTGTGTTATACGAAGTCGAATCGACAATACCACAATTCTACGCAACGAGAGATTTGGACAACATTCTTAAGAGTTTGACTCGGTCGAATTCATTAGAATCGATCCTTTGTTTCCCATCCATCTTATTGGTTAAGATGATACATCGTGTATGCAACATTCAACGAGGAAGTTCTATCCTATGCCTCGGGAATGACTCTCTAAATCTTCGGATCAAGAGAAATGGGATAGATTCTCTTTCTAGTAAGAGATGGTCGGAGTTATTGAACGTCAACTTTGATCGAATCTTAGATTCGGCGGTTAACAAAGCAAGTTTAGTATGTCCTTTAGTATCTTGAAGAGAACGAGGAACAATATGCGGACATATTCATGTGTGAACTTGGATATATGTGATACACTGATTTTGACTTTAAGTCAGATTGAGGATGATCGTTAAGTCGATCTCGGGCTCAGTGTTTACTCAGTACCACATGATTTGATGGACCGGTAATGTTTCGATTCTACGGATCGTCTCGAGCCGACAACACGACTAATCATTAAGACCCATGACATTTAGATGTAGGTACTCACCGAGTCACCGACCTATCCTACGACGGCATACTCGGAGTGTACTTTGGAATACGAAATGGTTATGATATGCTTAATGGGTACTAGAATACGGGATGGGTCTCCATTGCTTTAGAGCAAGTGGGAGATGTAGTTTGTTGTATTTTAAATAATAGGGTGTGCTCTAAAACAATTAATCACATGCTTTCGTGCAAGTGGGAGATTGTTAGGTGTGATGCCCGAAAGACAATTTTTGTAATTGTTTTATTTAATAAATGAATTGACGTTATTATTCATATTTATTATTCTCATATTCACCGATGTGACAATAGTATTTACACTACAGAAAACCCTAAAGTATATCGTTTATGTAATCACTTAACTCAGTGTATGGTATATACACGGGAGGATTGAGTTAGTGAAGATGTACTTAAAATACAATTAGCCCGTAGTGAAGTTAATCGAGAGTATCGGGTCTCTCCTTTAACGTGCTATTAATGCGCCCGAACACAATAGGTGTGATTGTCTTATCCGGACTTTCGGTTAAGAGAACCTAATGGGGCATTTATATATGATAGATATATCATATAGGGGTGGACCGATTTGATTATAGTTCACGATATAATTCCGTAATCGAGAAGTCTTATCGAATCAATGGATGATCATATTTATGGATATATCTTAATCTGAGGTGATCACGAGTCAACCGCTTGAATCGGTATGAGGTTTGACTTGACGGTTAAGGATTACACCGAGTCCGTGGTCCGAATTACCCCATCTTGGCATTGTCTTGGATTGAGTGAGTAGTCGTGTTATCACGGATACGGAATCCATTCCTTCCATTTATGGAAGTAGATAGACAGATTCCCTTATTTGTTAGCCCTAAGAAAATGATCGATCCCGGGAGTTCACATTTGACTAATTAGCTACTAGTCAGTTATGTGCACTAATTGATCACTAGGGGGTTAATGGTAAATAAGGATAAGAGGTTCTAGAAAGGGTTAACGGTAACTTCCCGATTTAGAATGAACAGTCTATGGAGGATTAATCCATATGTAATGATTATATCAATGGACGCTTATTATTATTCTCGTGAGGAGATAAATATAATCTTATAATCGGAGGAGTGCAGTCACGGGATTATGGTGGCATATTCCTGTGATTGATTTATCGAATATAATTATTCTATAATTATTTATTTGATTTATCGGAGCCGCTGATTATTAGTCCATGGTCCCCGACGTGCCTCCTAATATAGCATAGCTATTTCTCGGACGTCGAATCCTAATAATATTAATTTAGTTCTTGTTGGACTTTATTAAAACGATATGTGAATTAATTGTTTAGTGGACTATTAAATTAGTTGGGCTAAATAATTAAATATGTGAAAAAGACATTTTTCATAATCTTGGCAAAAATTAGTGTGTTAGTCGAAATTTATGTTGACTAGGTCAACAATGAGAATTTCGGCCAAAGCATTGTTTTAATAAACAAGAAATTAGTTTTCTTGTGATTAATAAGACATGTGCACAAAATATTTATTGGATAAATATTTATGGTAAGAAATAAAGATAAAGATTATTCTAGATTTGTTCTAGAATATTTTGGGATTATCTTTTATTTAATAGGATTATCATAATTGATTTTGTATTAATTATAAAATCCTTGGGGCTTAAGTTTTACTCTCCTATATAAAGAGAGTTCTCCCAAGCCTTAACACACATGAAAATTTCGACTATCAACTCTTAGAGAGAAGATAGAAATTTCGGCCAAGGGTGATTGGGGAAAATCTTGGAGATTTTTCCGGGTAGCATATCGGGAGGATTCGAGCCGAGGATTTCCTTCCACCGGGAGTTGCTTGGATCACACGTACGGAAGATCGTGGTACTCTTCACATCTTCTTTTCTATTGCGGTTCTCCAACTTGGATTTTGAGATCCAAGAGGTATGTTCTAAAACCCCCTTGTAGAATAGATCTAGTTATTTTATTACGTGTATTATATAGATCTAGATCCTTAAATCGTTTCCGTTGCGGATGGTATTACTAACATTTTGCTCCGTCCACTGGGAGTACTTTGAGGTGGGGTTAAGATTACCTTTCTGCTCTGCTCTTCTGGCGGTGATCCGGCACTATAGGCTAGGGATATCTCAGATAGCCACCAATGGCATTAGGGCCGTCATTGGGTTTGCGATTTGGTGCAGACTGCTAAATATTAGATTCACTGTAGATAAGTTTAGGTATTTTTATCATCGGGTAGGATTAAGAGACCATCCCTATCGGTATTATTTTGCTAGAAGGCAGGGAAAGTCTTTCAATATCCCCATTCTTCCTCCTGGTTGGGATTCTTTCAAACGGTGGAAAGAGAGATTTTCCTATGTTCGGAATGACGGTCACGCCGAGCTAAGCGTGTGGAACACGGCCGATCTGGATGGTGATGAGCATCCAGATCTACCATAGTCTTGGGTAGAGAAGATCCGGGAGTCGGGGTACTCCATTGAGTGGCAGAATCTGTATGATGACCTGATTGCGGCCGCTCGGCTGGGGGATACGGGCCCCGACCCCTACGTGAAGTTTACCAAGGACAAGTGGCAGCCCTGTAGGGTTTACTTATGTTGTATTTTATCTTTGTTGACGTATCTATGTTTCTTGTTTGGATAATCTCCTTGTCGGTGTATGCAGTGGCTGACTATGTTGATCTGATGGCTGAAGCAGAAAGAGAAGTGGCGGGTCGCCAGACTTTGCCGACCCCAGCAGTTCGAGAGATACCTATGGAAGATCCGACTACTGAGGGTGCGGATGCCTCTGCCTCGATTCCACCCCCCGAAACGACCAGGACGGAAGCCCCTGTGAGGTTACAGAGAGGGGGTTGGTCCCCAGAAAACCAACTCGTCAGAGGCCGACCTCTCAAGAGGGTCGGTCTTCAAAGAAAAGCAAGTCAAAGGCACCTGAGGAAGGTCAGGAGGGGGCCTTCAAGCAGGAGCGGGTCTCCAGCATGTCTGACGAGGAGCTGGCAATCCTTGGTTGCAAAATAGTAGAACTGGTAAGTGTAGCCTACTTCTTTCTTTCTGGTGGTTTGCCGATTGTCCTGATGTTTTATATTTGTTCAGGGTGGCACGATTGGCCAGGAGGTTTTTAGGAGGTTGGATGAGATTCTAAATTGGTCGCCGTCTATACTGATTTAACAAGATGATGGACGAGAAGATTTAGGACTCAGATAGCAGAGCTAGATCTAATTGCCCCGATTAAGGGAAATTGTAAGGGCTAGAGGATCTAGAGTTTGAAGAGTGGTTAGATCCGATCACGTTTACTAAGAATGTAAAGTTATAAGGGCGAGAGGATCTAGAAATCGGAGAGCTGAGATAAATCCGATCGCTTATGTTAAAAGAAATTATAAAGGCGAGTGGATCTAGAGCTCGGAAAGCTGAGCTAGATCCGATCGCTTAGGTTAAAAGAAATTATAAAGGAGAGAGGATCTAGAGCTTGGAAAGCTGAGCTAGATCCGATCGCTTAGGTTAAAAGAAATTATAAAGGCGAGAGGATCTAGAGCTCGGAAAGCTGAGCTAGATCCGATCGCTTAGGTTAGAAATTATAAAGGCGAGAGGATCTAGAGCTCAGGAAGCTGAGCTAGATCCGATCGCTTAGGTTAGAAATTATAAAGGCAAGAGGAACTAGAGCTCGGAAAGCTAAGCTAGATCCGATCGCTTAAGTTAAAAGAAATTATAAAGGTGATAGGATCTAGAGCTCGGAAAGCTGAGCTAGATCCGATCGCTTAAGTTAGAAATCATAAAGGTGAGAGGATCTAGAGCTAGGAAAGCTGAGCTAGATCCGATCGCTTAAGTTAGAAATTATAAAGGCGAGAGGATCTAGAGCTCGAAAAGCTAAGCTAGATCCGATCGCTTAAGTTAAAAGAAATTATAAAGGCGGGAGGATCTAGAGCTCGGAAAGCTGAGCTAGATCCGATCGCTTAAGTTAGAAATCATAAAGGTGAGAGGATCTACAGCTCGGAAAGCTGAGCTAGATCCGATCGCTTAAGTTAGAAATTATAAATTGGAGAGGATCTAGAGCTCGGAAAGCTAAGCTAGATCCGATCACTTAAGTTAGAAATTATAAAGGTAATCCTGAAGCATGGGCTCTGAGGACCACAGAATAGGTACTAAACTTGGATGATTTAAGGTAAATTTGCCCCCGATCAACTTAAAGTAACCAGGACTAAGCTAAATTGATCATAGGCGACTTAAACTGACCTTATGAATTAACTGTTTATATGAAGTTTTGACCATGAGCGGGGCCAGGCTGGTGCTGACTTCTCGTTTAAAGGCAAGGCGAGCCAGGCCAGGTCGGACTGACTTCTCGCGTAAAGCTTTACTGCGCTGTATAAGTGTTTGTACGATTTATAAATAAAATAAGACTTAACAAGTGGCCATATTGGGACCAGACAAAGATGCGATTAATCGAAAAATAAATATCCGATAGTAAAGAAAAGGAAGTAAATCAAATAGGGAAAATCCCAGCGAATGATAAGAAAGTGCGAACAAGAATTATGGTGCAGAAATTAAAGATAGTTTGAAAAAAACGATGACAAACAAAGACTTGCCGAACGGGTTAGACAAAAGTGATCCCCTTGCCCTTGATAGTAGCGGCGTAGCAGCTTCGGGTGACTTCCAGGTCTCTTTTGATTTCAACCGACCCTCTACCGGTCGGGAACTTCAGGCTGATGTGCGCTAGGGAGATTATAGCTCGGTGATCGATCAGAGCTGGCCTTCCCAAAATAATGTTGTATGCTGATGAAGACTTGACCATGACATAGTTGACCATGAGAGTCCTTCCTGATGAATCTTCCCGAATGTCGTCGTGAGTCGAACCATTCCTAGTGGATGAATTGGGGGGCCGGCACATCCGAACAAAAGCGCCGACACTGGAGTGAGCTCGGATTCCTTGAGACCCATTGCCAGAAAGGCTGCAAAGTAAAGGACGTTAACCGCACTCCCAGTGTCCATGCAAACTCTCTTAACCAGATTCTTGTTGACTACAACTTTAATGACTAGTCCTTCATTGTTAGGAATTAGAGGGAGTGGGTCCTTTGGCCCATAGCCTACTTCTTGAAAGGGGACTCGGCTTCCCTTGGCTGTGTGTCCTTTATCCACTCGGGTACCTAAGTTGCCGACCTCTAAACTACTGCCAGGGCCTCCCACAATGGTGTTGATAGTATTGATCGGGTGATTGTCCGCTGGCTGACCCTTGTCGGGGGACTGGTCTCTTCTTTGCTGGGGCTCACCCTGTCGGCCGCGATCACGACCATAGCTTCTCTGCTGGTAATCTCGCTGTCCTCGGCGTTCGCCATAGTGGGGTCGATCCACGACTTCATCTATCTTCCCTTCTATAATTGCTGCTTCCACATCGCGCTGAAAGTCTCTACAGTTGTCCAATTCATGCCCGGTGTCTTGGTGGTAAGTACAGAACTTGCTCTGGTCCTTTCTCTCCAAGGGGCTTCGAAGCGGTGTAGGGGTTTTCTCCAAACCCTTTCTTTCCATGATCTCCAATATTGTTCCCAAGGCCGATTTAACACAGGGAGGCCTCTCGGCTGCAAGGCATTTCTCTTTTCAGGTCGGCCCGTGGCCGAACCGCTTGCACGATCTCCATACGACTTTCTCTTGTTGTCGGCTGTGTCTACCGACTTGTCCTTTTTGGGATTGGACTTCTCCACTTCTCGTTTCACGCGATTAGCTTCTTCCCCATGACAATGTTTAAATGCCACTTCCAGACATTCTTCCATGGAGGTGGGGAGCCTGCTGCTTAGTTTGGCGTATAACCTGCCCTCGTGTAGCCCTGCCACAAAGGATGCGATTCGGACTTGATCGTTAGCGTCCCGAACTTGCAGCTATTCTTCACTGAACCGCCTAAGGTATTGCAATGCGGTCTCGTCTTTCTTCTGTTTGATGGCGAACAGATGGGTAGCATTCTTCTGGAACGGCTTGGTGGTAATGAACGCATTAAGAAACATATTTCCCAAAGTGTCGAAGCTGTAGATCGTCCTTGGTGGTATTTTCTTGAACCATTCCCGAGCCCGACCAGTGAGTAACGCAGGGAATGCTTTGCACTTCATCTCCTCCGGGGCACAGTCGAGATTCATGTGCGTGAGATATTAGAGCAGGTGATCCTGGGGATCCTTGGTTCCGTCGTAGGGCTCCAATTTGGGGATCTTGAACCTTGCTGGTCGCGGATAGTTATCAATCTGCTCAGAAAAAGGGGACTCGAGTGCTAGCAGTGTCGACTTTCTTCCGGCTATCGCCTCAAGTTCGGCGCGAGCCGCCTTCATGGCTTGAGGGACGACCAACTGCCTTTGCAGGTTTGAGGATGATGTCCGGTTCTCTTTTCTGCTATTCTTACGCTGTGGGGGAGGTGTCGGCTACCATGACCTGTCGTTGGGATCATCTTCTTCCTCTGGCTCTGGACTCTGGAAATTTTCTCCAGACGAGTCTCTGTTTGAGTGATTCACGTCCTGTGAATTTTCGTTGATGGGGCCTTCTTCTTCCAGACCTTCCCAATCCTCATCTTCTTCATCCTCTTCTACCAAGACGGCATTGAGAACAACAGCTTTCGCAGATTCATCCAAAGCTATAAGTTGATCAACTAACGTCTGATGGGTTGCGTCGAGAGAGACGTTTTCCTGCTGCGGCTGATTCTGGTAGTTAGCGTCTGACTCTGATACGTTGTTAGCACCATTACCATTAGCAGCCTGTTGTCGTGTGGTCACCATGTTTGTCCTGAAGCTTTTCCTGGGATTATCAATCAAAAGAAGGGCCCTGCTTCTAGCGCCAATTGACGATCCAAAAATCGTCAAGGTAATCCTCTATGCTCGTTTCCTTGATTCTAACCTAGGAGCGCTTCAAGAACACAGAAAAGCAATGAAGGAGGGGGTGATTTGATGTGTTTTAGACTGCACTTGACGATGATCAAGCTGCCTACGTATCCAATGGTTCAATTGGAATCAAGTCTCCGTAGTTCCTTAGGGACTGTTTTTATAGAGGGGCTTATGCCATAGGGTTTAATTTGGCGTGTCTGTGATTGACACTGATTAACGTATTCCCTAAGGAAGAAGAGTATGATTGAGTGATCTCCACAATTATCGGAGATAATTATGGTATTCAAATATTAGCATTAAGTGATAAAGATTCGAGTCTTTATTGTTCAGGATTCTGTGATAGTAATCTGGTTGTTATGCACGTGAGGTATAAGAATAGAGACAGGCTATATCCGAGATATACTGGGATGGCGGAGTCGGCCTGCAGAGGTTGGGGACGATGAGCGGGCTTCCACCACTACGGAATTGCACAAGCCTAAGGACCTAATCCGATCCAGGAGACCGACAGTGATCGTACAGCCGATCACCAAAAGTTCAGTACCCGACTCCTCTCCGACCTGCCAGAGACTGAGATGACCCAGTCCAACGGCGGTCGTACACATGAGGATCAGTGGTGATAAAACGGATGGGTGAGCCCCCTGGGCTCGTCACTAGGAAGTCAAAAGTGGTTTATCTCCCTGGGTCGTGTTGAGCCACCAAAGATGTGCCACGTGGGTGAGCCCATTTTCTCGCCGCATCAACACACACACACACACACACACACACACACACACACATATATATATATATATATATATATATATATATATATATATATATATATATATATATATATATATATATATATATATATATATATATATTTGGGGTCGGGTTGGGTTGGGTCAACCAGGATAAAAAAATTTAAAAAACCAAACCAAACCAAAATGTTCTTGGTTCGGGTCAAAACCCAACCCAAAAAAATTGGGTTTCAATTGGTTTGGGTTTTCGGGTTGGTTCGGTTTGGGTTTTGGGTTGGATTGGGTTCATTGGGTTTTCTGCTCGGCCCTAAATAATGGTTTGGGTAGTTATGATGTAGCAAAAGAGTGAAGCATTCAAATTCTTCAAGTAGTGGAAGGATTTGGTTGAGAATCAGACATGGAAGAGGATTAAGAGACTTAGAACTGATAATGGACTGGAATTCTGTTGGTCTGAGTTTGATGAATTTTGAAAGAATGAACGCATTGCTAGGCATTATACTGTCAGAGATACTCCCCAGCATAATGGTGTGGCAGAAAGAATGAAACAAACTCTTCTGGAGAGAGCAAGGTGCATGCTCTCTAATTCCGGTCTAACAAGAAGATTTTGGGCGAAGCTGTTAACACAACATGCTACTTAATCAATAGAGGGCCTCACACTGGGATCAAGCTCAAAAAACCACTTGAGGTTTGGTCAGGAAAGTCAGTAGACTACTCTGGTCTTAGGCTTTTTGGAAGCACGGTCTACTATCATGTCAGTGATGGTAAACTAGAACCTAGAGCCAAGAATGGGGTATTTTTGGATATGGAGATGGAGTAAAAGAGTATAGAATTTGGTCATCAACTGAAAATAGGGTTATACACAGTAGGAGTGTAGTCTTTGATGAAATTATATGCTTAACTCATCTTTGAGGGCCACATCTGAATCTGAAATTAGATCTGAAACTGAGAAGTTTGACAAATAGGTGGATCTTCAAGTAGAGTCTACTGAATTGAAAGACTCAGCAGGGGATTGTCAGCACTCAGCAGATCCAGAGCTGGATCCAAACCAGTTTGCTGAACAAGGGTCAGCAGATACTCAAACAGCTGATGTTGGTCAGCAGAGTATAGATCTTAGTAGAGCTAGAAGGACCAATAGTAGACCCTAAAGAAGATATGGGTTTGAGGAGGATATGGTTGGATATGCACTACAGGTAGCTGAAAAAGTGGATGGTTTTGAACCTAACACCTACAGGGAAGCTGTGACATGTTCTGAGGCATCTCATTGTCTTGTTGCCATGGGAGAAGAAATGGAGGCACTTCAGAAGAATGAAACTTGGAATCTAGTCAAATAACCACACGATACAAGGGTGGTCAGCTGTAGATGGATCTTAATGAAAAAGGAAGGAATGTCATCTACTGTGGGAATCACATATAAGGCATGTTTGGTTGCAAGAGGGTTCAATAAGAATGAGGGGGTAGACTATGAAGAGATATTTTCTCCAGTGGTCATACATACTTCCATCAGGGTGCTGTTAGCAATAGTGGCATATCAAAATCTTGAATTTGAGCAATTGGATGTGAAGACAGCTTTTCTACATGGTGATGTAGATAAGGAAATTTATTTGACTCAGCTAGAGGGTTTCCAAGTTCCTGGCAAAGAGGGTTTTGTTTGAAATTTGAAGAAGTCCTTATATGGACTTAAGCAGGCCCCCATACGAGTTGTATAAGAAATTTTAAAGTTCTATGATTCAGCATGGTTATAGCAGGAGTCCATATGATTGCTGTGTTTATCACAAGTTGAAGGATGTTTCAATCATCATTCTGGGGCTATATGTGCATGATATGGTGATAGCTAATGCAAACAAGTCCGACATTCAAGAACTGAAGAATCTGCTCAAGGCTGAATTTGAGATGAAAGATTTGGGGAATGCAAAGAAAATTCTAGGGATGAAGATTTATAGAGATAGGATGCATGGGAAGGTGTTCTTGTCTCAGCAGGGCTATATTTAGAAGGTATTAGCCAAGTTTGGCATGTCAGCAGCAAAACCTATAGATACTCCTATGGCACCAAATTTACATCTACGTGTTGTGTTTCCTCCATAGTCAGCTGAAGAGGAAGAATACATGTCAAGGGTTCCATATGCTAGTGTAGTGGGCAGCTTAATGTATGGCATGGTCTGTACTAGGCTTGATTTTGCTCAGGCAGTCAGTGTTGTCATCAGGTTTATGGCTCAACCTAGAAAAGAACAATGGTAAGCTGTGAAAAGCATATTTAGGTACTTGCAGAATATCCAAAGCTGTAAATCTGAATCTTGGAATACCCAGCTGAAGATCCGTCTGCTGAGGTATTCAGATCTGAAGACAAAGAGGAATGTGGCACTTGGTTGTACATCTTGTCAGTTTGCATGATGTTGAAGTCAAGGTGGAGATTCGTAATGGTGACTTAAACTATGTTGCTGAAGTCTAGTATGAAAGCTATGATCTGGTGTTCAGCTTGGGCAGATCAGTAGGGTTGATCAACCTGCTGAAGATAAGGCTGCTGATGTTGAGTCTGTTGTTTCACAACAGGCTTAGGGAATACGGCTGCTGCATGGTTTCCGTTTTGGTGAAGTTACTTCTAGGGTACTTCAGTCATTTACTAGATTGGAAGTCGGTTAGGGTTTGATTCCCGAGGCTATAAATACCGTCCGTATTAATTGTAATTATGAGGTAACTTTCTCGTGATAATAAAATATCCTTGTTTGTCCGTGGTGTAGTCGGCACATTGCCGAAAACCACGTTAAATCTATGTTCTTCTTGTTTCTGTGTTTGCTTACTTGTTAATTGTTTATCTTTACTCACAATCACCATAACTTCTTGATCGATCCACAACAACTCCTAATGTTGGCAGAGAGCTGTCTGCTTTGTTTTTGGTCGGAGGTTCATGCAACTTTTAAAGTGTTTCTACCCGACCGCAAAAATGACAACTACTATAATCTTCAAGATAATTAAGGATTTACGAGCCTGCTCTATATATGCAGTGGCGGACCTATATACAACTAAGGGAGGAAATTTTCCCCTTGATCCGAAAAAAATACACTAATATATATATGTACTATGCATATAGTTCCCCCCATTTAATTTGGTTATTTGTCATTAAAAAATTTGTTTACACCTCTTACCCGAGGTCCTGCGTCCACCCCTGGCTCTTTGAATCAACGATAATGTTTTCCTTCTTACCGAAGGGTGGCTAATTTTATGTCTAGCATATGAAATCTTTATCGTATAAAGACGTCTTCGTTTCATGAACTTATGACTTCTGGGCACGCGATGATAGATACTAGTTTCTTTCAGTCAAACTTTTTAAATAAGTGGCAATTTCATTTGATTATTAGTTGCTTTTACGTCATGATATGGAAGACTCTTTCATAAGATGAACTTGGAATATGGTTTCGACCAATTCATGCCTCTAAAGAAGTTTAAAGATCCATCCAATGGCTATCTTGTGAATGATACGTGCGTCTTTGGAACTAAAGTATACGTCTGCAAGGAAGATAACGGTGGTAAGGGGAGCAGTTGGTAATGTCAACGAATGTCGATAGCTACAAACATACTTGGATATAGAGAGATTCTCAGTATATTGCATATAAGGATTATCATTATTCCATGTCCTTTGACTGTTGTGGTCACAAATGGTAAGCAAAGCACTACCAATTGTTTTATGATCATACAAAGTACAACTTTCCCAGAATAGTAGCACTAAAGTAAACAAATTGTATACATGCAGGAAAATACGTTTAAACCTGAAAGGAAACGGCAAAGGTCAGGCAGCCACATATCTGTATTTTTAGAGCTGGTTGATCCTCCCCCCCAGAGCTGGTTGATCCTCCCACCCACCCCCCCACCCCCCCCCCCCCCCCCCCACCGAAAGCTTCCAAAATATATATAGAGTTCACCATTCGTCTGATTGACCAACTAAACGGAAATAATCGGTTTTACACAAGTATCGCGCTATGTTGTCTTATTTTATTCATCTTGCCAACAATCACCACAAGAAAATAGTGCTATTGTGTCATATTTTTTTGCCACGCATCCAAAACTGTTGATGTACATAATATTTTTTGTGGCACTACGATATTACATGCTTCAATAGCCTAAAATATTGCATTTTTTTCCACGGTGCTCTCCCGTACCTTCAGAAGCTTTTTGGGGGTGAAATTCCCCCGTTCAATTTTTGCGTCAGATTAAATAAAACAGCCAAATATTGACTTTTCAGTTAATTCTTTTATTATCAACCTATTGCATCATTTTACTAACCTATTTAGATGCTACAAAAATAAATTAGAATAAGCCCCTTCCTTTTTTAACCTGAAAACTCCCACATTTTTGCATTTATCTTCTATTCTCCGTTTGTCAAATTCTTAGTATTTCCCATCGAAGAAGCTGGTAAACGAGTTGATGCAATCCCTAATTTTAGAGATCTTTCATTGTAATTCCTCTCGTTTGATGAATTCTTCGGCGTTTTTTATTTTCCAGCACGAAAATCGAGCTCAAAAAGCCGGTTACTCGACCACCAACTAAGATTCTTCAAATCGCGGTATATCATAGCCTTAGATTTCGTTCTCGTGAAATTGGCTTCAAATTCTCACCCATAGATGTTGAATTTCACTGATTGCTTCAGCTTGGGCAAGCCGTAAAAATCGAGCTCAAAAAGCCGGTTACTCGACCACCAACTAAGATTCTTCAAATCGCGGTATATCATAGCCTTAGATTTCGTTCTCCTGAAATTGGCTTCAAATTCTCACCCATTGATGTTGAATTTCCCTGATTGCTTCTGCTTGGCAAGCCGTAACAAGAATTTCTATATGAAATGTTATACCCACCGGTTTCAGCATCGGAGAATGAGAAACCACCGCCGGAGGAGGAG
Source organism: Gentiana straminea (assembly GCA_036785695.1). Taxonomy (NCBI): domain Eukaryota; kingdom Viridiplantae; phylum Streptophyta; class Magnoliopsida; order Gentianales; family Gentianaceae; genus Gentiana; species Gentiana straminea. The sequence continues at coordinate 2,206,959 of JAVUPR010000224.1, read as the reverse complement.
CTTGAATCGGAGGAGGCAGCGGATGAGTTTGATTTAATGAACAAACCATGGTGATTTCTCATACTTTTCCACTCAAAATTCTCTGTAGAATTTCATTCTAATGACTAATTGAAGAATATTTTTGGAGACACTTATTGAAGAAACCGGAGATCAGGTGCTTCCATGCACTTAATCCTGCACTTCGTCATAGTGTGGTACATATTTATGCCTTAGATACAAAGCTTTTACTATCTCTCGAAGTACTAGGTTTCTTTTTGTTTACTTATTTGTAATTTTGTATGCAGAATTTTTTTGTGACAAACACTTGATTTATGCTACTGTTAAGAGTCTTAAGACCCATTGCTTTCACTGTTAACTAGTCAAAGCCATATATCCCTATGATGGTGCTGCCGCTCTCCTTAAATACAGGTGGAAGGGTTCTCAGTTATAGAGTATGGAGGTAAGAGCAAAGCTTTGTACCTATGTTTCCCTCCACTTCGAATCATATAGATTGTAGTGCTTATTGTTGTCTATGAATGGTTTTATTAATTTGCTTGGCCTCGTAGGTTAACTTGTAATCTAAGCGGGAAATGAGGAAGTCTTGGCTATTTTTTTCCTGATGAAAGAGGTAGAAAAAGAACTGGAAGTATACACCAAAAAAAATTAAGAGAAGATGTTGGATTTTACCACTGACGAAGGTTAATAATTTTAAACACTTTCCGCTACAGAAGCACATGTCTCGGCTTACTTTTTCCCTATGGTACATGTACACTTTGATGGCTGGTAGAGTTTTGTTGCTGCTGTCTATGTCATCCCCTGAAATTCTTAGTCAAACAACAGGTTTGTCGTTCTGTGCCTTATACAACAACATGCAGTTTCATCTTCTAGACTTACATGTAACAATAATGCCTTTCAACATAACTTTATTGTATGATTAAAAAAATTCCAGAGTGGGCAGCTTGCATTTGCTATGCAGTTACTGGAAAGGGAAGAAATGGTATAAGGATGCCTTAGTTGAGACAAAAGGTAATGGATTGTTTGATGAACTCGTTGGACAAAGTGGTCACTTCAAAAGTGGTAACCAAACATTATACCTTTCTTGCGGCCGCACTATGCGTGTAAATAAGAAATGTCAAAAGATAGGCTGATTAATGATATTTTAGTGCCTGAAATGTGCCTAGTGTTGTGTCTAGATCATTTTAACACCTTAGTCTAAGCAAGATTTTTAGGAAAAACAAAGTTAAAGTATGTATGTGCTTAGAGTTTATTTTGGAACCCTGTTTAGCCTTAGTTAGCAATTTGTTTTAGTCCAAGTTGCAGTCACTTTTGGTCATCTATTTCAGGCTCAAATTTGGCTTTTTTGAATGCTTGTTTTGAGTCAGATTATCTAATCTATTTATGCATCAGGTTGTTAAGTTTTCAAGTCTGCAATCTGGCTTGTAAAGATTATATTTTGAGTCTTGAGAAACCAAGTATATAATCAGTCTGGCATGCATTTATGTTCTATGTATGCATTACAATGATTATAAAGATTAGTGTTAGAACATATCTTGTATATTTGCTGAACAGAAATTATGTTTTAGTCTGACTTTGTAGGTACTTAGATTATCACTACTTTAAGATTTATGTGGCCTGGAAATTGCATACTGATCAAGTGAATATTTTACTTGGGTGCAGGAACTTGACCTCAATGTGGACTTAAATGTTGCTAGTGCTGCAGAAGAATGTTAAACGCTGACATTACCGATCTTCCATTGCATCTTGTGTTTTACGTGCTGGAATTCTGGTCTTCCATGAACATTTATATAAGATATTGTGTGTGGTGTATTTCTTCATCTACTTTGGCCTTTTGGCTGTGATCACAAGTTGATGTTTAATTTCACATCTTTGGCCTTTTGGATGTGAACACAAGTGATGCTTAATTTCACATCTTGTTTGATTATGTATACAAAATAACTAAGGTGGGAAGAGTAATAATACAGTAATGCTCTTTTTTCCCCTCATTACTCAGGTGTACATATACTCTACCAGTAGCAGATTAGCGCAGAGACTTTTATTTAAATACAACATGTATGAAGGCACGGTTGTGGGCCAATTCCATTGATGGTGGCGTAAATTTTTTTGTGGGGGTAGGGGTAGGGGTGGGGAGGGGTGGGGTGAGGGTTAGGGTGGGGTAGAGGTTATGGTGGGGGTGGGGGTGGGGGTGGGGTGGGGTGCGGTGGGGTGGAGTGGGGTAGGCTAGGGTAGGGGTATGGGTGGGGCAAGGGCGGGGTGGGGCAGGGGCAGGGGCAGGGGCAGGTGTGGGCGGGAGTAGAGAGCGCTGGGGCGGGGAAACTAATTTCTGCCTTTTTTTTTCAAAATAATCATGTGTATGTGGCAACCGAATAAAAGTGTTGCAAAAACTGTTTATTTTTTTATTTATAATTATTATCTTTTGTCGCGGTGAGGCACCGTGGCAATAGATTTTCCCAAGGGACGGAGGAGGCTAGGTTAGCCGAAAGATGGTTATCGGTTCAAGAACGTAAGGTGCCCCTGCTTTTCGGGGTAAGAAGGGGTAGAGAAAATGCCTCGAGCCAATGTTCGAGTACCGGGCGCTACGGCGGCGAAGTAACCCATGCCATACTCCCGGGAAAAGCTCGAAGGACTATAAGCAAAAAGGTACCTGTACCCGAAACCGACACAGGTGGGTAGGTAGAGAATACCTAGGGGCGCGAGACAACTCTTTATAGGTTTTAGTGGCACTTTGAATCCGCTGCAAAAGCTTGTTTTTTTAGTAGTGAATATATATAATTATTGAAGAGTTTTCTATATTTTGCAGCAAATAGTTGCTTTGACAAGACATACCCTTCTTATGGTTGGCAGACGTTCATTTTGCTCATGAATTTCAAGAAACCGAGTAACGACATTCTGGTTAAAGACAAATTCATCATCGAAGCATAAATCACTGTCCATGGAGTCACTACTGCACTCTAATGCCCGGCCTTTGTAGCACGCAACAACCACAAGTATGATCAAACATTACGTACAATGGAGGCTTAATTGCTTCGTAAATTGATCTAATCCATTATCAATCCTGTTTAGTTTTGTCCCCTTTTAAGTATAAATTAAATGAGACTATAATTACCATTTCAAAAGTTTACTGTTTTTCTAGCAACTTCTTATCAACGACCATATATAGCATAAACAAATTAAATTTGTGGCCTTTAGATTGATGATGATTCTGCAGATGCATAACTTAAAGAGACTCTGATTTATTTATTTTCATGCTATCGAACCCTCTATATATAGATTTCCTATCGAGAGTTCTAAATAAGTTTTTCCACTGAAGTCTACCCGACATGATTATATATATATATATATATATATATATATATATATATATATATCCACAACAACAAAAAGACTTTTTCGGGACAAAGAAATTCGTCGCAAAAAATGCTGATTTTCGTCAGTAAACATTTTCGTGATAAAAGTTTTTTGTCGCGGCGTTTGTTCCCTATGCAGTGTCGGTAAGGTGTCTATTGTGAAAATCAGTGTATCAGTCACTAAAGAAGTTCAGCCACGACGAATTTCATATTTTGTGACCAAAGATTTTTATGACAAACCTCCAGATTACTCACCAGATGGCTTTTCATGAGACAAAATTTTTGTCACAAAATAATGAAAATTTTGTCACTAATTTAGTATTGTTGTCACCGAAGGGTATAAACAAATTTTCACATTAATGGTTAATATTGACAAAGTCTTTATCACTAGAAGTCATATTTTAATAATAATAATATTAACAATATTAAATAATAATAATAATAATAAATATTTGAAAAATAGAATAATAGGAAAAAAAATTAATAATAATAATGTAGGTGCCATCTGCAATAGACAACTGAACTAGAGTTATTTTCCAATGAGATGACATAACTACAAAAATCAAAAAACACAAAAAACAAAATTATACAGTATCCCAAATATTTTTTGCTGCAGAAAGGCATGTTACTCGAGAAAACACAACTCTATGCAATGGCAAACAGAACTCCAAATTGTTTTTCATGAGCTATAAGAGCTCACACTGCTACACATGTTATAGCTTGAAACAACCTGAAAAAAGCGTCGGTAAAGTTCCATAGAGATTGAAGAGCTTCAGCGAAAGCTAATATGCCGAAAAGAGCAGTAAGAATCAAAGAAACTCTGAACCAAAGAGCTGTAACATATACATAAAGCTAACATTTTGTGAAATTCATCTTCAAATTCTCCTCCCCAGATACACATAAACAGAACCTAGACAAATGACTTGAATCAAACGAGGCCAAGGGAAAAATTCAAAGATGAAGAAAATAAAAATTGCATTTATATCAAACCTTACAAGAATATCTTGAAAAAGAAACCTGCAATCGACGTTTCTCTGTTGGCCTCTTTAACACCTGCAATTGTTTCAGAACTCGAATCCACATGGTTGATCTGACATTCTCTTCGGTGAAAACCTAAATACGCTCACAATACCTGCCATACTAAAACAAAATAGAGCAGAGATTATAGAGACTTGAACTCGTCAATTTCAGTACGTACCAAAATGGACTACTTTACGGACACCAATGTAATTTCAATTTCTCATTATAAAAGCTCTCATTATAAAAGCTCTCAACATCTGATAACAAGATTTCGTTGAGAAGAGAGCTGAATTACGGCAATTGTTATAAGCTAAAACTGGTGAAAATGACCCCTGCATTTAGACATATGAGATGTCATACATAACAGTTAATACGAACGACTAAAACACAAATGTTACTATAAACTTGATATCATATGGCGACATCAGGTTTATAGAAAAACTACAAGGCTGTCAAGATCTAAAATATATCATCTAGAGGCTTACACTTGTGTTTGCTTTAGAGCTTGCTGAAACTCTCATACCACACTAGATCCATCTACCCGGATTTTTTTCAAGCGTTTGCCTTATGAATAGTGAAACATGCAACGTATTTAGTACTCTAAAAATGCACAGAAAAAAATCTAGTCTACACATTTACATAGAAACATTAAATGGAAAAAAAAAAACACACAACTCGCACTTTTCGACATTGGATGGAGGATTCGTTGGACTGAAATCCACAGGCTGTTGAAATTCTGGGATCACACAATATCAAATTGTCATGTTTCTATTAGCGCCTTTATTGACTTGTAAGGTACTCGGGATTGGCTGGCTCATAAGCACTTAGGAATAACCATTGACAAAATAAAATTTTATATGATTAGCTATTTATTATTATATAGACTCATTATAATCCAAATTGTAAAAAGTAGATTGTGCCAATAGTTAAAAAAGGCAGCAAATCAACACCTAAAATCATGATAAAAGGTATTAAATGTTGCACAAACATAACCGTGTTTTTTTGTTGTACACTACAAGAAAAGGGGATATTAATGATGAGAATTTGATGACGGGAGCCAAATATGGTCATTAAATTGTAGTTTTTTTTAGAGGAGATATTTTGATGACCAACTATCATTTCTCGTCATTGTAGATTCAAAATTCCCCTCATTATAATATCAATAAAAGGAATCTTCTCATTATTTCAAGCAAATTATTATTTTTTATTATTTTTTCCTTAAAATATATCATAAATTCCTTTTAATAAAGATTATACCCCTCAAAACATATAATTACCATAAGAATATATCTTCATCCTAAACCTAATTAAACACCCCGACACCCAACCCAAAATATTCAGATCCAAAAATCACTCCACCCTCTTCCGCCGTCTTTCGGCTCTTCCGCCTCTTCCACCTTTATCTTCTCCGATGAGCCTTTTTCCCTTCCGACGAGGCACCACCTTTAGTCGAAGTGTTTGTTTCCTTCAAAGTCCCAAGATCTGACCCGAAGCCTAGAAGATACCTTCAGTTGGAGTTTATTGATTCGGAAAAAATGTCTGCTCGTATGTTGCCTTCTGCATTTTCTTGCGCTGTCAAAGGTGTTTCAAATTCTTATTTCTCGTGTTTGTTTTGTTTTATCCCTTTCCAATTTACTTTCTGCACTTTCTATTCAGAGATAATGTTCAAGATATTATTTTTGGAGGGTTATTGATAGGGGTATTGAAATATTAGAGTATCGGACATCAAATGTAAGCTATTCAAGAGCCTTTGGGTCACTTGTCCTGTTTCTAGTGATGCAAATTAATAAATATGGTACATTTAACCGTTTGGTGCTGATTTGGTGTTGTTTCTCACAAAATTTATTGTCTGTTGGTTGAAGCGCAATGATGTTCAGGAGTACCAGCACTTGGGATTGCTGGTGATTATTTACTGTAATGTGGTTCTTCTCCTAACTTTATTTCATTGTCTGTTTCGTTGGCCGGTATGCTGGAATCTTGGAGCATATTTTGTTGTGTTGTACCCAATGTTATTATCTAGATTTTGGCTTGATAGGTTAGAAGCCTGGAGCAAATTTTCATGTGTTTGTACCCAGTTTTATTTGCAGTCCAGATCATTGTGTCTTTTACTTCCTATGTTCCCTTTTACCTATTGTTTTAAGGGTAAATATATATTTGTTCCTTTTTATTTGTTGTTTGAAAGATCAATACAACATTTATTTTAACTTTTGACATCTAAGCTTAGGTGATAGACTAATGCAAATAAAATATTAACTACATCAAATAATACATTAGTCTTTTACATATATAAAAGCTGCTATTTGTTTTTTTCCATATATTACTTGTTTAAATCTTGAACAACACTCTGAATAGAACATAGGAGATATTTGCTATTGATAGATCTTGCATTCACATTTTCCATTTAATGGAATCAACTATTCAAGAAGATCTTGCATTCACATTTTCCCTCGGTTGCTTTCTTCAGGAATGTAGTGACAAGCACTCAATAGTGAGAATTCGGTCGCGTTTAGACTACGTTGTTGTGCATGAGGTAAGTAGGTGTGTAGGCTTTACTTTTAAGATATTTTTTCCCAATCTTTCATGTAAATATGCAATCCAAATGATTGTGTCAATATAAATCTAAATTAGTTTGCCTTTCCTCCTTATATTATGAGAGAACGCACACTATATGTGACTTATGGGAAGATTGATAATATAAAATACATATATATGTCTTAGGTAGACACTTCATTTTTAGTCTGCAACTATTATGCACAAGTCATATTTCATTTTTATAATGCATAATGAAGACATATTCATCAAGAGAATGTGCACTATACATGATTTTATTTGAGTTTATTGGGTGCAGGTGATAAAAGTGGACCCTCACAAGGCACATGGTGTATACCGACTTGAAGCAAGCTGCTTATACAAGAGATAAATTAGTCTTAATACGGTACAATCCTATATTTGTTGATGTTTCCAATTGTTTTTTGCTATGGACATTATATTTATAGATTCTTATACTTGGACAAAGTTTCAAAAGCTAATGAAACCTTGGCTTCAAATCAGCAAAGGTGAGAAGCCAGATTTGATGATCCTGTTTGTGGTATTTTTGTGATATACATTGATGCCTCATGGAAAAATAAACCAACATCAGTAAATACCTTTCACAGTCAAGTCTTATGTTTATATTCTGAAAGAGGTCAATGATAATTCTAGTATATGCTCTTTAACACCTAATATAGCAGAGCCTCTCAATAATGATGAGATTGAAGCTTCGGTTGTTAGCAGCCTGTCCTGTTTTGTTGAATTCCTACTTAACTCCAGATTAAGTTGAAAAAGAAAAAAATAAAAATCGTAGAAAAGAGTTTTGTTGTTTGTGCATTAATGGTAATTGTTATATGAGTATATGGTCACTGTCTATGGTTTCTCATTTTGTATACTCTGGTTTTCTTTTGCTGCAATATCCATTCTTTATGAATAGTGTATAACATCATTTTTAACGTCTTGGTATGTAATTTTCTTATCTCTATAATTTGTGTAAGTGATTTGTATTGTTAATGTGTGGAATCGATATGAGATACAATCTTACAAGTTGTTGGCTTTGTAATTTTTTGCAAATGCTCGATGGTTTTGTTGTGTTAATGGATATAATAGTTTATATGAGACCATTATCATCATTTTTCATATGATGAGTGTGTTTTGAAATGGCATAAATTGTGTATTTCTAGCAATGTTCTAAAAATCGCCCTGGGCGGCCGCCTAGGCGCTCGCCTAGGCCCTAGGCGCACCCAGGGCGTCTCGCCTTGGCTGCGGGCGACTTCTGCCGGGCGACGGGGTGCTTTGGGCGATTTTACGGGCGCTTCGGGCCCTCAGGCGCTCCTAGGCCCTTCACGGGCGCTCCTGGGCCCTTCTAGGCGCTCCTAGGCCCTCTTGGGTCCTTCTAGGCAATTAGGGTTTCATGACTTTCATCGGGCGAACATCTAAGTTTTCCCAAGTGTTAGACAAGAAAGAGGCATAAAACCCTAAAACCCCCCTTAAAACCCTAAAAACCCCCGTAAAACCACTAAAACCCCCCATAAAACCACAAAACCCCCCGCCCAAAACCCTAAAAACCCCTAAAAACCCTAAAAGCGCCTGGGCGCCGCCTAGGCGCCCTGGGCCCTAGGCGCCCCTGTAGCGCGTCGTCTTCGCCTAGCGATTTTTAGAACATTGATTTCTAGTATTTTAAAAGCAGAAACACAATAGCACTTTGATTTATGTTTCTAGCGGTTATTGCGATTTGTTTGGTTATTTGTGTAGAAGTTTGATGTCTAGAGGTTCTGTCATTTTAGATTTGGCAGTTCGACTTTGTTGCTTCGAGTTGTATAGTATTTTTTTCACCTCTATTTTATCTCATTTTTTCCCTAAAAGAAATTTCTTGCTTTTTTATATTGTCAAAAAGTATCTATGTTCTTGTCATTATGTAATTAGATTGCAGGTAGTAGTAGACTGTATTATAGTTTTGATTATTCTCTTATGGTGTAATTGTAGTGGAATGCTCAGATTTTGTCTTGTTTATCATAACTACGTAGTCTAGTAGAATGTCTTCCCTCATTTTTCCACAGAAAAAAGAACCTTGTACCTAGAATTACGAGAATCGTTGATTTTTTTATTATTGTTCCTTTTTATTTGGTATGAGAATATGCTTCAATTTTTTCAGTAATTAGTTTCCTAAGATGAATATATTGCTGTGTAACTGTTGTGCGACGTGTTATTTTTGTTTGATTGTTTCCAAAATACTATGAAAATTTGCCCCAGTCTTGTTTGTGTCATGTTTTATGCCTTGGATAGTCTTACATGTGCCCTTAAGTTTTGGTTAAAATGTTGGACTTGAATCAATCTGTTTTCAACTCTCTGATATGTAATTAAGTAGTTTGCTTTGTGTGTTATGAGTCAGCTATGTTTGGTTCATGTGTGCCTTATAAGCTGCTTAGATAATAATATGTTAAAGAGTAGGTTATGTCCCATGTTTGTCTGGTTTGCATATTCATGTATCCGCTTTGTTTTTAAGTCCCAGTTTTAGTATGTCTTCATGCTTTAGTCTTTGCCTTAGATTCAGTTTTACTTTGTTTTTAAGTATCCGCTTTGTGTGCCTTCGTGCTTTGGTCTTTGCTTTAGATTCAGTTTGCCTTGTCTTTGGTATACTTTCTATCTTGCTAATCTTCTATCCGCATTAGTAAAGTTCCAAACCCTGTTTTGCTTCATTTGATCAGGCCTGTTTATGTTTGGCTGTTAATTTAATGTCCTATATTGTTGTCGGTTTCGGTACAACGGGTTTGTTTGATTATCTCGTTTTGTATTTCTATGCTTGCAATCGGTCCCAGCCGAGTTTGTGTCATCCATCATGTTTGATCATCGTCTTGATTGGTTGTTGTGACTGCATATCTGTCTAAATGCCTACATATCTATCTGTGTGTTTGATCTAAGCTCGAACGGTCTTTGAGTTCTTGACTGTCCTGCTTAGAATCAAAGTTTTTTTCCAGCCTGTTGAATGAGTCTGCTTTGCATCTGTTCTAGGATGTGTTTGCTAAGTATATGATCTGCTCACATTTGTTTATCACCGTTTTAATGGGCATTGAGTCTAGTTACAATATTAGTCTGCATTTTTGTTTTACCTAGAGTTGGTTAATCTATGTGTAATCGATAAAATTGAAGCTTAACATGCTTCTCTGGCCTGCTATTACAGATAGTGAACAGGAAGCTAGTCTTCGTTGAATTTTTCCAAACATATGAATCAATGTCAGATTGTTAAAACTTTGCCTTATATTACCTTTTTGTTGTCTTGCATATGTATGCGAGGCTTTTGAAAGGTTTTGATGCTTTTGGAAGATATGTGTAAGGATTTCTATTTATCATATCCTAAGATGGTGTAATTTTGCTGGTCAAATAGCTTGCTGTGTAGAATCGATCATTGAAGATGCTAGATGTTTTGGTGACCGTCATTTATGGTTGTTAGATATTTGTATTTTGGGATGTGATATTTAGAAAATCCTATCATTATGCATCTATATGTAACTAACTTATCATTTTAAATCTCATGAAACAACTTTAGCTACCATTATGTATATTTTGGATATATGAATGCATATTGTTGCAACTATGTATATTTTGCATAGACTATAGCAGAGTAATATATTTAAATGTGTTGATTAATATTTTAATATTTGTTCATAATGACCATATAGGTATCTATAGAAAGCAGGATTTAATGAGGGTGAGATTGTAAGATTAAAATAAATTTTATCATCATTAAAGTAGTTTTGTGACGGTCAACCCGGTCATTACATGTGTTTTGTTCATAATGGCCATAGCTAATTAATGAGTGGGTTTCCACTTATTAATGACGGTAATATCCGTCATTAACGGTAAGAAACTAATATTCAACTTTAGTTCTAATGAGAGACAAATCGTATAATAATGATGAAACTACTCGTCACTAGAAATATTTTTAATGAGAGTCTAATTTCGTCATTAAATCCTTGATATTTTTAATGACGAGGCGGGTTTCTCGTCATTGAATGCATTAACTAGAAGGGCGACTATGAGGGGGGAATGAGGGGGATTTCTCGTCATTAAAAGTCTTTAATGACAAGAAAATGACATATACTGACGAGAATTCCCGTCATTAAAACCTGTTTTTCTTGTAGTGGTAGTTCATCACAGAACTGAGTTTTAAATAGCTAGATATATATATATATATATACAGCCAAAATTATAATTTCATCTTAACTTTTATGTTAAATATGTTGCGTTTTTAACGTGACCCGAAAGTGATTTGCAGGGGCGTCCTTGTCCAAATGTCCAAATGTACAAATTTGAACTCGGGGCCAAAATTGTTTTAGGCCTTTTTAAAAAAAGTGTAACCAAAAAACAAAAATCTTTTGCAACTAGCAAGGCTCAAAACCTAATCACCCGTCAAGTTATACCATAATGTTTACTATTGGAGCAATACGTTATTCGTATTTAAAAATACGATATATATACAAATATATATATATACATACATACACTATTGAGTCAAATTTCACGGGGCCCTTTAATTCTTAGATTTTGGGGGACTTTGGGCCTTGGCCCCCCAATGGGCGCCCCTGGTCATGTGTAATCAAAATTAGATACGGAGCCCCGCAGAAAAAATATAAGTTTGAACTTTTGCGGGGAGGGTGTTTTCCAAAGGAATTTTCTACAGAAATAAATATTGCCGTAGAAACATTCTGCGGATAACCTGATTTACAAAAGTAAAATTCCACACAACCTAGAAAAATGTCAGACGCCTGACAGACATGATTTTCAAATTTTTCCTTTCCTTTCACTGAAAAAAATAGGGGAATTAGGGAGAAGCACAATATGTTATAAAAAAAAGGGCTGGATGCCTCCTAAAATGAAAAAAGAAACACAACACAACACTTTCTCTCTCATCCATCATTTTGTTTTTGCCTCTAGCAGGGCTCAAACCCTAATCACTTATCAAGTTATACCATAGTGGTCACCATTAGGGTGATACTTTATTGGTCTCCTCCATCATTTTTTATAAACATTATATCTTTCGACCTACAACTCCGAATTTGAAAATTCTTTCATCAATTTTTTTTATTTTATTCATTCTCTTTATTTTGAGACTACATTCACCATATTCTGGATGTAATTTCAAAAATTCCACTGTCGATATTCACTATTATTCAAAATTCACAATTTTTCGAGATTCACTGAGTGAATTTCGACAGCGAATCTCACGAAAAACGATGTAATTATATCGAACCAAGTCTCAAAATGAAAAGCATGAAAAAATAAAAAATATATGGATGAAATTTTAATCACGTTTGGAGATCTAAATAAAAAATATATGAGTGTTTGAAAATGAAGTTGGAAAGAGAAAAAACATAAAAAAAACATTAAAAAAAAAAAAAACAACAAATTTTTCGCAATCCTCTCTGAGATAAATAATCTTTTTGTGCAATTCTAAATGTGAAGTAAGCCTCCATATCTTATTGGTAAAACTTAATATTTGAAATTCAACAGACCCTCTGCTTTCTTCTTTTGAGCTAATCGAAATCAATACATTTTTTATCATACAAGATTTTCCCTTTTCCAATTTTTTAACGATATGGATTTGACTACTGAATAAGAATAATGTTGGTAATTTTACTGTGGTATATACAACACCTTAAATATGTAGGTGGGAGGGGGGCATTTCTTCTTATATTTTCTTCTATTTATCTTATGTATCCATTTTTTTGTTCCTTTTTTTTCATTTTTACCCCCCTTCTCGTTTAATTTCGAAAAAAGTGAAGAAGAAGGATCTTCTTCGGTGGATCCCTTTTGTGCTTGTTTAGTCCCCTTTTTTTCAGAAGTTGTTTCTATTCCTAGATCTCTTTCTTCCTCACTTTTTTCCACCCCTTAATATCATAGAAGATGTCCTTTATTAAAAAGAATTTGGATATATGTTGTTTAAAAAATTTCGAAATGTGTCATTTTTCCTAATTCTCAAAACAAAAAGAAATATTTCTCATCCGATACGTGAATAACGAAGGAACGATATAGGTGCATGGAAGCCAAATGTATATTAAATTTTTTTAGGGGAAATATTCATAAATTTTGGGTATATATCCTGATAACAAACACCACTCTAGTCTGTCTAGGTCATAGCTCAGCTTCTGCAATTTAAAAAGAATGCAAAAAGACTCGCTTGCAGCAGGTGGTTGTTCCTCAACAGGTGGTTGTTCCTCAACAGGTGGTTCTCCCTCAGTGCTGCAGGTGGTTCTTCCTCAGTGCAAATCAAGTGCTTTGGTGTGCTCACAACATTTATATAGCTTGCAGGAGTGTTAAAATAGTTGTTTTATTTTTATTCTATTTTTTTTTATTTGATGCATAGATTTTGGCTTCATGTCCTGATTTCAATTTCAGTAAAAAACCATGTTTGGTGACTCACCGACTCCCATTCATTTTTTTAAAACTTTTTTAGCCCCATCCATCGAATTTTTAACATGGCACAGAATTGGAGTGAAATATCCAAATCTCCAGCACTCGGGTGAAAACTTCTAATCTCCGACGCCCAATACAACAAAAATAAGATATGGTGACATAAAAAAATGCCCCAAAAAGTATGATATGGAGGCGTTTCCTTCAGTTGTGGCACTTTTAAGTCTCACCTGTATCGATTTCTCCATAGCTAAAATGTCCAAACAAGACACTTTAATACGATCTTATAAGTGCACACTGCATACTTTTAAAAGCGCTCTAACAGATGAAGAGTAGATGCATCAGAAAGCGCCCTAACAGATGAAGAGTAGATGCATATGAAAGCGCCTCAACAGGATTACACTAGATACATTTTGAAAATGACTTATCAGGTTTACAATTGAGACATTCAAAAGCGCCTTATCAAGTTTATAATTGACATTCAAAAGCGCCTCAACAGGTTTTGGGTTGTCACTTTTCAAAGCGCCCCAACAACCTTTTCTTCCCACATTGCGAAGTGGCTTTACAGCCTCATGATGCAACACTGCAAGATGCGGGTGAGTAAATACATCCAACATAGATAGCAAGAACAAAAGCACACAAAGAATTATAAAGATTAACACATATTCTTTTCAGTGCTTTATAAAGCAAGTAGCCAAGGAAATATTTTCAAGTGATCCATATATAACTAAGCCATTTATCTCCAGCAGAAATATTTGCATACTATCGTCATCTTCTAAATCTTGTAAACTGTATAATTGTGATCTTTGAACCGAAAAAGATTTATACGATACTACCTCTTCGATTTCCTTTAGCTCCGATGTAGTTTCGTCACTCTCATTACTCTCAAGGTCAAATAGAGGGATTTTTGGCATTTTACCACCAGTTTTACCACCAAATTGTGAATATACCACTTGACAAAAGTCAAACCCAATTTTAATATTATTTTTTAAATATCAACAATAATTCATATGAATGGCCAGTTTTACCCCTTAATTTACTTAGCCAATTTCAGAAATAGAAACCCCACAAAATCCCCAAAATCCCAAATCATCTGCTCGAGTGTTTCTTCTTACTCCCATCTGCTCCATCCGACAAAATCTCGTGTCAAAATCATCCAAATCATGGCGGAATTGCAATGGCAGATTATGGCGGAATTGCAAATATTGCAGAGTTAAAGGAATGGGGCTGTAGCAAAATCATCCAAATCAAGTCACGCCATAGGGTTCATGTATCAATTGCAGAGTTAAAGCTAGAATCTGCTCACTTGGGTTCTTCATCCATTTTCGATTTCGATTTCTCACAGGTGCTTTATCCACAGGTAATATATTAACATCATTTTTCCAGTAATAAGATCATTTTTCCAGTAATATAATATGTAAATATATATATATATATATATTTCGATTTTTGGAGGCGGTTTAGGCATTCCATGCCCTGGGTTTACATCCCTGGTGATGATATCTATTTGGGAAGAGCTCAATGGGTTGATGAACAAAAGCAGGGAAGAGCTCAATTTAAGGGATTTATATATATATGAGCAGGGGAGCACATGTGCTTTATATATATATATATATATATATATATACAATTTGGGTCCACAGGTGTTGTGTATATATATATATATAAATTTGGGGATCCACAAGTGCTTTATATATATATATATATATATATATATATATATATATAACCTAGCATCCGAATCGATTACAAAAAGGGCACTAGTACTTATCTATTGTTTGTTTTACCAACTACCATTACTGTTCCAATGCATTGAAAACCATGAAATAGATTTGTTTTAAAGTCATGCAAATAGTTATTTATTTTTTATTTTGTATGCAGTTATTGGCAAAGGTAGCTGAGAATGGAAGAAATGGATTGGTTGTGTGTTCGTTATCCGGGTGACTTTAAAAACGACAGTGAAGGACTATCATTCCCGTTTCGTCTTCCAAAAAAGCTATCCTTTGTGGAATTGTATGATAAGTTGATAAAAAAGCTCCAAATCGATTCGAACTTATATGAAATTGTGTTGAGATGTCCCAACCCATTCTCACCTAAGTATCCCCCTTTTGTGATAGATGATGATGAAACTGTCGAGTGGTTGATGTCACATTGTCAAGGAACTTGTCTTCACGTAAATTTGAAGAATTTGAATGCAAATGAGGTCGGTGGAACTAATAGAAGAGTGATGCCCATGCACAATGGAGGGGAAGATATCAATTGCGTTGCAAATGACGATGTTGAAGAAGATGATACGAATTGGCAGCCAGAAATAGTTATGAATGATAATGTGGCAGTTAGTCCGTTAGTTGGAGTTAATGAAAGTGTTGGAGTTGGAGTTGGAGTTGGAGTTGATGTATCCGACACATTATTGGCGCTAGTAGATGACTCGTGTTTGATACAACCAATTGATACATCACATGAAGTTGAAAATAGGATAGAAATTTGTGTGGATAGTTTGAGTGATGGGTTGAATGATATTGAACCCACCGGTGTGACAGAAGGTGATAATGTAGTCCCAAGTTCAAGTGATATCCCTGCTGTGTATTTGTGGAGAATTCCCGATGATGAAGACGTGCACATACATGATGAGTTCCCAACAAATGATGATTTGATAATGAGGTTAAAGGATCTTGCTATTGGTTTTCATTTTGAATTCAAAACAAAATATTCAGACACGAAACGCATTGGATTGAAGTGTTGCAACAAAGGCTGCTTGTGGTGGTTGCGAGCAACCTGTATGGGAGATTCTTCAGAAAAGTTTGTAGTTCGAGTATATAATTCTGAGCACTCTTGCCCGTTTACTATTCATCAGACATACCACAAACAAGCTGATTCCGACTTTGTATGTAGCAATATTATTGAAGAGAAGTTCCAAGATCCCAAACGTGTTTATCCACCGAGGGACATCATTAACGACTTTGAAGATGAATTTGGACATAAATTGAGTTATATTGTTGCGTATAATGCACAAAAGAAAGCCAAGGCATCCGTTCGGGGTACACCAATTGATAATTTTAGCGGATTGCCAAAGTTTTTTCATTCCTTGGAGATGGCAAATCCCGACACAAAGACATACATTGAAACTGGTCCTGAGACAAATGTGTTTCAATATTCCTTTATGGCACTTGGACAATGTATACGTGGATACTCTTCCTCGATTCTCTCAGTAATTTGTATGGATGGTACTTTCTTGTCAGGCGCTTTTTGAGGTACTTTGCTTACGGCAGTTTGCCAGGATGGAGAGCGGCAATTATATCCGCTTGCTTTTGCAATCGCGAAATCTGAAAACAACAATTCGTGGGCATGGTTCTTTGAGAAGTTTGAAAACAATAACGGGTGACACGTACGAAGTTGTCATACTGTGTGACCGAGCTGCGAGCATTAAAAATGGATTTGAAAAGGTATTTAAGAATGCTCGTTATGGGAATTGTTGCCTCCACATGAAAAGGAACCTTATCTCTAAATATCCAAAGTGTAACCTGACCTACTTGTTTAGGAAGGCATATAAAGCATACATTGTACATGAATTTCAAGAGTTTTTTGAATTATTGTGTCGGAAGATTAAATTAAGGTGTGAGAAGTTACGCCAGGTTTGTGACATTAATGAGTACTTGCCTGCTGAAGAATTTCCGTATTGGTCTAGAGCACACTTTAATGGCCACAGATACCATCAAATGACAACCAACCCTGCCGAGTCGTTTAACGGCTTGATAAAAAAAGGAGCGAGAGTTTCCTGTAGATGCGTTGCTTAAAGAGATACGTTCCACATTGCAGAAATGGTTTGCAGAAAGAAATCAAGAAGATCAAAAAATGAATAATGTTCTCACCCCATTAATGGAAAAGAAAATGCAGAAAAGATATAAACAGATGCGTGAGGCAAAACCTAAGGTTGAGAAAATTATTCATGGCTCTAAGTATGAGGTGTGTATCGAGCAACTATCTTTCGTTGTTGACTTGGAAGCGCTTACATGTACATGTAGGCGATTTGATTTGAAGAAGTTTCATGTATACATGCACTTTGTGCGGCGAAGCAAATATCGAAGCCCTTTGAAAGTCTTTGTAGTGAATATCACTACTCTTCATTTTATAGGAAATCATATTCTGAATCCATTTATCCTCCTCTTAATGTAAATGAGATTGAATATCCTGAGAGTGTTCTTATTAGAAAGGTCGTGGCACCCGATATGAACAATGGAAAAGGAAGACCAGGAACTAAAAGGAAAAAAGGTGCTGGAGAGCCGAGAGGGGCCGGAGAGAAGAGAAAGAGGAAGAAGGGTAAATCACCGGAGGTGCAGCCCGGAGAGACAAGTAACGAGCCTCATGAACACACATTAGTTTCGGAGGAGCAGCCGAGGGACCACGGGAAGAATAAGAGGAAGAAGGCTAAACAATGTAGAGGGTCGGGGGAGCAGCCCGGAGAGATGAGTAACGAGCCTCATGAACACACAGTAGCTCCGGAGGAGCAGTCCGGAGTGACGAGTAACGAGCCTCATGAACACACAGTAGCTCCGGAGGAGCAGTCCGGAGTGACGAGTAACGAGCCTCATGAACACACAGTAGCTCCGGAGGAGCAGCCACGGTAGCCTCGAAAGAAGAAGAAGCCTAGAAAGTATGTTAGCGTAGATAGTTTGATTTTAAGAGGACCATGATCGTGGTAAGTATCCAATACAATTTTTCCATTTGTGTTTATTAACATTCTGATTTTGTCCACTTTAGGTAAATTCTGCTAATAATGGATTTTGGTTTTCAGCTTCCATCATCACACCGCCGTGCTTCTTTACAATTTCACTTTTCTGACGTTAAGAGGATGAGCCAACAGAAAACTTCTCTGATAACTCAATGGCAGAAAGATGTGAATCGACAAACTGGTTGGTAGATTGGATTTTTTTTAATTAATTTCAACCAGTGTGATGTATAGTTTCCAAAACCGGTATTATTGTTAGTCTGCTGTGGTATACATATTTTCGATTGTCAAGTACCGTGTGTGTCCTCTTTTTCTATTTAGGCAGTATTGTTCTATCATTTTTTAACCAAATAATTTAATCATGCTTTGTTGATGCTAAATTTTGTATCATTAATTAGACATCGACATTTGATAAACCTTTGATTCTTTTGTCATGTATTTTGAGGTAGATTGCTGAGAAAAGTGTTGAAACTCATATCAATAAATAGATATCATATGTCCCTGTAGATTGCTGAGATCATTGGTACATTTGTTCTGGTCTACACTGTTTGGCACCACTCCCTATTGGATTTGCTGTGTTTATGGTTCATTTGGCATCGACATTTGATAAACTCATCACCGGAACCGGAATCATGCATATTATTATTCTAAATCATATCGCGGGTTTTCGTTATTCAATTAATGTGTCTGATTTTGTTAATTTTGGATTGCAGTGGATATTCTGGGTAGGACCATTTGTTGGAGCAGCAATTGCAGCATTTTATTACCAGTATATTCTAAGAGCTGGAGCAATTAAGGCACTAGGATCCTTCAGGAGCACTGCTTAAAAAATTTACAATTTGCAAAATTAATTGGCCTATGCAAATCAATCAAGATTTCTACAATTTGCAGTTTGCTTGAGAATATTGGGGGTGATAAAAGATTATATTACTTCTGCACATGTGTCTGTTTGAGTGGTGGTATTATTATTATATATATGTGAAATTTTGGCTTTTTTATTTTGTAAATGCTGCTCCCAGTGTTATGATGATATGAGTCTTGCATAATTCATTTCCTGCATTTGCTTACCTGCATACATCAGGCAACATAGTACATGGAAACATAAAGTCATCCAAAATGCTATGGCTCCATACGTACAAACATCCTCCGAATTATCATTTTTGTGTTAATAGTCCAACAAATCCCAACTCAACATATTTGGAAGAAAATTTGGGCTCAAAAAAAAAACTGGGCTCACAAAAATATCTTCTGATACATTTTTCAAAAGGCAAGAATTACAACAAACAATTCAGGAAATAGTGCATCCACTCAAAAGGAAACAGTGCACAATAATCCAACAAACAATTTAGATATGAGTCATAAGATACACGGCAAGCATTACAAGATTGACCAAAATAACAAATTTGATTAAAAAATCCAGTGAATTGGGTAAAATGACAACAACATTTCCACCCGTAATTCTATTTAGCTCCGGATTTGCACGAGGGGGCGGAACTCTGTATGTGCTTGTACTTGCGCTTGATCCTTCGTTAGTCTCATCAAACCAATGAGAAAATCCACAATTAGGGCAACGGTAATAAAGCCTTCCCGGATTCTTTGTGCTATTAGCTCTTACAATTGTTGTCGGGCTGCGGCATTTACGACAAGATGTGATTTGAGTGGAGCTGCTCATTTCCTAAAACATAGCACAACAAGGCCAACACTTTAAAAAAAACATAAACGGGAGGACAATGTTGGTAAAGAGGTTTAGAAACATACAAATGACACAAACAGGTTTAAACTCATGATCTCTTGATTTAATACATGGTAAGACAAAAGGAAGATTATGTCTTGCAATAGAAAATGTACAGGAAGCTTTATACAAGCCTAAATGGAAACATAAAAATACCATCTTGTAACTAGTGACAAACTAATGTATATAAAACTTGTGTTCAAGCTTATTACACATAACAGTAAGTTTCAGCCTGCAGAGCTTGTACACAAACATAACATCAAACATGTCATGAGCAAATGAGCAATTAACATTGAAAGACAAAGGTTTATGTGAGAGTGCACTCTTGTAAAGAACAAAACAAGGGATCATCTTCACATATGAAAAATATAAATTTCATTCATATTCAACTTTTATATCAGAGAGCTATGAAAACCAATTTTCACAAATCACAAATTTTCACAACGCAAACACACTAAGAAACCCCTCAATCAGAAACAAAAGTCACATTTTTTTAAATTATTGCATCTCATACCCTAAAAAAGGAATCGAAATTCAAGCAAACCGATGCCGAGTTGGAGGGGAGGAGAGGCCGACACAAATTTGGAGTTTGGGGGCGCTGAAGGAGAAACGAGTTTTGAATTAAGGTTTAGGGTGTGGGATGCTTTATACAGGGTGCCGGGAACGACCTGCTGAATCACTTCTACTCAAACACACCTGCAGAATCACTTCTACGCCGCCTGATTCAAGCCCGAGTTGGGGAAGCCGTAAAGAGGAGATGTCGTGTTGTAGTTGCGGCGCTGAGATGAGAGCAGCCGTCAATGGTGTTGGGAGGGGAGGAGAGGCCGACACAAATTTGGAGTTTGGGGGCGCTGAAGGAGAAACGAGTTTTAAATTAGGGTTTAGGGTGTGGGATGCTTTATATAGGGTGCCGGGAACGAGCTCAATTATCAGACGAATGGAGTTCAGTCTTGTCATAACGTCTCGAAACGAATGAATCATATCACGTTCGATTGACTCGGATTACCGTAATTGCCGTAATCGCCTTGATCGAACCTCGTTCTATCATCTTATTATGATTGATCAACTCGGATCACAATAATCGCCTCGATCGAACCTCGATTTATCGTCTTATTATGTGTGATCCACTCGGATCACAGTTATCTCCTTGATTGAACCTCGATCTATCATCTTACTACGTGTGATCAATCAGGATCACATTAATCGCCTTGATCGAACCTCGATCTATCATCTTATTATGATTTATAAATCAGGATCACATTAATCGCCTTCATCGAACCTCGATCTATCATCTTATTATGATTTATCAATCAAGATCACATCAATCGCCTTGATCGAACCTCGTTCTATCATCTTATTATGATTGATCAACTCGGATCACAATAATCGCCTTGATCGAACCTCGATTTATAGTCTTATTATGTGTGATCCACTCGGATCACAGTTATCTCCTTGATTGAACCTCGATCTATCATCTTACTACGTGTGATCAATCAGGATCACATTAATCGCCTTGATCGAACCTCGATCTATCATCTTATTATGATTTATCAATCAAGATCACATCAATCGCCTTGATCGAACCTCGATCTATCATCTTATTATGATTTATCAACTCGGATCACAATAATCGCCTCGATCGAACCTCGATTTATCGTCTTATTATGTGTGATCCACTCGGATCACAGTTATCTCCTTGATTGAACCTCGATCTATCATCTTACTACGTGTGATCAATCAGGATCACATTAATCGCCTTGATCGAACCTCGATCTATCATCTTATTATGATTTATCAATCAAGATCACATCAATCGCCTTGATCGAACCTCGATCTATCATCTTATTATGATTTATCAATCAAGATCATATCAATCGCCTTGATCGAACCTCGTTCTATCATCTTATTGTGATTGATCAACTCGGATCACAATAATCGCCTCGATCGAACCTCGATTTATCGTCTTATTATGTGTGATCCACTCGGATCACAGTTATCTCCTTGATTGAACCTCGATCTATCATCTTACTACATGTGATCAATCAGGATCACATTAATCGCCTTGATCGAACCTCGATCTATCATCTTATTATGATTTATCAATCAAGATCACATCAATCGCCTTGATCGAATCTCGTTCTATCATCTTAGTATGATTGATCAACTCGAACCTCGATCATTGTCATAGTAATACCTATTATGGCTCGTTAGATTGTTATCATTATCGATCATTGTGATAGTACTCTATACTATGACTCGTTATATCGTTATCGAGCTATCGCTTTGAATCTCAGGGTTCTTTATCGATCATTGTGATAGTACTACCTGCTATAATGGCTCGTTAGATCGTTATCGGTATCGATCATTGTGACAGTACTACATACTATGGCTCGTTATATCGTTATCGAGCAATCGCTTTGAATCTCGGGGTTCTTTACCGATCATTGTGATAGTACTATGTACTATGGCTCGTTATATCGTTATCGTTATCGATCATTGTAATAGTACTCTATACTATGACTCGTTATATCGTTATCGAGCTATCGCTTTGAATCTTGGGGTTCTTTATCGATCATTGTGATAATACTACCTGCTATAATGGCTCGTTAGATCGTTATCGTTATCGATCATTGTGACAGTACTACGTACTATGTGGCTCATTATATCATTATCGAGCAATCGCTTTGAATCTCGGGGTTCCTTATCGATCATTGTGATAGTACTATGTACTATGGCTCGTTATATCGTTATCATTATCGATCATTGTGATAGTACTCTATACTATGGCTCGTTATATCGTTATCGAGCTATCGCTTTGAATCTCGGGGTTCTTTATCGATCATTGTGATAGTACTACCAGCTATAATGGCTCGTTATATCGTTATCGTTATCGATCATTGTCACAGTACTACATACTATGGCTCGTTATATCGTTATTGAGCAATCGCTTTGAATCTCGGGGTTCTTTACCGATCATTGTGATAGTACTATGTACTATGGCTCGTTATATCGTTATCGTTATCGATTATTGTAATAGTACTCGGGGTTCGTTGTGGCTCTTTAGATCATCATCATTTATGCTTTATAATTTATTTGTTTTTTATGAATTAAATTATATGTTTGTCAAAAAAAAAAAAAAAATGTCCTAACATTGTCAACCTAATTTCTTTTTTTGGTCAATAATGAAATAGAAAGCGGGAAAAACCCCGCCAATACCAAAGTTTCCTCTTCTCAAAAAAAAAAAAATACCAAAGTTTCCCTTTTGTAAAATTCTCTATATACAAAAACGTGCACAGACGACCACTGATGCAAAACCCATTATTTACATCCTCCACGAAATTCAAGGGTAGGTATCCGACCATCACATACCAACAATCGTCTTATAACATTATCGACATGTTGGGTTTTCACAACTTAAATTTCACACAAGATGGAAGCACTTTTCATCATCAGAAACAACCCGATTTCCGACCTCTTGCATTGCATTACATACGCTCCAGATTAAAAAAAAAAAAAACCGTTCTGTATATTCTATTTTAAAATAAAAAAAAAACTTTTTTTATTTTATCCGATGATATGATGTAAATTCTTACATTTTTATTTTTTTTTCGTTGGATATCAAATTGACATTAGTGGAAGGGTTCATATTCCTCTATTTTGAATATTTCAGATTCCAAATAAAATGATCTACAAATAATTTTTATATATACATCATCCCAAAAAAAAAAAAAAAACCAATACAAAGATGAAGATCCAATCCATATAATATGCAATGAACACACTACTACTTACAAGCACTCAATATTTGACCAATCCAGCCAATGAATTATATGCTTGAAAAACAACATGAATGCCAATTTTCATAGCCTATCTTAAAATAAACAAGAAAAAAATCAAATTGTCCAGCAGCTCCAATTGTCCAGCAGCATTATGATAAATATGAGTACCCTCTTCCCTCCATTTCCATTATATATTATTCCAGTATGATTGACAAAACAAAAATTCAATCTTTTTGTCAAACAATTTATAAACATAAACTGTATAGAATCATTCAAACATGGGTTTTCATTGAAAAGCCTCTACAGAATCTAAAACTCGTGTTCTTTGAAGCAAAAACTCAAACACTTTATATGGATAAACTGATTCAAACATTGGTTTTCACCGAAATGCCTTAGCGTATAACAATTGAATCATTGCTAAGACTAAAAAATACAAGAGCTTTTAATCAAATTTTACAAACAATCATCAAGCCATAATCCAAAAACAATCTCATCTGGTCTTTAGACCAAGTTAGAGGATAGTAACCATCAAGATATCAATATATAAAACGGATTACACATAGCAATATAATGTCTAAAAATATCTGACTAAGAGTGATGCCAACCAATTACAAAATGAGCTTCTACTTTGCACCAGACAAATTTTTATCTTTTATTTTTCATGTAAAAAAAAGAATTCCATGTGACAACCGGGAAATCATAGAAAGAAATTCACTGAAAGTACTTTCTAAGCATACCCTTATCTCACGAAATTGATTCATAAAGTACTCGAATTGATGCAAAACACCAGCCGCCGTGGCTCTATTGCAAATCCCGAGCTTCTACGCCATTGTCAGCTTCTCTTGATTCGAAATGCAAGAAAAGAAAAGAAGAGGGAGAGTTGCAGATTTCTCTTGATTCGAAATGAAAGGTTTGATGTTCTTGAATTTCAGAGAGGAGAGGAGGGAGAGTTGTGTGGTGAAAGAAGAAAATAGGAGGGAGGTTGCAATTGCCGTCGATGTTCTTCATCAATTTTGGGATTTAGGGATTTTGGGGATTTTGGAAGTCAATAATTTGGGGATTTTCAGGTGGGGTTTTAATTGAAAAAATTGATTGGGTCGAATCGAGTTTTAATTAACATTGGGTCGACTTGAGTAGATCGAATCGAGTTTCATTGAAAGAATTGGATCCCACTGTTAATTTATAGCTAAAGGGTATAAAAGTAATATTATATCAATAAAACATTATAAAACATTATATATATATAGTGAATGGTATTTTAATAAAAGAGTGGTAGATGAACAATTAGTACTCTTCAAAAGTGGTAGTTCAACAAACCCCCCGTCAAATAGAAGTCTATATTTCTGGTCCTAAGCACACGTATACCAAATACTTCAAAGATAACAACATTCAATCATATTAGGTAAAACAAAAGGGAATTTTCATGAGCGGTCCACATTACTACATTGCATGTTATCACTACTTAGTAACAGTACATAAGCAAAAAGAGGTAATTTTTAACCTGAACCCACAAGACATTAGGCTGAGAGGGAAATTCATAATTATGAAGAAAAACTGAAAAACAGAGAGAAAAATGTACCACGTCAATAGCCATGGGCAATCTCCTCTTTTAATCGATTTGGCCACTCAAACGATGAAGCAGCTTAAACAAAGCTTCCCCTGCATCAAAATAAAAAGAAATGCCAATCTTTAAATACTACGAGTATGGTGACTGTAACATGCACTTACCACTATTAGGGATACCACGAGTGCTTTTAATAATAAGTGGCACTGAGTAAACTATAGGGCCATGAATCACTTTTAACACTTGAATTATGAAGGTACATGTAGTAGAATATGAATCACTAAGTAATTCAGGTGCAAGAAAGACATCTTACCACATCGCTGAATCAAGAAAGAATCAAGAGCGCGTTAGAGCATGTTCTTGAACGGGTGCCACGATGTTCAACTGCATAAACATGTCTAAATTGGTATTAATTGCAGCAAAACCCCATCATCATCATCTTGAGCTTGTCAGCTAGCTTACACTGAAAAAGCGGGATGAATTAACAACTTGTCAATCATCTTCTACAGATAGCAAGCTAGCTGAGTGTATAACAACGAAATACTTGTTTTCCATTACACAATTCTCAGGCCACGGATTATGTCAGATGGTAAGAAAATGTGACTTAATATGCAAGAAGAGAAACATTGATAGTGCTGGGTGTCTGTGAAGCTTTCAAATTGCATACTATAAGTTAAAATTTGATGTTTCCAACAATTTTCCACCACCATTTGACTATTTTCCCCTAAAATTCGAAAAGCATTTCAACTTTACCAACATTCAACTACAATCTAAGCAGAGTAATGTTTAAAATTGAAGCTCGGAACAGGTCATTGAGTTTAACAGACAACTGCATTTCATCGAATACCTTATGGGCGTCATTCATGTTCTGCCAATCCGAACCAAAACATGACATGTCTTAACCTTCTGGGTCTGCATCTATGGTATTTTGAGAAACACAATTCCTTCATCATATAATGATAAACAATTAAGAAAACACAAAAAGGAAATCATACCTCAGTTTTATGCATTAAAAGTAATTCCTATCTATGTTTGATGCCTTGAATAAAAATAAATCTGAATAAAAAATCAAAAACCAGGTCAAAGAAATTGTATACATGTCTATGCTGAGAAAGGATAAAATGAGATAATAAACCTCAAGGTAAAAGATGCAGATTAAGGTTCGACCACCATGTTCCTCATTGTTTTGTGTCTTCGGCGGTGTATGAACTCAGAACTTCACAAAATCCGCTTTAGGTGGGATGACTACTCAGGTATCTCAGCCTTCGATCCTTAGATTTGGTTGAGAAGAGATCGAAATCGAACAAATAATTTGAGAGGCGCTTTTTCTTTGTTTAGGGTTATGAGAGCATTCATTATCGCTTAAAATAACGGGTATTTATTCGCACCACAACAAACCTACCGCTGCACCACACTAAGATACAAAAACATTTAATCTACTTTTTATGCCACATCTATTATTTACACCACATTTTAATATCAAAATTAAAAAAAATCAATATTGTCAAAACTTTTTACTACTACCAATCTTTTATTGTCATATCTCCCCCAAATATTTAAAATCTACAAAAACTATCCCTTATTAACACACAAAAATGACAAATCCCCCATTATATCATCATCTTCATCTTTTGTCATTTTTCCATCTTAATCAAAAGTCAAAACCATATTCTCCGGTGACATTCCGGCTAAATCCCAACTGCCATTAGAAACCTTCCATTTCTTCAAATGATAGATTTCAACCATCTCTCCAACGTAACGGGTACTATCCCATCCGCCATTAACAAAATAATAACAATATATTTGCTTTCATTGTTTATGAGGTGGAGAAGAGAGGACCCAAACTAAGTCGAATGGGTCATCAGAGTTAATGGAGGTGTTGGTTGAGGGTTGCCCGGTTTGACCTGAATCGGCTAAAAAAGAAGGCTGGTCAGATTCCGCCATTGTAGGTGGAGATGGGAGGGCCAAAAATAATGTTGGAGGGGTCATCGGAATCAATGGGGGCGTTGGTTGAAAGCTGCCAGTTTGGCTGGAATTGGCCATAGTATAAGTCTGGACGGACGGATTTCATCATTGGAACGGTAGGGGCGAGTGGTTTGGCGGACGGACTGGGTGTTATGAGGGGCGGGTTCAACAGGGGCTAGGTTTCCGGTGGTGGGTGCTTGAAAAGGACCTCTATCGGAGCTGAAAAGCCAACGGCGGTCATGGCTTTCGAGGTGGAAGGGTGGCAAGGAGGGGTTTATTTTTGGGTGGGGATGTAAAGGTTTTGGAAGTCATGGTTGAAGGGAAGGAAGAGAGGAAGAGAAGAGGAGTAGAATGGTAGTGGTTACCGGCAAAACGGGGTCGCCAGAAAATGGTGGAAATGGGTGGTGGTGTTGGAGGTGAATAAGAGATGGAGGAAATAATGGGGTGTGTAGGTAGGGGTGTGGGATATAAAGTAGATTAAAATTGAGGGACTAATTTATAATTAAAAAAATTGGTGTGGAAATAGTTTAAAAGTATGGTATGAAGGTAGATAATGTGGTGTAAATAAAGATTTTGTTTTTATGAAAATCAATGTGGTGCAAAGGTAGGTTTTACTTTTTAGGTGTGGTGTAAAGTATAAAGTGGTGCAGCGGTAGGTTTGCCGTGGTGCGAATAAAGACCCCCTAAAATAAACCACTGTGAATTAAAAGTTGTTCAGCTTTAACAGAATAATATCAATATATTGTCCACTATGGCCCATTTATAGGCCCGGTGGAGTTGAAGAAAGTGGAAGTAGAAGTGGTACAGTCACCTCCCACCTTCACCCCAATGCACGGTGTATTCTAGTTATTTCCCACCACAAATTTATTTTCTTTCTCATTTAAAAAATTAGTTTAACCTTCTTCACGTTAAAAAATAATGTTAATTTCCATGTTCCTCCCTTCTTTTTTACCTTCACCATGTGCGTCATTGTGGGAACTAGAAATTCCAACTTAAAAATTTAATAAAAATTTGTCAGAAATTGTCAGCCTTCACCTCCAAATGCATTTGGCCATAGCCAATGCTCTGAGCGTGGAAGCCGCGAATTTAGAGAAAGTGAAAAGCGTTTATGAATAAAAAACATTTATGGATAAAAAAAAACTTTGTACCTTGGCTGCTTTGGGTTGGTTTATTTACACCCGAGATGGAAGGTTCAGGTCTTTGACAGGCGGGTCATTTTTTTATTTATATATAAAGACATTTTAAAGTGCCAACACTCTATAAAGTTAAGACAATTCAAAGTGTCTTCTTAGAGTCTCAAGAAATTAGAGTTCAAATCACAGGTATATATGATACACTTGAAAGTGTCTTAATAGGTATAACAAAATTAAGACATTATAAAGAGCCTCAATAGGATCTCACACATTTACACTCTACTTGATGTAGATACGTTTTTTGAACGAGTGACTCTATATCATCTTTTAAGAGTCATTTTGTGAAAAATATCTTTATAAATGTGTCTCTATAGGTGTTTTTTCTTGTAGTGTCCGGGTGATAATTTTTAATCTTAGGCGGCAATAAAAAAGTATTGGCATCAAAGGAAAAATCATCGGAATCAGAGTCACAGGACGAATCATTGTATGCCCACCACTAGGGAGAGATTATCCGCACTCATTAACATCAAACATTTGTTTTAAATTTTCTTTCCACGTGAATATGGATCACATAATTTACATTAACCTTGTTTTTATTTTCAAATACTATGACTTTGAAAATATTCGACAGTTCTTTTTACTAAAACTATTTGCTTGCACTTACGGCATAGTTCATAATATTTCAAATGAGCAAAGAGTTGCATGTCTTTTTGAAATTTATCCCAAAATCTTTGTCTATATTCAGTGCACTCTTCAATTGGCTACATTCATTGTTCTCTTTGAAAGCCTGATATGTTAACTTGTAAAGTTAAGTCAAATTCCCTTTTCGCATTAAATAAAATTGGTTTTCAAGTTTGCAATAACTATCTATGGATAATAGATTCCTCAACCGTTTGCTAATTTGTTTATATATGTTACCATACACAAGCGTGCTATTCTATATTATGTGGAGATCTTTTTAGATTTCATTTCCATGTTAGAAAGTTTATTACCTAGAAAGGTATGTATGTATCATTCTTCATTGTTAATTCAAGGAGTAACGTTAGAAAGGAAGTCGACTTGCTAGAATGAAAAACTTCTCGACATTGAATATTTTGATACAATTTAAGGAGTAGGTCTGGCCATGGTCTTGTTGAAGGTTAAAAGTTTGTTTCCATCATCCAGTTTCTAGAAAAACTTAGATCATCCTGTTTAGAGTCACTTTTTAAGTCTTGTTCAATTTTTCTTGCTTTTGCAGATTGTGTAACTCGAGGAGAAGAAATATATGCAAATAATGATACTTAAGGAAACAAATTGATGATGATTACCATAGTAGATTCTGGCTATATACCGAGTTTGCACATACTATATTTAAATGCAAAATGATCGTCGATCGTGACATATCATATTGTATGGATCTGGATAGGTATTTTTCATTGTTTTTCCTTTTTATATGTTGTATCAGTTATTATTTCCTCTCAGGTACAAATAGAATTGGAAGTACGTTTTTGTAATTTTCATCATAGAAACTACTTACCTATCATCTATTTTGTGGCTCGTGTTAAAAAAATTATTATTTCCTCTCAGGTACAAATAGAATTGGAAGTACGTTTTTGTAATTTTCATCAAAGAAACTACTTACCTATCATCTATTTTGTGGCTCGTGTTAAAAAAATCATCACAGCTGCTGAAATTTCATACGTATATTCATTCGATCAGGCAAATTTTACTAGTCAATGACTAACTTTTAGACATCTTAATATTTACATCACAACCAAAAAAACATAAACAACTAGACAATATAATCCACATCATTAAAATACATGGACAAGTAGACAATATAATCCACCTCATTAATTTTAATGACTAATCAATTTTCTTAACACTGATCTTGACCATGCATGGTTAACCTTTTCACTAAAAAAAATAAAATAAAATTTCCCGCCAGTTTGTTTCCATTTCCATTTCAAAGAGTCTGCCTGCTTCAAAATTCATTCTCAAATTTTCATTAATTATCTGCAGATTTGCCTAAAAGAAAAAAAACACAAACGCCCCCAACTCTCAATAGCGATGTAGATATGAATCACCGGGCTATTAGATTTTGTGGAAAGGGTGAGGAATTTGATATTATACAGCAATATAGGATACAAGGGTTCAATGAATCGTGGAGCGCCATGCCCCGCTGCGCGAGGAGCAAATTTTCAGTTGATTTGAGGTTGACGATGATAAGTTGATAACCGGAGCAATCTCAAAAAGGGAAAAATCATCTTTCCAAATCTTTCAATAACTGTTTGATTGAAGAAATTTCTTATTCTCAGAAAGAAAAAATATTTGAAGCACACTGTAAAGTCCCACATCGGTAAATTAAAGTTCTGCTCACCCCCATATAAGTGTGAGACATAAAGGTCTTGTCAACTCTGGTTATCCCTTTTAGACCAAGCGATGACGGAGGTCTAAGGAGTTGACCGGATCATTTATGACTCATTTAGCGCTACCAGGCCCGAGGTCTGGGGGCGTTACAGAATGGTATCAGAGCCGACTATCATACGGAACTAAGTGTCACACCGTGAGATGCGGTGGAGGCCACCTCTAGAATCCTATGATAGGGACGAACTGGGACAAGTCTTGGGCGAGGACGCTAGTTCCTTATAAGGAGGGGAAAATTTAAAGTCTCAGATCGGTGTCCTGCCACACCGTGAGATCTCCGGGTCATGCACTACAAAAAGCAAGCAACACGAAAACAGTAAAATAAAACCTAGGCCCAAGCCTTCGGTTCATTTGCAAGATATCACAAATAGCACACAATTCCCCGGCAACGGCGCCATTTTGATGTGCATGAAATCTACCCCTACAAAACAATTTCTAAAGACTCGAAACCATGGGTAAACTAACTCTCTAACCGGCAGTGTACCGGGTCGATTGCTAGAATAGCTACAGGAGTACGAGGTCGAACCCAAGGGAAAAGTGTTTGCAAGTACCAAAGTGAACGTGGAACTTAGTCTAGGTGGTCAATATTTCAAAGTATTTATAACTACAACGACACTAACGTGATTCCTACTAATGAGTTTAAAGACAAGAAAGAGAGAAGATTAAACTACTAGGTTCTAAAGATAGATTAAGGGACATAGCCGAACCATGATCAAAATAGCTAGTTTCACCCCAAGGAATGACAAAACCGGGAGTGTGCATTAAACGAATGAACTCTTGCATTCAATTTCACGGGTGCATACTCCTAAACCCGGTGCTAAGGTCTGAACAACTCTTCCCCAACACCTTATGCTATGTAAACTATCCTTCCCTAAGGAAGATTCACTCACAAGGCATTGTTGGTCCCTTGGAAAGGCTAACACAAGTTTAGAGGGGGGGTGAATAAACTTGTCACCAAAAACTAATCCTGAGCTGGAAAAGCCCCAGGAACTGAGTTTCTCTAAAACTCAAACTGATCTTCGTTTTGTTCCTGTCCCTTAACATGTGTGGAGTTCAGTTAGCTCAACTGAATATAAGTCAATGCTGACTTATATTTAGTCTTGTTAACTGGTAGCGGATAAAATATTAGCCTTTAACAACTAGTTAATTTAGTTTCGGTATGAAAACCACGTAAATAAAGCTATAATGAAATAAATGAATGCATAAAGTAAATTGACAAGAATTATAGAGGTTCCAGGTGATGTAATCATGTACGTCCTCTCTTCCCCTGTGATGCGGAGGAAAAATTCCACTAGAACTTCTTTGAGATGGCCCGGTTACAAAATGTTCTAAACTGATAGTCCTTGACTAATCCCTAGCTTCACTATCTAAACACTTGTAGAATAGGTAGGATTGCTGCTCTTCAACTGTTTGAACCACTGGTCCTTGGAGGGTAGAATTGCCTCTTCACCAGCTCATCACAAACACAGTCTTCCTGACTGCACTCAACTATCCTTCACACCTTCTTGGTGTTTCACAGTCTAAACCTTTGATTAAATCAAAGTTGAGACTTTGAATCAATAACTATGATTCAACTGTGATTTGAGCTTTTCTTCTGGATGATTAATTTAAGCACGTCTCTGTATTTCTTCAAATGTTGGATCTTGAATAAACTTGAAGACCGTTGGATCTTCAAATGTTGGATCTTGAAGAAATTTCTTGATCTTGCAATTAAGTACTTAGCAGGTATTCTTTTGGATTTGGCTTTCCCCCTCAATTTGATCTTTCTTGACTAGATAGATTCATTTTAATTTTCTTGCTTTATTATCATATACCTGCACTCTATTTTGATGTTGTAGAGGTAGTCTATTTATAGGGGTTCATTCAACGTTCATCCTGCTTGTAACGGCTATATTTTCTGACCGTTCGTTGTGTCGATACTTCATCCAATGAAATTGCTTTCTTTACAACGTTCGACTGTACTTTCAGTTTGTTGGATGGCTGACTTATAAAACTGAGTTTCCTTATCAGTTTTGTACTGAGTTTTTCTTTTGTTAGTTTCCTAACT
The DNA here is from genome assembly GCA_036785695.1 of Gentiana straminea. Taxonomy (NCBI): domain Eukaryota; kingdom Viridiplantae; phylum Streptophyta; class Magnoliopsida; order Gentianales; family Gentianaceae; genus Gentiana; species Gentiana straminea. Next base: position 2,174,303 of record JAVUPR010000224.1, on the reverse strand, counting down.
GACTTGAAGCATTAACTGAGATTTTACTCTTCTTCAAATATCAGTACTCCTGTTTTCATCTGATTATAATTGACTTAATCAGAGTACACCATGATTCATTATCATCTAAGAATTCATTGACCTTATGATTCTTAGGTCTTCATACAAGATCCATAAAGTCAGTTCAGGTCACCACAATCTTGCCTGAAGTCTAACTTTACAGTCTCGACTTGTAATCTTCATAACTGAGTTTGAACCCTCAGTTCTTCATTCTTCAATAATTGAGTCTGTGTCCCTCAGTTCTTCAGTCTTCTAGATAAGCCAACCGAGTCTGTTTCCCTCAGCGAACTTATCTTCTTCAATCTTTTGTTGGTGTGCTCTATTGTCAGTTTCTTGTAGAATCTCAGCTAGATTAAATCTCAGTTTCTTCATTTCTCAGTTCCAGCCTAGAACTATTACAGTGCTTGTCTGATTTAACTTATACAAATATCAGATTCTAATAAATCCTATACATTGATATCTAGACTTCTTTTTGCTTTGCACTATAACAGCTAGTTATGACACTTCATCAATGGGGTTAAGAACAATTAACAAATAAGTGATGAATCATCATCAAAACATAAATTTTATTTCCAACAGGCATGTTACGGACTAGAGCCGCTTAAACGTTAAAACGAGTAACCTCACTCTAAGAAGAGATCCTAGAACCCTTTTCCCACACCCCTCCATCTAAACAACTCTCAAGAGTGATGTGTGTGATTTTGACCTAGGTGATCAATCTAGTCCAAATCTGTTATAACAAGTTCTTAGACGTGAAACATGCAAGATACAACAATAAAAAGCACTACCCACTCCCAACTTCATCACCCAAAGGGTGATTTCACTAAATTTCACATGATTCGACTATGAAAAGGGTTTAGCTACTCATTATACTAGTTAAAACAAGCACACAACAATCAATGAAAGCCATAACAAGTAAAAAGAAGGAGAAATTTACCATTAAATTGCAGAAATTCGAGATTAGATCCAAAAAGTACAAAATAGAGAAGTAATTAAAAGGTGGTCTCTTAGTGTTTGTAATGGAAATCTAAGCTAAGAAATGGAAAGATTAAGCTAAGATAATGTTGATGTACACTAAGAGAAAGTATTCTAAGCTATTACAAAAATCGAGCTAAGAAATGGGTTGAGTTTTGCTAAGAAAGTAATTGCTGTTCAAGAAATAGTCTAAGGGGGTATTTATAGTTGGGGAGAAAATCTGTAGAAAACTGGCCCAAACGCACGTTTGGAGGGCTGGAACTGGCGTGTGGCTTCTTCAAACGCACGTTTGGATTGATGCAAACGTGCGTTTAGCTTCATTTCTGGGCAGGGTCTTGAATGTTCTTCATCCTGAACGCACGTTTAAGGTGGGGCAAATGTACGTTTGAAAGACTTGGAACGCGCGTTTATGGTAGTTTCAAACGCGCGTTTGGAGGGGTTCAACGCTGTATCAACTTTTGCCTCTTTAAACGCACGTTTGAGGGGTTCAAACGTGCGTTTGGACCCCTGTTGCCCCAAAACTCCACTTTTTCCTCCTTTGATCTCTTCTCTTGCCTCGGTTATGCTTTTTACCATAAATCATCGCCTTCCGGGTCCTCGAGACACCACTACCCTTCACATCATGAACAACCAAAAACATCCAAACAATTCCGGAGGGTAAAAGTGCTCGGGAATGGGGTCAATATCAATTAAAAAAGGGGTAATAATCCATCAAAGCAACGGATTCACTCCCCATGCCATAAGCTCATGATAACACCCCGAGAACGGTCTAATTCACCCAAAAATGTGCTGAAAGTGTGGTAAACGGGGATAAACAAAGCACCGGAATCACGTAAAGTTGACTCCCATCACCCGTGTCATTACTCAAATAGAGTGATGATACGAGTAATGATACGGGCACAACAGTTGTGTCACAACGAGCGATAGATTATATCCTGATAAATTTAGACTCATAATGATAGATTATATAATGATAATGTTTTTTGATGAGTATATCATGATAAATTTAGACTCATAATGATCAACGGTGTAGATCACCGTTGTGTCACTCGTTGTGCCCGTATCATTACTCAAACAAATATTAAACGAATCTACTCCAACCCAACCTCTTCATTCCATCGTTCCCAACCCGATTTCCCCCTAAAATAATTGAAATAAGTTAAAGTTGTTGTCTTCTTCTCCAGCAACCTCCCTTAATCCTCGTCTATCTGTTGCCTTCTCTCCGGAAACAAGTCGGCCAGCCGACCTCAACACAAGAGTAAGGACGATCCCATCTCCGGCAAACCGCTTCTTCTTCTATCCGGCACTGCCTTTTCATCTACGTCAGGCAAATTTTCTCTTATCCACCTGCAAAAAGGTACCACAGCATTCTGTTCTTCATATTTGTGAAACAAATACATACAACATCATATTTCAAGAATTTTCTTTTGATTAGTGTTTTGGGATGCTCGATTATTTTAGGGTTTTTGGTAAATCGAACCTCGTAGCTGCTCATAGCTGCGATATATGTCTAATTCTATGTGAATTATACACCATTCCTACAAATTAGTATTATATTCGTACGATGTAGGGTTCTTCCTATAAAAATTATGACATGTTGGGTTATGTTGGATTGTGACTCCGGGGCTATGAATGTGTATTCAGGTCTCTTATTTGTAATAAAGCTATAGTAGATGTTCTACATGTTACCTTTGTTGCTGTTGTTGCTTTTTTTTTTTGGCTTCCTTATTTTGTAGAAGAAATTGACAATTTGACATGTATGTTTGAGGGTTTGCTGGTACATTCTAGGGAACATTCTCAAAGGGCAGCCCTTGTGGTACTCTGTAAATTTGTTTGGCATGTGTTTTTTTTCGTATGGTATGAGTTTTTTCCGAAGCATCCATGTGTTGATCTTGTTAACCGTACATGTTGAGAAGGGTTGATTGGTTAGTTGTATTGAATACATTGTATGAAAATTTGGGTTTGTTCCCAGTTTTCATGCTTGTTCTTTTATCAGGTTATATGATATGTTCTGTTCTATTCTGATACGGGTTTTGTACGGTTATAAGGTTTTCCAAAGCATCCATGGGGTGCTGTTTTTAATTGTATACATCGATAACAGTTGATTAATTATGTGTATTGAATACACTGTATGGAAAATTTAGTTGTATTCCCTGGTTCCAAGCTTGTTCTTTTATCAGGTGCTACGGACTGTTATGTTCTACCATTTATTCTACTTGGTGTTGCTTAGTATTTCATTTCTATTATAGTTTAACCCCAATTAAGAAAGGACTAGGATAAAAACATGAATCAAATGAGCAGCCGGAGGTAGGAACAATATCTTACTTGTGTCGTCGAGCTGATTGCTTGGCTTCTTAGATATGACCAAAGAACAATGATTAATGAACTACTGTTGAGCTTATGCCTTCGGTGTTGCTGAATTCCTTGTCCATTGTGAATAGTTTAAACATGTAGAAGCTCCAGGTTTGTCTAATTGCTTGTGAGTTATATTATGGCTAGGATTTCATTGTTACTATTAATTATATTAGGAACAATTAGTGAATAAAGTTTCACTCTATCTATGCTGAGAACATTTTGAGCTCCAGCGTCACATCAAATGAAAGTTTTAGCACTAAGATGACTTCCAGAACAAATTTGGTTCTGTCAAGAATTTCTTTGTGCCTTTTGTACTCCGTGGATTCGTTCTCCTGGAAATTTGTTTTTCTTTGCATCTAATTTTATGTGATAAAAGGTGAAGTTTGTTTACGGATTTGTTCTGGCATATAGGCCCTTTATTCTTGTCGATTCTGGAAGTCGGACAAGATTAGAATCAGTCCTGATAAACATGGAAGGATCACAACATCGGCTACCTCTTAAAACTGTTTATGACCACTTAGAACCCATCACTGCTATACCTTCTATCTTATTATTGTTAGTTTTATTGATATAACAGACTTTAGCGGCATTTGTGGGCCTTGTAGCTACTGTTGTACCAACTTTGTATGTATATATATATATATATATATATATATATATATATATATATATATATATATATATATATATATATCCATCTTTGCTTTTGCTTTATCTGAATTTATATATGATTTGTTTCCCCTATACGGATGCAGATTTTTGTGTACGCTGACAAACACTCGAGTAATCTTGTTAGTATGCATGGACAAAAAGGATGTGGAAATTGGTCACAGTTACGTGGATTGCATACAGAGAGCAAATAGGGACAACGAGTCTGGAAGATAATGTTGATGGAAAACTTGAACAGGAAAATAGAAAAATACAAGAAAGCTGAGAGTGTAAGACTAAAAATTGGTATGAGATTTGGTATAATATTTGGTTAAAAGTCGATGGAAAGTTAAAAAATGGAGGAAGCTGAAGTTCTATGCTGTTGTGTGAGGAGGAGCATAATGAGTGTGTGTATGTATTAAGTATAATGATGATGAGTACTTTAGTAGCACTAGGGACACAGGGCCGGCCCTGGGCCCGGGCGGGATGGGCGACCGATCCGGGCCCATGATACAAGTGGGGCCTATAGCTACATGTTTACAATTTTATCGTTTATATAAAGAGGCCAAAAATAATTATTTTGGTATAAATGCATGTTGGCATAATGGATGAAGGGTGTGTAGTCTAACTTAATGATCCAGGTTCGAGCCCTCTCAGCTACAATTTATTTCTTTTTTTTTTCTTTCTATTTTTGTTCTATAAATTATTATATATAAAATTATAAATGTTGTAACAGGAACGGTAAACCGTAAACCCTATTAGCACTCAAGCTTCTTCACGTCTCATTCATGTTCCACTTCCACCAATCTTTTTCTTTCAAAAAAAAAAATTAAGATCTTCATAATTTTTTGTTGCAATTTTCTAAAACAAAATATCCAAAATTTAATTCATCTCTCCTACGTCTACTGCTCGCGGCCTCTGTGGTCGGGTAAGATTGTTTTTGTTAATTAGTATTTGATAAACTGTTGATTTCCCGGTGAATGATTTTATTGATTTAGTGGTTTGGTACATTGTTCTTGTTTTTTTATTTTTAAATTATATTGTTTGCTCAATTGTGTTTGAGTGACAGGTTTAATCGGAAGGTTTACGAAGTTTTTGAGGGGGTAGCCTTTGTTTTTTCTTGGAGACTAGTATTCTATACATGTGCTTTCATTAATTTCCTTGTACAATTATGTTAATGTTGAATATTTATTTTTATGATGGTGCATAAAAAACATTTATCAGGAAGTGAAAAAGGTAAAAAGAAAAAAAAACGAGATGAACAGTTTCGAGAGTCTCAAAGAGGAGCTCTTGATAAATTTGTTGGAATTGGGTAATAAAAAGGGGCCCTTGTTTTAGTCTTGCCCCAGGCCTACTAAATGTCAGGAACGGCCATGTAGGGACACAGTGGAACTAGGGGGGCTCTTCATTAACGGTGTTTCTTCTCTGTCACTATCCTGATGAAAAAATGAAAAGAAAATAATCAAATGATACATGGGTATTATGTTCTCATCTTGTCCCCATCCCCTTGTTTACCATTTCTTTACCCTGTTTTGTTGGGAATGCATGCAATTTTACTTGCCATCTAGGTTTTTGTCATCGAATCTTTCGTGTTTTTTCGGTCAAGGATTCATGTAAGAGTGCATAACTATACTTTCTCACAGGTATTATTGTCTTATTGATGTCTGTAAACAGTTTTTGAAGTGCTGGATAAAGAAGGATAATTTCCCTTTCTTAAACAAAGGGTCACATTGATGCATCTTTTCAATTTTCTTTGCTTAGCATTTAGCATTTAAAATATATGGAGTTGATTAAACTTTCGAACTTGCAACAAGCAACCTATCTTCCTACTAACTTATTTGGAGAAAAACACCGAAATATGGGACTTAGTTTATTGAATATGTATGGTCAATTGTGAACTTTGATTTATTTGGGCATTTTATTTATGAGTTCATTTTACTTGTACATTTTGTTTGATTACATTCTCAATGGAGCTATCATTGAAGGAAATTGGCTAGAAAAAAGTTCCAGTACTCTGCTTATGCTCATTTATTGGGCTCCAAATATTGTTGAAGCTTCAGAGACTAATTTCAACTTTTGGAAAGCACTTTTTCACATACATGTCTCTCTATTATTTATTCTTTGACTTGATGCTTATTGTGTCTTTACTTGCAGAACCTTTTTGACCAAACCTGAAGAGGTGATGCTAGAGTGTACTTATTTCATGATGAATGAGTAAGAAACTTTTGATTTTGTCGCTTCCGGTATAGTAGGAAAATGACACCTAGTAGAGAATGGATTGGTCTTTTTGATGATCGATTGAATGAAAAATACAAGATAGGTATTCAACAGGTTTTTGGATTATTCATTCAAGAAGATGGGTGAAGTCGAGAATATTCGGTGTCCATGTGTTAAATGTCAAAACACAGGTTATGGATCTCGGGAAATGGTTGAAATGCATCTATTGGTGCATGGAATGATGCAACGTTACACAACTTGGCATTATCACGGTGAAAAGGGTGGTGAATCTTTATCTAACAATGAAGAATTAAGGGAAAGTGATTATTATGATATTGACAAAATGTTAAGGGATTTACACCCTAACATGGATGGTTTTGATAAAAGCGGGCCTGAAATTGGTTCGTCAACTCACAATAAGCAAGCGGAGGAGCCAAATGATGAAGCAAACACTTTTTACAGATTGTTAGAAGACTCTAAGAAACCAACTTATCCGGGTTGTGACTTGTGAGACTTCAAGGTAAGAGTCGGTGGTCAATCTGTAAGAAATGAAGAGTACTGGTAGGTGGAGTAATGAATCATTTGACATGTTGCTAAAATATTTGAAAAGAATACTTCCAAATGGTTCAGTTCTGCCGGATTCTTATTATGAAGCCAAAAAGATTATCAAGGATCTTGGGTTATCTTATCAAAAGATAGATGCTTGTTTGAATGATTGTATGTTGTATTGGAAGGAAGACACTCATTCTGACATCTACAAAATATGTGGTGCATCTACATGGAAAGAAGACAATCATACTGGGGAAACTAAAGTTCATCCTAATGGTAAGAAATTTGCAGTGAAGACCTTGCGTTACTTTCCTTTAAGGCTAAGACTTCAAAGGTTATTCATGTCCAATAAGACAGCTCCTTTGATGAGATGGCATCATGATAAAAGAGTGGATGATGGTTTGTTAAGACATCCAGCCGATTCAATGGCATGTAATTCATTTGATGATAAATATAAGGATTTTGCTGCTGAACCTCGGAATGTACGACTTGGCCTAGCTAGTGATGGTTTCCAGCAATTTACTCACTCAAAAACATCATACAGTATTTGGCCCGTAATACTCATTCCATATAATTTGCCACTATGGATTTGCATGAAAGAATCTAATTTCATTCTTTCAATGCTTATTCCAGGGCCAGAGGGTCCGGGAGATGCTATTGATGTCTATCTTCCACCGTTGATTGATGATTTAAATGAGATATGGGAAGTAGGAGTTGAAACATTTGATACTTCAACTCGTGAAAATTTTATGTTACGTTCAGCTTTACTGTGGAAAATAAATGACTTTCCTGCATATGGTAACCTTTCTGGTTGGAGTACCAAGGGTAAGATGGCTTGTCCTCGTTGCAAAAAGGACACTTGTTCTATGAGGTTAGTCAATGGTCACAAACAATGTTACATGGGTCACCGGCGTTATCTTCCAATAGATCACAGAAGGAGGGAAAACAAAAGTTTGTTTGATGGAACCAAGGAGATTAGGCCACCACCACGTTTACTTTCAGGTGCTGAGTTACTGGATCAAGTGAATGACCTTGAAGGAATCATCTTGACAAAAGATGCTAAAAGAAAGGTGAAAATTTCTCATGAGAGAAGAGGAGATAATTGAAATAAAAAGAGTATTTTCAATAAAATTCCATATTGGAGTTCGCTTCTGTTACCGTATAATTTGGATGTGATGCATATTGAAAAGAACATTTTTGAAAATATTAATGGGACAATCATGGATATTAATGGAAAGACAAAGGACAATGTTCAAGCTCGTCTTAATTTGGAAGATATGAAAATCAGACCGGAATTGCATCCTATCCGTAAGGGGGATAAGCTTGAGTTACATGTTGCATCATACACATTATATAAGAAGAAAAAACATTGTTTTACTTATTTTTTAAGCAATTAAGACTCCCAGATGGGTTTTCATCAAACATTTCTCAAAGTGTTAACATGAAAGAACATATACTCTCTGGTTTAAAAAGCCATGATTGTCATGTCCTTTTACAACATCTACTCCCTCTAGGGATACGTGGTCTTCTTCCAAAAAATGTGTGTGAACCTCTTATTGAGTTGTCTTTATTTTTTACTACCTTGGGTGCTAAATCTTTGAGGGTAGATGAGCAAGAAAGGATTGAGTCCCAAATCCCGATTACCTTATGCAAGTTGGAACAAGTTTTCGTGCCTTCTTTTTTCGATGTCATGGTGCATTTGTCAGTTCATATGGCTAATGAGGCTAAAATTGGTGGACCCGTCCAGAATCGATGGATCTATTTAGCGTATGTTATATCAGCTTATAAAACTAATTCGCAATTTGGCTCGTCCAGAAGGCTCAATTGCAGAGGGGTATATAGCAAAAGAGTGTATGACATTTTGTTCAAGGTACTTGAAAGGAAGCAAGACAAAATACAATAAAATTGAGCGAAACTGTGATGAGGGGTTTGAAAAGTTTGAAGGTGAAATATCCATATTTTCACAATGTGGACGAGGACTAGGAGCTGGCATATCTTGTAATCTCAATGAAGATGAGTAGGAGAAAACTCATATATTTGTCTTGAAGAATTATGATGAAGTACAACCTTTTCTCTGGTAAGATCAAATACCTTCACATGGTCATTTCAATTTTTTCATACATATGATTTTTTTGGTTTACTTTTTGCATCCATATGTAGTTTTCATTAATATTTCATGACAGGGAGTACTCTCATATCCAAGAAATTAGTACATTGCAAGTGTCGGAGGATGAGTGGAATAGAAACTTTATCATTTGGTTTAAAAAGAAAGTGAGCAGATTCATTACAAATGTTATTTAGTGTTTGAAAATATAAATTGCTCTAGTTATTTGTGTTGTAATTTGTTTTAGGTTGAATAAATGCGAATGAAAGAACAACACACAAATTCCAATGTGCTACCATCATTGTCTCGTGGTCCTTCACAGTATGTCATGTGCTTTAAAGGATATCTTGTCAATGGATATAGGTTTCGGATTAAAGCTAGTGACACCAATTCCAGGACACAAAATTCATGGGTATGTGTACTTGGTGATATAGGTAATGAGACATATTTTGTTGATTATTACGGTGTGTTGACAGAGATTCTTGAACTACAATATCTTGAGGAAAAACGATTGGTTTTATTTCGGTGCAAGTGGTTTGATGTGCATGATAAAGAGAAAGGAGCCAAAATAGATGAATATGGTTTCACTAGCATTAATTGCAATCAACTTTTGAACTTCTTCGTAGTCTGGAAGATATCGGTGTGCCTCAGTTTAACCCGATAATTTTAAAGAAGCTCATCACGATAGCGTTGGATCGTAAGAAGAGGGAGAAGGGAATGGAATAAGCTCATGATTGATCCAAAGTCCAAAAACTAATCTTTGCAGAATCTTCAAAAGACTTTGTTTTATATTTAAAAATATGTCAAAAGTGAGGAGGAATATGTAAACAACTAGAGATGTATTGATATGGCCGATGAGTTAAATTATGTAGTAGTATTGTTACATATACATACTAATACTAATCAAACTATGTTTAGTAATTATATATAAATCTATTATTAAATAATAATTATATAAATAATACTACCTCCGTCCCATAAAAAGTGTCCACTTTTTTAAAATGAACTATCCCATAAAAAGTGTCCATTTAATGCATCTTTTCCTAACATACCCCTATCACTATTTAATGTTTGTATACACTTTTCATACCCCCAAACAAGCATTTATTAGGGGTATATGTGTCCGTTAATATTTAAAATACAACACATTAATTATTTTCTTAATATATGTGCACCACAAAAAGTGGACACATTTTATGGGACAAATGTAGTATATTATTAGTCGAGACATCATTGATTGTATATGTAATCAGTGGATCGAAATTGTGCATCCACGTTTTGTGAAGTACACCAATTGACATGTAGGGGTAACGTGTAATAAGAAATGAACCCTGACACCTAAATAAAAATGATATGGAAGGGTGCCGGTAGTAAATGGTCTCATCAGTGTTTTAGATATCAATAAAAAAAAAGAGTCTGCTTCTGAATATGTAATGGTAAAAGTACAAATGTTTGGGAGGATAATATGTAATGAAGAATTATCATAAGTGCATAGCAGACATCCAGAAGGTAAATCAATGGGGGGGGTACTTGACCTTGAAAGATCCAGATACGAAGCTGCTATTTGTGGAGAGGCACAACCGCAAGAAAAGGATTTCGCCTTGAAAGCTTTGAATTGACTGAAAGCTTCACGTTTTTTTCTTTATAAAAAGAATTGATTAGTATTATTGTTGGATCTGTGTTTTGTGTTGGGAGACTAAAATTTCAGGTACATCTTTGATTTGGTCTTTGAATCATCTAGTTATGTTAAGCTTTTGGTTGGGGATTGGATCCCCTACAGTACCTATTATACGGTGCACCCCACAAGTACTCTCCTTTATATATGAGATAAATGAGATAAACTGAATTTCAAAATAAATATGATTAAATATAAAACTATAGATAAATATCACTTAAACTGATTTATTTGAACCAAACTCCATCCTATCTACCATTTGATATCATATTTTATCTTGAGATTTATCTGCTCTAATACCGTCCCGCAAACATTGCCGGGGTTGGAGGCAATGTTTGTCTGATCAACGGAGGAAATGACTCGGCTTTTGTTTCTTTGGCTCACATCCCGTCAGCTCTCGGCTCTTGGCTTTTTTTTTGCTCTTGGCTCTTTTTTTTGCTCTTGGCTCTTGGCTTTGCGGCTTGTGACTCTTTATTGTCTCCAGTCTGTCGAAACTTCTCAGATGACTGCATTTTTTTTTTTCTGCTGGGCATCGGTATTATTTTTTTGGATGATAGACAATGATAATAACAATGGAAAAAAGACCAGAGCAACAACCAATTTCTTGTTTTTTTTTTATTTTTTTATTAGACCCATCTGTGATGTTTTTTATTTTATTTTTATTTTTAAAATGGACGAACTGGAAACAAAATGGGATTGGAGGGATGATGTTGAACAAATAAATGAAAATAATGCAACACTACACAAAAATTGAACGAATAAGAAATGATAAGAATGCAGAAATGATATTATTCAAACCAAAATGATAAAAATACAGAAATTCTGAAAGGAAAAGCAACGTGGACTCAATTTAATTGACAAATTTATGGAGGTCTTATTGTCTATTAAAATTAGAAATATTGATGTGATTTCATGCAGCTACTGAGAATGGGGCATGACTAATTAATTAAATAAATAAATTAAATAAATTGGATGATGAAATGGATGCAGATGATGAATTGGTTTGATGGATTCATGGTTTGATTGTTTTTTTTTTCTTCAACGGAACGTGATGGTAAATGGGATTGCATGGGCTGGGGTATTAGAATTGGTTTACAGGATGAGAATTGACACAAATACGGGAATTTTTTTTTTTTTTTTTTTTTTTTTGTTTTGTGTTGGGACGTGAAAACAGAAAAGAAAGGATGAAGTTTAACAAGGGAAGGGGATCGGGCGAAGGTTAATCAATGTTAAGTTATACGAACCCCCACCCCTGCTCTGATACCATAAAGAAAATCATAATAGTAGAAAAGTGAATTGACGTTTTATTGAATTGATAAAAATGATACACAGTACTCTCCTTATATAGGAGATAAATGAGATAAAACTGAAATTCAAAATAAATATGATTAAATATAAGGGGGAATGAGGGAGAAGGACAGAAATATTTCATCAATTGAGTAGAAGGACAGTTTTTTGAAACTTTTGCATAAAGGACAAAACTATTTATTCACTGTCGAAATTCACTTGTGTTCGAAATTCACTCGTTTAAATTCACTGCCGAAATTCACTGTCGAAATTCACTAATTTTCAAAATTCATTGTCGAGATTCACTGATTTTCGGGATTCACTGTCAAAATTCACTGTCGAAATTCACTGATTTTGGGATTCACTAGGAAGATTCACTGATTTTCGGGATTCACTGTTTGTCCTTCTCGCTATAAAAATTATGCATTGTCCTTCTCCCTATAAAAAATATGTAGTTGTTCTGTTACTTAAAAATATTCCAGATTGTGTCCTTATCCCTAATTTTCCATAAATATAAAACTATAGATAAATATCATTTAAACCGATTTATTTAAACTAAACTCTGTCCTATCTTCCATTTGATATCACCTTTTATCTTGAGATTTATCTGTTCTAATACTTTTTTTTTTCTTTTTTTAATTTCTTTTTTTGGGTTTCGTTTCCGTGACTGCTTCCTCCCAGCCCGTTCTTCCTTGTTTTTCTTCTTTTTCTTTTGTTTTCTTATTTATTATTGAGTTATTATTATTATTTATTATTGAGGTTTATTTATGTTTAAGTTGCATCCCATGTTTGCTCATTCACTTCCAAATTCTCAGCCACAATTTACCTTATTTATTTATTTATTTTTATTTTTCCCTTCCCGTGTTGTTTAATAACTTCGTTACTTGCTTTATATTTTAATTTTTTATGAATTAAATCCTATAAAATACGGATATATCATATTATTAGACATGAATACGGAAGTATATCTAAATTCAAAATTGAAATACACAACATAACTAATGGTGATAACAATTATTTTCTTGTGGATAGTGATAAGTTTAATCTCTAGGGGGTGCTTGGCCTTGGAAGATCCAGATACGAAGCTGCTATTTGTGGAGAGGAACATCTGCATGAAAAGGATTTCGCCTTGAAAGCTTTGAATTGACTCAAAGCTTCACGGTTTTTTCGTTATAAAAAAATTGAGCAGTATTATTGTTGGATCTGTGTTTTGTGTTGGGAGACTAAAATTTCAAGTACTAGGACATCTTTGATTTGGTATTTGAATCATCTAGTTATGTTAAGCTTTTTGTTGTCATCCCACCGTACAGCTCAAATACTATTAGTAATGCAGGGAAATTCTGATATGGAGGTGCCGTAGTGCGGAACTCTTGTTAAACGGTGTCGTTTTGTGTCATTGTTATTAAAATAATAAAAAAAATAGAACCGAGCTGAATTCCTTTGATTCATTAACCGAGCCCCCTTTATCAAAATACTTTTATACAAAGGCTTATAATCCTTATTTCTCTTCAGAACGAAAATACAGCGATGAAAAAACGATGTCGGCGACCACGACGGCTCTGCTTCATCGTCGTCTTCTTCCTTAGGTTGCTGGGTCAGAGGGACCATTGCTGTTAGGTTAAACAACTCCCTTCATTTCCTGCATCTTTCTCCCCTCTACCTTTCAAGTTCCATCTCCTTTTCCCTGCAAATTGCTTGAATGTGAAAGCTTCCATTCAAGATTGTAGCCTTTTAAGCCGATTGAAGCTTTTGACCCTGTCGCCTGCAGCAAAAGTGATCAAAGGGTTATTTTTATTTTTTTTAGGTTGATGCTTGTTCAAAATTTAATGCCTTTATGTTGCATTTGTTAGCTACCCATGCCTCTTTCTCAATCAGGGTTGGTCATAACTACACATTATTCTTATGGTCAAACCTGAAATTTGCTTACAAATTTTTTTTTTCTTTTCTTGCAATACTTGAAATTGGGGATTGACGGAAGTGATGAAGTAGGCAGTTATTTTGCTCTTGCAATTGTTAAATCTTCTACCGAGGTTCGATTTTGTATCTATTATTTCCTTGACTGTTGTTTCAATTAGTTGAAGGGTTAGAAGTACTCTTCTGTTTCTTTTGGTGAGGGGTTAGACATACTCTTCCATAAGTGTTCAATCTTCTATAGATTTTCCAACACATGTTTGTTATATGGTCAAAACTAAAATTTGCTTACACATTTTTCTTGCAGTACTTAAAATTGGGGAATAATGGGTGAATTTATAGACTTGAACAAAGTAATTAGTGTTGAAAGTGATGATGCTGATGATGTCTTTATTGTTGATAAAGATTGTGGGGTAGATAAAGATTGTGATAAAGAGCGTGAAGTGTCTTCGGGTAACTATCTTGCTCGGGTTAAACATGATCTAGAAAGGGCCATGGTAGATAATGAATATGATGCCTACCATATGTATTGTCCACTATGCTCATGCTAAGGGTTTTAGTGTTAGAAAAGGAAAGAATGATTTCTTTGCTGGTACAACACGGTTAAGATCTAAATTGAACTTTTCTTCGAAGGAGCACAAATGTAATTGTAGTAGTTGCAAGGCGTGATACAAAAGAAAATGGAAGAAATTTAATCCTTACTTTGGTGCTAAGTGTTTTATCGGTTCTTCAGTGAATTCTTCTTTATTACTTCACTTTATTAGATGCTCTACTTTGTAGCTATTAATCGCTTGCTTGCTCCTACATGTCCACCTGGAAAAGTATCTCAAGATTCTCAACAATGTTGCCGCATTATGTGTCAGAATATACATTTTAAACGATTGATTTTGGTATAAGATTCAAATGAATGAGTCTTATATTATAAGCAATTTTGCTATTTTGCCTAGGTGTATTACGCAAACTAATGACAACTGATCAATATGGTGGTCTATTATTTATGCTTTCAACCTATTATATTTTTTGTTTTCATGATTAAATTGGAACCAAGTACTTGCATTTTGGTGAAGAGGAAAAAGAAAGTACGATGCAGGAGATGTCTCTGATAGGAATGTCTTCTCACATGATCGTTCATCTCTCGGTTTGGCCGAAGATATTCAAGTATTGAAGGTTTAGCAAAATTGTGATTCATGCTTCAAATGCATTAGTGTATTCGTGAAATTTGATATTTTGGTATTGTATGTGATCATTGCGAATTGAAATCTCATGTATCTATTTTACACTTGTTTTGTAATTGCTTTTTTTTAGTGTTGAAGTTTTTTGTTAGTGTATGTGTATATTCAAGTTGAAGCTTTTTTTAGTGTTGTTTTCTTCAAGACTAACTAATCCCAACAAACCTTTAAAGGTTAAATTGATCCTAACCTCCTAAAGGAGGAACAATGAATTACAACACTTAACCAAGATGATGATAAGAAGAAGGAACACCTATTATGACTACAAAAGAAGAACCTGACTTATCCAATGAAGGAAACATGCATGAACTCAAACAAAAGACCCTAAGTTTCAAGCAATCAAGCTGGTCAAACACCTCGTTTAGTATAAATTTCTTCTTTACTAGCAATGTGAGGAATAACTAGACTTACATTTTTTTTGAAGAATAATGATCACACAGTTCACACTTGAGAAAAATGTTTTTTGATTTAGGACAAACCCACTTAATAATCCAATTAAGATCCTCAATTTTTTTCCAAGCAACGGGTAATTGTAATAGTGAGACCAAAAGGAATACTCAAAAGTCTAACCAATATCTATTTCAATTCACAAACAATGAGATACTAAAATTAAAAGATACATCTATAGACCATAACGAAATTGGCTAACATTACAATGAATTTTTACTACATAACATCGTGTCAAAACAAAAATACAGTGACATTACTACATAACGTAGAATCACAATAAATGTACCCCCTAGTTAAAGTAGCCATTCAGTTGTCACAACAACTAACATACATGATAAGTTGTCACAATTATAAATCACAATAGCTATTTCATTGTCACAAAGATCACAGTGGTACGATGGAGCTCCTTCTAACACTCCTTCAAGTGTTGCAGGCCTGACTTCAACACCATTGGAAGGTGGATCCATTGCTTCAAACTACAGGCAAAGAGTCCCCAAGCTTGCATCTTAAATACGTTAATTTTCCCTACGGTTCAGCTAATGAACACCAATTCGCCTGAAACAATTCACACACACACAAACAAACATAAAACTTCTTGATTTTAACTTTAAAAAAAAAAGGTCGTCAATGGATCTTACGGAAGAAGTGCATGATGAAGCAACAAAAACACAAGGGTCAACTAACAAGCAATCAAGCACGAGCAGCCATAATAGGTGTGTAAGGGCCTAATCGTTTAAAATAAATAACTTGGTCTAATACTGAGTATGTGTGAAGCTTGTACAAGTTGCTTGACACTAATCATGGACTAGGTGACACGAAATCGGGGAAGGAGAGGGGGAGAGGGGGGGTGGGGTGGGGTGGGGGGAGAAGCTGAATAGCTCTTAAGATTTAGATTATTTATATTAAAAAAACGCCTTGAAATGAATTGCTGAATAACATGTGGACCGTCAATCTCACACACCATCAAAAATCACTATTTTGCGTTTTCATTCACTAGAATATAACCTACTACTCGTGTTACCTTCCAGCTCTCAATGCCACCCGTCTTCAAGTTGAACGTTGTCTCCTAAGACTCAGGGTTGGTAACAACAATTTTATTCACCAGAACCTCAGTATATGGTGCTGCATCTAAGTCAAATATCAGATTGGGATCACAAAAATAGTCAAATTATCACAGTACAACAAAATTCAATATTTCAATTCTTCTGCCTCTAAAGCATGCTAGAAGAAATCAGCATTGATATGCCAAGGGGCATATTTTGCATCTAGCACACTACTTCAACTATCCTTAAATTTACCGAATTTTGAAAACATACACATATATCACTATATTAATTTACAGCAAGTAGTGATTCTCAGATTGAAGGACAGTGCAATATACATAATAAAAACAAAACAAAAAGAACAAAAACTCTTTCTTTTTTGTTTGAGGGCTACAAAAACCTTTTCTACGATAACAAATTCTAGCCATGACAATAGGAAAATCTATAGAAGATTGAACACTTATGGAAGAGTATTTCTAACCCCTCACACGAAGAAACAGAAGAGTACTTCTAACCCTTCACCAAAAGAAACAACAGGTAAGGAAACAATAGATACAAAATCGAACCTCGGTAGAAGATTTAACAATCGCAAGAGCAAAATAACTGCCCACTTCATCATTTCCGTCAATCCCTCTCACCCGGCAACCTAAGGAAGAAGACGACGATGAAGCAGAGCCGTCGTGGTCGTCGACATCGTTTTTTCAGCCCTGTATTTTCGTTCTGAAGAGAAGAGAAATAGGGATTATACGCCTTTGTATAAAAGTAGGGGCTTAAGGTTAAAAAAACGGAGAAAATCGTGCACATTTGTGAAAAAAAATGGAGAAAATCGCGGTCAAAAAAACGGAAAAAAATACAGCCAAGAATTTGTTGAAAAAAGGCTATATAGCCAATTCTCCCATAAAAGTATTTTGATAAAGTGGGCTCGGTTAATGAATCAAAGGAATTCAGCTCGGTTCTATTTTTTATTATTATTTTAATAACAATGACGCAAAACGACACCGTTTAACAGAAGTTCCGCACTACGGCACCTCCATATCAGAATTTCCCTAGTAATGCATTGAATTTGTAGAAAGACTATAACCTAAGGAAGAGACATCTAATAGACATTTTTACAATAGGGCACGATTCCCACAGATGCAATGGAACCACACAAAGTTAACATTGGATGAAAGAATGGGTCATTATGAGAACTACTAACCGCCAACCCCCCTCCAAATAATCGTGTTTCCCAAATAATTTTTGCTTGTACTATTTCAAACAATGATAACTTTTTTTTTGATAATTTATTTTTTTTAATAAATTATATGTTTCTAAAATCTATTCAACGAAACCTATCAAATAAGCCCACTATTGAATACAGTACAAACCAAACTTACAAAGGTCTTAAAAGTAGAAGTACAACAAATCTAAGAAAAATAATACAACAAATCTAGTACAACTTTTATAAGGAAATAAACTAAAAACTTCTTCAAGGCATCAATGTCCTCATATACCATTGTACCTATATGAATTCCAAACATTTATCAACATTAGTTAAATTAATAAAAGTAAGATTGGTACAAACCAAGCTATCACCAGGTTGTTCAACCAAATCTGCAATTACGAACCAACCAATTTCGTAACAAAAAGATCTACTTAGAAAAAACTGAACCACAATCCAATTCAATTTGTCTTAAGCTTGTTGGGAAAGCGTATCGTGTGTGGAATGAGTTACGGAGCAAATCCGTAAATCACGGATGTAATTACAGATAATTAGAAAATAAGTAAATCTAATAAAATAAAACTATGACGGTGTAGATCTAATGAAATAAAGCTATTGCAATATAGATCTAACGAAATAAAGCTATTATAGTACAGATCTGACAAAACAAAGGAAAAAGTAAAGTACGATGCATAAATAAATGACAAACCTACGCGAGTAGTTACTATTTCCTTAAGACAAATTGCTCCGGTATGGTGACCACGGTAGTAGCAACTGTCTCCCAAGATACAACGGCCGACTTCTCTTCGACTCAATAGCTAGATCTATATGATAGACTCTTTTTTATGGAAAAGACAAGAGAGAACTGACTTTTTGTGGTGGAAAGACACAAGAGAAAATTCGATGATCTAATTCTAATTCATAAGGATCCTTTATATAGTGGAGAGGATGTGTCAATACTCAATTCTTATTGGCCGGATGAATCACATAATTATAATTTAGTTATACACATCTCTTTGAATGTTATGGATACCTTATAACACAAATGTCTGTCATACATACTTTAAAATGTTTTGTTTATATGTTTTTGTCCGAAATTTAGAAATTAATCGTGTTACCGTATCCATGTGATATTGTGAGACGTGATGTGTCTGTATACGTGCTTTATAGATTTTGATTCTTGTAAAAAATCAAAGAAAAACAATGTTATTAAGTGTAGTAAAAAACTATTAGGGAAACAATAATTCAACAATGCACCGAAAAAATGGAACATTTAACAAAATTCGACTTGTAAAAAATATTAATGAGCCGGGTCCGTATGTGATTTGTTTTTTATTTTTATTTTTATAGAGGGAGTATTATTGGAAAACAGACACAAAAGAAATCAACGGCTGAGATGTTTTGGTTTAAAGTGACGGCGACTTCTCCAATTTAGGGTAACACACTAGAGTGATCCGCAATCCCTATTTAAGCCGTGGCGCCTCTCCTTTTGTTTCCCATTCTCCGTTTAAACACACTCCGACCGTTAAAAATCACTTTTAGGTGGCGGATGAAGCAAGAACTGGTAGCTGCTTGGGCAAAACTAGTTATCGGTTTTGTAGGTGTGTTTTTTGTGTCGGTTTTTTTTTTTTTTTTTTTTGGTTTTTTTGCATTTCTCAATTGAGTTACAAGTTCCATGAATCTGACTTGTTCAGTGATTCCCATCGATTATTTTTTTCCAATCCGACAATCTCTTTATATTACATAAACAAGTGTATTTTCATTTCTCCGGCACCGGGAAAAAAAATTCAAATCTCTGGCACCGGGATGGAAATTTTAAATCTCGGGCGTGTGAAAATTATGGGATTCAAAAAAATTTGGGAATTGGAATTGGAGTCACCGGAAAAATTAGTGTCAGGACTACTGGTATAAATTTTTTTTTCTATTTCTTTTAACATTAATCTGAATTACAAAAACTTTTCTTTAGATACAATGACATAGAATATACTCATCATTGCTTGATATAAAATTTATGATGTGTTTGTGCCCTTGCATCACACAAATTGAAAAGTAATTGATCTGTATGGTTAACTATAGAGATTTAATTTGTAATAACGGCCCACAATTATTATTGCATTCATGCATCTTGCTTTCACAAGATTCATTGCTATATTTGACAATATTGAGTATTTTATTCAACTCTCAATGAATGAAATTGGCACTCATGTCCAAGGACTTGAGGTCTTTTTTTTTTCTTTTCCTTTTTTTTAAGTCCATTTCCTAGAACCTAGATTTTTTGGACATTGAATATTTTTATACAATTGAAATTTGGTTGATTTAGAAATCTCTCACCGTTTATTATGTTTGGCCGAAGGTTAAAATTTTGATCTTGTTTAAGTCACTTTTCTAGTCTTAATTCATTTTATTCTTTTTTTTTTTTTTTTCAGATTTGGAACTGAAAGAAAACAATGGATGGATTCCAAAGGATGATTTGCAAAGAAGATTTTAGTTGTATATGGAGTTTCATCGTATTCAATTCCAAAACGATCGTTGATCATGGCATATCATTTTATGTGGATCTACAACTCCATTCCCAGAAACTAGATTGGTTTTCAGAGGATTGGTTGTTTAGCTGCAAAACACGTGCAAATGGTGGTTCAAAATCTATGATGGACAAAGCTAGAGGATTGCTCAATTAGTTGCAAAAATTGTGCTAATGATGCTACAAAATCTAGGACGGACAAAGAAATAGGATTGATCAATTAATAGTAAACTCGTGCAAATGGTGCTATAAAATATAGGACGGACTAAGTAACCTTTTCTTGTGGCTAAGTTATGGTGTATAAGCCAAGGTTGAGTATAATGGATGATTTGCAAAGAATATTCTATATATATATGATATGCAAAGAATATTCTATATAGTAGAGCAATCGTTGATCTTGACATATCATTTTGTTGTGTATAGGTATTTTTCAATATTTTGTACTAGTTGTTATTTCCTATCAAATCTTTATAGAATTAATGGAAATTAATTTTTACAATTTTTAATGTTTGAAGTCCCTAGTGGTTCATCATTCGTGTTTGACGTTGTGCTTCTTGTTCTCCCACTGGCTAGTTGTATAACAATTTGGTATTTTCTAACTGTAGTCGTCGTTTCTTCTGGACTATGGAAGATGACATTTGGGTTGTATTCTTTGTGTAGGCTTCAAAACATTTAGTTACAACTGTATATTTTATTATCAATATATTTAAATTCAGAAGTTGTTGTAATTGTATAAATACACTAAAGCCACAACAGGTTAATATTGAATGAAATATGTATATTGTTTCTGGATATCTCTATCTTATTGGAATTCTTCTTCTACTAATTAATTAATAGCTTGGTTTATTAAATTGTCATTCTCTATGAATGTTGTATAGTTGTTCAGTTGCCTCGACGAATTGACCTAATAATGATATTTTTCAAACTCCCTATGCAAAGTCCTCAATTCATGTCCAAACCTTGAATTGGCTAAAAAACTTCATTCATTTTCTACGCTATGGAATGGATTGGTTGAATCTTTGGGAGGAAAACTGAGTGTTATATTCAATTGGGCAAGAATTAATGCTATGGCTCATTCTACAACGTTGAAAAAGGAAGGGGAATTATTTTAAATGAATAAAATAATAAGAAAGGATGAAACTGTACACAAAAGGAGAGTGGAAGGGAAACATCCATGGCTAGATCCACTTAACATAAAAGGTGAGAGTGGAAGGGAAGCTTCACGGCCAGATCCACGTTTTAAGAAGTGCTCCATTGAGCTATTGTGACCATTTTCAAAATAAATAAAGTGGTAGATATCAGACATATAATAACTCTTCAGTCACAATGTTTTTTCGGGGCGAGCCTTCATTCCACACAAATTTTATGTGAAAAAGCAAAAATCCCATAAAAGTGTTATACAAGAAAACAACTCCCCTACAAATTCAAATTGAACATTTTCTATGGGTGGGCATCCATCCCCCACAAATTAAACAATCTAAGGAAAAGTATTTTTCCCATACAAAATTTCTACGGAATGAACTCTTGCCCCGCACAAAAAATATGAGTTTGAATCTTAGCAGGGAGGGTTGTTTTCCGATGAAATTTTTCATGGAAACAATTTTTACCATATAAACATACTGCGGATAACCTGATTTACAAAAGTAAAATTCCACAAAACCTAAAAACATGTCAAAAGGCTGACATATATGATTTTCAAATTTTTCCTGTCGTTTCACTAAAAAAATTAGGGAATTAGGGAGAAGCACAAAAATATTTTATAAATTGGAGAATATGACACCTTTTAATTTTTTTTGCATAAATGTAATTAAAAAAGGGGGGCCGGAAGCCTCCTAAAAAATGAAAAAAAACCTAACACAACACTTTCTCTCACATCAATCATTTTTATATAAACATTATATATTTCAATTTAAAACTCAAATTTGAATATTCTTTCTCCAAATTTATTATTTTTTACCTTCTTTATTTTGAGACCACATCCACCATATTCCGACGTAATTTCCGAAAAATCCAGTATCTAAATTCACTATTATTCAAATTTCACAGTTTTTCGAGATTCACTGGTCAGATTCACTGAGTGATTTTCGACAAAGATTCTCACGAAAAACGATGTACTTATATTGAACCAAGTCTCAAAACGAAAAACATGAAAAAATTATTTAGAAAAAACTCGATGAAATATTAATCATGTTTGAAGATCTAATCGAAATATACGAGTGTTTGAAAATGAAGTTGAAAAGAGTAAAAATAAAAAAAAATAAAAAACATAAAAATGAAAAAAACAACAGCGCGTGTTTTTGTTTATATTTTTATTATCCTTTAGGCTATAAGTATTATAGAAGATTCCAGCATATCTATAGAGAAGCAAATGCTCTTGCAGATTATCTTGCTAAAGTTGTCAACTCTACCCAAAATTCTGGAATCATGGATGGTACACAACTTGATGCTGACCTTGGACTGCTTGTCAAAAGGGATATTCTACAGATCCCAATTATCAGAACTAAAGTCAAATGAGTACATGCAGCTGGACTCTTTTGGAAGCACCCTTCATTGTTATGAAGGGTGCAAGCAGGTGGTCTACTCACATTTACTCTAGTTATCCCTTCTGGTTCTTAAAATACATGATGCTGCTACTTTGTGGAGCTATTATTTATTGTAGGCTTAGAGGTCCAACCTGTGAGAGAACTGAGCCCCTGGAGCAAGGCAAAACAACCCTGAAAGCACCTTTCACTGAGTTGAGGGGTGCAAACATGTTTTCACTCTCTATCTTGCTACTTTGGCTCAATATTCTGGATATATATATATATATATATATATATATACTGTTTGTACCTCTTTGTAGGTGCCTAAACTGGATCCTAAACTGCCCTAGAAGAATCTGGATCATTGCTTGGTGGATTCTACAGCTGGAAATATACTTACACAGACATACATTCCTTTGTATTAACTTGGTTTTGATATATTGTATTAATTACTTTAGGTTTATTTTCCAATACATTGGGGATCACACTCTTTCCTTAGCACCCGGATTTTCCCACACGGGTTTTTCCGGACTAAGGTTTTAAGGAGGTGATGAACATGTATTGATGACGCAATTTTCTTTTGGTGGAATAGGTCAGGGGTTGGCCATGTAAAACTTCAGTTTTCTTTTAATAAAATTTCTGAGTTTTACAAAAAAAAAGTATTATAGCAGATGTCCTTCTTTTTAAAAAAAATTTGGATGTCTGTTGTTTAAAAGATTTCTAAATATGTCATTTTTTCTAATTCTCTAAAGAAAAAGAAATATTCATGATTCAATATGTGTATAACGATGGAACAATATAGAGTGCATGGAAGCCACGTGTATATTTAAAATTTTTTTTTGAGGGGAGATATTCATAAATTTTGGGTATACATATATCCTGATAACAAACACCACTCTGGTCTAACTAGGTCATAGCTCAACCGCTTCTCTCTAAAATGACTCTAAAAAGACTAATAATTTGCAGCAGGTGCTTCTTCCTTAGCAGGTGGTTCTTACTTAGTGCAACATGTGATTCTTCCTCAATGCAAATCAAGTGCTTTGGTTTGCTCACAACATTGATATAGCTTGCAGGTGTGTTAAAATAGCCGTTTTTTTTATTTCAAAGAAAAATCATCGTAATCAGAGTAACTACACGAATCATTGTGCGCTCACCACTACAGATAGATGATCCACACTCATGACTCATGATGAAAATTAAGTTCAGACATTTGTTTTTTTTTTAAAAATCACATGAATATACATTACATAATTTACATTAACCTTGTTTTTGTTTTTAGATACAATGACTTAGAACATACTCGACAGTGCTTTTTAATAAAACTATTTGCTTGCCCTTGCGGCATAGTTCACAATATTTCAAATAAGCAAAGAGTTGCATGTTTTTTGGTTTACGTTTTGATATTTATGTCCCAAAATCTTTTTCTACACTCGGTGCTCTCTTCAATTGGCTACATTCATTGTTCTCTTTGAAATCCCGATATGTTAACTTGAAAAGTTTAGTCGAATTTTCTATTTGAATTGAATAAAATTATTTTTCAAGTTTGCGTAATAACTGTCTATGGATGATAGATTCCTCAACCGTTTTCTAAATTGTTTCTATATGTTACCATGCACAAGCATTCTATTCTAGATTATGTGAACTTTCTAGAGTTCATTTCCATTTTAGAAAGTTTGTTACCTAGAAAGGTATGTCTGTATCATTTTTCATTGTAAATTCTAGAAGGAATGCTAGAAAGGAAGTCGACTTGCTAGAACGTAAAACTTCTAGACATTGAATAACAATTTAAGGAGTAGGTCCGCCCATGGTCTTGCTGAAGGTTAAAAGTTTTTTTCCATCATCTAGTTTCTGGAAAAACTTAGATGCCCCAGTTTAGTGCACTTTTTCAGTCTTGTTAATTTCATGCTTGCTTTTGCAGATTGTGTAACTCAGGAGAACAAATATATGCAAATACTAATACTTAAGGAAATAAATTGAGATGATTTATATAGTAGATTTTGGCTATATACCGAGTTTGCACATACTATTTTCAATTGCAAATCGATCGTCGGTCATGATGTATCATATTGTATGGATCTAGATAGATGTTTTTCATTGTTTTCCCTTTTATATGTTGAATCAGTTATTATTTCCTCTCAGATACCTATAGAAATGGATGTAGGTTTTTGTAATTTTTTATCTTAGAAATTATTAACCCCTCATCTCTATTAAGGCTTGTGTTAAAAAAATCATCACAGTTGCTGCAAATTTTGAGATCCAATAATACTTATTTCCTTTAAATTGCTTCAAAAGATGGAACCCGGAAAATGATGGTTGACCTATGTTAATGTGCACTGTCGAGAATAATATTGAGTCTAGTTAAATATTATTATTTGTATTTATTATTTATGTCTTGTTGGCCAAGTCGGCTTGAGTCTATATATTTGTATCTACTCTATTCGGTTAAATCAATTACCATAAGTTTTGAATTATGTTATGGAATCGGAGCGTCTCGATTTTCTCTCTCTGTTATGTCAATTCCTTCCTAAACACACAACTTTATTTTCCCAAAATAAATAAATAAATAAATAATATACAAACAGCTGCCGCCTGCTCTTCTCCGACGGAGCATCCTCCCTCCTCACTAATTCTTTCTCCAATTCTCTGCAATTATTTCCTTAAATTTCGGTTCTGATTTTCCGGCGTCCTTCCTTCCGGGCACTCTACAAGCCGTGTGATAATCCGACAGCAACTCCTTCTTCTCCGGCTGCTCTCTTCATTCTAGTTGCTCCGTTTCCGCCCCTATTCCATCCTCTCAGGTAATTCTCCTCCGCTTTTCATCCTTCTTCTCCGACTGTCTGCTTCCTTTTGACGTTGATTGAGGTTTTATCCGTTGTTTTTATTTTAAGAAAGCAACAAACCGAAAACAAAAAAACAAAAAAACAAGAAAACAAAAAAAAAATACAAACAAATGCAGAGGGCTAGGTAATATATCCGTTATTTTATTGCGTCACTTGTTTATTGCTCCGAACCAACCACAATTCTTTATTATTCTATTTCCCATTTGCAAAAAAATCAAAAGTTAAAAAAAAAAAAAAAAAAAAAAAAAAAAAGGTAGACCGACGAAACAGTCATAACTTCTGTCCTTCCCCGCCCAATGGTCATGGTTCGGATTTTTCACGAGGGTGGGGTAGAGGCTGTGATCGCGGTCGACCTACCCATTAACCAAGACCTTATGTCGGCAAGTGCCACATTTGTGCCGCCACCGGCCACACCGCACCTGCTTGCTCCTTCCGATATCAACAATGTCCCTTTCCCCACACATATGCGGCGCCAACTATCCCGGCTTTAAATGGAAAGCAGATACCGGGGCTACTCATCATATCACACATGACCCTCAAAATCTCAACCTATCTTATGCGCCTTATGCTGGACCCGACAAAGTGCATGTAGGCGATGGTACAGATTTACCGCTCTTCTTCTGTTACTTCCCCTTCCTAGTCCTTTTATTTATCTGATATACCCGAACCGGATTGGGGTCCTGTTCATCTAGATTGAGCCTACTATCATGGCCCAATAAACAGATCTTGGGCCTCTATCCATTTAGTCCGCATCCGCTGTTCGTGAGACGTGTCCAGTCCGCTAGCTGTAAGTCGGATCCTGTTCGCTAGTTATAAACCGAACCCCTCCACTCAGTGTGATTTCTACCCATATGGTCAAGCTGACATCAAGACAAGGCAAATATGAGTCCGACCTACAAACGAGTCTGCTGCCCGTCATACTTATCCAGACAGCTGGTTGGTCCACTTGTATTTATTTGTATGATTATCTCTAATTATATCTATTTAATTGTCTTGTCATGAACGGTAGGCCGACTTTGTCCAACCGACTTAGTCCTAGCCTATATATATGGGATCACAATGTAATAGAAAGCATCCAAGAACTAATACACAAAGGTACTCTGTCAATTTGTCGAATCACTTGTGTTTACTCTCATAAGCTATAATCCGACAGCCTTCTTCTTGTTCACCACCGTATTCTCTCTGGAGAAATCACACATATATAGCCTCATATATCCTCGAAATACTTCAGTTACCGCAAATATGGTATTCACCGCAATATCAGTTGGCTCTGTTACCCGGAAAATCATCATCATTCAGCTTCTTAAGATCATCTGCTCCACTGCAAAGACGATCTCACGGCGTCGCCGGCGAAAGGAATCAGTTTATCTTGACGGAACGTCTTCAAAGTCACGTGCAAACTCACACACGAGTCCCACTTTAATACCCAGGTTGGTAAATACGCTCTTAGTCAATTCAAATATTAAATTAATAAGGAATTTGGTTACTTGACTGTAAATCACCCCTCTTGCCTATTGACATTTTTGAGCTAGAAAAATATCCAGCCACTAGACAAAATATCCCAACAAAATATCCTACCAAAATATCTGCAAAATACCTTGATCAGCATGGCTGTCGGGAAAAACATTATACCTGCTACACCGACTAAAGCGGGCAATTAGGGCCCTCCACGTGGAGCGGACATGTCGCGTGGAGAGGCGAGTAGGAGAGTAATGTCCACTGGGGATGATGCCGGGTAAGATATCATGCCCGATATGCGGGCCTACATAATGGAAAGGACCCGAGTCCGTCAGATACATGAAGAGGCGGTAAGAAAGAGCCGCAGGAAGAATGTTGGTGGGACTTCTCGTCCAAATGACGAACAGGAAGCTGCCCTGGCAGGAGGAACACCTCTACATCGGAGTTCATACACTATAGCTCTATAATCACATATAGATTATGTAGAGGAGATGTGTGTGGGTAACATGCTACTTATTGCGGAGGGTCTGCATCCCCAACCCATCCGCAAGTTTATCTCCCCTCTGCCCGCACCAACAGAGGTACAACCTCCTCAAAACCCGCAAAAAACAAACCAACCTCACCAGACAGAAAGGGAAAAAAGCAGCCATGCCACCTCATTACCTTAAGGGGGAAGGAAATCAGCTTTAGTCTGTCTACGGCCCGTGGTCGACGATCGCGGTGCAGCCCCAGGACGACCTAAAAATCCCCGACAAGTCCATACCCGCATAGAGGGGCAAGGAGAGTCACAGGCCGAGGAAAGTTACACCCCGCTCCCACCTATCCCAGAAAATCGGGATGAGATGGGTATAATGAGCAAAAAGATAGATGAGTTGCAGAAGGGAACTACGGGGAACGAAAGTAAATCCGACTTGGGGTACCAGTGTCCTCCACCCCAACATCTTGAAAGCGGCTCTGAGAGGGGGCACTCACTACCCGAATTTCACCAACTATCATGGAGCAACGTATCCTATAGATTGTCTTTCAGCCTTCCAAAGTAGGATCAGTTTGTGCACGCCTAGCAGTGAGGCGTGGTGTATAGCTTTCGTGGGGTTGATGCAAGAAAGAGCGACGTCCTGGGTCCGCGGTCTTACTCCGGGTTCAATTTTATCTTGGGACGATCTGATCAACAAATTCATATCAGAGTTCAAGTCAGTGGAAGGGCCAAAAAAGTCACATCTCGACCTGCATGAAGTACGACAGGGGGGAAATGAGGGTACCCGCAGCTACTACGAACGGTTTTACAAATTGTATGAATTAACAAGGGGTTTAGCGGACAGCGTGGTGATTAGCAGTTTTGAAACAGGGCTGAATCCCGGTTATCTGAAATCTTACTTCACTCTAACTCCTCCCTCGAACTTACAAGAGATGTTGACTTCAACAAGAAAGTATATTGCAACTGCAGGAAACGAATGAGCGTCTTCGTCCAACAAGGGCAAACAGATGACTGAGCGTAGTCCACCCCGAGATAGCCGTAGAAATCGCGAAATGGAAGTTAAAAAGCCCGTGTGGTTTAAGGAAGAACACTTCACACCTCTCATAATCTCATGCACTCAGATGCTTAATGAAGTAAGGGACGAGATCCCCGAGCCTTACCCTATGGTTCCGGATGCACGCCGCGACACTACCAAGTATTGGGATATCACAGAGACAAGGGTCAAACCACAGATGAATGCATACAATTCAAGCGAGCAATCGGAAAGCTGCTCGCTCGCGGTAACCACAATCAGTACAAGAGAGATGCTGGGAGGGCGGACAGAAAGAATCAACAAGCCCGCCAGTACGATAGGCATATTCGAATGATCACCGCAACTCCTCCCAACAACAATCAAATCAAAAACCGCATCGCCTCGATAAACAAACATTTAGAGAAGCCAACTGCCCTACGTGGGAACCAACAACCTCTTGCTTTTACCCGAAGCGAGCTGGTAACTTCCGTGAATGTATAGGACATGTGTCTTTGGGTTTCTGTGGTCGTCAATAGGGCATGCGTCAATCGGGTAATGATCGACAATGGAGCATGTCAGGACATTTTTTTATTACAACTGCTTCAAAGAGTTGGGTTTCAGCAATTCCAATTTGAGGCAGCATAATGGCACCCTTGAGGGCTTCACCAATCACACAATACAAGTCAAGGGGGGCATTGATCTGGACGTACAGTTGGGCGATTACGCACCGTTCCGAACAGAAAAGGTAACATTTCTTGTGGTGGATCTCTAGTCGAATTACAACATGATCATCGGGACACCAGCGTTAAAGCAGTTTCAAATGGTCACTTCTATCCCACATCAGCAGGCAAAGTTTTACGTCGGGGACAAGATCGGAACGTCGATCAGTGAACCCACGACCGTCCTCACTTACATACATGAAATGAGGACGGGGAACAATAGAGCCCACATCGAGAAACCCGATGACATGGAGAACATCAACATGATCAGATGTTGGGGAATCTTCGTCGGCCAAAGTGGAATGTGAGAATTCGCAAGTCAGGCATGAGCCCGACTTCACAACGGAAGATGAGTTGATTGAGGTAATCATTAATGACGAATATCCCAACCAGAAGGTCAAGATAAGGGCTCGACAGAGTCCCTCTAAGAAAGAAAGTCTGATTATATTACTCATGAAGAACCTAGGAGCATTTGCCTGGGTAGTAACAGACATGAGAGGGGTTGAGTGCGACGTCGCCCTCCACCATCTCAACGTTGACTCTACTTTTAAACCAATACAGCAGCGAGCACGACAATTCCCAACGGAAAAAGAGGCCGCGGTTAAATTAGATGTCGGAAAGCATCTTCAATCGGGAATAATAAAGGAGCTAGCATATCCCACATGGTTAGCAAATTCGGTGATGGTGAAAAAACACAACAGCATGTGGAGAATGTGCGACGACTTCACGGACATCAATAAGGCCTTTCCGAAAGATCCTTACCAACTTCCAAGGATTGATCAGTTAGTCGACTCTATTGGCGGGTTCAAAACTCCGAGCTTTTTGGACGCATATTCGGGTTATCATCTGGTTGGATGGCTGAGTCCGACAAAGAGAAAATGGCTTTCAGAGCTGCTGGGGGCCTATACTACTATGAGATGATGCCATTCTGGCTGAAAAATGCGGGCTCGACTTATCATAGGATATTCAACAAAGTTTTCAGCTCACAGATTAGAAGAAACATGGAAGCTTACATAGATGATATGGTCGTCAAGTCTAAAGGTGACGGTCATGCCGTCGATCTCCAGGAAACCTTCAACAATGTCCACAAGCACTCAATGAAACTCAATCCGGTCAAATGTATATTTGGTGTCCAGGCAGGCAAGTTTCTCGGGTTTATGGTTAGTAGTCGCGGCATCGAGGCTAATCTAGAAAAAATACAGGCTTTGCTCTACATGCAAGAACCCATGACCATCAAAGAATTTCAGAGGCTCAATGGCAGAATTATCGCGTTGGGTCGCTTCATCTCCAAATCAGTAGAAAAATGTCTCCCTTTCGTCAAAATACTCAAGGGTGACAAGGCCTTTACATGGAATGTAGAGTGCTCGCAGGGGTTTCTAGCTTTGAAGGAGTATCTAGGAAAGCCACCTCTTTTTGTTAGCCCCGTAGAAGGAGCTGTCTTGTTTTTATAT
Source organism: Gentiana straminea (assembly GCA_036785695.1). NCBI lineage: Eukaryota > Viridiplantae > Streptophyta > Magnoliopsida > Gentianales > Gentianaceae > Gentiana > Gentiana straminea. The sequence continues at coordinate 2,143,622 of JAVUPR010000224.1, read as the reverse complement.
TTGGCAGCCTCAGACCGGGCTGTTGCCGCCGTTCTTGTCAAGGAGGCCGGAACCCTCCAAAATCCCATTTATTATGTAAGCAAGGCTTTCAGTCCGGTGGAGAGTCAGTATTTTAATGCTGAAAAATTAGCCTACTCGCTTGTTATAGCTGCCTGTAAACTCAGGGGCTACTTTACTTTGCATACTATAATTGTCTTAACGGATAGTCCAATGCGCCAAATATTGTATAGGCCCAATCTTTCAGGTCGTCTGCTCCGATGGGCTATCGAAATCATTGAGTTTGATATTCGGTATCAACCCAGGAAAGCTATCAAAGCTCAGGCATTGCCAAATTTTATTGTTGAGACAAGTTTCAGCTCACCACAACCGAGTTCACCTGTATCACTTGGGCCTGCTGCGGCCCCGAGAAAACCCGATCAGTGCTGGCAACTATTTGTTGACGGGGAGTCAAGTCAAAATGGTTGTGGGGCTGGTGTTAATTTAATGGAGCCCGGTACTATAGAGGAAATCGAAAAAGCTCTGAGGTTCGAGTTCCCGGCCATGAATAATCAAGCCGAGTATGAAGCAGTTATAGCTGGACTTAAGCTTGCAAATGAGCTAAAAGTGGAAAATGTTGAAGTCTACTGTGACTCTCAACTCATCGTCAACCAAATCTCAGGGGACTATGGCACGCGTTGCGGCATCCTCGAAAAATACGGTGAAATTGTTCAACGATTGAGAGCCGACATCAACTATTTTGAGTTCATTAGGGTTCGAAGAGAGGATAACGAGCGAGCAAATTATCTCTCTAAGCTATCTCTTGAAGAAGAAATTACGGATACTTCAATAATGATAGAGTATCTTAAGGTACCTGCCGTCGAAATAACAGAAATTATGGAGATCGATGTACCAACGCCGACTCCGTGTTGGATTGATGAAATTCAAACTTACATAGAATCGGGTACTTTGCCTGCTAAGGCGGATAAATCTCGTGCACTTAGAAAGAGAGCGGCCAGGTACATCATACATGACGGAACACTCTATAGAAGGTCCACCACAAAACCATTATTACGATGTGTCCGAGAGGAGGAAAGCAAGAAAGTACTCATGAAGCTTCATCAAGGAGTATGTGGGGGCCACTGATGAGAGTCAAATTGGCTATCATTTTCTATGTAATTATACCCCGTTTATACCTCGTTTTATATGTTTTCTGAGACATTTGGTTGTATTTTGATGTATTTACACCTTGGGTATCATTTCGGGACCTAGGACGTAAAGTCGGGATTCTCGGTCTTTTTCGGTGTAATTTACTATACTCTCGGTCACCCTAGTGTCCCGTAGGGATTATGTGTGGTATTTGTTGTGATTTTGTACAGGACTTAGGTGTTAGAGATGTTCGGAAGGTGAGATACGAGGATTGGAACGTGTGCCCGAAGCTTAAACGTTCAAACGGATCAAAACGCGGTGGTACAACAACCATACCTTCCATTGATCTGCATTTTGATCCACCTTGGAGGCATTTTATGGGCTCGACATCTTCATGAAAGTTGTATAAAATTTCATTATCTTTCCAACGGATTTTGAATCACTCTATTTGGAGGTCTACACACAACGTTACGGCTGATTTACTGGAGGTGTATCAGCCAGGCGCGCGCCTGAGAAATGCTAGGCGCACGCCTACGGGGGAAAAATCTGCCAAAGTTTCGGTCCGTGTTTTCAGCATCCTAGGCGTGCGCCTACACTTTCCTAGGCGCACGCCTAGCATCCAGAACATATAAAACACTATAAATACCCCCATTTTGGATCTAGATCACAACTTTCTCTTCCCCAACTCGTTTTTCCTCAATTTTTCTGCGTTTTTCTTAGCTTAGATCAATTTTGTACATAGTTTAGCTTAGATTAGTTGTAGATTGTTGTAATACGGAGGATCTCGAAGATAGCTTGACGCGTTATTGACGGGTTTTCGTTCGGTGGATCGATTTTCTACGACATAATATATTTGGTAATTCGTTTTCCTTTCTTGTTCTTGCTTTCAATCTTTGTTTTTGTTATATTTATTGTTGATTTCTTGTTGTTTTTGTTGTTAGAATGAGTAGCTAATAGCCCGATAGTTGAGTTATGTGATAGTCTATGAAATTGAATCCTTAGCTCGTTGATTGAAGTGTTTTGATGTTATGATTGTTAGATTCTCGGTGTTGTTATCGTTCTAGAACTTATTCGTAAATGACTTTTATTGAACTCGCGACTCGATAATCGTATTTCACGTGTCTTCTTTACATATGTATTTTGCGAGAGGATACGGGAAAAGGGGTTCTAGGATCAACGTGTAAAACCGGCGAGTTGTTCGGACTCGGTTTCGTTGTGAGGTTTGTATCGACTTGTCGAGCGTCTCATAGAGCGTAGACCGTGTTGAGTCGGTTAAATCTGGTCAGTGGACTATTGAATTCGACATAGGAAACTAGGTTGTTGAAATTGGCACTTAGTTTCGGAAATAGGAGACGACATCCTTTAACAATGTCAAGAACATTAGAGTTTATCGAAATCACTTCTGGTTACGAGTTAGGGTTAGATAGTAGTAGATTGGATCATAGCTCGGCTATCTCTTTTATATAGTTTTAAACTCTTTTATTTTGTGTATATTTAGTTTGTAGAACCGGTGATCTGACAAGTCACCACGTTCAATTATTGTGTTGACCTGAACTAGGGACGAGAACGACTTTGGTACTCGACCAGATTCCCTGTGGGATACGACCTTGACTCACCAATTCTAGGCTACAGTTGACCCGGTACACTGCCGGTGAGATTGGACACTTAGAAAAGGCCGATCAAGATTTCTGGCGCCGTTGCCGGGGAATCGGGTTGATATCTTGTAAGTTAGTTAAGTTCTTAGGATTAGGTCGTTTTTCTTATTTTTTTTATTTATGTATAGTTTGTTTTATTTTGTTGTTGTTGAAGTGTCACACCATTTACTTCGGTAGTGGTAGTGACAAGTTACCGTGATTGTGTTCGTGTTGTTTCCCTGTTTGCAGATAATGAATCCATACTACAATTACGGCTCCTATCCTTACCCATTCGGATATTACAATTACGGTGCTATGGTTTACCAAACACAACCATTTTATCGAGTTCAACCCATACGCCGCATCTTATGGAAATGAGTGGGATAATGCCCCGAGTTACTTTGATCAACAACTCGATACTTCTCCACCTCCGGAATCGAGACCTCAACGGAGCAACGGATGGCACTTGAGCAAGCGTTGAAGAGTTGAGTAAAGTGGTCCAAGAGCACCATAATGAGCTTCGAGATGGCCGGTACCGCAATGCAAACGGCCATACGAAACTTGGAGCTTAAAGTGCAACTACTTGTTTGAGGAGTTTGAGAGGAGAGAGCAAGAAAGTATGATTGAAATCACCCCGGAGGAACACTACGAGGATGGTATGACTCTTGTATCTATTGAGTCACTGTTCCGTCTTCATTTAGCCCTATTGTTATATCTTCGGGGGTGCACCCTATTGAGTTTGTTGTTGATGTTGAGCCTATTTGTTCATACTTGGTGCTAGAGTCATTGTTAGTTGGGATATGTTTTAGTTCGGGGAAAGTGAATTCGTTGTTACGTACAACGGATTCATCGAACCATTCATGGGGGTGGGGATTGAGCCCCGTATTTCTTTTGTTTCATTTTCGGGGGTGCTCAATTCCTATGATTTTGGTAGGGAGAAGCAACGGTTTGCTCTCCTTTGGTATAGCTATCCTTGACATAGTTGGGGGTAGAAAGTCGAGCTGAGGACTTCAAACTCAGAATGTGTTTTTATTGCTTTTTCTTTCCCCTCGTGTTTCACCGTGTTTCTTTAGTGTGTATTCGGGTAAATTTTGTTGTGATATAACCCGAAAGTAGTGTGTATTATTGGGGGTTAGTGTGGTGTTTTTAGTTTTTGATGAATCATGGTGATCCGTCTATTTTTCATTTTTGATATCTCTATACCTGTGTGTCTCGTATAGTTGTTGTTTCTGTTTATATTAGCACAGGTACCCTGGGAGGACTTTCTACGGATGCCACGTGATCGTACTCGCACCATTTTCCGGTTGTAAGCTAACTTTTCTACCCTTATCCTTCGTGTTTCGTTTTAAAGTAGGGGGTGGTTAGTTTAGCTTAAATGTCCCGTATTCTTGTCGAACGAGTTATACTTAGCGATTGTTATCCCTTTAGTTTAATGAGTCAGATTCTGAGAATTTTGATGGCTTTGACATTGATTTTGATACATTGAGCCTATAGTATTGCTTTGATTAAACATCTAGTTATTGTATAGATGCATTTCATTTGAGTTGGGATCTTGTATTGAGAATGGAATAGTTCTATCACGTTAGCTTCGACTTCATGAATCACCTTGACTAGTGAACGATTATGGTAGCTATTAATGACCCGGTTACCTAGAACTTATATTAGTAACTTCGAGGCGAAATAGAAAGGTCGGTCTTGGTTAGGTATGGGATGACGGTTATGGCATTTCTTTGACCCGATCAGAGCCAAATTCCATCCCTTATATGTATATCCTCAGTTCCCCCTCTAAGCCTTTGTAGGGTGGTTAGACCGCCACCCGAACTAACCTTTTGTGCTACTAACTCATAATTACCAATGCCCTTAGCTTTTATTACGGTCTACATTTCCTTGACCACCTTTCAAGATTGAGCTTATTGTTTTCACATTTTCTGATATGGTGTGGGGTGATTATGAAACGTATCTCTCGAGTGGTGTTGGTAAAAAATGAGTATATCCCGGAGGAGGTGGAATATTATGGCTTTTCGGCCTTTGATCGTTTTTGTGGTTTTGAAAAAAAAAATGAGAAAAGAAAACAGAAAAAGAAAAAAAAAGTTGTATATATTTATATAAGAGTTCTTGGAATGCCAATTTTTGGGGTTTGATTTTTGTTGTGTTGATGTTGGTGAAGGGGTACTTCTTCTAATCTAGTACGGAGAATGAGATGTTGTTGTGTTCTGAAGTGGTTTGTTCCTGGTTGACGAGCTTAGGTATGAACTAGACTTGGATACGACGTATGTCTCCAGCTTGTGGAATGATGTGGAGAGGTGGAAGGTTGGATGAATTATAGGTTGAAATTCGTTTGATGGTTTGTACTATTCGAACGAGCATCCTTATGAGGAGTTGAGTCTTCCGTTGCTACGAAGGGAAGAGCTTCGGTTTTAGTGTTTGATGTTTGATTAAGCTCACTTGCACTTTCTACCGGTCATTGGTGATAAATGTTGAAGAAGCTTTGCACACACACACATTCTTTTCTCAATACAAGGTAGAACTTAAATCTTATGCATTTATATCAATTACTTGTGTTTTACCATTACAATTCTTATAGACTAGATGTATGATTGCAATGTTGACTCCATCTTTATTTTTGACTCGCTCATTTTTGCTCGAGGGCGAGCAAAAGCTAAGTAGGGGGTAGTTGATGAGAGTCAAATTGGCTATCATTTTCTATGTAATTATACCCCGTTTATACCTCGTTTTATATGTTTTCGAGACATTTGGTTGTATTTTGATGTATTTACACCTTGGTTATCATTTCGGGACCTAGGACGTAAAGTCTCGGGATTCTCGGTCTTTTTCGGTGTAATTTACTATACTCTCGGTCACCCTAGTGTCCTGTAGGGATTATGTGTGGTATTTGTTGTGATTTTGTACAGGACTTAGGTGTTAGAGATGTTCGGAAGGTGAGATACGAGGATTGGAACGTGTGCCCGAAGCTTAAACGTTCAAACGGATCAAAACGCGGTGGTACAACAACCATACCTTCCATTGATCTGCATTTTGATCCACCTTGGAGGCATTTTATGGGCTGGACATCTTCATGAAAGTTGTAGAAAATTTCATTAGATTTCCAACGGATTTTGAATCACTCTATTTGGAGGTCTACACACAACGTTACGGCTGATTTACTGGAGGTGTATCAGCCAGGCGCGCGCCTGAGAAATGCTAGGCGCACGCCTACGGGGGAAAAATCTGCCAAAGTTTCAGTCCGTGTTTTCAGCATCCTAGGCGTGCGCCTACACTTTCCTAGGCGCACGCCTAGCATCCAGAACATATAAAACACTATAAATACCCTCATTTTGGATCTAGATCACAACTTTCTCTTCCCCAACTCGTTTTTCCTCAGTTTTTCTGCGTTTTTCTTAGCTTAGATCAATTTTGTACATAGTTTAGCTTAGATTAGTTGTAGATTGTTGTAATACGGAGGATCTCGAAGATAGCTTGACGCGTTATTGACGGGTTTTCGTTCGGTGGATCGATTTTCTACGACATAATATATTTGGTAATTCGTTTTCCTTTCTTGTTCTTGCTTTCAATCTTTGTTTTTGTTATATTTATTGTTGATTTCTTGTTGTTTTTGTTGTTAGAATGAGTAGCTAATAGCCCGATAGTTGAGTTATGTGATAGTCTATGAAATTGAATCCTTAGCTCGTTGATTGAAGTGTTTTGATGTTATGATTGTTAGATTCTCGGTGTTGTTATCGTTCTAGAACTTATTCGTAAATGACTTTTATTGAACTCGCGACTCGATAATTGTATTTCACGTGTCTTCTTTACATATGTATTTTGCGAGAGGATACGGGAAAAGGGGTTCTAGGATCACTGTGTAAAACCGACTGAGTTGTTCAGACTCGGTTTCGTTGTGAGGTTTGTATCGACTTGTCGAGCGTCTCATAGAGCGTAGACCGTGTTGAGTCAGTTAAATCTGGTCAGTGGACTGTTGAATTCGACATAGGAAACTAGGTTGTTGAAATTGGCGCTTAGTTTCGGAAATAGGAGACGACATCCTTTAACAATGTCAAGAACATTAGAGTTTATCGAAATCACTTCTGGTTACGAGTTAGGGTTAGATAGTAGTAGATTGGATCATAGCTCGGCTATCTCTTTTATATAGTTTTAAACTCTTTTATTTTCTGTATATTTAGTTTGTAGAACCGGTGATCTGACAAGTCACCACGTTCAATTATTGTGTTGACCTGAACTAGGGACGAGAACGACTTTGGTACTCGACCAGATTCCCTGTGGGATACGACCTTGACTCACCAATTCTAGGCTACAGTTGACCCGGTACACTGCCGGTGAGATTGGACACTTAGAAAAGGCCGATCAAGATTTCTGGCGCCGTTGCCGGGGAATCGGGTTGATATCTTGTAAGTTAGTTAAGTTCTTAGGATTAGGTCGTTTTTCTTATTTTTTTTATTTATGTATAGTTTGTTTTATTTTGTTGTTGTTGAAGTGTCACACCATTTACTTCGACATGTGGGGACTCGACCTCATCGGACCGTTCCCTCCTAGAAGGGGCGGGTGCAAAGTTATCATAGTAGTTGTGGATTATTTCACAAAGTGGATCGAGGCCAAGCCTATGGTCAAAATAGGCACAAAAGACGCTGGTTATTTCCTACACGACCAGATATGGTCTAGTTTTGGCATCCTACGGGCAATGGTGTCAGACCACGGACCACAGTTCAGAAAAGAGTTCTCAAGTTTTTGTGAAGAATATAACGTCAAACACTGGCAGTCATCCGTGGCTTATCCCCAGGGTAATGTCCAAGCTGAGGCCGGAAACAAACAGATAATTAAGATGCTCAAAAAGAGCGTGAGTGAGAAGGCTAAAGAAGGCAGTTGGGCCGATGAGTTGCCCATCATATTATGGGCGCTTCGCACTACAATCAAAACACCCACATGAGAAACACCTTTCGCTCTCACTTACGGGTCGGAGGCCATGACTCCTATTGAAATGGCTCTACCAAGTATCAGGGTCGCCCTACACGACCCAACGGACAATATGCTAAACAGACAAATAGACCTAGATCTAGCGGAGGAGAAGAGAATAGCAACATACCATCGGCTGGTGAACTACAAACAGATCGCTAAGCTATAGTACGACAAGCGTATCCGTGACCATTCATTTAAGGTCGGGGACTTCGTTCTTTGAAACAGAAAGGCCACTGGTATGGATCCTGACAAAGGCAAGCATACGGCGAACTGGGAGGGCCCCTATCAGGTCGCCAGGGAAATCAAAAAAGGGACTTACATCATCAAAAATCAACAGGGTTTCGAGCTCAATAGGCCATGGCATGTGGACAACCTCAAAAGGTACTACATGTAATAATCGGTTAGGGTTATGGCTATCCTCTCGTTTACAACGTTAGTGGTTAGGCTTTCTTGCTTGCTTGTAATCTTCACTCATCTAGCGGGATGAGTCGAACTTAATAAAGCCCGATTTTAGATTTATCTTTTAGAGTACATATTATCATGTGCTTCAGCTGTGTCCGCCATGCGTGTAAAGGGTGATTTTTTGAGAAAATTTCAACCAAGATCTCGGACTCATTTCGGACTTTGTTAAAAATGGGGTACCATATTCGGAAAAAATTTCAAACAGCCACGATCGGACAAGTTCGCGACTCCGACCCTCATCTGAGACAGGGGGATCACTGGGAAATTGTTTTACGCTACAATTATTTCAGAGAGGTCTGTTCGTCTTCTTAGCTATAGTGGGCCATTCTGTTTCGAATAAGAACATCCGTTCTCAGCCGAAACAATGGGGCAGGACTCCAGAATTTTTTTACTAATAAGACAAGATTGCGGGTTGGTCCGGTCATGTTCGACTCCGAATATCATCTCAAACAAGGGGGCCACCCTTCAGAAAATTCAAGTATGCGAGCGAGCAGCTATTTGAGATCAGTTTCAAGGGGCATATCATGGGGAATTTTCATGATACAAGCGAGCACTTATTTTAGATAAGATTCTAGGGGGCCATAATTCAAGCTTGGTCCGTTCGCTGTCAACTTCGAATCTTATCTAAAACAAGGGGGGCCGGAGGATACCACTACATCGGACTCAATTTATACAGTAAATTCGAGCAAAAAAGTAAAAATGCACAAGCAAACATAAAAAGAACTTCATATATTCAGAAGGAGCAAATAAGGGAAATGTTAGTACAGATACATTGGTGCGGAATGAAAAATCAATGCGAAATCAAGTAGTTTTTACAAAAAAAGCAACAAATTTAAGAATCTTCAGGCCGTATGTTCTCTTCATTTTCTTGTCGGGGAGAGAATGATGTAGCATCTGGTCAGCGTTAGCCTCGGACTCAGTAGGCTCCACCTCTTCTTCGCCCTGCTCGGTTTCTTCTTCAGCTGCGGTGCCCCTCTGAGTAGCTCGACGCACCAACTCCCTTAGATTCTCCTCTTCGACTGAGGGCACCTCCCAACCTGGAGCGCATTTTTGGATATATTATTGCAGCTCGACGTCGGAGAAAAGAATCTACGGGTGGAAATCTCTTAAGTGATCAGAGAAGAGATGGGTGAGAATCCAGTCCCGCAAAGTCTCGAGGTCCGAAGTCTCGCCACCGTGAGCCTATGTGCACCTTGTGATGTGATAAAACTCTTGGTCATATCCCATCAAGAAATTTTCTCCGACAACAGCGTTACGTGCGGCCTCAATTTGAGCCTGGACACTTGAACTCAAGTCCGCCAGCTGCTTCCTCAGACCATCGCTCATTTCTTGCTCGGCCTTCCAGTGGGTTTGTGCCTCTTTAACTTTGTGCTATATATCTTTCATAGACCGAGCAGCCGATCTATCTTGCTCCGCAAGTTCATCATTTAGCTTTTCCAGACGCTCGGAGTTCTTTTGAGCCTCTCGCTACTCCTTCTTCACCTCAGCGAGTTATTTTTTCAGTTCAGCAATTTCGGCATCAGCTGCACCAAGCCGTACACGCAGATCGGCCGCAACTTCATTGAAGGCATTCAGCTCCTTGCTAGCATTGGTTAGCGCCAGGGTCACATCAGCGCTCGATGATATAGTGCTCCTATAATCGTTTATGAACTGCTGTAATCCTGTGCCGACCTGAAAAGTAAAGAATACATCGGAGTTAGACAAGACTTCGAAATAAAAACAAAAGTAAGGAAAATACAAAGAGAAGAAAGGATCGCCTAAGACAATCCTGTTCGTGATACCACGGCCGATCTCTAGTCTCTAAACCCCACATCGGGTTGGACCGGATCCGACCGGATGACCCCGAGGTCGGATCATTTCTACTTATTTCTTTATGTTTATACATATATCCGACCGGGTCGGAAATGGCTTTTATGTTGTCATATATATGTTCTTTTAAAGAACCAATTATGAATTGTTATATGATAACGTCCTTAGTATTAAACTGTGATAGAGAAACCATGATAGGCGATTATGGTTGATGAGATCTCTAATCACTTTAATAAGTTTGATACTTAAATGTCTCTAGGCTGATGTACTATTAAACAGGGCATTGATAGTATGAACAAAGCTAGCACGTATTAGATGTCTTCTCGTCTTTAAGGGCAGAGATAGATCTCGTCTATCGAAGTGTAGAGACACTTGGACTGTACGTGGACGTGTATTAGAGAATGCGTACGTTAGACTGACCCACTTACACGGATAAGTGTCACACTATGTGGCGGTTGTGTAATTATCCTTTTGACCGGAGTCTTCATGGCATCACGGTGTGGATTGTCATGCTTTGACACTATTGAGGTTTCCCAGCCACGGGGCGATCATGCGGTAGTGATTGGGTATGATATTGAAGCATGCGGAGTATACATGATTGGTCGTCCGGGAATCGCGTATCCTATGATTGGGATCGAATATCCGAAATGGCCTTCTTATAAGGAATGTCTTACTCTCGTGAATCTTTGCAAAGTGGGAGTAAATGAGTTACTTCGAGAGAGCTTGATATCCAGATTATAAGATACGGTCGTTGATGTTTTGACACTCGACTAACGACCGTATGGATATTATTACGGCGATAGGATTGTAAGTTACACGGTAATCGTTTCACATGAAAGGTAGTAGTCATTGCATTTGACTCTTCCGATGATTGGGGGTCACGGTGTGTTGCTAGACGCTATCCCGTGATCGTTAGGCATGAAGGGCATTTTCGTAATTTGCACTTTGTGTCTACGGCCAACATATTCGGAAGCCTATCGGGTCACACACATAAGAACATCTAGCCGGATTAAAATGTGGTTATAGATGATAACCAAATAAGGAAAGTTTATCTCGAGACTATAAAGGTTATAGTGGTAAATTAATATGGTGGTATTTATTTATTATGAATAAATTAAATACAAGATATTAATAATATTATATTAATTAAAGAATATTCCGGAAGCCAATTTGTTGGTCAAAGGGGCGCCACATTGAAGTGTATAAGATACACTTGGATTGTGCAATTTAATTAATGATATTACCTATTATTAATATTAGATATTAATAAAATAAAATAATATATATATATATATCATGCATACATGCGTGTGTGTACACACATGATTGCAAATTGGATTTGCATGTATGCGCACCATATGTTTATATTTATATATATTAATAGATTTATATGTGTTATATATATGTGATATATACACATGTGTAAATTGATTTATGGTAATATAATAAAAGATAAATATTGTCAATATAAGATATTGACAATATCTTGGAATATTCAATATAAGATATTGACAAAATCCTAGATTTATTTAATATGAGATATTATAATAAATGAGATAAATCAATCAATTATATTTTCCTTATTTTATTGGGAAAATGTTTTCTTCCTTTCTACTCTATTGGGGCGCCATCTTCTACTATAAATAAGAGGTGGGTATCAAGATCTTTTGTACAACACAATTCCAAGAACTAATAGTTCTTGTGTAAAATAGAGAGCATCCTATAGAGAGTTGGAGAGAGGGGAAAAAGGCCGGTCTAGCAACCGGAGTTTTCCAATAGCAATCCATGATGGGATTCCGGCGGGCGTTCGTGTGGACTAGCGGTAGAGGCCGAACACTTGGGCGGCTCTATGCAGAACTACTCTCCTTAGACGGTCAAAGCGTCGATCTTATAGATCAACCAAGGTAACCACCGTCTTTAGCTTATTTGTTTATTGCTTAAACGAAGTCGATCTTGGGTCGATAGGAAATAAATTTTTGAATTCCGCCGCGTTCCCGCGTAGATTTCCTAACAAAGGTATAGCGGTATCGAGAGAGCTTCGAGCTTAAGCAATAAGCATGTTAATTTGCGTAGTTAATTTTATCGTTTAAATCACGTAATTAAAAGATGAAAGATTTTTGATTCGCAAAAGTCGATACACGAAAAGAAAAAAAAAAAAAAAAAAAAAAGGGATCGGGTGGTGCTCGGCCGATCGGCGGCGGCACCACCACCGGCGGCGGCGGGCGGCGGCAACGGCTGGGGCGGTCGACGGCGCCGGTTGACCGGTCATCTTTTGGTGGATCTTCAAATTTTTGTTTTGTGTATTTTGTGTTTCAATATTATTCATAGTTGTGATTGGTAATTCGTCTTTTGTTTAGTTGTGTCATGTGGCTAACCAATGGTTCAAATAGTTTGGGCCATTGGGATGCCACATGGCATTAAAATAATAATGGTCTTTCCAAATTTTTTGTTTGGAATAGGCCTAGGCCCTTTCCAAATATTTGATTTGGGAAAAGGCCTAGCTTAGCCACTTTCCAAAATTTTGATTTTGGAAAGTGGCCAGGCCTAAACCAAAATTATTTGGCCTTTCCAAATATTTGATTTGGAATAGGCCTGCCCCTTTTCAAATATTTGATTTGTAAAAGGCCTAGCTAGCGCCACTTCCAAAATTTTGATTTTGGAAAGTGGCGAAGCCTAAATTTGGTTTAAATTTGGTTTAGGAAACCAAAGGCATCCCTTTTGATTACGAATCAAAAGGAAAGAAACAAAAGAGAAATAATTTTAATTTTGATTTATTTTTGGAATAGTTCTAATTAATTAAAATTAAAATTAAAATCGTTTAAAATTAATCGTTAATTTTATTTCGATTAAAATCATTTAATTAATTAAATGTTAATTAGTTAATTGATTGGATAAAATTATTTAATAGATTAAATGTTAATTGATTAATTAAGACGCAAGTAGTTAAATTTTAATTTTATCTTTTTCATAAGATTTTATTGTATGGATTAGATATAGTAGATATAATATGATTATATGGACCCCGATTGATCATGGACTCGACCGATAGGATAGATGTGAATGATTTAATTTTTCTCGTTGGTTTAAAAATTGTCCTAGGCCGTTATGAAGAACGTGACCTAGTTTATTTTCTCGCATTTATCCCATTCCCGTTAGCTCCCCTTCCCCCCCGTGTGCGGCGGGTGTATTTATTTTATTAGATAGAATTAAATGTAACAAGAATGGAGCGAGAAGATGGAGACCAAAGAAAGACGAAAATAAAGATCCCATTGGAGAATGGCGCATTAAAGATCCTATTGGCGGTTGCGGCTACCTACCCTTAGATTGTGACCCGCGGTTTCGTCGGTTGTATTCGAAACCGCACCTAGGAAAAGTCCATGATCATACCGGTTACTTTACGCATTTATTTATTTTGTGCTTGTATTTATTTTATATGATACGATAGATGCATGACTAGGCACGATCTAGATAAATGTGTAGGATGTATGTCTATAGAGATAGATATATTTGATGAGACCGTAATTAAATTAATTAAGAGAATTAATTCGAAATTAATTAAGTGAATTAATTTAAAATTACTCCCACAACAAAAATCGAGTTATAATATGTCTCCCAATATTATAGTGACGGTGAAGAGCCCTTGTTCGGATCCAACTGATCGGCCCACGTCGGGAGTTGACCTACCACGGGTATATCGTCATTATCGAGATATGATCGTTATGAGATCTCATGAATACTTGGGTTACGACTCGACTAAGAATCTTGCGGTGATTGGCCCACGTCGGGACCGTCGATTTTAGAGACATAAGGTTGACTATCACATAGACGATGTGAATTGTCAAAGAGTTGACTAGTCAAACCACCGGAAGTCGCGTTAGACGCGATTGGTAAGAAGTACCTACCCGTCGAAATTGACCCGGTCGATCGGCCCACGTCGGGGATCGAGTCAACTAGATAGGATTTCGACCACTAAAGGATTTTGAAAAAAATTCCTTGAAAGTCAATTGGGAGTAGTTGACTAGTGGGAGCAAAATCATAATCCCAAAGACCATATTTGATTTTGCGTGTATAGACAACAACACTCTTTTATCTTCATTTTTATGTTGTAGTTTATTTTTTAGCAAACTTTTATATTTATGTTTTTCTCGATTAGTAAAACCAAATTATGACTGTTTGAGAAACGTTCTCAAGAATGGTTAAGTAAATTTTAATCCTTTTAAAATAAAGCAATAACACGAGCAATCCCGTTATAGTAGCTAAAGTTAAGGAGACTACATATTTGATGGAGTCCTCCAAGACTTTAATTATTAAAGAAAAACGGTAGCTCATTGGATACGATCCAATATGATCATTCAGTCATATGATGACAATTAATTCAAACGTTGGATAAGAATGACCACATCTAATTTTGGAAAGGTTGTTTTCAAAATTGTAAGATTTAAGTATCGACTTAATTCTATCATTGCTTAAAGGTTAATTAAATAGTCATGTTTTGAATACGATTCAAAAGGTTAAATAAACTATTTAATAAACTTTAGATTTTCTTTATGAAAGGAAATCAAAGACATAGCTCTTGTGATCTTTCTTAAGTCTTATGAAGACTACAATAAGAAACATTTTCAAGTGCTTAAAGGATTAAAAAGGAAAGTTAGGGCATGTGCTTAAATAGAGAACTTATTGAAGTTTCTATTCTAGGCAAGTGAGTTGAGATAAATCTATCTAAGTTCAAGTCAACTCTTAGATATATGATATCTTACGAGTGTGATTAAATTAGAAAGATTAAATACAGATATGGAAGGTGAAGCAAACGTTGTAACACTTACCATATTCTGGATCTAGTAAACTGATAAGGGAACTAAATAAATGTTATTATGTTCCGGTTCTTATGAAGAACATACTTTCACTTATTTGTTAGGATTTAGTAGACATATTCAATTGTAAAGAATAAATGTTATTCCGATAAAGTTGGAAGGTCACTGAATCTAACATACTAGATTGATGTCACTATATAGTTGATATATGTGATGAGATCTCAACTAAATATTTGTATGGTTATTATCCTTGATTTGTGGTTACTTCTAGACATAGTCTCTCCGGAAGAGAAGCGTGTAATTAAACGTCATTCGATGATGTTGAACCATATGATTATGAATCATGTGGGTTATACGTATCTTATCCAAAGAGGACTAAAATACCCTTTTAAGAAAAGGTTATAAAATCTGGAAAGTTGTCTAAAGCCTAAACATACCGATGTTTGTTGGCTTATGACAATTAATGCCACAAATAATTGTTTATTAATCTCTACGACTATTTTTAGAAATAGTCAAGTGTACTTATTGAAGTACATAATTCGGAAAGCCCGAAAAGTTCGAGCTAGTACGAATATGAGATTGATGAGCTACTTAGGAATTAATCTTCAATTGGATTGAAGTAATTAATACCTGAAGGGTGTTTCAGAAGTCGTCTGAAAGGAATAAGATTCTCCCTTGAAGGATACCATCTTTGGGATATGCAATTAGATTGTGTTCCCAAAATGGAAACAACACTTTATATGATAAAGGTGTGACGCAAGCCATGCGATGTATCCCTTACCCGTTTCGGGATAGTGCCCTTATACTTAACCTAGTTCCAAAGAATAAAGGTTGAATAAATTCCATATTAGATATGGAAGAAGATAATGTCGAATCTATCTTAACCGATAATTTGAAGTTGTCATAAGCAAAGTCAGAAAGGCTTGGAGTCTAGTACGACATATGCAACTTTGTGGAATATCTTAGCAAGTACGCTAGATATTATTTACTTGTCCGTGGAGCAAAATGTTTGTCTCCAAACATGCCGTCTTCTAGAGGAAGTGTTTCTTCCAAAGAAACAAAGTGGGAGTGAATAAGATCTCAAAAGAGTTTGAGAACCACAAAGATATATTCAACCATAGGAACGTGAGCGGACGCCACATAACGATGAGGTGTAAAACACGCTCGGTGCACACAAAAGTTCGTAAGTCCGTGGATAACCTCAAGCCCGAAAAGGGCTCATTGTTGGTATGTTCATCTTGAAGAATGAATATCTCACGACTTGTGAAGAATGTTTGAAAGGCAAGATTGAGAGATATGGCCGGAGCCATAATATCCGAATTAGATTCCATCGGTGACAACCAGGTTATGAACCTAGTCTGTCTTACCTGAGAGGAATGTCCCTAAGGCTATAGGCCGAGCCCGGGTATCTTTATTCGGTTGTGCCCGATAATTCGTACTTGTTATAACTTCGTATCATGACTATATGATAGTGTTGAAGACGTTGAGCGAGCGCTCAATGTTGATAGACGATAACATGATATGTAAGCCCACGAGATCCATTTATGGACTCAAACAAGTTTCTCTAGACAATTTCTTTGTTTGATAATCAAAGGAGTTTGATTTAGTCAAAAGAAGGATATGCCCAATGTGCAAGATGGATAGTGGGAGTGTGTTACGATTTTTGAGTAAGGTATTGGATATCTCTCTCAAGAATTACACCCCCATGTCACAGCTCAATTAATGTTTGGTAGTTCAAGGTCTTTACGAAAGCACTTGGATTAGCGCTTCTTATTTTAGAAATAAGAATCTATAGTGATAGATTTAACTCGTCGTTAGATTATAGTTTACCTATATAGATGTGATGCTAAAAGAAGTTTAGCATAGATCGCAAGATCTATCTGTGTTAGGACGTTGGTCCTAAAGATAAGGTGAAAGATGATGCTTATGGAAGGTTTCCTTCGCTACTGCGATAGGAACCATCATAAAGGTAATGCCGGATGTTCATAGTCCATGAATAGTCATGAGCAAGTATGAAAGTAAATCTGGTGAATGTCGAGAATATCCCTTAAACAAGTTAAGGAAGAATTCCTAGTTTATTGAAACTTGGAAAGATAAATATAGTTATACGTACGTATATCCCGAGTCTTATGAAGGCGAGTGGGAGCTACGTCTCACTGTTTGCGATCACTTTGAATAAGTGATACGTGAGCGGGAAATGTTCTTAGCGATGGGTCACCGTAAATTCTACAACTAGGCCAAAACACAAGTAGTGCCTTAGAGGCGCGGCGGGAGCAAGACATGGATCTAGAAGGTTCATTCCTGAACCTTGTACGGTTCTTCCACCTTTTCTATATAACTGATATAGTAAGTGGATTCATTGCTTGAAGCAGGGACCAGGGTCTCGTCAGAGATTCGTGTGTGTGTTGAGGCGGTTCCTTTGACTTGATCATTTGGAACGTGATATGAAGATAGTCTGAGTCCCCACGGATAGCGATCCGTTTATGGCTGTGGCAAGTTGCGAGTATTGCATGAGATTCTTGTGTTTCAACTTGGTCTTGTGTGTGCGAGTGATTGGTTTTAGGCCAAGTGGGAGATTGTTGAAATAGTGTCCTAAACCCAATCGGGTTGGACCGGATCCGACCGGGTCGGATCATTTCTACTATTTCTTTATGTTTATACATATATTAAATGGCTTTTATGTTGTCATATATATGTTCTTTTAAAGAACCAATTATGAATTGTTATATGATAACGTCCTTAGTATTAAACTCGTGATAGAGAAACCATGATAGGCGATTATGGTTGATGAGATCTCTAATCACTTTAATAAGTTTGATACTTAAATGTCTCTAGGCCGATGTACTATTAAACAGGGGCATTGATAGTATGAACGGCTAGCACGTATTAGATGTCTTCTGTCTTTAAGGGCGAGATAGATCTCGTCTATCGAAGTGTAGAGACACTTGGACCGTACGTGGACGTGTATTAGAGAATGCGTACGTTAGGATCGACCCACTTACACGGATAAGTGTCACACTATGTGGCGGTTGTGTAATTATCCTTTTGACCGGAGTCTTCATGGCATCACGGTGTGGATTGTCATGCTTTGACACTATTGAGGTTTCCCTAGCCACGGGGCGATCATGCGGTAGTGATTGGGTATGATATTGAAGCATGCGGAGTATACATGATTGGTCGTCCGGGAATCGCGTATCCTATGATTGGGATCGAATATCCGAAATGGCCTTCTTATAAGGAATGTCTTACTCTCGTGAATCTTTGCAAAGTGGGAGTAAATGAGTTACTTCGAGAGAGCTTGATATCCAGATTATAAGATACGGTCGTTGATGTTTTGACACTCGACTAACGACCGTATGGATATTATTACAAATGGCGATAGGATTGTAAGTTACACGGTAATCGTTTCACATGAAAGGTAGTAGTCATTGCATTTGACTCTTCCGATGATTGGGGGTCACGGTGTGTTGCTAGACGCTATCCCGTGATCGTTAGGCATGAAGGGCATTTTCGTAATTTGCACTTTGTGTCTACGGCCAACATATTCGGAAGCCTATCGGGTCACACACATAAGAACATCTAGCCGGATTAAAATGTGGTTATAGATGATAACCAAATAAGGAAAGTTTATCTCGAGACTATAAAGGTTATAGTGGTAAATTAATATGGTGGTATTTATTTATTATGAATAAATTAAATACAAGATATTAATAGTATTATATTAATTAAAGAATATTCCGGAAGCCAATTTGTTGGTCAAAGGGGCGCCACATTGAAGTGTATAAGATACATTTGGATTGTGCAATTTAATTAATGATATTACCTATTATTAATATTAGATATTAATAAAATAAAATAATATATATATATTATGCATGCATGCGTGTGTATACATTGATTGCAAATTGGATTTGCATGTATGCGCACCATAGTGTTTATATATATATTAATAGATTTATATGTGTTATATATATGTGATATATACACATGTGTAAATTGATTTATGGTAATATAATAAAAGATAAATATTGTCAATATAAGATATTGACAATATCTTGGAAATATTCAATATAAGATATTGACAAAATCCTAGATTTATTTAATATGAGATATTATAATAAATGAGATAAATCAATCAATTATATTTTCCTTATTTTATTGGGAAAATGTTTTCTTCCTTTCTACTCTACTTGGGGCGCCACTTCTACTATAAATAGGAGGTGGGTGTCAAGCTCTTTTATACATCATAATTCCAAGAACTAATAGTTCTTGTGTAAAATAGAGAGCATCCTATAGAGAGTTGGAGAGAGGGGAAAAAGGCCGGTCTAGCAACCGGAGTTTTCCAATAGCAATCCATGATGGGATTCCGGCGGGCGTTCGTGTGGACTAGCGGTAGAGGCCGAACACTTGGGCGGCTCTATGCGTAACTACTCTCCTTAGACGGTCAAAGCGTCGATCTTATAGATCAACCAAGGTAACCACCGTCTTTAGCTTATTTGTTTATTGCTTAAACGAAGTCGATCTTGGGTCGATAGGAAATAAATTTTTGAATTCCGCCGCGTTCCCGCGTAGATTTCCTAACACAAAAATCATACTCGGTGCTTGGAGCGAAGGGTCGCCAAAACAAACTGTACACTGAGATGGCATGCATCTGCCATGATGATACTCCTCGTAGCAATCGAGATCAGTGGGCAATAGGTCAACCATCACCAAAGGTTTCCCGATGCCGGCTGTGGGCAGTTCGTCCCTCCTAAGATAAGGTCCGCTATCGTCTAAAAGCAACCTCCAATTAAAGGCTCGGGCTTGTTCGTCTCCTTTTCGGACAAACCTGAGAAACTCTTTGAGCTCAACTATAAACTCATCGTCGTCCTCCTAGGTTGGGATATCTTTCATGTGATCAGTCTGCACGGAGTTTGCGGAGAGCTTCTGAAAGGGCCATCCACTCGGGATTCGACTCTCATACACCTCTTGTCCTAGTCCGTAAATTTGTCGGGAACATCGAATAGAAGTCGAGGTCTACCACTGCTCGATCTGCTCCGTGGTTGAATTTGTCCGGCGTCGCCTTTTCTATTGAAACCATAAAAGTATAGCAGAGCCGCCATCGACGGTTCACGACCATGAAGCTGACTGATTATGATAAACATCACCATGCACCCGGACAACCCCCAGACTAAGGTCGCAAGGCATAACCTTTAAGTCTTCCATGAATGTGATGAAGAACGGGTCAAAGGGTGGCCTGAGTCCGGCGACTAGGTGGTCACAGTGTAGCCACAGAAAATCCTCGGTATCCCGACCACACGTCCGCGACACGCTCGTCGCACCCATACTAGAGAATCGGTAGTCATCCGGAATGTCATAAGCGGTCACCGTCGATGTATAATCAACCCGATCTCGAAATTCCCTTCATTGAAGTATGAGATTGCTATCGGCTCGTTTTTGCTCAACAAGTTCCATCTCAACGGCGATTGACCTCTTTTTAGGCGGCCTCTTCTTTTTCCCGGGCTCGTCTGACACAACTAACTCCTTGGCCACTCTGGCTCTCCTAGCCGTCGATGGTTTCTTTGGCGCATCGGTCTTTTTCGACACCTGCCCTGATTCCACGGCTTTCTTGAGCATTGCACTACGGCTAGCAGCCCCTGGACTTATCACTTTCACGATCCTATTAATAGGGTCGCTTAGTAATGCCTGGTCTTCATCCTCGACCTTACCCCAGTGGCGCCCTCACCAACTACTTCGACATCCTCATCCTCAGAGCCAGATTCGATGTCGATTGGTCCTCGTTCTTCTCCGACTACCTCCTCCTCCACATCGCTTGAGCTAGCTTCCTTCATACTAACCTCCTCTGAACCGTATCATGCAGCGGCCCGAACCTCTTCGTCAGATTCTGTAAGTTCTGAGGACATTCTAGAAAAGAAACAGGGCGAGGTGGATCAGTTTAATAACCCAGACATGGAAATTGGGCCGAAGTGAGAGTAATCACATCCCGACACCTCGCCACTCCATTTTCCTTAATCAAATAACCCTGAAATACCCCCAAATAACCCAGAAAAACCTTAAGCAAAAACGAACCTTCAAATTAACCCAGGCAATGATTTGGGCATTTCTCTATTGAGGGATTTCTAGAAAAATAGAACACATGGCAAACAGAGGCACAAATGGAATGAACGTACAATCCCCAAACCAGATTAAACTCTAATTTCTACATACCACCCCAGCTACACACGGTATTCAAATCAAGGGGAAAAGCAAAATCAAAGCAAAAAAAACAGTAAAAGCATATTAAATTATACCTGATTAGTAGAATGGGGACGAAAGGTAGTGATTTTAGTTGGAAATTGCCCTTGACGGAATCTGCTTGCTTTTGCCGGAATTTCTTGCCAACTTGCCGGAGAAATTTTCAGAATATAGGAAGGTAGGAGAATGGGGGAGGGGTTTTTTTTATTTATAGGCGAAAGTTGGAGGGAAACGATGTTTGGGATTAAAATTTCAAACGCCATCATTGATAGGGACGGTTATCAATACGCCCCAACCAATCAGAACATGTGATGGTTCATATCAAACGTCACGTCATACACGCCAACCGAGGAAACGTTTCACAAACTTGTGTGCCCATTGCTCTCTCAACTGTCCTGGCCCCGACCAACGGCCTCAACTCTACGTAGCCTATGACCTCAGATCGTTATCAGCAGCCATTCTTCAAGCGGCTTACGGCCTCCATCCAACATGGCTTACGGCCATCTAAGCTCATCGCTCCAAGCACATAAATCCAAGCCCGATAGAGCATTATCTGCAACTAAGCCTGTCCGCTACAATGCGCAGCCTACAACTGGTTATTCGCTACACGATACTAACACTGGTTCAAGCCCGATAGAGCGTTATCAGAAACTAAGCATGTCCGCTACATTGCCCAGCATTTGTCAGTAACTTGCTACGCAATGTCAGCGCTGATTTAAGCCCGATAGCTCTTATCGGCATCTCTGTCACAAACGCAACATCAGGGAAATTTCAGCTTCTGGGATTCTACTCTCTGCCTTGACGGGCACGCCAGGCACATAGTAGGGGGCCATTGATATACCTGAACCGGATTGGGTCCCTGTTCATCTAGATTGGGCCTACTATCATGGCCCAATAAACAGATCTTGGGCCTCTATCCTCTTAGTCCGCAATTCATAAGTCGGATCCTACCCGCTGTTTGTGAGATGGGTCGAGTCCGCTAGCTGTAAGTCAGATCCTGTTCGCTAGTTATAAACCGAACCCCTCCACTCCGTGTGATTTCGACCTATATTGTCAAGCTGACATCAAGACAAGGCAAATATGAGTCCGACCTACAAACGAGTCCGCTGCCTGCCATACTTATCCAGACAGCTGGCCGGTCCACTTGTATTTATTTGTATGATTATCTCTAATTATATTTATTAAATTGTCTTGTCATGAACAGTAGGCCAACTTAGTCCAACCGACTTATATAGGATTACAATGTAATAGAAAGCATCCAAGAACTAATACACACATAGCTACTCTATCAATTTGCCGAATCACTTGTGTTTACTCTCATAAGCTACAGTCCGACAACCTTGTTCTTGTTCACCACCGTATTCTCTCCGGAGAAATCACACATATATAGCCTCATATCCTATAAATTCTTCTGTTACCGCAAATCTGGTATTCACCGCAATATCATTATCTATTATTCTTGTCACACCCTCTATTATCAGGAACCTCTATCTATGCAAAATTTGTCTCTGACAATTCCGTGTATTTTGAATTTCATGGATGTCTCTTTCTCCTAAAAGATTACTCCGGTCACACCCACCATAGGGGATTTGTCAAAGATGGCCTATATCACTTCTCCACCCACTCCACCGACCCTTCACCCCTCCTCAAGCTTTCACCTCTTCTCTCACTTCCACCATGTGGCATCAGCGTCTTGGTCATTGCTCATACTTTGTGCTCCGTCAAGCCCTCAAAAGTTTTCCTACCTTTAATCCTACTAAAACACCCCATTCCGTGTGTGCCCTGTGTCAGCTTGCTAAGAGACACCGGTTTCTATTATAGACTTCTGATTTTACCTCCACTACTATTAGGAAATCTATGCGGGAACGCAGCGGAATTGAAAATTTTATTTCCTTTTAACCAGGATCGACTTCGTTTAAGCAATAAACAAATAAGCTAGTAGATGGTGGTTACCTTGGTTGATCTAAAAGATCGACGCTTTGACCGTCTAAGGAGAGTAGTGATGCACGGAGCCGCCCAAGCGTTCGGCCTCTACCGTTAGTCCACATGAACAACCCGCCGGAATCCCATCATGGATTGCTACCAGAGAAACTCGGTTGCTAGACCGACCTTTTCTCTCTCACAAATCTCTCTCTAAGAAACTCTCTATTTTTTTCACAAGAACTATTAGCTCTTGGAATTGTGATGGACAAAAGAGCTAGCCAACCTTTCTCTTATATAGAGGGTGGGGCGCCCCATGTGTCTCCCAAACTGATTAGTATTAGTTTCCTAGTAGATTTAGGAGAAAGAAAACATTTTCCTAATAAAATAAGGAAAATACATTTCATTCATTTATCTAATTTACTTTAATATCCTCTATTAAATATTTCCAAAATATTGTCAATATCTTATATTGACTATATTTATCTTATTATCATAAATCTATTTTTCCAAAATCAATTAAAATCTAAAATTAATATTATGGTATTCTTATTAATTAAATTGCACAATTCAAATGTATCTAATACACTTTAAAATGGCGTCCCCTTCCCCCACTAATTTGGGAATTGAGATTTTCTTTAATTAATATAATAATATGATTAATTAATTCACAAAATACATGTATATCTCACACACACACACACACACACACACACACACACACACACACATATATATATATATATATATATTCGAAATATATGTATCTATGTACATATTTAATTAATAAACATAATTAATATCTTGTACTATATTTATTCATAATAAATAAATAACATCATATTAAGTTACCACTATAACCTTTATAGTATGAGATAAATTATTTCCTTATTTTGTTATCAACTATAACCACATTTTAATCCGACTTGATGTTCATATGTGTGTGACCCGATAGTCATCCGAATATGTTGGCCGTAGACACAAAGTGCAAATTACGAAAGTGCCCTTCATACCTAACGATCACGGGATAGCGTCTAGCAACACAGCGTGACCCCCAATCATCGGAAGAGTCAAATGCAATGACTACTACCTTTCATGTGAAACAGTTACCGTGTAAATAGAATCCTATCGTTGTAACAATATCCATACGGTCGTTTGTCGAGTGTCAAACATCAACGACCGTATCGTATAATCTTGATATCATGTTCTCTCGAAGTAACTTATTTACTTCCACTTGGCAAAGATTCACGAGAGTAAGACATTCGTTATAAGAAGGCCCTTTCGGATATTCACCCGTACTGATAGGGTATGCGATTTCCGGATGACCAAACTTGTATACTCCGGATGTTTCAGTATCACACCCAATCACTACCGCATGATCGCCCCGTGGCTAGGGAAACCTCAATAGTGTCAAAGCATGACAATCCACACCGTGGTGCCATGTAGACTATGGTCCTAAGGATAATTACACAACCGCCACATAGTCTGACACTTAACAGTGTAAGTGGGTACGTCTAACATACACATTCTCTAATACATGTCCACGTACATACCGTCCAAGTGTCTCTACACTTTGACAGACGAGATATATTCCTGCCTTTAAAGATAGAAGACATCTAATACGTGCTAGCCTGTTTGTGCTATTAATGCCCCGTTTAATAGTACATAAGCCTAGATACATTTAAGTATCAAACTTATTAAAAAGATTAAAGATCTCATCAACCATAATCGCTTATCATGGTTCCTCTATCACAGTTGAATACTAATATATGACAACACAAAAGCCCTTTAATATATGTATAAACATAAAGAAATAGTAGAAATTATCCGACCCGGTCGGATACGGTCTAACCCGATTGGGTTTAAGACACTATTTCAACAATCTCCCACTTGGCCTAAAGCCAATAACTCGTACACACAAGACCAAGTTGAAACACAAGAATCTCATGCAATGCTCGCAACCAGCCCTAGCCATGAACGGATCGCTATCCGTAGGGACTCAGACTATCTTCATACTATGCTCCAAATGACCAATTCAAAGGAACCACCTCAAGACACATATGAATCTCCGATAAGACCCTGGTCCTTGATTCAAGCAATCAATCCACTTACTATATCAACTAAATAGAAAAGGTGGAAGAACCGTACAAGGTTCAGGAATGAACCTTCTTGATCCATGTACTGCTCCCATTGCGCCTCCAAGGCACTACTGTGTTTTGGCCAAGTTGTAGAATTTACAGTGACCCATAGCCAAGAACATTTCCAGCTCACTTTATCACTTAATCAAAGTAACTGCAAACCCAGACCATAGCTCCACTCGCCTTCATATCAGGATATACGTCAGTATAACTATATTTATCTGATTCCAAGTGTCAACAAACTAGGAAAACATCCTTAACTTGTTTAAGGATATTCTCGACATTCACAAGATTTACATTCCTACTTGCTTATGACTCTTCATGGACTATGAACATCTGGCATTACTTTTATAATGGAACCTATCACAGTAGCAAAGGAAACCTTCCATAAGAATCATCTTTCACCTTATCCTTAGGACCAACGTCCTAACATAGATAGATCTTGAGAACACCGGCTAACAATATCTCCTATCACGATCTATGCTAAACTCTTTTAGCATCACATCTATATAGGTAAACTATAAACGAACAACAGTTAAATCTATCACAATAGATTCTAATTTCAAAAAAAAATAAGAACCTCCAATCCAAGTGCTTTCGTAAAGACCTTGAACTACCAAACATTAATCGACTTTGATATTGAGAGATGATTCCCGAGAGAGATATCCAATACCTTACTCAAAAATCGTAACACACTCCCACTATCCATATTGCACATTGGGCATATCCCTTATTTTGACTAAATCAAACTCCTTTGATTATCAAACAAAGAAATCGTCTAGAGAAACTTGTTTGAGAACATAAATGGATCTCGTAGGCTCACATATCATGTTATCATATATGAACATCGGGTTGTTTGCCCAACGTCTTCAACACTATCATATAGCCATGATACGAAGTTATAACAAGCATAGTCTGAATAGAATTAGGCTCAGCTGGCAGCATAAAGATAATTACGGGGTTTACACCCCGTACCCTTCAACCGTCACTATAAATCATATTACTATCCACGTCAGCCGTTCAGGGACATTACATCTAGGTAAGACAGACTAGGTTCACAACCTGGTTGTCACTGATTGAATCTAATTCAGATATTATGGCTCATGGCCATATCTCTTATTCTTGCCTTTTAAACATTCTTTCATAAGTCGTAAGATATTCATTCTTCAAGTTGAACATACCAGCAGCCTTTTCAAGCTTGAGGTTGTCCTCAGACTTACCGAACTTTTGTGTGCACTGTCCTACACCTCATCACTATGTGGTGTCTGCTCACGTTCCTATAGTTGAATATCTCCTTGTGGTTCTCAAACTACTTTTGAGATCTAAATTTACTCACGCTCTTTCTTTTGGAAGAAACATTTCCTCTAGAAGACAACATGTTTGGAGACAAACACCTTTTGCTCTGCGGACGAGTAAATAATATATAGCGTACTTGCTAAAATATTCCACAAAGTTTCATATGTCCTACTAGGCTCCAAGCCTTTCCGACATTGCCTATGACAACATCAAATCATCGGTTAAGATAGATTCGACATTATCCCCTTCCATATCTAATATAGAATTTATTCAACATTTATTCTTTGGAACTCGGTTAAGTATATGTATCATATAAGGGCACTATTCCGAAAAACGTAAGGGATATTTTGCACGGCTTACGTCACACCTTTATCATATAAAGTGTAGTTTCCATTTTATAAGCACAATCTGATTACTTATCCAAAAATGGTATCCTTCAAGGGGGAATCTTATTCCTTTTTCAGACAAATTTTGAAACACCCTTCAATATTAATTACTTCAATCCAATTGAAGATTAATTCCTAAGTAGTTCATCAATCTCATATTCGTGCTAGCTCGAACTTTTCAGGCTTTCCGAATTATGCACTTCACTGAGTACACTTGACTATTTTTCTAAAAATAGTCATATAGATTAATGAAAAGTTATTTGTGGCATTAATTATCCTGAGCCAACAAACATCGGTATGTTTAGACATTGGACAACTTTCTAGATTTTATAACATTTTCATAAAATGGTTTTTAGTCATCTTTAGATAAGATACATATTACCCACGTGATTCATAACCACATGGTTCCGGCGTCATCAGAATGACATTTGATCACACGAATTCCATCCATAGAGACTATGTTTAGAACGACCACCAAATCTGAAGGATAGCAACCATATAAACATTTAGTTGAGATTTCATCACATTTACCAACTATATAGTGACATCAATCTAGTATGTTAGATTCAGTGACCTTCCAACTTTATCGCAATAACATTTATTCTTTACAATTGAGTATGTCTATTAAATCCTAACAAGTAACTGAAAATCAAGTACTTCATAAGAACCGGAACATAACAACGTTTATTTAGTTTACTTATCAGTCTACTAGATTCATAATACAAAACCAAAAATGTCTCAACATTTGCTTCACTTTTTGTATCTTGGTGTATTCCGTATTTTATCTTTCTCATTTAATCAAACTCGTAAGATATCATATATCTAAGAGTTGACTGAACTTAGATAGATTTATCTCAACACACATGCCTAGAATAGCGACTTCGATAAGATCTCTCATTTTAAGCACATGCCCTAACTTTCCTTTTTAATCCTTTAAGCACTTGTAAAATGTTTCTTATTGTAGTCTTCGTATGACTTAAGAAAGATCACAAGAGCTATGTCTTTAATTTCCTTTCATAAAGAAAATCTAAAGTTCATTAAATAGTTTATTTAACCTTTTGAATCGTATTAAAAAAATTGACTATTTAGTTAACCTTTAAGGATTGATAGAATTAAGTCGATACTTAAATCTTACAATTTTGAAAACAACCTTTCCAAAATTCAATGTGGTCATTCTTGTACAATGTTTGAATTAATTGTCATGATAAAATGATTATTTTGGATCGTATCCAATATATGATTAATTCGTTGAAACTTATTTCAAATGATTTAATCATATCATGAGCTTCCGCTTTCATTAATAATTAAAGCCTTGGAGTACTCCATCAAATATGTAGTCTCCTTGTTTCTAACTACTATAACATGATTGCTCGTGTCATTGCTTATTTTAAAATGATTAAAATTACTTAACCAAACTTGAGAACTTTTTTCAAAAGGTAACAATCATAATTTGGTTTTACTAATCGAGAATTAAAAACATAAATATAAAGGTTTGCTAAAAACTACAACATAAAATAAAGATAAAAGAGTGTTATTGTTTATACACGTAAAATCAAAATGGTCTTTGAGTGATGATTTTTTGCTCCCACTAGTCAACTACTCCCGATTGACTTTCAAGAATCTTTCAAAATTCTTTAGTGGCGAAGATCTCTTCTGGTATCCCCGATTCCCGACGAGGGCCGATCAACCGGAATAATTTGAAAGGTAGGTAACACTTTACCAATCACATCTCTATGTGACTCTTGGTGGTTGACTAGTCAACTCTTTGACAATTCACATCTTATATGATAGTCAACCCCTTGTCTTTAAAATCAGACGGTCCTGACGAGGGCCAATCACCACAAGATTCTTAGTCGAGTCGTAACCCAAATATTCATGAGATCTCATAATGATCATATCTCTATAACGACGATATACCCGAGAGGTCAACTCCCGATGAGGGCCGATCAGTTGGATCCGAACAAGGGCTCTTCACCGTCATTATAATATTGGGAGACAAATGTAACTCGATTTTTGACATGGGAGTAATTTTTAAATTAATTCACTTAATTAATTTCAAATTAATTCTCTTAATTAATTTATTGACGGTCTCATTATGTATATCTATCTCTATAGACATACATCCTACATATTCATCTAGATCGTGCCTAGTTATGCATCTATTGTATCAAATAAAATAAATACAAGCACAAAATAAATAAATACGTAAAGTAACCGGTATGATCATGGACTTTTCCTAGGTGCGGTTTCGAATACAACTTGACGAAACCGCGGGTCACAATCTAAGGGTAGCTGCAACCACCAATAGGATCTTTAATACTTCATTCTCCAATGGGATCTTAATTTTCGTCTTTATTTGGTCTCCATCTTTTGCTCCATTCTGGTTACATTTAATTCTATCTAATAAAATAAATACACCCGCCGTACACGAGGGAAGCTAACGGGAATGGGATAAATGCTGAAAATAAACTAGGTCACGTTCTTCATAATAGCCTAGAACAATTTTTAAAATCCAACAGAAAAATAAAATCATTCCCATCTATCATATTGGTCGAGTCCATGATCAATCGGGTCCATATAATCATATTATATCTACAAATCTAATTCATACAATGCAATAATATCTTATGAAAAAGCTAGACAAATTAAAATTTAACTACTTATGTGTCTTATTTTATCACATCAAATAATCAATTAACTTTTAATTAATTAAATGATTAAAATCGAAAATAAAATTAACATTTAATTTTAAATCGATTTTAATTTTAATTTTATTAATTTGGAACTATTCA
This sequence comes from Gentiana straminea, assembly GCA_036785695.1. Classification (NCBI taxonomy): domain Eukaryota; kingdom Viridiplantae; phylum Streptophyta; class Magnoliopsida; order Gentianales; family Gentianaceae; genus Gentiana; species Gentiana straminea. The sequence continues at coordinate 2,114,044 of JAVUPR010000224.1, read as the reverse complement.
AAATTAAAATCAAAATTAAAAGGTCTCTTTTGTTTCATTTCCTTTTGGTTCTTAACCAAAATGGATGCCTTTGGTTTCCTAAACCAAAAGACATCTTTTCTAACAAAATTTGGTTGACAGCCTAGTCACTTTCAAAATCAAAATTTTAAAAGTGGCATAAGCCTAGGCTTTTTCCAAATCAAATATGGGCCTCGGCTTATTCCAAACAAATTTTGGAAAGACTATTATTATTTTAATATCATGTGGCATCCCAATGGCCCAAACTATTTGAACCATTTGTTATCCACATGACACAACTAAACAAAAGAGATATCAATGCACAATAAATATCGCAAAACGAAAAACAAAATCGGGACCGCCATGAAACAACCAGACGACAGCACCATAGGGGCACCGCGGGCTACCGGGAGCCGCCGCCAGTCGGCCGAGCTCCCTACCCGAATATTATTTTTTTCTTTTTCCGTTATTGCGAATCTAGATCTTGCATCTATCGATTAATTACTACACAATCTAATTAGTGCTTATTGCTTAAGCTCGAAACTTGCTATGATACCACTGTTAGGAAATCTATGCGGGAACGCAGTGAAATTCAAAATTTATTTCCTTTTAACGAGTATCGACTTTGTTTAAACAATAAACGAATAATCTAGTAAACGGTGGTTACCTTGGTTGATCTAAAATATCGATGCTTTGAACGTCTAAGGAGAGTAGTGATGCACGGAGCCGCCCAAGAGTTCGGCCTCTACCGTTAGTCCACACGAACAACCCGCCGGAATCCCATCATCGGATTGCTACCAGAAAAACTCGGTTGCTATACCGACTTTTCTCTCTCCCAAATCTCTTTCTAAGAAGCTCTCTATTTTTTCACAAGAACTATTAGCTCTTGAAATTGTGATGTACAAAAGAGTTTGCCAACCCTTCTCTTATATAAAGGGTGGGGCACCCCATGTGTCTCCCAAACTGATTGGGATTAGTTTCCTAATTGTTTGAGGAGAAAGAAAACATTTTCCTAATAAAATAAGGAAAATATATTTGATTGATTTATCTCCTTTAATTTAATATCCTATATTAAATATTTCCAAGATATTGTCAATATCTTATATTGACTATATTTATCTTATTACCATAAATCTATTTTTCCAAAATCAATTAATATCTAATATTAATATTATGGTAATCTTATTAATTAAATTACACAATTCAAATGTATCCAATACACTTTAAAATGGCGTCCCCCCCACTAATTTGAGAATTGGGATTTTCTTTAATTAATATAATAATATGATTAATTAATTCACAAAATACATGTATATCATATATATATATATATTTAAAATATATGTATCTATATACATATTTAATTAATCAACATAATTAATATCTTGTATTATATTTATTCATAATAAATAAATATCATCATATTAATTTACCATTATAACCTTTATAGTATGAGATAAATTCTTTCCTTATTTGGTTATCAACTATAACCACATTTTAATCCGACTTGATGTTCATATGTGTGTGACCCGATAGGCTTCCGAATATGTTGGTCGTAGACACAAAGTGCAAATTACGAAAATGCCCTTAATACCTAACGATCACGGGATAGCGTCTAGCAACACACCGTGACCCCAATCATCGGAAGAGTCAAATGTAATAACTACTACCTTTCATGTGAAACAGTTACCGTGTAAATAGAATCCTATCGCTATAATAATATCCATACGGTCGTTCATCGATTGTCAAACGACGACCGTATCTTATAATCTGGATATCATTCTCTCTCAGAGTAACTCATTTACTCCCACTTTACAATGATTCACGAGTGTATGACATCCTTATAATTGGGCCCTTTCGGATATTCACTTGTACTGATAGGGTACGCGATTTCCGGACGACCAAACATGTATACTCCGTATACTTCCGTATCACACCCAATCACTACCGCATGATCGCCCCATGGCTAGGGGAAATCTCAATAGTGTCAAATAATGACAATCCACACCGTGATGCCATGTATACTCCGGTCCTAAGGATAATTACACAACCGCCACATAGTGTGACACTTAACAGTGTAAGTGGGTCAATCTAACGTACGCATTCTCTAATACACATCCACGTACAGTCCAAGTGTCTCTACACTTTGATAGACAAGATCTATCCCTGCACTTAAAGACATAAGACATTTAATACGTTCCAACCTATTTGTGCTATTAATGCCCCGTTTAATAGTATATAAGCCTAGAGACATTTAAGTATCAAACTTATTAAAGTGATTAGAGATCTCATTAACCATAATCGCCTATCATGGTTCCTCTATCAAAGTTTAATACTAGGACGTTATCATATAACAATTCATAATTGGTTCTTTAAAAGAACAAATATATGACAACAGAAAAGCCATTTAATATATGTATAAACATAAAGAAATAGTAGAAATGATCCGACCCGGTCGGATCCGGTACAACCCGATTGGGTTTAGGACACTATTTCAACAACTCCTTTAGACCTAATTTACTCTGATGTTTGGGGTCTCTCTTCTGAACCATCAATTTATGGTTCCCGTTATTATGTCAGTTTTCTGGACGACTTCACGAAATACCTCTGGCTTTATCCCCTGAAAAACAAATATGATGTTGAAACTATCTTTCCTGACTTTCTTGCTGTGATTGAACGCCAGTTAAATACCAAACTCAAAGCCATCCAAACTGATTGGAGAGGAGAGTATCGCCGTGTTTCCACTTTTCTTACCCCTCGCCTTTCCCGTCCCCACACCCATGAAAAAGTTGGTGCCATTGAGCTTCGCTACCGCAAATTTTTTGAAGTCGGCCTTTCTCTTCTAGCCCAATCCCACATTCCGCTACCTTATCGGGAGGATGCATTTATCACTGCCACCTATATCATCAACCATCTCTCAACCAAAGTCCTTCATGATAAGTCTCCCTTTGAAATGGTCCACCATCGGTCCTCTGACTATGCATTCTTTCGAGTATTTGGTTGTGTGTGCTGGCCCTATCTCCATCCCTACAACCATCACAAAACTGATTTTTGCTCCAAAAATTGCCTCTTTCTCGGCTATCTCCGTCCCCCTTGCCTTCGGACCATCACGGGGTTTTCGATCAATCCGTCTTGATTAATTTGTACATGTCCCGATTTTCGCTCCCCGGCAAAACTTGCCTTTTCTCGGCTATAGTCCTTCCCACCACGATTATAAGTGCCTGAAACGACAAACAACGAAATAAATGTTGTTTACTTATTACATTGAATGGAATAGGTACTAGAAATCGCCTCTCAAAACTCGTTTAAAATAAAAGCATAAAAGAATATCATCCACTGTTGCTCGCCACGTGGTTTTCGATGAATCCCTCTTGGTTAATTTGTACTTCGTCGATAATCACCTTCTCGGGGTGGGGACAAATAAAAGAGAGGGGGTAAGTACGTATGTGAGTAATTTTGATGTCTCTATCATTAAGCAAACTAATAGTTAAATTTTCAACAAATATACATGTTTTGAACAAATCCTTATCAAAGATGATAATTATCGTAGTAGCACCAGAATCTACTATCCATTCAAAAAATGTTAGATTATTTAGACAAACCTGAATCCACCATATTGCCAAAATTGGTAGATAATACTGCATAGTTGACATCATTGAAACATCCATCATTGAGTTCTTGAGACAAAGAACCACCCAATTAACCATTCTTCAATATATTCATAATTTGATATACTTGATGAGTTCACAATTGGTGACATATATAGTGTAGTTTTGATGCATTTTATGCGATAAGACAATGCTCGATAATTGTTTTTATGCTTTTGAAGATCTAATGATGGATGCATGATTTTTGGTGTTTTAAGGCATTTAATTTCGAGTGATTTGGAGCGGTTTGGACGAAGTTGAAGAGAAACGGTCAAGGTAGAAAAAGAAAAAGAGGGGAGTGGTTTAAAAGGACAAAAAAGAGGGGGAAAATGGGAATCAAGATAGTGGAAATATAAATTGGGTGATAAAGACAAATCCACTGCTCATAACCCCAAATACAATATTTGCTGTAGTGGAACTGACCCCAAATATAAAGTTCCTTTGTACCTAGAAATATATTCCACTATCCTCTTTGCATATTTCTATGTTCAAATTGTTCTTTTTAAAAATAAACCCAAAGAAAAAATAGTGCTGGTAAGCTAAAAGTAGTTATGGTAGGTTCATGCCATTCCATGGCCAGGGTTGGTAGAATGGAAATACATCATCAGCGAATTTCACATTAGTTTTTTTTTTCATCAAAACACTATTTTATTTTATTTTAACTCCATGAGAGGGTCCAAATATATTTATTACTAGTATTTATATAAAAATATGAATTTATTACTAGTAATTCCAAGATATACAAAATGAAAAGAGGAGATCAATATTCATCTTTTCTTCATACTTTCTCCATGGATTGATGATATTTTCTTCTTTTTTTTTTAATAAATTAAGGTATTCTCTTTTTTTTTTCTTCTGACTTTATCGTTAGAATGAGTAGTTAATTTCTTTAATTTTGTTAATTGGTTGTTGAACCTTTGATATCTTGTTGATTGTGAGATCAAATTGTTCCTACACTTCGTTATTTTCATAGTATTTATTAATTTTCTGCGTTCACCGACACATGATTATTTGTGCACAATACTTGATAGACAATTCTTTGGATAGACAATTCTTTACTTTCCCTTACGGGTTGGACTTTTTGATTGAACCTTTGTGCGGAAAACCGAGTGTTATATACAAAAGGGCTAGAACGGAAGGCCTAACATTGAGTTTGTTTATATGAAAGGAGGAAGAATCTTGTAGTTACTAGTAATTCAAAGAACAAAACCCGCAAAACACTGGCTATCATTTCAAGGAAACGTTAGAGGTTGTAGTTCTTTCCGATATAAGGTAGAGACATTGAGGTAAAAAACTTCATTCATGGAATGAAAAGATGGTAAACGTGCTGGTAAGATGTCTAAATAATGCGGTAGCTAATTAATACATCGAGCTTAGTACGTTTTAAAGCTCAAGATCAAGCCAAATGGTGTTGAAACATATAACAAATTGACTAAACAAGACGAGCTTATGAATGGAGATATTCATATGTGTAGGGAGTAAATGAAGTCAAGATTATGGCAAGGAAAACCTATAATGAACCTAACTAGCTAGTTTGCCTTCTGGTATTGTTATAAATGCTTTACTTTGCGAATGAATTTCATATCCACAACCACTTGTGTTTCAATATCTCAGCAACCAAAGAAGTCACTGCGAGGAACAAAATCATTTGTTATTTTCATTTGAATTATGACCGACGGGCTGTAGTAACGAAAAAATTATGTGGTATGTCAAAGATGTCACATAATATATTGCCCAAAATAAAATTTATTTTATATTATTTCCTGTTTAATTTGTTAGGGAATAATGTAAAAATAAATGATTGATTATAATCTCTTAAAAGAAACTTAGAGATTTAATTATTTATAATTAAATGGATGTGGAGAAATACAAAATATATATGTGACATATTATATTTGTCACATACTACACATGCCATAAAATCTAAGTATTTTTATATTATTTCCAACATTAAATATTGGTAGATAATATAAAAATCAATAAATCATAAAAATATCTTAAAATCAATTAATTAGGAGATTTTATTGATTTATAATAAATGCGGAGATTGTGTACAAATTGCTAGAGCCAATCAGGAGAGTCTGGACGCATTAAATGCGGATATTATGGGAATCAATCAGAGTGTGGACACATTAAATGAGTGTGAAAGCATTAAATGTGAATTACTTCCAAGGCACTCATCCAGCACTATAAATAAGAGAGGCCTTGGTCATTTGCAAACACACAGAAACACATAGCATCAACACAGAAGACGGAAGCACACAAGGATTCAAGATTGGAGAGGAAGCATCAAGCACTCCATTCAAGCATTCAAGCACCAAGAAGGAGGGGATCTAGGGAGCACAAGGAGCATTCAAGTGTTTTTCAATCTTTGAGGATTCTCCATAAAATCCAGCGTTCTTCAACATCACTTGAAGATCATCCACCAAGAAATCCGGAGTTCTTCAACCAGCTTCGAGGATCTTCCAACCTAATCAGGAGGGCGAAGGTGAGTCAAAGCACTGCCTCAAATCTCTACCCAAATCAAACATTCTTCCACCACATTCGGGAGAAATCAACCACAAAGTCAAGATCTTCCGCCATATCTGGGAGAGAACAACCACAGATTCAAATCTTCTGCCATACTCGGGAGGAATCAACCAAGGTCCATTTCTTCCGCCATATTCAGGGGTAATCAACCACAAAGTCAAAATCTTCAGCCATATCCGGAGGAAATCAACAAAATTCAAGATCTTCCGCTAAATCCGGGAGTCCAATAATTGTCAACAATTAAAGAGGAGAATCAAAGGATTCAAGAGATTGTAACCGCTTTTTATTTTATAAATTAATAAAATTCGATTTTTTACAATTTTGTGTTTTCTTTGTAATTTTCAGGGATTAACACGAAATTTGCGTTACAAATTTCTGGCACGCCCGGTGGGACAGATCTCTCCTTTCATCTCTCCTTCCAAATAACTCAAGAACAAATGGAAGACCGTTGCCTCGAAGGTGTCCAAAGCTACTGCTCCAAAAGTTTCCAAGGCTGCTCCAAAAGTTTCCAAGGCTGCTGAAAAGACCGTTGCTGCTGCTTCATCTCAGGGACAAATTTCTGGCCCGGTTACCCGAAGCATGTCAAAAGAACTCGGCATAAGCCTCTTCTTCCCGCAGAAAGCTTCTTATGGACCCGTGTCACCAATGGCTGCTGACGTAATGATGACAAATTCCACCACTCTGGAGGATCATATTGCTAGCCTCACGAAGGCCATTGAAGCCCTCACGTCGCATGTTCAGACTCAAGACATGCAAACTGCGAAGCTCGCCAACAAGATTGATTCCGTTGGAGAGGTGAGCAAGTCAAAAGAAGTGGTGCATGACGACGAGGACGACATTGACGTCACTTCCAAGGAGCAAGAACCCTTCAGGTCTCTACATATGGTGAACAACATGAAGGTTGCTCCAAAAAATTCTTTCAAGGACAAGGAAGGATCCAAGTCCTTTTCCTTGGGAAGCAATCTGAAGATCTCCCCCGACGGAACCATTCCGATCAGCCAACTACAGAAGTTCATCATGGGGACGATCAATGACAAAGTTGGAGGGTCTATGAAGTCATCCCAGACTTATATCAAGCCATACACTCAGAGGATTGATAGTCTGAAAATGCCGGCCGGTTATCAACCACCAAATTTCCAGCAGTTCGATGGAAAGGGCAACCCGAAGCAACACATTGCCCATTTCGTTGAAACTTGAAATAGTGCTGGAACATATGGAGATCACTTGGTGAAACAATTGGTGCATTCTCTCAAAGGAAATGCCTTTGATTGGTACACCGATCTCGCCCCTGCCTCTCTGGATAGTTGGGAGCAACTGGAGCAGATCTTCCTCAATCGTTTCTACAGCACTCGTAGAACTGTGAGTATGGTGGAGCTGACCAACTCCCACCAGTGGAAAGAAGAGAAGGTCGTGGATTACATTAATAGACGGAGAAGCCTTAGCCTCAACTGCAAGGATCAACTCTCTGAAGCCTCCGCTATTGAGATGTGCATCCAAGGCATGCACTGGGGACTGCAGTACGTCCTTAAAGGGATTCTGCCGAGATCGTTTGAGGAGTTAGCCACTCGGGCTCATGATATGGAATTAAGCATTGACGCCAATGGAGGTCAGGCCCCTGTTCAAGATCCAAGAAAGGGGAAGGAAAAATAAGAAATTAAGAAGTCTGTGAAAGCTTCTCCCAAAATGGAGAAGAAGGAGTCGAACGCCACCACCATAGCTCCCGTAAAGGTCAAAAATCCATCACCAATCCAGCCCGAGTGGAGGAAGGTCGAACCACGACAAAGTGAAAGGCGCAGGCCTACCTTGAATGAAAGGCAACAAAGGACGTATCCATTCTTCGATTCTAATGTACCTGCAATTTTTGATGAACTATTGAAATTAAAGCTCATCGATCTTGCAGAAACAAAGCGACTAGGAGATGCAACAAGAGCTCATGAAGGCAACTATTGCAAATATCACCGATTATCTGGTCACCTCATCGAGAAATGCTTTGTCTTCAAGGATAAAGTTATGCGTTTGGCTGAGGAAGGAAAGATCGTGCTTGAAGAAGAGAAAGCAAGCACAAATCAAACCACCGTAGCAGAGCCAATGAATGGTCATGGCATGACTATCCAGTTTGGATCACTCGACCCTGTTGAGATCAAATTCAGTGATTCTCTGCCAATGGCCAAGAAAGATTCCGGGACGTCTCGCAAACAAACAAGAGCCGATGCGGAAGAGAAGAGAACCACAAAGTCCATCAAACAAGATGATGATGGATGGATTTTGGTGACCCATAAGAAAAAGCAAATGTAATCACCCTACTTCAAGCCAACAGAACCAAAGATGAATTATGCCAAGTCATCCAATCCAAAGAGAGGCCGAAGGGCAAGAAAGTTGAAAAGGAAACAAAGGAAAATAAAAAAGAAAGTGAAGAGCCTGTTCACCGAAGAGGTTGAGTACAAAAGCCCTCACACTCCAATCACCTTATTGGAGTACATGCCTAAGAGAGTTGTGGAAGTTGGGGCGACTGAAGAAAACTTAGAGGATGAATTTGTCTCATGCTATGCTATCCACACAGAGGAAAGGGACGTTGCAAAGGAAAATAAAGACTCACTAACTGAGGAAGAGCCTTCAAACAATGCAAAGCTCGCTTGCATGGTTGAGATCACCTTCACAGATGATGACATGCTTCTCGGATCAGCGCCTCATAACCGTCCGCTGTTCGTCACAGCATACACGCGTGAGCAAAAGGTTAATCATGTGCTACTAGATGGAGGATCGGCTGTCAACATATTGCCGCTCCGAGTAATGAAAGAGTTGGGCGTATCTATGGATGAACTCTCCGACAGCCGCCTTATGATCCATGGATTCAACCAAGGGGGGTAGAGAGCCATTGGGGTGATTAGACTTGACATCTTGATCGATGAGTTATCTTCTTGTGCATTGTTCCATGTGATTGATGCTAGAACTTCCTACAACATGTTGCTAGGGAGGCTGTGACTGCATGAGAATTGAGTCGTCCCTTCAACCCTTCATCAATGGTTTAAGTATTGGCGCAATGGCGTGTTAAGGAAGGTCGTTGCTGGTGAAAAACCTTTCACTGAGGCCGAGACTCACTTTGCGGATGCGAAATTCTATCTGAAGCCTACTCCTTTGAAGATAGTAAGCTAGTCCAAGTCACGAGAAAAGGATGATGAGGAGAAGGCCATGCCATCTGAAAATAAGAGATAGGTTGGCAAACGTGAAGAGACAAAGTCATCAGTGCTTGAACATGCCTCAAAGGAATGTGAAAACATTTATGCACCTCAAAGATCCAAAGCGTTGAGTGGACTGACATTGCCGCTTCCCAGGATCAATGCCATGAAGACGGATGCTCCTCTACATGGGTTTACCCGTCCTAAAGAAGGTGCTGCTATAGAACTTGGAACATTTCCAGCCGCAAAGGGAGCAAATGGGTCCCGAAGCCCTGCTCTAAAAATGGGGGCAAGAAGGAAAGAATCTGAAGAAGCACATAAGGCCACTAAAGCGAAAGTTCCCGTTATCGGATCCTGGACAGGCCCGGGATATAATCCTTCACCATCCGTCCGTATTGCGATAAGGAAGGCAAGCAATAACTACATCGGGGTTGAAGATGAATCATCTCCAACGAACATTCCGGAACCTCTACCTCCAAGGCCATCGGTGTTTGAGAGGTTACAACCTAAGAAAGAACGCGTCTCAGTCTTCGAAAGGCTTTCTGTCACAACCAAGAATCTGTCAAGACCAAAAGTCAACAAGCGAAGACAATCAGCACATATGAATGCTTTGGAGAAAGATATAACAAACATCGACTCTAAAGAAATCAAGAGTCTGGTCCCGTCCAGAATGAAGTGTCACACAGGTCTTGTCATACACTGTGGAAATGTAATGAAAGCTAAGGTGCGCATAGTAGTGTACACTAAAACTGACGCCAAGTACAATGTGGAGCATGTGCATCCGGCACGACAAGAAAATGAGCCTGAAGAAAGCGTTGGGTCCTCGTATGTTATCACCATCGGCGAAGAACCTTATCCCACCAAAACTAAGACGGGATCAGAAGAAGTCATGAAACCTGAAGAAGTGAAAGAGCAGGCTTTCGTCTATCACATCATATTAGGAAATGATGAGGTTGAAGAAGATGCGGAAGAAGCACCCCCAGAATTAGAAGAAGGGGTCAAATCCACAATAGATGAGTTGAAGGAAATCAACCTCGGCACTAAAGACGAGCCACGACCAACTTTCATAAGTGCTCTTTTGTCTCTAGAAGAAGAAGAGAGATACCGCGAAATCCTCCAAGAATACAAGGATATATTCGGACATACAAAGAGATGCCCGGGCTTGATCCGAAGGTAGCTGTCCATCAATTGTCTATAAAGAAAGGATCGCGCCCTATCAAGCAGGCTTAAAGGAGATTTTGGCCAGACCTCATCCCACTCAAAGAGGCGGAAGTCAACAAGCTCATTGAAGCATGCTTCGTCCGTGAGGTTAAGTATCCAACATGGATCTCGAGCATCATGCCCGTAAGAAAGAAAATGGTCAGATTCGCATTTGTGTTGATTTTCGAGACATAAACAATGCATGCATGCCCAAAGGATGATTTTCCCCTACCAATCACTGAGCTGATGGTAGATGCAACCATAGGTCATGAGGCTTTGTCCTTCATGGACGGATCGTCTGGGTACAATCAAATTCGAATGGCTCCTGAAGATGAAGAATTCACAGCATTTCAAACGCCTAAGGGAATCTACTGTTACAAAGTGATGCCTTTTGTTCTAAAAAATGTGGGGGCAACTTATCAACGTGCCATGCAGAAGATCTTTGATGACATGCTACACCAACACGTTGAATGCTATGTTGATGACTTGGTTGTAAAGTCGAAGAAGAAGGCTGACCAATTGAATGACTTAAGATTAGTCTTAATAGACTTAGAAGATTCTAATTGAAGATGAATCCTCTAAAGTGCGCATTTGGAGTTAGCTCAGGAAAATTCCTCGGCTTCATCGTCCAACATCGAGGAATAGAAATTGACCAGTCCAAAGTAGAAACCATCATGAAGATGCCTGAGCCTCGTAGCCTGCGTGAACTCCGAAGCCTGTAAGGTAAACTGGCCTATATACGAAGGTTTATAGTAAACCTCACCGGAAGATGCCAACCTTCCAGCCATCTGATAAGGAAGGGAGTTCCGTTTGAATGGGATAACTCGTGCAGAAAGGTGTTTGAAAACATTAAAGCGTACTTGACGAACGCTCCGGTCTTGGCAGCCCCTGTTAAAGGTAAACATCTAACCCTTTACATCACAGCGCAAGAACGATCAGTAGGTGCACTGCTGGCTCAGGAGAACGATGACTCCACACGAGCTGAAATACTCTCCAATTGAGAAGCTCCTCTTGTCACTCATATTCGTCATCAGAAACTAAAGCATTATTTTCAAGCTCACACTATACATCTAGGGTCAAAGGCAAATCCTCTGAAGTTCGTCGTGTCCAAGCCCGCGTTGTCCGATAGATTGGCAAGGTGGTATCTCCAACTTCAACAATTTGAAATTGTTTACGTGCCCCAAAAGGCTGTCAAAGGACAAGTGCTCGTAGATTTCTTGGCTGATCACCCTATCCCAGCAGAGTGGGAACTCTCAGACGATCTGCCTGATGAGGATGTCATGGTGATTGAGGTCCTTCCACCGTGGAGAATGTACTTTGATGGGGCAGCGCGACGAGATGGGGCTGGCGCCGGAGTCATCTTTGTTTCCCCGGAAGGGGAAGTGTTGCCATACTCCTTCAAATTGACGGAATGTTGCTCCAACAATGTTGCTGAGTATCAAGCTTTGATCTTAGGGCTTGAGATGGCGATGGATATGAAGCAATGCAGACTGAATGTCTACGGCGACTCTAAGTTGATCATCAACCAGCTTGAAGGTTCCTACGATGTAAAAAATCCAGAATTAGTCCCATACTGCAATTAAGCAAGGCAAATCATTGCTTACCTTGGCGATGTTACAATTGAGCATGTTCTGAGAAAAGAAAATAAGCAAGCGGACGCTCTGGCAAATTTGGCTGCGACACTAGCAATCGGTGATGGAAAGATGCAAGTCCCCGTCTGCGAGCAATGGGTGGTTCCTCCATACTTTGGAGAAGATGAGGGGGATGATAATGAAAGTCATGTCGTGTGTGTCTATGAAATTGACCAAGTGGATTGGCGCCATTCATTAGTGGAGTACTTGAAACACGGGAGCTCCCTGACTATCAAAAGAATAAAGTCTACATAAGACGTCAGGCTCCACGCTTCTTTCTTCATAATGACACTTTGTATCGCCGCTCATTTGAAGGAGTATTTCTCCGTTGCCTCGAAGAAGATGAAGCTCATCACGCTATAGAGGAGGCTCACTCTGGGATTTGTGGCGCCCATCAATCTGGTCCGAATCTCCACTTCCGCATCAAAACGATGGGATATTATTGGCCAACCATGGTGAAAGATTGCATGGATTACGCTCAGAAATGTGAAGCATGCCAATTCCATGCTAACTTTATTCATCAGCCTCCAGAGCCATTGCATCCAACTGTAGCGGCATGGCCCTTTGATGCTTGGGGAATGGATGTGGTTGGTCCGCTGCCGAAATCATCAGGCCAAAATCTTTATATCTTGGCTGCCACCGACTACTTCTCTAAATGGGCTGAGGCTGTTGCACTACACCAGGTGAAGAAAGAGGATGGAGTCTGCTTCATTCGAGTAAACATCATCTATCACTATGGAGTTCCACGCTACATTATCACGGATAATGGGAAGTCATTCGTGAATAGCTTGGTGGATAAATTGTGTGAGCAGTTCAACTTCAAGCAGCACAAGTCTTCCATGTACAATGCGCCGGCCAACGGACTTGCTGAAGCTTTCAATAAGACGTTATGCAACTTGTTGAAAAAGGTGGTTGCAAGGCACAAGAAAGACTGGCATGAACGGATGGGTGAAGCATTGTGGGCCTATCGCACAACTTTTCAGACGCAAACTCAAGCCACTCCATATTCGCTTGTATACGGTGTAGAAGCTATGCTACCTCTCGAGCGGCAAATACCCTCACTGAGAATTGCTATCCAAGAAGGCTTAACTGACGAAGAAAATGCCCGTCTTCGCCTTGATGAGTTAGAAGCATTGGATGAGAAATGGCTTCAGGCTCAACAAAATATTGAATGCTACGAAGCAAGGTTGTCAAAAGCATTCAACAAGAAGGTCCGCCCCAAGTCCTTCCAAGTTGGTGAAACGGTCCTTGCAGTAAGAAGACCTAACGCACAAGTCCAAAAACAAATTTACATCAAAGTGGGATGGCCCCTATGTTGTCCGGGAGGTCTATACTAATGGTGCATACAAGTTGGTGGATAAAGACGGTGTCAAGCTCGGCCCGATCAACGGAAAATTTCGCAAGAAGTTCTATGCATAGCGCAAGAAATGCTCCTCATCACGAGCCTAAACTACGATAATCCTGTCAAAAAAAAAAACAAAAATAATATGAACTACGTTTGACTTGATTCCTAGAGCAATCTCTGGGATACGTAGGCAGCTTGGGAAGTTACTCCAAGTTCAGTCATACCAACAAAAACAAAAAAACATTCAGGGACGGTAGAGAAAAAGAAAATGATAATAAAGTTTTATTGATGTATGTCAATAGAATTTATTACATACAAAAGGAAGACAACAAAATTTGAAACCAAACTAGAAAGGAAGACAATAATAAAAGACTTTATCAAGCTCAACTAAAAAGGGAAATGATCCCTAGAATCCTAAAAGCAAAACTAAGAAAAAAGCTTGTAGTTTTTTAGATCGTGGCGGTTGTCTTCTAGCAGCTCTCTCATCCTGTCCAAAGCATCACTTTCAGCCGGCTGCAATGAAGGCGTATTTTCCAAGTCAGTAATCTCGTCTCTCAACTGGATTGATTGAGCAGTGTACCTTTGTAACTCCGTCTCGTGCTCATTAAGGGTCGAAACAAGCTGGTCCTCCTCTTTCTTCAAAAGCAAAAGTTCTTTCTCGAGTGCTTTCTCCTTTCTTGCACGTCAGTAAGTTTGTCCTGCGAAGACTGAGTGTGTTGGAGGCACTCCCTCTCGAACGCCTCAGTTTCCTTAAGTCGTTGACAAAGAATGGAAAGTTTTTCACCATGCGCCTCTTGAGAAAGCCTGCTTGAAACATCATCTAGAGCAGCTTTGTAGTGGGTGGCATTCTCAAAGACAGTGTCCAAAAGAGCTTTCGCGCTGGACAAATCCAAACCCCCAACACGCTCCATCTCAGAAAATATTTCATAAACACCTTTTTCAATCGAGGCCATTTGATCAATAGGTTTGCACGATATCCTCTGGCAGGCGGATGTCCATAGCACCCTATGCAAGCTTTGGAGACCTTTTGAAATCACAACACTGGATTGGAACTCTGATACTTCTGGCTGCGGCGCGAGTAAAGCAAAATGAGCAGATGTGAGGCCCTACCCCAAAGAAGCCCTTTTAGAGGGACCGTCAACCACAACTCGATGTTCGGGCATGTGATCACCATTAACAATTACGGTCTATGTCTCGGCAGTGCCTTCCAAATCGGGATCACAGTCCACATCAACATCGTTCGTTGATGGAATAACGTCACACCTCTTAGCTATCACGGGTGAAACACGTCCCTTTCCTACTTGGCTAGCTTCTGTTGCAAAAGCGCCAGGACCGTTGGCGGAATCCTCGCTAAGAGCAGAACCACCGACCTTATCTAGATCTCTGTAGACCAGCTACAAAACAAAGAGACAAGGCGAAGTGAATGAATAGTGAATAAGGTAAATTAGACAAATCAAAGTTAACAAATTCCAAAGAGTAAGAGAGTACCTGTTTCCCAACTCCGGGCTTGTGACGCTTCCAGTTCCTATCACTATGTGAAGAACTCCCACTAGCACCCAAGACAACCTCAGGACGCCTTTTCTCTCTTGATGTAGTACAAGTCGCCTTGATTGTTGTAACTACCTTTGAGGCAAGGCGGGGAGCCGCATGGGGAGATGCTTTCAAAGGACGAGAAGGCTTGGTTGGATTTTCTTTAGCATGAGGAACGGTTCTCTTCTTTCTGGCCGTCGTCTCCAAGAACAAAGCTCTCCCATCAATCAAATATGTACCATGCACTTTCAGCCACCACGATCGAAAATCAGAAGAAGAATGGTTGTTCATCTCGCTTGAGCAGGATGGAAGTGCTAGCTTGGAACAACTCTGAAGATTGATGAATTTTCTCCACAAAATGCTAGCTGACTGTATGTGGGTGGATCGAAGGTCGGCCGCAAGTTCCTTCAGAATGTTCTGGTAAAACTCAAATTGACGTGCAAACCTACAAGGACTGTATGGCTCGATCCAACACGCACCATTCCGATGCAACACCATAAAGCTCGAGCGGTCAGCAATAAAAAATGTCTTCTCTCGGAGATATAGTTTCCCGTCATTCTCTTTGATCTCCGTGCGGCTTCTACTAGCGGCAGTCGCGCTCCAATCAATGTCACGACCTCTATGGATGAGCTCCCTAGCGGCATAGTCATCAAAAGGCTTTGATCCTCCTTCTCCGGAATAGCGGGTCATGAAAGGACCATCCAAATGAGACGATACTCTATGGTGAGTGTCAAAATATCGGGCCATCCATCCAAACACATAATGCCACGGGAGAAAAGCATTTGCTCGTTCCGGGGTTGGTGAATGAACAATCTCGCCTAAACCTCTGTATACATTAACCAGCACGGGGGCAGCAAGGGATAACCTCATTCCGGAAGCAATCAGGCTCGCCATTTTGAATGTGGAAGGTCTGATAAAGGAGCCACTAGTCGGAAGGACAAACAAACACAACCAACATGCAACAAGAGCCGCCAAGTAGGTCTCGTCTTTTATCTCCTCTTTTACTCCAAGCTCGAGAAAGGGAGTTTTGTCTTGGGGTGACCTTGGTCGTGGCTTGTCTGGAATAACTCCATCTGGATTATATGTCTTACTTGGCCGGTTCGCTCCTTTTGCTGGTTTCGTAGTAGGCTTGGGATGCTTCAAAGGCAGGCGACACCAAAAATTAATCCATGCAACAACGGGAAGTTGGGGGTTGTAGATGTCATACTCACCACCCAAGCAATGGAGAAAAGCTGCAAACAAGTATTGACAACTCTTGGGGAGAGGCCTCAAAGGACGAGCATTGGATCCTGTTAGCTCCTGTAAGCTTGGGATGATCTCCTCATAACAACCTCCAGCGACAGGGAGACCTCCAATCTTCCACAAGTCCATTAATGAGATGGACACTTCCCCAGCATCAGTATGCAAAGTGTTGGTCTCCGGGCACCAAGCTTCACAGAAGGCACAAACAACGTTCTTATTCCGAGTGTAGGTGAACAAGGATGCATATAAAGCGTCAAACATGAGACTCTTCTTAAGCGCCTCACCACTGCGGGAAAGAACATCCTCAAGCCACTCCCGTAACGTTCAACATATCCAAATGCTCCTTGTGTCGTATGTTGGGGACCCCACTGAACCTCCCCATTAATGATGCGTCGCCCAAGAGTCACAAAGGTGTGTTGGCGAGGGCTCTGAGTATGTATAAAAGAAATGAACTTGTGGACTGATTCACCCCGTGAAAGTCTATGATCGGTAGAAAGCGGTGATGCAGTGATATCATGGGAAGGCGGAACATCAAACTCGATAGATAGACATATCCGGAGCTCGATCCCAGTCTCTATAGCGGCATGAGCATGATGAAGCACAACGAGATATCTCTCACCATCTCGTGTAATCTCCTTGAATATTGCCATCTGAATGTCTGGATCTTCAACGCAGGGTGGTGTCACAAAGTACCTCACTCGCGTCCTTGACTAGCTGGATGACTGGATCTGTTACGCAGGGTGGTGTCACTAAGTACCCCACTCGCGTCTCTGACTGCCTGGATGTGCTACGCGGGGTGGAGCAACCAACTACCCCACTCGCGTCTTGAACCGGCTAAGTGTTTCTGGATCTGCTACGCAGGGTGGAGCAACCAACTACCCCACTCGCGTTCTCGACCGGCTGAATCTCTCTGCTACGTAGGGTGGAGCAACAAACTACCCCACTCGCGTCCTCGACCGGATGAATGTCTGGATCTTCAACGCAGGGTGGTGTCACAAAGTACCCCACTCACCTCTCGACCAGCTGCTTGTCGGACGCAGGGTGGTATCACTAAGTATCCCACTCGCGCCCACGAAACGGCCTCCGGTTACCCTGCAAAGCAAGGAAAAATATTAAACAAAACAGAACAAGAATTTTTTTTTTGACTTTTAGTCAACTGCCGACGAGAAAGACGAAAGTCAATGACAATCAACTTCCATTCAGCAGTCGACATGGCCAGTTAGCCAACTAAAGAGGAGGAATGCCTGAGACTCTCAGTTTCCTGGACTCCTTTGGGTTGAAGAAGAATTGGTGTGCTTGAAAAATAGGTGAATGTTTCTTTATATAGGAGATGATGGAAAGAATCAAGCAACTCCTAATCAATGTGAGACAAAAGCTACTCAATTGTGATTGGTTAGCTTAAAAAAAAATAAAGTAAAAAAAATAAAAAATAAAAAACCGTAGGCGACTTAAAAAAAAGGGGCTGGTAACATTGTGATTCATTTGTTTTCTTTTACTATGTTCCAAAAAAAAAAAAAAAAAAAAAAAAAAAAAAAAAAAATTGGTACCCATTAGAATTATTTTCCTTTTTTAACCAAAAAAAAAGGTGGAAAGAAGTTTGCCGCCTCCTAAAAATAAATAAATAATATTCGAGACTCGTCGCTACGGTAAGATTTTACCGGGACAACAAGTCTCGAGGGGGCATTTGTAGAAACGAAAAAATTATGTGGTATGTCAAAGATGTCACATAATATATTGTCCTAAATAAAATTTATTTTATATTATTTCCTATTTAATTTGTGAGGGAATAATGTAAAAATAAATGATTGATTATAATCTCTTAAAAGAAACTTAGAGATTTAATTATTTATAATTAAATGGATGTGGAGAAATAAAAAATATATATGTGACATATTATATTTGTCACATACTACACATGCCATAAAATCTAGGTATTTTTTTATTATTTCTAACATTAAATATTGGTAGATAATATAAAAATCAATAAATCATAAAAATCTCTTAAAATCAATTAATTAGGAGATTTTATTGATTTATTATAAGTGCGGGGATTGTGTACAAATTGCTAGAGCCAATCAGGAGAGTCTGGACGCATTAAATGCGGATATTATGGGAATCAATCAGAGTGTAGACACATTAAATGAGTGTGAAAGCATTAAATGTGAATTACTTCCAAGGCACTCATCCAGCACTATAAATAAGAGAGACCTTGGTCATTTGCAAACACACAGAAACACAGAGCATCAACACAGAAGACGGAAGCACACAAGGATTCAAGATTGGAGAGGAAGCATCAAGCACTCCATTCAAGCATTCAAGCACCAAGAAGGAGGGGATCTAGGGAGCACAAGGAGCATTCAAGTGTTCTTCAATCTTTGAGGATTCTCCATCAAATCCGGCGTTCTTCAACATCACTTGAAGATCATCCACCAAGAAATCCGGAGTTCTTCAACCAGCTTCGAGGATCTTCCAACCTAATCAGGAGGGCGAAGGTGAGTCAAAGAACTGCCTCAAATCTCTACCCAAATCAAACATTCTTCCACCATATTCGGGAGAAATAAACCACAAAGTCAAGATCTTCCGCCATATCCGGGAGAGAACAACCACAGATTCAAATCTTCCGCCATACTCTGGATGAATCAACCAAGGTCCATTTCTTCCGCCATATTCAGGGGTAATAAACCACAAAGTCAAAATCTTCCGCCATATCCGGAAGAAATCAACAAAATTCAAGATCTTCCGCTAAATCCGGGAGTCCAATAATTGTCAACAATTAAAGAGGAGAATCAAAGGATTTAAGAGATTGTAACCTCTTTTTATTTTATAAATTAATAAAATTCGATTTGTTATAATTTTGTGTTTTCTTTGTAATTTTCAGGGATTAACACGAAATTTGCGTTACACGGGCATCTCGAGCTCTCCTGTCTTCTTATAATAAATAAAAACTCGTACAATCATTCATTCTTCTTCAAAGACTTGTATCAATGAGTCAAAACTTATCATATATAGTTTGTCATGTATATTATGATTTCATTCCATAGTTAGACCTCATAAATTGTCATACAAATGGTAAGATACAATGCTACAATGATTGCTTTTATTAGCATTATTTATTAATTTGGTTTGAAATAATTCCTTGTAGTAAATATCTCTACCCCGCTTTCCACTTATTATTATTACTATTCGGAAAAATTTTACTAATAAAAAATGAAGGAATTGAGTTTCCAGGGTGATTTTTCTCCCTAGAGGATGATGAACAACATTGTTTAGTTTTGATCTTGGAAGCATTGACACTTAATTTGAGTGTCGCGCATAGTGCTATATTTCTGACACGTGTTAGCAACTTAAATAATACAAATTAATATTTCTATATTATGCACTTTGACACTTTCTGACACTCACTAACATGAATTTTTTATTTTCAAATTTCAATTTTTACAAAGAAATGTTTAAAGACAAGGTAAGTTGAATGCAAACTCGAATAACCAATGATTTTCAGCCTTAATTGTAAAAGAATTTGAATAATACTATATCTTATTTAATTTATGTGTTTCATGTTGATGAACTATAAACGTTGAAATTTTGAAGGGAAAACAAGTTTAAGCTATAAACTTTGAAATTTTGAAGGGAAAACAAGGTTTTGTAACCCACAGAGGTCGAATAATTAACAATTATAGATATTTAAATCACATAATTAAAATTTATTTATACACATCTCTTTGAATGTAATGGATACCTTATAATATAATTATCTATCATACATACTTTCAACATGTTTTGTTGATATGTTTATAACCATTAATTTTTAAATTAATCGTGTTATTGTATCCATGTGATATCGTGCGACGTGATGTGTCCGTATACATGCTTTATATATTTTGATTCTTGTAAAAAAACAAAAACAAACAATGCTATTAAGTGTAGTAAAAAACTATTAGGAAACAATAATTCAACAATGGCACCGAAAAATTGGAGCATTTAACATAATTCGAATTTTATTTGTTGGAGGAAAAATTGACTTGTAAAATATATTAATGAGTAGGTCCGTCTGTGATTTGTTTTTTATATTTATTTTTATAGAGAATGTATAATTGGAAAAACAGACACAAAAGAAACCAACGGCTGAGATGTTTTGGTTTGAAGTGGCGGCGGTGGCTCCAATCTAGGGTAACACACTAGAGTGATCCGCACCCTCAATTTAAGCCATGACGCCTCTCTTTTTGTTTCCCATTCTCCGTTTAAACACACTCCCTCCGCTAAAAACCACTTTTAGGCAGCGGATAAAGCAAAAACTAGTAGTTGCTAGGGAAAAACTAGTTATCAGTTTTTTAGGTGTGTTTTTTTTTTTTTTTTTTTTTTTTTTTTTTTTTTATTTTTCAATTGAGTTACATGTTCCACGAATCTGTTGTGTTCAGTGACTCCCATAAATTATTTTTTTCCAATCCGACAATCTTTTTTACATAAGCAAGTGTATTTTCTCTGACATCGGGTGAAAAATTCATTTCTCCGGAACTGGGTGAAAATTTCAAATATCCGGCTCCGGAATGGAAATATTAAATCTCGGGCATGTGAAAATCATCGGAATGAAAAAAAATTATGGGAATTGGAATTGGAGTCATCGGACAAATTAGTGTACTCTCTTCACTTTAAAGGATCTGCACTCAAGAGTGTCAGGTCTCATGGTAAAAATTATTGTTTTCTATTTCTTTTCACATTAATCTGCATTACAAAAACTTTTCTTTAGATACAATGACATAGAATATACTCAACATTGCTTGTTATAAAATTTATGATGCGGTTGTGCCCTTGCATCATACAAATTGAAAATTAAATTGATCTTTTGTAATAATGGACCACAATTATTATTGCATTCATGCATCTGGCTTTGATAAGATTCATTGCTATCTTTGACAAGATTGAGTATTTTATTCAAATCTCAATGAATAAAATAGGCACTTATGTCCAATTAAGGACTTGAGGTCTTTTTTCTTTCCTTTCCTTTTTTATGTCCACTTGCTAGAACGCGGATTATTTGGACACTGAATATATTTAGAGTAACAAAACTGCATTTTCATTGATATCATTGAGTAAAATAGTAGTGTATTTATACTATAAAGCCATAATGTAAACGCAATAATACACAATAAATGCGATTGATTACAATTATTTATTTTTTATTGTTTTGTGTATGTAGAATATTTTCATCAATTGGCAAAAAACCTTCACATCAACCTCCTTTTTTTTTTGAACAACCAATTTTTTCATTAATAAGCAAGATACTAAAAAATAGGGGGATGAGGACAAAAATATTTCATCAATTGAGATTAACTTTTTAATTAATGAATCTTGTTTCCATCACATGTTCGAAATTCAACCGTTTAAATTCAACGACGAAATTCACAAATTTTCCATATCAAATTCACTAATTTTCGGGATTGGCGAAAAACTCGAAATTTCACATCAACCTCCTTTTTTTTTGAACAGCCAATTTTTTTTTATTAATAAGCAAGATACTAAAAAAATATTACAAAAATTGTCCAAGATAACACAATAAAACTCCCAGCTATTGAACCAAGCAGATGTCCCAACGCAAAAAAAAAATCCAGAAAAAACATCCCATGGAATTTACATTTCAGAATCTTTCCTAAAAAAAATTCAGCAACATATCGACAAAGCACCACTACATTCCAAAACTTTGCAAAAATCCAACATCATTTCGGCTAACCCCAAGAAATAAGAACCCAATCTTTGACTTAACCTGCTTCCATCATCGGATTTGATTTCCAATCTTCCCACTCCATCTTTTTGAGACCCTTGGATTTTGATAACCAAGAGAAAGACAATCTCTGAATATCTCTAAAAATCACTTCCGGATTTAAAACATGAGATTGAAAAATAACTTTGTTTCTATGCAACCAAATCACCCAACATGCGATCCCAACAATAGTTGACCATAAGGAAGTTGCCAAATTCGAAGACAAACTCCTAAGGCCTCAAAAGATATAAATCACGGAATGAGTAAGCATTAAGCCCATCAATCTTGCACGAACCTATGATATGGGACCAAATCAACAAAGACACATCACAAGCATATAATAGATGATTAACTGATTCTTCAAACTTGTAACATAACGGACAATAAGAATCTTGGATCGCCACTCCCCGTCAAATAAAATTTGGCTTAGTTGGAATTCTTTTGAGACTCGCCTTCCACATAAAAATATTCACCTTTGAAGGTAACATCTTATTCCACTTTGCCACTTGCTCATTAGTTGAAAAAGAATTTTTGAAAAATCCGACTCAATTAATTTCCGCAAACAAGCCACCGAGAAGACACCATTCGATCAAAGATTCCATTTTAATTTATCACTTGAACCTGCATTACCACAAACAAAGTTGATTAAGTTCTCCAAATCACCTACATCCCCTTCCTCGAAACCCCTCAAACTCCTACTCCAAAACCCAATGAAAAGAGCGTCAAACCCAATGAAAAAGAGCGCTTTTCTATCTTCTACCCATTATTACCATTTAATTAAAAAAGAATTAATTAAAGGATTTAGCTCTTCCAACTACAACATCTTTAGACAAAGTTCATCTGGAGTGCCGCAGAGAGAAAAGTGAAACACATAGGTTTTGGGGTTGAGGATCAACAGTTGTTGCAGCTGTTTGGCGTTTTGCTTGTGGTTTTGCTGGAAATTAAGGTAAGAGGCTCTTCCTATGATTCCAATTATCGTTTATAAGGTTTAGATCAAGTTCTAAGGTGTTTAGATGATAGAAAGATGTGAATTTTCGTTGATCGATGATCATAGATGCTATGGTTTGATTAGATATGTTTTCTGTGTTTTACTGTGTTGAAAACGAGGTTAATTAGAAACGATTCAGAAATCAAGTTGTGAAGATTTTAGCATTTTTGGAAAAACCCAGGCGGACGGGCGTCTGCATTTGGCAGACGGGCGTCTAAGACCCTAGCAGCTCAAACGGGTGTTTGCACTAGGCAGACGGGCGTTTGAGGTTAGACTTTTGATTTAGGATGTAGCCGTTTTTTTACGGACGGGCGTTTGGGTTTAGTGGACGGGCGTTCGATTCCAAATGGGTGTCCATAGGATGTCAAACGGGCGTTTGACCTGTTTTACCTTGTTTTTACTGTTTTATCGTTTCAGCTTGGTTTCGAGCTTCATAATCATGTTATTATAGTTTTAAACCCTTATTTATGATATGATAATATTGGATAAACATAAACAAGCCTGAATTGAACTTCTGATTCGTTCAGTTAAAACACCGAATGTACTCTTAAAAGGAGTGGAAGTTCGGATCCGTCGGAAGAGCATGGTAGGCTTGTGCT
This sequence comes from Gentiana straminea, assembly GCA_036785695.1. Lineage (NCBI taxonomy): Eukaryota > Viridiplantae > Streptophyta > Magnoliopsida > Gentianales > Gentianaceae > Gentiana > Gentiana straminea. The sequence goes on along the minus strand of JAVUPR010000224.1, from coordinate 2,090,405 downwards.
TTGATGAATTTGCATTCATCAATGTCTGTGTAATTGCTAGGACTTGTCTATGTCTAGTGGTCTAGGAAGAGAGTAGTCAAGGTGAGGGAGATTAATTGAAAACACTTAGGTGGTTAGTTAATCATTCTAATAAAATTACGTACTTGACTAGTAAAAAATTAAACAACATGTCTCTCTTGGATAAGCACCAGTCTATATCGCGATGTGTACCTCTGAAGGTGGAAGAACTCTGTAGGTCAAAAAAACCCTATGTACGGAGGGACTTCACTGAGGTGTGCGTACTATCAGAGTCTACCTATTCTAGACATCGTGGATATTGGTGTGATCCACTAATATGTTGCCAAGAGTGTCCCAAAAGTGGATACGTGTAGTGCCCTTGAGTGGGGTTGTAACATAGATAAGTTAAGTAGAAACGTCTAGTCAATTCATGTTGATGCACATGAAATGAACCCCAGATTGAGTCGGTCACACATAAATAACTAAACGATTAAATATCTTTTCTTTATCAATTTTAATTGTTGTCATAGCTTCTCACTTTTACTAAGTACTATGTACTTACCTCATTTGCATTTTCTTTCGTATGCATTGTGGGGTGAGAAGACGATCAGGTTGAGCATGTTTATGTGGAGGATTTCAATGACGACGCCTCGTTGAAGATTTATCTTTTATTTATTCTGTTATTCATTTAATAGACCTTTTAGTACCTTTGGAGTAGGCTTTTGGTCTTTCGAGAGTGAGTAAACAAAATTCTATACTCGATTTCATGGATACATATAGAATTCTGCGGAAAGCCGTATTTGATGACGAATCTTGTATGTGTTTCGAAGAAGTGGAAACACATAAGAACTCTTGAATGGAAGTTGAGTTTCTCGATCCTTTGACTTAGGAGCCCCCCCATCTTCCGCATATCTTGCTCATCCGACATGGCATGAATCACCGAACCTGCACTCAGGAATAGTAATGCTTTGAAAAAGGGACTTGTCGTACGTTTATTTTGGATTTCGTATTTTCCTTTAAATGTAATAATGTTACATTTCCATCTTTAGTATGGTTAATTTCTATTCATAGTAGCTTTTATGTTTTTACCCGAGTCTTTTTAGCTTCCGTTTGCTTTTATTTGATACGACGACTTAGAGGCTTGCGTATAATATTAGATTTATTTAATGCTATACGCGTCGAACGTTTCTCTTCCGGATAAGGGCTCGGTATCCGGGAGCGGGGCGTTACAGTTGGTATCAGAGAGAAGCGTCCTTCTGTCCTAGGCTTATCTTCCTTTAAGATAAGATTCCTTTAGACCTTTTAGAACTTGAGCTTGGTGGTAATCCTCGTATGACTAAGAATCCTTAAACCGTGGTTAAGTTCCACTAGGACCAAGTGAAGAGTCGTCTTTGACGGAGGTTACGTTGAGTTCTCAGTTCACATCTTTTATGTGATCACCTCAGTTTTGTTCCTTCTAGGATCCTTAGTAGAAACTCTTTCTTCTTTTGAAGTTCAAAACCGTAGCATGTCACATAGGGTTAAGTGAAACCCCTTTAAGTAATGCTTTGGGATTGGAGTCTTATGCCTACACTTTAAAGTCGAGGTCCTCTTGGTTGATTTCTTTTTTCCTTTCTTTCCCTATTGAATTCTCTTCACTTTCTCTACACATGAATGTCTAAGTTTACTTTTATCTTGACCTAACTTTGTAGAGAATGATATTTGATTCAGCTCTACAAGTCCTCCACTTTCTCTTTTCACTATCACTTGGTTTGAGTTCATCAACATTCTTTGACCTTTGCTTTGCTTGAGATTGATGTGTAACATTTATATGATAAAAATTACGATGTTTTATATACGTTATCGACTCTTTTTATATAAAATATAAGTAATTATAACGATAATCTTATAAAATATTAATAGCTATGAATAAATCTAAATACTATAAAAATCTAGTAAAAATGATAAAAAGTTATAAATTTTGTACCGGGTTAATAACCGGAGTGTCGTGTCGATTCACGTGGGTATTTTTGGTATTTTACGTACCTTAGGTAAACCAAGACCCGAGTGACGACATTTTGTGGAGTAAAATCATATCTTTTGAAGGAATAAAGGAAGTGCCACGAGATTTAAAGTTCAAGTGGATCACTGGTTCGTGACGCCGTATCAAGTTATATTTTCAACGAACAAATGGCCCAGCAAAAAGGCATTTTCTGAAAAAGAAGTCTTCATGGAAGTTATAGATCTCCTCAAGAGCTTTCCAACGCATCTTGAATTATGTCATTTGGAGATCCAGAGCTCAAGTTATGATTTTATCAAGTTTCGGATTAAGATTGGAAAAAAATCTATCCGGATCGATCCGGATTTACCTCGGATCGATCCGAGGAGACATCATGATTAGACCAGCATGTGGCCCCGCAGAGAATATCCCGGGATAAGATTTTTTATTCCCGGATCGATCCGGCCCTTTCTCGGATCGATCCGGCAAGGGAAAATTTGCCTATAAATAGGGCGATTGCAGCATAAAGGGGGTACCAAATATATCTCTTTTACCTTTTTTTTAGTAGTAGTAGTATGTATATATATAGGCCTTAAGCCATAAATAAGTAGTATCGTTGTAATGCTCAAGAAATTACCAGAAGATCGAAGTTGTTGAAGTTGTTGTAGCATCCGGAAGAATACATCTTCTGATTCAATCGTTGTAATCGGGTAAAATTTCTAAAGTATTTATGTTTATTATGTTTGTTTTTTATCTTTTCGTATAATGTTAGTAGGCTAAATCTAATAACTAGCCAAAGTTATGTAATCGTTTTATTTCGATCTTTTCGGTAAAGGAATGTTGTCTAAGTAAAATTGAATAAAATTGAGCTAATTGAATCTTTTTCTATTAATAAAGTTTGACTTGAAAGAATTCATAATCTAATTATGAATTGACACCTCGTAATTAAGTTATGAACTCGTTAATGGAAAAACCGGAGGGTAAAAATTGGCCGAGTGAAAACGTGACAACGGAATCCGCTTCCTATTCGGGGGCGTATTTGTCCTAAAAAGATAAATCTTATTAAAATTTGTACTCAAGATCGTAATAATGTTAACTCATCGCTTAATTGAAACTTAAACCGGAAAGTTGAATCGCCCGGCTTTGACAACCGGAGCCTTTTAATAAAATTGACCGTTTGACGAACGGAATGACTCCTTTTTATTCAAAGGTAGAATCGTACTCGGGACCCGTTCGTAAAAACCGTAACAGCTTGTGGATTTGGACCGATGACAATGGACATATGACAATTTCGTACGCTAATGTGAGGAGGAATTGTTAACCTTAGAGTGCACCGTTTCATTTACTCAATTAAACCTAATATAAAAAGAAAGATCGAGCACATTCCATTCACTGAAAAGATCGTATAAATCAATTATATAAACTTTGGCTAGTTCTCTAATAATATATTTGGCATCTATATATTTATATCTATATATATATTTTGCGACTTATGCATATCTATATATATTTATATATCTATATATATTATATTAGAATAAATTTTAATTTATGCATTTATTTTATTTTAAGTTATTAGTTATCTCGTGCTATAAACCGAGATTTAGATTGAGTTAATAATGCTCTTTGGTGTTTAACCACACTTAGAAGAATTACAAAGTTCCCCGAGGATACGATACTCCGACTCACCATACTAGCACTACAAACTTGACCCGATACACCGTCGGTTAAGGACGGTATTAGCACTAGAAAAGGCCACGTCGTTTCGGCGCCGTTGCCGGGGAACGACGCTAATTTCTTTTTTGTGTCTATGGTTACTACTTGTATTAGCTCAAAATTCTCGAGAATAAGTCAACACTTTTCTTATCTCATTTCTAATTTTATTTTCGTTGGTACTTACCTTATAGATAAGTTACCAAATTTTACTACTATCAATTTCGTGTTAATTTCTATTTTCGTTAGTTGATGACCGTAAGTGGTAAGGCCCCACTCACTCCTTATAAGCCCGACATAAACACTTACGAAAGGCAAGCTTAAGAGTAGAGAGAAAACGTGGTCATACTAGTCGTGGAAATCCCGACGAATCATCTTCAAACAAATACGAAAATGGTCAAGCTAGTGATGAAACAAACGAACAAAGGCTAGATCATGCTCTAGTGGCATGGACGAAACCCCGTTAACCCTAATAATAATCAAAATAATAATAATAGAGATAATCGTAATCGGAACCGAATAATCATAACAATCCGCCAAACCCAAGACCTATTTGTGACCAAACCATAAGAAGAAATCGACTAATAATCCCATACTTTTACCTAATGAAGGAGCGAATAATTTCGAGATTAAATCTCATCTTTTTGGTTTGATTGACACAAGAGCCCAATTCCTAGGAGAAGATGATGAAGATCCGCATCATCATCTCTATCTTTTTGAAGAACTCGTGCAATACAAACCCAAAAGTCAAGGTGCTCACAAGGAATTAACAAGGATGACTATGTTTCCTTTTTCTCTAAAAGGACGAGCCCGAGATTGGTTTATGTCTCTTCCACATCATTCACTTACAAGTTGGGAGGAGATTCAAACTGAATTTCTGAAACAATACTTCACTCCTGGGCGGAATTTGGAATTAAAAGTCGAGGTTGCTAATTTTAGACAAGGATCTGAAGAAACGCTTGGGAATGCGTGGGAAAGATTTAAAAAATTACTAAGAGCGTGTCCCGACCATGGTTATTCCTTAGATATGCAAATTCAACTTTTCTGTCGTAAATTAAGAAAAGATTCACGTGCTGATGTAGATCATGCATGTGGTGGTTCTTTAATGATGAGTGAAGCTCAATTAGTTTACGATGCTATAGAAAAGATTTCCAAAAATAACGTAATGTGGGAAACCGGTTCTAGCACTAGAAAAGTAGCTTTTGCAGAGAATGCACGTCTAACACGGAAGTTCTAGCACATTTAGAAAATTTGAGTAGGAAATTTGATGGATTACAACGAGAATAAGAACCAAAGTTCGTAAAATAGTACACCAACCGAATATTCGAATCAGATAAAATACCACTAGGGATTGAAGAACCGACAGATACTCAAGAGAGAGGTGAGTTTTCTTCAAGAAAGATAGAAATTTAAACAATGCTTACTCAAACTCGTTCAATGCTATTAGAAGAGATCACCCTACTTATCGATGGTCCGAAAACCCTAGCAAGCAAGGACAACCGCCGTATCCAGCTCCATATAGAATATGAATAATAATCAAGTTTATCAAGAAAACACGTCTAATCGAATTTGCCATCATTACCTAGATCCTATCCTCAACATACCACTCAAAGTATACCAAGAACTCAAAGTTCAACTCAACCTGCAGAAGGAGTTGAAAAATGGGAAAAACTAATGGAAAATATGATGGGTGTAGTATCTACTCAAGCAAAAAATATAGAAACAATGGTGACTTCTATTGGTACAGTCACTAAGGACATGAGTTCAATGAAAACATCTATGAGTGGACATGATACCAGGATGAGAACGATAGAAGCCTCATTAAGGAATATGGAAGATCATTTGAGTAGGGAAGGTGAACGTAATAACAAGCAGACTTCCCGAGGATTACCAAGTAACACCGAAAGGAACCCAAGAGAGGTAAATGTTGTAGTTACGAGAAGTAGGAAGCTCAAGGGAAGTAAGGGAGTTGAAAGCTTTGGGAATAATGAAGTAGAAGATGACTTAGATGGTAAGAATGATAAAACTAAAGATGAACTTGAATTTACAGATGAGGAAGAAGAAATTATAGACAACTTCTTGAAAAGGAATAAGTTCGGAACCCGAGAGTGAGAAGGAAAATTGGGTAAAAATCCCTAGAATTCTCGAAAGATCCCATGGATAAAGATTTAAGGACTTTATTTAAGGAACATATTAGAATGGAAGAAAATGGAAACAAGAATGAAAAACATGAAGAAATGAAGGAATCAAGTAGAGATCGATTCAGGGAACAATTTAAAAGAAAGAATCCAAGAACCTGAAATATGGCGACTGAGTAATACTCAAAGGTTTAAGGAAAAGGGAAAAGAGAAACTGACAAAGGAGCCAAAGGTCATAGATTTAGAATCTTTACCTTACCCTCCTAGAGATCAAATCAAAAAGGAAAAAACTCGATAAGAAGTATGCTCGTTTCCTTGACACTTTTCGTCATATTCAAGTTAATATCCCTGTTATCGAAGCTCTGATTAACATACCTGCCTATGGAAAATTTCTGAAAGAAATTCTGTCAAACAAGAAAAAATTAGAGGAATATGAGAATGTATGCCTAAATGAAGAATGTTCCGCAATTTCGCAAAGATAAGTTACCACCTAAACCGAAAGATCCAGTAGTTTTACCATTCCGTGTGAAATTGGAGGATTTCTCGTTTAAGAAGGTCTTATGTGATCTAGAGCGAGTATAAATCTCATGTCTTATGAGGATTATAGAAAGTTAGGCATAGGAAAGCTTACCAAGATCGAAATGACTCGCAAATGGCGTATAGATCGATTAAGTACCCTAAAGGAATTATAAAGGACATATTGGTTAAAGTAGACAAATTCTATTTTCCAAAGGACTTTGTAGTTATGGAAATGGAAGACGGTTATTCAAAGACACCTCTTATTCTAGGTCGTCCATTTCTAGCTACAGGAAGAACTTTAATCGATGTTCGTAAAGGAGAATTAATCTTAAGAGTCAATGAAGACGAAGTTACTTTCAATATTTTCAAAGCCATGAATTATGCATCATCGAATCATGTTCTTTTATAAGATATTCATTCTCGTCTATGATAATCGCTTACCAACTTTTGAAGACAGATTAGAAGAATGCTTAACTCTATCTATCTATAAAGAAGATGAGGAAGACATTGAAATGAAAGAGATAATTCTATCTTTAGATACGTAAAGTTTTACCTTTAAACCACCATGGCATAAGCACTTGGAATTAGAACTAGAAGGACCAGCTCTTAAATCGTCAATAAGATCCGCCAAAGAATCTGGAATTGAAACCATTACCATTAAATCTGAAATATGCTTTTCTTGAAACTAATAATCTATTACCGATTATTATTTCATCAACTTTAACTGAGCAACAAGAAGATCAACTACTTAGAATGTTGAAAAAGCATAAGAAAGCTTTTGGATGGACTCGTTGCCGATATTCGAGGTATTAGCCCCGAGATTTGCGTTCATAAGATAATTCTGAAGGAAGATGCTAAGCCTTGTATTCAACCGCAACGCCGCCTCAACCCAAATTTGCAGTTAATTATCAAGAAAGAGGTCATTAAGCTATTAGAGATGGGAATAATTTTCCCTATATCAGATAGTGAATGGGTGAGTCCAACTCAAGTGGTACCAAAGAAAGGAGGTTTCACAGTAAAAGAAAATGATAGAAATGAATGGATACCAACAAGAGAAATTACAGGATATCGAATGTGCATTGATTTTAGGAAACTAAATGATCATACTAAGAAAGATCATCACCCACTTCCATTCATAGTTCAAATGTTGGAACGGTTAAGTGGTCATAAATATTACTGTTTCTTAGATGGTTATTCGTGTTATTTACGATTTTCATTGCAAAGCAGAGATAGGGAAAAGACTACTTTCACTTGTCCTTATGGAACTTTTGCGTATAAAAGAATGCCGTTTGGTTTATGTAATGCTCCAGCTACGTTTCAAAGATGCATGATGGCTATATTTTCCGATATGGTTGAGAAATTCTTAGAAATTTTTATGGACGACTTTAGTGTTTACGGAGATTCTTTTGGTAAATGTTTGTCGCACTTAGAAAGAGTGTTGCAACGCTGTGAAGATACCAATTTGGTTTTAAATTGGGAAAAATGTCATTTAATGGTATCAGAAGGAATTGTTCTAGGCCATAGAATCTCTGAAATAGGAATTGAAGTTGATAAAGCTAAGGTTGAAGTAATTGAAAAATTACCACCACCAGCTTAATTTAAGGACTCTAAGAGGATTTCTTGGACATGCAGGATTTTATAGGAGATTTATTGCATTTTTCAAATATAGCAAAGCCTCTAAGTCATTTGCTTGAAAAGGAAGTACCTTTTAACTTCGATAGTAAATGTAAGGAAGCTTTTCGTACCTTAAAAGCGAGATTGACTATCGCACCAAGCTAATAGCACCGATTGGAATTTGCCGTTTGAGATTATGTGTGATGCCGTGATTTAGCAAGTAGGAGCAGCTTTAGGACAAAGATATAACAAAATTCTAAAAGCTATTTACTATGCATCTCACACGTTAACTCGCAAATTAACCGAACTATACAACTACGTAAAAGGAACCGTTGGCGTAATTTTTGCCTTAGATAAGTTTAGATCATATATTGTTGGTTCTAAGGTAATAATGTATACGTACCATTCAAATTTTGAAGTATTTGCCGAGTAAGAAGGATGCGAAACCACGTCTTCTTAGATGGATTCTCTTACTTCAGAGTTCGATTTGGAAATTAAAGATAAAAAGGGAAGTGAGAATGTAGTAGCGATCATCTAAGTAGAATGGAAAATGATGGAGGAAAGGGAATAGAAATTAAAGATTCATTTCCCGATGAACAACTTTTTAGAATAGATACTCCTTCAACCATGCAAGCTTATTAAAAAATAGAATTCCTTCTAAGGAAATTTCACCCCGGTTTGGAGATATCATTAATTACTTAACCCGTGATTATATTCCGTCTCATTGGACTTGGCAACGTAAAAGAAATTCTTTTATGACTTAAAATTTTATTACCGGGAGGAACCATACCTTTTCCGTAAATGTTCGGATGGGATAATCGTAAAGTGTGTGCCCGATAATGAAATTTTAAGTATCTTATCATTTTGTCATGATCGTGAGGCAGAGGTCATCATGGAGGATGGAAAACTCGCTTTTAAAGTTTTACAATGTGGTTTTTATTGGCCTACGCTATATAGAGATGCTTATAAATATGTCAAATCTTGTGAATCTTGTCAAAAATGGGGAAATGTATCTAAAAAACATGAAATGCCTATGCAACCTATTTTAGAATGTGAGTTATTTGATGTTTGGGGTATAGATTTCATGGGACCATTTCCTATATCTTTTGGAAAAAGATTTATTCTAGTAATGGTAGATTATGTTTCGAAATGGGTAGAAGTCGAAGCTCTTCCCACTAATGATACCAAAGTTGTCATACGATTTCTTAAAAAGAATATATTTACACGTTATGGCATTCCGAGGGCTATCATTAGTGATAGAGGTTCGCACTTTTGTAATAGACCATTTACCAAGATAATTGAAAAATATGGAGTAACACATAAGTTAGGAACGCCCTATCATCCGCAAACCAAAGGTCGCAGAGGTATCTAATAGAGAGATCAAGAGAATTGTAGAAAAGACAAAGGATTCAAATCGAAAAACTGGCGCTTAAACTAGACGATGCATTATGGGCATATAGAACAGCCTTTTAAAACACCAATTGGTTGTTCTCCCTATAAGTTAGTATTTGGTAAGTCTTGTCATCTCCCAAATTGAGTTAGAACACCGAGCCTTCGGGCTATTAAATTTTTGAATTTCGATCCTAAGGTCGTTGGTGATCATAGATTGCTCCAATTGACGTAACTAAGAATTCCGTCTCGATTCTTATGAAAACGCTCGAATCTACAAGAACGCACGAAATCCTTTCACGATAGGAGAATTTATAGGCGTGAGTTCCATGTAGGTGATCGAGTGCTCTTGTACAATTCACGTTTAAAGTTATTTCCAGGAAAGCTTAAATCAAGATGGACAGTCCATTTAAAGTAACGAGAGTTTACAAATCTGGAGCCGTTGAACTAACTGATGGAAATACAACTTTTATAGCCAATGGCCATAGAGTAAAGTTATTTGTGGAAGGAGAAGGAACCACACTGAAGGGAGAAATAATGCTACTAACTGATCCTCCGACAAAGTAAAAAGCAGAGAAATCAAGAAACTAAAAGGCAAGGGAGTTAAACTCAGCCGAATACCAGGTTCTATCTATTTTTACTCTACTTTTATGTGTTTTATTTATGTTTAAAGTAGTTTCGTCTTTTACCGGATAGACGTAAAAGAACTGGATGTCTTTTTTAGATAGAATAGAAATTTTTATACTGCTTTTGAAATTAGGCTTGGATAAAGATGTCGCGTTTAAAATAGAAGCTTCAGTTTTTGAGAAAAACAAGCAATTGTTGAGAGAAATCAGACTGAAAGAACTTTGTAATGGAAATTCGAGAAGTTCGATAAAGAGAAGGGCAAAGTTTTTAAGAAGGTGTAGAAGCTGTGGAAAAAGTGAGCATGAAGGGAAATGTAGGGAAAGCACAACCAAATCACAGGATGAGTGTTTGAATGTTGTTAAGAAGGGAACGATTAGGTGGTTATCCGAAAATCCCGATGGAGATCAAAGAGAAAATTCGAACGCCTCATTTCTTAAGATTAGGTTAATGGACCGTTATTATAGAAATCTTGAAGATTTAAGATTGGTGGGAGTAGAATTAGATTAAGTTTTTGTTTATTTTTGTTTTAAGACTTCAAAAATTTTATGATAAAACTTATTTTTATCATATATGTTATTTATATGATATAATTAAGGATTATCATACCAAAAATATTTTTCTTTTTAGTATTTAAGTAAAAAAAAAAAAAAAAAAAAAAAAAAAAAAAAGTGGTCGGATCGATCCGACCTAACCCCGGATCGATCCGGAACCTAAAAAAACCTAAAAAAGGGACGGAGACCTCCTTCTTCTTCTTCTTCTTCTTTTTCTAAAAACAGCCGCCCCTCCCCTTTTCCCCTCAATTCGATTTTTTTGCCTTCAAATCATCACACAACATCACCATTAAACTACACCACTTCTTAAATTTTTCTCATTCTCCATTCCTCTCTTCAAAGTTGCATTTAAATTGAGGAATTTTTCAAGGATAGCTTCAACTTTATTCCGGCGAAATTTCCATCTTTTCCGGCCACATTTCAACCTTTTCAAGCTTTATAAGGTAATAGTGTAGTTATTTTATTTTGTTAATTTCGTTTTCCAAGTTTTAATTCATTTTCAACTGTTTTGTCACTCACATTTGTACCGTTGTTTTGTGTTGTTTTGTAATTTTCTCTTTATCGTAGAATGGCCGAATCATCCAAAGCTAGTAAAAAACGTAAACCGCATATCCCTACCCAAATTCCAAGCTTATAGAAACTAGGCCTTTAACGGAAGAAGAATTGGTCGTTAGCTTTGATAGAACCGCGTCCGTTGCGCCTAGAAACGCCTTTAAGAATAAATTTGGACGGTGTTTAGTTGCGCCGAGAGGGGTTTAGATTTTGAAGATTTGGGAAGGGAGGTCAAAGAAATTTTTGAAGGGAGGCATTGGATGGAATTAGCCGCTTTAAGGTCGGGAGAAATTAACACCACCTTTGTAGCGAATTTTATTCTTTGGTAGCAACTCACGATGCTACGGAAGATGGTGAGTTAACCTCTCGTCACCGAGGACTAGGACAAGGTTCCCTTTACTCCTCACATTATTAATGCTATTTTTGGTATTCCCGACATACCGGAGAATGAGGATTATTATACAGCTTTGGAATTTGGATGAGCCAAATAGACTTTGATCATATTGTTTCACTAGCCCAAAGATGAGTTAGATCCCACCGCCGTCCGGCATGAAAACAGATTTTCCTATGGGAAATGTATCCGGGATATGAGAGCCATCAAACGCTTTATTAGTCATACTCTTTACCCGTCTCGGCATTTTACATCTTTTGGTAAAGAGGATTTGTGTATTGCTTGGGCTATAGTTAATGATGTACCCGTGGATATAGGCGAGTAATGTATGTAAGGCCAAGGAATTTGCCCCGATCGCTAGACCAGTGCAAATACATGCCTTTTCCATGTTTTATTTCTTCCTTGTGTCGTCGATAGAGTCCCCGAGCTCCCAAATGATAATTTGATGATGGTAGATGACACACTTATTGGTCCTAGTTTACCACTTAGGCCGGCGCAGAAGAATAAACTTTTTGGACCCTAACCGTCAACGTCCTCGCCCTACTCCATCTACCGCCGTCCCTCCTTCATCCAAATAAACTCAAACTCATCTTCCAAATACCATCACTTACGATATGTTTCAATCCATGGCCTATGATGTTCATCGTGCTAATGCCAATATGGTCGTTTTTGCGGAAAGGAATAAATTATGGTCTGAAGATTTACGTCAAGGCATACGAGGTTTATATCAAATGAATATACTGCAAAACCCTACCTATGCCGAGATGGATATTCCGCAATGCCAAACCCAGCCTTATACCTTGCCCGATTTCATTCCACCGATGCCACCTCACTCGGATTTCCAACAAATGCCACATTCTTTTGGATTTCAAACTAGTGGTGTAGGAGATTTTTCGACAGTACTACGGCAAACGCAACATCGAATGGACCGGATCCGGATCGTTTGGCCATACCACGATGAGACGGGGAGGCACTTTTTCCGATATCACGAGAGAGATGAGCTCGATGGGACTAGATAGCTCGGTACGGATGTCAACTTATTTTCAAGATCCATCCCAAGAATCGACCCGTTCTCAAGCTATGCCAAGTTCAAGCCACGTCGAGCTGAGTGATGAAGAGGAGTGATAATTTTTAAAACATTCTATGGTTTTTGACATTGAAACAATTTTATTTATCATGCACGTTTTTCTTTTTTCGTTAAATTTTAAGTTGTTTTGATCATAGTAGGATTTTATTTTAATACGATTTTCATGTTTTCATTTCATATTTTGGTACTACGCATCATGAAGAATGATTTAGCGTTATAACATAATGAAAATGAATCACAAAAAAGGAAGAAAACTTGTCACCTAGAAAAAACTAAGTCTTTTTCAAGCAAAATCAACTCTGTCCGTGAACAGTAATGTTCCGGATCGATCCGGCCTTTTACCGGATCGATCCGACGTGTGTTTACCGACCTGACAACATTACTGGTTCAGAGGCCGGATCGATCCGGCCTTATCTCGGATCGATCCGGCAAGTACAAAAACGCGCTTTAAGTAGATCTTTTCTACTTTTGCTTGATGGATATATTTCTATAAAAGGAAAAGAGCAGCAGCCAAACATTTGCTCATTCTTTCCTTCATTCTATTTTCAATCTCTGTACCAAAAAATGTCTAACCGATCATCTCCCTCGGTTAATAGTTACGAGCCGCATACGCCCGATGGTGTAGTTCCCGAAGGGCATGCCTCTTGCTTTCATAATGAAGTCCCGAGACATCTAAATTTTGTCCGTTCTCCTATTCTCGATGGAGAAAGGCTTAAACACCGAAAAAATTGATCGCTGGGGACGTAATCTAATCCGAGGTCGCGGGTGGAGAAAGTTGATAAGGTCTCCCGCAGGTCGAGTAAACATTTCGATAGTTAGAGATTTCTTTGCGTCTCTCACTCAAATAACGTCGTAGCCTCATCTCAACTTATTACGCTAGGGGCACCGTTATTTCGTTTTCACCAATCATCATAAATCAAATCTATCAAATTCCACCATGTACTTTTGATCGAAACCCACACTTCGAGTTTCTTTGGGAACTTGGGGATGCGTATAATGTTGTAAATCGTACCGCAGGCCTTTCGCTCGTATTTCCGTTGTTTGATCATAACTATGATTCTTCAACTCGGCTTTACCCCCTCATTTAAGGGCTTGGAAACGCTTCATTAATTCTCGAATCTATCCAACTAGAGATTTTTATGGGGTTACGGACGATGAGATGCCGCCGTTGTATGCATTGACCGTGGGAGCATACATTGATCGGGGAGTTTTGATTTTTAAGACCGCAATTAATTTTGCGTAGAAAGACGTAATAGGGGAAAACCGCTACCATTTGCCTGGGTTATCTCTCACCTTTGTATCCAACCGAATCACGTGCCCGAGTTTGCTACCGACGAGATTTTTCCATCTCGTGATTCTCGCTAGATTACTTCCGGTGGATACTCCCGGATGTTCATCTACGGTTTGATAATCGCTTAGAGTTATGTTGTTAAGTTGGTAGTTGTTTAAATTAGTTGTTTAATCGTTTGTTGTTGTTTGTTACTTTTATTTATAGTTTGTAATAGTGTTTAATATATATGTCATTTTCTTTAATTAAAATAATATATGGTTGCTAAAAATAATAAATAATAATCAAAATCATATAAAATTTTAATTTTATTTGCAAATTACTTTTTATTTTACTCACTAAACATCGGGACGATGTTAGTTCATAAGTGGGGAGTGGAAGTAAGTTAGTAAATAAAAATTAAAATTTTCTCATATAAATCTATACTTAATTGCTCAATACTTAGTTTAATTTTTCTTGAAACAAAATAACTAGATAATATATAATTAAAATGAATAAAAACAATATAAATTGGTAAGAATATAGATTTTAATTAAGTAAAATAAAGTAGATATATTATAATTATATTATATATGTCAATTTTAGATCTTTATAAGATTTTAAGTATATGTAACTATACATAAATATTATCAAGTAGGTTTCATATGAAATTTTAGCAAAAATACTTATATTTATAATAAATTTTTTTAGAATAATTTTCTTTGCAAAACGAAATATGAATATGGAATCGGATTAGGAATGATGAGATTTTTGACACCACAAAAATTACCTCAACCTTGATTAGAGTGATCAAGACCTCACTCGAAATAGCCATTTTTGCTCATAACCGACCCTTGGCTTATTTTGGTCTACATTTCCTGAAAATCCCACGAGTTTGTACGTACTTATGAAAGGAGATGATAGCACAGAAGCTAAGGATGGTGTATGTTGAGGTGAAAAAAAAAAAAAAAAAAAAAAAAAAAAAAAGAACAAAGCACCAAATTTACAGAGAATTAATCGAATACCGTATCTTCCTTATCTTTGATCGACGTATATCGGTAGTAGCTTCCGATGATTTGAGTGCAAGTAGGTGTTATCTAGAAACGTCCTATATCACTACATGAGGTATAAAGCTCCCGATAAAAATTCGAATCATAAGATCTCAAGAATGATTACGAGTTTAAGGAAACCGGACTCGTAATTTTAGATCGAAAGAGTATTACTCCGATCAATATTGATGAAGCAATGCCTGTAAATTTGATTTTCTACACACACTCACGCTTTTAGTTCTTAATATTGAAAAAGAAGAGAGAAAATCTGAAAAAATAGTTGGAAAAGGAGATATTATTAATCGAAACTCGTTTTTGATCAAACGTGAAGGTGTAAGTACGTACGACTTGCCTCTTTCTATTTTTGATTTCTTTTTCTATCTTTTCGATTAACCAATGTCCTATCTAAAAAGTTTGAGCCATATTGTCAATTACTTGACTTAGTCTTTGATTCCAAATATTTCATATAAGTTGAGATAGGAAAATCATTCTAGAATTTTAATTATATTTATTGAGTAAATTTTGTGAAATTTCATTTGAATAATAGTTGATAAATAATTTATCAAAGTTATCTACACTTTTTATCTTATTAATTTCTAAGAAAGATATAATTAATATGTTTATAATATTGAATTGATATTTTACTAATTTAAAAATTGTATCTACCACTTATATTATTTTTATCGTAATTTTTATATATTACCGCTTATTTTGCTCGAGGACGATCAAAGAGCTAAGTGGGGAGTAGTTGATGTGTAACATTTATATGATAAAAATTACGATGTTTTATATACGTTATCGACTCTTTTTATATAAAATATAAGTAATTATAACGATAATCTTATAAAATATTAATAGCTATGAATAAATCTAAATACTATAAAAATCTAGTAAAAATGATAAAAAGTTATAAATTTTGTACCGGGTTAATAACCGGAGTGTCGTGTCGATTCACGTGGGTATTTTTGGTATTTTACGTACCTTAGGTAAACCAAGACCCGTAGAGTGACGACATTTTGTGGAGTAAAATCATATCTTTTGAAGGAATAAAGGAAGTGCCACGAGATTTAAAGTTCAAGTGGATCACCTGGTTCGTGACGCCGTATCAAGTTATATTTTCAACGAACAAATGGCCCAGCAAAAAGGCATTTTCTGAAAAAGAAGTCTTCATGGAAGTTATAGATCTCCTCAAGAGCTTTCCAACGCATCTTGAATTATGTCATTTGGAGATCCAGAGCTCAAGTTATGATTTTATCAAGTTTCGGATTAAGATTGGAAAAAAATCTATCCGGATCGATCCGGATTTACCTCGGATCGATCCGAGGAGACATCATGATTAGACCAAAGCATGTGGCCCCGCAGAATATCCCGGGATAAGATTTTTTATTCCCGGATCGATCCGGCCCTTTCTCGGATCGATCCGGCAAGGGAAAATTTGCCTATAAATAGGCAAAGATTGCGCATAAAGGGGGTACCAAATATATCTCTTTTACCTTTTTTTTTAGTAGTAGTAGTATGTATATATATAGGCCTTAAGCCATAAATAAGTAGTATCGTTGTAATGCTCAAGAAATTACCGTAAGATCGAAGTTGTTGAAGTTGTTGTAGCATCCGGAAGAATACATCTTCTCGATTCAATCGTTGTAATCGGGTAAAATTTCTAAAGTATTTATGTTTATTATGTTTGTTTTTTATCTTTTCGTATAATGTTAGTAGGCTAAATCTAATAACTAGCCAAAGTTATGTAATCGTTTTATTTCGATCTTTTCGGTAAAGGAATGTTGTCTAAGTAAAATTGAATAAAATTGAGCTAATTGAATCTTTTTCTATTAATAAAGTTTGACTTGAAAGAATTCATAATCTAATTATGAATTGACACCTCGTAATTAAGTTATGAACTCGTTAATGGAAAAACCGGAGGGTAAAAATTGGCCGAGTGAAAACGTGACAACGGAATCCGCTTTCTATTCGGGGGCAGATTTGTCCTAAAAAGATAAATCTTATTAAAATTTGTACTCAAGATCGTAATAATGTTAACTCATCGCTTAATTGAAACTTAAACCGGAAAGTTGAATCGCCCGGCTTTGACAACCGGAGCCTTTTAATAAAATTGACCGTTTGACGAACGGAATGACTCCTTTTTATTCAAAGGTAGAATCGTACTCGGGACCCGTTCGTAAAAACCGTAACAAATTGTGGATTTGACCGATGACAATGGACATATGACAATTTCGTACGCTAATGTGAGGAGGAATTGTTAACCTTAGAGTGCACCGTTTCATTTACTCAATTAAACCTAATATAAAAAGAAAGATCGAGCACATTCCATTCACCGAAAAGATCGTATAAATCAATTATATAAACTTTGGCTAGTTCTCTAATAATATATTTGGCATCTATATATTTATATCTATATATATATTTTGCGACTTATGCATATCTATATATATTTATATATCTATATATATTATATTAGAATAAATTTTAATTTATGCATTTATTTTATTTTAAGTTATTAGTTATCCGTGCTATAAACCGAGATTTAGATTGAGTTAATAATGTACTTTTTGGTGTTTAACCACACTTAGAAGAATTACAAAGTTCCCCGAGGATACGATACTCGACTCACCATACTAGCACTACAGTTTGACCCGATACACTGTCGGTTAAGGACTGGTATTAGCACTAGAAAAGGCCACGTCATCAATCATTATGGATTGTTCAGAAAATTCATGTTTATACCGGACACTCGTCCCGTAAAATCTGCAGCAAGACCTTCACTTCTTTTTCTGTTTTGAACAGGTTAAACATCTTCAAATGACCTGAATTTTTGATATGTTGCAGAAAACAATTTTAGCTACAGCTTTTATTTTGGAATTAAGTTCAGATTCTTTTTCGTTTGATCTCGATTTTCAATTCAACACAGTGTTTATTAATCTGCAAATTCTGGCAGCTTGTGCATTCGTCAGAAATAACTGTTTTTGACCAACTTACCTTCATTCAAAAATTCTAATATTTTTATATCACATGGGAAACTCCAGTATCTAAATCTTTTCTCTTTGGATCGTGATCAAATTCCTCTTCGTTTGTTCTGTACAAATTGATAATATTAGATCCAGAGTAAAAATCTTACACAGCAAACTAAAAGGAATATTCACCTCTTTGACTTAGAGTTTGGGCTAAGAGGGTAGTAAGTTACGATTGTTATGTTTAGGAGTTCCCTGAAGTTTGATCTCCTTATGAGTTAAATCTTTTAGTAGGAGTTTGTAAAGTTAACGTTATAGTTTCTTTTGCAGTGTTAAACGAGAACCAAGATGCTATCCTCCGGCATGCCATGTTTGTTGTTAAGACCCTTTTCGTGCCCTTTTGTATTTATACTTTTTCTGGTAATTTGTTTCTTATGTAATCCCTCACTTGAGATATTTAAACGCAACAAACTCTCTCAGATTGGTGTCATGAATTATCTCCGAACCATATCTCCATAGGCCTTTCTTTTGAACAAACTCATTCTTTCTTACTTTTCATCAAGAAACAAATTCTCTTCAAAGTTCTAAATTGTTGCGCTCCCATCGTTCATGCAAATTCAAGGTTTGCTGAATCTTTTAATGTCAGAACATTCTTTTTACTTGTGTTTATTCTCAGCTCCCCTCCTAAGGGTAGTGTCGATATTGTAACTATTTCACCTAATGCTGCATGTTCCTTTAAGGTATGCATATCTTCTTTTGCTTTGGTCAATTTTTAAGCCTACCTTGACATTCCTTTTCGCTTACCTATCTTTAACCTTCTAGCAATTTATGCTAAACCGCTTTCAAGCGAGAAGGCGAATTTTTTTTTCAAGATGCCGTACGAACCCAACTAGCCAACCGACTTTTGAGTTCCTAAACTTTTGATCTCCATTTCAGATTATTGTACCTTGTACCCTTAAGTTTTAACTCTCTTTCAGGCCATTCAGAGCCATGAACCGCATATACACCATTTTGACTTTCCACTTTCTGTTATGGCGTTTCTATCACAATTTTATCATACCGGTTGAAAGTCTATTTTATTTTAACCTTTTCATTCCCACACGAGGAATAACCTTGAGCGTTTATTCCTTGGCAGTGTACTATTCCTCTCGAGTAGTGCAACTTTGAAATCTTGAGTTGAATCGTCAATGATCGCTTAAACTTCCTTTGAAGGTTTGAATTAATTCGTTGAAATCAAACCTTATCCGACAATTCTTATGTGTCTTTTCCTCTTCACTTAAAAGATCTTGCTTACCGTTTTCTTATCCAGACTTTTGATATTCCCTTACAATTCCTTGAGGGAAATTTCTACTTCTTTTAAATCTCGTAATAACCTCTCTTTGACTATTGCAAACTCGGACACTTCCTGACAAGTGTTTAATTTCATTCTGAGACCTTTTGATGTGCTCGTTTTCCCTCCATAGCTACTTCATGTTGAGATTCTTGCTCTCTTTTGATTTCTAAAATTCTTTTTAGTCCTTCTGGCGCTCGACCATGCGCCTTTACCTTGATTTTTAGTTGTGCGATGTTCCCTCTACGGAACTCATGCGAACTGAATATTTTTCCAAGTTCACCAACATCCATTTTGTTAACCAAGTTTTTAACAATCAAGGTCATATGCCTACTGTTCTCAAGTCCAGTATTCCCTTCCTTCGTAGTTAATGTTTCCAAGTCCATCAGATGATGTTCCCTATAACGTCTCCTCTTTCTAAACGTTTATATGAAAGCCTATTACCATTCTTTCAACTTGCCTCAGAAATCCTTGTAGATCACCGTATCTTGCGGAATTCCACTCTCTCAAAAGAATTTCATCTGCAAGGTGTTCTTTTGTTTTCCTTCTGGTGACTATCTTTTGTATTATGATACAATGCCTCATTCTTCATCCTGGAACCAACTTCAACTTTCCTCAACACGGAATCATCTTGTTTTGCTTGTAACCGAAGCAACCTTCTTTATTTCAAGTGCATTGTACCATTCATTGGCTTACCTAGTTGACATACCACCCTGGTACTTAACTTGTGACTTTTCAACTTCTTTTACTTTCCAAGATAACCCTAATTGGCATAAGGATTGAATCAGACCGTCAGAGAGAAAGTATGGTAAATGCATGTTCCCCGTCCCCAAGAAGTCTCAGAAGTCTTTCAGCCGGGATCCATGCAGTTCTTCAGCAAGCTTGTGGTGCCATGAGGGAAGTGGAGATCGAAGGAAGTCAAGTATGCCAGGAAGCTGTGAGTCAATCGGGAAGCTCAAGCACTCGGGACAGAGGTCTGCAGGAGCAAGCAAAGAGTGGTAAACCGATGACTGCAAGATTCGAGGCAGTTGATGAGTTCGTGAAGAAACAAGAGGAAGATCCAATGGTCTTGATTACAAGTGAGTGGTCAGAACCGACCAGCCTTGGGTCACGAGTTTGTTGAAGATAGCAACAGTTGGCATCGGAATCAGCTTTGGGTTATGAATGCGGAAGATCGGGAAGGACATTGAAGAATGGAAAACCTCGAGACGACAATTGCAGTTCCTCTCGGAGCGACCAAGAATTACAAGAATTGGAACAGTACTGCTGGCGATCTTTCATGAAGATAGAGATAGAAGAACACGAGTTTCTGGGATGAAGTGGAGCGACAAAAGAATACGAGACCAGAGTTGATACAGCAAGCCAACAAAAAGATTGTAGTAGATCGTCGCCACCTCGAGATAGCTCAAGACAGGTGGAAGAGTTAGGAAGATGGAAGAAGAAGAAGACTGTACGAGTTAGGAGACGAAACGCTTCGTAAAGTCCAGAGTTCAAGTACCTCTCGGTTACATTCGAGTTTCGAGGACGAAACTCCTCTTAAGGGGGAAGGAATGTAGCATCCCGACTTTTCATAAAAGGGTAAAATAGTCATTAGGTGTATTTACTACGACCTAATTATTATTTGTCTCATTTATTTAATTAAAAAGGAATTAATTAAAGGATTCAGCCATTAATTATAAAGGATTTAATTATTGGCTATAAAAAGGAATTAATCCCCAAACTAATTCATAGTTCACACGCAATTTCTGAAAGAAAAAAAGAAGAGGAACGGCAGAATGAAAGAAAGACGCGGAGAAGAAAGCGAAATAAAAGGAAGAACCGTGTGATGAATCCGTTCATCTGTTCAAGATGCCGCAGGAGAGAAAAGTGATCAGCGCGAGGAGACGCAACTTTGGAAAATAACATCTCTCGATTTCGTAAGTTTTCAGTTTAGCCATGGTTTTCGGTGTTCGTAGAGTTCGATTCTTGAAAATTCGTATCTTGTGATCCGTAGCTCTGTTTCACAGCCACGAGTAGTCGAAACGATCATCTTGAAGCGTAGAATAATCTAAAAATAGTTTCACAGCAGTAAACCCAGGTAATCTTCAGTTTTACAGGCTTTTTCAGTTTCGGTTTTCTGCAAAGAAATAGGATTTTAGGGTTTCTGGTTGATCACATAGGTTTTGGGGTTGAGGATCAACAGTTGTTGTAGCTGCTTGGCCTTTTGCTTGCGGTTTTTCTAGAAATTAAGGTAAGAGGCTCATCCTATGATTCCAATTATCGTTTATAAGGTTAGATCAAGTTCTAAGGTGTTTAGATGATAGAAAGATGTGTCTTTTCGTTGATCGATGATCATAGATGCTATGGTTTGATTAGATATGTTTTCTGTGTTTTACTGTGTTGAAAACGAGGTTAATTAGAAACGATTCAGAAATCGAGTTGTGAAGATTTTAGCGTTTTAGGAAAAACCCAGGCGAACGGGCGTCTGAGACCCTAGCAGCTCAAACGGGCGTTTGCACCAAGTAGACGGGCGTTTGAGGTTAGACTTTTGATTCAGGATGTAGCCGTTTTTGACGGACGGGCGTTTGGGTTTAGTGGACGAGCGTTCGATGCCAAACGGGCGTCCATAGGATGTCAAACGGGCGTTTGACCTGTTTTACCTTGTTTTTACTGTTTTATCGTTTCAGCTTGGTTTCGAGCTTCATAATCATGTAATTATAGTTTTAAACCCTTATTTATGATATGATAATATTGGATAAACATAAACAAGCCTGGATTGAACTTCTGATTCGTTCAGTTAAAACACCGAATGTACTCTTAAAGGGAGTTGAAGTTCGGATCCGTCGGAAGAGCATGATAGGCTTGTGCTTTGATGAATTAGCATTCATCAATGTCTGTGTAATCTTCATAATCATGAAGATTTTAGCGTTTTAGGAAAAACCCAGGCGAACGGGCGTCTGAGACCCTAGCAGCTCAAACGGGCGTTTGCACCAGGTAGACGGGCGTTTGAGGTTAGACTTTTGATTCAGGATGTAGCCGTTTTTGACGGACGGGCGTTTGGGTTTAGTGGACGAGCGTTCGATGCCAAACGGGCGTCCATAGGATGTCAAATGGGCGTTTGACCTGTTTTACCTTGTTTTTACTGTTTTATCGTTTCAGCTTGGTTTCGAGCTTCATAATCATGTAATTATAGTTTTAAACCCTTATTTATGATATGATAATATTGGATAAACATAAACAAGCCTGGATTGAACTTCTGAGTTAGGAGACGAAACGCTTCGTAAAGTCCAGAGTTCAAGTACCTCTCGGTTACATTCGAGTTTCGAGGACGAAACTCCTCTTAAGGGGGAAGGAATGTAGCATCCCGACTTTTCATAAAAGGGTAAAATAGTCATTAGGTGTATTTACTACGACCTAATTATTATTTGTCTCATTTATTTAATTAAAAAGGAATTAATTAAAGGATTCAGCCATTAATTATAAAGGATTTAATTATTGGCTATAAAAAGGAATTAATCCCCAAACTAATTCATAGTTCACACGCAATTTCGAAAGAAAAAAAGAAGAGGAACGGCGAAATGAAAGAAAGACGCGGAGAAGAAAGCGAAATAAAAGGAAGAACCGTGTGATGAATCCGTTCATCCGTTCAAGATGCCGCAGAGAGAAAAGTGATCGCGCGAGGAGACGCAACTTTGGAAAATAACATCTCTCGATTTCGTAAGTTTTCGCTTTAGCCATGGTTTTCGGTGTTCGTAGAGTTCGATTCTTGAAAATTCGTATCTTGTGATCCGTAGCTCTGTTTCACAGCCACGAGTAGTCGAAACGATCATCTTGAAGCGTAGAATAATCTAAAAATAGTTTCACAAAGCAGTAAACCCAGGTAATCTTCGCTTTTTACAGGCTTTTTCGCTTTCGGTTTTCTCGCAAAGAAATAGGATTTTAGGGTTTCTGGTTGATCACATAGGTTTTGGGGTTGAGGATCAACAGTTGTTGTAGCTGCTTGGCCTTTTGCTTGCGGTTTTTCTAGAAATTAAGGTAAGAGGCTCATCCTATGATTCCAATTATCGTTTATAAGGTTAGATCAACTTCTAAGGTGTTTAGATGATAGAAAGATGTGTCTTTTCGTTGATCGATGATCATAGATGCTATGGTTTGATTAGATATGTTTTCTGTGTTTTACTGTGTTGAAAACGAGGTTAATTAGAAACGATTCAGAAATCGAGTTGTGAAGATTTTAGCGTTTTAGGAAAAACCCAGGCGAACGGGCGTCTGAGACCCTAGCAGCTCAAACGGGCGTTTGCACCAGGTAGACGGGCGTTTGAGGTTAGACTTTTGATTCAGGATGTAGCCGTTTTTGACGGACGGGCGTTTGGGTTTAGTGGACGAGCGTTCGATGCCAAACGGGCGTCCATAGGATGTCAAACGGGCGTTTGACCCGTTTTACCTTGTTTTTACTTGTTTTATCGTTTCAGCTTGGTTTCGAGCTTCATAATCATGTAATTATAGTTTTAAACCCTTATTTATGATATGATAATATTGGATAAACATAAACAAGCCTGGATTGAACTTCTGATTCGTTCAGTTAAAACACCGAATGTACTCTTAAAGGGAGTTGAAGTTCGGATCCGTCGGAAGAGCATGATAGGCTTGTGCTTTGATGAATTAGCATTCATCAATGTCTGTGTAATTGCTAGGCCTTGTCTATGTCTAGTGGTCTAGGAAGAGAGTAGTCAAGGTGAGGGAGATTAATTGAAAACAGTTAGGTGGTTAGGTAATCATTCTAATAAAATTACGTACTTGACTAGTAAAAGATTAAACAACATGTCTCTCTTGGATAGGCACTAGTCTATATCGCGATGTGTGTGCTACCTCTGAAGGTGGAAGAACTCCGTAGGTCAAAAAAACCCTAAGTACGGAGGGACTTCACTGAGGTGTGCGTACTATCGGAGTCTACCTATTCTAGACTTCGTGGATATTAGTGTGATCCACTAATATGTTGCCAAGAGTGTCCCAAAAGTGGATACGCGTAGTGCCCTTGAGTGCGGTTGTAACATAGATAAGTTAAGTAGAAACGTCTAGTCAATTCATGTTGATGGACATGAAATGAACCCCGCATTGAGTCGGTCACACATAAATAACTAAACGATTAAATATCTTTTCTTTATCAATTTTAATTGTTGTCATAGCTTCTCACTTTTACTAAGTACTATGTACTTACCTCCTTTGCATTTTCTTTTGTATGCATTGTGGGGTGAGAAGACGAACAGGTTGAGCATATTTACGAGGAGGATTTCGATGACGACGTCTCGTTGAAGATTTATCTTTTATTTATTCTGTTATTCATTTAATAGACTTTTTAGTACCTTTGGAGTAGGCTTTTGGTCTTTCGAGACTTGTCGTACGTTTATTTTGGATTTCGTATTTTCCTTTAAATGTAATAAAGTTACATTTCCATCTTTAGTATGGTTACATTCTATTCATAGTAGCTTTTATGTTTTTACCCGAGTCTTTTTAGCTTCCGTTTGCATTTATTTGATACGACGACGTAGAGGCTTGCGTATAATATTAGATTTATTTAATTCTATACGCGCCGAACGTTTATCTTCCGGATAAGGGCTCGGTATCCGGGAGCGGGGCGTTACAGGGAGTCTAAAAAGTCTAGGAAAAGAGAACTTCAAAGGACCATTGCCCATCCCAACATCCTCCCAAAACTTTACCCTATTACTATCTCCAACCACCCAACGTTCCTTGAATATATAATGGATGACTCGGTTTGTTTGTTTTAAACGAGTCATAGAAGAAGTAATAGAGAGGAAGAAATATTTGGAGGGAATATCATCCTTGAGGGGATGTAATACCCAAACAAAAAGAATTCATAACTGCATAAAAAAATTGATGTGTGGTCACCCTTGTGATCAACAAATGGTTGACACAAAAATTACTAAAATTTGGAATAAAGGGTTATTCCCCAATTAAGAAAATTTGGAATGGAGGATTGTAAAACCCTTAATAAAATTTGGAATTGAGGGTTGTAAAAGCCCTAAATAAAAAGAATACCAGATTCGAAAAGAAGTTTGACGATAGACAAAACTTCTTTTAAGAGAAAATAAATAATGGGAGAAAATAATAGAAGAATAAAAAAGAGAAAGAAATTGATGGAAGGAGAAAAAAACATGATTCAAACAATATTTTATTGCGGTCCTTCGCACTCTAAGCTCCTTCGTAGCGGGTTGTGTTTGTGTTGCTAACACTACTCTCTTTCATCCACTTGTTCTCATCACATCCAAATTGGTGATCCAAAGGGAAGGGATGTTGGACTTGTTTGAAGATTTGGGAAAAATTTACAGAGGGTGTTGAAAATCATAATGATAGAGAAATTTATTTTGTTGACTAAAAAAAATCAACGGAAAAAAACTATGTGAAAGAAGACGGTTGTGGGGGTGAGGGTTCGTGTATATTACGGTAATGAACCCCCACCCAAATGTATTTCTTTACGATTAACAAGGATTTGAAAGAGATTAGTCAAATAGCTCTGATACCATATTGAGATCAAGCGCTTACCGTTGTACTAAAAGTAATTGTTGTTAGTAAAAATGCTACTATATTTCCTTATATCATGCCCCCTCAAATATGGGCCTACAATAATGGAGAGAGGCCCAACACTTGACTTGTTCTTTTTTGTTTTTGGGAAGTGTGGGCCTATAAGAAGAGAGTGGGGCCCAACACCTGGTTTTCTTTGTTATTTTATTTTTAATTGTGCTGGAAGCGGGGCTTGAACTCGGTTTATTTTGATACAAATGAAATTTGGTGTATTTAGAAATCTCTCTAGTCTTAATTCATTTTATTCTTGTTTGTGCATATTTGGAACTGAAAGAAAACAATGGATGGATTCCAAATGATGATTTGCAAAGAAGATATTAGCTATATAAAGAATTTTCTCGTACTATTTTCAATTCCAAAGCGATCGTTGATCATGGCATATCATTTTTTTTGGGCTACAACTCCACTCCCACAGACTTGCGGAGTGTTCCCTTACATTTTTTCATTGTCTATCAAATCTTTCGAAGATCGTAAATCACTAATAGGAAAAGTTTCCAATACGTTTTCACATGAAAATAGAGATAAATCAAAGAGATATTTGATGGCCAAAAAAGTATACTTGTACTAACATAAGTATGCAATAATTTGTTAAAAAGACTACATAATATCACAGGGGATACACTATCCAATCTTTCGAAATCGGCCAAAATAATTCTTTGATGCCAAAAAAGTATACTTGTAATAACATAAGTATGCAATTTTGTTAAAAAGACCATAATATCACCTGGGATACGGCCAAATGTAGGTGTAGAGGAAAGGGCCGCCTCCGCTCATCTCGTCAACAAACCAGATTGGTTTCCAGAGGATTGGTCATTTAGCTACAAAACTCGTGCAAATGGTGCTACAAAATCTAGTACGGGTAAGCCAGAGGATTGGTCAATTAGTTGCAAAACTTGTGCAAGTGGTGCTACAAAATCTAGGACGGACAAATCCAGATGATAGGTGAATTTGTTGTAAACTCGTACAAATGGTGCTACAAATATAGGATAGACAAAGTAACCTTTTAATTGTTGCTATGTTATGGTGTATAAGCCAAGGTTGAGTACAATAGATGATTTACAAAAAAATTCTAGATATATATAGAGTTTGCACCTACTATCTACAATTGTAGAACAATCATTCATCATGACATATCATTTTTCTCTGTATAGGTATTTTTCAATATTTTGTACTAGTTGTTATTTCCTCTCAGATATTTATAGAATTAAAGAAAATTAATTTTTACAATTTTTAATCTTTGAAGCCCCTAGAGGTTCGTCAATCGTGTTTGTTGTTGTGCCTCATGATCTCCTTTTGGCTGGTTGTATAACAACCTGGTCTTTTCTGACCGTAGTCATCGGTTCTTCTGGACTATGGATGATGACATTTGGGTTGTATGCTTTGTGTAGGTTTAAAAACATTTAGTTACAACTGTATATTTGATTATAAATAGATTTAAATTCAGAAGTTTTTGTAATTGTATAAGTACACTAAAGCCACAACATGTTAATATTGAATGAAATATATATATATATATTGTTTCTGTATATCTCTATCTTAGTGGAATTATTCTACTACTAATTAATAACATGGTTTATTAAATTGTCATTCTCTGTGAATGTTGTTCATTTGCCCCTATGAATTGGCTAATAAATTCTTCATTTTCCGCGCTACGGAATTGATTATTTGAATCTTTGGGAGGAAAACTGAGTGCTATATACAATTGGGAATGAATTAAATCTATGGATCATTCTACAATGTTGGAAAAGCAATGGAAATTATTTTAAATGAATAAAATAAGAAAAAAGACAAAACTGTACACAAAAGGTGAGTGTAAGGGAAACATCCACGGCCATATCCACTTAACACGAAAGGTGAGAGAATGTGAGAGTGGAAGGGAAGCATCCACGGCCAGATCCACGTTTTAAGAAGTGCTCCATTGAGTTGTTGGGACCATTTTGAAAATACAAAAAGTGGTAGATATCAGACATATAATAACTCTTCATTCATAAAGTTTTTCTGGGATGAGCCTTCATTCCACACAAATTTTAACTGGAAAAACTAAAATCCCATAAAAATGTTATATGAGAAATCAACGGAAAAGTATTTTTTCTATACAAAGTATTTTTCCTATACGGAAAAGTATTTTTCCCATCCCTCACAAATTAAACTTTCTACGGTATATTTTTGCCATACAAAATTTCTACGGAATGGACTCTCGCCCCGCACAAAAAATATGAGTTTGAAATTGGGCGGGGAGGGTGTTTTCCGATGGAATTTTCTACGGAAATTAATGTTGCCATAGAAACATTCTGCGGATAACCTGATTTACAAAATTCAAATTCCACACAACCTAAAAAAATATCAGAGGCCTCCTAAAAAATTCAAATTCCCCTTATCCTTATTAGGGAATTAAGGATAAGCACAAAAATATTTTATAAATTGGTGAATAGGACAACTTTTAAAAACTGTTACATAAATGTTACAAAAAGAAAAGGGCTGGACACCTCCTAAAAAGAAAAAAAAAAAAACACAACACAACACTTTCACTCTCATCCATCATTTGTTTTTGCTTCTAGCAGGACTCGAACCCTAATCACTTATCAAATTATACCACAGTGCTCACCATTTGGGTGTTACCTTATTGGTCTCAACCATCATTTTTATATAAACATTATATCTTTCAATCTACAACTTCGAATTTGAAAATTCTTTCATTAAATTTTTTTATTTTTTCATTCTCTTTATTTTGAGACCACATTCACCATATTCCAATGTAATTTCGAAATTCCACTGTCGAAATTTCACTATTATTCACAATTCACTATTTCTCGAGATTCACGGGCGAGATTTACTGAGTGAATTTCGACAGTGAATCTCATGAAAAACGATGTAATTTTATAGAACAAGTCTCAAAACGAAAAGAATGAAAAAATTAAAAAAATTCAATGAAATTTTAATAACGTTTGGAGATCTAAATAAAAAAGATATGAGTGTTTTAAAATGAAGTCGGAAAGAGAAAGAAATCAGAAAAAAAAAAAAAAAAAGTTAAACAACAACAGCGCGTGTTTTTTTTTTGTTTTTAATTATCCTTTAGGTTACAAATATTATAGAACATGTCCTTCATTTTTTTAAAAAATATTCGGATGTATGTTGTTTAAAAAATTTCGAAATGTGTCATTTTTCCTAATTCTCTGAAAAAAAAAAGAAATATTTCTGATCAGATACGTGTATAACGATGGAACAATATACAGTGCATGGAAGCCACGTACGTGTGTATTCATAATTTTTTTTGAGGTCAAATATTCATAAAATTTGGGTATATATATATATCCTGATAACAAACACCACTGTAGTCTATCTAGGTCATAGCTCATCCGTTGCACTCTAAAAAGATTCTAAAAAGACTCACTTGAACCAGGTGGTTATTCCTCAACAGGTGGTTCTCCCTCAGTGCTGCAGGTGGTTCTTCCTCAGTGCAAATCAAGTGCTTTGGTTTGCTCACAATATTGATATAGCTTGCTGGTGTGTTAAAATAGCTGTTGTTTTATTTTTTAATTTTTATTTATTTATTTGATGCCTAGATTTTTGCTTCCTGTCCTGATTTCAATTTCAGTAAATAACCATGTTTGGTGACTCACCGACTCCAGTTCAATTTTTTTTTCTGCCTCATACAACGATTTTTTACATGCCGGAGAATTAGAGTGAAAAATCGAAATCTACAGCACCAGGGTGAAAATTTCTAATCTCCGACTCCGGGTGAAATTTTTTAATCTTCGGCAGCAATAAATAAACTTTTTGAATCAAAGAAAAATCATCGGAATCAGAGTCACTGGACAAATCATTGTATGCTAACATTAGAGAGTGATGATCCGCACTCACGACTCATGATGAAAATTAACATCAGACATTTGTTTTAAATTTTCTTTTCACATGAATTTGGATTACATAATTTACATTAACCTTGTTTTTCCTTTCAAATACAATGACTTAGAATATATTCGATAGTGCATTTTACTAAAACTATTTGCTTGCGCTTGCGGCAAAGTTCACAATATTTTGAATGAGCAAAGAGTTGCATGTTTTTTGGTTTACGTTTGAAATTTATATCACAAAATCTTTGTCTACATTCAGTGCACTCTTCAATTGGCTACATTCATTGTTCGCTTTGAAAGCGTGATATGTTAACTTGAAAAGTTTAGTCAAGTTCTCTATTCTCATTGAGTAAAATTAGTTTTCAAGTTTGCGTAATAACTATCTATGGATGATAGATTCCTTAACCGTTTGCTAATTTGTTTCTATATGTTTCCATACACAAGGGTGCTATTCTAGATTATGTGGAGAACTTTTTAGAGTTCATTTCCATGTTAGAAAATTTATTACCTAAAAGGTATGTCAATGTATTTTTTTATTGTAAATTCTAGAGGAACGCTAGAAAGGAAGTCGACTTGCTAGAATGTAAAAATTTTGGACATTGAATATTTCGATACAATTTAAGGAGTAGGTCCTCCTATGATCTTGCCCAAGGTTAAAAGTTTGTTTCCATCATCAATTTTCTGGAAAACTTGGATGCACCGGTTTACGTCATCTTTTTCAGTCTTGTTCATTTTGTGCTTGCTTTTACAGATTGTGTGACTCAAGGAGAACAAATTTATGCAAATACTAATACTTAAGGAAACAAATTGAAGATAATTACCAGAGTAGATTTCGGCTATATACCGAACTTGCACATACTATATTCAATTGTAAAACGATCGTGGATCATGACAAATCATATTGTATGGATCTGGATATGTATTTTTCATTATTTTTCCCCTTTATATGTTGTATTATTTATTATTTCCTCTCAGATACCAACATAATTGGAAGTACGTATTTGTAATGTTCATGTTAGAAATTATTTACCCATCATCTCTTTTATGGCACGTGTTAAAAAAATCATCACAGTTGCTGCAAATTTCATACATATATTCATAACATCAATTAAATTAAAGAGATATAACATATTTAGATGGAGAATATAATGACCCGCAAATCATATATATCCATTTTGAGATCCAATAATACTTCTAGCCTTTAAATTGCTTCCAAAGATGGAACCTGGAAAATGATGATTGACCTATGTTAATGTGAACTGAGATTAAATACGTAAACTACATATCTACGTAACGGCTTAAGTACTTAACAAAGACAACAATTTAACATGGTATAATTAAGAAATAAGGACTACTTGGACACCTGGTGATTCTTTATTTATTTTTATCAATTGCATTTTTTTTTGCAGGTTATCGCTCAATGATTCTTTATCAATGATCACCTTGCCCACATTTGTACCACCATCATCAAAATGTACATCACATCCATCATCCACTGGCAGAAAGAGCCATGTAACACCCCGATTTTTTTACAAAAGGGCAATTTTGTCATTTAATGATAATTGGGGTTTTATGTTTTTATTTAATTAAAATGATTAAATAAAGGAATAAGAAATTAGAATAAAAGGAAACATTCTGATTGGCCGACATAAACGGGAATTAAAGGTGTCGGGGTATTTAAACGGGAAAATAGAATTTGATCCTCACTTCCCTTTCAGTTCCTTTTTCTTTCTTACGCTCTGAGACAGAAGAGGGCGCATGTTCCATCGAAAGGCTCACCCTAGGTTGAATTTTTGGTGTTTGATCCATGGCTCGTTTGTGTAGACGGCAGCAGAAGAAAACGTTCGGAGGATCGCGGTGATTCTCCCGATACAAACGATTTGTGATTTCGTTCCGGTTCAAGGCTTAACGCATGTCGGTGCTTTGAGGGCTTGGAATCGTAGAACCATGCAATCAAAAGGTAACGTGGCTAGACTTCGTACTATTTTAGGGGCCCAATCAGTGAATTGGAGTTTTGTATGTTTTATACCTGTTTTAATGATGTTTTGGTGTATAAAAGGTGGAGCTTGGATTGGTTTTGGGTTGGAAATCGTACGGGCAGTTCTGCAGTTTTTGTGCAGGATTTTGGGGCTATCCGTACGTGTTGGTCCCTTGAAAAGGCTTTGGTTAAGTTTAGAGGGGGTGGGGGGTGGGGTGAATAAACATAACACTTAAAACTTAACAAATTCTCGCAACTTCGCAGTCCGTTGATACTTCGCAGTCCGTCGATACCTCGCAGCTCCGCGATAAACGGTAGTCAACCGACGCTTGAGTTTGCTTTGAATTTGTGCAGCAGAATTATATCAAAATTAAGCCTTAATACTTGTTGTTAAATATGATACTAAGTATTAAATACTCGGTAGTGTAAGTGTGTGATTTCGCTGTTGCTAGATTCAAGGTAGGTGATGTGTAAAATAAACTAAGTGCGAATGTAAATGTTTGAAAGTAAATAGGCGATTTTATAGTGGTTCCGGTGGTGTAATCCTGTCGGTCCACTCTTCTCCCGTGATGTTGGAGGAAATTCACTAGAGATCTTTGATCTAGTTGTTACAAAGATTCCTAAGTTGCTTGTCCTTCACCAATAACTATGGCTTCACAACCGAAAACCGGGAACAGTAGAATTGTCTTTGCTCCCGAGTCTTCCACCGGTCCTTGAATGGTAGGATTGCCTCTTCACCACTCCACCACAAACAACGCTCTTTCACACAACCGTGCTTCACCTGTCTTCGAGCGGTTCTTTATAAAATAAAGATTGAATCAAATAAATGATTCGGTTGCGCAGCCTTGATTAGGATGATATAATCGGCAGCTTGCGCCTTCAAGTGTGTATGCTTGATATAGCTTGAATGCGTAAAAACAATTGAAGAATTTCGTGGATCGGTAGCTTTAACTTCGCAGGTTCAAATAGGTGTTTTTCACTTTCGCAAAATATCTCTTCAAAGTTTATCAATTTTCATCATCTTGTTTCTGAGTTGAAAGTCCTCTATTTATAGGTAAGAATGCATGTGACTTGTATTTGAAATTCAAATGTAACCGTTCCTTGTTTTTGTCCCGATTTGCATTCTGTCACTATTCATAGGACTGACACTGTCAGAATTCCTTTTTGACAGTACAGTCTGTCCACCCTTTGACTTATAACCATTGGATAAAAATCTGAATCATCCCAACGTCTTTTTGATCTCAGCCTTTGATTTGTTTGATAAGTCGAGGTAGTTGGTCGTCCTTATCCATGTAATCTTCCAATATAATCTTGAATTAACCGAGGTATATTATCGCGGGTTCATCATCCGTTGAGATACCTATCGATCTGTTTGAACAAAGAATTTGCTGTGTATAAAATACAATGCAGCTGATTTCTTTTATCTAACTTTTATTTGTGATGTTAGATTACACCTTTTTAATTATAACCAAGTTCCAAACATCATCCAACTTATGGAACTTAGACCTTGTACACAAGGTAAATGTAATTAGTTTAGGTCATCACAGACTTGCCTAAATTCTGATTCCATATCCTTGACTTTAATTACTAAGTTTGATCCCTTAGCCTTCTGTAACTGAGTTTGAGCCCTCAGCCTTCAGTCTTCAGCAGGTTCCTGACTAGTCTACTAACCTATCTACCCTACTGATATGGACCGGTCTCCGTCGATATAAATCAGCTGACCATTACAGTTCTTGTTTGATCAAACCTATTCATAAATCAAACTTTAATAAACCTATACATTTGATCTAGACATCTTTTTGCCTTTGCACTATAACAACTAGTCCGGCACTCATCATCAAAACATAGAAATAAGTCCAACAATTTCCCCTTTTTGGTGATGATGCCACTACCCTCACCTAACAAAGAAAAGCAAAAAGATAAAAACAAAAACAGAACAAATATAGTCATCTTTCATTATAATAATTTGTTCAAAGATATTACAGTCTAGAATCAGCAAAAACATAATGCAGTTAAAGTATGCTGATCTACTGTCTTCTATCTTTTTCTTGTCTGGCCTTCTCCACTTGTTCTTGATAGACCCTGATTTCTGCTATCATATCCCTCATCCATTCATTTTCAATCAGTGTAAAATCAATGTAGGGATTGACTTCTTTCCACCAATTCCATGCTTCAGGCAGGAGAAGGTTTATCTGATTCACTTTGAATCCAAATTTCATATACAGTTCCTTGAACTCTTCAAGTGAATCCTTTGCTTTTGTGATAGGCAAGTTCCTATCACATCTGCCACTTCTTCCACCTCTTCCACTTCTGCCACCTCTGTTGGTTGCCCTTAAGGCTCTAATCCTTGCCTCCCAAAATTTCAATCCCAAGAAAGAGTTGAGTCCTTCATGAAACCCTTTGTCTTGATAAGGTTTCCTCCTGTTGTAGTCTTTCTTGTATTGCCTAAAGAGATCATTAGTAAGCTGGACTCTGCCGGGTGCAGGTTGCCTGAAAGCATTGGTTTCATCTATCCATCTCTTTTGTGCAAAAAGTCTTGCAACCTCTTTTGCTGCTGCTGTTTGGCCCTCTTCCCCCTTAGTGACATCATCAACAAACCGGGACATTAGGCTATGAACACTCTCCCGTGAGATAACCAGATTATTCGCTTGCCCTTCCATAATCTCGCTTCTTTTGTCAACCGCAGGTAATCCCGGATTGCAAAGTTTGTTCCGGTAGATTTATCCTCTCAGTAACTTTAGGATCCAATCCAGTAGGTTGAGATGTTCCAACAGCCTCAGGAGGCTTAGGTGTTTCAGCAAGCTTGTCAAGCTTCTGATAAATGGATATAAATTGGTCTTTCAGAAACTTCTCTTTTGCTGTGTTTCCAACCTTGATTCCCCTCACATCTAGTATCAGATTATTCACAGCATTTTGAGTAGATGTGAAGTTTGAAGCAACTGTATCGGTAGATTGTCTGTTTTCATTCACCATTTTCATCGCTTCTTCAAATCTCTCTTCCTGTCTATCCAAGCTTGAGTTCTTAACTCGTTGCATATCATGCATCACGAGTCCTTAACTCATTCAAAACTTCTACCGGTATCTCACCGCTCATTCTTCCACCAAGGTAGCCTCATCACGTGCTCCTCAACATTGTATTGTGGCCTCGATTGCTCACAACCAATGCCCAACTCCTATCTAATCCAGCAGGATTAGGTCCTTGATGTTCTTCCAAGATAGGATCAAGGGCAGGTTCTTCAAAAATGGGTACAAATGCCTATGGGGGATCAACATCAACATTTTCTTCTTCAGGCATTTGGAACTCCACATCACTAAAGTCATAGTCCAGCAGCTGCTCATCCATATTAACAGCAGTCTGCTGACCATCTTTCCCTTCAGTGGTCTTGTCTCCAGTAGGCTCCACTACACGCCCTCTTCAAAGAACATGGGTTTCCTCCATACCCAAAATAGGTTCCAACCTTTGTCCAGGTGTCTTGTTTGAGACTCGGCGCTTCCGTACCTCCCGTTCCAACCTTTGTGCAGTGCTTTGTTTGTAGCCCAAAGAACTCCGTACCTCCTCTTCAACTCTTTGTGGATTGAATATAGCCTTATTATCCACTTGGAATCCTTCAAAGATGACCAATCTTGTTCAGATAATGGCGAGCTTTAGTAAGAATGCCCTCAAAGTCAAATCCATCTTGATATTCAATAGATTCTTCGAACCGGCACTAGGTTCACTTTAATCGCAACCTTCTCTTCATCCAAATCCTCACTCGTTCGGCCTTCGGTTGTGCAAGAGGCTCTACAACATGGAATGTAAAAGGTTCATCAGCTAGCCTACCAGCACTTAAATTAAATCCTTCATTGATCAATGCCTCCAGATCATCCAGTAGGCTTGACTACCAGCACTTAAATCAGCTAGCTAAATCACAAAGAGCCTACCAAGACACTTAAATCACGCTAGCCTCTCGCACCGAGCCCGCCGTAGAAACTGTTCAATCTACTGAAGCTACACAGGTTGTTGCTGTGCAATCTGTTGGAAATATACAGCAGTCTACTGACCCTGAACCTGCTGTAGTATCTACTGAAGACCCATATCAAACCACTGAACCTGAACCTGCTGTGGTAATTGAAGAGTTGGTTGAAGACCCTGCAAGAGTTGCAAGAACTCAGGGGGAAGAGCAGTATGCTGCTAACCCTGCTGATGAGCATGTAAGTCAGGGGGAACCAAGTGTTGTACAGATAGAAGTAGTAGGTACAAATATACCACCTCAGCAACCAAGAAACAATGAACCTACTTGTTGGAACCTTTGGAGGTCAACAAGGCACTGAAGTTGCTCCCAGAATAGCTTTCATGCCCTTTGAAAGGCATGTGAATGAAAAGAAGAAAATAAAAGAGTATGTAGACTGCAGTCAGAGACTTTAACTGCATTTTGTTTTAAATTGGACAGTATGTAGACTGCATTATGCCCTTTAACATAAAGGGCATAATGATAGGCTTTTAATGCAGTCTATCATTATGTTTTAACTGCATTATGTTAAAGGGCTTTTAATTTAAAGTATGTAGACTGCATTATGCCCTTTAACATAATGATAGGCTTTTGGTAGTTAAATTGGACAGTAGTCAGAGACTGTCTTCTGACTGACTGCTGTGATTTAAGCCTACTTTAAGATTTGGATGATGTTCTTTGGATGATTTGTTTCTCTTTTGAATTCGGTTTTTTAGTAGAACAGTACTTGTAACTCTGGTTCGGTTTTGGGAGACGTTTCAGATGTTTTGTTTTAATTCCAATTTCCGAGTTATCTTTTAGTTTCCGCGTCATTTAGTATCTCTGATTATTGTTGAGGCTGACGTGTATGCATTAAATTCTATTTATTGCTATGCGTGCCGAACGCACTTTTCTGGATAAGGACTCGGTATCCGGGAACGGGGCGTTACAGTTGGTATCAGAGCAAGGTTTACAGTGCTGTTTAAGTTAAATCATTCCTTTAAGATAAGTTAGAGCTTGTAGTAATCCTCTCTCTTGTTTTGGGTGACAGATGGTTCGTACCAGATGAGGTGCCAACACGGATAATCAACTAGTCGGGATGGAGAACGAGGAAGTTCCTGAGGTAGTGATGGAAGAGGAGAATCAGGAAGCAGGATATGAGCAGCCTAATGAGGCCAGGGCCAATGAGGGGGAAGGAATGCCAGTTTGGATGCGAGCCCCTACGAGGAAGAGGAGTGGGGCACCACCTGTTCTCCCACCGATTAATAGGTCCTCTTATGCTAGAGTGGAAAACCAAAGGAGGGTTCCTGAGGCGACAAGGCCGAATAGAGCAGTGCCATCCGTGAGCCGGGGCATGGACATGTCAACAATCCCTTTTGGTTGGGACATTTGGGAAACACTACCGTTCCACTGGAGAACGTTAATTTCTCCCGTGCTGAGGCCACCAGGGCCAACTCTCGAAGTGCTCCACCTGTGGGACACCTCGCAAATCCCTCTCGCCTTGTTGACTCCGACCATTCGCAAAGAACATCAAGATGTGTTGCGTTACTTTCAGCAGCTGCATCAAGTGCAACAACAACAGTCTATCCTCCAGCAACATTAGGCAATGTTGCAACAGCAGCAGCAAAGAGGGACAACCACTGTTAGTCAAGCTTCGCAAGAGACAGCCCGTCCGTACTATGAGAAACCGATTGACTAGGTCGAAAAGATTAGGAAGTATCATGTGACAGATTTCTTTGGAAACGTGAGTGAAGAGAAAGCAGATTTTTGGTTCAGGGGTTTCGAAAAGAATTGTACCAATATGAAGGCTCCGGAGGCAGAGTGGTTACCGATTGCTTTAGCGTTGATGATGGGGAATGCCCAACGCTTGATAGAGTCATATCAGAGGTTCAATGGAAACTTTTCAACTTGGAAGGCTTTTAAGGAGGCATTTTACATGGAGTATTTTCCTCAAGCAGCTCAGGACACTAAGTCCATGGAATTTCTGGACTTAAAGCAGGAATCACAGATGACAGTCACTCGGTATTCGCAGCGGTTCAATGAGTTAGGTCTGTTCTACCCGGAGATCTCTTCGGATCAGAAGAGAAGTATAGCAAAGTTCTATGATGGATTAACTGGTGAGATAGCTAAGGGTATGTTAGGCCCACGATCGGTTACCATGGCCGATGCCGTGGATAGAGCCTTGACAAGAGAGAAGCTGCGAGGAAGAATGCACCGCCGCGGGTGTGAAGAGATCATTCTCAAGTTTTCGTAGGGCGGCGGGACGACCAAAACAAAGGCGAAGAAATTTGGGGTGCCGGGAGCAACAGGCTCAGTTGTGAAGACAGCTCAGGGAAATGCGGGTTCGTCGGTGAAATGTTATGGGTACGGAAAGATTGGGCATTATTCTAGAGATTGCCCGCAAAGAGGAACGGAGGTTAGTACACCGGCCACTGGGGCCAATCTACAGGGTGCTAAAAATGGCGGCAACAGGCCTACCAGGGTTTTTGCAGCAGGCGTCAAGCCAGGAGAGGTGGATGATCTAGTGGTAACAGGTATCTTTTAATGGATTTATTTTATTTTGAACTACTTAATATGATATGGCGCCGTATGATATTAACTCGTGAAATCTAAATAAATACATGATTAGGTACTATAATCCTAGAGAGTCTAGCGCTTACGGCACTATTTGATTCGGGAGCCCTCGGGGTCTTTTGTGTCTACTAAGATAGCTAGGAAACTTAACCTACCATTGCAAGAGTTAGGGAATCCGTTGTCAATAACCACTCCATTGGGGAGGATGACTAAGTGCGCTCAACTTTTACAACGAGTTGATATTAGGGTTGGAAGTCATAAGAGCCATCATGACCTAACAGTGATGGATTTCACTGACTTTGACGTGATCTTGGGAATGGATTGGATATCCAAGAACCATGTGTTTCTGGACTGTCATGGTAAGAGAGTAATTTTCAAGGTTCCCGGAAGGTCCGCTAAGACCTTTCAAGGGAATGTGGTGAAGACTGGAAACGGTAAGCAGGTTGTAATCTCAGCAGTCAGGGCCATGAGGGCACTGAAGAAAGGATGTGAAGGATTCATGGTGTTTGCCTTGAACACAGAAGTACAGAGAGCTAAGTTGGAAGAAACCCCGGTAGTGAAGGATTTCCCAGAAGTTTTTCCCGAGGAGTTGCCTGGGGATATGCCGGATAGGGTTATCGAGTTTGAGAAAAATTTGGTTCCCGGGGATCAGCCTACGGCAAAGGCACCATATCGGATGGCGCCAGCAGAGTTGAAGGAATTAAAGGTTCAAATCAAAGAGATGTTGGAGAGAAAAGTGATACAGCCAAGCACGTCGCCTTGGGGGGCGCCAGTATTATTTGTAAAGAAGAAGGACGGCAGTATGAGGATGTGCATTGATTATCAGGCACTAAATAATTTGACAATTAAGAATAAGTATCCTTTGCCGATGATCAATGATCTCTTCTGTCAGTTGCAAGGAAAGAAAGTATTCTCCAAGATCGACCTCAGATCTGGTTATCACCAGTTGAAGATCAAGGTGTCCGATATTCCTAAGACCGCCTTCAGTACTAGATATGGGCATTATGAATTTTTGGTGATGCCATTCGGGTTAACCAATGCACCGTCAGCATTTATGGACTTAATGCAACGGGTGTTAATGCCGTATTTGGACAAGTTTGTGATAGTGTTCATCGACGACATTCTCATCTATTCTAGGGAGGAGAAGGAACACGAGGAACACCTAAGGATAGTGTTGCAAACGTTGAAGGACAGTCAGCTCTACGCGAAATTCAGCAAATGTGAATTTTGGCTCGATCAAGTTAGTTTCCTCGGACATGTAGTCACAGCGGAAGGAATCAAGGTGGACCCAGCCAAGATTGAAGCAGTAAGTAATTGGCTTAGGCCTACAACAAGAAACGGAAATAAGGAGTTTCTTGGGCCTAGCCGGTTACTATCGAAGTTTGTTCGATTTTGCGAGGATAGCCACACCTCTCACGAAGCTCACTCAAAAGAATGTCAAGTACGAGTGGACGGAGGAGTGTGAAGCAGCGTTTCAGGCTTTGAAGGATCGGTTAACTACAACACCGGTGTTAGCTTTACCAGAGGTTTTCGGGGATTATGATGTCTACACGGATGCGTCGGGTCAAGGTCTGGGTTGTGTGTTGATGCGCCGGGGAAAGGTGATCGCGTATGCTTCGAGACAACTGAAAGTACATGAGAGGAATTATCCGACTCACGATCTGGAATTAGCAGCGGTAGTGTTCACCCTTAAGTTGTGGCAACATTATTTGTACGGTGTGAAAGCGAGGATTTACACGGATCACAAGAGCCTCAAGCTCTTCTTCACTCAAGAGAACTTGAATATGAGGCAAAAGAGATGGCTTGAGTTCATCAAGGACTATGACCTAGATATTCAGTATCACTCGGGTAAAGCCAATGTGGTGGCGGATGCTTTGAGCCGGAGGGCGGTAAATGCTATTACGACAGTTCAGGAACTAGTTGATAAATTGGACGGACTTCAGGTCTAAGTGGTCGAACGGGGAGGTAAGACAGTTAGTTTGGCGCCATTTATGGCGAGGTCCGATTTACTAGACGAGATCCGGGTTAAACAGGACGAAGACCCAGTTATGGTGGACTTCAAGCGGGTAGCTCAGGAGAAGCTGACAGTGGGTTATCAGTTGGACAAGAGTGGCCATCTGTGGTACGGAGATCGCTTATGTGTTCCGGATGTGGATGGTCTACGGGACCAGGTCATGGAAGAAGCTTATAGGATTGCGTTTGCGGTTCATCCCGGAGCCACTAAGATGTATAGGGACATTAAGGAACATTATTGGTGGCCAGGCATGAAACTTGATCTTTCAACCATTGTGTCTAAGTGTGACACTTGTCAAAGGGTGAAGGCGGAGCACAGGAAGCCTGGAGGCTTGTTGAAGTCTTTGGAGATCCCGGAATGGAAGTGGGAGAACATCACCATGGATTTCATTACCGGATTGCCGAAGAGTAAGGGTGGACATGACATGATTTGGGTGATTGTCGACAGACTCACGAAGTCAGCCCATTTCTTTCCATGTAAGAAGGACATGCCAATTAAGAATTTCACCACCTTGTATCTTGATAATGTGGTAAGATATCATGGTGTGCCTTTATCGATTGTGTCGGACAGAGACACACGGTTCACTAGTCGCTTTTGGACAAGCTTGCAGAAGGCTTTTGGGACCAAGACAACACTTAGCATGGCGTTTCACCCTCAGACGGATGGACAGTCCGAGAGGACAATTCAGACCTTAGAAGACATGCTTAGGGCATGTGTCTTGGACGCGGGGGGTTCTTGGTTGGGTTATCTCGGATTAGCGGAGTTTGCCTACAACAACAACGGCTATCACTCGAGCCTTGGCATGCCACCATTTGAAGCCCTATATGGAAGAAAGTGTCGGACTCCTCTATATTGGGATGAAGTAGGGGAGAGACAACTTACGGGGCCGGAGCTGGTGCAACAAAGCTAAGGATAAGATCGATCTTATTCAGAAGAATCTCAAGGCAGCTCAAGATCGTCAGAAGAGTTGGGCGGATGGCAGGTGAAGACCGTTGGAATTCGAAGTCGGGGATCGAGTTTATTTGAGAGCGTCGCCGATGAAAGGGGTCAAGAGGTTCGGGGTCAAGAGAAATCTCAGTCCGAGATATGTATGACCCTTCGACATTATTGAAAGGATTGGACGGCTAGCTTATAGACTTTGATTGCCGGAATCGATGTCTAGAGTTCATAATGTGTTCCATGTATCGATGCTGAAGAAGTGTTTGACTCATGCTGAAACTGATTCTGAAATAGATCCGGGGGTTTTGCAAGACAACCTGGCATATGAAGAAAAACCGATCAAGATTTTGGATAGTAAAGAAAAGATGACCAAGCGCCGGATGGTCCCGTTAGTATTGGTGCAATGGACCAATCATGCACCGACCGAGGCCACTTGGGAAGTGGAAGCGGACATGATCATGGAATTCCCAGACTTTGTGTCTCTACCAGGTACGTTCTAGTTTCGAGGATGAAACTCTTTTTAAGGGGGAAGGGATGTAACACCCCGATTATTTTACAAAAGGGCAATTTTGTCATTTAATGATAATTGGGGTTTTATGTTTTTATTTAATTAAAAGGATTAAATAAAGGAATAAGAACTTAGAATAAAAGGAAACATTCTGATTGGCCGACGTAAACGGGAATTAAAGGTGTCGGGGTATTTAAACGGGAAAATAGAATTTGATCCTCACTTCCCTTTCAGTTCCTTTTTCTTTCTTACACTCTGAGACAGAAGAGGGTGCCTGTTCCATCGAAAGGCTCACCCTAGGTTGAATTTTTGGTGTTTGATCAGTGGCTCGTTTGTACAGACGGCAGTAGAAGAAAAGGTTCGGAGGATCGCGGTGATTCTCCCGATACAAACAATTTGTGATTTCGTTCTGGTTCAAGGCTTAAGGCTTGTCGGTGCTTCGAGGGCTTTGAATCGTAGAACCACGCAATGAAATGGTAACGTGGCTAGACTTCATACTATTTTAGGGGCCTTGTTGGTCCATTGGAAAGGCTAACACAAGTTTAGAGGGGGGGAGGGTGAATAAACTTGTCACCAAAAACTAATCCTGAGCTTGAAAAGCCCCAGGAACTGAGTTTCTCTGAAACTCAAACTGATCTTCAGTTCAGTTTTGTTCTTGTCCCTTAACTTGTGCGGAGTTCAGTTAGCTCAACTGAGTATAAGTCAATGTTGACTTATATTTAGTCTTGTTAACTGGCAGCGGATAAATATTAGCCTTTAAAAACTAGTTAACTTAGTTTCAGTATGAAAACCACATAAATATAACTATAATAAAGTAAATGAATGCGTAAAGTAAATATGCAAGTTTTATAGAGGTTCCAGGTGGTGTAATCCTGTCAATCCTCTCTTCCCTTGTGATGCGGAGGAAAATTCCACTAGAACTTCTTTGAGATGGCCCGGTTACAAAAAGTTCTGAACTGATAGTCCTTGACTAATCCCTAGCTTCACTATCTAAACACTTGTAGAACGTGGATTGTCGCTCTTCAACCGTTTGAACCACCGGTCCTTAGAGGGTAGAATTGCCTCTTCACCAGCTCATCACAAACACAGTCTTCCTGACTTAACTCAACTGTCCTTCACACCTTCTTGGTGTTTCACAGTCTAAACCTTTGATAAAATCAAAGTTGAGACTTTGAATCAATAACTGTGATTCAACTGTGATTTGAGCTTTTATTCT
Organism: Gentiana straminea; assembly: GCA_036785695.1. NCBI lineage: Eukaryota > Viridiplantae > Streptophyta > Magnoliopsida > Gentianales > Gentianaceae > Gentiana > Gentiana straminea. The sequence continues at coordinate 2,047,607 of JAVUPR010000224.1, read as the reverse complement.
GGATGATTAATTTAAGCACGGCTCTGTATTTCTTCAAATGTTTGTTCTTGAATCTGCTTGAATTTGCTTGAACACTTTGAAGAAATTTCTTGATCTTGCAATTAAGTACTTAGCAGGTATTCTTTTGGATTTGGCTTTCCCCCTCAATTTGATCTTTCTTGACTAGATAGATTCTTTTTAACTTTCTTGCTTTATTATAATATACCTGCACTCACACCCTCTTTTGATGTTGTAGAGGTAGTCTATTTATAGGGGTTCATTCAACATTCATCCTGCTTGTAACGGCTATATTTTCTGACCGTTCTGTTGTGTCAGTACTTCATCCAATGAAATTGCTTTCTTTACAACGTTCGACTGTACGATCAGTTTTTTGGATGGCTGACTTATAAAACTAAGTTTCCTTATCAGTTTTGTACTGATTTTTTCATTTGTCAGTTTTATAACTGACTTGGAGCATTAACTGAGATTTTACTCTTCTTCAAATATCGGTACTCCAGTTTTCATCTGATTATAATTGTCTGAAACAGAGTACACCATGACTCATTATCATCTAAGAATTCATTGTCCTTATGATTCTTAGGTCTTCATACAAGATCTATAAAGTCAGTTCAGGTCACCACAATCTTGCCTGAAGTCTAACTTTACAGTCTCGACTTGTAATCTTCATAACTGAGTTTGAACCCTCAGTTCTTCATTCTTCAATAACTGAGTCTGTGTCCCTTAGTTATTCCGTCTTCTAGATAAGCCAACCGAGTCTGTTCCCTCAGCGAACTTATCTTCTTCAATTTTCTATTGGTGTGCTCTATTGTCGCTTTCTTGTAGAATCTCGCCTAGATTAAATCTCGCTTTCTTCATTTCTCGCCCAACCTAGAACTATTACGTTGCTTGTCCGATTTAACTTATACAAATATCAGACTCTAATAAATCCTATACATTGATATCTAGACTTCTTTTTGCGTTGCACTATAACAGCTAGTTATGACACTTCATCAATGGGGTTAAGAACAATTAACAAATAAGTGATGAATCATCATCAAAACATAAATTTTATTTCCAACAATTTCCCCCTTTTTGATGATGTCAATACCCTCCTTAAAAGTAATGCAAAAAGATAAAATACGGTAAGTAACACTATGAACAGAGAAACTGAAACTTTATTTGATAACTGAGTTACAAGGTTTGAATGATAAAATACAACATGAGTAAAAACAACTAAATTCAGTTTCCTTTTACTTGACTGTTAAACTGGTTGATTATCATAGTATTCCGCAACAATTCTCATTTCATCATTTGTGGCTGAATGTTCAATTCCATGAATGCTTGCCCAAATGTTCCATGATTGAGATAAATTGTTTTTCTTGAAAAATTTGCTTTTGAATAGAACTGCAAATGTAAAGACTGATGTCCTTAGTCTTTCATTGGTGGCTGTTCTCAGTAGAGTTTGAACAAATTCGTGTTCAAATTTTCAACTTTCTCTCGAAGCTCTATCTAAGGTGCCATATGCTTCCCATTTTTTCAGTTTATTCCAATAGTACATGAGTATCTTCTGCATGTGTAGAAATGTTTCAAGAGATTCTTCTTTTGATACTCCTTCTCTCTCTGGTAAGTTCTTGAATAGATTGTAGAGACGATAATCCAAACCAATTCTTTTGTCAGTTGGTTTTGAGTATTTAACAATCAGTTTCATCTCAACATCAATAAAATCTCCTCTTGCTTTCTTCAGTTCACTCAACTTATCATCAACATTTGTGAGGGCTTGTGGCATTTCAGCTGCATGGACTTTTAAAATATCCAAACTTTCCCCCTTATTGACATCATCTTTATTAATCAGGCTCTTGATGTAAGCATTCAATGTTTGTTGAGTTGATGCCAATATGGTTTGAGCCACGACTGAGTCCTTTATGCCCTATTGCATTAAAAACATTCTATCGACTAGATTACTAAGAATGCCTTCCTATCTGTCTTGAGTTTCATTTTTCTTTGTAACATGTTTAGTGGTTGTTTTCTGAATCTCCAGCAGAGTGGTTTGACAGTTGTCATTCACAGTTTCCATCTTCTTTTCAAGCTTGGTATGTTCATCTTGACTGGCTTCTAAGGATTTTAAAACTTTTCTAAATAAGCTTTTGTCATCCTTTTGAATTCTGAGTATCTCATTGTGATAATACCTAATGAGATCAACTTGAGTAGAACATCTTGTGAATTTCCTCATTGTTGTTTCTTTGCTTTGCTTGTCTCAAATTTCCTCGCTTGGTTCAAATTTTGCTTTAGAGGTGAGAGAACAACTTGCTTCATTTTTTCTCTAAATTCACTCGATTGTCTTTTCTCTTCGATCGTTTCTCGCCTTCTTCCAATCTTGATGAATCAATATCTTTTGTGAGTGACAGATGTACTTCAAGTTCATCATCTTATTCTTCTCTGTATGTCCGCCAAAGTTCTTGCTATTTCAAGTGTGGATTTATCGCTGGTAGATTGGTAGCCTCCTTCGCTTCTTTGTCCACAATTCGTGTTTCGTATAAGCTTTCGTAACTTGAACTTCCATCGCTTTCACCGTAACTACTAGAGTCTTCATCGCATTTAGTTCTCGTTGCGCTTTCCTTTTCTTCTATAGAGGCAAGAATCCCTTTTTGTAGGTCAAGATCTTCCTCAAAATCATCATCAACATTCTTCTTAGAACTTCCACTGGCTATGGCTTCCCTCCAATAGCTATTTCTGATCAGCGCATATCCTTGATCTAGGAATTCGTCGGTATTGATTATCTCCATTAAACTTGTAATGTTGTAAAGATCGAATACCCATTTCTCAATAATCTCCATTTCTGCACGCTGACTTCTTTGACTATCTATAGAACTGAACTTCCAAGTTCTGTATCTTTGCAATCGCTCATAATCGCCTTTCATAAGTTCTCGTATGATCGATGGGGATTTGAATGGTGTGAGGGTGTCCTCTCGATTCTCTTGTGATCTCATGATCTTCTTCTTGAGTAGGAACTTCAATTTGCATGGGATCATCGCTTTGCATAAGATTGGTTCTCATTGGTTTCTCCTCACAGTTGTTTGGGACAACCGATGTTTCTTTTTCAATATCGTGAACCGAGATTATTGGCTCGCCTTGCAAAACTTTTTCACTTGCATCTTCTTCAACGGCTTGTCTTTCACTTTGCTCAGGTTCCAATTCAACAACTGGAACTTCTTTCGTTGTGTGTTCGTGGGGTTCAACTTCATGAACTTGTTCATCCAACCGAATAATCTTGGTTGATTCTCGTTTCTCGCTTCAAATTCTCCTTTTCTTCGCCTTGAGGAGCCGAAAATTCTTTAGCGCTTCTTCTTGTTCCAAACTCGGGTACGATTCTTGAGGAGTGGACTTGGACTTTGAAAGCAACATAAGCATGTTCAATGTTGTTTCATCAATCATTCTTTCATCACAATCGGATTCTTCATCATCGTGCTCGCTCTCGTGTCCGTTCCCCCGAGTTACGCCTTCTTTCTCGCAAGTCGGGCCAACCGCCCGTTCTCCGTTGACAACTTCGCTTTTTTATTATTTCCATTTCCCGTGAATGCATAGCCGCTTCTTGAGTTGGTAAAACCTCGCTACCGAAACCGGAAAAGATTCGGTGAGATTAACTTCGCTTTCACTTCGGTGCCGATCCGTCGCCAACTTCGCTCTAGCTTCTTGAGTTGATGACATTTCTATTGGTTTCTCGCAACTAGATCGCTTAAGCCTTTTTCTCGTTTCTTCCAACTATTTTCTTCTTTTCTTTAAGTCTTCAATCCGTGCCAACACTTCATCTCCAGCCTGCGGTGTTCTTTCGATTTCCTCGCTTTTCTTCTTCTTGGGTTCGCCTCGCATTTCTCGCCTTTCCTTTTTCTTGCTTTTTCTTCCTTAATGGCAATCTTTCCGTAAGCAATTGGTGTTTCTTTTCTCTTAGCAACTCCAAAGTGATCGAGTATCCTCTCGGACTACTAACGCAAGAGTCTTCTTGTGATAAAATCGTCCTTTCTTCACATCGGTCTTCTTTTTGGGTACATCAATTGATCGTGCTATCAATTGATCAAATAGATACCTTGCCCAATTGAAATCTTTTTCAAACCAAATTACATATAGCAAATCTAGTTTTGCTCCGTATAGATTGTCGAAGTTTCCAAAGATTCCCAATTATGCAATTTGCCAAAGATCTTCGAGAGAAAATTAAATTCGGCTTGAGCAAAGCTTGTGCTCCCCGTCCGTAAGACAACAGATTCTCCACTAATTGCTATATCTTTCCATAACTTCTCTTTCGTTCCTTAGTCAACTTAATGGTCGTGCTCCTCCGGATTTGTCAAATCCAAAGATTTCGCAATTAAATCTTCGTTGACTTTGATTTCCTTATCATTGACAAGTGGTGATATAGGTTTGTGTGTCTTCTCCTTCTACAAGCTTGTTCTACCAAATTGATAGAAGTCTCCGATGCTTTCTAAACAAACACTTTTTAGATCGATGTTGAAGGCAAACTTTCCAATCCTTTAATTTTCCGGATTTTTGTTGCAATAGAATTGACTAGAGTTTGATCAACATACTTTGCAATATATTGATCAAGAGAAACGATCATTCCAGGTTCAACAAGAGTGAAGGTCATTTTTCTGGATTTGATTGAAAAATTGAAAATTTGAATTTCAGAGAGTATATCCAGAATTCAAGCGTAAAGAATTTATAAAAGAAAATTCTGGGTATTTATAATTTGGAGTGGGGTAGTTAAGAATTGAGTGTGACTTAAAACGTCTTGTCATAAATGTTTTGAGATTGCGAAAAGGTGGGTGAGTGGGAATTATGAACGGTTTAGATTGAGAAGGACCACGTCCTTTCTTGATAACCGTAGCTAGATAAAAGTGAATAAAGAAGGTACGGTGTATCAACAAATCGTATACGCCGCTTTGTCCTTATGTCCGAATTCAAAAACTCAATTGTGAATACAACTCGCTTTTTGAATTGCATTTCTCATTTCTCGCCTAAGGGTGTTTCTCCCGCAAAACAAAGTGAGAAATTTTTGGTACCCATATCTTTTTGGGTCCTAACCGATTAGCTCTTGATGGTACAATTTTATTTTTAACTTTATACCTCTCTTGACATTTTGACCGAGTGAAGTCGGCTTTTCACAAACTTTTTCTCGTTTTGTCATAACAGCTTTAAATTTGTTCGCCTTGTGAAACCGATGTGATGGTCTATTCCAATCTTCATCGTGGGAAATAATCTTCCTATCCTCTCGAGTCTATTATTCCATGAATGATCTTCATACTTAGATGGATATGACTTGAAGATTTTTCTTACTGATTTCGGATCAGTTTTACTGTTTTCAGCCTTCTAAATCTTTCTGTAAAATCTGTTGGCTTGGTGAATTTTACCACCGATTTTTCGCCTTTATCGCTTGTGCATTTGGTCGTGCCGAGTATCTATCGCTCTAATAACTTTATCGCTTTCTTCGAGTTTTTGACTCGTTGAGCAATCACAAATTTTATTGCAACTGATCCTGGTCTAAACTTAGAATTATACTGATTATCAAACCCTAAACCAGATCTATCTCCAAATGGTTTTCCTGGTTTGAATTGAACTTTGGAAATTGGATCAACTGATGATTCACTGATGTTTATAACTTTTGTTGGTTCATCAATTGGTCGAATTACCTTGGTTCCATTATTAGTCTTGATTAGATTGATTTCATCATTCAATCTCGAAATTTCAGTTTTCAATAACTTTTTCTCCTTTTTGACATTCTCATAATTCTTTTGAATAATCTCTAATTGCTTTATGAGTATGTCCAAGGTTTCATTGAAATCTTCATTTCTTTGATTGTTCAGGATAGTGTGAGATTTGGATGTAGATGCACTTACCTCCTGATGTTTGATAGATAAACCTTCTGTTGAGGAATCATCACTAATTAGAACTTGTTTTCCTTTATCAATAGCATTCGCCTGTGTAGCTCCTAACGGTATGATTTCTTCATCACTTTCTCCTCCATGGCTTGTAGGTAAAGTCTCATCAATACCTGTGGCTTTTGCACTGGATGGATCTCTGGTTAGCTTTTCTTCTATAGAATCAACTACTCGTAGTAACTCTCTTTCTGCTTCTTCTGAAAGACTACTTAAGGATGGAAATCTTGAGAATTCATCATCTACATTCGCATTGAACTCAATGTCTTCATCATAACTGAATTGAGGTTCTGGATTTGTGTGAGAGCTTGTAGTACCGAAGTCTTTCGAATACTTGATCCCGAAAATCATAGACAACATTCTCGCAAATAGTCAACCGGGGGTTATTTAGCCAATTTCTAATTCTAGATGTATCCATTAAAAATACTTTTAAGACAGATACAGTAAGGGGTTTTCAACAACTGGTTGCTCCTGAACAAATAACTGATGGTCAGTTACTTCAAATAGACAAACTGATACCGGATCGGATCTCTTCAAAACAAGCACCGCTCCGATACCAATTGTTGGTCCCTTGGAAAGGCTAACACAAGTTTAGAGGGGGGTGAATAAACTTGTCACCAAAAACTAATCCCGAGCTTGAAAAGCTCCCGTGAACCGAGTTTCTTCGAAACTCAAACCGATCTTCGCTTTAGTTTTGTTCCCGTCCCTTAACTTGTGCGGAGTTCGCTAGCTTAACCGAATATAAGTCAATGCCGACTTATATTTAGTCTTGTTAACTCGGCAAATGGATAAATATTAGCCTTTAAAAACTAGTTAACTTAGTTTCGCATGAAAACCACATAAATATAACTATAATAAAGTAAATGAATGCGTAAAGTAAATAGACAAGTTTTATAGAGGTTCCGTGTGGTGTAATCCTTGTCAATCCTCTCTTCCCCGTGATGCGGAGGAAAATTCCACTAGAACTTCTTTGAGATGGCCCGGTTACAAAAAGTTCGAACCGATAGTCCTTGACTAATCCCTAGCTTCACTATCTAAACACTTGTAGAACGTGTAGGATTGTCGCTCTTCAACCGTTTGAACCACCGGTCCTTGGAGGGTAGAATTGCCTCTTCACCACCATCACAAACACAGCCTTCCCGATCGCACTCAACCGTCCTTCACACCTTCTTGGTGTTTCACGCTAAACCTTTGATAAAATCAAAGTTGAGACTTTGAATCAATAACTATGATTCAACTCGTGATTTGAGCTTTTCTTCTCGGATGATTAATTTAAGCATGGCTCGTATTTCTTCAAATGTTAGTCTTGAATCTTCTTGAATATGCTTGAACACTTTGAAGAAATTTCTTGATCTTGCAATTAAGTACTTAGCAGGTATTCTTTTGGATTTGGCTTTCCCCTCAATTTGATCTTTCTTGACTAGATAGATTCCTTTTAACTTTCTTGCTTTATTATCATATACCTGCACTCACACCCTCTTTTGATGTTGTAGAGGTAGTCTATTTATAGGGGTTCATTCAACGTTCATCCTGCTTGTAATGGCTATATTTTCTGACCGTTCTGCTGTGTCAGTACATCATCCAATGAAATTGCTTTCTTAACAACGTTCGACTGTACGATCAGTTTGTTGGATGGCTGACTTATGAAACTGAGTTTCCTTATCACTTTTGTACCGAGTTTTTCATTTGTCGCTTCCTAACCGACTTGGAGCATTAACCGAGATTTTACTCTTCTTCAAATATCGTACTCTAGTTTTCATCCGATTATAATTGACTTAATCGTAGTACACCATGACTCATTATCATCTAAGAATTCATTGTCCTTATGATTCTTAGGTCTTCATACAAGATCTATAAAGTCGGCTCAGTCACCACAATCTTGCCCGAAGTCTAACTTTACAAGCCTCGACTTGTAATCTTCATAACCGAGTTTGAACCCTCGCTCTTCATTCTTCAATAACCGAGTCCGTGTCCCCGCTCTTCGCCTTTTAGATAAGCCAACCGAGTCTCGTTCCCCGCCGAACTTATCTTCTTCAATCTTCTCGTTGGTGTGCTCTATTGTCGTTTCTTGTAGAATCTCGCCTAGATTAAATCTCGCTTTCTTCATTTCTCGCCCAACCTAGAACTATTACGTTGCTTGTCCGATTTAACTTATACAAATATCGACTCTAATAAATCCTATACATTGATATCTAGACTTCTTTTTGCTTTGCACTATAACAAATGCTAGTTATGACACTTCATCAACGGGGTTAAGAACAATTAACAAATAAGTGATGAATCATCATCAAAACATAAATTTTATTCCCAACAGGCCCAACAATCCATGAGAGTACATGCACATGTCGTGCACTATCGAACACAAGTTGTTCGTACTACTGGAGACGCAATTCTAGTAGGTCGTAATCGTAACCGGTGTGCGTAATTACCGGTTTATGTGTCCTTGCCAACCTTAGCGTGACAAATAGTGAGCTAAGCTAGAAACCCTAGGGACCTCATGTTGTGCCATGAACGTAGTGTGATAGGTAGCTAGGTTAATAACGGAAAAGTTAATAAAAGATGGCGACACCTTCTTACTGGTTGAGTAACGACGATAGTGCGGAACCTATTCATGTTACTGAGTATTTTGTACTCACACATTATTTCCTTGTGTTTTGTCCCTTCTTTCTTTTAGATGAGCATCCGGAGGATGACGAGTCGGCTGAGGGTTATCCTGAGGACGAGGAATGAGCGGGAGCTATGCTTGGAGTCCAGTGGTTTCTTTATAGCTTTGTTATCTTTCCTTTTTTTTTATTTTTGTTAAGGGAGTTCCGAGAGTGGCATGAAATAAATTTGAATTTGATCTCTAACGTGTATGGTAAACATTGCTTTTTTTAGGTGATTCAATATATAATAGTTGTACTATGTGGATTGACATGATGTAACCGTTTTCATGCCCTATTCAAATAGTAAATGTTTATTTGAATGCATCATATATATGCACTCGGTATAACCATTGATACAAGTATGACACAAAAGACAGGATTTTTGAATTGCTCTTGCTATAATTAATGATATTGTGAGCTCAAGTAATAAGAGCTAGTGTATACTCTTATAGATGTGCCCCAAGGGGCAAGACACTTTTGTGCAGGAGGGAGGACTTAGATTATTCCACACGCGCGCGCCGCCGCCGCCGTCCGGCTCGGCTCGGGTGTTACTATTAATTTTTTGGACAAAATTTCTTTATGAAATTAACCATAAAATTAATTTTGGAATGTGATTGTGTCATTCGACCAATCAGAATTCATTGATTGTCTACACGCCCCTATGGCTTTTCCTTTCTTGAGGGAAAAGTCGGCCATTACTTTTCCAAGGGGAAAAGTTTGATGATGTGTTTCGGCCAATCATATTTGAGCATTGGCTCCTCCTCTCCACTATATAAAGAACACCATGGCTGAAAGTTTAAGCATCGAATTTTCTCTTGTGTCTTTCCACCACAAAGAGTCACTCATATAGATCTAGATATTGAGTCAAAGAGAAGTCGGAGAACTACGTAAGTTCGCCGGAGCTCGGATTTTTGAAGTGCTTCTAAATCTGAGACGTAAAGCCGTTGTATCTTGGGAGACAGTTGCTGCTACCGTGGGCACCATACCGGATCAATTTGTCTTAAGGAAAGAGTATCATACTCGCCTCGGTTTGTCATTTATTTATGCATCGCACTTTATTTTCCTTTACTTTCATGTCGGATCTGTAGTGTGATAGTTTAATTGCATTATTTCATTAGATCTATCATATAATTGTGTTATTAGAAGTATGATGTAGTTTCTTATTTGATTAGATCTACATAATAGAATAATCTTATTTTCGAGTTATTTATTTTCTAATCAATAATCCGTAATTAATTCCCGGTAATTACGGATCTGTTTCGTAAATTACTCCACACACGATACACCTATCCCAAGAAGCTTAAGACTAATTGTTATTGGTTCAATCAAGTGTGTTGTGTTTTACAGTATGGTGATTTCTATGAACACGCCGGTTGAGGGGAAAAAGATTGAGTCGATTTTGCTTGATGTGTAGAAACTACAATTTGTTGATTGGTTCATATACCAATTCACTTGTTTTCTGTCTGATCTAGTTAGATCCGATATATGATTCATATTGTTATCATAATAAGATAAGTATCAGAATGGGGCATGCCGCACGCGTGAAACGTAGGAAAACTTTTACTTAGCCTTTACTTGGGGGAATGGAAAAACAAAATTGGTATATATTGCTTACAATTCATGGATATTTTGTAGTCTATTGCTTATTTAAATATGCTGCAAGTTGACCCGGATACGTCACGGTAGTTTTTTGTTTTGACATAACGGAGTGATTATTCGGCAAACTAATTGAATCAAGTTGTGGTTCGTGTTATTCTTAGTAGAGTTTTACGCAATCGGTTGGTTTGAATTTGCAGATCTGATTGAACAACGTGGTGAAAGGTTTATATCAATCCTATTGTTATTTAACTAACATTGTCGTAATACCTCGATTTTTTAAAAAGGGCAACTCGGTCTTTTAGCAAAAATTAGAATATTATGTTATTTAATTAATAGAATTAAAAAAAAGGGAAAAGAAAAGGAAAATAATTATTTGGATTTTATTAATAATGAATAATTAGATTTTAATTGGGATTATAAAAGGAAAACTAATCCTAAATTAACATAGTTGTTGTTTTACGTAAAAACTAACTAAGGGGCGCAAGTTTGGAGGAAAAAGGGGGAGAAGAGGCTTTCGAATTTCGAAGCTAATCCGTTGCTCTTTTCAACAGACATCTCAAGAGGGAAAGGATCACCGCGAGAAGAGGATCGTTTTGATATCAACAATCTCTAAATCCGTTAACGTAAGTTTTCCCTCATCGTTCTTGGTATTAGGGTTTATTCATTATCGTGTTAGGCTGAGTTTTTCTGAGTTTAAACATCGTAGTGATCATCTTTGGATTGATCGTTTATAGGTTTGGAGTTAAAGGTTTAACCTTTTTCATGACTTTGGAAGCGTGGATCGTAGTAACTCGCAAATCAAGGTAACATGGTGTTCTTATCGTATGATTAAGGTGTCGTAAAGATGTAGAGCAATTTGTATGTTTATTTTCGTGGTTTTGAATCTGTTTTGGTTGGAGTTTGGGTTGGAATTGGGTTGGAAATCGCGGGTACACAGTTGCAGATTTTCTGGGAAAATCCTAGGCAGACGGGCGTCTGCATAAGGGCGGACGGGCGTCCGAGGTAGCGGCAGCTCAGACGAGCGTTTGAGTAGTACGGACGGGCGTTTGAGGGTCCAGTTTTGATACAGGATGCGGCTGAATTTCGTGGACGGGCGTCTGGGGGTTGGTGGACGAGCGTTCGGGTCAGACGGGCGTTCACTTAGGGTCAGACGGGCGTTCTACCTGTTTATTCCGTTTTTCACTATTTTTCGTGTCGCCTTGGTTTCGAGTGCTTTATAATCATGTTTTACTGCTTAACCATATGTGACAAAGCCTTGAATTAGCTTTTGATGCGTTTAGTTTCGGCACCATATGGATTCCCTAAAAACATGAAGTGTGGGACCGTCGAAAGCTTTGGATTTGCCTTGTGCTTCGATAAACTAGGGTTTATCGATGTCCGTGTATGTGCTAGGTTTTGTTAGAGTCTAGTGGTCTTAAGAAGAGGGAGAAGACTGATAGGTGAGCCTTTTATGTGAATCAACTTAGGTGGCTAGTTAAACATCTAATCAAACATATGTGCTAGATTAATAATCTTAAACATCATGCAATGCTTGGTAAGACATAGTACTATATCGCGATGTGTTCTCTGACCAGACAAAGTAGACTGTACCCACGCCGGTCAATCGATTGGCTAGATAAAGCGTCTGATACATTCTGCCGGTTATCACACCATCGGGACTTAGATATTCCCTGGGCTACTAGAGCGTGTCTCTACGTCGGTTGCACCCAGTTGTCCTAGTACATCCTATTACTAGGCGTAGTGCCCTTGTTATTCATTATGTAACAAACTTGAGCTAAGCTAGATACCTTTGGAACCTTATGTTATGCTATGAACATAATGTGATAGTTAGCTAGGGTTAATAACGGAATGAATTAATAAAAGACGGCGTTGCTTTTATTTCTTTATGAGACTGACGTTGTACGATCTTCTGCGCGTTACTAAGTAATTATGTACTTACCCCGTTACTTTTTGTTTGTCTTTCGCTTTCCCCAAAGAAGATGAACAGGTTGCTAACGCTGATGAGTTCTTTGACGAGGACGTGTGAGACGGAGCTCGTGAAGATTTAGTTCTTTTAGTTTTAATTCTTTCAATAATGTTGTTGGTTCAAATTCAAACATTGTTGTCTTTCTTTTGTATTAGTTCCGTTTAAGTTCTTTTGGATTTAACATTGGATGTTTACTATTCTTTATTGGATTTAGTTTTACAAAGATTGAAAACCGTGAGTTCGATCTTTCGTTTTCCCGAGTCGTTTTATCTTCCGCGTCATTTTAGTTCCGGTGTATGACGTAAGGCTTACATATATTATTGAATTTATTTGATAATATTTATGCCGATCGCTCTTTCCGGATAAGGACTCGGTGTCTGGGAAAGGGGCGTTACAGTTGGTATCAGAGAGAAGGGTTTTCCTTGCTGTGTAGGACTTGATTTCTTCTTTAAGATAAGTGTTAGAGCTTTAGTAACCCCTCTCTTTTCTTGGTTACGGTTGAGTATCCTACACCACTAAGTTTTACACCTCAGCCAACGGTTCTACCTCCACCACCGCCTAGATCCGATACTTTTGTAGCACTTGGCTACACCTATCCGCAACAAACTCAACCCCAACAAAGAAGTTCAAGAACCTCAACCACAAGATCGAATGCTCCACCGCCCGGCGCAGCCCGATACAAAGATCATCGCCGGTTGGGGGCTACGACAGACAAGTGGATTGGTATGATAAAATGAAGAAGCACAGGGTGCCAGAATTATTTGGAAATGTAGCCAGCAGCAGCAGATTTATGGATTCGTGGGTTTGAGAGGACGTGCAGAAATGTGAAAGCTCCAGAATCTGAATGGGCTCATTTAGCAATGTCCTTGTTGGCAGGAAATGCAGAAAGTTGGATGAAAGCATATGAGCGGGTTAATCCGAGGATCACGGATTGGGCAGTGTTCAAAGATTTGTTTTACAAGGAATACTTCCCTAGAACAGCACAGAATGCAAAGGCTAATGAGTTTCTGAGTTTGAAACAAGGGAGATACACTACAGTGACTCGTACTCCCAGAAATTCCATGAGTTAGGTAGATTCTACCCTGAAATCATGAGGAGTGAAGAGAAGAAGATTGACAAGTTCATGGAAGGATTGTCACATGAAGTGGCAAAGGGCATGCTAGGAGATAGACCCACTAGCATGGCGAGCGTCATGGATAGATCTTTGATTGCAGAAAGATTTGCTAGTAGTCAGACGGTTGTAGTTGGAGATAAAAGGTCTTTCTCAAATTATCGAGGGAGTAACAGATGAGCACCGCAGCAATATGTTAAGAGGACAGGAAATCCGGCTACGAAGAGTTCAGCAAGTGGGACGCCATGAGTTTGTGCTAAGTGTAACAAGACACATACGAGAGAGTGCATGGCAGGTAGTTTGAGTTGTTTCCACTGTGGGGAAGTGGGACATTACTCGAGAGCGTGTCCTAAGAAGCTCTCTCAAGGTAATCAGGCAGGAGGACGAGGTAACCCGCAGGGTAATCGTGCTATGGGCAGCAGACCAGTTCGTGTCTTTGCAGCAGATGCAGAACCGGAAGAGTTAGATGACCTTGTGGTGATAGGTACTTTTCGTTGTTTGTGTTTATTATAAATATTTAATATGATATAGCACGCATATGATATTACATATTTGTACTTAAATTGATTCACTTGTTAGGTACCATAATCATAGATAATCTAGCTGTTTCAGCTCTGTTTGATACTGGAGCTTCAGGGACTTTTGTTTCCTCTAAGATAGCTAAGAAGTTAAACCTACCCCTTAAGGAATTGGAGAGACCTTTGAGTATAACCACACCTTTGGGCAGAGTCACTAGATGTGCTCAGGTCACACCCCAAGTTGACATTAGAGTTGGGACTTACAAGTGCCAACATGCTTTGACGGTGTTGGATTTCTCGGATTTTGATGTTATCCTGGGTATGGATTGGTTATCCAAGAATTATGTCTACTTGGATTGTAGAGGTAAGAGGGTGATCTTTAAGGCCCCAGGGAAATCAGCTAAGACGTTTCAGGGTAACGTATACAAGCCTAGCAAGGGTCGTTATCCGATTATCTCAGCAGTTAAAGCCCTAAGAGCTTTGAAGAGGAGTTGCCATGGTTTCGTTGTTTATGCATTAGATAAGGAAAAGCATAGGCCCGAGTTAGGAGAAACTCGTGTAGTTAAGGACATTCCCAAAGTTTTCCCGGAAGATTTGCCAGGGCATATGCCTGATAGGGACATAGAGTTCAAGATCGAATTGATTGCAGGAGCATCACCAGTGGCTAAAGCACCTTATAGGATGGCACCAGCGGAGTTGAAAGAGTTGAAAACTCAGCTTAAGGAGATGCTAGAGAAAAACATCATCCAGCCAAGTACATCGCCATCTGGAGCACCGGTCTTGTTTGTGAAGAAGAAATACGGGAGTATGTGTTTGTGCATTGACTACAGAGAGTTGAATAAACTGACAATCAAGAATAAGTATCCTTTACCAAGGATTGATGATCTGTTCAGTCAGTTGCAAGGTAAGAAGGTGTTCTCTAAGATTGATCTTAGGTCCGGTTATCATCGCTTGAAGATCAAGGTGTCGATATACCTAAGATGTACCTTCGCACGAGATATGGACATTATGAGTTTTTGGTCATGCCGTATTGACTCACTAATGCTCTATCGAAGTTCATGGACTTGATGCAGAGAGTTTTCATGCCTTATCTCGATAAGTTTGTGATAGTTTTCATAGGCGATATCTTGGTATACTCTAAGGATGAGAAAGAGCACGAAGAACACCTAAGGATAGTTCTACGTACCTTAAAGGAGAACAAACTATATGCCAAGTTTTCTAAGTGTGAGTTTTGGTTGGACCAAGTTAGTTTTCTTGGGCATATAATTTCTCGGAGAAGGTATTAAGGTGGATCCAAATAAGATAGAAGCCGTTTCTAAGTGGCCTAGACCGACATCGGTAACAGAGATAAGAAGTTTATTGGGTTTAGCTGGGTACTATCGGAAGTTTGTGCAGGATTTCTCTAAGATAGCTACACCTCTCATGAGGCTCACTCAAAATATCGTTAAGTATGAGTGGACCAATGAATGTGAGGAAGCTTTTCAGACTTTGAAAGAAAGGTTGACCACAGCACCTGTGTTAGCATTACCGGAAGTTTTTGATAACTATGATGTATACACGGATGCATCGGGTCAAGGTTTGGGTTGTGTTTTGATGCAATCAGGAAAGGTAATTGCTTATGCATTTAGGAAGCTGAAGGTGCATGAGAAGAATTACCCTACACACGACTTGGAGTTGGCAGCAGTGGTATTTGCTCTGAAGCTTTGGAGACACTACTTGTATGGTGTCAAGGCAAGGATCTTCACGGATCATAAGTGTCTTAAGTTCTTCTTTACTCAGGAGAATTTGAATATGAGACAAAGAAGATGGTTGGAGTTCGTGAAGGATTACGATTTGGACATTCAATACCATCCGGGTAAAGCAAATGTTATAGCTGATGCACTTAGCCGGCGAGCGGTTAATGCTATCACTAACTTGCAAGAAGTTATGGATCAGTTGGATAGGATGCAAATTCAAGTGATTGAAAGGAAGGGGGAAGATCAGAATTTGGCACCATTGATGGCAAGGTCAGATTTGCTAGATGAGATTCGGGCTAAGCAAGATAAAGACCCGGTGTTGATTAATTTGAAGCAAGTAGCTCGAGAGAAACCTACTGTGGGTTATCGCTGGACAAGAGTGGTCATCTTTGGTATGGAGACCGTTTGTGTGTGCCCGATGTGGATGGCCTAAGAGAGAAGGTTATGGATGAAGCTCATAAGATTGCTTTTGCGGTACATCCAGGAGCCACTAAGATGTATAGAGATCTCAAGGAAAGGTATTGGTGGCCTGGTATGAAGTTAGGAATCGCGGAGTTTGTTGCAAGACGTGATACATGCCGTAGAGTGAAAGCAGAATACGAAGGCCAGGAGGTTTGTTGAAACCCTCGAGGTACCGGAATGGAAATGGGAGAATATTATGATGGATTTCATCACCGGTTTGCCTAAGACTAAGGGCGGTCATGACATGATTTGGGTGATTGTGGATAGACTTACAAAATCAGCCCATTTCTTGCCATGTAAAGTGGACATGCATATAAAGACGTTCGCTGCTATGTATATCGACAATATAGTGAAGCTTCATGGTGTGCCTCTATCTATTGTATCCGACAGGGATAGCAAATTTATCAGTCGCTTCTGGAAGGGTTTGCATAAAGCTTTTGGGACGAAGACTGATCTAAGTACAACGTTTCATCCAAGGACGGATGGGCAATCAGAGAGAACAATTAAGACTCTCGAGGATATGCTTAGAGCTTGTGTTTTGGATGCCGGAGGATTATGGATAGATTACCTCAACTTGGTTGAGTTTTCTTACAACAATAGTTACCATGCAAGTTTGGGAATGCCACCTTTTGAGGCCTTGTACGGTAGGAAGTGTAGAACTCTGCTTTACTAGGATGAAGTGGGAGAGAAACATATCAAAGGGCCGGAGATGGTTCAGCAAGCCAAGGAGAAGATGGAGGTGATAAGGAAGAATCTGAAGGCCACTCAAGATCATCAGAAGAGTTGGGCCGATGTTAGAAGAAGACCGTTAGAGTTTGAGGTCGGGGATAGAGTTTACCTTCGAGCGTCTCCAATGAAGGGTGTCAAGAGGTTCGACATGAAAGGAAAGCTAAGTCCAAGGTATGTAGGACCTTTTGATGTCATGAAAGGGTTGGGAAGTTGGCTTATAGACTTCAGTTACCAGAATCGATGTCCAGAGTCCACAATGTTTTCCATCTATCGATGCTTAGGAAGTGTCTATCTAAAGTGGACGTGGAATCTGAGATTGACCCGGAAGTGTTGCAAGATAATCTCTCCTACGTGGAGAAGCTGATAAGGATTCTAGATAGGAAAGAGAAGATGATAAAGAGGCGAGTGATCCCGTTAGTGTTAGTGCAATGGAGCAATCATGCACCGACGGAAGACACTTGGGAAGTGGAAGCGGACATGTTCGACGAGTTCCCAGAGTTCCCTCATCTCTCAGGTACGATCTAGTTTTGAGGACGAAACTCCTCTTAAGGGGGGAGGAATGTGATACCCCGATTTTTGAAAAAGGGCAACTCGGTCTTTTAGCAAAATCAAAATATTATGTTATTTAATTAATGGAATTAAAGAAAAAGGGAAAAGAAAAGGAAAAGGAATAATTGGATTTTATTAATAATGAATAATTAGATTTTAATTGGGATTATAAAAGGAACACTAATCCTAAATTAACCTAGTTGTTGTTTTACGTAAAAACTAACTAAGGGGCGCAAGTTTGGAGGAAAAAGGTGGAGAAGAGGCTTTCGAATTTCGAAGCTAATCCGTTGCTCTTTTCAACAGACATCTCAAGAGGGAAAGGATCACCGCGAGAAGAGGATCGTTTTGATATCAACAATCCCTAAATCCGTTAACGTAAGTTTTCCCTCATCGTTCTTGGTATTAGGGTTTATTCATTATCATGTTAGGCTGCGTTTTTCTGAGTTTAAACATCGTAGTGATCATCTTTGGATTGATCGTTTATAGGTTTGGAGTTAAAGGTTTAACCTTTTTCATGACTTTGGTAGCGTGGATCGTAGTAGCTCGCAAATCAAGGTAACGTGGTGTTCTTATCGTATGATTAAGGTATCGTAAAGATGTAGAGCAATTTGTATGTTTATTTTCGTGGTTTTGAATCTATTTTGGTTGGAGTTTGGGTTGGAATTGGGTTGGAAATAGCGGGTACGTAGTTGCAGATTTTCTTGGAAAATCCCAGGCAGACGGGCGTCTGCATAAGGGCGGACGAGCGTCCGAGGTAGCGGCAGCTCAGACGAGCATTTGAGTAGTACGGACGGACGTTTGAGGGTCCAGTTTTGATACCGGATGTGGCTGAATTTCGTGGACGGGTGTCTGGGGGTTGGTGGACGAGCGTTCGGGTCAGACGGGCGTTCACTTAGGGTCAGACGGGCGTTCTACCTGTTTATTCCGTTTTTCACTATTTTTCGTGTCAGCTTGGTTTCAGGCGTTATAATCATGTTTTACTGCTTAACCATATGTGACAAAGCCTTGAATTAGCTTTTGATGCGTTTAGTTTCGGCACCATATGGATTCCCTAAAAAGATGAAGTGTGGGACCGTCGAAAGCTTTGGATTTGCCTTGTGCTTCGATAAGCTAGGGTTTATTGATGTCTTTGTATGTGCTAGGTTTTATTAGAGTCCAAAGGGTCTTAAGAAGAGGGAGTAGACTGATAGGTGAGCCTTTTATGTGAATCAACTTAGGTGGCTAGTTAAACATCTAATCAAACATATGTGCTACATTAATAATCTTAAACATCATGCAATTCTTGGTAAGGCATAATACAATTTCATGATGTGTTCTCTGACCAGACAAAGTAGACTGTACCCACGCCGGTCAATCGATTGGCTAGATAAAGCGTCTGGTACATTCTGGCCGGTTATCACACCATCGGGACTTAGATATTCCCGGGGCTACTGAGCGTGTCTCTACGTAGGTTGCACCCTGTTGTCCTAGTACATCCTATTACTAGGCGTAGTGCCCTTGTTATTCATGATGTAAAAAACTTGAGCTAAGCTAGATACCTTTGGAACCTTATGTTATGCTATGAACATAATGTGATAGTTAGCTAGGGTTAATAACGGAATGAATTAATAAAATACGACGTTGCTTTTATTTCTTTATGAGACTGATGTTGTACGATCTTCTACGCGTTACTAAGTACTTATGTACTTACCCCGTTACTTTTTGTTTGTCTTTCTCTTTCCCCAAAGAAGATGAACAGGTTGCTAACGCTGATGAGTTCTTTGACGAGGACGTGTGAGACGGAGCTCGTGAAGATTTAGTTCTTTTAGTTTTAATTCTTTCAATAATGTTGGTTCAAATTCAAACATTGTTGTCTTTCTTTTGGATTAGTTCCGTTTAAGTTCTTTTGGATTTAACATTGGATGTTTAGTATTCTTTATTGGATTTAGTTTTACAGCATTGGAAACCGTGTGTTCGATCTTTTGTTGTCCCGAGTCGTTTTATCTTCCGCGTCGTTTTAGTTCCGGTGTATGACGTAAGACTTACATATATTATTGAATTTATTTGATAATATTTGTGCCGAGCGCTCTTTCCGGATAAGGACTCGGTGTCCGGGAAAGGGGCGTTACAATTGTTGTCGGAAATTAATTTATTTTATACCGACTGGAAGAAGGAAAAAAAAAAGGGGGAATTTCTTTCCTCCGTGTAGAGCAGCATTAATTCTCTATTGCTACATCAGGGATCTATTACATAATAATGATATTTTACATATTTTTGTGTATGCTGCAAGTATGCAACCAATGATCTAATTAATCTTTTTATTCTGTGCAAAGTTTCCGACATGGAAAGTCTATATAGATATTAAATAGTTTTCAATCAATTCTTACGTGGATTGATTTGTTATAAACGGAATTATTTAATAGATAAAGGAAAATATATATATACACAATTAGGAAAAAATCATCTACTATGCTATCGTTGATATATAGAGCATGATTTCCACAAGTAGACCGTGTTGCATACGGTGTTAATACTTACTATTATTATCTTTTTCAAGTAATAGTAGATATCGATCGGCAAAAGAGAAATGTAGAAGCACATATATGCCATACAGCGTTTACTGTGAGCACTATGGTTGTTCTTTAAAGATCTAATTGTGGTGGATTATTAAACTATTTAATCTGCTAATTTATTTGCTTGTCGTGGATATCTGCACTACTTCGAGCCTTTGGTTGAAATAGTTGTTGAGACCGTTGATGTTGTTGCTTCATATAAGTATCATACTATTTTCAGAAATAATGAATGCCAATAATATAAGTCTGGGTGTTAGGTTTTTATGACATAATTATTGGTGAGACTATATCTTTACAGAATGCACTATTGTTTACGATGGTAGTGGTTCTGAGAACATTATGTGTTTCTCTCTTTGTTTATCTAACGTCTCCGGATAGAAAGGAAAGGATACACCGAGGTGAATCCAAATGTGACTGTGTCTTTCGTGACACAAGTGTATGTGCCGTCGTAGCACTAGACGTAGCACCACTTAATCTCATCCCTTGGATGGAGAAGTTCGGTGGTGCAACAAACGGTGTGTTGAATGATCAAACCAGATTGATCAGTATAATGACAATGAAACTGTCTGTTGAGCACAAAGTGATGCTCCGTATAAAGCCATTGAGATTGGCTTTAAGGTCTGCTTACATGCTTGAGTAATATTGCTTGTGACACTATGACTAGGATTTGCAAGTTTTCAAATTCGTTCATCCTTTGATGAACATGGTGCTGTTACCAAATTTGAAATTTGATCCTAATCACAAGTGTCAAATATGTGTTGAAGCCATGTTGGCTAACTCACCTGTAAACCGGTAGAAAGGAACACAGAACCTCTAGATTCATGCAAACTAGAGGTGATAAAATTATAATGTTACTTTTATTGATGATAGCACCAAATTTTGATTTTTATATGCTAAAAAGCGATTATAAGGCTCGTGATGCATTGAACTTATCAGAATGAAGGTGAAAATAAACATAGCAAACGGATGAGATGTATGCGTAGGGATTATGATGGTGGATATGATGTATTGTTTCATGAGTCTTGCTAAGGGCCCGACATCATTCATCAAACAATTACACCATACACACCTAAATCAAATGGTATTGCTATGTGCAAGAACCGAACTCTTAAAGAGTTGATGGATGCTATGTTGATAAGTTCGAGTTTACATCAGAACTTGTTGGGGGAAGATGTCCTTTCAGTGGAATTCATTCTGAACAACATCCCTTCAAAGAAGAAGGGTGCTACCCCATATGAACCGTGGAAAGACTACAGATTCTTGGAAATGTGGTGCTGTTTGGCTAAGGTCGAAGTACCTAAACAAACGTGAGTGATAGGACCTAAGATCATTAGTACCTATTGGTTTTGGTGCATAAATCAGACATCAATGATGTACATGACCGAGTCTAAGAATGTGGTGTTCATTGCGGATATCTTTCCTTGTAAGGAAAGTGTTAAAGAAGAAGCAAGCATGAGTAAGCGGACATATAAGTCTTATTTAGAGTGTGAACCTCAAGAAATTGAGGAGCCTCGTTATAGTATAAGGGCTAGGACTTCCAAGTCCTTTGCACCTGAGTTCTGACCTATGTGGCAGAAAATGAACCCAGGACATGTGCTGAGGCAATGTCAATTCCATAAGCTCCTTTATGGAAAGAAGTTGTATGTAGTGAAATAAAATCCATCATGCAAAACCAACCGGAAATATACTACTCGGGTGCAAGTGGATCTTCAATAAGAAGATAAAGGTTGATGGATTTATTGTAAGGCGTTGTTGGTAGCCTGAGGGTATCGACAGAAAGAAGGCCTTGACTTCTTACTCACCAGTTATGAGAATTACTTATATAAGGGTTCTTGTCGGTATAGCCGGAGACTATAACCTGGAAATCCATCAAATGGATGTTTGTGGTGAGTTCAAAGATGTGTTGTACTTGGAACAACCCGGGGGGTTCGTAGTTCCAGGACAAGAGAGTAAGGTGTGTAGACTTATCAAGTCCCCGTGGGCTCGAATATTATTCCGAGCAATGGCATATCGAGTTTGACAATACGTTGTCAAGTGGATAGGACACATGTATGTCTACATTAAGAACACGCCTTTTGTGATAGTATGTCTATGACATGCTAATAATGGGAAGTACTCATGAAAGCATCATGAATACGAAATGATGTTGACAAGCGACTTCGATGTGAAGGACCTGAGAGTTGCAGATGTGAGCACTCCACTTGACTTAAGTATGCACTTAGTCAAGGAAAGAGGTGAACCTGTGGATCAATTGAGGTATTCTCAAGTGATCGGAAGTCTGATGTACATAACCAATTGTACATGACCGACTTAGAATGTGCAGTGAATAAACTGAGTAGGTTCACGAGTAATCCAGATCATAATGAATAGAAAGCCTTAAATAGGTTGTTGAGGTACATGAAGTACACTATGAATATGGGATTACGATATATGAGATATCTAGCAGTATTAGAAGGATACTGTGATGCCAACTGGATATCAGATTTGAAAGATTCAAAGTCCACCAGTGGATGCTTGTTCACGATTGGTGGTGGTGCTGTGTCCTTGAAGTCTACGAGACAAACGTGCATAGCTCGCTCCACAATGGAAGCTGAGTTCATAGCACTGGATAAGGCTGGAGAAGAAGCTGAATGGCTTAGGAATTTCCTAAAAGATATTCCATGTTGGCCAAACCTGTGGCTGCTATCAGCATACACTGCGATAGTCAGTCGGCTATAGGTAGGACAAAAAGTAGTATGTATAATGGTAAGTCTCGACACGTGTGCCGGAGACGTAATACCATTAAATAATTGATCTATAATGGTTTGATTTCCATCGATATTATACGATCGAAGGAGAATCTTGCGGATCCGCTTATAAAAGGTTTAGCTAGAGATCAGATGTCAATATTGACAACCGGAATGGGACTGAAGCCTATTACGCATGTTTCCTTATAGTGGCAACCCAACCATGTTGACTGGAGATCCCAAGATCATGGTTCAAAAGGGACAACTAAGATATAAGGAACAGTTCAGCACTTACCCATTCTGAGAGAATAAAAGTGCTATCTGCAGAGGGTGTGAGGTTAAGCAAAGCTTTAAATGATTCCTATAGTTTGATATTCAAGTGGGGTGGGCAGAATACTCTTGATAGGAGGTCACCTATGTAAGTGCGAAGTGGGTCCGCTTCTATGAGAATTTTGAGGCTTGAATTCTCTAAATCACTTTCTGAAACCAAGTGTTGTCCAGGACCGAGACGGACACAACCATGAGAACCGAAAGGTTCAAGAGGAAATATTTTGTGAGTGCTATTGTCTTGGTTTACACTAAAGGCTGAATAGTTCAAGACCTAGTTCACTGATTAGCCGAGTAAATCCGATAGTACTTCACTAAGGCAGGTTCAAGGCCAGAAGCTACCTTTCCTGATGCAATATTTTTCCGTCTGACTTCTCTTCAGAGTCTGCATTTGCATTTGCATTAATTTTCATTCATGTGGGGGATTGTTGGAGAAAAAGCCCTTTTTGAAGGGTTGAATAGTCAACTTTAGCGCTATTTCCGGATAGGCTCTGATGTATGTCATCGAGAGTTAATGATATCATTAAATACTCCATACGGAGTAGTTGATGATGGGCTTTTGAATCACTCGATTCGGATGTCGGGTGAATGAGAAATTAATGGCTAGAGTTGGTAAAAAATATGTAGGAGATGGGTGTTGAAGGGAGGACCTCATCCCATTCTCCCACATAGGTAACTTGTGGCTTGTGAGCTCAAGTAATAAGAGATAGTGTATACTCTTATAGATGTGCCCCAAGGGGCAATGCACTTTTGTGTAGGAGGAAGGACTTAGATTATTCCACACACGCACGCGCCGCCGCTGTCTGGCCGGCTCGGCTCGGCTCGGCTCGGGTGTTACTATTAATTTTTTGGACAAAATTTCTTTATGAAATTAACCATAAAATTAATTTTGGAATGTGATTGTGTCATTCGACCAATCAGAATTCATTGAGTCATCTGACCAATCAGAATTCCGGGACACGTCATCCGACCAATCAAAAGTGAAGATTGGGGTCGGCCAAAGCATGGTCTACACACCCCTATGGCTTTTACTTTCTTGAGGGAAAAATCAGCCATTACTTTTCCAAGGGGAAAAGTTTGATGATGTGTTTCGGCCAATCATATTTGAGTATTGGCTCCTCCTCTCCACTATATAAAGAACCTTATGGCTGAAAGTTTAAACATCAAATTTTCTCTTGTGTCTTTCCACCACAAAGAGTCAGTCATATAGATCTAGATATTGAGTCGAAGAGAAGTCGGAGCACTATGTAAGTTCACCGGAGCTCGGATTTTTGAAGTGCCTCTAAATCTGAGACGTAAAGCCGTTGTATCTTAGGAGACAGTTGCTGCTACCATTAGCACCAAACCGGAGCAATTTGTCTTAAGGAAAGAGTATCATACTCACCTCGGTTTGTCATTTATTTATGCATCACACTTTATTTTCCTTTACTTTCATGTCGGATCTGTAGTGTGATAGTTTAATTGCTTTATTTCATTAGATCTATCATTTAATTGTGTTATTAGAAGTATGATGTAGTTGCTTATTTGATTAGATCTACATAATAGAATAATCTTATTTTCGAGTTATTTATTTTCTAATCAATAATCCATAATTAATTCCCGGTAATTACGGATCAGTTCCGTAAATCACTCCACACACGATACACCTATCCCAAGATAATTAGGGCCATATTCGCGATACATTGGTTTATAAAATCGGCAATAAATATCGCGGTATAGTCCTGTAACGCCCCGTTCCCGGACACCGAGTCCTTATCCGGAAAAGGAACGCTCGGCACGTATAAAATAAAAGTAAATTCATTTCATACGTAAGCCTCTACTACGTCGTATCAAAAACAAGCAAACGGAAGCGAAAGACTCGGGTATAAAAAATTTCCAAACATCCAAGAATAGAAATGAAATCTAAAGGTGGAAATGTAACTTATTACATTTAAGGAAAATACGAAATCCAAACGAAAAGTACGATATTCTCCAAAGGAAACGTAACGGTGATACAAGTCTCGAAAGACCAAAAGTCTAAAACAATCTAATAAAGAATTAATGTAAATTCTTCAATGAGGCATCTTCAAACGTCATCATCGAACTCCTTCTCGTAAACAATGTCTACCTGTTCGTCTTCTCATCCCCAAACACATAGAAAACATGCATTTGAGGTAAGTACATCGTACTTAATAAGAAAGAGAAGCTATGACAACAACTATAATTTATAAATTAAAGATAATTGAAAGTTTAGTTGATTATGTGTGACCGACTCAATCTAGGGTTCACTCCATGTCCATCAACATGAATTGACTAAACGTTTCTACTTAACTTATCTATGTTACAACCGCACTCAAGGGCACTACGCGTATCCAAGCTGGGGATATTCTTGGCAACATATTAGTGGACCACACCAATATCCACGAAGTCTAGAAAAGGTAGACTCCGATAGTACGCACATGTCAGCGGAGTCCCTCCGTACTTAGGGTTTTGTTGACCTACGGAGTTCTTCCACCTTCAGAGGTAGGCATACATCGCGATATAGACTGGTGCCTATACAAGAGAGACATGTTGTTTAATCTTTTACTAGTCAAGTACGTATTTATTTGGGTGATTAACTAGCCACCTAAGTGTTTTCAATTAATCTCCCTCACATTACTACTCTCTTCCTAGACCACTAGACATTAACAAGATCTAGCAAGCATACGTACGTGACGAATGCTAATTCATCAAAGCACAAGCCTATCATGCCCTTCCGACGGATCCGAACTTCAACTCCCTTTAAGAGTACATTCGGTGTTTTAACTGAACGAATCAGAAGCTCAATTCAGGCTTGTTTATGTTAACCAATGATATCATATCATAAATAAGGGTTGAAAACTTTAATAGTGTGCTTACAAAACACAAAACCAAACTAGAATGATAAAACCGTAAAAAAACAAGACAAAACAGGCCAGACGCCCGTTTGACCTCCCATGGACGCCCGTCCGTATCAGACGCCCGTCCACTAAACCCCAAACGCCCGTCTGCCAAAAACAGCTAAATCCTGAATCATAAATCGCACCTCAGATGCCCGTCTGCCTATTGCAAACGCCCGTTTGGGCTACTAGGGTCTCGGACGCCCGTCCGCCTGGGTTTTTCCCAAAACGCTAAAATCGTCAAAACTCGATTTCGAACCAGTCCATATTCTAAGACGTTAATTCTGCGATAAGTTTTTGAAGATTAAAAGCACGATCAATGATGATGGTGTTCTTCTCCTGGCATGGCTAATTCTCTTCTAAATTCCTCATCATCCTTTAGCATCCGAAGGTTATGCTGTGTATGGTAAATTAGAATCTATTTTGAAATCTCAAATTGATTGGAAAATGACTAATTTGGAAACTCGAACACTTCAACAATCCCCATCACGTGTGGGTGTAAAAGACCCCGACTAACAGATAAGGCATGCCCTATATATATGCCTAGGCAAATACAGAAGCATAATATGTGGACAAAAGTCTTCATACTGTTGTTGCAGAGTAGCAACCTCAATATCCTTTAAGACAGTGGCAGAAAGTGGTTCATTATTGATAGCCTCAATGACACAAGATTTAGAGTCAAGATTTACATGTTCTAAATTTGAGGGATATCCCATCTGACAGGACTTTTCTCCAGTTGTCGAATGTGAATGATCTTATAATTAAGGGGAACGGATCGAAGCGCTTATTCATAAAATATTGTACATGTACTCCAGGTAAATGAGCTTAGATGATTGTTTCATCTTCCTCAGAAGCATGTGAAAGACGGTGCTCGACGTCCTTAGAAAGGTGCAGGTTGCACTGCCCTCCCTAACCGGAATTCGAAGACTATGGGTTTCGTGTGTTCATTTCTTTTCAAGCATTTGATGCCTTACCTTTGTATTCATGTGCAGATTGATATGTAAATGAACGAGGAGCTTTTTTGACAGAAAAAAAAAACGGTATATGGTCTATGTAGTGTGTAGGCACTTGTATTTTTGCCGGTTTGACCATTATTTGATAAAGTAATGTAATTTGCTTTCTTTGCTTCGGTTGAATAATATATCAATCTTCTTAGGAGAAAAGAAGAAGAAAAAGAAAAAAAAATACTAATTTCAGTTCAGGAAGATAAATACCCATTACCTTGCGCAATTTTTGCCGAGAAAGAAACATAATGTGATGCAGTTTTATACATACATATATATATATATATATATATATATATATATATATATATATATATATATCGCAACATGTCTTTTTCATTAATGAATATTGTTTTTTTTTTTTTGGTTGGAAAGGATCATATTATTACTGTGAAAAAACAGCAGGGGGGCAGAGCCTTGCAAGCATTAGTGAATATTGTTTACAAAACATGGTTTGTACGTAACACCTATATGTTTCCTAAAAGAAACACCTATATGAAGGGTCTGTTGTGGAGTATGGAGTGCTCTAAAATCAATCAATATTGCATTTGCGGGCAAGTGAGAGATTGTTAAACATGGTGCCCGAAAAGCAATATTGTATTGTTTTTAATTAAATAAGATGACATTTGTTATTAATCATTTTATCTATATATTTGTATATATTTAAATGCACATCAGAGAAAATCCCAAAGTGTTCATAATGTGACCATAATACTCAGCGCATAAGAGTTATGTGCAAGAGGATTGAGTTTATGGTGATACTCTTTAAATGTTAAGTCCGTGGTGAAATTAATTGAAGTTCGGGATCTATCAATTAACACACTATTAGTGCCCCAGAACACTTCATGTGTGACTGCCAGATCCAAGCCGTCGATGTTGGATATCTTAGTGACAACACGTATATATGATTTGATCATGTAGGACTTGGACCGAAGTAATATGACGATCTCCTGATAATTCTGTAATGAGAGAATATAACTAAATCACAAGATGACGATTTATGGATTAATCTTAATTCTGATTTTATTATAGATTTTATTATATCCCTGAAGGATGCCAATATGGACATTCTCACGATTTATTAGAAATCTAGATTGGCTCATGTTATACGAGTTGAAATCAGTTCTATTTTAATTGTTTGATTAGATAGAACTGACCGATCGGCCGAATTTATGATCTTGGATTATAAATATCGATCACTAGTGAATTAATGATAGTTGAGGATAAGATGTTATTAAGGGGTTAAACGGAAAATGCATGGCTTCATATACGAATCACCTATTGAGGGTTATCCATAGGTATTTGTTATATCGGTGGGCACTCGGTATCTATTTATTTATGTATATAGTAGAGCAAGTAGATCTATGATCAAAAGAGTGCAATCCTAAATTTATGGTGGCATAATATCGGGATTAATAAAAAGGATAATATGATTGAATAGTTTGATAAGTTATTCGATTTATTGGAGCTTTTCATCATAGGTCCATGGTCCCTAGATTGACTCATGTTATACGAGTTGAAATCATTTCTATTTTAATTGTTTGATTAGATAGAAAATGCTAGTTTTCTATTTAATAGAATATGCTTTGATTATTTATTTGATAAATAAAGTATTAAAATAGAAAATAGTTTTCTATATTATAAGTGAGTGTGTACGGGTATGTTGACTAAGTGGAAAATTGTTTTCCAATTAGTGTTGTGTGTAAATTATTATTTATTTGATAAATAATAATAAGAGATAATTATATCCGTTTTTATTTAAATATGATTTATTTTGGGATAAATATTTATTTTGCAGATTAAGATAATTTTTGGAGGATAAATATAGATGGAAGAATTAAATCTCAAGATAAATCCAAGATGCATTGAAGATAAAGATCGGATAAGCACGAGAAGAGGAGTAAGGCATGACAAGAGACGGCGAGCCAATCAAAAGTGTGGCGCCAACTTAGGGGGGGACACACAAGGGGGCGCATTTTATTTTTTGATGATCGGCCGGGAGTTATCTCTTATTTGTTTGATATTTTGAAGTATATCTTTTAATTAGCTTGAACCCCTATAAATAGAGGCAAACATTACACGCCATATGTACACTTTAGAAATACTTTGGCAAATACAAATTCACAACATTGTTTTTATTTTCAATATATGTTTCTTTATTTTATGTTATTTCATTACGGAGTCGTTAGAATCGCCGGTTAGAGATCGTATCGAGGAGTGGGAATCACGCTCGTCTTCGAGGGTAATGTCTACTCAATTATGCAATCTTTATTCGTAGATCTAATTTATTTCGTTATGGAGTAGTCGTTTTGTGTATTGATTTCGTGATGTAGTTAATTTACGAACCCATGTTTATGTAGATCTGAGACGTAAAAGACGTAAAAGACGTTTCACGAGCAAATCTGGTTCAGATCTGAGCTTGCTGGCAGCGAGCCTATGTCTCGTTGGTAGCAAGATCTGTGATGTTCTTGATTTGTCTGTGAACGGCTTCGACTACGTCAGGTTCTCTGCTTTGTAATTTAAACGAGTAATTAAACTTGATCAACTTAATTATTTGTCATCGTAATTTAACATGAGACCCAAAAAGTGATTGTTACTTAGGACAGAGATTGAATCGGTGTCTAAGAAGTACGCCTAATCATAGGAATGTTGCTTAGATGAGGTTACGGTTTATACCGGCATCCCTAGTTTCGTAATTGTGTCAGAAGTAATATGAGATAGAGACTAAAAATGTGAAGTCACGTAATGGAGACACTATGATCTAGATAGCCTAACCGGAGCTAGATCTATTTTAGGGGATGACTCCCGTAGTCAGAATAATTAATCTTAAATGTCTTGTTTTGTCTCGTCGTCAATCTACATAGCATGGGGGAGTAATTACTACTAGCGTTATCAATACCGTTTGTCAATTATTTATAAAACCTATAAAAATAAGTGTCCTAGTGTCGTTGTGTCCTTTGTTGGTTTTGTGTTTCTATTGTGTCAATTTTAATTTTACGTTATTTGTTGGTCGTAGACCGCTTTTAATTTACTTTTGGTCTGTTAAGTTATATTTCGTTTAAGGTGAGTCTCTGTGGGATCGACCTCGACTCTATCTAAATATACTACGATTGAACCTAGTTCTCTTGCTAGTGTGTTATTTAGGTATCGAGTATTTTTATTACTTGGACCGTACATCAAGTTTTTGGCGCCGTTGCCGGGGACTCGTGTCATTAAATTAAGTATAGCTTATTTTATTAAAAGTAAATTCGTAAATATTGTGAATAGAGTCTGTTTTAGTTTCGTTTTCATTATTAAGTATTTAATTGTTTTATTGTTTTTTGTTATTTTATAGTACGCTACTCAGAAATCAAAGGAACCGCTTGAGCCATATAATCCTGAAATAGAGAAATTTGCAAGGCGAAATAGAAAGTTAGCTAGAGAACTGGCTAAGCAAGGAGAAGAGATTCCAAATCTTGAGGAAAGCGAACACGAATTGGAAAAAAGACATACAACCGATCATTCTGAGCATTCTGAATCTGAGGCAAAAATGGAAGGCATTCTGAACAATCCAAATCAGGTACCTAATCCTGAACAAGTTATTAATAATGCCAATAATGTTAATATTGCTAATAATGGAAACCAAGCCCTAGCTCAAGGAGCGAGGCGCACTTTAAAAAGTTATGAAACACCTACTATTGAACAATTCATTCCCGCTATCGTAGCACTGCAAGACCCTGCGGAAGTCTATCACCCTAGGCCTAATGTAATTCAAATGGTGACCAACTATTCCACTTTTCATGGAATCCAAAACGAGGATCCTGGTGTTCACATGACAAATTTCTTGGAAATCGTTAGCACTGTGAAGCCAGAATTAATCCCGGAGGGTAACATTCGTCTTAAGCTTTTCCCTTTCACTTTGAAAGATAAAGCTAAGCAATGGCTTCTCACTCTAGAGGCTGGATCTATCACTACTTGGGAACAATTGTTGCAAAAATTCATGAATAAGTATTTTCTTTTTGGAAAAACCTTTAAGTTACGCCAGGACATCTTAGGATTTAAGCTACAACCTGGGGAGAGTTTTGATCAAGCTTGAGAGCGTTTTAAGGAAGCTATGAGAAAATGTCCTCATCATGATATCTCTCTTTGGCTTTTAATGCAAACTTTTTACCATGGATTGAGAGAGACTGAGAAAATTAGAGTAGACGCCTCTAGCAATGGAGCGTTTGTTCTTTTATCTCCTGAGGAGGCACAAGGAAAAATGGAGCAAATAGCGATGAATAGTCAATTGGAAGGCTATGACATAGCTGCTGTGAAGATGGCCGCTGACATATTTGAGGATAGTGCATCTACCAAAATCCTAGAACAACTGTTTGTTATCAACAATAAGGTAGATGGAATGCAAGAGAGGATGGCAAGAGTAGAGAAAGGGACTTGAATCGAAGTAATTCCTCAAAATGAGAATGCTGGTACTGAAGAAGCCAACTATATTGGGAAACAAGGAAATCAATGGGGAGGATATAAGCCTAACCATAACCATCCCGGATTCCAATATAGTGACCCCAATGCAGGAGAAGGGCCTAAACCGCCTACTACTTATGTACCCCAGCAAACTAAAACTTTTGGTTGGGAAGCTGCAATAGAAAAATTGAGTAATGTCGTTACTGACAATATGGGACAACTTTCAAAATAGATGGCTGATTTAGCCACTAACTTTAGCCAATATTGTCAGAAGACTGATGCTAAGGTAACCAACCAAGAAGCCATAGTCCAGAATCTCACTCACCAAATAGGGCAGTTAGCTGAGCAAGTCTCAACTAGACCTCCTGGAGGATTGCCAAGCAATACTAATAAAAATCCTAAGGATTTGAACGCGATCATGACTAGAAGTGGGAAGGAAATAACTCCACCATCCTTGAAAGAGAAATAAAAATCCATAGAGAGTAAGGATGGTGAGCCAAGAAAGGAAGCAAATACCTCTGAAACCTTACCTGAGCAAGAAACCTATAAGGAACCTGTTGGCCCTAGAGTTCAGCTTTACAATAACAAGTATCCTATTTTCACTGATGTCGATCCTTCAACCTTACCTTATCCTCCATGCAAAACTAAGCCTAAGGTTGATGACAAGAGGTATAAGAAGTTCATTGATATTTTTAGAAAGTTACACATCAATATACCTTTAGTTGAAGCACTGGCTGAGATGCCTGAGTACACAAAGTTCTTAAAAGAAGCTGTCTCTACTAAGAGGAAACTCCTAGATTTAGAGACCATTTGCCTAAATGAGGAGTGCTCAGACATTCTTCAACATAAGTTACCCGCTAAGTGCAAGGATCCGGGAAGCTTTCTCATTCCGTGCACCATATGTAACGTATGTTTGAACAAAGCCTTGTGTGATCTAGGAGCGAGCGTAAATTTGATGCCTCTATCCATTTTTCAAAAGCTGGGCATGAAAGACCTTAAAAAGACTTCAATTACTTTGCAATTAGCTGATCGTTCAGTTAAGGAACCTTGTGGAGTGGTTGAAGATGTGCTAGTAAGAGTTGAGAAGTTTGTGTTTCCTGTCGACTTTGTTGTGCTAGATATGGAAGCTAACTATGAAGTGCCCCTAATCTTAGGAAGACCTTTTATGGCCACTAGTAGGACGCTTATCGATGTTTACAAAGGAGAGTTAGTGTTAAGAGTTAATGGAGATAAAATAGCATTCAACGTGCTTGACACTATGAAGACACCTGATGATGAAGATGATGCATGTTTCATGTTGGATTCTGTTGACAAGCTTGTCAGTGATTTCCAACAATATGAGGATATTAAGGATTTCCTCGAGGCTACTCTAGAGTTAGAGGATGAAGTGCCATATGAAAGGAGCGAGGAAGAAAAAGTGATATGGCCTGGATGTAGTAGAGGAACCCTTAGACATGTCGAAGATATGAAGTCTACCGAGGTTGAGAAATTCTACCATAGACCGACATGGCATAAGTTCTTTGAACTTAATCAAACCAGACAAAAGTTAAAGACATTGTTAGAAGAACCTCCTACTAATCTGACACTGAAGCCTCTGCCTGCACATTTGAAGTATGTATTCCTTCAAGACGAGACCTTGCCACTTATTATTTCTTCTTCTTTGACTAAAATACAAGAAGAAAAGCCGATGAGAGTGTTGAGAGAGTATCACGGAACATTTTGATGGACAATAGCGGACATTAAAGGCATTAGCCCTAGTGTGTGTATGCATAAAATCTCCGTCGATCCTGCAAACAAAGCAGTTGTACAACCCCAAAGAAGGTTGACTCCACAATTGAAGGACGTGGTTAGGGATGAAATTATTAAGATGTTAGAAATGGGAATCATCTTCCCTATTTCTGATAGTGAATGGGTTAGTCCGATCCACGTAGTTCCTAAGAAGGGAGGTTTTACGGTGCAAGCTAATGAGTTAAATGAGTTGATTCCTGTTAGACTCATTACTGGTCATAGAGTGTGCATTGACTTTAGGAAACTGAATGATGCTACTCGTAAGGATCACTTCCCTCTTCCCTTCATTGATCAAATGCTCGAGAGACTGAGCGGACATGCATTTTATTGTTTCCTTGACGGTTACTCTGGATATTATCAAATTCAAATCTCACCCGAGGATCGTGAAAAGACCACTTTTACATGTCCATATGGAATATTTCCTTACAATAGAATACCCTTTGGTTTGTGCAACGCACCAGCAACGTTTCAAAGATGCATGATTTCTCTGTTTGCTGATATGGTTGAAGATTTCCTAGAGATCTTTATGGATGATTTCTCCGTATTTGGAGATGATTTCGATTCATGTCTCACGCATCTAGCAAGAGTGTTGAAGAGATGCGATGATACGCATCTGGTGCTCAACTGGGAGAAATGTCATCTTATGGTTACTGAAGGTATAGTACTTGGCCACCGTATTTCTAAGAACGGTATAGAGGTGGATAGAGCAAAAGTTGAGGTGATTGAAAAACTGCCTCCACCAACCAATCTTAAGACTTTGCGAGGTTTTCTTGGCCACGCATGATTCTACCGTCGGTTTGTGAAGGACTTTTCCTTAATCTCTAGACCTCTTACCGAATTATTGGCCAAGGATGTGCCATTTGTGTTTACTAATGAGTGCATGAAAGCTTTCAATAAGCTAAAGAGCATGCTTATTACTGCACCCATTCTAATTGCGCCTGATTGGAATCTACCTTTTGAGTTGATGTGCGATGCAAGCGATACAGCTGTAGGTGCTGCCTTAGGACAAAGAAAAGACAAGATCTTTAGGCCCATCTACTATGCTAGTCGAACTTTAAATGCTGCTCAAAGGAACTATGCAACTACTGAGAAAGAACTTCTAGCTGTAATCTTTGCATTTGACAAGTTTAGATCTTATCTAGTAGGATCTAAAGTCACTGTTTGGACTGACCATGCAGCTTTGAAGTATCTTTTAGCCAAACAAGATTCCAAGCCAAGGTTATTAAGATGGATTCTACTGGTGCAAGAGTTTGATGTAGAAATCCGTGATAAGAAAGGATCTGAGAATCTGGTTGCGGATCATCTTTCCCGTTTAGAATTAGAGGATAATGAGCCAATGACCGAGATTGGAGAAACATTTCCTGATGAACAGTTATTCTCCATCACGGCTATACATGGAAATGATGATTGCGCTGCAGTATCTTCGCGTGATGAGGTTGTGAAGGAGAAGAATCAACCATGGTTTAAAGACTGTGTGAATTATCTATCCGCGAAATACTTGCCACCAAATCTCAACCCCCAAGAAAGAAAGAAATTATTTAAGGATCTTAGGCACTATTATTGGGAAGAGCCCTATCTTTTTAAGCTAGGATCCGACAATGTCTTTAGGAGATGTGTGCCGGAAGAAGAAATGTATGATATCCTTAAACATTGCCATGCTTATGAGGCCGGAGGACATTATGGAGGAGACAAGACTGTTGTGAAAGTTCTCCAATGTGGTTTTTACTGGCCGACTTTGTTCAAAGATGCGCATCAATATACTAAATCTTGTCATTCTTGCCAAATGACGGGAAATATCTCAAGAAGGAATGAAATGCCAATGAAGAATATCCTAGAGGGGGAACTCTTTGATGTTTGGGGTATTGATTTTGTGGGACCCTTTACTTCGTCTTTGTCCAACCGCTATATTTTAGTGGCGGTCGACTATGTGTCCAAATGAGTTGAGGCCATTGCTTCGCCTACTAACGATGCGAAGGTTGTACTGAAGTTTTTAAAGAAGAATATTTTTATGCGGTTTGGAACCCCTCGTGCCATTATTAGTGATAATGGAAGCCATTTTTGCAATAGGCCGTTTGAAAAGTTGATGATTAAGTACAGGGTTAGACACAAGTTAGCTACTGCTTATCACCCTCAAACAAGTGGACAAGTTGAGGTTACAAATCGAGAAATAAAGCGCATTTTAGAGAAAACTGTGAATATGACTAGAAAGGATTGGTCGTTGCGATTAGATGATGCTTTATGGGCTTATAGGACTGCTTATAAGACGACTATTGGTATGTCCCCTTATAATATTGTTTTTGGAAAAGCATGTCATCTACCGGTTGAACTGGAACACCGTGCCATGTGGGCTACGTGTATGCTGAATTTTGATGAAAGTTTAGCTGGAGAAAGAAGATTGTTAGAATTTACTCGCCTAGAAGAGTTTCGTCTGGAAGCTTATGAGAATGCTAAAATCTTTAAGGAGCGCATGAAGAAATTTCATGACAAGAAGATATTGGACCGCACCTTTAAGGAAGGTGATATGGTTCTTCTTTACAATTCGCGCTTGAGACTCTTTCCTGGCAAGTTAAAATCACGATGGTATGGCCCTTATCGAGTGAGTAAGGTTTTCCCTTCTGGAGCTGTTGAATTATTGAACCTGAAAGATCAATCCACTTTTGTGGTTAATGGCCACCGTGTGAAACATTATGTTGGTCTTGGTCAACGAAAGGAGGAGGAAGTCTTCACTCTTGAAGATCCCACCTATACCTAAACTATCGTTGAGTTAAGTCGAGCTGACGACTATAAACACAGAACTATTTCTTGAAAACTATCTTTTGTTTTTGTTTTGTTTGAATAAAGTAGCAAGCGAATGTTAAGGTTTTTTTCATCTCGCCATGTTCCGATTCTAAGTTCGGAATAAACGAGGTTTTTTCCTTGATAGCCGACATGTGAGTTTTATAGTTGTAACTCTTTGGTTTTCCTTGTCATTGGTTGTATGAAATAAAGTGGCTTAAATTGTTTTTGGATATTCTATATCTAATTACTGCCACATTGTTTTATAACCTCCATTGACATGTTATTAACGGTTTCGTGGAGCTTCTGTTTGGTTTGCTTAAATAGGTTTTCGTTTGCTTCTCCACGACGTGCTTGGTCTACAACTACATTCTGCATTTACTTGAGAGCCGTTTCCAGAGCTAAGTCTTTTTCTTAATTCTCCTTTTTCTTTGTCATTTAGGGCAATGCCAAGTTTAAGTGGGGGGTAGGAGACATAGCCATGATGTGTTATAGTTATAAATGAAAATTGAATGAAACGGTGAAAAAATGAAAAAAATTGAACAAATGCCAAATTAATTATCTCGTACCCTTAGAATTGTGGGTTCTTATACATAGAATTAATAGGAAATGAACCAAGTTGCATGAGTACATGATCATTTTATACTTATGTGAATGTAAACTTAAGGATATTCATGCCGATTATTGCAAATAGTTATTTATTATTCGATTACTCAATTTTTGAATCGACGAATACCGCACAAATTATAATAACTGAGAAGAATTATGTGTACATTGCGTACATGATTGGTTATGCAGACTTAGAGTCGATATTTATCTGCTGATGAATTCTTATCTTCTAGCCATCTATGCGGAGTAATAAGCTTGAGATTTATCTGTGTTTTGACAAAATGTGAAACACTGGGCTTGAAGTAACATTACCAAAGTAGCTTCGCGCTTGTGGTAATATTCAATGTTATTGACCAATCCGTGAGATGAGGATTCTTGCAATGCATAATTTACTTTTAAAGCAAGTTTCTTTCTTGAGATGTGTTAATGCTTGAAGATATAAAGAATTCAACTTTTAAGAGGCTTCGAGTATTTTTCTCGGTCTCCAAGTCCAAAAACCTTATAGATGACGCTCTTGCTTATTGCACCATGCCTTTACCCATTTCGAGGATTTAGGAGTAGGAATGCTGATGTTGGTAGGTTAAGACTTCAAAGTTGGCATAAACTTTGATCTTGCCACGAATATATAAAACTAAATGCACATGCACACATCACTTCGATTCATATTAAGTAGTGAATAATGGGTACATTATGAGCATAAGTGGTATGAGTTGACTCGAGTTTCTTGTATAAGTATGATTTGACCATGGAAATTGTTGTCTTGGGGAGTGACTTATTGATGCTTTGTTCGTGACGATCAAAGTCTAAGTGGGGGGTAGTTGATGACGGTCAAATTATACCCGTAAAAGTCATCAACATTGGCCTTAAATCGGGATTAATAATATATATTTTATGATAAATCGCATGTTTATAATTATAATTTAATGTTATGTGATTAATAAAATATAATTTGGTATTTATCCGTTTATATTGTATAATTTGGTATTTATCCGTTTATATTATATAATTTGGTATTTATCCGTTTTTATTTAAATATGATTTATTTTGGGATAAATATTTATTTTGCAGATTAAGATAATTTTTAGAGGATATATATAGATGGAAGAATTAAATCTCAAGATAAATCCAAGATGCATTGAAGATAAAGATCGGATAAGAACGAGAAGAGGAGTAAGGCATGACAAGAGCCGGCGAGCCAATCAAAAGTGTGGCGCCGACTTAGGGGGGACGCACAAGGGGGCGCATTTTATTTTTTGATGATCGGCCGGGAGTTATCTCTTATTTGTTTGATATTTTGAAGTATATCTTTTAATTAGCTTGAACCCCTATAAATAGAGGCATACATTACACGTCATATGTACACTTTAGAAATACTTTGGCAAATACAAATTCACAACATTGTTTTTATTTTCAATATATGTTTCTTTATTTTATATTCTTTCATTACGGAGTCGTTAGAATCGCCGGTTAGAGATTGTATCGAGGAGTGGGAATCACGCTCGTCTTCGAGGGTAATGTCTACTCAATTATGCAATCTTTATTCGTAGATCTAATTTATTTCGTTATGGAGTAGTCGTTTTTTGTATTGATTTCGTGATGTAGTTAATTTACGAACCCATGTTTATATAGATCTGAGACGTAAAAGACGTTTCACGAGCAAATCTGGTTCAGATCTGAGCTTCCTGGCAGCGAGCCTATGTCTCGTTGGTAGCAAGATCTGTGATGTTCTTGATATGTCTGTGAACGGCTTCGACTACGTCAGGGTCTCTGCTTTGTAATTTAAACGAGTAATTAAACTTGATCAACTTAATTATTTGTCATCGTAATTTAACATGAAACCCAAAGAGTGATTGTTACTTAGGACAGAGATTGAATCGGTGTCTAAGAAGTACGCCTAATCATAGGAATGTTGTTTAGATGAGGTTATGGTTTATACCAGAATCCCTAGTTTCGTAATTGTGTCAGAAGTTATATGTGATGGAGACTAAAATGTGAAGTCACGTAATGGAGACACTATGATCTAGATGGCCTAACCGGAGCTAGATCTATTTTAGGGGATGACTCCCGTAGTCAGAATAATTAATCTTAAATGTCTTGTTTTGTCTCGTCGTCAATCTACATAGCATGAGGGAGTAATTACTACTAGCATTATCAATACCGTTTGTCAATTATTTATAAAACCTATAAAAATAAATGTCCTAGTGTCGTTGTGTCCTTTGTTGGTTTGTGTTTCTATTGTGCCAATTTTAATTTTACGTTATTTGTTGGTCGTAGACCGCTTTTAATTTACTTTTGGTCTGTTAAGTTTATTTCGTTTAAGCTGAGTCTCTGTGGAATCGACTTCGACTCGATCTAACTATACTACAATTGAACCTAGTTCTCTTGCTAGTGTGTTATTTAGGTATCGAGTATTTTTATTACTTGGACCGTACATCAAATTAGTAATTAGTTTTTATTATTTATTCGATAAATAATAAAAAGAGATAATTTGTAATTAGTTTTTTTTTCTTTAAAGAAAAGAAAATCGATTTGAGATAAACTCTTAATTATTTTTAAATTAGGTTTGACCTAATATTTACAATATATTTTAGAAGAGTTGGCCATCTCCAAATACACAATAAAAAGAAACCGAAGTTGGTTTTCTCTTGGTTGTGGCGCATGTTTCACCAAAAAATTATGAGAGGAAAAATTAGTTTTTCATAAACTCCAAAATTAAGGGAAAAATCTAGTTTTTTACTAGATGCATATTCAAGCAATTAAAGAATGGAGATTTAGACGTCCACCCGTCTTCGTGGGAGATACATTCTGGAAGATCTTGGTATCTATGTAGTTTTGAGATTGGTAATGATCTCTCATCTTCTTTTGCATAGTTGTATAATTAATTTAATTCTGATTAACGTTTTTTTTCGTATTTAATGGATTTTGAATCCAATTCCGCTGCGTGGTTCAATAAGATTGAATATTTGATGATCCGATCCGGATCTAGATTTCCAACATGTGGTATCGGAGCCATGTTGGACAAGATACGAAAAAGTTGTGATGAATTAAATTTAATAAAAGTGTGGGATTAGGTTTTAATTTCAAGATGTGATATTTGAATGTTTAGATTATTAAAGATTTGATCTTGGATGCTTTATTCTTGTATATGTGAAGGATTCTAGGCTTTGGTGTTTTTCCCGTTTTATTTGTTTATTTTATTTCCTAGAAAAGATGCAAATAGTGAAAAAGGTGTAGTTTTTCCTTCATTGTAATCACAATTAGATTAGTTAAATAAATGTGGTGCTATTATTCCAACAAGTTGAAGATCGTCGTAGTTTGAAGCCTGCATTTGTTGCAAGGTCTTGCAATTTTTTCTCCGGAAGTTGAACGAAAAAAAAAAAAAGAAAGAAATCGGAGGAGGAAGACTTAAACTCGGTTAGACAAATTGGTCGACCGTTTAAATCAATTTTATTAGAAAATTGTTTTTTTAACCCAATTGTTGGGTATAGCAATTTAATTTAATTTAGGTCGGGACCAATCCAGTCCATCTCATATTTTATTTTATGCGCGTGCTTACTTATTTATTTATTTACGTGCTAGAAAAAAAAAAATAGAAAAAATCGGAATTTTTTCTCCAGAAGCGCAGACAAAAAAAAAAAGAAAGAAATCGGAGGAGGAAGACTTAAACTGTTGGAGCGGTTAGACAAATTGGTTAAGAAATGATGCACATGTTTTTAACGTACGTTTAAATCAATTTTATTAGAAAATTGTTTTTTAACCCAATTGTTGGGTATAGGAAATTTAATTTAATAGATTAGATCGGGACCAATCCAGTCCATCT
Organism: Gentiana straminea; assembly: GCA_036785695.1. NCBI lineage: Eukaryota > Viridiplantae > Streptophyta > Magnoliopsida > Gentianales > Gentianaceae > Gentiana > Gentiana straminea. Next base: position 2,007,454 of record JAVUPR010000224.1, on the reverse strand, counting down.
CATATTTTATTTTATGCGCGTGCTTACTTATTTATTTATTTACGTGCTAGATGTATGATAGGATTATATGTGATATATTGTCATGCATAATTAGATCCCACTCTTTGCAAATCATACATATAGATATTTGTGATAAGATCCCACATATGAATTTTTTTATAGAAAATTATCAGAATCTTGAGGTCATGACAAATGTTGTCGGATTGACGGTTATGGCTTCCGTTACGCTTTCTATGTTATAAAATTCATAATTTTGTATATGATACAAGTTTGATTTAAAAGTTAAATTAAGATTAATTATTTTCTTATTTTGGTTATGTAAATTTATTTTGTCTAAAATGTTAAAGTTTAATTTTTTTGGTAACTGTTACAAAGGATTAATAAAATTTCCAATGTTGAAATTTGGGGATTAATCCACTTAACCTAAATATATTAAATAATTAATAACCTGAATTTTCTAATGGTTAGAAAATGATACAAGCTTAAATAAGGACTTTTAAAATTTATTTTCTTTTTTTGGTTAAAATGTAAATTATATTAACCAAAGGTATGCACATATGTACACCCTAAGTGAAAAGTAAAAAACTAGGGTCATATTGTCTACACAAGGTGCATCCAACAGAGCATATCCCATCCTAACAAAATAAAGGGGTCATAATAGTGCCTCTCAACATCTAAACCCAAGAGAACAGATGCAGAGAAGCACTAAAAGAGCATATCACAAAAAATCAACCTGAGGTTAGTCAAAGCCTCAGGCAAACTAGCAGCATGGAATCACCAAAAACAAAAGGGCAGCTGCAATCTAATCTAGCTATACAGGGGGACCTAATAGCTAAAATAGGTTTGTTTATAGCCAACACACCTGAACCAATTTATCCCCTCACCAGGTAGGAACAGTAATGCCTAAGCATTCCCCCCCACAAGCATAGACTTAGCAAAGGTGAGGAATGGACCTAATCAAGTTCAAGTGGCATACAAACAAACAATACAATAAAAGAAGAGGGGGGGGGGCAAATCTGATAACCAACACACCTGGACTGATTCAGCCCCTCACCATACGGGGGAAGAAAATCAGTAATGCCAAAGACATTTCCAACCCCCACCAACACAAACATAGCAGAGATGAGGAATATAGAATCAGTTCAAGGGGCACACAGATATGCAGACAAGACTGGGAGAACCTGGGAGCACCCCAGCTAGCTATACAGGGGGACCTAATAGCTAAAACAAGTTTGTTGATAGCCAACACACCTGAACTGGTTTATCCAATCACCAAGCAGGGATGATAATGCTTTAGCATTATCCTCCCCACAAGCACAGACTTAGCAAACGTGAGGAATGGACCTAATCAAGTTCAAGGTGCAAACAAACAAACAAACAAAAGGGTGCAAATCTGATAGCCAACACACATGGACTAATTCAGCCCCCGTAACCAGCGGACTGAATGAGCCTATCCCTAATATTAAGGAAAGATCTCATGAGAGAAGAGACTCTCCTACCAGGAGCATAGGACCAAAAGTTAGCACCTTTGAAATAAAAATGACTCACCCATTTCACCCACAAAGACTCCTTTCATCATGAAAGTTCCACAGATTTCGAGAAAGAAGCTAGAGCAAGGTTTCTAGCCTTTAGATCAAACAAACCTAAACCACCTTCATCCTTTTCAAGACATATTTTCTCCCAATGAACCAATGGCCTTCTTTTAGACTCAGTAGAACCACCTCACAGAAATTTCATACACAACATGTTCATCCTCAACTGAACCTCTCCAATGATAGGAAAGATTCCCATCCAAAAGCAATGCACTCCCTGGATGACCGTCCTAATAAGCTCAAGTCTGCTAGCATAAGAAAGAGTGGAACCTTTCCAATTCCTAAAATAATGCCAGCTTCCAGAAAAGAGGACTATAATCAGCATCCTTCAGTTTAGAAGCAGCCAAAGAAATGCCAAGATATCTAAAAGGCATCTCCCTCTCAGTCAACCAGAAATATCCAATAAAACACTATTTCTGTCTTCACTAATCCCAGCAAAATAAACCGCAGATTTGTTGATGTTAGCCTTCAACCCAGAAATCATACCAAACTCACCCAAATAGTCCATCAGCATTTCACAGAAACCGGCTCTGCCCTAGCAAAAAGCATCAGGTCAACCGCAAAAACCAAGTGAATAATTCCAAGCTGCTTGCAATTATAATGGTTCCTGAAGGAGGGTTTCTACAAAGAATCTTCAACTGACTAGAGAGGTATTCCATCCCAATAACAAGCAAGAAATGAGACAAAGAATCCCCTTGCCTCAACCCCCTCTTATGTCTAAAAAACCCCTTCATCTCTCCATTTATGGAAATGGAATAAGAGGGAGTAGTGATACAAGCCATAATCCAACTGATGAACCTAGAAGGGAACCTCAACAACTTCATCATGGGCCTCAAAAAGTCCAGTGCACAGAATCGAAGGCCATTTTTAAGTCAACTTTGATCATGCACTTAGGGGTGGTTCTAGTAGTGTTGTACTCTCTCAAAAGCTCTTGACACAAAAAGATGTTGTCAATCATACTCCTCCCCTCAACAATACCAGCCTGAGATTCATTGATGATACTAGGTAAGACAGCTACCAACCTGTTTGCAAGGATCTTTGCAATAACCTTGTACACCAAATTACAACAAGAGATAGCCCGGTAATCTTTGACAGAAGAAGCATGAGTACACTTAGGACCAAGGCAATAACTGCATGATTCAACTACTTCAACAACTTTCCATGTCCGAAAAACTCAAGAATAGCAGCAGTGACATCGGCACCCACAACACTCCAAGAATGTTTGAAGAACACGGCAGAATAGGCCTTAGGACCATGAGCCTTGTTATTATCCATACTAAACACAATATTCTTGATATCCTCTTAGTAACCTCAGAAGTCAACATCCTCAGATAGTCCTCAGGAACCAAGGGGCCCTCATCCAGAACAACGGATTCAAGGGCTCCATCACACCATCACTGCCCAGCAAGTCCTCATAAAAATAAAAAATCCTCAGCAACCTGATCATAAGAGGTGGTAAAAGTGCCATCACTCAACTCAACTGTACTAATATGATTTCTAGCTCTGTTGCTTTTGATCAGGGAGTGAAAGAACCTGATACTTCTATCATTGTTTGCAAGGAACTGACCCTTAGCTTTATGGGATAGAAAACTCCTTTCTGCATCAACCAAAAACTGACATCTCCTCTTCTTTTCATCAACCTTAGCAGTCAACACCTCATTTCCAGGATCAGCAAGGTAAGAGGACTGGGTCACATCTAGATCAATGGAAGCAGTGGCTGCCTTTAAGGTGATATGCCCAAAATGCAACTTGTTGAGGGATTTACGAGGCCTTTTCAAGATTTTCAGCTTTCTACATAATCTGTACATAGCAGTACCATTCACATTCATATTCCAAGTCTTGCACTGTTTCCAGAAAACTGGCATGGGAGGACCACATATTAAAGTACATTGAAGGGCATGCTTTTGGTAACTATCTGATCCCAAAAACTAATTCTACAGGGAGAGTGATCAGAATGAACACCATGAGTATCAAGGAAGGCGAGAGCACTCTGAGTCCAGTCCAAGCAAGCATCATTCACCAGAACTCTGTCAATCCTGGAGACCACACCATGACCTGACCAGGTGAAGAATTGACCAGCAGACCTCAGTTGGGACATGCCTATGGTCAAACAACATTCCTGGGGGTCCTGAATCTTATACTCATAAGTCATAACAAAACCAAGCCTTTCACCGGTTGCAAAAACACAGTTAAAGTCACCAAGAACTATCCAAGGCTGAGCAACATCACAAAACTCCTCCAACAGAGGTCTTCTAGTTCCTACAGAATGAAGACCATAATCAAAAGTTGAGAGGAACTCATCTCCAAAAACCAACATCATCACCTTACAGTGCAACCACTGAACCCCCACATCCAAGACCTCCACAGTAACTCTACCAGGATCCCAAACAATGAAGATTCTGTGTGCTTTGTGTAGTTCAAAGTTGTCAGCACTAGACCATCCATGCAATCTGTATCTTAACAAAGAGTCTTTTGCAGCAAAAAGAAAGTTTTGTTTCTAGGATTACAAACAGTGTAAGCTGATGTTGTCTAATGTAAGTAACAACACCAACCTGCTTGGTTGCTCTGTTGAATCCTATAATGATCCAAAAACCTATATTTTCTGCCTATGAAGAGCCAAAAAGCCTCATTTGACAGGTTTAACAGGAGTAGCATATCCCTTTCCATTAGCTTTTGCCTTAGAGCTCTGGCCAGCTTTCTTTTTCTTATCCTCAATCACTTTCCACTCTATATCTCCAAGTGTGTAGGAGGATCTGGTAGCCCTAGGCCCATTTCCAGATGCATCAGCTTCACCACTTTTCAGTCTCCTAGGAGCTTTCACTGTTGGTCTGTCAGACTGTCGCCCATCATCATCTGCCATCCCCTCAGTATCAGCCTCAGTAAACATTTTCGTTCTCTTTGTTTTTAAATCTGAAATCTATTTGTAACACTTACAAATTTATTACAATGGTGACAAGATCTTAAATGGTGACAAAACCCATATTCGCCGGGAGATATAATGGTGACAGGTGGATTTTAAATTTTCATTTTCCTTAATGGTTAAAAGTACATATGATGTGTTTAAATTTCAATGGTTGAAACTCATATGAAATAAGTCCCAAATAATTAAAATAACTTAATAGATGTTCGAGATGGTTTCGGTTCAACCGTCATTCATTTTGACCTATCCTACTATGGCACTACGGATGTGAGGTTGAATTAAATTGAAAATAATAAGTGGGAGCGAGATTTGTCATAGTAAATCTCATAGCCTCCATTGTCGACTAAATTACCGTGAGAGAAGGGCGACGCCTCGTGACACTTTGACTTTGTCCCACTACAGATGGCCTTCGCCCCTATCAATATTCAAGGATTGGTCTCTGAAAGGATACAACTTTGGTCTTTTCTTGAGGAAGTGACCTATCCTACTGCGGCACTCTTTTGATATACTAAATGTCAGAGGCGGTGGGTTACACTTATAAGGTCATAACTGAATTGTTTAAGTGTGTTTAGGCAAAACAAAAAGGTGGTTAATGTTTAAATGAAGATATGAGATATCTTATTGATTTAAATATTAATTTGAGATGGTCTCAGTTTAACTGTCATTTGTTTTGACCTACCCTACAGTGACACTACATATGTAAGGTTAAATCCTTAGGGATTGGTAGGATAAACTACATTCATGCATCATGTTTATAATTCCTGAAATTTGTTTTGTGATGTTTATGATTTAATAATTCTTGTCATTTTATTTACAACAAATAGTTTTGTCACATTAGTTTACTGTTCGTTAGAATTGACCAAATCAAACTTTGTAAATGTGGTAAAGTAACAAGAACGTTGCACTCGAATATCGAGAATGTCGTAATTCAATTTTGATGGAAGTTTGTCTTCAGGATCTAATAGCCAAAAATCACTCGTAATGTACGATGAGCATCCGGAGTTTACTAAAGCCGTTCAATACCATGGCTCGTATTGTATGAGAGGTGGAAAGATAATGCCTTTAGGCTAAGAGATTAATCAAAACAATTACAGAAAAGTTCTACATGAAAGAGGAAATAAATCCATCTCATTTGACCTAAGAAAAAATTGTTTCCACAACAAATGGAAAGGGATCGTCCCAAATTTCAAAAATAGGTTGACATGATGGGATAAGATAACAAGATAAATATGATTTATTCTTAGTCTTATTTAGTGGCAAGAGATTCATCTACCCAAGTGGTTGACTTAGGGTGCTACTAAGGTATGTTGTTTCTTCTTTGAAAATCTTAGTTCTTTAATAGAACTAGGATAGGATGTGTCATTCACGATAAGAGTAGGAAACGAAGCAGTAGATTCACATAAAATAGTGGGAGTCATAATAATTAATTAAATAGATAAATTCATGATACTTGGTCAAGTTTTTATTCCGTGAAACCGTAGAAATTTGATTTATGTTTCAAAGTTGTTTGAGCAAATTGATTTCATTTTTGGTAATGATAATATGATTATTATTTATGAAAATGGGTATGATATTATTATTACAACTTAGAAAACTGGATTTTATTTGATCTGACAAACCAATATTAAATGATAAAAGGAGATTAAGTATGACATCATGAACCTATTAAGCAAAACTGATTTACACAAAGATTGATATATTTGACATTTATACATAAGCATTTCCTTGATAGGATTGAAAGATTGACAAGGGATACGTCTTTTAAAATAACTAAATGTTGGTTATTTATCAGTCTTTAAATATTATGAAAAAGGATAAGCATCTAAAGTAATATTTTGTCAGAAAAGTGAAAAATCCATATATAAAATCACAAGAGTTTATTCATACAGACCTTTAAGGTTGTGTGAAGATGTGGACTTGTGAGGTGGCCAACAATATAGATTGCAAACTACTCAATCAAACAATATGTCAATCTTGATATAAGAAATCCAATACCTTCTGAAGGTTCAAAGGACTTATAATATATGCTTAAAAGTTGTAGCGTGTCTCTTTGAAGCTTCTATGCCTTGATCAAGGAAGTGAGTATATAGATGCTCAATTCAAAGAAGTATGGAATCTAAATCCATAGCTTGATACCAAAGATTGCTTAGTGAATCTATTTCACTAAGAGTGGAAACTGTGAATGCTTAAAAGGGTTAACTCGATGATGAACGATTTTCACCGCTTAACTCGATCTTAGGATATGTATTTCAAGGGATGGTGTACATTTGGAATGTAGGCACCTTCTACAGTGACGCGGTACGTGCCCAGGAAATGGCTAAGGGATCAATGACGAGCTATGGGTTACCTAGACCTAGCGTCTCCGACCTAGGACTGAGGACAAGAATACACAACGTCTCACTCGCGACGCTGATTCGTTCTTTAAAGGGTGTGCCTTCTACAACAAAGAATCCACTCACTCACAAGTGATTTGTTTAAGTCGACTCGACTTAAGAAAAGTTTAACTGAAATCTTAGTAATAATCTGTGTTCATAACATTACAAGTAGAATGCCTTTATATAGGCTACAAACTAAAAGACAAATAACTTCGTAAGCAATGTGGGACAAATTACTTAGTAGTTTTCGCCACTATATTTCCTATTGGGCCTAACTTGACTATTTGAAGCCCAAATGGCTTTTATTTGATAAAAAAAACACTTAACCCAATAGACTATGATATAGGCATCTCTCCGAATGGGCTTTTGGCCTATTACTACTTAAAAATAGCATAAAATAATACAAAGGACCAAAGTGGCGCCCCTACACAAATAGGGCTGGCCTTATTGACACAAAAAATTAAATAAAAGACTAATTGACTTATCCAAGTCCATCTTCATGCTCTTCAAATCCAATAATATAGAAAGTGCATTTTATGGGCTGGTCTTCAACTTGCTTGGACTGGATCACATCATTCCCTTCCGGTTCGAAATGATTCATCGTCGAATCAATAGGACGTCATAAAAACGGGCTGCATCACCAATAAAGCTTTCACCAAGCCAAAAGATCACCAAACGAACACCGGGATCAAATATGAGTTGAAGAAATATATTCTTGTCAACGGCCTGCTTTGTTGCGGAGTTAGGCATCAAAATTGTATCAGCCACATATTGGGACTTTGAGTGGAGAAACATGTGGACTACCACCCGTGTAGGAACAAGACAAGACTGAGAGCAAATTGTAATCAAAGGGGTGTCAACAATCTTAAAAAGTGGATCATGATAAATATGCTCCGGTTTGCCACTACTATGATCTAGATCACGAGAAACCAAAGGCGATATAGGGCTTTATTGGATGTATCCAACAGCTCGGTTTCCTCCTCGGGTGGATGATTCGCATGTACCTACACAAAAGACAAAACACAGCTGGAACAAGAATTCAATAACATAGTATCCTCTTGTGCCTTAACCACAATCAACTCTTTGCGTTATTCCTCTATAATAGACACCTCTGACATCTCTATTTCCTCTTCCACAATATCAGGTTCATTCAAAACTAACACCGCATCACTCTCAACTATGTCGTCCACGTTCTCAGTCACCTCGGCAATTTAATCTACCACAATCAAATCTTGTACTACCTCATCTTGAATGTCAACAAAATCTTCGGTTTTCTCTTCAATCAATTCTTTTTCCCTTCTTCTCTCACGTTTCAAACGAAATTCCTCGTTGATTTTATGCATTGCCTGCCAGAATTAAGGGCAATCATGCATATCATGGCCATCTTCTTTACAATGACCGCAGTAAACAAAAAAAGCCCCTTAGAAGCTTTTTGCAATGGTATATCATGATTCTCACCCTTCTCATTTTCCACATTTTTGGACTCAGCAACCTTACTCAAGTAATGACGGGGCACAAAACGTTGCTTCATTTCTATTTTCATTTCAGTCCAAGTACTAACATCTGGTTCCCCATGCATACGCCTCAAAAAATTTAATTGTTTCCACCATATCATAGCAGTTCCAGTGAATTACGTTGTGCAAGATCGCACTTCTTCTTATCTGAATATGTACGGCATGCAAAAATCCCCTCCAACTCAGCTTCCCACTCAAAATATGCATCGTCATCATGTGTTCCACGAATTGGGGCAATGCCATTTGTACCTCACAACACTCGTGTTTTCACTCACCCTTATGCGCAATCGTATAAAAGTTTCTTCTCAAACAAATCACAATAATGAGCAAACCTTTAATATGATGCGGTAAGAATTTGTAGAATTTAAGCAGTGAAGTTTCGTGCAGTTCGTGAACAAACTATTGCGAATCTGGAAAACCTCAAAATACAAAAGTTGCAGAGAAGAGAGTTTCCTAAAGGTTGTCAAAATTTCAGGTTTTTTTGGAGGACTAGAAGTCCTAATGGCAATTACATTGTTATTCATCTAATCTATCATTGATCTAACAATTGTGTTTCAGAAACCGGTGCAATCTGTCAAAAAAATTCAGATAGATAGCAGTGCCTTAAGGTACCGGTTATTACCAATATAAAACGAATTTGGAAAACCTCAAAAGATAAAAGTTGTAGATCCTAGAAATTCCTATAATCTCACAAAGTTTCAGGTAATTCAGAATCGTCTAGACCACAGAAATCGAATTCAAACGATGACTTACGGCTGCAGTTTTTCTGGATAGATTTTTTTGGATTAATCGGTCTTTCAGGCCAGATACGCGTTGAATTTGGATTGGGTGAAAAGACAAAAATTATAGACCGAGATGTGTTGGAGCTGTGGTAAAAATTTCGGATATTTTTGGAGGGTTTATGGTAGCAAACGAACTGAGATAAAAATGGGTTTGGAAAACAAATTAGGATTCTTAGGATGAAGGTTTGAAGATTTTGAAGATCTTCAAGTTTTCCGGGTAGTATTATGAATATTTGAATATTTATGGCTGGAGGGGGACGAAATAATGAATAACAGAACGAAATTTTTTTTTTAAAATAAGAAACGAAAATTAAACAAGGAAAATTAAAAGGGGGTATTTAATACCTTAGTCGCAGAGCTCTGCTACCAACTGACGCGATACGTGCCTAGGAAATGACTATGGGATCAATGAAGAGGTATGGGTTACCTAGACCTAGCATCTCCGACCTAGGACTGAGGCCAAGAGTACACAATGTCTCGCTCGCAACGTTGATTCGTTAATGAAAGTGGTGTGCCTTCTACGACAAAGAAGTCACTCGCAAGTGATTTGTTTAAGTCGACTCGACTTAAGAATAGTTTAACTGAAATCTCAGTAATAATCCGTGTTCATAATATTACAAGTAGAATGCCTTTATATAGGTTATAAAATAAAAGACAAATAACTTCCTAAGCATTGTGGGACAAATTACTTAGTAATTTTTGGAACTTTATTTCCTAGTGGGCATAACTTGACTATTTGAAGCCCAAATGAGTTTTATTTGCTAATAACAAACACTTAACCCAATATACTATGATATAGACATCTCCCCGAATAGGCTTTTGGCCAATTACTACTTAGAAATAGCATAAAATAATACAAAGGACCAAAGTGGCGCCCCTAAACAAATGGGCTGGCCTTATTGACACGAAAAATTAATAAAAAGACTAATTAACTTATCCAAGTCCATCTTCATGCTCTTCAAGCCCAATAATATAGATAGTGCATTTTATGGGATGGTCTTCAACTTGCTTGGATTGGATCACATCATACAGTCTATCCAGAAGGATATTACTAATGTTATGGGTAAGGTGTAAAGCTTGTTTACCCCACTTCCGAATGCAGGGCTTTCCAGCACTTGTACAAAAGGCTAGACTAGAAAGTGACATATTATGTGCAGAAATGTATGTGTTGGTCCCTTGAAAAGGCTTTGGTTAAGTTTAGGGGGGTGAATAAACTTAACACTTAAAACTTTTGGAGTTAACAAACTCAGCAAGGTCAGTAGCTCTTGCTCGATCGCTCAATAGTCTGTCGATCGCTCAATAGTCTGTTGACTGCTGATATTACTGGATTTGTTGCAGCGGAATATATTCAAATTAAGCCTTATTACTTGTTGTTTAAAAGATGATACTAAGTATTGGATACTCAGTAGTGTAAGTGTGTGTAGTTCAGTTTCTAGTTTCAGTAGGTTGATGTAATCAGTATACTAAGTGCAGAAATTAAATGCAGAAAGTAAGTAGGCAAATTTTATAGTGCTTCCAGGTGGTGTAATCCTATCAGTCCACTCTTCTCCTGTGATGTTGGAGGTAATTCACTAGAGATCTTTGAGGTTGCAGTTACAAAAATCCCTAAGCTGTCTGTCCTTCACCAATAACTATGGCTTCACAAACTGAACACTTGAAACATGTGGGATTACTGCTCCAAAGTATTCCACTGGTCCTTGAAGGGTAGGACTACCTCTTCATCAGCTCCACCATAAGCAACAGTCATTGACACCCAAAAGATGCTTCACAATCTTCAGCAGGTTTTTTGTAAAAGAAGGTTTGAATCAAGTAAATGATTCAGCTTTCAACAGCTTGATCAGGATGAAATGATCAGCACCTTAATGTCTCCAAGTGTGTAAACTTGATGTAACTTGAAAGCAGGTTACACTTGATGAATATACTGGATCAGTAGCTTTAAGCTCAGTAATGTCAGCAGGGTGAATTTCATGACAAACTTGATAGCTTAAGATTGATTGTTGTTTTTCATCAATTTTCATCTCTTGTATCTGAATCAGGAGTCCTCTATTTATAGTAGAGAATCCGGTGACTTATGTTTGAAATTAAAACATAGCCGTTTCAGATTTGTCCCCATACTGACTTGCTTTCTGTCCCTGTACATAGTACTGACACAGTCAGCCTTCTTTTTGTCAGTTTTCAGACTGTCTCCCTTTGACTTATATCTATTGGATACAACTCTGAATCTTTCCAACGTCCCTTTAATCTTGGCCATTGATTTGTTGACAAAATCAAGACTTGTGATCTATCCTTATCCTTGTAATCTTCCAATGTAACCTTTGATTAGATCCAAATATATATTCAGAAGGTTCCTAATGTATGTAAGTCTGCTGAAATTCTTGTCATTCAGCTGTCTGAAGTTTGCTGTGTTTATGAAACACTTCAGCTGACTGTCTTCTTCTAACTTTTGCTTGTGAAGTTAGAGTACACCATTTTGAACATAACTAAGTTCCAATCACCACTTAACTTATGGAACTTAGACCTTGTACACAATGTATATGTAATCAGTTTAGGTCATCACAGACTTCCCTAAATTCTGATTCCATATCATTGACTTTAAATTCTAAGTTTGATCCATTAGCCTTCAAAAACTGAGTTTGAGCCCTCAGCCTCCAGTCTTCAACATGTCCCTAACTAGTCTACTGACCTAGTTACCTTACTGACCTAGACAGGTCTGCTGATGAATCCGCTGACCTTTTACAATGCTTGTTTGATCAAACCGATACAAACATCAAACTCTAATAAGCCCATACATTTAATCTATACATCTTTTTGCCTTTGCTCTATGACAGCTAGTCTGGCACTCATCACTAAAACTCAAAATATGTCCAACAATTTCCCCCTTTTTGGTGATGATGCGAATACCCTCCTTACAGCGAAGCAAAAAGGATAAAAACAAAAACATAACAAATTCAGACATTTCTCATTATAATCATATTTGTTCAACATTATTACAAACTAGAATTAGCAGAATGAAATTTGTAGTGTAAGTATGCTGATCTAGCTTCAGTCTTTGTCTTGCTCTTTCTTCTGATAATATTCCATGATTTCTTTGACAACATCCTGCATCCATTGATTTTCAATTGGAGAAAAGTCAACCCAATGGTTCAGATCTTTTCACCATTTCCATGCTTCTGGTAGAGTTAATTTAATAGTGTGAACATTGAAGCCCTGCCTCATGTAGAAATGTTTGAATTCATCCAGAGAATTCTTTGCTGCTTGAACAGTTCCCAATCTACATCTTCCACCTCTGCCTCCTCTTCCACCTCTAGTAGAAGCTCTCATAACTTTGACTCTTGTTTCCCAGAGCTTCATACCCAAAAAGTGATCCAGACCCTCAAAATATCCTATGCGGCTGTAAGGTCTTTTCATTCCATAGTAAAGCTTCTTAAATTCCTTCTGGAGGTCATCAATCAACTACAACCTACCAGGTGCAGGGTTCCTGAATGCATTAGTATCCTCCTCCCATTTCTTCTTTGCAAAGATCATTGCAGCTTCTTTTGCTAATGCTGTTTGGCTCTCTTCCCCCTTATTGACATCATCAACAAAACGGGATAGTAGACCATGAACACTCTCCTGTGTGATCACCAAATTTGCAAGTTGACCCTTCATTATTTCTATTCTAGTGTCAACTGCAGTGATCCTTCCTTCTATTGTTTCTCCAGCAAATTGATCCTCCCAGTAACCTTAGGATCCAATGCAGCAGTTTGAGGTGTTGCAGCAGGTAGAACTTCAGCAGACTTGGATATGTCAGTAAGTTTGTCAATCTTCTTGTGCAATGAGGCAAAATGTTCATTCAAAAACTTATCTCTGTGTGCATTGCCTTGTTTTATACCTCTCACATCTTTGGTTAAGTCAACAATAGCATACTGAGTAGAAGTGATGTTGAAAGCAACTATCTCAGTAGTCCTTCCCCTATTCTCCACAAGATTAATCAAATCTTCAAATATTTGTTCTTATTTAGTTGAGTTCTTAACTGTGTGATGTCATCTCTGACTGCTCTCAACTCATTCAAAACATGTGTTGGTACTGAACCACCCGCACCTCCAGCCATGTGTCCAGTAGCATCATCAGTAGGCTCTTCAACATTGTACTGTGCCCTCTGTCTGCTGACAACCATAGCTCTTGTTTTGTCCCATCCAGCAGGTTCAGGACCCTCCTCAATCATTTCACCAAATATTTCCTCCAAAATTGGATCTTGTGCAGGTTGAGGTTCCAAAACATGTTCTTCTTCAAATATTGGTACATGTGCCAGTTGAGGTTCAACAGCTACTAGTTCTCCCTCAGGCACTTGGAACTCCTCATCACTGAAATCATAGTCCAGTAGCTGTTCATCCTCATTAACAACAGCCTGCTGACTATCCTTTCCTTCAGTAGATTGTACTTCAGTAGCCTGCACTGTACTTACAGGTTTTTTAGCAACCTGTGCTATAACAATATCTTCAACAAGTACAGGGGTTTCCTCCAAACCCATTGTAGGTTCCAACCATTGTCCAGGTGCTGTCTGATCCTCAGCAACCTGTACCTCCTATTCCAACCTGTATTCAGGTGCTGTTTGTTCCTCAGCAACCTGAACCACCTCTTCAACAGAATGTGTGGGTGATTCCTCAAAACCCATCACTAAATCCAATCTTTGTCCTATCACTGTCAGTTCCTCAGTGATCAGGACCCTCTCTTCAACAAAAATAAAAGGATAAACAACCAAATTTTCCTCTAGCACTCCTTTATCATCAACAATCTTCTGTAAAATATCAGCAGTTTGAGATAAGTTGTCCTGAGTGTCAAACCACTCCTGATATTGAGCTGTCAGGCTCACTGTGTGCAATGACTGTCTCCTCATTCAAATTTTCAGTTTGCTGAACATTAGACTCAACCTCCAGTAATATGTCTGTCATATTGTTCAGCCTATCATCTTAAAAATTTATTCCATCATTTATTAAGGCTTCCAAATCATCTATGGTCAAGTCCTCCATGTCTTCATCCATATTACAAGTCTGTTGTCCTTCAGCAGACCTACTAGCATCATCAGACCGATCTGCTGTTTCCTCAGTTCATCCTTGACCAGTTGCTTCAGTAAATGTTCCTTTGGCCACTCCAGTGGACTCCTTAGGAAACATAGGATGATCATCATTAGAATCATCACTATCAGGTGTGTACTTGGGATCTTTGAACATAATCTTAGCACTCTTCTTCCCTCCATCCAGTAGATCCATTAACATTGTCTGTAGCAACGTTGTATCCACCAATTCCAGTAGGATTTCCACACCCAACTGATCAAACACCCATTCTTCAAATCCACTCATGGGTTTAGCAGCTGGTTTTTGTCTCTTGTAGAATCCAAACTTCCATTGAAAGTATTTATGTATTACCCTGAAGTTGGGATCTACCTTCTCTTTCTTGAATATCTTCTCTTTTCTTTGAAAGGGCATAGTTGGCCTTGTTGGTGCAAATTTCTTAGCCTGTTGTTCTCCAAACGCACTAACAAGGTGAGTCAATGTATGTATAGCAGATACAATCAGGTCAATATGTTCTTCAGGTTGCATATTTGTATCTACCACCTCCAACTGTTCTAAACTAGGTTCCCCCTGACTTGTATGAGTATCAGTTGGGTCCGCAACAGTTTGTTGTTCCCCCTGAGTTGTAGCATCCACAGCAGGGTCATGAACAGTTTCCACAGTAGGGTGTGGTTCTTCAATGTGTTGTCCAACAACAACACCAGCAATAGCAATAGGCTCAACAGCCTCTTCTTCTATTTCCCTTTGGTCCTCCAGGACCCTTAATTCTTTACCCTTTCCATGCTTCTTCTTCTTTGCAATCTCTTTCATCCTCTTTGTGGGTTGTTCAACTTTAATTTCAACAGCTTTCCTCTTTCTTTTGTCCTCTTTCTGTTTCTCTTTCAAAATCTCAGCGGCAGATTTCTTCCTTATAACTTCAGTAGGGTCAGTAACTTCAACTTCAACTGGACCCTCAGTAGATTCAACAGTCTCTACTGGTTGCTTCCTTGTTTTCTTAGGCTTAAGCATCTCAGTTATCTTCCTTGTATCAGCAGCCTTTCGTTTCTCAGCAGCCTTCTTAGGTGCAACAGATTTAGCAACTTCTTTAACTTGCTCGACACCAGCATCATCATCTTCATCATTGTCACTCTCTGTCCTTTCAGTATCCAACTCTTCATCATCATCCAATCCATGGATGATATAACTGATCTCCTTTTTGTATCTGGACTTGTTTATCTTTTCAGGTGCAACATCAGCAATCCTCAAATGAGTCAGTAGGGCCAGCACCATCAAACCCAAAGGCAGTGTCTTGGACTTCTTTGTTGTTGAAATAGTGTCCTAAACCCAATCGGGTTGGACCGGATCTGACATGGTCGGATCATTTCTACTATTTCTTTATGTTTATACATATGTTAAATGGCTTTTATGTTGTCATATATCTGTTCTTCTAAAGAACCAATTATGAATTGTTATATGATAACGTCCTTAGTATTAAACTGTGATAGAGAAACCATGATAGGTGATGACAGTTAAAATATACCTATTTATGTCATCAATTATAACCTTAAATCGGAGTTAATTATATATATTTCGTATTAAATCACGTGTTTATATTTATTATTTAATGATAAGTGATTATTAATGTGATAATTGGTATTTAGCTATTTTTATTATAAAAGAGCAATTAATTGTGTGATAAATACTGATTTTGCAGATCATGACGAATCGGGAAGATAGTTATCACGCAATCAAGAAATCTCAAGATAAAAGAGAAGAAAATCGGAGCATTGAAGAAAAGATTAATCAGATCAATTCAAAAGCATGGAGTGGAAAACAAGTCAGACGAAGCCAAAGTGAAAACGCGTAGAGAGGGAGGCTCGGTGGACCGAGCCATGCCATTCGGTCGACCGAGCGTGTAGGTTCGGTCACCCGAGCCTAATTTGAAAAATGCATGTCAATCTTCTGGATTCTCCCTATGTCGGCTACAACTCCTATATAAACAGCAGCCACGATGCTGAGAAAGACACACCACTACAACACAAAACAATTCATACAATTTTAGCTTTTAAGTCTTTAGTTTTATTTTCTTTATGTTCGTTCATTGTGGATTCGTCGGATTCTCCGATTAGGGAGCGCATTAAAGAGTGGGAATCTCTCTCGTCTTCGAGGGTATGACTATTCAATTATGCAATCTTTATTTGTAGATCTGATGTATTTTATTATGGAGTAGTTTTTATTTGTATTGATTGCGTGATGTAGATTAATTTACGAACCCATGTGTTTAGGTTAGAAACGTTAAGAAGTAATCATGATTTGTACCGACACGGAACTGTGTTCGGTCGACCGAGACATGTCATTTGGTCGCCCGAGTGCTGTCGTTCGGTCGACCGAGTGTGGTAATGTGTAGGGCAATATTATGATCGGCTTCGACTACGTCAGATTCTCTGATTTGGAATTAAAACGAGTAATTAAACCTGATCAACTTAGTTATTCGTCATCATAATTTAACATGAAATCCAAAAAGTGATTGTTACTTAGGATATAGATTGAATCGGCATCTAAGAAGTACGCCTTACCCTAGGAATGTTGCTTAGATGAGGTTACGGTTTATACCGGCATCCCTAGTCTCGTAATTGTGTCAGAAGTTATATGAGATGGAGGCATTAAAAAGAGAAGTCACGTAATGGAGGCACGATGATTTAGATGGCCTAACTGGAGCTAAATCTACCTTAGGGGATGACTCCCGTAGTCATAATAATTAACCTTTAACGTTTGTTTTATCTCGTTATCATCCTAATTCACATGGGGGAGTTATAATCTACTAGCGTAATCAATACTATTTGTTTAGATAATATCAACCGTATTATCCGTGTTTTAGTAGTCTTTAGTTTGTCTTTGTGGTCTTTTGTGTCTTGTGGTTGTCAC
The DNA here is from genome assembly GCA_036785695.1 of Gentiana straminea. Taxonomy (NCBI): domain Eukaryota; kingdom Viridiplantae; phylum Streptophyta; class Magnoliopsida; order Gentianales; family Gentianaceae; genus Gentiana; species Gentiana straminea. The sequence continues at coordinate 1,990,316 of JAVUPR010000224.1, read as the reverse complement.
TATTTTATTTTCTGCATTTAGTTGGTCGTAGACCGCCCTTTCAATTTAGTTCTAATAAGATAAAGTTGTGTTTTATTTGTGCCGAGTCTCTGTGGGATCGACCTCGACTCTATCTAGCTATACTACAATTGAACCTAGTTCTCTTGCTAGTGTGTTAGTAGGCATCGAGTTAATAATTTAACTTGACCTCCATCAAGTTTTTGGCGCCGTTGCCGGGGACTCGAGTCATTAAATTAAGATATAGCTTATTTTGTTAGAACTGGATTCGTGAATATTCTGTGAATAAGAGTCTGTATATTAAACAGTGTCATAAATAAAAAAATAAAAAAAAAAGAAAAAAAAAGCGTTCGGTCGACCGAACCACAGCTCTCGGTCGACCGAGAATTTATTTTCTTTTCTGTTTCTGATTCTGTCTTAGTTTTAAAACATTCTGCTTCTGTTTTATTTACGTTTTCTTTTCTCAAACTTATTTCGAGTCTGTTTTAGTTAGTTAGTTAAAGGCCTAGCCTTTACTAGTGATTAATTGTTTTATTGTTGTTTATTATTTTATAGTACGCTACTCGGAAATTGATGTATGACAAAAATATGATTATATTATAAGACTTTTTATTATTAGTTTTTATGATATTTTAGTATAATTTCATATAAATGCATTGAAAACTTATAAAAATCATAGTTAGTTATAATTAAATGCATAAGTTATAAAAACGATATAAATAAGGGTTTTAGTGTCATATTTACGTTTGGTGTTTTGTTGCTCTTATTGAAGGATTATACGTTTATCGAGATCTCAAGAGAGGACATGTTTTGGGGCCTAAATCATATCTTTTAAGGGATAAAAGATTATGCCATAAGCAAACGAGATCGAACGGATCAACTGTCCTTAGTATTTCTACCGTAACTCATCTTCAACGGACATTTGACCTAACTTAGAGGCATTTTCAGAGAAAAAGTCCTTGATGAAAGTTGTAGATCTTCAAGAGAGCTTTCCAACGAATATTAAATCATGTCAATCTGAGGTCTACAGCTCGAGATAGGTTTCTACAAACATCTGATATGTTGCATGGCCGGCACGCGCCGGAGAAGGCCGGATCTTGCAGAAATATCTCTGACACTGGCACGTGGGTCTGACAACAAGAGAATATATACTATTTAGCCGGCACGTGCCGGTGGTGCTCCGGCACGCGCCGGCCTTGTGGTATGGTCTATAAATAGAAGCTCATTGCAAGCTTGGGGAGTTGCACCTATCTTTATATCTCTCTTATATAGATCTCTATCGTCTCTTTTGTTGTTTTTTTAGTTAAATAAATGCTGTAAACGGCACTCTGCCGGAATAATGCGATGTAATGTTGTAATATAAGCACCGTTATGATGCTTGGAAAGATTACGGGAGGCTCGTTGTTGTAGAGGAGTTGTTATTTCCGGGGAATACGACTCTAACGCTACAATTGTAATCTAAAGATGAGCGGCTAAGGTCTCGAGGCTAGAACCACCGTTGTGAAGCCACCATCACCGGAATAAACAAGGATTCCGTTTTCATTTGTTCTAGTGAGTTTCTTGTTCTTCCTTCATGTTTGAATTGTTTATGTGCAATTTGTATGATCTATACTTATGTTGCATGCTAATCGAATTTAGATACGATAGTTGATAAATTCGTAGATTACCGTGAAGGAGAATGATAATATTCTTCCAACATACGTAAGTTGAGGGTGAATGTTATTAGATTAGGATTTATATCCATATCTTTGATCCGTAAATGCTTTAGTTGTACCGAGAGTGGTGAACTAATTAAAAGGCGATGAACCGAAAGGGAAAATGCCTCTTTAGCAGATAATAATCCAAGAACTTACGAATGAATATGTGTCTTTCTTGTTATTTTCGGTGGGGTGGTGGATCAACGGTGTGTTCTAGTTGTTTTAATCTTTCTTTAAACAAATTTTCACGTATCGTCTTTCTTTTCACGTTTGCTACCTTAGTTTGTTAATTGAAAATCCGAGATCATAATCATCAACTTTATAAAAGAAATCGAAGGCAAAAACTCTTTTTCGTACAAGTCCCTGCGGATACGATCCGGTTTCACCACTAGGTGCGAGCCTTCGCACTTGGGGCGACATCGGTTTTATTTTATTACTTGTTATCTTTTGCTTTGCATAAAACCGCGAACAAGTTTTTGGCGCCGTTGCCGGGGACTTGGCACGGAAAGTTTTCGTTTTCAATCTCTCGTTCGTTTCTATTTTATCTACGTTGTTCGGACTGTTTCGAGCTTGTTTTAGTTTAGTTTTTATTTATTAAGTCTAAAAAAAATATATATATATATATATAATAATAAAATAAAATAAAATAAAAATTTAAAAAAATAAAATAAAAACCCGTGTTCCTTGGTTAATCGTCGAGGTTGGGTGATGGATTCTCGGTGAATCCCACTCTGCGGAAGCATAAGAATTAAAATCCCGAAACCTCGTGGTTAAGGTGTTGGTGTTCGAACGTGGTTTATGAAAACTCGAACTCACGGGGGACCTCTTTTGTATAACCCGGAGCTAGAGCGAACCATCGTTCGACCGAACAAACGTTTGGCCCGGCTCTCCGGACCAACGGACGAGGGAACCACGGAAGGAAACAATCCTGAAGGATACGTTGAGGGAGAAGCTCAAGTAGGAGCCGAGGTTGAGAAAATGGCAGATCAACGGACATTGGCAGACTTTGCCATGCCATCTACTGTGAAAGTTAATCCTGCGGTCGTGATTCCTTAAATCACGGCTGATAATTTCGAACTCAAAACTTCTTTAATCAATTTGGTAAGAGGTTCCACATTTCATGGATTTTCCACTGAGGACCCGCACGATCACATTCACTCATTTCTAGAATCGTGCGGGACTATTTTAATCAAAGGGGTCACGAGGACGCCACGAAGATGAAACTTTTCCCTTCTCACTTTGAAGGGAGAAGCGAAAGAATGGTATAAATCCTTACCAGTCGAATCCATTACTTCGCGGGAGGATTTGGAGAAAGAATTTCTGAGCCAGTACTTTCCACCTGCAAAGACGGCTCATCTTCTGAATCAGATATTCACTTTTGTGCAATCCGAGAAGGAATCTTTTTACGATGCGTGGAAACGATTTAAGACTCTCTTGAGAAAGTGCCCCCACCATGGGCTGGATAAACAAAGATTGGTCAACACTTTCTACAGTGGTTTGACTGAATTGACTAAGGGAATGGTGAATAGTTCTGCTGGAGGTGCATCTGGAGAAAGACACCTGATGAGGGATGGATGTTGTTTGAAGATATTGCAAAGTATAATTATGCCCCTACCTATGCAGGTGCATCCAATCAGAAAAGCTCGAATGCAGGGAAGTATGAGGTAGATGAGACCACGTTTCTAAAAGCTCAGTCGGCCGCACTACAAAAGCAAGTGGCGGCAATGAATGTTCCAAGTCTTGTGTGTGACAACTGCCATGGCCAAGGCCATCGCGATGTCGGTGCCGACTTGACCCAATCTCTCAGGTCAAAGCTGTTCAAAACAATGTTGTTTGCCAAAATTGCGATACCATTGGGCACACATTCCATCAGTGTCATCTATTGTTGCATTCAGAGGAGGTGAATGCATTCAATTCTATAAATTATCGACCTTCGGGTCAGAATCAAAACACTCGGGGTTCAATTACAACCGGAACCACCCTGGTTTCCGATGGAGTGATCCTTCAGGGCAGCGAACCCCCATCATTTTCGAGGCCCCTAGGCCTAATCAAAGCAATTTTCAATCCAACTATCGACCAGCATGGAACACCAATCCACCGCAAAATCAAAATCAATCATTTCAGATCTTAGAACAAAAGTTGAGTGAGCAAATCACGGCCAACACTCAATTGGCAAATGCATTAAGTACTCTGACCAGTACAGTGAGAAATTTAGAAGTGCAAATGGGACGATTTCGGGACGACAAGCTAGTCGACCTCGGGGTCGGTTTGCCGAGTTTTTGAGAAGAACCCCCGAGGGGTCAACTTGGTCCCGAGAATGACCAAAATACTTGCACCGATGTAGCTGCACCATGGGACTATGGTCGGGATGAGTTGAATGCCATAAATCGAGGAGTGGGAAAGTGGTTGGCGGTCGGGCCAACCGGGGAAACGAATAGCCCCTCCTGCGAGCGAGAGACGCGGGGAGGGGAAGATCTTTGTTCTCCTCGAGAAGATGTTGGGACTACTGTTGAGCCAAGTGAAAAAGTAAATTCGAGAGAAGTGTGGAAGTTGAGAATACGATGATAAAGAGAAGAATGCGAGAAGAAGTCGATTCTAAGTTAAGTTACGGGAAGCATGTGAGGTGGAAGGATAGGGAAGACAAAGCAATCAATCATAAGACGGCAAAGAAGAACTTCACCGAGGAAGACTTTGCTTGATCTCCCTTATCCACCTAGCAAAAACAAGGCATCGTTAACGATCGATAAAGAGTATAAGAAGGTTATCGACTTGCTCAAGAACAACGAGGCAAACATTCCATTAGTTGATCTTTTGGTAGGGATGCCAAAGTATACAAAGTTTATAAAAGACGCAGTAAGTTCGAAAAAGAAACTTCAAGAGCTCGAACACATAGTGTTGAATGGAGAATGCTCCGCAATCGGCCAGACTAAACTTCCTGTGAAGTGTCCTGACCCTGGAAGATTTACGATTTCGTGTACTATTGGGAACAGGGACTTCCACAATGTTTTGTGCGATTCGGGAGCATCAATCAATCGATGTCTACTTCAATCTTCCAATCTCTTGGATTGGATCAATCTATTACTCCTAGATCTATTTCTCTTCAACTTGCAGATAGAAGTGTGAAGTATGCAAGGGGAATCATAGAAGATGTGTTGGTCAAGGTTAAAAACTTCATATATCCAGCTGATTGGGTAATCATGGACATGACCGAGGATGAGAAAACCCCTTGATCCTTGGAAGACCTTTTCTTGCAACTGCCCGTGCCTTACTAGATTCCCACAGTGGCGAAGTAACCCTACATTTGGAGGATGAGAGTATAAAGTTCAATGTGGGCAACGCGATGAAGCATGCATCCGGTGATGCTTGTTTAGCTATTGAGGACGATTTCAACGATGAGTATGATAAACAAGTGTTCATGGGTAGTTGGGATGAGGAAGAATTCAATAAACTATCGCAACTTGGACTAATGAGGAGTGGATAAAATTTTTAGAAGAGATTGACAAGGAAAGTTCGACTACCGGGAGGTGGTAAGAAAGATACTTAGGAAGAGGCATGGTGATATGCCAAGATTTGCAAAGGGAGATGAGGCCCTGTCTGTTTGGGAGGCCATGATGCTTGAGCCCTTATAATAAGCTTGGAGATCTAGAGCTTAAGGGAGATAAATTAAGACCAAGTGTGGAGGAGCCACCGTCGGATTTAGTGTTGAAACCCTTGCCTCAACACTTGAAATACATTTTTCGAGGGACGGTGATAAGCTTCCTTTGATCATTTCATCTAAGTTAGAACCAAAGGAGGAAGAAAAGCTTATCAAAGTGCTTTGCAAGATAATATCCTCGCCTTTGGTTGGCAAGTGGGAGATATCAAGGGAATAAGCCACGATATCTGTATGCATAAGATCGGGACGTAGAGGGATCGAAGAATGTGCGACGACCTCGGAGAAGGCTAAACCCTCGTATGCGGGAGGTTGTTAAGAAGGAAATCATCAAATTGCTTGACATGGGTATCATTTACCCAATAGCCGATAGTGAATGGGTGAGCCCCACTCGGGTGGTGCCAAAGAAAGGAGGGATTACTATTGAAAAGAATGAAAAGGGGGAAGAGATTGCCTTACGACAAGTTACTTGGGTATAGAGTTTGCATCGACTACGGAAGACTAAATGAGGTAACTCTAAAAGACCACTTCCCTTTGCCATTCATTGACCGGCTCCTTGAGAGGCTTAGTGGCAAGCAATTTTATTGTTTTTTGGATGGCTATTCGGATACTTTCAAATAGCCATCGACCCCATTGATCAAGAAAAGACTACCTTCACTGTCCTCCGGTACCTTCGCTTACCGAAGGATGCCATTTGGTCTCTGCAACGCACCGGCTACATTTCAAAGATGTATGCTGGCTATCTTTGATGGTTTAGTGGAGAAGGTGATGGAGATTTTTATGGATGACTTCTCTGTATTCGGGGACAGTTTCGACCACTGTTTACACAATCTTGATAAAGTTCTATCCCGGTGCATAGAGAAGGACTTAGTCTTAAATTGGGAAAAGTGCCACCTGATGGTGGAAGAGGGAATTGTTCTAGGACACAAGGTGTCCAAAGAAGGTATTGAGGTTGACAAAGCAAAGGTAGAAGTTATTGAAAAAATGACATACCCCAAAAATGTAAGAGAAGTGAGAGGTTTCCTGGGTCATGTCGGCTTTTATCGGCGGTTCATAAAAGACTTTTCTAAGATAGCCAAGCCTTTGTCAACTCTCTTAAGAGAAGATGTGAAATTTGTTTTCACTCCCGAGTGTGAAAGAGCGTTTAAAGAATTAAAAGACAAGTTGGTTACCTCGCCAATTCTTATAGCACCCGGCCGGGAAAGCTCCCTTCGAGCTTATGTGTGATGCCTCTAATTATGCGGTCGGCACGGTGCTAGGTCGAGAGTATACGGCAGGTTCAAACCCATCTACTACGCTAGTCACACTTTAAACCCAGCACAAGTAAATTATGCAACAACTGAGAAGGAGTTGTTGGCAGTAGTTTTTGCCATGAATAAATTTAGAAGCTACTTGCTTGGGTCGGAAGTTACGGTCGGACAGACCATTCTGCATTGAAATATCTGTTAAACAAGGCTGATGCCAAGCCTCGTTTGTTGAGATGGATCTTAATTTTACAAGAGTTTGATGTTCATATCCGGGACAAGAAGGGTAGCGAGAATGTGGTAGCTGACCATATGTCTCGGTTGACCGATGATCCTCAAGTAGAGTCGGATGAGATTGGAATTGATTTTCCAAGCCGAGCAACTCATGACTATTGATGTGTGCGAGGTTACTCCTGCCCGTACTGGAAAAGGTTCTCCTTGGTTTGCACCTTTTGCAAACTTCTTAAGCGGCAGATATCTGGACCCTGACCTGACATATCAGCAAAAGAAGAAATTCTTTTCGGATTTGAACTATTATGTGTGGGACGATCCAATTCTCTTCAAGCGGCGCAAGGATGGATTACTCCGTAGGTGTGTCCACGAGATCGAGCGAGAGGGACATTATGGAGCAATGCCATGGCGGACTGTGGGAGGTCATTATGGAGCTGGGAAGAGCTAGCTGCGAAGATTTTTCAGTCCGGCTTCTGCTTGGCCAACAATCTTTAAGGATACAGAGAGTTTTGTAAAAGGGTGTGACCGGTGCCAGCGCACCGGTAAACTTTCTCGGCGAATGGACATGCCTCTCCATCCCATCCAAGAATGCGAGGTTTTCGACGTATGGGGTATTGACTTCATGGGACCATTCCCATCCTCGTATGGGAACAAGTACATTCTAGTCTGCGTCGACTACGTGTCAAAGTGGGTGGAAGCGATAGCAACACCGCGGAACGACCACAAGGTGGTCAAGAACTTCGAGGAAAAATATTTTTACACGGTTTGGTTGTCCACGAGCTCTCATCGGTGACGAGGGAACTCATTTCGCAATACTCCATTAGAAAAGATTTTAGAACGATATGGGGTAAAACACAAAGCGCTACCCCCTATCACCCTCGACGAGTGGACAAGTTGAAGTAAGTAACCGAAGCTTGAAAAGCATTCTTGAGAAGACGGTGAATTCTCATAGGACGGACTGGAGTCGAAAGCGGATGACGTGCTCGGGCTTACGGACGCTTTCAAAACTCCTATTGGCACGTCTCCGTTTCGGATGGTTTATGGTAAGGCACCGCCACCTGCCAATCGAGCTTGAGCACAAAGCGTTCTGGGCTATTAAATTCTTGAATTTTGATAGTCAATTATGTAGAGAAAAGCGATTGTTGCAGTTGCAGGAGCTTGATGAGTTCAGACTCCAGGCCTACGAGAGCTCGAGAATCAGTAAGGAGAGGACTAAATTGCTTCACGACAAGAAAATCAAGAATAGAGAATTCAAAGCGGGCGAATGGGTTTTACTATATAATACCAGGTTACATCTGTTTCCTGGTAAGCTACGCACCCGTTGGTGTGGCCCCTTTCAAATCTCTCAGGTTTTCCCTAGTGGAGCAGTCGAATTGAAAAATAAACAGGGCGAGTTATTCAGAGTGAATGGTCATCGGTTGAAACACTATATTGGTCAACAAAAGGAACGACCGGTGGTTTTCCATCTGAACGACATCCCTAGTCAAGCTAGCTCCGATTTTTCGGCACCCGATGATTTACGTCTCTGTGAATTCTTTGAAGATGTTGTGATTTATGATGATACACCTCGGCTTGTGGAACTAAAACCTAAAAAGAAAAAGAGAAGAACCATAGGAACAAAGTGGATACAGAAGTTTACTGATATGGCCAATACATTGGCGAGACTTTGTTTTTGTGGGATCCATACTATTAACCCCGAGGAAATCAAGAATGAGTCCGGAGAGAGGCTTCAATGGCCTGACCCGGGTTAAAAATTTTTGGGTTGTCGAGCCAACGACATAAAACAAAAGCGCTTGGGGGGAGGCAACCCCGCCTTAATAAAACTATGTGAAATTAAATAGTTGCTTGTGTGTTTTTATTAGTCGAGCAAACGACGTTAACCAAAAGCGCTACCGGGAGGCACCCCGTTAATAATAATAATAATAATAATAATAATTTGGATAAAGACTAGTCTTAATGAAATGTAGAATCGTATGGAAGATTAACACTAAGCACAACTAAGTCTCATGATGAATGTTTGAATATCATTTAAAGGGAACGATTAGGTGGTTATCCGAAAATCCCGAGGTAAAACAAAGATAAAATTCAAATGCTTCATTTCTTGGACTTAGGTTGTTATAACGTTTAGACAAAACCCTTGAAGATCTGGGTATAAAAGACTCACTTCATTTCATTATTTCTGTTTTTGTTCCATGATATTGCCTTGTCTATCATTTTTGTGCCCCTATCCCCGAGGTACGTCTTGTTTTCCATGGTGTGCAGGATATTTGCGATAGCAATTGTGAACTTTTAGATAAATCAGTTTACCGGTGGATGGTCCACAGTCTACTGTTTTCATCAAGCATTTCTGGATCTGATTCGCGACCACTTCCAGAATTGCCACCTTCGAATTACAACCAGCTAAGTTTTTCTTATTCTGCACATGCTGAGGACATCATGTAACTCAAGTGTGGGGGAGGGTTTTATATGTTGTCTTGTTTTTAAACGTTTATACTATTTATATATATATATATATGATTATGTGCATATTTTCATTTTATAACTACTATATTCCACTCATTATTCATCGAGGTCGATGTCAATTCGTAAGTGGGGAGTAGAGTAAGTTATAAAATTTTGAAAATATTAAAAATTAACGCTATAATAAATATATTGATTGCTTAACACTTAGTTTTATTTTTCCTAAGTAGAAATAAGATAGTATATAATTAATATAATAAATTTAATATATTTTGATAGAATAAGTTTTAGTAAGTAAAATAGATTAGATGTATTATGATTATATTATATATGTCAATTTTAGATTTTTATAAGATTTTAAGTATATGTAACTATACATAAGTATTATTGAGTATTGTTGATTTGAAATTAGACGGATATGCTTATATTTATAATGAAATGTTAGAATAATTTTCTTTTCGAAATAAGTATGAATATGGAATCGGACCAAGGATGACGATTTTTGGCATAATAAAGTTAGACGAGGTGCTAATATATTTGACCTCACCTCATGACGCTTGCAAGATAGTCGATTACGGCAATGAGTTCGGATATGTTAGTATTCTATGAAAAAAAAAAAAAAAAAAAAAAAAAAAAACAAATCACCTCGAGTCCATTTGGATACTGCCCCAATTGGGGAGTGTGGTTTACCTTGGACAGTATGGGTTTAAGTGATCTCAGGGTGACTGCCTCTAAAGTTTGGGGAGAGTGTTATACTTTTGAGACGCGACGATTGAAAAAATAATAAATAATATTGGGTTGTAATTTGATAAAAAAAAAAAGGGGTTTTTGAGATGAAAGTTAAGTACGTACGACTTATCTTCTTCTTTTGATAATTTTTTATTTTTCCTTTTGATCAAACACCCAGATCCTGATCGTTATACTAAGTCCTTGATTCCAATTATTTCATACAAGTTAAGATTAGAGAATAATTTTAATTTTTATTATATTTACTAAGTAAATTATGTAAAATTTTATAATCATGATATTTGATAAATAATTTATCTATGTTATATACACTTTTTATCTTGTTTAATTCTAAGAAAGATATATTTAATATATTTATAATATTGAAATGATATTTTGCTAACTTGAAAGTTAATCTACCAAGTATATCATTTTTATTATAGTTTTTATATATTATCGCTTATTTTGCTCGAGGACGACCAAAAGCTAAGTGGGGAGTAGTTGATGTATGACAAAAATATGATTATATTATAAGACTTTTTATTATTATTTTTTATGATATTTTAGTATAATTTCATATAAATGCATTGAAAACTTATAAAAATCATAGTTAGTTATAATTAAATGCATAAGTTATAAAAACGATATAAATAAGGGTTTTAGTGTCGATTTACGTTTGGTGTTTTGTTGCTCTTATTGAAGGATTATACGTTTATCGAGATCTCAAGAGAGGACATGTTTTGGGGCCTAAATCATATCTTTTAAGGGATAAAAGATTATGCCATAAGCAAACGAGATCGAACGGATCAAGCGTCCTTAGTATTTCTACCGTAACTCATCTTCAACGGACATTTGACCTAACTTAGAGGCATTTTCAGAGAAAAAGTCCTTGATGAAAGTTGTAGATCTTCAAGAGAGCTTTCCAACGAATATTAAATCATGTCAATCGAGGTCTACAGGCTCGAGATAGGTTTCTACGAACATCGATATGTTGCATGGCCGGCACGCGCCGGAGAAGGCCGGATCTTGCGAAATATCTCGACACGCGGCACGTGGGTCGACAACAAGAGAATATATACTATTTAGCCGGCACGTGCCGGTGGTGCTCCGGCACGCGCCGGCCTTGTGGTATGGTCTATAAATAGAAGCTCATTGCAAGCTTGGGGAGTTGCACCTATCTTTATATCTCTCTTATATAGATCTCTATCGTCTCTTTTGTTGTTTTTTTAGTTAAATAAATGCTGTAAACGGCACTCTGCCGGAATAATGCGATGTAATGTTGTAATATAAGCACCGTTATGATGCTTGGAAAGATTACGGGAGGCTCGTTGTTGTAGAGGAGTTGTTATTTCCGGGGAATACGACTCAACGCTACAATTGTAATCTAAAGATGAGCGGCTAAGGTCTCGAGGCTAGAACCACCGTTGTGAAGCCACCATCACCGGAATAAACAAGGATTTCGTTTTCATTTGTTCTAGTGAGTTTCTTGTTCTTCCTTCATGTTTGAATTGTTTATGTGCAATTTGTATGATCTATACTTATGTTGCATGCTAATCGAATTTAGATACGATAGTTGATAAATTCGTAGATTACCGTGAAGGAGAATGATAATATTCTTCCAACATACGTAAGTTGAGGGTGAATGTTATTAGATTAGGATTTATATCCATATCTTTGATCCGTAAATGCTTTAGTTGTACCGAGAGTGGTGAACTAATTAAAAGGCGATGAACCGAAAGGGAAAATGCCTCTTTAGCAGATAATAATCCAAGAACTTACGAATGAATATGTGTCTTTCTTGTTATTTTCGGTGGGGTGGTGGATCAACGGTGTGTTCTAGTTGTTTTAATCTTTCTTTAAACAAATTTTCACGTATCGTCTTTCTTTTCACGTTTGCTACCTTAGTTTGTTAATTGAAAATCCGAGATCATAATCATCAACTTTATAAAAGAAATCGAAGGCAAAAACTCTTTTTCGTACAAGTCCCTGCGGATACGATCCGGTTTCACCACTAGCTGCGAGCCTTCGCACTTGGGGCTGACATCGGTTTTATTTTATTACTTGTTATCTTTTGCTTTGCATAAAACCGCGAACAGAAATCGAAGGAACCGCTTGTGCCTTATAATCCTGAGATAGAAAAATTTGCGAGAAGGCATAGGAAGTTAGCTAGGGAACTGGCTAAGCAAGGAGAAGAGGATCCAAATCTTGAGGAAAGTGAGCAAGGAGTGGAAGAAAGACATACAACCGATCATTCTGAACATTCTGAATCTGAAGCAGAAATGGAGGGAAATCCAGTCAATCCAAACCAGGTACCTAATCCTGTTATTAATCATGTTATCAATAATGCCAATAATGTAAATGCTAATAATGAGAACCAAGCCCTAGTTCAAGGAGCGAGGTGCACTTTGCAAAGTTATGCAACGCCCACTATTGAACAATTCATTCCCGCTATCGTAGCACCGCAAGATGCTGCGGAAGTCTATCACCCTAGGCCTAATGTAATTCAAATGGTGACCAATTATTCTACTTTTCATGGAGTCCAAAACGAGGATCCTTGTGTTCACGTGACGAATTTCTTGGAAATCGTCAGCACAGTGAAACCAGAATTAATCCCGGAAGGTAACATTCGTCTTAAGCTTTTCCCTTTCACCTTGAAAGATAAAGCTAAGCAATGGCTTCTCTCTTTAGAGGCTGGATCTATCACTACTTGGGAACAATTGTTGCAAAAATTCATGAATAAGTATTTTCCCTTAGGAAATACTTTTAAGTTACGCCAAGATATCCTAAGATTTAAGCAACAACCTGGGGAGAGTTTTGATCAAGCTTGGGAGCGTTTCAAGGAAGCTATGAGGAAGTGTCCTCATCATGACATCTCTCTTTGGCTTTTAATGCAAACTTTTTACCATGGGTTGAGAGAGGCGAGAAAATTAGAGTAGACGCCTCCGCAATGGAGCGTTTGTTCTTTTATCTCCTGAGGAGGCACAAGGGAAGATGGAGCAAATAGCGATGAATAGCCAATGGGGAGGCAATGACATAGCTACTGTGAAGATGGCCGCTGACATATTCGATGATAGTGCATCTACCAAAATCTTAGAACAAATTTCTGTTATCAATGATAAGGTAGATGGGATGCAAGAGAGGATGACAAGAGTAGAGAAAGGGACTGGAATCGAGGTAGCACCTCAAAGTGAGAACGCTGGTACTGAAGAAGCCAATTATGTCGGGGGAGGGTACATGCCTAATCATAACCATCCTGGATTCCGATATAGTGACATTAATGCAGGAGAAAGGCCTAAACCGCCTACCCCTTATGTACCACAGCAAACTAAAACTTTTGGTTGGGAAGCTGCGATAGAAAAACTGAGTAATATCGTCACTGACAATATGGGTCAACTTTCAAAATCTATCGCTGAGTTAGCCACTAACTTTAGCCAATATTGTCAGAAGACAGATGCCAAAGTAACCAATCAGGAAGCTTTAGTTCAAAATCTCACGCACCAGGTAGGACAACTAGCTGAGCAAGTCTCAACTAGACCTCCTGGAGGGTTGCCAAGCAACACTGAAAAGAACCCTAAGGATTTGAATGCGATCATGACAAGAAGTGGAAAGGAGGTAACTCCACCATCCTTGCAAGAGAAAGAAAAAGTCACAAAGAATAAGGATGGTGAGCCAAGCAATGAGACTAATACTTCCGAGACTTTGCCTGAGCAAAGAACGTATAAAGAACCTGTTGGCCCTAGAGTTGAACTTTACGATAACAAGTATCCAATTTTCACTGATGTCGATCCTTCAACTCTACCTTATCCTCCACCAAAGCCTAAGCCTAAGTTTGATAATAATAGGTATAAGAAGTTCGTGGATATGTTCAGTAAGTTACAAATCAATATACCCCTAGTTGAAGCACTAGCTGAAATGCCTGAGTACACCAAGTTTTTAAAAGACGCCGTCTCAACTAAAAGGAAACTTCTAGATTTAGAGACCATATGCCTTAATGAGGAGTGCTCACCATTCTTCAACATAAGTTACCCCCAAAATGCAAAGATCCGGGAAGCTTTCTCATTCCCCGCACCATAGGTAACATATGTCGAACACGGCTTTGTGTGATCTAGGAGCTAGCGTGAACCCGATGCCACTATCTATTTTTCGGAAGCTAGGCATGAAAGATCTTAAGAAGACCTCAATCACATTGCAATTAGCTGACCGTTCGTCAAGGAACCGTGTGGAGTGGTTGAGGATGTGCTAGTAAGAGTTGAAAAGTTTGTATTCCTGTCGACTTTGTGGTATTAGATATGGAAGCTAACTACGAAGTACCATTGATATTAGGGAGACCTTTCATGGCCACTAGTAGAACGCAATTGATGTTTACAAAGGGGAGTTGGTGTTAAGAGTGAACGAAGAGAGAGTTGCATTCAATGTCTTCGACACTATGAAGCAACCTGATGATGGAGAGGATGCATGTTTCATGTTAGATTCCATTGATAGGATCGTTCAAGAATTTCAACAACATGAAAGTATCAAGGATTTTCTGGATGCTGTCTTAGAAGAAGAAGATGAAGTCAAGTACGTGAGTAGTGAGGAGGAGAAGATGATATGGCCAGGATGTAGTAGAGGGACCCCAAGACCTGTAGAGGAAGTAAGTGCTGCGGAGATTGAAAGATTCTATCATAGACCAACATGGCATAAGTACTTCGAACTTAAACTCACTGGTCAAAAGTTGAAGACCTCTTTGGAAGAACCTCCCACAAATTTGACTTTAAAACCTCTTCCTGCGAATTTGAAGTATGTATTTCTTCAAGATGAGACTTTGCCGCTAATCATATCTTCTTCCTTGACGGACTTACAAGAAGAAAACTAATGAGAGTTCGAGAGAGTACCGCGGAGCATTTGGATGGACCATAGGCGACGTTAAGGGCATTAGTCCTAGCGTATGTATGCACAAGATCTCCGTGGACCCCGAAAAGAAAGCGGTTGCACAACCTCAAAGGCGTCTAACCCCACAATTAAAGGACGTGGTTAGGGATGAGGTTATAAAAATGCTAGAAATGGGAATTATATTTCCAATTGCTGATAGCGAATGGGTAAGCCCTATCCATGTAGTTCCCAAAAAGAGAGGATTGACGGTGCAAGCCAATGAGTTGAATGAGTTAATTCCTGTGAGGCTAATCACCGGTCATCGAGTATGCATAGACTTTAGGAAACTAAATGATGCAACTCGTAAAGACCATTTTCCTCTTCCCTTCATCGATCAAATGCTCGAGAGACTGAGCGGGCATGCTTTCTATTGTTTTCTCGACGGATATTCGGGATACTATCAAATCCACATCTCACCTGAAGATCGTGAGAAAACAACATTTACATGTCCATATGGGACATTTGCGTACAATCGAATGCCATTTGGATTGTGCAACGCCCCCGCGACATTTCAACGATGTATGATGTCATTATTTGCGGATATGGTGGAAGATTTCTTGGAAATCTTTATGGATGATTTCTCCGTATTTGGAGACGATTTCGATTCATGTCTCACACACCTAGCACGAGTGTTGAAGAGATGTGAAGAGACGAATCTTGTGCTTAACTGGGAGAAATGTCATTTGATGGTTACGGAAGGTATAGTACTAGGCCACCGTATATCAAAGAACGGTATAGAGGTGGATAGAGCCAAAGTTGAGGTGATCGAGAAACTACCTCCACCTACTAATCTTAAAACTTTGCGAGGTTTTTTAGGCCACGCTGGATTTTATCGTAGGTTTATCAAGGACTTTTCTTTAATCTCTAGACCTCTTACCGAATTATTGGCCAAGGATGTGCCGTTCGTGTTTTCTAATGAGTGCATAAAAGCTTTCAACGAAATAAAAAGTAGACTGATCACTGCACCCGTTCTGGTCGCACCGGATTGGGATCTGCCGTTTGAACTGATGTGTGATGCAAGTGATGCTGCTGTTGGCGCCGCTTTGGGTCAAAGAAAAGTTAAGATTTTTAGGCCTATTTATTATGCGAGCCGGACTTTGAATGCTGCCCAAAGAAATTACGCCACAACGGAGAAGGAACTTTTGGCCGTTATCTTTGCTTTTGACAAGTTTAGATCTTACTTAGTAGGATCTAAAGTCACTGTGTGGACTGACCATGCGGCTCTTAAGTATCTCCTAGCAAAGCAAGATTCAAAGCCGAGATCGTTGAGATGGATTCTACTTCGCAAGAATTTGACGTAGAAATCCGAGATAAGAAAGGAAGTGAGAACGTGGTGGCCGATCATCTATCACGCTTACAATTAGAGGATGGTGAGGAATTACCTGAGATAGGAGAATCTTTTCCTGATGAACAACTTTTCTCCATCACCACCATCGGGGGACATGATGATTGTCTTGCAGTTTCTTCGCGAATAGAGGTTGTGAAGGAGAAGAAGCAACCATGGTTTAGTTTGTTTGTCAATTATCTATCCGCAAAGTACCTACCGCCGAATCTCACTGTCCTAGAAAGGAAAAAATTCTTTAAAGATCTTAGACACTATTATTGGGATGAGCCTTATTTATTTAAGCTAGGATCTGATAATATTTTTCGAAGGTGTGTGCCCGAAGAAGAATATAATGATATCCTGAAGCATTGTCATTCCTATGAAGTTGGAGGACACTACGGGGGAGAAAAAACCGCGGCTAAGGTCCTCCAATGCGGTTTTTATTGGCCGACATTGTTTAAGGATGCACACCAATATGCAAAGGCATGTCATGCTTGTCAAATGACAGGTAATATTTCAAGGAGGAATGAGATGCCACTCAAGAGCATCTTAGAAGTGGAGCTTTTTGACGTTTGGGGAATAGATTTTGTTGGACCCTTCACTTCATCATTATCTAACCGATATATCTTAGTCGCTGTTGATTATGTATCCAAATGGGTTGAGGCCATTGCTTCCCCTACTAACGATGCTAGGGTTGTGGTTAGATTCTTGAAGAAGAACATTTTTACAAGGTTTGGGACGCCTAGGGCGATTATAAGCGACAATGGTAGTCATTTTTGTAATAAACCTTTTGAAAGGCTGATGATCAAGTATGGGGTTCGACATAAGCTAGCAACTGCATATCACCCCCAGACTAGTGGACAGGTAGAAGTCACCAATCGAGAGATAAAGCGTATCCTGGAAAAAACTGTCAATACGACTAGGAAGGATTGGTCGTTACGTTTAGACGACGCTTTATGGGCTTATAGGACTGCATATAAAACCTCGATTGGAATGTCACCATATAGGATTGTTTTTGGAAAGGCATGTCATCTACCTGTGGGACTGGAGCACCGGGCCATGTGGGCAACAAGGATGCTAAATTTTGATGAGACGTTGGCCGGTGAGGAGAGGATGTTAGAATTAACTCGCCTGGAGGAATTTCGTTTAGAGGCATACGAGAATGCCAAGATTTTCAAGGAGCGCACGAAGAAGTTCCATGACAAGAAGATTCTGGATAGGACCTTTCAAGAGGGTGATCTGGTTCTCTTGTACAATTCGCGCTTAAGACTCTTCCCGGGTAAGTTGAAATCAAGATGGTGTGGCCCATTTCAAGTACAACAAGTCTTTCCTTCTGGAGCGGTGGAGCTATTCAATTTCAAAGACAAGTCCAGATTTGTGGTCAATGGACATCGTATTAAGCATTATCACGGGCTTCCGCCTGCTGCTGAGGAGGAGGTTTTGTACCTCGATGACCCTGTCTATGAATAAACCATCTTGAGCTGAGTCGAGCTAGCGACTATAAACTTAGAACTACTACCTATAACTATCTTTTTCGTTTTTCTTTTTTAATAAAGTAGCATGCGCCTATCACGGTTTTTTTCATCTCGCCATGTTCCGAGTCTAAGTTCGGAATAAACGAGGTTTTTTCCTTGATAGCCATCATGTGAGTTTTTATTTAGGTTTAATACCCCTTTTGGTCTTGTCCATGGCAGTATAAAGTAAAGTGGCTTAAACTGTTTTTAGATATCTATTTCTAATTACTGCCACATTATTTTATAACTTCCATAGACATGGTATTTGACGATTTCGTGGAGCTTGTTTGTTTATACAGGATGTATCTGTCTCTCCACGCTGTGCCAATGATTACTCCGATATTATTCCTTTACTTGGGAGCCGTTTCCAGAGCTAAGTCTTTCATTTTGAACTCACATTTATTTTTGTCATTGAGGACAATGCCATGTTTAAGTGGGGGGCAGGGGACTTAGCTATATATTGTGCTATATGTTGCTATATGTTGAAAAAGTCAAGGGGAACGGAATACTGAGACAATATTGAGCCAAATTTAAAAATTTTATGGATAAATGCCAAGTTGTTTAACTCGTACCCTTAAACTTGTGAAGTTCTTATACTTAGAATTAATAGGAAATGAACCAAGTTGCGTGAGTACGTGGTCATATTATACTTTTGCGATAAATTGTTAGTAGACTTAAGGATATTCATGCCAACAATTTCAAGTAGTTAGGTATTGTTCAATTACTCAACATGTGAATCGTTTAGTACCGCATGAGTTATAATAATTGAAAGAAGTATGTGTACATTGCGTAGATAATTGGTTATGAGGACCTAGTGTCGATATTGGTCGACTGATGTATTCTGATCTTCTAGCCAACAAAAGCGGAGTAATAAGCTTGGGACGTACCTGTGTTTTGACAATGCATTAAAACACTGGGCTTGTAGTAACATTACCAAAGTAGCCCCGCACTTGTGGTAATATTCGATGCTATGCTTAATCTAAGATAGGGGGATACTCTATGAAAAGTTTTCTTCCTTGAGATTAGTAGTATTCGAAAAATATACAAAATTGAAAAAAAAATTCGAATTTTTAGAGGCTTTGAGTAGTACTCGGTCTCCAAGTCCAAAAACCCTATAGATACGCTCTTGCTTATTGTTCTAGTGCTTTAACCATTGCGAGGCATAAGCAGTATGAATGCTGATGTTGGTGAATTTTGATATGAAGTCTGCATAAACTCTAATCTTGCTACATTTATATAAAACCAATGCACATGCACACAATCACTTCGATTCATAGCGAGTATTGAATAATGCTTATCTTATGAGCATGACTGGTATGAGTTGACTCGAGTTTCTTGTGTAAGTATGAGTTGACCACAGAAAATGTTGTCTTGGGGAATGACTTATTGATGCTTTGTTCGGGACGAAGCAAAGTTTAAGTGGGGGGCATTTTGATGACAGTTAAAATATACCTATTTATGTCATCAATTATAACCGTAAATCGGAGTTAATTATATATATTTCGTATTAAATCACGTGTTTATATTTATTATTTAATGATAAGTGATTATTAATTTGATAATTGGTATTTAGCTATTTTTATTATAAAAGAGCAATTAATTGTGTGATAAATACTGATTTTGCAGATCATGACGAATCGGGAAGATAGTTATCACGCAATCAAGAAATCTCAAGATAAAAGAGAAGAAAATCGGAGCATTGAAGAAAAGATTAATCAGATCAATTCAAAAGAATGGAGTGGGGAACAAGTCAGACGAAGCCAAAGTGAAAACGCGTAGAGAGGGAGGCTCGGTCGACCGAGCCATGCCATTCGGTCGACCGAGCGTGTAGGTTCGGTCACCCGAGCCTAATTTGAAAAATGCATGTCAATCTTCTGGATTCTCCCTATGTCGGCTACAACTCCTATATAAACGGCGGCCACGATGCGAGAAAGACACACCACTACAACACAAAACAATTCATACAATTTTAGCTTTTAAGTCTTTAGTTTTATTTTCTTTATGTTCGTTCATTGTGGATTCGTCGGATTCTCCGATTAGGGAGCGCATTAAAGAGTGGGAATCTCTCTCGTCTTCGAGGGTATGACTATTCAATTATGCAATCTTTATTTGTAGATCTGATGTATTTTATTATGGAGTAGTTTTTATTTGTATTGATTGCGTGATGTAGATTAATTTACGAACCCATGTGTTTAGGTTAGAAACGTTAAGAAGTAATCATGATTTGTACCGACACGGAACTGTGTTCGGTCGACCGAGACATGTCATTCGGTCGCCCGAGTGCTGTCGTTCGGTCGACCGAGTGTGGTAATGTGTAGGGCAATATTATGATCGGCTTCAACTACGTCAGATTCTCTGATTTGGAATTAAAACAAGTAATTAAACCTGATCAACTTAGTTATTCGTCATCATAATTTAACATGAAACCCAAAAAGTGATTGTTACTTAGGATATAGATTGAATCGGCATCTAAGAAGTACGCCTTACCCTAGGAATGTTGCTTAGATGAGGTTACGGTTTATACCGGCATCCCTAGTCTCGTAATTGTGTCAGAAGTTATATGAGATGGAGGCATTAAAAAGCGAAGTCACGTAATGGAGGCACGATGATTTAGATGGCCTAACTGGAGCTAAATCTACCTTAGAGGATGACTCCCGTAGTCATAATAATTAACCTTTAACGTTTGTTTTATCTCGTTATCATCCTAATTCACATGGGGGAGTTATAATCTACTAGCGTAATCAATACTATTTGTTTAGATAATATCAACCGTATTATCCGTGTTTTAGTAGTCTTTAGTTTGTCTTTGTGGTCTTTTGTGTCTTGTGGTTGTCACTATTTTATTTTCTGCATTTGTTTGGTCGTAGCCGCCCCTTTCAATTTAGTTCTAATAAGATAAAGTTGTGTTTTATTTGTGCCGAGTCTCTGTGGGATCGACCTCGACTCTATCTAGCTATACTACAATTGAACCTAGTTCTCTTGCTAGTGTGTTAGTAGGCATCGAGTTAATAATTTAACTTGACCTCCATCAATAGGCGATTATGGTTGATGAGATCTCTAATCACTTTAATAAGTTTGATACTTAAATATCTCTAGGCTGATGTACTATTAAACAGGGCATTGATAGTATAAACTGACTAGCACGTATTAGATGTCTTCTGTCTTTAAGGGCAGGGATAGATCTCGTCTATCGAAGTGTAGAGACACTTGGACTGTACATGGACGTGTATTAGATAATGCGTACGTTAGACTGACCCACTTACACAGATAAGTGTCACACTATGTGGAGGTTGTGTAATTATCCTTAAGACCGGAGTCCTCATGGCATCACGGTGTGGATTGTCATGCTTTGACACTATTGAGGTTTCCTCTAGCCACGGGGCGATCATGCGGTAGTGATTGGGTATGATATTGAAGCATGCGGAGTATACATGATTGGTCGTCCGGGAATCGTGTATCCTATTATTGGGATCGAATATCCGAAATGGCCTTCTTATTAGGAATGTCTTACTCTCGTGAATCTTTGCAAAGTGGGAGTAAACGAGTTACTTCGAGAGACCATGATATCCAGATTATAAGATACGGTCGTTAATGTTTGACACTCGACGTACGACCGTATGGATATTATTACAGCGATAGGATTGTAAGTTACACGGTAACTGTTTCACATGGAAGGTAGTAGTCATTGCATTTGAATCTTCCGATGTTTGGGGTCACGGTGTGTTGCTAGACGCTATCCCGTGATCTTTAGGCATGAAGGGCATTTTAGTAATTTGCACTTTGTGTCTACGGCCAACATATTCGGAAGCCTATCGGGTCACACACATAAGAACATCTAACCTGATTAAAATGTGGTTATAGATGATAACCAAATAAGGAAAGTTTATCTCGAGACTATAAAGGTTATAGTGGTAAATTAATATGGTGATATTTATTTATTATGAATAAATTAAATACAAGATATTAATAGTATTATATTTATTAAAGAATATTCCGGAAGCCAATTTGTTGGTCAAAGGGGCGCCACATTTAGTGTGTATAAGATACACTTGGATTGTGCAATTTAATTAATAATATTACCAAATATTAATATTAGATATTAATATATATATAAATAATGCACATGCAATGTGTGGGCACAAATGCAAATGAGAGATTTGCATGCGCACCACTATGTGTATTTATATAGATTTATTTGTGTAATATATATGTGATATATACACATGTGTAAATTGATTTATGGTAATAAAATAAAGATAGTCAATATTAGAAATTGACAATATCTTGGAAATATTCAATATGAGATATTGACAATATCCTAGATTTATTTAACATGAGATATTGTAATAAATGAGATAAATCAATCAATTATATTTTCCTTATTTTATTGGAAAAGGTTTTCTTCTCATCTACTCTACTAGGGGGGCCCCATACACTATAAATATAGTGTGGGTGTCAAGCTCTTTTGTACATCATAATTGCAAGAGCTCATAGTTCTTGTGTAAAATAGAGAGCATCCTATGGAGAGTTGGAGAGAGGGGAAAAGGGCCGGTCTAGCAACCGGAGTTTTCCAATAGAAATCCATGATGTGATTCCGGCGGTCTGTTCATGTGGACTAGCGGTAGAGGCCGAACACTTGGGCGGCTCTATACAGAACTACTCTTCTTAGACGGTCAAAGCGTCGATCTTTTAGATCAACCAAGGTAACCACCGTCTACTACTTGTTTGTTTATTGCTTAAACGAAGTCGATCTTGGGTCAATAGGAACTAAGTTTTTGAATTCCGCTGCGTTCCCGCGTAGATTTCCTAACAGTGGTATCAGAGAAAGGTTCAAGCTTAAGCAATAAGCATGTTATTGTGCGTCGTTAATTTTATCGTTTAAATCACGTAATTAAAAGATGAAAGATTTTTGATTCACAAAAGTGATACATGAAAAGAAAAAAAAATAGATCGGGTGGTGCTCGGCCGACTGGCGGCGGCACCACCACCGGCGGCGGCAGCAGGGCAACCTGCTGCCGGCAGTCAGTTGACCGGTCAATGTTGGCGGATCTCCAAATTTTTGTTTTGTGTATTTTGTGTTTCAATATGGTTCATAGTTGTGACTGATATCTCTTTGATTAGTTGTGTCGTGTGGCTAACAAATTGTTCAAATAGTTTGGGCCATTGGGATGCCACATGACATTAAAATAATATAGGCCCTTTCCAAATATTTGATTTGGGAAAAGGCCTAGGCCTAGGCCACTTCCAAAATTTTGATTTTGGAAAGTGGCCAGGCCTAAACCAAAATTATTTGGCCTTTCCAAATATTTGATTTGGAATAGGCCTAGGCCCTTTTCAAATATTTGATTTGTAAAAGGCCTAGGCCTAGGCCACTTCCAAAATTTTGATTTTGGAAAGTGGCCAGGCCTAAGCCAAATTTGGTTTAGGATGATGCCTTTTGGTTTAGGAAACCAAAGGCATCCCTTTTGATTAAGAATCAAAAGGAAAGAAACAAAAGAGACTTAATTTTAATTTGGATTTATTATTAGAATAGTTCTAATTAATTAAAATTAAAATTAAAATCGTTTAAAATTAATCGTTAATTTTATTTCGATTAAAATCATTTAATTAATTAAATGTTAATTAGTTAATTGATTGGATAAAATTATTTAATAGATTAAATGTTAATTGATTAATTAAGACGCAAGTAGTTAAATTTTTAATTTTATCTTTTTCATGAGATATCATTGTATGGATTAGATATAGTAGATATAATATGATTATATGGACCCCGATTGATCATGGACTCGACCGATAGGATAGATGTGAATGATTTAATTTTTCTGTTGGTTTTAAAAATTGTCCTAGGCCGTTATGAAGAACGTGACCTAGTTTATTTTCTGCATTTATCCCATTCCCGTTAGCTCCCTCCCGTGTGCGGCGGGTGTATTTATTTTATTAGATAGAATTAAATGTAACAAGAATGGAGTAGAAGATGGAGACCAAAGAAAGACGAAAAATAAAGATCCCATTGGAGAATGGCACATTAAAGATCCTATTGGCGGTTGCAGCTACCCTTAGATTGTGACCCGTGGTTTCGTCAGTTTGTATTCGAAACCGCACCTAGGAAAAGTCCATGACCATACCGGTTACTTTACGCATTTATTTATTTTGTGCTTGTATTTATTTTATATGATACGATAGATGCATGACTAGGCACGATCTAGATAAATGTGTAGGATGTATGTTTATAGAGATAGACATATTTTTGATGAGACCATAATTAAAATTAATTAAGTGAATTAATTTACATAAATACTTCCACCTCAAAAGAATCAAGTTGAAATTGCCTCCCCATATTATAATGACGGTGAAGAGCCCTTGTTCGGATCCAACTCATCAGCCAAAGCAGGGGGTTGACCTACCTCGGGTATATCGTTATTATCGAGATATGATCGTATGAGATCTCACGAATATTGGGGTTATGACTTGACTAAGAATTCTCTCGGCCACCAGCCAAAGCGGGGTCGTTTGGATTTTAGAGGCAAGGGTTTGACTACTTCATAAGATGAAAATTGTCAAAGAGTTGACTAGTCAAACAACAAGAGTCGTATAAGATACGATTGACAAAGGGTTGTTGTCTACCTATTAGATTGTTTTCGGCCCACCAGCCAAAGCGGGGGTCGCGGTAGTTTAGTGGGATCTTGTCCACTAAAAAAATTAATAATTCTTGAAAGTCAATTGGAAGTAGTTGACTAGTGGGAACAAAATCATAAACCAAAAGACCATTTTTTATTTTGCATGTATAAACAACAACACTCTTTTATTTTCATTTTTATGTTGTAGTTTTAGCAAACTTTATATTTATGTTTTATTCTCGATTAGTAAAACCAAATTATGACTGTTACCTTTTGAGAAACGTTCTCAAGTATGGTTAAGTAATTTTAATCATTTTAAAATAAGCAATGACACGAGCAATACCGTTATAGTAGTTAGAGACAAGGAGACTACATATTTGATGCAGTACTCCAAGGTTTTAATTATTAATGAAAAGCGGAAGCTCATGACATTGGATACGATCCAATATGATCATTCTGTCATACGATGACAATTAATTCAAACGTTGGATAAGAATGACCATATCTAATTTTGGAAATGTTGTTTTCAAAATTATAAGATTTAAGTATCGACTTAATTCTTTCATTGCTTAGAGGTTAATTAAATAGTCAATGTTTTGAATACGATTCAAAAGGTTAAATAAACTATTTAATAAGCTTTAGATTTTCTTTATAAAAGGAAATCAAAGACATAGCTTTTGTGATCTTTCTTAAGTCTTATGAAGACTACATTAAGAAATATTTACAAGTGCTTAAAGGATTGAAAGGAAACTTAGGGCGTGTGCTTAAATATAGAGCTTATTGAAGTTTATATTCTAGGCAAGTGAGTTGAGATAAATCTATCTAAGTTCAAAGTCAACTCTTAGATATATGATATCTTGCGAGCGTGATTAGATTAGAAAGATTAAATACAGATATGGAAGGTGAAGCAAACGTTGTAACACTTACCATATTCTGGATCTAGTAAACTGATAAGGGAACTAAATAAATGTTATTATGTTTCGGTTCTTATGAAGAACATACTTTCAGTTATTTCTTAGGATTTAGTAGACAAATTCAATTGTAAAGAATAAATGTTATTCCGATAAAGTTGGAAGGTCACTGAATCTAACATACTAGATTAATGTCACTATATAGTTGATATAGGTGATGAAATCTCAACTAAATATTTGAATGGTTGTTATCCTTGATATTTGTAGTTGTTCTAGACATAGTCTCTGTAGAAGGGAAGCGTGTAATCAAACGTCATTCTGATGATGTTGAACCATATGATTATGAATCATATGGGTAATACGTATCTTATCTAAAATGACTAAAATACCCTTTTATGAAAAGGTTATAAAATCTAGAAAAATTGTCTAAAGCCTAAACATACCGATGTTTGTTGGCTTATAACAATTAATGCCACAAATAATTGTTTGTTAATCTCTATGACTATTTTTAGAAATATTTGAATGTACTTATTGAAGTACGAAAGTTCGGAAAGCCCGAAAAGTTCGAGCAAGCACGAATATGAGATTGATGAACTACTTAGGAGTTAATCTTCAATAAGTAATTAATACCTGAAGGGTGTTTCAGAAGTCGTCTGAAAAGGAATAAGATTCTCCATTGAAGGATACCATCTTTGGGATACGCAATTGGATTGTGTTCCCAGAATGGAAGCAACACTTTATATGATAAAGGTGTGACGCAGGCCATGCGAAGTATCTCTTACCTGTTTCGGGATAGTGCCCTTATACTTAACCGAGTTCCAAAGAAAATGTTGAATAAATTCCATATTAGATATGGAAGATGATAATGTCGAATCTATCTTAACCGATGATTTGAAGTTGTCATAGGCAAAGTCAGAAAGGCTTGGAGCCTAGTACGACTTATGAAACTTTGTGGAATGTCTTAGCTAGCATGCTAGATATTATTTACTTATCCGCGGAGCAAAATGTTTGTCTCCAAACATGTTGTCTTCTAGAGGAAGTGTTTATTCCAAAAGAAACAGTGGGAGTAGGTTTAGATCTCAAAGGTAGTTTGAGAACCACAAAGAGATATTCAACCAAAGGAACGTGAGCAGACGCCACATAGCGATGAGGTGTAGAACACTGCTCAGTGCACACAAAAGTTCTGTAAGTCAGTGGATAACCTCAAGCCTGAAAAGGCTGCTGGTATGTTCATCTTGAAGAATGAATATCTCATGACTTATGAAAGAATGTTTGAAAGACAAGATTGAGAGATATGGCTATGAGCCATAATATCTGAATTAGATTCCATCAGTGACAACCAGGTTATGAGCCTAGTATGTCTTACCTAGAGGGAATGTCCCCGTAAGGCAGAGCCCAGTTCTATTCAGATAATACTTGTTATAACTTTGTATCATGACTATATGATATTGTTGAAGACGTTGGGCAGACAGCTCGATGTTCATAGACGATAACATGATATGTAAGCCCACGAGATCCATTTATGGACTCAAACAAGTTTCTCCAGACAATTTCTTTGTTTGATAATCAAAGGAGTTTGATTTAGTCAAAGGAAGAATATGCCCAATGTGCAAGATGGATAGTGGGAGTGTGTTACGATTCTTTGAGTAAGGTATTATATATCTCTCTCGAGAATTATCACCCCATGTCACAGTCAATTAATGTTTGGTAGTTCAAGGTCTTTACGAAAGCACTTGAATTAGCAGTTCTTATTTTAGAAATAAGGATCTATAGTGATGGATTTAACTGCTGTTAAATTATAGTTTACTTATATAGATGTGATGCTAAAAGAGTTTAGCATAGATCGCGTAAGGAGATACTGCTAGCCGGTGTTCTCAAGATCTATCTATGTTAGGACGTTAGTCCTAAAGATAAGGTGAAAGATGATGGTTATGAAGGTTTCCTTTGCTACTGCGATAGGAATCATCATAAAGGTAATGCCGGATGTTCATACTCCATGAATAGTCATGAGCAAGTATGAAAGTAGATCTGGTGAATTTCGATAGTGTCCTTAAATAAGAAAGGGTTCCTAGTTTATTAAAACTTGGAAATAAATAAACGTAGATATACAGACGTATATCCTGAGTCTTATGAAGGCGAGTAGGAGCTACTGTCTGGGTTTACAATCACTTTGATTAAGTGATACAGTGAGCTGGAAATGTTCTAGCATATGGGTCACTGTAAATTCTACAACTAAGCCAAAACACAGTAGTGCCTTAGAGGCGCAGCGGGAGCAGTACATGGATCTAAAAGGTTCATTCCTGAACCTTATACGGTTCTTCCACCTTTTCTATATAGCTGATATAGTAAGTGGATTCATTTCTTAAAGCAAGGACTAGGGTCTCATCAGAGATCCGTGTGTGTGTTGAGGCGGTTCCTTTGACTTGATCATATGGAGCGTGATATGAAGATAGTCTGAGTCCCCATGGATAGAGATCCGTTTAAGGCTAGAGGTGGTTGCGAGTATTGCATAAGATTCTTGTGTTTCAACTTGGTCTTGTGTGTGCGAGTGATTGGTTTTAGTCCAAGTGGGAGATTGTTGAAATAGTGTCCTAAACCCAATCGGGTTGGACCGGATCCGACCGGGTCGGATCATTTCTACTATTTCTTTATGTTTATACATATGTTAAATGGCTTTTATGTTGTCATATATCTGTTCTTCTAAAGAACCAATTATGAATTGTTATATGATAACGTCCTTAGTATTAAACTGTGATAGAGAAACCATGATAGGTGATTATGGTTGATGAGATCTCTAATCACTTTAATAAGTTTGATACTTAAATGTCTCTAGGCTGATGTACTATTAAACATGGCATTGATAGTATAAACAGACTAGCACGTATTAGATGTCTTCTGTCTTTAAGGTCAGGGATAGATCTCGTCTATCGAAGTGTAGAGACACTTGGACTGTACGTGGACGTGTATTAGAGAATGCGTACATTAGACTGACCCACTTACACAGATAAGTGTCACACTATGTGGCGGTTGTGTAATTATCCTTAAGACCGGAGTCTTCATGGCATCACGGTGTGGATTGTCATGCTTTGACACTATTGAGGTTTCCTCTAGCGATGGGGCGATCATGCGGTAGTGATTGGGTATGATATTGAAGCATGCGGAGTATACATGATTGGTCGTCCGGGAATCGCGTATCCTATGATTGGGATCGAATATCCGAAATGGCCTCCTTATAAGGAATGTCTTACTCTCGTGAATCTTTGCAATGTGGGAGTAAACGAGTTACTTCGAGAGAGCATGATATCCAGATTATAAGATATGGTCGTTAATGTTTGACACTCGACGTACGACCGTATGGATATTATTACAGCGATAGGATTGTAAGTTACACGGTAACTGTTTCACATGAAAGGTAGTAGTCATTGCATTTGACTCTTCCGATGTTTGGGGGTCACGGTGTGTTGCTAGACGCTATCCCGTGATCGTTAGGCATGAAGGGCATTTTCGTAATTTGCACTTTGTGTCTACGGCCAACATATTCGGAAGCCTATCGGGTCACACACATAAGATCATCTAACCGGATTAAAATGTGGTTATAGATGATAACCAAATAAGGAAAGTTTATTTCGAGACTATAAAGGTTATAGTGGTAAATTAATATGGTGGTATTTATTTATTATGAATAAATTAAATACAAGATATTAATAGTATTATATTAATTAAAGAATATTCCGGCAGCCAATTTGTTGGTCAAAGGGGCGCCACATTTAGTTTGTATAAGATACACTTGGATTGTGCAATTTAATTAATAGTATTACCAAATATTAATATTAGATATTAATATATATATATAAATAATGCACATGCAACGTGTGGGCACAAATGCAAATTAGAGATTTGCATGCGCACCACTATGTGTATTTATATAGATTTATTTGTGTAAGATATATGTGATATATACACATGTGTAAATTGATTTATGGTAATAAAATAAAGATAGTCAATATTAGATATTGACAATATCTTGGAAATATTCAATATGAGATATTGACAATATCCTAGATTTATTTAATATGAGATATTGTAATAAATGAGATAAATCAATCAATTATATTTTCCTTATTTTATTGGAAAAGGTTTTCTTCTCCTCTACTCTACTAGGGGGCGCCCCATACACTATAAATATAGTGTGGGTGTCAAGCTCTTTTGTACATCATAATTGCAAGAGCTCATAGTTCTTGTGTAAAATAGAGAGCATCCTATGGAGAGTTGGAGAGAGGGGAAAAGGGCCGGTCTAGCAACCGGAGTTTTCCAATAGCAATCCATGATGGGATTCCGGCGTGCTGTTCGTGTGGACTAGCGGTAGAGGCCGAACACTTGGGCGGCTCTATGCAGAACTACTCTCCTTAGATGGTCAAAGCATCGATCTTTTAGATCAACCAAGGTAACCACCGTCTACTACTTGTTTGTTTATTGCTTAAACAAAGTCGATCTTGGGTCAATAGGAAATAAATTTTTGAATTCCGCTGCGTTCCCGCGTAGATTTCCTAACACTTGTCCCATCTCTGTCATGTGATATTACCTTCTTCAGGTATTGGACAAAGAATCCAGCCCAATCAAACTTCATACTCTTGCAGATGATGATCAGCAAATCAATCTTGGGTCCTGACAATGTGTCAAGACTTCCACTGAATCCCAAAATGTTATTGGCTATAATCTTACTCAGCAGATTATATTCCATCTTGATATGTTTCACATTGATACTCAGTGAGGACTTAATGGATTTGTTGGTCTTTATTATATCAACTAAATCTATTCTTGACAGCCCTATTGATTCAGGATTTGTAGGAGCATTGTTTCCAGGTCCAAACCCAAACACTTCCCTCAGCAGGTTGGAGGAAATTTCAATCTCCTGGCCATTAACTGTGGTAGTAAACGCCTCTTTATCATCTCTTATCACAATGTTTCTCCAGAATTTACAACATTTGTGTAAGATATGCTTTCCAATCTCAGATTAAGAACATCTTCCAGTCCTTCATATCTTCTGATTCTTCTACCAATGTTGGTAGCTAACTCAGTTTTGTTAGCATCAACAACAAACCCTCTGACACTTTGGCTCGTTCCAATGTGAACATCATCTTTATCCGCCATTAGAATTTTGAAAATGATGAAGAAGAGAGCTTTCAAATCTGTGTTCACACAGTATGTATTCAGAGAAAAATCGATCTGAAGGTTGTGTGCATCATCTCTGTGTATATATCTGTATATATAGAGAAAGTGGGTAGTAACTGTCAGATAAAGCACTGTCCACGTACTGTAGCATTTAATCATGATTAAAGTTGGAGTTAATGTGATATTGCCACATGTCCCACTAATTGATTCCATATAAGTTGTAACCGTTGGATATTTGTAACTGTGGTTATAAAGGATAAGAATAATATCCAATTACTGTTGAATTGCATTTAAGTTTGACTGTCTTGTAACGTACAACTCAGCAGCCTTGGTCTTTAGTAGACTTTAATCAAGCATGCTGACAAGATTCCTTAGCAGCCTGCTTTGAGACTATTACTCTTCTGATCTTCAATTACTCTTGTTTTGTCCAATTGATAATACAAAGTGAATTTTAATACCAATGACTGATCTGTCATGTGAGCTCACCCAACAGGACAAAGACCAATCCCCTTGGAAACTTCATTTGCCCAATTTTCCAAACTTATTAGGTACTTGGAATTGCTGATACCAATGACTAGTCTGCTAAGTGAGCTCACCCAACATAGCGAAGACTAATCCCCTTGGTGAATTCCAGTACACTGCTGATTAATGTACATCAGTCAACTTTTATGATTCCATGTTCAGTCCTTAACTTCGCAAATCTTTCGCTATCCAATGGTTTAGTAAATATATCAGCAAGTTGATCTTCAGTAGGGATGTAGAGAACCACCACATCTTTCTTTTCAACATGATCTCTTATAAAATGATGTCTCACATCAATATGCTTTGTTCTTGAGTGCAAAATAGGATTTTCTGTGATTGTAATTGCACTTGTGTTATCACACATTATATGAATTTCTCTTTCTTCAATTCCATAATCCCTTAATTGTTGTCTTAACCAAAGTAGTTGTGCACATCAACTTCCAGCAGCTATGTATTCAGCTTCAGCAGTGGAATTTTTCTTACTGAACCAGGAAACCAGTCTATTTCCCATCAACTGACAGGTTCCTGTGGTTCTTTTTCTATCAATCTTGCATCCAGCATAATCAGAATCTGAGTAGGATATAACTTTGAAGCTTCCATCTTTTGAATACCGTATCCCTACTCCTAAAGTCTCTTTTAGATATTTGAGAATCCTTTTGATTGCAACTAGGTGACTCTCCTTTGGTTTGGATTGAAATCTTGCACATACACCTACAACAAAGGATATATCAGGTCTGCTGGCAGTAAGGTACATCAGACTGCCTATCATCCTTCTGTATAAAGTCTGATCAACATCTTTGCCTTCTTTATCTTCATCCAGTCTGATTTTGTACTAATAGGAGTTGATACCTTGGTGCTATTTTCCATACCAAACTTCTTCAGTAACTCCTTGGTATATTTTGTTTAATGAATGAAGATTCCATCTTTCATTTGTTTGACTTATAATCCCAAGAAATAGTTCATTTCTCCCATCATTATCATTTGAAACTCATTTTTCATGAGATTAGCAAACTTTTCACATAGTAATTCCTTTTCAGAACCAAAAATTATGTCATCAACATAAATCTTTACCAGCAGGGTGTTGTCTCCTTCATTGATTCTGAAAAGAGTCTTGTCAATGGTACCTTTGGTAAAATCCATTGTCCACCAAGAATTGAGATAGGGTTTCATACCATGCTCTTGGTGCTTGTTTCAAACCATAAAGTGCCTTGTTAAGTCTGTACACTTTATTTTCTTGATCTTTAACTTCAAAACCAGGAGGTTGCTGAACATAAACCTCTTCATCCAGAATGCAATTAAAAAATGCACTCTTGACATCCATCTGGTATACTTTGAAATTTTTGTCAGCAACATATGCTAAGAATAATCTTATAGCTTCCAATCTTGAAACTGGGGCTTATGTCTCATCAAAATCTATTCCTTCTGCTTGAGAATAGACTTTTGCTACTAGTCTGCCCTTATTCCTTACAATGGTACCAGATTCATCCAATTTGTTTCTGTATACCCATTTAGTTCCAATTATGTTTGCATGATTAGGCCTTTCCATTAATGTCCAAACTTGATTTCTTTCAAATTCATTCAATTCCTCTTGCATAGCAATTATCCAATCTGGATCTGATATTGCTTCTTCAACAGCTTTAGGTTCCATTTGAGATAGAAAGCAAGTAAACATTGCTTCCAATTGTCTTCTAGTCCTTACACCTTGCTGTATATTGCCAATAACTTGTTCAGTAGGGTGATCCATTAACCATTGTGGATTTTGGTTAGATTGGTTATCAGGAACATCATCTTCAGTAGGTTCTGTTGTTGCTTCATTAGGGGGTTCAGCAGATCCTTGCGCTGCCTCAGTTGTTGTATCAGTAGTGTTATCAGCAGGGTCTTCAGCAGGGGCAGAATCAAAAATCTTTATTTATCCTTTCCAAAACATCAACACATTCGGGATCAGTGACTTGTTGATTCTTAGTAGGTTCTGAAGCTTCATCTTCCATTCCAGTGAACCTAGGTTCATCAAATACAACATGTATTGTTTCTTCATCTTTCAATGTTCTTTTATTCATTACCCTGAATGCCTTGCTGACAGAAGAATATCCCAAGAAGATTCCTTCATCTGATTTTTTTTGGAATGTCTTCAATTGCTCCTTATGATTTAGTATAAAACATTTGCTTCCAAATGGATGGAAGTAGGATATATTAGGTTTCCTTCCATTCCAAATCTCATAAGGTGTCTTCAGCAGCCTTCTTGTTTACTGAGGTCCTATTTTGTGTATAGCATGTTGTATTGACTGCTTCAGCCCAATATCTTTTAGGTAATAATGCTTCACATATCATAGTCCTTCAAGCTTCTTTCAAAGTCCTGTTTCTTCTCTCAACAACCCCATTTTGCTGAGGTGTACCAACAGCAGCTAATTGCTGTAGCACACAATTTTGCTCACATTATTCTCTTATGACTTTCTTGAAAAATTCAGTACCCTTGTCTGATCTGATCTTCACTACTGTCACACTTTTCTCATTTTGGAATCTCTTTAAAAGTTCAGGCATCTTTTGAAGTGTTTCACTTTTCTTGTTCATGATACTAACCAAGTGTATCTTGAATAATCATATATAACTACCAGAGTGTACTTCTTCCCTGTCACACTTGTTGGTGTTACTCTTCCAAACTGATCCATTTGCATCAGCTCCAAAATCTTTTTGTTGATTTCTTAGTCTTTGACTTGAAGCTTGACTTGGTTTGTTTACCTTGCTGACAAGCATCACATATAGCATCCTTTTGAATGTGATCTCAGGTAAACAAATCACAAACTTCTTTTTCACCAATTGATTGATATCATCAAAATTAAGATGATTCAACATCTTATGCCACAACCAATTCAGTTTTGACTTAGTATGCACAATTAGGCATGTCTCTGGAACAGCAGTAGACCAATCCACAACATACATGTTTTGTTGTCTTCTTCCAGCCAGCACAACTTGATCACCTCTTTCACTAATGACAATACATGTGCCTTTGTCAAAAGTGACCTTGTAACCCATGTCACAAAACTTTCCAGTGCTCAGTAGGTTGTAGTCCAATCCTTCCACAAATGCAACATTTCTGATAGTTAATCCATTTCTCACAAGTGTGTCATATCCTCTTGTGTATCCTGGTGTGTTCTTGTTGCCAAAGTTGACTCTTGTACCATCCTTTGCCACATAATTTGTCAAACAGTGCTTATTCTTTGTCATATGTCTGGAACATCCACTGTCAAAGTACCAGACACCCTACAAAACAAATTTAATGTATTTTAGGTACCCAAAACTGTTTGGGTCCATAGTGGTCAGTGGTATGCATGACCCTTGTTAAATTTCCATAAGGTCTTCTTTGAAAAGTATTATACTTTGTTCATACTTGTATTCCACACATCCATAAGGTCTAACATTTGGTTGTGTAGAATTCACATATGCTTTCTGGCCTTTTGGTATATAATGTTGTTTGAAGTGATTACTATTGTTAGAAGCACTGGCATAACCATAGGTTTGCTGTCTGTTAGGAACAACCTTGTAATATGGAGTCTGCTGAGGTCCCTGCTGAGGTCTTGTATAACTCCTCAGCTGAGTCCTCTGCTGATTCCATTGCTGAGGTCTTGCCCTAGCATTATGGTTATGTCTATTGTTTCTAGTAGTAGGGGCAGGAATATTCCAATCATCATCAGTAGGGAATAATCTACCTTTCCTCCTGAGATAGGTATTCTTAGAATGATTAACAATTTTAGGTTTAGAATTCTTATCCTTAGAATATTTCTGATTTTTTCCATTTTGTGGTCCAACAGACTTGGTAGCAGGTCTATTATCAGTAGGTCTAAAAGGTACATCAGTTGTACTCTTGGATTTGTTCCTTTTTTTAAGTGCTGTTGACCTTTTCGACTTTTGATTTTGCTTCCTTGAAGTCTTCTCAGTAGGCTAATCAATGTGAGGATTCACTTCTTTCCACCTTTTCCATGCCTCAGGTAGAGTAAGGTTGATCTGATGTACTCTAAAGCCTAAACGCATGTATACTTCTTTGAATTCCTTCTGTGATTCCTTTGCTGATGTGGTAGGAAGACTTCTTCCACCTCTACAACCTCTTCCACCTCTTCCACCTTTATGTGCAGATCTTAAAGCTTTAACCCCTGCTTCCCAAAACTTAAGTCCCATAAAAGAATTTAGTCCTTCATGGAAACACTTCTCAGGTAAGGTCTTCTCTTATTGTTGTACAGCTTCTTACATTCTCTGAGAAGATCATCAGTAAGTGGAAGTCTGCCAGGTGCAGGTTCTCTGAAAGCATTGGTGTCAGCTTCCCATCTCTTCTTAGCAAAAATCCTAGCGCCTCTTTTGCTACTGCTGTTTGGCTCTCTTCCCCCTTATTGACATCATCAACAAAACGGGACAGTAGGCCAAGAACACTCTCCTGTGTGATGACTAGATTACTCAGTTGTCCTTCCATAATTTCAGTTCTAGTATCAACTGCAGTAATCCGTTCTTGCATTGTTTGCTCCAGTAGATTGATCCTCTCAGTGAATTTAGGATCCAATCCAGCAGGTTGAAGTGTTCCAACAGGCTCAGCCACAACAGGCTTAGGTGCCTCAGCAAGCTTGTCAAGTTTCTGGTTAATAGATTCAAATTGGTCCTTCAGAAACTTGTCCTTCAGTGTGTTTCCTTGTCTGATCCCTTTTACATCCAGAGCAAGGTCAGCAAGAGCATACTGAGTGGAAGTAATATTGGAGGCAACTGTTTCTGTAGTCCTCCCTCTATTTTCCACCAGGTTCATCAAATCTTCAAACCTCTGCTCTTGCCTGTCAAGTTGAGTTCTTAACCTTGTTATGTCATTTATGACAGTCCTCTACTCATCCAAAATCTCTGCTGGTACCCCACCAACCATTCCTCCAGCCATATGTCCAGTAGCTTCATCAGCAGGCTCTTCAACATTGTATTGTGCCCTCTGTCTGCTGACAACCATGGCCCAGCTCATATCCCTTCCAGCAGGGTTAAGTCCTTGGAATTCCTCTAGAATTGGATCTAGGGCAGGTTCTTCAAAAATAGGTACAAATGCCTGTTGAGGTTCAGCATCTATAGGTTCTTCCTCAGGCACATGAAATTCCTCATCACTTAAGCATAGTCCAGCAGCTGTTCATCCTCATCAACAACAACAGTCTCCTGACTACCTTTACCCTCTGTGATCTTTCCTCCAGTGGGCTCTACTACAGCAGCCTGTTCTTCAACAACAGCAGGGGCTTCCTCCAAACCCATAGATAGTCCCAACAATCAATAGTGATCCTTCAAATCCCATCACCATATCCAATCTCTGTGCTACCATTGTTTGTTCCTCAGTGATCAGCACTCTCTGTACAAGAATTGCAGGTAATTCAACCATATTATCTCTTTGAAATTCCCTAACATCAGCAATCCTTCATAGAAAATTGGTAGTTTTGGATAAAGTGTCCTGAGTATCAATCCATGTTTGATATTGACCAGAATCCTCAGAACAGACATCAGGCTCACTATGATCAGTAAACCTTTCTTCGTCCAAATCTTCGTCTGCTGATCACTAGTAAGTGCAGCAGATTCTTCAACGAAGACGGTATCTATCTCACCAACCACCCTGTTTGCACCAATATGTATTCCCTCATAGATTTGTGACTCCAGATCATCCATGGTGAGATCTTTCAGATCCTCATCCATTTGACCAGACTGATGGACCTCAGCAGACCTACCAGTATCAGTGGACTGTTGTATACTTGATTCATTTAATAAAGCAGTTCCACTGACTCTGTTGGACTTATTTCTATGTTTTGATGATGAGTGCCAGACTAGCTGTTATAGTTTGATTGGGCTGGTTACTTCATTCATTACATGAAGAAGGTAGCCAAGGAAGAAAAAGAGGGGAAAAGGAAATCCAAGGCCTTGCCCTTAGGATTAATGGTTCAGACCCTGCTGAATCATTTGAAGGTTCCTGATATTGAACCTGAGAAGATTAACCAGTCTAGATACAAAAAGGAAATTGATTATGCTATTCCTGGTCTAGATGATGATGAAGATGTTGCTGACCCTGCTGCTGATGATGACAGTAATGGAGATGATGGTGATGGTGATGCTTGGTGGTGAGCGGTGTCCGAAAACTAAGAAGAAATCTACTAAACCTGCTGCACCAAAGAAGACCACTGAGAAAAGAAAGGCTGTAGATACAAGGAAGATCACTGAGATCTTAAAGCCTAGGAAGACAAAGAAGCAAACAAAGCACATCGTTGAGTCCGCGATGGTCCAAATTCGAATCCGAAAGTACCGACCCCGTTCGTTGCAAGCAAGAAAACCGTTGTTGAGATTCTCGAAGGAACAACGAAGGAAGCCGAGAAAGAGGAAGTCTACCGTGGTTGAAAAGGATGATGAACCACTTTCCAAGAGAAGAAAAGAAATTATCCACAAAAAGAAACATGGAAAGGGGAAAGAATTGAAAAACTTGGAGGCACAAAGAGCCCAAGAGGAAGCATCAGTAGAAGAGGAAGAAGAGGCTATTGAGGCTGAGCCCTTAACTATCATCAAGCCTGTGGAAATTACTGACTCCTCACCAGAAGAGTTTGTTAAGTATACTGAAGCTGCACAGGTTGTTGTTGAGAAATCTGTTGGAGATATACAGCAGTCTACTGACCCTGAGCCTGCTGTAGTATCTACTGAAGACCCACAGCAAACCACTAAAACTGAACCTGCTGTGGTAGTTGAAGAATTGGTTGAAGACCCCGCAAGTATTGCAAGAACTCAGGGGGAAGAGCAGTCTGCTGCTAACCCTGCTGATGAGCATGTAAGTCAGGGGGAACCAAGTGTTGTACAGATGGAAGTATTAGGTACAAATTTACCACCTCAGCAACCTACTGACTTTCAAACATCTGTTGAAGAAACAATGAACCTACTTGTTGGAACCTTTGGAGGTCAACAAGGCTCTAAAGTCGCTCCCGAAGATCTTTCATGCCCTTTGAAAGGCATGTGAAAGAAAGGAAGAAAACAAAGAGTATGTAGATCCCAAACTTCAGCAAGTTGCTGACTATTTCCAATGGAAGTTTGGTTTCTACATGAGACAAAAGCCAGCTGCTGAACCTATGACAGACTTTGAAGAATGGGCTTATAACAAGTTGGGAGTAGAGAATTTGTTGGACCTAGTTGATACCTCTCTCTGCCGCAATCCGATTGATGGACTTATTTGATGAACAACAGAAGAGGAGGGTATCAAGTTTAGGGATCCAAGAGATGACAATGATGATTCATCCTCATCATCGATTCTGAGGTGATTTTCCTTCGGACCGGGAGGAACCGGTGGGACCGCAATATTAATAGAACCACCCGCACAATAGTCCACCGATATCGGTAAGTCCGCCGAGGGCCGCGGACGGAGAGATGGATGAGGATCTACAGGATCTCACCATGGATGATCTGGAGGCTTTGATCAATGAAGGAGTTAATTTAAGTGCTGGTAGGCTAGCTGATGAATCTTTTACATTCCATGTTGTAGAGCCTACTGCATAAACTGAAGCTGAACAGAGTGAGGATTTGGATGTAGAGAAGGTCACCGATTATAGTGAACCTAGTGCCGCTCGAAGAATCTATTGAATATCAAGATGGATTTGACTTTGAGGGCATTCTTACTAAAACTCGCCATTATCCTGAACAAGATTGGTCATGCTGAAGGATTCCAAGTGGATAATGAGGCTATATTCAATCCACAAAGAGTTGAAGAGGAGGTACAGGTTGTTGGGCTACAAACAAAGCACATGCACAAAGGTTGGAACAGGAGGTACAGGCTGCTGAGTCTCAAACAAGACTGGACAAAGGTTGGAACCTATTTTGGGTATGGAGGATACCCATGTTGCTGAAGAGGCTGCTGTAGTGGAGCCTACTGGAGACAAGACCACTGAAGGGAAAGATGGTCAGCAGACTGCTGTTAATATGGATGACCAGCTGCTGGACTATGACTTTAGTGATGAGGAGTTACAAATGCCCGAAGAAGAAAATGTTGATGTTGATCCCCCACGAGCATTTGTTCCTATTTTTGAATAACCGCCCTTGATCCTATCTTGGAAGAATATCAAGGACCTAATCCCGCCGGATTAGATAGGAGTTGGGCATTGGTTGTGAGCAATCAGAGGCCACAATACAATGTTGAGCAGCCTGCTGATGAAGCTACTGGTGGAAGAATGACTGGTGAGATACCAGTAGAAGTGTTGAATGAGTTAAGGACTGTGAGGCATGATATGCAACAGTTGAGAACTCAACTGGATAGACAGGAAGAGAGATTTGAAGAACTGATGAAAATGGTGAATGAAAACAGACAATTTACCAATACAGTTGCTTCAAACTTCACATCTACTCAAAATGCTGTGAAAGATCTGATACTGGATGTGAGGGGAATCAAGGTTGGAAACACTGCAAAAGAGAAGTTTCTGAAAGACCAATTTATATCCATTCATCAGAAACTTGACAAGCTTGCTGATACACCTAAGCCTGCTGAGGCTGCTGGAACATCTCAACCTGCTAGATTGGATCCTAAAGTTACTGAGAGGATCAATCTACTGGAAGAAACTTTGCAATCCAGGATTACTGCAGTTGACAGAAGAACTGAGATTATGGAAGGGCAACTGAATAATCTGGTTATCTCACAGGAGAGTGTTCATGGCCTTATGTCCCGGTTTGTTGATGATGTCACTAAGGGGGAAGAGGGCCAAACAGCAGCAGCAAAAAAGGCTGCAAGACTTTTTGCACAAAAGAGATGGTTAGATGAAACCAATGCTTTCAGCAACCCGCACTGCGAGTTCGGCTTATCGATGATCTCTTTAGGCGGAAAAGAAAGAGTACTACAACAGAGGAAACCTTATCAAGACAAGGGGTTTCATGAAGGACTCAACTCTTTCTTGGGACTCGAAATTTTGGGAGGCAAGGATTAGAGCCTTAAGGGCAACCAACAGAGGTGGCAGAAGTGGAAGAGGTGGAATAAGTGGCAGAGGTGATAGGAACTTGCCTATCACAAAAGCAAAGGACTCACTTGATGAATTCAAGGAACTTTACATGAAGTTTGGATTCAGAGTGAATCAAATTAATCTTCTCCCCGCTCGAAGCATGGAAATGGTGGAAAGAGGTCAATCCCTACATTGATTTTACATTGATTGAAAATTAATGGATGAGGGATATGATAGCAGAAATCAGGGCCTATCAAGAACAAGTGGAGAAGGCCAGACAAGAAAGAGAAAGAAGACAGAGATCAAAGATACATTAACCGCATTATGTTTTTGCCGATTCTAGATCGTAATATCTTTGAACAAATGTTTATAATGAAAGATGACTATATTTGTTCTCGTTTTTGTTTTTATCTTTTTGCTTTGTCGTTAGGTGAGGGTAGTGGCATCATTACCAAAAAGGGGAAATTGTTAGACTTATTTCTATGTTTTGATGATGAGTGCCGGACTAGTCGTTATAGTGCAAAGGCAAAAAGATGTCTAGATCAAATGTATAGGTTTATTAGAGTTTGATTTATGAATAGGTTTGATCAAACAAGCATCGTAATGGTCACCGATTTATATCGCGATCGGTCCATATCGACAGGGGTAGATAGGTCAGTAGACTAGTCTGGAACCTGCTGAAGACTGAAGGTTGAGGGCTCAAACTCCGTTACAGAAGGCTAAGGGATCAAACTTAGTAATTTAAGTCAAGGATATGGAATCAGAATTTAGGCAAGTCTGTGATGACCTAAACTAATTACATATACCTTGTGAAGAAGGTCTAGGTTCCATAAGTTCGATGATGTTTGGAACTTGGTTATAATTAAAAAGGTGTAATCTAACTTCACATATAAAAGATAGATAAAAGAAGTCAGCTGCATTGTATTTTATACACAGCAAGTTGCTGTTCAGCAGACTGATAGGTATCTCAGCAGACTGATGAACCTGCTGATAAAATACCTCGGTTATTTCAAGATTATATTGGAAGATTACATGGATAAGGACAACCAACTACCTCTGACTTATCAAAGAAATCAAAGGCTGAGATTAAAAGAACGTTGGGATGATTCAGATCTTTATCCAATGGTTATAAGTCAAAGGGTGGACATACTGCACTGTCAAAAAGGAACTCTGACAGTGTCAGTCCTATGAATAGTCACAGAATGCAAATCAGATGGGACAAAAACAAGGAACGGTTACATTTGAATTTCAAATACAAGTCACATGCATTCTTTCCTATAAATAGAAGACTTTCAACTCATAAACAAGATGATAAAAATTTATAAACTTTGAAGAGATATTTTACTGAGCTGAAAAACACCCTACTGAACTTACTGAACTTAAAGCTACTGATCCAGAGAAATTCTTCAAGTGTATTCTGCATTCAAGCTACATCAAGCATACTCACTTGAAGCCTACAAACTGCTGATTATATCATCCTAATCAAGCTGCTGCATCTGAATCATTTATTTGATTCAATCTTTATTTGATAAAGAATCTGCTGAAGACAGTGAAGCACAATTGTGTGGAAGACTGTTGTTTGTGGTGGAGCTGGTGAAGAGGCAATACTACCTTTCAAGGACCAGTGGAAGACTCAGGAGCAGCGATCCTACCTGTTCCCAGTTTTCAGTTTGTGAAGCCATAGTTATTGGTGAAGGACAAGAAACCTTAGGAATCTTTGTAAAAGCTACATCAAAGATCTCTAGTGAATTTCCTCCAACATCACAGGAAGAGTGGACCGATAGGATTACACCACCCGGAACCACTATAAAATCTTTACTTACTTTCAAAGATCTACATTCGCACTTAGTTTATTTTACACATCAACCTACTGAATCTAGCAACTGAAATCACACACTTACACTACTGAGTATCCAATACTTAGTATCATATTTAACAACAAGTATTAAGGCTTAATTTTGATATAATTCCGCTGCACAAATTCAGCAAACTCAACTATCAGTAGACTACTGTTTATCGACAGGAGCTACGAGGTATCGCGACGGATCGAAGTATCGCGACCGCCGAAGTTGCAGAATTTGTTAACTCCAAAGTTTTAAGTGTTAAGTTTATTCACCCCCCCCCCCCTCTAAACTTAACCAAAGCCTTTTCAAGGGACCAACAGACTCCTCCTAGACCAGAGGGATGATCATCACTAGAATCAGATGATGAGGAGTCATCACTGTCTGATTCATCTCTAGGATCTCTGAACTTGATACCCTCTTCCTTCTTTTGTTGATCAAAGAGATCCATCAATCTTGCTTCTAGCAAAGAGGTATCAACCAAATCCAACAAACTTTCCACTCCTAATTTTTCAAAAGCCCATTCCTCAAAGTCTGTCATTGGTTCGACAGCTGGCTTTTGTCTTATATAAAACCCAAACTTCCATTGAAAGTAGTTTGCAACCAGTAGGGGTTTAGGATCAACATATCCTTCTTTCTTCTTCTTCTCCTTTCTTTCAAATGGCATGGTTGGCTTTCTAGGAGCTGTGTGTCCACTCTGCCGACCTCCAAAGGTCCCAACAAGCAGAGTCAGATTTTCTTCCACAGATGCCTCTAGGTCAGTAGGTTGCTCAGATTGTATGTTTGTTCCTACTACCTCCATCTGTTCCACACTTTGTTCCCTCTGACTAACATGCTCATCAGTAGGGTCAGCAACAACTTGCTCTTCCCCACTGACTTCTTGCAGAACTTGCAGGGTCTTGTACCAATGTTTCAATCACCACAGCAGGTGCAGACTCAGTAGTCAATTGTGGTTCTTCAACAAGTTTCTCAACAACAACTTATGCGGCTTCAGTAGGCTCAGCAGCCTTTATAGGGGAGGATTCAACAACTTTTACAACAGGCTCAGGTTCAGCAGTCTGCTGTGATTCTCCAGTAGGTTGCTCAACAACAACCTCTACTATCTCAGTAAGCTTAATAGTTGTTAGGGGCTCAGCTTCAATAGCCTCTTCTTCCCTCTGAGCCTCCAGAATCCTCAACTGTTTCCCTTTGCCATGTTTCTTTTTCTTGGCAATTTCCTTAATTCTCTTAGAAAGTTGCTCTGATTCAATTTCAGTAGCTTTCTTCTTTCTGCTATCTTCCTTCTGTTGCTCTCTTAAGATTTCAGCAGCAGACTTCTTCTTTGCAACTACAAAGGGGGTCGGTAACCTCAATTTCAAATTGGACCCTCACGGACTCAGCCTCTCGATGTTTGCTTCCTTGTCTTTCTAGGCTTTAACATTTCGCTTATCTTTTTTGTGTCGGCGGCCTTTCTCTTCTCAACAAGTTTCTTAGGTGCGGCGGGTTTAATGCTTGCTTGACCTGCTCACCACCAGCATTATTAACTCCACCATCTTGATCACTTTGTGTAGCCTCAGCATCCACATCTTGATCATCATCCAAACCAGGGATGAGATAGTCAATCTCTTTCTTGTCTCTGGATTTATTTAACTTTTCAGGTGCAATATCAGCAATTCCCAAATGATTCAGCAGGGCCTGAACCAACAATACCAAAGGTAAAGCCTTGGATTTCCTTGTCCCTTCTCTTTCTTCTGTTATTACTTTCTTCATGTAGTGGACAAAGAATCCAGCCCAATCAAACTTCATGCTTCTGCATATGATCATCAACAGTTCTATTTTGGGTCCTGATAAGGTATCCAGGCTTTCACTGAGTTCTAACATGTTCTTTGCAATAATCTTGCTCAGCAGGTTGTACTCCATCCCTATATACTTCACATTGATGCCCAGTGTTGATTTGAGGGCTTCATTAGTCTTGATTCTGTCAACAAAATCCAGCTTTGACAGTCCCATTTCCTCAGGATTGGTTGGACCATCGATTCCTGGTGCAAAACCAAAAACTTCCCTCAGCTGGTTTGAGGAAACTTCAATCTCCTGACTATTCACCGTTGTGGTAAATGCCTCTATATTGTCTCTTATCACATTGTTTCTCCAGAAACTAACAACATTTTTATATGATATCTTTTCCAATCTTATATTGAGCACATTTTCCAAACCTTCATATCTTCTGATTCTACGACCAATATTGATAGCTAATTCTATTTTGTTAGCATCAACAACAAAACCTCGCACACTTTGACTTGTTCTGATGTGAACATCATCCTTATCCACCATTGTTTAAGAAAAAGATGAAGAAGATAGTTTGCAAATCTGTGTTCACACGGTGTATGCGCAGAGAAAATCAATCTGAGTGTTCGAAAGTAACTTCTGTGTATAGGTCTGTATATATAACAGAGAGTAGTGGTTGGAAACTGTCAGATCATGTACTGTAGCATTAACCATGATTAATTTTGAATAAATGAGATCTTGACACATGGCCCATAACTTATCCATAAAGATTTGTAACCGCTCGATCATGTAACCGCAGTTATAAAGATAGAATAAATATCCCGCTATTTTTCTTTTTGACTTTGGTAAAGTTTTACTGTAACGTTTCCTTCAGTAGCCTTCTCATCAGTAGAGTTGGTTCAGCAGCCTACTGATAAAGATGCCTCAGCAGCCTGCTGATAGAGGTACTCTGCTGATCTTCAATTTTCCGTG
Organism: Gentiana straminea; assembly: GCA_036785695.1. Lineage (NCBI taxonomy): Eukaryota > Viridiplantae > Streptophyta > Magnoliopsida > Gentianales > Gentianaceae > Gentiana > Gentiana straminea. The sequence goes on along the minus strand of JAVUPR010000224.1, from coordinate 1,945,807 downwards.
TTTTGTCCAACTGATAATACAAGATGAAGTTTAATACCAATGACTGATCTATCAAGTGAGCTCACCCAACATGACAAAGACCAATCCCTTTGGCAACTTCATTTGCTCAATTGTCCAAACATAAGTACATGGAATTGTTGATACCAATGACTAGTCTGCTAAGTGAGCTCACCCAACATAGCAAAGACTAACCCCCATGGTGAATTCCAGTACATTGCTGATCATAGATGTATCAGTCAACTTTTATAATTCCAAGTTATATCCTTAACTTAACAAATCTTTCACTGTCCAATGGTTTTGTGAAAATATCAGCAAGTTGATCTTCAGTTGGGATATACTGAACCACCACATCTTTCTTTTCAATATGATCTCTTATAAAGTAATGTCTTACATCAATGTGCTTGGTTCTTGAGTGCAGAACATGATTTTCTATGATTGCTATTGCACTTGTGTTGTCACACATTATAGGAATTTCTCTTTCCTCAATTCCATAATCCCTTTACTGTTGTCTTAACCAAAGTATTTTTGCACAGCAACTTCCAACAGCAATATATTCAGCTTCAGCAGTGGAAGTTGAGATAGAATTCTGTTTCTTACTAAACCAGGAAACCAGACTATTTCCCATTAGTTGACAGGTTCCTGTGGTGCTTTTTCTATTAATCTTGCATCCCGCATAAACAGAATCTGAGTAGGATATAACTTTGAAGGTTCCATCTTTTGAATACCAAATCCCTACATCCAAAGTCTCTTTTAGATACTTGAGAATTCTTTTGACTGCAGCTAGATGACTTTCCTTAGGTTTAGATTGAAATCTTGCACAAACACCTACAGCAAAGGATATATCAGGTATGCTGGCAGTAAGGTACAGTAGACTGCCTAACATCCTTCTATATAAAGTCTGATCAAAATCTTTGCCATCTTTGTCTTCATCCAATCTAATGTTTGTACTCATAGGAGTTGATACTTTGGTGCTGTTTTCCATACCAAACTTCTTTAGCAGCTCCTTGGGGTACTTGGTTTGATGAATGAAGATTCCATCTTTCATTTGTTTGACTTGCAAACCCAAAAAGAAGTTCATTTCTCCCATCATACTCATTTGGAATTTACTTTTCATCAGATTTGCAAACTTTTCACAAAGTAAATCATTTTTAGAACCAAATTGTTAAGGGTGAATTTATACGATTTATAATGCTATATTTTATGATAATTTCCCCCATATTTGTATGAATTTGCATAAGAAACGTGTGTTTAATGAATATATTGAGTAAATGATATTTCAAAAGAGTTAATCGCAAAATAGGTTGATTTATGTGCTTTAATCATGTTTTTACGATTATTTGAGCGATATTACATTTTGTGGTGTTTTTATATGATGTAGATACATTTTTCAAGGCTCAAATGATGATCAAAAGAGATAAGAGTCGAAATATATGGTGATTAGAAGAGATAATGAAGGAATTGACAAGATGAAAAGAGATAGAGATCAAAGAAATCAAGATTCGAACATTTGGACTGGCGTCCAGAATCTCCGTCCAGTGGACGGGCGTCTGGTGAATTGAACGAGCGTCCAGGGATGGAAAGTTGATTCAGGAAGTTTGGACGCTGAGGTGGACGCTGGGTGGACGAGCGTCTGATCATGACTCGGCCCGATTTGAAGTTCATATGAAGAATGGACGGGCGTTCAAGGATCCAGACGGGCGTCCGGCAGCCGACTTAGCGAAACCGACTTAGAGATCTATAAATATGCGGCTGTTTCTCAACCCTAAGGATACCATACTCTCATTATTCAAAACCCTAAACCTAGGTGCGGCTTTAGGCTGCGTTTTTTCTCCTTTTATCCCAGTTTTTATGCACTTTAGATCTAGATTAAACTAGTTACTTTTTATGTACTATTTCTGCAAATTCGAGTTGCTAAGGATGTTCAGAGGCTAAAAGCTTCATCAAACGAGTATTGTGAAGCCATCCAACGATTGTTGATTTCGTTTTCTTCGGTTGTACTGTGAGTTTTTATTTAAAGGTTGTTTCTTATTCATGTGTATTACGTTTAATTGCTTTTACATCGGAAGATATGCATGTGTGATTGTTTATTGTTGATGGAAATCTTAATAAACCCTAGATCATCATGAATAAGAATAGTAATTCGAATCTATCATAATGGAAGTTAATAGGTTTAATTGCTAGATTATAAACATAAAGTTTACACCTTTGGTTAGAAAACGCGTTAATCTTGCATTGGAAGATAATAGATTAATAGATGAACTTTCTAAGGAATTAGGGTTCATATTTAGATAAGGTGAATCACAACCTAGATAAAAACCACAACATAATCGAGATAGGAAATCAATGCTTGTTGGATAGGTGGATCAATCCTCGTTTGTTCGTTATAAACTTGATTTAAATCCTTAAAACTTGAATTTGTTTAGTTAGTTTACTTTTATTTGCATCTTAGACTAGTTTAGTTTAAATAAATTCGCAACCCGTATTCTTCCTAGCTTTGGATTACATCCTCTGTCTAGTTTTATTTTCTGTTTTGTTTTGCTTCATTCGCTGTTTAGTTTAGTAATCGTGACATAGGTTAGTTAGTTAAACAAAAACTAGGGTTAGCAATCGCCAGTTCCCCGTAAGATCGACCCGGCATTAACCACTATTACTACAATCCTTATACTTGAGGTTAACCGGATTATTACTTGTTTGCTTTGTTAGATAAATCCGTGACAAGTTTTTGGCGCCGTTGCCGGGGAACCGGACGGTTGTCTAGTTTTTGTTTTCTCGTTTTTCTATCTGTTTTTGTTTTTCATGTTTCTATTTCGTTTTAAATTCTTGTTTTAGTTGATAATCGTTTAGGTAATTAGTTAATTAAGGTCTTAGCTTAGGTTTTAAGGTTCTCTTGTGATTAGTTCTCCCCTCTGTTTCCTCTCTCTGCTTCTGCTTCTTTTCTTTCGTTCCCCTTCTTGTCTGTTATTTTTCTGCAAATTTCCTGTTTCTGTTCTAATTTTCCCGCTACCAAACGGGCGTCTGAAATATTGGACGCCCGTCTGCTGGAAAATTTCCAACACTGCTCTGTTTTCTTTCACTTAGACGAGCGTCCATACAATTTGGACGTCCGTTCAAGTTTTCTGAAGACCAGACGAGCGTTTGGGCAAACCGAACGCCCGTCCAGTCCAAAAGTTGAGCAGACGCCGTCCAAGACTTTGGACGCCCGTCTATTTTATCTTGTCCTTAATAATCTTGTTCCCTTTCTTTTCTTTTCTTTTCTTTTCTTTAGGCTTTTAATTTTTAGTTTAGGCTTCTTTTTACTTGTTTTTGGTCCGGTTTATGCAAACTCGGAGTCGGAAGGGACCGTTATTATACACCTCTGACCCCGAGCGAACCGTAGTCCGGCCAAACAGGCGGATTTTCCATTATGCGGTTTGGCAGACAGAGCCGAGCAAGATCTTGAAGATCAATTAGCAAGGGAAATCACTGATTTTGTGATAATGGCCGCTAATAATAGACGTACGTTGGCAGACTACGCCATGCCAGGCGAAGTCAAAGTCAACCCGGCTATTGTTATCCCAGCCATTACCGCACAAACCTTTGAGCTGAAGCCAGGACTTATCCAGATGATGCAGCACGCATCAATTTTTCACGGCTATCAACCTGAGAATCCGCATACCCACTTACATACATTCTTAGAGATATGCGGTACTACACGCATCCAAGGAGTAAGTGAGGATGCGATTAAGCTAAAACTTTTTCCTTTTTCCTTGAAAGGAGAGGCTAAAGAGTGGTACACCTCTCTCCCTTCTGAATCTATCACCACCTGGGCAGAACTCGAAAAGGAGTTCTTGAGTCAATATTTCCCACCTTCTAAAACTGCCCAGTGTTTAAATGAAATATTCACTTTCTACCAGAAGGAGAATGAGTCATTTTTCGAATGTTGGAAGAGATTCAAGTCTCTTCTTAGAAAGTGTCCCCACCATGGCTTGCCAATGGAAAGGCAAGTCAACACCTTCTTTAGTGGATTGACCGAGCTTACAAAAGGCATGGTCAATAGCTCTTCTGGTGGGGCATTTCTGAAGAAAACGCCTGAAGAGGGATGGGCACTGTTTGAGGATATTGCAAAGTACAACTACGCCCCCTCTTATCAAGTAATTCAAGCACCTCCTCCTCCCAAGGTTGAGGAAGTCAATTTGCAAAGTTTGATCGCCATGCTGCAGAAGCAGATGGCAACACCTCAAGTTTCAAATCCAATAAATCAAACTTCTTCTTTTCCACAGAATCCTCAGGTTCTGTACTACGAAAACTGCTGTCAGACTGGCCATATGAATGGCCAGTGCCAATTTAATCCTCCTGCACCTTATCAAGTGAATGTTGTTCATGATTATGGACAGTACAATCAAGTCACATGTCAGAATTGTGACGAGGTGGGGCACACTTCTAAATTCTGTCCTATGAACGGACAGAATGCGGAAGTGAATGCATTCTATGGCCAGAACAATCCAAGGTTCAATCAGTTTCCTGGCCAGAGCAATTTTCAAAACCAATGGTTTAATCCATCTTCAAATTTCAATCTTAATTCGAATTTTAATTCGAATCAGAATTTCAATAGAAACCCTGGGTTTAATCAGAACCAAAACTCGAATTTTTCCAATCCTACGCAAAAATTCAATCAGAATTGGCCTTCCAATTCAAACTCTCAATTTCAAAGTCGGCCCAAATGTACCCCTATTCTTCAAATTTCCAAAACTCTCAAAGCTCCTCCCAATCTAACAATCTTGAAGCCAAGTTGGAGGAGCAAAGTAGATCGATGAAAAATCTTGAGAGACAAATTGGGCAACTGGCTGAACAGTTAGCTTCTAGACCCCTAGGGCGGTACCGCCCGCCACGGAGAAGAATCCAAAGGGTGGTCAAGTTGCTCAGGCTGACTTGAACAAAGGCCCATGTACTGACCTCGTGCCATCAATTCAATACGGTAAAGAAGAGGCCAGTGCAATGAACCTCAGAAGTGGTACTCAAGTTAGTGGTCCTTCCCATCCGGGAAACCACTAGCCCCTCCTGCCATTGATAAGGCAGGAGGGGAAGCTGAGCACCTACACTCCCCTCAACTGCAAGAGAAAACTCAGGTGGCTGATCCCCTGAGAGGTGAAGAAGTTGGTAATCCTCAAGTGGCTGATCCCTTGAGGACTAAAAAAGCAAGCGAATGTCCGGAGGCTGATCCCCTGACTACAAAAAAATCTGAAAAAGCTGTTCGCTGGAAAGATCTGGAAGACAAAGCTGTAAGTGCATCCTCAAAGAAAGTCTTTTCTGAGAGTGACCTTAAGAAGCTTCCATTTCCACCGAGAAAGAGCAACATCCCCTTGAGTGAGGACAAAAAGTACGGAAAGGTGCTGAACCTTTTGAAAAATACTCAGGTAAATCTTCCATTATCAGAAGTCTTGGTCGAGATGCCTAAGTATACAAAATTCATCAAGGATGTTGTGTCTTCGAAAAAGAAGTTAGCAGGCATGGAAAGGCAAATTGGGGAGGATTGCTCCATGATTAATTATGGAGACTTACCAATTAAAAGAGGTGACCCTGGCAAGTTCGTACTTACAGTGTTAATGGGAGGTCTAGTCTTCCCTAATTCTTTGTGTGATCTAGGTGCCTTTATAAGCCTTATGCCAATGTCTGTATGCAAACAGCTCGGTTTACAAAGCCTTCTAGAACCCACTACTATGAGTTTACAATTCGCGGATAGATCTTCTAAGAAAGCTTCAGGGATCCTGAAAGACATTTTGGTTCAGATTGATAGATTTACCTTTCCAGTCGATTGGTATGTCTTAGATATGGAGAAAGATGAAAACGTCCCCCTGATTCTTGGAAGACCTTTCTTATCTACAGCTAGAGCCCTTATCGATTGCGATGGTGGGCAAGTGACTATCCGAGTTGGTGACCAAGAGGTGAGTTACAATGTCTTAAAGTCCATTCAAGTACCCTCTGGCCCTCCAACCGGCTTTTCCATTGATTATATGACGGATGATTTCACCGATTATATGGATAAGCAAGTCATGGTCGTAGAAGCGGAATATGAGCGATTGGTTGACAACCTAAATACTCATGGTGTGGTTAATCTAGATCAATTAGCAGCTGATTTTGAGGAAGAATTGTTGGAAGGAGAAGCTTTGGCAGTGGGACCACAGAGTAAACTCAGTGATATTGAGTTGAAAAGTGGAGATCTCAAGTCGAGTTTAGAAGACCCCCCTGCGGATTTAGTGTTGAAGCCGTTGCCTAAACATCTTAAGTATGTATTTTTAAGGGAAGGTGACAAGCTTCCATTGATTATATCTGCCAAGCTTTCTCGTTTAGAAGAAATGAAGTTAATCAACGTCTTGAAGAAAAATGAAAAAACCTTCGGTTGGCAGGTAGGAGATATCAGAGGGATATCTCCGGACATCTGTATGCACAAGATCAAGACGAATGAGGGTGCGAAATGTTTTAGACAGCCCTAGAGGAGGCTCAACCCTCATATGCAAGAGGTGGTTAAGAAAGAATCATCAAACTGCTGGATATGGGAATCATTTATGCCATCGCGGATAGTGAATGGGTCTCCCCGACTCAAGTAGTTCACAAGAAAGGTGGAATTACGATTGAGAAGAATGAGAAGGGAGAGGAGATAGCATTGAGACTTGTCACTGGTTATAGAGTCTGCATCGATTATCAAAAGCTCAATGAAGTAACCATGAAGGATCACTTTCCCCTTCCATTCATTGACCAGATGCTTGAGCGTCTGGCAGGGCACACGTTCTACTGCTTCCTAGATGGATACTCAGTATACTTCCAGATACCCATTGATCCAGCTGACCAAGAAAAGACCACTTTTACCTGCCCTTATGGTACATTCGCCTACAGGCGAATGCCATTTGGTCTCTGCAATGCCCCAGCTACTTTTCAGCGATGTATGCTAGCTATCTTTGACGGGCTTGTAGAAAAGTGTATGGAGATTTTTATGGACGATTTTTCAGTTTTTGGTCAGTCTTTTGATGATTGCCTTGACAATCTTGAACAAGTGTTATCCAGATGTGTGGAAAAGAACTTGGTACTCAATTGGGAAAAATGTCATTTCATGGTAGATGAGGGAATAGTTCTTGGCCACAAAATCTCCGCCAAAGGTATTGAAGTGGACAGGGCAAAAGTAGAAGCTATCGAGAAGATGAGCTTTTCCAAGAATGTACGTGAAGTTAGAGGCTTTCTTGGACATGTCGGTTTCTATAGAAGATTCATTCAAGACTTCTCCAAGATAGCCAAGCCCCTGTCTACTTTACTGAAGGAAGACGTTGAATTCAATTTTGATGAAAACTGCAAGCAAGCGTTTGAGGAGCTCAAAGACCATTTAATATCTGCTCCAATTCTTATATCGCCTGACTGGAACCTACATTTTGAGCTTATGTGCGACGCATCGAACTATGCGGTTGGTGCTTCTTCTAGGACAAAAGATCAAGGGGAAATTCCAGCCTATCTATTACGCCAGTCACACATTGAACCCCTCTCAAGTTAACTATACCACTACTGAAAAGGAATTATTGGCCGTAGTCTTTGCTATGGACAAGTTCCGTAGTTACTTGTTAGGAGCTCAAGTGATCGTGTGGACTGATCACGCTGCTTTGCATTATCTGATGGCTAAGAAAGAGGCTAAACCGCGCCTACTGCGTTGGATATTGACCCTACAAGAATTTGACGTTCAAATTAAGGACAAAAAGGTCAGTGAAAACGTAGTGGCTGATCACGTTTCTAGAATGTTGAGTGAGGAAAAGGATGATCCAGATGATATAGATCTTTACTTTCCTCTAGAAAACATTATGTTGATCGACGGTTGTCCTCCTGATGTCCCATGGTATTCTTCCGTTGTAAATTACCTTCATGCCAAATATCTAGACCCAGAAATGTCCTATCAAGAGAAGAAAAAGTTCTTCTCAGATTTGAAATATTTCGTTTGGGATGAACCTTATCTTTTTAAGATCTGTAAAGATGGTTTGTTTAGGAGATGTATTCCAGAATCCGAGCAACGCGATATTATTGAGCAGTGCCACAGTGGACCCACTGGAGGTCACTTTGGTCCTTGGAAAACCGTTGCTAAGATCTTCCAATCCGGTTTCTATTGGCCCATGATCTTTAAGGATACAGAAGCTTTCTGTAAAGCTTGTGATAGGTGTCAAAGAACCGGAACTTTAACAAGGCGTTTTGACATGCCTTTGAAACCCATCCTAGAATGCGAGGTCTTTGATGTATGGGGTATCGATTTTATGGGACCATTCCCATCATCTTGCGGTAATAAATACATCTTAGTCTGCGTAGACTACGTGTCTAAATGGGTGGAGGCTCAAGCCACTCCTCACAATGATCATAAAACGGTAATGAAATTTCTAAAGAAGAACATCTTTGTGAGGTTTGGATGTCCACGCACCTTGATCAGTGATGAAGGGACGCATTTCTGCAACCGACCCCTAGAGAAAGTTCTCAAAAAGTATGGTGTTCGTCATAAGACAGGAACACCATATCATCCGATGACTAGTGGTCAGGTTGAGAGAAGCAACCAAAGTATCAAGAAAATCCTGGAGAAGACAAATCAACAAATCATAGAAAAGACTGGAGTTTGAAGTTGGATGATGTACTTTGGGCATACGAATCGCCTATAAAACCCCTATGGGGACATCTCCATATCAAATGGTCTATGGAAAGCCATGTCATCCGCCCGTCGAGTTAGAGCATAGAGCCTATTGGGCTACAAAGTTTCGAACTTTGATTCCCAATCTTGTGGAAAACATCGACCGCAAAGCGGCTATACGAGTTAGACGAATTCAGACTCCAGGCCTATGAAAGTGCCAGGATTAGTAAAGATAAGATGAAGCTACTCCACGATGCTAAGATTAAGAAGAGAGAATTCCATGTCGGCGAACAAGTTCTTCTATACAACTCTAGGTTGCATTTGTTTCCTGGAAAGTTGAGGACACGTTGGTCCGACCCCTTCGAGATTCTCCAAATCATTCCTGGAGGCATTCTAGAACTTCGTGGTTATAGTGGTGACCCGTTTCGAGTGAATGGCCAAAGGTGCAAGCACTATATTGGTGAACCTAAAGAGAAACCTCTGAATGTCCGTTGCCTCGACATCCTCGGGTGTGGTGCTACGGAAGTCGAAGAATTCGACGAGTCTTCACCCAACTCCGTTTTCGCAGGATGGTCAGAGTGGTCCTTCGAAGAAGTTCTAGCCGGTAGTTGGGATATGGAAGAATTGGAGAGGGAGCGTCAGTTGAAGCGTCATCAGAGGGCTCAGAGAATGAAGAGGTCACCCATGGGGAAGTTCAAGCATATTTGGAAAGCTATTAAAGATTTCACCCCATGTGTGAGATGCTGTTTCTGCAGCCACACTACTGATCAGAGCTTACACGAGGTAGTGGCTGGCAGAAAAGTCAAATGGCCTGATCCAGGCTAAGTTTTAAACGGTGTCGAGCTAACGACATTAACCAAAAGCGCTACTAGGAGGCATCCTAGATATCCCTTATTATATTAGTTAAATTCTGTTTATGCTGTTAGTGTTATATTTATTTAAGTTTTAGTTTAAATAAGTTTTAGTTGACTAAGTTTTTCTGTTTACATCTGTGAGTTAGTGTGCTTTTTAGATATGGATTACGGAGTTCTTCCTGAGGAGTTCCCCATCATTAGTCGGATCCCACTGATTACAGTAGCTGATTGACCAGGAGGCACTATAGTCTTGCACGTAGATTTTGAGTTTAGTACCCGTACGAAGACCATTACCTATGTTCTCATTGTCCCCCGCTGTTTGGGAGGTAGTGACTTCACTACTGAGGAGCTACAGGAAACTATAGGACGTCCCTATACGGTCCTAAATGACCCTATGCTGACAGATCTAGCGCTGGTGCTACAGGCTTCACATTTTAGAGGTTTAGAGGTAGCTGGAGATGACTGAGGCGTACAAGACGACTATGATTTCCCTCCTGCTATTGATATGCTTCGTCGTCTCATCCGTTTGGTGGATTGGGACGAGATTTATGCAGACTAGCGTTAGTTAGGTTTGTTTCGTCGAGCAAACGACGTAAAACAAAAGCGCTTCGTGGGAGGCAACCCACTGTTCTCTATTTGTTTTTATTTATTTTCTAGAAATTTTGTGTACTTCGTTTGATTTTTACTTGTATTTTTGAAGCTTTATTTAAGTTTAATAAGAGATGAAATTTTAAATTTGAGTTATATGGGAATTTTATGATTTTTGCACATTTTCCTGCTTGGACGGCCGTCCAGACGGCTGGACGCCCGTCCGCTATGACCAGTCCTTGGACGAACGTCCACTAAGCATGGACGCCCGTCTGATTTATTCCCTCCAATCCTGTATGTGATTTCAACTCTTGGACGAGCGTCTAATAAGCTGGACGCCCGTCCAGTTCATCTGATTTCCCAGTGGACACCCGTCCACTGAGTTGGACGAGCGTCCAACCTCAGTTATATATACTCCCTCCTTCAATGAACACTCACTTTTCAGAATTTCCAAACGCAAAAAACGGTTTCTCTTCCTCCTTTTGCCCTAAAATCCTCAATTCTAAACCATTTTGAGCGATTCAAAGTGCTACAGGCCGCCCTTAATCCCCTCTCTTTGATTTTCATAACCAAATTCCCCAACACACCGTATTTTTGGAGAATCAGACCCCATTGAAGTCCGACTTTTTTAGAGAAAAAAATTTGATTTTGGACCCCATATTGGTGTTGTTTGGACTCGTTTTCAACTCGATCAATATCTACTCACCCTACTTGGTAAGTTAGTCACAACTTTTCCAGCTTTCATTCATGTTTTTGCGAGTTCGATCTTTGAGTCGGCTCGTTCACTTGAATACTACCTTAATTCGGTTTTTTTTTTTTTTTTGGTTTTGTGTTTCTTTTTGCTTTGTTTTGGGGATATGGTGTTGTGATGGGTGATGAATGGGGTTGTTTGGTGCAGGTTATGGTTGTGGTTGTGGTTTGGTTGATTTGAAATCCCGCTTTGGATGTTAAACGGGTATCTTTTGTGCGTATTGGGATTGTTTGGTGTAGACTAGGCCTGAAAATGGTTCATAAGAAGGGAGTTGTGAAGAGACACGGGAAGGAAGTAGCTAGGGAGGCCGGGAAGAAGCGCAAAGAGTTCGACCCAACCTTAGTTGATCCCAACCGAGGTGTGAGCATTCGGGAGCAACCCCCTAGAGCCACCCAAACTAGGGAAACCTTAAGAGATGAACCAACCTCAGACTCTGAGACGGACGACGATATTCATTTAGTACGGATGCCTAGGGCTCAGAAAGGCGGAGCCTCGTCTAGGGTTGAGGAGGTTGTAGAAGCTACATGGGAAGATGAACCGGTTGAACCTAGGGCTGCTCCACCTAGAAAGAGAGCCAAAACCGTACCCCCTATGCCTTTGCCTCATAGATTCGTGAACCCTAGAGCTCACGATGCGTATAAACAACACTATTTCTCGAGGACGATGTTGATAGAAAGGGCCACTTTGGAGGCAAAGGTTGATCCCGAGTTTGTCAAGCTGTTAAGGGATCGGAAATGGGATGCTTTGATGACGATTCCAACTACCCCGGTCAATAGTTCCTTGGTTCGGGAGTTTTATGCCAATTGTTTAGAAACTGACTTGGAAACGAAGGTAGTTGTGGTTCGAGGAGTCCAAGTTCCGTTTACGCCAGAGGTGATCAATGCAAAGTATGGGTTGGCGGCTTTTGAGGGTCGGGATTACAAGGAGGAGATTTTACATAGGCAGAGTTTGGGGCAGGATCCCTTGGAGGAGTTGAGGTTGTGAGTTTGCCCGGATGTGGCATGGACGTTAAGGCCGGGAGGCGACCGGAAGGAGTTGGTTACCATGACCTGGACGGAGGATTGGAAAGTCCAGTGTCGGTTTATTCAGAGTCGGTTGTTGCCTAAGAACAACTTGACACATTTTCATATTGGTGACCTCGGCATGTTATATGCATTGACATTTGGCTTGAATGTGGATGTGGGACAAGCCTTGCATGACGAGATATCTATCAATCAGAAGGTTTACACGCGGAGCTTGATCGTCCCTCACCTTATCCACAGTTTGTGTATCGATGCCGGTGTGCCTGAGTATGGGGCCGATCACAAACCGAAGAATCCGAGGCCTATACAGAGAGAGAAGGGTAAGCCTTCGGGTCGGGCCTCCGAGTCGGGGGCACCGCACGAGCTCGGTACGTCATCGCACCGCCTCGAGCGTCCTCACTTCCTACTTCATCTCCTTCGGTCCGGATGCGGCTAAGTATGGGCAATAGTATACGGGACCGGCCGGAGGACATCGGACGTCTCAGAACAACATTTTGTCGATTCTGCAGTGTATCAGTGAAGGCCGGCGGCCAAGGGACGCCAGAGTTTTCGATCCGAGCGTTATTGATTACCATTTTTCTGACGAGATCGAGCAGGCCATCGTGGATGTTTTGGAGAAATCTGAGTCTTCTTCAGATGAGGAGCAGCCTGGCTCGGCAGACAGGACTACGGCCCCACCTTCTGGACCCTCCTCTGATCCTCCAGCTGACGATTCTGCGGCGCCAAGCCAACCTTGATCTTCTTTGTCTATTTTTTATGTTGGATGTTTTGTGTTGACATTTTTACTTATATGATTCATTGTAATTTTGATATTGCTACTATTTATTTTCGATGGATCATGTAAGCCATAAGGCACCCGTACTTTCATTTCTGCTGTGTTTATACTTTTTAGGTGTATTGGATGCTTTACCTTTTGATTTCTCCTCATTTTTGATATCTCTTTTCCTTTTAGTATAATTCCCCGTTTTCCCCGAGATGGTTCCGTGTTTGTCAAGTCGTGCATGTATATTTTTAGCGGTTTTGTCGAGCTACAGTGTCTGGTTACGAGTTCTCAGTGTCACTATGTAGGCTCCGGCCTGACCGACATTCGAGTAACATTTGAAATCAGCTAAGTCTTTTATCTTTTCTTTCGTTCTGCATCAACATGAGGACATGTTGATTTTTAAGTGTGGGGGAGGGGAATGTTCGATATGTATTTACACATTTGCTTAATTAGTTATGTTTCTATGCAAAATGAGCTAAAATTTTCAAATTTTCGAAATTTTTCGACACTTTTGTTTTGTCCCGAGTAGGCAATTCGATTCAATGTTCGTTATTTTTATAGTCATTTAAGCTGTATATCATATGTTTGATAAGTTAGTTGTTTCACCTGAGATCGATTTTTCACGAGCCATAGTAAATGATGAGCTATTTATAAAGTTATACCCCTTTTGGACGAGTGATTTTTGATTATCTTATAAGTCATGTATTTAGTGCTACGTATATATCTTGAGATTTATGATAGTCTGTATTTAGATCCGAAGTATGACATACTGGGAATATCTGAAGGTTTGAATGTGATAAGTAACACGTAACTTATTGTCAAATGAAAAAGTTGAAAAAAAATATGAAGAATTAATTGGGTGTGTCGAAAGCTAGTCGATGATTTGAGTGCGATAGGGTATACCACGTACGTCCTATACCACTATGATGACTAAAAGCTCACGACAGTTAGAAAAAGCTGCCTTATGATTGGAGTAAGGTAGGGTATATCTCGAATATCCTATTCTGCTATGACAGGGCAATAGCTCATTCTGATGTGTGTTTAAAAGTGAAAAAGTTAAATCAACTAATGAAGTGTTACGAAATGTATATAAGACTAAGTTATCGTCTATCTTATCCCCAATAGAAACTAACGGATATGCTGTAGGGATTATCCTCTGAGTATTTCAGAAAGGCCCTAGATATATTCTATCATCCTTTTCGGGATATGTCACATTTGTAGGGTACACCTTATGAGTGTTATTTATCGCTAGTCTACGAGGAGGTGTTAGCTAGTTTTGCTCTGAGTTTCTCGAGTTTGGATTTAGTGGAAGTTTATTATGGCTATGCACACACACTGGTGAACTTCTAATTTATTGGATACGTGTTATATATGTTTAGATGTCTATCTTTTCTCGAGCCTTTATCTTTGTTTGGTTTTGCTCGGGACGAGCAAAAGCTTAAGTGTGGGGGAGTTGTTAAGGGTGAATTTATACGATTTATAATGCTATATTTTATGATAATTCCCCCATATTTGTATGAATTTGCATAAGAAACGTGTGTTTAATGAATATATTGAGTAAATGATATTTCAAAAGAGTTAATCGCAAAATAGGTTGATTTATGTGCTTTAATCATGTTTTTTCGATTATTTGAGCGATATTACATTTTGTGGTGTTTTTATATGATGTAGATACATTTTTCAAGGCTCAAATGATGATCAAAAGAGATAAGAGTCGAAATATATGGTGATTAGAAGAGATAATGAAGGAATTGACAAGATGAAAAGAGATAGAGATCAAAGAAATCAAGATTCGAACATTTGGACTGGCATCCATAATCTCCGTCCAGTGGACGGGCGTCTGGTGAATTGAACGAGCGTCCAGGGATGGAAAGTTGATTCAGGAAGTTTGGACGCTGAGGTGGACGCTGGGTGGACGAGCGTCTGATCATGACTCGGCCCGATTTGAAGTTCATATGAAGAATGGACGGGCGTTCAAGGATCCAGACGGGCGTCCGGTAGCCGACTTAGCGAAACCGACTTAGAGATCTATAAATATGCGGCGTTTCTCAACCCTAAGGATACCATACACTCATTATTCAAAACCCTAAACCTAGGGGCGGCTTTAGGCTGCGTTTTTTCTCCTTTTATCCCAGTTTTTATGCACTTTAGATCTAGATTAAACTAGTTACTTTTTATGTACTATTTCTGCAAATTCGAGTTGCTAAGGATGTTCAGAGGCTAAAAGCTTCATCAAACGAGTATTGTGAAGCCATCCAACGATTGTTCATTTCGTTTTCTTCGGTTGTACTGTGAGTTTTTATTTAAAGGTTGTTTCTTATTCATGTGTATTACGTTTAATTGCTTTTACATCGGAAGATATGCATGTGTGATTGTTTATTGTTGATGGAAATCTTAATAAACCCTAGATCATCATGAATAAGAATAGTAATTCGAATCTATCATAACGGAAGTTAATAGGTTTAATTGCTAGATTATAAACATAAAGTTTACACCTTTGGTTAGAAAACGCGTTAATCTTGCATTGGAAGATAATAGATTAATAGATGAACTTTCTAATGAATTAGGGTTCATATTTAGATAAGGTGAATCACAACCTAGATAAAAACCACAACATAATCGAGATAGGAAATCAATGCTTGTTGGATAGGTGGATCAATCCTCGTTTGTTCGTTATAAACTTGATTTAAATCCTTAAAACTTGAATTTGTTTAGTTAGTTTACTTTTATTTGCATCTTAGACTAGTTTAGTTTAAATAAATTCGCAACCCGTATTCTTCCTAGCTTTGGATTACATCCTCTGTCTAGTTTTATTTTTTGTTTTGTTTTGCTTCATTCGCTGTTTAGTTTAGTAATCGTGACATAGGTTAGTTAGTTAAACAAAAACTAGGGTTAGCAATCGCCAGTTCCCCGTAAGATCGACCCGGCATTAACCACTATTACTACAATCCTTATACTTGAGGTTAACCAGATTATTACTTGTTTGCTTTGTTAGATAAATCCGTGACACAAATATTATGTCATCAACATAAATCTGTACCAGCAGGGTGCTGTCTCCTTCACTGATTCTGAAAAGAGTCTTGTCAATGGTACCTTTGGTAAAACCATTGTCCACCAAGAATTGAGATAAGGTTTCATACCATGCTCTTGGTGCTTGTTTCAAACCATAAAGTGCTTTATTGAGTCTGTACACTTTATCTTCTTGATCTTTAACTTCAAAACCAGGAGGTTGCTGAACATAGACCTCCTCTTCTAGAATGCCATTCAAAAATGCACTCTTGACATCCATCTGATATACTTTGAAGTTTTTATATGCAACATATGCCAAGAATAATCTTATATCTTCCAATCTTGCAACAGATGCATATGTCTCATCAAAATCTATTCCTTTTGCTTGAGAATAGCCTTTTGCAACTAGTCTGGCCTTATTTCTTACAACGGTACCAGATTCATCCAATTTGTTTCTGTATAATGTTTGCATGATTAGGCCTTTCCACTAGTGTCCAAACATGATTTCTTTCAAATTCATTCAATTCTTCTTGCATAGCAATTATCCAATCTAGATCTGATATTGCTTCTTCAACAACTTTAGGTTCCATTTGAGATAGAAAACAAGTAAACATTGCTTTTAATTGTCTTATAGTCCTCACACCTTGCTGTATGTGGCCAATAACTTGCTCATCAGGGTGATCCCTTAACCATTGTGGATTCTGGTTAGATTGATTCTAAGGAACATTATCTTCAGTAGGGTATGATGTTGCTTCTTCAATAGAGGGCTCAACAGATCCTTGAACTGCTTCAGTTGTTGCATCAGTAGTGTTACCAGCAGGGGGTTCAGCAGGGCCAGAGTCAAAAACCTTTAAGTCATTAAATCTTTTGAAAACTTCAACATATTCTTGATCAGTGACTTGTTGATTTTCAGTAGGTTCTGAAGTTTCATCTTTCATTCCAGTGAACTTAGGTTCATCAAACACAACATGTAATGTTTCTTCATGTTTCAGTGTCCTTTTATTCAGAACCCTAAATGCCTTGCTGACAGAAGAGTATCCCAAGAAGATTCCTTCATCAGATTTTGGTTGGAAGGCCTTCAATTTGTCCTTATGATTTAGAATAAAACATTTGCTTCCAAATGGATGAAAGTAAGATATATTAGGTTTTCTTCCATTCCAAATCTCATAAGGTGTCTTCAGGAGCTTCTTGTTCACGAAGGTTCTATTTTGTGTATAGCATGTTGTATTAACTGCTTCAGCCCAATATCTTTCAGGTAATAATGCTTCACAAATCATAGTTCTGCCTGCTTCTTTAAAAGTCCTGTTTCTTCTCTCAGCAACCCCATTTTTCTGAGGTGTACCAGTAGCAGCATGTTGATGTAATACACCATTTTCCTCATAATATTCTCTTATAAATTTGTTGAGAAATTCCGTACCCTTATCTGATCTGATCTTCACTACTGTCAAAGTTTTCTCATTTTGCAATCTCTCCAAAAGTTCAGGCATCTTTTGAAGTGTTTCACTTTTCTTGTTCATGAATACTACCCAAGTGTATCTTGAATAATCATCCACAACCACTAAAGTGTACTTCTTTCCTGTTACACTTGTTGGTGTTACTGGACCAAAAAGATCCATGTGCATCAGCTCCAAAACTCATTTTGTTGACTGTTTAGTTTTTGATTTGAATCTTGATTTTGTCTGTTTACCATGCTGACAGGCATCACATATAGCATCCTTCTTGAATGTGATCTCAGGTAGACCAATCACCAGTTTCTTCATTTTGTCTGTTTACCATGCTGACAGGCATCACATATAGCATCCTTCTTGAATGTGATCTTTATCCCCGATTCTAGTTTAAAAGAGCTTTAATATAGTAATAATAGATCGTAATATGCTTAATTTACATATGCGTCGAGTTACGATTCGTTATTATGTATTTTGATGATTTATTGCATTATTTGGTATTACAAACCATATTTTATTTAATATATGCAGTGAGCTGATTGGATGGATTTCAGAGAAGATTCAAATTGATTGCAGACAGTGCAAAAGCCCAATACAGAGAACAAGAGAAGCCCAAACAGAAAAGTACACTCGGTCAACCGAGCCACCCAAAAGCCCAACAGAAGGTTCAGCACGTTAGTAAGGCGGTTAGGGTTTAGTGATTTCGATTTTAAGTCGGTTTTCTAAGTCGGCTGAGGACTCTATATAAACACTTTGTCATTAACAATATTAGGAATCAATGATTCAATAACAATTCATTCTTATACAATACAATAAGCTTTGAGAATAGGAGTGCATTGAAGATTTCTGGGGTTTTCAATATGTAAGCCCTTGTATATTTTCTTGTCTTTTTATTTTCCGTAATTAAGTTCTCCCAAATATAGTTTTATCGTTTGAGTTAATTGTTCATAGTTAGATGATGTAGATCTAGGCTATGACGTTAGGGAGGTGGCGATGCCTTGTCTATGAGGATCACATACCCTACGTCCTCTACCTAGAGTCTATGTATGAATCTATGTTGTTTAATTACCATGCATCTATGTTAATTTATATAATTGCTTGACGAATTGCTATTTAATCCGTATTGTATGAGAAATGCTGAGAAGAGACGTTCAGGGATGTAATCTGGGGGAAAAAGACCATTCAGTCGACCGAGCCAACCTGTTCGGTCGACCGAGCCCTGTTTTCATCCGTTAAATAGCCACGTCTTTATGGTTAGGTTAACTTAATAGAATTTATTATCTCGCAGGTATGGCTATGGCTACGTTACTCGCTTAGTTTAATTAAAACGTGTAAAAAGGAAATACCAATATAAAACTCTTAGGTAGGCTTATGAATTGCTCTTCACGGACGTTCAGCGTTATCTATGTAGGTTTATATTCGGGAATTGCATGCACCTGCTTATACGTACGTCGTAGATTAGCATGAAACTATAACTTGGTAATTGCTAGTTGGACGAGAGCTTGAGTAATCGCTTAGGAAGTACGCCTAACCATAGGAATGTTGCCTAGACGAGGTGTACGATTAATATCGGCATCCTTATTGTCGTAAGCGTGCAAGTTATATGAGATGGATACCCAAAAAGTGAAGTCACGTAATGTAGCACAGTGATCTAGCAACCTAACCGGTGCTAAGTCAAGTTTAAGAGGATTACTCCCGTAGCCAATTCAAAAGATATACAAACGGATTGATAGTTAATAAGCCTTGTTTGTTATATAGATTGTGTAGGTCCAAACGATAAAGACTATAATTGGGAGGTTAATTACGTTATTTGTGTTGTGTCGCGTCTAGTCCTTTACCTTTTCTTGTCCTATGTTGGTCGTAGACTGCCTTTATGTCCTTGACATGTATGATTAATTGTTTATATATGAAATGACCCACAATTGGTTCCCTGTGGGATCGACCTTGATTCACTATAGCTATACTACAATGGGCCTAGTCCTCTTGCTAGTATTGGTTTATGGTGGTCAAGTATTTTATTACTTGATCTACGTCATCACTATCATGCTCATCAGCAGGGTCAGCAACAACTTGCTCTTCCCCCTGACTTCTTGCAGAACTTGCAGGGTCTTGTACCAATGTTTCAATCACCACAGCAGGTGCAGACTCAATAGTCTGCTGTGGTTCTTCAACAAGTTGCTTAACAACAACTTGTACAGCTTGAGTAGGCTCAGCAGCCTTTACAGGGGAGGATTCAACAACTTCTACAACAGGCTCAGGTTCAGTAGTCTGCTGTGATTCTCCAGTAGGCTGCTCAACAACAACCCCTACTATCTCAGTAGGCTTAATAGTTGTTAGGGCCTCAGCTTCAATAGCCTCTTCTTCCTCTTCTTCCCTCTGAGCCTCCAGAATCCTCAACTGTTTCCCTTTGCCATGTTTCTTTTTCTTGGAAATTTCCTTCATTCTCTTAGAAAGTTGCTCTGATTCAATTTCAGCAGCTTTCCTCTTTCTGCTATCTTCCTTCTATTGCTCTCTTTAGATTTCAGCAGTAGACTTCTTCTTTGCAACTACAGCAGGGTCAGTAACCTCAATTTCAGCTGGATCCTCAGCAGACTCAGCAGTCTCTGTTGTTTGCTTCCTTGTCTTTCTTGGCTTTAACATTTCAGTTATCTTTCTTGTGTCAGCAGCCTTTCCCTTCTCAACAGTCTTCTTAGGTGCAGCAGGTTTAACAGTTTGCTTGACCTGCTCACCACCAGCATTATTATCTCCACCATCTTGATCACTTTGTGTAGCCTCGGCATCCACATCTTCATCATCATCCAAACCAGGGATGAGATTGTCAATCTCTTTCTTGTATCTGGATTTATTTAACTTTTCTGGTGCAATATCAGCAATTCCCAAATGATTCAGCAGGGCCTGAACCAACAATCCCAAAGGTACCTTGGATTTCCTTGTCCCCTTCTTTCTTCTGGTATTACTTTTTTCATGTAGTGGACAAAGAATCCAGCCCAATCAAACTTCATGCTTCTGCATATGATCATCAACAGTTCTATTTTGGGTCCTGATAAGGTATCCAGGCTTCCACTGAGTCCTAAGATGTTCTTTGCAATAATCTTGCTCAGCAGGTTGTACTCCATCCCTATATACTTCACATTGATGCCCAGTGTTGATTTGATGGCTTCATTAGTCTTGATTCTGTCAACAAAATCCAGCTTTGACAGTCCCATTTCCTAAGGATTGGTTGGAGCATCGATTACTGGTGCAAAAACAAAAACTTCCCTCAGCAGGTTTGTGGAAACTTCAATCTTCTGACTATTCACCGTTGTGGTAAATTCCTCTCTATTGTCTCTAATCACAATGTTTCTCCAGATACTAACAACATTTGTATATGATATCTTTTCCAATCTTATATTGAGCACATTTTCCAAACCTTCATATCTTCTGATTCTACGACCAATATTGATAGCTAATTCTGTTTTATTAGCATCAACAACAAAACCTCACACACTTTGACTTGTTCCGATGTGAACATCATCCTTATCCTCCGTTGTTTAAGAAAAAGATGAAGAAGATAGTTTGCAAATCTGTGTTCACACGGTGTATATGCAGAGAAAATCAATCTGAGTGTTTGAAAGTAACTTCTATGTATAGGTCTGTATATATAACAGAGAGTAGTGGTTGGAAACTGTCAGATCATGTACTGTAGCATTAACCACGATTAATTTTGAATAAATGAGATCATGACACGTGGTCCATAACTTATCCATAAAGATTTGTTACCTGTCGATCATGTAACCGCAGTTATAAAGATAGAATAAATATCCCGCTATTTTGCTTTTTGACTTTGGTAAATTTGACTGTAACGTTTCCTTCAGTAGCCTTGTCATCAGTTGAGTTGGTTCAACAGCCTACTGATAAATATGCCTCAGTAGCTTGTTGATAGAGTTACTCTGCTGATCTTCAATTTTCCTTGTTTTGTCCAACTGATAATACAAGATGAAGTTTAATACCGATGACTGATCTGTCAAGCGAGCTCACCCAACATGACAAAGACCAATTCCCTTGGCAACTTTATTTTCTCAATTGTCCAAACAAAAGTACATGAAATTGTTGATACCAATGACTAGTCTGCTAAGTGAGCTCATCCAACATAGCAAAGACTAATCCCCTTGGTGAATTCCAGTACATTGCTGATCATAGATGTATCAGTCAACTTTTATAATTCCATGTTCTGTCCTTAACTTAGCAAATCTTTCACTGTCCAAGGGTTTTGTGAAAATATCAGCAAGTTGATCTTCAGTAGGGATATACTGAACCACCACATCTTTCTTTCCAACATGATCTCTTATAAAGTGAGTCTTACATCAATGTGCTTGGTTCTTGAGTGCAGAACAAGATTTTTTGTGATTGCTATTGCACTTGTGTTGTCACACATTATAGGAATTTCTCTTTCCTCAATTCCATAATCCCTTAACTGTTGTCTTAACCAAAGTATTTTTGCACATCAACTTCCAACAGCAATATTTTCAGCTTCAGTAGTGGATGTTGAGATAGAATTTTGTTTCTTTCTAAACCAGTCTATTTCCCATTAACTGACAGGTTCCTGTGGTGCTTTTTCTATCAATCTTGCATCCAGCATTATCAGAATCTGAGTAGGATATAACTTTTAAGGTTCCATCTTTTGAATACCAAATCCCTACATCCAAAGTCTCTTTTAGATACTTGAGAATTCTTTTGACTGCAGCTAGATGACTTTCCTTAGGTTTAGATTGAAATCTTGCACAAACACCTACGGCAAAGGATATATCCGGTCCGTCGGCAAGAAGTACAAGAGATCGCCGATCATCCTTCTGTATAAAGTCTGATCAACATCTTTGCCATATTTGTCTTCATCCAATATAATGTTTGTACTCATAGGAGTTGATACTTTGGTGCTATTTTCCATACCAAACTTCTTCAACAACTACTTGGGGTACTTGGTTTGATGAATGAAGATTCCATTTTTCATTTGTTTGACTTACAAACCCAAAAAGTAGTTCATTTCTCCTATCATACTCATTTGGAATGTACTTTTCATCAGATTTGCAAACTTTTCACAAAGTAAATCATTTTCAGAACCAAATATTATGTCATCAACATAAATCTGTACCAACAGGCTGCTGTCTCCTTCACTGATTCTGAAAAGAGTCTTGTCAATGGTACCTTTGGTAAAACCACTGTCCACCAAGAATTGAGATAAGGTTTCATACCATGCTCTTGGTGCTTGTTTCAAACCATAAAGTCCTTTATTAAGTCTGTACACTTTATCTTCTTGATCTTTAACTTCAAAACCAGGAGGTTGCTGAACATTGACCTCATCTTCTAGAATGCCATTAAAAAATGCACTCTTGACATCTATCTAATATACTTTGTAGTTTTTATATGCAGCATATGCCAAGAATAATCTTATAGCTTCCAATCTTGCAACAGGTGCATATGTCTCATCAAAATCTATTCCTTCTGCTTGAGTATAGCCTTTTGCAACTAGTCTGGCCTTATTTCTTATAATGGTACCAGATTCATCCAATTTTTTTTCTGTATACCCATTTTGTTCCAATAATGTTTGCATGATTAGGCCTTTCCACTAGTGTCCAAACTTGATTTCTTTCAAATTCATTCAATTCTTCTTGCATAGAAATTATCCAATCTGGATCTGATATTGCTGCTTCAACAACTTTAGGTTCCATTTAAGATAGAAAAAAAGTAAACATTGCTTCTAATTGTCTTCAAGTCCTCAAACCTTCCTGTATGTGGCCAATAACTTGCTCAGCAGGGTGATCCCTTAACCATTGTGGATTCTGGTTAGATTGATTCTCAGGAACATCATCTTCAGTAGGGTCTGCTGTTGCTTCTTCAACAGGGGGCTCAGCAGATCCTTCAACTGCTTCAGTTGTTGCATCAGTAGTGTTACCAGCAGAGGGTTCAGCAGGGGCAGAGTCAGAAACCTTTAAGTCATTAAATCTTTCCAAAACTTCAACACATTCTTGATCAGTGACTTGTTGATTCTCAGCAGGTTCTGAAGCTTCATCTTCCATTCTAGTGAACTTAGGTTCATCAAACACAACATGTAATGTTTCTTCATGTTTCAGTGTCCTTTTATTCGGTACCCTGAATGCTTTGCTGACAGAAGAGTATCCCAAGAAGATTCCTTCATCAGATTTTGGTTGGAAGGTCTTCAATTGTTCCTTATGATTTAGAATAAAACATTTGCTTTCAAATGGATGAAAGTAAGATATATTAGGTTTTCTTCCATTCCAAATCTCATAAGGTGTCTTCAGCAGCTTCTTGTTCACTGAGGTTCTATTTTGTGTATAGCATGCTGTATTGACAAATTTTCACCAATATCTTTCAGGTAATAATGCTTCACAAATCATAGTTCTGCCTGCTTCTTTCAAAGTCATGTTTCTTCTCTCAACAACCCCATTTTTCTGAGGTGTACCAGCAGCAAGTTGATGTAATACACCATTTTGCTCATAATATTCTCTTATGACTTTGTTGAGAAATTCAGTACTCTTATCTGATCTGATCTTCACTACTGTCAAATTTTTCTCATTTTGCAATCTCTTCAAAAGTTCAGGCATCTTTTGAAGTGTTTCACTTTTCTTGTTCATTAATACTATCCACGTGTATCTTGAATAATCATCCACAACCACTAAAGTGTACTTCTTTCCTGTTACACTTGTTGGTGTTACTGGCCCAAAAAGATCCATGTGCATCAGCTCCAAAACTCTTTTTGTTGATTGTTTAGTTTTGATTTGAAGCTTGATTTTGTCTGTTTACCTTGCTGACAGGCATCACATATAGCATCCTTCTTGAATGTGATCTCAGGTAGACCAATCACCAGTTTCTTCTTCACCAACTGATTGATATCATCAAAGTTTAGATGATTCAACTTCTTATGCCACAGCCAATTAAGTTCTGACTTGGTATGCACAATCAGGCAGGTTTCTAGAACAACAGTAGACCAATCCACAACATACATGTTTTGTTGTCTTTTTCCAGCCAACACAACTTGATCACCTCTTTCACTGATGACAATACAGTTGTTTTTGTCAAAAGTGACATTGTAACCCATGTCACAAACTGTCCAGTCCTCAGTAGGTTGTAGTCCAGTCCTTCCACAAAATGCAACATTCCTGATTGTTAATCCATTTCTCACAAGGGTGCCATATCCTCTTGTGTATCCTGGTGTGTTCTTGTTGCCAAAATTCACTCTTGGACCATCCTTTGCCACATAATTTGACTAACAGTGCTTATTCTTTGTCTCTGGAACATCCACTGTCAAAGTACCAGACACCCTACAAAACAAAGTTAATGCATTTTAGGTACCCAAAACTGTTTGGGTCTATAGTGGTCAGTGGCAAGCATGACCCTTGGCAAATTTTCATAAGGTCTTGTTTGAAAGGTATCATACTTTGGTTCATACATGTATTCTACACACCCATAAGGTCTAACAATTGGTTGTGTAGGATTCACATATGCTTTCTGGCCTTTTGGAATATAATGCTGTTTAAAGTGATTTATGCTGTTAGAAGCACAAGCATAACCATAGGTGTGCTGTCTGTTAGGAACAACCCTGTAACATGGAGTCTGCTGAGGTCTTGTATAAGTCCTCTACTGATTCCATTGCTTAGGTTTTACCCTAACAGCATGGTTATACCTGTTGTTTCAAGCAGTAGGTGCAGGAATATTCCAATCCTCATCAGTAGGGAACAATCTACCTTTCCCCCTGAGATAAGTATCCCTTGAATGATTGACATTTTTAAGTTTAGGATTCTTATCCTTGGAATATTTCTGATTTTTGCCTCTTTGTGGTCCAGCAGACTTGGTAGCAGGTCTGTTTTCAGTAGGTCTAGAAGGTACAACAGCCTTATTTTTGGATTTATTCCTTTTGTTAGGTGTTGTTGACATTTTTGACTTCTGATTTTGCTTCCTTGAAGCTTTCTTAGTAGGCTTCACTGCCTCAACAACCCTTTTTGGAGTTGGATCTTGTGCAGGTACAAACTTAGGACCAATTCTAGCACTAGGTTCAGTAACCTTACTGGATCCACTCTTATTAGATTTTTGAGTTCCAAATCCAAGCCCTGTTCTATCACCATAAGGCTTTTCAGATTTGAATGCAGTGGAGGAACAAGTTTGTGTTGGAAAGGTGTCCTAAACCCAATCGGGTTGGACCGGATCCGACCGGGTCGGGTCATTTACAGTCTGTTTAGTTCATGTAATAACTTTATTATGATTAATAAAAGCACTTATGTTATTATATATTGTTTGCCTTCATATTATTTGTGGTATATATATATATATATATATATATATAGTAACGTCCCTAGTATCAATCTATGATAGAGAAACCATGATAGTGATTATGGTTGATGAGATCTCTAATCACTATAACAAGGTTGGTACTTAAATGTCTCTAGTCTTATATATTATCAAATGGGACATTGATAGTATAATCAGACTAGCACGTATTGGATGTCTTGTATCTTTTAGAAGATAGGGATACATCTTGTGTATCGAAGTGTAGGGACACTTGGACTGTACGTGGACGTGTATTAGAGAATGCGTATGTTAGACTGACCCACTTACATTAAGTGTCATACTATGTGGCGGTTGTGTAATTATCCTTTTGACCGGAGTCTTCATGGCATCACGGTGTGGATTGTCATGCTTTGACACTATTGAGATTTCTCCTAACCACGGGGCGATCATGCAGTAGTGATTGGGTATGATATTGAAGCATACGGAGTATACATGATTGGTCATCCGGGAATCGCGTATCCTATAATTGGGATCGAATATCCGAAATGGTCTTCTTATAAGGAATGTCTAGCTCTCAAGAATCTTTGCAAAGTGGGAGTAAATGTGTTATTCTGAGAGAGCATGATATCCAGATTATAAGATACGATCATTAATGTATTGACACTCGAGATACGATCGTATGGATATTATTACAGCGATAGGATTGTAAGTTACACGGTAACTGCTTCACATGAAAGGTAGTAGTCATTGCTATAGACTCTTCCGATGATTGGGGGTCACGGTGTGTTGCTAGACGCTATCCCGTGATCGTTAGGCATGAAAGGTATTTTAGTATTTTGCACTTTGTGTCTACGGCCAACATATTCGGAAGCCTGTCGGGTCACACACATATGAACATCGAGTCGGATTAAAATGCGGTTATAGTTGATAACCAAATAAGGAAAGTTTATCTCTAGACTATAAAGGTTATAGTGGTAAATTAATATGATGGTATTTATTTATTATGAATAAATAAAATACAAGATATTAATTATATATAAATTATGTTAATTAAAGAATATTCCGGGAGTCAATCTTTTGGGATATGGGGCGCCACTTTTGATGTGTATAAGATACACTTGGATTGTGCACTTTAATTAATAAGATTGCCATAATATTAATATAAGATATTAATTGATTTTGGAAAAATAGATTTATGGTAATAAGATAATTATAATCAATATAAGATATTGGCAAAATAAATTATAATTAAAGAGATAAATCAATCTAGAAGATTTTCTTTATTTTATTGGAAAAAGGTTTTCTTCTCCTACACACTATTGGGGCGCCACTTATCACTATAAATAAGAGGTGGGTGTCAAGCTCTTTTGTACAACACAATTGCAAGAGCTCATAGTTCTTGTGTAAAATAGAGAGCTATCCATAGTGAGTTTGTGAGGGAAGAAAAGGTCCGGTCTAGCAGCCGGAGTTTTTCCGGTAGCAATCCAAGGAGGATTCCGGCAAGGGGTTCGTGTGGATTAGCGATAGAGTCCGGATGCGTGGACGGCTTGCGCATTGAACTACTCTCCATTGGCGGTCAAAGAGACGATCTTATAGATCATCTGAGGTATAACCGTCAAACTACTTAACGTGTTTATTGCATTAAACGAAGAACGATATAGAAAAAGGAAATCAAATTTTAAATTCCGCTGCGTTAAACTAGTGATTTCCTCACAGTGGTATCGGAGCCAGACTTCGAGCTTAAGCAATGAGCATAAATTAATTGCGTAGTATTTAATCGATAGATGCATGATTTAAATCACGAAACGTTAAAACAAAACAAGAAATTAGGGTTCATGGGGGTCGGCCGACTGGCGGCGCCCCCTTCCTCAGCGGCGGCGGAGGCGGCGGTGGCCCTAGGGCTGCCGTCCGTCGACTGTCTTCTTCCGATGGGGAGATCCACCCTTTTCGTTTTGTGATATTTATTGTACATAGATATCTCGTTTGTTTAGTTGTGTCGTATGGCCAACCAATGGTTCAAATAGTTTGGACCATTGGAAAACCATATGGCACATTGGCCTTTCCAAATTTTGATTTGGAATAGGCCTAGGCCCTTTTCAAATATTTGATTTGTAAAAGTCCTAGGCCTATGCCACTTCCAAAATTTTGATTTTGGAAAGTGGCTAGGCCTAAACCAAAATTATTTGGCCTTTTCAAATATTTGATTTGGAATAGGCCTAGGCCCTTTCCAAATATTTGATTTGTAAAGGCCTAGCCTGGCCACTTCCAAAATTTTGATTTTGGAAAGTGGCCAGGCCTAGACTAAAATAATTTGGCCTTTCCAAATATTTGATTTGGAATAGGCCTAGGCCCTTTTCAAATATTTGATTTGTAAAAGGCCTAGACCTAGGCCACTTCCAAAATTTTGATTTTGGAAAGTGGCCAGGCCTAAGCTAAATTTAGTTTTGGAAAGGAAACAAATAGGAGACTTTATAATTTTAATTTTATTTTGAATAGTTCAAATTTAATTGAAATTAAAATCGATTTAAAATTAAATGTTAATTTTAATTTTCGATTAAGTCATATAATTATTTAAAAGTTATTTAATTATTTGACATGATAAAATAAAGACGCATGAGTAGTTAAAATTAGAATTTAATCTTTTTCATAAGATAAAATTGTATTGATTAGATGTGTAGATATAATGTGATTATATGGACCCCGATTGATCATGGGCTCGACCAATAGGATATATGGGAATGTTTTCTTTATGTTGGTTTTTGAAAAATTGTCCTAGGCCGTTATGAAGAACGTGACCTAGTTTACTTTTTGCACTTATCCCATTCCCGTTAGCTCCCCCCCATGTACGGCGGGTGTAATTATTAGATAAATTATTATGTAACAAGAATGGAGCAAGAAGTTGAAGACCAAAGAGAGATAAATAACCCATTGGCGTACAACAATAAAGATCCTATTGGCGGTTGCGTATACCCTTAGTTTGTGACCCGCGGTTTCGTCGCTTGTATTCGAAACCGCACCTAGAAAAGTCCATGATCATACCGGTTATTTTATGCGCGGAATGTTGTGTATGTTTTACTTTATATGATATCATAGTAATATGCACATAGTAGATGAGACCATAATTAAACCAAAATTAATTAAGTGAATTAATTTAAAATTATTCCCACGCCAAAAATCGATCCAAAATTGTCTCCCAATATTATAATGACGGTGAAGAGCCCTTGTTCGGATCCAACTGATCGGCCCTCGTCGGGAGTTGACCTACCATGGGTATATCGTTATTATTGGGATATGATCGTCATGAGATCTCATGAATATTGGGTTACAACTCGACTAGAATCTTGCGGTGATTGGCCCTCGTCAGGACCGTCTGATTTTAGAGACAAGGGGTTGACTATCACATAGAGATGTGAAGCATCAAAGAGTTGACTAGTCAGCCACTGGGAGTCGCATGCGATGCGACTGGTAAGAGTACCTACATGTCGAAATTATCTCGGTTGATCGGCCCTCGTCGGGAATCGAGGTAACTAGATGGGATCCCAGCCACTAAAGAATTAATTAAATTCTTGAAAGCCAATAGGGAATAGTTGGCTAGTGGGAGTAACACCTTATAAAAATTTTAAGAGCAAATTTAGGGTTTTATACATGAGCTTTTACTTATTCTATCTTTATTTATTGTTATAGAAAATGTCAAACAAATTGAACCTTCGTTTTATCATCGAAAACAAGCTTGACGAAACTAATTTTCTCGATTGGGAAAGGAACCTCAAAATCGTTTTGAGGCACGAGAAGATTGGCTATGTCTTGGATGAGGCCCTACCGGAAAAGCCCGCTGAGGGCTCGGCTGTAGAAGTTGTCGAGAAGTACAACAAGCACTATTCTGACAGTACCGATGCTACATGTATCATGCTTGCTTCTATGACACCTGAACTGCAAAAACAGCATGAGTCTATGGACGCCTACTCTATCATGGTCCACCTAAAGGAACTCTATGCTTCTTAGTCTCGCACTGAGAGGTACGAGGTCTCGAAGGCCCTGTTTAGTTGTAAGATGGCATCTGGGACTACTGTGGGGTCACACGTGCTTAAAATGATCGGGTATATAGAGAGGCTTGGGAAGCTGGGTATTGACTTGATTCTGCAATCTATACCTGATTCATTCTCGCAGTTCGTGATGAACTATCACATGAACAAGATAGATTGCTCCCTTGCGGAGTTATTGAACATGTTGAAGACTGCTGAGGGCACTGTGGGGAAGGGAAAGTAAGTGTTGCTGGTCATTTCAAGCAAGGGCAAGGAAAAAGCCCAGAAAAGTCCAAGAAGGCGAAGGCTGCACCTAAGACAACGCCTAAGATAGCGAAAGACAAATCCAAGGATGCTTGCTTCCATTGCGGTGAGACCGGACATTGGAGGAGAAACTGCAAGGGCTTCTTGAGTACCAAGAAGAAGCATTCTGATGCTTCGACTTCAGGTATATTTATGATTGAGATCAACATTACTTCTTCTAAGTCTAACCACTGGGTATTAGATACTGGTTGTGGTTCTCATATTTGTACGAATATGCAGCACTAAGAAGAGCTAGAGATCTGAAGAAAGGAGTGGTGGACCTACGCGTTGGAAATGGAGCAAGTGTTGCTGCACTAGCCGTAGGAGTTTATTTTCTTTCGTTGCCCAGTGGGCTAGTACTTGAACTTAGTAACTGTTATTTTGTTCCTGCTCTTACGAAGAGCATTATTTCCATTTCCACATTAGATGTTGATGGTTTTTCATTTACGTTTGAGAATAAATGTTGTTCTTTTTCACGTGATGGAATCTTTTATGGTACTGACATACTTAGAAATGGTCTCTACATAATAGATATGAATGTTGACGTACTTAATATAAATAACAAGAAAGCCAAAACAAATGACTTGAATGAATCCTACTTATGGAATTGTAGACTTGGCCATATAAATAAGAATCACATATCCAAACTCCATAAAGATGGAATGTTGGATCATTTCGATTACGAATCGTTTGATACATGCGAAGCTTGTTTCCTTGGCAAGATGACAAAGTCACCTTTTAGTGGCAAAGGGATAAGATCCAATGAATTGCTCGAGCTCATACATACTGATGTATGTGGCCCAATGTCAATTCAAGCCAAATGAGGATACTCTTATTTTATCACTTTCACTGATGACCATTCTCGTTATGGATATATATACTTAATGAAGTAAAAGTCTGAAGCCTTTGAAAAGTTCAAGGAATTCAGAAGTGAAGTGGAGAAACAACTAGGTAAAGAAATCAAAACGCTTCGATCTGATCGAGGCGGAGAATACCTAGATGGAGAGTTTCAAGGTTATTTAAAGGAGAATGAGATTCTACCTGAATGGACCCCTCCAGGGACGCCTCAAATGAATGGCATATCTGAGAGGATGAACCGTACTTTGTTAGACATGGTACGATCCATGATGAGCTATGCAGTTCTTCCAAATTCATTTTGGAAGTATGCTCTAGAAACCGCATCCTATACACTGAACCGAGTTCCATCAAAGATGGTTGAATCCACACCATACGAGGTATGGCATAAGAGAAAACCGAGTCTAGCCTATCTTAAACCTTGGGGTTGTCCGACTTACGTGAAGAGGATGATGCCCGACAAATTAGAAGCTAGATCTGACAAATGTCTATTTGTGGGTTATCCTAGAGAAACTAGAGGATACCAATTTTACCATCCTGAAGAACAAAAGGTGTTTGTTGCCAGGAATGGCCACTTTCTGGAGAAGGAGTTTATTCTGGATAGGGTCAGTGGGAGTAAAATTGATCTTGAAGAAATTTGAGAACCGCTTACGGATAACAATCAGTTGATGGAAGTACAGGACTTGCCACATACAGATGCGACACCATCCTCTACCGTGGACACACTAGCACCTCGAAGATCCACCAGGGAACGCCGTGAACCTGAAAGGTATACTGGCATGTATCTCATGGAAGATGAGGACCCTAGAACTTATGAGGAAGTGCTATTAAGGCATGTCAAAGAGAAATGGCTGGAAGCCATGAATTTTGAAATGGAATCCATGAAAGACAACCAAGTTTGGAACTTAGTTGATCCACCAGAGGGAATAGTTCCAATAGGGTGTAAATGGGTCTTTAAGAGAAAGACCGACATGGACGGTAACGTGACTACCTACAAGGCTAGGTTAGTGGCAAAAGTTTATAAGCAAAGACAAGGAGTTGACTATGACGAAACCTTTTCGCCTGTTGCCATGTTAAAATCCATTAGAATTTTGCTCGCTATTGCAGCATACCATGATTACGAAATCTGGCAGATGGATGTGAAAACAGCTTTCCTTAACGGGAACCTGTCTAAGGAAGTGTATATGACACAGCCTGAGGGATTCACAACCAATGACGCTGGGATGGTATGTAAACTGCAAAGATCCATTTATGGATTAAAGCAAGCTTCTCGGAGTTGGAATCTTCGCTTTGATGAGATAATCAAACAGTTTGATTTCATCAAGAACGAAGATGAGCCATGTGTTTACAAGAAGGTTAGTGGGAGTGCCATTGTGTTCTTAGTGCTTTATGTAGATGACATATTGCTCATAGGGAATGATGTGCCTATGTTACAATCAGTCAAAGCTTGGTTATCCAAGAACTTCTCAATGAAGGACTTGGGTGATGCAGCCTCTATTCTAGGAATAAAGATCTATAGAGATAGATCTAAAAGGTTGCTTGGTCTGTCGCAATCCACCTATATAGACAAGATGCTGAAGAGATTCAGCATGGGGCAGTCCAAGAAAGGATTGCTTCCCATGTCACATGGGGTCTACCTGTCGAAGGGAATGAGTCCTAAGACAGAGGAAGAAAGGGCACAAATGAGTAAAGTCCCTTATGCTTTGTCAATCGGGTCTATCATGTATGCCATGTTATGCACAAGACCGATGTCTCGTACCCTCTTAGTATGACTAGTAGGTACCAGTCCAATCCAGGTGATGGTCACTGGATTGCTGTCAAGAATATCCTCAAGTACTTGAGACGTACTAGGGATATGTTCTTGGTTTTTGGGAATGATGATTTAGTATTCCGAGGTTACACAGATGCCAGTTTCCAAACTGACAAGGATGACTTTAAGTCACAATCTGGATTTGTTTTCACGCTTAACGGCGGAGCGGTGAGCTGGAAGAGTTCCAAGCAGGAGACTACTCGGACTCTACAACGGAAGCCGAATACATAGCAGCCTCGGAGGTGGTGAAGGAAGCAGTTTGGATGAAGAAGTTCATTACTGAACTTGGTGTGGTTCCCTCCATCAAGGTCCAAAGGCTCTATACCGTGATAATAATGGAGCGATACCTCGCCTAAGGAACCAAGGTCTCATCAGAAATCCAAACATGTGCTACAGTGCTATCACTTGATAAGAGAAATAGTAGATAGAGGAGATGTAAAGATAGAGAAAGTCCACACGGATGAAAACATAGCTGATCCGTTAACCAAGGCATTGTCTCAAGCTAAGCATGAGAAACATGTTCACTTGCACGGGCTTAGGCATATGGGTGATTGGCTTTAGGCCAAGTGGGAGATTGTTGGAAAGGTGTCCTAAACCCAATCGGGTTGGACCGGATCCGACCAGGTCGGGTCATTTACAAATACCGTTTAGTTCATGTAATAACTTTATTATGATTAATAAAAGCACTTATGTTATTATATATTGTTTGTCTTCATATTATTTGTTGTATATATGTATATATATAGTAACGTCCCTAGTATCAATCTGTGATAGAGAAACCATGATAGTGATTATGGTTGATGAGATCTCTAATCACTATAACAAGGTTGATACTTATATATTATCAAATGGGACATTGATAGTATAATCAGACTAGCACGTATTGGATGTCTTCTATCTTTTAGAAGATAGGGATAGATCTCGTCTATCGGAGTGTAGGGACACTTGGACTGTACGTGGACGTGTATTAGAGAATACGTACGTTAGACTGACCCACTTACATTAAGTGTCACACTATGTGGCGGTTGTGTAATTATCCTTTTGACCGGAGTCTTCATGGCATCACGGTGTGGATTTTCATGCTTTGAAACTATTGAGATTTCTCCTAACCACGGGGCGATCATGCGGTAGTGATTGGGTATGATATTGAAGCATGCGGAGTATATATGATTGCTCATCCGGGAATCGCGTATCCTATGATTGGGATCGAATATCCGAAATGGCCTTCTTATAAGGAATGTCTAGCTCTCGAGAATCTTTGCAAAGTGGGAGTAAATGTGTTATTTCGAGAGAGCATGATATCCAGATTATAAGATACGATCGTTAATGTATTGACACTCGAGATACGATCTTATGGATATTATTACAGCGATAGGATTGTAAGTTACACGGTAACTGCTTCACATGAAAGGTAGTAGTCATTGCTTTTGACTCTTCCGATGATTGGGGGTCACGGTGTGTTGCTAGATGCTATCCCGTGATCGTTAGGCATGAAGGTTATTTTAGTAATTTGCACTTTGTGTCTACGGCCAACATATTCGGAAGTCTATCGGGTCACACACATATGAACATCGAGTCGGATTAAAATGCGGTTATAGTTGATAACCAAATAAGGAAAGTTTATCTCTAGACTATAAAGGTTATAGTGGTAAATTAATATGGTGGTATTTATTTATTATGAATAAATAAAATACAAAATATTAATTATATATAAATTATGTTAATTAAAGAATATTCCGGAAGTCAATCTTTTGGGATATGGGGCGCCACTTTTGATGTGCACTTTAATTAATAAGATTGCCATAATATTAATATAAGATATTAATTGATTTTGGAAAAATAGATTTATGGTAATAAAATAATTATAATCAATATAAGATATTGTCAAAATAAATTATAATTAAAGAGATAAATCAATCTAGAAGATTT
This sequence comes from Gentiana straminea, assembly GCA_036785695.1. Taxonomy (NCBI): domain Eukaryota; kingdom Viridiplantae; phylum Streptophyta; class Magnoliopsida; order Gentianales; family Gentianaceae; genus Gentiana; species Gentiana straminea. The sequence continues at coordinate 1,911,553 of JAVUPR010000224.1, read as the reverse complement.
TCTTTATTTTATTGGAAAAAGGTTTTCTTCTCCTACACACTATTGAGGCGCCACTTATCACTATAAATAAGAGGTGGGTGTCAAGCTCTATTGTACAACACAATTGCAAGAGCTCATAGTTCTTGTGTAAAATAGAGAGCTATCCATAGTGAGTTTGTGAGGGAAGAAAATGTCCGGTCTAGCAGCCGGAGTTTTTCCGGTAGCAATCCAAGGAGGATTCCGGCAAGGGGTTCGTGTGGATTACCGATAGAGGCCGGACACGTGGACGGCTTGCGCATTGAACTACTCTCTGTTGGCGGTCAAAGCGACGATCTTATAGATCATCTGAGGTATAACCGTCAAACTACTTAACGTGTTTATTGCATTAAATGAAGAACGATCTAGAAAAAGGAAATCAAATTTTAAATTCCAGTGCGTTAAACTAGTGATTTCCTCACAGTTTGTTCAGCAGATTCAACAGCTCCTGAATGTTCAGCAGGCTTATGCTGATTCTGTCCAACCTCTTTTTCCTTACTCTTGAGAATTCTTAATTCTGTTTGTAGAGCTTCTTTTTCAACCTTCGCAATCTCATAACCAGATTGTATTATCCTCAGTTGATTAAGGATGGCAACCAAAGTTTCTTCATTGTCTGAATTTTTAGGATATGAACCACAAATTGATTCACAATCACTTCCAGCAGGAGTGTTTATAGATACAGAATTGTATACCTCCTCTGTTTCATCCATATTTTCCATTAAAGTATAATCATCCATATCAGCAACAAGTGCAGTATCATCAGATTTATTTCCCTTTTCTGATTCTACTTCATATCCTGATTCATCTTCAGCAACCATAGCTTTCTTGCCAGATCTTCTTTGTTGACTCTTGCTCTTCAGTAGGTCTGGACAATCTGGTCTGAAATGTCCAGGCTTCTTGCAGTTGAAGCAAATATAACCGTTGCACTTCCTTTACGTTACGAGGTGTAGGCATGTTCTTGAGAGCTTCAATCTTATCTGGGTTAGCTCGAATCCAATCTCTTGATATCATATAACCCAGAAATTTCCCAGATCGAACTCCAAAAGTGCATTTCTTCGGATTGAGCTTCATGTTCGCAGCTCGCAACACCTCGAAAACCTCTCTGACATCGACAAGAAATTGTCCTATGGACTTGCTCTTGATCAATAAATCGTCGACATAAACTTCCATATTTCGACCTATCAGTCCCTTGAAGATTTTATTGACTGCCCTCTGATAGGTGGCTCCTGCATTCTTTAAGCCAAACGGCATTGTTACAAAACAAAACGTACCAAACTCTATTATGAAAGCGGTTTTCTCCGAGTCTTGGGGGTCCATGAAGATCTGGTAATATCCCCTATATGCATCGAGAAACCCGAATACTTCGAAGCCCAGTGTCGAGTCGACTAACTGATCAATCTTTGGGAGCGGATACGAATCCTTTGGGCATGCCTTGTTGAGATCTGTGAAATCCACGCACATCCGCCAGCTTTCATCTGGCTTCTTAACCAACACTCGGATTGGCTAACCAATGCGGATAGAATACCTCTTTCACGATCCCAAAACTCACAACTTGTCGACTTCCTTCCTTACGCTTCCTTCCTCTCGGGAGCGAGGTTTCTCTTCTTTTGCCGTATCGGCTTCTTTTTGGGTCGACATTGAGTCGATGCACTTTGCTATATCCGCCGATAGGCTGGCATGTCGTCTCGCTTTCCATGTGAACACATCTCGATACTCGACCAGGAGGTCGACCAAGGCTTTCATGTCGGGGTGTGACAACCACTTCCCGATCTGGACCTCTTGGCCCTCCTCTTCTTCCCATACACAGACCTCCTCTGTCGGATCGACAGAGACCCAGCTTCGGTCATCCCCTTCTTCTTGTATTAAATCCTCAACTAGCACTTGTCCAACTCCTTTCCATTTAGTTGTGACCAAACTACAATTCCTGGCTACCTCGATGTCTCCTTTTACTTCATGGGTACCATACCAGGTGGGGAATTTCATGCTGTTGTGAAATGTCAAGATGTTGGCTCTGAGATCGTATAAAGCTGGTCGGCCTAATATCGCGTTGTACCCTGATAGGGCCTTAACTACGACATAGGTCATCTTCATTGTCCGGCCTTTTTCTCCGTCCCCAACTGTAGTCAATAAACTGATTGAACCGACAGGGTGGATGGCTTGCCCTATGAATCCAAATAGAGGGGTGGATAATGGCACAATGTCTTCATCCTTCAACCTCATAGCTTTGAAGGCTAAGTAGTAAAGGATGTTGACGGCACTTCCACTGTCGACGCAGACTCTCTTTACCCGACCTCGGCTTATTACCTCCTCTATTACTAATCCTTCACTATGGCTGTGCGAACTCGGAATATCGTCTTTGGGTCCATAACCCACCTCCGTTGTGAACCTGAGCCTCTTCGGTTCCTTCGATCTGTCAGAAGACTGTCGACTGGATCGAGGTCGATCTGACTCGCGTTCAGTGTTAACGGTGATTTTTATGGTTTTTATCGCTTTATTCCGCAATAATATCCTTCGTATTTTATTAATTTTTACAGAAAATTAACTGGTTAAATGAAATATTGTAAGAATGGATGTGGAAACGATTTAATTGCAATATCGAGTTGTTTACGTGGTTTTTATCTATTTATGTATGATTTTACACTTTGCCCGTGTTTATCATCTTGTAGTACGCTTGCATGCAATGGAAGGAGCTTAAAAGATGTCTACTTGAAGATTTAATGGAAGGGAAAAGAGATACAAGTTGAAGTTCAAGTGAAGCTTTGAAGTCATGCCTGGACGAGCGTTCATTACCCCGTCCAGTGGACTGGCGTCTAAGCCAGTGGACGAGCATCCAGAAGAAGAAGCTGATTCAGAGTTTTGAAGTTTTTGCTGAACTGGCGTCCAATTTTGCATGGCACGTGCGTCTGCTCAAGACTCGGCCCGACTCGAAAGTTCAAAGCATTTGGACGGGCGTTCAACCTTTTGGACGGGCGTCCACCGGCCGACTTAAGCATAGCCGACCTAAAATCTTATAAATAGCAGCGTATTTTCAACCCTAATTGGAGACAACATTACATAGCAGCCGCACCCTAGCAGCAGCCGCACTAAATACAAATAAAAATATGAGTTTCTTTCTTTCAATCTTGCTTGGGAGTTTGAAGATGATTGAAGGCTAAGCAATTCACAGTAGGACAACGGGATGAAGCCATTACAACATCACCACAACTAGAGGATTGTCAGTTAACTATATTAGTGAGTTTGAATTTATTTTCTTTATCAATTGAATTGTCTAGATGTATGTTTTGTTGGATTGAGAAATCGATGAAACAATTATTTGTTTTGAATTTGATGAGAATGAAATTCATATAGAACCCTTCAATTGATACAGTTAATAATAATCTAAGAAATTATTTTGTTATTGATTGGGTAGGAGATTCGGAAACGAACTCATGATCATGCTCTTCCATTGTTAGTTTTGTTTTACTTGAGAAAGAAAACAGAAACCAAATAAATTTAATTAAAGAAATTTAATTGAATTTAAGTTTAGATCATATCAAGAAATTTTATTCATCTCACAAACTGGTTGGGTGATGCTTATTTGGTGGAATCCTGGTTGCCCTACTGTCTCTTTACATCAAGAAGGAAGTCAGTAATTTTTCATATCAGTTTGGATTTTAAATTCATTAGTTTATTCGGGTTTAATTGGATGTGTTTCAATTTTTATTTCCTTTTGTGTTATTTGATTTCTTCTGTTTTATTAGATTAATAAAAACTTATTTAGGATCCTAGAATTTAGAGGAACTTTAGTGTTTTAACAAAATTTGTCATGACATTTCACCGGTGCTTTAACTGTATTTTTGTTTCCGACAACATTCGATTCCTTGGACGACCCGGTAATACCCACTACAACGTGCCTTGAACTTGGGGTGTTCCGGTAAAATTATAAATTTAAAAATTACCGAACATTCAGCCACAATCGTGTTGACATCATACCCGATGCGGTTATCCTGATGAGGGTCTCGATTTTGATATTCCCGATGATCATCCTGACTGTTATCTCTGTAGGTCGGCTTGGATGATCTGTCTCGGCGTCTCTGATTGTCTTGACGCGGCGATCGATCCCTCTTCCCGTTATAACTTTTTCTTTTATACTCTCGACGACCCTTTGGTTCGTCCTTCTCGGATCTGTCGATCACCTCGTCTAATCGACCCTCTTGAATACAGGCATCAATATCTCTCTTCAAATCAAAACATTCCTCTGTGTCATGTCCCACATCTTTGTGATAGTCACAGTACTTGTGGGTGTTCTTTCTCTTCTCAGGATCTTTGGACATTGGCTTAGGTGTTCGAGCGATATTCTTCTTAATCATAATAGCCAGCACCTCCCCCGAAGATCGGTTGAGAGGGATAAAATCTCGCTCTTTCAGATTACCTTTCTTTCCGAGTCGATCTGTGATCGGAGCTGTCAATCGATCAAACACATTGGATTTCCCTTCATCATTTCGACCCATTGACTGTCCCTTAGACTGGGCTCGGGTGTCATTCCTCGAATTGAGACCAAGTGAAATGGTGTGCAGTCGCACTGCCTCTTCACCTTGGCAAAATTTGTGAACTATGTTTACACATTCATCCATATCATTCGGCATCTTCTTAGAGAGCTTATCATACAGTTTCATGTTGCGCAGACCTCCAACAAAATCATTAACCTGAAACACATCACTGGCGTTATGCACTTTCATGGCCTCGAGATTGAAGCGCCTCATGAAATCAATGGTCGATTCCCCTTTCTCTTGCTTTATGTTCATGAGGTGGGTAGCACTGAGGTGGAACTTCTTGTTCCCAATGAAAGCATCTTGAAATTTCTGTCCTAACTATAAAAAACTTGAGATCGACCCGGACCGTAGCTTGTGAAACCACTCCCGAGCTCGACCGGTGAGCAACGTGTCGAAGGCACAGCACTTCATGGCATCATTTGCGTTTCTCAATCTCATCAATTATATATATCGATACAGATGGTCTTCTAGGTCTGTGGTACCGTCATAGGGTTCCATCTTCGGTGGCTTAAATGACTCTGGCATCGTATATATTTCGATCTCGGGGCTAAAAGGCGACTTGTTGGTCCCTTGAAAAGGCTTTGGTTAAGTTTAGAGGGGGGGTGAATAAACTTAACACTTAAAACTTTGGAGTTAACAAATTCGCAACTTCGAGCGATCGATACTTCAGAGTCTGTTGAGACTTCGCAGGTGGCGATAAACGTAGTCTACCGATAGTTGAGTTTGCTTGAATTTGTGCGGCGGAATAATATCAAAATTTAAGCCTTATTACTTGTTGTTAAATATGATACTAAGTATTAGATACTCGGTAGTGCGGTGTGTGATTTCGGTTGCTAGATTCGGTAGGTTGATGAGTGAAATAAAACAAGTGCGTAAAGTAAAAGCAAAGAGTAAGTAGGCGAGTTTTTATAGTGGTTCCGGTGTGATGTAATCCCGTACGTCCACTCTTCTCCCGTGATGTTGGAGGAAATTCACTAGAGATCTTTGAGGTAGTCGTTACAAAGATTCCTAAGTTGTTTGTCCTTCACCAATGACTATGGCTTCACAACCGAAAACCGGGAACGTAGAATTGCTTGCTCCTTAGTCTTCCACCGGTCCTTGAAGGGTAGGATTGCCTCTTCACCAGCTCCACCACAAACAACGAGTCTTTCACACCTAACGGATGCTTCACTTGTCTTCGGCGGTTCTTTATAAAATAAAGAATGAAACAAATAAATGATTCGGTTTCAAATAGCTTGATTAGGATGATGTAATCGACAGGCTTGCGCCTTCAAGTGTGTATGCTTGATGTAGCTTGAACACAGAATGCACTTGAAGAAAATAACTAGATCAGCAGCCTTAAGCTCAGTAAGTTCAACAGGGTGTTTTTCAGCTCAATATTGTCACTTAAGGTTTATCCCAAAAATTCATCATCTTTTCTTGAGTTGAAAGTCTTCTATTTATATGTAGGAATGCATGTGACTTGCATTTGAAATTCAAATGTGACCGTTCCTTGTATTTGTCCCATCTGATAAGCATTCTGTCACTATTCATAGGACTGACACTGTCAGAATTCCTTTTTGACAGTGCAGTCTGTCCACCCCTTTGACTTGTATCCAATGGATAAAAATATGGATCATCCCAACGTCTTTTTAATATCAGCCTTTGATTTTCTTGATAAGTTAGAGGTAGTTGGCTGTCCTTATCCATGTAATCTTCCAAGATAATCTTGAATTAATCGAGGTAATACATCAGCAGGTTCATGAGTCTGCTGAGATACCTATCAGTCTGCTGATCATCATATAACTGTATATAAAATACAATGCAGCTGATTACTTCTATCTAACTTTTATTTGTGTAGTTAGATTACATCATTTTAATTGTAACTAAGTTCCAAACATCATCCAACTTATGGAACTTAGACCTTCTACACAAGGTATATGTAATCAGTTTAGGTCATCACAGACTTGCCTAAATTCTGATTCCATATCCTTGACTTGAATTACTAAGTTTGATCCATTAGCCTTCATTTACGAGTTTGAGCCCTCGGCCCTTCGATCTTCGGTCTTCGCCTTCGAGCGGGTTCCCGACTAGTCTACGACCTATCTACCCTGCGACCTAGACCGATCTGTCGATATCAATCGGCGACCACTTTACACTTGCTTGTCCGATCAAACCTATTTATGAATCAAACTCTAATAAACCTATACATTTTATCTAGACATCTTTTTGCCTTTGCACTATAACGACTAGTATGGCACTCATCATCAAAACTAAGAAATAAGTCCAACAATTTCCCCTTTTTGGTGATGATGCCACTACCCTCACCTAATCGGCAAAGCAAAAAGATAAAATACAAAAACGAACAAATTCAAATCAATTCTCATTATAAACATTGTTCAGTTATTACAAACTAGATGCAGCAAGGATAAAGAGTAATAAGTATGCTGATCTATTGTCTCTTCTCTCTTTCTCTTCTAGCCTTCTCAGCTTGCTCTTGATAGGCTCTGATCTCTTCTATCATTTGACTCATCCATTCATTCTCAATTAGTGTAAAATCAATATAAGAATTGACTTGTTTCCACCAGTTCCATGCTTCAGGCAGGACAAGATTGATGTCATTCACTCTGAATCCAAACCTCATATACAGCTCCTTGAATTCATCCAAAGGTGAGTCCTTTGCCTTTGTAATAGGTAGCACCTTATCACCTCTCGCTACTTCTTCTACTTCGTTGCTTGCCCTTAGAGCTCGACTCTTGCTTCCCAAAATTTCAAACTCAAGAAAGAGTTAAGACCTTCATGAAATCCCATGTCATGATAAGTTCTCCACCTGTTGTAATACTCTTTCTTGTACTGTCTAAGTAGATCATCAGTGAGTTGGACTCTTCCAGTGCGGGTTGCTCGAAGGCATTTGTATCATCCGTCCATCTCTTCGTGCAAAGAGTCTTGCAGCCTCCTTTCTTTGCGGTGATGGCCCTCTTCCCCCTTAGTGACATCATCAACAAAACGGGATATAAGGCCATGAATAGCCTCCTGTGACACTATCACTCTATGCATTTGGCCTTCCATGGCTCCAGTTCTAGTATCAAGAGAAGTAATCCTGGATTGCAATGTCTCCTCCAGTCTGTTGATCCTTTCAGTAAGTTTGGGATCAGGCATAGCAGGTTGTTGTGCAGCAACAGTAGGCTCAGCAGGTTTAGGCGTATCAGCAAGCTTATCAAGTTTCTCATGGATAGAAATAAGTTGGTCTTTTAGAAACTTGTCTTTGGCAGTATTTCCAACCTTGATGCCTCTCACATCTAGCATCATATCAGTGACAGCATTTTAAGTGGATGTAAAATTTGAAGCAACTGTATCAACAGACTGTCTGTTTTCATTCACCATCTTCATCAGTTCTTCAAATCTCTGTTCCTGTCTGTCCAGTTGTGTCCTTAACTAATGCATATCATGCCTTACAGTCCTCAACTCATTGAACACTTCAACTGGCACTTCACTCCTCATTCTACTGTCAGTAGATCCATCAGCAGCTCCTCCACTCTGTATTGTGCTCGTTGTCTGCTGATGACCATTGCTTTACTCATATCTCTCCCAGCAGGGGAGGTCCTTCCTCTACCAATGCACCAAGAATGTCTTCCATAACCGGATCTTGTGCCGGTTCCTCCGCAAACTTCTTCTTCTCCAAAAATTTGAAATTCTTCATCACTGTAGTCATAGTCCAACAGCTGTTCTTCTTGATTAACAACAGCAGCTTGGTGACTATCCTTCCCTACAGTGGCCTCGGCTCCAGCAGGCTCCACTACAGCAGCCTCATTAAAAACAGAGGTTTCCTCCAAACCCAAAGTTTGTTCCAACTTTGTGTCCGAGTCTTTGTTTGAGACTCGGCGGCTCGTACCTCCCGTTCCAACCTTTATGCGAGTCTTGTTTGTATCCCGGCAACCCGTACCTCCTCTTCGCCTTCTCGTGGATTGAATAAAGCCTCATTATCCACTTGAAAACCTTCGCATGACCAATCTTGTGCGGGATGATGGCGCTTTTAGTAAGAGTGCCTTCAATGTCAAATCCATCTTGATATTCAATGGACTCTTCGAGCCGGCACTAGGTTCATGAAAATCGATGCTTCGTTTCTCCATCCAAATCCTCACTCTGTTCATCTTCATTTTGTGCGAAAAGAGGCTCTACAACATGAAATGTACTTGGTTCATCGACCACCTACCGGCACTCAAAGTGATTCCTTCATTGATCGGTGCTTCAAGATCATCCAAGGTGAGATCCGTAGATCCTCATCCATTTCTCCGGTCTGGCCCCTCGGCGGACTTAACGATATCGATGATGTTGTGCAGGAGGTTCATTTATCAATGCAGTCCCACTGGTTCCTCCTGGTCCGGAGGGGAAATCTCCTCTGGATTCAGATGATGAGGAAGAGTCATCATCTCCATCTCTTGGATCCCTAAACTTAATACCCTCCTCCTTCTGTTGCTCATCAAACAGATCCATCAGTCTGGATTGCAGCAGGGTGGTATCAACCAGATCCAGCAAGTTCTCTACTCCCAACTTGTTAAAAGCCCATTCCTCAAAATCAGTCATAGGTTCAGCAGCTGGCTTTTGTCTCTTATAGAAACCAAACTTCCATTGAAAATAATCACAATTTGCTTTGAAGTTTGGGATCCACATATTCTTCGAGTTTTCTTCCTCTCTTTCACATGCCTCTCAAAGGGCATGAAAGATCTCTGGGAGCGACTCCGGTAGCTTGTTGACCTCCAAAGGTTCCAACAAGCGGACCCATGGTCTCTTCTACGGATGTTTGAAAGTCGGCGGGTTGTCGTGATCGTACATTTGTACCTACTACTTCCATCCGTATCACACTTGGTTCCCCCGACTTACATGCTCATCGGCGGGGTTAGCGACGACTCGCTCTTCCCCCGAATTATTGCCAAACTTGCGGGGTCTTCAACCAAGTCTTCAATCACCTCTTCAACTACCACAACAGAGTTCGGGTTCGGTGGTTTGCGTGGTTCTTCGGTGGACATTACATCGGGCTCGGGATTAGCGGTACTGCGTCGTATATCTTCAACAGATTGCTCAGAAACAACCTGTCCAGCATCATTAGACTTGACACCCTCTTCAGGTGAGGAGTCAGTGATCACCACAGGTGGAATGATAGTTAGAGGCTCAGCCTCAATAGCCTCACCTTCTTCTTCTACTGGTGCTTCTTCTTGAATCCTTTGAGCTTCCAGGTTTTTCAGCTCTTTGCCCTTGCCATATTTCTTCTTTTTGGCAATTTCCTTCCTTCTCTTGGAGAGGGGTTCATCATCTTTATCAACCATAGTAGACTTTCTCTTTCTACTGTCTTCTTTATGTTGTTCCCTCAGAATTTCAACAACAGTTCTTCTTGCAGCCACAGCAGGGTCAGTAACCTCCACTTGACCCTTAGCAGACTCAACAGTCTGTGCTGTTTCCTTCCTTGTTTTCTTTGAGGGTTTTGATGCCTCAGTTGTTTTCTTTTTATCTCCACTCTTTCTCTTAACAACAGCTTTCTTTGGTGCAGCATGTTTAATAGATATTTTCTTAGTTTGCTGAACCTGCTCACCACCAGCATCACCATCATCATCATCATTATCATCATCAGTAGCCTCTCCAGCAATCTCTTCATCATCATCAAGTCTAGGAATTGCATAATCAATCTCATTCTTGTATCTGGACTGATTTATGTTTACAGATTCAAGATCAGGAACCTGCAGATGATTCAGCAGAGTCTGGACCATTAAACCTAGGGGTAAGGCCTTTGATTTCCTTTTCCCTGCTTTCTCTTCCTTGGCAACTTTATTCATATAAAAAATGAAGTAACCAGCCCAATCAAACTTCAAACTCCTGCAAATGATCATCATCAACTCTATCTTGGGTCCGGATAGAGTATCCATACTGCCAACCAACCCCAGTATGTTCTTTGCAATCAGTTTGCTTAGCAGGTTGTATTCAGGCCAAATCTGCTTGCAGTTGATGCCAGGAACTGATTTTGTGTCTTGATCTATCTTAATATGATCCACAAATGCCATCTTGTTCAATCCCATTGCTTCAGGATTGACAGGACCATCTACAACTTCTTCAAAACCAAACACTTGTCTCAGTAGACTGGAGGAGATTACAAGCTCCTCAGCATTCACAGTGGTTTTGAATGCTTCAGTTCCTTCTTCCATGATCATGTTCTTCCAGAAATCAATAACATTGGTGTATGAGATTGTGTCCAATCTGACATTGAGTTTATTCTCCAAGCCTGCAAACCTCCTTATTCTTCGACCTATATTAATGGCCAACTCACTTCTGTTTGCATCTTCAACAAAACCTCTGATACTTTGGCTTGATTCAATTTGTACATCAACTTTTTCCGCCATTTTAATGAGAAAGAAGAGATGAAGAAGATTGAATCTCAAATCTGTGTTCACACAGTGTAAACGATTGCAGTGATAAAGCAGATTTTCAAGTGACGATCCTGCTGTATAACAGTCTGATTATATAGACAGTGAGTGGTTGAAACTGTCATTGCACGTACATTGAGGTAACCATGATTAGATCTGAGTAAATGCTGTCTTGACACGTGGCCCACTACTCCTCCATAATGTTTGTAACCGTTGGATCGTGTTAACTGCGGTTATAATGGATAAAATAAATATCCCGCCAATATGCTTTTTGACTTTAATTACTTTGGCTGAGTAACGTTCCCTCCAGCAGGTTAATCCTCAGCAGGGTGGGCTCAGCAGTCTGCTGATAAGTAGGCTTCAGCAGCCTGCTGACAAAAATACTCTGCTGATCCTTGTTTTCTTCTTGTTTTGTTCAATTGATAATACAAGATGAAGTTTAATACCAATGACTGATCTGTCAAGTGAGCTCGCCCAACATGACAAAGACCAATCCCTTTGGCAACCTCATTTTCTCAATTGTCCAAACATAAGTACATGGAATTGTTGATACCAATGACTAATCTGCTAAGTGAGCTCACCCAACATAGCAAAGACTAATCCCCTTGGTGAATTCCAGTACATTGCTGAATATCAGTCAACCTTTAATATTCCAAGTTCAGTCCTTAATTTGGCAAATCTTTCACTATCAAGTGGCTTAGTGAAAATATCAGCAAGTTGATCTTCAGTAGGGATGTATAGAACCACCACATCTTTCTTTTCAACATGATCTCTTATAAAATGATGCCTCACATCAATGTGTTTGGTTCTTGAGTGCAAAACAGGATTTTCTGTGATTGCAATTGCACTTGTGTTATCACACATAATTGGAATTTCCTTTTCTTTAATTCCATAATCCCTTAATTGTTGTCTTATCCATAGTACTTGTGCACAGCAACTTCCAGCAGCAATGTATTCAGCTTCAGCAGTGGAAGTTGAAATAGAATTCTGTTTCTTGCTAAACCAGGAGACCAGTCTATTTCCTATTAACGACGGTTCTGTTGTGCTTTTTCTATCAATCTTGCATCCAGCATAATCAGAATCTGAGTAGGATATAACTTTGAAGCTTCCTTCCTTGGAGTACCATATCCCTACTCCCAAAGTCTCTTTGAGATACTTGAGAACTCTCTTAACTGCACCTAAATGACTTTCTTTAGGTTTAGATTGAAATCTTGCACAAACACCTACAACAAAGGATATATCGGTCTGTGGCGATCAGTACGTGCAATGACGCCTATCATCCTTCGTATAAGGTCGATCAACATCTTTGCCTTCTTTATCTTCATCCAATCGATGCTTGTACTCATAGGAGTTGAATTCTTAGTGCTATTTTCCATACCAAACTTCTTCAAAGAACTCCTTGGTGTACTTGGTTTGATGAATGAAGATTCCATCCTTCATTTGTTTGACTTGCAATCCCAAAAAGTAATTCATTTCTCCCATCATACTCATTTGGAATTTACTCTTCATTAGATTTGCAAACTTTTCACAAAGTAAATCATTTTCGAACCAAAAATTATGTCATCCACATAAATTTGTACCAAGAGGTCTTGTCCCCTTCACCGATTCGAAAAGTGTCTTGTCAATGGTGCCTTTTGTAAAACCATTGTCCACCAAGAATTGAGATAGAGTCTCATACCAAGCTCTTGGTGCTTGCTTTAATCCATAAAGTGCTTTGTTGAGTCTATACACTTTATCTTCTTGATCTTTAACTTCAAATCCAGGAGGTTGCTGAACATACACTTCCTCCTCTAGGATACCATTCAAAAATACACTCTTGACATCCATTTGATATACTTTGAAGTTCTTGTATGCAGCATGTGCCAAAAATAATCTGATAGCTTCCAATCTTGCAACAGGTGCATAAGTTTCATCAAAATCTATTCCTTCTGCTTGAGAATAGCCTTTTGCAACTAGTCTGGCCTTATTTCTCACAATGGTACCTGATTCATCAAGTTTATTTATGTATACCCACTTAGTAGCAATGATATTTGCATAACTTGGCCTTTCAACTAGTGTCCAAACTTGATTTCTTTCAAATTCATTTAATTCTTCTTGCATGGCAATTATCCAATCTGGATCTGAAATTGCTTCTTCAACAACTTTAGGTTCCATTTGAGATAGAAAACAAGTAAACATAGCTTCCAGTTGTCTTCTAGTCCTCACACCTTGCTGTACATTGCCAATAACTTGTTCAGCAAGGTGATTCCTTAACCATTGTGGATTTTGGTTATTTTGATTTTCAGGAACATCATCTTCAGTAGGGTCTGCTGTAGTTTCTTCTACAGGAGGGTCAGCAGATCCTTGAACTGCTTCAGTGGTTGCATCAGTAACATTGTCAGCAGGGGCAGTATCAGAAACTTTCAAGTCATTGAATCTTTCCAAAACTTCAACACAATCTGGATCAGTGACTTGTTGATTTTCAGCAGGTCCACAATCTTCATCTTCCATACCAGTAAACTTAGGTTCATCAAACACAACATGGATTGTTTCTTCATGTTTCAGTGATCTTTTGTTCAGTACCCTGAATGCTCTGCTGACTGAAGAATATCCTAAGAAAATTCCTTCATCTGATTTTGGTTGGAATGTTTTCAAATGAACTTTATGATTTAGAATAAAACATTTCCTTCCAAATGGATGAAAATAGGATATGTTAGGTATCCTTCCATTCCAGATCTCATAAGGTGTCTTCAGCAGCTTCTTGTTTACTGATGTTCTGTTTTGTGTATAGCATGCTGTATTTACTGCTTCAGTCCAATATCTTTCGGTAGCAATGCTTCACAAATCATTGTTCTTCCCGCTTCCTTTAAAGTTCTTTTCTTCTTTCAAAGAACCCCATTTTGCTTTGAGGTGTACCGACAGAGCAAGTTGATGTAGTACACCATTCATTCACAATATTCTCTTATAACTTTGTTGAGAAACTCGGTACTCGATCCGATCTAATCTTTATGACTGTTAAAATTTTCTCATTTTGTAATCTCTTCAAAAGATTAGGCATGCTTTGAAGTGTTTCACTTTTCTTGTTCATGAATATCACCCAAGTGTATCTAGAATAATCATCCACAACCACTAGGGTATACTTCTTTCTGTTACACTTGTTGGAGTTATTGGTCCAAAAAGATCCATGTGCATCGGCTCCAACACTCTATTAGTTGATTGTTTGGTCTTTGATTTGAAACTTGACTTTATCTCGTTTACCTTGTGACGGCATCACATATTGCATCCTTTTTGAATGTGATTTCAGGTAAACCAACCACCAGTTTCTTCTTCACCAACTGATTGATATCATCAAAGTTTAAGTGATTCAACTTCTTGTGCCATAACCAATTTAGTTCAGACTTGGTATGCACTATCAGACAGGTTTCTGGAACTGCAGTAGACCAATCCACAACATACATATTCTGTTGTCTTCTACCAGCAAGTACAACTTGATCACCTCTTTCACTAATGACAATGCGATTGTCTTTGTCAAAAGTGACCTTGTATCCCATATCACGAAATTGTCCAAAGGTGCTCGGCAAGTTGTAATCCAAATCCTTCCACATATGCAACATTCTTGATTGTAAGTCCATTTCTGATAAGTGTGCCATATCCTCTTGTATATCCAGGTGTATTTTTGTTGCCAAAATTCACCCTTGGACCAACTTTTGCCACAAAGTTTGATAAACAGTGCTTATTCTTTGTCATGTGTCTGCAACATCCACTGTCAAAGTACCAGACACCCTACAAAACAAAGTTAATGCATTTTAGGTACCCAAACCTCGTTTGGGTCCATAATGGTCGGTGGTAAGCATGACCCTTGGCATGTCTCCATAAGGTCTTCTCCCGAATGTGTCATACTTTGGTTCATACTTTGGTTCATACATGTATTCCACACATCCATAAGTTCTAACGAGTAGGTTGTGTAGGAATCACCTATGTTTTCTGGCCTTTTGGTTTATAATGCTGTTTGAAGTGATTCTTGTTGTTAAAAACATTTGCATAACCATAGGTGTGCTGTCTGTTAGGAACAGCCCTATAATATGGAGTCTGCTGAGGTCTCTGTTGAGGCCTTGTATAAGTCCCGTGTCTTTGAGCCCTTGGGCGATTCCATTGCATAGGTTTTACCCTAGCAATATGGTTATACTTACTATTTTTAACGGTAGATGCGAGAATATTCCAATCATCATCGGTAGGGAACAAATCTACCTTTCCCCCGAGATAAGTATCCCTTGAATGATCAACATTTTTGGGTTTAGGATTCTTATCCTTGGAATATTTCGTTTCTTACCCTTCGTGGTCCAACGGACTTGGTAGCAGGTGTCTGCTATCGCGAGCTTAGAAGGCACAATAGCGGTCCTATTATTGGATTTATTCTTTTTACTAGGAGTCGTTGACTTCTTAGACTTCGATTTTGCTTCCTTGAAGCATTCTCATTGGGTTTTACTTGCTTCAAAGAACCTTATCGGGAGTTGGATCTAGTGCGGTACAAACTTAGGACCAATTCGGTGCTAGGTTCGGAACCTTCTTCGGATCCACTCTTGTTAGATTGCCGAGTTCCAAATCCAAGTCCCGTTCTATCCCCATAAGGCTTTCCCGATTTGTATGCGTATTGGAACAAGATGGTTCAGCGGATTCGAGGCCGCCGGATGTTCGACAGACTTATTTTGATTCGTTCAACATCTTTTTCCTTACCCTTGAGAACCCTTAATTCGGCTTTCAATCTTCCAACTTCTAACTCAAGAGTTTCTTTTTCGGCCTTCACAACCTCATAGCCGATTGTATTATCCTCGCTTGATTAAGGATGGCATCCAAAGTCTCATTGTTGTCGAATTTCTAGGATTTGAACCACAAGTTGATTCACAATCACTTCCAGCGAGTGTTGATAGATACGGTGTTATATACCTCCTCAGTTTCATCCATATTAGCCATCAAAGCATAATCCTCCATATCAGCAACCAGTTCTGTATCATCTGATTCATTTCCTTTTTCAGATTCCACATCATATCCTGATTCATCTTCAGCAACCATAGCCTTCTTGCCAAGACTTCTTTGTTGACTTTTGGTCTTCAGTAGGTCTGGACAATCAGGTCTAAAATGTCCAGGCTTCTTGCAGTTGAAGCAAAGATAATCAGGTTCCTTGCCTTGTTTTAGTTCAGGACAGTCAGGTTTGAAGTGTCCTGGTTTCTTGCAATGAAAGCCCAGATAGTCATTATCTTTCCTTGGTTCTTCTTTCCTTCTTTCAGTAGGCCTCTTTGTAAAATTTCTTGCAGGGGCCTTTCCAGTCTTCATCATCCTGATTTTCTTGCTCAGTAGGGCAATTTGTTCTTGCATCTCATCCAGCATATCATCCTGTCCTCCTGATGTTTCTTCATGATGTGAAGCAGCCAATGCTGTGGTCTTTGGCTCTTCCTTTTCAGTTTCAGGCACAAGCTTTTTGCTAAATTCATAAGCCTTTAAATCTGAAAATAATTTGAAGGTGTCTTCTTCATGCAACTTTCTCATTTCCTCAATTGCAGTCACCTTCATTTTCCAAAAATCTCTTGCAGGTAGAGCTTTCAAAATTTTGGTGTTTATTTCCTCTTTTGAATAACTTACACTCAGCAGGGTAAGTTCATCCAGGATTGCATTGAATCTTGATTCCATTTGCTCAATAGTTTCATTAGGTAGCATCTTGAACTTTTGAAATCTCTTTCTGGCCACACTGATTTTGTTCTTCTTTATTGCATCAGTGCCTTCACAGATTAAGTGAATCTTATCCCAAAGTTCCTTTGCAGTCTTGCAATCTTTAACCTTCATATACATATTGCTATCCAAGGTTCTGTAAATGATGTCAATAGCAATGTTGTTGAGGTTTGCTCTTTTTCTCGTCTTCGCATTCCATTCTCTTTTTGGTTTAGGAATGTACTCGCTTCCGTCACCCACCGTTATTCGCCTTTGTAATCTCCGGTGGTCCTTCGCTTAGTACATCCATCAACTCATCATGAGTAGCAGCAAGATATGCCTGCATTCGACGTTTATACTCATCAAATTTATCAAGAGAACACATCAACATAGTTCTAGCATACTGTGTGTTGTCCATGATGCAAGTCTTGAAAATCAGTAACTTGAAAGAAAGTTTTAAAGAATTTTCACAAGCACAACAAGTAGGATTCCTTCGGAAACGAAGCCTTTCCGATACCAATTGTTGGTCCCTTGAAAAGGCTTTGGTTAAGTTTAGAGGGGGTGAATAAACTTAACACTTAAAACTTTGGAGTTAACAAATTCTGCAACTTCAGCAGTCTGCTGATACTTCAGGAGTCTGCTGAGACTTCGATGAAGCTGGCCGATAAACGATAGTCTACTGATAGTTGAGTTTGCTGAATTTGTGCAGCGGAATAATATCAAAATTTAAGCCTTATTACTTGTTGTTAAATATGATACTAAGTATTAGATACTCAGTAGTGCAGGTGTGTGATTTCAGTTGCTAGATTCAGTAGGTTGATGAGTGAAATAAAACAAGTGCAGAAAGTAAAAGCAAAGAGTAAGTAGGCAGGTTTTTATAGTGGTTCCAGGTGATGTAATCCTGTACGTCCACTCTTCTCCTGTGATGTTGGAGGAAATTCACTAGAGATCTTTGAGGTAGCTGTTACAAAGATTCCTAAGTTGTTTGTCCTTCACCAATGACTATGGCTTCACAAACTGAAAACGGGAACAGGTAGAATTGCTGCTCCTTAGTCTTCCACTGGTCCTTGAAGGGTAGGATTGCCTCTTCACCAGCTCCACCACAAACAACGGTCTTTCACACCTAACGGATGCTTCATTGTCTTCGACGGGTTCTTTATAAAATAAAGAACGAATCAAATAAATGATTCGGTTGCGGCGACTTGATTAGGATGATGTAATCGGCGACTTGCGGTCTTCAAGTGTGTATGCTTGATGTAGCTTGAACACAGAATGCACTTGAAGAAAATAACTAGATCAGCAGCCTTAAGCTCAGTAAGTTCAGCAGGGTGTTTTTCAGCTCAATATTGTCACTTAAGGTTTATCCCAAAAATTCATCATCTTTTCTTGAGTTGAAAGTCTTCTATTTATAGGTAGGAATGCATGTGACTTGCATTTGAAATTCAAATGTGACCGTTCCTTGTATTTGTCCCATCTGATAAGCAATCTGTCACTATTCATAGGACTGACACTGTCAGAATTCCTTTTTGACGCAGTCTGTCCACCCCTTTGACTTGTATCCAATGGATAAAAATATGGATCATCCCAACGTCTTTTTAATCTCAGCCTTTCATTTTCTTGATAAGTCAGAGGTAGTTGGATGTCCTTATCTATGTAATCTTCCAAGATAATCTTGAATTAATCGAGGTAATACATCGGCGGTTCATGAGTCTGTTTGAGATACCTATCGATCCGCGATCATCATATAACCGTATATAAAATACAATGCAGTGATTACTTCTATCTAACTTTTATTTGTGTAGTTAGATTACATCATTTTAATTGTAACTAAGTTCCAAACATCATCCAACTTAAGGAACTTAGACCTTCTACACAAGGTATATGTAATCAGTTTAGGTCATCACGTACTTGCCTAAATTCGATTCCATATCCTTGACTTTAATTACTAAGTTTGATCCCTTAGCCTTCATTTACCGAGTTTGAGCCCTCGGCCTTCGCCGATCTTCGGTCTTCGGTCTTCGGCGGGTTCCCGACTAGTCTACTGACCTATCTACCCCTCGACCTAGAGCGATCCGTCGATATCAATCAGCAGCCCTTTACAGTGCTTGTTTGATCAAACCTATTTATGAATCAAAACTCTAATAAACCTATACATTTTATCTAGACATCTTTTTGCCTTTGCACTATAACAGCTAGTATGGCACTCATCATCAAAACTAAGAAATAAGTCCAACACGACTCGAGCCATTATGTTATCTGCTCTTTCCCTATGATACGGTTGAACTCATTTCGAATGCTCTCCTCGACCTGCCATTGTTGCTTTTCGTGTTCAGGACGCTTCTTGGTTATGCTGATTTCCACATCATCCTCATGCTCTTATTGAGGATCAACAGGCCTCTTTCCCCTAGCATTCTCACGTTCCTTTCGACCCGCTGGATCTAACAGGTGTTCCTCAGGGGTATTACAAATTCCCTTACCTAGGAATGCTGACGCCACCACTCTCTTCAGGGCGTCCTCATCTAAAGATGCTAAATGATCTGCCATGTCTTGCAGCTGGGGTGGAAGCTGCGGCCTTGGGGGATTTTCCACTGCAGGTCTAGATCCAGTGGGAACTTCTTGAACTGGGGTGGAACCCCTGCTGGATCTACATCCGTGTGTTCTTCGGCCTGCAGGTTCTTACTGTTCGTCGGTTTCTTTCTTGCTGGTGGAGCCATTGCGATATCTTTAACAACTCACCGGTAGAAGGCCCTCCTTCTAGCGCCAAATGATGAAGCTGAATGATGCACCACCGGTAAATTTGGGTCACGTATAATCTAAGGGGGAGCAGTAAAGGGATCGAACGGTTGTAACTGTATATAAGATGGTGTTTTTGGTGTTTTATGGCTGAGTCCAAGAATGTATCTTGGATTACCTACATATCCTGCGTAATCTCCCCATGAATCAAGCCTTACGTAGTTCCTGGAGGGATGTATTTATAGGCACATGCCCTCTTCTGCCCTAAACTTAGGGCGGTTTGGTCTATTGACACAAATACCCTTTAATGGGCCTTGGCCCGTTGTCCAAGTTACCAACCGAATGGTGGGCCTGGATGTTTAGACTGGAAGTCTTGGTCTCGACTCGATGCATATCGACACGGGTGGTCGAAGTAGGACACTTGCAGAATCTGTCGGTTGTCTCGGCCTTCACTGGTATGTCTCGAATTCGATCCGATGTGGATAATCAATGTAGACTTTTCCATATGCCGCCTGGACCAATCAGATTATTCCACGTGGAGGGGTGAAATCCCGTATTGTCAGTGGTGTATATGGCTACTAAAGGTGGTAGCAAATGTAGTGATTGAGACTACACCTTAGCATAAAAGGGGTGTCAACCATGGATGTAAGGTGGTTTATAGAAGTACAAAATTTGATATTGAAAATGATGAAGAAGGCTTTAAGGATACTGGTTTATATATAGGATACGGTTAGACAAGAGTCATAACATCAGTTCCTTCATTTTTGCCTGGTCATCCGCTCAGCAATTCTTTCGGGGCTAATTATTGTGTAAATTAAAATGTGCAAGAAAGTACCGTTTTAAATGGTATATATATATATATATATATATATATATAAAATTATCATTCATAAATATATACATGCTAAGCGACGGACGTTTCAACAAATTGACTATTATAAATAAGGTACTATTCTTTTGAACATATTAAACAACGTATTAATACTATGCAGTTGTGTACAAGAAATATACATGTATAAAACATATACGTATTCATATATTTCCATATATATATATAAGGAAATACTACGGTCCAGTCAATACAAAAAACTGAACCGTCCCGTTTACCGTTAGATTAATACTAAAATAATATGAAACGTTTGATTGATTTAATAGATTATTACTTATTACTTATGGTGTACCTTTCATATGATTCTTATCTGTAAAGGAAGAAAAAGACAAAATTCTTCTAAAAAATCTACACCTAGTCGAACATTTTTTTAAGGAACTAGTCGATCAATCAAGATAGAACAATTTCATCTTTACTACCCAATGTCAAAAAACCTATGGAGCTCCGATGAGAACCTTGATGAATTTCGAAGTTCTTGAAAGAACATTCATTTCACCGATTCATGTTTCCTTCGGCCCATTATCACCTGATTCTGCCTCTCTCATTGCCATTCCCGACCAACCCGCCACATCGTGCAAAACCGCCCGAGCCTGCCACTCATACGCCCCAAATTGCCGCACACAACCACCACATGCCGGAGCAGCCTCTCTTTCAACCAAATCAACCACATCCACCACTCTACCATCACCAAACCCGAACTGTCATGTTCCATATTCCTGAAAAAAATATATTCCAGAAAAAATAAAATAATGATTCAGAAGCTAGAAAATTATGAGTAAAATCTAAATTGCAATAAATAAAGAATTTCTGAAAAATCGTTTCTTCCTAAGTCCACTTTGCCGTTTTTTCAATTTTTTTTAAGGTATTCTGATTTCCAAGCTTATCTTCTTCATTGTTTCTTTAGATTCAGCGACGGAGGATTTTTTTTTTGCGTGATGTAACGTGATTTTCCGATAAAAAAAAAATATTAGGTGCGTTAAAGTACATATTAGCTATGGTGTACAAAAGAAATAATCCAACGGATATAATTATTTACACATGTTTTAACCGTGGAGATTAAAAACTCAATCATCCAGTTGAAATATTCAACTGGACTGTAGCCGCTCTCATATATATATAGGTATTGCTCATATATAAATATTGGTAAAGAATATTAAACGTGTAAACCTCAGTTCAGTTTGGTTGCGAAATATTTGCAAGTGATTTGGCCAAATATACATGAATAAAATATTCATGTTCTTTAAGAGAGTAAATTTGAAAATATAAATAAAAGATTGGTGACTGGACAAAATGGCTCATTAAATGGAATTAATTTGTATACCTTTGCAAAATCAACGCTTGTGGGAAATCACTAAAATCGTTGGCCATTGATATTAATCCTAATATTTCATTCGATAAGATATTCTAATCTATTAAATCTAAATGTATAAATGAATGAGCATCATTTAAACTTGATTAAAATCAATTGTTAGATACATGATGAACCAAAAATTATTATACCAACACACTAATATTAACTTTATACGTAGAGTAAAGATTCTCACAATATTAAATTTTATAAATAGAAGGTAATTATTCTCACAATAGTTTATAGTATAGAATACTTAACCTTCCAGAAAACAAATAGTTGTGTCGCGACGGATTTCTTCGTAAGAAAAGGTATAATTACACGATGTTTGAAAAAAAAGGGACCACGAAAACATTTAAGGCGGATATCTCTAAAAGTAGAAATAAACATTAACCTCGTGTAATATTTCTGAAAAATTGGGATATTACAAATCCTCTCTTTCGTCATAGTTAGGTTTTGAATAAGATGAAAGGCAACTCCTCTCTTTCAGATCTTTGGTGATTTGTTATGCATGAATTTTATGTGCGAAGTCTTTCACTCAAAATTGATTTTTCTTTTCTTTTCAATTTTGAACTTCAGGTTGTTGATGAAAAATATCCGACCTAAAATCTTATAAATAGCAGCGTATTTTCAACCTTAATTGGAGACAACATTACATAGCAGCCGCACCCTAGCAACTGCCGCACTAAATACAAATAAAAATATGAGTTTCTTTCTTTCAATCTTGCTTGGGAGTTTGAAGATGATTGAAGGCTAAGCAATTCACAGTAGGACAACGGGATGAAGCCATTACAACATCACCACAACTAGAGGATTGTCAGTTAACTATATTAGTGAGTTTGAATTTATTTTCTTTATCAATTGAATTGTTTAGATGTATGTTTTGTTGGATTGAGAAATCGATGAAACGATTATTTGTTTTGAATTTGATGAGAATGAAATTCATATAGAACCCTTCAATTGATACAGTTAATAATAATCTAAGAAATTATTTTTTTATTGATTGGGCAGGAGATTCGGAAACGAACTCATGATCATGCTCTTCCATTGTTAATTTTGTTTTACTTGAGAAAGAAAACAGAAACCAAATAAATTAAATTAAAGAAATTTAATTGAATTTAAGTTTAGATCATATCAAGAAATTTTATTCATCTCACAAACTGGTTGGGTGATGGTTATTTGGTGGAATCCTCGTTGCCCTACTGTCTCTTTACATCAAGAAGGAAGTCAGTAATTTTTCATATCAGTTTGGATTTTAAATTCATTAGTTTATTCGGGTTTAATTGGATGTGTTTCAATTTTTATTTCCTTTAGTGTTATTTGATTTATTCTGTTTTATTAGATTAATAAAAACTTATTTAGGATCCTAGAATTTAGAGGAACTTTAGTGTTTTAACCAAATTTGTCGTGACATTTCACCGGTGCTTTAACTGTATTTTTGCTTCCGACAACATTCGATTCCTTGGACGACCCGGTAATACCCACTACAACGTGCCTTGCACTTGGGGTGTTCCGGTAAAATTATAAATTTAAAACTTACCGAAAATTCAGCCACAATTGTGTTGACATCATACCCGATGCGGTTATCCTGATGAGGGTCTCGATTTTGATATTCCCGATGATCATCCCGACTATTATCTCTGTAGGTCGGCTCGGATGATCTATCTCGGCATCTCTGATTGTCTCGACACGGCGATCGATCCCTCTTCCCGTTATAAATTTTTATTTTATACTCTCGACGACCATTTGGTTCGTCCTTCTCGGATCTGTCGATCACCTCGTCTAATCGACCCTCTTGAATACGAGCATCAATATCACTCTTCAAATCAAAACATTCCTCTGTGTCATGTCCCACATCTTTGTGATAGTCACAGTACTTGTGGGTGTTCTTTCTCTTCTCAGGATCTTTGGACATTGGCTTAGGTGTTCGAGCGATATTCTTCTTAATCATAATAGCCAGCACCTCCCCCCAAGATCGGTTGAGAGGGATAAAATCTTGCTCTTTCAGATTACCTTTCTTTCCGAGTCGATCTGTGATCGGAGCTGTCAATCGATCAAACACATTGGATTTCCCTACATCATTTCGACCCCTTGACTGTCCCTTGGACTGGCCTTGGGTGCATTCCTCAAATTGAGACCAAGTGAAATGGTGTGCAGTCGCACTGCCTCTTCACCTTGGCAAAATTTGTGAACAATGTTTACACATTCGTCCATATCATTCGGCATCTTCTTAGAGAGCTTATCATACAGTTTCATGTTGCGCAGACCTCCAACAAAAGCATTAACCTGCAACGCATCACTGGCGTTATGCACTTTCATGGCCTTGTGATTGAAGCGCCTCATGAAATCAATGGTCGATTCCCCTTTCTCTTGCTTTATGTTCATGAGGTGGGTAGCACTGAGGTGGAACTTCTTGTTCCCAATGAAAGCATCTCGAAATTGCTGTCCTAACTATAAAAAACTTGAGATCGACCCGGGCCGTAGCTTGTGAAACCACTCCCGAGCTCGACCGGTGAGCAACATGTCGAAGGCACGGCACTTCATGGCGTCCTTTGCGTTTCTCAATCTCATCAATGATATATATCGATACAGATGGTCTTCTGGGTCCGTGGTACCGTCATAGGGATCCATCTTCGGTGCCTTAAATGACTCTGGCATCGTATATATTTCGATCTCGGGGCTAAAAGACGACTCGAGCCATTCTGTTATCTGCTCTTTCCCTACGATACGGTTGAACTCATTTCGAATGCTCTCCTCGACCTACCGTTGTTGCTTTTCGTGTTCAGGACGCTTCTTGGTTATGCTGATTTCCACTTCATCCTCATGCTCTTCTTGAGGATCAACAGGCCTCTTTCCCCTAGCATTCTCACGTTCCTTTCGACCCGGTGGAACTAACAGGTGTTCCTCAGGGGTATTACAAATTCCCTTACCTATGAATGCTGACGCCACCACTCTCTTCAGGGCGTCCTCATCTAAAGATGCTAAATGATCTACCATGTCTTGCAGCTAGGGCGGAAGCTGCGGCCTTGGGGGATTTGCCACTGCAGGTCTAGATCCTGTGGGAACTTCTTGAACTGGGGTGGAACCCCTGCTGGATCTACATCCATGTGTTCTTCGGCCTGCAGGTTCTTACTGTTCATCGGTTTCTTTCTTGCTGGTGAAGCCATTGCGATATCTTTACCAACTCACCGGTAGAAGGCCCTCCTTCTAGCGCCAAATGATGAAGCTGAATGATGCACCACCGGTAAATTTGGGTCACATATAATCTAAGGGTGAGCAGTAAAGGGATCGAACGGATGTAACTGTATATAAGATGGTGTTTTTGGTGTTTTATGGATGAGTCCAAGAATGTATCTTGGATTGCCTACGTATCCTGTGTAATCTCCCAGGAATCAAGCCTTACGTAGTTCCTGGAAGGATGTATTTATAGGCACATGCCCTCTTCTGCCCTAAACTTAGGGCGGTTTGGTCTATTGACACAAATACCCTTTAATGGGCCTTGGCCCCTTGTCCAAGTTACCAACCAGATGGTGGGCCTGGATGTTTAGACTGGAAGTCTTGGTGTCGACTCGATGCATATCGACACGGGTGGTCGAAGTAGGACACTTGCAGAATCTGTCGGTTGTCTCGGCCTTCACTGGTATGTCTCGAATTCGATCCGATGTGGATAATCAATATAGACTTTTCCACATGCCGGCTGGACCAATCAGATTATTCCACGCGGAGGGGTGAAATCCCGTATCGTCAGTGGTGGATATGGCTACTAAAGGTGGTAGCAAATGTGGTGATTGAGACTACACCTTAGCATAAAAGGGGTGGCAACCATGGATGTAAGGTGGTTTATAGCAGTACAAAATATGATATTGAAAATGATGAAGAAGGCTTTAAGGATACTGGTTTATATATAGTATACGGTTAGACAAGAGTCATAACATCAGTCCCTTCATTTTTGCCTGGTAATCCGCTCAACAATTCTTTCGGGGCTAATTATTGTGTAAATTAAAATGTGCAAGAAAGTACCGTTTTAAATGGTATATATATATATATATATATATATATATATATATATATATATATATATATATATTATCATTCATAAATATATACATGCTAAGCGACGGACGTTTCAACAAATTGACTATTATAAATAAGGTACTATTTTTTTGAACATATTAAACAACGTATTAATACTAGGCATTTGTGTACAAGAAATATACATGTATAAAACATATACATATTCATATATTTCCATATATATATATATAAAAGGAAATACTACGGTCCAGTCAATACAAAAAACTGAACCGTCCCGTTTACCGTTAGATTAATACTAAAATAATATGAAACGTTGGATTGATTTAAAAGATTATTACTTATTACTTATGGTGTACCTTTCATATGATTCTTATCTGTAAAAGGAAGAAAAAGACAAAATTCTTCTAAAAAATCTACACCTAGTCGAACATTTTTTTAAGGAACTAGTCGATCAATCAAGATAGAAAAATTTCATCTTTATTACCCAATGTCAACAAACCTATGGAGCTCCGATGAGAACCTTGATGAATTTCGAAGTTCTTGAAAGAACATTCATTTCACTGATTCAAGTTTCCTTCGGCCCATTATCACCTGATTCTGCCTCTCTCATGGCCATTCCCGACCAACCCGCCACATCGTGCAAACCCGCCCGAGCCTGCCACTCATACGCCCCAAATTGCCGCACACAACCACCACACGCCGGACCAGCCTCTCTTTCAACCAAATCAACCACATCCACCACCCTACCACCACCAAACCCGAACTGTCATGTTCCATATTCCTGAAAAAAATATATTCTAGAAAAAATAAAATAAAGATTCACAAGCTAGAAAATTATGAGTAAAATCTAAATTGCAATAAAAAATAACGATTCCACGAAAACATTTAAGGCGGATATCTCTAAAAGTAGAAATAAACATTAACCTCGTGTAATATTTCTGAAAAATTGGGATGTTACAGATCCTCTCTTTCGTCATAGTTAGGTTTTGAATAAGATGAAAGGCAACTCCTCTCTTTCAGATCTTTGGTGATTTGTTGTGCATGAATTTTATGTACGAAGTCTTTCACTCAAAATTGATTTTTCTTCTCTTTTCAATTTTGAACTTCAGGTTGTTGATGAAAAATATCCGGTTAGGTTTGTATCCACAATGTTGATGGAATTATGCATAAAACAAGGGGACACACCCAACGTAATACATATGGACCACTCCTCTCGATCGCATTGACAAGATTTTATCCGGAAATATACGTCGCTCTATTTTCTGCTGAAATTACATTGCCAGTTGAGAAAGAATATCAATCTGAACCCTTTGTCTTTTTCTTTGCAGAATTATCCTTGCAACAAGGTTATGCGGCAAATTTATGCATAGGTGGGAGGCAATAGAGGAAGAGGGGTGAAGTTTGTTTGTTGTATTTTATTTCGGGTTAGTTTTTGTATTTTAACGACAAGGTTTGCTCAAATGGTAGAGATCATGATTGTATATTTTTTTAGTGGGTGATGGTTGATGCTTTATGTTCACATGGCATCAACTATGCTTAGCATATCAATTTTATTAAATGAAAAAACTTAGTTTTTGATATACAATTGCCTATCCTACTAATCCTGTTCATATTCAGTTTTTAGTAGTCATCTCTTTGTGATTTTTCAGAATTATTAATAAACAATAGATCATTTGTAGGTTCATATATATGCTTTAGATGTAGTAATGCTGCTATGTGGCTAATATGGATGTTTTCAGGATTGCAACAAAATCATGTATGTCTTATTACTATTGATGCATTCAGCGGTAAACAGTATCTAAATTCGTTTGTTGAGAATATTGTAAAATAAACTATATATGTTGAGAATATTGTAATTAGCTTGATAGAATGACACGCCTAAAGAGGAAGATACGGTTGTAAATTTTGCAATATCACATTAGCATCACCACCTGATTCAGAAAAAAAAAACCTTATCCCATAGTTCAAAAACCCTTTCGTGTTCGTACCAGTTCTATTTTTTATGTGTAGATATTAGCTCACGGTTTCCTATTTTTTCTTAGTTATTAAAGGGTGGACTAATGGAGAAAAATAGGAGGGGGAACATGGCGATGCCGATGCGGGGGAGAGATCACGGACGTCATTGAAGGTATATGAGGCGTCGAAAGATTGGAACGACAACATTTGACAATCATGGTTAGATGAGCTTATAATTTTTTGTCGATACATTGATTTTCTTCCTTTTTTGACTATGCTTAGATTTGTGTTTGACATCCCTAGAACACGATTTCATTATTGTACCCAGAACGCGAATTCATTTATTTAAACACAATTACAACATGATTTAAATCGTGCTATAAAAGTACTCAAATAAATTACAATAAACCAAAGGTACCTGAAATAACATTGTCATCTGGTTCAGCCATCTCAGCATCCACTGCAAACACTCGAACTGGGCGACTTGGGCCGCCCTTCCCATTTCCTTGTCTCGGAATATTCGAACTCCCCTTGGTTGGACACATCTTGGCAAAGTGCCCTAAATCTCCGTAGTAATAGCAACCTCCTGAACTAGCCTTACATTCACCTGAGTGGTTCCTGTTGCACTTAGAGCAAAGTGGTGCTCCGGTTGGAGGTTTACTTGATGCAGGGGCTGTTGTCTTCTTAAAATTTTGTTGCGGTGCTCCCCAGCTATTACCTTGACTCGTGCCAAAACTCCTCTTGTTCCCAATAACCACTGTGGCCTTCTTCCTGAAGGTCTCAACCTCCAAGGCCTTATTCAACAATTCAGTCATATTCTTAGCTGTGAAACCAAACATACCAGACTGTATCTGATAGGCTAAGACTTCCTTGTAAAAGGCCATCTTTCTTTCTTCAACCTTCATCAACCCTGGGTAGAATCTCCCCAACTCGTTAAACTTGTTGGTGTACTGTGATACTGTCATGTAATTACCTTGCATAAGCTTTAGAAACTGACTTGCCATGTCTGTCTGCACCGTCTCTGGGAAATATTCATTATAAAACATGGCCTTAAAGCTTTCCCAGTCTGTCACTTTCCCATTGCTACTCTGTATAGCGTCAATCCAAGCTTCAACTACACCTAAAAGGAAACTAACAGCTAACTGTGCTATCGCAGGTTCAGGAACATGTATATTCCTGCAAGCCTTTTCAAAGCCTCTTAACCATTCTTCGGCTTTGGAATGTTCGACATTCCCAAAGAAGTCTTGAACTCTGTTTTTTCTCAACCTCGTATACCAGTCAATTGGTTGTGCTTGCTCAAAAACCGGCCTAACTAGTGGGGCTGGCGAATATACTAGGGGGTATCCGTAGGGTATCTCTTGCTGCTGGTACTGGTGTTGGTGGAAACCGTATGGTGGGTAACCAAAGCCTTGTTCATGGTCAAAACTGGGTGAAGGTGGTACAGTAGGTCGAGGAGTGTGACCCACTGGAGGAGGGTAAAAGGTTCGATGTTGCTGATGATGGAAAACTAGTGGTTCACCGGTAGAGACTAAACACTCATTGGAGGTGGATAAATACTAGTTGCTGGGGGTACATAGACTGGTGGAATGTCTCCCACTACAGTGACTCGTATAGGTGATTCTCATGGTTCTCCATAGATGTAGTTATACCTCGGTGGAGTGTAGCTCTTTGGTGGCGGTACTAAACCCACTGGAATATCACATATCAATGAAAACTGAACCGAACTTCCCACATGCCATTGTGGGCGTTGCTCCTGGTGAGGTCACGGTGACAAGCCCTGCTGAGATCGTGGTGTAGGGGTTTCAGTATGAGGAGGTGTAGTGGGGCTCGGATGTGGTGAAGGATTCTGCCTCACAAAACTGCCTCTAACAACTGGTCTAGGACTCTCTCGTCGAACTCCTGATGCTTCAGCACCTGCTCCAGTTCTCGTGAACACCTTCCTGATGATCAAAGAAAACTAGAACGTTACTAGCAGATCTAAAGAAAACTTATCTTAAAAGAAAGGAAGCCTAAAAGACGCTTGCCTCTGATACCAACTATAACGCCCCGTTCCCGGACACCGAGTCCTTATCCAGAAATCGAAACATTCGGCACGCATAATATTAAATAAATAATATTACACGTAAGCCTCTACTACGTCGTATCAAATAAAAGCAAACGAAAGCTAAAAGACTCGGGTAAATTTGTCCAATTAACCAAGAATAGAAATAAAGAACTAAAGAGGAAATGTAATATTATTACATTCGAAACGAAACCAACGAATCCAAAATGTATGAATTCCAAAGTATTAGAAGTAAACTACAAAATTCAATAATAATCCAAGTCTATGAAATAAATGAATAATAAACAAGGTCTTTAAGTCCAGCGTCCTCAAACGTCGTCATCAAAGTCCTCCTCGAACTCCTCATTTACCTGTTCGTCTTCTCTCCCCCAAACACATAAATAAACATGCATTTGAGGTCTGTACATTTGTACAAAGTAAAAGGTAGAAGCTACAATTTAATTAAGGTTATTATTAAAGTTGTTATCTTAGTGAGACCGATTCAATTTAGGGTTCATTCCATGTCCATCGACACGTCATGACTATACGTTTCTAGCCTATCTTATCTTTGTTACATCATTACTCAAGGACACAATGCATGGTGAAAATTCCACCACGAGATATACTTGCCAACTACGGTGATTAGCACCGGTAGTCCCGGGATCTCCCCGGTATGCATATACGTTCGATGTATTTCCTCCACTACCCTTCAGCCTTTTGAGCCAGTATCATTGTCCACCTTTTATGAACGTATCACATCGCCGATTTGAATCAGTGCCTAACCAAGAATAGATGACGTTTTAGCTTTTACTACACTTATGTAATTATTAATGTGAATTAACTAGTCACCTAAGTGTTTTCAGAATAATACTCACCTTATCAGCTCTACTCCCTCACTTAGACAACTAGACATCGCATCCTATCAATTACACAGACATTGATGAACCCTAGTTCATCAAAGCACAAGCCCTTTCATGCCCTTTCGACGGATCCGAACTTCATCTCCCTTTAAGAGTACATTCGGTGTTTTAACTGAACGTATCAGAAGTTCAATCGAAGCTTGTTCATATTTAATTAATGTTAACATATCAGGATTAAGGGTTTAAAACAGTGAAAACACGATTATGAAGAGAAAAACCAAGCTGAAATGCTAAAATAGTAAAAACAAGGTAAAACAGGTCAAACGCCCGTTTGACATCCTATGGACGCCCGTTTGGCACTGAACGCCCGTCCACTAAACCCCAGACGCCCGTCCGTCAAAAACAGCTACATCCTAAATCAAAAGTCTGACCTCAAACGCCCGTCTGACCTACTAGGGTCGCGAACGCCCGTTTGCCTAACGCAAACGCCCGTTCGCCTGGGTTTTACCCAAAACGCTAAAATCTTCAAAACGTGGTTTCTGAACCGTTTCTAACCTAATTAACATCGATTTCAACTCAATAAAACGTAGAAAACATATCTAAACGTCTATTATACTTTGGTCAACGAAAAAGCACATCTTTCTTGCATCTACGCATCATAAAACATGATCTAAAATTCAATAACGATAATTGAAATCGTAGGAAGAGCCTCTTACCTTTTTAGCAGCTAAATCCAAGTCCAAACTCAGAAAAACAGCAGCTAAAACCGTCCCTTTTCTACAGAAAACATGTGTGATAAATCCAAACTTATATTAGATTCAATCACATGCTTCTAAATGACAAAAACTACGAATTGATGAGTTTGAATCCATCAAACTCGAAGGTGAACTGAATTAGGGCTTACACATACCTTATCAAAGCTCCAACTTTCTGCAATCAAAACGTTGCCTTCTTCACAACGATTCTGGTGCTCGACTCTGATCTGAAAACCGTTACGATTTGACTTAGAAATCGACGAACAAAACCCCCAGCCCTAATCTTGCTCCCTCTCACACGCAGAAGATGAGTTTTGGAGGTGGAAAATCAGATTAAAAGTTTAAGGGACTGATTAGGCTAATTTTTCCTTAAATAGGAAAAATCTCAAAATTACCTAATTGCTCGATTTTCCTTAATCACCCTTATTAAACCAGATTTTCTTCCTTAAATATTTACATATATATATATATATATATATATATATATATATATATATATATATATATATATATATATATATATATATATATATATATATATATATATATATATATACATAAATATCCAAAATTATTAAACTCCGAATAAAAGGAATCGAACCCATATTTCATTTTCGCAAAATGACACGTCTGCCCTTTCTCGAAAATCGGAATATTACAGATTGTCACTACTCCTAGGTATCAGAATTTGGTTACGATCCTCGGACCTGTGGGTTATGGCCCTCCGTATATAAATTGGAAGCCTTGTTCTATACTATGTTCCACATGATGAATTTACTATCGACACAACCTTTTACATAACCCTAATTTTCCGTATAAGGTCCAATGATTCACACCATAGCCTCGATATCAGTTCGTTCAAAGAATAATAAAGAAAATGATTAGGATAGAAATGTTTTCTTTCTACTAAAAAAAAATCACAACATTTGATAAAATAAGCAACAATATTAAGACTAGAAAACCCGTAGTATTTGGACATTTTTTGTAAAATGTGTCAAAACAAAATAGCTATATATATTTTTTATATAAAAAATATAGCTAGTGACATTTCAAAGTCAACATTGTCTTACGGTAAATCATTCCTAGAATAGTCAACAAAAAAAAAAAAAATTAGAACTGTAATGCTAATAAAGATAAATTCAATCAGTAAAGTATTGAAAGAGGAAACAAAACATTTTAATCACTTATTCGTAAAGTTTATTTCAAATATTCTTTTATAGTTTCAAAACATGATCACCACATTTAAAACTACTTTATTTAGAGGAACTTATCGATTAGTATAAAATAATTTAACAATACAACATGTCTGCAAAAAAAAAACAAAAAAAAACAATACAACAACATATCCTCCAAAGAAAGGCACACAAACATGGCTTTGTTGCATTTCATAAAATATATTCTAAGAATATAGAAAATTAAAATGCATTGGTTGCTAGACCAAAAAAATAAATAAAAAATACGTTGCATGGGAAACACTTGTCAAAATCCTGGATCAAAATGTTACAAATTAGTATATATGGGCGGTATAAAAATGTCACGACTTATATTCTAAGAAATTCATACCTTATTGTCTTTCCAATCATTTCATCTTTTCACAGCATATAAATTTTATAGCTTAGGTTCTAAGAAATTCGTACCTTATTGTCTTCGAGTCTGATTACCATACCTAGTCCTAGACTCCTAGTAATCATTTCACTAAACCAATTCAAGAAATTTACTTCTAAGATAATTGACAGTTGATCCATCCTCTTAGATAGACTAGATCACTTAATCATATTTTTCCAAAATATGTCATCTAGTAGAACTCTCCAAAAATAACCTGGCTCTCTGATACCATCTGTAACGACCCACTCCCGACCCCTAGGTCTACTGAGCTCATTCTAGGAGCAGGTTGCGAGGCTTTCGCATAGACATCCATGAAATACCATAAATCCTAAATATTGATACAAATCCATCAAAACACTTGCAACATTTCACTAACTGGTTACAACAAAAATTACAACAAATAGAATCCCAAATTATTAAAATCCTCAACACGAACCATGTCATCAAATTTTCTAAAGCATGTCCACCATAATGATCTTGATAAATATGTTCGCGCCTATTTTACCATCTCTTAGTCTGGTTCAACAACCTGTATTTATATTTTAAAAAGAAAATAAAAGGAAAAAAAACACAGAAGAAATATAGTCGTCAGCAAAAATGCTGGTATGAGCCACGTGCGATAGTGTTACAGTTTAAAAAAATATAATTTCAAGAAAGCTAGCTTTATGATAATAACAAATGAGTTCAATAATTATATATACATGAAAACAAAAGATGCACTAGTTGATCAATACTTAGATGTAAGTCGTGTCATTATTATATTATTATTCCTTGAATTTACGTGGTGATTATTACTAGGTCACTTGACACCCACTTGTCCTAGTCGATGAGTCAATACCAACCGAACTCCAGCACGTTAACACGATTTTCCACCGCACTTCAACAAGAAAGCTCTTGCCTGACAACTCCGGCCGATTGTCTGGGAAAGGATTCAGACTTTCACCCAGTGAACCTCCCAAAGGGCTCCAGCCAAGCTCACTGCCCTCTGAACCATGACACAACCGTCAGCCATTGCTTTCCTTGCCGTGGCATGAATCTTTGGGGAAAAGGTACCGTCTTCATTCCTACGAGTGAGCACTCTAGCTACTGACGGAAAGACTTCGAGTCAAGAGGCCCCGAGACCGGTGACTAGCCGTTCTCCTGAGAGCAATAACTCTAATCTCCCTAGCCACCAGAGGTTCGACACTTTCGTGCCACTAGAAAGCGAGCAAGTCAAGTCCAAGTATTAAGTCTAAATTTATAAGAAAAATGTGCACTAGTACCAATCAATTAGTCTTTACAATTAGTTTTATTTTTATGATTACAGTCTAGGTAACAACTTTCGAGTTTTGTCGATAAATCAATATAATACAGAAGAAAAAACATTATTGCTTTGAAAATATATGGCCTTAGGTCTATTTGATAAAAACGACAATTCTATATAAGTATTATATTTCTTGTGTTGAAAATAAGAACATGATACGGCGATCTTGATGAAACAAAACACCGTAATAAAATTAATAATGACATATTGGTTATTACCGAAAATAAGAGCTCACAGAAACGACAAAGATATATCTATAGAAGTATGGTTATTCAAAATAAAATAAAAAATAACACGCATTTGCTTTTAAAAGAAAACAACTCACCACCAAATGACATACTTTTCTGCACCCTTACTTGTAATGAACTTCCAAGTATTGGCATGCAGCCTACGTCCGATTTAAGAAATTCATCTTCTTTCCCTTCGGGCCCTTCAACTTTCCTCAGCCTAGTATTGATATTTCTATAGGTTCCTTCACTAGTTTGTCACAGATTCTTTTTGGTTATGTATATACATATATGAATGTTCGTTCACGGAGACGACGGCTCTACCGGAGTGAGTACTATGGATGTAAGGTGTAAGTAACGAATGGCAAAATTTGGGAGAAGGTTTCATGTGGATGGATGATGAAGGAAGATGGTTGACGGATGTGATTCGGTGGTGGATATGGCTACTAAAGGTGGTAGCAAATGTGGTGATTGAGACTACACCTTAGCATAAAAGGGGTGACAACCATGGATGTAAGATGGTTTATAGCAGTACAAAATATGATATTGAAAATGATGAAGAAGACTTTAAGGATACTGGTTTATATATAGTATACGGTTAGACAAGAGTCATAACATCAGTCCCTTCATTTTTGCCTGGTCATCCGCTCAGCAATTCTTTCGGGGCTAATTATTGTGTAAATTAAAATGTGCAAGAAAGTACCGTTTTAAAGGGTATATATATATATATATATATATATATAATTATCATTCATAAATATATACATGCTAAGCGACGGACGTTTCTACAAATTGACTATTATAAAAAAATGTACTATTTTTTTGAACATATTAAACAACATATTAATACTAGGCATTTGTGTACAAGAAATATACATGTATAAAACATATACATATTCATATATTTCCATATATATATATATATATATATAGGTATTGATCATATATAAATATAGGTAAAGAATATTAAACGTGTAAACCTCAGTTCGGTTTGGTTGCGAAATATTTGCAAGTGATTTGGCCAAATATACATGAATAAAATATTCATGTTCTTTAAGAGAGTAAATTTGAAAATATAAATAAAAGATTGGTGACTGGACAAAATGGCTCATTAAATGGAAGGGAAAATTCCTCAACTAGTATAATCTCATAAGTTTTTTTCCTTACTAGTACTCCATAATAGAGAGGCCTTACAAAATAATTGAAAAAACTTATTGACCGGAAATGACAAATATACCCTTCCATCCAATTCCCTTTACCGTCTGCCGTTTAAAGGGTTTAAGCCTATGCCTGCGAAAGTAAAGTGGCTACCGGAGGTTTTAGAGTTTTACCATTCACTCATGAGAAGGGAGTCCAGAAGAGACTCTTCTGCTTCCTGTGGAAGTGGAAATGCCGAAGCTCCGGCGGCGGCCAAGGATATACCGGCATAGAACATAGGTATGGGTTTTCTCCTCTCTTTAAATTTTTGGCTCGAAATTTTCTTATTCACTTATGGAGTAGGTTTGGAATCAACAACGTGGACGCAATTTTTGAAATATGAGGTTATTCTTTTTTGAGATTCAATGTAAGCTTCACTCCTTACACCTGCAAATAAATGCCAATTGATATCCTATATTGAATTGTTATAACTTGAGTTTGCTGCTACAACTTTTTGTTAATTAGTTTTGATTTTATTTTGGGTTGTTTGTGTACCACTTGTAGAGCTGCAGTGTTGTTATGCGTTTTGTCATAGTTTATTCTTGGCTTTTGCACAATTATGATAAAATCAGTTGAATGTGAAATTCTTTTCCTTTTTTTTAAGATTTGAGAATGTGCAATTTTAATAGCTGTTCTTTGAGGCTTTTGTTGTTTTAGTAAGATAATCAGTCCAATTTCCATATAAAATTCATGTTTGTATTTGCTGCTGTTTGAGTATGTCTATCTTTTTTTGGTTTCTGTTCTTGATCATATATCTGCAATGGCGATTCTCGGCGTTTGATTGCACTCCAAAGAAGATTTTAAAATGGTATATTAATTTTTGAAATTGTTATTTTAGCAATTAGAATTTGTTGGAAATATGTCAAAAGTTTATAATTATATTTTTAATATAATTAATGTGTTGAAAAATTATTTTAAACATATGTAATATTTGACATATTCTCAATACTATATTTTGACTTGGTCTCTTTATATTAAAGATAGATTTTGATAAGATGACAAGTATTGTTATCACTTACCTACTTTCATGGGAATAGTGCGACTTTTGTGGGAGTAGTTGACATCCCACAATTTAGTCTTTGACAATCGATCTATCTATATATTTGGAGGCAGTACGCAGGGAAAAGTAAGAAAGAAAAAAAGGTTTTGTTTTTCATAATTTCTTTGGATCATCTTGTATTTATAGAATACAAATTGTTGGGTTTACTACACAATAATAAGTATCATTGATTCCTGGTGCCCTTAAAGGATGACTGTGTTTTATCCTACTGGGACATTTCGATTCATCCGAAATAAGTCCTTTAGGACAGTGTCTTCTGACATGACTCACAGTTTTGTGTTCGTGTTTTGTGTTCGTTTGATCATTACGATGGAACGGTTGATTATTACAATTGATCTATAATGAAGATCGGTACTGGTTGGGGTTTTACAATGGAGATTGTACATGTCCCGGTGGATATTTACGGAGATGGTTACCTCTTCAATTATCGATTATAAAGACCGTTACTTGTTCGATAGTCCATTGCGGAGGTGATTACGTTTTCGTGACATCACTCGAAGCCAAATTTTACAACAATCTAAAGGACTTATTGCTTCCAGTGGTGTCGAAAAAGAAAAAAAAAATCCGTCCGTTTGACTTCTTCTGAGGACGGTAACAATTTTTATGGCTTATTACTTGCTTATGATTTTTTTTTTGGACGTAAAATGAGAGTCGGACTTTATTGTCTGACTAGTTGTTATTCGCACAAATAGATCCTTTGTATTCTATTTGATGTGTCTATCAAGAGCCGTGATACATGATTCCTAAATAATTTGCCTGCCGTATCATTATTGTTGATTCTTTTCACCTGTGTATTTTGAAGGTTGTCATATGTTGCTATAATTCTAGGTTTGTGTCAATTTTCAGTGAATAATAACGTGGAAAGATTTGTTTCTGAACCCTATATATATGTGAGGAATCATGGATTATTAATTAATTCATGTGAATCGACATAGAGGATGAATCTTATGGAGTATAAGAAATATGTCGTTGAGAAACCTTTAATGCTTAGACTGTAAATTTGATGGCTTACTGTTAATGCTAAGAAATAGTGTTTGTGAAAGTCGAAGAAATAGCTTGGATGATGATGTCATGATCTAGTCTTGGAAATATTTCTTCTGTGCCTTATAAATTTATAATTTGAAGATATGATTGAAGTGTGGGGATTAAAGAGAGTTGATCAGTATTATCACACTGGATCAAACAGCAGCTGCATTCAGGATGCATTAATTCAGAAATTGTGGGGGTTTATGTCTTGGTATAATCCCCTGATGATATTATTCGAGAAAATTGTTGTTGTAGTAACTGCAATAAATGTGTTTATAAATAATACTCTTATTTTGTGGATACGGTGTCAAGTAAAAATAATCGAAATTACAATATGATTTTGCTTGACATATTTCATGAATTTATTGAGTTGGAGAATTTTATGAGACTGTGGGGGTACTGTGTTGAATTTAATTCATACACTATCAACTTGTCGTCTTAACCAAAACCAAATTTTATTGTGGATGCACGCTATTGTAATCACGGGTTATTTATGTTGTTTATAATTTATTTATACTGTTAATAGAAATGCATCATCATCTTGAGCTTACATTATTGATTCTGGTTGACATGCTAGACTTGGAGATGTTGATCTTAATAGTATGTTATGAAAGTATATTATGGTGGTCTATTAAATGATACATATGGTCCCTTAAATCTTGCATGATATCAGCCGGTTTTGTTATTCTCTTTACGAAAGTAAATTGAATATTGGTGAATGCATTTACTACTTAATATAGTGTTATTGAATTTGGTGTTACATATTTTTTCATCAGAGATAATATTTTATTAATGGAATAGTTGTATCCACATCATGTTCTTTCTTTGGTGATGGTTTTGGTAGGCCTGTATTTTGCTGCAAGGAATGTATTATACAATGGAAAAATTATTGAGTTTCTATGGTGACTCAGTTTAGATGTATCTAGATTATTAAAAGTCTGATGTTATAAACATATTGCATTATCAATATTGCGTATGTTTTGAGTAGACTGAGTAGATGTACCTATGATTTCAATTGAGTACATTGGTTATGCAACTCAATTGTATCCTTTGTTGTGTCTTTCATTGTGCAAGAAGTGGATAATGATGTTAATTGAGTGACAAATTCAATTGACATAATATCTACGATATTTGTATATGTATATTATCCCACTGTGGGGGTGATAAGGTTAATGTCAGAGTTTTAACTCTAGATTTGATTGATACTGATATATGAATTTTAAAAGATACTAAATGAGAGTATCGTATATAGAGAATCCAGTATCATCGTAGTTTTTCTATGTGACAACTAATATTATGGAAAATGGTAGAAAATTGAGATGACGTCATACAAAACCATTGTTGATAATGAAAATTTCATTCAACATACAAAGTCATAACTCTTGATCAAACTTATGAATGTGATTTTTTCTAAACATCGAGGGGATGAGACCAAATGCCAATTATATGTCAATGGAGATGGAAACCCAACCTATGTGATTGGAGATCCCATGAATTAGGTTCATATGGGTAATAACAAAAGTCTCTATTAGACCTGGGAACACTAAAATAAAGTTTGTCTCTCCTACGGTGTGTGCATAGTGTTCATATATAGCTGCAAATAAACTAAGAGGGGTGAGTAATGCTCTTAATGAATTCATAGTCATTTTTAGATGGTGTATTAATAGCAGCATACACTTGATGAATTCACCTATATGAGTGTGGAGTGGGGCCGCTCCCATGAGATTATTTTGGCTAAATCTCTAAAGCACTCATGAACAACTAGGCGCGCGTACGGCCAAAATGCGCAAAAACGCGTTGAACAATGATATAATAGAGGAGTGTATAGTGATTGGTAAAACTACTAGCTTACAATAATGATTCATTGGTTCATAGAAGCTTGCTTCACCATTGTTTCAGTAAGTTAAGTTTTATTATTTCTAGGATCTGGTTCATAGTCCAAAAGACACCAGTTTCGATATCTTACACTCGTGTGTAAGCCCAGCAAAATGTGTACTGTGTTTTTCTAAACTTTTGAAACATGTGGGAGATTGTTGGAAATATGTCAAAAGTTTATAATTATATTTTTAATATAATTAATGTGTTGAAAAATTATTTTAAACATATGTAATATTTGACATATTCTCAATACTATATTTTGACTTGGTCTCTTTATATTAAAGATAGATTTTGATAAGATGACAAGTATTGTTATCACTTACCTACTTTCATGGGAATAGTGCGACTTTTGTGGGAGTAGTTGACATCCCACAATTTAGTCTTTGACAATCGATCTATCTATATATTTGGAGGCAGTACGCAGGGAAAAGTAAGAAAGAAAAAAAGGTTTTGTTTTTCATAATTTCTTTGGATCATCTTGTATTTATAGAATACAAATTGCTGGGTTTACTACACAATAATAAGTATCATTGATTCCTGGTGCCCTTAAAGGATGACTGTGTTTTATCCTAGTGGGACATTTCGATTCATCCGAAATAAGTCCTTTAGGACAGTGTCTTCTGACATGACTCACAGTTTTGTGTTCGTTTGATCATTACGATGGAACGGTTGATTATTACAATTGATCTATAATGAAGATCGGTACTGGTTGGGGTTTTACAATGGAGATTGTACATGTCCCGGTGGATATTTACGGAGATGGTTACCTCTTCAATTATCGATTATAAAGACCGTTACTTGTTCGATAGTCCATTGCGGAGGTGATTACGTTTTCGTGACATCACTCGAAGCCAAATTTTACAACAGAATTCAGTTGCAGCTTGTATTTGTTGTTGGTTTTGTTTGAAAATGTGTGGTAGTCAATACCTTTTTCTTATTTTGAGAGGTGTAGTCAATACTTAGGCAAGCCAACATCAAAGGTGGAAAATTACTAGGAGCCAGCTTCTTTGATGCTAATTTAACATGTAATATTTTACTTTGATTTTCACTAATAACCAAAGATAAAAATTTGTTCTGATTAGATGGCATAGACAATATACCACGTTAATTATGTCTCAGCGTTATATCTTGTTAATGTTTATGGAATGTTACATTCTCCCGTTTTAAGGAACTGATGTCCTTGTTGGGACCCTATAAGAGGATTGTATAGGTGACCCCACCGTGTCTCACATTGAGGATTTTATAGGTGATTGTGATACCACCTATAACGTCCCAAAACTTGGACATAGTTAGTGGATTCAATAACTATTGTGGTTTATCGTTCTCGTTTGGACTAAAACGGTTAACTCAAGGCACCAAGTCCATAATGTGTCAACCTTATAACTTGGTAATTTGTCTCTCACTTTTTGCATGCAGGATTGGATATTACATGGTATGTAGATCTGAGCAGGTTTTTATGATCATGATGATGTGTATTTGATGTCGAAACTTATATTTGCGATTTGCTGGCTGTTTAGCGTTGATTTTAGGGGCTGATCTTTGAGGAGTTGATTTCTCTCTTGCAAATGTGACAAAGGTAGCACCAATAACACTACAGTTTTGTTAATGTATTGTGGTCATGTCATGTGTATTTGAAGATTATGTTGTGGAGTGTTGGTAGTCAGAGAATAATGGGTAGCACTATTGCAGCAGAAGCCATGACCATAAGTAAGCATTTGAGGGGCATTGGTTAGTTTTTTCAAACAAATTTAAGTAAGGTAATGCTAACTTAGAAGGTGCACTTGCAACTGGTAATACATCTTTTAAAGGATCCAACATTACAGGTGCATGTGAGAATTAAATTAACTACAGCAGCCATTTGGTTTACTGATCTATTCTTATTGTTTGTGTTGTAATCGTGAGTGATATTTTTGTAATTTAGAAAACGTCCATACGAAGGGACATTATTTGCATTTTGGTCTAATTAACTGATTTATGTTCCTTATGATGATGTTTATCTTGCAGAGCCATACGAGCCTTATTCTGCTCCTTATTTGCATTTTACGAAATGAGAAATTATTTTGGATGACAGAAGGGGATTGATTGTATGTGATACAAAGAACAATGAACAAAGAATTTAGGAATATTCAGGTGGGCGGTTCAGGGTTTAGTTATTGTGTATGTTGACAGCTTGGTTTCTCCTAAAGATCCGTAGCTGTAATGTTGTGACTTCGATTTCAAAATTATTTTGATACACTGTTCTAAGAATTGAATGTTTGATCTTTAATGTAAGTTGTCATTGTAATGAAGCTTTTGCATGCATCTTGAGATGTCTTGTTGATTCTACATAATGATATCATGTTTGGAAGGATATCATATTAATACTAACAGTTTGAGTGAAATGTTAATGAATTGTTAGGCAATTTTTTTTACTTTCTGTATCTGACATCTTGTATGTATAGAAGTTCTAGTCTTTTTGAAATTGATTGGTATGATGTTGTTGAATCGGTGGCTCGGCTCCATGTTGTCTATGTCCGGTATACTGCACCAAATGTGATTTTGACTATTATCAATGTTTTTCTGCACTTCTGTATGAATTTTTTGGGGAAATTGTGTGGAGGACATCTTGCATGTAGGTACTAGAACTACCACGTGTAATCTTATCCTCATAAGCTCGTCAATGCTGCATAAGTAATTGTGCATTGCATAAGTAATTGTGATAGCTTGTTATACCTTCTGTTCATATATGCATGCCTGATTTACTAATCTGGTCAAATTATGAAACTACAACATTAAAATAAGGCCATTGGGTCTACAACGGTTATCTAGAAGATATTACAACACCTTAAATTCTTGGGTAAAAGTGGTGATCAAAGTATTTCATTTGCATTTTTCCTTACTACAGCACAAGTTTTACAACACACATAGTTATTACGTAACAGCACGAAATACGAAACATATAATAATACAACATATGATGTTCCACAATTTGGTTTCCCTCGACGATGCTTCATTCGCCTTTTTCCACTTCTCGATGTTGCTCTCAATGAGTTCAATTCTACCCTCACACAACTCCTTGATGTTGATCTTGATATGTTCAACTTTTCCCTCTAATTTACGGATGTTACTTAGCATTTTATTTTGTTCTTTGATTTTCCGATTCCGAGTAGTAGTTGACATTTGTTCCACATAAGAACCTAGATCTTAAAGCCAAAGAAAAAAGCCAGTCTCTGCCAGCCTGCAAAAAAATGATAAACTTAATATCATATGATACTGCAGTCCAAGTGTAGTGTTATAACCAAAAATCTCTCCCAATTAATAAGCTAATCCCCTCTGATCAGTTCAAATTTACTAAATCCCAAAGCAAAAGAACATAAAGGAACTTTAAAAAACATGGCACTTTCATTAAGACAGCAAAAAGGTTGATAAATTCTACTTAATAAATGATTTTAACTAAGTGCAAAAATGTAGTATAATATATTCCCAAAGCCACAATGCTAATCACTCTTATTCTGCACTCTACATGTAACAAAATCTTAGAAGTATCGATGTTGCCATCTTCGCACAAGAATTTCATGAGCGACATGTACATATTACAGTCATCTCATTTCTGACTGAAACCAGGGGCGGGCCTTTACCAACTTGCACTGTATCACTATATAAAGCATGAAGCAAGCAAAAATGAAGAGTGATTTTTAGTGTAAGCATGAAATTTTGCTTGCTTGATTTTCTACATAGCAGTAAAAATGTATGACTGCAGGTAAAGGAAAAACGCACAGTATATAAACTGCGTGTGCGACTCCCCGGAAATGCAGCAGAGAATCTACGAGTGCGACTCACCAGAAATGCAACAGAGAATCAACAACTTTAAATAACTTAATAACCTATTCAAGATTTTCTTTCACAAGCTCATCCCTGTCCATGTATCACAAATAAAATCATCAATAATTCTTTAAGAAAATCCGTTTTAGGGCAAAAAAGACGAAACAAATTGGATTTTGATTGGAAAAAAATAATTTTTTGAACAGTAATGTTTCACCACTTCTAAAGTATCTGTACTGCTACTGCGTTCATTCATTCACTCAAGTAATAGAAAAAACCTTTTTAAAAGATCTTACCTCTCAAGAAAAGAAAAGGACATTGACTGCAACACATTTTCAAAAAAAACCAACAACAATTATAACCTGAAACTGAATTCTAATTGCTAAAAAAATCAAAAATTAATATACCTGAAGACTGAAGTCTCTACCCGTAAGATGTTGTCCTCTGGTCAGCTCTGAACCATATGGGCCACGGCCACCTCCCTTTAACATAGAATGTATTTTTCAAGGCAGAAGAGAAACAAAAACGATTAAAAGCACTAAAAAAAACTAAAGAATTGAACTTTTACCCAAAAGCAGCAGCGGTGATACCCTTGTGTGATACAACAGGCGGAGCACAAGATCAGCGGAGCACAATCAGTAAGCCGATTCAAAGCTGGATGAGTGGAAGTCGAGGGGAATAGGGTTGGGAGGAGAAGCCGCACAAGGGTTTCTTATGAATATGAGAGTTTTAGTTAGGGTTAGGTTGGGATGCTTTATATATACAGTGACAAAACGACGTAGTTTAGCACATGAATTAAGTCACAAACAATTCGAGTAGCTCAAGTTCAGAAAAAACTCAAATCGAATAAAACTTAATACGAATCGAAGGCGATTATTGTGCTCGGGATTACCATACGTAATCCGACGTTCGTAGAGGTTCGATCAAGTTGATTACTGTGCTCAAGGTTTACCACATGTAAGCCGACGTTCGATCGAGATGTTCGGCTATGGTGTTGATCAACATAATCCGATGTTAGATAGATGTTCGGCTATGGTGTTTAGCGTGATCCGGGTTGATCACACCTAAGTCGACATTAGATCGAGGTTCGGTCATCGATTATTGTGCTCATGGTTGATCACACATAATCCGACGTTAGACCGAGGTTCGGTCAAGGCATTTATTGTGATCCGGGTTGATCACACATAAGTGGATGTTATATCGAGGTTTGGTCAAGGCGGTTACTGTGATCCGAGTTGATCAACATAATCCGACGTTAGACAGATGTTCCGTTAAGGTGTTTATTGTGATCCGGGTTGATCACACATAAGTCGACGTTAGATTGAGGTTCGGTCAGGCGATTACTGTGCTCCGAGTTGATCGCGTATAAGTCGACGTTACTTTGAGGTTCGAACCTCGATCAGGGTTGATTACATTGGGTGTAATCAACCCTAATCACAGTAATCGCCTTGAGCGAACCTCGATCTATCGTGACATTGTGTGTAATCAACCCTGATCATAGTAATCGCCTTGAGCGAACCTTGATCTAACATCTTATTATGAGTAATCAACCCT
Organism: Gentiana straminea; assembly: GCA_036785695.1. Lineage (NCBI taxonomy): Eukaryota > Viridiplantae > Streptophyta > Magnoliopsida > Gentianales > Gentianaceae > Gentiana > Gentiana straminea. Next base: position 1,866,664 of record JAVUPR010000224.1, on the reverse strand, counting down.
GATCACAGTAATCGCCTTGAGCGAACCTCGATCTATCGTGACATTGTGTGTAATCAACCCTGATCACAGTAATTGCTTTGAGCGAACCTTGATCTAACATCTTATTATGAGTAATCAACCCTGATCACAGTAATCACTTTGAGCGAACCATGATCTAACATCTTATTATGAGTAATCAACCCTGATCACAGTAATCGCCTTGAGCGAACCTCGATCTATCGTGACATTATGTGTAATCAACCCTGATCACAGTAATCGCCTTGAGCGAACCTTGATCTAACATCTTATTATGATTAATCAACCCTGATCACAGTAATCGCCTTAAGCGAACCTCGATCTATCGTGACATTGTGTGTAATCAACCCTGATCACGGTAATCGCTTTGAGCGAACCTTGATCTAACATCTTATTATGAGTAATCAACCCTGATCACAGTAATCGCTTTGAGCGAACCTTGATCTAACATCTTATTATGAGTAATCAACCCTGATCACAGTAATCGCCTTGAGCGAACCTCGATCTATTGTGACATTGTGTGTAATCAACCCTGATCGAACATCGATCTATCGTGACATTGTGTGTAATCAACCCTGATCACAGTAATCGCCTTGATCGAACCTCGATCTAACATCTTATTATGTGTAATCAACCCTGATCACGGTAATCGCCTTGAGCGAACCTCGATCTATCGTGACATTGTGTGTAATCAACCCTGATCACAGTAATCGCTTTGATCGAACCTCGATCTATAAAGTAACATCGGTAACCGTAGAGGTGGGCCCAAGTGGAAAATGGTGGGGTCAGTGTCCTTCTTAAATTCAAAAAACGATATAATTTGTTGGTAAAAATGTAAAAAAAACACTCGGAATTGATCATGCATAATTCGAAGTTGGAGCGAGGTCCAGTCAAGGCGATTACTTTGATCTAGGTTGATCACACACAATCCGATGTTAGACCAATGTTCGTTCAAGGACTTTACTGTGATACGAGTTGATCGCACATAAGTCGGCGTTAGATCGAGGTTATATCAAGTTGTTTACTATGCTCGGGATTGATCACACATAATCCGACTTTGGAGCGAGGTTTAATCAAGACGATTATTGTGATTCGGGTTGATCACACATAATCCGATGTTCGACCAAGGTTCGTTCATGGCGTTTACTTTGATCCGGGTTAATCACACTTAAGTCGACATTAGATCGAGGTTCGGTTAAGACAATTATTGTACTCGGTCAAAATGTTCAAAGCAATTACTGTGCTCGGTCTAAATGTACGATCTAGCTTTGGTCAAAGTGATTACTGTGCTCGGTCTAAACGTTAGATCAGGGTCGGTCATCGTAACAACCAAAATTGAACTCTTTAAAATGAACAAGATTCCGTAACCAAATCAAGAATACATAACACAACTAAACCAAGTTACAAAAGGAGCCTCAAGTGCTTAATCAGCCATATATCAGCATGAAAACAGTTGGCGGTGGTGTTGGTATTGTTGTTGCCGCAGCCAATGGCGGACCTACATACAGCTGAGAGGGGACATTTACCCCCTTATGCAGCTAAAAGGGGCAACTACCCCTTGATCTGGAGAAAATGTACTAATATTTGCCTGATGACTTGGGCCAAGAAGTGAAACTTGAGAAGTTATTTATCTCGGAGAACCTGGTAGTATGTCTGCGTTTGAACTAGTCGCGAGCTTGCTAAATTTGGTGCAACTAAATGTGTCTCTTCTTGAATCTCTTGGGAGTTGTTTCTCTCTTGAAGAACTTCAAGCAACGATAATTCTATCACGGAACTACCTGCTTCAATCTGCAGCCTGATCCAAAGTCTATGTGCCTGGACAATAACAAATTGAGTCGATACCTCCAAATTTGTTCAAAGATTGCAAAAGTCAACAAAATATTCCCCTCCATGAAAATCCCATTTCAATGGACCAATTTCAACAGGTTGATGGATTCCAGGAATTCGATGCTATTTGTATCATTTGTTTCACAGATCAATTCCACCAGTTTATAACTCAGTTTAGAGATCAAGTCACTTAACTGACATGTTTTATGCATGTTGTTCGGTCTGCATTCCTAAGAAGGTCTGGAATTTGAGAACCGTAAGAATTAATTCAACTAGAACGTAACTTCGACACAATTCTATTAATTATAAGGTAATACTTTAGCAGACAATCGCCACACAAGTTTTGTACAAGTATACTAAACTTCAACATAAATGCCAAAAAAAACAACAAAAGCAAAGCTACAACAATAGAATTCTTTATGAATTGAAGATTCAACTCAAAAGCTGCAGCAAATTGATGTTATCAAAGAGAAACAAATGATCAAAGAGCATGAATCCTGATCATTTATTAAGAATAATTGGATCGAAATAAAAAGTTGAATATATCCTAAAATCAAAATTAATCTATTCAATTCCGTTTAAAACAAAAAAAGCTTAAAGAATAAATGAAAAAGAGCAAAGAAATCAGAATCGGTAGCTTTCAAGCCGTACATGAGTCGTAATTCAACAAAATTGAGAAGAAACGAGCGCTGAGAAAACAGAAGAAGACTGATGGACAAAGGAAAAAAAAGCAGAAAGCAAACAGTTAATTACCTGATAAACTAAGAAAATCTGATCAAACTAAAAGCAACACATCCTAAAATCAAAATGTAACTCTTCCATTTCAGTTTAATACAAACAACAAGCTTAAAAACCGAATAGAAACGACTTAAAAACCGTATAGAAACGAGCAAAAAAAATCATATTCAATACCATTCAAGCAGCACACGAAGTCATAATTCAGTTAAATTGGACAATTAAAAACCGAGAAGAAAGCACCGAGAAAATCGAAGAAGATCGATTAAGCAGAAATCAACCAGTTTACCTGAGAATCAAGGATGAAAAACTCTAAAGTCATCAAAATACTCGATGATTTTAGGAGAGAGATTCCCATAAAACATCTTGCTTTCCTCTCTCTTCCTCTTACCACAACCAAAGTTCTACACTGTATATGAATGAAGAACCAAAAACCATCCTAAAGCTGCAAAGCAACACTAATTCACAGTAAATCCTCAATTGACAATGTAATTAAGAAACCTAGACTCACATTGAGCACCCGAAACCAAACTTTCAAGCATTCTTCAGTCAATCAGGACAACCCAAGTGTACAAAGACTTCAAGTAACTTTCACCCATAGATAAAAGACCTAGACACATCAACCAAATTCACCAGCTCAAAGATCAACACCAACAACCCTCCAGCTCCGAAATTCAAAACGATTTCCACAGCTGGACGAAACTCGACACCAATCTCTGCAACTAGGGGTATTAAATCCTCCCTCCCCCTAGTCACGAGAATACAGCTACAGCTCCACCAATAACCAATTCAGCTGCACTATCCCCCACAACCACACACACAAAAGAGGTGAATCTTCTCTATTGTAGTATGTTAATAGAATAAGAAGCATTCATACGACCGCAAATGAAGACGACAAATTAGAACTTATTAGGACGGCAGTAAGTAAATTATTCCTTCATCCACAACGGAATCCCTATATTAGCTTGATACTGCAAAATTTTCATGAAAAAATTTAGTTTTTGCTATGGTGAGAAAAGCTTACAGAATCAATTAACGAAAAGCTTACCCTCCTCACAAGCAAGTAGATTGCATACCCTCTTTGCAGCCGATAAAATAGCCACCAGAAGAATCAGGAATCGAGTTGATTAATGGGATTTGTTTGAGAAGAAATTGCTGATGGGGAAATTAGCTTGGGAAGAAACGGCTGATGATGCGATCAGTTTTTTGAGGAACGACAGGTACCAATTGTTAAATTCAGGAAATCTTTTTTTTTTTTGTTTTTTCAAGTGGGGATATTTTTGGTATTGTATATTATTTTGTTGAAGGAAGTCTAGTTGATACTATATAGACAAAAATCTTTTCTAGAAAATCTATTTAAAGAAGAAACTTTTGAGAAAGTAGTATATAAACTTATGTCCCTAAATGGAATTAATGTGTATACCTTTGCAAGTGGGAAATCACTAAAATCGTTGCCCATTGATATTAATCCTAATATTTCATTCAATAAGATATTCTAATCTATTAAAACTAAATGTATAAATGAATGAGCATAATTTAAACTTGATTAAAATCCATTGTTAGATACATGATGAACCAAAAATTATTATACCAACACACTAATATTAACTTTATACGTAGAGTAAAGATTCTCACAATATTAAATTTTATAAATAGAAGGTAATTATTCTCACAATAGTTTATAGTATAGAATACTTAACCTTCCAGAAAACAAATAGTTGTATCGCAACGGATTTCTTCGTAAGAAAAGGTATAATTACACGATGTTTGAAAAAAAAGGGACCACGAAAACATTTAAGGCAGATATCCCTAAAAGTAGAAATAAACATTAACCTCGTGTAATATTTCTAAAAAATTGGGATGAAAGGCAACTGCTCTCTTTCAGATATTTGGTGATTTGTTGTGCATGAATTTTATGTGCGAAGTCTTTCACTCAAAATTGATTTTTCTTTTCTTTTCAATTTTGAACTTCAGGTTGTTGATGAAAAATATCGGGTTAGGTTTTTATCCACAATGTTGATGGAATTATGCATAAAACAAAGGGACACACCCAACGTAATACATATGGACCACTCCTCTCCATCGCATTGACAAGATTTTATCCGGAAATATACCTCGCTCTATTTTTTGCTGAAATTACATTGCCAGTTGAGAAAGAATATCAATCTGAACCCTTTGTTTTTTTCTTATGCAGAATTATCCTTGCAACAAGGGCTACTTTATGCATGGGTGGGAGGCAATAGAGGAAGAGGGGTGAAGTTTGTTTGTTGTATTTTATTTCGAGTTAGTTTGTATTTTAACGACAAGGTTTGCTCAAATGCTAGAGATCATGGTTGTATATTTTTTTAGTGGGTAATGGTTGATGCTTTATGTTCACATGGTATCAACTATGCTTACCATATCAATTGTATTAAATGAAAAAACTTAGTTTTTGATATACAATTGCCTATCCTACTAATCCTGTTCATATTCAGTTTTTAGTAGTCATCTCTTTGTGCTTTTTCAGAATTATTAATAAACAATAGATCATTTGTAGGTTCATATATATGCTTTAGATGTAGTAATGCTGCTATGTGGCTAATATGGATGTTTTCAAGATTGCAACAAAATCATGTCTGTCTTATTACTATTGCTGCGTTCAGCGGTAAACAGTATCTAAATTCGTTTGTTGAGAATATTGTAAAATAAACTATATATGTTGAGAATATTGTAATTAGCTTGATAGAATGACACGCCTAAAGAGAAAGATACGGTTGTAAATTTTGCAATATCACATTAGCATCACCACCTGATTCAGAAAAAAAACCTTATCCCATAGTTCAAAAACCCTTTTGTGTTCGTACCAGTTCTATTATTTTATGTGTAGATATTTGCTCACGGTTTCCTCTGTTTTCTTAGTTATTAAAGGGTGGACAAATGGAGAAAAAATAGGAGGGGGAACATGGCGATGCGGGGGAGAGATCACGGACGTCATTGAAGGTATTTGAGGCGTCGAAAGATTGGAACGACAACATTTGACAATCATGGTCAGATGAGCTTATATTTTTTTTGTCGATACATTGATTTTCTTCTATTTTGACTATGCTTAGATTTGCGTTTGACACTCCGTTGTGCTCTCAGTATTCCTACGGGTCATTATTCGTGCAACGAGGCTTCGAAATATATTTTATCAATTGAAAAGTTTCAGCCATACCCGAATAGCTAATATAAACATCATTTAGCAGTGCGTAGTATTTTACACTACTAAGTAGCCGTATGATTGATTCAAAAAAAATTCATGTATAAATATATCTTTCATTCTTATGATTGTTGTGTGTACTTAATCCTGCGTACAATATGATACATGGCAATTTTGTTGACGTTTTCTTGAAAAACAATCGTTAGATGTGTTTAATTTCATGTTTAAAATTTTGTATAATGGAAGATTGTTTAAATTATTTGCAGTGTTGTCATTTCTCATCTTCAATGAAAATTTATTTCATTCACAATGTTTTATACTTTTACATGTTCCCGTGCATGTGCGTTCTCGGCTAGAATTTAAACCCGTGTATTGCTCGAATCATTTTTGAATTTCACACCAAAGAAAAAAATATGACCAGAACAATGATTGGTTCCCTTGAGGTGATTGCAAAAAACACTCATTTCCGATGACTTAACGTAGATTTTGTTCATTTACATGTATTTTGGATCATTGGATGTTGATAATAATGACTTTATTTCCCTATTTAGGATATATAAGTAGCGAGTAAAATATGTTTTCGAGGTGTATATACTATAATTCTCTTCATTTCTATCTTTTTGGCACAAGTGTTAATTTAATCCTTCCTCCAACAATCAAAGAGTTTTATCGAAATTTTGTTCAAATTAAATGTCAATTATATTCTGAAACTTCCTACCATGTGAATAAGTCGTATACAATTGATCGATATGGGCAAATCATGTCTCTTTGTTTGTTGATTTTAGCATCAAATATTGTGTTAATCTATGTTAAATGATTTTTCCCCGTTCATTGCACAGGTTTCTGACTAGTTCTCTATATAGAATATTGGGGGAAGGGGCTACAAGGACAAAAAAAATGATAAATGGGTCCAGAAGGACAAATTTCAAAATCAGAGATTAGTAAGGACAAATTGCTAATATAGTGACAAAAATGCCCCTTTATAATTTTAATAAGTAACGATCATAAACAGTAGTAACAACCCATAAAATGTCGTATACTTCAATGAAAAAATAGTAACAGCCTAAAAACAAGTAGTAACAGTCCATAAAATGTCGTAACAACCAAGACAAAAAATAGTAACAGCCCATAAAATGTCGTAAGATCCAATAGAAAAATAGTAACAGCCACTAAACAATAGTAACAGCCTAAAAACAAGTAGTAACAGCCCGTAAAAAATAGTAACGGCCAATAAACAAATAGTAACATCCCATAAGCAAGTCGTAACATCCCATAAACAAGTCGTAACATCTCATAAACAAGTAGTAACCACCCAAAAAATGTAATAACGTAACAGTAACAACCCTAAAGTTTCTCAAAAAAAAAAAAAAACCAGCCTCCATACGCAGGCTTCCTTCTCCGGCGGCCTTGTCTTCTCCGGCCGGCCTGTACACATGCACCTCCAGTGGTTCCCCTGTCAATTCAGCCCCAGTCCCAACAAACCCTCGCCCCCAACTGTGTTTGCGACATTATATTCAGACTGATTATCCCTGAATCAGGCCATCGAAGCTTCTTGATCGGCTGTTTCAAACACAACAAAAAAAAACAAACACAACTTCATCTTCTCCAGCTTATCGCCGCCAGCATTATCCATGGGTGAATGCAAGGCTAAATCGAAGCTTCCAAACGCCCTGAATCGCACATAGCCCTCAATTTCCGTAGCAATCCAATCACCACCATGGACGATTCCGGCCGCCATGAATCATCACCATGTGTTGCTGCTGTGATTGGAAGAAGAAGAATGATGGAAAATAACTGGTCTGAAAAGAATAAATTGGTGAAAATATTTGTTGGCGGTTGGAGAAGAGGACAACGGAGCAGGTTTTCCGGCGGCCATGAATTTTCTGAACCATGCGGCTAGGTTTTTGTTGCAGGTTGTTTTTTTTTAAAAGGAAGGTTTTTAATTTTATAGATATATAGGAAAAGGGTGTTTTTGGAAATTCACATAGTTTTTGTCCTTTCAAATTAGCAATGTCCCTGCATCCTGGTTTATTTATTATTTTGTCCTTCCTGACAAAAACCTATAGAATATATGATACAAGGAAGAATATTCCTAGGCCTGTTTAGAAAACACATTATAGCTCTTAGATCAAAATAATATCCACGATTAGATTATGGAGAAGAGTATTTTAAATAGGCGGGATGTCATTTGTAAAAAAACGCCAAAAAATATGAGTCCTTGAGATCAAAACTTGAGAGTGTCTTTCCTTCTTGTATGCAAATTATTTCATGAATAAAATTATCTTTTCTTATTGATCCATCAATTTGCATGTGAACAGATTCTTCAGCCACTTCACTCGAAATGAAAATTCACTCATATAGAATGCATGGAAGCCACATGTATATTCATAAATTTTTGAGTATATATATATATATATATATATATATATATATATATATATATATATATATATATATATAGAGAGAGAGAGAGAGAGAGAACCAATATATCTAGGACATAGCTCATCCGCTTCTCTCTAAAATGCACACATAGCTCAGCCACCGGACTCACTTACAACAGGTGGTTCTTCCACGGTGCAAATCCAGTGCTTTTGTTTGCTCACAACATTGATATAGCTTGCAGGTGTGTTGTTAAAATAGCTTTTGTTCAATATAGTTTTTATTGTTTTATTGATTTGGTGCCTTTCTTTTGGCTTCCATGTCCCAATTTCAATTTCACCGTCTTCTGTTAAATTTATTTTTTGCACAGTCCAATGGTTTTTTACATTCCGGATAATTGGAGTGAAAAATCCTCTTATCCGGCACCGGGGGTGAAAAATCCTTGTGATATAGCTTGCAGGTGTGTTACAATAGTTGTTGTTTAATTAATTTTTTATTTATTTGATGCCTAGCATTCGGATTCCATGTCCCAATTTCAATTTCACCGTCTCCGTTCATTTATCTTGCCCCATCCAATGGGAATTTTTTACATGCCGCAGAATGGGGGTGAAAAATCCAATTCCTCGGCACCGGTGGTGAAAAATCCAGTTCTTCGGCATTGGGGGTAAAAACTTATAATCTCCATAATTGTGGATGAGAAATCAAAATCTCCGGCACCGGGGTGAAAACTTCTAATTTCCGGCACAGGGGCAATAAGTTTTAATCTTCGGCGGCAGTAAAAAATCATTGAAACCGAAAAAAAAAAAATCATCGGAATCAGAGTCACCAAACGAATCTTTGTATGCTCGCCACTAAAGTTGATCCTCACTCATGACTCATGATTAAAATTAACATCAGACATTTTTTATAAAATTTCTTTTCACATGAATATGCATTACAATTTACATTAACCTTGTTTTCAGATACAATGACTTTGAATATACATGGCTGTGCTTAATAAAACTATTTACTTGCCCTCGCATCATTGTTAACAATATTTCAAATAAGGAAAGACTTGTATTTCTTATTTTTTTGGTTTACATTTTGAAATTTATATCCCAAATCTTTGGCAAGATTCAATAATCTCTTGAATTGGCTACATTCATTGCTCACTTTGAAAGCCTAATATGTTAACTTGAAAATTATAGACAAATTCTCTATTCGCATTCAGTAAAATTACTCTTCAAGTTTGCGTAATACTTGCTAATTTGTTTCTATATGTTATTATATGCAAGCGTGCTATTCTAGATTATGTGGAGAACTTTCTAGAGTTCATTCCAATGTTAGAAAGTTTATTACCTAGAAATGTATGTGAATATCATTCCACAACTAGAATTTTCTGTTTTTCCGACGAGAGAATTCGTCGGTAGTTGGTCGGAAAAACATGTTTCCGACGAATTTCCGACGAAATATGGGCTGTTGGAAAAAAGCCCGTTGGAAATCGTTTGTGACGAAATTTCCGACGAATTTTAGTGACGAAATTTCCGACGAATGATTCTGACAACTTTCCGACGAATTCACTGACGAAGTTCGTCATTAACTTGTCAATAACGTTCTAATTAAATGATAAACGTTCCGACAAAATTCCGACGAAAACCGTCACTAATTTGTCGGAAAATTATGTTTTCCATAAAAAAAAAAATCTAAAGCACTTACAAATAAACCACAATTTCCAAATCCAAATAAATTAACTCAACCCATAAAAACTACACATAATTTTAACAAATACTGATAGATTATGTTGAACAACAAACTGATTGTTATTGAGTAAATACGAACCATTACAAGGAGTTTATATTGCTAGCCACAAGGCTATAAACGTAAATACAAAATAATTAAAATAACTATTGTCTAATACGCTCCCTCAAGCTGACGGCGCTGTGCGAAGGCCAAGCTTGGAAACGAAAGTAGAAAAAGATAAACGTGGCAGTGGCTTGGTGAGAACATCAGCCAACTGATCAGCAGTAGCTACACGAGCAACGCGAACAAGTCCTCTCTCAACATGCTCACGAATGAAGTGATAATCGATAGCAACATGCTTCGTGCGCGAGTGAAACACTGGATTGGCGCTCAGGCGAAGAGCACCTAAATTATCACAAAAAATCACTGGTGTAGTCTGAACCGAAAAACCGAGATCTGCAAGCAGATAGGTCAGCCAAGCAATCTCTGCCGCAGTATCAGCAACACATCTGTATTCAGCTTCGGTGGACGAACGAGAGACTGAGGTTTACTTCTTGGAGCTCCAGGAAATCGCATTCCTACCCAAGAAGACTATATACGCAAGAGGTAGAAGTATAGCCGGCTATATACGCGAGAGGTAGAAGTATAGCCAGCTTCCCTATTCCCCCCCAATCAGAATCGGAGAAAGCATGCAGAGCCAACGGCGAATCCTGATATAACTGCAGACCCATAGTGGCGGTGCCAGACAAGTAACGCAACACACGTTTGACTAACATCCAATGGTACTCAGTCGGCGCATGCATAAACTGAGATAGCTTATTAACGGCAAACTGAATATCAACCCGTGTAAAGCATAAATACTGTAAAGCCCCCAAGATTTGACGGTACTGAGTAGGGTTTGAAAAAGCAAGAGAGACAATAGGATCACCAGAAAAGGCATCAGCCGGCATAGGTGTGGAGACTGGCTTGGAGTCCTCCATATGAACCTGAGATAGTAACTCACGAGTATACCTGGCTTGCGTGAGGAGCATGTCCGGGCGAGAATGTGTGACCTCAACCCCCAAGAAATACGATAAGAGACCGAGATGCTTAATAGAGAACCTAGAGCCAAGCTGATCAATAATACCATGAACACCTCGCCGCGAGCTACTCCGTAACAATAATGTCATCGACATATACCAAGAGCATAGTAATACGGTGGACGTGCGACAAACAAACGACGACGAATCGGCAACCGAATTAACAAAACCCATAGTAAGAAGAAAATTTTTAAGCTCATGGTACCAGGCACGAGGTGCACGCTAAGGCCATAAATTGCCTTACGAAGCTTACACACAAATGTGGGTTTTGTAGCATCCTCAAACCCAGGCGATTGACTCATATAGACATCTTCAGCTAGTGTCCCCTGCAGGAAGGCATTATTGCCATCAAGTTGGCGTAGACACCAACCCATGGAAACCGCAATACTAAGGACAAGGCGAATCGTAACGGGCTTAACGACAGGACTAAAGGTCTCAAAGTAATCCAAACCAGGCCGTTGTGTAAACCCTTTGGCAACCAGTCGAGCCTTGTACTTGTCAATCGAGCCATCCGGTTTCCGCTTAATTCTGAATACCCACTTACAGCCAACAATATTCAAATCAGACGACGGGGGAACTAAGGACCACGTATCATTGCGAAGAAGCGCACTATACTCGTCAGACATCGCAACACACCACTGCGGACACTGCAAGGCCTGCTTAAGGGTAGAGGGCTCGGTTTCAAGATAGCGGTTTTGTAACTGAGCTTGGAGGTTGAAGATGGTATGAGGTTTGTATATTTGGTTTCGAGAGCGAGTTGTCATTGAGTGTTGTGGTGGTGGAGGAGGAGGCGGAGAAGCGGAGGTGGAAGCACTGCTGGAGGCATGGGAAGGGGGGGCAGGAGATGGAGACAAAGAAGGGCTAGCGGATGGAGAGGTAGGGCTCTCGGGTTGGGCACTGGTGCTCTCGGCTGGAGGGGTTGCCGTGGGGGGAGGGTGATGAACCGGAATAACAGCGGGTTCATAGGACTCAGGAGGTAGTAAGGCAGATAGAGAAGGTACAGAAGAGTCCATAGGAATGGTAGCAAAGGGAAATATATCCTCCACAAAGCGAACATCGCGAGATGTATACATACGGGACGCAGATAGATCATAGCACAGGTAGGCACTTTGAGTGAGGGAGTAGCCAAGGAAGACGCAAGGTTTAGAAGGGGAGTCAAGTTTGTGATTATTATAGGGTTTAAGCCATGGATAACACAGACACCCAAAGACTCGAAGTTTGGAATAATTAGGAGGATCCGAGAAGAGTTTAAGATGAGGGGAGAGCATGTCAAGATTTTTTTGTAGGCATGCGATTGATGAGATAGACAGCTGCACTGACAGCATATGACCAATAGGTGATCGGCATGGAGGCATGATAAAGGAGAGTTAAGGCAGTTTCAGTGATGTGCAGATGACGTCGTTCAGAGATGCCATTATGCTGAGGTGTGTAGGTGGGAGACGTGAAGTGTGAGATGCCGTGGGCAGCAAGGAAGGGGCATAGTTTTATATATTCGGTTCCATTGTCAGAGTAAAGAGTTTTGATAGGGGTGTCTAACAATTTTTCGACATATGTTTTGAATTTGACAAAGGTGGAATAAACATCAGATTTATGGGCTAACGGATATATCCACATGAAACGAGTAAAATGATCAACAAATAAAACGTAATACTTGAAACCATCAACTGAATAAACTGGGGATGTCCAAACATCGGAATAAATGACCTCCAAGGGTTTAACGCTACATAATGTCGAATCAGAAAAGGGGAGCCGGTGGCTCTTATTACAAAGAAATGAATCACAATAAGTAGAAGAGACAGAAGATAATTCTAAAAAATTATTCTTTGCAAGATTTTGAATGACAGGAAAAGCTGGATGGCCGCAGCGACGATGCCAGGTAGCAGCAGAGGCTTTGGACGCAGAGAAGGTGAAGAGAGCTTTTAAAGACCACAGATAGGCCCCATCACTGACTTGGCCCTGGTGGAGGCATTTGCCCGTCTTCAAATCCTTCACCAAAAATGAGTCAGGTAAGAATTCAATAGATACGGAATTATCACAACAAAACTTTTGGACCGAAAGCGGTTGCGAGAAAGAGAAGGGACACAAAGAACATGATTTAATTTAAAGGAAGAGAGAGAGTAGAGCCAATGTGAGTGATAGCCAAGGAGCTACCATCACCAATGACTATACGATCCGTACCTTGATAAGGGGAGTGAAGAGAGAGCAGGCTGAGCTCTTGTGTCATGTTGTGAGAAGCACCACTGTCAAGCATCCAAGGAGCAGAAGGATCAGAGTATTGCACAGGATAACTGAAAGAAGCATGCTGAGCAACATGGGCGTGGGGAGGCTGAGGAGGCCGTGAGTTGACTGGATTGCGGGGTGGACGGGGAAGATTGTTGTAGAGGGGATAAGTGGTGCAGCGAGTAGCAACATGACCTTGAACACCACGAGTTGACGAAGCCTTGATAGCCTTTGGAATTACGAGCGGGGGTACTCTTGGAGGAGTGGGTGGGGGAAGGGGAGGGTTGTTGGGGTCTCGGGTAGGGAGGTGGGGTGTGCGGCATGAGGGGTTGTGGGGGCCGAGGTGGTTGGGGATGGGGGTAATAGGATGTATTGGGAGAAACATGCATAGGACGGGTCGGATGGTAAGCAGGGAAAGCAGTATATGCAGGGGGGTGTAACGGACTGACCTTGTGCAAGCGACACTTCGTGCATTAACAATTTTTCATGTAACAAAGGCATAGCAATAGTATCATCACGAGCCTGAATGGCACTCACAAGATCCTTATATTCACTACCAAGATTTTTTAAAATAATCTCAACTAATTCATCATCAGGTACCTTAGCATCCAGAGACGCAAGATCATCCGCAATAGTTTTAATGGCAGTGAAATATTGAGAGATTGACATTGTACCTTTAACAATAGAGTTTAAACGTAGTCGGAGATGTCGAATACGACCCTTACTCTGTTTCCTAGAGGTATCAAGGAGAGTGTCCCAAGCTTGTTTCGAATCGGTTGTGTGTTGAATCGTAGCCATGAATTCCTTGTCGACCGAACCCAAAATCAAATTGTGTATCAAGGCATCTTGTTGTATCCAGTGCAAGTAGGCCGGATTTGTTGCTACATCCCCGGCTGCAGAAGTAAGAGTTGGCGGCGGCTTAGCCATAGCACCGGTCACATAACCCATAAGACCATGACCTACAAGCAAGGTGGTCAATTGAAGCTTCCAGGCTGTAAAATTTTTTCCATCTAGTTTCGTAGGAGCATTGACTGCCGGATTGAGAGAAATAGCAGCGACAGGGGCTGAAGAGGGAGCCGCCGCAGCAGCTCCTGATGTGGCGGTAGAGGATGAGTGGGCGGCGGAGGTTGCCATAGCGGCTGTTTAGTGGCCGGCGGCGAGAAGGAAAAAAAAAAGAAACTAGCGGCGGCTAGGAGGAAAATTTTTTAGGGATCAATGGCTCTGATACCATGATAGATTATGTTGAACAACAAACTGATTGTTATTGAGTAAATACGAACCATTACAAGGAGTTTATATAGCTAGCCACAAGGCTATAAACGTAAATACAAAATAATTAAAATAACTATTGTCTAATAAATACATTGCCCATGTAAATAAAGCTACACCAAAATTCACATTTAGTTACAAGGAAATGCAAACCACCAAAAAAACGAAACCATAATGTTATGTAGAGCTAGTAGAATGAAATAAAATGCCAATATAATATGTATTGTAATCAAATATTCCATGATCATCAATGCCGGGCACCATTTGAAGTAGGGAGTAAGTTTGTGACTAACCGTGCTATTTTTGCCCCACGTGACGGATTGTGTGGATGTAGACTTCTCCCACTCTAACCATGCCTTCGTAAATGCGTTCATCTCTGAAAGCCCACACAAGATATGAGGAAAATTACCATAAGATTCGCAATAACAGAACATACTTGTACGATATTCAGAAAAGCAAGAGCTGTCAAAAAGGACGTTACAATAGCAAGAGGCCTTTGGAGAAATGCCAGCCCTGCAATAATCTACCAGAACATACAAGAACGGGGTAATCAAAGGTGGATAAAAATGTAGCCCGTGTAAGTCAGTAGAAGCACTAAAAAGGAATAAGCAAGAGTTAAGAAAGAGCAGGTAATGGCAACTTCCACGGCTCCAACACTCTATATATGTACACCTTTATAAGTATCATGATCCATATCCCTCTTGACAGGCAAGGTACAAAGTTATTTTGCTGCTTTCTAACCCCGTTCTAAGAGGAAAAATAAATATTCAACTTTGACATTTCATACCATGCAGATTCTGAACAACTTCTTAACAAGACACTATTAAACATCTGCATTTTGCAAACAACACAAATAGAAGTACAAACTTCAACACATTGGAAGAAGATCTAGGAGAATACATTAAAACATAATTTGCCTCAACATATTAAATTTCTACTCAATCCAACACACTGAATAAAAATTATGAAAATACAATAAAAGATGGATTTGGCTCCACTAATTCATTCAACTCAGACACAATATACGTCGTATCCAAGCATTTTACCTTCTGTTCTTGTAGCCATTTTCAGCACAACAAACCAACATCATTCACAAAAGCAACATCCATCAATCAATGACTAAGCAGTACAAAAAGAAGATCATCTTATCTAGAATTTAAAGGACTAGCCTACAACTTTTAGTCCAAAAGAGACTACTACAATGAGTAAGACTACTACAACTACAATCAGTACAAAAAACTAAAAGAAATAACTCTTATTCTCTTATCCTCATTTATCTTCCTTTTTTTGTTTTCTTTTTAGAAATAAATGTCGTTAAAATCCAACCTGAAGCTAAAAAAGGAGTCGGCTTGCTTGAATGTAAAACTTATAGACATAGAATATGCGAAGGAACGCTAGAAAAGGAGTCGGCTTGCTTGAATGTAAAACTTATAGACATAGAATATTATGATACAATTTAAATTTGGCAGATTTAGAAATCTCTCACCATTTATTATGTCTTGCCGAAGGTTAAAAGTTTGTTTCCATAATCAATTTCTGTAAAACTTATATGCTAAAGTTTACAGTCACTTTTTCAGTCATGTTCATTTCATGCCTGCTTTTGCAAATCGTGTAAATAAAGGAGAAAAAATATATGTAAATACTAATACTTAAGAAAACTATTGGAGAAAAAACCCGATTAAAGGGCTGAACGGTCAAATTTAGCGCTAATTACGGATAGGCTCCGATGTATGTCATCAAGATTTAATGATATCATTATATACTCCATATGGAGTAGTTGATGATGAGTTTTTGAATCGCTAGATTCGGATATCGGATTAATGAGAAATTAATGACTAAAGTTGGTAGAAACTATGTAGGAGATGGGAGTTGAAGGGGGACCTCACCCCATTCTCACACATTGGAAACTTGAGTGTTGGGAACTCATGTGGTAAGAGCTAATGTGCCTCTTATGGATGTACCCCAAGGGGCAAAGCACTTTTATGCAGGAGGGAGGACCTAGATTATTCCATACACGCACGTGAGCCGCCCTCGTCCGGTCGGTTCGGCTTGAGCTCGGTTCAGATCGGTTGTTACTATTAATTTTTGGACAGAATTTCTTTATGAAATTAACCAATTATTAATTTTGGAATGTGATTGTGTCATTCGACAAACTATAATTCATTGAATCATCCAACCAATCAAAATTAATGGATGGGTCGGCCACAAAGGTGTCACACCCCAATGACTTTTCTTGAGGGAAAAAGTCAGACGAGTGTGTCATCAAGCAAATAAGAATTGAGTATTGACACCTCATCTCCACTATATAAAGGATCCCTATGAATGAGAACCTCTTGTCTTTCCACCACAAATAGTCGGTTCTCTCTTGTCTTTTCCACCAAAAAAAGTCTATCATATAGATCTAGATATTGAGTCGAACAGAAGTCAACCGTTGTATCTTGGAAGACAGTTTCTACTACCTTGATCACCATGCCGGAGCAATTTGTCTTAAGGAATGAGTAACTACTCGCCTCGGTTTGTCATTTATTTATGCATCACACTTTACTTTTTTCTTTGTTTTGTCAGTTCTGTACTGTGATAGCTTTATTTTATTAGATCTAGATTGAAATAGCTTTATTTCATTAGATCAACACCGTCATAGTTTTATTTTATTAGATCTACTTGATAAAATAAATTTTATTTTCGAGTTACTTATATTCTAATTATCCGTAATTACATCCGTGATTTACGGATCTATTCCGTAACTCACTCCACACATGATACACTTTCCCAACAAGCTTAAGACAAATTGAATTGGTTTTTGGTTCGTTTTTTCTTAGTAGATCTTTTTTTCACGAAATTGGTTGGTTCGTAACCAGGCATATACATGTTTGGAATTCATATATGTATATGAATTAGATTTACGGTTCAGTGTTATTGGATCTTAAAATTTGCAGCAATTGTGATGATTTTCTTAACACAAGCCTTAGTAGAGATGAGGGGTAAATAATTTGTAAGATAAAAAATTACAAAAACCTACATCCAATTCTATAGGTATCTTAGAGGAAATAATAATTGATACAACATAAAAAATGGAAAACAATGAAAAATACCTATCTAGGTCCATACAATATGATACGTCATGATCTGCAATTGAAAATAGTATGTGCAAACTCGGTATATAGCCAACATCTACTCTGGTAATCATCTTCAATTTGTTTCCTTAAGTATTAGTATTTGCATATATTTGTTCTCCTTGAGTTACACAATCTGCAAAAGCAAGGATGAAATTAACAAGACTGAAAAAGTGCACTAAACGGGGGCATCTATGTTTTTCCAGAAACTAGATGATGGAAAAAAACTTTTAACCTTCAGCAAGACCATGGGCGGACCTACTCCTTAAATTGTTTCAAAATATTCAATGTCTAGAAGTTTTACGTTCTAGGAAGTCGACTTCCTTTCTAGCATTCCTCGTAGAATTTGCAATGAAGAATGATACAAACATACCTTTCTAGGTAATAAACTTTCTAAAATGGAAATGAACTCTAGAAAGCTCTCCACATAATCTAGAATAGAATGCTTGTGTATGGTAACATATAGAAACAAATTAGAAAACGGTTGAGGAATCTATCATCCATAGACAGTTATTACGCAAACTTGAAAAATAATTTTATTCAATGCGAATAGAGAATTCGACTAAACTTTTCAAGTTAACATATTGGGCTTTCAAAGTGAACAATGAATGTAGCCAATTGAAGAGAGCACCGAGTGTAGAAAACGATTTTGGGACATAAATATCAAAAAGTAAACCCAAAAACATGCAACTCTTTGCTTATATGAAATATTGTGAACTATGCTGCAAGGGCAAGCAAATAGTTTTATTAAAAATCACTGTCGATTATGTTCTAAGTCACTTTATCTAAAAACAAAAACAAGGTTAATGTAAATTACGTTATCTATATTCATGTGAAATTTTTTTTTTTAAAACAAATGTTTGAACTTAATTTTCATCATGAGTCATGAGTGCGGATCATCTATCTGTAGTGGTGAGCGCACAATGATTCGTGTAGTGACTCTGATTACGATGATTTTTCTTTGCTTCCAATCATTTCTTTATTGAATAGAAGTTTCCACCCTGGTGCTAGAGATTTGGATTTTTCACACCAATTCTCCGGGATGTAAAAAAAATCGTTGGATGGGGAAATAAATAAATAATGAAAGGGAGTCGGTGAGTCGCCAAACATGGTTATTTACTGAAATTGAAATCAGGTTGGGAAGCCAAAATCTAGGCATTAAATAAAAAAAAACTGCTATTTAACACACATGCAAGCTATATCAATGTTGTGAGCAAACCAAAGCACTTGATTTGCATTGAGGAAGAATCACATGTTGCACTAAGTACGAACAACCTGCTGAGGAAGAAGCACCTGCTGCAAATTATTATAGTCTTTTTAGAGTCATTTTAGAGAGAAGCAGTTGAGCTATGACCTAGTTAGACCAGAGTGGTGTTTGTTATCAGGATATATGTATACCCAAAATTTATGAATATCTCCCCACAAATTTTTTTTATAAATATACACGTGGCTTCCATGCACTCTATATTGTTCCATCGTTATACACATATCGGATCATGAATATTTCTTTTTCTTTAGAGAATTAGGTAAAATGACATATTTCAAAATCTTTTAAACAACAGACACCCAATTTTTTTTTAAATGAAGGATATCTTCTATAATACTTATGGCCTAAAGGATAATAAGAATATAAACAAAAACACGCTCTGTTGTTTTTTCATTTTTATGTTTTTTTTACTCTTTTCAACTGCATCTTCAGACACTCATAAATTTTGATTTAGATCTTCAAACGTGATTAATATTTCATCGATTTTTATTTTTAATTTTTTCATGCTTTTCGTTTTGAGACTTGGTTCAATATAAGTACATCGTTTTTCATGAGAATCTTTGTTGAAAATCACTCAGTGAATCTGACCAGTGAATCTCGAAAAACCGTGAATTTTGATTAATAGTGAATTTCGACAGTGGAATTTCGGATATTACGTCGGAATATGGTGAATGTGGTCTCAAAATAAAGAACGTGAAAAAATAATAAATTTGGTGAAAGAATATCCAAATTCAGAGTTTTAAATTGAAAGATATAATGTTCATATAAAAATGATTCATGAGAGAGAAAGTGTTGTGTTGGTTTTTTTTTCGTTTTTAGGAGGCGTCCAACCCCCTTATTTAATAACATTTATGCAAAAGTTTTTAAAAGGTCTCCTATTCACCAATTTATAAAATATTTTTGTGCTTCTCCCTAATTCCCTAATTTTTTTAGTGAAAGGACATGAAAAATTTGAAAATCATAAATGTCAGCCTTTTGACATTTTTTAGGTTTTGTGGAATTTTACTTGTGTAAATCAGGTTATCCGCAGTGTGTTTCTATGGTAATATTTGTTTCCGTGAAAAATTCCATCGGAAAACAACCCTCCCCGCTAAAATTCAAACTCATATTTTTGTGCGGTGTGAGAGTTCATTCCGTAGAAATTTTGTATGGGAAAAATACTTTTCCGTAGAATGTTTAATTTGTGGGGGATGGATGCCCACCCCGTAGAAAATGTTCAATTTGAATTTGTAGGGGAGTTGTTTTCTCGAATAACATTTTTATGGGATTTTTGCTTTTCCACATAAAATTTGTGTGGAATGAAGGCTCGCCCCAAAAGAACATTGTGACTGAAGAGTTATTATATGCATGATATCTACCACTTTATTTATTTTGAAAATGGTCACAACAGCTCAATGGAATGTTGGTGATTTAAGTATAATCACAAGCCGTTGAGGTAATCGGGGTTTAGTACAAGGATGGATATACTCGTAACACTTAATAATAAGTTTGGAGGTGCGGAGTGCACGCTTATATAAGTGTATATGAGTATACGGATGGAAAATAAGCAAGTATAGTTCGAGAAAATCACTTAAAGGACCAAAAAAACCAGTTAAAGGACCAAAAATCAGATTTTAGTGAAACAGAGTGACAGGCGCCTGCCTGTGATACTTCAACATGCCTAAAAGTTGAACAGAAAGTTTGGCGGTTTTCTGATTATCACAGGCTAGCCACAGGCGCCCGCCTGTGGCCCAAAAACTGATTTTTAGGTACATCTTGGTCTTTTTAAGTGGTTATAACCAAGTGATACCTTTTCACTTAGGTAGTAACCTTAAAATACGAACTTGTAACTTATTTCTCTGCAATCCAAGTACTATAAAAGGTCTTTTTTACATTGTTAAAAAAAAATAACAACAAATGTATGCATCCTTGATAAAGTCTAAAAAATCTAAACACTTCATAGTAATCTTTTGATCTATTTTGTCCTATACAAAAGGCAAGGCTCTCAGTCTGTATCTCACTTAAATTATTCGTGATACTCCGGACAAGTTAGGGGTCGAATAAATTTAAGAAGGACAGCGATATACGCGTGACTGCGAGGATCCGTTCTTCATAAAATTTGCAGGCTTTTCAAAGCATTGGTGATCAATCAAGACCCTAAAACAACAACAATCTTCTTAAATTTAATGTTTTGATCACAATGGTGAATGCAAAGGACATGATGATGAATTTCGGGAAACTTGACAAGTTCGAAGGAGTTGATTTTCGGAGGTGGCAAAGGAAGATGCATTTCCTTCTCGCAACATTGAAAGTGGTGTATGTTCTTAGCACAGAGAAACTAGAAGTCGATGATGATGCACCTTTGGAGGAATTACGAAGGAGAAACAAGTGGGAAAACGATGACTACATATGTCGTGGTCATATCTTGAACGGTATGTGTGATTCGTTATTTGATATTTATCAACATCTTGCATCTGCAAAAGAACTTTGGAATGCACTAGAAACCAAGTATTTGAATGAAGATGCATCTGCTAAAAAGTTTCTAGTCGGTAATTTCATGAAGTACATGATGGTAGAAACACGGTCTGTAATGGAACAATTTAACGAACTTCTACGCATACTAGGACAATTTACACAGCATAAGATGGAAATTGATGAGGCCATTTCAGTGTCTAGTATCATTGATAAGTTACCACCATCATGGAAAGATTTTAAGCATTTGTTAAAGCACAAAAAGGAAGAACTCTCCTTGGTTGAACTTGGTAGCCATCTCGCGCATTGAGGAATCCCTCGGGGCACGGGAGGGGGTTAAAACCAAGGGCAAGGAAATTGATGAATCCACTTCCATTCATGTGATGGAGGTCAGGGGAGAGTTCTAAAACTAACAAAGGGAAATACCATGGCAAGAAAAAGAAAAAGTCAAATGACAAAGAATCCGGAAAAAGGCCAAAAGGGCCCGTTGGATTTGTGGTAAGACAGGGACACTACAAGGCCGATTGCCGAGTTCGAAAGAATGGTAAAGGCAAGGGTCCGAGCAAGGGTCGAAAGACCAAGGACCACCACCTCATCAAGGTCAGAATGTTAATTATGGTGTTAATTCGGTTATGAATTATGTGCCATTTATTTCTGAAGCTTTTTATATGCAGGATGATGATGTTATGTGGTGGATCGACTCGGGAGCAACAAGACATGTATGCAAGGATCGACGCTGGTTTGAAGACTTTGAACAGGTGAACGATGGATCTATTTTAAATATGGGAAACGATTCGAAGGCTGTAATTTGTGGCTTTGAAACAATTACTTTAAGTTTTAGTTCTGGGAAATCTGTAAAAATATTTAATGTTTTATTTGTGCCATGCATTCAAAAAAACCTTGTTTCGGGTGCTTTGTTGTGTAAATCGGGCTACAAACAAGTTTATGAGTCCGATAGGTTTATTTTGTCTAAACATGGTATTTTTGTTGGTTTTGGCTATTTGTGTAATAACATGTTTATGCTTAATGTTGTGAATAATAAAGTTAATCAAGTTATGCATATTTCTGATGTCAATATTTCAAAGTTGTGGCATGCACGATTAGGACACGTACATTACAAACGTATGCATATTATGTGTAAGAATCCTTTGATTCCCCCTTTTGATATCAATATGGATAAGTGTACTACTTGTATGCTTACTAAGATTGTAAGACAACCTTTTCATGGTGTTGAAAGGTCGTCTACAATTTTGGAACTTATCCATAGTGATTTGTGTGATCTTTATGCCACACCTTCTTTGGCAAATAAAAAATATGTTGTTACTTTTATAGATGATCATACTCGCTTTTGTTATGTATATTTACTTAATACAAAAGACGAAGCACTTGATAAGTTTAAAGTTTATAAAAGTGAAGTTGAATTGCAATTAAATTCAAGTATCAAACGTTTTCGTACCGATAGAGGTGGAGAATACTATGATCCAACCTACTTCGGGTCGTGTGGTATTATACACAAGGTTACTGCACCGTATACGCCACAACAAAATGGCATTGCGGAGAGGAAGAACCGTACTCTAAATGAGATGGTAAATTCCATGTTATCCTACTCGGGATTGAGCAGTGGATTTTGGGTTGAGGCCATGTTAACGGCCTGTTATCTACTAAACGAAATTCCTAATAAAAGGAATTCTGCTACCCCGTATGAACTTTGGTTCAAAAAGAAACCAAACTTGAATTACTTAAAAGTTTGGGGCTGCAGGGCGGTTGTTAGACTTCCCGATCCTAAAATTAAAACTTTAGGAGAAAGAGGCATCGATTGCATTTTCATTGGATATGCAAGCCATTCAAAGGCTTATAGGTTTTATGTTATCGAACCTAGTGATTCCGTGGCTGCACATTCGGTTATAGAATCACGAGATGCTATCTTTGATGAGAATAGATTTACATCTATTCCTAGACCAAAGGCTATTGCTCCTACGATAGTTGGAGTGGAGAATGTGGAGAATAATGATTCTCAAGTTGATTCTTCTAAACTTCGAAGAAGTAAGAGGGCTAGAATAGCTAAAACATTTCCACAAGATTTTGTTACTTACTTGGTGGAAGGTTCGAGAAATGAAGTTGGATATCAATACTCATATTGCTACAATATTGAGGATGATCCAAGAACATTTTTGAGGCGATGGGATCTCAAGATGTATCATTTTGGAAAGAAGCCATCAATGATGAGATGGATTCCATAATGGGTAATAATACGTGGATTCTTACGGATTTACCACGTGGTTGCAAACCATTAGGTTGCAAATGGATTTTCAAAAGGAAAATGAGAGTCGACGGTACTGTTGACCGATATAAAGCCCGGTTAGTTATACAAGGCTTTAGGCAAAAGGAAGGTATCGATTATTTTGATACTTATGCTCCCATTGCTAGAATCTCCTCAATCAGGTTATTAATTGCCTTAGCCGCAATTCATAACTTGGTGATCCATCAAATGGATGTTAAAACAACGTTTCTAAATGGAGATTTGGATGAGGAAATATACATGAAGCAACCGGAAGGATTTATTATGCCCGGTAACGAGCATAAGGTATGTAAACTTGTAAAATCATTGTATGGACTTAAACAAGCTCCTAAACAATGGCATCAAAAGTTTGATGAGGTTGTCTTGGCTAGTGGATTTAAACTCAATCAGTCGGACAAGTGTATTTATAGTAGATTTGATGAAACCGGTAACGGTGTGATAATCTGTCTATATGTCGATGACATGTTGATTTTTGGTACGAACCAAAATCAGGTTGATAAGTGTAAAGAATTCTTATCTTCTAGATTCTCTATGAAAGACATGGGGGAGGCGTATGTAATTCTTGGTATTAAAATCAAGAGAAATCAGGGAGGATTTTCACTAACACAGTCTCATTATATTGAGAAAGTGTTGAAAAGGTTTAATTGTGAAAATTGTACTCCGACAAATTCTCCCATGGAGCCTCATAAGAAGCTTGGACCTAATAAAGGTGAAATAGTGAATCAACTTGAATATTCACGAGTCATTGGCTGTTTGATGTATGCAATGACTAGTACACGACCGGATATTGCATATGCGGTTGGAAAACTAAGTAGATATACGAGTAACCCAGGTAATTGTCACTGGAGAGCGGTTGTTCGTGTGTTGAGATATCTAAAGTCTACCAAAGATTTTGGTTTGACTTATGTTGCATATCCTTCGGTGATTGAAGGATATTCGGATGCTAGTTGGATATCTAATGTAGAACATCATTCTTCTACAAGTGGATGGGTGTTTGTTTTAGGTGGAGGCACCATTTCTTGGGCTTCTAAGAAACAGACATGTATATCTAGCTCGACTATGGAGTCGGAGTTTATTGCCTTGGCAACAGCCGGTAAAGAGGCAGAATGGCTTAGGAATTTGATTCATGAAATTCCTTTATGGCCTAAACCAATATCACCAATATCTATCCATTGTGATAGCTCATCTACACCTTGTCTAAAGCATATAGTCATGTGTATAATGGTAAGTCACGACACTTAGGCGTTAGACATAGCGCGGTACGTGAGTTGATCTCTCACGGGGTGATATCGGTTGTGTATGTGAGATCTCAAAGAAATTTGGCTGATCATTTGTCGAAAGGATTGGCTAAGGACTTGTTACAAAAGTCGGTAGTCGGGATGGGACTACAACCTGTATAAGTTTCTGAATATGGGACGCCCAATTTCCCTTTGGTACAATGCCTTAGGCTAAATTCAATGTGGTAAGCCTGTTTTTGGAAACTTGAGCACATGTATTAATCCCGAAGGTATGTGCTGTTTACTTGTGAGATTAGGTTGAAGTGTTATCTTCTTAATGAATCTTTTAAAAGTTCTAATGCAGGTGCACGGTAAACTAAAGATTCACCTATATGAGTATGAAGTATGGCCGCTTCAAGGAAAGTTTGGTTGGCTTTCTAAATGCTCAAGAATGGATATGGACACAAGGCCGGTTTTCAAAGAATGGTGTCAAGTATAATACTTTGAAGTAGTTTCAATTCATGTGTATTGTTATGTACATGTATTCAAAATGTGTAAAGGGGTTCAATGCTTAGGCACACCCCAATACTCGAATATTTACGTATAGTAATACTAGATGGAAATTCAATCTTCGTGACATTTTCATTGAATCATGAGTTGGTTTGTTTTATGACTATTTTGTTTTACTAAACCAAGGATTACACTTAAATGGGGGAGGAATGTTGGTGATTTAAGTATAATCACAAGACGTTGAGGTAATCGGGGTTTAGTACAAGGATGGATATACTCGTAACACTTAATAATAAGTTTGGAGGTGCGGAGTGCACGCTTATATAAGTGTATATGAGTATACGGATGGAAAATAAGCAAGTATAGTTCGAGAAAATCACTTAAAGGACCAGAATACCAGTTAAAGGACCAAAAATCAGATTTTGGTGAAACTGAGTGACAGGCGCCCGCCTGTGATACTTCAGCATGCCTAAAAGTTGAATAGAAAGTTTGGCGGTTTTCTGATGATCACAGGCTGGCCACAGGCGCCCGCCTGTGGCCCGAAAACTGATTTTTAGGTACCTCTTGGTCTTTTTAAGTGGTTATAACCAAGTGATACCTTTTCACTTAGGTTGTAACCTTAAAATACGAACTTGTAACTTATTTATCTGCAATCCAAGTACTATAAAAGGTTTTTTTTACATTGTTAAAAAAAATAACAACAAATGTATGCATCCTTGATAAAGTCTAAAACATCTAAACACTTCATAGTAATCTTTTGATCTATTTTGTCCTAGACAAAAGGCAAGGCTCTCAGTCTGTATCTCACTTAAATTATTCGTGATACTCCGGACAAGTTAGGGGTCGAATAAATTTAAGAAGGACAGCGATATACGCGTGACTGCGAGTATCCGTTCTTCATAAAATTTGCAGGCTTTTCAAAGCATTGGTGATCAATCAAGACCCTCAAACAACAACATGGAGCACTTCTTAAAATGTGGATCTGGTCGTGAAGCTTCCCTTCCACTCTCACATTCTCTCACCTTTTTTGTTAAGTGGATCTAGCCATGGATGTTTCCCTTGCACTCACCTTTTGTGTAAAGTTTGTCCTTTGTTATTATTTTATTCATTTAAAATAATTTCCCTTCCTTTTTCAACGTTGTAGAATGAGCCATAGCATTAATTCTTGCCCAATTGAAAATAACACTCAGTTTTCCTCCCAAAGATTCAACCAATCCATTCCATAGCGTAGAAAATGAATAATTTTTTAGCCAATTCAAGGTTTGGACATGAATTGAGGACTCTGCAGAGGGAGTTTGAAAAATATCATTTTTAGGTCAATTCGTCGAGGCAAATGAACAACAATACAACATTCATAGAGAATGACAATTTATAAACCATGCTATTAATTAGTAGTAGATGAATTTCAATAAGATAGAGATATCCAGAAACAATATACATATTTCATTCAATATTAACCTGTTGTGGCTTTAGTGTATTTATACAATTACAACAACTTCTGAATTTAAATATATTGATAATAAAATATACAGTTGTAACTAAATGTTTTTAAACTACACAAAGCATACAACCCAAATGTCATCATCCATAGTCTAGAAGAACCGACGACTATGGTTAGAAAAGACCAGATTGTTATACAACCAGCCAATGGGAGAACAAGAAGCACAATGTCAAACACGAATGACGAACCACTAGGGACTTCAAAGATTAAAAATTGTAAAAATTAATTTCCATTAATTCTATAAAGATTTGAGAGGAAATAACAACTAGTACAAAATATTGAAAAATACCTATACACAACAAAATGATATGTCATGATCAACGATTGCTCTACAATTGTAGATAGTAAGTGCAAACTCTATATATAGCTAGAATCTTCTTTGCAAATCATCCATTGTACTCAACCTTGGCTTATACACCATAACTTAGCCAAAAGTAAAATGTTACTTAGTCCGTCCTATATTTTGTAGCACCATTTGCACGAGTTTACTACTAATTGACCAATCCTCTTTCTTTGTCCGTCCTAGATTTTGTAGCACCATTAGCACAAGTTTTGCAACTAATTGACCAATCCACTAGCTTTGTCCATCCTAGATTTTGAATCACCATTTGCACGAGTTTTGCAGTTAAACGACCAATCCTCTGGCAACCAATCTAGTTTCTGGGAATGGAGTTGTAGATCCACACAAAATGATATGCCATGATCAACGATCGCTTTGGAATTGAAAATAGTACGATGAAACTCTGTATACAGCTAAAATCTTTTTTGCAAATCATCCTTTGGAATCCATCCATTGTTTTCTTTCATTCCAAATCTGAAGAAAAAAAAAAAAAAAAAAAAACCAAGCATAAAATGAATTAAGACTAGAAAAGTGACTTAAACAAGAGAAAAATTTTAACCTTCGGCCAAACATAATAAACGGTGAGAGATTTCTAAATCAACCAAATTTCAATTGTATAAAAATATTGAATGTGCAAAAAATCTAGGTTCTAGCAAATGGACTTTAAAAAAGGAAAGGAAAGAAAAAAGACCTCAAGTCCTTGGACATGAGTGCCTATTTTATTTATTGAGATTTGAATAAGATACTCAATCTTGTAAAATATAGCAATGAATCTTGTCAAAGCAAGATGCAGGAATGCAATGATAATTGTGGGTCGTTAGTACAAATTAAATCTCTATAGTTAACCATACAGATCAATTACTTTTCAATTTGTGTGATGCAAGGGCACAAACACATCATAAATTTTATAACAAGCAATGATGAGTATATTCTACGTCATTGTATCTAAAGAAATTTTTTTGTAATTCAGATTAATGTTAAAAGAAATAGAAAAAAAAATTTATACCAGGAGTTCTGACAGTAATTTTTCCGGTGACTCCAATTCCAATTCCCAAATTTTTTTGAATCCCATAATTTTCACACGTCCGAGATTTAAAATTTCCATCCCGGTGCCAGAGATTTGAAATTTTTTTCCCGGTGTCAGAGAAATGAAAATACACTTCCTTATGTAAAAAAGATTGTCAGATTAGAAAAAAATAATCGATGGGAGTCACTGAACAAGTCAGATTCATGGAACTTGTAACTCAATTGAGAAATGCAAAAAAAGAAAAAAAAACAAAAACATAAAAAAAAAAAACCAAAAAAAAACACAAAAAAACACACCTACAAAACTGATAACTAGTTTTGCCCAAGCAGCTACCAGTTCTTGCTTCATCCACCGCCTAAAAGTGATTTTTAACGGCGAGAGTGTGTTTAAACGGAGAATGGGAAACAAA
Source organism: Gentiana straminea (assembly GCA_036785695.1). Lineage (NCBI taxonomy): Eukaryota > Viridiplantae > Streptophyta > Magnoliopsida > Gentianales > Gentianaceae > Gentiana > Gentiana straminea. Next base: position 1,838,109 of record JAVUPR010000224.1, on the reverse strand, counting down.
AGGAGAGGCGCCACGGCTTAAATAGAGGGTGCGGATCGCTCTAGTGTGCTACCCTAGATTGGAGCCGTCGCCGTCACTTTAAACCAAAACATCTCGGCCGTTGGTTTCTTTTGTGTCTGTTTTCCAATAATACTCCCTTTATAAAAATAAAAATAAAAAACAAAACACAGACGGACCCGACTCATTAATATTTTTTACAAGTTGAATTTTGTTAAATATTCCATTTTATCAGTGCATTGTTGAATTATTGTTTCCCTAATAGTTTTTTACTACACTTAATAACATTGTTTTTCTTTGCTTTTTTTTTTTTCACAAGAATCAAAATCTATAAAGCACGTATACAAACACATCACATCTCACAATATCACATGGATACGGTAACACGATTAATTTCTAAATTTCTGGACAAAAACATATAAACAAAACATATTAAAAGACATTTATGTTATAAGGTATCCATAATATTCAAAGAGATGTGTATAACTAAATTATAATTATGTGATTCATCCGGCCAATAAGATTTGTACTGTAATAGTTTTATTTCGTTAGATCTAGATTGCAATAGCTTTATTTCATTAGATCTACACCGTCATAGTTTTATTTTATTAGATATACTTGATAAAATAAATTTTATTTTCGTGTTACTTATTTTCTAATTATCCGTAATTACATCCATGATTTACGGATCTGCTCCGTAACTCACTCCACACACGATACGTTTTCCCAACAAGCTTAAGACAAATTGAATTGGATTGTGGTTCGTTTTTTCTTTGTAGATCTTTCTGTTACGAAATTGGTTGGTTCGTAATTGCAGATCTGGTTGAACAACGTGGTGATAGCTAGGTTTATACCAATCTTATTTTTATTAATTTAAAGAACGTTGATTAATGTTTGGAATTCATATAGGTATAATGGTATACGAGGACGTTGATGCCTTGACGAAGTTTTTAGTTTATTTCCTTGTAAAAGTTGTACTAGACTAGTTGTATTATTTTTCTTAGATTTGTTGTACTTCTACTTCTAAAACCTTTGTAAGTTTGGTTTGTACTTTAAGACATCGTTTTGTATAAGTCTTTGGGTTTTCGTCGTTGTAATTCAACTATCCATCTATAATATGGTTAATTTCTATTCATAGTAGCATTTATGTTTTTACCCGAGTCTTTTTAGCTTTCGTTTGCTTTATTTTGATACGATGACGTAGAGGCTTGCGTATAATATTAGATTTATTTAATAATATACGTGCCGAATGTTTCTCTCCCGGGTAAGGACTCGGTATCCGGAAGCGGAGCGTTATAATGTTTGAATAAATCTTTATAATATATATATATATATATATATATATATATATATATATATATATATATATATAAATGGAAGAAAGGCAAACACAGATTGGACTTTCCTATGATATAGTTCTGCTACATAGACAGTTGGACTTTAAACCGTATGTGCGGAAAAGATTACCGGTTCAGTTTATACTTAATGCTCATGATCTGGTCTGGACAGTAATGCCTGTGGTGTAAAAAATAAACCTTGTTGCATCTTTGTATTTTTAAATTGGTATTTATCTGTGCAAATTGGTATGTTTAAATAAATCTTTATAATATATATAATGGAAAATTAGGGATAAGGACACAATCTGAAATATTATTAAGCAACATGACAACTACATATTTTTTATAGGGAGAAGGACAACTGCATAATTTTTATAGCGAGAAGGACAAACGGTGAATCCCGAAAATCGGTGAATCTCCCTAGTGAATCCCGAAATCGGTGAATTTCGATAGTGAATTTTGACGGTGAATCCCGAAAATCGGTGAATCCCGACAATGAATTTTGAAAATTAGTGAATTTCGACAGTGAATTTCGGCAGTGAATTTAAACAGTGAATTTCGAACACAAGTGAATTTCGATAGTGGATAAATAATTTTGTCCTTTATGTAAAAGTTTCAAAAGACTGTCCTTCTACTTAATTGATGAAATATTTTTGTCCTTCCCCCTCATTCCCCCTATATATAAAGGGAAGAAAGGCAAACACAGATTGTGTATCTGATCTATTCTGTTTGTTTGACTTCTTACCGGTGGACATAAATTGTGAAATTATATTTTGGGGTAATAAAATCTTTGAGGAATAGTATCCGGGATTTATCACATCGGAAAGTTGTGTTAATTCAAAGTTCACCTTGGTGGCTTGGTATATTTGGTATATGTGCCTGTGTGATGAAATTTTATGGATACAATCTTTGGTGCATATATGTCAAGTGGTCTTTGAAGATACTATAAACGATACTAGAAAGCGATAGTTATTCGATCTTTGACAAATATTCATTAATTCTTATCCGCTTAGTTGAGTTATGTCACTGCCAATTTATACTCCATTGCACTGATTACGGACGAGGGCTAACATCTAGATGTGAACGTACATGTATACCTTTATTTGGTTAATCGTTGAATCTAACAATAACACGTTGTGACCTAATGGTTTTTCGGTGAATGGATTATCCTATTCTTTGTCTATGTATGCCCATATGTAAGAGAGTAATTGGGGAATATTTGTTGGTGATTTAAGTATAATCACAAGCCATTGAGGTTATCGGGGTTTAGTACAAGGGTGGTTATGCTCGTAAAGCTAAAATATAAGTATGGAGGTGCGGAGTGCATGCTTATATAAGTGTTTACGAGTGTACGGATGTGAAATGAAAATCCAAATTTTCTGCGTGAGAGTTATCCGTACGGATAAGAATCAATCCGTACGGATGAAAGGCTGAAACTGTAAAATTTTGATACTGTGATTTATCCGTCCGGATGATAACTACATCCGTACGGATGGGCACCTGTGGTCCGAAAAACTGATTTTAGTGTCTTTTGGCCGTTTTAAGTGGGTACAACCAAATGATACCTTTTCTTTTGGTTTCTATCACTTAAAAGACGTATTCCTTTGCTCTTTTTCAGATCCAAGTGCTATATATAAGCAAGTTTACATTGTTAAACATAAGAACAACATATGTAAGCATCCTTGTTATTTATTCTATATAACTCAAAACTTCAAAGTGCTCTTTAATATTTTGTCCAAAGTTTAAAGATTGTTCTCTCAGTTTTATCTCACTTAAATATTTGTGATACCCAGGACAAAGTATAGGGGTCGAATAATTTAAGAAGGACAACGATTCTTTCGTGAAACGGAGAGGTTCCAAGTCTTTTATTTTGCAGGAATTCAAGTATTGTTGATCATCTTCACACCCTCAAATTACAACATTCTTCTTAAATTATTGTTCTGATCACAATGGTGAATGCAAAGGATTTGATGATGAATTTCGGGAAACTAGACAAGTTTGAAGGCGTTGATTTCCGGAGGTGGCAAAGGAAGATGCGTTTCCTTCTCACAACATTGAAAGTGGTATATGTTCTTAGCACTGAGATACCAGAAGTTGATGATGATGCACCGTTGGAGGAATTGCGAAGGCGAAACAAATGGGAAAATGATGACTACACCTGTCGTGGTCACATTGTTAACGGTATGTCTAATTTGTTGTTTGATATTTATCAAAACTTTGCATCTGCAAAAGAATTATGGGATGAACTAGAAACTAAATACTTAAATGAAGATGCATCTGCTAAAAAGTTTCTAGTTGGTAATTTCATGAAATACATGATGGTAGATACATGGTCTGTAGTTGAACAATTCAATGAACTTCAATGCATTTTAGGCCAGTTTGCACAACACAAAATGGAAATGGATGAATCCATTTCTGTTTCTAGTATCATTGATAAACTACCACCATCATGAAAAGATTTTAAGCATATGTTAAAACACAAAAAGGAAGAACTCTCCTTGGTTGAACTTGGTAGCCATCTGCGCATTGAGGAATCCCTCAGGGCGCAGGAGAATGTAAAATCCAAGGGAAAGGAAATCGATGAATCGACATCCATTCATGTAATGAAGGCCGGGGAGTGTTCCAAAACTAACAAGGGAAAAGGTAATGGTAAGAAAAAGAAACCATTCAATGCTGGCAACAAAGAATCCGGAAAAAGGCCAAAGGGTGCCTGTTGGATTTGTGGAAAAACAGGGCACTACAAGGCTGATTGCCGAGTGCGGAAGAACGGAAAGAACAAAGGTCCAGAACAGGGGTCGAAAGACGAAGAACCACCCAAACATCAAGGTCAGAATGTTAACTTTGGTATTAATTCGGTTATGAATTATGTGCCATTTATTTCTGAAGCATTTTATGTGCAGGATGATGATGTTTCGTGGTGGATCGACTCGGGAGCAACAAGACATGTATGCAAAGATCAACGCTGGTTTGAAGTCTTTCAACCGGTGAATGATGGTTCCATACTAAAGATGGGAAACGAGTCGATGGTCATTGTAAAAGGCATTGGAAATGTTATTTTAAATTTCGATTTGGAAAATTTGTAAAACTATTTGATGTTTTATTTGTTCCGTGCATCCGGAAGAACCTTGTATCCGGTGCACTGTTGTGTAAATCGGGCTACAAACAAGTTTATGAGTCCGATAGGTTTATTTTATCTAAACATGGTGTATTCGTAGGATTTGGTTTTTTGTGTAATAATATGTTTATGCTTAATATTGTTAATAATAAAGTTAATCAAGTTATGCATATTTCTGATGTTAATATCTCAAAGTTGTGGCACGCTCGGTTAGGTCACGTGCATTACAAGCGTATGCAAGTTATGTCTAAAAATGCATTAATTCCCCCGTTTGATCTCAATATGGATAAGTGTACTACTTGTATGCTTACTAAAATTGTAAGACAGCCATTTCGTGGTGTTGAAAGATCGTCTACAATTTTAGAACTTATCCATAGTGATTTATGTGATTTTAATGCATCACCATCTTTGGGAAATAAGAAGTATGTGATTACGTTCATAGATGATAATACTCGTTTTTGTTATGTGTATTTACTTAATACTAAAGATGAGGCTCTTGATAAATTCAAGATTTACAAAAGTGAAGTAGAATTACAATTGAATTCTAGTATTAAACGTTTCCGTACTGATAGAGGTGGAGAATACTATGATCCAACCTACTTTGGGTCGTGTGGTATTATACACGAGGTGACTGCACCGTATACGCCACAACAAAATGGCATTACGGAGAGGAAGAACCGTACTCTAAAAGAGATGGTAAATTCCATGTTGTCCTACTCAGGATTGAGTATTGGATTTTGGGGTGAGGCCATGGCCTGTTATTTACTAAACAGAATTCCTAATAAAAAGAATTCTGCTACCCCGTATGAACTTTGGTTCAAAAAGAAACCAAACTTAAGTTATTTGAAAGTTTGGGGCTGCAGCGCGGTTGTTAGACTTCCTGATCCTAAAATTAAAATTTTAGGAGAAAGAGGCATCGATTGCATATTCATTGGATATGCAAGTCATTCAAAGGCATATAGGTTTTATGTTATAGAACCTAGTGATTCCGTGGCTGTACATTCGGTTATAGAATCACGTGATGCTATCTTTGATGAGAATAGATTTACATCTATTCCTAGACCAAAGAGCATTGCTCCTACAATAGTTGGAGTGGAGAATGTGGAGAACAATGATTCTCAAGTCGAGTCTTCTGAACTTCGAAGAAGTAAGAGGGCTAGAATAGCGAAGACATTTCCACCCTATTTTGTAACTTATTTGGTGGAAGGTTCGAGAAATGAAGTTGGATATCAATACTCATATTGTTAAAATATTGAGGATGATCAAAGAACATTTTCTGAGGCAATGGGATCTCAGGATGTATCATTTTGGAAAGAATCCATCAACGACGAGATGGATTCCATAATGGGTAACAATACATGGATTCTTACAGATTTACCACGTGGTTGCAAACTGTTAGGTTTCAAATGGATTTTCAAAAGGAAAATGAGAGTCGACGGTACAGTTGACCGATATAAAGCCCGGTTAGTAATACAAGGCTTTAGGCAAAAGGAAGGTATCGATTATTTCGATACTTATGCTTCCGTTGCTAGAATCTCCTCAATCAGGTTATTGATTGGCTTAGCTGCAATTCATAACTTGGTGATCCATCAAATGGATGTTAAAACAGCGTTTCTAAATGGAGATTTGGATGAGGAAATATACATGAAGCAACCGGAAGGATTTATTATGCCCGGTAACGAGCATAAGGTATGTAAACTTGTGAAATCATTGTATGGACTTAAACAAGCTTCTAAACAATGGCATCAAAATTTTGATGAGGTTGTCTTGGCTAGTGGGTTTAAACTCAATCAGTCGGACAAATGTATTTATAGTAGATTTGATGATACCGGCAACGGTGTGATAATCTGTCTATATGTCGATGACATGTTGATTTTTGGTACAAACCAAAATCAGGTTGATAAGTGTAAAGAACTCTTATCTTCTAGATTCTCTATGAAAGACATGGGGGAGGCGGATGGCATTCTTGGTATTAAAATTAAGAGAAATCAGGGAGGATTTTCACTAACACAGTCTCATTATATTGAGAAAGTGTTGAAGAAATTTAATTGTGAAAATTGTACTCCGGCAAATTCTCCCATGGAGCCTCATGAGAAACATGGACCTAATAAAGGTGAAACCGTGAATCAACTTGAATATTCACGAGTCATTGGTTGTTTGATGTATGCAATGACTAGTACACGACCTGATATTGCCTATGCGGTTGGGAAACTAAGTAGATATACGAGTAACCCTGGTAACTGTCATTGGAGAGCGGTTGTTCGTGTATTAAGGTATCTTAAGTCTACCAAAGACTTTGGTTTGACTTATGTTGCATATCCTTCGGTGATTGAAGGATATTCGGATGCTAGTTGGATATCTAATGTAGAAGATCATTCTTCTACTAGTGGATGGGTGTTTGTTTAAGGTGGAGGTGCCATTTCTTGGGCTTCTAAGAAACAAACATGTATATCTAGCTCGACTATGGAGTATGAGTTTATTGCCTTGGCAGCAGCCGGTAAAGAGGCAGAATGGCTTAGGAATTTGATTCATGAAATTCCTTTATGGACTAAACCAATATCACCAATATCTATTCATTGTGATAGTTCCTCTACACTGTCTAAAGCTTATAGTCATGTGTATAATGGTAAGTCACGACACTTAGGTGTTAGACATAGTGCGGTACGTGAGTTGATCTCTCACGGGGTGATATCGGTTGTGTATGTGAGATCTCAAAGGAATTTAGCTGATCATTTGACGAAAGGATTAGCTAAGGACTTATTACAAAAGTTGGTTGTCGGGAAGGGTCTACAACCTGTATAAGTTTCTGATAATGGGACGCCCAATTTCCCTTTGGTACAATGCCTTAGGCTAAATTCAATGTGGTAAGCCTGTTATTGGAAACTTGAGCACATGTATTAATCCCGAAGGTATATGCAATAAACCTATGAAGTTAGGTTGAAGTTTACCTTCTTAATGAATCTTTTGAGAGTGCTAATGCAGGTGCACGGTAAATTAAAGATTCACCTATATGAGTTTGAGGTATGGCCGCTTCAAGGAAAGTTGGGTTGACTTTCTATATGCTCAAGAATGGATATGGACACAAGGCCGGATTTCAATAAATGGTGTCAAGAATAATACTTTGAAGTAGTCTCAATTCATGTGTATTGTTATGTACATGTATTCAAAATGTGTAAAGGGGTTCAATGCTTAGTCACACCCCAATATTCGAATATTTGCGTGTAATAATACTAGGTGGAAATTCAATCTTCGTGATATTTTCATTGAAGCATGAGTTGGTTTATATTATGATTGTTGTTTTTACTAAACCAAGGATTACACTTAAATGGGGGAGGAATGTTGGTGATTTAAGTATAATCACAAGCCATTGAGGTTATCGGGGTTTAGTACAAGGGTGGTTATGCTCGTAAAGCTAAAATATAAGTATGGAGGTGCGGAGTGCATGCTTATATAAGTGTTTACGAGTGTACGGATGTGAAATGAAACTCCAAATTTTCTGATTGAGAGTTATCCGTACGGATAAGAATCTATCCGTACGGATGAAAGGCTGAAACTGTAAAATTTTGATACTGTGATTTATCCGTCCGGATGATAACTGCATCCGTATGGATGGGCACCTGTGGCGCCCCATATTGCCAAATATTGGCTTCCAGAATATTCTTTAATTAATATAATTAATATCTTGTATTATATTTATTCATAATAAATAAACACCACCATATTAATTTACCACTATAACCTTTATAGTACGAGATAAACTTTCCTTATTTGGATATCATCTATAACCACATTTTAATCCGGCTAGAATTTCATATGTGTGTGACCCGATAGGCTTCCGAATATGTTGGCCGTAGACACAAAGTGCAAATCATGAAAATGCCCTTCATGCCTAATGATCACGGGATAGCGTTTAGCAACACACCGTGACCCCCAATCATCAGAAGAGTCAAATGCAATGACTACTACCTTTCATGTGAAACAGTTACCGTGTAACTTACAATCCTATCGCTGTAATAATATCCATATGGTCGTTAGTCGAGTGTCAAAACAACAACGACCGTATCTTATAATCTGGATATCAAGCTCTCTCGAAGTAACTCATTTACTTCCACTTTTGTAAAGATTAACGAGAGTAAGACATTCCTTATAAGAAGGCCATTTCGGATATTCGATCCCAATCATTAGATACACGATTCCCGGATGACCAATCACGTATACTCCGCATGCTTCAGTATCACACCCAATCACTACCGCATGATCGCCCCGTGGCTAAGGGAAACCTCAATAGTGTCAAATCCCATTGACGCGGCTAACCCCATGCATATTGTATGAACATCTGGTAGCACAAATTGCATAGTATCATAAATAGCTACTCCGGGTATTACCCACCCGCCGGGAGAGTTTATAAACAAATAAAGATCCTTGTTATCATCTTCAATACAGAGATATATCATAAGACCAATAAGTTGATTTGAGATCTCGCTATCAACTCGCTTGTCCTAAAAAAAGTAATCTTTCTCGAAAAAGTCGATTAATTAGGGTACAATTGTATCCCTTCGGAATCGTACACGCACCTTTTGATGCATACGGTTCAAAAAAATCTCAAAAACAAAAAAAGAATCAATGTATGGATTCCGAGACCTCAAAAAAAAGATTTTATTCTTGAATAAAGACAAGTTTTACTTGCTTTCTTTTTCTTATAATTCTAATAAATAAAAAGTTACTAAATTTTTTGAATTAACTTCTCATTGATGTATTGTTTCATCAACCAACCCCGATGATATTTTCTTGTTCCTGAGTGAGTCTCTTTTCTCTTTTTAGGTTTATGCTCTACTCGGGTAAAGATTGACTCGATTTTGATTTGCACATATAGGACAAATATTGTTATTACCGTTTTCTTTTTTTATGACTTTCTCGCTTATTTTTTCAATTCCGTTTATACGTTCTACCAAGTTTTGATTAATAGTTTGAAATCAACCCACGGATATTCCACATAGGAATCGTTTAGGATCGAACTAGGAATCATAGATATATTACTAATTGAGTTGGGTTTTTCTAAACGAGCTGAATAATTTATTTTTTTTAGTTCAACCAAGCCAACCATAAATCATTGTAATTGAGAATAATAAATAGTAATATGGATCCTCTCAAAACGGATCAAATTGCACTTCACGCTCCAATTTTTTTATGATTTAACGACTCCTTCTTGGGCGAAACGGAGGATATCTCGATTGAGGAGAGAACGGGTAAATCCCATATGACACAGTATATCTGACAAGTCACACTATACGTCGACCCAAGATGCATCTCCCTCTCCAGGGCTTCGGAAAGGTACTTTTGGAACACAAATAGGCATTTTGCTTAAAGAAAAAAACAAAGTAACCTACGACATCGGGTTTTGGAGACCCGCGTTCTACCGAACTGAACTAAGAGCGCTTTTTTTATCGGAATAGATAAGACTGTAAAGCAAAGTTTTTCTTCGAACCCCAGAGTATGATAAAAATGAAAGATTCTGTCCACTTTGAATTGATCTTCGTCGATTCCTCGTTACTGCACCTTTGAGTAGTAGCAGTAAATAATAGGTAGGGATGACAAGATTTGAACCTGTGACAATTTGTACCCAAAACAAACACGCTACCAAACTGCGCCACATCCCTTTGTATTGTTCCACAATGTCATTATATAGAATTTCTATCTTAGTTTCCACATCGTTATTTCCCCACACCATTTTTTGCTCAGTTCGTCTTTTTTGTTCCATTTAACATATAATAATAATAGTAAAAGGTTTGTATACAAGAATAAATCAGTATTTTTTATTTTCTCGTTATCTATTTTCTCAGCAAGAGGGAGATTTTTTTTAGTTATTTTATAATTTTATGATAAGGTACTATCTTATTGACTTTTACTGGATCATTGGATAATTGAATAATTATTAATAAAAAAAATAAAGGAATCCCATTTAATTAGGTATTACGTGTACAACTATAGGGGGTCTGGTCTTTAACGACCTATCTATTGAATCATATATGTTTTCTTTTTTACAATAAAAAATATTACAATAAATAAAAAGGAGGATTTTCAATGCGAGATTGAAAAACATATCTCTCCGTGGCACCAGTACTAAGTACGCTATGGTTTGGGGCTTTAGCGGGTCTATTAATAGAGATTAATCGTTTTTTTCCGGATGCGCTAACATTCCCCTTTTTTCATTCTAGTTAATAACATAGTAATGAATGAAGAAGATTAAAGATAGAATCAAATATCTGTGACTAATCCCTTCTCCTATTTTCTCTTTTTTCCCTTTTTTTTAGAATTCAAATAAGGAAATAAGGGAGGAAAGGGAAAAAAATGTCTCTTTAACATCAGGGAAATTGGGGGTCCAATTCGAATTTAATTTCAATTTTATTTCAATCAATATTCCTAAATATAATAAAAGAATGGAAGTAGAATAGAAATGCGGGTTGAAGGTGTATGTAAAGAATATTATCCAAGATATTTAAATCAAAAATGAAATATTCTATTTCGATTTGAAATAAAATTTAGAAATCTTCGGCCCTTTACTTATTCGTCCTTTACTTATTCGTTTTGAATCAAAAATTGAAAATTTGAGTAAATCAAAAATTAAAAGGAGGTTCATGGCCAAGGGTAAAGATGTTCGAGTAACGGTGATTTTGGAATGTACGTACCAGCTGTGCCCGAAACAACATTAATAGGGTATCAACGGGCATTTCCAGATATATTACTCAAAAGAACCGCCACAATACACCTAATCGATTAGAATTGAGAAAGTTATGTCTGTATTGTTATAAGCATAAGATTCATGGGAAGATAAAGAAATAAATCTAATTGAGTACCTGTATATTACCCATTCAAGTAACGCAAGTAAGGGAAGGGGGTGGCATTCTATCTATATCTATCTATAATTCAAAATTAAATCGAATAGAACAATTCTATATAAATAGAAATCTAAATCGAAAAAAATCCTATTTTAATTTTGAATTAAAATGAATTCAAATTAAGAAATAGAATTTTAAAGAAAAAGAATAAAATTAAATAATAAAACAAACCATGGATAAATCCAAGCGACCTTTTTCTTAAATCAAAACGACCTTTTCGTAGGCGTTTGCCTCCTATTCAATCGAGGGATCATATTTCTTATAGAAAATGAGTTTAATTAGTCGATTTATTAGCGAACAGGGAAAAATATTATCGCGACGAGTGAATAGATTGACCTTGAAACAACAACGTTTAATTACTATGGCTATAAAACAAGCTCGTATTTTATCTTTGTTACCCTTTCTCAATAATCAGAAACAATTTGAAAAAACTGAGTTAACCGATAGAACTACAGGTATTAGAACCAGAATTAAAAGGGTTTACTCTTGAATGATAATTTCAATCCATACTCAAAGACAAGATTGGTTCTTTCCGAGAATCCAGATGTGTCGTATGAAAAGAAAAAAAAATTTGAGAAAGTTTTTTGTATTGAACGTGTTCATTCATTTTGACTACTTTTTTTTATCTTAATCTTTTCTTTTCTACCTTCCCGGAGACTGAACTCCGGGAAAACACGTTTGCAATATTCCGGCGATTCCTTCTAATCTACTTCTTTTGTGATCTCATTGTAAATCATAAAAAAACAATTCTGTTTTATATGGCTATTTGTGCAAGTATTTTACGATTAAGAATCAAGCTGTATCTTGTACGGTTCATTTATTAATCGACTATAACTATAGAATATTCCACTCTCACGAATTATTGCGTTTATACGAGTGATCCACGACGACGAAACTCTCTCTTTTTAATATCCCGATCCATATGAGCTGAAAACAAAGCTCTTATTCTCTGTTGAGTAATAGTTCGAGTAAGTCTTGAATGGGCCCCTCGAAAGCTTGATGCAAATAAACGAATTTTTGTTCTACGTCTTCGAGCTATATATCCACGTCTAATTCTAGTCATTGAATATATGAAACTTTCACAAATAACTAATTGATTTGTTCTCTTTCAGTTATTCTTTTAACACCTCCTAATCTATTAATAACAAAACGGATTTTTCCAATGTATAAACTAGAAATTCCAATGGCTTGGCTACTATAACCTTCCTAACCACGATTTTTTTATTTCAATGCGAAATAAGAAAGAAATTTTATTTTTTATAGCAAATAAAAAATATAAAATGGATAAAGAAATAGTGTAGTGGGTTCCATCGTTTCTATGGTAACTTCTTAAACGGTGAGGTCTTCTCTATACACCGGAGCCTTCACTTCATTTAATCCAGGTTATTGGTAACTTGTATAGTTCATCCTCTTTTGCTCTACCCATGACTTATCCAGTAATAGTCCTTTCACAACGAAACCCATCTATACAGGTTCAATATTTAATTAGGAAAGTTAGCTGGGTAGCTGACCCTTTATAGTCCGTTCTTGACAGAGTAGGGTCATAATCTTTATGCTTAAAAAATTCCTCCGCTTAATGGATAATCATTTTATACCAATGGAGAATTGCTTCTCATCTTACATTGCGGTAATTTGATTTGCACCAATGGAAGCCATAAAATTCATACACAATGCAGGAATATGAAAGGGGTTTTTTGTTCCTTTGTTTTCGATAAATAATAAATAGAAAAAAGGCCCCCTCCTCGATTATATCCTATTTACCTTACTGCTACACATCATTGATATTGGCACCTTGTTTTTTTGTTTTTGTACCGGCTCATTATATGATCGAAACGAGTCGCGCATACACCCAAGTACATGTTCCTCGTCGTTGAGGACATCCCCTAAGAGCGGGGGATTTAGTGAGATTTCGATTGGCCGTCTTATATTTCTAATAAGTTGTTTAATAGTTGGCATGTTGAATTGGATACATAATAGACTGGTTTAGATTGATCCTAACCAGATGATTATGAATTATGTCTATTTCTCTTAAAATAAACGAGTAAGTTAATAAATATTAAACGCAGTTAAAAAATTTCCAATCACGAATTTGCGTGAATTACATGTTATTTTCATTTAACCGCTACAAGATCAACAATTCCATAAGCTTGTGCTTCTGTTAATGCTGACATAAAAACGTCTATTTCGATGTCTTCGGATACAACCCATAGGGATTTGCCCGTTTTTTTTGTCCATAAACCCTGATCGAATTGAACAACCGTACAGGCATCCCTCTTGCATATGCATACGGCTCTGCACTAAGATTAACCTAACTTGGCCTCTTTATTGAAAAAAGAAAGAGAAAAATAGAATATATCATACCCAGGTGGTTAAATGATCAAATAGCCGTCCTTCCTTTCGGAATATGTCTAAAATACTATGATGGCTCCGTTGCCTTCTATCTTAATTATCTTAAATTTGATTTGTTTTGGATGTGATTCGGCAATCCCAAAGTTTCTTTTTGTTCCAATCAAAGAAAAAATATTTTTTTTGCGCACCTCTTGGATTCTTTTCTTTTGATAACATGAATATTGTTAAGAGCCTTTTAGTGTGATAGTGTGAACAAAAAAGGTTTGTGACGCTAAACCCAACTCCCAATTATAAAATGGAGAAGACCCTTTAATCTCATACTACTCTCTCGATACATAATCTAAATCTAATGTTTTTCAAAGAATCAAAAAATTTATAATATCGAATGCAAAGTGCCATGCTATTATTGCTTACTATTTCCTAGGGCGAAGGCACAGTCTTCCCTTTTCGGCCTAGAGACATTTAAGTATCAAACTTGTTAAAGTGATTAGAGATCTCATCAACCATAATCGCCTATCATGGTTTCTCTATCACAGATTAATACTAAGGACGTCATCATATAACAATTCATAATTTGTTCTTTAAAAGAACATATATAAGACAACAGAAAAGCCATTTAATATATGTATAAACATAAAGAAATAGTAGAAAATATCCGACCAAGAATATCATGAAATACTCGCAACCAGCCCTAGCCATAAACGGATCGCTATCCGTGGGGACTCAGACTATCTTCATACCATGCTCCAAATGACCAAGTCAAAGGAACCGCCTCAACACACACATGAATCTCTGACGAGACCCTGGTCCTTGCTTCAAGCAATGAATCCACTTACTATATCAACTATATAGAAAGGGTGGAAGAACCATAGATGGTTCAGGAATGAACCTTCTAGATCCATGTACTGCTACCGCTGCGCCTCTAAGGCACTACTGTGTTTTGGCTAAGTTGTAGGGTTTACAGTGACCCATAGGCTAGAACATTTCCAGCTCACTGTATCACTTAATCAAAGTGATTGCAAACCCAGACAGTAACTCCCACTCGCCTTCATAGGACTCAGGATATATGTCTGTATAACTATATTTATCTGATTCCAAGTTTTGATAAATTAGGAAACCATCCTTAACTTGTTTAAGGATATTCTCGACATTCACCAGATTTACTTTCATTCTTGCTCATGACAATTCATGGACTATGAACATCCGGCATTACCTATAAGATGGTTCCAATCGCAGTAGCGAAGGAAACCTTCCATAAGCATCATCTTTCACCTTATCTTTAGGACCAACGTCCTAACATAGATAGATCTCGAGAACACCGACTAGCAGTATCCCCTGTCGTGACCTATGCTAAACTCTTTTAGCATCACATCTATATAGGTAAACTATAATCTAACAGCAGTTAAATCTATCACTATAGATTCTTATATATAAAATAAGAACTGCTAATCCAACTGCTTTCGTAAAGACCTTGAACTACCAAACACTAATTGACTGTGACATGTGGTGGCAATTCCTGAGAGAGATATTTAATACCTTATTCAAAAATCGTAACACACTCCCACTATCCAACTTGCACATTGGACATATCCTTCTTTTGACTAAATCAAACTCCTTCGATTATCAAACAAAGAAATCGTCTAGAGAAACTTGTTTGATTTCATAAATGGACCTCGTGAGCTCACATATCATGTTATCGTCAATGAGCATGGAGCTGTTCGCCCAATGTCTTCAACTCTATCATATAGCCATGATACGAAGTTACAACAAGCATAGTCTGAATAGAACTAGGCTCAGCCTTACAGGGACATTCCCTCTGGGTAAGACAGACTAGGTTCATAACCAGGTTGTCACTGGCGGAATCTAATTCAGATATTATGGCTCCTGGCCATATCTCTCAATCTTGCCTTTCAAACATTCTTCATAAGTAGTGAGATATTCATTCATCAAGATGAACATACCAGCAACCCATTTGGGCTTGAGGTTATCCACATACTTACAAAACTTTTGTGTGCATTGAGCAGTGTTCTACACCTCATCGCTATGTGGTGTCTGCTCATGTTCCAATGGTTGAATATATCTTTGTGGTTCTCAAACTCTTTTGAGATCTTATTTACTCCCACTGTCTCTTTTGGAAGTAACACTTCCTCTAGAAAACAGCTTGTTTGGAGACAAACATTTTGCTCCACGGGCAAGTAAATAATATCCAGCGTACTTGCTAAGACATTCCATAAAGTTGCATATGTCGTAATTGCGTATCCCAAAGATGGTATCCTTCAAGGGAGAATCTTATTCCTTTTTAGACGACTTCTGAAACACCCTTCAGGCATAAATTACTTCAATCCAATTGAAGATTAATTCCTAAGTAACTCGTCAATCTCATATTCGTACTAGCTCAAACTTTTCGGGCTTTCTGAATTATGCACTTCCCTAAGAACACTTGATTATTTCAAAAAATAGACGTAGAGATTAATAAAAAATTATCTATGGCATTAATTGTCACAAGCCAACAAACATCGGTATGTTTAGGCTTTAGACAATTTTCTAGATTTTATAACTTTTTCGTAAAAGGGTATTTTAGTCATCTTTAGATAAGATACGTATTACCCACATGATTCATAATTATATGGTTCAACATCATCAGAATTACTTTTAATTGCACGCTTCCCTTCCAGAGAGACTATGTCTAGAACAACCACAAATATTAAGGATAACAGCCACACAAATATTTAGTTGAGATCTCATCACATATATCAACTATATAGTGACATCAATCTAGTATGTTAGATTTATTGGCCTTCCAACTTTATCGGAATAACATTTATTCTTTACAATTGAATATGTCTACTAAATCCTAACAAATAACTGAAAGCATGTTCTTCATAAGAACTGGAACATAATAACATTTATTTAGTTCCCTTATCAGTTTACTAGATCAAGAATATGGTAAGTGTCACAACGTTTGCTTCACCTTCCATATTTGCATTAGTCTTTCTAATTTAATCACACTCGCAAGATATCATATATCTAAGAGTTGACTTGAACTTAGATAGATTTATCTCAGCTCACTTGCCTAGAATAGAAACTTCGATAAGTTCTCTATTTAAGCACATGCCCTAACTTTTCTTTTTAATCCTTTAAGCACTTGAAAAATATTTCTTATTGTAGTCTTCATAAGACTTAAGAAAGATCACAAGAGCCATGTCTTTTATTTCCTTTCGTAAAGAAAATCTAAAGTTTATTCAACCTTTTGAATCGTATCAAAACATTGACCATTTAATTAACCTTTAAGCAATGATTAAAGAAATAAGTCGATATTTAAATCTTACAATTTTGAAAACAACCTTTCCAAAATTGGTTGTGGTCATTCTTATCCAACGTTTGAATTAATTGTCATCGTATGACTGAATGATCACATTGGATCGTATCTAATGAGCTTCCGCTTTTCTTTAATAATTAATGTCTTGGAGAACTCCATCAAATATGTAGTCTCCTTGTCTCTAACTACTATAACGGGATTGCTCGTGTCATTGTTTTATTTTAAAAGGATTAAAATTTACTTAACCATTCTTGAGAACGTTTCTCAAACAGTCATAATTTGGTTTTAGTAATCGAGAATAAAACATAAATATAAAAGTTCGCTAAAAAACTGCATCATAAAATAAAGATAAAAGAGTGTTGTTGTTTACACATGCAAAATCAAAGATGGTCTTTGGTTTATGATTTTGCTCCCACTAGTCAACTACTCCCAATTGACTTTCAAGAATTTTTAAAAATCCTTTAGTGGCTGGAATCATATCTAGTTGACTCGATCCCCGACTTGGGCAGATCGACCGGATCAATTTTGACGGTTAGGTACTTCTTACCAATCACGTCTAACGCGATTTCCAGTGGTTTGACTAGTCAACTCTTTGACAATTCACATTGTCTATGTGATAATCAACCTTATGTCTCTAAAATCTGACGGTCCTGACGTGGGCCAATCACCGCAAGATTCTTAGTCGAGTCGTAACCAAGTATTCATGAGATCTCATAACGATCATATCTCGATAATGACGATATACTCGAGGTAGGTCAACTCCCGACGTGGGCCGATCACCGGATCCGAACAAGGGCTCTTCACTGTCACTATAATATTGGGAGACATATTATAACTCGATTTTTGTTGTGGGAGTAATTTTAAATTAATTCACTTAATTAATTTAGAATTAATTCTCTTATTTAATTTATTATGGTCTCATCATGTATATCTATCTCTATAGATATATATCCTACACATTTATTTAGATCGTGCCTAGTCATACATCTATCGTATCATATAAAATAAATACAAGCACAAAATAAATAAATGCGTAAAGTAACCGGTATGATCATGGACTTTTCCTAGATGCGGTTTCGAATACAAACTGACGAAACCGCGGGTCGCAATCTAAAGTTAGCTGCAACCGCCAATAGGATCTTTAATGCTCCATTCTCCAATGGGATCTTTATTTTCGTCTTTCTTTGGTCTTCTTCTTTTACTCCATTCTTGTTACATTTAATTCTATCTAATAAAATAAATACACCCGCCGCACACGGGGGAGCTAACGGGAATGAGATAAATGCAGAAAATAAACTAGGTCACGTTCTTCATAATGGCCTAGGACAATTTTTAAACCAACAGAAAAATTAAATCATTCACATCTATCCTATCGGTCGAGTCCATGATCAATCGGGGTCCATATAATCATATTATATCTACTATATCTAATCCATACTATAAAATCTTATGAAAAAGATAAAATTAAAATTTAACTGCTTGCGTCTTAATTAATCAATTAACATTTAATCTATTAAATAATTTTATCCAATCAATTAACTAATTAACATTTAATTAATTAAATAATTTTAATCGAAATAAAATTAGCGATTAATTTTAAACGATTTTAATTTTTAATTTTAATTAATTAGAACTATTCTAAAATAAATCAAAATTAAAATTAGGTCTCTTTTGTTTATTTCCTTTTGATTCATAATCAAAAGGGATGCATTTGGTTTCCTAAATCAAAAGGCATATTCCTAAACAAAATTTGGTTAAGGCCTGGCCACTTTCCAAAATCAAAATTTTGAAAGTGGCCAAGGCCTAGGCCTTTTACAAATCTAATATTTGAAAGGGGCCTAGGCCTATTCCAAATCAAATATTTGGAAAGACTAAATAATTTTGGTTTAGGCCTGGCCAATTTCCAAAATCAAAATTTTGGGCCTAAACCAAAATTTTGGAAGTGGCCTAGGCCTAGGCCTTTTACAAATCAAATATTTGAAAAGGGCCTAGGCCTATTCCAAATCAAAATTTGGAAATGCCAATATTATTTTAATGCCATGTGGCATCCCAATGACCCAAACTATTTGAACCATTGGTTAGCCATATGACACAACTAAACAAAGAGATATCAATCACAAATATGAACCATATTGAAACACAAAATACACAAAACAAAATTTAGGGATCCACAAAAAAGATGCACCAGCCGACGTCGACCGCCCCAAGGGGGAGCCGCTGCCGCCGGCGGTGGCGCAATTTCCAGTGGGGGTGCCGCTGCCGGCGGCGGCGGCGCAATTTCCGGTGGGGGTGCCGCCGCCGATCGGCTGAGCACCCCAAAATCTGCCCCCTTTTTAATTTTTTTTTCTTTTCGTGTATCTATTTGTGAATAAAAAATCTTTCATCTTTTAATTATGTGATTTAAACGATAAAATTAACTACGTAAAATAACATGCTTATTGCTTAAGCTCGAAGCTCTCTCTGATACCACTGTTAGGAAATCTACGCGGGAACGCAGCAGAATTCAAAATTTTTATTTCCTTTTACCCAAGATCGACTTCGCTTAAGAAATAAACAAATAAGCTAAAGACGGTGGTTACCTTTCTTGATCTGAAAGATCGACGCTTTGACCTTCTAAGGAGAGTAGTTTTGCATAGAGCCGCCCAAGTGTTCGGCCTATACTGCTAGTCCACACGAACAGCCCGCCGGAATACAATCATGGATTGCTATTGGAAAACTCCGGTTGCTAGACTGGCCCTTTTGCCTCTCTCCAGCTCTCTATAGGATGCTCTCTATTTTACACAAGAACTATTAGCTCTTGCAATTGTGATGTACAAAAGAGCTTGACACCCACCTCCTATTTATAGTGGTTGGGGGCCCCCCTAGTAGAGTAGAGGAGAAGAAAACTTTTTCCCAATAAAATAAGGAAAATATAATTGATTGATTTATCTCATTTAATTTAATATCTTATATTAAATATTTCCAATATTTTGTCAGTATCTTATATTGACTATATTTATCTTATTACCATAAATCAATTTACACATGTGTATATATCACATATATATTATTACACATATAAATCCATTATATAATATTAACTACAAATGTGCACAAGCATATCCTTTTATATGCATGTCACGCATCTATATGAATATATATATATATATATATATATATATATATATATATATATATATATATATATATATATATATATATATATATATATATATATATTAATATCTTATATTAATATATGGTAATACCATTAATTAAATTGCACAATCCAAGTGTATCTTATATACTTCAATGTGGCAGCCCATATTGCCAAATATTGGCTTTCGGAATATTCTTTAATTAATATAATTAATATCTTGTATTTTATTTATTCATAATAAATAAACAGCACCATATTAATTTACCAGTATAACCTTTATAGTACGAGATAAACTTTCCTTATTTGGTTATCATCTGTGTGACCCGATAGGCTTCCGAATATGTTGGCCGTAGACACAAAGTCCAAATTATGAAAATGCCCTTTATGCCTAACGATCACGGGATAGCGTCTAGCAACACACCGTGACCCCCAATCATCAGAAGAGTCAAATTCAATGACTACTACCTTTCATGTGAAACAGTTACCATGTAACTTACAATCCTATCGCTGTAATAATATCCATACGGTCGTTAGTCGAGTGTCAAAACATCAACGACCGTATCTTATAATCTAGATATCAAGCTCTCTCAAAGTAACTCATTTACTTCCACTTTTCAAAGATTCACGAGAGTAAGACATTCCTTATAAGAATGCCATTTCGGATATTCGATCCCAATCATAGGATAGGTGATTCCCGGATGACCAATCACGTATACTCCGCATGCTTTAGTATCACACCCAATCACTACCGCATGATCGCCCCGTGGCTAGGGGAAACCTCAATAGTTTCAAAGCATGACAATCCACACCGTGATGCCATGAAGACTCCGGTCTTAAGGATAATTACACAACCGTCACATAGTGTGACACTTATCCGTGTAAGTGAGTCAGTCTAACGTACGCATTCTATAATACATGTCCACGTACAGTCCAAGTGTCTCTATACTTCGATAAACGAGATCTATCCATGCCTTTAAAGACAGAAGACATCTAATACGTGCTAGCCTGTTCATACTATCAATGCATTGTTTAATAGTACATCAGCCTAGAGACATTTAAGTATCAAACTTATTAAAGTGATTAGAGATCTCATCGACCATAATTGCCTATCATGGTTTCTCTATCACAGTTTAATACTAAGGACGTCATCTTATAACAATTCATAATTGGTTCTTTAAAAGAACATATATAAGACAACAGAAAAGCCATTTAATATATGTATAAACATAAAGAAATAGTTGAAATGATCCGACCAGGTCGGATCCGGTCCAACCCAATTGGGTTTAGGACAATATTTCAACACACACTATATATAACAATCTCCCACTGCCCGTAAAGACAAGCAACAATTGTTTTTAGAGCACCCACCCTTATTTTATCTATACACAACATTCTCCCACTTGCTCTAAAGCAGATGAGACATATCTCCCAATTTCATACCCGCCAAGTTCTCATCAGTGACATTATATGCCTTAAGACTGGTAAACTGATCAGTAGGTTGTCGGTTTCGAGGCAATCTTTAGAACCAAAATGTCACCTCTGTGCACGGTCTCTCTTATCAGGTGGTACTTACTTACAATATGCTTTTGACCTCTTGCGATTGCGAAGATCCTTTGCATAAGCTACCTTTAAACTATTTTAACGGTAAAAGGGTATCAGCTTATCAAGACCTGGAATTACTTCCAGATTAGCAGGGAACTTTTAAGCTATGTCGCCTTTTTAGCCGCTCCAAAAGTTGCTATGTATTTGACTAATAGAGTCAAATTGGCAGTGTTGGATTGCTCCAGACGATAGCTCCATCACTATGAGTAAACACTGAGCCTGAGATCAATTCATGCTCATCCTTAATCCGACAAAAATCAGAATCAATATAGTCAACAACACTCAGGTTTGTACCCGAATACACAAGCATCTGATTCCTCGTTCTTTAAAGATAATTGAGGATGTACTATACTGCTATCCATTGCTCGAATCCAAGACTCGACTCTAATTGACTTTTAATAATCTAACATTCTCTATCCAAAAGAGAATCTATCCCATTTTCTCTATATCTGAAGATTGAGAGAATTATTCCGTGAGGGGTTGGGAAGAAAACCTCTCATTGAATCATGCATTCGAAAATGCATCATCATCTTAACAATAAGATGGATGGGATACGGCCAACAAATTGTTCTCATGAATTCGATCGAATCGATTTCTAAGAACATAGTCCACTTCTCTAATTCAGAGAATCTTTGGCTTGTCAGTTTCTGAATTCAGACAACACACCCATGTTGTTTCCAAATGTTGCAGTGTTATCTTTTATTTACACTAACGTTCACTACTTTAACCAATATTGATTCTCTAGTCTACAAAAGACTCATCAATATTCTAGTCAAGCCCACACATTTAAAACATGTGACTTTTAATGACCTACAGGTTTGCTTTAATCCACCAATGGATTTAAGCATAGACAGTCAATCTACCATTGGCTTTAAGCTAAAAACCTTATGTTCTGAATGAATTCAAACTTCTTTGTACAGCAAGAAAGTTTTAGGGCATCACCCCTGTTAGTCTTTCTGCTTTCCAGGGAGTCAAGAAGGCGAAATGGTGAAAGAGTTTTAGGGAATCACCCCTTGTTAACTCTCTACTTCTCAGGGAATTACCCCTAGACCACTTGGCTTTGCCTTCAAAGTTAAACTTTCTCATACATTCGACTCTTTTCATGTAGATCCAATTTCTCCCACTGGGCTTGAGACACTCAGATGGTTCTACAAAAGTGTGAACAGAATTGGAGTACCAAAACTCCATTTATGGGTTTATGGATTTAAACCAACCTCTTATTATCAGAATCTTATACAGTCCTTCCAAATGACCATAGGTTATCAATCACCCCCAGCAGACTGTAAAGTCTGCATAATCACAGTGATTCAACGGATAAAACTATACTCCCACTGCATTTGGGTGGTTTGATATTCTGATCTGGTTTATTAGTATTTATCAGTGTCATCCCCAACAATCAATGTTGGATGTGGTTTGATTTAATCAGATAGTAACTGCTTGAGTAACTGTACTTCAAGGTCTAAGGTTGTTATCTAAACATTCTTTTAGAAAGTATGTAACAGTGTAACCATCACTATCCAATCTTAATAATATTATAACCAGCCTTTACTCATTGCATTAAGATATTTCACGAACACTCACCATCTGAACGTGTATGCAAAATCTCCAATCCTACCTTCAATCACCAAGTGCTAAACGCCTTTATTTACGGAAGTGGTGTAAACATAGTTCAGTCCTTATCCATGAATTCATAAACATTTTCTAGGTAGACTTCCCGGTATTACATAATAATGTAAACCGTTATTTAGCAACTAATATCTTAATTGAGTTAAGCAGTGCAATGTATCATATCAATAACTATACAAGACAATACATGGTTTATCCTTTCAGTGAAATCGTTTCACTCAGAGGTAGGCCGAGCATAAGTTCCAAGTACCATGCTATAGCCTATATCTGAGCATGGAGTACTCGTTTCTCTAGTAATATCAGAGATTCCTCCAAATATTCAGATAAACTAATTAATCAGCGTTTCAAGTAGCTATCAGACAAATTGTCCACTACTCAAAAGCTCCCACTAGCTCGTATCATCATAAGACCCCGAAGGTCAATATGAACAAGCAATGATACTTCTTTAGCTCTATTACCCTTTCCAAATTGAAAGGTTACTTAGTCATTTTTCCTTTGAGATAGTATTCCTAGACTGGGAGATAGGAATCACCCTTAGCCAGTTATTAGATCTTATCATTAGGATATATGCACTAATTTATAGATGTTGAAGAATCGTGTATCTAAATACGGAAACCATTTGTCTTAATAGCTTATGATGTGTTACATATACCTTTTTCAACATTACTTAGTGGTTCTGACTTTATCAGACAAAAGTCCGAGTCTCAGAATCGTATACAAATGTCATATTCACTTTCTTTAAGGCAACTATATTATCGATTTGAAAGTGAAACCATTTGTTCCAGCGAATCTGAAAATAGAAATTATATTTCTTTGATATTCAAGGATTAAAATCCGAAATTTATTTCCTTATATCACTCCCACTATCTTAGCTGAAATAACTGCCTGTTGTCTACTCTTTATCATGAATGCCCAGCTACCTTGTTCTAACAAAATAACTTTAGCTTCTGAGTCAAAATACTCGGTTAAGAAAGTCTATTATGATTCATAGGTTAGTGATCCGAAATCACTTTCCTTATCCTTTACTTTCTTTGATTAATATTTCGGTTTAGCCTTTAACTTATTTAGTTTAGACGAGTTATACTTGTAGACATTTACCTTTCCATTCGTGGCTTTCTTTAAAGGAAATGGCCGTGAACTAGCAGTTCATTTGATTAGACACTACTCATGAACTGTGGGATGTCTAGTGAGATTGATACCAAATCATTCTCGTCATCTTTGAACTAATATCGGTTGTCTCTCATTCAAAACGAGTGACAGCAGTGACATACTCATCTATGTCACTTAAGTTTGAAGGCTTAAGAGGAGAATCCTCTACCAAAAAATTAATTTTCATTCTCGATTAATGAGTTCAATGTTCTTGTTACCTTTTCACTTTTACGAAGTCATCATCAGTCAATTTGAACGTGTTTAGCAGTTTAGATACCTTGAGATGATATGTAGTTGAAAAATAAATTACGGCAGAATTATAAATCAAATCATACACCACTACAAATAATGATTTTAGGAATTATAAACGTGATGTCATGCATGCAGTTTATCCTACCATTCCAAGGATTTAATCTCACACCTCAGTTCCGCCGACGGGTAGGTCAAAGAGGTGACGATTAAATTGAGACAATCTCTCTCAACAATTAACTGAGAATCAGACATCCCAATTTAATTGTTGATTACCTTCCTTTTTCAGCAAAGATATTTCCAAAAATACCCTTTAGAGTGTGACCTACTGTTTCAGATTTTTAAGTAGACCCCGAGTATGCCGCAGAAGGGTAGGTCAGTGACCCAACGAGTACTCACAATCCTCTCCTTTTAGAAACCAATCCTTGAATTTTGATAGCGGTGAAGGGCATCCGAAGGGGGCCGAAATCAAAGCGGCATGAGGCATCACCATTCTCTCACGGTGCTTGTGTTAACAGTAGAGGCCGAGAGGTCGGTTGTCACCTTCCCCGCTCCCACTCGTTCTTTTGAAAATTAGGTAGTCTCATTAGGATTTTCAGAATTTCTTCACAGCCTGAAAAACAATAAATCATGGATATTTAACTTAATCCTCCCACTAGTTCATCGGTTCCAAATACCGTCTAACTATGTCACTACATTCACGATTTTCCAATTTTATGGATTTATAAATTCTTTGTGTAGACGCAAGATGAAAGCTTTTCTGAAGTTATCAACAGTGAAGAGGCCCAATGAATTAGCTTTTAGAGGTCCAGTAATTGACATAAAGTCTAAAATTTTCAGCAGAGATAATGTCGATGTATGGCATTGTGGATTTAAAAAACCCACTTTGAGCCGTTGTCTTAGTGCTCGAGCTGACCACATTGGAAAGCCCAAGCCTATAACATGTGGACCTGGAGATGCATATTCAGATAGCAGTTCGTCTTTTAGTCATTTGGAGAGGCCCAGTATAAGTGATTTGTCCAATAAGCCCACAACATCTAGTACTGTTTTATCTGAAACAGTTGGCCTTGTCAGCAGTGTTGGTCTTATCAGCAGTGGAGATCCAGTCAAACTAACAGAGGAAGTTGTCAAGAAGAATCTTTTGGAAGCTGAAAAAAATAAAATTAAATATGGTGTTGCGTGCACTGCAAGCAAAAGCTGTTAATAAGTATACCTTCTTTGACTCGTTTAGTCATTCGGTCATTGCATGGAAGAAATCGTGTAAGTTATAATTTGTGGCTTATTATCTCGTTTATTCACAACGTGTTAAATTTAATAACTATTTTAAATGGGTTCACGTATATACGATGTGGACGAATATTCCACGAGTTGGGAAGGATCAAGAGCGATGTGCGTAGATCTTTGGATTTCGTCACAATTGGCACAATTAAGGGCTGTCAAGAGACGGGGAGAAATTTGCTGTCAAGGCCCTTTGTTCATGGTTCGAGAGGAATCGGTTTACGTTAATGCAAAGGTTGGCTAAATTTCGTGCTATTAATCGCATATTTAACAGGCAGAAGTGTAAGTATTTTATTAAGAAGCAGAAAGCAGAGGTAGATGTTCAAAGACTAAGTCATGTCAACATCGAACAGAAAAATGAGGGATTATCTAGCAAGCACCCGGAGGAATTCATATGCATGTTTAAAGCGGAATCTGTTTAGAACAGTTCCTAGGTTTTCTTATAGGACCCCTACCAGGAGGCCCGCAGTATTTTATAAAAAGAAACCTTTTTTTAGGCAAAAGAGACAATCAGAGAGGAGATTGTTAACAATTCATGACAAACTTACAATTGAAAACATAGGTGAATGTAAGCTGTTGAACAATATAAGTCAAGGGACTAGTTCTGACCAAAGGCTTGGACATGACATTAATTTGTATGGAATTAATATTAAGGGAAAGGTTCATCTTCAGGTGTGTGAGCCTTTAACAGGTCTCCATGTGATATGGTTTTTAATTGTTGATAAAAAACCTAAAGCTACTTCATCAGAAAGATTGAAGATGCAGGATGTTTTCGACATTTATGCTGATGAACCGTCTACTGCTATGATTAAAGAGGAGATGACTGACAGATTCAGGGTTTTAAGAAGGGGAGTTTTTTGGCTATCAAAGGAAGGATCCACTTCAGGTGGTCAGAAAGAGCAAGTTGTAAAAGAATATTGCAACAAAAAATTCTTGTTAAATATGGAGGTGCAACCACTGGCACTATTGATAACATTCATGAGAATGCTGTGTATTTATGTGCCGCCAGTTCTGTGAAAAGTACATTAGCGGTAATGACAGTATCTGTCAGGATGTATTTTTACAGTTAATATATCGATTTTGTTTATCAACCCCACTGACAAAGAAAAATCGTGAATCTAAGAAGTGTTATACAATATATAACTGCAGCCGCTGGCCCAGTGAGTTTAATAAAATGGTTCTTTTATTTCAAATAGTATTACATTTCCTTGGGCCCATTCAGAGAATCTAGTATTGTCCCTTTCTATAGCTAATTTATAACTCTGATCAGGGTTACATAATACAATACACGGTATACCACCTGGTACTTTTCTTTTCTTACAGTACTTATCGTTTACAGTAAAGTCTTTTTGAGCACCTAACAATTCTTTCTTGTAAGAAAAAAAATTTAAGGGGATATCGTCTACGATATTATATATGGCGTGTACATCATAACAAGAAAAATCTATACTACCACAAAAGTAATTATGGCGGTCCAAACTTCTAGCCCAAGCAGTCTTTCCAGTTCTTGTTGGGCCTTCAATTATCATCGAAAAGGGGCGGTCCGGTTTGTTCTCCGGGTCCTGCAGGTGGTGGAGAGGATCTATCAGAGTTTAAAACATCTAGTATATTATAAAAACGTTCATTAAGTTCTATATTAGTTACTTCATGCGCCCACTCAACATTTCCTTGGGTTGCATGTTGTCCTACAGAAGTTTGTAGGTTTTCTAAGCTTACAAAAAATAAATTTTGGTGAACCCAGTCTGTTAATTCCTGGGGGATGTTGATAAAGCTTGTCCATCTGGGCTCGTATTGTGGTTGTATTTCAGGCCATCTGGAATTGGCTGCATATTCCAGATTCTTTAGTTGGGTAGCCCAGATGAACGGCTGCTCTACTTGTACCCTAGAAAGGAAGTCAGCTTTTGATGTGGACTCATTTATTATTGATGTCCATATGTCATCCCTAGTCTTCTTTACTGAACTTCTATTTTCTTGGTATACACCCCTTTCCTCAAATTGTCCCCCTTTAGCGATGTATTCTGCTACGTGTGCATCATTTTTTGCTATTTGAGTGTTGGGGTGATATGATAATATCCCATTTGGGTCTTTGATGTCAAAGAACCAATTGTCCCTAGTATCCAACTTTTTATTAAGTTGTACTAGGCAATGTAAATGAGGCTCCCCATCTGCATGATTTTCAGTACTATTAGAAATAAAAGAACCATTTTATTAAACCAACTGGGCCAGCGGCTGCAGTTATATATTGTATGACACTTCTTAGATTCAATATTTTTCTTTGTCAGTAGGGTTGATAAAAAAAATCGATATATTAACTGTAAAAATACATCCTGACAGATACTGTCTTCACTGCTAATGTACTTTTCACAGAACTGGCAGCACATAAATACACAGCATTCTCATGAATGTTATCAATAGTGCCAGTGGTTGCACCTCCATATTTAAAAAGAATTTTTTTGTTGTAATATTCTTTTACAACTTGCTCTTTCTGACCACCTGAAGTGGATCCTTCCTTTGATAGCCAAAAAACTCCCGTTCTTAAAACCCTGAATCTGTCAGTCATCTCCTCTTTAATCATAGCAGTAGACGGTTCATCAGCATAAATGTCAAAAACATCCTGCATCTTCAAACTTTCTGATGAAGTAGCTTTAGGTTTTTTATCAACAATTAAAAACCATATCACATGGAGACCTGGTAAAGGCTCACACACCTGAAGATGAACCTTTCCCTTAATATTAATTCCATACAAATTAATGTCATGACCAAGCCTTTGCTCAGAACTAGTCCCTTCACTTATATTGTTCAACAGCTTACATTCACCTGCGTTTTCAATTGTAAGTTTGTCATGAATTTTTAACAATCTCCTCTCTGATTGTCTCTTTTGCCTAAAAAAAGGTTTCTTTTTATAAAATACTGCGGGCCTCCTGGCAGGGTGGCTATAAGAAAACCTAGGAACTGTTCCAAACAGATTCCGCTTTAAACTTGCATATGCATTCCTCCGGGTGCTTGCTAGATAATCCCTCATTTTTCTGTTCGATGTTGACATGACTTAGTCTTTGAACATCTACCTCTGCTTTCTGCTTCTTAATAAAATACTTACACTTCTGCCTGTTAAATCTGCGATTAATAGCACGAAATTTAGCCAACCTTTGCATTAACATAAACTAATTCCTCTGAACCATGAACAAAGGGCCTTGACTGGCAAATTTCTCCCCTATCTCTTGACAGGCCCTTAATTGTGCCAATTGTGACGAAATCCAAAGATCTACGCACATCACTCTTGATCCTTCGCAACTCGTGGGATATTCGTCCACATCGTATATACGTGAACCCATTTAAAATAGTTATTAAATTTAACACTGTTGTGAATAAACAGATAATAAGCCACAAATTATAACTTACACAGATTTCTTCCATGCAATGACCGAATGACTAAACAATCAAAGAAGGTATACTTATTAACAGTGTTTGCTTGCAGTGCACGCAACACCATATTTAATTTTATTTTTTTCAGCTTCCAAAAGATTCTTCTTGACAACTTCCTCTGTATGTTTGACTGGATCTCCACTGCTGATAAGACCAACACTGCTGACAAGGCCAACTGTTTCAGATAAAATAGTACTAGATGTTGTGGGCTTATTGGACAAATCACATATACTGGGCCTCTCCAAATGACTAAAAGACGATCTGCTATCTGAATATGCATCTCCAGGTCCACATGTTATAGGCTTGGGCTTTCCAATATGGTCAGCTCGAGCACTAAGACAACGGCTCAAAGTGGGTTTTTTAAATCCACAATGCCATACATCGACATTATCTCTGCTGAAAATTTTAGACTTTATGTCAATTACTGGACCTCTAAAAGCTATTTCATTGGGCCTCTTCACTGTTGATAACTTCAGAAAAGCTTTCATCTTGCAATAATTAACACCGGCCTTAAAATTAGCATCTTCCAAAACATAAGTAACAGACCAAGGACATTCCTTGTCGTTCAAACTGGCATAAGCATTACCAAAATAGGTCATGTTCAAACAACAAGATACTGGGAACATGAACTCAGCCTGTTTGCAATCAGGTTCGCATAATCTGTTATCAAAAACTCTAACCCTAACACAACCTTCTGAGTTCATTGGGCATTGAGGTATGTACATCAACAAACAACTATCTATCATAACTGACAAATTCTTCATTTTATTGAATGCCCTGTCAATAAAACTAGGGTATTTTAACTTCACAGCTACAACAGATGATCCTGACTTAATATCAGTACAATCAGTCTCGTAATCACCAGAAACGCTTTCGGCTAATGGGATCTCCATTCAGTTGTAGATGCTCTTCCCAGAAAACAAATAAATCGGAGAAAAACTCAGAAAATTCTTCGTTTCGATCAATTGCTACAGTAAAAAGTCGCTTTATGAATAGTACTAGGGCAAAAGTAACATCGGCCTTAATATTAGCATTTTCCAAAACATAATAATTGACCAAGGACATTCCTTGTCGTTCAAACTGGCATAAGCATTACCAAAATAGGTCATGTTCAAACAACAATATGCTGGGAACACGAACTCAGCCTGTTTGCAATCAGGTTTGCATATCTGTTATCAAAAACTCTAACCCTAACACAACCTTCTGAGTTCATTGGGCATTGAGGTCTGTACATCAACAAACAACTATCTATCATAACTGACAGATTCTTCATTTTATTGAATGCCCTGTCAATAAAACTAGGGTATTTTAACTCACAGCTACAACAGATGATCCTGACTTAATATCAGTACAATCAGTCTCGTAATCACCAGAAACGCTTTCGGCTATTGGGATCTCCATTCTGTTGTAGATGTTCTTCCCAGAAAACAAATAAATCGGAGAAAAACTCAGAAAATTCTTCGTTCCGATCAATTGCTACAGTAAAAAGTCGCTTTATGAATAGTACTAGGGCAAAAGTTTTCAAAAAGAGTAATGATTTTCTGAGAAACGATAGTTGCTAAAGCAGAAAGGTTAAAAGAAAAAACGTTTTCACTATTGCTCAGCAGTAGAAAAGTACCGATAGGTACTATTGTACAACAGTAAAAGCGTTATTGACAGACAATCAGAAACATTAGCCACGTGTGTAGGGACAGCTGTCTCCCACCAAAAACAAATCATATGCTGACACGTGGCAAAACCTGTAATATTATTTGGTTTTGCCACGTGAACGGCCAGGATTAAAAATCAGAATCAGAGGGCACTATAAAAGTCCCTATGTCCCTCCGCAAAACCATTGTAAGAAAAGAGTTCAAAAACACTATTACTCATTCTCATTCTCTATCTATTATTCTATCTCTAAAAAAACTAAATATGCCTCGCAGACCTGCACAATACAGACTTCAGGGAAAATCATTATTTTTAACATACCCACATTGCCCCATCATCCCACTTTTCTGCCTAGATTTTTTATTCAATTTACTAAAAGACCTAGACATTTTTTATGTTAGAGTCTGTACTTAAAATCATGCAGATGGGGAGCCTCATTTACATTTCCTAGTACAAATTAATAAAAAGTTGGATACTAGGGACAATAGGTTTTTTGACATCAAAGACCCAAATGGGATATTATCATATCACCCCAACACTGAAATAGCAAAAAATGATGCACACGTAGCAGAATACATCGCTAAAGGGGGACAATTTGAGGAAATGGGTGTATACCAAGAAAATAGAAGTTCAGTAAAGAAGACTAGGGATGACATATGGACATCAATAATAAATGAGTCCACAACCAAAGCTGACTTCCTTTCTAGGGTACAAGTAGAGCAGCCGTTCATCTGGGCTACCCAACTAAGGAATCGGAATATGCAGCCAATTCCAGATGGCCTGAAATACAACCACAATACGAGCCCGGATGGACAAGCTTTATCAACATCCCCCAGGAATTAACAGACTGGGTTCACCAAAATTTATTTTTGGTAAGCTTAGAAAACCTACAAACTTCTGTAGGACAACATGCAACCCAAGGAAATGTTGAGTGGGCGCATGAAGTAACTAATATAGAACATAATGAACGTTTTTATAATATACTAGATGTTTTAAACTCTGATAGATCCTCTCCACTACCTGCAGGACCCGAAGAACAAACCGGACCGCCCACTTTGGATGATAATTGAAGGCCCAACAAGAACTGGAAAGAGTGCTTGGGCTAGAAGTTTGGGCCGCCATAATTACTTTTGTGGTAGTATAGATTTCTCTTGTTATGATGTACACGCCATATATAATATCGTAGACAATATCCCCTTAAATTTTTTTTCTTACAAGAAAGAATTGTTAGGTGCTCAAAAAGACTTTACTGTAAACGATAAGTACTGTAAGAAAAGAAAAGTACCAGGTGGTATACCGTGTATTGTATTATGTAACCCTGATCAGAGTTATAAATTAGCTATAGAAAGGGACAATACTAGATTCTCTGAATGGGCCCAAGGAAATGTAATACTATTAGAAATAAAAGAACCATTTTATTAAACCCACTGGGCCAGCGGCTGCAGTTATATATTGTATAACACTTCTTAGATTCACGATTTTTCTTTGTCAGTGGGGTTGATAAACAAAATCGATATATTAGCTGTAAAAATACATCCTGACAGATACTGTCATTACTGCTAATGTACTTTTCACAGAACTGGCAGCACATAAATACACAGCATTCTCATGAATGTTATCAATAGTGCCAGTGGTTGCACCTCCATATTTAACAGGAATTTTTTTGTTGCAATATTCTTTTACAACTTGCTCTTTCGACCAAATTTGAAGTGGATCCTTCCTTTGATAGCCAAAAAACTCCCTTCTTAAAACCACCCTTCGAATCATCGGTCATCTCCTCTTTAATCATAGCAGTAGACGGTTCATCAGCATAAATGTCGAAAACATCCTGCATCTTCAAACTTTCTGATGAAGTAGCTTTAGGTTTTTTATCAACAATTAAAAACCATATCACATGGAGACCTGTTAAAGGGTCACACACCTGAAGATGAACCTTTCCCTTAATATTAATTCCATACAAATTAATGTCATGTCCAAGCCTTTGGTCAGAACTAGTCCCTTGACTTATATTGTTCAACAGCTTACATTCACCTGCGTTTTCAATTGTAAGTTTGTCATGAATTTTTAACAATCTCCTCTCTGATTGTCTCTTTTGCCTAAAAAGAGGTTTCTTTTTATAAAATACTGTGGGCCTCCTGCCAGGGGGCCTATAAGAAAACCTAGGAACTGTTCCAAACAGATTCCGCTTTAACTTGCATATGCATTCCTCCGGGTGCTTGCTAGATAATCCCTCATTTTTTTGTTCGATGTTGACATGACTTAGTCTTTGAACATCTACCTCTGCTTTCTGCTTCTTAATAAAATACTTACACTTCTGCCTGTTAAATCTGCGATTAATAGCACGAAATTTAGCCAACCTTTGCATTAACAGAAACTGATTCCTCTGAACCATGAACAAAGGGCCTTGACAGGCAAATTTCTACCCTGTCTCTTGACAAGCCCTTAATTGTGCCAATTGTGACGAAATCCAAAGATCTACGCACATCGCTCTTGATCCGTCCCAACTCGTGGGATATTCGTCCACATCGTATATATGTGAACCCATTTAAAATAGTTATTAAATTTAACACTGTTGTGAATAAACAGATAATAAGCCACAAATTATAACTTACACAGATTTCTTCCATGCAATGACTGAATGACTAAACAGTCAAAGAAGGTATACTTATTAACAGTGTTTACTCAATTAAAATTCACCAAGAATTTTATAATCCTAATATATTAGGACTTGTGAATTTCCCCCCAAATCGAAAAACAATAAATCACAAATTTAAAGCTCCCGCCAGTTTATCAGTTCCAAATGCCGTCTAACTAGTGACACTATATTCATGATTTTCCAATTTGTCGATTTAAAAATTTCTTGTGTAGTTACTACACAACAGAAATTCACCAATGAATTTTAAAGTCCTAATTTTTATCATGATAAAAATTTAGGATCTCAGAATTTTCCAATAATCGAAAACAATAAATCATGAAATGCAATCATCAACTTATCGTTTCCAAATACCGTCTAGTTGGTGTCCAATTTTTCATGATTTTCCAATTTTTGATTATCAAAATTCTTATTTATGTAGACACTACATAATTAAATCCTCAAAGAATTTTAGATCCAAAAATTAAATTTACCCTGTAAATTTTATATCATGTGAATTTTATATCCCGATAAAATTCCGTTTCCTTTAATTAATTTAATTTATTTTTAATCTAAATTAATTATCGTGATGATACATGTCTAATTAATGTCAAAATTAATTTTCTGCATGTATACATATGCTAGGAGTGGAATTCATGAATATGATGCAAGACACGGTTATATCACATAAATAATCATACAAGAAAATAAATACGAAAAATAAACCACTGAGATGGACCGTTGGTACCCCGTATCTAATCTATAAATAAATAAACCCTAAGCACAGAATAAAAGTTAATCTACTATATTCTTCGGCCGCTTCAGGTATTTACTTTTATGCTCTTGTTCATTTAATATAAATTGCTCGAGCTGAGTTGGTATGAGTCTTTTCTTCCTTCATCACCACCCAAGTTCGAATCCTTGCAGCAGCATCCACCCCTCATTTTTTCCCTTATTTGTTTCGTAATTTTTTTTTTTTAAACAGAAAATTAAAATATCTGAACAACTGAAGGAAAAAAAAATTCCAGAACTAATCCGGCCAAGGAGATTCGAACTCGGGTCTGCACACAATTGAAACTATAACTTAACCACTGTGCCACAGCTTTTACTCCTCATAGTCTTCGTCTGATTAAATTAAATAGTCGTGCGGCCGAAAATTAATTAATGCAGAGAATTAAAATTGCAAAAAAAAATTACATTGTATCCTATACCCGGAAAAAACGGGTTTACAATAGATCGAATAGTAAACATGTACCAACCCCAATCCATCTCGTCAACCAAAACATTCAATCACATAAATAAATTAAAAAGATACAATTTTATTCTATTCCACTCATTATTAATTAATTATGCAATCAAGATAGCAAAATCGCTTTAACCTTTCTCCGATACCACATGCTGGATATACAGAAACTCGAATCTGGATCCGATCCATAATTGGATTGTCATATCTGATTCACAGCACTGATCGAGACGCTCGATCATGCACGGCGGAAGCTACGAATAAATTTGCATGCGATTTTACCACGATTCGATTCGTATAAACAATTAATCTAACTATGAGAAGGTTGAGGATTTACCTTATTTACAGAGGAATAGTTAATCGACAAATGGAGAAGCCGCAGTCTTCTGGATTGTATCTCCAAAAGACGACTGGTGGACGTCGATTCTCACCGTAGAACCTCCTCGAATATGCACGAGAAAAACCCTAGGTTTTTCTTCTCTTAATGACTAGAACAAGAATCTCATTTTTCTCTTCTATTTGTTGATAAGTGGCGCAATTGTAATTGTTAATTGTGTTAGGAGAAACTCTCTTTATATAAGAAAATAACTAGTCAAGAGAGTTATCATTTACACACCACAATTACCTATTCCCATAAGGAAAATATATTTGCCAAAAGATAAGAGATAATTCCCAAAAAAAATCAATCTCTTATTTTTCCATTAATTATCCAACAAATAGATAATTAATTAATTACACATGTGACATAATCTAGAAAAATTTCTTTTCTTAATTTAGCACAATATGTGGCACCATTTTAATCATTAAATTTAATAGAAAATGACTTTTCTATTTTACATATTATTCACCAAATAAATAATATTGCATATTCATTAAAAAGACCAACTATTTAATTTATTCTCGAGGTTCCATAAAACGAGAAAACACTCGCGTGTTAGGAGCCAACCCGGGGACCATGGACCTATAACCAGTAGCTACAATAAATTAAATAAAATATTCATCGATCAGAATATTTCTACTCAACTTATTAATTCCGGAATTACGCCACCATAAATCCGAAACAGAACTCTATCGATTATAGATATAACTAATTCTCAAAACGTCGAGTCGAGTCAATAAGTGTCCATTGATATAAACATTACGTATAAACTAACCCTCCATAGACTATCCGTAATGAAGCGGGATTATTTCTGTAAAGCTTCTTCAATACATCTTATTCTTATTTGCCATTAACCCATTAGTGATCAATTAGTTCATAACCAATATGAACTCCGTGGATCGATCAGTTTCTAGGATTAGCAAATAAGGGGATTGTCTTTCTACTTCTCACAGGAATGAATGGATTCCATATCTATGAGACACACACTTCTCACTGATTCCAGAATTGTGCCAACGTGAAAGTGACTCGGACCGCGCCTCTTAGCGATCCTTAACGAACACATCAAACCCTATCTTGAAACAAGCAGGAGTCTGTAATCACTTCAGGATTAAGGTTAATCCATATATGATCATCTTGTGATTTAATAAGATTTCTCAATCACCGAATTATATGAGAAATGCAGATTAAATCGGTTCAGTCTTATATGACTACTCATATATAAATGCCTCACTTAGACAACCAATGTCGATGGTCCGGATAAGACGGTCACACCATAAAGTGTTCTGGGTGCATTAATGATGGTTTATTCAATAGACCCCATACTTTGATTAAGTTCACCACGGACTAATAGTTCAAGTGTATCACCATAAACTTAATCCTTATGTGTGACACACACTAAGTTATATGGCTACATATGTTACGACTTGGGGTTTTCAGCAGTGTATTAAATATAAGCACAAGAAAATAATAAGATGAGAATAAATCTGTCATTTATTAATTATAAGAACAATTACATAAATTGTCTTTCGGGCGCTATTTCCAACAATCTCCCACTTGCCCGTAAGGACAAGCAACAATTGTCTTTCGGGCACACTATATCTAACACTCTTTCCATAGAAGGAAACAGATAAAACAAGCATGAGTGAGTGAATATATGAGTCTGATTTAGAGTGTGATCCTCAAGAACTTGAGGAACCTCATTGTAGTATAAGGGCTAGGACTTCCAAGTCCTTTGCTCCTGATTTTCTGACCTATGTGGTAAAAAATGAACCCAGGACATATGCTCTGGCAATGTCATTTCCATAAGCTTCTTTCTGGAAAGAAGCTATATGTAGTGAAATAGAGTCCATCGTGGTTGGAAAACCACACTTGGGAGTTGGTTGGTCTTCCACCCGGAGATAAACAACTCTGGTGCAAGTGGATCTTCAAGAGGAAGGTTGATGGATTGATTGATAATCATAAGGCATTGTTGGTAGCCAGAGGGTATTGACAGAAATAAGGGCTTAGCTTATTTCTCACCAGTTACGAGAATTGCTTGTATAAGGGTTCTCATCGGTATAGATAGAGTCTATCACCTGATAATCCATCAAATGGATGTAAGAACCACCTATTTGAATTGTGAGTTAAATGAAGAGATGTACATGGAACAACCCGAGGGGTTCATAGTTCCAAGACAAGAGCGTAAGGTGTGTAGTCATGTTAAGTCTCTCTGTGGGATCGAACATTAGCCAGAGCAATGGCATATCGAGTTTGAAAATGTTATGTTATCAAGTGGGTATGACATATATATGTCTACATTAAGAACACACATATGTGATATTATGTCTATGGCATTCTAATAATGGAAAGTACTCATGAGAGTATCATGAATATGAAAAGGATGTTGACAAAGGACTTCGATGTGAAGGACCTGAGAGTTGCAGATGTGAGCACTCCACTTGACAGGTATGCACTTAGTCGACAATAGAGGTGTACCTATGGATCAATTGAGATACTCTCAAGTGATTGAAAGTCAGAAGTACATAACCAACTATAAATGACCAGACTTAGCATGTGCAGTGAATAAACTGAGTAGGTTCACGAGTAATGCGGACCATAATTATTGGAATGTCTTAAATTGGTTGTTGAGGTACATGAAGTACACTATGAGTCTAGTAGTACGATATCCAACAGTATTAGAAGGATATTGTGATGTTGTGATGCCAAGTGGATATCAGATACAAAAGGTTCGAAGTCCACCAGTGGATACGTATTCACGATTGGTTGTGTTGTTGTGTCCCTGAAGTCTACAAGACAAACGTGCATAGCTCATTCCACAATGGATGCTGAGTTTATAGCCTTGGATAAGGCTGGATAAGAAGCTGAATGTCTTAGGAATTTTCCACAAGATATTCCATGCTAGTGGCTGCTATCAGCATACACTACGGTAGTAAGTTGATTATAGGATGGGCACAGGGTAGTGTGTATAATGGTAAGTCTCGACACATACGCCGGAGACACAACACCATTAAATAATTGATCTTTAATGATGTGATTTCCATGGATTGTATAAGATCGAATGAGAATCTTACGGATTCGCTTAGAAAAGGTTTAGCTGGAGATCAGATGTCAATTTTGACAAACAGAATGGGACTGAAGCCTATTACGCATGTTTCCTGGTAATGGCAACCCAACCATGTTGACTGGAGATCCCAAGATCATGGTTCAAAAGGGACAACTAAGGTATAATGAACCGTCTAGCACTTACCCATTCTGTTATAATAAAAGTGTTGTCTACAGAAGGTGTGAGGTTAAGCTTAGCTTTTAATGATTCCTATATCTTGATATTCAAGTGGGGTAGGGCTTAATACCCTTGATAGGAGGTCACCTATAAAAGTGTGATGTAGGGCCGCTTCTGTGAGAATTTTGAGGCTTGAATTCTAAAGCACTTTCTGAAACCAAGTGTTGTCTAGGGCAGAGACGTACATAACCATGTGAACCAAAAGGTGTTAGGGGAAGTATTATGTGAGTCTTATTGTCTTGGTTTACACTAAGCTGAACAATTCAAGACCCATTTCATTGATTAGCCGAGTAAAACCGATAGTATTTCACAAAGGCAGGTTCAAGGCCAGAAGCTAAACCTCATGATGCAAAGTTTTTCCGTCTGACTTCTTTTCAGAGTCTGCATTTGCATGTGCACTAATTTTCATTCATGTGGGGGATTGTTGGAGAAAAGCCTGATTGAAGGGTTGAACGGTCAACTTTAATGCTAATTACAGATAGCTCCGATGTATGTCATCGAGAGTTAATGATATCATTAAATACTCCATTCGGAGTACTTGAAGATAGGCTTTTGAATCACTCAATTCGGATATTGGGTGAATGAGAAATTATTGGCTACGGTTGGTAGAAACTATGCAGGAGATGGGAGTTGAAGGAAGGACCTCACCCCATTGTCCCACATTGGAAACTTGAGTGTTGGAAACTCAAGTGATAAGAGCTAGTGTGTCTCATATGGATGTGCCACAAGGGGCAATGCACTTTTGTGCAGGAGGGAGGACCTATATTATTCCAAGCGCGTGCGCACCGTCACCGTTCGGCCGGCTCGGCTCGTGCTCGTGCTTGTGCTTGAGCTCGGTTCGGTTCGGATCTGATTAGATGTTACTATTAATTTTTCGGACAAATGTTCTTTATGAAATTAAGCAAAAATTAATTTTGGAATGTGATTGTATCATTCGACCAATCAGGATTTATTTAGTCATCCAACCAAACAAAATTAAGGGATTGGTCGGCCTCAAAGGTGTACACGCCCCAATGACTTTTCATGGGGGGAAAGTCAGCCGACTGTGTCATGCGGCCAATATGAATTGAGTATTGACACCTCCTCAACACTATATAAAGCATCCCTATGAATGAAATTTAGATAATAGAATTTTCTATCGTGACTTTCCACCACAAAGAGTCAGTTTTCTCTTGTCTTTTCCACCAAAAAGAGTGTATCATATAGATCTAGATATTGAGTCGAAGAGAAGTCGGAGCACTTTGTAAGTTCGCCGGAGCTCGGATTTTTGATGTGCCTCTAAATCCGAGACGTAAAGCCGTTGTATCTTGGGAGACAGTTGCTATTACCATGGCCACCATACCGGAGCAATTTGTCTTAAGGAAAGAGTAGCTACTCGCCTCGGCTTGTCATTTATTTATGCATCGCACTTTACTTTTTCATTTGTTTTTGCCAGATCTGTACTGTAATAGCTTTATTTCATTAGATCTAGATTGCAATAGCTTTATTTCATTAGATCTAAACCGTCATAGTTTTATTTTATTAGATCTACTTGATAAAATACATTTTATTTCTGAGTTACTTATTTTCTAATTATCCGTAATAACATACGTGATTTACGAATCTGTTCTGTAACTCACTCCACACATGATATACTTTACCAATAGAAACAAGCCGGATATGATTTGCATAGTAGATTCTTGGTATATACAGAGTTTGTGCATACTATATTCAATTGCAAAACGATCGTCGATCATGACATCTCATATTGTATGGATCTGGATAGGTATTTTTCATTGTTTTTCCCTTTTATATGTTGTATCAATTGTTATTTCCTCTCAGATACCCATAGAATTGGAAGGTCATTTTTATAATTCTTCATCTTTGAAAATATTTACTGCTTGTCTCTTTGTTGGCTTGTGTTAAAAATAAATCTTCACAATAGCTGCTAATTTCATACATATATTCATAACATCAAGTAAGTTACAGAGATATATCATATATAGATGAGGAACATAGTGACTCACAAATCATATCCATTATGAGATCCAATAATAATGCTAGCCTTTAAATTAGGTCTTTCAATTGCTTCCAAAGATGGAACCCGAAAAATAATGATTGACCTATGTTGAAGTGAACTAAGTTTACATACGTAAATTGCATAGCAACGCTACGTCTTAAGTTCTTAAAAAAGACAGCAATTTAACTTAGTATAATTTTGAAATGAGGACTATATGGTGTTTCTTTCATTATTTTTATCAATTACATTTTTTATTGAAGGTTATCGCTCAATGATTCTTTATCAAAGATCACCTTGCCCACATTTGTACCACCATCATTATAATGTACAACACAACCATCATCCACTAGCACATCAAGGGAATAAACGGATTATAAATTTGAATTTCATGTCTAATGTGTATGGCAAGCATTGCTTTTGTTTAGGTGAAATTCAATTTATAATGGTTTTACCAAGTGGATTGACATGGTGTAACCATTTTGAGGCCCTTGTTAAATATTAAATGTGATTTGAATGCATCATATTTATGCACTTGCTATATAGATTGATACGACTATCACACAAAAAACCTGATTTTTGAATTGTTCTTGCTTTATAATTAGGGTCATATTCGCCATTTATTTGAAGAAGTGAAAGCGTGGTGGATGATAATATTGTTAGAAAAATAGATAGTAGTGTTCAGGTTTGTAATTTTTAGAGATGAACAACATGAAATTTTTAGAAACATAAATCCAAAAGATGAGCACATAACATGAAAACTTTATTCATATATTCATGATACTACAACACATAGAACAAAATATGTAGAAAGAAAAATGTAAACGCAAAAACTTATTGTGACTGAGGCGAGTTTAGAACTCTTTCCTTAACACATAATTGCCTCATCTATGGTGTACACGGTTTATAGTAATACGTCTCCTAAGATAAAACAGTCTACCTTTCTGGGTTCTTACACTGGAATAAGGAAAGCAACGAACTGATACGGCCTTTGATTATCTCTGACAATGTTTGTGTTTATTTCTGCAGTGTGATGGTATGAAAATGCTGTGTTTTTCATTCATGAATGTTCTTTATATAGGCAGAGTGTAGGAGAGAATGAACAAAAACATCTGTTCAAAAATTCGCAGGAAAGAGGGTTGCAACTGTTAAGAATGACATTTGGAGCAGTTTTAGTTTTTCTATTTATGAGCAGATGGAATTCGAATTGATGCCTGTTTACATTTTTGAACTGATGCATTCTTCTACAGTTGCATTTATTCAGAATTATTTTCATTGAGCTGGTCCAAAAAATTAATATTGGGCCAAGCCCGAGCCTGAACCGAGCCGAGTCGAGCCGTCCGGACGACGGCGGAGGCACGCGCGCATGTGAATCAACAAGCATTTAAGTCCTCCCTCCTTCACAAAATTCTCTTGCCCCATGGGGCTTGCCCTTCTATGAAACTCTCCCACTTATATAGTGAGCATATTTAGTTTCATTACCTATATGGGACAAATGGAACACACTTCCATTACAACACCCATATAAATTACTCTACTTTAGGCATTAATTTCACATTCACCCGATATCGGAATCGAGTGATTCAAAAGCCTAACATCAACTACAATCTTAGTAGTTTCCAATAATAGTTTTAGCTTCTGGAAATTCATTCCATAATTCAATCAAAAACGAGCCTAAAGTGGATTGTTCGCTACTTATACTTATACCCGGTTTGAGCTAAATAACCATTAAAGTTCCAACAATCCCCCATATGAATGAAAATTAATGCATATGCTATGTAGACACTGTAGAGATAACAAAACGGAGTTCTATTGCATCGGGCGAGGTGGTTTGCTGCCTTGAACCTTCCTTACTAGAATATCATCGGACATACTCGGCTAAGCAGTGAACTAGGTCTTGAACTGCTCAGGCATTGGTGCATGCCTAGACAAAGATACCCACACAATAGACCCCCTAGCCTTATCAAATTTCTCATGGTTGTGTCCATTTTGGCCCTAGAACACATTGGTTTCAGAAAGTGTGTTAGAGAATTCAGCCCACAAATTCTCACAGAAGCGGCCCCACTTTCACTTACATAGGTGACCTCTCACAGTGCTTGAGCTCGGTCTGGTTCGAATCGGATCAGATGTTACTATTAATTTTTTGGACAAAAGTTCTTTATGAAATTAACCAAAAGTTAATTTTGGAATGTGATTGTGTCATTCGACCAATCAGATTCATTGAGTCATCCAATCAATCAGAATTAAGGGATGGGTCGGCCTCAAAGGTGTACACGCCTCAATGACTTTTCTTGGGGGAAAAGTCGGCCGACTGTGTCCTGCGGCTAATAAGAATTGAGTATGCGGCCAATATGAATTGAATATTGGCACCTCATCTCCACTATATAAAGGATCTCTATGAATGAGAATGAGATAATCGAATTATCTATCGTGTCTTTCCACCACAACGAGTATGTTTTCTCTTGTCTTTTCCACCAAAGAGAGTCTATCATATAGATCTAGTTATTGAGTCGAAGAGAAGTCGGAGTACTTTGTAAGTTCGCCGGAGCTCAGATTTTTTATGTTCCTCTAAATCTGAGACGTAAAGCCGTTGTATCTTGGGAGACTGTTGCTACTACCATGTGCATCATACTGGAGCAATTTGTCTTTAGGAAAGAGTAACTACTCGCCTCCGTTTGTCATTTATTTATGCATCGCACTTCACTTTTTCCATTCTTTTTGTCAGATATGTACTGTAATATCATTATTTTCATTAGATCTACACCGTCATAGTTTTATTTTATTAGATCTACTTGATAAAATAAATTTTATTTCCGAGTTACTTATTTTCTAATTATCCGTAATTATATCCGTGATTTACAAATCTGTTCCGTAACTCACTCCACACACGATACACTTTACCAACAGAAACAAGCCGGAGATGATTTGCATAGTAGATTCTTGCTATATACAGAGTTTGTGCATACTATATTCAATTGCAAAACGATTGTCGATCATGACATCTCATATTGTATGGATCAGGATAGGTATTTTTCATTGTTTTGCCCTTTTATATGTTGTATCAGCTGTTATTTCCTCTCAGATACCCATAGAATTGGAAGGTCATTTTTATAATTCTTCATCATTGAAAATATTTAATGCTCGTCTCTTTTTTGGCTTGTGTTAAAAATAAATCATCACAATAGCTGCTAATTTCATACATATACTCATAACATCAAGTAACTTACCGAGATATATCGTATATAGATGAGGAACGTATTGACTCACAAATCATATCCATTATGAGATCCAATAATACTTCTAGCCTTTAAATTAGGCCTTTCAATTGCTTCCAAAGATGGAACCCGAAAAATGATGATTGACATATGTTGAAGTGAACTGAGTTTATATATGTAAATTGCATAGCTACGTAACATCTTAAGTTCTTAAAAAGACAGCAATTTAATTTAGTATAATTGTGAAATGAGGACTACTTGGACTCCGAATTTTACTTGATTTATATGGTGTTTATTTCATTATTTTTAACAATTATATTTTTTATTGAAGGTTATCGATCAATGATTCTTTATCAAAGATCACCTTGCCCACATCTGTACCACCATTATTATAATGTACAACACAACCATCATCCACTAGCACATCAAGGCAAGAAACGAATTATAAATTTGAATTTCATCTCTAATGTGTTTGGTAAGTATTGCTTTTGTTTAGGTGAAATTTAATATATAATGGTTGTACCAAATGGATTGACATGGTGTAACCGTTTTGAGGCCCTTTTTATATATTAAATGTGATTTGAATGCATCATATTTATGCACTTGCTATATAGATTGATACA
This sequence comes from Gentiana straminea, assembly GCA_036785695.1. Lineage (NCBI taxonomy): Eukaryota > Viridiplantae > Streptophyta > Magnoliopsida > Gentianales > Gentianaceae > Gentiana > Gentiana straminea. Next base: position 1,793,615 of record JAVUPR010000224.1, on the reverse strand, counting down.
ACTATCACACAAAAAACCTGATTTTTGAATTGTTCTTGCTTTATGATTAAGGGCATATTCGCCATTCATTTGAAGAAGTGAAAGCATGATGGATGATGATATTGTTAGAAAAATAGATAGCAGTGTACATGTTTGTAATTTTTAGAGATGAACAACATGCAATTTGTAGAAACATAAATCCAAATGATGAACACATAACATGAAAACTTTATTCATATATTCATGATACTACAACACATAGAACAAAATATGCAGAAAGCAAAATGTAAACACAAAAACTTACTGTGACTGAGGCGAGTTTAGAACTCTGTCCTTAAGACATAATTGCCCCGCCTATGGTGCACACGGTTTATATCAATACATCTCCCAAGATACAATAGTCTACCTTTCAGGGTTCTTGCACTTGAAAAAGGAAAGCAGCGAACTGATAGGGCCTTTGATTATCTCTGACAATGCAAGTGTTTGTGTTTATTTCTGTAGAGTGATGGTATGAAAATGCTGTGTGTTTTTCATTCAGGAATGTTCTTTATATAGGCAGAGTGTAGGATACAATGAACATAAACATATGTTCAAAAATTCGTAGGAAAGAGGGTTGCAACTGTTCAGAATGACATTTGGAGCAGTTTCAGTTTTTCTGTTTATGAGCAGATGGAATTCGAACTGATGCGTGTTTACATTTCCCAACTGATGCATTGTTCTATAGTTGCATTTATTTAGAATTATTTTCATTGAGCTGGTCCAAAAAATTAATATTGCGCCAAGCCCAGGCCAAAGCCCGAGCCCGAACAGAGACGAGCCGAGCCGGCCGGATGACGGCGGTGGCGCGCGTGTGTGTGAATCAACAAGCATTTAAGTCCTCCCTCCTTCACAAAATTCTCTTCCCTTTGGGGCTTGCCCTTCTATGAAACTCTCCCACTTATATACTGAGCATCTTTAGTTTCATTACCTATGTGGGACAAATGGAACACACTTCCATTACAACACCCACACAAATTACTCTACCTTTAAGCTTTTGTTTAGGTGAAATTTAATATATAATGGTTGTACCAAGTGGATTGACATGGTGTAACCGTTTTGAGGCCCTTTTGAAATATTAAATGTGATTTGAATGCATCATATTTATGCACTTGCTATATTGATTGATACAACTATCACACAAAAAACATTATTTTTGAATTGTTCTTGCTTTATAAGTAAGGGCATATTCGCCATTCATTTGAAGAAGTGAAAGCGTGATGGATGATGATATTGTTAGAAAAATAGATAGCAGTGTACAAGTTTGTAATTTTTAGAGATGAACAACATGCAATTTGTAGAAACATAAATCCAAAGGATGAACACATAACATGAAAACTTTATTCATATATTCATGATACTACAACACATAGAACAAAATATGCAGAAAGAAAAATGTAAACGCAAAAACTTACTGTGACTGAGGCGAGTTTAGAACTCCGTCCTTAAGACATAATTGCCCTGCCTATGGTGCACACGGTTTATAGCAATACATCTCCCAAGATACAACAGTCTACCTTTCAGGGTTCTTGCACTTGAAAAAGGAAAGCAGCGAACTGATAGGGCCTTTGATTATCTCTGACAATGCAAGTGTTTGTGTTTATTTCGACGGAGTGATGGTATGAAATGCTGTGTGTTTTTCATTCAGGAATGTTCTTTATATAGGCAGAGTGTAAGAGGCAATGAACATAAACATCTATTCAAAAATTCGTAGGAAAGAGGGTTGCAACTGTTCAGAATGACATTTGGAGCAGTTTCAGTTTTTCAGTTTATGAGCAGATGGAATTCGAACTGATGCGTGTTTACATTTCCGAACTGATGCATTGTTCTATAGTTGCATTTATTCAGAATTATTTTCGTTGAGCTGGTCCAAAAAATTAATATTGCGCCAAGCCCAGCCCAAAGCCCGAGCCCGAATAGAGCCGAGCCGAGCCGGCCGGGTGACGGCGGAGGCGCGCGCGTGTGTGAATCAACAAGCATTTAAGTGCTCCCTCATTCACAAAATTCTCTTCCCTTTGGGGCTTGCCTTTCTATGAAACTCTCCCACTTATATACTGAGCATCTTTAGTTTCATTACCTATGTGGGACAAATGTAACACACTTCCATTACAGCACCCACATAAATTACTCTACCTTTAAGCTTTTGTTTAGGTCAAATTTAATATATAATGGTTGTACCAAGTGGATTGACATGGTGTAACCGTTTTGAGGCCCTTTTGAAATATTAAATGTGATTTGAATGCATCATATTTATGCACTTGCTATATTGATTGATACAACTATCACACAAAATACCTGATTTTTGAATTGTTCTTGCTTTATAAGTAAGGGCATATTCGCCATTCATTTGAAGAAGTGAAAGCGTGATGGATGATGTTATTGTTAGAAAAATAGATAGCAGTGTACAGGTTTGTAATTTTTAGAGATGAACAACATGCAATTTGTAGAAACATAAATCCAAAGGATGAACACATAACATGAAAACTTTATTCTTATATTCATTATACTACAACACATAGAACAAAATATGCAGAAAGAAAAATGTAAACTCAAAAACTTATTGTCACTGAGGCGAGTTTAGAACTTTGTCCTTAAGAAATAATTGCCCCGCCTATTGTGCACATGGTTTATAGCAATACGTCTCCCAAGATACAACAGTCTACCTTTCTGGGTTCCTGAACTTGAATAAGGAAAGCAACGAACTGATAGGGCCTTTGATTACTCGGACAATGCAAGTGTTTGTGTTTATTCTGCAGAGTGATGGTATGAAAATGTTGTGTGTTTTTCATTCAGGAATTTTCTTTATATAGGCAGAGTGTAGGAGGCAATGAACAGAAACATATGTTCAAAAATTCACAGGAAAGATGGTTGCAACTGTTCAGAATGACATTTGGAGCAGTTTCAGTTTTTCTGTTTATGAGTGATGGAATTCGAATTGATGCATGTTTACATTTCCGAACTGATGTGTTGCATTTATTCAGAATTATTTTCGTTGAGCTAGTCCAAAAAATTAATAATGGGCCAAGCCCAGCCCAAAGCCCGAGCCCGAACCGAGCCGAGCCGAGCCGGCCTGACGACGGCGGAGGCGCGCGCGTGTGTGAATCAACAAGCATTAAGTCCTCCCTCCTTCACAAAATTCTCTTGCCCCAAGGGGATTGCCCTTCTATGAAAATCTCCCACTTATATAGTGAGCATCTTTAGTTTCATTACCAATGTGGGACAAATGGAACACATTTCCATTACAACACCCACATAAATTACTCTACCTTTATGCATTAATTTCTCATTCACCCGATATCGGAATCGAGTGATTCAAAGTCCTTACATCAACTACTATCTCAGTAGTCTCCAATAATAGTTTTAGCTCCCAGAAATTCATTCCATATGTCAATCAAAATTGAGCCTAAAGTGGATTTTTCGCCACTTATACGTAGAACCGGTTTGAGCTAAATAACCATTAAAGTTCCAACAATCCCCCACATGAATGAAAATCAATGCATATGCTATGCAGACTCTGTAGAGATAACAAAACGGAGTTCTATTGCATCGGATGAGGTGGTTTGCTGCCTTGAACCTTCCCTAGTAGAATATCATCGGACATACTCGGCTAAGCAGTGAATTAGGTCTTGAACTGCTCAGGCTTTGGTGCATGCCTAGACAATTATACCCACATAATTGACCCCCCTGGCCTTCTCAAAGTTCTCATGGATGTGTCTATTTTGGCCTTGGAAAACCTTGGTTTCAGAAAGTGTGTTAGAGAATTCAGCCCACAAATTCACATAGAAGCGGCCCCACTTCCACTTACATAGGTGACCTCTCACAGTGCTTGAGCTCGGTTCGGTTTGGATCGGATCATATGTTACTAATAATTTTTGGACAAAAGTTCTTTATGAAATTAACCAAAAGTTAATTTTGGAATGTGATTGTGTCATTCGACCAATTAGGATTCATTGAGTCATCCAACCAATCAGAATTAAGGGATGGGTCGGTCTCAAAGGTGTACATGCCTCAATGACTTTTCTTGGGGGAAAAGTCGGCCGACTGTGTCATGCGGCCAATAAGAATTGAGTATGCGGCCAATAAGAATTGAGTATTGACACATCCACCCCACTATATAAAGGATCCCTATGAATGAGAATTAGATAACCGAATTTTCTATCGTGTCTTTCCACCACAAAGTGTCAGTTTTCTCTTGTATTTTCCACCAAAAAGAGTCTATCATATATATCTGGTTATTGAGTCGAAGAGAAGTCGGAGTACTTTGTAAGTTCACCGGAGCTCAGATTTTTGATGTACCTCTAAATCCGAGACGTAAAGCCATTGTATCTTGGGAGATAGTTGCTACTACCATGGGCACCATGCCGGAGCAATTTGTCTTAAGGAAAGAGTAACTACTCTGCTCGGTTTGTCATTTATTTATACATGGCACTTTACTTTTTCCTTTGTTTTTGTCAGATCTGTACTGTAATAGCTTTATTTCGTTAGATCTACATTGCAATAACTTTATTTCATTAGATTTACACCGTCATAGTTTTATTTTATTAGATCTACTTAATAAAATAAATTTTATTTCCGAGTTACTTATTTTCTAATTATCCGTAATAACATACATGATTTACGAATCTGTTCTGTAACTCACTCCACACATGATATACTTTACCAATAGAAACAAGCCAGAGATGATTTGCATAGTAGATTCTTGCTATATACAGCGTTTGTGCATACTATATTCAATTGCAAAATGATCGTCGATCTTGGCATCTCATATTGTATGGATCATGATAGGTATTCTTCATTGTTTTTCCCTTTTATATGTTGTATCAGCTATTATATCCTCTCAGATACCCATAGAATTGGAAGGTCATTTTTATAATTCTTCATCTTTGAAAATATTTACTGCTTGTCTCTTTTTTGGCATCTGTTAAAAATAAATCATCACAATAGCTGCTAATTTCATACATATATTCATAACATCAAGTAAGTTATAGAGATATATCGTATATAGATGAGGAACATAGTGACTCACAAATCATATCCATTATAGGATCCAATAATACTGCTAGCCTTTAAATTAGGCCTTTCAATTGCTTCCAAAGATGGAACCCGAAAAATAATGATTGACCTATGTTGAAGTGAATAGAGTTTATATACGTAAATTGCATAGCTACGTAATGTCTTAAGTTCTTAAAAAAGACAGCAATTTAACTTAGTATAATTGTGAAATGAGGACTACTTGGATTCCGAATTTTACTTGATTTATATGGTGTTTCTTTCATTCTTTTTATCAATTACATTTTTTTATTGAAGGTTATCGCTCAATGATTCTTTATCAAAGATCACCTTGCCCACATCTGTACCACCATCATTATAATGTACAACACAACCATCATCCATTAGCACATCAAGGCAAGAAACATTATAAATTTGAATTTCATCTCTAATGTGTATGGTAAGCATTGCTTTTGTTTAGGTGAAATTCAATATATAATAGTTGTACCAAGTGGATTGACATGGTGTAACCGTTTTGAGGCCCTTTTTAAATATTAAATGTGATTTGAATGCATCATATTTTTGCACTTGCTATATAGATTGATACAACTATCACACAAAAAACCTGATTTTTGAATTGTTCATGCTTTATAATTAGGGCCATATTCACCATACATTTGAAGAAGTGAAAGCGCGATGGATGATGATATTGTTAGAAAAATAGATAGTAGGGTACAGGTTTGTAATTTTTAGAGATGAACAACATGCAATTTGTAGAAACATAAATCCAAAGAATGAACACATAACATGAAAACTTTATTCATATATTCATGATACTACAACACATAGAACAAAATATTCAGAAAGCAAAATGTAAACGCAAAAACTTATTGTGATTGAGGCGAGTTTAGAACTTTTACTTAAGACATAATTGCCCCGCCTATAGTGCACACTGTTTATAGCAATACATCTCCCAAAATACAACAGTCTACCTTTCCGGGTTCTTGCACTTGAATAAGGAAAGCAACGAATTGATAGGGCCATGGATTATCTCTGACAATGCAAGTGTTTGTGTTTATTTCCGCAGAGTCATGGTATGAAAATGCTGTGACTTTTTCATTCAGGAATGTTCTTTATATAGGTAGAGTGTAGGAGGCAATGAACTAAAACATCTGTTAAAAAATTCACAGGAAAGATAGTTGCAATTGTTCAGAATGACATTTGGAGTAGTTTCAGTTTTTCTTTTCATGAGCAAATGGAATTCGAACTGATGCCTGCTTACATTTCCAAACTGATGCATTGTTCTACAGTTGCATTTATTCGGAATTATTTTCATTGAGCTGGTCCAAAAAAATAATATTGGGCCAAGCCCTGCCCAGATCTTGAGCCAGAAACGAGCCGAGCCGAGCTGGCAGGACAAAGGCGCGCGCGCGTGTGAATCAACAAGCATTTAAGACCTCCCTCCTTCACAAAATTCTCTTGCTCCTTGGGGCTTGCCCTTCTATGAAACTCTCCCACTTATGTAGTGAGAATCTTTAGTTTCATTACCTATTTGGGATAAATGGAACACACTTCCATTACAACACCCACATAAATTACTCTACCTTTATGCATTAATTTCTCATTCACCTGATATCGGAATCGAGTGATTCAAAAGCCTAACATCAACTACTATCTCAGTAGTTTCCAATAATTGTTTTAGCTCCCGGAAATTCATTCTATAAGTCAATAAAAATCGAGCCTAAAGTATACTGTTCGCCACTTATACTTGACCCGGTTTTAGCTAAATAACCATTAAAGTTCCAACAATCCCCCATATGAATCAGAATTAATGCATATGCTATACAGACTCTGTAGAGATAACAAAACAGACTTTTATTGCATCGGGCGAGGTGGTTTGCTTCCTTGAACCTTCCCTAGTGGAATATCAACGGACATACTGTTTACGACTAATTTTGTGGTTTATATCGAGTTATTCCGTAACAATATCTTCCGTGTTTTAGTGTTTTTTACAGAAAATCACTTGCTAAAAGGATAAATTGGAAGAATGGGTTTAGAATTTATTAAAGTGTGAAAATCGAGCTATTTATGTGGTTTTTATTTATTTATGTACGATTTTACACTTTGCTCGTTTCTATCGCCTTGTAGGTATGCTTGCATGTTGTGAAATGAGCTAGAATGGTGTTTGATTGAAGATTAAAGGAAGGAGAAAGATGCATGTTTGAGATTGGCATGAAGGTTTACATGGCTGAACTGGCGTCCATTGCATCCGTCCAGTGGACGGGCGTTTAAAGCACCAGACGGGCGTCCAGAAGGATTATTCGATTCAAAGAAGAAAGGTCCCAGGTGGACGGGCGTCTGAATATATGGACGAGCGTCCAGGAGAGGAAATTTGATACAGAGAGTTTGGACGCAGCATGGACGGACGTCTGGAACAAAGTCAAGATCCTTGGACGGGCGTCCAACAAACCGGACGGGCGTCCTTCGGCCGACTTAGCAGAACCGACCTAGTTTCCTATAAAAGCAGCAGCGCCCCAAACCCTAAAAAGAGATCAGACCGCATCATAAAAAATTAGAATTACACAGTAGCCGCATATTCCTAAGAGCAAACTCAAAGATGAACTCTTCCATCCCAACAATCATGATCACCAATATGATTGTTGGCTAAGCAATTCGCGGTGGGACAACGGAGGAAACCAATCAACAACTACACCAACTAGAGGATTTTTAGCTATATCTTAGTGAGTTAAATTTATGATTTTTCATCAATTGAATGTTGTGATTTATCGTTTATGTTTTATTGAATCGAGAGATCGATGGAACTGCTTTTCTGATTGAATTTATATGAGAATATTGTTCAAGCTTTGATCTTTTCAATTGATGCAATTAATTGTGATTCAAGAGATTGTTCATGATTAGTTGAGTAGAGTATTGGAGACAATCTCATGATTGTGTTATGCATGCTAGTTTAGTTTTGCTTGAGAAAGAAAACGAAACCCTAGAAATTGATTAAAGATATTTAATCGAATTCGTGATTTGATCATTACTATAAATCGTATCGTTAGCGTGCAATCTAGTTGGGGTTGGTTGGTTGATTGGTGGATTCTCGTTGCCTTGCCGTTCTTTTAATTATTTGATAAACCGATTCGTTCATATCAACTTTTGTTGTTAAGTTTAGTTATTTTAAAAACCCTAGTTTTTACCTGCTATTTCCTGCATATTTTCTGTTTCCAGAACGTTATCGGACGCCCGTCCACATCAGTGAACGCCCGTCCAGTGTCGTTTTTGTTCTATTTTCCGCTATTTTCTGTTTCTAGTCATAGTTTCTAGATTATAATTAATATATACCTTAGTTTTAGATAATAATTTGTGACATAATCGATACAATAACTGTACTTAATCCGATAGACGTTCGATTCCCTTAGGACGACCCGGTAACACCTTTACTACGAGCCTTGCACTTGGGGTGTTCCGGTAATTATAAATTTAAAACTAGTTTTTACCGAACAAGTTTTTGGCGCCGTTGCCGGGGAATCGGTAATGGTTGTCGGATTCTTCGTAGTGCAGTTTTCTGTGTCGGCAGTATTTTGGCCATAACTTTCGGCTCGAGTGTCCGTTTGGCGCGCAGGACCCCAATTCGGAAAGCTCGTTCCGACGCCGTAGGCCGTTCAACACCGTTTTCGAGGTCAAAATCTGCTGTTTTCCCTTCCATTTTAGCCCTAGAAGATTTCAACACGTTTTTTTTTCACCGTCTTAGTGTTTTTCCTATTTTAAGTTTTTCGTAGGTAGGTTTCTTTTCCTGTTTCTGTTTCTATATCTTTTCTAAATTAAAAAAAATTAAAAACATAAAATAAAAAATAAAAAGAAACTTTCTGAACGGGCGTCCAGCATTAGAACGCCCGTCTGCCCCCCAATTTGTCTTCTGAACGCTAGTTCAGTGACCTGAACGAGCATCCACTTCCAGAATTTCCCCTGAACCTGCGTTCACTCATACTGAATGCCGGTTCAATCTCTTAAAGTGTCACCTCTCTCCTTCTCTCTTCTCTCTTTCTAAACCTCTAAACCCTCTAATCTTCTCTACATTCGTTCTCATCAACCCTAAGGTTGATTTATTCCTGTTCTGTTCTTCTGGTTTATGCAAACCAGGAGTAAGAAGGGACCTCTTACATTTAATCCCGAACTTGAGTGATTTATTCTCAGGAGGAAGCTCTTCCCTAATCCAGACATCATGGCTAACGAAGTTCAAAATCCAGATCCTCAAGCCCAAATGAATCTGATCCTTCAACGGATGCGAGGCAATACAACAACAACGAAATCAACAAGCCGGGATAAATAATCAATTTCAACAGTTCCGTCGAACCGGCTAAACCAATTAAATCAAGACCCCTATGCTCCCTATCTTGACCAAGACTTCCCGGAAGGGCATAGACCTATTCGCCCTCCGGACATGGGGCAAGTGAACTTCGATCGAAAAATGGAGTGGTAGGACCGGTCCCGTAATAGTTCTTTTCATGGCAATGCCGACGAAGATCCTCATGACTTCTTGTCCACCTTCGTTCAAATCGTGAAGCGGCCACTATCCCGGTGTTGATTCCGAGATTGTCAAGTTAAAACTCTTCCCGTTTGCTCTAAAGGGTGAAGCAAACCGTTGGTTCAAATCTTTAGCCCATCATTCTCTCCGTACCTGGAATGATGTCAAAAGAGCCTTTGCTCTGAAGTTTGTCTCACCTAGGACAATCATGGACATGAAAAGGGAGATAGCCACATTTGAACAACTTGATGGTGAGAGTGTGGGGAAAGCATGGGAGAGACTAAATCGTTGATGAGGAAGTGCCCCAACCATGGATACGGTAGACATGAGCTACTTTAGAGTTATTCTACGAGGTGTCTCTCAACCAAATAGAGACTTCCTAGATTCAATCGCTCATGGATCATTCCTAGGGGAGGTGATGATGCTTCTTACGGGGTAGCCGAAACTATAGCAAAGAATAACATGTGGTCAACTCCAAGGAAGACCAATGTTAGTGGGAATAAGAAAGAATCCGCATTGCGAGCAATTCGAGACTAAGATGTTAGTTGCTCAAATGGAAATGATGAGCAAGCGACTAGCCGATTTACAAATGCGGCGATAGAGAGGGCCATCGGATGTGAACTACCTGGGAATGCAGGCGGGAAATGAGATGGCGAGGAAGTGAATTTAATGGAGAATCATAACCAAACCTTCAGAAACTTCAATCAGAATCAGAATTATTCCGGATTTCAACGTCCCAATCTTAATCAAGCCAATGCACCACCTGGCCCATCAAATTTCAAACCTTCTTTCAACTCAAGTTATCAAAGACCACCTCCCGGGGTGGTTAATCAATCTCTCAATCCTAACTCCCAGAGACATCAAGGTGGTTGGAATCAAAACCAACCTCATAACCAAACCACCTCTTGTGTCCCTCAACATAAGTTTGATGAGCTAGTCACGGATTTTATCTAACAAAACAAACAAGTAATAAAATTTATAAATCCGGTATTCCCCAAGTGTAGGGATCGTAGTATAGCGATTAATACCGGAGTCGATCACAGGGAATCGGGGTATCTAGTTCATTAATTTTCCTACGGTTGTTACTACTAAAACGGAACTAAAAACGATAAAATAAACTGGACAGAGGATTGTCAGTCCAAAGCCAGGAAGGATAAAAGCAAAAACGAAATCTAAACTATAAACTAAAAAGAAAACAGTAAACAAGAAGATGATCATGGTGATTAAACAATGAACAAACAATAATCCACCGTCCCGCAACCCTCTATTTCCTCTCTAAAGTATCTTGTGATGTTTTAATTAAGGTTGTGGTTCACCTCTCAAAAGTATGAATTCCTACTCTCGTAGATAATTCGCCTATCAATCTCTCATCTCTCGATATATAAGATTGACGCTATCAAAACAAGGTGTAAGATCTCTCAATCTAGCAACCTAGAAATCTAACCTATCAACTCTCGTTATGTCAAGGTTAAAAATCCCATCTTTCCTATGGTGATCTAAGGTTTACACCGACTCTCGTCATACGGTAAACATCAATAACAATTCATCTTTCGATATCGATTGCATAACAAATAATCATGGAAAAGATAACAACTTTGAATTAAAATCACAATATAAACTCAGATTGGAAATAGAAAAACCTGATGGAAAAGATTCAAATCGTTTGAACATGTTCAGCCCCAAGCGTTGAGCATAAAACGCAGCAGCAAAACAGAAATAAAAAGCGGAAATAAAACAAGAAAAATCGCAACCCCAGCCTCCCCAAAGGGGGCTGGGGCTGCCTAGGGTTTTCTCCTAATAAGTTTTTATCAATAAGAGTCGATAATGTATGATTAGGGTTGAAATCGCGCTGCTATTTATAGGGAAAGTAAGTCGGTTTTCAGCATGTCGGCCGTGGACGCCCGTCCGGAATTGTGGACGCCCGTCCAAGGTGCCTTGGACTGCTTCAGACGCCCGTCCACTCAGCGTCCAAACTCTGTAAATCAACTTCCTTCTCCTGGACGCCAGTCCACTTCTTTGGATGCCAGTTCAGCCTGGACGCTAGTTCAGTCCCTTTTTCTTCCAAATTCATCTTGATCTTCATTCCAACTTCATCTCTATCTCTTTCCTTCCATGCAAATCATCACTTGAACATCTTTTAAGCTCCTTTCATCCCATTCAAGCGTACCTACATCACGATAAAAACATGCAAAATGTAACATCTTACATCTAAATATATTTATCCAATAAAATCACATAATTTGCTCGATTTTGCGCTTTAATACTTCTAAAACTCATTTGCTCAATATTTCAATATAAAGCTCGATTCTATGAGAAACATCCAAATATGGGGGAAATTGATATAAAATATATCCCTATTAAAACGTATAAAATCACCCTTAACACTAGTAGACATGGTAAAGACCCTGGCTACTAGTGTCAAGGCAATAGATTGACAGGTTGGTCAGATGGCAGACTAACAAGCAAGCAGACCCCACGGTAAACTTCCAAGTTATACCGAAAGAAATTCTAAAGCAGATGTCAATGTTTGCACTGCCATCACACCTCAATGGGAGTATGGAGACAAAGAGCTGAATGAGGTTACTTTAAGAAGTGGTAAGCAGGCGGGACATGGAAAGATGTCGGGAAACGAGTAGCCCCTCCTGACGCCATAAGTTCAGGAGGGGCAATCAGAAGTTAAATACCGAAGAAAGCAACAGTGAGGAGGAGCTTAATGATGATTATTCGGGTGATGGAAATGATTCTGATAGAGAAATGAGGAAAAGTCACGTGGCTGTACCCCTGACAAAGAAGAGGGAGGAAAAGTTTGTCAGATGGAAGGATAAGGAAGACGAAGCCATAAAAAATCAAGCCATGAACAATGATAAAGCCCTTCCTTACCCGCCAAAGAAGAAAGAGAATACCCTCAGTCATGACAGACAATATGACGGAGTGAGGAGGATGCTCAGAGACACCAAAGTGAGTATACCCCTAGCTGAGGTATTGACTGAAATGCCCAAGTGCTCTAAGTATCTTAAGGAAGTTTGTGGGAGCAAGAGGAAGCTTCAAGGGATGGCGGAAGAAGTTTTAAGAGAAGACTGCTCTATGGTTTCACGAAAAGTTGCTACTAAGCGAGGTGACCCCGGGAGACCTTCGATCTCTTGTGAGATTGAAGGCCACATGTTCCAAAACGTCTTATGCGACTCAGGGGCCTCCATAAATGTGATGCCATTGAACGTCTGCAAAAAGCTCGGTTTAGATAAAAGAATGTGGGAACGACCTATTTCTCTTCAGATGGTAGACCGATCTAGCCGCTCAGTAGCCGGTTGTGTTGCTAATGTTCTTCTCCGTGTTGAACATTTGGTTTTCCCTACCGACTGGGTTATCTTAGACTATCCACCTGACAAAGAGATGCCCCTAATTCTAGGCCGGACCTTTTTGGACACCTCTGCCGCCCTCATCGATTTCTGTAAGGGTCAGATTACGCTTAGAGTCGATGATACATCTGTTACCTTCACACGAGGGAAAAGTCCTGAGGAAACCTTGATTGAAGAAATCTCGTTCGTTGAAGCAATTTATGAGGACGAAGAAGATGCCAACTCTGAAGAAGCGGTAGAGCTAACAGAGATAGGTGTTTTTGAAGCTATAAACATTAAAGATCAAGTCGATTGTGGACCATCTTCTCGTTTCATTACGGCCGTAGTCACCGACGAGTCGTCTTCACAACTTGCTCACACCGAGCCTTTGTCAATGAACAAGAAACATGGAGATTCCCGGCAATGAACGATGATTTCAAAGAGCCGCATCGGGAAGACTTTAACCCCGTAGAAGAGGAAGCCCGATGGGTAGTTGGGATGAAGTGGATTTACGGAGAGAGACTACTCATTGGGAGGTTGATGATTGGGAACAGCTAGCAGAGGAGTTAGAAGAAGAAGAGTTGAGAAAGATGATCAAGCATAAGAAGGAGGAAGCGGGTGCTGACAGAAGGATCCCTGTGGATGATGTGATCCAGTACCTTTCTGGGGTTATACCTCGGGAAGATGAGGTATTCTTCAGTCAACCACTTCAAGCCCATAAGGAAAAAGGTGGCCCTTTAAAATCCAGTATTGAGCAACCACCTACTGACTTGGAGCTTAAACCGCTTCCGCAACACCATAAGTACATTTTTCTTAAGGATGGTGATAAGTTAACCTTGATCATCTCTTCAAAACTCGACCCCAAGCAAGAAGCACTGCTGATAAAAGTGCTTAAAAAGAACATCCTCGCGTTCGGATGGCAAGTGGGTGATATCCGAGGAATCAGCCCCGATGTGTTCATGCATAAAATCCGAACGGAGGAAGGAGCTAAGAAAGTCGGACAACCTCGGCGAAGGCCGAATCCGCACATGCGGGAGGTTGTCAAGAAAGAAGTCATAAAATGGTTAGATATGGGAATCATCTATGCAATCGCCGACAAGGTGAGTGGGTTAGCCCCACCCAAGTTGTGCCAAAGAAGGGAGGTATTACCGTGGAAAAGAATGAAAAGGGGGAAGAAGTAGCTTTACGCCTTGTGACTGGCTACAGTGTCTACATTGACTATCGCAGATTGAATGAAGTCACCGCCAAAGACCATTTCCCCTTACCTTTCATTGACCGGCTTCTTGAAAGACTGAGTGGTCATAAGTATTATTGTTTCCTCGATGGATATTCGGTTACTTCCGGATAGCCATCGACCCTATGACCAGGAGAAGACTACGTTTACGTGTCCATCAGGCACTTTTGCTTTTCGCAGAATGCCTTTCGGGTTATGCAATGCACCAGCAACATTTCAACGGTGCATGTTGGCCATTTTCGATGGACTTGTGGAGAAATGTATGGAAGTCTTCATGGACGACTTCTCAGTCTATGGCGATAGCTTTGATGAGATCTTGGAAAATCAAGATATGGTACTTCAACGCTGTGTTGAAAAGAATTTAGTGCTTAACTGGGAGAAATGCAATTTTCTAGTAGATGAAGGGATTGTTCTGGGACACAAGGTGTCCAGTCCTGGTATTCAGGTTGATAAGGCTAAAGTAGAGGCCATTGAAAAGATGGCGTACCCGAAAACGGTGAAAGAGGTGCGAGGTTTTCTTGGTCATGTTGGCTTCTACAGGCGGTTTATTCAGGACTTTTCTACCATCGCCAAGCCCTTATCTAACCTTCTGAAAGATGATGTTGAGTTCTTGTTTGATGAGAAATGCAAGGAAGCTTTCAATTCCCTAAAGGATAAGCTCATAAGTGCCCCTATCTTAATCGCACCTGACTGGACTAAGCCTTTTGAATTAATGTGCGATGCCTTTAACTACGCAGTGGGTGCAGTTTTAGGCCAGAGAATTGATAAAAAGTTCAGGCCCATTTACTATGCGAGCCGCACCTTGAACCCGGCTCAATGCAATTACACCACAACTGAGAAGGAATTCTTAGCCGTCGTTTTTGCTATCGACAAGTTTAGAAGTTACCTTCTAGGGTCTCAAGTTGTGGTTTGGACAGACCATGCAGCCCTACGCTACCTTATGGACAAAGCAGATGCAAAGCCAAGGTTACTTAGATGGATTCTAATTTTGCAAGAGTTTGACCTGGAGATCAAAGATAAGAAGGGTAGTGAAAATATTGTGGCTGATCACCTGTCTCGCCTAGTAAATGAGGGTGGCAAAATTTCCAAGGACATAGGCATTGATTTTCCAACCGAGCAATTAATGAAGCTAGAGACTGTGAGGCCGTGGTATGCTGATTACGTCAACTACTTAGCAGGTGGGCATTAAGAAGAGATGGCGTATCAGGAAAAGAAGAAATTTTTCAGCGACTTAAAGTATCTCGTATGGGAGGATCCTTATCTGTTTAAAGTCTGCAAGGATGGGTTGCTTAGAAGGTGCGTTCCGGAGCATGAACAATTGGATATCTTGGAGCAATGTCATAGTGGTCCCGCTGGTGGGCACTACGGATCACCTAAGACAGTCACAAAAATCCTTCAAGCTGGTTTTTACTGGCCTACTTTGTTTAAAGATGCTGAAGCCTTTTGCAAAGGCTATGATAGATGCCAAAGAGTAGGGAGACTCAGTAATAGGATGGAGATGCCTTTGAGGCCTATCTTGGAATGTGAAGTTTTTGACGTCTGGGGCATTGATTTTATGGGACCGTTCCCATCATCATGCTCTAACAAATATATTCTCGGGTCCGTGTGGACTATGTTTCCAAGTGGGTAGAGGCCATAGCCACCCAAACCAATGATCACAAAGTTGTAAAGAAATTCTTGCAAAAGAATATCTTTACTAGATTTGGTCGTCCTAAAGCCCTTCTCGGTGATGAAGGTTCGCATTTCTGTAATGCACCACTGGATAAAATTCTTGAGCGCTATGGTGTCAAGCATAGAATTGGTACACCATACCACCCCCAAACCAGTGGCCAAGTCGAGGTGAGCAACAGAAGTCTAAAGCGGATTTTGGAGAAAACTCGTGAATTCCAATAGATCCAACTGGGTCGAAGTTGGATGACGCACTTTGGGCTTATCGCACTTGCGTTTAAGACCCCTATGGGTACGTCACCCTTCCAAATGGTTTATGGCAAAGCTTGCCATTTACCGGTCGAGCTTGAGCACGAGCTTGCGGGCTATTAAATTCTTGAATTTCCACGGCCCGACTTTGTGGGGAAAAGAGATTATTGCAATTGAACGAGCTCGATGAGTTCCGACTCCGTGCCTACGAGAATTCGAGAATCAGTAAGGAAAGAACGAAGGCACTCCACGATGCTAAGATTAAAGATCGGGAATTCAAAGTGGGAGACATGGCTTTGCTGTATAACACTAGGCTCCATCTTTTTGCTGGTAAGCTTAAATCTAGATGGTCTGGCCCCTTTGAGATTCTTGATGTTCATCCTGGTGGCGCCATTACATTGAAAGGGTACGGCGATCAACCGTTCAAAGTCAATGGTCACAGGATTAAGAAGTACTTTGGGCAACCCAAGGAAAAGCCTGAAGTACTATACTTTCAAAAGAGAAATGAAACGGTTGAGTCGTTTATTTGTGAAGAGATTCCATCCAACTTCTTTGGAGTGGATGATGACATTATTACCCCTAACCTTGCTGATCCTTCTGTCAATGCTCCTGAGCCTGTTAGCATACCTCAGCCGAATCTGAGAAACAAGAACAAGAAGAAAATAGTCAGTGTTGTCTGGAGAGAAAAATTTCATGATTTTCTCACGCACTTGACTTGTTGTTGTGGCGAAAGCCATATCCGTCCCAGTCATTCTGATTCTGACAGAGAAGTGGTTAGCCTCATACCCAAGTGGCCTGATCCAGGTTGACTTGGTTTACTCTGTCAAGCTAATGACATAAAAGAAGCGCTACTAGGAGGCAACCTAGTCTTTTAAGTTACTTTTTAGTTAAGTTTTTAGGGCATTAGGAATAAAGCCATGGTGATTTGTGTGTTGGTTATCCCTGTCCTATTTGTGAATGCTTTATTTGCCCATTTCTGTGTGCATTCATGTTTACTCGTATACCCCTTGTACCCCAAGATTATATGCTATGTCGAGTGTTGCAGATACTGTTCAGCGGTTTTTGCCAGTTATCACTTTTAGTGTTGTCTGTTCGTGATACGAGCTGCAGCGGTTCATTTATGTTACGTCCTGACCACTGTCAACCTACAGCCCGACAACCACTTTGAAACCAGCTAAGTATTCTTTTCTTGTATTTGCACATTCTGAGGGCATCATGTGATTTAAGTGTGGGGGGTGTCTAAATTGGGTATGTTATCATGCTATATTTTGACAATGAGTAAATGTGATTTTCTCGACAATTTAAAAATTTTTCAAAGTAAACTTGGATAATTGTAAATCTTGAGCATGTAATTGAAACAAATGGCTTGCTAGTTGTAGTTTCCTGACAATGATTTTATGTGACATTGAGAGATAATTATAGCATGCTTTTACTGATTTGAGATAGTATTCATTTCACACTCACGAAAGCCTTTGATATTGAAGCAAAAAATTTTGAACTGTATCCTTCCACTATTTTAGTGATTTATCTTAGAGAGATTTGGTCTTAATATTAACAGTGAAGTAACACCTAAGTTCAGAACGTGCACTTTGAATATCTGAAGGTTTGAATGTGATAAGTGAAACGTAACTAATGTTTTTGAAAAAAGTTGAGTTAATTATAAATAAACGGGTGTGTCGGAAGCTGGTTAATGATTGGAGTGCGGTAGGGCATTATCTCGAAATATCCTATTCCACTATGATGACCAAAAGCTCACGACAGTCAAGAAAAGCTACCCTATGATTTGAGTAAGGTAGGGTGTTATCCCGAAACATCCTATTCTACTATGACGGGTAAGAGCTCATTTTGATGTGCGTCAAAGAAGAAAAAAAGAAAGTGAAAAAAAAATTAAAGACTTTGTTATCGTTGAACTTATACCCAGTATAAACCGAATGATATGCTGTAGGGATTATCCTACTGAGTGCGCAGGAAGACTTTGTGTGGAACGACTGCTGCCTATACCTAGGATAGTCATTAAAATTATTTGAGAGGATATTTTTTGAGAGGATTGTGAAAGATTGAAAGGGCTTTTCACACACACACAGAATCTATCTCTATGTTGGTAACACTTGCTATAGTTGTTGTATCTTTTGTTACGTGAGTTAGGGATCTATGTGGATTGCATGAAAGTGAGCTAGGTTTGATTGTTTTGTTCGGGACGAACAAAAGTCTAAGTGTGGGGGAGTTGTTTATGACTAATTTTGTGGTTTATATCGAGTTATTCCGTAACAATATCTTCCGTGTTTTAGTGTTTTTTTACAGAAAATCACTTGCTAAAAGGATAAATTGAAAGAATGGGTTTAGAATTTATTAAAGTGTGAAAATCGAGCTATTTATATGGTTTTTATTTATTTATGTACGATTTTACACTTTGCTCGTTTCTATCGCCTTGTAGGTATGCTAGCATGATGTGAAATGAGCTAGAACGGTGTTTGATTGAAGATTAAAGGAAGGAGAAAGATGCAAGTTTGAGATTGGCATGAAGGTTTACATGGCTGAACTGGCGTCCATTGCATCCGTCCGGTGGACGGGCGTTTAAAGCACCGGACGGGCGTCCGTAAGGCTTATTCGATTCAAAGAAGAAAGGTCCCGGGTGGACGGGCGTACGAATATATGGACGAGCGTCCGGGGAGGAAATTTGATACGAGAGAGTTTGGACGCGGCATGGACGGACGTCCGGAACAAAGTCAAGATCCTTGGACGGGCGTCCAACAAACCGGACGGGCGTCCTTCGGCCGACTTAGCGAGAACCGACCTAGTTTCCTATAAAAGCGAGCGGCGCCCAAACCCTAAAAAGAGATCGGACCGCATCATAAAAAATCGAATTACACAGCAGCCGCATATTCCTAAGAGCAAACTCAAAGATGAACTCTTCCATCCCAACAATCATGATCACCAATATGATTGTTGGCTAAGCAATTCGCGGTGGGACAACGGAGGAAACCAATCAACAACTACACCAACTAGAGGTTTTTTAGCTATATCTTAGTGAGTTAAATTTATGATTTTTCATCAATTGAATGTTGTGATTTATCGTTTATGTTTTATTGAATCGAGAGATCGATGGAACTGCTTTTCTGATTGAATTTATATGAGAATATTGTTCAAGCTTTGATCTTTTCAATTGATGCAATTAATTGTGATTCAAGAGATTGTTCATGATTAGTTGAGTAGAGTATTGGAGACAATCTCATGATTGTGTTATGCATGCTAGTTTAGTTTTGCTTGAGAAAGAAAACGAAACCCTAGAAATTGATTAAAGATATTTAATCTAGTTGGGGTTGGTTGGTTGATTGGTGGATTCTCGTTGCCTTGCCGTTCTTTTAATTATTTGATAAACCGATTCGTTCATATCAACTTTTGTTGCTAAGTTTAGTTATTTTAAAAACCCTAGTTTTTACCTGCTGTTTTCTGCATATTTTCTGTTTCCAGAACGTTATCGGACGCCCGTCCACATCAGTGAACGCCCGTCCAGTGTCGTTTTTGTTCTATTTTCTGCTATTTTCTGTTTCTAGTCATAGTTTCTAGATTATAATTAATATATACCTTAGTTTTAGATAATAATTTGTGACATAATCGATACAATAACTGTACTTAATCTGATAGACGTTCGATTCCCTTAGGGCGACCCGGTAACACCTTTACTACGAGCCTTGCACTTGGGGTGTTCCGGTAATTATAAATTTAAAACTAGTTTTTATCGAACACATACTCGGCTATGCAGTGAACTAGGTCTTGAACTACTCAGGCTTTGATGCATGCCTAGACAGTGATACCAACACAATAGAACCCCTGGCCTTCTCTAAGTTCTCATGGTTGTGTCCATTTTGGCCCTGGAACACCTTGGTTTCAGAAAGTGTGTTAGAGAATTCATCCCACAAATTCTCACAGAAGCGGCCCCACTTCCACTTACAAAGGTGATCTCACACAGTGCTTGAGCTCGGTTCGGTTAGGATCGGATCAGATGTTACTATTCATTTTTGGGACAAAAGTTCTTTATGAAATTAACCAAATATAATTTTGGAATGTGATTGTGTCATTCTACCAATCAGGATTCATTGAGTCATCCAACCAATCAGAATTAAGGGATAGGTCGGCCTCAAAGGTGTACACGCCTCAATGACTTTTCTTGGGGGAAAAGTCGGCCGACTGTGTCATGCGGCCAAAAAGAATTGAGTAAGCGGATAATATGAAATGAGTATTGACACCTCCTCACCACTATATAAATGATCCCTATTGATGAGAATTAGATAATTGAATTTTCTATCGTGTCTTTCCACCACAAAGACTCAGTTTTCTCTTGCCTTTTCCACCAAAAAGAGTCTATCATATAGATCTCATTATTGAGTCGAATGTGCCTCTAAATCTGAGACGTAAAGCCGTTGTATTTTAGGAGACAATTTCTACTAGCATGGGCCCCATACCGAAGCAATTTGTCTTAAGGAAAGAGTAACTACTCGCATCGGTTTGTAATTTTTTTATGCATCGCACTTTACTTTTTCCTTTGTTTTGGTTAGATCTGTACTGTAATTGCTTTATTTCATTAGATCTAGATTGCAATAGCTTTATTTTATTAGATCTACACCGTCATAGTTTTATTTTATTAGATCTACTTGATAAAATAAATTTTATTTCCGAGTTACTTATTTTCTAATTATCCGTAATTACATATGTGATTTACGAATCTGTTCCGTAACTCACTCGGCACACGATACATTTTACCAACAGACACAAGCCGGATATGATTTGCATAGTAGATTCTTGCTATATACAGAGTTTGTGCATACTATATTCAATTTCAAAACGATCGTCGATCATGACATCTCATATTGTATGGATCAGGATAGGTATTTTTCTTTGTTTTTCCCTTTTATATGTTGTATCAGCTATTATTTCCTCTCAGATACCCATAGAATTGGAAGGTCGTTTCTTATAATTCTTCATCTTTGAAAATATTTACTTCTTGTCTCTTTTTTGGCTTGTGTTAAAAATAAATCATCACAATAGCTGCTAATTTCATACATATATTCATAACATCAAGTAAGTTATAGAGATATATCGTATGTAGATGAGGAACATAGTGACTCACAAATCATATCCATTATGAGATCCAATAATATTGCTAGCCTTTAAATTAGGCCTTTCAATTGCTTCCAAAGATGGAACCCGAAAAATGACGATTGACCTATGTTGAAGTGAATAGAGTTTATATACGTAAATTGCATAGCTATGTAACGTCTTAAGTTCTTAAAAAAGACAGCAATTTAACTTAGTATAATTGTGAAATGAGGACTACTTGGACTCTGAATTTTACATGATTTATATGGTGTTTCTTTCATATTTTTTATCAATTACATTTTTTATTGAAGGTTATCGCTCAATGATTCTTTATCAAAGATCACCTTGCCCACATCTCTACATTATAATGTACAACACAACCATCATCCACTAGCACATCAAGGCAAGAAACATACTATAAATTTGAATTTCATCTCTAATGTGTATGGTAAGCATTGCTTTTGTTTAGGTGAAATTCCATATATAATAGTTGTACCAATTGGATTGACATGGTGTAACTATTTTGAGGCCCTTTTTAAATATTAAATGTGATTTAAATGCATAATATTTATACACTTGCTATATAGATTGATACAACTATCACACAAAAAACCTGATTTTTGAATTGTTCTTGCTTTATAATTAGGGCCATATTCGCCATTCATTTGAAGAAGTGAAAGCGCGATGGATGATGATTTTGTTTGAAAAATAGATAGTAGTGTACAGGTTTGTAATTTTTAGAGATGAACAACATGCAATTTGTAGAAACATAAATCCAAAGGATGAACACATAACATGAAAACTTTATTCATATATTTCATGATACTACAACACATGGAACAAAATATGCAGAAAGCAAAATGTAAACGTAAAAACTTATTGTGACTGAGGCGAGTTTAGATCTTTGTCCTTAAGATATAATTTCCCCGCCTATGGTTCACATGTTTTATAGTAATACGTCTCCCAAGATACAACAGTCTACCTTTCCGGGTTCTTGCACTTTAATATGGAAAGCAACGACTTGATAGGGCATTTGATTATCTCTGACAATGCAATTGTTTGTGTTTATTTCTGAAGAGTGATGGTATGAAAATGCTGTGTGTTTTTCATTCAGGAATGTTCTTTATATAAGCAGAGTGTAGGAGGCAATGAACAGAAACATCTATTCAAAAATTCGCAGGAAAGAGGGTTGCAACTGTTCAGAATGACATTTGGAGCAGTTTCAGTTTTTCTCTTTATGAGCAGATGGAATTCGAACTGATGCATGTTTACATTTCTGAACTGATGCATTCTACTACAGTTGCATTTATTCAGAATTATTTTCGTTGAGCTGGGCCAAAAAATTAATATTAGGCCAAGCCCAGCCCAAAGCCCGAGCCCGAACCCAGCCAAGCCGAGCCGTCCGATGACGGCAGAGGCACGCTCGCGTGTGAATCAACAAGCATTTAATTCCTCCCTCATTCACAAAATTCTCTTGCCCCATGGGGCTTGCCCTTCTATAAAACTATCTCACTTATATAGTGAGCATCTTTCATTTCATTACCTTTGTGTGATAAATGGAACACACATCCATTACAACACCCACATAAATTACTCTACCTTTAGGAATTAATTTCTCATTCACCCGATATCGGAATCGTGTGATTCAAAAGCCTACCATCAACTACTATCTCAGTAGCTTCCAATAACAGTTTTAGCTCCCGGAAATTCATTCCATAAGTCAATCAAAATTGAGCCTAAAGTGGACTGTTCGCCACTTATACTTAGACCCGGTTTGATCTAAATAACCGGTAAAGTTCAACAATCCCCCAGATGAATGAAAATTAATGAATATGCTATGCAGACTCAGTAGAGATAACAAAATGGAGTTCTATTGCATCGGGCGATGTGGTTTGCTGCCTTGAACCTTCCCTAGTAGAATATCATCGGACATACTTGGCTAAGCAGTGAACTAGGTCTTGAACTGCTCAGGCTTTGGTGCAAACCTATAAAATGATACCCACACAATAGACCCCCTGGCCTTCTCAAAGTTCTCATGGTTGTGTCTATTTTGGACCTGGAACACCTTGGTTTCATAAAGTGTGTTAGAGAATTCAGCCCACAAATTCTCACAGAAGTGGTCTCACTTCCACTTACATAGGTGACCTCACAGTGCTTGAGCTCGGTTCGGTTCGGATCGGATCGATGTTACTATTAATTTTTTGGACAAAAGTTCTTTATGAAATTAACCAAAAGTTAATTTTGGAATGTGATTGGGTCATTCGACCAATCAAGATTCATTAAGTCATCCAACCAATCAGAATTAAGGGATGGGTCGGCCTCAAAGGTGTACACGCCACAATGACATTTCTTGGGGGAAAAGTCGGCCGACTGTGTCATGCAGCCAATAAGAATTGAGTATGCGGATAATATGAATTGAGTATTGGCACCTCCTCTCCACTATACAAAGGATCCCTATGAATTAGAATTAGATATTCGAATTTTGTATCGTGTCTTTCAACCACAAAGAGTCAGTTTTCTCTTGTCTTTTCCCCCAAAAAGTGTCTATCATATAGATCTTGTTATTGAGTCGAAGAGAAGTCGGAGTACTTTGTAAATTCGCCGGAGCTCGGATTTTTGATGTGCCTCTAAATCCGAGACGTAAAGCCATTGTATCTTGGAAGACATTTGCTACTACCATGAGCACCATACCAGAGCAATTTGTCTTAAGGAAAGAATAAATACTCGCCTCGGTTTGTCATTTATTTATGCATCACACTTTACTCTTTCCTTTGTTTTTGTCAGATATGTACTGTAATAACTTTATTTTGTTAGATCTAGATTGCAATAGCTTTATTTCATTAGATTTACACCGTCATAGTTTTAATTTATTAGATCTACTTGATAAAATAAATTTTATTTCCGATTTACTTATTTTCTAATTGTCCGTAATTACATCTGTGATTTATGAATATGTTCCGTGACTCACTCCATACACGATACACTTTACCAATTGAAACAAGCCGGAGAAGATTTGCATAGTAGATTCTTGCTATATACAGAGTTTGTACATACTATATTCAATTGCAAAACAATCATCGATCATGACATCTCATATTGTATGGATCATGATATGTATTTTTCATTGTTTTGCCATTTTATATGATGTATCGGCTGTTATTTCCTCTCAGATACCCATAGAATTGGAAGTTCATTTTTATAATTCTTCATCGTTGAAAACATTTACTGTTTGTCTCTTTTTTGGCTTTTGTTAAAAATAAATCATCACAATAGCTGCTAATTTCATACATATATTCATAACATCAAGTAAGTTACAGAGATATATCGTATATAGATGAGGAACATAGTGACTCACAAATCATATCCATTATGAGATCCAATAATACTACTAGCCTTTAAATTAGGCCTTTCAATTTCTATCATAGATGGAACCCGAAAAATGATGATTGACCTATGTTGAACTGAACTGAGTTTATATACATAAATTGCTTAGCTATGTAACGTCTTAAGTTCTTAAAAAAGACAGCAGTTTAACTTACTATAATTGTGAAATGAGGACTACTTGGACTCTGAATTTTACTTGATTTATATGGTGTTTCTTTCATTCTTTTTATCAATTACATTTTTTATTGAAGGTTATCGCTCAATGATTCTTAATCAAAGATCACCTTGCCCACATCTGTACCACCATCATTATAATGTACAACACAACCATCCTACACTACACATCAAGGCAAGAAACGGATTATAAATTTGAATTTCATCTCTAATGTGTATGGTAAGCATTGCTTTTGTTTAGGTGAAATTCAATATATAATAGTTGTACCAAGTGGATTGACATGGTGTAACCGTTTTGAGGCCCTTTTAAATATTAATTGTGATTTGAATGCATCATATTTATGCACTTGCTATATAGATTAATACAACTATCACACACAAAACCTGATTTTTGAATTTTTCTTGCTTTATAATTTGGGCCATATTCGCCATTCATTTGAAGAAGTGAAAGTGCGATGGATGATGATGTTGTTAGAAAAATAGATAGTAGTGCACAGGTTTGTAATTTTTAGAGATGAACAACATGCAATTTGTAGAAACATAAATCCAAAGGATGAACATATAACATGAAAACTTTATTCATATATTCATGATACTACAACACATAGAACAAAATATGCAGAAAGCAAAATGTAAATGCAAAAATTTATTGTGACTGAGGCGAGTTTAGAACTCAGTCCTTAAGACATAATTGTCCCGCCTATGGTGCACACGGTTTATTGCAATACATCTCCCAAGATACAACAGTCTACCTTTCCGGGTTCTTGCACTAGAATAAGGAAAGCAACGAACTGATATGGCCTTTGGTTATCTCTGACAATGCAAGTGTTTGTGTTTATTTCTTTAGAGTGATGGTATGAAAATGCTGTGTGTTTTTCATTCAAGAATGTTCTTTATATAGGCAGAGTGTAGGAGGCAATGAACAGAAACATCTGTTCAAAAATTTGCAGGAAAGAGGGTTGCAACTGTTCAGAATGACATTTGGAGCAGTTTCAGTTTTTCTGTTCATGAGCAGATTGAATTCGAACTGATGCCTGTTTACATTTCCGAACTGATGCATTGTTCTACAGTTGCAATTATTCAGAATTATTTTCGTTGAGCTGGTCCAAAAAATTAATATTGGACAAGCCCTCAAAGCCCGAGCCCGAGCCGAGCCGAGCCGAACCGGCCGGACGAAGGTGAAGGCATGCGTGCATGTGAATCAACAAGCATTTAAGTCCTCCCTCATTCACAAAATTCTCTTGCCCCTTGGGTCTTGCCCTTCTATGAAACTCTCCCACTTATATAGTGGGCATATTTAGTTTCATTACCTATGTGGGACAAATGGAACACACTTTTATTACAACATCCACTTAAATTACTCTACCTTTTGGCATTAATTTTTCATTCACCTGATATCGGAATCGAGTGATTCAAAAGCCTAACATCAACAACTATCTCAGTAGTTGTTAGGAACATTTTATTATGTTTTGATGATGGCTATACCAGCTGTTATAGCAAGTTTGAAATAAGTTAGAACTCTCTGTATAAGTCTTTACTTAGAGTCTGACGTGTTGTATAAGTTGAGTCAGACAAGTATTGTACTAGTGGTAGGACGGAAAACCAAAAATAGATATTCGGCAAAGTGAAGCCAGCCAAGCACCAGCAGAGAAGAAATGCAGACATTAAATGTCTGACTTGTAACAAAGGAAGTCTGTGATGACCTTGGACAAGTCTAAGTTATACTACAAGCGATGTACATTAATATTCAAATATGGTGTACACTGATCTCACCCCAATAAAAGATCAGTGAAGTACAAAGATTCTTCTCAAACAGAAACAAAAAAGAAAACAGTGAATCGGCAAAGCAGACTCACTTTCGGCTGAGTAAAGACGAAACGGTGAAGGAAAAGCTAAAACGGCTAAGTCAGAAGGATCACTCGACCGTTCTAAAAACGGCGAAGTAACACATACCAGATCAGATTTAGTATACGTTGAAGATTTAGAAGATCATGCATTAAATGCACAATCAATAGAGGATCAATCAAGGACGGATTTTCTGCTATACGTTTGAAGAAAGAATCCGATCACTGAAATCAAGGAGAATGCAATTAAGGGGAAATCAAGAATAAAATCAAGGATTATTCCCTCATTAATATAGCCAACGGACGGAATTTCAAAATCAAGGTTATTCAAGGCTATAAATAGAAGGCATTGACAGACAGGGAAGTGAGAGAACAAAAAACATAAAAATCAAGTGAAAACTCTGTCATTTTGAAAAGCCTTCTCTCTGAACTTGCAAGGAAACATCTAGTGATCAACTCAGATATCAAAGCTACAAAGTCATACTTGGGACTGAGTTTGATCAACCAAGTGTGTGAATCACATTCACATCAAACTGAAGCAACTGAATCAGAGGCAATCTGAGAATGAGTTGAATCTGTGATAGCTGTTGAAGGATTTTGATCTCAAAGAGCAGCAAGGAAGACTGAATCACTGAAGCTGTTGCGATCAAGGAGTGATAGTCTTGTAGATTGTGAAGCTTGGGAAGCCAAGGACAATCATACTATTGTATCTGTGAAAACAATAGTGAATTCCTCCGATCATCACAGGAGAAGAGTGGATTAAGGGATTACACCATCCTGAACCACTATAAGCCTTGTGTCAATTTAATTTCTGCAATTTACTTTACAGCATTTATTTAATTTGCCTACACCATAACTTAATTCAGAGATTGTCTAATCTGATTTGAAAACAACATAGTAAGAAGGGATTTATCCGCTGCCCAAAAGCTTTTAAATAAAAGAAATGTTTTTGAAACTCCAGTATAGTCATTCACCCCCTCCCCTTCTGACTATAGTTTCACCCTTCTCTGGGACCAACAATTGGTATCGGAGCAGTGTTCCTAGTATCAGAACCTGTTCAGATCTAATTTCTGGTAACAAGGAGATCACATATTTTCAAAGTAGTTTTCAAATCTGAGTTTTCTATACATTTACATTTATATCTTCATTTGCACTGATGGATTTCTCAAACTTCTTGTCAAAAGTACCTGTTTTTAATGTTAATAATTTTGATGAATATAAAATAAGAATGCTATCTCATCTTGCAGCAACTCATGAAGAGATGCTGGATGTAATTAATGATGGACCAATCACAATCACTACTGTGGTAGGCACAGGAGCAGATCAAGGAAAGGAAATTGACAAACCTAAAAAGGATTGGACCAAGGATGACAGGAGAAGAGCAAACCTGGACTTTGTTGCAAAAGACATGATCTTGAAGACCCTAGATAGCAACATGTTCATGAGAATCAAAGACTGCAAAACAACAAAGGAGATGTGGGACAAGCTATCATTGATAAATGAAGGATCTGAAGCAGTTAAAGAAAACAAATTATCTGTTGCAAAACGAAGTTTGAAAACTTCAAAATGAAGACGGCGAATCCATAGATCAAATGGACAACGGATTCTCAAGCATCATCAGTGAACTGCAACAGCTTGGACACACATATCCCCAAAAAGAAGTATGCTTGAAGATCTTGAGAGGACTACCCGAAAGATGGAAGATCATAACATCTGTAATCAGAGGAACAACAAATCTTGCAAGCACTGACACTCTGACACTGATGTCCCAATTAAAAGCTCATGAATTCGAATTGAACGGTGAAGATGGTGCTCCGGCAGAGACACAAAAACTCACTGCACTGGTTGCACCCCAGCAAAGTAACTTAAAGAACAGGTAGCTTTATTGGTTAAACGCTTTGACAGGTTTAGCAAAAAGAAGCCCTTCAAAGGAAATTCATCATCAAACAAGAAGTGAAGCTCAAACAGAGACATGAAGAAGAAGGATGATGAATACAGATGCTTCAACTGCAACAAGAAAGGTCACTTCAAGGCAGATTGCCCTGAAGAAAATGACAAAGATGATGAAAAGAAGAAATAAAAAGCATTTGAAAAGAGAAAAATCAAGAAGGCACTCAAGGCGAATCCAAGAAAGAGAAGAATGAAGAATCATCGATAATGATTCGGATGATAGTGATGAAGAAGACAAATCGAAAAGGAGAAAGCATGCATATGCCTCATGACCAAAGAATTGGATGAAGATGAAAGTGATAGTTCGGACAACGAAGAAACAAGCCTATGTCTAATGGCTAAATAATCGGATGAATCGAGGTATCATCTAGCTCTTACTCTTCATCTAATACATCCACATCGACACTTTGCACAATCTTCTACTCTTCCATTAGATACGAGACCTAGTCCGAAATCTCATGACTAAATTTGATGAAATTGAAAAGAATCATGAAATTCTGGAAAAGGAATGCAAGGATCTAAGAAAAGAAAATAAGAAATTAAAGAAAGAAGCTGGATAAAGCAAAAGTTTGAATTAACCGAAGAAGGAGACCTACTTAAATGATCAACAAAAAGCGAGATGATCATACATCTATCATTGACAGATCAGTTAAGAAAATCTCCTCACCAGTAAAAGTAACCACTGCACCACTAAAAGCACCAGCTTACAAACCCTCAAAAAGGTTTGGATCCAGATCTGGTCTTGGCTACAACAGTCAGGATGAAAGTAGGAATAATGGTCAACACAATTCTAAATTCGGGACCATTAATGGATCAAAATTTAGAAAGGGACGGACCATAGTTCCAACGGATCATCCCGTTCCGGTGAAGTCAAAACCTAGTGTAGTGAAACGACGGACTAAATCCTCATTCCAATCAATCATGAACAACGCCATCCGAAAAGTAAAGGCGGACTTTACCCTTCGAGAGGATGATTGGAATGTTGCACCTCCAAAATACAAGAGGAAACCATTCCACAAAATGCATCATGTGGTTAAGAAAAATCAATCTTTCTAGACACTTGAAGCGGAAAGGTTTCCTACTGCATATTGGAAAGTGAAGAAGAATATAAATGCACCAAAAGGTGGAGAAAAGTATCAGAATACCTTCAGCAAAAATATTAGAAGCTATTCTACCATGCCTTATACATATGAAGTTGATGACTTCAATTATCCAAAAAGAAGACCTTTTGGATACACACTTGGTATGGGAGGCATGATTGCTAACAGGTATGGACACAAACAGTGTTGGGTACCTAAACTTAATTAATCTGTTTTGTAGGATGTCTGGTACACAGACAGTGGATGTTCCAGACACATGACAGGAAACAAGAAATGGCTCACTGACTTCAAGGATTTTGATGGACCCAAAGTCACATTTGGAGGCAAAGAAAACCCTGGCAAGATTAAGGGGGAAGGCATAATACTCAAGAATAATTTAAAAATTCAAAATGTGGCATATGTCAAGGGACTAAATTTCAATCTGATGAGCATCAGTCAATTTTGTGACAAAGGCTACAATGTTCACTTTAACAAAGAAGGATGCAAAGTGATTCACAGCCAAACCAACACAGTGGTTCTTGCAGGTAGAAGACAAGACAACATGTATGTTGTGGACTGGAGAACAGCCAAGGCAGAAACATGTCTGCTGGTCAAAAACAAAAAATCTACAAGCTATCAAAGAACAAGTTAGTTGAAGGTTTTCCAGAGATCACTTTCAAGAAAGAAAGTCTATGTGATGCATGTCAGAAAGGAAAATAGATCAAAAGTTCATTCAAGTCAAAGCCTTATCAATCTACAACAAGAGTCCTACATCTGTTACACATGGACCTGTTTGGACCAGTCACACCAGTAAGTGTGAGTGGTAAGAAATACACCCTTGTAGTGGTGGATGACTTCTCAAAGTACACCTGGACCATTTTCATGAACAAGAAGAAAGAAACACTCAAAAAGCTGCCAGATTTACTGAGAAGACTCCAAAATGAGAATGAACTAAAGATCATAAAGATCATATCAGACAGAGGCACTGAATTTCTAAATGAAATCATCAGAACCTACTGTGAAGAAAATGGAGTACTACATCAACTATCTGCAGCAGGCACTCCACAACAAAATGGTGTAGCAGAAAGAAGAAACAGAACTCTCAAAGAAGCAGTTAGAACAATGATTGCTGAAGCACGCTTGCCAAAGAGATTTTGGGCTGAAGCAGCAAACACATCATGTCATACACTAAACAGATCAATCATCAACAAATATCATGGAAAGACTCCATATGAAATATGGAATGGAAGAAAACCCAATATCTCATATTTTCATATGTTTGGATCAAAATGTTTTGTCTTAAACAGGAACCAGCAGTATACCTTTGATGAGAAGGCTGATGAAGCAATCTTCATGGGATACTCAGACACCAGCAAAGCATTCAGAGTACTCAATAAAAGAACATTGGTGATTGAAGAATCAATACATGTGGTTTTTGATGAACCAAATACAAATGGTGAAGACCTTCAAGACCAAGAAGAGAAAGCAGCACAGAAGGAAATCTATACAAATGCAACCATACCAGCTACTATCCTGAATCATCACTTTGAAAATCAAGAGGAGCCACATATCAATACAACAGAAGAAGCACCTGAAGTTGAAGTTCATGCTCAGCATGAAGGCATGGAAGCACCAAGTGAAGAACAACTTCAACCAGATCTAAATTGGCTAAGAGACCATCCTAAAGAAAAAGTTATTGGAGATATTCACACAGGAGTTAGAACCAGAAGACAACTGGAGCACATGCTAACTTTCTTTCTATCACAAGTGGAACCCAAGACCATAGATGATGCAATCCAAAATGCAGATTGGATCATAGCAATGCAAGAAGAACTAAATGAATTTGAAAGAAATGAAGTCTGGGAACTTGTTGACAGACCAGATATGGCCAACATCATTGGTGCAAAATGGGTATTCGGGAACAAGATGGATGAGCAAGGAACTGTTGTCAGAAACAAAGCAAGGCTAGTTGCAAAAGGCTATTCTCAAGCAGAAGGAATAGATTATGATGAAACATTTGCACCAGTAGCAAGATTGGAAGCAATCAGACTCTTTCTAGGTTTTGCCGCATACAAAGACTTCAAAGTTTATCAAATGGATGTCAAGAGTGCATTCCTAAATGGACTTTTGGAAGAAGAATTTTATGTAGAACAACCTCCTGGATTTCAAATCAAAGGAAAAGAAGACAAAGTATACAAACTCAAGAAGGCCCTCTATGGCCTCAAACAGCGACTAGAGCCTGGTATGAAACACTATCACAATTTCGATCAAGAATGGATTCAACAAGGGAACTATTGACAAGACTCTATTCAAACTAGAGGAAGGAGCAAGCACATTGCCGGGTTCAAATCTATGTTGATGACATAATCTTTGGATCGAGAGGATGAAAAGCTTTGTGAAAAATTTGCAAACCCGATGAAGAGCAAATTTCGGATGAGCATGATGGGAGAATTAAACTATTTTCTTGGCCTTCAAGTAAAGCAAATGAAGGATGGCATTTTCATTAGTCAAGCCAAGTACACAAGAGATCGATACACAAGTATGGGATGGATACAAGTGGCACGACGACACACCAATGTGTGCCGAGTCATACTTGGAAAAGATGAAGCGAGGAAAGGATGTTGATCGAAAAAATGTATAGAGGAATCATTGGATCCTTATTATACTTAACTGCAAGTAGACCTGATATAGCATTTGCAGTAGGAGTGTGTGCAAGATTTCAAGCACAACCAAAAGAATCACATCTTCTAGCAGCCAAAAGGATAATCAAATACTTGAAAAACACTATAAATGTTGGAATTTGGTATCCAAATGATGGAGGATTTAAATTGATATCATATTCAGACTCTGACTATGCTAGATGCAAAATAGATAGAAAAAACACCTCTGGAACATGTCAAATGCTAGGAACCAGACTAGTCTCTTGGTTCAGCAAAAAGCAAAACTCCATATCTACATCAACAACTGAAGCAGAATATATAGCAGCAGGTAGCTGCTGTGCTCAAGTACTTTGGATAAGACAACAGCTAAGGGACTATGGAATGGAAGAGAAAACAATTCCAATCATGTGTGATAACACAAGTGCAATATCTATTACCGAAAATCCAAAAGATTGCATTCGAGAACAAAACACATTGATGTGAGACACAATTTTATCGTAGACCATGTTGAAAAGGGAGATGTCATCCTAAAATACATACCTACGAAGATCAACCGGCCGACATCTTCACTAAACCACTCGCTTATGAAAGATTTAGTATGTTAAGAACGAGTTAGGAATGATTGAAATTGACTAAGTATCAAGGAGCGGCCAACTCGAAGTAATCGGCTAAGTGACTTCATCAATCGGTACAACCTTTGCCGTTACGGGAGGTGTAGCGAGGCAAGGCAACGGTATCCAAAGTGAAGGTAACTTAACGATTGTTAGGAACAGTTAAATGGAGCAGCTCAATGAAGAACCCATTTGATCGGCTAAGTGACCAGCCAAGGCACTTCACCGAAATAAAGACTTGGATAAATTAAAAGTGTGAACAAAATCAATTCTGATTACACGTGGAGAATAAGGCAATTATGGGGGATTATTCTGTGAAAGATTACACACGTGGAGATCAATTTATGATCATGGAGGTAATTGTATAATTTTTCGAATTGAAAACTCCTCGATTCCCGGGCTCTATCATTACTTACCTCAAACCACTCCCTCATTACGCTTGAATATCGCAATTCACATACACAAAATCACGCCATGATGTCACAAAATCCTTCCATATTCAAACCACGTTCACACTACCCAAATCACACTATATAAACCACACTTAAAGATTTTCAGAAATCTTTACGCTCTCTTGCAAATTACAAACCCTATTCTTGTTTCTCTCTATTGCAAACTCAAGTTCATTTTCAAACCCCCTCTCCTCTTCAACAATGGCATCATCTTCCTCAATCACCCAAGCTGGGTATGAAAAATCGATTGCCACTGGTTCATTCTTCCAAGCAGAACACTACCTGAAACTGTGCGGAAATGACGAGCATGCCAAACGGTTGGCAGCAGGCTGTGAAAATATAAATTTATCAACCTTTCTCAATCCTCCAATAACCAAGGTGTGCTATGAAAATCTCATATCCTTCTTGAAATCTGCACAATACGTATCTGGGCTCCTTGTTGAAGAAGGTGACAAGTGGGAAGCGGACAAGATCGTTGCATCTGTCAACGGCAAAGAAGTGGTGATCACAGAAAAGGTAATTCGAAAACATCTCAAACTTTCAAATAAAGGTCAAGCAAAAGTAACATTGGTATCACAAAACTTGGATGATTTCTGGGCAACTATCGCCAAAACGGCAAACCTAGGATCTACAAAAGTCAACTGTCTGAGATCTGCATTGAAGAAACCATTCAATGAATTTAGTGCCCTAATTGGCAAAAACATTGAAGGAAAGTTGGGCGCAAATAATGCCATGACAGAAACTAGAATGCGGCTAATGGGAATCATTTACAACAATCTACAATTCAATTGGGCAAAATACTTCTTCCTACGAATCAAAGAGCAAATCCAAGGGGAAGTAAAAGCGGAAAAGAAGGGGATAAAAGAGGGAAAGACAAAGAAAGGCCAATTCTGGGTGAAAAAGTCATATGGGATTCAGTGACACTATCTAATGCAATGTCTTAGAGTCCCTACTGTTCAACTCCACAAACTGCATGAATCCAAAGTCATGTTTACCTTTATTAAACAACAAAAGAAGACAGGAGACGGAAAAAGGAAGAAATCCACACAAATCACTACCAGTCAAAGAAAGAAGCAAAAGGTTCAGCGAAATCTGGACAAGACAGACTTTGGAAAATTAATTGATGAAGATATAGAGGAAGAGGATTCTGAAACTGAGGAGGAGCAACAGGAAGAAGAGAATGACAGTGAGGATGAGCAACATACTAGTAGGGAAGATACTGGAGATGATGAGGCATCTTCAGAAGAAGCTGTACAATTGTCTGCAAACGATATAGATGATCGAATTACAGATTATCTTGAGTGGAAGGAGGGGGATTCCAGAAAACAACTTCAAGACTCAGACCGCATGCTTGCTGAAGAAGCATGGCTATTTAATTTTCTGGGAATCACAACTCTGGTAGGTGTACTTGATGAATCGCCTCTATGGGACTTGGTTGATGCAGCCAAGACAAAACTGCCCTAGGCCTCTGGGAGACAGAGTGATGACTCAGATGATGATCATGATGATGATGATGATCATGATGATGATCATGATGATAATGATGACAATGATGGTGATTTTGGTAAAGACAGAGAAGAGGATGCTCCTGCACCAGATGCAATTGATGATACAACTATTCTCCGTGCATTCTTGAAACCACAAGCATCCAAGAAGTCCTCAACTCCGGCAAAGACAGCCACTCAACCACTGACTGTAAATGTTCCAGGACAACACACACATTGTGGACAACGGTTCACCGTTCTTGCCACACCGAGTCAAAGCAACCCCCGGCACAGAGATAGGGGGAACTGTAGCTCAAGCAACTCCAGCATACACATCTACCCAAATTCTTGATGATTTGGAAATTGGAGCAGATGTCACTCAACATCAAGACAAGGGACATCAAACAGATCCAGAACCAGCTGACAGAAGGCACAAACTCTCTCAGCTGGCCACTGTCATTACCAATGAAACTTTTGAGAAAGCGACGGACCCTGTCGTGAAGAATTGGAGCAGCAAGCCATGTATCTCAGATCCATGACTTCAGCATTTAATGACAAAAGCTCCTCCATTGAACACAAGTTTCAGGCCATTGCAGTGTACATTGATGCACAAAACATTGTGGTTCAACAACGGGGAAATCGATGAAGCGACTTAATATCAATATCACCAACAATCTTGCAGGGCTCAGACAGCATATTTCCCAAGAAAATGAATCAATGGCAGTGACCATTGGCACTAAACTTCATAGTGTGAATGAGAAACGGAATGATCATCACCACAGATTCACAACTATTGAATCAAAGCTTGACTCTCTGATCGGCACGGCAGAGGCCACAAATAGCATCTTACTCCAGTAAATGGATGATGCTGCCAAAAAGGGGGAAAATCGGGATAAGCCTGAACCTGAAGGATCAACAATCAGACCTGAACCTAAAGGATCAACAATCAGACCCCAAAATTTTACTGAAGAACAACTGAGAGCAAGAGACAGAGAAATAAGGATCAGAAATGAAGCAGAAGAACAGCAAAGAAGAGTCAGAGAAGAAAGAGAAAAGGTCCTAAAGGAACCCTGCATTGGATTTCCTCATCCTATGCAAAGAAGAGATGATGATAGAGACAGATCCGGCAGACAGACAAGGCCTGGATCTAGTCAGCAAAGAGGATCAGCTAGTCAACACAAACTCAGCACCAGAGGAAACACCAGCAGAGGCGGCATCAGCTCCAGATATACTGGGGAACACAGAACTTACACTGGTCACCAAAGCAAAGCAGAATATGATGCAGATGTACTGGACCATGTAAGAGAATTTTTCAGAGTACATGAAGGACTTTATCCTCACTCCTCACAAGATGAAGCTTGGGCTGATTGGCTAAGCTATCAGGATGAAAGGATGAGAACTGATATGGCCAAACTCTACAATGAAATCAAAAGAGAGTTTAGACTTCTCAAAAAAACCAACAACAAACCAAGCTCAGCCATACCACTATCTGCAAAAGGACCAGAAGACTTGCCAGCTGAACAACAAGATGAATTCACATATATGGCAAAATTCTTCAATCCTATGGGAAGAATGGAGAAACAGGAGCAGTGGAGTCTCTACAAAAGCCTCAAGTTTGCAGATTCACATATTGCTGAGGCTAGGGAAAGACTTGAAAAAATATTTTGGAGAACCTAAGGCAAATGAGACCATGCCTGATTTCAACAGACTTTTTGCCAAAAGAGTTTTTCAGGGTGTATCTGAATACACAGCTTTGGCTTACTGGAAGTGGAAGTTTCCAGAAATTGATTTGGAAAGACATTGAAGAGGTTCAGACTACAAAGTTCAAGAGGTACAAGGCTGACTTAAGCAAAATGTAGTTTGTAACATTTGAATAAAGTTTTAGAACTTATTGCCCTATGATGGATGAATAAAATTGCTGAATTTGTGTTCTGTTGGTTATTATGAAAACTTTGATTACTTATGTTTAGGCTTATGAGGGTTTTGGCATCATCAAAAAGGGGGAAATTGTTAGGAACATTTTATTATGTTTTGATGATGGCCATACCAGCTGTTATAGCAAGTCTGAAATAAGTTAGAACTCTCTGTATAAGTCTTTACTTAGAGTCTGACATTTGTATAAGTTGAGTCAGACAAGTATTGTAATAGTGGTAGGACGGCACAGCAAAAACAGATATTCGGCAGAGTGGCCAAGCACCAACAGAGAAGCAATGCAGACATTAAAGGTCTGACTTGTAACCAAGGAAGTCTGTGATGACCTTGGACAAGTCTAAGTTATACTACAACCGATGGACATTAATATTCAATTATGGTGTACACTGATCTCACCCCAATCAAAGATCAGTGAAGTACAAAGATTCTTCTCAAACAGAAACAAAGAAGAAAACAGTGAATCGGCAAAGCAGACTCACTTTCGGCCGAGTAAAGACGAAACGGTGAAGGAAAAGCTAAAACGGCTAAGTCAAAAGGATCACTCGACCGTTCTAAAAACGGCGAAGTAACACTTACCAGATCATATTTAGTATACGTTGAAGATTCAGAAGATCATGCATTAAATGCACAATCAATAGAGGATCAATCAAGGACGGATTTTATGCTATACGTTTGAAGAAAGAATCCGATCACTGAAATCAAGGAGAATGCAATTAAGGGGGAATCAAGAATAAAATCAAAGATTATTCCCTCATTAATATAGCCAATGGACGGAATTTCAAAATTAAGGTTATTCAAGGCTATAAATAGAAGGCATTGACAGACAGAGAAGTGAGAGAACAAAAAACATAAAAATCAAGTGAAAACTCTGTCAATTTGAAAAGCCTTCTCTCTGAACTTACAAGGAAACATCTAGTGATCAACTCAGATATCAGAGTTACAAAGTCATACTTGGGACTGAGTTTGATCAACCAAGTGTGTGAATCACATTCACATCAAACTGAAGCAACCGAATCGGAGGCAATCGAGAAGGAGTTGAATATGTGATAGGTTGTTGAAGGATTTTGATCTCAAGGAGCGACAAGGAAAGACCGAATCACCGAAGTTGTTGCGATCAAGGAGTGATAGTCTTGTAGATTGTGAAGCTTGGGAAGCCAAGGACAATCATACTATTGTATCTGTGAAAACAATAGTGAATTCCTCCGATCATCACAGGAGAAGAGTGGATTAAGGGATTACACCACCCTGAACCACTATAAGCCTTGTGTCAATTTAATTTCTGCAATTTACTTTACAGCATTTATTTAATTTGCCTACACCATAACTTAATTCTGAGATTGTCTAATCTGATTTGAAAACAACATAGTAAGAAGGGATTTATCCGCTGCCCAAAAGCTTTTAAATAAAAGAAAAGTTTTTGAAACTCCACTATAGTCATTCACACCCCCCCTCTGACTATAGTTTCACCCTTCTCTGGGACCAACAGTAGTTTCCAATAATAGTTTTAGCTCCCAGAAATTCATTGCATAAGTCAATCAAAACCGAGCCTAAAGTGGACTGTTTGCCACTTATACTTAGACCCGGTTTGAGCTAAATAACCATTAAAGTTCCAACAATCCCCAACATGAATGAAATTTAATGCATATGCTATGCAGACTCTGTAGAGATAACAAAACGGAGTTTTATTGCATCGGGCGAGGTGGTTTGCTGCCTTGAACCTTCCCTAGTAGAATATCATCGGACATACTCGGCTAAGCAGTGAACTAGGTCATGAACTGCTCAGACTTTGGAGCATGCCTAGACAATGATACCCACACAATAGACCCCCTGGCCTTCTCAAAGTTCTCATGGTTGTGTCCATTTTTGTCTTCTAACACCTTGATTTCAGAATGTGTGTTACAGAATTCAGCCCACAGATTCTCATAGAAGCGGCCCCACTTCCACTCACATAGGTGACCTCTCACAATGCTTGAGCTTGGTTCGGTTTGGATCGGATCAGATGTTACTATAAATTTGTTGGCAAAAGTTCTTTATGAAATTAACCAAAAGTTATTTTTGGAATGTGATTGTGTCATTCGACCAATCATGATTCATTAAGTCATCCAACCAATCAGAATTAAAGGATGGGTCGGCCTCAAAGGTTTACACGCCTCAATGACTTTTCTTGGGGGAAAAGTCGGCCGACTGTGTCAAGCGGCCAATAAGAATTGAGTATGCGGCCAATATGAATTAAGTATTGACACCTCCTCTCCACTATATAAAGGATCCATATGAATGTGAATTAGATAATCAAATTTTCTATCATTTCTTTCCACCACAAAGAGTATGTTTTCTCTTGTCTTTTCCACCAAAAAGAGTCTATCATATAGATCTAGTTATTGAGTCGAAGAGAAGTCGGAGTACTTAGTAACTTCACCGGAGCTCAGATTTTTTATGTGCCTCTAAATCCCAGACGTAAAGCCATTTTATATTGGGAGACAGTTGCTACTACAATGGGCACCATACCGGAGCAGTTTGTCTTAAGGAAAGAGTAACTACTCGCCTCGGTTTGTCATTTATTTATGCATCACACTTTACTTTTTCCTTTGTTTTTGTCAGATCTGTACTAGCCGATAGTCGTCATCACGGATCAGCCCCTTTGGTAGATACTACACTACAAGAAAAAGAGGTTTTAATGACAGGAATTCCCGTCATTATATGTTGTTTTCTCGTCATTAAAGACTTTTAATGACTGGAAATCCCCCTCATAGTTGCCCTTCTAGTTAAAGCATTCAATGACAAGAACCTGCCTCGTCATTAAAGATATCAAGGTTTTAATGACGAGATTAGACTATCATTAATAATATTTCTAGTGACGAGTAATTTCCTCATTATTATACTATTTCCCTCTCATTAGAACTAAAGTTGAATATTAGTTTCTACCCGTTAATGACGGAGATTACCGTCATTAATAAGTGAAAACGCGCTCATTAATTACAATGAAAGAATCAGTCATTACGAAGAAATATTACTATATCAAAACCATTAAATACACCACACTACATAAAGTTGCAACAACATCCTCCACTACGTACACTCCATGTTCCGGGAACACTACCTCCTCCACTAAGTACACTCCAAGTTCCATAAAAAAGCTTAAAATGGAAAAGGAAGTACCAATGTAGAAATACAAGTCCTCTATGAAAAAAATCAATGTGGGAAATAGCATATAATGATACAGGAAGTTAAAACTACTAGTATGTAGTTGTGGTGATGGGTGAATGACAATGCATACCCATGAAATACTACTTAGCTACATTTGTGGTTGCACTTGAACTTCCAGCAACACCCTTATTCCAAAAGATTTCAAAAGCTTCCTTCAGCGCCTAAAAGAAAAGAAGAAAGAGTGAAAACCGGTGCTAGATTCCAAAAAACTGTGACATAGAGGAAGAGGGTGAAAATGCATAATCCAAATTGCTATGGGACAAACCTTGTGGAAAAGTGAATGGTTGATAAAGCAATCATTTACATAGGCAAGGAACTTGTCGTGCAATTCAATCACCTTCCTTACAAAAACCTCGCAAGCCTCCAATGTCAATCGATTGAACACAAGAACTAAAAAAATGCCCACATAAAAGAAAAATCCTCTTACCTGCTCCTGCAACACAACCACATCTGTCTTTTCTGCCTGCAAAAGAACAGTACCAATAAGGAAATAGATGAGAAATTCACAACCCAAATACTCAACACTTGAGGGCAAGCCACCTTTATATTCAGAAAAATAGTTAGAAAAACCAACTGTCCTACTACATTTCAACTTCCAAATTGAATACTAACAGTAATATAAATAAAAATTAAAAAACAGGGACTTTGAGCAGAATTTTGAGATTGTTCCACTTTGAACAAATGACAGAAACATGTACATAAGAGTTCAGGCTTTTCAAAAACTCAAATCTGATATCGGGAAAGTGAGGAATTAATGATCACTTGGCAAAATGAATATGGATGTCCATTAGGATGTGATTGAACAACGGTTTACCTTGTCGTCTCTGAGTAATGCATGACAGCCATGAGAAACATTG
Organism: Gentiana straminea; assembly: GCA_036785695.1. NCBI lineage: Eukaryota > Viridiplantae > Streptophyta > Magnoliopsida > Gentianales > Gentianaceae > Gentiana > Gentiana straminea. The sequence goes on along the minus strand of JAVUPR010000224.1, from coordinate 1,752,866 downwards.
TTATTCATACTCCAATGTAAAGGAATTATGGATCTAGAGCAGCATCATATAATACACAAAGGTAAAGATGGTATCCAAAGTATTTATCACAACATTTGTATATACCCATATACAACATAAAGTAAAGTGTTTAAATAGAACAAGCACAAAATGAAGCCTTAACATTCATAATTGATGGAGCCTTAACATAATTGTTATACCTATCTAGCTACAGAAACAATTCTTATAGTAATATAAACTACATATGCACAAAGCTTTCTTGCACCAAGATGCCCTCTTTGAAGTATAGTATTTCATATGTTCAACAGTTTTTATCTAGAAACATAATATAAACCGAATCGTTAAGTAAAAGTAAAAAACTAGAGCAACATGACTTGACTAAAGAATGATCTAAGAGTCTACATACATTCTACAAAGATCATTTGTATGACCTTATCACTACTAAATAAACTCTCACTAATGTCTGTATAGGTTCCGTTCTCTCACCGAATCTGGAAGCTTGAGCCTAAAGAATGAGTAACATACCTTTGTTAAAGGAATATGTACGAAACAAAGACTAAATGGGCTTATTAAAGTATACTTACCAATCAAATGTAGACTACAACAACCCAAAATAAAAAATGAAACTAATTTTGATCATAAACAACCCAAGAAATCTTCATTTTACAATCCACATTTCACTAAGAAACACAATAGAAAAAGAAGCAGGTAGCCACTTTGTCTATTTTATTATGTTTTTCTAAAGCTAATGAAATTTTGTAAAAAATCAAAACACTACCAAGGTGCTAGAGAATGAAACCGTACAAGACAAGAACAAGCAACAAAACAAAGTCAAACAGAGCTTACCCAAAATGAAATATTGGGAAGAGGTACTGCAAAGACACACAAACCAATGAAATCCGTGATAAATACGAACAAAACATATCTGCCAATCAAATGAGGAATATTTCAGAAGCACAATCCAGGAATAAACAGTTAGATTGTGCATCTTTGTTTAATTAGCAGAGAAAAGATTTTTATTTCAGTTTGAGCTAAAGCTAATGCAAAGAGTCATTAGTACTAATATGTGTACTAACTATACACATATGTCCACCTCGAATTCACTAGATTCATGGAATATGGACGTTTGGTACGATAAGCAAGGAGTTCAAAGGGCGACCAAAGTAAAATCTAAGACAGCCCTGCAACATTCCATCTTCCTTGGACTTGTCTATTTCCTTCTAATAATTCAGACCCTGAATTTTCCTTGATTTTTGCTACTTGCCACTGCAGTCATTTATAAGGTCGATTGACTACAAACGATTACAAGACACGCACACTGTAAAATATAACTGGGGCGCATGAACAAACAAGAAAACCGAGATGAAACCTTAAGTATTACCAGAACAAAATCTCCTTCAACACAAATACTCCGAAAAGTTTCGTTGGTAGCTCCAAGTTTGTTTCGAGAGTCACCGGGCTGTTAAGAAAAGACAAAACATTTGTTAACAGACAAAACCAATATAATAATAATAACAACAACATTAATATTAATCATGAAGGATCTGTTTTTAAGAGTAGTTTCATCAGTAGAAGTATTAGTTTTTCTAGGCCGGCCTAATTATCTAACATATATAGCTGCAAACTATCATGCTCCATCAATACTAGTACAATCCAATACTGGGATGTCTTCATGAACTATTTTTTGACATTTTGCACATAAAAAATCTAAACTTTTGAAAGAAACAACAACAAAAATAATAATAATAATCCTATAACCTTAGAAGACAAAGACTTGGAAATTAAGGATAAATTAACGGAAGTGCAGCCCTGGAAAATAAAAAACTAACCATTAGCCTGCCTCTTATGAGTTGTAACTTTTTTAGCCATGCCAATTTTGTCAAAGTCAATGATGTCTGATAAGCTTCCCATGAATATGTTTGGACAGCTCACTAGGTGCAATGTTCCAAAGGTGGAATCTTTTAATCATTTTCTGAAATTACCAACTGTAATCATCAAGGAATAATTAGTGTCAATTAATCCACTTTAAGTCATCCTACTGCAAAGGTATGGATCACTATTGTTGCCAAATAACTTGTCCAAATGATTAAACTCAAAGCTGGAAGAAAGAAAAAAAAAATTGCAAGATCACCCTCCGATTCATAATTCCTCAACTACATCAACAGCTTTATGTCTGACAAATTGAGATTTGTGCTGCCAGACCATGATTACTACACCCTCAGACCTCAATTCTGGGGTGGACAACAACTACTTAAAACCATATTCAAAAGAAGACAAAGCAAACTCAATCAGGAAAACCAACCGTGAAGGGATTTGACTTCCAAGCACAACAATCGAATCTCAATTTATTTCACCTTCCACATATCCACCCAAAAGAGGAAACTTGAACTTCATCAAAAACGGCATCGACCTAGTGAGATTGGAATGAATTACAGCCTCATTTCTTTTAATTGACAGAAACCAATAAACAGACTTCCTAATAGCTTCCTAAAGCAAGGATAAATTATTATTCTATGAGATGCAAGAGGAAACGAACATAATACATACCACCGGAAGGAGTAAATCGCTGAAAATCCCACCAGCCAACAGCTAAATTCCATAAAGACGAAGCAAAAATAGAGTAGAAAAGCAGATAAGGGGTCTCTTCATCATCCAGTCTACAAAACCGATGAGAGCGGCGGCGAGGTACTATTTGGAGGTAGATAAACGCAGAAGGGGGGTTAGGGTTCTTTGAATCCAAAATGACGGAAGTTTTATCATTCTTCTAAATAAGGACGAAGAAAAAAACTTCAAAAATATTTTTTTTTAGAATGTAAAAAATGTTTGAGAAATGATGACGGTTTACTTTATTAATGTTTCATAATGACAGGATTTGTCATGTTTAATGACCGGTTTTAAAAATTGGTCATTAAGAATTGTTTTTTAAATTGTAAAATAATGTCCTCTCATTATAAGTACTAATTAGTGACGAAATTTATCTCCCATCATTAAATTCCCCTCATTAAAACCATGTTTTCTTGTAGTGTTAGCCCGGCCCGAAACGTCAGGCCGATTAACAAAAAGGGTGGTTGAGTTAGCGGAGTATGAATTGGACTTCCGCCCGCGAACCATAGTTATAGCTCAAGTACTAGCAGATTTCTTGGAAGAAGGAACATCTATAATCATCGACCAAACTCCACTGAGCAGTGAAGCTAGGCCCTGGACGTTTTACGTCGACGGAGCCTTGTTGGTCCTAGAGAAGGGTAAAACTATAGTCAGAGGGGGGGTGAATGACAATAGTGGAGTTTCAATAACTTTTCTTATGTTTAAAAGCTTTTGGTCAACGGATAAATCCCTTCTTTAAATGTTGGTTCAAAGTAGATTATGCACAGATATAGTATGCAATGAAATAAAGTGTTGTAAAGTAAATTGTTGAAAGTAAATAGACACAAAGGTTTATAGTGGTTCAGGGTGGTGTAATCCCTTAATCCACTATTCTCCTATGATGATTGGAGGAATTCACTATAATTTCACAGATACAATAGTTAGATTGTCCTTGGCTACACAAGCTTCAGAATCTTCCAAACTATCACTCAATGGCTACAAAAGCTTCAATGACTCAGTCTCTATCACTGCTCCTTGAGAACAAATCTTTCAACAACTATCACAAAGATTGCAACTCCTTCTCAGATTCCTCTGATTCAATTGCTTCAATTGATGAGAATTGGATTCACAGACTTCTGATCAATCTTAGTGCTTGATGTGGAATTTAAGCTCTGTATTCTGAGTTGATCACTAGATGTTTCCTTTAAATACAGATAGAAGGCTTTTCAAATTGACAGAGTTTCTACTTCTTTGTTAGCAGATTCAATCGTTCATCTATATCCTTTCTTGTCTATCAATGCCTTCTATTTATAGCCTTAATAATAAAGTATAAAATCTGAACAAGTAAAGTTCACTTGGCCGTTCCCTGAACGGTTAAGTAATTCTCCTGACTTGGTTGTTTGGTTCTTTCTTCATTGTTATCACTCAGCCGATAGTCAGTTCACTCTGCCGGTTCACTGCATTCTTATTTTCTTTGATCTTTCAGGTACTTCTTGTACTTCACTGATCTTTGATTTGGGTGAGATCAGTGTACACCATATTTCACAATGTATTTCATCATTGGAACTATAACATAGACTTATCCAAGGTCATCACAGACTTTCTTGGTTATAAGTCAGACCATAATGTCTCCATGCTTCTCTACTGGTACTTGGCTGGCTTCACTCTGCCGGATCTCTGTTTTACTTCGCCATCCTACCAACTTGTACAATACTTGTCTAACTCAACTTATACAACATGTCAGAATCTAATTAAAGACTTATACAAAGAATTCTAACTTATTTCATGCTTCCTATAACAGCTAGTATGGCCATCATCAAAACATAATAAAATGTTCCTAACAATTTCCCCTTTTTTGATGATGCCAAAACTCTCATAAGCCTGAACATAAGTGCTCAAAATTTTTCATAATGATCAATAGAATAAAACTCAAAAAAAAATTTATTTATCCACTCAAGGGCAATAAGATATTGCATCTTTTTCAAAACAAATGAAAGGCATAGAATTAATTTCAAGATTTATTAGAGGGCTACTTCTTCTTTTCTTCAAACCTGATGCCCTTGCCTTTGATTCCCTTGTCCTTGTCTGTTGGGCTTTCCTGCTTTCCACTATTTCCACTTGAGCTTCTAGGCTTGATACTTCCTTCCCCCGTTTTGGCATCACCAAACCTTTCCTCAAGAACCTTGTTGGCCGCCTCAGAATCTGGGAGAGGACCAAACCTTTCCTCCAGGATTTTGTTTGTTGCTCCAGTGACATTCAGTAAAGTGTTGAGTTTCTGGCCAGAATAGTCCATAATCTCATCCAAATGGTGAATTTTCTGTGTGTGACCATTCAATGTATCCACCAATGGTTTGAGATTTCCATCAAACTTGTCAGCTAGAAACTCGAGATTGGTTTGGACATGATAGGGGATGAGATGCTGTAGATCGCAAAGTAAGTTGCCTTGTCTCTCCATCACCTCATCTTGAATCTTAATGTGACTGATGAGGTCATAAATTTGTGATTTAAGGAGGTTGCATCACTCCTTAAGGCAGTTTTCAGATTTTTCCTGCTTTGGTACTGCCTCTCTATGTCCACAGTGAGGGGTTGAATATCCAGATTGAACATTCTATCTGGATCATCTTTTGCTGGTGCTAATGTATCGGCCTCATCTTCTTCATCTTATGTTTGGGAAAATGCATCACCCTTCTCTTCTTCCTTTTTCTTTTCCTTTGTCTGTTCTTTTTCTTCTTCAGCAATCTCATTATCAGAGAGAGATTGGTGAAGTTTACTTGCAGTCCCTTGTCCTTGTGAGGACTGTTCTGCTTCTCCATCTGCTGGATCTACAAATCCTTCTGTTGGTGTACCCCCTTGATCAATACTGGGGGTGTTGACAAGTTCAGCAGAGTGAGTTTGATCAGCTGGCTGACTCGGCTGTTTGTCAACTTTGCTGATGCTTCTTAGAATCACCTCTTGGATTGTTAGGTCATCATCAGAAAGACCCAACTGTTCATGATAATCTTCAAGGTGATTGTCTTCCTGTTCCTCTTGACTTTCAGTATCATCTTCCTCACCTTTAATTTCTTCGTCATCAGATGATGTAAGACGGTATCCTTCTTCACCTTCTTCCAGATTGGTGACTTCTTCTTGTTTCTCTTCCTCTGTTGATGCATCATCATTGATTACAAAAGGGGCATACTCCCTTGTCGTTCTTGTGCCTTCTGAGATTTGGTTCTCCTCCCAACTCTTGATCTGCTGCTTTTAGGCTCTTTTCTCTTGGTTCCACTTACAGGTTGTGGTTTCTGAAGTGAACATCACCTTGGCCCTGTGCAATGGATGCTCATACATGGGTTTCACTTTCATCTGGTTAAATAGATGTTGAAGGGGAATCCCATATGACTTTCCTTCCCAGAAATCACCTTTCTTTTGCAACTTCTTGCTGGGTGCTATAATTTCCAGATTACGTTCTTTTGAATTTGATGCTTCAGTCTGTTGAAGATAAACTCTGACTAGTTGAATGAAGTGCCTTGATAGATAATGGCCATGAATTTGACCCTAAGCTCGGTCATATTGTCCATAGATCCCTTCTTTCCTTTAAGATTTCTTGTGATTACGGGAGCAAATCAGCAAATGGGCGTCTGAGTACTAATCTAGGGAAGTTGTACCTCTTGCTTTGCCTGCTTGGGTTCTTGGCAATTTCGGTCCAGAATGCATTAATATCGATCTGCATCTTCTTCACATCAACCGGACCAGTGTTGGATAGATTTTAGAATCTGTTGAGGAGGCCCGGAGTGATAACCACTTCTTCGTCAAACATTTTGCTCACAATGCAGTCTGGGTCGCTTTTCTTTTTGCTGGGCACAAATTTTGCATTTTTCCAAAATGCAATTAGGGTTTCAGAGCATATCCCCTTGACTGGGGGGTTGAGAAAAGTCATCAGCCCCAGATTTGTGCAACCATCCACTAACCTTTGAGCTTGTGCATCCTTATCACAGAATGGGAGATAGCAGGTCTGAAAAATGATCCGGTGATGATCGATTTCTTATAGTACTTTTCTTTTGCTGAGAGTGCAGAAGATGATGCCATAGTTTGAGGTATTTGAGATTTAAAAAAGAATGCTTCGATTTTTCAGAGATAATAGGGTTTATGGTTTGCAAAAGAGCGTAAAGATTTCTGAAAAATCTCTAAGTGTGGGTTATATAGGATGGTTTTGAGTAGTGTGAACATAGTTGAATATGGAAGGATTTTGTGACCTAATGGCGTGATTTTATGTATATCACGGTATTTGAGTGTAGTGGGGGAGTGGATTGAGCTAAGTAATGATAAATCCTAGGAATCGAGGCGTTTGTAATTCAAAAATAATATAGTTACCTCAATGATTATAAATTGATCTCCACGCGTGTAATCTTCCACTGAATAATCCTCCATAACTCCCCTTGATTTTCCACATGTATAAATCTGATTTAGTTCACACTTTGGTTTACTGTTGACTCCAATATATATTTCGGTGGAGTGACTTGGCTGGTCACTTGGCCGGTGTAGTGACTTCTTGCCTGAGCTGCTGTATATAAAACTATTCCAAACAATCAGGTAAGTGAACTCCGTTGATTACCAGTGCTTTACTAGTTCAGTCAGCTGGCGGAGTCCCTCAGCTGATTACTCCAGTTAGCTGCTTCTTATGACTTAATCTATTTCTATCATTCCCAACTCAGTTCTCAACTTGCTGAATCTGTCATGGCTGAGTGGTTTTATGAAAATGTTAGCCAATTGATCTTCAGTTGGTATATATCTTAGAATAACATCTCATTTTTCAACATGATCTCTGATAAAATGATGTCTCACATCAATATGTTTTGATCTTGAGTGTAGTACTGGATTTTCCATGATAGATATTGCACTTGTGTTATCACACATGATTCAAATTGTCTTCTCCTCCATTCCATAGTCCCTTAGCTATTGTCTGATCCATAGCACTTGGGCACAACAACTGCCTGCTGGTATATATTCTGCTTCAGCTGTTGATGTAGATATTGAAATTTTCTTTTTGCTGAACCATGATACTAGTCTGCTGCCAAGCATTTGACAGGTTCCAGGTGTGCTTTTTCTATCTATCTTGCATCCAGCATAGTCAGAGTCTGAATATGATATCAGTTTAAAACCTTCATCCCTTGGATACCAAAGTCCAACATTGATGGTGTTCTTCAGATATTTGATTATTCTTTTAGCTGCTAGTAGGTGAGATTCCTTTGGTTGAGCTTGGAATCTTGCACATACTCCTACTGAAAATGCTATATCATGTCTACTTGCAGTTAAGTAAAGTAGAGACCCAATGATTCCTCTATAAAGCTTCTGATCAACATCCCTCCACTTTCATCTTTTCCAAGAACAACTCTTGCACAAATTGGTGTATATGATGTGCCACTTGTGTCCATACCATATTTGTGTATCATGCCTTTTGTGTACTTGGCTTGATTAACAAAGATTCCATCTTTCATTTGCTTTACTTGTAGACCAAGAACGTAATTTAATTCTCCCATCATGCTCTTCTGAAATTTGCTCTTCATCAAGTTTGCAAATGTTTTACATAGCTTCTCATTTTCTGATCCAAAGATAATGTCATCAAGATAGATTTGGACTGACAAGGTGCTTGTTCCTTCCTCTAGCTTGAGGAGAGTCTTATCAATAGTTCTTTTGTTGAATCCATTGTTGATCAAAAATTGTGATAGTGTCTCATACCAGGCTTGGGTACCTGTTTGAGTCCATAAAGTGCCTTTTTGAGCTTGTACACTTTATCTTATTTCCCTTTGAGTTGAAAACCATGAGGTTGTTCCACATATACCTCTTCTTCCAAAAGTCCATTCAGGATTGCAATCTTGACATCCATTTGGTAAACTTTGAAGTCTTTGTGGGCTGTAAAATCTAGAAAGAGTCTGATTGCTTCCAATCTTGCTACTGGTGCAAAGGTTTCATCATAATCCATTCTTTCTTCTTGAGAGTAGCCTTTTACAACTAGCCTTGCTTTGTTTCTGAAAACTTTCCCTTGTTCATCAATCTTGTTTCTGAACACCCATTTTGTTCCAATGATGTTAGCCATGTCTAGTCTGTTAACAAATTCCCGGACCTCGTTTCTCTCAAATTAATTTAGCTCTTCTTGCATAGCTATAATCCAATCCGCATCTTGAATTGCATCATCTATAGTTTTGGGTTCCACATGTGATTGAAAACAAGTTACAATATTCTCTAGTTGTCTTCTGGTTCTGACTTCTGTGTGAATGTCTCCAATGACTTGTTCTTCAGGATGGTCTCTTATCCAGTTTAGGTTAGGTTGAAGTTGCACTTGAGTTGGTTCTTCCACAATTTCAGCTTGTGTATCAACTTCATGTTCTTGTGTTGCTGCCTCTTGTGTTGTGTTGACTGGTGCCTCATCTTGATTGCCAAAGGTGTGATTTAGAATAGTAGCTGGCACTGTTGTATTCATATAGACTTGTCTGTGTGCAGTTTCTTCTTCAAGTTCTTGTAGGCTTTCACCATTTGTGTTTGGTTCATCAAAGACTACATGAATTGATTCTTCAATCACCAAAGTTTTTTTGTTGAGTACTCTGAAGGCTTTTCTTGTGTCTGAGTATCCCATAAAGATTGCTTCATCAGCTTTTTCATCAAAAGTATGTAGTTGATTCCTGTTCAAAAGAAAACATTTAGATCCAAACATATGTAAATGTGAGATGTTAGGTTTACTTCCATTCCGTATTTCATATGGAGTTTTTCCATGATGCTTGTTGATAATTGATCTGTTGTGAGTATACCATGTTGTATTTGCTGCTTCAGCCCAAAATCTCTTTGGTAAGTATGCTTCTGCAATCATTGTTCTAACTGCTTCTTTGAGTGCCCTGTTGCTTCTTTCTGCTACACCATTTTGTTGTGGAGTCCTTGCTGCTGATAGTTGATGTAGTACTCAATTTTCTTCACAGTAGGTTCGGATAATTTCATTTAGAAACTATGTGACTCTATCTGATATGATCTTGATGATCTCAGTTCTTTTCATTTTGAATTCTTCTTAGCAAATTAGGCAGCTTTTTGAGTGTCTCTCTTTTCTTGTTCATAAATATGGTCTAGGTGAATTTTGAAAAGTCATCCACCACTACTATATTGTACTTATTTCCACTTACAGTTACTGATGTGATTGGTCCAAAAAGATCCATATGCAACAGATGTAAAATTCTTGTTGTTGATTGATAGGGCTTTGACTTGAAAGAGATTTTGATTTGCTTCCCTTTTTGACATGCATCATAGAAACTTTCCTTCTTGAATGTGATCTCTGGTAGGCCTTCAACTAACTTGTTCTTTGAAAGTGTATTGATGGTTTTGAAGTTGAGATGATTCAATCTTCTACGCCAGATCCAGCTTGTAGATTGTTTATTTTTGACAAGCAAACATGTTTTTGCTTTTGTTGTCTTCCAATCTACCACATACATGTTGTCCTCTCTTCTTCTTGCAAGTACAACTATGTTGGTTTGGCTGTGGATCACCTTGCATCCTTCTTTGTTGAAGTGCACGTTAAAGCCTTTGTCACCGAATTGACTAATACTCAGAAGATTGAACTTTAGTCCATTAACATAAGCTACATTTTGAACTTCAAACTGTTTTTGACCATTATGCCTTCCCCCTTAATTTTTCCTCGGTTTTCTTTGTCTCCAAAAGTTACTCTGGGTCCATCAAAAGCTTTAAAATCAGTCAGCCATCTCTTGTTCCCTGTCATGTGTCTGGAACATCCATTGTCTATGTACCAGACATCCTACATAACATGTTAAGTATGTTTAGGTACCCAACACTGTTTGGGTCCATGCCTGTTAGCAGTCATGCCTTCAACTCCAAGTGTATATCCAAAGGATCTTCCTTTTGGATAATTGAAGTCATCTTCATAACTTACTTTGATCCCTTCTTTTCTAAATTTTGGTCCAGTTTGGTCCTTGGGTGTTGTCCATTGTTTATGTTTTCATCCCGACCGTTCGCATCGGTGGTGGAGTTTGGGCTAATCCTTTCCTCTTCAACATCGATGGCAAGGACCACGCTTACTCTTGGCCGGTTTAGTTCCGGAAATGTAATCCCGTTTTGAATTAGGTTTGTAGAATCAAGGCCGGTTTTTTTCCCGACCAATTCGCATCGGTGGTGGAGTTTGGGCTAATCCTTTCCTCTTCATGATGGCGAGGACTTGCTCTCTTGGCCGGTTTAGGGAATGCAATCCCGTTGCTGCAAGGCTGGTTTTTTCCCGACCGTTCTGTAGTGGGAGTTGCTGGTCGGTCCCAGGCTGGTTTCCTCCTTTTGTCAGATTTCTCATCTGACCTCTCCTTCTTGTGTTCCCCTTTCTTCGACTCTCTCTTTAGTTGGTTAGCCTATTCTCCTTACAATGCTTAAAAGCCATCTCCATGCATTTCTCTATCATTCTAGGGAGCTTTCTATTCAGCTTGGCGTACAAGCTCCCCTCTCATAGCCCAGCCACAAAAGAAGTGATATGATGGTGAAATTATAGCAAACCAACTTTAACCGGCAGAGTACCGGGTCGGTTGTATTACAACAGCGAGAAAGGTCTTATCCCACGAGAAATTAGTTAAGTATCACAATCACACTCGTATTTAGTTTAGGCTCATAAATATTGGTGAATTTAATAATTATAACTACGAATAGATATGCTTACTTTAGATAATATGATAAACGAGTAGCTAAACTATGGTCATGAACACTAATCTTAACATATGTACCGAATCACTAGGGACGAGCCTTAACCTACCAACCAACCAATGGTTTCTAATGAATGTGTTGTTGGTGCAATCTCCTAAACTGTTCCCTAAGCGCCAATACCACAACCTAGTTACCCTATATTCGGTTCAACCATCCCCTCTATAGGATTATTAAAACAATGAGACGCACTGCATCCACTAAGTTCACGTCTTAGCTAGAAAAACCTTACCAAAGAACAGGCTGCGAATAACTCGACTAGTTCGTGCATAGCAATCCTAAAACTCTAGTCGCACACTCCCTCACAAAATACATTTATAAAGTTCATGTGTTTGATTAATTAACGGTTAGCTACTTCACTAATAGCATTAAGTTCAAATTTTAGGACACAACAATTTAAAAGATTTAATTTTCAAACCCTACTCTTCCCTAGATCATCATTTAGGCATTAAGTTCGTCATCACATAATTTAGCTATCGATAATAAATCAAAACATGAATTCAAGAATAAACAAGAGAAAGACATGATAAAAAGCCAAAAATATATTACCAATAAAGTTGATTGGTTGTCAATCCGAAGAGAAAAATCGCCGAAAGAAACGAATAATCGTAGCTAATCTTGAAGTAATTGGATGCAAGAAAATAAATTTTCTAAAGTGTTTTTGGAAAAATAAACCTAGAAATGGAAGAGTAAATCCAATTTTGAAGAAGTGGCAATAAAATTCGAACTAATTGGCTTTTATAGGGCCAAAATCCGACCACGAATGGTGAAAGTTCGTAAAAGAAAACACGCGTTCTATGCACGAGCATGGGGATAGCATGCATGCACTTGCGATCTCTGAATGTAGATGTGCTTTTTCTTCCCTTCCATGCACGAGCATGCACTGGAGCATGCGCGCGCATGCACTTGTTGATCCGCCACTGTACAGGTACACCTTCAGTAATTCAATTATATCTATGCGTGTAGAGTTCCAATTTAAACGATTCATGTTGCGTTGGAAAGAACATTTAATTCTCTACAACTTCCATGATGACCATATTTCCAGAAGATGCTTCTAAAATGTCTCAAAGTGCAAATGAAGTGCAAGTGTAATGAAAACGTCAATGATCCTCGATCCGTTCCAACTCTTTAACTTTGGGCACATGCTTTTACCTCTCAATATCATCCTTCAATAATCGATGCCTCAAATATCAGGCTCACAATGAACCTATTCCCAGCAAATATTAACAACAATACCATGCATAACTCCCGCAAGTCAAAATAGGCTTGAAATATACAATAATTCACCAAGTTGTGAGATTTTTGAACTATATTGTCTTCAAACTACCGCTAAAAGTGCGTAAAATAAGTCATAAACGGGGTAAAATCGTGTATGAAATGAAGCAAAGTTGACTATCATCAACTACCCCACTTAGCGTTTGCTCGCCCTCGAGCAAATTAAGCGATTCAAAAATAAATCATGAGGTCGACGTTGCGATCATGTAGGAAACCAAAGCATTCAATGATTAACCCGTAGTCACCGACCAAACATACACAAGTCCAAATGCATCTTATTATGAAAACAGAATATGTGTGTGCGTACATAGCTTCTCACTCATTCATTACAGTCAACCGACTCAGATAATAGACGCATGACTAATGTTTTGTTACACCATAGGCTTATACATCATAATCATCTCCACTAATCGTGGTCAAATCAAGGATAACTAAGGTCGACCATTGCATCGGCGGTGAAAGTAGATCTAAACGACTTAGATCTACGCGCAGCGGATGGATCACGACTTATACAACATAATACATAATTAAAGGACTTAAACTACTACAAGGGGGTTAAGATCATGTTACCAATATCGGGAAGAGAAGCCTTGATCTTCCGATGTGTTCTCCAAACGGCGGTTGGTGGACACCCTTCTTGATAAACGAACCTCCTTGATATGCAACACTTTTCTTCCTCTAAAAACCCTAGACAAGAAAAACAATTTTTTTTCTCTCTTTTACAAGTGTGTAGGTCGAAATTTTCCATTGCCAATTACACTTGGAATAACTCTCCTTTTATAGGAGAGTAAATCCTTGGTCTCCAAGTTTTAATTAATTAAATAAATAATTAATTAAATAAAATAAAAAGATATTTTCCTTAATGAATAATTGTGACATATTATTGACCAATAGGAAACCAAATAACATGTCATCCAACCAATCACATAACAAGAATATCTTTTATTTTCCATAACACAAGAAAATTAATTCTTGTGCTAATTAGAGACATAAATGGCGCCACCTTGTAGGGTTTTTAGCCCACATAAAATTTCGTTTATGTGTATTATATTATTTAGCCCAACTAAATAATATCCATGCATATCAATTAATTAGCCCAGCCAATTAATTATCACTGAGGCCCAAATAACAAGATTATTAGTCCGAATTACAGAAGCCACATCGGGGACCATGGACCTATAACCAGTAGCTCCAATAATTAATTATTCATCGAACAGAATAAGTACATTAATTGTTAATTCCGGGATTACGCCACCATATACTCAACCCATAGAGTGAATAAGCGTCCATTGATATAATCACTACATACGGATTAACCCTCCATAGACTGTCAATTCTGAGTGGGAAGTCTCCGTGAACCCGACTCAGAATATCTTATCCTTATTTACCATTAACCCCCTGATGATCAATTAGTATGCATATCTGACTAGTAGCTAATTAGTCAAATGCGAACTCCCGGGATCGATCACTTTCTTAGGGCTAACAAATAAGGGGACTGTCTCTCTACTTCCCACAGGAAGGAATGGATTCCATGTCTGTGAAAATCAGAACTACTCACTCATCAGGAGATAGTGCCAATGAGAAGTGGCTTGGAACACAAATCTAAGTGAACCGTAACTAACACATCAAACACTACCCCGAGACAAGCAGCACCCTGTGATCACCTCAGGATTAAGGTTGATCCATATATGATCATCTAATGATTTAATAAGATTCCTCGATTACGGAATTATATCGAGAAATTCAGATTAAACCGGTCCAGTCCTATATGAATGCCATCATATATAAATGCCCCACGTAGGTACCCTCTACCGATAGTCCGGATAAGACTATCACACCCTAAGGTGTTCTGGGCGCATAATTTGTGTTTTAATCAAGAGACCCTAAACTCTGATTAAGTTCACCACGGACTAACGCTTTAAGCATATCTCCACTAACTCAATCCTCACGTGTAATCCATACACCGAGTTAAGTGGTTACATACGTATATACTTAGGGTTTGCAAAGCAGTGTATTACTTTACAAGCACAAAGCAAGTAACTAAGATGAGATAAATTATGTCATCCATTATTAAAAACAATTACACAAATTGTCTTTCGGGCACTACACCTAACATGTGTAACCTGAAAGGGACACTCTAATAGAATGCAGGCCCAAGCTCTGCATAAACGCCGTTTCTCAAATACTCATCATGTCGCCGCCGTGCACCACCGGCCACCATCCATATAATCACCATCAAATAAGCCAGATATCCATAAATCATACACCGTCAAGCATTCATGATGATTTCCACCTTATCAGGTGTCTCCGTTACCGGGAACACACGATAGTATGTTTTGCAATCTCAGGCGTGAAAATCGTCCAAAAGTGCTAGCATACACCAGACCGAATGAATATCACCTCTTTCGGTCCGAAAGGTCTGACTGTATCCTCTCATCTGCGTTCACCTCGAAAGAAAAAGGTAATCCTATCATAAAAAACTGCCAAACCGCCTCAGTCTTCTTCCCATAGTGAAGAGTACTCTCAAAAGGTGACCCATTTTTATCTCAATAGCATAAATGATGACTTACCAGAAAAACCCACAATAATATAAAGAACACGACTGAAAAAGAACCACTTTTCTGGGGTCATTCGCGTTTAAACCATCACCACTTCTCCCTTGAAAACCATATTGCCCGACGTCACGTCACCCGATCTGGCACTATCCAAAAGATCTGAGATCCACGAAAGCCAAAAAGAACTACAAGCCAAATCAGTTCGCTGACTCAGCAATGGCAGGAAGTAAGGGACAGCTAATACCACAAACCCCTGCCAAAGGGAGCACGCAGTATCAGGCTCGCGGGGAGGCTGTGGGAGAGACACTCGACAATCTTCCCACTGAGGGAGAAGGGTCACAGAGAGGGGCCCTAGCCCCTAACGACACCCGGAATGTCATCAATCAAAAAACTAAATCAAAGGAGGCTATCGCTGCTCTGGATAGGGCTCGCAAGGAGCCGGCCAGGCCGCAACAAAGCCGGAGGTCTACCCCAAAAATGGGGCCAGGGTTCTAAGAGGATCCTGAGATGGCGGAAATGAAGGAATATGCAAGGTATGCCGAAACAATGTACCTCACAAACTCTCGCCTAGTGGCAAAGGGTCAAGCCCCAATGATGATCTGACCCCCAAATCCTCCCAGAAATGAAATCGCCCCCTACTGCCCTAAACAGAGGTTGTCAGAGTCTGATCCAGGGGAATGAGGTCGAGGAAAGAGTTCACTCATCGGGTAGCAGAGGACAGAGGAAAGAAATCGCACAAGCCTCAGTCCCACCTGGTCCCGATAATCATAAAGGAAAGACAGTAGAGAGAGGATCAGCTTTCAAAAGGTTCGGTGAGAAGGAAAGGGCCTCGGCCTCAAGTCTTCTCAACCATCTAGGAGGAGAATTACCCCCTAGACAAGAGGAACGAAACGCGCAGGACGCTCGCATAATTATAAGGGAAAAAAGAGCCCGTCAATAGGGATCGCAGGATCATGCGGAATTAGAACACAGGTTGGAGCGAGCTGATGCACAAACCCTGTCACGACCCAGGTTCGACTCCTTCTTGGCTGAACATATGGAGATAATGAAGAAAGAGCTCGCAGAGCTAAAAAAGTTGTGGCCTGCTAAAAAAGCCGCCCCACTCTCGGGGATCGACGTGCTCGCCAAAAGAATCACTGAAACATTGCCCACTAGCAAGGAAAAGGTTAGATACCCCAGTTATAATTATTACAATGGAAACTCTTGTCCGAACGACTGGCTCACCGCCTTCCAAGGCCGCATTACCTTAGAAACTCAAAATAAATCCGCCTGGTGCATTGCCTTAGTCGGTAGCATGTAGGACAAAGCTGCTTCCTGGGTTCGCGGACTCCTTCATGGCTCAGTCGAAAGTTGGTAAGATCTATCTGAAAAATTCGTCAAAGAGTTCGAGTCGGCGAGTAGGCCGAAGAAGACCATTGAGAACCTGTACGAGGTTCGTATGGGAGGACATGAGTCCGGAAAAGAATATTATGAGCGGTTCATTAGAGTGTACGATCAGACTAGAAACATCCCCGACGATGCGGTCATAACGTGTTTCCTCACCGGAATGGCCAAAGGTCCGATGAAAACAGAATTTAACCTACGACCCCCCAAAGTGGGCCTAAGGGAAATGTTAGAAAGGGCCAGAATGATGGGAGTAACCGAAGCACCGTCTTCGGGGAAAGCAAAACCTAAACCGGAACAGCATTCTCAGAAAGAAGATCGCGGGGACGACCGAAAGAAAGAAAAGGTCAGGGACATGAATCATAATCGTGAGCCCAAGCGACCGTAAAAATTTAGCGAAGATAACTTCATGCCGCTCAACATGAAAGCATCCCAGATACTGTTTGAAATCCGCGAACACTTTGATAAACCCAAACCTATGAGGGGCGATCCCGACAGTCGTGATAAATCAAAATACTGTGATTATCATAAGGATCACGGTCATATTACTGATGAATGTTTCACCTTGAGGAGGGAAATAAAGAGGTTAATCCATGAAAGACCAGTGACTAAGTATAAACACGAGGGAAACACCGGCCCCAACCAGGGGCACCAACCCCGCGTTTATCAAAAAGAAGTTCAAGTTTCCACGGAAACATCCCCAAACAGTCAACTGAAATCACAGATCCACCAGATCAACACGTGCGGTTTTGAAAAACAGATAGTGTTGGGGGAAAACGAGAAAGGAATCATGTTTACTAAAACCGAGCTAACCACTGTCGACGGCCCTATGGAAATACCCCTCATCCAAAAAGTTAGGGTTAACGACAAGCATGGCGTCAACAGAGTGATGGTCGACACTGGGGCTGCCCACAACGTCATTTATTTCGACTGTTTGAAACAGATTGGATTCGGAGAAGCCAAATTAAAACCCTACCTCAGAGTGCTCGAGGGTTTTACCAAAGATACAGTACGGGTCAAAGGCACAATCGACCTCAATATCACTTTGGACGACTACGAGCCCTGCCGAACCGAGGTATTCACTTTCTTAGTCATCGACCTCCCCTCATACTATAACATGATCTTTGGGATTCCAGCCATGAGAAAGTTTCAAATGGTGGCGTCTGTTCCACACCAACGGGTCAAGTTCCATGTAGGAGATAAGATTGGGGTCGGCACTAGCCGACCCGGATTTTTTCTTGAATATATGACCAAGAACAGGGCCGATTCCAAACGACCCAGAGTGGAAGGATTCAATATGGCTACAAACCAGATCGCCACAATAAAAGAAGTCCCATACGGGACAGTAGAGGTTGAAACACTGCAAATCCGAGATCTTCATAAATAACAGATACCCCGATCAGAAGGTAAAGATAGGGTCGCAAGCAACCGAGGAAAAAAGGAAGGGACTGGTCGAGCTTTTGAAAGAAAACATGGATGTTTTCACCTATGAGGTAACCGATATGAGAGGTGTGGAGTCGGAGGTCGCATTACACTATCTAAGCGTTGACCCCAACTTCCGGCCGATCCAACAAAGAGCACGCCAATTCTCCACAGAAAAAGAGGTCGCGATAAAAAGCGAAGTCAAAAATCTTTTAGCAGCGGGCATAATCAAGGAGCTTCAGTACCCCACTTGGTTAGCAAACATAGTAATGGTGAAACAACACAACGGCAAATTGCGGATGTGTGTCCACTTCACTGATTTGAACAAAGCCTGCCCCAAAGATCCTTATGCACTGCCACGAATCGATAAAATGGTAGATGGGATCAAAGGTTTTGAAACGCTGTGTTTTCTGGATGCCTATTCACGCTATCACCAAGTCAAGATGGCAGACGATGACAAAGAGCTAACAGCCTTTAGGGCCGCCAGGGGACTATACTACTATGAAATGATGCTATTTGGTCTCAAGAACGCAGGCTCAACGTACCAAAGGATGGTGAACCGAGTTTTTTGCTCACAAATAGGCAAGAACATGGACGCTTATATCGATGATATTGTCGGGAAATCAAGTCGCCATGATCACATGGTGGACCTTCACGAAACCTTCACAAATGTATGAAAGCACTCAATGAAGCTAAACCCCACAAAAAACACTTTCGGGGTCCAAGCAGGAAATTTTTTGGGCTTCATGGTGAGTCAAAGAGGGATCGAAGCAAACCCTGAGAAAAATGAAGCTCTGATAAACATGAGCGAGCTGACAAACGTCAATGAGGTACAAAGGCTAAATGGAAGGATAACAGCCCTGGGAAGATTTATCTGAAAATCTGCCGAGAAAAGCCTACCCTTCTTCAAAATCCTAAAGGGAAGTAAAACTTTCACGTGGACAGGGAGTGCTCGCAGGCCTTCAAAGAGCTCAAGACCTGCCTCTCAAGCCCGCCATTGTTAACCAGTCTGGCGGTCAGAGACATTTTTCTTCTGTACTTAGCGGCCTCGGATAGGGCTATCACCGCGGCACTTATCAAGGAGGAGGTCACCTCGCAAAAGCCAGTCTATTATGATTCTAAGGCTCTCAGCCCAGTAGAAAGTCGTTATTTTAATATCGAAAAATTAGCTTACTGCGTTGTCATAGCCGCCCGAAAATTAAGGGCTTACTTTTCATTGCGTACCATCATAGTATTATCAGACACACCACTGCGCCAAGTCCTCCACAGGCCGGACTTGTCAGGTCGCTTGCTGCGGTGGGCCATCGAGCTCACTGAATTCGACAACCGATATAAACCTCGAAAAGCTATTAAAGCTCAGGCATTGCCCGACTTTATCGCAGAAACAAGCTTTAACGAGGAGGCCGGGGAGCATGGCCATGACGAAACGACAACCATAGCAGACGAGCCCCAGTGGCCAAGTCACTGTTGGCGGCTCTACGTTGATGGCGCTGCTAGCCATAAGGGATGCGGTGCAAGGATTATCCTAATAGAGCCAACCACCTCGGAAGAAATTGATAAGGCCCTAAGATTTGATTTCACTACATCTAATAATCAAGCAGAATATGAAGCAGTCATCGCTGGACTGAAGCTCGTTAGGGCCATAAAAGTCGAAAATGTGCAAGTATTTTGTGATTCACGATTGGTAGTCAATCAGATAACCGGATCTTTCGGCATCCATTGCGAAATCTTGCAAAAATATATTAATCTCGTCAAAAAACTCAAGAGTGACTTCAAATACTGCAAATTCACCAACATCCCTCGAGAGGACAATCACAGAGCAGATTACTTGTCCAAATTAACTAGCGATGATGAAATTAGCAATCCGTCGATCATGGTGGAACGTCTGTCCGGACCCGCAATCGACAGGGTTGAGGTAATGAATTTCCAACCTACTAACCCATGTTGGATTGAAATCATGAGGGCCTATATTGGCTCCGGAGAACTCCCCAATGATCCCAACGAGGCTAAAGCCCTGGTCAGAAGAGCCACCAGATACACCATTTTAGGCAACATTTTGTATCGGAGATTGTTCTCTAAACCTTTACTACGGTGCGTACGACCTGAGGAGGTTGAAGGGGTACTCGCAGAGCTACACGAGGGGATGTGCGGCGGCCACCCGGATAACCGCACTCTTGCTTAGAAAGTTTTATTGGCCGGGTACTATTGGCCGAAGCTCACAGAGGACGCCAAAGCGTGCGCCGTATGTCATAAATTTGCGGATATTCCCAGACTACCATCAGTCGAGCAAAGCATCATCTTCGCCGCCTGGCCATTCGACATGTGGGCAATCGACCTCATTGGACCGCTAAGGAGGGGTCGCTCCGGATGCGAGTACGTGGTGGTCGCCGTCGACTATTTCACCAAATGGATCGAGGCCAAAGCCTTGGTAAAAATAAACACCAGGGACATAATCTATTTTCTACTCGATCAAGTATGGACTAGATTTGGCGTCCCCAGAGTGATAGTATCAGATCACGGACCCCAATTCAGGGAAGAGTTCGACGCATTCTGCAGAGAAAATAACGTCAAACATTGGCAATCTTCAGTGTGCTATCCGCAAGGAAATGGACAGGCCGAGAACACCAACAAACAGGTACTAAGCGTGCTAAAAAAGAGTTTAGGTGAGAAGGCAGACAATTGGCCAGATCACCTGCCAGCGGCCTTATGGGCGCTTAGAACTTCGCGGAAATCAACTACAGGGGAAACTCCTTTCGCTTTGACATATGGATCAGAAGTTATGGCCCCGGTAGAAATGGCCCTACCAAGTCTAAGGGTCTCTTATTTCAGCGAAGTTGATAACCCGCTGACCCGGAAGCTCGACGTTGATTTAGCAGAGGAGTGGCGGATAGAGTCGTATGGCTGTTTACTCAATTACAAACAAGCGGCCAAGCGCCACACCGACATACACATACGCAATCATCACTTCACCGTGGGATATTATGTTTTGCGCAAAAGACAGGCCACAAGCCACGAAGCCAAGAAAGGAAAGCTATCAGAAAATTAGGAGGGCTCGGTACGGGTCACTCGGATAGTTAAGAAAGGGACTTACGTATTAAGTGACAACCAAGGTCGCGAATTCAACCGGCCTTGGCATGCCGACAATTTGAAAAAATATTACATGTTGCCTGTCTATCTACTACGTACAAGCGAAGCATCAAATAAAAGAGCATCTTCATTAACAATAAAGGGTACAATTATTTTTAGCAAAACCGCGGGCAACAACGCCCTTCGGTTTAACCAAAAACAAGGGGGCCGCAAGGTGAAATTTTAAAACTACATTCAAGCAAACCCACAATGGTCCAATGAGTGCGTCGGCCCCTTAGCTACACTACATAACCTAGCAATAAGTGAGGCAAAAGGGATACGACGATCAGGATCCATAGAGACCGCAAAGTTAACTGCCTCACGGTGAATCAGGACCCTCCAATCAATGTCAACCTGGGGATCGTTAATAGCATGCAGAATGATGGCTTCAGCCTCACTGACGACCTCGAAATCCACAGACGGAAGAGCACGTGAGTTGATAAACCTCTTTCACTTAAGGTTGCAGTGAGACAAGTCAGACATAGGGCCCAGGGTGTGAGGCCATTGGCAATTTGGGAAGAGCACACAGATGACCCGACGTAAACGAACCTGTCTACTTGCTTCATCACCAAGGTTCCAGGCAACCTCATAATGCGTAGACGGAACAATAGCAGGTATACGAAGAGCCTCATTGATAGCCTCCGGGGTAGAAATGACCGAGACACCTCGAAGGGCCACACAGCTAACAATTTCTTCGGAAGAAACCTCCGATAACACGGAGTAAAATTCCCTTACCATCGTAAGGTTGAAGGGTGTCGGAGGTGGCGAGACAAAATCAAAACACCCGGAGAGACGCACCTGGAGTAAAGAACCATCACCCTCAACATTGCCCTCATTTAAGCCCCTCTCCCTCGCAAGCCTGACCACGTCAAAATAACGCCAGAAGTGATCTTTGGCGGTAAGAGAGGCCGTAAGGAAGAAAAGGGAAACATCACAAACTGGACGGGCTTCCCACACTCGGACTGCACTACCCTCTCCGGATTGAAAAGACATGAATCTCACAGTAAATGTTTGTTCAAAAAAGGGGTGAAATAGAGCCCACGATTGACAAGATATGACGGCCAGCACCCATGCGGTTTTACCCAAAGATTTGAAATCCAGGGGGCGCGTTTAACGCTTGACTGTTATCAGCGCGAGATTCTAGGCTATATTCACTGCGCAAGCACCGTTGGTCAAAATATTGCCAGTAACATATCCAATCAAATCAGAGACCTTGCTTTTTCAGCAACACAACAGTCTAGAAAGGTTGGTCCCGTCCAATCAGTTCAGCCTTTAAGTTTCTAAGGAAATAATGGGCCGCACACGGAAAATTTCAAACATCAACCTAAACGCAACATGGCCCGTCCCCAGTCCCCAGCAAAGGGGGCCCCATTACACTTTATGCTGCCTCTCCAGGAAATCCCCAGTGAGCCCATGATGGAATTCTCAAAGTGCAGTCGCACCATAGGTCGTCTCAAATAGGGGAGCCGCATTCGGATTTTTCGGTCACTAATTTGCCACAAGTCCGCAGCGACCAAAGTTTTTACAAATAGGAACGGAAACTCGTTTTGCTCAAAGCCCATCCAGGCCTCGCCCAAAACAAGGGGGCATGGGGAAATTTTAGCACTACATACGTGGCGCAAACAAGTACAAACTTGGTCGCTAATATCCTTGTTCCGAATAAAGAGGGCCGCGACAGGAATTTGCGATCAATTTCTACAGATTCTTTGGCTTCATTATCCTAGCGAGCTACTCAAACCTCGCCAGAAAAAAGGGGGCCGCACACATACAAAAGATGCAGGAGAAAAATCAAAAGAAACAAGTGCAATGCATAAATCAAGGGGCCAAAAACGGCCACAAGTCAAGTTCAAACAAGCCAAACACGGCCACAGAATCAATGCGGAAAATAAAAGCTAAAGTTATTACAATCATATCAAAAGAAAGCATCGTAATAGTTCAAAAACAGAAGCATCCACAATACGTGGTACCTTCCCCATAACCTGTTTTAGGGTCGTCTATCGAGCTTTGGCATTCTCATCAGCGAGCCTCTGTCTTTGAGCCGGGCGTTCGTTAGCGTCCATACCTGCAAAAAAATTCGTTAGAAACGGGTCCAAAGAGGAAACAAAACCATACAGCTTACAAAGTGAGGAAATAAAGAACATGAAAAATTACAAGGCGGTCTTCTCCTTGGGTCGCCTCCACATACAAGGCACTCAAAGGGAAAACATTTTCCCAAATGGCAATCTCCTATCCAATCGGGGTCGCTTTCCTCTAGGGCCATGGAAACTAAAGCATCCGCTCTACTCGGGCCCGCTATACCGGCCATGCACGCCAGGGGAAGAGCCATATCAAAAATATTGACCCAGACCACATTTCTCAAAGAGATCTCAACCCCGTCAGACTGTATCAGCGTCATGAGCCCTTTAACAATGCAATGCTCAGTAACCAGAGGCTCACCAATAAAAAGGGTGGACTTTCCTTTGCGCTGTGCTGTCTTGGGGAATGGCCAACCAACTTTGGACTCCACTTAAGCACTCGTTCTTGCCATCTATGGATCTTATTTGGTAGCAAGAACAGCAGGCGAGGCGCCTTGGTCCTCAAAGATATCTGTCCCGGAAGGCCCGTCGTGCAAAATAAGTGGAATTGACCCAATAGAGTGAGGGTGGTCTCTATCTTCATCGTCCGACACATAACAATGAAGGCCATAATCTGAATAACTGCTCCAATAGCAAAATCAGTGGGTAGAGCTACCATCAACTCGCAAATCTTGACAAAAAATGGATCAAAAAAGGGTTTGAGCCTCGCATAGAAATGATTGAAGTGAAGGATCAGGGTATCGTCCGGACGACGGGCGCAAACATAATCCTCGAGGTCTCCGGGTTTAAACTTATCCTCCTCCTTCAAATAGTCAAATAAAGAAAACATGTAGACTTTTGTATCAATCTTGTATCGACGCATGAGAAGTATGTTAAGGTCAGCGCTATCGCATAACATCACCCACTCCTCCTCCAGAGCCTTCTCATACGTGGCCAGAAGAGTAAACTCCCTTAACGCTTCCGGAATATTGGGTTTCGGGTTCTTTGCCTTCGCCGCCGCTTCACCAACAGTCATTGCTTTGGGGTCCCTTTTCTTTTTTGGTTTCTTTGGGAGCTCCCAGACATGTTTGCGAGGTAAGGGCGCATTCTCATCCTCGCTCGACCCCATAAACTCGTGAAGGGCGGCGATCTCAACATATGCCTCGTCTTGCGCAGCGGAACCACTAGAGCTGGGTTCGGCGGCCTGATCTTCAACATCAGACGCCTCTCTTCCTCCGGCCTCACTAGTACTGGTCCTTTGAGTGCGTGCCATCTCTTTACGACCTTTTTTACGTCGCGGCTCCGGATCAGGGAACATTACATCTAAACCAAAAGGATCACCGACTACTTGAGTAGCAGCCGCTCCCCCGGTTATCTCATGAAGTAGATCATCCCCGGTAGACACATCGGGGCTAGAGGGTTTATCCTCCCCTCCCTCCAGTGCATAGTCGTAGGCCTCATGATCCCCTTCAGAGTCGCCCCCTAAAGAATACTCTCCATCGGACATCCTACAAAAAACAAGAGGAAAAGGTGGAGCTTTCAGACCTGGTATAATGGGGATTAAGCCAGGAAGGTGATCGCACCCATCTCGACGCCTTCCCCTCCGTTTTTACAGGAGAAATGGAAAGCAATTGCAAATAAAGTGAAGGTACAGATACAAATGAGCACAACAAAAAAGAGGCTAAGGTTTCAAGGCATGCCTCACCCCTCTTCCTTTTTCAAGAAAAATCTTGCCCAAAACGAAAACGTCAAACTCAAAAAGCCCCGATTTTTGCCTTAAAAACGTCTTAAAGTTGAACGCATTGCCCCACAGCGGAACAAACTTGCTAAAAAGGATCGAAATACGGGTAGAAAACAGAGAAAGAGGTTAAGGGAAGAAGGATTTACCTGTTTTTTAGAAGAAGCTAATGCCGGCAGCCGTAAGAACACGTCGGAATCCTCAAACTCGTGACCGGAATCTTCAAATCCTAGTCTGAAACCACAGACTTGCTTCATCCACCACCAAATCCTCTCCAAGACTTTCGCCGGAAAACCCTTAGACTCCTAGAAAATAGACAAAGATACGAGATGAAAAGTGGAGGGGGAATAGAAGAGCGAAAAGTGAGAAGGTTGGGAAGATTGGAGCCTTATATAGGCAGGGGAATTTGATCGTACGATCAGGCATCCAGCCATCCAACGGCCCAGGTTTGCACGGAATTTTTCGGTTTTCGAAATTCAAAACTGTCATCATTAAAGCATGATCATCAATGCCCACGTAATCAATCACCCAGCCATTACGGACAGATCGCTTCGCCAAGAATGAGGTCACAAGCAGACCCAAAGTTGCTTCGAGGCCGCTCGTTTTAAAAGCACGATCCTAAGCGAACAATTCGCATCAGACGATGAGGTCGCAAACAGGCCAAAAGTTGCTTTGAGGCCGCTCGCTTTAAAAGCACGGTCCTAAGTGCACAAGTCGCATCAAACGATGAGGTCGCAAATAGACCCAAAGTTGCTTCGAGGCCGCTCACTTTAAAAAAGTACGGTCCTAAGTGAACAAGTCGCATCAGACGATGAGGTCGCAGACAAACCCAAAGTTGCTTCGAGGCCGCTCGTTTTAAAAGCACGGTCCTAAGCAAACAAATCGCAACAGACGATGAGGTCACAACAGACCTAAAGTTGCTTCAAGGTCACAAACAGACCCAAAGATTCTTCGGGGCCGCTCACTTTAAAAAGCACGGTCCTAAGTGAACAAGTCGCCTCAGACGATGAGGTCACAAATAGACTGTATAATCCTTGAGCTCACTTTACTCCACGCTTAACATTTCCATTGAAAATGCTCAAGGCACGGAGTATGGTGCCATTGATGTGTACAAATGCTACCGCCACCTTTGGATCCCGGAAATAGCCTATCAGACCCTTCGGACCGGATAAAGATCCGCGACCACGGCATCGGCGGTGAAAGCCAACAAAGTCAAGGTCGCTACTGTCGAACCCCGCCCAGAACGATGCTGGACTAGGAGGCCAACCCGCGACCTTGGACAAAGGTCCTTGAGAGGCCGCACAATACTTGATGAGAAGTAGCAAGGAGCAAGAGCTAGGCAGGACAACAACGCCGGCGACCTATGCGATCCTAAGAGGTTGCCGCTGAGATATTCTACCCACTGGCAGTCCATATATTTAAGTTTACTTAGCTATTAAGTTTAATTAATGACTAAGATGTCATATAACATATGTCCCTTACTTAGCTCCTAAGCTTCCTCCTCTTATAAAAGGAAGGCTTGTGTAACCTGAAAGGGACACTCTAATAGAAAGCAGGCCCAAGCTCTGCATAAACACCGTTTCTCAAATACTCCTCATGTCGCCGCCGTGCACCACCGGCCACCATCCATATAATCACCATCAAATAAGCCAGATATCCATAAATCATACACCGCCAAGCCTCCATGATGATTTGCACCATATCAAATGAGAAAATATGAGTGAGCCTAACCAAAATCGCTACACTAGTCTCACCAAAAACAAGCCACCCACTTTTACACATATCGCCATGTATTACTTGGAAATATTAACTCGAAAACTTTCATCCACATTTCTTGACTCAAATGTGCCCAAAATAAGATTAAAACTCACGCTTTCTCACTCATAAAGCAAAGGATGGCAAAGAAATGTAGACCACAAATAAATGCTAAGGGTTGGTAATTATAGGCTAATCAACGAATGGATAATTTCGGGTGGGGGTCTAACCACCCTACCAAGGATTAAAGGGGTTTCTGTGGAAATGATGTATATAAATGCCAGGACCGCCATCCCTTAATCTACCAAGATTGACCTTTCTATTTCGCCTCGAAGTTAATGGTATAAGTTTTAAGTAACAAATTATAATGTCTATGGCATCTATAATCATTCACTAACCAACCATAATTCATGAAAGCAAAGCTATTACGTGGATAAAAATTCAATTCCCACAAGAATAAAAGGTTTAACTCACATGCATTCAACCCTTGACTAATAATTAACCAAAGAATACCATGAATTCACATATTATTCGCAACATCAAAGTCATGAATTGTTTTTTAAACAAATAGCTCATTTTCACTCAATAAGGACCAAACACCAAGCATATGACTTATTCGATGCATAAAAATAAAGCACATGGTCAAGTGAAGCTAGTCTACCACCCACCACTTAAAACGCAACACCATCCTCGGTGTGTGAGTGATAAAGTAAAGAAAGAAAGACTTAGTTGAACCGGCAATCGGGCGCAACCATGCAAAGTGAGAACCTCCAATGTATCTCCCAGGGTACCTGTGCAATCACAACATAGAAACCCAAGAATCCACTACGACGAAAGGCCGAAACCTTGAGCGTAGGTAAGCACGAGAATGGAGATGTATAAAGCATATAAAATATGGATTATCACAAAGCATGAAACGAAATTCGAGATGCGCGGTCAAATTTTCATCACACTTCTATAAAACAAACCTAAAACATAAGGAAAAAAGGTGGGTTGCCTCCCATAAACGCTTTTTTTTATTGTCGTTGGCTCGACTTATTAGGAAATTAAAAGAAAAAAAAAAAAGCACAAGTGAAAAGATAAACCCAAACTACCTAAAACATTCTAAGTTTATAGTCCTCAGTTCGACTTTCTACCCCAAAGTATGCTAAGGATAGTTATACCAAAGGAGAGAAAACCATTGCGTCTCCCTACAAAAATCATAAGCATTGAGCACCCTCTCAAAATAGGACAAGAAAAACAAGGGGCTCAAACCCCTCTACAAAGATTGGCTCAAGGAATTCATCATGCAACACAACAAATTCACTTTCCCCGAAACATAGCATATGTCAATTAATAAGGATTCACGCACCACATAGTAAAAAGTTGGCTCAACAAAAGCATCAAAAGACTTAAATGGACTGACCTCTACCGTCTCAACAGGGCTCACTAAAGAAGGAATTGATAATTCAGTGGGGATTCATACCTTCTTCATGGCATTCCTCAGGCGTAATTACCTCAGGAAGAGATAGTGGAGAATGAAAACCCTCGTCATCTTAAATGCTCCTCTCAATCCTCTTCTTCTCAACCAACTTCCCTACCCGGCATGCCAGATCAACCACCTCATATTCCAAGCAGTGTTGAGAATCCTTCAATTATTTTAGATCACGATTAAGCTCTTGGTTAAACTCTCTCAGCTCTTTGTTGGACTCTTTAAGTTCTTGGCTAAGTCGCTCCAACAAAACCTCAGTTGTGCTCTTCGGCGATGGAGCAACCTGTGGTAGCTGTGAGTATTACGGATAGGCATTAGTGTGCTGAAACTGAGAACCTAGAGAACTCTCCCACTCATTGTTGTATAGTGATGTATACGGGTTGAACTGATAATATAGTTATGTTCCAAAACCCATACCACCAAAGTTAAATCCATCAAATGAGTGGGAGAAATAGCCTCTTGGCGATATGGATCCATACTATGCAATTATAGGAAAAAAAAACAAGAACACAATCAAGGTATCAAGTCACTACCACTCCACAACAAAACATATAAAAAAAAAGGAAAAAATGACCTAATCCTAAATACTCCAGTGATTTACTGATATCGAGCGATTCCCCGGAAACGGCTCTAGAAAACTTGATGGCCAAATTATAGTAAATAAACTTTAACCGGTAGAGTACCGGATCGGTTGTACTACAACGGCGAGCAATGTCGTATCTCATGAAGAATCAGTTAAGTATCACAATCACACTCGTATTTAGTTTAGGCTCATAAATATTGGTGAATTTAATAATCATAAATACGAATAGATATGCTTAGTTTAGATAATATGATAACCGAAGTAGCTAAACTATGGTCAAGAACACTAATCTTAACACCTTTACCGAATCACTAGGGACGAGCCTTAACCTACCAACCAACCAATGGTTTCTAATGAATGTTGTGGGTGCAATCTCCTAAACTAGTCCTTAAGCGTTAATACCACAACCTAGTTACCCTATATTCGTTTCAACAATCCCCTCTATGCGGATTTAATTGACCTAAATCACTACAAGAAATTCAGCTTTTAATAAGGAGAATTATCCTTATAAATTGTCCATTTCTCCTCATTACCGCCTCCGCCGCTAAAGATATTTAATGAAGAGAAAAGGATCTCCTCATTAGTTAAATCTTACATTTAATGAGAATATTTGCTCCTCGTTAAAATTATTGTTAATGACGACTAATCTCCTCATTGTCATTTTATTTACTCATTGAAATAAAAAAATTCAATAGAACACAACTCATTAAAAGGCTATGTGCTCCTCATTAAATCATGAAATGAATGATACATGTCATTAAAGAGGATATTGACCATCACTAAATTGTAACAATATTGTTGTAATTTTCATAACAATATCAATGCTATAATGACCAATAAAACCTTTATACTAATCAAATACATCAATATATACAACGATAAATTACATGTACATGTATATTTAAAGGATTTTTTTTGCTTTATTCACTCAGAAACATAGAAGGAGGAAAACAAACTATACTCGATTTCATCCTGCAACAGAGCAGTAGCCAACTTTTGGTGTCCGGTCTGCCATTCAAACAAGAACAGGGTCCTTGGAAACAACACGTAGTTTACTGACGTTTACACAGTCAATACTTCATCTGTATGTCACGTGTCAACCTCGTGGTTAAAGGATAATAACTCTTTTGGTCCTCTATCTTTTTGGTTTGTCTCTAAACTAGCTCTTCTACTACGTAATGACATTTTACATTTTCAGGACATAAAAATGATAAGGGACCAAAGTATCATTATCCCTTAACCAATGAGAGGATGAAACGTGTCATATACTAACTATTGACTAAGTAAACATTAGTGAACTAAGTGTGTCAATTTTAACTGTCCTAAACCCAAGGTAACGAAAATGAATAATTGGGAATGAAAAATGTCATTAAAGAAGATTACGGCTAGTTTAGAGACATTGGAAAAAGATACGGCCGGGACCCAAAAATGCCATTATCCCTTTGAAACAATATATATATATATAAAACAATCAGCTACCATGGCTTATAAAACTTCAATACTAACACCTGAACAATATTATTCTAACTCACTTTTTGAAAGATTGGATATTCTGCCTTAAACCTAGTGCAGGCAAATTCTTGTGCCTCCTCACTCGTATCAGGCTCTTGCTTCAAGATATGATCGCAAGGGAAGGCCAGTATCCCAAAACCTGTGGATCAGATATTACCAAAATATTACCATGTCTTAAAAAGTTGCAGAGGATTTAATTTGAACGTAGAATGGATAATCAAATAATAAGGATTTAACAGGAATAAAGAAAAGTAAGGGTGTGAATATGGGTGAATTATTCCTGGACTAGTATGCAGGGATGAGGGTCCTTGAATAAATAATATACAGATGCACTAGGTTTGGTTCAGGTTGGATATCGTGTTGGACTAATTAGTTATGTCGGGTGTTATCCAATAGCGTTAGGATGAATAGGGGATACATAATTTTCATTCCCAGGAAGGAAAAACAATCAAACACAAGATAGTAAAAAGAATAAATGCATGAACCAAACCTAACATAAATGCATTTATGATACATTAGTAGTACTTTAATGTTGACAATAACCTGCTTCAAGACAATGTGACAAATAATTCGTGTTAAGACACTACAACTCTCAAACAAGGCCAGTCTATGCAACTAGGAGGAGAATAACAGACAAAACAAAGTGAATCAAATGCATGAAAAAAGGGAAGGGGGTACCATTTAGAATCAACATTGATAACAAACAACACATTTCCCTTGTATGCACTAAGGTCCACATCTTTACCTTTGAATTCCTGCATTCGTTTACACCATCTTAAAATGTAAAACCATAAAAATGAATCAAAACGACCTATGCCTCATATTCCAAAGAAAAAAAAATAAAGTGAAAGAGACAGGAAACAATACCTTGACATAATAAATGGTTGGCTACAAAAGGATTTTTTTTTACTGAACGTGTCATGGCTTACTCTTTTTTTTTTTCTTTTTGTTTTGTAAAGACGAAAAAACAATTCTATTTTATCTCCTATTTACTCTGGCGACGAAAAATCAAATTATCACTATATTTATTCCTTTTTCTACTTCTTCTTCCAAGTACAGGATAACCCCAAGGGGTTGTGGGGTTTTTTTCTACCAATTGGGGCTCTCCCCTCACCGCCCCCGTGGGGTGGTTTACAGGGTTCATAACTACTCCTCTTACTACAGGACGCTTACCTAATAAAGAGAAGAAAAAGGAATCAAAACCTTGACAGCGAATTCGTGGATGGATTTCTCAGAACGAGAGGCAAGACGGCCCGTTTATTTCTACAAAAAAAACTCAAATCAATCAACAGCTAAGATTCTTGTTAAGAATATAAACCTATATAAGCAGAAAGGAGAGGGAGAGAAAGATATCTTCTGCTCTTTCTATTGTGTGATGCGTGTTAATCCACTACCCCCTACATTTTTTTGCATTAAAAATCACTGTACTAAAAGAACGGAACAAGA
The DNA here is from genome assembly GCA_036785695.1 of Gentiana straminea. Classification (NCBI taxonomy): domain Eukaryota; kingdom Viridiplantae; phylum Streptophyta; class Magnoliopsida; order Gentianales; family Gentianaceae; genus Gentiana; species Gentiana straminea. The sequence continues at coordinate 1,721,251 of JAVUPR010000224.1, read as the reverse complement.
AATTAATTTGTCTATCAAGAAAGAAAACAACATCGATTGCCTCATTCTTCTCTTTAAGGCTTTATCCTTTTCATGATCAGCACACCTCAACTAGATTATCTCTTTTTGAAGCAAATCATACAATAAACCACACAACGAGTCCTCTGCATTTGTCATGCATGGACCAATGTGCTTTTCTTCTTTAGTTTCCTTATAGGGGCTGTTCTGAGTCTCACAATCCTTGGCTCCATCTCATGATTGACTTTGTTTGAAATTAAGACCGGCTGCACAATATTGGACACATATTTTATACAAGTCAAAATAAATAAAAGATGACTCTAAGAATCATTACCTTTTGACCAGCACTCTTAGGTTCCTGAAGGGGTTCCACGTAGTCTTGCGAAATAGATATTGTAGTTAAAATTATAAACTTTCATTGCTCAGCTCGGATTAAACGACTTCAAAAGTAAGTGTAGAACCTAGAAAGAAGCATTGGACAAAGTTTATGTATACTCTAAAAGATACCGCTCGTTACGGTATGTACCTGAATTCGTAATGGCGTTGTACCTGATGTCATAGAGCAATCAGGATTTGATGCTGCACATACAATCAAACAATAATAAGAGGAATGATAGGATAATTACAAAAATCTAGAACCTGTAACTCATTAATTAATGAATAGGGTTCACATTAATCAATAGGTCCCATCATATACAGTAAAGTAAATTGCAAATGTAACATGGATCTACTGCACTCATCCTGATCAGTCTTGAAAAGTTGAATCTACCACTAAATATGCACTCGACTACAATGACTAAGACTAATTCAAACAAAAAGGTGCAGGTACACAAAAATATTTAATAAACCTGTAGAATCATCATATACAGGAGGAGATCGAGTTGTCAATTATCATATTATTTTTCTGTTTTCTCGTCTCCCCTTCTCGAGGAATAAAGCTAGATCTTCATCCATCTCCTTAATCATCATCCCAAGACTCCTGTCCTCTGCTCTTCTACATTGTACAGACATCAACATTTTTCAACAAATCCGGATGACTTCCTAGAAACAACTAATGACGAGCCTTAGAAAAACACACAATCATTTTTCCTTATACAAACTGATGGAAAATGAAGCCCCACAATGAAAATGATCGAACACAGAATGAAACGGATAAACTATTAGGTCTTTCTTGCTCTAGGATCCAGAAAGAGTAGTTGTAATTGTGTATGGACTGAACTTAGAGAAATAAGCTGCCTACGTATCCAAATATATATTTGGAATCAAGTCCAACCGTAGTTCAGGAGGTTACCCGTGATACTGGAGTTAGTGGGCAGTTATGTAAAACCCCACGTCTCCACGTTTACCCATGACTGCATATTATCCCAGATGTGCGTATCTCCGTCCTACTTCCTCTGATCACGGACCTACCCCCGGTCCGATCCCGCATGCTTCCTCCGGCCGGGACCCGCCCCGGTCCGTCCGCCCGTTTCCTTTAGCCGGGGACCCGCCCGGCCGATCGAGAATATTTCCCAGTTGCCTGGTCCACCTGGTCGTAGTGACCTCCGGGTCAGATATAGCTCTGTCATGTTCTCCGCCGGTCCATTCTATATACGCCCGACACGTGGACCTATTCGGGTCGCCCCCAATCAAAGCCCCCAAGATCTTAATTCGATCTGGTCTGGCCCTTTAGATGGATTAAGATCTGAAGCTCAAGGGTTTTCCACGTGTAACGCCCATCACTGCCTTGGTTATCCCAAACGTCACTATAATTGCACGCGGTGATATTTTCAATCGATGCGTAGCCGAAACGTCCCGTCTCTTGACTGAAAGCTATTAAATCTATTAAACTTTGCAGACGCCCATCATTATTTATAGCCATAGACGTCCGATTTGGCGGATTTGCTCCCTCAATCAACAAGTAAGTCTTTCTCATTTCTATGTCATAATAATAATTTTTTTTAGGCGATTCCCTCCTTATGAATCCAGATCAGCCTGAAGTATCCAATCCTTATGAAAATCCCCTCTCCTCTATTCTTCCCCCTCATTTGATTGCTTCTATTGTTCCTTCCTTTGTCGAATCGCCTACGACTAAATATAACATTTTTGGGTTATCCGCGCCCATACGAGCATTGAGGAGGACCTACGAGACCAAGAAAATGATGGCTTTCCATGCGATCGACTCCAAGTTGAAGGATTCTGATATCACAAAAATCTGTGATAGATACGGGATAAACAGGAACATTTATGCCCCCATTCGACCTGCGTCTGGACAGAGTGCCACTACTCCTCCTGCCGGATATTGCGCTATTTATAAAGAACAGTTCGATTGCGGTCTTAGATTTCCTCTTCCTCCATCCTTCCTGGAAATACTCCGATATTATGACTTAGGACTTGGTCAGATAGTCCCTAATACTATAAGTGCCATTACAGGTTTCTTGATATGGTGTAGGTGTTTTGTCACCCCCTTCACTTTGCTACTTTTTAGAACTTTTTATCATTGTTAGCCGGTTAAGAAGAGTCCTGGTTGGTATTTCTTTTGTAGGAGAACTGATAGTTTGAGTAGTGTACCTTTGATTAAGAAAACAGACCATTCCTTCTTCGATTGGAAAAAACACTTCTTTTTCATTAGGCATAACACTGCTAGGGATTTAGGGAAATGGAACACTTCAATGAAGAATAGCGATGTGTTGGAAGGAAAATTAGACAAGAAGTTGTTAAATGACATCAGGGCGTCCACCATATACCTGGGTCTGAGGCATTATAGCTCCAATTTGATCGATGCTGCTCGTCTGGAGACTGCCGGTCCAGAACCTTATGTTGAGTTATCAGATGAGAGATATGATATAAGTAGGATTTCCCATTTTGAATGCTTATGTTTTCTATCTGAAGCATGCTTTTAATTTCTTGTTGATATTTGCAGTGGCAAGCTTCACTGACATCATCCAGATTGCTGATGAGGCTTCACCTCCCAGAGGTTAGGATGCATCCGGTCCCGTTATCAATCCAGAGGTGCCGGATCAGACTGCCAAGCCTATTGACAGTCATCCAACTGAGCCCTCGATCGAGATAGATCCTGCTGACGGCGACTCTGAGGAAACCAATGATTATCGGATGGTTTCTCGTACTGCTTTGGTAGAGACTACAGCTGAGACTAGGCGTGCTTCTAAGCATATTAGATCTCAGGATCAAGCTGATGAAGATGCTGAGGCCTCTAAACGAGCTCAAGGGGAAAGATATGATTGGTAATAGTGGACCAATGAAGATTTGTCCAAATTTGTAAGGGTCTTCTTCACAAGTAATAATCTGTCTTTTCTAGGTGCTATATGCTGATTTTGCTCCTTGTATTCCTTTTCAGGGTGCCAAACTGGGTAAGGAGATCATGTCCAAACTTAGAAGTTCTGGAAAAATTGAGGAAGACCTGGCTAGCTCCTTATCAGAGTGGAAGGCCAAATATGAGGATTTATTGAACGCTTCTGCTGCTGAGAAAATGGCTTTATCTGATGAACTGAAGGCCAAGACTGATGAGTTCCAAACTCACACTGCTACTGCTAATCAAATCAGATCGGATCTGGAAAAGATGGTAGCCACCCTTGAAGAGGAGAGAGATAATTTGAAAAGCAGGTTGCCTGAGCACATTGCCGAATCCCTTGCTAATTATAGGAGGTCTGATGAGCTAGCCGATAGTATCAAGATGTTATTTGCCCTAATTATCTGGTTTGGATATTCCTCAGCAATTGAAGATATGAAAGCAGCAGGCCTCAATGTTGATGCTACCAAGCTTTCCCATGCGGGCTGGAACAGAAAGGATGGATCACAAATTTATGAGGCCAGATTCAAGGAGTTTAGGCAGGGAGTGTATTTGGTCTCCAAGTATGGCAAAAAACCTCCACCTGCTCAAACTGGCTCATCATCTCAATCTCAAATTCCCCCCAGTTCAAAGTGAAAATCCTCTATTTCAATTTTGATTTCAAACATTATAACTTTGCTGTTGTTGCCATCAAATTTTGTTATTTTGATTTTTGGAATTTTAGTGCCTCTAGCACCATTATCTGCACATTTTCTACAACCTGTGTTTGTCTTTGTGCCTTATATTGTGTTTATACTTTGCTCCCCCAGTGTGACGTATGACTTGTCTATGTGGCATACGTCAGACTGGTTTAAACAAATATAGATATTGACCTGACTTGAGGTCTTAAGGTAAACGACCAGACCTGAGGTCTAAAGCGGTCTAATTTTTCAGACTTAATAATTTTTCTCTTTTTAAGAGTTCTCGACCTGACCTGAGGTCTAAAAGTGGTCTGATTTTTCAGACTTAATAATTTTTCTCTTTTTAAGAGTTCTTGACCTGAGCTAAGATCTAAAGATAAGTGACCTGACCTGAGGTCTAAAAGTGGTTTGATTTTTCAGACTTAATAATTTTTCTCTTTTTAAGAGTTTTTGACCTGACCTGAGGTCTGAAAGCGGTCTCATTTTTCAGACTTAATAATTTTTCTCTTTTTAAGAGTTTTCGACCTGACCTAAGGTCTAAAGATAAACGACCTGACCTGAGGTCTAAAAGTGGTCTAATTTTTCAGACTTGATAATTTTATCTCTTTTGAAGAGTTTCGACCTGACCTGAGGTCTAAAGATAAACGACCCGACTAAAAGTGGTCCGAGGTCTTTTTTTTTTTTGAAGAGTTTCGACCGACCGATAAACGACCTGACCTGAGGTCTAAAAGTGGTCTGATTTTTCAGACTTAATAATTTTTCTCTTTTGAAGAGTTTAACAATAAAAATATATTATAACCACACAACATAATTCAAAAGTTCAAAATAGTGTCATAACGCATAATAGGCTTGCAACATAAAAACGACAACCACTTGCCTTAAACATAAAATTTCTTCAGATTAACTGCATTCCAACTTCTAGGGATAGTTTTCCCTTTGATGTCCACCAACTGATATGCTCCCTTTCCATGTACTTTGATAATTTGGTAAGGTCCCTCCCAGTTAGGACTCAAATTTCCACTTGGCTCTTGCCTGCTGACTTCGTTTTTGCGTAAAACCAGATCACCAACCTTAAAGTAACACTATTTCACTTTGGAGTTATAATACTGAGATACCTGTTGCTTATATTTAGCCATTCGGATCAAAGCAATATCCCTTCTCTCCTCCAGCTCATCCTTAGCATGCCTTATTTCCTCTTCTTGGATCTGATCATTATGCAGTGTTGTTCTGGGGGATGGCAATCCAATTTCTGCTGGAATGACAGCTTCACATCCATATGCCAGTGAAAATGGAGTTTCACGTGTTGACATATTTGGGGTGGTCCTGTAGGCCCAGAGAATATTTGGGAGGTGTTCCACCCAGTGCTTTCCTTCCTGTACTAGCCTTTTCTATAAGCCAAGCTTGATCTGCCTGTTAGTTTATTCCACCTATCCATTGGCTTGTGGGTGACCAATAGGGGTGAAATGTTATGTTATGCCCAACCCTGTACACCATTCCTGAACTCCACTGTCCTCAAATTGAGTACCATTGTCTGAAATTATGGTCTTTGGTATCCCATACCTGCATATCAGGTTCTTCCATAAGAATTTTTGGATCTGTTTGGCCGTGATAGTGTTTAATGGTTCAGCCTCCACCCATTTAGTGAAATAATCAACGGCCACAAACTAGGAATTTATAATTGCCTGGTGCTGTTGGCAATGGTCCGACCAAGTCTACGCCCCATTGATCAAAGGGCCAGGTCGAGATAACTGGAGTTAAATTTTCAGGTGGCTGATGGGATAAGTTACCATGGATCTGACATGACCTGCATGTCAAGACTAACTCCTCTGCATCCTGCATTTTCTAGCTAAAGCCCTTGATCCCATATGGTTTCGATAGATCCCCAAGTGAATTTCTCTCAACAGGTAATTGTCTTCTTCTACAGTAACACAACGTAACCAAGGGGATATGAAGGATTTTTTATACAGGATATCATTGAATAGGGCATACTTTCCAGATAAGCATTGGATTTTGCGAGCTTGCATCTTGTCCCCTGGTAACTGGCTGTTTTTCAAATACGCTACAATGGAATCCATCCATGTTTCTCTCTGTGTAATCGGTTGTACCTCAGATACCTCATAGCTACGTTGATTTAATTGCTCGATCAGGACCTTCTTGTCTGATAAGAAATTCGATGCTAACTTGGACAAGGCATCCGCTCTGGTATTCTGCGATCTGGAGACCTGCTCCATTTGCACTTCTTGAAACTGATTTATCCTCGATTGGGCCAGAGATAAGTACTTCTTCATAGGCTTCTCCTTTGCTTCATACTCTCCCCTGATGTGGTTTACTACCAATTGAGAGTCACTATAGACCTTAAGTTGCCTAACTCCCAATTTTAAAGCTAAGTTCAAACCTGTAATCAGTGCTTCGTACTCTGCTTCGTTGTTGGTTGCGTGGAAGTTAAAGTGCAAAGCATAAGGGAATTCTTCACCCCTTGGACTTATGAGGAGGAGACCTACTCCTGACCCGCTCTTGCTAGATGCTCCATCAACGAACAACTTCCACTGGCCTGATTCTTTTGGACTCATTTGCTGATCGATAGAAATAGACTTCTCTTCGGCCAGAAAATCGCTAGAGCTTGAGCTTTCACAGCTGTTCTTGGTCTGTACTCTAGATCGTAACCTGCCAATTCGACGACCCATTTGGCTAAGCGACCTGAAGTATATGGCCTGCTCAGTATTTGCTTTAATGGCTGATCGGTCAAGACGACGACCGGGTGACTCTGAAAATAAGATCTCAATTTTCTGGACGCATGTACTAATGCTAATACCAATTTCTCCGCATCTGAGTACCTCACTTCAGGTCCATGTAAGGCTTTGCTTGTGTAATAAACTGGCTTCTGGAGTGTACCATGTTGCCTAACCAAGACAAAGCACTAATGGCTTCGTCACAAACTGATAGATAAAGGTACAAAACTTCTCCTTCTTGGGGAGATGTCAGAGTTGGCAATTCCAACAGATATTTCTTCAATTCATCAAAGGCTTCTTGACAATCTGACCCCCAATGAAATGGTGTAGCTTTCCTTAAGATCTTAAAGAAAGGCAGTGCACGCTGTGCTGATCGTGAAAGGAATCTGTTCAATGCTGCTAACCTTCCGGTTAATCTTTGTACTTCTCTAATATTAGTGGGTGGTGGCATCATCTTTAGAGCGTCCAACTTGTCCGGATTGGCTCTGATTCCGTCTTTAGAAATCATGTAACCTAGAAATTTTCCAGACTTGACCCCGAACGTGCACCTTAGCTGCTCGGAGTACCTTGCAAACTTCTTTCACGTCTTGTAAATATTGATCTAAAGACCTGCTTTTGATCAGTAAATCATCAACATAAACTTCCATGGACTTGCCTATCTGATCGTGGAAAATTCGATTAACTGCCCTCTGGTAGGTGGCACCTGTATTCTTCAGTCCAAATGGCATTGTTACATAATAATATGTCCCGAAATCAGTTATGAAGGCTGTTTTCTCTGCATCCTTTGGGTCCATAAAGATCTGGTGATATCCTTTATACGCGTCCAGGAACCCAAAAATTTCAAAACCCACAGTCGAATCCACTATCCTGTCAATTCTGGGTGAAGTGTAACTGTCCTTAGGGCAGGCTTTGTTCAAATCCGTAAAATCCACGCACATTCTCCAGGAGCCATCTGATTTCTTCACTAACACCGGATTGGCCAACCACTCTGGATAAACCACTTCTTTGACAATTCCTGCCTGCTTCAATTTTGCAACCTCTTGTTCTATGACCGAGATCCGTTCTGGTGCAAAATGTCTCTTCTTCTGACGAACTGGGGGCATGTTCTGATCCACGTTTAAACTGTGGACTATAAACTCGAGTGATAAACCTGGCATATCATCTGTTTTCCATGCAAAAACGTCTTTGTACTCTCTGAGCAGATCTGTTAACGACCTCTTATAGGGGTCTGGAATCCAAGAACCTATGCTGACCGCTGACTCTGCTCCCTGTTCCCCGATCTGAACAGCCTCGATCTGATATGCTGATATCCAAGTTTTTTCCTCCTCTGGTAATAACTCCTCAAGAGTTACCTATTGAACAAATTGCTTTTCACCAACCACAGATGTGTAACAGCTCCTGGCTATTTCCACATCTCTCTTAATTTCAACCGATCCTGAATTGACCGGAAACTTCATACTATTATTGGCTGGGGAGATAACTGCTCGTAGATCGATGATTGATGGTCTTCCCATGATGACGTTATAAGCTGAGGGCGCTTTAACCACAATGTAATTTACCATGAGGTCCTGCCCTTAGGTAATTTACCATAAGTTGTAGGTAATGTGATCATGCCCATAGGATGGATAGGCGGGCCTACAAATCCGAATAAGGGGTGGATACCGGAATTAAGCTTGAGTCCTTCAATTTCATAGCATGGAATGCCCTATAATATAAGATGTTTACAGCGCTTCCTGTATCAACACAAATCCTTTTTACCCAGTTCTTATTGATTACGGCCTCGATGACCAGCCCTTCATTGTTGATGACCAGTGGTAATGGGTCCTCTGGTCCATACCTTACTTCCCCTGATACATTCTGACGCTTACCAGAATTCTTATTCCGATCCGTCTGATCTGCTGTTTGCACTTCCTTCTCCTGATCTGTCCGCACTGGGACCTCCCATGATCGTGTTAATAGTATTTACTGTGGACGGTTATCGATCTGACCGTCCTGATCTGGGGATGGGTTTCTTGGCCTTCTCTGTTCGTTGTTTCTGTTCCTTTCGTTCTAATGTGTTCCTCTCCTAAACTCTGTACGCCCTCTAGGCTCTTCATTACGAGATCTGTCAACCACCTCATCGACCCTTCCTTCCATAACGGCTTCATCTATGTCCATGATCAATTCTCTGCAAGACTCTGTATCATGACCAACATCCTGGTGGAATTTACAGAATTTGGTCTGATCTCGCTTTCCCTGGGCCCTTTCATGGGAAATGGGGTTCTCGCGATGCCTTTGCGTTCCATGATAGCCAGAACTTGTTCCCACGATCTGTTCAACGGGATTAGGTCTCTATCATGTAGAGCACCTCTCTTACCCAATCTGTCGGTTATATGTGCCTGCACCCTATCCCAAACCGATTTGCGCTTCTTGTCTGATTTCTCTTCTGCCTTCCCTTTCCTATGATCTCATTTCTCCAACTCGCGCTTGGCGCGATTAGCTTCTTCACCCTGACAATGCTTGAAAGCAATTGCCAAACATTCTTCCATAGTCCTGGGATTTTTTTCCATTTAATTTGGCATGTAACCTTCCCTCTCGTAGTCCTGCTACGAACGAGGCTACGAAAAATCAATCGTCCACATCAACCACCTGGGTTGATTCTGCATTAAACCTTTTGATAAATTGTAGAACCGTCTCGTCGGACTTCTGCTTGATGGTGAGCAAATGAGTGCTGTTTCTTTGGAATGGTCTTGCAGCGATAAACATGCTCATGAATTTCTTTGTCAAAACCGTAAAGATGGTGATAGATCTGGATGGCAACTTGTTAAATCAGTCCCTAGCCCTCCCAGATATAAGTGCGGGAAAAGCTTTGCACTTCATTTCGTCCGGGGCGTTATATAACTGCATATGCGCTATATACTGATGCATATGATCATACGGGTCCTTTGTTCCATCATACGGACTAATTTTGGGTATCTTGAATCCTTTGGGACAGGGGTATGCTTCAATATGCTTTGCAAAAGGCGAAGCTAGATGGAACTCGTCCTCCTCATCTTCTAGCATTGCATCCAATTCGGCCCTTGTAGCCTCATCCGCTCGACCAGTTTTGCTCTTAACAACTCGGCAACTGGATTCTGCAACTTCCTTGTGACCATCCCTATTTTCTAGTGATAACTGCCTTTCTTCTCCAAGGTTCTCTACCTTCTCCTTCCCCTTTTTTACACTTTCAAATAGAATTTGGAAATCCTGGTCTCCCATTGTCTTTAAAGCATCCACTAAGAGTTGTTTCACCAAATCTTTAGGATTTGGTTGATCTTCTGGTTGTTTTTCTGGATTTTGTTCTTGTTCTTGGTCTTGATCCAAATTCTCCGGATCGTGTGAGGAACCTCCTAGGTCCTTCCCTTGTTGATTCCTTTTAGATTTCATGATTACTACCCTATCAATCTGCCACTAGAAACAAAAATGACCCTCCTTCTAGCGCCAATGATCGAACATAGAATGAAACGGATAAGATTATAAACTATTGGGTCTTTCTTGCTCTAGATCCGGAAAACTAGTTGTAATTGGTCTTTCTAAGTGCTCGTATCCAAATATATATTTGGGGTCCACCTGGTCGTAGTGACCTCCAGGTCAGATATAGCTCTGTCCTGTTTTGCTGGTCCATTCTATAGACGCCTGACACGTGGACCTGTTCGGGTCGCCCCCAATCAGAAAGTAATTAGTTTTTCTCCTGAATCCTTAAAGCCAAAGTCCCCACTTCTTTTGAATCGACAATATCATACACAAAGATCAATACTTTTTTCTTTTAAATCTACAGAATGAAAAGTAAAACACTGACAATGAATCAATCTGTAACAAAGGATACTAACAAGAAAGACTTACCGATTGATGGGCAAATAAAGAGCAAACCGTTAAGAACAACCCGTTGAAGAGCTGAGAGGTGAAGATTAGAAGATGGCAGCGGCGAAGAGTGAAGAACATAAGCGGCGGTGAAGGGTGGAGGGTGGAGTTTGGAGGTTGGAGGGTGGAGGGTGGAGACAAAGGTTTAGGGTTATTTGATTATAAGGAGAGGAGCAACGAAGATCAACCTCCGATGAACATTTCATTAAAAATCAACTTGTTAAAGAATTGACAGCGGAGATTCGAAGAAGGAAGCGGCAATAAGAGAAGAAGATTAACAGCGCCGGAGGGTGAAGAAGGACGAAAGGATATGGCAATTGGTTTTTGTGTTCGCCGATGTTTGAAGAAGAGTATTTTTTTTTTGGAAAGGGATCGAGATAGGTTTATGGAATAATAATGGAGTGGATTGGTTTTGTATTGTTAGTGTATATATGTTGATATTATTTAATTGAAATTCGTATAATGAGGAGATATTTACTACGATATCACTAATGAGGAGCAATATGATCAAAAATGAGAAGAAATAACATTTGGTCATCAAATAAGAAAAGAATTTACGTCTCGTTATTGTTTTCATTTAATGATAAAATTTCGGCTCCTCATTACAATCTCCTCATAGAATACTCTTTTTGTTGTAGTGTAATATAATAAAAACAATGAGACGCACCGCATCCACCGAGTTCACAGCTTGACTAGAAAAATCTTACCAAGGAACATGTTGCGAATAACTCGACTAGTTCGTGCATGGCAATCCTAAAACTCTAGTCGCACACTCCCTCGTAAAATACATTTATAAAGTTCATGTGTTTGATCAATTAACGGTTAGCTACTACACTAATAGCATTAAGTTCAAATTTTAGGACACAAAAATTCAAAAGATTTAATTTTCAAGCCCTAATTTTCCCTAGATCAACATTTAGGCATTAATTCCGTAGTTTCAACATAATTTAGCTATCAATAATTTAGCTACTCATAATTGGAAAATCAAAACAAGAATTCAAGAATAAACAAGAGAAAGACATGATAAAAAGTGACACAATATTATATACGTCACAATTATGTTTATTTGATGAGAAAGAGAATGATCACACTACACGAAGATTATTCACTATGTATTGTTCAGTTAAATGAAGGCTACATTAAAGCCGACCGGACAAAGCACATTAATCAAGATTCTACGTCATATATGATCTTCAGCAAAAATGATAAATTAATTAGTTAATAAAATTCTCTCGATATTTATTATTAATCCTTTTTATTGTTTATACTCTCACTTTTTGCATGAATTATACAACAAATAAACACTACTTATTTTTTTCTACTCTTATTATTCTTGTACAAACTACATAATACTTTTAGTAGAAAACATCATTATTTTATATAAAATAAAATATTATTTAATGTTTGTCATCCCTCTTCTAATTTTTCCTTCAAGTATTTTGGGTTGCTAGCATATTCGAAAAAGGTAATCTAAAACACGCTCACTCGAAAACACACCTATCATTCAACACTTTGAAGATAAGTCTACATATAAATAAGTTTATTACCATTTATTACATATGTAGGCATGAAAATCAATATTGATAACATCATTCTTATTTCTGTCTACGTTTTTATTTTTTTCATTTTATTACACTTGCCCCGTGATATTATACTATGTGCCCTCTGAGCGAAAATCTTGCCTCCACCACTATGCGTCAGGGAACGTAGAGCTGATGTGCTGTGATCCGTAAACGAATCAGATCCGAAAATATCCGAGGACTTGACTGAAGGCACCAGTAAATCAAGCACCTCGACCGTTGGCTAACCCGTAGCCAAAAACCTTGGTATGTATGGACACCCACAAGGTTCGCTCACAACTTTGATAAGTCTGATTTGGAATCCACCAACGTGAGAAAACTCACCAAAACTTCAAAGCTTCAAATAAAATATATCATCTCAAAATTTGTCAGATTATAAAGTGGACTATTAAAGCCTTTTTATAGGGTACAATGAAAGCAATAAAACAACTTCTAACCGATGTGAGACAAATTTAAATTATAAAAATAAAAAATAAAAATAAAAAATAAAAATAATAATAAATAATAACAAAAATCTAATAAAATTATGCCCATGGAAATGATGTGGGATAAATAATCAAATAAAAGGACTTCAAGCCAAAACGTCTCATCTTCGATCACATCATTCCCTCCCGGTTGGAAAGGATTCGACCTCGAATCAAAAGGATGTCGTAAAAATCAGCAATAAGCACAAAATAGGCCAAACCAACTTCGAACACCAATGATATGCCCGGATCAAATACAAAGCGGACAGACCACTTCAAATCAATGGCTTAGTTTGATGTTGAACCAAGCGTCAGAAATAAAACATCAATGAAGTCGTCTGATGTGCTAAAAACTTGGAGAAACCCCGGAAATGTAGCCATATAACGAGAACAATTCACAGCTGGAGAGTAAGCAACATACTCGAAAAATAGATCAATGAAATGGCTCTCCGGTTTGCCACCAAGTAAATGCTCTTCAGCAACCTTTTCATTCTCCTCGGTGGTCGCCTCTGCCACGATCAACTCTTGGACTACCTTAACCAATTCTGCTCCAACAACTTCCTCCAATTTCTCCGTAAAATTTGGCTGACTCTCATCTACCATGCTCTCATCATCATCACTTTTCAACTCTTCCTCTCGAGTGTTAATAATCTCTTCGGTTTTCGCTTCAACCAAGTCTTCTTCCTTTTCTGATTTCATGTAGTTCTTCCAAATATCAGGGAAATCATAGTAATGGCCATTCCCTTGACAATTGCCGCAAGAAACAGAAAATGGCCCCGTATAAGTTTTCTTAACCACATATGTACCACCATGGTTACTTTACCCCACGATTACCTCTACCACTGTGGTTTTCTCTAACACCATCTCTTTCTGTTAATATGTCTTGAAACTAAGCCTTCATATCATCCATCATATCAACAAAACGTCGTTCCATTTTCTCTAAATTTTGATCCCGCACAGTTTTTGTGCCTCCGCAAAGACATCTATATGACTCTCTTTTGACATTACTCAAGATCTCCAGAATGAACAAACAAAAAAAAATGTCAGTTTTTTTTTTTTTTTTTTTGGACTTACACGGCATAACTAAAGCGAGTGTGTTTGGACATATTGCCCACTCTTAAATGAAAATTTATGCAAGTGTTGGACGATTGCCGGCACTTAAGTGGGGTGTTAGGATAGATTGCCCACACTTTTAAATGATAAGAAATAAAGTAGCGCCTTTACTGGCACCAATTGGTTTAGTAGAATGGCAAGCGTTTGATATTTAACAAGGTATCGTTTTTTTTAATAGGGTACGCAGGAATAGAATAAGCTGGTATTTTTTTTAATAAAGATGCACTGAACGCTGGAAACTTATGGCTGGGATTTTGTTTTGTTTTGTTTTTTTTTTTTTTTTTCCTTTTGGATATGATAGTATGCAAGAAAGATCAAGAACAGGAAAAGGGAAAAAAAAATTAAAAAATTAAGTGGGATATTTGATACCGTCATTGTTCTGGCTCTGATATCAACTGATGTGATCCGTAAACGAATCAAATCCGAAAATATCCGAGGACTTGACTGAGTCACAAATAAAGCTAGCACCTCGAACACTGGCTAACCCGTATCCAAAAACCTTGGTATATATGGACACCCACAAAATACGCTCACAATCTCGATAAGTCCTGTTTTGAATCCATTACGTGAGAAAACTCATCAAACTTAAATGTCTCAAAGAAATTTATTTTTTTACGGAAAAAAATTATTTATTTTATTGCGAAAAAAATCCGTACAAGCCGTGTCAATGTCGATCCAACCCGGTGGATATCCACCCTACCCTACCCGTTAGGTAGGGTATTTTTAAGGGTAGGGTAGGGCACATATTTAATTTTTCAAAACCCCCAATGGGTAAGGTAGGATGGATATCTAATTTCTACCCGTCGAAATACCACCCGACCCACTATGTAATATATTATTCATATTTTATACATATAATAAATTAATGCATCATACTACCTCAAAATCAAAGAGAAAAATATAAAACTTTTTTTGGACACTAGTCAATTAATTCGACATTTTGCTACACCAACCAAAAGAACAATCAAGAGAATATGAATACACAATTCAATTGTTCTTCATCACACAAAGATAAGAATGTTAGTGGTCGGAGAAATATATCATTTTATTTAGTGATGAAAAGATGAATGAAAATCATTTTAGTTTTGGTTAGACCACTATTTGAATGATAATAGTTTTCCCATATCTCTTTATTTTGTTACTCTTAAATAATCGAAGACAGAAATGTGATCAAATATCCATCACTACAAGTATTTGTAGGAAGATTTTGGTGATGTTGTGACTTCTATTGATACTCAATCAAGTTTCATTAATGTGTTTGAGTTCCACAGTAACAGTTTTGACTACATAATTATTTTTTTTGCCTTATATTTTAATACTTGAAGTTTCATATCTATGTAGATTGTTCTCGTTTACAATTGGTTTTCTTTAAGGGTGTTTAATTTTTTATGGGGAAGGAGGTTCTATAAATACCGTAAAATGTTCCATGCAGCACAATTACTCGTAATACTACATAAACACTACATTACATGATATTTTGTATGACATTATAAAAGTAAAAAAATCCCTTGTATGAACATTTCTAAATCATATAAGTGTCACTCGCAATGATGATGATGGTATATAATGTTAATATGTAGAATGGACATCAATCAAGATGATGTTTCTACCAGACAACATTTTAGGATGAAGTGTGATAAAAATAATTTTATGATGCCATAGAATAAAAAAATCAACCAAAATTTATGATGAGCGAAACCATTTTGTGTCGCCACTTGAAACTCCCTTTGTTTATTTTATAAATTTTAGATGTTTAGTTAAAAATAAATAAATCAAATATCCACGGATATCCATGAACTGTGGATATCCGCATGGGGAGGGTATGGATTTGAAAATTTCTACACGCATGGTTAATGGGTAGGGTTTGGGTCATGAAAATTTTCGATGGGGAGGGTATGGATATCGCGAAACCCATACCCACCAGTACCCATTGCCATCCCGAGTCCTCCCCCCCCCCCCCCTCCTGCAATGCGTCATTGAGACATAGCCCTGCCTCCTTAAAACCTATATCTGGCAAACACAATGTGGGAAAATCCATGTGTATAGGAAAGAATACAGCACGCTATGTCCCGGTCTACAAATCTTCGATAACCCCAAAATATAATTGCAAAAATACAATTTGAGTTCCAACACTACTGGGTATCCAACCGTAGCCAAAGAACAGTCATCCGTGAAGTGTTTATCTCGTCCTCGTTATCATGGGTCGATCAACTTCAAATAAAATATATCATCTCAAAAAATTTCTGATTACAAAGAGGACTACTAAAGCCTTTTTATAGACTACAATGAAAGAAGTAAAGCAAATCCTACCGATTTGGGACAAAATTAAATAATAAAAATAAAAAATAAAAATCTTACAATAAATAGTAACAAAAATCTAATAAAATCTTCCCCGGAAGTGATGTGGGATAAATGATCAAATAAATGTACTTCAAACCAAAACGTCTCATCTTCGATCACATCACGATGTATCTAGACTGGGGAGATTCAAGGATCAGATTTTGCTTCTTTACTATACAACAAGATTCAACACATAGCTTTAAACTAACCATGCATTTACGTGCAAAACTTGGGAAATCGATCTTTTCGAATACGGATCCTTTTGAACGTGTCCAACTATGCCGAAAAATTTTATATGTTTTTTATTTGCCTTACCTTCTCCTCTATTATATTTGTTTAAGGGTGTTTACGGTTCGGTTTACTTCACTTTTAACTTTTTTCAAAACCAAAATATGAAATTAAAACCAACAATATCATACATGGTTTTGTTTGGTTTATTTTTTTAAATCATCGGTTTTGTGCGTTTTTACCAAAATATTTATCTCAACCAATCGTATCTTACACGGCTTTTTCCCGTTCGGTCTTTCAGTTAATCAGTTTTGTTCGAGTTCTGTTTTCTTTTCTTTTTTTGTTTTTTTCTTTCTTTACTTCTCCTTTATTGTATTTGTTTAAGGGTGTTCACGGTTTGGTTTACTTCGGTTTGACTATTTTGAAAACCAAAATATCAAATCTCAACCAATCATATCTAACACGGTTTTTTTTCGTTCTGTCTTTCAGTTAATCAGTTTTGTTCGATTCGGTTATTTTTATCAACTGACACTTGCTAGTATTTTTTCGCGTGCCGTATCCAAATGTGACGTTACGGCGTCCGTTTTGAAATGTCGGTGCATCATATCTTATATTATTATATTTGTGATGGTCGCGTGTCGAGTCAAAAATGTGTCATAAACTCTACATATTTTATTTATTATATGTAGAGTTTTGCTTTTTCCCTTATTTTTATTACTCAGTTAGAACAATTTTTTTTTTGGGAAATACAACTGTTTCTAGATAAATCAAGTTAGCTTTGATTAAGTTTCTGCTTATCAGAGTCCTTTCTGTTGGAAATAAAATTTATGTTTTGATGATGATTCATCACTTAGTTTATTAATTGTTCTTAACCCCATTGATGAAGTGTCATAACTAGCTGTTATAGTGCAAAGCAAAAAGATGTCTAGATATCAATGTATAGGATTTATTAAAGTCTGATAGTTGTATAAGTTTAATCAGACAAGCACTGTAATTGTTCTTGACCAAAACTGAGAAATGGAGAAACTGACATTTTGACTAGCTGAGATCCTACGACAAACTGACTCGGATACACCTACTGAAGAAGGTAAGCTCGCTGAGAGTTACAGACTCAGTTGGCTTATCTAGATGAATGAAGAACTGAGGGACACAGACTCAGTTATTGAAGAATGAAGAACTGAGGGACACAGACTCAGTTATTGAAGAACTGAGGGATCAAACTCAGTTATGAAGATTAAAAGTCGAGACTGTAAAGTTGGACTTCAGGCAAGATTGTGGTAACCTGAACTAACTTTATAGATCTTGTATGAAGACCTAAGAATCATAAGGTCAATGAATTCTTAGATGATAAATGTATCATGGTGTACTCTGATTAAGTCAATTGTAATCAGATGAAAACTGGAGTACCGATATTTGAAGAAGAATAAAATCTCGCTTAATGCTCCAAGTCGCTTAGGAAACGATAAGTGAAAAACTGACAAGGAAACTCAGTTTTATAAGTCAGCCACTCAACAAACTGAAAGTACAATCGAACGTTGTAAAGTAAGAAATCTCATTGGATGAGTCACTGACACAGCAGGAACGGTTAGAAAACATAGCCGTTACAAAGCAGGATAAACCCCTATAAATACATTACCTCTACAACATCAAAAAGAAAAAGAGCAGGCAACCGATAAAAAGCGAGATAATCTATCTAGTCAAGAAAGATTAAAAAATTTAGGGGGAAAGCCAAAATTCAAAAGAATACCTGCTAAATACTTAATTGCAAGATCAAGAAATTTCTTCAAAGTGTTCAAACATATTCAGACAGATTCAAGATCTTACATTTGAAGAAATACAGAGCCGTGCTTAAATCAATCATCTAGAAGAAAAGCTCAAATCACAGTTGAATCATAGTCATTGATTCAAGGTCTCAACTTTGATTATATCAAAGGTCTAGATCGTGAAACACCAAGAAGGTGTGAAGGACAGTTGAGTGCAGTCAGGAAGACTGTGTTTGTGATGAGCTGGTGAAGAGGCAATTCTACCCTCCAAGGACCAGTGTTTCAAACAATTGAAGAGCAGCAATCCTACCTGTTCTACAAATGTTTAGATAGTGAAGCTAGGGATTAGCCAAGGACTATCAGTTTAGGACTTTTTGTAACTGGGCCATCTCAAAGAAGTTCTAGTGGAATTTTCCTTCGCATCACAGGGGAAGAGAGGACGTACAGGATTACACCACCTGGAACCTCTATAATACTTGTCTATTTACTTAATGCATTCTTTTACTCCCTTATAATGGTTTTCACATTGAAATTATAGTTACTAATTGTTAAAGGCTAGTTTTATCCGCTGCCAGTTAACGAGACTAAATATAAGTTAGTAATAACTTCTATTCAGTTAAGCTAACTGAACTCCGCACAAGTTAAAGGGACATGAACTGAAAATCAGTTTAAGTTTCAGAGAAACTTAGTTCCTGGGACTATTCCAGTTCGGGATCAGTTTTTGGTGACAAGTTTATTCACCCCCCCCCCCCCCTCTAAACTTGTGTTAGCCTTTCCAAGGGACCAACAATTGGTATCGGAGCGGTTCTTTCACTTGAAAGCAGATCAGAGTATACCTCTTAAAACCAACTGTTGAAAACCCTTACTGTACTTCATTACAATGGATACATCTAGAATTACAAATTGGCTAAATAACCCCCTGACTGACTACTTGAAGAATGTTGTCTATGATTTCCAAGATCAAATATTTGAAAGATTCAGTACTACAAGCTCGCACACAAATCCGGAACCTCATTTCAGTTATAATGAAGACATTGAGCTTAATGCGAATATTGATGATGAATCCAGAATATTTCCATCCTTAAGTGATCTTTCAGAAGAAGCGGAAAGAGAATTAATACGGGTAGCTGACTCTATAGAAGAAAAGCTAACCAGAGATCCATCCAGTATGAAAGTCATAGATATGGATGAGACCCTACCTACAAGCCATGGAGGAGAAAGTGATGAATAAATCATATTGCTAGGAGCTACACAGACGATTGCTATTGATAAAGGGAAACAAGTTCTGATCAGCGATGATTTCTCAACATTAGGCTTATCTATCAAACATTATGAGGTAAATGCATCTACATCTAAATCTCACACTGTCCTGAACAATCAAAGAAATGAAGATTTCAATGAAACCTTGGACATACTCATAAAGCAATTAGAAATAATTCAAAAGAATTATGAGAATGTCAAAAAGGAGAAAAAGTTATTGAAAACTGAAATTTCAAGATTGAACGCTGAAATTAACATAATCAAGACTAATAACGGAACCAAAGTGATTGGACCAACTGATAAACCAACAAACATTGTAAACATCAGTGAATCATCAGTTGATCCAATTCCCAAAGTTCAATTCAAACCAGAAAAACCATTTGGAGATAGATCTGGTTTAGGGTTTGATAATCAGTATAATTCTAAGTTAAGACCAAGATCAGTTGCAATAAAATTTGTGACTGCTCAACCGTCAAAAACTCAGAAAACTGATAAAGTTATTAGAACTGATAGACACTCATCACAGGCAAATGCACAAGCTGCTAAAACTGAAAAATCAGTTAGCAAAATTCACCAAGCCAGCAGATTTTACAGAAAAACTCAGAAGGCTGAAAGCAGTAAAAATCCAATATCAGTAAGAAAAATCTTCAAGTCATATCCATCTAAGGATAAAGATCATTCAAGGATCAAAGGGAAAGGAAGATTATTTCCCACGGATGAAGATTGGAATAGACCATCACATCGCCTTCACAATCAAAACAAATTTAAAACTGTTATGACAAAACAGAAAAGTTTGTGAAAACTCGACTTCACACAAATCAAAATATCAAGAAAGGTACAAAGTGGTATCATCACGAACTAATCGATTAGGACCCAAAAGGATATGGGTACCAAAAATTTCCCACTCGTTTTGCGGAAAAACACAACCAAACTCGAGAACCGAAAAATGTAATTCACAAAACCGAGTTGATTTCACAACCAAGTGTTTGAATTCAGCATAAGGACAAAAACTGAGAATATACAGCTTGTCAACACATCGTACCTTCTTTATCGACTTTTATCTAGCTACTGTTATCAAGAAAAGATGTGGTCCTTCTCAATCTAAACCGTTCATAATTTCCATCCATCCACTTTTTCGCGATCTCAACACATTTATGACAAGACGTTTTAAGTCCCACTCAATTCTTAACTACCCCCACTCCAAATTATAAATATCCAGAATTTTCTTTTATAAAAATTCTTTACACTTGAATTCTGAATCTACTCTCTGAATTTCAAATTTTCAAATCTTCAATCAAATCCAGAAAAATGACCTTTACTCGTGTTGAACCCGGAATGATCGTTTCTCTTGATCAATATATTGCAAAATATGTTGATCAAACTCTAGTTAATTCTATTGCGACAAAAATTCGAAAAATTAAAGGATTGGAAGCAGTCTTCAACATCGATCTAAAAAGTGTTTGTTTAGAAAGCATCGGAGATTTCTATCAATTTGGAAGAACAGTCGTGGAAGGAGAAGACACACAAACCTTCATCACCACTGTCAGTAATAAAGAGATCAAAGTCACTGAAGAATTAATTACAGAAATCTTTGGGTTTGACAAATCCGGAGGATCAGCAGCAATTAAGTTGACTAAAGAACAGAAAGAGAAGTTATGGAAAGATATAGCTATTAACGGTGAATCTACTGTCCTACTGACTGGAAGCACAAGCCTACTCAAACCAGAGTTTAATTTTGTTTCGAAGTTGCTGGCAAATTGCATAATTGGGAATGCTGGAAAATTCAGCAACTTATCTGGAGCAAAACTTGATTTGCTCTACATAATCTGGTTTGAAAAGGATTTCAATTGGGCAAGGTATCTATATGATCAATTGGTAGCACAGTCAATTGATGTACCCAAAAAGAAGACCGACGTAAAGAAAGGAAGATTTTATCACAAAAAGACTCTAGCACTAGTAGTCCAAAGGATACTCGATCACTTTGGAATTGCTAAAAGGAAAGAAACACATGTTGCTGATGGAAAGATTGATATTAAAGAAGAAAAATCAAGTAAAAGGAAAGCTGAGAAAACTGAGACTGTACTCAAAAAGAAGAGAAGCAGGAAATCAAAAGAACCTGCTACTGGAGATGAAGTGTTAGCACAAATTGAAGACCTGAAGAAAAGAAGAAAGCAGATAGAAGAAGCTGGAAAAGGCGTAACTGAGAAACTAATGGAAATTTCATCAACTCAAGGAGCTAGAACTGAGATTGCTGACGAATCAGCACCTTTAGTACAAACTGAGATTAATCCCACCCAATCCATTCCAACCTTGGTAATGGAGGAAGCTGTACAAGAAACGGAAACAAGGAAAGAAACTGAAGTTATCAACGAGAGAACGGATCGTTGAAACTGACTTGCAGGAAGAAGCTGTAACTCAGGCGGAACAAACCCTGAGAACTGATCCTGATAATGAAGAATCAGACAGCGATGAAAGACTGATTGATGAAACAACATTGAACATGCTCATGTTGCTTTCAAAGTCTAGTGCTACTCCTCAAAAATCTGTACCCAGCTTGGAACTGGAGGAAACTGTTAAAGAATTTACGACTCCTCAAACTGAAGAAAAGGAGGATGAAGCAATAACTGAATCAACCAAGTTTATTCAATTGGATGAACGAGTTCATGAAGCTGAACCGACTGGACACACAATGGAAGAAGTTCCAATTGATGAATTGGAACCTGAGCAGAGCGAAAAACAAACCGTTGAAGAAGAAGCAAATGAAAAAGTCTTACAAACTGAGCCGTTAATCTCAGGTTCTGAGATTGAAAAAGGAACATCAGTTGTTTCAGCCACTGCTGAGGGAGAAACCAGCAGAACAAATCTCATGCAAACTGATGATCCTATGCAAATTGAAGTTCCTACTCAAGGAGAAGTTCATGAAATTACAAGGGATTCCGAAGACACCCTCACACCATTCAAACCTCCATCTGCTCATACAGAGCTATTGAAAGCTGATTATGAACGATTGCAAAGATACAGAACCTGGAAGTTCAGTTCCATAAATGATCAGAGAAGTCAGCATGCAGAAATGGAGATCATTGAGAAATGGGTATTCGATCTATACAACATCACAAGCTTAATGGAGATAATCGATACCAAGGAATTCCTAAATCAAGGATATGCATTGATTAGAAACAGATTATTGGAAGGAAGACATAGCCAGTGGAAGCTCTAAGAAAAATGATGATGATTTTGAGGAAGATCCTGATCTACAAAAAGGGATTCTTGCCTCCATACAAGAAAAGGAAACTGCAACAGAACGAAATACTGATAAAGACTCAAGTAGTTCTGGTGGAAGCAGTGGAAGCTCAAGTTCTGAGAACATATCTGAAGCTCAATCGGAGGAGGAAGCACAAGAAGAATATCAGTCTCCCACTGATAAATCCACACTTGAAATAGCAAGATCATTGGCAGACATACATGGAGAAGAATCAGATGATGAACTGGAAGTACTTTTGTCACCAACAAAGGTTATTGATTCATCAAGACTGGAGGAAACTGAGAAATAGTCGGAAGAAGAAAGACAAACAGCTGAATGTAGAGAAAAATTGAAGGAAATCGTTCTCTCACCTCTAAAGCAAACAAATTTACCAGATGCTGAAGCAAGCAAGTCAATGGAACAACAAGAAAGAAGTTCACAAGATGTTCCTACTCAAGTTGATCTCATTAGATATTATCACAATGAGATACTTAGAATTCAAAAGGATGACATGAGCTTATTCGGAAAAATTTTAAAATCTTTAGAAGCCAATCAAGATGAAAGATCCAAACTTGAAAAGAACATGGATACTGTGAACGATAGTTGTCAAAATACTCTGTTTGTGATTCGGAAAACAACCGCTGAACATGTCAGGAAGAAGAATGAAACTCAAGACAGATGGGAAGGCATTCTCAGTAATCTAGTGGACAGAATGTTTTTAATGGAAAAAGGATTAAAGGACTCAGTTGTGGCTCAAACCATATTGGCATCAACTCAACAAACATTAAATGCTTACATCAAAAGCCTGATCAATAAAGATGATGTCAATAAGGGGGAATGTTTGGACATCATAAAAGTCCATACAGCTGAAATACCACAAGTTCTCACAAATGTTGATGATAAGTTAAATGAACTGAAGAAAGTGTTATAAAACGGATGGAGATAACTTCAGATGCAAGAAACAGAAACAGAAGCAATCAAACATAAACAATCAAAGGAGATAACAGAAACAAGAAGAACACAGATTTAACATGGAAAACCTCTCAGTGGGAGAGGTAAAAAACCACGGGCAGAAAAGAGATATTTTATTATGCACTGAATTTTTACAGATTTCAACACACGCAGACAATGAGACAACAACTGTATTTATAGGCACAAATCCCTAAACCCTAGCCTCAAGGAATCTTTGTCTGATGCACCATAAATACCCCTACACGTGTCCTCCTTTTAATGACACTGTATAGCTGTCACATAACAGAATTTGCAGATGTGGGACCCTGCTGTATTCAAGTACTCAGCAGACTATCACCCTGCTGATAGTCACCCTGCTGACAGAAGCTCAGTAGACTCCACCCTACTGAAGCACAGAATTGAATACCCTTCTCAGCTGTCCATCACACAGCTGAGTCTTCAGATTGGTTCCACCAGATGTAGAGTTTAAGTCACATTACTGACAAATCTCCACCTTGACTTCAACTCTTACTAGAGTCAAACATATTGCATAACCAGATGTACTTGTACCAGATGCATTCGTCAATGCCATATGTACTTGTACTAGACTATCTCCACAGCATCCACTCCACTGATCTGCCCTCAGTAGAGTTTCCAGAATCAGATTATAAGCTTTGAATATTCAGTATGTCCAGGCAAAGCTGGAACTTACTCTGCTGAACCGGTTTAGTGAACATATCGACAGGATTCTCCTTTGTGCCAATCTTCTTCACCACAACCCTCTTCTCATTCCTCAAGAAATGATACCCGACATCAATATGCTTGGTTCTCTCATGATGAACCCGATCCTTGGCTAAACATATTGCACTAAGACTCGTCACAATATATATCGGCCGATCCCGATGCAACCCCAAATCACCGACTAGCCCCTTCAACCGGATACCCTCCTTAGTTGCTTCGGTAAGTGCCATATATTCGCTTCGGTAGTTGATAAGGCTACCGTAGCCTTGAATAGTAGCTTTCCACCGACCACCGCATTTCCCAATGTAAACACATAACCGATCATTGATTTTCTACCGTCAACATCACTGCATAATCGCATCACACGGTAACTCCGTGACCGGACCGATATCACCTCCATAAATGAGACCAACATCACCGTACCTCTCGGTACCCGAATATCCTTTTAACGACTTTCCGTGTTCCTTTCCGGTTGAGCCATAAACTCCGCGACAACACCGATTTGCCCGAGCCAGATCGTGCCTAGTGCAAACCATGGCATACATCAGACTGCCAACTGCACTAGCATAGGGAACTTTTGTCATATACTCCTTCTCTTCGGCTGATTGTGAAGCATAAACAGACAAATGAACATTTGATGCCATAGGAGTATCTATTGGTTTTGCAGCAGACATGCCAAACTTGGCCAATATCTTACGCACATAACCCCGCCGAGACAAGAACAATTTCTTCGACTTCTATCTCTCCGGATCTCCATCCCCAAGATTTTCTTGGCCGCACCCAAATCCTTCATTTCAAATTCGGCACTAAGAAGGTTCTTCGATTTTGAACATCGACTTTCTTGTTTGCAACTATCGCATGTCATCCACATACGGGACAAGATAGATATATGATCCATCTTTCGACAGATCGTAGTAAACACAACATCATATGGACTTCGTTGTAACCCCGTTTGAAGCATGAAACTCGTCAAACCTTTTATACCACTTGCCTTGGAGCTTGCTTCAAACCATACAAAGATTTCTTCAACTTGCAAACATAATTTTCCTTTCCGGGAACTTGAAAACCCTCGAAAGCCGTGTCATGTATATCTCCTTATCCACCTCACCATGTAGAAAAGCGGTTTTCACATCTAATTGCTCAAGTTCCAGATCCTGCTGTGCCACCATTGCTAGTAACACCCTGATTGAAGTGTGTCTGACCACTGGTGAAAAAATTTCATGAAAGTCAACCCCTTCCTTTTGACTGAATCCTCTTGCAACCAAACGTGCCTTATACTTGACCCCTTCTGCCTTTGTTATTCCTTCATTTTTCTGGAAAATCCATTTACAAGTCACAACTCCTTTGTCGGTAGGGTCGTTTGACCAATTCCCAAGTCGATTCTTCAATAATGACTCCATTTCATCTCCCATGGCCGCATGCCACCGAGATGCTTCGTACATGTCATCGCTTCCCCGTAAGTAGTAGGTTCGGCAACCTCTACTTTTTCAAAGCAACTTGGAGTGCATATCCACCAAATCATCATATCCATATCTCCTTGGAGGTATCCCAACATTAGATCTTCTAGGCTGCCGGCGCCCAGACTCTGCCGATCAATGTTTGTATGACGCCCCGCCGAGGTCTCGGTAGGGGTCGGCTTGGATCGGTTCTCGGTTCATTATCCGGATCGGTATAGTGTTGATTTTGATCCACCGATTGTTGCATATCGAGACTCCACCGAAGCTCCACCTCGTTTCTCAACACTATCGGATTCAAGACCTTTGGTTTCAGACTCAGTAGACCTCCCCACTGATGAGT
The DNA here is from genome assembly GCA_036785695.1 of Gentiana straminea. NCBI lineage: Eukaryota > Viridiplantae > Streptophyta > Magnoliopsida > Gentianales > Gentianaceae > Gentiana > Gentiana straminea. The sequence continues at coordinate 1,695,199 of JAVUPR010000224.1, read as the reverse complement.
TTAACATAGAATTTTCATCAAACACAACGTCCCTGCTGAGGATTACTCTGGACTCTGCTGATGACCAAATTCTATATCCCTTCACTCCATCACCATACCCCACAAACACTCCCTTCTAGGCTCTTGGCTCCAACTTCCCTTCACTAACATGATAGTAAGTTGTACTCCCAAAAACCCTTAGAACTGAGTAGTCAGCAGGCTTGCCTGACCACATCTCAAATGGTGTCTTGAGATTGATTCCTGTGTGAGGGCTCCTGTTGATTAAGTAGCAAGCCGTCTTAACGGCTTTTGCCCAAAATCTCCTTGATAAACCAAACTTGAGAAAGCATACATCTTGCCCTCTCCAAGTAGAGTTTGATTCATCCTTTCGGCTATACCATTCTGCCGAGGTGTATTCCTTACGGTATGATGTCCGACAATACCCTCGCTTGCACAAAATGAATCAAAATCCGTCCAAAGAAATTCCGGACCATTATCCGTACGAAGCTTCTTGATTTTCTTGCCTAACCGATTCTCCACTAGGGCCTTCCACTCGCTTGAAGTTATTGAATGCATCACTTTTGTTCTTCATCATCACCACCCAAGTCATCCTTGAATAGTCATCTATGAATGACACAAAATATCTGTGACCACCCAATGACTCAACTCTTGATGGACCCCAACAGTCTGAATAGATATAATCAAGTGATGCCTTTGTGTTGTGCAACCCTGCTGAGAACTTACTTCTGTGCAACTTCCCAAACACACAATGTTCACAAAAGTCCAGATTCTTAACCTTATATCCTCCAAGAAAACCTGCTGAAGAAAGAACTTGCATACCCCTTTCACCCATGTGACCAAGTCTCATGTGCCACAGCTGAGTCTGCTGAGACTGGTGAACTGCTGAGGATGCAACAGCCGCAGTTCCAGATACAGTAGATCCTTGTAATATATACAAGGTTCCCCTCTTGATGCCTTTGAGGACTACAACTGAATCTTTAAAGACATTCAGCTGTCCACCTTCACCCTTGAAATTGAACCCCTTGTCGTCCAAGAGATCGAGAGATACCAAATTCTTGGTCATCTCGTGGAACATGTCTTACATCCTTCGGTGTACAAAATTTACCATCCTCTCGTCCTTAACTTTACTGAGCCAATTCCCACAACTTTACAGACCTTGTTGTTGGCCATATAGATTTTACCACCATCTATCTCGCTCATAAGTAGAAAACCACTCTCTCGTTTGTACAAATATGATAGGATGCTCCGAATCAAGTATCCACACATCATTGTGGTGTGTAGAATCCCCTGCAACTAGAACCAGATCCTCATCAGATTGCTCAGTAGCCAAGGCTGCTGTGCAAGAATTGCCTTCCTGCTGTTTCTTCTTCCTTGGACAATTGGACTTCCAATGTCCCTGCTCCTTACGAAGTAATTACGGACATCGGTAGACTTAGGACCTTTGGACCCCGACTTCTTTTTCTTCTTCTCGTCCATATCCTTTTCCACTATTGCTTTGCTAGCTACTAGCCCAAAGAAACTCCGATTGTCTGTTCCAAAGACCTTGTGTCTAAGCTCCCTGGCATGTAAGGTAGACCTCACATCCTCTAAAGCTACTGTATCCTTTCCAACTATGAAAGATCGCACAAAGTTTTCATATGATGCCGGTAATGACACCAACGGGATTAGGGCTGCATCTTCATCTTCAATTTTAACATCAATATTCCTTAAATCAAGCAATATTGTGTTCGAGTGATCCGGATGTTCCCTCGGTGGACTTCCTTCATGCATCTTCAAACTGAACAACCTCTCGTTTCAACAACAACTTGTTGGTCGGTGACTTGGTCATATACGAAGCTTTCAAGCTTCTTCCATAACTTGGTCTGCGGTGTCTTCCTCGGCAACCTCGGTGATAACATCATCGGATAAGCACAACATGATGGTTGAATGTGCTTTCTCTTCCAGACTGGCATAATCTGCTGCACTTGTATTTGGTTTGTCAGATAAAGAATTCCACAAACCCTGCTGTTTCAACAGTGCACGCATCTTGATTTGCCACAGACCAAAACTGTTCCTTCGTGTAAATTTATCGATTTTTACGTTTACTGCTGACATCTTTTCTTGCTAAAGATCACAACTTTATCACAGATCCTAGCACCTTGCTGAAGGTCTTGGTGAAGATGAAGTTGATCGTACAGATTGTTTTCTCCGAACCTTGCTCGATACCACTTGTTATAAAACGGATGGAGATAACTTCGGATGCAAGAAACGAAAACGAAGCAATCAAACATAAACAATCAAAGGAGATAACGAAACAAGAAGAACACGATTTAATGTGGAAAACCTCTCAGTGGGAGAGGTAAAAAACCACGGGCAGAAAAGAGATATTTTATTATGCACTGAATTTTTACAGATTTCAACACACGCAGACAATGAGACAACAACTGTATTTATAGGGCTAAATCCCTAAACCCTAGCCGCAAGGAATCTTCGTCTGATGCACCATAAATACCCCTACACGTGTCCTCCTTTTAATGACACTTTGTATAGGCGTCACATAACGGGAATTTGCGGATGTGGGACCTGCTCGTTGTATTCAAGTACTCGGCGGACTATCACCCCGCGATAGTCACCCCGTCGACGAAAGCTCGGTAGACTCCACCCTACCGAAGCATAGAATTGAATACCCTTCTCAGCTGTCCATCACACAGCTGAGTCTTCAGATTGGTTCCACCAGATGTAGAGTTTAAGTCACATTACTGATGATGAGATGAAACTGATTGTTAAGTACTCAGAACCAACTGACAAGAGAGTTGGTCTGGATTCTCGTCTCTACAATGTGTTCAAAGACTTACCAGAGAAAGAAGGAGTATCAAAAGAAGAATCTCTTGAAACTTTTCTACACATGCAAAAGATACTTGTGTATTATTGGAATAAACTGAAGAAATGGGAAGCAGACGGTACCTTAGATAAAGTTTCAGAGAAAGTTGAAAAGTCTGAACCTGAATTCATTCAAACTCTACTCAGAACAGCCACCAATGAAAGGCTAAGGACATCAGTTTTCACATTTGCAACTCTATTCAAAAGTAAATTCTTCAAGAAAAACAACTTATCTCAGTCATGGAACATTTGGGCAAGTATTCATGGAATTGAACATTCAGCCACAAATGAAGAAATGAGAATTGTTGCAGAGAACTATGATAATCAACCAGGACATTAAATTCAGTTGTTTTACTTATGTTGTACTTTAATCTTGTAACTCGGCAATCAAATAAAGTTTCAGTTTCTCAGTTCATGGTGTTATTTATTATGTTTTTTTTTCTTCTTTTTGCATTGCTTTTAAGGAGGGTATTGACATCATCAAAAAGGGGGAAATTGTTGGAAATAAAATTTATGTTTTGATGATGATTCATCACTTAGTTTATTAATTGTTCTTAACCCCATTGATGAAGTGTCATAACTAGCTGTTATAGTGCAAAGCAAAAAGATGTCTAGATATCAATGTATAGGATTTATTAAAGTCTGATAGTTGTATAAGTTTAATCAGACAAGCACTGTAATTGTTCTTGACCAAAACAGAGAAATGGAGAAACTGACATTTTGACTAGCTGAGATCCTACGACAAACTGACTCGGATACACCTACTGAAGAAGGTAAGCTCGCTGAGAGTTACAGACTCAGTTGGCTTATCTATAAGAATGAAGAACTGAGGGACACAGACTCAGTTATTGAAGAATGAAGAACTGAGGGACACAGACTCAGTTATTGAAGAACTGAGGGATCAAACTCAGTTATGAAGATTAAAAGTCGAGACTGTAAAGTTGGACTTCAGGCAAGATTGTGGTAACCTGAACTAACTTTATAGATCTTGTATGAAGACCTAAGAATCATAAGGTCAATGAATTCTTAGATGATAAATGTATCATGGTGTACTCTGATTAAGTCAATTGTAATCAGATGAAAACTGGAGTACTGATATTTGAAGAAGAATAAAATCTCAGTTAATGCTCCAAGTCAGTTAGGAAACTGATAAGTGAAAAACTGACAAGGAAACTCAGTTTTATAAGTCAGCCACCCAACAAACTGAAAGTACAATCGAACGTTGTAAAGTAAGAAATCTCATTGGATGAGTCACTGACACAGCAGGAACGGTCAGAAAACATAGCCGTTACAAAGCAGGATAAACCCCTATAAATACATTACCTCTACAACATCAAAAAGAAAAAGAGCAGGCATACGATAAAAAGCGAGATAATCTATCTAGTCAAGAAAGATTAAAAATTTGAGGGGGAAAGCCAAAATTCAAAAGAATACCTGCTAAATACTTAATTGCAAGATCAAGAAATTTCTTCAAAGTGTTCAAACATATTCAGACAGATTCAAGATCTTACATTTGAAGAAATACAGAGCCGTGCTTAAATCAATCATCTAAAAGAAAAGCTCAAATCACAGTTGAATCATAGTCATTGATTCAAGGTCTCAACTTTGATTATATCAAAGGTCTAGACTGTGAAACACCAAGAAGGTGTGAAGGACAGTTGAGTGCAGTCAGGAAGACTGTGTTTGTGATGAGCTGGTGAAGAGGCAATTCTACCCTCCAAGGACCCGTGGTACAAACAATTGAAGAGCAAGGAATCCTACCTGTTCTACAAGTGTTTAGATAGTGAAGCTAGGGATTAGCCAAGGACTATCAGTTTAGGACTTTTTGTAACTGGGCCATCTCAAAGAAGTTCTAGTGGAATTTTCCTCCGCATCACAGGGGAAGAGAGGACGTACAGGATTATACCACCTGGAACCTATATAATACTTGTCTATTTACTTTATGCATTTTTTACTCCCTTATAATGGTTTTCACATTGAAATTATAGTTACTAATTGTTAAAGGCTAGTTTTATCCGCTGCCAGTTAACGAGACTAAATATAAGTCAGTAATAACTTATATTCAGTTAAGCTAACTGAACTCCGCACAAGTTAAAGGGACAAGAACTGAAAATTAGTTTAAGTTTCAGAGAAACTTAGTTCCTGGGACTATTCCAGTTCGGGATCAGTTTTTGGTGACAAGTTTATTCACCCCCCCCCCCCTCGAAACTTGTGTTAGACTTCCCATGGGACCAACACTTTCAGTCGCTCATTCTGTCATTCCAACAAATTTCCGTCAGTTCAATCCTGCAGTAGCCGGCGGATATAGTGTATTTTCCGGTGGATTTTAGCAAGGGTTGATGTGCGACGGATGTGTATGTCATGTATGAGATTATAGGGAGAGACTCCCTCCTTTATCCGCCGGATTTCTGCTCAACCATTTGGAAAAGAGCCTATATATCCGAGATACGAAGTTTCCTAGCAGGTAAAGCTTTCCTTTGGCTTTGTATAATACATCTTTTGCATTCATTTCATTTTACACAGGTCTCTGAGTCTTGTTCACTTTTAGAAAAATTCTTTGTTGTGTATTTGCTTCTCAGGCTTGATTTGGTGATTTGGGGTATGTTGTTACCTCTTTTGTGTTTGGTCTGCATGTGATAGAGATATAAAATAATGGTGTTGTTATTCACACTTTGCACAGAATGATTTACATGTGTTTATATAGATACAATGGAAGGTTCTAATCCTCCTTAATTAATGTTATGATTAGACTATGAGTAGATTATGACTAGACTATGACTAGGCAATAATTACAATAATAAATGATAAATATACAATAATAAATGTATTTATTGCTAATACCACCCCTCAAGTTGGACGAGGGACGAGACCTAAGTTGCTACGTTGATGATGAAACGCCAACCGAGGAAGCGATGTAGTAAGACAGTCAGCAAGTTGATCTTGGGCATTAACATGAGCAACACGCAAGGACCCACGTTTCACTTGGTCACGAATAAAATGATAGTCAATGGCAACGTGCTTCATTAGGGAGTGAAAAAAAGGATTATGAAAAAATTGCGTGGTGCCCAAATTGTCGCAATAAATAACTGGAGCTTGACTGGGAGGAAAACCAAGATCGTGAAGGAGAAATGTAACCCAATTAAGCTCCACAGTAGTGGAGGACACTGAACGATCAACGATCAGTGGAAGAACGAGCAATGGTCAATTGTTTCATGGAACTCCATCATATGGCATTCCGGCCAAGATAAACAATATAGGCACCGGTAGAAGCATAGTCGTCCTTATTACCTCCCAAATCGGCATCAGAAAATGCATGAAGAACCTGTGGAGAATCAAGATATATCTAAAGCCCAAGGTCCACTGTCCCAGCTAGATACCGTAACATGCGCTTAGAATGACCCCAATGCACATCCGTGGGAGCATGCATAAATTGAGAGAGCTTATTGACAGTAAAGGCAAGATCCGGTCTAGTAAACAACAAATACTGTAGGCTGCCAATAACCATACGATAATCCGAGGCATCATCAAGCAGTGTTCCAGACTTAGCAGTGAGTCCAAAAATATCAGCAGGCAGTGGAGTAGTAACAGAGTTTGCCTGATCCATATGAAGACGAGCCAATAACTCAGTGGCATACCGATTTTGAGATAAAATACAACTGCGGTTGTTGTAAATGATCTCAATGCCAAGAAAATACGAAAGGGACCCCAAGTCTTTTAGTGAGAATCTGCGCCCTAAAAGAGAGATAAAAGTCTCAAGAGCCTTGGAGTCATTCCCTGTAATAATCAGATCATCCACATATACCAAGATAAAAATAATTGTGCCACCAGAGTTATAAATAAATAAGGAGGAATCAGCATCCGCATTCCTAAAATTGCTAGTGAGGAGAAAACCCTTGAGCTCATCATACCAAGCCCGAGGTGCCTGTTTTAAACCATAAATCGCCTTACGCAATTTGCACATGTGAGTAGGATGATCAGAACTTACAAAACCAGCAGGTTGTGCCAAATAAACATCTTCAGACAAGTGACCCTGTAGAAATGCATTATTAACTTCAAGCTGACGCAGAGACCACCCCTACGATAGAGCTAGAGTCAGAATTGTTTGCACTATGGTGGGTTTAACCACCGGACTGAAAGTCTCATAATAAGCCACACCAGGACGCTGAGCAAACCCCTTAGCCACAAGGCGAGCCTTGTAGCGATCAACAAAACCATCCAGATGATGCTTAATACGAAAAATCCACTTAGAGCCAATGACATTATAGTGAGGATGAGAGGGAACAAGTTCCCAGGTCTCATTACGGAGGAGAGCATCATATTCCTCATGCATAGCAGTTCTCCACTTAGGTTTTTGCGGGCTTGAGTGACTGTGGTAGGTTCAGTCTCAGTGGAAGAAGTAAGCTGGGTGTTGAGATTGAGTTTTTGTATATGTTTGTGGATGTTGTTTTGAGATCTAGTGCGCATAGGATGTGTGGGTGGAGGAGGCGGGGGAGGTGGAGGTGGATAGGGTGGAGGAGAAGGTGGTGGGGAAGGAGGGGGTGAGGGAGGTGCTGGGGTAATAGGAAACTGAATAGGAGGTGTAGTAGGAAGCCAGTCAGAGATTGGCACTGAGGGGGATAGAGAAGGGGTGGAGGGGAAAACGGACTCACAAATTTCACGTGTCGAGAAACATAAAGGCGAGACTCAGTAAGGTCATAGCAGTAATAGGCATGTTGTTGTAGGGCATAGCCCAAGAAAACACAGGGTTTTGAGTGAGGTTGAAGTTTGTGAGAGGTATAGGGGCGGAGCCAGGGAAAACAGAGACAGCCAAAAACCTGAAGCTTAGAGTTGTTGGGAGAGGTATGAAAGATGGACTCATACGGGGAACGCATTTGCAGAGTAGGAGTAGGCATGCGATTAATCAGATATACAGTAGTGGAAATAGTGAAAGGCCAGTAAGAGTCGGGTATAGATGCATGAGTGAGCTGGGACATGCCAGTTTCTACAAAATGCATGTGTCGGCGTTCGGAAATGCCATTATGTTCTGGGGTATGAGGAGGAGTAGTGAAAAAAGAGATGCCATTGTTGAAAAGTAATCATGAAGGGAGATAAATTCACCTCCATTATCAAAATACAGAACTTTAATGGTTTGTTCAAAAAACCTTTCAACAATGGAGCGGAAGCGAATAAAGGTGGAATGAACATCAGATTTGCGGGACAAAGGATAGAACCAGACATAGCGTGTGAAATGGTCAACAAAAATCACATAATATTTGATTCCGTCCACAGAAAGAACGGGAGAAGTCCAGAGATCACTAAAAACAATCTCATGGGGTCGGGAGGAACATAAAGTAGTATTTCCAAAAGGAAGTTTATGGATTTTGCTTTCTAAGCACGCAGAACAATGTGTAAAAGAGGAGACCGTAGTATGTAAATCATGATTCTTAAGAATATAAGACAAAATGGGAGGGGCCGGATGGCCTAAACGATGATGCCACTCTAGGGACGTGGCTTTAGTGGATGCGAAGGCAACAAGAGGTGGGTTAGGCCATTCATAAAGACCGTTCTTTACCGGACCACGAAGTAGGATGTTATGATTCCGTAGGTCTTTTACAATAAATGCAGAGGGTAAGAATTCAATAGAAAGATTGTTGGCATGATATAACTGATAAATAGAAAGTAAGTTACGAGACATGTCGGGAACATATAAGACATTACGTAATTGAATGGATGTATCATGGGAGATGGGTAGTGAAGTACTGCCAGTGTGAGAAATAGAGAGACCCTTACCATCACCAACTAGAATGTCATCGGTTCAAGTGTACTGAGAGTGTGACGAGAAATTCCAAAGATCTGAAGTAACATGATGCGTAGCACCACTGTCAAGGAGCCAGTTAGGAGTGGATGAGTCGAGTCAAGCCGAGTTACCATGTGATGAAGCTAAATGAGCCAATGGCCTATCCAAACGAGTCGAGCTTTGCCCAACCGAGGTAACATGAAATAAAGGACAAGAACGAGCCAAGTGTCCCTGTGTAGAACATAATTGACATTTACCAGAAGGATGACATCGAGTACTAGAGTTATTTCTTGAATCTGATTGATGTTGCCATGGCTGCTGCTGTTGTTGGTGTGCCTCATAAATGGTTCTATGTATATATTGTGCTGGGGTTTATTTAATGTGGACTGTAGTTGTTGTTTATGTGTAAAAGAATGTGGAGATATTTTTTACTGTGAAGTGTGTTCTTTCTGTGTTCATTCGAGGGGTATAGTTAATCATTGTTACTGCTGGATTAGTCATAAGTACAATGTGTTGTGCATAATTTTTTGTTATGTCTTATTGCAGTTGCTTTTTTGTGTTCATTTAGCCTTTCTTATTGTCTTTTCTGAGAGTAAAAGGTCATGTTAGATCTGCCTCTTTCATGTTGATAAAAGAGGTTTAGTTATACTTTAGTTGTTGTGTTGTTAAGATTGCAGAACATTTTTCGTTAGGCATTGTCGTTGCTTGTTGCTCTTGGTAAGAGATGGATTGATTGCATTTGATAGTTGCGCCAACAAGGGATTTTACATGTGAGTTGTACTTTATATTTGACTCTTATACATGTTTGTTCCTCTTTGTTCTTAATGAAAAATACAGTACCAAGGTAAGTTGTGGTTGATTGATAACAGTAAGTGAATTTTTCTACAATACATGTTCCTAGAGTAGTTAGAGTCTTTTCTTTTTACGGTATTCTTTTATGGTAAATGTCTTTATAGTTGCTTATTTAATCACGTGTTTTCCACTTAAATGTTGCTGTTCATTTCTGCGTGTCTTTGTTTGAATATGGAGGATGCACTTTCAGAGATGATATGGTCTTTGTACTAAATTGTGTAGTGACTCTTCTGCCTTGCAGGGTTACTTGGAGGTTGTTCTGGTTTCAACATAGCTGGTTGTCTAACTCCTTCATTTGGATTTGCTTGCAATGGCTTCTTCCTCCCAGGCATTCTTGTGATCGTTCTACTGTGTAATTACATTTGCGTATGTGCTCCTCATCAGTTTATTTTTGTATTGTTATTGTGTATGTGCTCTTCTTAACACGTGCATAAAAACTGTTGTTTCTATGGAAAATATAATAGGCCAATACTAAGAGAACACCTATATGTTGTCGAATGAGTAACATGTCATTTCATCACGCCCATCTCGTTCATTTATTGTTAAGAATAAATTCGATGTTACTTTAACTCATGGCTGTTAAATTTTCTTGGTGATAATCTTTAGTTGATACTGTTATAAAATAAATATCTTTTAGGTCATGTAGATATTTTACTGGAAAAGGGGGAGATTAAAACTGTTGAGTTTTGGAGCATATACAGCAATTCTCACCGAATACATCAGGTAGTTATTGTTGAAACTACCTGCTCTGCCTCTATTATTTTGATTGCATATGTAGAAGGAAATTTATTGTCACTGAAAGAAAATGACAAATTTGATATGCATATTTTCCTTTTTTGGATTGCTTAAAGTGGCTGGACTATTCTTCTTTCATCTTCTCTCTTGATGTTATGTGACCCTTAAATTTGTTCCTTCTTCTGCTAAGTTATAGTGGAGTTCATTGCTTAGAACTGCAGCAAGGACTGAGACATCATACAATGCTTTGGAATGACTATGATAGGAAAAATATGAGTCATGATGTTACGTGCAGCTTATTTTAGGCCAAAATTATTTTTCCCTTGATCAAAGTTTGATATATCATATGCCTCAAGTCTTTAATTTATAAATTTACTAATGCAGGTCGTTTGGTGGCAAGAGGTGTTGGTTGCTATATGCTTGAAGGAAGTTCACACTTTTTCTGATGTTTACATAGTTCTCCAATAGGTTTTTGATATGGACTAAGAATTTGTAAGTAGTTGGAGTTTGAAATTTTGTAGTAACTATCTTTTTTATGCACTTCAGATGTCATGGCAAGCTCGATCTTGGCTTCAACCATGTTTATTTATTTTTCGACCCTAGAGCTAATAGCTTTGTTGTTAGCTACTGTTTCAAGCTGCTTCTTTATTGTAGCAAGTTATGAGCTTTCTCAAAGGCTTATGTTAGGTTAGTTGTAACTTCTGTGTTGATATTATCTTGTAAATGTCTTCAATTACGCTTATGTATTTGAAGTAAATGTCCTAGACTATGCTTGCGGGTAAGGTTGCGAGAAGTACACGGTCAATGAATTTTTTTGTTTGCAGTGAGGCATCATTTGTACATTCAATATGAACACTTGCTCACTTTTGGTACGTCCTAGCGTTTATATTGAAGTGTAATCAGGATTGTATCATAACATGGTTTGGTTCTGGAGGATTTAATTTATCTGGTCATCATAGTGAAATCTCTCTAATAATAAGTTTATTTTATTCAGCTATATATCAGAAGTCTTATGCTTCTATGGCTTCACCACCGACAAGTTCATATGGACACTCTAGCAAGCAAGAAAATTGACGTTCTAAATGGAAGAGTTGGGGTTATTATCGGCAATGGGGGTGAGATCATCAAGTACCTTCAGTTACTTCTGGTGCAATGATTCAGGTTACGAGAGATATGGATGCAGATCCTAATTCACCCACCAGAGCTGTAGAGCTCATGGGCACCCCTGAGCAGATAGCTCTCATACAAGAAGTTCTTGCAGAGGTACTGCTTATGTTTTAACTGGCTTTGATGTGGTAAATAAATATTGTACTGTGACTTGAATTCTGAGTTATTTACCTGATGCTTAGAACTACAATTGTATTGAATAAATGCAACATGACATGGAAGATGTGGTGTTTTTAAGTGTAGTATGCTAATTTTCCTCTTGGATGAGCTTATTTCTGTCTGTTATATGGATGGTTTTTTATCGTATTGTTCATCTGTATAAATATATATACCTTACTCTTCTATGCTTTCTGATTTCATTCAACATTATCTAACAACTTTCATATATATAATATTTACATATTGAAAAACTCAACATTACTTGTATATGCACTTATCAATAATATATAATCAAGATTTCTTGGAAAGGGCATGCCGTGCCTTGCACGGCATACCCAAATACTAGTAATAATATATCATATCATCATATCATATCATACTACTTTAGAAGAAGGAAGGCTTTCAACCCCTTCCTTCCACGTGGTTGAATGATGTGTTTCAAAAAGGTTGTCAAAATGTTTCCACGTGGCTGAGGTTGTCTCAAAAAATTATCAAAATGCTGTTTCCCAGATTTATTATCTTGCATTCATGAAAGGTGAGACTTTTTATAGGTGTATATTTCCTTTGTGTTCTTGTTGCGTGTTTTTATATTAGTTGTCTTTTAGGATATGGTACTAATGTTATATCTATACATTGTTATGAAGGTGTATGTGCAGTTGTCAAACCATTTTAGTTTACCCTTCCCTCACAAATCTCTCACTCAAATGCATGTGTATACCATCTATAACATTTAACTGAAAGAAAACAAAAATAGTTGCACATTAAAATGGTAATATTTACCTATTCAGTTCTTAGGGGTTTATATGTGTGGTTTTTAACGCTTATGTTGAAGTTCAGTCTTGAAAATTAGAAATATAAGCTTCGTCACAAACGTAATTTAAAAAAACACCTTTTCAAATGTTTTGTTAGGTTGTCGTTTACTGTTCATGCATAAATAACACTTTTATTTACTGGAAAAGGCAAAAAATCGGGAGGTTATGATGTAATCAAATTGTTAGACTAATATTCATACTAAATGATTTGAGAAAGTATCATGCCCTGTTGCGAGGAATTCAACTTTTTTCAAAAAATAAAACTTTTCTTGATTATGGTGATTTTACTTAATTACCTTGATTTTCATTTATGCTTTCTGTTGTTATGTATCACATGTGTATCGTTACAGTAGCAATGAATAAACTTGGAAACAAACAAAGCTTAAATACACAATCTGTAGAGGGGAAATATGATCTTATTTATGATGTGATTCATGGTTACTATTTGGAAGTGCATCAATCTTCAATAAAACCAATTGTTGATGATGAAACATCAAATGTGAAGTGTATTCAATCATTCAATAATGTTCATCTCTCAATTATGATCTATTCAGTGAACCTACTGTAGATAGTGATTATCTATAGTGTTGTATTTGTAGATTAGTGCCATGTTTGTGTGATCATTTTGCTTTTGTATGACCACCTAAATATTAGAAGCCATTACTTCATGGTTACTAATAAAATGTTAGATGTTAATTGTATTTTGAAGCTTTAAATTTTTGTATCAGACATGGTTAAATTAATGGGGTCTTCATTTAAAAGGACTTGGTCAACCCTCCTTTCATTTAAAAGGGTCTCTTCATCTAAAAACCCTTCATTTTACACACAAAATCAAACCCTTTTAAGCAGAATCACTCCAGTCAAAGCCCCTTTAAGCAGATCATCACCTGCGCACCCTTTTAAATAAATTTCCCTAAATTAAATAAATTTAATTGCTCGATTGTCATCTTGTAAATGATTGAAAGCTGAATGAATGTTATGTATAATATGTAATGGATGATAAATTTCTTTAATATTAGACACGTCTACAATTTATAGTCATATTTTATTTATCAAAATATATGTATATACCGTGGGCATTAATAGGGCCTTGCGGTGCAAGGCAAAACCAAACTAGTAACTGCTTAATAAGAGGAGAGGGAAAGCCCATCTGCTGCCCACGTCATTCAAAAATGGGAAAGGAGGGACTTGCGTTTACTAAACGCGCCCGGAGAATTTTTTTCTGTTATTTAATTTATTTTTATATTAAAATGATGATAAGGCTTTACTTCTTACACGTGTTATGTGCCGTTGAAGGTAACTAATCGGCGAAGGTGCAACTCTTTCTTCAAACCAACCCGACCATTCCATTCTTCTATTTCTCCGTATGAAAGGTTTCTAAGGTCTGAGTCTAAAGCTATTCCATTCCTCTTCACAGCTATGTAGTTCATCTTCTTCGTCGGAGCCGTGGATCACGACGTCGCAATTCTCCAACTCATTTGCAGTCATCTTCATGGTCCTTCTGTCCAGTTTCATCCTTGGTTTGTTACTTCTTTCCAGTTGCACAAACTCTAATGTGTTAAATAATTGCTTTTGTTATTTTTCCCACTTTGGTGATGAAAATGTAAGGAAAAATTTCAGTCATATACTGTAAATATTAAAAATAAGACCATTAAAGTGATGTTGTTTATAGTTTTTGATTATTATTTTGAATGAGCAACCTGGGTGGAAGGGAAAGAATGGAAAGATTGATGCAGGAGATGACGGATAAGTATAACTAAGATTACAACAGATCGGAGCTCCACCTGAGTTAGCAGCAGGGTTATATAGAGGAACCGTTTGAAGCTCATGAATTTTCGATGCTGCCAAAATATGTTGTAACCCTGCATTTTCTTCTTAAGTTTTGTGGTTTTCCGTTTCAGAAATTCATTGGATTTTCTCCGCATTGATTGATTGTTTCGTCAATTCTGAACTTTTACCGTTGAAAAGGTAAATTACATGAGTGCTTTTCAACTGCCTGTCCTGTTTTACTCGATTTATTGTACAGTTTGTTTTGTTTTTTTTGTGTTTTTTTTTCATCTTTTATGTTGCAGAATTGTCAATATGTTGATAAATTTCGGTTTCTTTACCTGACCGTACAGTTTTTTTTTTTTTTTTTTTTTTTTTTTTTTTTTTTGGATGTTTCTAGAAGCGAAAATCTAAATACGTTTTCGCTTTCAATGAAAAGTGGTTTTCAAATTTTGGATTCTGTGAGCTGCTCTGCTTTTCATTTGTTGTATATTATTACAGTTTATACATTTTGTGAATTTCGTATTTCTTTTTGTTTTGTAGTGGAGGTGTTTTGGCTTTCAGGAAGAGGGAAGAAAATGGAGAAATCGGCCATGTTGACGGATGAGGTGCTGATTATGAACGTGGAGAAGGAAGATCAGTCAAGGATTGAAGCCATTTCCCGTCAGATTTGTAGGCTTAAGTAGTTGTTTAGGGGGCCGTGAACTGGCTCCGAGTCGTATTGAATAGGTGAATAGTGGTGTAGCTAATAAATTGGGTCTGACTGATTCTTCGTATTTTCTTTTAGTTGACCCGGCGACACCTGCTTGCTGTTTGTAAATGATCTATAATGTATGTCTTGATATCATATACTAGCTTTGTGAGGTTTATTTATTCATACTTTGTACATTTCTCGTGGTGCTCTTTTTGCATTTTGTGACTGTGGTGTTGAGGAATCTATTTCGAAATTTTTGACTCTTCGAGTTGTAAGGGTGCCTCTTACGACATGAGGTGAGATTGCATCTCAAGATGTATGATAGATGAGGGGTTAGATTCTAAATATAATAAATTGTATGACTTATTAATGTTTTTAACGACGATATGTTTCTTCTTTTCTTACTAAAGAACGCATATTTGAGTATGATTCTTTATGGTGTAATATGGCTTCTTGCTATCAATGGGCTAACAGTATAATGCGTATCAAGTTTTGTTCTTGCTAATTAATTCTTGAAAAAATAAAAGTTGAAGAAAATCATGAAGATGAGTTGTGATAAAATCCCATCACTTATATGCAACTATACATGAGATGATGATGAGTGTCATATTTACACATTTGAAAGCATTGATTAGCATGCTTGCTTACTGATTTGCAGGTAATCGCACTACAACACAATTGCTGCTTGCTGGAAAGTTAATTTTCAGAACATGGGAACAACAAAAAGGTACACGGGTAGCATTAATAAATATGCACTTTAAAGCTATGAGAAACAAGTAGGACATTGACGAGTTGGTGACAACCAAGGCTTATAAGGATAACTGATATACTGCATACAAATCCTGATGCAAGGTTTAGTAATTCCGAGTTTAAGTCGGTTTTCCAAGGTCGGCCAGTACTCTATATAAACACTATGTCCTTAGTAATTTTGATATACCACACAAACAACTCATATACAACAATACAACAATCATAGAGAGTAGGATTGAAGATTTCTAGTGTTTTCAATATGTAAGCCCTTGTATATTTTCTTGTCTTCTTTATTTTCCGTAATTAATTTCCCCAATTATGGTTTTATCGTTTGAGTTGATTATTCATAGTTAGATGATGTAGATCTAGGCTATGACGTTAGGGAGGTGGCGAAGCCTTATCTATGAGGATCACATACCCTACGTCATCTACCTAGTATCTATGTATGAATTTACGTTGTTTGATTACCGTGTATCTAGATTTATTTATATAATAGCTTGACGAATTGCTGTTTTAATCCGTATTGTATGAGAAACGCTAAGATATACGTTCGGAGATGTAATCGGGACGAGAATTGTTCGTGTGACCGAGTGTCAACATTCGGTCGACCGAGCCCTTGCATTCGGTCGACCGAGCCCCATTCATCCTGTTAATTATGCCACGTCTTTATGGTTAGGTTAACCCAATTGAATGTATCATCTTAGTAGGTATGGCTATGGCTACGTTACTCGCTTAGTTTAATTAAAACGTGTAAAAAGGAAATACCAATATAAAACTCATAGGTAGGCTTATGAATTGCTCTTCACGGACGTTCAGCGTTATCTAGGTAGGTTTATATTCGGGAATTGCGCGCACCTGATTATACGTACATCGTATATTAGCATGAGACTATAACTTGGTAATTGCTAGTTGGACGAAAGCTTGAGTAATCGTTTAGGAAGTATAAGTACGCCTAACCATAGGAATGTTGCCTAGACGAGGTGTGCGATTAATATCGGCATCCTTAGTGTCGTAAGCGTGTGAGTTATATGAGACGGAGGCATTAAAAGGCGAAGTCACGTAATGTAGCACAGTGATCTAGCGACCTAACAGGTGCTAAGTCAAGTTTAAGAGGATGACTCCCGTAGCCAATACGAAATAGATACAAACAGATTGATAGTTAATAAGTCTTGTTTATTATATAAATTGTTTAGGTCCAAACGATAAAGACTATAATTGGGAGGTTAATTAAGTTCTTTGTCTATATGTCTGAGTTTGTGATTCTTTTCTAGTACCCTTGTTGGTCGTAGACCACCCTTGTTAAACGAAATAAATAATTTGGTTATTTCAACTTTAGGATCCATAATTTGATTCCCTGTGGGATCGACCTCGACTCTATCTAGCTATGCTGCGATTGAATCTAGTTCACTTGCTAGTTGTTTATTTAGGCATCGAGTTATTTTTATAACTTGACCCGCAATCAAGTTTTTGGCGCCGTTGCCGGGGAATCAATGGTCCAATTATTGCTTAAATAAGTTTATTTAATTATTTCGTTTTTTTTGTTTTCAAATTTTTATTTCTGTCTTTAGAGTCTTCTGGATTAGTTGCATATGTCTGCTAGCAGGAAAGCGGAGAGAAGGTCTCGGGCGACCGAACCTATTTGTTTGGTCGACCGAATGCATTCACTCGGTCGACCGAGCCCATCTTCATGCTTAATTTTTCCTGATAGTGTTGTTTTCCCTTTGTTTCTGTTTTTCCCCGTCAGTAGGTTGTAAGTCTAGCAGCAGTATGAGCAATCGTACTGACTGTTAGTTTATTAACCGTTTGTTGTTTTTCTCGTGTTGCAGATAATCAGAACTGAGTCACTCAAGTAAGACTGTTCGTGATAAGCAATATGTCATCAAAGCAATTTTCCAAGGTTAGAGAAGAGAAAGTTAACGTTTTAAGAACTAAGACAACACCAATGAAGCCGATGACGCAAAAGCTAAAAGAGAGAATAGCAAAAATGAAAGAACGAATTCAGGAAGCCAGAAAGTCAAATGAAGCTAGCGAAGCTTATGTAAAAAGAGGTATGTGTGCTTTAAATCCTGAAGAGATTTCTTCGGATTCGGATTCAAATATTGATTGTATGGTCTACATGTCAAATATAGAGTCTGGTTCTGAGAGTAGCATAGATATAGAACGACCTATAGTCATATGTGCTAAAGAGGCAAAATATGTTGGAGATGAATCTCGGTTAATGCCAAAGTTAGGTGACCCTGGGGCATTCATTGTAGATGTTACCCTAGAACAAGCACACTTGGGATTAGCTTTAATTGACTATGGATCAAGCTTAAACATTTTCCCTAAGAGCCTTTGCGAGAGGAATATGATTCTGACTCCCACGAACACCCCGCTGAAAGTTAGGATCGCGGATAGTACTAGAACCATCATGTCTGGAAGAATGAATAACATGATCATTGGTATCGGACAACTTCGGTTTAAGATAGATTTGGTTGTGATGGACATAGAGGAGCATCCGTATAGCCCAATCATCTTGGGTAGGTCCTTTATTAACACCTCTAGAGCCCTCATTCGTATGACTAGGCATGAGATCACATTGTTTGATGCTAAGGGTTCTGAGACTTTTGGGATAATGAATCCTGAGTTCCCTATTCCGGTAAGTGTTAATATTATAGAAGTCGTTGGTTCTAAACCGGATTTGATCCCAAGCCCAGAGGAGTGTTGAAATGAACCGAGGAGGCTCAATTCTGAATTTGCCCAAGGATTTGATTGTAGGAACAATGAAAACGAGCTCCGTGACCCCTAGGTATCCGTGTACCTAAGAACCTTGGATTAAGGACCTCGACCCCTAGATATCCTTGTATCTAAGAACCTCGGTTTGTGAACGCCACAAGGTATGCTCACGACCTTGATAAGTTCGGGTTTGAATACTCTACTCAGAATACTCACAAGTTCAAAAGAACTCAAATAATAATATTTCACTCAAAGTTTTACTGTCTGTAGAATGTGCTCCTAGTTTGCCTTTTATAGGCTACAATCATAATGAAAATAGAAAACCTAAGCAATGTGGGATATTTTACAAGTAAAATTCGCCACTTTATCTTCTGATGGACCTAACTTGACTCTGTGGAGCCCAAATGACTCTTATTTGCTGAAAATAAATACTTAACCCAATATAGTACCATACAGGCACCTTCCCTAATGGGCTTTTGGCCTTTTAAATCCTAAAAACAGTAATAAATAACATAAGAGAGTTTATTCGGCTTTCTCAAGCCCACTGATGCAAACGATAGCCTTCACGGGCTGTATGGACGCCCCATCTTCAAGCTTTGTCGATCCACACTCTTCTTGGACCTTAGAAACTAGCAAATCCAAGCCTTCACGCATTTTTCTCTTTTGAAGTCTTGTCATTGGCCCATCTCGGATGATAAGTGGATCAGGTGTAGCTAAAGGGGCAAGTGGATCCGGAACATCATCGTGGATCACATCATTCCCTCCCGGTTCGGAAGGATCTGACCTCAGATCATAAGGGTTGTCAAACGGGGTCAAATCAGCCACATTGAATGTATTGCCCGTTCCCCAATCACCAGGAATTCCTATCTTGTAAGCGTTGTTGTTAACACGCTCCAACACTTCAAACGGACCATCGCCACGTGGATGCAACTTGGACTTGCGCTTGTTGGGAAATCTGTTCTTCCGCAAGTGTAACCACACCCAATCTCCAGCTTCAAAAATAACCTCCTTTCTGCCTTTATTTGCATGCTTTTTGTACCGTTTAGTTTGAGCTTCCACGTGCAACTTGGCTTTTTCATGCAACTCACGAACCAAATCAGCCTTCTTGTCACCATCCAAGCTAACCTGCATACCGGGGGTAGGGGAACAAAATCGAAGGGGGCACTGGGGTTGAACCCATACACAAGCTCAAAGGGGGAATATTTAGTGGCAGAATGAACACAACGATTATATGCAAATTCCACATAAGGCAAACAAGACTCCCAATTTTTCAAATTCTTTTTAATGACCACACGCAA
Organism: Gentiana straminea; assembly: GCA_036785695.1. Taxonomy (NCBI): domain Eukaryota; kingdom Viridiplantae; phylum Streptophyta; class Magnoliopsida; order Gentianales; family Gentianaceae; genus Gentiana; species Gentiana straminea. Next base: position 1,675,615 of record JAVUPR010000224.1, on the reverse strand, counting down.
CAATTGACCCAAAACACGATTAACAACTTCTGCTTGGCCATCAGTCTGAGGGTGGAATGCTGTATAATATAACAGGGAAGTACCTAAACGCATCCACAAAACACGCCAAAAATGACTCACAAACTTAACGTCACGATCACTCACGATCGATTTAGGCACACCATGTAATCTAACAATCTCTTTAAAGAACAAATCAAAATATGAGAAGCATCACTAGTTTGATTACATGCAATAAAATGTGCCATCTTAGAAAATCTATCAACGACCACAAAAACAGAATCTTTTCCACTCTTAGACCGTGGCAAACCCAACACAAAATCCATAGATAAATCTGTCCAATGGGAGTTGGGAATAGGTAATGGGGTATACAAACCATAGGGGGGAAGATTTGGACTTAGCCTGCCGACACTCAATGCATGCATCACAAATTCGGACAACATCACGTTTCATTTTAGGCCAAAAGAAATGAGATTTTAACATGTCCAAAGTCTTGGCAATACCAAAATGACCCATAAGTCCCCCACCATGCGCTTCACGCACCAACAATTCTCTTAAAGAGCAACGAGGAATACATAATTGATTGTCACGAAATAAAAAACCCTCGTGTCGAAAAAATTTCCCAAAGGCCGACACCTCTGTGGCAAAAAATATCTCTCCAAAGTCAGAATCCAAAGCATACAACTCCTTAACATGTTCAAAGCCAAGTAACCTAGATTGCATGGTAGTGATTAAAGTGTAACGACGAGACAAGGCATCAGCTACAACATTATCCTTACCTTTCTTATACTTAATGACATAGGGAAATGACTCAATGAATTCCATCCAACGGACGTGGCGTTTGCTCAATTTACCTTGACCCTTTAAATATTTAAGTGACTCATGATCAGTGTGTATGACAAACTCACGGGGTCGCAAATAATGCTGCCATTCCTGAAGGCACCTAACCAATGCATATAACTCTTTATCATACGTAGCATAGTTCAAATGTGCACCTTTTAATTTCTCACTAAAGTATGCAATAGGTTTGCCCTCTTGAATTAAAACACCTCCTATACCCACACCCAATGCATCACATTCAATTTCAAACATCGTAGAAAAATCAGGTAGAGCAAGTATAGGTGCAGAAAGTAACTTAGCTTTGAGAGTTTCGAATGACTCCCTTTGCCTTGGTCCCCACTGAAACGGGACGTTTTTCTTCACAAGCTCGTTTAACGGGGCTGCAATGGTGCTAAAATCCTTCACAAACCTCCGATAAAAGCTTGCCAAACTATGGAAACTACGAACTTCGCCAATTGTTCGTGGTTCAGGCCACTCGGCCACATCCTTGACCTTGTCTTGGTCAACTTCGACGCCCTGCGCACTCACAACAAAACCAAGAAACACGACTCTATCCATGTAAAATGAACACTTTTTAAGGTTAGCATATAGCTGTGCACGCCTAAGTGTGTTCAAAACGGCACGCAAATGGACTAAATGTGTTTCTAAATCAATGCTGTAAATCAGGATATCATCAAAGTAAACAACTACAAAATGACCAATAAACTCCCTAAGGACCTCATTCATTAGACGCATGAACGTGCTAGGGGCATTGGTTAATCCAAAGGGCATGACTAACCATTCATACAAGCCAAATTTAGTTTTAAAGGCCGTTTTCCATTCGTCGCCTTCTCTTATGCGCACTTGATGATACCCACTTTTTAAATCAATCTTTGTGAAATATTTAGTTCCATGCAACTCATCTAACATGTCATCTAACCGGGGAATGGGATAGCGAAACTTTACCGTTATTTGGTTGATGGCTCGACAATCCGTGCACATCCTCCATTCTCCACCCTTCTTGGGCACAACTATCACTGGCACGGCACACGGGCTCATGGATTCTCGAATCTTCCCCTTGGTGAGAAGGTCATTGACTTGCCTCTGTATCTCTTTTGTCTCCTCGGGATTGGCTCTATAGGCTGGTCGGTTGGGGAGAGTAGAGCCCGGAATGAAGTCAATGCGATGCTCAACTCCTTTCAATGGTGGCAACCCGCTGGGTTCTTCTTCGGGGAAGATATCTTCGTATTCCTGCAAAAGAGACACAAAAACACTTGGAAGAGAATCGGTTAGATCGGATATAAGAAGAAAACGGGGCGGGCGGAGGGAGGGGGTTGTTTCCTTATAAAGAAATAAGAAAACAGGATTTTCAGCCCTTAAGGTGCGTAAAATCTCACTAGATTTGGCATAGAAGTTGCCCCTCACTTGTTCGATCTTTTCAACTTTATTTTCTCCCTCTCTAATGATGGCTCCCTGGCTCACCTTTGACTTTTCTACTTTATTTTTCCCCTCGAATGGAACTAAAGCGCCCTCCCTTGCATTTCTTTTTTCAACTTTATTTTTCCCCTCGTTTCTAACTAAAGCACCCTCTTGCTTTTTCTCTCCTTTCACAACACTTTTCTTTGAATTTTCAACTTTTCCTCCCTCGTTTAATTTCTCACCCTCACGTTTTTTAGCAAGGCGAAGTTGCTCCTCATGGGCTTCTTATGGTGACATTGAAACAATTGAGATTTTGCGGCCTTTGTGTAGCAATGTGTACTTGTTCAGAAAACCGTCATAGATAACCTTCCTATCGTATTGCCAAGGCCTGCCAAGTAATAGGTGTGTGACATGCATGGGCCTTATAAGTAAAATTCGCCACTTTATCTTCTGATGGACCTAACTTGACTCTGTTGAGCCCAAATGACTCTTATTTGCTGAAAATAAATACTTAACCCAATATACTATCATATTGGCACCTTTTTTGATAGGCCATACTAGCATTTAGGCCCAAAAGACCTTTATGAAATAAATCCAATGCAAAGTAAAATAAAACAACTCTAATAACTAATTAATAACTCATCCAAGCCCCTATTCATGCTCTTCAAGCCCAATGGCATATATAGTGCATATTATAGGCCGATCTTTAACTTTCTTGGGCTGGATCACATCATTCCCTCCCGGTTAGAAATGATTCATCCTCGAATCAAAAGGATGTCGTAGAATTCAGCAACATGTACAAAGCATGAACAACCCTCAAAAATCATCAATGGTATACCGGGATCAAATGCAATGCATAAATACCATTCCAAAGCAATAGCAGGTGTAAATGGTGATCTATGCTTCCTCAACTGAACATAAGAACAATCTCTTGGCTTGATATAGATGTGCATGAAGCTCATAGTGGCATCAATGTAGTCATAGCAATTTAATTGGGAACAAACAGCAACATGCGCCACAAAAGGGTCAACAAAAGTGTGCGCTGGTTTTCCACCATTATCAACCGGGGATAGATCATCCAAAGGAAATATTGGGGCTGTATTGGATGTATCCAATAGCCCGGTGTCCTCTTCACGAGGCTGATCATCATGTAATTGTAAAGAAGATTCGACAAAAACGGAACAAGAATTGAGGACCATAGCATCTTCTGTTGCCTCAACCAAAATCAACTCATCGCGTTCTTCCTCCACAATAGACACCTCAAACACCTCCACTTTCTCATCAACAAATGCAGGCTCATGAACCTCCACCACACTCTCACCTTCCTCCTCTTTCAACTCCTCCTCACGAATACTAACAACCTCTTCGTTTTTCTCTTCGACTAATTCTTGTGCTTTCTTACGTTCAGCCCTCCGTTTGGCATCATCCGCCCAAAAATTCTTCCAAAAAAGTTCATCTTCCTTCTTCCATCTATCCCAAAGCACTTGTATGCTAACTGTAGTTGCTTGTTTATACTCCTCAACGAATGCACGAGCATGCGTCTGAAGGATCCTTTCCATCCCTGCTAACAAGTTCTCATTTCGAGCTGTGAGCTCATTTTGACGCCTCTGTTCCGCCCTCCTATGTTCCCTCCTACGATCCCGTCTCTCATAATATTCAAAGCAAGACATGTCGCTCATAATGCACTCGTGTTTATGCTCACTCATATAAAGAGATCAACATAGAACGAACCACAACAATGAGCAAACCGAGCAATCACAACCAAAGAACCTAAATGAGGACCTAGGACTGAGGCTGAAGCCTTAAAAGAGGTTAGGATGAAATGAGGTGCAAGAAGGAAGAACAAAGAAGGAAGGGAAAAGGAAAATTTGATGAATTATTTTGACAGTAAAACTTCACGGGTGTGAAAATTTTCACACCCAGGTGTGAAAGACTCGTATATATGGCCTTATTTTTTTTTTTTTTTTTTTTTTGGGACTACAGAATTTCACAGGTGTGAAACCCACGTAAATATCTGCCCCCTTTTTTTTTCCGGCCAACTAATTAAATAAATAAAATTAAAATAAACAATTAGGTCAAATCTTTTTTTGGAGTGTACACGGCAATTGCAACTTGGGATTAACAAGGAGAATTTGGCTATTGCAACTTGACCTAATGAATTGGAAATCACTAGCAGTAAACTTGATCACAATCGAATTATTTTTGGAAGGAAAATGTCGGATTTTTTTTTTTTTTAATTGTATGCACGAACTAGCTAGAAAACAGAAGCTGGGAATATAGTGGATGGGAAAGAGACGAAAGGTGCTGGGGGATATAAAAGTTTGATGGAAAATTTACGGGGAAGGAATTGAACAAGAAGATATTTGGGGCAAATTTTAAATTTTAAAATTTTTTTTTATCACAAATCAAGAACAACGAAGAAGGATGAACAAAAAAGCTGGGATATATTTTTTTATTTTTTTTTTTGTTTAATTTGATGCAAGAAAGGACAAAAAAAAAAAAAAAAAGTTGGATATTTGTTACCTACAATGATTGTCTCTGATACCAACTGAAGTGAACCGAGGAGGCTCAATTCTGAATTTGCCCAAGGATTTGATTGTAGGAACAATGAAAACGAGCTCCGCGACCCCTAGGTATCCGTGTACCTAAGAACCTTGGATTAAGGACCTCGACCCCTAGATATCCTTGTATCTAAGAACCTCGGTTTGTGAACGCCACAAGGTATGCTCACGACCTTGATAAGTTCGGGTTTGAATACTCTACTCAGAATACTCACAAGTTCAAAAGAACTCAAATAATAATATTTCACTCAAAGTTTAACTGTCTGTAGAATGTGCTCCTAGTTTTCCTTTTATAGGCTACAATCATAATGAAAATAGAAAACCTAAGCAATGTGGGATATTTTACAAGTAAAATTCGCCACTTAATCTTCTGATGGACCTAACTTGACTCTGTTGAGCCCAAATGACTCTTATTTGCTGAAAATAAATACTTAACTCAATATACTATTATATTGGTACCTTTTTTGATAGGCCATACTAGCATTTAGGCCCAAAAGACCTTTATGAAATAAATCCAATGCAAAGTAAAATAAAACAAGTCTAATAACTAATTAATAACTCATCCAAGCCCCTCTTCATGCTCTTCAAGCCCAATGGCATAGATAGTGCATATTATAGGCCGATCTTTAACTTTCTTGGGCTGGATCACATCAAGTGTGATGATGACAATGTTGAAGATAGAGATGAGAAAGAGATCCTGACAATCCTAAGCCGAGATAGAGCTGCTCAGCCTGCGTCTGTTTTTAATAATAATGATGTTGAAGCCTCGCATATCTCAAAACCTAAGGATAGGAGGAGGAAAGTCAAGCGAAGAACTCGTAGAGTTCGTGTTCAAGAAAGCTCATCAAAGTCTGAAACGATCCCGAAAGTCGGTGCCTGTTTAGATGGACAGTTCGACTGTCTTTTCGTCAGATGCACATCCCACGGAAAGGCACTCGTGCAAAGAAATGGCAAGACGTTTTCGGTGAAGGCTAGTCGGGTGAAGACCTGGCAAGTCAAGAACAATCCTTAGAGAGTGATATATATATATATATATATATATATATATATATATATATATATATATTTTGGGAAGTCGAGCTATAGACTTAAAATGTAGAACTATCTCTATTTTTTTGAAATTTCATAGTTTATTTATTTTTATTTTCTTTTATTAGAGTCAATAAAAGTAACGTTAGACGATAAGAGTTTTTTATTTTTTAATTTTGCCATGTTCCAATGACTGTTAAGTTAAGGATGTGCAAGAATCTTTTTTTTTTACTCGAGTCGTTTTAACGTGAATTAGAGTTTAGTAGACGAGTCATTGAAAAATATATTGATTATGGAAATAAATTGTTATGTTTTATTATTTAAAGATGCTAAGGGCCGGAATTGTTTAATAATTGTATATGGAAAGAATGAAGATATTGAGATTGAAATAAAATGTTCATGATGGTTGATTAAATAGTTGGAATATTTTTTGTGATAAGGATTATGAAAGTGAAAGTGTAACATGATGATTTTGATATGGCTATGTGTTATATTTTGTGCAAATTTCGTGTGTGTCAAAATCGAGTGGTCAAACACCATTTAATTATGTATATCCCAATATCTCTCCTACCAATTCACCTTTTACTCTACCCCATTCATTTATTCTCCCAATTCAACTTTCCAACTCATCAATCCCCAACTTTTTCCACCAACCAATCATCTTTCACAATTCAAATTTTCCCTTTCCCCATTACTTCCTATTTAATCCACTCATGGTCTTCCCAATTTTCCACAACAACTTTTTCTAAACCATTATTACCTTCTTCTTATTCTCATTTCTCTTCCACCACTATCTCCACCACCAACCCTCCATTTCCACCTTACACCCCAACCTTTGTAGGAGTTAAATGGCAAACACAGTGTCAACCCAAGCTTTTTCCACCATTTACAAAATTTTCATATTCTGAATCATCAAAAGCTTTTCTAACCATCTTTCTGATCGGCCAAAATCATCACTGTAAAGGATACAGGGAAGACACCGATCGTCCGACCGTTCGGTCGACCGAACCATTTTTCTCGGTCCACCGAGCCTCCACTCTCGGTCGACCGAGAGCCCCTCTGTCATCTGCTGCTGTGATCGATTTCTATCAGGATGCCACCCAGACACCACAAAGCTGCTCAGTTCATTGTAGTCGGAGATGCTGTACCCTAAATCAACTGGGTGCCGCAATTTGCTAGTCGTGACGTATATTCCGCATATAGGAATTATTTCACAAGTGCTCCGGTGCATAGGGCACGCGGGTTGGATTTAACCAATTGTGGTCCCGAGCTATTTTCTCTGGTGATGCAATATCAGTGGAAGGATGTCGTTGCGCCTCCTGGCCGAGTCAATGTTGATTTGGTAAGGGAATTTTATGCTTACTTACGTGTACACCCCTACACCAATATTGTTCAGGTTCGTGGAAAGTCGATAGTTATTTCTCCGGGGACGCTTAATAGTTATTTTGGTCTTGATACCCCGGAGGAGGGACCCGAGTATACATTGGTCTTTGATGGTTCGGATGCTTGGTTAGAAGATGTGGGAGCTTTTCTTGGTATACGATGGACAATCGGAGATTTTGCTCGAACATTTGCGGAACTGATTTCCGGAGATGGGAGGATAAGTGCCTCCATAGGCTTATTCGTTCCAACCTCTTCCCGGCCAAGCACGTGTCCACGATCGTTATGCACATGCTACACTGCCGTCTTGGTTGTGCATGGGATGGCCGATGAATGTTGGGGCACTAATGCGGAATGAGATGACGGAAGATGCTCTTAAGCCTCGCCACATGTTGCCCTATGGTTCATTGGTTACTTGCGTTCGTGAGACAATGAGTGTCCCTTGCTAGGTAGTGATTCCTACGTGGAACCTATGCCTATGCTATCTTTAGACTCTGTTCCACCACCTCTTGGCCATGCCCATGATCAAGCCCAAGCTGGGGGCCCGGATGAAGATGAAGCTCCATTTTGAGATTTTGGTCATAACACTGATGAAGCCGGTCCTAGCCATCTACCTTTAGCCTCGTTCGATCCGAACTCGGAGTCTTATGATCCCAATAACCCTCGGTTTTGGGATTAAGCATTTTTTATTATGTATTTGTATTTCCTATTATTAGTATGTTTTTTATTTTGACTCATGTCTACTAGTAAATTGAGTCATGTTATTTAGAGTCTGTCTTAAGTGTCTTACTATTCCCTAAGGAGTAATTCTCCCCTATGTAATGTGTTGGATCTATGTGTTGTGTTTCAATGAAATCATTAATTATGGACTTAAAAATAAGATGCTTAAGGAATTTTTATCCCTTTTACGGTCCCTTTTTTATATGATTACTACTTTTTCTTGGACTAACCCTGTAACGAGTTTCGAGTTTTGTTTAAGATGTGTGTTGCAGCGGTTATTCTTCTTCCTTGCAAATCGGCCACTGTTTTATCTGTTAGAAATTTTCCGAAGTTCACAAGACTTGTTCCACTTCCACGCTTATCCAGAGCTAAGTTCTTATTCTTACTTTTTATTGTTATACATTGAGGACAATGCATCTTTTAAGTGGGGGGTACAAGTCACTTAGCTCACATAAGCTTCCATATATCAAATAATAAATTAAATGAGTAAAATTTAAACGACTTAAACATAGAATCACATTTACTTTTGAGTGTTCCCGATGTTGTATTTAATAAGGAAGGAACCATGTTTCGTGAGCACGTGATCACTTTATACTTTTGCGATATATTGCTAGTAAACTTAATGATATTCATACTATATGTTGTGAGTAGTTATTTATTATTCAATTACTCAAATAGATGAATCGACAAATACCGCGCTTATGATAAAAAAATGAAAGAGTTCTGTGTGCGTTGCGTAGATGATTGGTTATGCTGACCTAGTGTTGATATTTATCGTCTGATGTATTCCTAAATTCTAGCCGTCAAAGCGGAGTAATAAGCTTGAGATGTACCTGTGTTTTAACAAAATGTTAAACACTAGGCTTGTAGTAACATTACCAAAGTAGCACCGCGCTTGTGGTGATATTTGATGCTATGCTTGATCTAAGATAGGGGGATACTCTGAAAAGTTTTATTCCTTGAGATTGGTAGTATTCGAAAAATATGAAGAATTGAAGAAAAATTCAAGTTTTAGAGGCTTTGAGTAGTACTCAGTCTCCAAGTCCAAAATCCCTATAGATACGCTCTTGCTTATTGTTGGCATAAACTCTAATCATGCCACAATTATATAAAACTAATGCACATGCACACATCACTTCGATTCATGACGAGTAGTGGATAATGAATATCTTATGAGCATAAATGGTATGAGTTGATTCGAGTTTCTTGTGTTAGTATGGTGTGACCATTGGAAAGTGATTGTATGGGGAATAACTTATTGATACTTTGATCGGGACGATCAAAGGCTAAGTGGGGGGTAGTTGATAACGGTCATTTGTGCCCATTATTCTATGATCTTTATCCCCGATTCTAGTTTAAAAGAGCTTTAATAGAGTAATAACAAGTCGTAATATGCTTAATTTACATATGTACTCAGTTACGATTCATTATTATTTATTTTGATGTTTTAGTATATTATTTGATATTACAAACCGTATTTTATGCAATGTTTGCGGTGAGCTATTTCGGGAGCGTAATGGATAAACTTCGGAGAAGATTTAATAGAATTGCGACGATGCAAGAGGCCCGGTACAAAGGAAAAGAAGCCCAACCGAATGAAGACACTCGGTCGACCGAGCATGCCCATTCGGTCGACCGAGCGGCCCACAAGCCCGGCAGAAAGTCCGACACATTATTAAGGCGGCTAGGGTTTAGTAATTCCGAGTTTAAGTCGGTTTTCCAAGGTCGGCCAGTACTCTATATAAACACTATGTCCTTAGTAATTTTGATATAACACACCAACAACTCATATACAACAATACAGCAATCATAGAGAGTAGGATTGAAGATTTCTAGGGTTTTCAATATGTAAGCCCTTGTATATTTTCTTGTCTTCTTTATTTTCCGTAATTAATTTCCCCAATTATGGTTTTATCGTTTGAGTTGATTATTCATAGTTAGATGATGTAGATCTAGGCTATGACGTTAGGTAGGTGGCGATGCCTTGTCTATGAGGATCACATACCCTACGTCCTCTACCTAGTACCTATGTATGAATTTGCATTGTTTGATTACCGTGTATCTAGATTTATTTATATAATAGCTTGACGAATTGCTGTTTTAATCCGTATTGTATGAGAAATGCTAAGATATACGTTCGGAGATGTAATCTGGGACAGAATTGTTCAGGTGACCGAGTGTCAACATTCGGTCGACTGAGCCCTTGCATTCGGTCGACCGAGCCCCATTCATCCTGTTAATTAAGCCACGTCTTTATGGTTAGGTTAACCCAATTGAATGTATCATCTTAGTAGGTATGGCTATGGCTACGTTACTCGCTTAGTTTAATTAAAACGTGTAAAAAGGAAATACCAATATAAAACTCTTAGGTAGGCTTATGAATTGCTCTTCACGGACGTTCAGCGTTATCTAGGTAGGTTTATATTCGGGAATTGCGCGCACCTGATTATATGTATGTCGTAGATTAGCATGAGACTATAACTTGGTAATTGCTAGTTGGACGAAAGCTTGAGTAATTGTTTAGGAAGTATAAGTACGCCTAACCATAGGAATGTTGCATTGACGAGGTGTGCGATTAATACTGGCATCCTTAGTGTCGTAAGCATGTGAGTTATATGAGACGGAGGCATTAATATAATTGGGAGGTTAATTAAGTTCTTTGTCTATATGTCTGAGTTTGTGATTCTTTTATAGTACCCTTGTTGGTCGTAGACCACCCTTGTTAAACGAAATAAATAATTTGGTTATTTAAACTTTAGGATCCAAAATTTGATTCCCTGTGGGATCGACCTCGACTCTATCTAGCTATGCTGCGATTGAATCTAGTTCACTTGCTAGTTGGTTATTTAGGCATCGAGTTATTTTTATAACTTGTCCCGCAATCATGCAACTGGAATTTTAAGCATAACTGATGCAAAGGAAACATGAGAAGATGTAAGCTTATATAAAAAAATCCATTCTCCTGTATAGACCAAGCACCTTAACAAATGATGCTTACGATTTTCATTGTTTCGTCTGTAGGTGAAAACTGATTGGGTGGCTGGAAAGTTTAAATTGATGCCTGCACTAGAGATGTTAAACTACATATGGTGTTCTGAGTGGGAAATATGGTGTTTTCTCTCAAACAAAAAACACAAGAATTCGTATAAGGTAACTTGTACTTAATTTTTATTTCAGTCTCAATTCTAAACCACTCTGTTTATCATTAGGTGTCACATTGGAGTCTATCATTGATGACATCCAGCTTGTACGGGGATGTACTCTTCACATGTGTAAATTATGGTTCCTTACACTGGATTGCGGCTCAAAGAAGTTGAAGAAAATATGAGTCAACTGCGAATACATTTTAAAGTTGAAGAAAAAACTTGATACACAAATAACTAATTGAAGAACAAAATTTTCATACTACAACTTCTGATCAACATTCAATAGGCAGACTGCAGTTTCTCCATACACTTTTAATTAACAACGGTATGATTTGTTTTCGAAGATTTTCATACACCAGTAGGATTTGTTTGTGTAAGATTCTTCATCAGTTGTGTCATTGTGCATTTTTAAGACCAATAAGATTTCCAAACACCAGCATGATTATTTGTGTAAGCTATTTCATCATTTGGGTCACTTGTGCATTTTTGTTTGTTGTCGATTTTCAAAGCTCAACATTTAGCCTGGTCCTCTCTGTAATCTTTGTTGTTGGTTTTGACATTCATGAGTATCTCAGATTTGCACTTTTTCCCAACGTGTTTTCAAAGTTTGTTATTTTCTTATAAGAGTTAGTTATTACTCTTACTTTCGACTTTCGAATACTATTATTGGAATGTAAATGCATGCAGCATTAGTGCAATCGAGTGTACCTAAACCTTTAGCATTTATATTTTCAAATAATTTGCTCGATGTGTTAGTTTGTTATTCGTTAAAGAGCTTATGTAAAGCTAATTTTAGTTTTTCCTATTTATTTGCTTGACTGCATCAAGTGATTTTTTCAATTGACAGTGTGTTACAATTTATCTTAGTGATTCAAGCAGTTTGTGTGACGTCCCGTTCCCGGATACCGTGTCCTTATCCGGAAATGAACGCCCGGCACGTATACAACTTAAATATTTATATCAATTATATACGTAAGCCTCATGTAATCAACACCAGAGTTAAAGCGGAAAAGAAAAGACACGGGAAATATAATATTAAACATCAACAACTGTTCATCTTACATGTCACAACCTTTCAAAGCAAACCAAAATGTACCAAACTAGCTTATTACACATGTCTATTCAAAGCAGTCTAAGCAAAACATTTAACATCATCCTTCGTCACCCAAAACGGGATAGGTAAACTAACAAAAAGAGCTTCAAGTGCTAACAAAAGCTCATTCCTCAAAACACACGTCTTCCTCGTAGCCTGCATCATCTTCTCGGGGTGGGAAACAACAAAATAGAAGGGGGTGAGTACATAAGCACTCAGTAAAGGGTAGAAGCACCGTGGTTAGCAATAATAACAACAACAACAATAATAATCAACCACGTAGAGATTACTTACTACCAATTATGTATAAAGACACACTCCCCTCTACTAGTCTAACTAGTAACCTTAACCAAGCAGGGGATGAGTTGCACACAAGTCCAAGGACACTTTGCATGGTGAAGACTGCACCACGACACATTCAGCCCCTCGTAAAGGCAAGGGTCCGACCCAAGTGAAGTCCAAGGCCCTGAGTCTAACCGACCCTGGGCGTCAGATCTCCCGGCTGCGATATTAAAACGTGCCTCACCAAGGACAAGTGCACTTAATCTTTCAGACTCCCAAGTAGGTTCAAGCGTAGTTAAACTAACCACCTAAATTCATTACACATAAAAGGCTTCTTAGGGACATCTAGCCCTGACCATTCTACATTAAGCTACATATCACGTAGCACAGAAAGAGTCAGCTACTAAGCACAACTCCCCACATAGCTAAGAGTTGTCTTCCGGTGATCCTGTGTTTCTCCCCGTAGAGGGTCTCCACACGGTGCTGTGCCAAATACACCAGAAACCATACTCAAAACTATGTCATATATCATATAAGGCTTATCACATATTCAAACAAGGCAAAATAATAACTAATTAACAAACAAAGTACATCCAAAACATCAAATAATACAACACAACACGGTTGAACATCCCTTTACCTCAAATCCTTGAAGAAAAGCGTCGATATGAATCTCGTGGTGTGCTTGATAGTGATATTAGGCTAGTACTAATTGTCTTCCTACAGCAATTCGGGTGTATTACTATTTCTCCATAATAACGAACACTTTATATTTTTATGGTTGACAAGATATATATAATATATACATATACACTGGCAATGGTTTTATAGCCATTTGTACATGTGAATCAGCAGCATCAAACTATGACTCATGATAACTATCACGTGGCTAAAGCATGCCATTAAGATGTGCATGCAACGTTTTGAGCTAATTAATTGGTGATGAGTCAATATACTACTCAAACTCCACGTTAATAGTCAGCACAGTATATCTTTAATTCACTTTCCTTTCTATTGAAGTATATCCGCTAGTTTATCCGTATAAGTATACTTTTGCATACATTTCAATCATTTTACATTAACATGTGTTCCATATATATATATATATAATATATATATATATATATATATATATGTATATAAAACCATAAAATAAAATTACTAACACATTATATGACTATATATACGTACTTACATATACTCATAACTTATATATACCCGAACATATATTAATAATAACTTAATACATAACTACATAATATATATAACTCCGACGGGTAGATCGAATAGAAAAGGTGAAAAGTGAAAGACTTATGTTTAAAGTGGGAAGATAACTGTAATATCAAAAACACCCATAGAATTTCTGAAATGACGTATTTGCCCTTTCACGAAATTACGGGGTATCACATCCTTCCCCTCTTAAAAGAAGTTTCGTCCTCGAAACTAAGACATACCTGGTAATTCAAGGAATTCATGAAACTCTGAAATCATGTCGCTCTCAACCTCCCATGTAGCCTCGGCGGGTGTATGGTTGCTCCACTGAACCAATACCAATGGGATCTTTCGATTCTTGATGGTTTTCACTTTTCTTTCAAGAATTCGAATCGGCTTCTCCTCATATGATAGGTTCTCTTTGATCAATTCTGGATCCACTTCGGTTCCTATATCTAACTTGGTTAAACACCTCTTCAACATTGAAACATGGAAGACATTATGAACTCTTGATAGGGATTCCGGTAACATCAACCGATAAGCTAATGGTCCAACCCTTTCCACAATCTCAAAAGGACCAACATAACGAGGGCTCAACTTTCCTTTTTGTCCAAACCTTCTTACTCCTTTCATTGGCGAAGCTCTCAGATATACTCTATCGCCAACTTCAAATTCCAAAGGTCGTCTCCTCACATCGGCCCAACTCTTCCGTCTATCCCGGGCCGCCTTCATATTCCGCCGAACTAAGGTAACTTTTTCCTTCGCTTGTTGAACTAACTCGGCCCCGTTATAAGCCTTTCTCCAATCTCATCCCAATATAGAGGAGTCCTGCACTTTCTTCCATATAAGGCTTCAAAAGGAGGCATCCCTATGCTTGCGTGATAGCTGTTGTTGTAAGCGAACTCCGCAACCGGTAGATAATCGTCCCACGATCCACCTACTTCCAGAACACAAGCTCTTAGCATATCTTCGAGTGTTTGGATAGTCCGCTCTGATTGTCCGTCCGTTTGAGGATGGAAAGCTGTACTCATTTCTAACTTGGTTCCGAAGGCTTTCTGTAAACTCTTCCAAAATCTGCCCACAAATCTGCTATCCCTATCAGACACGATTGAAACTGGAACCCCATGAAGCTTCACTATGTTATCAAGGTACAAAGTAGTCATCTGCTTCACTGACATACTGATTTTGGCCGGTAAGAAGTGAGCTGACTTGGTCAACCGATCAACAATAACCCAGATCATGTCATGCCCACTCTTAGTTCGGGGTAGACCGGTGATAAAGTCCATGGTAATCCTCTCCCACTTCCATTCCGGTATCTCTAAAGGCTTAAGCAAACCACCCGGTTTCCGATGCTCGGCTTTAACTTTTTGGCAAGTGTCACACTTGGCCACAAACTCTGCTATTTCTAACTTCATAGAAGGCCACCAATAATATTGTTTTAACTCCTGATACATCTTGTTCGCCCCTGGATGAACCGAAAAAGCTATTTTGTGGGCTTCTTCCATCACTGTCTTCCTTAGACCTTCCACATCTGGTACACATAATCGGTTCATGTACCATAAGTTTCCGTCCAGATCAAGCTCATAGACACTAGTTGGCTTAGTCTTTGCCACTCTCTTAAAGTCAACCATTACCGGGTCTTCATCTTGCTTCTCACAAATCTGATCTCTTAGTTCTGATCGTGCCAACAATGGGGCCACATAACCTACATTCTCTTGTTTCCCAAAGTCTTGAAGATTCAGCATACTTATCTGTTTTGTCACCTCTGGCACACTGATCAAGGCACTCGCTGCTCTTCGGCTAAGAGCGTCTGCAACAACATTCGCCTTACCAGGGTGATATTGGATGTCTAAGTCATAATCTTTCACAAACTCAAGCCATCTTCTTTGCCTCATATTTAACTGTTGCTGGGTGAAGAAGTACTTAAGGCTGTGATGATCCGTAAAAATTCGAGCCTTGACACCATACAAATAGTGCCGCCAAATCTTCAAAGCAAACACTACCGCAGCTAGTTCCAAGTCATGTGTTGGGTAGTTCTTTTCATGAGGTTTCAACTGTCGTGAAGCATAAGCTATAACCTTGCCATTCTGAGTCAACACACAACCTAATCCATGTCCAGAAGCATCTGTATACACATCATAGTTATCAAAAACTTCTGGTAGTGCTAACACCGGGGCTGTGGTCAACCTATCCTTCAATGTCTGAAATGCTTCCTCACACTCATCACTCCACTCATATTTGACATTCTTTTGAGTAAGTCGAGTGAGCTGTGATGCGATCTTTGAAAAATCCTTCACAAACCGTCTGTAATAGCCTGCTAAACCCAAAAAACTGCGGATCTCTGTCACCGTAGTCGGTCTTGGCCATTTTACCACTGCCTCTATCTTTGCTGGATCTACTTTTATTCCTTCTCCTGAAATAACATGACCTAAGAAGCTCACTTGGTTCAACCAGAACTCACATTTACTGAACTTACCATAGAGCTTCTTTTCCCTTAAAGTCTGTAAAACAATCCTCAGGTGCTCACTGTGTTCCTGTTCATCCACTGAGTAGATTAAGATGTCGTCAATGAACACAATGACAAATTTGTCAAGATATGGCATGAACACTCTCTGCATCAAGTCCATAAACGCCGAGGGTGCGTTGGTTAAACCAAAAGGTAACACCCTAAATTCATAATGACCATATCTTGTGCTAAAGGCTGTAATAGGTATGTCCTCTTCTCTTATTTTTAACTGATGATACCCTGAGCGAAGATCAATCTTTGAAAATACTCTCTTACCTTGTAGCTGGTTAAACAAATCATCAATCCTTGGAAGAGGGTACTTATTCTTGATTGTCATGTTATTTAATTCTCTGTAGTCGATGCACATTCGCATACTACCGTCCTTCTTCTTAACAAACAAGACTGGGGCTCCCCAAGGTGAAGTACTTGTCTGAATAATGTTCTTATTCAGCATGTCCTTCAACTGTTCTTTCAATTCTTTAAGTTCCGCTGGAGCCATTCTATAAGGTGCTTTTGATGCCGGTATCGCTTCTGGAATAAGCTTAATCTCAAACTCTATCTCTCGTTCTGGAGTATTACCTGGTAAATCATCTGGAAAAACATCAGGATACTCATTGACTATTGGAACATCCTTTAATTCAATGGCCTTCTTCTTAGCATCGAGGGCAAAGAACATATATCCTTCACAACCCTGTTTTAAAGATTTTGTTGCTTTTAAGGCGGATATAATCGGATATCTCCTCTTACTTGACTTATTGGCATAGCCTTGAAAAGTGATTGAGGATTTTCCTGGGGGTTTAAAGGTCACTCTCTTGGCGCTGCAATCCAGGTGGACATGATTTTGGGACAACCAATCTATGCCCAAAATTACGTCAAAGTCCGAAAAGTCGAGAACTATAAGATCATGGCTACACTTAAAATTTCCAACCTTAATCTTACATCCTGGTATCATTTGATCAACCTTAGCTGCTTTTCCCAAACGTGTAATCATTGACAAGGACTTCCTTAATTTTCCAAAAGGCGATCCTAGTTGTGTTGCTACCTTGGTGGATACAAATGTATTTGAGGCACCGGTATCAAACAAGGCGAGAAACAGCTAGACCATTTACAAAGATTGTACCTAATAACCATGCAAATACACACTTCAAGAAACAACTAGCATACACATAAGCATCAAGGATCTTTGGAACATTTAAGCAAAATAGGAACTCAAACTTAAAGGTACCTGTAACCACAACTTCATCAGGCTCATAAGCTGCTGCGTCTATAGCAAACACACGGGTAGGACCACTCGGCTTGATCTTTCCTGTAGGAGGCCTGGAAGTCGATGTTGGTGCACTCCTCTTCTGAGGGCAATCCCTTACAAAATGGCTGGTGCTGCCACACTGATAGCAACTCCCTGTAGCTGCTCTACATTCCCCTGTATGGTTACGGTTGCACTTGGGGCACTGAGGTATAGAAGATGTCGGAGCAGTAGGCGGTGTTGTAGTCCTCTTACCATTTGGTTGTGGCATACCTCGGTTTCCCTGACTGTTTCCAAAAGACCTTTTCATTCCAACTATCTTAGTCTCCTTAGCCTTATGGTTTTCGATTTCTAAACAAGTGTTTATCAGCTTACTCATTGTCTTAGGCCTTTTCCCAGCTAAACTATCCATGATGTCCTTAGACAACCCTTCCATGAACCGGGCAACCTTGCTAGTCTCACTAGCCATGACTTCTGGAACATACTTCCCGAGCTCATAAAATTTTCTCTGGTACTCCATTACCGACATGCCTTCTTGCCTTATCCGGTTAAACTCGCTTGCCTTTGCTATCTGTTTGGCCGGCGGGAAGAATTCCTGCCTAAATTCTGCCTTAAACTCATCCCAATCATTTATCTCTCCTCTTGTGATTTCAATCATGTCTGCCCCCATTCTTGGGCCGCCCCCGTTAAAAGAGATCCTGCTAAGTTGGCCCACTTGTCACGAGCCAATCTCATCTTCCCAAAGTTCCTTTCTACCATTCTCAACCAACTATCAGCCTCTATAGTAATGGTTCTAATTTGGAGATCTAGAACTCAAGATATGAATTTTAGAAGTTTTATTCCAAAATATATAATTTATATCCGAAAATTGGAAATTAAGGGAAATGAATGTCATGATTAGTCCGGCCCAGTCCGGCATTTTTCCGGACCAGTCCGGCCTTCCTCCTAGTTTCTATAAATAGGACGCAAACTCAACAGAAAAGGATGCCCAAGTCTTTCGGCCTTTTCTTTTTTTTTTTCTTGCTTGTTCTTTTTTTTTTTTTGTAGTAATAATATATATATATATATAATTTAATTTCCTTTCATTGTTCTTGTTTTATTTCTTTTTAGTATATATATATATATATATATATATATATATATATATATATATATATATATATATATATATATGTATAAAAAATAATAATACCGTAGTATCGTTGTAATGCTCGGGAAATTATCGGAAGATCGTTGTTGTTAAAGTCGTAACTGTTTCCGGAGAATACGGTCTACGAATCAACAGTTGTAATCTGAAATGATTTCAAGCAATCATACGATGATGAAAGGCTAAAGCACGTTGGAACAAGCTCTGTGAAACCGATTCTTAGCAACATCTTGATTTCGAATTTGGATTATCTTGTAAGTTTTAATAAAAATTGTATCTTTTCTATGTTTTGATTATTGTTATGCAATTTATATCGAGATATGGTTGCTGTTTGATGTTTAACGTTTGATGAGAATCGTCGTTAAACCTTAGATCACCATAGTAAAGATTGGATTTTTAATCTAATTAACGAGAGTTGTTAGGTTGAATATCTAGATTGCGAAATTGAGAGATTTCACACCTTTGTTATGAAAGCGTTCATCTTTAAAATCGAAAGATAAAAGATTGATAGGCGAACTTTTCTAAGAGATTAGGAGTTCATACCTTCGATAGGTGAATCACAATTTTCGTTAAATCACCACAAGATAATCTAGAGTCGAAATTGAGGGTTGCGGGAATCGGTAGATCATTGCTTGTTCGTTGTTAAATTAATTGAGAAAAATCGTTTGTGCTCTTTTGCTTCGTTTTCATCGTAGTAACCGTAGTAAGTTTATTTTAGTTTTAGTTATAAAATAGGAACAACTTAGTTAGTTCGGTTCGTAATTATCTTTCCTGGCTTTGGATTGACAACCCTCTGTCCAGTTATTTGTTTTCGTTTTTAGTTTTTATTTCTCGTGACACTTTTAGAAAAATTAAGAACTAGACCAACCTCGATTCCCTATGGATCGACTCCGGTTTTTAAATCGCTATACTACGATCCTTGCACTTGGGGTAAACCGGATTTATTTATTACTTGTTTGTTTTGCTTTGCTATAAAATCCGAGACAAGTTTTTGGCGCCATTGCCGGGGAATCGGTGCGGTTGTCCAGTTCATTATTAATTTTTCCGTTTCTGATTTGATTTTTCGTAGGCAGGTGCTCTCAGTTTCTCTGTTTACATAAAAAATATAAAAAAAATTAATAAAAAAAATTTGGTTTATGCAAACTCGGAGTCAGAAAGGTCCACTGCTTTACACCCCTGACCTCGAGCGAACCATAGTCAGACCAAACAGGCAAAGAGTCCGTCCTGCGGTTCTTCCTGACAAAGGGAACACGGCCGATCAAGATTTCGAACGAGGTTTAGCAGAGGAGATTGAAGAAATCATTATCATGGCTGCGAATGAAAGACGCACGTTGGCTGACTACGCCATGCCTGGTGAAGTCAGAGTCAACCCAGCAGTCGTTTTACCAGCTATTAATGCACCAACCTTCGAACTTAAACCAGGTCTTATTCAAATGATGCAACACGCATCTATCTTTCATGGTTTTCAATCTGAGAATCCTCACACTCATGTACACACATTTTTAGAAATATGTGGTACAACTCGCATACAAGGAGTTAGTGAGGATGCAATTAAATTGAAATTGTTTCCTTTTTCCTTAAGAGGGGAAGCGAAAGAGTGGTATAACTCTCTTCCTGCCGAGTCGATTACAACCTGAGGTGAACTCGAGCACGAGTTCCTGAGTCAATATTTCCCCCTTCCGTTCATTGACCAGATGCTTGAGCGTCTGGCAGGACATGCATTCTACTGTTTCCTTGATGGATATTCTGGATACTTCCAGATACCCATAGACCCAGTCGACCAAGAAAAGACCACTTTCACTTGCCCTTATGGTACATTCGCTTATAGGCGAATGCCATTCGGTCTTTGCAATGCCCTGCTACATTCCAAAGATGCATGCTGGCAATCTTTGATGGGCTTGTTGAAAAGTGTATGGAGATATTCATGGATGATTTCTCAGTTTTTGGTCAATCCTTTGATCACTGTCTTGACAATCTTGATCAAGTATTATCCCACTGTGTGGAGAAGAACTTAGTCCTAAACTGGGATAAATGCCATTTTATGGTAGACGAAGGAATAGTTCTTGGCCATAAGATATCAGAAAGAGGAATGGAAGTAGATAGGGCAAAAGTTGAGGCTATAGAGAAGATGAAATTCCCTAAAAATGTGCGTGAAGTAAGAGGTTTCCTTGGACACGTTGGTTTTTATAGGAGGTTCATTAAGGATTTTTCCAAGATAGCTAAGCCCCTTTCCACTTTACTCAAAGAAGATGTTGTTTTCAATTTTGATGATAGTTGCAAGCATGCGTATGATTAGCTTAAAAGTCAACTGATTTCCGCCCCGATCCTTATCTCTCCTGATTGGAACCTACCCTTTGAACTCATGTGCGATGCATCCAACTACGCCGTTGGTGCAGTTTTAGGTCAGCAAATTAAGGGAAAATTCCAGCCCATCTCTTACGCCAGTCACACACTAAACCCCACACAAGTAAACTACACAACCACTGAAAAGGAATTATTGGCTGTAGTCTTTGCTATGGAAAAATTTCGTAGTTACTTGTTGGGCACCTCAGTCACTGTTTGGACTGACCACGCTGCTCTGCGCTATCTTATGACAAAGAAAGATGCTAAACCACGCTTACTACGTTGGATACTGATCCTGCAAGAATTCGATGTTCAAATTATGGATAAAAAGGGCAGTGAAAACGTAGTAGAAGATCATGTTTCTAGAATGTAGAATGATGAAAAGAAAGAACCTGAAGAGATAGACCTTTACTTTCCTCTCGAGCATGTTATGCATATAGACGAGTGCACTCTAGATGTTCCATGGTTTGCCTCTATCGTCAAAACTACCTGCATTCCCGGTATTTAAATCCAGAATTTTCATATCAGGAGAAGAAGAAATTTTTCTCTGATTTGAAAACCTTCGTGTGGGATGAACAATGGATGGATGTGTCCCCGAATCAGAGCAACATGATATCATTGAACAATGCCACAGTGGACCTACTGGTGGCCACTTTGGTCCCTGGAAAATCGTTGCTAAAGTTTTTCAGTCCGGTTTCTATTAGCCCACGATCTTCAAGGATTCAGAAGCCTTCTGCAAGGCTTGTGATAGGTGCCAACGAACCGGTGCTCTAACTAGGCGTTTTGACATGCCATTAAAGCCCATTTTAGAATGTGAGGTCTTTGATGTATGGGGTATTGATTTTATGGGCCCGTTTCCATCTTCCCGTGGAAACAAATACATCTTAGTCTCGCGTTGACTACGTATCAAAATGGGTGGAGGCTCAAGCCACTTCTCGCAATGACCACAAAACGGTCATGAACTTTCTCAAGAAAAATATCTTCGTGAGATTTGGATGTCCCCGTGCCTTAATCGGTGATGAGGGAACGCACTTCACGCAACAGTGCCACTAGAAAAAGTCCTTGAGAAATATGGTGTACGGCACAAAATTGGCACACCATATCACCCTATGACTAGTGGCCAGGTCGAGAGAAGTAATCAGAGTTTGAAAAGGATCCTGGAAAAAGTTGTAAACAGTCATAGAAAGGATTGGAGTCTCAAACTGGATGATGTACTATGGGCATACCGTACTGCCTATAAAACCCCCATGGGTACATCACCCTATCAGATGGTGTATGGCAAACCATGCCATTTGCCAGTCGAATTAGAGCATAAAGCATATTGGGCCATTAAGTTCTTGAACTTTAATGCCCAGTCATGTGGTGAACATCGACTGATGCAGTTGCATGAATTGGATGAGTTTAGACTCCGGGCCTACGAGAGTGCCGGGATTAGCAAGGACGAGAATGAAACTCCTTCATGATGCTAAAATCAAGAAGCGAGAATTTCAAGTTGGGGAGCAAGTCTTACTTTATAATTCCAGGTTGCATCTGTTTCCTGGAAAATTGAGGACGCGTTGGTCCGGCCCTTTTGAAATTCTGCAAATCATTCCTGGAGGTGTTTTAGAATTAAGAGGTCATGGTGACCAGCCGTTCAGAGTGAATGGTCAAAGGTGCAAGCATTATATAGGACAAACCAAAGAGAAACCTTTGATTGTTCATTTCCTCGACATCCTCGGGTGTGGTATGATAGTGAAGTCACCGAGTTTGATGAATTTTCACCCAACTTGTTTTCTCGAGGATGACGGCGGTGGTTCATTAGAGGAAGTTATGGCTGGTAGTTGGGATATGGAAGAACTCAAAAGGGAGGCACAGTTAAAGAGAAAGCTGAAAAAGAAGAAGTCTACAATGGGGAGGATTAAAAGTGGTTGGAAAGCAATCAGAAACTTGACCTCATGTGTTAGATGCTGTTTCTGCAGCCACACCAATGATCAGATCTTACACGATGTAGTGGCTGGAAGGAAGGTGAAGTGGCCTGATCCAGGTTGAGTTGCAGGATTGTCGAGCAAACGACGTTAAACAAAAGCGCTACCGGGAGGCAGCCCGATAATAATAATAATAATAATAATAATAATTTGGATACGACTAGTCTTAATGAAATGTAGAATATGTGGAATGAATAATCATAATGGAAGTTGAAAACATAGCACGACCAAGTATCAGGATGAATGTTTGAATGTCTTTTAAAGGGAACGATTAGGTGGTTATCCGAAAATCCCGAGGGAGTACACGAAAACATTCAAATACATCATTTCTTGGACTTAGGTTGTTAGAATGATTTAACCCTTGAGGATCTGGGTATAAAAGACTCAATACTCTTTCACACATTTCATTTTATGATCTACTATGTTTCCAACATGAATTTATGACTTGACTATGATATTTGCTCATGTGATACTCTCTATGATACATAAATGCTTAGATGTTCTGTGCTTTACCCGTGTGAGTTATTTTTCCATCTAAAGCTTTTATGAGATTGACTATATATATATTGCCTATCAAATTTTCTGACGTAACATGGCCATTTACTTATTATTTCCATATCCCTATTCGATGTCTTGGCACGAGGACCATGTCCCGTGTTTGCTTTGTGTTGGTTGTTTTTGTTTTGGTATAGGGATTCGGATCGTGCTTTCTCATGGCTGTTACGGGATTCGATAGCATCTTTCTGCCTGGTTTATAAGCTAAGTCTTTCTCTCTATCTCATTCACTCTGAGAATAATGCAAAATCGTAAGTGGGGGGTAGAGTCTGGTTGGTTTAGAAATGACAGTAAGTGTTTAAACCTTTAGTTTTTGGATCTTTTTCGAGCATAAATGAGTTGATTAGAATGAATTGTATAAGGTATATATTTCATGGATTTGAAGATATAATGATCAATTTGATAAGTATAACTAATTTGAACCATAAGTACATTTTAACCCCAAATTTATTTGTGTAACATGAATTCATTGTTCACGTAAGCCTTTGATATTGAAGCGGAAATTTTAAACTGTATCCATTCAGTATCCTAGTGGTTATTCTAGAGATAGTTGCAGTAACTTAGTACCTAACTTTTGAACGTTTACTGTGAATATCTGAAGGTTTGAATGTGATAGAAAGGATATAAGTTAAGTGTAATAAAAAGAAAAATACCAAATTAAGATGAACTATATATATGTCGGTTGTAGCTACCAATGATTTGAGTGCGGTAGGGCGTTATCACGAAACGTCCTATATCACTATGAGGTTTAAAAGCTCCCGACTGCCTGATGATAGTAGTCCAGCTAGGGTGTTATCACGAAACGTCCTATTGCTGGGAATGAAGGCATATGCTACAAATGTGAAAAAAATTGACAGTTTGGTTAAGCATAGTTGAAAACTTAGTCTTCTGACTATCCCCAGTATAAACTGAATGATATGCATTAGGGATTATCCTAATAAGTACCCGGGAGGGCGTTGTGTGGAACTTTTGCTGCCTACACCTAGGAAAGTCATTAGGACTGTCTGAATGGATATTTGTGCGTATTGCTTGAATTATTCAAGAGAGGATAGTGGAAATTGAAAAGGCTTGTCACACACACACTCTGTTATACATTTATATTAAGGTTAACGTGTGGTTATGATTCGATCGGTTGTATTATCTGGTTGTCCCTTATATATTATCTTTTCATGAATTTTGTCCCTCATTCATTTTGTTTTATCACTTGTTTTGCTCGAGGACGACCAAAAGCTAAGTGGGGGGGTTTGTGATGACGAAAAAATTCACTATTATTATTATAACATTTCACCCCACTTCTGATACCATTTTGAGCATTTATGTATCAAATCAAGTCATTAATTCCTTAGATTTATCTAAATACGTAATTAGTAAGTATTATATAAAATATCGTGTTTTATGTGTTTTTATTAGTTTTTGTACCGGTTTAGTAACCCGGAGTGTCGTGTCGGATTTACGTTTGGTATTTTGGTGGTTTATTGCAGAATTATAAGTTGACCAAAATCCCGAGTAATGACACGTTTTGAGGCCTAAAAGAGGTATTTTTAGGGATATAAGAGTGTGCCACTAACTTAAGTGGTCAAGTGACTCATTGGTTAGTGGTACCACTAACGAATTATATCTTCGACGAACAAATGGCTCATTAAAACGGCATTTTATGAAGAAGTGTCCTTAATGGAAGTTGTAGATCTTTGAAAGAGCTTTCCAACGCATTTTGAATCACGTCAATCGGACTTCTACAACTCAAGTATCATTAAGTCAAGTGGTCAAGTGGCTAATCGATTCGATTAGTGGAAATCGAGAAATATCTTCGACGAGCGAATGGCCCATCAAAAAGAAGTTTTCTGAAGAAGAGTCATTCATGAAAGTTGTAGATTTTTCAACGAGCTTTCCAATGCCTCTTGAATCATGTCATTTGGAGATCTAGAACTCAAGATATGAATTTTAGAAGTTTTATCCCAAAATATATAATTTATATCCGAAAATTGGAAATTAAGGAATGTCATGATTAGTCCGGCCCAGTCCCGCATTTTTCCGGACCAGTCCGGCCTTCCTCCTAGTTTCTATAAATAGGACGCAAACTCAACAGAAAAGGATGCCCAAGTCTTTCGGCCTTTTCTTTTTTTTTCTTGCTTGTTCTTATTTTTTTTTGTAGTAATAATATATATATATATATATATATATATATATATATATATATATATATATCTAATTTAATTTCCTTTCATTGTTCTTGTTTTATTTCTTTTTAGTATATATATATATATATATATATATATATATATATATATATATATATATATATATATATATATATATATATATATATATATATACTTATATACTTATATATATATGTATAAAAAAATAATAATACCGTAGTATCGTTGTAATGCTCGGGAAATTATCGGAAGATCGTTGTTAAAGTCGTAACTGTTTCCAGAGAATACGGTCTCCGAATCAACATTTGTAATCTGAAATGATTTCAAGCAATCATACGATGATGAAAGGCTAAAGTACGTTGGAACAAGCTCTGTGAAACCGATTCTTAGCAACATCTTGATTTCGAATTTGGATTATCTTGTAAGTTTTAATAAAAATTGTATCTTTTCTATGTTTTGATTATTGTTATGCAATTTATATCGAGAGATGGTTGCTGTTTGATGTTTAACGTTTGATGAGAATCGTCATTAAACCTTAGATCACCATAGTAAAGATTAGATTTTTAATCTAATTAACGAGAGTTGTTAGGTTGAATATCTAGATTGC
This sequence comes from Gentiana straminea, assembly GCA_036785695.1. Taxonomy (NCBI): domain Eukaryota; kingdom Viridiplantae; phylum Streptophyta; class Magnoliopsida; order Gentianales; family Gentianaceae; genus Gentiana; species Gentiana straminea. The sequence goes on along the minus strand of JAVUPR010000224.1, from coordinate 1,649,433 downwards.
GAAATTGTGAAATTTCACACCTTTGTTATGAAAGCGTTAATCTTTAAAATCGAAAGATAAAAGATTGATAGGCGAACTTTTCTAAGAGATTAGGAGTTCATACCTTCGATAGGTGAATCACAATTTTCGTTAAATCACCACAAGATAATCTAGAGTCGAAATTGAGGGTTGCGGGAATCGGTGGATCATTGCTTGTTCGTTGTTAAACTAATTGAGAAAAATCGTTTGTGCTGTTTTGCTTCGTTTTCATCGTAGTAACCTTAGTAAGTTTATTTTAGTTTTAGTTATAAAATAGGAACAACTTAGTTAGTTCGGTTCGTAATTATCTTTCCTGGCTTTGGATTGACAACCCTCTTTCCAGTTATTTGTTTTCGTATTTAGTTTTTATTTCTCGTGACACTTTTAGAAAAATTAAGAACTAGACCAACCTCGATTCCCTGTGGATCGACTCCGGTTTTTAAATCGCTATACTAGGATCCCTGCACTTGGGGTAAACCGGATTTATTTATTACTTGTTTGTTTTGCTTTGCTATAAAATCTGAGACAGTTCTACCATCAAAATGTGGGATACCTACCTTCTTAACATCCAGAAACCTCCGGGACTCATCTTGCTCTTCCCTGTCATTAAACATGGGAACTTGAATAACATGATTGTGAGTCGGCTCCCATGTCCCTCTGTAGGCGGTGTGGAAGGCTGGAGGGCAGGCTACTGGTGCCTGGGGATAACCTGCAGGTGTTGGAGGAAAGTACTGCTCAACTGGAGCTCGTTGATGGTAGGCAACTTGAGGTTCCCGTTGATAAGGCTGATAACCAAGGTATGGCATGCTAGGTCTCCCTGTTTCAGTCTGTTGTGGAGGGTAAGTTGGATATATTGAAATCGGTGGGGGCTGGTAGGCAGACCCTGGTGGAGGATAAGCCACTGACTGAGACGGGTAACTAAAAACCTGTGGTGTGTAGACAGACATTGGAGGGCACAAGGACACCGGCGGTGAAGGGTACACTGAAGCCTGCAGACGTGGTACAAAAGGTGCTAAAGGTGGAATATAGGCTTCTGTGGGTTGGGGTAACGACATCACGATCTGGGATGTCCTAGGCATACTAGCCAAAGAAACATGAAGGATGTCTGATGATACAGGAGGTTCAAAAACCATTGTATGACCATCCGAAGCTAGTAGGGGATCTGATACCAAGGATTGGGACACCTGAGAAGTCCCCACAACAGTAGTCTGTACCACTGCACCCACTATCCTCTGCTGATTTTCAGGCTCTTTAATTTTCTGCCTAGAATCAACACCCCTCGACCCATGTGCGTCCGGTGAATTGCTTACTCCGTCCAAAATAGGGCTTGATTGAGTACTCATGATCCTGGAGCAAAGATCAGTTAGATAAAGCTCTAGGAAACTCAAGGCACATATCTCATGAAACTTTACGAGATAAAGGAACTTTTGCTCTGATACCAACTGTGACGTCCTGTTCCCGGATACCGTGTCCTAATCCGGAAATGAACGCCCGGCACATATATAACTTTAATATTTATATCAATTATATACGTAAGCCTCATGTAATCAACACCAGAGTTAAAGCGGAATAAGAAAAGACACGGGAAATATAATATTAAACATCAACAACTGTTCATCTTACATGTCACAACCCTTCAAAGCAAACCAAAATGTACCAAACTAGCTTATTACGCATGTCTATTCAAAGCAGTCTAAGCAAAACATTTATCATCATCCTTCGTCACCCAAAACGGGATAGGTAAACTAACAAAAAGAGCTTCAAGTGCTAACAAAAGCTCATTCCTCAAAACACACGTCTTCCTTGTAGCCTGCATCATCTTCTCGGGGTGGGAAACAACAAAATAGAAGGGGTGAGTACATAAGCACTCGATGAAAGGGTAGAAGCACCGTGGTTAGCAATAATAACAACAACAACAATAATAATCAACCACGTAGAGATTACTTACTACCAATTATATATAAAGACACACTCCCATCTACTAGTCTAACTAGTAACCTTAACCAAGCAGGGGATGAGTTGCAAACAAGTCCAAGGACACTTTGCATGGTGAAGACTGCACCATGACACATTCAGCCCCTCGTAAAGGCAAGGGTCCGACCCAAGTGAAGTCCAAGGCCCTGAGTCTAACCGACCCTGGGGCGTCAGATCTCCCGGCTGCGATATTAAAACATGCCTCACCAAGGACAAGTGCACTTAATCTTTCAGACTCCCAAGTAGGTTCAAGCGTAGTTAAACTAACCACCTAAATTCATTACACATAAAAGGCTTCTTAGGGACATCTAGCCCTGGACCATTCTACATTAAGCTACATATCACGTAGCACAGAAAGAGTCAGCTACTAAGCACAACTCCCCAAATAGCTAAGAGTTGTCTTCCGGTGATCCCGTGTTTCTCCCCGCAGAGGGTCTCCACACGGTGCTGTGCCAAATACACCAGAAACCATACTCAAAACTATGTCATATATCATATAAGGCTCATCACATATTCAAACAAGGCAAAATAATAACTAATTAACAAACAGTTTGGCTTGCTGGAAAGCGACTTCAGCTACATCATGTTGAAGACGAGGACACAAATGTAGACATGCACAACAAGAAACAATGCATTGGTGTAATAAGTTATCAAGTAGCACCAGTTGAAAACATTTTATTTATTTATTTATTTTTTTTTTTTTTTTAGTTGAAAACATGCATCATGCCTTTTCTTTTGGTGAATTGTCTCTCTTTATGATAGAGTTAATATATAAGCTTCATGGTCATATTGATTTTGATGAGCCCTTTATTTATGCTCCTTTCTAAGTGAATATGGTGTCCTTATATTGTCTTGTCATTATACGATAAGTTTAAGGGTTCTCCGACTGATAAATTTAAGTACAGGTGATTTCACTTAAGCTTATTAAATTTATGTTGTTTATTTGCTCCATTTATTTTTTAATTTATTACAATTAGCATGGGCCGTAGCCGTGCATGGCACGGCGGTGAATTTTACTAGTCATAAGTTAAATTTACCATGAATAAGTCGTGTATCAAATCAAAGAACGGTGTCTAGATCATCATCGCTTTTTTTTCCTTCTCCATGCACCGGACGAATCCCTGTTGCTCTTCTATTTCTTCAACGATCAAACCAGGACCAGCATGCCAACTTACTATTGGTATTGCTATTTTCTCAAGTAATGACATCTCTCTCTCTCTCTTGGTGTGTTATAAACAACACGTCACATTTATTTACAATGTGCAATGATGGAGGTCAGATCAGCCTCGGCCACGTGTCATCCCACAAATAGCTATGTAATAAATGAGGAAAGAGAGACTGAGCAATTAAGGGCTAGGTGCCCAAGTTAATGCCCAATTACTTGACATTTATCCTAGGATGGAGGTCAGTCTAATCTACTTAATACACCCCTGAGCCCACCGCATGACGATTATGGCATAACGAAGTTGGGTCAACGCAGTTCGTACAATGGCATCATCCAAAGCTCTCCACAGGTCGGATAGAGCTAACCACAGTTTTCCTTTACGTGGATAATATATCTGATAAATAAAGAAAGAATTCTCCGTCATTATGACTCTTGTCCTATCATTTAAACTTTTGTGATTATCTCCTACTATTGCGGGATAGACATAAATCAAATCAACATCGGTAACGAGTGAGAATCTTTGAAGGATACGGCATAGCCATAACTTGGGGCAAAAGTGTTCCCTATATGAATGCTTTAAAACTAAGGCAAACTTGATTCCTGAATAATCCCGAAATACGTAGGCAACTTGAAAAGAACATTCTCGGGCTCAATCTAAATCATTCACAAACACCCCCAATTTTACATCTTTTTACCAGTTGTTTTTGGATCTTGAATAGTGTCTATAGAGCAAATTGGCCCGAGTTTACATCAGAAGATTTCCTTAATCGTCATGCAATCTTTTTTCCTCAAATAATTCATCAATTGCCGATATTAATCAAATCGTAAATTTTAGGTAATTTACCTTAAATTACGAATTCCAATAATATTTCTTCATAGTTATATATTTTAAAATAAAAAGTCATAATATGTCTTCATAATTATGTATTTAAAGTAGAAAAGTCATAATCCCAGTCAAACACGTTTTTTACGGTGATTTACTAATCCACAAAAAATTACTTATTTACAAAATGAAAAGACTATCCTTAATTAAATGTTTTGGTTTTACAAGAGGACATGCTAAAGTAACCGTAAGATTATATACATATATATTAAAAAAAATCCAAAAACAAAAAATACACATGCACACTTTTTTACTCCAACAAGGCTCGAACCTTGGTCACTGCCGATTATGACCTAATGCTTAACCACTAGGATGATACCTTATTGGTAAGATTATATATATTTCTAACCTTAATAATATAGTCTTTGCACAAGACCCTATGACTCTGAGCCATAAAGTTAGCTGGGTAACATCTCTACTCATTCCGTGGAGTTGATGGTTCAGACAAATATCATTTCCGGCAAATATATTGTTCAAATGGCTACGGCAGGCTACTACCATATCAATATATGGTAATTTGAGAATCAAATCTACTTACTAGATTCTACACATTGTACCACTACTAACAAACTTAAGGATCATGTACTTTAGCTTTTTGAGAAAGGAAAGAAGCCTCAGCAGCCTCCAACTCACTACAAATCCTCTTCTGTTTCACAATCTGAGAAGCCAACAAAACTTTGGGTCCCAAACTGGGCTCTAAATTTTTCCACTCTTTGGTGAATAGGAATAATGCCAGAAGGCATATCTCCTCTCTCAAGCTTGCTGATGGATCTTTTACTACTTATTTTGATCAGGTGGGAGAGGCTTTTGTGGATTTCTATATGAACTTTTAGGGACACATTCCCCTGCTGTTCCTGTTAATGAAGATGTTGTTAATGCTGGTCCTAGGGTTCCTGCTGCTGCTTTTGATATTCTTCTTAGAGATGTTACTGCTGTTGATATCAAGGATGCCTTGTTTTCTTTCTCAGATGATAAGTCCCCTGGTCCAGATGGCTTTTCTGCTGGTTTTTTTAAAAAATCTTGGGATGTTGTTGGTACTGGCTTCACTGATGCAGTGCTGGAATTTTTTAAGAATGATGCATTGTTAAAACAGATCAATCATGCTGTCATTGCCTTGATTCCCAAATCTACTCATGCTTCTTCTGTTGGTGACTACAGGCCTATCTCTTGTTGTAATATTACTTACAAGGTGATCTCCAAGATCTTGGCTACCAGACTGTCTTCCTGTCTTCGTGAACTTATAGATGTTTCTCAAACTGGTTTTGTTGATGGGAGGTCTATGTCTGATAACATATTCTTGTGTCAAGAGTTGATCAGACATTATGGAGTTAAAATGGGCCCCCCTAGATGCTTGATCAAGGTGGACATCAAGAAGGCATTTGATTCTGTTCACTGGTCTTTTTTAGAAGCCGTTTTAAGGGGTTTTGGTTTTCCTGACAGGTTTGTTAAGTGGATCATGCTTTTTGTTACCACTGCTTCTTACTCCCTGTCTGTTAATGGTGAAATGAAGGGATTCTTACCTGGAAAAAGAGGTTTGAGGCAAGGTGATCCACTCTCTCCCTTTCTGTTTGTTATTGGTATGGAGTACTTCTCTAGAATGCTTAGGATTCTGGGAGAAGATTCGAGTTTAACTTTCATCTTGGTTGCCATAATGCGAAGATAAATCATCTAGCTTTTGCGATGATTTGATGTTGTTTTCTAGAGGGGATCTATCTCGGTAACCTGTTTGATGAGTTTGCTTATCTTCTTTTGGAGAATGCTCGGTTTTGGCTATTAATCTTTCTAAGTCGAGATGTTCTGTCTTTGGTCTTAGTGAGGATAAAAAGGCGATCTTTTGATATTCTTGGTTTAAAGGAAGGCTCTTTTCCTATCAGATGTCTGGGGATTCTCTTATGTGCTGTCAGATTGAATGTTGGTCACTATGATTCTTTGTTCACTTCTTTGAGGAATTATTTCGTAGTTGGAAAGGTGCAACCCTATCTTATCTTTGGCGGGTTGCGGCTTATTCTCTCGGTCATTCAAGGTGTTCACTTGTTTTACGGTTAGGTATTTTTCCCATTATTGGCAGTGTCAAGTTAAAATTGGACCAGCTTTGTAGGAGGTTCCTGTGGGGGGGGGGGGGGGTTCTGTGATTCTTTGAGGAAATCCCTTGTTGGATTGGAGGAGGTCTGTGTTCCCAAATCTGAAGGTGGCCTGGGGATTTTTCAATTGGATGCTTGGAATTTGGCACTTCTTTGCAAGATCTTATGGAATTTCCAGTGCAAGAAGTACTGCCTCTGGGTGAATGGATCAGTGAAGAGTACTTGAAGACCAAGGATATTTGGGATTACCAGTTCAAGCATGTTGATTCTGCTCTGGTTAAATCTCTGTTCAGAATTAGGGATAGGATTTTGGATGCCACTGGATCTGCTGATGCTGCTGTGAATCTGTTACAGTCTTGGTCTGATGGAACCTCTTTGAATTCTAGACTGGCTTATGACTTCTTTAGAAGAAAGGGTAGTAGAGTTTGGTGGTGCAGGACTGTCTGGAATTCTAGGGCTACTCCTAAAACCTTGCTTCATGTTGTGGATGGCCTTGAAGAATTCCTTGCTCACTTCGACGGACGGTGCTTGTTGACAAGACTTGCTTGTCTCGTGTGTCCGGCCTTTGAGTCGGTTTCTCATTTGTTCTTCCGGTGTCCTATTTCTTGTATGGTTTGGGGTAAGATCGGTAGTGGTTTGGGAATCGACGAGAGGCGGAAAGCGTGACTAGTTCGTTAGATGGTTAGGAAGGATGTGCGGGGGTACCTCGATGATGAATGTGGCCGGGACGGCTTCATCTCGTGGTGGTGTCTTGGTTATGGCATATGAGGAATAAGAAGAGATTTGAAGGCATCTTGATGAAGATTCTGATGTTTTGCATTGCATTAAGATCAATATCTACTACATAATGCAAGCTGTTTTTCCTTTGTATACCTTCACCCCATGATGTTAGGGTTTTGTACATATTTTGTTTGTACTTTTGGTAGTTGTTGGTGGCTGTTTGAGATTATTTTCTTTCTCTACACACCAAGGGACAGGCTCTGTGAGTTATGCTCTCATATGACCCTTTTTTTTTGCAGTTTTTGAGTGTTGATAGGGGTTTAGTGGCTGTTGTTTCTTGTAGCATATAACCTCAGGGGTCTTATGCTCCTTGAAATCAACAAATCTAACCTCTTCTCAACATTTTGTAGATACTAGACTAGATCTTTGTTTAGGATGTAGCTCTTGAAGTTTACATACCTTGGTTTAATATATTTACATTTAACCAAAAAAAAAGGATCATGTACCACCTCACACAATTACATAAAGAGAGAAATACCATTATATCTAACATCCCATTCAAACGAAGAGTTGTCTTGACCACCTGAATTTTGTCTCTAAACTGTTCAATTTTGGTGATGGATAATGGCTTGGTAAAACAATCAGCAATCTGATCTATTGATGGTACATGATGGACATGAATACTCCTTAGAAGAATCATGTCGCAGATGATGTGAACATCAATTTCAATATGCTTGGCTCGAGTATGGTAGACTGGATTGTAAGCGGGCACCCAGATTATCACACCATATTATGGAATGTTTTGGTATGGGAATGAACATTTCTGTCAACAGCAGTGAGGTTTGCAATAGATCAATACTCACATTATATATTGGATCGAGAAACAACATCTTGTTTTTTCTGAACTCCAAGAGACTAAAGATCCACAAAGATACACACAATAGCCAGTAATGGATCTTCTATCCATAGTATCACAGCCCCAGTCTGCATTAAAAATGGTAATCAAAATGAAGTACCCGTTAATGCAACAACAGAAGCACCAACACAAGATCATGAAGTTGATGCCCAAGGAGCTGTGAAAGTACTAGATCAAGAGAAACTCCACCATGATTTAAACTGGCTAAGAGATCATCCTGAAAAACAAGTCATTGGAGATGTTCATACAGGAGTCAGAACCATAAGACAACTAGAGAGCATGCTAACTTGTTTTCTATCACAGGTGGAACCCAAAACAATAGATGTTGCAATTCAATATACTGATTGGATTACAACCACGGAAGAAGAGCTCAATGAATTTGAGAAATATGAGGTCTGGGAACTTGTTGACAGACGAGACATGGCAAACATCATTGGAAGAAAATGGGTATTCAGAAACAAGATGGATGAACAAGGAACTGTTGTCAGAAACAAAGCAAGACTAATTGTAAAGGGATACTCTCAAACTGAAGGCATAGAATATGATGAAACATTTGCACCAGTGGCAAGATTGGAAACAATCTGACTCTTCCTAGCTTTTGCAGCTCACAAAGATTTCAAAGTGTATCAAATAGGTGTCAATAGTGCATTTCTAAATGGACTCCTAGAAGAAGAAGTATATGTGGAACAACCTCCTGGTTTCCAACTCAAAGGGAAGGAGGAAAAAGTATACAAGATTAAAAAGGCACTATATGGACTCAAACAGGCACCTAGAGCCTGGGCATGAGACACCATAACAATTCTTAATCAATAATGGTTTCAGCAAAAGAATCATTGACAAGACTCTCTTCATACTAGAAGAAGGAACAAGCACTTTGCTAGTTTAGATCTATGTTGATGACATCATTTTTAGATCAGAAGATGAAAAGCAATGTGAAAATTTTGCAAAGTATGATGGGAGAACTCAACTATTTTCTTGGTCTACAAGTGAAACAAATGGAAGATGTGATGTAAGTCAACCTGATGATATAATTTCTGATGATTTACCCCTTTTTCTAATGCAATTAGCGTTATTTTGACATCAACTTGAGCAATTTGAATGATGATTGGAACCATATTTTATGTACATAGAATTCACAGAAAAACCTTGTTTCTAGTTGTATTATATTAGTTATTAGCCGAGTTTGTTATCAGATTTACACGTGGTATCTTGTGTCTATTTTGCAGCACAGATACCATGGTTGGGAATGTGGATTCTGACCTCAAGGTGGCTTTTGATTCTTTTGTGATGATTTTGTGCTGTGGCGAGGAATTCCGTCCATGAGGATTATTTGATACACATTGAAGGGTTCAATCCAAGCCATGTGGAAGAATAAATTATGTTTATGTGATTTATGTTACACATGACCTGCGCCATGTCACAATGACCTGAGTGAAGGAGTAGTTGAGCATTTAATGCAAATGTCAATCAGCCAACTACCAATATGTGGACTTGACTCACGCCAAGGGTCTCTTGACCTACGCCAATAGTGCATTTTGGGCTTGACCTGAGTCAAGGGTGGGATGACCTGAGTCACCAGTGAAGAGTCAGCAATTATTGATCCTTTTATTCTTCCATTCACATTATTATCAAAAATACACTTCATCTTCTTCAGCTTTTTATCCATCTTGCAGGCACCATTCACCCCAAGGCTCTTATAGCCAAATTTTAGTAGAAATTGACTCTTGATTTTGATTGTAAAAGCTAAGGATTCTAGTTTAACTCTTCTAGTTGATTGGATTCAACACACTAGTGTTAGTTCATTGAAGTTTTTGGGAGTTGGATAAAGAGCACCAACTCGAATTTGTGCTTTTGGTTTGGTAATCTTTAACTTTAATCTTCATTCAATTGTTCTTGTGATTATAAATGTTAGCTTTGTTATGTTGATATTTATGGTTATGCATGGCTAGGTTTATCTATCCAAGATTATGTTGTAGTATTAGTTTATCCTCTTGTGATTGATTGGGAATGATTGTTTGTATTGTTAGTTTTGATTGTTGTGAAGCTTCTCCTACTTTTATTGTATTGATGGCTTGCATTAGAGTAATTGCCTAGTGTTAGCATTTACATATTTAACGGATACCGAACAGAGATGTTAATTGTGGGAAGAGGGTAGGTGAACCGGAAGGGAAAATCGACCTCTCCTAGGCATTCGATTTCTTATCCGGGGATAGTTGGCTTTGCCATTGCATTCACGGGCGTAGCATACCGAATCATTAGGTTTAGGGCACCTAGACCAAGGAGGAGGTATAGAGCAATTTCATTCACTCGTATGAGGGGGAATTGCTTGTTTAGGAATACACCATTTCACAACATTGAACACGAAGGGTAGGAAGGTAGGAAGTCGTTCCTATGACATTACGAGAGGATAGCAACGCTACAAATTATCTTGGTTAGTTTGTTTTATCATTTTATCATCTTTGTTATTTCAAGCACTTTATTTATGCAATTGATTAAGCTTTCACCAATATGTGACCTAGATCGAATTTATATGAGCTTTTTAGTGTATAACCTCACAAGATAGTTCCCGGTGGGTTCGACCTTGACTCACAAAACTAGACTACAGTCGACCCGGTACACTGCTGGTTAGATTGGACACCTCGGTTTAGGCCATCAAGCTTCTCTGGCGCCGTTGCCGGGGAATTATCTTGAGTAACGGTTATTACTTGTATTTGTTTTAAAATTTTCGAGAATAGGTCAAACTTTTCTAACCTTACTTCTATTTTACTTCTTTGGTGCTTACCGTTTGGTGAGTCACCAAGTGTTATTTACTGTGCTATTGTTGTTTCTGCCTTGCAGTGGATGACCAAAACGCGGCGTGGTAAGGAACCACTTACTCCTCTCATCCCGGATATCAACACGTATATTAGGGAACGAGTAGCCGAGAACAAAGTTGGTCAAGCTCGTCGTGGGTTGGAACTTAGTGGAAATTCTTCCCAAGGATCATCTACCCAAGGAATAGAGATGGACGAGGGCACGTTGAATGCACAAGTAGAACAAGGGCATGTGGATGCCCCAAACCAAGAACAAAACCCGAACTTACACATTCTTAACCTCCCAAATGCCAATGAACCACCACCACCACCACCACCAAACAATAACCAACAAAACCGCCATCAAAACCGCAACAACCGGAACAACAACAATAATAACCCCCCAAACCCAAGGCAACTTTGTGATCAAGGCGTGTGGAGGAATGAGACCGACAATCCAATTCTTTTACCGAATGCCGGAGCAAACAATTTTGAGGTTAAAGCTCATCTCTTTGGATTAGTTGGCACGAGGGCACAATTTCATGGACGTGAAGACAAAGACCCGCACCATCACCTTTACAACTTTGAGGAATTATGTAACACGGCCAAGAGTCAAGGAGCGCATCGAGAGTTAACAAGGATGTCTATGTTTCCTTTCTCCTTGGATGGGAAGGCTAAATATTGGTTCATGTCACTTCCTCACCATTCCTTAACAAGTTGGGAGGAAATTCAAAATGAATTCTTGAAACAATACTTCACTCCCGGTCATAATTTAGAGTTGAAATTGCAAGTTTCAAGCATAGTGAACATGAAACCCTTTGGGCCGCATGGGAGAGATTCAAGTGGTTGTTGAGAGCATGTCCCGATCACGGTTACCCGTTAGACATGCAAATTCAGTTTTTCTGTCGAAAGCTAAGAAAAGAATCATGAGCTGAGGTTGATCAAGCGTACAATGGTTCATTGATGATGAGTGCAGCACAAGATATATATAATGCGAAATTGTGAAAAACAACCGAATGTGGGAGACAGGTTCAAGCACAAGAAAAGTTTCTTTTGTGGGAGTGGTCACCGCTCAATCCGAAGTGTTGGCCGAATTAGCCTTTTTAAGCAAGAAAGTTGATAAGATAAAAGTAAGCAAGAATTCGGAATGAAGTATGTCCAATAATGTGAGTAGTGGGGAATTGAAGAATGAAGAGTATGCACAGTTGGAGATGAATGAATCCGGTGATTATTCTAACGAAGAAGTGAGCTACATGCAACAACACCGAGCACTACATAATGCCTACTCCAATTCATACAATAATTTGCAAAGAGATTTTCCCACTCAACGTTGGTCTTCCAACCCGAACAAGCAATCATCTTTCGTCCCTTAACAAAAGACTTCCTTCAACACCAACCCCCATCAAAACAAAAATTTCCAAGGCCATACTTCATACCAACCTCCACAACCACCAACACATTCCTACCAACAACACCCTACACAAAATATTCCAATCACTCAAACTTCAAGTTCATCTACGGAAAAGGAAGAGAGAATGGAAAATATGATGGAGAATCTTATGGGAGTTGTCTCGAATCAAGCTGCAAATATGCAATCTATGATGTCTTCTATAGGTACAATGACTAGAGATATGGGTACCTTAAGAACATCCATGAGCGGTCATGATATGAGAATGAAAAATATAGAAGCATCCGTGCGTAATATGGAAGAGCATTTGAGTAGAGAGGGTGAGAGGAACGCCAACAGACAACCGGGTGGATTGCCAAGTAACACTGAAAGAAACCCGAGAGGAGTGAATGCCATCATAACCCGAAGTGGAAGAGTTTATGGGAGTAGAGAATTTCATGAGAATCAAGTTGGAAACGAGATTGAAAATGAGTTGCACGACACCGAAAATGAGAAGGAGTTGAGTGAAGAGGAGGAGGAAATTGTTGATGAGTTTTTGCAGAATGACGAATATGTCAATGTTGAAAAAGAGGACGATGATTGGGTGAAAGTCCTGAGGATTTTGAAGAATCCGAGATCAAGTGATTTGAGGACCCTTTTTAAGGAACATGTCTCTCTGACCCACGCCAAGGATGAACTGACTCACGCCAACAGTCACTGTAGACATTCAGTGATTTTTGGGCAAAAATTGACATGGGCCAATAATGCCATGACGGACGCCAAGGAGACCTCGACGTGCGTCAATGGTGACCCAAGTAAAGGACTGACGCAAGCCAATGATGAGTTGGCGCACGCCAAGGATACTTTGACGCAAGCCAATTCTCAGCAGGCATTTTCTAGAAAAGGCAAAGATATCTGTATTTAATCTTTCTAATTTAATCACACTCGCAAGATATCATATATCTAATAGTTGACTTTCACTTAGATAGATTTATCTCAACTCACTTGCATAGAATAGAAACCTCAATAAGTTCTCTATTTAAGCACATGCCCTAACTTTCCTTTCTAATCCTTTAAGCACTTGAAAAATGTTTCTTATTGTAGTCTTCATAAGACTTAAGAAATATCACAAGAGCCATGTCTTTAATTTCCTTTCATAAAGAAAATCTAAAGTTTATTAAATAGTTTATTTACCTTTTGAATCGTATTCAAAACATTGACTATTTAATTAACCTTTAAACAATGATAGAATTAAGTCGATACTTAAATCTTACAATTTTGAAAACAACCTTTCTAAAATTAGACATGGTCATTCTTATCCAACGTTTGAATTAATTGTCATCGTATGACTGAATGATCATCTTGGATCGTATCCAATATATTACTAATTCGTTGAAACTTATTTCAAATGATTTAATCACATCACGAGCTTCCGCTTTCATTAATAATTAAAGTCTCGGAGCACTGCATCAATTATGTAATCTTCTTGTCTCTAACTACTATAACGGGATTGCTCATGCCATTGTTTATTTTAAAAGGATTAAAATTACTTAACCATATTTGAGAACGTTTCTCAAAATTAACAGTCATAATTTGGTTTTACTAATCGAGAATTAAACATAAATATAAAGTTTGCTAAAACTACAACATAAAAATGAACATAAAAGAGTGTTGTTGTTTTTACACGCAAAATTAAAAATGGTCTTTTGGTTTATGATTTTGCTCCCACTAGTCAACTACTCCCAATTGACTTTCAAGAATTATTAATTTCTTTAGTGGACAAGATCCCACTAAACTACCGCGACCTCCGCTTTGGCTGGTGGGCCGAAAATAGTCTAATAGGTAGACAACATCCCTTTGTCAATCGTATCATATACGACTCTTGTTGTTTGACTAGTCAACTCTTTGACAAATTTTCATCTTATGAAATAGTCAAACCTTTGCCTCTAAAATCCAAACGACCCCGCTTTGGCTGGTGGCCGAGAGAATTCTTAGTCAAGTCATAACCCCAATATTCGTGAGATCTCATACGATCATATCTCGATAATGACGATATTCCCGAGGTAGGTCAACACCCTACTTTGGCTGATGAGTTGGATCCGAACAAGGGCTCTTCACCGTCATTATAATATGGGGAGGCAATTTCAACTTGATTCTTTTAGGTGGAAGTATTTATGTAAATTAATTCACTTAATTAATTTTAATTATGGTCTCATCATAAATATGTCTATCTCTATAAACATACATCCTATACATTTATCTAGATCGTGCCTAGTCATGCATCTATCGTATCATATAAAATAAATACAAGCACAAAATAAATAAATGCGTAAAGTAACCGATATGATCATGGACTTTTCCTAGGTACAAACTGACGAAATCGCGGGTCACAATCTAAAGGTAGCTGCAACCGCCAATAGGATCTTTAATGCTCCATTCTCCAATGGGATCTTTATTTTCTTCTGTTTCTTTGGTCTCCATCTTCTGGTCCATTCTTGTTACATTTAATTCTATCTAATAAAATAAATACACCAGCCGCACACGGGGGGAGCTAACGGGAATGGAATAAATGCAGAAAATAAACTAGGTCACGTTCTTCATAACGGCCTAGGACAATTTTTAAACCAACAGAAAAATTAAAACATTCACATCTATCCTATCGGTCGAGTCCATGATCAATCGGGGTCCATATAATCATATTATATATACTATATCTAATCCATACAATAACATCTTATGAAAAAGATAAAATTAAAATTTAATTACTTGCGTCTTTATTAATCAATTAACATTTAATCTATTAAATAATTTTATCCAATCAATTAACTAATTAACATTTAATTAATTAAATTATTTTAATCGAAATAAAATTAACGATTAATTTTAAACGATTTTAATTTTAATTTTAATAAATTAGAACTATTCCAATAATAAATCAAAATTAAAATTATGTCTCTTTTGTTTCTTTCCTTTTGATTCCTAATCAAAAGGGATGCCTTTGGTTTAGGCCTGGCCACTTTCCAAAATCAAAATTTTGGAAGTGGCCTAGGCCTAGGCCTTTTACAAATCAAATAATTAAAAATGGCCTAGGCTTATTCCAAATCAAATATTTGGAAAGGCCAAATAATTTTGGTTTAAGCCTGGCCACTTTCCAAAATCAAAATTTTGGAAGTGGTCTAGGCCTAGGCCTTTTCCCAAATCAAATATTTGGAAAATGCCTAGGCCTATTCCAAACAAAATTTGGAAAGACCATCATTATTTTAATGCTATGTGGCATCCCAATGGCCAAACTATTTGAACCATTGGTTAGCCACATGACACAACTAAACAAAGGAGGAATTACCAATCACAACTATGAACCATATTGAATCACAAAATACACAAAACAAAAATTTGGAGATGTGACAGCATTGACCGGTCAACTAACTGCCGGCAGCAGCTTGCCCTGCTGCCCCCGCCGCCGACCAGCCGCCGCTAGTCGGCCGAGCACCACCCGATCTCGTTTTTTTTCTTCTTTTCATGTATCAATTTTGCAAATAAAAAATCTTTCATCTTTTAATTACGTGATTTAAACGATAAAATTAACTACGCAAAATAACATGCTTATTGCTTAAGCTCGAAGCTCTCTCTGATACCACTGTTAAGAAATCTACGCGGGAACGCAGTGAAATTTAAAATTTTTATTTCCTTTTAACCAGGATCGACTTCGTTTAAGCAATAAACAAATAGATAGTAGACGGTGCTTACCTTGGTTGATCTAAAAGATCGACGCTTTGACCGTCTAAGGAGAGTAGTTCTGCATAGAGCCACCCAAGTGTTCGGCCTCTACCGCTAGTCCACACGAACAGCCTGCCGGAATCCCATCATGGATTTCTATTGGAAAACTCCGGTTGCTAGACCGGCTCTTTTCCCCTCTCTCCAACTCTCTATAGGAAGCTCTCTATTTTACACAAGAACTATTAGTTCTTGGAATTATGATGTACGAAAGAGCTTGACACCCACCTCCTATTTATAGTGGTTGGGGCGCCCCTACTAGGTGTGGAGGAGAAGAAAACCTTTTCCCCATAAAATAAGGAATATCTCCTAGATTGATTTATCTCATTTATTACAATATCTCATATTAAATAAAATCTAAATATTGCCAATATCTTATATTGATTATATTTATCTTATTACCATAAATCAATTTACACATGTGTGCAAATCTATAGTCATTAATATCCAATATTAATATATGGTAATCTTATTAATTAAATTGCACAATCCATGTGTATCTTATATACATTGAAAGTGGCGCCCCTTTGACCAACAAATTGGCTTCCGGAATATTCTTTTAATTAATAATATAATACTATGATTAATTAATTTGCAAAATACAAGTGTATCAATATACATATATATTTTCGATATATGTATCTAAATACATATATTTAATTAATCACCATAATTAATATCTTGTATTAAATTTATTCATAATAAATAAATACCACAATATTAATTTACCACTATAACCTTTATAGTCTCGAGATAAACTTTCCTTATTTGGTTATCATCTATAACCACATTTTAATCCGCCTAGATGTTCTTGTGTGTGTGACCCGATAGGCTTCCGAATATGTTGGCCGTAGACACAAAGTGTAAATTATGAAAATGCTCTTCATGCCTAACGATCACGGGATAGCGTCTAGCAACACACCATGACCCCCAATCATCGGAAGAGTCAAATGCAATGACTGCTACCTTTCATGTGAAACAGTTACCGTGTAACTTACAATCCCATCGCTGTAATAATATCCATACGGTCGTTAGTCGAGTATTAAAACATCAACGACCGTATCTTATAATTTGGATATTATGCTCTCTCGAAGTAACTCGTTTACTCCCACTTTGCAAAGATTCACGAGAGTAAGACAATCCTTATAAGAAGGCCATTTCAGATATTCGATCCCAATCATAGGATACGCGATTCCCGGATGACCAATCATGTATACTCCGCATGCTTCAATATCATACCCAATCACTACCGCATGATTGCCCCGTGGTTAGGGGAAAACTCAAAAGTGTCAAAGCATGACAATCCACACCGTGATTCCATGAAGACTCCGGTCTTAAGGAGAATTACACAACCGCCACATAGTGTGACACTCATCCGTGTAAGTGGGTCAGTCTAACGTACGCATTCTCTAATACACATCCACGTACAGTCCAAGTGTCTCTACACTTCGATAGACGAGATCTATCCCTGCCCTAAAGACAGAAGACATCTAATACGTGCTAGTCTGTTTATACTATCAATGCCCTGTTTAATAGTACATTAGCCTAGAGACATTTAAGTATCAAACTTATTAAAGTAATTAGAGATCCCATCAACCATAATCGCCTATCATGGTTTCTCTATCACAGTTTAATACTAAGGACGTTATCATATAACAATTCATAATTGGTTCTTTAAAAGAACATATATATGAGAACATAAAAACCATTTAACATATGTATAAACATAAAGAAATAGTAGAAATGATCCGACCCGGTCGGATCCGGTCCAACCCGATTAGGTTTAGGACACTATTTCAACGTGTACAAATCTGGGGCTAATGACCTTTCTCAACCCTCCAATCTCAGGAATATGCTATGAAACCCTAATTTCCTTCCGGCAAAATGCAAATTATGTTCCTAGCACGAAAGAAGGCACCCTCGACATCATCATCAGCAACAATATGTTTGGCCGAGAACTAGTAATCACTCTAGGCCTCCTCCACAGATGTCTAAATCTCTCCAAAACTTTTCCAGTGGAGATAAAAAAAAGATGGAGATCAATCTCAATAACTTCTTGACTGAGATTGCAAATGACCCAAGACGGAAAGCAAAAAAACTCAACTACTCTAGATCGGTGCTAAAACAAAATTTTGCCGAGTTTGCTCACTTGACAACAAAGAGCATTGAAGGAAGAAAGGGTCTATGCACGGCATGACCCATGTCAGGACCAAACTGATGGCAATCATCTATCAAGGCCTTCAATTCAATTGGTCAGTGTTCTTCTTCAACAGACTGAAAGAGCAACTTCAAAGAGAGATTGATCTTGGTATTTTGGCAGAAAAGAGAGGCCAGTAGAAACATACCATTTTCTGGGAGAGGAAATCGTGTTGAATTCTTGTTCAATTTCTGTTTGATCAAGCTAATGTGAAACATGTTCACCTATACAAATTGCATAAGACAAAGGTGATGTTCATTTATGTTAAACCATGGCAAACATAGCAACCATTATCAAGAAGGAAGAGAAAGCTGCCAGCAAGCAGTAGCTCTGGGATTGGTAGACGAACTAGATCTCAGACAACAAAGGCTCAACAAAGGAGTCTACCTAGCAATGAGGATAGATCCTTTGTGATCAGTGATAATGAAGAAGATCTACAGGAGGATGTCTAGCCCGAGGAAATGGCAGAAGGCGAGGAAACATATTATTTTACCCCATCCGATGAAGAGGATGAGGATGATGAAAAATTTCATGTTGCAGAAGAAGAAAAGGAAGAAGGTGATCATCAAAGTAATGATCAAACGAAAATGAAGATTCTGATGATGACTTGACGCTCTAAGAAGTAATTTAAATGAGCAAAACCAATGATGAACAACAACTGAGTGAACCAGCTGAAGAAATTCACTCATCTGATCTTAAAAGGACCTCCAGCATTGACCAAGGGGGAATGGCAGCAGAAGGAGTTGAGACTCTAGTTCATGGAGAAGCAGCACACTCCTCACCAGGACTTGGAGACACAAGGAAATCTCAACAATCTCTATCCGATCAAGAGATTGAAGAAGAAAAGAAAGAGGAAGAATAAGAGGAACCAGCTTATGCATCTACACCAGCACAAGAAGATCAAGATAGAGCCTTTCATCTGGATATCAATCCATTGATTGTGGACATGGAAAGGCAGAATCAGAGTAGAGAAAATCTCAAAACAGTATTGAGAAGCACACATGCCTTCATGAATCACAATATTGAGGCTTTGATCAGTTACACGTGCCTTCATGAATCACAAGATTAAGGCTCTGATCAGTCACATTAAAGTTAAGGATGCTGTGATGGAAAGGCAAGAGACTTACTGATGTGATCCGTAGCCGAATCAGATCCGAAAATGCCCGAGGACTTGACCAAAGGCACCAATAAGATGAGCACCGCGACCCTTGGCTAACTCATTTCCAAAAACCTTGGTATAAATGGACACCCACAAGGTTCACTCACAACCTTGATAAGTCCCGTTGGAATCCACCAAACACCGGTTGGGAATCCACAAAACACTAACGTGAGAAAACCACCAAAACTTAAAAGCTTCAAATAATATATATTATATCAAAATTCGTCTGAATTTTACAATGACTCTAAATGCCTTTATATAGGCTCCAAACTCCAAGTAAACATCACAGCTAAGCAATGTGGGACAAAAATAAATAATTGAAATAACAAAATTAAAAAAACCTAATAATAAATAATAAAAAAGTTCTAATAAAATCTATCACGAAAACAATGTGGGATAAATGAACTCCAAGTCTCATATTCATCACATCATTCCATCCCGGTTCTGAAAGGATTCATCCTCGAATCAAAAGGATGTTGTAAAACGCAGCAACATGGACAAAACATGCCGAACCAACAACCAACACCAAAGGAATGCCCATATCAAATACAAGACGGACAGACCACTTCAAATCAATGGCACGGTTTGATGTTGACTCAAGAGTCACTAATGCGACATCAAAGAAGTCTTCCAACCTGCTAAAAACTTGGAGAAATCCCGGCAGAGTAGCAATATAACGAGAACAATTCACAGCCGGACAGTCAGCAACATACTCGGAAAATGGATCAATGAAATGGCTCTCCAGTTTGCCACCAAGTAAATGCTCTTCAGGA
Source organism: Gentiana straminea (assembly GCA_036785695.1). Lineage (NCBI taxonomy): Eukaryota > Viridiplantae > Streptophyta > Magnoliopsida > Gentianales > Gentianaceae > Gentiana > Gentiana straminea. Next base: position 1,629,594 of record JAVUPR010000224.1, on the reverse strand, counting down.
ACCTTTTCATTCTCCTCGGTGATCTCCTGTGCCACGATCAACTCTTGCACTACCTCCACAAATTCTACTCCAACAACCTCCTCCAATTTCTCCCTAGAATTTGGATTAGTCTCCTCGACCAAATTCTCATCATCATCGCGTGTCATCCCATCCCCTCGTGTGGTAGTAAACTCTACGGTGATCTCGACATTCTTCTCCGGGATACTAACATTCACCTGGTCGTCCGTAGGTGATGTCTCACGTAAATTACCTATTTTCTACCATAGATTAGACCATCATAATAGTGATTATCACTCCCGTGACAATGGCCGCAATAAACATAAAACATCTCTGTAGAAGTTTTCTTAACCATATTTGTACCACCACGTGTACCTCTACCACCACGAGTACCTCTACCACTGCGGTTATCTCTACCAACGCCTCTTTCCGTTAACATGTTCTGAAATTATGCCTTTATATCATCTATCATATCATCAAAACGTCGCTCAATTTCTCCAAATTTCGATTCATCATATCATCAAAATTCCGATAATAGACATCCATATGACTTTATTTTGACGTTACTAACGATCTAACTTCACCAATAATTAACACACGGCAAGTAGATAGGGCATCAATTGGTCAAGAGCGGCGGCTACATTTTTTTAATTTTTTTTTTCACTCACAGAATACGGCAAAAAGCTGGAAAAAAGGCTGGTAAGCAAATGACGCACAGGGAAGGGAAAAGAAAGCTGGAAGTTTTTTTTTTTTTATTTTTCTGTAGAAACGTAAATACAAAAAATATACAATTTTTTTTTGTGATTGAAAGGATAGAACAACAGGAAAAATAAAGCAGGTTGATGGTATTTTTTTAATGAAAGGGAAAAACACAAGAATCATGGAAAATAAAATAAAACGGATATTTGGATACCTTCGTTACGGATGTACCAGTCGATGTGATCCGTTGGAATCCAATAAGATGAGCACCGCGACCCTTGGCTAACTCGTAGCCAAAAACCTTGGTATAAATTACACGTTCGCTCACAACCTTGATAAGTCCCGTTTGGAATCCACCAAACATTAACGTGAGAAAACTCACCAAAGCTTAAGAGTTTTAAATAATATATATTATATCAAAATTCGTCTGAATTTTACAATGACTCTAAATACCTTTATATAGACTACAAACTCCAAGTAAACATCATAGCTAAGCAATGTGGGACAAAAATAAATAATAGAAATAACAAAATAAGAAAAAACCTAATAATAAATAATAAAATGTTATCACCCGTGTATAATTAAAATAAATAAACGAAAATTAAATCAACAATTTTATTATTCAAATAAAGAATTACAAAGATACATAATGAAATGAAAGGATATGCACGATCTGAGCCGAGACGAACTCTGTCCTTAAGACAAATTTGCCCCGGTATGTACCCCGTTTTGCAGCAATTGTCTCCCAGGAATTCTCAGATTACCTTTCAGAATAGCGGTACTGCAAACTCTGAACACCGGCGAACTCTAACCGTGTTTCAGTATCTCTTCACTTGATGCAAGAACAGTATGCAAAAGAATGATATGAATGTATGCAACTCTGTGTTGTATTTCTTGTATCTAATTCCCATTCATGTAGCTCGTATATATAGTATAGGACATGGAAAAACTGATGGAAAATGAAGCCAAAAGCCTCAGCTTTATTCATGCATTAATGTTGGACAGGAACCGGAACAGTCTCAGCAGCCTTGCTGATGGCTCACCTCAGCAGACTGAATGAAGTCGTTCGTTCGGCGAGCAGCCCTACGAAAATAAAATTAACAGTTGCAAAACCGAACTCTGACTCTTGCACCCCCCCTGCGCCCGCGTAGAGAACGGTGTATAATGTTGGTTTCTTATTCCAACTATACTAAAACAATATCATATAAATATTGCTTCTTTTTCCTTCTTCCAACCAATGTGGGAGAAAAGTTTCTTCCCATTTTTCCTTTCCATAACACACACTTAAGCCCAATAGGCCCAATATGACTTATCATTAATTTTCCAACAAACCGACTTTAAGCGTTAATTTCTCATTCACTCGTTATCCGAATTGAATGATTCCAAATCTGAATTCATCTACGACTCACGTAGTTTTCGAATTAATAAAACATTACATATATTCTATACAAGAATATATCCGAAATACGCTTATAAAGTCACTTGAATAAAATGATTATAAAATCATTTTTAATTCATTTTTAATTCAATTCCACATTTTCTCCAACAATCCCCCACATGAATGGAAATTAATGCAGATGCAGACTCTGAAGAGATTCTGGCAAAAAAATATTGCATCAGGAGAGGTAGCTTCTGGCTTTGAACCTGCCTTAGTGAAATACTATCGGATTTACTCGGCTAATCAGTGAACTTAAGTCTTGAACTGTTCAGCCTTTAGTGTAAAACCAGACAATAGTACTCACACAATATTTCCCTTAACACTGTACTTGGTTCTCATGACTGGATTCGTTTTGGCCCTGAATCACACCTGGTTTCAGAAAGTGCGTTAGAGAATTCTAGCCTCTGAACTCTCTTTGAAGCGGCCCCACTTCGCACTTACATAGGTGACCTCCTATCAAGAGTATTCTGCCATACTCCACTCAAATTTAATCAAGTTATAGGAATCATTAAAAGTTTTCACTTATCCTTCACAATTCTGGCAGACAACACTTTTATTCACAGAATGGTTAAGTGTTCATCGACAGCTTCATAACTTAGTTGTCCCTTTGAACCATGATCTTGGGATCTCCAGTCAACATGGTAGGGTTACCATTACAAAGCTTATCTTTCAATAGGTTTAAGTCCCATTCTGAGTGTCAAAACTAACAATCGATCTCTAGTAAACATTTTGAAAGCAGATCTGCAAGATTTTCCTTCGATCCAATATAATCGATGGAAATCATACCACTAGAGATCAATTATTTAACGGTATCATGTCATTGACGTATATGTCTAGACTTACCATTATACAAACTATTTTGTGCTCGGTGTAAAGCCGATTGGCTATCAACGTGGAAGCAATCGGTGTAGTCCGGCAAGAAATCTCCTCTAGGAAATTTAGAAGCCACTTAGCTTCTTCACCGGCTTTGTCAAGTGCAATGCACGTTTTCTTTGTGGACTTCCATAACACCGCAACATCACCAATCATGTGAATTGTAATTCTTTAGAATCGAAATCCACTTGGCATCACGATATCTTTCTAATCCCGATTCATTGAATATTTCAAGTACACGTGTCTTTGTAATATCGCTTTCCAATGATCCTCACTAGGATTATTTGTAAACTGCTCGGTTTATTCACGGCACATGCAATATCCGGTCTAGTACAATTCTCTATGTACATTAAACAACCGATAATCGAGAATATTTTAAGCGAGACACGGGGTCACCTTTATTTTTGACTAAGTGAAGACTTAAGTCAATAGGTGTTTTCACGGGACTTTCATCATAAACACTTGAATCTCCTCAGGACGGATTCAATGTAGTGAGATTGTGATAACACTAGTCCCTCAGATAGTCTGGAGATTTTAATCCCCAAAATTACATCTATAAGTCCCATATCATGAGTACTCCTCATTATTAGCATATATTCTTCTAATTCACTATTTAAGACAACAGTCTTAATATCCATTTGATGGATTTCAAGCTTACATACCACAACATCTGCGATAAGTACTCATATCGACGAAAGTCGAGTTTCTAGTGAATTTGTATGAAGAAATCAAGACCCTCTTTTGGTGATAACCTCTGGCTACCATCCTGGCCTTACATTGTTTAGTTTAGGTATTCCCACCTTTGCTAAACACCCCCACATTCCAAGTATTCGTAGATAAGCTCTCATATGGGATCTTTATCCATATGTTCGATGTAAACCTATAAAGAATGAAACCGGTGGAAACTATCGCTTCCCCCCACAAGTTCGGAGATTAACTCGAACTATTCACCATGCTTTAACCAACTCTTTAAGAGTTCGGTTGAAATTCAGCATTTCTCAGATAACATCTGAAAACAATCAACACCGAGTTTGTAAAACTAGCGAAAATAGCATTTTTACGAAAATCGGCGACTTTTGTTTAAAGACGGCGGCCTTTCTTTGAAACCCGGCGGTTTTTGTTAAAAACGGCGACTTTTGCCGAAAATCGGTGAACAAAAGAAAAAGTGTGGCCGGCACTTTTTCCACTACGATTCTCTGCTAGGTTTATTCGCTTAGTTGTTTTTCCAACTTCATTCTTATAGGTTTATAACTCCTTTGTTGTCTTATCTTTGCTATTTTAGCAAAATTAGACACAACTTTATTTTATACAATGATCGATAAATAATCTTTACCGACTCTCCATTAGCATAAATATTTAAATCACACAACTCGTATAATTTAACTTTTACATGTCTCTGTTTCTTTCCACAGAAGGAGACCGTGCCTAAGTCATATTTGCTTTGACACATCTATGCATGTTTAACACTACATACAATAAATCATTCGACATAATGATTTATATTCATCCATTTTTGGATTTAGGAAATAAATAATTTCCACTCCTAATCGTTATGCCATAGGCTTGTGACACCACATTGTATCACCAACCATTTCAATTTTAGTCATATTTCAACTCACGGTATAAAAAAGACTATTTATTGATTCAACAACTTGTACCACCAGCCGGTACGCATTTCAAATCAAAACACCTCGGTGTTCATTTCATTTTTTATTCAACGAATAAAAGTTCTACGAGTCGTCACCAAAATGAGAATTTATCATGAAGATAATTTCTCCAACTTACACGGCACGTCAAAATAATGTTTTCACTAAACATTTTGGCATATTTTCCTTATGATTAATCGCCAATTAAATAATTTTTAGGTACATTCGTCATACGAAATTATTTCTTGTTTGCACCGTATTAGTCATATATGCCTCAACTGGCAACAACGGTTCAAAACATAATAAGAAAATTATTTGAACCAATACACATTAAGAATATTTATTATTTCATACATTAAAATAGAAATTACAATTTCTACTTTATGTAACAACACGGAGATCCATCATCCATAGACCTCCATCTATCGTTCCTTCAGCAATTACCCCGCCTTCATCTATTAGTTTGAATTTGTATGTATCAAATACCAACACAGACCCTAGGTAGGTAAGCTGGCTTGCAGAAACCACATTCATCAGTAAGTCCGGCACATGCAGGACATCTCGAAGAATCAATGCTCTCCCAGACGTCAAATTCAACTGAACATGACCACATCCAATGATATCGGAAGTAGTTGAATTTGACATTACTATTTTCTCACCTTTGAGATGTTGGTAACTAAAAAACGATGATCTGTTCGCACACATATGTCGGGTAGCCCCAGTGTCTACAACCCAAGCATATTCCTCTTCCTCGAGGTCTCTGTCAGGCTCAATTTTGACCTGTTTTAAAACAACTTCACTTCCCGCAACCTGGGAGCTTTCTCCTCGAATTGGCGCACCAATAGGAGTCATCTGATTATGAAATTCCATTTCTATTCACAAACAGAAGATAAACAATTTTAAGGCTCGTTTTTAAACGACCATTTTCTCAAAAGTATAATTTAAATACCAAAAAATTGATATTTAACACATTTTATATCAACTCGATATCAAACCAAGTAAAGTTTGTTTTCAACTCGTCAAAAACAAACTCAAACTTGTTTCGACATGATAAAACGATTTGGGGCACTGTTTTCAACTCGTAAAACATATTTAAGATTGTTTTTAAATTCGTAAAACAAATTGAAGATTGTTTTGACTCGTCAAAACAAGCTTCGAGTTTATTTCAACTCGATTCTCCAATCGTTTATCAAATCGTAACAATATCAACAAGTTTGAACTTGTTATTCCAAATGTCAGCTCTTTAAATTTGTTTATTTCAATTCAGTTCGTCCAGCTTATAATCAAAACACCAAAGTGGATGGTAGTTTTTACCAGAAAACCCCAAAAGAAGATGGACCGATTTTACCAGAAATCGATACCAAAAAGGAAGTGGACCGATTTTACCGGAAATCGATACCAAGGACCGATTTTACCAGAAATCGATACCAAAAAGGAAGTGGTTTTACCGAAATCGATACCAAAAAGGAAGTTTTGTAAAACGAGTTTGGACTAGAATCGAAATAAACGAGCTGTGCTTGCGTTTATTTTTTTAATTTTTTTTTCCATTTGAGCAGCACCAGCCGCAACGACATTTTCATTTCCATTTGCCGCAGCACTAGGAGTGGGTGTCAATGACGCATCATTAACAGTAGTCATTTCTGTCCAGAACAGAAGATCAACATTAATCAGAAGAACAACTCTGATCATCAACTCGGTTTTGAAAACCCATAAAACATAGTGAAGAGCGTTTTGACTCGTCAAAACAAGGTTGAGTAAAATTTTTTTTTTCTTCAAATAAACGAGCTGAACTCGTTTAAAGGCAGAAAGAAACAGGCGTTTAAGCCAAATAAAAAAAAGGTGAAAAAATTCGTCAAGATATTTTGATTACACACAGGTATGATCATTTAGAACAACGGTTCTAAAAATTTGTCTTAAAATTTGTTATCACCCGTGTATAATTAAAATAAATAAACGAAAATTAAATCAACAATTTTATTATTCAAATAAAGAATTACAAAGATACATAATGAAATGAAAGGATATGCACGATCTGAGCCGAGACGAACTCTGTCCTTAAGACAAATTTGCCCCGGTATGTACCCCGTTTTGCAGCAATTGTCTCCCAGGAATTCTCAGATTACCTTTCAGAATAGCGGTACTGCAAACTCTGAACACCGGCGAACTCTAACCGTGTTTCAGTATCTCTTCACTTGATGCAAGAACAGTATGCAAAAGAATGATATGAATGTATGCAACTCTGTGTTGTATTTCTTGTATCTAATTCCCATTCATGTAGCTCGTATATATAGTAGAGGACATGGAAAAACTGATGGAAAATGAACAGCCTCAGCTCGAATTAATTGTCATTAATATCATCATAATGTTGGAACTGGAAAGCCAAAAGCCTCAGCTTTATTCTTGCATTAATGTTGGACAGGAACCGGAACCGGAACAGTCTCAGCAGCCTTGCTGATGGCTCACCTCAGCAGACTGAAGTCGTTCGTTCAGCAGCCTTGGCTCACCTCGGCGAAGTCGTTCGTTCGGCGGCCAGCGTAAATAAAATTAAAATTAACGGTTGCAAAACCGAACTCGGCGACGTGAACCTTCGAATCGAGCTGCATTCGTGTACGCGGGACACGCGGGCGTGCACAAGCCCAAGGGTAAATCCGGATTGGATTTGCACCCCCTGCGCCCGCGTAGAGAACGGTGTATAATGTTGGTTTCTTATTCCAACTATACTAAAACAATATCATATAAATATTGCTTCTTTTTCCTTCTTCCAACCAATGTGGGAGAAAAGTTTCTTCCCATTTTTCCTTTCCATAACACACACTTAAGCCCAATAGGCCCAATATGACTTATCATTAATTTTCCAACAAACCGACTTTAAGCGTTAATTTCTCATTCACTCGTTATCCGAATTGAATGATTCCAAATCCTGAATTCATCTACGACTCACATAGTTTTCAGAATTAATAAAACATTACATATATTCTATACAAGAATATATCCGAAATACGCTTATAAAGTCACTGAATAAAATGATTATAAAATCATTTTTAATTCATTTTTAATTCAATTCCACATTTTCTCCAACATAAAAAAGTTATAATAAAATCTACCACGGAAACAATGTGGGATAAATGAACTCCAAGTCTCATCTTCGATCACATCACTTACTTTGCAACCTGAATTACCTAATTCCCCATCATGTCCAAACAAATCTAGAATTCCTGGTAGAGACATTTGATGACAAACTCAACCCCATGGTGGATACACCGAATCAACACACTCAACAAATTCAAGACATTCAAAGTATCTTGGATCACTCTACAAAGCAGCTTGACACTCTCATCCAAGTATCTGAAGCAACCAATAAAATACTTGAAGAAATGTTTGATGATACCAAAAAAGGGGAAGGTAGCAATAAGCCTTAGAGCTCCAAGGGCAAGGGCAAGGACAACACAAGCAAAGGCATCGGGTTTCAAGAAAATAAGTAGATAGTAAAATTCTCTTGTTTTACCTTTTGAATCTTATGTCCTTTACGGATGAATAAAATTGTTGAGTTTTATTCTATTTATTGCTTGAATGTTTTGCATACATATGTTCAGACTTATGAGGGCTTTGGCATCATCAAAAAGGGGGAAATTGTTAGGAACATTTTTATTTGTTTTGATGATGGCCATACAAGCCATTATAGCAAGCCTGAAATAAGTTAAAAATCTCTGTATAAGTCTTTACTTAGAGTCTGACAAGTTGTATAAGTTCGGTCAGACAAGTATTTTACTAGTTGGTAGGATGGCTAAGTGAAACGAAAAATCGGCAAAGTAAAGACAGCCAAGTACCAGCAGAGTAGCACGAAGACAAATAGATTGACTTATAACTAGGGAAGTCTGTGATGACCTTGGATAAGTCTAAGTTAAATTACAAGTGATGAAACTCATCATTTAAATATGATGTACACTGATCTCACACAAATCAAAGATCAGTGAAGTACAAGTACTCTTCGAAAATCAGAGAAACAAAGGAAGCAGAACCGGCAAAGTAAATTGTCTACCGTCTAAGTAAGGAATAGCAGTGAAGGGAGATTTCAACAGCTAAGTGAGCAGATCTACTTAACCGATCAACCAACGGTCAAGTAAAGGCACAACAAGGTAATATATAACTACCATACTTATTCTCCACATTTTGAAAATAAGAAGATCAAGCATTAAATGCAATCAAGGATGGATTTTATGATGGACGGTTGAATAAAATCCGAATCACTGAAATCAAGGAGAATATAATCAAGGAAGAATCAAATTGATTCAGGATTATTCTCCACATTAAATAGCCAACGGACATAAATTCAAATCAAGGATTATCAAGGCTATAAATATAAGGCATTGAAACAAAAACAATACACACATGATATACAAAGAAAAATAGAAGAAACTCTGTCAAAATCCTAATCCCTCTTGATGAATCTAAAAAAACACATCTAGTGATCAACTCAGCATTCAGAGCATAAAGTCATATCAAGCACTCGAGATTGATCAAGACTCTAGGAATCCAATTCACACAAGTTTTGCAGCAACTGAATCAGAGATATCTGAGAAGGAGTTGCTGTTAGGTGTAGTGCCCGAAAGACAATTTGTGTAATTGTTTTTAATAATGGATGACATAATTTATCCGACCTTATTACTTGCTTTGAATACACTGCTTTTAAACCCTAAGTATATACGTATGTAACCGCTTAACTCGGTGTATGGCATGCACGTAGAGGATTGAGTTAGTGGTGATATACTTAAATCTTGTTAGTCCGTGGTGAACTTAATCGAGTTTAGGGTCTCTTGATTAAAACACCAATAATGCGCCCGAACACCTTAGGGTGTGATAGTCTTATCTCGGACCGTCGGTAGAGGGTACCTATGTGGGGCATTTATATATGATGGCATTCATATAGAATTTGGACCGATTTAATCGAATTTCTCGATATAATTCCGTAATCGAGGAATCTTATTAAATCATTAGATGATCATATATGGATCAACCTTAATCCTGAGGTGATCACAAGGTGCTGCTTGTCTCGGGGTAGTGTTTGATGTGTTAGTTATGGTTCACTTAAATATGTGCTCCAAGCCACTTCTCATTGGCACTATCTCCTGATGAGTGAGTAGTTCTGATTTTCACAGATATGGAATCCATTCTTTCCTGCGGGATGTAGAGAGACAGTCCCCTTATTTGTTAGCCCTAAGAAATGATCGATGGGCCCAGTTCATGTTAGACTAATTAGCTACTAGTCAATTATGTGAACTAATTGATCACTACGGGGTTAATGGTAAATAAGGATAAGATATTCTGAGTCGGGTTCACGGAGACTTCCCACTCAGAATGGAAAGTCTATGGATGGTTAATCCGTATGTAGTGATTATATCAATGGACGCTTATTCACTCTATGGGTTGAGTATAAGTATACATCTATAATCGGTAGAGTTCAGTTTCGGGTTTATGGTGGCGTAATCCCGGAATTAATAATTAATGTACTTATTCTGTTCGATGAATAATTAGTTATTGGAGCTACTTGGTTATAGGTCCATGGTCCCCGATGTGGCTCCCGTAATTGGGATGTTTTTCCCGTTTTTGGGCCTCGGTGATAATTAATTGGTGGGCTAATTAATTGATATGCAAAATATTATTTAGTTGGGGTTGAATAATATAATACACGAAAAAGACATTTTACGTGGGCCTAAACCATAGTGTGTGGCGCCTCCTAGCTATTAAAAGGGCAAGAATTGATTTTCTTGTGTGATTAATTATTTACTTGTTAAATAATTAATTAATAAAAGATAATTGATTTGTAATTGATTGATTGATTAATCACAATCTTTTATAAATGGAATTATCCTTTATTGTGATTTCTTTTTAATTAATTACTTAATTAATTAGAAACTTGGAGGCCAATGATTTACTCTCCTATATAAAGAGATTTCTTCTAAGACAAAAAAGAGTGCAAAATTTCGCCCCCCACACTAGAATAAAGGGAGAAAAAATTTGTTTCTTATCTTGGGTTTTTGGTTGAAGAAAAACTTGGAGTTTTTCTTGATAGCATATCAAGGAGGTTTCAAATCCAAGGATCGGTGTCCACCAACCACCGTTTGGAGAACACATTGGAAGATCTTGGCTTCTCTTCCCACTATTGATAAGATAAACTTAACCCCCTTGTAGTTGTTAAATCCTTTATTTATGTATTATGATATATGAATCATGATCCGTCCGCTGTGCGTAGATCTAACTCGTTTAGATCTGAGCTCCTACATCCTTCATGTGGTATCGGAGCCAGGTTCCACGATTTATGTAGTTATAGTCATAAATAAACCATTTAAAGGAGTGGAATTGCATGTAGATAAGTTTTTATTTTTTTTATATGCATAAATAATGATTGGTTGAAGAGATGGATTGATTAGATCTATTGTAAACTCATATAAACGAAGAAAATTCGTTCATATGAGTATAGGAAATTATGTAATTTATTTGTTGTTGCAATTTTAATTTCCTGAAAGTAGATCTGTTTAGTAGCTGTTTAGTTTTTCGTTTTTCCCATTGATCTAGCCATTGAAACGATGATCCCTCCAGTCAGAATCAAGATTAAAAGTTGAAGAAAAATCCAACCAAATTTGGGGTCGATCGGAGACCGTCTCAATATCTGTTCATTGCAATTAAGTGGCTGCTGTAACAGAAAAATGCAGGATTCATAGAAACCCTAGCTGTGACTTCCTCGAATTTCTGGAAGATTTTGGACCGTTGAAACGTAAATCCGACCAGTCAGATTTATAAACGTGGACTCATTGACGAGGAATAAAAATTTCAGGTTGATCGGGTTTCATATCGATTCGCGATCGGCCTCGGGAAGTCAGCGATGCGCTGCTCGCAAGAGACAGATTCAGCAGCAAGTTGGGCGGCTCACTGGAGAAAATTGACAATTCAAAACTCCGATCCAACCGTCCATATTCAAGCCCGAGGAGTGAAGAATTGATCTGAAAAGTTTCGTTGCGATCCGAGTACGTTTGGTTTCCTGATCATCGAAGAGTTTGAACAGCTGCAGATTTTGTTAGAAAATAGTAAACCCTAATTACGGTTTTGGTCATTTATTTTCTAATAGATTAGATACGGGGGTGCCAACGGTCCATCTCGTTGTTTATTTTTCGCACTAGAATACATGTTTAGATTGTATGTGTATAACCGGAAAATTGCCATGACATGCATCATATCATGAATTCCACTCCATATGCATACATGTGGAAATTAATTCGAGGAATTAGTTAGGCATGTATAAAACAAGCAATTACTTTTAATTAATTTTTTGATATTAATTAGAAACTAATTAGGGTAAAAACTGAGGATCGCGGGTTTTTTCAATCATCGAGGTTGGGTGATGGATTCTCGGTGAATCCCACTCTACGAAAGCATAGGGAGTAAAATCCCGAAACCTCGTGGTTAAGGTGTTGGATTCTCGGTGAATTCCACCTTACCTAGACGAGATTACGTTTTTTGTTCCGTAGTGTCTACGTTAAAGTTTGATGTTTAAGGATTGAATAATTACGGGCAAACATGGTTCGAAAGTGGTTTAACCACGGTTGGGTGGTCAACAGAAGATACGGCTCGATCGACTTCACCCTTCACGTGTGGCGTTTGCACGGGGGTCCGGCAAGGATGAGCCATCCGACGAGCCACTACGGCTCAACGGAGCTCCCCTAGTCTTGACCCGTCCGACGGCCACATATGTTCCAACGAATAGGTCGGATGGGCTAGCCCACATAACCGACCTGTGATTTATTGTTCCTTAATGTAACATCAAGTCCAAAAACATGATCAGTAAACCCACCACTTTTTCAAAATATTGAGTGGGAGCGGGAGATGCGACAGCCGACCCCACGGCCTCTACTGTTGACACAAGCAACGTGAGAGAATGGTGACGCCTCGTGCCGGCTTTGATTTCGGCCCCCTAAGGAAGGCCTTCACCGCTATCAAAATTCAAGGCTTGGTCTCCGAAAGGATAGGATTTTGGGTACTCGTCGGCTCACTGACCGACCCTAAGGCGGCATACTCGGGGTCTACCTAAAATCTGAGACAGTAGGTCACACTCATAAAGGGTATTTTTGGTAGTACCTTGGCTGAAAAAGGAAAGGTGATTGACGATCACAAATGAGATGTTTGATTCTTAATTTGATCTTTAATATTAATCGAAACCTCTTTGACCTACCCTAAGGCGACACTGAGGTATTAGATTAAATCCTTGGAACGGTAGGATAGACTATAAGTACTTAGTTTATAGTTCCTAAAATTTATTAGTAGTGTATGATTTGGATTTATTTTGTCAATTTTATTTACAACTGTTATACATATCTCTCTAGGGTGCTAGACTGCTTGTGTAAAATTGACTAGTAATGACTTCGTTAAAAAGTGGTAAGTAACTAGAACGTTGTACTTATTAATCTCACATGCGATTAATTTTTCGGAAGAGGTATTTCTCTCGAGTCTTCAAAACTTAAGTGACATAAATAATTATGTCACTGCTGTCACTCCTGCAGTACGAGAGACAACCGTAGATAGTTTGAAAGATGATTGGGACGATAAAATTCTTCAAGTGAATTTTAATTGTGTAGTGTCTACACGAGAAATTTTCAAATAGAAAAATTGAAGAATCATAAATTAAAGTGTCGCTAGTTAGACGGTATTTGGAACCGATAAACTAGTGGGAGCTTTTATCTTATGTTTTTCTAATTTATTAGAAAATTAGTCCCACTAGGTAACGCTTTCATTAGACATCCCACAGTTCACGAGTAGTGTCTACTCAAACGAACTGCTAGTTCAAGACTATTTCCTTTTAAGGAAAGTTAAGAATGGGAAAGAATGTCTATAAGTGTTAATCATCTTAACTAAAGTTTTCAGGATAAACCGAAACATTAAATAAAGAAATTATAGGATAAGGAAAGTGATTTCGGATCACTAACCAATGAATCCTTAGCGATTTTCTTAACCGAGTAACTTGACTCGGTTGCTTAGTTCTTTGGAAGAACAAGGAAGATTTGCATTAACGATTAATAGAGTAACAACGGCCAGTAATTTCAGCTAGAATAGTGGGAGTGGTATGAGGAAATCAGAACCACTAGGAAATGATGAAAAGGTATATGTAACACGTCTTAAACTATTATAGGCAAATGGTTTCCGTATTAAGATAAACGATTCTTCAAAATCTATTAATTAGTGCATATACCCTAGAGATAAGACCTAACGACTGGCTAAGGGTAATTCCTATCTCCCAGTCTCGGAACACTGTCTCAAAGGGTAATAGATCTGAAGAAGTAACGTAGCTTGTTCACAATGACCTTCGGGGTCTAGTGAAAGATACAAGCTAATGGGAGCTTTTGAGTGGTGACATATTGTCTGATAACTACTCGAAACACGATTTAGTTTATTGAAAGAATACGAGGTGGAGTCTCTGATTTTAACAGAGAATAGAGTATTCCATGCTCAGAAATAGGCTATCGCATAGTCTTGGGACTGATGCTCGGCCTGCCTCCTAGTGGAATGATTCTCTCTGAGGATGAAACCATAGACTTGCCCTATATAGTTACTGATGTGCTACAATACACTGCTAAACTCGATTAAGATAATTGGTTGCAAAATAACGGTTAACATTATTATGTAAACCGAGAAGTCTACCTAGAAGATGCTAGTGAATTTATGGATAAGGAGTGAATTCGGTTCACACCACTTCCCTAAATGTAGGCATTTAGCATTTAATGCTTGAAGGTAGGACTGGAGATTTTGCGCATACGTTCAGATTGTGACAGTTCGTGAAATATCTTAATGTGACGAGTGAAGGTTGGTTATAAGATTCTTGAGATCAGAAAGTGACGGTTGAACTGTCACAAAGATTCTGATAGAATCTATAAGTAGCAGCCTTAAACCTTGGAGTACGGTTACCAAAGGTAGTTACTATCTGAATGGTATTACACTGATAAATACTACTAGATCAGAATATCAATCCACCCAAAACACAATGTGAGTATGGTTTAACCGTTGACCCATTGTGATTTTGTGGTTTTGTGGACTTTATAGTCTGCTAGGGTGATTGATACATAACCTATGGCTCTTAGTGGGCTGTATAGGATTCTGATCATAGAGGTTGGTTTGAAAGCCTTAACCCTATGAATGGAGTTTTGATACTCTAGTTCTGTTCAGCCTCTTGTAGAACCACCTGAGTGTCTCAGGCCCAGTGGGAGCAATTGGATCTACACGGAAAAGAGTCGAAAGAATAGGAAAGTTTAAACTTTCAGTGCAAAGCTGAGTGGTATAGGGGTGATTTCCTGACAAGTAGAGAGTTAACCATACCTTGAAATCTCTCACCACTCAGTCTTGCTAGATCTCGTTAGAAAGAAGAAAATAGGGGTGATTCCCTGAGACTTTCTTGCTGAAAAACGGAGTCTGGATTCATTCGGAACAGAAGGGTCTTGGTTAGAACAAATGGCGGGAGGATCGCCGGGCTTATATCCTTTGTGGATTTAAGAGAACCTATCGGTCATTTAAAGTCACATGTTTTAAAATATGTGGACTTGACCAGAATATTGATAAGTCTTTCGTAGACTGGATGTCAATATTGGTAAAGTAGTATCATTAGTGTTCATGAATGATAACACTGAAACGGTTGGAAACAACATGGGTGTACTATCTAAATTCGGAAATTGACACGCCAAGATTCTCTGGATGAGAGAATTGGACTATATTCTAAGAATTTGATTCGGTCAAATTCACAAGAATGATTCATTGACTATTCCATCCGTCTTATTGGTTAAGATTATCAAGCATATGTTGAGTATTTTGTGGTTACATTATTTTGTGTTGATTAATTTTCAAAAGTAACACCCTCTTTGACTAAAGGTTTTATATTGTGTTTTTTTATTAAAGCTTTTATATAATGTTTATATGTACTCTATGTGATAGTATGACATGAACTGCACTTAATATATGATGATATCCGTGACTATTATTTATTTGATTATATCATTTTATGTCAAACTAATGGCCATGAAACTTCAACGTTTACATTATATGGAAAATTGTATTGTTATTATTTTTGCAGGTATTTAAATTAAGTAATTAATTATTTAAATTAATTAATTTTCCATTTTTGGTTAATTATTAATTTTATAATTAATTATATAATTATTTGTGGATTCTCATATATGCTGATGGATTAAATTTGCCGGACTGAATTTATATAATTAAAAAATAATAATATTCGATCTTTATTCTTTTAATTTTTTAAGTCCAAATTTCGGCCCTTTTTCTTCACATTATCTAGAATTCACCGCCCTCTTATTTGTCCAATAACCCGATTATCTACCTCATTTGCGCCGTTCTCTGAATTTCTCACAACCCTAAATCCCTAATTTTTCTCAAATCCGTGGCTTCGATTATCATCTTCCATGGCCGGATTTCGTGAAAGCTTTACGGTTTTCTGAAATCGTTATCTCCTCTCAACAACCCCAGAAAATCGGCTCGTTTATGACACAATCGTTTCAATCCCCAAGAAGTCGGCCTATTTTATGTTCGAATATGAGGATATCTTATCTTTCATGGTCGTCTGTTGCTCATTTCCTTATGATGCTCACAGAATCGTTTTTCAGAGATATACATATTATGCTGATAAGGATTATAGGCTGCATGGTCAGTCAATTTAAGTGAGCTGTTGAAGGTCAACCGAAAATTAGGGATTTAATCACTCTAATTTTCAGTGCTGATTCAGAGTTGAAAATGTCTCATCTTTGAACCTGAATTCTCGGATTTTAAGCAAAAATCGAGCTGTTGCATTACAGAGACCTTATCTAGCCGTTACTTGCTTCAGTCAACACCCAACCCGAGTTCTAAGCCGGGTTGGCTCAGGTATGGTGGCTTGACCCGACCATCGGGTTTGATGCTCGGTTTACATCAAACTCTGAGTCAAAATATTTTTGACTTCAATACTGAACCCCTATGTGCTACGTGTTACCTGTAAAACATTTTTTGGTTCATATATTGGGTCAAGCCCGGGACAGTTTAACTGGTTCTATAGGATTATCATTAAGTCATAAATAGCTCCCCACAGTGTTAGTGCCCAACTCATTTTGGTTCAAATTAAATGGTTCAACAAAATTCACAGCCTAAAGAGCCCTATTACCGGCCTTAATTGGCAACCCGGGTGGCACAAAGTGAATTGCGTTAACAAAACACATAAACCGAACCAACTCTGAGTTATAGCACTTGGGTTGAATCAGTGTACTTGTATTAATGTACACATATGATTCTGAAATTCAAATTCAACTAAATGATCTAACTTAATGAGAGTCCTGTTGCTTAAGGATTTTTCACATGCCCTCTAGGCTATAAATAGATCAGAATAGTAATGTGGATTGGAACAAGAACAAATAACAACTTAGAATATCACTTCTTGAGCAATCCAACATTCCATAATCACTTAAATTTCTCCTTTTTGGTGTCTGTGTTTTGAACTGAAGTTGGAGTCTAATTCTGGTCTTGGCTATTGAGAAGTAAGGTTCTGATCAATAGCTTTGACAGAGTTCTGAATTGAGGTTTCGGTGTTCCCGTGTCTAGATAACACTTTAACTCAATCATTTTTCAATTTTCTGTGTTTGGTGGTCTGTTTTTGATTGCTTATTGAAATTGCTTGATAGTAGTCTATTCTTGATACAAGTCTTGTCTCGTGGTAGTTCTGTGTTGGTTCCGAGTTTTGAAGTCCCGATTTTGGACATTGATCATCTTCGGTCAGATTACGGGTCATAAGGTTGCTTGGTTTGACGTGCCAAGGCATCCCGCCTAGTGAGGCTTCGTGGACTATTTTATGACTCGCTCAAGAAGGATCAATATCCTTAAGTCTTGACCTTTGATTTCGGGCATCGAAGTCTTTTTGATTCGGTCTATTTTGTTGTTCGAATCCTTGTTGACTCGTTAAGTCCGTTTGATCTAGGCCCTAGTAAGTGGTGGTTACAAACTGTAGACATGCACTTACTTGTTAGTGGTTTGACCTACGATTATCAGGTCTTCATTCTGTGTTTGTGTTGTTTCCCTTTCAACCTGTTGGTTTTAATTTTGATCATTGGCATACACATTTAGTGTTGCTCTTAATCAAATTTAGAACACCCATGTTACTGTTTTATTTTGTGCAAGGTCTGCATTATTTCTAGCTATATCTTGCCTTGAACCTGCTTGCTGATCTTGCCATCACAGTTACCTTGCTAAAGTCTGAGAATCTGATTTTCTGAATATCCTGTAATATCATAGACTTTTGTAAATTTGCAAGTCCTGTGTTTTGGCTTTGCTATTCTCTGTTTTGCATCATCCTGAGGCTTGCCTTTGCTGCATTGTTGTTGCTGCTTTGCTATATTTGTCTTGCTGCATTCTTGACATATATTTGAGAATCGGCTTTTGTGATTTCAGCCCTGATAATCCAGTTTGCTAAACTATATTATCAAATTTGTAATCTGCTGATAGTTCAGCCTTGGTTTTGTAAGCAATTTGCTGTGCTGATGTTTTGTAACATTTATACATCTTGCTGTATCTGTAATATTCATATACATTGGCTGAACCATTCTCGTTTGTATCGGTTTATTTTATTAGGCTTTGATCTGTAATATTGGTCTATAATAATATTAATTGCAGTGTACTTTTTACAACCTGTTGAATTTATTATATTTGGTCATTTGATAGTATAATAGTCTCAGTTCTGCGTTGCTGTATTCATGTATATTCATGAACTGAATTGAACCTGAACATTGGGAATTGATTATTAGAGTTACAGCCTACTAATTAGTCCTTGTTAACTGTAATTGAACTTGATCTGTTGAGCACACTTTTATTGTACAAGTAATCTGTTTGATTTGCAACCTGCTATAGTATCTGCAACATCAAATTGTGATTGAACCCCTTTTTTTGTTGCACTTGCAAACAGTACTAATCCTTCAACCTGCTGTTTGTATAGTCAAGTTATTTTAATCTTTTTTTTAGCCAGCAACATGTATTATTTATATTGAGTTTGCTAATCTATTTAGTGTTGATCTGTTTATACACCTTGCATCATATATCAACCTGCTGTTAGCCTTTCTATTAGCTTGGTATACTTGATCTTTTAATTCATGTTATAAATTGTTTTGATCATAAATTAATTACATTTGATCACGTAGGTTTTGTAACACAAGCGAATAGTTTATTAAGTGAGCTTCCGCACTTAATTTTCTAGTACTTGTGTTGTTTTCGAAAAGAGTTTAAAAGTTCCACACACTCTATTCACCCCCCCTCTAGAGTGTGTCTGCGCATTATCGATACAACAATTGATATCGGAGCAAGGTCACCTAGTGATCAAACTTTGGTATTTGTTTTTGTGATCAACCTCTTTTTATAAGTGCTGTTTTAGAGTTGCATGAACAAATTAGACAATTAAGATCCACTCTAAAGCTTAAAAATAAATTGATTAGTGATCTTATGACACAACACAATGATGAAACCGTTTCACTAATCAATACTCTAAGTCAATTACAGCTTAAGCACCAAGACTTACAAATCGAAAACGATTCTTGGAGAAAAGAAGTTGCTTCACTCAAACAAGTCAATTTAAGACTTGAAGAGCGTTGTTCTGAGCTCGAAAAGCAATCTTCAAAAATCAAAGAATCTAAGGGTAAGAAAGTTGATGAGTCTAAAGTGGATTCTAGAACATCAACTGAACCCTCCACCTCAAAATCTATCTTGGAGCCAAGGCATGTTGCCTTAGAGCGTGCTACACCTACACCCCCAAAGCACCCACTCCACCAAAGAACGCTTCATCTACACGTACACAAACTTCACGGCGTTCTTCTTCTCGTAGTCACGCATATATGTATGATCGTAGAGGTTCAAAGAGTTATGCTCAACAGAACCAATATCATCATACTAATTATGCTACACCTAGCTTTTATACACCTGCATTTCATGACCCTCGCATACATCAAGCACCCGATTACACTTTTAGACAATCCCAATTTGATCCTTTCTTAGCCAATATTTTGTTTTGGCAAGAACAGCTTCTGAGAATGCATCAGAACACATACAATCAAATCCCACGTCACTATGATCACTCAACTCAGTCCACTTGGACTAAGAAGAATGGACATAAACCAAGGGTACGAAAAGTATGGGTTCGAAAATATTCTCTTAAGAATGATTCTAACCCTAAAGGACCCAAAGTGTAAAGGGTACCATAGTCCAAATCGGTTTTGCAGGTTATCAATTCTTCACATGCTAAAATGATAAATCTTGGGATGAGAGTGCCCTCAATGAATGGTTGAAAAGCAATTGGTATCATACTCATTGATACCACATAAGGGAGTTTCTTATACACCTTTATCTTATTGTATTTTGTGGTACATTTCTCTCCACCCCGTCTTTTAAACCTTTATTTGATTAATTTTTAAACTAAGGGGGAGAGAGTAGTATAAAGCTTTTAAAAGAGAATTTACTCTATGTTGAAAAGCTCTATTTAAGGGGGAGCTTATATTTAGGGGGAGTGCAACTCTTCATGTTTTAGAATGTCCCTTAATAAAAGCTTTAATGTAGTTATTTTGAAAATGAATCAAAGGGGGAGATTGTTGAGTATTTTGTGGTTACATTATTTTGTGTTGATTAATTTTCAAAAGTAACACCCTCTTTGATTAAAGGTTTTATATAGCGTTTTTTTTATTAAAGCTTTTATATAATGTTTATATGTACTCTATGTGATATTATGACATGAACTGCACTTAATATATGATGATATCCGTGACTATTATTTATTTGATTATATCATTTTATGTCACACTAATGGACATGAAACTTCAACGTTTACATTATATGGAAAATTGTATTGTTATTATTTTTGCAGGTATTTAAATTAAGTAATTAATTATTTAAATTAATTAATTTTCCATTTTTGGTTAATTATTAATTTTATAATTAATTATATAATTATTTGTGGATTCTCATATATCTTTGATGGATTAAATTTGCTGGACTGAATTTATATAATTAAAAAAAAAAGAATATTCAGTCGCTATTCTTTTAATTTTTTAAGTCCAGCTCGGCCCTTTTTCTTCACATTATCTAGAATTCGGCCTGCCCTCTTATTTGTCCAATAACCCGATTATCTCCCTCATTTGCGCCGTTCTCTGAATTTCTGACAACCCTAAATCCCTAATTTCTCTCAAAGCCGTTGCTTCGATTATCATCTTCCATGGCCGGATTTCGTGAAAGCTTTACGGTTTTCTGAAATCGTTATCTCCTCTCAACAACCCCAGAAAATCGGCTCGTTTATGACACAATCGTTTCAATCCCCAAGAAGTCGGCCTATTTTCTGTTCGAATATGAGGATATCTTATCTTTCATGGTCGTCTGTTGCTCATTTCCTTACGATGCTCACAGAATCATTTTTCAGAGATATACATATTATGCTGATAAGGATTATAGGCTGCGTGGTCAGTCAATTTAAGTGAGTTGTTGAAGGTCAACCGAAAATTAGGGATTCAATCACTCTAATTTTCAGTGCTGATTCAGAGTTGAAAAGGTCTCATCTTTGAACCTGAATTCTCGGATTTTAAGCGAAAATCGAGCTGTTGCATTACAGAGACCTTATCTAGCCGTTACTTGCTTCAGTCAACACCCAACCCGAGTTCTAAGCCGGGTTGGCTCAGGTATGGTGGCTTGACCCGACCATCAGGGTTTGATGCTCGGTTTACATCAAACTCTGAGTCAAAATATTTTTGACTTCAATACTGAACCCATATGTGCTACGTGTTACCTGTAAAACATTTTTTGGTTCAGATATTGGGTCAAACCCGGGACAGTTTAACTGGTTCTATAGGATTATCATTAAGTCATAAATAGCTCCCCACAGTGTTAGTGTCCAACTCATTTTGGTTCAAATTAAATGGTTCAACAAAATTCACAGCCTAAAGAGCCCTATTACCGGCCTTAATTGGCAACCCGGGTGGCACAAAGTGAATTGCGTTAACAAAACACATAAACCGAACCAACTCTGAGTTATAGCACTTGGGTTGAATCAGTGTACTTGTATTAATGTACACATATGATTCTAAAATTCAAATTCAACTAAATGAGCTAACTTAATGAGAGTCATGTTGCTTAAGGGTTTTTCACATGCCCTCTAGGCTATAAATAGATCAGAATAGTAATGTGGATTCGAACAAGAACAAATAACAACAACTCAGAATATCACTTCTTGAGCAATCCTACATTCCATAATCACTTAAATTTCTCCTTTTTGGTGTCTGCGTTTTGAACTGAAGTTGGAGTCTAATTCTGGTCTTGGCTATTGAGAAGTAAGGTTCGATCAATAGCTTTGACAGAGTTCGAATTGAGGTTTCGGTGTTCCTGTGTATAGGTAACATTTTGGACATTGATCATCTTCGGTCGATTACGGGTCATAAGGTTGCTTGGTTTGACGTGCCAAGGCATCCCGCCTAGTGAGGCTTCGTGGACTATTTTCTGAGTGCTCAAGAAGGATCAATATCCTTAAGTCTTGACCTTTGATTTCAGACTGAAGTCTTTTTGATTCAGGTCTATTTTGTTGTTCAGAATCCTTGTTGAATGTTAAGTCTGTTTGATCAAGGCCCTAGTAAGTGGTGGTTACAAGCCTGTAGACGTGCACTTACTGTAAGTGGTTTGACCTACAGATTTTCAGGTCTTCATTGATTTTGTGTTTAAGTTTGATCATTGGCATACACATTTAGTGTTGCTCTTAATCAAATTTAGAACGCCCCTGTTACTGTTTTATTTTGTGCAAGGTCTGTATTATTTCTAGCTATATCTTGCCTTGAACCTGCTTGCTGATCTTGCCATCACAATTGCCTTGCTTAAGTCTGAGAATCTGATTTTCTGAATATCCAGTAATAGCATAGACTTTTGTAAATCTGCAAGTCCTGTGTTTTTGGCTTTGCTATTCTGTTTTGCATCATCCTGAGGCTTGCCTTTGCTGCATTGTTGTTGCTCCTGTGCTGTATTTGTCTTTCTGCATTCTTGACATATTGCTGATTTGAGAATCTGCTTTTGTGATTTCAGCCCTGATAATCCAGTTTGCTAAACTAGATTATCAAGTTTGTAATCTGCTGATAGTTCAGCCTTGGTTTTGTAAGCAATTTGCTGTGCTGAAGTTTTGTAACATTTATACCATCTTGTTGTATCTGTAATATTCATATATATTGGCTGAACCATTGTATCGGTTTATTTTATTAGGCTTTGATCTGTAATATTGGTCTATAATAATATTAATTGCAGTGTACTTTTTACAACATGTTGAATTTATTATATTTGGTCATTTGATAGTATAATAGTCTCAGTTCTGCGTTGCTGTATTCATGTATATTCATGAACTGAATTGAACCTGAACATTGGGAATTGATTATTAGAGTTACAGCCTACTAATTAGTCCTTTTTAACTGTAATTGAACTTGATCTGTTGAGCACACTTTTATTGTACAAGTAATCTGTTTGATTTGCAACCTGCTATAGTGTCTGCAACATCAAATTGTGATTGAACCCCTTTTTTTGTGGCACTTGCAAACAGTACTAATCCTTCAACCTGCTGTTTGAATAGTCAAGTTATTTTAATCTTTTTTTTAGCCAGCAACATGTATTAGTTATATTGATTTTGCTAATCTATTTAGTGTTGATCTGTTTATACACCTTGCATCATATATCAACCTGCTGTTAGCCTTTCTATTAGCTTGGTATACTTGATCTTTTAATTCATGTTATAAATTGTTTTGATCATAAATTAATTACATTTGATCACGTAGGTTTTGTAACACAAGCGAATAGTTTATTAAGTGAGCTTCCACACTTAATTTTCTAGTACTTGTGTTGTTTTCGAAAAGAGTTTAAAAGTTCCACACACTCTATTCACCCCCCCCCCCCCTAGAGTGTGTCTGCGCATTATCGATCCAACAGCATATACGTATGCAACATTCATCGAGAGTAGTCCTACCCTACCTCTCAGGAATGATTCTCTAAATCTTCAGATAAAGAGAAAATGGGATAGAGTCTCTCATGGATAACGGCAAGTCGGGTTATCACAAGTCAATAGTAGTCGAATCTCGGATTTGAGCATTGAATAGCGGTTTAGTACGTCCTCAAGTATCTTAGAAGAACGAGGAATAATGTGCTTGTATATTCGGGTGCAAACTTGAATATGGTTGAGTACACTGATTCTGACTTATAGTCAGATTAAGGATGATCGTTGGGACGATCTCGGGCTCAGTGTTTACTCATTGTGATGAGCTATAGTCCGGAGAAATCCAACCGCCAATTCAATTTTAATTAATCGGATACGTAGCGCCTTTCGGGCAGCTAGAGTGGCGATATAGCTTAGGAATTTCCTTCCGATCCGGGAGTAATTCCGTGTCCGGTGAGCCGATATCACTTCATTGTGAAAACAAGTGAAGAGATAGCTTAGAAGGAACTTCTCGATCCTTTAGAGGTCAAAAGCATATTGAGAGAGAGTACTGCCTGATTAGATGGACCGGCGACGTTTCGATCCTAAAGATCGTCTCGAGCCGATAACCTAACTAATCAGTGTACCAAGTCGAGTGCTTGGAGGGTACGGCATTGAGAGATATATCTCAACTTCTTTTAGAGCAAGTGGGAGAGTGTTGTGAATAAGATGAGAATGGGTGTGCTCTAAAACAATTATTAGTTGTCATTTCGTGCAAGTGGAGATTGTTAGGTGTAGTGCCCGAAAGACAATTTGTGTAATTGTTTTTAATAATGGATGACATAATTTATCTCACCTTATTACTTGCTTTGTGCTTGTAAAGTAATACACTGCTGCAAACCCTAAGTATATTTGTATGTAACCGCTTAACTCAGTGTATGGCATGCACATGAGGATTGAGTTAGTGGTGATATACTTAAACTGTTAGTCCGTGGTGAACTTAATCAGAGTTTAGGGTCTCTTGATTAAAACACCAATAATGCGCCCGTAACACCTTAGGGTGTGATAGTCTTATCCGGACCGTCGGTAGAGGTACCTACGTGGGGCATTTATATATGATGGCATTCATATAGGACTGGGCCGATTTAATCTGAATTTCTCGATATAATTCCGTAATGGAGGAATCTTATTAAATCATTAGATGATCATATATGGATCAACCTTAATCCTGAGGTGATCATAGGGTGCTGCTTGTCTCGGGGTAGTGTTTGATGTGTTAGTTACGGTTCACTTAAATATGTGTTCCAAGACACTTCTCATTGACAATATCTCCTGATGAGTGAGTAGTTCTGATTTTCACAGATATGGAATCCATTCCTTCCTGTGGGGAGTAGAGAGATAGTCCCCTTCTTTGTTAGCCCTAAGAAATGATCGATTGGCCCAGTTCGTGATAGACTAATTAGCTACTAGTCAGATATGTGAACTAATTGATCACTAGGGGGTTAATGGTAAATACGGATAATATATTCTGAGTCGCGTTCACAGAGACTTCCCACTCAGAATGGACAGTCTATGGAGGGTTAATCCGTATGTAGTGATTATATCAATGGACGCTTATTCACTCTATGGGTTGAGTATAAGTATACATCTATAATCGGCAGAGTTTAGTTTCGGGTTTATGGTGGCGTAATCCCGGAATTAATTATTAATGTACTTATTCTGTTCGATGAATAATTAGTTAATGGAGCTACTGGTTATAGGTCCATGGTCCCCGATGTGGCTCCCGTAATTCAGATGTTTTTCCCGTTTTTGGGCCTAAGTGATAATTAATTGGCTGGGCTAATTAATTGATATGCAAAATATTATTTAGTTGGGCTGAATAATATAATACACAGAAAAGATATTTTCTGTGGGCCTAAACCATAGTGTGTGGCGCCTCCTAGCTATTAAAAGGGCAAGAATTGATTTTCTTGTGTGATTAATTATTTACTTGTTAAATAATTAATTAATAAAAGATAATTGATTTGTAATTGATTGATTGATTAATCACAATCTTTTATAAATGGAACTATCCTTTATTGTGATTTATTTTTAATTAATTAGAAACTTGGAGGCCAAGGATTTACTCTCATATATAAAGAGATTTCTTCCAAGACAAAAGGGAGTGCACAATTTCGCCCCCCACACTAGAATAAAGAGAGAAAAAAACCTTGGAGTTTTTCTTGAAATCATATCAAGGAGGTTTCAAATCCAAGGATCGGTGTCCACCAACCACCATTTGGAGAACACATTGGAAGATCTTGGCTTCTCTTCCCACTATTGGTAAGATAAACTTAACCCCCCTTATAGTTGTTAAATCCTTTATTTCTGTATTATGATATATGAATCGTGATCCGTCCGCTGCGCGTAGATCTAACTCGTTTAGATCTGAGCTCCTGCATCCTTCAGTTGCACCCTTATAGATGCTGAAGGATTTGTTCCCAAGGGGCAGTGTGTTGAAGATTGAGTCACTGAAGCTTTGTAGCTAAGGAGTGATAGTCTTGGAGTTTGTGAAGCTTGTGTAGTCAATGACAATCTGACTATTGTATTGGTGAAAAACAATAGTGAAATCCTCCAATAATCACAGGAGAAGAGTGGATTAAGGGATTACACCACCCTGAACCACTATAAACCTTTGTTTTCATTTACTTACAGCACTTTACCTTTCAACATTTATTTATTGCACTATATTCATAATCAGAGTATGCATAATCTACTTTGAAACAGTTTTTAAGAAGGGACTCCAAGTGCCCAAAAGCTTTTAAAACATGAAATGTTTTTGAAACTCCAATATAGTCATTCCCCCCTCTGACTATACTTTCACCCTTCTCTGGGACCAACAAGTGGTATCGGAGTAATGTTCCTAGTATCATAACTTGTTCAGATCTAATTTCTGGTAACAAGGAGATCACATATTTTCAAAGTAGTTTTTAAATATGTGCCTTCTATACTTATATACCTTTTTATTTGTGATTATGGATTCTTCAAGTTTCATGTCTAAAGTTCATGTATTCAATGTTAACAATTTTGATGAATATAAAATGAGGATTTTATCTCATCTTGCAGCCACTCATGAGGAAATGCTAGATGTTATCAATGATGGAACAATTCAGATAGAAAGAATAAAAAAGGATTGGACCATCCTGAAGAATAAAAAAGGATTGGACCATCCTGACAGAAGGAGTGCAAACGTTGATTATGTTGCAAAAGATATCATCCTAAAGACTCTGGACGGTAATATGTTCATGAGAATCAAAAATTGCAAAACAGCAAAAGAGGTGAGGGACAAGCTGACACTCATCAATTAAGGATCTGAAGCAGTCAAGAAGAATAAATTATCTGTTTCCAAATAGAAATTTGAGAATTTCAAGATAAAGAATGGTGAATCCACTGATCAGATGGATAACAGATTTTCAAGCATCATCAGCGAACTACAACAACTTGGTCACAAATATCTACAGAAATAAGTTTTCTTGAAGATCTTGAGAAGTCTACAAGAAAGATGGAGAATCATCACATCAGTGCTCAAGAGAACAATAGATCTTGTAAAAACTCACACCTTGATATTGTTGTCTCAATTAAAAGCACATGAATTTTAACTGAACAATGAAGACGGTGCACCAGCAGAGGCACACAAGGCCAGTGCACTGGTTTCACCCCAGCAAAGCAAAAAAGCTGACACAAGCAGCAAAGAGACACAAGAGCTAAAAGAACAAATTGCTTTACTAATTACATGTTTTGACAGGTTTAGCAAGAAAAAATTCAAAGAAAGTTCATCATCAAACAAGAGGTCAAACTCAAGCGAAGACACGAAGAAAGAAATGATGAATAAATATGTTTCAATTAGAAGGGAAACTTCAAGGCCGATTGTCCTGAAGATAATGATAAAGATGAAGACAAGAAGAAATACAAGTCTTCAGATAGAAGAAGGAGCAAGAAATCACTAAAAGCTGAAACCAACAGTGAAAATGTTGAAGATTCCTCTGACAATGACTCAGCTAATGAAGAAGACACCAGCTCAGACAATGACAAAGCATGTTTATGTCTAATGGATAGATAAATTGATGAAACAGAGGTAATATCTAGTTCTTGCTCCTCTAGAGCATCCATATCTGATACTGAACAATCTTCTATTTCTTATTAGATTCTGCGACCTAATCCAAAATCTCATGAGTAAATTTGAAGAAATTCAAATAAATCATGAAATTCTGGAACAAGAATCCGAGAATCTGAGAGAGGAAAATAAAAGATTAAACAAAGAAATGGATAAACTGAAAGCTTAATCATTGATAGCGCGTGTAAGTCGCTTAATACTAGCAAGAGTACTAGGTCAATCGTAGTATAGCAAGGGCGAATCAAGGCCGATCCCACAGAGACAATGCAACTCAAGTATAAACGATTCTAACCTAATTAAGAAAACAAATATGGTCGTTGACCAACAATAACAGAGAAACAAACATGACATTCCTCTCCACCCCACCTATCTTCTAACTTGGTATAGTTAATCCTTATGTTTACTTCCCACATAATTTCCTTAAATTAATTAAACATTTTAATTCAGTTTAGCTATGGGTGCATCTCCTATACTCCTATCTACTTCCATTTGCAAGGACATCAGACAATCTATACGTAACTAACCTCATTTGTTGGTTATATTAGCCTATACGCAGTAAGAACTAGAGATGCCGGCACAACACCGAAATCCTCCATAAGCAGCTAATCGACAATGACTAGCACGTTCCTAGGGATCCATCAAGACTATGTCCTAACTAACACTTCACCTTCCAAGTCCTTCGTGTTAATTTACGCTATACGAATATTAGATTGGCCAGATCTAAGTAATCTTTTTAATTAATCCTGTCGATCAAATTGGCCAGGCCCTGAATCTCCAGATTATGGTTTCTCAATATTTCCGCGCTAAACCGGTATAGAACGCCAATTTACCGGGGGTGGTGGTTCCTATTCTGGAATCTACATTGCTTCGTTATAATTAATTCATGTAAATTATAGGGTTGTTACACATGTAGATTAACTATAACATGTAAATACAAGTAGATATACCATAATAAAGACATAAAGGAACGTTCAAAGCTTCATAATTTCGGTTAGGGAGATCTAGCTTGATCTACTCAAGATAGGATGGCGTGGAGAGGAGGAAACCAGAAAATAAATTGCCAAAAGCTTAAATGAACTTTATTTCATCAAATTGTATAAAATCTATCAAAGTATGTGAAAACTAATTGAGACACATGTTGTAGTTTGAGTTCTGAGGCCTTACATAGATACATTAGCCGACTTATGACTCAATAAAACCCTAACTGACCTAGTAGATGCGGCATACTTCAGTTTCGTGTCCTCCAAGCCCTCGATTAACCGGACATAGGCCACGGTTAATCGGGCTTATTTTTCTTCTTTTTTCAAGTAGATCTCTTCCTGGACTTCCTCCACTTGGCCCAATGCTATTCTCTCGGTCCCGATCCTTCCTTAACAGCTCTCGGATTTTGGTACACCCTGAAAAGTGTATAAAACAAGACAAAACAGTACTAGATCCTCGGGATAATACACAGATGCAGAATTATGGACTTAGGAACATGCAATTGGTGTTTAACATATATTCTCCATAATAAATAGGCCTATCTCCCTTCTCCAAAGCAGAATTCAGGGTGAATAATGATTAATTTAATGGTGCATTTAGAGCGTTTTCAACTACCCCCCACTTAGCTTTTGATCGTCCCGAGCAAAGAAAAAGCAAAAGGAATTAATGCCTCACATAGCTAGGATAAAGATTATGCCACTCATATCCATAAGTACATATTAAACAATATTCAGGCCATGAACCAATGTGTGTGTACAATAACTCTCAAGCAATAGTGACACATACAAAATCACATTATATCAAAAACTATTTCGGGCAAAACACATATCACACATCATTCCATAAGCTTTCCATTAATCATCACCTACCAATGCACCAATGTGTCGTGTGACAAATCTTTTGTCATAGTGAATCCAAGAAAATATTGAAGTTATAGAGACCCCACAATCATTACTTACCAATGTGCACACTTGCTCCTCTTGCCTTCAGACTTAGGTAAACAACACGAAACCTTACTTGAGCCGGACAGACCTAGGGACCGAGTATTAATCTTAGGTCCTCGTTGGTTTTATTACTCTTTCTCTTATTATTTGTCTTTCTTTTCTTTTTCTTTTTATTTTTCTTATTTATTTTCTTTCTAAAATAGCCGTGCATTTTACGCTCCATCGGCTCTGCTCATCTTTTTTTGCTCTCACTCACAAGCCTATTTTGTCCCGGTTTACCTTGTTTGGCATGCTAGTTGCTACTGTAATACCTTACTCCCGATCCCCTAGGTCCACTGGGGTCATTCTAGGAGGGGTTGCGAAGTTCTCGCCGCGACTTCAATATCAATACTAGAAATCCCAAAAAAATTTAATAAATCCAGAAATCATTTCACAATTATTCACTATCTATTTCCATTATAAAACATTACAGCAAATGAAATTACAATACATCTAAAATATGTTGCACGATCCATAACTTCAATTTCTTAGTCATTAGAGCTCGATCAATATCATCATCTATACTCCTCTTTTCCACTCGAACAAAACCATGTACAAATATTTATAAAAGGAAAACAAAACAAACAAACAAAACAAAGAAAAACGAGACGCCAGCAAAAGGCTGGTTTGAGCCGTGTCTAAGAGAGTGTTATATATTATATATATAAATATAATATTTAAAAATCAATATCTTGATGCTACATTTTGAAATAATAGCGGAAGTCTTTCTTTAATAATAAAACAAATGAACGTCACATTTTTTTTATATTGAAGTGCACAAGCATTAGGAAAACATGTCAAGTTTATTTACAAGCATCAGCTTTCACCGAGCCGATGAGTCAAGTACGCCCAAACACCAAATGTACCAAAGGGATTTCAACCGCACTCCATGTGAACTAGCCATGCCTGACGACTCCGGCCGATCGCTTGGGAAAAGAATCAAGCTTCACCGTGCAAACCTCCTACACGGCTCCAGCCAACCCTATCCATGCCCTAGGACCCACGCACCAACCGTCAACACTTACTCTCCTGACTGTAGCATGTATATTCGGGGAAGGTACCGTCCGCCACTCTTACGAGCGAGCACTCTAGCTACTGTCGGAAAAACTTCGAGTCAAGAGGCCCCGAGACCGGTGACTAGCCGTTCTCCTAGAGCAGTAACTATAATCCTCCCAGCCACCAGAGCTTCGACACTTTCGTGCCACGAGCGAGCGAGCGAACAAGTATTATCCAATTCCAAGTTTCAGTTTTTTTAATTGTTTCAAAAAGTGTGCACTGGCTCAAAATAGTCGATTGTTCCAAATCATTTCGAATTATTTTTTATTGAGAAATATCATTCGAAAGAGAGATTTTATGGTGCAACGACTTCCGATTTTTATTATTCTCTTTCACATAATACATTTTTATCGTGTGTGAGCGGTTAAATCAACACTTAATATAAATAAAATACTTTATTTTAAAATAATTAAAAGTTTAAATCAACACTTTGACTTTTATCGAAAATAAAAAACTAACCTCATGTCCGATAGTCGAGTTAGATGTTAAGGTTGAATAGGCTTCGACGGTTGGATGATAGCTCCTTGCTCGCTTGTTATAAAACCTTATTTTTATATTACTTCTCTTGTCCCCGTGTCGGTTTCCTTACTCCACAAATTATAATCATTGCAGGACACATTCATGGACACAACATCTAATGTACAATATTTGTTTTTAGCAGTATTCCCAACTCCACATTGAACCCAAATAAAATACACAACTTTCTGCCATATTCCTTTCTTCCATAACTATTTCTCTCCTGTCAAATATCCTTTCCTATCGAAAATGTTTTTTATGACTTGATGAATGCCAATTTGGCGGGAGAAAAAAATAGAGGATGCAACATGGTGATAGCACGCAAGAATAATTACACAAAAGGTACTCTGATTGTTAGAATTTCGGTTTCAGACCATTAAGGTTGTGTATTTGATGATGGCCGTAGAACATACTAAACGACTCCGTCCTTAGAGTAGTAACCGATTGAGGACACAAGGTCACTGGAAAATGTGGGGTAGAGCAGCAGCGGTTTTGTGGTTTTGGGTTGCCGGTCACGGCGACTAAAATGGTTGGAGATGGTGAATGGCGGTGACGGTATTTTCGGTTCCTGGACATTCATTGTTGATCGATATAAGAACACAGATGAAAGGTGTCCATGGATGATTTTCAGTGGAAATATAAATATATAAAGAGATGGTTACGGTATCGATTGTTAAACAAAAACAATAATGCATGGCCGATGAATTGAAGGTGGTGGTTGATACAGAATATTGACATGGAATGGTGATGATTTAAGGTTGTGGTGAATATGTCTTACCAGAAAATAAGAGGGTTTTTTTTATTTTTTATTTTATTTTATTGATTTGGCTTTATTAGTAGACTCCAAGCGATGAGCAAATTCCTCAAGAAATTATAGGGACGGAATAGTCGGAGTTCTTTAGGTTGATGCTTTATTAATCCACCAATCAATAACACCTATCATTACAAAATGTTTATGTACCATAAGGTGTGTGTTTATTGTGGGTTTTTGTAACGGATGTGAGTTTACGAAAAATAATGTATTCTGAAGATGTAGCCAAACGAGAGTTACAAAGATTAATTATAGTCATAGTTATTA
This sequence comes from Gentiana straminea, assembly GCA_036785695.1. NCBI lineage: Eukaryota > Viridiplantae > Streptophyta > Magnoliopsida > Gentianales > Gentianaceae > Gentiana > Gentiana straminea. The sequence goes on along the minus strand of JAVUPR010000224.1, from coordinate 1,597,198 downwards.
TCTTTATAAATAAGTAATCCACAATTATTTTCTTATACGATATGGAAAAATATTTTGTAAATTTTATTGTCTATTGTGAAATTTCATAAAGTCAAGATATAAAGAAAATATTTACTATGAAAATAATTAAAAGATAGTTACGAGAACATTAAATTTACGCATGTAGAAAAATATAATGTAACTTGAGTAAAAAAAAAAAAAAAAAGTAACATATATATATAATGTAACTTGATAATAGTAACAATAATTTGAAAATATTATGGAATCCCGCATGTATCTATTTCGAAAAATTTGGGCGTTACAATTCTCCCCCTTTAAAAAGAAATTCGTCCTCGAACTTCCCTCTACTTATGCCTTCTGTGACTTACTTATCTCTTTATTGGTATCCTTCCTTTTAGTAAAACAGTATTCATAGGGTATCAGAGTTAGGTTACGATCCTAGGACCTGTGGGTTATCATCCAGCCTAATCTATGTCTTTAGCTTTACTCTACACTAAAATGGTTAAACCCTAACCGTGAGGGCTTCCTCGCCCCCGATCTCACAAGAATACGAGGAGAGGTTAATCAGGTAACCTAGTAGCTCCAACATGGGCTGCCTGGTCAACCACTGAACTGAAGGGTGTAATCAATCGAAATCAACCCCATTACGGGAATCGAACCTCTGACCTTCAGCTTATAGTTCAGGCGGTCACTACAACACTCACGCATTCACCACTAGGCCATATCCAGGGGATAGCTTTACTCTACACTATATTCCTTACTTGAAAAATAATCCCCGTATAACGACCATGACTTAACATTACGTAACCCAAAATTCCTTTAAGATCCAATGATTAAAAAGGCTAGTGTTTCACACTTCTGCATTAGTATCACTTGACATAAAAAAATAAGGATTAGAAGAGCAATAATTTCTTTATTTTACAAATAAAAACATCCAGAATTGAAAAGTTTGTATAGTTACAAAACAATATATTTATTTTCTATAGTGACAAATATAGTTATTGATATTTTAAAGTGGTATTTCTTCTTTATAAAACACCATTCTTTTCCTCAAAACATGAAAACCACATTTGGAATTCATCAAATAGTTTAAAATAAATATTTAACGACAGAACAACATATCTTTAAAAAAATGCACGCATAGCACTATTTAGATTCTCTTCGTAATATATATATATATATATATATATATATATATATATATATATATATATATATATATATATATATATATATATATATATGTTAGTTTTGTGACTTGATCTCTAAAACTGGTAGAACAAATCTGATAGTTGAAACTGTGTTTTGTAAGTGAAACTGAGTTTTAGGAAAAGCTGATAAAACTTGAGTTTTGGAGAAAACCGAGTTTTATGGAAACTGAGTTTTGTGGAAGCTGAGTTGGTGGAAACTGTTTTAGTGGAAACTGAGTTTGCTGAGTTCTACATCTGAGTTTGTTGATTACAAGTGAGTTTTCTGAAAAGTCATTTTGGAGCTGAGTTTCAACTGGTGGATAACAGCTTGAGCTGGGGTCCACATCTGGGGTATTTATGACAATTCCGACAAAGATCTTTGGCGGTAAGGGTTTGGGATTTGTGCCTATAAATACCGAATTTGTAATCAATACAAAGTTTGTCTTTCAAAGTGTTATTCACACACTTGTTAAAACCTTGTAATTCTGTGCATAGTAAAATATCTCCTTTAATTTCTATCCGTGGAGTAGTCAGCACAACGCCGGAAACCACGTTAAATCACCGTGTTCTCTTTGTTTCTGTGTTTTATCAATTTCCGCCTTATTTTTCTGTTAGATTGCATTTGTTTTATCTTTCTTCAAGTGCAAGTTTCTCGTCTGTGTTTCAATAAAATGGTATCAGAGCATCAGGTTCAAGATTCAGAGAAATTTGCAGGCCGAACGGAGTTGATCTTCACCAAGACCGGTGACCGGTGCTAGGATTTTTTTTGATCAAAGATCTATTCTTTAACAAGAAAGATGTTTGCAGTTAACGTAAAGATTGATAAATTTACATGGAGGAACAATTTCAGTCTGTGGAAAATCAAGATGCGGGCCTTGTCAAAACAACAAGGATTATGGACTCCTTTATCCGGTAAAAGAGATGCCAGTGTAGCAGATTACGCCAGTCTGGAGGAGAAAGCACACATTCCACCATCATGTTGTGCTTATCTGATGATGTTATCACAGAAGTTGTTGAGGAAGACACCGCTGCTAAGTTATGGTTAAAGCTTGAAACACTGTACATGACTAAGTCATTGACCAACAAGTTGCTGTGCTTAAAGCAGAGGCTGTTTAACGTAAGGATGCATGTGGGGGCTCAGCTGAGAGATCATCTTGATCAGTTAAACACAATATTACTTGATCTCAGGAATATTGATGTGAAGATTGAGGATGAAGATGCAGCTCTGATTTTGTTGGTATCACTACCAACTTCTAATGAGAACTTTGTGCAATCCTTTATAGTTGGGAAGGATATAGTTGCATTGGAAGATGTAAGGTCAGCTTTACATGCCAGGGAGCTGAGACATAAGGCAAACTTTGGGGCGGACGGTCGGTCGTTGTTGGACTTGTAGTCAGCAGCAGTGGTGGAAAAGGCCATGGGCAGCAATTTGGGAAGAAGAAGAAATCCAAGAAGACAGGGTCCAAACGTCCTAAATCCATAGATGTTTGCAATTACTGTAAGGAGCGGGGACATTGGAAGTCCAACTGTCCAAAGAAAAAGAAGCAGGAGGAGAACAGTTCTGGAATAGCTACTGTTGCAGTTTAGTTTGATTTAGAGAAGGACATGGTTCTAGTAGTTGGAGAATCAGCATATCATGTTGATGTGTGGATTCTGGACTTTGGAGCATCTTATCATATTTGTCCACATAGAGAGTGGTTCTCAAGTTATCAATAGATAGATAGTGGTCATATAACTATGGCAAATAACAAGGTCTGCAAGATAGTTGGGATTGGCTCAGTTCAGTTGATGACAGAGGATGGTAAATTATGTATGTTGAGTGAAGTTAGATATGTCCACAGATGACCAAGAACTTGGTATTTCTCAGTCTTTTAGACAGCTAGGGATTCAGTTTTAAAGGTGAAGGTGGAAAACTGAGTGTCTACAAAAACCCAGTTTCAGTTCTCAGGGGAGTCAAAAGAGGAACCTTGTATATTTTGCAAGGATAAGTTGTGTCTGGGTCTGTTGCTGTAGCATTTGCTGAAGTTCATCAATCACAGCTGACAAAACTGTGGCATATGAGACTAGGTCACATGGGTGAAAAGGGGATGCAAATTCTTTCTCAGAAAGATCTTCTTGGGGGATGTAAGGTCAAGAATCTAGACTTTGTGAGCATTGTGTGTTTGGGAAGCTTTATAGGGGAAAGTTCTCAAAAGCTATACACAACATAAAGTCATCACTTGATTACATTCATTCTGATTGTTGGGGGGCATCAAAGGTGGAGTCATTGGGTGGTCAAAGATATTTTGTGTCATTCATAGATGACTATTCAAGAAAGACTTGTGTTGTGATGATGAAACACAAAACTGAGGCATTCAAGAGCTTCATGCAATATAAGGCTCTAGTTGAAAATCAGTTAGGGAACAAGATTAAGAGGCTTTTTACAGATAATTGTCTGGAATTCTGCTGGAATGAGTTTGATGAGTTGTGTAAAAATGATGGTATTTCCAGACATCATACAGTCAGGAATACTCCTCAGCAAAATTGTGTAGCTGAAAGCATGAATCAAACTCTTCTAGAGAGAGCAAGATGCATGCTCTCTCATGCTGGTTTGTCAAGAAGATTTTGTGTAGAAGCTATAAGCACAGCTTGTTACTTAATCAATAAGAGTCCTCACACAGGGATCAGTTTCAAGACACCAGTTGAAATATGGTCAGAAAGCCTGCTGATTACTCAGTTCTAAGGGTGTTTTGAAGGACGGTTTAATATCATGTTAGTGAAGGGAAACTGGAACCAAAGGCCAAGAAAGGAGTGTTTATGGGGTATGGTGATGGAATTAAGGGTTATATAATTTGGTCATCAGCAGAAAACAGAGTCATTCTCAGTAGAGATACAGTTTTTGATGAAAATTCTATGCTTAGTTCATCAGTGGGGATGATTACCGAACCGAAACCGATCGAAACTAAGAAACTGACAGTAAGGTGGAGCTTCAGGTGAAGTCAACTGAGATGCAACACTCAGCTGAACAAAGTCAGTTTTCATCTGATCTGGTTACTGAAACAGAACTGAATCCAAGCCAGTCAGCTGAACAGGGGTCAGCTGAGCGTCAAACTGATATTGGTCGGCAACTGTCATCGGCGAGCTAGAAAATCCAACGTTGGGATACCTCCCAGAAGGTATGGGTTTGAAGATTTTGCTGGATATGCACTTAGATTTGCAGAAGAGGTGGATGGTTTTGAACCTTCTACTTACAGAGAAACAATGACATGTTCTGAGTCATCTCAATGGATTGTTACCATGGGAGATGAAATGGAGTCATTACTGAAGAATCAGACTTGGAATCATGTTAAACATCTAGTTGATAGGAGAGTTGTTACATGCAAATGGATCTTCAAGAAAAAGGAAGGATTGACTGAGGCATAAGGAGTCAAGTATAAGGTGTTGGAAAGGTGTCCTAAACCCAATCAGGTTGGACCGGATCCGACCGGGTCGGGTCATTTACAGTCTATTTAGTTCATGTAATAACTTTATTATGATTAATAAAAGCACTTATGTTATTGTATATTGTTTGTCTTCAAATTATTTATTGTACATATATAGTAACGTCCCTCGTATCAAAATGTGATAGAGAAACCATGATAGTGATTATGGTTGATGAGATCTCTAATCACTATAACAAGTTTGGTACCTAAATGTCTCTAGTCTTATGTACTGTCAAATGGGACATTGATAGTATAATCAGACTAGCACGTACTGGATGTGTTCTATCTTATAGAAGGTAGGGATAGATCTCGTCTATCGAAGTGTAGAGACACTTGGACTGTACGTGGACGTGTATTAGAGAATGCATACGTTAGACTGACCCACTTACATTAATGTCGCACTATGTGGCGGTTGTGTAATTATCCTTTAGACCGGAGTCTTCATGGCATCACGGTGTGGATTGTCAAGCTTTGACACTATTGAGATTTCCCCTAGCCACGGGGCGATCATGCGGTAGTGATTGGGTATGATATTGAAGCATGCGGAGTATACATGATTGGTCATCTGGGAATCGCGTATCCTATGATTGGGACCGAATATCTGAAATGGCCTTCTTATAAGGAATGTCTAGCTCTCGAGAATATTTGCAATGTGGGAGTAAATGTGTTATTCCGAGAGAGCATGATATTTAGATTATAAAATACGATCGTTAATGTATCGACACTCGAGATACGATCGTATGGATATTATTACAGCGATAGGATTGTAAGTTACACGGTAACTGCTTCACATGAAAGGTAGTAGTCATTGCTTTTGACTCTTCCGATGATTGAGAGTCACGGTGTGTTGCTAGACGCTATCCCGTGATCGTTAGGTATGAATGGCATTTTAGTAAATTGTACTTTGTGTCTTCGGCCTACATATTCGGAAGCCTATCGGGTCACACACATATGAACATCGAGTCGGATTAAAATGCGGTTATAGTTGATAACCAAATAAGGAAAGTTTATCTCTAGATTATAAAGGTTATAGTGATAAATTAATATGGTGATATTTATTTATTATGAATAAATAAAATAAAAGATATTAATTATATACAAAATATATTAATTAAAGAATATTCTAGAAGCCAGTTAATTGGCATTTGGGGCGGCACCTATAAGTGTATAAGATACACTTGGATTGTGCACTTTAATTAATAAGATTACCATAATATTAATATAAGATATTAATTGATTTTGGAAAAATAGATTTATGGTAAGATAATTATAATCAATATAAGATATTGGCAAGATTAATTATAATTAAAGAGATAAATCAATCTAATTGATTTTTCTTATTTTATTGGGAAAATGTTTTCTTTTTTCCACACCATAGGGGCACCACTTCTCACTATAAATAAGAGGTGGGTGTCAATCTCTTTTGTACATCATAATTGCAAGAGCTCATGGTTCTTGTGTAAAATAGAGAGCATCCTATAGTGAGTTGGAGAGAGGGGAAAAGGGCTGGTCTAGCAACCAGAGTTTTCCAATATTAATCCAAGGAGGATTCCGGCGAGGAGTTCATGTGGATTAGCGATAGAGACCGGACGCGTGGACGGCTTCCACACTGTACTACTCTCCGTTGACGGTCAAAGCGATGATCTTATAGATCATCAAGGTATAACCGTCAAACTACTTAACGTGTTTATTGCATTAAACGAAGAATGATCTAGTTAAAGGAAATCAAATTTTAAATTCCGCTGCGTTAAACTAGTGATTTCCTAACAGTGGTATCGGAGCCAGACTTCGAGCTTAAGCAATAAGCATAATTTAATTGAGTAGTATTTAATCGATAGATGCAAGATTTATAATCACGAAACGTTTAAAACAAAAAAAAATTAAGAATCGATGGGGGCTCGGCCGACTGGCGGCGGCCCCATCCACTGCGGCGGCGGCGGCTCTCTGAGCTTCCGGCGACGGCCAGCTTCTACAATGGGGAGGATCGATTCGTTGTTCGTTTTGTGATATTTATTGTGCATATACATCTATTTTGTTTCATATGGCCAACCAATGGTTCAAATAGTTTGGGCAATTGGGAAACCATAATGGCATATTGGCCTTTCCAAATTTTGATTTGGAATAGGCCTAGGCCCTTTTCAAATATTTGATTTGTAAAAGGCCTAGGCCTTGGCCACTTCCAAAATTTTGATTTTGGAAAGTGGCCAGGCCTAAACAAAAATTATTTGGCCTTTCCAAATATTTGATTTGGAATAGGCCTAGGCCCTTTTCAAATATTTGATTTGTCAAAGGGCTAGGCCTAGGCCACTTCCAAAATTTTGATTTTGGAAAGTGGCCAGGCCTAAACCAAATTTGGTTAAGGAAGATGCCTTTTTGTTTAGGAAACCAAAGACATCCCTTTTGATTAAGAATCAAAAGGAAAGGAAACAAATTGGAGACTTTATAATTTTAATTTTAGTTTGAATAGTTCAAATTTAATAAAATTGAAGTTAAAATCGATTTAAAATTAAATGTTAATTTTAATTTTCGATTAAGTCATATAATTAATTAAAAGTTAGTTAATTATTTGATTTGATAAAATAAAGACGCATAAGTAGTTAAAAGTAGAATTTAATCTTTTTCATAAGATAAAATTGTATGGATTAGATGTGTAGATATAATGTGATAATATGGACCCCGATTGATCATGGACTCAACCAATATGATAAATGTGAGTGTTTTCTTTGTGTTGGTTTTTGAAAAAAATTGTCCTAGGCCGTTATGAAGAACGTGACCTAGTTTACTTTTTGCATTTATCACAATCCCGTTAGCTCCCCCAGTGTGCGGTGGGTGTAATTATTTATTAGATAGATTATTTTGTAACAAGAATAGAGCAAGAAGAAGAAGACCAAAGAGAGATAAAGAACCCATTGGCGTACAACAATAAAGATCCTATTGGAGGTTGCAGACACCCTTAGTTTGTGACCCGCGGTTTCGTCAGTTTGTATTCGAAACCTCACCTAGGAAAAGTCCATGATCATTCCGGTTATTTTATGCCCGGAATGTTGTGTATGTTTTACTTTATATGATATCGTAGTAATTTGCACATAGTAGATGAGACCATAATTAAACCAAATTAATTTAGTGAACTAATTTAAAATTATTCCCACGCCAAAAATCGAGCCAAAATTGTCTCCCAATATTATAATGGCGGTGAAGAGCCCTTGTTCGGATCCAACTGATCGGCCCACGTCGGGAGTTGACTTACCTTGGGTATATCGTCATTATCGAGATATGATCGTTATGAGATCTCATTAATATTTGGGTTACGACTAGACTAAGAATCTTGCGGTGATTGGCCCACGTCAGGACCGTCTGATTTTAGAGACAATGGGTGGCTATCACATAGAGATGTGAACTGTCAACGAGTTGACTAGTCAACCAATGGAAATCGAATAAGATTCGATCGGTAATAGGTACCCACCTTCGAAATTGACCCGGTCAATCGGCCCACGTCCGGGATCGAGTCAACTAGATAGGATTCCATCCACTAAAGAATTGATTAAATTCTTGAAAGCTAATCGAGAATAGTAGGCTAGTGGGTGTAAAACCTTATAAAAGTTTACGTGCAAATTTAGGGTTTTTATACATGAACTTTACTTATTCTATCTTTATTTATTGTTGTAGAAAAATGGCAAACAAATTGAACCTTTGTTTTATCATCGACAATAAGCTTGACGAAACTAATTTTCTCGATTGGGAAAGAAACCTCAAAATCATTTTGAGGCACGAGAAGATTGGCTATGTCTTGGACGAGGCCCTGCCGGAGAAGCCCGCTGAGGGTTCGGCTGCAGATGCTGTCGAGAAGTACAACAAGAACTATTCTGACAGTACAGATGCTACATGTATCATGCTTGCTTCGATGACACCTGAATTGCAAAAACAGCATGAGTCTATGGACGCCTACACAATCATGGTTCACCTAAAGGAACTCTATGCTTCTCAGTCTCGCACTGAGAGGTATGAGGTCTCGAAGGCCCTATTTAGTTGTAAGATGGCGAATGAGGATTGTTGTGGGGTCACACGTGGTTAAGATGATCGGGTACATAGAGAGGTTCGGGAAGCTGGGCCATAATTTGGAGCGAGAATTGAGTATTGACTTGATTCTACAATCTCTACCTGATTCATTCTCGCAGTTCATGATGAATTATCACATGAACAAGATAGATTGCTCCCTTGCGGAGTTATTGAACATGTTGAAAACTGCTGAAGGCACTGTAGGGAAGGGAAAGCAAGTGTTGCTGGTCACTTCAAGCAGGGGCAAGGCTAAAGCCCAGAAAAAGTTTAAGAAGGCGAAGGTTGCACCTAAGCCAATGCCTAAGATAGCAAAAGACAAATCCAAAGATGCTTGCTTCCATTGTGGTGAGACCAGACATTGGAGGAGAAACTGCAAAGGCTTCTTGAGTACCAAGAAGAAGCATTCTGATGCTTCGACATCAGGTATATTTACGATTGAGATCAATGTTGCTTCTTCTAAGTCTAACCACTGGGTATTAGATACTGGTTGTGGTTCTCATATTTGTACGAATATGCAGGCACTAAGAATAACTAGAGAGCTAGGGAAAGGAGAGGTGGACCTACGCGTTGGAAATGGAGCAAGTGTTGTTGCACTAGGCGTAGGAGTTTATTTTCATTCATTGCCCAGTGGGCTAGTACTTGAACTTAATAACTGTTATTTTGTTCCTGCTCTTAAAAAGAGCATTATTTCTATTTTCGCATTAGATGTTGATGGATTTTCATTTACGTTTGAGAATAAATGTTGTTCTTTTTCACGTGATGGAATTTTTTATGGTACTGGCATACTTAGCAATGGTCTCTACATATTAGATATGAATGTTGACGTACTTAATATAAATAACAAGAAAGCCAAGACAAATGACTTGAATGAATCCTACTTATGGCAATGTAGACTTGACCATATAAATAAGAATTGCATTTCCAAACTCCATAAAGATGGAATGTTGGATCAATTCGATTATGAATCGTTTGATACATGTGAAGCTTGTTTACTTGGAAAGATGACAAAGTCACCTTTTAGTGGCAAAGGGATAAGATCCAATGAATTTCTTGAGCTCATATATACCGATGTATGTGGCCAAATGTCAATTCAATCCAAATAAGGATACTCTTATTTTATCACTTTCACTGATGACCATTATCGCTATGGTTATATATACTTAATGAAGTATAAGTCTGAGCCTTCGAAAAGTTCAAGGAATTTAGAAGTGAAGTGGAGAAACAACTAGTTAGAGAAATCAAAACACTTCGATCCGATCGAGGTGGAGAATACCTAGATAGAGAGTTTCAAAGTTATTTAAAGGAGAATGAGATTCTACCTGAATGGACCCCTCCAGGGATGCCTCAAATGAATGGCATATCTGAAAGGGGGAACCGTACCTTGTTAGACATGGTACGATCCATGATGAGCTACGCAGTTCTTCCAAAATCATTTTGGGGGTATGCTCTGAAAACGCATCATATGCACTGAAATGAGTTCTATCGAAGACAGTTGATTCTACACCATACGAGGTATGGGCCAAGAAGAAACCGAATCTGGCATATCTTAAACCTTGGGGTTGTCCGACTTATGTGAAGCGGATGATGCCTGACAAATTAGAGGCCAGATCCGACAAATGTCTGTTTGTGGGATATCCTAGAGAAACTAGAGGATACCAATTTTACCATCCTGAGGAACAAAAGGTGTTTGTTGCCATGACTTGCCACTTTCTGGAGAAAGAGTTTATTATGGATAGGATCAGTAGGAGTAAAATTGATCTTGAAGAAATTCGAGAACCACTTACGGATATCAATCAGTTGATGGAAGTAGAGGACTTGCCACACGCAGATGTGACGCCAGCCTCTACCATAGACATACTAGCACCTCGAAGATCCACCAGGGAACGCCGTGAACCCAAAAGGTACACTGGCGTGTATCTCATGGAAGATGAGGACCCTAGAACTTATGAGGAAGTGCTATTAAGGCATGACAAAGAGAAATGGCTGGAAGCCATGAATTCTGAAATGGAATCCATGAAAGACAACCAAGTTTGGAACTTAGTTGATCCACCTGAGGGAATAGTTCACTACTAGAAAATAGGCTTTTAATGAGGAGATTTCTCCTCATTAATTGTCCATTTCTCCTCATTAAAGACTTTTAATGAGGAGAAATCGATCCTCATTGCCGCCTCCGCCGCTAAAGACATATAATGAGGAGAATTGGAACTCCTCATTAATTTATTCATACATTTAATGAGGATAGATTCTCCTCATAAAAATTTGTTTTAGTGACTACTAACCTCCTCATTATTAGGTCATTTACTTCTCATTAAATAAATATCATGCGACAACATAACTCCTCATTATAGGGTTATTTGCTCCTCATTAAATCATGAATTATTGACAACATATCCTCCCATTATAGAAACTTTTACACTCATTATAAGAATACAAATGTTCACAAAACAAGAAAATGACTGGCGGGATATGGCCACCCATCAAGCAAGCAAAAAAGGCCGGGCAGATCACATCACCAGAGGACAAAAGAATTTTATCCATTATTCCAAAAGCATGTAAAATTACATCAAGTAAGAACAAACTAAAACCATATCCTCCTCATTCGAGGAATCAATCCTACAATGTTGCAAGATGGAATGTTTACCATAATGCATAACAAAAACAACAATAGAATCATCATAAGTGCCCCAGCCTTCAGCATTTTTTAATCAAACTCAGTTGGAAGTTGGAAGTTGGATAGCCATATTTCAGTATTTCATGATACACTAGAGTACTGGTGAGAGTACCTTGGTAGCTCCGGTGCTGCTGGAAATGATGTTGAATGATGAAGCATGTCCACCTATACCGCCTTGCTTTATGGACCATCCACAGTCTTTTGAGCAGCTGAAATTTATATGAAAGGTAATTTTCAGAAACATAAATAGGTTAATGAACCCTATGCATAAAAAATAGTTCAAACATAAACGCACCGGTAATATTAAATGCATCATGCAATGTTCAAACATCAGAACATTCTACTTCACATAGCACTTGGATCAATAAAAGTAAAACATTATTCAATGCGAAAAATAATCCGTTATTAGCTACATATAAGCATTTCAGTATACAAAGTAAACACAATCTGCTACGTATAAACTTAGAAATACGGGAGCCCAATAAATCGAGTTGGGAGAAAACCACTTGTCCAATAATTTAATTTCGGATCAAAACATCTTGTATCTATTTACTTGCCACTAAACTGAAAATCAGTCGAATAGCAACCATCTTGTTCTGATATACATTGAAAAACGGAAACTTCAATCTTAATAATGATTACATCGGATAAAGGATCATAACCTCAGATTCTTGCTCAAGGTACGATCAGATCAGACCCTGTGATTCTTGTCATATCGAAAAAAAACTCAGCAAATAAATAGTTGTGCTTCTTGTAGTTTAGAAAGATCGATTATAATGGTACCAAACAATCTAAACAGCGACTAGTACATTAATGCCTTAAAAAACCATACAAAAATGATGCCCTATTCGAGAATAATAAAATCTACCTTGAATGATCCGGTTCTGTTTTTGAATTTGGTCTGAGATATTCGTGCTCGTGGGAGGCGGAGACTAGTCATCGCCATGAACTTGGTCCAAGCTACATTTAACATTTTCCTCAACACGTGGGGGACTGGAATCGGTATTCAAATCCTGGTAAAATGGAGCTTAGAAGTTGAATGCATCAAGTAAATAGAGACAATTAGTGAACAACAGTATGTGAATTTGAAAAGTAAGGATGCATGTAGCATATTCCAGAATATGAAGAACTTTAAGTATTTTCCATCTTTTTTTAAGTAAAAGGCCAAACTCATACCTTTTCAACGCCTTGGTTACAAGTATAGACTAAAGCATCAGCTAGTATAAGCCTTCCTTCAGCATCTGTATTATTAACCTGCAGCATTTATCAATGTCAGAAAACCGACGACATCTTTACCAAAGATAAGACAGCACTTCGGCGATTCAATCCAATGGGTCAACATCAATACCCATGATTTAGAACAGAGGTTAAAACTTCTCTTACCTTGCAGCCATGATCAGAGAAATAAAAGAAAAGAAAAAGTCAGAGAGACAGGAAACGATCATGAAGTTCAACCATAAGAACAAGAGTAGCAGCTCTATTTGACCACAACTAGTTAAACCGAAATTGAAAAAATTGTGAGGAACAAACCGTAATCGAGCAACCAAAAGCAAGACACGAGACAGACTTTTTGGCCATCCAAATTGTTCAAGGAGTTGCCTCAATCATTTTTCCACTGGAAGCTGTGAGAATATCACCAGGCCTCATACCCGTTCCACTAATCATATTCTCACAAGTTGCAACCACAAAAACGAACCTACAAAAGCATCACTTATTATTAGATCCAGCATGATATTGCAAAGTCTCTGTTTGACATTAACTTCATACTGCAACAAAGATTTTAAGCAAAATCAAATTACCTTATAATGCATAAAAATAAAAATAAAAAGCATGCAAATCTTTTGTAAAGAGCAGATTAAAAAGCTGATGAATAGTACAACTTTTCTTCCTTTCATTGGCCACTAAAGGGAGCTAACTTCTAAATTAACCATTTCTTACAGAATCTGCAGATTAAGCATAAAACTTTCACTGCATAGCCCCTCTAATGTTGAGGTATATTACATTTTGAATATATACTCTATTCCTTTAAACAAGGTCTTATTACAAAAAAAGGTCCAACTGCAAGACATGTGCCCCAAATTTCAGAGAAGCAAAAGGTCATAACAAGGAAGCAACAAAAATCATAAAACCAACATTTTTTTTGAACAAAACACAAAAGTAATGAAATTTAATAACCAAAAGTTCATTTATTTCTCATGTTCACTAAGAAGAGGCAAGTTTCCATCTGACATCAAGATCCCTTAACACGAATCATGGAAAAGTTATCTAAACAACTCTTAAAATAGAATAGTGATATTCTCGCATGGTACATTTCTGGAACTTAAAAGGACCTTAGGTTAAAAGGCTGTGTTTACGCCCCCAAAAAATGAAACAATTATTGTAGCTATAATTTCACCTTTAATCATTTCATACAACAAGCATCTACGATAACAAAGTTTATATACACGCTAGTCAAAGTTGCTACTCTTCTCACAAGAGAACTATGTGAAGAAGGACAGAGAACTGAACAGAGCACAGATTCAGCTAGTCCAAATTCTCGGCATAGCAGATTTAACAAGCTCGGGTCATACTGAACACATATAATCCACATAACCTGAACATTAAACTCATACAAATTCTTGGCATAGCAGATTCAGGCCAACTACCTAATCAGATTCTAAAGGTTCAGTTTGTAAACACAAAGAAGCAAGTTCAAGAGTAATGAACAGATCAAAGAAATTCTGATTTAGTTCAACAAAGCTAATCACGAAAATTGGTCATCTCAATTGTTAATGAACAGTTCCCATTAGAATACCATACTCAAACACCAAAAGTACACCTGAGGTTCATATTTTACTGCTAAGCACAAATCCCAACAAATAGAGCCTAGGACTAGGACATCAATTTCCATACCCATTGGAAATATCAATCTGCAGACTACCAAGTCAAGTATCATGTAATAGAAAAAACATCAAGATTTGATCTAAATCAGGAAAACAATTCGTTGGAATTTACTGGAATAACATTCTCAATGCACTTGAGCAAGTATTGGTAATCTCGTTCTCTTGCCAAAGCATGTATAGCATCCAACTTTCTGCAAATACATGAAAAACATATCAAATCACCAGCAGGCAACCAAGCATAAAAATTAAATACAACAAAATTAACAAAATGAAGGAAGAAGATCAAAAACGGAAATAGAGTAAGGAGACGAAAGGCAGCCAAAATGTCATGGAAGATGAGAGACTGCAAAAATTTAGAGGAATCGGGGAAAGCATGTTTGAGAATGAAAGCTAGCTCCTTACAGACTTCGGCATAGTAGTTGCATTGATCAGTCGATGAGAATTTGGGGTTGAGGTTTAACCCTAGGTATCTCTCCACCGCAGCATCGTCTTCATACTACGCCTTCATAAAGACATAATCAGATCATCGACCGTCTGAAGCCTCGACTGAGACCGGTTCCGGTCATGTGGCTCTGCTGATGTAGCGATCGACCACCGATTCCCTTCTGCAGTTAAAAATACACTTTTATTGTAGTGGACAATAGATGGTTTACGGCGGTGGAGGAGGAAGTGAGAGGAGGGCGGAGGGATTGAGGGGAGACGCTGATTGGGATTTTGGCAAGACGCTGATTTAGGGTAGAGGAGAATGATGTTGGGGAAATTGGGATGCTTATTTTGTAAAAGAAAATGGAAAATATAATACTTTATTTTTTTACACGGGAAAAAGAATAATATAATAATAATAGTAGTACTTATGAAAGGAAAAAAATAATATTTTATGAGATAATGAGGAGATTTTTTTAATTATATACATAATGAGGAGATTTTTCATCAATAATGAGGAGAAAATACAAGTTGGTCATCAAATTCATCACTCCTCATTATTAATATCATTTAATGACCAAATTTTAGCTCCTCATTAAATTCTCCTCATTAGAACACATATTTCTTGTAGTGGTTCCTATAGGGTGTAAATGGGTCTTTAAGAGAAAGACCGACATGGACGGTAACGTAACCACCTACAAAGCTAGGTTGGTGACAAAGGGTTATAAGCAAAGACAAGGAGTTGACTATGATGAAACCATTTCGCATGTTTCCATGTTAAAATCCATTAGAATTTTGCTCACTATTGCAGCATACCATGATTATGAAATCTGGCAGATGGATGTGGAAACAACTTTCCTTAACGGGAACCTGTCTGAGGAGGTGTATATGACACAGCCTGAGGGTTTCACAACCAATGACGCCAGGATGGTGTGTAAACTGCAAAGATCCATTTATGGATTAAAGCAAGCTTCTCGGAGTTGGAATATTCGCTTTGATGAGATAATCAAACAGTTTGATTTCATCAAGAATGAAGATGAGCCATGTGTTTACAAGAAGGTTAGTGGGAGTGCCATTGTGTTCTTAGTGCTTTATGTAGACGACATATTGCTCATAGGGAATGATGTGCCTATGTTACAATCAGTCAAAGATTGGTTATCCAAGAACTTCTCAATGAAGGACTTCGGTGATGCAGCCTATATCTAAAAGGTTGCTTGGTCTATCACAATCCACCTATATAGACAAGATGCTGAAGAGATTCAGCATGGAGCAGTCGAAGAAAGGATTGCGGCCCATGTCACATGGGGTCTACCTATCAAAGGGAATGAGTCCAAAGACAGAGGAGGAAAGGGCACAAATGAGTAAGATCCCTTATGCTTCGGCAATCGGGTCTATCATGTATGCCATGTTGTGCACTAGACCAGATGTCTCGTACCCTCTTAGTATGACTAGTAGGTGAAGGATGCAGGTTCTTACATCTAAACGAGTTAGATCTATGCGCAGCGGATGGATCACGATTTATATGACACAATTCATAATTAAAGGATTTAACAACTACAAGGGGGTTAAGATCAAGTTACCAATAGTAGGAAGAGATGCCAAGATCTTCCGATGTGTTCTCCAAACGGCGGTTGGTGGACACCCTTCTTGATACACGAACCTCCTTGATATGCAACACCAAGAAAAACTCAAATTTTTTCTTCTTCCAAAAACCCTAGATGAGAAAACTAATTTTTCCTCACTTTTAATGTGTGTAGTCGAATTTTCCATGCCCAAAAAAAACTTGGAATAACTCTCCTTTTATAGGAGAGTAAATCCTTGGCCTTCAAGTATTAATTAAATAAATAAATAATTAATTAAACAAAATAAATGAATATTTTCCTTAATGACTAATTGTGACATGTATTGACCAATAGGAAATCAAATAACAAGTCATCCAACCAATCATGTAACAAGAATATCTTTTATTTTCCACATCACAAAAATTAATTCTTGTGATAATTACAAGGAGAAATGGCGCCACATTAGCTAGGGTTTTAGCCCACATATAATGTCTTTTATGTGTATTATATTATTTAGCCCAACTAAATAATATCCATGCATATCAATTAATTAGCCCAGCCAATTAATTATCACTGAGGCCCAAATAACAAGATTATTAGTCCGAATTACAGAAGCCACATCGGGGACCATGGACCTATAACCGGTAGCTCCAATAATTAATTATTCATCAAACGTAATAAGTACATTAATTATTAATTCCGGGATTACGCCACCATAAACCCGAAACGAACTCTACCGATTATAGATGTATACTTATACTCAACCCATAGAGTAAATAAGCGTCCATTGATATAATCACTACATACGGATTAACCCTCCATAGACTGTCCATTCTGAGTGGAAAGTCTCCGTGACCCCAACTCAGAATATCTTATCCTTATTTACCATCAACCCCCTGATGATCAATTAGTACACATATCTGACTAGTAGCTAATTAGTCAAATGTGAACTCCCGGGATCGATCACTTTCTTAGGGCTAACAAATAAGGGGACTGTCTCTCTACTTCCCGCGGAAGGAATGGATTCCATGTCCGTGAAAATCGAACTACTCACTCATCCGGAGATAGTGCCAATGAGAAGTTGCTTGGAACACATTATTTAAGTGAACCGTAACTAACACATCAAACACTACCCCAGGACAAGCGGCACCACCGTGATCACCTCGGGATTAAGGTTGATCCATATATGATCATCTAATGATTTAATAAGATTCCTCGATTACGGAATTATACCGAGAAATTCGAGATTAAATCAGCAGATCCTATATGAATGCCATCATATATAAATGCCCCACGTAGGTACCCTCACCGACAACCGGATAAGACTATCACAACCTAAGGTGTTCGGGCGCATTATTGGTGTTTTAATCAAAAGACCCTAAACTCGATTAAGTTCACCACGGACTAACAGTTTAAGTATATCACCACTAACTCAATCCTCACGTGCATGCCATACACTGAGTTAAGTGGTTACATACAGATATACTTAGGGTTTGCAGCAGTGTATTACTTTACAAGCACAAAGAAAGTAATAAGGTGAGATAAATTCTGTCATTCATTATTAAAAACAATTACACAAATTGTCTTTCGGGCACTACACCTAAAAATCTCCCACTTGCACGAAATGACATGCAACGATTGTTTTTAGAGCACACCCTTTCTCATCTTATTCACAACACTCTCCCACTTGCTCTAAAAGCAGTTGAGATATATCCATCAATGCCGTACCCTCCAAGCACTCGACTTGGTACACTGATTAGCTAGGTTGTCGACTCGAGACGATCTTTAGGATTGAAACGTTGTCCGTCCTTCCAATCAGGCGGTACTCTTTCTCAATATGCTTTTGACTTCTTGTGACCGAGAAGATCCTTCAAATCTATCTCTTCACTGTTTTCACAATGAAGTGATATCGGCTTATCAGACCTGGAATTACTCCCAGACCAAAAAGGAAATTCTAAGCACTATGAGTAAACACTGAGCCCGAGATCAACTTAATGATCATCCTTAATCTGACTACAAGTTAGAATCAGTGTAGTCAACCATATTCAAGTTTGCACCCGAATATACAAGCACATGATTCCCCGTTCTCTAAAAATACTTGAGGACGTACTAAACCGCTATTTTATGCTCGAATCCGAGATTCGACTACTATTGACTTGTGACAACCTGACTTGCCATTATCCAAGAGAGACTCTATCCCATTTTCTCTTTTATCCGGAGATTTAGAGAATCATTCCTGAGAGGTAAGGTAGGACTACTCTCGTTGAATGTTGCATACGTATATGCATGATCATCTTAACCAATAAGACGGATGGGATAGCCAATGACTCATTCTTGTGACTTTGACCGAATCAAATTCTTAGAATATAGTCCAATTCTCTCATCCAGAGAATCTTGGCGCGTCGCTTCCGACTTCGTATAGCACACCCATGTTGTTTCCAACCGTTTTAGTGTTATCATTTATGAACACTAATGCTACTACTTTACCAATATTGATATCCAGTCTACGAAAAAACTTATCAATATTTTGGTCAAGTCCACATATTTTAAAACATGTGACTTTTAAATGACCGAGAGGTTCTCTTAAATCCACAAAGGATATAAGCCCCGGCAGTCATCCTGCCATTTGCCCTAACCAAGACCCTTCTGTTCCGAATGAATCCAGACTCCGGTTTTCGGCAAGAAAGTCTCAGGGAATCACCCCTATTTTTTGCTTTCTAACGAAATCTAGCAAGACTGAGTGGTGAGAGAGTTCAAAGTCTGGTTAACTCTCTACTTGTCAGGGAATCACCCCTATACCACTCGGCTTTGCGCTGAAAGTTTAAACTTTCCTATTCATTCGTTTCTTTTCTATGTAGATCCAATTGCTCCCACTGGGCTTGAGACACTCAGGTGGTTCTACAATCGACTGAACAAAACTGGAGTACAAAAACTCCATTTACAGGGTTAAGGCTGTCAAACCAACCTCTATGATCAGAATCCTATACAACCCACTAAGAGCCATAGGTTATCAATCACCCCAGCAGACCGTAAAGTCCACAAAACTACAATGGGTCAATGGTAAAACATACTCCCACTGCGTGGTGGATTGACATCCTGATCTAGTAGTATTTATCAGTGTAATCACCAACAACCGATGTTGGACGTGGTCGATTAAATCAGATAGTAACTACCTTTGGGTAACCGTACTCTAAGGTTTAAGGCTGTTTCTTATAGATTCTATCAAAAGGCTTGTGACAGTTCAACCGTCACTTTCTGATCTCAAGAATCTTATAATCAACCTTCACTCGTGTCATTAAGATATTTCACGAACAGTCACAATCTGAACGTATGCGCAAAATCCCCAGTCCTACCTTCAAGCATTAAATGCTAAATGCCTACATTTACGGATGTGGTGTGAACCGAATTCACTCCTTATCCATAAACTCACTAGCATCTTCTAGGTAGACTTCTCGGTTTACATAATAATGTTAACCGTTATTTTGCAACGAATTATCTTAATCGAGTTTAGCAGTGTATTGTAGTACATCAATAACTATATAGGGCAAGTCTATGGTTTCTTTTTCAGTGAGAAATGTTCCACTAGGAGGCAGGCTGAGCATCAGTCCCAATACTATGCTATAGCCTATTTATGAGCATGGAATACTCTATTCTCTGCTAAAATCAGAGAATCCTCCTCGTATTCTTTTGATAAACTAAATCGCGTTTCGAGTAGTCATCAGACAAAATGTCACCACTCAAAAACTCCCACTAGCTTGTGTCTCTCACTAGACCCCGAAGGTCATGATGAACAAGCTATGTTACCCCTTCAAATCTATTACCCTCTCCCGATTGAAAGGAAACTTAGTCATTGTTCCTTTGAGATAGTGTTCCTAGAATGGGAGATAGGAATCACCCTTAGCCAGTCGTCAGGTCTTATCTCTAGGATATATGCACTAATTAATAGATATTGAAGGGTCGTTTATCTTAATACGGAAACCTTTTACCTTTAATAGTTTTAGACGTGTTACACATACCTATTCAGCTTTTCTTAGTGGTTCTGTCTTTATCAAACAAAAGTCCGAGTCACAGATTCGTACTACAAATGTCATCTTCACTTTGTTTAAGGCAACTGTAGTATCGAGATGAAAGTGAATCCATTTGTTTCAACGAATCTGTAAACAGAAAAATAAATTTTTCTGGTGATATTCAAGGATAGAATCCGAAATTCATTTCCTTATATCACTCCCACTATTATAGCGGAAATTACGCCCGTTGTTACTCTATTAATCGTTAATGCACAGCTTCCTTGTTCTCCCAAAGAACTAAGCTACCGAGTCAAGTTACTCGGTTAAGAAAGTCGCTAAGGATTCATTGGTTAGTGATCCGAAATCACTTTCCTTATCCTATACTTTCTTTAATTAATGTTTCGGTTTAGCCTCAAAACTTTAGTTAAGATGATTAACACTTATAGACATTCTTTCCCATTCTCAACTTTCCTTAAAAGGAAATAGTCTTGAACTAGCGAGTTCAATTGAGTAGACACTACTCGTGAACTGTGGGATGTCTAATGAAAGTGTTACCCGGTGGGACGATTTTCTAATAAATTAGAAAAACATAATATAAAAGCTCCCACTAGTTTATCGGTTCCAAATACCGTCTAACTAGCGACACTTTAATTTATGATTCTCCAATTTTTCTATCGAACATTTCTCGTGTAGACACTACACAATTCACTAAGAATTTTATCGTCCCAATCATCTTTCAAACTAACTACGGTTGTCTCTCGTTCGCACGAGTGACAAGCGTGACATGTCTATTTACGTCACTTAAGTTTTGAAGGCTTCAAGAGAAATATCTCTTCCAAAAAATTAATCGCATGTGAGATTAATAAATACAACGTTCTAGTGACTTACCACTTTTTAACGAAGTCATTACTAGTCAATTTTACACTAGCAGCTAGCACCTTAGAGAGATATATATAACGGTTGTAAATAAAATTGACGGAAAATAAATCCAAATCATACACTACTAAAATTTTAGGAACATAAACTAAGTACTTATAGTCTATCCTACCGTTCCAAGGATTTAATCTAATGCCTCGGTGCCGCCTTAGGGTAGGTCAAAGAGGTTTCGATTAATATTGAAGATCGATTGAGAATCGAACATCTCATTTGTGATCGTCAATCACCTTTCCTTTTGCAGCCAAGGTACTACCAAAAATACCCTTTATGAGTGTGACCTACTTGTCTCGGATTTTTAGGTAGACCCCGAGTGTGCCGCCTTAGGGTCGGTCAGTGACCCGACGAGTACCCAAAATCCTATCCTTTCGGAGACCAAGCCTTGAATTTTGATAGCGGTGAAAGCCTTCCTTAGGGAGGCCGGTCCCAGGCCGGCACGAGGCGTCACCATTCTCTCACGTTGCTTGTGTCAACAGTAGAGGCCGTGGAGTCGGCTGTCGCCTCTCCCGCTCCCACTCAATATTTTGAAAAAGTGGTGGGTTTACTGATCACGTTTTTGGACTTGATGTTACATTAAGGAACAATAAATCATAGGCCCGAATGTTGTCGGTTTTGTGGGCTAGCCCACCCGACCTATTCGTTAGAACATATGTGGCCGTCGGACGGGTCAAGGCTAGGAGAGGTCTGTTGAGCCGTAGTGGCTCTTCGGATGGCTCAGTATTGCCAGACCCCCGTGCAAACGCCACACGTGGAGGGTGAAGTCGATTGAGCCGTAGCTACGTTGACCACCCAACCGTGGTTAAACCACATTCGAACTCGTTTGCCCGTGATTATCCAATCCTTAAACATCAAACTTTCACGTATACACTACGGAACAAAAATGTAATCTCGTCTTAGGTAAGGTGGAATTCACTGAGAATCCAACACCTTAACCACGAGGTTTCGGGATTTTACTCCTTATGCTTTCGCGAGTGGGATTCACCGAGAATCCATCACCCAACCTCGACGATTGAAAAAACCCGTGTTCCTCGGTTTTTACCCTAATTAGTTTCTAATTAATATCAAACAATTAATTAAAACTAATCGTGTGTTTTATACATGCCTAACTAATTCCTCGAATTAATTTCTACATGTATGCATATGGAGTGGAATTCATGATATGATGCATGTCATGGTAATTTTCCGATTTTACTCATACAATCTACACATGTATACTAGTGCGGAAAATAAACACCGAGATGGACCGTTGGCACCCCCGTAACTAATCTATTCGAAAATAAATTAAAACCCTAATCTGCAGCTGTTAAGAATCTTCGACGATCTGCATATCAAACGAACTTGGATCGGGATGAAACTTTCCAGATCTTATCTTCATTCTTCGGACTTCAAGATGGACGGTCGGATCGGAGCTTTGACTTGTCAATCTTCCTCAGTGAGCCGCCCAACTTGCTGCTGAAACAGACTCTCACAACAGCGCATCATATACTTCCCGAGATCGATCGGGGATGAAGATGAATCCCAATCGTCCTGAAAATTTTATCTCACGTCAAAATCTCCATGATTATCGATCTGACCGGTCGGATTTTAATTTGAACGGTCCAATTGTTCCAAGAAAATCGAAGAAGTCACAGTTAGGGTTTCTGTGAATCCTGCGTTTTTCTGTTACAGCAACCACTTCGCAGCAACGAACGGAAACCCAAACGGACTCTGATCGACACCAAAATTTTTGGGATTGTTCATCAACTTCCAATATTGATTCTGACCGGAGGGATCTTCGTTTTAACGGCTCAAAACAACGGACAAAATGAAAAGACTAAACAGCTAATGTACAGATCTATTTTCTGGAAATTAAAATTGCAATAACAATAAATTACATAATTTCCTATACTCATATGAACGAATTTTCATCGTTTATATGAGTTTACAATAGATCTAACGGGTAAACAGTGCCAACCCCCAATCCATCTCTTCAACCATAGCAATTAATCATTATCAATGCATAAAACAATAAATAAAATTTACCTACATGCAATTCCACACCTTTAAATCGTTTAATTATGATTATGACTATATAAATCGTGGAACATAGCTCTGATACCACATGAAGGATGCAGGTTCTTAGATCTAAACGAGTTAGATCTATGCGCAGCGGATGGATCACGATTTATATGACACAATTCATAATTAAAGGATTTAACAACTACAAGGGGGTTAAGATCAAGTTACCAATAGTAGGAAGAGATGCCAAGATCTTCCGATGTGTTCTCCAAACGGCGGTTGGTGGACACCCTTCTTGATACACGAACCTCCTTGATATGCAACACCAAGAAAAACTCAAAGTTTTTCTTCTTCCAAAAACCCTAGATGAGAAAACTAATTTTTCCGCTCTTTTAATGTGTGTAGTCGAATTTTGCATGCCCAAAAAAAACTTGGAATAACTCTCCTTTTATAGGAGAGTAAATCCTTGGCCTCCAAGTATTAATTAATTAAATAAATAATTTAAACAAAATAAATGAATATTTTCCTTAATGACTAATTGTGACATGTATTGACCAATAGGAAATCAAATAACAAGTCATCCAACCAATCATGTAACAAGAATATCTTTTATTTTCCACATCACAAAAATTAATTCTTGTGATAATTACAAGGAGAAATGGCGCCACATTAGCTAGGGTTTTAGCCCACATAAAATGTCTTTTATGTGTATTATATTATTTAGCCCAACTAAATAATATCCATGCATATCAATTAATTAGCCCAGCCAATTAATTATCACTGAGGCCCAAATAACAAGATTATTAGTCCGAATTACAGAAGCCACATCGGTGACCATAGACCTATAACCAGTAGCTCCAATAATTAATTATTCATCAAACAGAATAAGTACATTAATTATTAATTCCGGGATTACGCCACCATAAACCCGAAACTGAACTCTACCGATTATAGATGTATACTTATACTCAACCCATAGTGTAAATAAGCGTCCGTTGATATAATCACTACATACGGATTAACCTTCCATAGACTGTCCATTCTGAGTGGGAAGTCTCCGTGAACCCGACTCAGAATATCTTATCCTTATTTACCATCAACCCCCTGTTGATCAATTAGTACACATATCTAACTAGTAGCTAATTAGTCAAATGTGAACTCCCGGGATCGATCACTTTCTTAAGGCTAACAAATAAGGGGACTGTCTCTCTACTTCCCGCAGGAAGGAATGGATTCCATGTCTGTGAAAATCAGAACTACTCACTCATCCGGAGATAGTGCCAATGAGTAGTGGCTTGGAACACATTATTTAAGTGAACCGTAACTAACACATCAAACACTACCCCGGGACAAGCAGCACCCTGTGATCACCTCAGGATTAAGGTTGATCCCTATATGATCATCTAATGATTTAATAAGATTCCTCGATTACGGAATTATACCGAGAAATTCAGATTAAATCGGTCTAGTCCTATATGAATGCCATCATATATAAATGCCCCACGTAGGTACCCTCTACCGACAGTCCGGATAAGACTATCACACCCTAAGGTGTTCTGGGCGCATTATTGGTGTTTTAATCAAGAGACCCTAAACTCTGATTAAGTTCACCACGGACTAATAGTTTAAGTATATCACCACTAACTCAATCCTCACGTGCATGCCATACACTGAGTTAAGTGGTTACATACAGATATACTTAGGGTTTGCAGCAGTGTATTACTTTACAAGCACAAAGCAAGTAATAAGGTGAGATAAATTCTGTCATTCATTATTAAAAACAATTACACAAATTGTCTTTCGGGCACTACACCTAACAGTAGGTACCAGTCCAATCCAGGTGATGGTCACTGGATTGCTGTCAAGAATATCCTCAAATACATGAGACGTACTAGGGATATGTTCCTAGTTTTCGGGAACGATGATTTAGTATTACGAGGTTATACAGATGCCAGTTTCCAAACTGACAAGGATGACTTTAAGTCAAAATCTGGATTTGTTTCCACCCTTAACGGCAGAGCAGTGAGCTGGAAGAGTTCCAAGCAGGAGACTACTACAGACTCTACAATGGAAGCTGAATACATAGCAGCCTCGGAGGCGGCAAAGGAAGCAGTTTGGATGAAGAAGTTCATTACTGAACTTGGTGTGGTTCCCTCCATTGAAGGTCCAGTGCCTCTGTACTGTGATAATAATGGAGCGATATCTCAGTCAAAGGAACCAAGGTATCTTCGAAGTCCAAACATGTGCTACGGCGCTTTCACTTGATTAGAGAGATAGTTGATAGAGGAGATGTAAAGATAGAGAAAGTACACACGGATGATAACATAGATGATCCGTTAACCAAGGCATTGTCTCAAGCAAAGCATGAGAAACATGTTCACTTGCATGGACTTAGGCATATAGTGTTGGAAAGGTGTCCTAAACCCAATCAGGTTGGACCGGATCCGACCGGGTCGGGTCATTTACAGTATATTTAGTTAATGTAATAACTTTATTATGATTAATAAAAGCACTTATGTTATTGTATATTGTTTCTTCCTATTATTTGTTGTACATATATAGTAATGTCCCTGGTATCAAACTATGATAGAGAAACATGATAGTGATTATGGTTGATGAGATCTCTAATCACTATAACAAGTTTGGTACTGAAATGTCTCTAGTCTTATCTACTATCAAATGGGACATTGATAGTATAATCAGACTAGCACGTATCTTATAGAAGGTAGGGATAGATCTCTTCTATCGAAGTGTAGAGACACTTGGACTGTACGTGGACGTGTATTAGAGAATTCGTACGTTAGACTGACCCACTTACATTAAGTGTCACATTATGTGGCGGTTGTGTAATTATCCTTTAGACCGGAGTCTTCATGGCATCATAGTGTGGATTGTCATTCTTTCACACTATTGAGATTTCCCCTAGCCACGGGGCGATCATGCGGTAGTGATTGGGTATGACATTGAAGCATTCGGAGTATACATGATTTGTCGTCCGGGAATCGTGTATCCAATGATTGGGATCGAATATCCGAAATGGCCTTCTTATAAGGAATGTCTAGCTCTCGAGAATCTTTACAAAGTGGGAGTAAATGTGTTACTCCGAGAGAGCATGATATCCAGATTATAAGATACGATCGTTAATGTATTGACACTCGAGATACGATCGTATGGATATTATTACAGCGATAGGATTGTAAGTTACACGGTAACTGCTTCACGTGAAAGGTAGTAGTCATTTCTTTTGACTCTTCCGATGATTGGGGGTCATGGTGTGTTTCTAGACGCTATCCCGTGATCGTTAGGTATGAAGGGCATTTTAGTAAATTGCACTTTGTGTCTACGGGAAACATATTCGGAAGCCTATCGGGTCACACACATATGAACATCGAGTCGGATTAAAATGCGGTTATAGTTGATAACCAAATAAGGAAAGTTTATCTCTAGACTATAAATGTTATAGTGGTAAATTAATATGGTGGTATTTATTTGTTATGAATAAATAAAGTACAAGATATTAATTATATACAAAATATATTAATTAAAGAATATTCCGGAAGCCAATTAATTGGCATTTGGGGCGCCACCTATAAGTGTATAAGATACACTTGGATTGTGCACTTTAATTAATATGATTACCATAATATTAATATAAGATATTAATTGATTTTGGAAAAATAGATTTATGGTAATAAAATAATTATATCAATATAAGATATTGGCAAGATTAATTATAATTAAAGAGATAAATCAATTTAATTGATTTTCCTTATATTATTGGGAAAATGTTTTCTTCTTCTCCTAACCATAGGGGTGCCACTTCTCACTATAATTAAGAGGTGGGTGTCAAGCTATTTTATACATCACAATTGCAAGAGCTCATGGTTCTTGTGTAAAATAGAGAGCATCCTATAGTGAGTTGGAGAGAGGGGAAAAGGGCCGGTCTAGAAACCGTAGTTTTCCAATAGCAATCCAAGGAGGATTCCACCGAGGAGTTCGTGTGGATTAGCGATAGAGGCCGGACGCGTGGACATCTTGTGCATTGTACTACTCTCCGTTGACGGTCAAAGCGACGATCTTATAGATCATCAAGGTATAACCGTCAAACTACTTAACGTGTTTATTGCATTAAATAAAGAACGATCTAGTTAAAGGAAATCTAATTTTAAATTCCACTGCGTTAAACTTGTGATTTCCTAACATAAGGCACATTTGGTTGCTAGAGGATTCAGTTAGAAAGAAGGGGTGGACTTTGATGAGATATTCTCACCAGTAGTCAGACACACTTCAATCCGAGTATTACTAGCAATGGTGGCACAGCAAGACCTTGAACTTGAGAAGTTTGATGTGAAGACAACTTTTCTACATGGTGAGGTAGACAAAGAGATATACATGACTTAGCCAGAGGGATTTCAAGTTCCTGGTAAAGAAGCATTTGTTTGTTAGCTGAAAAAGTCCTTGTATGGGTTGAAGTAGGCTCCTAGACAGTGGTATAAGGTTTGACAGTTACATGGTCCAGCTAGGTTATTGCAGAAGTCCTTATGATTGTTGTGTCTACAATAGTCAGCTGGAAGATGAATCATACATCTATCTTGTTTTGTATATTGATGATATGCTGATAGCTGCAAGAATGAAGTCTGATATTCAGAATCTGAAAGACTTTCTTAGTGCTGAATTTGAAATGAAAGATTTGGGTGCAGCCAAGAAAATCCTAGGGATGGAGATCTGGAGAGATAGAAGTCAGAAGAAACTGTTTTTATCTCAGCAGGGCTATATACAGAAGATTTTGGCCAAGTATGGTATGTTTGTTGCAAAGCCAATAGATACTCCTAGGGCGTCAAATGTTCATTTGTCAGTTTATGCTTCACAGTCAGTTGAGGAGAAGGAATATATGTCAAAAGTTCCCTATGCTAGTGCAATTGGAAGTTTGATGTATGCCATGGTATGTACTAGGCCTGATTTGGCTCAAGCAGTCAGTGTTGTCAGCCGGTTTATGGCTCAACCAGGAAAGGAACATTGGAAAGTTGTGAAAAGAATGTTTAGGTACCTTAGGTGTATAACTGATGTTGGTCTCATTTATGGAGGTGATACTCAGAGTTTGGTCACAGGATACTATGATGCTGATTATACAGGTGATGTGGACAGTAGAAAATCAATGACTGGTTATGTTTTCATATTGGGGATCAGTTGTCAGCAGGAAAGCAACTTTGCAAGCAACAATAGCTTTATCAACAACTGAGGCAGAGTATATGGCTCTTACTGATGCAGCCAAGAAAGCAATCTGGTTGAATGGCCTTGTTAGTGATTTGGTGCTGCATCAGGATCAAGTTGAGATTTATTGTGAAAGTATGAGTGCAATTTGTCTTGCTAGGGATCAGGTTCATCATGAGAGAACCAAGCATATTGATGTGAGATATCATTTTCTGAGAAATGAGAAGTGGGTTGTAGTGAAGAAGATCAGCACTAAGGAAAATCCTGATGATATGTTTACTAAATCAGTTCAACAAAGCAAGTTTCAGTTGTGTCTGGACTTGCTTAACACTCAAAGCTTATAATCTATTTTCTGGAAACTCAGTTGAGGGCAGGTCAGCTGAGTGGATTCTGTGAAGATGTCTGGTACAAGTACATCATGGCATTGACGAATGTATCTGGTACAAGTACATCTGAATTATGCAATGTGGTGACATTGAATGAGAGTTCAAGTCAAGGTGGAGATTTGTTAGTTTTGTGACTTGATCTCAAAAAGTGGTAGAACAAATCTGAAATCTGAAACTAAGTTTTGGGAAAAGCTGATAAAACTTGAGTTTTGGGAAAAGCTGATAAAACTTGAGTTTTGGAGAAAACTGAGTTTTATGGAAACAGAGTTTTGGTGGAAACTGAGTTTTAGTGGAGACTGAGTTTGCTGAGTTCTATATATGAGTTTGTTGATTACAAGTGAGTTTTCTGAAAAGTCGGTTTGGAGCTGAGTTTCATCTCGTGGATAACAGCTGGAGCTGGGGCCCACATCTGGGTATTTATGACAATTCCGACAAAGATCTTTGGCGGTTAGGGTTTGGGATTTGTGCCTATCAGTACCAAAGTTGTAATCAATGTAAAGTGTGTCTTTCTTAGTGTTATTCACACACTTGTGAAAACCTTGTAATTATGTGCATAATAAAATAGGGGGAAGGGGCCAGAAGGACGTCAAATCTTATAAATGGGGATCAAAGGACATTTTTAATTTTGGGTGATTAAAAAGGACAAAATGATAATAAATAGACCGAAATACTCTTAGTTTTTTTTCCTTTTATTTTGTGCAATTTGTAGTAACTGCTTAAACATCCGGAGTAACGTTGCCCAATAAATGCACTACGTGAGAATCTTCCGCTGGATTTATTGATATTTTGAAAAAATAGTATATCTAGGAAATTATGGCAATGATATATGTTACACTCATAAATATACTTTTGGCTAAAAACTAAATTCACAAAAATAAATAGGGAAAAATAAAATAAAAAGTGCAGTCAGACAATAATCTAACAAAATATACTTACAATAATAATAAAAATGTAGTAACATATAAAAAAATAATAAAATATACTTATAATAAAAAAATGTAGTTACACATTAAATATGTAGTAACACTAGAAAAAAATGTAGTAACATATACAAAAAAAAAGTAGTTACAACCAATGTACAAAGAAGTAGTCACTCGTAATTATTACTGTATGTTGGAAATTACCATTGTTATTGCATTGTTACTTCACGTGTTACTGTTACTTCACTCGTGATTTTTACTATATGATGGAAATTATCATTCTTATTGTATTGTTACTTCACGTGTTATTGTTACTTCACACACACACACACACACACACACACACACACACACACACACACATATATATATATATATATATATATATATATATATATATATATATATATATATATATATATATATATATATTGTAACCGAATAGTGTTTTTTGGTCAAATTTTCTTTTTTTGTCTTTTTGTTTTTTTTTATTTTTAAAATGGATAAAAGATTTGGAAAGATTCCATTTTCTACAGTTACTCCTCTTTTAATTGCAAGGGTTTACTTCCATTTATTTCCCTTTATTCATGTTTTTTTAAATTACTAAAAAGGGTATTTTGGGAACTATACATAGGCTTTGTCCTGATTAATATTCAGTTTCCTTGAATCCTAATTAATTCATTAATTCGTCCTTCTTGACAAAAACCTATAATAAAATATCTCCTTTTCTGTCCGTGGAGTAGTCGGCACAACGCCGGAAACCACGTTAAATCACCGTGTTCTCTTTGTTTCTGTGTTTTATCAATTTCCGCCTTATTTTTCTGTTAGATTGCATCTGTTTTATCTTTCTTCAAGTGCAAGTTTATCATCTGTGTTTCAATAATATATATAAGGAATTTAAAATACAATTGTTGCTAGTCCTCTTAAAAGAAATATATACACGTGACGTGTGAAACACTCGCGTTGTAATCCCAAATTAAAATATTAAAACTTAATATGGACAATGACAAAATGTCAAAACTTATGCGCTAATATTAAGTTAACACATTATTGTCTTTCTACTTCCACATGATCATTCCTAATTCTAATAATCATTTCACTATACAAATTCTATAACTTCGGTTCCTAATTTTTTTTTTCCAAACATAATAATCATTTCCCTAAACCAATTCTAGAAGTTTATTCTCTAACCTTTTGAATTGTCGATCCATCTTCTTAACTAGGCTAGATCATTAAATCTTACTTGTCCCAAATTATATTTTCTTATAGAACTCACGAGAAACATACCTGGAAGCTTTGATACCACCTGTAATATCCTACTCCCGACCCGTAGGTCCATTGGGGTCATTCTAGGAGGGGTTGCGAAGCTCTCGCCGCGACTTCAATATCAATACTAGAAATCCCAAATATTTTAATAAATCCAGAAATCATTTCACAATTATTCACTATCTATTTTCATTATAAAACATTACAACAAATGAAATTACAATACTTATTAAAATATGTAGCACGGTCCATAACTTCAATTTCTTATTCCTTGGAGCTTGATTAATATCATCACATATACTCCTCTTTTCCACTCGAATAAAACCCTGTACATATATTTATATAAGGAAAACGAAACAAACAAACAAAACAAAAAAAATAAGGCGTCAGCAAATGGATGGTATGAGCCGTGTGTGTGAGTGTTATATAATATAATATTTAAAAATAAATATCTTGATGCTACATTTAGAATAACAGCGGAAGTCTTTCTTTAATTATAAAATAAATGAACATCACATTTTTTTATATTGAAGTGCACGAGCGTTAGGGAAACGTGTCAAGTTTATTTACAAGCATCGGCATTGGCCGAGCCGATGAGTCATGTACCGCTCAAACACCATATGTACCCAAGGGATTTCAACCGCACTCCACGAGAACTAGCCATGCCTGACGACTCCGGCCGATCGCCGGGGAAAAGAATCAACCTTCACCGTGCAAACCTCCTACACGGCTCCAGCCAACCCTATCAACCGTCAACCCTTGCTTTCCTGGCTGTAGCATGGATCTTCGGGGAAGGTACTGTCCCCGCTCTTACGAGCAAGCACTCTAGCTACTGTCGGAAAGACTTCGTGTCAAGAGGTCCCGAGACCGGTGACTAGCCGCTCTCCTAGAGCAGTAACTCTAATTCTCCTAGCCATCAGAGCTTCGATAATTTCGTGCCATGAGTGAGCGAGCGAACAAGTATTATCCGTCAATTCCATGTTTCAGTTTCGTTTTTTTAATTGTTTCAAAAAATGTGCACTGTCTCAAAATAGTCGATTGTTCCAAATCCTTTCGAATTATTTATTTTTGAGAAATATCATTCGAAAAACGACTTCGAGTTTAAATCAACACATGATATAAATAAAATACTTGAAAATAATTAAAAGACACAATTTGGCTTTTATCGAAAATAAAAAACTAACCTCATGTCCGATAGTCGAGTTAGATGTTAAGGTTGAATAGGCTTCAAAGGTTGGACGATAGCTCCTTGCTCACTTGTTATAAAACCTTGTTTTTATATTGCTTCTCTTGTCCCCGTGTCGGTTTTCTTACTCCACAAATTATAATCATTGCAGGACAATATTCAATGGACACAACATCTAATGTTCAATATTTTTTTAGCAGAATTCCCAACTCCACATCGAACCAAAATAAAATACACAACTTCCTGACATACTCCTTTCTTCCATAACTATTTCGCTCCTGTGAAATATCCTTTCCTATCGAAAATGTTTTTTATGACTTTATGAATGCCAATTTGGCGGGAGAAAAAAAAGAGAGGATGCAACATGGTGACAGCACGCAAGAATAATTACACAAAAGGTACTCTGATTGTTTGAATTTCGGTTTCGGACCATTACGGTTGTGCATTTGATGATGGCTGTAGAACATACTAAACGACTCCGTCCTTAGAGCAGTAACCAATTAAGGACACATGGTCATCACTGGAAAATGCGGGGTAGAGCAGCAGCGGTTTTGTGGTTTTAGGTTGCCTGTCAAGGCGACAATATCCTTTCCTATCGAAAATGTTTTTTATGACTTGATGAATGCCAATTTGGCGGGAGAAAAAAGAGAGAGGATGCAACATGGTGATGGCACGCAAGAATAATTACACAAAAGGTACTCTGATTGTTAGAATTTCGGTTTCAGACCATTACGGTTGTGTATTTGATGATGGCCGTAGAACATACTAAACGACTCCGTCCTTAGAGCAGTAACCGATTGAGGACACAAGGTCATCACTGGAAAATGCGGGGTAGAGCAGCAGCGGTTTTGTGGTTTTGTGGTTTTAGGTTGCCTGTGAAGGCGACTAAAATGGTTGGAGATGATGTAACGCCCCCAGATCCCGGGTCTGGTAGCGCTAAATGAGTCATAAATGTCCGGTAAACTGCTTAGACCGTCGTCCTTGCTTGATCTAAAAAGGTTAACTCGAATTGACAGAATCTTTATGTCTCATATTTATATGGGGTGATCATTCTACTATCTTTCCATTGTGGGAAATTACAGATTTGGCTTTATTAGCAGACCTCAAGCGATGAGCTATATATATACATAATAGGGTGTATTTATTAATCCACCAATCAATAACACCTATCCTTACAAAACGTTTATGTACTATAAGGTGTGTGTTTATTGTGGGCTTTTGTAACGGATGTGAGTAAAAGAAAAATAATGTATTCTGAAGTTGTAGCCAAACGAGAATTACAAGATAGTCATAGTTATTATCTTTAATTAAAATAAGTAATGCACAATTATATTCTTATACTATATCTAGTCTAAGGAAAAATATTTTGTAAATCTTATTGTCTATTGTGAAATTTCATAAAGTCAAGATATATAGAAAATATTTACTATGAAAATAATTAAAAGATAGTTACGAGAACATTAAAGCTAAGTGAAGAGGAAGCTATCGTGTTAAAAAACTATGGGACGTTCCTACCCCCCACTTAATCGAAACATTGTCCTCAATGAGAATATGAAAATATAAAATGAAGAGGAACTTAGCTTCGGTTAAGCGCGGAGCACTGTACGAGAATGAACTCCAAAATTGCAATGGGCATAAGAAGTTCTTGAAAAGATCTGCGCTAAATATCTCAAACAATCCAAGAAAAACTTGGGTGACAATAACCATATAATAAAATTGCGGCAGTAAAACGAGAAATTAAATTACTCCAAACAATTTAAGCCGACAAAATCATCATATTATTAAAAAAAAGTCTGCTACGTTACAAGATAGGAAAAACAAAATAAGAATAAATACTAGAAATGGAAAATGACAACAAGGAAAAAGAAAATAAACTAATCCTCATCGAAATATTCCTCCCAGTCATCTCTTGGCTCGAAATCGGGAGGTGGTCTAGAAGTTGAGGCAGCAGTAGTGGAAGAAGATGCTTCGTGACGTGGGGCAGTCCTAGGTGGTGGGGTCGAAGGAGGAATGCCTAAAAATTCCATCATACCGTCCATTTTGCAATGCAAATTCGCAATCTCTCTTGCATTCTCCTCAATCAAAGCCCTCTGAGATCGAGGCCCTCCGTGGATCGGAATGCACTCTCTCTCAGCTCTTTGACCCACACGTCTGGGTGTTCTTAAAACCGACTGCGAACTGATCTTCGGTTGAGGCTCTTCCCAATCGACACTGATCAGAACTGGAACCTCATTCTCCACAGCGAACATATCTATCATTGGGCCATAAGGTAGGTGCTCTCGCTCGGACTCATCGGCAATCTCCAGGATGCGCTTATTCATCAGGAGGCCGATGTTAACTGGAGATTCCTGCTACATATAGAACATCAATTATGCCCGCCTCGGTGTAACAGATGTTGTATGCTTGGTCGGCAGAAGGCGGGAACAGACAAACCTATTCAGCAATCTTCCTATCCCAAGATAGGTCATTCTCTAGGAAGATGGTGGGGACTCACATTGGATTGTGCTTCCATTCCACCCCATAGTACTCATCTATCATCTATAGCCTTTCAAAATCATTAACATTGGAGGAGGATGTATACTCAACCAGACCCCTTGGTGGGTTACGTACCCTATAGTACTCGTTGATCCGCTCGATGGTGAAATCAACTTTCACCCCTCGGACCATAGCAAATATAGCTCCTGGGTTATGCACCAAATACGCATAGAACTCTCACACCACCGTAGCATTGAATCGGCTTGGTGCCTCCACCATGTCTAGAATATCATAAAACTTAAGGGCTCTCGGAAAGATAGAGCCACTATCCTCCAAGTCGACGCCTCACTCACGGGCAATAGGTCATCCATTCCAATGACCTAGAATGACTCGTAGATCTCCAAAGAATCGAACTGCTCAACCTCGTCTATCAACGGGTTGGAATCTCCATGTACAACTTGGTGACCACTCGGGCGACGAAAATTCTTGCTGCATTTTGGACCCAACAGTGCTGATAACAGTGATTGGTGACACACTGATCATGAAACAAAAATGAACCCTCGATTAGCCGGCCTTTAGTTCCGATTTACCGTGCCTAAATTTTCCCAATTTTTCTAGGACAGTGTTGCTGATGATGGAAGAAGATGAACTGCAGCAACAACGACGTTACATCAGCACCACATAGCAATAGAGGGTGGAAAAAGGGTTTTTTGGGTGTGGAGATGGAAGGAAAATGGTTGGTAGTGGTGGTGGTAATGGTGGTGATGGTGGTGATGGTTGGCCGAGATTTATGAAGAATAAAAAATAAGAGGAGAAATTGGTGATGAAGAAGAAGAAGATTGTTGAGGATGAAAAATAATGATGGTGAATGGGTGTTTATATAAGAGAAAAAGATATGAGATGGAAGGATTTAGTGGGATAGTGGGTAGAGGAGTAATGGTGGTGAAGGGATTGAGGGGTTGATTGATGGGATTGAGGTGGAGTAATGGTGGAGTGTGGGAAAGGAGGAAATGATGGAAAAGAGGGAAAAATGGGTGTTTTTACTGAATGGGGGGTGACCGATGCAACGCGTGTCCATCACGTGTCATCAAAGGGTCTGATGTTAAATCTGACAGACAAAAACCGATAAAACCTAGCTCGATAAACCGGGGGATATGCCCGATTAATCGGGGCCAACTTTTCTCCAGGTTCTAATCTCCTGTTCTGCACACCTTACATTAACTTACTACTCAATCCTGACCTCAAATCACTAGTTCTTACTCCTTCTTTTGTTATTTCCCACTCGATCCTAACCTACTTCACTAGAATCCACAACGAGTAAAAAAACCTTCCCAACATCCATCGGTTTCAAGCCTAAGGTGCCGTATGATGAAAAAATGCTTGTCATTTCATCAGGCTACTTTTATTGACTCATTTCCTATATAAGGGTTCAAGAGTAGTTCTGAGTTTAGAGTCGCCAGCACGACTTTCTTCAGTTATATTATTCAATCAGGCGTCGGGGATTTAACTTACCAAACTTGCATTCTCGAGGTTTCAACCGTCATGCATTTCCTTTCTTGTTTGCTATTATCCTCTAGAGTGCTCTTTATCAGTTTTTCGTAGAAACTCTTTGAGCTCTCTTACTTGCACGTCTTGCTTTCTTTGCTCGTGCACTAGGTCTTCCCCTACTTCGAGACATAACCTTTATGTCCAAGGACTCCACATACTCTCTTTTCGGCTCTACCTTTTCACTACGCAATATGGACATACTGACTTTCGCAAGTGTCTTGTTGTGGTCCTTCTCTTTGTGTTCTCTAAGTAGTAATCTAATAAACTCTTGCTCACAGGTTTATACAAGAACCTCTCGATGCCTAGACCTCTCATTCTTTATCTCCACAATTTTAACGTCTCAAGAACCATAGGTCATCATGCAGCGTTCAGGCCTATTGTCTAGGGGATCTAGGATCTTAACAGTTACTGCATATTTGTTCAACCTTAGAGTGATTTCCCCGTTATCATAATCCATGATCGCACGGCTAGTCACTAAGAAAGTCCTTCCTAATAGAACTGAGGCACTAGGATCTTCTGGTACGTCTAAGACTATGAAATCTATTGGGAACGTGAATCTTGTCTTAATTGTGCAATTCTTAGCGGACCGGCAGGCATATCTCTGGTACAATCGACAAAGGTCATGGACCGAGTTTGGTCCATGGTTACCTGAATCTTAATTTTCTGACAGAGGGAGAAAGAAAGAATATTGCAACTCGAACCGAAGTCATAGAGCCCTAATCCTACAGATACACCATTGATTAAGATCAGGAGTCGAAAAGTCCCGGGGTCTCCTAGCTTCACTACGGTGTCCGAGTCCAGGTAATCCTCAGGCTCAGATAACATAGTGTCGAGATCCTCTTCAGGATCATCGGAATCGTAATCAGAAGATATACCAATCAACTCAATAGGAAACTCACCTGGTCGATACATTTCATAATCTTTTGAACTCTCTTCGGCTTCCTTAAGTGCTTCTTTTTCCTCCTCCATACGTTTCTTATCTTCTTCATACTGCTCTCTGACTTTTGATCTTGGGTACATGGAGATTGGTTTGGTATTCAGTATTTCATGAGGCACTGTGCTTGACTTTGTCAACTCCTGCTAATGAATAACCGAAGTGTCCCGAGATTCCTGCGAAATAGACAAAAGAAAAACAAAGAAACGGTTAGCAACTCCCGCCTCAGTTGGGATTAGACCCAACTGTAGCGGACCTACTAACTAAAACTGACAGGGATATACACAGAATCACAGAGGCTGTTAGAACTTGATTTTATTAACCTCGGTTAATCGGAGGCAACCCACGATAAACCGGGCCTAGAACTTCTCTAATTCTAGCAGTAAAACGATGCAGGTTTAATTCAGGATGACTCAAAACTCAAAAGAAAAATTAAACAAAAACAACAACTTCTTAATTAAAGTTAAAAACTTTTATTCTTAAAATTTGGCCATTGTCCCCGGCAACGGTGCCAAAAGCTTGATCACGCGTGTAAGTCGCTTAATGCTAGCAAGAGTACTAGATCAATCGTGGTATAGCAAGGGCGAATCAAGGCCGATCCCACAGAGACAATGCAACTCAAGTATAAACGATTCTAACCTAATTAAGAAAACAAATATGGTTGTTGACCAACAATAACAGAGAAACAAACATTGTATTCCTCTCCACCCCACCTATCTACTAATTTGGTATAGTTAATCCTTATGTTTACTTCCCCACATAATTTCCTTAAATTAATTAAACGTTTTAATTCAGTTTAGCTACTGGTGCATCTCCTACTCCTATCTATTTCCATTTTCAAGGACATCAGACAATCTATACGCAACTAATCCCCTTCGTTGGTTGTATTAGCCCATAAACAGTAAGAACTATAGATGCCGGCACAAGACCGAAAACCTCCCTAAGCAGCTATCGACAATGACTAGCACGTTCCTAGGGATCCATGAAGACTATGTCCAAACTAACACTTCACCTTCCATGTCCTTCGTGTAAATTTATGATATACGAATATTAGATTGGCCAGACCTAAGTAATCGTTTTAATTAATGATGTCGATCAACGTAGCTGACGCTGAATCTCCAGATTAGGGTTTCTAAATATTTCCACGGTAAACTGGCATAGACGGCCGTTTTACCGGGGGCGGTGGTTCCTATTTTGGAATCTACATTGCTTCGTTCTGATTAATTCAAGTAAATTATGGAGTTGTTAAACATGCAAATTAACTATAACACGTAAAAACAAGTAGATCTACTATAATAAAGACATAAAAGAACGTTCAATGCTTCATACCTTCGGTTATGGAGATCTAGCTTGATCTACTCAAGCTAGATGACACGGAGGGGAGGAAACCACAAAATAAATCGCCAAAAGCTTAAAGGAACTTTATTTAATCAAATTGTGTAAAATCTATCAAAGTATATGAAAACTAATGGAGACACATGTTGTAGTTTGAGTTATGTGGCCTTATATAGATACATTAGCTGACTTATGACTCAATAAAATCCTAACCGACCTAGTAGACGCGGCAGACTTCACTTTCATGTCCTCTAGCCCTCCATTAACCGGACCTAGACCATGGTTAATCGGGCTTATTTTTCTTCTTTTTTTAGTAGATCTCTTCCTGGACTTCCTCCACTTGGCCCAATGCTATTCCTTCGGTCCCGATCCTTCCTTAACTGCTCCGGATTTCAATACACTCTAAAAAGTGTATTAAACAAGACAAAACAGTACCGGATCCTCGGGATAATAACCCAAATGCAGAATTATAGACTTAGGAACATGCACATGGTGTTTAACATATATTCTCCACAATAAATTGGCCTATCTCCGTTCTCTAGAACCGAATTCGGGGTGAATAATGATTAAATTAACGTTGCATTTAGAGCGTTATCAATCAACTAGTAAGGAAGTACACTCAACTGATCAACAAGCATCAGATGACCACTCATCTGGTATTGACAGACCGGCTGAGAAACCTCCCTACCGTTAAGACCACCACCGCACCACTTGATGCACCAAGCTTACAAACCCCCAAAAAGGTTTGGATCCAGATCTGGTCTTGGCTACAACAGTCAAGATGAGAAAGGAAACAATGGACAACACAAATCTGAACCTGGACCAACATTGGACCCAAATTCAGAAAAGGACATACCATGCATGGTTTCCACCACTCATCCTGCACCAATAAAGCCAAATACCAGTGCAGTAAAACAGCATAATAAATCATCTTACCAGCCTAGTAAAGGTAAAAGCTTACTAAAAGGTAAGGTGAGACTTTACCCTTCAGAGGATGATTGGAATGTTGCACCCTCAAAATACAAGAAGAAAACATTTCATGCCATGCAAGATGTGTTTAGGAAAAGACAACCCATGCATATTCCTGGATACAATAAGCAATATGAAAATAAGTTTCCTCCTGCATATTGGAGAATGAAGAAGGATGCAAATGCACCTAAAGGAAGAGATTTGTATCAGAATAATTCTATCAAAAAGTATTTTGCATTGCCCTATACTTACGAGGTTGATGACTTCATGTGAGGAAATCTACGCGGGAACGCAGCGGAATTCAAAATTTTGATTTCCTTTTACCCAGATTGACCTCATTTAAGCAACAAGCATTAAAGAAGTAAATAGAAGAATACCTTGGTTGATCCAATTGGATCGAAGCTTTGTCTACGGTTGTAGTTTCTACACAAAGCCGCCCAAGCGTTCGGCCTCTACCGGTGATCCACATGAACACCTCGCCGGAATCCCATCATGGATTGCTACCAAAAAAACTCGGCTGCTAGACCGACTTTTTCTCTCTCTTCTCTCTCTTGGAAGCTCTCTATTTTTCACAAGAGCTATTAGCTCTTGGAATTGTGATGTACAAAAGAGCAAGCCAAACCTCCGTTAAATAGGGTGACCTGCGCCCCTACTATTCCCAATCTGATTGGGATAAGCTTCCTAGTAGATTGAGGAGAAAGAAAATATTTTCCTAATAAAATAAGGAAAATCCATTGACTGATTTATCTCATTAACATTCAATATCTTATATTAAATATATTTCCAAGATATTGTCAATATCTTATTGTTGGTCCCTTTGAAAGGCTAACACAAGTTTAGAAGGGGGGTGAATAAACTTGTCACAAAAAACTTTCCTAAAACTAAAAGTACCCCAGGGACTGAGTTTTTGCCAAATTCAAACTGATGCTCAGCTCAGTTTTGTTCCTGTCCTTTAAACTTATAAGGAGTTAGTTAATTCAGTTTTGTTAATGCAATAACTGGATTATCTTGCAGCAGATAAGATTAAGCCTTTTGTGCAATAGATGTGTTAGTAAAGATCTAAACCTCCTATGTATCAGTTTTGTGATGACTCAGTATCTAGTGTTTGCTGAGTGAAGTCATGAGATGATTATGCAATAAGTAAAACAATCATATCACAAACATAAATGCATAAAGTAAATCAACACAGAGTTTGTTTATGGATGTTCCGGGTGGTGTAATCTCGTACGTCTCCCCTTCTCATGTGGTGTAGGAGGTATCACTAGAATCTTGAGATAACTGTTACAAAATCCTAGCCTAATGACAGTCCTTCACGACACCCTAGTTTCACTGTCTACACATAATGAAGAAAGGTAAGAGTGCTCCCTTCACTCTGCACACTGATCTTTTGGAGGTGGAATGGCTCATTCACCAGCTCACCACTAACACAAACACAGTCCGCAAACTGCACTAACAGCTGTGGCAACCAAGTTGCAACCGTATGAGGAAAGGTGGAGTTGCTCTCCTCAAACTATGCACAACCAACCTTTTTTCACAAAGGTTAGGTTTAGAATTAATCAAGAGATTAATTCAGTGAGCTGTTTGCTTCTTCTGGATATGACTTTGCAGCTCCAAGATGCCTCTTTCCCTTTTAATGGGTTACTGGATCTTTCTTTTTAATCTTCAAGGAAATTTTGTTGGCTTCCCATTTTCTAGATAAGAAAACTGATTTTCTGGATCTAGATCTTTAGATATATGCTATTAAAACCTTTTTCAGATCCACCTCTCTCTAGTGTTTTCCTTTGTGTATGTATAGGGGTGATGTAACGGTCACTAGCTCTCGTAGCCGTTACATTTGTTGTTTAGCCAACGTTCATCTGTATGACATTTTGTCGTATTGTCAATTCAAATTTAACTGAATGGTGTACTCTGACTCAGTCAATTAAAGTCGGATGTCAAATATATGAGGTACTCAGTTTTGAAGAAGAGTAGAAAACTGAGTTAAGGCCATTTGGTTTGAAGAAAGACTGGACTGTAACAAGTTTGTTCTCAAGCAATTGATCAAACAAATTTCAGATGAAAAAGTGAAAGCTCAAGGAAGAAAGGTTGTTGGAGAAAAATTCTTATTGAAAAAGGGATTCACTTATCTATTTCAAAGAATACTAGACTATTTCTCCATCTCAAAATCCACAGAAACAGAAGTGAAACAGAAATCAGCGTTCAGAGAGCAAAGAAAAGGAAAATTGTTGAAGAAGAAAGGAGAGAAACTTCAGACTCTAGCTCAAGAGAAATTGTAAGTTTGGATGACAGAACCTTGAGGAGACAAAGAAGGATGTGGAACAAACATCTATCAAAGAAAACTGAAACTGAACATACTATTCTAATTGAAAATGATACTGAAGA
Source organism: Gentiana straminea (assembly GCA_036785695.1). Taxonomy (NCBI): domain Eukaryota; kingdom Viridiplantae; phylum Streptophyta; class Magnoliopsida; order Gentianales; family Gentianaceae; genus Gentiana; species Gentiana straminea. The sequence goes on along the minus strand of JAVUPR010000224.1, from coordinate 1,555,403 downwards.
AAGTGAACAAGATGATACTGAAGAAAGTGATCTTCCGACTGAAATGCATGAAGAATTTACTGAAGAGCAAAGATAAGCCTTGGAAGATGCTGAATTTTGCGCGAATGAGTATGAGAGAGAATTATCAAGTCATGACTTTCATTTTCATTATCATGAAGCCAGCTCCTCATCTCAAGTTCATGAAGCGTCTACAAGCAAATCTGCAACTGAAGGATCTCAGCGCCAATTAACTGAAATTGAAGAAAGATTGGAAGGATTAAAAGAGATCATCAAAAGCCTGATGCAGACTCTACAGCAGAAACTTTACAATTTACATGAATTAATTGGAAAAGCACATTACTCTTGTCTAAACAAATACTCCAACATCATCACCTTGTGCAAGTTATTTGAAGAAAGCTTCTGCATATCTTCAAACAAGGGGGAAGATAAAACTAAAGATGATGAAGCTGAAGGTGATGATGATGCTGACAAAGCTAAAGAGGTCTATGCCAGACTGTTGGTTGAAGAACAAGACAGACAAGTAGATGATGATCTACTTGCAATTCAACAAAATGGAGAAGCAGTTGATAATCTGATTGAAGAGCTAATTGCAGAAGAAACCTTTGAAGAAACAATAACTGAGGAAGATGAAGAAGCCTCAGTTAAAGCTGTGTTGAACATCAAAAAGAAGCTTGTAATATGTGCCAGATTGAAGGAAAATTTAAAGGCAGATGGAGGCAAAGAGACAAAAACCAAAGAGAAGATATCCTGAAGCCAAAAGAAAAGAAGATTGATCTTATATCAAAAGAAGAAGTGAAGGTAATGGAGGAGGAGATTAAGGAAATTTTGGTAAAGCTCAAAAACCATGAAAACGAAGAAGCAAATCGGCTGATCAATGAGTATCTGGATATCAAACCCAGAGATAATGAATCAACAGAAGAAGGAAAAGCAATGAGGCATCTAGAAACAAAAAGAAGCATTTTTCTTGGTGAAAAGATGATGATTTTGGAAAAAGGAAAATTGTAATGAATCCAGTTATTCAGTTTGCTATGTAATGAACTCAGTTGTTTTTAGTTTGTTATTTTAATTTGTTGTGATTTCTTGCATTATTCTTCTATTATTGCTTTTAGGGAGGGTTATGATACATCATAAAAAAGGCAGAAATTGTTGGAAATAATATCTGTGTTTTGATGATGATTCGTCACGTAATTAGTAAGATCACTTACAACCCATGATTGTGAAGTCATAACTAACTGTTATAGTGAAAAATGAAATAAGAAGCAAGAAATGGTCTAGAGAAAATGTATAAGTTATATCTAGAGTTTGAACCTTGTATAGGTTGTTTCAGACAAGCATTGTAATATATAGGAACTAGGCGAACAGCCGAGTCACAACAAGCAAACTGAGTATACACTTGTAAAACTAAGGATCAGACTCAATTATGAGAAAACTGAAGAAGATGAGTTCGCTGAGAGACACAGACTCAGTTGGCTTATCTAGAAGACTGAAGAACTGAGGGACACAGACTCAGTTATCGAAGACTGAAGAACTGAGGTGGCAAACTCAGTTAGAAGTTGATTAAGTCGTGACTATAAGTCAGGCAAGTCTGTGGTTACCTTTTTACTGAAATATAGATCAGGTAAAACTAAATAATCTTAAGGACAAAGATTATCAGTTACCAGAAAAAGAAAAAAAAGCGAATGGTGTACTCGACTCGGTCAATTAAAGTCAGATGTCAAATATATGAGGTACTCAGTTTTGAAGAAGAGTAGAAAACTGAGTTAAGGCCTTGTTAAAATTGAATTGCCAATACGACAAAAGGTCGTACAGATGAACGTTGGCTAAACAACAAATGTAACGGCTACAAGAGCTAGTGACCATTACATCAACCCTATAAATACACAAAGGAAAACACTAAAGAGAGGTGGATCTGAAAAAGGTTTTCATAGCATATATCTAAAGATCTAGATTCAGAAAATCAGATTTCTTATCTAGAAAATGGGAAGCCAACAGAATTTCCTTGAAGATTAAAAAGAAATATCCAGTAACCCATTAAAAGGGAAAGAGGCATCTTGGAGCTACAAAGTCATATCCAGAAGAAGAAAACAACTCACTGAATTAATATCTTGATTAATTATAAACCTAACCTTTGTGAAAAAAAGGTTGGTTGTGCATAGTTTTAGGAGAGCAACTCCACCTTTCCTCATACGGTTGCAAATTGGTTGCCACAGCTGTTGGTGCAGTTTGCGGACTGTGTATGTGTTAGTGGTGAGCTGGTGAAGGAGCCATTCCACCTCCGAAAGATCAGTGTGCGAGTGAAGGGAGCAATCTTACCTTTCTTCATTATGTGTAGACAGTGAAACTAGGGTGTCGTGAAGGACTGTCATTAGGCTAGGATTTTGTAACAGTTATCTCAAGATTCTAGTGATACCTCATACACCTAAGGAGAAGGGGAGATGTACGGGATTACACCTCCCGGAACTTCCATAAACAAACTCTGTGTTGATTTACTTTATGCATTTATAGGGGTGATGTAACGGTCACTAGCTCTTGTAGCAGTTACATTTGTTGTTTAGCCAACGTTCATCTCTACGACCTTTTGTCGTATTGTCAATTCAAATTTAACAAGGCCTTAACTCAGTTTTCTACTCTTCTTCAAAATTGAGTACCTCATATATTTGACATCCGACTTTAATTGACTGAGTCAGAGTACACCATTCAGTTTCTTCTTTTTCTGGTAACTAATAATCTTTGTCCTTAAGATTATTCGCTTTTACATGATCTATAGTTCGGTTTCAGTCACCACGTACTTGCTCGAATCCGACTTATAGTCCCGACTTAATCGATTCTAACCGAGTTTGCCACCTCGCCTTCTTCGCCTTCGATAACTGAGTTTGTGTCCCTCAGTTCTTCGGTCTTCTAGATAAGCCAACTGAGTCTGTGTCCCTCGGCGAACTCATCTTCTTCAATTTTCTCATAATTGAGTCTGATCCCTCAGTTTTCCAAGTGTATACTCAGTTTGCTTGCTGTGACTCAGCTGTTCGCCTAGTTCCTATCTATTACAATGCTTGTCTGAAACAACCTATACAAGGTTCAGACTCTAGATAGAACTTATACATTTTCTCTAGACCATTTCTTGCTTCTTCTTTCATTTTGCACTATAACATTTAGTTATGACTTCATCATCATGGGTTGTGAGTGATCTTACTAATTACGTGACGAATCATCATCAAAACACATATATTATTTCCAACACTTTATTGACTATATTTATCTTATTACCATAAATCTATTTTTCCAAAATCAATTAATATCCAATATTAATATTATGGTAATCTTATTAATTAAATTGCACAATTCAAATGTATCCTATACACTTGAAAAAGGCGTCCCTCTCTCCCCACTAATTTGGGATTTGAGATTTTTTTTAATTAATACAATATTAAGATTAATTAATTCAAAAAATACATGTATATCATATATATATATATATATATATATATATATATATATATATATATATATATATATATATATATATATATATATATATATATATATATATATATATATATATATATATATATTCAAAATTATGTGTATATACACATTTAATTAATCAACAAAATTAATATCTTGTATTATATTTATTCATAATAAATAAATACCATAATATTAATTTACTACTATAACCTTTATAGTACGAGATAAATTCTTTCCTTATTTGGTTATCGCTATAACCGCATTTTAATCCGGCTAGATATTCATATGTGTGTGACCCGATAGGCTTCCAAATATGTTGGCCGTAGACACAAAGTGCAAATTACGAAAATGCCCTTCATGCCTAACGATCACGGTATAGCGTCTAACAACACACCATGACCCCCAATCATCGGAAGAGTCAAATGCAATGACTACTACCTTTCATGTGAAATAGATACCGTGTAAATAGAATCCTATCGCTGTATTATTATCCATATGGTCGTTTGTCGAGGTCAAACATCAATGACCGTATCTTATAATCTGGATATCATGCTCTCTCAAAGTAACTCATTTACTCCCACTTTGCAAAGATCACGAGAGTAAGACACTCATTATAAGAAGGTCCTTTCGGATATTCACCCCTACTGATAGGGTATGCGATTTCCGGACGACCATACATGTGTACTCTGCATGCTTCAGTATCACACCCAATCACTACCGCATGATCGCCCCATGGATAGGGGAAACCTCAATAGTGTCAAAGCATGGCAATCCACACCATGATTTCATGTAGACTCCGGTCCTAAGGATAATTACACAACCGCCACATAGTATGACACTTAACAGTGTAACTGGGTCAGTCTAACGTACGCATTCTCTAATACACGTCCACGTACAGTCCAAGTGTCTCTACACTTCGATAGACGAGATCTATCCCTGCCCTTAAAGATAGAAGACATCTAATACGTGCTAGTCTGTTGGTACTATCAATGCCCTGTTTACTAGTACATCAGCCTTGAGACATTTAAGTATCAAACTTATTAAAGTGATTAGAGATCTAATCAACCATAATCGCCTATCATGGTTTCTCTATCACAGTTTAATGCTAATGATGCTATCATATAACAATTCATAATTGGTTGCTTAAAAGAACAAGTATATGACAACAGAGAAGCCATATAATATATGTATAAACATAAAGAAATAGTAAAAATGATCCGACCCGGTCGGATCCAGTCCAACCCAATTGGGTTTTGGACACTATTTCAAGAATCTCCCACTTGGCCTAAAACCAACCACTCGTACACATAAGACCAAGTTGAAACACAAGAATCTCATGCAATACTCACAACCAACCCCAGCCTTGAACGGATCATTATCCGTGGGGACTCAGACTATCTTCACACTATGCTTCAAATGACCAAGTCAAAGGAACCGCCTCAACACACACACGGATCTCTGACAAGACCCTGGTCCTTGCTTTAAGCAATGAATCCACTTACTATATTAGCTATATGGAAAAGGTGGAAGAACCGTACAAGGTTCAGGAATGAACCATCTAGATCCATGTACTGCTCCCGATGCGCCTCTAAGGCACTACTTTGTTTTGGCTAAGTTGTTGAAATTACAGTGACGCATAGGCAAGAACATTTCCAGCTCACTGTATCACATAATCAAAGTGACTACGAACCCAGACTATAGCTCCCATTCTCCTTCATAAGACTCAGGATACATGTTTGTATATCTACGTTTATTTGCTTCCAAGTTTCGATAACATAGGAAACCATCCTTAACTTGTTTAAGGATATCCTCGACCTTCACCAGACTTAATTTCATACTTGATCATGATGGTCCATGGACCATGAACATCTGACATTACTTTTATGATGGTTCCTATCGCGTAGGAAAGGAAACCTTCAATAAGCATCATATTTCCCTTATCTTTAGGTCTAACGTCCTAACATAGATAGATCTTGAGAACACCGGCTAGCAGTATCCCCTCTCGCGACCTATGCTAAACTCTTTTAGCATCACATCTATATAGGTAAACTATAATCTAACAGCAGTTAAATCTATCACTATAGAGTCTCATTTCTAAAAATAAGAACTGCTAATCCAAGTGTTTTCGTAAAGACCTTGAACTACCAAACATTGATTGACTGTGACATGTGGTGATAATTCCTAGAGAGAGATATCCAATACCTTACTCAAAAATTGTAACACACTCCCACTATCCATATTGCATATTGGGAATATCCCTTCTTTTGATTAAATCAAACTCTTTGATTATCAAAAAAAGAAATTGTCTAGAGAAACTTGTTCGAGTCCATAAATGGATCTCGTGGCCTCTCATATCATGTTATCGTCTCTGAACATCGGGTTGTTTGCCCAACGTCTTCAACACTATCATATAGCCATGATACGAAGTTATAACAAGCATAGTCTGAATTGAACTGGTCTCATCTGGCTGCGTAAAGATAATTACAAGGTTAACTCCCCTTACCCTACAGCCGTCACTATTGCCTTATGGTAATCATATTACTATACATATTGCCTTTTAGGGACATTCCCTCCAAATAAGACATACTAGGTTCACAACCTGGTCGTCACTGATGGAATCTAATTAAGATATTATGGCTCCTAGACCATATCTCTCAATCTTGCCTTTTCAAACATTATTTCATAAATCGTGAGATGTTCATTCTTCAAGATGAACATACCAGCAACCCTTTCAGGTTTGAGGTTATCCACAAACTTATAGAACTTTTGTGTTCATTGATCAGTGTTCTACACCTCATCACTATGTGGCGTCTGCTCACGTTCCAATGGTTGAGTATATCTTTGTGTTTCTCAAACTCATTTGAGATCTAATTCACTCCAACTGTTTCTTTTGGAAGAAACGCTTCCATTAGAAGACAACGTGTTTGGAGACAAACGCCTTTTGCTCCACGGACAAGTAAACATTATCTAGCATACTTTCTAAGATATTCCACAAAGTTGCATATGTCGTACTAGGCTCCAAGCCTTTCTGACTTTGCCTATGAAAGCTTCAAATCATCGGTTAAAAAAGATTTGACATTACCCCTTTCATATCTAATATGAAATTTATTCAACCTTTATTCTTGGGAACTCGGTTAAGTATAAGGGCACTATCCCAAAACGGGTAAGGGATACTTCAGATGGCTTGCGTCACACCTTTATCATATAAAGTGTTGTTTCCATTTTAGGAACACAATCTAATGGCATATCCCAAAAATGGTATCCTTCAAGGGAGAATCTGATTCCCTTTCAGACGACTTCTGAAACACCCTTCAGGTATTAATTATTTCAATCCAATTGAAGATTAATTCCTACGTAGCTCATCAATCTCATATTCATACTAGCTCGAACTTTTCAGGCTTTCCGAATTGTTGTACTTCAATAAGTACATTCAACTATTTCTAAAAATAGTCATAGAGATTAATAATAATTATTTGTGGCATTAATTGTTATAAGACAACAAACATCGGTATGTTTAGGCTTTAGACAATTTTTCTAGAATTTATAACCTTTTCATAAAAGGGTATTTTACTCATCTTTAGTTAAGATATTCATTACCCACATGATTCATATCACATGGTCCAAACATCATCTGAATGACATTTGATTACGCGTTTCTCTTCCAGAGTGTCGACATCTAGAACAACCACAAATTATCAAGGATAACAACCATACAAATATTTAGTTGAGATTTTTCACCTATATCAACTATATAGTGATATCAATCTAGTATGTTAGATTCAGTGACCTTTCAACATTATCGGAATAGCATTTATTCTTTAAAATTGAATATGTCTACTAAATCCTAACAAACAATTGAGCTTGTGTTCTTCATAAGAACCGGAATACAATAACGTTCATTTAGTTCCTTTATCAGATTACAAGATTTATAATACAATACCGAAAATATCGCAACTTTTCTTCACTTTCATTTCTAAGTAAATTATGTATTTAATCATTCTAATTTAATCATACTCGTAAAATAGCATATATCTAAGAGTTGACTTTGAACTTGGATAGATTTATCTCAACATACTTGCCTAGAATAGAAACTTCAATAAATTCTCTATTTAAGCACATGCCCTAACTTTCCTTTTTAATCCTTTAGGCACTTGTGAATATTTCTTATTTTAGTCTTCATAAGACTTAAGAAAGATCATAAGAGCTATGTCTTTAATTTCCTTTCAAAACGAAAATCTAAAATTTATTAAATAGTTTATTTAACCTTTTGAATCGTATTCAAAACATGAACTATTTAATTAACCTTCAAGCAATGATTAAAGAAATAAGTCGATACTTAAATCTTACAATTTTGAAAACAACTTTCCAAAATTCGATGTGGTTATTCTTTATCCAACATTTGAATTAATTGTCATCGTATGATAGAATGATCATCTTGGATCGTATCTAATATTTGATTAATTCATTGAAACTTATTTCAAATGATTTAATCATATCATGAGCTTCCGCTTTCATTAATAATTAAAGCCTTGGAGTACTTCATCAAATATGTAGTCTCCTTTTCTCTAACTACTATAACGGGATTGCTCGTGTCATTGCTTATTTTAAATGGATTAAATCACTTAACCATACTTGAGAACTTTTCTCAAAAGGTAACAGTCATAATTTGGTTTTACTAATTGAGTATTAAAAACATAAATATAAAAGTTTGCTAAAAACTACAACATTAAATAAAGATAAAAGAGTGTTGTTGTTTATACACGCAAAATCAAAAATGGTCTTTTGATTTATGATTTTACTCCCACTAGCCAACTACTCCCAATTGACTTTCAAGAATCTTTCAAAAATTATTTAGTGGCCAAGTTCCCATCTGGTTACCCCGATTCCCGACGATGGCCTATCAACCGGAATAATTCGAAGGGTAGGTAACACTTTACCAATCACATCTCTATGCGACTCTCGGTGGTTGACTAGTCAACTCTTCGACATTCACATCTTATGTGATAGTCAACCCCTTGTCTCTATAATTAGACGGTCCTGACGAGGGCCAATCACCGCAAGATTCTTAATCGATTCATAACCCAAATATTCTTGAGATCTCATAACGATCATATCTCAATAATGACGATATACCCGAGGTAGGTTAACTCCCGACGAGGGCCGATCAGTTGGATCCGAACAAGGTCTCTTCACCGTCATTATAATATTAAGAGATAAATGTAACTAAATTTTGGATGTGGGAGTAATTTTTAAATTAATTCACTTAATTAATTTCAAATTAATTCTCATAATTAATTTAGTTATGGTCTCATTATGTATATCTCTCTCTATAGACATACATCTTACACATTCATCTAGATCATGCTTAGTTATGCATCTATCGTATCATATAAAATAAATACAAGCACAAAATAAATAAATGCGTAAAGTAACCGGTATGATCATGGACTTTTCCTAGGTGCAGTTTTGAATACAAACTGACGAAACCACGGGTCATAATCTAAAGGTAGCTGCAACCGCCAATAGGATCTTTATTGTTGTACGCCAATGGGTTCTTTATCTCTCTTTTGTCTTCATCTTCTTGCTCCATTCTTATTACATAATAATCTATCTAATAAATAATTACACCCGCCGCACACGGGGGGAGTTAAAGGGAATGAGATAAATGCAAAAAGTAAACTAGGTAACGTTCTTCGGCCTAGGACAATTTGAAAAACCAACATAAAGAAAACATTCACATATATCATATCGGTCGAGTCCATGATCAATCGGGGTCCATATAATCATATTATACCTATTATATCTAATCCATACAATAATATCCTATGAAAAAGATGAAATTAAAAACTAACAACATGTGCGTCTTAATTAATCGATTAACGTTTAATCTATTAAATAATTTTATCTTATCAATTAACTAATTAACATTTAATTAATTAATTGATTTTAATCGAAATAAAATTAACGGTTAATTTTAAACGATTTCAATTTTAATTTTAATTATTTAGAACTATTCCAAAAATAAATCAAAATTAAATTAGGACTCTTTTGTTTCTTTCCTTTTGATTCCTAATCAAAAGGTGATGCCTTTGGTTTCCTAAACCAAAAGTCATCTCTATTTGGCCATTTCCAAAATCAAAATTTTGAAAAGGTCCTAGGCCTGGGTCTTTTCCAAATCAAATATTTTGAAAAGGGCCAAAGCCTATTCCAAACAAAATTTGGAAAGGCCAATATTTTGGTTGATATGCCTGGCACTTTCCAAAATCAAAATTTTGAAAGTGGCCTAGGCCTAGGTTTTTCCAAATTAAATATTTGGAAAGGGCCTAGGCTTATTCCAAACAAAGTTTGGAAATACCGTTATTATTTTAATGCCATGTGGTATTCCAATGGTCCAAACTATTTGAACCATTAGTTATCCAATGACACAACTAAACAAAAGAGATATTAATCAATTACTACTATGAACTATATTGAATCATAAAATACACAACAAAACATCAGGATTGCACCAAAATACCGACAGCCGACGCCGAAAGCAAAAGCCGCCAGTGCCGCCGCCGATTTTCCGGTGGGGTGCCACCGCCGATCGGCCGAGCACCCCAAAAGCCACCGCCCTTTTTTTTCTTTTCGTGTATCGTTTTGAGAAAAAATATTTCATCTTTTAATTACGTGATTTAAACGATAAAATTAACTATGCAAATTAACATGCATATTGCTTAAACTCGAATCTCTCTCTGATACCACTGTTAGGAAATCTACGCGGGAACGCAGCGGAATTCAAAACTTTGATTTCCTTTTACCCAAGATAGTCTTTGTTTAAGCAACTAGCATGAAAGAAGTAGACAGAAGAATACCTTGGTTGATCCAATTGGATTGACGCTTTGTCTACGGTTGTAGTTTCTGCACGAAGCCGCCCAAGCATTAGGCCTCTACCGGTGATCCACACGAACACCTCGCCGGAATCCCATCATGGATTGCTACCAGAAAAACTCGGCTGCTAGACCGACTTTTTCTCTCTCATAAATCTCACTCTAGGAAGCTCTCTATTTTTCATAAAAGCTATTAGCTCTTGGAATTGTGATGTTCAAAAGAGCTAGCCAAGCCTCCATTAAATAGGGTGACATGCGCCCCTACTGTTCCCAATTTGATTGGGATTAGTTTCCTAGTAGATTGAGGAGAAAGAAAACTTTTTCCTAATAAAATAAGGAAAATCCTTTGATCGATTTATCTCATTAATATTCAATATCTTATATTAAATATATTTTGCATGGTATTTTCAATATCTTATATTGATAATTTTATCTTATTACCATAAATCTATTTTTCAGAAATCAATTAATATTCAATATTAATATTATGGTAATTTATTAATTAAATTGAACAATTAAAATGTATCATATACATTTGAAATAGGCGTCCCTCTCTCCCCACTAATTTTGGGATTTGAGATTTTCTTTAATTAATATAATACTATGATTAATTAATTCACAAAATACATGTATATTATTGTATATATATATTTTCTAAATTATGTGTATCAGTATACACATTTCATTAATCAACATAATTAATATCTTGTATTATATTTATTATAATTAAATAAATACCACCATATTAATTTACTACTATAACCTTTATAGTACGAGATAAATTCTTTCCGTATTTGGTTATCGCTATAACCGTATTTTAATCCGGCTAGATGTTCATATGTGTGTGACCCGATAGGCTTCCGAATATGTTGGCCGTAGACACAAAGTGCAAATTACAAAAATGCCCTTCATGCCAAACGATCACGGGATAGCTTCTAGCAACACACCGTGACCCCCAATCATCGGAAGAGTCAAATGCAATGACTACTACCTTTCATGTGAAACAATTACCATGTAAATAGAATCCTATTGCTGTAATAATATCCATACGGTCGTTTGTCGAGTGTCAAACAACAACGACCGTATCTTATAATATGGATATCATGCTCTCTCAAAGTAACTCATTTACTCCCACTTTGCAAAGATTTACGAGAGTAATACATTCCTTATAAGAAGGCACTTTCGGGTATTCACCCTTACTGATAGGGTACACGATTTCCGGACGACCATACATGTATACTCCGCATGCTTCAGTATCATACCCAATCACTACCGCATGATCGCCCCATGGCTAGGGGAACCTCAATAGTGTCAAAGCATGACAATCCACACCGTGATGCCATGTAGACTCCGGTCATAAGGATAATTACACAACTGCCACATAGTGTGACACTTAACAGTGTAAGTGGGTCAGCCTAACGTATGCATTCTCTAATACATGTCTACGTACAGTCCAAGTGTCTCTACACTTTGATAGCCGAGATCTATCTTTGTCAATAAAGACAGAAGACATCAAATACGTGATAGTCTGTTCGTACTATCAATGCCATGTTTAATAGTATATCTTCCTAGAGACATTTAAGTATCAAACTTATTAAAGTGATTAGAGATCTCATCAACCATAATCGCCTTTCATGGTTTCTCTATCACAGTTTAATAAGGACGTTATTATTTAACAATTTATAATTGGTTCCTTAAAAGAACATGTTGGTCCCTTGAAAAGGCTTTGGTTAAGTTTGGAGGGGGGTGAATAAAATTAACACTTAAAACTTTTTGGAGTTAACAAACTCAGCAATGTCAGTAGCCTGCTAACTGCTCAGTAGTCTGCTGATCACTCAGTAGACTGCTGACAACAGATGTTACTGGATTTGTTGTAGTGGAATATATTGAAATTAAGCCTTATTACTTGTTGTTAAAAAGATGATACTAAGTATTAGATACTTAGTAGTGTAAGTGTGTGATTCAGTTGCTAGTTTCAGCAAGTTGATGTGATCAGTATACTAAATACAGAAAGTAAATGCAGAAAGTAAGTAGGCAATTTTTATAGTGGTTACAGGTGGTGTAATCCTGTCAGTCAACTATTCTCTTGTGATGTTGGAGGAAATTCACTAGAGATCTTTGAGGTTGCAGTTACAAAAATCCCTAAGCTGTCTGTCCTTCACCAATGACTATGGCTTCACAAACCGAATATTTGAAACAGGTAGGATTGCTGCACCAAAGTATTCCACTTGTCTTTGAAGGGTAGGATTGTCTCTTCACCAGCTCCACCATAAACAATAGTTCTTGACACCTAAGTGCTTCTCTGTCTACAGCAGGTTTCTTGTAAAAGAAGGTTTGAATCAAGTAAATGATTCAGTTATCACCAGCTTGATCAGGATGAAATGATCAGCAGCTTGATGTCTTCAAGTGTGTGAACTTGATGTAACTTGATGGCAGATTACACTTGAAGAGTTTTCTGGATCAGTATCTTTAAGCTCAGTGATGTCAGTAGGGTGATTTTCTTGATAAGAAACTTGATAGCTTGGAGTAGATTATTACTTTTCATCACTTGTATATGAATCAGGAGTCTTCTATTTATAGGTGAGAATCATGTGGCTTATGTTTGAAATTCAAACATAGCCATTTTAGTTTGTCTCCATCTTGACTTGCTTTCTGTCTCTGTACGTAGTATTGACATTGTCAATTTGCTTTTTGATAGTTTTCAGTCTGTCCACCCTTTGACTTATGTCCATTGGTTAATCCTCTGAATCTTTCCAACGTTCTTTTCATCTTGGCCATTGATTTGTTGATAGTATCAAGGCTTGTAATCCATCCTTATCCTTGTAATCTTCCAATGTAACCTTTGATTAAATCGAGATTTATACTCAATAGATATCTGACTTATTTTAGTCTGCTGATGTACATACATGTCAGCTGGCTAAAGTCTGTTGTGTTTCAATAACACTTCAGATGACTGCTTTTCATCTAACTTTTTATTATGAAGTTAGAGTACACCATTTTGAACATAACTAAGTTCCAATCACTACTTAACATATGGAACTTAGACCTTTTACACATGGTATATGTAATCAGTTTAGGTCATCACAGACTTCCCTAAATTCTGATTCCATATCCTTGACTTTAAGTACTAAGTTTGATCCCTTTGCTTCAATAACCGAGTTTGAACCCTCAGCCTTCAGTCTTCAACGGGTTCCTAACTAGTCTACTGACCTAATTACCTTACTGACCTAGACAGGTCTACTGATACAGTTAGCTGACCTAATTACAATGCTTGTTTGATCAAACTTATACAAAGATCAAACTCTAATAAACCTATACATTTGATCTATACATCTTTTTGCCTTTGCTATATAACAGCTAGTCTGGCACTCATCATTAAAACTTAAATTAAGTCCAACAATTTCCCCTTTTTAGAGATGATGCCAATACCCTCCTTACAGCAAAGCAAAAACATAAAAACAAAAATAGAACAAATTTAGCCATTTCTCATTATAATCAAATTTGTTCAAACTTATTACAAACTAGGATCGGCAGAATGAAATAAATAATGTAAGTGTGCTGATCTAGTTTTTGTCATTGTCTCTTTCTCTCTTCTCATACAACTCCTTGATTTCTCTGACTACATCCACCATCCATTGGTTTTCAATTGGGGCAAAGTCAACCCAATGATTCAGCTCTTTCCACCACTTCCAGGCTTCTGGTAGAGTTAATCTAATATTATGAACACTGAAGCCCTGTCCCATGTAAAAAGGTTTAAATTCATCCAGTGAATCCCTTGCTGATTGGGTAGTTCCCAGTCTACCTCTTCCACCTCTTCCTCCTCTTCCACCTCTAGAGGAAGCTCTTAGTGCCTTGACCCTTGTTTCCCAAAGTTTTAGTCCCATAAAGGAATTCAGTCCCTCCTAAAATCCCATATTATGATAGGGTTTCTTCTTTCCATTGTATAGCTTCCTATATTCTTGCAGGAGGTCATCAGTCAACTGAATCCTACTAGGTGTAGGTTTCCTGAACTCATTTATATCACTCTCCCATCTCTTCTTTGCAAAAATTCTTGCAGCCTCCTTTACTTCTACTGTAAGGACCTCTTCCCCCTTATTGACATCATCAATAAACCGAAACAGTAGACCATGAACACTCTCTTGTGTGATCACTAAGTTAGCAAGCTGACATTCCATAATCTCTGTCCTTGCGTCAACTACAGTGATCCTTCCTTCCATAGTTTGTTCCAGCAGATTGATCCTCTCAGTACCCTTAGGATCCAATGCAACAGGTTGAGGTGTTCCAGCAGGGTGAGCCACGGCAGGCCTGGGTACCTCAGCAAGCTTGTCAAGCTTTTTATGAATTGAGACAAACTGTTCATTCAAATATTTATCTCTGTGTGCATTGCCTTGTTTTATACCTCTCACATCTTTGGTTTGGTTAGCAAGAGCATATTGAGTGAAAGTGATGTTGGAAGCAACTGTTTCAGTAGTTCTTCCTCTATTTTCCACCAAATTCATCATGTCTTCAAATATTTGTTCTTGTCTATTCAGTTGAGTCCTTAGCTGTGTAATATCATCTCTTACTACCCTCAACTCTTCCAAACATATGATGGTACTACACCAGCCATACCTCCAGCAACATGTCCAGCAAAATCATCAGCAGGCACTTCAACATTATAGTTTGCCCTTTGTGTGCTGACAACCATGCCTCTTGACCTATCCCATCCAATAGGTTCAGGAAATTCCTCAATCACATCTCCAAATATTTCTTCCAAAATAGGGTCTTGTGCAGGTTGAGGTTTCAAAATATGTGCTTCCTCAAAAATTGGTACATGTGCCTGTTGAGGTTCATCAGCAACTTGTTCTTCCTCAGGTATTTGAAAATCCTCATCATTGAAGTCATAGTCTAGCAGCTGTTCATCCTCATCAACAACAGTCTACTAACTATCTTTACCTTAAGTAGCCTTAACTTCAGCAACATATACTACAACAGTCTCTTCAGAATGTGTAGGGGATTCCTCCAATCCCATTAATGGTTCCAACCTTTGTCTTAACACTGTTTGATCCTCAGTGATTAGGACCCTCTGTTCCAACCTGTATTTAGGTAATGTTTGTAACTCAACAGCCTGAACTACCTCTTCAACAAAAACAAAAGGAAATGTAGCCAGATTTTCCTCTACGACTCCTCTATCATCAGCAACCTTCTGTAATTGATCTACAGCTTGAGATAAGGTTCCCGAGTGTCAAAACACTCTTGATATTGAGCTGAGTCCTCAGAACTTTCATCAGCTTCTTCAAACACAACAACATAATAAAGTGTAGATATTATGGCCTCTTCCAGGATATTGCTATTGCAAGTTGTCTCTCTAAATCTTCAATGAAAGCAGCTCCCAACTTTTTATTTAGCATATCAGTCTGCTGATCCTCAGTAGACTTGGCACCTTCAGCAGGATGATATGCTTCATGTTCAGTGGACTCTGGTCCAGCTTCTCTAGTTGATCTATCTTTAACCACTCCACTGGACTCCCTTAGAAACATAGGATGATCATCATCAGAATCAGATGATGAAGAATCATCATTGTAAGGTATGTACTTGGGATCCTTGAACATGATTTTTGCACTTTGTCTTCCTTGTTCCAATAACTCCATCAACCTTATATGTAGCATGGTTCTATCAACCAATTCTAGAAGGTTTTCCACTCCCAAATGATCAAAATCCCATTCCTCAAAACCACTCATTGGATCTGCAGCTGGATTTTTTCTTTTATAAAAAAAACTTCCATTGAAAGTATTTCTGAATAATTTGAAGTTGGGTTCTACTCTTTCTTTCTTTGATTTATTTTCCCTTCTTTCATGTGGCATTGAGGGCTTTCTTGGGGCATATTTCTCAGCTTGTTGTCCCCCAAAGGCTTCAACAAGATGAGTCAATGTATCTATGGCAGATACAAACAGGTCAGTAGGTTCATCAGGTTGTACATTTTTCCTTACTACCTCCAACTATTCCACACTAGGTTCCCCCTGACTTATATGCATATCATTAGGGTCTGCAAAAGTGTGTTCTTCCCCCTGAGTTGTAGCATCCATAGCAGGGTCTTGAACAGGTTCAACAATTTCCATAGCAGGGTAAGGTATAGTAGTGTGTTATGGTTCTTCCATATGTTGCTCAACAACAACATGAGCATCCTCAGTAGGCTCAACAGCCTCTTCTTCTTCTATTTGGTCCTCCAGGACCCTTATTTCCTTGCCTTTACCATATACCTTCTTATTCACAACATGTTTCCTTCTTTTTGCAGGTTGTTCTTCAACTTCAGCAACTTTTCTTTTTCTTTTAGCTATTCTCTAAAAATCTCAGCATCAATTTTCTTTGTAGCTCCAACAGGCTCAGCAGCCTCAACTTCAACTGGAACCTCAGTAGATTCAGCAGTGTCTACTGATTGCTGCCTTGTTTTCTTAGGCTTCAAAATCTCAGTTATCTTTCTTGTATCAGCAACCTTTCTTTTCTCTGTAGTTTTCTTAAGTGCAGCAGGTTGTGCAACTTGTTTGGCCTGCCCACCACCATCATTATCATCTCTATCACTATCACTCGTTGTTATTTCAGTATCTAAATCCTCATCATCATTCAAACCAGGGATGAGATAACTGATTTCCGGCTTATATCTAGACTTGTTGATTTTTGCGGTGCAACATCAGCAATCTTCAAATGGGTCAGTAGGGCCTACACCATCAAACCCAAAGGCAGTGTCTTGGACTTCCTGGTCCCATCTCTGTCCTCTGTTATCACCTTCTTCATGTATTGGACAAAGAATCCGGCCCAATCAAACTTCATACTCTTGCATATGATTATCAGCATGTCAATCTTGGGTCCAGACAATGTGTCAAGGCTTCCAATGAATCCAAGATTGTTTTAGCAATAATCTTTCTCAGCAAATTATACTCTATTTTGATATTCTTCACATTGATACTCAGTGATGATTTTATGGATTTGTTTGTCTTTATTGCATCAACAAACTCCAATCTAGACAGCTCCATTGATTCAGGATTGGTAGGAGCACCATTTCCGGTCCAAGTCTGAATACTTCCCTCAGAAGGTTTGAGGATATTTCAATCTCCTAGGCATTAACAGTGGTAGTAAATGCCTCTCTATCATTTTAATCACTATATTCCTCCAGAAATTTGTAACATTTGTATAAGAGATGCTTTCCAATCTCAGATTCAGAACGTCCTCTAATCCTTCATATCTTCTGATTCTTCTACCAATATTGATAGCAAGCTCAGTCTTGTTAGCATCAACAACGAACCCTCTAACACTTTGGCTCGTTCCAATGTGAACATCACATTTATTTGCCATTAGAAATTTGAGAAAGATGAAGAGAAAGCTTTGTAAATCTATTTTCACACTTTGTATTTTCAGAGAAAATCGATCTGAAAGTTTGTATGTATCATCTGAGTATATGTCTGTATATATAAAGGAAAAAAGTGGGTAGTAATTGTCAGGAAAGTATTGTACACGTACTGTAGCATTTAACCACGATTAAAGTTTGAGTAAATGTGATGTTGCCACGTGTCCCACTAACTTATTCCATAAGAGTTGTAACCGTTGGATATTGTAACCACAGTTATAAAGGATAGGAATAATATCCAATTATTGTTGACTTTCATTTAATTTTGACTGTCTTGTAATGTATACTCCAGCAGACTTGATCTTCAGTAGAGTTGGGTCAGCCTGCTGATAAACTGCTTCTGCTTATCTTTATACACACTTGTTTTGTCCAACGGATAATACAAGATAAATTTTAATACCAATGATTGATTTGTCAAGTGAGCTCACCCAACAGCACAAAGACCAATCCCCTTGGAAACTTCATTGGCTCAATTTTCCAAACTTATTTAAGTACATGGGATTGTTGATACCAATGACTAATCTGCTAAGTGAGCTCACCCAACATAGCAAAGACTAATCCCCTTGGTGAATCTCAGTATACTGTTGATTATGAATATCTCAGTCAACTTTTATGATGCCAAGTTCAGTTCTTAACTTAGCAAATCATTCACTATCCAATGGTTTTGTGAATATATCAGCAAGTTGATCTTCAGTATGGATGTAAAGAACCACCACATCTTTCTTTTCAACATGATCTCTTATAAAATGATGTCTCACATCAATTTGCTTGGTTCTTGAGTGCAAAACAGGATTTTATATGATTGCAATTGCACTTGTGTTGTCACACATTATAGGAATTTCTCTTTTCCCATAATCCCTTATTGTTGTCTTAACCATAGTATTTGTGCACATCAGCTTCCAGCAGCAATATATTCAACTTCAGCAATGGAAGTTGATATTGAATTCTGTTTCTTACTAAACCTAGAAACCAGTCTATTTCCCAACAACTGACAGGTTCCTATGGTGTTTTTTCTATCAATCTTGCATCCAGCATAATCAGAATCTGAGTAGGATATAACTTTGAAGCTTCCATCTTTTGAATACCATATCCCTACTCACAAAGTCTATTTTAGATACTTGGGGTACCCTTTTTACTGCAGCTATGTGACTTTCCTTTGGTTTTGATTGAAATCTTGCACAAACACCTACAGCAAAGGATATATCAGGTCTGCTGGCAGTGAGGTACAACAGACTGCCTATCATCCTTCTATATAAAGTCTGATCAACATATTTGCCTTCTTTATCTTCATCCAATCTGTTGTTGGTACTCATAGGAGTTGATACTTTGGTGCTATTTTCCATGCCAAACTTCTTCAGCAACTCCTTGGTATATTTAGTTTGATGAATGAAGATTCCATCTTTCATTTGTTTGACTTGTAATCCCAAGAAGTAGTTCATTTCTCCCATCATACTCATTTGGAATTTTTTTTTCATGAGATTAGCAAACTTTTCACATCGCAATTCATTTTCAGAACAAAAAATTATGTCATCAACATAAATCTGTACCATCAGGGTGCTGTCCCCTTCATTGATTCTAAAAAGAGTCTTGTCAATGGTACTTTTGGTAAAACCATTGTCCACCAAGAATTTAGATAGGGTTTCATACCATGCTCTTGGTTCTTGTTTCAAACCATACAGTGCCTTGTTAAGTCTGTACACTTTATCTTCTTGATCTTTAACTTCAAAACCAGGAGGTTGCTGAACATGAACCTCTTCTTCCAGAATGCCATTTAAGAATGCACTTTTAACATCCATCTGGTATACTTTGAAGTTTTTATAAGCAGCATGTGCCAAGAATAATCTTATATCTTCCAGTCTTGCAACTGGGGCATATGTCTTATCAAAATCTATTCCTTCAGCTTGAGAATATCCTTTTGCCACTAGTCTGGCCTTATTCCTTACAATGGTACCAGATTCATCCAATTTGTTTATGTATATCCATTTGGTTCCAATTATATTTGCATGACTAGGCCTTTCCACTAGTGTCCAAACTTGATTTCTTTCAAATTCATTCAATTCTTCTTGCATAGCAATTATCCAATCTGGATCAGATATTGCTTCTTCAACAACTTTAGGCTCCATTTGAGATAGTAAACAACTAAACATTGCTTCCAATTGTCTTCTAGTATTTACACCTTGCTGTATGCTACCAATTACTTGTTCAGCAGGGTGATCCTTCAACCATTGTAAATCATGATTTGTTTGATTTACATGATCTTCATCTTCAGTAGGCTCTTTTGTTGCTTCTGTAGGGGGTTCTGTAGATCCTTGAACTGCTTCAGTTGCTGCATCAGTAGTGTTACCAGCAGGTTCTTCAGCAGGGGCAGAGTTAGAAACTTTTAAGTCATTTATCCTTTCCAAAACATCAACATATTATGGATCAGTGACTTGGAGATTTTCAGCAGGTTCTGAAACTTCATCTTCCATTCCATTGAACTTTGGCTCATCAAATACAACATGTATTTATTCTTCATGTTTCAAAGTCCTTTTATTCAGTACCCTGAATGCCTTGCTGATAGAAGAATATCCCAAAAAGATTCCTTCATCTGACTTTGGTTGGAATGTCTTCAATTGCTCCTTATGATTCAAAATAAAACACTTACTTCCAAATGGATGGAAATAATATATATTTGGTTTTCTTCCATTCCATATCTCATAAGGTGTCTTCAGCAACTTCTTGTTCAATGAGGTCCTATTTTGTGTATAGCATGTTGTATTTATTGCTTCAACCCAATATCTTTCAGGTAATAAAGCTTCACAAATCATAGTCCTTCCTGCTTCTTTCAAGGTCCTGTTTTTTCTCTCAGCAACCCCATTTTGCTGAGGTGTACCAGCAGCAGCTAATTGATGCAGCACACCATTTTGTTCACAATATTCTCTTATGACTTTATTGAGAAACTCAGTACCCTTGTCTGATCTGATCTTCACTACTGTCAAACTTTTCTCATTTTGCAATCTCTTCAAAAGTTCAGGCATCTTTTGAAGTGTTTATGTTGGTCCCTTAGAAAGGCTAACACAAGTTTAGAGGGGGGGGTTAATAAACTTGTCACCAAAAACTTTCCCTAAGCTGGATTTTAAACAAATTATGGTTCAGTTAAAACTTGTGTGGAGTTAAGCTGACTGAGCTGAGTTTAAGTCAAACTGACTTAATGAAAACCGAGTCAACCGGCAGCGGATATAATTCTAGCTTTTTTCTTGATCTTGTTATTCTTTTATGAAAACTGAGTATGGTAAACTGAATTCTGATGAATGTCAGTTTTTGAACTGTGAAGTGTATAACAATTATCAAAATGCTATAACTAAATACTGAGTAAATAAATAAATGTGTTAAAGTAAATAGGGCGAATGTTATAGAAGTTCCAGGTGGTGTAATCATGTACGTCCTCTCTTCCCCTGTGGTGCGGAGGAAAATTCCACTAGAACTTCTTGAGGTGAACCTGTTACAAAAAGTCCTAAACAATAGTCCTTGGCTAATCCTAGCTTCACTATCTAAACTGTTGTAGAACCAGGTAGAATTGTTGTTCTTCAATTGCTTGAACACTGGTCCTTAGAGGGTTGAATTGCCTCTTCACCAGCTACCACCACAAACACAGTCGCCAAACTTGCTTGTAACAATTGTCCTTGACAAAACCTTCCCGGTTTGCTTCACAGTCTAAACCTTTGATATAGAATCAAATTTGGGTTATTGATTCTCGTTTGTGGTTCTTCAAAGTGTCTGATTCTTGATAAATTCTTTGTAGCTTGAACACTTGAAGAAATTCTTGATATGATCTTGTTATAGCGCAGAGATGATAGCAATTCGAATGACTAATGCACACGTTAATTCTAGTTAAACCTCTGTTTTTTTAATCCTTGGTGCAAAGTCCTCTATTTATAGTATGAGGTCCAACGTTCATTTGGCTTTAATTCGAATTGTATCAACGTCTATTTTGTAACGGATATATTTTCTGACCGTTCTGCTGTGTCAGTATTTCATCCAATAAAATTGCTTCCTTTATAACGTTCGACAGTTTATCAGCTTGTTGGATGACTGACATATAAAACAGAGTTTCCTTATCAGTTTTATACTGAGATTATCACTTGTCAGTTTCTTGACTGACTTGGAGCATTAACAGAGATTTTACTCTTCTTTAAATATCAGTACTCTAGTTTTACATCTGATTATAATTGACTTAATCATAGTACACCATGACTCATTATCTTCTAAGAATTCATTGTCCTTATGATTATTAGGTCTTTATACAAGATCCATAAAGTCAGTTCATGTTACCACAATCTTGCCTGATGTCTAACTTTACAGTCTCGACGTAGTCTTCATAACTGAGTTTGAGCCCTCAGTTCTTCAATCTTTTATAAATGAGTCTGTGACCCTCAGCTCTTCAATCTTTTAGATAAGCCAACTGAGTTGTGTCCCTCAGTGAACTTATCTTCTTCAGTTTTATATCGGTGTAGTCTGAGTCAGTTTGTTTATCTTGATGATTTCCAGTTTTCTGGTTTACGACACACTAACTATTACAATGCTTGTCTGATGTAACCTATACAAATATCAGACTCTAGTAAAACCTAAACATTCAGTTCTAGACATCTTTTAGCTTTTCACTATGACAGCTAGCTTCAGCACTTCATCAATGAGGTTAAGGTAATACTTTGAATAATTATGATGAATTATCATCAAAACATAAATTTTATTTCTAACAGTTTCACTTTTCTTGTTCATGAATACTACCCAAATGTATCTTGAATAATCATCCACAACTACCAGAGTATACTTTTTCCCTGTTACACTTGTTGGCATTACTGGTCCAAATAAATCCATGTGCATCAGCTCCAAGACTCTTTTTGTTGATTGCTTAGTCTTTGACTTGAAGCTTGACTTGGTTTGTTTACCTTGTTGACATGCATCACATATAGCCTCATTTTTGAATGTGATCTCAGGCAAACCAATTACCAACTTCTTTTTCACCAATTGATTAATATCATCAAAGTTAAGATGATTCAACTTCTTACGCCACAACCAGTTCAGTTCTGACTTAGTATGCACAATTAAGCATGTTTCTGGAATAGCAGTAGACCAATCCACAACATACATGTTTTGTTGTCTTCTACCAGCCAACACAACTTGTTCACCTCTTTCACTAATGACAATACAGTTGCCTTTTGTCAAAAGTGACCTTGTAACCCATGTCACAAAATTGTCCAGTGCTCACTAGGTTGAAGTCCAGTCCTTCCACAAATGCAACATTCCTGATAGTTACGGAATCAACAAAAAGAGTAATGCATATGGATTTATTTGGACTAAGCAAGCTTCAAGTCAAAGACTAAGCAAAGTATAACCTAGTGTACATCAGCTCCAAGACTCTTGTATAACCTAGCGTGTTCTTGTTTCCAAAATTTTCTCTTGGACCATCCTTTGCCATATAATTTGTCAAACAGTGCTTATTCTTTGTCATATGTCTGGAACATTGATAAGTTCCTAAAAAATCGAATAATTCTAGATGTTTTGGACTCAATTTGGTGTAGGGTGTTGTTATTTTGTGATGTTTTTATCCTTTTTGGGCTACATTATTGCGGATGTTTGAATTATTGCAGCATTGTTCGAGATTGAAAGAAAAAACCCAAAAAGAGGAGCTAAAGTGGAAGAATTCAGAAATCTGCCTCTGTGACACCCAAGGTGTGACGCTAATCAGAAAATCTGACCCTGGCCAACGAAATGTTCTGATTGGTCGAAACATTCACCAACGTGTTTTTTCTTGGCTATGGCGTGTTTTTAAAAGAAAAATGAGGAGCCACACACTAGAATAGTCCAAGATTGATAGATATTTGATTTTAGAGATTTTCATGATTAAATTAATTACGAAAACTTATATTTATGATGTAATTATCCCTTTTATACTCCCCTAAGTCATACAAATCAACATTGACGCCTCCCATAAGTTTTGGAGTTGTCATTTTTCTCTTTTCTTCATCATCTTCTCCTATCCCCAAGAACAAGGATTTTAGGTTTAAGAAATTCAAGAACAAAGCTTTTTTGAGGTTTGATTATTTATGCAATACTTTTACGGTTTTTTTCTCTCCATTTTCTCATTTTCTTTATTTATTTATTTTTCTTGTCAAACTATGTATTCTATGATTGAATCTTTGAATCTTGATATAGAACGTGAGTAGATATCAGTTTCTAGGATTATGAGAAACCCGGACATGAATATATGATGTAAAAACTCAATCTTTCCCTTTTGAAATTGATGCTTATAAATTGGCTCTTGTATGCTATTCTTGTATGACTGTCGAAATTAATAGCTCGAGAGGGTGAATAATCATGATTCTACATAGAGAATTTATTCGATTAATTAGTGACCGAAAAAGTTCCAATTAATTGATACTCTAGGAAACATGAACGGAATCTAGGGTTTTATTGGAATGAAAATTTGGTAAAAACCTAGATGGCATGACATTATGGTTCTTTAAGGGATCTAAATTCATTCTCCATCGTGGGAATCCGGGTGTAGTTTGAGTCTAGTTAAAATCACGAAAATAATTCGAAAGAATATTTTTGTGACAAAATTTGATAATTGCCTTTAGAAGTGTAAAATTTCGTATCTTGGGGGAAATATTGTTGGTAAGTCATATAGTAATTCCGTGGTGACTCCGAAATCCTAGAAATGCTTTTAAATTGGATCTTTACCTAAATCTTGAAGTTCTTGGTTCATAGTTGTACTTTCTTTATTTTCTTAAATTTTAGGACTTTTAGATAAAAACCTACAAACATTTGATTTGTCTAGCTAATATAAATCGAGAATTGTTTGGTGATTGACTACAAGTCCATGTGGGATCGACATCCTAAGTGCTACTTGATAAGCCTTGCGCTTGCGGTAGAATTTAGTGATTATATTGAAAATCACACAACAAGTTTTCTGTGACGCTAATCAGAAAATCTGACCCTGGCCAACGAAATGTTCTGATTGGTCCAAACTTCAACCAACGTGTTTTCTTTCATAATGGTGTGTTTTTCATTGAAAATGAGGAGTCCACATACTACAAGAGTCCAAGATTGATAGATATTTGATTTTTAAATATTTACTTGATTAAATTAATTATGGAAACTTATATTATATGATGTAATTATCCCCTTTTTGTTCCTCCATGTCGTACAATTCAGAACCAACGCCTCCAACATCAAAAAAATACGACTATTTCCCCTCTCTTCATCATCATCTTCTCCCATCTCCAAGAATAAGGATTTTAAGTTCAAGAAATTCATGAACGAAAGCTTTTTCGAGGTTTGATTATTTATGCAATACTTTGACGGTTTCTTTCTATCTCTTTTCTCCTTTTTTCTATTTACTTATTTTTCTTGTCAAGTATGAATTATATGGTTGAATCTTGGAATCTTGATATGTTACGAGAGTAAAAATTAATTTCTTGGATTAGGAAAAACCCGACGATGATTATATAGTTTTCAAGATACAATATTTTCATTGATAAAGGATTTTTGTCAAGTTTATGAGTTTGATCTTGTATGCTTATTTATGTATTTTTCGGAAATAATATCTCGAAGGAGTGAATGGCCGTTGGATTGCATGAGAAACTTGATTCGATTAATTGATGACAAGAAAAGTATTGATTAATCGATAACCTAGAAACCAATATCAAATCTTTAGGGATTTCTTCAATGAAAATTAGGTTATAGCTAAAGTGGCCCACAAATATGGTAATCCAATGCATCTAATTTTATTCTTCATTGTAGGAAACTAAATGTATGTTAAAACTAGTAAAATCACGATAATTGTTCGAAAGAATTGTTGGTCCCTTGAAAAGGCTTTGGTTAAGTTTACAGGAGGGGGGGGGGGTGAATAAACTTAACACTTAAAACTTTGGAGTTAACAAATTCTGCAACTTCGGCGACTGCGATACTTCGATAGTCTGCGAGACTTCGCAGCTGGCGATAAACGATAGTCTGCGACGGTTGAGTGTCTTTGAATTTGTGCAGCGGAATTATATCAAAATTAAGCCTTAATACTTGTTGTTAAATATGATACTAAGTTTTAGATACTCAGTAGTTTATGTGTGTGATTTCAGTTGCTAGAATCAGTAGGTTGATGTATAAAATAAACTAAGTGCAGAAAGTAAATGCTGAAAGTAAATAGGCAGATTTTATAGTGGTTCCAGATGGTGTAATCCTGTCAGTCCACTCTTCTCCTGTGATGTTGGAGGAAATTCACTAGAGATCTTTGATGTAGCTTTTACAAAGATTCCTAAATTGCTTGTCCTTCACCAATAACTATGGCTTCACAAACTGAAAACTGGGAACAGGTAGGATTACTGCTCCTGAGTCTTCCACTGGTCCTTGAAGGGTAGGATTGCCTCTTCACCGGCTCCACCACAAACAACGATCTTTCACACCCAACGGATGCTTCACTGTCTTCGACGGAGTTCTTTATAAAATAAAGATTGAATCAAATAAATGATTCAGATGCAGCAGCTTGATTAGGATGATATAATCAGCAGCTTGCAGGCTTCAAGTGTATATGCTTGATGTAGCTTGAATGTAGAAAACACTTGAAGAATTTCTCTGGATCAGTAGCTTTAAGTTCAGTAAGTTCAGCAGGGTGTTTTTCAGCTCAGAATAATATCTCTTCAAAGTTTGTTAATTTTTTCATCCACTTGTTTCTGAGTTGAAAGTCCTCTATTTATAGGCAAGAATGCATGTGACTTGTATTTGAAATTTAAATGTAACCGTTCCTTGTTTTTGTCCCATCTGATTTGCATTCTGTCACTATTCATAGGACTGACACAGTCAGAATTCCTTTTTGACAGTGCATTCTGTCCACCCTTTGACTTATATCCAATGGTTAAAATTCTGAATCATCCCAACATCTTTTTAATCTCAGCCCTTGATTTGTTTGATAAGTCAGAGGTAGTTGGCTATCATTTTCAATGTAATCTTTCAATGTAATCTTGAATTACCTGAGGTATTTCATCAGCAGGTTCATCAGTCTGCTGTGATACATGTCAGTCTGCTTGAACTCCAATTTGCTGTGTATAACATACAATGCAGCTGACTTCTTTTATCTAACTTTTATTTGTGAAGTTAGATTACACCTTTTTTGAATATAACCAAGTTCCAAACATCATTCAACTTATGGAACTTAGACCTTGTACACAAGGTGTATGTAATCAGTTTAGGTCATCACAGACTTGCCTAAATTCTGATTCCATATCCTTGACTTTAATTACTAAGTTTGATCTCTTAGCCTTCAGTAGCGAGTTTGAGACCTCGGCCTTCGGTCTTCGACGCGGGTTCCGACTAGTCTACCGACCTATCTACCCCATCGATAAGGACCGGTCTGGCGATATGAATCAGCAGCCCTTTACAGTGCTTGTTTGATCAAACCTATTCATAAATCAAACTCTAATAAACCTATACATTTGATCTAGACATCTTTTTGCCTTTGCACTATAACAGCTAGTCTGGCACTCATCATCAAAACACAGAAATAAGTCTAACAATTTCCCCCTTTTTGGTGATGATGCCAATACCCTCACCTAACACCAAAGCAAAAAGATATAAAACAAAAATAGAACAAATATAGTCATCTTTCATTATAATCATTTGTTCAAAAATATTACAGTCTAGAATCAGCAAAAATGTAAAGCAGTTAAAGTATGCTGATCTACTGTCTTCTCTCCCTTTCTTGTCTGGCTTTTTCTGTTTGTTCTTGGTATTCTCTGATTTCTTTCACCATGTCTCTCATCCAATCATTCTCATTCAGAGAGAAGTCAATATGAGGATTTACATGTTTCCACCAATGCCATGCTTCAGGTAGAGTAAGAGATATTTGATTTACCCTGAAGCCTAACCTCATATACACTTCTTTAAATTCATTCACTGAATCCTTTGCCTTTGTGGTAGGTATACCAATGCCACTTCTACAACCTCTGTGTTTGGCCCTCAGGGATTTGATTCTTGCTTCCCAAAACATAAGTCCCAAAAATAAGTTCAGACCTTCATGAAACCCCTTGTCATGATAGGGTCTATGTCTGTTATTGTATACCTTCTTTTATTGTTGGAGAAGCTCATCAGTGAGTCGAAGTCGGCCAGGTGCTGGTTGTCTGAAAGCATTTGTATCAGCTTCCCATCTCTTCTTTGCAAAAATTCTGGCAGCTTCTTTTGCTTCTGCTGTTGCCTCTTCCCCCTTATTGACATCATCAACAAACCGGGACAGCAAGCCATGCACACTTTCCTGTGTGATAACTAGGTTGCTTAGTTGTCCTTCAATGATTTCGATCCTAGTATCAATTCTTTGTGATCCTTCCTTGCATTGTTTGCTCCAGCGGGGTTATCCTCTCAGTAAGTTTAGGATCAGGCATAGCAGGTTGTTGTGCAGCAGCAGGCTCAGCAGGTCTAGGGGTTTCAGCAAGCTTGTCAAGTGTTTGTTGAATGGATGTAAATTGATCTTTCAAAAACTTTTCCTTCAAAGTATTCCCTAGCTTGATTCCCCTCACATCTAGCATCATATCATTGACAGCATTTTCAGAAGATGCAAAATTTGAAGCAACTGTATCAGCAGATTGTCTGTTTTCATTCACCATTTTCATCAGCTCTTCAAATCTCTGCTCTTGTCTATCCAGTTGAGTCCTTAACTGTTGCATGTCATTCCTTACAGTCCTCAACTCATGCAAAACTTCAACTGGCACTTCACTGGTCATTCTTCCACCAGTGGCTTCATCAGCAGGCTCTTCCACATTATATTGTGGCCTCTGATTGCTCACTACCATTGCCCAACTCCTATCTAATCCAGCAGGATTAGGTCCTTGATATTCTTCCAGAATAGGATCAATGGCAGGTTCTTCAAAGATAGGTACAAATGCCTGTTGGGGGTCAACATTGATATTCTCTTCTTTAGGCATCTGGAATTCCTCATCACTAAAGTCATAGTCCAGCAGCTGCTCATCCTCATTAACAGCAGTCTGCTGACTATCTTTTCCTTCAGTGGTCTTGTCTCCAGTAGGCTCCACTACAGCAGCCTCTTCAGCAACAGGGGTATCCTCCATACCCAAAGTTTGTTCCAACCTTTGTCCAGGTGCTGTTTGAGACTCAGCAGCTTGTACCTCTTGTTCCAACCTTTGTGCAGGTGCTGTTTGTAGCCCAACAACCTGTACCTCCTCTTCAACTCTCTGTGGATTGAATATAGCCTCATTATCCACTTGGAATCCTTCAGCATGACCAATTTTGGTTAGGATAATGGCAGTTTTAGTGAGAATGTCCTCAAAGTCAAATCCATCTTGATATTCAATAGATTCTTCTGAGATGGCACTAGGTTCACTGAAGTCAGTGACCTTCTCTTCATCCAAATCCTCACTCTGTTCAGGTTCAGTTTGTGCAGTAGGCTCTACAACATGGAATGTAACAGATTCATCAGCTAGCCTACTAGCACTTAGATTTATTCCTTCATTGATCAATGCCTCCAGATCATCCATGGTGAGATCCTGCAGATCCTCATCCATCTCTCCAGTCTGCTGGCCCTCAGCAGACTTACCAGTATCAGTGGACTGTTGTGCAAGTGGTTCTATGATTACTGCAGCCCCACTGGTTTCTCTAGGACCGGAGGGGTGATTAGCATCAGAATCTGATGATGAAGAGCCATCATCATCACCTCTTGGATCCCTGAACTTGATACCCTCTTCTTTCTGTTGATCATCAAACAAATCCATCAGTCTTGATTGCAGCAAGGTGGTATCAACCAGATCCAGCAAATTCTCCACTCCCAACTTTTCAAAAGCCCATTCCTCAAAATCTGTCATAGGCTCAGCAGCTAGCTTTTGCTTCTTATAGAATCCAAACTTCCATTGAAAGTAATCAGCCACCAGCAGGATTTTTGGATCAACATACCCCTCTTTCCTCTTCTTCTCATATTTTTCATAGGGTAAGAATGATCCTTTGGGAGCTCTTCCAGTACCTTGTTGACCTCCAAAGGTCCCAACAAGGTGATTCAAAGTTTCTTCAACAGATGCCTCAAAGTCAGTAGGTTGCTGAGGTTGTGTATTGGTACCTACTACTTCCATCTGTACAACACTTGGTTCCCCCTGACTTACATGCTCATCAGCAGGGTTAGCAGCAGACTGCTCTTCTCCCTGAGTTCTTGCAACACTTGCAGGGTCTTCAACCATTTCTTCAACTACCACAGCAGGTTCAGGTTCAGTGGTTTGCTGTGGGTCTTCAGTAGATACTACGACGGGCTCGGGGTCGATGGCGTTGTATATCTCCAACGGATGGCTCAACAACAACCTGTGCAGCTTCAGTAGACTTAACAGCCTCTTCAGGTGAGGAGTCAGTAATTTCCACATGCTTGATGATAGTCAAGGGCTCAGCCTCAATAGCCTCTTCTTCCTCTTCTACTGATGCTTCCTCTTGGATTCTTTGTGCTTCCAAATTTTTCAGTTCTTTCCCTTTTCCATGTTTCTGTTTATGGATAATTTCTTTTCTCCTCTTGGAAAAGGGTTCATCATCTTTTGCAACCATAGTAGACTTCCTCTTTCTACTATCTTCTTTCTATTGTTCCCTCAAGATTTCAACAACAGTTCTTCTTGCAGCAACATCAGGGTCAGTAACCTCCACTGAACCCACGACGGACTCGGCGATCTGTGCTGTTTGCTTCCTTGCTCTTTTTGAAGGCTTTAATACTTCAGTTATCTTCCTTGTTTCTGCACCCTTTCTTTTCTCAGCAGCTTTCTTTGGTGCAGCAGGTTTAACAGGTTTCTTTTTAGTTTGCTTGACCTGCTCACCACCAGCATCACCATCATCTCCACCATTACCATCATCAGCAGCCTCTCCAGCAACCTCTTCATCATCATCCAGACCAGGAATTGCATGATTAATCTCTTTCTTGTATCTGGACTGATTTATCTTCTCAGGTTCTATGTCAGGAACCTCCAAGTGATTCAGCAGGGTCTGAACCATTAATCCTAAGGGCAAGGCCTTGGATTTCCTCT
This sequence comes from Gentiana straminea, assembly GCA_036785695.1. Taxonomy (NCBI): domain Eukaryota; kingdom Viridiplantae; phylum Streptophyta; class Magnoliopsida; order Gentianales; family Gentianaceae; genus Gentiana; species Gentiana straminea. The sequence goes on along the minus strand of JAVUPR010000224.1, from coordinate 1,524,660 downwards.
TTCCCTCTTTTTCTTTCTTGGCTACCTTCTTCATGTAATGAATGAAATAGCCAGCCTAATCAAATTTCATGCTCTTGCAAATGATTATCATCAGCTCTATCTTGGGTCCTGATAGAGTATCCATACTTCCAACCAATCCTAGTATGTTCTTTGCAATGAGTTTGCTTAGCAGGTTGTACTCATTCCCAATATGTCTGCAGTTGATGCCTGGAACAGATTTGGTGGCTTCATTTGTTTTGATTTGATCAACAAACGCCATCTTGTCCAATCCCATTGCTTCGGGATTTCTTGGACCATCCACCATTTCTTCAAAACCAAAAACTTCCCTCGGTGGGCGGGGGAAACTTCAATCTCCTCAGCATTCACAGTTGTTTTGAATGCTACGCTTCCTTCTTCCACAACCATGTGTTTCCAGAAATCCACAACATTTGTATATGAGATTGTTTCCAATCTTATATTGAGTTTGTTCTCCAAGCCAGCAAACCTTCTTATTCTTCGACCAATGTTGATGGCCAGCTCTGTTTGGTTTGCATCAACAACATAGCCACTAACACTTTGGCTTGATTCGATCTGAACATCAACCTTTTCGGCCATTGTTATGAGAAAATAAGATGAAGAAGATAGTTTCTCAAATCTGTGTTCATACAGTGTAAAAACAGAGAGTATTAATCTGAGATTTTGCAAGTAGAGAATCTGTGTGTGATAGGCCTGAATATATAGACAGGAGGTGGTTGTAACTGTCAGTGCACGTACATCCATATTAACCATGATTAATCTGAATAAGTGTTGAGTTGACACGTGGCCCATTACTCCTCCATAACGTTTGTAACCGTTGGATAGTGTTAAATGTGGTTATAAAGGATAAAATAAATATCCCGCCAATCTGCTTTTTGACTTTAATAACTTTAACTGTGTAACGTTCCATTCAGCAGGGTAGTCCTCAGCAGGGTGGGCTCGGCGGTCAACGTCGACATCGAAGCTTCGGCGGTGCTGCTGACAAATTGACTCTGCTGATCCTTGATTTCTTCTAATTTTGTTCAATTGATAATACAAAATGAAGTTTAATACCAATGACTAATCTGTCAAGTGAGCTTACCCAACATGACAAAGACCAATCCCCTTGGTAACCTCATTTGCTCAATTGTCCAAACATAAATACATGGAATTGTTGATACCAATGACTAATCTGCTAAGTGAGCTCACCCCACAAAGCAAAGACTAATCCCCTTAGTGAATTCCAGTACATTGCTGAATATCAGTCAACTTTTATAATTCCAAGTTCAGTCCTTAATTTGGCAAATCTTTCACTATCAAGGTGTTTAGTGAAAATATCAGCAAGTTGATTTTCAGTAGGGATATATAGAACCACCACATCTTTCTTTTCAACATGATCTCTTATAAAATGATGTCTCACATCAATGTGCTTGGTTCTTGAGTGCAAAACAGGATTTTCTATGATTCCAATTGCACTTGTGTTGTCACACATAATTGGAATTTCCTTTTCTTCAATTCCATAATCCCTTAATTGTTGTCTTAGCCATAGTACTTGTGCACAACAACTTCCAGCAGCTATATATTCAGCTTCAGCAGTGGAAGTTGATATAGAATTCTGTTTCTTGCTGAACCAGGAGACCAATCTACTTCCCATTAATTGACAGGTTCCTGTAGTGCTTTTTCTATCAATCTTGCATCCAGCATAATCAGAATCTGAGTAGGATTTTACTTTGAAGCTTCCATCCTTGGAATACCATATCCCTACTCCCAAAGTCTCCTTCAGATACTAGAGAACTCTCTTGACTGCACCTAAATGACTTTCTTTAGGTTTAGATTGAAATCTTGCACAAACACCTACAGCAAAGGATATATCGAGTCTGCTTTGCGATAAGGTACGACAGATCGCCTATCATCCTTCTGTATAAAGTCTGATCAACATCTTTGCCTTCTTTATCTTCATCCAATCTGATGTTTGTACTCATTGGAGTTGATATCTTAGTGTTGTTTTCCATACCAAACTTCTTCAGCAACTCCTTGGTATACTTGGTTTGATGAATGAAGATTCCATCTTTCATCTGTTTAACTTGCAATCCCAAAAAGTAGTTCATTTCTCCCATCATACTCATTTGGAATTTACTCTTCATTAGATTTGCAAACTTTTCACAAAGTAAATCATTTTCAGAACCAAATATTATGTCATCCACATAAATCGTACCCACGGGTCTGTTCTCTTCACTGATTCTGAAAAGAGTCTTGTCAATGGTGCCTTTTGTAAAACCATTGTTCACCAAGAATTGAGATAGGGTCTCATTCCATGCTCTTGGTGCTTGTTTCAATCCATAAAGTGCTTTGTTGAGTCTATACACTTTATCTTCTTGATCTTTAACTTCAAATCCAGGAGTTTGCTGTACATACACTTCCTCCTCTAGAATACCATTCAGAAATGCACTTTTGACATCCATTTGATATACTTTGAAGTTCTTATATACAGCATGTGCCAAGAATAATCTGATAGCTTCCAATCTTGCAACAGGTGCATAAGTTTCATCAAAATCTATTCCTTCTGCTTGAGAATAGCCTTTTGCAACTAGTCTGGCCTTATTCCTCACAATGGTACCGCATTCATCAAGTTTATTTCGTATACCCACTTAGTACCAATGATATTTGCATGACTTGGCCTTTCAACTAGTGTCCAAACTTGATTTCTTTCAAATTCATTCAATTCCTCTTGCATAGCTATTATCCAATCTGGATCTGAAATAGCTTCTTCAAAAACTTTTGGTTCTATTTGAGATAGAAAACAAGTAAACATTGCTTCCGGTTGTCTTCGGTCCTTACACCTTGCTTTGTACATTGCCAATAACTTGTTCGGCGGGGTGATTCCTTAACCATTGTGGATTCGGTTAGTTTGATTATCGGGAACCTCATCTTCGGTAGGGTCTGCTTTGTAGCTTCTTCAACAACGGGGGTTCGAGCGGATCCTTGAATTGCTTCAGTTGTTACATCAGTAATGTCACCAGCAGGGTATTCAGCAGGGGCAGAATCAGTAACTTTTAAGTCATTGAATCTTTCCAAAACTTCAACACAATCTGGATCGGTGACTTGTTGATTCTCGGCGAGTTCACAATCTTCATCTTCCATACCAGTGAACTTAGGTTCATCAAATACAACATGGATTGTTTCTTCATGTTTCAGTGACCTCTTGTTCAGTACCCTGAATGCCTTGCTGACTGAAGAATATCCCAAGAAAATTCCTTCATCTGACTTTGGTTGAAATGTCTTCAAATGAACCTTGTGATTTAGGATAAAACATTTACTTCCAAATGGATGGAAATAGGATATGTTTGGTTTCCTTCCATTCCAAATCTCATAAGGTGTCTTCAGCAGCTTCTTGTTCACTGATGTTCTGTTTTGTGTATAGCATGCTGTATTAACTGCTTCAGCCCAATATCTTTTAGGTAGCAATGCTTCACATATCATTGTCCTTCCTGCTTCCTTTAAAGTCCTGTTTCTTCTTTTAGCAACCCCATTTTGCTGAGGTGTACCTGCAGCAGCAAGTTGATGTAGTACACCATTCTGTTCACAGTATTCTCTTATAACTTTGTTGAGGAATTCAGTACCCTGATCTGATCTTATCTTTATTACTGTTAAACTTTTCTCAATTTGTAATCTCTTTAAAAGATTAGGCATGCTTTGGAGTGTTTCACTTTTCTTGTTCATAAATATCACCCAAGTGTACCTTGAATAGTCATCCACAACCACTAAGGTGTATTTCTTTCCAGTTACACTTGTTGGAGTTATTGGTCCAAAAAGATCCATATGCAAAAGCTCCAACACTCTATTAGTTGATTGTTTAGTTTTTGACTTGAAGCTTGACTTTATCTGTTTACCCTGTTGACATGCATCACATATAGCATCTTTCTTGAATGTGATCTCAGGTAAACCAATCACCAGTTTCTTCTTCACCAACTAATTTATATCATCAAAGTTTAAGTGATTCAACTTCTTGTGCCATAACCAATTGAGTTCTGACTTGGTATGCACAATCAGGCAGGTTTCTGGAACTGCAGTAGACCAATTCACAACATACATGTTTTGTTGTCTTTTACCAGCTAGTACAACATGATCACCTCTTTCACTAATGACAATACAGTTTTTTTTTGTCAAAAGTGACCTTGTATCCTATGTCACAGAATTGTCCAGTGCTCAGCAAGTTGTAGTCCAGTCCTTCCACATATGCAACATTCTTGATTGTAAGTCCATTTCTCACAAGTGTGCCATATCCTCTTGTATATCCAGGTGTATTTTTGTTGCCAAAATTCACCCTTGGACCATCTTTTGCCACAAAGTTTGATAAACAGTGCTTATTCTTTGTCATGTGTCTGGAACATCCACTGTCAAAGTACCAGACACCCTACAAAACAAAGTTAATGCATTTTAGGTACCCAAACTGTTTGGGTCCATAGTGGTCGATAGTAAGCATGACTTTTGGTAAGTTTCCATAAGGTCTTCTCCTAAAAGTGTCATACTTTGGTTCATACATGTATTCCACACATCCATAAGTTTTAACAGTAGGTTGTGTAGGATTCACATATGTTTTACGGCCTTTTGGTTTATAATCTTGTTTGAAGTGATTCTTGGTGTTAGAAGCATTAGTATAACCATTTGTTTGCTTGTCTGTTAGGAACGTACCGTAATATGGAGTCTGCCGAGGTCCCCGCTTGAGGCCTCTTATAAGTCCTCTCTTGAGTCCTTTGCTTGATTCCATTGCTTAGGTTTTACCACTAGCGACATGGTTATACTGGTTGTTTCTATCAGCAGGTACAGGAATATTCCAATCATCATCAGTAGGGAACAGTCTACCTTTCCCCTTGAGATAAGTATCCCTTGAATGATTAACAATTTTAGATTTGGGATTCTTATCCTTGGAATATTTTTGACCTTTACCTTTTTGTGGTCCAGCAGACTTGGTAGCAGGTCTGCTATCAGTAGGTCTAGAAGGTCCAGCAGTCCTATTTTTAGATTTGTTCTTTTTATTAGGAGCTATTGACTTCTTTGACTTCTGATTTGGCTTCTTTGAAGTATTCTCAGTAGGTTTTACTGCCTCAGCAATCTTACTTGGAGTTGGATCTTGTGCTGGTACAAACTTAGGACCAATTCTGGTGCTAGGTTCAGTAACCTTACTGGATCCACTCTTTTGGATTGTTGAGTTCCAAATCCAAGCCCCGTCTTATCACCATAAGGCTTTCCGTTTGTATGCGGTAGTGGAGCAAGATGGTTCGGCGGATTCGGGGGGCTGCTTGGATGTTCGACGAGCTTACACCGATTCTCGTCCAACATCTTTTTCCTTACCCTTGAGAACTCTTAATTCGGCTTTCAATTTTCCAATTTCTAATTCAAGAGCTTCTTTTTCGGCCTTCACAATCTCGCTAACCAGATTGTATTATCCTCGATTGATTAAGGATGGCATCCAAAGTCTCATTATTATCGAATTTCTAGGATTTGAACCACAAGTTGATTCACAATCACTTCCAAGCGGGAGTATTGATGGATACGGTATTGTATACCTCCTCAGTTTCATCCATATTGGCCATCAAAGCATAATCTTCCATCTCAGCAACCAGTGCTGTGTCATCTGATTCATTTCCTTTTTTAGATTCCACTTCATACCCTGATTCATCTTCAGCAACCATAGCCTTCTTGCCATATCTTCTTTGTTGGCTCTTGGTCTTCAGTAGGTCTGGACAATCAGGTCTAAAGTGTCTAGGGTTCTTGCAGTTGAAGCAAAGATAATCAGGTTCCTTACTTTGTTTTAACTCAGGACAGTCAGGTTTGAAGTGTCCTGGCTTCTTGCAATGAAAGCACAAATATTCATTATCTTTCTTTGATTCTTCTTTCTTTCTTTCAGTAGGCCTTTTTGTGAAGTTCCTTGCAGGGGCCTTTCCCCGTCTTCATCATCCCGATTTTCTTGCTCAATAGGGCAATGCCGCTCCCGCATTTCATCCGACGGATCATCGCTTGTCCTCCGAGATGTTTCTTCCGATGTGAAGCGACCAATGCGGTGGTTTTTGGCTCTTCTTTTTCGAGTTTCGAGCACAAGCTTTTTGCTAAATTCATAAGCCTTGAGATGCGAAAACAATTTGAAGGTGTCTTCTTCATGTAACTTTCTCATTTCTTCTATTGCGATCACCTTCATTTTCCAAACATCTTTTGCGGGTAGAGCCTACAAGATTTTGGTGTTTATTTCTTCTTTTGAATAACTTACACTCAGCAGGGTAAGTTCATCCAGGATTGCATTAAATGCGGATTCCATTTGCTCAATGGTTTCATTTGGCAGCATCTTGAACTTTTGGAACCTCTTTCTGGCCACACTGATTTTATTCTTCTTTATTGCATCAGTGCCTTCACAGATCAAATGTATCTTGTCCCAAAGTTCCTTTGCAGTTTTGCAATCTTTAACCTTCATGTACATATTGCTATCCAAGGTTCTATAAATGATATCAATAGCAATGTTGTTGAGGTTTGCTCTTTTTCTGTCTTCTGCATTCCATTCTCTTTTTGGTTTAGGAATGTACTCAGTTGTATCACCCACTGTTATTGCCTTGGTAATCTCCAGTGGTCCATCAGTTAGTACATCCATCATCTCATCATGAGTTGCAGCAAGGTAAGCATGCATTCGACGTTTATACTCATCAAATTTATCTAGAGAACACATCAGCATAGTTCTAGCATACTGTGTGTTATCCATGATGCAAGTCTTTGAAAATCAGTAACTTGAAAGAAAGTTTCAAAGAATTTTCACAAGCACAACAAGTAGGATTTCTTCAGAACAGAAGCACTGCTCCGATACCAATTGTTGGTCCCTTGAAAAGGCTTTGGTTAAGTTTAGAGGGGGGTGAATAAACTTAACACTTAAAACTTTGGAGTTAACAAATTCTGCAACTTCAATAGCCTCGCGATACTTCGATGTCTGCGAGATTTCGGTAACTGGCGATAAACGATAGTCTACGGCGATTGAGTTTGCGAAATTTGTGCGAAAATTATATCAAAATTAAGCCTTAATACTTGTTGTTAAATATGATACTAAGTATTAGATACTCAGTAGTGTATGTGTGTGATTTTAGTTGCTAGAATCAATAGGTTGATGTATAAAATAAACTAAGTGCAGAAAGTAAATGCTGAAAGTAAATAGGCAGATTTTATAGTGGTTCCAGGTGGTGTAATCCTGTCAGTCCACTCTTCTCCTATGATGTTGGAGGAAATTCACTAGAGATCTTTGATGTAGCTTTTACAAAGATTCCTAAATTTCTTGTCCTTCACTAATAACTATGGCTTCACAAACTGAAAACTGGGAACATGTAGGATTGCAGCTCCCGAGTCTTCCACTTGGTCCTTGAAGGGTAGGATTGCCTCTTCACCGGCTCCACCACAAACAACGATCTTTCACACCCAACGGATGCTTCACTTGTCTTCGACGGGTTCTTTATAAAATAAAGATTGAATCAAATAAATGATTCAGATGCAGCAGCTTGATTAGGATGATAAAATCAGCAGCTTGCAGGCTTCAAGTGTATATGATTGATGTAGCTTGAATGTAGAAAACACTTGAAGAATTTCTCTGGATCAGTATCTTTAAGTTCAGTAAGTTCAGCAGGGTGTTTTTCAGCTCAGAATAATAGCTCTTCAAAGTTTGTTAATTTTTTCATCCACTTGTTTCTGAGTTGAAAGTCCTCTATTTATAGGCAAGAATGCATGTGACTTGTATTTGAAATTTAAATGTAACCGTTCCTTGTTTTTGTCCCATCTGATTTGCATTCTGTCACTATTCATAGGACTGACACTGTCAGAATTTCTTTTTGACAGTGCAGTCTGTCCACCCTTTGACTTATATCCAATGGTTAAAATTCTGAATCATCCCAACGTCTTTTTAATCTCAGCCCTTGATTTGTTTGATAAGTCAGAGGTAGTTGGCTGTCATTTTCAATGTAATCTTGAATTACCCGAGGTATTTCATCAGCAGGTTCATCAGTCTGATGTGATACATGTCAGTCTGCTTGAACTCCAATTTGCTGTGTATAACATACATTGCAGCTGACTTCTTTTATCTAACTTTTATTTGTGAAGTTAGATTACACCTTTTTTTGAATATAACCAAGTTCCAAACATCATTCAACTTATGGATCTTAGACCTTGTACACAAGGTATATGTAATCAGTTTAGGTCATCACAGACTTGCCTAAATTCTGATTCCATATCCTTGACTTTAATTACTAAGTTTGATCCCTTAGCCTTCTGTAACTGAGTTTGAGACCTCAGCCTTCAGTCTTCAGCAGGTTCCTGACTAGTCTACTGACCTATCTACCCTACTGATAAGGACCAGTCTGCTGATATGAATCAGCAGCCCTTTACAGTACTTGTTTGATCAATCCTATTCATAAATCAAACTCTAATAAACCTATACATTTGATCTAGACATCTTTTTGTTAGCTGTAGTGCCCGAAAGACAATTTGTGTAATTGTTTTTAGTAATGGATGATAGATTTTACCTCACCTTATTACTTGCTTTGTGCTTGTAAAGTAATACACTGCTGCAAACCCTAAGTATATATGTATGTAACCACTTAACTCAGTGTATGGATTACACGTGAGGATTGAGTTAGTGGAGATATGCTTAAGCTTGTTAGTCCGTGGTGAACTTAATCGAGTTTAGGGTCTCTTGATTAAAACACCAATAATGCGTCGAACACCTTAGGGTGTGATAGTCTTATCCGGACTGTCGGTAGAGGGTACCTACGTGGGGCATTTATATATGATGGCATTCATATGGGACTGGACCGATTTAATCTGTATTTCTCGGTATAATTCCGTAATCGAGGAATCTTATTAAATAATTAGATTATCATATATGGATCGACCTTAATCCTGAGGTGATCACAGGGTGCTGCTTGTCCCGGGGTAGTGTTTGATGTGTTAGTTACGGTTCACTTAAATATGTGTTCCAAGCCACTTCTCATTGGCACTATCTCCGGATGAGTTAGTAGTTCGATTTTCACGAGACATGAATCCATTCCTTCCTGCGGGGAAGTAGAGAGACGATCCCCCCTTATTTGTTAGCCCTAAGAAAATGATCGATGGGCCCGGTTCATGTTAGACTAATTGATCACTAGTCGGATATGTGTACTAATTGATCATCGGGGGTTAATGGTAAATAAGGATAAGATATTCGAGTCGGGTTCACGGAGACTTCCCACTCGGAATGGACGATCTATGGAGTGTTAATCCGTATGTAGTGATTATATCAATGGACGCTTATTCACTCTATGGGTTGAGTATAAGTATACATCTATAATCGGTAGAGTTCGGTTTCGGGTTTATGGTGGCGTAATCCCGAATTAATAATTAATGTACTTATTCTCGTTCGATGAATAATTAATTATTGGAGCTACGGTTATAGGTCCATGGTCCCCGATGTGGCTTCGTAATTCGGACTAATAATCTTGTTACTTGGGCCTCGGTGATAATTAATTGGGTGGGCTAATTAATTGATATGCATGGATATTATTTAGTTGGGCTAAATAATATAATACACATAAAAGACATTTTATGTGGGCTTAATTAACCTAAAAGTGGCGCCTCCTCCTTTATTAATTATCACAAGAATTATTTTTTGTGATGTGGAAAATAAAAGATATTCTTGTTATATGATTGGTTGGATGACTTGTTATTTGATTTCCTATTGGTCAATACATGTCACAATTAGTCATTAAGGAAAATATCTTTTTATTTTGTTTAATTAATTATTTATTTAATTAATTAAAACTTGGAGGCCAAGGATTTACTCTCCTATAAAAGGAGAGTTATTCCAAGGGTAATTTACAAGTGTGAATTTCGACTACCACCACTAAAAGGAGAGAAATAATTAGTTTTCTCATCTAGGGTTTTGTAGAAGAAAAACTCTAAGTTTTTCTTGAGTGTTGCATATCAAGGAGGCTTGAGTATCAAGAATGGTGTCCACCAACCACCGTTTGGAGAACACATCGGAAGATCAAGGCATCTCTCCCGATATTGGTAACTTAATTTTAACCCCCTTGTAGTTGTTAAATCCTTTAATTATGTGTTTTGATATATCAATCGTGATCCATCCGCTGCGCATAGATCTAACTCGTTTAGATCTAAGAACCTGCATCCTTCATGTGGTATCGGAGACAGGTTCCACGATTTATATAGTCATAATCCTAATTAAACGATTTAAAGGAGTGGAATTGCATGTAGGTGATATTTTACTTATTATTATGCATTAATAATTTTTAAATTGCTATGGTTGAAGAGATGGATTGGGGTTGGCACCGTTTTCCCGTTAGATCTATTGTAAACTCATATAAACGATGAAAATTCGTTTATATGAGTATAGGAAATTATGTAATTTATGTATTATTGCAATTTTAATTTCCAGAAAATAGATCTGTACATTAGCTGTTTAGTCTTTTCGTTTTTTCCGTTGTTTGCGCCGTTAAAACGAAAATCCCTCCAGTCAGAATCTAGATTGGAAGTTGATGAACAAACCCACAAATTTTGGTGTCGATCAGAGTCCGTTTGGGTTTCCGTTCGTTGCTGCGAAGTGGCTGCTGTAACAGAAAAACGCAGGATTCACAGAAACCCTAACTGTGACTTCTTCGATTTTCAGGGAACAATTGGACCGTTCAAATTAAAATCCGACCGGTCAGATCGATAATCATGGAGTTTTGGACATGAGATAAAATTTTCAGGACGATCGGGATTCATCTTCATCCCCGATCGATCTCGGGAAGTATATGATGCGCTGCTGTGAGAGTCTGTTTCAGCAGCAAGTTGGGCGGCTCACTGAGGAAGATTGACAAGTCAAAGCTCCGATCCGACCGTCCATCTTGAAGTCCGAAGAATGAAGATCAGATCTGGAAAGTTTCGTCCTGATCCAAGTTCGTTTGATATGCCGATTGTTGAAGATTCTTAACAGCTGCAGATTAGGGTTTTTTTAATTTATTTTTGAATAGATTAGTTACGGGGGTGCCAACGGTCCATCTCGGTGTTTATTTTCCGCACTAGTATACATGTGTAGATTGTATGAGTAGAACCGAAAAAATGCCATGACATGCATCATATCATGAATTCCACTCCATATGCATACATGTTGAAATTAATTCGAGGAATTAGTTAGGCATGTATAAAACACACGATTAGTTTTAATTAATTGTTTGATATTAATTAGAAACTAATTAGGGTAAAAACCGAGGAACACGGGTTTTTTCAATCGTCGAGGTTGGGTGATGGATTCTCGGTGAATCCCACTCTGCGAAAGCATAAGGAGTAAAATCCCGAAACCTCGTGGTTAAGGTGTTGGATTCTCGGTGAATTCCACCTTACCTAAGACGAGATTACGTTTTTGTTCCATAGTATCTACGTGAAAGTTTGATGTTTAAGGATTGGATAATCACGGGCAAAAAGGTTCGAAAGTGGTTTAACCACGGTTGGGTGGTCAACAGTAGCTACGGCTCAATCGACTTCACCCTCCACGTGTGGCGTTTGCACGGGGGTCTGGCAATACTGAGCCATCCAAAGAGCCACTACGGCTCAACGGACCTCTCCTAGCCTTGACCCGTCCGACGGCCACATATGTTCTAACGAATAGGTCGGGTGGACTAGCCCACATAACCGACAACATTCGGGCCTATGATTTATTGATCCTTAATGTAACATCAAGTCCAAAAACGTGATCAGTAAACCCACCACTTTTTTCAAAATATTGAGTGGGAGCGGGAGAGGCGACAGCCGACCCCACGGCCTCTACGTGTGACACAAGCAACGTGAGAGAATGGTGACGCCTCGTGCCGGCTTTGATTTCGGCCCCCTAAGGAAGGCCTTCACCGCTATCAAAATTCAAGGCTTGGTCTCCGAAAGGATAGGATTTTGGGTACTCGGCGAGTTACCGACCGACCCTAAGGCGGCACACTCGGGGTCTATCTAAAGATCTGTAACAGTAGGTCACACTCATAAAGGGTATTTTGGTAATACCTTGGCTGAAAAAGGAAAGGTGATTGACGATCACAAATGAAATGTTCGATTCTCAATCTGATCTTCAATATTAATCGAAACCTCTTTGACCTACCCTAAGGCGGCACTGAGGCAATAGATTAAATCCTTGGAACGGTAGGATAGACTATAAGTACTTAGTTTATGTTCCTAAAATTTTAGTAGTGTATGATTTGGATTTATTTTCTGTCAATTTTATTTACAACTGTTATATATATCTCTCTAAGGTGATAGACTGCTAGTGTAAAATTGACTAGTAATGACTTCGTTAAAAAGTGGCAAGTAACTAGAACGTTGTACTTATTGATCTTGCATGCGATTAATTTTTCGGAAGAGATATTTCTCTTGAGCCTTCAAGACTTAAGTGACGTAAATAAGTATGTCACTGCTGTCACTCGTGCAGAACGAGAGACAACCGTAGTTAGTTTGAAAGATGATTGGGACGACAAAATTCTTCTAGTGAATTTTAATTGTGTAGTGTCTACACGAGAAATTTTCTAATAGAAAAATTGGAGAATCATAAATTTAAGTGTCGCTAGTTATACGGTATTTGGAACCGATAAACTAGTGGGAGCTTTTATCTTATGTTTTTCTAATTTATTAGAAAATTAGTCCCACTGGGTAACGCTTTTATTAGACATCCCACGCTTCACGAGTAGTGTCTACTCAATTGAACTCGCTAGTTCAAGACTATTTCCTTTTAAGGAAAGTTGAGAATGGGAAAGAATGTCTATAAGTGTTAATCATCTTAACTAAAGTTTTGAGGCTAAACCGAAACATTAATTAAAGAAAGTATAGGATAAGGAAAGTGATTTCGGATCACTAACCAATGAATCCTTAGCGACTTTCTTAACCGAGTAACTTGACTCGGTAGCTTAGTTCTTTGGGAGAACAAGGAAGCTGTGCATTAACGATTAATAGAGTAACAACGGGCAGTAATTTCAGCTATAATAGTGGGAGTGATATAAGGAAATGAATTTCGGATTCTATCCTTGAATATCACAGAAAAATTTATTTTTCTGTTTACAGATTCGTTGAAACAAATGGATTCACTTTCATCTCGATACTACAGTTGCCTTAAACAAAGTGAAGATGACATTTGTAGTACGAATCTGTGACTCGGACTTTTGTTTGATAAAGACAGAACCACTAAGAAAAGGCTGAATAGGTATGTGTAACACGTCTAAAACTATTAAAGGTAAAAGGTTTCCGTATTAAGATAAACGACCCTTCAATATCTATTAATTAGTGCATATATCCTAGAGATAAGACCTGCAGACTGGCTAAGGGTGATTCCTATCTCCCAGTCTAGGAACACTATCTCAAAGGAACAATGACTAAGTTTCCTTTCAATCGTGAGAGGGTAATAGATTTGAAGGGGTAACATAGCTTGTTCATCATGACCTTCGGGGTCTAGTGAGAGACACAAGCTAGTGGGAGTTTTTGAGTGGTGACATTTTGTCTGATAACTACTCGAAACGCGATTTAGTTTATCAAAAGAATACGAGGAGGATTCTCTGATTTTAGCAGAGAATAGAGTATTCCATGCTCATAAATAGGCTATAGCATAGTCTTGGGACTGATGCTCAGCCTGCCTCCTAGTGGAACGTTTCTCACTGAAAAAAAAACCATAGACTTGCCCTATATAGTTATTGATGTACTACAATACACTGCTAAACTTGATTAAGATAATTGGTTGCAAAATAACGGTTAACATTATTATGTAAACCGAGAAGTCTACCTAGAAGATGCTAGTGAATTTATGGATAAAGAGTGAATTCGGTTCACACCACTTCCGTAAATGTAGGCATTTAGCATTTAATGCTTGAAGGTAGGACTGGAGATTTTGCGCATACGTTCAGATTTTGACAGTTCGTGCAATGCCTTAATGAGACGAGTGAAGGTTGGTTGTAAGATTCTTGGGATCAGAAAGTGACAGTTGGACTGTCACAATTCTTCTGATAGAATCTATAAGTAACAGCCTTAGACCTTGGAGTACGGTTACCCAAAGGAAGTTACTATCTGATTTAATCAGACCACGTCCAACATTAGTTGTTTGTGATCACACTGATAAATACTACTAGATCAGAATGTCAATCCACCCAAGACACAGTGGGAGTATGGTTTAACTGTTGACCCATTGTGATTTTGTGGACTTTATAATCTGCTGGGGTGATTGATAACCTATGGCTCTTGGTGGGCTGTATAGGATTCGATTATAGAGGTTGGTTTGAAAACCTTAACCCTGTGAATGGAGTTTTGGTACTCCGGTTAAATTCGACCTCTTGTAGAACCACCGAGTGTCTCGGGCCCGGTGGGAGCAATTGGATCTACACGGAAAAGATTCGAATGAATAGGAAAGTTTAAACTTTCGGCGCAAAGTTGAGTGGTATAGGGGTGATTCCACGACAACTAGAGAGTTAACCGGACCTTGAACTCTCTCACCACTCGGTCTTGCTAGATTTCGTTAGAAAGCGAGAAAATAGGGGTGATTCCCGAGACTTTCTTGCCGAACAACGGAATCGAATTCATTCGAAACGAAGGGTTTTAGCTAAGAATGAATAACGGATTCGTTACAAAGCGAGAAGATAGGGGTGATTCCCTAAGACCTTTTTTGCGAGACTAACGATATCTTAATTCATTCGAAAAAACCTTTGGTAGGAGGCTCCGCCATGGCTTATATCCTTTGTGGATTTAAGAGAACCTCTCGGTCATTTAAAAGTCACATGTTTTAAAATATGTGGACTTGACCATAATATTGATAAGTTTTTCGTAGACTGGATATCAATATTGGTAATATAGTAGTAGTATTAGTGTTCATAAATGATAACACTAAAACAGTTGGAAACAACATGGGTGTGCTATCTGAAGTCGGAAACTGACACGCCAAGATTCTCTGGATGAGAGAATTGGACTATGTTCTAAGAATCTAATTCGGTCAAATTCACGAGAATGAGTCATTGGCTATCCCACCGAACTTATTGAATAAGATGATTATGCATACATGGTTGCAGCATTCATCGAGAGTTGTCCTACCCTACCTCTCAGGAATGATTCTCTAAATCTTCGGATAAAGAGAAAATGGGATAGAGTCTCTCTTGGATAACGGCAAGTCAGGTTGTCACAAGTCAATAGTAGTCGAATCTCGGATTCGAGCATTGAATAGCGGTTTAGTACGTCCTCAAGTATCTTAAGAGAACGAGGAATCATATGCTTGTATATTCAGGTGCAAACTTGAATATGGTTGACTACACTGATTCTGACTTGTAGTCAGATTAAGGATGATCATTAAGTTGATCTCGGCTCAGTGTTTACTCATAGTGCTTAGAATTTCCTTTTTGGTCTGGGAGTAATTCCAGGTCTGATAAGCCGATATCACTTCATTGTGAAAACAGTGAAGAGATAGATTAGAAGGATCTTCTCGGTCACAATAAGTCAAAAGCATATTGAGAGAGAGTACCGCTTGATTGGAAGGACCGACAACGTTTCAATACTAAAGATCGTCTCGTGTCGACAACCTAACTAATCAGTGTACCAAGTCGAGTGCTTGGAGGGTACGGCATTGATGGATATGTCTCATCTGCTTTTAGAGCAAGTGGGAGAGTGTTGTGAATAAGATGAGAAAGGGTGTGCTCTAAAAACAATCGTTGCTTGTCATTTCGTGCAAGTGGTAGATTGTTAGGTGTAGTGCCCGAAAGACAATTTGTGTAATTGTTTTTAGTAATGGATGACAGATTTTACCTCACCTTATTACTTGCTTTGTGCTTGTAAAGTAATACACTTTGCGCAAACCCTAAGTATATACGTATGTAACCACTTAACTCGGTGTATGGATTACATGTGAGGATTGAGTTAGTGGAGATATGCTTAAATCGTTAGTCCGTGGTGAACTTAATCGAGTTTAGGGTCTCTTGATTAAAACACCAATAATGCGCCCAGAACACCTTAGGGTGTGATAGTCTTATCCGGACTGTCGGTAGAGGGTACCTACGTGAGGCATTTATATATGATGGCATTCATATAGGATTGGACCGATTTAATCTGTATTTCTCGGTATAATTCCGTAATCGAGGAATCTTATTAAATCATTAGATGATCATATATGGATCGACCTTAATCTGAGGTGATCACGGGGTCTTGCTTGTCCCGGGGTAGTGTTTGATGTGTTAGTTACGGTTCACTTAAATATGTGTTCCAAGCCACTTCTCATTGGCACTATCTCCGGATGAGTTAGTAGTTCGATTTTCACGGACATGGAATCCATTCCTTCCTGCGGGAAGTAGAGAGAGATCCCTTATTTGTTAGCCCTAAGAAAATGATCGATGGGCCCGGTTCATGTTAGACTAATTGATCACTAGTCAGATATGTGTACTAATTGATCATCAGGGGGTTAATGGTAAATAAGGAAAAGATATTTTGAGTCGGGTTCACGGAGACTTCCCACTCAGAATGGACAGTCTATGGAGGGTTAATCCGTATGTAGTGATTATATCAATGGACGCTTATTCACTCTATGGGTTGAGTATAAGTATACAGCTATAATCGGTAGAGTTCAGTTTCGGGTTTATGATGGCGTAATCCTGGAATTAATAATTAATGTACTTATTCTGTTCAATGAATAATTAATTATTGGAGCTACTGGTTATAGGTCCATGGTCCCCGATGTGGCTTCTGTAATTCGGACTAATAATCTTGTTACTTGGGCCTCAGTGATAATTAATTGGCTGGGCTGATTAATTGATATGCATGGATATTATTTAGTTGGGCTAAATAATATAATACACATAAAAGACATTTTATGTGGGCTTAATTAACCTAAAAGTGGCGCCTCCTCCTTTATTAATTATCACAAGAATTATTTTTTGTGATGTGGAAAATAAAAGATATTCTTGTTATATGATTGGTTGGATGACTTGTTATTTGATTTCCTATTGGTCAATACATGTCACAATTAGTCATTAAGGAAAATATCTTTTTATTTTGTTTAATTAATTATTTATTTAATTAATTAAAACTTGGAGGCCAAGGATTTACTCTCCTATAAAAGGAGAGTTATTCCAAGGGTAATTTACAAGTGTGAATTTCGACTACCACCACTAAAAGGAGAGAAATTATTAGTTTTCTCATCTAGGGTTTTGTAGAAGAAAAACTATAAGTTTTTCTTGAGTGTTGCATATCAAGGAGGCTTGAGTATCAAGAAGGGTGTCCACCAACCGCCGTTTGGAGAACACATCGGAAGATCAAGGCATCTCTCCCGATATTGGTAACTTAATTTTAACCCCATTGTAGTTGTTAAATCCTTTAATTATGTGCTTTGATATATAAATCGTGATCCATCCGCTGCGCATAGATCTAACTCGTTTAGATCTAAGAACCTGCATCCTTCACTTTTTGCCTTTGCACTATAACAGCTAGTCTGGCACTCATCATCAAAACACAGAAATAAGTCTAACAAGAATGTTTACGTGTAATATTTGATAATTGGTCTTCATAAATGGAAGATTCATATTGATAGAAAGATTGTTGAAATTCTGTGTAGTCAACGCCTTGGTGATCCGAAATCCAAAAAATGCCTTTAAATCTTGAATCAGATTACCTAAATCTTGAAGTTCTTGGATATTAATTAGATTTTATTTATTTTCTTTAATTTTTGGATTTGTAGATAACAACCTCCAAGAATTTGATTAATCTAGCTAATAAAAATTAGGAATTGTTTGGTGATTGACTACAAGTCCCTGTGGGATTGACATCCTAAGTACTACTCGAAAAGCCGTACGCTTGCGGTAGCATTTAGTGATTATACATTGAAAATCACACATCAAGTTTTTTGGCGCCGTTGCCGGGGACTTCGGTGTCAACATCGAACGTATTTTTGATTTTGTTAGACTAGACTTTTTTTTCTCACCATAGCAAGCCGCACCTTGCTACGGTGAGACATTTTTGCTTTTAATTTTTCCTTTTTCTTGTACAGGAAGTTGAAGTGACAAGCTTGATGGACTTATTTTTCTCCGGATTTGATGCTTATGTGCCATCGACTGTTGAGAGGACTTATGGATATTCGTTTAATCAGCTTCAAGTGAGATGTTAGAATTGTGGCGGAAAACATTGCGAGGCTCGGTGCAATGGAGGCTATTTATCCCACCAATTGAATACCTATGACAACTATGGTGTGAGTTATGAGAATCAATTCCAATATAGCCATGACTTTGATACACCAACACACAATGGCGGGAGGAGTAACTATCCTTATTCTCCGTGGGGCCAACGTCAAAGCAATTGGCAACAAGAACCATTTCCTCAATCAGAACTTAAGTCTAGACTTGAGGTCAGAACGAAGAGTCCCATTCATGAATGGGAACATTTCAAAGAAAGATCGAATGATTCACATCCCATTGCTTCTACTAATAAGAGAGAACTAACAATTGGAGAATTGATTGCACGGAATCGCCATGTTACTGAAGAGATTGAAAAAGAAAATCATATGATGGAAATTCAAGATCAGAACGTTGTGCTTGAAAGTTGTGGGGATGAAATAGACTATGATCCTCATGAAATCCCATAATGTCTTGATATGAATGTATTCGGCGATTCTTTCTCAAAGATTGCAGATTGTTTGGGCCTTCATATTAACATGAGTGGACACACATGGAAATTCGAACCATCTTCACAAGATAATGGTGCAATAATTCCGGATTCAACATTGACGAGCCAAGAAGAGAAAGAATAGGGAGGTAACATTACGGTGCTTGACTCTAATTCATTTTATAATGTTAATTATCCTTCCTTGAATAAAGATGTTAAATTTATGGATGTTGAGCATGTAGAGTATATACATGTTGCACCTCTTATAGTCCATAATTCACTTAGATTTGTCATGAGCATTGATAAAGAGATTAATAAATTGTTAGGAGGAACTTCATTCCTTATAACTAAATTGATTAATTAATTTTTGAGAAGACATGATCACGGGCTCCCAATTCCATATCTGAAAATACTTGTTAATATCCTTGATATGTGGAGAAAAATGCAGAGGGATGCTCTTCTTTGGTTTAGTCCTCCTTGACAATGATGTTTAAAGATAGTCCAACTGAAGACTATAAATTCAGAATGTGTTTTTTTTTTCCTTTTTCTTGTTTAATGAATAAATAAAGGAAGAGAGATGCCTTCTCGGTCCTTTGGTCGTGTTTTGTTTTGTTTTGTTTTTGTTTCTGTTTTGCAGAGAGAAAGATGTGCATGAGTGGTATTTGATGGTCATTGCATGCGCAGAAAACAAGCTTTGGAAAGTGGAGATCACACCATGATGATAATAAGGGTGGCTAAAAAAATCGAAAAAACAACCATTGTCACACCGATGGTGTGATGGAGGTTGTTTTCCGAAGAAAAAAAAAAAAAAAAAAACTTTAACTTTTTTTTTACCAATCTTTCGGCTCTCACCCCTTTCTCATAACTACATAATCATTCATTGTATATATTTTTTCTTTCTTTCTTTTCCCCTATTCTTCCCAAACCCAACAATCCGCCTCCCCCTCCCTGCTTCATCCCTCCCGTCCCCTTCCCCCATCACCTTCTTCTATAAAAAAAAAATATTTTTTTCTTTCTTTTTTTTATATTTTCTTTTACCATCTTTTTCGTCCAACTTTATACATCCACTCCACTTACTCCATCTCAAGGGAACAACTAAGAATTTTCGAGATATTACTCCTGAAATAAAGCCACCATGAAAATAACTTCCACACAATTCCGGTGACTTTGCCAGAGCTCCCGAAACTCTCAATTCTCCACTCTCCACCACCACAGAGTTAAAAGAAAATTCTCCAGGACTACGATGTTTAGAACGTGATGATATGCACACCAAGAGCCTGCCCATTGAAACTTGTGAGTTTTCTTTTTACCCTCCCATGTTTTAATCTAATTACATTGGGGACAATGCAACCTTTAAGTGTGGGGGAGTGACATTTGTGCAAGTCTTTCTTTCATGCAATGTAGAGACTTAGTCATTGTCAGTCGAGTCAGTCGAGTCGGTTGTGTCGTTTTGTTTTGATGGTTCTGGTGATCACACATAGCTACTTTAGCTGATATATGCAATGCATGAAAATTGATGGAGTTTGTTCTGGCAAGAAAATGCATGACATGGAGTGAAAAATCTTTTTTTAGACTATCATGTTTAAAAGTGACATTATTTTCTTTAGGAAACAATAGAGTCTGAGTGAATAGACAAAATTGACCCGGTGAGATATTGTTCCGGCCATATGACTGACCACTTCAATCTCACCCTAAATTTGTGCGTATTTTCTCTTTCTTGGATTTGTTCCTTTAGAACTTGTGTTGAGTCTTGTTGATGTTACTTTGGCATGTGCAAACATATATAAATGATTGAGGCATTTGTTTTTACCTTTCACCACACTATATTCCTTATTCCTTTTGAGTCTTGATCTTTATTATACCCCTTTTTCCTTTTAACTTTACTTCCGCTACACCATACATTGAACAATCCCAAAAAGAGGTAGCCCAATTCATTTCACCCAACCTTAGAAATAATTGGAGCACGTGGCTATCAAATTTCTTGTACTTAGTAGCTAATGACCAAGCTTGGGGGAAATCCATATTGTTACCGTTTGTTTGTTTCTTAGTTTGAGAAAAAAAGAAAAAAAGATGGAAATGAAAGGAAAAAACAATAAAGGAGGCAATCTAAAGAAAAAAAAACCTTCTAAATCTTGTTTGTTTTATTTGTTAGTAATAAAGAGGGAGTTGCATCATTATTCTTCCAAAGCAGAGAAATTATCCTTTGTATTCTCTTTTGTTTGGAATAAAGTGTTTGACCCCTTGCACTTCTATGACATTGAAGTTTTATAGTCATGTGTTTTTCTAGTTCTAATGGTTTTTGCCATCTCTTATACCATTTTCCTAAACCTATCACCATTTTCTATCTTACTTGGGGCTATTCTCACTTACCATTCCTTTTTCCCAAAAACCTTATGATTTATGTGTTGCACAATGCCTTGGTGATTGACATGAGACGATATACAAGCATATAGTAGGGCATTTTCAATGGGATGATCTTGAGAGTTTAGCCACCTCACAAATGTTGAGCGTTGAGTGATTTTTCCCGTGAGGGTCTATTTGCTTGGTCTATGTTGTTTTCCATTGATAATTTTTGTTCACTTTTGCTCATGATATGATAAAAAGGATTCGTTAGTATATATCTTTGTTTTGAATGTTGGGAGGAACTTTATTAATGCTTGTATGTTGTACATCTTTGTCTAATGCTATGCCATGTGTGATCTTCTTAGTCCATCTCGTCTTGAGTCTTTTTGTTTTCTTGGGGACAAGAAAAGCTTTAAGATTGGGGGAGTGATAAGTTCCAAAAAATTCGAATAATTCTAGATGTTTTGGACTCAATTTGGTGTAGTGTGTTGTTATTTTGCGATGTTTTATCCTTTTTGGGCTAGATTACTGCGGATTTTTGAATTATTGCAGCATTGTTCGAGATTTGAAGAAAAAGACCCAAAAAGAGGAGCTAAAGTGGAAGAATTCAAAAATATGCCTCTGTTATACCCAGGGTGTGACGCTAATAAGAAAATCTGACCATGGCCAACGAAATGTTCTGATTGGTCAAAACTTTAATCAACGTGTTTTCTTTCATAATGGCATGTTTTTCATTGAAAATGAGGAGTCCACATACTACAAGAGTCCAATATTGATAGATATTTGATTTTTAAAGATTTTCTTGATTAAATTAATTATGGAAACTTATATTATATGATGTAATTATCCCATTTTTATTCCTCCATGTCGTACAATTCAGAACCAACGCCTCCAACATCAGAAAAACTACGAATATTTACCCTCTCTTCATCATCATCTTCTCCCATCCCCAAGAACAAGGATTTTTAGTTTAAGAAATTCAAGAACGAAGCTTTTTCGAGGTTTGATTATTTATGCAATACTTTGACGGTTTTTTTCTATCTCTTTTCTCCTTTTTTCTATTTACTTATTTTTCTTGTCAAGTATGAATTATATGGTTGAATCTTGCAATCTTGATATGTTACGAGAGTAAATATTAATTTCTTGGATTAGGAAAAGCCCGGCGATGATTATATAGTTTTAAAGATACAATATTTTCATTGATAAAGGATTTTTGTCATGTTTATGAGTTCGAGATAATTGGTCTTCATAAATGGAAGATTCATATTGATAGAAAGATTGTTGAAATTTTGTGTAGTCAACGCCGTGGTGGATCTGAAATCCAAGAAATGCCTTTAAACCTTGAATCCTATTACCTAAATCTTGAAGTTCTTGGCTATTAATTAGATTTTCTTTATTATCTTTAATTTTAGGATTTGTAGATAACAACCTCCAAGAATTTGATTAATCTAGCTAATAAAAATCAGGA
Source organism: Gentiana straminea (assembly GCA_036785695.1). Classification (NCBI taxonomy): domain Eukaryota; kingdom Viridiplantae; phylum Streptophyta; class Magnoliopsida; order Gentianales; family Gentianaceae; genus Gentiana; species Gentiana straminea. Next base: position 1,502,207 of record JAVUPR010000224.1, on the reverse strand, counting down.
ATTGTTTGGTGATTGACTACAAGTCCCTGTGGGATCGGCATCCTAAGTACTACTCGAAAAGCCGTGCGCTTGCGGTAGCATTTAGTGATTATACATTAAAATCACACATCAAACATCCACTGTCAAAGTACCAGACACCCTAGAAAACAAAGTTAATGTATTTTAGGTACCCAAAACTGTTTGGGTCCATAGTGGTCAGTGCTAAGCATGACCCTTGGGAAATTTCCATAAGGTCTTCTTTGAAAAGCATTGCACTTTTGTTTATATATGTATCCTACATTTCCATAAGATCTAACATTTGGTTGTGTAAGATTCACATATGCTTTCTGGCCTTTTGGTACATAATTCTGTTTGAAGTGATTTCAATTATTAGACGCACTAGCATAACCATAGGTTTGCTGTCTGTTAGGAGCAGCCCTATAATATGGAGTCTACTGAGGTCCCTGCTGAGGTCTTGAATAAGTCCTCTGCTGAGTCCCCCGCTGATTCCATTGCTGAGGTTTTACCCTTGCATTATGGTTATGACTGTTGTTTCTAGCAGTAGGGGTAGGAATATTCCAATCATCATCAGTAGGGAACAATCTACCTTTCCCCCTGAGATAAGTATCCCTAGAATGATTAACATTTTTAGGTTTAGGATTCTTATCCTTGGAATATTTATGATTATTTCCCTTTTGTGGTCCAGCAGACTTAGCAGCAGGTCTGCTATCAGTATGTCTAGAAGGTCCAGCAGTCCTACTTTTGGATTTACCCTTTTTGTTAGGTACTGTTGACCTTTTTGACTTCTGATTTTGCTTCTTTGAAGTCTTCTCAGTAGGCTTTATTGCCTCAGCAATCTTTTTGGGAGTTGGATCTTGTGCAAACACAAACTTAGGACCAATTCTTGTACTAGGTTCAGTAACCTTACTGCATCCACTCTTAGTAGATTGTTGAGTTCCAAATCCAAGGCCTGTTCTATCACCATAAGGCTTTCTAGATTTGAATGTAGTGGTGGAACTAGATTGTTCAGCAGATTCAGCAGCTACTGAATATACAGCAGACTTATGCTGATTTTGCTCAAGATCTTTTTCCTTTCCTTTGAGAGTTCTTAATTCAGCTTTTAACCTTTCAACTTCTGTTTGAAGAGCATCTTTTTTAGCCTTCACAATCTCATAACCATATTGTATTTTCCTCAGTTGATTACAGATGGCATCCAAAGTTTCTTCATTGTCATATTTTTTAGGATTTGAACCACAAGTTGATTCACAATCACTTTCAGCATGAGTATTTATAGATACAGAATTGTATACCTCCTCAGTCTCTTCCATATTTGCCATTAAAGCATAATCATCCATATCAGCAACAAGTGCAGTATCATCAGATTCATTTCCTTTTTCTGATTCAACTTCATAGCCTGATTCATCATCAGCAACCATTGCTTTCTTGCCAGGTCTTCTTTGATGATTCTTGTTCTTCAGTAGGTCTGGACAATCAGGTCTGAAATGTCCAGGTTTCTTGCAGTTGAAGAGCATATAATCAGGTTCTTTTTTCTGTTTTAGATCATGACAATCAAGTTTGAAGTGTCCTGGTTTCTTGCAATGAAAACACAAATAATCATTATCTTTCTTGGATTCTTCCTTCTTCTTTTCACTTGGCTTCTTTGTGAAATTCGTTGGAGAACCCTTTTCCTGTTTTCATCATTCTGATTTTCTTGCTCAGTAGGGCAATTTGCTCTTGCATCTCGTCCAGTAGATCATCTTGACCACCTGATGATTCTTCTTTATGTGCAGCAGGCAATGCAGTAGTCTTTGGTTTTTCTTTTTCAGTCTTAGGAATAAGTTTCTTACTGAATTCATATGCTTTGAGATCTGAAAACATCTTGAAGGTGTTTTCTTCATGTAGACTCCTGGATTCTTCTATGGAAGTAACCTTCATCTCCCAAACCTCTTTTGCAGGTAGGGCTTCTTAGATTCTTGTATTGATCTCTTCTTTTGTATAGATCACATTCAGCAGGGTGAGTTCATCCATGATAGCATTGAATCTTGACTCCATTTGCTCAATGGTTTCATTTGACTTCATCTTGAAATCTTGGAACTTTCTTTTGGCTACGCTGAATTTGTTTTTCTTTATAGCATCAGTGCCTTCACAGATAAGTTGCAATTTTTCCTAAAGTTCCTTTGCAGTTTTGCTATCCTTCACTTTCATATATATATTGCTATCCAAAGTTCTGTATATGATATCTATAGCAATATAGTTGAGGTTTGCTCGTTTTCTATCTTCAGCACCCCACTCTCTTTTTGGCTTTCGAACATACTGAGTTTCACTACCCACAGTTATGGCCTCAGTGATCTCCAGTGGTCCATCAGTTAGCACATCCATCATCTCATCATGTGTTGCATCTAGGTAAGCCTGCATACGACCTTTATACTCATCAAAACGATCTAAGGAGCACATCAACATAGTTCTAGCATACTGGTTGTTATCCATGATGCAAAGCTTTGAAAATCAGAAACTTGAAAAATGTTTTAAAAGTATTTTCACAAGCACAACAAGTAGTATTACATCAGAACAGAAGCACTGGTTTGATTCAAATTGTTGGTCCATTGAAAAGGCTTTGGTTAGGTTTAGAGGGGGGTGAATAAACTTAACACTTAAAACTTTTTGGAGTTAACAAACTCAGCAATGTCGCAGCCTACGACGCTCGCAGTCCGCGGACCACTCGCAGTCCGCGACAACAGATGTTACTAGATTTGTTGCAGCGGAATATATTCAAATTAAGCCTTATTACTTGTTGTTAAAAAGATGATACTAAGTATTAGATACTCGGTAGTGTAAGTGTGTGATTCAGTTGCTAGTTTTAGTAAGTTGATGTGATCAGTATAATAAATGCAGAAAGTAAGTAGGCAATTTTTATAGTGGTTCCATGTGGTGTAATCTGTCAGTCCACTATTCTCCTATGATGTTGGAGGAAATTCACTAGAGATCTTTGAGGTTGCAGTTACAAAAATCCCTAAGATGTCTGTCCTTCACCAATGACTATGGCTTCACAAACTGAATAAGGCCTACCTGACATAAGGCCTACCTGACATACAAGCTAGTCTGGAACTCATCATTAAAACTTAAAATAAGTCCAACAGAACAAGTATATGACAATAGAAAATCCATTTAATATATGTATAAACATAAAGAAATAGTATAAATGATCCGACCCGGTCAGATCTAGTCCAACCCAATTGGGTTTAGGACTTTATTTCAACACTTCAACCATCCAAGGAGAAGATCCATTGGATTTACACTTGGAGTAGGAGGCATGACTGCTAACAGGGATGGACCCAAACTGTGTTGGGTACCTAAACTTGCTTAATTTGTTTTGTATGATGTTTGGTACATAGACAGTGGATGTTCCAGACACGTGACAAGAAATAAAGGATGGTTGACTGACTTTAAAGCTTTTGATGGACCCAAAGTTATATTTGGAGGGAAAGAAAACCACAGAAAAATTAAGGGACAAGGCACTATGTTCAAGAACAAATTGAAGATTCAATATGTGGCTTATGTTAAAGGATTGAGTTTCAACCTTCTAAGCATTAGTCAGTTCTGTGACAAAGTCTACAATGTGCATTTCAACAATGAATGATGCAAAGTGATTCACAATCAAACCAGCACAGTTGTACTTGCAAGAAAAATAAGACAACATGTATGTTGTAGATTGGAAGTCAGTAAAAGCAGAAATATGTCTGCTTGTCAAGAATAAGCAATCAACCAGTTGGATTTGGCACAGAAGATTAAATCACTTTAACTTCAAGACAAACATCAAGTTGTCAAAGAACAAGCTTGTATAAGGCCTACCTGACATTACGTTCAAGAAGGAAAGTCTTTGTGATGCATGTCAGAAAGGAAAGCAGATCAAAATTTCTTTCAAGTAAAGTCCATTTCAATCAACAACAAGGATTTTACATCTCCTACATAAGGATCTTTTTGGACCAGTTACACCAGTAAGTGTAAGTGGAAAGAAATACACTTAGTAGTGGTTGATGACTTCTCTAAGTTTACTTGGACCATATTCATGAACAAGAAAAGAGAGACACTCAAGAAGCTACATGACTTGCTAAGAAGAATTCAAAGTGAAAAGGAATAGAAGATCATCATGATAAGATCAGACAGAGGCACAGAATTCCTAAATGAAGTGATCAGAACCAACTGTGAAGAAAAAGAGTACTGCATCAACTATCAGCAGCAGGAACTCCACAACAAAATGGTATAGAAGAAAGAAGAAATAGAAATATAAAGGTAGCAGTTAGAACCATGATAGCAGAAGCAAGCTTACCAAAGAGATTTTAGGTTGAAGCACCTAAAATAGCATGCTATACTCAAAATAGATCTATCATCAACAAACATCATGGAAAACACCATATGAAATTCGGAATGAAAAAAATCTAACATTTCACATTTGCATATGTTTGGATCTAAATATTTTGTTTTGAACAGGAATCAACTACATACTTTTGATGAAAAAGCTAATGAAGAAATCTTCATGGGATACTCAGACACCAGCAAAGCATTCAGAGTTCTTAACAAAAAAACCTTGGTGATTGAAGAATCAATTCATGTAGTTTATGATGAACCAAACACCAACGGTGAAAGCCTACACACCTTTGAAGAAGAAGCTACACAAGGACAAGTCTACATGAATACAACAGTACCAGCTACTATTATGGACCACAATATTGGTAATCAAAATGAAGTACCAGTTAATGCAACAACATAAGCACCAACACAAGATCATTAAGTTGATGCACAAGCAAGAGCAGTGGAAGAACCAGATCAAGAGCAACTCCAGCCTGATTTAAACTGGCTAAGAGATCATCCTGAAGAACAAGTCATTGGAGATGTTCATATAGGAGTCAGAACCCAAAGGCAACTAGAGTGCATGCTAACTTTTTTTCTATCATAGCTGGAACCCAAAACAATAGATGATGAAATTCAAGATGCTGATTGGATTACAGCCATTGAAGAAGAGATCAATGAATTTGAGAGAAATGAGGTCTGGGAACTTGTTGACAGACTAGACATGGCAAACATCATTGGAACAAAATGGGTATTCAGAAACAAGATGGATGAACAAGGAACTGTTGTCAGAAATAAAGCAAGACTATTTTCAAAGGGATACTCTTATGCTTAAGGCATAGACTATGATGAAACATTTACACCAGTGGCAAGATTGGAAGCAATCAGACTCTTCCTACCTTTTACAGCTCACAAAGATTTCAAAGTGTATCAAATGGATGTCAAGAGTGCATTTCTGAATGGACTCCTAGAAGAAGTAGTATATGTGGAACAACCCCCTGGTTTCCAAATCAAAGGGAAGGAGGACCAAGTATACAAGCTTAAAAAGGCACTATATGGACTCAAACAGGCACCTAGAGCATGGTATGAGACACTATCAAAATTCTTAATCAACAATGGTTTCATCAAAGGAACCATTGACAAGACTCTCTTCAAGCTAGAAAAAGAAACAAGCACTTTGCTAGTTCAGATCTATGTTTATGACATCATTTTTGGATCAGAAGATGAAAAGCTATGTGAGAATTTGCAAATCTGATGAAATGTAAATTTCAAATGAGTATGATGTGAGAAATCAACTATTTTCTTGGTCTTCAAGTGAAACAAATGGAATATGGCATTTTTATCAATCAAGCCAAGTATACAAAGGACTTGATACATAAATATGATAAGGATACAAGTAGCACATCAGATACACCAATGTGTGCAATAGTCATTCTTGGGAAGGATGAAAATGGAAAAGATGTTGATCAAAAGTTATATAAAGGAAATATTGGATCTCTACTCTATTTAACTGCAAGCAGAACTGATATAGCATTTGCAGTAGGAGTTTGTGCCAGATTCAAGCTCAACCCAAGGAATCTCATTTGCTAGCAGCTAAGAGGATCATCAAGTATTTGAAACACGTAGTAAATGTGGGAATTTGGTATCCAAAAGATGGAGGATTCAAATTGATATCCTATTCAGATTCAGACTATGTTGGATGTAAGATTGACAGGAAAAGCAGTTCAGGAACTTGTCAGATGCTAGGCAGCAGACTAGTATCATGGTTCGGTAAAAAGCAAAATTATATATCCACTTCAACAGCTGAAGCAGAATATATAGCATGAGGTAGCTGCTATGCACAAGTATTATGGATCAGAAAACAACTAAGAGACTATGGCATAGAAGAGAAGACAATTCCAATTTTGTGTGACAATACAAGTGCAATATCAATCACAGAAAATCATGTACTTCACTCAAGAACAAAGCATATTGATGTAAGACATCACTTTATCAGAGATCATGTAGAAAAAAGAGATGTTATCTTGGGATACATACCTACAGAAGATCAATTATCTGATATTTTCACAAAATCACTCAATCATGAAAGATATTGTAAGTTAAGAACTGAGTTGGGCATGATTGAAATTGACTAAGTTATAAGAGCGGCTAACTGGAGTAATCAGCGGAGTGACTTCACCAGCTGACTGAACCTTTGCCATTTTGGTGCACTCACTTGGCAGGTAAGGCACTGGTACCAGCGAAGTTCACTTCACCGATTGTTAGGAACAGTTTTGATGAAGCTGCTCAGTGAAAGACCGGCAGAGGAAACAACATACTAGTTACTCCACCGGTGAAGGAAAGGTGATATGAAGTGTGAAATGAATAATATATTCACATGTGGAAAATCTGAAGATTTATATATTTATTATGGAAGATTACTCACGTGGATTATATTTTTTATCGTGGAGGTTATTTTTGAATTGAAAAAATGACGGCAACGCCTCTATTCCCGGGATTTATCATTACATACCTCAATCCTCTCCCACTACACTCAAAAACCGTGAATTATATACATAATATCACACCCAAAAATCCCTCTATATTCACCACGTTCATACTATCGTCCACCTATATAAACAACACTTCAGTGTTTTCACAAATCTTTACGCCCTTTTTTTTCCAAACCCTTTTTCTCAAAAGTTTGAAGCATTTCTACACTCAAAAATTTTCTAAGAAAATGGCATCATCCTCCTCAGTTCAAAAATCCGACAAAAACATTGAGAAATCAATCATCACTGGATCGTTCTTTCGATCAGAGCATTATCTAGCTTTGTGCAAACATGATCCACAAGCACAAAGATTGGTGGATGGATGTACAAATCTGGGGATAATGACCTTTCTCAACCCTCCAATCTCGAGAATATGCTATGAAACCCTAATCACCTTCTGGAAAAATGCAACGTATGTTCCTAGCATGAAGGAGGGCACCCCCGACAACATCACCAGCAATATGTTTGGCCGAGAACTAGTAATCACTCCAGGCCTCCTCCACAGATTTCTAAATCTCTCCAAAACTTAGTGGAGATAAAGAAGATGGATATCAATCTCAATACCTTCTGGACTGAGATTGCAAAGGACCCAAGACGGAAAGCAATGAAACTCAACTACTCCAGATCGGCGCTAAAACTGCCTTTTGCCGAGTTTGTACACTTGATAACAAAGAGCATTGGAGGAAAGAAAGGTCTATGCACGGCATGACCGAGGTCAGGACCAAACTGATGGCAATCATCTATCATGGCCGTCCTTCAGTTCAACTGGTCAGTGTTCTTCTTCAATAGGCTGAAAGAGCAACTTCAAAGAGAGATTGATCTAGGTATTTTGGCAGAAAAGAGAGGCCAAGAGAAGCAGACCATTTTCTGGAAGAGGAAATCGTATGGAATTCCTCTTCAATTTCTGTTTGATCAAGCTAAAGTGAAACATGTTCGCCTGTACAAATTGCATGAGGCAAAGGTGATGTTCACTTATGTTAAACCATGGCAAAAATAGCAACCAGCAAGCAGCAGTTCTGGGATTGGTAGACGTACCAGATCTCAGACAACAAAGGCTCAACAAAGGAGTCTACCTAGCAATGAGGATAGATCCCTTGTGATCAGTCATAAGAAAGAAGATCTAGAGGAGGATGTCCAGCCTAAAGAAATGGCAGAAGGTGAGGAAGCATATTATCTCATCCCATCCGATAAAGAAGAGGATGAGGATGATGAAGAATTTCATCTTGCAGAAGATGAAGATGAAGAAAAGGAAAAATGTGATCATCAAAGTAATGATCAAAACAAAAACAAAGATTTTGATGATGACTTGACGCTCCAAGAAGTAATTCAAATGAGCAAAACCAATGATGAACAACAACTGAGTGAACCAGCTGAAGAAATTCACTCAGCTGATCGTGAAAGGACCCCCAGCATTGACCAAGGAGGAATGGAAGCAGAAGGAGTTGAGACTCCGGTACATGGAGAAGCAGCACAGTCCTCACCACGACTTGGAGATACAAGGCAATCTCAACAATCTCTATCTGATCAAGAGATTGAAGAAGAAGAAAAAGAGGAAGAAAAAGAGGAATCAGATGATGCATCTGCACCGGTACAAGAAGATCAAGAAAGAGCCTTTCATCTGGATATCAATCCACTAATTGTGGACATGGAAAGGCAGAATCAGAGCAGATAAAATCTCAAAACGGCATTGAGAAGCACACATGCCTACATGAATCACAAGATTGAGGCTCTGATCAGTCACATTAAAGTTCAGGATGCTGTGATGGAAAGGCAATGAGACTTACTCTGCAACCTGAATTATCTAATCCTGATCATGTCCAAACAAATCTAGAATTCCTGGCAGAGACATTTTATGACAAACTCAAACCCATGGTGGAAACTCTGAATCAACACACTCAACAAATTAACAACATTCAAAGTATCTTGGATCACTCCACAAAGAAACTTGACACTCTCATCCAAGTATCTGAAGCAACCAATATGTTGTTCCCAGAGAAGAGTAAAACTATAGTCAGAGGGGAGGATGAATGACTATAGTGGAGTTTCAAAAACTTTTCTTATATTTAAAAGCTTTTAGGCAGTGGATAAGTCCCTTCTTTAAATGTTGGTTCAAAGTAGATTATCCATTCACAGATATAGAGTATGGAATAAAATAAAGTGGTGTAAAGTAAATTGCTGAAAGTAAATAGACACAAAGGTTTATAGTGGTTCAGGGTGGTGTAATCCTTTAATCTACTCTTCTCATATGATGATTGGAGGAATTCACTATTGTTTTCACAGATACAATAGCACGATTGTCCTTTGCTACACAAGCTTCACAATATACAAGACTATCACTCATTGGCTTCGAAAGCTTCAGTTACTCAGTCTCTTTCACTGCTCCTTGAGAACAAATATTTCAACAGCTATCACAAAGGTTACAACCCCTTCTCAGATTCCTCTGATTCAATTGCCTCAGTTGATGTGAATTGAATTCATAGATTTGTTGATCAATCTTAGAGCTTGATATGGAATTGAAGTTCTGATTTCTGAGTTGATCTTTGGATGTTTCCTTTAGGTACAGATAGAAGGCTTTTCAATTTGACAGAGTTTCCGCTTGTTTCTTTTAGCTTCAATCGTTGTTCTTCTTTTCTGTCAATGCCTTCTATTTATAGCCTTGATAATCCTTGATTTGAATTTCTGTCAGTTGGCTATTTAATGTGGGAAATAATCCTTGATTTAATTCTGATTCCCCCATAATTGTATTCTCCGTGATTTCAGTGATTGGATTTCTTCAAACGTCTATCAGAAAATCCGTCCTTGATTGATCCTTTATTGATTGTGCATTTAATGCTTGATCTTCATCATTTGAAATCTGAATGAGTAAAGTCTACTGGGCCGTTCCCTGAACGGTTAAGTGATCCTTCTGACTTTGCTGTTTAGACCTTCCTTCACTGCTTTGTCTTTACTCGGTCGATAGTCAGTTCACTCTGCCGGTTCACTACTTTGTTATTTTCTTTGATCTTTCAGGTACTTCTTGTACTTCACTGATCCTTGTTTTCGGTGAGATCAGTGTACGCCATATTTGACAATGTATTTCATCATTTGGATTATAGGTCATCATAGACTTCCTTGGTTATAAGTCAGACCATAATGTCTTCATGCTTCTCTGCTGGTACTTGCATGGCTTCACTCTACCGGATATCTGTTTTACTTTGCCATCCTACCAACTAGTACAATACTTGTCTGACTTAACTTATACAATATGTCAGACTATAAGTAAAGACTTATACCGAGAATTCTAACTTATTTCAGGCTTTCTAAAATAGCTAGTATGGCCATCATCAAAACATAATAAATTGTTCCTAACAATTTCCCCCTTTTTGATGATGCCAAAACCCTCATAAGCCTGAATATAAGTATACCAAATTTTCACAATAATCAACAGAATAAATCTAAAATTTTTATTAATCCATTCAAGGGCAATAAGTTATTGCATCTTTTTCAAAACAAGTCAAAGGCATAGAATTAAACAATTTTTATTAGAGGGCTACTTCTTATTTTCTTCAAACGAGATGCCCTTGCCTTTGATGCCCTTGCCCTTGTTTATTGCATTTTCCTTTTTCCACTGGAGCTTTCAGGCTTGCAACTCCCTTCCCCCTTTTTGGCATGACCAAATCTTTCTTCCAACATTTTGTTGGCTGCCTCAAATTCTGGGAGAGGGCCAAATCTTTCCTCAAGAATTTTGTTTGTGGCTCCAGTGACAATGAGTAGGGTGTTGAGTTGCTTTCCAGTGTAATCCATAACCTCATCCAGATGGTGAAGTTGTTGTGTATGAGCATTTAAGGTATCCACCAATGGTTTGAGATTGTCATCAATCTTGTCAGCCAGAAACTCAAGATTGGTTTGGACATGATAGGGGATGAGATGCTGTAGATTGCAATGAAAGTTTCCATGATTCTCCGTCACCTCATCTTGAACCTTAATGTGACTGATGAGGGCCTCAATTTTGTGATTTAAGGAGGTTGCATCAATCTTAAGGCAAGTTTCAATTAAGGGTTGAATGTCCAGATTGAAAATTCTCTCTTGATCAACTTCTGCTGGTGCTGATGCATCAGCCTTATTTTCTTCATCTTCCTCGTTCTTTTCCTCTTCATCTTTCTCTTCCTTTTCTTCTTCTTTCTCTTCTTCAGCAATCTCATGATTAGAGAGAGGTTGCTGAGAGTTGTTTGCTGTTGCCTGGCCCTGTGAGGGCTGATTCTCTTCTCCATATGCCGGAGACTTAACTTTTTCTGCTGTTGTTCCCTCTTGATTAATGCTGGGGGTGTTGACAAGTTCAGCAGAGTGAGTTTGATCAGCTGGGTCACTCGGATGTTTGTCAACTTTGCTAAGGCTATTTAGAAGCGCCTCTTGAAGGGTCGGGTCATTATCGAAAACCCATCTTTTCTTGATCATCTTCAAGATGATCGTCTTCCATGTGGCTCTTCTTCACCTTTGTCCGCCTCACTTTCAGTAGCGTCTTCTTCACCTTCAATCTCTTCTTCATCAGATGAAGTAAGACGGTATCCTTCTTCACCCTCTTCCAAATAGGTGACTTCTTCTTGTTTCTCTTCCTCAGTTGTTGTATCATCACTAATCACCTTTAGGTTATCCTGGTTGCTTGCACTGATCACAAGGGTATCATCTTGTTTCTTTTGAGATCTGGTTCTTTCCTTTTTCACCCGGCAGTGGGTTTGGGTTTCTGGGATGGCTTTACATATGTAAACATCACCTTGACCTTATGTGGAGGATGCAGATTGATGGGTTTCACCTTCAATTTATCAAACATGTGTTGAAGAGGGAACCCATACGAGTTCCTTTCCCAGAAGTCACATTTCTTTTGCAAACTCTTGCTTTGTGACATGATTGCCAGATCAATTTCCTTATGTATTTGGCCTTTCAACCAATTGAAAACAATCTGTGACCAATCAAAAGGAATACCTTGATTGATAATCGCCATTAATTTGACCCGTAGCTCAGTCAGGTTCTCCATCGACCTTTTTCTTTCTTCAATGTTTTTGGTGATTACAGGTGCAAACTCAGCAAAAGGACGTTTGCGTGTTGTTCTGGGGAGGTTGTATGTCTTGTTGTTCTTTCTGGGATTCTTGGCTATTTCGGTCCAGAATGTGTTGATGTCGATATGTACGCTTTTCACATCAACCGGACCAGTCCTGGGAAGATTGAGAAATCTCCACGTGTGTAATCTTCCACAGTATAATTCTCCAAAACATCTTGATTTTCCATGTTTATATAGCTGATTTAGTTCACACTTTAGTTTGTTTTTACTCCAATGTATATTTCGGTGGAGTGACTTGGCTTGTCACTAGGCCGGTGTAGTGACTTATTTTACTGAGCTTCTGTTTTTACAACTACTCCTAACAATCAGTGCATTTGACTTCACTGAGTACCAGTGCCTTACCTGCCAAATGAGCTCACCCGTAATGGCAAAGGTTTAAAGCTGGTGAAGTTACTTAGCTGATTACTCCAGTTAGCTGCTCCTTAGTACTTAGTCAATTTCTATCATTCCCAACTCAGTTCTCAACTTGCTGAATCTTTCATGACTGAGTGGTTTTGTGAAAATGTCAGCCAATTGATCTTCAGTAGGTATGTATCTTAGAATAACATCTTCTTTTTCAACATGATCCCTGATAAAATGATGTCTCACATCAATATGCTTTGTTCTTGAATGCAATACATGATTTTCAGTAATAGATATTGCACTTGTGTTGTCACGCATAATTGGAATTGTCTTCTCCTCCATTCCATAATCCCTTAGCTATTGTCTGATCCATAGTACTTGTGCACAATGCTGCTATATATTGTGCTTTAGCTGTTGAAGTGGATATACGAGTTTTGCTTTTTGCTAATCCATTATACTAGTCTACTGCCTAGCATTTGACAGGTTCCAGAGGTGCTTTTTCTATCTATCTTGTAGCCAGCATAGTCAAAGTCTGAATATGATATAAATTTGAATCCTCCATCTTTTAGATACCAAATTCCTACATTTATGGTGTTCTTCAGGTATTTGATTATTCTTTTGGCTGCAAGAAGGTGTGATTCCTTTGGTTGAGCTTGAAATCTTGCACATACTCCTACTGCAAATGCTATATCAGGCCTGCTTGCAGTTAGATAAAGTAGGGATCCAATGATTCCTCTATAGAGCTTCTGATCAACATCCTTTCCATTTTCGTCTTTTCCAAGAATAACTCTTGCACACATTGGTGTATATGATGTGCCACTTGTGTGCATACCATACTTGTGTATCAAGTCTTTTGTGTACTCGTCTTGATTGATAAAGATGCCAACTTTCATTTGCTTTACTTGAAGACCAAGAAAGTAATTTAATTCTCCCATCATACTCATCTGAAATTTGCTTTTCATTAAGTTTGTAAATTTCTCACATAGCTTCTCATCTTCTGATCCAGAGATAATGTCATCAACATAAATTTGTACTAACAAGGTGCTTGTTCCTTCATTTAGCTTGAAGAGAGTCTTATCAATAGTTCCTTTGTTGAATCCATTGTTGATAAAAATTGTGATAATGTCTCATACCAGGCTCTGGGTGCCTGTTTTAGTCCATAAAGTTCCTTTTTGAGCTTGTACACTTTATTTTCCCTTTGTGTTGAAAACCAGGAGGTTGTTCCACATGTACTTCTTCTTCCAAAAGTCCATTCAGAAATGCACTCTTGACATCCATTTGATAAACTTTGAAGTCTTCGTGGGCCGCAAAGGCTAGAAAGAGTCTGATTGCTTCCAATCTTGCTACTGGTGCAAAGGTTTCATCATAATCTATTCCTTATGCTCGAGAGTAGCCTTTTGCAACTAGCCTTTCTTTGTTTCTGACAACTGTCCCTTGTTCATCAATCTTGTTTCTGAATACCCATTTGTTCCAATGATGTTGGCTATGTCTGGTCTGTCAACAAGTTTCCAGACCTCATTTCTTTCAAATTCATCTAGTTCTTCTTGCATAGCTATGATCCAATCAGCATCTTGGACGGCATCATCTATTGTTTAGGGTTCCACTTGTGATAGGAAACATGTTAGCATATTTTCCAGTTGTCTTCTGGTTCTGACTCCTATGTGAATGTCTCCAATAAATTGATCTTCAAGATGGTCTCTTATCCAGTTGAGGTCAGGTTGAAGTTTCTCTTAACATGGTGCTTCCACACTTATAGTTTGTGCATCAGCTTCATGTTCTTGTGTTGGTGCCTCTTGTGTTGTGTTCATTGGTGGCTCATCTTGATTTCCAAAATTGTGATTAAGAATGGGGGCTAGTACTATTGTATTCATAAAAACTTGTCTTTGTCCTGCGTCTTCTTCAAGTTCTTAAAATCATTCACCATTTGTATTTGGATCATCAAAGACTACATGAATTGATTCTTCAATCACCAAAGTTCTTTTGTTGAGTACTCTGAAAGATTTGCTAGTGTCTGAGTATCCTATAAAGATTTCTTCATCAATTTTTTCATCAAATTTCTCTAGCTGATTCCTGTTCAAAACAAAACATTTAGATCCAAACATATGCAGATGTGAGATGTTAGGTTTTCTTCTATTTCATATTTCATATGGAGTTTTTCCATGATGTTTGTTGATGATTGATCTGTTTTGAGTATAGCATGTTGTATTTGCTGCTTCAGCCCAAAATCTCTTTGGTAAACATGCTTCTGCAATCATTGTTGTGACTGCTTCTTTGAGTGTCATGTTTCTTCTTTCTGCTACAACATTTTGTTGTGGAGTCCTTGTTGCTGATAGTTGATGCATTACTCCATTTTCTTCATAGTAGGTTCTGATAGCTTCATTTAGAAACTCTGTGCCTCTATCTGATCTGATCTTGATGATATTTAGTTCCTTTTCATTTTGAATTCTTCTTAACAAGTCTGGCAGCTTTTTGATTGTCTCTCTTTTCTTTTCATAAATGTGGTCCAGGTGAATTTGGAAAGGTCATCCACCACTACTAAAGTGTATTTCTTTCCACTTACACTGACTGGTGTGACTGGTCCAAAAAGATCCATATGCAACAGATGTAAAATTCTTCTTGTTGATTGATAGGGTTTTGACTTGAAAGAGCTTTTAACTTGCTTCCCTTTTTGACATGCATCACAGAGACTTTCCTTTTTGAATGTGATCTCTGGTAGGCCTTAAACAAACTTGTTCTTTGACAATATGTTTATGGTTTTGAAGTTGAGATGATTCAATCTTCTATGCCAAATCCAGCTGGTTGATTGTTTACTTTTGACAAGCAAACATGTTTCTGCTCTTGCTGTCTTCCAATCTACTACATACATGTTATCTTCTCTTCTTCATGCAAGTACAACTGTGTCGGTTTGACTGTGAAAATCACATCACATCCTTCCTTGTTGAAGTGCACATTGTAGCATTTGTCACAGAATTGACTGATACTTAGCAAATTGAAGTTTAGTCCTTTAACATAGGCTACATTTTGAATCTTCAAGCTGTTTTTGAGCATTATGCCATCCCCCTTAATTTGTCTTGGGTTTTATTTTCCTCCAAATGTTACTTTGGGTCCATCAAAGGCTTTAAAATCATTTAACCATCTCATATTCCCTATCATGTGTCTGGAACATCCACTGTCTATGTACCAGACATTCTACAAAACAAGTTAAGTATGTTTAGGTACCCAACACTGTTTGGGTCCATACCTATTTAGCAATCAATCCTCCTACTCCAAGTGTATATCTAAAATATCTTATTTTTGGATAATTGAAGTCATCAACTTCTTATGTATAAGGCATGGAAAATAACTTCTAATATTTCTACTAAAGGTATTCTGATACTTTTCTCTACTTTTTGGTGCATTTGCATCCTTTTTCACTCTTCAATATGCAGGAGGAAACTTATTTCCATACTGCTTCTTGTGTCCAGGATTATGCCTTGGTTGATTTTTCCTAAACACATGATGCATAGCATGGAATGGTTTCTTCTTGTACTTTGGGGGTGCAACATTCCAATAATCCTCAAAGGGGTAAAGTCTTCCCTTACCTTTTTGAAAATCTTTGCCTTTACTTGGCTGGATTGATGATTTATTCTGTTGTTTCACTACACTAGGTTTTGACTTCACCGGTGCAAGATGAGTGGTTGAAACTATGGCCTGTCATTTTTTGAATATTGGTCCAGGCTTGGTCCTTGATTCAGTATTGTGTTGTCCATTGTTTCTATTTTCATCTTGACTGTTGTAGCCAAGACCAGATCTGGATCCAAAACTTTTTAGGGGTTTGTAAGCAGGTGTAAATTATGGTGCAGTGGTGTTCTTAACTGAAAGAAATATTTTCTCAGCTGGTCTTTCAACACTAGATGAGTGATCATCTGCTGCTCATTGACCAGTTGAGTAAATTTCGTTACTAGTTTGTTATGCTTTTATTTCATCTAGTTATTTCTTAAATTTTTTATTTTCCTTTCTTAGATTATCACATTCTTGTTCCAGAATTTCATGATTTACTTGAATTTCTTCAAATTTACTCATGAGATTTTTAATTAGATTTGCAGAATCTAATGGGAGAATAGAAGATTGTGCAGTGTCAGATGTGGATGCATTAGATGATGAGTATGAGCTACATGTTACATCAGTTTCATTAGATTCTTTAGCCATAAGGCATAAGTAAGCCTTTTCATTGTCTGAGTTGTCAGCTTCATCATCATCAGAATCATTTTCAGATGATTCTTCATTCTTTTCACTACTAGTTTCAGCTTTGAGTGCCTTCTTGCTTTTTCTCTTTTCAATTGTCTTGTATTTCCTCATCTTTGTCTTTTCTTTCAGGGCAATCAACCTTGAAATGACCTTTCTTATTACAGTTGAAGCATCTGTATTAATCATCCTTTTTCTTCATGTCTTTGCTTGAGCTAGACTTCTTGTTTGATGATGAGCTTCCTCTAAATTGTTTCTTTTTGCTAAACTTGTCATAGCATTTAATTAGTGGAGCTACCTGTTCTTTCAGCTCCTGTGTCTCTTTGCTGCTTGAATCAGTTGTTTTACTTTTCTGGGGTGCAACCAGTGCACTTGCCTTGTGTGCCTCTGCTGGTGCACTATCTTCACCGTTCAACTCAAATTCATGAGCTTTTAGTTGAGACATCAGAGTCAAAGTGTCAGTGTTTGCAAGGTTTGTTGTTCCTTTAAGCACGGATGTGATAATCTTCCATCTTTAAGGTAGACCTCTCAATATCTTCAGACAAACTTCCTTCTGAGGTTATGTATGTCCAAGTTGTTGCAATTCAATGATGATGCTTGAAAATCTGTTATCCATTTGATCAATGGATTCACCAGTCTTCATTTTAAAGTTCTCAAATTTCTGTTTTGCAACCGATAATTTATTTTCCTTGACTGCTTCTGATCCTTCATTGATCAGTGCCAATTTGTCCAATATCTCTTTTGCTGTTTTGTAGTCCAGGGTCTTCAAAATCACATCTTTTGCAAAAAAATTCTGGGTTTGCTCTTCTTCTGTCATCCTTGGTCCAATCCTTCTTGAGTTTGTCTATCTTCTTTCCTTGGTCTGCTCCTGTGGCTATCACAGTTGTGATCTTGATTGGGCCATCATTAATTACATCCAACATTTCTTCATGAGTTGATGCAAGATGAGACAACATTCTTACTTTGTATTCATCAAAATTATTAACATTGAATGCAGGTACCTTTGACATAAAATTTGAGGAATCCATAAATACAAATAAGAGATATATATATATATATATAAAGCACAAATTTGAAAACTACTTTGAAAATATGTGATCTCCTTGTTACCAGAAATCAGATCTGAATAGGTTCTGATACTAGGAACACTGCTCCGATACCAATTGTTGGGCATAGAGAAGGGTAAAACTATAGTCAGAAGGGGGGGTGAATGACTATAGTGGAGTTTCAAAAAAATTTCGTATATTTAAAAGCTTTTGGGCAGTGGATAAGTCCCTTCTTTAAATGTTGGTTCAAAGTAGATTATTCAATCACAGATATAGAGTATGCAATTAAATAAAGTGGTGTAAAGTAAATTGTTGAAAGTAAATAAACACAAAGGTTTATAGTGGTTTAGGGTGGTGTAATCCCTTAATCCACTCTTCTCCTGTGATGATTGGAGGAATTCACTATTGTTTTCACATATACAGTAGCACGATTGTCCTTTGCTACACAAGCTTCACAATCTACAAGACTATCACTCATTGGCTTCGAAAGCTTCAGTTACTCAGTCTCTATCACTGCTCCTTGAGAACAAATCTTTCAACAGCTATCACAAAGTTTGCAACCCCTTCTCTGATTCCTCTGATTCAATTGCCTCAGTTGATGTGAATTGAATTCATAGATTTGTTGATCAATCTTAGAGCTTGATATGGAATTGAAGTTCTGATTTCTGAGTTGATCTCTAGATGTTTCATTTAGGTACAGATAGAAGGCTTTTCAATTTGACAGAGTTTCTGCTTGTTTCTTTTAGCTTCAATCCTTGTTTTTATTTTCTGTCAATGCCTTCGATTTATAGCCTTGATAATCCTTGATTTGAATTTCCATCTGTTGGCTATTTAATGTGGGAATAATCCTTGATTTATTACTTGATTCCCCCTTAATTATATTCTCCTTGATTTCAGTGATTTGATTTCTTCAAACGTCTATCAGAAAATCCGTCCTTGATTGATACTTAATTGATTGTGCATTTAATGCTTGATCTTCATCATTTGAAAACTGAACGAGTAAAGTTTACTGGGCCATTCCCTAAACGGTTAAGTTATCCTTCTGACTTTGCTGTTTAGATCTTCCTTCACTGCTTTGTTTTTACTCTGTCGATAGTCAGTTCACTCTGCCGGTGATTTGTTATTTTCTTTCATCTTTCAGGTACTTCTTGTACTTCACTGATCCTTGATTTGGGTGAGATCAATGTACACCATATTTGACAATGTATTTCATCATTTGAATTATAACTTAGACTTATCCAATGTCATCATAGACTTCCTTGGTTATAAGTCAGACCATAATGTCTTCATGCTTCTCTGATGGTACTTGGCTGGCTTCACTCTACCGGGATATCTGTTTTACTTTTCCATCCTACCAACTAGTACAATACTTGTCTGACTCAACTTATACAACATGTCAGACTCTAAGTAAATACTTATACAGAGAATTCTAACTTATTTCAGGCTTGCTATAACAGCTAGTATGGCCATCATCAAAACATAATAAAATGTTCCTAACACAATAAAATGCCTGAAGAAAGGTTTTATGTTAACAAAAAAGGGGAAGGTAGCAATAGGCCTGAGAGCTCCATAGGCAAGGGGAAGGATAACACAAGCAAAGGCATCAGGTTTCAAGAAAATAAGTATATAGTAATAATTCTCTTGTTTCACCTTTTGAATCTTATGCCCTTCATGGATGAATAAAATTGTTGAGTTTTTTTCTATTTATTACTTGATTTTTTTGCATACTTACGTTTAAGCTTATAAGGGTTTTGGCATTATCAAAAACGGGGAAATTGTTAGGAATATTTTTATTTGTTTTGATGATGGTCATACCAGCTGTTATAGCAAGCCTGAAATAAGTTATAAATCTTTGTATAAGTCTTTACATAGAGTCTGACATGTTGTATAAGTTCGGTCGGACAAGTATTGTACTAGTTGGTAAGATGGCTAAGTGTAACAGAAAATCGGTAAAGTAGAGACAGCCAAGTACCAGCAGAGTAGCATGAAGACAAATGAACTGACTTATAACCAGGGAAGTCTATGATGACCTTGGATAAGTCTAAGTTATATTACAAGTGATGAAACTCGTTATTTAAATATAGGGTACACTGATCTCACACAAATCAAAGGTCAATAAAGTACAAGTACTCTTGGAAAATCAGAGAAACAAAGGAAGCAGTAAGCCGGCAAAGTAAACTGTCTACCAGCTATGTAAAGAGTAGCAGTGAAGGGAGATTTCAACAGCAAGTGAGCATATCTACTTAACCGATCAAGCAATGGTCAATTAAAGGCACAGCAAGGTAATATATAACTGCCATACTTATTTTCCATGTTCTAAAAATAAGAAGATCAAGCATTAAATGAAAAATCAATCAAGGACGGATTTTATGATGGACGTTTGAATAAAATCCGGATCACTGAAATCATGGAGAATATAATCAAGGAAGAATCAAGAATTAATTCAGGATTATTCTCCACATTAAATAGCCAATGGATAGAACTTCAAATCAAGGATTATCAAGGCGATAAATAGAAGGCATTGACAGAATAACAATACACACGTGATATACAAAGAAAAAGAGCAGAAAAACTCTATCAAAATCCTAAGCCTTCTTGTTGAATCTAAAAAACACCTCTAGTGATTAACTCAGCATTCAGATTATAAATTCATATCAAGCACTGAGATTGATCAAGACTTTTTGAATCCAATTCACACAAGTTTTGCAGCAATTGAATCAGAGAAATCTGAGAAGGAGTTGCACCCTTTGTGATAGCTGCTGAAGGATTTGTTCCCAAGGAGCAGTGTGTTGAAGACTGAGTCACTGAAGCTTTGTAGCCAGGGAGTGATAGTCTTGGAGATTGTGAATCTTGTGTAGTCAAGGAAAATCTGACTATTGTATTGGTGAAAAACAATAGTGAATTCCTCCAATCATCACAGGAGAAGAATGGAAAAAAGGATTACACCACCCTGAACCACTATAAACCTTTGTGTTCATTTATTTACAGCACTTTACCTTACAGCATTTATTTACTGCACTATATTCATAATCTGTGTGTGCATAATCTACTTTAAAACTGTTTTTATGAAGGGACTTATCCGCTACCCAAAAGCTTCTAAAACAAGAAGTGTTTTGGAAACTCCGATATAGTCATTCACCCCCCCCCCCCCCGACTATACTTTCACCTTTCTTTAGGACCAACATTTTTCCATAGGAGGACTATCTTTAGTATTTAACTTGACTCCAAAAGCCATTGGTGTAGGTCAAGCATTCAGATGATCCATGCCAATCATCTATAGTAGCTGAGTGGCAAACATATGCGGATTGAGATACAAACTAGTGTCATCCCTGTGTACTTTCATTCCTAGGAAATGGTTGAGAGGCCCTAAGTCTTTGAGGGAAAATCTGGTGTGAAGCTGTTTAATGAACCTATGAATGAGATAAGAGTTATTCCCAGTGACAAGAATGTCATCCACATACACTAATACATACAAAAGAGTGGTGCTCTTTTTGAGTATGAATAAAGACGCATCAAATTTGGACTAAGTGAATCCCCAAGCTAATCGTTGTTGTCTCAATTTTTCCAACCATGCCTTAGGGGTCTGTTCAAGACAATATAAAGCCTTTTTAAGGCAACAAACATGATTTGGTTTGCCAGGAATGATGAAACCCACTGGTTGGGGCATGTTGACCACTTCCTTAAGATTTCAATTAAGGAATGCATTGTTGATGTCCACTTGATTAATGTGCCAACGGCATGACACTGCTAGGGCAAGGATACCTCTGACAGTGGAGGCCTTGGATACAGGATTGAATGTCTTAATATAGTCAAGGCATAGGGTTTGATGAAATCCTTTTGCTACAAGTCTTGCCTTGTACTTCAGAATAGTGCCATCATAATCGAGTTTGAGTTTAAAAATCCATTTGTTTCCAACTAACTTTCGATGAGGTGAAGGGCAAACTAAGTCCCATGTGAGATTCAACATAAGGGCTTTATAATCAGCTTGCATAGCGTGTCTCCACTCAGCCTCATTCAAAGTATCAGATACCTTAGTAGGTTCAGTTGGATATGGTGAGGAAGGGTGTATGGCTAAAAAAGAAAAGGTCTTAGTCATCAAGATGCCACTTTTAGATCTTGTTTCCATAGGATGTTGAGGTGGTGGTGGTGGTGTGGGATTATTATCTGATGTGGGAAAATTGGAGCAGGATGAATTAAGGGTGGGCATGGTTTATAGTGAGTGTGGTAAAGGTGAGGGAGAGGCATTTGGGGTGGCTGTGATGTTTTATGCATTTAACTGGGGAGAAATAAGAGATGCTGCTACTGGTGAGTCTTTTCTTAGAGGGTCTGTATCAATATCAGTAGGAGGAGCAGAGGAGGGAATAAGACTGACAGTAGAAGCAGGAACAGATATACATGGTGCAGGGAGCAGGGAATCATCAGAAAACAAAGCATGGTGTGGTAGTGTTCCCAAGGAATCCAGTTTTGTAAGGAAAATGAGGCTCATTGAAGACAACATCTCAAGAGATATAAAGTTTACCAGAGGGCTTAAGTAGACAAAATTTTGTGATTTGGACTGTTTCCTAAGATGACACACTGTTTGGTGTGGAATTGGAACTTGTGATTCTGATATGACCTGATGTAGGGATAACCAGCACACTCAAACACTTTAAAGCTTTCATAATCAGGTATATTTCTAGTGAGGACTTATAAAGGTGCCTTGTTGGACAACACAAGGGTAGGCAGGCTAATAGTGATAGCTTGTCTGAAACTCTCCCACCAAAATCTAATTGGTAGGGATGCTTGGGCAAAGAGAGTGAGGCCAAGTACCAGAATATGTCCGTGTTTGCGTTCCTCTTTCCCATTTGGTCATGAGAATATCTACATGGATATCTAAATAAGATCCCATGTTGTTTGAGGATGGGTTCAAAACTCCACCCCTCCCCATTCTGATTGAAATTGCTTAATTTTTGAGTAAAATTGGCATTCTGCCATGTTTTTTACACAAGAAATGCGTTTAATGCATCAGGTTTTAATTTTAGTGGATAAATCCAAGTGAATCTGGTGTAGTCATCCAGAAAATGAATGTAATAGGTATATCTGTTTGTGGATTTAACTGGGAAGGTCCCCACAAGTCTGAATGTATCAGCTCAATAATTGTGTGGTTTTAGTGTTAGACAAATTATAAGGTAAAGTATGATGTTTCCCAAGTTGTTGATCTTCACAAAACACAGACATTTTATTAGAAGAAAGTTACAAAGTCTAAACACTTGATCAAGAACTTTGACAGATGCATGGCCTAACCTTCTATGCCATAGTGTGGCCTTTTCTTGAGAATTCAAAGAACAAACTAAAGACTCTAAGGCTATCCATATTGGACTACAGACTATCAGACTCCATACGAGACAAACAAGAATGACAGATAACAGAATTGTTCTTGGAGTGAAGAGTCTTCATTTGATACAGACCATATTGGACATCACCTGCTAGCAGCACCTTCCCTATGATTTTGTCCTTCACAAAACAACCAGAAGAGTAAAATTCAAGAATCGCATGGTTATCAAAGGTTATTTTTGATACAATATGCAAGTTTTTTTAATGGCATGAACATGAAGTATATTAGTTAATTTAAGATCAGTGATAGGACCATAAATTCTAGAACTACCAGTGTGAATGATGGAAAGTTGCTCACCATTTCCAACACCTAAGGTATCTGAACCTTCATAACCAGAGTTGATGTGATGATTATTGAGATCAGAGGTCACACATTTATCTATGTACCAATTTGGATCACTCACAGTATCCGCAGATTGCAAGTAGGCATTGTTTCCTCTAGATTGACCACATGTTCCATTAGCATTGTTGTTTCCCCCAACAGATGAATCAAAATCTTGCCAACATTCCACTGCAATGTGCCCTCTCTAGTTGCAGTCTTGACAGACAAGCATAGGGCCTCCAGTTGATATGTTACCAATGTTTCTTCCTCCTTTTCTTCTAGAGCTTCTGCCTCCTCGATTTCATATACCTCTGTGAGAGTTGTATTCTTGATTCCCAGTAGAATTAGGGTTCCTGTTAAAGGATCAATTGCCACCAGATCTGGGTTACGCCATATTTGCAGATTGTTGGCCAAGGTCTAAACTAACAGAGGGATTGAATCATGCCAACAGCCTTTCATGTGTAACCAATTGAGATTGGACCTCCTTCCATGAGAGAGAGCCAATTTTTGAAGTGATGTTGACAATAACAGATTCATACTCATTGCTTAGGCCTCTTAGAGCAGCAAGGATAAGTCCCCATTGGTGAGGGGATAACCAGCGGCGGTGAGACCATCAGAGTATAATATCACAAGGGCAAGATAGTCCATCATAGACCTAGATCCCTTTTCAGCCTTCGTAAGAGTATATTTGTATTCTAACATCCTTGCTTCAGATCTGTTGTTCAACAAGATCTCCAGGAATGTCCTCAGATCATTGGAGGAGCCACACCCAATAACTTCGATAAGAGCCTCATCTTTCATGGAACTCATAAGCCATCCAAGTAGCAGCTGGTCTCTTATTGTCCAGTCATCATATGCAGGGTCTTATTGTCTAGTCATCATATGCAGGGTTAGGTACTGTGTAGGGACAGAATTTGGGGTTGTATAGTCTATGATGAACTCCGGTGGTTTAGGTTTAGTACAAAATAGGTAGCCTTCAAGTTTATAGCCACGAATGATAGGAAGAACGGTGGATTTCCACAATAGATGGTTTGATCTGTCAAGTTTCATGGTGCAGATTTGATTAAGGTTGGCGCCAAAAGGAGTGGAAACCAGAGGTGAGGTTGTGTTACCCAGATTTGGAGCTAAGGTTGGAGAAGTAGTCGGGAAACAAGTTGGGTTTTTGGAGGTTTGCATGAAGGAGGGAATAGTAGGGAACAATGACCGAGAAAGGTGAATGGACAAAGCCGGTGAGAGTAGGTGGTGCATATTCAGCAAAAAGAGCATTGCAGGGGTTGTAATCTCTGGATTTACACTAGGATTAATAGGGGTTGCAGTTGGTGCTGCGCTGGTGGGTTGCACCTGAGGAGCTGATTGCACCAATGATGACCCTCCGGCGGAGGCGGTGGCGTTGGCCATGGCTCTTTGCTCTGATACCAAGTTAAAGATTCAGACAAATATCATTTCTGGTAAATACTTTGTTCAAATGGCTACACCGGGCTACTACCATATCTATATATATGGTAATATTGGGAATAAAATCTAGAGTTAATTCCTTAAAAGTATAGTTTTTTATACTTATTAGCCCCATAAGGACATAAAGGAATCTGTTGGACTTATAAGGACATAATATATCTACATGGACCAAAGTACCCCTAATCTAATAAAATAACCTAAAATCACGGTTTCAGTAGCTCTGATGATGCTTTCATCCTTGAACCTCCTTCTTATGCTGATGCTATCTTCAGATCGTTCGACGGTCCCTCTGATTTCAACGACCGTGATTTCTCACCTGCATCTCCATGCTCGCCTTCTTCGAATTTCTCTGATTATTTGATCATTTCGGTCTCGGATCCTCAAAAGGAGCAGGATCTTTCAGCTTCTCTTGTTCCAGGTGGTACTAATTACTTTACTTACTTAATTACCACTAGAACGAACTTCCCTGAGTTCAACGGAACTGAATTTAGTGTCCGGAGGAGGTTTCGAGATGTGGTGACTTTATCGGAGCGGTTAGGGGAAGCTTACCGCGGGTTTTTCATTCCGATTCGGCCTGATAAGAGTGTGATGGAGAGTCAAGTGATGCAAACACAGGAATTTGTTGGCAGAGGAGGTTGGCATTGGAGAAGTACTTGAGGAAGCTGTTACTTTATTTTTTCTGTTTGTTTCTTTCATTTTCCAGCCGTGCTTTACATTTTGTTCTCTAGGTGCTCGATGTTTTGTTTGTTTGGTAGCTTAAAGGCTTGCTCTAAAAACCCTAGCAGGAAAGTGTTGTTGTTATGGGTTGTCATTTAAATTTGTAGCGCTATGTTGATAAATGGACTAACAGGGCAATTGCTTTAGCTGCACTAAGTTCTTGGCTGTGTCCTACTTCCAATATATACTGTCCATGAAAGTGATATCTACAATTTTCTCAAGTAAATTTAGTTGATATTATTTACAAAGACTTTAAATTAATGATTAATTGATGCCAAGTCACGGCTCGGCATTTTCAGAAAATACTTTGCTTCTTCCACTTTTTCCTGTTTTTGGTGTTATTGTAATTGGTGTTGTTGGACTCTGTATGTATGTTAGTGTGGGCACTTTTTTTTTTCTTTCCCAACACTAGTGTGGGTTCTAAGCTCATATGGATGCAGATAATAATTCAAGCGATGAGATTGAGCCAATCGATTCATGGGAAGAAGAGGATGAGGCTGAGGCTAAGGTTTGCAATGTTAAGTTTTTGCATTTATCGGTTTAGATTATGCCCTTAGATCTGCAGGTTGATGATGCTTGTAATTTTAGATTGGCAACGGCGGTCAATGCGTCCCGACGGTCATGTATAAAATCATCACCAGTTGCTATCATTCTCAACTTTGCTAAAGATCTCGAAAACTCCGTTATCGGGCAACTTGAAAAGGAATGTCAAATCCCTTTTTTCCCTTTAGGCCCTATACGCAAAATGGTTTCAACTGCATCAAATTCAACAACCACTGATCATTTAGAGGAAGAAAGAATCTGCATGGAGTGGCTAAATAAACAAGAACCAAATTCAGTTGCTTATGTCAGTTTTGGAAGCGTCGCGACTATGGAAGAAAAAGATGTAGTTGAGATAGCTTGGGGATTGGCGAACAGCGGACAGCCCTACTAACTGAGACTCTGCAACATATTCGAGTTTCGTAAGTTCATTATGATCAAGTATGTATATTTATAGCTATGAAAATATTCTGTTATGATGTCGAAAATTTCGACATTGTAATGTATTATGGTAGTGATAAAATTTCGATTTATGATGTGACATTGATGTCACTTCATTACAGCTAAATAATTAATGGAGTGGCATTGATGTCACTTCATTCTTGCTTTTACATTTATTTCTGCATTTAATTTTAAATTGTTGATGAAGCAAATTGTTACTAGTATTTTAACCAAGATTGAGCTACTATTTTCCAAGCCCAGCAAAATAAATTGTCGATGTCACCACATAAATTGTCGATGTCACTGCATAAATTGTCGATGTCACATAAATTGTTGATGTCACTTTGCGCATAAATATGGTGTCACTTCATCGCGGTGTCTCCCGCATCGGGGTGGTCACCGCATCGCGGTGTCTCTTATCGCGGTGTCGCATCGCGGTGTCTCGCATGTCTCGCGGTGTCACTTATCGCGGTGTCTCTTCAATGCGGTGTCACTTCATCGCGGTGTCTTTGCATCGCGTTGTCACTTCATCGCGGTGTCTCTGCATCGCAGTGTCTGCATTGCGGTGTCATTTCATCGTGGTGTCTCTACAATGCGGTGTCTTTGCATTGTGGTGTCTCTGCATCGTCAAATGTTATAACATCGCGATGTCTCTGCAATGCGGCGTCTCTGCATTGCGGTGTCACTTCATCGTGGTGTCTCTGCAATGCGGTGTCACTTCATCACGGTGTCTCTGCATCGCGATGTCTTTACATCGTCAAATGTTATAACATCGTGATGTCTCTACATCGGGGGTGGTCACTGCATCGCGGTGTCTCTGCATCTGGGTTGGTCACTGCATCGTGGTGTCTCTGCATCGGAGGTGGTCACTGTATCGAGGTGATCAATGGATCTGGCGTGGTCAATGCATCGTGGTGTCACTTCATTGAGGCGTCTCTGCATCGCGGGTGGTCACTACGTCGATGTATCACTTCATCGAGATGTCTATGCAATGCGGCGTCTCTAGCATCACAGTGTCTCTGCATCGGGGGTGGTCACTGCATCGCGGTGTCTATGCATCGTGGTGTCACTTCATTGCGGTGTCTCTGCATCACGGTGTCGCTTCATCGCCGTTTCTCTACATCGCGGTGTCACTTCATCGCGGTGTCTCTTCATCGCGATGTCATCGCATCGGGCGTCGCGGTGGTCAATGCATCAGGATGGTCATTGCATCGAGGTGGTCATTGCATCGGGGTGGTCAATGCGTCGCGGTGGTCATTGAATCGCGGTGGTCAATATATCGGGGGTGGTCATTGTATCGCGATGGTCAATACATCGGTTAAAAAAAAATATGAACAGTGCCTGAAAAAAAAAAAACAAAAACAAACAGGCGCCTCTTCTCCCCACCTCCCACCCCACTTTTTTTCCTCTTTATTAAGGGTATTTGAGTCTATCTATCTAATTTGTGTCCTTATAAGTCCAACAAATTCCTTTTTGTCCTTATAAGTCCAATAAGTCCGTTTTCACTACAAGATAACAGGTTTAAAGGGACGACATTTTGTCGTCCCTTCAAAGGCATTGTCGTCCCAAAAAACGTTTAAAGGGACGACAAGTCGTCCCCATAAAGCCGTCCCTTCTTCTTTGTCCCTTTAAACAACGGGCATCTTTGAAAGGACGACAAAATCGTCCCATTAAAAGAATGCTGACGTGGAGCGACCTTTTCTCAAAAAATTCAACGTGCTGACATGGCATTATTTTAAGGGACGACATTGTCGTCCCTATAAAGATGATTCATTTAATTTCCAAAAAAACATATTATCAGGAAAAAAATAAATTTTTTTTTTATAAAAAAAAATTTTTTTCCGGATTATGGGACGACAATGTCGTCCCTTAAAAGAATATATTTTTATTCTTCATAATAAAATTTAATACGAAAAAAATTTAATTTTTTATAACAATGTTTTTTGGGACGACAATGTCGTCCCTTGAAATATTATATATTTAATTTTCATTATAAAATTTAATACGAAAAATCCTTTTTTTATATAGAAAACATTTAAAGGGATGACAAATGTCGTCCCTTAAAATAAATATGGGTAAAAAAAAATAATTTTATAAAATTTCTAGAAATACATTTAAAGGGACGACATGTCGTCACTTTAAATATTTTTTTTTGTTTTTGCATGGCTTCCCATGCTATTAAATCAATCCAATCCTGGTTTTCCCAAAATCAATAACAGATGTGTTTATAAACGGGGATTCATAACAAAAAAAATGCAAAAACAAAAATTATTACGTAAAATACAAAGTTGTGCAATGTTTCCAAAAGTAAGAATAGTTTCCTCTACAATGTCTACTCATCATCGTCAAGATCAACTTGAGAATCATCTTTAGAATCATCTTCATCTTCATCGGAAGATGATGAGCTAACCTCTATTTGCATATCCGGTTCCTTAGCCTTAAGATTAGTCAGCAACAATTTGAGAAGAGCCCCTTGTTTTTTTATTTCTCTTCTCTGGTTTTTCGGTTAACTTCACCAACTGATCATGAGACTTTCTAAGTTCTTCAATCTGCATATTGCATTCTTGATGGTAAGAAGATGACGATGCTGAAGACTGAGCCGATTGTGATGAATTGGATATGGAGGAAGATTGTGTAGGGCCAAGGCCAATCAAATAATCTCGCCTAGTTCCTAAGGCGGCCTGAAAGATTGCCTCCACATCTTCAAAAGTCATCGGTCGACCTGGTGCAATCATAGCACGCCAATCCTCCAGCCTCCTCTAAACACAACATATATCGTTGGCAGTTAAGATAAGGAAAAGGAAAATGTGAACGTATTGAATTGAAATATATACAACGTTTGGCACTTACGTAAGCAGCCTCCGCATCACTGTTGAGAAACGAACCGTCAGCATTCTTATGCTTGCTCGCCCATACATGGATAGGATCCTGCCCCAAAGGATCTTCACTCAGACTCACATTACCCTTGAAAAAAACAAAAATATTAGTTATGAAAATTCAAAAAAATGAAGTCATAGGGATTTATTTCCTAATACATACCCTTCTTAACTTATCCCATCGAACTACGGCCACAGGAATTCGTCCTTGTCGGCCTACATATTTACTCCCGGCGCGATTCTTCTTATTCTGATCAGATCTTTTCTGTAAAAAAAAAAAAATAGTACAATTGTATTATATATAAGCAGTAACAAGTAATAATAATCGAATGTATGTAACACACGTAATGGAATAAAAGCTTTACCTTAAAAGAAGCAGTACTAAGGTGGCGGAGAAACACTTCCTATTGTTGCTTTGAAAACACATCCCTGGGTCGGGGACAAGGCCCTGGAAACCCCTTGTTGTTGTGTTCATCTAAATCCTTCCTTAGTCTAGCCTTCCATTTTCTGAATGAAGTACCGGCGCTTTTCAGCACGGCATCGCGGTGAATAGGCTCAAGGGGTTGGAACGATGCCTGAAAACACAAGAAATGAAACGATTGGTTTCTAAATTAATATAATAAAACTTACAATTTGAAAGTGTTAACAATTTGAATAGCTAAGTACCCGAAGTTCTTCCCATATTAAATCTTTAAGTCGGTCCATCCACCTTTCGCCGGGTCGGGGTGTAACGGGGAACATGGGACCTCACGACTTTCCCTGTCTCGACTCAAAATCCTTCGCGTATCTTCCCAATGCCTTTTGAACTTTGGGAAATCTAGGATCCCATATAAGAGGAATCAAGCCCCTAACTTTCTCTTGAGGGCTTGGACAGTGATACCTTTTGCAGGTCCACGTTCACCCTGCTTCTTTTTCGGGGATGGAGGTGGTTGTATGAATTCCTCATACTGATTATCTGCTAAATGATCTGTAGTATCGGTGTCAATGTTAATTCAACGAAATAAGAATAATCATACTAGAAAAAAAAATGAAAGTTAATTAATTACCGTCCTCGCATTGGCCCGGTAGCCTAAATGGATGCTCGTACGGTGGTTGAGAACAACCGGCCGATCCCGCGCAAGCCATTCATCTATATGATCAAGTATTTGAATATAATAAAAAAATTGATATAAAGAACACATTTATGTTGATGTAATATAAGTAAAGCACTAGTATTATATAATTTTTAAAATTCAAGTATATTTGAATGAACTTACTAAAAGAATATTAGATTTATAGCATCATTCATCATCACTTGCATAGTTTGGTGGGATCGTGTCGTATATGTCATCATCTACACAGTTATTATCATCATCGCAATCCGTTGAAGCATACTCGTTATTGCCATCCTTTTCATTTTGATCGAGATCGTTTTCACCGTTTTCATCATTTTCATCGTTTTCATCAACATCTGTTTCTACATCATTTGCACTCATGTAGAAGGGTTCCATCAGTGGCAGTTCAACAACAAGTCGGAAATTTCCGTGGGTTGTTTCGTCGATTACCAAATCATCAACAACCACATCACCATTAATATTTGGTGCGTCTACAATATGACGGTGTTGAAAATGCTCAACAACTTTCCAGTCACGTCCGTTATACAAATCATCTATGTAGAACACTTGTTATGCTTGTGAAGCAAGAATGAATGGATCATGTTCGTACCAGGTGTTTCTCACTTTCATGTTTGCTAGATCCTTACGTGCCTTGATAGTGTTTTGGTCTTACCATCAATATTCAATACCGTAGACAATAAGCTATCACACACCTTCTTGTCAATGTGCATAACACCTAGATTGTACTTGAGTTTTTTTCGGCATCGAATAAGGCAATCTATTTAGTATGATGTTTTTATTCCAACTCAAACAAGATTCTGGACTCTTATAAGTTTTACCACCGTACTATTTGTGTTTCCCCGACAAAACATTCGGGTAGGTTACTAATTTGTTGAAGAATTTCCTCCGTAGTTTTCTCAACTGGAGGGCTTAATGTTTCGATTTTACCGTTAAACACCTTATTCTTTCACATCGGGTGGTCTGCCCGCAGCCATCAATGATGTACGACGTATCCGATCGACTCTCTAACCGTACCGAAGGTGTATCGTCGTTGCAAGTTAGACATGCTTTATATCCTTGACCAGTCCAACTTTGAGAGATAACTATGAGCGGGAAAATCATTCACCGTAAACATAAGCTGCACTCGGATTCGAAGGTAGTATTTGTAGCGACATCAAGCAAACTACCCCTTGTGACCACAATTCTTCCAACTCATCAATCAATGGCCTCAAATAAACGTCCAAGTCCTTGCATGGGGATTACGGTCACGAGATAAGTAAACACATGTGTTTATACAGTTCATTGTTGCAAACCCATGGTGCTGAATTCAACACTTGTGTTAGAACAGGCCATATGTTGTATGTTTGACTCGTAGTACCAAACGGGCAAAAACCATCGGTAGCCAGACGGAGACGTACATTTCTAGGTTCGATAGCAAAGTCCGGGTGTTGCTCGTCAAATTCTTTCCATTCTTTCCATTCTTTACCATCGGTTGGATGCCTCATCACATCCTCATCTGTAGAACGCCCCGTCTTATGCCATGTCATTTCTAGGTTCGATAGCAAAGTCCGGGTGTTGCTCGTCTCAAACGATGCTTTAACGGAAAATAACGTAGCACTTTCTGAGCTACCTTTTTTCCTTTAGACTCCTTATACCGGCTCATTTTGTACACTTGACATGATTGTAAGTCGGCGAGCTCCTTATAGTAAATGCAACAGTTGTACAAGCAAGCATCGATCTTTTCATACCACAGACCCAATTTGTTCAGAAGAGTTTTTGGCTTGTAGAATGAATCGGGTAAATTTGACCCTTCCGGCAAAACTTCTTTCAATTTCGCTAAAAGAACGTCGAAGCTTTCATTTGGCCACTTATACAACACTTTTATATGCATTAAATCCGCTAAGAACTTCAAGGCGGATGAGCTTTTGCATCCCGGATAAACATGTTCGTGCAATTTGGAGAGGAGTTCATCAATGTTGTCATCCTCCTCTGTTAGTAAAACTTCTTCTTCTGAGGCTCTACCAAGGAAATCATTTATAACTGGAGCCATTTCGTCTCCGGATTCAACTACCAATTGAGTTGTTCGTGCACGTTTACGGGATACACCGTCTTCACCGTGGTGAAACCATGTTGTATACCCAGGTGCCCATCCCCAAAGGAAACATTGATCATACACGTCCTCCAAAGTTTCGAAACCAATGTTGAAACACTTTTTGCATGGGCAACGAATCTTACCTTCATCGTTAAGAAATTGCCGTGCGTATTCAATGAATTCACTCAACCCTTTATCAAACTCGGGTTTCATTCTGTCAGTATACAACCATGACTTGTCTAGTTCCATTTGAAATCACTGATACACAATAACTTGACATACCATATGTGTTAGGTGTTAATACCATTTCAAGGGATGTTCTCATACTAATATAGTATACTTAGTTTCATTAGTATACTTTTTTTCATTAAGGCACAAGAAAAAGTTAGTATCTCACTTACGGCACAAGGTCATGTCTAGTTCCATATGTGTTAGGTGATAATACCATTTCAAGGGATGTTCTCATACTACTATAGTATAGTTAGTTTCATTAACACTTAAAACACTTTCACTCTAAGTGTAACACTTTTCTAACACATATACATGGCCAAGATTCAAACAAGGAAACAAAGACTTTTAACACTTAAAACACTTTCACTCTAAGTGTAAGTGTGATCAATATTTCCAATAACAATGGTCTCTGAAACAGAGCCATTTTCAGTACCATTTTGGGTAGGAACAACACCCTTATGCACGATCAAACCATCAATATGGACAATTTCATTACTACCAACAACAAATTTCCCAACACCAAAACTACAATACCAAATCAACAATACCAAACAACTCAACACCAAACAACTCAACACCAACAATTCATACAATACCAAATCAACAATGCTTACCTACACCATACTCATCCACTATCAACTTCCATTTCCCAATGTAAACTTACTAGCCCAAAACCAAACAACACCAAACAACTCACCATCAAACCAAACTCACCACACAATACCAAATTTATAACCAAGTCCTTCTACACCAATAAATCTCACCATAAGCATCAATCTCACCATCAAGCCTCACTACACTCACTACACACTCACTACTCATACACTATCAACTACACCATACTCATACACTATCAACTACACTACACTCACTACACACTCACTACACACCATTCACCATTCACTACACACACTAAAAAATTATCACTACACTACTCGTTTTTAAACTAAAATTAATTAGGGCAAGATTATGTCAATGCAAAAACGAATCTATACAATCTCAATGGAAAAACAAATCTAAGCCAAATTTCAATCTCAAATCAAAAAACGAAGCTAAGCCATATATACAATACAACCCAAAACTCAACAAAATTGCAACAGTTCACTACACGATACCAAACCATATGCCTCAATGCCAAAACAGAAAATTAAAAATGAAAAAACTAAATAAAATAAAATGAAAAAACGAAAGTTAAAAAAACGCCAAAAAAAAACGAAAAAAAAAATTTAAATGGAAAGCTTAGAGGATTACATACGTTTTGGTGCTTCAAGTAGCGAAAATGGTGCTTCAATTCGCCGGATTTGTGCTTCAAATCAACGGATTAAGCTTGAAATCGCCGGAGAACTAGAAAATTGAAAGAGAAGAATAAAGGAAAATGAAGTGGAGGTGGTGGTGGCGCAAAAGTCACCTGGCCGGAGGGGAGGTGGAGAAGCAGTCCAATTTGAAGGAGGCTGTATTCAGAAATGTTGAAATGAAGAAGAAGAAAGGAGGCAACCCGATTTAGTTTAGGTTTTAAAGTTTATTGGGACGACAACACTTTTTTGGGACGACATTGTCGTCCAATTAAAATATTATTAATTTTTTTTTAAATAATTAACGATCCTCGGGTTTGAAATCATTAATCGACTAATTAACGAGCCCCGGGTTTGAAATCACTACTCAATATAATTATATATATTACATATTATATAAATTATTAAAATTATATAAAAAGGTTTGAAATCACTTAATCGATTACGGATCTCGGTATTGAGATCAATCGCTCGTTAACGAACCCCGAGATTCAAATCAATCGCTCGATAGCGAACTGACGATCTATAGTAGATAGTACTTTCAGAATGATTTGTAAGGAAAGATATCGGTTTGAAATCACTTAATCGATTTCGGATCTCGGGATTGAGATCAATCGCTCGTTAACGAACCCCAAGATTCAAATCAATCGTTCCATAGCGAACTGACGATCTATAGTAGATAGTACTATCAGAATGAAGTATAAAGAAAGATATCGGGTTGAAATCACTTAATCGATTACGGATCTCGGGATTGAGATCAATCGCTCGTTAACGAACCCCGAGATTCAAATCAATCGCTCGATAGCGAACTGACGATCTATAGTAGACAGTACTATCAGAATGCAGTATAAAGAAAGATATCGGTTTGAAATCACTTAATCGATTACGGATCTCGGGATTGAGATCAATCGCTCGTTAACGAACCCCGAGATTCAAATCAATCGCTCGATAGCGAACTGACGATCTATAGTAGATAGTACTTTCAGAATGATTTGTAAGGAAAGATATCGGTTTGAAATCACTTAATCGATTTCGGATCTCGGGATTGAGATCAATCGCTCGTTAACGAACCCCGAGATTCAAATCAATCGCTCGATAGCGAACTGACGATCTATAGTAGATAGTACAATCAGAATGAAGTATAAAGAAAGATATCGGGTTGAAATCACTTAATCGATTACGGATCTCGGGATTGAGATCAATCGCTCATTAACGAACCCCGAGATTCAAATCAATAGCTCGATAGCGAACTGACGATCTATAGTAGATAGTACTTTCAGAATGATTTGTAAGGAAAGATATCGGTTTGAAATTACTTAATCGATTTCGGATCTCGGGATTGAGATCAATCGCTCGTTAACGAACCCCAAGATTCAAATCAATCGTTCCATAGCGAACTGACGATCTATAGTAGATAGTACTATCAGAATGAAGTATAAAGAAAGATATCGGGTTGAAATCACTTAATCGATTACGGATCTCGGGATTGAGATCAATCGCTCGTTAACGAACCCTGAGATTCAAATCAATCGCTCGATAGCGAACTGACGATCGATAGTAGATAGTACTATCAGAATGCAGTATAAAGAAAGATATCGGTTTGAAATCACATAATCGATTACGGATCTCGGGATTGAGATCAATCGCTCGTTAACGAACCCCGAGATTCAAATCAATCGCTCGATAGCGAACTGACGATCTATAGTAGATAGTACTTTCAGAATGATTTGTAAGGAAAGATATCGGTTTGAAATCACTTAATCGATTTCAGATCTCGGGATTGAGATCAATCGCTCGTTAACGAACCCCGAGATTCAAATCAATCGCTCGATAGCAAACTGACGATCTATAGTAGATAGTACTATCTGAATGAAGTATAAGGAAAGATATCGGGTTGAAATCACTTAATTGATTACGGATCTCGGGATTGAGATCACTCACTCGTTAACGAACCCCGAGATTCAAATCAATCGCTCGATAGCGAACTGACGATCTATAGTAGATAGTACTAGCAGAATGATCTATAAAGAAAGATATCGGGTTGAAATCACTTAATCGATTATGAATCTCAGGATTGAGATCAATCGCTCGTTAACGAACCCCGAGATTCAAATCAATCGCTCGATAGCGAACTGACGATCTATAGTACATAGTACTTTCAGAATGATTTGTAAGAAAGATATTGGTTTGAAATCACTTAATCGATTACGGATCTCGGGATTGAGATCAATCGCTCGTTAACGAACCCGAGATTCAAATCAATCGCTCGATAGCGAACTACGATCTATATAGATAGTACTTTCGAATGCGGTGTAAAGAAAGATATCGGTTTGAAATCACTCAATCGATTACGGATCTCGGGATTGAGATCAATCGCTCGTTAACGAACCCCGAGATTCAAATCAATCGCTCGATAGCGAACTGACGATCTATAGTAGATAGTACTTTCAGAATGATTTGTAAGGAAATATATCGGTTTGAAATCGCTTAATCGATTTCGGATCTCAGGATTGAGATCAATCGCTCGTTAACGAACCCCGAGATTCAAATCAATCGCTCGATAGCGAACTGACGATCTATAGTAGATAGTACAATCAGAATGAAGTATAAAGAAAGATATCGGGTTGAAATCACTTAATAGATTACGGATCTCGGGATTAATATCAATCGCTCATTAACGAACCCCGAGATTCAAATCAATAGCTCGATAGCGAACTAACGATCTATAGTAGATAGTACTTTCAGAATGATTTGTAAGGAAAGATATCGGTTTGAAATTACTTAATCGATTTCGGATCTCGGGATTAAGATCAATCGCTCGTTAACAAACCCCAAGATTCAAATCAATCGTTCAATAGGGAACTGACGATCTATAGTAGATAGTACTATCAGAATGAAGTATAAAGAAAGATATCGGGTTGAAATCACTTAATCGATTACGGATCTCGGGATTGAGATCAATCGCTCGTTAACGAACCACGAGATTCAATATCGGTTTGAAATCACATAATCGATTACGGATCTCGGGATTGAGATCAATCGCTCGTTAACGAACCCCGAGATTCAAATCAATCGCTCGATAGCGAACTGACGATCTATAGTAGATAGTAATTTCAGAATGATTTGTATGGAAAGATATCGGTTTAAAATCACTTAATCGATTTCAGATCTCGGGATTGAGATCAATCTCTCGTTAACGAACCCCGAGATTTAAATCAATCGCTAGATAGAGAACTGACAATCTATAGTAGATAGTACTATCAGAATGAAGTATAAAGAAAGATATCGGGTTGAAATCACTTAATCGAATACAGATCTCGGGATTGAGATCACTCACTCGTTAACGAACCCCGAGATTCAAATCAATCGCTCGATAGCGAACTGACGATCTATAGTAGATAGTACTAGTAGAATGATCTATAAAGAAAGATATCGGGTTGAAATCACTGAATCGATTACGGATCTCAGGATTGAGATCAATCGCTCGTTAACGAACCCCGAGATTCAAATCAATCGCTCGATAGCAAACTGACGATCTATTGTAGATAGTACTTTCAGAATGATTTGTAAGGAAAGATATTGGTTTGAAATCACTCAATCGATTACGGATCTCGGGATTGAGATCAATCGCTCGTTAACAAACCCTGAGATTTAAATCAATCGCTCGATAGCGAACTAACGATCTATAGTAGATAGTACTTTCAGAATGATTTGTAAGGAAAGATATCGGTTTGAAATCACTCAATCGATTTCGGATCTCGGGATTGAGATCAATCACTCGTTAACGAACCCCGAGATTCAAATCAATCGTTCCATAGCGAACTGACGATCTATAGTAGATAGTACTTTCAGAATGATTTGTAAGGAAATATATCGGTTTGAAATCACTCAATCGATTTCGGATCTCGGGATTGAGATCAATCGCTCGTTAACGAACCCCGAGATTCAAATCAATTGTTCCATAGCGAACTGACGATCTATAGTAGATAGTACAATCAGAATGAAGTATAAAGAAAGATATCGGGTTGAAATCACTTAATAGATTACGGATCTCGGGATTAATATCAATCGCTCATTAACAAACCCCGAGATTCAAATCAATAGCTCGATAGCGAACTGACGATCTAAAGTAAATAGTACTTTCAGAATGATTTGTAAGAAAAGATATCGGTTTGAAATTACTTAATCGATTTCGGATCTCGGGATTAAGATCAATCGCTCGTTAACAAACCCCAAGATTCAAATCAATCGTTCCATAGGGAACTGACGATCTATAGTAGATAGTACTATCAGAATAAAGTATAAAGAAAGATATCGGGTTGAAATCACTTAATCGATTACGGATCTCGGGATTGAGATCAATCGCTCGTTAACGAACCCTGAGATTCAAATCAATCGCTCGATAGCGAACTGACGATCGATAGTAGATAGTACTATCAGAATGCAGTATAAAGAAAGATATCGGTTTGAAATCACATAATCGATTACGGATCTCGGGATTGAGATCAATCGCTCGTTAACGAACCCCGAGATTCAAATCAATCGCTCGATAGCGAGGCGACGATCTATAGTAGATAGTACTTTCGAATGATTTGTAAGGAAAGATATCGGTTTGAAATCACTTAATCGATTTCGGATCTCGGGATTGAGATCAATCTCTCGTTAACGAACCCCGAGATTTAAATCAATAGCTAGATAGAGAACTGACAATCTATAGTAGATAGTACTATCAGAATGAAGTATAAAGAAAGATATCGGGTTGAAATCACTTAATCGAATACAGATCTAGGGATTGAGATCACTCACTCGTTAACGAACCCCGAGATTCAAATCAATCGCTCGATAGCGAACTGACGATCTATAGTAGATAGTACTAGTAGAATGATCTATAAAGAAAGATATCGGGTTGAAATCACTGAATCGATTACGGATCTCAGGATTGAGATCAATCGCTCGTTAACGAACGCCGAGATTCAAATCAATCGCTCGATAGCAAACTGACGATCTATTGTAGATAGTACTTTCAGAATGATTTGTAAGGAAAGATATTGGTTTGAAATCACTCAATCGATTACGGATCTCGGGATTGAGATCAATCGCTCGTTAACAAACCCTGAGATTCAAATCAATCGCTCGATAGCGAAGTAACGATCTATAGTAGATAGTACTTTCAGAATGATTTGTAAGGAAAGATACCGGTTTGAAATCACTCAATCGATTTCGGATCTCGGGATTGAGATCAATCACTCGTTAACGAACCCCGAGATTCAAATCAATCGTTCCATAGCGAACTGACGATCTATAGTAGATAGTACTTTCAGAATGATTTGTAAGGAAATATATCGGTTTGAAATCACTCAATCGATTTCGGATCTCGGGATTGAGATCAATCGCTCGTTAACGAACCACGAGATTCAAATCAATTGTTCCATAAACGAACGACGATCTATAGTAGATAGTACAATCGGAATGAAGTATAAAGAAAGATATCGGGTTGAAATCACTTAATAGATTACGGATCTCGGGATTAATATCAATCGCTCATTAACAAACCCCGAGATTCAAATCAATAGCTCGATAGCGAACTGACGATCTAAAGTAGATAGTACTTTCAGAATGATTTGTAAGGAAAGATATCGGTTTGAAATTACTTAATCGATTTCGGATCTCGGGATTAAGATCAATCGCTCGTTAACAAACCCTAAGATTCAAATCAATCGTTCCATAGGGAACTGACGATCTATAGTAGATAGTACTATCAGAATAAAGTATAAAGAAAGATATCGGGTTGAAATCACTTAATCGATTACGGATCTCGGGATTGAGATCAATCGCTCGTTAACGAACCCTGAGATTCAAATCAATCGCTCGATAGCGAACTGACGATCGATAGTAGATAGTACTATCAGAATGCAGTATAAAGAAAGATATCGGTTTGAAATAACATAATCGATTACGGATCTCGGGATTGAGATCAATCGCTCGTTAACGAACCCCGAGATTCAAATCAATCGCTCGATAGCGAACTGACGATCTATAGTAGATAGTACTTTCAGAATGATTTGTAAGGAAAGATATCGGTTTGAAATCACTTAATCGATTTTAGATCTCGGGATTGAGATCAATCTCTCGTTAACGAACCCCGAGATTTAAATCAATCGCTAGATAGAGAACTGACAATCTATAGTAGATAGTACTATCAGAATAAAGTATAAAGAAAGATATCGGGTTGAAATCACTTAATCAAATACAGATCTCGGGATTGAGATCACTCACTCGTTAACGAACCCCGAGATTCAAATCAATCGCTCGATAGCGAACTGACGATCTATAGTAGATAGTACTAGTAGAATGATCTATAAAGAAAGATATCGGGTTGAAATCACTGAATCGATTACGGATCTCAGGATTGAGATCAATCGCTCGTTAACGAACCCCGAGATTCAAATCAATCGCTCGATAGCAAACTGACGATCTATAGTAGATAGTACTTTCAGAATGATTTGTAAGGAAAGATATTGGTTTGAAATCACTCAATCGATTACGGATCTCGGGATTGAGATCAATCGCTCGTTAACAAACCTTGAGATTCAAATCAATCGCTCGATGGCGAACTAACGATCTATAGTAGATAGTACTTTCAGAATGATTTGTAAGGAAAGATATCGGTTTGAAATCACTCAATTGATTTCGGATCTCGGGATTGAGATCAATCACTCGTTAACGAACCCCGAGATTCAAATCAATCGTTCCATAGCGAACTGACGATCTATAGTAGATAGTACTTTCAGAATGATTTGTAAGGAAATATATCGGTTTGAAATCACTCAATCGATTTCGGATCTCGGGATTGAGATCAATCGCTCGTTAACGAACCCCGAGATTCAAATCAATTGTTCCATAGCGAACTACGACGATCTATAGTAGAGAGTACTATCAGAATGATCTGTAAAGAAAGATATCGATTTGAAATCACTTAATCGATAACGGATCTCGGGATTGAGTTCAAACCCTCGTTAACGAACCCCGCGATTCAAATCAATCGCTCGATAAGGAACTGAGAATCTGTAGTAGGGAGTACTATCAGAATCACCTGTATATTATCATTCGATAAAGTAATTTTTATAAAAAATAATGTATTTTATATTTTAACGGAATGTTTATTAGAATATGTATATTAAAAATATTTTTTTTATTTAAACGGACGACATAGTCGTCCCTTCAAATTAAAATTTTATAAAAACGTGAATCTTATTTATTAACACAACGTTTTATGTTTAAAAAATTTTAATTTCCTTTATTGGGACAACAAATGTCGTCCCTACAAACAAAAGAAATGTATTATTGTTTCGTAAAACATATTATTTTCTAGAAAAATTTTATTTCCTTTAAAGGGACGACAATGTCGTCCCTAAAAACAAAAAATCTAATATATTTTTTCATATAATATATCATTTTCTGGAAATGGTTTAATGGGACGACAATGTCGTCCCTTTAAATTGGCTTGCCCGCGTGGAATTCTAAGCTGGTACGGTGGGGTTAATATTTCATTTATTGGGACGATATTGTCGTCCCTTTAAAATTTCCCACCAAAAAGGTTGACCATTTTTGAATTCATTTAAAGAGACGACAATGTCGTCCCAATAAAGGTTTTTCCAGGGACGACAATGTCGTCCCTTTAAAGTTCGTCCCTGTAAATAAGTTTTCTTGTAGTATTTGTGTATTTTTAGGTTTTTGGCCCAAAAATCTACTAACTAGATTATACACCTTGTACCACTACTAACAAACATAAGGATCATGTACCACCTCACACAATTACATAAAGACATAAATACCCTTATGGCCTTATCGCCTAAGACTTAGGATAGGGGAGTAGTGGGACCTGTGTGGTTAAAGTTTAACAGTAAGACTTGGCACAAGACAATGC
Organism: Gentiana straminea; assembly: GCA_036785695.1. NCBI lineage: Eukaryota > Viridiplantae > Streptophyta > Magnoliopsida > Gentianales > Gentianaceae > Gentiana > Gentiana straminea. The sequence goes on along the minus strand of JAVUPR010000224.1, from coordinate 1,460,283 downwards.
ATTAGAAGCTATGTACGTTTGTGCTTTTATTGCGCCATAATAAACATAGGCATTGCGCCATAATAAACACAGGAAGTTAAACCAAAATAAGTATAAGAAAAGGAGAGACTCCCATTATTTCCCGTTAAAAATAAAAAGGAAAAAGAAAAAACAGCGTACGAGTAAAAAAAAAAAAAAAAAAAAAAAAAAAAAAAAAAAACAAACTACTAATCCAACTAAATCCACACCTTGGATGGGTTTATTTGTGACAATAGATTGACAAAATAAATGACCTAATAAAATTATTCCTTTTTATTAAAAGATATGTTGACCTAAGTTGTGATTTCTTCTTAAGAAACACTAATGATGCTATCACCATCTTTCAAGGTAGCCCTAAACGTTGACCTTCTCATAAATGAAGCAGATTGGCCCTGTAGATTTGAAGCGAGGGATAACCTTAAAGACAGTGATCCTGACGACTCAACATTACTCAAACCATGCATATGCGGCGCGTTCGTTGTTGACGATGAATTCACAACATTAGCAATATTGTAGGGCATTGAATAAAAGAGCGTAGCTGGTGGCTTCGGCATTTGATAATTTGCCTGCAGGTAACTATAAGGAGTCGTAGTCCTGGTCGTCAGTGGATAGCGAGCAAAAATAGGCAATTGAAACGAAGAAGCAACACGAACTTGGATAGGCATTACGGCTGTAGTACCGTTCATCAAGCCGTTTGCAATCTCCTGATCCAGAGGCGGCAGCGGCGGCGGCGTGGGAGCAGTCGGCTCAACGGCACCGTGTGCTGCACCACCCTTTCCTTCATTATCCAACGCATCACCACCACCGGTAACCTGCAGGTCCTGTATATATAGGGATATGATCTCAAAAATGAAATCATTTTATAACCCTAAAATAAAATTAGCTAGTCCGGATCGAGTAATTCTTAAATATGGGGCAGGCCAACAGGATTAGAGTTATAATTATGCTGCAAAATATAAAGAATTAATAAGAGATCGAACTAGCTACCTACCGAATCATTAGATATGTCAAAGAGGCTAGATCGACGGCGCCGCCGACGCTGGATATTCACAGTGTTTTTGCGGAGGAAGTATTTCTGAGCATGGCTTGCCACTTGTGATGGCGTGCGAGTTTTCACAAATTTTCGGGAAATTGATCCCCATTTCCCTTTCCCTAACGTCTCCAATCCTGACAAAAACAACCGATGCTCCTCCTCTGTCCATGGATTCCCTAACCCAAAACCAATAAAAAAAAAAAATATTAAAAACAAAAAATCAAGTGTATGTGTGTATGTATGTATGTATTTATCCACATCAGTTGTTTTGTTGATAAAAATTATACTAATGTCACCGTATACAATGAATATAACCGCTTAAGATCATTCACAACAAAAATGGACTATATATATATACATGTATATATATATATCAACCACAAACAATTTTAATACGCCCGATAAATTAAACAACGAACAAGAGAGTCAAAAATTATATATGATTATGATCACAATACTTACCGCGCTTACGCACGGGTTCACCTGTATGCCGGTTATTGGTAAGAACATTACCACCGGCTTCGGTATGAACATCAACAACGTCATTGGTAAGAACATTACCACCGGCTTCAGCATGAACATCAACAGCGTCAGAAACCTTTTTATTACCATTCATACCCACAGTTTTCCTCAATCGGACGCCGAACAACTTAATCTCACCACCATCATCACTGCCATCGGTAGACAACGAGTTGTCGCCTCGGCAAGAATTGTGTCTATTGCCACCGCACTGCGACATCTTTTACCTTGCGGAATGTTTATGCAGCCGTGTGTGTGTATATATATATATATATATATATATATATATATATATATATATGTGTGTGTGTGCAAAACTTGATAAGAATAGATTGATTTTTTTATTAATATGATTGATATACTAAATCTGTTGAGTTGATTTTTTTTATTAATTAATTTTCTTAGAAACAAGAAAGAAAAAGGTTATAAGAAACCATTTACTACTTTCCTTATCGATCCGTAAGCATGCGTTGAAATTTTCTTAAAGTATATATATATATATATATATATATATATATATATATATATATATATATATATATATATATATACATACATATATATTACTAAGAGAACACGTATCGATTCATTTAATATTGGTGAACCTTTTTATATAAGGCACAGGCTGTCCGGAAGAATAATTATTGATTTAAGTCTAAAGGTGACACTTAACATTATTTTAACGTGTTTGCTAAAAAAAACATTATTTTAACGTAAATTTTCTATAAAAATAATAATTATAAAAGATCATAACATTATATAATATAATGTTTGATATAGACAATATATAGTTATTTATATGCTTAAATTGTTTTATTTGTGGGGAACCGTAAAACAACATATTGGATATGTTTTTTTTTTCATTCAAAATTACTGAGTTTTTTTAATATAAAACTACAGTCTAACTGGCAATTGGTCAATGTATGTTATATTAATTTTTTTGAAAAATATGTTATATTTCCTATAATTATTATTACGTCTTTTAAATGTAATATATAGAAACAAGAATATCTGATTGCTAATAAGTCGGATGTAAGTCTATTGACAGTTTCATCAAGAGAGCATATTTCCCAAACCTAAACAGCCCTAGTCACGTTTCTAAACTTTTGTGGATAAGGTAAATCGACAGTTAGGTTTTAGTGTCCTATTCATATAATTTGCATTTATGAATAATTTTTTTGTTTCTAATATAAATCGATACGGTGTATAAACACTTACCCATATCTTAAAAACAAGACTGTCACTAATATATCTTTATTTTTATACCACTTACTTATGACTCGGACAAGAGATCCCAAAAATACAAAAACAAACAATAAAAAATAGGGTAAATTATAATTGAATAATAATAATAATAATATATTCTCTAAAAAAAGTGGAACTCTCTTCCATTTTAGGGAAAATTTTAATTGAATAAAGTTAAGCTATAACTGTTGACTAACGAAAATGTATATGAAAAGAATATTAAAATACCATTGTGATGGATCTTGGAAATGTACTCATTTATTGATGTGATGATAAGAAAGAAAAGCTCTTTTTTTTCCTCTACCCTTTGTTTTCTTCAAATTCTTTTTTAGCAAATATTCTTCATTTATTTATATTGATATTTTAAACTCATTATGACATATATTTTCATTACAATTAACTAATTTGAGGACCACGTAGTCTCAACTGTTTTGGTTAAGACAAAGGGCACATATTATATTTTATAGTTAATTGACAATAAGGACATTTACACATTTTGATTCAAATAATAGTCCAGCTTATAATTTGATAAGGCATTAAGGACAACTTAAATTTATAATACCTAGATTACCCTTAAATTTCTCGTCCCTCATCAACGCAATCGGCGACACCCCCTCCAAACCCCTTTCAACTTCTTCTCAGCACCCGAAGAAAGCACAGCCCCCACTTCCAATGCCGCAGCCGCCTTTTTTGCTATGGCGGAAACATTATTTGCCCCTGCTGCCATCATTGTCAGTTCTCACCGACGTCGCCGCTCTTCTCTACCATCGCCAGCCGTCGTCCGCCCTCTCTACCATTTTTTTTTAATTTGTTGCATTTTTATGGCTTTTTTTAATATTTATTTTGGTTAATTAGTGTGCTGTTGTTTGGGAGAAAAAGCTTCCCTCTTTTAATTTTCAGGGACCAACATACAGACGAATGAAGAAGTGGCAATAATGCTTGTAATTAAATTTAGGGGTATTAAATTAGGTTATTGAGCTTTCTGTTATAATGTTTTGCTGCACTTATCTCCTGCAATTGTTGATTAATTATAAGGTTTTAAGAGGTTAAACTGTTGATGTCTTTAGGAAAATTTCAAGACAGAGTATCCCCCCACAATTTCTTTACGTGTCGAAGGTGTACAGAAATCTGCAGGGAGGAAGTAATTAATGTTTTTAATTACGTGGTGTTTCTTGTTTTGAGACTATTCATTATGCTATTATGTGCTTTGATTGATTTGTTTTACTTTTACATCCACACCGAACCACCTCAGATTTTCTGAGGTGGTTCGGTGTGGATGTAGATTACAATGCTCTTGTGATGGACTTGCTTGGCCCCAGCCCTGAAGACAATTCTCATGCTTGCTGATCAAATGGTTACTTCTTTGTTACACTTTTTGGTGTTTGAAGTATGTATGTACTGCTGAAGTTGACATTCATTTATTTTTCTTTACAGATTAGCCGCGTTGAATTTATTCATACTAAATCCTTTCTATGAGATTGAAGAAAATAATAAATCAATGGAGACTTCTCGCTCCTTTTGTTAGAGTTGTGCCAGAAATTTTCAGTCCCGGATGATGAAATATATTATCGTCTTTTTACTTGTCACATGGTCGTTCATGAATATGAAGGATGCAGGTTCTTAGATCTAAACGAGTTAGATCTATGCGCAGCGGATGGATCACGATTTATATGACACAATTCATAATTAAAGGACTTAAGTACTACAAGGGGGTTTAAGATTATGTTACCAATAACGGGAAGAGTCGCCTTGATCTTCCGATGTGTTCTCCAAACGGGAGTTGGTGGACACCCTTCTTGATACACGAACCTCCTTGATATGCAACACCAAGAAAAACTCAAAGTTTTTCTTCTACTAAAAACCCTAGTCAAGAAAAAACTAATTTTTCTCTCCTTTTAGACATGTGGGGCGAAATTTTATATATCATTAAGACTTGGGAGAACTCTCTTTATATAGGAGAGTAATCATTGTCCTCCAAGGATTAAATAATTAAGAGATAATTATTACATTAATCCTTTATTCCAAATAAAAGATAAATAAAATGATTATCCCAAACAAATTAGGATAAATCATATTATAATCTAATATTCCATGAATTATCAATTAACAAATAAAAGATAAATCACATGTCAAATAATTATCCAAGAAAACTAATTTCTCTCTAATTAAATGACATATATGGCGCCACCATTAAGGGTCAAAAAGCCCACATAAAATGTCTTTTATGTGTATTATATTATTTAGCTCAACTAAATAATATCCATGCATATCAATTAATTAGCCCAGCCAATTAATTATCACTGAGGCCCAAATAACAAGATTATTAGTCCGATTTACAGAAGCCACATCGGGGACCACGGACCTATAACCAGTAGCTCCAATAATTAATTATTCGTCGAACATAAGAAGTACATTAATTATTAATTCCGGGATTACGCCACCATAAACCCGAAACTGAACTCTACCGATTATAGATGTATACTTATACTCAACCCATAGAGTGAATAAGCGTCAATTGATATAATCACTACATACGGATTAACCCTCCATGTAGGCGTCCATTCGAGTGGGAAGTCTCCGTGAACCCGACTCGGAATATCTTATCCTTATTTACCATCAACCCCGATGATCAATTAGTGCACATATCGACTAGTAGCTAATTAGTCAAATGTGAACTCCCGGGATCGATCACTTTCTTAGGGCTAACAAATAAGGGGGCCGTGTCTCTCTACTTCCCGCGGGAAAAATGGATTCCATGTACGTGAAAATCGAACTACTCACTCATCCGGAGATAGTGCCAATGAGAAGTGGCTTGGAACACATATTTAAGTGAACCGTAACTAACACATCAAACACTACCCCGGGACAAGCGGCACCCCGTGATCACCTCGGGATTAAGGTTGATCCATATATGATCATCTAATGATTTAATAAGATTCCTCGATTACGGAATTATACCGAGAAATTCGATTAAATCGGTCCGATCTATATGAATGCCATCATATATAAATGCCCCACGTAGGTACCTCACCGACAGTCCGGATAAGACTATCACACCCTAAGGTGTTACGGGCGCATTATTGGTGTTTTAATCAAGAGACCCTAAACTCGATTAAGTTCACCACGGACTAACGGTTTAAGTATATCACCACTAACTCAATCCTCACGTGCATGTCATACACCGAGTTAAGCGGTTACATGCGATATACTTAGGGTTTGCAGCAGTGTATTATTTACAAGCACAAAACAAGTAATAAGTTGAGATAAAATCTGTCATCCATTACTAAAAACAATTACACAAATTGTCTTTCGGGCACTACACCTAACAATCTCCCACTTGCACGAAATGACAAGCAACGATTGTTTTTAGAGCACACCCTTTCTCATCTTATTCACAACACTCTCCCACTTGCTCTAAAAGCGGATGAGACATATCCATCAATGTCGTACCCTCCAAGCACTCGACTTGGTACACTGATTAGCTAGGTTGTCGACTCGAGACGATCTTTAGGATTGAAACGTAGCCGGTCCTTCCAATCAGGCGGTACTCTCTCTCAATATGCTTTTGACTCTTTATGAATGAGAAGATCCTTCTAAGCTATCTATTCACTATTTTCACGATGAAGTGATATCGGCTTATGAGACCTGGAATTACTTCCAGACCAAAAAGGAAATTCTAAGCACTATGAGTAAATACTGAGCCCGAGATCAACTTAATGATCATCCTTAATCTGACTACAAGTCAGAATCAGTGTAGTCAACCATATTCAAGTTTGCACCTGAATATACAAGCATATGATTCCTCGTTCTCTAAAGATACTTGAGGACGTACTAAACCGCTATTCAATGCTCGAATCCGAGATTTGATTGCAATTGACTCGTGTTAAGCTGACTTGCCCTTATCCCAGAGAGACTCTATCCCATTTTCTCTTTATCCGAAGATTTGGAGAATCATTCCTGAGAGGTAGGGTAGGACAACTCTCGATGAATGCTTTGCAACCATATATGCATAATCATCTTATTCAATAAGATCGGTGGGATAGCCAATGACTCATTCTCGTGAATTTGACCGAATCAGATTCTTAGAACACAGTCCAATTCTCTCATCCAGAGAATCTTGGCGTGTCAGTTTCTGACTTCAGATAGCACACACATGTTGTCTCCAACTGTTTCAGTGTTATCATTCATGAACACTAATACTACTACTACATTACCAATATTGATATCCAGTCTATGAAAAACTTATCAATATTTTGGTCAAGTCCACATATTTTAAAACATGTGACTTTTAAATGACCGAGAGGTTCTCTTAAATCCACAAAGGATATAAGCCATGGCAGGCCTCCTACCAAAGGTTCTTTCTGAATGAATTAAGATATCGTTAGTCTCGCAAAAAAGGTCTTAGGGAATCACCCCTATCTTCTGCTTTGTCACGAATCCGTTATTCATTCTTAGCTAAAACCCTTCTATTCTGAATGAATTCAGATTCCGTTGTTCGGCAAGAAAGTCTCAGGGAATCACCCCTATTTTTGCTTTCTAACGAAATCTAGCAAGACTGAGTGGTGAGAGAGTTCAAGGTCTGATAACTCTCTACTTGTCAGGAATCACCCCTATACCACTCAACTTTGCGCTGAAAGTTTAAACATTCCAATTCATTCGACTCTTTTCCGTGTAGATCCAATTGCTCCCACCGGGCACGAGACACTCGGGTGGTTCTACAAGAGGCCGAAACAAGCTGGAGTACCAAAACTCCATTCACGGGGTTAAGGTTTTCAAACCAACCTCTATAATCGACATCCTATACACCCACCAAGAGCCATAGGTTATCAATCACCCCGGCCAGATTATAAAGTCCACAAAATCACAATGGGTCAACGGTTAAACCATACTCCCACCGTTTGTGTCTTGGGTGGATTGACATTCGATCTAGTAGTATTTATCGGTGTAATCACCAACAACTAATGTTGGACGTGGTCTGATTAAATCAGATAGTAACTACCTTTGGGTAACCGTACTCCAAGGTTTCAGGCTGTTTCTTATAGATTCTATCAGAAGGCTTGTGACAGTTCAACCGTCACTTTCTGATCTCAAGAATCTTATAACCAACCTTCATTCGTCTCATTAAGGCATTTCACGAACAGTCAAAATCTAAGCGTATGCGTAAAATCTCCAGTCCTACCTTCAAGCATTAAATGCTAAATGCCTACATTTACGGAAGTGGTGTGAACCGAATTCACTCCTTATCCATAAATTCACTAGCATCTTCTAGGTAGACTTCTCGGTTTACATAATAATGTTAACCGTTGTTTTGCAACCAATTATCTTAATCGAGTTTAACAGTGTATTGTAGCACATTAATAACTATATCAGGCAAGTCTATGGTTTCTTCCTCAGTGAGAAACATTCCACTAGGAGGCAGGCCGAGCAATAGTCCCAAGACTATGCGATAGCCTATTTCTGAGCATGGAATACTCTATTCTCTGCTAAAATCAGAGACTCCTCCTCGTATTCTTTTGATAAACTAAATCACGTTTCGAGTAGTTATCAGACAAAATGTCACCACTCAAAAACTCCCACTAGCTTGTATCTCTCACAAGACCCCGAAGGTCATGGTGAACAAGCTATGTTACCCCTTCAAATCTATTACCCTTTCCCGATTGAAAGGAAACTTAGTCATTGTTCCTTTGAGATAGTGTTCCTAGGGCGGGAGATAGGAATCACCCTTAGCCGATCGTCAAGTCTTATCTCTAGGATATATGCACTAATTAATAGATATTGAAGGGTCGTTTATCTTAATACGGAAACCTTTTACCTTTAATAGTTTTAGATGTGTTACACATACCTATTCACTTTTCTTAGTGGTTCTGTCTTTATCAAACAAAAGTCCGAGTCACGGATTCGTACTACAAATGTCATCTTCACTTTGTTTAAGGCAAGCGTAGTATCGAGATGAAAGTGAATCCATTTGTTTCAACGAATCGTAAACGAAAAAATAAATTTTTCGTGATATTCAAGGATAGATTCCGAAATTCATTTCCTTATATCACTCCCACTATTATAGTTTGAAATAAACGCCGTTGTCTACTTTATTAATTGTTAATGCACGGCTTCCTTGTTCTTCCAAAGAACTAAGCTACCGAGTCAAGTTACTCGGTTTAAGAAAGTCGCTAAGGATTCATTGGTTAAGTGATCCGAAATCACTTTCCTTATCCTATACTTTCTGTAATTAATTTTTTGGTTTAGCCTCAAAACTTTAGTTAAGATGATTAACACTTATAGACATTCTTTCCCATTCTCAACTTTCCATAAAAGGAAATAGTCTTGAACTAGCAATTCAATTGAGTAGACACTACTCGTGAACTGTGGGATGTCTAATGAAAGCATTACCCAACGGGACTAATTTTCTAATAAATTAGAAAAACAACAGATAAAAGCTCCCACTAGTTTATCGGTTCCAAATACCGTCTAACTAGCGACACTTTAATTTATGATTCTCTAATTTTTCTATTAGAAAATTTCTCGTGTAGACACTACACAATTAAAATTCACTAGAAGAATTTTATCGTCCCAATCATCTTTCAAACTAACTATGGTTGTCTCTCGTTCAACACGAATGACAGCAGTGACATACTTATTTACGTCACTTAAGTCTTGAAGGCTCAAGAAAAATATTTCTTCCGAAAAATTAATCGCATGTAATAAGTACAACGTTCTAGTTATTGCCACTTTTTAACGAAGTCATTACTAGTCAATTTTACACTAGCAGTCTAGCACCCTAGAGAGATATATAAATAGTTGTAAATAAAATTGACAGAAAATAAATCCAAATCATACACTACTAATAAATTTTAGGAACATAAACTAAGTACTTGTAGTCTATCCTACCGTTCCAAGGATTTAATCTAACGCCTCAGAGCCGCCTTAGGGTAGGTCAAAGAGGTATCGATTAATATTGAAGATCAGATTGAGAATCGAACATCTCATTTGTGATCGTCAATCACCTTTCTTTTTTCAGCCAAGGTACTACCAAAAATACCCTTTATGAGTGTGACCTACTGTCTCAGATTTTTAGGTAGACCCCGAGTGTGCCGCCTTAGGGGTCGGTCAGTGACCCGACGAGTACCCAAAATCCTATCCTTTCGGAGACCAAGCCTTGAATTTTGATAGCGGTGAAGGACTTCCTTAGGGGACCGAAATCAAAGCCGGCACGAGGCGTCACCATTCTCTCACATTGCTTGTGTCAACAGTAGAGGCCGTGGGGTCGGCTGTCGCCTCTCCCTCTCCCACTCAATATTTTGAAAAAGTGGTGGGTTTACTGATCACGTTTTTGGACTTGATGTTACATTAAGGAACAATAAATCATAGGCCCGGATGTTGTCGGTTATGTGGGCTAGCCCACCCGACCTATTCGTTTGAACATATGTGGCCGTCGGACGGGTCAAGGCTAGGAGAGGTCCGTTGAGCCGTAGTGGCTCTTCGGATGGCTCAGTGTTGCTAGACCCCCGTGCAAACGCCACACGTGGAGGGTGAAGTCGATTGAGCCGTAGCTACTGTTGACCACCCAACCGTGGTTAAACCACTTTCGAACCTGTTTGCCCGTGATTATCCAATCCTTAAACATCAAACTTTCACGTAGACACTACGGAACAAAAATGTAATCTCGTCTAGGTAAGGTGGAAAATCACCGAGAATCCAACACCTTAACCACGAGGTTTCGGGATTTTACTCCTTATGCTTTCGCAGAGTGGGATTCGCCGAGAATCCATCACCCAACCTCGACGATTGAAAAAACCCGTGTTCCTCGGTTTTTACCCTAATTAGTTTCTAATTAATATCAAACAATTAATTAAAACTAATCATGTGTTTTATACATGCCTAACTAATTCCTCGAATTAATTTCTACATGTATGCATATGGAGTGGAATTCATGATATGATGCATGTCATGGCAATTTTCCGGTTCTACTCATACAATCTACACATGTATACTAGTGCGGAAAATAAACACCGAGATGGACCGTCGGCACCCCCGTAACTAATCTATTCAAAAATAAATTAAAACCCTAATCTGCAGCTGTTAAGAATCTTCGACGATCGGCATATCAAACGAACTTGGATCGGGACGAAACTTTCCAGATCTGATCTTCATTCCTCGGGCTTCAATATGGACGGTTGGATCGGAGCTTTGACTTGTCAATTTTCTCCAGTGAGCCGCCCAACTTGCAGCTGAATCTGACTTTTACAGCAGCGCATCAGAAACTTCCCGAGGCCGATCGGGGATCGAGATTATTCCCGATCGATCTGAAATTTTTATGCTACGTTAAAAACTCCATATTCATCGATATGACCGGTTGGATTTTCGTTTCAATGGTCCAAACTCTCCCAGAAATTCGAGGAAGTCACAGGTAGGGTTTCTGTGAATCCTGCGTTTTTCTGTTACAGCTGCCTCTTCTCATCAACGAACGGACATCCAAACGGACTCTGATCGATGCCAAATTTTGTGGGATTGTTCATCAACTTCCAATCTTGATTCTTACCGGAGGGATCGTCGTTTTAACGGGTCAAACAATGGAAAAAACGAAAAGACTAAACATATACTAAACAGATCTATTTTCTGGAAATTAAAATTGCAATAAAAATAAATTACATAATTTGCTGTACTCATATGAACGAATTTTCATCGTTTATATGAGTTTACAATAGATCTAAACGGGTAAACAGTGCCAACCCCCAATCCATCTCTTCAACCATAGCAATTTATCACTATCAATGCATAAAACAATAAATAAGATTTACCTACATGCAATTCCACTCCTTTAAATCGTTTAATTACGATTATGACTATATAAATCGTGGAACCTGTCTCTGATACCACACGAAGGATGCAGGTTCTTAGATCTAAACGAGTTAGATCTATGCGCAGCGGATGGATCACGATTTATATGACACAATTCATAATTAAAGGACTTAAGTACTACAAGGGGGTTTAAGATTATGTTACCAATAACGGGAAGAGTCGCCTTGATCTTCCGATGTGTTCTCCAAACGGGGGTAGGTGGACACCCTTCTTGATACACGAACCTCCTTGATATGCAACACCAAGAAAAACTCAAAGTTTTTCTTCTACTAAAAACCCTAGTCAAGAAAAAACTAATTTTTCTCTCCTTTTAGACATGTGGGGCGAAATTCTCTATATCATTAAGACTTGGGAGAACTCTCTTTATATAGGAGAGTAATCCTTGTCCTCCAAGGATTAAATAATTAAGAGATAATTATTACATTAATCCTTTATTCCAAATAAAAGATAAATAAAATGATTATCCCAAACAAATTAGGATAAATCATATTATAATCTAATATTCCATGAATTATCAATTAACAAATAAAAGATAAATCACATGTCAAATAATTATCCAAGAAAACTAATTTCTCTCTAATTAAATGACATATATGGCGCAACCATTAAGGGTCAAAAAGCCCACATAAAAAGTCTTTTATGTGTATTATATTATTTAGCCCAACTAAATAATATCCATGCATATCAATTAATTAGCCCAGCCAATTAATTATCACTGAGGCCCAAATAACAAGATTATTAGTCCGATTTACAGAAGCCACATCGGGGACCATGGACCTATAACCAGTAGCTCCAATAATTAATTATTCATCGAACGAATAAGTACATTAATTATTAATTCCGGGATTACGCCACCATAAACCCGAAATCGAACTCTACCGATTATAGATGTATACTTATACTCAACCCATAGAGTGAATAAGCGTCCATTGATATAATCACTACATACGGATTAACCCTCCATAGATCCGTCCATTCGAGTGGGAAGTCTCCGTGAACCCGACTCAGAATATCTTATCCTTATTTACCATCAACCCCCTGATGATCAATTAGTGCACATATCTGACTAGTAGCTAATTAGTCAAATGTGAACTCCCGGGATCGATCACTTTCTTAGGGCTAAAAAATAAGGGGATTGTCTCTCTACTTCCCGCGGGAAGGAATGGATTCCATGTACGTGAAAATCGAACTACTCACTCATCCCGAGATAGTGCCAATGAGAAGTGGCTTGGAACACATATTTAAGTGAACCGTAACTAACACATCAAACACTACCCCGGGACAAGCGGCACCACCGTGATCACCTCGGGATTAAGGTTGATCCATAAATGATCATCTAATGATTTAATAAGATTCCTCGATTACGGAATTATACCGAGAAATTCGATTAAATCGGTCCGATCCTATATGAATGCCATCATATATAAATGCCCCACGTAGGTACCCTCTACCAACAATCCGGATAAGACTATCACACCCTAAGGTGTTCGGGCGCATTATTGGTGTTTTAATCAAGAGACCCTATACTCTGATTAAGTTCACCACGGACTAACAGTTTAAGTATATCACCACTAACTCAATCCTCACGTGCATGTAATACACTGAGTTAAGCGGTTACATACTGATATACTTAGGGTTTGCAGCAGTGTATTATTTACAAGCACAAAACAAGTAATAAGTTGAGATAAAATCTGTCATCCATTACTAAAAACAATTACACAAATTGTCTTTCGGGCACTACACCTAACAAAATAAGCGTGGCTTGCATATTTTTTTGGCAGAAAAAGGTTGAGCGTGACATTGTGAAGGTGGGGTAAGGCTGTTGGATGTGCTCTTAGGCATAGTAGTTCAGTAGATTGGTATTTTGAAGAATAACTTTTGTTGATGCTGGTTTGTCCGTGTCCTTTTGTAATGTTAAGTATACACTTGCTAGTTTTTCTTTTAATAAATTGATTCATTCTGGCTCTTAAAAGAAGTCAAAACATAATCTCTTTGTTAGTTCTGATCAATGTTTTGATATGGATATTCTGCCGGTTTCTGTGTTTTAAGTGTGAAACAGAGAACCATAGTGTTTTTCACACAAATTGTGAACCACAAACAGCTAACTACAATTGTGAACTTCCAATAGTGAACCACAAACAGTGAACATGAGCATTTTTGAACTCAAATATTGAACTAAAAAATTGAACTAACAATGTGAACATCTAACAGTGAACTACAAGTGTAAACTCCTAAAAGTGATCTCCCAAAAATTAACTCAAAAAGTGAACTAACAATAGTGAACTACAGACAGTGAACTAAAGTGAACTTGAAAAAATGAACCTAAAAAGTGAACTAACAATAGTAAACTTCTAATGGTTAACTATAATAGTGAACTGCAATTATAAACTGCTAAAAGTGAACTTTGGTTTGAAGTGAATTAGTAATATGAAGTAGATGTGAAATAGTGAACCAGATGTTTTGAACTCAATGAAAACAGTGAACCATAATGTTTTGAACTCAATGAAAAACAGTGAACCAGAGTATTTTGCTAAAGCTAAGTCACAACCTTTGTTGCAGCTGCAATGGATTGGGAAGAATAGAGTTCAGATCATTGTTGAGACGAACTAAAACAGTGAACTACAACAACATTGAATTACAATAACAGAGAACCACAAATTGTGAACTACAAGAGTGAACCAAAGTATTTTGAACTCTAAAAAAGTGAACCAGAGTGTTTTGAACTCAATTAAAAACAACAAATCAGCATATTTTGATAGCTACAAACATTGAACTACAAATAGTGAATTCGCAAAAGTGAACCCGGGTGTTTTGAACTCAATTAAAAACAGTGAACCAAAGTATTTTGTTCGCTACTAACAATGAACTACAAAAGTGAACTGTGAACGAACAACAGCGAACCACAAAAGTGAACTCGCAAAAAAGAACCTAAAAAGTGAACTAACAATAGTTAACTATAGTGAACTACAATTATAAACTCCTAAAAATGAACATTGGTTTGAAGTGAAAATAACAATGAGAAGTAGGTGTGAAACAGGGAACCAAAGTGTTAACTATATTCTGGCAAATCATGTATGAAGCTAACATGATTATTTAGTGTGTTTTTTCCAACACAATTTTTTCTTCGCCATTTTTGTGTCATAAAAAAAAACCTCAAAGACCGCAATAAAAACATGAAAATATTTCTTAAAAAAAAACATGAAAAAAATTCTAGCCATATATAATTAACGATAGCAACTGCAGCAATCTGTATAAGAACACAAAAGCTTACTAAAAAAGAAGAAAAATGTATACATATCACAAAGGCGGTTATTCCCACTCGAACATTTTTTCCAGATCATGTGAGTTTGGATTTTCATAATTCACAAAGTAAAACTCATCATCTTTTACCACCCACCAGCAAATATTTACGTGTTTGTGGCTCATGCTACAATTTGGTTTAGTGAATGCAGAATAAAAGATCTTGAAATCACAATTGTTAAACTCAGTTCACTCAAATGTACACTCGAAATAAGTTTGATCCCAAAAATCCATCTTGAATTCCCAATGAACCAAAGCCATGCCGACTAGCTTTACTCCATCTCTAATCCATCCACGCTTGCTCGGGCCATCACGTTGTGGGCATTTTTTGCTCCGGTGTCGAATTTACCGCGGTTAGGACCTAATATTAAGTGCTCGGTAGCTTTGATCTAAAGAGGTCTGCTAGCTTAGCTGATGATCTTTTGTGATGCTTATGTAAATCATCATGTTAATTTAATGCATCAACTGCACTTTAATAGTGAACTAACAATAATGAACTATAAATAGTGAACTACTTCATTGAACTAAAATTGTAAACTCTTACAAGTGAACTAACAAAAATGAACTCAAAAAAGTGAACTAACAATAGTAAACTAATAGTGAACTACAAGAAGGATGCGGATTCTTAGATCTAAACGAGTTAGATCTACGCGCGGCGGATGGATCACGATTTATACATCACAATACATAATTAAAGGACTTAAACTACTACAAGGGGTTAAGATCATGTTACCAATAGTAGGAAGAGAAGCCAAGATCTTCCGATGTGTTCTCCAAACGGCGGTTGGTGGACACCACTTCTTGATACACGAACCTCCTCGATATGCAACACCAAGAAAAACCCCAAGTTTTTCTTCAACCGGGTGGAGCTAAGGATCGAACTCCTTAGCCTTTTTTTCTTATGAATTTCATGGCTTTCACTTTGCCTTTAGGGCTCGGGAGAACTCTCTTTTATAGGCAAAATCCAAGAGAGAAAATCTATACCCAATCGGTTTAACAAAATAAAAGAGATAATTCTAAATATTATTATCCAATAAAAATAAGAGATAATTATAATCTTATAATAATAAAATATAATTATCCTTATAGTTAAGAGATAAATAATAAATAAATTATTTTCTTTTATTTATCCAATTAATTATTTAACAAATAAATAACTAATTACACATATGTCATTTATCCAAGAAAACTAATTTCTTGGAAAATCCAAGACATATTGGCGCCACACTGTAGGGTCACTAAGCCCACATAAAATGTCTTTTATGTGTATTACATTATTTAGCCCAACTAAATAATATCCATGCATATCAATAAATTAGCTCATCCAATTAATTATCACTAAGGCCCAAATAACAAGATTATTAGTCCGAATTACAGAAGCCACATCGGGGACCATGGACCTATAACTAGTAGCTCCAATAATTAATTATTCATCGAACAGAATAAGTACATTAATTATTAATTCCGGGATTACGCCACCATAAACCCGAAACCGAACTCTACCGATTATAGATGTATACTTATACTCAACCCGTAGAGTGAATAAGCGTCCATTGATATAATCACTACATACGGATTAACCCTCCATAGGCTTGTCCATTCGAGTGGGAAGTCTCCGTGAACCCGACTCGAATATCTTATCCTTATTTACCATTAACCCCCTAGTGATCAATTAGTTCACATATCGACTAGTAGCTAATTAGTCTAACATGAGCTGGGCCCATCGATCATTTTCTTAGGGCTAACAAATAAGGGGACTATCTCTCTACTTCCCGCGGGAAGGAATGGATTCCATGTACGTGAAAATCGAACTACTCACTCATCGGAGATAGTGCCAATGAGAAGTGGCTTGGAACACATATTTAAGTGAACCGTAACTAACACATCAAACACTACCCCGGGACAAGCGGCACCACATGATCACCTCGGGATTAAGGTTGATCCATATATGATCATCTAATGATTTAATAAGATTCCTCGATTACGGAATTATACCGAGAAATACGATTAAATCGGTCCGGTCCTATATGAATGCCATCATATATAAATGCCCCACGTAGGTACCCTTTACCGACGGTCCGGATAAGACTATCACACCTAAGGTGTTACGGGCGCATTATTGGTGTTTTAATCAAGAGACCACTAAACTCGATTAAGTTCACCACGGACTAACGATTTAAGCATATCTCCACTAACTCAATCCTCACGTGTAATCCATACACGAGTTAAGTGGTTACATACGGATATACTTAGGGTTTGCGGCGGTGTATTACTTTACAAGCACAAAGCAAGTAACTAAGGTGAGATAAATTATGTCATCCATTATTAAAAACAATTACACAAATTGTCTTTCGGGCACTACACCTAACAATCTCCCACTTGCACGAAATGACAAGCAACGATTGTTTTTAGAGCACACCCTTTCTCATCTTATTCACAACACTCTCCCACTTGCTCTAAAAGCGAGATGAGACATATCTATCAATTCCGTACCCTTCAAGCACTCGGCGATCGGTTAGGTTGTCGGCTCGAGACGATCTTTAGGATCGAAACGTCGCCGGTCCATCTAATCGGGCGGGTACTCTCTCTCAATATGCTTTTGACTTCTAGTGAGCGAGAAGATCCTTCTAAGCTATCTCTTCACGAGTTTTTCACAATGAAGTGATATCGGCTTATCGGACACGGAATTACTCCCGGACCACCATAAAAGGAAATTCTAAGCACTATGAGTAAACAACGAGCCCGAGATCAACTTAATGATCATCCTTAATCGACTACAAGTCGGAAATCGGTGTAGTCAACCATATTCAAGTTTGCACTGAATATACAAGAATATGACTCCTCGTTCTCTAAAGATACTTGAGGACGTACTAAACCGCTACTTATTGCTCGAATCCAAGATTCGATTACTATTGACTTGTGATAACTTTGACTTGCCATTATCCAAGAGAGACTACATCCCATTTTCTCTTTATCCGAAGATTTAGAGAATCATTCACGAGAGGTAGGGTAGGACTACTCTCGATGAATGTTGCATACGTATATGCATAATCATCTTATTCAATAAGATAGGTGGGATAGCCAATGACTCATTCTCGTGAATCGACCGAATCGGATTCTTAGAATATAGTCCAATTCTCTCATCGAGAGAATCTTGGCTGTCGATTTCCGACTTCGGATAGCACACACATGTTGTTTCCAACCGTTTCGGTGTTATCATTCATGAACACTAATACTACTACTTTACCAATATTGATATCCGGTCTACGAAAGACTTATCAATATTACGGTCAAGTCCACATATTTTAAAACATGTGACTTTAAATGACCGAGAGGTTCTCTTAAATCCACAAAGGATATAAGCCCCGGCGGTCATCTGCCATTTGTTCTAACCAAGACCCTTGTTCCGAATGAATCCGGACTCCGTTTTTCGGCAAGAAAGTCTCGGGGAATCACCCTATTTTACGCTTTCTAACGAAATCTTGCAAGAGTGAGTGGTGAGAGAGTTCAAGGTCTGGTTAACTCTCTACTTGTCGGGGAATCACCCACTAAACCACTCGGCTTTGCGGCTTGAAAGTTTAAACTTTCCTATTCATTTGACTCTTTTCCGTGTAGATCCAATTGCTCCCACTTTGGGCTGAGACACTCGGGTGGTTCTACAAGAGGCTGAAACGAACTAGAGTACCAAAACTCCATTCACGGGGTTAAGGCTTTCAAACCAACCTCTATGATCGAATCCTATACGACCCACTAAGAGCCATAGGTTATCAATCACCCCGGGACTATAAAGTCCACAAAACCACAAAACCACAATGGGTCAACGGTTAAACCATACTCCCACTTGTGTTTTGGGTGCATTGATATTCGATCTAGTAGTATTTATCGGTGTAATCACCAACAAGCGATGTTGGACGTGGTACGATTAAATCAGATAGTAACTACCTTTGGGTAACCGTACTCCAGGTTTAAGGTTGTTACTTATAGATTCTATCAGAAGGTTTGTGACAGTTCAACCGTCACTTTCTGATCTCAAGAATCTTATAACCAACCTTCACTCGACACATTAAGATATTTCACGAACGGTCACAATGCGAACGTATGCGCAAAATCTCCGATCCTACCTTCAAGCATTAAATGCTAATTGCCTACATTTAGGGAAGTGGTGTGAACCGAATTCACTCCTTATCCATAAATTCACTAGCATCTTCTAGGTAGACTTCTCGGTTTACATAATAATGTTAACCGTTATTTTGCAACCAATTATCTTAATCGAGTTTAGCGATGTATTGTAGCACATCGGTAACTATATAGGGCAAGTCTATGGTTTCTTCCTCGGTGAGAATCATTCCACTAGGAGCGGGCCGAGCATCGGTCCCAGACTATGCGATAGCCTATTTACGAGCATGGAGAATACTCTATTCTCTTTAAAATCGAGAGACTCCTCCTCGTATTCTTTCGATAAACTAAATCGTGTTTCGAGTAGTTATCGGACAAAATGTCACCACTCAAAAGCTCCCGTTAGCTTGTATCTTTCACTAGACCCCGAAGGTCATTGTGAACAAGCTACGTTACTTCTTCGGATCTATTACCCTTTCCTAATAGAAAGGAAGCTTAGTCATTGTTCCTTTGAGACAGTGTTCCGAGACTGGGAGATAGGAATCACCCTTAGCCAGTCGTTAGGTCTTATCTCTAGGATATATGCACTAATTAATAGATTTTGAAGAATCGTTTATCTTAATACGGAAACCATTTTCCTATAATAGTTTAAGACGTGTTACATATACCTTTTCAGCATTTCTTAGTGGTTCTGACTTTATCAAACAAAAGTCCGAGTCTCGGATTCGTACTACAAATGTCATATTCACTTTCTATGAGGCAACAATATATCGAGTTGAAAGTGAATCCATTTGTTTCAACGAATCGTAAACGAAAAAATAAATTTTTACGTGATATTCAAGGATAGAATCCGAAATTCATTTCCTTATATCACTCCCACTATTTTAGGTGAAATTACGCCCATTGTTACTCTATTAATCGTTAATGCAAAGCTCTCTTGTTCTTCCAAAGAACTTAGCTCCCGAGTCGAGTTACTCGGTTAAGAAAGTTGCTAAGGATTCATTGGTTAGTGATCCGAAATCACTTTCCTTATCCTATACTTTCTTTACTTAATGTTTCGGTTTAGCCTCGAAAACTTTAGTTAAGATGATTAACACTTATAGACATTCTTTCCCATTCTTAACTTTCCTTAAAAGGAAATAGTCTTGAACTAGCGAGTTCGTTTGAGTAGACACTACTCGTGAGCGTGGGATGTCTAATGAAAGCGTTACCCAGTGGGACTAATTTTCTAATTAGAAAAACATAAGATAAAAGCTCCCACTAGTTTATCGGTTCCAAATACCGTCTAACTAGCGACACTTTAATTTATGATTCTCCAATTTTTCTATTTGAAAATTTCTCGTGTAGACACTACACAATTAAAATTCACTAGAAGAATTTTATCGTCCCAATCATCTTTCAAACTAACTACGGTTGTCTCTCGTCTTGCCACGAGTGACGAGCGATGACATACTTATTTACGTCACTTAAGTCTTGATGGCTCAAGAGAAATATCTCTTCCGAAAAATTAATCGCATGTAAGATCAATAAGTACAACGTACTAGTTACTAACCACTTTTTAACGAAGTCATTACTAGTCAATTTTACACTTTAGCGATCTAGCACCACTAGAGATATGTATAACGATTGTAAATAAAATTGACAAAAATAAATCCAAATCATACACTACTAATAAATTTTAGGAACATAAACTAAGTACTTATAGTCTATCCTACCGTTCCAAGGATTTAATCTAATGCCTCAGTGCCGCCTTAGGGTAGGTCAAAGAGGTTTCGATTAATATTGAAGATCAAATTGAGAATCAAACATCTCATTTGTGATCGTCAATCACCTTTCCTTTTTCGGCCAAGGTACTACCAAAAATACCCTTTATCAGTGTGACCTACTGTCTCAGATTGTTAGGTAGACCCCGAGTGTGCCGCCTTAGGGTCGGTCGGTGACCCGACGAGTACCCAAAATCCTATCCTTTCGGAGACCAAGCCTTGAATTTTGATAGCGGTGAAGGCCTTCCTTAGGGAGGCCGGTCCCGAGCCGGCACGAGGCGTCACCATTCTCTCACGTTGCTTGTGTCAACGGTAGAGGCCGTGGGGTCGGCTGTCGCCTCTCCCGCTCCCACTCAATATTTTGAAAAAGTGGTGGGTTTGCGATCACGTTTTTGGACTTGATGTTACATTAAGGAACAATAAATCATAGGCCCGAATGTTGTCGGTTACGTGGGCTAGCCCACCCGACCTATTCGTTGGAACATATGTGGCCGTCGGACGGGTCAAAACTAGGGAGCTCCGTTGAGCCGTAGTGGCTCTTTGGATGGCTCGGCCTTGCCGGACCCCCGTGCAAACGCCACACGTGGAGGGTGAAGTCGATCGAGCCGTAGCTTCGGTGACCACCCAACCGTGGTTAAACCACTTTCGAACCATGTTTGCCCGTGACTATCCAATCCTTAAACATCAAACTTTCTCGTAGACACTACGGAACAAAAACGTAATCTCGTCTAGGTAAGGTGGAATTCACCGAGAATCCAACACCTTAACCACGAGGTTTCGGGATTTTACTCCTTATGCTTTCGCGAGTGGGATTCACCGAGAATCCATCACCCAACCTCGACGATTGAAAAAACCCGTGTTCCTCGGTTTTTACCCTAATTAGTTTCTAATTAATATCAAACAATTAATTAAAACTAATTGCGTGTTTTATACATGCCTAACTAATTCCTCGAATTAATTTCTACATGTATGCATATGGAGTGGAATTCATGATATGATGCATGTCATGGCAATTTTCCGGTTCTACACATACAATCTAAACATGTATTCTAGTGCGGAAAATAAACACCGAGATGGACCGTTGGCACCCCCGTATCTAACCTATTAGAAAATAAATTAACCAAAACCCTAACTAGGGTTTACTTCTTTCTAACATAATCTGCAGCTGTTCAAAATCTTCGACGATCGGCAAACCAAACGAACTCGGATTGCGACGAAACTTTCCAGATCTGTTCTTCACTCCTTGGGCTTCAATATGGACGGTTGGATCGGAGTTTTGACTTGTCAATTTTCTGCAGTGAGCCGCCCAACTTGCTGCAGATCTGACTTTTACAGCAGCGCCTCAAAGACTTCCCGAGGCCGATCGGGAATCGAGATGAATCTCGATCGACCTGAAATTTTTATGCCACGTCAAAAACTCCATATTTATCGATCTGACCGGTTGGATTTGCGTTTCAACGGTCCAAACTCTCCCAGAAATTCGAGGAAGTCACAGCTAGGGTTTCTGTGAATCCTGCGTTTTTCTGTTACAGCAGCCACTTCATTGCAACGAACGGATATTGAGACGGACTCCGATCGACCCCAAATTTGGATGGATTGTTCTTCAACTTTTAATCTTGATTCTGACCGGAGGGATCGTCGTTTCAACGGCTCGATCAACGGGAAAAATGAAAACAACTAAACAGCTACTAAACAGATCTACTTTCAGTAAATTAAAATTGCAATAAAAATAAATTACATAATTTCCTATACTCATATGAACGAATTTTCATCGTTTATATGAGTTTACAATAGATCTAACGGGTAAACAATGCCAACCCCCAATCCATCTCTTCAACCATAGCAATTAATCATTATCAATGCATAAAACAATAAATAAAATTTACCTACATGCAATTACACTCCTTTAAATCGTTTAATTATGATTATGACTATATAAATCGTGGAACTTGGCTCTGCTACCAAATGAAGGATGCAGATTCATAGATCTAAACGAGTTAGATCTACGCGCGACGGATGGATCACGATTTATACATCACAATACATAATTAAAGGACTTAAACTACTACAAGGGGGTTAAGATCATGTTACCAATAGTAGGAAGAGAAGCCAAGATCTTCCGATGTGTTCTCCAAACGGCGGTTGGTGGACACCCTTCTTGATACACGAACCTCCTCGATATGCAACACCAAGAAAAACCCCAAGTTTTTCTTCAACCGGAGTGGACTAAGGATCGAACTCCTTAGCCTTTTTTCTCTTATGAATTTCATGGCTTTCCTATGCTTAAAGGCTTGGGAGAACTCTCTTTTATATCCAGGAGAGTAAACTATACCCAATCGGTTTAACAAAATAAAAGAGATAATTCTAAATATTATTATCCAATAAAAATAAGAGATAATTATAATCTTATAATAAGAAAATATAATTATCCTTATAGTTACAAGATAAATAATAAATAAATTATTTTCTTTTATTTATCCAATTAATTATTTAACAAATAAATAATAAATCACATGTCAATATAATTATCCAAGAAAACTAATTTCTTGGAAAATCCAATGACATATTGGCGCCACCTTAAGGGTCACTAAGCCCACATAAAATGTCTTTTATGTGTATTATATTATTTAGCCCAACTAAATAATATCCATGCATATCAATTAATTAGCCCGACCAATTAATTATCACGAGGCCCAAATAACAAGATTATTAGTCCGAATTACGAAGCCACATCGGGGACCATGGACCTATAACCGGTAGCTCCAATAATTAATTATTCATCGAACGAGAATAAGTACATTAATTATTAATTCCGGGATTACGCCACCATAAACCCGAAACGAACTACTACCGATTATAGATGTATACTTATACTCAACCCGTAGAGTGAATAAGCGTCCATTGATATAATCACTACATACGGATTAACCCTCCATAGGCTTGTCCATTACGAGTGGGAAGTCTCCGTGAACCCGACTCGAATATCTTATCCTTATTTACCATTAACACCCTAGTGATCAATTAGTTCACATATCGACTAGTAGCTAATTAGTCTAACATGAGCTGGGCCCATCGATCATTTTCTTAGGGCTAACAAATAAGGGGACTATCTCTCTACTTCCCGCGGGAAGGAATGGATTCCATGTACGTGAAAATCGAACTACTCACTCGTATCGGAGATAGTGCCAATGAGAAGTGGCTTGGAACACATATTTAAGTGAACCGTAACTAACACGTCAAACACTACCCCGGGACAAGCGGCACCACAGTGATCACCTCGGGATTAAGGTTGATCCATATATGATCATCTAATGATTTAATAAGATTCCTCGATTACGGAATTATACCGAGAAATACGATTAAATCGGTCCGATCCTATATGAATGCCATCATATATAAATGCCCACGTAGGTACCCTCACCGACGGTCCGGATAAGACTATCACACCTAAGGTGTTACGGGCGCATTATTGGTGTTTTAATCAAGAGACCACTAAACTCGATTAAGTTCACCACGGACTAACGGTTTAAGCATATCTCCACTAACTCAATCCTCACTTGTAATCCATAAACGAGTTAAGTGGTTACATACGGATATACTTAGGGTTTGCGACGGTGTATTACTTTACAAGCACAAAGCAAGTAACTAAGGTGAGATAAATTCTGTCATCCATTATTAAAAACAATTACACAAATTGTCTTTCGGGCACTACACCTAACAATGATGAATTTCATGATTCTCAATCTAAGAATTCCAAAACAGTTTTAGGCGGGAAAATTAGATGAAATGAGGAAGAAGAAGAAGATTGATATTTCATTGATAAAACCGAATTCAGTGTTTACAGGACCTGCATCTCTTCTTATATAGAGTTAAGATGCAGTGAATTAACATAACTAAATTAGTTAGGACGGTTACAACTAACTACAACATTTCAACTACTTTGCTATGCTATGTGTTCGACCATATGCCTCAATGAACTGACTGCTTCATGTTAAGTTCAGGTTGCTATGCTTTCATGTACTTCAACACCCCCTCTCAAACTGAACTTCAGGGCTTGTAGATATTGACTATAGGATATGAATCTAGGAGTGTCAAGAATGCCTTTGTCCAATGGTTTGGTGAATAGGTCAGCAAGTTGTAGGCTTCACTACTAGAATTTTCTGTTTTTCCGACGAGAGAATTTGTCGGTAGTTGGTCGGAAAAACATGTTTCCGACGAATTTCCGACGAAATATGGGCTGTTGGAAAAAAGCCCGTTGGAAATCGTTTGTGACCAAATTTCCGACGAAATTTAGTGACGAAATTTTCGACGAACGATTCTGACAACTTTCCGACGAATTCACTGACGAAGTTCCTACGAAGTTCGTCATTAACTTGTCAATAACGTTCTAATTAAAGGATAAACATTCCGACAAAATTCCGACGAAAACCGTCACTAATTCGTCGGAAAATTATGTTTTCCATAAAAAAAAAATTCTAAAGCACTTACAAATTAACCACAATTTCCAAATCCAAATAAATTAAATTGCTAAACTCAACCCATAAAAACTACACATAATTATAACAAATACACTGCCCATGTAAATAAAGCTACACCAAAATTCACATTTAGTTACAAGGAAATGCAAACCACCAAAAAACGAAACCAAAATGTTATGTAGAGCTAGTAGAATGAAATAAAATGCCAATATAATATGTATTGTAATCAAATATTCCATGATCATCAATGCCGGGCACCATTTGAAGTAGGGAGTAAGTTTGTGACTAACCGTGCTATTTTTGCCCCACGTGACGGAATGTGTGGATGTAGACTTCTCACACTCTAACCATGCCTTCGTAAATGCGTTCATCTCTGAAAGCCCACACAAGCTATGAGGAAAATTACCATAAGATTCACAATAACAGAACATACTTGTACGATATTCAGAAAAGCAAGAGCTGTCAAAAAGGACGTTACAATAGCAAGAGGCCTTTGGAGAAACGCCAGCCCTGCAATAATCTACCAGAACATACAAGAACGAGGTAATCAAAGGTGGATAAAAATGTAGCCCGTGTAAGTCAGTAGAAGCACTAAAAAGGAAGAAGCAAGAGTTAAGAAAGAGCAGGTAATGGCAACTTCCACGGCTCCAACACTCTATATATGTACACCTTTCTAAGTATCATGATCCATATCCCTATTGACAGGCAAGGTACAAAGTTTTTTTGCTGCTTACCGTTCTAGGAGGCAAAATAAATATTCAACTTTGACATTTCATACCATGCAGATTCTGAACAACTTCTGAACAGAACACTATTAAACATCTGAATTTTGCAAATAACATTTCGAGCAATAATCACACTTACTTAACTGACAAACAGAGTGCAATTCAACGGATTAAGTAGGCTGTCCAAATAGACCTATGCTAACATCCAAGGGCTCATATTCAACGCTTAAAACACAAACTCAACAGAATTCATGACAAATATTTGGCCAAAAGAAATACTTCAGAACACAACTTGTAAAATCAAGTCTAAGAAACAATATGGCAAGTTAACAAGGACAACATACCGCCGAGGATTTATGGCAACTCGAAACCTCCAACACAAGTTTTATTGCATCCTCAAAAGGAAAGCCCAACATATTAGCATAGCGCTCGAGAAGAAATTTAAGCTCGATGGATAACTTTGGGTCAAAAGCTGGTTGGCAACTCGAAACCTCCAACACAAGCTTGTTGCTATTGGTAGTGGTTTCAGAATGCCTTGCTGATATCTGTCCCTGATGACATGGAAATCTATCTCTATATGCTTAGTCCTCTCATAAAAAATAGGGTTTTCAACAATGTACAGGGCACTCTTATTGTCACAGAACATAGGGACTGGTCTGTCTTGTTTTATATTGAATTCAGCAAGTAAATAAGTTAGCCATTGGATCTCACAAGATGCCATGGCCATGGCTCTGTATTCTGCTTCTGATGAACTTCTAGATGTTGTAGTTTGCTTCTTAGATCTCCAACTTATAAGAGAGTTTCCCAAGAAAATAGAAAAACCAGTTATGGATCTTCTGGTATCATTACATCCTCCCCAGTCTGAATCCACATAGCATTTCATTTCTAGATTACCTCCAGCTGGAAAGAATATGCCTTGGCCTGGTGATTTCTTGAGGTATTTCAAGAGTTTGTGTGCTGTTTTAAGTTGGAACTCTGTTGGCTTATCAAGGAATTGACTAAGCTGTTGTGTTGCAAGTGTGATATCTGGTCTTGTCAGTCCTAAGTATAATAGCTTCCCTACAAGACTACTGTAGTAGCTGTTTGATTCCAGTTGTGGAGAATCTTTGCTGTGTAGTTTGATTGTAGCATCAATAGGAGTTTGGCTGGGCTTGCAATCTGAATATCCATAATCTTCTAGCAGCTCAATACAGTATTTTCTTTGAGATAGTGTGATGCCCTTTTTTGATCTTGCAACTTCAAGTCCTAAGAAGTATTTGAGTTCTCCTAGATCCTTGATTCCAAATCTATCATTTAGAATACCTTTTAAGTTTTTGATTTCATTCATGTCAGGACTAGTCACTATCACATCATCAACATATACCAAAACTGCCACAAAGTGATCATCAGATCCTTTTATGAATAGACTATAGTCCTGTTTGGACTGCCCAAACCCCCTCTCAAGCAGGGCTTGTGTTAACTTTATATTCCATTGCCTACTGGCCTGTTTTAATCCATATAAAGATTTTTGCAGCTTGCATACAAGGCCTGGTTCTGTTTGGAATCCTTCTGGAACTTTCATGTACACTTCTTCTGTCAAATCTCCATGCAAGAAGGCATTGTTTACATCAAGTTGATGAAGATTCCAACCTTTGTTTGCTGCAATGGCTAACAATGTCCTGACTGTTGTTAATTTGGCTACTGGTGAGAATGTATCCAAATAATCTAACCCAGCTGTTGTGTGTATCCCTTGGCCACTAGCCTAGCTTTGAATCTTTCAATTGTTCCATCAGAGTTTCTTTTGATTCTGTACACCCATTTGCAACCAATGGGTTGTTTCCCTGGAGGCAAAGTAACTATGTCCCATGTTTTAGTCTGCTGTAGGGCTTTTATCTCCTTATCCATGGCCTCCCTCCATTCCTCATGTTGAACAGCCTCTTTGTATGATTTTGGTTCTGTCAGAATCTGAGAACTGAGAACATAATGTTTGTAAGTATTAGATAAATGATTCAAAGTGTCAACATATGCAAGACTGTGAGGGGACTTGTGAGTTTTAACATTGCTGCAAACATAATCCTTGAGATATAATGGTACTCCTCTATGTCTTGAGGATTTTCTTATATCAGATTCTGTGTTAGACGAATCTTGTATAACTTCATTAATTTGTTCAAGGTGCTCAATGTTATCAATAGGAAATTGATCATTGACAGTATCCTGTGATATAGAATCAGGATCATCTTGTAAGTGATCATGAGGATTAGATTCATGTGTGTCTGAATCTGGTTGTGCAGGTGATGAATCTGGTGTAGATATGCACTGATCAAATGCCATAGGTAATGGTAAAGTATTGATATTACCTGAAGTGTTTTCTATTATGTAAGGAAAATTCAGCTCATGAAAGATAACATCCCTTGCAACAAAGATTTGCTTTGTGTGAAGATTAAGAAGATAGAAACCTTTGACATTTGGTACACTACCCAAATGCACAGATTTTATACCTCTTGCTGCAAACTTGTTATTATCATGATGCAGATTAGAAGCATAAGTAAGACAACCAAACACTTTAATGTTGTTATAATCAGGTTTGAAACCATATAGCATTTCATAAGGAGTTCTTTCTTGTAACAATGGTGTAGGAATCAGATTAATAAGACCAGTAAACTAAGGGTAAACCAGACTGGAATCTTAAACTTCTAGCAACATTCAAGATGTGTTGATGTTTTCTTTCAACCACCCCATTTTGTTGGGGTGTTTTAACCACTAGAGGTCTGGTGTATAATCCCTTTTTCAGCATAGAAAACAGGCAAATCAAATTCCAAACCATTGTCAGATCTTAAAACTTTCACAACTTTATTAAACTGTGTGTTTACAAGATTACAGAATTGTTGAACAAGACCTCTAACTTCTCCTTTTGACTTTAACATGTGTATCCAACAAAATCTACTATAGTCATCTACAATTGTTAAGAAAAATCTATGACCATGTACACCTGTGATCCTGTATGGACCCCAAATGTCCATGTGAATCAAATCAAAACATGCTTTAGAAACAGTAGTACTTAAGGGAAAGGAAAGTCTTGTTTGCTTTGCCAAAGGACAAATCTCACAAATGTGTCCTTATGGTATTTGAACTTGATCAAAGTCTTTGCTGATAGCCTTTAACCTTTGATCACTAGCATGACCCAATCTGTAGTGCCACAATATGCCATGACTATCTGCAACTTTGTTAGAAGCATCAGCAGTAACAGAAAAAGAATAACATCATCTATCAGCTTTAAGGATGTATAATCCTCTTTTGAGTGCAGCTAAACCAATCTTCTTGAGTGTTATCATATCCTGAATCACACAAGGATCCATAAAAAACTTAACATTGCTCTAGATCTAATCAGCTTGCTAATAGACATGAGATTAAAATGAAACTCTGGCACACACAACACATTATCCTGTATAAGATCATCATTGACTTTTACTTGGCCAACATGAGTAATTTTAATGTCTTTACCATTAGGCAAACTTACAGTCATGTTATTAACAATTTCAGAACGAGTGAACAAAGCCTTGTTAAAGATAATATGATCAGTAGCACCTGAATCTACTATCCACTCAAAGCAATTATAAGTTCTAGAAAAACTTGAGTCATAAGTTCCAAAGTTTGCTGAAAGAACAGCAGAATTGGCTATACTAGGTCCAGTCATACTGATATTTTGAGAGCTTGCTTTCAAGATGTTAAGAATTTGCTGGAATTGCTCCTGAGTCACTGGTGCTTTAGGATCCACAGCTACATCTTGTGAATCTTGACTAATAAAATCACATTCAGAAGTCACATTGACATTGTTAGCAGACACAGATCTGCCTCTACCTCTTCCTTTGAAATTTGGGGGAAATCCATTCTTCTTATAGCACCTATCCACCGTGTGACCAACCATACCACAATGTGTACATTGGGGCTTCTTACTGCCATTGTTATAGCTATTTCTAAATTTGCATTTGCATTCTGATGCTATTCTTGATTATTTGCCATTAAAGCATTCTTGCCAGTTGTTCCAGAATGTGATGCATCAAGAACATTCACAGAACTTGCATTGTGACCTATATTTCCATAATTCTGTTGTCTTTCTTGCTTCAAGGCCATAGAGAAAACGTTCTTAATAGAAGGAAAGGGAGAAATCATTAACACTTGAGACTTCATAGTAGCAAAATTATCATTTAGACCTTTCAAAAATATGATCACATGATGCCTATCATTGTGATCTTTATACCATTGTTATCCACAATTACAAGTTGGAGCAGGGGTCAAGACTATTAGTTGATCCCATAGAATCTTGAGTTTAGAGAAATACTCAGAAACAGAAAGATCACCCTGTTTCATATTATGTATATCGTCCATTAGATCTGATAACCGATCAAAATCTCCACCTCCATAACGATCATCTAAATCATCCCAGATTTCCTGTGCCGTAAGACAGTACATAAAACTTTGAGCAATATGCTTCGAAACTGAATTGGCTAACCAAGCCTTAATCATGCTGTTATTCTGTCTCCATAGCGACAAATGAGGATCACCAACAGGAGGAACTGGAATCGTACCATCAATAAATCCTATTTTATTTTTAGAAGACAAAGTATTCAACATAGCAAATTTCGAACTCTGATAATTGTGTTCATCAAGAACAGGTTGGACCAAGACGAAAGCTGGACTTTCACTCGGATGAAGAATCAAATCCGCAGGAACAATAGCTTGATTGGCCATCGAAACAATCAGAAAACACAGGCGGAAGAATTACCAGAATTTCTGGAAACTAAGACAATAAACTGCAGAATTATCTGCAAAAAGAAAGGAAAAACACGAACGAAGATCAAGAATCGATTAATATCTCTGATACCATGATTAATTTCATGATTCTCGATCTAAGAATTTAAAAACTGTTTTAGGCGGGAAAATTGGTTGAGCTATGGAAGAAGAATAAAGCTAACATTTCATTGATAAAACTGAAATTGAGTCTTTACAGTACTTGCATCTCTACTTATATAGAGCTGAGATGCAGTGAATTAACATAACTAAATTAGTTAGAGCGGTTACAACTAACTACATCATTTCAACTACTTTGCTATGCTATGTGCTCGACCATATGCCTCAATGAACTAACTGCCTTAAGTTAAGTTCAGGTTGCTTTGTGCTTTCATGTACTTCAACAGTACTCTGTATAATTAACACCAGAAGATGTATTATAAGCAAATCATTGGTGTCAAACTATCAATAAGCAGTAAATGAAATCAAGACATCCATTTTCGTCACAACCTAAAATAACTGTAAGATGATTCATCAAAAGTCAAGGCAAATGTGATCAACAATCACAATTCTTAACAAGATAACCATAGCAAAAAGGGTGTACCATAAGAAGAGAAAACTTTTACTAAACAACCTACAATTGTCAGGCCTAGAAAAAAAATTACACTGCTCGATAACAAATCGGAAAAAATATAAACAAGAAAAAGCCACCTTAAACGGAATTTAAAAAAAAGAAGAAGGTAAATAGAAGCATAAAATGAGGAACGAGGATGGAAAAAAGAAGCAAAAACTTGCACAGGGTAAGCCGGTGGTTAAAAATGTATGTGTTGATAAAACTCTGTTGGAGAAGGAAGCCATTAATTCCATGGAATCAACGACGGGAGTTATCTCAGGCCGGTCGGAATAGGCCATATAATCGAAGGGAATTCATGGTGGAATCAGCCATGGAATCAACGATGGAATTTTTTTCCGGCGGCAGAATTTTTTTTAAATTGAAATAGGAGAAATAGATAAAAATGAGATGGAGTTAATTTTATATGAGATGGGTAAAATTGTCTAATCACTCTAATTTATGTTCTTATTGCCTTATGAAAATATCATCGTCCTACTGTTTAAATTGTAACATTGTCCTTTTAAGCGTTTCTCCCTAGATTTAATTAGACAAATACGACATTAAGGAATCTTATTTGGTTATAAGAACACATAATTAGTACATGGACAAACTACTCTAATTTTGTTTTGATTTTGTTTTTTTAACGTTTTTTCTTCTTCTTTTTTTCCTTTTTTTTCTGGGCTTTTTTTTATTGCGTATTTTTTCTTGGCATTTTTTTTAATAGCGTTTATTTTCTTCCGCGGTGACAACCTCGATGAATTGATGCCTCGATGAAGTGACACCGTGATGCATTGAACACCCCAAATCCATTGACCACCTCGATGCAGTGACCACCTCCGATGCAGAGACACCATGATGTAGTGACCACCCCAGATACAGAGACACCGCGATGCAGCGACCACCCCCGATGCAAAGACGCCGTATTGCAGAGACACCTCGATGAAGTGACACCGCGATGCCGTGACCACCCACAATGCGGAGATGCATCGATGAAGTGACACCACGATGCATTGACCACCCCATATCCATTGACCACCTCGATGCAGTGACCACCTCCGATGCAGAGACACCGAGATACAGTGACCACCCAAGATGCAGAGACACCGCGTTGCAGTGACCACCCTCGATGCAGAGACACCGCGATGAAGTGACACCGTGATCCAAAGACATCGTGATGTTCTAACATTTGACGATGCAGAGACACCGCAATGCAGAGACATCGCGATTAAGAGACACCGCGATGTAGAGACACCGCGACGAAGTGACACCGCATTGCAGAGACACCGTGATTGTTAAGAAATCTACACGGGGACGCAGCGGAATTCAAAAATTTATTTCCTTTGACCAGGATAGACTTCGTTTAAGCAATAAACAAATAAGCTAGTAGACGGTGGTTACCTTGGTTGATCTAAAAGATCGACGCTTTGACCGTCTAAGGAGAGTAGCGATGCACGGAGCCGCCCAAGCGTTCGGCCTCTACCGCTAGTCCACACGAACAACCTGCCGGAATCCACTATTAGATTGCTACTAGAAAAACTCGGCTGCTAGACCAACTTTTTCTCTCTCTAAATCTCTCCTTAAGAAACTCTCTATTTTTCACAAGAACTATTAGCTCTTGAAATTGTGATGTATAAAAGAGCTTGACACTCACCTCTTATTTATAGTGGATGGGGCGCCCCTAGTAGAGTAAAGAGAAGAAAACCTTTTACTAGTAAAATAAGAAAAATATATTTGATTGATTTATCTCATTAATATTCAATATTTTATATTAAATATATTTCCAAGATATATATTGACAATATCTTATATTGAATATATCATTATCTTATTACCATAAATCTATTTTTCAAAATCAATTAATATCTAATATTAATATTATAGTAATCTTATTAATTAAATTGCACAATTTAAATGTATCCTATACACTCAAAATATGCACCCCTTTTGCCAAAGATTTGGCATTCGGAATATTCTTTAATTAATATAATACTATGATTAATTAATTTGCAAAATACGCGTATATCATATATATTCATGTTTCGAAATATATGTATCATTATACATATTTAATTAATCAACATAATTAATATCTTGTATTTAATTTATTCATAATAAATAAATACCACCATATTAATTTACCACTATAACTTTATAGTCGTTAGATAAATTCCTTCATTATATGGTTATCAATTATAACCACATTTTAATCCGGCTAGATGTTCATATGTGTGTGACCCGATAGGCTTCCGATTATGTTGGCCGTGGACACAAAGTGCAATTTACGAAAATGCCATTCATGCCTTACGATCACGGGATAGTGTCTAGCAACACACCGTGACCCCCAATCAATGGAAGAGTCAAATGCAATGACTACTACCTTTCATGTGAAATAGTTAACGTGTAAATTACAATCTTACCGCAGTAATAATATCCATACGATCGTATCTCGAGTGTCAATACATTAACGATCGTATCTTATAATCTGGATAGCATGCACTCTCGAAGTAACTCATTTACTTCCACATTGCAAAGATTCACGAGAGTAAGAAATTCCTTATAAGAAGCCCTTTCGGATATTCAATCCCAATCATATAATACGCGATTCCCGGACGAACTAACATGTATACTCCGCATGCTTCAGTATCACACCCAATCACTACCGTATGATCGCCCTATGGCTAGGGGAAACCTCAATAGTGTCAAAGCATGAAAATCCACACCGTGATGCTATGAAGACTCCGGTCTAAAGGATAATTACACAATTGCCACATAGTGCGACACTTAATGTAAGTGGGTCAGTCTAACGTACGTATTCTCTATTACACGTCCACGTACAGTCCAAGTGTCTCTACACTTCAATAGACGAGATCTATCCCTACCCTTAAAGATAGAAGAAATCTAATACGTGCTAGCCTGTTTGTACTATCAATGCCCTGTTTAATAGTACATTAGCCTAGAGACATTTAAGTATCAAACTTATTAAAGTGATTAAAGATCTCAATAACCATAATCGCCTATCATTGTTTCTCTATCACAGTTTAATACTAAGGACGTTATCATATAAAAATTCATAATTGGTTCTTTAAAAGAACATATATATGATAACAGAAAAGCCATTTGTTATATGTATAAACATAAAGAAATAGTAGAAATGATCCGACCCGGTCGGATCCGTCCAACCCGATTGGGTTTAGGACACTATTTCAACAATCTCCCACTTGGCCTAAAACCAATCACTCGCACACACAAGACCAAGTTGAAACACAAGAATCTCATGCAATACTCGCAACTAGCCCTAACCGTAAACGGATCACTATCCGTGGGGACTCAGACTATCTTCTTATCATGCTCCAAATGATCAAGTCAAAGGAACCACCTCAACGCACACATGAATTTCCGACGAGACTCTGGTCCTTGCTTCAAGCAATGAATCCACTTACTATATCAGCTATATAGAATAGGTGGAAGAACCTCACAAGGTTCAGGAATGAACCTTCTAGATCCATGTACTGCTCCCGCTGTGCCTCAAAGGCACTACTATGTTTTAGCTAAGTTGTAGAATTTACAGTGACCCATAGCCAAGAACATTTCTAGCTCACTATATCACTTAATCAAGGTGACTGCAAACCCAGACTGTAGCTCCCACTCGCCTTCACAAGACTTAAGATACACGTCTATATTTATCCGATTCCTGTTAGATGTAGAGTGTCCGAAAGACAATTGTTGCTTGTCCGAAAGACAATTGTTGCTTGTCACACATGAGGATTAAGTTTATGGTGATACACTTAAACTGTAAGTCCGTGGTGAAGATAATCAATGTATGGGGTCTATTGATTAAACCACCATTAATGCGCCCATAACACTTTAAGGTGTGACCGTCTTATCTGGACCGTCGATATTGGTTATCTAAGTGGGGCATTTATATATGATGTGGTCATATAGGACTGGACCAATTTAATCTGTGTTTCTCATATAATTCCGTGATTGATAAATCTTATTAAATCACAAGATGATCATATATGGATTAACTTTAATCCTGAAGTGATTACAGACTCCTGCTTGTTTCAGGATAGGGTTTGATGTGTTTGTTAAGGATCGCTAAGAGGCACGGTCCGAATCAGTTTCACGTTGGCACTATTCTGGAATGAGTGAGAAGTGTGTGTCTCACAGATATGGAATCCATTTCTTCCTGCGTGAAGTAGAAAGACAATCCCCTTATTTGTTGATCCTAGAAACTTATCGATCTACGGAGTTCGTATTGGTTATGAACTAATTGATCACTAGTGGGTTGATGGTAAATAAGGAGAAGAGGTATTGAAGAAGGTTTATGGAAATAATCCCGCTTCATTATGGATAGTCTATGAAGGGTTAGTTTGTATGTAATGATTATATCAATGGACACTTATCGACTCGACTCGACGTTTTGAGAATAAGTTATATCTATAATCGATAGAGTTCAGTTTCGGATTTATGGTGGCGTAATTCCGGAATTAATGAGTTGAGTAGAAATATTTTGTTCGATGAATATTTTATTCAATTTATTGTAGCTACTAGTTATAGGTCCATGGTCCCTGGGTGCGAGAGCTTCACCAAATTCAACCGAGGCCCACTTTAAAAGTTTAAAGAAAAGGAATGAAGAATAGTGCCGGTGGTATCTCTAAAGATTCCACCCACATGGCTCCTAACACGCGAGTGTTTTCTCGTTTTATGGAACCTCGGAAATAAATTAAATTGTTGGTCTATTTAATGAATATGCAATATTATTTATTTGGTAAATA
The DNA here is from genome assembly GCA_036785695.1 of Gentiana straminea. Classification (NCBI taxonomy): domain Eukaryota; kingdom Viridiplantae; phylum Streptophyta; class Magnoliopsida; order Gentianales; family Gentianaceae; genus Gentiana; species Gentiana straminea. The sequence continues at coordinate 1,424,072 of JAVUPR010000224.1, read as the reverse complement.
ATATGTAAAATAGAAAAGACATTTTCTATTAAAAATGACTATAAGTGGCGCAACACATTAGGATAAATTTAGGAAAAGAAATTTTCCTAGATTATGTCACATGTGTAATTAATTAATTATCTATTTGTTGGATAATTAATGGAAAAATGAGAGTTTGATTTTTTGGGAATTATCTCTCATTTTTGTGGCAAAAATATCTTTTCCTTATGGGAATAGGTAATTATGGTGTGAAAATGATAACTCTCTTGACTAGTTATTTTCTTATATAAAGAGAGTTCATCCTAACACAATCAACATACATTAATGCGCCACTTTACAAATTAAGAGGTAGAAAAATTAGTTTCTTGCCTTAGTTATTAAGAGAGTTTTTTTGTGCATATTCGAGGAGGTTCTATAGCGAGGATCGACGTCCACCAGTCGTCGCTAGGAGATACAATCCAGAAGACTGCGGCTTCTCCATTGGTCGGTTATTTCTCATCTCTCTCCGGTTTGGGTAAATCTACTAACTTTCTTGTAGTTATTAATTAATCATGCGAATCGAATCATGGTATTATCGCATGTGAATTTATTCGTAGCTTTCGCTATGCATGATCGAGTGTCTCGATCGGTGATGTGAATCAGATCTGACGATCCAATTATGGATCGGATCCGGATTCGGATTTCTGTATATCCAGCAATTCCAAGTTTCGATAAACTAGGAAACCATCATTTTAAGGATGTTCTCGACATTCACCATATATACTTTCATACTTGCTCATGACTATTCATGGACTATGGACATCCGGCATTTCTTTTATGATGGTTTCTATTGCTGTAACAAAGGAAACCTTTCATAAGCATCATCTTTCACCTTATCTTTAGGACTAACGTCCTAACATAGATAGATATTGAGAACACCGGCTAGCAGTATCCCTGTCGCGATCTATGCTAAATCCTGTTAGCATCACATCTATATAGGTAAACTATAAACCAACAACAGTTAAATCTATCACTATAGATTCTCATTTTTAAAATAATAACTGCTAATCCAAGTGCTTTTGTAAAGACCTAGAACTACCAAATATTAATTGACTGTGACATGGGGTGATAGTTCTCGAGAGAGATATCCAATACCTTATCAAACAAAGAAATCGTCTAGAGAAATCGTCCTTTGATTATCAAACAAAGAAATCGTCTAGAGAAACTTGTTTGATTCCATAAATGGATCTCATGGCTTACATATCATGTTATCGTTCTATGAACATCGAGCTGTCTGCCCAACGTCTTCAACACTATCATATAGCCATGATACGAAGTTATAACAAGTATAGTCTGAATAGAACTTGGCATCTGGCGGCTTAAAGATAATCACAAGGTTTACACCCCGTACCCCTCATCCGTCACTATAGTCTTATTGTAATCATATTACTATCCATGTCAGCCTTTTAGGGACATTCCCTTTAGGTACGACAGACTAGGTTCATAACCTGGTTGTCACCGATGGAATATAATTCAGATATTATGGCCCCTGGCCATATCTCTCAATCTTGCCTTTCAAACATTCCTTCATAATCATGAGATATTTATTCTTCAAGATGCACATACCAGTAGCCTTTTCAGGCTTAAGGTTATCTACAGACTTATAGAACTTTTGTGTGCACTGAGTAGTAATCTACACCTCATCGCTATGCGGTGTCTGCTCATGTTCCAATGGTTGAATGTATCTTTGTGGTTCTCAAACTCTTTTGAGATCTTATTTACTCCCACTATCTCTTTTGGAAGAAATACTTCCTCTAGAGGACAACATGTTTGGAGAAAAATAGTTTTGCTCTGCGGGTAAGTAAACATTATCTAGCGTACTTGCTAAGATATTCCACAAAGTTGCATATGTCGTACTAGGCTCCAAGTCTTTCTGACTTTGCCTATGACTTCTTCAAATCATCGGTTAAGATAGATTCGACATTATCCCCTTCCATATCTAATATGGATTTATTCAACCTTTATTCTTTGGAACTCGGTTAAGTATTAAAAGGCACTATCCCGAAACGGGTAAGGGATACTTCGCATGGCTTGCTTCACACTTTTATCATATAAAGTGTTGTTTCCATTTTAGGAACACAATCTAATTGCGTATCCCAAAGTTGGTATCCTTCAAGAGAGAATCTGATTCTATTTCAGTCAACTTCTGAAACACCCTTCGGTATTAATTACTTCAATCCAATTGAAGATTAATTCCTAAGTAGCTCATCAATCTCATATTCGTGCTAGCTCGAATTTTTCGGGCTTTCCGAATTGTTGTACTTCACTGAGTACACTTGACTATTTCTAAAAATAGTCATAGAGATTAATAAACAATTATTTGTGGCATTAATTGTCATGATCCAACAAACATCGGTATGTTTAGGCTTTGGACAACTATCTAGATTTTAATAACCTTTTCATATAAGGGTATTTTAGTCATCTTTAGATAAGATACGTATTATCCACATGATTCATAACCAAGTGGTTCAGACATCATCAGAATGACATCTATCACACGATTCCCCTCCATAGAGACTATGTCTAGAACGACCACCAAATATTAAGGATAAAAGCCATACAAATACTTGGTTGAGATTTTATCACCTATATCAACTATATAGTGACATCAATCTAGTATGCTAGATTCAGTGACCTTTCAACTTTATCGGAAAAACATTTATTCCTTACAATTGAATATGTCTACTAAATCCTAACAAGTAACTGAAAATCATGTTCTTCATAAGAACCGGAACATGATAACATTTATTTAGTTCCCTTTTCAGTTTACTAGATTCAGAATATGGTAAGTGTTACAACGTTTGCTTCACCTTCCAATTCTGTATTTAATATTTCTAATTTAATCACACTCGTATGATATCATTTATCCGAGAGTTGACTTGAACTTAGATAGATTTATCTCAATATACTTGCCTAGAATAGAGACTTCGATAAGTCCTCTATTTAAGAACTTGCCCTAACCTTCCCTTTTAATCCTTTAAACACTTGTAAATGTTTCTTAGTGTAGTCTTCATAAGACTTAAGAAAGATCAAAAGAGCTATGTCTGTAATCTAAAGTTTATTAAATTGTTTATTCAATCTTTTGAATCGTATTCAAAACATTAACTATTTAATTAACCTTTAAGCAATGATTAAAGAATTAAGTCAATACTTAAATCTTAAAATTTTGAAAACAACCTTTCCAAAATTTGATGCGGTCATTCTTATTCAAAATTTGAATTAATTGTCATCGTATGACAGAATGATCATATTGGATCATATCCAATATATGATTAATTCATTGAAACTTATTTCAAGTGATTTAACCATATCATGAGCTTCCGTTCTCATTAATAAATAAAGTCTTGAAGCACTTCAATCACAGTTTTTGACTTTGTGATCAATTATGTAGTCTCCTTATCTCTAACTACTATAACGGGTCTGCTCGTGTCATTGCTTATTTAAAAGGATTAAAATTACTTAACCATACTTGAGAACGTTTCTCAAAAGGTAACAATCATAATTTGGTTTTACTAATCGAGAATAAAACATAAATATAAAGTTTGCTAAAACTACAACATAAAAATGAAGATAAAAGAGTGTTGTTGTTTATACACGCAAAATAAAAAATGGTCTTATGGTTTATGATTTTGCTCCCACTAGTCAACTACACCCAATTGACTTTCAAGAATTTTCCAAAATTCTTTAGTGGCTGGAATCCTATCTAGTTGACTCGATCCCCGACGTGGGCCGATCGACCGGGTCAAATTCGACAGGTAGGTACTTCTTACCATCGCGTCTAACGCGACTTCCAGTGGTTTGACTAGTCAACTCTTTGACAATTCACATCGTCTATGTGATAGTCAACCTTATGTCTCTAAAATCAGACGGTCTAGACGTAGGCCAATCACCACAAGATTCTTAGTCGAGTCGTAACCCAAGTATTCATGAGATATCATAACGATTATATCTCGATAATGACGATATACCCGGGGTAGGTCAACTCCCGACGTGGGCCGATTAGTTAGATCCGAACAAGGGCTCTTCACCGTCACTATAATATTGGGAGACATATTATAACACAATTTTTGTTGTGGGAGTAATTTTAAATTAATTCACTTAATTAATTTCGAATTAATTCTCTTAATTAATTGAATTATGGCCTCATTATGTATATCTATCTCTATGGACATACATCCTACACATTTAACTTGATCGTGCCTAGTTATGCATCTATCGTATCATATAAAATAAATACAAGCACAAAATAAATAAATGCGTAAAGTAACCGGTATGATCATGGATTTTTCCTAGGTGCGGTTTCGAATACAAACTAACGAAACCGCGGGTCACAATCTAAGGGTAGCTGCAACCGCCAATATGATCTTTAATGCGCCATCTCCAATGGGATCTTTTTTTTTCTTTCTTTGGTCTCCATCTTCTGCTCCATTCTTGTTACATTTAATTCTATCTAATAAAATAAATACACCCGCCGCACACGGGAGGAGCTAACGGGAATGTGATAATGCGATAGGTCACGTTCTTCATAATGGCCTAGGATAATTTTATTTTTTTAAACCAACAGAAAAATTAAATCATTCACATCTATCCTATCGGTCGAGTCCATGATCAATCGGGTCCATATAATCATATTATATCTACTATATCTAATCCATAAAATAACAACTTATGAAAAAGATAAAATTAACATTTAACTACTTGCGTCTTAATTAATCGATTAACGTTTAATCTATTAAATAATTTTATCTCATCAATTAACTAATTAATATTTAATTAATTAATTGACTTTAATCGAAATAAAATTAACGGTTAATTTTAAACTATTTCAATTTTAATTTAATAAATTAGAACTATTCCAAAAATAAATCAAAATTAAAATTAAGTCTCTTTTGTTTCTTTCCTTTTGATTCTTAATCAAAAGGGATGCCTTTGGTTTCATAAACCAAAAGGCATCTCCCTTGGCCGTTTCCAAAATCAAAATTTTGAAAAGGGGCTAGGCCTAGGCCTTTTCCAAAATCAAATATTTTGAAAATGGCCTAGGCCTATTCCAAACAAAATTTTGAATAACCAATATTTTGGTTGATATGTCTGGCCACATTCCAAAATCAAAATTTTGAAAGTGGCCTAGGCCTAGGCCTTTTCCCAAATCAAATATTTGGAAAGGGCCTAGGCCTATTCCAAACAAAGATTGGAAGGACTATTATTATTTTAATGTCATGTGGCATCCCAATCGCCTAAACTATTTGAACCATTAGTTGGCCACATGACACAACTAAACAAATGAGATATTAATCACAACTATGAACCATATAGAAACACAAAATACACAAAACAATTATTTAGAGATCCACAACCTTTTGACTAGTCAAACGATGCCCGCAGCAGGTTGCCCTACCGCCGCCGCCGCCGACCAGCCGCCGGTGGTGGTGCCGCCGCCAGTCGGACGAGCACCACCAGATCTCCCTTTTTTTTTTTTTTCATGTATCATTTTGCGAATCTAAAATCTTTCATCTTTTAATTACGTGATTTAAACGATAAAATTAACTACGCCAATTAACATACTTATTGCTTAAGCTCGAAACTCGCTCTAATACCACTGTTAGGAAATCTACGTGGGGGCGCAGTGGAATTCAAAAATTTATTTCCTTTGATCAGGATCGACTTCGTTTAAGCAATAATAAAATAAGCTAGTAGATGGTGGTTACCTTGGTTGATCTAAAATATCGACGCTTTGACCGTCTAAGGAAAGTAGCGATGCACGGAGCCGCCCAAGCGTTCGGCCTCTACCGCTAGTCCACACGAACAACCTGCTGGAATTGATGACGGTCAAATTATACCCGTAAAAGTCATCAACGTTGACCTTAAATCGAGATTAATAATATATATTTCATATTAAATCACACGTTTACATTTATTATTTAATGTTAAGTGATTATAATATGATATTTGGTATTTAGTTTTTTTTTATTATTTAAAGCCGATTTATTGTGCGATAATTATTGATTTTGCGATCACAACAAATCGAGAGGATTAATGTCATTCAATCAATTATCTCAAGATAAGGAAGGAAGAAAATCGGAGCATTAAGTGGAAGATTAATCGGATCAACATGCAAGCGTGGAGTGGGGAGCAAGATAGACGAGAAAAACGATTAACGTTTGCAAAAGTAGGTTCGGTCGACCGAGCCTATAGCTTCGGTCGACCGAGTGTCATCTTTCGGTTGACCGAGCCTTAGGTTTGGGTCGGTTTTCGGCTTTACTCGTGTTTATCTTCTAGAACCACCCTAAGTCGGCAAAAACCTCTATATAAGCAAGCAGCTACGAAATTGTAAAGACACACCTTTCATACTTTAGAATATAATTCTACTTTGATATTTTAATACAATGTAGCATAAGTAGATTGAAGGTTTCCAGCAATTTAAGGGCTGCAAATATGTAAGCTCTTATTTTCTGTTTCTTTTCTTTTAAGTAATTAATCCCTCCCAATTATGCTTTATCGTTTGAGTTAGTTAATTCATAGCTAGATGATGTAGATCTAGGCTATGACGTTAGGGATGTGGCGACGCCTTGTCTATGAGGATCCCATAACCTACGTCATACACTTAGTATTTATTCATGAATCTGCATTGTTTAATTAATGCGTATCTATGTTAGTTTATATGAATGCTTTACGAATTACTGTTTAATCCGTTGTGTATGATGAAACGCTGAGAGATACGTTCATGGATGTGATCTGGGGGAAAAAGACCATTCGGTCGACCGAGCCCACTATTCGGTCGACCGAGCCCCCGTTCATCCGTTAAATAGCCACGTCTTTATGGTTAGGTTAACTTAATAGAATTTATTATCTCAGTAGGTATGGCCACGGCTACGTTGCTCGTCAGTTTTAATTAGCGTACGATTAGGAAATACCAATATAGGGCTCTAGTTCGGCTCATGAATGATCTTCCGGGGCTTTCGGCGAGATCTAGGTAGGTTTTGTATTAGGGAATTGACGTCACCTAGTTATACGTAGTTCGTAAACTAGCATGAGACCTAAAAGGTAATTGTTAGTTGGACGAGGGCTTGAGCGATCGTTTAGGAAGTACGCCTCACCATAGGAATGTTGCCTGGACGAGGTGTACGATTAATATCGGCATCCTTAGAGTCGTAAGCATGTGAGTTATATGAGATGGAGGCACCAAAAGGCGAAGTCACGTAACAATACCACAGTGATCTAGTGACCTACCGGTGCTAAGTCAAGTTAAAGAGGATGACTCCCGTAGCCAATCTAAGATAGATACAAACGGATTGACAAGTTAATAAGTTCGTTTATTATATAAATTATCTAGGTCCAAACGATAAAGACTATAATTGGGGAGGTTAATTACGTTGTGTCGAGTCGTGTCTTTACTTTTCTTGTCTTATTTTGGTCGTAGACCGCCTCTATGTCCTTGACATGTTTAATTAATTGTTTATATATGGAATTACCCACAATTGGTTCCCTGTGGGATCGACCTTGATTCACTACAGCTATACTACGATGGGCCTAGTCCTCTTGCTAGTATTGGTTTATGGTGGTCAAGTATTTTATAACCTGATTGATCACGTCATCAAGTTTTTGGCGCCGTTGCCGGGGAACCAACGGTCAATTTTATATATAAATAATTTTTATTCATGTCGAGTTTTCTGTTTTAGAGTCTGTTTTTTTTACGTTTTGAGTCCCTCTGGTTGTCTGCTCTGTCTGAAAATTCCAGCTTAAAAAAAAAAAAAAAAATTAAAAAAAAAAAAATAAAAATTTATTCGGTCGACCGAGAGACCTCATTCGGTCGACCGAGCACTTATAATATTTTTGTTTTGTCCTGTTCTGTTTACACGGTTTCTGATTTGTGTTTTTCGAGTCTGGAATTTCGCGTGTCTGTTTATCCCCGTATGTTTAATCCGTAGGTCTGATAGCGGCATGGGAAACCATGTTAAAATCAGTCTACGGTCCGTTTTGTTTTTTCTTCTGTTTGCAGAAACCAGGGAAGCAATAATCTGTGTCAGTAATTTTTCAAGGGCGCTGAGAAAATAACCCCAAGAAACATGTGGAGCTACGAATCTAAGATGGGAAAAGCAATGGAAGCAATACCTTTAAAGCACCAAGATGGCTCTGAAAAAATTTTAAAGGCTTAAATTCTTCGTGGTACAATGTTGAAGGCAAGGTACTACCCTTTTTTTTTGCTTATGTTTTACTACCTTTTGGTTTTTTGAGCATAAGTTAGCCTATACATGAACCGTAGTATGAATCTTAGCCCGGAGTTGGTTTGTAAGAATAATTTCATTAGTGTCGATGGTTTTGCCCCATATATGTCTCATCTAGAGGGTGTAGGGAAACATGTAGTAGTTGAAGGAAGCAGTGAATAAAGAGTTCCTCGTAGTTCTATTAAAATCTCATGGTCCTATGCATGAAATTGCTTCTACTGGCCATGGGAGCAACAAATTGTGTAGTTTAAGCATTCGCAATCGAAAGAAGACGTTGAGTTTTGAGAGAACACCATATTTTGCTTTCATTGATGTTTATGGTGATGGCTTCTCGGTGAACCCACCTTAAACAGAAACGAGATTACGCTTTGGGTGACAATTTAGAAATCGGAGACTCTTAGTACATGGGTTCAGAAATGGTCTAACCATGGCTAGGCGAGTTCAACCGAGCTTCGGCTCAATCGACTCCCCTCCGCGTGTGATGTACGTTACAGCAGTTCGACAAGACTTAGCATAGCCGATAAGCCTTCGGGCTAAACGGGGCTTATCTTGACGGATTGGCCTGAACTGTCACATATGTTCCAACGAATAAGACGGCATAGGCTTGCCTACATAACCGACCTTATTCGGAGTACTTTGATTCGTTGTTTCTTATTGTCAAGGCCAAAACCGTAATTTTAACCGAGTTTCTTAGAATTCACTAATCCCTAAAACGAGAGCCGAGGTAAGAGCTTTGTATAAATGGTATGGATAAATGTCGTTTCCTAGGTCTCACAACCAAGGGAAGGGTATTAATCCGCAAAAGCGACAAGCCACCTCTAATAGTGCTCAGAGGGTCAAAGTCTGGCGATCCAAGAATGATAACTAGACAAGGATAATCTTTGGAAAGTCGAGCTGAGGACTTTAAACTCAGAACTACTTCTTTAAAACCCTTAGGATTTCTTTTTAGGATTTTAGGTTTTGTTTTCTTTGAGTCAAATAAGAGTAACGTGACATATGTTGAGGTTTTTTATTTTGCCGTGTTCCGATGGCCATTGGGCTAAGGATGTGCAAAACTTTTTTACTCAAGATAGGCCACGTGAAATAGAGTTCCGTAGGAGAGTCAAGAAAATGCTAAAGAAAAGGAAATTTAGCAATCAATCTTAAGATGGAAGCATTAAGAGAGCTTTAGAATTATTGAAAATGTAACAGAGAATGATTGATGCGAACAAGAACAATTTTGGTCAACTTCCAAAATCTTTTAGAATGGTGATCCAAGTGAAAATTCAAAGTGGTGCGCAATTCATTCTGCAACTATCCTTATCTTTCCCTTTACACTTTTTCACCTTCAAACTTTTCGATCCTCTCACCAATCTGCCCCAACAGTTCACATTTCTAACCATTCTTTCATCGCCTCTCTTCCTTTCCATCCGTTTCACTCTCCCACCCAATCCCATTCCTTTAAACAATTCACAATCCCAAAAACACAATTTCTTACCCACCCTTTATCTTTTCTTCTCAACCTTATGTGTATCTTTTTCTAAACCCATCATACTCTCAACCTCCATTTTGTTTACATAATACCTTTGTGTTGCGGAATTTGAAATATTGCTATGTTTTATTGATTATTTTTTTATCATTTTGATTTTCATGATCCTAGTTGAGGTAAGTGTAGCTCTGAACCTAGCTAGATTTTAAAGGTTTTTGGTTCGATCAAAGTACAACTTATCTTTCTACCGGAAGTTTTAAATTTCACATTTTTCCGTCTATTCCGGCATTTCTAGATGATCAGTTTTGTTCTGAACTATCACACCGATCCGACCCGGTTGATGATGGTTATGACTTTTACGTGATACATTGGGTTATTAGTAATTTCGAGGAGTAGCTACATCTCCCTAAGTTGTTGATATCCAATGCAAGCGAGAAGTTTCTGCGCTAAGTATTTGATTTATCTTTAGCCACTAGGTCGCATTCAATCTGTTATACCTTACCGAGTTTCTCTTTTCCTGGATTGAATACATTTCGATCGAGTCACCCTCGTGTTTTCCCACATGGGGTTATGCTTTTTGATCTTTGTCTTCTCCACCCGGTTTTAAGAATATTTAGGCGGTGGAGGTTGTAGATGAAAACCACCATCTTTAGTTGCTTGTTTATTTTTCTTTCTATTTAGTATTTTTCTTTTTGGTTTCCCTTGTCATTGGTTGCATAAAATAAAGTGGCTTAAACTGTTTTTAGGTGTTTATACCTCATTACTGCCACATTATTTTATCACTTCCATAGACATGGTGTTATTAACGGTTTCGTGGAGTTTGTCTGCTTATACAGGTTTTCACTTGCTTCTCCACAACGTGCTGGACATTTACTCCGATATTGTTCCTTTACTTGAGAGCCGTTTCCGAGCTAAGTCTTTTTCTTAAATTCTCATTTATTTTTGTCATTGAGGACAATGCCATGTTTAAGTGGGGGGTAGGAGACTTAGCTATGTTATGTTATGATTGAAATTTGAATGAAACGGTAGAAAAATTGAAAAATTGAAAATTTGAATAAATACCATATTATTTATCTCGTACCCTTAGAATTGTGAGTTCCTAGCTAAGAATTGATAGGAAATAAACCAAGTTTCATGAGTAAGTGATCATTTTATACTTATGTTAAGTAAATTTAAGGATATTCATGCCCGTTTTTGCGAGTAGTTATTTATTATTCAATTACTCAATAAATGAATCGAGTTATACCGCGCAATTTATAAAAAAAATTGAAAATATTGTGTACATTGCATAGATGATTGGTTATGCCTACCTAGTGTCAATATCTATCTGTTGAGGTATTCTTATATTCTTACTAACAAAAGCGGAGTAATAAGCTTGAGACGTACCTGTGTTTTAGCAAAAATGTTAGACACTGGGCTTGTAGTAACATTACCAAAGTAGCCCCGCGCTTGTGGTAATATTCAATGCTATGCATGATCTAAGATAGGGGGATACTCTAAAAAGTTTTCTTCCTTGAGATTAATAGTATTTGAAAAATATGAAGATATGAAAAAAATATTCAACTCTTTAAGAGGCTTTGAGTAGTACTCGGTCTCCAAGTCCAAAAACCCTATAGATACGCTCTTGCTTATTGTTCTAGTGCTCTAACCATTGCGAGGCTTAAAGAAGTATGAATGCTGAGGTTGGTAGGTTGAGATTGCGAAGTTAGCATAAACTCTAATCTTGCCACGAATATATAAAACTAAATGCACATGCACACATCACTTCGATTCATAATAAGTAATGAATAATGGATATCTTATGAGCATGACTAGTGTGAGTTGACTTGAGTTTCTTGTGTAAGTATGATTTGACCATGGAAAATGTTGTCTTGGGGAATGACTTATTGATGCTTTGTTCGGGACGATCAAAGTCTAAGTGGGGGATAGTTGATGACGGTCAAATTATACCCGTAAAAGTCATCAACGTTGACCTTAAATCGAGATTAATAATATATATTTCATATTAAATCACACGTTTACATTTATTATTTAATGTTAAGTGATTATTAATATGATATTTGGTATTTAGCTGTTTTTATTATTTAAAGCCGATTTATTGTGCGATAATTATTGATTTTGCAGATCACAACAAATCGAGAGGATTAATGTCATTCAATCAATTATCTCAAGATAAGGAAGGAAGAAAATCGGAGCATTAAGTGGAAGATTAATCGGATCAACATGCAAGCGTGGAGTGGGGAGCAAGATAGACGAGAAAAACGATTAACGTTTGCAAAAGTAGGTTCGGTCGACCGAGCCTATAGCTTCGGTCGACCGAGTGTCATCTTTCGGTTGACCGAGCCTTAGGTTTGGGTCGGTTTTCGGCTTTACTCGTGTTTATCTTCTAGAACCACCCTAAGTCGGCAAAAACCTCTATATAAGCAAGCGACTACGAAATTGTAAAGACACACCTTTCATACTTTAGAATATAATTCTACTTTGATATTTTAATACAATGTAGCATAAGTAGATTGAAGGTTTCCGAAATTTAAGGGCCGCAAATATGTAAGCTCTTATTTTCTCGTTTCTTTTCTTTTAAGTAATTAATCCCTCCCAATTATGCTTTATCGTTTGAGTTAGTTAATTCATAGCTAGATGATGTAGATCTAGGCTATGACGTTAGGGATGTGGCGACGCCTTGTCTATGAGGATCCCATAACCTACGTCATACACTTAGTATTTATTCATGAATCTCGCATTGTTTAATTAATGCGTATCTATGTTAGTTTATATGAATGCTTTATGAATTACTGTTTAATCCGTTGTGTATGATGAAACGCTGAGAGATACGTTCATGGATGTGATCTGGGGGAAAAAGACCATTCGGTCGACCGAGCCCAGCTATTCGGTCGACCGAGCCCCCTGTTCATCCGTTAAATAGCCACGTCTTTATGGTTAGGTTAACTTAATAGAATTTATTATCTCAGTAGGTATGGCCACGGCTACGTTGCTCGTCAGTTTTAATTAGCGTACGATTAGGAAATACCAATATAGGGCTCCTAGTTCGGCTCATGAATGATCTTCCGGGGCTTTCAGCGAGATCTAGGTAGGTTTTGTATTAGGGAATTGACGTCACCTAGTTATACGTAGTTCGTAAACTAGCATGAGACCTAAAAGGTAATTGTTAGTTGGACGAGGGCTTGAGCGATCGTTTAGGAAGTACGCCTCACCATAGGAATGTTGCCTGGACGAGGTGTACGATTAATATCGGCATCCTTAGAGTCGTAAGCGTGTGAGTTATATGAGATGGAGGCACCAAAAGGCGAAGTCACGTAACAATACCACAGTGATCTAGTGACCTACCGGTGCTAAGTCAAGTTAAAGAGGATGACTCCCGTAGCCAATCTAAGATAGATACAAACGGATTGACAGTTAATAAGTTCAGTTTATTATATAAATTATCTAGGTCCAAACGATAAAGACTATAATTGGGGAGGTTAATTACGTTGTGTCGAGTCGTGTCTTTACTTTTCTTGTCTTATTTTGGTCGTAGACCGCCTCTATGTCCTTGACATGTTTAATTAATTGTTTATATATGGAATTACCCACAATTGGTTCCCTGTGGGATCGACCTTGATTCACTACAGCTATACTACGATGGGCCTAGTCCTCTTGCTAGTATTGGTTTATGGTGGTCAAGTATTTTATAACCTGATTGATCACGTCATCAGGAATCCACCATTGGATTGCTACTAGAAAAACTCGGCTGCTAGACCGACTTTTTCTCTCTCTAAATCTCTCCCTAAGAAGCTCTCTATTTTTCACAAGAAATATTAGCACTTGGAATTGTGATGTACAAAAGAACTTGACACCCACCTCTTATTTGTAGTGGATGGGGCGCCCCCTCGTAGAGTAGAGGAAGAAAACCTTTTACTAGTAAAATAAGGAAAATATATTTGATTGATTTATCTCATTAATATTCAATATCTTATACTAAATATATTTCCAAGATAAATATTGACAATAACTTATACTGAATATATCTTTATCTTATTACCATAAATCTATTTTTCAAAATAAATTAATATCCAATATTAATATTATGGTAATCTTATTAATTAAATTGTACAATCAAATGTATCATATACACTCAAAATATGCGGCCCTTTTGCCAAAGATTTGGCATCCAGAGTATTCTTTAATTAATATAATACTATAATGAATTAATTTGTAAAATACACGTATATCATATATATCCATGTTTCGAAATATATGTATCATTATACATATTTAATTAATCAACATAATTAATATATTGTATTTAATTTATTCATAATAAATAAATACCACCATATTAATTTACCACTATAACCTTTATAGTCGTGAGATAAATTCCTTCCTTATTTGGTTATCAATTAAATAACCACATTTTATTCCGGCTAGATGCTCATATGTGTGTGACCCGATATGCTTCCGAATATGTTGGCCGTAGACACAAAATGAAAATTACGAAAGTGCCCTTCATGTCTAACGATCACGGGATAGCGTCTAGCAACACACCGTGACCCCCAATCATCCGAAGAGTCAAATGCAATGACTACTATCTTTCATGTGAAACATTTACCGTGTAAATTACAATCCTACCGCAGTAATAATATCCATACGATCGTATCTCGAGTGTCAATACATGAACGATTGTATCTTATAATCTGGATATCATGCTCTCTCAAAGTAACTCATTTACTTCCAATTTGCAAAGATTCACGGGAGTAAGACATTCCTTATAAGAAGGCCCTTTCGGATATTCAATAACAATCATAGGATACGCGATTCCCGGATTAACTAACATGTATACTCCGCATGCTTCAGTATCACACCCAATCACTACCGCATTATCGCCCGATGGCTAGGAGAAACCTCAATAGTGTCAAAGCATGACAATCCACACCGTGATGCCATGAAGACTCCGGTCTAAAGGATAATTACACAACTGCCACATAGTGCGACACTTAATGTAAGTGGTGTTAGGAAATCTACACGGGAACGCAGCGGAATTCAAAATTTTGATTTCCTTTTACCCAAGATCGACTTCGTTTAAGCAACAAGCATAAAAGAAGGAGACAAAAAGAATACCTTGGTTGATCCAATTGGATCGACGCTTTGTCTATGGTTGTAGTTTCTGCATGAAGCCGCCCAAGCGTTCGGCCTCTACCGGTGATCCACACAAACACCTCGCCGGAATCCCATCATGGATTGCTACCAGAAAAACTCGACTACTAGACCGACTTTTTCTCTCTCATAAATCTCTCTCTAGGAAGCTTTCTATTTTTCACAAGAACTATTAGCTCTTGGAATTGTGATGCACAAAAGAGCTAGCCAAGCCTCCCTATTTATAAGGTGACATGCGCCCTAGTCATTCCCAATCTGATTGGGATTAGCTTCCTAATAGATTGAGGAGAAAGAAAATATTTTCCTAATAAAATAAGGAAAATATAATTGATTGATTTATCTCATTAATATTCAATATCTTATATTAAATATATTCCAAGATATATATTGACAATATCTTATATTGAATATATATTTATCTTATTATCATAAATCTATTTTTCCAAAATCAATTAATATCTAATATTAATATTATGGTAATCTTATTAATTAAATTGCACAACTCAAATGTATCTAATACATTAGAAAGTGGCGCCCCTTTTACCAATATTTTGGCATAATATTCTTTAATTAATATAATACTATGATTAATTAATTTTCAAAATACATGTATATCATATATATATATATATATATATATATATATATATATATACTTATTTCGAAATATATATGTATCAATATACACATTTAATTAATCAACATAATTAATATCTTGTATTATATTTATTCATAATAAATAAATATCACCATATTAATATACCACTATAACCTTTATAGTCTCGAGATAAACTTTCCTTATTTGGTTATTGTTGGGAGGATTTTGCATCACTAAAACAAAAGAAAATTTATAAAACCTATACTACCATGCAAAACTACCTCCTAACCGGCCGAATACCGGGTAGTTGCTAGTATAGTAGGGTAAGTACAGGGTCGATCCACAGGGAATTGGGATGTTCAATCTAATCTCACTAACTCTCTCAATTGTTACTCAAGAAAACGCATAAACGAAAGAACAAATATAAAAACGCATAAAACAAATAAAGCAACTAAAATAAATCTAAGCTAGAACGAATAATAAAAATCTAAACTAAGATACATGGGATCAAACATCATACAAACTAAGTGATTCCAATCCTAGTTCATTCTCATGATTTTAATTCAAGTTGTGGTTTCACCTTTACACGAGATCCAAATTCCTAATTCCTTAGTGAATCCGTTTCTCAGCTATGAATTCCTAATTCCTTAGTGAATTCAATTATTGATCTCTCCTCTTCCGAATGTTGAGATCAACTTTTAATACAAAACGAAGGCTTATGAATTCACAAATCTAAGTAGCTTCCGCAGTTTTAAATTTATAAATTCAAGCAACCTAGATTATATCTATCAACTTCCGTTTGTTTAGATAAAAGATCTATTCTTTCTACGGTGATCTAGTTTACGCAACTTCCGTATTTTGTAAACATATCAATAGCAAACAATCTTCCGATATAAGTTCACATAGCATGAATCATAGAAAGAAACAATATAAATTAAACATCATGAACATAAACAGGGACTGAATTAATTAAAAAGATAAACTCACTTTGTTCATACAATGATGATCTTCATTGAATCACAAACGAAAATAACGGAAGAAAACTACATCTAATCTAACCCCGGATCACCCAAGCACAAGGCTCGGGTGACCGGCCTTGGAGCCCTCAGCACTTGCGGCTGCTGCTTGCAAATTGCGGCTGCTCAATTAATTGGTATATTATTATTGTGATATTAGGGTTGAAGCAAGGGCTGAATTTATAGATGAGTAAGGCGGCTGTTTCCTATGAGAATTGCGGCTGGAATATTATTCCTTTTTAATTAGGGAATTACATAAGTCGGTTGCAATTTTTAAGTCGGCAATGTCTTTGTAGGTCGGCTCCGGACGCTCGTTTATCGAATGGACGCCCGTCCACTTTCTAGGACGGAGGGTGGACGCTTGAAAACACTCGTCGATGGAAAGTCAAGGCTCGTACTTGAATTCGCCTTGGACGCTCGCTTGACGAATGTAAACGCCGCTTCGGCGAATGTGGATGCCGCTTAACGTTTTGAACTCAAACTTCTAAAATTCATATCTTGAGTTGTAGACCTCCAAAAATTATGATCCGAATGTCATAATTAAGCTCTTGGAAAACTCTACAACTTTCATTAAGGACTCTTCTTCAGAAAATGCCTTTTTGACTAGCCCGTCGTATTACGAGTCGTTTTCGGGATTTTCCCAAGCTTTAGCAACAGCATCCAAACTTGTAACGCTCATATCTCGGGCCTCATAAGTCGGAATGAAGTGATTCAAAATCCTGTAGAATCCTCTCTTCAAGCCCTACAAATCTTCTCTTGAGGTCGAGAGTCAAATCAGTGTATATCATATCAAGAACTGCATCGGAAGTCCGGCTGCTTGAAAGCTTCATTCCAAGCTTTATCTCCATCTTCCTTCCATTTCACTTCTCTTCCATGCAAAACCTCATCATTTAATCCTCTTGCATGCCAAAATATGCATCTATAACATAGGAAAATATACCAAAGCGTAACACAATCCCAAAATAACATAAAATCACAATTTAAGCACATAAATCATTACGTTTTGCAATTAACCTATTAAAAACACCATTTACTCAATATCTCAATATAAGGCTCGATTTCTATGAAAAACATCCATATATGGGGAATATTGATATAAAATATATCCTTATAAAACACTACAAATTGACCCTTAACAACTCCCCCACACTTAAACCTTGCTCGTCCCGAGCAAGACAAAACATAATCATCACTCGAGACAAATAAACATCTATACAAATATAAAGTATATTCAATAACTTAGAAGTTCACCCGTGTAGTGTGTGCATAGCCATAATAAACTTCCACTAAGTTCCACAATTTGAAAGTTATTCAAACCAAAACTAGCCCGGTTTCCCATCTAAGTTAGAAATATTCAAAAATCATAACATGCACTTTACAAAACATACATATCCCAAAAAGAAATAGTAGAGAATATCTAAAACATTTCTGACAGACTCCGGGGATAATCCCTACAACATATCCTTCAGTTTATACTGGGTATAAGATTAACGATAACTAAGTCCTTACTTATTCATAATAATATATTTCAATATTTTCACTTTTTTCACACTTTTCTAACACACATCAGAATAAGCTTTTGCCCTCATAACGAATAGGACATTTCAAGATAATCCCCTACCTTACTCCAATCATAAGGCGACTTTTAAACCGACCGTCGTGAGCTTTTGGTCATCATAGTGGAATAGGACATACGTGGTACACCCTACCTCACCCAAATCATAAACCAGCCTTCCGACACACACAATTACAATTATGTTTACTTAGAGATTTCTCGTCGGCAAGTGGAAAAGATTATTTTCTAGTAGCACGGACCACCGAGCATAACACCTCAAGTAAACAATTTATTACTATTGCAAAGACTTAATCACGTTTCACTTATCACATTCAAACTTACGTAGATATTCACGGTATGTCATACTTTAATCCTAGAATACAAACTACTAAACTTTTCAAGAATTGTACATAAGCAATGAAACATGCTATAATCATAAAAAATCTCCAACTAAAATGGGGTAGGCTTTCAACATTTAGCTCATCATTTACTATGGCATGTGAAAAATAGTGTCGGGTGAAACAACTAAAATTACTAAATATACAGAATATAGCAAAAATGATATAAACTCAAGCAAAGATATGCCTTTGTCTACTCGGGATATAACAAAAAATTTGAAAATTAAGCACTTTTCATAGAAATACTAAAAATATGAGCAAACGAAAGTAGACACATAAATCATCTATCCCTTCCCCCACACTTAGATTGCAACTTGTCCTCAAGTTGTGCAGAAATAAAGAAAAGGTAAGAGTACTTAGCTGACTGGATGCTGGCAATTCTGGAGGAACCAACAAGAACCAGGATTGCTTGCATAGCTCAGTAGACTGTGGAGCATCACAGGACAACTGAATACATCGTGAAAGTGCACAATCGCTATAGAAAGTATCCTGCAGACTTGATTAGTGCAAAAAGAGTCTACGGGGAAAAGATTAGACTTATCCAAATAAAGCACATAAGGAAAAGAATTTATAGAGATATTCAAATTATGCTCACATAAAGATGGACACATATACATGGAACATTACAAAATAGTAGGCTAGGTGCAACTATATGAAAATATACTACAATGCAGCCTACATGATATGCAATAATAAAATAATGATGGCATATGGAAAACCAACAGTAACCATCATGGAAAAAAAAACGAGGTAGTATTACGGAAACCGACAGTTAACTACGCTCAAGAAAAATAAAAGAAAATAGAGAAACAATGCAACTAGATGACATGCAACTAAATGATATGCATCTAAATGATATGCAAAAATAAAAGAAAATAAAAGAAAGAAAACTAGCCCACTCATTAGCAACACGACATGTATATAATAAACGTCTACCAAATAATGACAGGTTACGATAAACGACAGTGCTGTTCATTACATGCAGTGTAGACGCGCTTTAAGACTCGTCAAAGGTGATAGCATTATGGAAACCAACAGTTAGCTATACTAAACAGATATAACTCATATGGCCTAAGACGTAGCATACGGAAACCGACAGTAGCTACCCATATGAGTTACATAAACAACAGGAAAGCACATAAGTCTCAAAGCTTAAAAGATTCATCACAGCGGTGTGTAGCATACGGAAACCGACATTAGCTACTAATTAATAAGACCAGTTATAGCGTACGAGAACCGACAATGACTATAACTTGCATAGATGAATCATATATAAGGAATTGATCAATTATCTAACATGGATTCATAGATGGAAAGGTAAAAACATATAAGTTCAGGACATCTATGTAAACGCAAACAGCCACAGAAGCTCTAATGAAAGAAATCCACATCAAATAAAAGCATTGAAAAAAAATCAAGAAAAAAAAAATCAGAACCTGGACTGGCGTTCACTAATTCAAACGGGCGTTTAAAACTTATGCAGGCCGGACGGGCGTTTAGATATATGGACGTCCGTCTGGTTCTTGAAAACAGAACAGAGCTGATACGTTTTGGAACAGACGAGCGTCCAACATACCAGACGCTCGTTTACCTGCATGTTAGGGACTGGACGGGCGTTCACTTACCTGAACGCTCGTCCAACAGTCGAATTTGCATAGAAACGCAGGAACAACACAGAAAAACCCTAATTATCCTAACAGTTCATCAACTCAAAACAACCACAGCATCGCAGCCTCATCAAATTAAAGCACAGAGGGTTAGACTAGACACAAACAAACATATAGTTCACGTTTCACAAATCGAGTAAAAAACTTTTTGCACATTCTTGACCCAACGGTTATCGAAACACGGCAAAAATAAAAACTCTCGATTTGGTAAACGCTACTTTTATTAAAACGAAAAATAAACGTAACAAAATCGAGAAATAACAAGATCAGATTCAACATGACACCTATTCCCCGGCAACGGCGCCACTTTTGTTGGGAGGATTTTGCATCACTAAAACAAAAGAAAATTTATAAAACCTATACTACCATGCAAAACTACCTCCTAACCGGCCGAATACCGGGTAGTTGCTAGTATAGTAGGGTAAGTACATGGTCGATCCACATGGAATTGGGATGTTCAATCTAATCTCACTAACTCTCTCAATTGTTACTCAAGAAAACGCATAAACGAAAGAACAAATATAAAAACGCATAAAACAAATAAAGCAACTAAAATAAATCTAAGCTAGAACGAATAATAAAAATCTAAACTAAGATACATGGGATCAAACATCATACAAACTAAGTGATTCCAATCCTAGTTCATTCTCATGATTTTAATTCAAGTTGTGGTTTCACCTTTACACGAGATCCAAATTCCTAATTCCTTAGTGAATCCGTTTCTCAGCTATGAATTCCTAATTCCTTAGTGAATTCAATTATTGATCTCTCCTCTTCCGAATGTTGAGATCAACTTTCAATACAAAACGAAGGCTTATGAATTCACAAATCTAAGTAGCTTCCGCAGTTTTAAATTTATAAATTCAAGCAACCTAGATTATATCTATCAACTTCCGTTTGTTTAGATAAAAGATCTATTCTTTCTACGGTGATCTAGTTTACGCAACTTCCGTATTTTGTAAACATATCAATAGCAAACAATCTTCCGATATAAGTTCACATAGCATGAATCATAGAAAGAAACAATATAAATTAAACATCATGAACATAAACAATGGACCGAATTAATTAAAAAGATAAACTCACTTTGTTCATACAATGATGATCTTCATTGAATCACAAACGAAAATAACGGAAGAAAACTACATCTAATCTAACCCCGGATCACCCAAGCACAAGGCTCGGGTGACCGGCCTTGGAGCCCTCAGCACTTGCGGCTGCTGCTTGCAAATTGCGGCTGCTCAATTAATTGGTATATTATTATTGTGATATTAGGGTTGAAGCAAGGGCTGAATTTATAGATGAGTAAGGCGGCTGCTTCCTATGAGAATTGCGGCTGGAATATTATTCCTTTTTAATTAGGGAATTACATAAGTCGGCTGCTGCAATTTTTAAGTCGGCAATGCTGTAGGTCGGCCTGGACGCTCGTTTATCAGAATGGACGCCCGTCCACTTTCTAGGACGGAGGGTGGAAGCTTGAAAACACTCGTCTGATGGAAAGCTGAAGGCTTTGTACTTGAATTCTGCCTTGGACGCTCGCTTGACGAATGTAAACGCCGTTCAGCAGCTGTGGATGCCAGTTTAACGTTTTGAACTCAAACTTCTAAAATTCATATCTTGAGTTGTAGACCTCCAAAAATTATGATCCGAATGTCATAATTAAGCTCTCGGAAAACTCTACAACTTTCATTAAGGACTCTTCTTCAGAAAATGCCTTTTTGACTAGCCCGTCGTATTACGAGTCGTTTTTGGGATTTTCCCAAGCTTTAGCAACAGCATCCAAACTTGTAACGCTCATATCTCGGGCATCATAAGTCGGAATTAAGTGATTCAAAATCCTGTAGAATCCTCTCTTCATGCCCTACAAATCTTCTCTTGAGGTCGAGAGTCAAATCAGTGTATATCATATCAAGAACTGCATCGGAAGTTCGGCTGCTTGAAAGCTTCATTCCAAGCTTTATCTCCATCTTCCTTCCATTTCACTTCTCTTCCATGCAAAACCTCATCATTTAATCCTCTTGCATGCCAAAATATGCATCTATAACATAGGAAAATATACCAAAGCGTAACACAATCCCAAAATAACATAAAATCACAATTTAAGCACATAAATCGTTACGTTTTGCAATTAACCTATTAAAAACACCATTTACTCAATATCTCAATATAAGGCTCGATTTCTATGAAAAACATCCATATATGGGGAATATTGATATAAAATATATCCTTATAAAACACTACAAATTGACCCTTAACAGTTATCAACCATAACCAGATTTTAATCCGGCTAGATGTTCATATGTGTGTGACCCGATAGACTTCCGAATATGTTGGCCGTACACACAAAGTGCAAATTACGAAAATGCCATTCTTGCCTAATGATCACAGGATAGCGTCTAGCAACACACAATGACCCCCAATCAACGGAAGAGTCAAATGCAATGAATACTACCTTTCATGTGAAATAGTTACCGTGTAACTTACAATCCTATCGCTGTAATAATATCCATACGGTCGTTTGTCGAGTGTCAAACATCAACGACCGTATCTTATAATCTGGATATCATGCTCTCTCGGAATAACATATTTTACTCCCACTTTGCAAAGATTCTCAAGAGCTAGACATTCCTTATAAGAAGGCCATTTTGGATATTCAATCCCAATCATAGGATACGCGATTCCCGGACGACCAAACATGTATACTCCGCATACTTCAATATCATATCCAATCACTACCGCATGATCGCCCCATAGCTAGGGGAAACCTCAATAGTGTCAAAGCATGACAATCCACACTGTGATGCCATGAAGACTCCGGTCTTAAGGATAATTACACAACCGCCACATAGTGCGACACTTAATGTAAGTGGGTCATTCTAACGTACGCATTCTCTAATACACGTCCACGTACAGTCCAAGTGTCTCTATACTTTGATAGACGGGATATATCCTTGCCCTTAAAGACAAAAGACATATAATACGTGCTAGTCTGTTTGTACTATCAATGTCCTATTTAATAGTACATCAGCCTAGAGACATTTGAGTATCAAACTTATTAAAGTGATTAGAGATCTCACCAACCATAATCGACTATCATGGTTTCTCTATCACAGTTTAATACTATGGACGTTATCATATAACAATTCACAATTGGTTCTTTAAGAGAACAAATATAAGACAACAGAAAAGCCATTTAATATATGTATAAACACAAAGAAATAGTAGAAATGATCCAACCCGGTTGGATACATTCCAACCCGATTGGGTTTAGGACACTATTTCAACAATCTTCCATTTTGCCTAAAACCAATCACTCGCACACACAAGACCAAGTTGAAACATAATAATCTCATGCAATACTCACAACCAGCCCTAGCCATAAATGGATCGCTATCCGTAGGGACTTAGACGATCTTCATATCATGCTCCAAATGATCAAGTCAAAGGAACCGCCTCAACACACACAAATCTCTGACGAGACCCTGGTCCTTGCTTCAAGCAATGAATCCACTTATTATATTAACTATATAGAAAAGGTGGAAGAACCGTACAAGGTTTAGGAATGAACCTCGTAGACTCATGTACTCCTCCCGCTGCACCTCTAAGGGCACTATTGTGCTTTAGGCTAAGTTGTAGAATTTACAGTGACCCATAGGAAAGAACATTTCCAGCTCATTGTATCACTTAATCAAAGTGACTGCAAACCCAGATTGTAGCTCCCACTCGCCTTCATAAGACATAGGATATACGTCTGTACATCTACGTTTATTTAATTCCAAGTTTCAATAAACTAGGAACCTTTCCTTAACTTGTTTAAGGATATTCTCGACATTCACCAGATTTACTTTCATAGTTGCTCATGACTATTCATGGACTATGAACATTTGACAATACTCTTATAATGATTCCTATCGCAGTAGCAAAGGAAACCTTCCATAAGCATCATCTTTCACCTTATCTTTAGGACTAACGTTCTAACATAGATAGATGTTGAGAACACCGGCTAGCAGTATCCCCTGTCACGACCTATGCTAAACTCTTTTAGTATCACATCTATATAGGTAAACTATTATCTAACAGCAATTAAATCTATTATTATAGATTCTTACTTCTAAAAATAAAACTGCTAATCCAAGTGCTTTCGTAAAGACCTTGAACTACCAAACATTAATTGACTGTGACATGGGGTGATAATTCTCGAGAGAGATATCCAATACATTACTCAAAAATCGTAACACACTCCCACTATCCATCTTGCATATTAGGCATATCCTTCCTTTGACTAAATCAAAATCCTTTGATTATCAAACAAAGAAATCGTCTAGAGAAACTTGTTTGAGTCCATAAGTGGATCTCATGGGCTCACATATCATGTTATCGTCTATGAACATCAAGCTATTTTCCCAACATCTTCATCACTATCATATAGCCATGATACGAAGTTATAACAAGCATAGTCTGAATAAAACTGGGCTCAGCTGGCAGCATATAGATAATTACAAGGTTTACACCCCATTCCCTTCAGCCATCACTATAGCCTTATGGTAATCATATTACAATCCATGTCAGCCTTTCAGGGACATTCCCCTTAGGTAAGACGGACTAGGTTCACAACCTGGTTATCACTGATGGAATCTAATTCAAATATTATGGCTCCTGACCATATCTCTCAATCTTGCCTTCAAACATTCCTTTATAAATCGTGAGATATTCATTCTTCAAGATGAACATACCAGCAGCCTTTCAAGCTTAAGGTTATCCACAGACTTATAGAACTTTTATGTGCATTGAGCAGTGTCATCTCATGTTCCAATGGTTGAATGTATCTTTGTGGCTCTCAAACTTCTTTAAGATCTTATTTTCTCCCACTATTTCTTTTGGAAGAAACACTTCCTCTAGAAGAAAGCATGTTTGGAGAAAAACAGTTTTGCTCCGCGGGTAAGTAAACATTATCTAGCGTACTTGCTAAGATATTTCACAAAATTGCATATGTCGTACTAGGTTCCA
Organism: Gentiana straminea; assembly: GCA_036785695.1. Lineage (NCBI taxonomy): Eukaryota > Viridiplantae > Streptophyta > Magnoliopsida > Gentianales > Gentianaceae > Gentiana > Gentiana straminea. Next base: position 1,398,972 of record JAVUPR010000224.1, on the reverse strand, counting down.
AGCCTTTCTGACTTTGCATATGAACTTTCAAATCATTGGTTAAGATAGATTTGACATTATCCTATTCTGTATCTAATATGGAATTTATTCAACCTTTATTCTTTGGAACTCGGTTAAGTATAAGGGCACAATCCCGAAACGGGTAAGTGATACTTTGCATGGCTTGCGTCACACCTTTATCATATAAAGTGTTTGTTTCCATTTTCGAAAGACATTCTGATTGCGTATCCAAAAATGGTATCCTTCAAGGGGGAATCTTATTCCTTTTCAGACAACTTCTGAAACACCCTTCAGGTATTGATTACTTCAATCCAATTGAATATTAATTCCTAAGTAGCTCATCAATCTCATATTCATACTAGCTCAAACTTTTCGGGTTTTCCGAATTGTTGTACTTCAATAAGTACATTCAACTATTCCTAAAATTAGTCCAAGAGAGAGATAAACAATTATTTATGGAATAAATTGTCATAAGCCAACAAACATCAATATGTTTAGGCTATAGTCAATTTTCTAGATTTCTTAACCTTTTCATAAAAGGGTATTTTAGTCATCCTTAGATAAGATACGTATTATCCACATGATTCATAATCACATGGTTCAGACATCATCTAAATGACATTTGATTACACGTTTCTCTTCCAGAGAGTCGACATCAAGAATAACCATAAACATCAAGGATAACAACCATACAATTATTTAGTTGAGATTTCATCACTCTTATCAACTATATGGTGACAATAATCTAGCATGTTAGATTCAATGACTGTTCAGCCTTATTGGAATAACATTTATTCCTTACAATTGAATATGTCTACTAAATCCTAACAAATAACTGTACTCTTGTTCTTTATAAGAACCAGAACTCAATAACGTTTATTTAGTTCCTTTAGCTTACCAGATTCAGAATACAATACCGAAAATGTCGCAACGTTTGCTCCACTTTCATTTCTAAGTGTATTATGTATTTAATCTTTCTAATTTAATCATACTCTTAAGATATCATATATTTAAGAGTTGACTTGTACTTAGATAGAATTATCTCAACTCACTTCCTAGAATAGAGACTTCGATAAGATCACTTATTTTAAGCACATGCCCAAACTTTCCTTTTAAATCCTTTTAGCACTTGCAAATAATTCTTAATGTAGTCTTCATAAGACTTAAGAAAGTGTTGGTCCCTTGAAAAGGCTTTTGGTTAAGTTTAGAGGGGGGGGGGGGGGGTGAATAAACTTAACACTTAAAACTTTGGAGTTAACAAATTCGCAACTTCGGCGGTCTGCCGATACTTCGATAGTCCGTCGATACCTCGCAGCTCCGCCGATAACGTAGTCTACTGATAGTTGAGTTTGATGAATTTGTGCAGCGGAATTATTTCAAAATTAAGCCTTAATACTTGTTGTTAAATATGATACTAAGTATTAGATACTCAGTAGTGTATGTGTGTGATTTCAGTTGCTAGATTCAGTAGGTTGATGTGTAAAATAAACTAAGTGCAGAATGTAAATGCTGAAAGTAAGTAGGCAGATTTTATAGTGGTTCCAGGTGGTGTAATCCTGTCAGTCCACTCTTCTCCTGTGATGTTGGAGGTAATTCACTAGAGATCTTTGATATTGCAGTTACAAAGATTCCTAAGTTGCTTGTCCTTCACCAATAACTATGGCTTCACAACCGAAAACTCGGGAACAGTAGGATTGCGCTCCCGAGTCTTCCACCGGTCCTTGAAGGGTAGGATTGCCTCTTCACCACTCCACCACAAACAACAAGCTTTCACACAATTGTGCTTCACCTGTCTTCGACGGGTTCTTTATAAAATAAGGATTGAATCAAATAAATGATTCAATTGCGCGCAGCCTTGATTAGGATGATATAATCGTAGTTTGCGCCTTCAAGTGTGTATGCTTGATGTAGCTTGAATGCGTAATACACTTGAAGAATTTCTCTGGATCGCAGCTTTAAGTTCGGTAAGTTCGGCAGGTGTTTTTCAAATTTCGGTAAAATATCTCTTCAAAGTTTATCAATTTTCATCATCTTGTTTCTGAGTTGAAAGTCCTCTATTTATAGGTAAGAATGCATGTGACTGTATTTGAAATTCAAATGTCACCGTTCCTTGTTTTTGTCCCATCTGATTTGCTTTCTGTAACTATTCATAGGACTGACACTGTCAGAATTCCTTTTTGACAAGGTGCGGTCCGTCCACCCTTTGACTTATAACCATTGGATAAAAATCAATCATCCCAACGTTCTTTTAATCTCACCTTTGATTTGTTTGATAATTCGAGGTAGTTGGCTGTCATTTTTCATGTAATCTTCCAATGTAATCTTGAATTACCCGAGGTATATTATCGGCGGTTCATCGGTCCGTCGATATACCTATCGGTCTATTTGAACGAAATCTGCTTGTGTATAAAATAAAATGCAGCTGATTTCTTTTATCTAACTTTTATTTGTGAAGTTAGATTACACCTTTTTAAAATATAACCAAGTTCCAAACATCATCCAACTTATGGAACTTAGACCTTGTACACAAGGTATATGTAATCAGTTTAGGTCATCACAGACTTGCCTAAATTCTGATTCCATATCCTTGACTTAAATTACTAAGTTTGATCCATTAGCCTTCTGTAACTGAGTTTGACCCCCAGCCTTCAGTCTTCAGCAGGTTCCAGACTAGTCTACTGACCTATCTACCCTACTGATATGGATCAGTCTGCTGATATAAATCAGCTGACCATTACAGTGCTTGTTTGATCAAACCTATTCATAAATCAAACTCTAATAAACCTATACATTTGATCTAGACATCTTTTTGCTTTTGCACTATAACAGCTAGTCTGGCACTCATCATCAAAACATAGAAATAAGTCCAACAAAAAGATCACAAGAGCTATGTCTGTAATTTTCTTTCATAAAGAAAATCTAAAGTTTATTAAATAGTTTTTTCAACCTTTTGAATCGTATTCAAAACATTAACTATTTAATTAACCTTCAAGGAATGATTAAAGAATTAAGTCGTTACTTAAATCTTACAATTTTAAAAACAACCTTTCCAAAATTCGATGCGGTCATTCTTATTCAATGTTTGAATTTATTGTCATCGTATGACTAAATGATCATATTGGATCATATCCAATATCATGAGATTCCGCTTTTCTTTAATAATTAAAGTCTTGCTCCTTGTCTCTAACTACTATAACGGGGTTGCCCGTGTCATTGCTTATTTAAAGGAATTAAAATTACTTAACCATATTTGAGAACTTTTCTCAAAAGGTAACAGTCATAATTTGGTTTTACTAATCGAGAATAAAACATAAATATAAAGTTTGCTAAAACTACAACATAAAAATGAAGATAAAAGAGTGTTGTTGTTTATACACGCAAAATCAAAATGGTCTATGATTTTGCTCCCACTAGTCAACTACACCCAATTGACTTTCAAGAATTTTTCAAAATCCTTTAGTGGCTAGAATCCTAACTAGTTGACTCAATCCCCAACGTGGGCTGATCGACCGGGTCAATTTTGACGGGTAGGTACTTATCAATCGCGTCGAACGCGACTTCCAGTGGTTTGACTAGTCAACTCTTTGACAATTCACATCGTTTATGTGATAGTCAACCTTATGTCTCTAAAATCAGACGATCCGGACGTGGGCCAATCACCGCAAGATTCTTAGTCGAGTCGTAACCCAAGTATTTATGAGATCTCATAACTATCAAATCTCGATAATGACGATATACCCGAGGTAGGTCAACTCCCAACGTGGGCCAATCAGTTAGATTCGAACAAGGGAACTTCACCGTCACTATAATATTGGGAGACATATTATAACTCGATTTTTGTTGTGGGAGTAATTTTAAATTAATTCACTTAATTAATTCTCTTAATTAATTTAATTATGGTCTCATTATGTATATCTATCTCTATAGACATACATCCTACACATTCATCTACATCGTGTCTAGTTATGCATCTATCGTATCATATAAAATAAATACAAGCACAAAATAAATAAATGCGTAAAGTAACCGGTATGATCATTGACTTTTCCTAGGTGGTTTCGAATACAAACTGACGAAAACACGGGTCACAATCTAAAGGTAGCTGGAACCGCCAATAGGATCTTTAATGCTCCATTCTCCAATGGGATCTTTAATCTTCTTTCTTTGGTCTACGTCTTCTGCTTCATTCTTTTAACATTTAATTCTATCTAATACACCCGCCGCACACGGTGGGGAGCTAACGGGAATGGGTTAAATACAGAAAATAAATTAGGTCACGTTCTTCATAACGGCCTAGGAAATTTTTTAAACCAACATAAAAATTAAATCATTCACATCTATCCTATCGGTCGAGTCCATGATCAATCGAGGTCCATATAATCATATTATATCTAATTCATACAATAACATCTTATGAAAAAGATAAGATTAAAACTTAACTACTTGCGTCTTAATTAATCAATTAACGTTTAATCTATTAAATAATTTTATCAAATCAATTAACTAATTAATACTTAATTACTTAAATGATTTTAATCGAAATAAAATTAATGATTAATTTTAAACCGATTACAATTTTATTTTTAATTAATTAGAACTATTCCAAAAATAAATCAAAATTAAAATTAGGTCTCTTTTGTTTCTTTCCTTTTGATTCCTAATCAAAAGGGATGCCTTTGGTTTCCTAAACCTAAAGGCATCTCCTTTTGCCCTTTCCAAAATCAAAATTTAGAAAAGGGCCTTCGCCTAGGCTTTTTCCAAAATCAAATATTTTGAAAATGGTCTAGGCCTATTCCAAACAAAATTTGGAAAGACCAATATTTTGGTTGATATGCCTGGCTACTTTTCAAAATCAAAATTTTGAAAGTGGCCTAGGCCTTTTCCCAATTCAAACATTTGGAAAGGGCCTAGGCCTATTCCAAACAAAATTTAGAAATGCCATTATTATTTTAATGCCATATGGAATCCCAATGTCCTAAACTATTTGAACCATTAGTTGGCCACATGACACAACTAAACAAAGGAGATATTAATCACAACTATGAACCATATAGAAACACAAAATACACAAAACAAAAATTTGGAGATCCACAACCCTTTGACCAGTCAAATGATGCCGGCAGCAGGGTGCCCTGCTGCCGCCGCCGCCGCCGATCAACAGCCGGTGGTGGTGCCGCCGCCGGCCGAGCACCACCAGATATCTTTTTTTTCTTTTCGTGTATCGTTTATCGAATCTAAATCTTTCATCTTTTAATTACGTGATTCAAACGATAAAATTAACTACGCAAATTAACATGCTTATTGCTTAAGCTCGAACATTTCTCTGATACCACTGTTAGGAAATCTACGCGGGAACGCAGCGGAATTCAAAATTTTGCTTTCCTTTTACCCAAGATCGACTTCGTTTAAACAACAAACATAAAAGAAGTATACAAAAAGAATACCTTCATTGATCCAATTGGATCGACGCTTTGTCAACGGTTGTAGTTTCTGCACGAAGCCGCCTAAGCGTTCGGCCTCTACCGGTAATCCACATGAGCACCTCGCCGGAATCCCGTCATGGATTGCTACCAGAAAAACTCGGCTGCTAGACCGACTTTTTCTCTCTGATAAATCTCTCTCTAGGAAACTCTCTATTTTTCACAAGAACTATTACCTCTTGGAATTATGATGTACAAAAGAGCTAGCCAGACTTCCCTATTTATAATGTGATATGCGCCCCTAGTCATTCCCAATCTGATTGGGATTAGTTTCCTAGTAGATTGAGGAGAAAGAAAACCTTCCCAATAAAATAAGGAAAATATAATTGATTGATTTATCTCGTTAATATTCAATATCTTATATTAAATATATTCCAAGATATATATTGACAATATCTTATATTGAATATATCTTTATCTTATTACCAAAAATCTATTTTTCCAAAATCAATTAATATCTAATATTAATATTATGGTAATCTTATTAATTAAATTGCACAACTCAAATGTATCCAATACATTAGAAAGTGGCGCCCCTTTTACCAATATTTTGGCATCCGGAATATTCTTTAATTAATATAATACTATGATTAATTAATTTGTAAAATACATGTATATCATATATGTATACATATTTTGAAATATATATGTATCAATATACATATTTAATTAATCAACATAATTAATATCTTGTATTATATTTATTCATAATAAATAAATACCACCATATTAGTTTACCACTATAACCTTTATAGTCTCGAGATAAACTTTCCTTATTTGGTTATCAACCATAACCACATTTTAATCTAGCTAATTATTCATATGTGTGTGACCCGATTGGCTTCCGAATATGTTGGCCGTAGACAAAAAGTGCAAAATTACGAAAATGCCCTTCATGCCTAACGATCACGGGATAGCGTCTAGTAACACACCATGACCCTCAATCATCGGAAGAGTCAAATGCAATGACTACTACCTTTCATGTGAAACAGTTACCGTGTAACTTACAATCCTATCGCTGTAATAATATCCATACGGTCGTTTGTCGAGTGTCAAACATCAACGACCGTATCTTATAATCTGGATATCATGCTCTCTTGGAATAACATATTTACTCCCACTTTGCAAAGATTCTCGAGAGCTAAACATTCCTTATAAGAAGGTCATTTCGGATATTCAATCCCAATCATAGGATACGCGATTCCTGGACGACCAATCATGTATACTCCGCATGCTTCAATATCATACCCAATCACTACCGCATGATCGCCCCATAGCTAGGGGAAATCTCAATAGTGTCAAAGCATGACAATCCACACCGTGATGCCATGAAGATTCCGGTCTTAAGGATAATTACACAACCGCCACATAGTGCGACACTTAATGTAAGTGGGTTAGTCTAACGTATGCATTCTCTAATACACGTCCACGTATAGTCCAAGTGTCTCTATACTTTGATAAACGGGATATATCCCTGCCCTTAAAGACAGAAGACATCTAATACGTGCTAGTCAGTTTGTACTATCAATGTCCTATTTAATAGTACATCAGCCAAGAGACATTTAAGTATCAAACTTATTAAAGTGATTAGAGATCTCATCAACCATAATCGCCTATCATGGTTTCTCTATCACAGTTTAATACTAAGGACGTTATCATATAAAAATTCACAATTGGTTCTTTAAGAGAACAAACATACGAGAATAGAAAAGCCATTTAATATATGTATAAACACAAAGAAATAGTAGAAATGATCCGACCCGGTCGGATCCAGTCCAACCCGATTGGGTTTAGGACTCATTTCAACAAGTGGGTCAGTCTAACGTACGCATTCTCTAATACACGTCCACATAAAGTCCAAGTGTCTCTACACTTCGATAGACGAGATCTATCCCTACCCTTAAAGACAAAAGACATCTAATACGTGCTAGCCTTTTTGTACTATCAATGCCCTATTTAATAGTACATCAGCCTAGAGACATTTAAGTATCAAACTTATTAAAGTGATTAAAGATCTCATCAACCATAATTGCCTATCATAGTAGAAATTATCCCACCAGGTCGGATCCGGTCCAACCCGATTGGGTTTAGGACACTATTTCAACTGTGATGCCAAGACACCACGATGAAGTGACACCACAATGAAGAGACGCCACATTGTAAAGACATTGTAAAGTTATAACATTCGACAATACAGAGACACCGTGATGCATAGACATCACGATTAAGAAACACCATGATGCAGAGACACCGCGATGAAGTGACACCGCATTGCAGAGACCCCACGATGCAGAGACACCACGATGAAGTGACACCGTAATGCAGAGACACCGCGATGAAGTGAAACCGCGATGCAGAGACACCATGATGAATTGACACCGTGATGCACAGACACCGCGATGAAGTAAAACCACATTGCAGAGACACCGCGATACAAAGACACCGTGATGAAGTGACACCGCATTGCAGAGATACCACGATGCAGAGTCACCGCGATGAAGTGATACCTCGATGCAGTGACCACCCCCGATGCAGAGACACCCCCGATGCAGAGACACCGTGATGCAGAGATACCGTGATGAAGAGACATCGCGATGCAGAGACACCGCGATGTCTCTTTAGCGTTTAAAAAAAATCACGTCAAAAAAAAATGCGCTAGGAAAAAAACGCAGGAAAAATAAAAAAAACACGGCTAGAAAAACAAATTCACGTCCAGAAAAAAAATTAAAAAAAAAAAACATTTTTAGCTCCAGGAAAAAAATGATAGTTTTGTCTAGTTACTCATTTAGTGTCCTTATAAACAAATAATATTCCTTAGTGTCCTAAATTCCTATTAAGTACTCAAACTAATCCTTATAGACAAATATCCATTAAAAAAATTATACCATCATAACTTACATGAAATAATAAGTTAACATTTCGTATTTAACTTATTCAATATAACCCGGTAACCCGGTTACTGAGGAGCAGAGTCATTCGTGGCATCTATTACGTCCCCTGAATGACTTCTTCTCTCTTCGTTGGTTGGTTTGGTTGCTAGGGACTTTAATGTGGTCCTATTACAGTCAGAACATGATGGTTTGCGACTACGGCCTATCTCTCAGATGGTAGCGTTTCAAAAATCTCTTGCGGATTGTTGTCTTGTGGATCTGGGCTTCTTTGAGGCACCTCTCACCTGGTGCAATAGGCGGGATGCGGGGCCTACGTGGGTTCATTTAGATCAAGGCATAAAAAAGCAACGGTTGAACGAAGGACTCTCTTTCCGGAGCATTTGGTCTATCATCTTTCCTGCTTGAGGTCAGATCATGCTCCTATCCTTATTTCGCCGAATAATCCCTTCCGGCGGAGAAAGGTGAAGTGGTTCTCTGTGCCTCGTTATGATCCCTTCTAGATTCAGGATGAGGAGTGTGAGCGGCTTGTCAGGGAGGGTTGGCAGTAGACGGGTGGATCACTTTTCCAGCATATCTCGGCTTTGGGTAAGGAGTTGAAAGGCCGGAGCAGGGTGAAGCATGGAACTATTTGCAAAAATATTAGTCGGAAAGAGGAGGAGCCCAGGGAATATAGAGATTTTTAGTTATTCTAGGAATGGGGAGAAGGGTCGGTTACAGGAGTTGGACCATCTTTACACACTGGAGGAGGAGTATTGGAGGCAGCGGGGACGCAGTGACTGGCTGAAGAGTATGGATAAGAATACCAGTTACTTTCATCATAAGGCTAACAGTCTTCGCACCAGGAATTTTGTTAATCTATTATTTGATGAGGAAGGAGAGGCGGTAACTGATCCAGTGGGCTTGAAGGGTGTTGTCTCTCGCTATTTCTCAGGCATTTTCACATCCGCGCAACCTCTGGCTTTGAATATTCAGGGTTTGGATTTTTTGTTACTTACAGATCTCCAGATTACTCGACTGGCTGCCCTTTACCGAAGATGAGATCCTCCACGCTCTTAAGCAATTGTTGGGGAGGAAAGTTCCTAGTCCGGATGGTATGCATGTTCTCAGAAATTTTGGCATATCTTTGGCACTGATGTCTTGAAGGTCCTCCTGGCTATTCTCAATAATGGTATGGACCCAGGTTCGTTAAGTGCGACCTTCATATCTCTTGTTCCAAGGTTGCTTCCCCGACCAGGGTGACTGACCTCCGGCCCATAGCACGTTGTAACTCGTCTTATAAGCTTCTTTCATGGGTGGTTGTTAACCGGCTCAAGCAAGTGATTTCGATTGTCATTTCTAGCAACCAGAGTGCGTTTATTTTGGGTAGGCAAATTACAGATAACGCCATTGTGGCCTTTGAAGCATTCCACTCTATGAAGGTATGAGTGGCGGGATTTCAGAACCATGCAGCTGTTCAGCTTGATATGGCTAAGGCCTTTGACAGGGTTGAGTGGGATTATCTCTGGGGAGTCATGCGGCATATGAGATTTCCTAAGGCTTTTACGGATTTGGTCCGGCGTTGTGTTACGTCAGTCACGTATCAGGTTCTGGTAAAAGGGCGGCTAGGTCGAAGGATTTTCCTCTCTCGGGGAATCCTCCAAGGGGATCCTCTATCCCCATTCTTCTTTATTATCTCTATGGAGGGGCTTACGGCTTTATTAGACATGGCTATTCGACTGGGCTCGCTTCATGGCATTACCTTTTGGGGGCAAACCGAGGTGCAGGTATCACATCTTTGTTTGCTGATGACAGTATGTTGTTTTTCAAGATTCAAGATGGGGCTCTAGAAACCTTGGTCGATCTTTTTACGCATTACGGGACCTTATCGGGGCAGGCTATCAACTTTTATAAGTCTAGTCTCTATTTTAGTAGAGGAGTGACACAAGGGGTTCGAGACTATATCTTTGATTTTTTGCAGATTCCTATTGGGGATGGAATAGGCAAATATCTTGTTATGCCTTTTATCACGGGTCATAATAAACGGAAGGTGTTTGACTTTCTTCGGGAGAAGATTTTGAAGAAACTATCGACCTGGAAGGATAAACTCTTATCGTCTACGGGTAAGGTGGTTATGACCAAGTCATTTTTGCAGGCAATCCCTACCTTCATTATGCAATGTTTCAAATTTCCGGTAATGTTAGTTCGAGAACTTGAGCGACTTATTTGAGGATTTTTCTGGTGAGGTTCTGAGGATAAACAGATAGTGCATTGGCAGAGATGGGATGTTTGTTGTCTGCCGAAGAACTTGGGAGGTCTTGGGTTTTGGGATCTTGAGGCCTTTAACTCCTTCTGCCTCAGTTATCCCTTCCTTTTTCTTGAATATCCATTTGCAAGTAACAACTCTCCTTTCAGCTGGATGTTTAACTAGATCCCAAATTTGATTCTTCAGTAATGACTCCATTTCATCTCCCATGGCAGCAAGCCATTGAGATGCTTCAGAACATGTAACTGCTTCCCTGTATGTATAAGGTTCAAAACCATCAACTTATTCGGCAACTTGAAGTGCGTATCCAACCATATCATCAAACCCATACCTCTTGGGAGGTACCCCAACATTGGATCTGCTAGCTCTGTTGACCCATTCTCGGTTTGACTCTCAACTGACATTTGCTCAGCTAACACTGGCTTGGATTCAGTTCTGGTTCAGTAACCAGATCAGGTGAAACCTGACTTGGATCAGTTGATTGTTGCATTCCAACTGACTACACCTGAAGCTCCACCTTACTGTCAGTTTTCTCAATTTCGGCACTGGTTTCCGATTCAGTAGTCCTTCTCAGTGATGAACCGAGTATAGAATTTTCATCAAAAACTGTATCTCTACTGAGAATAACTCTATTTTCTGCTGATGACCTAATTTTATACCCTTTTACTCCATCACTATACCCCACAAACACTCCTTTCTTGGCCTTTGGTTCCAGTTTCCCTTCACTGACATGATAGTAAACTATGCTTCCAAATACCTTTAGAACTGAATAATCTACAGGCCTGCCTGACCACATCTCAACTGGTGTTTTGAGACTGATCCTTGTGTGAGGAATCTTGTTGATTAAGTAGCAAGTTGTGGTTATATCCTCCGCCTAAAATCTCCTTGACAAACTAGCATGAGAAAGCATACATCTTGCTCACTCCAAAAGAGTTTGATTCATTCTTTCAGCTACACTATTTTGTTGAGGAGTATTTGTGACTGTTTGATGTCTAGCAATACCCTCAGTTTTGCACAATGTATTAAACTTAGTCTAGCAGAATTCCAGACCATTATCTGTATGAAGTCTTTTGATCTTCTTCCCCAACTTATTTTCAACTAGAGCCTTCCATTGCATGAAGCTCTTGAATGCCTCACTTTTGTGTTTCATCATCACCACCCAAGTGATCCTTGAATAGTCATCAATAAAGGACACAAAATATCTGTGACCACCCAATGACTCCACCTTTGTTGGCCCCCAACAATCAGAATGAATGTAATCAAGTGATGACTTTGTGTTGTGTACCCCTTTTGAGAACTTGCTTCTATGAAACTTCCCAAACACACGATGCTCACAAAAGTCCAGATTCTTGACCTTACATCCCCCAAGAAGATCTTTTTGAGAAAGAACTTGCATCCCCTTTTCACCAATGTGACCCGAGTCATGTACCACAGTTTTGTAAGTTGTGACTAATGAATCTCAGCTGATGCCACAACAGCAGAACCAGCAACAACTGACCCTTGTAATATATACAGAGTCCCTTTCTTGACTCTTTTGAGAAACTCAACTGGGTTTTTATAGACACTCAGCACACCACTTTCCCTTTAAAACTGAATCCACTGCTGTCCAAATAACTTAGAGATACCAAGTTTTTGGTCATTTGTGGAACATGTCTAACTTCACTCAGTTTACAGAATCTTCCATCCTCTGTCCTCAACTGAACTGAGCCAATCCCAACTACCTTGAAGACCTTGTTGTTTGCCATAGATATATGACCACCATCTATCTGCTGATAACTTGAGAACCACTCTCTGTGAGGGCAAATATGAAAGGATACCCCAGAGCCCAGAATCCACACATCAGTTTGATATGTTGACTCTCCTGCCATTAGGACCATGTCCTCATCTGAATCATGCTCAGCTGCCACAGTAGCTGTGCCAAAACTATTCTCTTGTTGTTTCTTCCACTTTGGACAATTGGATTTCCAATGTCCCTGCTCCTTACAATAATTGCAAACATCTGTGGATTTAGGGCCTTTGGACACTGTCTTCTTGGAATTTTTCTTCCTAGGCTGACCATTCTCTTTTCTACTGCTGCTACTAGCTATCAGTCCTGTAGCATGATTGTCTACCCCAGTTGCCTTATGTCTTAGCTCCCTGGCATGTAAAGTTGACCTTACATTCTCTAAAGCAATTGTTTCCATCCCAACTATGAAGGACTGCACAAAGTTCTTATGGGAAGCTGGTAATGAAACCAATAAAATCAAAGCAGCATCTTCATCCTCAATATTAACATCAATATTCCTGAGATCAAGTAATATTGTGTTCAACTGATCAAGATGATATCTCAATTGAGTCCCCTCATGCATCCTCAGGCTGAATAGCCTCTGCTTCAGCAGCAACTTGTTGGTCAATGACTTAGTTATATACAGGCTTTCAAGCTTCAACCATAACTTGGCAGCGGTGTCTTCCTCAGCAACTTCTGTGATAACATCATCAGACAAGCACAACATGATGGTTGAATATGCTTTCTCCTCTAGACTGGCATAATCTACAGAACTGGCATCCCCTCTATCAAATAAAGGAGTCCACAATCATTGTTGCTTTAACAAGGCCCGCATCTTGATTTGCCACAAACGGAAACTATAACTCCCTGTAAATTTATCAATCTTCACGTTCATTGCTGACATCCTTCTAATTAAAGAACAAACTTTTGATCACAAAATCCTAGCACCGGTCACCGGTCTTGGTGAAGATCAACTTGGTTCAACCTGCAACTCTCTGAATCTTGAACATGACGCCCTGCTACAAGTTTGTTGAAAACACAGATGAAAAGTTTGCAGTTTAAGAAAGATAAAACAGAAGCAATGCAAACGTAAAGTATGGCAGAATTGATAAAACACAGAAACAAAGAGAACACAGTGATTTAACGTGGTTTCCGGCGTTGTGCCGACTACTCCACGGACATAAAAAGAGATATTTTATTATGCATAAAGTTACAAGGTATTCCTCGACAATGTGAAAGACACACTCTTGCATTGATTACAACATTGGTATTTATAGACACAAATCCCAAACCCTAACCGCCATTAGATATTTGTCGAAATTGTCATAAATACCCCATATATGGACCCCCACCACCAGCTGTTATCCACTAGATGAAACTCAGCTCAAAAATGACTTACCCAGACTTGTAACCAACTGCTCAGATGTAGAACTCAGCCATACTCGCAAAACTCAGCAGACTAGAACTGACTGCTGACTTCGGAAGAAACTCAGTTGCACTTCATCAAACTGACTTTCACATAACGAATATACTTTACTGAACCGACCATCATTCTCAGTCTCAGCTTCCCAGATTAGTTCCACCAGATTATTTATCAGTTTAGAGATCAATTCACCAAAAATGACAGTTACAGTACCCCACGGCTCTTGTTAGTCGAGTTTTGAGTGCTAAGTACCATCCGGGTATAACTATCATTGTTGTAGGTTTAAGGAGGCGACCCTCTTTTCTTTGACGGAGTCTGTTGGAGGGGCATGATCTACTTGCGGTGGGCTTGAGATGACGGATAGGATATGGCCATTCGGTCTTTGTCTTTCACGATGTTTGGGTCTCTCGGCCACATTCCTTCCGCATTGCACACTCCTCTCATTCACTTCCGACAGGAACTTTGGAGCGTGGTCTTCTGGCGGTTGGCGGTTGGCGGCGGTCGGCAGTGGGACCTGTCTTTGACCCGGAAAGTTCTTAACCCACGGGAGGTGGATGTGATTCTTCAGACTCCTGTTGCTGGCCCTGCCACCCGGATAGGCTTTGTATTATGATCAAAATTGGCGTATTACGATCAAGTCAGGCTATTTCTCAGCTCTGAGCTCATATGGGGGTTGTACTCGGTTGCCAGTGGGTCATCCTCTGCCAGGCCGGACAGAGTATGGCGTGATGTTTGGCAAGTGATTGTACCTCCGTGAGTCTAGCACTTTCTGTGGAGGTGCCTGCAAGGTTGCTTACCGATCGAGGAGAACCTTCTCAAACAAAAGCTTGGGATGGGGTTTGTTTGGCATGTTGATGGGAACGGGAAACTATGCACCATGTCTTTTTTTTCTATGACTATGCTAAGGCCATTTGGGGGGCACTTCTTTTTGGAGCCAATCGGCTTGGCGGTCGTCTGGGTTTTAGGAGTTCTTTGGGGATCTCGTGGAGCGTCTTTCAGCAGAGGAGGTGTCTGAGTTCTGTATGACTATGTGGAACCTCTGGAAGGCACTCTGTAGTGCGGTTTTTGGGGTAGCGCCCATCCATATCTCCTGTGTTGTCTCATCTTCTTCTGATGTGGTGTTATAGTACAGGCAGGTGATGAGTCGAACTAGTGCAGAGCCAGAGGGTATCCCATATCCGGAGGTTTGGACTCCGCCGGCCTTGGGTACTTGGAAGTGCGATACGGATGCTTCGGTGGCGGCCTCTGGCTTGGGTATTTGGCTGATTTTTAAGGATTCTGAGGGGTATGTTGTGGCGGCCTTCTCTTTTCACATAGACCCGGGTGATGCCCCGGAACTCCTAAGGATGCGTGCGATTTATCTTGCTATTGAAGAAGCAATCCGGTAGCAGTTCTCTTCATGATCTTTGAGAGTGACCGCTTAACTAGCATTCATGATTTGTCTCGTCAATCGGATTACCTGTTTATCATGGCCTGTCTCGCATGTGACTGTCTCTCAGCTTCTCCTTATTTTGTCTCTTATCGTTTTTTCTTTGTTAAATGTTCTGCTAATGTCCACACGCACCTTCTAGCCGGGCATGGTCGCGTTTGAATGAACTATTTCTTGGGGTACTCATCCCCTTTTTGATGTAATTTCCGCAACACTTGCCGATTTTCCTTAATAAAATATGTTAGTTTTCCTTAAAAAAAAACATATTCAATGTAAAACCCTGTAATTCTTATAAGGGTATTTTCGTCACTTCAAGAAACTTTATTTCGAGTCTTTTATTTTTCAACAATTTTCCATTTAATAAAGGATAAATAAAAGGAAAAAAAAGATTAATTGTTCTCCTAAAATCCTTTAGTTAAAAGGAAAATAATAAATGAAAGAAAATAAAAGGATAAAATAAAACTTTAAAAGCAATTTAAAAGCAATATTTTCGGAAAGGCAAATAAATGCAACACATAATACACCGTGGAGATGATAAAATTCTCGCAATGTGCTTGTCTGCTGGGGTCGGAGAGGCGTAAGTAAAAGAAATGACCAATTTTACCATATTACACCGAACTGCAGCCATAATGATAGTTTGATCTCGTGGCCATTAGGAGCCGAAGGTCAAGCAAAAGGGGCATCGACTTTGTCATCGGCGGCAGCCGTGAGAGAAATATAATTTGCCAACGGTGTTCTATCGATTCGTTTTGCAGATACAAATAATCAATACGATCACAACAATGAGGCGAACAATTTTATCTAAGCTATCTAAAATATTTCAGCAGTGTATTTTACCTAATTAACTAATGATAGTCACCTCCCGGTTAACGCAAATGTGATTGTTGGAAATTAATATGGGGCATTAAGTTTAGATATGCTACTTTGTTTGATTTCGAGATCTTTACCTACAACGGGATTTCTAAAGCCCCAACCCGATGACCCGAGCGACTTGGATGGATAACCGCCTGAAAATTAACATAACTTAAAAATTAGGGTTCGTTATCGTATCATTTTTTAGTGTTTATTAATAAAATATCCGGTTTCGATCGTAAAATCGTAGTTTTTGACATAGAATTAATGGTAGATTTAATTGTTTTGTAATAGGTGTTCGTAGTTTTTGACAGATTTAATTGTTTTGTAATAGGTGTTCGTAGACTCAGTATGTTTCTAGGAGTACCTCGAAAGCTATGGTAAGGAGTTCTTCTTATCAAAAGGTTCCGTTTTTAGTTTAAAGATTACGCCTTTTAAGTTGTTTTAATGTTGATTATGTTAAGCTACACAAAACTAGACATAATTTTGTGTTGACGGGTACTTGCCAAACTGCATTTTCAGAATGTTATTTTATTTCCTATTTACTCTCTTGCAAACTATTTTATGCGTTTTGGTTTTCGTGTTAATAGTGGAGATAGGTTGGAAGCATGGTGTTGTTATGGTCTTTCAATGCTCTAATAGGTTGTTTATGGACTTTAACGTAGAATCTATGTGCTTTATGTGCTCCGGAGTGTTTCACTAGTTAAGTAAATATACTTAACCGTAATGTGTTACAAGAGCACTGTGATCGACTCACGGGTCGTATTTGGATGTGTTGGGACAGATTGCCCTCACTCTTAATGTATAATAAATAAAGCAGCGCCTTGACTGGCACCAATTGGTTTTAGTAAAATGGTAAGCGCTTGATCTTTAACATGGTATCGGAGCATGGTCCCTTGATCCGGCCATGAACTTTAAAGCTACGATGACTGGAGAACTCCGAAGTTCTACCACAGGTTCAATGTCGTCAACCTCCGCAACCAGTCAAGCCACTAAATCGACCATGATCAGGGCTGACCAATTGTGCGGTGGAGATACAAACTCCAGTGGATCCACCATCTTAATAACCCAAAGATTGAATGGAAAAAAACTATTTGGAATGGTCTTAGACCATGAAATTGGTCATAGATGGCAGAAATAAATTGGGATACCTCACTGGGGAAGCTGTCAAACTTGCTGAGGGTGACCCAAAGTGTGCAACTTGAAGATCTGAAAACCCCATGGTAAGGGCATGGCTCATCAATTCAATGGAAATCTCAATTGCTCGACCCCACATATTTATGGGCACTGCCAAGGAAATATGGGATGATGTCAAAGAAATGTACTCGGATCTTGAGAATATCTCTCAGATCTATGAGTTAAAAACCAAAATATGGTCCTGCAAGAAAGATGACAGGGAAGTGACCCTATACTACAATAAAATGGTTGGATTATGGCAGGAACTGGACCTATCTTATGATAATTCCTGGGAATGTTCCAAGGATGGAGTAAAGTTCCAGAAAAGGGAAGAAAATGAGAGAGTGTACACTATCCTGGCTGGATTAAATCAAGAATTGGATGAAGTTAGGGGCATAATTCTTGGGAAAAACCCCTCACCATCCCTAAGGGAAGTTTTTTCAGAAGTGAGGGGGAAGAGTCCAGAAAAAGGGTGATGCAGAAAAATGCGGCAGTAACAGCAGGGAATCTTCAGCGTTGGCAGTTAGCGGGGAGATAATAAAGGCAGAAAATAGAAGGTCTGGTGTGACCATTGCAAGAAACAGGGCCACACTAGAGAGGCATGATGGGGAATCCATAGAAAGCCAGACATTTGGAGGCCCAGAACTGACAGGAAGCAGGCCAACCAGGTGAGTTCTGAACAGGGTAGCAACAATTCTCACAGGAGCAACTGGAACAACTGAGCAAGCTTCTCAAAGCCTAAAACTCTTTCCCCACAGGTGATGCAACTTGCACACTTATGGAAAAAGGTAACCCTTCCACATATCTAAGCACAAACCAGACAGACTCTTGTGTAATAGACACAGGGGCAACTGACCACATGTCAAATTCCTCACATTTATTTCATTCCTATTTTCCTTGTGCTGGTAATCAAAAGGTGAGAATAGCATATGGTTCCTTTTCCATAATTGCTGGGAAAGACACAATCATCATCACACTTGATCTAATCTTAAAAGATGTCCTGCATCTCCCTAAATTATCATGCAACCTTTTGTCTATCAGAAAATTAATCAGTGATACTAAATACACTGCTGTTTTCTCTGTTATTGGCTATAAATAAGGAGACTGACAGTGCTAGACTATGGGGGGATTGTACATTCTTGAGGAAGAGCCATCCAAGAATGAAGAAAAGTCTAAAAGTTTCTATTTTCAGTCCACTTGTGTTGATAAGAATAATGTGCTAATGTGGCACTTTAGGCTTGGCCACCCTAGTTTTCAGTATTTGAAGAACTCGTTCCTAGTTTGTTCCTTAATAAAAGTCTAGATTTTTATAAATATTCTGTATGTGAGTTATCCAAACATTGTAGGTCCTCATTTCCTTCACAATCTTACAAGCCTACAAAACCGTTCACTATGATATATAATGAAATTTGGGACCTGCAAGGGTGCACACTCTTGAAGGAAAGAGGTGGTTTATCACTTTTATTGATGATCACACCAGAGCAACTTGGGTGTATCTGCTAAAATGAAATTCTGATGCAAAGCATGCCTTTGAAACTTTTTATAACCCTATTTTAACTCAATTTCACTCTAAAATTCAGATTTTCAGAAGTGACAATGGGACTGAGTACTTTAACTCAATCCTTAGGCTAGTTTTCCAAAAATATGGCATGATACACCAAAGTTCCTACCCTAACACACCACACAAAATTTGTGCGGCGATAGAAAAAACAGGCACATTCTAGAGGTGGTTAGATCCTTAATGATAACTTCTAAATGTCTTAAGTACCTATGGGGTGAAGTTGTGTTAACAACCAGCTACCTCATTAATAGACTACCCTCCAGAGTGCTAGACTTTCAGAGTCCTCCAGGAAAATTGGTAGAATCCTACCCTACTACCAGACTGATCCAAAACCTGCCCCCAAAAATGTTTGGGTGCATTGTCTTCACTCATATTTACAACCAAGGGAAACTTGAGCCCAGGTCTAGGAAATGTGTATTTGATGGCTATTCACCCACTCATAAAGGGTACAAGTGCTTGGATCCTCTCACACATAATATTTATGTCACTAGTGATGTCACCTTCCATGAAAACCATATGTTTTTCACAATCATGTTCAGGGGGAGAACCTGAATGAACATGATAATGACAACATTTCACAGTTTCTTTTAGAAAGTGGAGAACCTGGTGTCCCACCATTAGATGTTGTGACCTATCAGCACGAGAAAGACAGGACTAAGAGTTCAAATGAGCCATATACTTATCCTATTTCAGATCCAAGTGATCAGAATAGTCAGAAAGATAGCTCGAACCAAGTCCTAAGACCAGAATACATAAATTTACAGGCCTCACTTATTCAAGGAAAGGAACTCTCCTCAAGAAGGACAAGAACACTCACACAGCAGACACTGAACAGTCAACTTCCCCAGATTAAAGTCCAGAATCTACTCTAGAAACTGGTAAACATCTTGATCCTTGCACTACCAACACCTCACATGAAACCCCAAATGAGGATCCACATAATGTGGAAAAAACCATCCAAAATGACCCTCTTCTGGATGTTCCTATTGCCATCAGAAAACCACCCAGGGAATGCACAAAACATCCCTTGTATCCCCTTAGCAAATACACCTCCGATTCAAACATATCCCTTAAATACCAAGCTTTTCTCTCCAACATGTCTAGCATAACCATTCCTAAAAACATCCAAGAAGTACTCAGTTGTCCAGAATGAAAGGCAGCTGTCTATGAAGAAATTGTTGCCCTAGAAAAGAATGATACCTGGAAGGTTGTTAGCTTGCCTGAAGGGAAGACTCCAGTGGGGTGTAGGTGGATCTTCACAGTAAAGTACAACTCTAATGGGACCTTGCAAAGGTACAAGGCTAGGTTGGTGGCCAAGGGGTATACTCAAACCTATGGTCTGGAATACTCAGAGACATTCTCATATGTGGCAAAATTGAATACAGTAAGGATCATCCTATCTATAGCTGTGAATCTGGAGTGGCCACTTGAACAACTAGATGTAAAAATGGATTTTTACATTGGAATTTGAAGGAAGAAGTGTACATGGATCTTCCACCTAGATTCTCTGGAAAAAAAGGGGGAAGGTTTGCAGATTGAAGAAATCTTTGTATGGACTCAAACAGAGTCCAAGAGCATGGTTTGAAAGATTTATGTGGTTCTTGAAAAAGGTAGGGTTCAGACAAGGTCAATCCGATCATACCCTATTCACTAAAAGATCTGGGCAAGGCAAGGTAGCAGTGGTCCTTGTCTATGTTGATGATATCATCCTCACAGGGGATGATAAAGAAAGAATCAAGAAGAGTATGGGAAAGGAATTTGAAATAAAGGATCTAGGCAGCCTCAAATATTTTTTGGGTATGGAGTTTGCTAGGTCAGAATCACGAATGGTGGTAACATAGAGAAAATACATACTTGATCTGTTGAAGAGACAGAGATGAGGGATTGCAAACCAGCCAGCACCCACATGGAACCCAATCAGAAATTATGGGAGAAGAAAGATGAAGCCCTAGTAGACAATGAAAATATCGAGACTGGTTGGAAAATTGATATACTTGGCCCACACAAGGCCCGACATTTCATTTGTTGTAAGCACAGTCAGTCAGTTTATGCATGCCCCATGTGAGCCTCATCTTGAAGCTGTTTTCAGAATCCTCAGATACCTCAAGAGGACAGTGGGACAAGGAGTATGCTTCAGAAAATAGAAGAGTAGAAGTGTTGAAGTGTATCAAGATGCTGATTGGGCAGGTTCAGAAGGTAGAAGATCAACTTCTGGGTATTGTGTGGGGCGACCTAGTAACTTGGAGGAGCAAAAGACAAAGTGTTGTGGACAGAAGTATAGCAGAAGCTGAGTATAGGGGTATGGCACAAGGAGTGTGTGAAGAACTATGGATCAAAAGAGTCCTAGCAGACATTCAGGTGCCTATGGCATAGCCTATGAAGATGTACTTTGACAACAAAGCAGCTATAGACATTGCTAATGATCCTGTCCAACATGACAGGACCAAACATATCGAGATTGATTGACCCTTTATCGGGGAGAAACTAGATAAGGGGCTGATTTGCATACCATTCTTGTCATCTGTGCAGCAGACTGCTGATGGGTTAACTAAGTCACTGATGAAGCAAGGATTTGACAACTTTGTGAGCAAGGTTAGCATTATGCTGGAATTATTATTATTATGTTTTATTTGTAAGGGTAGAGTAGGCTTTTTATTGTATTACATTGTTGGTCCCTTGGAAAGCCTAAGACAAGTTTAGAGGGGGGTGAATAAGCTTGTCCCTAAAACTGGATTTTAATCAAATTAAGGTTCAGTTTTAACTTGTGTGGAGTTGAGCTGACAAAGCTGAGTTTAAGTCAACTGACTTATACAAAACTGAGTCAACCGGCAGCGGATATTATTCTAGCCTTTTTCTTGATCTTGTTATTCTCTTGTGAAGGCTAAGTAAGTAAAAACTTAATTCTGAAGAATGTCAGTTAGTGTACTGTGAGTTGTGTAACAATCATTTCTCAGTATGCTATTTAATAAATACTGTAATAAACAAATAACAAAATATAAATGTGTAAAGTAAATGAAACAAGAGTTATAGAGGTTCAGGTGGTGTAATCCTGTCAGTCCTCTCTTCCCCTGTGGTGTAAGAGGAAAATTCCACTAGAACTTCTTGAGGTGAGTTGTTACAAAAAGTCCTAAACAATAGTCCTTGGCTAATCCTAGCTTCACTATCTAAACAATCAAAGAACAGGTTGGATTGCTGCTCTTCAAATGCTTGAGCCACTGGTCCTTAAAGGGTTATGTATGCCACTTCACTAGCTACCACCACAAACACAGTCTACCCGACTACTGATACAACTGTCCTTGGCAAATCCTTCACCGGATTCCTTCATAGTCTAAACCTTTGATGTAGAATCAAAGTTGGGCTGAGAATCAATGAATTGATTCTTGTTTGTGGTTCTTCAAAGTGTCTGAATCTAGATGAATTCTGTATAGCTTGAACACTTGAAGAAATTCTTGATTGATCTTGTTAGCGCAGAGATGATAGCAATTCGAATGAACGAGACTAGTGCACAAAATGCTAGAAATCTTGTTAATTCTTTGTAAGAATTTGTTATTGATCCTTGGTGCAAAGTCCTCTATTTATAGTGTATGGTCCAACGTTCATCTTGCTTGAATTCGAATTGTATCAACGCTTATCTTGTAATGGCTATATTTTGTAACCGTTCTGTCTTGTCAGTACTTCACCCAATAAGATTGCGTTCTTTACAACGTTCGACTATACTATCAGTTGTTGGATGACTGACTTCTAAATCTGAGTTTCCTGATCAATTTTATACTAAGTTTGTCAGTTATAGTTTCATGACTGACTTGGAGCATTAACTGAGATTTTACTCTTCTTCAAATATCAGTACTCCACTTTTTAATCTGATTATCATTGACTTAATCAGAGTACGCAATAAATATGTATTATCTGAGAATTCATTGTCCTTATGAATCTTAGGTCTTCATACAAGATCCATAAAGTCAGTTCAGGTCATCACAAACTTGCCTGAAGTCAAACTTTACAGTCTCGACTTGTGATCTTCATAACTAAGTTTGAACCCTCAATTCTTCAATCTTCAATAACTAAGTCTGTGTCCCTCAGTTCTTCTGTCTTCTAGATAAGCCAACTGAGTCTGTGTCCCTTAGTGAAGTTACCTTCTTCAGTTCTAAGTGAGCTTTAGTTCTTGGTGTATTCTGAGTCAGTTTCGATGACTTGTCTTTTAAGTTTCTAAGATGATTTCTAGTTTTTTTAATGATTTCCAGTTTTAAGTTTTATGACACTATTATTTATTACAGTGCTTATCGATGTAACCTATACAAATATCAGACTCTAGTGAAACTTATACATTTAGTTCTAGACATCTTTTAGATTTTCACTATAACAGCTGGTTTCAGCACTCCATCAATGGGGTTAAGATAATGGCTGATTAAATATGATGAACTATCATCAAAACATAAATTTTATTTCCAACATAAATAAATTAGCCCAACTCTCTAGGTTAAGACAATGACGGCTCCTTAATTTCAGGGATCAGGGTTTTAGCCTTTTATTTAAAGAAGTCGGCAGCCTCTCTTTGTAATCATTCTGAAATAATACATAAAAAGATCTCCCTTTTATTTTCTAAATATTTCTACATGGTATCGGAGCCAGAGGTCACGAGATCGAACCCTGGTTGGAACATTATTTTAAAAATAAAAAAAATGTCCAAGTGTTGAGACAGATTGCTCACATTTGAGGGGGTGTTGGGACAGATTGCCCACACTCTTGAATTAAAATGGTGCAAGTGTTGGACAGATTGCCAACACTTGAAGGGGGGTGTTGGGACAGATTGCCCACACACTTAATGTATAAGAAATAAAGTAGCGCCTTTGCTGGCACCAATTTGTTTTAATACAATGGTAAGCACTTGATCTTTAATAGGATGTATGGTTGGTTATTACCCCATGTCATTCCCAAGACGAAGTATTACAAAAGTACCGTTACCCAACGTGTCATGTGGGGATGTGCTAGTCGTATTACCCAAATTCGCAACATGAACATGACATGAATACGTAAGACAAGACATGACAAGACGAGAACATAACTATGCTAAGTCAGTAAGAGACATGAACATTCTATAGTTAGTGGAAAAGTAAAGTATGGGTTGATAGACAACTTGCATTAGATCCGCAGGCAAAACATAGTAATTTAGTAATTAATTTAAACGAACAAGTATGTGCAAGATAAACAAATTTAGTAATTAGGCATGTTTCATATGCATTGTTAAGTAACCGTTTTAGAAATGACTTTCTTTTATGCTTCAAGCTATGTTCAAAAAGTAGTATTCTAAACGTTTCAAGTTTATATTCAATTGTTTCATAATTGGATATGTAGATTCGTGTCATGTCTCCCTGCATCCGACAACCATGAATCTCCCTTTTGATCTTCTTCCTCCTTACTAAGCTTCATGCATATGCTTACTCTTTTATTTGGAATAAGAAGGTTTCCGGTACACGATGATTTTTATGATGAACTTGATGTGCTAGCTTAGGATGGAGCATTGGAGTCTTTTTATGCTTTAGTTTCCTTTTATAGTTACTCTTTATATTAAGGCATTGTTGCCAGTAGTGCAATTCTTTCTTTTCAGACATGTCAGTTGTGATGGATGATAGTATTTTCTTTCAGTTGTTTGTGATTTAGTTTGACAGCAGTTATTTCTGGTTGAATTGTTGGGTAAAGGCCTTGAGGGTCTATTCCCCGAGTCTTCGGTTTTTTCCTTCCGCATGAATCTTTAATCACTCTGATATGACACGAGATTTACGTGGGATTTAGGGTTTACTCTAAATGTCATGTGCTGAGAGACCATTGTCTGGATAAGGACTCGGTATTCGGGACAGGGACGTTACAGTTGGTATCAGAGCCTAAGTTAGAAAGCTTGGGAGTAAACACTGATGTCTAAGATGTTAATCTTTAG
Organism: Gentiana straminea; assembly: GCA_036785695.1. NCBI lineage: Eukaryota > Viridiplantae > Streptophyta > Magnoliopsida > Gentianales > Gentianaceae > Gentiana > Gentiana straminea. The sequence goes on along the minus strand of JAVUPR010000224.1, from coordinate 1,374,221 downwards.
GTTCAACCTTAGCTAGAGAGTGGCTTTAACACTTTCCTCTTTTGCAGGGATGGCAGGAGATAGACGTGTTATGCATTCAATATCAAATAGTTCGATCGATCGGATCCTTCAACATCATCAGATCTCAGAACGGTCCCTTCTCCCCCACCGAGGTCTCAGGGGCAACAACCTGGAAGAACTCATGGCCGATCTCAGAGCCAGCCTCAAGGGCTTTCCCAAGGGCCTCAACATCATTCATCTTATGTCCCTTCCAGGACTACTTCGGAGAGGCTACCACCCTCCTCTCGTCAGGTTACCCCCATCCACCACAACATGACTCTCACACCCATCAACAAGCAGTCAGTCAGCAGGGTTTCAGCATGGTTCTTCGACATAGTCTCAACATGTTCCTTTTGAAGGCTTGTTTGAGACACAGTTCACTCTAAGGGCGACGGTCTTCCATACAGGTTCAGGTGTATGTAGTCATTCCGGAGTCAGAATGATTGATGATGCAGATGTTCATGGCATATATGAGAAATAGGATGAAAAGGAGGAAAGGATGATCAGGGAGGTTCATGCAGTAAGGTCAACAGAATGAGCACCTAAGGCAAGTAGTTGGTTCATAAATATGTAGATGAATAATGCTCCGGTATTCAATGGTGCATGTGGTTCTGAGATAGCAGTGTATTAGGTTAAAGAAATGGAAAGTCTCTTAGAGATCTTGGAAGTTCCTAAGAATAAGTGGGCTAGCTTGGGTGCACATTTCTGAAAGAGGGTGCACAAAAATGGAGTGAGGCAATCGTAGCAACCAGGGGACTGTATCCCGATTGAGAAACCTTTAAGGAGTTGTTATATGGAAAGTACTTCCCCTCTTCAGCGCGTCGCAAAAGGCTCCGCGAGTTTTTCAGGTTAAAGCAAGACGATATGACAGATTTTGAGTATTCCCACAAGTTCGATGAGCTAGGAATGTTGACTAACGGATAAGTTCTAGGAAGGTTTAAGTCACCAGATTCCGGACAGGTTGTCAGGTGTCCCTCTCCTCGGGATATGGCTAATTTGTTGTATCATGCCACCAGGGTTGAGTGTATCTACAAGTCCATTACAGCGCGTATTGGAGATAAGTGGCCATATGAGGAACATGAAAGTAAGGCTCCATCTATTAGTAAGGACCAAGATCATACGGATTTTTCTCATCTTTTGTGTCCTAAGTGTTCTAAGAATCCCCGGTGAGTGCCGTGTAGATACGCCCGTGTGTTTTCAGTGAGGTCAGCGAGGCCATATAATCAGGGATTGTCCCATGAAGCGTGGTCAGACAACAAGTTCTCCGGTGCTTCCTAAGAACACGACATTTGGACCTTCTAGAGTCTTTGCCTTGGATGCTTTTCCAGGTAACTATGTTTCGAGGACGAAACTTCTTATAAGGAGGGAGAATGTAAAACCCCGTTATTCTTATAAGGGTATTTTCGTCACTTTAAAAAACCCTATTTTGGCCTGAGGATACTCTTTCAGGTCTGTCTAGCTGCTCAGCAGTGGGCAGAGCCCCTAGTACATAGATTATGTATTTATATAAGACAGATTGAGGCCGGGTATGGTCGAGTATTCCAGAGAGCCTTCGGATCGCCTCTCACGGCACGGAGCGAAGCTAGGGGCCAGGCCGTATAGACCTCAGACCAGCAAGTCCGACTTCAGACCGAGCCTGCATTATCAGGTGAGCAAGCTACTCCATGAGAATGACAATACATAGACTAAGCAAATGGCCAAGTGTATTTGGTCCGCCCTTTTCCAGACCGCCAAACGATTAGCTAGCTTAATTAGTGTCACATTGTATTTAATTACGTCTTATTGTCATTAGCTTAACTCTAATGAGTAGCTCACCTATATATAGAGGCTCCATGTAATTCATACACAAGGTCATTATAATAAAACACATGCAAAATCTGCCATGTTTATTACTTTTGCTCTCTTTATTTTTTGACCACCACGAATCCATTGTCATTGCCTTACACCACCAGCAAATGCTCACTATCATAGCTAGATATCCATCACAAACCACCGCTATATACACCGTGATAATTTCGACATTATAAGATGACTCCATTATCGGGAAAATCCAAGCATTTCTGCTCTTTCCAGTGTACGGCACCATCTCAGATTCATCTTTCACGGTGGTGCTGAGAAGGAAAACTACCACCTTCTCCAGTTATTCAGAATTTTCTTGAACAAAAGATCTCAGGATCTGTTCAATCACCATTATAACATCAAGTAAGTGATGTCATCTGCAAGCTTTGTACAAAATCCATGGGTCTGTGCTTGAATCATCGCCAATCCCATCAAGTTTTCATCAAAATCTTGGCCGGAGTTTATTTATTCATCTTTTCCAACAAAAGAATATACTTGGAGCAGTTTTTTAAGCCTTTCTTTGAGCATGTGTCTGTTTTATGGAGAAAAACACACATCCCATAGAGTTTGCGTCTGATTTATCAACACTTTCTATGGATTTTTTGGATTTCCGGCCACCAACTCGCTGGAACGTCATTATCCTCGACAATCTCCAGGCCACCCCAACAAGATCATATCGTGCAAGATTGTTTTTTTGTCAGGGGACAGTTAGTTGTTTGGTTGTAAGAGCACGATTTGTTTTCTAGCGTGATTAGCAATTCAAAACAGTACGATATGGTTGGTAGCAAGGAAAGATCTTTGGTACCCCACACTTTCCTAAGGGGACCACTTACAGCCATATGGTGAGCACGTTGAAGAAACACATGAGAATCCAACGTCCGGATGTGATCGTTCTGTACAAGAGGACCCGTCAAGAGACGCCGACGCCCGTGAGTTCATTACTCGAAAGGCAAGGTCAAGGGATGCCCTCGCAGTGGTCATAGAGCACCATCATGGAAAGGAAGTCCCAGGGCCATCGAGACCACAATGAAGTCGTGGGCGACTTTAGAAAAGATACCAGAGGTTAAGAATACATAAGTGATCGACGCTATGGCATATGCAGACTATACTGAAAAGGAATACCTAGCAAATGCTTGCTTGATCGGAGCAAGCCAGCCTCACAAACCGATCCATGAGCCGCCCACTGTGAGTGTCGGTGCAAACATTGAGAAACCACAGTGAGGTCAGTGAGGTCGAGGAGAAGCCCCGATAAGAGAAACGATAAGAGATCCGGTCTCCTGCCCAAACGTGAGAGATAGGCAGGGTGAACAACATGAGGAGTCTCGTTATCATGGAAACTCCGAGCACTTGGCAAGGCTATTATAGTATAGAGGCTGAAGGGAATGATGAGTGCAGTCTGCTGATACACTCTACTGATAATATGAAGACATAACAGCCTGCTGAAAGTATGAAGACACTGCCTGATGAGTAATCTAGCGTTATATAATATTGAAAGCGGTTATTCAGTTAGAGTTTGTTGTAGCGCTTGTAACTTACTTCTAACTGATTCATGAGGTGTATACAGCTATAAATACACCATGATCTCCAGCATTGTAAAATTAACTTGTAACTTTTAGATCATCAATAATAATTCCGTGTTTTATTTCATGTATGTAATATTACAAAATTAATCATGGTATCAAAGCTTAAATTTGAGAATTTCTGAATGCTTTCCTGCGTTTTTCCTTAATCCTTGAAAGTGTTCTTCCTCTTTTCTATGATTTATGTTTCTAGAGAGTAAACCGTCATCATTTTTTTGAGTTTTCTGATCATTTCTTTATCGTTTTTTCTGTAACCTCACATTCATTATTGATTTGTTATCAATTGTGGAGTTCTTTGTAGCCATGGTAGTAAAGAAACAAGGGTTATGCATGCCCCTCCAATCCATTCTATGTTCATCCTAATGAGAATCCGTCTTTGGTTCTTATTCGGCCATTGATGAATGGTAACAACTATAATCCATGAGAAATCTCTATGGAGATGGTGTTAATCACCAAGAATAAAATTGGCTTCGTAGACGGCACTATCAAAAGGCCATAAGCAGATTCAGCAGATTTTCATGCATGGAGACAATGTTATACAATGGTAATTCATGGATCTTGAATTCTATAGAGAACACCATTGCCCATAGTTTGATGTACTTCAAGATTGCACATGCGGTTTGGAAGAATCTTGCAGCTAGATTTTCTAACGTTGATTCCTTGAGGCTTTCAGATCTTATTGTTGGACTTATTTTAAGTTTTAATGATGAGTGCCAGACTAGCTGTTATAGAGCAAAGAAAAAAAGATGTCTAGATCAAATGTATAGGCTTATTAATTAGAGTTTGATCTTTGTATAGGTTTGATCAAACAAGCACTGTAAATGGTCAGCGACTTTCATCGAAAACTTGTCTAGGTCAGTAGGGTACCCGAGTCGAGTAGACTAGTTTAGAACCCGCTCTGAAGACTAAAGGCTGAGGGCTCAAACTCAGTTATTGAAGGCTAAGGGATCAAACTTAGTATTTAAAGTCAAGGATATGGAATCAGAATTTAGGGAAGTCTGTGATTACCTAAATTGGTTACATATACCTTGTGTACAAGGTCTAAGTTCCATAAGTAAAGTGGTGATTGGAACTTAGTTATTTTTAAAATGGTGTAATCTAACTTAATAGTGAAAAGTTAGATATAAAAGAAATCAGCTGCCGCAGTGTTTTACAAACACAAAACTTTGGATCAACTGACTAATATGTATTTCAACAGACTTACATTCACAGGAACCTGCTGAACATATATTTCGATTTAATCAAAGGTTACATTGGAAGTTTACAAGAAAAAGGACAGATAACAACTCTTGGTTTTGTCAATAAATCAATGGCTAAGATTAAAGGAACGTTGGAAAGAAACAGAGGTTTATCCAATGGATACAAGTCAAAGGGTGGACAGTCTGAAATCTGACAAAAAGTAAACTGACAGTGTCAGTACTATGTACAGGGACAGAAAGCAAGTCAAGATGGGACAAATCTGAAACGGCTATGTTTGAATTTCAAACATAAATCACAAGGAGTCTCACCTATAAATAGAAGACCCCGATACAGAAACAAATGATGATTGTTGAGAGAAAAACAACAGATAATCTTGAGCTTCAGATTCTTATCAAGAAGTCACCCTGCTGACCCTACTGAACTTAAAGCTACTGATCCAGTAAACTTCTTCAAGTGTAATCTGTCATCAAGCTACATCAAGTTTACACACTTGAAGAATCCAAGCTGCTGATCATATCATCCTGATCAAGCTGCTGAAAGCTGAATCACTTACTTGATTCAAACTTTCTTTTATAAGAAACCTGCTGAAGACAGTGAAGCATCTTTGGGTGTCAAAGGCTGTTGTTTGTGGTGGAGCTGGTGAAGAGGCAATCCTACCCTTCAAGGACCAGTGGAAGGCATTGGAGCAGCAATCCTACCTGTTCCAAGTGCTCAGTTTGTGAAGCCATAGTTATTGGTGAACGACAAACAACTTAGGATTTTTGTAACTGCTACCTCAAGGATCTCTAGTGAATTACCTCCAACATCACAGGAGAAGAGTGGACTGACAGGATTACACCACCTAGAACCACTATAAAATCTGCCTACATACTTTCTGCATTTACATTCTGCATTTAATATACTTAGCACATCAACCTACTGAACTAGCAACTAAATCACACACATGCACTACTGAGTATCGAATACTTGGTATCATATTTTAACAACAAGTAATAAGGCTTAACTTGAATATATTCCGCTGCAACAGATTCAGGAAAATCAATAGTCGGCGGGCTTCGAATCGTCGGCGGACTGCGAGTAGTCGGCAGGCTACTGAACTTGCTGAGTTTGTTAACTCCAAAAGTTTTAAGTGTTAAGTTTATTCACCCCCTCTAAACTTAACCAAAGCCTTTACAAGGGACCAACACTTATTGAGGAGATGCATCTCCAGAAGCAAGGTATTGATTCTATCAATCAATATTTCACAAAAATGATGATTCTCTGGGAAGAAATCAAGACCATTATGCCTGTGTCATTTTATTCGTGTGATCCTCAATGTCCAACAATGCAATCAGCACACTAATGAATCATATGGAGGCTTAACATGTTATGAAACTCCTAAAAGGTTTAAGTGATGATTTTGAGCCAAAGGTTTCAAAGGAAATGCTAATGGTGCCTTTCCCAGAAATTCATGATGCCTTCGCAATAGCCATCAAAATTGAAAGACATAAGTTATATGTAGCTAATAGGGCCAAGAATCAAGATTCTATGGTTCTTTTGTCTCAGAAAAATGGATAGGGGCAAAATCAAATAATCAGCAGACCTAACTCTGCATCTGCTGCAAATACCAGACCTAAGAATCCCAAGAAGATTCAATGTAGTTTTTGTGGATTCAATGGTAATACTAAAGAGACTTGTTACAAGAAACATGGGTATCCTCCTGGTTTCAAGTCGAAAAGGGCTAATTTGGTAGAGGAAGAACAATCAGCAGAAGAAGATCAGGCCCATAATAAGTCGGTTGGACTAGGGTTCCCAAATCATACCGCATAACAACTTGATAGGTTGATGGCTCCGCTGAATGTTGATCCTCCTAGACATGCAGGATTTGCTATTGGTCAACCTGCTGAGATTGTCACCTATTACTCACCTGCTACGGGGACATGTGATCTAAATTTAGTAAGATCCATACAATGGATCTAGGACTCTGGTGCTATAGATGAGTTTATAGGATCATTAGATCTATTAAGAAATCCCAAACCTTCATCTATTAATGTTTCTATAACATATATAGGACAAGTCAGGGTTAACCCTCATCTGGTCCAACATGATGTGTTTTGTATTCCTGGTTTTTAGTATAACCTTTTATCTTTACCTTCTTTTATTAATCATACAAAAGGTGCAGCTGTCTTTTCTACTAACAAGTGTGTTTTGCAGGACAAGAACAAGAAAGTGGTTGGTTCACCTGAGTTACAAAGAGGCCTATATGTAGTGGATGAACCAATAAGACTTACTGTTGTCAATGCTATAGAGAATCACACCATATCTGATAGATTGTGTTAGAAATAAAATTTATGTTTTGATGATAATCCATCTATTTATTTAATTATTTGTTTATACCCCTTTGATTGAGTGATGGAACTAGCTGTTATAGTGAAAAGCTAAAAGAATAGAACTGAATGTATAGGATTTATTAGAGTCTATTATTGTATATGTGAAGTCAGACAAGCACTATAATAGTTAGGTTTCAAAAATTGAAAACTAATCACCGACCTAAACCTGAAACTCATCCTAATCAAAACTGAAATCAGAAGTCAATCAATAACTGAAGACCAAAATTTAAGAAGGTAAGTTCGCTGAGGGAATAGACTCAGTTGGCTTATCTATATAAAACCCCAAGGCCGAGGGAACAACTCGGTAATGAAGGCTGAGGGACACAGACTCAGTTATGAAGAATGAAGAACTGAGGGTTCAAACTCAGTTTAAGAAAATTTTAAGCCGAGACTGTAAAGTTAGACTTTAGGTAAGTTTGTGATGGCCTGAACTGACTTTATAGATCTTGTATGAAGACCTAAGATATATAAGGACAATGATATCTTAGAAGATATAATTTTATATTGTGTACTTTGATCAAGTAAATCATGATCAGATGAATACATAGTACTAAGTTTGGAAGAAAGTAAAAACTCAGCTAATGCTCTAAGAACTTAACAACTCAGTTATATCAGCTAAAAATTGACATAACCCAAAAACTCAATTTGAAGTTGAAGTCATCCAGGAATTGAAGAATAATCGGAACGCTGGAAAGGAAGCATTATAATTGGATGAAGGTCTGACATATTAGAAAGGACAACTAACATATCTGACATATAGCCGTTGATAGATACAAGGATTCAAATTCAAAGATTTGAACATTGGACTACACACTATAAATAAAAGACTTAGCAACAAGGATCAAACACCGAATTTTACAAGTTATTGAGCCTAAGTTCTGTTCATCTGTGTATTCAAGAAAATTGCTATCACCCCGTGCCTAAAAAGATACATCATGAAATATTCAAGTGTTCAAGCTATAAAGGCTTAATCAATATATCAACACATTGAAGAACCACATGCAAGAATCACTTACTTGATTCGAATCCCAACTTTGATTTTCAATCAAAGATTGACACTGTGAAGCAATCCGGTCTAGCATTTGCCAAGGACAATTGTTTTTGCAGAGGGTAGACTATGTTTATGGAGGAGCTGGAGAAAAGGCAATACAACCCTTTAAGGACTAGTGCAAGCAGTTGGAGAGCAGCTATTCTACCTGTTCTTAGTTGCTTAGATAGTGAAGAACAAATTTTTAGTGACAAGTTTATTCAACCCCCCTTTCCGAACTTGTGTCTAGCCTTTTCAATGGGACCAAAAATTTGTATCGGAGCAGTGTCTTTTACAAAGACTTGTTCTGATAATATCCTCTAGTTGATCTTCTGTAAAAGCTCAGTTTTCATAGTTCCTAGTTTTTCGAAACTCGGTTTTCTAAACTTGCATCATGGACAAAAATCAGTATGCTAGACAGATGCTTATGTGCAACATGGATCGTATTGATGAGTATAGACGTCGATTGCAAGAATTTCTGGCTGCCACACATGACGAGATGATGGATGTTCTCACTGACGGGCCGATACAGATCACTCATATATAGACTAGTGATGGTGGTGCTCAAGTTAGAGTACCCAAACCAAAGAGTGAATGGAACAAAGATGACAGGAAGAGAAACAATCTCAATAATGTGGCTATGGACATTATTCTCAAAACTTTGGATAGTAACATGTACCTGAAAGTCAAAGACTGCACAACTGCCAAAGAGATGTGGGAAAGTTACAGTTTGTGTGTGAAGGAATTGACTCGATCAAAGAAAACAAGATATATGTGGCTAAATAGAAATTTCAAGACTTTAAGATGAAACCCGGTGAAACCATTGAGCAAATGAAGAGAAGATTTAGTGGAATTTTCGATGAACTAGAACTTCTCAATATTGTCTACACAAAAAATAAAATCAATGTTTGAATTTTCAAGGCCTTACCCTCATGTTGGAAAATGAAGGTCACATCCATGAAAGAATCTAGAAATCTTGGAGAAGAGGATACCTTTAAAATATACCCAGATCTAATGGCATATGAATTTAGTGAAGATTTCACAATAATCTCTCAGCAATCAAAGCACTTGAAGCTCCAAAGACTATAGCTCTTGAAGCAACTGATGATAACATGGAAACATCAGCTACCAATCTTCAACAACTAGATGACATGGAAGAACAAATGGCACTCAGGATGAAAAGAATTAGAAGAATGAAATGTGTCAAGCCATATACACAGAAATATATCAAGATGTACCAAGAAAGAAAGAAGAGACAAAGAAAGAACATGAATATCTTTGTTTCAACTACAAAAAGCCTGGAGATTTTAAGGCAAAATGTCCACAATTGAACAACAAGAGAACAAATCAAAGAAGTACTAGCAGAAGAACACTATTAGCTGGTGATAAGTCGGACTTTGAAGCTGAAAGTGAAAAAGCTCTATCAGATGACATAGATTTAATGGCTCATATAGAAGACACAATTGAAGTATGCGAATCTAAATCTAAGTACACCTCATCACACAACTCTACACAAAATACCTGTTCTTCAACAGCTGGTTCTAATCATGAAATAGAAGAAACTCTCGATGCCTTGATGAATCAGTTGGTAGTAATACAAGCTGGTTATGAATTAATCAAAGATGAGAAAGAATCTTTACTTTTGGAAATTAAAAGATTAAAAGCTGAGTTGAACATTCTGAGAGTACTAAAAACTGACCTTGTGAAGAATCAGTATCAGCCCACTACTTCCGTAGCAGAGGTTGAACCTTTATCATAGTTAAGTTCTGCAATTGGATTCAATTCTGGAAAGCCCCATGGTGATAGGACTAGCCTAGGATTTGATACACATCAAACTTCAAATAAAGGAACTAGTAAAGCTATTGAATCAAATATCAGAACTGGCATCAAGTTCGTAGCTAAACAAACTCCTCAAACTAAGATGCATGTTGAACCAGTTAAGTCAGCCCAGAATGAAACAACTCGTTTCAACATCAGTGTTCTAAGAAGTCAGATGAAACTAATAATAAAGGAAAATCTAATGGTAAGACAGCTGCACATCATAGAAACAATGATGGTAGATCAAATTCCAGATCCACAGAAGCTAACCAAGCCAAGAACCAGAGAAAGTTCAATCAGGATACACCCAAAAATGTAAATCAATCAAGGAATATCAAACTAAGGGGGAAAGGAAGATTATTTCCTTTTGACGATGATTGCAACTTCTCTGAGTTTATTGCTAAAATGAAAGGAATAATCATTCACAACAAATGAATTATTATAAGTCTCAGTCTAGGACTCAACAAAGAACTCAGCCCAGATCTCAGTTGAATCTTCAGTACAGAAGTCAGTTTAGACCTCAGTACAAAGCTGCTTACTCCAAACAACAGAATTATCATTATTACTCAGTTTTCAACAATAGAAGGCACAATGAAAATCAGTTTAGACCAAAAGACCCGAGAGAACATATAAATAAGACACAATCCAGAAATAGATACTATGGAAATTTAGCTTATATATATGACAATAAATGAAACAATTTTCAAAGGAGACCCTATGGAAATATTCCAAATGTTGTACTTAAAACTGACCCTTATGGACTCAAACGGACTTGGGTACCTAAAACTCATTAATTTGTTTTGCAGGATATATGGTATTTGGACAATGGTTGCTCTAGACACATGACAATGAGCAAATACTATCTAGTTGATTTCCAAGCTAATGATGGACCAAAAGTCAATTTTGGCGGGAAAGACAAAACCTGGTTTTACAAGAGGCTATGGAACCTTAATAAAAAATGGTTTAAAGATCAGAAATGTAGCATATGTTGAAGGACTCAACTAGTACTAAACTTACTCAGCACTAGTCAATTTTGTGACATGGGATACAAAGTAACATTTGACAAGGATTTTTGCATTTTTATAAGTGAAACTGCTCACCATGTCGTTCTAGCAGAAAGAAGAAAGGAAAATATGTACATTGTGGACTGGACGCCAGCTATTTCAGAAACATGCCTACTTGTGCATAAAAACCCAAAAATCAGTTGGCTATGGCACAAGAAACCGAGTCATCTTAATTTTGATGATATCAATATGCTAGTCAAGAAGAATCTAGTAACAGGATTACCAGAAGTTACCTACAAAAATGATAGTTTATGTGGCGCATGTCAGCAAGGGAAGCAAGTAAAAACAAGCTTCAAGACCAAGTCTCAACATTCAACAACAAGAGTCTTAGAACAGTTACACATGGACTTGTTTGGACCAGTCACACCTATCAGTGTCAGTGGAAAGAAATATACATTGGTAGTAGTTGACGATTATTCAAGATACACTTGGGTAATTTTCTTAACCAAGAAAAGTGAAACCAAGCAGAAGTAAAGAAACATCAAAATCAGAAAAGTGTTTCAGTTGTGAAAATAAGATCTGATAAAGGAGCTAAAATTCTCAACAATGTACTCATTGAATACTGTGAAGAAAATGGAGTGTTACATCAGCTTGCAGCTACAGCAACACCTCAGCAGAATGGAGTAGCTGAAAGGAGAAACAAGACACTTAAAGAAGCTGGTAGAACTATGATATGTGAATCTAGGTTACTTGAAAGATATTGGGCAGCAGCTGTGAACACAATTTGCTACACGCAAAACAGAGCACCGATGAACAATAGATTGGAGAAAACACCTTACGAGATATTGAATGGAAGAAAACCAAATGTCTCATATTTTCATGCTTTTGGAAGCATATGTTACATATATAACAATGGAAAGGATCATCTCAAGACTTTTCAACCCAAAGCTGATGAAGGAATATTCTTGGGATATTCAAGTGTCAGTAAAGCGTTCAGAGTTCTAAACAAGAGGACACTGAAGCATGAGGAATCAATACATGTGGTTTTTCATGATCCATTTGTTGGTGATACAGTGGAAAACCAACTAGAAAACCAGTTTTTCAACCTCAGTCACAAAAGATTTAAGATCCAATTTTTGTTGATATTGATCAACATATTGGAAGTCTAAGATTAGCTGATTCAACTGATCAAGATCAGTCTCAGTTACCAATAACTGAACCTACAATTGAACAACCAGTACAAGCTGAAGATGAACCAGTTCAAGCTCAGGATAATCAAGCACAAGAGAATCAAGCTGAAATTCCAGAAGAACCGGTTCAAGCACATCAAGCTCTAGAAATGCAACCTTGAATACATCAATGAATGAGAGACCATCCTAAAGAAAAAATAATTGGAGATTTTTAACAAGGAGTTCGAACAAGAAATCAGTTAGATGCAATGACAACATGTTTTCTATCTTAAACTGAACCAAAAGAGATAGAGGAAGCTTTGAAGGATCCAGATTGGATAATGGCTATGAAAGAAGAACTTGATGAATTTGAAAGAAATCAAGTTTAGGAATTGGTGGACAGACCAATCATGCAAAACAAGCTAGATAAAGATGGAAACATTGTTAGAAATAATGCCAGATTGGTAGCCAAAGGATATTCAAATGGAAGGAATAGATTTTGATGAAACTTATGCACCAGTTGAAAGATTAGAGGCAATCAGATTATTTCTTGCTTATGCAGCTTACAAGAAGTTTAAAGTATATCAAATGGACGTTAAAAGCACATTCTTGAATGAAGTACTTGAAGAAGAAGTCTATGTACAACAACCTCCTGGTTTTGAAATCAAAGATCAGGAAGAAAAAGTTTGCAGACTAAGAAAAGCTTTGTATGGACTCAAACAGACACCAAGAGCCTGGTATGAAAATTTATCTCAGTTTTTAGTGGATAATGGTTTTATCAAAAGAACCATAGACAAAACTTCGTTCATAATGAAGATTGGTGAAAGCACTCACCTAGTCCAAATCTATGTGGATGACATTATCTTTGGATCAGAGAATCAACAACTATGTGAGAAAGTTGCAAGTCTAATGAAGAACAAATTTCAGATGAGTATGATGATGAACTGAACTACTTTGTAGGACTACAAGTCAAACAAATAGACATGGGAATTTTCATTCATCAGACTAAGTACACGAGATAACTGATCAAGAAGTTTGGAATGGAGAACAGTGCAGGAATATCAACACTAATTGCAACAAGTCTTAGATTACATGAAGATAAAGATGGCAAAGATATGGATCAGACACTCTACAGAAAAATGATTGGAAGCCTACTCTACCTCACAACAAGTAAACCTGACATATCCTTTGCAGTGGGAGTTTGTACAAGATTTCAAACTAAGCCAAAAGAAATCCATATGATAGTTGTCAAAATAACTTTGAAATATCTCAAACATACACAAGGAGTAGAAATTTGGTATTCAAGAGATGGATAATTCAAACTAATATCTTACTCAGAATCAGATTATGCGGATGCAAAATTGATTGAAAAAGCACATCAGGCACATGCCAGTTACTTGGAAATAGACTTGTGTCATGGTTTAGCAAGAAGCATAAGCTGAAGCTGAATATATTACAGCTGGAAGCTGTTGCGCTCAAGTTTCATGGCTTAGACAACAATTTAAAGATTATGGGATTGAAGAAGGTTTGATACCTATCATGTGCGACAATACAAGTGCAATTGCAATAACAGACAACCCAATCTTGCACTCAAGAACTAAGCATATCGATGTAAGACATCACTTCATAAGAGATCATGTAGAGAAGAAGGATGTCACATTTCTCTATATACCAACGGAAGACCAGTTGGCTGATATTTTCACAAAACCTCTAGATGGAGAAAGATTTCCCAAATTAAGGACTGAATTAGGCATAATCAAAGTTAGTTGAACAAACTAGATTTGTCAAGAGGATTGGTCTTTGTCATGATGGGTGAGCTCATCTGACAGATCAGTTATTGACATCAACGATCTCAAAACTGACAAAAGGAGAATTGATATGATCTGAAACTGATTTTACTTAGTTAAAAGGAGGTGTATCCAAACTGACAGCTAATGTTTTCAAACTGAAAATGAACCGTTATACAAACTTGCTTAAAAATGATTTTTAACCAAGTCAACGAAAGTCAAAAAGGTAAAATGTGTATGTGGACAACAGGAGTTACATCAAATTAATTATTTGTCAAGAGGATTGCTCTTTGTCATGATGGGTGAGCTCATAATTATTAACTACCATGCAAAACTAACTCCTAACCGACCAAAACATCGGGTTGTTGCTAGTAAAGCGTAATGAGTAAGGGGTCGATCCTCAGGGAAAAGGTATGTTCAATCTAATCTCATTAATCCTACCAATTGCTACTCAAGAAAAACAAAATAAACGAAAGAACAAAACATAAAACCATAAAGAACAAGGAAAAATAAATCTAACCTAGGAAGAACAATCTAACCTAAAGAACATGGGATCAAACATTGAACAAACCTATGTGATCTCAATCCTAGTTCAATTCATGATTCTAATTCAAGTTGTGGTTTCACCTTGTCGCGAGACATAAATCCCTAATTCCTTAGCGAACCTATTTCTCTAGCTATGAAATCCTACTCTCGTAGTGAATTCAATTATCTATCTCTCATCTTTCGAATGTTGAGACTGATTTTCCATACAAAACGAAGGTGTAGATTCAAGTTAACTTCCGTATTTTAGAATCTAACAACCTAGAAAATTAACCGATTAACTTGTCATCATTAACGATTAAAAATCTCATCTTTCTACGGTGATCTAGCTTACTCAACTTCCGTATGTTGTAAACGTATCAATAGCAAACAATCTTCCGATGTAATTCACATAATAGCATCAAAGATCATAGAAAGAATACAAAACAAATTAAACATCATGAAAATAAATAAAGGACCGAATAAATTAAAAGATTAAACTCACATAGTTTTGGTACATTGGATGAACTCCACGGATCAACAACGAAATAAACGGAAAAAACTACATCTAATCTAACCCCGGATCACCCGAGCACAAGGCTCGGGTGACCGGCCTGAAGCCGCCAAATTGCCGCCGCCGTGTTGCAAATTGCGGCTGTATCAAATTGTAATAATATGGGATGATGCATGCGCATATATATAGATAATATAAGGCGGCTGAAGTAATTCAAGAAAATTTATAACCCTAACTACCATGCAAAACTAACTCCTAACCGACCAAAACATCTGGTTGTTGCTAGTAAAGCGTAATGAGTAAGGGGTCGATCCTCAGGGAAAAGGTATGTTCAATCTAATCTCATTAATCCTACCAATTGCTACTCAAGAAAAACAAAATAAACGAAAGAACAAAACATAAAACCATAAAGAACAAGGAAAAATAAATCTAACCTAGGAAGAACAATCTAACCTAAAGAACATGGGATCAAACATTGAACAAACCTATGTGATCTCAATCCTAGTTCAATTCATGATTCTAATTCAAGTTGTGGTTTCACCTTGTCGCGAGACATAAATCCCTAATTCCTTAGCGAACCTATTTCTCTAGCTATGAAATCCTACTCTCGTAGTGAATTCAATTATCTATCTCTCATCTTTCGAATGTTGAGACTGATTTTCCATACAAAACGAAGGTGTAGATTCAAGTTAACTTCCGTATTTTAGAATCTAACAACCTAGAAAATTAACCGATTAACTTGTCATCATTAACGATTAAAAATCTCATCTTTCTACGGTGATCTAGCTTACTCAACTTCCGTATGTTGTAAACGTATCAATAGCAAACAATCTTCCGATGTAATTCACATAATAGCATCAAAGATCATAGAAAGAATACAAAACAAATTAAACATCATGAAAATAAATAAAGGACTGAATAAATTAAAAGATTAAACTCACATAGTTTTGGTACATTGGATGAACTCCACGGATCAACAACGAAATAAACGGAAAAAACTACATCTAATCTAACCCCGGATCACCCGAGCACAAGGCTCGGGTGACCGGCCTTGAGCTGCCAAATTGCCGCTGCTGTGTTGCAAATTGCGGCTGTATCAAATTGTAATAATATGGGATGATGCATGCGCATATATATAGATAATATAAGGCGGCTGAAGTAATTCCTATTTATTTAGGGTTTTGATGTATGTCGGCTGATAAACTGCGGCTGTGAAGAATCCCTTTCCAATTAGGATAAAACTTCTAAAATTCATATCTTGAGTTGTAGACCTCCAAAAATTATGATCCGAATGTCATAAAAAAGCTCTCGGAAAACTCTACAACTTTCATTAAGGACTCTTCTTCAGAAAACGCCTTTTTGATTAGCCCGTCGTATTACGAGTCGTTTTCGGGATTTTCCCAAGTTTTCAGCAACAGCATCCAAACTTGTAACGCTCATATCTCGGGCCTCGTAAGTCGGAATGAAATGATTCAAAATCCTGTAAAATCCTCTCTTCAAGCCCTACAAATCTTCTCTTGAGGTCGAGAGTCAAATCAGTGTATATCATATCAAGAACTACATCGGAAGTTCGGCTGCTTGAAAGCTTCATTCCAAGCTTTATCTCCATCTTCCTTCCATTTCACTTCTCTTCCATGCAAAACCTCATCATTTAATCCTCTTGCATGCCAAAATATGTATTAATAACATAGGAAAATATACCAAAGCGTAACACAATCCCAAAATAACATAAAATCACAATTTAAGCACATAAATCGTTACATTTTGCAATTAACCTATTAAAAACACCACTTGCTCAATTAATCGATTATAAGCTCGATTTCTATGAAAAACATCCATATACGGGGGAAATTGATATCAAATATATCGATAAAAACACTATAAATTTACCCTAAACAACACCCCCACACTTATCTTTTTGCTCGTCCCCGAGGAAAACAAAACAAGAACATACTATCAAGAATCCACATAACCTGACACGAGATATAGTCAAAATCATGACAAGCTAGTATTCAGCAAATCGATCTCACTCGGTGATTGTGTGTGCAGAACCTACTAAACTTCCACCGATCCTCTCTTGATATATTACATCAAGCACTAACAGTTATCCGGTCAACTAAACGAAAATTTCATTCTATCTACAGCACTTACCTAACAAAAACTAATTACCAAGAACATAGTAACCAACTCACAACTAAATTCCTTTATTTAGTACCAAGAAAATACCTTTCGGGTCTCTACTGGGTTTAGATCAACTTGACTTAGAATTCCAAAAAAGCGTATATTTTATGTTTCCTATCGTCGCGTCTCAAAAGTATAACACACTCCCCTACATTAGAGGCGATCACCCCGAGATCACTCAATCCCTTATCGTCCAAGGTAAACCACACTCCCCAATTGGGGCAGTATCCAAATGGACTCGAGGTGATAGATATAAACAAAATTCCCGCAAAGAAATTTTATTAATTTATTATTTATAGATATATATATTTTTATATTTTTCAAACTCTTTGGAAACTCTCGGTCAAATATATTTCTAACACATTCAAGACTCTCAAAGTTCTCAAGAACACTAAGGTACTGAGATTCTAACTGTGAGTATAGCACAAGTTCTTAACTTTCATTAATGCTAAATAAGTGTTATCTCGTATCAAGAATTAACTTTCCTTTAACTAACCGGAAACTATTCTATATTTGGCTCTTCATCTAATAGGTTCGTGAAATGAAGTTCAAGTGAGTATCGACTTACTAAACCTATTCCCGTAACATGATATGACTACCGATAACAACTAAAGGTGCCGATTATAAAACTAGCATGCCGTGAAATGTTACTCAGACTAAACAAAAAATTTTGAAAATTGACACTTTTCATAGAAAATTATAACTAATATGAGCAAATGAAAGTAGATACATAAATCATCTATCCCCTCCCCCACACTTAGATTGCAACTTGTCCTCAAGTTGTACAGAAATAAAACAAATAGAGAACTTAGTTGATTGGATGCTGGCAATTCTGGAGGAACCAACAAGAACCAGGATTGCTTGCATAGCTCAGTAGACTGTGGAGCATCATAGGACAACTGAATACATCTTTAAAGTGCACAATAGCTATAGAAAGTATCCTGCAGACTTGATCAGTGCAAAAAGAGTCTACGGGGAAAAGATTAGACTTATACAAATAAAGCACATGGAAAATAAGATATAGAGATATTTCAAATTTAAGCTCATATAAAGATGGAACATATACATGAAAATATCACAAACTCGTAGGCTAGGTGCAACTACATGAAAATGCAATACAATGCCAACTACATGATATGCAATCCTAAAAATAAAATAAAAAAAAATAAATTCTGACAGGCTCAGGCTGAGCGAGTTGACCCCTGACAACTCTACAGTGACTACGGCCTATGCAGAAACTAAAATAAAAATGAGGTAGTATTACGGAAACCGACAGTTAACTACACTCAAGAAAAATAAAAGAAAAATAGAAAAACAATGCAATTAGATGACATGCAACTAAATGATATGCATCTATATGATATGCAAAAATAAAAGAAAATAAAAGAAAGAAAACTAGCCCACTCATTAGCAACATGACATGTATATAATAAACGTCTACCAAATAATGACAGGTTACGATAAACGACAAGGTCTTGTTCATTACTTGCAGTGTAGACGCGCTTTAAGACTCGTCAAAGGTGATAGCATTATGGAAACCAACAGTTAGCTATACTAAACATATATAACTCATATGGAAAAGGACGTAGCATACGGAAAACCGACAGTTACTACCCAAATGAGTTATAAAAATAAAAAGAAAGCACATAAGTCTCAAAGCTCACAAGATTCATCATAACGATATGTAGCATACGGAAACCGACATTAGCTACTAATTAACAAATAGACCAGTTATAGCATACGAGAACCGACAGTGACTATAACATGCTTGGATGAATCAAGTATATAAAAAAAAATCAATTATTTAACATGGATCCGTAGATGGAAAGGTGTAAACATGCAAGTTCAGATCATCTACGTAAAAACAATTAGCCACAGAAGCTCAAATTAAAGTAACCACGTCAAATAAAGCATTAAAAATCAAAATCAAGAAAAATTGAACCTGGACGTGCGTTTAAAATTTCAAACGGGCGTTCCACACTTATGCAGACCGGACGGGCGTTTAGATATATGGACGTCCGTCTGGTTCTTGAAAACAGAACAGAGCTGATACGTTTTGGAACAGACGAGCGTCCAACAAACCAGACGCTCGTTTACCTGCATGTTAGGGACTGGACGGGCGTCCAATAAACCAGACGCTCGTCCATACAACGAATATGCATAGAACAGCAGGAAAATAACAGAAAACCCTAACTATAAACCCTAATTAACTTAAAACACATATTAACACAGATCACAGCTAGGTAACACATAAACATATAAACTTCACGTAAAACAAGTTGAGTAAAAAAACTTTTGCACATTCTTAACCTAACGGTCATCGAAACACGGCAAAATAAAAACTCTCAACTTGGTATACGCTACTTTTATTAAAAACAAAAATAAAACGTAACAAAATCGAGAACTAACAAAACTAGATTCAACATGACACCTATTCCCCGGCAACGGCGCCACTTTTGTTGGGGAGATTTTGCATCAATAAAAACAAAAGAAAATTTATAACCCTAACTACCATGCAAAACTAACTCCTAACCGACCAAAACATCGGGTTGTTGCTAGTAAAGCGTAATGAGTAAGGGGTCGATCCTCAGGGAAAAGGTATGTTCAATCTAATCTCATTAATCCTACCAATTGCTACTCAAGAAAAACAAAATAAACGAAAGAACAAAACATAAAACCATAAAGAACAAGGAAAAATAAATCTAACCTAGGAAGAACAATCTAACCTAAAGAACATGGGATCAAACATTGAACAAACCTATGTGATCTCAATCCTAGTTCAATTCATGATTCTAATTCAAGTTGTGGTTTCACCTTGTCGCGAGACATAAATCCCTAATTCCTTAGCGAACCTATTTCTCTAGCTATGAAATCCTACTCTCGTAGTGAATTCAATTATCTATCTCTCATCTTTCGAATGTTGAGACTGATTTTCCATACAAAACGAAGGTGTAGATTCAAGTTAACTTCCGTATTTTAGAATCTAACAACCTAGAAAATTAACCGATTAACTTGTCATCATTAACGATTAAAAATCTCATCTTTCTACGGTGATCTAGCTTACTCAACTTCCGTATGTTGTAAACGTATCAATAGCAAACAATCTTCCGATGTAATTCACATAATAGCATCAAAGATCATAGAAAGAATACAAAACAAATTAAACATCATGAAAATAAATAAAGGACTGAATAAATTAAAAGATTAAACTCACATAGTTTTGGTACATTGGATGAACTCCACGGATCAACAACGAAATAAACGGAAAAAACTACATCTAATCTAACCCCGGATCACCCGAGCACAAGGCTCGGGTGACCGGCCTTGAAGCTGCCAAATTGCCGCTGCTGTGTTGCAAATTGCGGCTGTATCAAATTGTAATAATATGGGATGATGCATGCGCATATATATAGATAATATAAGGCGGCTGAAGTAATTCCTATTTATTTAGGGTTTTGATGTATGTCGGCCGATAAACTCGCGGCCGTGAAGAATCCCTTTCCAATTAGGATAAAACTTCTAAAATTCATATCTTGAGTTGTAGACCTCCAAAAATTATGATCCGAATGTCATAAAAAAGCTCTCGGAAAACTCTACAACTTTCATTAAGGACTCTTCTTCAGAAAACGCCTTTTTGATTAGCCCGTCGTATTACGAGTCGTTTTCGGGATTTTCCCAAGTTTTCAGCAACAGCATCCAAACTTGTAACGCTCATATCTCGGGCCTCGTAAGTCGGAATGAAATGATTCAAAATCCTGTAAAATCCTCTCTTCAAGCCCTACAAATCTTCTCTTGAGGTCGAGAGTCAAATCAGTGTATATCATATCAAGAACTACATCGGAAGTTCGGCTGCTTGAAAGCTTCATTCCAAGCTTTATCTCCATCTTCCTTCCATTTCACTTCTCTTCCATGCAAAACCTCATCATTTAATCCTCTTGCATGCCAAAATATGTATTAATAACATAGGAAAATATACCAAAGCGTAACACAATCCCAAAATAACATAAAATCACAATTTAAGCACATAAATCGTTACATTTTGCAATTAACCTATTAAAAACACCACTTGCTCAATTAATCGATTATAAGCTCGATTTCTATGAAAAACATCCATATACGGGGGAAATTGATATCAAATATATCGATAAAAACACTATAAATTTACCCTAAACAACGACAGGAGTTACATCAAATTAATTACCGCCATAATCATCAAAAAGGCTATTACGTGTGTACTCGCTACAGGACAAATAGTACATGCATTGGATATACAACCATCAGAAGTGGAAGTTCAAACGCACAATCAAATATTTATTAAGATTGTGGAGATAGTGGAGCAAAACCGTATTAAACTCTACTTAAACTTAGTTTTTCTTCTTAAATGATTACTTCACAAAAATTCCTTCAAGAAAATATTCATATCATTTACTCAAAATGTCAAAAGGCTCTTCATTAAGAATAACCAGATGGATTGATGAAGGCATGTCAAAATCATTGATGGATTTTGAACAAGAAAGCGATGCAAGCGTGTTATCAAGCATCATTTGTGAGAAAATACACAAAATATTAGGCCTAGATGGATTTATCAACATCAAATTGGAGAAAAAATTGGATTATGAAGCCTTAATTCAATTTTGGGAGAATATGAAGATGGACAAGTGTCATCTTTACACAACCGTGTATGGAGAAGAAATCTGCATCAACGCAATAATCCTTAGAAGTTTATTCAACTTTACGACCCTCAAAGAAAAAAAATCAATCTGCTCAGCCTAAAGCTCAATCGAGAAGAATTTCTCCCATGAATTTCTTTAACAGAGAAGCCCATTCATGTTAATTTAAGCTTGAAAGAGATTAATCTAGGGTATGCTATTTTAAGTCAATGGTTAGCAATAAGTATACTTGGAAAGTATCAAGCTTTGGATGTTCTATCAGAAAACATAATTGATTTGATGTACATCATTTGGATTCAAGTAGATTTCAATTGGGCCGGTTTCGTTTTAAATCAGATAGTGAAACAACACATTGAAGAAAAAAAGAGAGTCAAGAAAGCTAAAGCTGAAGGAATTAAAGACAAGGAAAGACTGCATCTGAAGAAGTCATTTGGTCTACAAATACAATGCTACCTGGAAGTAATCAGCCATAGGGAAAAGACCAAAAAGGTTGAAAGATTACCAACCACAGACCAAGTTGCAACAGTTGTAAGTTCAAGATAGAAAGTATCGGAACAAATAGCTGAACAAAAATGAGTCAAGCATAAAATTGACACAGAAGCTAGAAGAGTTGTGGTAAGAAGCTTGTTCCCTGATTCACCAGTTAAGAAAACTGAAACAAGCAAAGAAGCAACAACTCAAGGGGAACCAAAACTGATGGAAGCAGAAACTGATATTTCTGCAAAGTTAACAGAAGGTGAAACTCACAAGAAAAGGAAGATAGCAGAGAAACAAGTTCCTGTTACAGACATGGATACAGAGGCACATAAAGAAGTTTCCATAGAACCTAAAAGACTTATCAAGCTAATGAAATAGAAATTGGATGTTGTGAGAGATCAAGAATTGCTCAAGATAGATATAGAATTAGAATAAGAGTAGTACTTTCTAAAAAAGTTTTGAGTGGGTACTTTGTGAGAGATTTTCCCTATGAAAGAATTTTTGACCAAACAGAAGAAGTCATAGAAGAAGAAAGATGATGATAATGATGATGATCAAGATGATAATTCTAAAAGGAAGAAGACTCAAG
This sequence comes from Gentiana straminea, assembly GCA_036785695.1. Taxonomy (NCBI): domain Eukaryota; kingdom Viridiplantae; phylum Streptophyta; class Magnoliopsida; order Gentianales; family Gentianaceae; genus Gentiana; species Gentiana straminea. Next base: position 1,351,436 of record JAVUPR010000224.1, on the reverse strand, counting down.
GAACAGAAACTTTGCAAGAATAAAAGTTGACTGAAATTGAACCCAAGAAAGACTCTTTTCAACAATTTGAAGAAGTTGAGAAGCGAAGTAAATCAGTTACTGAAGATGGAATGGTAGATGAGTTACAAGCAGTTGATATACAATTTGAGGAGGAGGATAAAAGCAAAGCCATAATCATTTTGGATAATGCAACTCAGACTACTATCAGAGTAGCTGATGATCCTATTGAGTTTATGACAGCTGATGACATGTCCAAATTCCAAAAATCACTTGACATCTTACTTAGTCAATGGTATGGATATAAAGAAATTTCCCCAAAGATGGACAGATATTTGAATACCAGATCCAAAACTGATAAGGTTGTTACTCAACACTTAGAAAGAATTACCCAAACAACATCTAACGCAGCAAAGGAAGTTAGTCAGTTAAAGGTTGATATGTCGGACTTTACAGCCAAAGATAGGGAGATCTATACAAATTTGCAATGTCATATGGATCATAAATATCACTACAAGAAAAATGGTTTTCAATAACGGGAATTTAATGATGGGTCAAAATTACGTCATTAAATGATAGTTATAATGACGGGACCTAAATGATTTTTTTGGTTGATGACCAAATATAATTTCCCATCATTAATGATCATGTTTCCCGTCATTTATCAGCCGAAAAAAAAATCCTCTCATTATTTATACGTTTTTAAACAAAACAACACATTCTTAAAAAGATAAAAAGAAGAAAATCAACCTGCCCCAACATCTATTATTCTACCCACCAATTTCTTATAAAAATCATAATTCATTTATCTCACAATACGTACTCATAACCAAATAACCCTAATCTTCCGTCCTCAAGCCTCCACCCCGATGCTCTTCACTTTCCCACAGCCTCCGATGCTCCTCACTTCCCACGCCGCCGATGTTCTACACTCCCCGCCACCGCCGACGTTCAATACTTCCTACCACCGCCAACATTCTTCACTTCCCCGCCGCTAACGACGTTTTTCCCTTCCCGCCACCGCCGTCGTCTTTGAATCTCCGCCGTGAAGCTCTTCAATAGGTTCCTTTTTAACAAACCTTATTCTTCGATGGTTTGCTTTGCTTAAGAAAATCAATGGCATACTTATCTTCTTTCGACTCTAATTGTCTCTCATTTTTTCTCCGAATGAGATATTTGATTCCCTTACTTGATTATGTTTCCTTTGAAGTTTACGGTGGTCACTTTATATGTGATTCAACTTCCAGGTTATGGCTTTTCGTATGCTACGGATTTCCCCATATGATTCTCATGTAACATGTAACAGTTGTGTAAGAAAGCTAAAATTTTGCTTAATCTAGTTAGGTACAATGTCCTCATAAAGTCATAATATCTTGCTATATGATTCCGAGTGTCCTCTTTTGTGCAAAAGTTTTTTTAGCTAGCTTACAATTGTACACTTGCAAGTATTTAATTGTTTAGGTCTATATGTACGCAGCTTTATGTCATTTACAACTACCTTTGGGGAAAGATATAAAAACATCATGATTCCCCAACGATCTTACATCATATTTTCCGATCTTCATCATTCACTTAATTTCTAGATTTGATTTCGATGATTTTTTTAGCAAGTGATTTTCATCAATTTTGATAAGTTGCCACGGAATTGGTTGGAGTGCAAGGATTGGCTACGCCAATAGAGCTTTGCTTTTTTGATCATTTCTCTAGCAGCTTGAGTTGTTTGGTTGAGAACCAATATAAAATAGCAACTTAAAAGTACGGAGAGAAAGGAAAAGAGGTGTATTAAGAGCACTCCGACCGTGTGGAGCAGAACAAGTGGATATGTGGAAAGTCCAAAGAAAGAATATATTAGTGGATAATGGCTTTAATAATATAAAGGAGGAAAACCTCGTTGAGGGAAAATGGATTGTAAAGACCTCTCGAATGCATGATTCTAGCGACGGCTATGAAGAATTTGTTCAAAGGGTTATGGAACTCTCTTTCCGTAATGAGTACTTGAAGTCCCAATATGAGGCATTTAAGACCTCTAGCATCAATGTACATTCCGGTGAAACTACCTAGCGAAGTAATCAACACACTTGGAGAGTGATGACGTAAAATATCTTTCGAACAGACAGAGTCACTAAAAGGTGGATTTTGGAAGAATAGAAAACACAAGGTGCTTTCAGAGGAAGCCCTTAAGCACCTAAGAGCATTATATTCAATGGCCGATGCCATGACCCAAGAGCTGAATGTTAAACTCGCGAAAGATCAACGTAAGATGGATCAAAAAAGAGAATGTAATGAGAAATACTATGAGTTTGGATACCAAATTTAGTAGGTCGCATAGACTAGAAAAACAACGTATTCAAGAATTTCAAAATGAAATGGATGATATGGTGGCCCAGCTTTTTGCGAGGCCAATGACAAAGCCGAACAAGCATCATTGCAATTGTCATCACTACAAAGATGAGTTTGATCGTACAAGACAAAGAAGCCGGTGAAGCATTAATACCTATGGACTCGGGAAGGCAACAACTACAAAGTACACACAATAAAATACGTGATGAAATTGAAGAAATATGTCATTTGCTTACACGTATAGAGAAAGTCATCGAGTCTTTGAAACATTCACTTCTCGCGGGAATATTACCGGTTGCGAGAGGAAAAACGGCTAGCTTCAATGGCTCGGCTTTCTTCGAAGCATCAAATGCAATTTCAAAGTTTGGAAGCTAATATAGCCGATGCTCGTCGTAAGAAGTAAATCAACCGAAACAATAACATCTTTATGGGCATTAGTTGCCGAGAAAGAATCTAAGATTGCGAGAGATGGATGCAGCTTCAAACAAAGAAGCTACAAGACTTAAAGCTAGCATTGAAACTATCAAAGGAGGCTTAAACACGTGAAAAGCGAGAATGAAAAAGAAATTGGAAAGAGGTTACGAAATTACTCCAAGCAAAGCTTGTAAATCACAACGTGAATCTTCATACATTATTGGAAGAAGAAACACAACAGTCGACTACAACAAATGTTGCAAATGATTCAGTTTCTCGAAATAAGAAGTTACACATTTTTTAGGTTTCTCGAAATAAGAAGTTATCACAAATGATCTTCATCTCTTAAGTTGGAACCAGGATAAACGTCTTATGGCTTTTGTCTCCGGGCCTCATCAAGTAACAAGTTCATGATTACGACGATGTGGGTTAGTAGTTTATTACCTCTTGCGTCACGGTGGTCGGTTCATATGAACTTTTTTATTTTGTCATTTCACCCGTCGAGGTATGTTTTTTTGTAGTGTTGGAGTAGTTTTTTTCAATATATCATAGATTTGCGTTATTGTGTTTTTATTTTGTTTTGTTTTAAATGCTCTGTTAGATGGCAAGATCCCCGCATTCTTATCAATGAAACACAAAAAGATGAGAAATGGCTTGATTGGTGCCCAAATGGTGGGAAAATGTCGTCTCGTCGCATGCAAGTGAGTATCCGTACACGGTTGATGCTCCTACTTCGAGCACCTTCGATGTCAAAAAGCATTATACCAATGTGTATTATTGTGTTTGTGGTATTTTCATGGAGATCATTTAGAGTTTAAGCATTTGTCATTCTTATGAACAAGGGGAGGGATCTCGCATTTGGGTTCGGTGTGACCCCGGAAATCCACCATGTGTTTGTTCGGATCCGCATCAAACACATTCTTAAGAGCTCGCCGGATCCCGATGGATGTTAGTTGATTTTCTTCCGAGTCGTTACAATGAACAAATTAGTTCTTTGTCATGGAGTCCCGATGGAAGATATCCTTTTGATTTCTCTCGTTTAGTGTAATTTAATCTTTGTTTTTCGGTATGAAAGACGTTTCAAATTAGTGATCGTCTATGTATGATCGTGTGCACCCTTCTTACCCGTTCAACATTTTTTATTCATGTATTTCGAGTATATCTTTGGTTAGTATCTTATTTTGAGAAGTCAGGTGAAAACAGAAATGTAGTTGCTATCTTCCTTGTTTACCTTGTGCATGAAATTTACTTCTCTATTTTAAATTTATGTTGTCTTTCTCTAGTAATGGTCAACAGTGCCATGGAATTGATCCATCGGCCCGACAATTAAATATTACATCTCACTGTTCAAAACATTGATTTCCTTGACTTATTTTTACATATTTGGCATCACTTCCTTTTAGAATTCATCATTCACTCGTCCGGGATTTAAGTCAAGGTATGTTACTTATCATTTTTTTTGGCACTCGCTCGTTACTTTGTATTGATTTTTGGGGGAGAGTTTCATACGATTCATTATCTTTCTTTTTTTTTTTTGGGTTGAAATGATTCATTATCTTTGTGATAATGTTATTGGTATATAAAGTTGCTTTCATCGTATCTCGCTTCGTTTTTATTTTATAGACGAAACTGTGGACAAATCTTATGGAGAACATTGTATGAAGTCTATATTATAGGAGGAAAAAGTACCTCTAGCTTGGAATGTGAACTTTTAGCCAACATTTTCAAACTCCGACCCTCATTACTTTTGTATTGCACAAGGACCCTACAGTTCAATATGGATATATTGAGGTCTAGAAAATGAAATATTTGTACTTACCGTTTGTTTACTAATGGAAGTCTATGTATCCATGTGGCTTACAGGTGAAAGGGAACACCTATTCAAAGGGGATTGGGCGGCATATCTCTACTTAAGTGGTCTCCTTCCTGAGATTACTTTTTTGCCTTAAAATTGTATAGTACTTTTTTTTTACTTCATTTTGCTAGTTATATTGTCGTGTGCTCGGTTTAGCCCCGTGATCCCGATCACAATTAGCTTATTATCATGTTTCTAAAAGGATCATATTGCTTCGGTTTAGCCCTTTTATTGAATATCGTGTGATGCTAATATTTTAATTATATGGGCCAATAGTGAGATTTGATTAACCGGTTTCTAGTATCTAATATTATTGTTTAAGCTCGGCTTCATGCTCTATTTTCTTAGCAGGACTACACTACGGATGCAATTAATGTACACAAATTTCACACTTCGTTCTTTGGAACAAAACTTTTGTTAATGGAAGGAATGGAATGGTTTTAAAAAGTGGTTCAATTGACCATATATTTATACAATGATCATGGTGACCCTGGATTGCCATGTCATTACATCTACTTGTGTTACTTTTAGAATGGAATGTTGTGACCTATGGACTAATTATTTTATTTGTCATAAATTAGGCATTCCATCGTGCCCCGACATTTAAGCAAATGATCGGTTGATATTTTGAAGAAGAGACGCGCATTAAGACATATAAAAGATAGGTACTTCCTTATTACATCCCTTTTAGTTCGGCTTGCAACATTGAAAATTAAGTGTGATCCGAAGGTTCCCGTGGATAAATTCAATAATTTAGTGTGGGGCTAATAACCCTATAATGACGGGAATTTTTTTGTCATAAATTCATGATTTAATGATGGCAAATCACCCTAAGGAAGTTCAATCTTCTCAAAATTGTGTTTTAGTGACGGGTAATTAACCTTACATCCGTCGTTAAAAAAATATTAATGACAACAAATTATGATTAATGACGACCATCATTGTTTATTTTTAATTGCTAGTAAAAATTGGATGATGCCAAAAACCTCGATTTTCTAGGGGAAGATGCATAATCTGAAGAAAAAGAAGATATGAATATGACCTGGAAATAGAGAAGCTGAATAACAAGATTGCCAGTCTTAAACAAAGTGAGCTACTTTACCCTGTGAGACAATAACTGACAACAACTCATTTATGAAAAGTTCACTAAACCTATTCAAGGAAGATTAACTTTTACAACATAGTTATAGGACGAGTTCAGAAAAGATTACAACTATATCAAAACAAAGTACAAAGTACAAAGACAAGATTGTATGAAGAAGCTTTGAATTACTTTTGGTCCAACAAGTATCACACTCAGAAAGTGAAAGAATATAGGAAAGCTAGTGGAGTGAATCAGAAACTGCTTACTATCCAAGGACAAGAAGAAGAAAATAAAAGCTGATATTGAAGAATTTGAAAAGTGTTATTTGGAGAACACTCATTTACCAAAGATCTATTGATGGAAAGCTCTATTTAGACATGGATACACACCATATCAGATAGATTATGTTAGAAATAAAATTTATCTTATGATGATAATTCATCTATTTATTTAATTTTTCTTTATACCCCATTGATTGAGTGCTAGAACTAGATGTTATAGTGAAAAGCTAAAAGATGTCTAGAACTCAATTTAGAGGATTTATTAGAGTCTGATTATTGTATAGGTTAAATCAGACAAGCATTGCAATAGTTAGGTTTCAAAAACTGGTTACTGATCACCGACTTAAAAACTGAAACTGATCCTAATCAAAACTGATATTATAAGTCATTCAATAACTGAAGACTAAAATTGAAAAAGGTAAATTCGTTGAGGGAACATACTCACTTGGCTTATCTATATATGTGACGGCCCGGCTCCCTACCACTAAGGGTCGTTGTGGGAGCGGCCTGCGAAAATCACGCCGCGACTTCAGACATAAACTAAAATCCATAATTGATTTATAATATTTTATTTATCGATTTCCTTAAAAACTACAACAAATTACTACTACGAAATCGTATTCAACCGTTCAATCTAACATAACACACGCAACACGATATAATCCTTAGTTGATGACATCATTCCTATCTCCTTCCTCTCCCCCGACCAAACACCTAGAAGCCACTCTCGGTAGGCAGCCATACCTGACAATATGAAAAGGTTTTCGCAAGAGGTGAGTTTTTAAACTCAGTGAGGTTCGGTGTGTGTGCATAACATGTTGTTTCACAAATATTTATAGTTGAACATACACAGAGCATATATTCACTGATGCAAATGACATTAACATATATATCAGTCAAGGATGCATAGTAGCAGTAATAGTATCACATAAATAGTAACACCAGTAGCACATAAGTGACATAATGATTACACATAACAGAAAGTACTAGAATAACAGTTCAAAGCACGTATTATATGATATAAACATATAGAGAACCTCACAGTGTATCAGGCGAGCTTTACGATGTCTTTTCTACGGTACCTCCGGTGTATAAAAATTACCCCAGAATAACAACATTAATTTATAAAAATGTATAGAAATACAAAGTATATATATATTTTTCACATGTGCATGGCTGCATGGCATTTATAGCGATTCCGAAACGGTAAGTGAAATGCATTTGCCACTAACCTAAATATTAGATTGCCAGCATACTAAGTTAAGTTAACGTGGCAACATCTTACCCAATCTTATCTCCTTACTTACATGTCATATATATCTGTATATACACGTATATGCATATATAATAACCAATATATATATATATATATATATATATATATATATATATATATATATATATATATATATATTGTCGGTGAAGACGCTCTTTGCAGCGAATGACTGCTCTTTTCAATGACGAGAGGTATTCACGGAAATAAAAAAGATTGAATAGTTCTAAACTGATTCGCTAGAAGCAAGCTTTCAAAGCTCACCTTCCCTGAACCAACCGCCGGCAAGCACAAAGACGCAAGCTAGCTTTCTTACTCTCCTAGTAGTGTACGTTGGCGGCAAGGAAGGAGGCACTAACGTGGAGCATTTTGGTTTATTCCAATTGTTTCAGATATATCCGTAACAATAATAAATAATACATATTAATCCATACTTATAAGCAGGGCCGGCCCTCATGTGAGGCCGGAGAGACAGTCGTCTTAAGCCCAACGATGCCGGGAGGGCCCAACGGTACTTGTTTCGCTAAAAGAAAAAAAAATTCCGTATAGATTAAATCCGATCCAACCTAATATAATATGTTAATCTATTTTTGACAAAGGCTCAAATTTGTTTTTACTCCAATCGATAAAGGTCCCAATAAAAAAATTTACTTTGCCCAAAAAAAATTAGATATACAAACAAGTTTTATTAATTTTTTATTTGGAAAAATACAGAAATTAAAAAGACTACTTTGTAGGCATGTTTTGAAGCTATCAATAAATTGAATTTTGTATTTACGGATGTTAAAAATGCGATAAATATGCTTTTAAAAAAAACAAATTCCACTAAAATACCCAATTCGTAGACTTGGTTTTAAGTCCAAAAAAATACCAGGGCGGCCGGCCCTCGCTTATATATATATATATATATATATATATATATATATATATATATATATATATATATATATATATATATATTATATTAACAATAAATGGAACCACTATCAAGAAAATATTAACCTATAACAATGTATGAAAAATTGGGGCGTCACACACTACAACAAATAATAGATATAGAGACACACTTATTAATACATTTTTCAAAAAATGTGTCTAAAAATAGTCCATAGATACATTAGTAAAGAAAAGGTCCCGACAGCATGAAGGTAAAATTAAGTTAGGTTTTTTATCCTTCCTGATAAGACGTTTGGAAGTGTCGAAGCCTTTGGTAAAAAAAAATGTACCAAACGTACAATAAAATAAAGTAAATATGAATGGGAAATCTGATATTCTTTTAATCGTTCACATCACACAGACTAAACTCACATGAAAAGTCACTTTGTCCTAATGTTATGAACTATATGAGATTGATGATCTGTTTGCTTACTTACTTACTACCTGTCTTATGAATCTGTGATGTTTCCTTGTGTGCTCTTGATTAAGATCTGGAAGTCCTAGTGTTTTTGTTGGTGGGTTCGTACTAGGAGAAATCATTGTTGGTGCTTTAGGTTCATTTTATGCACCACAGGTATAAAATATGCAATTGGTTCATTTGGTTTTCGACCACGGGATGTGACTATCTGTTTCTTGAATCTTGATTGATGGGATTGTTTTAAAGATTTACTATGCTGTTATAGGGAAAATCTTTAAATCCAAAGATATGTTTAATGACGTGGAACTATTTTTCTGTAACCTCTAATTTAGCACTTAGCATTTTTGGATATTCTAGGGGTGGTTCGTTGTACAGGCACATTCTGAAGTGATGACACTCTGATAAGCTGACTACATTTTTAAGCCGTGTCGAAGGATTCCTGTAGCTGCATTAATTGGATGTTGCTTTTGGTTTTTGCCTCGTTGTTGATTTTACTATATCCTTTTAATATCATTTTCTACCTGCAGATAAGCACGGCGCTAGCAGGAACTGATCGAAAAGAGTTAATGAGAATGCTCCCAAAGTTTATATACGATGAGGAGAAAGCTTTAGAAGTGAGATTCCTGAACTTCTGGAGCAACTCATTTAGAGGTAGGAGCAACTAATTCTAAAGATCATGGAAAGCCTCCAAATGCTACGAAGCAACTGAAACAAACAGTGAGTGATATAAAACATGGAATTCATTCACAACTCCAACAAACCTGTCAGACTGGTTTTAGAGTACGTAAAATCGCAAAGAAAGTTAAGAAGCTTCACATCAGTGGCCTAAACAATGCTATAAACTCTGCAATTGTTGTTGTTGTCCTTATAGCAACTGTAGCTTTTGCTGGCATCTTTACTGTACCTGGCCAGTATTCCCAGGTGAAACAAGACGGTTTTACACACGGACAAGCAAACATTGCAAACAATGCATCGTTCGTGATCTTTTTTCTGTTTGATAGCATGGCATTGTTCATATCTCTTGCTGCTGTTGTTGTCCAGACATCTATCGTTGTGATTGACGAGAAAGCTAAGAAGCAGCTAATGTTCGTCATAAACAAGCTTATGTGGTTGGCTGCTTGTTCATTTCAGTTGCCTTCATTTCCCACTCTTATGTCGTGGTTGGTTATCACAAAAGATGGCTTGCTATCTTTGCTACTGTAACTGGTGGGGTGATAATGCTAGCTATAATCGGTTCGATGTTCTACTGTGTTGTTCGTCATAGGTTGGAAGAATCAAAGATGAGAAACATTAGGAAAGCAGAGAGCCGTGAACTATCCCGGTCCTTACCAATGTCAATGAGATTGGATACTGAACTTTATAGAGAGTGGTATAAGAGGATGTATGCTGTTTAGGGACATACAAAGCTCTGTTGAAGATGGATACACACAGTGCACCCACACAAAGAAAGCTAGCTATAGCATGATTCTTTTTGTGTTAATCATGTCGTGTTCATGATTCTTTCTTCTTCTTTCTGGTCTGTATCTTCAACTCAATTGCTCCTGACATATGTAAGTGCAATTTGCTATGAAGGCCCAGAAATCGACAGAGCAATGGTAGAATATGATGCTAAAGCTCTTTATAAAGCTGGAGAGAAGAAAATGGGAACTGATGAGAACACTTTCATCCGAATATTCAGTGAAAGAAGCAGGGCACATTTGGCTGATGTTGGTTCTGCATATCATAGCATGTATGGAAAATCTCTGAAAAAGGTTCCTTTCTAAACTCTATGTCCTACTCTTATTATTAATTTATATAAAGAAACAAGTAAATAAGAATGCATGATTTTCAATATCTTCTAGGTTGTGAAAAGTGAGACATATGGGCTCTTTGAGTTTGGCCAACTGACAATCTTGTGTTGTTCCCAGAATCCTGGAATGTACTTCGCTAAGGTGATATTCTATATCCGATTATCCGTTCTTCTTGTTGCAGCATTCACTCAAAAGTTCATCTGTGATTTCAAAGTTAAATCTAATGTGTTCTTTACATGTTTAATAGTGTATGTTATTTCTTATCAGCCACAAAATGTCGTCTTTCGTATAAAATCCCAATGTCATTTCAAATTTTTCACCATTTTCACCATTTTCACACAGTCACACACACCACCCCGACTAGAAGAACCAGTTGCACGACATTGTCCTTCTGGAGCTCCTCAGCCATTTTTCACGATCAAAATCTCACAATCTAGTACTGTGCTTACACTTGGAAAAACAGTTATACATACACATATATATTCATCGTTTGTAAATCCGTAATTCTTATTCTTTTAGAGGAGAGTGGTTACTTCCATCTGGCAAACGGTTGAACTGAGGCGGCACAAACCTAGTCCAGTTGATGAAGCAAGAGCTGGTAAATATGATTCACATCAAAAAAAAAAAAACCACACATGCTTTCTGATTTCTTCATTCCTTTCTTAATGCTATAATGTCCCACCTCGCATTATGTCTTAACAATAATCACTTGGCAAATTAAGGTTCGCATGTCGTTGAGCAGTCACTTTGGAAAGCTGTACCTCATTATCTATGTCGTCTCAGCGCATTGAAGAAGGTGCCTGACATCGTTAGTTTCCTCACATATGCAACCACCATCTTTAGCTGTTCTCTGCTTTACTTAACTGCTTAAGCCATTTCTTTTCTTGGCATTCTTTCCCCTAACGGTCTTGTTTCGTGTTGCAGGATAAAGTTGTGTCATGGTATAGTAATCCTGGAACAGGGGCTTTAGAAAATCAGACATCAGGTGGTGGCGGTGTTGGGATGTACATACAAGTGACTAAGAATCAAGACGAGTCTGTTAGTACCGTCGAAAATGATTGGCATGCACATGGATGTTACTGCAAATCCTTCTAATTGGGTATGTTTCTGTTTTTTTATATTGAAAATAGACTGGGAAGATTCTTCTGCGAAGCTTCTATTTTGAATGTATTTTGGGAATGAAATGGCTGGGAAATGTTTTGTCAAGTAGTGGTATAGTTAGAGTTTTTGAGTTCAATATTTTTAAGATATTCAGCTATGTTTGCTTGATTCATTTGGATATTTCGAAAATGGGAGGCTTTAAATTCTTGTAGATAATGATAGAAAAGTGAAAATTTAACCTGTTTGTGGAGTTCCAATTTGTGTTATATTTGTTGCCTTATGTTAGAGTAAATCAAGCAAATTTGAAGTCTTGCATTATGTAAAATGATATGAATTTTCACATCTGTGGTTGAGATTGTTTTGCTGAGTATGTGATATTTTTGTATTTGATTTCTTTGTGAGTGATTAAACCATTGGGACTGTCTTTTGATTTCAGGGGCTTGTTGGGGTGATTTTATGTGTGGCATCATGAGGCTGTAGGGTCACTTCGCAATGTGGGATGAAGAGGCTACTGAGGCGCTTTGAAATCCAACAAAACCCAAGACTTGTTGAGGCGCTTTGAAATCCAACAAAACCCAAGACTTGTTGAGGCGCTTTGAAATGTGACAACCCAAAACCTGTTGAGGCGCTTTTGAATGTATCCAATGTAACCTGATAAGGCGCTTTTGAATGTATCCAATGTAACCTGATAAGGCGGTTTTGGATGTCTCAACTGTGAACATAATAAGGTGTGTTCAAAATGTATTTACTGTAACATGCGGAGTCGCTTTCTAATGCATCCACTGGGCATTTGTCAGGTCTCTTTCTAATGCATCCACTCGGCATCTGTTAAGGCGCTTTTAAAAGTATGCAATGTGCACACACTAGATTGTTTTAAAGCGTCTTGTTTGGAAATTTTGGCTATAGAGACATCGATACAGGACACTTAAAAACGCCACAACTAGAAGCAAACGCCTCCATATCTCGCTTTTTGAGGCGTTTTTTTGTCGTCGCCATATCTTATTTTTGTTGTAGTGACAATTCTCCCCTACTTAAAACAAGTTCGTCCGCAAACTTACTCTTCCTATAACTCTTATTATAAGACATTGATATATACTTGTCACATCATATGTTCTTGACCACGATAGTAGTTAAAGGATTTAAGCGGAGCTTGTACGGATTCAATAGGATGCTCAAACCATGTAGCACCTAGACCAAGCATGAATCCCACAACGTAGCACTTTGTTGTGCATACCTCTTTGCTCATAAGATCTACCAAAGACTCTAGAGGTGGCTCCCATCGCGTAGCACTTAGCTCTAAAGGATTTTAGAGGCGACTCACACGATGTAGCACTTAGCTCCAAGCAGACTAACTCCTATTGTGACGTCAGATATATGGGTCAACAAGATATGTATTGTCGATAAGACATGTCAAGATCCAAACCGAACTTCAATATAATCAGATAGATACAGACATGTTAGTACATAAGACAGACATCACGCTTCCACTGCGCACTCTAATTACCAAAGAGTCACGAAATCACTTAAGTCAAACCTTATCCATAGAATGTCCAAACTTAAGGCATCTTATCTTATGGCTGCTAACCTAAGGCTTCCAACACCTATATCCAGAACCACCTTATAACGTCTCGACCTGGTGCTCTGCTACCACTTGTGACGGCCCGGCTCCCTACCACTAAGTGTCGTTGTGGGAGCGGCCTGTGAAGCTCACGCCACGACTTCAGACATAAACTAAAATCCATAATAAGGATATCAATAAATGATTTATAACATTTTATTTATCGATTTCATTAAAAACTACAACAAATTACTACTACGAAATCGTATTCAACCATTCTATCAAACTTAACACGTGCAACACGATCTAATCCTTTGTTCATCACATCATTCCTATCTCCTTCCTCTCCCCCGACCAAACACCTGGAAGCCACTCTTGATAGGCAGCCATACCTGACAATCTGAAAAGGTTTTCGCAAGAGGTGAGTTTTTAAACTCAGTGAGGTTCGGTGTGTGCATAACATGTAGTTTCACAAATATTTATAGTTGAACATACAAAGAGCATATTGTCACTGATGCAAATTACATTAACATAGATATCAGTCAAGAAGGCACAGTAGCAGTAATAGTATCACATAAATAGTAACACCAGTAGCACATAAGTGTCATAAAAACAAATTACACATAACAGAAATTACTAGAATGATAGTTTAAAGCACGTATTAAAGGATATAAACAAATAGAGAACCTCACAGTGTATCAGTCGAGCTTTACAATGTTTTTTCTACAACATCTCGGGTGTATAAAAATTACCCCAGAATAACAACATTAATCTATAAAAATGTGTAGAAATACAAAGTATATATTTTTCGCATATGCATGGCTGCATGGCATTTATAGCCGATTCCAAAACGGTGAGTGAAATGCATTTGCCACTTACCAAAATATTATATTTCCAGCATAATAACTTAAGTTAACGTGGCAACATCTTACCCAAGCTTATCTCCTTATTTACATGTCAATATATATATCTGCATATACACGTATATGCATATATAATTAACCAACATATATAATTACGCATACATACGCATATATATATATATATATATATATATATATATATATATATATATATATATATATATATATATATATATATATATTTATAAGTATGGATTAATATTTATTATTTATTATTATTGAGAGAGTAGAATTAAGAAATTATGGTTTGTTTTTATTCACACTTTGAAAGAATGATATTACAAGTGTATATATAGTACAAGGACTATGATACTATAATTAGTACAGAATATATGGTCATTAATACAGGATATTCACAATAACTACCTAATATTCACATAATATTCACTAATACCACCCCTCAAGTTGGACGAGGGACGAGACCTAACTTGTCACGTTGTTGTTGGAAAGCTGGGCGGTGAAGGGGCTTGGTTAGACAATCAGCCAGTTGATCAGATGCGTTGACATGAGCAATGCGCAGAGAACCACGTTGAACCTGATCACGAATGAAGTGATAATCAATTGCCACATGTTTCATACGGGAATGGAAAACATGATTGGAACAAAACTGTGTAGTGCCAAGATTGTCACAATAAATCACCGGTTGAGCCGACAGAGTAAGACCAAGATCTTTCAAAAGGAAGGTAAGCCAACTGATTTCAGCTGTAGCAGCAGCAACGGCTCGATATTCCACTTCAGTAGATGAACGAGCAATGGTGGTTTGCTTTTTCGAGCTCCAGGATATAGCATTTCGGCCAAGGTAAATCACATGGGCACTCGTAGACGCATAATTGTCTTTGTCACCACCCCAATCAGCATCAGTAAACGCATGAAGAGTAAGGGGGGAATGTCGATATAATTGAATACCATAGTTAGTCGTACCGAATATAACGAAGCGTACGCTTGACATAACCCCAATGAATATCGGTGGGAGAATGCATAAATTGTGACAGCTTTGTTGACGGCGAAGGCAATGTCGTGGCGAGTGAATGTAAGGTATTGAAGACTGCCAACCACCATACGATAAGTAGAAGGATCATCCAGGGGTGTACCGGCAGTGGACTTTAAATCAGAAATATCCACTGGTAAAGGCGTGGCTACAGAATTCGCATGCTGCAGATTAAGCTTGGTAAGTAATTCAGTCATGTAGCGCTGTTGAGAGAGAATAATGCCAGTGGAATTGCGAATAATTTCAATGCCAAGAAAGTATGCAAGGTGGCCAAGATCCTTGAGGGCGAATTTGGCTCCCAGAGTTTTAATAAACTTTTCCAACGCAACCGAGTCATTTCCTGTAATAATCAGATCATCGACATAGAAAAGAACATAAAGCAACACATTCCCAGAATTAAAAATAAACAAAGACGTATCAGCATGAGAATTTCTGAAGTGGGACGCCAATAGGAAGCGTTTAAGCTCCTCATACCAGGCCCTAGGGGCCTGTT
The DNA here is from genome assembly GCA_036785695.1 of Gentiana straminea. Lineage (NCBI taxonomy): Eukaryota > Viridiplantae > Streptophyta > Magnoliopsida > Gentianales > Gentianaceae > Gentiana > Gentiana straminea. The sequence continues at coordinate 1,335,985 of JAVUPR010000224.1, read as the reverse complement.
TTAAACCATAAAGCGCCTTGCGAAGCCTGCAAATATGATTAGGACGTGTAGAATCAACAAAACCTGCCAGCTGGGCCAAGTAAACAGCTTCCTGTAGGTGACCCTGCAAGAATGCATTATTAATATCCAGCTATCTGAGAGACCACCCCTGCGTTAAAGCCAGTGTAAGAACAACTCGAATAGTGGGGGGCTTAACAACATGACTGAATGTCTCGTAATAATCGATGCCAGGGCATTGTGTAAAGCCCTTAGCCACGAGACGAGCCTTATGGCGATCAATAGAACCATCAGGATGTCGTTTTAACCGAAAAATCCACTTTGAGCCAATGATATTAAGAGAGGGGTCATAGGGCACAAGATCCCACGTGTGATTATGCACCAAAGCATCATATTCCTCCTGCATCGCGTTTCTCCATTGGGGAATTTTGAGAGCTTGCGTGATGGAGGTGGGTTCGGTTTCATGGGCCGGGGAGGGAGGGATATGAGTATGAAGGTTGAGTTTTTGAATTGGGCGATATATATTATTCTGAGAGCGAGTACGCATAGAATGAGTTGGGGGTGGTGGCGGGGGAGGGGGTGAGGGACTGGAGGAGGAAGAGTTTGGGCTGGGGGGGTCTGTGGCCAAAGGAGGGTGAGGAGGAGCAGAGGGTGTGGGAGGTGGTGTAGGAAGCCAGTCAGATATGTATAGAGTAGGAGAAGCAGTGGGAGTAGGATGGGACACGTAGGGAAACATTGTTTCAACGAATTTAACATGGCGGGAGACATAGAGGCGTGAGGTACTTGGGTCGTAGCAGAAATAGGCGTTTTGAGTGAGGTAATAACCAAGGAATATACAAGGTTTGGATCGACGTTCAAGTTTATGAGAAGTGTATGGACGAAGCCATGGATAGCACAGGCAGCCAAAGACACGAAGCTTGTGATAGTTTGGGGGTTTTTGGAATATCAGTTCATATGGCGATTTCAGATTAAGAACAGGTGTAACCATACGATTAATGAGGTAGACAGCGGTAGCAAAGGCATATGGCCAGAATGTGGTAGGGAGAGAAGCATGAGAGAGGAGGGCGAGACCAGTTTCAACAATATGCATATGCCGACGCTCAGAGAGGCCATTATGTTCGGGAGTATGCGGGGGAGTAGTAAAAAGGGAGATGCCGTTAGTGGAGAGGTAATCACGAAGTCCAATAAATTCTCCACCATTATCCGAATACGGTACTTTAATCGACCGATTAAAAAAAAATTCCACAATAGCACGAAAGCGAATAAACGTGGGGGCAACATCGGATTTACGAGTGAGAGGGTAAAACCAAATATAGCGTGTAAAATGATCAACCAGAATTAAGTAATACTTAAAACAATCAGAGGATAAAACAGGAGATGTCCACAAATCCGTAAACAAATATTCAAGGGGCCGGGAAGAGGATAAAGTAGATAAATGAAAGGGGAGTTTATGACTCTTATTTTCCAAACAAGCAGAACAGTGTGACAAAGATGAGACAGTAGTCTCTAAATTAAGCATTGTTGGTCCCTTGAAAAGGCTTTGGTTAAGTTTAGAGGGGGGGGGGGGTGAATAAACTTAACACTTAAAACTTTGGAGTTAACAAATTCTGCAACTTCAGCAGTCCGCTGATACTTCAGGAGTCTGCTGAGACTTCAGTAGCCTGCTGATAAACAGTAGTCTACTGAGTTGAGTTTGCTGAATTTGTGCAGCGGAATAATATCAAAATTAAGCCTTAAAACTTTTTGTTAAAAGTGATACTAAGTATTAGATACTCAGTAGTGCAAGTGTGTGATTTCAGTTGCTAGATTCAGTAGGCTGATGTATAAGATAAACTAAGTGTAGAAAGTAAATGCAGAAAGTAAATAGCCAGATTTTATAGTGGTTCCAGGTGATGTAATCCTGTCAGTCCACTCTTCTTCTGTGATGTTCGAGGAAATTCACTAGAGATCTTTGATGCAGCTTTTACAAAAATTCCTAAGTTGTTTGTCCTTCACCAATAACTATGGCTTCACAAACTGAAAACTGGGAACATGTAGGATTGCTGCTCCTGAGTCTTCCACTGGTCCTTGAAGGGTAGAATTGCCTCTTCACCAGCTCCACCACAAACAACAGTCTTTCACACCCAACAGATGCTTCACTGTCTTCAGCAGGTTCTTTATAAAATAAAGAATGAATCAAATAAATGATTCAATTGCAGCAGCTTGATTAGGATGATGTAATCAGCAGCTTGCAGTCTCCAAGTGTGTAATCTTGATGCAGCTTGAATACAGAATACACTTGAAGAAATTTACTAGATCAGCAACCTTATGCTCGGCAAGTTCAGCAGGGTGTTTTTCAGCTTAGTAATATCACTTAAAGTTTATCCAAAATTCATCATCTTTTTCTGAGTTGAAAGTCTTCTATTTATAGGCAGGAATGCATGTGATTTGTATTTGAATTTCAAATGTAACCGTTCCTTGTTTTTGTCCCATCTGAATTGCATTCTGTCACTATTCATAGGACTGACACTGTCAGAATTCCTTTTTGACAATGCAGTCTGTCCACCCCTTTGACTTGTATCCAATGGATAAAAATATGAATCATCCCAACGTCTTTTTAATCTCAACCTTTGATTTTCTTGATAAGTCAGAGGTAGTTGGCTGTCCTTATCCATGTGATTTTCCAAAATAATCTTGAAATAATCAAGGTATATATCAGTAGGTTCATTAGTCTACTGAAGTACCAATCAGTCTGCTGATCATCATATTACTGTATATAAAATACAATGCAGCTGATTACTTTTATCTAACTTTTATTTGTGAAGTTAGATTACATCATTTTAATGATAACTAAGTTCCAAACATCATCCAACTTATGGAACTTAGACCTTCTACACAAGGTATATGTAATCAGTTTAGGTCATCACAGACTTGCCTAAATTCTGATTCCATATCCTTGACTTTAAATACTAAGTTTGATCCCTTAGCCTTCTACAACTGAGTTTGAACCCTCAGCCTTCAGTCTTCAGCAGGTCCAAGACTAGTCTACTGACCTATCTACCCTACTGACCTAGACCAGTCTACTGATATCAATCAGCAGGCCTTTACAGTGCTTGTTTGATCAAACCTATTTATGAATCAAACTCTAATAAACCTATACATTTGATCTAGACATCTTTTTGCCTTTGCACTATAACAGCTAGTATGGCACTCATCATCAAAACTAAGAAATAAGTCCAACAATTTCCCCCTTTTTGGTGATGATGCCACTACCCTCACCTAATCAGCAAAGCAAAAAGATAAAACACAAGAATAGAACAAGTATTCATCTTTCATTAAAATCATTTGATCAAGGCTATTACAAACTAGATACAGCAAAGATAAAGAATGATAAGTAAGCTGATCTATAGTCTCTTCTCTCTTTCTTGTCTAGCCTTCTCAGCTTGTTCTTGATAGGCTCTAATTTGTTCTATCATGTCCCTCATCCATTCATTTTCAATCAGTGTAAAATAAATGTAGGGATTGACTTGCTTCCACCAGCTCCATGCTTCAGTGCGGATAAGATTGATGTCATTCACTCGAATCCAAACTTCATGTACGCTTCCTTGAATTCATCAAGTGAGTCCTTTGCTTTTGTGATAGGTGAGGTCCTATCACCTCTGCCACTTCTTCCACCTCTACCACCTCTGTTGCTCGCCCTTAAGGCTCTGACTCTTGCTTCCCAAAATTTCAATCCCAAGAAAGAATTTAGGCCTTCATGAAAACCCATGTCATGATAAGGTCTTCTTCTGTTATAGTATTCTTTCTTGTATTGTCTCAGAAGATCATCAGTAAGTTGCACACTGCCAGGTGCAGGTTGCCTGAAAGCATTGGTTTCATCAGTCTATCTCTTCTGTGCAAAGAGTCTTGCAGCCTCCTTTGCTGCAGCTGATTGGCCCTCTTCCCCCTTAGTGACATCATCAACAAAACGGGAGATAAGGCCATGAATACTCTCCTGTGAGATAACCACTCTATGCAAACTTGGCCTTCCATAGCTCCAGCTTCTTGCATCAAGTGAAGTTATCCTTGATTACAAGATCTCCTCCAGTCTGTTGATCCTTTCAGTCAGTTTGGGATGAGGCATAGCAGGTTGTTGTGCAGCGGCAGGCTTAGTAGGTTCTTGTGGTGCAGCAAGGTTGTCAAGTTTCTGATGGATAGAAATAAGTTGATCTTTCAGAAATTTATCTTTTGCAGTATTTCCAACCTTGATGCCCCTCACATCTAGTGTCAGATCATTCACGCATTTTGAGTAGATGTGAAGTTTGAAGCAACCGTGGCGCTTGATTGTCCGTTTTCATTTACCATCTTCATCGCTTCTTCAAATCTTTCTTCCCGTATGTCCAAGCTTGTGTCCTTAATCGTTGCATATCATGCCTTACGTCCTTAACTCATTTAACACTTCAATCGGCACTTCACTCGGTCATCCTTCCACCAAAGGGCTTCATCGCGAGTGCTCCTCAACATTGTACCGTGGCCTCTCGATTGCTTATCACCATTGCCCAACTCCTATCCAAATCCAAAGAGGGTTAGGTCCTTCATATTCCTCCAGGATAGGATCAATGGCAGTTCCTCAAAAACAGTACAAATGCCCGAGGGGGATTAACATCAATATCTTCTTCTTCAGTATCCGAAACTCCTCATCACCGAAGTCAAAGTCCAAGCAACTCGCTCATCCTCATTAACAAGCCTCCGCCGACCATCTTTCCCTTCGGGGTCTTGCCTCCAAGTAGGCTCCACTACAAAGAGCCTCATCAACAACAAGGGTTTCCTCCAAACCCAAATCGTTTCCAACCTTTGTCCAGTGTGCGTTTGAAACTCAACAGCCTGTACCTCCTGTTCCAACCATTGTCCAGGTGCTGTTTGTACCCCAGCAACCTGTACCTCCTCTTCAATTCCTTGTGGATTGAAAACAGCCTCATTATCCACTTGGAATCCTTCTGCATGACCAATCTTGTGCAGGATGATGGCAGATTTAGTAAGAGTGCCCTCAAAGTCAAATCCATCCTGATATTCAATGGATTCCTCTGAACTGACACTAGGTTCAATGAAATCAATAACCTTCTCTCCATCCAAATCCTCACTCGTTCAAAGATCGGTTGTGCAAAGAGGCTCTACAACATGGAATGTAGAAGATTCATCGCCTAGCCTACCAAAGACTCGCATTGATTCCTTCATTGATCAATGCTTCCAAATCATCCATGGTGAGATCCCGTAGATCCTCATCCATCTCTCCAAATACCTCGGCAGCCCTCGGCGACTTACCGGGCCTCGCAGCTTCTTGACCAAGGTGACTTCGCTTGATGTCTCTCTAGCCACTCCACTGGTCTCCCCAGGAAACATAGGGGTATCATCATCAGAATCTGATGAATCACTATCTGGTGTGAACTTTGGATCTCTGAACATAATAGCTCCACTTTTCTTTCCTTCATCCAAAAGATCCATCAGCCTGGATTGCAACATGCTAGTGTCTATCAAATCCAACAGGCTGTCCACACCTAGCTGCTCAAAAGCCCATTCTTCAAATCCACTCATTGGATCAGGAGCTGGTTTCTGTTTCTTGTAGAATCCAAACTTCCACTGAAAGTAGTTTTGCACCTTTTTGAAGTTGGGATCTACTTTGCCCTTTTTAGATGCCTTCTCATATGGCATAGATGGCTTCCTAATGGCCGGTTAAGCAGCTTGCTGTCCTCCAAAAGCTCCAACAAGTAAGCTCATGGTTTCTTCAATAGATGTTTGAAAGTCAGTAGGTTGTTGAGATTGTACATTTGTACCTACTACCTCCATCTGTACCACACTTGGTTCCCCCTGACTTACATGCTCATCAGCAGGGTCAGCAGCAGACTGCTCTTCCCCCTGAGTTTTTGCCACACTTGCAGGGTCTTCAACCAAGTCTTCAATTACCTCTTCAACTACCACAAAGAAAGTTCGTGTTCGGTGGTTTGCCGTGGTTCCTCGCAGATACTACAAAGAGCGCTCGTGGTCGCAGACCGTCGTATATCTTCAACAGATTGCTCAAAAACAACTCCGTCCAAAGATCGCAGAGACTTGACAACCTCTTCGGTGAGGAGGAGTCGCAATCACCACAAAGCGGAATGATAGTTAAGGGCTCACCTCACGACCTCTTCTACCGATGCCTCTTCTTGGGCTCTCTCGTGCCTCCAAAATTTTCAATTCTTTTCCTTTGCCATGCTTTTTCTTTTTGGCAATCTCCTTCATTCTTTTGGAGAGGGGTTCATCATCATCTTTTCCAAGAGATTTTCTCTTTCTACTAGCTTCCTTCGTTGTTCCCTTAAAATATCAACAACAGCTTTTCTTTCAAATGCCACAAACAGGGTCGGTAACCTCCACTTGACCCTCGGCGGACTCAGCCTCAGTGCTTTGTTTGTTTCCTTGTCTTCTTTGAAGGCTTTAATACCTCGCTTATTTTCTTTGTAGCTCCAAATTTCTTTTTTCTCGCAGTTTTCTTGGGTGCAAGGTTTGATAGATATCTTCTTAGTTTGCCGAACCCGCTCACCACCAGCATCACAATCATCTCCATCACTATCATCACCAGCAGCCTCTCCAGCAACCTCTTCATCATCATCTAGACCAGGGATGGCATGATCAATTTCCTTCTTGTATCTAGACTGATTTATCTGAGAAGATTCAAGGTCAGGAACATTCATATGATTCAGCAGGGTCTGAATCATCAATCCTAAGGGTAAGGCCTTTGATTTCCTTTTCCCTACTTTCTCCTCCTTGGCTACTTTCTTCATATAGTGAATGAAATAACCAGCCCAATCAAACTTCAAACTCCTGCAGATGATAATCATCAGCTCTATCTTGGGTCCTGATAGAGTGTCCATACTGCCAACTAGTCCAAGTATGTTCTTTGCAATGAGCTTGCTCAGCAGACTGTACTCATATCCAATATATTTGTAGTTGATGCCTGGTACGGATTTGGTGTTTGCATTTGTTTTAATCTGATCAACAAACGCCATTTTGTCCAATCCCATTGCTTCAGGATTGACTGAGCCATCCACCACTTCTTCAAATCCAAACACTTCCCTCAGTAGACTAGAGGAAATTACAAGCTCCTCAAAGATTCACTCGTTGTCTTGAATGCTTCGCTTCCTTCTTCTACAACTATATTCTTCCAGAAATCAATAACATTGGTGTATGAGATTGTTTCTAATCTGATATTGAGTTTGTTCTCCAAGCCTGCAAACCTCCTTATTCTTCGACCTATATTAATAGCCAACTCGGTTTGTTTTGCATCAACAACATAGCCTCTAACACTTTGGCTTGATTCGATTTGAACTTCAATCCTTTCCGCCATTGAAATAAGAAAAAGATGAAGAAAAATTGCTCTCAAATCTGTGTTCACACAATGTAGGATTTGCAGTGATAAAGTAGAGGTTGCAAGTAGAGAAATCGCTGTGTAACAGTCTGATTATATAGACAGTGGGTAGTTGAAACTGTCATTGCACGTATATTGAGGTAACCACGATTAAACTGAATAAAATTCTGTCTTGACACGTGGCCCATTATACCTCCATAACGTTTGTAACCGTTGGATGGTTTAACTATGGTAATAGAGATAAAATAAATATCCCGCCAAATATGCTTTTTGACTTCAATAACTTTGACTGAGTAACGTTCCATCCAGTAGGGTGATCCTCGCAGGTGGCCCCAAAGCGAGTCCGTCGATAAAAAGGCTTCAAAGCAGCCTCGCCGACATATATACTCGCTGATTCCTGTTTTCTTCTAGTTTTGTTCAATTGATAATACAAGATGAAGTTTAATACCAATGACTGATCTGTCAAGTGAGCTCACCCAAAATGACAAAGACCAATCCCCTTGGCAACCTCATTTGCTCAATTGTCCAAACATAAGTACATGGAATTGTTGATACCAATGACTAATCTGCTAAGTGAGCTCACCCAACATAGCAAAGACTAATCCCCTTGGTGAATTCCAAGACATTGCCGAATATCGCCAACCTTTATGATTCCAAGTTCGGTCCTTAACTTAGCAAATCTTTCACTATCAAGTGGCTTAGTGAAAATATCGCAAGTTGATCTTCGCAGGGATGTATAGAACCACCACATCTTTCTTTTCAACATGATCTCTTATAAAATGATGTCTCACATCAATGTGCTTGGTTCTAGATTGCAAAACAGGATTTTCTGTGATTGCAATTGCACTTGTGTTATCACACATAATTGGAATTTCCTTTTTTTCAATTCCATAATCCCTTAATTGTTGTCTTAGCCATAGTACTTGTGCACAAGAACTTCCAAGAAGAATGTATTCAAATTTTCAAGAAGAAGTTGATATAGAATTCTCGTTTCTTGCTAAACCAGAAACCAAATATTTCCCATTAACCGACAGTGTTCCCGAGGTGCTTTTTCTATCAATCTTGCAACCAAGATAATCGTAATCTGAGTAGGATATCACTTTGAAGCTTCCTTCCTTGGAATACCATATCCCTACTCCTAAAGTCTCTTTTAGATACTTGAGAACTCTTTTGACTGCACCTAAATGACTTTCTTTAGGTTTAGATTGAAATCTTGCACAAACACCTACAAAGAAATGATATATCAGTCCGTCGGCGTGCTAGTACAAAGCAGACTGCATATCATCCTTCTGTATAAGGTTTGATCAACATCTTTGCCTTCTTTATCTTCATCCAATCTGATATTTGTACTCATAGGAGTTGAATTCTTAGTGTTGTTTTCCATACCAAACTTCTTCAGCAACTCCTTGGTATACTTGGTTTGATGAATGAAGATTCCATCTTTCATCTGTTTAACTTGCAATCCTAAAAAGTAGTTCATTTCTCCCATCATACTCATTTGGAATTTACTCTTCATTAGATTTGCAAACTTTTCACAAAGTAAATCATTTTCAGAACCAAAAATTATGTCATCCACATAAATTTGTACCAGCAGGGTGCTGTCCCCTTCACTGATTCTGAAAAGTGTCTAGTCAATGGTGCCTTTTATAAAACCATTGTCCACCAAGAATTGAGATAGAGTCTCATACCATGCTCTTGGTGCTTGTTTCAATCCATAAAGTGCTTTGTTGAGTCTATACACTTTATCTTCTTGATCTTTAACTTCAAATCCAGGAGGTTGCTGAACATACACTTCCTCCTCTAGAATGCCATTCAAAAATGCACTCTTGACATCCATTTGATATACTTTGAAGTTCTTATATGCAGCATGTGCCAAGAATAATCTGATAACTTCCAATCTTGCAACAGGTGCATAAGTTTCATCAAAATCTATTCCTTCTGCTTGAGAATAGCCTTTTGCAACTAGTCTGGCCTTATTCCTTACAATGGTACCAGATTCATCAAGTTTATTTCTGTATACCCACTTAGTACCAATGATATTTGCATGATTTGGCCTATCAACTAGTGTCCAAACATGATTTCTTTCAAATTCATTCAATTCCTCTTGCATAGCAATTATCCAATCTGGATCTGAAATTGCTTCTTCAACAACTTTAGGTTCCATTTGAGATAGAAAACAAGTGAACATAGCTTCCAGTTGTCTTCTAGTCCTCACACCTTGCCGTACATTGCCAATAACTTGTTCTCAGGTGATTCCTTAACCATTGTGGATTTTGGTTATTTTGATTTTCGTGAACATCATCTTCGCAGTGGTCCGCTCGTAGCTTCTTCTACAGGGGGTCGCAGATCCTTGAACTTCTTCGCTTGTTGCATCGAACATTATCGCCAGGTGTTCAAGCAGGGCGATATCGAAACTTTTAAGTCATTCAATCTTTCCAAAACTTCAACACAATCTGGATCGTTGACTTGTTGATTCTCACAGCAGTTCACAATCTTCATCTTCCATACCAAGAAATTTAGGTTCATCAAACACAACATGGATTGTTTCTTCATGTTTCGTTGACCTCTTGTTCAAGCACTCGAATGCTCACCGACCGAGGTATATCCCAAGAAAATTCCTTCATCCGATTTTGGTTGGAATGTTTTCAAATGTACCTTATGATTTAGAATAAAACATTTGCTTCCAAATGGATGGAAATAGGATATGTTTGGTTTCCTTCCATTCCAAACATCATAAGGTGTCTTCAACAGCTTCTTGTTTACTGATGTTCTGTTTTGTGTGTAGCATGTCGTATTTATCGCTTCAAATTTCAATATCTTTCAGGTAGCAATGCTTCACAATTCATTGTTCTTCCTGCTTCCTTTAAAGTTATGTTCCTTCTTTCAGCAACCCCATTTTGCTGAGGTGTACCAACAGCATCAAGTTGATGTAGTACACCATTCTGTTCACAATATTCTCTTATAAATTTGTTGAGAAATTCAGTACCCTGATCTGATCTTATCTTTATAACTGTTAAACTTTTCTCATTTTGTAATCTTTTCAAAAGATTAGGCATGCTTTGAAGTGTTTCACTTTTCTTGTTCATAAATATCACCCAAGTGTATCTAGAATAATCATCCACAACCACTAAGGTGTACTTCTTTCCCGTTACACTTGTTGGAGTTATTGGTCCAAAAAGATCCATATGCATCACTCCAACACTCTATTAGTTGATTGTTTGGTCTTTGATTTGAAACTTGACTTTATCTCGTTTACCTTGCCGACAAGCATCACATATAGCATCCTTCTTGAATGTGATCTCGTGTAAACCAATCACCGCTTCTTCTTCACCAACTCGATTAATATCATCAAAGTTTAAGTGATTTAACTTCTTGTGCCATAACCAATTGAGTTCGATTTGGTATGCACTACCAGCAGCAGGTTCGGAACCGCAGAGAGACCAATCCACAACATACATGTTCTCGTTGTCTTCTACCAAAGAAGTACAACCCGATCACCTCCTTCATTAATGACAATACAGCTTGTTTTTGTCAAAAGTGACCTTGTAACCCTTGTCACGAATTGTCCAAAGGCTCGCAAGTTGTATTCCGGTCCCTCCACATATGCAACATCCCCGATTGTAAGTCCATTTCTCACAAGTGTGCCATATCCTCTTGTATATCCAGGTGTATTCTTGTTGCCAAAATTCACCCTTGGACCATCTTTTGCCACAAAGTTTGTTAGACAAAGCTTATTCTTTGTCATGTGTCCGGAACATCCACTGTCAAAGTACCAGACACCCTACAAAATAAAGTTAATGCATTTTAGGTACCCAAACCTGTTTGGGTCCATAATGGTCAGTGGTAAGCATGACCCTTGGCATGTCTCCGTAAGGTCTTCTCCTAAATGTGTCATACTTTGGTTCATACTTTGGTTCATACATGTATTCCACACATCCATAAGTTCTAACAGTAGGTTGTGTAGGAATCACATATGTTTTCTGGCCTTTTGGTTTGTAATGTCGTTTGAAGTGATTCTTGATGTTAGAAGCATTAGTATAACCATTAGTTTGCCGTCCGTTAGAACATGTACCGTAGTATGGAGTCCGCCGAGGCCTTGTATAAGTCCTCTCGCTCGATTCCATTGCCTAGGTTTTACCCTAGCAAAGATGGTTATCTTTATCTTGTTTCTAGCATTGATGCGTAAATATTCCAATCATCATCGCAGGGAACAAATCTACCTTTCCCCTTGAGATAAGTATCCCTTGAATGATAGACGTTTTTGGGTTTAGAATTCTTATCCTTGGAATATTCCTTTTTTTACCCTTCGTGGTCCAAATAGACTTGGTAGCAGTGTCCGCTATCGTTGAAAGGTACACAATTCCCTACTTTTAGATTTACTCTTTTTATTAGAGTCGTTGACTTCTTTGACTTCGATTTTGCTTTTTTGAAGCATTCTCATTGGGTTTAACTCCTCAAAGAACCTTACCGGGAGTTGGATCTAGTGCAGGTACAAACTTAGGACCAATTCTGGAACTAGGTTCAGTAACCTTACTGGATCCATTCTTGTTAGATTGCTGAGTTCCAAATCCAAGCGCTGTTCTATCACCATAAGGCTTTCCCGATTTGTATGCGTAGTGGAACAAGATAGTTCAAATAGATTCGTAGGTCGCCGGATGTTCAAAGCAGACTTATTCGATTCTCGTCCAACATCTTTTTCCTTACCTTTGAGAACCCTCAATTCAAATTTTCAATCTTCCAACTTCCAATTCAAGAGCTTCTTTTTCACCTTCACAACCTCATAACCAGATTGTATTATCCTCGCTGATTAAGGATGGCATCCAAAGTCTCATTGTTGTCGAATTTTTAGGATTTGAACCACATGTTGATTCACAATCACTTCCAAATAGAGTATTAATAGATACGTTGTTGTATACCTCCTCGCCATCATTCATATTGGCCATCAAAGCATAATCCTCCATATCGAACTGCGTCGTGTCATCCGATTCATTTCCTTTTTCGATTCCACTTCATATCCCGATTCATCTTCAGCAACCATAGCCTTCTTGCCATGTCTTCTTTGTTGACTCTTGGTCTTCAGTAGGTCTGGACAATCAGGTCTAAAATGTCCAGGCTTCTTGCAGCTGAAACAAAGATAATCAGGTTCCTTGCCTTGTTTTAACTCGTGACGCTCAGTTTGAAGTGTCCCGGTTTCTTGCAATGAAAACACGATAATCATTATCTTTCTTTGGTTCTTCTTTCTTTCTTTCGCAGGCCTCTTTGTAAAATTTCTTGAAGCGGCCTTTCCGCCTTCATCATCCCGATTTTCTTGCTCGCAGGGCACCGCTCTTGCATCTCATCCAAGATATCATCCTCGTCCTCCCGATGTTTCTTCATGATGTGAAGCAGCCAAATGCACCGGTCTTTGGCTCTTCCTTTTCGGGCCTCGTGAACAAGCTTTTTGCCGAATTCATAAGCCTTTAGATCCGAAAACAGCTTTGAAGGTGTCTTCTTCATGCAACTTCCTCATTTCTTCAATTGCAATCACCTTCATTTTCCAAACATCCTTTGCGGTGTAGAGCTTCCAGATTTTTGTGTTTATTTCCTCTTTTGAATAACTTACATTCAAAGGTAAGTTCATCCAAGATTGCATTGAATCTAGACTCCATTTGCTCAATGGTTTCATTTGGCAAAGCATTTTGAACTTTTGGAACCTCTTTCTCGGCCACACCGATTTTGTTCTTCTTTATTGCATCGTTGCCTTCACGATCAAGTGAATCTTGTCCCAAAGTTCCTTTGCAGTCTTGCAATCTTTAACCTTCATGTACATATTGCTATCCAAGGTCCTGTAAATGATGTCTATAGCAATGTTGTTGAGGTTTGCTCTTTTTCTATCTTCTGCATTCCATTCTCTTTTTGGTTTAGGAATGTACCCAGTTGTATCACCCACTCTTACTGCCTTGGTAATCTCCAGTGGTCCATCAGTTAATACATCCATCATCTCATCATGAGTAGCATCAAGGTATGCCTGCATTCGACGTTTATACTCATCAAATCTATCAAGAGAACACATCAGCATTGTTCTAGCATACTGAGTGTTGTCCATGATGCAAGTCTTAGAAAATCATTAACTTGAAAGAAAGTTTAAAAGAATTTTCACAAGCACAACAAGTAGGATTACTTCGAACGTGCAATCGCTCCGATACCAACTTGTTGGTCCCTTGAAAAGGCTTTGGTTAAGTTTAGAGGGGGGGGGGGTGAATAAACTTAACACTTAAAACTTTGGAGTTAACAAATTCGCAACTTCGCTAGCTCCGCGATACTTCAGAGTCCGTCGAGACTTCGCAGCTCCGCCGATAAACAAGTAGTCTACTGAGTTGAGTTTGCTGAATTTGTGCAGCGGAATAATATCAAAATTAAGCCTTAAAACTTGTTGTTAAAAGTGATACTAAGTATTAGATACTCAGTAGTGCAAGTGTGTGATTTCAGTTGCTAGATTCAGTAGGCTGATGTATAAGATAAACTAAGTGCAGAAAGTAAATGCAGAAAGTAAATAGCCAGATTTTATAGTGGTTCCAGGTGATGTAATCCTGTCAGTCCACTCTTCTCCTGTGATGTTGGAGGAAATTCACTAGAGATCTTTGATGCAGCTTTTACAAAGATTCCTAAGTTGTTTGTCCTTCACCAATAACTATGGCTTCACAACCGAAAACTCGGGAATAGTAGGATTGTCGCTCCCGAGTCTTCCACTCGGTCCTTGAAGGGTAGAATTGCCTCTTCACCACTCCTCCACCACAAACAACAGCTTTTCACACCCAACAGTATGCTTCACTCGTCTTTCAAGAGGTTCTTTATAAAATAAAGAATGAATCAAATAAATGATTCAATTGCAAAGAGCCTGATTAGGATGATGTAATCAAGCACTTGCATCCTCCAAGTGTGTAATCTTGATGCAAATTGAATACGTAATACACTTGAAGAAATTTACTAGATCAAGCAACCTTATGCTCAAGAAGTTCAAATAGGTGTTTTTCACTTAGTAATATCACTTAAAGTTTATCCAAAATTCATCATCTCTTTCTCGAGTTGAAAGTCTTCTATTTATAGGCGAGAATGCATGTGACTTGTATTTGAATTTCAAATGTAACCGTTCCTTGTTTTTGTCCCATCTGAATTGCATTCTGTCACTATTCATAGGACTGACACTGTCAGAATTCCTTTTTGACAATGCAGTCTGTCCACCCCTTTGACTTGTATCCAATGGATAAAAATATGAATCATCCCAACGTCTTTTTAATCTCAACCTTTGATTTTCTTGATAAGTCAGAGGTAGTTGGCTGTCCTTATCCATGTGATTTTCCAAAATAATCTTGAAATAATCGAGGTATATATCAGTAGGTTCATTAGTCTACTGAAGTACCAATCAGTCTGCTGATCATCATATTACTGTATATAAAATACAATGCAGCTGATTACTTTTATCTAACTTTTATTTGTGAAGTTAGATTACATCATTTTAATGATAACTAAGTTCCAAACATCATCCAACTTATGGAACTTAGACCTTCTACACAAGGTATATGTAATCAGTTTAGGTCATCACAGACTTGCCTAAATTCTGATTCCATATCCTTGACTTTAAATACTAAGTTTGATCCCTTAGCCTTCTACAACTGAGTTTGAACCCTCAGCCTTCAGTCTTCAGTCTTCAGCAGGTCCAAGACTAGTCTACTGACCTATCTACCCTACTGACCTAGACCAGTCTACCGATATCAATCAACAGGGCCTTTACAGTGCTTGTTTGATCAAACCTATTTATGAATCAAACTCTAATAAACCTATACATTTGATCTAGACATCTTTTTGCCTTTGCACTATAACAGCTAGTATGGCACTCATCATCAAAACTAAGAAATAAGTCCAACAAACATACTAAGAATTTTATTAAAAATTGGGGAAGCTGGATGGCCCAAATGTTGGTGCCAGATGCTGGACGGTGCTTTGGTGGACCCAAAGGCAAGCAGAGGTTGATTGGGCCACTCATAGAGACCATTCCTAACTGGACCACGGAGAAGAGGTTGATTCGTCTGTAGGTCCTTCACAAGAAATTCAGTGGGTAGAAATTCAACAGATAAATTATGAGAGCGACACAATTGAGAGATGGACAATAAATTTTTAGACATTGTAGGAACACAAAGCACATTACGTAAATGAAAAGATTTGGAGGCAGATAAAGGAAGAGAGGTAGAACCAGTATGCGTGATATTAAGTCCCTTACCATCACCAACCATTATGTCATCGGAGCCTAGATAAGGAGTGTGGAGCGAGAGATTCTGGAGATCATTTGTAAC
The DNA here is from genome assembly GCA_036785695.1 of Gentiana straminea. Classification (NCBI taxonomy): domain Eukaryota; kingdom Viridiplantae; phylum Streptophyta; class Magnoliopsida; order Gentianales; family Gentianaceae; genus Gentiana; species Gentiana straminea. The sequence continues at coordinate 1,320,301 of JAVUPR010000224.1, read as the reverse complement.
ATGATGAGTGGCACCACTGTCAAGAAGCCATGGATGGGTATCAGAGGAAGCAGGTTCTGGCTGAGCCGCAAGATGGGCTTGGTGCCGAGTGGGGAAGGGTGGACGGTTGCCTTGAGAAGCACTAGTTTGGAGCTGTTGAATTTGAGGACAAAACTTAGCTGAGTGTCCTTGAGTGTAGCAGTATTGACACTTACCGAGGTAGGGACGTTTGGGAGAATAGTTTTGGGAGTAGTTGCTGGGTTGAGCATTGGGGCGAAAGAAAGGCTGAGCGGGTTGAGGCTGGGAATAGTTGCGCTATTCACATAACTACCTAATATTCACATAATATTCATTAATTATTGCTTCGGATATATATGAAACGATTGGAATAAACCAAAATGCTCCACGTTAGTTGTTACTGGTTACTCAGGTTAGTTATTATATATATATACACACACACACATGCATATATTTATATTAACAATAAATGGTACCACTATCAAGCAAATATTAATCTACAATTGTAACGACCCAAATTTTCAAAATTTTCTATAAACTTGTACATTATAAACGATGTCTTTTTACACGGATTCTAGCTGTCTATATATGTTATATTGTAACGCCTTGTTCCGGATACCGAGTCCTTATCCGAAAAATAGACATTCGGCACGTGACATTTAGAGTATGCCCTAAATTCCATGTAAGCCTCGTGTCACAGTGGAAAGCGTGGGAGAAAAGAAACAATCAAGAGACTCGGAAACAGACACTTAAGACTTTCCAATAACAAACTCAACCGATTACAACTGTTGTCAAACTAATACATAAATAACTACTAACATTTATTACAACCAACTTGTGTAAAAAGATTAAACCCACGGAACTCAACGAACTTCATGGTTTCTATCCTAAGCTTACTCTCCATGTTCATCATCCAACTCGTTTCTAACCTGCATTTCTTCTTATTCCATATAAAAGGAGCGAGCACCAGATGTATGCCCAATAAGAAGAAAGAAGGTGAAAAGAGAGATTCATTCTTTTCGGATGCCGGGAGACATGACATGAATCTAGTTCATCCACTTGACAAAATAGCTTGAAAGCCATTACTTGAAGCGCTTAAGAGAACTACTATAATACATAACTTGAAACATAAGAACATCCACTTTAAAAACCAAACTTGACATATAAGGAAAATCACTTGGAAACTACCTTTAAACAATGTATAGGAAACATTTTGATTAAACTACGTTAGTTCATCTTGCACGTACTTGTTCGTTACATTAATTACTTACTTACTGTGGTTAGCCTGTTAATCAAACCTACGTAAGCATTCTACTAACCCGCACTTTACTTGTCTACACACCATAACATGTATGTGTCTTGTCTATCTTGTCCATGTCTCTTACATACTTAACATGTCTATGTATTCTTGTATTGATGTTCTGTTCATGCTCTTTACTGACTTGACTTGGGGCTTGGTGCAACACGGGTAATATGACTAGCGTACATCCAACGTGGGTCTGACGGTACCCCGCTCGGTACATCGTCCTGGGACGACATGGGTAAAACAACTAGTCATACATCTGACATGGTCCTATGCTCAGTACCATGGTACTCCGCTCAGTACATCGCAAGGTCACTAACTATAAACAAACAGGCACATAAAGCACATAGATTCAGGTTAAAGTCCATATCTAACATACGTGAGCATTCTGAGACCGTACCAACACCGAACTCCGATCCTATCTCCAATACTCGTAACATAAACGCATAAAACATAAGAGAAACTAGAAAGCATAATAACTTTCTTAAAACATAGTTTGGCAAATACCCGGCAACACATAATTATGTCTACTTTCGTGCAGCTTAACAAAAACAATATTATAACAACTCAAGGACATAATCTTTAAACTAAAAACGGAACCTTTTGATAAGAAGAACCCCATACCTTAAAAACGAGTCGAACTACGAACCGAACAACATCTTTCTTTTAAATTTACGTGAATCTATCAACCAACAATAAATCTAACAACGTTTCTACATTTTCGATCACCCGTCAATTCCGAATAAACCCTAGTTATTAAAAATACAGTCTTTAACCTCAAATCTAAAACTAAAAATCTTAAGAGACAATAAATATCATAACTTAAACTTACCCGCAAACCGCCTGTGAATCTGATTGAAAAACGGTATATCGAATTGTGACCGGATCATCTTATATTTTTCTTTTTCTTTTCTTCCCTCTTATTTCTTATAGTTGCCGCAGCAATTCTGCTTCACCTTGCTATTGCCGAAGGATTTTGTCTAGAGACCCGTACTCAGATTAATAAACGCTGCGGACTAAGTTAATTTTAAGTACATCTCACTAACTCAATCCTCTTGTGTATAGCCATACACTGAGTTATGTGATTACATAAACGAGGTACTCAGGGTTTTTAGTAGTGTCTTAGTTATAAGCACACATGCATATAATAAGATGAATTATTAATTCTGTCCTAAAATAATTACATAATTGTCTTTCGGGCACTACACCTAACAATCTCCCACTTGCACGAAAGGCAAGTGGATTAATTGTTTTAGAGAACACCCTTTATTTCTATATCTACAACATTCTCCCACTTGCTCAAAACAAGTGAGACATGTCCCTAAGATTCATACCCTCCAAGCGCATCCAAGTAATTGATGTTTCAAAGTACGACAGGAGTATGCCGCCGTAGGGTAGGTCAGTGACCCGGCGCGTACTTAAAAATGAACACCATGTGACTTGGTACACTGATCAGGTAGGTTGGCGGCTTGAGTCAATCTTTGGGATCGAAACGTCGCCTTTCCATCTAATCAGGTGGTACGATTTCAATATGCCTTTGATTCAACACTGAGGACGAAATCGACTTAACGATCATCCTTCATCTGACCTAAAGTCAGAATCAGTGCCATCACTTATATTTTAGTTTGCACCTGAATATACTAGCATATTATTCCTAATTCTCCCGAAGATACTTGAGGATTCACTAAACATCCCATATGGCATTCATCGTCAGGTTTAGATAACCATTCCTGAGAGTTAGGGTAGACTACATCGTTGAATGTTGCATAAATGCAAGAATACCTTAACCAGGTGAATGGATGGGATTGCCAATGATCGATTCTTGCAAATTTGAGCGAATCAAATCCTTTAGAATGAATCGCGATGGCATGTCAGACTTTGACTTCAGATAACACACCCATGTCATTTCCAACTGTTTCAATGTTTCCATTCATGAACACTAATATACATACTACTTTACTAATGTTGATTCCTAGTCTACGAAGGACTTATCAACATTCTGGTCAAGTCCACATATTAAAATATATGACTTTGAAATGACCTAGAGGTTTGCTTTAATCCCCAAAGGATATAAGCTATGGCAGGCATCCTGCCAAAGGTTCTTTCTGAATAAATTAAGATACCGTTAGTCTCGCAAAAAGGTCTTAGGGAATCACCCCTATTTTCTACTTTGTAACGAATCCGTTATTTGTTCTAAGCTAAAACCCTTCTGTTCTGAATGAATGCAGATTCCGTTGTTCGGCAAGGAAGTCTTAGGGAATCACCCATATTTCCCGCTTTCTGACGAAAATCAAGCAAGGCTGAGTGGTAAGAGAGATCACGGTCTGGTTAACTTTCTACCTTTCAGGGAATCACCCCTAAATTACTCAGCTTTGCATTGAAATTTAAACTTTCCTATTCATTCGAATCTTCTCCATGTAGTTCGAATTACTCCCACTGCGCCTGAGATACTCAGGTGGTTCTACAAGAGTTTCAACAGAATTGGAGTATCATACTCCATTCACAGGGTTATGGCTTTTAAACCAACCTCTATGATCAGGATCCTATACAGTCCACGAAGGACTATAGGTCATCAATCTACCCTATAGACCATAAGGTCCTGCAATGGGTAATGGACAAACCATACTCCCACTGTGTTCGGGGTGGAGTGATATACTGATCTAGTTTAGTAGTTTTTATTAGTGTTATCACCAACTGCCGGTGTTGGATGTGGACTGAACAAATCAGTTATTAACATCTTGAGTACAAATACTTCAAGATCTAAGGTTGTTATTTATAGACTCTATAAGACCGAGTTTGACAGTATCACCGTCATTCTCTGATTTTACGAGTTTTATAACCAACATTTACTCAATGCATTAAGATATTTCACGACCTGAACATGTACGCGAAATTTCCAGTCCTACCTTCAAGCACTAAATGCTAAATGTCTATATTTACGGAAGTGGGGTGAACCGAATTCACTCCTTATCCACAAATGCATAGGCATCTTTTAGGTAGACTTCTCGGTTTTTCATTACAACCATTATTTTGCAACCAATATCTTAAATGAGCTCAGCAGCGTATTGTAGCACATCAATAACTATATAAGGAAAATTTATGGTGTATCCCTTAGTGAAAACATTTCACTGGGAGGCAGGCCAAACATCAGTCCCGAAGACTACGCAATAGCCTATTTCTAAGTATGGAATACTCTATCTCTGGTGAAATCAGAGATTTCCTCCAAATATTTTGGATAAACTTATTGGAGTTTCGAGTAGTTGTCAGACCAGATGTCACTACTTGAAAAGCTCCCACTAGCTTGTACCTTTCATATGACCCCGAAGGTCAATATGAACAAGCTATGTAACTTCTTTGAATCTATTACCCTTTCCCGATTGAAAGGAAGCTTAGTCATGGTTCCTTTGAGACAGTGTTCCTTTGACTGGGAGATAGGAATCACCCTAAGCCGGTCTTCAGATCTTGTCTTTATGGAACATATACTAATTAATATAGAAAGAAGCGTTTATCTAAATACGGAAACCATTTGCGTTTATATTGTTTAAGATGTGTTACATATACCTATTCAGCATTTCTTAGTGGTTCCGACTTTATCAAACAAAAGTCCGAGTCTTGGGTTCGTGCTACGAATGTTATATTTATCGTCAATAAGACAAACAAATTATCCTATTGAAAATGAATACGTTCGTTCCAACGAATCCGAAAACAGAAAATGAATTGTCTGTGATACTCAAGAATTGAATCCGAGATTCATTTCCTTGTATCACTCCCACTAGTCTATCTGAAATAACTGGCCATTGTCTATTTTATTTATCGTTTAATGCAAAGCTACCTAGTTCTTCCAAAGAACTTAGCTTTTGAGAAAATTGCTAAGGATGCATTGGTCAGTGATCCGAAATCACTTTCCTTATCCTCTAATTTCCAATTCATTAATTTTCCGGTTTAGCCTTAAAACTACTTAGTTTAGATGACTAACACGTATAAACATTCTTTCCCATTCTCGACTTTCCTTAGATGGAAACAGTCTTGAACTAGCAGTTCGTTTGAGTAGACACTACTCTTGAACTGTGGTATGTTCAGTACGTGTTACTTGCTTGGACCATCGATTTTTTCTAATCATCAAATCAAAAGACCAAAGATCCCACTAGTTTATCGGTTCCAAATACCATCTAACTAGCAATACTTTGTATTTATGATTTTTTCAAAGATTAGAACATCACCTAGAACTAAGCTCCCACTAGTTTATCAGTTCCAAATACTGTCTAACTAGCAATGCTGTGTTCATGATGTTTCAAAGATTATAAAATCTCCAGAACTAAGCTCCCACTAGTTTATCAGTTCCAAATACGGTCTAACTAGAAACGCTTTATTCTTGTTTTTCCAATGAATGGAGAAACTCTTGTGCATTCCATTACACATTTCTAATGATTCAAAAAAACAACAAATCATAAGACTAAGGCTCCCACTAGTTTATCGGTTCCAAATACCGTCTAACTAGCAACGCCTTATGTATATGATTTTCCAATTTTTCAATTAGAAATTTGATGTGTAATTACACTTTTAAAATTCACTAAATGAATTTTATCTGATAGTCCTATGTCATGTTTTGTAAAATAAGTATGGTCGTCTCTCGTTCAACACGAGTGACACCCGTGACATACCTGTACTATGTCACTTAAGTTTTTAAAGGCTCAAGAGAAAATTTTCTTCCGAAAAGTTAACTGCATTTATTGATAATTACAACGTACTTGTTACTCTCCACATTTTTAATGAAGTCCTATTACTAACAGTTTAGTAGCCTAGAGATTAAAGTTGTAAAATGAACATGACAGAAAGTTAAATTCAAAAAAAAAATCACTACTAGATTTTTATTTTAGGAATAATAAACTATAAAAAGTTTATCCTACCATTCCAAGGATTTAACCTCGCACCTCAGTGCCGCCGTAGGGTAGGTCAAAGAGGTGACGGTTAAACTAAGACAATCTCTCTCAATGATTAAGCTTCGAGAATCGAACATCTCATGGGAATCAGACATCCCGGACCTTAATCATCGATTACCTTCCTTTTCTAGCCTAGATATTTCGAAAATATCCATAAAGAGTGTGACCTACTATATCAGATCTCAAAGTACGCCCCGAGTATGCCGCCGTAGGGTCGGTCAGTGACTCAACGAGTACCCAAAATCCTATCCTTTCGGAGACCAAGCCTTGAATTTTGATAGGGGTGAACACCATCCGTAGGGGGCCGAAATCAAAGCGGCTCGAGGCGTCACCCTTCTCTCACGTGCTTGCACCTATAGTAGAGGCCATGGGGTCGGTTGTCGCCTTCCCCGCTCCCACTCAATATTTTGAAAAAAGTGGTGGGTTTACTAATTACGGTTTCGACCTTGAGAATAAGAAACAATAAATCAAAGTACTCCGAACATGGTCGGTTATGTAGGCAAGCCTATGCCGTCTTATTCGTTGGAACATATGTGACAGTTCAGGAAATCCGGCAAGAGAAGCCCCGTTTAGCCCGAAGGCTTATCGGCTATGCTAAGTCTTGTCGAACTACCGTAACATACATCACACGTGGAGGGGAGTCGAAGCCGAAGCTCGGTTGAACTCGCCCAACCATGGTTAGACCATTTCGAACCCATGTACTAAGATTCTCCGATTTCTAAATTGTCACCCAAAGCGTAATCTCGTTTCTGTTTAAGGTGGGTTCACTGAGAAGCCATCACCAAAAAGCTCAACGATTTATCCAAGTGGGATTCACCGAGAATCCTTAACTAAAATCGTAACGATGGACAAAAACCCGGGTCCTCGGTTTTTATAATTAGCTACTTATTATTTAACTACCACATATTAAATTAATGAGCATTCATACTAATTATTCGAGTTATACACGTCTATTTTAATTCGAAATTAAAAAGCTACGTGTATGCATTGGAGTGGAATCATAAAGATGCAAGTCATGGCAATTTTCCGGTTTTAAACACGTAATCTTGATCAAACACAAAATTATACCGAAAAGTAAACACCGAGATGGACCGTTGGTACCCCGACTAACTATTTTCTAAGGAAAAGTAAAACTTATACTATGTCTTCGAGTCTTGATCTTCGAATCTTGAGCTCGAACCGCCGGATCACGAACCACGAACACCCGAGAGGAGAATGACTTTTAATTAAATAAACAAATATTATTATAATTATCAAAAACCCTTTTAAATATTTTTTTTATTTATTAAATGCGGCTGTAAAAAAAAAAAAAAAAACAGTTTTTTTTTTGATATTGTCGGCTGTTCTTAAATTATTTCCAAAAAAATAAATATAAATATATATATATATATATATATATATATATTTATATATTATTTTTTTTTTTTTTTATTTTCTGCCATACGGCAGATTTTATACAAAAAAAACTTAACAATAAAAAAAATATATTGATAGCCGCCAAAAGGAAACCCTAGCCACATGCAAGATTCTAACAAACAGACTTATAGCGACGCTTTTCAGCGTCGCAGAAAGTCCTGTAGCGCAGAATTTTTAATTAAAATCAGGTTTTTAGCCGTTTCTCCTCATTCATACCTTGGGTTTCGCCTCGATCTTCAACTTTTCTTCAAGATCTTCATCTTTTCGAGCCCGGAACATCAAAATTACAATAAAAGATGCTACTTTTACATAATTTCGAAAATTGCATAATTAAATATACAAATCCTATGCTCAATTGTTACTAAACAAAGGAGCTACAAAATAGATCTATGGGTAAACAATACCAACCCCAATCCATCTCTTCAACCACAACATTCACAAGCATACAACATGATTAAATTTCGAATTTACAAAAAAAAACAAAATAAAAACACCTAAAACATGATTTTCCACTCCAAGATCTAAAATTCATATACTTTGATCGTTAGATCAAAGGCTTTGATACCACTTGTTAGATGTAATATCGTCGGATCAATCATAGATTGACCCGATTACGCAGCGGAATGCATCAGATCTAGATCTAAACGAAACAAAGAACATAAATTAAAGATCTAACTACAATGTGGGTATAGGAGCCAACCTTTTTATGGTGCTTAACTCCAAACGATAGATCTCCAAGAACACGTGTATTGAGAAGCCACAGCCTTCCAACGTGTGTCTCCCGGCAACACCAGGTGGATGGTGTTTCCCGCCGCCGGACCTCCTTGATATGCTACCGGAATAATCCCGAAGATTATTCCAACTCGAAACCCAAAGAAAATAGCCGAAAATTCCAAGCTATTTTTCTTTCAATAATGGCGTGAATTGTGATTGTCAAAAGGCTTGGGAGAACTCTCTTTATATAGGAGAGTAATCCTTGTCCTCCAAGGATTTATTTAATTAATCCAAAATCAATTGAAATAATCCTTTTCCTAAAAAGATATATCTAAGATATTCCAAAATAAATAAGGATATATAAAAGATATTATTTTCCTTAAATTATTTAACACATAAATAATTTAATCACATGTCTTATTATTTATTGAGAAAACAAATTTCCCAATAATAAATAACAAATAGGCACCCCAATCCCTAATTAATTGGGTCATGCGCATTTTCCATTTATTTGGGCCGAGTCCACGAAAAAAGTATTTTCATTTATTTAATCATCTAGTCCAACTAAACAATTAATCCACATACCAAATTAAATAGTCCAATCCACCTATTTAATTATAATTGAGGTGCAACGACGAGAAACCTATATGCTATATTAGGAGCCACGTCGGGACCATGGACCCATATTCAGTAGCTACAATAAATCGAATAAAATTATTCATCAGACAGAATAATTATATCCAACCTATTAATTCCGGGATTACACCACCATAAACCTGAAACCGAACTCTATCGAATATAGATAACTTACACTCAATTTATGAGTCGAAAGCATCCACGATATAATCATTACATACGGATAAATCCTCCATAGACTGTTCACTTCGATTCGGGATATTTCCGTAAACCCTTCTCGAAACATATTATCCTTATTATCCATTAACCCCTGGTGATCAATTAGTTCATATCCAATATAATATGAACTCGGCCGATCGATCAGTTTCTAGGGTCAACAAATAAGGGAACTGTCTGTCTACTTCCCGAGGGAAGGAATGGATTCCATATCTGTGATAGCACAAACCACTCACTCATCCCAGAATAGAGCCAACGAGAAGTGTTGGACCACATACTTCGAAGTGATCCTTACTAACACATCAAACTCTACCTTAATTAGTCTAAGCGGTATGTCTGTGATCACCTCGGATTAAGATTAATCCATATATGATCATCTTGTGATTCGATAAGACTTCTCGATTACGGAATTATATCGAGAACTCAAATCAAATCGGTCCAAATTTATATGATTATCATCATATATAAATGCCCCACTAGGTACCCTATTACCGACGGTCCGGATAAAACTGTCACACCTAAAGTGTTCTGGATGCATTATTAGAAAATTAATCTAGAGACCCGTACTCAGATTAATAAACGCTACGGACTAAGTTAATTTTAAGTACATCTCACTAACTCAATCCTCTTGTGTATAGCCATACACTGAGTTATGTGATTATATAAACGAGGTACTCAGGGTTTTCAGTAGTGTCTTATAAGCACACATGCATATAATAAGATGAATTATTAATTCTGTCCTAAAACAATTACATAATTGTCTTTTGGGCACTACACCTAACAGAGACCGTATCAACACCGAACTATGATCCTATCGCCACTACTCGTAACATAAACGCATAAAACATAAGAGAAACTAGAAAGTGTAATAACTTTCTTAAAACATAGTTTGGCAAATACCCGACAACACATAATTATGTCTACTTTTGTGCAGCTTAACAAACACAATATTAAAACAACTCAAAGACATAATCTTTAACCTAAAAACGGAACATTTTGATAATAAGAACTCCTTACCTGAAAAACGAGTCGAACTACGAACCGAACATTATCTTTCTTTCAAATTTACGTGAATCTATCAACCAACAATGAATCTAACAACGTTTCCACTTTTTCGATCTTCAGTTAATTCCGAACAAACCCTAGTTATTAAAAACACAATCATTAACCTCAAATCTAAAACTAAAACTCTTTTTTATTTTTTGAGGGGCAAAACTAAAACTCTTAAGAGACAATAAATATCATAACTTAAATTTACCTGCAAACCGCCTGTGAATCTGATTAAAAAATAGTGTACCGAATGTGACCGGATAATCTTATATTTTCCATTTTCTTTTCTTCCCTCTTATTTCTTATAGTTGCCGCAACAATTCTGCTTCACCTTGCTATTGCTGAAGGCTTTTGTCGGCTTTGTCCCTTATTTTTTTTTATTTGGTACAACACAACACATTTATTTATACATTTATTTATAGTGCTTCAAATCCTTTTTCCCCAACTAATTCATTAAATACTTGTCTTAATCCAATCCCATTCAAAACCTAATTTTTAGCTAATGACCTTAATTATCGGATTCCAACAATATTTCCACATAATTATATCTGTATATTGAAAGAGTCAAAATCCTGATCAAACACGTCTTCTCCTTGATTTAACAAATCCTTAATAATCACTTATCCACAAATAACAAAAATACCCTTAATTAAAAGTTCGGGATTTTACCGTTAACATATTTAAATGTTTATTTTTATAATAATTGACGGCTTTAAAATGATTTACGGACTTGTAGTAATATATAGTATAAGTATATACGCGTTTACGTATGTATGTGTAAATATAGGTTGTCTGTGTGTGTATGTTTATATATATGAATATATGTGTTTATATTTGTTAGTATCCATATATATGTGTCTAAATATATAATATATGTGTGTCTAATATTGTCTATATATATACACCTACTTACACGTATACCAGTAATTAACGGATCCAGAAAACTTTTCCTCTGGGGGCCAAATTTTAAAAAAAAAAAAAAAAGTGAAAAAAATTCCACAACAAAGATTTAAACCTATGATCTTAGGATAAGAAGTATAGCTTCTAACCAATTGAACTAAATGAATTATTGCACAAAAGAATGTATGAAATGATATATATACACAGTTTTAATATTATTGGAGGGGTATATTAGTAATTTCGTCCGGAAATTTAAGTGGGAGCCATGCACCCCCTCTTTCATGCTCGGTCTGTCCCTGACGTATACATGTGTATATAATATACATTCATATATTAGAAATAAACATATCTGGATAAACATGTAAACTTGATTAGTATGTGAAAGAAAACACATGAAAATTTAATGTGTGGCCCCGACTTTGCCTTGGTGGCTAACTGCTGCTTCATCCACGCAATTAAGCTGTGACTCTCGTTTGTTTCTTGTGGCTATAAAAGCCTTTACCATATGTAGTATTTAATATTGTATATTCATATATATTATATACTATAAATATTGTTATAACGTTGGAGCAATTACACACCGGATACTGTAGTGGGACATTAGTGTTCGATTAATAGCTTTGTGAGATGAACTAATGTCCTACTGATATCAATTCAGATACAACTATTGTTCGACTATATCACAATGATGTTTCCTATTAGTTTTCATCTTATAATACCTTATTTTTATATCCCATTAAAAACTACAACAAAATCGTATACAACCGTTCTATCTAAGTAAAAATGCGCAGCATGATCTAATCCTTAATTACTTGATGACAACCGTTCTATCCAGATCTCCTTCCTCTACCCCGACCAAACACCTGGAAGCCTCTCTCACTAGCCAGCCATACATGTACAGACTGAAAAGGTTTTCACAAGAGATGCGAGTTTTTAAACTCAGTGAGGTTCGGTGTGTGCATAAAGTGAAGCTTCACAAATATCATACAGAGCAGATAGTCACTGATACATATTATATTAACATATATATCAGTCAAGAAGGCACATAGCAGTAACGGTATCACATAGATAGTAACACACCAGTCGCACATAAGTGACATTAAAATAAATTACACATATCAGAAAATACCAGATTTACAATTATAAGCACATATTATAAGATAAAAACAAATAGGGAACCTCACACTGATATAATTGAACAATAATACTATCTCAATTGATATAAATTGAGCATTAGTTCACCTCACAATGCTATTAATCGAACACTAGTGTCCCACTACACTTACCGTTGCTCCAACGTTATAACAATACTTAATAATATATATATATGATTATACAATATTACATACTACATATGGTAAAGGCTTTTATAGCCACAAGAAACAAACGAGAGTCACAGCTTAATTGCGTGGATGAAGCAGCAGTTAACCACCAAGGCAAAGTCGTGGCCACACTCTAAATTTTCATGCATTTGTAATATATTTTCTTTCCCATACTAATCTAGTTTACATGTTTATCCAGATATGTTTATTTAGAATATATGAATGTATATTACATACACATGTAGACGTGTAAGTATGTGTATATATATAGACACACACATATTATATATTTACACGTCCCCAGGGTATGACCTAGTAGTGGTAAAGGGCTTGGGTTTATAGCGACAGTTGGACCGGGAGCTGGAGGTTGGAGGTTCGATTCCCTTATGGGACGATTCCTTTCCAGTATCATTGTATAATGGCAGCTCTTGACTCTGAGCCACTAGATAACCTGATTAACATCTCCACTCATTCCGTGGGATAGGGGAGTGGAGACTCTTTCGGTTAGGGTTTAATCATTTTTTATTATATATTTACACACTTACTACGAGTTCGTAAATCTTTTTAAAGCCGACAATTATCATAAAAATAAACATTTAAATATGATAACATATAGACAACTAGAATCCGTGTAAAAAGTCATCGTTTATAAAATAAGGTTTATAGAAAAGGTTGAAAATTTTGGGCGTTACAATTCTCCCCTGCTTAAAAACAAGTTCATCCGCGAACTTACTCTTTTTATAACTCTTATAAGACAATGATATACTTGTGAAATCATATGTTCACAATCACAATAACAAGTAAAGGATTCAAGCGGTGCTTGTATAGATTCAAGTGGTTGCTCCTAGCACCTAGACGAAAAGGCTTCAACGTGACTCCCACGACATAGCACTTTGTTCCGCATATCTCTTTGCTCCTAAGACCTACAAAAGACTCTAGAGGTGGCTCCCATCACGTAGTACTTAGCCACAAAGGATTTTAGAGGCGACTCACACGATGTAGCACGTAGTTCCTGACAGACTAATTGGTGGTCCCAGAGAAGGGTGAAATATAGTCAAGGGGGTGAATGACTATATTGTGAGTTTAAAACCTTAAACCTCAGGAGTTAAAAAAAACTTTTCTGATGAAAAGCCTCTGTGCAGCGGAATATTTAAACCCTTCTAAAACGTATTTTCAAACCACTTAAGCATTCACAAGCATATAAATAAAGTACTAAATGTAAATGTAGAAAGTAAATGCTTTAAGAAAATAACACAATGTTTATAGTGGTTCAAGGTTGTTGAATCCTTTAGTCCACTCTTCTCCTGTGATGATTGGAGGAATTCAATATCGTTTTTCACCAATACAATAGTATGATTGTCCTTGGCTACACAAGCTTCACAATCTCAAGACTACCACTCCTTGGCTACAAATGCTTTAGTGACTCAGTCTTCAGCACTGCTCCTTGAGAACAAATCCTTCAGCAGCTATCACAAAAGGTTGCAATTCCTTCTCAGACGATCTAATTCAATTGCTTCAGTTGGATGTGAATTGGATTCATAGTGGCTTGATCAGACTCAGTACTTGATATAGATTTGATGCTCTATTTTCTAAGTTTGATCTTCTGGTTATGTCTTTTAAGGTCAGAAAGAAGGCTTGTGAAATTTGATAGAGTTTCATCACTTAGAGTTCTTGATCATTTTCTTGATTGATGTATATATTTGTGTGTCTATCAATGCCTTCTATTTATAGCCATGATTTTTTGATTTTGAAAATCGGTCCGTCGGCTAATAAATGCTGAGAATAATCCTTTATTCTTCCTTGATTTTATTCTCCTTCATTTCAGTGCTCCGGATTTGAATGAAATGTCCATCATAAAATTCGTCATTGATTGATTCAGCATTAATTACTTGATTTCCATATTTTTCATGTTCTGAATCAAATTTAGACGGCATACTTGAGTCTGCTGCCTTTCTGCCGGTTCAGTGATTCCTGCACTTTGCCGGTCACTGGATTCCTACTAGTCTGCTGCTTCATTTCTGCTTAGAGTGATCTGCTGGTACTGATGCAGCTGATAGAGCTTTACTTCGCTGATCCTTATTTTGTGTGAGATCGCCGATCCTTATTTTGTGTGAGATCAGTGTACACCCTATTCAATCAGAATAGCATCATTACAACTACAAGTTTCTCGGATTTTCCTTGTACCTCTTGAACTTTGTAGTTGGATCCCTTCTATGTCTGATTAATCAATTTCTGGAAACTTCCATTTCGAATACTCCAACGCAGTGTTATATGAGAGTGCTATAAACACTTTTTTGTCAAAAAGAATGTTGAAGTCAGGCATAGTCTCATGTGCCTGTGGTTTCCCAAAGTATCTTTCCAATCTTTCTTTGGCTTCAACAATGTGTGAATCTGCCATCTTCAGTTTCTTGTACATCACCCACTGCTGTTGGGATGTTAATCTGGACATTGGTTTGAAAAACCTAACCAAGTTGTTTAATTCTTCAAGTCCTTCAGCAGTTAAGTCCTCAGGCCTCTTTGCCGAGAAGGGCACTTATTGGTTTGGTCTGCTACTCGAGCCAGATGCTCCATCAGTTGTTTCTTGTCTCTGAGCCATATACTGCATTTTCAATTCGTTGTACATCTTGGCCATGTCTGGTTGTAATCTTTCTGCATGCTTTGACAGCCAGTGTAACCATGCCTCATCCTGAGTCATGTTTGGATATAGAGAGCCATAGAGTTAAAGAAATCCCTTGTCTCTCTAGATCTTTTTGATGAATACAAAAGTCGTATGCAAACTTATCTAGCTGCTACACATGATGAAATGATGGATGTGCTAACTGATGGACCACTCCAAATCACTAAAGCCATTACGGTTGATGTTGTAAATCAAATCGTTCCTAAACCAATGGGGGAATAAGGTGTTGAAGATAGAAAAAGAGCAAATCTGAACAACATTGCTATTGATATCATTTACAGAACCTTGGATATATAGCCATATGAACATGAAAGTGAAAGATTACAAGACTGCCAAACATTTGTGGGAGAAGCTACAACCGATCTGTGAAGGCATTGATGCTATCAAGAAGAATAAGAATGGTGTGGCCAAACAAAAAGTCCAAGAATTCAAAATGAAGTCCACTGAAACCATTGAACAAATGGAATCAAGATTTAATGCTATTCTGGATGAACTCACCATGCTGAATATGAGTAAAATAAAGAAGAGATCAACACAAGAATTCTGAAAGCTTTACCATTAAAAGAAATCTGGAAGATGAAAGTCACTGCAATGGAAGAATCCAGGAGACTTTAAGATGAGGATACCTTCAAGTTATTATAGAATCTCAAAGCCTATGAATTTAGTGAAGATCTCACTACAAGTGCTGAAAAAAAGTGCCAAAGACTACAGCACTGGCTGCTACACACAGAGAAGAATCACAAATTCTCATGATGATGAACTGGATGATATGCAAGAACAAATAGCATTGATGACCAAAAGAATAAGGATGATGAAGTCGGGAAGAGCATCTTCAAAGAATTATGGCAAGAAAGCAAATGAGAAAAAGAAGGAACTAAAGAAGGATCCTAATTATCCATGCTTCAACTGCAAAAGCCTGGACATTTTAAACCTGATTGTCCTGAATTGAAACAGAAAAGGGATCCTGACCACTTGTTCTTCAATTTCAAAATCCTAGACACATGAAACCTGATTGTCCAGACCTGCCGAGACAAAGAGGTCAGTAGAGAAGACTTGTTAGGAAAGCACTTGTTGCTGGTGATGAATCTGGCTATGAAGTGGAGTCTAAAAAGCACAATCTGGAAATGAATCAGATGACACTACTCTCATGGCACACATGGATGACACAGAGGAGGTATATAACACTGTATCCAATAACACTCATGTTGAAAGTGAATGTTCATCTCCTGGTGGCTCCAATCCTAAGAATTATGATATGGAAGAACCTCTAGATGCCCTTCTTAATCAACCGAGGATAAACAATCTGTTTATGAGATTGTGAAGGCAGAAAGAGAAACACTCCAAGAAGAAATTCAAAGTGTTGGTCCCAGAGAAGGGTGAAATATAGTCAAAGGGGAGAAGTGGGTGAATGAATATATTTTGAGTTTAAAAAGTTTAAACCTCGGGAGTTGCAAAAAAATTTCTATGAAAAGATTTTGGACGGGGAAAGTTATAACCTTTCTAAAGTGTATTTTCAAACAACTTAAACAGTCACAAGCATATAAATAAGGTGCTGAATGTAAGTGTAGAAAGTAAATGCTGTAAGTAAATAACATAAGGTTTATAGTGGTTCAGAGTGGTCTAATCCCTTAGTCCACTCTTCTCCTATGATGATTGGAGGAATTCACTATTGTCTTTCACCAATACAATAGTATGATTGTCCTTGACTACACAAGCTTCACAATCTCAAGACTATCAATCCCTGACTACAAAAGATTCAATGACTAAGTCTTCAACACTGCTCCTTGAGAACAAATCCTTCTGCAGCTATCACTAAAAGGTGCAATTCATTCTCAGCTGATCTAATTCAATTGCTTCAATTGGGTGTGAATAAGATTCTCAAAGGGTTGATCAATCTCAGTGCTTGATATACATTTGTAGCTCTGAATTCTGAGTTGATCTTCTAGATATGTCTTTTTAAGTTCAGAAAGAAGGGTTGTGAAATTGACTGAGTTTCAGCACTTAGTACGAATCCTGTATATCGTGTCTTTTTCTATGTATGTTTTTTTCCCCTGTCAATGACTTCTATTTATAGCCTTGATCTCCTTGATTTGAAAATTCATCCGTTGGATATTTAATACGGAGAATAATCATTGATTGTTCTTTGATTTTATTCTTCTTGATTTCAGCGATCCGGATTTCTTCAAACGTTCCTCATAAAATCCGTCCTTGATTGATTCTGCATTAATTGCTTGATTTCATTAATTTCCACGTTTTGAATAAAATCAAGACAACATACTTGACTTGCGTGTTTCTTCACTTGGCTGTTGCTTTTCCGGTTCATTGACTCTTCACTATCATTCTCTATAGTCAGCCGACAGACCTTTCACTTATCCGGTTTGCTATTTCCTTTGATTCTCAATGTCAAATGTATGCTTGTACTTCACTGATCCTTGATTTGGGTGAAATCCGAGTACACCATATTTAAAATAATAGATTACATACCTTGTAATATATCTTAGACTTATGCAAGGTCATCACAGACTTCCCTGGTTATAAGTCAGTCCATAAGTCTTCACTTTACTCCACTGGTACTTGGCTGTTTTCACTTAGCTGATCTTCTGTCCTTCAATTCACTGAGCCATCCTACCATTCTAGTACAATTCTTGTCTGACTGAACTATACAACATGTCAGACTCTAAGTAAAGTCTTA
Organism: Gentiana straminea; assembly: GCA_036785695.1. Taxonomy (NCBI): domain Eukaryota; kingdom Viridiplantae; phylum Streptophyta; class Magnoliopsida; order Gentianales; family Gentianaceae; genus Gentiana; species Gentiana straminea. The sequence continues at coordinate 1,302,438 of JAVUPR010000224.1, read as the reverse complement.
TACATATATTACTAACTTATTTCAGGTTTGCTATAACAGCTAGTATGACAATCATCAAAACAAATATAGTGTTCCTAACAATTTACCCATTTTTGATGATGCCAAAACCTTCATATGCCTGAAAATAAGTAAACATTTTCATATAATAGGCGGAATAAAACTCATAAATTTTATTCATCCATGAAGGGCATAAATTGTTCGAAATAAAAACATATTACAACTACAAGTTTCAGATTTTCCTTGTACCTCTTGAACTTTGTAGTTTGGATCCCTTCCAAGTCCTTCTAGTCAATTTATGTAAACTTCCATTTCCAGTATTCCAATGCAGTGTTGTAAGTAAGACTTCGGAATGCTTTCTTTTCAAAAAGCCCGTTGAAATCAAGCATAGTCTCATGTGCCTGTGGGTCTCCAAAGTATTTTTCAAATCTAAGCTTTGCTTCAGCAATGTGTGGGTATGCAAACTTCAGATCCTTGTACATTACCCACTGTTGTGGTGGATTTAATCTGCCCATTGTTTTGATTTTTTTTTATGTTATTGAACTCCTCTTGTCTCTCACTGGACAATTCCTCATGGCCCTTTGCAGTGAGAGACACTTGCTCTCCTGTTTTAGCCAGATGCTCCTTCCCTTGTTCTTTGCTTCATGGATGTATACTGTCTCCTTGTTTCATTGTACATCATTGCCTTTTGTACTACCAGATCATTATCTTGATAGCTAAGCCAGTCTGCCCAAGCTTCAACTTGTGACTGGTTGGGATACAACCCATCTTGGACTCTAAATCATTCTTTCACATTTTTTAGTACAACTTCTTCTTTTTCTTCCTTATTTATGTAGGTTGTGAAATGATGTTTCGACCAGAGTATCTTCCAACAGTATGTCTTTGTCCACTGCCACTGCCTCTATTAGTGCTAGACCGATGTTAACTTTTAGAACATCTCTGTTGGCTAGACCCAGGCCTTTGCTGATTTCCTTATCTATCTCTGTCATCATTTCTTCTTTGAACTGGAAATGGTATTTCTTTTGTTATTTCTTTCCCTTTCTTCAAAGGCTTTCTTTTGTTGTTCTTCCAAGGCTCATTCTCTATCTCTTGCTCTGATCTGTTCATCTATAAAGTGTGGGGGTCTGACTGTTGAACCTTCAGGCTTATCACTTCTTTCCCTCTTTTGGCAGCATCATCCTGTTGTTGTAACAAGATGCTGTTGGTAGTCTTAGTTGTACTGATTAGACTGTCCAACTTGGATTCAATAGATATAAATCTTTTTTCATGAGCTAATATTTTTTGAACAATAGGTGCCATTATGGAGCCAATTGCAGATGCTATATCCTTATTTTCACGTGAGACATGTTCCTTTAGGCCGGTAAGCCTGTTGGTGACATTGATATTCATCTTCCTCATGGAATCATTTTGCCTTTGCATAACCACATTTTGTGCATCTATATACTCGACAACTGCTTGGAATCTACGTTCTATAGATTGACTCTCATCCTTGAAGGTTGCTGACATAGTTCTGAGATAGAGTACTTGTTGTTGTAACTCATCCATCAAGGAGTCTACTTCCATTTGAAAAGCTTGATTGGATATGGCAACATCCTATTGTTGTTGAGCTTGTGTTGTTTCAAATGGTGCAGAAGTCCCCGGTTGAGTGAGTATGGTAGGGACTAGTTCAGGTTCCTGGTTTGGCATGGCTGGTTGAGTGACATCAACATCACCCACTCCTTCTTCAAGTACATGAGTAGTGGTGATTTCAGTTGCAGCAGTGTCTCTCATTACACATTGCTCTCAGTTGGGAATCAACTTTGCTGGTGTTGCAGCAGCTGATACAATGTCTAACATTGCTGTTGGGTCAGTTGATATGTCAACTGAATGTTGTTGCCCATCCTTAGTTTGCTAAGTAGTGCCCTCAGCTGTCTTGGTTTGCTGTTCATTTTTCTTCACTGGTGGTGTTTTCTTAGCTATTCCATTTTCTGTAGAAAGGCAAGCAGAGTGATATCATCATCAATTGCATCTACTGATCCTCCATCCCCACCATCATGCTGAGCATCATCACTTGCATCTGCTGCTCCTCCATCATCACCATTGTCACCATCACTCTTATCATCATCATCATCCGATTGATCATCATTGCCATCCACATCATAGAGGACTTATATAATCTAGCTTTGGCCTTTTCTATCATTTCCCACAGTAGTGTTTCATCAAGTACACCTACAAGGATTGTGACACCAAGAAATCCAAAGAACCAAGCTTCTTCATCAAGCATTCTTGCATAATCATATTGTTGAATCCTGGAGTCTCCCGTTTTCTAGTTTAGATATTCTACAACTCTGTCATCAATGTCCTTTCAAGGTTTTCTCCTGGTTCTTCGTTAAACTCTTCTTCTTTTTCTTCACCATCATCATTGCTTTCTCCTTTTTGTGCTTCTTGCTGTTCTTTTTCCTCATCTCTCAATTTGCCAAAGGATTCTCTGTCCATATTTCTTTGGACCTTTTGTTACTTCCTTTGACCGGAGGTGCTTCCACTTGATTTTTTTCTATTTTCTCCACCTGCCAGAAAATCCCTTTTTTTCTTCTTTCCTTTAGCTATCCCCTTATTAGCTGCAATTGTCTCTTCTTTGATTTGTTCCTTGAGCCGTCTGAAGAAGTAGGTGACCCAGTCAAACTCTGGGCTATTGTAGATAATGCCCATCAGTCTTATCCTGGCCTCGGCCATGGCATTCATGGCTCCTAATTTGCCTTCGATGTTCTTCCCAATTAATAAGCTAAATTCATTCAAGGGTTTCTTGAGAGTAGATCTCAGGCAGTTGAACTTTTTGTTTTGTGCGGTGCCAACCTTTCGAATTTCCTGCTAAAATGCATCTATGTCTTGTGGAACGACCCCCATTTTTGCATGTCCTTGATTTGGGAGATGAAGATGCTGATGAATTAACTTTGCCGTAATCACCACCTCTGTGCCATTGACAATAGCAACTATCTTGTCTTCATTTTCGTCACCATCTTTAGCAAGGAGTCTAGAGACATATTTTGGCAGTTTTCCAGAAGGAAATGAAACTCTCATAGCAAAATCTAGTAATAGGAGGGTTGAGGAAAGTCATCAGCCCTAAATTGGTGCAACCATCCACCAATCTTTGTGCTTAGGGTCGTTGTTGCACAGGGTGAGATATTGCTCAGGTCTGAAGAATGACCCAGTGACAATGAATCTTTCAAACTGTTTTCCGGACATTTTGGTTGAGGAAGATGGGGCCATTTCTGAGAATTTAGAGAGAAAGCTTTAAAATTTCTTGAAAGTAATTTCTGAATTTCTATGGGGGCGTAGAGAGATTGTGAAAAAGTCTAAGTTTGGTTTATGTAGCCAAACAATTTGAGTGTGAATAGGGTTTTGAATATGAAGGGATTTAGTGGAGTAATTGCGTGACTTGGTGTATAAGAAATCATGGTTATTGAGTGTAGTGGGAGAGTGAATTGAGGTAAGTAATGATGAATCCCGGGAATCGAAGCATTTCCATCATTCCATCAATTCAAAATGTAACCTCCACGATTTAAAAATAAAATCCACGTGTGTGATCCTCCAAAAAATAAATTCTCAGATTTTCCACATGTGTAAATGATTTATTCATTTCACACTTCTTTGATAAGTATACTTCACCGGTGGAGTGATGAGATTAGTTTGCTGATTACTATGCCGATCTTTAACTGAGTTGCTTCATCAAAACTGTTTCTAACAATCGGTGAAGTGAAACGTCACTGGTACAAGTGCCTCGCCCAAAATGGCAAAGGTTTAGTCAGCTGGTGAAGTCACTTCGCTGATTAATTTGAATCCACCATCTTTTGGATACCAAATTCCCACATTTATTGTATGCTTTAGATATTTGATGAATCTATTTGCTGCTAATGAATGAGATTCCTTAGGTTGAGCTTGAAATCTTGCACATACTCCAACTGCAAATGCTATATCCGGTCTACTTGCAGTTAGGTAGAGTAAGGATCCAATAATTCATCTGTATAAATTTTGATCCACATCCTTCCCATTTTCATCATTCCCAAGTATATTTCTTGCACACATAGGTTTTTCTGATATGCCACTAGTGTCCATTCCATATTTGTGTATCAAGTCCTTTATGTATTTGGCTTGATTGATCAATATGCACTTGTAATCCTTGGAAGTAGTTGAGTTCTCCCATCATACTCATTTGGAATTTGCTTTTCATCGATTTGCAAATTTTTCACATAGCTTTTCATCTTCTGATCCAATTATGATATCATCCACATAGATCTGTAATAGTAAGGTGCTTGTTCCATCTTCTAGTTTAAAAAGGGTTTTGTCAATCGTTCCTTTGATGAATCTATTGTTGATCAGGAATTGTGAAAGTGTCTCATACCAAGCTATAAGGTGCCTGTTTGAGTCCATAGAGTGCCTTTTTGAGCTTGTATACCTTATCTTCCTTTCCCTTGATCTTAAAACCAGGTGGTTGTTCAACATATACTTCTTCTCCCAAAAGCCCATTCAGAAATGCACTCTTTACATCCATTTGATAGACTTTGAAATCTTTGTGAGCTGCAAATGCTAGAAAAAGTCTGATTGCTTTCAATCATGCTACTGGTGCAAAAGTATCATCATAATCTATGATTTCTGCTTGTGAGTATCCTTTTGCTACTCGTCTTGCTTTGTTTCTGACAATTGCTCCTTGTTCATCCATCTTGTTTCTGAACACCCATTATGTTTCAATGATGTTGGCCATGTCTGGTCTATCAACAAGTTCCCAGACATTTCTCTCAAATTCATTGAGTTCTTCTTGCATGGTTGTAATCCAATCAGCATCTTGGATTGCATCATTTATTGTCTTGGGTTCCATCTGTGACAGAAAACAAGTTAGCATGCTTTCCAGTTGTCTTCTGGTTCTAACACCTGTATGAACATCTTCAATGACTTGTTCTTCTGGATGATCTCTAAGCCAATTTAGGTCAAGTTGAAGTTATGATTGATCTTCTTCATCTACTGTTCCTGCTTGTGTATGAACTTCTTGAGTTTGAGTTGGAGACTCTGTTGTTGTAGTAGCTGGTACATCATTTGATTGTCAACAGAGTGGTTCAGTATAGTGGCCGGTACTGTTGTATCTATATAGACTTGTCTTTGTGTAGCTTCTTCTTCAAAATTATATAAGTCTTCACCACTAGTGTTTGGTTCATCGAACACTACATGAATTGATTCGTCAATCACCAAGGTTCTCTTGTTTAGTACTCTGAAGGCTTTGCTGGTGTCTGAATATCCCATGAATATTGCTTCATCATCTTTTTCATCAAATGTATGTAATTGATTCATGTTGAACACAAAACATTTAGATCCAAACATATGTAAGTGATATATGTTAGGTTTTCTTCCATTCCATATTTCATAGGGTGTTTTCCCATGATGTTTATTTATGACAGATCTGTTTTGAGTGTAACATGCTGTGTTTGCTGCTTCAGCCCAAAACCTCTTTGGCAAGTTTGCTTCTGCAATCAATGTTCTAACAGCTTCATTGAGTGTTCTATTTCTTCTTTCTGCGACTCCCGTCTGTTGTGGAGTTCCTGCTGCTGATAGTTGATGTAGTACTCCATTTGCTTCACAGTAGGTTCTGATTACTTCATTTAAGAATTCCGTGCCTCAGTCTGATCTTATCTTGATAATCTTCAATTCTTTTTCATTCTGAATTCTTCTCAGTAAATCGGGTAGTTTCTTGAGTGTTTCTTTCTTCTTGTTCACGAAAATGGTCCAAGTCAACTTGGAAAAGTTATCAACCACTACCAAAGTGTACTTATTTCCACTTACACTTACTGGTGTGACCGGTCCAAATAGATCCATATGCAACAGATGTAGGATTCTTGTTGTTGATTGATGTGGCTTTGAATTGAAGGAGCTTTTGATCTGTTTCCCTTTCTAACGAGCATCAGAAAGACTCTCTTTCTTGAATTTGATGTCTGGTAGGCCATCTAATAACTTTTCTTTTATAACTTGTTGATTGTCTTGAAATTCAGGTGATCAGTTAGTCTTCTCTGCCAAATCCAGCTTGGTGATTGTTTGTTCTTGACAAGCAGACACGTGTCTGCTTTTGTTGTCTTCCAATCTACCACATACATGTTGTCATCTTTTTTTCCAGCAAGTACAACTATGTTGGTTTGTTTGTGAATCACCCTGCAACATTCTTTGTTGAATGGCACATTATAGCCTTTGTCACAAAATTGACTATTGCTTAGAATATTGAAATTCAATCCCTTAACATGTGACACATTCTGAATCTTCGGGTTATTCTTTAACTTGGTGCCTTCCCCTTTAATTGTGCCGGGGTTTTCTTTACCTCCAAAGGTAACTTTGGGTCCATCAAAAGCTTTCAATTCTGTCAGCCATCCTTTATTGCCTATCATATGTCTGGAACATCCACAGTCTATGTACCAGACATCCTACAAAACAAGTTAAGCAAGTTTAGGTACGCAACACTGTTTGGGTCCATACCTGTTGGCAGTCATGCCTCCTACTTGATGTGATCCATGAAGGGCTTCAGAAGGAAGAAAAATCAGAAATTCATGGTAATGTAGAAGAGGCGTAATTATTTATGACATTGGCCTGAATAAACTGTTTAGCATTTATTTGAGTCATTAGTCCTTTGTTATCCAACATTGGTAAGATGGTCTTTTATTTTTGTTATTATTTTTATTTATTGTTATTTTGTCCCACATTGCTAAATTAGAAATTGGTCTTGAAGTTTGTAGACTATATTAGGCACCTAGGTGGTTCATTTACAAACACTTCAATTTTGAGTGAAAATTTGATTAAAGTCTTTGACTTTGTTTATCACTTGCGAGTGATGATCTCTTCGTTGTAGAGTTCCACTCTTTAAGAACTTATCAGCACCTTGAGCAAGCATTGTGGCGTTCTTGCCAGCGTTTCTTAGATTAGATTATCTAAGATCGTTGTTTCAAGCTCGTTATTGATTCCTTTAGAAGGTCCTAGGTAAATCTTCGTTCCGGATTCATATCATTTGGTATTAGAGCCTCCGGTTGACTAAAGGTAATCAAATATCCCTTTCGTTTCTTAATTTGTTATCGTTTCTTCGTCATGAATTGCATCCTTATTACCAAATAAAAAAGAGGAAATTTCCAGCTTCCTTTATCCTTCTTGCATCGTAGTTAGGGCTGTACACAAAAAAAATCCCAGCCTTGTTCTTTATGTTTTCCCTGCATATTATTCATCAGAATAAACAAAACCAATCGCCCCCCCCCCCCCCCCCCCCCCCCCGCTTCCCCCCTCTCAATATATCATCACTGCACCTTTCACGTTAAACCCCCAAGCAATTATCCTATTGCTAGTTTCGAAGCTGCTCCTTAGCAATTCTTTCTTGCTAATTTTCCTGTTTAGTCTTGCCGTATAAAGCCAAAAGCAAGGAAAAATAGTTTGACCTAAATTCGTTCTTTTATTTTAGTTACAAAAAGTCGGCCAAAAAAAAAAAAAAAAAAGTTGACCTAATTTTTTTTGTCCAGAAAAGTTCGGCCAGAATTTTTTTTTTTTTTTAAATTTTCAAGTTGCTAGTACCCAGACTTCGTAAAGAAGAGAAACCATATATCCTTACATTCAATCCCGAAATTTCTAGGATCCCGACATTCCCGAAAAGTGAAATCATCCATTCTTGATTATATTTTCATATCTTACAACTCTACCTCACTTCATATCCATTCAATCATACTCACCTCTTAGTTTTCCATGTAGGATCGTTGGCCTCGTTCGCTACACATTGCTTGTTGTTCTGTTTGTTTGAAAAAGGGTTACTTTACAACTTGGAGAGTGGGTGAGTGTAAACACGAGATTTGTGAGGTTTTGAATGTTTCATAATGTCGGAAGTGGAGAGTGGTTCATGAAGGGTTTTCTCATGTGATTTTGGTTTGTTTATGGCTGCTCAACAACGGGAAAATACACGTATAAATGAGAAATTGGATAGGTTGTGGAGGCAACTTGACGCTTTGGATTATCATTTGGGCATTCCGCCAAAAAAGGGTGGTGGCCGACATGATAAGAGGGTGAAAATGCTACAAATCCGTGTGTAGATGAGAATTTAATCCTTGAATCTCTAACCCCCGAATATGAAGAATTTTTTTTGTATGGTAAGGTGAGTAGTAACAAAGTGAAGAAGGTAGTCGAGGAGAAAGAGGAATGTGAAATCATTTGTCCTCCAGAATCTGTGGGAGAATTTTTAGGAGATGTCGTTGGAGAGCAAAGTGATGGTCATGATGTACATTTGCAAGAAGCACAAATTATTGATGGGTTGGGAAACGATGACGGTAAGAGTGTAGTGGAGATGAATACTGAGAATGAGCCAACATTAGCGGAGACTGTGGAGAAGAAAGTGGAGGAGGAAAATGAAGCTCCTATATTAATAAATATTGGTTCGAGTTCGTCCTTGTTATCTTTGCAGGTACACGGCGATAATCCAATTGGGGAGAGCTAGTTGCCTACGGTGGTCCTTAATCATGATCACATTAGTGGCAAACCGGAGCATAATTATTCTTGTCCATTTACTGAGCTTATTGACACTTATTCGACCGGGACTTGCTATCATTATTATTTTGTTCCGTCACAGGAAGTTATCCACAAGTTTATTAAATCAACGTCCCACTATTATGATGATGTATTTTTGAAGCATGACTACGCAACAAAGCATGCCACTGATGAGAATTTATTTATTCGACTCACATTTAATCCTGGTATTTGATTGGTGATCTTTTGTGTTTGTTCAAGTTTTGATGGTGATGGTGCTCGATTTTATGATGTTTTATTGATTTGAGATGAATCCATTCCAACTGGGATGGAATGATGTGATCCATGAAGGGCTTCAGAAGGAAGAAAAATCAGAAATTCATGGTAATGCAGAAGAGGCACAATTATTTATGATATTGGCCTGAATAAACTGTTTAGCATTTATTTGAGTCATTAGTCCTTTGTTATCCCACATTGGTAAGATTGCCTTTTATCTTTGTTATTATTTTTATTTTGTCCCACATTGCTAAATTAGAAACTGGTCTTGGAGTCTGTAGCCTATATAAGGCACCTAGGTGGTTCATTTACAAACAGTTCAATTTTGAGTGAAAATTTGATTTAAGTCTTTGACTTTGTTTATCACTTGCGAGTGAGGATCTCTTCGTTGTAGAGTTCCACCCTTTAAGAACTTATCAGCGCTTTGAGCAAGCGTTGTGGCGTTCTTGCCAACGTTTCTTAGATTGGATTATCTAAGATCGTTGTTCGAGCTCGTTATTGATTCATTTAGAAGGTCCTAGGCAAATCTTCGTTCCGGATTCATATCACTACTCCAAGTGTGTATCCAAAATATTTTCTCCTTGGAAGGTTGAAGTCATCAACCTCATATGTATAAGGAAAGGCAGAATAGCTTCTAATAGCTTTACTAAAAGTATTCTGATACATTTCTCTACTTTTTGGTGTCTTAGAATCCTGTTTCACTTTCCAAAATACAACATATGACTTGTTTTCATATTTCCTTTTGTATCCAAAACCATGCCTTATATGGTTTTTCCCAAATACATTTGGCTTTGTATGAAATGGTTTTCTCTTGTATTTTGGAGGTGGAACATTCCAATCATCTTATGAGGGGTAAATTCGCTTACCTTTCAGTATACCCTTGCCCTTAGTAAGCTGGTAGTATGATTTTTTTTTTTGCTGATTCACTGCACTATTTGACTTCACTAGTGCAGGATGAGTAGTTGAAACTATGGTGATAACGTCGAAATAATCTCAAATAAGCTAGTGGTTGTTTTGGGAAGGATATCTGATTGTGAAAAGCGTATGAGTGGCGGTGCACGGTGGTGCTGTGGATGTGACGGTGGTGATACAAGGTAAGAATAACTGAGTAGTGAATTTGGCAGAATGTTGCCTTCTTTTTCATACACGGTCCTCTTTTAGGTTACACAAGGAGCCCTATTTATGGTATCAAACCGACGTTCAAGATATTTACAACTAAGGACATAGTACAACTAATTTTGCGGTGGCCAATTAGACCTCACCAGGGAAGCAGCGGCATGGATTCTCGGCTTGCGCGGCGTCCTCAGTTGCAGGATCGTATCGTCGGCTCGCATTCTCCAAGTGACTGGGACGACTGATGGATCTATGGCGGACCCACCACTCTTGCTCATGTTGAATCTCCCTTCAAGGCTTGCCCTCTGGGAGGATCATCCTTTGCCCTTAAACCAGACAGTCGGCCGTTCTTCCGGCTTCGCTAGCCTATCGCCCGTAGGACCTTCCGAGTCATCCGGCGGGTTCTCGGGCCGCATTCTAGAGTCGGCCCATCAATGGCCCCCTACTCCGTACCCGTAACATCTCGAAATGTCGGGTAGGGAGTAAGTCCTCTGGCTTTATGGGATGGTCTAGGCGAGTGGATGGCTCTAAGAGTCCGGAGTTATGCCGAGCGGTTAGTCTCGAGTTCATAGGACTTGGCCCATATGGGATTTTCTATCCCTAGCCGATTTGAAATCCTTATTAGGTGGGTGGCTTTGATTTCAACGGATTTGTCTCATTTAGGACCTTTGGTCCCTAGCCGATTCGAAGCCGTAAATTGGGGGACCTCCTTGGCTTCGTTTGATTTGGCCCATTATGGGGTCTTTGGTCCCCTGGCAAATTTGAAGTTGTGATTTGGCGGATAGCCTCAACTTTATAGGATTTGGGTCATTTAGGACCTTTGGTCCCTAGCCGATTCGAAGCCGTAAATTGGGGGACTGCCTTGGCGTTTGATTTGGCCCATTTTTGGGTCTTTGGCCCCCGGGCAATTTGAAGTTGTGATTTGGCGAATAGCCTCAACTTCATAGGATTTGGCTCATTTAGGACCTTTGGTCCTTGGCCGATTTGAGGGGATTTCTGGAATCGGCCACCTTTGCTAACATATCGTTTATTGGGTTAATTCCGTATGATCTCTTTTCATCTTTGTTTGACGTGACAGCTGATGCGGCTAGGGCCTCTTCGATCTCTGTGCCGTAATGATGGCAACCCCGAGTTTTGAAATTTGAAACTCCCGCCCTTGTTCTCATCCGTCAGATCAGTGTCATTGTGGCCATTGGATCCGCATCCCTTGGCCTATATAAAGTGGGGAAGGATACTTAGCCTAAATGTCACTTAAACCTCAATTCTCTTCCGGCGGCGGTTCGCAAGCAATTCGGCGGTGAGAGTATTTTAGCAAGACAGTTTCCGGCCTATATCTCCACGGCTCATTCCATCTTTCCTCACCTTCTTTTCATTTTTCTCAGATTATCAGGTAAATCGCCTTCCCTCTTCCGTTTCTTATGTCTTAGTGGATAATTTCATGTTTTTTCCCGTTTTCGGTGATAGTATGTGCTCCATATTTTCGCCGGATTTATGTCTATGGGTATTCTGGTTGCTTATCGGTCTTTGTCTGAGTTTCCCAAAATTCCACATCTTTAGTGTTGCCTTTGACTCTTGCTCCTATGCTATTTCTGGCTTCGAGTATTTTCTTTCAATGCCTCTACCCAAATTTTGGGGAGTGGTATGCTTAAGTGTGAGACAAAAGATGGGGAATCAGGATGGTAATAATTCATCTTGCCCTGACTTTTACCGTCCTTGGTGATTCTTATCCGCCTCATCCTTTTGTTTTGTAGGATGTCTGGCGGCGATAGGTCAGGAAGTAATGGCGACGACGATGTTCATGGCTACGCTTTTGGGGAGGCCGCGGAGACGAGTACTAGCTCCGGTGATGGCGATAATGGTGGGAGCTCCGACGACGATATGGTGCTGGCCGAGTTGGCCTCGTCTCAGTCCGATCGTCCGAAGGTTGTTGTTTTCAAGCTACCGATGGGCCAATCTGTCTCTTCAACTGCGGCTCCCATAGAACAGAAAGGGAAGTTAGGGAAGGACGTCGTTAGGGTAAAAGGTTCTTCTTCCGGTACTGCGGCATCTGAGCCCAAAGATTCCAAACGGAAGAAAGGATCCGATAACGATGGCGGTGAGTCTAAGGATAGTAACAAGACTCCGAAGCTGAAAAATTCAGAGGTGGCCAGAGACGATGAGGCCATTGATGCCCTTGATAGAGCGCGATTGGGCCACGATCCGGCCTTGCCTTGGGGATCACAAACTTTTTTCCCAATTCAACATAGCTTCTGAGTATCTTTTCTCTGGTTTCAAGGAGGTAGCTAACCGAGCCGGACAGAGATTGCGGAAGGATGGTTTGGTCTTGTTTTATGACCACTTTATTGCAGGCCTTAGGCCCCCATTTGAGCCGTTCTTTGTTGAAGTAATTTGGGGTTTGGCGGCTCTCCCCTACGATTTCACTCCTGGGGCCGTTAGGGTCGTGATGACATTCGTTGTGCTCTGCCGGATCTTAGGTTACGAACCATCTCTTAAGGTTTTCCTGAGGTTCAACACCTTCAGCAAGGCGACTACGAACAAAGCAGATTCAAGTAACTTCATTTCGACCAGAGCCAAAAAATGCAGACTCTTCTACAGGACTTTAAATAAAGTTCGGGATTGTAATACACGGCCCGTGACGGTCGAGTCGACTTCGGGGTGGCCGTTTCCGAAATTTGAGGTGCGTCCAAAAAATAGGCAGAACAATATTGTTGTGTCCAAGACCCTGAACCTTGCCGAGGAAGAACTTCTTGGCAAACTTTAAGAATTTCTCGGATGGGATGAGGAGAGTGTTAAGGGTGATTTTATACGTTTTATAAAGATATATTTTATGTCAATATTCCCCATATTCTTAGGATTTTCATAGAAATCGAGCTTATAATCGATTAATTGAGTAAATGGTGTTTCTAATAGGTTAAATTGCAAAACGTAGCGATTTATGTGTTTAAATCATGATTTTATATTATTTTAGGATTGTGTTACGCTTTGGTATGTTTTTCCTACATTGTAGATACACATTGTTGATGGAAAGGATGAATTTAAAGAGATGAATTCGAGTGGAAAATCCCGAAATATACTCGTAATACGACGGGCTAATCAAAAAGGCATTTTCTGAAGAAGAGTCCTTAATGAAAGTTGTAGAGTTTTCCGAGAGCTTTTTTATGACATTCGGATCGTAATTTTTGGAGGTCTACAACTCAAGATATGAATTTTAGAAGTTTTATTCCAATAAATATGTAATCGAAGGATTCAGTTTGAAGACCTCAAACGAGCGTCCATGGAGGAGGACGGGCGTCCAACCCAGCCGACTTAAGCAGCCGACCTAAACCTCTATATAAACAGCCGCATGATCAACCCTAATTCTACACAATTCATTCAGCCGCAATTCTCACAGCAGCAGCGGCAGCTCTGAGGGCAGTTCAAGGCCGGTCACCCGAGCCTTGTGCTCGGGTGATCCGGATTAGATTAGGATGCGTTTTTCGTTTGTTTTTTCGATTCATGGATTCAATCATGTACCAAACTACGTGAGTTTATTTATTTAATTTATTCAGTCCTTATTCATTTTTTATGATCTTTAATTGATTTTGTATCTTTCTTTGATTATGATGCTATTATGTGAATTAGATCGAGAGATATGTTTACTAATTGATATGTTTACAACATACGGAAGTTGCGTAGACTAGATCACCATAGAAAGATAGGATCTTTAATCATTAATGATGACAAATTAATGGATTAATTATCTAGGTTGTTAGATTCTAAAATACGAGAGTTAACTTGAATCTACACCTTCGTTTTGTATGGGAATTGGTCTCAACATTCGGAAGAGGAGAGATCGATAATTGAATTCACTAAGGAATTAGGGATTCATAGCTTGAGAAATAGATTCACTAAGGAATTAGGAATTTGTATCTCGTGTAAAGGTGAAACCACAATTTGAATTAAAATCATGAGATGAACAAGGATTGAAATCACTTGGTTTGTATGATGTTTGATCCCATGTATCCTTAGTTTAGGTTTTTATTATTTGTTCTAGTTTAGATTTAGTTTACTTGTTCTATGAGTTTATTTGTTAGTTCTTTGTTTATTTGTTTTCGTTAGTAACAATTGAGAGGATTAATTAGATTAGATTCAACATCCCTTTTCCCTGAGGATCGATACCCGTACTTATCCAACTTTACTAGCAACTACCCGGTATTCGGCCGGTTAGGAGGTAGTTTTGCATGGTAGTATAGGTTTATAAATTTTCTTTTGTTTTAATGATGCAAAATCTCCCCAACAAAAGTGGCGCCGTTGCCGGGGAATCGGTGTTTTGTTGAATTTGGTTGAATTAATTTCTCGATTTTGTTACGTTTTTTTTATTTTTCGTTTTCAATAAAAGTAGCGTTGAATAAATCGAGAGTTTTTATTTTTGCCGTGTTTCGATAACCGTTGGGTTAAGAATGTGCAAAAAGTTTTTTACTCGATTTGTGAAACGTGAACTATATGTTCGTTTGTATCTAGTCTAACCCTCTGTGCTTTAATTTGATGTGGCTGCTCTGTGATATTTGATGTATGATCTTTTAAGAAATTAGGGTTTGCTGTGTTTCCTGCGTTTTCTATGCAAATTCGACTGTTGGACGAGCGTTCAGGTAAGTGAACGCCCGTCCAGTCCCTAACATGCAGGTAAACGAGCGTCTGGTTTGTTGGACGCTCGTCCGTTCCAAAACGTATCGCTTTGTTCTTGTTTTCAAGAACCAGACGGACGTCCATATATCTAAACGCCCGTCCGGCCTGCATAAGTTTTAAACGCCCGTTTGAATTATTGAACGCCGTCCGGGTTCCGATTTCTTCTCAATTTGATTTTTAATGCTTTATTTGATATGGATACTTTAATTTCGAGCTTCTGTGGCTAATTGTTTTTACGTAGATGATCTGAACTTGCATGTTTACACCTTTCCATCTATGAATCCATGTTGAATAATTGATTAATTTTTTTATTTACATGATTCATCTATGCATGTTGTAGTTACTGTCGGTTCTCGTATGCTATAACTGTTCTTATCATTGTTAGTGGCTAATGTCGGTTTCCGTATGCTACATATCGTTATGATGAATCTTTTAAGCTTTGAGACTTATGTGCTTCCTTGTTATTTTTATAACTCATTTGGGTAGTAACTGTCGGTTTTCCGTTGCTACGATGGAAACCTTATGCGTTATATCTGTTTAGTATAGCTAACTGTTGGTTTCCATAATGCTATCACCTTTTGATGAGTCTTAAGGCGCGTCTACACTGCATGTAATGAACAGCACTGTCGTTTATCGTAACCTGTCATTATTTGGTAGACGTTTATTATATACATGTCATGCTGCAAATGAGTGGGCTAGTTTTCTTTCTTTTATTTTTTTTTTATTTTTGCATATCATTTAGATGCCTATCATTTAGTTGCATGTCATCTAGTTGCATTGTTTTTATTTTTGTTTTATTTGTTTTTTTTTCTTGAGTGTAGTTAACTGTCGGTTTCCGTAATACTACCTCGTTTTCTTTATTTTTAGTTTCTGCATAGGCCGTAGTCATTGTAGGGTTGTCCTCCAAACTCGCTCAGCCTGAGCCTGTCAGAATTTATTTTTATTTATTTTATTTTTAGGATTGCATATCATGTAGGCTGTATTGTAGTATATTTTCATGTAGTTGCACCTAGCCTACTGTTGTGTAATGTTCCATGTATATGTATTCCATCGTTATATGAGCTTAAATTTGAAATATCTCTATATCTCCTTTTCCATGTGCTTTATATATGTAATCTTTTCTTTTTCCCCGTAGACTCTTTTTGCACTGATCAAGTCTGTAGGATATTTTTGATAGCTATTGTGCACTTTCACGATGAATTCAGTTTACCTGTGATGCTCCACAGTCTACTGAGCTATGCATCAATTTTGGTTTTTACCGATTTTTCCGGAATTGCCAGCATCCAATCAGCTAAGTTCTCTAATTTATTATTTCTGCACAACTTGAGGACAAGTTGCAATCTAAGTGTGGGGGAGAGGATGGTTTATATGTATCTATGAGTCGTTTGCTCAATTTCTGTTATATTTCTATGAAAAGTGCTTAATTTTTCAAATTTTTGTTTTGTCCCGAGTGAGCATTGCATGTCTTTGTTCGATGTTTATAATCATTGATGCTGTATTTTGCATATTTAGTAAATTTAGTTGTTTCACCCGACACTATTTTTCACGTGCCATAGTAGATGATGAGCTATGTTTTTAAGCCATACCCATTTGATTAGAGATTTTTGATGATTATCGCATGATTCTTTGCTTACATACGAATTTTGAAAATTTTGATAGTTTGTGTTTAGAATTAAAGTATGACATACTGTGAATATCTGAAGGTTTGAATGTGATAAGTAACACGTAACTTATTGTCAAATGAAAAAGTTGAAAAAATATGAAGTAATTGGGTGTGTCGAAAGCTAGTCGATGATTTGAGTGCGGTAGGGCATTATCTCGAAATGTCCTATACCACTATGATGACCAAAAGCTCACGACAATTAGAAAAAGCTGCCTTATGATTGGAGTAGGTAGGGGATTAGCAGGAAATGTCCTATTCTGCTATGAGGGCAATAGCTCATTCTGATGTGTGTTTAAGTGAAATAATTAAATCAACTTATGAGAATAGTGATATGAATTAAACGAAAGACTTAGTTATCGTCGATCTTATCCCCGCATAAACCGAAAGATATGTTGTAGGGACTATCCTCTAAGTATGTCGGAAATATTTTAAATGCTCCCTATTATTTTTTTCGGGGTTTGTATGTTTTGTGAGGTGCATGTTATAATCGTTTTCATATGTCTAATTTAAATGGGATGTTGGCTAGTTTTGCTTGAATCAATTTCAAGTGTGGATTTAGTGGAAATTTATTATGGCTATGCACACACTCACTTGGGTGAACCTCTAAACTACTTGAATATGTTTTATATTTGCATAAGTGTTTATTTGTCTCGAGTGATGATTATGTTTTGTCTTGCTCGGGACGAGCAAGGTTTAAGTGTGGGGGAGTTGTTAAGGGTGATTTTATACGTTTTATAAGGATATATTTTATGTCAATATTCCCCATATTCTTAGGATTTTCATAGAAATCGAGCTTATAATCGATTAATTGAGTAAATGGTGTTTCTAATAGGTTAAATTGCAAAACGTAGCGATTTATGTGTTTAAATCATGATTTTATATTATTTTAGGATTGTGTTACGCTTTGGTATGTTTTTCCTACATTGTAGATACACATTGTTGATGGAAAGGATGATTTTAAAGAGATGAATTCGAGTGGAAAATCCCGAAATATACTCGTAATACGACGGGCTAATCAAAAAGGCATTTTCTGAAGAAGAGTCCTTAATGAAAGTTGTAGAGTTTTCCGAGAGCTTTTTTATGACATTCGGATCGTAATTTTTGGAGGTCTACAACTCAAGATATGAATTTTAGAAGTTTTATTCCAATAAATATGTAATCGAAGGATTCAGTTTGAAGACCTCAAACGAGCGTCCATGGAGGAGGACGGGCGTCCAACCCAGCCGACTTAAGCGACCGACGACATAAACCTCTATATAAACAAACCTCATGATCAACCCTAATTCTACACAATTCATTCTCATACCGCAATTCTCACAAAGCGGCCGGCGGCGGCTACGAGGGCAGAGCTTGAAGGCCGGTCACCCGAGCCTTGTGCTCGGGTGATCCGGATTAGATTAGGATGCGTTTTTCGTTTGTTTTTTCGATTCATGGATTCAATCATGTACCAAACTACGTGAGTTTATTTATTTAGTTTATTCAGTGCTTATTCGTTTTTTATGATCTTTAATTGATTTTGTATCTTTCTTTGATTATGATGCTATTATGTGAATTAGATCGAGAGATATGTTTACTAATTGATATGTTTACAACATACGGAAGTTGCGTAGACTAGATCACCATAGAAAGATAGGATCTTTAATCATTAATGTTTACAAATTAATGGATTAATTATCTAGGTTGTTAGATTCTAAAATACGAGAGTTAACTTGAATCTACACCTTCGTTTTGTATGGGAATTGGTCTCAACATTCGAAAGAGGAGAGATCGATAATTGAATTCACTAAGGAATTAGTGATTCATAGCTTGAGAAATAGATTCACTAAGGAATTAGGAATTTGTATCTCGTGTAAAGGTGAAACCACAATTTGAATTAAAATCATGAGATGAACTAGGATTGAAATCACTTGGTTTGTATGATGTTTGATCCCATGTATCCTTAGTTTAGGTTTTTATTATTTGTTCTAGTTTAGATTTAGTTTACTTGTTCTATGAGTTTATTTGTTAGTTCTTCGTTTATTTGTTTTCGTTAGTAACAATTGGGAGGATTAATTAGATTAGATTCAACATCCCTTTTCCCTGAGGATCGATACCCGTACTTATCCAACTTTACTAGAAACTACCCGGTATTCGGCCGGTTAGGAGGTAGTTTTGCATGGTAGTATAGGTTTATAAATTTTCTTTTGTTTTAATGATGCAAAATCTCCCCAACAGAGAGTGAGACCCAGAAAAGGACTTTTAGCTAAAGGAGTTTGATTGACCTTAAGGCCCCTTTCTACTCCATAGCCGGGATCCCCTGGCCGATTAATGCCCAGCCTGTGGTGAAAGCGTCTGCTCTGGGTGCCTGTAATTTGCTATTTTTCTTTATTTTTCTTCCTTTCTGTCAGTAGCTTTATATTCTATCTTCGAGCTCTGACCGATTCTTTTGTAGGTACTATGGTGCTCGCCAATGAGGATAGGAATGCCGTAATGGCTCGGTCTAAAGACTAGCGGAAACCTCGCCAGGTGTTGTTAAAATCTAGCAAACCTATGGATCCTCCTCTCCCGGTGACCATGGAGAATGCCCTGTCGACTGATGTGGCCTCTTCTGCGGCTCCTCTCAACGCCTTGGCTACTGAGGGTGGTGTTACCGCTCCGAGGGTGGCGTTACCGCTCCGAGGGTCGCAAACCCTATTATGCCTCGAAAACAAGGAGGAAGAGACTAGCTGAGAAGAACGTTGGCCTTATGGATGAAGATGAGGGTTGGCTGATACAGGTGGTGCGTCATCCCCTTAAAAGGGCTGAGACCATCGGCGGCCAGGATCAGGAGACGTCGCTCTTGATTTCTCTAAACCATCTGAGGGTGTTCAGGTTGCCCGGGGCGTTGAGCCGCATGGTGTTACTTTCGACCTGACGGAGAGTCCTGTGAAGAAGGTTGTTGGCGAGGGTGAGCCAGTTATCGTCGACCCGACACAAAAGGAGACCGGCAAGAGGAAAATTCCCATTGGCTTCAAGGGAAAACTAGCACTGTGGTTGGATAATGATTTTCTGAAGCAACACCTTTCTCTGAGAATGGATGGGGAGCTATCGGCTTTGATTAGCGATGTGGTCCCTTTATAGAATCTGAAGTTCAGGCTGCCCGAATTTCCCCAATTGTTGGTCGGTCAGGGGATCGTTAATCGAATAGCTCTGGCCGACGTGGTAGCTTCAATAGAATCTGTGGGGCCCTTTTCAAGTTTGCAACTCTTGTCCAAAGCGCTTGGTCTCTTTGGGACTACAGCTAGCGCGGTAACGCATATTTTCTGTTTTTAATTCCTTTTCTGTTAAGTTTTCTGGGCCTGAGCCTCTTTTCTTTTCACGTTGCTACCAAGATGAAACAAGTCGAGTGGGCTTGTAATTAGAGGCAAAGAATGCGGTGCAGCAGCTCGCTGAGGTGCGAGAGAAGTTTGCCACTGAAGCGGGCCGGGCTAATGCAGCCGAGCGGAGGGAGAAAGTTCTTTTGGCTGAGGATGATCGGCTTCGTTTTGAGAATTCAAATCTTTCCAAGAAGGCTCAATCAGCTGTCGATCTCCAGAAATCCACCGAGTTGGAGAAAGACAAGAGCTCGTTGATAGATTGAAGAGCGAACTGAGTGAGTCTGAGGCCGCTGCTGCTGACGTCGCTATTAAAGTCAAGGACGCTTTATTGGACGGATTTGACCAAGGATTTTATAATGTTGCGAGGTGCCTTAAGGCGTATTGTGAGGATGCTCCGGATCTCGACACCTTACAGGATTGGTTGACGATGGATCGGGATGATCCTGAGTTGAGAGCATTCCACTCTGACCTTCCCTACACCGCTGTTCAACTTGAGGATTTCTGAGTCAACTGCTTAAATAAAGGTAAGACGCTTTGGCTTCCTCCTCCTATCAACGAGAAGAATCTTCGTGACATGATGTAGGAAATGGAAAATGAGGCTATCGTACTTGCAAAGAAGGAAGCTGAGGGCACTGCGGGGGTTGCTGCTACCGGTGTTGTCGGTGAAGAGAAAGGTCCTGAGCAGGAGTGTGACCGGTTTCTGAATTTGTCTGGTCCTCATACCGAGACTCCTTCTTCGGAAAAACGGGATTGATCTGTTTTTCTTTTGTTGGTACTTTGGCTCCGGCCTATGGATATTATTTCTTTCTAGTCTTGTATTGATTCGACGCCGCTTGTGGCCACTGTTTTGTTTTCCATCTTGTTTTGTACTTTTTTGAAATATTCGTTATTTCATATTTTATATTTTCGTCGAAGTGTGTATATGCGTGGTACCCTGTTTTGGTGAGATTGTGAGCATCCCTTCCGAGGTTGCCAAAATGACTAGTCCAAATGAGTGCGCGGTGATAAGTTCCTAAAAAGTCGAATAATTCTAGATGTTTTGGACTCAATTTGGTGTCTTGTGTTGCTATTTTGCGATGTTTTTATCCTTTTTGGGCTAGATTACTGCGGATGATTGAATTATTACAGGATGATTCGAGATTAGAAGAAAAATGCCCAAAAAAACGGAGCTAAAGTGGAAGAATTAAAAAACCAGTCTCTGTCATACCCAGGGTGTGACAGATTCCAGAAATCTGATCATGGCGAACGAAATGTTCTGATTGGTCGAAACATTCACCAACGTGATTTCTAGTATATTGGCGTGTTTTTCAATGCAAAAGAGGAGCCCACACACTAGAAGAGTCCAAGATTGATAGATAATTGAATTTTAGAGATTTTCTTGATTAAATTAATTATGGAAACTTATTTTTATGATGTAATTATCCCTTTTATACTCCCTAAGTCGTACAAATCAGGAGATACGCATTTTTCATCAGTTTTGAGTCGGCTTTTCCCTCTCTTCATCATCATCTTCTCCCATCCCCAAGAACAATGATTTTTAGGGTTTAAGAATTCAAGAACGAAGCTTTTTCAAGGTTGGATTATTTTATGCAATACTTTGACGGTTTATTTCTCTCATTTTTCTCCTTTCCTTTATTTATTTATTTTTCTTGTCAAAATATGTATTCTATGATTGAATCTTGGAATCTTGATATGGAACGTGAATAGATATCAGTTTCTAGGATTATGAGGAACCCGGATATGCATATATGATGTAAAAATCCAATCTTTCCCTTGTTTTATGAATTTGATGCTTATAAATTGATTCTTGTGTGCTATTCATGTTTGATTGTCGAAATTAATAGCCTGAGAGGGTGAATAATCGCAATTCTACGTAGAGAAATTATTCGATTAATTAGTGACCGAAAAAGTACTACTTAATCGATACGTTAGGAAACAAGAATTGAATCTAGGGTCCCCCAAGCTTAAGACTTTGCTTGTCCCCAAGCAAACAAAAAGACTCAAGACGAGACGGACTAAGAAGATCACACATGAAATAGCATTGGACAAAGATGCACAACACACGAGCATTAATAAAATTCATTCCGGCATTCAAAACACAAGACATAGACTAACGAATCCTTCTTATCATATCAGGAGCAAAAGTGAACAAAAATTGTCAATGGGGGGAAACAACATAGACCAAGCAAATAGACCCTCACGGGATATATCACTCAACGCTCATTATTTATGCGGTGACTAAACTCTCAACCTCATTCCATTGAAAATGCCCTACTATTTGCTTGTATATCGTCTCATATCAATCACCAAGGCATTGTGCAACACATAAATCATAAGGTCTTTGGGAAAAAATGGTAGGTGAAGACAGCCCAAGTAAGAAAAAGGAAGTGAAAGGTGTAGGAAAATGTATAAGAGACGGCAAAACCATTAGAGCTAGCGAGACACATGACTATTAAACTTCAACATCACACAAGTGCAAGGGGTCAAACACTTTATTTCCAAACAAAAGAAAATACAAAGGATAATTTCTCTACTTTTGGGAGGATAATGAAACAATTCCCTCTTTATTACAAACAAATAGAACAAATAATATTTAGGAGGTTTTTTTTTTTTTTCCTTTTGATTGCCTCATTTATTGATTATTTTTTCTCTTTTTTTTCATATATTTTTATTTTATTTTAATTTTTTTTTGTCATTTTTTTTTTCAAACTAAGAAACAGACAAATGGTAACAATATGGATTTCCCCCAAGCTTGATCATTAAATACTAAGTACAAGAAATTTTATAGCCACGTGCCCCAGTTAGTCCTAAGGTTGAGTGAAAGGAATTGGGCTACCTCTTTTTCGGGTTGTTCAATATATGGTGTAGTGAAGTAAGGTAAAGTGGGAAAAATGTGTAATAAAGACTAAGGCTCAAAAGGTATAAGGTATATAATGTGGTGGAAAGTAGAAACGAATGCCTCAATCATTTCTATGTGTTTGCACATACCAAGACAACATCAATAAGACTCAACACAAGTTCTAAAGGAACAAGTCCAAGGAAGAGAAAATACGTAAAAATTTAGGGTGAGACTGAAGTGGTCAGTCATAAGGCTGGAATAATATCTCACCGGGTCAATTTTGTCTATTCACTCGGACTCTATTGTTTTCTAAAGAAAATAATGGCACTTTTAAACATGATATTTTAAAAAAGATTTTTCACTCCATGTCGAGCATTTTTCTTGTCAGAACAAACGATATCAATTTTCATGCATTGCAAAATTCATCTAAAGTAGCTATGTGTGATCATCAAAACCATCAAGACAAAACGACACAACTGACTCGGCTGACAATGACTAGACATAGAAGAAAGATTTGCACAAGTGTCGCTCCCTCACACTTAAAGGTTGCATTGTCCCCAATGTAATTAAATTAAAACATGGTAGGGTAAAAAGTAAACTCACAAGATGCAATGGACGGGCTCCTTGTGTGCATATCATCATGCTCCGAACATCGTAGTCCTGAAGAATCTTCTTCTAACCATGTGGAGTTGGAGAGTGGAGAATTGAGAGTTACCGGAGCTCCGGAAAAGTCATGGTGGCTTTATTTGGGAGTAATATCTCGAAAATTCTTAGATTTTCCCATGAGATGGAGGAAGTGGATGGATGTATAAAGGTGGACGAAAAAGATGGTAAAAGAAAAAAAATAAAAAGAAAGAATTTTTTTTTATATAGAAGAAGGTGATGGGGGAGGGAGACGGGAGACGGGAGGGATGAAGCAGGGAAGGGGGGGGGGGGGGGGATAGTTGGGTTTGGGAAGAATAGGGGAAAATAAAGAAAGAAAAAAAATAAAATAAAATGAATGATTATCTAGTTAGGAGAAAAGGGGTGGTGGCCCGAAAGTTTGGGGGGAAAAAAACGGTTTTTTTTTTTCTTTTTTTTTCTTTTTTGTTGAAAAACAGCCTCCATCACACCATGGGTGTGACAATGGCTGTTTTTTTGCCTTTTTTTAATTTTATTTTTTATTTTTAGCCACCCTTATTGTCTTTAACCACGTCATTGGTGTGACCTCCACTTTCCAAAGCTCGTTTTCTCCGCATGCAATGGCCTTCAAATACCACCCATGCACATATTTCTTTCGGCAAAACAGGCACAAAAACCAAACAAACCAAGACCAAAGGACCGAGAAGACAACTCTCTTCCTTTATTTATTCATCAAACAAGTAAAAATAAAAAAAAAAAAATAAAAAAAAAAACACATTCTGAATTTATAGTCTTCAGTTAGACTATCTTTAAACATCATTGTCAAGGAGGAATAAACCAAAGAAGAGTATCCCTCTACATCTTTCTCCACATATCAAAGATATTAACAAGTATTTTCAGATATAGCATTGTGAGCCTATAATCATGTCTTCTTAAAAAGTGATTAATCAGTTCAAAATGTATAAGGTATATAATGTGGTGGAAGGTAGAAACGAATGCCTCAATCATTTCTATGTGTTTGCACATACCAAAGTAACATCAACAAGACTCAACACAAGTTCTAAAGGAACAAATCCAAGGAAGAGAAAATACGCACAAATTTAGGGTGAGACTGAAGTGGTCAGTCATATGGCTGGAATAATATCTCACCGGGTCAATTTTGTCTATTCACTCGGACTCTATTGTTTCCTAAAAAACAATGGCACTTTTAAACATGATATTTAAAAAAAGATTTTTCACTCCATGTCATGCATTTTTCTTGTCAGAACAAACGATATCAATTTTCATGCATTGCAAAATTCATCTAAAGTAGCTATGTGTGATCATCAAAACCATCAAGACAAAACGACACAACTGACTCGGCTGACAATGACTAAGACTGTAAATTTCATAGAAGAAAGATTTGCACAAGTGTCGCTCCCCCACACTTAAAGGTTGCATTGTTCCCATTGTAATTAAATTAAAACATGGTAGGGTAAAAAGTAAACTCACAAGATGCAATGGACGGGCTCCTTGTGTGCATATCATCACGCTCCGAACATCGTAGTCCTGAAGAATCTTCTTCTAACCTTGTGGAGTTGGAGAGTGGAGAATTGAGAGTTACCGGAGCTCCGGCAAAGTGACCGGGATTATGTGGTGGTCCTTTCCTTGGCGGCAACGTCACCGGGATTTTCTTTTTTTATTTTTTTTATTTTAGAAAAACAGTCTCCATCACACCATGGGTGTGACAAGGGCTGTTTTTTCTATTTTTTTTTTTATCATATACTCATTGTCCTTAACCACATCATAGGTGTTATTTCCATCCTTCAAGACTTTTTTTCTTTTTTTCTCCGCATGCGATGACCTTTAAATACCACTCGTGCACATCTTTCTCTCTGCAAAACAGACACAAAAAAAAAAACAAACCAAGACCAAAGGACCGAGAAGGCTGCTCTCTTCCTTTATTTATTCATTAAACAAGAAAAAGAATATAAAAAAAAATACATTTTGAATTTATAGTCTTCAGTTGGACTATCTTTAAGCATCATTCTCAAGGAGGACTAAACCAAGTAAGGGCATCCCTCTGCATTTTTCTCCACATATCAAAGATATTAACAAGTAATTTCGTATATAGCATTGGGAGCCTATAACAATGTCTTCTCGGTAAGAAAATGATCATTTTAGCTCTAAAGAAAGAAGTGCCTCCTAGCAAATTATACATCTCTTTATCAATGCTCACAATGAACCTAAGAGAATCATGGACTACTAGAGGTGACACATCAATATATTCGACATGCTCAACATGCTCAAGTTCAACATCATTATACAATGAAGGGGATTATCATTATCAAATGCATTATCATTATCAAATGCATTTAAATCAGACGCAATATTGTTACCTCCCTTTTGAATCGCCATCATCTGCGTTTCCCTTTCAACCTCTTCAAATACATGACGATTACGTGCAACTAGTTCTCCCAAGGTCGGTTCCCTTTTCTCTGGAGCTGGACACAATAGGTGTGCCATTTCTCTAGAAAATTTCTCACTACTCTCTATTGAATTCTCTAACAATCTCAATGTTAGACTTGGGCTCTGAGTGAGGGCGTGCTTCTTGGTGCCAATTATACTGATCCTGACCCCATGAAGAATAGGGATAGTTACTCCTCCCACCATTGTATGTTGGTGCATAGTTGTGGCCTACTACTATTAATCGTGCCTAAATTAATATTAAATCCGATTTCTCGCTCATTAAATCAATTTAGACCCATTAAAACATCATTATTCATATTGTCACAAGAAATTTCAATTAACTTTCGCTCTCATGAATTTTCTTGATTGAAATTAGGGTTCTAACCTATCAATTAAATTTCACCTTTCAGTCCATCACCTAATTGATAATAAATTCTTCATATAAATCTATGAAAATTCATCTTTCGATCCATCAATTCATAAATTCATACGAAATAGCACACCAAAATCAATACAAAAGCATATCGATCATAATAATAGGAAAGATCGAATCTTTAACTCATATATTCATTTACCGGGCTCTCATAATCCTAGAAAATTAAACTACTCGCGCATAATCAAAGAGATCACAAAAATCATGGATTTAAGCATTGTGAAACGTAAAAATAAAATAAAAGGAAGAAAATTAAGAGAAAGGAAATAGAATTGTCTCACAAATATCATAAAACCAAGAAATTCAATGATCCGTTCTTCGTTCTTGAGCCCTAAACAATAATCTTGTTCTTGAAAAGTTGAGGGAAAAAAGTAGATGGTGATGGGAATGGTTTTCACGCCTAGGAAATCTGAATATGGCATGTATATGATTTTCACGACTTAGGGGAGTATAAAATGGATAATTACATCATAAATATAAGTTTCCATAATTAATTTAATCAAGAAAATCTTTCAAAATCAATTATCTATCAATCTTGGACTCTTCTAGTGTGTGGGCTCCTCTTTTGCATTGAAAATCACGCCATTTTGAAGGAAAATACGTTGGTGAAAGTTTCCACCAATCAGAACATTTCGTTGGCCAGGATCGTATTTTCGGAAACAAATCACACCCCGGGTATGACGAGAGGCGGTTTTTGAATTCTTCCACTTTAGCTCCGTTTTTTGGGCATTTTTCTTCTAATCTCGAATCATCATGCAATAATTCAATCATCCGCAGTAATCTAGCCCAAAAAGGATAAAAACATCGCAAAATAGCAACACACGACACCAAATTGAGTCCAAAACATCTAGAATTATTCGACTTTTTAGGAACTTATCACTCCCCTAAGCTTAAGACTTTGCTTGTCCCCAAGCAAACAAAAAGACTCAAGACGAGACGGACTAAGAAGATCACACATGACATAGCATTAGACAAAGATGCACAACACACAAGCATTAATAAAATTCATTCCGGCATTCAAAACACAAGACATAGACTAACGAATCCTTCTTATCATATCAGGAGCAAAAGTGAACAAAAATTGTCAATGGGGGGAAACAACATAGACCAAGCAAATAGACCCTCACGGGATATATCACTCAACGCTCATTATTTATCCTACATTTAGTTTCCTACAATGAAGAATAAAATTAGATGCATTGACTTACCATAATTATGGTTCACTTTAGGTATAACCTAATTTTCATTGAAGAAATCCCTAAAGATTTGATCTTGGTTTCTAGGTTATCGATTAATTAATACTTTTTCTGTCATCAATTAATCGAATGATGTTTCTCATGCAATCCTACGGCCATTCACTCCTTCGAGATATTATTTCCGGAAAAATACATGTATAAGCATTCAAGATCAAATGCATAAAAATGATAAAAATCCTTTATCAATGAAAAGATTGTATCTTTAAAACCATATAATCATCACCGGGCTTTTCCTAATCCAAGAGACTAATATTTACTCTCGTAACATATCGAGATTCCAAGATTAAACCATATAATTCATAATTTGACAAGAAAAATAAATAAATAGAATAAAGGAGAAAAGAGATAGAGAGAAACCGTCAAAGTATTGCATAAATAATCAAACCTCAAAAAAGCTTCATTCTTGAATTCTTAAAACCTAAATCCTTGTTCTTGGGGATAGGAGAAGATGATGATGAAGAACAGAGGAAAAATCGACTCCAATCTGATGGGGGAGGCGTGAATCATGAATTGTATGACTTGGGGGATTAAAAAAGAGATAATTACATAATTTAATAAGTTTCCATAATTAATTTAATTAAGAAAATCTCTAAAATCAAATATATATCAATCTTGGACTCTTCTAGTGTGTGGACTCCACGGCTTCAAACCTTTTGGCTCGATGCTGTCCGGAATAACTTGCCCGCTTGGGCCGAGTAGTCGAAATTTTTGGGTTTATGGCCCCTCTTGCTTCGACTGAAGTCGCGTGCGAGCCCGATCGAAGTAATAACGATTTGTCTTGGATCCCTTGGTTTTCAAACCATTAATCAACCCGGACTAGGTAAAATTAGCTGTGCGCCCCTATTTCAATTGAGATTTAGAGCACCATCCTGTGTGGATCTGAATTGAAACTGATTTAACTTTATGCTATCCGTTGATTTGACGATCCCTTAAGACCTATTTGCTTGTTTCAAAATTTTGGTGCGCCCTCTACTTTGTATGTGTCCAACGGTGTCTATGGGCGGACACGTTCAAAACAATTTCGAGATCCCATGACTTTAGAGTCTGATGGTTTTTGACCTTTTCTGATTCATTTCTGAGGCAACGTTTCTACTTCTGACAGTTTACTGCCTTTTTACCGTTTCAGGCATTTTCGGGAATCGTGCTAGTGATGGTGGAGGTTGCGATAACTGTTCCGCCACTATTTCTTATTCAAAACTCGATATCCGAACCGACTTTCAATCTTGACCATCTGTTCGGCTTTATCCCCTCCGTTGGATAATTTTCTTTGTGCTATAAAAGGAGGGAGCTTTGCCCACTTTTCAAACACATCTTTCCTTTGCCTCTTCTTCTTCCATAACATACTCTCTCCAAGCTTTCATTTTTCAGCAGCCATGGCTAACTTTGGTGATTCTCCCTTCTTCCATATGGCCTCTCCTTTGGCCATTGCCAATTATTTCTCTATTTTCAGTCAACTTCCTATGTTGGCTGATAGGGGCTTCAACTTTCGGAAGATCAATCTTGCTGAGTGTGAGTGCGTTGCCCACTTCCTATGGGTTAGCTGCATGAAGGCACCTCGGTGGCCATCAATGCCACCATGGTGCGGGATTTTATTCTACATTGTCGATAGTTGCTTTGAACGACAATGCTCCCACTGTTGTTCCCTTCCGGGGGTTGATGTTGCCGTTAGTCCTGCCCTCATCAACGAGCTCTTTGAACTACCTGTTGTCCCCTCATACTTGCATCATAAGACGGATTGGGGCCTTGGTAGCGAGTTGAGGAGGCAGATTTATAGAGCCGCTGCTCCCAGGCGTCTACTACCTGAGGATTGGGACCCTTTGCCTAAGGGTTGTGCTTCGGAGATGCGTCAGGTCCAACGGGAGTGGAAAAGGTTTTTCAATTCTCACGTGTTTCCCTCGTTCGACGCCGAGGAGATATCAGAGGCTGAGTCGCATCTTCTCTACGCGATCTTGTGGGCCGACGATAACCTTAAGGTCGATTGGGATCTGTTGATTTACCGGGCAATAATTACATTTGCCGCCCAGACAGACCTTCATAGGCCTATCCCTTTTTCTCGGTTGATTTCCCGTTTGTGTGTCCGTACCCCGGGATGCCCGTTACTCATGATGATGTGGTGGTTCCACCACGCGCCAATGTGGAGCATGCACTTGTCATTTCGGACTCGCCGACGGATGATTCTACTCCGACTAGCTTTACGCCTTGCTTTTGTCTTTCCTTGTAAAAATCGGCCTTTGTGGATTTTTTGATAATGAAGTTATCTTTTCCATATTGAATTTGCTTTTAGTTTTTGGCATTTTTGAATTTTTAGTTTTTACCTGCAGTCCCCATTCCTAGCGAGATGAGAATGTCTTCTGAAAATAGAATTTTGCCGTGTCCGACAATGGCCCCTTATAGCTTTGATGGGGTCACCAATTACGTTCGGGTTCGGCCCTGATGGTTTGGCTTCTCGAGGATCGTGAAGCCTCATAACTCTGTTCAACCGACGTCTTGATGACTCTGTTCAACTGACGCATTTATGACTCTGTCCAGCCGACGCATTTATGACCACTCTTTTCGAAGCGTCGGCTCGGTTATTGTAGGGGCTTGAATTCAAATTCGAACGTTTGTGACCTCTGGCCTTCCCGCCTTTTGGTTTTGTGGGTCTATAAGAAGTGGGGAAATCTTCTTCTTCTTCCCTACAATCTTTCATAAAAATCCTCTATTATTCTTTGAAAAACTACTTATTTTTCTTTGAACTTTGACATTCTACCATGTCTTCCTCTGATTCCTCTAGCCAAGGCTCTAATGCCCTTGAGCCCGTTGTGGATGAGCCCACTGTTTGCTTTAGGGCCACTGCTTCCCCGGTGGCTATGAACAACTACATGACCTTTTTTCACGATCATGGCCATATGGTAGAGAGAAGATTGAATTTGGGTCGTATCGGGCCAGGCCACCGGGCTATGGTCATTGCTAATGGTTGGACGCATTTTGTCACTACTCCGGCTGGGGCATACAATCTTATCAGATCTTCCTTTTCTTTGCTGTCCAGCTGATTTCCGATTTTTATCTTTTGGTCTGGTTGTTTCTCATTAATGACCACCTCTAAAAGCTCATCTTGAGCAGAGAAGTCAGGCTCTTCTCTCATTTGGAGGGTGTCGCACATGACTTCCTCGCCTCTGATGAATCCCTCCTGAACAGGCTCGATTGTGCCCTTCATCGTCTCTGTCTCCTTTTCAGTGACAGTTTCGGCCACCGTATCCACCCGCGCCCTTCTGGAGGATGCTTCAGGAGCCTCAATATGTGGTCGCTTGTACATCCCTCTCGTGGGTAATCTTCTCTGTTCTTGGTGACGTGATCGAGGAGCAGTTTGTGCCGTGACACTATCATTCCAATTCTGTTGTTGGTGTAAAATTTTGCTCTCTGATGCGGCGTCGAGACTACCATCTGAAACCTTCTCTACGCCGGAATTCCTAGGATCGCTGTGTAGTGCGAATGTTGATCTACAACTAGGAAGTTCACTTGTTCTTTTCTGTACGGTGAATAGTCTCCTATCTCGAACTCTAGGTCGATGATCCCCATGACTTGACTTTGTCGTTCGAGAAACCCTCTAATGAACCCATGTATGGCCTTAGCCGAGATGTTCCAATTTTCAGTGCTTTCAGGGTATCTAGATTAATGATGTCCCTGGCGGCCCCAGTGTCTATCAGTACGCGGTTGACCCCGGTGTCATTGATCCCTATCTGAACTTTCATTGGTAGTTCCATTGCTCCTGTTGGCCACGCGAGTTCTCTTTTAGCGAATGTGATCGCTTGTTCTTCCGGATCCAAGAAAACCGGTTTCTCCCTTTCTTGGAGGATGATTAAATTGATTTGACTTTTCAATTGATGGTTGCTGGGGAACTCCTCGATGATTACCTTTATCTCATTGGCATACCTATGAGGTGCCCGCTAATTCTTATCACCTCCTTTTTTCTTCTTATACTTATCCAGCTCACCGTTTTTGATCATCTTGTCGACGATTCTCCACAGAGTGATGCACTCATCAGTGACGTGACCGTGGTCCTCGTGAAACTCGCAGTATTTTGTCTCGTCCCGTATCTTGGGGTCAGATTTTAGTGGCCTGGGTTTCTCTATCCGATCCCGGATTTCATACAAGATCTCGGAAAGAGGGGCGTTGATAGGAATAAAGTCAGACTCGTTGAACTTATATGGTTTTTTAACCTCTCTTTCTTCCTTCCACTTTTGTCGATCACTTCTCCGCTCTTCCTTTCTCTCCTCCATGTGCTCTTTCTTTTGGGATCGAGATTCAGATCGAGATCAACCTTTTCCGGAGAGTGAAGGATTGGCCTCGGTGAGGCCGAATATTCTGGTACATGTCACGCACATTGGTCGGGGGATGTATGGCGAAATGTACCTTCATTGAGCCCCTAGTGATTCCTCTCACGAAGCCCCTAATGACCTCAGTCTCAGGGAGATTTTTAGTTTGGTTGTAGACCCGCATGAAGCGATCGTAGTAACTCTTGCAAGACTCGTCTTCCCCTTGGTGGATTTCATACAGATCGTCAAGGATTTTCTTTGGCCTTTATGTTGTTTCAAATTCTTTCAGGAACTTGGCCTTCAGTTCTTCCCAACATTTGATAGAGCCGCGAGGAAGTCCACAAAGCCATGCAGCGGTTCTATCCTGCATACTCCCGACAAATGCTACACACCAAGCCGACCTGTTTGTTGTCGCCAGTAGCGTTCGGCTCTGGAAGGATGCTATCCATTTGAATGGACAGGTGGTCCCTTTTTAATAGACATACTGCGAGTATTGTACCCCTTTAGGTGGCAGCGAGTCCAGGATCTCATCGGCTAAGGCATCTATCCCCTGATTCAGCTCGGGCTTGTTGCCTTGCTTTTCCTTCTTCAACACAAGAGTTCTCGTTCCACCTTATCGAGCCTATCATCTTTGACAACCTCCCTATTCTTTGCCGGGGCAGCCTTTTTCTTAACAACATCTTCAGAGTCAGCGTAATATACTGATTCGTCGTCTTGGTCGACCCGTTTTTGGTTAAGGATGTTTCTGAGGTCGTGGAGGTCTTTACCTTCATGGCGCGGGATGATATTTCTTTCAGATGGGGCGGGTCCCAATCTCTGGGGAAAATTTCTCTTCGCGTTCTGCCCTAGGCCCTCCAAGGCTGATCTCATGTGTTTGTTTCCCCTAGAAGAGTTTCGCTTTTCAATCTCAATCCTTGCGACATGTTTGTTTCCATTCCCAAAAGAGTATTCGCTTCCTTCAATCTTAATCATTGTCTGGCCGCAGGGTGGGGCAGCTTTGGTTCTTAGAGGGACCATGGTGTCATGTTCCGGGTGTGTCCGACAACCAACAACCCTGCACAGCCTGAATATCCAGACGGCGTGACAGAGATACCGTCGAAAGTGACTTTAGTGACTGAATTAGCGACGGTTCCAGGCATACGAACGATGTGATTTCTGAAACTACTGTGCTTTCTCGAGCGGGAAGTTCCGGAATATCAATCTAGGCCCGAGATTCCGACCGTAACCTGTAAAGTTTTGCTTCTCAATGCAGCTGACCTCAAATATCAAGGCTGTCGGTACACTGCCGACAATAGCTATTAATATCAAGAGTGGTTCGAAAATGATGATATTGCAAACAAAATTTCGTTCTTAACGCGAAAATGCTGAGAGAGTTGATTTCTTCAGAGCAAACTCAGCAAAATCATGTGCCCATTTTTACGTATACACCACACAAAGTCCAAACAGAAAGTGCTATGTAAGAAGGTTTCCGGCTAGGAAACTTGCAATGCCAACTCCGACGAGGTCTCATGCAAAGGTCACGAGAGTGGTGATTATTCGAATGCAAACTCATGATTTTGGGTGAGAGACGACGGAGGTTATGTTATGTGGAGCTGATGCAGCTTTGGAATGAGCGGATGGGCGTACGGACCTAGCGAGCGAAGGGTCTTTGCTGTGAGAATCAGAGGCAGCCCGATGAGACACTGATTTCCCTCATGCAGCCGCAAACACTGGTGTTTGCAACCAAGCCGTACACCGCAGCTGGATCGAAAGTGCAAGTTTCCTGGTAACGGAGCCAACTAATAACGTCGAAATTATCTCAAATAATCTAGCGGTTGTTTTGAGGAGGATATATGACTGTGAAAAGCATATGAGTGGCGGTGTACGGTGGTTCTGTGAATGTGATGGTGGTGGTACAAGGTAAGAATAACTGAGTAGTGAATTTGGCAGAATGTTGCCTTCTTTTTCATATATTTCGGTCCCCTTTTAGGTTATACAAGGAGCCCTATTTATAGGTTACCAAACCGACTAAGTTCAAGATATTTACAACTTAGGACATAGTACAACTAATTCTGCGGTGGTCCAATCTTTCTTTGGCTTTTCAATTGATTTTCCTTTATTTGGATCTGTGGCTTCCATAGTCGTGATCTTGATAGGGCCATCATTAATGACATCCAACATCTCCTCATGAGTTGCTGCAAGATAAGATAACATTCTTATTTTGTATTCATCAAAATTGTTAACATTGAAAACAGGAATTTTAGACATGAAATTTAGAGAATCCATGAAGAAATATTATAAGAGATACTTTAAAACTTTTAAAAATAATTTTGAAAATTGTGATCTCCAGGTGACCAGAAATCATATCTGAACAGGTTCTGATACAAAGAACACTGCTTTGATATCAATTTTTGGTCCCAGAGAAGGGTGAAATATAGTCAGAGGGGGGGGGGGGGTGAATGACTATACTGTTACTTAAAAAGTTTAAACCTTGGGAGTTGCAAAAAAATTTCTATGAAAAGCTTTTGGGCAGTGGAAAGTTATAACCCTTCTAAAGTGTATTTTCAAACAACTTAAACAGTCACAAGCATATAAATAAGGTGATGAATGTTAGTGCAGAAAGTAAATGTTGTAAGTAAATAATAGATGGTTTATAGTGGTTCAGGGTGGTGTAATCCCTAAGTCCACTCTTCTCCTGTGATGATTGGAGGAATTCACTATTGGATTTCACCAATACAATTGTATGATTGTCCTTGACTACATAAACTTCACAATCTCAAGACTATCACTCCCTGGATACAAAAGCTTCAGTGACTCAGTCTTCAACACTGCTCATTGAGAACAAATTCTTCAGTAACTATAACAAAAGGGTGCAATTCCTTCTCAGACGATCTGATGCAATTGCTTCAGTTGGGTGTGAATAAGGTTCACAAAGGGTTGATCAATCTCAGTGCTTGATGCTGATTTGTAGCTCTGAATTCTGAGTTGATCTTCTAGATATGTCTTTTTAAGTTCAGAAAGAAGGCTTGTGAAATTGACAGAGTTTAAGAACTTAGTACGAATCCTGTATATCCTGTCTTTTTCAATTTTTGTTTTTTTTTCTCTCAATGCCTTCTATTTATAGCCTTGAACTTATTGATTTGAAAATTTTTCCATTGGCTATTTAATGCGGAGAATAATCCTTGATTCGTCCTTCATTTTATTTTCATTGATTTCAGTGATCCGGATTTTCTTCAAACTTTCCTCATAAAATCCGTCCTTGATTGATTCTGCATTAATTTCTTGATTTCTTTAATTTCCACATT
The DNA here is from genome assembly GCA_036785695.1 of Gentiana straminea. NCBI lineage: Eukaryota > Viridiplantae > Streptophyta > Magnoliopsida > Gentianales > Gentianaceae > Gentiana > Gentiana straminea. The sequence goes on along the minus strand of JAVUPR010000224.1, from coordinate 1,267,708 downwards.
TTGAATAAAATCCAGACAACATACTTGAATTGCCTATTTCTTCACATGGTTGTTGCTTTGCCGGTTCAGTGACTCTTCACGGGTATTCTCTATAGTCAGCCGGTTTGCTGGTTTGCTGTTTCCTTTGATTCTTAATGTCAAATGTATGCCTGTACTTCACTGATCCTTGACTTGGGTGAGATCAATGAACACCATATTTAAAAGAATATATTACATCACTTGTAATATATCTTAGAATTTTCCAAGGTCATCACAGACTTCCCTGGTTATAAGTCTGTCCATAAGTCTTCTTGTCCTTCAATTCACTGAGCCGCCCAACCAGTCTAGTACAATGCATGTCTGACTGAACTTATACAACATGTCAGGCTCTAAGTAAAGTCTTATACAAGTATTACTAACTTATTTCAGGCTTGCTATAAAATCTAGTATGGACTTCATCAAAACAAATAAAGTGTTCCTAACACAATGATTGCATGCTGAATTAAGAATTCTCAAAGGAAAGGAAATTGATTATGAACAGAATCGGCGAAACTTTTGCACCGAGTAGCAACTGAATCTATGGCACAATCAAGTTCTACAACTGTAATCTAATCGGGGAAGCCTTATGGTGATAGAACATGCCTTGGATTTCACACCCGACAACCTATTAAGGATAGATCAAGTAAGGCTACTGAACCTAGTTCCAAGATTGGTTGTAAGTTTGTAGCAGCACAAGATCCAACACCTTAGAAGGCTGCTGAAGCAGTAAAGCCTGCTGAGAATGTTTCAACAAAGCAAAATCGAAAGTCTGAAAGGAGATATGTACCTAACAACAAGGGTAAATCCAAAGGTAGGTCTGTTGCACCTTCTAGACCTGCTGATAACAGATCTGCTGCAAGATCTGATGGACCACAAAAGGCTAATCCTAGATCATCCAAGAACCAGAAATATCCCAAGAATAATAATGTCAAACCTAAGAATGATAATCATTCAATGGATACTTATCTCAGGGGAAAGACATATTATTCCCTGCTGATGAGGATTGGGATATTCCTGCCCCTACTGTTAAAAACAAGAAGTTTAGCCATAATGCAAAGGCTAGACCTCAGTAGTGGAATCAGCCAATGACTCAGTAGAGACCATAATACAGGGTTGTTCCTAACTGACATCAACCTTATGTTTATACTGATGCATCTAACAACAGAAATAACTTTAAACAACACTATATACCAAAATGCCAGAAACCATATATGAATGCTACACAATCCAATGCTAGATACTATGGGAATTTAGCATACATATATGAAAAAAAGTGCAACACCTTTCAAAGAAGACCTTATGGAAATTTGCCAAGGTTTGCTTACCACTGACCACCATGGACTCAAACAAGTTTGGGTACCTAAAACAAATTAAAGTTGCTTTGCAGGGTGTCTGGTATTTTGACAGTGGATGTTCTAGACACATGACAAAGAGCAAACACTGTTTGGTGGATTTTGATGCCAAGGATGGACCAAAAGTCAACTTTGGAAACAAGGATAAACCTGGATACAAAAGAGGACATGGCATATTAGTGAAGAATGGTCTTATAATCAAGTATGTTGCATATGTTGAAGGGCTGGACTACAACCTACTGAGCACCAGTCAGTTTTGTGACATGGGTTATAGAGTCACTTTTGACAAGGATTATTGTATTGTCTTAAGTGAGATGGCACATCAAGTTGTATTTGCTGGAAGAAGACAACATAATATGTACATTGTAGAATGAACCACTGCAGTACCGGAAACCTGTCTTATTGTGCATACAAAATCAGAACTCAATTGGTTATGGCATAAGAAGTTAAATCATCTAAACTTTGATGATATCAATCAGTTGGTGAAAAATAAGCTGGTGATAGGTCTACTTGAGATAACTTACAAAAAGGATGGCATATGTGATGATTATCAACAAGGGAAGCATACAAAAGCAAGTTTCAAGTCTAAGACTCAACAATCTACTAAAAGTGTTTTGGAGCTGATGCATATGGATATTTTTGGACCAGTGATACCAACAAGCATAACTGGAAAGAAGTATACTCTGGTAGTTGTGGATGATTATTCAAGATACACTTTGGTAATCTTTATGAACAAGAAAATTGAAACACTTCAAAAGATGCCTGAACTTTTGAAGAGGTTACAGAAGGAGAAAAGTGTAGCAATAGTAAAACTCATATCAGATAAGGGTACTGATTTCCTAAACAAAGTCATCAGAGAATACTGTGAACCGAATGGTGTGCCGCATCAAGTAGCAGCCACTAGAACCCCTCAGTAGAATGGGGTTGCTGAAAAAAGAAATAGGACTTTTAAGAAAGCAGGCAGGACAATGATCAGTGAGTAAAGTTACCAGAAAGGTATTGGGATGAAGCAATCAATATAGCATGTTACACACAGAATAGAACTTCCATAAACAGAAAGCTTGACAAGACACCTTATGATGTTTGGAATGGAAGAAAGCCTAACATATCATACTTTCATCCTTTTGGGAGTAAATGTTTTATCTTGAATCATAAGGAGCAACTGAAGACTTTCCAACCAAAAGCTGATGAAGGAATTTTCTTGGGATACTCTTCAATTAGCAAGGCTTTCAGGGTGCTGAACAAAAGAACACTTAAACATGAAGAATCTATACATGTGGTGTTTGATGAACGAAGTTCACTGGAATGCAAGATGAAGAAGTTTCATAACCTGCTGTAAATCTAGAAATCACTGACCCTGAATATGTGTATATTCTAAGAAAGTTAAGTGAAATAAAAGTCTCTGATTCTGGAAGTGAAGGTATACCCAATTTTGCCTCTGTTGAAGAACCTACTGACACTACAACTAATACAAAGAATCGATACAAAACAAGGATCTATTGATCCCTCTACTGAACCTGCAGCAAACCCTCCTAGAAATCAAGCTCTAGTAAATCAAGCACATAGTGATTTACAATGGTTGAATTATCACCCTACTGAACAAGTAATTGGTGATGTACATCAAGGTGTCAAGACTAGAAGACAACTAGAAGCTATGTTCACTTTTTTTCTATCTCAACTGGAACCTAAAGCTATTGAAGAAGCAATTGTTGATCCTGATTGGATAATTCCTATGCATGAAGAACTCAATGAGTTTGAAACAAACCAAGTATGGACACTAGTTGAAAGGCCTAATCATGCAAATATCATTGGTACAAAATGGGTTTACGAAAATAAGTTGGATGAATCTGGTACCATTGTTAGAATAAGGCTAGACTAGTTGCAAAATGATATTCACAAGTAGAAGGCATAGACTTTGATTAGACATATGCCCCAATTGCAAGATTAGAAGCTATTAGACTGTTTTTAGCATATGTTGTACACAAAAACTTCAAAGTTTACCAGAATGATGTAAAAAGTGCATTCTTAAATGGTATTTTGGAAGAATAGGTTTATGTACATTAACCTCCTGTTTTTTAAGTTAAAGATCAAGAAGATAAAGTGTATAGACTTACCAAAGCACTTTATGAATTGAAACAAGCACCAAGAACTTGGTATGAGACTTTATCTCAATTCTTGGTGAATAATGGTTTTACTAAATGAACCATTGATAAGACTCTTTTCAGAATCAATGAAGGGGACAACACTCTACTGGTGCAAATATATGTGGATGACATTATATTTGGTTCTGAAAATGAAGTACTATGTGAAAAGTTTGCTAATCTCATGAAAAGTAAGTTTCAGATGAGACGAATGGGTGAAATGAACTACTTTTTAGGACTAAAAGTCAAGCAAATGGATGATGGAATCTTCATTCATCAAACAAAGTATACCAAGGAGCTGCTGAAGAAATTTGGTATGAAAAATGTATCACAAAAGTTTCAACTCCTATGGGTACAAGCATCAGATTGAATGAAGACAAAGAAGGTAAAGATGTTGATCAGACTTTCTACAGGAGAATGATAGGAAGTCTGTTGTATCTCACAGCCAACAGACGAGATATATCCTTTGAAGTAGGTGTTTGTGCAATATTTCAATCAAAACCTAAAGAAAGTCACTTAGCTATTGTCAAAAGGATACTTAAGTATCTCAAAAGAAACTTTGGGAGTAGGAATATGGTATTCAAAAGATGGAAGTTTCAAAGTAATATCCTACTCAGATTCTGATTATGCTGGATGCAAGATGATAGAAAAAACACCACAAGAAATGTCTGTTGATGGTAAATAGACTTGCCTCCTGGTTCAATAAGAAACGTAACTCTATATCAACTTCCACTGCTGCAGCAGAATACATAGCTACTGGAAGTTTTTGTGCACAAGTCCTATGTGTAACACAACAATTAAGGGACTATAGGATTGAAGAAAGAGAAATTCCCATAATGTGTGATATTACAAGTGCAATTGCTATTACAGAAAATCTTGTATTGCACTCAAGAACCAATCACATTGATGTAAGCCATCACTTTATAAGAGATCATGTTGAAAAGAAAGATGTTGTGGTTCTTTACATACCTACAGAAGATCAACTTGCATATATCTTTACAAAGCCTCTGGATAAAGATAAATTTGCTAAGTTAGGAACTGAACTTGGCATCATCAAGGTTTGCTGACCTGCTGATGGTCAGCAGAGCATTAGAATTCACCAAGGAGATTAGTCTTTGCCCTGATGGGTGCCCTCACTTGGAATATTAGTCATTGGTATCAACAATTCCTAAATGCTCTTGAAGATTGGTCAATTGAGCAAATGAAGTTGCCAAGGGGATTGGTCGTTTCCCTGCTGGGTGAGCTCACTTGGAAGATCAGTCATTGGTTAAACTTCATCTTGTATTATCAGTTGGGCAATTCTATTCATTGAATCAGCTGGATGAAAATATGAAGATCAACTGGGTATTCAAGACATCAGCAGACTCTATCCCTGCTGAAGCATATCAGCAAAGTCACTACACAAATCAGTCTGTTGAAGGATCTATCTGCTAATAAAGTCAGACTTTATTGAAAGTCAACAAATAAAGTTAATGGATTTTAATCTTATCTTTATTACAGTCATTACAAGGACATAACCATTTCTTACATTTAGTGGGGGTATGTAGTGGGACACTTGGCATTTTCTTATTGGATTTGACTTGTTCGTGCATTGGGATGGTGAAAATGCAAGTGTACATGCCTGGATAGAGTATACCCACTACAGCCTATATATCGGAGAATATGCAGAGAATCATCTTTACATTCTCTTTCAAACACTCAAGCATTTGTGTATAATCTTGGCATTATCTTCTCTTTTCTCTCAAAATCAAGAAACAAAATATCTGCTGATGATATTTATCTCGGTCGGAGTCAAAGTGTTCGTGGTTATGTTAAAGATGCCGGTAAAGAAGAGCTTGCAATTAATCTTGGAAGAAAAATTTGACGGTATAAAGGTCCGCAAAATGTGCAAAACATCAGACTGAAAGAAATCTCTTACAGAAATGTATGTGATTTTTGGAGGAACATGGTAGTTGATGACGCTTAAAATAGTCTATCCTACGACATCAACATTCTAACCATTATGAGCTAAAAATAGTTGTTTCGACCTATAAATGTGAACCATTTGAGTTGAATATCATATGCCGAGTTCGTGAGTCGAGTATTTTGCATTTAACGTTTATTTTCCATTATTCGATATTATTTCATGTGTTATTTGATTATTTTTAGGATATGAAATATTGGACTGAGCATTGTGGACAATTCTGGAGTGGACTTAACGAAAGGATTGGGCCTATGGTATTCTAAAACCTTCCAAGATAAGTTGGCAGAAATAAAAAGACAAAAATATGCACGGTTAATCGGGAGGTACCACCGAGTTACAGAGGCTCCAAAATCTTCCGAAACACATTTTCTTGGACGAAGGGTAGTTCTAGGTGTTCCTAAGTCGGTTTATTTAGCAATAAATAAGAGGCATCGCCTCAGAATTCAATGTGTGCAATTTTCAAGACAAGTATTATGCAATTGAAGTTCTTTGTTCTTTATTTTATTTGTTTTATGAGTTCTGGTCGAGGAGATGGATTCGCCGCATAGGAAGAGATCCGAGAGAGATCTACACTCATCTTTGAGGGTATAATTTTTTGTCTTTTCCAATGTGCTAATTATTTATTTAGTTTAATTATGTAGTAGTTAGTTTATTTTACCCCATGTATGTATAGATTTGATTCGTTGGTGAAGAAACCAAGAAATAGTGATTGCGTTCTTCAGATCTGCGACGGTCTATATCGTTAGATCTGAATACCTAGTAAATTACTAGTTCATGATAATCGGCGCCAGCTACGTTGATCGACAGATTTAATTTACATGTTGGAAGTCTGATCAACTATTTGCAAGTCATCATAAATTAGCATGAAGGATTGTTAGTGAAGTGTTAATTTGGACATTATTTTGATGGATCCTTAGGAATGTGCTAGTCATATTCGATAGTTGCCTAGGGTGGTTTTTGGTCTTGATCCGGCAACTCTAAAACTTAATGCTTGTGAACTAATACAACCAAGGAAGGAGTTTAGTTGCATATAGATTATCTGTTGTCGTTACAGTGGAAGTAGATAGGGGTAAGAGTTGCACCCGTAGCTGAAAATGAATTAAAATTTACCAACAGGGATGACTATTGCATGTTATAGAGGGAATAACTAATAACTCATAATTAGACTAATACATTAGAATCTCTTGTTTTCACCGTTTGAACTTGCATAATCTTGCTAGTTTATTGTAACCAATTTACTTATTTCAATATTTTAGTTGGTCATAGACCGTTGTCGTGATGTATCAATCTCGATTAATTTGCGTTCTTATGAGTCTCTGTGGGATTCGACCTTGTCTCACTAGTACTCTACTACGATAGACCTAGTCCTATTGCTAGCGAGTGCTTTGCACGCGATCAAGATTTTGTCAAGAATACTTTTTATTTGAGATTGATTGTTTGTATATTTCAAGTGTATTTTATTGTGTCTGTTTTATAGATTGTTTATACTGGAGTCATACAGAGTAAGTTTTGTTTGAATTTGGAAAAAAAATCTCACCCGGCTAATCGAGGGTTACCCGCGATTAATCGAGATTCACAGATTTAGTAGAATCTGTTCTGTTAGTTCAGCTTCAGGTCAGTAGTAGGAGTCTGTATTTTTTACTCTGCCAGGAGAGTGTAACAGCCGCCGAGGCAAGTCATTAACTTTTTTTGTTCTTTTTGTGTCTTGTAGTACGCTACACGGATTTCAGCAGCCAAGCTCGAGAGATTCATACCTGAGATCAAAAAGTTTGCTAGACAAAAGAGAATGGAAGCTCGAGAGAAAATTTTTTGGCTGGCGGAACACGTGAGTACACACGAAGGAGATCACAGCGAGAAGGAAAAAGAGATTCCACCTTTGGAGGATACAAATAACACAATGGCCGAGAATGGACAAAACGGTGTCAATGGAAGAGGAAATGGAGCAGGAGTTGTGGTACAAGGAGATAGAAGAACTCTACAGAGTTATGCAATACCAACAATTGAGCAGTTTGTGCCAGCTATTGTTCAGCCGGAGAATGCGGTGAGGTCTTTCACCCAAAGCCAAACGTGATACAAATCGTGACCACTGAACGAAGATCCTAGTGTACACGTCACTAACTTCTTAGAGATAGTCAGCACAGTCAAACCAGCAGGAGTACCTGAAGACAAGATTAAGCTGAAATTGTTCCCATTCACTCTGAAGGACAAGGCAAAGATATGGTTATTGTCTCTAGCACCTAGATCGATCCAAACTTGGACTGATCTACTACAGAAATTTATGAATAAGTACTGCCCACCTGGGAAGTCACTACAGATGAGACAAGACATCATGAATTTCAAGCAAAAAGCAACTGAGACTTTCAAAGAAGCTTGGGAAAGATTTAAGGAAGCACAACGGAGATGCCCTCCACACGATATCACTTTGCCCGTACGAATGCATAGTTTCTATCACGGATTGTGGCCAAGCGAACAAATGAAGGTTGATGCATCGAGCAATGGATGTTCTGCATTGTTGTCACCTGAAGAGGCTGAAGAGAAGTTGGAACAAATAGCGCTTACAAGCCAATGGGGAACACATCAAATTGAGAATGTAAAGGTAGCTGAAGGCGTATTTGGAGAAGATACTTCTCAAAAGATGTTATACCCGTTAATGGAAATGAACTACAAAATAGACAGCATACAAGATCGCATTGCCAAGGTAGATAAAGTTCAAGAAGTTGAAGCAACCAACACCGAAGATGTGAATTATTTAGGAAGGCAAGGAAATCCCTATAAGGGCGGATATCGCCCGGGTCCTCACGACCACCCTAGTTTTCAACTAAGTGATCCTAAAGGTGGAGAGAGACCAAGACAGACTAGAGGACTCATGCCTCAGTTCAACAAGTCAGGTGGTTGGGAATCAGGCATGGATAAAATGAGCTCAATTGTGACCGAAACGGTCAATCAACTCACAAAATCCATGACCGAGCTAAATGCAAACTTCACCACATATTTTCAGAAGAATGATAGAAGACTGACCAATCAGGAAGCCTTAGTGCAGAATCTGTCACACCAAGTGGGCAGATCGCCGAACAAGTGTCAACCTATCCGACGGAACGATTGCCAAGTAACAATGAGAAGAATCTGAAGGACGTGAATGAAATTATGACTAGAAACGTAAAGGAACTACCTGGACCAGTCATACCAACTATCCAGGAGAATCAGAAAGCATTCGGCAGCAGAACGTAGTAGAATCAGGAGAAAATGAGGGGCCGGTAAATCGAAACACTACGCCGATTAACCGGGCGTCTGCAGATTCCGCTAACGAGCTGGCAGAGCAGCAGCATATAAGTCTTCACGAACTGTAACTATTAATCCTGCTACTTTACCCTACTCCCTAAGGAATATAAACCGAATAATGATGATGCTCGTTATAAAAAGTTCATAGAAATGTTTAAGAAATTGCAAGTGAATATACCTTTGGTAGAAGCTCTGGCCGGGATGCCATAGTACGTGAAAGTCTTGAAAGAACCAATCTCTACCGAAAGGAAGTTGTTAGACCTTGAGACAATTTGCCTTAATGAGGAATGCTTGGCAGTTTTGCAACGCAAACTGCCTCCTAAGTGTAACGACCTGGGAGCTACCTCATACCGTGCACAATTGGAGGAGTGTGCCTAAACAAAGCATTGTGTGATCTTGGAGCAAGTGTCAATTTAATGCCACTCTCCATCTTTCATAAGTTAGGCATGAAGGAGTTGAACGAAACATCTATAACCCTTCAATTGGCCACTAGGTCTATGAAGCAACCTTGTGGAGTGGTGGAGGATGTGCTAGTGAAATTTGATAAGTTTTTAAACTCCGTAGACTTTGTAGTGCTAGACATGGAAGCTAACCACGACATTCCACTTATAATAGGAAGACTTTTCCTAGCAACAAGTAAAACATTGATAGATGTTCATAAGGGTGAGCTGATTCTAAGAGTAACTGAGGACACTGTAGTATTTAATGTGACGAAGACAATAAGGTATGCACAAGATGAAGGAGAAGCATGTTACATGCTAGATGCCATAGATGATCTTGTTCTGATATTACATCAGCAAGTGGCACTAGACCCTGAAGAGCAGAGACTTTGCTCTTGAAAGAAGATGAATGAAGTAATAAGGAAACATGGCCTGAGTGTAGCAAAGGTCAAGTGCGAGAAGTAGAACCTATATTTTCTGTGGATGTAGGAGGAACAATCCATAGACCTTTGTGTCATAAGTTCTTTGACTTATAATTGACTGGTAAGCTGTTAAGATCATCATTGGAAGAACCACCAAGGAATTTAACGTTGAAACCTTTTCCATCTCACCTGAAGTACGTATACTTACAAGACGATACTCTTCCCCATATAATTTCATCGTTACTTTCACCTTTAGAGGAGGAGAAGCTGTTAAGAGTACTGAGAGAGGATAAGGGTGCATTTGGGTGGACCATTGCAGATATTCGAGGAATAATCCCATCAGTGTGTATGCATAAAATCTCTGTAGATCCCAAGAAGAAAATGGTAGCACAACCTCAAAGAAGGCCGATGCCATAATTGAAGGATGTTGTTAAGGAGGAGATTATAAAGATGTTGGAAATGGGAATCATTTTCCCAATTCCAGACAGTGAATGGGTAAGCCCGATTCATGTGGTGCCCAAGAAAGGAGGATTCACTGTTCAACCTAATGAGTTTGATGAATTAATCCCCGTAAGGCTAATTACTGGTCATCGAGTCTACATCGATCTCATGAAACTTAATGACACAACTCGTAAAGGTCATTTTCCCCTACCATTCATTGACCAGATGTTAGAAAGGTTAAGCGGTCATGCTTTTTATTGTTTCTTAGATGGATATTCTGGTTACTATCAGATTCATATTGCCTCCGAGGACCGTGAGAAAACAACTTTCACATGTCCATATGGAACTTTTGCATACAATCGCATGCCTTTTGGACTTTGTAATGCACCAGCAACATTTCAAAGGTGTGAGATCTCACTATTTGCGGACTTGGTGGATGACTTTCTGGAAATTTTCATGGATGATTTTTCTGTATTTGGAGATAGCTTTGATAAATGCTTGGACAACTTGAGTAGATTGTTGAGGAGATGTGAAGAGACCAACCTTGTACTTAACTGGGAAAATGCCATTTCATGGTCACAGAAGGAATAGTGTTGGGACATAAGATTTCAAGGAAATGAATGGAGGTTGATAAGGCAATGATAGAGGTAATAGAGAAGTTACCCCCTCCAATAAACTTAAGGATGTTACGAGCCTTTCTTGGCCACGCAGGCTTCTATAGGAAGTTTATTAAGGATTTCTCTAATGTTTCTAGACCTTTGACGGAATTACTTGCAAAGGATGTGCCTTTCGTATTTGGAGAGGAGTGCAAGCAAGCATTCAAAACATTGAAGCAAATGCTTATAACTGCCCCAATTTTGATAGTACCAGACTGGAGCAAACCTTTTGAGCTTATGTGTGATGCAAGCGACACGGCAGTTGAAGCAGCCCTGGGACAAAAGGAGGTTAAAATATTTAAGCCTATCTATTACGTTAGTCATACCCTTAATAGTGACTAGAGGAACTATATGACTACAAAGAAGGAAATCTTAGCTGTTATCTTTGCATTTGACAAGTTTCGACCATATCTGATAGGATCGAAAGTCACTGTATTCACTGACCATGCAGCTCTGAAATACCTTCTAACCAAGCATGACTCCAAGCCGAGACTGTTGAGATGGATTCTACTCTAACAAGAGTTTGATGTCGAGATCAAGGATAAAAAGGGATCTGAGAACCAGGTGGCTGATCACCTATCAAGATTAACTTTGCTAGAAGAGGAGCAACCGACTGAGATCAGGGTGAGTTTTTTTGATGAACATCTTTTTTCCGTCTCAGTAGTAGCTCCATTCAAATCTCATACCAGACAAAATACATCATGAGTGGCAAAGTATACCTTTGGTTTGCTAACATTGTGAATTATCTAGCAGAAAGGTACCTACCACCGGAATTCACAAGTGCGGATACGAAAAATTTCTTTACGGATCTGAAGCATTACTATTGGAATGATACCTACATATACAAGATGTTCCCTGATACCTTTCTTAGGAGATGCGTCCATGACAAGATTCCAAGTATTTTGAGCCAATGTCATTCTAGAGAAGTTGGAGGTCACTATGGGCCAGCCAAGACAACAACAAAGGTACTGCATTGTGGATTCTATTGGCCGACAATACATAAGTCTGCTTACAAGTTTACAAGAGCCCTTCATTCAGTCAAATGACTGGTAACATTTCCAAGCGGAATGAGATGCCACTGTATAGTATCTTAGATGTAGAAGTATTCGACGTATGGGGAATTGATTTTGTTAGGCCTCTTACATCGTCAGAATCAAATCGTTACATCCTGGTAGCAGTTGATTTTGTTTTCAAATGGGTGGGGGCAGTGGCCTCACCTACTAATGATGTCAGGCTTGTCCTGAGATTTCTTAAGAAGAACATTTTGATGAGGTTTGGAGTGCCCAGAGCCATAATTAGTGACGGAGGGAGCCATTTCTGTAATAGGTTGTTTGAGAAATTGATGTTGAGATATGAGGTTAGACATAAGATTGCAGCAGCATATCACCCGCAGACAAGTGGACAATTGGAGGTCACGAACATTGAGATAAAGAGGATCTTAGAGAAGACTATGAATCCCACTAGGAAAGATTGGTCTTTGAAATTAGATGACGCTCTTTGGGCATACAGAACGGCTTATAAGACCACAATTTGGATGTCACCGTACAGGATAGTGTTTGGGAAAGCATGTCATTTACCAGTAGAACTCGAGCACCGAGCCCTGTGGGCTATGAGGTTTCTAAACATGGATGAAAGTTTAGCCGGTGAGAAGAGATTATTAGAATTGAATAAATTGAAGGAATTTAGACTTCAAGCGTATGAGAATGCTAAGATTTACAAGGAGAGAACGAAGCGCCTGCACGATAAAAAGATTCTCAACCGCACATTTCAAGTTGGAGATAAGGTGCTGGTATATAATTCGCGTCTTTGTCTTTTTCCTGAGAAACTGAAGTCTAGATGGTTTGGACCACAAGTAGTAACAAAATTCTTCAATTCAAGTGCGTGTGAAGTTAGGAATGAATACTTTGGGAAGACTTTCATAGTAAACGGCCACAGGATAAAGCATTACCTAGAGCACAATTATCACCCTGAATTGGTAGTCTTTATGTTGGAGGATCCAATGTACGAATAAAGGTGCCCTATTAGTACATTCGAGCTGGTGACTATAAATTCAGAACTATTTCTAAACCCTTATTTACTGCTTTTGTTTATTTTGTTTGGGTCAATAAAGTAGCATGACAATCGCAAGGTTTTTTTCATCACATATATCTTTGGTCATCTGCCTAGAGATATAAATGGTTTTTTCCTTCGCGATTCTCATGTGACACCCTCGTAAAAGTTTTCGCATCTTGCTTAGGCCAATAAAGAATAAAGTGGCTTAAATTATTTTTGCGCATTCCTGAGGTATGCACAATTACCGCCACCTTGTTTTCTTATTGCCCTTCGCATGTTACTCACAGTTTTTGGAAGTATTTTGGAATGCAGTAAAATACTTGGAAGATGGATGACCTAGGAGCCAATGATTACGCTCCAGAATTCACTATTTGACTCAGCCGACCAATTCCAGATCTAAGTATCTTTTCTATTTTCTATTTCATTATTAGTCATTGGGGACAATGCCTATAATAAGTGGGGGGGTAGGCGGTCTTAGCAGGGTAATCGATAAAGGGAATAATTTTTGAAATTTTAACACTATTTTTAGCTTGCCTATTGCACATTCCAAGTAAGGAATATGTAGAAAAAGAGCCCAAGAACAATTTAAAGTTAGCTATAGCATATTCAATTTAGTATGCAAGAATGACCATGTATTACGTTGCATGAAGTTGTAACTTATTAATTGCTATCCTATCATTGCACTCAATGTTATAGCACGTAATCTGAGTGAGAAGCGTTTGAGATTAGATGACAAATTGTTTTAACCGGGAATAATTATTTGTCTATCTATATACTTTAACAAATTGTTGTAGGACAAGGGAAGCAACTTGAATGCCACCAAAGATAAACCGGAACAAAACGGACTTGTGAGAGAGAGAGAAAAAAGAGTGAGGAGTCGATGGAGCATAAAACGCACGACTATTGCATGAAAAAAAAAAGAAAAGAAATAAAAAAGAGAAAGAAAAAGAAAAAGAAAAGAGAAAGAGAAAAGAATAAAAACAAACGAGGACCTAAGAGTAATACTCGGTCCCCATGTCCGTCCTGCCCGATTAAGGTACCATGTTTCGTAACCAAGTCTGAAGGCAAGGAGAGCGAGCGTATGCACAGGTAAGTTAAGATTGTGGGGTTAATACAACTTGATTCTCTTCACGAACGCACTACCACAAAAGATTTATCACACGGCACATTGATGCATGGTAAGTAATAATTAATGGGGAGCTTGTGGATTGTCTCATGATATGTGTTTTGCCTGAAATCTTTATTGAATGTGTGGTAGTTGATGGGGATTTCTCTTGGAGGTACATTCTGCCTTGATACTCTGCTCGAGGACGAGCAAAGGGCTAGTGGGGGGTAGTTAATGACGTTTAAAATAGTCTATCATACGGCATCAACATTCTATCCATTATGAGCTAAAAATAGTTGTTTCGACCTATAAATGTGAACCATTTGAGTTGAATATCATATGTCAGGTTCGTGAGTCGAGTATTATGCATTTAATGTTTATTTTCCATTATTCGATATTATTTCATGTGTTATTTGATTATTTTCATGATATGAAATATTGTACTGAGCATTGTGGACAATTCTTGAGTGGACTGAACGAAAGTATTGGGCCTAGGGTATTCCAGAACCTTCCAAGCTAGGTCGGCAGAAAGAAAAAGACAAAAATACCCCCGGTTAATCGGGATTTACCGCCGAGTTACCGAGGCTCCAAAATCTTCCGAAACGTGTTTTCTTGGACGAGGGGTAGTTCTAGGTGTTTGTAAGTCGGTTTATTTAGCTATAAATAAGAGGCATCGCCTCAGAATTTAGTGTGTACAACTTTCAAGACAAGTATTATGCAATAAAAGTTCTTTGTTCTTTATTTTATTTGTTTTATGAGTTATGGTCGAGGAGACGATGGATTCGAGGGTATGATTTTTTGTCTTTTCCAAGATGTATATCTATCGTTGTTGTAGTTGACTAGTATGTGCTAATTGTTTATTTAGTTTAATTGTGTAGTAGTTAGTTTATTTTACCCCATGTGTGTATAGATCTGATTTGTTGGTGAAGAAATCATGAAATAGTGATTGCGTTCTTCAGATCTGTGATGGTCAATATCGCTAGATCTGAATACCTAGTAAAATACTCGTTCACTATAATCGGCGCCAGCTACGTTGATCGAAAGATTTAATTTACATGTTAGTAGCCTGATCAACTATTTGCATGTCATCGTAAATTAGCATTAAGGACTTTTAGTGAAGTGTTAATTTGGACATTGTTTTGATTGTCCTTCGGAACGTACTAGTCATAGTTGATAGCTGCCTAGGGAGGTTTTCGATCTTGAGCCAGCAACTCTAAAACTTAATGCGTGTGAACTAATACAACCAACGAAGGAAGTTAGTTGCATATAGATTGTCTGGTGTCCTTACAGTCACTACAAGAAATCTGCATTTTTATGGCATGCATTGCGTCCCATAATTTTGGTTTTATGGTGTGCTTGAGCATGCCATAATATCCCGCGTCGTAAAACTTAAAAAAACACGGCATGAATACGCGTGATGTAAATCCTCTTTTCTGTGCCATAAAAAATTTCTCAGAAAAATAGAAGGACAGAATAATGGCGTGCATTTGCGCACATTAAAAAGATAATCTGTTTATGGCATGCGAGTTACGCCATAAAATGCTTCCCGCCAAATGATTCATGGCGTGCTTGTGCACGCCTTAAAAATATTCTTCTTCC
The DNA here is from genome assembly GCA_036785695.1 of Gentiana straminea. Lineage (NCBI taxonomy): Eukaryota > Viridiplantae > Streptophyta > Magnoliopsida > Gentianales > Gentianaceae > Gentiana > Gentiana straminea. Next base: position 1,252,240 of record JAVUPR010000224.1, on the reverse strand, counting down.
CACCAAATGAATTATGGCATGCTTTTGCAAGCCATAAAAAGAGCCTAATTGATGCCATCAAATGGCTTCCCGCCAACATTATATCTCAGTTATGGCATGCAATGCATGCCATAAACTCATTCCCCGTCAATAAAAATACAATGTCACAACATGCTTTGCACGTCTTACATTATATGTTGTGTATAAAATGATTATTATTACCCTAGATTAGTTGTGATCAACACACCAATTTCACAATAATATAATTATAAATGCACATCATAAACATAACATCCCATCATAAATCCACTACATATACTATCTCAAAACATGTCAAACAAAATGTCATTCTCTAAATTAGTAAGATATTCTACAAGCTCCTTGAGTGAAACAATAAGTTGATATCTACTACACGGATCTAAACATCACAGAATCAAAAGCGGTCCGTCTGTGAAATCGACCGGTCTAGCCATTTATCCATCTTCTACTATTCCACTTTAATTGCATCCTGCCTATTCCAAAGTAAATAACTTAATTAACTATGCCCAATCAATACATCTTAACACCAAAAAGAATCATTGTTTGTATCGTCTTAAACACAACCTAAGTCTGACATGTCTCCTCTACAAAACCATTATAAACCATTATACTAAGGACTGCTGAGTCACATTTGCAATAGGAGATACATTCTTTTATTTTAGGTTATATCTTCACATTTGCAATAGGAGACCAACAGATTCATTTCTGGCACAGAACCTTTGGTCAATTGCAAAATATTCTCCCTATAATCAAACATTCACAACAAGACTTACCAAATCTTTTATAAATAATGACATTTTCGTAAGTTCCAGTAACATGTGGCCATTCTCAAGGACAAACGTAGTAAACAGTTCTATGGAGTGGAGTAAGACATATAGCGTCGTATAATGTAAAACCCGAAAACATATCACACTTACACACAATGACCCTATGATCTACATACCTTATGTTCCTTTTAAAAGGACAACCGCCATACTAAAATTATCTCCAACTAAATATCAATGTAAAACCAAATACATCTCTTATGCTTACAAACAAGAAGGCACCACATTCTGTTTCTGATGAACGAACTTCATTTAGATCAAAACAAAACGGTAGAAAAATTATATTCTTTTTAACAAAAATTCAGTTGTAACACAATCAGCATACAAAGGAATTAAGGGGGAAAATAAAATAAAATAATTGATCTCCTATTGAAAATGTGAAGATATAAACAAAAATTTCCAAAAGAGAAAGCAATGTGAAACAAAAGTAGTATTCATTCTCTCCAGAAAAACACAAGCTGACACAGGAAACAAGTGATAAACACGCTTTTAGTCCCTTTTCTATCCTCAATGTTTCATTTTCGTACTCTGTATTGCTTCAGCTACTATCGAACACCAAAGCAAAAAAGGTATGAAATCACAAGAGGGCAGAACAGAAACATTAATAGCAACATGAACACCATCAAACCGCGCAGCAATTAATAGCATCAGATCATTTTTTTGGGATAAAAATAAAGTACTGCTAATACATTAACAGCATACTATCGAAATACAAAAAGGTCATAAAACTCAACGCAATAAACACCAGGATAACACAGGAATAACTCAAATCTGATCATGGATGTTTAGTTACGGTCAAATCCAAGAGGAGACTTACTTGGGGACAAAAGCACAACTCCTGAAATCTAACTCCCTTGCATTTTCTAAAGGATTGCTCTCAACAACTCACTGAAACACCCAAATCAACACATGAATCTACTCTATCTCAAATTTACCCCAAACACCTAAACTTCCTTGAGGACTGTCCATAAACACACCAGGCAAGGACCAGAACAACCTGCACAGAGACAGCTTGACCTTGAACATACTAGGGTCAAATTAGTCCAGAAAATGCAAAAGGTAAGCCTGATTCTCCAAAAAACTGCTAACCTTAAACCAGAAAAGGAAAACCAAATACAAATTTCTGCCTAAAACAAAGAATTGACCAAAAATCAAGGCCATATAAGAATAATACATACCAAGATCATTGATACAAAAAAAGAGATTTATAACACAAGTTTAGGTCATGAATTTACCTCAAAGAAGTTTGATGCAATTAGAGGGCCAAGCCACTGTGCTTCTTTTTGCATCGGATAAAGTGGTGAATTCTTCGGTTGGTTGAGACAAGGCAATGTCCTCAATCATTTCTCGTACCCATACCTTCCAACAATGAAGACCAAGTGGAATACAATGTACTTTATCGTCCGGATCCTTAGACGCTAGTTCTCCAATAGCAACAATCTTCTCGGTCTCATACCAACTCAATAGGTGCAATTGTTGCATTTGAGGAGCTTTTTTCTGAACTTGTCTAGGAGAAGTCGGAGAACATGGAACATTCTTAGATTTTTTCTTAACTTGTCTAGGAGAAGTTGAAGCGCATGGAACATTCTTTCTCTTCTTGCATAATGATGTGTCTTTCTAGGAGTTGACAAGGTGAATTGGCGGAATTGCAACATTGCTGTTTTCCTATTTATCAGGACAAACAAAAAATGATAACACTAGTAATCAAACATAAAGCACTACTAGAGAATGAAGAAGATGAACATTAAAATGTCAAACAACATGATTTCAATAAAGAAAATGAGATTAATATAAGTAAGAATACTCACACTACTATTATCTCCTTTGTCACATTGAGATAAAAGATCTTTAACTAACATCTTCAAATCTTGCAATTCTTTTTCCACCATATTAATTCTACTATCTGCAAGACCTCTTTCAATCAACAGGAAAGGTGTTTCCCCAAATCCATAGCCCCGCACCCATCCCCGTCTTTCAGGGCCTAAAACTTGAGCAATCGGATCATCATTAATAGTCCATTGCGATGAATCCGGTTGTTGGACCAACTTTTCCATAACTTGTCTCTTTGAAAAAAAATTGTTAATAGAAATATGAGTATATTTCACAGAAAATCTTACTCTCATGCTTCGATAATACATACATAGGTGTTGTATGCTTGAAGGTGCTAGGATCATCATTCTTTAGATGCAACTTTTTCGGATCCCCATCTTCTTCAAATCCTTACGAGAATTCGGGTTGTCCTTTGTTTTACCCTTCATATTCAAAAGAGTTCCAAGAAGGCTCTCTCAAATATTCTTCTCTACATGCATCACATCCAAATTGTGGCGAATTAATAATGCCTACAAGATTGACGGTTTACATGTCAACAAATAAGTTTTTACATAGGACGGACAAATGTAAAACAAAAATACATTAACTTACCTCCCAATATGGAAAGTCATAGAATATTGATCTCTTCTTCCATCGTTCGGTAAGTTTGAAAGGATTGTCACAATCATCATCAGTTTCATGCTCAATGTCTAGTGAAGTCTCTGCTCTCTTTCTTTTTATAGACACCTTATTTTTCTTCCCCTTTGTTCCCCAATCATTTACAATTTTCTTGACAACTTCCAAAATTTGTGATCCAGTCAAATATATAGGTTTGGTTCTACACTCTACGGTACCATCAAACCAACCTGCTTTAAAACGATAAGGATGATCCTCAGGAAGCCACTTGCGATGGCCCATATATACATGTTTTTTTTCCATTTTCCAACCATTTAGAACAAGTTTGAACACCACATACATGGCATGCTTTCTTCCCTTTTGTCGAGTAACCCGATAAATTACCATACGCAGGAAAATCATTGATGGTCCACATCAAGATTGCCTTCAAATTAAATGTTGATTCACTACAAGTATCATACACTCTCACCCATTTGTCCCAGAGCTCTTTTAAATCTTCGACAAGTGGTTGTAAGTATACATCGATATCATTGCCAGGTTGCTTCGGACCCGGGATCAACAATGTTTGCATGAGATTTTCCTTGGACATACATAATGAAGGGGAAAGATTATATGTCATCAAAATCACTGGCCAACAACTATACCTAGAAGTTAAATCGCCAAATGGATTAAATCCATCGGACGCGAGACCAAGCCTCAGATTACGCGGATCAGATGCAAATACAGGCCATCTACTATCAATGTTTTTCCATGCAGTAGAATCAACTGGATGACGCATCTTTCCATCTTGGCATTTATGCTTATCATGCCAAGTTAGTTGTTTAGACTTTTCCACCGACTTAAACATCCTCTTAAGTCAAGGTATGATGGGGAAATACCTAAGTACCTTTGCCGGTACACCCTTCATAACATTTTTAGACTTTATGTCCACCTTCCACCTTGATGTACCACATTTCAGACATGACTCCGCATCTTTTAGCTCTTTCCTGAACAAACAACAGTAATTTACGCATGCATCTATCTTTTGATAACCAAGATCTAATGCTTTCAATACTTTTTGAGCTGCATATAGAGAACATGGAAGAGTATTTCCATCTGGTAGATGTTTTTTGATGAGTGGAAAAAGTTCATCTCTATCATTATCAGGTAAATTAAAACGAGCCTTATATTTGAAAATGGAAACAATTGAGGAAATCATTGTAGCGGAGCACCTAGAAAAAATTGGCAATTCTGCCTCCTCTATTATTTTACTATCTCGTTGTCATTCATTTCATTCATTGGTTCCATAACAACTTCATCATCACATAATGCATCCTTCAACATGTAGTATGTTTCTGGAACTTGAACATCCTGGTGTTGTGTGGATGTTGACCCTTCTGGGTGTAGGATGTGATTAACTTCAATTGGATGTATTCCATTCATGCATATATGACCAAAAACCATCTCAGGTTCAAGACATTTCATATTTACGCACATGCAACAGAGGCATCTAATGGTAGGTGGATTTCCTGAACTGGAGCAAAGTTTATCAACATATCGTTGGGCTCCTTCACGATATGTTTTGGTGTCCCTAAAACATTTACGAGGTTGTTAGCAATATTGTAAGTTAAATTACATAGGAATTACACACTAAAGTTGTTGTATATAACCTGGGATAGTAGATCCATTATGCATCCATCTATATATATAATATGCCTTCACATGTGATGTGTTTCCTTTACTTCACAAAAAATTTTAAGTTGGTTAGTAAGTTCCTCTATTCAAATGGGTCCTTTAAACAATTAGCATATTCTTGGTCCCTTAGCTCCATAATCCAAACAAATGACATGGACCATTAACTCAACTTCCTCGTGTGGTACCATGTGCAAATCCACATGGGGGGATTTCGTAATTGGAACTTAGGATTTAATTTATTAGCTCTACTTACTAATAGTTTAAAACTTTCTAGAAATTGAAAAACCAGTAAGAGAATACTATTAAGATAAGGATATAATAGCATATTTTGGTGAAAGAATATGTATCAACATATTTGGAATAACACTTATGAATCTATTAGACTTAAACGTGCAAAACTGATTTGAACAAGTGGCAAAACAGATCTGGTATGCGAGTAAAACTAATGTCATGAACAGATGAAAGGACTCATACAACAAGGAGGCAAGACTAAACATATAATACTCAAAAAAAGCAATCTAGACAGGCTGAGCTAAAGTTATCAAGTAGATGCATAAACAGGATTGGTGCAAGGCATTTCATATTACATGCATATCAGATAGCTAACAGACCAGACAAGCACATATTACATGCAACAAGCCTCTCAAATAGAGCAGCAACTAAATATATATGCAAAACAGATTAGCAAAACAAATACACATACAATATGATCAGATTCAAGACCAAGCTCACTTAGACAGCTTATGACTAGAAGAAAGACCTAAATTTAACTTAGGAAAAACATATTCCAATCAAGAAAGATAACATTTCAAAGATTCAAGACCTGAAGAAGAGTACTTAGAAGGGCATACCTTATTGCACATGAACATGAGATAACAAGACCATTCCTAAAAATTACACTATGCTGCCTTCACCTTTCAATTCATTCTTACAAACAAGAAGAAAAGAGGAAATTTAAGGTTAACTTCTATTGCATTACGTTTTTATCACATGTTACAAACAATGCTGCTATAATAAAAAGACAAGTCTTCAACATACACCTAACACACTTGACAAGTCTCAGATAACCAAATTAGATTTGTTGCAAGTAAAATCTTGCTATAATTAATATGCATCTGCAATTTAAATACAATTTTCATTTAGTGACAAAAATGCCCATATCATCATCAGAACAGTCCAATGAAAGACAAAAGAACAGTTGGACAAACCGATATGTATGGAAGGACAATGGAGACTCAAAGTTAGGACAACCAGATGCAACTTAACCATACAGAACACTGAGAACAGGTAAAAAGACCTGAAGTTATGCAAACAGAACTAGAAGCAAGCAAGCAAACAAGACTATAGTTAAACATATCAAGGACCTAGACACTTGAAGACGACACCATTCATCGCCTTGAAATTGCCCTTTGTCTCAAAAGCTTCGTTGGATTCAGTATAATATCTATCTAATGAACATGGAGTCTGCTTTCTACTTGTCGGTTAGATTTTTCAACATTTAAATGTGTTTTGAAGAGGAGAATAATGCATCCCAAAATATAAGAGGGTTTATTCTTGATCCATAATTTATGATAAAGATGGAGATTCTTGTATTTTCCATAGCCGTTGAAGGAGTTTAATATGATTGATTCAAAACTAGTAAAGCAAATTTTTCAAAGACTCGTTAAATTGAAAATACCTATTCAAAGAGCATAAGCATCTTAGTAAAAAACATTCCATTTAGAAACTTTTCAGATAAGGATATTGATGAATAATGATGCATAAGCAAGATAGCAAGTATGAATGTCATGTACACATGGAACGAATTAGGCATTTTTGTAAATGTTTTGATCAGATTCAGAATTCGGAGGTGCTTCTGCTAGAAGCTCCAAACCATGTAGTAAGACATCAAATCAAATCAAAATAATAAAAAAAACACAAGTTTAAAACTATTTAACCATAACAATATGAAAAAGAAAAGCTACTGCTACAATCACTCCAATTGGGACAATTTACTAAGGGAGAATAAAGTCCGTGAATCTGCTATGCCAATCTTCTTATCCATCACAGCAACACATTTTCAATAAATAAAACAATCAAAATGAAATACAGAGGGAAAACCAAGTGTGTCTTCATCAATGTTAGTGGTTATAGCATTCAGGTAACTACACTTTTAAACAGAAGGAAAAGTAGGAAATCTCAAAAGATACCAGATTTCAAAGCTTTAGATCAGCAAGGAAGTGTAGAAAACTCAAAAATGCTACGCCGTGAACATTCACACATACAAACAAATACTATTTGAAAAGCAAGCCTGCCAAAGTATAGAAGATCTTGTGTTAGTAATCAATAAGAGTAGCAAAATTCTTAACATCAAAACGTTCTGCTTAAAGCAATACAGAAAAAGGGTGAAAAATGTTGATTTGACTAGAAGAAACTAGACCACTAAAATTCTGTTTGGCCTAAATAATATAAGCAAAATGAGAGGTAAACAGCTCCTAAATGCACTATTTCATCTTGGAAATATTGTGAACAGATCCTAGAAGAAAGTTATGATTCTTATCAATTCTTTAAAATATTTCAGGTATTAGTTTCTTCTCCTTGGTTTCTTCTTCAAACAATGTCATATTGGGCTATCCCGACTCAAACGTAAAGTCCGTTGTACGGATTATTCTAGACAGCAATTACAGAGTGCTAGGAAAATTCTCATATAACCAAATCACTCTAGATGACCAAATAGGTCAAGCAAGAATCATATGATCACAGTATACAACACACACTTCTCAAAACTAAAGCATCATCCAAAAAAAGACAAATGTCCTTGAAAAACAAATGCAGGTTTACGCCTACATGTAAAATCCAGGCAAGTGACTATCTTACATTGTAAATTACTAACTCACCTCAAAGCTAAAACAATTCAATAGAGGTGTAATTCATACATTTACATCCTAACAAGAAGCAGGTTGCAATAATGTTTCTCCATCCGGAGATAAAATCATAAGTGACTAGTTCACTACAGTAGCATATAAAGACATCAACTTTATACAAGAAACAAAAACGCATAGCTCTTTTAGCTACATGATGCCCATTACAGGGGTAAGCTGAGGATTGATCATAAGCTGAGGTTATGGAGGTACAAAGAAAACCTTCTAAGTTTAATTTGTGAACATTTTTAACAAGACCTGTTAGCTTCTAAGATTTCGTAGCAATAGATTAACTTGTCAAGTCGATGTTGATCGACGACTACTATCCTAAGGTTCTTCAAAATATTTCCGTCAGTATCTTGTCTCTCTTCACAAGTTTTCAGCTTCTTCTTTCCCGTAACATTTCATGCCTTTTCACCTCTAGCTTACTTAACTACTTATCCATGTACTGTATCATTACAACAACATACAAGCCTCATTCCTATTCCCAGCAAGTGAGGTCGGCTATATGCTCTTTATCACTAACCATATCCTTTCCGATACTAAATCAAAATCATTGTTATTACGCAGAGACTGAAAGTCACAATTTGCAATCCATTTAAGAAACTACAGCAACAGCAAGTACGACAGCACAGTATAGTCCACAAACCATGGAGAATGTTATAGGAAATCAAACCTAACTCTAGAAAAAATAAGAAATACCTTTCAAAGTGAAGCCTTTTTCTCAAATCGGCCAATTATTTCTGCAACCTCAAGGCATATAAGAAGGAAATAAAGTAATTCATAAATTTGATACATATTAATTCCTAACCAATGAATTAACCCTTCCGTCAGACCTTGAATTCCCACCCGTTTGAGTACAGTAAACTAAGCCATTACTGCAAATCCCTAAACATTAAAAGTTGACAGAAAAGAAGAAAGATTAAACGAACCTATTATTCTGGTGAGCCAAATCCAACACTGCGAAATTCAAAGAGCACCATCAGTTTGAGAAAATCGAAGGCAGCCCACCATGAGTTTGAGAAAATGCAAGAGAGAAAAGAAAATGATTTAGTAGAAGGGATGAAGTTGAGATTAGGTTTTTCTAGGACCTTTTATTTTTGTCCGGGAACAATGATATTTTGGCAAAATAGCGTGCAAATTTAGCGGGAAATGAAAAATCATGGCTTGCACATAAAGCGCATCCTAAATTTAACTAAAAACATGGCATGAACATCGTGTATGCCATTATATAATTTATGAAGAATTTATGAAATTATGACGTGCAAGGTAAAGGATGTCATAATTTGGTAAAATTATTGTGTTAAAAAATGCACGCCATAAATTGTGCGCTCTAAAACTACTATTTTCTTGTAGTGAGTGGAAGTAGATAGGGGTAGGCGTTATACCCGTAGCTGACAATGAATTAAAATTTACCAACGGGGATGAATATTGCATGTTATGGGGGAAATAACTAATAACTCAAAATTAGACTAATACTTTAGAATCTCTTGATTGCTCCGTTTGAACTGGCATAATGTTGCTAGTTTATTGTTACCAATTTACTTCTTTTTATATTTTAGTTGGTCGTAGACCATTGTCGTGACGTATCAATCTCGATTAATTTGCGTTCTTACGAGTCTCTGTGGGATTCAACTTTGACTCGCCAGTACTCTACTACGATAGACCTAGTCCTATTGCTAGCGAGTGCTTTGCACGCGTTCAGTAGTAAAACCAAACACAGAATAGTTTACAACCACCAATCATGGTAAGGAGATTCTCATTTCTTCATATTTGTTAAGAGAATTTTTTGGGTTTGCACAAGGAAATGGATCCCCAACAAATCCAGAAAGTACGCAACTGCCTAGAATGACCTTTGTTGAATCAATCAAGACTGATCCTGATGAACAATCATCACTTGGAATCAATGTTAAGTATATTTCCTTATGAATATAATCTGTTGAGCAAATACATTGCCAGAAATTTTCTACGGTTGGTTGAAAGATATGACACTCTATCAGGGCCCAAGATTGATTTGATGATTATCATTTCAAGAAGCATGAAGTTTGATTGGGCTAGATTCTTCATACACTACATGAAGAAGGTCATGACTGAAGAAAGAAAAAAAATCAAAAAAAGAATCAAGGAGAAAAAGATAGTCAAATATCTTGGATTTGGATTCTTTATGAAGATCAAACCTTTGGGTTTTATGAAACAAAGTCTGTTGAATTAGTTGAAGATTGATGATGCAGCTCCTCAAAGCATCAACAAAGCAAGATACAAGCTTGAAGTAAATTCTCAATCCTGGTTTGGATGATGATGGAAAAGATCAACCAGAAGAAAGTGAACCAAATCCGGAGTTGAGAAGAAAAAGGAAGGCTGATCCTAAAGTTGTTGAATGAAGGAAATCAGTGGAGAAAAGGCAGGCTACTAAACCTACAAAATCAACAACAACTTCCAAGTCAGATACAAGGATGATCACTGATATTCTGAAGCCTAAAAAGTCTAAACGACCAGCAGACTCTACAAAGTCTGCTGATACAAGCATTACAGAAGATTCCATGCACCTGTTGAGCCTGTAAAGACAACCGTTGCATAATTCTTCACTGAACAACTTAAGGATGCATCAAGAAAAATAAAGGCAATAAGCAAAAAGGCACTTGAACAAGCCCTATTTGAATCCTCTGAAAGACCAAACAAAAGAATGAAACAAGTTGCTAAGAAGAAGGTCAAACATAGAAAGGGAAAGTTTTTGAGAACCTTAGAACAACAAAAGTAAGAAGATGATAAAACCGAAGAAGATGGGGAAGGTGAGAAAGATCCAACTTAAAAGGCTGCTGAAGTTGTACAAGAGCCTTCTGAGAAGGCTTGTGAAATTGTACAAACCCCTGTTGTGGATGATACACCCCATGGGGAAGTAAGGATGGAACAAACCCCTACTGAGGGAAATGCAACACAGGGGGAAGCAAGTGTTGAACATATGGAAGTAGTAGACACTAATATTCCCCAGACAACTAAAAAACATACTAATATCTTTCTATCTGCTGAGGAAACCTTGTCTCATCTGGTGGAGACCTTTGGAGGTCAATCTACCGAGCCTCAACTTGCTGCAAGAAAACCAACAATGGCTTATGTCAGAACACCAAGGAAACAAAAAGGAGACATTGCCTTGGAAAGAATCTATCAGTACATTGAATGGAAGATGGGTTTTTACAAGAAATAGAAACCTGCTGCTGAGATGATGACAAATTTTGAAGAATGGGCTTTTGAAAATCTAGGAACTGAGAATTTGTTTCACTTTATAAACTGTGAAGAGTTGCTTAGTTTCACTTTTCTTGAGAAGATAACCCAAGTGTATCTAGAAAAATCATCAACTACCACCAAAGTGTATTTCTTTCCACTAACACTGATTGGTGTAACTGGTCCAAACAAGTCCAAATGTACCAGTTCTAAAACTCTGTTTGTTGAATGCTGAGACTTAGTCTTGAAACTTGCTTTTCTTTGGTTTCCTTGTTGACATGCATCACACAGGCTGTCTTTCTTGTATGTCATCTCTGGTAGTCCAATCACTAAGTTTTTTTGACTAACAGGTTGATATCATCAAAGTTTAGGTGACACGGTTTCTGGTGCCATAGCCAACTGAGTTCTGACTTGGTATGAACGATCAAACAAGTTTCTGAAATTGCTATGGACCAATCTACAACGTACATATTCTCTTCTCTTCTTCCAGCAAGAACTACTTGGAAAGCTGATTCGCTGACGACAATGCAATACTCCTTATCAAAGGTAACTTTGTATCCCATATCGTAGAATTGACTTGTACTAAGTAAATTGTAGTGAAGTCCTTCCATGTATGATACATTCTTGATTGTGAGTCCATTTTTGATTAAGTTTCCATAACCTCTTGTGTAACCAGGTTTGTCTTTAATTCCAAAGTTGACTCTTGGTCCATCTTTAGCTACAAAATCAGTGAGACAATCCTTGCTCTTTGTCATGTGTCTAAAGCATCCACTATCAAAGTACCAAATATCCTGCAAAACAATTTAAAATGTTTTAGGTACCCAACTCTGTTTGGGTCCATAATGGTCAGTTGTCAGTACAACTCTGGGTAGATTTCCGTAAGGTCTTCTCTGGAAATTGTTGCACTTGTTTTCATATATATAGGCCACACTTCCATAATATCTTTTTCTGGATTGTGTCTCATTTATATGATTTCTCAGGTCTTCTAGTTTAGACTGATTTCCAAAATGTCTTTTATTATTAAGGGTTGCATAGTAACCATCATTCCTTTTGTACTGAGGTCTGGACTGGCCTTTGTACTAGGACTTTTGCTGAGAACCGGGATAAGCTCTCTGCTGAGTTTTGGATTGAAACTTGTGATAAGTTTTCTGTCTAGAATGATTGTTCTTATCAGTTTTAATAATAGGTTCAGTAAAATTCCAATCATCATCATTGGGGTATAGTCTGCCATTCCACCTGGATGTGTGATCTTTGAATGATTGACATTCTTAGATTTACTCTGATTATAATTTTTCTGGTTCTTGACTTGATAAGATTTTGTAGATCTAGCAGTTGATCTAACATATTTCGGTTTCCTTCAGGTACAAATGATCTACCATTTGGTTTACCTTTGTTGGTAGGTACAGTTGACTTCTTAGAAAACTGAGTTGTCTTATGTGAGGCTGACTTTACTGGTTCAACAATTTTCTCAGTTTGTGGAAGTTGCTCAGCTACAAACTTAATACCAGTTTTGATACTAGGTTCAGCAGCTTTGCTAGTTCCTTCCTTAGAAGATTGCTGTGTATCAAATCCTAAGCCAGTTCTGTCTCCATATGGCTTTCCGGATTTGAATCCAGTAGCTGAACTTGATTGAGCAAAAGATTCAGTTGATGCTGCTGATGCGGTAGACTGATATTGATTCTTTCCTTTATCAGTTGTAGTCAGTTTCATCATATTTAGTTCGGACTTCAATCTTCCAACTTCAAGAATTAGAACTTCTTTTTTCAGCTTTAATTGATTCATAACCAGCCTGAATAGTTACTAGCTGATTCATCAATTCGTCAAGTGTTTCTTCTAACTCCAGTTTTTTTGGATTGGAGTCAGCAGTCGAAGAACATGCATTTTGTATGGAAATCAAAGCTGAGGAATATTTAGAGTTAGATTCATATACCTTATTTGGATTCTCTATATGAGTCATTAAAGCTGTGTCATCTGATAATCTTTCAGTGCTGGCTTCAAGTCTGACTCATCTCCAGCTAAAAGTGCTCTTATGCTAGTTCTTCATGGCTGAGCCTTCTTACCAGTCAGTTCTGGACATTCAACTTTGTAGTGTCCAGGCTTCTTACAGTTGAAGCAAAGATATTCATTGTCTTTCTTCTTTTTAGGCGTCCTCTTGATGAACTTCTGAGTGACTGGGTGTCCACTCTTCATTCTTCGAATTCTGTTCATCATTAGAGCCATCTGCTTGATGTATTACTTTTATAATATTAAAATTACGTTATATTATTATGTTTTATCAACGAATTCTATATAAAATATATGAAATTATGATATAAATGATATGAAATATTAATCTTTATAGTTTAGAGTAGTTAGTAGTAAAACTTAGTAATATTAGTAAAAAGTTATCATTTTGTACCGATTTTAGTAAATCGGAATGTCGTGTCAGATTTACGTGGATATTTGTGGTATTTTATTGCAGATTTATAAACCGAGACCCCGAGAATCGACATTGTGAAGTATAATCATATCTTCTGTCTGGTGTATGCATGTTGTTTACCTTACTTTTGGTATATTTGTGTTGCGGACAGATCACCCTCTTCGGGCTTCCTGGAGCTCACACGTAACGCGAGCTTTTGGATGTTTACTTTTGGACGCACCCCTACCGCATTTCTAGGGGTGCATTCCAGGTGTTTTTGTTCCTCTTGCACACTAATGCTATGCTCATATCTCTATTGGTGTTTGATTCCACCTTCATTTGTTCCCTCAGCCTCTGGAAGGGATTACATGGCGCTTACACATGACACTGACTTAGGAGATGTGGACCTCTGGACGCACCCCTACCACATTGCTAGGGGTGCAATCCAGTGTTTTTGTTACTTTGCCATTCCACTTTTCTCGTTCATAATTAATCCGGTGCTTCATTCCCCTTATGTGTTTGATACGGCTTCTACAATGAGTTTCAAAGACCGTTTTATGGATAGGACATGGCAAATTTTTTCGAGGACGCTTGGCAAGCTTCTTCGGCCCAATACAATGCGCGGGATCGTAGGCGCTTGTACATGGCGGCATCTTTCATTTTCTTTTGAATTTCACCTATGTAACTATTTATGGGATAGGGACTTTTTTGGGGGTACATAGAGCGAGTACTCTTCCCTATGTGGTGGATTTTCCCTCACTGGGTTTGCCGCACATAGGGTTTAAGGAGGCCATGCTATGTACCCTATCACACAAACTTGGGGCGGGCCGGGATATGGCACAGAATTTTGTAGCTCTTTATTCCGTTTTTTAATAAAATAAAGTTGCTTCAAAAAAAAAAAAAAAAAAAAAAAAAAAAAAAAAAAAATTAGAGAGTTTCACGAGCTTAAGTGGTCAAGTGGTCAATCGAAGTGGTCAAGTGGCTAATCGATTTGATTAAGTGGTAATCGAGAAATATCTTCGACAAACGAATGGCTCATCAAAAATACATTTTCTTAAGAAGAGTCCTTCATGAAAGTTGTAGATCATTCAACGAGCTTTCAAATGCATCTTGAATCATGTTGTTTGGAGATCGGGAACTCGAGATATGAATTTTATAAGTTATATATATAATTATAATTATATATATATTATCCTCGCACATGCTAATTAATCAAGGGGGGATGGATTCAATCATTAGGCCGGCCCAGTCTGGCCATATCAAGGACCGGTCTGGCCTTGGATCATTTTCTATATATAGGAGATCATTTGCAACAGAACGTTTGTACCAATATATATATATACAATATCCTATATATATATATATATATATATTATCTATATCTTTTCTTTTATTTTCGTAGTTTGTAAATAGGCTTTATGCCAAAAACAATAATACCGTAGTATTGTTGTAATGCTCGGGAAATTATCAGAAGTTCGGTGTTGTTGAAGTCGTTGTAATATCCGGAAGAATACGACTCTGATTCAGCATTTGTAATCGGGTAAAATTTCTTAAGTATTTATGTTTGTTATGTTTATTTTTATCTTTTTAGTCGTTATAATGTTTTTAGGCTAAATCTAATAACTAGCCAAAGTTATGTAATCGTTTTATTTCGATATTTTTGGTAAAGGAATGCTGTCTAAGTAAAATCTGATAAAAATTGAGTTAATTGAATCTTTTTCTATTTTGCAACGTATTGATAATATTCGGATTGACGTAATTAACCAAGATGAATCGCAACATATAACCTAACGATGAACCGACCGAGAAGTTAGATATGAGATAAAAGATAGAAAAACCGGAGGGTAAAATTGGCCGTGCGTAAAGCGTGACAACGGAATCCTATTTCCTACCCGGGGCGATTTGTCTTGGGAAAGATGAATCTTATTAAATTTGTGCTCAAGATCGTAATAATGTTAAAATCAACGGTTTAATTGAAACTAACACCGGAAAGTTAAATCGATCCGCCTGACAACCGGAGCCTTTTGAATAACATCGGCCGTCTGACAAACGGAATAACCTCTTTTATCCGGGGTAGATTTGTACTCGGTACTGTTCGTACTAACCGAGATTAGCATGGGGCGATTGTGGAGATTAAACTCGGTGACAATTTGACATATGACAATTTCATACGCTCGTGTGAGGAGGAATTGTTAACCTCGTGAGTGCACCGTTTCATTTACTCAATTGGACCTAATATAAAAGGAAAGATCGAGCACATTCTGTTTACTGCAAAAGATCGTATAAATCAATTATATAAACTTTGGCTAGTTCTATTTGTCTATTACTATAAACTATATATTGGTATCTATATATTTATATCTATATATATATTTTGCATTCCATGTACATCTATATATATTTATATATCTATATATATTATATTAGAATAACTTTTAAATTAATCATTTATTTTATGTTAAGTAGAATAGTAGTAATCTGTGTTATAAAATTGCGGTTTAGATCGAGTTAATAATGTACTTTTGGTGTTTAACCACACTTAAAAGAATTACCACGTTTTCCCGAGGATTCGACACTCGACTCACCACACTAGCACTATGATTTGACCCGGTACACTGCCGGTTAGGATCTGTATAGCCTAGAAAAGGTCCGTCAGCTTTCTGGCGCCGTTGCCGGGGAATCGCACGTCGCTAATTTCTTTCTTTGTGTCTATGGTTACTACTTGTATTAGCTCAAAATTCTCGAGGATAAATCAACAATTTTTCTTATCTCATTTCTATTTTATTTTTCGTTGGTATCTACTTTCTTTTAGTACCAATTTTCTTCTTCTATAAAACTCGAGGATTTTTCTATTTTCGTTAGTTGATGACCAGAAGCGGTAAAGCCTCACTTACTCCTCATAAGCCTGACATAAACGCTTATGAAAGGCAGTTACGAATAGAGAGTAAACGTGGTCAAACCAGCTTAGGACTCCTTGGAAAATCTCCAACGGAATCATCTTTTAATAAAATACAGAAATGGTTGAAACTAGTGATGAAACAAATGAACAGAGGCTACATCATGCTCCAGGGCATGGACAAAACCCTGTTAACCCTAATAATAATAATAATAATAGAAATAATCAAGATCGGAACCAGAATAATCGTAATAACCCACCAAACCCGAGACCTATCTGTGATCAAACCATAAGAAGAAACCAGACTAATAATCCCATACTTTTACCCAATGAATGAGCGAATAATTTCGAAATTAAATCTCATCTTTTTGGTTTAATTGACGCAAGAGCCCAATTCCTAGGAGAGGATGATGAAGATCCACATCATCATCTCTATCTTTTTGAAGAACTGTGCAATACATCC
The DNA here is from genome assembly GCA_036785695.1 of Gentiana straminea. Taxonomy (NCBI): domain Eukaryota; kingdom Viridiplantae; phylum Streptophyta; class Magnoliopsida; order Gentianales; family Gentianaceae; genus Gentiana; species Gentiana straminea. The sequence goes on along the minus strand of JAVUPR010000224.1, from coordinate 1,235,403 downwards.
AAAAGTCAAGGTGCTCATAAGGAACTAACGAGGATGACTATGTTTCCTTTTTCTTTAAAAGGACGAGCCCGAGATTGGTTTATATCTCTTCCACATCATTCACTTACTAGTTGGGAGGATATTCAAACTGAATTTCTGAAACAATATTTCACTCCAGGACGAAATTTGGAATTAAAAGTCGAGGTTGCTAACTTTAGACAGGGATCTGAAGAAATGCTTGGGAATGCCTGGGAAAGATTTAAAAAATTGTTAAGAGCCTGTCCCGATCATGGTTATTCCTTAGATATGCAAATCCAACTTTTCTGTCGTAAATTAAGAAAATATTCACGTGCAGATGTAGATCATGCATGTGGTGGTTCTTTAATGATGAGTGAAGCTCAAATAGTTTACGATGCTATAGAAAAGATTTCCAAAAATAACAGAATGTGGGAAACCGGTTCTAGCACCAGAAAAGTAGCTTTTGCAGGAGAATGTACATCTAATACGGAAGTTCTAGCACATTTAGAAAATTTGAGTAGGAAATTTGATGGCCTACAATCGAACAAAAACCAAAGTTCAGAAAATAGTACACCAACTGAATACTCAAACCAGGATAATATGTCAATAGGGATCGAAGAACCAACAGGATATTCAAGAGAGGAGGTGATTTTTCTTCAGCAGCATAGGAATTTGAACAATGCATATTCAAACTCGTTTAATGCTATTAGAAGAGATCACCCTACTTTTCGATGGTCTGAAAACCCTAGTAAGCAAGGACAACCGCCATATCCAGCTTCGGATAGAATATGAATAATAATCAAGTTTATCAAGAAAATACATCTAATCGAATTTACAATCATTACCTAGATCATATCCTCAACATACCACTCAAAGTATACCAAGAACTCAAAGTTCAACTCAACTGCGAAAGGAGTTGAAAAATGGGAAAAACTAATGGAAAATATGATGGGTGTAGTATCTACTCAAGCTAAGAATATGGAAACAATGATGACTTCTATAGGTACAGTCTCTAAGGATTTGAGTTCAATGAAAACATCTATGAGTGGACATGATACCGGAATGAGAACGATAGAAGCCTCATTAAGGAATATGGAAGATCATTTGAGTAGGGAAGGTGAACGTAATAACAAGTAGACCTCCGGAGGATTACCAAGCAATACTGAAAGAAACCCAAGAGAGGTAAATGTTGTAGTTACGAGAAGTAGAAAACTCTGTGGTAGTAATGGAGTAGAAAACTTCGGAAATAATGAAGTAGAAAATTATTTAGATGGGAAAAATGATGAAACTAAAGATGAACTTGAATTCACTGATGAGGAAGAAGAAATTATAGAGAATTTCTTGAAAAGGAATAGAAGTTTGGAACCTGAAAGTGAAGGTGAAAAATGGGTAAAAATCCCTAGGATTTTGAAAGATCCCATGGATAAAGATTTAAGGACTTTATTCAAGGAACATGTTAGAATGGAAGATAATGAAAACAATGATGAAAAACAAGGAGAACTGAAGGAATCTGAAGTAGAGATTGATTCAGGGAATGTTTTAAAATAAAAAACTCAAGATCATGATACTTGGCGATCAAGCAATACTCAAAAGTTTAAGGAGAAAGGAAAAGAGAAAATGACTTTGGGATCAAAGGTTATAGATTTAGAATCTTTACCTTACCCACCTAAAGATCAAATTAAAAAAATTAAAACTGATCAGAAGTATGCTCGTTTCCTTGATACTTTTCGTCATATTCATGTTAATATCCCTGTTATCGAAGCTCTAATTAGTATGCCTGCTTATGGAAAGTTTCCGAAAGATATTCTATCAAACAAGAAAAAATTAGAGGAATATGAGAATATATGCCTAAATGAAGAATGTTCTCAGCTTTTGCGATAAGTTACCACCTAAACCGAAAGATCCCGGAAGTTTTACCATCCCTTGTGAAATTGGAGGATTTCTTTTAAGAAGGTCTTATGTGATCTTGGAGCTAGTATAAATCTCATGTCTTATGAGGATTATAGAAAGCTAGGCATAGGAAAACTTACGAAGACTGAAATGACTCTGCAGATGGCAGATAAATCGATTAAATACCCTAAAGGAATTATCGAGGACGTATTGGTTAAAGTAGACAACTTCTATTTTCCAGTAGACTTTGTAGTTATGGAAATGGAAGAAGGATATTCAGCGCCACTTATCTTAGGTCGACCATTTCTAGCTACAGGAAGAACTTTAATAGATGTCCAGAAAGGAGAGTTAATTCTGAGAGTCAATGAAGATGAAGTTGCTTTCAATATTTTCAAAGCTATGGAACATCCATACAGATCACCAGAATCATGTTCTTTTATAGAAGATATTCATTATGTCTATGATATTCGCTTACCAACTTTTGAAGACAGATTAGAAGAATGCTTAACTCTGTCTATCTATAAGGAAGATGAGAAAGACACCGAAATGAAAGAGATAATCCTTTCTCTAGATAAAGGAAGTTTTACTTTTAAACCATCATGGCATAAATATTTGGAATTAGAAATAGAAGGACCAGTTCTTAAACCATCACTGGAAGATCCACCTATGAATCTGGAATTGAAACCGTTACCTTTAAATCTGAAGTATGCTTTTCTTGAAACTAATAATCTATTACCGATTATTATTTCATCATCTTTAACTGAGCAACAAGAAGATCAATTACTTAGAATGTTGAAAAAGCATAAGAAAGCTTTTGGATGGACAGTTGCCGATATTCGAGGTATTAGCCATGAGATTTGCGTTCATAAGATAATTCTGAAGGAAGATGCTAAACCTTGTATTCAACCGCAACGCCGCCTCAACCCAAATTTGCAGTTAATTGTTAAGAAAGAGGTCATTAAGATATTAGAAATGGGGATAATTTTTCCCATATCAGATAGTGAATGGGTAAGTCCAACTCAAGTGGTACCAAAGAAAGGAGGTTTCACAGTGAAAGAGAATGAAAAGAATGAATGGATTCCGACAAGGGAAATTACAGGTTATCGAATGTGCATTGATTTTAGAAAACTAAATGATCATACTAAGAAAGATCATCATCCACTTCCATTCATAGTTCAGATGTTGAATCTTCTATAAAATCCTGCATGTCGAAGAAATCCTCTTAGAGTTCGTAAATTAACTGGTGGAGGTAATTTTTCAATTACTTCGACTTTAGCTTTATCAACTTCAATAACTTCTTCAGAGATTCTATGACCTAAAACAATTCCTTCTGATACCATTAGATGACATTTTTCCCAGTTTAGTACTAGATTGGTATCTTCACAACGTTGTAACACTCGTTCTAAGTGTAACAAACAAGAGGTCATTAAGATATTAGAAATGGGGATAATTTTTCCCATATCAGATAGTGAATGGGTAAGTCCAACTCAAGTGGTACCAAAGAAAGGAGGTTTCACAGTGAAAGAGAATGAAAAGAATGAATGGATTCCGAAAAGGGAAATTACAGGTTATCGAATGTGCATTGATTTTAGAAAACTAAATGATCATACTAAGAAAGATCATCATCCACTTCCATTCATAGTTCAGATGTTGGAACGTTTAAGTGGACATAAGTATTACTGTTTCTTAGATGGTTATTCAGGATATTTACAGATATTCATTGCAGCAGGAGATAGAGAAAAAACTACTTTCACTTGTCCTTATGGAACTTTTTCTTATAAAAGAATGCCGTTTGGTTTATGTAATGCACCAGCTACGTTTCAAAGGTGTATGATGGCTATATTTGTTGATATGGTTGAGAAGTTTTTAGAAATTTTTATGGATGACTTTAGTGTTTACGGAGACTCATTTGATGTTTGTTTGTTACACTTAGAACGAGTGTTAAAACGTTGTGAAGATACCAATCTAGTACTAAACTGGGAAAAATGTCATCTAATGGTATCAGAAGGAATTGTTTTAGGTCATAGAATCTCTGAAGAAGGTATTGAAGTTGATAAAGCTAAAGTCGAAGTAATTGAAAAATTACCTCCACCAGTTAATTTACGAACTCTAAGAGGATTTCTTCGACATGCAGGATTTTATAGAAGATTCATTGCAGATTTCTCAAAAATAGCAAAGCCTCTAAGTCATTTGCTTGAAAAATAAGTACCTTTTAACTTTGATAGTAAATGTATGGAAGCTTTTCAGACCCTAAAAGCGAGGTTAACTACTGCACCAGTACTAGTAGCACCAGATTGGAGTTTTCCGTTTGAGATTATGTGTGATGCAAGTGATTTAGTCAGTAGGAGCAAGCCTCTTAGGTCAAAGATATAACAAAATTCTCAAAGCTATTTACTATGCATCTCACACATTAAACACTGCTCAACTAAATTATGCAACTACAGAAAAAGAACTGTTGGCTGTGATTTTTGCCTTAGATAAGTTTCGATCGTATATTGTTGATTCTAAGGTAATAATTTATATAGACCATTCAGCACTGAAGTATTTACTGAGTAAGAAAGATGCTAAACCGCGTCTTCTTAGATGGATTCTCTTACTTCAAGAATTCGATACTAAAATTAAAGATAAAAAAGGAAGTGAGAATGTAGTAGCAGATCATCTAAGTAGAATGGAAAATGATGAAGAAATAGGAAATGAAATTAAAGATTCATTTCCTGATGAACAACTATTTAGAATAGATACTCCTTCAATCATGCAGTTATTAAAGAATAGAATTCCTTCTAAGGAAATGTCACCTTGGTTTGGAGATAACATTAATTACTTAACCTGTGATTATATTCCGTCTCATTGGACTTGGCGTGACGAGAAAAAGAAGTTCTTTTATGACTTAAAATTTTATTACTGGGAGGAACCAGACCTTTTCCGTAAATGTTCGGATGGGATAATCAGAAAATGTGTGCCTGATAATGAAATTTTAGATGTTTTATCGTTTTGTCATGATCGTGAGGCAGGAGGTCATCATGGAGGTTGGAAAAATTGCTTTTAAAGTTTTACAATGTGGTTTTTATTGGCCTACACTATATAGAGATGCTTATAAGTATGTTAAATCTTGTGAGTCTTGTCAAAAATGGGGAAATATATCTAAAAAACATGAAATGCCTATGCAACCTATTTTAGAATGTGAGTTATTTGATGTTTGGGGTATAGATTTCATGGGACCTTTCCTTATATCTTTTGGAAAAAGATTTATTCTTGTAATGGTAGATTATGTTTCGAAATGGGCAGAAGCTGAAGCTCTTCCCACTAATGATACCAAAGTTGTCATACGATTCCTTAAAAAGAATATATTTACCGTATATGGCATTCCGAGGGCTATCATTAGTGATAGAGGGTCACACTTTTGTAATAGACCATTTACTAAGATAGTTGAAAAATATGGTGTAACGCATAAGTTAGGAACGCCTATCTTCCGCAAACCAGTGGACAGGTAGAGGTATCAAATAGAGAAATCAAAAGAATCGTGGAGAAAATAGTGGAATCAAATCGTAAAAACTGGTCAGTTAAATTAGATGATGCATTATGGGCGTACAGAACAGCTTTTAAAACACCAATTGGTTGTTCTCCCTATAAGCTAGTCTTTGGTAAGTCTTGTCATCTCCCAGTTGAGTTAGAACACCGAGCCTTCTGGGCTATTAGATTTCGAATTTCGATCCTAAGGTTCGGTGATCATAGATTGCTTCAATTAACGAACTAGAAGAATTTCGTCTCGATTCTTATGAAAATGCTCGAATCTACAAGGAACGCACGAAATCTTTCCATGATAAGAGAATCTTTAAACGTGAGTTCCATGTAGATGATAGAGTGCTCTTGTACAATTCACGTTTAAAGTTGTTTCCAGGTAAGCTTAAATCAAGATGGACAGGTCCATTTAAAGTAACACGGGTTTACAAATCTGGAGCTGTTGAACTAACTGATGGAAATACGACTTTTATAGCCAATGGCCACAGAGTGAAGTTATTTGTGGAGTTTTTGTTTTACTTTTGAAATTAGGCCTTGATAAAGATGTCGCGTTTGCTATAGAAGCTTTAGTTTTTGAACAAAACAAGAAATTGTTGAGAGAGATTAGATTGAAAGAAGTTTGTAATGGAACATCAAGAAGTGCAATGAAAAGAAGGGCAAAATTTCTGATGAGATGCAGAATCTGTGGAAAAAGTGAACATGTTGGACGCTGTGGGAAAAACACAACAAAATCCCAGGATGAGTGTTTGAATATTGTTAGGAAGGGAACGATTAGGTGGTCCGATGGAATTCCTAGAGATAATTCAAATGCTTCATTTTTAGGAGTTAGGTTGATTGAACGTTATATCAGAACTCTGGAAGATTTAGAAATCGAAGAATCAGGAACCCCTTAAGTTTCGAGTCTTTTCTTATGTTTTATTTTATAAAATTTTCGCATAACTTCTGAAAATTTTATAAAATTGGATCTTATGAAATTTGAGGAGTTTTATAAAAGTTTTTTAAAAGTTTGTTTTTTTTTCAGTTTTAATTTAGATGTTTTATAAGAGTTAATATAAATTTATTAAATTTTTATAAGCTTTTTATTAAGTGTTATAAAGATTTTATTAAATTTTTAGAAATCGTTATAAAATTATAAGATTTCCTTCAAATTTTATTTTTAAGATTTTAATTAAGTTTTAATCAAGTTTAATTAAATTTTATTAGAGTTTTTTATAAGTTTTTAAATAAAAATCATAAAAAGTAAAAAATTCGGAAAAAGTAAAAAAAATTGTACACGGACCGATCCGGCCCTTAATCCGGACCGATCCGGGGTTTAAATGGATAAAAAACGGGGACTCCCTTTTCTTCTTCTTATTCCCTAATTTTCTACACAACAGCCGCCCCACACCCAAAACCCCACCACTCGAATTTTTTTTCAATTCCTTCCACAAAAATTCACCTCTCACACTAATACACTACTTGATTTCTTCATCATTCTATCTCCTCTCTTCCACAAAAGTTACAAAAATAAAAAAGGATCAAAAACAAGCTTCATTCTTTTCCGGCGACTTTACAACTTTTCCGGCCTACTTTTCAACGTTTTCTTCATATTAAGGTATTATTTAGTTTATTTAGTTATCAATTTCGTATTTTTCATAATTTTTTAGATTAATTTCAACTGTTTTGTTTTTTGAGTGTGTTGTGACATTTTTATTTTTTGTTTTTGTTGTTGTTTTTGTTATTGTTGTTGTTTTTGTTATGGATTAGCTTTACCAATATCGTAGAATGGCTGAGTCGAGTAGAAAAGCCTCTAAGAAGCGGAAATCAAACATTCCTATAGCAACTCCTGTAGTAGGCACGATAATTTTATCACCTGAAGAAGAAGCCGTAAGCTTCAATAAAACAACATCACAAGAAGCTAAGAATGCGTATCAAAGAATTTATAGTAAATGTGATGTTTTGGTTGAAAGAGGATTAGATTTTGATGACTTAGATGATGAAGTTAAGGATATTTTTACGAAACGTCAGTGGTTAGAATTAGCAGCCAGAAGGGAAGGGGAAATAAATACGACTTTAGTAGCTGAATTTTATTCGGTTTTGTCTACTATGACACATGATGAGCTTACTGAGTCGCAAACTGTACCCCTAAGAGCTAGAAATGTTCCTTTTAACCCTGCCATTATAAATGCGATTTTGGGAGTTGAAGTTTTTCCAGATGATGAAGATTACAGGGTAGTTTGGAATTTAGATGATCCTGCAACATTTGAGCAGACTGCCTTGAGAGCTCAGAACGCTTTTGATTCAACCGCTGTGTGGTTTGAAAATAGGTTTAACTACGGGAAGTGTTTTAGAGGTTTAAGGGCGATTAAAAGGTTTATTAGCCATAATCTCTATCTTTCGAGTAAGCATACGGCTTATGGAAAAGAAGATGTGTGTATCGCTTGGGCGATGGTAAATGATGTAAAAGAGGACGTTGGAAAGGTAATATTTAAAAGAGTTTTCGAGAGCATTGTCATCGCCAGACCAGCGAGTCATCTGTACTTCCCTTGCTTTATTTCGGATTTATGTCGTAGGTCGGGAGTACAATTCCTGCCTAATGACAAGTTAGCTCTGGCAGATGCACCTCTGATTGGACCAAGTTTGACTAGGCTTCCAGATGGTAGAATAAGCTCTTTGATCAGAAACCGTCAAACTCATCCAGCTCCACCAGTTTTTACTTCTTCTTCTTTTCCATCTTTTTCTAGTCAGCCTCAACAAACTCCTTTCTCCAACACTATTACTTATGATATGTTTCAATCTTTAGTTTCGGACGTTGCACGTGGTCAAGCCAACATGGCTTTGTATGCTGAAAGTAATAGGCAGTGGTGTGACGATATTCATAGAGGTTTAAGGAGAAACGAGCAGTTGCTTCGTAATCCTACTTTTGATGATCCTGCCTATCCACCTTGTCAGTCTGATCCGTATACCTTACCAGAGTGGTTAGCACCTATTCCACCACCTTCGAGCTTTCATCCAATGTCATATCCTTTTGGAGGCCAATCGAGTGGTACAGGTGTATTTTCGACAGGTATTCAGATACCCGCGATGTCTAGTTGGGGAGGATTCACTGAGTTTGCGCATATCACTACTAGCATGAGTTCTATGGGTCTTGATAGTTCAGTCAAGACCACAACAACAGTTCAGCCGCCAGCTTCTCAGTCGTTTCCGAGTTCAAGCTTTTATGTTGATCCTGAGGAAGATTTTGAAGAAGATTGAATTTCATAACTATGTTTGATTAAACATTTTTACTGCATGTTTTATATTTTTTTCGACATTTTCATTTAGATATTGGTTTGTTTTCGTTTTCGTTTATTTTCATTTTATAATCGTTTTATCGAAATATGGTTTTCATTCTAAATCGTTTTAATTTTTATAAACTATAAAAACCCAAAAATAATTTTGTATCATTACTAAGTCGTTTTCAAAATATAATTAATGTGTCGTTTTATCAGTTCGTATCAAGTTAGATGAATTTAATTCAAGCTTTATAAAAAATCTTCAAAGCATATGTATTGTTACACATGTGAGAAGTAAAAACAAAAACCAATTTGACTTTTACCTCTTACTCGGTGAAATGATATTGAGGCCGGACCGATCCGGCCTATTCTCGGCCCGAGCCGTGAAGAAAAGAGGGATGAGTCATTCTAGAGTTCGTCTAATGCAGCCACGTATGTTTTATTTACTTCTATTAAAGGAAAGGCAGCCATGAAGTAAAACCTTGCCATTCCTTTCACTTTCTATCTTGTTACTTTTATTTATATTTTTACTTTCATCTGTTTTAAATTTTTCATCTGTTTTAAAATGTCAAACCAATCCTCGCCCTCTGTTAATTCATATGAACCAAATACTCCGGAAGCTATGGCTCCAGAATCACGAGCATCAAACGATAATATACTTTTACACCATCGTTTTGCTAAATCTCCAATCCTGTTGGAGAAAAGTTTAAATTTCGATAAGCTAGATCAATGGGGTAAAACTGTTATTCGAGGATTCGGTTGGAAGAAGTTTGTAAGTGCGCCAAGAGGAAGAATAAATATCTCGATTGTTCGAGAATTTTATTCTGCCTTAATGACGACACCTATGATTGAAATAACTCAAATTGTCTCAGTAAGAGGAGTGGTTGTTCCCTTCTCTTCGTCTATTATAAACCAACTTTTTGAAATTCCGCCTGTTACGCTGCAACATTTCGAGATGAAATGGGGACTACAAAATCCATATAATCATTTGAATAAAGTGCATGAGTCTTTCCAATGTTTGTTTCCACTTTTCGACACAAATCACGATATGTCTACCCGTGCTTTACTTCCACACCTAAAGGCGTGGAAGCATTTTATTAATTCTAGAGTATATCCCACCTGGGATTTTGCAAACCTTGCCGAGAATGAAATGCTTCTGCTATATGATTTGACATTTGGTGAATTTGTAGATTGGGGTATTTTAATACAGAGGACAGTGTTGGAATTTGCAATAACGAGGGGCAGTAGGGGGAAGCCTATGCCTTCTTCGTCGATGATTTCAAGATTGTGTGTTCAAATGAATGGAGTTGGAGAGCTTGAGACGGATGAAATTTGTCCGTCTAGAGATAATAGAGTTGGCTTGTTACCGGTTGATACACCGGGTTGTTCGTCAACAATTTAGATGGTTTGTTGGTTGTTAGTTTATGATGGTTTAAGTTTTTAATAAGTTAACTTAAGTTAAGTTAGTAATAATAAATTTATGTTTTTTTTTTGTTTTTTTTAGTTTGTAATAGTTTTTATCATATTTAATATATATGTTTGAGGTGTTATAATATATTAGTATACGTTAAGTAAAAAATCAAAATAATAACGATAAAATATAATTTTAATTTTATTTTCAAACCTACTTTTTACTACTCATTGAACATCGGGACGATGTTACTTCATTAGTGGGGAGTAGAGTTAGGTTAGAAAATTCATTAAAATTTTCAAAAAAATAGTTAAAATTATTATAATTATAGTATATGTCTAATTTAGATTTTAAGTTTATATAATTAAGTAATTAATATTAAATATTGTTTTCATGAAATTATATAAGTATGTTGATAATTATAAGTAAAATTTTTAGAATAATTTTCTTTTCAATATGAATTATGAGTTTGGAATTGGACTAGGGATGACGATTTTTGGCACCACAAAAATATAACTATATCCAAATAGCCTACCTAAATAAATTTCCAATTTTTATCCCTACCTCAGCCTTGATTAGAGTGATCAAGACCTCACTCGAAATTGCCATTTTGATTAACTAGAAGTAACCGACCTTTAGCTAATTTTGGTCTACATTTCCTTAAAAATTCCGCAAGTTTGTACGTACTTATGAAAAGAAATGAAGACATAAAAGCTAAGTTTTGGTGTATGCTGAGATTGGAAAAATTAGATAAGTATTAGTATATTCGATCTTACCTCGTGACACTTGCAAGATAGTCGATTTTGGTAATAAGTTCGGATATGTTAATATTCTATAAAAGAATTAAGAAAGAAGCACCATATCTACACAGAATTAATCAAATAACAGGTATCTTCCATATCTATGATCGACAACTTAACAATAAAAAGAACATATCGGTTGTAGCTACCAATGATTTGAGTGTAGTAGGGTGTTATCACTAAACGTCCTATATCACTATGAGGTTTAAAAGCTCCCGATTGCCTGATGATAGTAGTCCAGCTAGGGTATTATCTCGAAATGTCCTATTGCTGGGAATGAAGGCATAGAATGAAAAAGAAAAAGTCGAATCATAAGATCTCAAGAATGATTACAAGTTTAAGGAAACCGGACTTGTAATTTTCGATCGAAAGAGTAGTACTCCGATCAATCTTGATGAAGCAATGCTTGTAAGTTTGATTTTCTACACACACTCACGCTTTTAGTTCTTGATTGAAAAAAAAAAAAAAAAAAAAAAAAAGAGAAAATCTGAAAAATAGAGGGAATAAAATAGGATGTTATTAATCGAGATTGTTTTTTGATCAAGAATATGAAGATGTAGGTACGTACGACTTGCCTCTTTCTCTTTTTTGATTTCTTTTTTCCGGTTAACCAACATCTTGAGCCTAAACTTTATAAGTCATTTTGTCAACTACCTGACCAAGTTTACGATTCCAGGATTTCATAATAGTTGCGATTAAAAATCATTCTAATATTTTATTTATACTTATTAAATATTACATGTACAATTTCATCTAAATAATATTTGATGTTTAAGCTATTTAAGTTATATAAACTTTTTGTCTTCTTACAATTTTAAATTAGAATAAGTAATATATTTATAATATTGACAATATAAATTACATTAAAAATTGTAATCTAATCAATTATTACCGCTTATTTTTGCTCGAGGACGATCAAAAGCTAAGTGGGGAGTAGTTGATGTATTACTTTTATATGATTAAAATTACGTTATATTATTATGTTTTATCAACGAATTCTATATAAAATATATGAAATTATGATATAAATGATATGAAATATTAATCTTTATAGTTTAGAGTAGTTAGTAGTAAAACTTAGTAACAATAGTAAAAAGTTATCATTTTGTACCGATTTTAGTAAATCGGAATGTCGTGTCAGATTTACGTGGGTATTTGTGGTATTTTATTGCAGATTTATAAACCGAGACCCCGAGAATCGACATTGTGAAGTATAATCATATCTTTGGAAGGATTTAGAGAGTGTCACGAGCTTAAGTGGTCAAGTGGTCAATCGAAGTGGTCAAGTGGCTAATCGATTTGATTAAGTGGTAATCGAGAAATATCTTCGACAAACGAATGGCTCATCAAAAAGACATTTTCTGAAGAAGAGTCCTTCATGAATGTTGTAGATCATTCAACGAGCTTTCAAATGCATCTTGAATCATGTTGTTTGGAGATCAGGAACTCGAGATATGAATTTTATAAGTTAAATATATAATTATAATTATATATATATTATCCTCGCACATGCTGATTAATCAAGGGGGGATGGATTCAATCATTAGGCCGGCCCAGTCCGGCCATATCAAGGACCGGTCCGGCCTTGGATCATTTTCTATATATAGGAGATCATTTGCAACAGAACGTTTGTACCAATATATATATATATACAATATCCTATATATATATTATCTATATCTTTTCTTTTATTTTCGTAGTTTTTAAATAGGCCTTATGCCAAAAATAATAATACCGTAGTATTGTTGTAATGCTCGGGAAATTATCGGAAGTTCGGTGTTGTTGAAGTCGTTGTAATATCCGGAAGAATACGACTCTGATTCAGCATTTGTAATCGGGTAAAATTTCTTAAGTATTTATGTTTGTTATGTTTATTTTTATCTTTTTAGTCGTTATAATGTTTTTAGGCTAAATCAAATAACTAGCCAAAGTTATGTACTCGTTTTATTTCGATCTTTTTGGTAAATGAATGTTGTCTAAGTAAAATCTGATTAAAATTGAGTTAATTGAATCTTTTTCTATTTTTCAACGTATTGATAATATTCGGATTGACGTAATTAACCAAGATGAATCGCAACATATAACCTAACGATGAACTGACCAGAGAAGTTAGGATATGAGATAAAAGATTGAAAAACCGGAGGGTAAAATTGGCCGTGCGTAAAGCGTGACAACGGAATCCTATTTCCTACCCGGGGGCAGATTTGTCTTGGGAAAGATGAATCTTATTAAATTTGTGCTCAAGATCGTAATAATGTTAAAATCAACGGTTTCATTGAAACTAACACCGGAAAGTTAAATCGATCCGCCTGACAACCGGAGCCTTTTGAATAACATCGGCCGTCTGACAAACGGAATAACCTCTTTTATCCGGGGTAGATTTGTACTCGGTACTGTTCAGACTAACTGAGATTAGCATGGGGCAGTTGTGGAGATTAAACTGGTGACAATTTGACATATGACAATTTCATACGCTCGTGTGAGGAGGAATTGTTAACCTCAGGAGTGCACCGTTTCATTTACTCAATTGGACCTAATATAAAAGGAAAGATCGAGCACATTCCGTTTACTGGAAAAGATCGTATAAATCAATTATATAAACTTTGGCTAGTTCTATTTGTCTATTACTATAAACTATATATTGGTATCTATATATTTATATCTCTATATATATTTTGCATTCCATGTACATCTATATATATTTATATATCTATATATATTATATTAGAATAACTTTTAAATTACGCAATTATTTTATGTTAAGTAGAATAGTAGTAATCTGTGTTATAAAATTGCGGTTTAGATCGAGTTAATAACAGCTCTTTGGTGTTTAACCACACTTAAAAGAATTACCACGTTTTCCCTGAGGATTCGACACTCTGACTCACCACACTAGCACTATGATTTGACCCGGTACACTGCCGGTTAGGATCTGTATAGCCTAGAAAAGGTCCGTCAGCTTTCTGGCGCCGTTGCCGGGGAATCGCATGTCGCTAATTTCTTTCTTTGTGTCTATGGTTACTACTTGTATTAGCTCAAAATTCTCGAGGATAAATCAACAATAACTTGTCAAAGTACACTGCTCTGATACCAATTGTTGGTCCCTTAGAAAGGCTAACACAAGTTTAGAGGGAGGGTGAATAAACTTGTCACCAAAAACCTAACTGAGAACTTAGTCTACTGTAGATTGATTAATAATTCAGGTTCAATTTTAACTTGTGTGGAGTTGAGCCGACAAAGCTGAGTTTAAGTCAAACTGACTTATACAAAACTGAGTCAACCGGCAGTGGATGTAGATTTTAGCCTTTATCTGGATCTTGTTATTCTATAAGAAAAGCTGTATGCAAAACTGAATTCTAGTGAATGTCAGTTTGTGAACTGTGTATGCTTATAGCAATCAGTTTCAATTTCAGTATGCTGTAGGACAATTATCAATGCTGTAAAGATAAATAAATGCGTAAAGTATGTAGTGTAAGAATTATAGTGGTTCCAGGTGGTGTAATCCTGTCAGTCCACTCTTCCCCTGTGATGTAGGAGGAAAATTCCACTAAAACTCCTTGAGGTACGCTGTTACAAAAAGTCCTATATGATTATCCTTGACTAATCCCTAGTGTCACTATCTAAACAACTAAAGAACATATTGATTGGCTGCTCTTCAACTGCTTGAACCACTGGTCCTTAGAGGGTTGTATTGCCTCTTCACCAGCTACCAGCACAAACACAGTCTACCCGACTGCAAATGTCACAACTGTCCTTGGTAACTCCTTGACCGGATTGCTTCATAGTCTAAGCATTTGTTTCAGATCAAAGTTGGGCTGAGAATCAATAAATTGGTTCTTGCTTGTGGTTTTTCAAAGTGTAGAAATCTGGATAAGATCGATGTATCTTGAACACTTGAAGAATACTAGATAAGATCTTGTTGAGCGCAAATAATATTTCGAATGAACGAGACTTGTGCACAAAAATGCTTGTAATCTTGTTAATTCTTTGTGTTTGATCCTTGGTGCAAAGTCATCTATTTATAGTGTGAGTTCCAATGTTCATTTCGTTTGAATTCGAATTGTGTCAACGTCTATCTCGTAACGGTTATATTTGGTGACCGTTAGGACTTGTCAGTATTTCATACAATAGGGTTGCTTCGTTTACAACGTTCGAATGTACTTTCATTTTGTTGGAGGACTGACTATAAAACTGAGTTTCCTGATCAGTTTTATACTGAGTATGTCAGTTTTCAGTTTACTAACTTACTTAGAGCATTAATTGAGTTTTTACTCTTCTTCAAAAACTTCAGTACTCTATTTATCTGATTATAAGTGATTGAATCAGATTACACCATTCCTTAAAAAGATCTTCTAAGATATCATTGTCCTTTTGATACTTAGGTCTCCTTTCAAGATCCATAAAGTCAGTTTAGGTCATCACAGACTTACCTGAATTCTAACTTTAAAATCTCGGCTTAAAATCTTCATAAACTGAATTTGTACCCTCAGTTCTTCAATCTTCCTTAACTGAGTCTGTGTCCCCCAGTTCTTCAAATACTAGATAAGCCAACCGAGTCTGTGTCCCTCAGCGAACTTACCTTCTTCAGTTTCTGAGTGTTTTACAGTTTCTTAGATGATTTCCAGTTTCAGTTCTACGACACTTCTGTCTATTACAGTGCTTGTCTGATGTAACCTATACAATTATCAGACTCTAGGAAAACCTATACATTCAGTTCTAGACATCTTTTAGCTTTCCACTATAACAGTTAGTTTCAGCACTTCATCAATTGGGTGTAAACAAATATATTCTTCAATAAGATGAATCATCATCAAAACTAAATTTTATTCCCAAGACTGAGGGAACTTTGAAAAATGCAGTTACAGATCTAAATGTTATTGCTGGACAAAGAGCAGTTTTAGAAGAAAATGTAGCAATATTTCCTGCCATTGCTGAAGGCCAAATTGGTCAGTTGGGTGTAGTTGCACCTACTAGACAACCCATTCCAGTAGTTGTAATTCCATACACACCTATTGAGCCTATTTTGGCAACTCCCATGATTACACAAGAAAAACAACCTAGAGTTATTGAATCTACATCAGTCACACCAATGAAGATTCAAGAAACAGTTGAAGAGGTGGTTCAGTATGCTGGAAATCAGACATCAACTGATCATCAGACATCAACTGATCAAATGTCAGAATTTGTGGTTCAATCTACTGAGAATCATACAGTAATTGGACAAAGGTTGGAACTAGTTTTAGGATTGGAGGAATCCCCTGTTAATAGTATGAAAGCTGCTGAGGAAGATGACCCTGCTGATAACAGAGAAGATGCATAATCAAAAGATCAACTTCTTGACTATCGTGTGATAGTGAAGAAGAGTTTGTTGATATAGCTCTTGAAGAAGATCCTATTGATGATCAACAAGCTTCCATTGATGATCTTGCACTGGATGAAGGAAGTCCTGAACCTTATGAATGGGACAAGAATCGTGCAATAGTTATAAGACATCTAAGACCTAATGATGACATGGAAAGGTCTGCTGAGAATATGGCTAATATTGCTGCTACTATACCAGGTCATATTTTGGTAGAATTGAGGGCTGTTAGAGACGATATCAATCAGATGAGGCATCAGCTGACATCCAGTGAACAAATATTTGAAGACCTAGTTAATTTTGTGGAAAACAGAGGATTGACAACTGAGGCATCTGCATCAAACATTACTTATCTATTGTTTAGATGCAATGATATACACCTTGAAGTCACTCAAGGAAAAGGATAAGAAACTTGATGAGGAGATCACCACTGTACACAAAAAGGTTGATAAGATGTCTGAAATTTCCTCTTCTACCACAAATGATCCTAAATTTTTGGAGAGGATGAATCTGTTGGAAAATACACTACAAGAGCGCATTACTTCAGTGGACACTAGAACATAAATTATAAAAGGCCAACTCAAATAATCTGGTAGCAACTCAAGAAGGAGTACTAAACCTACTGCTCCATTTTATTGATGATGTCAATAAGGGAGAAAAAGGTAGGATAGCAGAAGCAAAAGAAGCAGCAAGGGTTTATCAACGAAGAACATTTGAAGCTGAGATTGCTGTATTCAAAACCTCTGCTCCTGGAAAGTTGAGTTAACTGATGATCTGCTGAAAGAGTTTAAAAATGTTTATAATGCAAAAAGAAGGCCCTACAATGAAATGACATTTTTGGAGGGTTTAAACTCTTTTCTAGGACTAAAACTATGGGAAGTAAGTATCATATCTATGAGAATAACATGAACTGCAAGAGGTGGTTCAAGAGGTGGAAGAGGACAGTCTGCTGAACAAAGACTAAGGGGACGGTCAGTAAAAGACTCCCGAGATGAATTCAAATTGATGTATATGAGAGGAGCATTTAACTGGCATGAAATCCAGATGACTATTGCAGAAGCCTGGAAGTGGTGGAAGATGTTACACACTTGGATTGATTTCTCCAAAATTGAAAATAAGTGGATGGTTGATATGCATAGAGAAATGATGGAGTATCAACAGAAGAAAATTCTAGAAAAGAACTAGTTTTACAGACTTTATTCATTTTTATCTTATGCTGAATCTAGTTGTAATAATGTTTGAACAAGTTTGGAACCGTAATGAAATAAATGAAGCTTGTTTTGATTTTATTGTCTTCATCATTTTTCTTTGTTGTAAGGAGGGTATTGGTATCATCACTAAAAAATGGGAAATTGTTGGACATATTTTAGTTTTAATGATGAGTGTCAGACTAGCTGTTATAGGGTAAAGCAAAAAAAGATGTCTAGAATGAATGTATAGGTTTACTAGAGATTGATCTTTGTATAGGTTTGATCAATCAAGCACTGTAAAGAGGTCAGCGGACTTGTTTAGCAGACATATCTTGGTTTGGTGTTTAATAAAATGTCTAGGACCTACTAAAGACTGAAGGCTGAGGGTTCAAACTCAGTAATGAAGGCTAAGTGTTCAAACTTAGTAGTGAAGATTTAAATTCCAGTGACATGAGATCAGAATTTAGGTAAGTCTGTGATGGCCTAAATTGATCACATATGCCCTGTATTGAAGGTCTAAAAATGGTAAACCCTACCATTAAGGTCCCCTCACCCCCGATCCCACAGGAAAGTGAGGAGAGGTTAATCAGGTAACCTAGTAGCTTCAACATGGACTGCCTTTGAAACCTCTGCACTGAGGGGTGTTATCAATCGGAAATCAACCCCATTACGGGAATCGAACCGCTGACCTCCAGCTTAGGTTAAAGGCTGCACTACGCACGTATGCCTTCACCACTAGGCCATATCCAGGGGATATTGTATTGAAGGTCTAAGTTCCATATAAGGATGTGAAGATTGGAACTTAGGTATACTTAAAATGGTGTACTATAACTTCACAATCAAAAGTTAGATGAGAAGCATTCAGTTAAGTGTTCATAAAAAACACGGCAGGCCATAAGTCAGCTGACCAAATGTATATCTCAGTAGACAACTGAACCAGACATCAATTGAGTATACATAAATCAATTAATCCATTTCAAAATTATTTTGGAAGATTAAATGGATAAGGATGAATTTCAAGCATTGGATTAGTCAGTTGATCAATGGTGAAGATTGAAGGAACATTGTAAGGAATTCAGAGCCAAATCAAAATAGAAATAAACAATTGGTTGACAGTCTGACTGTCAGAAGGACACTGACATACTCACAGAGGAGTACAGCAGATGGAATATCAGGGAATAATCAGAAAATCCTATAATGGTCAGATTCTAAATTTTAATTCAAGCATAGGATTTTCACCTATAAATAGAGGACATCTAGAATCAGATTACAAATCGAACTTACTAGCAATTAGGCGCATTACAACCTGCTGAACTGAGCATTCATACTGATCCAAAATTTTCTTCAAGTGTTGTTGCATTCAAGTATCATCCAGTAACTACACTTGGAGTTCTTAAGCTGCTGATCTTATCATCATGATCAAAAGCTTAATGCAGCAGAATCACCTTCTTGATTCAAAACCTTTTTTCAAGAAGACACCTGAAGATAGAGAAGTACTACTGGCTGTCATGAACTGTTGTTTTTCTAGTGGAGCTGGTGAAGAGGCAATCCTACCCTTCAAGGACTAGTGGAGTACTTAGGAGCAACAATCCTACCTGTTCTTAGTATTCAGTTTGTGAAGCCATAATTATTGGTCAAGGACAAACATCTTGGGGCCTTTTGTAACAGAAACCTCAAAAGACTCTAGTGAATTTCCTCCAACATCATAGGAGAAGAGTGGACTGACAGGATTACACCACCTGGAACCACTATAAAATTTGCCTTACTTAACTTACGGCATTTACTTTCTGCAATTTTATTTATTGCATGTTATCCATATCAACCTGCTGAACTAGCTATTGAATTAACACACCTTTCACTACTGAGTATCCAATACTTAGTATCATCTTTTAACAAGTATAATGGCTTAATTTAAGTATATTCCGCTGCAACAGATTCACTAGACTTAATAGTCAGCAGACTATTGACCCTGCTGAGCCTGTCCTAACTCCGGAAAAGTTTTAAGTGTTATGTTTATATTAACCAAAGGCTTTTCAAGGGACCAACATGAATCTTCTCTATTAAATCGTCTTCAACCTCAGGACGATCATCTTTGAATAGCTCCCTTGAGTTCCACTGGCTCAGCTTCGTTTGACCTTCATGCCGGATGAAGAAGAACCATTATTTACACTATTTGTGTGATGTCTTCCTCTTGGGAGTGATGGGAAAATCACCAGAGCATCCGGTCCTACAGGAAAAGTAGTACCTTCCGGGATGGTCCTTCACTCGGACGTTATAGTAGAAATACCTAAATCTCCGCACAGAAAACTTGATGCAGAGTAATTTGCACTAAATGGCGAACACTATGATTGACCTAATACCATTAGTGGCTACCTGAGAAATCCATAGATCATAGTAGCGCAGCACAGAGGGCCGGACATAAAGGAAGCTTTAGTCTCACTTCAAAGAACTTATTGTGAACGGGGGAAAATCCCTCTAGATGCTCATGAGCAAAATTGTGAGGGTCAATGGGGAGTCGAAGGGCATATTTTGCTGCATCTATACCATAGGTCTCACAGATCTAATCCACATCGTCCCGAGATAGGATAAATTGGATGCCTTTACTTGCCTAAGACTACTTTGTTGTCGGACACGATTCAACCTCATTGCTTTGCCTATGACTACTTCGTCATCGCTCATTTATGTTTCAAGGGTTAAAACAAAGACCCAACCTGAGTAGAATCATCTATTGATTTGACGAAGGTGGACACAAATGAAATAAATATTTTGGAAAGGGCGGAAGACGGCTTACTTGTGAAAATTGAAGAACAGATGTGTTGAATTAGAAGAACAACTAGCAGCCGGATTCCGATATTCTAATTTAATAGCAGCGGTAATAGGAAACGATTGATATGACAGGGTTATAACCCTCAACACATCTAAAAAAATACCCTTATTCGAATTAAGTGAGCAACAACGCCTTGAATCCTGGGACAGTTATGACAACGTCAGAATGGTGGTCCACCACACGGCAATTGGGGAAGATGAACTTCATGATCTATAAATCAAAGATCTAAGTAATCCTAAAGTGTTGGTGAGCTTATATAGAGTGTACAACAGTCAATTGCTCAATAACCAACTCTCTGACTGTTTCCTAACTAATTAACCGTCTGTCAAACTATAGTGCTTGATGTAATTCCGGAGTAAGAAATCCATCTTCACTGTTGCTTCTACTTGTATATTCAACACCCTCTCAAGTTGGAATGGAGTGTCCAAGACAGCTTGCAATCCATCTTCACTGTTGCTTCTACTTGTTTTGAGTTGCATATATGTTTTTGATGGGAAATCTGGGCAATAGTCTTGTGAGTGCTTGTTTATCCACTGGTTTTGTCAAGACATCAATAAGATTGTCTTATGTCCTTCATGGCATAGGTTTCAATACTTTATCCTGATAATTTTCACTCACAAAATGACAATGAATCACTATATGTTTGGTCATTTCATGAAAAACATGATTCTCTACTATATACATAGCACTTTTGCTATCACAAAAGAGGTACTGTCTGTGGATGTGGAATCTGAAAATCAGATAGGAGATATAGCAACCATTGGATTTCACAGGCAGTGACAGCCATGGCTCTATATTCAGCCTATGATGAGCTCCTATTAACAACCTCTTCTTTCTTGCATTTCCATGAAACTAAAGAATCTCCCAAGAAGATGACATAACTAGTAATTGATCTCCTAGTAATGTTGCATCTGTCCCAGTCAGAATCAGAGAATGCTGTCAAAACTGAATTCCATGTAGCATGGGATAATAGGCCTTGTCCAGGTGCCCGTTTGAGATATCTAAGTAGCTTGTGTGCTGCTGCAAGGTGTTTTCTGTAGGATGATCTAGGAATTGTCTTAACTGTTGTATATCACAGGCTATATCAGGTTTAGTGTTTCCCAAATAGATGAGCTTCCCAACTAGACTCCTCTAATATGTGTTGTTTTGAAGTGGTGGTGAATCTTCCTTGTCTAGTGTTATTGTTGAATCCATAGGAAGAGAGCTAGGTTTGGCCCCTAGATTACCAAATTTTGTGAGCAAATATATAGACAATATTTTCTCTGATTCATGACTATGTCATGTTTAGATCTGGACACTTCATACCCTAAGAAGTACGTTAGTTCCCCTAAGTATTTGATGGTGAAAGGCTGATGTAATAAAGTCTTCAAATCCTGTGTAACTTGTAGGTTTAGGCTTCCCACTATAATGTCATCCACATATACTAACAAAGCTACAAAATCAGAACTTGTTCCCTTGTTAAACAGACTATGATCATTTTTGGATTGAGAGTATCCTACTTGCACTAATGTCTGTGTTAACTTTGCATTCCATTATCTACTGGCCTGTTTGAGGCCATACAATGACTTATTTAATTTGCAAACCAAATTAGGATGTTGAAGTTTCAGACAAGGAGGAGGTTTCATATACACCTCCTCATCCAAATCACCATGTAAAAAGGTTGTATTAGCATCAAGCTGGTGTAGATGCCACTGTTTCATAGTTGCTAACTCATAAGTAGCCTAATAGTTGACATTTTGGCCACATGTGAGAAAGTTTCAATAGAATCAATGCCTTTAGTTTGTGTATAACCTTTTGCAACAAGTCTTGCCTTATATCTCTCTATTGTACCATCTGATTTCCTTTTTATCTTAAAAACCCATTTGCAACCTATAGGTATCTTTCCATTGGGTAAGGGTATCCGGTGACCAAGTTTTAGTAGCATGTAAGGCGTCCAGTTCACAATTCTTTTCCTATTTCCATTCCACAGATGTAGCAGCTTCTTTGTATTTATCTGGGTTTTTTTCCTTCTCCACTAGGGTGGTGAAGGTCTTGAATGTGTCTGAATATTGTCGTAAGAGGCCACATTCCTGGATCAAATGAGGAGTAGAGTGACTGACAACCAAATTATGTTTATAATCCTATTTTTAGATGACCTCCTTACTGCTTCTCCAGGATGATTTCTTTTTGGAAGAGGTTCTTGTGGAGGATCCTAGTTATGAGCATGATCATATTGATGTGAAGGGTGCTCTATGCACCCTGCTTCATTAACAACCTCATATGAATCTGGGCATGATGCATGCAATAGGAACAACTATGCTAGGATCTGTGGTTGATGGTTGAGCTAAAAGTTCACTCGAATAATATCTCTTCAAAGTTTATCAAAATTCATCATCATGTTTCGAGTTGAAAGTCCTCTATTTATAGGTAGGAGAACATGTGACTTGTGTTTGAAATTCAAATGTAACCGTTCCTGGTTTTTGTCCCATCCGATTTGCCTTCTCGTCACTATTCATAGGACCGACACTTTGTCGAATTCCTTTTTGGCGGTGCGATCCGTCCACCCTGACTTGTATCCATTGGATAATAATCGAATCATCCCAACGTCCGTTTAATCTCACCCTTGATTTGTTTGATAAGTCGAGGTAGTTGGCTGTCATTTTCAATGTAATCTTCCAATGTAATCTTGAATTACCCGAGGTATTTCATCAGCAGGTTCATCAGTCTGCTGTGATACATGTCAGTCTGCTGAACTCCAATTTGCTGTGTATAAAATACAATGCAGCTGACTTCTTTTATCTAACTTTTATTTGTGAAGTTAGATTACACCTTTTTGAATATGACCAAGTTCCAAAAATCATTCAACTTATGGAACTTAGACCTTGTACACAAGGTATATGTAATCAGTTTAGGTCATCACAGACTTGCCTAAATTCTGATTCCATATCCTTGACTTTAATTACTAAGTTTGATCCCTTAGCCTTCTGCAACTGAGTTTGAGCCCTCAGCCTTCATTCTTCAGTCTTCAGCAGGTTCCTGACTAGTCTACTGACCTATCTACCCTACTGATATTGACTAGTCTACTGATAAAGCTCAGCTGACCATTACAGTGCTTGTTTGATCAAACCTATTTATGAATCAAACTCTAATAAACCTATACATTTGATCTAGACATATTTTTGCCTTTGCACTATAACAGCTAGTCTGGCACTCATCATCAAAACTAAGAAATAATTCCAACAATTTCCCCCTTTTTGGTGATGATGCCAATACCCTCACCTAACAGCAAAGCAAAAAGATATAAAACAAAAACAGATCAAATATAGTCATCTTTCATTATAATCAAGTGTTCAAAGATTTTGTTATTTTCATTATATATATTCAAAAACCATAAAAATATATTTTTCAAAGCTGAATCGTTTGATGTGCTTTAATCAACGATCCTACGAGATTCGGTTTACATCAAGGTGGATATTGGTGTTGACCCAATCACTATGCCCGTGGGCTTACTTGCTGAATCGATTGTGGTCCAACCGGGGACCGAACCGGTGCAATCCGATGGTTCAAAGGTGCACTCGGCAATTTTAGTTGCTGATTTGAAGGCGTTACAAGCGCCACATGTATATGTGGATCCATATTTATAGCATTGCCGCCCTTTGGATTTTGTTGTCGCTGATTTATCCACTCGCGCCATTCCATGTTTTTGCGATGTTGTGATTATGAGTTTCTCCGTGGTTGAGTGGACGTATGGAAGCACGATCTTCGTGTTCGATCCGGGTTGATTCGAGGACGAATCCTTTTGAAGAGGGAGGGAATGATGTGGCCCAGATAATACCCAATTCAAGAGGAAGATTGAGACTTTTACTTAGTCTTTTAATTAGTCTTTTATTATCCCACATTGGTTAATTGTCTTTTATATTTATTATTATTTTTAATTATTGTTATTTTGTCCCACATTGCTAAAATGGCAATTGGACTTGGAGTCTTTAGCCTATATAAGGCATTTCCTTGTATTTGAATAGGTAGCTTATTATTGAATCAAAAAACTATTTTGGTTGAAATTTAGAGATTGAATTTTTATCATAAGAAACTTTCAGAGATTGGGTTTCATTCGAGAAGTTTTCAGAGATTGGACTTCTTTCGATTATCCTGAGACGGGGTAATTGGTTGGTGTTCCTGAGATGGGATCACCGTAGTAAATATTCTGAGATGAAGTATTTACATATCCTTTTGTTATTTTCGTTATATATATTCAAAAAGCCATAAAAATATACTTTTCAAAGCTTAATCGTTTGTTGTGCTTTAATCAACGATCCTACGAGATTCGGTTTACATCACTATTAGGACCCCAGATATCAACATGAATCAAGTCAAAAATAGCATGACTTACAAAAATACTAGTAGGAAACCTGAGTCTTCTTTGTTTGGCTAAAGGACATACATGACACTTAGTATGTAAAGGCAAAATTACAACAAGAGCATATCATTGTTTCACAGTTTTTAGTATTTGAGTAGATAAATGGCCTAGCCTATAATGCCATAACAAAGAATCAGACATAGTATGATAAATAAAACAAGTATCAATGACATCATTAGATCATTCTTGGAGAATGTATAAACCATTGATTAAACTAGATGAACCAATCTTCTTCTTTGCGAGTGTATCCTACACCACACAACCATTAGCATTAAACAATAAAGAATAAGGAGTACCTGCAATCGATTTCCTGACAGATAACAAATTATATGAAAAAGCAGGCACACAAAATACATTCTTTAGGGTTATGTCATCATTGATAATAATTTCACCAACATGAGAAACAATAGCCTTAGTCCCATTATGTAGATTAACATGCAAATTGTGAACAGGTACATGTTTACTCATTAAAGTAGTGCTAGAAACTACATGATCCGTAGCACCAGAGTCAACAATCCAAGTTTAAGAGTACCTGATTAAGAATCATTCATAACCTGAACATTTGATGTCATAACAGTGGGAAATTGTGATTGTGGGACAATAGGATCTGCATCTTGTATCATTACATGCTTCAGCATATTCATGATATGATCATACAGAGATTTAGTCATAGTGTCTGATCATGGTGGTTCGTGTGGTTGTGGCACATGAACATGATCTTCACTCAGAGATTGGTATATATGCATCTTGGAAAAACTCAGGATCAAAACCACATTCTACCACCACATTGTTAGCCATAATAGCTCATTTACCCCTACCTCTGGAACCATTGGGGTAGCCATATTTCTTGTAACATCTATCCACTTTATGACCTTCCTTCCCACACTAACGACATTGCATTTTCTTGCCATTTGCCTGGTAGTTTCTCTGATTTCCTCTTCTCATACCTCTACCAGCTGCATTATTAGATTGTCCCATGTATGGACCAGTTCTTGAATAATCATGTCCGGATCTTTGAACATTCAATGCCATATTCTCTCATGTTGTAAAAGAATAGGTAATCTTTGTTTCATATTGAATGGCCATTGAAAAAGCAGTTGCAACATCAGGCTGAGGTTTTGACATGAGGATTTATGATTTCACATTACTATAGCTGTCATTTAGACCTTTAACAGACCTAGTCACATAATCAGTCTCATTGTAGCCCCTGTAAATGTCCAATGCATGACAAGTTCACGGAGGGATAGGCCAAATCACCAAGTATTGATCCCACAGTGCCTTCAACTTTGTAAAATATTATGTAACAGTCAAGGCACCTTGCTTGGTATTGTAAACTCTTCCTCAAGATTTGAAAGCCTATACACTATCTGATCCAAATCTTTTTTTCATATCATCCCAAAATTCCTTAGCAGTTTGCAACCAAAACACACTTTGATAAATTGCAGGATCAACCGAATTCAGAATCCGGTAATGACTAGATCATTACATTGGCACCATGCCTCAAAATTCTCATTAGTTTCAAGAGGTTTAGGCAACGTACCATCAACAAACTTGACCTTCCCTTTCGTGGAGAGAACCACTCCAATAGCTCGTTTCCATTGGTGACAATTTTGAGCTCCTTTCAAGACCGGTTGCACCAGTACCATGGAAGTGTTCTCTGCTAGATGAATATAGTAAGGATCCCTAACACCTTGTGCTGCCAATCCAAGAACCAATCGAAATAAAAACGCTAAACAAGTACAAGAAAGGGAAAACAGAGTATAGAAACGCGGAAAACTGTAATCAGAAGCGTAAATGCTTTGATACCATGTTGAAAACAATGATAACATTGTTGAAATGAATCAAGAAAGCTATAATATCGAACTAGAAACAAGAAAGGAGTGAATCCTTCCTAGCAAACATGATCCAGAATTTTCGCGGAAAATTATTTCAAATTGGGGAAGATGAACTTCATGATACAAAGACTGTAAATCAAAGATCTAAGTAATCCTAATGTGTTGGTGAGCTTATATAGAGTGTACAACAGCTCAATTGCTCAATAACCAACTCTCTAACTGTATCCTAACTAATTAACCGTCTGTCTAACTATGGTGCTTGATGTAATATCGGAGTAAGAAATCCATCTTCATTGTTGCTTCTATTTCTATCTTCAACAATTGATGTAAAAAATCACGATTTTATATGGCCCGGATACATTCATATTTTATAAAGTCGGTTGGTCTACAATCGACTTCCCGAAGATCAATTGTACAATAAACGACTTTGAAAAAGTCGATTTTAGTACAATCGACTTTAAGAAAGTCATTCTACTAATTTTAATTTTTTTTTTTTAAAAGCCATTCTACTATATTTGAAGTGTTCTTATAAAGTCGCTTGTTCTACAGTAACCATCCCAAACTTGATTGTATTACAATTTGTCATTGTTAAGCTGATTGAACCTGGCCGATTCAAATTATAATCTTGATATTTTTTTTAGTAAATTGGAAAATATTGAAAATTAACCATTTGAAATGAAGTGAACTAAGAAAGAGATGAAATGATTACAAAAGGAAATAATCAAAAGTGTTTTTTATATTTTTTAAATAGATTTTTGTCCAGAATGACAAAATTATCAAAAAATCGGGTTAGAAGGAAACTGTAATTTAATAAGGACAAAAGTAACAATTATTAGTAGTAAATATGAAGTAACAAATATGGAATAGAATAAATATAAAGTAAAAATTGTGAAACACAAAGTAACATTAACACGTGAAGTAACAATTGTGATTTTTGTCCTTTATAATAATGCAAATGTTACTTTTGTCTTTTAAGACCCATTTATTAATTTTTTTGTCCTTGTGGCCCCTTCCACAAAAAATTGTTGTATAAATGTGGTGCAATGATATAATGACGAAATCCTTTATTTATAAATAGTGTGACAGTGTGACTTACCTAAATATGAAATTTTTTTTTTTACACTTTATGTGATGTTAGGGTAGATTTCGTGTTGTGAATATAAAGGATGCTATTAGTTTGCTGCCAATTCTTAGTTAAAATAATATCTTTTATCTTTTGCTGTTAAAAAAACAAAACAAAACAAAACAAAAAGTTTTGCTGCCTATTTTAATGCAGAAACGTACACTCAAATACTCTGAATTCGTCAATGTCTTGATGATCTTAACAATAACTACCAAGTAGTAACCACTTTTCTCTCGAATCATATTTGCATGAAGCCAGCTGGAACATCCTCCTCCTGTTTTCGTCGGATCTGATGTTCTTGTAACATATAATTTCCCAAGAAATTTTTTTTTTTTTTTCAAGCTGCAGGTCACTGGATAATCTAATAAATGGGCCCTTTCACTACCTTCAAAAGGTTCACCTCAACCACCCCCACCAGCATCCTTCCCACCACCAGTAACACCTTAGCACCCCCGGGTGCGGTTCGTTCACTCCCCACTCGGCGACGCCAAAACATGAGAAACTTGGGTAACATTACCCTCTATCTCCTTTGTGGTATTGTTACGATACTAGTTCTCCGTGGCACCATAGGCATAAATTATATTTCCAATAGCTCTATTTCTGAATCCCAATACAAGGAATTCACTGAGGAAGCAAATCGAATCGTAGCTCAAATCCGATCTGGGATCGAAGATGATAATGAGGAGCCTATATCTTCTGATCAGGCCGCCAATTCGAAAAGTGAAGAATATATGCAGTATAGTTTAGGACCCAAGATCAAGAACTGGGATGGATATAGAAAAGGCTGGCTACGGAGAAATAAAGACTTTCCCAGTTATGTTCATGGGAGGCCAAGAATTATGCTCGTAACAGGGTCCTCTCAAAATCCGTGTGATTATCCAATTGGTGATCATTTTTTGTTGAAGTCCATCAAGAACAAGATTGATTTTTGTCGAATACATGATATTGAGATCATGTACAATACAGCTGATTTAGATGATGCGTTAACTGGATTCTGGGCTAAGCTGCCATTGATTAGAAAAATGATGATTTCACATCTGGAAATCGAGTGGATTTGGTGGATGGATAGTGATGCAATGTTTACAGACATGGCTTTCGAGATTCCCATCTTAAAATATGAAGGATATAACATGGTTGTTTACGGGTTTACTGATTTGTTGCTTAAAGAGAAATCTTGGGTAGCATTGAATACAGGTAGTTTTTTGTTAAGGAATTGCCAATGGTCCTTGAATCTTCTTGATGATTGGGCGAAAATGGGGCCAAAAGGTCAGGTTCGGAAGGAAGCTGGGATAGTTCTGAGTGCCCATTTGAAAGGCAGACCAACATTTGAAGCCGATGATCAATCCGCATTGATATACCTATTGATAACGAATAAAGACGAGTGGATGGATAAGGTGTTTTTGGAGAATACATATTTTCTGCATGGATATTGGGAAGGTTTGGTTGATCATTATGAGGAAATGATGAAGAAATACCATCCAGGTATGGGGGATGAACGATGGCCTTTTGTGACACATTTTGTAGGTTGCAATCCTTGTTCTGGAGGACATCTTGATTATCCATTAGAGAGGTGTTTCAAAGGCATGGAAAGGGCATTTAACTTTGCAGATAACCAAGTGCTTGATTTGTATGGATTTAGGCATAAGGGCTTGTTAAGTCCAAACCTAAAAAGGATGAGAAATGAGACTAATAAACCTTTGGAGGATGTATCTCAGTTTTATATTCGTCATTCCGCCCGTTCAGCCACTTCTAGAAGCAAACCATAGCTTAATCAACATGATTACGTTTTTCTTCTTCTTATTCAAGTCCCCGGTATCCGCACAGGACCAATTGGCCCGATTAATCCGGAATTCGGTTTAGATAGTGTTTGTAAAGTCTAACTCTTACTTAGATCAAGGTAAAGCATGGCAAAAAAAACTCTTGCATCATGGCGCGCCTCATAGGAGATTTGAACCTGTAATATCTCTAGGCATCAACAAGTCAATTTTTTCATTTAATTAATATCATATGAATATTGATGTGAATTTTTAGCGTCTCGGAGTATATTGTAATTTGTTGAATAAATTTGATACGCCCAAACTGTAATTCAGCCTGCGGATCCTTATTCGGGTCCGTCCAGCGGCCTCAGCAGTGGGCAAAGCCCCCGGCACATAGAGTCCGCATTTGTATAAGACGGATCGAGGCCGGATATGGTCGAGTCCGCCAAAGAGCCTTCAGATCGCCACTCACGGCGCGGAGCGAAACCAGGGGGCCAAGCCAAATGGCCCTCAGACTAGCAAGTCCGACTTCGGACCGAGCCCGCATTATCAGGTGAGCAAGCTACTCCACGAAAATGACAAGACAAAGACTTAGCAAATGGTCAAGTGTATTGGGTCCGCCCTTTTCGAGACCGCCAAACGATTAGCTAGCTTAATTAGCCGCATGTTCTTAATTACGTCTCATTGTCATTAGCTTAACTCTAATCAGTAGCTCGCCTATGTATAGAGGCTCTATGTAATTCATACACAAGGTCAATATTATAAAACACAAGAAAACTCTGCCAACTTTACTACTTTTGTTCTCTTTATTTTCCGACCACCGCGAATCCATTACCACCGCCGTGCACCACCGGAAAACACTCACTTTCATAGCTAGATATCCACCACAAACCACCGCTTACACCGTGATAATTTCGACATTATCAGTTGGGTCCGTTGCCGGGAAAATCAAAGCTTTCCTGCTCTCCGGTGTATGGCACCGCCGCAAAAACATCTTCTACGCGGCGCGGTGAAGAAAACATCTTCTTCATTGATTTTCAGAGATTCTCTCCACAAAAGCTATCAAAATCCGTCCGGTCTTCAAGAAAACTTCATCACAACGTCCAACATGTGACTAACTTCAAGAGTTCTATACGAAATCTGTGAGTTTGCACTTGATTTATCGCCATTCTCATTGAGGTTTCTTTAAGAAACTCGTCGGAGTACTTTTCATCTTTTTCCATTCATTTTCCGGTGAAAGCATACTCCCGGAGCAGCTTTTTAGCCATTTACCGAGCTTGTGTGTGTGTTTTGTGGAGCAAAAACACACGATCCAGAGTTTGCATTTGATTTATCACCACTCTCTTTGGATTTTTGGATTTCCGGCCACCACCTTGTCAGAGACATCATTATCCACAACATCCTCCAGCCTGCCACCTACGAAATCAGATCGTACAAGGTTGGTAGTGTGTCAGCGGATAGTTGGTTTCTTGGTGGTCAGAGCACGATTTATCTTTTTGCATGAACAACAAGTCAGATAGTACAATGGCCGGAAGCAAGAGTGGATAGTTGGTCCCATACACTCTTGCTAAGGGGACCACTCAGGATCTGCCACGTGCCGAGGATGTGGAAGAAATAATAGAAAACCTTTGGGGACAACATGACAGGTCCCCACAGAGGGACCCGCCACGGGACGCCCTCGAACTCATCACCCAAAGAGTGAGGTCAAGGGATGCCCCCAGAGTGGTCACGGGCCGTCATCATGGAAAGGAAGTTTTAGGGCCATCAAGGCCATAGTGAAGTAACGGGGCGACTCCGAAAGGATTCCAGATGTTCATGATCCCGAGGTAATCGCCGCTAAGGCATATGCCGACTATATTGAGAAGGCATACTTAGCGAATGCTCGCTTGATCGCGGCAGGCTATCCCCTTAAACCAATCTTGGAGCCACCAGCACATATCGTCAGCTTCAACATTGATCCTTCTCAAAGTCATCACAGCTGGTCTCGACGTGTCGACGTTGAGGAAAGTATCCACTCCTCAGGGGGTCAGGAACACAAGAGTGGTCCTGAGGGAAGCGACGAAAGGAGGTCAGCCCACGCAACGATTAGGAAACAATGAAAAGAAATCGGTGTTACAACGTCTTGGCCCCAACCCTCCGGTGTGGAATGTCGCGCCAAGGCGAGAGGGTTGAGATAATCCCATTTCCACAAAAACGTAAGTGATAGGCGGGGCAAGCAGCAAAAACAATCTCTCTATCAAGGGAGCTCAAGGCATGAATTGAAACGCACCGCCAATCCTAAAGTAGATTACATGTTCAAACAGATGCAAAGGGAGGTCGAAAATCTAAAAAGAAACAAGTCAAATGAAAGACACAAGCCGACATGGGGATTCAGTGTCCTCTCGGACAAAATACTATAATCGGTTCCAGAGGGAAATGTTCACTATCCCACCTAAAACTACTATCAAAGAAAAGCATGTCCGTATGATTGGCTCAATTCCTTTCAGAGCCGAATCATATTGGCAACCCCAAATAAGTCAGCCTGATGCATTTCCCTTGTAGGCAACATGCAAGATAGAGCAGAAACCTGGATCCACAGTCTTCCTCCTAGGTCAATTCAAGATTAGGAAGATTTGATGGCTAAGTTCATAGCGGAGTTCAAATCAGCGGTCAGACCAAAGAAAACGATTGACGATCTTAATTTACACGTTCCGCTAGGGAGAGAATGAATCAACTCAAAGTTATTATGATCGGTTCATCAAAATGTATGCACAAACCAAGGGTATTCCAGATAACGAGATCATCTCCTACTTCAAGATCGGAATATTTTACGGACCCATGAAAACTGAATTCTTCTTACGGCCCGCAAAGACTTCGCATGATCAGCTCGATCGGGCCCGGAAATATGGGATCGCTGAGGCAAGACCGTCACCCTCTTTGGTGAGGAACAAAGCTAAAGCTGACCCCAATCCTCCCGAGAGGACCGCAGAGAGGATTGCAAGAATCAGGATCGGGAGGTCAAGAAGTCCGTAAAATTTAACGAGAATGTTTTCACTCCCCTCACACCAAACCAACGCAAATCATGTATGAGATTAATGATCAGTTGCCAAAGCCACGCACCCGATGAAGCAGATCCCAAGAACCGTGATCGAGTCTAAGTATTGTGACTATCACAAAGATCACGGGCATAAAACTGATGAGTGTATCACTTTGAGGAAGGAAATTGAGAAGTTGATCAAGGAAGGAACTCTGAATAAATTCAAAAAGACGACGGGTATGCTAACAGAGGCAATCCACAACCCCGTAAATATCGAATGAGATCCAAGTTATCTTGGAAGATTTCCCTAGCAATAACCATCTCAAATTGAAAATCAACTTGCTCAATGCTAGGGGCTATGAGAAGCCAATCAACTTGGGAGAATCTGAAAAGGGTCTCATATTTACCTGCAGTGAGTTGGAGGGAGCGCAGGGTGTCATGGATGTTCCTCTTGTCATAAAGGTTGGTATAGGCAAGTGAGAGTGAACCGAGTTTTGGTGGACACGGGAGACGGTAGTAATATTATTTATTATGATTGCTTGAAGAGACTCGGCTACGGAGAATCCATATTAACGCCATACGTAGGCACTCTTGGAGGATTCTCCAATGCCAAGGTCAGGTCATAGGCACTACCTCCGTCCCAAAATGTAATCCCTTTTAGCTTTTTTGTTTTGTCCCATAATGTAAGTCCATTTAAATAACCAAGGAAGCATTTATTACATTTTTCTTCTTTTACCCCTCATTTATTATACATCCATCCACTTTTCACTACTCTGCATTAATAACAGTCAATGGGCATTTTTGACTTTTCCATCAAAATTAATGACACATAACTAATTTAACCAACTTCCTTAATCTGTGTGAAAACACCCAAATGGACCTACATTTTGGGACGGAGGTAGTACAATTGATTTGGATGTTGTAATTGGCAACTATGAACCAATCCGCACTAAAAAGGTAACATTTCTGGTTGTTGATCACTTGATCTGCATTCACATTATAACATGATTCTAGGGATCCCAGCCCTTAGGCAATTTCAAATGGTAGCCTCAATATCCTATCAAAGGGTAAGGTTTTTATGCCGGAGATGAGGTTGGGATCGCCGTCAGTCGGCAAAGAATCGGACCAACAATAAGAGACTTTGAATCTATCCGATAAGGTTCGCAGCGGGCCCAAGTCAGGTCAACATAGTAAGAGAGCTCATCCTTAAGGAAGTCGAGTGTGAAATGTTGCAGATGAGATACGATCCCGATTTCATGGCTCAAGATGAGTTGATCGAGGTTGTAGTGAATGAGGCCTACCCCGATCAGAAAATTAAAATTGGAGCTCACCTATCAAAGCAAGATAAAGAAGAGTTGGTTTCGCAGTTCAAGGCAAACCTTGATGCATTTTCTTGGGTTGTGATAGACATGAGAGGAGTCGAGCCTGAGGTCGGTCTGAATTATCTGAAAATCCACCCCAACTTCAAGCCGGTTCAGTAGAAAACTCGTCAGTTCTCCCATATAAGAAGGAGATAGCTATTAAAGTTGAGGTTGACAGGCTTATGCAAGCAGGTATTATCAAGGAGCTCGCATATCCGACATGGCTCGACAACGTTGTAATTGTCAAAAATCAAAACGGGAAATGGCGGATGTGTATGGATTTTATAGATTTGAACAAAGAATGCCTTAACGATCCTTATGCTCTGCCCAAGATCGACAAAATGGTTGATGGCTTCACAGGATTTTAAATGTTGAGTTTCCTGGATGCCTATTCTAGGCTATCACCAAGTAAAAAATGGAGGACAGGGACAAGGAAATGACTGTGTTTCAGGCCGTTGGGGGCCTTATATTATTATGAGATGATGACATTCGTGGTAAAGAATGCGGGCTCAACTTATCAGAGGATGGTTAACAGGGTATTCGGCTCGCTATTTGGGAAAAATATGGAAGCTTGCATTGATGACATGGTCGTCATGTCAAGCCGCAACAGCCAATCCGCAGATCTTCAAGAAACATTTGATAATGTTAAAAAAAACATTCTATGAAGTTGAATCCCACCAAGTGTACTTTTTCCATCCAAGTAGGGAAATTTATGGGTTTCATGGTCATTCAGAGAGGAATTGAAGCTAACCCAGAGAAGATTAAGGCACATCTGAATATGCAAGAACCGACAACAATCAAAGAAGTTCAGAGGTTGAACGGTAGAATCACAGCTCTTGGAAGATTCATCTCCAAATCTACAGACAAGTGTCTCCCTTTCTTCAAGACACTCAAAGGGACCAAACCTTCACCTGGAAAGAGGAATTCTCCCAAGCCTTCAAGGCTCTCAAAGCGTACATGGGCATTCCCCCACTTCTGTTTAGTCCACTCTTAGGTGATGTGTTGTTTTTGTACTTAGCGGCCTAGAACCGGGCTGTCGCCGTAGTTCTTGTCAACGAGGACGGTATCCTCCAAAAACTCGTCAACATGTAATCAAGTCCCCCTGTCCAGTTGAGAGTCGTTATTTTAATATAGAGAAGTTAGCTTACTCTCTTGTTGTAGCCGCCCGAAAATTAAGGGCTTACTTTTCATCGCATACTATAATTGTGTTGTCCGATAGTCCGTTACGACAAGTTCGACACAGGCCACCTCTCAGGCCGCTTGCTCCGTTGGGCCATTGAGGTAACAAAGTATGACATACGCTACGAACCCAGAAAAGCAAACAAAGCTCAAGCCTTACCCACTTTATAGCGGAAACAAGTTTCAACGAAGAACAACCTACTCCGCAACCCATCAGCGAACCAAGCACTTTGACAATGTCCGTGCCGCAGTTTCTGAGTCATTGTTGGTAGCTATACGATGATGGGGCCGCAAACCAAAATGGTTGTTGGTTCGAGATTATATTGGTCAGAACCGTGTACAACCGAAGACATTGAGAAAGCGCTGAGGTTTGACTTCGCCGTATCGAATAATCAAGCAGAGTATATGAGGCCGTCGTTGCAGGTTTAGAGCTCGTTCATGCCATGAATGATGAAGTCTATTGTGATTCACAACTGGTAGTCTATCAAGTACCAGGTTCCTATGAGGCCAACGGCGAAACCTTGCGACAATACCTTGAGCTGGTCAAAAGTTAATGAGTGGTTTTGGCATTCCGAATTCATCAAGATTGGCTACGAAAAGAATATGAGAGCTGACTATCTATCCAAGTTATCGGTATAAGAAGAAATGAGCAACCCATCGGTCATGGTCGAATACCTTTCTGAGCCCGCAATTAATCGAACAGAGATCATGGATATCGAACCGGAAACTCCCAAATAGATCAATGAAATCAAAGAATATATCGAGGATGGAACTCTACCTGCCGATCCAAAACAAGCCCAGGCTCTAAGAAAAGGGTCAGTATGCTACACCATCGTCAATGGAATTTTATACAAAAAATCATTTAGCAAGCCTTTATTACGATGCGTGCGGCCTGAGCAGGTGCAAGGAATTATCTTAACTATATAAAGGGGTGTGCGGGGGCCATCTCGCGAGCCGCACACTAGCCTAGAAATCTATCTTAGCTTGTTATTATTGGATGAGCCTCTCTGATGATGCTTAGAGGTAGGCCAGAGAATGCGACAAGAGTATTGTCGTCACCGCATGGCCTTTTGATAAGTGGGGAATCGATCTCATCGG
This sequence comes from Gentiana straminea, assembly GCA_036785695.1. NCBI lineage: Eukaryota > Viridiplantae > Streptophyta > Magnoliopsida > Gentianales > Gentianaceae > Gentiana > Gentiana straminea. The sequence goes on along the minus strand of JAVUPR010000224.1, from coordinate 1,199,391 downwards.
TCCGTTCCATAAAAGGTGATCTAACTACAAATTTGTCGTCGCAATGGATCATTTCACAAAATTGATCGAGGCCAAAGACTTAGTGAAAACTACATCCAAGGACATAATATATTTCCTACTTGATCAGATCTGGACCCGCTTTGGCGTCCCCTTAGAGGAATAGTGTCCGATCACGGACCACAATTCAGGGATGAATTGACTAAGTTCTGTACTAAACACAACGTAAAGAATTGGAAATCATCGGTATGTTATCCACAGGGAAATGTTCAAGCGAAGAATGCTAACAATCAGGTACTCAGGGCAATAAGAAGAAGTTTGGACGAATGAGAGGGAAGATGGGTTGATGAAGCGCCCACGCGTCTTGTGGCCGATCCGAACATCACGCAAAACTACAACAAGGGAAACTCTTTTTGCTTTGACCTATGGTTCGGAGGCCATGGCACCGGTCGAGATGGCCTTGCCAAGCTTAAGGTTCTTCCACTTCAGCGAGGTTACCAATCTGCTCAAAAGACATCTCGACCTCGACCTACTGGAATAAAAACGGCTAAAGTCTTATAGTCGTCAATTGCAAGCAGGCTGCGAAGCCGCACCAAGACAAGCGGATCCACAATCACTCTTTCGCAGTCGGTTACTTTGTTCTCCTCAAAAGAGACGCCACAGGACAAAAGGCCATCAAAGGAAAATTATCAGAGAATTGGGAAGGTCTGCTTCAAGTGTCAAGGATAGTTAAGAAGGGAACTTATATTCTAAAATACAAAGATGGCCGTGAATACAATAGGCCTTGGCACGCAGATAACTTTTAAAGGTATTACATGTCAAATAGGCACTGGGTTATGGCGACCACTCTAGTTTTTTCAAACTTGAAGTGACCATGCATTCTTTATTTTGAAACACACCTCACCGTGAGTGAAGGATAGAACTATCTTTTGTAATATTCATTAGCTTGTTTTTCGTTGTTGCAAAATTAACAATTACTCTTTTGGCTCGTACAAGTACCCGATCCGCCCACTAAAGCGGAGCGGGTCTAATTGAAGTCCGACTTTTACGATTACCATGTGTTTGCATTTAAATCATATCATGTGCTCGCATTTAAATGTTATCGTTACGAGTATCATCCTCGACATTTGTTCTAGACAAGTTCCTAGCTCGCTCATGCGGTCCCAGTCTTTTCTAGAACAGAGGGGCCCGAATTGAAAATTTTTAAACATTCACCAAGTTTTTGGGGCTCGATATGTATTTCAATCAAGCTCGCCGCAAGACGCCCTCAACCTTGATTGAAATAAGGGGGCCGAACATCGGATTTATTTGATCAAACTAACGGGATTCGACAAAATGGGTCCGATTCAAAAGGTTAACATTTATTGTCAATTATATTCGGCGAGCTTAGTTTAGCAACCTCACCCAAAACATGGGGGCCATATTATTACAGTATGGAGGCTGAAGGGAATGCTAGTGCAGTCAGCTGATACACTCTACTGATGGTATGAAGACACAACAGCCTGCTGATAGTATGAAGTCACAACAGCCTGCAGAGTAATCTAGTGAAGTGTAATGTAGAAAGCGGTTATTTAGTTATAGTTCTTGTAACCGCTTGTAACTTACTTCTAACTAATTCATGAGGTTTATTTAGTTATAAATACCCCATGACCAGCTACATTGTAATACAACTTGTAATTTTCAGTTCATCAATAATAATTCCACATTTTGTTTTATGTTTGTAATTCTGCAAACTTCATCACATATACCTATGTATACCAGTTCGTTGAACTCAGACGGCGGACTCAAAAGATAGGAATATTTCGAGCAACTCATCGAAGCAAAAATAAATGCGACCTCAGGAAAAAAACATTGCAAGAAACAAGAGTAAGCATGCAATAAAAAGGCCAAATGGAGTGGCCACAAGTCAAATACAAAAGTAGTAAAAGAATTGGCAATTATTTTCATGGAAAGAACAATGATTAGAAGAAAATTTACAAAATAGTAGCAATTGCTACATTGTATCTTTGAAATCTTTTTAGTGAAGGTGGCGCAATTTGCAATATCTATTGTGTTGGGAGGAACTCTTTTTATATAGGAAATTATCTAGTCAAGAGAGAGTTATCATTTTCACAATACAATTACCTATTTCCATAAGGAAAAGATGCTTGCCATAAAATAAGAGATAATTACTATAAAATCAATCTCATATTTTTTCCATTAATTATCTAACAAATAAATACTTAAATTAATTACACATGTGACATAATCTAGTAAAATTTATTTTCCTAATTTTCTTACAAAATATGGCGCCACCTATGCCATTAATTTTAATAGAAAATGTCTTTTCATTTTTACAAATTATTTACCAAATAAATAATATTCGCATATTCATTAAATGGACCAACTATTTAATTTATTCTCGAGGTTCCACAAAAAGAGAAAACACTCGCGTGTTAGCAGCCAACCCGGGAACCATAGACCTATAACCAGTAGCTACAATCAATTGAATAAAATATTCATCGAACAAAACATTTATACTCAACTTATTAATTCTGGAATTACGCCAGCATAAATCCGAAACAGGACTCTATCTATTATAGATATAACTTATTCTCAAAGCGTCAAGTCAATAAGTGTCCATTCATATAACCATTACATACAGAGTAACCCTCCATAGCCTATCCGTAAATAAGCGGGATTATTTCTGTAAACCTTCTTCATTACATCTCATCCTTAATTACCATTAACCCACTAGTGATCAATTAGTTAATAACCAATAAGAACGCGGGCGATCGATCAGTTATAGGATTAACAAATAAGGGGATTGTCTATCTACTTCCCGCAGGAAAGAATGGATTTCATATCTGTGAGACACACACTTCTCACTCATTCCAGAATAGTGTCAATGTGAAAATGATTCGTAACGCGCCCCTCCCTATCTTGAAACAAGTAGGAGTATGCAATCAATTCAGCCGAAGCTGAAAATGTTATTAAAATTACATCAAATAGAAGAAAAGAGCAAGACTTGATGGTCTCATCAAATCTGTGGTTCCAAGACCGAGAAGCTTTCTTTAACCCATAAATGGATTTGAGCAACTTGCACACTTTGTGCTCTTGGCCTTTCTCAATGAAACCTTCTAGTTGCTGCATATATAATTCCTCATCAAGATAGCCATTTAGAAAAGCCGTCTTAGCATCCATCTGCCAGATTTAATAATCTAAGCATACAACAATCAAAAGAAGAATATGAATGGATTTTAGCATGGCCACAGGCGAGAAAGTCTCCTCATAGTCGACTCCCTCTCTCTGAGTGTTACCCTTTGCCTCTAACCTAGCTTTGAAGGTTTCATAATTCCCATCCATGCCCATCTTTCTCTTGTTGATCCATTTACTGCCCATGGGCCATACATCCTCGGGGCTACAGCTATAGACTTTGATGGAACGACATTTAATACGTCAACCGCCGTTAGTAAAACGATAGACACTTTAGTGATTTACCCAGTTGCCATTCGGCTATTGCCCGGAATTCCTTAAACTTGCCAAAAGCTTCAGATTTCCTGTGCAATAGATAAACATATCCATATCTTGAGTAGTCATTGTTGGATCGATAATGGGTCAAACACACTCTAGAAGGGGGTTGAATAGAGTGTGGGTGATTTTAGAACTCTTTTCGAACTTAACACAAGTACTAGTAATTAAGTGCGGAAGCTCACTTCATTAACTATTCACTTGTGTTATAAAACCTAATTGATCAAGAGTGATGTGATCAAAACGATGTATGTATCAATACAATTTATACAGATAACTCAATTAATCAAAAGTAGATTTAGCAGACTGAAATATTGATAAACATTTTGGGTCCCAAAAAAAAAACAACTTGAAGGTATACTTTAACTTTAATCAAATGTTCAGCCTAGGAATAAGAACTATATACTTAATATGAAAAACAAATATGCAGGCTGAAATGAAGACAAGCTGTTACAGAAACTTATAGCAATGCTTAGGGAAAACTGTCACCAAAGGTTCAGAAACTTTTATTTAGAACCAAAGCATATCAGAGTTGTATACAGGGAGTATTCAAAACAGATTGCACCAAAAGATAAAAGGATTAAGATCAGATTACACAAGCTCAGATTCCACAGCAAGGTATATTACAAAACAAATAATACAAGTGTAGCAGGGGCAAGATCTGATGTAACAAAACTTTGAATACATAGCTGATCAAGATCAGGCTCAGTTAATAGAAAGTCTCAAAGAATGGTTCAAGTTCAAATTAAAATTAAAATGTATTGAACAAAACAAGGTTCTATCACAAGAGTTTACAAGGCCGTTCATGATAAGAATAATATAACAACTTTAAAGTGGATGCAAAACAGAAATACAGGATTGTAGAGCCAAGCACCTAACTAGGCTGACTAATCAGCTGTACCACTGTGATGACCAGGTTAGGACAAGTCCAACTCTGATTATCAAAACTATGATACTAAGCTAATCACAAAAACTGTCAGCAGCTCTAAAGAACATGAAATCATATCCAAAAACCTATTCAAGTACAACTGATTATCTAGAGCAGCAATTTAACAAGATTGATAGCTTCAAAAGGGGTGAGCAGGATTATCAAAGGTTCAGCTGCAAACTTAGGTATGATAGAACTCAGCACAGCCAATGCAGCCAGTACATAGCATTAGATTAAAGTAGCACATTGATCAAGGTACATAGCAGATCAGGGATGCAGCAGATGTAATACCACAAATTCAGTAGGTTAAAGTGCACAGCAAGTTCAGTGGTATTAGTGAGATTCAGCAAATAAAAGAAGTGCAGCTGATTAAATATCAGAAGCAAGTGCACACAATATTAGGAGGTGTTCAAGTGCAGAATTTGTGCAAGGCAACTAGTGTGTGTATCAAAATTATCACGGTCACACAAATACAGGGGCAGAAATTCAGTGTACTAATCACTAAATTTTTTTAACATACTAATAGTGATTTTTTGAACAAAATGATCAACACAAAGGTTTGTTAGTCAAACCAAAAGTACAGAGATTCCAAGTGTGCAGTCTGTTCAAGTCTTATTTACAAGACTTTAACAGAGAACAGATCATGACCACTTGATCAAAACACTTCTTGGTTTTCTGATAAACTTTGGAACAACTAGAATCATGTTTTTTTCAAATAGGAGTTCAATCCACAGCTTAATGAGAAATCAGTGATGCAGCCTTGCAAAAAAAAGTGACTTGGCTTATCAAACCAATCAAAATGGCAACACTAACTTTTTGACAGATTAGTGGATTACACATGAAGCTGAGAAACTTTTCTAGCACAGACACAACCTTAATCTGAGTACAGGTTAGAACAAGATCAGATTATATTGGAAATATGAGTTATAGGCCAGAATCCTCTCAGGGCCTCTTTCTAACTCAAGCTTTCAAGTATAAGTCCTGGTCTTAGATACTGAGATACACCATATTAAGGACCACACCACAAACAGACACAATCAACAACACATCAATCAAAACACAGTTCTTTCCTAGTGCACAACTATGAAAAACTGTAAAACAATAAATCACTTACTGACCAAAGGGAGAGACTACAACTATGACGTTTTGCTCTTCTGTATGGCACAGAAAGCATGAACTTGTATCGCCTCCGGTTCTTGACTCAATAATGATATACCTCTAATATCACACTTTTCTACAAACAAAGACAAAAACTTTTGAGAGAAAATGTGGGATTGCTTGCGTTTTAGACTGGTACAATCATGTGTTAGTGTGAATGGCTATTTATAGCCTTAGATGTATGACTAGACCTCAAGACTTTAGTGTGAACAGAAACAACTTTACTTTTTCCACGTGTTTTGTTGACTACACAACCTATAGATGTTAGTTTCACGGGAGAATCGGGGTCATAACTTCCCTGGTTCTCATGACCTAATAAACATCACATATGGCATATAATTATAGATTTTAAATTCAAATCAGTGAAATAAATGGGAATATTATATTAACGAGAAATGGATAGAAACTTCCCTGATATAAGCACAAATTCAAATGGGAATATTATATTAACGAGAAATGGATAGAAACTTCCCTGATATAAGCACAAATTCAAATGGGAATATTATATTAACGAGAAATGGATAGGAACTTCCCTGATATAAGCACAAATTCAAAAGGTCAATCCTTGATTTTGAACATGTGCAGAGATAGAGAACAATGACTGTGAATCCCGTAAATTTAATGCTTGAATCAGGGGAAAGAATGGGCCATTTTTACTTACACTTCATAGAAATGAAATGGGCAAGAAAATCAATGCAGATTTCCAGTTCGAATAAGAAATATAAGATATAAACGAAATTAACATAGAAAGATTTCACCTTTATATGATTTGGCTGTGAAATCACTTTGAATCAGAGAATGAATGCTCCAAATCAAATCCCTCGTGATAAACACGTTGCTGTGATAATACCATATCGAATCTCCATCGAATCAGTGAAAAATGCAGACCTTTCATACTCGACTTTTCACAGACACAATAAAGCACAAAATCAGGAGTAATCGTGTTCATACCAAAATTAAATCGAATATAATAACTCAGAAGAAAAATAGACAGACAACTTCCCTGAAATAGAAGATATTCCAAGTAAAGAATCGATCTTTGGCCACAGAAATGCCATGCCACTAGAGTGTTCTAGGGCTGCGAATCTACTGCGTAAATGCTTCAAATTATGCCTTCCAGAAACGGAGAAACGGTTGCAATAAAAAGGTTCTTATTCGAAATCAAACCATTTAATGTATGAAATCGAATTTGATTCGATTGAATCCTTCACAGAACACATGGCTCGTAGTGCTATCAAATTAGGAAGGGGAATCAAGAATTGATTTTTCCATCAATCAAGAATCGAAAACGGCAAGGTCACAGAATAGAAGGGACGGAGTGTTTTAGGGTTTCAAAAATGAGGATATTGGAAAAAAGAAGGGGAATCAAGAATTGATTTTGCCATCAATCAAGAATCGAAAATGGCAATGTCACAGAAAAGAAGGGACGGAGTGTTTTAGGGTTTCAAAAATGAGGATAAGGGAAAAAAGAAAGGGGAAAGTCGGGTTATATGTATTTTGTGTGAGACCTAGGTCAAAGGATTATATGGACTGGACTGATGCAGGTAGACTTTTTATTAAATCAGGTCCATCAGCTGTAAATTAATATAATTAATTTATTAATCAACAAATTAATCAAATAACTCATTAGTTAATTAAAATAGGAGGAAGGGGCCAGAAGGACAAAAAAAAAATCATAAATAGGGATAGAATGACGTTACTACATTTTATGATATTAAAAAGGACAAATTCATAATAATTGGACAAAAATACCCTTTTACACATTAAATACGTAATAACGCTAGATAAAGTGTAGTAACAGCCAAAAAAACTAGTAACAACCAAGAAACAATTAGTAACAACCCATAAAATATAGTTACATCCAATAAACAAGTAGTAACAGCCTTTAAAATGTAGTAGCGGCCAATAAACAAGTAGTAACAGCTCGTAAAATAGATAAAGTTACATCAAAAAACGTAGTAATGTTAAAAAATTATTAGTAACAACCCTAAACCCTAAACCCTAAACTTTTTCAACAAAAAAAAAAATTCCAAACTTTCAGCTTCATCTTCTTCTCTCGTTCAATGTCGGAATCATCTGCAACTTCCGGCGGCACAGCCATCACACCTCCTTCTCCTCCCCAAATCCTAATCCTCAAATCGTTCAATCATAATCCCCAAATCGGAATCTCCTGCTATCCAGTCCGTCCGTCCGTAGCCGGATGCCATGTTTATGGCGATAATTGATGCCGGAGGTGAATAATTAAGAAATTGATTATTCCGGCATCGGATGCCATGTTTTCCGGCCGTCTGCAATTGGGAGATTAGCAGCAGTGGCCGTCTGCAATCATCAGCAATCGATTTCCTTCCTAAATCGATTCAATGAAGAATCAAAAGAGTCTCCTCTCATAATTTCGTCTCATATACTGCAGAATCCGGTGATACCCTTCTTGATGCGCTATGGCATGTAACCGGTTCTCCTCTGTTGACTCCGGATGGCAAACAAAGCAATTAATAATAAAGTAAATTAAAAAAAAAGATTGAGTCATCACAAAAGTATGGGAGAAAGAAGAAAATGTGATAAGAAATTTTTGGGCCGGTATAACAATATCACATGAATGTCGGGCAATAATCATAACTGAGGGTATATCTGTCAAGTTGAATACAATTTATCCTTATTAAATGAATGCATCATGCATCCCTAATTAAATTAAAAACTTGTCCTTTTAACCAAAAACCTAATTAAAAATAAATTAATTACTTTAAAACCTTCAAAATAAAATATTGAAACATAAAATAAAGGTCATATGATGTAATTCTAAGACTTCATGGCTAGTTAATATGACATAGAATTAATTAATCAATGTAAGTCACACATCATATATTATTAGGTATACTTATAAAAGTATTTATATAAAAGCTTTAAACGAGGGGAATATTATATTTGAAAATTAATCAACATACACTAGTACCACAAAATACTCAACGGTCATCGAAGAAAGTTACAAAATACTCAAAACCACCTCTTGCCTGTACATTCATCGAACCACATAGATCTGAATGTACCAACTCTAAAGGTTCTTTGGCTCTGTTGTCCTTTGATGTGAAGGGTCGCTTAGTCATTTTTCATTTCAGGCAAGACTCACGTAGACCGGGAGTGTGTCAACAGATAACTCACTCAAGGAAGCACCCCTAGCCAGTCGTTTGATTCTTTCCAAGGAAATATGTCCAAGTCTTAGTTGCCAAAGTTATGTTTTATCTTCGTGAGAAACTTTCTATCTTTTGACAGATTTTGATGTTCTACTTTAAACATTTCAGTGTTAAGCAGGGGAGTTTCTGTTGGTTTAATAAAATACAATCCATTTTCCAAATTCTCAAAACAAACATCACGTCCATTTCTGGAAATTACGATTTTATTACTATCAAAAGAAAAAGAATAAGATTATTCTTGCAACATTGAAACTGAAATTAATTATCTACGAAAATGTGGAATATAAAAAACTTTGTCCAAAAGTAGAACTTTATTTCCAAACTTTAATTTAACTAATCCCACTGCTTTAGCTAAAACCACTGCACCGTTGCCAACTCTCATTGACTGCATGCCATCCTCCAGCTCCATGTACGAACTAAGGATCTGTAAAGAAGAACAAACATGGTTAGTAGCTCCAGAATCTAATATCCAAGTCGATACATCTTTAACCAAAGTACAGGATTCCAAGACCAGTAATTCATAATTACCTATCTTATCATTGCCCTTGTTCTCAAGGCCTTTACGTTCCTTAGCCTCTTTGAGGTATGTTGGACAATGGCGCCTCCAATGTCCTACCTCATGGCAGTGGAAACATTTCCCATTGGGCTTGGAAGTAGCCTTTTTAGCCTTCTTCTTCATTGGCTTTGCACGTTTTTCTTCATGTTTTATTTGTTTTGCCTTAGGCTTATTCTTGACTTCAGAGCTAGATGCTTTAGCATCAGCCACGTGGGCCTCGGATTTTACTTTCCCTTCTCGGCTTCTCCCGGAGGATAGCTTCAAACACTTGCAGTTCATTAATCAATTAAGTCAGATCAAATGTGAGTTTGTTCATGACATAGTTACTCTTGAACTGGAGGAACTCAGGAGTAAGTGATTCTAAGATCATAGTCACTTGAGTTGCATCCTCAAACCTAGAGCCATGAGTCTTAGCATCAGCAAAGTAGTTAATCATGTTCATAACATGACCAGTTACCAACTGAACTTTCCTCATTTTGGCATTTATGGCTAACTTGACAGCCTCATGTCTTGCTTGATTAGATGGGGCACCGAACCCTGAAATAAGAGTGTCCATGATTTCTTGTACACTCTCTATGTTCTCATGCTTGGTCCTTATGATCTCCGACATAGAGGCTAGCATTATGCCACGCGCCTTATTGTCCGCCTCTACCCATCACTTATGGTCATCGCGTATAGCTCACGAGGCGTTCATGGGAGGAGTCGGCGGACAAGCCTCAGACAGGGCAAACTTAACGTTTTCGAAGATGAGTACAACGTTCATGTTACTTTCCACTTGTTAAAGTTGTTACCGGTCAATTTTTCATTCAGCAGATTAGTTACTTGAGAAGACATTATGTTGTAGAATAAAATGATAGAAATTAAATCAAATCATAAACCACAACTAATATTGATTTTAGGAATAAAAAACGTGATGTTTTGCATGCCGTTTATCCTACCATTCCAAGAATTTAATCTCACACCTCAGTGCCGCCGACGGGTAGGTCAAATAGGTGACGGTTAAATTGAGACAATTTCTCTCAACAATTAACTGAGAATCAGACATCCCGATTTAATTGTTGATTACCTTCCTTTTTCAGCCAAAATATTTCCAAAAAAATACCCTTTAGAGTGTGACCTACTGTTTTAGATTTTTAAGTAGACCCCAAGTATGCCGCCGAAGGGTAGGTCAGTGACCCGACGAGTACTCAAAATCCTATCCTTTCGGAAACCAAGCCTTGAATTTTGATAGCGGTGAAGGCCATCCGAAGGGGGCCGGAGTCAAAGCGGCATGAGGCGTCACCATTCTCTCACGTTGCTTGTTAACAGTAGAGGCCGAGGGGTCGGTTGTCACCTTCCCCGCTCTCACTCGTTATTTTAAAAAGTTAGGTAGTCTCATTAGGATTTTAGGATTTTCTAATAACCCAAAAACAATAGATAATGAATATTTAATTTAATCATCCCACTAGTTTATCGGTTCCAAATACCGTCTAACTGGTGTCACTTTATTCATGACCTTGCAATGTTATTGATTAAAATTCCTTTGTATAGACACTACACAAATCAAATTTCAAAGAATTTTATGACCCTAATTGGTCATGATAAAAGTTTTAGGATTTTAGAAATTTACAATAAATCAAAAAACAATAAATCAAGAAAAACAACCACCAACTTATCGGTTCCAAATACCGTCTAGTTGGTGTCCAATTTTTCATGATTTTCCAATTTTTGATTATCAAAATTCTAATTTATGTAGACACTACATAACCAAAACCCCGAAGGATTCATAATCTTATATTAGGTTTATCATTTGAATTTTATATCCCGATAAAATTTAGTGTCCTTCAATTAATTTACTTTATTATTAATCTAAATTAATTATCAATTTCATGCATGTCTAATTAATACCAAAATTAATTTTCTACATGTATGCATATGCTAGGAGTGGAATTCATGAATATGATGCATGGAATGATTATATCACATAAATAATCACATGAGAAAATAAATACGATAAATAAACCACTGAGATGGACCGTTGGTACCCCGTATCTAATTTATAAAATTAAAATTAAAAAAATAAATAAACCCTACATTTAAAGGATTTACTAATCTCTAATTGATCCTGCCGCCGCTCTGTATAATAATTAATTGCTCCGTTTCTTGAACAAGGAAGATCCAACCAAGTTGGTAAGTCGCCTCATCTCCTAGCGGCTAGACGCGGGTTCGATTCCCTCCAGCTGTAACTTTTTTCCCTTTGAAAATCAATTCATGAATAAAAATGTGTCATTGGTGCGTTTGCTGTAACAGATCTTCACCACTGCGCCGCTATCTTTTCTTGTTGATGTTCTTCGAAAATTAAATAAATAGATCAGGGCCGCATCAGTTTTATATATTCTAACTTGTAGGAAATCAAATTACAATAACTAAATTATATAATTTCCTATACCCGGAAAATTTGGGTTTACAATAGATCTAACGGTAAACAAGTACCAACCCCAGTCCATCTCGTCGAACATAAACATTCAACAAGGCATATATATAATAAATGTATAAAAGATGCCATTTTTTATTCAATTACACTCTTTCTTAATTAATTTTGCAATCAAGATCGCAAAATCACTTTAACCTAACTCTGCTACTACATGCTGGATATACAGAAACCTGAATCCGGATCCGATCCATAATTGGATCGTCAGATCTGATTCACAGCACCGATCGAGACGTTCGATCATGCATAGCGGAAGCTACGAATTAAATTAGCATTTGATTTTACCATGAATTTAATTCATATAATTAATTAACATAACTACGAGAAGGATGCAGATTTACCCAATATTAGAGGGATAAGCAATCGACAAAGAGGGAGAAGCCATAGTCTTCCGGATCTCCAAGCAACGACTGGTGGACGTCGATCCTCGTAATAGAACCTCCTTGAATATACTCCAAGAAAAACCCTAGGTTTTTCTCCTCCTAATGGCTTGAACAAGAAACTAAATATTATTATCTTTTTAGTGGATGGTGGCGCAATTTGCATTATTTATTGTGTTGAGAGTAACTCTCTTTATATACAAAATTAACTAGTCAAGAGAGAGTTATCATTTTCACAATACAATTACCTATTTCCATAAGGAAAAGATATTTTCCATAAAATAAGAGATAATTACCATAAAATCAATCTCATATTATTAATTAATTACACATGTGAAATAATTTAAGAAAATTTCTTTTTTTCCTATTTTTCTCACAAAATTTGGCGCCACCTATGCCATTAATTTTAATAGAAAATATTTTTTCTATTTTACATATTATTTACCAAATAAATAATATTCGCATATTCATTAAATAGATCAACTATTTAATTTATTCGCGAGGTTCCACAAAACGAGAAAACACTCGTGTGTTAGGAGCCAACCCGGGGACCATGGATCTATAAGCAGTAGCTATAATAAATTGAATAAAATATTCATCGAACAGAACATTTCCACTCAACTTATTAATTCCGGAATTACGCCACCATAAATCCAAAACTGAACTCTATCGATTATAGATATAACTTATTCTCAAAGCGTCGAGTCAATAAGTGTCCAATGATATAACCATTACATACAGAGTAACCCTCCATAGACTATCCGTAACGAAGCGAGATTATTTCCGTAAACCTTCTTCATTACATCCCATCCTATTTACCATTAACCCAATAGTGATCAATTATTTCACAACCAATACAAACTCGGCCGATCGATCAGTTTCTAGGATTAACAAATAAGGGGATTGTCTATCTACTTCCCGCAGGAAGGAATGGATTCCATATCTATGAGACACAAACTTCTCACTCATTCCAGAATAATGCCAACGTGAAAGTGATTCGGACCGCGCCTCTTAGTGATCCTTAACGAACACATCAAACCATATCTTGAAACAAGTAGGAGTATGCAATCACTTTAGGATCAAGGTTAATCTATATATGATGGATCTTGTGATTTAATAAGATTTCTCAGTCACGGAATTATATGAGAAATGTAGATTAATCGGTCAGGTCCTATATGATTCTCATCATAAATAAATGCCCCACTTAGACAACCAATGTCGACGGTCCGGATAAGACGGTCACACCATAAAGTGTTCTGGGCGCATTAATGGTGGTTTAATCAATAGACCACATACTTTGATTAAGTTCACCACGGACTAATAGTTCAAGTGTATCACCATAAACATAACTCTTATGTGTGACTCACACTAAGTTATATGGCTACATATGATACGACTTGGGGTTTTCAGCAGTGCATTAAATATAAGCACAAAGCAAATAATAAGATGAAATAAAATCTGTCATTTATTAAATAAAAACAATTACATAAATTATCTTTTGGGCACTACAACAAACACCTTCCTCTTTTTCCTAGCCGCAAAGTCAACAAACTGCTCAGCGGTGTAAGGAAGGTCAGGATGGTAGACTCTCAACTCCGGATCATCTTGATCCATGACTAGCCAACCCTGTAAAGTCTCCAACTCAGTGGCGTTGTTACCATACGCCATCCTAAGGCACCTCGCTATATGGTAAAACTCCTGATCAAAGCTTTAATACCCTACTCCCGACCCCTAGGCCACTAGGGTCATTCCAGGAGGGGTTGCGAAGCTCTCGCCGTGACCCCAATAACAATACTAGAAATCCCAATTATCACAAAATAAATCCACAAAATTGTTCAAGAAATTCCACAAAACATTTTACTATTATTCAATAATTGTTTTCAGAATATATAATATCACAACAAATAACTACAACACTTATAACTAACTCAATATGCAGACCACCATCCGTGACATCAATTTCCTTTATCTATGAATCTCGAAAACAATCATCGCCTACATTTTCTTCTTTTTCCGATCTAAAATTTGTACATATATTTATTGTTAAGGGTGAAATTTATGATTTATATGACGTTATTCCCGTAACAATATCCTTGGTATTTTAGTACTTTTTATAGAAAAGTGTTGGTTTTATCGAATTATTGAGTAAACGAGTTTTAAATGTGTTTAAATGCAAAATCGAGATATTTACGTGATTTTATCGGTGTTTTATGTTTATCCGTATGATGTTACATTTTGCATGTTTCTATCATGTTGCTAGGTACGTTTGCATGATGAGTAAGGAGCTTAAACGATGATCACATGAAGATGGAAGAGTTGAAAGATGTTTAAGTGAAGAATCATTGAAGAAACCGGAACCAGGCACTTCATGGGAATTTTGTCCACACTTGTAGGCACTTTCAGGGAAAGTTGTCTTGATGAAAGTTGTAGAGGATTGAAATAGCTTTCCAACGCATGTTGAATCACCTCATTCGGAGCCCTAGAAGTGAAGTTATGAGCAAAATACTGGAGCTGGGTCCTGGACGGGCGTCCGGATTAATTACGAGTTGAAATAATATTCATGGACGGGCGTCCATGATGATGAACGAGCGTCCGGAGCGGTTACTGTAGCAACCGACTTGATTTTCCTATAAAAACAGCTTGATCTTTACCCTAATGACACATTATTCGAACCCTAAACCCTAGGGGCGCTTGGCTGCGTTTTTCCTTCAGTTTTTCTCTAGTTTTATGCACTTAAAACTTCTAGATTAGATTAGATAATTTCATGTACTTTTATTCATCAATTCGAGTTGTCAAGAAGATGCTAAGAGGCTAAATCCTCTTGAACAAGCGTTGTGAAGCCGTCCAATTCAACAGTTGATTTCTCGTTCGTGATTATTTTGTGAGTTCTATTTCAAGCTCGTTTCTTTTATCATGTTTTGTATGTTTTATTGCATGTTTAATCGAAAGATGCTTGCTTTGATGATTGTTTATATGATGAGAGTCGTGTCAACCTTAGATCACCATGATAAAAGATTGGATCTTTGATCTAAATAAAACGAAAGTTATTAGATTGATTTTCTAGATTAGAAATCGAAAGATTTCACGCCTAGGTTAGAAAGACGTAATCTTTAACATCGAAAGATAAAAGATTAGAAAACGAACTTGTCTACGAGAGTAGGAGTTTATGCCTTCGATTAGGTGAATCACGACTTGAGTAGAGATCACGAAGTAATCCGAATTAGAATTGAATGTTGATAGGATAGGTGGATCAATTGCTTGTTCGTTCGTTATAACTTGATTTAATCCCTTGAATTTGAATTGTTTAGCTTAGTTAGATTTATTGCATAATTAGGTTTAGATTTAGTTTAGTTAATTGGTTCGCAACCCCGTTTTCCCCGGCTTTAGAACTTGTTCTTCCGTCCAAATTTTACATTCTTGTTAGTTTATTTTCTCGTTTCTTTTTAGTTTAATAATCGTGACATAGTTAGATAAATAAAAACTAGGAATCACAACTCGCGCGCTCCCCGAGATCGACCCCGGTATAATCACTTTACTACGATCCCTACACTTGGGGTATACCGGGTTATAAATTTTATTACTTGTTGTTTTCCTTAGATAAAACCCGAGACATTTATAAAAGAAGAAAAAACGAAAGAAATAAAGAAAGCGAGGCGTCGGTAAAGGGTATCGGTATGAGTCACATGTGCAAGTGTTATACTATATATATATATATATATATATATATATATATATATATATATATATTTTTTTTAGGGAAATATATAAAATAAAATAAAATGCGCGGAAGTCTTTTGTAATTACGCAAAAACGAGTTAGTAACAATTCTTCAGATAATAATTGAGCAAGAATAATAAAAACAAATCTATAAGGTATATAGTGCACGAGCTTAAAAGAAAACATGTTTGTTCATTCATTAGCACCAGCTTTGGCTGAGCCGATTAGTCAAGTACTGCCCAAACACCATATTTACCAATTGGATTTCAACCCCACTCCACGAGAACTAGACATGCCTGACAACTCCGGCCGATTGTCAGGGAAAAGAATCAACCTTCACCGTGAAAACCTCCTACACGGCTCCAGCCAACCCTATCCATGCCCTAGGACCCACGCACCAACCCTCAGCCCTTGCTTTCCCGGCTGTAGCATGAATCTTCGGGCAAAAGGTATTTTCCTCACTCTTACGAGCGAGCACTCTAGCTACTGTCGGAAAGACTTCGAGTCAAGAGGCCCCGAGACCGGTGACTAGCCGTTCCCCAAGAGCACTAACTCTAATCCCATTAGCCACCAGAGCTTTGACACTTTCGTGCCACGAGCGAGCGAGCGAGCGAGCGAGCAAGTATTATCTGTCAATTCCAAGTATCAGTTTTATTTATTTAATGTGCACTAGCTCAAATCAAGTCGTTTGATTTTAAAGAAATCATTTGAAAATGACTTCCGAGTTTAAAAGTTCATTCGATATATATACATAAAATATTTGAAAATAATATAAAACACACTTTTGACTTTATATCAAAATAAAAGACTCACATTGGCTTGAGGTAAACTTAAGTGTATGGAACTATTTGATTCTTGATTCACAAACCGGTACCACCATCGTCTAGTATTAAAATTTTAGGGAGAATGAGGGAGAAGGACATAAATATTTCATCAATTGAGTAGAATGACAGTCTTTTGAAACTTTTGCATAAAGGACAAAACTATTTATCCATTGTCGAAATTCACTTGTGTTCGAAATTCACTGTTTAAATTCACTGTCGAAATTCACAAAATTTCAAAATTAATTATCGAAAGTCACTGATTTTCAGGATTCACTGGGGAGATTCACTGATTTTCGGATTATTGACTGTTTGTCTTTCTCGCTATAAAAATTATGCAGTTGTCATTCTTCCTATAAAAATATGTAGCTGTCATGTTACTTAAAAATATCCAGACTTACCAATCAAAAGAGGTGGCCCCGGAAAATTCGTGCTCACATTGCAGATGGGAGGCTTAGTCTTTCCAAATTCTTTATGTGACTTGGGTGCATCCATCAGCCTCGATGCCATTGTCCGTGTGTGAGCAAACTGGTTTACAAAGTCTTCTAGAACCCACTTCCATGAACCTTCGGTTCGCCGATAGATCTTCTAAGAAAGCTTCGGGGATTCGAAAGACATTTTAGTCCGATCGATAGATTTACCTTTCCCGTTGATTGGTACGTCTTAGATATGGGAAAAGATGAGAAAGTCCCCCGATTCTTGGGAGACCTTTCCTATCCACAACTAGAGCCCTCATCGATTGCGATGGTGGGCAAGTGACTATTCGAGTTGCGACCGGAGGTGAGCTATAGTGTCTCTAAATCTATTCAAGTACCCTCTGGTTCTCCAACCGGCTTTTCCATTGAGGAGTCATTTAATGACTTCAATGACTGTATGGACGTGCAAGTCAAGGCCGTGGAAGCGGAATATGAGCGATTGATCGATAATCTGAATAGCCATGGTGTGGTTAATCTAGATCAATTAGCAGCTGACTTTGAGGATGAGCTATTAAGAGAAGAAGCTTTGGCAGTGGAGCCACTAAGTAAACTCAGCGATGCTGAGTTGAAAAGTAGAGGGCTTAAATCGAGTTTAGATGATCCCCCCGCAGATCTAGTTCTGAAGCCGTTGCCTAAACATCTTAAGTATGTGTTCCTACGTGAAGGTGACAAGCTTCCCTTGATCATATCTGCCAAGCTATCTCGAATAGAAGAGCCGAAACCGTTAAACGTCTTGCGCAAAAACGAAAAAGCCTTTGGATGGCAGGTGGGAGATATCCGAGGAATATCTCCTGACATCTGCATGCACAAGATCAAGACTAGTGAGGGTGCTAAATGTGTAAGACAGCCCCAGAGGAGGCTTAACCCTCACATGCAAGAAGTAGTCAAGAAGGAGATCATTAAGCTTCTAGATATGGGTATCATTTACATCATTGCTGACAGCGAGTGGGTTTCCCCGACTCAAGTAGTTCCCAAAAAGGGTGGAATTACTATTGAGAAGAATGAGAAGGGAGAAGAGATAGCATTGAGGCTCGTTACAGCCTATAGAGTGTGTATTGACTATAGAAAACTCAATGAGGTCACAATGAAAGATCATTTCCCCCTTCCTTTCATTGACCAGATGCTTGAGCGTCTGGCGGGGCACGCATTCTACTCGTTTCCGGATGGATATTCGGGATACTTCCGATACCCATCGATCCCGTTGACCAAGAGAAGACCACTTTCACCGCCCTTATGGTACGTTCGCTTACAGGCGCGGATGCCATTTGGTCTCTCGTAATTCCCCACCCACCTTTCAAAGGTGTATGATGGCTATCTTTGACGGGCTAGTTGAAAAGTGTATGGAGATTTTCATGGACGACTTTTCGGTCTTTGGTCAATCCTTCGATGATTGCCTCGATAATCTTGATCGTGTGTTATCTAGGTGTGTGGAAAAGAACTTGGTGCTAAATTGGGAGAAATGCCATTTTATGGTAGATGAAGGAATAGTTCTTGGCCACAAAGTGTCCGCCAAAGGTATTGAGGTAGATAGGGCCAAGGTGGAAGCTATCAAAAAGATGAGTTATCCTAAGAGTGTTCGCGAAGTCAGAGGTTTTCTCGGACATGTCGGCTTCTATAGGAGATTTATTCAGGACTTTTCAAAGATCGCCAAGCCCCTGTCTACCTTACTTGAGGAAGACGTTACATTCGCCTTTGATGATAGCTGCAAGCAAGAGTTTGAGGAGCTTAAGAGTCGATTAATCTCCGCTCCAGTTCTTATATCGCCCGACCGGAACCTACCCTTCGAGCTTATGTGTGATGCATCCAACTATGCGCTTGGTGCGCTTTAGGCCAAAGGATCGAAGGAAAATTCCACCTATCTATTATGCCGCCACACACCGAGCCCCGCACAAGTTAACTACACGACCACCGAAAAGGAATTGTTGGCTGTGGTATTCGCCATGGACAAATTCCGTAGTTACTTGTTGGGAGCTGTAGTCACTGTTTGGACTGACCACGCTGCCTTGCGCTATCTCATGACCAAGAAAGAGGCTAAACCGCGTCTGCTACGTTGGATACTGACCCTACAAGAGTTTGATGTCCAAATTAAAGACAAAAAGGGCAGTGAAAACGTAGTGGCTGATCATGTCTCAAGATTGTTGACTGAGGAAAAGACAGAACCTGATGATATAGATCTTTACTTTCCTCTAGAAAACATCATGCTTATCGATGGTTGCGCTCCTGATGTTCCATGGTATTCTTCCATTGTAAACTACCTTCATGCCCGTTATCTTGACCCTGAAATGTCTTATCAAGAGAAGAAGAAGTTCTTCTTTCCTCTTCAAAATCTGTAAAGATGGTTTGCTAAGGAGGTGTGTTCCTGAATCTGAGCAACGCGATATAATCGAGCAATGCCATAGTGGACCCACAGGTGGTCATTTTGGTCCTTGGAAAACCGTTGCTAAGATCTTTCAATCCAGTTTCTATTGGCCTACGATCTTTAAAGATACGTGCTTTCGTAAAGCTTGTGATAGGTGCCAAAGAACCGGTACTCTGACAAGGCGTTTTGACATGCCTTTGAAACCCATCCTAGAATGCGAAGTCTTTGATGTATGGGGGATTGACTTTATAGGTCCATTCCCATCTTCCTGTGGGAATAAATACATCTTAGTCTGCGTAGACTATGTATCGAAATGGGTGGAGGCAATAGCCACTCCTCGCAATGATCATAAAACGGTCATGAATTTTCTAAAGAAGAATATCTTTGTGAGGTTTGGATGTCCACGAGCCTTGATTAGTGATGAAGGGACACACTTCTACAACCGACCTTTGGAAAAAGTCCTCGAGAAGTATGGTGTTCGTCACAAAACTGGCACACCATATCATCCGATGACTAGTGGTCAGGTTGAGCGAAGCAACCGAGCTTGAAGAAGATCCCTGGAGAAAACGGTGAACGGTCATAGAAAAGACCGGAGTCTAAAGTTGGATGATGTACTATGGGCATATCGAACCGCCTATAAGACCCCCATGGGTACATCACCCTACCAGATGGTTTATGGTAAATCGTGCCACTTGCCAGTTGAGTTAGAGCACAGAGCTTATTGGGCAACAAAGTTTCTTAACTTCGATTCCCAAGCCCGTGGAAAACATCGACTGCAGCAGTTGCATGAGTTGGACGAGTTTAGGCTTCAGGCTTACGAAAGTGCCAGGATCAGTAAGGAAAAGATGAAACTCCTTCATGACGCAAAGATCAAGAAGAGAGAATTTCAAGTTGGAGAGCAAGTGTTACTATACAATTCTAGGTTACATTTGTTTCCTGGGAAGTTGAGGACACGTTGGTCTGGTCCATTTGAGATTCTCCAAATCATTCCTGGAGGCGTTCTAGAACTGCGCGGTTATGGTGATCAACCGTTCCGAGTGAATGGTCAAAGATGCAAGCATTACATTGGTGAACCCAAGGTAAAGCCTTTGACTGTTCGATTTCTCGATATCCTCGGGTGTAGCACCCCTAAAGTCGACGAGTTTGACGAGTTTTCGCCCGATTTGTTTTCTGAGGATGACGGTTGTGATAAATCAGAAGAAGTTCTAGCTGGTAGTTGGGACATGGAAGAGTATGAAAGGGAGCAAAAGTTGAAACGCCATCTAAAGAAGAAGAAATCGACCATGGGGAAGATTACACGTATATGGCGAGCTATAAAGGATTTAACCCCATGTGTTAAATGCTGTTTCTGCAGCCACACTACGGACCGGAGCTTAAACGAAGTAGTGGCTGGTAGAAAAGTCAAATGGCCTGATCCAGGCTGAGCTTCAATGGTGTCGAGCTAACGACATTAACCAAAAGCGCTACTAGGAGGCATCCTAGATATCCTTTATTTTTCTTTTGTTTTTGTTTATTTTCTAGTTTTTATTTTCGGGCTACTGTCGGTTTCTCGTAGGCTCGGATTTTATCGTTTCTTAGTTTTTGTAATTGAAGTTTTTCTGTTTGAGTTGGTGTTTTGAATGGAATTTGCTTTTTTTTATTGAGAGACTGCTGTGGATATTGTTCAATCTCGATTTCTCTTTGTTTATCTCTACTCTATGATATGGTATAATCCCTTGTTTCCCTCGAGGTATTTCTTTGTTTTTCATGAGTGCAGGGTATTTGCATTAGCTTTTATAAGTTTTAGACGATATCAGTTTTCTGGTGGATGGTCCACAATCTACTGATATCCTCGAGCATTCCCGGGTGATGCGCATCATTCCGCAGTTGCTCCCTTTCGGAAGACAATCGGCTAAGTTCTCTTTTTTTTTGCACAACATGAGGACATGTTGTAGTTTAAGTGTGGGGGAGGGGAATGATCGTTATGTATCTACCATTTGCTTAATACATGATGTTTCTATGCAAAATGAGTAAAATTTTCGAAATTTTTGTTTTGTCCCGAGTAGGCAATACACGTTTTTGTTCGGTTTGTTATAGTCATTGATGCTATATACCATATTTTTAGTGAATTAGTTGTTTCACCAAGATTTTATTTTTCACGAGCCATAGTGACGATGAGCTATTTTATAAAGCTATACCCCGTTTTGGATTAGTGATTTTTGATTTTCTTATAAGTCATGTACTTAGTGCTACGTATATATCTTGAGATTTATGATAGTTTGTATTTAGTTCCGAGTATGTTATACTGTGAATATCTGAAAGTTTGAATGTGATAAGTAAAACGTAACTATTGTCAAAGTGAAAAAGTTGAATTAATATTGAATGAATTGAGTATGTCGAAAGCTGGTCGATGATGGGAGTGAGGTAGGGTGTACCACGTATGTCCTATTCTACTATGATGACCAAAAGCTCACGACAGTTAGGAAAAGCTGCCTTATGATTGGAGTAAGGTAGGGTATTATCTCAAAATGTCCTATTCTACTATGAGGGCAATAGCTTATCCTAATGTGTGTTTAAAAGTGAATAAGTTAAATCAACTAAGATATCGTTACGAAATTGAATATAAGGCTTAGTTTTCGTTAATCTTATCCCCGGATAAAACTGAAAGATATGATGTAGGGATTATCCTCTGAGTATTTCAGAAAGGCCCTAGATATATTCGATCATTCTTTTTCGGGATATGTCACGTTTGTAGGGTACATCTTATGAGTGTCATTTATTACTATTCTACGAGGGGTATTAGCTAGTTTTACTTTGAGTTCCTCAAGTTTGGATTTAGTGGAAGTTTTCTATGGCTATGCACACACACAATGGTGAACTTCTAAGTTATTGAATATATGTTATATTTGTTGAGATGTCTATACTATCTCGAGCTTGATTTTGCTTTGTTTTGCTCGGGACGAGCAAGGCTTAAGTGTGGGGGAGTTGTTAAGGGTGAAATTTATGATTTATATGACGTTATTCCCGTAACAATATCCTTGGTATTTTAGTACTTTTTATAGAAAAGTGTTGGTTTTATCGAATTATTGAGTAAACGAGTTTTAAATGTGTTTAAATGCAAAATCGAGATATTTACGTGATTTTATCGGTGTTTTATGTTTATCCGTATGATGTTACATTTTGCATGTTTCTATCATGTTGTTAGGTACGTTTGCATGATGAGTAAGGAGCTTAAACGATGATCACATGAAGATGGAAGAGTTGAAAGATGTTTAAGTGAAGAATCATTGAAGAAACCGGAACCAGGCACTTCATGGGAATTTTGTCCACACTTTTAGGCACTTTCAGGGAAAGTTGTCTTGATGAAAGTTGTAGAGGATTGAAATAGCTTTCCAACGCATGTTGAATCACCTCATTCGGAGCCCTAGAAGTGAAGTTATGAGCAAAATACTGGAGCTGGGTCCTGGACGGGCGTCTGGATTAATTACGAGTTGAAATAATATTCATGGACGGGCGTCCGGAGCGGTTACTGTAGCAACCGACTTGATTTTCTTATAAAAACAGCGTGATCTTTACCCTAATGACACATTATTCGAACCCTAAACCCTAGGGGCAGCTTGGCTGCGTTTTTCCTTCAGTTTTTCTCTAGTTTTATGCACTTAAAACTTCTAGATTAGATTAGATAATTTCATGTACTTTTATTCATCAATTCGAGTTGTCAAGAAGATGCTAAGAGGCTAAATCCTCTTGAACAAGCGTTGTGAAGCCGTCCAATTCAATAGTTGATTTCTCGTTCGTGATTATTTTGTGAGTTCTATTTCAAGCTCATTTCTTTTATCATGTTTTGTATGTTTTATTGCATGTTTAATCGAAAGATGCTTGCTTTGATGATTGTTTATATGATGAGAGTCGTGTCAACCTTAGATCACCATGATAAAAGATTGGATCTTTGATCTAAATAAAACGAAAGTTATTAGATTGATTTTCTAGATTAGAAATCGAAAGATTTCACGCCTAGGTTAGAAAGACGTAATCTTTAACATCGAAAGATAAAAGATTAGAAAACGAACTTGTCTACGAGAGTAGGAGTTTATGCCTTCGATTAGGTGAATCACGACTTGAGTAGAGATCACGAAGTAATCCGAATTAGAATTGAATGTTGATAGGATAGGTGGATCAATTGCTTGTTCGTTCGTTATAACTTGATTTAATCCCTTGAATTTGAATTGTTTAGCTTAGTTAGATTTATTGCATAATTAGGTTTAGATTTAGTTTAGTTAATTGGTTCGCAACCCTGTTTTCCCCGGCTTTAGAACTTGTTCTTCCGTCCAAACTTTACATTCTTGTTAGTTTATTTTCTCGTTTCTTTTTAGTTTAATAATCGTGACATAGTTAGATAAATAAAAACTAGGAATCACAACTGTCAGTTCCCTGAGATCGACCCCGGTATAATCACTTTACTACGATCCCTACACTTGGGGTATACCGGGTTATAAATTTTATTACTTGTTGTTTTCCTTAGATAAAACCCGAGACATTTATAAAAGAAGAAAAAACAGAAGAAATAAAGAAAGCGAGGCGTCAGTAAAAGGCTGGTATGAGTCACATGTGCAAGTGTTATACTATATATATATATATATATATATATATATATATATATAAAATATTTTTTTAGGGAAATATATAAAATAAAATAAAATGCAGCGGAAGTCTTTTGTAATTCTGCAAAAACGAGTTAGTAACAATTCTTGAGATAATAATTGAGCAAGAATAATAAAAACAAATCTATAAGGTGTATAGTGCACGAGCTTAAAAGAAAACAAGTTCGTTCATTCATTAGCCCCAGCTTTGGCCGAGCCGATTAGTCAAGTACCGCCCAAACACCATATTTACCAATTGGATTTCAACCGCACTCCACGAGAACTAGAAATGCCTGACAACTCCGGCTGATTGTCAGGGAAAAAAATCAACCTTCAACGTGAAAACCTCCTACACGGCTCCAGCCAACCCTATCCATGCCCTAGGATCCACGCACCAACGCTCAGCCCTTGCTTTCCCGGCTGTAGCATGAATCTTCACGGGAAAAAGTATTGTCCCCACTCTTACGAGAGAGCACTCTAGCTACTGTCGGAAAGACTTTGAGTCAAGAGGCCCGAGACCGGTGACTAGCCGTTCCCCAAGAGCAGTAACTCTAATCCCCTTAGCCACCAGAGCTTTGACACTTTCGTGCCACGAGCGAGCGAGCGAGCAAGTATTATCTGTCAATTCCAAGTATCAGTTTTATTTATTTAATGTGCACTAGCTCAAATCAAGTCGTTTGATTTTAAAGAAATCATTTGAAAATGACTTCCGAGTTTAAAAGTTCATTCGATATATATACATAAAATATTTGAAA
The DNA here is from genome assembly GCA_036785695.1 of Gentiana straminea. Taxonomy (NCBI): domain Eukaryota; kingdom Viridiplantae; phylum Streptophyta; class Magnoliopsida; order Gentianales; family Gentianaceae; genus Gentiana; species Gentiana straminea. Next base: position 1,174,457 of record JAVUPR010000224.1, on the reverse strand, counting down.
ATAATATAAAACACACTTTTGACTTTATATCAAAATAAAAGACTCACATTGGCTTGAGGTAAACTTAAGTGTATGGAACTATTTGATTCTTGATTCACAAACCGGTACCACCATCGTCTAGTATTAAAATTTTGGGGAGAATGAGGGAGAAGGACATAAAGTGGTGTCCGGCACTTCCTTCCATACAATGCTTCAAAGGGTGGCATCCCCAAGCTAGCATGATAATTGTTATTATAAGCGAACTCTGCCACTGAGAGGTAATCATCCCATGATCCCCTACTTCCAGAAATGACTTATAAATCTACTATCCCTGTCGGATACAATAGATAAAGGCACACCATGAAGTCTCACTATATTATCCAAATACAGCTGAGTGAACTTCTTAATAGGCATGTCAACCTTAAATGGCATGAAATGGGCTGATTTCGTGTGTCTGTCAACAATCACCCAAATCATGTCATGGCCACTCTTCGTACGCGGTAAACCGGTGATGAAGTCCATCGTGATGTTCTCCCACTTCCATTCCGGTACTTCCAAAGGCTTCAACAAACCTCTGGCCTTCTATGCTCTGCTTTAACTCTCTGGCATGTATCATATTTTGCCACAAACTCTACGATATCCAACTTCATGCCAGGCCACCAATACCTCTCTTTGACATCTCTGTACATCTTGGTAGATCCTGGATGAACTGCAAATGCAATCTTATGGGCTTCATCCATGACCTGCTGCCTTAGTCCATCAATATCAGGCACACACAATCGATCACCATACCAAAGATGACCACTCTTATCTAACTGATAACCCACTGTAGGCTTCTCTCGAGCTACGCGCTTCAAATCAACTAACACTTGGTCTTCATCTTGCTTTGCCCGGATATCATCCAACAATTCTAACCTTGCCATCAATGGCGCCAAACACTGAGCTTCACCTTCCCGTTCAACTACTCAAATCTGCAACCCATCCAACTGATCAACAACCTCTTGCAAAGTAGTGATAGCATTAACCGACCTCCGGCTAAGTGCATCCGCTACAACATTCGCTTTACCCGGATGGTATTGAATGTCCAAGTCATAATCTTTTACAAACTCTAACCATCTTCTTTGCCTCATATTCAAATTCTCTTGAGTGAAAAAGAACTTAAGGCTCTTATGATCCATGAAGATCCTTGCCTTAACAACATAAAGATAGTGCCTCCACAGTTTCAAAGCAAAAACCACTCCTGCCGATTCCAAGTCATGTGTCAGATAATTCTTCTCATGAACCTTTAACTGTCTATATGCATAAGCTATTACCTTCCCTGCTTGCATCATAACACATCCCGAACCTTGACCCGAAGCATCTGTATACACGTCATAATTATCAAAAACCTCTAGCAAAGCTAACACAGGAGTTGTTGTCAACTTATCCTTCAAAGTCTGAAAAGCTTCCTCACACTCCTTTGACCAATCGAACATGATTTTTTTTCTGAGTTAGTCTAGTAAGAGGAATTGCTATCTTCGAGAAATCTGCACAAACTTCCTGTAATAACCGGCTAAACCAATAAAACTTATTATCTTCATTACTGAAGTAGGTCTAGGCCACTTAGAAACGGCTTCTATCGTCGCTGGATCAACTTGAATCGCATCTCCAGAAATTACATGGCCAAGAAAACTAACTTGCTATAACCAAAACTCACACTTAGAAAACTTGGCATACAATTTCTTTTCCTTTAAAGTCTGCAAAACAATCCTCAGATGCTCCTCATGCTCCTACTCATCCTTGGAATATATCAAGATATCATCTATGAATACTACCACAAATTTATCAAGATAAGGCATGAAGACTCTTTGCATTAAATCCATAAATGCTGATGGAGCATTTGTGAGTCCAAAAGGCATGACAAGGAACTCATAATGTCCATACCTCGTACTAAACGCTGTCTTCAGTACATCTGCAACCTTGATCTTCAACTGGTGATAACCTGACCTAAGGTCAATCTTAGAAAACACCTTCTTCCCTTGCAACTGGTTAAACAAGTCATCAATCCTAGGCAAAGGATACTTATTCTTGATTGTCAGGTTATACAAGGCTCTATAATCAATGCTTATCCTCATACTACCATCCTTCTGCTTCACAAACAAAACCGGTGCTCCCCAAGGCGATGTACTTGGCTGAATTACATTCATTTCTAACATGTGCTTAAGCTGTACTTTCAACTCTTTCAATTCGGCTGGTGCCATCCTAATGAGTGCCTTAGCTGTAGGTGTTGTTGACGGACCTCTTTCTAGGCTATATAGATCCTAACCGGCAGTGTACCGGATCAAATCATAGTGCTAGTGTGGTGAGTCAGAGTGTCGAATCCTCAGGGAAACATGGTAATTCTTCTAAGTGTGGTTAAACACCAAAGAGCTGTTATTAACTCGATCTAAACCGCAATTTTATCACACAGATTACTACTATTCTACTGAACATAAAATAAATGCGTAATTTAAAAGTTATTCTAATATAATATATATAGATATATAAATATATATAAATGAACATAAATTGCAAAATATATATATATATATATATATATATATATATATATAAATATATAGATACCAATATATAGTTTATAATAATAGACAAATAGAACTAGCCAAAGTTTATATAATTGATTTATACGATCTTTTTCAGTAAACGGAATGTGCTCGATCTTTTCCTTTTATATTAGGTCCAATTGAGTAAATGAAACGGTGCACTCCTGAGGTTAACAATTCCTCCTCACACGAGCGTATGAAATGGTCATATGTCATTGTCATCGCTCAATCTCCACAACTGCCCCATGCTAATCTCGGTTAGTCGAACAGTGCCGAGTACAAATCTACCCCGGATAAAAGAGGTTATTCCGTTTGTCAGAAGGCCGATGTTATTCAAAAGGCTCCGGTTGTCAGGCGGATCGATTTAACTTTCCGGTGTTAGTTTCAATTAAACCGTTGATTTTAACATTATTACGATCTCGAACACAATTTTAATAAGATTCATCTTTCCCAAGACAAATCGGCCCCTGGGTAGGAAATAGGATTCCGTTGTCACGCTTTAGCACGGCCAATTTTACCCTCCGGTTTTTCTATCTTTTATCTCATATCCTAACTTCTCTGGTCAGTTCATCGTTAGGTTATATGGTGCGATTCATCTTGGTTAATTACGTCAATCCGAATATTATCAATACGTTACAGAATAGAAAAAGATTCAATTAACTCAATTTTAGTCAAATTTTACCGAAAAGATCGAAATAAAACGATTACATAACTTTGGCTAGTTATTTAGACTTAACTAAAAAAACATTATAACAACTAAAAAGATAAAATTAAACATAACAACCATAAATACTTTAGAAAATTTACCCGATTAAATATGCTGAATCAGAAGTGTATTCTTCCGGACATTACAACGACTTCAGCAACATTGAGCTTCCGATAATTTCTCGAGCATTACAACGATACTACTATTTATTTATGGCATAAGGCCTATATACATACATACTACTACTATTTAAGAGATTAGAGGATATATATTGGTACCCTTCTTATGTCCGCAAACCCGCTCTACTTATAGGCGAAATTTTCCAAGCCGGATCGATCCGAGGTGATGCCGGATCGATCCGGGAATAAAAAATATTATCCCTTGGAATATTCTCTGCAGGATCACATCTTGGTAATCATTATGTTTCCTCGGTTCGATCCGAGGTTAATCCGGATTGATCCGGGTAGTTTATTTTCACATCTTGATCTGAAACTTGATAAAATCATATCTTGAGCTCTGGATCTCCGAATATCATTATTCAAGAAGCGTTGGAAAGCTCTTGAAAAAATATATAACTTCTATGAAGGGATCTTATTCAGAAAATGCCTTTTTTATGGGGCATTTGTTCGTCGAAAATATAATTCGATAATGGTATCACGAACCGTTGATCCACTTGAACTTTAAATATCGAGGCACTTCCTTACTCTCTTCAAAAGATATGATTTTACTTCAAAAAGTGTCGTCACTCGGGGTCTTGGTTTACCTAAAATCTGCAAATAAAATACCAAAAATACCCACGTAAATCTGACACGACACTCCGGTTATTAAACCGGTACAAAATTTGTATCTTTTTATTACTTTTACTAGATTTTTATAGTATTTAGATTTATTCATTACTATTAATATTTCATAAGATTATCGTTATAATTTCTTATATTTTATATAAAAATAGTTAATAAAATATATGAAACATCGTAATTTTTATCATATAAATGTTATACATCAACTACTCCCCACTTAGCTCTTTGATCGTCCTCGAGCAAAATAAGCGGTAATATATAAAAATTACAATAAAAATGATATACTTGGTAGATTAAATTTCAAGTTAGTAAAATATCGTTTCAATATTATAAATATATTAATTATATCTTTCTTAGAAATTAACAAGATAAAAAGTGTATATAACTTAGATAAATTAGTTATCAAATATCATTTAAATGAAATTCTGCATAATCTACTTAATAAATATAATTAAAATTCTAGAATTATTCTCCTATCTCAACTTATATGAAATATTTGGAATCAAGGACTAAGTCAAGTAGTTTGACAAAATGGCTTATAACGTTTTCAGGCTCAAGGTGTTGGTTAATCAAAAGGATAGAAAAGGAAATCAAAAGAGAAAGAAGCAAGTCGTGCGTACTTACACCTTTATAATTTTGATCAAAAATATCTCGATTAATAACATTTTTTCCAGATTTTCTCTCTTTTTTTTTTAAGAACTAAAAGCGTGCGTGTGTGTAGAAAATCAAAATTACAAGCATTGCTTCATCAAGATTGATCGGAGTACTACTCTTTCGATCAAAAATTACAAGTCCGGTTTCCTTAAACTTGTAATTATTCTTGAGATCTTTTGATTCGACTTTTTCTTTTTCATTTTGTGCCTTCATTCCCAGCGATAGGACATTTCGAGATAATACCCTAGCTGGACTACTATCATCAGGCAATCGGGAGCTTTTAAACCTCATAGTGATATAGGACATTTCGAGATAACACCCTACTGCACTCAAATCATCGGTAGCTACAACCGATATGTTCTTTTTATATTTAAGTTGTCGATCAAAGATAAGAAAGATACCTGGTATTTGATTAATTCTGTGTAAATATGGTGTTTCGTTCTTAATTCTTTTATAGAATATTAACATATCCGAACTCATTACCAAAATCGACTATCTTGCAAGCGTCATGAGGTAAGATCGAATATACTGATACTTATCTAATTTTTCCAATCTCAGCATACACCATTCTTTTGTAACGATACTTAACTCTCGTGTCATCATCTCCTTTCATAAGTACGTACAAACTCAGGAGATTTTTAGGAAATGTAGACCAAAATAAGCTAAGGGTCGGTTATAATTAATTTAATCAAAATGGCTATTTCGAGTGAGGTCTTGATCACTCTAATCAAGGCTGAGGTAGGGACAAAAATTAGAAATTTATTTAGGAAAGCTATTTGGCTATAGTTTATATTTTTGTGGTGCCAAAAATCTCATCATTTCCGAAGAAGAGCCCTTCATAGAAGTTATAGATTTTTTCAAGAGCTTTCCAACGCTTCTTGAATTATGATATTCGGAGATCCAGAGCTCAAGATATGATTTATCAAGTTTCAGATCAAGATGTGAAAATAAACTACCCGGATCAATCCGGATTAACCTCGGATCGAACCGAGGAAACATAATGATTACCAAGATGTGATCCTGCAGAGAATAATCCAAGGGATAATATTTTTTATTCCCGGATCGATCCGGCATCACCTCGGATCGATCCGGCTTGAAAAATTCTGCCTATAAGTAGAGCAGGTTTGCAGACATAAGAAGGGTACCAATATATATCCTCTAATCTCTTAAATAGTAGTAGTATGTATGTATATAGGCCTTATGCCATAAATAAATAGTAGTATCGTTGTAATGCTCGAGAAATTATCGGAAGCTCAATGTTGCTGAAGTCGTTGTAATGTCCGGAAGAATACACTTCTGATTCAGCATTTGTAATCGGGTAAATTTTCTAAAGTATTTATGGTTGTTATGTTTAATTTTATCTTTTTAGTTGTTATAATGTTTTTTTTAGTTAAGTCTAAATAACTAGCCAAAGTTATGTAATCGTTTTATTTCGATCTTTTCGGTAAAGGAATGTTGTCTAAGTAAAATTTGACTAAAATTGAGTTAATTGAATCTTTTTCTATTCTGTAACGTATTGATAATATTCGGATTGACGTAATTAACCAAGATGAATCGCAACATATAACCTAACGATGAACTGACCAGAGAAGTTAGGATTTGAGATAAAAGATAGAAAAACCGGAGGGTAAAATTGGCCGTGCGTAAAGCGTGACAACGGAATCCTATTTCCTACCCGGGGGCAGATTTGTCTTAGGAAAGATGGATCTTATTAAAATTGTGCTCAAGATCATAATAATGTTAAAATCAACGGTTTAATTGAAACTAACACCGGAAAGTTAAATCGATCCGCCTGACAACCGGAGCCTTTTGAATAACATCGGCCGTCAGACAAACGGAATAACCTCTTTTATCCGGGGTAGATTTGTACTCGGTACCTGTTCAGACTAACTGAGATTAGCATGGGGCAGTTGTGGAGATTGAACTTATGACAATGACATATGACAATTTCATACGCTCGTGTGAGGAGGAATTGTTAACCTCAGGAGTGCACCGTTTCATTTACTCAATTGGACCTAATATAAAAGGAAAAGATCGAGCACATTCCGTTTACTGAAAAAGATCATATAAATCAATTATATAAACTTTGGCTAGTTCTATTTGTCTATTATTATAAACTATATATTGGTATCTATATATTTATATATATATATATATTTTGCAATCTATGTATATCTATATATATTTATATATCTATATATATTATATTAGAATAACTTTTAAATTACGCATTTATTTTATGTTAAGTAGAATAGTAGTAATCTGTGTTATAAAATTACGGTTTAGATCGAGTTAATAACAGCTCTTTGGTGTTTAACCACACTTAGAAGAATTACCATGTTTCCCTGAGGATTCGACACTCTTACTCACCACACTAGCACTATGATTTGACCCGGTACACTGCCGGTTAGGATCTATATAGCCTAGAAAGAGGTCCGTCAGCTTTCTGGCGCCGTTGCCGGGGACACGTCGCTAATTTCTTTCTTTGTGTCTATGGTTACTACTTGTATTAGCTCAAAATTCTCGAGAATAAGTCAACACTTTTTCTTATCTCATTTCTATTTTATTTTTCGTTGGTATCTACTTTCTTTTAGTTACCAATTTTCTTCTTTTACAAAAGTCGAGTATTTTCTATTTTTCGTTAGTTGATGACCAGAAGTGGTAAGGCCCCGCTCACTCCTTATAAGCCTGACATAAACACTTACGAAAGGCAGTTAAGAGTAGAGAGTAAACGTGGTCATACTAGTCAGGGAAATCCTGACGAATCATCTTCAAACAAAAATACGAGAATGGCCGAAATCAGTGATGAAACACCTGAACAAGGACTAGAACATGCTCTAGGGCATGGACAACACCCTGTTAACCCTAATAATAATCAAAATCATAATAATAGAAATAATCAAGATCGGAACCAGAATAATCGTAATAACCCACCAAACCCCGAGACTATCTCGTGATCAAACCGTAAGAAGAAACCGGACTAATAATCCCATACTTTTACCCAATGAAGGAGCAAATAATTTCGAAATTAAATCTCATCTTTTTGGTTTAATTGACGCAAGAGCCCAATTCCTAGGAGAGGATGATGAAGATCCACATCATCATCTCTATCTTTTTGAAGAACTGTGCAATACAGCCAAAAGTCAAGGTGCTCATAAGGAACTAACAAGGATGACTATGTTTCCTTTTTCTTTAAAAGGACGAGCCCGAGATTGGTTTATGTCTCTTCCATATCATTCACTTACAAGTTGGGAGGATATTCAAACTGAATTTCTGAAACAATATTTCACTCCTGGATGAAATTTGGAATTAAAAGTCGAGGTTGCTAACTTTAGACAAGGATCTGAAGAAAGGCTTGGGAATGCCTGGGAAAGATTTAAAAAATTGTTAAGAGCTTGTCCCGACCATGGTTATTCCTTAGATATGCAAATTCAACTTTTCTATCGTAAATTAAGAAAAGACTCACGTGCGGATGTAGATCATGCATGTGGTGGTTCTTTAATGATGAGTGAAGCACAAATAGTTTACGATGCTATAGAAAAGATTTCCAAAAATAACAGAATGTGGGAAACCGGTTCTAGCACCAGAAAAGTAGCTTTTGCGGAGAATGTACATCTAATACGGAAGTTCTAGCACATTTAGAAAATTTGAGTAGGAAATTTGATGGCCTACAATCAAACAAAAACCAAAGTTCAGAAAATAGTACACCAACTGAATACTCAAATCAGGATAATATGCCAATAGGGATCGAAGAACCAATAGGATATTCAAGAGAAGAGGTGAGTTTTCTTCAGCAGCATAGGAATTTGAACAATGCATACTCAAACTCGTTTAATGCTATTAGAAGAGACCACCCAATTTTTCGATGGTCTGAAAACCCTAGTAAGCAAGGACAACCGCCATATCCAGTTCCTTATAGGAATATGAATAATAATCAAGTTTATCAAGAAAACACATCTAATCAGAATTTACAATCATTACCTAGATCCTATCCTCAACATACCACTCAAAGTATACCAGTAACTCAAAGTTCAACTCAACCTACAGAAGGGGTTGAAAATGGGAAAAACTAATGGAAAATATTATGGGTGTAGTATCTACTCAAGCCAAGAATATGGAAACAATGATGACTTCTATTGGTACAGTCACTAAAGATATGAGTACAATAAAAACATCTATGAGTGGACATGATACCAGAATGAGAACGATAGAAGCCTCATTGAGGAATATGGAAGATCATTTGAGTAGGGAAGGTGAACGTAATAACAGTAGACCTCCAGGAGGATTACCAAGCAATACTGAAAGGAATCCGAGAGAGGTAAATGTTGTAGTTACGAGAAGTAGAAAACTCTGTGGAAGTAATGGAGTAGAAAACTTCGGAAATAATGAAGTAGAAGATAATTTAGATGGAAAAAATGATGAAACTAAAGAGGAACTTGAATTCACTACTGAGGAAGAAGAAATTATAGAGAATTTCTTGAAAAGAAATAGAAGTTTGGAACCTGAGAATGAAGGTGAAAATGGGTAAAAATCCCTAGGATTTTGAAAGATCCCAAGATAAAGATTTAAGGAGTTTATTCAAGGAACATGTTAGAATAGAAGATAATGAAAACAAGAAGAACTGAAGGAATCTGAAGTAGAGAGTGATTCAGGGAATGTTTTAAAAGAAAAAACTCAAGATCATGATACTTGGCGATCAAGCAATACTCAAAAGTTTAAGGATAAAGGAAAAGAGAAAATGACTTTGGGATCAAAGGTTATAGAATTAGAATCTTTACCTTACCCACCTAAAGATCAAATTAAAAAGATTAAAACTGATAAGAAGTATGCTCGTTTCCTTGATACTTTTCGTCATATTCATTTTAATATCCCTGTTATCGAAGCTCTAATTAGTATGCCTGCTTATGGAAAGTTTTTGAAAGATATTCCGTCGAACAAGAAAAAATTAGAGGAATATGAGAATATATGCCTAAATGAAGAATGTTCTGCAGTTTTGCAGCATAAGTTACCACCTAAACTGAAAGATCCTGGAAGTTTTACCATTCCATGTGAAATTGGAGGATTTCTGTTTAAGAAGGTCTTATGTGATCTTGGAGCTAGTATAAATCTCATGTCCTATGAGAATTAAAAGAAGCTAGGCATAGGAAATCTTACGAAGACTGAAATGACTCTGCAAATGGCAGATAGATCGATTAAATACCCCAAAGGAATTATTGAGGACATATTGGTTAAAGTAGACAAGTTCTATTTTCCAGTAGACTTTGTAGTTATGGAAATGGAAGAAGGATATTCAGCGCCACTTATCTTAGGTCGACCATTTCTAGCTACAGGAAGAACTTTAATAGATGTCCAGAAAGGAGAGTTAATTCTGAGAGTCAATGAAGATGAAGTTACTTTCAATATTTTTAAAGCTATGAACCATCCATACAGATCACCAGAATCATGTTCTTTTATAGAAGATATTCATTCTGTCTATGATGTTCAGTTACCAACTTTTGAAGACAGATTAGAAGAATGTTTAACTCTATCTATCTATAAGGAAGATGAGAAAGACACCGTAATGAAAGAGATAATCCTTTCTCTAGATAAATGAAGTTTTACTTTTAAACCATCATGGCATAAGTATTTGGAATTAGAATTAGAAGGACTAGTTCTTAAACCATCACTGGAAGATCCACCTAAGAATCTGGAATTGAAACCGTTACCTTTAAATCTGAAATATGCTTTTCTTGAAACTAATAATCTATTACCAATTATTATTTCATCATCTTTAACTGAGCAACAAGAAGATCAATTACTTAGAATGTTGAAAAAGCATAAGAAAGCTTTTGGATGGACAGTTGCCGATATTCGAGGTATTAGCCCTGAGATTTGCGTTCATAAGATAATTCTGAAGGAAGATGCTAAACCTTGTATTCAACCGTAACGCCGCCCAATCCAAATTTGCAGTTAATTGTTAAGAAAGAGGTCATTAAGCTATTAGAAATAGGGATAATTTTTCCCATATCAGATAGTGAATGGGTAAGTCCAACTCAAGTGGTACCAAAGAAAGGAGGTTTCACAGTGAAAGAGAATGAAAAGAATGAATGGATTCCGACAAGAGAGATTACAGGTTATCGAATGTGCATTGATTTTAGAAAACTGAATGATCATACTAAGAAAGATCATCATCCACTTCCATTCATAGTTCAGATGTTGGAACATTTAAGTGGACATAAGTATTACTGTTTCTTAGATGGTTATTCAGGATATTTACAGATTTTCATTGCAGCAGGAGATAGAGAAAAAACTACTTTCACTTGTCCTTATGGAACTTTTGCTTATAAAAGAATGCCGTTTGGTTTATGTAATGCACCAGCTACGTTTCAAAGGTGTATGATGGCTATATTTGCTGATATGGTTGAGAAATTTTTAGAAATTTTTATGGATGACTTTAGTGTTTACGGAGATTCATTTGATGTTTGTTTGTTACACTTAGAACGAGTGTTACAACGCTGTGAAGATACCAATTTAGTACTAAACTGGGAAAAATGTCACTTAATGGTATCAAAAGGAATTGTTTTAGGACATAGAATCTCTGAAGAAGGTATTGAAGTTGATAAAGCTAAAGTCGAAGTAATTGAATAATTACCTCCACCAGTTAATTTAAGAACTCTAAGAGGATTTCTCGGACATGCAGGATTTTATAGAAGATTCATTGCCGATTTCTCGAAAATAGCAAAGCCTCTAAGTCATTTTCTTGAAAAGGAAGTACCTTTTAACTTTGATAGTAAATGTATGGAAGCCTTTCAGACCCTAAAAGCGAGGTTGACTACTGCACCAGTGCTAGTAGCACCAGATTGGAGTTTGCCGTTTGAGATTATGTGTGATGCCGGTGATTTAGTTTGTAGGAGCTCGTTTTAGGTCAAAGTTATAACAAAATTCTCAAAGCTATCTACTATGCATCTCACACATTAAACGCACTCAACTTAATTACGCAACTACGAAAAAAACTCGTTGGTGTGATTTTTGCCTTAGATAAGTTTTGATCGTATATTGTTGGTTCTAAGGTGATAATTTATACAGACCATTCAGCCCAGAAGTATTTACTGAGTAAGAAAGATGCTAAACCTCGTCTTCTTAGATGGATTCTCTTACTTCAAGAATTCGATATTGAAATTAAAGATAAAAAAGGAAGTGAGAATGTAGTAGCAGATCATCTAGGTAGAATGGAAAATGATGAAGAAATAGGGAATGAAATTAAAGATTCATTTCCTGATGAACAACTATTTAGAATAGATACTCCTTCAACAATGCAGTTAATAAAGAATAGAATTCCTTCTAAGGAAATGACACCCTGGTTTGGAGATATCATTAATTACTTAACCCGTGATTATATTCCGTCTCATTGGACTTGGCAACAGAAAAAGAAGTTCTTTTATGACTTAAAATTTTATTACCGGGAGGAACCGGACCTTTTCCGTAAATGTTCGGATGGGATAATCGAAAAATGTGTGCCCGATAATGAAATTTTAAGTGTTTTATCATTTTGTCATGATCGTGAGGCAGGAGGTCATCATGAAGGTTGGAAAACTGCTTTTAAAGTTTTACAATGTGGTTTTTATTGGCCTACACTATATATAGATGCTTATAAGTATGTTAAATCTTGTGAGTCTTGTCAAAAATGGGGAAATGTATCTAAAAAGCATGAAATGCCTATGCAACCTATTTTAGAATGTGAATTATTTGATGTTTGGGGTATAGATTTCATGGGACCTTTCCCTATATCTTTTGGAAAAAGATTTATTCTTGTAATGGTAGATTATGTTTCAAAATGGGTAGAAGCTGAAGCTCTTCCCACTAATGATACCAAAGTTGTCATACGATTCCTTAAAAAGAATATATTTACCGGATATGGCATTCCGAGGGCTATCATTAGTGATAGAGGTTCACATTTTTGCAATAGACCATTTACTAAGATAGTTGAAAAATATGGTGTAACACATAAACTAGGAACGCCCTATCATCCGCAGAACAGTGGTCAGGTAGAGGTGTCAAATAGAGAAATCAAAAGAATTGTAGAAAAGACAATGGACTCAAATCGTAAAAACTGGGCAGTTAAATTAGATAATGCATTATGGGCATATAGAACAGCTTTTAAGACACCAATTGGTTGTTCTCCCTTAAGCTAGTCTTTGGTAAGTCTTATCATCTCCCAGTTGAGTTAGAACACCGAGCCTTCTGGGCTATTAGATTTCTGAATTTCGATCCTTAGGCTGTCGGTGATCATAGATTGCTTCAGTTAACAGAACTAGAAGAATTTCGTCTCGATTCTTATGAAAACACTCGAATCTACAAAGAACGCACGAAATCTTTTCACGATAAGAGAATCTATAGTCGTGAGTTCCATGTAGGTGATCGAGTTCTCTTGTACAATTCACGTTTAAAGTTATTTCCAGGTAAGCTTAAATCAAGATGGACAGGTCCATTTAAAGTAACGAGGGTTTACTAATCTGGAGCTGTTGAACTAACTGATGGAAATACGACTTTTATAGCCAATGGCCACAGAGTGAAGTTATTTGTGGAAGGAGAAGGAATTACACTGAAGGGAGAAGTAATGCTACTAACTGATCCCCCGACAAAGTAAAAAGCAGAGAAATCAAGAAATTGAAAAGCAGAGAGACTCAAAACAGCCGAATACCAGGTGCTATCTATCTTTACTCTACTTCTCTGTGTTTTATATGTTTGAACTAGTTTCGTCTTTTACCGGATAGACGTAAAAGAACTGGATGTCTTTTTTAGATAGAATAGGAGTTTTTATTTTACTTTTGAAGTTAGGCCTTGATAAAGATGTCGCATTTTCTATAGAAGCTTTAGTTTTTGAGAAAAACAAGCAATTGTTGAGAGAGATCAGATTGAAAGAAGTATGTAATGGAAAATCGAGAAGTTCGATAAAGAGAAGGGCAAAGTTTTTAAGAAGATGCAGAATCTGTGGAAAAAGTGAGCATGATGGGAAATGCGGAGAAAACACAACCAAATCTCAGGATGAATGTTTGAATGTTGTTAAGAAGGGAACGATTAGGTGGTTATCCGAAAATCCCGATAGAGATCAAAGAGAAAATTCGAACGCCTCATTTCTTAAGGTTAGGTTGATAGAACGTTATATCTGAACTCTGGAAGATTTAGAAATAGAGGAATTAGGACCCCTATAAGTTTTATAATATTTATAAGATTTTATACAACTTTTGAAAATTTTATAAATAGGATCTTTATGAAATTACTTAAGAGTTTTATAAAAATTCTTGTAAAAGGTTTTATTTAAAATTAGCAGAAATATTATAAAGATTTTATTAAGTTTTATAAAGTATTTATAAAAAAAAAAAAAATTTGTCGGATCGATCCGACATAACCCCGGATCGATCCGGAGACTAAAAAACCAAAAAACGGGGTCTCCTCTTCTTCCTCTTTCATTTTTCTTCTTCAAACAGCCGCCCTTCATCCCCATTTCCCCCTCGAATTTTTTTTTCTTCTTCAAATCATCACATAAAATTACTATTAAACTACCCCAATCTTTATACTCTTCTCATTTTCCTCTCTTCTCTTCAAATTCTTGTTTAAATTGAAGAAATTTTCAAAGAAAAGCTTCAACTTTCACTCCGGTGATATTCAACTTTTTCGGCCAACTTTTCAACCTTTTAAGCATTATAAGGTAACATTGTAGTCATTTATTTTGTTAATTTCGTTTTTTATGCAATTTTTTATTTAATTTCAAATATTTTATTACTCATTTGTGTTGTTTTGTGTTGTTATTGTGTCACTATCGTAGAATGGCCGAATCATCAAAAGCCACTAAAAACGTAAGCCACATATCCCTACCCAAATCCCGGTCATAGAGACTAGGCCTTTAACAGAAGAAGAATTGGCTGTTAGTTTTGAAAGAACCGCGTCTAGAGCCGCTAGAAATGCCTTAAAGAATAAATTTGGACAGTGTTTAGTTGCAATAGAGAGGGGTTTAGATTTCAAGGATTTGGGAAGGGAGGTGAAAGAGATTTTCGAAAGGCGACAGTGGTTGGAGTTAGCCAGTTTAAGGACAGGTGAAGTTAACACAACCTTAGTAGCTGAATTTTATTCTCTGGTAGCAACTCATAATGCAACAGAGAATGGTGAGTTAACTTCGTCGGCCTAAGAACCAGACAACGGTGCCGTTTAATCCCCGCTTTATAAATGCTATATATGGTATCCCGGATATACCGGAAAATGAGGATTATTATACGGTATGGAATTTAGATGAGCTCACGGACTTTGACCATATAGTCTCGACAAATTTCGGACGAGTTAGATCCCACAGCTATATGGCTTGAAAATAGGTTTTCCTATGGAAAATGTATAAGGGATATGAGAGCTATTAAACGTTTTATCAGTTCGACTCTTTACCCTTCTCGTCATTTGACATCTTTTGGTAAGGAGGATCTGTGTATTGCTTGGGCTATGGTCCATGATATACCTGTGGATGTAGGCAAGGTAATGTATAAAAGGGCCAAGGAATTTGTCTCAACTGCTAAACCAGGAAGTCACATGCCTTTTCCCTTGTTTTATTTCTTCCTTGTGTCGCCAGATAGGTGTTCCTGAGCTTCCAAATGATAATCTGATTATGGTTGATGAAACACTTATAGGTCCTAGTTTACCACTTAGGCCGGCAGGAAGAATAGATTTTATGAACCCTAACCGCCAACGATCTCAGCCTATTCCACATGTTTCTCAATCCACTACTGTTCCTCCATCATCCAGTCAAATTCAAACTCAACTTCCAAATACCATCACATACGACATGTTTCAATCCTTGGCCTATGATGTTCATCGTGCCAATGCCAATATGGCTGTTTTTGCGGAAAGGAATAGGTTGTGGTCTGAAGATTTACGTCAAGGCATGCGAGGTATATATCAGATGAATATACTGCAGAACCCTACCTATGCCGAGATGGATATTCCGCATTGCCAATCCGAGCCGTATACCTTGCCCGACTTTATTCCACCAATGCCACCTCGCTCAAACTTCCAACAAATGCCACATTCTTTTGGATATCAAACTAGTGGTATAGAGGATTTTTCGACAGGTACTACGGCAGCTGCGACATCTGGTTGGGGAGGATTTGAAGCATTTAGCCATACCACGACGGGATGGGGAAGCACTTTTTCCGATGTCACGACAGGGATGAGCTCGATGGGATTAGATGGCTCGATTAGGATGTCGACACATTTTCAAGAACCATTTTATGGTTCGACTTATGATCCAGCTAATTCTCAAGCCATGCCAAGTTCAAGCCATGTCGAGAGGAGTGATGAGGAGGATTGATTTCAACCATTTTATGATTGTTGACATTTAAAATTTTTATTTTTCGTACAACTAGTCCTCGATTTTATTTTCGTACAATTTTATGTATTTTGATTTTATTTTCGTAGGAATTTAGTTTACTTTCGTTTGAATTTATGTTATTACGCACCGTGTAGTAAAATTTATCGTTATCGATATTTTGATAACATAATAAAAAAGGAACAAAAATTATTGAGCAAAAATATCCAACTAGAGAAATTTTCTGGGCAATTTTCAACTCTGTCCGTGAATAGTACTCACCGAATCGATCCGACCTAACCCCGGATCGATCCGGCGTGTGGATACCGACCTGACATAAATGCTAGTTGAGAGGCCGGATCGATCCGGCCCTTTCCGGGATCGATCCGGGAAGTACAAAAAAAACGCCAAAAAGATAGATTTTTTCTCCTTTTGCATGATAGTTACACTTCTATAAAAGGAAAAAGCAGTTGCTTTACAAAATTGCTCATTCCTTTCATCTGTCTAAATTTTCCTATCTGTATACGCCTGACGGCGTGGTTCCCGAAAGCCATGCCTCGTGTTTTCACAATGACGTTCCGAGACATCTAAATTTCGTCCATTCTCCTATTCTGATGGAAAAAGGCTTAAATACGGAAAAAATCGATCAGTGGGGACGAAATCTAATCCGTGGTTGTGGATGGAAAAAGCTGATTAGGACCCCAGAGGTAGAATTAACATTTCAATTGTTAGAGATTTTTATGCATCTCTTACTGATATAACGACAGCAGCCTCGTCTCATCTTATTACTGTTAGGGGTATCGTTATATCCTTTTCTCCAGTCATCATAAATCAAATATTTCAAATCCCACCATGTACCTTTGATCAAAACCCACACTTCGAGTTTCTATGGGAACTCGGAAATGCTTATAATGTTGTCAATCGTACTGCAGAAGCCTTTCAATATGTGTTTCCACTATTTGATCATAACTATGATTCTTCAACTCTGGCTTTACCCCCTCATTTGAGGGCATGGAAACGCTTCATTAATTCCCGGATCTATCCAACTAGAGATTTTTTTGGGGTTACTGATGATGAAATGCTGCTGTTGTATGCACTGACTGTGGGGGCATATATTGACTGGGGATTTTGATGTTCAAAACGGCAATTAATTTTGCAGTGGAGAGGCGTAATAGGGGAAGACCACTACCGTTTTCCTGGGTTATCTCTCAACTATGTGTTCATCTAAATCAAGTTCCTGAGTTTAGTATAGACGAGATTTTTCCATCTCGTGGTTCTCAGTTGGGATTACTTCCGGTAGATACTCCCGGATGTTCATCGACAGTTTGATGTGTTGTTTGAGTTGATAAGATGTCAGTTGGAAGTTTGTTAAGTTGGTAGTCAATTAAGTTAGTCGTTTAATCTCTTGTTTAATTAGTTTTCTTTAAGTTTGTAATAGTTTTCATAATGTTTAATATATATGTGGTTTTCTATGTTGAAAAAATAATAATGAAAATAGTATAAAATTTTAATTTTTTCTTTCGAACCTACTTTTTATTACTCACTGAACATCGGGACGATGTCATTTCGTAAGTGGGGAGTAGAGGTAAGTTAGTAAATAAAAATTAAAATTTTCTCATATAAATTTATACTTAATTGCTTAATACTTAGTTTAATTTTCTTGAATAAAAATAACTAGATAATATATAATTAATATGAATAAAAATAATATAAATTGGTAAGAATACATTTTGATCAAGTAAAGTAAATTAGATATATTATAATTATATTATATGTCAATTTTAGATTTTTATAAGATTTTAAGTGTATGTAACTTTACATAAATATTATCAAGTAATTTTCTTATGAAATTTAGTAGATATACTTATATCTATAATAAAATGTTAGAATAATTTTCTTTTCAAAACGAAATATGAATATGGAATCGGATTAGGAATGATTAGATTTTTGGCACCACAAAAATATAAACTATAGCCAAATAGCTTACCTAAATAAATTTCTAATTTTTGTCCCTACCTCAGCCTTGATTAGAGTGATCAAGACCTCACTCGAAATAGCCATTTTGATTAAATTAATTATAACCGACCCTTAGCTTATTTTGGTCTACATTTCCTAAAAATCCCCGAGTTTGTACGTACTTATGAAAGGAGATGATGACACGAGAGTTAAGTATCGTTACAAAAGAATGGTGTATCTTTGAGATTGGAAAAATTAGATAAGTATCGATATATTCGATCTTACCTCATGACGCTTGCAAGATAGTCGATTTTGGTAATGAGTTCGGATATGTTAATATTCTATAAAAGAATTAAGAACGAAGCACCATATTTACACGAAATTAATCAAATACCGTATCTTCCTTATCTTTGATCGACAACTTAAATATAAAAAGAACATATCGGTTGTAGCTACCAATGATTTGAGTGCAGTAGGGTGTTATCTCGAAATGTCCTATATCACTATGAGGTTTAAAAGCTCCCGATTGCCTGATGATAGTAGTCCAGCTAGGGTATTATCTCGAAATGTCCTATCGCTGGGAATGAAGGCACAAAATGAAAAAGAAAAAGTCGAATCAAAAGATCTCAAGAATAATTACAAGTTTAAGGAAACCGGACTTGTAATTTTTGATCGAAAGAGTAGTACTCCGATCAATCTTGATGAAGCAATGCTTGTAATTTTGATTTTCTACACACACGCACGCTTTTAGTTCTTAAAAAAAAAGAGAAAATCTGGAAAAAAATGTTATTAATCGAGATATTTTTGATCAAAATTATGAAGGTGTAAGTACGCACGACTTGCTTCTTTCTCTTTTGATTTCCTTTTCTATCCTTTCGATTAACCAACACCCTGAGCCTGAAAACGTTATAAGCCATTTTGTCAAACTACTTGACTTAGTCCTTGATTCCAAATATTTCATATAAGTTGAGATAGGAGAATAATTCTAGAATTTTAATTATATTTATTAAGTAGATTATGCAGAATTTCATTTAAATGATATTTGATAACTAATTTATCTAAGTTATATACACTTTTTATCTTCTTAATTTCTAAGAAAGATATAATTAATATATTTATAATATTGAAATGATATTTTACTAACTTGAAATTTAATCTACCAAGTATATCATTTTTATTGTAATTTTTATATATTACCGCTTATTTTGCTCGAGGACGATCAAAGAGCTAAGTGGGGAGTAGTTGATGTATAACATTTATATGATAAAAATTACGATGTTTTATATATTTTATTAACTCTTTTTATATAAAATATAAGAAATTATAACGATAATCTTATGAAATATTAATAGTAATGAATAAATCTAAATACTATAAAAATCTAGTAAAAGTAATAAAAAGATACAAATTTTGTACCGGTTTAATAACCGGAGTGTCGTGTCAGATTTACGTGGGTATTTTTGGTATTTTATTTGCAGATTTTAGGTAAACCAAGACCCCGAGTGACGACACTTTTTGAAGTAAAATCATATCTTTTGAAGAGAGTAAGGAAGTGCCTCGATATTTAAAGTTCAAGTGGATCAACGGTTCGTGATACCATTATCGAATTATATTTTCGACGAACAAATGGCCCATAAAAAAGGCATTTTCTGAAGAAGAGCCCTTCATAGAAGTTATATATTTTTTCAAGAGCTTTCCAACGCTTCTTGAATTATGATATTCGGAGATCCAGAGCTCAAGATATGATTTTATCAAGTTTCAGATCAAGATGTGAAAATAAACTACCCGGATCAATCCGGATTAACCTCGGATCGAACCGAGGAAACATAATGATTACCAAGATGTGATCCTGCAGAGAATAATCCAAGGGATAATATTTTTTATTCCCGGATCGATCCGGCATCACCTCGGATCGATCCGGCTTGGAAAATTCTGCCTATAAGTAGAGCAGGTTTGCAGACATAAGAAGGGTACCAATATATATCCTCTAATCTCTTAAATAGTAGTAGTATGTATGTATATAGGCCTTATGCCATAAATAAATAGTATTATCGTTGTAATGCTCGAGAAATTATCGGAAGCTCAATGTTGCTTGAAGTCGTTGTAATGTCCGGAAGAATACACTTCGATTCAAATTTGTAATCGGGTAAATTTTCTAAAGTATTTATGGTTGTTATGTTTAATTTTATCTTTTTAGTTGTTATAATGTTTTTTTTAGTTAAGTCTAAATAACTAGCCAAAGTTATGTAATCGTTTTATTTCGATCTTTTCGGTAAAGGAATGCTGTCTAAGTAAAATTTGACTAAAATTGAGTTAATTGAATCTTTTTCTATTCTGTAACGTATTAATAATATTCGGATTGACGTAATTAACCAAGATGAATCGCAACATATAACCTAACGATGAACTGACCAGAGAAGTTAGGATATGAGATAAAAGATAGAAAAACCGGAAGGTAAAATTGGCCGTGCGTAAAGCGTGACAACGGAATCCTATTTCCTACCCGGGGGCAGATTTGTCTTTGGAAAGATGGATCTTATTAAAATTGTGCTCAAGATCATAATAATGATAAAATCAACGGTTTAATTGAAACTAACACCGGAAAGTTAAATCGATCCGCCTGACAACCGGAGCCTTTTGAATAACATCGGCCGTCTGACAAACGGAATAACCTCTTTTATCCGGGGTAGATTTGTACTCGGTACTGTTCGTACTAACCGAGATTAGCATGGGGCGCTTGTGGAGATTGAACTGATGACAATGACATATGACAATTTCATACGCTCGTGTGAGGAGGAATTGTTAACCTCGAGTGCACCGTTTCATTTACTCAATTGGACCTAATATAAAAAGAAAAGATCGAGCACATTCCGTTTACCGAAAAAGATCGTATAAATCAATTATATAAACTTTGGCTAGTTCTATTTGTCTATTATTATAAACTATATATTGGTATCTATATATATATATATATATATATATATATATATATATATATATATATATATATATATATATATATTGCAATCTATGTATATCTATATATATTTATATATCTATATATATTATATTAGAATAACTTTTAAATTACGCATTTATTTTATGTTAAGTAGAATAGTAGTAATCTGTGTTATAAAATTGCGGTTTAGATCGAGTTAATAACGACTCTTTGGTGTTTAACCACACTTAGAAGAATTACCATGTTTCCCTGAGGATTCGACACTCTGACTCACCACACTAGCACTATGATTTGACCCGGTACACTGCCGGTTAGGATCTATATAGCCCAGAAAAGGTTCGTCAGCTTTCTGCTAATTTTAAATAAAACCTTTTACAAGAATTTTTATAAAACTTTTAAGTAATTTCATAAAGATCCTATTTATAAAATTTTCAAAAGTTGTATAAAATCTTATAAATATTATAAAACTTATAGGGGTCCTAATTCCTCTATTTCTAAATCTTCCAAAGTTCTGATATAACGTTCTATCAACTTAACCTTAAGAAATGAGGCGTTCGAATTTTCTCTTTGATCCCCATCGGGATTTTCGGATAACCACCTAATCGTTCCCTTCTTAACAACATTCAAACATTCATCCTGAGATTTGGTTGTGTTTTCTCCGCATTTCCCATCATGCTCACTTTTTCCACAGATTCTGCATCTTCTTAAAAACTTTGCCCTTCTCTTTATCGAACTTCTCGATTTTCCATTACATACTTCTTTCAATCTGATCTCTCTCAACAATTGCTTGTTTTTCTCAAAATCTAAAGCTTCTATAGCAAATGCGACATCTTTATCAAGGCCTAACTTCAAAAGTAAAATAAAAACTCCTATTCTATCTAAAAAAGACATCCAGTTCTTTTACATCTATCCGGTAAAAGACGAAACTAGTTCAAACATATAAAACACAGAGAAGTAGAGTAAAGATAGATAGCACCTGGTATTTGGCTGTTTTGAGTCTCTCTGCTTTTCAATTTCTTGATTTCTCTGCTTTTTACTTTGTCGGGGGATCAGTTAGTAGCATTACTTCTCCCTTCGGTGTGATTCCTTCTCCTTCCACAAATAACTTCACTCGTGGCCATTGGCTATAAAAGTCGTATTTCCATCGCTTAGTTCAACGACTCCGCATTTGTAAACCCTCGTTACTTTAAATGGACTCGTCCATCTTGATTTAAGCTTACCCGGAAATAAATTTAAACGTGAATTGTACAAGAGCACTCGATCACCTACATGGAACTCACGACTATAGATTCTCTTATCGTGAAAAGATTTCGTGCGTTCCTTGTAGATTCGAGCGTTTTCATAAGAATCGAGACGAAAATTCTTCTAGTTCTGTTAACTGAAGCAATCTATGATCACCGACAGCCTTAGGATCGAAATTCAGAAATCTAATAGCCCAGAAGGCTCGGTGTTCTAACTCAACTGGGAGATGACAAGACTTACCAAAGACTAGCTTATAGGGAGAACAACCAATTGGTGTCTTAAAAGCTGTTCTATATGCCCATAATGCATCATCTAATTTAACTGCCCAGTTTTTACGATTTGAGTCCACTGTCTTTTCTACAATTCTTTTGATTTCTCTATTTGACAACTCTACCTGACCACTGGTCTGCGGATGATAGGGCGTTCCTAGTTTATGTGTTACACCATATTTTTCAACTATCTTAGTAAATGGTCTATTGCAAAAATGTGAATCTCTATCACTAATGATAGCCCTCGGAATGCCATATCTGGTAAATATATTCTTTTTAAGGAATCGTATGACAACTTTGGTATCATTAGTGGGAAGAGCTTCAGCTTCTACCCATTTTGAAACATAATCTACCATTACAAGAATAAATCTTTTTCCAAAAGATATAGGGCTTCTCAAAACAAAAAAAAAAAAAAAGATATAGGGAAAGGTCCCATGAAATCTATACCCCAAACATCAAATAATTCACATTCTAAAATAGGTTGCATAGGCATTTCATGTTTTTTAGATACATTTCCCCATTTTTGACAAGACTCACAAGATTTAACATACTTATAAGCATCTCTATATAGTGTATGCCAATAAAAACCACATTGTAAAACTTTAAAAGCATTTTTCCAACCTCCATGATGACCTCCTGCCTCACGATCATGACAAAATGATAAAACACTTAAAATTTCATTATCAGGCACACATTTTCTGATTATCCCATCCGAACATTTACGGAAAATGTCTGGTTCCTCCCAGTAATAAAATTTTAAGTCATAAAAGAACTTCTTTTTCTGTTGCCAAGTCCAATGAGACGGAATATAATCACGGGTTAAGTAATTAATGATATCTCCAAACCAGGGTGACATTTCCTTAGAAGGAATTCTATTCTTTATTAACTGCATTGATGAAGGAGTATCTATTCTAAATAGTTGTTCATCAGGAAATGAATCTTTAATTTCATTCCCTATTTCTTCATCATTTTCCATTCTACATAGATGATCTGCTACTACATTCTCACTTCCTTTTTTATCTTTAATTTCAATATCGATTTCTTGAAGTAAGAGAATCCATCTAAGAAGACGAGGTTTAGCATCTTTCTTACTCAGTAAATACTTCAGGGCTGAATGGTCTGTATAAATTATCACCTTAGAACCAACATTATACGATCGAAACTTATCTAAGGCAAAAATCACAGCCAACAGTTCTTTTTCTGTAGTTGCGCAATTAAGTTGAGCTGCGTTTAATGTGTGAGATGCATAGTAGATAGCTTTGAGAATTTTGTTATACCTTTGACCTAAAATAGCTCCTACAGCTGAATCACTGGCATCACACATAATCTCAAACGGCACTCTCCAATCTGGTGCTACTAGCACTGGTGCAGTAGTCAACCTCACTTTTAGGGTCTGAAAGGCTTCCATACATTTACTATCAAAGTTAAAAGGTACTTCCTTTTCAAGCAAATGACTTAGAGGCTTTGCTATTTTCGAGAAACCGGCAATGAATCTTCTATAAAATCCTGCATGTCCGAGAAATCCTCTTAGAGTTCTTAAATTAACTGGTGGAGGTAATTTTTCAATTACTTCGACTTTAGCTTTATCAACTTCAATACCTTCTTCGAGATTCTATGTCCTAAAACAATTCCTTCGATACCATTAAGTGACATTTTTCCCGCTTAGTACTAAATTGGTATCTTCACGACGTTGTAACACTCGTTCTAAGTGTAACAAACAAACATCAAATGAATCTCCGTAAACAATAAAGTCATCCATAAAAATTTCTAAAAATTTCTCAACCATATCAACAAATATAGCCATCATACACCTTTGAAACGTAGCTGGTGCATTAAATAAACCAAACGGCATTCTTTTATAAGCAAAAGTTCCATAAGGACAAGTGAAAGTAGTTTTTTCTCTATCTCCTGCTGCAATGAAAATCTGTAAATATCCTGAATAACCATCTAAGAAACAAGAATACTTATGTCCACTTAAACGTTCCAACATCCGAACTATGAATGGAAGTGGATGATGATCTTTCTTAGTATGATCATTCGATTTTCTAAAATCAATGCACATTCGATAACCCGTAATCTCTCTTGTCGGAATCCATTCATTCTTTTCATTCTCTTTCACCGTGAAACCTCCTTTCTTTGGTACCACTTGAGTTGGACTTACCCATTCACTATCTGATATGGGAAAAATTATCCCCATTTCTAATAGCTTAATGACCTCTTTCTTAACAATTAACCGCAAATTTGGATTGAGGCGGCGTTGCGGTTGAATACAAGGTTTAGCATCTTCCTTCGAATTATCTTATGAACGCAAATCTCGGGCTAATACCTCGAATATCGGCAATCGTCCATCCAAAAGCTTTCTTATGCTTTTCCAACATTCTAAGTAATTGATCTTCTTGTTGCTCGATTAAAGATGATGAAATAATAACCGGTAATAGATTATTAGTTTCAAGAAAAGCATATTTCGATTTAAAGGTAACGGTTTCAATTCCGCATTCTTAGGTGGATCTTCCAAATGATGGTTTAAGAACTGGTCCTTCTAATTCTAATTCCAAATACTTATGCCATGATGGTTTAAAAGTAAAACTTCCTTTATCTAGAGAAAGGATTATCTCTTTCATTTCGGTGTCTTTCTCATCTTCCTTATAGATAGACAGAGTTATGCATTCTTCTAATCTGTCTTCAAAAGTTGGTAACTGAACATCATAGATAGAATGAATATCTTCTATAAAAGAACATGATTCTGGTGATCTGTATGGATGGTTCATAGCTTTGAAAATATTGAAAGTAACTTCATCTTCATTGACTCTCGAATTAACTCTCCTTTCGGACATCTATTAAAGTTCTTCCCGTAGCTAGAAATGGTCGACCTAAGATAAGTGGCGCTTTGAATATCCTTCTTCCATTTCCATAACTACAAAGTCTACCGGAAAATAGAACTTGTCTACTTTAACCAATACGTCCTTAATAATTCCTTTAGGGTATTTAATCGATCTATCTGCCATCTGCAGAGTCATTTCAGTTTTAGCAAGCTTTCCTATGCCTAGCTTCTTATAATCCTCATAGGACATGAGATTTATACTAGCTCCAAGATCACATAAGACCTTCTTAAACGTAAATCCTCCAATTTCACATGGAATGGTAAAACTTCCAGGATCTTTCGCCTTAGGTGGTAACTTATGCTTGCAAAACCGAGAACATTCTTCATTTAGGCATATATTATCATATTCCTCTAATTTTTTCTTGTTCGACGAATATCTTTCAAAAACTTTCCATAAGCGAGGCATACTAATTAGAGCTTCGATAACGGGGATATTAACATGAATATGACGAAAAGTATCAAGGAAACGAGCATACTTCTTATCGCTTTTAATCTTTTTAATTTGATCTTTAGGTGGGTAAGGTAAAGATTCTAATTCTATAACCTTTGATCCCAAAGTCATTTTCTCTTTTCCTTTATCCTTAAACTTTTGAGTATTGCTTGATCGCCAAGTATCATGATCTTGAGTTTTTTCTTTTAAAACATTCCCTGAATCACTCTCTACTTCAGATTCCTTCAGTTCTTCTTGTTTTTCATCCTTGTTTTCATTATCTTCTATTCTAACATGTTCCTTGAATAAACTCCTTAAATCTTTATCCATGGAATCTTTCAAAATCCTAGGGATTTTTACCCATTTTTCACCTTCATTCTCAGGTTCCAAACTTCCATTTCTTTTCAAGAAATTCTCTATAATTTCTTCTTCCTCAGTAGTGAATTCAAGTTCCTCTTTAGTTTCATTATTTTTTCCATCTAAATCATCTTCTACTTCATTATTTCCGAAGTTTTCTACTCCATTACTACCACAGAGTTTTCTACTTCTCGTAACTACAACATTTACCTCTCTCGGATTCCTTTCAGTATTGCTTGGTAATCCTCCTGGAGGTCTACTGTTATTACGTTCACCTTCCCTACTCAAATGATCTTCCATATTCCTCAATGAGGCTTCTATCGTTCTCATTCTGGTATCATGTCCACTCATAGATGTTTTTATTGTACTCATATCTTTAGTGACTGTACCAATAGAAGTCATCATTGTTTCCATATTCTTGGCTTGAGTAGATACTACACCCATCATATTTTCCATTAGTTTTTCCCATTTTTCAACCCCTTCTGCAGGTTGAGTTGAACTTTGAGTTACTGGTATACTTTGAGTGGTATGTTGAGGATAGGATCTAGGTAATGATTGTAAATTCTGATTAGATGTGTTTTCTTGATAAACTTGATTATTATTCATATTCCTATAAGGAACTAGATATGGCGGTTGTCCTTGCTTACTAGGGTTTTCAGACCATCGAAAAGTTGGGTGGTCTCTTCTAATAGCATTAAACGAGTTTGAGTATGCATTGTTCAAATTCCTATGCTGCTGAAGAAAACTCACCTCTTCTCTTGAATATCCTGTTGGTTCTTCGATCCCTATTGACATATTATCCTGATTTGAGTATTCAGTTGGTGTACTATTTTCTGAACTTTGGTTTTTGTTTGATTGTAGGCCATCAAATTTCCTACTCAAATTTTCTAACTGTGCTAGAACTTCCGTATTAGATGTACATTCTTCTGCAAAAGCTACTTTTCTGGTGCTAGACCGGTTTCCCACATTCTGTTATTTTTGGAAATCTTTTCTATAGCATCGTAAACTATTTGTGCTTCACTCATCATTAAAGAACCACCACATGCATGATCTACATCTGCACGTGAATCTTTTCTTAATTTACGACAGAAAAGTTGAATTTGCATATCTAAGGAATAACCATGATCGGGACAAGCTCTTAACAATTTTTTAGATCTTTCCCAGGCATTCCCAAGCGTTTCTTCGGATCCTTGTCTAAAGTTAGCAACCTCGACTTTTAATTCCAAATTTCGTCCGAGTGAAATATTGTTTCGAAATTCGGTTGAATATCCTCCCAACTTGTAAGTGAATGATGTGGAAGAGACATAAACCAATCTCGGGCTCGTCCTTTTAAATAAAAAGGAAACATAGTCATCCTCGTTAGTTCCTTATGAGCACCTTGACTTTTGGCCGTATTGCACGAGTTCTTCAAAAGATAGAGATGATGATGTGGATCTTCATCATCCTCTCCTAGGAATTGGGCTCTTGCGTCAATTAAACCAAAAAGATGAGATTTAATTTCGAAATTATTTGCTCCTTCATTGGGTAAAAGTATGGGATTATTAGTCTGGTTTCTTCT
This sequence comes from Gentiana straminea, assembly GCA_036785695.1. Taxonomy (NCBI): domain Eukaryota; kingdom Viridiplantae; phylum Streptophyta; class Magnoliopsida; order Gentianales; family Gentianaceae; genus Gentiana; species Gentiana straminea. Next base: position 1,146,755 of record JAVUPR010000224.1, on the reverse strand, counting down.
TACGGTTTGATCACAGATAGGTCTCGGGTTTGGTGGGTTATTACGATTATTCTGGTTCCGATCATGATTATTTCTATTATTATGATTTTGATTATTATTAGGGTTAACAGGGTGTTGTCCATGCCCTAGAGCATGTTCTAGTCCTTGTTCAGGTGTTCATCACTGATTTCGTCCATTCTCGTATTTTTGTTTGAAGATGATTCGTCAGGATTTCCCTGACTAGTATGACCACGTTTACTCTCTACTCCTAACTGACTTTCGTAAGTGTTTATGTCAGGCTTATAAGGAGTAAGCGGGGCCTTACCACTTCTGGTCATCAACTAACGAAAAATAGAAAATACTCGACTTTTGTAAAAGAAGAAAATTGGTAACTAAAAGAAAGTAGATACCAACGAAAAATAAAATAGAAATGAGATAAGAAAAAGTGTTGACTTATTCTCGAGAATTTTGAGCTAATACAAGTAGTAACCATAGACACAAAGAAAGAAATTAGCGACGTGTCCCCGGCAACGGCGCCTGAAAGCTGACGGACCTCTTTCTAGGCTATATAGATCCTAACCGGCAGTGTACCGGGTCAAATCATAGTGCTAGTCTGGTGAGTCAGAGTGTCGAATCCTCAGGGAAACATGGTAATTCTTCTAAGTGTGGTTAAACACCAAAGAGCTGTTATTAACTCGATCTAAACCGCAATTTTATCACACAGATTACTATTATTCTACGAACATACAATAAATGCGTAATTTAAAAGCTATTCTAATATAATATATATAGATATATAAATATATATAAATGTACATAAATTGCAATATATATATATATATATATATATATATATATATATATATATATATATATATATATATATATACCAATATGTAGTTTATAATAATAGACAAATAGAACTAGCCAAAGTTTATATAATTGATTTATACGATCTTTTTCAGTAAACGGAATGTGCTCGATCTTTTCCCTTTATATTAGGTCCAATTGAGTAAATAAAACGGTGCACTCCTGAGGTTAACAATTCCTCCTCACACGAGCGTATGAAATTGTCATATGTCATTGTCATCAGTTCAATCTCCACAACTGCCCCATGCTAATCTCAGTTAGTCTGAACAGGTACCGAGTAAAAATCTACCCCGGATAAAAGAGGTTATTCCGTTTGTCAGACGGCCGATGTTATTCAAAAGGCTCCGGTTGTCAGGCGGATCGATTTAACTTTCCGGTGTTAGATTCAATTAAACCGTTGATTTTAACATTATTACGATCTCGAGCACAATTTTAATAAGATTCATCTTTCCCAAGACAAATCTGCCCCCGGGTAGGAAATAGGATTCCGTTGTCACGCTTTAGCACGGCCAATTTTACCCTCCGGTTTTTCTATCTTTTATCTCATATCCAAACTTCTCTGGTCAGTTCATCGTTAGGTTATATGGTTCGATTCATCTTGGTTAATTACATCAATCCGAATATTATCAATACGTTACAGAATAGAAAAAGATTCAATTAACTCAATTTTAGTCAAATTTTACTTAGACAGCATTCCTTTACCGAAAAGATCGAAATAAAACGATTACATAACTTTGGCTAGTTATTTAGACTTAACTAAAAAAAACATTATAACAACTAAAAAGATAAAATTAAACATAACAACCATAAATACTTTAGAAAATTTACCCGATTACAAATGCTGAATCAGAAGTGTATTCTTCCGGACATTACAACGACTTCAGCAACATTGAGCTTCCGATAATTTCTCGAGCATTACAACGATACTACTATTTATTTATGGCATAAGGCCTATATACATACATACTACTACTATTTAAGAGATTAGAGGATATATATTGGTACCCTTCTTATGTCTGCAAACCTGCTCTACTTATAGGCATAATTTTCCAAGCCGGATCGATCCGAGGTGATGCCGGATCGATCCGGGAATAAAAAATATTATCCCTTGGATTATTCTCTGTAGGATCACATCTTGGTAATCATTATGTTTCCTCGGTTCGATCCGAGGTTAATCCGGATTGATCCGGGTAGTTTATTTTCACATCTTGATCTGAAACTTGATAAAATCATATCTTGAGCTCTGGATCTCTGAATATCATAATTCAAGTAGCGTTGGAAAGCTCTTGAAAAAATCTATAACTTCTATGAAGGGCTCTTCTTCAGAAAATGCCTTTTTTATGGGCCATTTGTTTGTCGAAAATATAATTCGATAATGGTATCACGAACTGTTGATCCACTTGAACTTTAAATATCGAGGCACTTACTTACTCTCTTCAAAAGATATGATTTTACTTCAAAAAGTGTCGTCACTCGGGGTCTTGGTTTACCTAAAATCTGCAAATAAAATACCAAAAATACCCGCGTAAATCTGACACGACACTCCGGTTATTAAACCGGTACAAAATTTGTATCTTTTTATTACTTTTACTAGATTTTTATAGTATTTAGATTTATTCATTACTATTAATATTTCATAAGATTATCGTTATAATTTCTTATATTTTATATAAAAAGAGTTAATAAAATATATAAAACATCGTAATTTTTATCATATAAATGTTATACATCAGTTGCTCCTGGGATTAACTGTATCTCAAACTCTATATCCCTGTCAGGCATATTTCCTGGCAACTCATCTGGAAAAACTTCAGAAATTCCTTAACTATTGGAGTTTCTTCTAACTTAGGAGTATGCTTCTTTGTGTCAATAAAATAAAGAACATACCCTTCACAACCCTTCTGCAAAGCCCTCATGGCTCTAACCGCTGTCGGATGCCTCTTCTTACTTGGCTTATACACATTACCCTGAAAAGTATAATCTGACTTACCTGGAACTTTGAAGATCAACTTCTTACCTCTACAATCCATATGAACAAAATTCTTGGATAGCCAATCCATCCCCAGAATTACATCAAAATCTGTGAAGTCCAAAACTGTCAAGTCTGACTTACACCAATAGGTTCCGACTCTAACGTCGACCTAAGGTAAAACTTGTGCAACCTTAGTAACTCTCCCCAAAGGTGTAGTGATACATAGAGTTTTCTCCAACTCCTGAAGTGGTAGATTTAACTTCCTAGCTATCTTAGAAGACACAAAAGTACCTAAAGCTCCAGTATCAAACAAGGCTGACACTGCTAAGTTATCTATGATTATGGTACCTAGCAAGTGGATCAATTTAATTACAATAAATAACATCATACGCGTCCATATAATATTAAATATTCATAATAAACACAAACACTTAAAATGTACCTGTAACCACAAGATCATCAGGCTCTTCTAGTTCCACATCAATAGCAAACACGCGGGTAGGTCTGCTAGAAGATCCACGGCTTGCATTCTGATTGCCTCTGTTAACCGCTGGGTTCCCCTGAGGAAAATTCTTAGGACAGGTCCTAGAGAAGTGCACTGCTTCTCCACACTTATAGAAACTATTACCTCCTGCTCTGCACTCTCCTGCGTGCGTCTTGTTGCATTCAGGACAGACCGCAGGTGAACCATTTTTCTGATTAGCCATTGCTGATGCTGCGGTCAGAATGGGTGGAAGACAGGGGCCAGAATCATCTTTTTCCGACTTTAAAGACTTCATTGCATCGTGTGGTCTAATTGACCTGGGATTTGTTGGGCACTTTTGGACCTGGTGCAGGTTGAGAGAGGGAGAGGACCCTATCTATGAAAGACTTGACAGGGCGTTGGCCTCCCCACATTGGTCGGCAATGTTTAATGAGGCTGCTGTCACTCACATTGATATGGCATGTTCCGATCACTGTCTTTTGGATCTCTCTTGCAGCGCGGTCAGTGCTAATGGAAAGACGAAGTTCCTTTTTCATGATAGATGGATTGCCAGGCTGGGTTTCATGGATGTGGTGAGAGATGGTTGGTCTCCAACAATCCCAGGTTCACCTTTTTATCGAATTTTATGTAAAATTAAACAGGTGCGAATGTGTTTAAATAACTGGAGGAAGACTAATGCACCTAATAATGCAAGGAAAATCTGTCAGATAAAAGATCAAATACAATTTGGAATTGAGGATAACATGCCGGTTCTTCAACTTAAATGTCTTAAATATGAACTTATGAAAGCTTACGCTGTAGAAGAAAAAATTTGGAAATCTGCTTCCAGAATTAAGTGGCTGAAAGAGGGCGATAAAAATACTAAATTCTTCCATATGGTTGCTAATGGAAAAAGGGAATCAATGGCATTTTTAACCCCTCCTTGAAGCACTGGAGCTGCATCCTTGCTAGCATTGCATCAGAATTCCGTAACTATTATGCTGATCTTTTTTCATCCACATGAATTAATACTGCTATCTTGCAGGAATTGGAGGACCTGGAGGCTTGCATAACACCTGAAATGAACACTTTTTTGCTAAAAGCTATCTCGGAGCAGGAAGTCAAGAGTGCAATTTTCCAGATGCATTCATCCACTGCCCCCGGACCGGATGGTATGTCTCCAGCCTTTTTTAAGAGTTGTTTTGAAATTATAAAATCTGATCTAGTTAGAGCACTTAATAATTTTATTCGTGAGGGTAGGTTCCCTAAAGAACTAAACCATACTTGCATTGCCCTCGTGCAAAAATTGCGCAACCTTCTGAAGCTGCTCACTGTCGTCCAATTAGCCTTTGCAACGTTATTTACAAAATTGTTTTGAAGGTTCTAGCAAACAGATTAAAGAGGGTCCTGCCCCACTACATAGGTGAAAGTCAAAATGCTTTTGTCCCTAATAGACAGCTTGTAATAGTTACATTATTGCTCACGAGTCCATCCACTACATGCTAAATAAAAGAAAAGGAAATGATGCATATATGGTTGTGAAGCTTGACATCTCTAAAGCTTTCGACAGAATTGAATGGCCATATTTATTTTTTATCTTGAGAAAGTTGGGTTTTAGCGACAAATGGGTGTCCTTGATAAAAGAATGTGTTACCACTGTCTCCTTCTCTTTCATAATAAACAATGATAGATGGGGATTTCTTAAACCAAGCAGGGTAATTCGCCAGGGGGATCCTTTATCCCCGTATCTATTTATTTTGTGTGCTTAGGGCCTTAGCCATTTGTTGGGGAAAGCGAATAAAGACGCATCTATGATTGGAGTGAGAATTGCTAAAAACAGTCCGTGTATTAATAACCTCTTTTTTGCGGATGACTCGTTGTTGCTCACAAAAGCGACTGTGTCATGTGCAGCAAAAATGCAAAGTATCCTTAATATGTATGAGCAAATATCGGGTCAAACTATTAATTTGCAAAAGTCAGTTGTCTTCTTTAGCAAAAATGTGTCTATACACTGCAAATCTGAGATTCTTTCTATTCTTAATGGTCTAGCTGAGGTCCACCACTCAAAATATCTGGGGCTTCCTATAGTTATTGGTCGGTCCAAAAAGCAGATTTTCTCTTATAACTCGGACAAGTGTAAAAGTAAGTTCAATGGGTGGAAATATAAATTCTTAAGTCTGGGGGGCAAATCTGTCTTGTTGTCGTCCACCCTATTTGCTATCCCTAATCTCACAATGTCTGTGGTCAAGCTCCCAAAAGGTCTCGTGGATAAACTTCATGCTTTAATGGCCAATTTCTGGTGGGGTAATTCGGGTAAGGACTTTGTTGGGTATCATTGGGCAAAATGGGACCATCTTTGTAAACCTAAAGGCAGGGGCGGACTTGGCTTTTGAAACTTGCAGGCTGCAAATATTGTGGCGCTAGCTAAAACCATTTGGAGGGTTCACTCTAATCCTGACCTTCTGGTATCTAGGGTGTTGTGTGGAAGATATTTTCCTAACTCCTCTGTCTTTGATTGTAAGGTCCCTTCTAGTGCTTCTTTCATCTGGAAAAGCCTTATGCATGCTCAGTCTTTCCTTAAGGCCAGTACGTGCTTTTCTGTTGGGGATGGAAAATTGATAAGAATTTGGAAAGATCCTTGGATTATTGATAACCCATCCTTCAAGCCCATCACGCCTATACCCACCCACAATCAAGACGCCTTAGTCAGTGACTTGTTGACCAATCAAGCTTGGGATCCTGTTAAGCTTTCGGAGTTTTTTTGGCAGGTGGATATTAGACAGATTGAAAGTATCCCCGTTAGTGTAACCAGTGTGCCAGATAAACGGCTATGTGTTTTCTCAAAGAATGGAGAGTTTGTTTCGAAAGCTGCTTATGACTACTTCTTGCACAACTTCAAAACCCGCGGTGGTGCTTCGACTAGCTTGTCATTAAACAAAAAATTCTGGAAGCTCATTTGGGTGCTTTCGCTCCCAAATAAACTAAAATATTTTTTGTGGAAATGTCTGAAAAGTATCCTCCCGGTTTCGGTAGTACTGCATAGGCGTTTTGGCAAGGATATCTCCCTCTGTTCGGCCTGTGGTGAGGAAGTAGAAACTATTGACCATTTATTTATTCACTGTCCGTTTGCAAAAATTGTTTGGAAAGTTGTCGGCGTGCATTAGGATGTTTTCCAATTAGATAGGACAACGCTTATTTCCTGGTAGGATGAAATAGCTGTGGCGCCTGATTTTAATATGCTTAAGAATAGGATTGTCCTCTCTTGCTTTGTTTTTTGGGCACTCTGGAAGGCGAGATGTAAAAGGATTTTTGAAAACGTGTTTTGGTCTTTCTTGGATACTGCTACTTTTGCTTGTGAGATGAATAACGATTATTTGCAGGCATCGTCTATGGAGAGGATCTCTTTTAATAATAATTTTCATCCCTCTCATGATTTGCAACACGATATCCCTCAAACTGAGGCGGCGAGGGTGTTTGTTGATGCAGCCTGGAAATCAAAATCTCGTCTTGCAGGCTTTGGAGCAGCGTTTTTTTGATCCCTGTGGCACGCTTTTGGAAGCTTGGGCATCGCCGAGGAGTAAAAGCAGTTCTGCTCTTGCTGCAGAAGCAAGGGCAATGAGATGGTGTCTACGACGGTGCTTAGCTTTAGGTGTAAAAAATCTAGTCTGTTCATCAGATTTTTTAATTCTTGTAAGTTTCTGTAATTGTCCTAGTACACCTCCCCTTGACTGTAGAGCAACTGTGGAGGATATTAAAGTGCTTATGCATAGCTTTGATTTTTGTACTATTTTGCATGTTGAAAGGGAAAGCAACAAGCTGGCGCATGAGCTTGATGCCTTCTCTTTCAAGTCAGATTTTGGAGTTTTTTGGAAAGGTTGTACGCCGATTTGGCTATGTACAGGTTAAATTAATGAAAGATTTCATTTCCTGGGAAAAAGAAGAATCTTGTTGCTTATCCATTTTGATTTATTTGCCGACGGATCCAATTTTTTTTTTTACTAGTACTATGAAATTTAAATTGCCAAAAATAAATTACATAAATTGCAAAATAAATTACATATTTCCTATACTCGTATAATACTAGTTATATGAGCTTACAATAGATCTAACGGTAAACGAGTATCAACCCCAATCCATCTCGTCGGCCACAACATTCAATCGCATATAATAAAAATAAAAGATGCAATCTAATATGCAATTCCACTCCTAAATTAATTAATTATGCTCTCGGTATCGTAGAAATTGAACCTAGCTTTGATACCACATGCTAGAAGTAATAGCACCAATCGAGACACTCGATCTTCGCATAGCGAAAGCTTATGTGATTTACGATATGAGACATAACTAATTAATCCTACGAGAAGTTTGAATATTTACCTTATCGGAGAGAAAGAGTAAATCGACCAAGGGAGAAGCCGTAATCTTCCGGATTGTATCTCCAAGCGACGACTGGTGGACGTCGATCCTCGCCGTAGAACCTTCTCGAATATGCACAAGAAAAACCCTAGGTTTTTCTTCTGTTAATGACTAAGGCAAGAAACTAATTTTTCTTCCTTCTAATTTGCAAAGTGATGCATTAATATAGTGTGTATTGTGTTGGGAGGAACTCTCTTTACATAGGAAAATAACTAGTCAAGAGAGTTATCATTTTCACACCACAAAAACCTATTCCCATAAGGAAAAGATATTTTTGCTACAAAATAAGAGATAATTCCCAAAAAAATCACTCTCTTAATTTCCTTTAATTATCCAACAAATAGATAATTAATTAATTACACATGTGAACTCTATCGATTATAGATATAACTTATTCTCAAAACGTCAAGTCGAGTCGATAAGTGTCAATTGATATAATCATTACATATAAACTAACCCTCCATAGACTATCCGTACTGAAGTAGGATTATTTCCGTAAACCTTCTTCAATACATCTTATCCTTATTTACCATTAACCCACTAGTGATCAATTAGTTCATAACCAATACGAACTCCCAGGATCGATCAGTTTCTAGGATCAACAAATAAGGGGATTTTCTTTCTACTTCCCGTAGGAAGGAATGGATTCCATATTTGTGAGATACACACTTCTCACACATTCCAGAATAGTGTCAACGTGAAAGTGATTCGGACCGTGCCTCTTAGAGATCCTTAACAAACACATCAAACCCTATCCTGAAACAAGTATGAGTCTGTAATCACTTTAGGATTAAGGTTAATCCATATATGATCATCTTGTGATTTAATAAGATTTCTCAATCACGGAATTATATGAGAAACACAGATTAAATCGGTCCAATCTTATATTACTCTCATCATATATAAATGCCCCACTTAGACAACCAATGTCGACGGTCCGGATAAGACGGTCACACCATAAAGTGTTCTGGGCACATTAATGGTGGTTTAATCAATGACTTCATACTTTGATTAACTTCACCACGGACTAACATTTCAAGTGTATCACCATAAACTTAATCCTCATGTGTGACACACACTAAGTTATTTGGCTACATATGATACAACATGGGGTTTTCAGTAGTGTATTACTTACAAGCACGAAGCAAGTAATAAGATGAGAATAAATTTGTCATTTATTAATTCTAAAAACAATTACATAAATTGTCTTTCGGGTGCTACTTCCAACAAACCCTTCTTTGTATAGTGCCATTTTCCTCTCTTTACCTTTATCAGTTCGGGATAAAACCTTCCCAACTCATAAAACTTGTTGGTATACTGAGATACCATCAGCTGTGTACCCTGCTTAAGCTTTAAGAACTGACTAGCCTTGTCTGCCTGCACTGTTTCTGGGAAATACTTATTGTAAAACATAACTTTAAAGCCTTCCCAATCTGTTACCTTTCCATTAATGCTCTGCATAGCGTCAATCCAAGCTTCAGCTGCACCCAAAAGGAAACTAACCGGCAACTGGGCCATCTCAGATTCAGGAACATGTATATTCCTGCAAGCCTTTTCGAAACTTCTTAATTAACCATTCTTCGTCCTTTGAATGTTCCATATTCCCAAGAAGTCTTGAACTCTGTTCCTTCTCAATCTTGTATACCAATCCACTGGTGGTGCTTCCTCAACCGTTGGTCTAACTGGTGGGGTTTTTGGGTACAATGGAGGGTATCCATAGGGTATTTCTTGCTGGTAAGGCTGTTGGTATGGCGATGGTTGATAAAAACCGTAGGGTGGATAACCAAGGCCTTGCTGATGGTCAAAACGTGGTGAAGGGGGTATAGTAGGTCGAGGAGAGTGACCTACGGCGAGGGTAAAAAGTCTAATATTGCTGATGATGAAACACCGGTGGCGAGGGGTGGCTCACGGGTGGAGGATAGACACTTATCGGTGGGGATAAATGTTAGTCACTAGGGGTGGTAAGCTGATTGGTGGAATATCTCCCACTATAGTGACACGGATAGGCGCTTCTCCAGGCTCTCCATAAATATAGTTGTACATTGGTTACGGTCGTGGAGTCGGATTTTGATGTGGTCGTGGTGATAGGCTCTGCTGAGATCGTGGTGTGGGGGTGCACGTATGAGGGGGTGGAGAAAAGCTCGGGTGAGGTGAAGGATTCTGCCTCACAAAGCCGCCTCCTACAACTGGTGTTGCACTTTCACGCCGCACTCCTGAAGCTTCTGCACCTGCTCCGGTTCTAGTGGACACCATCCTGATAATCAAAGAAAAACCAGAATGTTACTAAAAGATCTAAAGAAACCTTATCTCAAGAAAAATCAAATCCTAAGCAGCAAGGAAACATTGGCTCTGATACCAACTATGACGCCCTATTCCCGGACACCGAGTCCTTATCCAGGAAAGAACACCCATCATGTATAATATCAAATAAAATCTAATATTATACATAAGCCTTACGTCATATATCATAAACACAATGCGGAAGCAAAACGACTCGGGGAAAAAATTCCAAAGATCAACTAGAACAAGATTCAATGCTGCACTAAAACAAAATGGAAATTGAAACGTCTTACATCAATTCCAAAACAAAAAAAACTAAACGATATAGTCTTACCAATTAAGGCCTCCAAAAACGAGCCAAACAAAAGAACCATTCAATTGAAAAACAACATTGTTTAAAATTCCAAAGTTTGAAATAAAATAAAGTCTTCGAAAGCAACTTCATATAAAAGCATCAAATGTCCTCATCATTTTCATCATCTCCATAGACATGTTCATCTTCTCAATATAAAACATGTAACGGGTAAGCACATACGTACTTAGTAACGAGTAGAAGCTATTGAATAATACATTTTATAATGAAAAGAAAGTAAACGTCCTCTTATTATTAATCCGTTATTAAATGAACTTACACCAAGCTATCACATTATATTCAAAGTATAACATGAGGTCCTTAGGGTTACTAATATAGCTTATCTTTGTTACTGCATGTTTGCGAGGGCACTACACTTAGTGAGATATGCACTAAGACAAAAGACGCAACCATATATATAGAGATAAATCTCTAGCGGTCCCGAGACAATCATTCCACTTTGTCTTGCCAACCCTAAAGAGCTGACCGGTGAATGTTTATCTCGTTCGTGAGTTTGTCTGGCGGAATGATCACTACTTTATCTGGCGGGTCTAGAATCCGGCAGTGATCATCACCACTTTATCTGGCTAAACATCATATTGCCGATATTGTACTGAGACTATCCATGCTCTCATGATGTTTAACATTATATCTAGTCAAATATGTTTATTAAGTGATTATCTAGCAACCTAAGTTCATTCAGGAAAAGGCTCCCTACTCCCTCTTCTTAGACCCTTAGACTCAAGCTAGCAATTAAACAGACAATGATGAACCCTAGTTCATCAAAGTACAAGGCCAATCCTAAGTTTCCGACGGTCCCAATTTTCATCCATAAGAAGTCCATTTGGTGTAGAACTAAACGCATCAGAAACCCATTCATGGCTTTGTAATGTTCATGAATGTTTATTATTATTATTATCTGGAACAAAACAAAATAAAGGCAAGTCAACTGGTTTTTTGTTTATCTTGCTACATTCGGACCAAATGATTGAGGTAAATAAATGTACATAACTAATTTAGTTTAATTTTTTTTTTACAACCAGTCGGCTATCACCTGGAGATTTCACCCAGTACCCCAAAGCACAACATATATAGTTTCAAACTATATAATCCCCAAAAGAAACAGAAACAAATGAAATAAAATAAAAACAAATAACCTATAATTTATAGTTATTGATAACTAATTAACCCATTAACGATTTGTTGGCCGACGCAAGTTACCTGAACATGGTGGTTCTGCTCCAGCCCCGACGCATGTATATTTAATGTTATAATACACAGCAATTAACATAAAAGCATCATTAAAAATTGATCAATTCGGATAGAACACCCCGTTACTTCACATTAATCATTATAAAAACATCAATCATTCAATATGAAAAACCCCGTTACATTAATTGCGAGCAACAAACGATCCAAAACACCAAAAGAACCTAGCTTTCGATTCAATCTCCAAATTGATCAAACCAAATTGATCAAACTACGATTCTTGAACATCAAAGCAACCTAAACTCAGAACATCTAACTTATACTAAGAATTTGCAGCCATAACTTCTCAGAACCAAAAACGAATGAAATCTTACCTTCTCCAACCGGTTAATTGTTGGTATCAAAACGATCCTCTCCTTCCGTAGAATATTTTCCCCTTGATACGTCTGTTGAAAAGAGCAACGGATTAGCCTCGAAATTCGAAAGTCTCTTCTCTCTTTTTTTCCCTCAAACTTGCGCCCCTCTGCTCAGGTTTAATCGTGAAAATTGTTTCTGAATAATAGGAATTTAATTCCCTATTAATCCTATTAAAACTTATTTTAATTAATTCCTTAATTAATAAATCCTTTAATTTCCTTTCTTTTCTTTAATTCCATTAATTAAAATAAATATAATATTCTGATTTTCGTTAAAATACTAAGATGCCCTTTTTTCGAAAATCAGAATATTACAATCACTCCCACTCTCCTCATGGTGATTTATATAGTGTACCAATAATGATCAGAACTTAATAGAAATTGAGTAAACTAAAGAAACTGTAGGTTGAGTTAATACCTTAAATGATATCCCAACCTTGAACGGAAGTACTAATGGGATTTCCGTTTCCACTACCAGCATTAATCCACACTCAATGCAGTGTATGATAGATTGTCTATATATATATATATATATATATATATATATATATATATATATATATATATATATATATATATATATATATATATATATGCATAGACTACTAAGTATAATATCTTAGAATGATACTAATAATATATATGTATATTATTATTACAAAAAGATAAAAAAAAAAAACAGTTATTACCATTATTAATGTTATTACTATATATGACGATTATATCCTTCCCGTTTACGTCATAAAATTCGGTGCGTTGCAAAAGCAGTCCTCTTGTGCTTTCTTCAACTCCTCAGAGTGCTTCACGGAAAGGGTAGAGAGCTCGGCCTCGGTCACAGTCAACTCATTGCTAAGACTCTCAATGGTTTTTTGTCCCTCCTCCCACTTGGCGGCAGCCTCATCCCTCCGAGCCTCAGTTGCCTTCAGCAGCTCGCTAACTTCCTGAGCCTTTTTGGCTTGAGCCTCATTTTCAACACGGAGCCAGTTGTTCTCCGTCTGAAGAACACCTAGTTGCTTCTCTGCCCACTCCTCCGCATCGCTCAGTTTTTTCCTCATATCGGCGAACTCATCAAGGGCCTTCTTCCTCTCAGCACCGAGTGCCCATTCTTTCTGAATAAGCTGAGTGCTGACCTGAAAAAAGAAAACATACGTTAGTTCACAAAGTAGCAAAAGGGCGAAACAATCAAGAAATGAATGTGAAAGAAAATGATTTACCGTGCTCACCACGACGCCGAATAGTCCTATAGCGCCGCAAAGAAGTATCGCGTATTATATGGCCCCGCCGAAGCCGTCGAGGCTCACCAGATCATCCTGCACTATCCGAGATACAATATCCCTCGGCCCACGATCCACTGCTCCGCACCAGGCAACCTAAAATTTAGATTTTTCATAGGAAGCACATCAGAAATTGACGTGGCCAATTCCCCCTCTCTTTTCAGATCGAACGGCTGCGCCATGGATGCCAGATCCATCCACAAGGCCGGTCTTTCCATAGCCCCAACTGGAACTTTCTTCTTCGGGGATCACAGCAAGCGTCGACTCATAGGCTTTGCCTTTGCCCTTATCAACTTTTTTGTTAGGGCTCCCACCATTCAAGTCTACCGTATTCGCCAACAACAACGTTTGAACCTAGCCATCAACACCAGCTCACCTTTTCTTTCTAGGTGCCGTCTCCCCCGCTCCGATAGTCGTCTCATCAGTGAGCCTAGTAGGAGATTTCGACCTCCTTGCTGGCTTCTTCCTCTTTGATTTGTTAGCAGCAACGGCGGCGTCAACATCACCCACCTTTTCTTTCTGGGTAACAGAGGCCGCACTGCCTGCTCCTAACGATGCATCGGGGTAGTAACGGTTCTTGGAAAAGTTTCATCGGAGTGAACCTTGTTGCGTCTATTAGATGGAAGGTAAGAGACTTTTGACATATAAATAGTTTTCCGAGTCACCCCCGGGCTTGCCGCACATGAAGCTTGTTTAAGAGGAAGGGAATCGCATTTCCTTATCTTCCCGATCTTTTCTTGGGTGCGCATCATTCGAAGCTCCTTTTTGGACCCTTGGCATTCCTCTCTTAAATGGCATCAAGCATTGTACCTTAGTTCCAAAACTTCAACAATTAGTGTCACATCATACAATTTGTAGCTTCCCACTCGAGTCTATCGAAATTAAGAGGCTCGGCCTCGTTTGCACGTCTTGTGGGTTGGAAAAAACTCATCTATTCCTAGATGCCCTCGCCATTCGAAAAAAAAATTGCATACAAGCGTGGAACCAAAATATATATAAAAAAATAAAACAAAAAAGGTATGCGTGTGATAAAAATCACGTGTTTGGAAGGAAAAAAGGAACCCTACTTATTTGGCTCGCTTCGTCCTAGTTTAAAAAAAAACTCTCGCTTTTCAAAAACAAATATTGTAACTTGCAAGATTCGAAATCAAGTCTCATGTTTAGTATATTTGTTTGGAGTTTGACTAACCATTAAGGTAATACATTCCTTGTTCATCTATAAATACATAAGTCTTTTTATATATATAATATTGTTCAAAAAAAAAAAAAAAAAAAAAGAGGCCGCACGCACGTGGAACGGTTCCCATCGCTGAAATTCAGAGATTGATTTAGTTTTCGAGTCACCCCCGGGCTTGCGGGCCATTTCTCACATTTCCCTCCTTCTTATGCTTTTGAAGCCTGGCATTCATCTCTTCAACGGCATCAACCATTGTACCTGCACAAAACTTCAACAGTTAGTGTCACATCATACAATAAAAGATAAGTACAAGAAGGAATACACGAAAGTTAAAAAGTAAAGTAAAAGTATGGCAACAAATTTACTGGGAGCCCGCATGGATGGTACTCTGCCATAAGTTTTGCATTTCGACGGAACGGACTTGTGATTATGGCACTCGCCATACTAATCCTCATCGGTCATAACCCTCTCAAACTTGACGAAAGGCTGCGCATTGATAGGCCCAGGTATGCCCGCCATGCAACAATATGTTTATTATTTTGTGGTTTTATTAATTATGTTGATTAATTTTCAAAAATAACATATTCTCCGTTTAAGCTTTCATAAGCAATATTGTTTTTTAAATGCACCTTATTTCATAATAATTATTATTATTCTTTATTTGAATATATCATCTTTTGTCACTAACTAGCCATGAAACTATTTAGTTTAAATCATATGACATCATTTTTGTGTTTAATTTATATTGCAGGTTTTAATTTGTTGATTAAATTAATTAATAAATCATTTATATGATTAATTGGTTATTTAATTAATGGGATAATAACAGTTTTAGGACCTCATGTTTAACGTTTTGACAAAATTGACCCTTATCTTTTGAAATAACAATTTTAGGACCTTATGTTTTTTTTTTTTTTTTTCAGTTTTAGGACAAATGCAAAAATTTTAGGACCTTATGTTTGTGTTTTTCTTCAACAATTTTAGGACCTTATCTTTGAATTTGTCCTAAAACTGAAAAAAAAAATACAAACATAAGGTCCTAAAATTGATATTTCAAAAGATAAGGGTCAATTTTGCCAAAAACGTTAAACATGAAGTCCTAAAACTGTTATTATCCCTTTAATTAATTATTGTACTAATACAATCTACTGGATCAATTAACTAAAAAGCCTGACTTTTATTTCTGAGTCTTGCCCGTTCTTATGTTAATTCAGCCTGGCCCAATTTTTTCTAACTTAAAGACCCGATCCCATTTCCTAGTCGAAATTTTTTCTGAAATCCTTTTTCCTCATCTTCTAGCCCTTTCTCCTCTTTCCTCTCCATTGAATGCTGAAACTTCGATATCCTAGAAAAACAACTAGTATTTTTCATCTCCTTCCTAATATGTTGATAATTGTTCATTGAATGCTTCGATTTGTTGAATTTTTAAAAGGCAATTTTTATCCACACTCTATTCATCCCCCTCCCCCTTTAGAGTGTTGTCTGCGCATTATCGATCCAACACAATAGGGCTCACTGATGTCAAGTAGGACCCTCCAGCTAAACATCCTCGCTTATTTCGGACCGTCCCATCCGTGAAGCTTATGGATTTTGTCAACAAGTTCCTTCTTGTCGGCCTCAAGTTTTTTAGGCACCGCAATCGAGTTTGATCGCCCTATGTGTGGCTCAAATTTGGGTAACGGCCAACCTACTGTGGACTCAGCCTTTATGCCCCACAAATCCCAATCCCTAACCTTCTCTGAAAGCCAGTAAAATAATCGACACTTCTTGACCCTTGCCGCAATCAAGTTATCGGGTGCGGTTTTGCTGAAACTGTAGAATCGCATGAAGACCGCCACATATGATTCATGCTTTAAGACCCGATATTACACAATGAAGGCCATCACTACTCTTACCGCTCCGGGGGTAAAATCACAACGCAGAGCGGCCAGTCTCCCCATCACCTCGACAAAAAAGGATCAAATGGTGGGCGAAGCCACACGACGAAGTGATCACAATCAAGGATCAGAGCGTCCTCGTCCAAGCGTTGTCCGGTCTGATCTACGTCGATCTCATTGGCTAAGACTGAAAAGGCATAGTTTTTTGATATATTATACTCTGCAAAGATACCGGAAACACTAAGGCTAGTCCGAATCTTCAACCACTGGGCCCAACCTCCTTATCTAAGGCTACCTGTATTTCATCCTCTAGGATGGCCTCTGGGTTATTTGGCTTGGGAGTTTTATTCTTTTTCTTCACCTCGTCGACAATGTCTTCTTCAGCTTCTTGTCGGTTAGATTCTCCGAGACCAGACGGCTCCATTTTCTTAGTTTTTCTCCTGGTCACGCTTTTCGCCTTGCCTATAGAGGCTCGATGGGTACATCCTTCACGGCAGTGCGTCGCTGCCATTTAGGTCAGCTTTCGCAATTGGGCGAGCAGAACGTCGTCGCCCAGCATCTTATACCCGCCCTCACTACCAGAGCTACCTAACTTCATCTATGTCGCCAGAGGCATATGTCAGTTTTATGACTTGATCTCTAAACTAATAAACTGGTGAACTAATCTATGAAACTGAGCTGAGAATGATGGTCATTTTAGTAAGAGTATTTAGTTATGTGAAAGTCAGTTGTGATGAAGTGCAAACTTAGTTTCTTCGACGTAAGCTTTCAGTTTTGTCACCTGAGTTATTGCTGAGTACATCTGAGTTCCGTAGCTGAGTAGTTGGTTACTAGTCTGGGAAAGTCAGTTTTTTGGAGCGGAGTTTCATCTGGTGGATAACAGATGGAGCTGGAGTCCATATCTGGGGTATTTATGACAATTCCGACAAAGATCTTATGGCGGTTAGGGTTAGGGATTTATGTCTATAAATACCAAATGTTGTAATCAATGCAGTGTGTTTTTTCTTGTTTCACAAGTGTGTGAAAATCTTTGTAACTTTGTGCATAGTAAAATATCTCTTTTTCTGTCCGTGGAGTAGTCGGCACAAAGCCGGAAACCACGTTAAATCCCCGTGTTCTTGTTGTTTCTATGTTTTATCAATTTCCGCCATACTTTATGTTTGCATTGCTATTGTTTCATATTTTCTAAACTGTAAGTTTCTCGTTTGTGTTTTAAAAAACTGATATCAGAGTGTTGGTTCGTGGATCCAGATGAATTTGCAGGTTGAACGGATTTGATCTTTACCAAGACCAGTGACCGGTGCTAGGATTTTGTGATCAAAGGTCTGTTCTTTAGCAAGAAGGATGTCAGTGATGAATGTAAAGATTGATAAATTTACAGGGAGAAATAGTTTCATTTTGTAGCAAATCAAGATGTGGGCCTTGTTAAAAGAACAAGGACTATGGACTCCTTTATTTGATAAAAGGGATGCCAGTTCAGCAGATTATGCAAGTCTGGAGGAGAAAGCACATTCAACCATCATGTTGTGCTTGTCTGATGATGTTATCACAGAGGTTGCTGAGGAAGACACTGCTACCAAGTTATGGTTAAAGCTTGAAAGCATGTATATGACTAAGTCATTGACCAACAAGTTTTGTTGAAGTGGAGGTTATTCAGCCTGAGGATGCATGAGAGGACACAGTTGAGAGATCATCTTGATCATCCGAACACAATATTACTTGATCTCAGGATTATTGATGTTAATATTGAGGATGAAGATGCTGCTCTATTTTGATGGTTTCACTACTAGCTTTATATGAGAACTTTTTTGCAATCCTTCATAGTTGGGAAGGATACAGTTGCTTTGGAGGACGTGAGGTCAGCTTTGCATGCCAGGGAGCTGAGACATAAGGCAGCTGGGGCAGACAATGAAGGATGCAGGTTCTTAGATCTAAACGAGTTAGATCTACGCGCAGCGGATGGATCACGACTTATATATCACAATACATAGTTAAAGGACTTAAACTACTACAAGGGGATAGTTTATGTTACCAATATCGGGAAGAGAAGCCTTGATCTTCCGATGTGTTCTCCAAACGGCGGTTGGTGGACACCCTTCTTGATACACGAACCTCCTTGATATGCAACACCAAGAAAAACTTAGAGTTTTTCTTCCTCTAAAAACCCTAGACAAGAAAACTAATTTTCCTCTCCCTTTTTATCATAGTGGTCGAAATTTGCCTTGCAATTTCCCTTGGAATAACTCTCCTTTTATAGGAGAGTAAATCCTTGGCCTCCAAGTATTAATTAATTAAATAAATAATTAATTAAACAAAATAAAAGAATATTTTCCTTAATGACTAATTGTGACATGTATTGACCAATAGGAAATCAAATAACAAGTCATCCAACCAATCATATAACAAGAATATCTTTTATTTTCCATAACACAAGAAAATTAATTCTTGTGCTAATTAAGACCATAATGGCGCCACACTTAGGGTTAATAAGCCCACACAAAATGTCTTTTATGTGTATTATATTATTTAGCCCAACTAAATAATATCCATGCATATCAATTAATTAGCCCAGCCAATTAATTATCACTGAGGCCCAAATAACAAGATTATTAGTCCGAATTACAGAAGCCACATCGGGGACCATGGACCTATAACCAGTAGCTCCAATAATTAATTATTCATCGAACGTAAAAAGTACATTAATTATTAATTCCGGGATTACGCCACCATAAACCCGAAACTGAACTCTACCGATTATAGATGTATACTTATACTCAACCCATAGAGTGAATAAGCGTCCATTGATATAATCACTACATACGGATTAACCCTCCATAGACTATCCATTCTGAGTGGGAAGTCTCCGTGAACCCGACTCAGAATATCTTATCCTTATTTACCATTAACCCCCTGATGATCAATTAGTTCACATATCTGACTAGTGATCAATTAGTCTAATATGAACTCCCGGGATCGATCACTTTCTTAGGGCTAACAAATAAGGGGACTGTCTCTCTACTTCCCGCGGAAGGAATGGATTCCATGTCCGTGAAAATCGAACTACTCACTCATCAGGAGATAGTGCCAATGAGAAGTGGCTTGGAACACATATCTAAGTGAACCGTAACTAACACATCAAACACTACCCCGAGACAAGCAGCACCCTGTGATCACCTCAGGATTAAGGTTGATCCATATATGATCATCTAGTTATTTAATAAGATTCCTTGATTACGGAATTATATCGAGAAATTCAGATTAAATCGGTCCAGTCCTATATGAATGCCATCATATATAAATGCCCCACGTAGGTACCCTCTACCGACAGTCCGGATAAGACTATCACACCCTAAGGTGTTCTGGCCGCATTATTGGTGTTTTAATCAAGAGACCCTAAACTCGATTAAGTTCACCACGGACTAACGCTTTAAGCATATCTCCACTAACTCAATCCTCACGTGTATTCCATACACCGAGTTAAGTGGTTACATACAGATATACTTAGGGTTTGCAGCAGTGTATTACTTTACAAGCACAAAGCAAGTAACTAAGGTGAGATAAATTCTGTCATCCAATATAAAAAACAATTACACAAATTGTCTTTCGGGCACTACACCTAACAGACAATTAGGCTATTAGACTAGTGGTCAGTAGTGGAAACAACATGGGCAGTCTAGGAAGAAAAACTCCAAGAAGACAAGGTCCAAAGGCCCTACATCCACAGATGTATGCAATTATTGTAAGAAGCAAGGCAATGGAAGTCCAATTGTCCAAAAAGGAAGAAACAACAGGAGAACAGTTCTGGCACAGCTGTTGTAGCAACTGAGCATGACTCAAATGAGGATATGGTTCTAGTTGCAGGAGAGTCGGCACATCATACTGATGTGTGGATTCTGGACTCTGGGGCATCCTTTCATATTTGCCCTCACAAAGAGTGGTTCTCAAGTTATCAACAGATAGATGGTGGTCATATGTCTATGGAAAACAACAAGGTCTGCAAGGTAATTTGGATTGGCTCAGTTTAGTTGAGGACAGATGATGGAAGATTCTATAAACTGAGTAAAGTTAGACATGTTCCACAGATGGCCAAGAACTTGGTATCTCTCACTTCTTTAGACAACAATGGATTCAGTTTAAAGGATGTAGGTGGAGTGCTGAGTGTTTATAAAAACTCAATTTTTGTTCTCAAAGGAGTCAAGAAAGGGACCTTGTATATACTACAATGGTCGGTCATTCTTCCGTTCGCTTGTGGCATCTGCTAAGATTAATCAGTCACAGCATACAAAACTATGGCATATGAGACAGAGTCATATTGGTGAAAAGGGGATGCAGGTTCTTTCTCAGAAAGATCTTCTTAGGTAGTGTAAGGTCATGCATCTGGACTTTTGTGAGCATTGCGTGTTTGGGAAGCATAGGGAAAGTTCTTGTTGGTCCCTTGAAAAGGCTTTGGTTTAGTTTAGAGGGGGGTGAATAAACTTAACACTTAAAACTTTGGAGTTAACAAATTCTGCAACTTCAAGACTGGCGATATTTCGAGTCTACGAGACCTCGGTAGCCAATGGCGATAAACAATAGTTTACTGACAGTTTAGTTTGCTGAATTTGTGCAGCGGAATTATATCAAAATTAAGCCTTAGTACTTGTTGTTAAATATGATACTAAGTATTAGATACTCAGTAGTGCAAGTGTGTGATTTCAGTTGCTAGATTCAGTAGGTTGATGAATGAAATAAACTAAGTGCAGAAAGTAAATGCTGAAAGTAAGGAGCCAGATTTTATAGTGGTTCCAGGTGGCGTAATCCTGTCAGTCCACTCTTCTCCTGTGATGTTGGAGGAAATTCACTAGAGATCTTTGATATAGCTTTTACAAAGATTCCTAAGATTGCTTGTCCTTCACCAATAACTATGGCTTCACAAGCGAAAACTCGGGAACGGTAGGATTTCTCGCTCCTTAGTCTTCCACTTTGGTCCTTGAAGGGTAGGATTGCCTCTTCACCACTCTCCACCACAAACAACGAGTCTTTCACACCCAACGATGCTTCAATGTCTTCGACGGGTTCTTTATGAAATAAAGATTGAATCAAGTAAATGATTCAGTTGCAGCAGCTTGATTAGGATGATGTAATCAGCAGCTTGCAGTCTTCAAGTGTGTAGTCTTGATGCAGCTTGAATACATATTGCACTTGAAGAAATTTACTAGATCAGCAGGTTTATGCTCAGCAAGTTCAGCAGGGTGTTTTTCAGCTCAGTATTAACACTTAAAGTTTATCCAAAAATTCATCTTCTTTCTCTGAGTTGAAAGTCTTCTATTTATAGGCAAGAATGCATGTGACTTGCATTTGAATTTCAAATGTAACCATTCCTTGTTTTTGTCCCATCTGATTTGCATTCTGTCACTATTCATAGGACTGACACTGTCAGAATTCCTTTTTGACAAGCGAGTACCATCCACCCTTTGACTTGTGTCTATTGGATAAAGTCCTGGATCATCCCAACGTTCTTTTAATCCTAACCACTGATTTGTTTGATCAAATCAGAGGTAGTTGGCTGTCCTTATCCATGTAATCTTTCAAGATAATCTTGAATTAATCGAGGTATATATCAGCAGGTTCATCAGTCTGCTGAAGTACCAATCAGTCTGCTGAAAATCACATTTCTGTATAAAATATAATGCAGCTGATTTCTTTTATCTAACTTTTAATTGTGAAGTTAGATTACACCATTTTAATTATAACTAAGTTCCAAACATCATCCAACTTATGGAACTTAGACCTTCTACACAAGGTATATGTAATCAGTTTAGGTCATCACAGACTTGCCTAAATTCTGATTCCATATCCTTGACTTTAATTACTAAGTTTGATCCCTTAGCCTTCTGTAACTGAGTTTGAACCCTCGGCCTTCAGTCTTCAGTCTTCAGCAGGTTCCTGACTAGTCTACTGACCTATCTACCCTACCGACCTAGACCCGATCTGTGATACAAGTCGGTGACCATTACGATGCTTGTTTGATCAAACCTATTTATGAATCAAACTCTAATAAACCTATACATTTGATCTAGACATCTTTTTGCCTTTGCACTATAACAGCTAGTATGGCACTCATCATCAAAACATAGAAATAAGTCCAACAATTTCCCCCTTTTTGGTGATGATGCCACTACCCTCACCTAATCAGCAAAGTAAAAAGATAAAACACAAAAACAGAATAAGTATTCATTTTTCATTAAAATCATTTGTTCAAGGCTATTACAAACTAGATACAGCAAAGATAAAGTAATGTAAGTATGCTGATCTATTGTGTCTTTTCTCTTTCTTGTCTAGCCTTCTCAGCTTGTTCTTGATAAGCTCTGATTTGTTCTATCATATCCCTCATCCATTCACTTTCAATCAGTGTAAAATCAATGTAGGGATTGACTTGCTTCCACCAGTTCCAGGCTTCAGGCAGGATAAGGTTTATCTGATTCACTCTGAAACCAAACTTCATATACAGTTCTTTAAACTCTTCAAGTGAATCCTTTGCTTTTGTGATAGGCAAATTCCTATCACCTCTGCCACCTCTTCCACTTCTACCACCTCTGTTGCTTGCCCTTAAGGCTCTAACCCTTGCTTCCCAAAATCTCAATCCCAAGAAAGAGTTAAGACCTTCATGAAACCCCGTGTCATGATAAGGTCTCCTCCTGTTGTAATACTCTTTCTTGTACTGTTTAAGAAGATCCCTACTCTTTCAGTAAGTTGAACTCTGCCAGGTGCAGGTTGCCTGAAAGCATTGGTTTCATCAGTCCATCTCTTCTGTGCAAAGAGTCTTGCAGCCTCCTTTGCTGCAGCTGATTGGCCCTCTTCCCCCTTAGTGACATCATCAACAAAACGGGATATGAGGCCATGAATACTCTCCTGTGAGATAACCACTCTATTCAATTGACCTTCCATAGCTCCAGTTCTTGTATCAAGTGAAGTTATCCTTGATTGCAAGGTCTCCTCCAGTCGATTGATCCGTTCAGTAAGTTTGGGATCAGGCATAGCAGGTTGTTGTGCAGCTTCAGGTTCAGTAGGTTCAGGTGTTGCAGCAAGGTTGTCAAGTTTCTGATGGATAGAAATAAGTTGATCTTTCAGAAATTTATCTTTTGTAGTATTTCCAACCTTGATGCCCCTCACATCTAGTATCAAATCATTCACTGCATTTTGAGTAGATGTGAAGTTTGAAGCAACTGTGGCAGTTGATTGTCTGTTTTCATTTACCATCTTCATCAGTTCTTCAAATCTTTCTTCCCGTCTGTCCGCTGTGTCCTTAATCGTTGCATATCATGCCTTACGGTCCTTAACTCATTTAACACTTCAACTCGGTACTTCACCGGTCATTCTACTATCGGTAGGTCCATCGACGAGCTCCTCAACTCTATATTGTGCCTCGTTGTCCGTCGATGACCATTGCACCGACTCATATCTCTCCCGGCGGGGGAGGTCCTTCCTCAACCATAGCACCAAGAATATCTTCCATGACCGGATCTTGTGCAGGTTCTTCAGCAGCTTCTTCTTCTCCAAAAATGTGAAACTCTCTTCATCACTGTAATCATAGTCCAACAGCTGTTCTTCTTGATTAACAACAGCAGCCTGCTGACTATCCTTCCTTACAATGGCCTTGCCTCCAGTAGGCTCCACTACAGCAGCCTCATTAACAACAGGGGTTTCCTCCAAATCCAAATCAGGTTCCAACCTTTGTCCAGGTGCTGTTTGAGACTCAGCAGCTTGTACCTCCTGTTCCAACCTATGTCCAGGTGCTGTTTGTACCTCAGCAACCTGTACCTCCTCTTCAACTTCCTGTGGATTGAATATAGCCTCATTATCCACTTGGAAACCTTCAGCATGACCAATCTTGTGCAGGATGATGGCAGTTTTAGTAAGAATGCCCTCAAAGTCAAAACCATCTTGATATTCAATGGATTCTTCTGAGCTGGCACTAGGTTCAGTGAAATCAATAACCTTTTCTCCCTCAAAATCCTCACTCTGTTCAGCTTCATGTTGTGCAGTAGGCTCTACAACAAGGAATGTAGCAGATTCATCAACCAGCCTACCAGCACTCAAAGTAATGCCTTCATTGATCAATGCCTCCAAATCATCCATGGTGAGATCCTGTAGATCCTCATCCATCTCTCCATCCGTGGCCCTCGACGGACTTACCGATATCGGTGGTTGTTGTACAGGTGGTTCATTTGTCAGTGCAGCCCCACTTGATTCTCCTGGTCCAGAAGGAAAGTCTCCTCTACTATCTGATGATGAGGAAGAATCATCATGACCATCTCTTGGATCTCTAAACTTGATACCCTCCTCCTTCTGTTGATCATCAAACAAATCCATCAGTCTTGATTGCAGCAGGCTGGTATCAATTAGATCCAACAAATTCTCTACTCCCAATCTTCCAAAAGCCCACTCCTCAAAATCAGTCATAGGTTCAGCAGCTGGCTTTTGTCTCCTATAGAATCCAAACTTCCACTGGAAGTAATCAGCCACCAGTAGGATTTTTGGATCAACATACCCTTCTTTCCTCTTCTTCTCATGTTTCTCATAGGGTAGATATGATCCTTTGGGAGCTCTTGCAGTACCTTGTTGGCCTCCAAAGGTCCCAACAAGTTGATTCAAAGTTTCTTCAACAGATGTCTGAAAGTCAGTAGGTTGCTGAGATTGTACATTTGTGCCTACTACTTCCATCCGTACCACACTTGGTTCCCCCGACTTACATGCTCATCGACGGGGTTAGCGCAGATCGCTCTTCCCCGAGTTCTTGCCACACTTGCGGGGTCTTCAACCAAGTCTTCAATTACTTCTTCAACTACCACGACGGGTTCGGTTTCGGTGGTTTGCTTGTGGTTCTTCGAGATACTACAAGCGGCTCGGGGTCGGTAGGCGTCGTATATCTTCAACAGATCGCTCAACAACAACTCCGTCCAAAGATCGCAGATTTGACAACCTCATCAGGTGAGGAGTCACTAATTACTACAGGCGGAATGATAGTTAAGGGCTCAGCCTCAACAGCCTCTTCTTCCTCTTCTACTGATGCCTCTTCTTGGGCTCTCTGTGCCTCCAAGTTTTTCAATTCTTTTCCTTTTCCATGCTTTTTCTTTTTGGCAATTTCCTTCATTCTTTTGGAGAGGGGTTCATCATCATCTTTTCCAGTAGATTTTCTCTTTCTACTAGCTTCCTTCTGTTGTTCCCTCAAAATTTCAACAACAGTTCTTCTTGCGGCAAAGAACGGGGTCGGTAACCTCCATCGAACCCTCGGCGGACTCAACGATCCGTGCTTGTTTGTTTCCTTGTCTTCTTTAAAGGCTTTAATACCTCAGTTATTTTCTTTGTAGCTCCACTCTTTCTTTTCTCAGCAGTTTTCTTGGGTGCAACAGGTTTGATAGATATCTTCTTACTTTGCTGAACCTGCTCACCACCAGCATCACCATCATCTCCATCATTATCATCACCAGCAGCTTCTCCAGCAACCTCTTCATCATCATCTAGACCAGGAATAGCATAATCAATTTCCTTCTTGTATCTAGACTGATTTATCTTCTCAGATTCAAGATCAGGAACTTCCAAATGATTCAGCAGGGTCTGAATCATCAAACCTAAGGGTAAGGCCTTTGACTTCCTTTTCCCTACTTTCTCCTCCTTGGCTACTTTCTTCATATAATGAATGAAATAACCAGCCCAATCAAACTTCATGCTCCTGCAGATGATTATAATCAACTCTATCTTGGGTCTTGATAGAGTATCCATACTGCCAACTAGTCCAAGTATGTTCTTTGCAATGAGCTTGCTCAGCAGACTGTACTCATTTCCAATATGTTTGCAGTTGATGCTTGGTGCGGATTTGGTGGCTGTATTTGTTTTAATCTGATCAACAAACGCCATTTTGTCCAATCCCATTGCTTCAGGATTGACTGAACCATCCACCACTTCTTCAAATCCAAACACTTCCCTCAGTAGACTAGAGGAGATAACAAGCTCCTCAGCATTCACAGTTGTCTTGAATGCTTCGGTTCCTTCTTCCACAACCATATTCTTCCGTAAATCAATAACATTGGTGTATGAGATTGTTTCTAATCCGATATTGAGTTTGTTCTCCAAGCCTCGCAAACCTCCTTATTCTTCGACCTATATTAATAGCCAACTCGTTTGGTTTGCATCAACAACATAGCCTCTAACACTTTGGCTTGATTCGATTTGAACTTCAATCCTTTCCGCCATTGAAATAAGAAAAAGATGAAGAAGAATTGCTCTCAAATCTGTGTTCACACAATGTAGGATTTGCGAGAGATAAAGCGAAAAATTGCAAGTAGAGAATCCGCCGTGTTACAGTCTAATTATATAGACAGTGGGTAGTTGAAACTGTCATTGCACGTACATTGAGGTAACCACGATTAAATTGAGTAAGTTCTGTCTTGACAC
Organism: Gentiana straminea; assembly: GCA_036785695.1. Classification (NCBI taxonomy): domain Eukaryota; kingdom Viridiplantae; phylum Streptophyta; class Magnoliopsida; order Gentianales; family Gentianaceae; genus Gentiana; species Gentiana straminea. Next base: position 1,120,036 of record JAVUPR010000224.1, on the reverse strand, counting down.
GTGGCCCATTACTCCTCCATAACGTTTGTAACCGTTGGATGGTTTAACTATGGTAATAAAGGATAGAATAAATATCCCGCCAAACTGCTTTTGACTTTAATAACTTTGACTGAGTAACGTTCCATTCAGCAGGGTAGTCCTCAGCAGGGTGGGCTCAGCAGTCTGCTGATAAGTAGACTTCAGCAGCCTGCTGACAAAGTGACTCTGTTGATCCTTGTTTTCATTTTGTTTTGTTCAATTGATAATACAAGATGAAGTTTAATACCAATGACTGATCTGTCAAGTGAGCTCACCCAACATGACAAAGACCAATCCCCTTGGCAACCTCATTTGCTCAATTGTCCAAACATAAGTACACGGAATTGTTGATACCAATGACTAATCTGCTAAGTGAGCTCACCCAACATAGCAAAGACTAATCCCCTTGGTGAATTCCAGTACATTGCTGAATATCAGTCAACCTTTATGATTCCAAGTTCGATCCTTAATTTAGCAAATCTTTCACTATCAAGTGGCTTAGTGAAAATATCAAGCAAGTTGATCTTCGCAGGGATGTATGAACCACCACATCTTTCTTTTCAACATGATCTCTTATAAAATGATGTCTCACATCAATGTGCTTGGTTCTTGAGTGCAAAACAAGATTTTCTGTGATTGCAATTGCACTTGTGTTGTCACACATAATTGGAATTTCCTTTTCTTCAATTCCATAATCCCTTAATTGTTGTCTTAGCCATAGTACTTGTGCACGAAGAACTTCCGTAATCAATGTATTCACTTTCGGAAGTGGAAGTTGATATAGAATTCTGTTTCTTAATAACCAGGAAACCAGTCTATTTCCCATTAACTGACAGGTTCCTGAGGTGCTTTTTCTATCAATCTTGCATCCAGCATAATCAGAATCTGAGTAGGATATAACCTTGAAGCTTCCTTCCTTGGAATACCATATCCCTACTCCCAAGGTCTCTTTAATGTACTTGAGAATTCTCTTGACTGCACCTAGGTGACTTTCTTTAGGTTTAGATTGAAATCTTGCACAAACACCTACAAAGAAAGGATATATCGTCCGCTTGGCGCGATTAGGTACACGGACGCCTATCATCCTTCGTATAAGGTCCGATCAACATCTTTGCCTTCTTTATCTTCATCCAATCGATGTTAGTACTCATAGGAGTTGAATTCTTAGTGCAGTTTTCCATACCAAACTTCTTCAGCAACTCCTTGGTATATTTGGTTTGATGAATGAAGATTCCATCTTTCATCTGTTTAACTTGCAATCCCAAAAAGTAGTTCATTTCTCCCATCATACTCATTTGGAATTTACTCTTCATTAGATTTGAAACTTTTCACAAAGTAAATCATTCTCAGAACCAAAAATTATGTCATCGACATAAATTTGTACCAGCAGGGTACTGTCCCCTTCACTGATTCTGAAAAGTGTCTTGTCAATGGTGCCTTTTGTAAAACCATTGTCCACCAAGAATTGAGATAGAGTCTCATACCATGCTCTTGGTGCTTGTTTCAGTCCATAAAGTGCTTTGTTGAGTCTATACACTTTATCTTCTTGATCTTTAACTTCAAATCCAAGAGGTTGCTGAACATACACTTCCTCCTCTAGAATGCCATTCAAAAATGCACTCTTGACATCCATTTGATATACTTTGAAGTTCTTAAATGCAGCATGTGCCAAGAATAATCTGATAGCTTCCAATCTTGCAACAGGTGCATAAGTTTCATCAAAATCTATTCCTTCAGCTTGAGAATAGCCTTTTGCAACTAGTCTGGCCTTATTCCTCACAATGGTACCAGATTCATCAAGTTTATTTTTGTATACCCACTTAGTACCAATGATATTTGCATGATTTGGCCTATCAACTAGTGTCCAAACTTGATTTCTTTCAAATTCATTTAATTCCTCTTGCATAGCAATTATCCAATCTGGATCTGAAATTGCTTTTTCAACAACTTTAGGTTCCATTTGAGATAGAAAACAAGTAAACATAGCTTCCAGTTGTCTTCTAGTCCTCACACCTTGCTCTACATTGCCAATAACTTGTTCAGCAGGGTGATTCCTTAACCATTGTGGATTTTGGTTATTTTGATTATCAAGAACTTCATCCTCAGTAGGGTCTGCTGTAGCTTCTTCTACAGGGGGTTCAGCAGATCCTTGAACTGCTTCAGTTGTTGCATCAGTAACATTACCAACAGGGTGTTCAGCAGGGGCAGTATCAGAAATTTTTAAGTCATTGAATCTTTCCAAAACTTCAACACAATCTGGATCAGTGATTTGTTGATTCTCAGCAGGTTCACACACTTCATCTTCCATACCAGTAAACTTAGGTTCATCAAACACAACATGGATTGTTTCTTCATGTTTCAGTGCACTACTAGAATTTCCGGCAATTCCTACGGGAGAATTCGTCGGTATTTCGTCGGAAATACGTGTTTCCGACCAATTTCCGACGAAATATGGGTTGTTGGAAAAAAGCCCGTTGGAAACGTGTTGCGACGAAATTTCCGACGAGCATAGCGACAAAATTTGCTACGAATGGTTCCGACAAAATTAGCGACGAAGTTCTTACGAAATGATTCCAACGAACTTCTGACAATTTATTGCGAAAAATTTCCGACGAAAATTTGCTTAATTATTCCGACTAAATTCCGACAAATATTGTCACTGATTTGTCGGTAATTTTCATAACATCTGCTGTGATTATTAAAAGAAAAAAAACCATTTCGACAACATTCCGACGAATGTCCGACAAATTTCGTCACTACTTCGTCGGAAACATTAGATTTTATTTTCATTTATTCGTAAATTCTCATTCCACCTGTCCAAATAAATCACAATTTCATAATTCATGAAAAACTAACACAATATTTAACTAATGCATCAACCAAACCAAGTCAATAAAGGCTCCATATAGCTAATTAGTAAGTTACAAAAGCTTATGTTGTTCCACTTAGGATTCCCAAAACAAAATAAAGTGACAACACAATACATAGCAAAATATGAACAATCCATAATCTTCACTATCAAGCACCACCTGGAGTATGGAGGAATCCTTGGACTAGCTGCGCAATCCTTGCTATCTCCGCCTGCATTGCAGATTGTGCGGCCGTTGCTCTCTCTCTCTTCGGCCAAACTTTCACGTACAACAGAAAGGTCTTCACGCAACCTAGAATTTTCTTCTGAAAGCTGTGATACCTGCTGCGTCAAAACCTCATTTGGCATCGTATGAGAAACCGATCCACTCGTGTATTCTGAAGATAAATTACCCAAGCCTTTAATACGTCCATTCTTTACACCGCCGGCGCATTCCAGAAACACCTCATCGGCTTCACGTAACTACTCATCTGGAATTAGATCTTTCTTGCCAAATACGTTCGGCATTCTCTCTCTGAAAAGCTCCTGTGAGGATTTAGAAAAGGTGTTTCACAATATACTATACATCCGGTCCCAAAAGAACCACAAGTAAAATACATCATCTATCTAAATGAACAAATATATGACAAATATGGCATCACAAATGAGGAAGACATAAGGACACACAATTTAGTAACTCAAACTATGTACAATGACAATCATATAGAGAAACTTCTGCAGCAGAAACACCTTTGGACTAAATCTTCTATGTGATCTTGCTATTGTTCACTTTTCCCCATATGGACACACAATCTGTTGATGTTGAAGACTCCAGATTTGATCGCAAAAACGGGGGCTGAATTTTATTGAAACGGTATATTGTTTCTCTCCCTCCAAATATTTCATCCTAACCTAGTTAACATTCTAGGGAATTTTATTCGAGACTAGGTTGAGCCATCTTTTAAATCCCAGGACCTGTTTAATATTATCTAAAGTACCACAATTATACAACAATGGTTTCTGAATTGAATGCTGTCCATTTTCTGTGTAGACTGGGTGAATTGATGAAAGAATATGAATGTCAAACAAAGCATTTGTAGTATATAGTGCCACTGGTCCTAAAGTAAACCTTATGTTTTGCTTCTAGACAAAGACTTTTAAATCATGTACATACAAGCTAAATAATTAACGCAAATGTAGGGAAGCAAGCACATGCATGCTTTCAGAAATGTAAGCAAACACCCACAACATTTAAGGACGCAAAACTAAACAAAAAAGAGTGAAAACCCGACAGACATATAATGCATATATAATGCACATACAAAGCATAAAAGACATGCAAAGTAGTGAGAATGACATAACATAAACAAATGACATCTTACAATACATTGTCTCGTCAATAAGTTCCAATTCACTCATTAAAGTTTAGACAACTATTGTGAAAGAGAATTTGCAGCGAAACATTGGCGCTTTTAAAAAAAAAAAAACTTCAATCAAAATGCATACCGAATTTGCGGCCTCAAAATTACGCGGTTGACCGGAGATGAATCCACCAAAGCCGTGCCGGCTTCTATGGATATAAAGCTCATTTTCTCGATCATGTTCTTTCAAGACCTCCAAAGAGGCTTAGGACCATGTCAAGTATGTTATTAGCTTCTCCCATCCTTATGACTTGCAAATCGATCATTCTCATTCATGGTGCTTCAATGTTTGAGGAGCTTGATTCTTCTCCATTATTATGTATGATCCTAATATCAAGCCTTTGAATAGAAGAATCGAGAGATTGACACTTGTGCTTGCTGATCTTTGAAGAAAAATATGTTCTTCTAAAGTTCGATTCTTTTTACTAAGCTCGAGAGTTGAGCATTCAAAGAAGTCACAAGTAATATGTAGTAGCGTAAAAGCACTGTTGCTTTGTCTTTCTGCAGCAGAAACAACATCATAAATTTTGCACTATATATATTAATATGCATGAGTTCCACGGTAAAAATATACTAACATTGTATATTTACTAACTACTAGCAACTTGTGCAAAGACGATTCACTTATGAAAGACCAATACAATATCACGAGCAGGGCGCAACCGAAATAATTAATCAAGATATATAACACAAGTTGAAAACACTAAAAATAAGTTTTTTGGTTAATATACAGAATATACTAGGTGCCAAATGTGAAAAAAATGAAATAGCAGTAGATAGAGACAACCGTTAAATATTATAGCGGTTAAGTCATGTGACTTCAACCTGATACTTGTATCAATTGACCAATCATGATAAGGATTCTAAACATAGTTGGTTGTGTGCCTATCCAACATGAATAAAGCTTACGACCCATGTTACTCCACAATTTACAGCTACCAACAAACAAATTTTTGCTCCATGTTTAAGAATTCTCCATCTCTAGATATTCAAATTCAGAAACTTTATGCATACATACAACCAGGCATTTCTGTTATGTGGTGCTTTCAATAGGCTCCATACGAAAAATCGATATAAGTATCATCAATGATTAATGAGTGAAAGAAATCAAGCCGTCATAATCTATTTCTTCTCAATACAATTCAAGTTAGTGAACATGAAAAAAATCCATTATAAAAAAATAATCAGTTTTTTTGTCCAACCTTAATGACAGCTGCTATAGTACTCTCCAAAAATAGCAGTACTAATTCACTGAAATAAAGAAAGAAATAATTACTACACTCCTATATAAAAGAGAATCAAACAGGGCATTATTTATCAACGACAGAGTTTTACCTTGTAAAGATAGTGTGCAATTTTCTTGTATTTATATGTAACCTAGCTATGCTCTTTTGTATTGTATACCTAACCTTGTGTGCTATTTGACACTCAACAGAAGTCCTCTACTCCAAATGAAATAAAGCTACAACCGTAACTATGCACTTGTATTTATATGTAACCTACAAATATGTACATATCAACTCCTTTTCTAGAGCAAATATGTATAGCAGAAATATTGAAGAATAAAGAATAATACAAGTACCTTCGGATAGAAGACAATATCCATCAAAGTGACAAAGGGCACACATGGATAATCCGTTTCTGGAAAGGAAAAAAGACGTTAATAACCATTTACTGCAATCATAAATGGATGAATACAGCAAAACCAACTTCGTCGCCGACCAAACCTGTTAGATTAGAAGGCCAGGGAAAACATTGCAGAGGCATCCTACCATTTTTTAAGGGAAACGCTCATCATACGTCCTATGTTATAGAAAGCGATTAAACATAAACAGCTCACTACAGATGTAGAAGATTTACGAGAAAAAAATGGAATTAGATAACAATGGAATTGAATCAACAGACCTTTGTTGCTGTAACACAAGGTCATCATCATCACGCAAATAACAAATCCTTGTATAGGCCTTCACGGAAGCAACCCATATTCCAGTATGAACTTTACACCTCAGATTGAGAAATTTCATCCATTTTCCAGCTTTCAGGACAGTACTGAATCCTAGCTTCCATTTCCTTGCTTGATTTTTATCCTTAAGACGGTACCAACAGTAGGAAACTGTGGATGCGGCTTTTCCAAATCATCATCTAGCCTGCCATCATTTTGCAATTCTGTAATTCATTGAAGGAAAGGATACCAGCAAAGAACAAGTGTATGATCACACAAAAAGAATAAGGAATTAATTAGCTGTAATAGCATTTCAACTCAATATCAAGTCACAAAAAAGTTCACAAGAAGCTTTTTAAGTACTCGGCTGGTGGTACAATAACATTCTCTTGCAAGTGAGATTTACTATATACAGACAAACAAATTATTAAGGAGTCCATCAACATTGTAAATTTGTAATAACCAAGAATATTTGACCTTGAAGGTCCTTGATGAAGTACAAAACATAAAACAGTCAAAATGAAAAACAAAATTTGTTGTGCAACAACCAAAATGCATTTTTTTTATAAAGTAAAATAGCCTGGCATAAGATAATTGAGACAAAAACAACACACCTTGTCTCAAGGGGCTGTGCTAATTAACAAGAATGATTTTGAGCATATGAGCAATGCCAGTATTGACCACTACGTATCCATTAAAACTAACTAGCTACTTAACCACTACTTATCCACTAAAACTAACTAGCTATATGAGCAATGCCAAAGTTGAACAACAAATTATGAGACATCATCTACGTACCCGATGTTCAATGCTCAAGCTTCATATGCTGTAAAGATACAAATGTTTAGATGGCAATAATAACTAATTTTGATAGCAATAAAATGGGGGAAAATGATAAAATCCACAATAGAAACCCACAACCATGTTTTCAAACACATTTAAACATAATTATTCAACATGAGATGAAAACTACCAATCTCCCCTGATCCCCTGATAAATTTAATCCTCCAAATTAATGTAACGAGTGCCAACATTCACGAAAACAGATTACAACTTCAGCAAACTAACTCTGTTTCATTCCAAAATAGATTACTTAAAGAAGTTGTCAAGAAAATTTGTGGGAAAAAAAACCAACACCGAATGTATTAATAAAAAAAGAGAAAAACCTTGCAACAGAACCACCAGCAATATGATCTCAAATTAAATTCAAAAAAAAAGACAACAGCAACATTTAGTTCATAGCTTCCTTAAAAAGATAACAGAATAGTCAACAATGAAACACAATCAAAACCGAATAATTATTTTTGATACAAATCAAAACCGAATATTAAATCACCTGAAACTAGAGAAGAAAGAGGATTTGCTCCGGCCGGTGTTGCCCTATTCCAGTGGAGAACTTAAACCACAACTTGAGCGGAGGACAAAATAACAAGCAAATAATATCAACGAGAGCCGTAATACTTTCAATCAAGGAAAAAAAAAAAAAAAAACAGAGATGTAATAACTGCGATTAAGTAACCCAAATAGAAAGCTTACCTTTTCGGGTAGAGGATAAAAAGAGGAGTAAATTTCGCTTCAAGAATCTTACAAAATCTGAGTTAATCAGCCATGGAGGGAGGTGGACGAGAGCTGCGGCGGCTGAGAAGTTTGAACCGAGAACCCTATTTGCGTGTGAATGATGAAATATTAAGGCAAAAACTTTTATTTAAGGTCCATTATGGGCTTTGAGCTCGAGCTTGACTCGATTAAACATAAACAGGCTCGAAACTTAGTTCAAACTCAATTGAGCCATAAAAAGACATAATTGAACGATTGTACAGTATTTGATATTACTAGACTCGGGTCGTGAGCTCGATTGTTTTTCAAAATTTGTTAATCTTTTTTATATTATATGCCAAAATTGAGTTCGATACCTCTAATACTCGACTCGACTAATAATTAATGTTTTTATAAAATATTTTGTGATGATACACTTACATATATGTATATTTAATTAAATATTTTGAATAACCTCGAATAACTCGCGAGCTACTCGATAAATGTATTATGAACTTCGATCTCGAACTTGATTAATCATTCGAGCGACTCGACTCGAGCTCAAACTCAAAAAAAAACCGAATCGAGTCAAGATAAAAGCGGATTTAAAAGCTTTCTCTCTTCCAAGGTCACTAGAACCTTCGCTCGAGCATTCCACTTCAACAACGTCCTTACCTTCTACGGTGTCGGCGGCACTTGCTCTCGGCTTGGTGATTTCAGTGCCGAGCTAGGTTCATTGTAGAGTCGATGAGTTCAATCTCGAGATTCATTATTGAGCAAGTGATTACAATCGGTGGTTCATTACTGAGTTGGTGAGCTCAACCCCGAGGTTTGTTATTGAGTAATTGATTTTAAACCCTATATTTGTTATTCGGTGAGTGATTACAAACCGAGGTTCGTTATTGAGTTGGTGAGTTCAATCACAATAAGGTTGGTTATTGAGTAAGTGATTAAAACCCGAGGTTCGTTATTGAGTAACTGATTAAAACCTGAGGCTCATTATTGAATTGTGATTTTAGTATTGAGGTTCGTTATTGAGTTGATGAGTTCAATCTCGAGATTTGTTATTGATTAAATGATTACAAACCGAGGTTTGTTATTGAGTTAGTGAGTTCAATCTCAAGGTTCGTTATTGAGTAAGTGATTAGAACCCGAGGTTCGTTATTGAGTAAGTGATTTCAAACTCGAGGTTCATTCTTGAGTAAGTGAATAGAACCCGAGGTTTGTTATTGAGTAAGTCATTTCAAACTCGAAATTCATTATTGAGTAAATTTCTCTTTACCTACAGATTTACTAAGGAATCGGTACCTTGTCAGAATTTGTGGGATATTTAGCATATTTTCTTTCCGACTTCCTACGATCATTATGGTGATCAATAATCCATCATTTTTTTAATTTGTTTTACAATATATGACACCATAAAATTTGTGAAAGTTAGAAAATAAATAATGTATGTACATCTACCGATATATTTTAAGGAAAAATTAATGCAAATTTTTTTTTTAAAATTCTTAATGCAATTTGAAAAGTAAAATATCAACACAATTATTATATTCCTACGAAATACCGACGAACTGAGAGGATGGTGTTCGTCGGAAATTCGAAGGAAACACTTATGATCGTCGTAAATTCGAAGGAAACAATTATGAAAATCTTATTTTTATGTTTATCCTATTTCCGACCAACTTGCTACGATCAACAGTGTTCGTCGGAAATTGGTAGGAAAGACCCGAGCGGGAGAAATTCGCGCCCTTAAACATAGGCGGGAGCCTTTCGCGCGTAAGATTTCCGACAAATTTCCGACGAAATACTTTGCGACAATGGAATTCCGTCGGAAATACGTCGCAAATATTTTTATGATTTCATAATTATTTAAACCGTCGCAATACCGTCGGAAATGCGTCGTAAGATTCCTACGACGTTATTTCGTCGGAAATTCTCGTCGGAAAAACAGAAAATTCTAGTAGTGGTGACCTCTTGTTCAGTACTCTGAATGCTCTGCTGACTGAAGAATATCCCAAGAAAATCCCTTCATCTGATTTTGGTTGGAAAGTTTTCAAATGTACCTTATGATTTAGAATAAAACATTTGCTTCCAAACGGATGGAAATAGGATGTTAGGTTTCCTTCCATTCCAAACCTCATAAGGTGTCTTCAGCAGCTTCTTGTTTACTGATGTTCTGTTTTGTGTATAGCATGTCGTATTTATCGCTTGACCAATATCTTTCGGTAGCAATGCTTCACAAATCATTGTTCTTCCCGCTTCCTTAAAGTTCTCGTTTCTTCTTTCAAAGAACCCCATTTTGCCGAGGTGTACCAAGCGACGAGCAAGTTGATGTAGTACACCATTCGTTCACGTATTCTCTTATAACTTTGTTGAGAAATTCGCACTCGATCGATCTTATCTTTATTACTGTTAAACTTTTCTCATTCTGTAATCTCTTTAATAGATTAGGCATGCTTTGAAGTGTTTCACTTTTCTTGTTCATAAATATCACCCAAGTGTATCTAGAGTAATCATCCACAACCACTAAGGTGTACTTCTTTCCTGTTACACTTGTTGGAGTTATTGGTCCAAAAAGATCCATATGCATCAGCTCCAACACTCTATTAGTTGATTGTTTGGTCTTTGATTTGAAACTTGACTTTATCTATTTACCCTGCTGACAAGCATCACATATAGCATCCTTCTTGATTGTGATCTCAGGTAAACCAATCACTAGTTTCTTCTTTACCAACCGATTAATATCATCAAAGTTTAAGTGATTCAACTTCTTGTGCCATAACCAATTGAGTTCGATTTGGTATGCACAATCGTGCGAGTTTTGGAACCGCAGAGACCAATCCACAACATACATGTTCTATTGTCTTCTACCAAAGCAAGTACAACTTGATCACCTCTTTCACTAATGACAATACGCTTGTCTTTGTCAAAAGTGACCTTGTATCCCTTGTCACGAGAATTTTCCAAAGGCTCGCAAGTTGTAGTCCAAATCCTTCCACATATGCAACATTCTTGATTGTAAGTCCATTCCTCACAAGTGTGTCATATCCTCTTGTATATCCAGTGTATTCTTGTTGCCAAAATTCACCCTTGGACCATCTTTTGCCACAAAGTTTGTCAAACAAAGTTGCTTATTCTTTGTCATGTGTCCGGAACATCCACCGTCAAAGTACCGTACACCCTACAAAACAAAGTTAATGCATTTTAGGTACCCAAACCTCGTTTGGGTCCATAATGGTCGATGGTAAGCATGACCCTTGGCATGTCTCCATAAGGTCTTCTCCCGAATGTGTCATACTTTGGTTCATACTTTGGTTCATACATGTATTCCACACATCCATAAGTTCTAACAGTAGGTTGTGTAGAATTCACATATGTTTTCTGGCCTTTTGGTTTATAATACTGTTTGAAGTGATTCTTGGTGTTAGAAGCATTAGCATAACCATTTGCTTGTCATGTCCGTTAGAAACGACCACGTAGTATGGAGTCTGCTGAGGTCTTGTGTAAGTCCTCTGCTGATTTAGGAGCTGTTGACTTCTTTGACTTTTGATTTTGCTTCCTTGAAGCATTCTCAGTAGGTTTTACTGCCTCAGCAACCTTATCGGGAGTTGGATCTAGTGCAGGTACAAACTTAGGACCAATTCTGGTGCTAGGTTCGGTGACCTTACCGGATCCACTCTTGTTAGATTGTTGAGTTCCAAATCCAAGCCCAGCTTCTATCTCCATAAGGCTTTCCCGATTTGTATGCGGTAGTGGAACAAGATGGTTCGGCGGATTCGAGGTCGCCGGATGTTCGACAGACTTATGCTTGATTCTCGTCCAACATCTTTTTCCTTACCTTTGAGAACCCTTAATTCGGCTTTCAATCTTCCAACTTCCAATTCAAGAGCTTCTTTTTCGGCCTTCACAACCTCATATCCAGTTGTATTATCCTCGCTTGATTAAGGATGGCATCCAAAGTCTCATTGTTGTCGAATTTCTAGGATTTGAACCACAAGTTGATTCACAATCACTTCCAAGCGAGTGTTGATAGATACGGTGTTGTATACCTCCTCGCCATCCATATTGGCCATCAAAGCATAATCCTCCATGTCGGAACCGGTGTTGTGTCATCCGATTCATTTCCTTTTTCGATTCAACTTCATACCCCGATTCATCTTCAAAGAACCATAGCCTTCTTGCCATGTCTTCTTTGTTGACTCTTGGTCTTCGCAGGGTCCGGACAATCGTGTCTAAAATGTCCAGCTTCTTGCGCTTGAAGCAAAGATAATCGTGTTCCTTGCCTTGTTTTAACTCGGGACGATCAGTTTGAAGTGTCCCTGGTTTCTTGCAATGAAAGCACGATAGTCATTATCTTTCTTTGGTTCTTCTTTCCTTCTTTCAGTAGGCCTCTTTGTGAAATTTCTTGAAGGGGACTTTCCAGTCTTCATCATTCTGATTTTCTTGCTCAGTAGGGTAATCTGCTCTTGCATTTCATCCAGCAGATCATCCTGTCCTCCTGATGTTTCTTCATGATGTGAAGCAGCCAATGCAGTGGTCTTTGGTTCTTCCTTTTCAGTCTCAGGTACAAGTTTTTTGCTAAATTCATAAGCCTTGAGATCTGAAAACAACTTGAAGGTGTCTTCTTCATGCAACTTTCTCATTTCTTCAATTGCAGTCACCTTCATTTTCCAAACATCTTTTGCAGGTAGCGCTTCCAAGATTTTGGTGTTTATTTCCTCTTTTGAATAACTTACACTCAACAGGGTAAGTTCATCCAGGATTGCATTGAATCTAGACTCCATTTGCTCAATGGTTTCATTTGCCAGCATTTTGAACTTTTGGAACCTCTTTCTGGCCACACTGATTTTGTTCTTCTTTATTGCATCAGTGCCTTCACAGATCAAGTGAATCTTATCCTAAAGTTCCTTTGCAGTCTTGCAATCTTTAACCTTCATGTACATATTGCTATCCAAGGTTCTGTAAATGATATCAATAGCAATGTTGTTGAGGTTTGCTCTTTTTCTGTCTTCTACATTCCATTCTCTTTTTGGTTTAGGAATGTACTCAGTTGTATCACCCACTTTATTCGCCTTGGTAATCTCCAGTGGTCCATCAGTTAGTACATCCATCATCTCATCATGAGTTGTAGCAAGGTATGCCTGCATTCGACGTTTATGCTCATCAAATCTATCAAGAGAACACATCAGCATAGTTCTAGCATACTGAGTGTTGTCCATGATGCATGTCTTTGAAAATCAGTAACTTGAAAGAAAGTTTTAAAGAATTTTCACAAGCACAACAAGAAGGATTACTTCGAACGTGCTAATCGCTCCGATACCAATTGTTGGTCCCTTGAAAAGGCTTTGGTTAAGTTTAGAGGGGGGGGGGGTGAATAAACTTAACACTTAAAACTTTGGAGTTAACAAATTCTGCAACTTCAAGAAATTGCGATATTTCGAGTCCGCTTTGAGACCTCGCAGCTTCTGCCGATAAACGTAGTTTATTGACGCTTTAGTTTGCTGAATTTGTGCAGCGGAATTATATCAAAATTAAGCCTTAGTACTTGTTGTTAAATATGATACTAAGTATTAGATACTCAGTAGTGCAAGTGTGTGATTTCAGTTGCTAGATTCAGTAGGTTGATGAATGAAATAAACTAAGTGCAGAAAGTAAATGCTGAAAGTAAGTAGCCAGATTTTATAGTGGTTCCAGGTGGCGTAATCCTGTCAGTCCACTCTTCTCCTGTGATGTTGGAGGAAATTCACTAGAGATCTTTGATATAGCTTTTACAAAGATTCCTAAGATTGCTTGTCCTTCACCAATAACTATGGCTTCACAAACTGAAAACTGGGAACAGGTAGGATTTCTGCTCCTTAGTCTTCCACTGGTCCTTGAAGGGTAGGATTGCCTCTTCACCAGCTCCACCACAAACAACAGTCTTTCACACCCAACAGATGCTTCACTGTCTTCAGCAGGTTCTTTATGAAATAAAGATTGAATCAAGTAAATGATTCAGTTGCAGCAGCTTGATTAGGATGATGTAATCAGCAGCTTGCAGTCTTCAAGTGTGTAGTCTTGATGCAGCTTGAATACATATTGCACTTGAAGAAATTTACTAGATCGAGGTTTATGCTCGGCAAGTTCAAGGGGGTGTTTTTCAAATTTCGCATTAACACTTAAAGTTTATCCAAAAATTCATCTTCTTTCTCTGAGTTGAAAGTCTTCTATTTATAGGCAAGAATGCATGTGACTTGCATTTGAATTTCAAATGTAACCGTTCCTTGTTTTTGTCCCATCTGATTTGCATTCTGTCACTATTCATAGGACTGACACTGTCAGAATTCCTTTTTGACAGTGCAGTCTGTCCACCCTTTGACTTGTGTCTATTGGATAAAGTCCTGGATCATCCCAACGTTCTTTTAATCCTAACCACTGATTTGTTTGATCAAATCAGAGGTAGTTGGCTGTCCTTATCCATGTAATCTTCCAAGATAATCTTGAATTAATCGAGGTATATATCAGCAGGTTCATCAGTCTGCTGAAGTACCAATCACTCTGCTGAAAATCACATTTCTGTATAAAATATAATGCAGCTGATTTCTTTTATCTAACTTTTAATTGTGAAGTTAGATTACACCATTTTAATTATAACTAAGTTCCAAACATCATCCAACTTATGGAACTTAGACCTTCTACACAAGGTATATGTAATCAGTTTAGGTCATCACAGACTTGCCTAAATTCTGATTCTATATCCTTGACTTTAATTACTAAGTTTGATCCCTTAGCCTTCAGAATCGAGTTTGAACCCTCGGCCTTCGCCTTCGCCTTCGACGGGTTCCCGACTAGTCTATTGACCTATCTACCCTACGACCTAGACCGATCGTCGATACATGTCAGCTGACCATTACAGTGCTTGTTTGATCAAACCTATTTATGAATCAAACTCTAATAAACCTATACATTTGATCTAGACATCTTTTTGCCTTTGCACTATAACAGCTAGTATGACACTCATCATCAAAACATAGAAATAAGTCCAACAGTTCTCAAAAGCGGTACACAACAAAAATTCATCACATGATTACATTCATTCTGATTGTTGTGGGCCATCAAAGGTGGGTTCATTGGGTGGTCATAGATATTTTGTGTCATTCATAGATGACTATTCAAGGATGACTTGGGTGGTGATGATGAAACACAAAAGTGAGGCATTCAAAAACTTCATGCAATGGAAAGCTCTAGCTGAAAATTAGTTGGGGAAGAATATCAAAAGGCTTCACACAAATAATGGTCTAGAATTCTGTTGGACTGAGTTTGATGAGTTTGGCAGAAATAAGGGTATTGACAGACATACTACAGTCAGGAATACTTCTCAGCAGAATGGGGTAGCTGAAAGGCCAAATCAAACTCTTCCGGAGAGAGCAAGATGCATGCTCTCTCATGCTGGTTTGTCAAGAAGATTTTGGGTAGAGGCTGTAAGTACATCTTGCTACTTAATCAATAGGAGTCCTCACACAGGGATCAGTCTCAAAAAACCAGTTGAGATGTGGTCAGGCAAGCCTGCTGACTATTCATTTCTAAGGGTTTTTGGAAGCATAATTTACTATCATGTGAGTGAAGGGAAGCTGGAACCAAGATCCAAGAAATGAGTGTTTGTAGAGTATGTTGATGGAATAAAGGGTTATAGAATTTGGTCATCAACAGAAAATAGAGTTATTCTCCGCAGAAATGCAGTTTTTATGAAAATTCTATGCTCAGTTAATAAGTGACAGGGACTACTGAAATTGAAACTGAGTAAACTGACAGTAATGTGGAGCTTCAGGTGGAGTCAGTTGAAATGAAACAATCAACGGCCCAATCGAGTTTTCATCTGATCTTGTTATTGAACCAAAACTAAATCCAAGCCAGTCAGCTGAATAGGGGTCAGTTGGGCCTCAAACTGATATTAGTCTGCAAAGTATAGCTGCCGACAGAGCTAGAAGATCAAATGTTGGGTACCTCACAAGAGGTATGGGTTTGATGATTTGGTTGGATGTGCACTTCAAGTTGCAGAAGAGGTGGATGGTTTTGAACCTTCTACTTACAGGGAAACAATGACATGCTCTGAGTCAACTCAATGGCTTGCTACCTTGGGAGATGAAATGGAGTCATTACTGAAGAATCAGACTTGGTATCTAGTTAAACATCCAGCTGATAGGAGAGTTGTTACATGCGAATGGATCTTCAAGAAGAAGGAAGGGATAATTGAGGCAGAATGAGTTAAGTATAAGGCACATTTTGTTGCATGAGGGTTCAGTCAGAAAGAAGGGGTGGGCTTTGATGAGATATTCTCACCAGTAGTTAAACATACTTCAATCAGAGTGTTATTAGCAATGGTGGCACATCAAGACTTAGAACTTGAGCAGTAAAATATGAAGAGATCTTTCCTACATGGGGAGGTACATAAAGAGATATACATGACTCAGCCAGAAGGATTCCAAGTTCCTGCCAAGGAAGATTTTTTGTGCAAGTTCAAGAAGTCCTTGTATGGACTGAAGCAGGCTCCTAAACAGTGGTATAAAATGTTTGACTGTTACATGATCCAGTTGGTTGCAGCAGAAGTCCTTATGATTGCTGTGTTTACAATTGTCAGTTGAAAGATGGACCATACATCTATCTAGTGTTATATGTGGATGACATACTGATAGCTGCAAGAAAGAAGTCTGATGTCCAGTATCTGAAAGACCTTATCAGTGCTGAGTTTGAAATGAAGGATTTGGGTGCAGCCAAGAAAATTTTCGGGATGAAGATCTGTAGATATATAAGTCAGAAAAAGTTGTTTATATCTTAGCAAGGCTATATACAGAAGATTTTGTCAAAGTTTGGCCTGCCAGCTACAAAGCCAATACATACTCCTAAGCATCAAATATTCACTTTTCAGTTTTTGGTTCACGGCCAGTAGAGGAGATGGAGTACATGTCAAGAGTTCCTTATGCTAGTGTAGTTGGCAGTCTGATGTATGCCATGGTGTGCACTAGGCCTGATCTGGCTCAGGCAGTCAGTTTTGTCAGCAAGTTTATGGCTCAACCTAGAAAGCAACACTGGAAATACGTGAAAAGAATGTCCAGGTACTTTAAGGGGTACATCTGATGTTGGTCTAATTTATGTAGGTGATACTCAGAGTTTGGTCATAGGATCCTTTGATGCTGATTATGCAGGTGATGTGGACAGCATAAAACAAATGACTGGTTATGTTTTCACATTGGGGAATTCAGTTGTCATCGGGAAAGAAACTCTTCAGACCACAATGGCTTTATTCACTATTGAGGCTAAATATGTCTCTTACTAAAGTAGCCAATGAGGGTATCTAGCTGAAGGGGCTAGTTAGTGATTTGGGGCTACATCAAGATCAAGCTGAGATTTATTGTGATAGTTTGAGTGCAATTTGTCTAGCTAAGGATCAGGTTCATCATGAGAAAACAAAGCATCTATGTAAGGTAGCATTTTATGAGAAATGAAAAGAGGGTTGTAGTGAAGAAGATCGGCACCAAGGATAATCTTGTTGATATGTTCACTAAACCATTTCAGCAAAGAAAGTTTAAGTTGTGTCTGGACTTGCCGAATATTCAAAGCTTATAAACTGGAAACCGAGATACCCACCGTGGATAGATCAACTAGGTGGAATGATGAATGCATCAAGTACAAGTACGCCGATTATGCAATCTGGTTGACTGTGAATGAAAGTTCAAGTCAATGTGGAGATTTTTCTCGTTTTATGACTTGATCTCGAAACTGATAAACTGGTGGAACTAATCTGTGAAACTGAACTGAGAATGATGGTCAGTTTAGTAAGAGTATTCAGTTCTGTGAAAATCGGTTGTGGTGAAGTGCAAACAGAGTTTTTTCTAATGTCAGCTTTCAGTTTTGTCAGCTGAGTTATTGCTGACTACTTCTGAGTTCCGCATCTGAGCAGAATGTTACAAGTCTAGGAAAGTCAGTTTTTTGAATGTGATTTTCATCTGGTGGATAACAGCTGGAGTTGGGGTCCACATCTAGGGTATTTATGACAATTCTGACAAAGATCTTATAGCGGTTAGGGTTAGAAAATTGTGTCTATAAATACCAAATGTTGTAATCAATACAGTGTGTTTTTTTCTTTCTCAAGTGTGTGAATATCCTTGTAACTTTGTGCATAGTACAATATCTCATTTTCTGTCCATGGAGTAGTCGGCACAACGCTGGAAACCACGTTAAATCACGGTGTTCTCTTTGTTTCTGTGTTTTATCAATTTCTGTCATACTTTATGTTTGCATTGCTACTATTTTGTCTTTCCTAAACTGCAAGTTTCTCATCTGTGTTTTAGCATCATATCCGTGGATTCTATCGTTATCACTTACGGTCCTAGAACTGTCAGACACCTAAAAAACATGAGAGAGAGAGAGGCGGAGAGTAAATCACCTAGAACAATGCAAGTCGGGCAGAGATGAATGGATTCACCCATCTTGAAGTCTCCCCCCCATTTTTCCCAATTCAAAATCCTATGAAAACTACACAAAAACTCAAAGAAAAAGAACAACATGCAAAAGAGATAAACACGAACAAAAAGTATGAAAATCTCAGACGACTCAACGAAAAGTCCTAACTTTGATCCTAAAATATATTCAAAAAGTCTGGATATACATTAAGGTTGTGTACTTAGGAAGAGATTACATGAAAAATACATGAATCATGAAGGAAACTTCATAAAGAGGACTAAAATAAAAGAAAACAAGGGGTTACCTTGAAAATATGCTGAAGATGGCACCAAAAACTAGAAAAAGTGGCCGCCGGATTTTATTTTGGTAGGAAAACTCGAAATCACGAAAGTGTATAAGGGTATGGGTGTAGCCCTTTATATAGGCGATATCGAAAAGATCCAACGGTTCGAATCGAAAGAATCCAACAGTTTCGGATTGAAGCACGCTTTTCAAATTTTGAAATTCAAAACCGCCATCATTATGGGATGGTTATCGAAACCGCTCAGCCAATCAGAAGCCATGACCTTTCATGTCAACCGTCATGATCAACACGTAGTGGAAACGTCCCCTCAAATCCCACACTCAACCGTTATGGATATTGATGGCCGAATAAGCCTTATGAAAAGGCATCTCTCCGCCAATCATACGACCGTCTACTTAATAGCACGGCACCAGAAGGCCGACCGCTTAATAGCGTTGTGCACAGAAGGACGTCCGCTTAATAGCGTGGCACCAAAAGACCGTCCACAACATAGCACGGAACCCGAGTTCATCTCCTTTCTAGCGCGATCCCTATGGCAAGTCATCCCACGACATAAGATCCGCAAAAAGACCTACACAAGGTATGGCACTCAGACCGCGCTACCAAGCAATCCGCTTCAAACCAAGTAGTCACGGTACTACAAGGCTATCGATTTGCGAGAAACTTTACTCCCCACCTCGCATATCCGGAAAATACCTCAGGCACGGAGTAGGGGGCATTGATACGCCTAAACCGTAATTCAGCCCGCGGATCCTTATTCGGGTCCATCTGGCGGCCTCAATTGTGGGCAAAGCCCTGGCATATAGAGTCCGCATTTATATAAGAAGGATCGAGGACGTGTATGTTCGAGTACTCCAGAGAGCCTTCAGATCGCCACTCACAGTGCGGAGCGAAGCGAGAGGGCCAAGCAACATGGCCCTCAGACCAGCAAGTCCGACTTCAGACCGAGCCCGCATTATCAGGTGACCAAGCTATTCTATGAGAATTACAATACAGATACTTAGCAAATGGCCAAGTGTATTGGGTCCACCCTTTCGAGACATTCAAACGATTAGCTAGCTTAATTAGTGCCGCATTGTACTCAATTACGTCTCATTGTGATTAGCTTAACTCAAATCAGTAGCTCGCCTATATATATAGGCTCTATGTAATTCACACAAGGTCAATATTGTAAAACACAGGCAAAATCTGCCAAGTTTACTACTTTTGTTCTCTCTTTTTTCCGGCCACCGCGAATCCATTACCACCGTTGTGTACCACCGGCAAACACTCACTTTCATAGCCAGATATCCACCACAAACCACCGCTATTTACACCGTGATAATTTCGACATTATCAAAATTGAAACTCAATTAAGTCATGTTTCTTTGGTTATTTGATTTTCAACACGGTTTCCGTTTTTTTTGTTTTGTTTTTTGTTGTTGTTGACGTAAACAAAAGATACACACGCAACATCTTTTGCCCCAAAGTGTGACTCGAACTCGGTACCTTCCGGGTTTCTAGTTTTAATTTACATATACAGATGTATATAATTTTTGTCTAAAAATGATTCAACTGTGCCGATACGATTTTTAATCATGTAGAATAAATAGATCACGTATTTGGGTGATTTTTCTATGAAAGAATTTCTTTTTATCAATTTTTTTTCTGGAAGTTGAAAGATTTTATCAAAAATACGAAAGGACCGAACTAACGCCGAAATGTATAGACACAATGCCATGGCACCACCCGGACTACACAAACAATTAGAAAATAACAAAGCTACTCAAACAAACACAGTAAACCAGCAACCCGCTAGTTCACCACAACACAAACTAATCTAGGAAAGACGGTCAAATCATAAGTCTACTTGGAGTAACTTTGACAAGGAAGAAAGCCACATGAAGGCCAAATATAGAAACCCGGACTGACCAACACCTCTAAAACAAAACAAGCGGAGAAAACAGAGAAACAAGCTACACTGACAGCTGCACAAAGACAAACGCCGGAGCCACCAAAACACTTGTGATGCCCTTGTCCCGGATACCGAGTCTTTACCTGGAAAACAACGCCCGACATGCATATAATTAAGATTTCACCTATTTATATACGTAAACTTGACATCATCAAAATCAACGTACAAAGAAGAAGATGGAAAGATAGACTCGTGAAGCTAAAAGACATCTATAAAAGATCGAACATCAACACAAGCCACGGCTAAAAGAACATCCCAAATCTATCACTTAAAGATCGAACAAAAATCATCTAATACAACTCTTGTATTACAACCAGAATGTACTACTATTACTATCCAATATAAAAGATAAGAAATATTATATACCCAAGGTACAAAAGATTATAGAAGATGATAACTTCATCATCAACAACCTTTAGGATAACTCCTTAGAGATCTGGAACACATCCCATAACATACTGCTGTCTCGGGTGGGGTAACAACAATAAAGGGGTGAGTACAAACGTACTTAGTAAAAGGTAGAAGTACCGTGTTTAACAAAATTATCCAGGTAAACAAGTTAACAATCATCAATAGCATCAAGTTACTTACTACCAAGTGTGTTTAACAACACACTCCCCTCTACTAGTCCAACTAGTAAACTCAACCAGGATACAATATATGGATAAATGACTAATAGATGCAAGAGGATGTGCATGCACTCAGCTCAACTACTCATCTCAGCTGACTTGAAATATCAACTAAATTACTCAGACCAGCTGACTACCGAACTCATCACAACTAACCTGGATTCAATAGATTATATGATGTTGTAACTTCCATTTTGTTATAACTGAATGTAACTACCGCATGTAACCGTTATAGTGAAGTATCTCTATAAACACTTCATGATCAACACATTGTAACTTAACTTGTTCATTATTATTTTTGATCAATAAGAAACTCCACATTTTATTTTATACTTTTGTTTCAATTTAATCAATTTCAACATGGTACTAGAGAGTTTATGCTCAGATTTTCTATCTATGATATGATGTTTAGCTAAAGAAACTTGAGAGTTTTCTTGAAAATTTCCGTTGTAATCATAGGTTTTTTATGATTTTCTTCTTTGTTCTGGAGTTAGAATTCAGCTATTGTTCAATTCATTGATCTTTTTCTATTTTCTGTAATTTTGTGATTACAGGTGCTTTCTGATAGCCATGGCAGCTAAGAAGCGGGAACTAAGTCCATCTCGTTTCTTTTACGTTCATCCTAAAGAGAGTCCTTCATCAATATTTTTTCAAAAATTGATGAATAGAAATAATTTTCATCCATGGAAGATGTCTATGGAGATGATTCTGATTACAAAGAACAAGTTCGGTTATTGATAGTTCAATCAGAAACCAGATGTAAGTTCGGTTGGTTTTCAAGTTTGGAGTCAATGCGACACAATGGTCAGAACTTGGAACTTGAATTTAGTTGAGAATACAATTGCCCAGAGTTTGATGTATTTCAAGAGTGCTGAAGCTGTATGAAAGTATCTTGCACAAAGGTTTGCTACTGATGATGCCTTCAGATTATTAGACTTCTTGAGGAGATGAATTCACCGAAGCAAAAAATAAAATTCAATGAATCAATATTTCCCAAAGCTGATGCTATTTTGGGAAGATATCAAGATTATCAGGCCAATCCCAGTATGTAAGTGTGAGACACAATGTCATTGTGATGCCATACAAACTTTGTTAGATCACATGGAATAAAACATGTGATAAAGTTCTTGAAAGGATCGATAGATGAATTCAAGCCAATGGTATCTCAAGCCATGTTAATGGTGCATTTCCCTAAAATTCACGAAACCATTGCAATGGAAATAGTATTTGTGAGGTAGAAGACTTACAGTGCAAATAAAGCAAAAATCAAGATTCTTTAATCTTTATGCATAGATGGTTAGAGGTGATCAAGTTGGGACTAGATCCGGTCAGTTCAGTAGAGTGGAAATGTCTAAGAATCTCTTTGAAAAAATTTCTAAGGCAAATAATGTTAAGAAATATTAATTTAGTTTATGTGGTTTCAATGGTCATACTAAAGTAAACGGTTACAAGAAACATGACTATCCTCTTGGTTTCAAGTCCAAAATGGCTAAGATGGTAGATCAAGTAGGTGGGAATCAATCAGCTGATGAAGAGGATTAAGAACTTAGGTCAGCTTGGTCATGGTTTAAAGGCCTCGCTTCACAATAGCTAGAGAAGCTGATGGCTCTGCCGAATCCTGATTCATCTGCACATACATTAACCATATCAATACTGTAAACCAACACATCTCTCCAGTTCAAGGATCATGTGACGTTTGTGTGGTAAAACCTATACAATGGATCTTAGACTCTGGTGCCATGGATCACATGGTTTATTCTTTAGAGAAAATAAGTAATCCCATACTTGTTTCTAACATAAGAGTGGGAACCTTGAATGGAAACAATGTACAAGTCACACACATATGGCAAGTGATGATAAATTCTTAGTTGACCTTGGCGCAATGTGTTGTACATTCCTGGTTTTATGTATGACTTGATGTCTTTACCAGCTATTATTTAAAATTCCAACAATGTAGTTGTCTTCACTGCTAGCAAGTGTGTTTTGGAAGAGAACGAGAAGAACTTGATTGGTTCAGCTCCGCTGCCCAGAGGTCTTTATATTCTGTTACAATAGGCTCTATAGAAGTTTGATGTTTAATATGTATGTATTAATGTAGAAAATAAAACTTTTATCTTATAGAGTAGATGACAATATTTTATGGCATTATAGATTAGGTCATCTACTAGACAAGAGATTGCAAGTCATTAGTTCTAGTACTTATGATGTAAAATTTTGTGAACATGACTTATGCATTGTGTGCCCTATGGTAAAGTTGAAAAGGAAAAATTTTCCATTAAGAACTATTGTTGTTAATTCTGTGTTTGATCTTGTGTATATGGATATTTGGGGACCTTTGAGGCATTACACAGTTAATGGCAAAAACAATAGTTCTTAACTGTTGTGGATGATTATTCTAGATTCAATTGAGTGTTTCTTATAAGACAGAAGTCTCAAGCTTCTGAATTGATTAAATTGTTTATATTTGTTTCTACTCAGTTTAATGAAATCATTAATGTAATTAAATGTGATAATGAGGTTTTTATTATAGAAAAGTCATTTTGTGAGAAATGTGGCATTATTCATCAAACCTCACGTGTCAATACACCGAGCATAATGGATTTGTTGAAAGGAAACATCACCGTCCATTGAATGTAGCCAGAGGTTTAAGGTTTCATAGTAATATACCCATTGAGTGTTGGGGCTTTTGTTTGTCGCATGCTGTAAAACTTATTAATTCTACAAGTACACCTTTAATGAAAGAAATCACTCCTTATGAGGTGTTGTATGGCACTAAACAAGATTGTTTTATGATTAATGTTTTTGGTTGCTTGGTTTTCTCATATACTCTTCCGCAGTATTGGTGAAGTCACTGAGTCTAAGACTAACAATCAAAAAATCAAGCATTATGCACGGAAGGAAGAAATGCATAAGAAAATTGAGTCATTGCAGAAGAGCAGCACATGAGAGATTTTTTAATTTGCCACCAGGAAAGAAACTTATTGGATGCAAGTCGGTGTGCAAGATAAAGTATAATCCTGATCGCCCAGAAGAGAGGTTTTAGGCCAGCTTAGTGGGAAAGAGATTTAATCAGACTTATGGAATTGTTTATCAAGAGACCTTCTCTTCAGTTGTGAAGTTACAACAATTAGGGCATTACTAGCAGCTCAAGAAGCCAAAAACTTGAATCTTCACTATATGGATGTAAACACTGGCTTTCTACATGGTGATTTGCGTGAAGAAGTATACATGCAACTTATTGCAGGCTTTAGTTCTGACTAGCCAAATCAAGTTTGTAAAACGATAAAGTCACTATGTGGCTTGAAGCAAGCTAGCAGACAATGAAATTGAAAGTTGACAATATCTTTGGAACGCCATGGATTTGTCCACTCCAAGATTGATCATAGCCTATTCACCAAAGGATCACACAATAATTTTATTTCCCTACTGGTTTATGTAGATGACACTGGTGCAGCCAATCATTATATGGATCAGATTTAGCAAGTAAAGGATCATCATCATGAACAAGGATCTTGGTAAACTGAGGTACTTCCTAGGCATTGAATTGGTCACACAGAGGGAAATATACTTTAAAATTTTACTAGAATATGATTTCTTGGGAGCAAAACGTGTAAAAATCTAACCAAACATTGTAGCATGGGGATTCACCTTTGTTGGATGATAATACTGGCTAAAGATCTTTGGATGGAAAACTGATTTACATAAAATTTATCAGACCTGATATTGCCTATAGTGTTCAACAACTAAGTTAATTTTTGGATACTCGAAATGATAATCACATGAAAGCGGAACATACGCTTCTGAGATATTTGAAGGCTCATCCAGGACAAGGAATTTTCTTCCCAGCTGAGAACACATTCATCCTACATGGAATCAATGACATTGTTTGGGCATGATGCCCTGAGAATAAGAAATATATTTCAGGTTATATGATGTTTCAAGGAGATGCTCCCCTTTCATGGAAGGCCAAGATAGAGAAAACCATTGCTAGAAGTTCTTCTGAATGTGAATACGGGGCAATGGCTAATGCAGCTTGTGAGATAATGTGGCTTCTTTACATTTTGAAGGATCTGCAGATTCCAGTTCAAGTTTATGTTGTTTTGTTATGTGACAATGCTAGTGCTTTACACATTGCTCACAATTTTGTGTTTTATGAGATAACAAAACGTATTGAAATTGATTTTCATGTTGTTAGAGATTAGGTCAAGTAAAGCTTGATCAAACTCATGCCTATTAACACCAAAGAACAACTTGTTGACATTCCAACCAAAGCGTTGGATGCACCTTCTGCTATTTGCTAGACAAACTAAACATTTCCAAGCTTTTCATCCAAGTTCAAATGGATAAAGAAGTGATAGATGCAAGAAGGACGTGCAAGCTGATTCATTCACCATTCTTAGCTTGAGAGAGGTGTTACAATATATGGATAAATGGGTGATAAATGCAATATGTGTTAGTGTAGTGCCCTAAATACAATCGGTTTGGACCGGATCTTACCGGGTTGGGTCATTTTTACTTTGCTTTTTTGTTTTTACATATAAAAAATGGCATTTTTGTTATTATATATATAGTTAGTTTAACAATCCAATTAAAATTTTTGTATATATAATAACATCCCTGGGATTAATACCGTGATAGAGAAATAATAATGGTAAATATGGTTGATGAGATCTCGACTCATGTAAAATGGTTTAATCAATAAATATCTCTAGTCATACATATTATTAAATGAGACATTAATAGTACGGTTAGACTAGCACGTATTAGATGTCTTATGTCTTGTGAAGGTAGTCATAGATCTCGACACACTATTCTTAGGATCTCTTGGGGCATATGGTAATGAATCAACTTCAACAGCATTAGGTTTATAATTCATACCCTTCATACCTTTGTCGCGTGCCTCGCTCGGTTGTGCCATTTTGCTTGACTCTGCATCCTTCTTCTCGGGATTTGGAATCTCCACAACCTCATCAGAGTCATCATCATTATCCATCGGCTCGATCTTCACCTTTATCAACTCAATCGACCCCATCATCCGCTTTCTCATCATCAATCATCGGTACTTTCTTCTTTCCCGAGCCACCTTAACTTAAACCATGATGTTCTTGCCACTCTGAGTATAAATTGCATTATCCTGATTAGCCGGCCTAAGCGTCCTATTGATACCAAGATCATCATCTTCTTCAATCATGGCTTCTTCAATTGAAGCATCATTGACTCCCTTAGGATTCCTCACCGTATTACTCGATAAGCTCCCTGCTGGAGTTGTGTTCGATCTTTCCAAAATCTGGCCAATTTGATGCTCCAAGTTTCGTATCACAGCTTGAATCGTAGTCATGCCATTTCAATATTCTCTGATGCTACCCGGAACCACCTTACTCAATTGTTCAACAGTTTGTTCAAGTGTCATCTTTCCCGATAGTTGTTGATTCTGATTATTGGTTCTTCCCGGAGCATTCCGGTGTTGATACACATTTGGCTTTTGATTTAAAGGACCGACTAGATGTTGATGTTGTGGAAATTTTTGATTGGAAGGACCGACTTGATTTGGATTCCGGTTCCAATTCTGATTTTTCTACCATTGATTCGGTTGCCCTCGTGAATTCTGATTATGAACATAATTGTCATCAAACGTACGGTTAACAAGCATCATATTCAGATCCATCGGTGGCATCACCCACGGATTCAAAGCCATTTGGTTCACAAAAATTTGATTAATCTAATCCGCAAACATCTGACTTGACTATTCCGGATCCAACATCGGCTGAATCATAATAATCGGTGGAAGAGGTGCTTCCATGACACTAACTTGATTAACTTGAGCCTTCAAAAATATCTTTTTCGGTGTTGCATCGGTGTTGGTGCATTCCGAAGTTTTATGCATTTCACCACATGATGCACATTTATTCGACGCTCGTTGATCGAGAATCACCTCACGTAACTATTTCTCCATCATCGTCACTTTGTTGGACAACTTATTATTCTCGTCTTGCATTGACTGATCATAGCCACCGACTTTAACTTATTTCTCCATGTGAATAATTTTCTGACGCTCTTTCGGTTTTATAGAATTCCATTGCTGCTTGTTCTCGGCGATCTGTTCAATTGTTGCCAATGCAATGTCCGGCTCTAGACTGATAAGATCTCCTCCAATAGCAAAATCCAACGTTCTCCTCGACTTTTTATCCACTCCCCGGTAGAATATGTGAATCTGATTCCAAATTTCAAAATCGTGTTATGGACATTTTCTCAACATAGCCTTGTAATGGTCCCAAGCCTCTCGTAACTCCTCGGTTGCCATTGTTTGAAGTTTGAGACATATACCCCCGTGTCCAAAGTTCATCCCGGTGGAAAGTATTTGACAGAAAAGTTCTCGTCACCTCATCCCAAGTATGTAATGAGTCATGGGGTAAAGACTCGTACCACTCGTTAGCATACTTTTTCAGAACTTGTGGAAATAGCAATAACCGGATCAATTCCTCTGGAACACCATTAATCTTCACCGTCTAACACACCTGCATAATGTGATTCAAAAACTTGTTCAGATCTTCCTCGGGTTTCCCATTAAACTAAAAAATTTCCTGCAACATATTCTAAACATGACATTTGATTTCCATGTTGTTATCCGGGATGTGCAGGACTCGAATAGGAGAGTGTCATTCAACAGTAGCGGGTGTAGCATAATCTCTCAAAGTTCTCTCGGGGTTACTCACCATCCCTTGAATTATCAGAGGTCTGAATACTGGTGTCGGATAATGTTACAGTATAAAAGCTTATGGGAATGCTGAGTGCACTCTGTTGATCGTATGAAGATATCAGCAGCCTGCTGATAGCATGAACACCAGCAGCCTGCTGACAGTATAACTATAAACACCAGCAGCCTGCTGATTAGTTAGTTCAGTATAGAAAACAGTTATTTTGTTGTAATCTGTTATAACCGTTTGTAACTTACTCGCAACTGATTCATGAGGTGTATGATGTAATAAATACCCCATGATCAGCCACATTTGAATCAACTTATAACTTTTACTTGATCAATGATAATTCCGCATTTATTTTGTTTGTTTGTAATTCTACAATCTTCATCATGGTATCAGAGCATAAATTTGAGCATTTTTAAGAGCTTTCCTGCGTTTGTTTTTAAGAAACTTGAGAGTGTTCTTGATCTTTTTCTGAGTTTTTCAGTTTCTTTAGAGTAAACTGTCATCCTCTTTCCTGTTTCTGATCAGTTATTGATTTTTTTTCCACTATAATCGTTGATTTGAGAATCAATTCTGGAGTTCTTGATAGTCATGGCAGCTAAGAAACAAGAAATCAGTCCCTTCAGTCCATTCTATGTTCATCCTGATGAGTTGTCTGGTTCTTGTTTAGCCATTAATGAATGGCAATAACTACCATCCCTGGAAAAATTTCCATGGGGATGGTGTTGATCACCGAGAACAAATTGGCTTCGTAGACGGCACAATCAAAAGGCAAGAAGCAGATTCATCTGACTTTCATGCTTGGAGGCAGTGTGATACAATGGTGAGATCATGGATCTTGAATTCGTTGAAAACACTATTGCACAAAGTTTGATGTACTTCAAGAATGCACATGCAGTATGGAAGAATCTTGCGGCAAGGTTTTCAAAGGTTGATGCATTAAGGCTCTCAGATCTTCTTGAAGAAATGCATCTATCGAAACACGGCATAGATTCTGTCAATCAATATTTCACAAAATTGATGATTCTTTAGGATGAAATCAAGACCATCAGGCCTGTAAGAGTCTGTTCTTGTGATCCTCAATGTCATTGCAATGCAATCAGCAATCTGATGGATCAAATGAAGGCTGAACATGTAACAAAATTACTTAAAGGATTAAGGGATGAATTCAAACCAATGGTCTCACAGGCAATGCTGATGGTGCCCTTTCCAGAAATTTATGATGCCTTTGCATTGGCAATCAAGTTTGAGAGACAAAAGTCATATTTGGCTAACAAGGATAAGAATCAAGATTCCAGGGTCATATTGTCACAAAAGAATGGACTTGGATAGAATCAGACTATCAGCAGACCTAACTCTACTGCAAATCCCAGGTCTAAAAATCCAAAAATGATGCAATATAGTTTCTATGGATTCAATGGCCATACTCGATGACGGTCTAATATATACCCTTTTGTCATCAATATTTTCCCTAAAAGGAGCATAATTTTATATTATTTTACGTCGAACGTGTTTATAGTGATTTGGTGTTTATGCATTTTTAGCCCCGGAATATGTTTTACTGCTCGATATTTATCATAATTATAGGTTCCGGAAAATCTCAAGTGAAGTGGAAGGAAATCTGGAGTGAAATACTGAAAAAGCCCAACATAGCACGGATTGTGGAACGGAGTAAAATGAAGTGCAAATGAAACCGGTCCAGAAGCCCAGTTCGCTGGAGCGAAGTACCCATTTCGCCTGGTCAAACTGCCCAATTCTCTGGGGCAAAATTGTCAATGTACTCCACCGCTTTAGGGTTTTGAAACAGCACTTACTAGGGTTTTTAGAAGGTTTTAAGTCGGCCAGAAACACCTATATAAGGCCGCCATTCATACATTATTTCACACACCGAAAATACAGAGGAAAATACAATACGCTTGTATTATCTATATGGTTTTTCTTTGTTTTCTCTGTGTTCTTTCATTACACAGTCGATAGATTCTCCGGTTAGGCATCGCATCGAGGAGTGGGAGTCACGCTCGTCGTCGAGGGTAATGCCTACTTATAAATGCTATCTTTATTCGTAGATCTATTTTATCTTGTAATGGAGTAGTCGTTCATGTATTGATTTCAGCAATGTAGTAATTAACGAACCCATATTAATGTAGATCTAAGTTGTACAAAGATGTTTTACAAGAAAATTCTGGAATCACCGGTCTAGCTGGAGCCGCGGTCTTTACGGCTGGAGCTAGCCACTTAGATTCTGGGAATTTTCCGTGAACGACTTCGGCTACGTCTGGTTATCTGATTGTCATAAAAACGAGTAATAAACCTGATCAACTTATTATATCGTCATCGTAAATTAACATAAAGCCTAAAAGTGGAATGTTAATTTGGACATAGAATAATCGATTGTCTAGGAGGCGTGCCACCCTACCTGGGCTGGTTGCCTAGATAAGGTGTACGGTTTATACCGGCATCCCTAGTTTTGAAAGCATGTTTTATTATATAAGATGGAGACCTACCCGGTAAATTAATGTAATAAACATAGGGGTTTAGAGTCCTACCCGGATCCATATCTATATAAGGGGATGACTCCCGTAGCCAATAATATAATGAATCTTAATGTCTTATTTGTCTCGGCTTTGATATACATATATGAGGGAGTAATTACTACTAGCGTTATCAATACCGTTTCCTAAGAGACTTATAAAAAACAATAAAAATACTAGTGTCGTGTCATTGTGTTGAATTGTTAGCCTTGTGTTTTCTATCTTTTTATTCTTCGGTTATAGTTGGTCGTAGACCGCCCTTAATTTACTTTAGTTTAATACGTTATACTTGTTTAATTCGAGTCTCTGAGGGATCGACCTTGACTCTATCTAGCTATACTGCAATTGTACCTAGTACACTTGCTAGTTGGTTGTGTAGATCATGTTATAAATTTGACTTTATCCCCATCAAGTTTTTGGCGCCGGCCGTTGCCGGGGACTCGAGTCATTAAATTAAGTATAGCTTATTTCATTAAAAGTAGATTCATAAATACTGTGAATATTGTCTGTTTATTTAATTTTTATAGCATAGAATTAACAGGAAATATTCGTAGAATAGATCAGGGCTGAAACCCATAAAATCAGCACCCTTCGCTAGGGCGAGGCATCCAGTTCTTTGGAGCCAGCCTCATTTTTCTGGAAATTTTTGAGTCGTTCTGTTCTGCACAGTGTTTGCTTTAGTTTTTATTTTATAGGAGTCGTTAAAAACTGGAATGAAATGAAACTGCCCAGTCCCAGCAGGAAAGACAGTTTCGCTGGAGCCAGCTGAGTATCTCGCTGGAGCGAACCTGCTGATTCTGGAAATCTTCATTCTATTCTGTTCCGTTCCGAGTCTGTGTTATTCTTGTCTAATTTTGAGTCAGTCAAAGGCTTTAGCCTTTGCAGTTTCTGATTGCTTAGTGTTGTTTTTATCTTGCAGTACGCTACCCGGAGTTCTAAAGCACCAGTTGTGCCTTACCACACCGAGATAGAGAAATTCACAAGGAAAAACAACAAGTTGCATAAAGGAGAAGGATCTACAAGAAGTCTGGAGGAAATCGAATCATGATTAGCGGAATTGGCTAGCAAAAGTGAACCAACTAGGTACGAATCTGAGGAAACAAACTATTCTGCGAGTACTGAGTTAGAAATGGAGAACGGACTGCAAAATCCCATCAACCCTAATAAGGTAATCAATAATAATAATAATGTGAATATTCCTAATCAAGCTGTCGCTGCAGGAGAAAGGCGTACTTTGCAAAGCTATGCAAGGCCTGCTATTGAACAATTCATTCCCACTATCGTTGCACCTGAAGATGCTATGTAGGTTTATCACCCGAGACCTAAGGTCATTCAAATGGGGACAAACTATTCCACTTTTCATGGTATCCTGAATGAGGATCCTGGCGTTCACGTAACGAATTTCTTGGTGATCGTTAGCACGGTGAAGCCAGAACTAATCCCGGAGGGTAACATTTGGCTTAATCTTTTTCCTTCACCCTAAAGGATAAAGCTAAGCAATGGCTTCTCTCTTTAACGGCTGGATCAATCAGGACTTGGGAGGAACTGCTGCAAAAGTTCATGAATAACTACTTTCCTCTAGGAAAGACCTTTAAGTTACGCCAAGACATCTTAGGGTTTTAGCAGCAAGCTGATTAGAGTTTTAATCAAGCCATGGAACGCTTTAAGGAATCCATGGGGAGGTGCCCTCATCATGATATCTCACTATGGCTTTTAATGAAAACTTTTAACCATGGATTGAGAGAGACGGAGAAGATAAGAGTAGATGCCTCCAGCAATGGAGCATTTGTTCTGTTATCTCCTGAGGAGGCACAAGAAAAGATGGAGCAAATAGCGATGAATAGCCAATGGGGAGGCAATGATAGAGCAACCGTGAAGATGGCCGCTAATATGTTTGAAGAAAGTGCATCAACTAAGATCCTACAACAACTATCGCTTATCAACACTAAGGTGGATGGAATGCAAGAGAGGATGGCAATAGTAGAGAATGGAAATGGGATTGAGATGATCAATCAAATCAAGAATGCTGGTACTGAAGAAGCCAACTATGTTGGAAGACAACGGAACCAATATGGAGGTTACAAACCGAATCATGACCACCCTGGATTCTGATATGGTGAACCAAATGGAGGAGAGCGGCCTAGAGAGCCAAACACTTATGCACCCCGGAAAACTAAAAATTTTGGTTGGGAAGCTGCGATTGAAAAGATGAGCAATGTCGTGACTGACAACACGGGACAATTGTCAAAATCTATGACCGAGTTGGCTACTAACTTTACCCAATATTGTCAAAAGAAAGACACTAAGGTAACCAATCAAGAAGCCCTAGTCCAGAATCTCTCTCACCAAATAGGTCAACTAGCTAAACAAGTTTCAACTGGACCTCCTGGTGAATTTTCGAGTAACACTGATAAGAATCCTATGGATTTGAATGCGATAATGACTATGAGTGGGAAAGCACTGACTCCACCAACCCTGAAAGACAAGGATAAAATCATAGAAAGTCGGGATGGTGAGCCAGAGGCTGAAGCAAGTACTTCGGGAACCTTGCTTGTGTAAGATACTGCGAAGGAACCTGCTACTACTGGTGCTGAGCATACAAGTAAGTTTCCTGCTACCATTTCTATCGACCCTTCAACTTTACCTTATTCTTCATGCAAATCTAAGCCTAAAGTTGGCGAAACAAGGTATAAGAAATTCATTGATATGTTTAGGAAACTACAAATTAATATACCTTTGGTAGAAGCCCTTGCTGAAATGCCTGAGTACGCCAAGTTCTTAAAAGATGATGTCTCTACTAAGAGGAAACTCTTAGACTTAGTGACCATTTGTCTATATGAAGAGTGCTCAGCCATTCTTCAACATAAATTGCCTACAAAATGTAAAGATCTAGGAAGTTTTCTCATTCCATGCACTATAGGTAACGTATTTTTGAACAAGGCGCTATGTGATCTAGGAGCGAGCATGAATTTGATACCATTATCTATCTTTCGCAAGTTTGGTATGAGGGAGCTAAATAAGACTTCCATCACTCTACAACTAGCTGACCATTCGGTCAAGGAACCTTATGGAGTGGTATAAGATGTGCTAGTAAGAGTTGACAAGTTTGTGTTTCCAGTAGACTTTGTCGTGCTAGATATGGAAGCAAATTATGAAGTGCCCTTGATTTTGGGAAGACCCTTCTTGGCCACTAGTACGATGCTAATTGATGTTCACAATGGAGGTATTATGCTTAAATGAAGATAAGGTAGTCTTCAATGTGTTTGACACTATGAGACAAGCAGATGATACTGAGGATGCATGTTACAAGTTGGATTCTATTGATGAAATGGTCAATGAACTTCAACAACATAAAGATATAAAAGAATTAATCACCGCCTCATTAGCTTTAGAAGATGACACAAGCTCTGAGGATTCTGATGAGGAAAAGGAGATATGGCAAGGATGTAGTAAAGGAACTCCTTGCCACATCGAGAAAATTAACACGACTAAGATTGAGAGTTACTATCATAGGCCGGCATGGCATAAGTTCTTTGAACTAAAGCTAACTGGACAAAGGCTTAAGACATCATTAGAAGAGCCTCTTGTCAACCTAAAGTTAAAACCCTTACCTGCGTATTTAATGTATGTGTTTCTGCAAGATGAGACCCTGCCAATCATAATATCTTCCTCCTTGACTGAGATAGAAGATGAAAAGCTGATGAGAATACTGAGAAAGTATCGCGGAGCGTTTGGATAGACAATAGCCGATGTCAAAGGCATTAGCCCTAGCATCTACATGCATAAAATCTCCGTGGACCCTAAAAAGAAAGCGGTTGCGCAACCTCAAAGAAGGTTGACACCTAGATTAAAAGACGTGGTACGAGATGAAGTCATAAAGATACTAGAAATGGGAATAATCTTCCTTATTGCTGATAGCGAATGGGTAAGACCCATCCACGTAGTTCCTAAGAAGGGAGGTTTGACGGTACAAGCAAATGAGTTCGATGAGTTGATTCCCGCCAGACTTATCACCGGTCATAGGGTGTGCATACACTTTAGGAAGTTGAACGATGCAACTCGTAAAGACCATTTCCCTCTTCCCTTCATTGATCAAATGCTTGAGAGACTGAGCGGACATGCATTTTACTGTTTCCTCGACGGTTACTCGGGATATTATCAAATTCATATCTCACCCGATGATCGTGAGAAGACCACCTTTACATGTCCATATGGAACCTTTGCTTTTAAAAGAATGCCCATTGGTTTGTGCAATGCCCCAGCAACATTTCAAAGATGCATGATGTCTTTGTTTGCTGATATGGTTGAAGATTTCCTGGAGATCTTCATGGATGATTTCTCCGTATTTGGAAATGATTTCAATTCATGTCTCACGCATCTAGCTAGAGTGTTAAAGAGATGTGAGGAGACGAATCTGGTGCTTAACTGGGAGAAATGTCATCTGATGGTTACTGAAGGCATAGTACTTGGCCACCGTATTTCAAGGAACGGTATAAAGGTAGATAGAGCAAAAGTGGAGGTGATCGAAAAGCTTCCCCCACCAACCAATCATAAGACATTGCGAGGTTTTCTTGGCCATGCAGGATTATACCGCCGGTTTGTGAAGGACTTTTTCTTAATCTCTAGACCTCTCACTGAACTTTTGGCCAAGGATGTTCCGTATGAGTTTACAAGTGAGTGTACCAAAGACTTTAATGCGCTTAAAAAAATGCTTATCACTGCATCAATTTTAATTGCACCCGACTGGAATCTGCCTTTCGAGTTAATGTGTGACGCAAGCGACACTGCGGTAGGTGCGGCCCTTGGACAAAGGAAAGATAAGATATTTCGACCTATCTACTACGCTAGTCACACTTTAAACTCTGCGCAAAAGAATCACACGACCACTGAAAAAGAACTTATTGCTCTCATCTTTGCGTTCGACAAATTTAGATCTTACCTTTTGGGATCTAAAGTCACAGTGTGGAATGACCACGCAGCCCTGGAGTACCTATTGGAAAAACAAGATTCCAAGCCGAGATTGCTGAGATGGCTTTTACTACTTCAAGAGTTTGATGTAGAAATCCGAGATAAGAAAGGGTCTGAGAACCTGGTTGCGGATCACCTTTCCCGTTTACAAATATAGGACAATGAACAATTGCCTGAGATTAGACAGACATTTCCTGACGAACAATTATTCACCATCTCTACCCTTCCCGGAAATGGTGGTTGTGCAGTGATATCATCACGCTGTGAAGAGGTTGAGGATGCGGAGCCACAACCGTGGTTTAAACATATAGTCAACTACTTAACCGTGAGATATTTGCCTACAGAATTCTCCAAGCAGCAAAAAAATAAATTTTTTGCAAACCTTAGACATTACTACTGGGATGATCCCTACCTTTTTAAGCAATGCTCAGACAACGTGTTTAGGAGATGTGTCCCTGAGAGCGAATTCAATGATATACTCAAACACTGCCATGCTTACAAGGTAGGAGGACACTTTGGAGGACACAAGACGGCTGTGAAAATCCTCCAATGTGGTTTTTACTGGTCCAATCTTTACAAAACTGCTCATGACTACGCTAGAGCCTGTCATTCCTGCCAAATGACGGGAAATATCTCAAAAAGGATTGAAATGCCACTAAAGAAATGTGGTTTCAAATCGCTATATCTTAGTAGCAGTCGACTATGTATCCAAATGGGTTGAGGCCATTGCTTCACCCACTAACGACGTAAAAGTTGTATTACGATTTCTAAAGAAGAATATCTTTACGCGGTTTGGAATCCCTCATGCCATTATTATCGATGGTGGAAGCCATTGTTGTAATAGGTTATTTGAAAAATTAATGATTAAATACGGGGTAAGACATAGGTTAGCTACCACATATCACCCTCAGACAAGTGGGCAAGTTGAGGTTACAAATTGAGAGATCAAGTGCATTTTGGAGAAAACTGTGAATCCTACAAGGAAAGATTGGCCGTTAAAGTAAGATGATGCTTTATGGGCTTATAGAACTGCTTATAGGACTACAATTGAAATGTCCCCATATAAGATTCTCTTTTGAAAAGCATGTCATCTACCGGTTGAACTTGAACACCGAGCCTTATGGGTTACTCGTCTGTTAAATTTTGATGAGAGTTTAGCCGGAGAGAAGAGACTACTGGAATTAACTCGCTTAGAGGAGTTCTGCATTGAAGCCTATGAGAATGCTTGCATCTTTAAAGCGCGAACAAAGAAATTCCATGATAAGAAGATATTAGACCGAACCTTCAAGGCAGGAGATCTGGTTCTGGTATACAATTCACGCCTGAAACTTTTTCCGGGCAATTTGAAATCATGGTGGTATGGCCGTTATCAAGTCAATAATCTTAAAGATAACACAACCTTTGTGGTTAATGGGCACTGATTGAAACATTACCTAGATACTGCTTTTGATAAAGAGGAGGAAGTCTTTACTTTGGAAGATCCGACATACACTTAGAAATAAAGTCGAGCTGACGACTATAACCTCAGAACTATTTCTTAAACTTTCTTTTAGTTTGTTTATTTTCTGCAAATAAAGTTGCATGGAGACTATTGAGGTTATTTTCATCTCGCCATGTTCCGAGTCTAAGTTCGGAATAAGTGAGGTTTTTTCCTTGATGGCCACCATGTGAGTTCAGTAGTTTGTTTTGTTACCCTTTAATTACTTGTCATTGGTTGTATAAAATAAAGTGGCTGAAATTGTTTTTGGATATTATATCAAATTACTGCCACATTATTTTATCAATTCCATTGACATGTTACTGACGGTTTCGTGGAGTTTGTTATTTTGGTTTGTTTCCACAGGCTTTCATTAACTTCTTTACGCCGTGAAAGATCTGTCCTACACTCTGCTTCCTACTAGAGAATCGTTTCCAGAGCTAAGTCCTTTTCTTGTTTCTCATTTTATTTTCTCATTGAGGACAATGTCGAATTTAAGTGGGGGGGGGGGGGTAAGGAGACTAAGCTATAAACCTGTAAACTTATAATTGAAACGGGGTGCAACGGGGTATTAAAATAACTGAATAAACTATTTATCCTTAGAATCGTGAATTCTTAACATTGGATTCAGTGAGAAAGGAACCTAGTTGCATGAGTACGTTATCATATTATACTTGTGTGAGCGAATTTAAGGATATTCATGCTGACTGCTGCAAGCAGAGATGATTGGTTATGAGGACCCAGTGTCGATATTTATCTACTGATGTATTCTGAGCTTCGGGCCATCACAGCGGAGTAATAAGCTTGAGAACCATATGTGTTCTAATATTTGCATTAAACACTGGGCTTGTGGAAACGTTGTCAAAGTAGCCTCGAGCTTGTGGCAATATTCAAGGTTGTTGACTAATCCAGGATAAGGGATTCTTGCTTGGCACCCACTAGTGCAAGTTTCTTTCTTGAGAAGTGTCAATATTTGTGCATATGAAAACAAGAAGCAATTCAAATTTTTAGAGGCCTTTGAGTAGTACTCGGTCTCCAAGTCCATAAAAATTTCAAATGAGGCTCTTGCTTATTGCTCCATGTCTTTACCCACGCGAGACGGAGGAAGTGAGAATGTTGATGTTGGTAGGTTGAGATTGCGAAGTTGGCATAAACTTTAATCTTGCTACGATTATATAAAAATGAATACACATCCACACATCACTTCGATTCATAGAAAGTATTGAATAATGGATGACTTATGAGTATGCGTTGGTATGAGTCGACTCGGATTTCTTGTAAAAGTATGGGATGACCATGGAAAATGTTTTCAAGGGGAATATTTTACTGATGCTTTGTTCGGGACGATCAAAGTCTAAGTTGGGGGTAGTTGATGACGGTCTAATATATATCCTTTTGTCATCAACATTTTCCCTAAAAGGAGCATAATTTTATATTATTTTACGTCGAATCACGTGTTTAAAGTGCTTAATTCATGTTGTGTCATTTGTGAATCGTGATTTGGTATTTATGCATTTTTATTCCCAGAATATGTTTTACTGCTCGATAATTTTCATAATTATAGGTTCCAGAAAATCTCAAGTGAAGTGGAAGGAAATATGGAGCGAAAAATTGGAAAAGCCCAACATAGCACGGATCGTGGAATGGAGTAAAATGAAGTGCGAACAAAACCGGGCCAGAAGCCCAGCTCGCTTGAGCGAAGTACCCATTTCGCCAGGTCAAACTTCCCAGTTTGCGGGGGAAAAATCATCAATGTACTCCGCCGCTTTAGGGTTTCGAAACAGTACTTCCTACGGTTTCTAAAAGGTTTTAAGTTGGCCAGAAACACCTATATAAAGCCGCCATTCATACATTATTTCACACACCGAAAATACAGAGCAAAATACAGTATGCTTGTATTATCTATATAGTTTTTCTTTGTTTTCTTTATGTTCTTTCATTACGGAATCGATAGATTCTCCGGTTAGGGATTGCATCGAGGAGTGGGAGTCACGCTCATCGTCGAGGGTAATGCCTACTTATAAATGCTATCTTTATTCATAGATCTATTTTATCTTGTTATAGAGTAGTCGTTTATCTATTGATTTCGTGATGTAGTAATTAATGAGCCCATATTAATGTAGATCTAAGCTTCACGAAGACGTTTTACGAGAAAATTCTTGAATCGCCGGTCTAGCTGGAGCCGCGGTCTTTACGGCTGGAGCTTAGATTCTTGGAATTTTCTTTGAACGACTTTGACTATGTCTGGTTATCTGATTGTCAAAAAAACGAGTAATAAACCTGATCATTTTATTATATCATCATCGTAAATTAACATAAAGCCTAAAAGTGGAATGTTAATTAGGACATAGAATAATCGATTGTCTAGGAGGTGTGCCACCCTACCCGGGCTGGTTTCCTAGATAAGGTGTACGGTTTATACCGGCATCCCTAGTTTTGAAAGCATGTTTTATTATATAAGATGGAGACCTGCCCGGTAAAGTCATGTAATAAACATAGGGGTTTAGAGTCCTACCCAGATCTTGATCTATATAAGGGGATGACTCTCGTGGCCAATAATATAATCAATCTTAATGTCTTATTTGTCTCAGCTTAGATATACATATATGGGGGAGTAAATACTACTAGCGTTATCAATTCCGTTTCTTAAGAGTCTTATAAAAAACCTTAAAAATACTAGTGTCATGTCGTTGTGTTGTATTGTTAGTCTTGTGTTTTCTATCTTTTTATTCTTTGGTTATAGTTGGTCGTAGACCACCCTTAATTTACTTTAGTTAATACATTATACTTGTTTCATTCGAGTCTCTAAGGGATCGACCTTGACTCTATCTAGCTATACTGCAATTGTACCTAGTACTCTTGCTAGTTGGTTGTGTAAATCAAGTTATAAATTTAACTTGACCCCCATCAATACTAAGGACACTTGTTATATGAAGCATGGTTTTCCTCCTGGTTTCAAGTCAAAAAGGGCAAATATGGTAGAAAATGAACAATTAGCAGAAGAAGATCAGGCACCAAGCAGGTCTGCTGGACCAGGGTTTCCCAATCTTACTACACAACAACTTGACAAGTTGATGGCTCTGCTGAATGATCCTTCTAGACATGCAGGGTTCACTAATGGCCAACCTACTGATGATGTTACACACCACTCACCTGCTACAGGAACAAGTGACCTGAATTTAGTAAGATCAATACAATGGATCTTGGACTCTGGTGCCACAGATCACATTGTAAGATCATTAGATCTGTTAAGAAATCGCAAACCTTCATCTGGTATAAAAATTGGATTACCTAATGGAAATAATGTTTCTGTCACACATATAGGACAAGTGTGGATTAACACTCAATTGGTCCTCCATGATGTGTTTTGCATTCCTGGTTTTAAGTATAACCTTTTGTCTTTACCCTCTTTTATTAATCATACAAAAGGTGCAGCTGTTTTTTCTGCTAACAAGTGTGTTTTGCAGGACAAGAACAAGAACATGATTGGTTCAGTTGAGTTACAGAGAGGACTCTATGTCATGGATTAGCCAATAAGACTTTCTGTTACCAATGCTGTAGAAAATCACACATTATCTAATAGATTAGATGATGCACTTTTATGGCACTACAGACTTGGACACTTGCCTGATAAGAGACTGCAAGTCATCAGTTCACAGTCTACTGATGTCAAATTTTTTAATCATGATCTTTGTTATGTCTGTCCTATGGCCAAAATGAAGAAAATCCTTTTCCCTTAAGTACCACTGCTGTAAATGCCATTTTTGATCTTGTTCACATGGATATTTAGGGTCCTTTGAGACAGCATACTGTGAATGGACAACAATATTTTCTTACAGTTGTGGATGATTTTTCTAGATTTACTTGGGTTTTTCATATGAGGCATAAATCTGAAGCCTCTGACCTTGTTAAATCTTTTGTTAAATATGTTTCTACTCGGTTTCATAAAATTGTTAAAGTAATTAGATCTGAAAATGGTGCAGAGTCTCAACTTATTGACTTTTATGCTCAGCAGGGTATCATACATCAAACATCCTGTGTAAGTACACTTGAGCAAAATGGTATTATTGAAAGAAAACATCAGCATCTGCTGAATGTTGCAAGAGGTTTGAGGTTCCAGAGTAATCTACCAATTGATTATTGGGGTTTTTGTCTTTTACAAGCTGTATAACTGATTAATGCCACACCTACACTTCTGCTGAAGGAAAACACTCCACATGAAGTTCTTTATGGCACCAAACCAGAATATTATGTGTTTAAAGTCTTTGGTTGCTAGGTTTTTTCATGCACACTTCAGCTAGTATATGACCAAGTTTGACTCAAGATGCAAGACATGTGTCTATCTTAGGAATTCAACCACCTCCAAGGGTGATATCCTCTTAGATATTACCAACAAAGATATATTTGTTGCTAGAAATACTCTATTCCATGAAATTTATTTTCCTTTTTTCAGCAGGTTTCGGGAAAGCATAGACATCTTGCTGACATGCTTGTTCCTTTGCCGGTAATGGACAGCTTTGGTGACCTATTGAATGAGTCAACAGACCAACCAGTAATAGGATCAACAGCAGCTAATACATCCAATGCAAGGCATAAACTAGTAAATCAAGCACCTGAACCCACACAAGTTAGAAGGTCCATAAGAACAAGGAAATCACCAACCTTCTATCAAGGGGGTGCTCATAATGTTCAGCAGACTCCAAATCTACTGAGTGCAGTAATGACTCTTGACAACCTCTCAGCAGACTCTGCCAGATTCTTTAATGCTATTGATGCTGTTAAAGAGCCTAAGACCTACACTCAAGCTATAAAGCATGATGAATAGAAGGAGGCCATGAACAAAGATCTTGAAGCTTTACAAAGACTCACACATGGGAGATAGTTGATCTACCCCCAGGCAAGAAACCTATTGGATGCAAATAGGTGTACAGAATCAAATACAACCCTGATGGTTCAGTAGAGAGATATAAAGCTAGACTAGTGAAAAAAGGCTACACTCAAACATATGGGATTGATTATCAAGAAACTTTCTCACCTATTGTCAAGATCACTACAGTTAGAGCCTTACTTGCAGCAGCAGCAACCAACAATTGGCACCTACATCAGATGGATGTCAGTACTGACTTTTTACATGGAGATTTGCATGTAGAAGTCTAAATGCAGTTACCTCCAGGCTGTGCAACAAAACCAAACCAAATCAAGTTTCTAAGTCATTGTATGGTCTCAAGCAAGCCTGCAG
Source organism: Gentiana straminea (assembly GCA_036785695.1). Lineage (NCBI taxonomy): Eukaryota > Viridiplantae > Streptophyta > Magnoliopsida > Gentianales > Gentianaceae > Gentiana > Gentiana straminea. The sequence continues at coordinate 1,078,025 of JAVUPR010000224.1, read as the reverse complement.
ACAATGGAATTGCAAGTTTATTCTAGGATTCACTCAATCCAAAAATGATCACAGTTTGTTCACAAAAGGGTCAAGACGGTCCTTTATTGCTTTAATGGTCTATGTTGATGACATCATAGTAGCAAGCCCCAGTGAAGGGTTGATTCAGCAAGTAAAGGATGCTCTACATCAGTAGTTCACCATCAAAGGTCTTGGAAAATTGAGATATTTCCTAGGCATTGAGACTGCTAGATGTCCAAAAGGCATATCCATTTCACAAATAAAATACACACTTAACCTTCTATAAAATATGAATTTTTGGGAGCCAAACCTGCTAAGACACCTGTGGAGTTCAATCCGACCTTACAACATGGTGATTCACCACTTTTAGAGGACAACGCTGCATACAGATCCCTAGTAGGTAAATTAATTTACCTCACCTTACCAGACTAGACATTTCCTTTGCAGTCCAACAACTAAGTCAATTTCTTGATATCCCCACTGAAAACCATATGAAGGCTGCTTACAGACTGCTGAGATACTTAAAGACCAATCATGGCCAAGGAATCTTCTTCCCGCATACAATAATCTTGTACTTAAGGGTTTTACAGATAGTGATTGGGCTGGTTGTCCTAAAACAAGAAGATTGTATCAGGTTACATGATGTTCCTAGGAGATGCTTTAATCTCCTGGAAATCAAAGAAACAAACAACAATTGCTAGAAGCCCATCAGAGGCTGAGTACAAGGCAATGGAAAATTCCGTTTGTGAAATCCAGTGGCTTATCTATATACTACAAGATTTACAGGTTCCAGTCAATTGTCTCTGTGTTATTTTGTGATAATGCCAGTACCATGCACATTGCTTATAATCTTGTCTTTCATGAAGAACAAAACACATTGAAATTGAATGCCATGTTGTGAGAGACAAAGTCAAATCAGGACTCATCAAACTTCATCCAGTCAATACAAAAGAACAAATAGCTGACATCCTCACCAAAGCCTTGGATGCACCCATTTTCTCCTATCTAGTAGATAAATTAGGAATTTCAAATATCTTTCGACTTCAAGTAGCTTATGGGAATGCTGAGTGCAAGTTGTTCATGTACCACTCAAAGCTTGAGGGGGTGTTACAGTATAAAAGCTGATGAGAATACTAAGTGCACTCTACTGGTCGTATGAAGATATCGCAGCCTACTGACAACATGAACACCGGCAGCCTGCTGATATTATAAACACCAGCAGCCTGCTGATTAGTTAGTTCAGTATAGAAAATGTTTATTTTGTTGTAATCTGCTATAACCATTTGTAACTTACTCTCAACTGATTCATGAGGGGTATGATGTTATAAGTACCCCATGATCAGCCACATTGTAATCAACTTGTAAGTTTTACTTGATCAATAATAATTCCGCATTTTATTTCGTTTGTTTGTAATTCTACAAACTTCATCAGATAAGGTTGTGCATTTTGATCGGCTTGTTGCACCGGAACAAGTATCAGTTGCGGAATTTTCACATAAGGTTGTAGATATGGATTCTAATACTGCTCCATCATTGGATTCATAATCATAAGGTTATACTCGAGCGAATCGGATTATACTAATTCAACATCGATTCATTTGAGCCATTTGCAACATCATCTGTTGATACTGTTGCATAACCTGGTTCATATCCAATTGAGGTACGGGTTGTTGAACAAAAGCATTTGGAATCAAATTCACCACTTGAAATTGGGGCGGAGGTTGTACAGTCGGTGGTGTAGGTTCCCTCGAATCGGTTCTTTTCTCGGGATTGGAATAAGTTCCCGAATATGCAATCTAACTTCTCTCTCAACCAGGACTCTCGAGTCACCATGTTGCTCGGTAGCTTCAACCTCTTCAAAATGATGTTCGTGTTCTTCTCTCATAGTTAGAGAGCCTTGACTACTAGATGTAGTCGTAGCCATCGAGGATTCAATTTCCGGATTTGATGATTCAGCTTGTTGAGCTGTTAAACGATCAATCGTTCTATTTCTCAAAGCCAACTATTGACGGAAGTACATTTCAATTTCTTTGTTCAATCAAACGCTCAACAAGTTTATACAAACCTCACACACGAAACCGAATATAAACAACTTAGTCGGTTTTACACGGTGATCTTACAAATCTAGTTCCCGTACCGTCTCGCAAAATGCATATATAAATAAGATACGTGTAATACGATTATTGAGTCACAAGTTCTAGAGCTACAAACATTATAAAGATTCAACAAATCAAACATCAAGAACACCACATAAGAAATCTATGGTTTGATTTTGAAGATTATCGTATAACCCGGCTATAAAATGATTAGCTACTCATTCTAACTATAAAAACACAGGATTTCATTGAAGAATATCAACATGAAATCACAAGAAAGGTAAAAGAGGTACCTTATTGACAACAAATATGAAATATCCATAAGAAGAAAACCGTAAGGAGTTTACAAATCAACACCAGATATCCATAATTAACTATGATCCAAGCTTGATTATATAACAAAGATGTTAAAACTAGCTTCAATCTACTCTAATGGTACTTAGAAGGTGAAAATCAAATTTGCAGGGTTTCGCTCGATGAAAAAGATAATAATCCCCAAGTTTATCCCCTGAAAATGCCTTTTACTGTGGGCTACTCAAGTTGACCATTGCACCGTAGGCACCCGTCTACAAAGATAGGCTGCCGCCTATCCCCAAAATCTTCCCGTTCCAGGGTAATATAGGCTTTTGTGGTTGGTGGCCTGTGATTCATGGGCGGCCACCTATCAATAGGGCATGATTCCCTTACTCCCAGTACTTTGAAGGTGGTGGCCTACAACTTATGGGCACCGGCTTATGAACATGGCAGTTTATTCCAAACTCTCGATGTTGATAGGCGATATCCTAGCTTTCATGGGCGGTGTCCTATCAACTTTTGCTTCAAAGTGGATTTTTTCACCATTTCAAAGCTCCGAAATGCGTTTTTTGGGTATCTCGTACACATGGTTTCTGAAAACACCCAAAACGACAACACACATAACCCTTACGGGATACTAGGGTGACCGAGAGTATAATAAATACACCTAAAAAGTTCGAGAATCCCGGATTATATGTCCGGATCTCATAAACATCAAAACGGTGCAATACGTGTCATAACCAAGCCAAATGTTCCCAGAATCAAGTAAAACAAGTCTAAACGGGGTATAAAATATCTATGAAAACTGAGTCGAGTTGACTCTCATCAGTCTCCTTAAATTTCTTGTTAAGAATTGAATATGACGTGAAGATGTTTCCTACCTACAACTAGTGAATATGACAAAGAAGGTACTTGAGCAGACCAAAAAGCAAAATACTTGAGCAAATCCTCACTCTCACTAATGTATATGTTGTAAATTTCACATTTTGGCTTGAACGAATGTGGGTTCAGGCACTTTTTCCAATTCATCTTCAAGTCTCCTCTGCATAATCAGTTGAAATTTGGCCAGAAAAGCTATTTTGGTCGGTCATCGCCGGCGACAGAGTCAGAACGGCGAAGGGCGGTGTGGTGGTGCAAGGTGGACAATCACCGGTGCCAAGTTGAAGACTCTTATGTAGATCTGATGAAAAGGTAAGAAGGAGTTTCAATCTTCTGTGCTTATTGTTTCATCTGCAAATGACAAGTATTTTTATCTAAGAAGTGTTATTTTGTCGTTATAATCGATAATCTTTTAAATTTGTCCTAAATACATAATTAAGTTTAAAAATGGTCCTTGTAGAAAAGAACAAGAAACCTTAAAAAAATATAGCAATACAAAAACAACACACACTTTCTCGTAAAATAAAATTAAAAAATAAAACCAACTCTCACCGGTTCGGATCACAATATATGGTCCAACACGTGTCGCATCCTTTGTAGTCTACAAAGCCCTAAATTATTTTTCTATCGCCGTTCATGATTAAATTCATGTCGAACTCTTCTTGACTTCGATGTCCATTTTTCTATCAATTTGATGATATTGTATGTATTCGTCGAATTGGGCCTCACTCTCCACTAATTCCGTTTAATACTTATCGATTTACTTGACTTGTCTGGTCCCTTTTGAAGTTTCACAACCCTAAAATCACCATTTCAATTATCGGATCAATTTCACCAGAATTCAACTCTCTTGATTTTGGGGTTTTTCCGTGTGGATTCGTCCTCATTTTCATTTCTCCTAGGTCAGAATATCCACGGATTTGTACTTTTTTTATAATCAATATATTCAGAAGCCTATGTTTAAAGATTTGCCCTTTTGTCCGGAGGAGTCTTGTATCCTCAAATTTTTATGGGGGATCGGTATGTTTTGAGATGAAATTTTATTTATTGCACATCTCGATACTGATTTCTCAAAGGCGTTGAATGGATTGCCAACCTAAGGTTAGGGTTTCTGTTCGAATTGGGGATTTCTTAATTGGAAAACTGGGTAGGTGTAACATCCCGACTTTTCATAAAATAGTAATTGGGTGTATTTGCTACGACCCAATTATAATTCGCTTTTTAATTAATTAAAAATGATTTAATTAAAAAATTTGGAAATTGATTATATGGAATAAAGGGATTAATTATTAAAAAGTTTTTTAATAATTAGTATTTAAGGAAACAATTTCCTAATTTCCCTCATATAATTCACGGCGGCTTTCGAGAAAAAAAAAAAAAAGGACGACGCAACGGAAAAGCTTTCAACGCAGGATGCCTGGAACGAAGACTTCAACCGTGCGGCCAATCCGTTCATCGTTTCAAGATGCCGCAGGAGAGAAAAGTGATCACCGCGATGAGACGCAACTTTGGAAAATAAAATATCCTTATTCCGTAAGTTTTCAGTTTAGCCATAGTTTTTCGTAATCGTCTTGTTCGTTTCTTCAAAAATTCGTATCTTTTAATCCGTAGCTCTATTTTTCAGCCATGAGTAGTCAAAACGATCATCTTGGAGCGTAGATCATTCTAAAAATAGGTTCACAGCATTTAATTCAGGTAATATTCAGTTTTACACACTTTTTCAATTCGGGTTTTTCAAGGAAGATAGAATTTTTAGGGTTACCTGTTGATCAATTAGGTTTCGAGTTAAAGGCTTAGAAGTTCAGCGTTTTCTTGAAGGTTTTGGATCGGTTTGCTGGAAATTAAGGTAAGAGGCTCTTCCTAATGAGTAATTATAGTTGTATAATAATAGGTTGAGTTCGGCGAGTTTTGGTGTTGTTTGGTGATAGAATTCATTCTAAGTTGTAAATAATGAGATGTGATATGTTTTGGTATATTTGTGTTGAGTTTTAAATTTCTATTTTTTTGATTCAATAACATTAATTAAACCTAAACAAGCCTCGATTGAGTTTCTGATGCGTTTGGTTCCGGCACCGGACGTACTCGTAAAGGGAGTTGAAGTTCGGGACCGTCGAAAAGGCATGAAAGGGCTTGTGCTTTGATGAACTAGAGTTCATCAATGTCTGTGTATGTTCTAGGCCTTGTCCGTGTCTAGTGGTCTAGGAAAGAGAGTAGTGTATGTGAGGGAGCTTACTTGAAAACACTTAGGTGGCTAGTTAATTCACAATAATAATTACATAAGTGGAGTAAAAGATGAAACGTCATTTATTCTCGGTTAGGCACTGATTCATATCGGCGATGTGATACGTTCAGTAAAAGCGAACAACGCTACTGGCCTTTAAACGGCTGAATGGTAGTGGAGGAAATTCACCGAACGTATACGTATACCGGGGAGATCCCGGGACTATCGGTGCTACTCACCATAGTTGGCAAGTACATCTCGTGGTGGAATTTTCATCATGCATAGTGCCCTTGAGTAATGATGTAACCAAGATAAGCTAAGCTAGAAACGTATAGTCACGACATGTTGATGGACATGAAGTGATCCCTAGATTGAGTCGATCTCATAAAGATAATTTAATAATCATAATAATAATCTTTCGTTGTATAACTTAGTTATTCATTAGCTTCTCACTTTTACTAAGTACTTTGTACTTACCTCCTTTGCATTTTCTTTTGTATGCATTGTGGGGTGAGAAGACGAACAGGTTGACCTAGAGTAGTTGACGACTTTTGAAGACATTGAAGTCTTGACGAAGCTTCTAGTTCATTTTCTTTGTAAAGGTTGTACTAGACTAGTTGTATTCTTTTTCTTAGACTTGTTGTACTTCTATTTCTAAGACCTTTGTAAGTTTGGTTTGTACTTTTAGGATCTCGTTTTGTACAAGTCTTTGAGTTTTTCGTCGTTGTAATTTAACTATCCATCTTTAGTATGGTTACTTTCTATTCTTAGTAGCATTTATGTTTTTACCCGAGTCTTTTTAGCTTCCGTTTGCTTTATTTTGATACGACGACGTAGAGGTTTGTGTATAATATTAGATTTGTTTAATGCTATACTCACCAAACGTTTCTTTTCTGGATAAGCTCGGTATCCGGGAGCGGGGCGTTACAGTAGGGCACAATTAACGATTCCTTGTAACTTGGTTTCGAAATTATTCTCTTCGTACATGTTTGTACTTTTAATGGATTGATTTCTATCCAGGGCAATATCCACATGCAATTGTTTCTTGTTATAAATTTCAAATTCCGCATGTATTCCTTTTGTGAATAATATTGATTGTTGGACATGTGTGTTGAGTGTGCAAGACTTACAATTAAGTATTTTTGTTCACTAGTTACTCAGAGTATGAATCTGAGGACCCGAAATCCTTAAATGAAATATTGTATTGGCATTGAGTTCGCTGAAAGCATGAGTTTGGTTAATCAGGAATCATTATTGCCGGTCTTTAAGTTAAGTAGTTGATATGTTAAAATGTGATAATGCTGAAATACGTCGTGGTTTCCCGTGATTCTTGGTGAGAAGTGTGAAATGTAATGTTATTTACTTCGTTTTAAATAAGTTTTTTCTAGTAATACATTCAAATATTAACTTCCCATGTATGCTTTGTTAGACTCTTGTGTAGCTGGCTTAAGGGTTTGCCTCGATGATATGCACCTCTTTCTTCATTATTTTCTATGTGCAACTTCTTTTGTTGATAAGGTGTTATGACTAGGTTCATAAACAACAAGGGGTAATAAGAATTACTCAAGGATGAAAGATTTATTATCGTGGTTTGTCAAAGGCAAAAAAATGGATAGTTAGGTTATATAAGAGGTTCATGCTCAGAAAGCCCTCTTCAATTATCTTATGTGGGTTTCACTGTACATAGAATCCTTGTGTGATTTTTCAGATTGTTCCTGGTATCATATTTATGAACTATATTGTTGAATCAATGTTGAGCCAGCGTTCCCTTACGCTTTTGTTGCTTATGGTTCAAACCTATTCGAACATTCTATATGGCAATCCGGATGCCATAATGTTGTTGGTTGTGGTAGGTTTTAAAGTGATTACCTATCGTTGTAAGTTAATGTAAGTATCAAACGGCTGTTTCATTCAATGATCATTCTCTCAGCTCTTACACCCTTATATCACCAGGGTAGTTATAACAAACACACATCCTAATACAAGAATCTAACCCTAGATATTATCCATGCAATGATATGGCATATAATCTAATATAGCCAACAGACGAGCTACAGCTGGCACTCCTATTCTTTATTCTTTTCAGCCCCTCTCAAACGAACATGTGGATGTGTCACATTGAGTTTTTGTCTGAATACTCTAAATGAGACAGTTGGAAAGGCTTTTGTAAAACTGTCTGCAACTTGATCTGTTAAAGCCACATAGCACACCATTAGCTCTTTATTTAGCACCATGTTTCTGATGAAATACACATCCACGGTAATGTGTTTAGTTCTAGCATGATAAATTGGATTTTAGGCCAGTGAGCTTACCCTTGTGTTGTCATACCACAATATTAGGATGTTAGCCAGCTTGAACTGCATTTCATTAAGTAATTGTCTGATCCACTTTACTTATGCTGCTAGATTGGCCAAGGACCTGTATTCTATTCACAACTGGATCTTGAGACCACAGTATGCTTCTTTGAGCTCCAGGATATGAGTGAATCACCTAAGTAGACAGTATCCACCAGTTCATTTCATATAGCCCAGTTTGCATCTGAAAAGCCATCAACATCAGGTGTATCAGAGGGTTTGAACAACAACCCCATGTCCATAGTTCCCTGAATATATCTTAGTAATATCTTCAATCCCCGCCAGTGTGTTGTACAAGGATTTTGCATGGACTGACTCAAGGTATTTACTGCAAAGCTATATTTGGCCTTGTTAAAGTAAGGTATTGCAGTGCCCCTACTATACTTCTATAAGTAGTGGGATTTTTCAGAGGCTCACCCTGCTGTGGAAAAAGTTGTGTTCCTGGTACCATTGGTGTAGGACAGGGATTCAGATGTTCCAGGTTCAGTTTCTTAAGCAACTGTGATGCATAATAGACTGATTTAGATGGAGTCCATTTGAGTCCCTCGTGACATGCATTCCCAGAAAATGTGACATTGGTCCAAGTATTTTAATTAAAACTTGGAGTCAATAAGTTTGATGAACTTCTGAATCAACCTTGGTGAATTACCTGTCTGCAGTATATCATCAACATATACAAGAGCAAAGAGAATCTGACCATTTAGTTTCAACATAAACAATGAAGTGTCACACACTGACTAAGTGAATCCCCACTTGAGTAGCTATCCATTTAGATCTTCAAACCAAACTCTAGGTGCTTGTTTCAATGCATTGATAGCTTTGTTCAGTCTGCACACATACCCTGGGTTCTCTGGATCTTCAAAACCTTTTGGTTGATCCATATAGATAGGTTCATGTAGTGGTCCATTCAAAAAGGCATTGATGATGTCTATTTGGTTAATGGGCATGTGCATAGACACAGCAATGGCTAAGATGATCCTAACAGTTGCAAGGTTGGCCATAAGACTAAATTTATCTGTGAAGTCATCCTATAGTTCTGGAGATACCCCTTAGCTACAAGTCTTGCCTTGTGCTTCAAAATGCTCCCATATGGTTTCAGTTTTAGCTTGTACACCGATTTACACCCAACAACACTCTGGTTAGGTCTAGGTTTAAACAGATCTTATGTTCTGTTGTGAATCAGTGCCTTGTACTCATCACTCATTGCATGTTTCCATTTCTTACACCATAGCATCTGATACACAGGTTGGTTCGGTAGGAAAAGTGTGAACCTTAGCCAATGAGACATTTTAGGTTTTTGGTTTAAATATACCACTCTTGGACCTGGTTTGCATGTGGTGAGTTTTCATAAAGGTGTGTTTGTGGACAACAGTTGTTTCCGGAATGGATTTAGTTGTGGTGGTATTTTCATTTTAAGAGATTAATGGTTATGTGGCATGTAGTGACTCAGTGTTGGTTATGATAGGTGGTGATGGTGACTTGTAAACAACAAATGGTGATTTGTACAGGGGGATGTAATGTTATGTGTAGACAAAGGAGATATATCACATGTTCTTTGCTCGCAGTACAGCTCAAGTCTGGTTCTGGCTCAGTCACAGATATGTTGGTGTGCCCCACTGAGTGAGTCAGACCAAAGGAAAAAGGATTGGTGATGTGGTCAGGTGTGCATAGGATTTGTTTGGAAGGGCCCTGAGTGAATCCTTCTAGGAAAGAAACTGAGTTCATTGAACTTCACATTGTTGTAAATATAAATCCTACATGATCTGTCAAGACACTTATAGCCTTTGTGATGAGGACTGACCCCTAGATTAACACATCGTGTGGTGTGATATTGAAATTTAGTGGTCTGGAAGGGTCTAAGGTAGGGGGTAAGCAGTACAACCAAACACTTTGAAGATAGAGTAGTCAAGTTTCTTGGCAAAAAGACACTCATAGGGTGATTTTAGATTTAACACATGAGTGGGGAGGCAATTAATGATGGACACAGATGTCTAAAAACTGTTGTTAGGAATATTTTATTATGTTTTGATGATGGCCATACTAGCTGTTATAGCAAGCCTGAAATAAGTTAGAACACTCTGTATAGTCTTTACTTAGAGTCTGACTTGTTGTATAAGTTGAGTCAGACAAGTATTGTACTAGTTGGTAGGACGGCAAAGCAAAAACAGATTTTCGGAAGAGTAAAGCCAGTCAAGTACCCGCAAAGAAGCAATGAAGACATTATGGTTTGACTTATAACCAACAAAGTCTGTGATGACCTTGGATAAGTCTAAATTATGTTTTGAGTGATGAAACTTAATGTTTAAATATGGTGTACACTGATCTCACCCAAATCAAGGATCAGTGAAGTACAAGGATTCTCCTTAAACTGAAAGAATGAAGGAAACAAGTTAATCGGCAAAGTAAGTCGACTTTCGGGCCGAGTGAAGACAAAGCGAAGTGAAGGAAGATCCGAGCGAAAGTCGATGGATCACTTGACCGATCAAATAACGGCTGAGTAAACCTTACTTAGTCAGATTATTGAAATATGAAGAAGATACAGAAGATCAAGCATTAAATGCACAATCAATAGAGGATCTATCAAGGACGGATTTCCTGATAAACGTTTGAAGAAAAATCCAATCATTGAAATCAAGGAGAATACAATTAAGGGGGAATCAAGAATAAAATCAAGAATTATTCCAACTCATTAATATAGCCAACGGACGGAAATTCAAATCAAGAATAATCAAGGCTATAAATAGAAGGCATTGACAGAAAAAGAAAAAGAGAAATAGGACGATCATAAATCTGAGCAAAAAAACTCTGTCAAAGTGAAAAGTCTTCTATCTGTGCTAAAAAGAAATATCTAGTGATCAACTCAAATCTGAGAGCTACAAATCAAACATCAAGCATTGAGATTGATCAACAAGTTTGTGAATCCAATTCACATCAATCGAGCAACTGAATCAGAGCCATCTGAGAAGGAGTGTATTTGTGATAGCTGCTGAAGGATTTGATCCCAAGGAGCAGTGAAAGAGACTGAGTCACTGAAGCTGTTGCAGTCAAGGAGTGACAATCTTGTAGATTGTGAAGCTTGTGAAGTCAAGGACAATCGTACTATTGTATCGGTGAAAACAATAGTGAATTCCTCCGATCATCACAGGAGAAGAGTGGATTAAGGGATTACACCACCCTGAACCACTATAAGCCTTGTGTCAATTTACTTTCTGCAATTTACCTTACTGCATTCATATAATTCCTTTTATTAAATCATATATTTATGATTGCTTAAACTACCTTGAAATAACTTAGTAAGAAGGGACTTATCCACTGCCCAAAAGCTTTTAAATATAAGAAAAGTTTTTGAAACTCCACTATAGTCATTCACCCCTCCCCCCCTCTGACTATAGTTTTACCCTTCTCTGGGACCATCAATCGGTAGCAGAGCAGTGTTCCTAGTATCAGAACCTGTTCAGATCTAATTCCTAGTAACAAGAAGATCACATATCTTCAAAGTAGTTTTCAATTCTGTGATTTCTACTTATATACATAAATATCTCAAATCTGTACTTATGGATTCCTCAAACTTTATGTCTAAAGTACTAGTTTTCAATGTTAATAATTTTGATGAATATAAAATAAGAATGTATCTCATCTTGCAGCAACTCATAAGGAGATGCTGGATGTAATTAATGATGGCCCAATCATGATCATGACTGTGATAACCACAGGAGCAGATCAAGGAAAAGAAGTGGATAAACCCAAGAAGTATAGGACCAAGGATGACAGGAGAAGAGCAAATCTAGACTATGTTGCAAAAGATATGATCTTGAAGACCCTGGACAGCAACATGTTCATGAGAATCAAAGACTGCAAAACAACAAAGGAGATGTGGGACAAGCTGGCACTGATAAATGAAGGATCTAAAGCATTTAAAGAAAACAAACTATCTGTTGCAAAACAGGAATTTGATTACTTCAAAATGAAGGTTGGTGAATCCATTGATCAAATGGAAAACAGATTCTCAAGCACCATCAGTGAACTGCAACAGCTTGGGCACACATATCCTCAGAAATAAGTATGTTTAAGATCTTGAGAGGCTTACCTGAAAGATGGAAGATCATAACATCAGTAATCAGAGGAACTACAAATCTTGCAAACACTGACACCCTAACTCTGATGTCCCAACTAAAATCTCATGAATTCGAATTGAACGGTGAAGATGGTGCTCCGGCAGAGACACAAAGAACCAGTGCAAGCGATAGCACCACAACAAAGTAACTTTGCGATTGCATCAAAGAAAGAGACTCTAGAACTCAAAGAACATGTAGCTTTATTAGTTAAACATTTTGACAGGTTTAGCAAAAAGAAGCCATTCAAAGGGAACTCATCATCAAAGAAGAGATCAAGCTCAAACAAAGATATAAAGAAAAGAGATGATGAATACAGATGCTTCAACTGCAACAAGAAAGGTCACTTCAAGGCTGACTGCCCCGAAGAAAACAATAAAGATGAGGAAAAGAAGAAGTACAAAACATCTGAAAAGAGGAAAAGTAAGAAAGCACTCAAGGCTGAATCCAACAGTGAAAAGAATGAAGAATCATCTGACAATGACTCAGACAATAGTGATGAAGAAAACAGCTCAGACAATGATAAAGCATGTCTATGTCTCATGGCCAAAGAATTAGATGAAGATGAAGGTGACAGCTCAGATAATGAGAAATCAAGTCTGTGTCTAATGGCCAAAGAGTCTGATGAAACAGAGGTAACATCTAGTTCTTACTCTTCATCAAATGCATCCACATCTAACACTGCACAATCTTCTATTCTCCCATTAGATCCAAGCCCCTAGTCCAAAATCTCATGACTAAATTTGATGAAATTGAGATGAATCATGAAATTCTGGAAAATGAATGTAAGGATCTAAGAAAAGAAAATAAAATATTGAAGGAACAACTGGACAAATTGAAAGTTGAACTAGCTACTAAGAAGATATACTCACTTAATCAAAAAGCAGCAGATGACAACTCATCCACTGCTAACAGATCAGTTGAGGAAATCCACCTAGCAGTTAAAAACACCACGCACCACTAAATGCACCAGCTTACAAACCCTCAAAAAGGTTTTGATCCAGATCTGGTCTTGGCTACAACAGTCAGGATGAGATTAGAAATAATGGACAACACAATTCTGAATCTAGGACCAATAATGGACCAAAGTTCAGAAAAGGACAGACCATAATTTCGACCACTCATCCTGTACCAATGAAGTCAAAATTGAATGTAGTGAAACAACAGATTAAACCATCATTCCAGTCAACCAAAAACAAAGATCTACTGAAAGGTAAAGGGAGACTTTATCCTTAAGAGGATTATTTGAATGTTGCACCTCCAAAATACAAGAAGAAATCATACCATGACATGCATCATGTGTTTAAGAAAAATCAACCAAGATATGTTCCTAGACACATGAAGCAACATAGGTTTTCCACTGCATATTGGAAGGTGAAGAAGGATGCAAATGCACCAAAAAGTAGAGAAAAGTATCAGAATACCTTCAGTAAAAATATTAGAAGCTATTCTGCCATGCCTTATACATATGAAGTTGATGATTTCAATTATCCAAAAAGAAGATCATTTGGATATACACTTGGAGTAGGAGGCATGACTACTAACAGGTATGGACCCAAACAGTGTTGGGTACCTAAACATAATTAATTTGTTTTGTAGGATGTCTGGTACATAGATAGTGGATGTTCCAGACACATGACAGGAAACAAAAGGATGGCTCACTGATTTCAAAGCTTTTGATGGACCCAAAGTCACATTTGGAGGCATAGAAAACCCTGGCAAGATTAAGGGGGAAGGTACAATGCTCAAGAACAACTTGAAGATTCAAAATGTTGCATATGTTAAGGGACTCAATTTCAATCTGCTAAGCATCACTCAATTCTGTGACAAAGGCTACAATGTACACTTCAACAAGGAAGGATGCAAAGTGATTCACAGCCAAACCAACACAGTAGTTCTTGCAGGAAAAAGGGAAGACAACATGTATGTGGTGGATTGGAAAACAGCTAAGGCAGAAACATGTTTGTTTGTCAAAAATAAACAATCAACCAGCTGGATTTGGCATAGAAGATTAAATCATCTAAATTTCAAGACCATCAACATATTATGAAAGAACAAGTTAGTTGAAGGGCTGACAGAGATCACATTCAAGAAGGAAAGTCTCTGTGATGCATGTCAAAAAGAAAAACAAATCAAAAGCTCATTTAAGTCAAAGCCCTACCAATCTACAACAAGAATTCTGCATCTGCTACATATGGACCTGGTTGGACCAGTCACATTAGTGAGTGTAAGTGGAAAGAAATACACTCTAGTAGTGGTAGATGACTTCTCCAAATTCACCAGGACCATAATCATGAACATGAAGAACGAGACACTCAAGAAATGCCAGACCTACTCAGAAGAATTCAAAATGAGAAAGAACTAAAGATTATCAAGATCAGATCGGATAGAGGCACAGAGTTTCTAAATGAAGTGATCAGAACTTATTGTGAAGAAAATGGAATATTACATCAATTATCTGCAGCAGGAACTCCACAACAAAATGGTGTAGCAGAAAGAAGAAACAGAACACTCAAAGAAGCAGTCAAAACAATGATTGCAGAAGCATGCCTACCAAAGAGGTTTTGGGCTGAAGCAGCAAACACAACATGCTATATTTAGAACAGATCAATCATCAACAAACATCATGGAACAACTCCATATGAGACATGGAATGGAAGAAAACCTAACATCTCACATTTACACATGTTTGGATCTAAATGTTTTGTTTTGAACAGGAATCAGTTACACATTTTTTTTGAAAAAGGTGATGAAGCAATCTTTATGGGATACTCAGACACCAGCAAGGCATTCAGAGTTCTCAACAAAAGAACATTGGAGATTGAAGAATCAATACATGTAGTATTTGATGAACCAAACACAAATGGTGAAAGTCTACAGGATCAAGAATTAGAAGTAACACAAAAGGAAGTATATACAAATAAAACCATACCAGCTACCATTCTGAATCACCATTTTGAAAATAAAAATGAGCCACATGTCAACACAACAGAAGAAGCACCAGAACTTGAAGCTCATGCAGAACCTGAAGTTGCCGAAGCACCAAGTGAAGAACAACTTCATCCTAACCTAAATTGGCTAAGAGATCATCCTGAAGAACAAGTCATTAGAGACATTCACACAGGAGTTAGAACCAGAAGACAACTGGAGCATATGCTAACATGTTTTCTATCACAAGTGGAACCCAAGACAATAGATGATGCAATCCAAGATGCAGATTGGATTACAGCCATGCAAGAAGAACTAAATGAATTTGAAAGAAATGAAGTCTGGGAACTTGTAGACAGACCAGACACAACCAACATCAATGGAACAAAATGGGTATTCAGAAACAAGATGGATGAGCAAGGAACAGTTGTCAGAAACAAAGCAAGGCTAGTTGCAAAAGGTTATTCTCAAGTAGAATGAATAGATTAAGATGAAACATTTGCACCAGTGGCAAGACTAGAGGCAATCAGACTCTTTCTAGCTTTTGCAGCACACAAAGACTTCAAAGTCTATCAAATGGATGTCAAGAGTGCATTTCTGAATGGACTTTTGCAAGAAGAACTATATGTGGAACAACCTCCTAGTTTTCAACTCAAAGGAAAAGAAGACAAAGTATACAAGCTCAAGGAAGCTCTTTATGGACTCAAACAGGCACCTAGAGCTTGGTATGAAACACTATCACAATTTCTGTTCAAGAATGGATTCAACAAGGGAACTATAGACAAAACGCTGTTCAAATTAGAGGAAGGATCAAGTACATTGCTAGTACAAATTTATGTTGATGACATCATCTTTGGATCAGAGGATGAAAAGCTGTGTGAGAAATTTGCAAATCTGATGAAGAGCAAATTTCAGATGAGCATGATGGGAGAATTAAATTACTTTCTTGGCCTTGAAGTGAAACAAATGAAGGATAGTATTTTTATCAGTCAAGCCAAGTATACAAAGGACTTAATACACAAATATGGTATGGACACAAGTGGCACAACAGATACACCAATGTGTGCAAGAGTCATTCTTGGAAAAGATGTTGATCAGAAAATGTATAGAGGAATCATTGGATCCCTACTTTATCTAACTGCAACCAGACCTGATATAGCATTTGCTGTAAGAGTATGTGCAAGATTTCAAGCTCAACCAAAAGAATCACATCTTCTAGCAGCCAAAAGAATAATCAAATACCTGAAGAAAACCATCAATGTTGGAATTTGGTATCCAAAAGATGGAGGATTCAAGTTAATATCATATTCATACTCTGACTATGCTGGATGCAAGATAGATAGAAAAAGCACTTCTGGAACATGCCAGATGCTAGGCACCAGACTAGTCTCTTGGTTCAGTAAAAAGCAAAACTCCATATCAACAACAACAAATGACGAGAATATATAGCGACGAAAATTCTTGTGCACAAGTACTATGGATTAGACAACAGCTAAGGGATTATGGAATAGAGGAGAAGACAATTCCAATTATGTGTGACAACACAAGTGCCATATCTATTACTGAAAATCCAGTATTACACTCAAGAACAAAGCATATTGATGTGAGACATCATTTCATCAGGGATCATGTTGAGAAATGAGATGTTATTCTAAGATATATACCCACTGAAGATCAATTGGCTGACATCTTCACTAAACCACTCAGACATGAAAGATTTAGCATGTTAAGAACTGAGTTGGGAATGATTGAAATTGACTAAGTACCAAAGAGCGGCTAACTGGAGTAAATCAGCTAAGTGACTTCATCAGCTGTTTAAACCTTTGCCATTACAGGAGATGTAGCAGGTAAGGCACTAGTACTCAGCGAAGTTAACTTCACTGATTGTTAGGAACAGTAGAATAAAGCAGCTTAGTGAAAAATTGACTACATGGGCTAAGTGACCAGCCAAGGCACTCCACCGAAATGAAGAATGGAGAAATGGGCAAATTAAAGTGTAAACCAAATCAACTTTTATACACATGGAGAATAAGGAAGTTATGGAGAATTATACTGTGGAAATCATACGCGTGGAGATCAATTTACAATTATGGAGGTAACCATAATATTTCTCTGATTATAAACGCCTCGATTCCCGGGATTTATCATTAGTTACCTCAATCCACTCCAGCACTTCACCCGAATATCGGGATTCATATACACAAAATCATGCCATTATGTCATAAAATCCTTCCACATTCAAACCACGTTCACACTACTTAAATCATCCTATATAAACGACACTTAGAGGTTTCTCAGAAATCTTTACACTCATTTACAAATAATAAACCTCATTTCTTCCTCTGAAAGATCAAAAATTTTCCATTTATCAATCACATTCAACAATGGCTTCATCCTCTACAATATCTCCCACAGAAAGATTCTATGAAAAATCGATCATCACTGGATCGTTTTTCAAACCTGAACCCTATCTTTCCTTCTGTGATAATGATGCACAACCTCAACGCTTGGTTGATTGCTGCTCAAATCTGAGGTTAATGACCTTCATAAACCCCCCCAATCAACGGAATTTTCTATGAAAATCTGATTGCATTCTGGAAAAATGCCAAGTTTGTGCCCCGCACAAAGAAAACCGATATCGATTGCATAAAGAATTCAATCTTTGGGAAAGAAGTAGTCATTACGCCTGGTCTTCTCAATTGATTCCCACACCTACCCATGATGGGTCCGGCAAATGTAAATTTTGTGAAGATTGACATCAAGAAATTCTGGGCTGAGATAGCCAAGAACCCCAAGAAAAACAGCAAAACATACAACCTCCCTAGATCAGCACTAAAACTTCCGTTTGCTGAATTTGCACCGGTTATCACCAAGAACATCGAAGGCAGAAAAGGGTCGATGGAAAACTTAATTGAGTTACGGGTCAAGCTAATGGCAATCATCTACGAAGGTACCAAATTTGACTAGGCAACACTTGTATTCAATAGGTTGAAAGACCAGATTCAAAAGGAGATCGATCTGTCAATTACGGCACCAAGCAAGGGTTTGCAGAAGAAAGGAGATTTGTGTTGAAGAGGGAACCTACATGGAGAAGCAGTATCACAGCAGGTAAAACCAGAAAGCTGCTTTAAGGAGTAAAGCAACCTCCCTAAACCATAAGATTGAAGCCCTTATCAGTCATATCAAGATACAAGATGAGGTCATGGAAAAATAGGGAAACTTGCTCTGCAACTTACATCATCTTATTCCCTACCATGTCCAAACCAATCTTGAATTTCATGCTGAAAAGATTAACAGCAATCTCAAACCCTTGGTAGACACTCTAAATGCTCACACTCATCAAATTAAGCATCTGGATGAGGTCATGGAGTACTCTGGTAAGAACCTCAACATCCTTCTCAAAATTAGAGAGGCAACCAACAAAATACTGGAGAAAATATATGGTCCCCTCCCTGAATCTGAAGATGCAATCAGGTATCTTGAAGAACGGTTTGGTGATACCAAAAAGGGGGAAGGAAGCTCAATGCCTGACAGCTCCAGTGGAAAGAAGGAAATCCCAACAGTTAAGGGCAAGGGCACCAAAGGCAAAGGCATCAGGTTTGAAGAGAAAAAGTAGTAGCCCTTATGTTTAAATTGAATTATTTCTATATGCCTGCCTTTGTTTTTGAATAAAAAGATGCAATATCTTATTGCCCTTAAATGGATGAATAAATTTTTTAAGTTCTATTCTATTAATTTTTATGAAAAAATTGGCTTACTTATGTTCAGGCTTATGCAGGTTTTGGCATCATCAAAAAGGGGGAAATTGTTAGGAACATTTTATTATGTTTTGATGATGGCCATACTAGCTATTATAGCAAGCCTGAAATAAGTTAGAACACTCTGTATAGTCTTTACTTAGAGTTTGACTTGTTGTATAAGTTTAGTCAGACAAGTATTGTACTAGTTGGTAGGGCGGCAAAGCAAAAACAGATTTTCGGCAGAGTAAAGCCAGTCAAAGTACCAGCAGAGAAGCAATGAAGACATTATGGTCTGACTTATAACCAAGGAAGTCTGTGATGACCTTGGATAAGTCTAAATTATGTTTTGAGTGATGCAACTTACTGTTTAAATATGGTGTACACTGATCTCACCCAAATCAAGGATCAATGAAGTACAAGGATTCTCCTTAAACTGAAAGAATGAAGGAAACAGTGAATCGGCAAAGTAAGCTGACTTTCGGCTGAGTGAAGACAAAGCAGTGAAGGAAGATCTGAGCGGAAAATTCAGATGGATCACTTGACCGATAAAAGAACGGCTGAGTAAACCTTACTTAGTCAGATTATTGAAATATGAAGAAGATACAGAAGATCAAGCATTAAATGCACAATCAATAGAGGATCAATCAAGGACGGATTTCCTGATAAACGTTTGAAGAAAAATCCGATCACTGAAATCAAGGAGAATACAAAGCGGGAATCAAGAATTATTCCCCTCATTAATATAGCCAACGGATGGAAATTCAAATCAAGAATAATCAAGGCTATAAATAGAAGGCATTGACAGAAAAAGAAAAATAGAAAGGGGACGATCATAAACCTGAGCACAAAAACTCTGTCAAAGTGAAAAGTCTTCTATATGTGCTAAAAGAAATATCTAGTGATCAACTCAAATCTGAGAGCTACAAATCAAACATCAAGCATTGAGATTGATCAACAAGTTTGTGAATCCAATTCACATCAATCGAGCAACTGAATCAGAGCCATCTGAGAATGAGTGTGTTTGTGATAGCTGCTGAAGGATTTGATCCCAATGAGCAGTGAAAGAGACTGAGTCATTGAAGCTGTTGCTTTGTCAAGGAGTGACAGTCTTGTAGATTGTGAAGCTTGTGAAGTCAAGGACAATCGTACTATTGTATCTGTGAATAAAATTGTGAATTCCTCCGATCATCACAGGAGAAGAGTGGATTAAGGGATTACACCACCCTGAACCACTATAAGCCTTGTGTCAATTTACTTTCTGCAATTTACCATACTGCATTCATTTAATTGCTTTTATTATATCATATATTTGTGATCGCTTACACTACCTTGAAATAACTTAGTAAGAAGAGACTTATCTGCTGCCCAAAAGCTTTTAAATATATAAAAAATTGTTGAAACTCCACTATAGTCATTCACCCCCCTGCCCTCTGACTATAGTTTTACCTTTCTTTGGGACCAACAACTGTGCCACCATAAACTGAGGGGCTTGAAAGCTGGAGCTAACATAGTCAAACCTAATTCTGTGATATGTCTATATTTCCTTTCTGCTCTTTCATTCAGAGCATGATCATGAGGGCAGGGATGTCTAGAGACTATGCCATGTTGTTTTAGAAAGGGTTCTATGGTTTTATATTCACCCGCCAGACTGACTGAATGCATTTTATATTGGTGTTGAACTGTGTTTTGATCCGCATGTAAGCCACTAGTACGCACGAATTACTAGAAAGAGTACTAGGTCAATCATAGTTTAGTAGATTCGACTCAAGGTATATCCCACAGAGACAATGCAACTTAGATAAAAATCACTAAATCTAAACAAAGACAAACAATGGTCCCTTGACCAACATAAATACGGAAAAGACAATTGGTGTATCTCTCCTCTCCGATCTCTAACTTGGTGTCATTAATCTTTATGTCTACATTTCCTCGTAATTCCCTAGGTCAACCAGAACTTTTCTAATTTAGTATAGCTATGGGTGTCTATCCTAACCTTATCTACTTCTATTGAAAGGATAGTAGACATCTATGTGCAACTAAAATCCTTTATTGGTTGTATTAACTCACACGCAATAAGTATTAGAAAGTTCCAGCACAAACCGAGAACCTCCCTAAACAGCTATCGTGGATTGGCTAGCACGTTCCTAGGGATTGATCAGACTATGTCCTAATCAACATTTCACCTTGCAAGTCTTTCATGTTAATTTACGATTACAATAAGCACATTGGCCAGATCTATCTTACTGTTAATTAAATATGTCGATCAACGTAGCTGACGCCGAATCTTCATATTAGGGGGACCTAGGGTTGTCGTGGCTGTGAGAAGACCGTCGTAGGACCGATAAAGATGGTTCTTAAATCTATAATCTACATCGGTTTGTTATTTTTATCTAGTTAATTACGATTCGTTTAGACTTGCATATCAATTACATCACATTAATCTAACTAAATCTACCATGATCAAAATACGAAGGAACGCTCAAAGCTTCATACCTTTATCAATGGGGACTAGCTTGATCAACCCAAGCTAGTTGATGGTTTGGAGTAGATAACCAACAACAAACTCAAAGAAAATAACAAACTTCTTTATTTCATAGAAAAAGTATGTATTGAAAAGTCCATATGAGTTGCCTATTTTTAAAATTGACTGGCACAACTTTATATAGAGCTGTAAAACAACCTAGTGGATCTAACCTAACCGACTTAATTGCAAATTACAACTATCTCTTTATCGTGTCCTCCTAGGTGCCGCGGCTGCGGGTAGGGCTTCTGAAGCCTCCGGACCTTTTTATCTTTTTTCTGGTCCAACTGACTTCGTATTGACTTCTTCTGAATTCGGCCCAATGTTTCTTCCTCTAATCCAAATCCATCTCTATTCAGCTCATATTATGGTATTCTTGAAAATCACATAAAACGAGACAAAATAGTACCAAATATCGGAATGGAACATAAAGATGTAGAATCAATAACCGAGGAACCGGTATTAGGCAATCGACAAGTATTTTGTACAATATTCCATTTATCACTAATCAAGTGAGCATGATTCGGGGCAAATAAGGGTATGATTTATAGTATCTTTTTCAGTGTGATCAACTACCCCCCACTTCGCTTTTGGTCTTCCCGAACAAAAAGGCGAAAGAAAATGAAACCGGATCAATATAAAGATTAATTAAAAACAACCATCCGTCACAAGCCGAGATAAGAACCATGCCAACTCATATTCATAAGTAGTGCATTAAACAATTCCCAATTCATAAACCAGTGTATGTGTTCAGTAGACTCATATCATTCTTACTCGTAATCTCGCTAGTACTCTCGAGAATTTTCGATCCTTTGCACCATTTTTTTCTTTTAGATTTTTATTTTTATTGCATAGGTCAAGTCAACTGGGTAAGGTGGATCAGGGACCAAGTATTACTCTGAGGTTCGCATTTATCGGTCTATTTTTGTGCGACATTCATGCGTCTTGCACACTGAGTTTGCTTCCCTCTTGCCAAAGAGAAAGAAATAGCATATAATCATGATAATCATATTTCTTTCTTTTTCTCTTTTTATCGGCAGGTAAACTCTCAAAAATTTATCTATCCTCACGGTCTACACTTTCATAAACAACCGAATCCATTTTTCCTTAGCCCTTATAAGATCCACAACATGACCTAAATGACCATAGGTAAAACAAAACTCAAAAAACTAGGGTCAACCATAAGTCAAAATAATAATCATCCAATTGCATACTGAAGATCGTGGGTTATACGTGCTTAAAAAGGTGGTCCATAAAAAAAGAATGTGGTTAATACGCTACTACTTCCAAAGTAACACGATTTTTATTTCGTTTATGAAACAAGGATATAGTTAACTAACTTCAAACGGTCAAAGATATCATATCTTCAAATTCGTGTTGGAGATTTCCCGGAAAGACTATGTGGTGAAAAATGCATTGAAAAGAATTGTGATAAATAAAAGTATTGACGAAATTCTTAGTCAATTGCTAATTGACGTTCCTACACCCCACTTAATCGAAGCATCGTCCCCAATTATGAAAAGATTAATAAACAAATGGAACTTAGCTTGGTTTAAGCGTGAAGCGAAGTAGATGAATCAGTATCGAACACATCTTGGGCTCAATGTCGTGAAAAGTCTACGAATATCTGTTATAAAATTCTGACATACAAAACTTGGACAAAGTAGAGGTGACACAAAAATAAAATATAGAATGGCAGTAAGCAAATGAAATTATAAAATGAAAACAATTTAAGCCATAAACCACTTTGTTAATTAAAAATAAGAGCCATTTATTGCAAAGTCATTAAAAAGAAAAAACAAAAACAAAAACAACAATGGAGAATAATAATAAAAAAACTAAAAATGACTAGAACTAGGGGACTAATCAGAGTCTATGTCCTTGAAGTACTCGTTAACAGGAGGTGGTGCAGCAGAAGTAGGGCCATCCTCTGAAGATGATCGGTTATGCCTAAGGGCTCGTGGTGGTGGGGCATAGGGAGGAATGTGCAAATGCGTCATCATTTGAGTTAGCATGCCTCGCATCTCTACCAACTCCCTAGTCATATCAGCCTGAAACTCGTGATGTGGTCTAGCACGTCCTTGTGCTGGTATCATAGCCCATCTTCTCCACCTTCCCGTCCTCTGGACTGCCGCACTGTCATGGATCGGCAGTGGCTCGACTCTCTCATCAGCAGCCAAGACTATACACTCTACTGCCATAGCCAATACATCTATCAGGTTGCCTTACGGTAAAATCTCTCTTCTTGTTCCGGCAACCTGGCGAATCCGGCTATGTATCAATAGACCAATGTTCACGTCATTCTTGACATCGAGAAAGTACATGAGCTCGTCTTATGCACAAGTCACGGTATCTGTATGAGAATTGGGCATAAGATGGGTAATGACAATTATATGCAGCATACGAGCGTCCTAGGCCAGCTCGTTTGAGTATAACATAGTCGGGAAATTGTTGGCTCCAAAATCCCACTGCACATCATAATATTCCAGCAATAAGCATCAAGCGCTCCAAATCGCGCTCTCTAGTGGCAGCGATGAACTCCTCATCATGAAGTGGGGCATTTTCTATGCCATAGCAGGCATTGATGGTCTCGATCGAGAAATCAATATGGACCCCTTGAACCATAGTGACATTAAACTCGGAGTTCGACGCTACATAGGCATAGAACTCACAAACTATAGTGGAATTAAAAGTGGCCGGATTGAGAGCCATGTCCGTTATGCCATGAAATTGAAGCACTCGTGGTATCACATCGCCACAATCATTGAGGTCTACCCCTCTTTCCTTCGCAACCGATCAATTGTTCCAATGAGTCCGGAATGACTCATGGGTGGCAACAAAAGAAAACTGGTCGACACCATTTATAGTAGGCATGGTATCGCCCTGAAGCCTCTATTGTGGTCCTCTGCATCTCGGAATCGGGTTGCCTCTACTAGCCATAAATGCTATGAACTGGACTTTGTCTCTGTCTAAATTTGCTTGGTGCTATTGCGAGAGGTGCTCTTCCCGCTTCTTGGGAATCGATTTTCTGGGTTATGAATTTCTGGGAGCTGTATGAAACTCCTAATGAATGGAAATGGTGTCAATTTACAGAAATCAAAATTTGATAATGGCAATTTTAAGAAGAGGTGGGGTTTGGTTTATAGAATGGTGGATAATGGCTAAATTATGGTGGTGGTGTTGGCCGAAATTTATGAAGAAAAAGGAGAAGAGAGAAAATTATTTTGGTTATGAAGGAAATTGTGGGGTTAAGCGTGGTTATATAGGAGATAGTGGGATGAATTTGAAATTTGAAGTGGATGATGGAAGAGTGGGAAACATTAATGGTGAGTGAGTGGATTGAGGGATAGATTGTTGGGATTGATGAGAGATGGAGTAATGGAGGAGTAATAGGGAAGAGGAAAAGGTGGAGTAGTGGAGAGGGTGGATAGGACGGTTCCTTTCTCTATTAGATTTCCGAGTCAGCGCGTGTGGTCCACATGCCATCCTGACATCCCGCCAATTAAACCTCGGGAACCGGGCTTAATTACTCTTACGCCTGCGGGAGGTACTTTCGCTGCTTCTTGAGATTTTTCTTTCTAGATTCCTTAAAACCTTAAAACAACTTCACTTATCGTTCAATCCTTGCTACTTATCAATCAGCACTGCCTCCTCATAGCCCAGCCTTTGTCTTTCTCAATCTTTTCTTCTCCGACTCGACTAACCTACTTCACCGGACCGCTCAACAAGTAAAAAAAACCTTCCCCCCATCCTTTAGCACAAAACCTCGGGATGCAGTAGGATGAAAAAAACTTTGTTGTCCAATCACGCTATATTTATTTGACTCAAAATATCCTAAGGGTAAGAAAGTAGTTCTGAATTTAGAGTTGCCAGCTCGACTTTCCTTTGACTCTCACTCAGTCTGATTTTTGGGTTTTCACCCGCCAGCATTGCACTCGAGAGGCCTTTACCGAGGTGCGTCTTCCCTGTTTGTCTATGAATGCTCTCTCTTGGATTTTTATTCCAAAGTAAATGCATTCATTCTTTCCATCCAAAAGCACTACTTCTCGAACGTTTTAGTAAAACCCGAGCCTTCGTCCTTGCATTCTTTGCCTTACCCTGTTCACTCCGAGATTTTACATTTTCTCCCAAAGAATTCACTTCTTCCACCTTTGATCTCAAGCCGTCACTATGCTGGCATGGATTCGTCATGACCAACAATCTCCCGTGGAGCATTGTTGTGATTCTTCTCATCCTTTTCTAACAGCAGAATTGTCAAAAAAATTTGCTCTCTGGTTTCTAATACCACTTGCCTCGTATTATCATGGATATCCTCTATCTCGACGACTTTAACTTCTCCGGAATTCGAACTGACGCGGTATTGTCCTAGTCGGTTGGGGAGTGGCTCTTGGATCGTATAGGTTTTTGCATCACTATTGACCCTAAGCGTAATGTCATAGTCGTCGTAGTCCAAGATTGCTCGGCTGGTTGCTAAGAAAGGACGTCCTAACTTAACGTTTGCACTAGGATCGTCGAGGATGTCCTTTACTACAAAATCGGCTGGGAACTCAAAACTTCCCACTCTGAGCTTGCACTTTCTCAGTGTACCAGTGAGCATATCGATCTCACGATCAACAAAATGCATAGTTCGCATCTCAGTCAACTCGACCTTAAATTTAGCATGCTTACACAGAGAAAGGGGGAGAATGTTGCAACTAGACCCTGAATCGCACATTCTTAGTCCTAAAGATACTCGATCAATCGAGACGGAGCCTAAATGTACCAGGGTTCCCCTAGTTTCGCTATCAAGTCCAAATTAGGGTAATCCTCTGATTCAGAGAACATGGTATCTAGATCCTCTTCAGGATCAAAGTCAGTAGAAGATTCATCAATTAACTCGATAGGTCACTTGATCTATAGGTCTCGTACTCTTTCAACGTAGCTTATTGCTCTTCCTTATCTCTGGTTGCTTCCTTCTCTTGTTCCACTCTTCTCTTGTCCGCTTGGAATTGCTCTTATACCTTGGAACCTTGGTACATTGAGATAGGCATGGCATTTATGAGTCTTCGTTGCATCGTGCTTGCTGGTTTTGATCCCTTGATCTTTCGGGTGACTGCTGAAAGCATTTTGTATCCCTATAAGTAATGATCAACCCCAGGAATCGAGGCGTTGCCGTCATTCCATCAATTCAAATTATAACCAACATGTGTCTGATCCTTCATAATAAATAGATAAATCCATAGATTTTCCACATGTATAAATGCATTATTAAGTTCACACTTAAAAATTACTTCACCAGTGGAGTGGTGAGATTAGTGTGCTGATTTCTCTGTCGTTCATTCACTGAGCTGATTCATCAAAACAATTCCGAACAATCGGTGAAGTTAACTTTGCTGGCCTTACCTGCCAAGTGAGCGCACCCAAAATGGCTAAGGTTCCGTCAGCTGGTGAAGTTACTTCGCTGATTACTCCAGTTAGCTGCTCCTTGTGACTTAGTCAATTTCAATCATTACCAACTCAGTTCTTAGCTTACAAATCTTTTATGAGTGAGTGGTTTTGTGAATATATCAGCCAATTGATCTTTTGTAGCTATGTACCTCAAGATTACATCTCCATTTCTCAACATGATTTCTGATGAAATGATGTCTCACATCAATGTTCTTTGTTCTTGAGTGAAATACTGGATTCTCCTTAATTGATATTTCACTTGTGTTATCACACATGATTGGAATTGTCTTCTCTTCTATTCCATAATCTCTTAGTTGCTATTTTATCCATATTACTTGTGCACAATAGCTACCTGTTGCTGATCGCATGCAAAGCACTTACTAGCAATAAGACTAGGTCTATCGTAGTAGAGTACTAGCGAGTCAAAGTCGATCCCACAGAGACTCGTAAGAATGCAGATTATCGAGATTGAGCTTGTCACAAATACGGTCTACGACCAACTATAATATAGACATAAGTAAAATTGGTGCCACAAACTAACAATACTACGCTAGTTCACACGGAGTAAACAAGAGTTTATAAGGTATTAGTATAATTATGAGTGATTAGTTATTCCCCCCACACATGCAATAGTCCTCCCCATTGGAAAATTTTAATTCATTGTCAGCTACGGGTGCTACTCTTAACCTTATCTACTCCGACTTTGGCAGCAAACAATCTATACGCAAGCTACCCTCTTTAAGTGGTCCGTAATAGCCCATACGCAATAAGTTCTAGAGTTGCCGGTATTGAGCGTTAACCCATACCACTAACCCGCCTAGGCAGCTATCGACTATGACTAGCACATTCCTAGGGTCCATCAAGACAATGTCCAAATTAAGACTTCACTAATAGTCCTTCATGCTAATTTACGATGACACGCAAATAGTTGATCAGGCTTGTAAATTAAATCTGTCGATCAACGTAGTTGGCGCCGATTATCATGTACTAGTAATTTACTAGGTATTCAGATCTCGCGATATAGACCGTCACAGATATGAAGAACGCAATCACTATTTCATGATTTCTGCACCAACAAATTAGATCTATACATACAAGGGGTAAAATAAACTAACTACTACATAATTAAACTAAATAAACAATTAGCACATACTAGTCAAGTTAAACAATGACATGTCTACATCTAGGAAAATACAGAAAATCATACCCTCGAAGATGAGTGCAGATCTCCCTTGGATCTCTTCTTAGGCGGTGACTCCGTCATCTCTCCGGCCATAACTCATAAAATAAAATAAAGAACTTTTATTGCATAATAATTGTAAGTTTTGAGGTACAATGAACTCAAAAGTGGACACACTCAGTTCTGAGGTGATGCCTCTTATTTATAGCTACATAAACCGACTTAAAAACACCTAGATCTACCCCTCGTCCAAGAAAACGCGTTTCGGAAGATTCTGGAGCCTCAGTAAATCGGCGGCATACCCCGATTAATTTCATCTTTTTCTTTCTACCGACTTAACTTGGATGGTTCTGGAATACCTTAGGCCCAATCCTTTAGTTCAGTCCACTCCAGATTCGTCCACAATACTCAGCCCCGTATCTCGTATCCTGAAAATAATCAAATAGCGCACGAAATAATATCAAAATAGGGAAAATAAACGTTAAGTGCAGATTACTCGACTCACGAACCCGACATATGACATTCAACTATAATGGTTCATATTTATAGGTCGAAACAACTATTTTTAGCTCATAATGGACATAATGTTTATGCCATAAGATAGACTATTTTAAGCATCATCAACTACCCCCTACTAGCCCTTTGCTTGTCCTCGAGCAGAGTATCAAGGCGGAATGTACCTCCAAGTGAAATCTCCATCAACTACCACATATTCAATAAAGATTTCCGGCAGAACACATATCAAGCCACAATCCATAAGCTCCCCATTAATCATTACTTACCATGCATCAATGTGTCGTGTCATGAATCTTTTATGATAGTGCATTTGTGAGGAGAGTCAAGTTGTATTAACCCCATAATCTTAACTTACCTACGAATACACTCGCTCACCTTGCTTTCAGACTTGGTTACACAACATGGTACCTTAATCGGGCCTGGCGGACTCGGGGACCGAGTCTTGCTCTTAGATCCTCGTTTGTATCTTTTTTATGCGAGGGTCGTGCCTTTTTTGCTACGGGTTCGCTTCCCTCACTGCCTTTATTATATTTTTTTTTTTTTTTTCTTTTTTATTTTGTTTCTGGTCGATTTCTCACTCTTTTTCTCTCTCTCTCACAAGCCCGTTTTGTCCCGGTTTACCTCTTGTGGCATTCAAGTTGCTTCCATTTTCCTAAACAATTTGTTAAAGTATATAAACAGACAAATTATGATTCCCGGTTAAAACAACTCATCATCTAATCTTAAACACTTCTCACTCAGATTATGTGCTCAAATATTGAGTGCAATGATAGAATAACAATTAATAAGTTACTACTTCATGCAACATAATATATGCTCATTCTTCCATACTAAATTGAATAAGCTATAGCTAACTTCAAATCAAACTTGGGCTCATTTTCTACCGATTTCTTACTCGGACCGTTCAATAGGCAAGCTAAAAGCAGTGTTAAAATCTCAAAATCTTCCCATTTTCGATTATCCAACTAAGACCGCCTTTACCCCCACTTATTATAGACATTGTCCTCAATGACTAATAATAAAGAAAATAAAAGGTACTTAGCTCTAGACTTGGTCGGTTGAGGCAAAGTGAATACTAGAGCAGAATCATTGGCTCCTAGGTCATCCATCTTCCAAGTTGTTACTACATCCCAAAATACTTCCAAAAACTGTGAGTAACATGTGAATGGCAATAAGAAAATAAGGTGTCAATAGTTGTGCATACCAGAGGAATGTGCAAAAACAGTTTAAGCAACTTTATTCTTTATTGGCCTAAGCAAGACGCGAAAACTTTTACGAGGGTATCACATGAGAATCGTGAAGGAAAAAACCATATATATCTCTAGCCAGACGACCACAAATATATGTGATGGAAAAATCTTATGATTGTCATGCTACTTTATTGACTCAAAATAACTTAAATAAACAAAAGCAATAAATAAGGGTTTAGAAATAGTTCTGAGTTTATAGTCGCCAACTCGACTGTACTACTAGGGCTCCTTTATTCGTACACTGGATCCTCCAACGTAAAGACTTCCAACTCAGGGTTATACTTGTGCTCTAGGTAATGCTTCAGCCTATGGCCATTTACTATGAAAGTCTTCCCAAGGTATTCATTCTTAACTTCAAACGCACCTGAATTGAAAAATTTTGTAACTACTTGTGGTCCATACCATCTAGACTTAAACTTCCAAGGAAAAACATGAAGACGCGAATTATATACCAGCACTTTATCTCCAACATGAAATGTGCGGTTGAAAATCCTTTTATCATGCAGGCGCTTCATTCTCTCCTTGTAAATCTTTGTATTCTCATACGCTTGAAGTCTAAATTCCTCAAATCTGTTCAATTCTAATAATCTCTTTTCACCGGCTAAACTTTCATCCATGTTTAAAACCTCGTAGCCCACAAGGTTTGGTGCTTGAGTTATACCAGTAAATGATACGCTTTTCCAATCACTATCATGTACGGTGGCATCCGAATTATGGTCCTATAATTTGTTCTGTATGCCCAAAGAGCGTCATCTAAATTCAAAGACCAATCCTTCCTCGTGGGATTCACAGTCTTCTCTAACCTCTCTGTTCGTGACCTCCACTTGTCCACTTTGTCTGGGGGTGATATGCTGCTGAAATCTTATGTCTAACCCCATATCTCAACATCAATTTCTCAAACAACCTATTTCAAAATGACTCCCTCCGTCACTAATTATGGCTCTGAGCACTCCAAACCTTGTCAAAATGTTCTTCTTAAGAAATCTCAGGACTAACCTGGCATCATTGGTAGGTGAGGCTATTGCTTCCACCCATTTGGAAATATAATCGACTACTACCAGGATATAATGATTTGATTCTGATGATGTAAAAGGCCCAAAAAAATCAATTCCCCATACATTGAATAACTTCACTTCTAAGATACTCTGCAGTGGCATCTCATTCCGCTTGGAAATTTTAACCGGTCAGTTGACAGGAATGACAGGCTCTTGTAAACTCAAAGCAGATTTATGAATTGTTGGCCAATAGAATCAACACGCTTGCTGTACATTTTCTTCTATTTTGTCCGGCCCATAGTGACCTCCATCTTCTCTAGAATGACATTGGCTAAAAATGAATCTCATTATCATGGACGTATCTCCTAAGAATGGTATCAGGGCACATCATGTATAGGTAGGGATCATCCCAATAATAATGCTTTAGATCCGTAAAGAACTCCTTATTATCCGCATTTGTGAATTCCGGTGGTAGGTACCTTCTTGCTAAATAATTTACAATGTTAGCAAACCAAGGGTACCTTGCGCACTCTTGATGTATTTTGTCGGGTCTGAGATTCGACTGGAGCTACTACAGAGACGGCAAAAAGTTTTTCATCAGGAGATCTCATACCTGATCTCAGTCGGTTGCTCCTCTTCTAGCAAAGTTAATCTTGACAGGTGATCAGCCACCTGGTTCTCAGATCCCTTTTTCTCCTTGATCTCTACATCAAACTCTTGTAAAAGTATAATCCATCTCAACAATCTCGGCTTGGAGTCTTGCTTGGTTAGAAGGTATTTCAGAGCTGCATGGTCAGTGAATACAGTGACTTTCGATCCGATCAGATATGGTTGAAACTTGTCAAATACAAATATAACAACTAAGAGTTGCTTCTCTGTAGTCACATAGTTCCTCTGGGCACTATTAAGGGTACGACAGGAGTAATAGACAGGCTTAAATATTTTATCCTCCCTTTGTCCCAGGGCTGCTCCAACTGCCGTGTCGCTTGCATCACACTTAAGCTCAAAAGGTTTGTTCCAATCCGGGGCTACCAGAATTGGAGCGGTATAAGCATTTGCTTTAGTGTGTTGAATGCTTTCTTGCACTCCTCTCCAAATACAAAAGGCACATCCTTTGCAAGTAAATCCATCAAAGGTCTAGAAACTTTAGAAAAATCTTTAATAAACCTCCTATAGAATACCGCATGGCCAAGAAAGGCTCGCAATGTCTTTAAGTTTGATGGAGGGGGTAACTTCTCTATTACCTCTATCTTTTCCTTATCAACCTCATTACATATACCTTGTGTACAAGGTCAAAGTTCCACAAGATAAGTGATGATTGGAACTTAGTTATATGCAAAAAGGTGTAATCTAACTTCATAAATAAAAGTTAGATAAAAGACAGTAAGCTAAAGTGTTTTTAAACACAGCATAATAAGGACAAGCTTACTGATATGTATATCAGCAGACTTATGTTCTCAGGACCTGCTAGACACATATTTCAAATTAATCAAAGGCGGCATTAGAAGATTACAAAGAAAGGGACATCTAACAACCTTTGATTTATCAAACAAATCAATGGTTAAGATCAAATGGACGTTGGAAAGATTCAGACCTTTATCCAATGGATACAAGTCAAAGGGTGGACAGATTGTAAACTGTCATAAAGGAATCTGACAGTGTCAGTCCTAAGAACAGTCAGAAAAAGCAAGTCAAGATGGAGACAAATCTGAAACGGCTATGTTTGAATTTCAAACACAAGTCACAAGGATTACTATCTATAAATAGAGGACTCCTAATTCAGATACAAGGGATGAGCATTGATAAAAATTAAGGATCTGTCTTGAGCAATTAGAATTAAATCAAGAAAAACACCCTGCTGACCCTACTGAGCATAAAGCTACTGATCCAGAGGATTTCTTCAAGTGTAATCTGCATAAAAGCTGCATCAAGTTTACACACTTGAAGACATCAAGCTGCTGATCATATCATCCTGATCAAGCTGCTGAAAGCTGAATCACTTACTTGATTCAATCTTTCTTTTACAAGAAATCTACTGAAGACAGTGAAGCATCTTTGGGTGTGAAAGACTGTTGTTTGTGGTGGAGCTGGTGAAGAGGCAATTCTACCCTTCAAGGACCAGTGGAAGACTTTGGAGCAGCAATCCTATCTGTTCCAAGTGTTCAGTTTGTGAAGACATAGTTATTGGTGAAGGACAAGCAACTTAGGGATTTTTGTAACGACTACATCAAATATCTCTAGTGAATTACCTCCAACATCTCGGGATCGATTCCTTTCCTTGAAATCTTATGACCCAACAATATTCCTTCTTTTACCATGAAATGGCATTTTCTCAGTTAAGTACAAGGTTGGTGTCTTCACATCTCTTTAGCACTCTACTCAAGTTGTCCAAACATTTATCAAAACTATCTCCAAATATAGAAAAATCATCCATGAAAATCTCTAGAAAATATTCCACCATGTCCGCTTATAGTGACATCATGCACCTTTGGAATGTTGCTGGTTCATTACAATGTCCAAAAGGCATGCGATTGTACACAAAAGTTCCATAGGGACATGTGAAAGTTGTTTTCTCACGGTCCTTGGGGGCAATATGGATCTGGTAGTAACCATAATATCAATCTAAGAAACAATAAAAAACATGACCGCTTAACCTTTCTAACATCTGGTCAATGAATGGTAGGGGAAAATGATCTTTACGAGTTTATCATTCAGTTTCCTGAAATCAATGCAAACTCGATGTCCAGTAATTATCCTTATAGGGATTAACTCATCGAACTCATTATGTTGGACAATGAATCCTCATTTCTTGGGAACCACATGAATCGGGCTCAACCATTCACTGTCTGCAATTGGGAAAATGATTCTTATTTCCAACATCTTTATAATCTCTTTCTTAACAACATCCTTTAGTCATGACGTTAGTCTCCTTTGAGGTTGTGCTACCGCTTTCTTCTCGGCGTCTATAGAGATTTTATGCATACACACTTATGGACTTATTCCTCTAATATCTGCAATCTTCCATCCGAATGCACCCTTATGCTCTCTCAGTACTCTTAAAAGTTTCTCCTCCTCTAAAGGTGATAGTTACGATGAAATTATGAGGGGAAGAGTATCATTTTGTAAGTATACGTACTTCAGGTGAGATGGCAAAGGTTTCAGTGTTAAATTCCTTGGTGGATCTTCCAACGATGATCTTAATAGTTTACCAGTCAATTGTAAGTCAAAAAACTTATGCCACAAAGGTCTATGAATTGTTTCTCCTATTCCATAGAAGATATTGGATGTACTTCTCGTACTTGACCAACATTACACCTAGGCCATGTTTCCTGATCACTTCCTTCATCTTCTTTCAGGAGCAAAGTCTCAACTACTTTAGGATCTAGTTCGACTTGCTGATATAGTTCCAAGACAAGCTCGTCTATGGCATCTAGCATGTAACATGCTTCTTCCTCATCTTGTGCATACTTCATTGTTTTCATCACATGTAATACTACTCTATCCTTATTCACTCTTAGAATCAACTCACCCTTATGAACATCTATCAATGTCTTACTTGTTGCTAGGAAAGATCTTCCTAGGATCAGTGAAACATCATGGTTAGCTTCCATGTATAGCACTACAAAGTCTATGAGTAATATGAACTTATCAACTTTCACCAGAACATCCTCCACCACTTCACAAGGTTGCTTTCACAGACCTATCGGCCAACTGAAGGGTTATAGATG
The DNA here is from genome assembly GCA_036785695.1 of Gentiana straminea. Taxonomy (NCBI): domain Eukaryota; kingdom Viridiplantae; phylum Streptophyta; class Magnoliopsida; order Gentianales; family Gentianaceae; genus Gentiana; species Gentiana straminea. The sequence continues at coordinate 1,043,784 of JAVUPR010000224.1, read as the reverse complement.
TTTCGTTCAACTCCTTTATGCCTAACTTATGAAAGATGGACAGTGGCATTAAATTGACACTGGCTCCAAGATCACACAATGCTTTGTTTAGGAATACTCCTCCAATTGTGCAAGGTATGAGGAAGCTCCAAGGATCTTTAAACATAGGAGGCAGTTTGCATTGCAAAACTACTGAGCATTCCTCTTTAAGGCAAATAGTCTCAAGGTCTAACAATTTCCTTTATTTAGAGACTTCTTTCAAGAATTTTGTGTACTCTGGCATTCCGGCCAGAGCTTCTACCAAAGGTATATTCACTTGAAATTTCTTAAACATCTCAGTGAACTTTTTATAACAAGCATCATCATTATCCGGTTTATATTTCCTAGGGGATACGGTAAAGTAGTAGGATTAATAGTTACAGATCGTAAAGACTTACCTGTTGCCTACCTGCCTGCTTGCCTGTTTAATTATCAGATGCCCGGTTAATCGGCGTGGTGTCCCGATTTACCGGACCCTTTTTTCTCATGATTCTGCTACATTTTGATTGAATTTTCATGATTGCATTCACGTCCTTTGGATTCCTCTCAGTGTTACTTGGTAATCCTCCCGGAGGACGGGCTGACACTTGTTCGGTGATCTACCCCACTTGGTGTGATAGATTCTACACTAAGGCTTCCTGATTGGTCAGTCTTGTATCATTCTTCTGACAATATGTGGTGAAGTTTGCATTCAGCTCAGTCATGGATTTTGTGAGTTGATTGATCGTGTCGGTCACAGTTGAGCTCATTTTATCCATGGCTGCTTCCCAACAACCTGACTTGTTGAATTAAGGCATGAATCCACTAGTTTGCCTTAGTCTCACTCCACCGTTAGGATCACTTAGTTGAAAACCGGGGTGGTCATGAGAACCTGGGTGATATCCACCCGCATAAGGATTTCTTGCCTCCCTAGATAGTTTACATCCTCGGTGTTGGTTACTTCAACTTCTTGAATTTTCTCTACCTTGGCAATGCGATCTTGCCTGCCATCTATTTTCTCGTTCATCGCCATTAGTTGGTATAAGATCTTTTGGGATGTATCTTCTCCAAATACGCCTTCATCTACATTTGAAGTCTCAATTTGATGTGTTCCCCATTGGCTTGTTAGTGCTATTTGCTCCAACTTTTCTTCAGCTTATTTAGGTGATAGCAACGCAAAACATCCGTTGCTCGATGCATCAACTCTCATTTGTTCACTTGGCCGCAGTCCGTGATAGAAATTATGCATTCGTATGGGCAGAGTGATATCGTGGTGAGGGCATCACCTTTGTGCTTCCTTAAATCTTTCCCAAGCTTCTTCGAAAGTTTCAATGGGTTTTTGCTTGAAATTCATGATGTCTTGTCTCATCTATAGTGACTTCCCAGGTAGGCAGTACTTGTTCATAAATTTCTGTACTAGATCGGTCCAAGTTTGGATCGACCCGGTAGCTTGAGACAATAACCATATCTTCGCTTTGTCTTTCAGAGTGAATGGAAACAACTTCAGCTTAATGTTATCTTCAGGTACTCCTGCTGGTTTGACTGTGTGACTATCTCCAAGAAGTTAGTGACGTGTACACTAGGATCTTCGTTCGGTACTCCATGGAAGGTAGTGTAATTGGTCAACATTTGTATCACGTTCGGCTTTGGGTGAAAGATCTCAGCCGTATTCTCTAGCTGATTAATTGCTGGCACGAATTGCTCAATCATTGGCATCGTATAACTTTGTAGAGTTCTTCTATCTGCTAGTACCACAACTCATTCTCCATTTCCACTTCCGTTGACACCATTTTGTCCATTCTATGCCATGTTGTTTTCTGTATCCTCCAAAGGGGGAAATTCTTATTCCTTCTCGTTGTGATCTCCTTCGTATGAAATTGCATCGTCCACCAGCCCAACATTATTCTCTCGAGCATCTTTTCTCTTTTGTCTAGCAAACTTTTTGATCTCAAGTATAAATCTATTGAGTTTGGCTGTTAAACATCGTGTAGCATACTACAAGACACAAAAAGAAAATAAAAATTCAGTGACTTACCTCGGCAGCTGTTACATGATAATGCTCTAAATGGTACCAATAATTATACTTATATTTACCCCGAATTCTGCTCAAGAGAGGATAGATAGACTCGCTATTATATGGAATATATGTTAAATGCTATATGAGTGTTTCCAGGATCATAATTCTGCATCTATGCTATTTTCTTGATGTTTTGGACCAAAAGAAATATATTGGGCCAAGTGATTGTTTTGAAGAAAAGAAAGAAACGTAGGCCCGGTAACCCGTCTCGTTTTTTTAGCGTGTTTTATAGGATATACTACATATGATATTATCAATCTTGAATATCTTTAGATACATTACAATTATTATTATGCAATAAAGTTTTCTTTAGCTTTGGAGAGTTGGTTTCGGTTTCCTCCCTTCTTCCATCATCTCTAGCTTGAGTAGATCGAGCTAGATCTCCATTGTTTAAGGTATGAAGCTTTGAACGTTCCTTTTTGTGTTCAATATAGTAGATATGTGTATATTTATGTGTTTTATTTAATCTGCATGTTTAACAACCCCATAATTTACTTATTTTAATCGTACTGAGCAATGTAGATCCAGAAAATTCGAGAAGCCGCCGCCGGTCTATACCGGTTTACCGGGGATGTTTTGGAAAAGCCTAAACTGGGATTCACTACAGCTACGTTGATCGGTAGAAATAATTAAAATGAGTAATAGGTCTTGCCAATCTAGTATTTGTAATTCGTAATTAACATGAAGGACTGTTAGTGAAGTGTTAATTAGGACATAGTCTTGATGGACCCTAGGAACTTGCTGGTCAATGTCCACAGCTGTCTAGGCGGGTTAGCGTTATGAGTTAGCGCTCAATATCGGCAGTTCTAGTTCTTTATGCGTATGAGCTATTACGGACCAATTAAGGAGGGTAGCTTGCGTATAGATTGTCTACTACCAATGTCGGAGTAGATAGGGTTAGGAAATTCACCCGTAGCTGATAAATATGATAATAATCATTAAAAGATCACGATTAATCTAAGGAAATTATGTGGGGAAGTAAACAAAATTATTAACTAATCCAAGTTAGTAGATCGGTGAGTAGAGGGAGAGAATACATTATTAGTTTTCTTTTACGTTATTGGTTGTCAATGACCGCCTATATGTTGCTTCTTACTTAGGTTAGAATCGTTTATACTTATAAGTTGCATTGTCTCTGTGGGATCGACCTAGACTCGCATTTACAATACTACGATGTACCTACTATTCTCGCTAGTAATATCGACGTTAGTGACTTACACGCGATCAAGATTTTTGGCGCTGTTGCCGGGGACAATGGCCAATTTTAAATATAAACGTTTTAATTCTAATTAAGAAGTCTTGAGTCGTTCTGTATCAAACTTGCACATGTTAAACTACCAGAAAGAGAAATTTCAGGGCCGGTTTCCTGAAGGTAACCTCCGAGTTACCGAGGCCTGAAAAATCAATTTCGCACGTTCACGTTTCTCGTGTTATTCCCCGTTGATTTTAGTTATTCCCTGTTGATTTTAGTTAAGTAGGTCCACAATTTTGTCTTTTGCGAGGTGGATCGGGGATCACACCGATTTCCATGTACCTTTGATATCACACCGATTTCGTACCCTGCATTATGAAGCACGCGAGCATTATAATCTATAAAGAAACGAGTTGGAAAAAGAGGAAAACACAATCAAGCAAGAGCCTGAAGATGACTTGAAGGAGTATAACACGTATCGCCCAGGTGAGTTCCCCTGCGAATTAATTGATATATAGTATTCGGATTATGATTCTGATAAACCTGAAAAGGATCCTGACACGATGTTTTCTGAGCCTGAGGATTACCCAGACTCAGACACCGTGGTGAAGTTAGGAGACCCCGGCACGTTCCGACTCCCGATTTCTGTAAATGGTATATCAATAGGATTAGGTCTCTACGACTCTGGCTCGAGTTGCAAGATTCTACCTTTTTCCCTCTGTCAGAAGCTCAAGCTTCCGCTCGTAATAAATCAAACCAGAACCATGACCTTTGTTGATAGAACTAGAGACATGCCTACTGGTCTTCTTAGAAAGTGTACAATTTAGGCAGGAGGGTTCATATATCCCATTGACTTCACAGTCATAGATGTTCCTGAGGACCCAAGTGCCCCAGTTCTTTTAGGAAGACCTTTCTTAGCCACGAGCAGGGCGGTTATGGATTTTAATAAGAGGGAGATAACTTTGATGATGAATAATGATACTGTATCTTTTAGGATCTTAGAACCCCTAGAAAACTGACCGGAGAGTTGTAAGATGACGTATGCTTCAAGGAAGGTGGAAATTATGGAGATCGATGGGCATAAGCATAGAGAGGTTGTAGTAGAAACCGTTGAGCAAGAATTTATGAGACTAATCTGAGAGAAAGAGAAGAGAGGACCACAACAAGATGCTCACGGAAGCTAGTCCTACCGTGTTGCGTAGTGAACACTTTGAGTTTAAAGAAGAAAACATGGAGTCCTTGGGTACAAAGGCTAAATCTCGATGCAGAGGCATACTTAGCACGCAAGCTATGAGGGAAAGCGTGCTAGGAAGAGAGATCAGAAAGTTCTATAAATGTGCAAACCTCTTGAGCGAATGTTTGGCGAGTTAAAGCTCCAACCCTTGATTGATCGGAGATCTGAAGAAATTCGAGCTGGCGACTATAAACTCAAAACTAATTCTTCAAACCCTTAGGTAGATTAGGAATGAGTAAAAGTAGCAAGATGACGGGACGAGCTTTTTTTCATCCTACCACAAACTTAGGCTTGAAACCGAATGGTTGTGGAAAGGTTTTTTTTTACTCGTTGCAGATTCTAGTGAAGTAGGTTATGTTTTGAGTCAGAAATAGCAATGGAAAGAGTAAAAGGATACTCAATTTGAGGTCAGAATTGAGCAGAAAGGTTGAGTAAGAAGTGTAGTAAAGGCTGATAAAGTGTTGGTCCCTTGGAAAGGCTAACACAAGTTTAGAGGGTGGGTGAATAAACTTGTCACCAAAAACTAGATTTTAATCAAATTAAGGTTCAGTTGTAACTTGTGTGGAGTTGAGCTGACAAAGCTGAGTTTAAGTCAAACCTACTTATACAAAACTGAGTCAACCGGCAACCGATATAATTCTAGCCTTTTCTTGATCTTGTTATTCTCTGTGAAAGCGGAGTGTGTAAAACTGAATTCTGGTGAATGTCAGTTTGTGAGCTGTGAGTTGTGTAACAATCAGTTCTCAGTATGTTGTGTAAACAATAATAAATGTTGTAATAAATAAATAACGGAATGTAAATGCGTAAAATAAATGAAACAAGAGTTATAGAGGTTCCAGGTGGTGTAATCTTGTCAGTCCTCTCTTCCCTTGTGGTGTAGGAGGAAAATTCCACTAGAACTTCTTGAGGTGAGCTGTTACAAAAAGTCCAAAACAATAGTCCTTGACTAATCCTAGCTTTACTATCTAAACAATCAAAGAATAGGTTGGATTGCTGCTCTTCAAATGCTTGAGCCACTGGTCATTGAAAGGTTAAGTATTCCTCTTCACCAGCTACTACCACAAACACAGTCTACCCGACTGCTGATACAACTGTCCTTGGCAAATCCTTCACCGGATTGCTTCACAGTCTAAACCTTTGATTAAGAATCAAAGTTGGGCTGAGAATCAATAAATTGATTCTTGTTTGTGGTTCTTCAAAGTGTCAGATTCTGAATGAATTCTGTGTAGCTTGAACACTTGAAGAAATTCTTGATTGATCTTGTTAGCGCAGATATAGACGATAGATCGAATGAACTAGATTCTTGCACAGAAATGCTTGTAATCTTGTTAATTCTTGGAAAATCTTGGTGCAACATCCTCTATTTATAGTGTGAGGTCCAACATTCATTTCGCTTGAATTTGAATTGTAACAACGTCTATCTTGTAACGGCTATATTTTGTGACCGTTCTGACTTGTCAGTGTTTCATCCAATAAGGTTGCTTCTTTTACAACGTTCGACTGTACTATCAGTTTGTTGGATGAATGACTTATAAAACTGAGTTTCCTTATCAGTTTTATACTGAGTTCGTCAGTTGTCAGTTTCATAACTGACTTGGAGCATTAACTGAGATTTTAATCTTCTTCAAATATCAGTACTCCAATTCTTCATCTGGTTATTATTGACTTAATCAGAGTACACCATGAGTATATATCATCTAAGAATTCATTTTCCTTATGATTCTTCGGACTTCATACATGATCCATAAAGTTAGTTCAGGTCACCACAAACTTGCCTGAAATTTAACTTTACAATCTCGACTTTGTGATCTTCATAACTGAGTTTGAGCCCTCAGTTCTTCAATCATCACTAACTGAGTCTATGTCCCTCAGTTCTTTTGTCTTCAAGATAAGCCAATTGAGTATGTGTCCCTCAGCGAACTTACCTTCTTCAGTTCTGAGTGATCTTCAGTTTTAGGTGTAGTCTAAGTCAGTTTCGATGACTTGTCTTTTCAGTTTCTTAGATGATTTCTAGTTTTCTAAGTGATTTACAGTTTTCAGTTTCATGACACTACTATCTATTACAGTTCTTGTCTGATGTAACCTATACAAATATCAGACTCTAGTAAAACCTATACATTCAGTTCTAGACATATTTTAGCTTTTCACTATAACAAGCACTCCATCAATAGGGTTAAGATAATAATGGATTAAATATGATGAATTATCATCAAAACATAAATTTTATTTCCAACAATTTCCCCTTTTTGGATGATGCCAAAACTCTCCTTAAAAGAAAAGCTTAAAGATAAATACAATTAAAAACAATGTAAAATTGGGAACCGGATTTCATTAAGATATGCAAAAACTAGGAATAGTTACACATTAGTAAAAAATGAAATAAGAGCTAAACTGTTTTATATGTTCTTTGTGTAACTAAATCATATTTTATTTCCTTATCGTGAAGCTGAAACGCTCTTTCTAGCTTCGTGTCTTCCTTGTAGAAAGTTCTATTGTAGTCTACTTGACTAGAAACCTTCCACTTTCTCCATAAGACTAATTTTGGTAAAGCTGATTCATCCTTGTAGTAGTTTTCAAATTCGCAACATCAGCTTTCATTTGTTCAGTTTTGTCTCTGATCTGCAACTTTTCTTCAATCTTCTTGATCTTCTTATAGTGTGCCATCCTTTGATTTTAATACTGGTCAGATAAGAAGTAGACAAGAGGTTCTTTGTAAGTTTTGTCTTTGTACTTCAGCTTGACATTGTTGTGATCATTGACAAACTTCATCCACAAATCCTTTGTTAAAGTAGCTCTCATTTCTCCATGTTGACTGTATTTTTCTATGAGCTATTTGTCAGTTAGTTCTTTTACAAGAACATAAGGATCTGCTTTTTATTTGTATTTCTTCAGTTCTTCTTCTAGCTTCATCTTTTCATCAAGTAATCTCAGCTTTTCTTCTTCAGCTTCCCCCTGTTTGGCATCATACATCTGATTTACCAACTGATGGGTTGCATGTTGGTCTGCTGAGATAGTCTTTTGAGAATCAAGCACTTCTTTCAGCTGAGTTTCTAACACATAAATGCGCTGATTTAAATGCCATTGTGCTTGAGCATGTGTCTCTCTATCTTCCATGGTTGAGACTTCAAGTTTCTCCTTAAGATTGAGAATTTCTGATGCTGAGCTAGAAGATGATTTCTGAATAATATCCAACTTGGTGTGGACTGAGACGTCTGTCTTGTTTCGATAATCCAAGTATCCAGAAATGTTTTTCAAAAGGCCATTGTAAGAATCCTTTTGGTTGAGCATAATCTTCAGATTTTCTTGTACTTTGCTCATTTCATCTTTTGTCAAAAATTCAGATGGATCCGTTGCTTCTTCTTGTTGAATCTTAGGATGAGTATCATCTTCAATTACCATGAGTTGCAGATTCTCATCCTTTCCATCTGTTTGCTGGTTGTCAGTTGATTGGTTTCCAACTGGAAAATCTTTTTGCTGATTAGTAGTTTGAGCTTGAGGGTGAATTTCAGTTTGCAAATTTGTAGCCTTATCAGCTTCTTTCTTCAATTCATCATCTTTGTCATCATCCTTCTTCTGTTGATTATCTAAAACTGATGAGGTGGCTGATTTTCCTCGTTTAGCTATCTCAGTGAATCTTCTGAAACAATTTGTGAGAAACTCATTTAATGGAAATAGAGTGTATAAATACTTGATTTCAACTTTTTCCAACAATGACTTTTATTCACTTGCTAGAGTAGCTTCTATACAATTTCAGTTTTGAGTTTCATCTTCATCAGCCTGATGATTCTGTCAGCTTCGAAAACTGAGATGGTTGTTGAGCTTGTTGTTGAGTTGATTGCTGCTGAAATTGTTGTTGCTCCTTTTCGCATGTATAACGGAAACTTGTTTCTCTGAAATCGTCTATTGTAATCGTGAAACAATTTCAGTTGCTATAACGTCATGTCTAGTGACTCCAGTTGTCAGTTGTTGTTCCCCCTCAGTTGGTGCTAACTGACTTGAAGTACTTGGGAACAAACCTTTGCCAATTGACTTAACTTTCTCTGAGTCAGCTTTTTGTTTGACTCCTTTGTGTTCAGCTATCTGCTGAGACACAATTTTCTTCTTTTCTCCAGGCTGAGAATCCTTTTCTTTCCTAGAATGGACTATAGCTACATCTCCAGTTGATGTATCCATTCTTTGTATAGATGCACCGGCAGTTTGTTCTGCTGCATTACCTGCCTTGAGTCTTTCCAAATAGTGTTGAATAACTCCACTAAGTGACTTTTTTAGTCAAAATCTTCCAAATGTTTCTCTTCCTTCAGCATGGCTCTTCGAACACTTTCCAATTCTGCTAAGTGTTGTTGCTTTAGATTATTAAACACATAACCTACCCAATTGAATTCAAATTCATCCCAGATTATGTTCATCAGATATAATGCTATCTTCAGATAACTTGGCTATTCCTTTTTGTTGGCCAATGATGTGTCTATGAGCCATTTGCTGAGGAGTCCAAACTCTGGTTTGAGTTCGTCGAAATGAGTACCAACAGTTGCTAGGTTCCTTACTTAAGGAGATTTGTCTGAGAAAGGCGCTCCTTTGGAGTGGTAAACAACTCAAATCTATTGATTTCACAAAAGGTTCCTTGAAATCAAATAGCAACCTGATGACTTGTTCATTAACAATGACTCTTTCACCTCGAACTTTTGTGATTAGGGAGTTCCTTATCAATCTCATGTTCTCCCAGAACTGTAGGATCCCATCTAAATCATTCTTCTTTGAAAGTAACTTCCAGGATATCTCTTAATCATGGCCGACGTTTGATCTTCTCACAAATAAGACTTGCTAAAAGGGTGTTGCTAGCAAAGTTCTTCATATTGCTCGAAAGATAAAGTATCCAACTCAGTAATGAGCCTTTCTTCCTGTGTTTTCTTTGAAACGCATTAAAAAATTTCTGAGTTTTGAAAAGAAAATAAGAAAGATGTAATTTTTGGCTTTTGAGAGAAAAAGATTAGATCTTTCTTGTGTGTGTGAAAAGATATGTAAAAAAGGGGTGGATATATAAGTGGTTTTGTAAGACGGTTTAGTGAGTGGGTACATGATTTTGTGGGGATTTAGTACAATCCTTTCAAATTCCTGACGGTTTTGTGTAACCGATGTATGTAATGTTATGACAGTTAGTAGGGGTGTACAAGCAACAGGTTCTGACAAACGGCGGGAATTAAATGTGATGTAACTACTGTCGGTTTTGTCCAATAAACTGATACTCAAGGTCAGTTTTTGAGTAAACTTTCAGTTCCGTCAAATCTTTCAGTTTCAGTTGGTCAGTTTGAGATTGTTGATATCAATGACTGAACTGTTAAGTGAGCACACCAAAAGTAACAAAGATCAAACCCCTTGACGAATCTCTGGATTAAACTAACTTAACTAACGTTGATTATACCCAACTCAGTTCTCAGTTTGGCAAATCTCTCTTTGTCCAAAGGTTTAGTAAAGATGTCTGCCAACTGATCTTCAGTAGGTACATAGAGAACTGTAATATCCTTCTTTTCAGTATGATCCCTTATGAAGTGATGTGTCACATCAATGTGTTTCTTCCTTGAGTGCAAAACTGGGTTGTCATTTATTGCAATTGCACTTGTATTATCACACATTATAGGAATCATTTATTATTCTATTCCTTAATCTCTCAGTTGTTGTCAAGACAACAACTTCCAGCTGCGATATATTCAGCTTCAGCTGTTGAAGTAGAGATTGAGTTTTGCTTCTTGGTGAACCATGACACAAGTCTATTTCCTAGCAACGGACATGTGCCTGAGGTGCTTTTTCTATCCACTTTGCATCCAGCATAGTCAGAGTCTGAGTAGGATATCAGTTTGAATTATCCTTCTCTTGAATACCATATCCCAACTCCTTCTGTATCATTCAAATACTTCAAGGTTCTTTTTACAACTGTGAGATGGTTCTCTTTAGGTCTTGTTTGAAATCTAGCACAAACACCAACTGCAAAGGATATGTCAGGTCTACTAGCTGTGAGATAAAGTAGACTTCCAATCATTCTTCTATAGAGAGTTTGATCCATATCTTTGCCTTCTTTGTCTTCATCTAATCTGATGTTAGTTCCGATTGGTGTTGAAATGCCAGCTGATTTCTCCATTCCAAACTTCTTGATCAATTCTCTTGTATACTTAGTTTGGTGAATGAATATCCCATTATTCAGTTGTTTAACTTTTAAACCAAGAAAATAATTCAGTTCTCCCATCATACTCATTTGAAATTTGCTCTTCATTAAACATGCAAATTTCTCACAGAGTTGCTCATTTTCAGATCCAAAGATAATATCATCAACATAGATCTGAACAAGTAAAGTACTTTCTTCAACTTTCATTCCTAATAAAGTCTTGTCAATAGTTCCTTTGAGAAATCGATTATCCACCAAAATTGAGATAGAGTTTCATACCAAGCTCTTGGTGTCTTCTTAAGTCCATATAGAGCTTTTCTTAGTTTAAAAACTTTATCAACTTGATCTTTTATCTCAAATCCAGGTGGTTGTTGAACGTAGACTTCTCCTTCTAGAATCCCATTTAAAAATGCACTTTTGACATCCATTTGGTACACTTTAAATTTCTTGTGAGCTGTATAGGCGAGAAAAAGTTTGATTGCTTCAAGTCTTGCAACTGGTTCATAAGTTTCATCAAAATCTATGCCTTCAGCTTGAGAATATCCTTTAGCTATAAGTCTAGCTTTGTTTCTTATGATATTCCCATCTTCATCAAGTTTGTTTCTATAAACCTATTTAGTGCCAATGATGTTTACATGATCTGGTATGTCTACTAGTTCCCATACTTGATTTCTTTCAAACTCATTCAGTTCTTCTTGCATATCTAATATACAATCTGGATCTTTCAAAGCTTCTTATATCTCTTTAGGTTCAGACTAAGATAGGAAGCATGCAATCATTGCATCTAGTTGATGTCTTGTTCGAACACCAGCTTGAGTATCACCAATCACTTGTTCTTCAGGGTGATTCCTTATCCATTGATGTACTAGGGGTTGCTCAAGGGATCTAAATTCTGTTGAACTGGTTCTTCAGGAACTGGTTCTTGATTTTCTTCGTCTTGATCATCTTGATCATCTTGAACTGGGTCAGAATCATGTTGTTCAACTATAGGTTGTTCGGTTTTTGGAAACTGAGGTTGATCTTGATCTGATGATTCTGAGATCCTTAATCTTCCAATGTCAACATAAACAGATTCTGGTAAAACTGGTAACTGAGGCTGAGAAACTGGTTCCTGTCTGATTTCAGTTTCTTCACCAGGAAAGTTTGGTTCTTCAAATACTACATGAATTGATTCTTCATGCTTAAGTGTCCTCTTGTTCAGTACCCTGAATGCTTTGCTTACATTTGAATATCCCAAAAATATTCCTTCATCAGCTTTGGGCTGAAAAACATGAAGTTGATCTTTTCCATTATTGTGTATGAAACACTTGCTTCCAAAAGCATGAAAGTATGAAACATTTGGTTTTCTTCCATTCCAAATTTCATAAGGTGTCTTCTCATGTCTCTTATTCATGAGAGCTCTGTTCTGTGTGTAGCAATCTATGTTAACTGCTTCTGCCTAATATTTTTCAGGCAATTTTGCTTCACAGATCCTAGTCCTTCCTGCTTCTTTGAGTGTTCTGTTTCTTCTTTCAGCTACACCATTCTGTTGAGGTGTTGTTGTTGCTACAAGTTGATGTAAAACACCAATTTCTTCACAGTATTCGATAATCACTTTGTTGAGGAATTCAGTTCCTTTATATGATCTTATCTTCAAAACTGAGACACTCTTCTGATTCCGAAGTCTTTTGAGGAGTTCTGTAAGTCTTTGCTTGGTTTCATTTTTCTTTGTTAAGAAAATAACCCAAGTGTATCTTGAATAATCATCTACTACCACAATGTATACTTCTTGCCACTAATACTGATTGGTGTGATAGGTCCAAATAAGTCCATATATAGTAGTTCTAAAACTCTATTTGTAGAATGCTGAGACTTAGTCTTGAAACTTGCTTTTGTTTGCTTTCCTTGCTGACAAGCATCACATAAGCTATCCTTCTTGTACGTAATCTCAAGTAGTTCAATTACTAACTGTTTCTTGACAAATATGTTGATGTCATCAAAGTTAACATGACTCAGTTTCTTGTGCCATAACCAGCTGACTTCTGATTTGGTATGCACAAGTAAACAAGTTTCCGCAACTGCTGTAGTCCAATTTACAACATACATATTCTTTTTTCTTCTCCCAGCTAGAACAACTTGAAATGTTGTTTCGCTGACGACAATGCGAAATCTTTGTCAAACGTAACTTTGTATCCCATGTCACAAAATTGACTGGTGCTGAGTAGATTGTAATGCAATCATTCTATATAGGATACATTTTTTATTGTGAGTCCATTTCTGATCAAAGTACCAAAACCTTTGGTAAATCCAGGTTGTCTTTACTTCCAAAATTAACTTTTGGTCCATCTTTTGCAATAAAATTACTTAGACATCCCTTGCTCTTTGTCATGTGTCTTAAGCATCCACTATCAAAGTACCATATATCCTGCAAAATAAATTAAACATTTTTAGGTACCCAACTCTGTTTGGGTCCATGGGGGTCAGTTGTCGAGTACAACCTTGGGAATATATCCTTTAGGTATTTTTCGGATATTGTTGCACTTGTTTTCAGATATGTAAGCCACACTCCCATAGTGTCTATGCTTGGACTGTGTCTTATGTATATGATCTCACAGATCCTTTGGCTGAAACTGATTTCCATGATGTTTTCTATTATTGAAAATTGAATAATAACCATCATTTCTATTATATTGAGGTCTGGACTGACCTTGTTACTGAGGTCTCTGCTGAGGACTGAAATGATTCATCTGCTGACCTTTAGACTGAAACTTTTGATAAATTTTCTATCTGAAATGATTGCTTCTATCAATTTTAATAGTAGATTCAGAGAAATTCCAGTCATCGTCTGTTGGAAATAATCTGCCTTTCCCCCTGACTTTGTGAATCTTTGAATAATTGATATTCTTGGATTTACTTTGACTGAAGTTTTTTTGGTTCATAGCCAGATCAGCTTTAGTAGATTCAGCAGTTGATCTACCTTTTCAATTTTCATGATGTGTAGTTGATTTACCTTTGTGGTTGATTCTGTTGTTGTTTACAGCTGACTTATATAAAAACTGAAGTTGTGACTGACTTGATTCGCGTTGAACTTGTTTTTGGTTCAGCATGCTTCTTAGTTTGAGGATATTGTTCAGCTACGAACGTAACACCATTTTTGGCATTAGGTTCAGTTGCCTTACTCGTTCCTCCCTTCAAAGTTTGTTGTGTATCAAATCGTAAGACAGTTCTATCTCTATATGGCTTGCCTCATTTGAATCCAATGGCTGAACAAGATTGAGCAAAAGATTCGATTGTTGCTGCGATGCGATGAGGGCCGATACGATTATTTCCTTATCGATTATGCTTAGTTTTAACAAGTTCAACTCAACTTTCAATCTATTGACTTTTAGAATTATAACTTCATTCTCAGCTTTGATTGATTCATAACCAGCTTGTATGGTGACAAGATGACTCATCAATTCATCAAGAGTTTCTTCTAATACTGAGTTCTTTGGATTGGAATCGGCTGTTGAAGAACATGCATTTTGCATGGAAATCTGAGCTGAGCTGTATTTGGAATTTGATTCACATACCTCATTGGAATCTTCCATGTGAGCCATTAAAGTTGTATCGTTAGATAACCTTGCTGTACCATCTTCGTAGTCAGATTCATCTCCAGCTAACAATGCTCTTCTGCCGGTTCTTCTTTGCTGAGTCTTCTTCATATTCAGTTCTGGGCATTCAGCTTTATAATGTCCAGGTTTCTTGCAGTTGAAATAGAGATACTCATCATCTTTCCTTCTTCTTGATATACTTTTGAGTTACTGGATGACCATTCTTCATCCTTCTATTCTGCTCATCATAGGTGTCATTTGTTCTTCCATTTCATCTAACTGTTGAAGATTATTTGTGGATATTTCTTGAGAGTCATTGGATGCTGCTGCAAGTGCTGTGGTTTTTGGTTCTTCCAGAGCTTTGATTATTGTAGTTGTGCTTGTAAAATCTTCACTGAATTCATAAGCTTTCAGATCTGAGAAGATTTTGAAGGAGTCTTCTATGTCAAGTCTTCTAGATTCTTCCATTGTAGTGACCTTCATCTTCTTCCAACACATTAGCAAGGCCTTCAAGATTCTTGTATTTATTTCTTTCTTTGTGTATTCAATCTTGAGTAGGTCTAATTCATCCATGATTGCGCTGAATCTTATCTCCATTTGGTCAATGGTCTCTCCAGATTTCATCTTGAAATTCTCAAACTTCTGCTTTGCAACTAGATCTTATTCTCCTTGATGGAGTCAGTACCTTCACAAACTAACTGAAGTTTGTCCCACATCTCCTTAGCAGTAGTGCAATCTTTCACCTTCAAGTTCATGTTGCTATCAAGAGTTCTGAGGATATAATCCATAGCAACGTTGTTGAGATTGTTTCGCTTGCGATCATCACTGGTCCATTCAGCCTTGGGCTTTGGATCTCGAACTTGATTTCCATCAACAGTCTGCATGTGAGTAATCAGGATTGGTCCATCAGTGAGCACGTCCATCATCTCGTCATGAATAGCTGCTAGAAAAGCCTGCATGCGACGTTTGTATTCGTCAAATCTATCCATGTTGCACATAAGCATTTGTCAGGCATACTGATTGTTATCCATTGTGAGTGAGTGTAAACTGATTAAAAATTGAGAACTGAAAACTGAGCTTTCAGATGAGAACAACTAGAGGAGATATAGAACAATTATCAGTTACTTGCTCTAAGTCGGAACAGAAAACTCTGCTCCGATACCAATTGTTGGTCCCTTGGAAAGGCTAACACAATTTTAGAGGGGGGGTGAATAAACTAGTCACCAAAAACAGGATTTTAATCAAATTAAGGTTCAGTTGTAACTTGTGTGGAGTTGAGCTGACAAAGCTGAGTTTAAGTCAAACTGACTTATACAAAACTGAGTCAACCGGCAGCGGATATAATTCTAGACTTTTTCTTGATCTTGTTATTCTCTGTGAAAGAGGAGTGTGTAAAATTGAATTCTGGTGAATGTCAGTTTGTGAGCTGTGAGTTGTGTAACAATCAGTTCTCAGTATGCTGTGTAAACAATAATAAATGTTTTAATAAATAAATAACAGAATGTAGAAGCGTAAAATAAATGAAACACGAGTTATAGAGGTTCTAGGTGGTGTAATCCTGTCAGTCCTCTCTTCCCCTGTGGTGTAGGAGGAAAATTCCACTAGAACTTCTTGAGGTGAGCTGTTACAAAAAGTCCTAAACAATAGTCATTGACTAATCCTAGCTTCACTATCTAAACAATCAAAGAACATGTTGGATTGCTACTCTTCAAATGCTTGAGCCACTGGTCCTTGAAGGGTTACGTATGCCTCTTCACCAGCTACCACCACAAACACAGTCTACCCGAATGCTGATATAAATGTCCTTGGCAAATCCTTCACCGGATTGCTTCACAGTCTAATCCTTTGATTAAGAATCAAAGTTGGGCTGAGAATCAATAAATTGATTCTTGTTTGTGGTTCTTCAAAGTTTCAGATTCTGAATGAATTCTGTGTAGCTTGAACACTTGAAAAAATTCTTGATTGATCTTGTTAGCGTAGATATAGACGATAGATCGAATGAACTAGATTCTTGCACAAAAATGCTTGTAATCTTGTTAATTCTTGGTAAATTTTGGTGCAAGGTCCTCTATTTATAGTGTGAGGTCCAACGTTCATTTCGCTTGAATTTGAATTGTAACAACGTCTCTCTTGTAATGGCTATATTTTGTGGCCGTTCTGACTTGTCAGTGTTTCATCCAATAAGGTTGCTTCTTTTACAACGTTCGACTATACTATCAGTTTGTTGGATGACTAACTTATAAAACTAAGTTTCCGATCAGTTTTATACTGAGTTCGTCAGTTGTCAGTTTCATAACTGACTTGGAGCATTAACTGAGATTTTACTCTTCTTAAAATATCAGTACTCCAATTCTTCATCTGATTATTATTGACTTAATCAGAGTACACCATAAGTATATATCATCTACGAATTCATTGTCCTTATGATTCTTAGGTCTTCATACAAGATCCATAATGTTAGTTTAGGTCACCATAAACTTGCCTGAAGTTTAACTTTACAGTCTCGACTTTGTGATCTTCATAACTGAGTTTGAGCCCTTAGTTCTTCAATCATCACTAACTGAGTCTGTGTCCCTCGTTCTTCTGTCTTCTAGATAAGCCAACTGAGTCTGTGTCCCTTAGTGAACTTACCTTCCTAAGTTCAGAGTGAGCTTCAGTTTTAGGTGTAGTCTAAGTCAGTTTTGATGACTTGTCTTTTCAGTTTCGTAGATGATTTCATGTTTTCTAAGTGATTTCCAGTTTTCAGTTTCACGACACTACTATCTATTATAGTGCTTGTCTGATGTAACCTATACAAATATCAGACTCTAGTAAAACCTATACATTCAGTTCTAGACATCTTTAGCTTTTCACTATAATAGCTGGTTTCAGCACTCCATCAATGGGGTTAAGATAATAACTGATTAAATATGATGAATTATCATGAAAACATAAATTTTATTTCCAACATAAAGAATCTGGGGAAAAGATACCCCCGGTGACGATCCAAAAATCGTCAGGGTAATCCTCTAGGCTCTTTCCCTTGGTGATAACCTAAGGATGCTCCAAGAACACATAAAACGATGAAATAGAGGGGGGAGATTTGGGATGTTTTAGACTGCACTTGAGATGTTGTGTCTCAAGCTGCCTACGTATCCAATGAGTGTATTGGAATCAAGTCTTCGCAGTTCCTTAGGGATAGTTTATATAGAGAAGAGTTATGCCCTAAGGCGGCGTGGGCCTTATCCTTGTTGGGCTTGGACCGCCGTGTTCCCTAAGGAAAAGATATGGATTATTTGATCTCCTTGAGTGTAGGAGATAATTACGGTATTCGAATATTTGTATTAAGTGGTAGAGATTGGAGCCTTTATGGCTCAGGATTCTTTTGTAGTTATCTCTTTATCATAAATGTGGGGAATATGATTAGGGACCGACTCTGGCCGACTTAGGTGACCGAGCCGGACTGGTTGAACCGACCTACAGAGGTCGGGGAGAATAGCCGAGTTGTCATGAGCTCGGAGTCTTATATGTAGAATAATAGGTCCGAGAGGGGCTTAGCCCAACCGATAAGGTTGGTCAAAGGTAGGTTAGATTACAAGTGTTGGCCGACCCGCACAAGTCGGGGCTGAATCCGGACTTCGTCTCAAGGATTGGAGGTCGGTGTTAGGTACGGTCGATCCAGGAGAGATGGAGTGACTAGCCAGACTGGGTCACTCGGCGTCGTTTCTCTCTCTCTACTCAGTGTTGAGCCACTGAAAAGGTGCCATGTAGGTAGGTCCATTTTTTGACAGCATCATAAGCCCCCTAGATCCAGCCGACCCTTGGTTGGTCGGTTCGGATCTATCAAAGTGGTGGCTCGACACGGATGTTTAACTTGTGGATTTTGAAGTTGATTTGGGGTTGCCAGGTGGGAAAGCCAGCTGCGATGTCATCACGGCTGTATCGGGAATCGAGGCGTTGCTGCCCACTATGGTGGTTGCGTGGCGGCGCTCAAGAACAAGGATGCAGAAAATGTTGTGTTTGTGATTATGACCTGAGCCGTGTAAGGCTGCCTACGTAACCTTAACTTTGTCAAGGGTGTGATGCTGCTATTTATAGGGCCACGAGTTGGCTGTTGGAGGAGCGGGCAGACCGTAAAGCTGCCGAACTGCGATCGGTTTTGGAGTGCCGAGCTGAAGAGTTGGCGAGACGAGAGCCTTTGGGGCGCGAGAGCATTGTTTATGAACTTTGTTAGCGTTAAAGGATGGCGAACTGGAGGGGCGAGCTGGTCGAGCCCCCAGTGCTTGGCATCAGACTTCCCGTCACCTTAGCTCATGACGGGAATCGTGATGATGCGAGGCGGTCGTGATCGTGCTTGGCTTGGTCCGGCCTATTAAGGGGCGGACTGACTGGGCCGAGGGGCCGATCTATACAGGCTAGGTTCGGCTCTAATGAAAGACATGGTGCAAATTTGTAATGACTTGATACACCGTTGGTCGAAGTGACTGTTGCAGGGAGATCTACTGAAGGCTCGTGTAGTGCACCAGTGTTGTGCTTAGATAGCAACCGGTTTTAAGCGCGCCAGACTTGAGAGCGTAAGGACACAATTTTGAGAAGACTTGCTCGGGGTCGAGCTTTAAATACAATGCCGAGCCGAAGTCGGGCATGCAAAGCTCAGATTGCCTATCTTACAGAGTTTATTGAGTTTGAACTAAGAAGCAGGAGCCGATCTCTAGGATGGCTGATGTGGAGCTAGATGATGATGGCCTTGAGGCCATGGAATACACAAGCTTGCTTTTCTTACATAAGTGTTGTTCTTTGATAGAGTTTCTTACTTGTAGGGAACCTGGATCGGCCAGGACGCTTTCCCAGGGCTGGGAAAGTTGACTGAAGATTTAAAGAATATCTAACCATGTCTACATTTTGAGGGTGGATAAGGCAGATGGGTGCCGACCTGCGGCAGACCAGGCTCTGTTGAGTCCAAAGATAATGAGATTAAGGCTCTCCAGAAGTGATTTCAGCCTCTGGAGGTTAAGCTTAAGTCAGAAGGGAAGTTTACTAGGAAGGTCGAGCTGGAAGCTGCTATTCCAACTTGGATTGCTGAGGCTATCCAGAAATGTGAGGCTTCAGAGGAGTTTACTCAGGCTTTGAAGGTGCTGCTTACGCCGATCCTGAGCAACGGATATATGTTAGGCGTGGATGGTGTCAAGGGTCAGGTCGCCGACTTTGTCAGGGACAATCTCCCCAATGAGGTTTTTATAAGATAGGAATGGATGCGGTCTATGACAACCGTTTTAAGGACTTCTCGGTGGGAGTGGGCATTATGTCCTTGTACTCTTGTCGTGTTGCGGCTGCTCTTACCTTGGCTCTCGCTTCTTTCGAGCCACCGTAGAGTCTAGCCACCGGTTCCTAGGTCAGAAGGCTTGTGGACTTGTAGTCTTTTCTTTTGAAATTCTCATATGTACGATATGAGTGAAGAAGGAGTATTTCGTTAAGTTTTCAGCCTTAACTTTATTCTGAGCACTTCTTTTAAGTACTTGATAATGGTAGAAGTAGAGGTATCTTGCCATGCATTAACTTGTAGTTTTGGATGGCATACTAAACGTTTAGTCATGTTTTTGCTCGAGTGTGTCCTATAGACAACGAATGCGGTTAAGTCTGACTTGCAGACTTGAAGAGATTGGTTTTCGAACTCATTGAGTCCGATCTGCGGAGCTCAATTGAGTCTGACCCGTGGAGGTTGTCCGACCAACTTTGTTGAGTTTGTCCTACGAAGCTCAGTTCGAGTCTGTCCTGCACACTTAGATTTTATCCCTTTGATGCTATGCTTTTGGTAGTCTCACTAACCTTTTTAATTTTTCTTATGTAGGAGACCTTAGTCGGTCAGGAGGCTTCCCGGAGGTTGGGGGAGGCCTTCGAGGAGCCTGATGTCAACAAGAAGAAGATTGCCGAGTCGAGGCAAACCCGAGGGGAGTTAGGGTGCGCCGTCGAGCTCGAAGATTAGGAGAAATATGCTTTCCAGGATTAGCTTTTGATCAAAGAGGCGGAGCTGAAGTTCGTGCCGGGCCAGTTGGATGCGGAGACAAGGGGTAGGGAGCAGGCCGTGTCCGAGCTCCAAGCAAAATTGTATGAGCTGGTGAGGTATCTTCTTTATCCCAACAAGCGGGTGAAAGATTAATCTAAGGCTTCTGAGGAGGCACATAAGGAGGCTGCTTCCGAGCAGCAGAGGATCGCCGACATGTCTGACGAAGAGTTGGCGATTATTGGTTGTAAGACAGTGGAACTGGTAAGCGACTTTTCCTTGTTTCCCTTTGCCTTAAAACCAAGTTATTAGGGGTTCTAATTTTTTTTAATTGTTCAGGGTGGCACGATTGGCCGGAAGTTTTCAAGAGGTTGGGCAAGGTCTCTGCGACTTAGTTGCCCATAAGAATAAGACCCGCCGAGCGAGGCGGGCAAGAGAAGAACTCAAGGCTGCTGCCCGGCTCAAAGATACGGAGATGAAGTCCTTGCAAGCATAACTCATCGCTCAAGAGGGTGATTTGAAGTCCTTGGCAAGTGAGCTTGCTGATGAGAAGAAGATGAAGGAGAAGGAGGTTGCCTACCTCCAAGCAAGAATGGCAGAACTCGAGGCCATGATTCCAGTTCGGTGCGTCGAGGCTATCCAGGAGTATAAGGTTTCGGCGGATTTCACCGAGGCCTTGAAGGTGCTACTGATCCCCGTCTTAAACCATGGGTATACCCAGGGAGACGAGGCGAGGATACAATATCCTTCTCTTGTGTTGGACGACCTTCTGAATTTTGTTTGTATTTTGAGTTTTATGCGTTCATTCTTGTTTGTTGAACTTTGTTAAGTTTTGTTTTGTTGTATTGTTGGGGATGTATGGTATGCCCCTCAGTATGCTATTCATTAGTTTTAGCTTTTGAATGGCATACTTGTTCTGATTCTGTGTTGCCGGGCCTGTCGCGTGCGTTCGGCTCGCTCAGGCCTGTTAGCTATTTAGTATGCAACTTTGAAGTTTGCACACTTATTGTTGTATGTAGGACCGAGCTCTATTCGTGGGCTCGGGATTAGTATTTTTGCTACGGCGAGTGGGACTAAGTCTGATCGCCTTTAATACAAATTTAGTTGATAATATGAAGTTGTAAGAGCGAGCAGGTGAAAGTTGCTCTATTTCGAGTCTAGCCTGTAGACTTATTTAGTTTGGTCCTTGCTGATCATGTTGAGTCCTACCTGCGGAGCTCAAATGCCTACCTTAGCGTTTTGAGTGAAGTCCGCCCTGCGGAGTTCGACTTGTCTGGCCTGCAGACAGTTTAGTGTGAAAGGTCGTTTGATCCGTGCGGGTGGCATGGATGTATGATTTGGCGAGTTGAGTTAGAAGTTTAACTGTCCTCTCGTGCTTTTTTTGCTGAGCCCGACTTGGTAGAGCTCTGGTATCATACTTTAAGGGAGTCAGAAATATTTCTGACTACTTTAGTGAGTTTGAAGTTTTTGCAAACTTCATATATGCGCGTCTATTCTCTAGAATTTAATACTAACATGCACAATAGAGCGAGTCAATATGATATTAAAATAGAGTTAAGGAGAACCTGATGGGGCATCAGAGGTGTTGATTGTA
The DNA here is from genome assembly GCA_036785695.1 of Gentiana straminea. Lineage (NCBI taxonomy): Eukaryota > Viridiplantae > Streptophyta > Magnoliopsida > Gentianales > Gentianaceae > Gentiana > Gentiana straminea. The sequence continues at coordinate 1,021,981 of JAVUPR010000224.1, read as the reverse complement.
CCGATGTGGAGTTGTTGAGCGAGCTCGGCCAGTTCGGACTGACTTCTCGCATGAAATTATTGGACGAGCAGGGCCAGGCTAGTGCTGACTTCTCGTTTAGAAACACGGCGAGCGGGGCCAGGCTAGTGCTGACGTCTCGCGTGAAAGTATTGGACGAGCAGGGCCAGGCTGTGCGACTTCTCGTTTTAAGTGATGGCGAGTGGCGTCGGACTAGCCGGACTTTGTCGAGCGTGTCTTTGTTGTGTAATTTCAATAAAGACTATGCATAATAGAGAAAAATAATAGTAAGTTAACGTACCATTTTTTTATTTGTGTAATCTGTCAGTGCCGAACTGAAGTCGGTCTTATAGAAGGCTCGCCCGCCGGCGAGTTCCAAACATGATGCCGAATTACATCAGACTTATAGAAGGCTCGCCCGAAGGCGAGTTCCAAATATGAGAAGACTGAAGGTTTCGTGTCTGGGGAGCTCATCCTTTCGCTTTGTTTGATCGCGCTCCAAGGAATTAATTGATCCGTTTGCTTTGTTTGATCGTGCTCCAAATTAATTGATAGTAACCCTGATTGGTTGTATTAGGAAATTGTCTCCTTGTGAATCATCCATGATGATGCGTACATCACGATTTCCGCCTGCTAAATAGCATGTAGTACACACATGTGTGTTTTTTATTAAGCAAACAATATAGAGACATAATATATGTATAAGTTCGGGTGATAAGAATCATTGACATATATTAATACATAAATCAAGTGCATGCTGAGATGGATGTATATAATATACTGAACATATTGCATAGAATACCCTAGGTTGCGGTATGATATATAAAATTGGATTTTCCAAAGCAAATACTAGAATATGTAGTAAACACTATAATTTAGATGTAAACAGAATACTTTTACAGAAACAGGAGGCAACTTTGACCATTGGCATACGAATATTTGCAAAGACATGGAGCAACTTGATAAACAAAGGTTTCGAGACTCAGATTTAGAGCATATGGCAGAGTGTATCAAGCATGTATATAAAGAATATTCGAATAGAAATTCAAAGATGAATGGATCTAATCTCGCAGACGTTGAATCGGCTATTTAAACACCCAATTTGAAAGCTCTTTCTGACTTTAACTCGGCTCAACCATTCATAAGTTATTTAGGTAGCAAACATCGAATTAAATTAAAGTCAAATAAAGTACTAAAGCTGCAAAAGGTAAAGAAGTTTCCCTGATGTAGCCGATTCACGGGATGAGTATTTTGATTGATGTTGGTAGAACATCATCGGCCTCGGGTCATGGAAAGCTGGGGGAGATGAGGAGCTCGGGAGTTCGGATCGGACGTTGGAGATCTCGGGAGGTCGGCTCGGACGTTGGAGAGCTCGGGAGTTCGGATCGGACGTTGGAGATCCCGGGAGTTCGTATCGGACGTTGGAGAGCTCGGGAGGTCGGCTCGGACGTTGGAGATCTTGGGAAAGAAACCCACAGCTTATTTTGGTGTTACAGCAGCAACTCTCAGACGACGATCGGGCATCCAAACGACATCCGATCGACACGAAATTTGGAGGGATTGTTTGTCCCTTGTTTATCTTTGATCTGATCGGTGGAAATCTGTTTTCAACGGTTCAATCACTGGGCTTTGGCCGCCGATCTGACTACTGCGTTTTTTGGTGATAGAGCAGCACAAGCGAATTTATGGTGACGATCGGGCTTCCAAACGATCCCGATCGGTACGTAACTTGGAGAGCTTATTCATCCCTCCTTTGTCTTCAATCTGAATGGTGGAAATCAAATTTTGACGTCTCAGTCTCTGGGGACTGACAGCGGATCTGACTGCTGGCCTTAGATCTGTCTGTGCGTTTTGATGATACAGCGTCAACTTTGCAATGACGATCGGGTATAGAAACGGACTCCGATCGGCATGAAATTTTGAGGTATTGTTCCTTCCACCTAATTCTTTAATCTGAATGGTGAAAATTTTGTTGAGACGGCTCAATCTCCGGAAATTGGCCGCCGTTGGGACTGCTGTGTTTTATGGAGATTCAGCAGCAGCTGTAACTTTATGGCAACGATCGGGCATTGAAACGGACTCCGATTGTCATGAAATTTGGAGAGATTATTCCCCACACCGTTCTCTTTAATATGAACGGTGGAAATCGTATTTAGACAGCTAAATCTCTGGAAATTGGCCATATATCCGCCTGCGTTTTTTCTGCTGGATTCTGGAGTTTTATCTGAGATTATCCAGCAAAGAGGCCCTCCTTCTAGCGCCAATTGACGATCCAAAAATCATCAGGGTAATCCTTTAGGCTCTTTCCCTTGGTGATAACCTAAGGATGCTCCAAGAACACATAAAATGATGAAAGAGAGGGGGGAGATTTGGGATGTTTTAGACTGCACTTGAGATGTTGTGTCTCAAGCTGCCTACGTATCCAATGAGTGTATTGGAATCAAGTCTTCGTAGTCCCTTAGGGATAGTTTATATAGAGAAGAGTTATGCCCTAAGGCGGCGTGGGCCTTATCCTTGTTGGGCTTGGACCGCCGTGTTCCCTAAGGAAAAGATATGGATTATTTGATCTCCTTGATTGTAGGAGATAATTACGGTATTCGAATATTTGTATTAAGTGGTAGATATTGGAGCCTTTATGGCTCAGGATTCTTTCGTAGTTATCTGTTTATCATAAACGTGGGGAATACGATTAGGGACCGACTCTGGCCGACTTAGGTGGCCCGAGCCGGACTGGTTGAACTGACCTATAGAGGTCGGGGAGAAAAGCCGAGTTGTCATGAGCTCGGAGTCTTGTGTGTAGAATAATAGGTCTGAGAGGGGCTTAGCCCAACCGATAAGGTTGGTTAAAGGTAGGTTAGATTACAAGTGTTGGCCGACCCGCACAGGTCGGGGCTGAATCCGGACTTCGTCTCAAGGATTGGAGGTCGGTGCTAGGTACGGTCGATCCGGGAGAGATGGAGTGACTAGCCAGACTGGGTCACTCGGCATCGTTTCTCTCTCTCTACTCAGTGTTGAGCCACTGAAAAGGTGCCACGTAGGTAGGTCCATTTTTTGGCAGCATCACCCGGTAACCCGAGGGTAACATCCGGGTTATCGAGGCTTGATTTTTAAATTTCTGAACGTCAGATTATAAAGCTGAATTTTTAGAGAAACGTGGAGGACACACGTTGCACCAGAAACAGTCAGTCAGCAGAAATGCCACATTTTTCCCCTCTTTTCAAATTTTTCATCCTTTCCCACACCACCATAACTCCACCTCAATCCCATCAATCACCTCCTCAAATCCCTCACCCTAATAATTTCTCTACCCCCAATCCCACTCAAACCATCCACCTTCACTCAATTCTTCCTATTTAAACCGCCCCTTCATCACCAATATCATCATTCTTATCAAATCCTTTCTCTTCATCACCAAACTTCTCCCATTTCTTCTTCTTCATCTAAATTCGGCCAAAATCACCACCACATCACCACCAATTCCTTTCATTTCCCAAAACCTAAACACCGCATCCAACATCCATGTTGCTGATTAGTCTTGTTGCTGTGAAGTGTTGTTGTTGTTCTTCTTCTTCATTACCAAAAGCACAGTCCCAGAAAGAAATTGGAAAATTTAAGGCCGGTAAACCGCACCCTATCTCCGGTTTACCGAGGGTAATTTTTCAAAAACGGCCTCAGAATCAGTTCCTATACTCTTTCAGGATGGGTCCTAAGCGTCAACGTTCAGCAGTTCATCCCAGTGGTTAGCAGAGTGTGTATGGATGCTAATCCCTTAATCGACGGGGTTGAGCAATTCCATTCTTTAGAGATTTACGAGTCGTTCCGAGGCCATTGGAATGCAAGACCAATGGCTCGAAAACGAGGGGTAGACTTGGACGATTGTGGTTCGATATTTCCGGGTGCCCTAAAAGCACAAGATATATTGGACATGGATGAGGCACCGGCCCGGTTCAACGCCACGGTGGTAAGAGAATCTATGCATATGTTTCGCATAACCCGGAGCCACTTATGCTATGGTTCGTGGTATCAAGGTTGACTTCTCTATCGAGTGGATCAACGCTCATTTTGGGGTTAGACATCCACCGATGGGCCCGGATGAGTACACGTCCTCGAGCAACATTGCCGATCTCGAGCGGATGGAGATGATTGCTGATTTCTTAGGGGTGCAATGGAAGCGTAACCCTACTGGATCCCCCACCATCTTCCTAGAAAATGAGTTATCCTGGGGCCGGAAGATGGTTAATAGATTTGTTTGTGCTTGCCTTCTTCCGACTAAGCACACGGTCTCTGTCAATACTATGAGGGAAGAGTTGATGTTTTATCTAGAGACGGGTGCCCCAATCAACATCGGTCTTTTGATGCATAGCCATATTCATGAGCTTGCCGCCACTTCTGACGAGAGCTGTTACCATACAAGCCGATGATTGATATGTTTGCTCTAGAGAACGAGGTCAAGATGCTCGTCAGTGATGATTGGGAAGATCTTGAGCCGTAGCTCAGTTCGCGTTAGTCTCGAGAATATAGAGACGGGTTTGTAGAGCTGAGAGGGAGCGTACTCCGGTGCACGGTGCACCGAGGACTCATGGAGCCTTGCTTGAGGAGCACTCGCAAGAGATTGCGAGTCTACATAGCAAGATGGATCGGATTATTGACCTTTTCGGAGTTCCTCCTGCTACCCCGCCACTTAGGATTGTCCTTCGTCATAAAGCATCCTCTTCCACCGCCGTTGCCTCGAGTTCTGCACCACCTCCCGGTTTTGTGCCTAGAGATGACTGGAGGGTTATTCTGATGATGACTAGCTTTATTTCTTTTGTATTGTTGTTTTCCATTTTCTTGTTTTTATTTTTATATTTTTTTCTTTTTTCTTGTCCTATCTCTTTGATGTAGCAGAAAATTATTAATATAATGATTTTGTCGGCTTGAATTGTTTTAGAGTTAATTATTTTTCTAATTTACTGCCACTCTTTTGTTATACAGTTTCTTGTCACCACTATTCTTCTTGGTTTTCTTGAGTTATTTAGCTCAGATTATTCATGGATTATTTACATGAGCCCGATGATTTATACGACGATCAGATTATTCTTTGGTTCCACCCTTAACCGAAGCTACGTTCCTTTTCATTTTTCATTTTCCATCTTATACATTGGGGACAATGTTTCGATTAAGTGAGGGGTAAAGGAACGTCACTTAGCTTCTTAGCATCATATTCCATGAATTGCGTGAATATATTGATTCTCTTTGATGCACGATTCACCACTTAGAATTTGATTCATTTCAACGAATTTTGAAAAAATTATGATATCTTTGATCTTTTTGAGTTAATTGACTTAATCCTTGTTTTACTTTGTACGAGTAAGAGAAAGTGTCCACTTCTGAAGTAGTGGCGTATTAAGCGCATATTCTATTATGAGCCACCATTTTAAGCACGTATAACTCACTTCCCTTGGTGTGTAGTCGATAACATATTGCTTTGACTAGAGTTGACCCTGGCTTTATCATGAATCATGTTCCACCAACACTTAGAAAGGCAAAGGAACTTCGGATTCGGTAGTTTATTATAAGTGGGGCCGTGAGGATAGATAAATCAATGGGAGTTCACCCGCCAAGAAAGAGAAAGTGCATTGAAATATATACATCTATATTCTCTTTGGAAATATCTTAGTCGATGGAGCGTAAGATGCACGACTTTTGCATAGACCGATAAACGTGAGCCTAAGATGGAAATATGCTCGGTTCTCGATCCGCCTTGCCAGCTCATGTAATTAACAAATACATGTTCGAGACTGGTAGTTCGACTATGGGTTGATGTAATGTTAGATTGACTTCATTTCTAAGCGGTTGTGAAAGTTATTGCACACACATTGGCTCATGACTTGAATAGTGTTTAATGTGTTACTGATGAATATGAGTGGTATGATCTTGATCTTGACTTCATGAGGCATAGTTGTTTTTAATTAACTTGTATATTGATCGGAGTGTTATTTTCTTTTCGCCTTTTTGCTCCGGACGATCAAAAGTAAGTGGGGGTAGTTGATAACGCTCTAAATGGTACCAATAATTATACCTATATTTACCCTGAATTCTGCTCAAGAGAGGACAGATAGGCTCGTTATTATATGGAATATATGTTAAATGCTATATGAGTGTTTCCAGGATCGTAATTCTACATCTATGTTATTTTCCCGATGTTTTGGTACTGTTTTGTCTCGTTTTGCGTGTTTTATAGGATTTACCGAATCTGGGGCATTGGAGAACGGATCTCGACCAAAAGAAATACAATGGTCCAAGTGATTGAAGTCCAAGAAGAAGCCTACTGAAGAAAAGGAATAAACGTAAGCCCGGTAACCCGGAGGCTAGGCCCGGTAAACCGGCGTCTTGTGGAACACGAAATTGATTCTGCCGTTGATCGGGGTCGATCAGGTTATAATATAATACTCGACCACCATAACCCAATACTAGCAAGAGGACTAGGCCCATCGTAGTATAGCTATAGCGAATCAAGGTCGATCCCACAGAGAACCAATTGTGGATCATTTCATATATAAACAATGAGTCATTCATGTCAAGGACATGAATGCGGTCTACGACCAACATAGGACAAGAAAAGGTAAATTGACACGACTCAAACACATAGACAAATAACGTAATTAACCTCCCAATTATAGCCTTAATCATTTGGACCTAGACAATTTATATAACAAACCAGACTTATCAACTATTAATCCGTTTGTATCTACTTTATGTTGGCTACGGGAGTCATCCTCTTAAACTTGACTTATCACCGGTTAGGTTGCAAGATCACTGTGCTACATTACGTGACTTCACCTTTTTGGGTATCCATCTCATATAAATTGCACGCTTACGACTCTAAGGATGCCGATATTAATCGTACACCTCGTCTAGGCAACATTCCTATGGTTAGGCGTACTTCCTAAACGATTACTCAAGCTCTCGTCCAACTAGCAATTACCAAGTTATAGTCTCATGCTAGTTTACGACCTACGTATAAAGAAGGTGTGCGCAATTCCCTAATATAAACCTACCTAGATAACGCTGAATGTCCGTGAAGAGCAATTCATAAGCCTACCTAAGAGTTTTATACTGGTATTTCCTTTTTACACGTTTTAATTAAACCTAGCGAGTAACGTAGCCATAGCCATACCTACTGAGAATATAGATTCAATTAAGCTAACCTAATCATAAAGACGTGACTGATTAACGGATGAAACAGGGGGCTCGGTCGACCGAACAGGTTGGCTCGGTCTACCAAATACAGACACTCGGTCGACCGAATGGTCCTTTCCCCCAGATTGCATCCCTAAATATATCTCTCAGCGTTTCTCATACAAATCGGATTAAATAGTGATTCGCCAGGCAATCATATAAACTAATCTAAATACACATAAATCAAACACGTAGATTCATCCATAGATGTTAGGAAGAGGACGTAGGGTATGGGATCCTCATAGACAAGGCATCGCCACCTCCCAAACATCATAGCCTAGATCTACATCATCTAACTATGCATAATTGACTCAAACAATCAAAGCATAATTGGGAAATTAATTACTAAAAAGAAAGGGAAGAAAATAAACTAGGGCTTACGTGTTTGCAACCCTAGCAACCTTCAATGCTGCAATGTATGATTGTATATGAATATATGAATTGTTTGCATTATATGTCTAGGGAGTGTGTTGGTGTGTTTTTTCAAATTTCGCAGCTGCTGCTTATATAGAGGTTTTTGCCGACCTAGGAAGGATCTAGAAGATATACACGCGATTTCTGCCGGATAATCTTCAAGTGACCGAGCCGACTCTCTCGGTCGACCGAATGGATAGGCTCGGTCGACCGAGCCCTTTTTTACACGTGTTAAACGCGTCTCTTTGTCTGACTTGTTCCCCACTGCATTCTTTTGAACTGATCTGATTTATCCTTTTATTAATGCTCCGATTTTCCTCTTCATTATCTTGAGATTTCTCGATTGCGCGATATTTATCTTCCCAATTTATCACGATCTACAAAATCAGCAATTATCGCAAAATAAATCGGTCTTTAATAATAAAAATAGCTAAATACCAAAAATCTTATTAATAATCACTTAACATTAAATAATAAATATAAACAAGTGATTTAATACGAAATATATATTATTTGGCTCGATTTAAGGATAATGTTGATGACATTTACGGGTATAATTTGACCGTCATCAACAAACCCCCACTTAGACTTTGATCGTCCGGAACAAAACATCAATAAGTCATTCCCTAAGTCAACATTTCCCATGGTCAAATCATACTTACACAAGAAATCCGAGTCAACTCATACTAGTCATGCTCATAAGATGTCCATTATTCACTACTTATTATGAATCGAAGTGATGTGTGCATGTGCATTCAGTTTTATATATTCGTGGCAAGATTAGAGTTTATGCTGACTTCGTAATTTCAACCTACCAACATCAGCATTCATATTTCTTATGCCTCGCAATGGTTAGAGCACTAGAACAATAAGCAAGAGCGTATCTATAGGGTTTTTGGACTTGGAGACCGAGTACTACTCAAAGCCTCTTAAAAAGTTGAATTTCTTCAATTCTTTTCATATTTTTCAAATATTACTAATCTCAAGGAAGAAAACTTTTTTAGTCTCCCCCTATCTTTGATCATGCATAGCGTTGAATATTACCACAAGCGCGAGGCTACTTTGGTAACTTTACTACAAGCCCAGTGTTTAACATTTTGCTAAAACACAGGTACGTCTCAAGCTTATTATTCCGCTTTTGTGGCTAGAAGATAAGAATACATCAGCCAATAAGTATCGACACTAAGTCTACATAACCAATCATCTATGCAATGTACACATAATTTCTTCAGTTATTATGATAAGCGCGGTAAAACTCGATTCACAGATTGAGTAATCGAATAATAAATAACTACTTGCAACAACCGGCATGAATATCCTTAAATTAACTTTACATAAGTATAAAATGATCACGTACTCATGCAACTTGGTTCATTTCCTATCAATTCTTAGCTAGGAATTCACAATTCTAAGGGTACGTGATAAATAATATGGTATTTATTCAAATTACCGTTTCATTCAATTTTCAATTATATAACACATCATAGCTAAGTCTCCTACCCCCCACTTAAACATGGCATTGTCCCCAATGACAAATAAAAATGATAATTTAAGAAAAAGACTTAGCTCTGGAAACGGCTCTCAAGTAGATGCAGAACATCGGAGTAATCCTCAGCACGTCGTGGAGAGACAGACACATCCTGCATAAGCAAACAAACTCCACGAAACCGTAAAATACCATGTCTATGGAAGTTATAAAATAAAGTGGCTGTAATTAGGTATAAATACCTAAAAACAGTTTAAGCCACTTTATTTTATACAACCAATGACAAGGGAAACCAAAAAGAAAAATACTAAATAGAAAGAAAAATAAACAAGCAACTAAAGATGGTGGTCTTCATCTACAACCTCCACCGCCTAAATATTCTTAAAACCGGGTGGAGAAGACAAAGATCAAAAAGCATTACCCGACGTGGGAAAACACGAGGGTGACTCGATCGAAAAGTATTCAATCCAGGAAAAGAGAAACTTGGTAAGGTATAACGATTGAATACGACCTATTGGCTAAAGATAAAATCAAATACTTAACGCGAAAACTTCTCGCTTGCATTGGATATCAACAACTTAGGGAGATGTAGCTACTCCTCGAAATTACTAATAACCCAATGTATCACGTAAAAGTCATAACCGTCATCAACAAGGTCGGATCGGTGTGATAGTTCAGAACAAAACTTATCATCTAGAAATGCCGGAATAGTCGGAAAAGTGTGAAATTTAAAACTTCCAGTAGAAAGATAGGTTGTATTTTGATTGAACCAAAAACTCTTAAAATCTAGCTAGGGTCAGAGCTACACTTACCCCAACTAGTATCATGAAAATCAAAATGATAAAAGATAATCATTAAAGCTTAGCAATATTTCAAATTCCGCAACACATAGGTATTGTGTAAACAAAATGGAGGTTGAGACTATGTGAAGGATGCAGGTTCTTAGATCTAAACGAGTTAGATCTATGCGCAGCGGATGGATCACGACTTATATGACACAATTCATAATTAAAGGACGTAAACAACTACAAGGGGGTTTAAGATCATGTTACCAATAACGGGAAGAGAAGCCTTGATCTTCCGATGTGTTCTCCAAACCGCGGTTGGTGGACACCCTTCTTGATACACGAACCTCCTTGATATGCAACACCAAGAAAAACTCAAAGTTTTTCTTCTTCCAGAACCCAAGACAAGAAAACTAATTTTCTCTCTATTTTGTGGCTAGGGTCGAAATTTTCAATGTAAATTTCCCTTGGAATAACTCTCCTTTTATAGGAGAGTAAATCCTTGGCCTCCAAGTATTAATTAATTAAATAATTAATTAATTAATCAAAATAAAAGGATATTTTTCTTAATGACTAATTGTGACAAGCATTGACCAATAGGAAATCAAATAACATGTCATCCAACCAATCATATAACAAGAATATCTTTTATTTTCCACATCACAAAAATAATAATTCTTGTGATAATTAATAGATTGAGGCGCCACATTAGGGTTAAAAGCCCACATAAAATGTCTTTTATGTGTATTATATTATTTAGCCCAACTAAATAATATCCATGCATATCAATTAATCAGCCCAGCCAATTAATTATCACTGAGGCCCAAATAACAAGAATATCACTCCGAATTACAGAAGCCACATCGGGGACCATGGACCTATAACCGGTAGCTCCAATAATTAATTATTCATCGAACGTAATAAGTACATTAATTATTAATTCCGGGATTACGCCACCATAAACCCGAAACTGAACTCTACCGATTATAGATGTATACTTATACTCAACCCATAGAGTAAATAAGCGTCCATTGATATAATCACTACATACGGATTAACCCTCCATAGACTGTCCATTCTGGTGGGAAGTCTCCGTGAACCCGACTCAAAATATCTTATCTGTGGAAATATTACGTTACATTAGTGTAACATATTAATTGTGAGACATATTAATTGTAAGACATATTAATTGTATTGAATAAACAATTAATATGTCATAAAGTCATAAAGTAACTTTTTTTGTCTTATTAGGTAATAGACAACTCTAGCAATTAATACTAGCCGACTCTAGTAATTAATTGCTCTCTCCTAGCTTATACTCTACTAGGACCTTTCTCACTTACTTGTACCTATTTATACTCACTCTTTTATGATGAATAAACCAAGTTGAAGTTTACTCTAGTGTTTATCACTCTCTCAAACTCTCTTCATGGTATCAGAGCCTTAAACTCCTGAATCCACTGCAAAATCTCATTACCCTGCTATAACTCCTCATCTCATATCAAGAATGTCTTCATTATCTGAAGCTTCCTCACCCTCAGTAGAGTCCCAGCTGCCTCAGCAGACTGGGGTCACTGAAAACCATTCATTTACAAATCACAGACTTGACGGCAACAACTACCTGATGTGGTCAAGATCTATGAAGATGTATATCTCAGGCCAAAGCAAGATGGGATACTTGTCTGGCTCCAAACCTGCCCCTGCTGAAACTGACCCCAAGTTTGAAGCATGGGATACAGAAAATAACCAAGTCATGACCATCCTCACGAGGTCAATGACAAAAGAGATTAGTGAGAACTTCATGATGTATGATACTGAAAAGGAGATCTGGGACAATGCCAGAGACCTTTACTCAAAAAAGGACAATACATCTGAGGTCTATGATCTTGAAGCTCAAATCCAAAATTGCAGACAAGGGGATCTGTCTGTAACTCAGTACTTCAACCAACTATCTAAGGCATGGCAACACCTAGATTTGTTGGAAATTCACCCATGGAAGGATGTAGAGGATGCTGCCTTATACAAGAATATCATTGAGAAGAAGAGGGTATTCAAGTTCCTTACAGGACTGAACTCATCCCTTGATGATGTTAGAGGTAGAGTTCTTGCTACTAAACCTCTCCCCAACCTCAAATCGGTGTTTGTTGAAGTCAAACATGAGGAAAGCAGGAGGAAAGTAATGCTGGAAAGCAACCCTGCTGATCACCCTACTGATAGCTCAGCAATGTTGGTGATCAGGAAGCCTGCTGAGGTCACTGAAACTTACAGGAACCCTACTGAGAAGGCAGGAATGTTGTTCTGTGACCACTGCAAACGCACAAATCACACCAAGGACACTTGTTGGAAATTACATGGTAAGCCTAACTCCTTTAAACCCTCCAAACCAACCAGGGAGAGTCAGGGCAGGCATGTCAGTGAGGAAGGGAACAAAGATACCATGTTGAATGCTCGGTTCTGCGCCTTCAAAGCCTTCATTGCTCAACAAAAGGAAGGTAGTCCTATCACTGATATAGCTACTCATGCTAAAACAGGTATATTCCACTCACCTCTCAGTAATGATACTTGGATTGTTGATTCTGGGGCCTCATCCCATATGACTGGTAACAAGAGTCTTATATCTCAGTTTAGGCCTTGTCATCAAACCCACAATATTAGAATTGCTGATGGATCTATTTCATGTGCACAAGGCTTTGGAAATGTTAAACTTACTGATAAGATATACCTTCAGGATGTCCTATTTGTTCCTAAATTAGATTGTAACCTCATTTCTGTCAGTAGACTCACTAAAGACCTAAATTGGACATTCTTATTTAATGACAATCAGTGTATTTTCCAGGATCTTTCTTCACATGAAGTGATTGGGAGAGCTAAAGCCAACTCAGGACTGTTTATGGTCAACCTTGCTGAAGACAGAAGATTGAAGACTGAAATTGCCTCGGCGGCCGCAACCAAACCTTAGACAATATCATGTTATGGCATTATAGGCTAGGTCATCCAAGTTTTGGTTATTTAAAGTCTTTAATTCCTGAATTGTTTAAAGGATGTAACCTCAGTGACCTTCAATGTGATATTTGTCAGTTTGCTAAACTTACTAAATCTGTGTATACTAAAATACCTTATTTACCTTCCACACCTTTCACTCTGATTCATAGTGATGTATGGGGACCCTCAAGAGTTAAAAGCATAACAGGAAAGAGGTGGTTTGTCACCTTCATAGATGACCACACCAGGATCATATGGCTGTTTCTGATGAAAGATAAATCTGAAGTTGGAACCATCTTCCAAGAGTTCTATAACATGGTATCCACTCAATTTGACACTAAGATTAAAATCTTAAAAATAGATAATGCCTTGGAATACTATGAGTCCAACCTCAGCACCTTCTTGAATGATAAGGGGATTATTCACACCAGTAGCTGTGTAGAAACACCTCAGCAAAATGGGGTTGCTGAGAGGAAGAACAGGCACTTACTGGAGATGGCTAGATCAGTCATGTTCACCACACATGTGCCTAAATATATGTGGGGTGAAGCTATATTAATCGCCACATACCCGATCAACGGGTTACCCAAGCGAGTGTTAGGATTCAAGACTCCCATTCAAACCCCGCCGACAACTCATCCTTGTCCTCATCTCATTGCTTGACTTGCCTCCAAAGATCTTTGGATGTACTTGTGTTTGTCTATATTCATGCCCAACACGAAGCAAACTTGATCCCAAAGCTCATAAGTGCATCTTCCTAGGCTATGCCAAAGACAGGAAAGGTTACAAGTGTTATTCTCCCACTGACAAAAGATTTTACAATTCTATGGATGTAAAATTCTTTGAAAAAACCCCGTACTACAGCAAACCTACTGAGACAGTCATAGATGGCAACCTTATTGAGATTGAGATCACTCCAATCCCTCAACCAACTCCTCAGCAGACACCTAATACTCATCGGCCCTGCGAACCTCGGCGGCCTGCGAGCCCCGGCCCCTGCCGAACCTCGGCGGACTACGTACCTCGGCGGACTGCGAACCCCCGAACCTCGGCGGCTTCCCCGAGCCTACTAACCCTGCTCATTCCACTGATATTGATGACAGACCCATTGCTGTCCGGAAGGGAAAGAGATCATGCACTAATCACTCTATTCACACTTATGATTCTTATGATTACTTCTCACCTTCTTTTTCTATGTTTACACAGGACTTGGACTCTCACTCTATTCCTAAGAATATACGGGAGGCTCTCCAACATGATAAGTGGAAGGCGGTACCGTCAAAGCGAAATGATCGCTCTCCTTGACAACCATACTTGGGACCTCACCACTCTCCCAAATGGAAAGAAGACAATCACCGTAAATGGTCGTTCACTATCAAGTACAATGCGATGGTACTATTGACAAATACAAAGCTAGGCGGGTTGCAAGGGGATTCACTCAAACATATGGACTTGACTACAAAGAGACCTTTGCACCCGTGGCAAAGCTAAACACCGTCGTGGTACCGATCTCACTTCTTCGTCCAACTTGACCGGCCTCTCCACCAATTGGATATCAAGAATGCGTTCCTAAATGGTGACCTTACGAGGAAGTCTATATGAATGTACCTCCTGGTTTTGCCAACACTCACACTCAAGGGAAAGTTTGCAAATTGAGGAAATCTCTATATGGCCTAAAGCGGTCCCAGAGCTGGTTTAGCAAACTTACTACTTGTGGTTAAAGCTGCCGGATATCATCAATGCAACTCGAGATCACACCATGTTTATCAAAACAACAAACCGAAAAGATCCATTCTTATTGTCTATGTGGATGATATCATCCTTACTGGTGATGACCCTGCTGAGATCCAACAACTGAAGACCCTGCTGGCCAAAGTATTTCAAGTTAAAGATTTGGGCTACCTCAAGTACTTTCTCGGTATGGAAATAGCGAGGAACGACGGGGTATATCTGTCTCACGGAGGATGTATGTGCTTGGACCTCGTCTTGAAGGAAACGGTATCTTTGGGATGCAAACCTGCTTGTATCCCCAGAGTAGACCCCGCAATACCTGCATGGTGACATTGCTGTCAGGAAGGATCAATATCAAAGACTTGTTGGGAAACTCATTTATCTATCCCATACAAGACCTGATATTGCATATGGAGTCAGTCTGGTTAGCCAGTTCATGCATTGCCCTACTGAGCAACATTGGAATGCTGTGAACAGGATACTGAGGTACCTGAAGTCCACTCCTGGCCAAGGCTTACATTTCACCAAGTCTGCTGAGAGATCTATCAAGGTTTACACTGATGCTGATTGGGCTGGCTGTCACACAGACAGAAGGTCTACTACAGGCTACTGCTCTTATGTATGGGGAAATCTTGTCACCTGAAGGAGCAAGAAACAACCTACCGTCTCTAAAAGCGATCTTGAAGGCGAACTCGGGGCACTAGTTTTGGGTATTTGTGAAGCTCTATGGATAAAAAGGGTCCTTGCGAACTTCAACGCGGCTATTCGGCAACTTATCACACTCTATGTGACAATAATTCAGCCTTATGCATGGCGAGAGGATCCGATCCATCATGATAAAACCAAACATGTGGACATTGACGGACACTTCCCGAAGGAGAAGATTGATGCCAAGATTATTCAACTCCAGTATGTTTCCTCAGCAGATCAGAATGCTGATATTCTCACCAAGGCCATTCCGCCACTTATGTTCAGCAGACTGAGTAGCAAACTTGGCTGTATAAACATATACAACCCAGTTTGAAGGGGGGTGTGTAAATATTACGTTACATTAGTGTAACATATTAATTGTGAGACATATTAATTGTAAGACATATTAATTGTATTGAATAAACAATTAATATGTCATAAAGTCATAAAGTAACTTTTTTTGTCTTATTAGGTAATAGACAACTCTAGCAATTAATACTAGCCGACTCTAGTAATTAATTGCTCTCTCCTAGCTTATACTCTACTAGGACCTTTCTCACTTACTTGTACCTATTTATACTCACTCTTTTATGATGAATAAACCAAGTTGAAGTTTACTCTAGTGTTTATCACTCTCTCAAACTCTCTTCATTATCCTTATTTACCATCAACCCCCTGATAATCAATTAGTACACATATCTGACTAGTAGCTAATTAGTCAAATGTGAACTCCCGGGATCGATCACTTTCTTAGGGCTAACAAATAAGAGGACTGTCTCTCTACTTCCCGCAGGAAGGAATGGATTCCATGTCTGTGAATATCAAAACTACTCACTCATCAGGAGATAGTGCCAATGAGAAGTGGCTTGGAACACATATTCAAGTGAACCGTAACTAACACATCAAACACTACCCCGAGACAAGAAGCACCTTGTGATCACCTCAGGATTAAGGTTGATCCATATATGATCATCTAATGATTTAATAAGATTCCTCGATTACGGAATTATATCGGGAAATTCATATTAAATCGGTCCAGTCCTATATGAATGCCATCATATATAAATGCCCCACGTAGGTACCCTCTGCCGATAGTCCGGATAAGACTATCACACCCTAAGGTGTTACGGGCGCATTATTGGTGTTTTAATCAAGAGACCCTAAACTCGATTAAGTTCACCACGGACTAACGATTTAAGTATATCACCACTAACTCAATCCTCACGTGCATGCCATGCACTGAGTTAAGCGATTACATACTGATATACTTAAGGTTTGCAGCAATGTATTACTTACAAACACAAAGCAAGTAATAAGGTGACATAAATTCTGTCATCCATTATCAAAAACAATTACACAAATTGTCTTTCGGGCACTACACCTAACAATCTCCCACTTGCACGAAATGACAAGTAACGATTGTTTTTAGAGCACACCATTTCTCATCTTATTCACAACACTCTCCCAGTTGCTCTAAAAGCAGATGAGACATATCACTCAACGCCGTACCCTCCAAGCACTAGACTTGGTGCACTAATCAGTTAGGTTATCGGCTCGAAACGATCTTAAGGATCGAAACGTTGCCGGTCCACCTAATCAGGCGGTACTCTCTCTCAATATGCTTTTGACCTCTAGTGACTGAGAAGATCCTTCTAAGCTATCACTTCACTGTTTTCACAATGAAGTGATATCGGCTCACTAGACCTGGAATTACTCCCAGATCAGAAAGGAAATTCCTAAGCCATATCGCCACTCTAGCTGCTCCGAAAGCTGCTACGTATCCGATTAACTAAAATCGAATTGGCGGTTCTGGATTTCTCCAGACTATAGCTTCATCACAATGAGTAAACACGAGCCCGAGATCGTCCCAACGATCATCCTTAATCGACTATAAGTCGAATCGGTGTAGTCAACCATATTCAAGTTTGCACTCCGAATATTAAAGCACATTATTCCTTGTTCTTCAAAGATACTTGAGGACGTACTAAACCGCTATTTTATGCTCGAATCCGAGATTCGACTACTATTGACTTGTGACAACTTTGACTTGCCGTTATCCAAGAGAGACTCTATCCCATTTTCTCTTTTATCCGGAGATTTAGAGAATCATTCCTGAGAGGTAAGGTAGGATTACTCTCGTTGAATGTTGCATACGTATATGCATGATCATCTTAACCAATAAGACGGATGGGATAGCCAATGACTCATACTTGTGAATTTGACCGAATCAAATTCTTAGAATATAGTCCAATTCTCTCATCCAGAGAATCTTGGCGTGTCAGTTTCCGACTTCAGATAGCACACCCATGTTGTTTCCAACCGTTTTAGTGTTATCATTTATGAACACTAATGCTACTACTTTACCAATATTGATATCCAGTCTACGAAAAAACTTATCAATATTTTGGTCAAGTCCACATATTTTAAAACTATGACTTTTAAATGACCGAGAGGTTCTCTTAAATCCACAAAGGATATAAGCCATGGCAGGCTTCCTACCAATGGTTCTTTCTGAATAAATTAAGATATCGTTAGTCTCGCAAAAAAGGTATTAGGGAATCACCCCTATCTTACGCTTTGTAACGAATCCGTTATTCATTCTTAGCTAAAACCCTTCAGTTCTGAATGAATTCAGATTCCGTTGTTCGGCAAGAAAGTCTCAAGGAATCACCCCTATTTTCTGCTTTCTAACGAAATCTAGCATGACTGAGTGGTGAGAGAGTTCAAAGTCTGGTTAACTCTCTACTTGTTAGGGAATCACCCCTATACCACTCAACTTTGCGCTGAAAGTTTAAACTTTCCTATTCATTCGACTCTTTTCCGTGTAGATCCAATTGCTCCCACCGGGCTGAGGCACTCGGTGGTTCTACAAGTGGTGAAAGCAGTGGAGTACCAAAACTCCATTCACGGGGTTAAGGTTTTCAAACCAACCTCTATGATCGAATCCTATACAAACCCCACAAAGAGCCACGGTTATCAATCACCCCGGCACAGGATCGTAAATTCCACAAAACCACAAAACCACAATGGGTCAACGGTTAAACCATACTCCCACCGTGTTTTGGGTGCATTGATATTCTGATCTAGTAGTATTTATCAGTGTAATCACCAACAACTGATGTTGGACGTGGTCTGATTAAATCAGATAGTAACTACCTTTGGGTAACTGTACTCCAAGGTTTAAGGATGTTACTTATAGATTCTATCAGACAGTTCAACCGTCACTTTCTGATCTCAAGAATCTTATAACCAACCTTTAATCGTCTCATTAAGATATTTCACGAACATTCACAATCTGAACGTATGCGCAAAATCTACTCGAAATATTGTTACCTCATAGAAAGTGAAAATGACATTTGTAGTACGAATCCGAGACTCGGACTTTTGTTTGATAAAGTCAGAACCACTAAGAAATGCTGAAAAGGTATATGTAACACGTCTTAAACTATTATAGGCGAATGGTTTCCGTATTAAGATAAACGACCCTTCAATATCTATTAATTAGTGCATATATCCTAGAGATTAGACCTAATGACTGGCTAAGGGTGATTCCTATCTCCCAGTCTCGGAACACTGTCTTAAAGGAACAATGACTAAGCTTCCTTTCAATTGGGAAAGGGTAATAGATTTGAAGGGGTAACATAGCTTGTTCATCATAACCTTCGGGGTCTAGTGAGAGATACAAGCTAGTGGGAGATTTTGAGTGGTGACATTTTGTCTGATAACTACTCGAAACACGGTTTAGCTTATCAAAAGAATACGAGGAGGAGTCTCATATTTTAGCAGAGAATAGAGTATTCCATGCTCAGAAATAGGCTATCGCATAGTCTTGGGACTGATGCTCGGCCTGCCTCCTAGTGGAATGTTTCTCACTGAGGAAGAAACCATAGGCTTGCCCTATATAGTTATTGATGTGCTACAATACATTGCTAAACTCGATTAAGATAATTGGTTGCAAAATAACGGTTAACATTATTATGTAAACCGAGAAGTCTACCTAGAAGATGCTCGTGAATTTATGGATAAGGAGTGAATTCGGTTCACACCACTTCCGTAAATGTATGCATTTAGCATTTAATGCTTAAAGGTAGGACTTATGTTTACCTCTTCAGATGATCCAACTTGTTTTGAAGAAGCTGCAGCTAGCAAAAAGTGGACAGATGCAATGGATACTGAAATGGAATCCATTGTTAAAAACCAGACATGGGAATTGGTTGATGCACCAAAGAAGGCCAAAATCATAGGAGTCAAATGGATTTACAGAACAAAGCTTAATGAAAATGGTGAAGTAGACAAATGCAAGGCAAGGCTAGTTGCAAAGGGGTATGCACAAGAAAAGGGAATTGACTACAATGAAGTGTTTGCTCCTGTGGCTCTTGTATGGAGAGTTACAAGAAGATGTGTATGTAGCTCAACCTCGATGAGAAAAGGGGAAAGAAGCAAAGGTCTACAAGTTGAAGAAAGCATTGTTCATCCCCCTATCTTGTTTTGACTTGTTCCTGACAACTTCTCCATGTTCATCCATCTTGTTTCTGAACACCTATTTTGTTTCAATGATGTTGGACATGTCTGGTCTACCAACAAGTTCCCATAGCTTATTTCTCTCAAATTCATTGAGTTCTTCTTGCATGGTTGTAATCCAATCAACATCTTGGATTGCATCATCTATTGTCTTAGGTTCTACCTGTGATAGAAAATAATTTAGCATGCTTTCCAGTTGTCTTCTGGTTTTAACACCTGCATGAATATCTCCAATGACTTGTTCTTCTAGATGATCTCTGAGCCAATTCAAGTCATGTTGAAGTTGTGCTTGATCTGGTGCTTCTACTGTTCCTACTTGTGCATCAACTTCTTGAGTTTGAGTTGGTGACTCTATTTTTGTAGTAGCTTCATCATCATGATTGTCAACAGAGTGGTTCAGTATTGTTCCTGGTGCTGTTGTATCTTTATAGAAATGTCTTTGTGTAGCTTCTTCTTCAAAGGTGTGTAAGTCTTCACCACTAGTGTTTGGTTCATCGAACACCACATGAATTGATTCTTCAATCACCAAAGTTCTCTTGTTTAGTACTCTGAAAGCTTTGCTGATGTGTGAATATCCCATGAATATTGCTTCATCGGGTTTTTTATCAAAAGTATGTAGCCGATTCCTGTTCAAAACAAAACATTTAGATCCAAACATATGTAAATGAGATATGTTAGGTTTTCTTCCATTTCATATTTCATAGGGTGTTTCCCCATGATGTTTATTAATGATGGATCGGTTATGAATGTAGCATGCTATTTTGCTGCTTGAGCCCAAAATCTCTTTGGCAAGTTTGCTTCTACTATCATTGTTCTAATAGCTTCTTTAAGTGTTCTATTTCTTCTTTCTGCTACTCCATTTTGTTGTGGAGTTCCTGCTGCTGATAGTTGATGTAGTACTCCATTTTCTTCATAGTAGGTTCTGCTCAATTCATTTAGAAATTTTGTGCCTCTATATGATCTTATCTTGATGAACTTCAATTCCTTTTCATTCTGAATTCTTCTCAAGTAAATCTGGTAGTTTCTTGAGAGTTCTCTTTTCTTGTTCATGAAAATGGTCCATGTGAACTTGGAAAAGTCATCAACCACTACTAAAGTGTACTTCTTTCCACTTACACTTATTGGTGTTACTGGTCCAAATAGATCCATATGCAATAGATGTAAGATTCTTGTTGTTGATTGATGTGGCTTTGACTTGAAAGAGCTTTTGATTTGTTTCCTTTCCTGACAAGCATCACATAGACTCTCTTTCTTGAACGTGATGTCTAGTAGGCCTTCTTCTAATTTGTTCTTTGATAGCTTGTTGATTGTATTGAAATTCATGTAAGTCTGTCTTTTGTGCCAAATCCAGCTAGGTGATTGTTTGTTCTTGACCAGCGGACAAGTTTCTGCTTTAGCTTTCTTCCAGTCTACCACATACATGTTGTCATCTCTTTTTTCTCCAAGAACAACTGTGTTGGTTTGTTTGTGGATCACCTTGCAACCTTCTTTGTTGAAGTGCACATTAAACCCTTTGTCACAGAATTGACTAATGCTTAGAAGATTGAAATTCAATCCTTTAACATATGCCACATTCTGAATCTTCAAATTGTTCCTTAACATGGTGCTTTCCCCTTTAATCTTTCCGGGGTTTTCTTTGCCTCCAAAGGTAACTTTGGGTCCATCAAAAGATTTGAATTCAGTCAGCCATTCCTTATTGCCTTTCATAAGTCTGGAACATCCACTGTCTATGTACCAGACATCCATCAAAACAAGTTAAGCAAGTTTAGGTACCCAACACTGATTAGGGTCCATACATGTTAGCAGGCATGCCTCCTAATCCAAGTGTATATCCAACAGATTTTCTCTTTGGAGGGTTGAAGTAATCAACCTCATATGTATAAGACATGGCAGAATAGCTTCTAATAGGTTTACTAAAAGTATTCTGATACATTTCTCTATTTTTTGGTGTCTTAGCATCCAGTTTCACTCTCCAAAACACATCAGATGACTAGTTTTCATATTGCCTCATGTATCCAGGACCATGCCTTTTCTGGCTTTTCCCAAATACGTTTGGCTTTGTATGAAATGGTTTTCTTTTGTATTTTGGAGGTGGAACATTCCAATCATCTTCTGAAGGGTAAAGTCTGCCCTTACCTTTCAATATTCCTTTTGCCCTTAGTAGGCTGGTAAGATGATTTACTTTGTTGTTTTACTGCAAAGGTTCTTGACTTCACTGGCGCAGGATGGGTAGTTGAAACTATGGTATGTCCTTTTCTGAATTTAGTACAGTTTTGGTCCTTAGTTCAGATTTGTGTTGTCCTTTGTTTCTTTTCCCATCTTGACTATCGTAGCCAAGACCATATCTAGATCCAAACCTTTTTAGGGGTTTGTTAGCTGGTGCAGTGGTGGTCTTAGCTAGTAAGGAGGTTTCCTTAGCTGGTCTATCAGCACCAATAAGTGATCATATGTTTCTTGTTGATCAGCTAAGTGTACTCCCTTACTAGTCGATTCAGCTTTTAGTTTATCCAGTTCTTTCTTTAATATTTTATTTTCCTCTTTCAGATTCTTACATTCTTGTTCCAGAATTTCATGAGTTGATTGAATTTCTTCAAATATACTCAGGAGATTTTGAATTAAGTTTGCAGAGTCTAATGGAAAAATAGAAGATTGTGCAGTGTCAGATTGTGATGCATTAGATGAGCATGAACTAGATAGTACCTCTGTTTCTTCAATTTCTTTTGCCATCAAACACAAACAAGCTTTGTCATTATCTGAGTTGGTGCCTTCACTGTCATCTGAATCATTATATGATGATTCTGTTGCATCTCTATCACTGCTGGTTTCAGCCTTTAATGCTTTCCTGCTCTTCCTTTTGTCTGACTCTTTGTATCTCTTCTTTTCTTCATCTTTGTCCTTTTTCTCTGCACAATCAGCCTTGAAGTGTCCCTTTTTTTGCAGTTGAAGCATCTAGGTTCATCATCCTTTTTCTTAAAGTCTTTGTGGGATGAAGTCTTATCTTTGGATGAAGAACTCCTCTTATATCGCTTTTTCTTGAATTTGTCAAAACTTTTAATAAGTAAAGCAATTTGCACCTTTAGTTCTTGAGTCTCTTTACTGATTGAGTTAGTTGCTTTGCTTTGCTGTGGGGTGCAACCAATGCACTGGCCTTGTGTGGCTCTGCTGGTGCACCGTCTTCACTGTTTAACTCAAATTCATGAGCTTTTAGTTGATACATCAGTGTTTAGGTGTCAGTATTTACAAGATCTATTGTGCCTTTGAGTACTGATATGATGATCTTTCATCTTTCTGGTAGACCTCTCAAAATCTTTAGGCATACTTCTTTTTGAGGATATGTATGACCCAGTTGTTGTATTTTGCTGATAATACTTGAAAATCTGTTATCCATTTGATCAATGGATTCACCAGTCTTCATTTTGAAATTCTCAAATTTCTGTTTAGCAACAGATAATTTATTTTCTTTGACAGCATCTGATCCTTCATTGATAAGTGTCAATTTGTCCCACATCTCATTTTCTATTTTGCGGTCTTTGATTCTCATAAACATATTGTTGTCAAGAGTTTTCATTATCATATCCTTTGCAACAAAGTCTAGATTTGCTCTTCTCCTTTCATCTTTGTTCCAGTACTTATTGGGTTTTTTAATAGATTTTCCTTGACCTAACCTATGGTTTCCACAATCATGATCTTGATAGGACCATCATTAATGACATCCAGCATCTCCTCGTGAGTTGCAACAAGATGAGATAACATTCTTATTTCATATTCATCAAAATTGTTAATATTAAAAACAGGAACTTTAGACATAAAATTTGAAGATTCCATAATGAAATTTTATAAAAGATACTTTAAAACTTTGGAAAATACTTTTTGAAAATAGTGATCTCCTTGTTACCAGAAATCAGATCTGAACAGGTTCTGAAACAAAGAACACTGCTCCGATACCAATTGTTGGTCCTAGAGAAGGGTGAAATATAGTTAGAGGGGGTGAATGACTATATTGTGAGTTTAAAAAATTTAAACCTCAGGAGTTGCAAAAAAATTTTTTGATGAAAAGCTTTTAAGCAGCGGAAAGTTAAACCCTTCTAAAGCGTATTTTCAAACTACTTCAACAATCATAGACAAAATAAAGAAATGCAGAAAGTAAATGATGTAAGTAAATAACACAAAGTTTATAGTGGTTCAAGGTGGTGTAATCCCTTAGTCCACTCTTCTCCTGTGATGATTGGAGGATTCACTATTGTCTTTCACCAAAACAATAGTATGATTGTCATTGGATACACAAGCTTCACAATCTCAAAACTATCACTCTCCGGCTACAAAAGCTTCAATGACTCAGTCTTCAACACTACTCCTTAATAACAAATCCTTCAGCATCTATCACAAAAGGGATGCAATTCCTTCTTAGACAATCCGATTCAATTGCTTCTATTGGGTGTGAATAAGATCGTAGAGAGTTGATCAATCTCAGTGCTTGATGTAGATTTGTAGCTTTGAATTCTGAGTTGATCTTTTAGATATTGCTTGTAAGAACAATTAAAAGGCTTGTGTAAATTTTGACAGAGTTTTTGCTCTTTTTACTTATGTATTCGTCTCTATTTTTTTTGTGTTTCTGTCAATGCCTTCTATTTATAGCCTTGATCTCAATGATTTGAAAATTCATCCGTTGGCTATTTAATGCTGAGAATAATCCTTGATTTTTCTTGATTTTATTCTCCTTGATTTCAGTGATCAGGATTTTCTTCAAACGTTCCTCATAAAATCCGTCCTTGATTGATTCTGCATTAACTGCTTGATCTCCTTAATTTCCACGTTCTAAATAAAATGCAGATAGCATGCTTGACTTTCATGTTTCTTAAGTTGGTTGTTGCTTCACCGGTTTAGTGAATTTGCTTATAGGCTGCTACTTTGTTGTTGAGATTCTCTTCACCGTTATTCTCTATAGTCAGCCGGTAGAGCTTTTACTTAGCCGGTTTGCTATATTTTTTCTCTTTTTTGATTTTCAATGTCCAAGTATGCTTGTACTTCACTGATCCTTGATTTGGGTGAGATCAGTGTACACCATATTAGAAAAGAATGGATTCCATCACTTGTAATATATCTTAGACTTATCCAAGGTCATTACAGACTTTCCTGGTTATAAGTTAGTCCATAAGTCATCACTTTACTCTGCTGGTACTTGGCTACCTTCACTCATTTGATCTTCAGTCTTTCACTGAGCCATCCTACCATTCTAGTACAATGCTTTTCTGACTAAACATATACAACATGTCAGACTCAAAGTAAAGTCTTATACAGATATTACTAACTTATTTTAGGCTTGCTATAACTGCTAGTATGGCCATCATCAAAACAAATAAAATGTTCCTACAATCGTACAATATTCCATTTATCACTAAACAATTAAGCATGATTTGGGGCAAATAAGGGTATGATTTATAGTATATTTTTCAATGTGATCATGTTTCCACTAAGGTTTTGAATTTGGTAAACACAGAAAAGGCTTTAGATTTAGCTTTCAATGGAAAGATCCATGTGAACCTAGTATGGTCATCTATAAAATGAATGTAATATATGTACCCTTCAGTGGATTTAACTAGGGTAGGTCCCCAAGTATCTGTATGAACCAAATCAAGTAAGGAAGTAGCATGGGAAACAGAACTTAAATGTGGTAAAGCATGAGATTTTCCAAATTGGCAAGCATCACAGAAAAGAAGTTTTCCATTAATAACATCATTACAATCACTTATGATTTGACTCAAGACTTTACTAGAGGGATGTCAAAGCCTCTTATGCCATACATTGGGATCTTTATTAGGGTCAAGCACATCTATGGACTTGAATTTGCTAGACCTAGTGGACACTTGACTAAGAAAAACAACAGAGGTCTTGAAGACGCTTGGATTGAAGGGAGATTTCTTCCGACTCACTGTCCAGAGACATTATATGATAAAGTCCATCCTTGAGCTATCCCTTGAGCATTGGTCACTTTGTTACCTTGTCCTTAACAAAACATCTATTGTTAAAAAATTCAGAAAAAACATCATTATTAGACAAGACTAAGAAAATTTCTGGTTATTTGTGGAACATGAAGGACTGTGTTTAGAAATAAAGGACCAATTTGTGTGTAGGACAGTGTCACCAATGTGCTCAATATATAAGTGTTAACCATTCCCTACAGTTAGTGTATCATTACCATAGTAAGCAGTTCACTGGTTCATATTACCCAAGTCAGAGGTCACATGGTTTGTTGCTCCACTGGTCTTTAAGTACTAACCATGATCTGCGACTGAACTAGGAGTAGCCATGTAAGATGATGGTTGACTAGGTCTTGGTGCAACATTGAACTCGGGTGGTTGAAAGTCTGTCTCAAACCTATGCCAACAAATAACAATAGTGTGCCCATTGTTCCCACAGAGTTGACATTGAACTATAGGATTTCCAGAGTTCCTGCCACCATTACCACCATTTCTTCCTGCTATATTCCTTCCACCTCTTGAATTTCCACCTTTACCTCTGTATGGATGCTGACATGACCCTCATGGTCTAACATTTGACTTGATTGGACCAGAACAACATTGTAGCTAGCAATATGAGTAGCAAGATTCATAGCAATCCCTTGAGCTGAAGGATTGAACCTAGCCAATAGCCTTTCATGAGTGATAAGTTGTGATTGGACCTCTTGCCAAGATAACAATCATACCTTTTAAAGTTAACAATGACAGCTTCATAGTCTTTGTCCAACCCCCAGAGTAGCTAGTATCAACTCAGACTTGGAGATGGGATATCCAGCAGCAGTTAAGCTATCACTATAGGACTTCATGGTGGCCAAGTAATCTACCATTGATTTAAACCCTTTTTCGGGTTTGGTGAGAGCACTTTTGTACTCCAGTATTCTGGATTCAAGGTGATTATTGAATAACACTTCAAGGGTAAACTAGATTTCATGAGAGGTGGAGCATCCAACCACCTCAGTCAAGGCTTGTTCAGTAAGCAAGGAGTCCACAAAATCCCGTTCTATAGTAACTGGATTCATCGAAAGACCAAGTATCTCATGTGGATGAGGTTTGGTTCCAAATAAGTAACCATCAAGTTTATATCACTTGAAATGGGAAAAACAGTGTACCTCCAAAATAAATAGTTGTCTCTAGTCAATTTAACATTGGTACATTGGCTCAAATGACCAGTGAAAGGAACTGGATTCAGTGTGTTAGAAGGAGAGGTGGGACTAGCAGATCGGAAAACTGAGATAGTGTTTTCATTGAGATTAAATAAAAGAGAATAAGCCAGAGAATGAAATGTGGATCCAGGATTCAAACCGGTAAGAGACGATCCAACATGAAGGGTATTTGCTCCGGTGAAGACTAGAAACGAGCTGGTGGAGTAGAGTTGCGAAGATGGTGGAAATGGTGGAGTGGAAATAGGAATTCCAGTTACGATTTCTAGAATGGGTGTTTGAGCTGATATGCTGCCTCCAATGGAAAGTGCAGCTGAGCTCCTTAACCTCCGGCGTCGGTGAAAGAGGCAGATCGTGGTGGTGGTTCCTCCATTACCAGGGCTCTGCTATCAAGTTAATGTAAGTATCAAACGACTATTTCATTCAATGATCATAGTCTCAACTCTTACACCCGTATATCACCAAAGTAGTTATAACAAACACACATCCCAATACAAGAATATAACACTAGATATTAACCATACAATGATGTGGCATATAATCCAATATAGCCAATAGATGAGCTACAGCTGGCACTCCTATTCTTTATTCTTTTCATTGTATATAGAATTGTATATAAGCTTTTCCAGTTGTTGATAAGTGTTTGTGAACCCAACTTTCATGTCCCTGTGAATAATTTTTTGTATTGGTGTGCCTTGTTCCTTTATCTATATGAATAGTTAAGTTAAAGAGAATTACACAAGGAAGAATGATATATTATCCTGGTTTGTCAAAGGCAAAAAAAACTGGATAGTTTAGTTATGTGAGAGGTTCATGCTCACAAAGCCCTCTTCAATTATCTTATTAGGGTTTCCCTATACATGAAATCCTTGTGTGAATTTTGAGATTGGTGTTGGTATCACATTTATGAACTATATTGTTGAAGCACTGTTGAGCAAGCGTTCCTTTATGCTCTTGTTGCTTATGGTTCAAACATATTCGAACATTCTATATGGCAATCTGGATGCCATAATGTTGTTGGTTGTGGTTGGTTTTAGAGTGATTACCATTGTATATAGAATTGTATATAAGCTTTTCCAGTTGCTGATAAGTGTTTGTGCACCTAACTTTTATGTCCATGTGAGTAATTTTTTGTACTGGTGTGCCTTGTTCCTTTATCTATATATTATGAAACACAGTTGCTAATTTACTAGCTGACTGTGAATCCTTGGATGGTATTAAGTGGTAGAGGTCCAGAATAGCAGGTGAAGTAGATGAAAATGCTGTTAATTCCCACTTTTAGGATTGATGTGGCAACATGCCCCAGGTTTCATTCTTCAAATGGAAGAAAGACCACAATAGATTTAATTGCAAATTTAATGGATGGATCTCTTCATTACAAGAACCTGGGCCTTTGAGACAAAAGTTTTTTGGTCAACAAATTGTTGATGCAAAAGATACTTTTTCAATCAACAGGACGACGTAAAAAAAGGTGTGACCGTAACATCCCAACTATTCAAAAAGGGCAAAAATGTCTTTTAAACACACTTTAGATTTATTATATCTTAATAAAGATTTTAGTTTTATTTAAAAATAGAGAAAATAAAAAGGAATTTAAGGGGATAATGGAAAATAAATGTCGGAGTGTTTTTTTTTAGAAAATAACGTCCGATTAAGTAAGGAGATTTGTCATAGAAGTGCTTATCAGATCAGTTCGAACTTGTTTCATGAGGGCAAAAAAGAAAACTGAAAGAAACAAATGGCAAGAATAGAATTCTTCCACTTCCTCATCATGTTCTTGGTGGTTTTCAGAATCAATTAGAGAATCAGAATTATCGTGAAGAGGGCGCCGTTCTGGTATATAAAAATTGAAGTTTTGTTTAAGGTTAGTTTTACCCTAGTTTTGGCTTTGATGAAGTTTTGAGGCTTTGTTTGGTGTAATTCGTAGTATTTGTCATTTAAAAGCATTGATCATAATTTGTTCTTGAATAAATTGTGGATCAAATAGGTTTTTGAGCAAATCCTTGGAAAGTGCTGTTGTTTGGCTTTGAAGAATAGCTTTAGAATTTGCTTTGATCAAGTAAGAGGGTCTTCCCATTGAATGATTATAGTTTTATAATGTTAGGATTTGTAGTTTTGGAGGTTTTGTTGATAGAATTCATGTTTAAGTTGTACTTTGATGTTGATATGCTATGGCATGCTAGAAGTATGTTTTGCTAGCAGTTTCCTGCTTAATTTACTGTCAAATGGGTTGGAATTGAATTAGGAATCGCAATGTGCAGAAAAATAATGTTTTAGGACAGTTTTAGCCTTTTGGCTTGTGCCAAAGGGGTTTAGTACGCGCCAAAAGTGAGCAGAACAGGTACAGGAAGATCAGTGAGCTTTTAGCGCACGGCTTTAGCACGCGCTGAAAGCGAAGCAGAATGTGGCAGAATGTTCAGGCAGCTTTTGGCACGCGCCAAATTAAAGGGGCTATTTTTGCCATTTTATGTGTTTATGCTACAGAATCAGTTTTGGTTGGTTTTTCTTAATATGTAAACCTTAAATGAACATGAACATGCCATGATTAAGCTTCTGATGCGTTTAGATCCGGCACCGAATTGATTCTTTCTAAGAGTTGAAGATCCGAACCATCGGAAGATGATGATTGACTTGTGCTTTGATGGATTAGTATCCATCAATGTTTGTGTAACGTGTTGGGATGTTGTGTCTAGTTGTCTAAGTGTGGGAGTAGAAGTTGTAAGTGAGCCATTTACTTGAATACACTAAGGGGGTTAGTTAACAATTAATAACAAACGTACTTATGTAGTTGACGTCAAAATTCTGGGTGTTCAGTCTAACTGGCAGTGTACCGGGTCAATTGTAGCCTAGTTAGTGAGTCAATGTCGTATTCCATAAGGAGTGTGTTGGTTAACCACCGATTAGATTCATACTTTCGATCCAAGTCGCAATTTGTTGCATGAAATACGTGATACTTAATATAACTAAACTCAAATGGAAATGGGACTAACCAAGACAATGCTTTGATCTGATGGACTCTTAAGTGATTATGATAGAGTTGGTTACCTACCTTCCTTCCTAAGATGTTCAAGAGTGTGGACCGGTGTGTTCTTAAACTACCAATCCCCCTTATTTCGAATGCATGAGATCACTCTATGTCTCCTCCTTGACTTAGGCTCCCTAAGTCTAATGATTCAACATGATATGCACTTGAAAACAAGCTGAAGCTACCCTCGGATAAGAAACTGAAATCCACTTAAGGTCGGTTTTACCTTCCGATTCTTCTACTCTTAACCCACACTCAATATACCCTTTCGGTCTCCATCAATTGCGTGTGTGCAAACTAGGGTTAATTACTTCCTAGATTGCTAACAACAATATCAAGTAAAAGAAGGTTCAACACTACAAGAAACTTATATGCAATTCTACCAACTCATTCACAATCAAAAGAATCCATCTTCACTTCACATTATCTTGGCTAGTGTGAAACTAGCCACTCATAGTTATGAGCCCAAACATGTCAATGTTAGAGTTCATAACCATAAGAACAATTAAATCAAAGTAAAGGCTAAGAATTATACCAATCACAAGTTATCAACTTGAAAAAGGAAAAACTTGCATTCAGTCATCAAAAGCTCCAATGGAGAGAGTGTATCCCAAAAGCTACACACTTGCCCAAATAGAATTCATCCAAGATATCAAACAAGAATTCTTAATGTTTACACTTGCAATTTAAGAGCTAAAGTTATGGTGATTTTGGCTAGATGAGCCTTAAAAGTGGAAGTGCCTTCAAGATGGAGAAAAATGTGTTTTTTTCAGCCCCCTTTTTGAAATGAAGTCAAGAATAAGCTTTAAAACTTGAAATCCGGTTCTCTCAGCATCCGCCGACTGTGCACTCGGCGTGCACCAACTTCTGACAAGTAGTTGGATGTGTCAGACTCATTAACTGCTGCTCAGATTCTCCACTGTCAAAATCCAGCGTCCACCGACTGTGCATTCGGCGTGCGCTGACATTCTATGCTTAGCTTGATTCTCTAACTTCTTCAACAAGAAACATCTCTAAAGCTTGATGGGCTGTTCCAAGGTCTTCCAAAACTCGTATCTAACCTGGGTATCTGCAAAGCAAAAAAACCAAAACGATACCTCGCATAATTCGGATAACAAAAAGGTGGCTTAAAAGCCTAAAATATGGGATTAGATATTAAAACCTATTTACAACTCTTGATCTATTTCATCATATAATTGCATGAATTTGATAGAAAAGCGTCACTAAAAGCTAGAGAAATGGGATAAAAATACATCATCTGGTTGACCTACATCAACCACTCCCCACTTAGCTATTGGTCGTCCTCGAGCAATTAAGCGACAATACAACTCATGCCTACAAAATGGTGATGCGATTATCAAGAACAAGTGTCAATAGAATGATGCAACCATATGACAGTTATGATCATATGGCAGTTGTAGTCTACAAGAATAGAGTGGTGCGTGTATGCATGCGTAATTCCAATCTCTCGCCGAGCACTTCATCATAAAATCGAATTCTTACAAGGTCATCATGGTATAGTCTAGACACACAAGTGTGGACTCACTCTCCACGAATAAGGCAATAGGAATCTAGGAATAAGTCAAGTAGTTGACAAGAAGGCTTGTAACGTTAAAGCTAGGGCGGGGGCTAATCGAAGGGTAATCAAGGGAAATAAAAGAGAATAGGGCAAGATAGCAAGAAACTACACCTTCATCTCCCGATCAACTATAGTTCCGATTAGTTACACCCCATATCAATATCATCAAAAGATTGTATAATCAAAATTCCAAAATTTGCCTTCATTGACTTGCCATTTATTTGTTAGTATTTACAATTCGGTTTAGTTTCCCTTTTAACTTGAATTTGGGGTTTTTGGAAACTAAATCAAACAAAGCACATAAAATTGAATAAGAGTTGTTGTTGTTGTTTTTTTTTTTAAAGGATTATAAAGTGGGGAAACACCAACTCGAGCCGACTAAGGCCATGCAACCACCACTCCAACTATGACCAACCACACAATGCATAGATACTTGCTATACATGCGGGAAGTCAAGGGAATGTAGACCAAAATAGGGTTAAGGGTCGGATTATCATGAGGATAAATATGATGGCTAGTTCGAGTGGGGTCTCGCCACTCTACAAGGCTGAGGCGGGGACATAAAGGTAATTTATGTACAAGTAGGCCATTTGGCTATGGTTGAGTCAAAGTAATGCCAAAAATCGTCATCCCTACTCCGATTCCAATGCCTATATTCGTCTCAATTGAGCGACAAACTTATGTTCTAGACTCTATCATGATGATTGCTCGAAAGATTTCACAACAATTTGCAGTGCGAGAGAGCTAAAATCATGCGTGCAAAGGGGTTCACACTACCCTTTAAGACTAGACGTACATGTTCTCATGCATCACTCGATCACATTTTCCATTTATTTTGCACTATCAATTGACAAACACCCTTTCATTTACACAAGGGGTATTAATTGCTTGTAGTGCGTGAAAATGAGCAAATGATAAGTGTTTCTTAAGTATTTAGTGACAAACATTTCTCTCTTTCCGACTAACTACGGCTCCACTCCCCACTTACGAACTTGCAATGTCCTCAAGGCGAAGTGAGTGTCAAGGAGTAGTTAGGAGGAAAGCGAGTAATCAAAATAAGAAATTATGAGACAAAAGAAGATCATACAAAACAGTCGGCGTGAACCGACCGGGTTCTCGGCGTACGCCGAAAACGAAATCTAGATACAGAGATATTCGGCGTTTAGCCGGCATACGCCGAGCTGGTCACTCAAGCACCGGAAATGCTGAAAAGCAAGGGCCTTGGTGATCAAAGCGGCGTAGACCGGAAAAATGCGAATACTTAACAAAAAAAATAAGGGTAATTTGAATGCATGGGGAAAGAAATCAAACACGGCAATACACAAGAAGGAGCTAAGCACAAATGCCTGTATCAAAGTAACATGCAATACCATAAAGAAACGAACAATGTGTACCACAATTTCAACAAAGCACGGGGAATGTAAAAGTCGGGCTCATAGAGAGCATTATTACACATCAAGTTACGTTCATAGAAAATTACACAACCAAACAGAAAATGACATGGACTAGGGGAAAACTCAAATATCACTCCACGTCAGAAATATCATTAGGAGAATCGTCCACCTCACTAGAAAAGTCACCAACTGGATCTACGGATAGCAAAACACCTCTTGCGCTCTTGCTTGGAAACACCTCATCCATCGGGTCAGTGGGGACACGAACACACAACTTGGAAATCAACCAAGGAAAGAGAAGTGTTATCACAGTGTGAGCCCAAAGGAAAGTGGCAAACTGGACAATTGATGAGTGGATGAGGCGACCTCAATTGACAGGAATGTCGGTGTGAATGACATACAGCAAAATGATCTATTCATCAGAAATCTTGGAGATATCGGCAGAAAGAAACATGCGGGAATTAATGAAATGTTTGACAACGCGCATCTCCCTAGAAAGATCTAAAGGGATCTTGCGGCATACTACCCCGCTGAGGGAAAAAGTATGTCCTAGCTTCGGATGCTTTACGGCAAAAGCAAATGGGGTCGTGGAGGTTCTAAACAACCTCATAATGCATGGCCGGATTCTGATTGAAGTATCCAAGATTGAAAACATTGTTAATAACGCTTACCCCTCGAATTTTAAAAATATTGGTTTGCTTCCCGTGAATGATAGCGGCGGTGAGCGTGGAGTAGAATTCTCTGACATGAGTGATATTGGCACGACCGCATGGTGGTTCAGAAAATTTTTGCCAGAGATGATAGCCAATGTGTATCTCCATAGGAGGTGAAATCTCTCGATGATTAAGTCCTTTTTCAAGGAAAGGAGCAGCAGTGCTAAAGTAATCCTCCATAGCGTGGTGGTGATAGGGATGGAGAAGATGGGGAAGACATAATGGAGAAGGAAAAGATGAAGGAGGAGGAAAGAAGTTTGGAGGCTAGTGGGTATGATGGTATATGAATGATGGGTAAATAGGATTTTGATAGAGTTAGGATGGGACAAGGCTCAAAAAATGGAAAATATCGCCCCAAGGAAAATTCGGTGTACGCCGGTTTTCCATAGTCGGCATGCTTTGGTCAAAAAGCAGTCTGTGCCTTAGATTCCTGAACAAATTCTGAGTGGTGCAGAGTGTGATGTGTAAGGTCATGTCAGAAGATTCGGCGTACGCCGATCAGCGCAATCCCAAAATTCGGCGTGCGCCGAATGTCTCTGCATTCCCTCAAAAAGAGTAACTGTACACATATCATGTTTCCAAAATTACCAAACACTAAACAATGAGCTCGGCACAAGTGTGGAAATTAAAGATACCACATATATTGCAAAACAAACAGACTAATCATTCCCACAAGAAAATATCACACAGCGCACGTCATAAGTTTATACAAATCACTCCTTCAAAATGAAAAGAGAAATAGTTTTCATGCCAACTAGGCAACCAAATAACAAAATAGAAACAGCTTTAATAACTCCTCACAAAGCACTCAAGAGTCAACAATATGGGTCAAAAGAGCTATCATCATCATCATCCATGCCCTTAGCCATCATAGAAGCAAAAGAGTTCGGGCTCATTCCCAGATTCGTATCAGCATCACCAAGATTGGTTCCCACAAAATCAGCAGCAGTAGAGGGTGAGGGGTCCACACCGCTTCGTGCATCAACAACATAAGTAACCGCAGTGCTGTCCAGACTCATGCTCGACAATCCCTCACTCAATGGTCCGGTGCCAAAAGGTGCCTACAAAGGTGCAGAACGTGCTGGCTCGGAGCTTGTACCTGTAGCATGAAAATCAAACGCACCACCAAAAGGGTTTGTAACAGGGGTAGACCAGGTGTGCGGTGTATGGATAGGTATAGCTGGGTCCCAAGGAGGTAGGGTATAAGGTAACTCTTGACACGAGGGAAAATTTTCTGGACGAAGCCTATGGTTTGGGCACATGGCAAAAAGCAAAGCTTGCTGACTACGAAGACCAGATCGAATATCATTCGCCCATAAAAGGTTTTGTTCTGCTAACTGAGTTTGATTGGTATTTATAGCCACTTGACCACCTCGAAGAATTGCTATCTCAGAATCTAGGTGGTGGAGCATACCCATCACAGATGAATTACCCATGGGTGCAGAAGGGGCAGGAGGAACGGCTCGGGTGGACTCACTCTCAGGCTCAGGGGTGTCTCTGATACCTGGACCAATCTTAATATGACAAGGTGGCAACAAAACATCACCGGGAAACTCAAGAACGTGTTCATTAGCACACAAGGCATAAATGAGATGAGGAAATAGAGCAAGCCTAGTCTTATTCATCTGGTGAGAAAAGTCGAAGATCTTCCTGAAGATTATCTCACCAACGTTGACAAACAAGTTATTGAAAACGGCATAAGTAAGACAAGCATCGGCTGCAGTGAAAGCATGAACTTGACTGGATGGTTGAACATTAAAGGTCAAGAAGTGTTTCATGACTTTCACATCCTTGGTAGCAGAACCAAAATTAAAACGACCTTGAAACCAAACACCAGAGGAACAAAGGAAACGTCTTGCCTCTTCAGCTTTCTCATAGGCTTTGGTGCCCGTTCCAAGTTCCCAAATTTGCTCATACGAAGGTGTATCAGGTGCTGCAGGTAAACCAAAGAAAGAATTAATGGCTTCCGGCGAGAAAGGAATATCGGCACATCTAACAGATATAAAGCCTACATCAGGATGTTCTTCATCAACGACAATGGTGGAAAGCATTGAATAAAATTCAGCGGCCAATGTAGAATTAAAATGCTCAGTACGTGCAACGGCTAAGTTTTCCCAATGATTTCCCGCAATGATATCCTTGACCTCCTGACTAACAGTGGTAAAATCAATGGCTCTTTCGATCATGAAAGAACGATCACAGAAATATGTTCGAAAGGCCTTGGTGGCGTCAGTGGGTGCAAAATTCTCAAACTTGCAGGCTTTCTCAACCTTGGTCTGGACACAATTGGGTAAGACTATGATGCCGGCGGACAACGGAGGGGGTGACTGAACACGACCGGCTTTCCGTTTCTTCCTAGCGTCGGGTTGACTCCTAGATTTTTCCATGGCTACAAGAGGTTGGTGGTGGTGCAAGACAACAACTTTTAGAAAAATAAAAAAAACTTTGAACTCAAGAATAACTTGAAAGAAAATGGAAATCAAAATTTGAGAGAACAAGCTTGAGAAAAGTATCAAAGCTCTTACCTTTGTTGTCTTAGACCGCCGGAAAGATGGAGATGACCGGAAGTTGGGTTTCACACCGCAGAGAAATGTCTTGCAATAATTGTTGCAATGGAAGAAATCCTAGGTGTGGTAGTGATGAAGATGAAATGAGGAGAAGGGAATGGGTAGGAGGGTAAGTTATGGAGATGAAGGGGTGTTTGTTGGGAAAAAGTGAGGATTTTGGGGTGTGAAAACCGATGGAAATGAGTTAATGGGCGTGAAGAAAAAAATGAAAACCGTCTTAAAATTCAAACCGTCATAGTCGGCATGCTCCGACAAGGGTATCGGTGTTTAGGTGTGGAACGCGAACTCTCTGAATCAAAAAATGAAATCTTCATTGCATTCGGCGTACGCCGAATCCTCCCTCGGCATTCAGTCTGAAACGCCGAAACTCTCTGGTTTCCGATAAGTTGACTCTTCACTTACATTCTCACTCTACCTTATTAAAACTCTCCCTAACATGTTGTTGGTTCAAAAATTATCAATTGCGGGCTGCCTTCCGGTAGCGCACTTATTTAACATCGTTTGCTCGACGAGATTATACGGTAGAATTTATACGATTATCGTGCATGAATACCATTAACAATTACTCACATAAGTGTGTAGCAGGTAAGCACAAAATCCAACCAAAAGATAATGCTTAAGAAGTAAAAGGAAAGATAGTACCCAAAAGTTGCTAAATTTAAAGTCTATAGCTAGACTTTGCACTGCTTCAATCTTGATCAGGATCAAAGAGGTACAAGACCTCCATGCATTTTCCATCCACAAACGGTGTATCCTTCTCTAACAAATGGCTAAGAGGCTTGGCTATTTTTGAAAAGTCCGCAATGAAGCGTCTATAAAAACCTGCATGTCCAAGAAATCCTCTTAACGTCTTCAAATTCACAGGCGGTGGTAGCTTCTCAATCACTTCAATCTTTTCTTTATCAACTTCCATTCCTTCTTCCAAAATTCTGTGACCTAAAACGATACCATTCGATACCATCAAATGGCATTTCTCCCAATTCAACACTAAGTTGGTGTCTTCACATCTTTGCAAAACTTTCTCCAGATGACTCAAACACTCATCAAATGAATCTCCAAATATACTGAAATCATCCATGAATATCTCTAGAAATTTCTC
This sequence comes from Gentiana straminea, assembly GCA_036785695.1. Classification (NCBI taxonomy): domain Eukaryota; kingdom Viridiplantae; phylum Streptophyta; class Magnoliopsida; order Gentianales; family Gentianaceae; genus Gentiana; species Gentiana straminea. Next base: position 984,600 of record JAVUPR010000224.1, on the reverse strand, counting down.
CACCATATCAAAAAAAATAGCTGTCATGCATCTCTGAAATGTAGCAAGTGCATTGCATAAACCAAATGGCATGCGTTTGTAAAGCAAAAGTACCATAGGGACAAGTGAAAGTCGTCTTCTCATGATCTCCCGCTGCAATGAATATCTGCAAATACCCTGAATAACCATCTAGAAAACAATAGAATTTGAGCCCGCTCAATCATTCCAACATCCGAACTATGAATGGAAGCGCATAATGGTCCTTCTTAGTATGGTCGTTCAATTTTCGAAAATCAATACACATACGGTATCCAGTTACTTCTCTTGTCGGGATCAACTCATGTTTTTCATTTTCCTTCACTGTAAAACCTCCATTCTACGGTACCACTTGTGTGGGACTCACCCACTCACTGTCTGAGATTGGAAAAATAATACCCATCTCTAAAAGCTTAATCACTTCCTTCTTGACAACTTCTTGTATATGTGGATTCAGTCGGCGTTGTGGTTGGATACATGGTTTCGCATCATCATTGAGTATGATCTTATGTACACAAATCTCGGGACTGATGCCTCGTATATCTCCAATACTCCATCCAAATGCTTTCTTATGCATTCTGAGCATTCTCAACAACTTATCTTCCTGCAAAATGGTTAGTGACAAAGAAATAATAATAGGAAGTAACTTATCATCTTCAAGAAATGCATATTTAAGACTAGAGGGAAGTGGCTTCAACTCAAGGTCTCTTGGTGGTTCAATGATTGAGGTCTTTAGTACTGGCCCTGTGAGTTCGAACTCCAAAAATCTATGCCAAGGTTGCCTGACAAAATCTCCTCATGTGTTCAAATGAAATAATTCCACACACATCTTATCATCATTCTCTTCTTCTTCATAAATGGAACACGACAGGCATTCCTCCAATCTGTCCTCAAATTCCTTCACGTTAGTTTACTTCAGAGACATATGAGACATAGTTTCAACAAAAGAACATGAATCATGCACAGTATATGGGTGCTTCATAGCTTTAAAAACATTGAAAGTTACTGCATCCTCATTTACTCTCAAAATCACTTCACCTCGCTGGACATCAATTAGGGTTCTAGCTGTAGCTAAGAAAGTTCGACCCAAAATAAGGGGTGTAGAATAGCCAGACTCAATTTTCATCACTACAAAGTCCACGGGGAAGTAGAACTTATCCACTTTGAATAATACGTCCACGATGACTCCTTTTGGACGTTTGATAGACCTATCTATGAGTTGGAGAGTCATCTCTGTATTCTTAAGTTCACCAATTCCTAACTAGACATAGTCCTCATAAGACATCAAATTAATGCTTGCACCAAGATCACAAAATACCCTCTCAAACAAGAAGCCTCCAGTCTCACAAGGGATAGTGAAACTCCCGGGATCTTCTCGTTTAGGGGATAACTTGTGTTGTAACACTGCCGAACATTCTTCATTTAAAATCACATTCTCATATTCCTTAAGACGTTTTTTGTTAGAAATAATGTCCTTGAGAAACTTCCCATAAACAGGCATATTCACTAAAGCTTCTATAACAGGAATGTTAACCGTAAGATGGCTAAAAGTTTTTAGAAATTGAGAATACTTTTTATCTACCTGCATCTTTTTAACATGTTCCTTATGTGGGTAAGGTAATGATTCAAGATCAATAAGATTAGGATTAGAATTCATACCTTCCTTACCTTTGCCTTTGGATGATGATGGGCGAGTTTCTTCAAATCTTTGTGCATCAAGTGGTGTCCATGAATCATCCTTGTGTTGTTTGCTCTCAGGCCTTCTCAAAAGAATAAATTTACCTTTTTCACCGTGTGCTGGTTTTTCAGAGTTCACCTCGGCGTCCACCAATGGAAACTCCGGAACTCTCTGTTCCAACAATTTCTGTGATGTCTCAAATTCGGCGTGCGCCGATTTTCCAGGAATTGCTTCATCCCTTATATGACATCCTTCAAACAGTATCCGTGCATTGCTCAAACGGGGATTCTTCAAACTTCTCCACGTTCTCGCATTATTCATACCTTCTTCATCATCTCTTTCAGCATTCACGTGCCTTTCCTGACTCAAAAATTTGAAGATTACAGATTCTTCTTCTTCACGTTTTGCTCTCCTTTCATCTTCACTTTCTAAATCATTTCCTTCCAATTCTGGTGTATCATAGAATGGCTTGTCCAAATTGTCTTCGACTTCACTTCGTCCAACTCAAGATAATCACCACCACCATAAGTTCTTCCACTTTGAGTACAGATAACATTAAATTCCTTGTGATGCCTTTCGGTGTTACTTGGTAGCCCTTCCGGAGGTCTACTAGTTCTTCTTTTGCCATCTCTACTCATGTGCTCTTCTACATTCTTCATAGATGCCTCAATCATCTTCATTCTCACATCATGCCCACTCATAGCTGTTTTCAACACTCCCATATCCTTGGTGACTATACTAAGCGAAGTCATTACGCTTTCCATATTCTGAGCTTGAGTGGAAACCACTCCCAAAAGTTTATCCAAAGTGTTGTCCCATCTATCCTCGCGTGCTTGATTCAAACTATCGGTTATTGGAATAGTTTGTGTAGTGGGTTGAGGGTAAGAACGAGTGTTTGGTGATTGAGTTGAGCCATTTCCTTGGTGGTTCTGGTGTGGTATATTGGAAATGTAGGAAGTTCGTGGTTGTGGAGCAAATGGTGGTTGTCCTTGCTTGTATGAGTTCTCATTCCAATGATAGTTCGGATGATCTCGCTTAATGGCATTGAAAGAGTTAGAATACGCATTGTTTAGATTCCGGTGTTGTTGCATAAAGCTTACTTCCTCCGTTTGTAAATCACCGGGCTCTTCCATGTCATGAGGTAGCTCATCATCATTGCCATACACATTATCTCTCTTGCTATCAATCAAGAAATTTCCTTCCATTCTCCTGCTTGATTGCAAATTATCAAACTTCTTTGACAGCTTATCTATCTTCTCTACAAGCTCGGAATTGTCCTTTGATCCTTTTGTAAAACTAACCTTTCTTGTGCTAGATCCGGCTTCCCACATTCGATGATTCTTTGAAATTCTCTCTATAGCATCATAGACTTCTTGAGCATTGCGCGACATTAGACATCCTCCACATGCGTGGTCAATATTTGAACGCGACTTTGTCCTCAATTGTCTATAGAAAATTTGGATTTGCGTGTCGAATGGGTAACCATGGTCGGGGCAAGCTATCAACAATTTTTTTAATCTCTCCCATGCACTCCCCAAGGTTTCATCGGGTCCTTGTGCAAAATTTGTGATTGCAACCTTCAACTTCAAATTCCTTCCAGGTGTGAAATATTGCTTTAAGAATTCATTTTGCACCTCATCCCACGTAGTTAATGAATGGTGGGGCAAGGATACAAACCATTCCTTAGCTCTCCTTGTCAAAGAGTACGGAAACATAGACAATCTTGTCAACTCTTTCTGAATCCCATGACTCTTAGTTGTGTTACAAAGTTGCTCAAAAGAGTAAAGGTGATAGTGGGGATCCTCAAAATCTTCTCCCGCGAATTGGCATTTGGTATCAATCAATCCGAAAAGATACCCTTTCACTTCAAAATTATTTGCCCCTTCATTGGGTAGCCTAATAGGATCATTAGGTGCATTCCCTCTCAAAGGTTGATCACAAAGGGGTCTCAAAGGTGGGCTGTTTTGGTTTCGGTTTTGATTGTGGTTTTGGTTTTGGTTGTTCCGGTTGTTTTGGCCTTGGTTATTTGGATTTGGTTGAGGGTTTGGATCTTCCGGTTGAGGTTCAATTTGTGCATTCTCAAGATTCTCTGCCATCTCTTCTCGAGTCGATGAGTATCGGGATGATTCTTCACCAAGTGATTCTCCACTAGACTGACCAACTTTATGCTCAGCTCTCAACTGTCTTTTGTATGTGTTAATGTCCGAACGATATGGATTAAGTGGAGCTTTACCGGTTCGGGACCGAGTCATCAACTACAAAAGTGAAACAACAAGAAAACGATCAAACGCACTCGGTAACTTACCAAGTGGTAAGTACCAAAGAAATAAACAGAAGTAGGATTAGAAAAAGACTTGACTTATGCTCGAAAATCTTAAGCTAATATAAGTATTAACCGTTACACTCCCCGACAACGGCGCCAAAAAGCTTGACGTCAAAATTCTGGGAGTTCAGTCTAACCGGCAGTGTACCGGGTCAACTATAGCCTAGTTAGTGAGTCAAGGTCGTATTCCACAAGGAGTGTGTTGGTTAACCACCGATTAGATTCATACTTTCGATCCAAGTCGCAATTTGTTGCATGAAATACGTGATACTTAATATAACTAAACTCAAATGGAAATGGGACTAACCAAGACAATGCTTTGATCCGATGGACTCTTAAGTGATTATGATAGAGTTGGTTACCTACCTTCCTTCCTAAGATGTTCAAGAGTGTGGACCGGTGTGTTCCTAAACTAGCAATCCCCCTTCTTTCGAATGCATGAGATCACTCTATGTCTCCTCCTTGACTTAGGCTCCCTAAGTCTAATGATTCAACATGATATGCACTTGAACACAAGCTGAAGCTACCCTCGGATAAGAAACCGAATTCCACTTAAGGTCGGTTTTACCTTCCGATTCTTCTACTCTTATCCCACACTCAATATACCCTTTCGGTCTCCATCAAATGTGTGTGTGCAAGCTAGGGTTAATTACTTCCTAGATTGCTAACAACAATATCAAGTAAAAGAAGGTTCAACACTACAAGAAACTTATATGAAATTCTACCAACTCATTCACAATCAAAAGAATCCATCTTCACTTCACATTATCTTGGCTAGTGTGAAACTAGCCACTCATAGTTATGAGCCCAAACATGTCAAGGTTAGAGTTCATAACCATAAGAACAATTAAATCAAAGTAAAGGCTAAGAATTATACCAATCACAAGTTATCAACTTGAAAAAGGAAAACTTGCATTCAATCTTCAAAAGCTCCAATGGAGAGAGTGTATCCCAAAGCTACACACTTGTCCAAATAGAATTCATCCAAGATATCAAACAAGAATTCTTAATGTTTACACTTGCAATTTAAGAGCTAAAGTTATGGTGATTTTGGCTAAATGAGCCTTGAAAGTGGAAGTGCCTTCAAGATGGAGAAAAGTGTGTTTTTTTCAGCCCCCCTTTTGAAATGAAGTCAAGAATAAGCTTTAAAACTTGAAATCCGGTTCTCTCGGCGTCCGCCGACTGTGCACTCGGCATGCACCGACTTCTGACAGGTAGTTGGATGTGTCAGACTCATTAACTGCTGCTCAAATTCTCAATTGTCAAAATCCGGCGTCCACCGACTGTGCATTCGGCGTGCGCCGACATTCTATGCTTAGCTTGATTCTCTAACTTCTTCAACAAGAAACCTCTCTAAAGCTTGATGGGCTGTTCCAAGGTCTTCCAAAACTCGTATCTAACCTAGGTATCTGCAAAGCAAAAAAACCAAAACGATACCTCGCATAATTCCGATAACAAAAAGGTGGCTTAAAAGCCTAAAATATGGGATTAGATACTTAAAACCTATTTACAACTCTTGATCTATTTCATCACATAATTGCATGAATTTGATAGAAAAGCGTCACTAAAAGCTAGAGAAATGGGATAAAAATACATCATTCGGTTGACCTACATCAATAGTTAAAAGACTAAACATCATGCTATTCATGGTAAGGCACTTTTCTATATCGCGATGTGTCGGCGGTCAGTAAAAGTGAATAACTCCATAAGTCTATCAGACTAGACTCTAGGTGCAAAGGGACTTCGTTGAACGTGTACACTATCGGGGTTAGCCCGTGGCTATCGGTTTGATCCACTGATAGGTTGCAAATTATACTTCGTGGTGAGTAGCACCATGCGTAGTGCATTTGAATCCGGATGTAACAAAGATTATCAAAGCTAGAAACAAGTAGGCATGACATGTTAATGAGCATGAAGTTAACCCTTGTGTTTGAGTCGGTCTCATAAGATAACTTAATTAATGATATGTGAACCTTTCATTGTAAAGCTTAGTTGTTTAGTAGCTTCTACCTTTTACTAAGCACTTTTGTACTTACGCTTTGCATGTTTGTTTGTTTTTGGGGTGAGAAGACGAACAAGTTGAGCCGGATTTTGATAAGTATGAGGATGACGTTTGAGCTTATGTTTTTCTATCTGATGATAGAACTCTCAATCTTTCTTTATATTTTGTTGTAACAAGCTATGTTGTTGTAGTTTCTTTTTCCAAATAGTGTTGTATCTAGGCCTGAGCAAAAAAAATGAAAAACCAATCTGAATCGTAAACCAATCCAAACCGAACCGAAATAATCCAAACCAAGAAAAAACCGATCAAATCGGTTTGGATTGGAACCAAACCGAATTTAAATGGTCTGGTTCAGATCACCCTAATTAGAAACCACCCAACCCGAAACCGAACCGAATTACATACCCTATATAAAGACCCATTATTACTAACCCTAATTAAACATCCGAGGTACGAAAATTCTATGAGTTCCTTTGAAATTTAGTAAGTTCTAATGATGTTTCCTTTGAATTTTAGTAAGTTTCTTGTAATTTGCTGATGTAGCAGACTAGTAGTAGTACATTAGATGTTGTACTAATTAGGCACATGAGTTGCAATTTTTGTACATTTTTGTTGTATGCATTAGGGCCAACAATGAATTGATGATGTACATTTGCCGTTGTAATATGTAATAACAACTAACTAGTAATTAGCCATGATGTTCATTTGCTATATGTTATTAAGTGTCTTTGAATATGTTGTGTGCACTGATGTTATTAAGTAATTATCCCTGATGTACCTTTAATCTGTTTTTACTTTATATTAGTTACTTGAAAATTGTGAGTTATAATAATGTGTAGTTTAGACTTGTGAAACCGAAACCAAACCGGATCCAAACCGAAACCAAACCATTGGGTTCGACATCGTTTTGGTTTGGTTTGGGTGGTAACATATGCCAACCAAACCGAATAACTATATGTAAAATCCGAACCGAAACCACCCAAACCGAACCATGCTCAGGCCTAGTTGTATCCCCTTTTTTAAGACTTGTTTGTAAGATAGTTGTTGTACTTTGTAAGCTTAGAGATTTCGTTATTGTAAGAAAATATTCTATCTTTAGTATGTTTGTTTTCTATTCCAGTAGCATTTACGGTTCAAACCCGGGTATTTTTAACTTCCATTTGTTAAACTCGATATGATGACATAGATGCTTACGTATGATATTGAATTTATTTAATGTAATATGTCCGGATGTTCTTTTTCCGGAAAAAAAACGGTGTCCGAAAACGCAGTGTTACAGTGACGAAGTTAGGATTTAAGGCTGACGCAAATGATATTTGATGATATATAGGCCCACTGGGTCGGATTATTCACAATTGAGCCAGGCCCAGTATAAAGATAGACGGGCTGGTAAAGTAGAACTGCACCAAACGCTGACCAGATCATACTTCTGGACAGAATAGCCAGAGGAGCAGGACTCCACCACGTTATGGGCAGAAGAGTATCTAGACAGAACAATCGGCTGTGCATGACGAAGACCAAGTCAGTAACGGCTCAACTGCTTACAGACGTGGGTAGACCCCACGTCTGGTAATGTCCAAAGATAACTGATAATAACCTCCCATACATAAGGGAAGAGAATCACGATCTATAGATATAAAAAGGAACACTCTGAACTACGAGGGGGACTTGATTCCGATTCCACATTTTGAATTGGATACGTAGGCAGCTCTCTCAAGGAGTTCAGTCCAAACTTATACACAAATCTTATTGTTCTTGTATTATTTTCCTAACTTGAATCATCCAATTACCCGATTACATATTTGAACTACATCATGTGGCGCTAGAAGGAGGGTAGATTCTAGTTAGTGAGTTGTTATTACAGCAAAAATGGCAAAAAATCAGGGTAACTCAAAGAAGCAACAAACTCAACCAGAAAGGGAAAATCAGACCAGGGGGGAAAAGAGCCCAGAAAAAAATGATCAAGAAATGGGAAAGAAAATTCTGGAAGAAGGACAAACAAGCACTCCAAATGCAGTCAAACAAATGTTGGTGGAAAACCTTGCAAATCTCAAGGCTGAGGAGATAAAAGCCATATTTGAGGAAGTCTTAAAAGCCAGAAACCAGGATAATGATGTCTCTGAAACACCTATACCTCTTCATACCGCTAAGAGAGAGAAACATGAAGCAGAATCTAGCATAAGGGTGGTGGTTACTCACCCAGGTGGTGATAACACCAGAGCAGAGTTAGATGATATCCTCAAGCCTAAACAAGATGAGTTTAGGCTGGTGTCTCCTTTCACTGAAGACATCGATGCTTTTCCCTGTCCTCCAGGATATAAGATCCCAAAGATTCAATCATATGATGGAACTAAAGATCCATATGATCATATGCATCAGTACATCCATCATATGAGCTTGTATAACTCTCCAGAAGAGATGAAATGCCGGGCATTTGCAACTCTTCTAACAGGAAAAGCAAGAGATTGGTTCAACAAGTTGAGCCCCAGATCCATACCGGATTTACCCACCCGACCAGGGGAATTCATGCATGCATTTATCGCAGCAAGACCTTTCCAGAGAAACCGGACATATTTGCTGACCATCAAGAAAAAAAGTGACGAAACAGTATTGCAGTTTATCAAAAGATTCAATGGAGAATCATCCCAGATAGCATATCTGGATGATAAATTCTTAGTGGCATCCTTCATAGCAGGTCTTAGAGTAGGGCGGTTGCATGCCAAGCTGAGCAGCAAGAATCCAAGTACAATGGAAGAATGTCTGGAAATTGCATACAGACATTGTCAGGGAGAAGAGGCTAATAGAGCCAAAAGAGAGGAATCCCATAGGGATTCCAAAAAGGAAAAACTGAGGATATGTCTGACAAGAAAAGAAAATCAGTTTGGGACAGGTTAACCGCTCTCATCTCTGATAGATTAGGGAAGAAAGGCGATTTGCAGGACAAAGACCTTATCCCTCTAAACCGATCTCGTGATCAAGTTCTGGCGATAATGGAAAAGAAAGGGATTGCCAAGACGCCCCCTCCATTGAGGGGTCCAAGAGAGAAGAGAGACCACACCAGATGGTGCAAGTATCATAAGGATATTGGACATGACTCTGAGCAGTTCAGGGACCTAATCAGAGATATAGATGCAGCGGCTATGGAAGGAAAGATCGATGAATGCATCGATCGAACGCAGGGAGATAACCCCAAAGGAATGAGAGAATTTAAAAAATTCCACAACAATAACGAGTACTAATAAAGTTGTCGTGAACAGTGAAGACGCGACAGGTACAATCAAAGGAGACACCGAGATCCGTCTCCTGATGCTGATGGCATAGCGAAAATGCCCCGATCAACACAGTGAACACAATTGTTGGAGGACCAGGAGGAGTTAATAAGGCTGCTGAGCAGGAAAAAAACGGCAGCACAGAAAAGGACGGAGAAGCCAAGAAACAGAAGGTGATGGGAACCGTTCAGTACGGCCCAAGAGATGCACTACCAGCTATCGTAAGCAACGAAGGACTGGTAATAGAAGCCGTTATACACAAGAACCTGGTCAGAAGAATCTGCGTAGACACAGGAAACGCAGTAAACGTGTTGTATTACAATGCGTTCCAGGCCATGAAATTAACAGACTCGGAGTTGACCCATGTGTCAACTCCTCTTTTTGGATTTACAGGACCTCCTATCCATCCTGTGGGTATGTTAAAATTATTGACGACTTTCGGAAAAGGGCCATAGAGCAGGACTCTAATGGTCAATTATGTGGTAGTAAATGGTGCATCGGCATACAATATGATTTTGGGACGACCGGTGTTGATCGACCTGAGAGCAGTGGTATCACCGGCACATAACAGTATGAAATTCCCAACATTTGAAGGAGAAGCTAATGTTAAAGGGGACGTGGATGCTGCAAAGAATTGCTACACAGCAACAATCAGTGGAAAAATGAAAGTGCAGCAGGTGACGATGGAAGATCTCGTTCTAGAGGAAGAAAAAAGTTGGCAATCTAATGACCCCGTAGATTTAGTAATGTTGGACGAAATTGATCCTGAATCCGCAGTCAGTGTAGGATCATGGATACCGGCTGAGCAGAAGCACATTCTGATCAAGATCCTGAAAGAATATAAAGATGTGTTTGCATGGAAAGCAAGTGACATGCCTGGACTGCCAACAGAGCTGGCTGTTCACAAGCTTAACATTAACCCAACCAAGAAACCAGTGAAGCAAAAGAAAAGATCGTTCGCACCAGAAAGGATACAGAGTTTGTCCCGGCAAGAAGTGGAGAAGGCTTTCACGTGCCAACATGATTAGAGAAGTTATTTATCCAGAGTGGCTAGCAAATCAAGTGCTAGTCAAGAAGCCAGATGGCAGTTGGAGAATGTGTGTGGACTTCACAGATCTGAATAAAGCTTGTCCTAAAGATAGTTACACTTCCCCTAGAATTGACAGGCTAGTAGATTCTACAGTTGGTTATGAAATATTTGCTTTCTTAGATGCTTATAAGGGATATAATCAGATTATGATGGACCCTGTAGACGCTGTAAAAACTGCTTTTATTACTGAATTTGGTTCCTACTACTATGTGTCTATGCCTTTCGGATTAAAGAATGCAAGTGCTACCTACCAAAGGGCTGTCAATACCATTTTCAACCAACAAATTGGCAAATCCATGGAAGTATATGTGGACGACTTGTTGATCAAGAGCAGGACTTTTGACCAATAGTTGAAAGATGTAGCGGAAGTTTGTCAAGTGTTAAGACAAACAAAGATGAAGTTGAACCCTAAAAAATGCACTTTTGGAGTAAGATCAGGCAAATTCCTGGGTTATTTGATATCGAAAGAAGGTGTCAGGGCCAACCCGGATAAATTAGAAGCTTTGAAAACAATGCATGAACCGAAGAATATTAAAGAAGTCAAGCGGTTAACAGGAAGATTAGCAGCGCTAAACCGTTTCTTGTCAAAATCTGCGCAGAAGTCACTACCTTTCTTTAAAATTCTCAGGAAGGCCAGCCCATTCGAGTGGAATGCAGAATGTCAACAAGCTTTTCAGGATTTAAAGGATCATATCAGTCACTTGCCAACCCTGACCCCTCCTCAGGAAGGTGAGGTATTATTATTATACTTGTCTTTTTGCCATGAGGCAGTAAGTGTTGTGTTGGTAAAACAGCATGGTATGTTACAAAGGCCTGTATATTTTGTAAGCAAAGCCTTACAAGGGCCTGAGATCAGATATTCGGAGGTGGAAAAATTAGTTCTTGCCCTGCTGCATGCCACGAGAAAGTTAAGACCTTATTTCCAAAGCCATCCAGTGGTAGTGTTGACAAATCAACCCTTAAAGCAAATTTTGGATAAACCAGACAAGTCTGGAAGATTAGCAAAATGGGTAGTTGAATTGGCAGGGTTTGACATCGAATACAAACCAAGAACAGCAATTAAAGCTCAAGCATTAGCCGATTTCTTGGCAGAAGAAAAAGCCTTGGCTATAGAGCAAAAAGCTGAGTAGAACAAGGCTGAGCAGTGGCAGCTTTATGTGGATGGAGCTTCCAACAAAGAAGAAGCAGGAGCAGGACTCATACTCATTAGCCCAAAAGGTGAAGAAATCATATCAAGGGGGAATATGAGGCAAAGGAAGGCCCCATGAAGAAATACCTAGGGGTTTGCGCAAAGAAAATTGCAAAACTTTTTAATGGTGGAGGTGGAACAGATAACTAGAGCCCAAAACACCAGAGCAGACGCATTATCTAAGCTAGGATCAAATTTTCTCTCCAACAAAAAGGTGTTGGTCGAACAGTTAAAACAGAAGAGTTGTGATGAGATTGAAGTGCGACCGATAACGCAGGAAGAAACTTGGATGGATCCAATTGTAATGTATTTGAGAGACGGCAGGCTCCCTGTAGATAAGGTACGCGCCAGAAAACTGATAAGACTCTCGGCCAGGTATGCTCTGTTCAACGAGGTTCTGTACAGAAAATCTTATACAGCACCCTGGCTGAAGTGCATCACCCCAGATGAAGGAGATTATGTGCTGAGAGAAATCCATCTCGGAATTTGTGGAAATCACTTGGGAGCAAGAGCTCTAGCCATAAAATGTAAACTTTTCGGGTATTACTGGCCAAAAATGCAAGAAGACGCAGAGAAGCTGGTCAGAACTTGCAAAACATGTCAGGTGCATAGCAACTTATCCTATAATCCTGTACAAGAGATGACACCAATTGTATCTGCATGGACCTTTGATCAATGGGGAGTTGATCTTGTGGGTCCATTACCCAGAGCACCAGGAAATTTCAAATTCCGGGTAGTGGCAGTAGATTACTTCACCAAATGGGTGGAAGCAAAACCGTTAACAACCATCACAGCCAACCAAATACAGAAATTTCTGTGGAGAAATATTCTGTGTAGATATGGTATTCCTAAAGTCCTAATCTCTGATAATGACACACAATTTGAAGATCAAGGAGTGCAAACCTGGTGCACCAACCTAAGAATATCCCAACATTTCACTTCAGTGGCCCATCCCCAAGCCAATGGACAGGTTGAGCAGACCAACAGGCAAATAAAGCAAGGGTTGAAGAAAAGGTTGGAGCAAGAAGGATCTCATTGGGTGGATCATCTTCCAAACATCTTATGGGCATACAGAACTACCCCGAATGCTGCCACGCAGGAAACTCCATATTCCTTAGCATATGGATGCGAAGCAGTGATACCAGCAGAGATTGGGCACAAATCTCCCAAGACGGAATTATACTATCCAGAAACACATGAGGTAGATATGCTACATTCCAAGGATGAGTTGGAGCACAAAAGGGACATAGCATTGATACAGATGGCCAAATACAAGCAAAGGATTGCTCGGTACTACAACTCCAGGGTTAGAGGTACGTATTTTAAAGAATGCGATTTAGTTCTGAGGCGAAATGATGCCAGCAAGCAAGGTCCCACTGGAAAGCTAGGCCCATATTGGGAAGGTCCTTATAAAATTATCAAAGTACATGGAAAAGGATCTTATCAACTAGCTAATGCCTCCGGAAAACCATTCCTAGAAGCTGGAATGCTATTCATTTAAGGAAATTTTTTCCTTAAGATAGTTTTATTTTCTTGAGTGATGCTACCTTGAATATATATCTTTTTTAATTTTGTGATTATATATGTGAATATTTTAACTTGTATTGAAACACGGAATTAAAGACAGGATGCCTGAAAATCAAGCATTAAACTTACAGCACAAGAGAAACCTGGGCAGAGGACCCAACTAAAAATCTAAGTGTTAAACTTGCAGTGCAAGGACATTCTGGGCAGAAGCCCCAATCAAAAATCTAAGTGTCAAACTTGCAGTGCAAGGACAATCTGGGCAGTGGACCCAATTAAAAAATATATGAGTGTCAACTTGCAGCGCAAGGACATTCTGGACAGAGGTCCCAATTAAAAAACACAGGTGTTAAACTTGCAGCGCAAGATAATCCTGGGCAGAGGACCCAATTAAAAAATCTAAATGTCAAACTTGCAGCGCAAGGACATTCTAGACAGAGGTCCCAATTAAAAAACACAAGTGTTAAACTTGCAGCGCAAGATAATTCTAGGCAGAGGACCCAATTAAAAAATCTAAATGGCAAACCTGCAGCGCAAGGACATTCTGGGCAGAAGACCCACTACAAAATTCTGGGCAGAGGATCACTAAAGTCCTAAGTGTTAAACTAACGAAGCATTTCTGTGCAGTGTATACATTATATGTAAAGAAGCTAAGGATAACTAATCCTAACTTCTTGGCAGCGCAACAAGGAGGTAACGCTCTAAGTCCAGAAAATGTCAAAATAGAAGCAAATTCAAATGTTTAAACGATCAAAGTATCATACATCAACAGCAAATATCAGGTAAAGTAATTTCATCAAAAGCTGCTCAAAAACCACAACAAAACAACAATCATTTATCGGAATTTCAAAACAAAATATCAAATCAAGATGGAGGAGGAGCAGAAGACTGTGCAGATTTCTTTTTCGCATACTTGCGGATGATGTCTTCCCCACTCTTGTACTCATCATACCGCCTGGTGAAGATCTCACCAGCTTTCTTATCATATAATTTGTGATTAGGCAAGGTGCTAATCACTAGATCTGCTGGCTTGGCTTCATCAACACCAAGGGTATATCCTCTGCGCAGAGCAGGAGCCAAGATGATTTGGATTTCCTCATAAGTCTCAGGAGAAGCTTTATATCCTGCAACAACCTTCTGGATGATATTCTGAGCAGGAGTTTCTTCCATCTGCCTCACAGTCTCATCAAAGTCATTTTTCATTTTCTTCACTGTGGCAAGATGCTGTTGATTCTCCTCATTTATTTTCTTCAGCTGCTGGTCTCTAAGCTTTAATTGCTCCTCTTGAGTGAATAACAAACCCTCAATTTTGGCAAGATTGGCTTTCAATTGCTCAATCTCCTGGCGAGCAGCAGCCTCTGAAGATACCAGTGCAAGGTTGGTTTCTTCCAAACTAGTCACCTTGGCATTAGCCTCTTCCAGGTGAACCACTTTCTGTTGCAGGGCAGCAATATCCCTAGCCATGCTAGAGGTCTTCTGGTGTAACGACTTACCCAGGCGGTAGCACTGCAAAAGGCCAAATCTTAGAAGACAGAAATTAAAGAAGAAATAAAAAATCCTATAAAAAGCTACTTACATAATCAGCAAAGTCTTCAGCAGACATATCCTCAAAGTTAAAGAAGGAATCACTCGCAGAACTACCAGAGGAGGTTGACCTGTGCTTTTTCTTCTGTCTCTGGGAAACGGGCCTTAAAGGAACAGCATTCAGACCAGTAGATTGATCACCGGGGAGACCTTCTTCAACAGGCATTTCCACTGGGTTAATTGTGCTCAGAGTATTCTGAGCAGAAGGGTGTGTGGTAGAAATGGTGTTCTGAGCAACATCGCCAGAATCAACGCCTATGTCCGCAGCTTCCTTCTGGCCAGAAGCTTCACCACCCTTAGGAATAACAGATAAAGTCTGTTCAGAATCCTCATGCATCTGCTCTGTCTCCTCTTCCTCATCAACATCAATATTAATCAGGTCATCCACATTGGCCACTGCATAAACAAAAGATAATCAAGATATATTCAAAAACAAGAGCAAAAAATAAATTCAGACATACATTTTTCGGTATTCTTCCTTGGTGAATTCTACATAGCCGGTAGGACCCGTAGTAAGAAGCTGAGCAGCATCCACCAACGCGGAGCTTATAGTGTTCAAGGTCAAAGAAATTTTCTTGCTGGTAAGATAGTTAACCAATGATGCATCTATATGATCTTCCAATTTGTCCTTCATGGAAGAAGTATTCCAACGACCAAGGTTCACTTCAGTGTTGTGCTTCACAAAGAAGAAGCGCTCCTGCCACTTCTTCTTGGTCTTATCTTTACTGGATAAAGGAATAATCTGGCTTAACTTACCGGCTCTACGACAAAAATGGTACCCCCCCCCCCCCCGCTACCCTGTGTTAACTTGTATTGGAAAAAATTCCTAAATAATTTTACAGAGAAAGGGGTAGTATTTAAACGGCACCAGATCATGAATCCAACCAGGAATTTCACGCTATTCGGATGGATCTGGCCAACTCCCAACTTATAATACCGCATCACCTCGACATACCCAGGAGGAAGAGGGATCTTAGACCACTATGAAGCTGATCAGCATACACTGTACAGAAACCGGCTGGAGGATTATAAGCATACTCAGTGGATTTGGGAAGAACAACTTCAAAAGGGTCAGTACGAATCTTATAGGTTTTTAGTAGATTGGCCATTTCAGTTTTAATCATTTTGCTAGAGACACCATGGCAAGCCATTATAGCCTTGGTTTTGTCAAATCGTTTGATTTCCCTTTTCAAGGTATTTAAAAAAGCAGTATGGTCTTCTGGATATTGATGAACGATTGAAGTAGGAGTAAAAACCCCAGGAGGAAGGAGATGAGAAGGTAGAAGACACATGGGATTATCCCCAAACGTGGAGGTATTTCCTAAATCAATCAGAGAGGATGGATGATCGGCGTTTATTGTAGTTTCAGGACAAAGAATAGGGTTAGAGGAACTCACTTCTTCACTCTCTAAGGCAATCGAAGTCTTTTCCGGTGATTGAAACAACTTTTCTACAGAATCGCTAGAAGCAGTATCGGCTGTCAAACTCATGAAAGAAATAAAGATTCAAAAGAAATAGAAGAATAATATAGAAACAGAGACTTACTTGTAATCGCAGGGATGAGGTTCCAAAGGTTTGAAATAGAGGAGTTGTTTGACAAGAGGTGTAATTAGGGGACAAGAAGTGAAACGACGTGATGGTTCAACTCACAGTTATGATAATAACCGGGTATGACTTGACCTCGTTTCACGATATATTGATGACGGAAGCTAAAGCATTTCAGACTAGGGCAGCTGTGAAGCAGTCCACCCCAGTCTGTGGGGACTTATGATGATATATAGACCCACTGGGTCGGATTATTCATAATTGAGCCGGGCCCAGTATAAAGATAGACGGGCCGGTAAAGCAGAACTGCACCAAACACTGACCAGATCATACTTCTGGACAGAATAGCTAGAGAGCGAGGACTCCACCACGTTCTGGGCAGAAGAGTATCTAGACAGAACAATCGGTTGTGCATGACAAAGACCAAGTCAGTAACGGCTCAACTGCTTACAGACGTGGGTAGACCCCACGTCTGGTAATGTCCAAAGATAACTGATAATAACCTCCCATTACATAATGGAAGAGAATCACGATCTATAGATATAAAAAGGAACACTCTGAACTACGATGGAGACTTGATTCCGATTCCACATTTTGAATTGGATACGTAGGCAGCTCTCTCAAGGAGTTCGGTCCAAACTTATACACAAATCTTATTGTTCCTGTATTATTTTCCTAACTTGAATCATCCAATTACCCGATTACATATTTGAACTACATCAATATTATTTGTGACAACGTTGACTCAAATACTCTCCCCCACAAAAAAACTTAGGTGAGAAACACTTTTTGACATAACACATTAAAATATTGATGCGAAAAGTAGTAAAGGAAAAAATATTTAAAAATTTTTGAGACAACAAATTATTTTTTTCATCAAGAAGAAATTCGTTTTAATACGTGGACGCCACGTAGATGACTATGTCATATTAAAAAATAAAATTTTCATGTATTTGGGATATAGGTGTAATCGAGCCGAGCCAATACTCTTTAGGGCTCGAGCTTCGACTCGACTAAAAAAGTTCAGGCTCGAAACTCGGCTCGAGCCTTAAAAAATCAAGATAAAACTCGACTCGTTAATTACTCGATATAGCTTGATTGAGCTCGTAAGCTCGATTATTTTCCTATAATTTATTTAATTTTTAATGAAATATAAAGATCGAAATTTCGACTCGTCTAATACTCAACACAAATAATAGTTTTTTAATTATGAAAAATAATATTTTATAATAAATTTACTAATTAAATAATTATTTAATCAAGCTCGATTAATATATTTTAAAACTCGAAATTTCAAATTTCTTCGTTAATTATTCGAATATCTTGACTCAAACTCGAACTCGAAAAATACCGAATCGAGTCGATCTCTCTTGTAGTTCCGAAAGACTAGTAAAATTACACTGATAGCCCCAACTTATTTACGATCTAATTTGATACTATAACAGTGAAACAAAAGATCAATATGCTGACTAAAAAGCCCTAAACAAAAAAAAAAAAACCCTAACACAAATATACTACAGCCGTCTCCTTCTTCACGTTGAGCACCGACTGGTACGCCTTCCGGCGATTTGGCTTCGGGTTCCGGCGATCGGAGAGGAAATTCCTTCAATCTCGTTAATTTAATTCGTATAAGGTAATTTTAGGCATCAAATTTAATATTTCGTTCTTTTTTTTGGGTTTTTTCTCCTATCGATTTCACAATACCATGGATGGTGGCGAATCAATCTTCTTTTTTTCCTTGTTTCGTAACCATATCTGCCTCGATGTCTTAATGATATTTATCTGAATCTTCTATTTATCTTAGTCCATTTTGGGATCTTTGCCGGTAATTCCTTTTTCTAGTGCTAGGATCTTCAATTTCGATCTGGATTTTGTTATCTTTAACATGCTTTGATTTTGTTTCCAGCTTTTTATTTTTATTTTTATTATTTTTTGACAACGATTCTTTTGCTCTGGATTAAGAACAATCAGACTCTTTTTTATTTTTAGTAGATGTGATTATCTTCTTGTCACCTTCCATTTTAATTGTGTTTTTGTGAAAGATATTTGTAGATTATAATCACTTAGATGTATTTGTTTAAGTTTAACCGTAGAATTAGAAAATATTCAAGGAACGTTGAAAAAGCTGAGTAAAAGCTGTATGTGATGTTATCAAATGAGTAACTGGTGTATAACAATCTAATAGTCAATAATATTCTTTTCAAAAAGTTTTTGAAATTCAGTAAAGGTGTAGATAGGATACCCCAATATCTTAGTGCAAATTGATATTCAACTTAGTGATGTTTTCTAATAATTCTAGCAGATCCAGCTTGGGAGAAGTAAGACTTGAACTTTATTGTTGTTACTGTTGCTTCTCAGTAGTCTGAGCTACTTAAACTGTCATACAAAGATTCTTGATTTAGGCTTTTCACTTTGTTGGGAAGGAGAGTGTTCATTAGATGGAGCTGAAAGATCCTTAATCACCGACACCACATTGTTCTCGATCTCACGCGTGTTAATTTGTCTCAGGAATGCCAGAAAACAGAACCCAAGATCCCAAAATGGTCTAAGATATCTATGTACATTACTGTAGTTTCTAGACACTAAGCGACATGCGGCTTGACTAGAGTCCAACTCAATTGTTACCTCTATTTGGCAGAGGTCGAACTTTATGACTATTGGGCAAATGTTCATAATCTCCTACTAGAAAAATTATTATTTTACAAGTAGCCCTTGAAACAAAATGCCAACTTGCAATTTTGAAAATTAATATATTATCACAGCAGAAAAAAATTTGTAAAGGAAACTTTAATATAAAATAATGCAGTCAACATCAGTAACATATATGCATGAGTAACAAAAGTGGACGCAATATTGGTTACCATTGTTGTTTTAAGAGATGCACATCACAGTGTTAGCCTAGTCACAGGACATGAATCCTTTCCCATTTGCAGTGGTCCTTTAAGTTTTTGAAGGAAGTTTCAACACTATACTATACAAACCATCAATGTGCATGAGTTTTCTCCGTTCGATATAAGTTATTGGTGTAAGCTTTTTAAATATAACGTGTCAGACCATGCTTAAATGACCTTTTCTCCCTCCCCCTTTGGCTCCCTATTCTTCCTTTTTTTTTTGTGTACTTATTTTGCGTGAAAGTTTGGAAGGCCTTGTTCCCTATCTCGATAATATTGTGGATGTTTGGCTCCAAGTTACGTGTACAGCCTGTTATGTGTGGTGCTTGTGTTCTTTGCCTTTTTATTGTGCGGGGTGCTATACTGCTATATACCTCTTAGTTATTGTGAAAGAGTTTGTCACAATATTGTTTTTTCTATTATCGTGCTTGTGGTTCAGCTATGAGCTTGCAATTTAAATCTGGTACAAAAAAAAAGGGTTTAAAAGAGGTTTAAATTCCCAAAAAAAAGAGGCTTTTACATTCCTCAAAAAAGATTTGAAGACAGGAAGATATTTTAAGTGACTTTGAACACTTCTGTCTCAAAGATGGTAAGTGGGGCCATTGGCTCTTCATCAAGTTAGTGTACGAAGTTACACAATACACATTCACATCTGTTAAAAACAACTGACACCCTCTCCCTCAAATGAAAAAAAAACATACCAAACAAATAATACTTAATATGATGTTTTCATGGAAAATGATTTACTATTGTTAATATACGGTTGTATTTGATTCGTTCATGCTTTTAGCTTTTTATGTTTTCCTGAAACGTTAAAATCTTAGAAGGTATTTATGGATCAAACAAATCCACTGAAAGGCAAGTGTGGCATGACTTGGGGGATGTATAATAACATTAAACGTGAAAAGAAATTAGATAATGTTTACTTTATCATCATTAGCTTATTCTTTCTTGATTAAGACACTCATCCATAACATGTATAATCTTGTTAGTTAAGATCCAAATCCTTTCCGTCAAATGATTTCTTGCAAGTAGGGTCTAGAAATTTTTTCGCGGTCATAGTTTGGTAAAGACTATGTTGTCGATCAAAACGACATACAATTCATGAGTGTCGTTTGATAGAGAATTACCACTCATATGGAAGAAATACACAATTTGCTGAATTATAGTATTCCCTTTCACTGAACGTTAATTGTTTTAGTATAAATGAGAATTTATCCAGTAAGTTTTGCGTCGTGTCATGCTGATTTTAAATAACCCGACCAATTAAGTATTGCTAGCCATATTTCTTAACTACTGCTGCAAGTATGTTTGTCCCCTTCATTTTCTAATCACTTCCCTTGATTAATTTAACACATGCACTGATGGATCCACTTATGTTACAGTTACACCTAGTATCATCAAATTCGTGGGCTATGGTAAGTCATATCCTTACATGACGTACTAGTAACATGATAATTGTTCTTGTAAAGGCGGCAATATAATTTTTCCATAAATGTGGTAAAAAAGCATAAAGGCATATCCTTGAATGTGGTTTCCATTGTTTGTGTTTCATTCCGCTTAAAAAGTATACCATAAAAGTGTAACTTGAGTGATTGCATGCCTTACAGCTATTTTTTTCTATTTTCAATTTTATCCATGGTACTTTTACTTCTGTAGATTTGATTAGTCAGGAGTACTTATTGAATGCTGAGATTACGCATTAATTTTTTGTCTGTTGTCCTTTTTTTCATTTCTCCATGTCTATTGGCCTTAGTAATTCACATTTTTATCTACTTTGCAGTATAATGGGAGTGAAGCGGTCATTTGAGAACTTTCAGGGGTTCTGTTTAGAGCAACCAGAACAATTGATTTCAGGCAGTAGTGCATCTTTCATTTCAGAATCTTTTGATCAGGACTTCCTGATGTCCCAGAAATCTTCCCCAGTGCATCCAAAAGTTCATGGCATTGATGATAAGATGATTTTGTTTTCCAAGCCTTTTGATGCCAAAAAATTGCGAGAATCCTCCACGGCCTCTTCCATGCGATGCTGTAAACCAACTGCCTGTGTAGAGATTTCGGGGAGTGAGAAATTTCACGGACCTTCTCTCAAGCCTTCAAAACAACTATCGAATGATTACCCATTTTCGTTTGCTGAGCCTTGTGATGAGGAGTTTCAAGGAACTGAAAGTTGTTCCACTTTTGACCAAGTAGAACATGCTACGTGCAGTAAATTGACTCAATCTGCAGAGTCTCTTAAAGAGGAGCATCAAGACTCCCCTTGGAGAGAAGTTAAACAACTTGTCCTAGACAATAGGTTTGCTTCATCAGCTGATGAGTATTCTTGTTCTCATGAAACATGTCTAGCCAACAGTGATCTTGGTGAAACACGTCATGCCTTAGTGCCTGAAGGTAATTTGCTCTGGTTCATTTCTTTCTGGTTTTGGCCAGGCTTTTGAGTGCAGAGCTTTTTTTTGTTTTCTCTCGCATAAGATTTTTCCACTACAAAATAATCCAAATAGTTTTACTGGAATTATGTTGCTGGATTTGAATTAGGCTTTGACATATATAATAACTGGAAATTCAATTACCAGAGAATTGCTGTTATCAGCTTATCATGTATTCATCAGTTTACCTGCATTATGATGGTTTAGGTGTAGAAGCCAATGTTGACTTCAATAAGCCTCACTGGCACGACGAGCATGTGAATATTAATAGAGATGGCTCCTCGAATGCGAGTGGAGACGAGTTGGAGACCAGTGTGCTTATATCCCGAGTCACAGGCTGCAGTGGTGAGGATGATTTTAGATCTGCAGATGCATTATTTTCATCTTCTTTTCCTGGATACTTCGAGTTCAATGTCCGTAGCAGACCGGTGCTGCCGGTGGAGGATGCGTATTCTTCTTTGCTAAGTACTTCACCTAGGAAACAAGTGCCAGTTGGACTAGATTATCAAGCCGATATCCCTCTATGGGTACCAAAAGCTGATAAAAAAGATCCCATGAGACCGAAAGGGTTGAACGACGATGATCTTCTACTCGGGACTTGTATTATATCTCTGCCTGACAGATTGACTGCATCTGATGGTTGTATGAAAATTGCACAAGGGAGAAGTTTTTGTGGCTGTTTTGATAAAGGTTCTATTAGATGTGTTCAAATTCATGTTAAAGAAGCACGAGAGAAGCTAAAGGAAGCAATTGGTGCAGAAAAATATGAGCAGTTGGGATTCCGCAAAATGGGAGAGGAGGTGGCAAAGGAGTGGACGGAAGAAGAAGAGCGTGTCATTCATGAGGTCATCTACTCCAATCCTGCTTCTCTGGGTAGAAAATTCTGGATCGAGCTCTCAATGATATTTCCTTTTCGATCGAACATGGAACTTGTGAATTACTATTTCAATGTTTTTATACTGCAAAGAAGGGCTGTTCAAAACAGGTCCGTTTTGCTGGAGATAGACAGTGACGACGATGAATGGAGTGGAAATGAAGATTTCTACGTGATTGAAGAAGATGAAGACTCTGATATCGAGGTTGATGATGATGACGACAACAGTGAAGTTGATTTACGTGCTGGAGATGAAGATCATATGCCTGTGGCGGCGTATGATCTCCAAAGACAAACGTTGAACCCTGAAACTCTAAAGTTCAAGGATGGTTGTTCCGATTTAGATGTTCATAATGGGATTAAATCGAACATTGTTGACGGTTTTGATGATCACAAAAAGTTGAGTGTCTCGTCTAAATCCCAGAAATGCAACATAGATTCTGGTGGTTTAGTTCGTGTTGGGGGGGCCGATGATGCAACACAAGAAAAACACACACAAGAGGAAGACTACTTTACAACACAATGGCTTGCTGGAGAGAGCAACGGCTCAAGTGATGATAGTTCAAGCTGTGGATTTTTATATGACAGCTTTGATGCTAAGGTATGGGATACGACATCTTGTTCGACCGGTTTTTCCATGGGCGTTGATATTTTGCCTACTTGCAGCATGATTGATGAGATATTTGGGCCATTTACTCCAAAGAGTGACCAAGTGAACTAAGATTCTTGTCTAATATATATATATCCCGGTGTTTGTTATTTTTGAATTCTTGGTGACAGCTTCATGGAAGATAAAGAAGCTATACAAGATATATACACCCTCTAATCTCTCTATTTGTTTCTTTATTTTAATTTTTGTTTTGTTTTTTTGCTGTACATTCTTTTACCCTTTTGAGACATCATTGTTCTTCCCATTATCAGTCCTCTTGAAAAACTTATAATTTATGCAGTACAACTTGGAGGATCTGTTGTTACCTGTTAGTTATATATGGATATGTTTTTTAATTGATTATTTTGCTTTTGGTTTATGTCATCCAATTTGAAATTCTTTTGGTTCATGTCATTTCTGAAGCAGGTTATTTCGTAAAAAATCGTTCATTTATATATACTAGACGTGTATGTTGTTATGTAAGTGAAAGAGTTTGCTGGGTTGAAAGAGATCAGAATACTACATTATGGCACTACAACCAGTCACAACTTATTTTCCTCAAGGCTAGTCTAAAAATATGGGTAGATGTCAGTAATTCTACTGAGTCATGATTCTCTCATATACTATAGAAGCCGCTTAAAAATAATAAACTAATAAAAAGTGTACTCATTCTATGCGCCATGATTTTGTTTTTTTTTTTTTTTTTTTACACGCTCGAACATTTTTCGTCCCCGCTGGGATTCGAACCCGGAACCTTCGGATTAATAACCTTAGAGATTATCACTGGGTTAATGCCTTATCGGCTAATTTTATTCTTGTTACTAGACTAACTACATTATAAAATGATCGTTATTACCCTATTAAGTGCATAAATTGAATGTTGCTATAAGTATGCTTTTTAAATATGTTTTTTAATCGGATTCTTTTATATTTAGAAACTAACTTATGGAATCTCAAAAAAAAAAAAAAAAAAAAAAAAAAAAAAAACCAACTTATGGTTACCTTGGTATGTCCACCCAAGTATATGGCCACCTTCCTGTCTCCTTAAAACCTCATCTGGCAATAAGAAAAGAGTAAGACAAAGAATGACCCTTTAAGTTGAAGACAAAATAAAACACTTCACTGTAGCCGCAAATCCTGAAAAGATAAAACAACCCAAAAAAATCCTCGAGCTGAAAATGGTATGCCGGTCCTTCACCCCCTTTTGAAATGAAAAGAATCTACAATAATAGACTATAAGTGTAATATCCTGATTTTTAACTAGAGTTAATAGGTAAAACGTAGAGTTATTTTAAATAATACCAGTTTTATTCCTTTCCTAATTATTAATTAGGATAATTATTGTGGATGATGCCAACTAAACTTCTCCCGTACCCCCTCCCCCCCCCACCCTGCTTTTCAATCGATTATCAAAGAAAGAAAAAGAGAGAGTTCGACTTCTGTGAGAGTAGAGAGAAAAGATAAGGAGGAACGAAATCTTCAACCTGGTGATTAATCTGTCCATTCGCTTTCCAGATAATTCACGTCAAAACGCCCAGGAAGGCGAGGGGAATCATTTGACATAGGAATCACTTTGATCCGTAAGGAATCCGAGTTGATCGTAGGCAATATCTTGGAGTTTCAAGAATCTCTTTATTTAAAGCGTTTCTGCAATAATCAAAGGTATAGAGGTGTTCAACCGTAATCTATGTTATATTTTGTGCCTTAGATGCTATATTACGTACTATTCAGTTGCAAGTTGATTTTGGTAATGTTTGGCATGGTTTTGGTAGCGTTTTGAGTGATTAAAAACGCACGGAATCGATCAGAACCCGTTGGTCCCAAGGTAAGGCCCGAAAAAGTTCGGAAGAGGGGGGGGGGGGGGGGTTGAATGAACTTGTTGGAATTTCGTATTTTTAACACTTATCAAAGTTATCAGATTAAGAATGCAACGGATTAGCAGACTTTGAAAGTTGTTTTCAAAGTTATGCAATCAAGTCAGAATGATGCAATGTTGAATATAAGTGAACTGGATGTAAATAACATAAAGTAAAGTGCTGAAAGTAAATGTGCAGGAAATAAAGAACGCAAGGTTTATAGTGGTTCAGGGTGGTGTAATCCATTAGTCCATTCTCCACCTGTGATGATTGGAAGAATTCACTAGTGTTCTCAAACACCAATACAATAGATGATGATAGTTCTTGACAACACCCTGCTGCTTTACTATCCGAGCTATTAGCCCTTCACAACTTCTTCCCAAACCTGCTTCACTAAATCAGCTCCACTATTCCTTCGACAAATATCACAAACATAGCTTCTTCACAGCAACACTGCTTCAGCTGCAACCAGTCCTTGAAAGCTTGCAACTTCTTCACAGATTGATCTTCTATCCTTGGCTTCTTGCACAACTTCACAGATTTTGAACTCCTTTGTTGAATAAGGAGTGAGAATTTCATCAAGAGGTTGATTCAAGGTTGAGCCTTTTCAAGATATGTCCTTGAAGTTAGATTTTGCTCAAAATTCAAGTTTATCTAGATAATTCTTTGAAGTTCTTAATTTGCTGATACTTGAATTTCTAGGTATAGCTTTTAAGTTCTTGTAAATCACAAATAAAATGCGTTGGATTATTATTCGTTGTTTGTTCTTACTTGTGTGTCGAATTTGACTCCAAGTGTTGGAATTTATAGTGCATGGCAGCTCTTTGTCTGATTGGCTTCATTAAGTTTGAATTCATCTTCTTCAAGTCTGGAACTTCAGGTCTAATCAATTCTAGAAGTTTCTTGATAATATAACCATTGTAGATCCTGATGAATTCTTGGCTTGATTCTACCCATTTGGTTTAGTCGTTGCTCAAACATGATTTGATCTTTGAACGTTGCTTGTACAGATAGATTAGGTCATTGTCTTGTATAGATGGTTTGATGTCCCATTTTTCAAATTTTCTGAATGGCCGCATTATTTGCTTGTACAACTCCTTATCCTTATCTCTTTGATATGAACATTTATCTTGTCATTTCTGCATCTTTGATACTTGATCAACTTGTATGGTTTTCAGATTTGTTCCTTTGATTCTAATTGATTCTTTCATATCTTATATGAACTTTCCTTTAAATCTAAATCTTCAATACTCGATTTCTTTGGCTAATCAAAATTTTCTTTTGAATTTGATTCAATCATTCTTTTCCACTGACTCTTATTAGATTTTATCTGAACACCGGATCTGGTTTCATTTTCTCTGATATTAAGTTTGTGTGAGATCAGAGACACTATATTTTTATAAGCTTAAAGTTTCATCTCATTTCTTGACTCCAAGTCTTCATAACAAAGATATACTTCAAGTCATCACAGTCTTTTTGAAGCAATCTTTTCATGCTCCTTTCTTTCGATCTTCTTTTCTCCTGATCTTCAAATCTAAGTTTGATCACACGGTCTCTAGTCTTCAATCTTCAATACTGAGTCTGATCCTTCAGCCTTCACGAATACCGAAATGTCAGTCCAGAGTTGATTCTTTTACAATGCTTAGTTAGATCAACCTATACAATACCATACATCTAGTAAAAACCTATACAATTAATCTAAGTCCTATCAGGCTTCTATTACAGCTAGTTTGGTCATAATCTATTCTGAAATTCCTAACAAATTCTCACTTTTTAATGATGCCAAAACCCTCAAAGCTGTCTAGATCTTAACAAATAATAATATCAATAAGAAAGCAATATAAAAATGTCATTGAGATAAGAAATGAGGAATAACCTTTGATTTTCATTATAAACTGGATGTAGTATATTACAATCTTAATGACATAGAGAAAAGTTACTCTTAGTTTCTAGTTTTCCGTCAAAGAAGATCTGGTGGTGGCTTCATCACAGAGAAGTCAAAATCAGGATTTCTCCATTTCCGGTACCCCTATGCTATAGGTTGTCCAATTGTTCCAAAACCATCTCTACTACATAACATATTGAACACTTTGCACATTGACCAGTAGTGATTGTTCCAAACTGATCCTTTAGCTTTTGTATACAACTTTGAATTTGTTCATTAAATCTCTTCAGCTCCGAAAATATTTACCAAGCAATGTCAATCCTAACTCCCTTGAATGATTTGAACTCTATCTTTATTTTATCAAACTCATCATATTTGTGCTTGTTAGCTTCATATTTTCTTGTTGATTCTTATCTTTTCTTCATCAACTTATCCTTCAATCCGTGTCTTCTTCAAATCATCAAAGACTGAATCTTAAATACATTCATGCAGTGCCTTCCATTCTTCCCATGCCGTCTCATCATCAAGACCTTCATAAGCTTCTTGTCTTCATATCAAAACAATTTCTTCCAAAATGTCCTTAGTTGATGGAAGTTTATGCTAAATTCTTGGCTTTCTTGGTTTTCCACTTCTGCGCTTCTTCTCAATTGATTCTGGTAATTTTACATCCATGAATGAATGCCAAGCTTCTGCAACACTCTTTTATCTATTTGCTCTTAATGTCTCACACCGAAGAATTCATGCCATTTTGATTTGTTTCTCATTGAGATTTTGTCAAGTTTTGGAATCATTGTTGCTACCCGCCTCTTGTCTATTTGCTTGACAGTGTTTGATCATATCTTCTTTTCTTGACTTCTTCAGATCTAAATGGCTTCTTCTGAATTTGATGGCCTTGGATTTGATGATCATTAAGATTTCTAGGATTATCATCTAATCTTTTTTCTTTTAAGAAATATTGTCACTGCAACTTGAGCCATATTTTCTTTGTATTATTTCCAAATATTCCTCATTATTTTCTTTCTCATCTTCCCTGTGAGTTTTAACATCTTTACCTTCCTCTTGCATACGTGCATTATCTTCCCCTTTTTGGCATCATTAAACAACTAGAGAAGAGTAACTGTAATTCTCTCATGATCTTTACCAAGTAATCTACCGCTTCATCCACCCTTGCTAGTTTCTCATCATGATCTAGAATTTCGAGTCAATATGACTAGCTTCAGGTGTCTTGATAAAGGTAGCTTCTTCTCCCTTGCTAGCATTTTCATATAATTGGTTAATCTTGCCAAAATTAAGATTGAATTTCTTCTTTTGTACTTCTTGAATTGATCTATTCTTTTGTTTAGAGCTCCGATCATGGAATTCGTTTCTTCTAGAGTTTTAAACATCTGTTGGGAAGTTAGTTTTGATGATGATGGTTTGAAATGTAATATTGATGATGATCAAACTAGTTGTGATAGAAGTCTGTGAGGTTAGACCGGAAATCTGTATAGGATTTTACTAGAGTCTGATTATTATATAAGTTGAATCAGAAAAGCACCGTAATATAAATCCTATAGGCCTTCACAATGAAATCAAAGAATAAATTTAGAAGATGTGAAGGCTGAGTAACCAGACTCAGTTGTAATGATTGATGATCAGAAGACTGAGGGATCAGACTCAGGTTTGAATAACCAAAAAGTCATGGTACTGAAGATATCTTCAAGTAAGTCTATGATGACTTGAAATAACTTTATGATACTTGTTGTGATGACAAAAGAAATATGGAGTACTCTAATCTCACTATATAAAGATCAGAGAAATGAAAAAAATCAGATTTGATATGGATTGAGATGATAAATTAGAAGCAAATTGATAATCAAAGTTGATTGACAAATAGACACAGAAAAGCAGATTTAATGGATAGATACCGACAGATGTAAAGGACTTTTTAGATTCAAGGAAAAAATAGTGAAGCTTTAAAAAATCATATGAGGACATATAAAAGGATGAACAGAAGTGAAAAGACTAGTAGCTGACAAGAATTTATTGCAGTACATAATGACAAATTTTTTTAGCACTAATAGACAAAGAAGCAACGTTCAAATATTAGAACAACGTCTATATTATGTGATACACCAACGAATACATTTGAGATACACTTGAAGATTACAACGGTCAAATTGCCAACTCATCAAACATGAAGATTCAGATTTGAAGAAGTAGTTTGATCAAAGCTGATTCAGTATACTTCCCACCTATAAAGACAAGACTTAAACAATATGGAAAAGGCGATCTTTTTGGAAAGTGTGATTAATTTTGAAAAGAAATATAGCAACAAAGAAATGAGGAGTATACTAAGATATCATTGAGCTTAAAGGCTATATTCATACAGGTTCTAGAAGTTGCAAACACTGAAGCAGCAACCCTTGAATCAAATTGAGCACACACTAAAGCTACATCGACATATCTAGCAAAGTCTCAACTCTTTGAATCAACCTTGTTGATTCATCATCTACTCCAACTTGATTACTCAACAAGGAGTTAACATGTGAAGTTTTTCATGCAGTTAATGACGACATTTCAGTGAAGTATTTGTGGGGTGTGAAGGATTGAGGTGCTGGATATACAGAAACCCGAATCAGGATCCAAAACGTAGGAAAAACTGAATCTGGAAATTTTCCGGTGCTCTCAATTGCGAGAGAGTGCTCGCAAAAATGAGCAATTTTTCCCTCGCTTTTCAGATCGTCAGATCTAATTCACAGCACCAATCGCGACACTCGATCATGCACATCGGAAGCAATGAATCGAAATTCGTTTATGATTTTACCACGATATGATTCAAATTATTAATTAATCCTATCTACAAGAATGTTGAAGATTAACCCAACCAAAGAGAAGCCGTGATCTTCCGAGTTGTATATCCAAGCGATGACTGGTGGACGTCGATCCCGCATTCAAACCTCCTCGAATATGCTCCAAGAAAAGCATCAATTTTTCTAATTCCAATGTCTAAGGCAAGAAACTAATTTTTCTCCCTTTTCTCCCAAAAGTGGCATTGGGAAATTGTGTGCATTGTGTTGGGAGGAACTCTCTTTACATAGGAAAATAACAAGGCAACAGAGTTTATCCCTTTCACAAGACAATTATCTTTTTTCCAATGAAAAAGATATTTCCCATAAACAAGAGATAATCATCATAAATGAGATAATCATAATTAAACGAGAAAACCAATCTTATTTATCTATTAATTATTATCAACTAAATAATTAATTACACATGATATAATTCTGGAAAATTTCTTTCCCCAATTTTCTACACATGTGGCGCCATTTATAGTGCCATGGAATAATAGAAACTGTCTTTTCTATGTTACATTTTATTTACCGAATAAATAATATATTGCATATTTACTAGATAGACCAACTATTTAATTTGTTCTCGAGGTTACACAATACGAGAATTCACTCGTGTGTTAGGAGCCAACCTGGGGACCATGGACCTATAACCAGTAACCCCAATAAATGGAATAAAATAATCATCAAACATAACATTTCTATTCAACTTATTAATTCCGGAATCACGCCACCACAAATCCGAAACTGAAATCTATCGATTATGGATATAACTTATTCTCAAAATGTCGAGTCAATAAGTGTCCATTGATATAATCATTATACACAGACTAACCCTACACAGACTATCTGTAATGAAGCGGGAATGTTTCCGTAAACCTTCTTCATTACATCTTATCTGTATTTACCATTAACCCACTAGTGATCAATTAGTTCATAACAAATATGAATTCTGTGGTTCGATCAGTTTCTAGGATTAACAAATAAGAGGACTATCTTTGTACTTCCCGCAGGAAGCAATGAATTCCATATCTATGACACACACGCTCGTTGCTCATTCCCAATTAGTATTGACGTGAAAGTGATTCGGAATGTGCCTCTTAGAAATCCTTAACAAACACATCTAACCCTATCTTGAAACAAGAATGAGTCTTTAATCACTTTAGGATTAAGTTTAATCCATATATGATCATCTTGTGATTTAAGATTTCTCAATCATGGAATTATATGAGAAATGAAGATTAAATCGGTCCAGTCCTATGTGACTACATCATATATAAATTCCCCACTTAGATGACCAATATATATGGTCTGGATAAGACGGTCACACCATAATTTGTTTTGGGTGCATTAATGGTGGTTTAAGCAATTGACCCCATACCTTGATTATGTTCACCACAAACTAACAGTTTAAGTGTATCACCATAAACTTAATCATCACGTGTGTCAAACACTAAGTTATATGGCTACAAATGATACAACTTAGGGTTTTCAGTAGTGTATTACTTATGATCATGAAGAAAATAATAAGATGAGAATAAATTTGTCATTTATTAATTGTAAAACAATTACATAAATTCTCTTTCGGGCACAACTTCCAACATGAGGTAGTTGAAGCAGGGGAATCTATCAAAAAACTGTGTTTGTGGTGGAGTTGTTGAAGAAGCAATCATGCCTTCGAAGGAACATCAGAGTTGGATCAGTGAAGCAGCGGAAGAAGTTGTAAAGGACTGATAGCTCAGAAAGTGAAGCATCTGTGGGGTGTAGAGGACTTTCATCACTGTTGTAATCTGAGAACAATAGAAAATTCCTCATACATCACAGGAGAAGCGGTGACTAAGGGATTACGCTACTATGAACATCAATAACAAACTTTATGTCACTTACCTTCAGCACCTTACAATTAGTCTTTACTAACTAAAAGTTTATTTCAGTATTTACTTTGCATCAGATTTGAAAATGGTGCTAAAAAGGCTTCACTTCCGCAATGCTTTGAACTACTAAGTGTTTACGCTTAAAGAAAAAGTTAATAAATACTTACCATGTTCATTCACCCACCTTTGAACTTGTTTAAGAGTTTACCTTAGGACCAACAATTGGTAGCAGAACATGACTTCCGCTCAGAAGAGATCCCTTGCGTATCTTTCAAATATGTTTTCAATATAGTTGCACATTTTACCTGATACCAACAACTGGTATCAGAGAAAGGCTTCTGCTTAGAAGAGATCGTTTGCGTGTCAATCAGATTTGTTTTCAATATAGGTGCACATTTTATCTGATACCAACAATTGGTATCAGAGAAAAATCTCAGAATAGATACATTTTTCAAAAAAAATTCTGAAAATCTGATCTTTTTCAAAGATTTTTCAAAGTTTATAATATCATGGAATCTCAACATGATATTCCACTATATTCTGTTGATAGTACTGAAGAATGGAAAATTCCTAAGCAGATGCATTTATTTTCAATACATGAAAAAATATGATGGATATACTCACTGAAGTCTTACAATCTCCATGGATAAGCAGTGAAGGAGAAATAGATTGGTATGTTGATCTTGACAGCACAACACATACTAAATTAGGAAGACTCCAGATGAGGATATGAACTCAAAAGTTTAAAACGGTAAAATTGCTAAACAGATGTGGGACAAGATTATTTCAAAACTGTTAGGTCTCTTGGAAAGGCTTGAGACAAGTTTATAGGGGGGGAATAAACTTGTCCTCTAAAAACTAAACATAAAACTCTATTTTAAAAACCAAATAGAACTTGGAGTTCATAACTCAGCTTTTTAATCAGTCTGCTGACTAATTAAGTAAGTTGAGTTATATGCAGTGGAATATCTTTTAAAGCCTTTGTTGAGTTGTTAATCTCTTATAAATATGAATACGTGAAAATTCATCAATAACAATGTTTCATCTGATCTTTGTGATAAACTAGATTTGCACATAGATAATGTAGGATACTGAATGTAAAATACTGTAAGGTAAATAAAACAAAGTTTATAGTGGTTCCAGATGGTGTAATCATGTTAGTCCACTATTCTCCTGTGATGTTGGAGGAATTCATTAGTTCTCTTCGAAGCACAGTTACAAAAAGTCCTAGTATGATTGTCCTTGAGTAATCCCTAGCTTCACAATCTAAACACTTGGATAACAGGTAGAATTGCTGCTTCTCCAAATGCTCCACTAGTCATTGAATGGTTGAATTGCCTCTTCACCAGCTCCACCACACATAGTCATCCTGACTGCAACAACTGTCCTTGACACCTTTCACCAGATGCTTCACAATCTTGAACCTTTGATTAAATCAAAGTGGGGTTGAATCAAGTAAGTGATTCGGCTTCAAAATCTTTAAGGCCTCTATTTATAGTGTCAAATACAAAGTTTGAATTTTTGAATTCCCAATGGTCTTCTTGGATTCTTTGGAATATGCCATCATCTTTGCCAGACTGTCAGTGTCTTTCTAACATGTTAGGCTGTCAACCAATCAGAATGTTTGAACGTCAACGTTCAAAATTTCCTTCAGTTATTCTGATTCGCTGACTTTTACTTAGCTGTGCAGATGTTTTAGGTTTCTCAGCAGTCAACTGGTTTTTGCATAAACTCAGCTTTCATCCAGTTTCTCGGCAGTTATGCTTTCCTTCATCTGTTCTTGAGTTTGTGAGATCATTGTACACTATATCTTCAAGATAATAACTAAGATTCTTTCAATACATTACTTTATGGATCTTAGACTTTAAATACAAGATCTATAAAGTCAGTCTAGTTCATCACAGACTCACTTAATTAAATTCTAACTTCATAGTCTCGACTTAAATCATCATTGACTGAGTTTGAAACCTCAGTCCAGTCTTCACAACCGAGTTTGTTTCCTTAGCCTTCAACTTCAGCACTAGAAAAAGTCATCTGAGTTTAAAACCTCAGCAGGCCATCTTGATTAGATTTTAGCGAAAGTCCTAGACTCCACTAAAACCTATAAGATTTATATCACAATTTTTGTCCGATTTAACTTATACAATAATTAGACTCTAAAAAACCTATACATTCAGGTCTAGACATCTTTTAGATTTTCACTATAACAGCTAGTCCCATCACTTCATCAATGGGGTTAAAAACAAAAAATTAAACATCATAAAAAAAAATATTTCTAAAAAAAAATTTGATGAAGAACCCATGTTTTCAAACATCAAGGACAATTCTTGAACACTTTCCACTTCTAATTCAGCTCCCGTTCCTAAATTTATGTATGGGAATAGATTTAAATTTAAATATACACCTAGAAATGAACATGAGGCATATGTCAAGTCCGGACCCACTTTATGTTGATAGGTGTGTGATTGAAGAACATAAAAAATGAAATGCAAAAGTATTATTTCTCATGAATAATCAAAGTGTTAAGTTAGAATGATGTTGATCATGGGTATTTATAGCATCATACACCTCATGATTCAGTTAAGGGAAGTTACAAATTAGTTAAAACAAATTACAACAAAATAACCATTTTAACTACAATCTATACAAGATGCTTCTGCTGAGTCTCTGCAGAACATACTCATCTCCATGCTGAGCTAATATGGAGTTAGCACTCATTTCGACATATATTGTAACACCCCCTCAAGCTGAGAGTGGTACATGATTCATCTCGCACTCAACACTCCTTTATCCAATAGAACTCTATTGAAATATCTTAGTAATCACCAATTTGTCGAGTAGATATGAGAAGATTGGTGCATCCAAAGCTTTGGTATGAATGTCATCAATTTGCTCTTTAGTTTTCATAAGTAGCAACTTGATACGGCTAGACTTGACTTTTCGCTTACAAAATGACAATCAATCTCAATGTGCTTGGTCCTTTCATGGAACACAGGATTATGAGCAATATGCATAGCACTGGCATTGTTCACAAAACAATAGAGCATGAAGCTGAACAAGAATCTTTAAATCTTGTAGGATATAAACTAACCATTGTAGTTCACACACAACATTAGCCATAGCCATGTACTCAACTTCTGATGAGCTACTTGCAATGGTTGTCTACTTTTTTTTTCTTTCCAAGAAATAGGTCTACCAAAAACATCATGTATCCTGAAACAGACTTTCTGGTTTCGGAACAACCAAATCACTGTGAATGAAGCCTTTTAAAACAAGATTGTTCTATGCTGCAAACAATATGCCTTGTCCTGGATTAGCCTTCAAATACCTCAGTAATCTTTGAGAATGCTTCATGTGATTTTCAGTATGAGTGTCTAAAAGATGACTCAACTGCTAAACTGGAAAATCTACGTCTGGTCTGGTAAAAGTAAGGTAGATTATCTTACCAAAAAGTGACCTGTATGTTATAATGTCATCTAAAAAAATTGGATCTCTATGTCGGAGGGTATTCTTTGACTCTAAAGGTGTCTTGGCAGGTTTTGCCCCCTGAAACTCATACTTTTCTTGAAGATTTGGACTATATTTTCTCTAATAAATAGAGATACCCTCAGGGGTTCTTACAGCCTAAATGCCCATAAATACCTTAATTTTCCAAGATCTTAGATGGTAAGCTACTTATGCAAGCTGTCTTTGACTTGCTGAATCAACTGCATGTTAGGACTGGCTGCTATGATGTCATCCACATAGACTAACAAAGCAATAAATGATTGTCCTGAGCCCTTTGTGAATAAACTTTGATCATTATTGTACTGAAAAAAACCTTGCTTCTCTAAACAAACATTTAGCTTACAATTCCATCTTCATCTAGCTTATTTTACCATATAAGGACTTGGTCAATCTGTAGGCTTGATTTGGTTTGTCTGTGTTAAAACCTGGAGGAAGTTTCATGTACACTTCTTCATGAAGATCCCCATGCAAAAAATCTGTATTGACATCCATTTGATGAATATTCCAGTTATTGGCTGCTACTGCTGCCAGAAGATTTCTCACTATGGTAATGTTCACAACTAGTGAAACGGTCTTTTGGTAATCAATGCCACATGTCTGAGTATAGCCTTTTGCAACTAATCTGGCTTTTTATTTTTCTATAAGCCATCATGATTATATTTGATCATATATACCCATTTGCACCCAATTGGCTTCTTGATTGGTGGTAAATCAAAAACCTTCCAAGTGTGAGTAGTCTGTAGAGCATCAACCTCTTTCTGCATAGCCTGTTTCCACTAATAATTCTTTATTGATTGGTTGTAAGTCTTGGGTTCTGTAGCATCATCAATGGCATAGACATATTTGGCATACTCTTTTGGAAGCCTTTCAAGACTCATAACTTCACTCAATAGGTGTGGGGTCTGCCGTACTATATAATCACCTGCTTGATAAAAGTTTGGTGCCTTTCTGGTCTTTGTTGACCCTTGCAATTGGACCGGTGTAGATGCCTTGCTAATTGGGGCATATTCTGTACATGAAGCCTTAGCTGCATCTGTTCATGCGCTGGATTGGTCAACTAACTCACTTAGCTAATCATCAAAGCTCTCCATGACTGGCATAGCACTGGCATGTTAGAAGTATACCTAGCCTTGTGCAATACCTACTGGAACATAGGAAAGTAAGTCTCATGGAATTAAGTGCCTATTTCACTTTGGGTATTAAGGCAATGAACATGCATTGGTGCAGTAGGTGGGGTTGTTGACCTCTTAGCAAAATTTTGTTGTGGCACTCCTCTGAAATTTTGCATGGCTTTGAAAGATCTCTTAACGCCGACTATTGGTGTGGATGACTGTCTTCTTAACATCTCTTACACAACCTACTCATAAATTCATTTTCTCTGTTGAAGTTTGTATAAAACAAATGAAAGAAAGAATGCAAAAGAATTATTATTCAAAGAATAATCAATAATTTAAGTTACAATGCTACTAATCATGGGATATTTATAACCACATACACCTCATGAGTTAGTTATAAGTAAGTTACAAACGGTTATAACGGATTCTATCAACCGTTTTCTATTTACATGTACTCTGCTGTGTCTTTTGATGGTCTGCTGAGTCTATATTGCTCAGCTGACTTGCACTCATCATTTCCTTCAGGTCATATAATGTAACACCCACCTACTCAAGCTGAGAGTGGTATATGATCAGCATGCACTCATGCACTTCCTTCGTGTACTGTGACTGGTTTGAAATATATTTGCATTCCCTAGCTTGTCAAGTAAATATGAAAATATGGGTGCATTTAGAGCTTTGGTAAGAATGTCAGTAACCTGTTATTTGGTATTAACTAGAAGCAACTTGACAAGGCCAGATTTGACTTTGTCTCAAACAACATGACAGTCAGTCTCAATGTCTTTGGTTCTTTCATGAATACTAGATTATGAGCAATGTGCATAGCACTTGCATTATCACAAAAAGGTAGAGTAGGAAATTAAATACGAATCTTTAGATCTTGTATAATATAAACTATCCACTGTAGCTCACAAACTACACTGTCCATAGCCATGTATTCAGACTCTAAGGAACTCCTGGCTATAGTTGTCTATTTCTTAGCTTTCCAAGAAATGTGAGCATCCTCTAAGAACATCTTGTAGCCCGATACAAATTTTCTTATTTCAGGGCAGCCAGCCCAATCACTGTCTGTAAAACCTTTCAAAACAAGGTTTTCTCAGTTGGGAATAATATGCCTTGCCCTAGATTACATTTCAA
Organism: Gentiana straminea; assembly: GCA_036785695.1. NCBI lineage: Eukaryota > Viridiplantae > Streptophyta > Magnoliopsida > Gentianales > Gentianaceae > Gentiana > Gentiana straminea. The sequence goes on along the minus strand of JAVUPR010000224.1, from coordinate 947,336 downwards.
ATGCCTCAGCAATCTATGAGCTGCTTTCATGTGATTTTAAATGGGAGTATCTAAAAATTGACTCAATTGCTGGACTGCAAAGACTATGTCTGGTCTGGTGAAAGTAAGATAAATCAACCTGCCTACCAAAGATTTGTATGTAGTGTTAGGTGAATACCTATGCCGTAAAGTCTGCTTGGACTCCGTAGGTGTCTTGGCAGGTTTAGCTCCCAGAAACTCATATTCATCCAGGAGGTTTAGTGTGTAACTCCTTTGTGAAATGGAAATTCCTGTAGGGGTTCTTGCAGCCTCAATGCCCAAGAAATATCTCAATTTTCCAAGGTCTTTAATGGTGAACTGTTGATGTAAAGTATCTTTCACTTGCTGAATCAAATGAGCATCAGGACTTGCTGCTACTATATCATCTACATAAACTAGCAAAACAATAAAAGACCGTCCAAAAATTAACCCTTCGGTGAACAAGCTGTAATCATTCTTTGATTGAACAAAGCCTTGTGCTTCTAAAGACTCAGTCAACTTACAATTCTACTGTCTGCTAGCTTGTTTCAAACCATATAAGGATTTTGTTAACACGCAAACTTGATTCGGTTTGTCTGTTGCAAAACTTGGGGGCAGTTGCATATACACTTCTTCATGTAAATCACCATGCAATAAGGCCTTATTGACATCCATCTGACGAAGATGCCAATTATTAGCTCCTGCTGCAGCTAGAAAATCCCTAACTGTGGTACTTTTGACACACATGAAAAAGGTCTATTGATTGTCAATTTCATATGTCTAAGTATACCCTTTTGCAACTAATCAGGCTTTGTATATTTATACTAATCCATCAGGGTTATATTTTACTTTAGATACCCATTTGCACCTAATAGGTTTATTTCTTGGTGGTATATCAACTACTGCCCAAGTGTGAGTGGCCTGTAAAGATTCAATCTCCTTTTGCATAGCTTTTTTCCACTCATCATGCTTGATGGCTTGGTTATAAGACTTAGTTTCTTTAAACAACATCAGTTGCATTGACATATCTGGCATACTCTGCACTAGATTAAGCACTTCACTCTACAGATGTGGAGTCTATTGTACTGTATGAGCACCACCTTAATAAAAAGGTTGGTGTTTTTCTTATCCTTGCTGATATCCTCAACTGAACATGTGCATGCTCTTGGCTGTCAGGAGCATGTCCTTCATTTGAAGCCTCAGCTAGAACTTGTCCGGTGCTAGACTGCTCTACTGACTCACTTAGTAGATCATCGAAATTTTCCATGACTAGCAGTGGGACTGGTGTATAAAAAAGATTTTTAGCCCTGCCTAAAACCTACTGAAATAGAGGAAAGTAATTTTCATGAAATTGAGTGTTTGAGCAAACAAATATATCTTTTTTGGTGATGTCCAGGAGTATAGCACCCTTGGAAGTGTTTGAATTTCCAAGATAGACACAAGTCCTACATCTGGAGTCAAACTACATTTTGTACTTCTAAAGTGTGCAAGAAAAAACCAAGCAACCAAAAACTCTGAACACAGAGTAGTTTGGTTTTGTGCCATAAAACACTTCATGAGGAGTGCTTTCTTTCAGCAGTGTTGTGGGTGTAGCATTGATCAATTTTATAGCATCTAAAAGACAAAAACCGTAATATTCAATGGGTAAGTCACTCTAGATGCTGATGTTTTCTTTCTACAATACCATTTTGTTCGGGTGTGCTGACACATGATCTCTGTTGTATAATGCCATGCTGATCATAGAAAGCTTTGAGCTGGAACTCAGCACCATTTTCAATCCTAATCACTTAAATAACTTTATTAAAATTAGTAGATACAAGTTTGACAAAAGATTTAACAAGTTCAGAGGCTTCAAATTTGTGCCTCATGAAAAAAACCCAAGTAAATCTAGAAAAATCATCCATAATAATCAGAAAATATTGTTTTCCATTCACAGTGTGGTGCCTCAAAGGGCCCAAAATATCCATATTAACAAGATCAAAAATAGTATTCACATTAGTAGTACTCAAGGGAAAATGATTTATCTTTGTGAACATAACAAAGATCATGTTCACAATATTTAACATCAGCAGACTGAAAACTGATAACTTGAAGTCTCTTATCTGATAACTTCAGTTAGACAAAGTATTATTTCTACAGCATTAACATCAGAAATCTTGACCGGTTGATATAAAACATAGAGTCCTCTTTGCAACTCAGCTGAACCAATCACTTTCTTGTTTTTGTTCTACAAAACACACTTGTTAGCAGAAAAACTGCTGCACATTTGGAATGGTTAATCAAAGAAGGTAAAGATAAAATTTTATAGTTAAAAACAGGAATACAAAACAGATCATGTAATTGTAGTTGAGAGTTCACCCTCACTTGTCCTATATGTGTGATAGAAACATTATTCCCATTAAGTAATCCTAATTTTATACCAGATGAAGGTTTGGGATTACATAACAGTTCTAAGGAGCCTACAATGTAATCTGTGGAACCAGAGTCCAAGATCCATTTTATAGGTCTTACTAAATTTAAGTCATTGGTCCCTGTAGTGGGTGAAAAATGGTTTGTGACTGCATCCGGTTGCCCAACAACAAACCCTACATGCCTAAAAGGATTAGTTTTAAGCAGAACCATCAACTTCTTAAGTTGTTTTGCTGTAAGATTATGGAACCTTGGTCCAGCAGACCTATTCTGAGGCTGATTTTCTTCTACAGAGAGTTCTTCATCCATCAAGTTGGCTTTCTTTGATTTACAACCAGGTGGATTACATGATTCTTGTAGAAAGTCTCTTCAATATGTCCATTGATACCACACAAACTACCTTCTTATGATTCTTAGACTTGAGCTGACAATAGGAACAAAACTTGGTCTGCTGACTGCCTGATGTTGCTCTTGTCCATTCTTCTGAGAAAGCAGAATCTTAGAATCTTGATTCTTGGACTTTTTTTCCACATACAAATTTTGTCTCTCAAACTTGATGGCCATTGCAAAGGCATCATGGATCTCTGGGAATGGAACCATCAACATTGTCTGGGAAACAATAGGCTCAAATTCATCTCTCAAGCCTTTAAGGAATTTCATGACATGTTCAGTTTCCATATGATCCACCAAAGTGTTGGTTTCATTGTAGTGATATTAAGGATCACAAGAACACACTGGCATGGCCTGATGGTCTTGATTTCATCCCAAAGAACCATCAATTTTGTACAATACTGATTGATAGAATCAATACCCAGTTTCAGTAGATGCATCTCTTCAAGAAGATCTAAAAGCCTTAATGCATCCACATTAGAAAATCTAGCAACATGATTTTCCACACTATATGTGCGCTCTTGGAATACATTAAACTTTGTGAAATGGGGTTCTCAACAGAATTCAAAATCCATGACCTCACTATTGTATCACATTGTCTCCATGCATCACAATCTGCTGAATCTGCTTTTGGCCTCTTGATTGTGCCATCTACGAGGCCAATCTTGTTCCTAGTGATGAGCACCATCTTCATTGACATTTTCAATGGATTATAATTGTTTAATTCATCAATGGATGTACAAGCACAAATGACGGATTCTCGTTAGGATGGACATAAAATGGACTAAAGGACTTACCTCTTGTTTCTTAGATGCCCTGGCTTTAAAGAACTCAAGAAATATACCAATTTACTACTAAATAGGTGAAAAACTATCTGAAAATGATCAAAACACAAAGAATAATTGTGGTTGCTCTCAAGAAATTAACTGTGGGAAAACTTAGAAAATATGAAGAACACTCTCAAATTTCTTCTGAAATCAGAGGAAAATACAGAAAAGCATCAGATACTCTCAAGTTTCAGCTATATACCATGTGGAAGTTTGTAGAAAACAAACAAAACAAAGAATGCAGAAGAATTATTATTCAAAGAATAATCAACAAGTTAAGTCACAATGCTACTTATCATAGGGTATTTATAACCTCATACACCTCATGAGTCAGTTATACGTAAGTTACAAACGGTTGTAATATATTCTTACAATGTAACCATTTCTATTTACATGTACTATGATGTGCCTTCTTATGGTCTGATGAGTCTACACTACTCAGCTGACTTGCACTCAGCACTTCCTTCAGCTCAAATACTGTAACAGCCTCAGTCAAACACTATTGATATAAAAAATCCATGCTACTTCAATATATCATCCAAGTACATAATTAAAAACTTCTCAAAGACATATATTCCTTTATTGGTAAAAAAAGAGCTGACTTGGTTAGTCGATCAAAATTGATTCGTATCTTATCATAGCCTTGCTTGGTATAGGGTAAAACACTTACAAAGTCCATTATGATCTTCTCCACTTCTATTATGTTATGTCTGAGGGTTTAAGCAAACCATCTGGTCTTCTATGCTCGGCTTTCACTCTTTGGCACGTATCACACTTAGCCATGAAATCTGCAATTTCAAGTTTCATTGAAGGCCACCAATAGTACTATTTCGATTCCTTGCACATCTTATTCATCCTTGGGTTGACCGTAAAAGCTATTTTATGAGCTTCATCAATTACCCTTTGTCTTAGATCATCAACATACAGTACGGACAATGGTTAATGTACTAAAGATCACCGTGTCCGTCAAGCTCGTAGCCGTGATCTAGCTTCGCTACTTGCTACTCTTTTTAGATCAACCTAGATTGGGTTTTCATGTTGTTTCTCTCGAATTCAGTCTTGTAAATCCGGTCTTTCTATAAACAGTGTCATATAAAGTATTCTTGCTTGCTTACCAAAATTCGAATGCTTAATCATTTCAATTGTTTCTCAACCTTGAGTAACTTCACAGTAGCATTTAATGTCCTTTTTCTAAGAGCGACTGCTACAATTTTTGCCTTGCCTGGATGATATTGAATATCTAGGTCATAATCCTTAACAATTCAAGCCATTTTTATTGCCTCATGTTCAATTGTTGCTGAATAAAGAAATACTTAAGTCTATGGTGATCTATATAGATACGAGTTTGATCTTCGTAAAATAATGTCCCCAAATTTTCAAGGCAAAAACCAATGCTGCAAGCTCAAGATCATGATTCGGGTAATTCCTTTCATGTGGTATCAACTGTCTTGAAGAATGGGCTATGAATTTTCCATTTTGCACCAAAACAACTCTAAGGCCTTGTCTTGAATCATAGGTGTAAACATCATAGTCATCAAACACTTCTTGTAAGGTCAACACTTGTGCTATGGTCAGCTTTTCCTTCAACGTCTGAACGGCTTCTTCAGATTTTTGAATTCATTCATACCTGAAATTTTTCACTGTAAGTCTAATGAGAGTTGCAGCTGCCATATAAAATCCTGGATGAAACTCCTATAGTAACCTGCTAAACCCAGAAAATTGTGAATGTCTGTCACTTTCGTCGGTCTCAGCCACTTGGTCACGACTTCACATAGCCGGATCAACTCTAACACCTTCGCCTGAAATCACGTGACCTATAAAACCGAATTTACCATAGAGTCTATGCTCTCATAAAGTCTAACAAACAATCCTTAGATGCTCACTGTGTTCTATTTTTGGTTGTCAATATTCCAAATCATTCCCGCATGAGATCCGGACCTATTTTTTCTGATCCTTCGATAAAAGGATTCCTTCTCTTCAAAAAAAAAATCATAGATAGAACCAATAAAGATTTCTTTTTCGATTCATCCATGGAGTTGGATACCTCATTCAAGAATCTTTGTTGATCCAATGCATAGGAATCCTGCTCATCCATTGAATATTCCAAGATATCATCGATGAACACATTCACAAACTTATCCAAAAATGGCATGAATACTCATTGCATTAGATCCATAAATACAGAGGGTTCACTAGTGAGTCCAAAGGGTAAGACTATGGATATCATAATGATGATTTTTCATGCTAAAAGCTATTATCGGAATGTCCTCTTCCTTAATTTTCAGCTGATGGTAACCTGACAGTAGATTAATCTTTGAGAACACATTCTTTCCTTGAAACTGATTTAAAAGTTCATCAATCCCTGATAAATGGCAGTTATTATTATAGTAGGGTTGTTCAACAATCTGTGGTTGATGCACACCCTCATACTACTATCCTTCTTCTTAATGAACAAAATTGGTGCTCTTCATGATGAAGTGCTCAGTTGGATGATTTTCTTATCAAGCATGCCCTTTAATAGTTTCTTCAAATCTTTCAACTTTTTTGGATCCATCATGTAAGGTGCTTTAGTTGCTGGTTCGGCACTATGGACAAGCATGATTTCAAACTTTATTTTCTTGTCATGGGTATCACCGGGCAACTCATCTGGAAACTCATCAGGATACTCACAAACTATGGGCACATACTTCAACTATGAACTCGTCTTCATAGTGTCAAGAGCGAAGTATAAGTGCCCTTCGCATCCTTGCTAGAGTTCCTTAGTGGTTTTGAGCTCTGAAATGATCGAATATCGTCTCTTATCCGTTTTACGGACATTTCCTTGAAAGGTAACTAATGTCTTACATGAGGGCTTAAAGGTCACTCTCTTGGATCGATAGTCTAAGTGAACTTGGTGCCGAGACAACCAGTCATTTTCCAAGATTACATCAAAGTCTGCAAAGGCTAGCACTGTCAAATCAAACTTGAACTTGAACTTCCCTACTCGAATCGGATACTTAAGTATCATCTTATCAACCTCGATTGATTCTCCTAAAGGTGTTGTTGGAAATAAAATTTATGTTTTGATGATAATTCATCTTATTTGTTAAAATATTATCTTAACCCCATTGATGAAGTGCTGAAGCCAGCTGTTATAGTGGAAAGCTAAAAGATGTCTAGAACTGAATGTATAAGTTTTACCAGAGTCTGATATTTGTATGGGTTACATCAGACAAGCACTGTAATTATTAGTGTGTCATAAAACTGAAAACTGGAAATCATCGAGACAAGCAAACTGACTCAGAATACACCTACATGAAACTGAAGAAGGTAAGTTCGCTGAGAGTTACAGACTCAGTTGACTTATCTAAAAGATCGAAGAACTGAGGGTTCAAACTCGGTATTGAAGATCGAAGAACTGAGGGTTCAAACTCAGTTATTGAAGAATGAAGAACTGAGGGTTTAAACTCAGTTATGAAGATTACAAGTCGAGACTGTAAAGTTGGACTTCAGGCAAGATTGTGGTGACCTGAACTGACTTTATGGATCTTGTATGAAGACCTAAGAATCATAAGGACAATGAATTCTTAGATGATAATGAATCATGGTGTACTCTGATTAAAACAATTATAATCAGATGAAAACAGGAGTACTGATATTTGAAGAAGAGTATAATCTCAGTTAATGCTTCAAGTCGGTTAGGAAACTGACAAAAGAAAAACTCGGTACAAAACCGATAAGGAAACTCGCTTTATAAGTCGGCCATCCAACAAACCGAAAGTACGGTCGAACGTTGTAAAGAAAACAATTTCATTGGATGAGTTACCGACACGACGAACGGTCGAAAAATATAGGCATTTGCAAGATAGACGTTGATACAATTCAAATTGAAGCCAGATAAATGTTGGACTTCACAGTATAAATAGAAGACTTAGCACCAACAACAAAATATATAGAACAGAGCATATACAAGAATCAACAAGCAATTTTGTGCATCACCCTATTCTATTCGAATTGCTATCATCTCTGAACTATAACAAGATCATATCTAGTATTTCTTCAAGTGTTCAAGATACAAAGAATTTATCAAGAATTCAACACTTTGAAGAACCACAAACAAGAATCAACTTATTGATTCTCAAATTTCAACCTTGATTCTACATCAAAGGTTTTAGATCGTGAAGCAAACCGGGAAGGTTTCGCCAAGGACAAGATTGTGACAAGCGATCGGGTAGACTTGTGTTTGTGGTGGTAGGCGGTGAAGAGGCAATCCTACCCTCTAAGGACCGGTGGTTCAAGCATTTGAAGAGCGACAATTCTACCGTTCTACAACCGTTGTTTAGATAGTGAAGCTAGGGATTAGCCAAGGACTATTGTTTAGGACTTTTTGTAACAGTTTCACCTCAAGAAGTTCTAGTGGAATTTTCCTCCGCACCACAGGGGAAGAGAGGACGTACAAGATTACACCACCTAGAACCTCTATAATATCCGCCTTATTTACTTTACACATTTATTTATTTATTCAGCATTTACTTACAGCATTGTGATACTTGATTGTTATACTCCTCACAGTCACAACTGACATTCACCAGAATTCAGTTCACAACACTCAGTTTTCATAATAGAATAACAAGATCAAGAAAAAGGCTAAAATCATATCCGCTGCCGGTTGACTCAGTTTCAGCTTAAGTCAGTTTGACTTAATCTCAGCTTTGTCAGCTTAACTCCACACAAGTTTTTAACTGAACCTTAATTTGCTTTAAATCCAGTTTTAGGGACAAGTTTATTCACCCCCTCTAAACTTGTGTTAGCCTTTCCAAAGGACCAACAATTGGTATCGGAGCAGTGTTTCTTTAACAAGATATCATTTGCTCTTTATCTCCTCTAGTTGTTCTTATTTGAAAGCTCAATTTTCCAGTTAATCTACTGTCAGTCTTCACTCACTCACAATGGATAACAATCAATATGCAAGACAAATGCTTATGTGCAACAAGGACAGATTTGACGAATATAAACGTCGTATGCAGGCATTTCTAGCAGCTACTCATGATGAAATGATGGATGTACTCACTGATGGACCAATTCAAATCACTCATATGCAAACTGTTGGTGGAGAGCAAGTTCGAGTTGCAAAACCCAAATCCGAATGGACTAGTGATGATCGCAAGCGAAACAATCTCAACAATGTTGCCATGGACTTTATCCTCAGAACTCATGACAGCAACATGTACTTGAAGGTGAAAGAATGTACAACTGCCAAAGAAATATGGGACAAACTTCAGTTAGTTTGTGAAGGAACAGATTCAATCAAGGAAAAAAAATTTCCGTTGTAAAACAAAAGTTTGAGAATTTCAAGATGAAATCTGGAGAAACCATTGACCAAATGGAGACAAGATTCAGTGCTATCATGGATGAACTAGATATACTCAAGATTGAATACTCAAAGAAAGTCATCAACACAAGAATCTTGAAGGCATTACCAATGTGCTGGAAGATGAAGGTCACTGCTATGGAAGAATCCAAGAGACTTGATGTTGAAGATTCATTCAAGATCTTTTCAGATCTGAAAGCTTATGAATTCAGTGAAGATTTCACAACCACAGCCTGCAATAATCAAAGCTCGGAAGAACCAAAGACCACAACACTTGCAGCAGCATCAAATGAGATTCAAGAAAACTCATCTAACAATCTTCATGAATTGGATGAAATGGAAGAACAAATGGCTCTAATGATGAACGGAATTCGAAGAATGAAAAGTGGACACCCAGTCACTCAAAAGTTCATCAAAAGGACTCTTGAGAAAAGAAAAGACGATGAATACCTCTGTTTCAACTGCAAGAAACCAGGACATTATAAAGCTGAATGTCCAGAACTGATCAAGAAAACTTCACCAAGAAGAGTTGGTAGAAGAGCACTCCTTGCTGGAGATGAATCAGATTATGAAGCTGGTACTGAAAGATTATCAGATGACACGGCTTTAATGGCACACATGGAAGATCCAAATGAGGTATGTGAATCAAACTCTAAATACTCTTCACTCGATTTCCATGATAAATGCCTTTCTTCGACTAGCGACTCCAATCCAAAAAATCTAGAATTAGAAGAAACTCTTGACGAGTTGATGAATCGGCTAGTAACCATACAAGTCAAGTTATGAATCAATCAAAGCTAAGAAAGAAAGTCTAATTCTTGAAGTTGAAAAATTGAAGTCTGAACTAAAAATGTTGAAACTGACTAAAACTGATAAAGAAAAGATTCGAATCGACGCCTATCGCATCGGCGAAGAAAGAATCGAATCATTTACTCAATCAAGTTCAATTTCTGGATTCAAATCAGGAAAACCATATGGAGACAAAACTGGTTTAGGATTTGATACACAGCAATCTTCAAAGAATGGAACTAGCAAAGCTGCTGGGCCTAGTACCAAAAATGGTATTAAGTTTGTAGCTGAGCAACTTCCACAAACTGAGAAAATTGCTGAACCGGTAAAGCCAGTATCACACAGGATAGAGCAGTTTTCTAAGAAGACAACTGCATCTACCAACAAAGGTAAATCAAATGGTAGATCGAAATTTGTATCCAATGGAAACCGAAACGGCAAATCAACTGCCAGATCCACAAAAACCAATGAAGTCAGGAACCATAAAAATTACAATCAAAATAAATCCAAGAATGTCAATCATTCAAAGATTCACACATTTAGGGGGAAAGGAAGACTATATCCCACTGATGATGATTGGAATTTTACGAATTTGTTAATAAAGCGATAATGACAATCATTCCGGACCGAAAACTTATCACAAGTTTCGGTCCAAAACTCACGAGAGGACTAATCTCGGTTCTCGAAGATAAGTCACGGTACAAAGGTCAATCCGGACCTCGGTACGAAGGAATGATGGTTATCACTCTAGCTTTAATAACAGAAATCAACATGGAAACAAATTTCAGTCAGAAGATCTGAGAAATCATATAAATAAGACACAGTCCGAACATAGATACTATGGGAGTGTGGCTTACATATATGAAAACAAGTGCAACAATATCCGAAGAATCTCAAAAGGATATATTCCCAGAGTTGTACTGACAACTGACCCCCATGGACCCAAACTGAGTTGGGTACCTAAAAACTTCTAATTTTCATTGCAGGATATATGGTACTTTGACAGTGGTTGCTCTAGACACATGACAAAGAGCAAAGACTGTCTCAGTAATTTTATTGCAAAGGATGGACCAAAAGTCAATTTTGGAAGTAAAGATAAACCTGGTTACACCAGAGGTTTTGGCACCTTAATCAGAAATGGACTTACAATCAAGAATGTATCTTATGTAGAAGGACTACACTACAATCTACTCAGCACAAGTCAATTTTGTGATATGGGATACAAAGTTACTTTTGATAAAGAATTCTGCGTTGTCATCAGCGAATCAGCTTATCAAGTTGTCCTAGCCGGAAGAAGAAAGGAAAACATGTATGTGGTAGATTGGACAACCGCCGTTCTTTGAAACTTGTTTGCTCGTGCATACCAAATCGAAATCTGTTGGCTATGGCACAAGAAACCGAGTCATCTCAATTTTGATGACATCAACACACTTGTTAAGTAGCGGCTAGTCATTGGACTACCGGAGATATCATATAAGAAGGACGAAATTATGTGATGCATGTCAACAAGGAAAACAAACAAAAGCAAGTTTCAAGACCAAGTCTCGGCATTCAACAACCGGACATCTAGAATTGCTACACATGGATTTATTTGGACCTATTACACCAATTAGTATCGGTGGAAAGAAATATACACTTGGTGGTAGTAGATGATTTTTCAAGATATACTTGGGTAATCTTTCTAACCAAGAAAAGTGAAACCAAGCAAAAGCTCACGAACTTCTCAAGAGACTTCGAATCGAAAGGAGTTTCAGTTGTGAAGATAAGATCTGATAAAGGAACTGAATTCCTCAACAGTGTGATTATTGAATATTGTGAAGAAAATGGTGTTTTACACCAACTTGCTACCACAGGAACACCACAACAAAATGGTGTAGCTGAAAGAAGAAACAGAACACTCAAAGAAGCTGGGAGGACTATGATCTGTGAAGCTAAACTACCTGAAAGATATTGGGCAGAAGCAGTTAACACAGCTTGTTACACTCAGAACAGAGCTCTCATGAACAAGAGACATGAGAAGACTCCTTATGAAATTTGGAATGGAAGAAAACCAAATGTTTCATACTTTCATGCTTTTGGAAGCAAATGTTTCATACACAATAATGGAAAAGATCAACTTCACATTTTTCAACCCAAAGCGGATGAAGGAATTTTCCTAGGATATTCAAGTGTCAGCCTGATGAACCAAACTTCCCTGGTGAAACAACTGAAGACCGACCAGAACCAGTTTCTCAGTCTCAGTTACCAGTCACGCCAGAACCAGTTTCAGTTGACGTTGGAAGACTACAAATTTCAGAATGTTCAGATCAAGATCAGCCTCAGTTTCCAATTGCTCAACAACTTGAACAACTTCATTCAGATTCAATTGAACAAGTTCAAGAACCAGTTTTGAAGAATCAGTTGAACAAAATGCAAATCAGTTGATACAAACTCACACACATCAATGGATGAGAGATCACCCTGAAGAACAAGTTATTGGTGATACTCAAGCTGGAGTTCGAACAAGACATCAACTAGATGCAATGATTGCATGCTTTCTATCTCAATCAGAACCTAAAGAAATTGAAGAAGCCTTGAAAGATCCAGATTGGATATTAGCTATGCAAGAAGAACTCAATGAATTCGAGAGAAATCAAGTATGGGAATTGGTAGATAAACCAGTTCATGTCAATATCATTGGAACCAAATGGGTTCAGAAATAAACTTGATGAAGATGGGAACATCATCAGAAACAAAGCCAGACTTGTAGCCAAAGGATACTCTCAAGCAGAAGGCATAGACTTTGATGAAACTTATGCACCAGTTGCAAGACTAGAAGCAATCAGACTATTTCTTGCTTATGCAGCTCACAAGAAATTCAAAGTTTATCAGATGGATGTTAAAAGTGCGTTTCTAAATGGAATTCATGAAGAAGAAGTATATGTTCAACAACCACTCGGATTTGAAATCAAAGATCAAGCAGATAAAGTTTTCAGACTAAGGAAAGCTCTTTATGGACTGAAACAAGCACCAAGAGCTTGGTACGAAACTCTATCTCAGTTTCTAGTGGATAATGGATTTATCAAAGGAACAATCGACAAAACCTTATTCAGGATGAAGAATGGAGAAGATACTCTACTTGTTCAAATTTATGTTGATGATATCATTTTTGGATCAGAAAATGAACAGTTTTGTGAGAAATTTGCAAGCTTGATGAAAAGCAAATTTCAGATGAGTATGATGGGAGAATTAACTTATTTCCTAGGATTTCAAGTTAAACAATTAGCTGATGGAATTTTCATTCACCAAACCAAATATACAAGAGAACTTATCAAAAAGTTTGGTATGGAGAAATCTACTGGAATTTTTACACCAATGGGGACCAACATCAGATTAGATGAAGACAAAGAAGGTAAAGATGTTGATCAAACACTCTACAGAAGGAAGATTGGAAGCTTACTCTATCTTACAGCAAGTAGGCCAGACATATCTTTTACTGTCGGTGTATGTGCAAGATTTCAGTCAAGACCAAAGGAAAGTCATCTCACAGTTGTGAAAAGAACTTTGAAATATCTGAAAGACACGGACGGAGTTGGAATTTGGTATTCAAAAGAAGGAGAATTCAAGCTGATTTCTTATTCAGATTCAGACTATGCTGGATGCAAAGTGGACAGAAAAAGCACATCAGGCACATGTCAGTTATTGGGAAATAGAATTGTGTCATGGTTTAGCAAGAAGCAAAACTCAATCTCAACTTCAACAGCTAAAGCTGAATATTTAGCAGCTGGAAGTTGTTATGCTCAAGTTTTATGGATCAGACAACAATTAAGAGACTATGGGATAGAAGAAGGAACAATTCCCATAATGTGTGATAACACAAGTGCAATTGCAATTACTGATAATCCAGTTTTACACTCAAGGACAAAGCACATTGATGTCCGTCACCACTTCATAAGAGATCATGCAGAGAAGAAGGATATAACAGTTCTTTATGTACCTACTGAAGATCAGTTGGCAGATATCTTTACAAAGCCATTGGACAAAGAAAGATTTGCCAAATTAAGAACCGAGTTGGGAATAATTAAAGTCAGTTAAGTCAGTTAAGCCAGAGATTCGTCAAGGGGATTAATCTTTGTTATGTTGGGTGCGCTCACTTAACATATTAGTCATTGACATCAACAATCTCAAACTGACAAACTGAAGAATTTGACAAAACTGAATAATTTGTTGGAACTGAATTATCTCTAGAACTGACCTCAGCATCAGTTTTCATTCTAGTCAAATTTAGTCAAAGGTTGATAAGATAGAATCAATAGCGGTTATATCGCATTAAATTACCACAGTTCTTTTTGCCAGAATTTCGTGTGTACACCCCACGATTGTCAGAACAGTACACGTATCGGTTATCAAAACCATCATGGAATTTGAAAATTTGTACCACTCAACCGCCAGAATATCCTACCTATTTATTCAACCTCCGTTCACACTATTCTCTATCAAAATTCAAATTATTTTCAGAAAGCAAAATAGACTCTTTGCAACCCTCTCTTTCAAAAATCAAATTTTTATGTTCACACTCAAATATGGCCACTTTAGATGATTCGAAAGACAAACGATTGATCAGAGAGCTGGATGAACTAACACTTGAAATGTATGAAGGTATGTGTCAAAACACCTTGTTAGCCAGCTGTGTACGAGATAAAATCGAAAAACAACCGGGATTGAACAACATCCTCGAAGTTAGTTTCAAAGAAAAACGAGATGTGGAAGGCATTTTGCAATTTTGGCAAAATATGCGATTAGTCAGAGACTCCTTGATAACTACAGTTCGTGGAGATCGCATTGTTCTCAATGAAAGAGTCATGAGGTCACTCTTTGGCTTCGCAAATACAACAGCAACTTCAACAGAGTTAGCCACTCTACCATTGAAGAAAGAAGCTTTTCTCGCATTGATTACTTCGTCTATAGAACAAATCGAACCTGGTATTCATGTCGACAAAATCAAGCCGGAATTTGGAAATCTCAGCAGATGGCTCAGCAAACACGTCATTGGAAAATCCAAAGGAATTAATATACTTTCGGAAGAAAATATTTTGCTGATGAACATAATCTGGGATAATATAGAATTTAATTGGGCAGGTTATATAGTCAATCAGTTCAAGAAGCAACACTTAGCTGAATTAGAAAGTGTGAAAAGCGCTCAAGCTGAAGGACAAGTAACTGATGGCAGATTCCGACTGAAGAAGACTCTTAGTGGAATCATTCAGTTTTATTTAGAAAGAATTAAGGAAGGGAAGCAAGCAAGGCAAACTGCAACATCGAAGGATATCGCAGAAACAACTTCCCAACCTGAAGCAAGTTAGACAACTGTGTCTCAGTAGGAAGCTGAACACAAAGAGACTAAGCGAAAAGCTGAATCCACAGAAGGAAGATCAGTTGTAAGATGTTTGTACCCTGAAATCTCAAGTGAGAAAGCACCAACTGAGGGGGAACAACAACATCAATTGACAACTGAAGTTACTCAAGAGAATGTCACTGCTGACCATACTTCTGAGATACAACAGCAATCGGTTCAGCAATCAGCACCAGTCTTCAAAGCTGACAAAATCATTAAGCTGATGAAAATGAAACTTCAACCAGAAGATTCTCGAGATGTCAGTTTACAGACTGAAGAAAACTTACTCTTAGAGAAATTGGAAGTTAGAGATCTTTACTCTCTGTTTCCTATTTCAAAAATTTCTTGACAACTGTTTCAATAGATTTACCGAACTAGCAAAAAGAAGAGAATCAGGAACATCATCTAAAGATAGTTCAAAGAAAAAGGATGATGATGACCATGATAAGTCAAGAAAAGAAGCTGATGATACTACAGATTTGCAAACAGTCACTCAATCTCAACCTCTAGCAACGCAAACTGTACCACAGCAAGAAGGATTGCCAGTTGGAAATCAGACAACTGACAATCAGCAAGCAGCTGATGAAATCAGACAACTGATGGTTATTGCTTATAATACTCAGGATAAGGATCAAATAGAAGCTACATATGATCCCTCTGATTTTCTATCTAAGGATGAATTGGCCAAAGTTCATGAAAACTTGAAAATTGTACTCAGTCAGAGAGATACACAGAATGGCCTTTTATCAAACATCTCTGGATATCTTGATTATAGAACTAGAACTGATGTTTCAGTTCATGCAAGACTAGAGATGATTCACAAATCAAGTTCAAGTTCCGCTTCCAGAGATTGTGTTACTCAAACAACAACTCGAAGATTCAACCGCAGTAGATAGAGAAACTCATGCTCAGGCTCATTGGCATATAAATCAGCATATCTACGGGTTAGAAACTCAGCTTAAGGAAGTACTTGCTTCTCAGCGACAGATTTCAGAAGATCAAAAAGCAAACCATGCCCTGGTAGATCAATTATATGATGCCAAAAAGGGGGAAGCTGAAGAAGAAAAGCTGAAATTACTTGGAGAAATGAAGCGACTTGAAGAAGAATTGCAAAGATACAGATCAGATCCTAAATTTTTGAAGAAAGAGTTAACTGATGATCAACTTATTGAAAAATACAATCAACTCGGAGACGAAAGAGTTACTCTTACAAAGGATCTGTGGACACAGTTTAACAAATATTACAATCCTATTAAAGCCAAGTACAAGGACAGAACATTTGAGGAATCCTTGAACTACTTTCTGTCTGATATTTACTCAAAGCAAAAAATTGCACAACATAAGAAGAATCACAGGATGGATGATAAACTGAAGATTAAAGACAAAAATGAACAAAAGAAAGCCGATCTAGTAGAATTTGAAAATTACTACTTGAAAGACTCAAGCTTACCCAAGCTAATTCAATGGAGAAGATGGAAAGAAAGTAGTCAAGTTGACTACAACAAGACCTTTTCAAAGGAAGACTCCAAGCTTGTATGACAAAGCAAAAAGATATGACTCAGTCATGCAAAAAGCTAAGAAGAAACTTAGTCTTTAATCACAATTATTTGAACAAAATGTACTTATCCAGTTTTTGCTCATTCTAATGAAAACCAGTTTTCTAGTTTTACATTGTTTTGATCTTTAAGCTTTTCTTTTAGGGAGAGTTTTGGCATCATCAAAAAGGGGGAAATTGTTGGAAATAAAATTTATGTTTTGATGATAATTCATCTTATTTGTTAAAATATTATCTTAACCCCATTGATGAAGTGCTGAAGCCAGCTGTTATAGTGGAAAGCTAAAAGATGTCTAGAACTGAATGTATAAGTTTTACTAGAGTCTGATATTTGTATAGGTTACATCAGACAAGCACTGTAATTATTAGTGTGTCGTAAAACTGAAAACTGGAAATCAATTAGAAAACTGGAAATCATCGAGACAAGCAAACTGACTCAAAATACACCTACATGAAACTGAAGAAGGTAAGTTCGCTGAGAGTTACAGACTCAGTTGACTTATCTAAAAGATCGAAGAACTGAGTGTTCAAACTCAGTTATTGAAGAATGAAGAACTGAGGGTTCAAACTCAGTTATGAAGATTACAAGTCGAGACTGTAAAGTTGGACTTCAAGCAAGATTGTGGTGACCTGAACTGACTTTATGGATCTTGTATGAAGACCTAAGAATCATAAGGACAATGAATTCTTAGATGATAATGAATCATGGTGTACTCTGATTAAGTCAATTATAATCAGATAAAAACAGAGTACTGATATTTGAAGAAGAGTAAAATCTCAGTTAATGCTTCAAGTCAGTTAGGAAACTGACAAAAGAAAAACTCAGTACAAAACTGATAAGGAAACTCAGTTTTATAAGTCAGCCATCCAACAAACTGAAAGTACAGTTGAACGTTGTAAAGAAAACAATTTCATTGGATGAGTTACTGACACAGCAGAACGGTCAGAAAATATAGCTGTTGCAAGATAGACGTTGATACAATTAAAATTGAAGCCAGATGAACGTTGGACTTCACAATATAAATAGAAGACTTTGCACCAACAACAAAATATATAGAACAGAGCATATACAAGAATCAACAAGCAATTTTGTGCATCAGTCTATTCTATTCGAATTGCTATCATCTATGAACTATAACAAGATCATATCTAGTATTTCTTCAAGTGTTCAAGCTACAAAGAATTTATCAAGAATTCAACACTTTGAAGAACCACAAACAAGAATCAACTTATTGATTCTCAGCCCAACCTTGATTCTACATCAAAGGTTTTAGACTGTGAAGCAAACCGGGAAGGTTTCGCCAAGGACAGTTGTGACAAGCAGTCGGGTAGACTGTGTTTGTGGTGGTAGCTGGTGAAGAGGCAATCCTACCCTCTAAGGACCAGTGGTTCAAGCATTTGAAGAGCAGCAATTCTACATGTTCTACAACTGTTTTGATAGTGAAGCTAGGGATTAGCCAAGGACTATTGTTTAGGACTTTTTGTAATAGTTCACCTCAAGAAGTTCTAGTTCAATTTTCCTCCGCACCACAGGGGAAGAGAGGACGTACAGGATTACACCACCTGGACCTCTATAATATCCGCCTTATTTACTTTACGCGTTTATTTATTTATTCAGCATTTACTTACAGCATTGTGATACTTGATTGTTATACTCCTCACAGTCACAACTGACATTCACCAAAATTCAGTTCACAACACTCAGGTTTCATAACAGAATAACAAGATCAAGAAAAAGGCTAAAATCATATGCGCTGCCGGTTGACTCAGTTTCAGCTTAAGTCAGTTTGACTTAATCTCAGCTTTGTCAGCTTAACTCCACACAAGTTTTTAACTGAACCTTAATTTGCTTTAAATCCAGTTTTAGGGACAAGTTTATTCACCCCCTCCCTCCCCCCTCCCTCCCCCCTCTAAACTTGTGTTAGCCTTTCCAAGGGACCAACAATTGTGGTGATCATTAACGCCTTATTTAGCTTCCCAAAAGGTAACTTCAACTGACTTGGTTCTTTAGACACAAAGGTGTTAGAAGCACCCGTATAGAACAAGGCAGACACGGATAAGCTCATACTCGAATAGTACCTAGCTCACTAGAAACAATGCACAAAGATAATTACTAGTATCCTCAGACTTCAAGAAACTAACAACGTTTCGGAAATCATAAACTCAATCAAAGAATACCTAAGATTACTGCCTCTTCTATCTCATAAGCATCGGCCTCTTATGCAAACACCTTAGCGGGGCCACTCTGTTTTGCCTTTCTTGTTGGGGGTCTAACTATAGACGGTTGTGCACCAATGTTTCTTTTTTGTGGATTGTCCTTAACAAAGTGGGAAGTAATTCCACACTGAAAGCATCAAATTGCTCCACATCTACACTCACATGTATTGTGCCTGTTTCAATTTATGCATTGAGGCACTGAAGATGTCATTGTTGCAGTAGGTGGGGTTGTTGCCTTCTAAGCAAAAATGTTGTTATGGTGATCCTCTGAAATTTTGCATGGCTTTGAAAGCTCTCTTAACGCCGACTGCTGGTGTGGATGACTGTCTTCTCAACATCTCAAATCCTAAAAGATGATCCATATCGAATCGTAAAAGACGATCCATATTAGAACATTTGCCACTTCCCTTCTTTCATTAATCAAAAACTACGGCATGTAGCGTCCTAACTCACAGAAATGTTGCTGATACTTCATGATTGACATGGTCCCTTACTGAAACTTCAAAAACTGGCTCCCCTTTTCTGACTATTTGGATGAAAGATATTACTCATATAGAAAGAGCTCTTGAAATTGGTCCCAATATTTAACATCGCCTTTGCTCTTTTCCTAATCATCTCGAGTCATTCTTGGCCCGCCCCCATCAAGAGAGATTATTCCAACATTAACCATTTATCTTAGAAAATTCTATGTTCTTTAAGATCCTTATCAATCTCTCGGATTCTGTCGGATCTTTGTGTTGGATGTAATATCACCGGATGGATCAAGATTCACCCGATTACGCAGCGGAATAAATATCAGATCTAGATCTAAACAAACAAAATACATGAATAATAAATCTAACCTACGAGGGGGTTAGATTACTAACCTTTTTATGGTGAAAAACGCCAAGAACAAGGTCAATCCAAACCGAGCTAGTTGAGAGCCTAGTTGAGAAGCCAAAGTCTTCCAACGTGTGTCTCCAAGCACCACCAGGTGGATGGTGTTTCAAGCCGCCGGACCTCCTCGATTTACTACCTTAGAAAACCCGAAGTTTTCTAAAACTCGAACCCTTAGTAAAATAGCCGAAATATCAAAGCTATCTTACTACCCAAAGGTCGTGTAATGTGTTTTTCAATTGGCTTGGGAGAACTCTCTTTATATAGGAGAGAAATCCTAGCCTCCAAGGCATTATTTAATTAATACAAATCAATCAAAATAATCATTCTCCTTAAAAAGATAAATCTAGAATATTCCTAAATTAATTAGGATAAATAAAAGATTTTCTTTTCCTTAAATTATTTAACAAATAAATAATTTAATCACATGTCTTATTATTTATCAAGAAAACTAATTTCCCAACAAATAATAATATATTCTTCTCCGTGTAGTTCCAATTACTTCCATTGGGCCGGAGATACTCAGGTGGTTCTACAAGAGTTTCAACAGAACTGGAGTATCAAACTCTATTCACAGGGTTATGGCTTTTAAACCAACCTTTATGATCAGGATCCTATACAGCCCACGAAAGACTATAGGTCATCAAGCTACCCTATAGACCGAAGGTCCCGTAATGGGTAATGGACAAACCATACTCCCACTGCGTTCGGGGTGGATTGATATACTGATCTAGTTTGGTAGTTTTTATTAGTGTTATCACCAACTGCTGGTGTTGGATGTGGACTGAACAAATCAGTTAGTAACATCTTGAGTACAAATACTTCAAGATCCAAAGCTGTGATTTATAGACTCTATCGGACCGAGTTTGACAGTATAACCGTCATTCTCTGATTTTACGAGTTTTATAATCAACCTTTAATCAATGTATTAAGATATTTCACGCTCTGAACGTGTACGCAAAATTTTCAGTCCTACCTTCAAGCACTAAGTGCTAAATGTCTATATTTGCGGAAGTGAGGTGAACCGAATTCACTCCGTCCACAAATGTGTAGGCATCTTCTAGGTAGACTTCTCGGTTCCACATGATAATGTAAGCCATTATTATTGCAACTAATATCTTAAATGAGTTAAGCAGTGTATCGTAGCACATCAATAACTATATAAGGCAAATTTGTGGTGTATTAGTGAAAACATTCCACTGGGAGGTAGGCCGAGCATCAGTCCCGAAGACTAGGCGAAAGCCTATATTTGAGTATGGAATACCCTATCTCTGGTGAAATCAGAGATTCCTCCTAATATTTTGGATAAACTTATTGGAGTTTCGAGTAGTTGTCAGACTAGATGTCACTACTTGAAAAAGCTCCTACTAGCTTGTATCTTTCATATGACCCCGAAGGTCGATATGAACAAGCTATGTAACTTCTTTAAATATATTACCATTTCCCGATTGAAAGGAAACTTAGGCATTGTTCCTTTGAGACAAGGTTCCTTTGACTGGGAGATAGGAATCACCCTAAGCTAGTCTGCAGATCTTGTCGTTAAGGAATATGCACTAATTAATAGTATATAAAGAAGTGTTTATCTAAATACGGAAACCATTTGCGTTTATATTATTTAAGATGTGTTACATATACATATTCAGCATTTCTTAGTGGTTCTGACTTTATCAAACAAAAGTCCGAGTCTTGGGTTCGTGCTACGAATGTTATATTCATCGTCAATAAGACAAACAATTATCCTATTGAAAATGGATACGTTCGTTCCAAAGAATCTGAAAACAGAAAATGAATTTTTTGTGATATTCAAGAAATGAATCCGAGATTCATTTCCTTATATCACTCACACTAGTCTATCTGAAATAACTGCTCGTTGTCTATTTTATTTATCGTTTAATGCAAAGCTACCTAGTTCTTCCAAAGAACTTAGCTTTTGAGAAAATTGCTAAGGATGCATTGGTCAGTGATCCGAAATCACTTTCCTTATCCTTTAATTTTTCGATTTAGCCTTAAAACTCCTTAGTTTAGATGACTAACATGTATAAACATTCTTTCCCATACTCTACTTTCCTTAAATTGAAACAGTCTTGAACTAGCAGTTCGTTTGAGTAGACACTACTCTTGAACTGTGTGATGTCTAATGATAGTGTTACTAGCTTGGACTATTTGATTTTTCTAATCGACAAATCATAAGAGCAAAGCTCCCACTAGTTTATCGGTTCCAAATACCGTCTAACTAGCGACACTTTATGATTTTTCAAAGATTAGAACATCACCTAGAACTAAGCTCCCACTAGTTTATCAGTTCCAGATATTGTCTAACTAGTAACGCTTTATTCTGGTTTTTCCAATGAATGGAAAAAACTTTTGTGAAGTCTATTACACATTTCTAATGATTCAGAAAAAAACAATCATGAGACTAAGGCTCCCACTAGTTCGGTTCCAAATACCGTCTAACCAGCAAACGCCTTATGTATGATTTTCCAATTTTCAATTAGAAATTTTTTCCGTGTAAATACACCTTTTAAAAATCACTAAGTGAATTTATCTGATAGTCCTATATCATCTTTTGTAAACTAAGTATGGCCGTCTCTCGTTCAACACGAGTGACATCCGTGACATACCTATACTATGTCACTTAAGTTTTTAAAGGCTCAAGGGAAAAATCTCTTCTGAAAAATTAACTGCATTCTTTTGATAATTACAACGTACTTGTTACTTCCACATTTTTAATGACGTCCTATTACTAATAGTTTAGTAGCCTAGAGATTAAAGTTGTAAAATAAACATGACAGAAAGTTAAATTCAAAAAATAAATTTTCACTACTAGATTTTTATTTTAGGAATAATAAACTTGTTAAAAGTCTATCCTACCATTCCAAGGATTTAATCTCACACCTCAGTGCCGTCGCATGGTCAGTCAAAGAGGAGACGATCAAACTGAGACAATCTCTCTTAATGATTAAACCTTGAGAATCAAACATCCTACGGGAATCAGACATCCCGGTCTTTAATCATTGATTACCTTCCTTTTTCTAGCCTAGATATTTCGAAAATATCCATAAAGAGTGTGACCTACTATATCAGATCTCAAAGTACGCCCTGAGTGTACCGCCGCAGGGTCGGTACGTGACTCAACGAGTACCCGAAATCCTATCCTTCACGAAACTAAGCTTTGATTTTTTATAGGGGTGAACACCACCCGCAGGGGGCCGGAATCAAAGCGGCTCGAGGTGTTACCCTTCTCTCACGTGCTTTCATTTATAGTAGAGGCCGTGGGGTTGGCTGTCGCCTTCCCCGCTCCCACTCAATAATTTGGAAAAAAAAGTGATGGGTTTACTAATTACGGTTTCGGTCTTGACAATAAGAAACAATGAATCAAAGTACTCCGAACAGGGTCGGTTAAGTAGGCAAGCCTACGCCGTCTTGTTCGTTGGAACATATGTGACAGTTCAGGCTAATCCGGCAAGAGAAGCCCCGTTTAGCCCGAAGGCATATCGGCTATGCTAAGTCTTGTCGAACTACTGTAACGTACATCACCCGTGGAGGGGAGTCGATTGAGCCGAAGCTCGGTTGAACTCGCCCAACCATAGTTAGACCATTTCCGAACCCATGTACTAAGATTTTCTGATTTCTAAATTGTCAACCAAAGCGTAATCTCGTTTCTGTTTAAGGTGGGTTCACTGAGAAGCCATCACCGAAAACTCAATGATTTATCTAAGTGAGATTCACCGAGAATCCATCACTAAAATCGTAACGATTGACAAAACCCGGTTCCTCGGTTTTTATAATTAGTTACTTATTTTAATTAACTACCACATATTAATTATAAAAGCTTTTAACTAATAATACAAGTTATACATGCCTAATTTATTCGAAATAAACTAGCTACATGTATGCATTGCAGTGGATTCATGATATGATGCATGTCATGGCAATTTTCCGGTTTCTATCACATAATTTCGATCATACATGAAAAAGATACGGAAAAATAAACACCGAGATGGACCGTTGGTACCCCCGACTAACCTATTTTCTAAGGAAAAGTAAAACCTTAAACTAATCTTCGAGTCTTGAACTTCGAATCTTGAACTCGAACCTCCGGATCACGCACCACGAACACTCGGGAGGAGAAAGGCTTTTAAATTAAATAAATTCAATTTATAATTATTATAAAACCCTTTTAAAAAAATTCATATTTTTCATTATTGCGGGTGAATTATAAAAAAAAATTTCCAGATGTCGTTTTTTTTTTTTGGCCGAAAAAAAAAAGATTTAAAAAAAACAGATTTATAAAAAATATATTGCAGTCGCCGAAATTAAACCCTAGCCGAGGGTTTTATAAAAAAAGGCTTTTAGGGACAGAAAGCGTCGCAGAAAGTGCTGGAACAGCCGCATAAAGGCTAAAAATAGGGTTTTGGCCGTTTATCCTCGTTCATACCTTGGGTTTCACCTTGATCTTCATCTTTTCACCAAGATCTTCATATTTCGAGCCCGGAACATCATAAAAATTACAAAGATCCTAACTTTTACAATATTTTTGATAAACATAAAGTAAATACAAGTCCTAGGCTCAATTGATACTAATCAAGAGAGCTACGAAATAGATCTACGGGTAAACAGCACCAACCCCAATCCATCTCTTCAACCAAGACAATCACAAAAGGCATTCAACATGATATAATTTCAATGAAATCATACATACACACAAAATATATAAAAAAAACATCTAAAACATGCTTTTCCACTCCTAGATCTAAAATTCACATACTTTGATCGTTAGATCAAAGGCTCTGATACCAGTTGTTGGATGTAATATCACCGGATGGATCAAGATTCACCCGATTACGCAGCGGAATAAATATCAGATCTAGATCTAAACAAACAAAATACATGAATAATAAATCTAACCTATAAGGGGGTTAGATTACCAACCTTTTTATGGTGCAAAACACCAAGAACAAGGTCAATCCAAACCGAGATAGTTGAGAGCCTAGTTGAGAAGCCAAAGTCTTCCAACGTGTGTCTCCAAGCACCACCAGGTGGATGGTGTTTCAAGCCGCCAGACCTCCTCGATTTGCTACCTTAGAAAATCCGAAGTTTTCTAAAACTCGAACCCTTAGTAAAATAGCCGAAATATCAAAGCTATCTTACTACCCAAAAGTTGTGTGATGTGTTTTTCAATTGGCTTGAGAGAACTCTCTTTATATAGGAGAGAAATCCTAGCCTCCAAGGCATTATTTAAATAATACAAAATCAATCAAAATAATCATTTTCCTTAAAAAGATAAATCTAGAATATTCCTAAATTAATTAGGATAAATAAAAGATTTTCTTTTCCTTAAATTATTTAACAAATAAATAATTTAATCACATGTCTTATTATTTATCAAGAAAACTTATTTCCTAACAAATAATAATATACAAAATGCGGCCATACACCTAATTAATTAGGTCATGCGCATTTTTCATTTATTTGGGCCGAGTCCACAAAAAATTTCTTTTCCATGTATTTAATTATCTAGTCCAACTAAATAATTAATCCACATATCAATAAAATAGCTAATCCAACTATTTAATTATAATTGAGGTGAAACGACGAGAAAACGTATATGCTATATTAGGAGTCACGACGGGGACCATGGACCCATATTCAGTAGCTACAATAAATTGAATAAAAATTATTCGTTTGACCGAACAATAATATTCAATCTATTAATTCGGGGATTACACCACCATAAACCCAAAGCTGAACTCTGCCGAATATTTATATAAACTTACACTCAACCATGTGTCATAAGGTGTCCACTGATATAATCATTACATACGGATAAATCCTCCATAGACTGTTCGTTACGAACCGGGATATTTCCGTAAACACTACTCGAAACATCTTATCCTTATTTACCATTAACCCCCTAGTGATCAACTAGTTCATAACTAATATAATATGAACTCCCGCCATCGATCAGTTTCTAGGATTAACAAATAAGGAAACTGTCTGTCTACTTCCAGATGGAAGGAATGAATTCTATATTTGTGATAGCACAGACTACTCACTCATCCTAAAATAGATCCAACGAGAAGTTTTGGACCACATACTACGAAGTGATCCTTACTAACGCATCAAACCCTACCCTAGTCTAAGCAGTCGTCTGTGATCACCTAAGGATTGAGATTAATCCATATATGACCATCTTGTGATTCGATAAGACTTCTTGATCACGGAATTAT
Source organism: Gentiana straminea (assembly GCA_036785695.1). Classification (NCBI taxonomy): domain Eukaryota; kingdom Viridiplantae; phylum Streptophyta; class Magnoliopsida; order Gentianales; family Gentianaceae; genus Gentiana; species Gentiana straminea. Next base: position 921,322 of record JAVUPR010000224.1, on the reverse strand, counting down.
ATCGAGAACTCAAATCAAATCGGTCCAGCCATATATGATTATCATCATATATAAATGCCCCACTAGGTACCCTATTACCGACAGTCCGGATAAGACTGTCACACCTAAAGTGTTCTGGGCGCATTATCAACAAATTAATCTTGAGACCCGTACTCAGATTAATAAACGCTACGGACTAAGTTAATTTTAAGTACATCTCACTAACTCAATCCTCTAGTGTATAGCCATACACTGAGTTATGTGATTACTTCAACGTGGTACTAAGGGTTTTCAGTAGTGTCTTAATTATAAGCATACATGCATATAATAAGATGAATTATTAATTCAGTCATAAAAACAATTAGATAATTGTCTTTCGGGCACTACACCTAACACTTTGCTTCCCTTAAAGGTAGTGGTCTGGCTCTTGTTCAAGATTGAGAATAATCTGGCATTCTCATGAGGATCATGACCATACTGTTCATGAACTGATGGAGCATGAAGATAGGCTGCAACATGTGGTTCTTGATACACATGTGGATAAACTGAAGGTGGATAGACCTGCGGTGGATACTGCTCTATTGGGGCTCGGTAAGGATAAGCCATATGTGGTCTCTATTGACACTGATGGTATCCCTGATTATGAAAATCAGGTCTTACATACTCATGTGGTGCTCGATACGGTCTAGCTGGTGGCTTGTACTGATGATAAGCAGCATGATGTCCTAATGATACCTCATACACAGGTGAGGTGGACGGTAAACAAGAGTCTTGTGGGGGGTAAACCAGAAATTGTGGACGATACACTGCCTGTTGGGGTGGATACCTAAGGGATTAAGGAGGATAATAAGATACTTGTGGGGGATAAGCAACTGGAGTTGTAGGGTAAACAGGATGTTGTGAGGGATAAACTGAGGCATGTGAAGAGTAACAACTGGTAGCGGTGGATAAATTGCCCAGTGGATTCTCTAAGACTGGGTATGTGGATAGACTAACGGTGGTGGAGGGTAAGCTCCTGATGACCGTGGTGTACTCAGAGGTGGTAAGGAGATAAGGATCTGAAATCTAAAACCTGGTGGAAACATGCCTGAAGCGATCAAACGGTCTAAAATGTGTAAAGGATCTACCACAATAGGTAGGCTAGCCTACGAGGTCCTCACTACTAAATTCTGAACCACCGTACCCATTGTACCCTGCTGATTCTGCTACCCACTCAAAATTTTTGGTTTTTGAAGATTTTCGGAATTACAGGCTCCATCTGGATTCGGGTTAGCTCGAGTACTTAACATTTTGTTGCGAAGGCAGGTTAGCTAGTGATCCATGAAAAGATAAACTTATCTTATAGAGTTCAACTCTAGCTAGGAAAGAAACTATTCTCTAAAAACAATTGTGATGTCATGTTCAAGAATATCATGTCCTTATTCATATTTGTACGCCCGGTATGTATATAACTTAAATTTAATTAACTTATATATGTAAGCCTCTTAAAACAACAATAGTGTACAATTGGCGAAAGATAAAATGATTCGGGATTAACATAATAATATTAATGGCATAGTTATCAATCCCAGCCCGGTTTGGCGGTTCAACCGTTTGACCCGGTCAAGGAACCATCGAACCGGTTATAAGCAGCAAAAATACTCAAATTTCTCCGATATGATGCAAATAATTATAATTTGAGTCTATAAATTATAACTCATATGGTGATATATAGTTTCATATCATTATTTTCTTGAATATACATTATCAAAATGTATGTTTTTCATGATATTATATACTATTTACTACTATATAAATCTTTTCGGTTGAACCGGTGACCCAGTGCCTTTTCCGGTTCAACGATCGGGCCGGGTCTGATAACTATGATTAAGGGTAGAATATAAAAATTCAATGTTGAGTCCACACCGTGTAAAAAAATGTTGAGTCCATACAACATCAAATTAAAAGAGTTCAACGATAAATCGCCAAAAGATAAACCACAATATTTATATTCTAATCTATTACAAAACCTCTCAAAGCTCAAATGTCTAGTCTATTAGAAAAGATAAAGGTTAATGTTCTTTCAGATGCCATGAGGTCACTCCCATGTCACTCATACACATCTTCACCTACATCGCCTTCTCGGGGAGGGGGGAAACAACATAATAAAGGGTAAGTATAAATATACTTAGCAAAGGGTGGTAGCACCGAATCTACATACGTTATAACACAGGGATTATCAATAGTATCACATATGTTCAAGTAACTCACTCTCCTATACTAGTCTTACTAGTAGACACAACAAACAAAGACATTAGTTACACATTGATCTAAGCACACTTTGCATGGTGAGTACGCACCATGGAAATTCCTTAACACCTCAAGGGAACGGTAGCTAACCATGTGGAATATTACCTGCACTCTTGGTATCTAACCTTGTTGAGGGATAATAGTTCCATGTAGCGATGGAAAAATGTGTCTCACTGAAGTCCAACGTGTTTTAACTTTTAGACTCTCAATTAAGTATGTATTTACATGTTTAAGATAACCACTTAGATTCATTACACATAAAGGCTTCTTAAGGAGTACTAGGCTCTAGACAATTCAAAGTTACACTACTTAGTACATTGCACAGAAATATTAGATTCTAATATAATATCCACAAGGCTAAGGGGCAAGGTTTCAAATGATCCCGGGTATCTCCCCGCATAAGGTCTCCACAAGGTGTCAGACAAATCCACTAGAAACCAAATCCTTAACTTTGCCACATAACAAAGAGATCATGCAAGGCCGAATGAAATGTGTTCATATGCTCCCGAGTAACACGGTGCGGAGCCAATGCCACCAGAACACATACATTTCACTTTACAACTAGTAACAAGTAGGGATTTTCACTAAGGCATTCTTCGAAAAGGGATAAAACACAAAATCCACACAAATAGGGGCCGACATGTGCCTTCTGCACCATAGGTGCACGCCTACACTAGCTGAATCATGCTTTTCAAAAATATTGAGCTAGATATGCGCCTTCTGCACCCAGGTGTACGCCTGCATACGTTTTTTCAAAATGATACGGAAAATTACACTACTACATGCTAGTTACACAAACCTAGATCTAACAACAAAATAACATGAACAGCTTTTTTTGAACACCTCTTTACCTCAATTTTTTGAATAAAAGTTGGGATTCAAATCCAGTCATCAAATCCACCAAAAATCTAGCAACTTGATTCGAATCTAACAACAAAAATGAAGGTCTAATGTTGCCCGCTTCGTTGTGATCATCAAAATCGAAGATTAAATTGCATATATTTTCCTCTCTTTTCATTCTCCGTCACTTTTCTAACTTTGCGGGCAAAAGAAATGAGATTTCAGGTTTTGGAAGTTTGAGGGTAGTTTTAGATTTTCAAATATGCCCTTATTAACCCAACACTCTTTTCCCTCACTTATTTTAAGTGGAAAAGCAATAACACACCACAAACCCTTGAATTGACTTTTTTACTCTTTCTTGAGTTTATTTTAAGTGGAAAAGCAATAACACACCACAAACCCTTGAATTGACTTTTTTACTCTTTCTTGAGTTTACGGGGTATCACAATACATGTATAGTCAATGTGGTACAAATGAAGAAAAGGGCAAAAAGATGATGAATTGGGGTGCTAGCCTTAGTAGATGGTCAGTAGTTACGTGGAAAAGGGAAAGAGAATGGAACGGATGGACGAAAATAAGGAAAACAAAGGGAAAAAAATTAAGGAAAATTAGGAAATAGGACATTTTCCATATTTTTTTTAATTAACGGTCCTAGTTAACAATTTTTATAGCCTGAAGGACATAATTTTATTGATATGACTGAATTGCCCTTACTTAACCTATTCTTTAGCGTGTTGACTATCTCAGCTTACCCATTCTCACTTTTTGAAGAAACTCAATGCCGAAGAAAGAAAATTGCGCGGTAGAACTTCAATCGGGAATCTGCCGGTGAACGCGACTAATTTGAAGTCATCAGATCATCGACTAAATCGATTGAACGCGAAATCAATTCCGTCAATGATAATCCACTTATCGATGTTTCAAGAAACATAGCTTTACATGGAGGGAATTTTCAAGGCACCGCTATTAGTGTATCAATGGATAATGCAAGATTGGCCCTAGCTTCAATTGGGAAACTCATGTTTGCTCAATTCTCTGATAATGATTTCTACAATAATGGGCTGCCTTCCAGTCTCTCCGGCGGAAGAAATCCGAGTTTGGATTACGGGTTCAAAGGCGCAGAGATCGCTATGGCAGCCTATTGTTCTGAGCTCAATTGTTTCCTTGATTTTAGTGAAATCCAGTAGATTAACATTCATTAAGTTTAATTCTGAGTTTTGTGTGGTGTAGAACTTCCCCCACCGGTGATCTCTGAAAAAGACGATGGCGTGCTGATTTGCTTGGCTTTACCCAGATTTGGTAAAGATGATGTAAAAGTGTCACAGGATCCGGAGCAGAACGCACTGTTGATTGACGGTGAGTGTCGTCGTCCCCTGTCAGCAGGGGTGAATACCACGCTTGAAATTCCTAGGAATGTTTCATACAAGATTGATGGGTCATACACAATTAAATTCGAACAAATTTAAGTGGAACTACTTTAGCTGGGTCATTAATTAGTGTTAAAATCAGTGAGATAGTGATGAAATATGAAAGTGTCTATTTTCATCATATGGCTTATGATAAAGGCACCATGGCTGATTTCTCGTAGTACCATATTTCAGGCTAGACTCGACTTTTGAAGAGGTCGAAAATGAACCTTAGACCTTTACAAAGCTGAATGTCATTGTGTTGCTTTGAAAGTAGATCCGATGTGCCTTTAACGACTACTTTTCTTCATACAATTTGATCGGTGACATTGCTTAGTATAAGTCAACTATTCTACATTTACTTTTGGGATGTTTTTGGTTTGATTGTATGCTGCTGTGTTGCAGCTTTTTTAAGGCCTCTGGTGCATTAGATGGATGCAACGGCCTTCATTCTAGTTATTGGACTTTATTGGCTTGGATGCAGGTTGGGCATAAGAGCCATCTGCTGATGTGCCTGGGCTGCTGTTAAAGGGTTGGTGCTATTTTTTATGAAGACTGCTGTTGGGGTTTTCATTTAAAGGCGTCTCTTTTAGTCTGATTTTTTGAGTCCTTGTTTTGGCTTCAAAAAAAAATTATGATATTGCTGCTAGTTTTCTCACGATACTGAGCTGCGATTTCGGCTGCTGCAATGGTGTTTTCTTTTTTATTGATGCTCAGGTGAATGATGGTGCAACAACTTTGCTAATGCCTTGGTCTACATCAAATTGGATAAAGTTCAGTTGATTCATTTTCTTGTTTTACTTGGGAGTTGCATCTCCTAGCTTTCCACTTTCTTTTGAGACTTGGTTTGATATTGTTACTCCATTTTTCATGAGTGTCACCGTCGAAATTCACTAGTGAATGTTAACAGTAAATTTTCGAATAACAGTGAATTTTGACAATGAATTTCGAACAAAAGTAATTTTCGACAATAGCATTGTAGTTACTGAACTTATAACTCAAAATCATACATGTACTAATGAACCAATAGACGATAAATGAGATTATAGAATAATTGAAATATGTAAACATTTATTAGAATAGTTGTTTCCTTGTCCCCAATAATTCAAATCACTCCATCTCCCTTTAGTATTCTCTCGTCCGTCTACTCTCCTCATTTCACGCTTTTGGAAATATGAACACACAATCCACACACAAATTAGCATCATTGCATCATCTAATTTTCACTCATCAATATGACATTCAAACCTCCTAAAAAAAAATGACATTCAAACAAATGTATTTTCAATATTCACTATAGTGAATATTCACATTGAACCAAACTAGCTCGTCGGTAGGGAATACACATAGACATATTCAACACACAATCCACACACACAATTCATGTTAACAAATGAACTTATTTTGAAAAAAAAATACACGAATAAGAGAACAATTAATTGTGTTCAATCAACATCATTGAATCGTCTAATTTTCACTTATCGATATGACATTCACATAAATGTACTGTCAATGTTCACTTAAGTGAATATTCACAATGAATCAAACTTTTAAGGAGAAGGACAACCGCATAATTTTTATAGCGAGAAGGACAAACAAGAAATCCCGAATATCGTTGAATCTCTCCGGTGAATCCCGAAATCGCTGAATTTCGACGGTGAATCCCGAAAATCGGTGACTTTCGACAATGAATTTTGAAAATTAGTGAATTTCGACAAGTGAATTTCGGCAAGAATTTAAACAAGTGAATTTCGAACCAAAGTGAATTTCGACAAGTGGATAAATAGTTTTGTCATTTATGCAAAAGTTTCAAAAGATCGTCATTCTAATCAAAACTAAATCAAAATGTTAAAACGTACGATGAAAAGTCAAAACGTCTTCCATTTCTTCCTTTTTCTACATGAACTCTCTATCTATAAAAGTCAATTAAATTCACCACCTCCTTTTTCTGTTCAACATATTGATGTTTATTTAGTCGGGGACGAAAATAAACAGAAAAACAAAGAAATGTATGCAGTCATTAATGGCGTAATAAACTCATAATAGACTATTCTACCGTAAAATTACTTATATAGCAAGCCCAAGAACATTTTCCGTCAACGGTTTCCAATTTTCTTTCTCCTATTACTCCAATTTTTCAAGCCAATGGCAGAAGAAGCAAATGGTCAATTAACTTCGGACATAAAAGAGGTGGTGCAACAGGTGTTTGAACGATTTGATGTAGCTTAAACCAGAATTTGCCGACAATTTTTGCGTCAAAAGTGAGACGCCTGCTTGTTTAATAATAAGGGTAAATGGGTCTTTTTAGATACATTTTTGTCCTTTATGCAACATTTTTTCAAACTTGTCCTATTCCTTAATTAATGAAATATATTTGTCCTTAGGCCTCATTCCCCCAAAAAATTATTACTCGGGATATATATATATATATATATATATATATATATATATATATATATATATATATATATCTTAACATAGTATTATTAATTATTAAAGCTGAATAGTTTGCTGACCAATTTTGTCCTATTCGGCGTCCAGTTTTTTTTTTTGCCCCTTTCATCATTAAAACGACGTCGTTTAATGAATCTCCAATTGTTAGTCCACCACCGCCTTTTTGCACCAGTAGAATTTATACAAAATGGCCACTTCTTCGTAATATTGTCGGCGGGCATATATATATTTGCTTTTCAACATGAACATGCATTTGAAATGTTTACCTGCCATTTTCATCCGTTCTTCAAGGTTTCTTCGTCGGTGCTGCTCTGCTGATTTTGGTACAGTCGGTGGTTTGTGTATTTCGAGTGGAAGAAGATAAGGCTTTGCTAAGGTGATCCATGCTTTACTTTTTTCCCCGTTTCACTGTGATTTAATGGCTGGATTTGTTAATGTCTGTGGGTTCGTCTTCAGCATTTGGGTTCCAGATTGTTCTCTGCTTCATGATTGGTTCTTTAGTGTTCGATTTTGCTCCCATTTTATTGTGATTTTGTTGTTTTATTGGCGTCTGATTGTTCGTTTCTTTCTGTTTTTGTTATTGTGTTTTGTGTTATGATCAGGTTATGTGTTGCATTGCATGTCTTCTTTGGGCTGTTTTGTAATTGATTATTCTCCTTATTCTTCTTTTTTTTCTTTTGGGGTACGTTTTGTGTTTTTTGGCGGCTCATTTACCATTTGTTGCGTTGTTCGGTTTAGCTGTTCTATTGTATTTTGTGGTGTCAGTTCTCATTGTGATATACTTTTGAGCACTCTATTTGGTTATGTTTTTGGGTTTTCTGGCCTATTGTCATTCCAGGATTTCTATTCTTGGTTCGTTCTGGACTCTTGTTTTTGCCAATATGAGTTCTTTGAACCTCTGTTTCATCATTAATCATGTATGTTACATTGCATGTCTGATTTAGGGTGCTGTCTACATTTGTCTAAAGCTGTTTCTGTTATTTATTGGCTGCTGTTATGATGTTCCTTGCAACTACACTGTCTTATTTTATTTGTGATTTATGTTTATCGCACTTGCTGATGTACAAAGGTTTATACTGTTTGCAGGTTTGGTTGGATCAAAGGTGTTCTTCCTATTCTTTTTTATTGGATCCATCGTAAGGTAAAACTACTAACAATATAATTGGTTGTTTTGATGCTGTTGATCTTTCTATATTGTTGGATATATATGGTTTATTGATTTTGCTATTACATGTTTGTTGAATAGTTTGTTAACTAAGTACATTCCTTTTCTTCAAGGTATCCTTGATGATATTCACTTTGTTGTTGCTGTTTTCTTATTTGTTAGATGCATTTGGCTTCTTTGTTGTTCTTTTGTCCTAGGTAGGATGAGCATATTTAGATGTCTCTTGGTCTTACAAACCTATTTGTGTTGTCCTTCTTCTGGTTTTTAGAAGCTGTGGCTGTTGTCGTAGTTTGCTTTGATAATATAAGATGGTTGTCTTAGTTCTTTACTTGGCAATACTACTTTTCTTTGTGTACTTTTTTTTGGTTGTCTTTGCTTTCCACATTTAGGTTTCTGGTGCCTGCATATACTATGCTTCAGTCGCTTTATAATCTGTGTAAAAGCAAGATATATAGGTGTCTCCGTTTGTCTTCTTGTTTCGATATTGAAGTTGTAGCTAGCTTTTTTCCTGATTTGTCCTATGTTTTATATGGTTTCTTACAAATACATAGTCTTCTTGCTTTGATGGCTGCATTATTTGTTGTGTACTTTTGTAAGTTCAATTTGTCATTTGATTTTTACACCGTTGTATTTAGTTTGTCGTATTTCTTCATGTTCTCTGCCACAATGTCATTATGTTCTAAATGGAAGGTATTACCTCTTATTCGGCGTAGATTACTTTGTCCGTGTTGTTCTGGTTACATGTTTAAATGTTATTTTGATTAGTGTATGTAGCTTTCCCTGTTTTGTTTAGGCTGCGCAGCTTCATTCTTTATTTCTGGTAAATTTTGTATCGTTCACTACAGATGTATATGCTTGTGACAAGACAAACAAACGACTTTGTTGTTCTTTTGTCCTAGGTTGGATGAGGATATTTAGGTGTTTCTTGGTCTTACAAACATATTTGTGTTGTCCTTCTGCTGGTTTTTCGAAACTGTGGTTGTTGTGGTAGTTTGCTTTCATAATATAAGATGGTTGTCATAGTCCTTTACTTGGCAATATTGCTTTTCTTTGTGTACTTTTTTTTGGTTGTTTTTGCTTTCCACATTTAGGAATCTGGTGCCTGCATACATTATGCTTCAGTCGCTTTATAATCTGTGTAAAAGCAAGATATTTAGGTGTCTTTGTTTGTCTTCTTCCTTTGATATTGAAGTTCTAAATTTATAAACCTACTAACCTGACTGGAATTTCTTGCAGTTTGGGGAGAAGGTATTCTCCTGAATCTGATTCATGTACGAAGAACTCGCATAAAGTAAGTGTAGTTAGAGGTGCTACTGCAAACCTCAATAGTTAAGGGATCTATTGCAAACCCCGTAGTTACGGGATCTACAGAAAATCCCAGTTTCATTGGACACGTTAGCATTATAGTCTACTTAGCACTTACAGCGTATAAAAGTAGTTAAACCTGTAGTGGATAGGTTGAAGTTGTTCATGTTAGTTCTTTAGTCGCAAGCTTGTGATATATGTGTTACGTTTGTATTACAGTGACTATTTTTACTCCGTAACTGAGGAACTCAAAATTTCTTAATACTAGGAAATATGGACCATGATAAACGAAAATTGCGAAACCTAAAACAGCGACAAGCTTACGCAAGTATGAATGAAAGTGACAAACAGTCTCTTCTTTCCCGTCGGCGCGCACAGTATGCTTCCCGAAAACTGGACCTAGGTACTTCGTCAGTGCCTGGTTCTATTGGCAGCTCTTCTGGTGTATCTACTATGCATCGACCTATGGTCTCCGATGCTGAAAGATCATCCAGTGTTGGTACACTATGTTCTAAGGCGTATTAAACCCCGACATCTATCCTTCAAATATATTAAGGAATCAGTTACGTGCTCAGTATGTAACCAATCGTAGTAATTCTATTGCTGAACCTTTCGTACTCTCAGCCTTACCCAGTTCACCGAAATGTCCTCACTGCTCTGCATTCCGTTTCTTCCATGAGCCACCATGCTTCTGCTGTTCTGATGGTGAGATAAGCCTTGTGATGCCTGCGATGCCGAAACCTTACGGAATCTGTTTACTGGAACTAACACAGAGGATGTTGCTTTCCAAAAATACTCACGTACATACAATAACAACCTGGCATTCACTACATTTTCTGCACGGAAAGATAAGGAACTACTTAAAAATACCTTTGGTGTATACACTTTCAAAGTTCAAGGCAAGATACACCATTTTCTGAATCCATTAGAGTCTGGAGTTGACCAATCAACTGGAATTCAACTATATTTCTATGATCCAGACTTAGAGATTGAAGAGCGTCTAAAAATTTCTGATAGGTTCTCACGCGATACTATGCTAAAGTTAACTGAGGTCCTGGCTAGGAATCCGTATGCCGTTTTCTTGCGGCATCTTAAAGACTTAGAGGTTCTTGATAGGTATAGGTTTTATATCATCAATGATCCCAAACTTGATCAAAGGTTATATAATGAACCAACTTGCAGCGACGTTTCTGGAATAATATGCCTAGATGATGAGGCTACTTTCAATCCCAAATGCCACATCCAAATATATTCCCAAAATACTACACCATATAAAATTTGTCATAACTACGGATGCTATGATCCATTGCGGTATCCTCTTATATTTCCCGGAGGGCAAATAGGTTGGCATTATGGCATTGAGAAGTTGCCACCCAATTTATCTAGACAAAAGTACCATTGCCACATGTCATCAATGCATCGTTAGATGCAAATATTGCATCTGCAGAACATCTCATCTACCAAGAAGAACAAGGCAAGATGTTTTTCTCTTTTTATCCCATTTAGTAAGAAAGGACATGCCTCTCTTTTACCAATGACATGTACTCCTTTGTTTGCAGCTGTCGAAAAGGCCATTCGAAAACGTAATATTGTCTCTTGTAGACAATATTATTGCTACAAAATGCAAATGCGTGCAGATGACCAATCCATGCTGCTGCATACGGGAAGGTTATTTCAACAATACATTGTGGACATGTTTGTTAAGCTTGAAACCTCACGGTTAGAATACTTTTACAAACAACAAAAAGAAGTGCGAACAGAATCTTTACAGGGATTGATTGATAGTATTGCGGCCGGAAATATAAACACTTCTAATGTAGGCAAAAAAATGATATTGCCACCTTCGTTCGTTGGTGGTCCCAGAGATATGAAGAAAAGATATATGGATGCAATGGCTTTAGTACAACAATTTGGAAAGCCTGATTTCTTCCTGACCATGACATGCAATCCATCTTGGTCAGAAATTTCTGACCATTTACTCCCTAATGAATTACCCCAAAACCGTCCTGATTTACTTTCTCGAGTTTTCAAATCAAAACTTGAACTGTTAAAAAAGGATCTTCTACAAGATAAAATTTTTGGAAAGCCAGCTGCATCGGTATATTCTATTGAGTTCCAAAAACGTGGTTTACCTCATACACATCTACTCCTTATAATGGCGAAAGATAGCAAGCCTTTGAATTGTGAGGCATATGATCGCTTCATCAGTGCTGAATTACCAGACCCAGAAATTAATCCAAACCTACATAAATTAGTCTTAAAACACATGATCCATGGCCCTTGTGGATCATCAAATCCTAGGAGCCCTTGCATGCAAAAAAAGAAATGCAAAAATAGATATCCAAGACAGTACCAAGAATGCACTATTCATGGTTCAGATAGCTACCCTCAATACAGGCGTCGCAACAATGGACTCTCTGCTGTGGTGCGACGTTGTGTGATTGACAATATACATGTTGTTCCATATAATCCTTATTTATTAGAAAAATATGATTGCCATATTAATGTCGAAATTTGTTCTTCCATCAAATTAGTTAAGTACATTTACAAATATATCTACAAAGGACCAGATAAAATTGCTTTCCAAATGTCGCTCCTTGCTTGTGATAATGAGATTGAAGAGTACCAACGTGGTCGATGGGTTGCACCCCCAGAGGCTTCTTGACGTATCTTTTCTTTTGACCTATTTGAAATGCATCCTTCTGTAATTGTATTACAGTTGCATTTACCAAATAACCACTATATATCTTTCCCAATTGAAAAAGATCTAAATAGTGTTGTATCTAATACCTTCTTATCACAAACAATGCTTACACAATTTTTCTACATGAACAAGACTAACCAAACTGCAATCTCCTTATAGCTTTTATATCGTGATTTCCCAAAGTTTTTTGTTTGGGACAGTGGGAAACGTTTGTGGACTGAACGGAAAAAAGGTAAGGTTGTTGGACGCATTGTATCTGCTGGTCCAATGGAAGGTGAGCGATATTACCTTCGACTATTATTGAATCATGTAAAAGCACCTACATCATACGACGATCTACTAATCTTCAACAACTACCTTCATGCTACTTTTAGAGAATCAGCCCTAGCTCAAAACCTACTCTCAAGTGATTCCGATCTTGATAAGTGTTTAGAGGAAGCGGTAATTTACCAAATGCCTAGACAGCTACGACATCTTTTCGCATCTATTCTTACTTTTTGCTCCCCATAAAATCCTCGTCTACTGTGGAACAAATATAAGCACATACTATCTGAGGATTATAATAAAAACAATGGAAACGATGAAATGCTTCAGTTAGTAGGAAGGAAAAAGGCTTTACAAGATATATCCATGTTCCTAGATAACATGGGCTGGAACTTGTTTGATTTCCAACTTGGTGTAGATGCAAATTTTCTCTTAGGCCAAAAAGGCCCTGCAAAAGAGATATTATGTGAAAGGAATATAGATGTCTCTGCGGATGACATTGTAGGTATTAATCAACTTAATGATGAACAACGTTATGCATATGAAACAATAATGACCAAGGTCTTGGCTGGAGAACCAACATCTTTTTTTATTGATGGCCCTGGTGGAACAGGAAAAACGTACTTATACAAAGCAATCATGGCTACACTAAGATCACAAGGATATATTGTACTAGCCACAGCTACTTCCGAAGTTGCTGCATGTATGCTACCTGGTGGTAGAACTGCACATTCACGATTCAATTTGCCTTTACAAAGTGATGAGGAAAAAGTAGCCAACGTAAGTAAACAATCAGCCACAGCACAATTAATTAAGGAAGCAAAAGTTATCATCTGGGATGAGGCTCCCATGGCACATCGCGAATCAATTGAAGCATTTGCAATGATGCTTAGAGATGTTACGGAGGTAGATCTACCCTTTGGAAATAAAACTGTGATATTTGGTGGTGATTTTAGACAAGTCTTACCTGTAGTGACTAGGGGTAGTAAGGAACAATAAATTAATGCGAGCACATTCCATTCGCCGTTATGGCCTTACCTCACAAAGATCCGTCTAACACAGAATATGAGATCCCTTGATGATCCTGAGTTTGCAGCATATCTTCTAAGAATTGGTAACGGTACGGAACCTGAGGATGACGATAGAAACATTGTTTTGCCTCATAGAATAACAATACCATTTGTTGATGAAGATAAATCATTGCAACAATTAATTGATTTTGTATATCCAGATATGAAAAATTTTGACGGCAATTATGACATTGTAATGAACAGAGTATTACTAGGCGCTACAAATAGTTGTGTTAATGATATAAACCATGCAATCCTTAATAGAGTTGAAGGTGACAAGAAAATATATACAGGTATTGATGTCACTTTAAATCCTCAACACCAAGGAGATTACGAAGATTTTTTACATTCACTAAATCCAAGTAGTTTGCCACCTTATGAACTGATACTCAAAATTAACTCGCCTGTAGTACTTTTAAGGAATCTAAGCCCTATAGAGGGATTATGCAATGGTACTCGAATGGTTTGCAAAGAACTTAATACACATACTATAGTTACAGAGATTGGAACTGGACCCTATAAAGGTCGTACTACTATATTACACAGAATTCCACTACAACCTACAAATAACGAGAAATTTGGCATTGCCTTCAAACGATATCAATTTCCAATTAGACTTTGCTACGCGATGACTATTAACAAAGCTCAAGGTCAAACGTTAGACAGCGTTGGAATATACCTACGTGAGCCTGTCTTCTCCCACGGTCAATTATATGTTGCTCTTTCAAGAGTAAGAACGTTTGACGCATTAAGAGTACTCATTGCCTCACCAACTTTAGCAGATGAAATACGACCAAATAAAACACAAAATATTGTCTTCCGTGAAATAATTCAGAGAGCTCAAAATTACCTACAACCATAAATACTATCTAATAATAAACATACAGATCTGTAAATTATCTTGTACAAATATTCCAAAATCTTAATCAAAATACATCACTCCTTTTATAAATATAATTGTGATTCTATTTTACTTAAATAATTTTTTAGCATGGCTAGAAGAGCACAAAACTTAACAATTACTGAAGTTACACCTGCGATTACGGAATGGAAAGTGAAAGTCATTATTCTGGATAAGACCAATATCTACACAAGTAATGATGGTCGCCGTACGCAAAAGATCCTCATGCAAGACAGTCAGGTATATAGATAAATAAATCCGCTTTCATGGACAATGAAAACAACATTACCTTATCTGTAACTCTCATACGCACTTGTTTACAACAGCATAACCGTATCGAGGGCATTCTTTGGGACCAAACCATAAATCTCTTGGAGAAAACTTTGTCTCCATTTTCAACCTATATTATTGGAGAAGCAAAAGTGCAACCAATTAAAGAAGCATATCGCCATCTCTCTCCTGGAATGACGTTGGAATGGGTGTTTATGGCATCAACTTATATACGTCCAATAACAAATCCAGAAGAATTACTTGTTTATCCGGAGATAGAAACAACTTCTTTTGATGCCATTCCATCTCTCATAGGGACTAGACATCCAATAGGTATGTCCAGCGTCTGCAAAATTTGGTTCAGCCTTCTCAGTATTAAAATTAGTTATATATATAAATTTGTATCCTACTAACTGCTACAAATTTTTTTCCCAAGACATTATGGCTGCAGTTATCGACATGAAAGCCCCTAGAGAATTAGTTGCATGAGGAAAACTCACACCACTGCAAGAGTTTACCATTGTCGATGAAAGGTAGGTGGATTACTTAGAATATACTTGCTTTATATATGTTACATTCTTGCTCCTTTGCTTTTGGATTTCTACATTTCTGATACAACTTTTTAATACCATGTTTAACTTAGTTTGACTGCAAAAATTTGGTCAACCTCGTTTTGTATCACCCATTTAATTCACAGATATTACATTTATGCCCCTTAGCTTGTGAGTTTGAACGTTACTTACACGATTTCAATTCTGACATGTTAACGACTTACTAATAACTAGCAATGTCACCTCTCTGCTGATTTTGTCCTTTCCCTTGTACCTAACAAAGCTGAGTAAAATGCATAAAATATACTTGCTTCATCTATGTTACATTCTTCCTGCTTTGTTTTTGGCTTTCTGCAATTCTCATTCAACTTTTTAATACCATGTTTAACTTAGTTTCACTACAAAACTTTGGTCAACCTTGTTTTGTATGACACATTTATTCACAGATATTACATTTATGCTCTTCAGCTCGTAAGTTTGAACGTTACCTGCGCAAATTTCAATTCTGAGATGTTAATGACTTACCAATAACTAGCAAAGTGACCTCTCTGCTGATTTTCTGCTTTCCCTTGTACCTAACAAAGCTGCTTAAAATGCATATTTAATACATTTATGCTCCTATGTTTGTAAATTTATGGGATACTTATACAAATTTTTATCAACATATGTTGGTATATTTTACTGGCACCTATTCTGAGCTTCATTCATGCGTTGTTTTTTTGTTTCCTATTCCATTATACATACATTCTTCTACTTATATTGTTTGGCTGCTACATTGAACATATTGTTATCGTGGTGTTAGCATAAATTAGAAAAAACCAAAATAAGGCATATCCTTTTATTCGGTGCATTCATAGCATTCATCCCTGCAATCATTACATGTGCATCATCTGCCTTCTCTTTTTCTCATAGAATTGTAATGAACTAAAAAAAAACCTTTAGTGAACATCCCCATTTGGCAACTGAACATAATCTTCTTCCCCAGCCTCTTCACTACTGTTGTTAGCATTACTTTCTGCTCGTGCATCCTCCATCAAAGCACACTTTCCTTTCCACAAATATTGTAACCTCGTCTGCTCCTTTGTCGTTACCTTTTGTTGCTTCAGCTCTTCCTCACTGCGGTACATCCTCTTCCACATAGTATCTTCATTCAGCTTTCTGTTATACAGTTGTTGCGCCTTCCTATCACGTTCCACTGCCAAGCTCTTGACAACCTTGTCAGGATAAGTACCCACCTTCATTACGTCTGCCTCAGTAATTAGAACCCCATCTATTGTAGCTGGAATTGGTGGTGCATAAGCATCATACACTCCTTCCTCTATCTCATAAATTATTGCAGGGAAGTTGCTTTCAAAAGACATACTTTGTATGTTCCAAATCTAAGAAGGACTCAAATATTTGTAGCTTTTAGACTCTGAATATACCCTAAACACAACTCTTTAACAACCAACTTTAAATAGTAAAACCTCTAAAACTGCAATCAATTTCATGGTGGCATTGTTTGTCATTTAGTAGGTAGTATAAGGACAATATTTACACTACCAAAGCACTGCTATAATAACATTAAACATCCCAAATAACCAAGTCTGGAACATTTTGACAGCACACACATAAATACACTGCACCAAACTTGCATACATTTAATAAAAAACAACTCTAAATAGTAAAACCTCTAAAACTGCAAACAATTTCATGGTGGCATTGTTTGTCATTTAGTAGGTAGTATAAGGACAATATTTACACTACCAAAGCACTGCTATAATAACATTAAACATCCCAAATAACCAAGTCTGGAACATTTTGACAGCACACACATAAATACACTGCACCAAACATGCATACATTTAATAAAAAAAAGACAGATGTCTTCACCAAAAAATTCAATCGAAACCCACATATCTTTATTACCTAGAATCAATGCAATAACCTTATTTGCTTTTTATTTATATTAGTACATGATCTAACACAGTTTCTGTTATAAATTTAACACTGTGCTTGTTCCCAAAACAGCATGGAACCCTATTCACTAACAATGTGGGCAGAATTTGTATCAAATCAGGGATCCAGCATATATGAGAAGAGACATACAATGCCTATAATTGTATGTAGGCGACTAATAGCTACAGAATACTCAGGTAAACCAAGTACAAAATCATATACATAACCCCAAAAAAAAGTCTGACTTAATAACATAACTATTTACTGTCTATTCTTGATGTAGGCGGATCACTCTCGACGGTTCCATTTTCATATGTCACAATAGAACCTGATATGCCACAGGTCAAGCAAATGCAAAAATGGTAAAGATGAAATACAACCTTACTCTGTCCTCAAATAACACATAGAACCAAACATATCTAACAAAACGTGAATATGGCAACAGGGTCAAGCAGAACACAGCCACAATCAAATCCCTTGCAAAGAAACAAGGCACTAAAACAACACAAATGACCTCTCAGTCTCACAAAGCAAGCGGCACACAACAGCGGCAAGTCACTCAAGATGATAGCCAGGTAATAGGTATTACAATACGTTGGTGGTTGCTATATACATTTTGTATCAAATAGAAGCAATAAATGCTGATGTATTCACTAACCATCATACATAGTACATCAAAGTACAAATGGTTAACTGTAACATAACACAAAACACTGCAATTGCAGGACCTCCATATCATAGGGAAAATGTCAATCCAAGACGTCTCACAGCTAATTCACTACTCTACATGTCCTAAATGCCATCAACCAACCAAGGCACAAGGAAATGAAGAATTCCGTTGCAACACTTACAATGAAGATGAAATTGCAATGCCTAGGTAAGGCTCACCACTTACAGATCTAACATTCACATCTAATACAGCATAAATCAAAAAATAAATAATCATCCGAACCAAAACAGATGCAAAATAGTAGTCCACTTGAAGGATGATACAAGAAGCATCGCAGCAACAATGTTCGACAAGTGTCCCGAAAAACTCCTGGAACATACTGCAACGCAACTACATGGCATGGAACCTAAGGTACACATAGATTAACAACACCCTATACCTTGTATAAACATAATATAACATACTAAACAACATATAACAACCACTCTGAAAACTGTTAAACATTCACATCATATTCCACAGGAAATTGAAGGACTGATGCACAGGGCAAATGAGAAATTGCTTGGAAAACAAATACAAGCAAACATCAGAACCTTAGCCAAGAAGTATACTGACAAAAAACCGAGATACAATGTTCAAAATTGGTCTGAATCGGACATCACTGGTGACCTAAGTTCAGCTGAAAAACATAGCACTAAACACATGGAAGATACCCCAGGTAGACTACACCAAATCAAAGAAAATAATGCAAGGAATGAATCTTTTCTTAGCTATCATAAAATCCAATAAATCATTAGACAAAAACAGCTGCTAATCCACTGGATTACATTAACTCGTTCAACATCCCTACAATAATACACTAACTTCCCATACATATGAAATCATTGCAGAAAAACAAGAGGTAAAAAGGTCAAGGGAAGCTCCACCTGAAACAAGCAAAGAAGCAACCACAAGCTCAGAGAAGGAAAATACCAAAGATACCAACAGTCCAGCCATGAAGAAAATCAAGCTCGAACACCCCACTAAACTCTAGAAACAACACGTACAAGAAACAATGTACATGACAACCACATTTTGCAAAATCAATGCATGTCCCTAAACAACCTGCATATAACAACAGCCTAACTATTTTGTATGAACATGAGGTGGTTTGCCAATCACCTCAAAAAACATTTCCCATTTTGCAGCGCTGTCCGAAAACATATCATAAATATGAAATTGTAATATGTATGACAATCATCAACAGTACCAAATCATAAAATATATGTACATATGCAGGTACTTTATGCTATTCCAAGAATGTTATTACTATCAATAATCATCTTCGTACACAATATAAAGCAAATTAACAAAACAACTTACAAAAAAAACACGAGGTTTCGAAGTGCTCTGTGCAACGCACAGACTCACCGCTAGTATATATATATATACCAAGAAAGACCGGTTTACTAATAAATCATGATTCACGAAAACTGATGAATAATCAGGACAAAAATAATGTAAACTTCCTAAATTACCCTCTTTTCATTTTTTGGTTGCCACTTGCATACAAGACATAAAAAAACCGTAGACTACAAACAAATTAGGAGGTTTTATATAATTAATTTTTGTCATTTATCCTAACTGTCAATCTATTTTCCACGATTTTAGGAAAGCATTATCTCTATACATTTTTTGAATTGAATCTTGTAAAAAGAATGTATTCATTGTATTTGGCAAACAATTTTTCATTATTTTGGGCATTCATTATCACTACATAATTTTGATTTTAATGCGAAAATAATCTCACTTAAACTACGTTGTTTATGCAAAAAAATACGTTAAATATATTCTTACATCCATATCAGTGTTACTACATTTTTCTTGCCGTAAGTACATCTATTTTTTTAGATTTTTGCCAAGAATGAAATATTTACTAATAAACCAGGATTCAAAAAACTGATGATTAATCAGGACAAAAATAGTGTAAACTTCCTAAATTACCCTATTTTCACTTCGGTCCGTTATTTATTAAATTGTCCTGATTAACCATAGAAAAAAACAGTTGTCCTTCCATCCTAATTATCTACATTCTTTGTCCTTCTTGTCCCTTTCCCATATATATATATATATATATATATATATATATATATATATATATATATATATATATATATATATATATATATATATACACACACACACATACATGAAAATGATATATATATATATATATATATATATACACACACACATACATGAAAATGCAGATATATGGAAAAAAAACAATATCTATATATATTCTGCTTTTACCTTTGTGTTTCGTCGATGATGTGATAGGAATATCATTGTATTTAATTATGTCATACATGTGGGATACATCATGGCGGTTGATGATGATTGGTTCAGGTCAGAGCCACGCGTCATACATTTATCGGTTAATCACAGATTGAGTGGGGAAAGCGTCCCGACCAGAGAGAGGAAGTCCGACCAGGGGCAACTATAGGTCCTGAGGGAGAGCACCCCCCTAATATTGACCACCGCAGGATGGTCGGTCCATAAAGAACGCGCAGAGCGCGACCAAGCTAATTCGCTCAACAGGCACGAGCGGTCACGCTTTATGCGTACACGCTTATCAAGTCAGGATAAACGTGGGGAATGAACCTAGCCTTGATTAAGGGCATGATTCATAACTCGATACTAAGAGAATCATCATCTCCTAATAATTAGGGGTTCAAATCAAATCTAATCTTAACCGAATCCTTGGAGGATACGGCAAGATTAGGGTTTAGACTTCCTATATAAACCACTTCAAGAACTACGGCCGACTTGATTCCAGTTAAGCCATTGGATACGTAGGCAGCTCAAGAACAACTTGAGTTCAGTCAAAACACCAAAGAAAACACTATCTCTTCTCTGGCCGTCGGCCGGTGACCAGAAAACTATCATTAGAGTAATTGCACCCGTAAATTAACTATTGGTGAAATCCGACTTCATCATTGGCGCTAGAAGGAGGGTTCATCTACTGATAGTTTCAGAAATAACATATAGTCACTATGCCGCCGAAACAAACAGGGAAGAAAAATCAAGTCGCACAAGGTGGCGAATCAACCATGGCTGGAAAAGAAGATAGAGGACCCCTAGGGGAAAACACAGGAGAAACAACAGCGGCACCATCCCAGGTGGAACCCTTACCAGATCCCGCACAGCAGGCTTTGGTTGAGGCGTTAACTAACCTTGATCCAGCTATCTTCAAAACCATTGTGACAAACGCGTTAAAGGTCCGGGGGGAAGATGTCACAGGGGAAACACACACCAAAGAAAACCCAGTTCTGGACGAAAAGGAAAAGGCTCTCACCTTTTCACGAGAAGAGCATGTCGAAGCTCTGTCCACCAGTTCCATTCCAGGTCGAAAAGAAATCAAAGAGCAAGCTAGAGATGCAGCCCGTACGGAACTGGATGCTATCCTGGGTAAGACTCATTTTTCTTTTGAATCTCCTTTCACTGAGAAAGTTGAAAGCTACCCCAGACCCCCAGGATTTAAGATGCCAAAGATGGATCCCTATGACAGGACGAAAGACCCTAACGATCATATGCACCAATACCTGACGCATATGACCCTGTACAACGCGGCCGATCAGATGAAGTGCAAAGCGTTTCCTGCGTTATTGATCGGTCGGGCTCGGGAGTGGTTTAGGAAACTACCACCCAAGTCCATTAATGACTTCACTACTTTAGCCAAAAAATTCATGCATGCCTTCATCACAGCACGTCCGTTCCAGAGGAACGCCACTCATCTACTCACGTTGAAGCAAAAGCACGACGAAAGTGTGCTGCAATTCCTAAAAAGGTTCAATGAAGAATCGAGACAAGTACAAGGGGCCGATGAACATCTGATAGTTACATCCTTTATAGCAGGGCTACGTGAGGGTCGGTTGTATGCCAAACTCAACAGCAAACCCCCACTATCTATAGAAGATTGCATAGAACGGTCTTCAAGCATTGCCAGGTGGAAGAAGCCAACAGACTCAAGAGAGAGCAAGAAAAGGCAGATCTTATAAAGGGAAAGATGACACGGCAACCAGAGAATGAGCGAAAACAAGTATGGGACAGGATGACCTCTCCTATTACCGACAGGCTCGGGAAGAAGGGAGCTCTCCAAGACAGAGACTTGGTGCCATTGAATCGATCCCGCGAGCAGGTGCTCGCCCTAATGGAAAGAAAAGGAATAGCGCGTACGCCCCCACCTTTAAGGGGACCAGTGGAAAAAAGGGATCAGACAAAGTTTTGTAAATATCACAAGGATGTGGGTCATGATTCGGAAAGCTGTAGGGACTTGATTAGAGACATAGATGCTGCAGCCCTGGAAGGAAAAATTGATGAAGCAATTGATCGAACGTGGAATCCTAACCCAAGAGGTAGGAGAGAGTATAGAAGGAGAAACTACTACCAGGGAAATGATGGTAGAGCAGATCAAAAACGCAGGAGGGATCCTTCTCCAGACCCTGAGGATCAAATAGATAACAAACCCATCAATACCATCAATACTATTGCAGGCGGTCCGTCAGGATACAGACCGACCGGAGAAAGCAGCAATCCCAAGGGCTCGCCACCTGAGACAGGTAAGAAGCAGAGATTGACGGGAGAAGTGGTATATGGGCCAGGGGATCCTCTTCCTTTGGTTCCCAACAATGAAGGGCTAGTGATTGAGTTGGTAGTTAATAAGCACACTGTGAAACGAGTGTGTGTGGACACAGGGAGCACGGTAAACGTTCTACACCTATCGGTATGCCAAGCTATGAAGATACGGGAAGTCGAGCTAACTCCAATCTCAGCTCCGCTATTCGGATTCGCCGGACCACCCATACATCCTGTGGGCATGATTAAACTGCCAACAACGTTTGGACGAGGAAAAAAGAGCAGGACTCTTACGGTCGATTACGTGGTGGTACGATCGACCTCGGCATATAATATCATATTAGGAAGACCCGCTTTGATAAATCTCCGAGCGGTAATCTCCCCTGCACATATTAGCATGAAATTCCCTACTGTAGAGGGAACAACGGAGATAAAGGGAGATGTGGAAACAGCCAGGAGCTGCTACACCGCTATAATAAAACAGAAGATGATGGTACAACAGGTCCTTATTGACGAACTCGTTCCAGAAGAAGAAGAAAGATGGTTAACTAATGATGTGGTAACGCAAGAAGCCCTATGGGAAAACCAAGAAGACGGGGTCGGCGTCGGAGCATGGATTCCAGAGCCATACAGACAGAGCCTGATCGATGTGTTGAAAGAATATAGGGATGTTTTTGCTCTGACCACAGCCGATATGCCTGGTCTGTCTCCCATCTTGGCATTGCACCGTCTCAACGTAGACCCCAACAGAAAGTCCGTTCGGCAAAAGAGGCGATGTTTTGCTCAGGAAAGAGTAGAGGCTGTTCAGAAAGAGGTAACAAAGTTACTGCACGCTGGAATAATTAAAGAGGTGGTATATCCATAATGGTTGGCCAATCCGGTTCTAGTTAAGAAACCAGACGGATCTTGGTGTATGTGTGTGGACTTTACGGACTTAAACAAGGCATGCCCCAAGGATTGTTACCCACTTCCGAAGATCGATAGCTTGGTGGACTCCACGGTCGGATATGAAGTCTTCACGTTCCTAGACGCGTATAAGGGGTATCATTAGATAGCCATGGCTCCAGAGGACATGGAAAAGACGTCCTTCATTACAGAAAGAGGGACCTTCTGCTATCTTATTATGCCGTTCGGCCTCAAGAACGCTGGAGCCACGTATCAGAGGGCCGTAAATAAGATATTTGAGAAACAAATTGGGAAGAACATGGAGGTATACGTAGATGACTTATTGATCAAGAGCAGGTCTTTCGAGCAATACTTGGCGGCTGTCAGAGAAATTTTTGGGGTACTAAGGCACACACAAATGCGTCTTAATCCGAAGAAGTGCACGTTTGGGGTACGGTCAGGAAAGTTCCTTGGATACATGATTTCCAAGGAAGGCATAAAGGCAAATCCAGACAAGGTAGAGGCCATACAGAGCATGGCTCCACCGAAGAATGTCAAGGAAGTACAAAGATTGACAGGGCGTATGGCCGCCCTAAACAGATTCCTCTCACGGTCGGCCCAAAGGACCCTCCCTTTTTTCAAGATCCTAAGGCAAGCAAACCCTTTTGATTGGAATGAAGAATGCCAAAAGGCGTTCGAAGAGTTGAAGAAATACCTCACAAACTTACCCGTTCTCACCGCACCGCAAAAAGGAGAAACTCTATACTTGTACTTATCTGCATGCCAAGAAGCGTTGAGTGCCGTCCTGGTGAGCGATCAGGATAACACTCAAAAACCGATATTTTATGTTAGTAGAGCGCTCAGAGGGCCAGAGGTGAGGTATACCAGCATAGAAAAGTTGGCGTTGATTTTAGTTCATGCGTCGGGAAAGCTGAAGCCATACTTTTAGGCTCATCCTATTGTGGTCATGACATACCAACCACTTAAACAGATTCTAGATAAACCAGAGACGTCTGGGAGGTTGACAAAATGGTTGGTCGAGCTGGCCGCCTATGATCTGGAATTCAGACCAAGAGTACCAATCAAAGCTCAGGCCTTGGCTGATTTCATAGCTAAGGGAATGGCCATAACTCTCGAGCAGAAGCAGACAGACCGTTCCGTAGACCAGTGGACATTGTATGTGGACGGAGCGTCCAACAAAGACGGAGCAGGAGCAGGCCTTCTGCTCTGTAGTCCGAAGGGAGAAGAGCTTCCCTATGCATTGCGCTTCACTTTCAAGGCAACTAACAATGAGGCTGAAAAACGAAGCGCTCATAACAGGACTCAAGCTAGCCGTAAAATTAGGAGTTAAGAGGTTACATATATTCAGTGATTCACAGCTAGTGGTCAACCATGTGGCGGGAGGATATGAAACAAAGGAGGACTCTATGAAAAGATATCTTTCCATGGCCCGAACATTGATTTCGCAATTTGAAGAGGTCATACTGGACCAAATTCCTAGGTCAAAGAACGCTCGCGCAGATGCCTTATCTAAATTAGCATCGAATTTTTTCTCAGATAAGAAAGTCTTGATCGAGCAAATGGCAGAGCGAAGCTATGAGCAAAAAGAGGCTCACCAGATCGACCAGAGAGCTACCTGGATGGATCCCATAGTAGCCTTCATAAAAAACAATGTGGTTCCAGAAGACAGAGTCTCGGCCCGGAAAATAAGACTTCAAGCAAGCAGGTATTCGTTGTTTAATGATATATTATACCGCAAGTCTTTTATAACCCCATGGTTACGTTGTGCCACTAAAGAAGATGGGAATTACCTCCTTCGGGAAATCCATCTGGGAATTTGTGGAAGTCATATGGGAGCTAGGGCTTTAGCTCGTAAGTGCAGGCTCTTCGGCTATTATTGGCCGACCATGGGTGCAAATGCTCGAGAATTAGTGATGGCTTGTAGAACATGCCAAGTGCATGACAACCTTAAACATCAACCCTCACAGCAGATGATCCCTTTGGTATCCCCGTGGCCCTTCGACCAATGGGGAGTAGATTTGGTCGGCCCACTGCCAAGGGCACCAGGAAACTTGAAATTTCTGATAGTAGATATTGACTACTTCACTAGATGGGTAGAGGCAGAGCCATTGGCAACAATAACAGGAGGAGCGATTCGAAAGTTCTTATGGAAGAACGTGGTCTGTCGATATGTGATCCCTAAGCACTTGGTATCAGACAATGGTACTCAATTCGAAGATAGAATGGTCCGAGAGTGGTGCTCAGAACTTGGAATAACTCAGCACTTTACATCTGTAGGGTATCCACAAGCAAATGGGCAAGTTGAACAGGCCAACGGACAAATCAATACCGGGTTAAAGAAGAGGTTAGAAGAAGAAGGCGAGCACTGGGTTGAGCAATTGCCCAATGTCCTTTGGGCATACAGAACAACGCCTAACTCGGCTACGGGCGAAACTCCATTCTTGCTATCATATGGATGTGAGGCAGTTATCCCGGCAGAGATAGGACTACCTTCGCCCAGAACAGAGCTGTATGACCAGATCGATCAAGAGACCGAGCTCCGACACCAAAAAGATTAATTGGAAGAAACCCGTGATATAGCCTTGATAAGAATGGGCAAGTACAAACAACAGATCGCACAATATTACAATGCTAGGGTGAAAGATTTGTACTTTAATGTGGGAGATTTGGTCCTTAGAAAAAATGAAGTTAGCAGACAGGACCTTCAGGGCAAGCTAAAGCCAAATTGGGAAGGTCCGTACAAGATCATCAAGGTGCACGGTAAAGGTGCCTACCAGCTGGCAAACGCTCAGGGGAAGACCGTTCCACGAAGCTGGAATTCAGCTAACTTAAGAAGATTCTATGCCTAAGACAGGTTCAAGGCTGTTTGCTATTTTATTTATTATCTATAGTATGAGAATGTAATAAGTTGCTTGTGCGACCGTTTATTTGTTCAATAAAGGTGACATTTATTTATTCTATAGCATTTATGTGCATGACTTCTTTACCAAAATAAACTGCCAAAGGCAGAAAAGGCTCAGAGATTGAGCGATAAAAACTGCCAAAGGCAGAACAGGCTCAGAGACTGAGCGATACATAAAAAATAAACTGCCAAAGGCAGAAAAGGCTCATAGATTGAGCGATAAAAACTGCCAAAGGCAGAACAGGCTCAGAGACTGAGCGATACATAAAAAATAAACTGCCAAAGGCAGAATAGGCTCAGAGGTTGAGCGCTATACATAAATAAACTGTCAAAGTCAGAGCAGGCCCAAAAACTGAGCGCCATATAAAATAAGCTCAGAAATTGAGCGCAACAAAGAACAAACTGCCAAAGGCAGAGCATTAAAGAAAAAGATAACTCTCAAGCATGATACGTCAGAAGTGGACAGAGCATGCTTGAAGGGGAGGACAGCAGGATAAGACAAGACAAAGATAAAGTGAAAGTCAAAAAGGGACAGCCACAAGTGCTCTTCCTTTTGTAAATAAAAATTTGTTTCGACCAAGTCTTTACAAATATTAAAATAACAGACCGCAGGGCGGATCATAAGCATATTAAACGGATTTAGGCTGAGAGCCATTGCCTGGGGCATCTTGTACTGAAGACGCAGAAGTTGCTTGAGCGGTCGGCTTAGGAGGGGGAGGAGCAGAGTACTTATGAACAATATCGACCCCTGACTTCAGCCCCCGAAGACGCTCGTTGTACATCTGCCCCATGCCCGGCTTGTACAGACCTGCATTCTTCAACTTGGAAATATCAAGTCCTTCCAACTGCGCTCGAGCATCGTCAATTCCCATTGAGTATCCATGGTTGACTATAGGGACAAGGAGAGCGGAGAGGACCCCATCAAAATGGGTGGTACTGTAATAGTCCAGGATCCCCTTGGCTATAGGGGCAGGAACGGAACTCTCCAGAGCATCACGAGCCGACTGCGCCGCTTTCAAACTCTCTTCAACCGTTGCCCTCTTCTCTGCCTCCTCGGTCAGCTGTCTTTCCAAGTTTTGCATCTCTGTAGCATGCGCCGTATGCAGAGTCTGCAGCTCCAGCTCGTGCTTGGCCTTAAGGTCGACTAGAACCTTTTTCTTGGTCTCATACAAATCTTTGTACTTTTTCTTGGAAGCCTTGAGCTCAGACACGGTCTTCTCATGCTCATCGGCAATAGCTTTAGACTTGGCCAAACGATCAAATACTTCCTGACCAATCCGAGCACCCTGACCAAGTATGACCACCAGGAAAACAAAAATAAATTCAAAGGTGCACACAAGAAGGCATATAAAAAGAGGCTCAAACAAAAAAGAGTGGTTTGGATTGTGGAAGCCTCATCCTGCTCTCCCCCGGCAGGTCCCGCTGTGAGTAACCCCAAGCGTCCTCTCTTCCGAGAGGACTCTCTGACGGTTGACTGGTCAGATCGGCGGAGGGGAACTAGATCAGAGACTTCCTCGTCAGAGGGAAGATCGGTAATAATCACATCCTCGTCCCCAGACCGCGGTAGATTGCGCATAGCATCGTCCGACTGTTTGGCGAGGGATTGAACAGTGTCAGAACCGAGAACCGTTCCGGACGATCTGACATACGAAGGCTCAGGATTATTCTGGGCCGAAGGATCGACCAAAACTTCTTCTGGCTGAACATCGTCAGCTCTAGCTCCTACTCCGGATAGTAAATGCGCCAAGTCGGCCACTGTACCAAGAAAACAAAGGTAAGATACATAAAATACAATTGTACAAGGAAAGAAATCAGCGAGTACAGCAAGATCCTACAAGATTTCTCTTCATCCTCGGTGAGAGGAACGTATGGCTCGGGCCCGGCCTCATGTAACCGAGCGCGATCGATGAGTTCGGAAGGATAATTTTGGCAACTCATGGAGATATCCAACTGCCTGATAACCTGGATCCAGTCCTTCAGGTCGGCCATATCAGGGGTCTCATCTTTGTCGAGCGTGGCAGTGTTCCACCTACCCAATCGGTTATTCCCCTCGTGGCGAACAAAAAAGAATCTCTCTTTCCAGCGTTTGAAGGACGTTTTCCCGGCATGTTGAATGGGGATATCGAGCAGAGGACCTGGTCGGCGGAGGAAATAGTACCACCCCGGAGAATTAGGAACCCTACAACGCCGGTAGAACGTCCGAAATAGCCCAACTGAGAATCTAATTCGTACTAAACGGCACCAAATAGCAAAACCCACAATGCATCGGACCCCATTTGGGGCAAGTTGGGAAATTCCCAATTCATAATGACGAAGAGTGGCCACAATAGCTGGACATAAGGGCAACCTTAGGCCATATTCAAATTGATCCCTGTAAACTGCACAGTAATCGGGAGAAGGCTCCGACGCATAGCGACCGACGACCCGAGCGTCAGTCCTCGACGGTGGGCTGATGGGAATACGAGGAGCGAATCTAGTAGCATCTATGTGGTATTGAGTGCAGAGAGAATCGATAGTGTGCTGGGAGACGATTGATTCAATTCCAAAGCTACCCATGATAGATTTGGTGGCGGAAACGGCCTTTAGATGCCGTATAAAAGCAGAATCCCTAGGGGGTGAGGACACAGTGTGCTTGGGAACAAGCCCAGATAATAAGTTATACTGGTGAGAGATGGCCGGAGAAGTGGCCGGAAAAGATGAGATAAAATGGGGAGAGACGGTGGATACACTTTCAGATTCAAGATCAATAGATTTGGGACTCAACTCTCTATCAACTGACTCGTCGGAAGGAGTTGAGAATCTCACCCTCATAAATCGCGAAATTGAAAAACAATCAGAAATACAGAGAAACGGGTACTTACTTGCAGAAATGAAGAAGAAAAGAGGCTTCATTTTACACCCGGCCCTTCGAAGTAAATAACGGCAGCAATAATGAGGAACAGACGTTTGAGAAGACAGTTTATAACCCCAAGCGATGCTTTGGTTAACGGCCCGTCTGACGTCGGCAGGTACTGACGCCTTGTTTCTCGTGCTAATAATAACAATCGCAATAAATGTATAGCGCGTCATAATGTCTCGATCGGCTCCATTGGGTAGAACCGTCCAGTCACCACCAATAACAATTAGGAATAGGTCGTCCTCGGCTAAAGACCCAGGCCAACCTGGGGGGCTTATGATGATGATTGGTTCAGGTCAGAGCCACGCGTCATACATTTATCGGTTAATCACAGATTGAGTGGCGAAAGCGTCCCGACCAGAGAGAGGAAGTCCGACCAGGGGCAACTATAGGTCCTGAGGGAGAGCACCCCCCTAATATTGACCACCGCAGGACGGTCGGTCCATAATGAACGCGCAGAGCGCGACCAAGCTAATTCGCTCAACAGGCACGAGCGGTCACGCTTTATGCGTACACGCTTATCAAGTCAAGATAAACGTGGGGAATGAACCTAGCCTTGATTAAGGGCATGATTCATAACTCGATACTAAGAGAATCATCATCTCCTAATAATTAGGGGTTCAAATCAAATCTAATCTTAACCGAATCCTTGGAGGATACGGCAAGATTAGGGTTTAGACTCCCTATATAAACCACTTCAAGAACTACGGCCGACTTGATTCCAGTTAAGCTATTGGATACGTAGGCAGCTCAAGAACAACTTGAGTTCAGTCAAAACACCAAAGAAAACACTATCTCTTCTCTGGCCATCGGCCGGTGACCAGAAAACTATCATTAGAGTAATTGCATCCGTAAATTAACTATTGGTGAAATCCGACTTCATCAGCGGTTGAAGATATACACATAAATTTTATTATTATTTGTGTATATTTCTTGTTATCTAGGCTAGAATGGAACGGAACTATAAGAGAATGAGAGGTGGATCAGACGGAAAAAGAAGGAAAAAGAAAATAAAGATGACCCGATCATAATTCGGTCAATCGTTTCTTGATCCAATTTAAAAATAGATTACGGGTAAATATTCATTTAATAATATCAGGAGTTTTAGATGTTGGATTCGATTTGAAGTTTGGTTCTTTAATTCTTAGGGATTTGTGGAAATTAAAGGTTGATCAATCAAGAAAAGATGATCTTGATCATTGGTGCGTTGTTTCTCGGGTTCTTATGATCAAAACAACGGTGTTAGAAAGGAGATCGATCTGAGATAATTGTCTACACGGTATATGTGGTAAAAATATGTTGTTTCTTGCAATTGGGGTTCGGCCTTATTAGGTTAAAGCCTATCTTCGTTTCTTGGTTTTGTTTTGAATGTTGTTAATTGAACCAGATTATTCTAGCGCGGAACCAGAGTGTTCTTAATTGAACTAGAGTAGAGTAGACACGTAGGCTTGCGTGCATTCACATTTATTTTAATTAAAGTAGACATAAAGTATTGACAGAAAGAAGATAATCCGGTTGCATCTCATGGCTTCAATGGAAAATTATCATCACCTATGAATTTCCTCTTAGGAAACGTCTACGTGCGTGCGATCCGACCACACAATTTCCACACACGGGGCACCGTGTATTCCACCTCGAGAAGCGTGTGTGGTCGGGATCCTCGCCACATAAACGGTCTTCCTACTTAGGAGTCCTACTGATAGAACGACTCGGCTTCAATTTATTAGTCAGAAACAAAGTTATTTTGTATAATAATTGTTTTTAATTGGAATTTATGAACTAACTCTACTAATGATTATCTTTTCCGGTTGGTAATCATAATTCGACGTATTGATGATTCTACTCGATCTCTACTACAGTAGTCATGATAGCTCACCCTTATTTCTTGTTTCCAGCTGCCCTAAGAAGATATGCAGGAAATGATGATTGTAGAATCTTGATGATCGAGGATCTATACGATGGATGCGGTTGAGATGATTCTTTCTTTTTATAAGATTCGTATTGACACATCATAAGGTAGGAATAAGGTTTTTGTGCCGTTTGGGTTTTATTAAGTTACTTGTATTGTGTTTTCCCTTTGGATAATAGAGTTAGCAGCAGTGATCTTGTTCAAGAGGCCGGTTTGCATAGAAATATAACATCTCTTCCATCACAGTAACAAATAAAGCTAGTCGCCACAAGGATGGCATTGATGAGCAGTTTGTTGTTACCGAGTAAATTATTTATTAGTCTTTTGCTTCCGCATTTTTGTGCACAATTTCAACGCGACTTTGGAGAGACTGCTAAGTTTCTAGTCGTCAAAGTCTCTACCCACTGCACTTGCCCTCGCTCTACTCTTGGCACCAGCCTCAGAGTGTAGTCTAATGCCTCTATCTGGCAAACAACAATTTTTCTAAGTGATGGGGAAGAGGACTGAAACATGCCACTAAAAGACTCTACTGTGACAAAGATAGGATGTCATGAGTGCAGAGGAGGTAGGATTGGCAGTTAATCAGATCTAGTATGGATCGTACATAGACGGTAGTTGGAGTCGGCGGCTCGATCTCCCAAGGTTCACTCATCTAATCAGATTCAATAGGGTGACATGTCCTTTCAAGCTTCACTTATCGGACACATGCTGAATGTCTCGTTCCTGTTGTGGACACGACTTGTGGGACGGGGTCGTTACAAGATCATATGCGTCTGTCGTATGATAACATACCCCATAATAGTATGCTGTATAGAATTTGTGCATGAGACTGGAGTTAGAAATGAGGGTAGACAAGGAGCGCATCCGCGAGACGAAAATGTGCGCTCTCTATATATAACATAATAATAATAATAATAATAATAATAATAATAATAATAATAGACGGTTTCTCTTGGCACCACAAAAATACTCACGTAACCACGATTACTCTCGGCACCCTAAAAATCACTCTTGACACCACATTGAATATTTTTATTATTTTAAACAGTATAACGTCAGTGGCACTGACGCCTGTTTGCGGTATGAGCGTCACTGAAACTGACATTGGTTTTCAATCCAAACGTCAGTGACACTGATTTTACAGTTATAAATGTGTCATTGATGTAAAACGTCAGACGCACTGACGTGAACGGAAAAAAAAACATACTGGCTCTGACGAACATAACATGGTGTCATAAAGAGATTTGATAGTGTGAAAAAAATAAATGAAAAATAAAAATAAAAAAACAAATATCAATAGTAAAATGATGATACCAATAGAAGTCGCCTAATAAAATATACGGTATTCTTAAAAGTAGTAGTATGACATCATCAGCTTTTCTCTTGAAGCTTTCTAACAAATAATAATGATTTGAATTTGATTGCACATTTTACATGACATTTGACATTTACTGCTTTACATCCAACAAAAGCCGCAGGATCTCAGTGCATAAAACACTTTTTTGCAATATAGCAACGTTAACTATGCCAAGGTAAAAATAAAATTTTAAACAAAAAAATTATAAAAAAAAAAAATTAATAAAAAAAAAGGGCCTTCATCACCTTGAAAGCAAATATACCCACAAAAATCAAAAGTATATCATCAGCAAATAATATGTATAACTTATTAAAAATGAAGAAGAATCCAACAATTCCGATTAGGCGGATATAGTGTAGTACATATCAAAGAAAATCTCTCCCATGTTATTTTTCTAATCAAATTACAAAGCTGTTGGTAAAAATGAAATGCACAAATATAATAATTGGAGGGGGGGTGAGGGTGTTTCTTCAATCACAGGCTACAAGACAATTTACAAAAGCCGATTCCCAGTTAAACAAACGGCAGCCCTCTTTTTTTTTTTTTTTTTTTTTTGGGAAATTTAGCAAACAAGTTGTCACTATTTCCTTAAAACTTGTCTCTCTCTATAAGTTCTTAATACATTTATAATAAATAAAAATCAAAAGAAAAAATTCACCTTTTTTTTTCTTTTCTTCCAGCCCAATAATATAATCATCATGTCAACTGAACAGCAGGAGGAGGAAGATTACCTGGGGGGCATCTTTGACGACGTGGGCGTCTTGTTGTCTTCCCCCACCCTTCAAGACTGGCTTCAATGCTACTAAGTTGCTGTACCAATGGAGTATTAGTGCACAAAACACTCGTAGTTGCTGCTGCTGCAGCTTTTTCCACCGCTACTGCCGCCCGTCGCCGCCTTCCCCTGCCACCGCCATTACCATTACCATTACCATTTCTTGCAGCACCGTTCCTCCTTGTGGATCCTGAACTCCACGTTCGCCCTGTAGCTTTCATTAGCCCGCTAAATGTTTGAATGTCTTCGGTTACTTCCTGCCTTGATAAAGAAGCTAAACCAGGAAGAATATCCCTCTGGAAATCCCGCCTTTGTCTTCCTCTTCTTGTCTGTCCCCCCCTTCTACCTCTGTTGTTAGTTACTGATTTCGAACCACCTGATTCTTCCATTTCTTGCACTTCGTGAACAAATGGCTGAGGCATATAGTCTTCTTCTTTTGTTTCCTCAAGTTGTAGAGTCATCATCTCAAATTCATCCATTTCCATCCCGATACGAGAATAACTCTTCATTTCTTTGCCGCCGCCGCCGGTTTGTTTAATAGTAGTATTTGAAAAGGTACAGATCGCATCAGCAAACCATGCAAGTGAATCCTCAAGAGGATCTGATGACAATGACATTATAGCTTCTGCTGCCAGTGCCAGTTGAGCAAGATCATCATCTGGTACTTGCTCAGGTTTGGGTTCGACCGATTGTAAGGAGGATTCTTCATGATTCGGATCCTCAGGAAGCAGATCATCATCATCAATATCAAGAACAGGAGCTTCAAGATCTATGTCAACAACTATATTCTTGTTGGAAGTTTGTCTTGCAAAAGAAGATTCTATCGGCACTTCATCCACATCCTCATCAATGCAAGAGTTCAAATCAAAATGAATTCTTGAACGAGTGACTTCTGTCTCCATTTCTTCTTCTTCTTCTTCTTGACAAGCCAAGTTTATATCGATCACTCTCCTCTTGCCCCCTTCAGTTGGAAGTTCTTCTTCGTGATGATGATGGGTGACTGAGGTTGGAACAGAATCAGCATCTCTACAGACATTGGCAGATTCCATCCTACTACAACTTGGCTTTGCTCTTATAAGCCAAGGCAGAGATTCTTCTAGACACGACGCTTCAGAGTTACGTTTCTCGTTTATGATTTCAACATCTCGGGTCAAGATTTCTTCATTTAATAAACACTTGGAATGGACCACATTCAAGTCCATGTCTTTAAAAGGCTTTACGTTCATATAATTGGCGGCCCCGCCCTTTAATACCGCCTCTGGTTTATTATGATCATTATCCTCCCCCCAATTGCGGCCCAAATGACTAAACCGAATAGCCTTAGATCCTGAAGAAGACCCATGATAAAATCCATTAGCAATTGGTGGTAGATCAACTGAACCTGGAGGCAAACTTGACCTTCCATTAGACTGCCACTTCTCTCCCAATATGCTATGGCTTAAAGGCGATGATTGTGAAGTCTTACCTAAATTAGTGGATGAGTTATTCATTGAAGGGTATACATGAAACAAACCCGGATTCTCAGTCAAGCTACCTGTTGGCTTACCCCAGGAAAATGCAGAGTGAGACCAAGAGTTGGCAAGCTCTGAAGGATTCATGTATGGAGACGGATGTGGTGCCTGGCGCGATGTCATGATCGAGTCCAAATGGTTAATATTTGGATTGTCATGAATTCTATCAGGGGCTTCCGAAGTACGAGCTGTTTTCTCTCTCTGAAAATCAGCCACGCTGTGATCAGTCGGATGAATGTTAGAAGATTGGTAATGAACCTTGCTTAGCATAACTTCTGGAGGCTTTGAAGCCAAAGGTAACTGATCTTGCTCAAGGCTTTGAGGTGTTGATATCATGTTATTGTATTTAGGACCTGCAACCGGAAATACAGCTCAATATAAGTCATCAATGTAATAGAATGCAAATGAAACTCTAATAAAACAAAAGAGTGGTTTCAGAATATTCTCATTTGATTAGTAATGACAGAAGAAAAGACAAAAAAAATATTCATCATCCAACATTTCGATAAACTCGCTACACTATTTTTGTCCAACTATTGGGTGTTGAAAATTCTCTGTCCCTTTTCATAATTCAGCAAGAAAACGATTACAGAAACGTAAAATCAGTTTCCTGCATTTAAGCACAGGAGTAAAAATAAAAGAACCTCAGATATTGCAAAAAAAAAAAGAAACAAGCTTTTAACCTTAATACGCCGTGTACTTCCCTGAAAGAGAAAATACCTGATTCATACATATCACAGAGCCAATCTCTCCCCTTTCCCTTGAGGGGGACAGACGCACCATCCCAATTTCTCCGGTGAACAACATTTTGCACGTTTTCTGTTTGCATTTCAAGAAACTGTGCATTTGGGTTTACAGAGTTGCTTCGACCTACACCACGTTCTCCATGGTTTGTGGCAGAACCAAGGAGATAGTCGACAGACGATGGAATTCTTCCATCCTCGGCAAGAAAAGGTTCATTCAGATCAGCCAATCTCATTGAGCTTCCCCGGCACGATCCAGATGTTGAAACATCCCTCTTCTGCCAATCACCGTTGCAACCATTCAAGAAAAACTTGTCATGCTTCCCAGCTTTTTCTCCATTAGCCAGAGAACTTATAACGTTAGACATGTTACTGCCATGAAACGGCTTTTCCTCTGCCGTATCCAACAAATATTCATCCGCCGGTAGTTGAAGATCAAACAACTTTTTCCTCACCTTTGAAGGTCTACACTCTAGCACTTCACAGTCCTTAGAGGTAGATCCACTAGCATGAACATTACCTCCTTTTTTACAACTCATTGGAGAACTTACAATATCGACTCCTGACATAGAATGCATCATAGGATGGCCAGAATTCACCAAAGGGAAATGAGGAAATTGCCATTTTTTGGTGTCTCCATGTAGAATTTGAGAACCTCGAAGGCTTGAGGAAGATGATGGCTCGATCGATGTTTGACGTTTATGCAATTCTTTCTTCCTAATATCCTCCATCATGTCCCTTTGGATCCTATAGAGCCGATGGAGCTCATAGACCTAGGATGTGGGAAATTCATTAAGTTAAAAATAAAGGTGGTTTTCATGTAATAAAGAATGAGAGTGACAACAAAAGATCTACAATATGACGCAAAGCGTAAATCCCAGAAAAGATACTAGCATGCATATTAAGTGAATTTGTAGAAGCAAACAATAACATATACAATAATAATACACCCTTACCTGATTTCTGAATATTGCCTCATGCTCGAGGATTTTCTGCTTTAGTGTGTCCTTATCATACTCAGCACAGGCATCAGTCATGCTCCTTGGCATGTATCCATTATAAAATTGCCCACCCGTTAAAGTCTTATCTCCATAAAACAGAGGCCAACTGCTACTGTTAGAATCCTCATTAAGGTCCCTCATCGAAAAATATCCTGGAAGATGGCTTTTGCATTGAACTTGTGATCCCATGCCTGCTAATAAGCGCATATAAGTCGATCAAAACTAATAAATTCTTCTACCAAATTATCAGTATCCATATTTTTCATCTTATTGAAAATAAAATAATCCAGAAAAAACATATTAACGAGGATTTTAATTATTACTATAACAATGAATTTCAAGTTAAACAACTAATGACAGTGGCACCAGAAAAAAAATGTTGAAGGATTCAAACAATGACAGGACAAAAATATATTTAAAGATAAAATTAAAAAAAAACAAGAAAAAAAAAAAACCGTTAGCAGGCAATTTGTGAATGATAACATGAATGTATTCGCCTTTTGCTGCATAAAACACACTTCAAGAAGGCTGATAAACTTTCAGCTTTATAAGCTTGCAAATGAACTCTAGAACATCAGTCTTTGAAACAAGCAGCTTACTTACCAACACAAAAGTTATAAAACAAAATACTATTGATATTAATATTACTACAACTACTACTAATAATAATAATGCACTCAATACTTCGGAAGAAACAAATTCAGAAATTCTCAAACGATATTATCCTTCCATGAGAAAAACACCTAGAGAAAAGGTAGACACACAAAAACAAAAGATAAAAACAAAAAGAAAGAAAAAGAAAAAAAGACAAAGAACTAAAGAGCTATGAATGCATGTGGTTATGTACAGGCAAACCTCATGAAAGGCTACAAACTAATATTCTTTTATAGGAGACCATTTTAGAGAAAAATGTAACCATATAACGATGTGAAATCACTAATATAAGTTTCATATTACAAGAATCATGGTAGTATA
The DNA here is from genome assembly GCA_036785695.1 of Gentiana straminea. NCBI lineage: Eukaryota > Viridiplantae > Streptophyta > Magnoliopsida > Gentianales > Gentianaceae > Gentiana > Gentiana straminea. Next base: position 883,927 of record JAVUPR010000224.1, on the reverse strand, counting down.
CATAGGTTTTATTCCATTCATATGGCAGAAGCTTGGTTTTGTTAGCTGGGGAGTGGTAATATGAGAAGAGAACTACTACGAGTGAACTACATCCGCATTATATCTTTCGATCACAATGACTAAAAATGAGACTCCAAACAAATTTACTGCTAATAACGCTGCATAACAATCTCGAAAGAACTTTAAAGTGAATCTTACAGAACAAATTGAAAAGAGATAAACATTTAATAATACAAATGATAGTAGTAGTAGTAGTAGTAGTAGTAGTAGTAGTAGTAATAAGAATAGAAACATACTCAATGTCCCAATTACTCAGCTTCCAAATTAAAAGGCATATATCAGTTAAATCAAGCAGTATTGAAGAAAGCAGAAGCAAAGCAGTATGGTTGCAAACAAGTCTCAATCTTTCAATTACATCTGGAATTAATATAGGAGAATCATCAGCAAGACAAACAAAAAATGAACTCTCACAAAACTGAAGTAATTACCTGATTAATAACTTGCCAAAAATGCAAACACTTAGAAATGCAGACTCAATTGCAAAGCCCAATAATCCAAAGAAAAAAATCCCAGACAAAGAATCTCAATCAGAAACATAATTCGGGTAATTTATCAATTAAAGTACGAAGACAAAAACCACTTTTTGCTTCAGGAGAAAAGCTCCTTTGTACAAATAATAAAAAAAACCCAATTTATTAGACATTCAATTCGAAACGAAAGAAAAAGCGAATAAATTTTTTTTACCTTAGACCCACATCCTGGAACCTCTTCTACCCTCACGAGCCCCTCTTAGATTGACTCATTCCACGGTACCTCTTAAGTACCCAAATGATGAAAATTCAGACAGAGACTGTCACTAACAAGAAAACAAAGACGGACAACGAAACAAGAAAAATAAAACAAGAGCAATTATCAAAATATCAACCTACAAAAGTAAACGACAAAGTGGGCTGTTCAGTAACACCATTGAAGAAGCTCAGATCCTAATCAAACTGAACAAGATTGCAGATTTCGATCTGCTGGCCCACACCATCTAGTCCCTCTACAAACAAAGAACTTTTTTTTTCTTTATAAGAGAGAGAAAGAGAGACCAAGAATGAGGAAGAAAAAGATTTTACTAAAAAAAAAAGGCTGGTAGAGAGATAGAAGAGAGAGATCCCAGATAAGAAATCTTCACACAAACAAACGACCTTCTAAGAACAGTGACATAAAATTTGTCAACATCCGGTCCCTTTTTATTCTCTGCTTTTTCTTCAACTTCTCTCTTTCTCTCTCTTACTGTGTTGATTTTTTTTTTTTAATATTAACTTGTTTTCCGGGCAACCAAAAGAATTGGGGCATAGATTCTCTCCACCTTCCTAGCTTAAGTACAACAAAAACAAAAAATTATTTATATATATATATATATATGAATTTTTTTTTGTTCTTTTTTGAACAACAAAATGAAATACTTCAAGTCCATAAATAAATATAAAAACAAAAAAAAGTCCATAAATAAATATAAAATTGCTACATGAATTGTATTGATATGAGCAACATAAGCAGTTTCACAGGTACTTCTTGTGTCTCCACATATGATGAAGTGACATTTAAATAAATCTGGACCACCCAATTAGAAACCAGTTTAAAAACAGATGGATAATATCATTCCACATGGGTACACTTCGCATCTGGTGGGTGCACCCAAGAACTTTCTCAGTTTCACAGCTAATCATACCATATTAACGTAAGTTAATGTAATGTCAATGACCAATAGCTGAGGTTTTAAATTAAATCCTGATATCAATTATCATACGTTTTTGCTCAAAAAAAATTATGATATGTTTACATTTATTAGAGAAATTATAGAATCAGTTCAGTGTAGCACCCATTATTTCATGGCAGGTCGTGTCAGATCTCGTATTTTTTTTGAGTACCACGTTCAATTTTCAACGGATCCGGCCTGGCCATGCAAAATGCCATGAGGTCCAACAAGGCCACATTGAATTTTAAAAAAGCCCAAGACACTCATCCACGTTGAATTTGTAACGGGTACATCTGAAGCCCGTTCAAATTTGAACAGGCCCGCCCAAAATCACATGAGGAGAAGGGTTATCAACCACGATTTCAAATGGTATGGGCAAATCGTTAGATTTGACACAGGGGTAAGTTCGCCTCGTGCAAAAAATGAACGGGCTCGGTTCGTTCAATTCAAATTTCCTATTATCTGAATTGTTTCTCCTTTCTCCACCACATTTGTTGAACAAAAAAAAACGCAGAATATGACGGATGACGGAGGAGCAGGGGTGTAAATTGATCGGGGAAGGTGAAAATTCAATTGGGGAAGTGATTCAAGCGTGGAATTGTCTCTACATTACAACCTATATCATCACACAATGGCCTTTTTCCCTGAAGACGACGCGTCTCTTGTAAGCCATTTACAGTGTTATTAGGTTCAATTTCGATTTTTTTTACTGGAATTCATGGAATGCATGTATGATAGTGTTATATGTATGATTGTGTTATATTTTTTTTTATTCGAATTCATGTATGATAGCGTTATATTTTTCATTGGATTTCATGTATGATAGTGTTATAGTTGTTTATTCGAATTCATGTATGATAGTTTTATATCTTTTGATGTGAATTCATGTATGATAATGTTATAAGTATGATAGTGTCATGTGTATCTATATATTTTGTGATAATTGTATGATATTGTAATGTGTAGTATTTTATGATATTGTAATGTGTAGAATTGTATGTTATAGGTTGTTTTAAAAATGAGTAGTATAAATTCCTTAATTTTGAAATGTGTCGTATTGTATGCTATAGGTAATTTTGAAAATGAGTAATATAAATGTGTACAATGAAATGCCTTATTTAATTTTGAAATATGTAGTATGAAATGGCTTTAATTTTGAAATAACACCCGAATAAATAAATTGTTACGGGCAATTACAATGAAATATCCATAATTTTATAAGAAATAAATCAAGATTTAAAAACATGAAACATACAACAAATAAATGTTGTTTGAAATTACAATGAAAATCTCGACCTATTCTATGGTACGCCTCGACCTAATGAGGTTCTTAGAAATGCATGCTTCCCTGGGTGTTTTCGATTCCTTATGATCCGTTGTGTCGGCCTAATCCACAAGCATTGTAGTAGGGCTCCTTATATAGCGTAGTTCGTAGAAATTTTTATTAAGTCTGCTCAATGGAGCAGATCTGTGCCCTAGGTGGGGGATCGGCCTGGTTAGCTTCGCAGTCCACCGCAGGTCGGCCAGGGCGCGACGGAGCTCAACCAGCGCAGTTCAGGTCAGCAGCCTAAGGGACTCGACGCAGGTCGGCCTGAGTATCCCTTAGGAAAAATAGCCTACGTGCATAATCTATCAGATAAACATGCAAATAATCCTTAGCCATAGAGGCTCTGATCCTTTCATTTAAACCACCATTCAAACCTCGTGATTGCCTCCTACAATCAAGGAGATTAAACCGTAATTATCCATTCTTTAGGGAACACAAAATCAGAGTCCAACAAGGACCTGGCCCATGCAGGCCTAGGGCACAAGCCCCTCTATATAAATAATCCCTAAGGAACTACAGAGACTTGATTCCTGATTCATACACATGATACATAGGCAACTTGAGATACAACGTCTCAGGCTCAATTTAAACATCATACAAACCACCCCCCGTTCACATCTCTTCTCATTTTTAGATATTGGATAAATTGTCACTAGGATAATACGACCCAGATTTGTTACCCGACGAGAACCAGCATCGTCAATTGGTGCTAGAATGAGGGTCTTCGATTGACAATCTTGTTCAAGGTTCTGCTATCATATCATCAGGGTAAAAACACGACAACAGGTGGCAAATGGCCAGAACGATGGAGATGCCACTACCTCCAACGTAGGCAGTCAAAATCAGGAACATGAGGAAAGTGCCATCAATCTTAGTCAACAAGCATTGGTAGATCAGTTGGTGGCTATGGATGCCGCTACTAGACATGCCATCCTCAAGGCAGCCACAATAAATGAAGATGTGGAGGAAGAGGATTTAGAGGAAGAGGAATTAAAAGAGGAAAATCCCGATAAGAAGGATGTGCAGGAGAAAACACCCATCCCCCTCCAAAGCCTAAACGAGGCAAGCAGGACGATCATGCATACTCTTCAAATTGCGGGAAACAACTACTTGATCCCCGAGCTATGGACGCAGCGAGAGCCGATCTAGATATCATATTGGAAAAATGATCAGTGGATCTCTCCATCATATCACCGTTCACAGAGTAGGTGGAAAACTATCCACAACCTGCGAGGTTCAAAGTGCCCAAGCTGGAGCCGTACCATGGAACCAAGGATCTGCAAGATCGCCTCTTTCAGTATCTCATCCATATGAATCTGGATTGCGCTTCGGATGAGAAGAAATGCAAGGCCTTCCCTGTATTACCTACGGGTCGATCCCGAGAATGGTTTAGAAAAATCCCAGCAAGGACGATCTCCAACTTTGAGGTGGTGGGAAAGATGTTTCTTAATGCTTTTATCACGGACAAGCCGTTCCACAGGAACGTCATGCACCTGCTCACTCTCAAGAAGAAGAAATACGAGACATTGTTGCGGTCTTTGAAACAATTCAATGAGGAGTCTACGCAGGTACGAGATGCGGACGAGCACATTCTGATCACTTCCTTTGTAGCAAGGCTACGGGAAGGGCGGCTGTACTTTAAGCTGAACAACAAACTTCCTATATCAATGGAAGAATGCATGAAGATGGAATATAATCACTGCCAAGGGGAACAATCAAACCGGCTGATAAGAGAGTCAGAGAAATGAGAATCTAAGAAAGAAAAGACATAAGAATTGTCTAACAGGAAAAGGTAGCCGGTCTAGGACCGTATGACTGCCCCAGTCACAGATCGGCTGGGGAGGAAATGAGCCTCATAGGAAAGGGATTTCATCCATTTAAACAGATCGCATGAGCAGGTCCTCGCAATCATGGAAAGAAAGGGCTTGGCCCGAATTCCTCCACCGTGGATAGGACCTCCAGAAAGGAGGGATCAAAGCAAGTTCGGCGCCTACCACAAAGATGTGGGGAACGATCTGGACAGTTGTAGGGAACTCAAAAGAGACATCGATGCAGCCATCATGGAATGGAAGTTGGATGAGGTCGTAGATCGATCTCAAAATACTGAGCCACGAGGTTGTCGAGACTTCAAACGTAGAAGCTACAATCAAGATCGGGGTAGGCAAGATGAACCCCAAAGAATAAGGGACCGATCTCCGGACGGTGATATACAGTTGGAAAACTGCCCCATCAACACTATCAATACCATTGTGGGTGGCCCCAGGAACACGTTTGGGGAAGTGAGCAGCCAGGGATATCAACCTGCAAGTTTATCTACAACAATCCGGAATCATAGGCCAGTTCAGGAAGTGGCCTATGGTCTCCGCGACCCACTCCATTTGGTTACAAACAGTGAAGGCCTGGTCATAGAGACGGTGGTGAACAAGAATTTGGTAAAGAGGATCTGCATGGACACGGGAAGTACCGTTAACGTCCTCTACTACTCAACCTTCCAATCTATGAAAATTAAGGATTCAGAGCTGATCCCCGTTTCGGCACCGCTGTTCGGTTTTGCAAGTCCTCCACTTCATCCCATGGGGATGATCAGACTTGCGAAAACTTTTGGACAAGAACCAAAAGGCAAGACCCTTATGGTCAATTATATGGTGGTCAAAGCCTCTTCAGTATCCGACATCATCTTGGGAAGACCTGCGCTGATCGACCTTCGAGCTGTGATTTCTCCCGCTCAAATCATTCTGAAGTTCCCAAATGCAGAAGACTTGGTGGAAATCAAAGGGGACGTGGAGGCATCTAGAAGCTGCTACGCCGCCACAATCAAAATCAAGTGTGTGGTCTTGGCTTAGAGAGGCTCGGCAGGTTCCCAACATTTATGATTTGTATTATATTCTTGCAATTTCATTACAGTCTTTTCATTTTTGAACAATGTTTCAATAAATGGTGCTTAGTGAGTAACAGTTTGCATTTTTTCAATATGGCCTTACTCAGTATTATGCCAATTTAATCTTTCCATTATGAATGGTCTTAATTAAGACAAATATGCCAAGCTCTGCAAGACGGACTCCGCCCAAACTGACATCTGAGCTCTGCAGGTCTGTCTCAGCAAACATATGTTAGTTAAAAAATTAAGTCAACAAACTTATGACTCATCGCTAAATCTGACATCTGAGTTCCGCAAGTCAGACTCAACAAACATATGTTAGTTAAAACATTAAGTCAGCAAACTTCCGACTCATCACTTAATCTGACATCTGAGCTCTGCATGTCGGACTCAGCAAACATATGTCAGTTAAAACACCAAGTTAGCAAACTTCTGACTCCTCGCTAAATCTGACAGGTGAGTTCCGCAAGTTGGACTCAGCAAACTTCTGACTCATCGCTAATTTGACATCTAAGCTCTGCAAGTCGGACTCAGCAAACATATGTCAGTTAAACTGTAAGTCAACAAACTTCTGACTCTTTGCTAAATCTGACATCTAGGCTTCGTAGGTCAGACTCAGCAAACATATGTCAGTGAAAACAACAAGTCAGCAAACTTTTGACTCAAATTGCTAACTGAGATTTGCAGATTGGACTCAACAAACTCTTCAACATCCTGACTACTGATCTCCGCGGGTCGGACCTAGCAAAAACACAAAGTCTGGGGTTGAATTCTACTGTGCCTCTAAAGAGGTAAGAGCCGAACTAGTGGCAACTGCGGGTTTTCCAGAATACTTGGACATGATGTCCACTCCCTCCTTGAAGTCTTTCAGAGGATTGTCATAGACAATTCTCAACCCAGGCTTATAGAAAGCCTTCTTGGGAAGATTTTCTATGACAAGGTCTGCAAACTGACCATTTGCCTCATCCACGCCTTAAGTATAGCCATGGTTCAAGACAAGGATGAGTAGCAGCTTCAAAGCTTGGGCAAACTCCTCCGAAACCTTATACTTCTGGATGGCCTCGGTAATCCGAACTAGAACATTAGCCTCCAGCTCGGCCAGTTCATCCTGGAGTTTGGCCATGCCTTGCTCCATTCCTCTCTTCTCCTCAGCAAACTTATCCTCTGAGGATCTGATCTGCTCCTGAAAAGCCTTGATCTCCTTGTCTTTGGACTCAAGGGAGCTCTTCATCTTTGCCCAACATTCCCTTAGGTCGGTAACTTTCTTCCTTAGGTCTGCAGTATCAACGGAGGCCTTTCCCAGCCTCCGGAAAACCTCCTCGCCGACCCAGGTCCCATGAATGACCTAAACAATGAGACTAAGAAATGTTATCAAAAGAATAATATAAGGCATAAAAGGTAAGACAAGACTTACAAATTCCATGGAATTGAAGCCAACCATAGACAGCTCATTGTCTGTCATTTTAGAGATCCGCTCTTGCTTGGAAGTGGCAACCTCTTCCTGATCTTCTTGGCCCGGAGTTCCCTCAGGTAGAACTCTCGTCCGGCCTTTATTCTTAGGCCTACCCTCTTGAGGGTTGGTAGCAACCCTAGATCAGCCTTTCTTCTGAAGGTGTAGGCGTTCTCATTTTCCTCCTTCAGGATCAGATACATCCAGAGTGGACAGATCGACCTCCTCTAAAACAGTTGAGGAGGACAGGACTGCCCCAGCAGCATCCAAACATGCGGGCTGGGCAAGATAAGGATCTATAATTGCTGCCTACTCAGTGTTGAGGCTCTGCTCAGATCGGATGACCTCAACCTCGTCATTCTTAGCACCAGCCAACAGATCAGTGAAATCGGCCACTACAAGCACGAAAAATAAGACAAAGTTAGTCAAAATTACAGAACACTACAAAATTAAAGCGTGGAGTGAAAGGAGGAAAATCCTATATCCTCGTCACTAAGGGGTACGTAAGGTCTAGGCCCAGCGTCTGCCAGCCGAGCAGCGGCAGTCAATGTCTCGGATTTTATCTAAGCAAAATAAACAAGTAATAAATTATAAATCCGGTATACCCCAAGTTCAGGGATCGTAGTATAGCGACTAATACCGGGTCGATCTCACAGAGAATCGGGTTTGTTTATTCTAGTTCTTAATTTTTCTAAATTGTCACGAGAAATAACTAGAAACGAAAACGAAAAGAAAAACAATAAACTGGACAGAGAGTTGTCAATCCAAAGCCAAAAAAGATAGTTGCGAAACCTAAATCTAAACTATAAACTAGAAAAGAAAACAATAAACAACTATAAAGTTGTAACGATGATCATGGTGATTAAACAACGAACAAGCAACGATCCACCGTTCCCGCAACCCTCAATTTCCTCTCTAAGGTTATCTTGTGAAGATTTAACTAAAATCGTGATTCACCTATCAAAAGTATGAATTTCTAATCTCTTAGATAATTCGTCTATTAATCTCGTCATCTCTCGATCTCTAAAGATTAACGCTTTCATAACCAAGGTGTAAGATTTATTCAATCTAGCAACCTAGATTTCTAACCTAACAACTCTCGTTATATATAGGTTAAAGATCCAATCTTTCCTATGGCGATCTAGGTTTACACCGACTCTCGTCACATAGTAAACATCAACAGCAAAACATCTTTCAATTTAAATTGCATAACACATAAGCATAGAAAAGATACGACTTTAAGTAAAATCACAAAATAAACCTAAGGTTGAAAATAAAGAACCTGCTGAAACGGATTCACATAATCTTGAACAAACTGCTCAGCCCCCAGTCATCAGCACAATCCAGGAACAGAACAAAATAAATAAAGAAAATAAAACAACCCTCGGTCGACCGAGCACCAGGGCTCGGTCGACCGAGCCTAACTTTGCTCGGTTTAGGGTTTTCTGAATGTATGGTGTGTAATTGTGGTATCTCTAGGGCTTAAGCAATCCGCATATATATAGAAAAGTAAGTCGGTTCTGCTAAGTCGGCCACAGGACGCTCGTTCACTATGCTGGACGCCCGTCCAGTTGCTTGAAATCTTCGAGTCGGGCTGAGCTGGATCAGACGCCCGTCCTATGTATTATCAGACGCTCGTCCACTAAAAATCTCAATTCCCTGAATCAAACAGCTCCTCTGGACGCCAGTCCACTCTTCTAGACGCCAGTCCACTGGACGGATGGAGCAAATGCACGTTCAGCTCATCATATCTTCATTCTACCTTCGACTTGCATCTCCTTCCTTCCATTTAATCTTCAATCAAACATCTTTTCAGCTCATTCCTTGCCATGCAAATTGTACCTACAAGATAATAGAAATGTGCAAAATGTAGAACCATATATATTGATAGAAAATCGCTAATAAAATCATGTAATAAGCTCGATTTTGCACTTAAACCACTTCAAACCTCATTTGCTCAATAAATCCAATAAATACCTACTTTCTATGCAAATTATACGAATATGGAGAGAATTGTTACAAAATATAACAATATAAATCATATAAAATCACCCTAAACAGTCAACTCGGTAAATAGTTCCTTGACATCTACGGAATAACCCGACTCTTGGATCCCCTCCAATAGTTTCTCACTAACAATAGGATGGGCGTCTTTGGGGAGCTCTGCTGAAATAGTGTCCTAAACCCAATCGGGTTGGACCGGATCTGACCGAGTCGGATCATTTCTACTATTTCTTTATGTTTATACATATATAAAATGGCTTTTCAGTTGTCATATATATGTTCTTTTAAAGAACCAATTATGAATTGTTATATGATAACGTCCTTAGTATTAAACTGTGATAGAGAAACCATGATAGGCGATTATGGTTGATGAGATCTCTAATCACTTTAATAAGTTTGATACTTAAATGTCTCTAGGCTGATATACTATTAAACAGGGCATTGATAGTATAAACAGGCTAGCACGTATTAGATGTCTTCTGTCTTTAGTGTAGGGATAGATCTCGTCTATTGAAGTGTAGAGACACTTGGACTGTATGTGGACGTGTATTAGAGAATGTGTACGTTAGACTGACCCACTTACCTTAAGTGTCACACTATGTGGCGGTTGTGTAATTATCTTTCAGACCGGAGTCTTCATGGCATCACGGTGTGGATTGTCATGCTTTGACACTATTGAGGTTTCCCCTAGCCACGGGGCGATCATGTGGTAGTGATTGGGTGTGATACTGAAGCATGCGGAGTATACATGATTGGTCGTCCGGGAATCGCATATCCTATGATTAGGATCGAATATCCGAAATGGCCTTCTTATAAGGAATGTCTAGCTCTCGTGAATCTTTGCAAAGTAGGAGCAAATGAGTTACTTCGAGAGAGCATGATATCCAGATTATAAGATACGATCGTTAATGTATCGACACTCGAGATACGATCGTATGGATATTATTACAGCGATTGGATTGTAATTTACATGGTAACTGTTTCACATGAAAGGTAGTAGTCATTGCATTTGACTCTTCCGATGATTGGGGGTCACGGTGTGTTGCTAGACGCTATCCCGTGATCGTTAGGCATAAAGGGCATTTTTGTAATTTGCACTTTGTGTCTACGGCCAACATATTCGGAAGCCTATCGGGTCACACACATATGAACATCTAGCCGGATTTAAATGTGGTTATAGATGATAACCAAATAAGGAAAGAATTTATCTCGTACTATAAAGGTTATAGTGGTAAATTAATATGGTGGTATTTATTTATTATGAATAAATTAAATACAAGATATTAATTATATTGATTAATTAAAGAATATTCCGGATGCCAATTTATTGGCTAAGGTGGCGCAATTTGTGTGTGTATAAGATACACTTGGATTGTGCAATTTAATTAATGGTATTACCATATATTAATATTAGATATTAATATATATATATGTATTTGTGTACATGCGTGTAGTATGCATATATGTGATATGCATGTGCACTTGTGTAATAACTATATTTATATTTATAGATTTATTTGTGTAATATATATGTGATATATACACATGTGTAAATTGATTTATGGTAATATAATAAAGATAGTCAATATTAGATATTGACAATATCTTGGAAATATTCAATATAAGATATTGACAATATCCTAGATTTATTTAATATAAGATATTATAATAAATGAGATAAATCAATCAATTATATTTTCCTTATTTTATTGGGAAAATGTTTTCTTCTCCTCCACTCTACTAAGAGACGCCACTTTCATTATAAATAGAAGGTGGGTGTCAAGCTCTTTTGTACATCATGATTCCAAGAGCTAATAGTTCTTGTGTAAAATAGAGAGCATCCTATAGAGAGTTGGAGAGATGGGGAAAAAGGCTGGTCTAGCAACCGGAGTTTTCCAATATCAATCCATGATGGGATTCCGGCGGGCTGTTCGTGTGGACTAGCGGTAGAGGCCGAACACTTGGGCGGCTCTATGCAGAACTACTCTCCTTAGACGGTCAAAGCGTCGATCTTTTAGATCAAGCAAGGTAACCACCGTCTTTAGCTTATTTGTTTATTGCTTAAACTAAGTCGATCTTGGGTCGATAGGAAATAAATTTTTGAATTCCGCTGCGTTCCCGCGTAGATTTCCTAACAAGCTCCTCTCAGTTCCAAAAACTCAGCTCCAGTTGATCTTCATGTCGAATGAAGAAAAATCGTTCCTTCCACTGTTTGTGGGAGGATTTTCCTTTAGGGTCACTCAGATAGCCAATCCGACATGAAAAATAATACCGTCCAGGATGATCCTTCACCCTTTTGTGCTTGTAGAAATACCTAAATAATCGCACTAAGAATTTAATGCCGAGCAACCGGCACCAAATGGCCAATCCTACGATGACCCTTACCCTATTTGGGGTTATCTGGGCAGTCCCTAGCCCATAGAAATAAAGCATAGCTATTTAGGCCGGGCACATGGAGAGCCTAAGACCAACCTCGAAGTGCTCCCGATGAACGGTGCAGTATCCCTCCGGAGGCTGATGAGCAAAGTTGTGGGGATCAGAAAGAAGCCTAGAGGCGTACCTCTCTCCATATATCTCGTATATCCTACAAACTTTGTCCTAATATTCCTAATATAGGATAAATTTGACACCTTCAGCCATCTTAATTTCTAGGGTTACGGTAAGAACCCAAATAAAATTGTCTACTATTTCAACAGGAAGCAGACTCGAACAGAGAAAAGAACACACAAGAAAGCAAAGAATGACTTACTTGTAAAATTAATCTGAGATTGAGAAAGAAGAGCCACCGCCAATACCTTTAATCTTCTAGTTTAATAGCAACGTAATAAAACGACAGATGTGACGGAGGTTATAAACCCCAAGCACGTCCTCGGAAACCATCCTAATTCAAACAAGTGGGCAGCAACGCCTCGAATCCCAAGACCATTTTGACAATGTCATAACGGCATCCCTGCCACCTGGCAAGTTAAGTTGTTTAAATATCTACAAGTCTAGATGACCGACCGAGCTACAACATTGACAGATCTGAGCCGACCTCAAGAGCTCAACTAGATCTTGAGGGCTTATGATGGAGGTCGGACCAACACCTCACCATGTGTCATCCTCACATTAAACCGAGAAATTCGATTTTCAGAACTTAAATAGAACTCATTTACTCTAGTTCGAGAATAACATATACTACTCCTCTCTTGCAAGAACTTGAAGACACCCCAATGTCCAAGGCTCTTCTAGCCAAAATTTATCAAATTTAGCTTTTAATTACAAGTGTAACATTAAGAATTCTTTTTTTAATCTTTTGGAACACTTGATTGGAGCTAGGCTTTCACTTTTGTGTACCAAACTCCACTGGAGCTTCTTAAAGTTTAATGTAAGTTCCATTTCGAGTTATTGCTTGTGATTTCTTAGTCTTTATCATGTTTTAATTGCTCTCATTGCCATGAATGTTAGCTTTGACATGTTGATATTCATATCTATGCGTGGCTAGTCTTATACTAGCCAAGGTGATGAAGTTGTGATAGTTAATCTCTTGTGGTGACTTGGAAAGGATGTTCATATTGTTAGTTACTTTGTGTTGGATCTTTTCCTACTTGCATTGTATGGTTTGTGTGTGTTGGAGTAATTATCCAATGCTTGAACTAGCACATTTAATGGATACCGAACGGAGATATTAGGTGTGAGAAAGAAGTAGGAAAACCGGAAGGTAAAATTGATCTTAATTGGAACTCGATTTCTTATCCAGGGGGTATTGATTTTGTCATTGCATTCAAGAACTTTATCATGTTGAATCATTACGTCTAGGGTTCTTAGACCAAGAAGGAAGCATAGAGTAGTTTCATGCACTCGTATGAGGGGGAATTTCTAGCTTAGGAATGCACCGTTTCACACAATTGAACAATGTTGGAAGGATGGTTGGTTATCGTTTCCGTGTTACTACAAGAGGTTGCTTGATCATCGAAATCACCTTGGTTAGGTCTTTTATCATTTGATTATCGTTGCACCAATAGGATTAGAAAATTCACTTTTATGATAAATTGCGACTTAGATCAAGTTAATAACAACTAATTAGTGTTTAACCTCACATCCCTGTGGGATACCACCTTGATTCACCAACTCTAGCCTACGATTGACCCGGTACACTGCCGGTAAGAGTCGACACCTAGTTTTAGCCCATCAACTGGACAGATTGTGGGGTCCTTCATGTAGTACTATGTTTTTGGATGGTAAAGATATTTGTAATCTTTATGTATTTATTATTATTTTAATTCATTATTTATTATTTTTGTGAATTAATTTTTTTTTATTATATATTGTATTTATTATTTATCATATTTGTGAATTAAACCTGTAATTTTATTTATTATTTTGAAATTAAATATGTTATTTTGCGGTGGAGGGGATATCCGCCGCCCCGCCAAAACTATTTTTTACCTGCATTATGTCTTATAATGGGAAAATGTTTTCCTGGCGTTTTAGATAATTCCTGGCGGATAAAACTCGCCACTAATGTTTCTTAGCGGCGGAGGAAGAAAACCGCCAGGAAAGGGCCTAAAACTTTTAGCGGCGAAAACAAATACGGCGGATTTTACCAGCAGCTAAAACGAAAAAGCTTTAGCGGCGGATTCTCAGCTTTAGCGGTGAAAATAATCCGTCGCTAAGACACATGTTTTTTGTAGTGGAAGTTGGCACTAGCCCTGGTACACGCGTCTAGGAAGCTCAGGCCATATTTCCAGGCTCACCCCATAGTTGTGACAATAGACCAGCCACTTCGGCAGATACTGGCACGACTTGATATATACATCAGACAGACTAGAGAAGTGGGTGTCAAACTGACGGAGTACGTTCTGGACTTCCGTCCTAGAGTTTCCTCTAGGCCCATGCCTTAGCATAATTTTTAGCTGAAGGAGCATCCATTACCATCGATCAAGATCAGTCGAGCTGCAAGTCCGAGCAGTGGACACTTTATGTCGATGGAGCCTCCAACAAAGAAAGAGCAGGGGCAGGCCTCCTACTCATCAGCCCCAACGAGGAAGAATTCCCTTATGCCTTGCGCTTCAATTTTCAAGCCATCAATAATGAATCGGAGTACGAAGCTCTGATCACAGGACTCAACTTAGCAATCAAACTTGGGGCAAAGAATTTGAAAGTGTATAGTAACTCCCAATTGGTAGTAAATCATGTTAACGGAAAATATGAAGCAAAGGAAGAGCCAATGAAAAAGTACTTGGCAGTGGTCGAAATATTTCTGAAGGATTTTCAGAGCGTCCAAATCGAGCAAATCTCTCGATCTCAAAATAAACGGGCAGATGCACTCTGAAAGTTAGCGTCGAATTTCTTATCTGACAAGAAGGTGCTGGTTCAGCTACTGAAAGAGCGGAGTTATGATAAATTGGTAGTTCAGCCTATCACTCAGAAAGGTACCTGGATGGATCCTGTTGTATCATACCTAAAGGACGAAATCCTCAATACGAATAGATCTCACGTAAGGAAAATGAAGTTCTTATTGGCTAGGTATTCCCTCTTTAATGATATAGTTTATAGAAAATCGTTTATAGCACCTTGGCTCACATGTGCAACAAAAGAGGAATGAAATTATCTCCTTCGCGAAATTCATTTGGGGATTTGTAAAAACCATGCTGGAGCTCGGACTTTGACCAGAAAATTTCGCATGTTCGGCTATTATTGGGCCACTATGTAGTGAGACGCTCAAGAGCTCGGCCAGAAGTGCATATCGTGCCAGGTGCACGATAATATATCACACCAAACTTCTCATTCCATGGTCCCAATAGTGTATCCATGGCCTTTTGATCAATGGGGAGTTGACTTAGTTGGACCACTCCCCTGAGCTCCAGGTAACATTAAATTATTGGTCGTAGCAGCAGATTACTTCACCAAATGGGTGGAAGTTGAAGCCTTCTAGAAGAATATTGTGTGCAGATATGACATCCCGAAAACACTGATCTCGTATAACGAGACACAATTCAAATATAGAACTGTTTAAGCCTGGTGTTCCGAACTGGGAATCACCCAATATTTCACCTCGGCAGGCCATCCTCAATCAAATGGTTAGGTCGAGCAAACCAACAGACATATCAAGATTGGCCTGAGAAAAAGACTTGAGGAAGAAGGAGAAAGTTAGGTTGAACATCTACCCAACATATTATAGGCGTACATGACTATGCCAAATGCATCTACTAGGGAAACTCCTTTCTCCTTAGCGTATGGAAGTGAATCAGTGATTCTAGCGGTGATCTGACTTCCTTCACCTCGATTCGAGATCTGCGTAGAAATGGATCCCGAGACCGAGCTCACACATTCGAAGGATGATCTGGAGAAAGCTTGAGATATTGCCTTCATTAGAATGGCCAAATACAAACATAGGATTTCTCAGTACTATAACTCCCGAGTGAGCCTCTCATACTTTAAAGAATGAGATCTGGTGTTGAGAAAGAATGAAGTTAGCAGGCAGGGCCCTCAAGGTATGCTTGACCCTAAGTGGAAAGGCCCCTCCAGAGTTGTCAAAGTGCAAGGCAAAGGTGCATACCAACTGGCTGATTCAAATGGCAGGACCATTCCGCGGAGCTGGCATGCAAACAATCTACACAAGTTTTATGTCTAGGATAGGTTCCAGACTCCAATACATTATTTCAATACAGTTCTTTTGATTCAGCAATGTTATTTCAATAAATCTGTACTCACAGACTTACCAGACTTGCGTTACTTCATTAATATTTTATTTTTTCCATTATGCATAATGTGAATGGTTTTACTTAAGTTTGCAGGACATACTCATGAAGTCTGTAGGACAGACACCGAACTGAGATCTGTAGGTCAGACTCACCAAGTTTACAGGACAAACTCATTAAGTCTACGGGATAGAGATCAAACTGAGCTCTGCTGGTCAAACTCAGCAAAGTTTGCAAAAGCCAAACTCAGTAAGTCTGCAGGACAGACATCAATCCGAGCTCCGCAGGTCAGACTCACCAAGTTTTCAAAAGCCAAACTCACTAAGTTTGCAGGATAGACATTGATCTGAGCTCCGCAGGTTAGAATCACAAAGTTTTCAAAAGCCAAACTCACTAAGTCTGCAGGATAGACATCGATCCGAGCTCTATAGGTTAGACTCGCCAAGTTTGCAAAACCCAAATTCGCTAAGTCTGCATGATAGACTCCAAACTGTACTCTGTAGGTCAGACTCACCAAGTTTGCAAACTCCAAACTGAGCTTTGCAGGTCAGACTCACCAAGTTTGTAAAAGCCAAACTCGCTAAGTCTGCAAAACAGACTCCAAACTGAGCTCTGTAGGTCAGACTCACCAAGTTTGCAAACTCGAAACTGAGCTTTGTAGGTCAGACTCACCGAGTTTGCAAAATCCAAACTCGCTAAGTCTGTAGCATTGACTCAAAACTGAGCTCTGCAGGTTAGACTCACCGGTCCAAGATAAAACAAGTGCGGGTTTTGCAAATCGCACTCAAGGCAGAAATTTTCAAAAAGACCAAGTATGCCACACAAAACTACAAGTTTTACGTGCCATATTGGGGGGACATGATGTTGAAATAGTGTCCTAAACCCAATCGGGTTGGACCAGATCCGACCGGGTCGGATCATTTGTACTATTTCTTTATGTTTATATATATATATATATATATATATATATATATATATATATATATAATGGCTTTTATATATATTAAATGGCTTTTCATATATATTTGTTCTATTAAAGAACCAACTATGAATTGTTATATGATAACGTCCTTAGTATTAAACTGTGATAGAGAAACCATGATAGGTGATTATGGTTGATGAGATCTCTAATCATGTTGGGTATACAGCACTCTGCCCGCCTGTGTGCATTCGAACCATGGCGCTGTGAAGGTGTGGTATAAGGAAATAAAGTAGCACCTTTACTAACACCAATTGATTTTAGTACAATGGTAAGCGCTTGATCCTAAAAACTGGTAGCAGAGCAAGTTATGGGTTCGAATCCCGGTAACAGCATACTGTGTAAATGCTGCCGTATGTGGCTGGCAGGTGCTGGGGGGAGATTGTTGGAAATACAGCACTCTGCCCTCCTGTGTGCATTCGAACCATGGCGCTGTGAAGGTGTGGTATAAGGAAATAAAGTAGCACCTTTACTAACACCAATTGGTTTTAGTACAACGGTAAGCGCTTGTTAGGATCTATGCGCAGGGTGATCCAGAGGGGGGGTGAATGGATCATGGTCACTTTTTAAACTTAATACGATTTATGCAAGAGCGGAGTGTGTTACCACCAATTTTAGTCCTAATTAACTAAGTCTCGGAAGCACAGAACTTAATTAATTATTAGATTAAGTTGGAATACCTAATATGATCATATGGTTATCAGGCAAGGATATACCAAAAGAACAGGTTTGAATAAAGATCTAATTATTGTGCAGACTTGCACACAACAGATTAGGAGATCAAACAATTATGACAAAAAAACCTGCAGCAAAAGGTTTGATCAAACTTCAAGTTGATAAAGCTAATCAAATCAACCAAGCAAAAAGCTGATTCAATAAGTTGCTAAAAGACTTGATTGCTAAGTTTATTATTAAACAAAACGTCAAGTACCGGTAAACCAAAGTGTAATAGAAAGATGATTCAAGCAGAAGTATACTACTTAGATTAGAAAGGTTATTCAAAAATATACATGCATAAATGCAGATCCAAGAGTTTATATAAAATAATATTGTTCAAATTTAATACCAGAAATACTGCTAGCAAAAATACAAGGTTGTCCAAGATCAGTCCAAACAGATGCAGCAGCAATAAATTACAAGGCAAGCAAGGTTCAGTCTTGCAAGGATACATCAACTTAAATAGTGAACAGACCAAATAGATCGAAGGAGTACAAAGCAAGAACCGATCAATCTAAGCCGAGACTCTCGCTTGACCTTCGGAGATGATAGTCAAAACACAGCGATAAGACTATCAAAACTGACAATTAGTCTGGAGAACACAATGTCCAGCAGATCAGTAAACAGACCTATTACAGTGACTTTAAATATTGCAAATACAGTTCCGCAAAACAAGTTATAATAGCTCTTGTTGCAAAATATATGCAGGTTAGATGCAGCAGGTTCACTGAAATGTGCAGATGGTTGAGAGCAGCACAACAACAGAAATGTGCAGGCAGAGCAAGTATCATATTTGGTGCACAAGATGGTTCAGCAGATTCCAGCAAAATATTCAAGGTGCAAGTGTGCAGAGGCAAACATATATGATCAAGAATAATTAAATGGTAACAGCCAAAACACACAGACACAACCACAAAACAGAATCAGTGAATTTCTTCACTGATACACAAAACATGCAGTGGATAAAAGGACAAGCAACAGGACCTTATTCATCGACCAATCTTACTACAATTAAACCGAACCTAGATTGTATTTTCTCGGACCCTACTTGTCCACCCTTGGACCACACTCCTCCCGGAATGATTCAGTCAAGAAAGTCTACAATCAACCACAGTTTAATGATAGTAAATTATCAGGAAAACAAAACACACTTTAACTAACCACTTAAGCCACAGAAAAAGTGAAAATTAAAGTGCATAAACCACTTACAAAACCAGTAAGTCAAAGACACTGAAATAATCAGGCATAATTCCAGTCACTAGCAATGTTTTGATCTTGAAATCCTCAGTGGCACTGAGTTTCTTGATTCCGGAAAATTGCAGACACAGTATCAACAGGGCTTGGTCCCACCAAGGGTTGATACAACTCACACTGACACTCAAACTTACACAAGCAAGGGGATTTTAGACTTCTACTAAAATGTGGGATTGCTTTGACTCAGAGAGTTCAGTGATTCTTTTTAATCCTTTTGATATCACTGACTATTTATAGCCCTAGATGTATGATTTAAACCTCAAGGCTTAGTGTGAACAAGATCAGAGAGATCAATAACTCGTATCAGCATTAAAACAGAGCCAAGAATACCTCTTTTCACGGTCAATCTTTCACAACGGTATAGAGCACAAAATCAGGCAGATTTCATATTCATACTAGTCAATAAATGATAAAAAAATTCGATATTCAGCAAGGAAAGGATTCAACTTTGACTGCGTAGAATGAGAAACTTTAACGGCTCGAATCAGTAAAAATACGAGATATACGATATAATCAAGGAAAGGATTCACTTTGTCAAAACATTGACTGTAAATCTTCAAAGATACGGGTTGAATGCTTCGAATCAGCATCCAAACAATGGCAAGGGTCGAACCTTTATTGCGAATCAGTCGAGATAGAGCCTTCACACGAGGGATGTGTTGCTCCGTATCAAGGTCGAATCGATTTAGCAACGAGACGGCATAAAGGCAACATCTTGTCTGTTTTGAACCTTCCATAAACGTTTATGAAAACGTGGTGGCTCGAATTTTGAATTAACGAGCAATATGTTCTCTCCTTATTCATAATAGGCCACGTGAAGAAGACGATAGCAGAAGAACATAAGAGAAGAATGAGGAAGGGCGAATGCATAGAATATTGAAGAATGAATGCAGTGAATCGAAAACGGAAAGAGGTGTTAATGCTGTGAAAGTTCCAAAGAGGCATTTCAATTATTCAGAGTAAATGGAGGAGCTAGGGATGGCACATGTTCTGATAATTTGCAAGTAAAGGGAATAGGTCAAAAGGTCTTGGATTAGGAATAATGATCACATGCAATGGGGCCCAGACTTTATTATAAAAAATCCAATGAGATAATTAACTAAGGCCTTGTGTATGTATACACATTAGATTAAATACATCATACATTATACTGGTTTCATAGTAGGTGCCTTCTTGTATAACATGAGTGCATAATCTCCAAGTGTCATCACACATAGTACACATTGGGACTCATAATTAATTATTTTATCGTACCTGTCACATAATAAACACAACATGGTGGCCATTTGATGTAAGCAACAACTTCAAGGCCGGTTAGTGACACAGAGTAAACAATTAACAGCTAGTGTAGACATAATAAAAGCTTTGAATACAAAAGGGGATGTTTTGAAAATTAATCAACATAAGACTACAGACCATAAAATACTTAACAAATCACTCTAATAATTTTGATACTTAAAAGTCTCTAGGCTTATGTACTATTAAACAGGGCATTGTTAGTACAAACAGGCTAGCACGTATTAGATGTCTTCTATCTTTAAGGGCAGGGATAGATCTCGTCTATCGAAGTGTAGAGACACTTGGGCTGTACATGGATGTGTATTAGAGAATGCGTACGTTAGACTGACCCACTTACACTGTTAAGTGTCACACTATGTGACGGTTGGTTAATTATCCTTAGGACCGGAGTCTACTTGGCATCACGGTGTGGATTGTCATGCTTTGACACTAATGAGATTTCCCCTAGGCACGGGGCGATCATGCAATAGTGGTTGGGTATGATACTGAAGCATGCGGAGTATACTTGTTTGGTCATCCGGGAATCGCGTACCTTATCTGTAGGGGTGAATATCTGAAAGAGCCTTATTATAAGGAATGTCTTACTCTTATGAATCTTTGCAAAGTGGAAGTAAATGAGTTACTTCGAGAGAGCATGATATCCAAATTATAAGATACGGTCGTTGATGCTTGACACTTGATGTACGACCGTATGGATATTATTACAGCGATAGGATTCTATTTACACGGTAACTGTTTCACATGAAATGTAGCAGTCATTGAATTTGACTCTTCCGATGATTGGGGGTCATGGTGTGTTGCTAGACGCTATCCCGTGATCATTAGGTATGAAGGACATTTTTGTAATTTGTACTTTGTGCCTACGGCCAACATAATCGGAAGCCTATCGGGTCACACACATAAGAACATCTAGCCGGATTAAAATGCGGTTATAGCGATAACCGAATAAGGAAAGTTTATCTCATACTATTAAGGTTATAGTGGTAAATTAATAATATGGTATTTATTTATTATGAATAAATATAATACAAGATATTAATTATGTTGATTAATTAAATATGTATATAGATGCATATATTTCGAAATATGTATATGTAATAATGATATACATGTATTTTGCAAATTAATTAATCATAGCATTATATTAATTAAAGAATATTCCGGATGCCAAATGATTGGTGTTTGGGGCACTATTTAAGTGTATTAAGATACACTCGGACTGTGCAATTTAATTAATAAGATTACCATATATTAATATTGGATATTAATTGATTTATGAAAAATAGATTTATGGTAATAAGATAAAGATAGTCAATATTAGATATTGACAATATCTTGGAAATATTTAATATAAGATATTAAATTAAATGAGATAAATCAATCAAAGGTATTTTCCTTATTTTATTAGGAAAATGTTTTCTTTCTCATCAATCAATTAGGAAGCTAATCCCAATCAGATTGGGAGACATGAGGGGCGCCCCAACACCTATATAAGAAAGGAGTTGGCTAGCTCTTTTGTACATCACAATTCCAAGAGACTAATAGTTTCTTGTGAAAAATAGCGAGTTCTTTAGAGAGAGATTTTAGAGAGAGAAAATTTCGGTCTAGCAACCGGGTTTTTCTAGTAGCAATCCATTGATGGATTCCGACGGGTTGTTCGTGTGGACTAGCGGTAGAGGCCGAACACTTGGGCGGCTCCGTGCACCACTACTCTCCTTGGACGGTTAAAGCGTCGATATTTTAGATCAGGCAAGGTAATCACCGTCTACTTCTTTTATGCTTGTTGTTTAAACGAAGTCGATCTTGGTTAAATAGGAAATAAATTTTGAATGCGTTCCCACGTAGATTTTCCTAATAGTGTTATCAAAGAGAGCTTCGAGCTTAAGCAATAAGCATGTTAATTTGCGTAGTTAATTTTATCGTTTCAACCACGTAATTAAAAGATGAAAGATTTTTTGATTCGCAAAAGGATACACGAAAAGAAAAAAAGAGTCGGCCATGGTGGTGCTCGGACGATCGGCGGCGGCACCATCACCGTGTGATCGCCGGGGGCGGCGGCGGCTGCTGGCATGATGCGGTGGTCCCCAGTTTTTGTTTTGTATATTTTGTGTTTTCAATATGGTTCATAGTTGTGATTGATATCTCTTTGTTTAGATGATGTAATGTGGCTAACTAATTGTTCGAATAGTTTGGACCATTGGGATGCCACATGACATTATTTGGTGAATATGATTTGCCTTTAAATAATCTAGCCATTCCAAATTTTGTTTGGAATAGGCCTAGGCCCTATTCAAAATATTTGATTTTGGAAAAAGCCTAGGCCTAGACCCTTTTCAAAATTTTAATTTTGGAATGGGCCAAGGTTGTTGCCTTTTGGTTTAGAAAACCAAAGGCATCCCTTTGATTAGGAATCAAAAGGAAAGAAACTAAAGATGCATAATTTTAATTTTGATTTGTTTTTGGAATAGTTCTAATTAATTAAAATTAAAATTGAAGTCGTTTTAAAATTTCGATTAAAATCAGTAATTAATTAAATGTTAATTAGTTATTTGATTGGATAAAATTATTTAATAGATTAAACGTTAATCGATTAATTAAGGCGCTGGTTGTTAGTTTTTAATTTTATTTTTTTTCATAAGATTTTCTTGTATGAATTATATATTGTGTAGATATAATATGATTATATGGACCCCGATTGATCATGGACTCGACCAATTGGATAGATGTGAATGTTTTATTTTTCTGTTGGTTTAAAAATTGTCCTAGGCCGTTATGAAGAACGTGACCTAGTTTATTTTCTGCATTATCTCATTTCCGTTAGCTCCCCCCGTGTGCGGCGGGTGTATTTATTTTATTAGTTGAAATTTATGTAACAAGAATTGAGCGGAAGATGAAGACCAAAGAAAGACGAAAATAAAGATCCCATTGGAGAATAGAGCATTAAAGATCCTATTGGCGGTTGCAGCTACCTTTAGATTGTAACCCACGGTTTCGTCAGTGTGTATTCGAAACCGCACCTAGGATAAGTCCATAATCATACCGGTTACTTTACACATTTATTTATTTTGTGCTTGTATTTATTTTATATGATACGATAGATGCATAATTAGACATGATTTAAATGAATGTGTAGGAAATATGTCTATAGAGATAGATGTACTTGATGAGACCGTAATAAATTAATTAAGAGAATTAATCAAGTGAATTAATTTAAAAATTACTCCCACAACAAAAATCAAGTTATATTTGTCTCCTAATATTATAATGACGGTGAAGAGCGCTTGTTCGGATCCAACTGATCGGCCCTCATCGGGAGTTGACCTACCTCGGGTATATCGTCGTTATCGAGATATGATCGTTGTGAGATCTCATGAATATTTGGGTTACGACTCGACTAAGAATCTTGCGGTGATTGGACCTCATCGGGACCGTCTAATTTTAGAGACAAGGGGTTGACTATCACATAAGATGTGAAATGTCAAAGAGTTGACTAGTCAACCAATGAAAGCCGCATGAGATACGACCGGTAAGTGTACCCACCTTTCGAAATTGACCCGGTCGATCGGCCCTCGTCAGGGATCGAGTCACTAGATTCGATTCCATCCACTAAAGAATTAATTAAAATTCTTGAAAGTCAATTGGGAGTAGTTGACTAGTGAGAGCAAAATCATAAACCAAAAAGACCATTTTTTATTTTGCGTGTATAAACAACTACACTCTTTTATCTTTAATTTTATGTTGTAGTTTTAAGCAAACTTTTATATTTAGGTTTTTATTCTCGATTAGTAAAACCAAATTATGACTGTTACCTCTTGAGAAACGTTCTCAAATATGGTTAAGTAATTTTAATCCTTTCAAATAAGCAAGGACACGAGCAACCCCGTTATAGTAGTTAGAGACAAGGAGACTACATATTTGATGCAGTGCTACAAGACTTAATTATTAATGAAAAATGGAAGCTCATGATATGATTGCTTCACTTGAAATGAGTTTCAACGAATTAATCATATATTGGATACTATCCAATATGATTATTCTGTCATACGATGAAAATTAATTCAAACGTTGAATAAGAATGACCGCATCGAATTTTGGAAAGGTTGTTTTCAAAATTATAAGATTTAAGTATTGACTTAATTCTTTAATCATTGCTTAAAGGTTAATTAAAAAGTCAATGTTTTGAATATGATTCAAAAGGTTAAATAAACTATTTAATAAACTTTAGATTTTCTTTATGAAAGGAAATTAAAGACATAGCTCTTGTGATCTTTCTTATGTCTTATGAAGATTACACTAAGAAATATTTACAAGTGCTTAAAGGATTAAAAAGGAAGTTAGGGCATGTGCTTAAAATAAGAGATCTTATCGAAGTCTTTATTCTAGGCAAGTGTGTAGAGATAAATCCATCTAAGTTCAAGTCAACTCTCGGATATATGATATCCTGCGAGTGTGATTAAATTAGAAAGATTAAATACAGATTTGGAAGGTGAAGCAAATGTTGTAACACTTACCATATTCTGAATCTAGTAAACCGATAATGGAACTAAATAAATGTTATTATGTTCCGGTTCTTATGAAGAACATATTTTCAGCTATACGTTAGGATTTAATGGACAGATTCAATTGTAAGGAATAAATGTTATTCCGATAAGGTTGAACAGTCACTGAATCTAACACGCTAGATTATTGTCACTATATAGTTGATATATGTGATGAAATCTCAAATAAATGTTTATATGGCTGTTATCCATGATATTTTGTGGTTGTTCTAGACATAGTCTCTATGGAAGAAAATCGTATAATCAAATGTCATTCTGATGATGTCTAAACCGCGTGATTATGAATCATGTGTGTAATGCGTATCTTATCTAAAGATGACTAAAATACCCTTTTATGAAAAGGTTATAAAATCTAGAAAGTTGTCTAAAGCCTAAACATACCGATGTTTGTTGGCTTATGACAATTAATGCCACAAATAATTGTTTATTAATCTCTATGACTATTTTTAGAAATAGTTGAATGTACTTGGTGAAGTACAACAATTCGGAAAGACTGAAAAGTTTGAGCTAGTACGAATATGAGATTGATGAGCTACTTAGGAATTAATCTCCAATTGGATTGAAGCAATTAATACCTAAAGGGTGTTTCAGAAGTCGTCTGAAATAGAACGGATTCTCCCTTGAAGGATACTATCTTTGGGATACGCAATTAGATTGTGTTCCTAAAATGGAAACAACATTTTATATGACAAATGTGTGACGTAATCCAAGCGAAATATCCCTTACGTGTTTCGGGATAGTGCCCTTATACGATACATATACTTAACCGAGTTCCAAAGAATAAAGGTTGAATAAATTCCATATCAGATATGGAATCGATGACATCAAATCTATCTTAACCGATGATTTGAAGTTGTCATAGGCAAAGTCAGAAAGACTTGGAACCTAGTACGACATATGAAACTTTGTGGACTGTCTTGGCAAGCACGCTAGATATTGTCTACTTTCCCGTGGAACAAAATGTTTGTCTACAAACATGCTATCTTCTAAAGGAGGTATTTCTTCCAAAAGAGATAGTGGGAGTAAGTGAGATCTCAAAAGAGTTTGAGATCCACAAGAAGAGATTCAACCATAGGCATGAGCATATGCCACATAGTGATGAAGTGTAGAACACTGCTCAGTGCACACAAATGTTCTATAAGTTTGTGGATAACCTCAAGCCTGAAAAGGCTGCTGATATTTTCATTTTGAAGAATGAATATCTCATGACTTATGAAGGCATGTTTGAAAGGAAAGATTGAGAGATATGACCAGGAGCCATAATATCTTAACTAGATTCAATCAGTGACAACCAGGTTATGAACCTAGTCTGTCTTATCTAGAGAGAATGTCCCTGAAAGGCTGACATGGATGGTAATATGATTACCATAAGGCTATAGTGACGGCTGAAGGTTACGGGGTGTAAACCTTGTAATTATCTTTATGCTACCATTTGAGCCAGTTCTATTCAAACTATGCTTATTATAACTTCGTATCATGGCTATATGATAGTGTTGAAGATGTTGGGAAAACAACTCAATGTTCATAGAGGATAACATGATATGTGAGCCCATGAGATCCATTTATGGACTCAAACAAGTTTCTCTAGACAATTTCTTTGTTTGATAATCAAATGAGTTGGATTTTGTCAAAGAAGGGATATGCCCAGTGTGCAAGAGGGATAGTGGGAGTGTGTTATGATTTTTGAGTAAGGTATTGGATATCTCTCTCGAGAATTATCACCCCATGTCATAGTTAATTAATGTTTTGTAGTTCAAGGTCTTTACGAAAGCACTTGGATTAGCAGCTCTTATTTTTAGAAATAAGAATCTATAGTGATAGATTTAACTACTGTTAGTTTATAGTTTACCTATATAGATGTGATGCTAAAAGAGTTTAGCATAGATCACAACAAGATATACTGCTAGCCGGTTTTCTCAAGATCTATCTATGTTAGGACGTTAGTCCTAACGATAAGGTGAAAGATGATGTTTATGGAAGGTTTCCTTTGCTACTGCGATAGGAACCATAAAAAAAGTAATGTCAGATGTTCATAGTCCATGAAGAGTCATGAGCAAGTATGAATGTAAATCTGGTGAATGTCGAGAATATCCTTAAAGTGTTAAGAAAGAGTTCCTAGTTTATTTAAACTTGGAATTAAATAAACATAGATATACAGATGTGTACCCTGAATCTTATGAAGATAGTGGGAGCTACAGTCTGGGTTTGCAGTCACGTTGATTGAGTGATACAGTGAGCTGGAAATGTTCTTAGCTAGAAAACACTGGAGATTCTACAACTGGGCGAAAACACAGTAGTGCCTTGGAGGCACAACGGGAGCAGTACATGGATCTAGAAGGTTTATTCCTAAACCTTGTACGGTTCTTCCACCCTTTTTATATAGCTGATATAGTAGGTGGATTCATTGCTTGAAGCAAGGACCAGGGTCTCGTCAGAGATTCATGTGTGTGTGTTGAGGCGTTTCGTATGACTTGATCATTTGGAGCATGATATGAAGATAGTCTGAGTCACAACGAATAGTGATCCGTTCACACTTAGGGTTTGTTGTGAGTATTGCATGAGATTCTTGTGTTTCAACTTGGTCTTGTGTGTATGAGTGATTGGCTTTAGGCCAAGTGGGAGATTGTTGAAATTGTGTCCTAAACCCAATCGGGTTGGACTGGATCCGACCGGGTAGGATCATTTCTACTATTTCTTTATGTTTATATATATATTAAATGGTTTTTCTGTTGTCATATATTTGTTCTTTTAAAGAACCAATTATGAATTGTTATATGATAACGTCCTTAGTATTAAACTGCGATAGCGAAACCATGATAGGCGATTCTGGTTGATGAGATCTCTAATCACTTTGATAAGTTTGACACTTAAAACTCTCTAGGCTTATGTACTATTAAACAGGGCATTGATAGTACAAACAAGCTAGCACGTATTAGATTTCTTCTGTCTTTAAGGGCAGGGATAGATCTCGTCTATCGAAGTGTAGAGACACTTGGGCTGTATGTGGACATGTATTAGAGAATGCGTACGTTAGACTGACCCACTTACACTGTTAAGTGTCACACTATGTGACGGTTGTGTAATTATCCTTAGGACCGGAGTCTACTGGCATCACGGTGTGGATTGTCATGCTTTGACACTATTGAGATTTCCCCTAACCACGGGGCAATCATGCAGTAGTGATTGGGTGTGATACTGAAGCATGCGGAGTATACTTGTTTGGTCGTCCAGGAATCGCGTACCTTATCAGTAGGGGTGAATATCCGAAAGGGCCTTCTTATAAGGAATGTCTTACTCTCATGAATCTTTGCAAAGTGGAAGTAAATGAGTTACTTCGAGAGAGCATGCTATCCAGATTAAAAGATACGTTCGTTGATGCTTGACACTCGACGTACGACCATATGGATATTATTACAGCGATAGGATTCTATTTATACGGTAACTGTTTCACATGAAAGGTAGCAGTCATTGCATTTGACTCTTCTGATGATTGGGGGTCATGGTGTGTTGCTAGACGCTATCCCGTTATCGTTAGGTATGAAGGGCATTTTTGTAATTTGCACTTTGTGCCTACGGCCAACATAATCGGAAGCCTATCGGGTCACACACACAAGAACATCTAGCCAGATTAAAATGTGGTTATAGCGATAACCAAATAAGAAAAGTTTATCTCATATACTATAAAGGTTATAATGGTAAATTAATATGCTGGTCTTTATTTATTATGAATAAATATAATACAAGATATTAATTATGTTGATTAATTAAATATTTATATTGATACATATATTTCGAAATATATATATATATATATATATATATATATATATATATATATATATATATATATATATATATATATATATATATATATATATATATATATATATATATATATATATACATGTATTTTGCAAATTAAGTAATCATAGCATTATAATATTTAAAGAATATTTCGGATGCCAAAAGATTGGTGTTTGGGGCGCCACTTTAAGTGTATTAGGATCTTGGATTGTGCAATTTAATTAATAAGATTACCATATATTAATATTGGATATTAATTGATTTATGAAAAATGGATTTATGGTAATAAGATAAAGATAGTTAATATTAGATATTGACAATATCTTGGAAATATTTAATATAAGATATTAAATTAAATGAGATAAATCAATCAAAGGTATTTTCCTTATTTTATTTGGAAAATGTTTTCTTTCTCATCAATCTACTAGGAAGCTAATCCCAATCAGATTTGGAGACATGAGGGGAGCCCCAACACGTATATAAAAAGGTGTTGGCTAGCTCTTGTGTACATCACAATTCCAAGAGACTAATAGTTTCTTGTGAAAAATAGAGAGTTTTTTAGAGAGAGAAAAAGTCGGTCTAGCAACCGGGTTTTTGTAGTAGCAATCCATTGGTGGATTCCGGCGGGTTGTTCGTGTGGACTAGCAGTAGAGGCCAAACGCTTGGGCGGCTCCGTGCACCACTACTCTCTTAGATGGTCAAAGCATCGATCTTTTAGATTAGGCAAGGTAACCACCGTCTATTTCTTTTATGCTTGTTGTTTAAACGAAGTCGATCCTGTTTAAATAGGAAATAAATTTTGAATTCTTCTGCGTTCCCGTGTAGATTTCCTAACACATGATATCCCACCACAATGAAAAGTACTGAAAATAATGTGCTAAAAAGACAAGTTATGAATAACTTATCATTTCCAATAGTCTGAAAAATTTGTACAAATTACATTTCAAGTTTTTCAAAACATCTGAAACGAAAGACAACCGAATATGTAGGCAAGACTAAACACTTAAGAAGCATCAGGGGCTGAGTTCTGTCCAAGTTCTATGGTAGACGGAAGACCCCTTGCAGTTGCATCAGACGGAGGCAGCTCGGTCCGAGGAGCTAAAGTAGAAGGCCCTAATACAGAAGATGCCCGAGAAGTAGCAGCACGACGGGAGGAATATTTGGAGACAATGCCCACCCCTTGCTGGAACAATGCCGCACCCATGTCAGGCTTATACAGGTTCTTGTTGGCTAGACTATCCATGGCAAGATCAGCAAATTGTGCCTTAGCTTAATCGATTCCTAAGGAATAGGCATAATTCACTACGGGCACGAGCAGAGTCGTCATGGCCCGAGAGAGCTTATTGAAGCCTTATAATCCCGGATAGCCTGAGCAGAGGCCTTCTTAAGTTGGTCCAGAAGAGCCTGGATAGCCGTTTTTTGCGCGGTCTTGTTTGTTCGGAGCTTCTGGATAGCTTGCTCGAGATCAAACTTTTCCTCAAAGTGTTTATCCGTCGCAGCTTGGGGGCTTGCAGTGTAGTTAGTCCCCTAGGTCTTCCTCTTAGCCACCTGGGCCTAGACCTGCTTCTTGAGATCTTTGATCTCCTGATCATTGGACTTAAGCTTCTGCCTATGTTCAGAAGCCTTTTTCTCTAGTTTTGATATCTTTCCTTCCAACTTCTTAGCAGATGCAAGTCTCTTGAAGACTTCATGACCAATACGAGTTCCCTACAGCCATAAGACATCAAAAGAACACCAAGGGGTGAGAAGCCTGGCCAAAGCAAAGACAGGTAATATAAAAGGTAAAGTACAAAGATAAAACTCAGTTTAAGATAGTTGCTGATTAGTCATCCTAGAGATCGGGTCAGCGCCAAGTTTGGCATTCTCCTCTTCTCAATTATGAGGATCTTCAGTATCATCAGGAAGGGCATCGGATCTGCCTATCTTCCTTGACCTTCCCTCTAGGGTGGTCACAATACTTTTAGTTCGGCCCCTCCTTCTAAGCTGGGGGCTGTTCTCAGGAGTGGAGCCGTCCAACTTAATAGGAGTTGTATTATCCCCGAGGTAGGACGGGCCTCAGCATCATCTGGAAAGTTTTCTAGCAGTTGGGTTGTAGAGGCATCTAAGGTCGAGCCCCCAGATCGGGCGACAGGAACCTCTTCACGATCACGATTAATCAAAGCATAAGACAAGTATAATAAAGCAAAAGTGCAAAATTAAGACCCTTACAAGCATTCCTCTCATCAACACTAAAGGCCACATAGGGGGCAAGTCCCGCGTCGGCCAGCCAAGCAGCGTCTATCAACCGAGAAGGAATCTTCTTGACCTTCAAAGAGACTCCCACATTTCGAATGACCCGTAGGTCCTCCTCACTAAAGTTATCCGGGAAAACGTCCTTAGGCTAGTCGGCTGACCTCTATTGTCCCAGTTGGCAACTGATAACTGTCAAATTTATACTCTTTTTTGTCATCAACATTACTCCTAAAATGAGTGTTGGTCCTTTGTAAAGGCTTTGGTTAAGTTTATGGAGGGGGAGGGGGGGGGGGTGAATAAACTTAACACTTAAAACTTTTTCGGAGTTAAGACAAACTCAGCAAGGTCAATAGTCTGCCGACTTCAACAGTTTGCTGACTATTAAGTCCAGTGAATCTGTTGCAGTGCAATATACTTATTTTTGGCCTTTATACTTGTTGTTAAAAGATGATACTAAGTATTAGATACCCAGTAGTGAAAGGTGTGTGAGTTCAGTAGCTAGTTCAGCAGGTTGATATGGATAACATGCAATAAAATAAGAGTGCAGAAAGTAAATGCAGTAAAGTAAAGTAGGCAAATTTTATAGTGGTTCCAGGTGGTGTAATCCTGTCAGTCCACTCTTCTCCTGCGATGTTGGAGGAAATTCACTAGAGTCTTTTAAGGTTGCTGTTACAAAAGTCCCTAAGCTATTTTTCCTTAACCACTAACCATGGCTTCATAAACTGAATACTGAGAACATGTAGAATTGCTGCTCCTAAGTACTCCACTGGTCCTTGAAGGGTAGTATTTCCTCTTCACCAGCTCCACCCCAAAAACAACAGTTCTTGACACTCAGCAGTGCTTCTCTGTCTTCAGGTTTCTTTCTGAAAAGAAGAGGTTAAATCAAGAAAGTGATTCAGCTTCAGCAAGCTTTTGATCCAGATGAAAAGATCAGCAGCTTAAGATCTTCAAGTGTAGATACTAGATGATACTTGAATGCAATAACACTTGAAGAAAATTATGGATCAATATGAATGCTCAGTTCATCAGGGTGTAATGCTCTTGATTGCTAATGAGTTTGGTATCTTGTCTGTATATAATCTGATCCCAGGGGTCCTCTATTTATAAGTGAAAATCATGTGCTTGAATTTGAAATTCAAATCTGACCGTTATTAGGATTTTCTGATTATTCCCTGAAATTCCCTCTGCTGTACTCCTCTATCAGTGTCAATGTCCTTCTGACTGACAGACTGTAAACAAATGGTTTATTTCCATCTTGATTTGGCTCTGAAATCCTTACAACGTTCCATCAATCTCCACCATTGATTAACTGAATAATCCAATTATTTATATTCATCCTTATCCATTTAATCTTCCAATAATAATTCTTGAAACAGATTAATCTGATTTATGTATACTCAGCAGATGTCTGTTCATGAGTCTGCTGATGTATACTTTTGGTCAACTAACTTATAGTGTGCTGGGTTTTTGATTAACACTCAGTTGACTGTTTTTAATCTAACTTTTGATTATGAAGTTAGAGTATACCATTTAAGTATAACTAAGTCCCTATCATCAGATTTCCTTATATAGAACTTAGAACCTCAATACAAGGTATATGTGATAAGTTTAGGCCATCACAGACTTACCTAAATTCTGATCCCATATCCTTGGCTTTTAAATCTTCAATACTAAGTTTGAACACTTAGCCTTCATTACTGAGTCTGAACCCTCGTCTTCAGCAGATCCTAGACAGTCTACTGAACACCTAACCTAGATAGGTATGCTGAACAAGTCAGCTGACCTCCTTATAGGGCTTGTTTGATCAAACTTATACAAAGATCAAACTCTAGTAAACCTATACATTCATTCTAGACATATTTTTGCCTTTGCCCTATAACAGCTAGTCTGACACTTATCATTAAAACTAAAATAAAAATTTCCCCCTTTTTAGTGATGATGCCAATACTCACCTTACAGCAAAGCAAAAAGATAAAAACACTAAAAGAAAAACAAACTTCATATATTTAAATAAGGTTCCAAACTTGTTCAAACATTATTACAACTAGATTCAACATAAAATAAAATATGTAAAGTGAGTCTACTGAACTAGTTCCTTTCTTCATCTCGTTTCATTTGATATTCCTTGATTTCTCTATGTATATCTGCCATCCACTAATTTTCAATTCTAGAGAAATCAATCCAAGTGTGTACCATCTTCCACCATTTCCAAGCTTCAGCAATGGTCAACTAGATACCTTGCCAGTTGAATCCTCCTCTCATATATGCTAACTTGAATTCATCTAGAGAATCTTTTGTTGATAGTCCTCTTAATCTTTGTTCAGTAGAATGTCCTCTTCCACCAGTTGAACCTCCTCTTGCCAACTTCTCATAGATTTGATCCTTACTTCCCATAATTTCAGTCCTAGAAAAAAGTTTAACCCTTCAAAAAATGTCATCTCATTGTAGGGTCTTCTTCTTGCATTATAGACATTTTAAAACTCTTTCAACAGATTATCAATCAATTGAACTCTTCCAGGAGCAGGGGTTCTGAATGCAGCAATCTCAAAGCTTCATATTTTCTTTGTTGATACATCCTTGCTGCTTCTTTTGCTTCTGCTGTCTTTCCTTCTCCCCCCTTAATGACATCATCAATAAAATGGTTCAGTAGGCTCAGAAATCCTTCTTGAGTAGATACTAGATTACTCAGTTGGCCTTCCATAATTTCTGTTCTAGTGTCCACTGAAGTAATCCGGCCTTGTAGTGTCTGTTTCAGTAGATTCATCCTCTCTAAAAACTTAGGATCATTTAAGGTAGAAGATGAATTTTCAAATAGTCTATCAACCTTCATGTGTAAGTTGGAGATATCCTCAGCAAGCTTCTTATCCCTTTTTGCAGAATCCAACTTTGCTTGAGTGATTTCAAGATGCATATCACTACATCTTAGCTGTAAGCCAGAAATACTTGATGCTGATGATTCGGTTGTTCCTCCTCTATTTTCCACCAAATTAACAAGATCTTCAAATCTCTGTTCACTTGTCCTCAGTTGATTCCTTATCTGGTTGATATCTTCTCCAACAGCCCTTAATTCTACCAAAATATGACCTGGTATAGTAGCAGCAATACCAGCCATATTCTTATCAGACCTCTCCAAGTCATCTTCAGGTCTTGGCTGTGTTATCACTATTGCTCTATTCCTGTCCTACTCATAGGTTTCATGAATTCCCTCATCCAATCCAAGATCATTATTATTGATAGTGTCTTCTTCAAGATCTATATCAAACTCTTCTTCATTATCTCTATAGTCAAGAAATTGCTCTTCAGATTGTGCATCAGTAGCTTCTTCTGTGTTATCAGTAGGGGCAACTTCCTCAACAAGTTCTATGCTGTTAACAGAGGATTCTTCCAATCCTAAAACTAGTTCCAACCATTGTTCAATCACTGTCTGAACCTCAGTAGAATGAACCACCAATTCCGACCTTTGTTCAGTTGCTGTCTGATTTCCAGCAGACTGAACCACCTCTTCAATAGTTTCTTGAATCTCCATTGGTGTGACTGATATAGATTCGATAACTCTAGGTTGATTTTATTTTATATTCATGGGAGTTACCAAATTAGCCTCAATGGGTGTGTCTGGAATTACAACCACTGGAATGGGTTGTCCAACAGGTGCAACTATACCCAACTGACCAATTTGGCCTTCAGCAATGCCAGGAAAAATTGCCAAGTTTTCTTCCAAAGCTGCTCTTTTTTTAGCAATGACATTTAGATATACAACAACATTTTCCAAAGTTCCCTCAGTGTTGATTCTATCTTGAAACTGAACAGATTCTTCAGATACAACATATATCTGTCCATTCCTTGGTACTTTAGTAGAATCTTCTAAGGCAGCACCTCCTAGATTTGTTGTTGTGTCTAACTCAGCTTCTAGTTCAACTACAAAAGTACCCAACAAATTATCTTTATTTTGTGGGCCTCAGTTGTCAACACTTCTTCTTCACTACCATCAGCAGCCTGCTGTTCTTCAATAGTTTGTCCTTGTTTTTAAGTAGGTTGCTCCTGGTCTTTCTCACTAGATCCTTCGTGCACAGATTTTGTTGTTCTTTCTTTAACAACACCACTTGTTTCTCCAGGATGCATTGGATGATCATCATCAGAATCAGAAGATGATGAGTCATCAGAATCACCAAATGGTTTGTACTATGGATCTTTGAACAACAAATTTCCAGATCTTATTCCTTCTTCTACAGCTTCTTAAAGTCTGGCAACCAATTCATCATATTTTATTAAATGCAACAGGTTATCTGTTCTTAGATATTCAAAAGCCCATTCATAAAAAATGGACATCATCTCAGCATCAGGTTTCTGTTTCCTATAAAAACCCATATTCCATTGTATATATTGAGATATCCTTTCCAAAGCAAGATCTCCTTGATGCTTTTTCTTAGGTCTCTCTTTTCATAAGGCATAGTTGGTTTTCTTGCAGCAGGTTGAGGCTCAACAGATTGTTCTCCAAATGTCTCCACCAGATGAGACAAGGTTTCTTCAGCAGATATAAAATTGACTGTGAGGTCTTCAAAAGTTTGAGGAATATTTCATATTTGTATCCACTACTTCCATTTTTTCAACATTTGCTTCCCCCTGTGTTGCATGTTCCTCAACAGGGGTTTGTTCCATCCTTACTTCCCCCTGAGTTGTATCAACCTCAGCAGGGGTTTGTACAATTTCACTAGCCTTCTCAGCAGGCTCTTGTACAACCTCAGCAGCCACTTCAATTGGATCTTTCTCACCTTCATCATCATCTGCTTTATCATCTTCTTCCCTCTGTTCTTCTAAGGTTCTCAAAACCTTTCCCGTTCCATGTTTGATCCTCTTCTTGATGACTTGTTTTGCTCTTTTTCAGTGGTCTTTCAGGGGATCCATACAAGGATTGTTCAAGTGCCTCTTTGCTCACTGCCTTCCTCTTTCTATGTGCATCCTTAAGTTTCTCAGTGAAGACTTGTGCATTTGTCTTCTTTACAGGCTCAGCAGGTGCATGGGAATCTTCAGCAATACTTGTATCAGCAGGCTTTGCAGAGTCTACTGGTTGTTTAGACTTCTTAGGTTTAAGAATATCAGTGATCTTCCTTGTATCTTTCTTGGAGGTTGCTGTTGATTTTTTGAGTTCAACAGGCTTCCTTTTCTCCACTGATTTTCTTGACTCTGCAGCCTTAGGATCATCATTCCTTTTGCTTCTTAACTCCGGATTTGGCGCACTATCTTATGGTTGATCTTCTTCAACATCATCCAAACCAGGAATTGGTGTATTAATTTCAGGCTTGTATCTTGCTTTGTTGATGCTTTGAGGGGATACACCAGCAATGTGCAAGTGATTCAGTAGACTTTGGATCATCAAATCCAAAGGTTTGATCTTGATGAAGAATCCAGATCCAATATATTTGACTGGCTTTTTGTCTTTGATTCTTTTCTTGATTGTTTCTTTTTCTTCAGTCATAACCTTCTTCATGTAATGTTTGATGAATCCAGCCCAGTCAAACTTCATGCTCCTTTAAATGATAATCATCAAATCTCTCTTTTGGCCCTGATAAAGTATCATAACTACCAACCAACCCTAGTAGATTCCTGGCAATGTACTTAACATTAATTCCCAGACATGCTTGTTCATTTGGATCTTTCCTGATAGATTCAACAAATGCTAATCTTGCCAGTTCTATATTATCCGGATTTGTTGGGGCTCCATTTCCTTTTGCAAACCAAAAAGCTTCCCTTAACAAATCAGAAGAGACTAGAATCTCCTTACCATGAACTGTGGTTGTAAACTGTTTAGGGTCAAATTGTATGATTTTTATATATAAATTTTATATCAATTTTCCCCATATTCTTATGATTTGTATAGAAATCGAGCCTTATATTGAAATATTGAGCAAATGAGTTTTAAAGATAATAAATTGCAAAAGTGGCTGATTTATGTGTTTTTATCGTTGGTTTTATGTTTATTTGGATGTTGTTACACTTTGCAATATTTTGGATATCTTGTAGATGCATATCTTCGGTCTAAAAGAGGTGTTTAGAGGGTTAGAAGAAGATGCCACAAGTTTACGAGTTCAACGGAGCAAATTTTCCTAAGTACTTAAATCGTTATATATTTTCGACGGAGATTTGACCCAGCTTAGAGGCATTTTCAGGGGAGGACTTCTTCATGAAAATTGTAGATCTTTGAAAGAGCTTTCCAACGCACTTTGAATTACATCAATCGGACTTCTACAACTCAAATGGTAGTCAAGTGGGTAATCAATTTGGGTAAGTGGAAAATCCCGAAATATACTCGTAATACGACGGGCTAATCAAAAAGGCGTTTTCTGAAGAAGAGTCCTTAATGAAAGTTGTAGAGTTTTCCGAGAGCTTTTTTATGACATTCGGATCATAATTTTTGGAGGTCTACAACTCAAGATATGAATTTTAGAAGTTTTATTCCAATAAATATCTAATCGAACGGACGTCCAGAAGGTCACTGTAGCAGCCGACATACATAATTATTTCAGCCGCCTCTCAACTCTATTTAAACAGCCCCAACCCTAATGGATACATTATTCCAGCCGCCAAATATATCACAGCAGCGGCAATTATTGAGGAGTTCAAGGCCGGTCACCCGAGCCTTGTGCTCGGGTGATCCGGGTTAGATTAGGATGTCGTTTTTCTTCCGTTTTCGATTCATGGATTCAATCATGTACCAAACTACGTGAGTTTATTTATTTAATTTATTCAGTCCTTATTCGTTTTTTATGATCTTTAATTTATTTTGTATCGTTCTATGATTTTGATGCTATGATGTGAATTAGATCGAGAGATCAGTTTGCTATTGATACGTTTACAACATACGGAAGTTGAGTAACGCTAGATCACCATAGAAAGATAGGATCTTTAATCGTTAATGATGACAAATTATCGATTAATTATCTAGGTTGTTAGGTTCTAAAATACGGAAGTTAACTTGAATCTAAACCTTAGTTTTGTATGGAAAATCGTTCTCAACATTCGAAAGAGGAGAGATCGATAATTGAATTCACTAAGGAATTAGGGATTCATAGCTTGAGAATATAGATTCACTAAGGAATTAGGAATTTGTATCTCGTGTAAAGGTGAAACCACAATTTGAATTAAAATCATGAGATGAACTAGGATTGAAATCACTTGGTTTGTATGATGTTTGATCCCATGTATCCTTAGTTTAGGTTTTTATTATTTGTTCTAGTTTAGATTTAGTTTTACTTGTTCTATGAGTTTATTTGTTAGTTCTTCGTTTATTTGTTTTCGTTAGTAACAATTGAGAGGATTAATTAGATTAGATTCAACATCCCTTTTCCCTGAGGATCGATACCCGTACTTATCCAACTTTGCTAGCAACTACCCGGTATTCGGCCGGTTAGGAGGTAGTTTTTCATGGTAGTATAGGTTTATAAATTTTCTTTTGTTTTAATGATGCAAAATCTCCCCAACAAAAGTGGCGCCGTTGCCGGGGAATCTGCGTTTTGTTGAATTTGGTTGAATTAATTTCTCGATTTTGTTACGTTTTTTTTTATTTTTCGTTTTCAATAAAAGTAGCGTTTAACAAATCGAGAGTTTTTATTTTTGCCGTGTTTCGATGACCGTTAGGTTAAGAATGTGCAAAGAGTTTTTTACTCGATTTGTGAGACGTGAATTATATGTTGTTGCAATCTAGTCTAACCCTCTATGCTTTAATTTGATGACGCTGCGATGCTGTGGTTGTTTTGAGTTGATGAACTGTTAGGATAATTAGGGTTTTTCTGTGTTGTTCCTGCGTTTCTGTGCATATTCGTTGTTTGGACGAGCGTTCAGGTAAGTGAACGCCCGTCCAGTCCATAACATGCAGGTAAACGAGCGTCTGGTTTGTTGGACGCTCGTCCGTTCCAAAACGTATCAGCTCTGTTCTGTTTTCAAGAACCAGACGGACGTCCATATATCTAAACGCCCATTTGAATTAGTGAACGCCAGTCCAGGTTCCAGATTTCTTCTCAATTTGATTTTTAATGCTTTATTTGATATGGTTACTTTAATATGAGCTTCTGTGGCTAAGTAATTTTACGTAGATGTTCTGAACTTGCATATTCATATCTTTCCATCTACGAATCCATGTTAAATAATTGATTATTTTTTTTTTTATATATACTCGATTCATCTAGGCATGTTATAGTTACTGTCGGTTCTCGTATGCTATAACTGTTCTTATTGTTAATTAGTAGCTAATGTCGGTTTCCGTATGCTACATACCGCTGTGATGAATCTTGTGAGATTTGAGACTTATGTGCTTCCTTGTTATTTTTATAACTCATTTGGGTAGTAACTGTCGGTTTTCCGTTGCTACGATGGAAACCTTATGAGTTATATCTGTTTAGTATAGCTAACTCGTTGGTTTTCCATAATGCTATCACCTTTGACGAGTCTTAAAGCACGTCTACACCGCATGTAATGAACGATCGTCGTTTATCGTAACTTTGTCATTATTTGGTAGACGTTTATTATATACATGTCATGTTGCAAATGAGTGGGCTAGTTTTCTTTCTTTTATTTTCTTTTATTTTTGCATATCATTTAGATGCATATCATTTAGTTGCATGTCATCTAGTTGCATTGTTTTTCTTTTTTTTTTTTTTTTTTTTTCTTGAGCGTAGTTAACTGTCGGTTTCCGTAATACTACCTCGTTTTCTTTATTTTTAGTTTCTGTATAGGCCGTAGTCACTGTAGGGTTGTCCCCTCAACTTGCTCAGCCTGAGCCTGTCAGAATTTATTTTTTTATTTATTTTATTTTTAGGATTGCATATCATGTAGATTGCATTGTAGTATATTTTCATATAGTTGCACCTAGCCTACGACTTTGTAGTATTTCATGTATAGTATTCAATCTTTAGTTGAGCTTAAGTTGAAAAATCTCTATGATCCTTTTCTTCATGTGCTTTATATATGTAATCTTTTCTTTTTCCCCGTAGACTCTTTTTGCACTAATCAAGTCTGCAGGATATTTTTTGATAGCTATTGTGCACTTTCACGATGAATTCAGTTTACCTGTGATGCTCCACAGTCTACTGAGCTATGCAGCAATTTTGGTTTTTACCGATTTTTCCGGAATTGCCAGCATCCAATCAGCTAAGTTCTCTAATTTTTTATTTCTGCACAACTTGAGGACAAGTTGCAATCTAAGTGTGGGGGAGAGGATGGTTTATATGTATCTATGAGTCGTTTGCTCAATTTCTGTTATATTTCTATGAAAAGTGCTTAATTTTAAAATTTTTGGTTTGTCCCGAGTGAGCATTGCATGTCTTTGTTCGATGTTTATAATCATTGATGCTGTATTCTGCATATTTAGTAAATTTAGTTGTTTCACCCGACACTATTTTTCACATGCCGTAGTAAATGATGAGCTATATTTTTAAAGCTATGCCCATTTGATTAGAGATTTTTGATGATTATCGCATGATTCTTTGCTTCCATACGAATTTTGAAAATTTTAATAGTTTGTATTTAGAGTTAAAGTATGACATACTGTGAATATCTGAAGGTTTGAATGTGATAAATGACACGTAACTATTGCGCTTTTGAAATGAAGTGAATAAGTGAAGTTGTTTTAAATTATAAATGTGTGTGTCGAAAGCTGGTCGATGATTTGAGTGAGGTAGGGTGTACCACGTATGTCCTATTCCACTATGATGACTAAAAGCTCACGACAATCAGAAAAAACTGCCTTATGATTGGAGTAAGATAGGGTGTTATCTCGAAATGTCCTATTCTACTATGAGGGCAATAGCTCATTCTGATGTGCGTATAAATGAGAAATAGTTAAATCAACTTGCATAAGAAGTGGTATGAATTAAATGAAAGACTTAGTTATCGTATATCTTATCCCCAGTATAAACTAAAGGATATGTTGTAGGGATTATCCTCTAAGTATGTCGGAAATATTTTAGATACTCCCTATTAATCTTTTCGGGATCTGTATGTTTTGTGAAGTGCATGTTATGATTTTTGAATATTTCTAACTTAAATGGGAAACCTGGCTAGTTTTGGTTTGAATAACTTTCAAAGTGTGGATTTAGTGGAAGTTTACTATGGCTATGCACACACTCACTTGGGTGAACCTCTAAACTACTTGAATATGTTTTATATTTGCATAAGTGTTTATTTGTCTCGAGCTTGGTTTATGTTTTGTTTTGCTCGGGACGAGCAAAAAGCTAAGTGTGGGGGTGTTGTTTAGGGTCAAATTGTATGATTTTTATATATATATTTTATATCAATTTTCCCCATATTCTTATGATTTGTCTAGAAATCGAGCCTTATATTGAAATATTGAGCAAATGAGTTTTAAAGATAATAAATTGTAAAAGTGGCTGATTTATGTGTTTTTATCGTTGGTTTTATGTTTATTTGGATGTTGTTACACTTTGCAATATTTTGGATATCTTGTAGATGCATATCTTCGGTCTAAAAGAGGTGTTTAGAGGGTTAGAAGAAGATGCCACAAGTTTACGAGTTCAACGGAGCAAATTTTCCTAAGTACTTAAATCGTTATATATTTTCGACGGAGATTTGACCCAGCTTAGAGGCATTTTCAGGGGAGGACTTCTTCATGAAAATTGTAGATCTTTGAAAGAGCTTTCCAACGCACTTTGAATTACGTCAATCGGACTTCTACAACTCAAATGGTGGTCAAGTGGGTAATCAATTTGGGTAAGTGGAAAATCCCGAAATATACTCGTAATACGACGGGCTAATCAAAAAGGCGTTTTCTGAAGAAGAGTCCTTAATGAAAGTTGTAGAGTTTTCCGAGAGCTTTTTTATGACATTCGGATCATAATTTTTGGAGGTCTACAACTCAAGATATGAATTTTAGAAGTTTTATTCCAATAAATATCTAATCGAACGGACGTCCAGAAGGTCACTGTAGCAGCCGACATACTTAATTATTTCAGCCGCCTCTCAACTCTATTTAAACAGCACCAACCCTAATGGATACATTATTCCAGCCGCCAAATATATCACAGCAGCGGCAATTCTTGAGGAGTTCAAGGCCGGTCACCCGAGCCTTGTGCTCGGGTGATCCGGGTTAGATTAGGATGTCGTTTTTCTTCCGTTTTCGATTCATGGATTCAATCATGTACCAAACTACGTGAGTTTATTTATTTAATTTATTCAGTCCTTATTCGTTTTTTATGATCTTTAATTTATTTTGTATCGTTCTATGATTTTGATGCTATGATGTGAATTAGATCGAGAGATCGCTTTGCTATTGATACGTTTACAACATACGGAAGTTGAGTAACGCTAGATCACCATAGAAAGATAGGATCTTTAATCGTTAATGATGACAAATTATCGATTAATTATCTAGGTTGTTAGGTTCTAAAATACGGAAGTTAACTTGAATCTAAACCTTAGTTTTGTATGGAAAATCGTTCTCAACATTCGAAAGAGGAGAGATCGATAATTGAATTCACTAAGGAATTAGGGATTCATAGCTTGAGAATATAGATTCACTAAGGAATTAGGAATTTGTATCTCGTGTAAAGGTGAAACCACAATTTGAATTAAAATCATGAGATGAACTAGGATTGAAATCACTTGGTTTGTATGATGTTTGATCCCATGTATCCTTAGTTTAGGTTTTTATTATTTGTTCTAGTTTAGATTTAGTTTACTTGTTCTATGAGTTTATTTGTTAGTTCTTCGTTTATTTGTTTTCGTTAGTAACAATTGAGAGGATTAATTAGATTAGATTCAACATCCCTTTTCCCTGAGGATCGATACCCGTACTTATCCAACTTTGCTAGCAACTACCCGGTATTCGGCCGGTTAGGAGGTAGTTTTGCATGGTAGTATAGGTTTATAAATTTTCTTTTGTTTTAATGATGCAAAATCTCCCCAACAAAAACTCTTCTGTGTTTGGTTTTATAACCATATTCCTCTAGAAATAACACACATTTCTGTATGAAATTGTTTGCAATCTGATGTTTAGCACATTTTCCAGACCTTCGTATCGCCTAATCCTTCTTCCAAGATTAACTGCAAGCTCTCCATTTCCGGCGTATTTAACATAACCACGAACACTTTGTCTAGAGCCGAGATAAATATCATCAGCAGACATTTTTGCTTCTTGATTTTGAGAGAAAAGAGAAGATAAATGCCAAGATTATACGCCAAAGCTTGAGTGTATGAGGAGAATGTAATGATATAAGGATCGTACAAAACGACATGCAAAACACGATCACGAGATTATTTCTAATACTCTTACTCAAATAATTATAAACGATCTCTCGAATTATAATTAAGTGCATCAATTGAAAAGATCAAATCTTGAATCAATACTCTCATATAAATTCAATCAAAAAGATATTTTCATCGATCTCTCGATTCAAATAAAACATAAACAATATAACAATATCCACTTGATGAAAAATCATAAATTAACTCACTAAAGATGTAGCTAAAAATCCTCTAATTGGTGTGGTTGTTGATTGGTTTCCTCTGTTGTCCTACCGCAAGATGCTTAGCCTTCAATCATCTTCGAACTCCCAAGCAAGATTGAAAGAAAGAAACTCATATTTTTTATGTGATGTAAAAGGCGTGTAGTATGCCTCTATTTATAGGTGTTCAAGCTAATTAAGAGATATACTTCAAAATGTCAAAACAAAATAAGAGATAACTCCCGGCCGATCTCAAAATAAAAATAAGATGAAGTGCGCCCCCCCTTATGCGTATCCTCATGTTGGCGCCACACTTTGAGTGGTTTGCTCCTCTTTTCGTGCTTATCCGATCTTTATCTTGAGTGCATCTTGATTTTCTTGGATTTATCTTGAGAATTAATTCTTCCACTTGTATTTATCTTCCATAAATTATCCAAATCTACAAAATAAATATTTATCCCAAAGTAAATCATATTTAAATAAAACAGATAAATATAATAAAAACGGATAAATACCG
Organism: Gentiana straminea; assembly: GCA_036785695.1. Classification (NCBI taxonomy): domain Eukaryota; kingdom Viridiplantae; phylum Streptophyta; class Magnoliopsida; order Gentianales; family Gentianaceae; genus Gentiana; species Gentiana straminea. The sequence goes on along the minus strand of JAVUPR010000224.1, from coordinate 840,028 downwards.
ATTTATATAATATAATGGATAAACACCAAGTTATATGGATAAATACCAAATTATATTTTATTAATCACCTAACATTAAATAATAAATATAAACATGTGATTTATCATAAAATATATAATATTAGTCCCGATTTAAGGTCTACGTTGATGACTTTTACGGGTATAATTTGACCGTCATCAACTCAACTCAAACCAACATAAAATCATCATTTTAAGCACGTAACTGGCACGTTTTACACTTTTTATAACTTTAAAACCATTTCTTCAATTCATTCATTTAATACGTAATTTTTCTATAAAAATTACTAAAACACGGGGATTATTGTTATGAAATACTACAATATAAATCATAAAATTCACCGAGAACAACTCCCCCACACTTAGCTTTTTGTTCGTCCCGAACAAAACAATCAAAACTAGCTCACTGTACATGTAATCCACATAGATCCCTAACTCACGTAACAAAAGATACGACAAATATAGCAAGTAATACCAACGTAGAGATAGATTCGGTGTGTGTGTGTCAAGCCCTTTTCAAATTTAACAAGCCTTTCAAAGAAATATCCTCTCAAAAATTCCAATGACTACCCTAGGTACGTACGCAATAGCTCCACTCAAAGCCTTCCCACGCACTCGCAGGATAACCCCTACAACATATCATGCGGTTCTACTGGGTATAAGATCCATGATAACAAAGACTTCACTTTATTTTTACTCCTCATTTTCAAAATTTTCAAATTTGACGCATATCAGAATGAGCTCTTACCCATCATAGTAGAATAGGACATTTCGTGATAATCCCCTACCTACTCAAATCATAAGGTAGCTATAAACTGACTGTCGTGAGCTTTTGGTCATCATAGTGGAATAGGACATACGTGGTACACCCTACCTCACTCAAATCATCGACCAGCTTTCGACAAACGTATTTATTAATAATTCACTACTTATTCATTCTTTTTTAAGACATAAGTTACATCTCACTTATCACATTCAAACTTTACGATATTCACAAGACACGGACTAACTAAGGTGTTACTATACCGACCTTTCTAAGATAACTCATCAAAACAATGAAAGGATATAGTTCAAAAATCTTGCTTCAATATCGAAGGCTTTCGTGAGTGTGAAATGAATACTATCTCAAAGCAAGTAAAAACATGCTATAATCATCTCTCGAAGTTACGGACAATCATCGTCGAAAACTACAACTAGCGAGCATTTGTTTCAATTACATGCTCAAGATTTACAATTATCCAAGTGTAAATTTAAAATTTCACTATTTATCAAAGATCACAAATATTTACTCATATTGTCGAAAATAAAGCATGAATTGCACCCCCCCACACTTAAATCACATTATGTCCTCAGAATGTGCAAATAAAAGAAAAGAATACTTAGCTGGTTCCAAAGATGGTTGTCGGGCAGTAGATTGACAGCGGTCAGGCCGTAGCATGAATAAACCGCTGCACTCGTGTCACGAACATACAACACTAAAAGTAATAACTTGCAAACCTGCTCAAACGTATCTGCAACACTCGGCATAACAGATAATCTCGGGGTACAAGGGGTATATGAGTAAACATGTATACACATAAAGCAACCACAAATAGGACGAGGATAACCAACACACAACTCACCAAAGTTTTATTCCTACTAACCTAAAAACTTAACTAAAAGGAAATACTTAAAAGACTAGGCTGCCTCCTAGAGCGCTCTTTTAATGTCAATAGCTTGACACAGATTTCAAAAGATCAACCCGGATCGGGCCACTTTGGTTTAACAAATGCCGCCACCTCGCATCGGAATCGGGAGTATTGGGGCGGAAATGATTTTCACCACAACAACAAGTCAAGTGCGCAATAAGGTCATTAAACTTTTCTCTCCAAACTACACCGACTCTCTTCTTCTTATTCTTGCGGATGATAGGCGGAGGTGTGCTAACATGCTCGGGAGTCTCGGGAGAAGGTTCCTCACGGTAGAGGTAGGAATGTCATCATCTGACTCAAAGAAATAAGATGGAATCTCTTCACAAATCAGGACATCTGTACTCTCATCCCTTCTTTGGAAATAAAGAGTCTCAGGCTTCTCCTTTGGTTGCCCAAAATATTTCTTAAGGCGATGACCATTCACTTTAAAAGCTTGATTACCATACCCGTTCAAAGTGATTACTCCACTCGGATTGACATCGAGAATCTCAAAGGGACCAGACCATCTAGACTTGAGTTTACCCGGAAACAGGTGAAGTCTAGTATTATAGAGTAAAAGCCATTTCACCAACTTTGAATTCTCGGTCCTTGATCTTAGCGTCATGGAGTATCTTCGTTCTTTCCTTGCTAAGCTTAGCATTCTCGTATGCTCGAGTCCGAATTCGTCGAGCTCGTTCAATTGTAATAATCGTTTCTCCCCACGAGTTGGCTATCGAAGTTTAAGAATTTAATAGCCCGTAAAGCTCGTGTTCAAGTTCGACGAGGTAAATGACAAGCTTTGCCATAGACCATTTGGAAGGGTGACGTGCCCATCGGGGTCTTGAATGCGACGATAAGCCCACAATGCGTCATCCAACTTAAGACTCCAATTAGATCGATTATTGTTCACGGTCTTCTCTAAAATTCTTTTCGGGCTCCGGTTGCTTACCTCGACTTGGCCACTAGTTTGAGGATGATATGGTGTACCAATCTTATGTTTGACACCATACTTCTCAAGGATCTTGTCAAGCGGCGCATTGCAAAAGTGAGTGCCTTCATCACTAATGAGTGCTCTCGGACGACCAAATCTAGTAAAGATATTCTTTTGCAAGAATTTCTTCACGACTTTATGATCATTAGTTTGAGTAGCTATGGCCTCGACCCACTTTGAAACATAATCCACACGTACGAGGATATATTTATTACCGCACGAAGATGGAAAGGGTCCCATAAAATCTATGCCCCAAACGTCGAAAACTTCGCATTCAAGAATGGGCTTAAGTGGCATTTCCATCCTACTACTCGCCGTCCGGCCTTCTACGGCACCTATCACAACCTTTACAAAAGGCTTCGCATCTTTAAACGAGTCGGCCAAGAAAATCCAAATTTTGAAGGATCTTTGCAACCGTCTTTGGTGTTCCATAGTGACCTCCGGTAGGACCGCCGTGGCATTGTTCTAGGATATCCCACCGATCATGCTCAGGAACACACCGTCGAAGCAAACCATCCTTACAGACCTTGAACAAATAAGGATCTTCCCATACGAGATATTTAAGATCAGAAAAGAACTTTTTCTTCTCCTGATACGTCATATCCTCTAAATGACCACTCGCTAAATAGTTGACGTAGTCGCATACCACGGCCTAACCGTTTCAAGCTTCATCAATTGCTCGGTCGGAAAATCAATGCCTATATCATTGTGATTTTCTGCACCCTCATTTACTAAGCGAGATAAATGATCAGCCACAATATTCTCACTGCCTTTCTTATCTTTAATCACAAGGTCAAACTCTTGTAGAATTAAAATCCATCTAAGTAACCTTGGTTTGGCATCTGCTTTATCCATAAGGTAGCGTAAAGTCGCATGATCCGTCCATACAATCACTTGAGACCCTAGAAGATAGCTTCTAAACTTGTCAATGGCAAAGACGACGGCTAAGAATTCCTTCTCGGTCGTAGTATAATTGCATTGAGCCGGGTTCAAGGTACGACTCGCATAATAGATGGGCCCGAACCTTTTATCAACTCTTTGACCTAAAACTGCGCCTACGGCATAATTAGAGGCATCACACATCAATTCGAAAGGCTTGGTCCAACGGTGCTACTAAAATAGGGGCACCGATAAGCTTATCTTTCAAACAATTGAAAGCTTCCTTGCACTTCGCATCGAACAAGAAATCTACATCATCTTTCAAAAGATTTGATAAAGGCTTGGCAATCGTAGAAAAGTCTCGAATAAACCTCCCGTAGAAGCCAACGTGTCCTAGAAAACCTCGTACCTCCTTCACTTGTCTTAGGGTACGTCATCCTTTCAATGGCTTCGACCTTAGCCTTATCAACTTGAATACCGCATTGGACACCTTGTGTCCCAAAACTATTCCTTCATCAACTAGAAAATGGCATTTCTCCCGCTTAAGCACCGATTTTTCTCAACGCAACGTTGGAGTACCATATCTAGGTTCTCTAAAATTTCATCAAAACTATCGCCGTAGGCGAGAAGTCGTCCATGAAGACTTCCATGCATTTCTCAACAAGTCCATCAAAAATGGCCAACATACACCGTTGAAAAGTCGCGGGTGCATTGCATAGACCGAATGGCATTCTACGAAAAGCAAAAGTACCGGATGGACATGTAAACGTGGTCTTCTCTTGGTCATTGGGGTCGATGGCTATCCGGAAGTAACCGAGTATCCATCAAGAAAACAATAATACTTGTGACCACTCGCCTTTCAATTAGTTGGTCAATGAAGGGTAAGGGGAAGTGATCTTTTGCAGTGACTTCATTCAGTCTACGATAGTCGATACAGACTCTGTAGCCAGTCACGAGACGTAAGGCAACTTCCTCCCCTTTTTCATTCTTTTCAACCGTAATACCGCCCTTCTTGGGCACAACTTGAGTAGGGCTGACCCACTCGCTATCGGCGATTGCGTAGATGATTCCCATGTCAAGCCACTTTATAACCTCCTTCTTGACAACCTCTTGCATATGCGGATTCAGCCTTCGCTGAGGTTGTCTTACCTTTTTAGCGCCTTCCTCCGTTCGGATTTTATGCATGCATATGTCTGGGCTGATCCCTCGGATATCACCCACTTGCCAACCGAACGCGAGGACGTTTTTCTTAAGCACTTCTATCAGCTGTGCTTCTTGCTCTTGGTCGAGTTTCGAAGAAATGATCAAAGGCAATTTATCTCCATCCTTAAGAAAGATATACTTAAGGTGTTTCGGAAGCGGTTTGAGCTCTAAATCAGTAGGTGGTTGCTCAATACTAGACTTTAACGGGCCACCTTTCTCTTTATGAGCTTGGAGTGGTTGACTAAAGAATAACTCATCTTCCCGAGGCTCAACCCCAGAAAGGTACTGGATCAAATCATCCATCGGAATCCTCCGGTCAACACTTGCTTCCTTTTTCTTGTGATCGATCATTTTTCTTAACTCTTCATCTTTAAGCTCTTCTCGCTACCTCTTCCCAATCATCTACTTCCCAATGAGTAGCTTCTCTCCAAAACTCTACCTCGTCCCAACTACCCATCGAGCTTCTTCTTCACCAGGGATGAAGTCTTCCCGATTCACTCTTTGAAATCATCGTTTGTTGCTTTGGGCATCTCCATGCTTCTAACTCAATAACAGCCCGGTATGAGCGAGTGAAGATGACTCGTCAATGCCTACGGCTTGAAATGAATTAGAAGGTGGTCCGCAATCACCGGATCCTCAATGTCCATGACTTCAAAAACACCTATCTCTCGTCAACTCCTCTCGCTTCTTCAAAGCGAGCATCTTTTTCGTCCTCATAGATAGCTTCGACAAACGATATTTCATCAATTACGGCTCTTTCGGATGTGTCCCTCGTGTGAAGGTGACGGATGTGTCACCGACTCTAAGAGTAATCCGTCCTTTGCGAAGTCGATGAGAGCGTTAGAAGTGTCTAAAAAGGTTCGGCCTAGAATTAGAGGCATCTCCTTATCGTGGATAGTCTAGAATAACCCAGTCGGTAGGGAAGACTAAATGTTCAACTTGAAGGAGCACATTAGCTACACAACCGGCTGCAGTCCGGCTAGATTTATCTACCATCTGAAGAGAAATCGGACGTTCCCGCATCCTTTTATCTAACCCGAGCTTTTTGCATACGTTTAATGGCATCACATTAATAGAGGCCCCTGAGTCGCATAAGACGTTTTCGAATAAATGGCCTTCGATCTCACAGGAGATTGAAGGTCTGCCAGGGTCACCTCGCTTAACAGCAATTTTCTGTGAAACCATCGAGCAATCCTCGCGTAGCACTTCTTCAGCCATCCCCTGAAGCTTTCTCTTGCTCCCACAGAATTCTTTAAGATACTTAGTACATTTAGGCATTTCGTACAATACCTCGGCCTAAGGGCATACTCACTTTAGTGTCCCTAAGTATCCTCCTCACTCCAGCATACTGCTTGTCGTTAGTGAGGGCTTTCTCTTTCCTTTTTGGTGGATAAGGAAAGGCTTTATCATTCCCTGTAGCTTGATTCTTTATCGCCTCATCCTCCCTATCCTTCCATCTCACAAACTTTTCTTCCTTTTTCTTAGTCAGGGGTACCGCCCCTTGACTTTCCTTTCTTTCCTCGTCATCAGAATTATTTTCATCCTCCGAAGAATTGTCACTAAGCTCCTCATCGTTGCTTTCTTCGGCATGTGGTTTCTGATTTCCCCCTCCTGAACTCATGGCGTCAGGAGGGGCTACTCGTTTCCCGACATCATGCCGGGTCCAAATTCTTACCACTTCTCGAGTTACTTCGTTTAACTCCTCTTCTTGCCCATACTCCCACCGAGGTGTAATGGCAAAGTGCAAACATTCACATCGGCTTTCGGATTTCTCTCGGTATAACTTGGAAGTTTACCGTGAGGTCTCGCTTGCTTGCTTGCCGGTCCGCCATTTGACCAACTTGTCTCTCAATTGCTTTAACACTAGTAGACGAGTCTTCACCATGTCTACCACTCATCGAATTTGTGTTGAGGGACACATGAGGTGGTATGATTGTTGTTCTGAGTTTGATTCCAGCCACCTTGAGGCCTTTGGGAGTTCTGAACTGGCCTTTGATAGTTCGAGTTGAAAGAATTCGAATTTGAAGGGCCAGGTGGTAACTTGGCTTGATTGAAGTTTTGCCTTTGAAATCCTGAATAGTTCGGTTCTCGGTTGAAGTTTCGGAAGGGTTGGTTTTGATTATCCATTAAGTTTACCTCCTCCGTCATCTCAGTCCCTGCCTGTGTTCCAAGATAATTCACCTCAGAAGGCTGCATCTGAAGATTGGCCAGCTGCTTGCTTATCGATTCCATCCGAGCAACCAACACCGTGTATCGTGATTGCTTGCGTACCTTCTTTCTTAACAATATTGGTCTTCTTAGGAGTCGACCACATGTTGTTCTTGGCAATTGTCTCGGCTACTCGTAAGCGGTCCTCATCACCTCCCCTAAGAAGGATCCATGAGCCGTGGAGTCAAGATAGTCTCTATTAGGTTGAGAGACACCTCTCGTAAAACAGCTTCCAACAACTCATGTCCGTCATATCCGTGATTGGGGCATTTCCTCATCAAAAGATTCAATCTTTCCCAAGCTTTCCAGCCAACAGCTTTCATCCTCCAACCGCTCGAAAGTAGCTATTTCCCGTTTCATCTCCATAATCTTGCCTGGTGAAACCCACTTAAGAGCGAAGGCTCTTTTGACATCATTCCATGTATGGAGAGAATGATGGGCTAATGACTTAAACCATCTCGCTTGCTTCACCCTTCAAAGCAAAAGGAAATAGCTTCAACTTTACGATCTCGTAATCAACACCAGGATAATGGCACTCTTCACGATTTGTACGAATGTGGACAAGAAGTCGTGCGGGTCTTCTTGAGCAAGTGCCATGGAAAGAGCTATTTTGGACTAGTGCAACTACTCCATTTTTAAGGTCGAAATTTACTCCCCCATATCGTGGACGAATAGGTCTATGTCCCTCGAGAAAATCTTGATTAAGATATGGAGTGTAGGGGTCCTGGTTCAACTGATTAAGCTGGTTTTGGCGGAATTGTTGAAGTTGTTGATTTATGCCAGCTTGCTGATTCTGCTGTTGCTGCAGAGCTTGCATTTGTTGAAGGAGTAAATTTAACTGGGCTTGGGGATCAGGATTTGGAATTGGTGGATCTTGATCCGCCATTTTGTCCAAATTAGGGAGAAGCCTTCTTCTAAGGATAGATCGTTCAGGCTCAGGATCAAAGATCAGAAGTCCCTTCTTACTTCTCGTTTGCATAAACCAGAAGAAAGGAGAAGGAAGAAATCAACCCTTTGGGTTGATTAGAACAGGTTTAGAAAAGGTTTGATGGTTTAGAGGGAGAAAAGAAAAGAGAATAAAAGAGAAGAAAAGAGAAGAAGTGATGATTGAATAGACTGAACTGGCGTCCAGTGTTAGTGGACGTTCGTTCAGAATTGAACGCTCGTTCAGCTACGAAAACCTAAAAAAAAACTAGAAAAACACTAAGACGGGAAAAAACGTGTTGAAATCTTCTAGGGCCAAAATGGAGGGGAAAACAGTGGATTTTGACCTCGAAAACGCACTGAACGGCCTACGGCTGTTCACCACGTCGTCGGCGTCGGAACGAGCTTTCCGAATTGGGGTCCTGCGTTCCAAACGGACACTCGAGCCGAAAGTTATGGTCAAAATACTACCGCGTGCCCTAACGACCCCTTTTTGACTCAGAAAATTGTCCTAAATAGAATCCGACAACCGTTACCGACTCCCCGGCAACGGCGCCAAAAACTTGTTCGGTAAAAACGAGTTTTACAATTTATAACCGAAACACCCCAAGTATAAGGATCGTAGTATAGGATGTTTACGGGTCGTCCTAAGGGAGTGGAATGTTTATCGGATCAATGGACAATTATTCTATCGATTATGTCACAATTATTAACTAAACTAGGGTTTAAACTAATTATGAACAAGAAAAACGACGATGAACAAGGTAACTTCGATGAATAGTAAATTGGAATCAAATTGATACGAACTATTCGATTTATCAAGTAATTAAAACAACGGCAAGGCAACGGGAATCCACCAATCAACCAACCCAACCCCAACTAGACGGCAAGCTAAAGATATAATTTTTAGTAACGATCAATCACGAATTCGATTAAATTTCTCTAAGCGAATTCTAGGGTTTCGTTTTCTTTCCCAAGTAAAACAAAACGACATGCAAAACACGATCACGAGATTATTTCTAATACTCTTACTCAAATAATTATAAACGATCTCTCGAATTATAATTAAGTGCATCAATTGAAAAGATCAAATCTTGAATCAATACTCTCATATAAATTCAATCAAAAAGATATTTTCATCGATCTCTCGATTCAAATAAAACATAAACAATATAACAATATCCACTTGATGAAAAATCATAAATTAACTCACTAAAGATGTAGCTAAAAATCCTCTAATTGGTGTGGTTGTTGATTGGTTTCCTCTGTTGTCCTACCGCAAGATGCTTAGCCTTCAATCATCTTCGAACTCCCAAGCAAGATTGAAAGAAAGAAACTCATATTTTTTATGTGATGTAAAAGGCGTGTAGTATGCCTCTATTTATAGGTGTTCAAGCTAATTAAGAGATATACTTCAAAATGTCAAAACAAAATAAGAGATAACTCCCGGCCGATCTCAAAATAAAAATAAGATGAAGTGCGCCCCCCTTATGCGTATCCTCATGTTGGCGCCACACTTTGAGTGGTTTGCTCCTCTTTTCGTGCTTATCCGATCTTTATCTTGAGTGCATCTTGATTTTCTTGGATTTATCTTGAGAATTAATTCTTCCACTTGTATTTATCTTCCATAAATTATCCAAATCTACAAAATAAATATTTATCCCAAAGTAAATCATATTTAAATAAAACGGATAAATATAATAAAAACGGATAAATACCGATTTATATAATATAATGGATAAACACCAAGTTATATGGATAAATACCAAATTATATTTTATTAATCACCTAACATTAAATAATAAATATAAACATGTGATTTATCATAAAATATATAATATTAGTCCCGATTTAAGGTCTATGTTGATGACTTTTACGGGTATAATTGGGGATTCTTGTTATGAAATACATATAAATCATAAAATTCACCGCAATATTGTTGGAAATAATATTTGTGTTTTGATGATGATTCGTCACGTATTTAGTAAGTTCACTTATAACCCATGATGATGAAGTCATAACTAACTGTTATAGTGCGTAATGAAAGAAGAAGCAATAAATAGTCTAGAGAAAAATGTATAAGTTCTATCTTGAGTCTGAACTTTGTATAGGTTGTTTCAGACAAGCATTGTAATAGATAGGAACTAGGTGAACAACTGAGTCACATCAAGAAAACTGAGTATACATATGAAGAACTGAGGGATCAGACTCAGTTATGAAAGAACTGAAGAAGATAAGTTCACTGAGGGACACAAACTCGGTTGGCTTATCTAGAAGACTGAAGAACTGATGGACACAGACTCAGTTATTGAAGACTGAAGAACTGAGGTGGCAAACTCAGTTAGAAGCTGATTAAGTCGTGACTATAAGTCAGGATTTAGGCAAGTCTATGGTGACCTGAAACTGAACTATAGATCATGTAAAGCTGAATAATCTTAAGGACAAAGATTATCAGTTACCAAGAAAAGAAGTAACTGAATGGTGTACCCTGACTTAGTCAATCAAATTCAGATGTCATGTATATAAGGTACTCAGTTTTGAAGAAGAGTAGAAAACTGAGTTAAGGCCTTGTTTAATTTGAAATAATAAAACGACAAAAGGTCGTACATATGAAAGTTGGCTAAACAACAAATGCAACGGCTATAAAATTTATCTGACCATTACATTGCCCCTATAATTCATAGAGGCAAGCACTTGAGAGAGTGTGATCTGAAAAAGCTTTACAAAGCATATATCTAAAGATCCGGATTCAGAAAATCAGATTTCATATCTAGAAAAGAGGAAGCCAACGGAATTGCCTTGAAGATTACAAAGAAAGATCCAGTAACCCATTAAGGGGGAAGAAGGCATCTTGGAGCTGCAATATCATATCCAGAAGAATCAGACAGCTCACTGAATTAATCTTTGATTAATTCTAAACCTAACCTTTGTGAAAAAGGGTTGGCTGTGCATAGTTTGAGGAGAGCAACTCCACCTTTCCTCACACGGTTGCAACTTGGTTGCCAAAACCTAACCTTTGTGAAAAAGGGTTGACTGTTGTTTGTGTTAGTGGTGAGCTGGTGAAGGAGTCATTCCACCTCCGAAGGATCAGTGTGCAGATTGAAGGGAGCAATCACACCTTTCTTCATTATGTGTAGACAGTGAAACTAGGGTGTCGTGAAGGACTGTCATTAGGCTATGATTTTGTAATAGTTGTTTCAAGATTCTAGTGATACCTCCTACACCACAGGAGAAGGGGAGACGTACGGGATTACACCACCCGGAACTTCCATAAACAAACTGTGTTGATTTACTTTACACATTTATATTTGTGATGTGATTATTTTATTGCATAATCATTTTATCACTACACTCAGCAAACATTAGACACTAAGTCAGCATAGAACTGATACATAGGAGACTTAGATCTTTATTGACACATCTATTGCACAAAATGCTTGATCTTATCCGCTGCAAGTTAATACAGTACCAGCATTAGCTAAGCTGAATCAACTAACTCCTACACATGATTAAAGGGTTGGAACGAAACTGAACTGAGCCACATTGTACATCAGTTTGATAGTTCTGTTTGAGTTACTGAGAAACTCAGTTCCTAGGGTACTTTCAGTTTTGGGAAAGTTTTTGGTGACAAGTTTATTCACCCCCCCTTCTAAACTTGTGTTAGCCTTTCCAAGGGACCAACAATTGGTATCGGAGTAGTTCTTCTGTTTGGAAGTGATCAAAAGATATCCTACAAACCAGTTGTATTAGTTGTAAAAGCATTTGGTTGAAATGGATACATCTAGAATTAGAAGTTGGCTTATTCACCCCCTGACAAACTGTTTGCAAAATGTATCTGATTTTCCTGATCAAGTATTTGGAAGGATCAGTGCTACAAATCCAGAACCTAAACTTAGTGATGATGTGGATATCAATATCAATGCATATGATGACAAATCCAGAGGAGTTCCATCACTAAGTAACTTCTCAGAAGAAGAAGAAAAGGAGTTGTTGCAAGGAACTAACGATATAAAAGATCCATTAGAGCAACCAAAGAATGTACATTCATATCATGAAGCTGTAACAAGTAATCAAGAAAAGGTACATTCTACAACTCAGTTATCATTCGCAGAATTCAGTCAGAGAAACTCTGAGCTTGCCAAGTTGACTGAAAAACTCACACTGGAGTTGAAACTAAAAGATATAGAACTTGGAAAAGCAAAAGATTGGAATGATTTTCTTGAAACTGAGATGTCAAATCTAGCTGAAAGATTATTATCCAGTAAATTTGACAAAAGCAATGATAATTACCCATCATTACCCAGTCTTAAGATTTCAAGGAGTATAAACTATAGACATCAAAATACTGGAAGACCTAGTGGATTACACAGAGAAAATAAAGATGATATATAAATCTAAAAGAATCCTTGTGAAATCAACTAAGGTTGAGCGTAATGGACTATCTAGAAAAGAAATGAGAAAGGTTAATTCTCTCATCAAATAAACTGAAGTCTGTACTTCAGTAACTAATCCAGCCGGACCCAAGAAGATATGGGTACTGAAGAAAACTTAAAACTGTTTTGTATGCTAAGTCAGTTCTTATGTTGCTGAAACCGGAGAAAACTGAATTTCTACACAAAGCTGAAAAAGGCAAAAGCTGATGAAGGGCAAATTGGTCAAAAGCAGAAAACTTTCTAGCTACTATCTGTCGCTTGGGCTGACAAGAAAAATCACTTGAAGCCACGTGTCAATCAAGGAGAATAAGTAGATGTGCATCCGTACAAATCTCATTGATTGTGACACGACTCTCATTTAAAACGATTGAGTAATTGAAAGACTCAGAAACACATATTTGACAAAATCTTGCAATCAATTTCAAAACATTCAAAGTTCCCCCAAGAACTCTTAACTTAAATCCATTGAGCAATATAACATTGATGAAGGAATTACCATGAGTCTGGATGACTTCTGTCAAAAAATTTCGAACTCCATCCTATCGACTCAGATTGCAGACAAAATAAATAAGGTTCGAGGACTTGAAAATCTGATTGCTACAAAGGTCAATACTCTGTGCCCAGAAAATATCAAAGATTTCTACAGAAACGCCGTAATCGCTGATGATGGAAAGAGTTTCGGGACAGTAGTTCAAGATAAAAGCATTACTGTTAATGAACATCTGCTTTCCCTAGTCTTTGGTTTGGACATATTTGGAGGATCTTCATCTCTCACTTTTGGAAATGAAGAAAAAGACAAACTTTGGAATGTCACAGCACTCAACAAAGATAAGAAGAATTTCATTGGATCCATTCATCAACAAAAACAAGAATTCGCGTTTTTGACAATTCTTCTGACCAAAAATGTCATTGGTCACACCTAGAATCTTTACACTCTGTCAACAGAGAAACTGAAACTAATCTATGCTATTTGGTTTGAAGAGAAGCTGGATTGGAACAAGTTTGTACTCAAGCAATTGATCAAACAAATTTCTGATGAAAAAGCGAAAGCCCAAGGAAGGAAGGCTGTTGGAGAAAAGTTCTTATTGAAAAAGGGATTTACATATCTATTTCTAAGCATACTAGACTATTTCTCCATCTCAAAATCCATAGAAACAGAAGTAATACAGAAATCAGTGTCCAGTGGAACGAAGAAAAGGAAAATCGAGGAAGACAGGAGAGAAACTTCAAACTCTATCTCAAGTGAAACTGTAAATCTGGATGAAAGAACTTTAAGGAGACAAAGAAGGATGTGGAACAAATATCTTGCAAAGAAAACTGAAACAGAAGACACTATTCTAATTGAAGATGAAACTGAAGAAAATGAACTTCCAACTGAGATGCATAAAGGATATACTGAGGAGCAAAGAGAAGTTTTGAAAGATGCTGAATTTTGCGCGACTGAGTATGAGAAAAAAACTATTAAGTCAGGACTCTCATTATCATGAAGCCAGTTCTCCATCTCAAGTTCAAGATACGTCTACAAGCAAATCTATATTGAAGGACGTTCCCCATAATGAAACTGAAAGATCTCAGTGCCAATTAACTGAAAACTGAGGAGAAATTGGAAGGATTAAAAGTGATCATCGAAAGTCTGATGCAGACTCTACAACAGAAGGTCTACAACTTACATGAATTTATTTCAACAGCACATTACTCAGGTCTGAACAAATACTCCAATATCATCACCTTGCACAAATTATTTGAAGAAAGCTTTTGCATATCTTCAAACAAGGGGGAAGATAAAACTGAAGGTGATGCTGATAAAACTGAAAGAGCTGACAAAGCTGAAGAAATCATTGCTAAACTGTTGATTAAAGAACAAGACAGACAAGTAGATGCTGATCTACTTATTATTCAACAAAATGGAGAGGCTGCTGACAAACTGATCGAAGAGTTGATTGCAGAAGAGATCTTTAAAGAAACAAGAACTGAGGAAGATGAAGAAGCCTCAGTTAAAGCTGTGTTGAACATTAGAAAGAAGATTGCAATCAGTGCCAGATTGAAAGAAAATTTAAAGCCAGATGAAGATAAAGAGACAAAAACTGAGGGGGAAAATATCCTGAAGCCTAAAGAAAAGGAACTTGGTCTTATATCAAAAGAAGAAGAGAAGATAATGGATGAGGAGATTAAAGAGATTTTGATAAAACTCAAAACCAAGATAACGAAGAAGAAAATCGGTGGATCAATGAATACCTGGATATCAAGCCCAGAGATGATGAATCGAGAGAAGAAGGAAAAGAAAGAAGGCTTCTAGAAACAAAAAGAAGTATCTTTCTTGGTGAAAAGATGTTACATTTGGAAAAAGAAAAATTGTAATGAATCCAGTAACTCAGTTTGTTTTGGTATAACTTTGTAATGAACTTAGCTGTTTTAGTTTGTTATTTTAGTCTGTTATGATTTCTTGAATTATTCTCTCATTATTGCTTTTAGGGAGGGTTATGATGCATCATCAAAAAGGGGGAAATTGTTGGAAATAATATTTGTGTTTTGATGATGATTCGTCACGTATTTAGTAAGTTATAACCCAAGATGATGAAGTCATTACTAACTGTTATAGTGCGTAATGAAAGAAGAAGCAAGAAATAGTATAGAGAAAAATGTATAAGTTCTATCTAGAGTCTGAACTTTGTATAGGTTGTTTCAGACAAGCATTGTAATAGATAGGAACTAAGCGAACAACTGAGTCACAGCAAGCAAACTGAGTATACATATGCAGAACTGAGGGATCAGACTCAGTTATGAAAGAACTGAAGAAGATTAGTTCGCTGAGGGACACAAACTCGGTTGGCTTATCTAGTAGACTGAAGAACTGAGGACACAGACTCAGTTATTGAAGACTGAAGAACTGAGGTGGCAAACTCAGTTATAAGCTAATTAAGTCGTGACTATAAATCAGGATTTAGGCAAGTCCATGGTGACCTGAAACTGAACTATAGATCATGTAAAGCTGAATAATCTTAAGGACAAAGATTATCAGTACCCTGACTTAGTCAATCAAATTCAAATGTCATGTATATAAGGTACTCATTTTTGAAGAAGAGTAGAAAACTGAGTTATGGCCTTGTTTAATTTGAAATAACAAAACGACAAAAGGTCGTACATATGAAAGTTGGCTGAACAAGAAATGCAACGGCTATAAAATTTATCTGACCGTTACATTTCCCCTATAAATTCACAGAGGCAAGCACATGAGAGAGTGTGATCTGAAAAAGCTTTATAAAGCATATATCTAAAGATCCAGATTCAGAAAATCAGATTTCATATCTAGAAAAGGGGAAGCCTACGGAATTGCCTTGAAGATTACAAAAAAAGATCCAGTAACCCATTAAGGTGGAAGAAGGCATCTTGGAGCTACAACGTCATATCCAGAAGAATCAGACAGCTCACTGAATTAATCTTTGATTAATTCTAAACCTAACCTTTGTGAAAAAGGGTTGGATGTGCATAGTTTGAGGAGAGCAACTCCACCTTTCCTCATACGGTTGCAACTTGGTTGCCACAGCTGTTGGTGCAGTCTGTAGACTGTGTTTGCGTTAGTGGTGAGCTGGTGAAGGGGTCATTCCACCTCCGAAGGATCAGTGTGCAGATTGAAGGGAGCAATCACACCTTTCTTCATTATGTGTAGACAGTGAAACTAGGGTGTCGTGAAGGACTGTCATTAGACTAGGATTTTGTAACAGTTGTTTCAAGATTCTAGTGATACCTCCTACACCACAGGAGAAGGGGAGACGTACGGGATTACACCACCCGGAACTTCCATAAACAACTGTGTTGATTTACTTTACGCATTTATATTTGTGATGTGATTATTTTATTGCATAATCATTTTATCACTACACTCAGCAAACATTAGACACTGAGTCAGCACAGAACTGATACATAGGAGACTTAGATCTTTATTGACACATCTATTGCACAAAAGGTTTGATCTTATCTGCTGCAAGTTAATACAGTACCAACATTAGCTAAGCTGAATTAACTAACTCCTACACAGGATTAAAGGGTTGGAAGGAAACTGAATTGAGCCACATTGTACATCAGTTTGATAGTTCAGTTTGAGTTATTGAGAAACTCAGTTCCTGGGGTACCTTCAGTTTTGGGAAAGTTTTTGGTGACAAGTTTATTGCCCCCCCCCCTTCTAAACTTGTGTTAGCCTTTCCAAGGGACCAACAATTGGTATCGGAGCAGTTCTTCTATTTGGAAGTGATCCAAAGATATCCTACAAACCAGTTGTTGAAAACCCTTCACTGTATCAGTTGTAAAAGCATTTAGTTGAAATGGATACATCTATAATTAGAAGTTGGCTTATTCACCCCCTGACTAACTGTTTGCAAAATGTATCTGATTTTCAGGATCAGTGCTACAAATCCATAACCTCAACTCAGTGATGATGTGGATATCAATATCAATGTATATGATGACAAATCCAGAGGAGTTCCAGCACTAAGTAACTTCTCAGAAGAAGAAGAAAAGGAGTTGTTGCAAGGAACTAACGATATAAAAGATCCATTAGAGCAACCAAAGAATGTACATTCATATCATGAAGCTGTAACAAGTAATCAAGAAAAGGTACATTCTACAACTCATTTATCATTCGCTGAACTCAGTCTGAGAAACTCTGAGCATGCCAAGTTGACCGAAAAACTCACACTGGAGTTGAAACTAAAATATATAGAACTTGGCAAAGCAAAAGCTTGGAATGAGTTTCTTGAAACAGAGATGTCAAATCTAGTTGAAAGATTATTATCCAGTAAATTTGACAAAAGCAATGATAATTACCCATCGTTACCCAGTCTTAAGATTTCAAGGAATATAAACTCTAGACATCAAAATACTGGAAGACCTAGTGGATTACACAGAGAAAATAAAGCTGATAAATCTAAAAGAATCCTTGTGAAATCAACTAAGGTTGAGCGTAATGGACTATCGAGAAAAGAAATGAGAAAGGTTAATTCTCTCATCAAAGAAACTGAAGTCTGTACTTCAGTAACTAATCCAGCCGGACCCAAGAAGATATGGGTACCGAAGAAAACTTAAAACTGTTTTGCAGGCTAAGTCAGTTCTTATGTTGCTGATACCGGAGAAAACTGACTTTCTACACAAAGCTGAAAAAGGCAAAAACAGATGAAGGGCAAATTGGTCAAAAGCAGAAAACTTTCCAGCTACTATATGTCGCTTGGGCTGACAAGACAAATCACCTGAAGCCACGTGTCAATCAAGGAGAAGAAGTAGATGTGCTTCCCTACAAATCTCATTGATTGTGACACGACTCTCATTTAAAACGATTGAGTAATTGAAAGACTCAGAAACGCATATTTGACAAAATCCTGCAATCAATTTCAAAACATTCAAAGTTCCCCAAAGAACTCTTAACTTTAATCCATTGAGCAATATAACATTGATGAAGGAATTACCATGAGTCTGGATGACTTCAGTCAAAAATTTTCAAACTCCATCCTATCGACTCAGATTGCAGACAAAATCAAAATGGTTCGAGGACTTGAAAATATGATTGATACAAAGGTCAATACTCTGTGCCCAGAAAATATCAAAGATTTCTACAGAAACGCCGTAATCGCTGATGATGGAAAGAGTTTCAGGACAGTAGTTCAAGATAAAAGCATTACTGTTAATGAACATCTACTTTCCCTAGCGGTTTGGACATATTTGGAGGATCTTCATCTCTCACTTTTGGAAATGAAGAAAAAGACAAACTTTGGAATGTCACAGCACTCAACAAAGATAAGAAGAATTTCATTGGATCCATTCATCAACAAAAACAAGAATTCGCGTTTTTGACAATTCTTCTGACCAAAAATGTCATTGGTCACACTTGGAATCTTTACACTCTGTCAACAGAGAAACTGAAACTAATCTATGCTATTTGGTTTGAAGAAAAACTGGATTGGAACAAGTTTGTACTCAAGCAATTGATCAAACAAATTTTAGATGAAAAAGCGAAAGCCCAAGGAAGGAAGGCTGTTGGAGAAAAGTTCTTATTGAAAAAGGGATTTACATATCTGGTTCAAAGCATACTAGACTATTTCTCCATCTCAAAATCCACAGAAACAGAAGTAATACAGAAATCAGTGTCCAGTGGAACGAAGAAAAGGATAATCGAGGAAGACAGGAGAGAAACTTCAAACTCTAGCTCAAGTGAAACTGTAAATCTGGATGAAAGAACTTTAAGGAGAAAAAGAAGGATGTGGAACAAATATCTTGCTAAGAAAACTGAAACAGAAGACACTATTCTAATTGAAGATGAAACTGAAGAAAATGAACTTCCAACTGAGATGCATAAAGGATATACTGAGGCGCAAAGAGAAGTTTTGGAAGATGCTGAATTTTACGCGACTGGGTATGAGAAAGAACTATTAAGTCATGACTCTCATTATCATGAAGCCAGTTCCTCATCTCAAGTTCAAGATACGTCTACAAGCTAATCTATATTGAAGGACGTTCCCCTTAATGAAACTGAAAGATCTCAGCGCCAATTAAGTGAAACTGAGAAGAAATTGGAAGGATTAAAAGTGATCATCGAAAGTCTGATGCAGACTCTACAACAGAAGGTCTACAACTTACATGAATTTATTTCAACAGCACATTACTCAGGTCTGAACAAATACTCCAACATCATCACCTTGCACAAATTATTTGAAGAAAGATTTTGCATATCTTCAAACAAGGGGGAAGATAAAACTGAAGGTGATGCTGATAAAACTGAAAGAGCTGACAAAGCTGAAGAAATCTATGCTAAACTGTTGATTAAAGAACAAGACAGACAAGTAGATGCTGATCTACTTATTATTCAACAAAATGGAGAGGCAGCTGACAAACTGATCGAAGAGTTGATTGCAGAAGAGATCTTTAAAGAAACAAGAACTGAGGAAGATGAAGAAGCCTCAGTTAAAGCTGTGTTGAACATCAGAAAGAAGATTGCAATCTGTGCCAGAATGAAAGAAAATTTAAAGGAAGATGAAGATAAAGAGACAAAAAATGAGGGGGAAAATATCCTGAAGCCTAAAGAAAAGGAACTTGGTCTTATATCAAAAGAAGAAGAGAAGATAATGGATGAGGAGATTAAAGAGATTTTGATAAAACTCAAAAACCAAGATAACGAAGAAGCAAATCGGTTGATCAATGAATACCTGTATATCAAGCCCAGAGATGATGAATCGAGAGAAGAAGGAAAAGAAAGAAGGCTTCTAGAAACAAAAAGAAGTATCTTTCTTGGTGAAAAGATGTTACATTTGGAAAAAGAAAAATTGTAATGAATCCAGTAACTCAGTTTGTTTTGGTATAACTTTGTAATGAACTTAGCTGTTTTAGTTTGTTATTTTAGTCTGTTATGATTTCTTGCATTATTCTCTCATTATTGCTTTTAGGGAGGGTTATGATACATCATCAAAAAGGGGGAAATTGTTGGAAATAATATTTGTGTTTTGATGATGATTCGTCACGTATTTAGTAAGTTCACTTATAACCCATGATGATGAAGTCATAACTAACTGTTATAGTGCGTAATGAAAGAAGAAGCAAGAAATAGTCTAGAGAAAAATGTATAAGTTCTATCTAGAGTCTGAACTTTGTATAGGTTGTTTCAGAAAAGCATTTTAATAGATAGGAAATAGGCGAACAACCGAATCACAGCAAGCAAACTGAGTATACATATGAAGAACTGAGGGATCAGACTCAGTTATGAAAGAACTGAAGAAGATAAGTTCGCTGAGGGACACAAATTCGGTTGGCTTATCTAGAAGACTGAAGAACTGAGGGACACAGACTCAATTATTGAAGACTGAAGAACTGAGGTGGCAAACTCAGTTAGAAGCTGATTAAGTTGTGACTATAAGTCAGGATTTAGGCAAGTCTATGGTGACCTGAAACTGAACTATAGATCATGTAAAGCTGAATAATCTAAAGGACAAAGATTATCAGTTACAAAGAAAATAAGTAACTGAATGGTGTACCCTGACTTAGTCAATCAAAGTCAGATGTCATGTATATAAGGTACTCAGTTTTGAAGAAGAGTAGAAAACTGAGTTAAGGCCTTGTTTAATTTGAAATAACAAAACGACAAAATGTCGTACATATGAACGTTGGCTAAACAACAAATGCAACGGCTATAAAATGTATCTGACCGTTACATTGCCCCTATAAATTCATAGAGGCAAGCACTTGAGAGAGTGTGATCTGAAAAAGCTTTACAAAGCATATATTTAAAGATCCAGATTCAAAAAATCAGATTTCATATCAAGAAAAAGGGGAAGCCAACAGAATTGCCTAGAAGATTACAAAGAAAGATCCAGTAACCCATTTAGGGGGAAGAAGGCATCTTGGAGCTGCAACGTCATATCCAGAAGAATCAGACAGCTCACTGAATTAATCTTTGATTAATTCTAAACCTAACCTTTGTGAAAAAAGGTTGGCTGTGCATAGTTTGAGGAGAGCAACTCCACCTTTCCTCATACGGTTGCAACTTGGTTGCCACAGCTATTGGTGCAGTCTGTGGACTGTGTTTGTGTTAGTGGTGAGTTGGTGAAGGAGTCATTCCACCTCCGAAGGATCAGTGTGCAGATTGAAGGGAGCAATCACACCTTTCTTCATTATGTGTAGACAAAGAAACTAGGGTGTCGTGAAGGACTGTCATTAGACTAGGATTTTGTAACAGTTATTTCAAGATTCTAGTGATACCTCCTACACCACAGGAGAAGGGGAGACGTACGGGATTACACCACCTGGAACTTCCATAAACAAACTGTGTTGATTTACTTTACGCATTTATATTTGTGATGTGATTATTTTATTGCATAATCATTTTATCACTACACTCAGCAAACATTAGACACTGAGTCAGCACAGAACTGATACATAGGAGACTTAGATCTTTATTGACACATCTATTGCACAAAATGCTTGATCTTATCCGCTGCAAGTTAATACAGTACCAGCATTAGCTAAGCTGAATTAACTAACTCCTACACAGGATTAAAGGGTTGGAACGAAACTGAACTGAGCCACATTGTACATCAGTTTGATAGTTCAGTTTGAGTTACTGAGAACTCAATTTCTGGGGTACTTTCAGTTTTGGGAAAGTTTTTGGTGACAAGTTTATTCACCCCCCCTCTAAACTTGTGTTAGCCTTTCCAAGGAACCAACAAATATATAGGTTGTAGTGGGTGTAAAGACTCTAGGCACATAGTATAGTACTTCCACCGTCCCAATGCACGAATCAAGTGGAGACCAATAAGAAAATGCCATGTGTCCCACTATATAACCCCACTAATGTAAGAAGCGGTTATGTCCTTGTAACAACCGTAATAAAGATAGGATTAAAATCCGTTAACTTTATTTGTTGACCTTCATTAATGTCTGACTTTTTCAGCAGATTGAAGTTTCATCAGACTGATTTTGTAGATACTAAGCTAACAAGTTTCAGCAGGGGTAGAGTCTGCTGGTGTCTTGAATACCCAGCTGATCTTCACATTTTCATTCAACTAGTTCTAAGTATATAATTGTCCAATTGATAAAAAATAAAAGATGAAGTTTAATACCAATGACTGATCTGCCAAGTGAGCTCACCCAGCAGGAAAAAACCATTCCCCTTGGCAACTTCATTTTCTCAATTGACCAATCTTTTAGAGCACGTAGGAATTGTTGATACCAATGACTAATCTGCCAAGTGAGCACACACATCAGGGCAAAGACTAGTCCCCTAGGTGAATTCCAATGCTTTGCTGACCATCAGCAGGTTAGAAAACCTTGATGATGCCAAGTTCAGTTCTAAACTTAGCAAATCTGTCTTTATCTAGAGGCTTTGTAAAGATGTCTGCTAGTTGATCTTCAGTAGGTATGTAAAGAACCACAACATCTTTCTTCTCAACATGATCTCTTATAAAGTGATGCCTTACATCAATGTGTTTGGTTCTTGAGTGCAAAGAAGGATGTTCTATTATAGCAATTGCACTTGTGTTATCACACATTATGGGAGTTTCTCTTTCCTTAATCCTATAGTCCCTTAATTGTTGTCTTAGCCATAGGACTTTGCATAACAACTTCCAGCAGCTATGTATTCTGCTTCAGTAGTGGAAGTTGATATTGAATTCTATTTCTTGCTGAACCAGTAGACAAGTCTATTTCCCATCAACTGACATGTTCCTGTGGTACTTTTTCTATCAATCTTGCATCCAGCATAATCAGAATCTGAGTAGGATATTAGTTTGAAACTTCCATCTTTTGAATACCATATCCCTACTCCCAAAGTTTCTTTTAGATACTTGAGTATCCTTTTAACATCAGTTAAGTGACTTTCTTTAGGTTTTGATTGAAATCTTGCACAAACACCTACTTCCCATCATCCTTCTGTACAAAGTATGATCAACATATTTACCTTCTTTGTCTTCATCCAATCTAATGCTTGTACCCATAGGAGTTGAAACTTTTATGCTATTTTCCATACCAAACTTCTTCATCAGCTACTTGGTATACTTTGTTTGATTAAGGAAGATTCCATCATCCATTTTCTTAACTTGTAATCCCAAAAAGTAGTTCATTTCACCCATCATACTCATCTGAAACTTACTTTTCATAAGATTAGCAAATTTTTCTCATAGTACTTCATTTTCAGAACCAAATATGATGTCATCCACATATATTTGCACCAGTAAAAGGTTGTCTCATTCATTGATTCTGAAAAGAGTCTTGTCAATGGTTCCTTTAGTAAAACCATTATTCCCCAAGAATTGAGATAGAGTCTCATACCAAGCACTTGGTGCTTGTTTCAATCCATAAAGTGCTTTAATCAGTCTGTACACTTTATCTTCTTGATCCTTAACTTCAAAACCAGGAGGTTGCTGTAAAAAAACCTCTTCTTCCAAAATGCCATTAAGAAATGCACTTTTTACATCCATTTGGTACACTTTGAAGTTCTTGTGTGCAGCATATGCCAAAAACAGTCTTATGGCTTCCAATCTTGCAACTGGGGCATATGTGATGTCGCGCGTGTAAGTCGCTTATACTAGCATGAGTACTAGGTCAATCGTAGTATAGCAAAGGCGAATCAAGGTCGATCCCACAGAGACAATGCAACTTAAGTTTAAACAATTCTAGCCTAATCAAGAAGACATATATGGTCGTTGACCAACAACAAACATAAAAGAAACATGGTATTCCTCCCCCATCCTACATATCTACTAACTTGGTATAGTTGATCATTATGTTTACTTCCCCACATAATTTCTTTAAAGTAATCGAATGTTTCAGTTTTAGCTACGGGTGCATCTCCTATCCCTATCTACTTCCATTTGCAAGGACAGCAGACAATCTATACGCAACTAACCTCCTTCGTTGGTCGTATTAGTTCATATGCAATAAGATCTAGAGATGCGGGCACAAGACCGAAAACCTCCCTAAGCAGCTATCGACAATGACTAACACGTTCCTAGGGATCCATCAAGACAATGTCTTAACTAACACTTCACCTTGCAAGTCCTTCGTGTTAATTTACGAATACAATAAGCAGATTGGCCAGATCTAACCTACTATAAATTAAACATGTCGATCAACGTAGCCAACGCTGAATCTCCGGATTAAGGTGACCTAAAAGTTGCCTCGGTAAATCGGTATAGACCGCCGATTTACAGGGGGCAGTGGTTCTTAATCGGGAATCGACATTGCTCAATTCAGATTAATCCAAGTAAATTATGGGGTTGTTAAACATGCAGATTAACTAAAACACGTAAATACAAGTAGATCTACCATAATAAAGACATAAAAGAACGTTCAAAGCTTCATACCTTCAACTATGGAGATCTAGCTTGATCCAATCAAGCTAGAGACGGTAAGGAAGGAAGGAAACCATAAAATAAATCACCAAAAGCTAAAGAAACTTTATTTCATCCACTTGATCAATGTATAAGATATTGTATAATAATATATGATATAATATGATGACTCCCTTTGTAATACGAATTCTGCGGCCTTATATAGATACACTAGCCAACTTATGACTCAAATAAACCCTAACCGACCTAGTAGATGCGGCAGACTTCAATTTTGTGTCCTCCAAGCCATCGATTAATCGGGCCTGATTTTCTTCTTTTCTTTCAGCAGATCTCTTCATGGGCTTTGTTTACTTGGCCCAATGCTCTTCCATTGGTCCAGATCCATCCTTAATTGCTCCAGATTCGACACATCCTAAAAAGTACATAAAACGAGACCAAACAGTACCGAATCCTCGGGAAAATAACACAGATGCGGAATTATGAACTTAGGAACATGCACTCAGTGTTTAACATACATTCCTTCACAATAATAGGCCTATCTACATTCTCTAGAGCAGAATTCTAGGTAAATAAGAGTTAATTTACTGGTGCATTTAGAGGGTTATCAATATGTCTCTTCAAAGTCTATTCCTTCTACCTGTGAATAGCCCTTTGCAACTTGTCTGGCCTTATTTCTAACAATGGTACCAGATTCATCCAACTTATTTCTGTAAACCCATTTTGTACCAATGATATTTTCATGATCAGGCCTATCAACTGTTAGGATCTATGCGCAAGGTGATCCAGAGAGAGGGTGAATGGATCACGGTCTCTTTTTAAACTTAACTCGTTTTATGCACTTAATCAGAGTGTGTTACTACCAATTAATCCTAATTAACTAAGTGTGGAAGCAAATACTTAATTAATTAATAGTTAATTGATATTACTTATGTGATCAAACAACAGTTAAACCAAATTGTTATAATCTAAAAATTAAACGCAGGTCAGATCAAAGAAACTAAGATTTAAAACAAATAAAGTGCAGGTTCAACTTAGAACAAAAAGGTTCAACTTGATTATTTAAAGAACAACATAAATTAGATGCTATGTGTTACAAAACAAGATGCGGGATAAATATTTGATTAAGTTCAGTAGAGATCAAATTAACTAATATGATAACTGCAGTTACAAAACCAAACAGAATATAACTTGATTTTAGTGAATTGATCAAACAAGATGCAGCACTTGAGCAGATAAAGAACAAATATGTAGATTAAAGAACAAGTGTAGTTCAGCATTGATCAAACAAGGCAGTACGATAAAGAACAAATATGCAGGCAGATAATATACAAACTCAGGTGTAGTTCAGTATACAGATTAAGACAAGGACAGCAAATTGCAAAGGAAGCCTTAGCTCAGAAAAATTCCAATACTAATTCAGATCAACAAATTACTAAACACTTGCAGGTTTCAAGATACAAATTATCAAGGCAACCAATACAAAAAAACAATATAACCAAGTTCCAGATACAATCAAATTTCAAGCCCAACAGTACACAGATTCAGCCAAACGGCAGTTCAGTCTATGCAAGATAAAAGGCAACACGAATATGGCAGTCTGAAATACACAAACAGAGCTAATCAGACTAAGGCTGAAACTCTCAGTTGATTATCAGAAATGATAGTCAAATCCAAAGGATACGACTATTAAGGCTGATGATCAATCCTAAGAACAAGGTATTCAGCAGATCAATCCAAAGTCCTATTACAGTTCGATCAAGGATGCTTCAAGAACATATTATATAAAGTTCAGCAAAGGTTTTCAGACCAGCAGGTATGCAGCATGGTTAGGCACAAAACCAAGGATTCAATAAGTGCTGATGCACCACTTCAGCAATGTAACAACAACATCTTAATTCACAAAGAATTCAGCAGACTGACAGATTTCAGTACAGCTATTATAGCAAGGTTCAAGTAGGTGCGAATGTGCAGCAAGCAACAGGTTATGAACCAGCAGATTTAGCAAGAAACTCAGCAAATATCGAGACCAAAATGTGCAAGGCAAAACACAGCAGAATGTATCTGGATTATCAAGTTAAGCAGCCAAGCACAGACTCAATAAAGCACAACACTGAATCAGTAATTTTTTTTACTGATTCACTAAACAAGCACTAGATTAAGATATGAGACAAAACAAAACAAACAAGCTTAATCCTTGATCAATCTTACTGAGACTAAACTGACCCTAGACTTGTGTATTCATGACCTATTGTCCACCCTTGGACCACACTTCTTCTCGAAATGATTCAGTCATTGAACGCCACAGTCAAATCACAGTTTAGAAACAGTAAATTATCAAGATTAAAGCAAACACCTTAATTTAACACTTAAGCAGCAGAAAAAGCTTAAAATAAGGATAAGAAATTTTTTAAAACCAGCAAGTAAGACCACTGAAATTATCAGGCATAATTTCTGTCACAAGCAATGTTCTGATCGTCTTACTGAGTTTCTTGATTCCAGAAAATTACAAACAGTATCAACAGAGCTTGGTCCCACCAAGGGTTGATACTGTAAGAAAATTATGTCGTGGCTTTTATTGAGCCCGATTAATTTCCTTCCCCGTAATAGTGGTCTTATAGGAAATTCGTTTTCCTTAGAAAATATGCTATTTATTATTTATTGGTTAATTAAAAGGAGTTTTAATCAGATTAAAACTCGGCCGTGATGGACGGCCGAGATTAAAGCAAAACCCTAGGTCATTCGGATTTCGGACCTCTCCCCGCCTATAAAAGCAATGCTTTACTCCATCATAAAACATACGAAAGAAACCAACACATCACGGTTGTAGGCAAGGAGAGAGATATTAGAATCCTCATCAAGGCGCCTACAACAACGGAGCAGAAGTCGAATAACAATGGATGTAGGAAACGATCCTGATGATTTATTCCGCTATTAAGGTACTCTGAATCTATTGTTTAATTACATGTGGTATCGGAGCCAACCTATAATCCTTGTTATTCGATCAATTATGAAATTATAGTTGAATCGTTTTTTGTTTAGGAACACATGATTATTAAATTATCCAGAATCGATTTAATTCATATTAGCCGTATGATAGTTTGATTAAAACAAGGTAGAACTATTCTATTTGCTGTGATATTCGAATCGTCAATTAAGCAGATAGAGTCACTTTGGTTTGTTTTACGTATCTGTTGCTGCCTTTAACTGTAAAACAAGATATGTATGTATTAAATTCATAATTAACATCATGTTGTAATCTCTTTGCATGTTAACTGCAAGAAAGGTCGGCAGCAGCTTCATGTATTGGGAAAGTCAATATATCAATATTAGGGTTTCTTTGTTAGTTTCCGGCTATTGGCCCTTCTGTGATTGTTTTGGGATTCATATATCTCAATTGCATTATGGCTTCAATTTACCGTACATGTTTTTTTTATTTTATTTTGTTTTTTTTAAAACAAAAAAAACAGAAAGATTATGGCCGTATCTATTTTCATAGTGGCGGCGGTAAGCATGTTAGGGTTTATTTTATTTTATTTTATTATTTATTTAAAGATATGTAAAATAATAATAATATTAATAATAATAGTAAAAAAATAATAATGGCAATTTTCTGCTGCTAATATTAGATTCGTCCCACCCATGAATTCGTAAAGGTACGCCTTACACTTGGTTGTTCAAGTCAAATGCAAATTTTGGTTGTAGTCAATAATGTTAGTGTATTATCTTACACTTGGCTTAATTTGATTGGATACTTTTATTGATCCTTTATAGGTAGATTCTAACTCAGTAAATTTAGAGATTCAAATAATCTTATTGATGATATGATTGTTTTGTTTTACGAAGTCTTCGTTAAAGTGATTAGTACACATTATTTGTTGTTGTTGTGTATATTAACTGAACGACTAGTAAATCATACCTTCTGTTCCATATAAGTGATAATTTATCGCATTTATCAGATTTTAGAGGGATGTTTTCTCTCAGCTAGCTTCTTCTTCTCTTTGAATGAGCTTGCCAAATCCCATCTGTTTCTGTGTCTTTGTTCTAGTTCCTTGCTCGTATAGTTTGCTTCCTTCATGTTCATCTACTTACAGCTTTTACAGCTCCAAATTTGATCTATGACTCGCAAAATAAAGAAATCATTGAAGAAGGTCCTGTTCATTTTCCGGTTGGTCTTGAACAAAAAAGTACAACTGAAGTGCAGGTTGCAGCAGCTTCTACTCCCCTTGTAGAACAGCCTGTAGCTCAAGATGAAGATGGATGCACCATGGAAAAGAACCCGTTGCTTGATCCCCTTATTTCTAGGAAGCAAGTAGGAGTTGGCCCTGCACCGGGTGTGAGTGGTGTGGATGTGTCCCCTGCTGTAGTAGATGTAATGGATTCTACTCTGAAGTGTGGCAATCCTTTGGTGTTTGAGGCAATGAAGTTGAAATCTGGGAAACTTGTTACTCCGGCTGTCAACAATGCAAAAAAGAAGGTCACTATGATAGATTCTGAAATGGCAGACACCCACTCTCTTTCAGAATTACTTGAAGTTGAAAAATTGGCTGATCATGTTCAAACTGTGGTGGACACTGATCTAGTTAATAGTTTAAAAGAAGGCCTTGTGCAGGATAAGGCGAGTGAGAGTGTCAATGCACTGTTTGGATCGGTTCACACTGTTGAACTTGGTTCTTCAGGGGTAGGGCCAGTTCCTGATGGTGTGGTTGATACTTTAGGATAAGGTGGTGTAGTGGAGAAGGGGACACAGTTAGAGGTGGATCCTGTCTCTACTAATGTCACTGGTGGGAATGCAACCAATATCCCTACTAGTGATGTTCATGCTCCAGTCATTTTGAATCCTCAATCTGCTGATTTTATAGGGCCTAATGCTGTTAAGGCTGTAGATGAGGTTGCCTCTTGGGTACAACTGGTGAAGAATAATAGGGAGCAATCTGATGAAGTTGTTACTTTAACTGACCATGTTATTAGTGAAGAAACTGTGATTTTAGATGAGGAAGATGAGGATGATGATAGTTTGGAGAAACTAAGTCTGATTGGTATTTTTCCAGGCAAATTTCCTGGTAGAGATGCTGTTCAGAAAATTGTTAATGCTTGGCCTAGGAAGTGTAGGTTTAACTATCACAATTCTGGTTGGATAGTGTTTTTGTTTGAGCATGAGTCTGATCTCTGTGAAGTTTTGCAAGCTGGTCCCTTTTATACTTATGGGAAGCCTATGATCTTGAAGAAGATGCCAGTGATGTTTAACTTCAGTAAGGAAACTACTTCTGTGGTTCCAGTGTAGATACAACTCCCAAATCTTCCATTAAGGCTTTGGAAGGGTAGGGCATTGAGTAATATTTGTTCCTTTGTGGGGTGTCCTCAGTACACTGACAAGGTGACAGCTTCTAGGAAAGTGTTAAGTTTTTCCAGATGCTTGGTGGATGTGGATCTCAAGTCTGATTTGCCCTCTGTCATTCCTATTACCTTGCATGATGGGAAGGTCCTCTTGCAACCTGTTTTGTATGAAGAAATGCCTAAGTTTTGCTCCAAGTGTAATAGACTAGGGCATAATGATGTTGGATGTGATGATGCTAAGATTGATGTTCCAACTTTATATGTTGCTAGGTCTAAGCAATCTGGTGCTACAAAAACTAATGCCTCAAAAAAGAAGAAAGTGATAATCCTAGATGCTGATAGTGTGCAGGATAAGGTCCCTTCCACGATACTGTCCAACCTGGTGGTGCTCATTTTGCTGCAACATCTAATGTGAAGAATTCTGTTATTGATAAAGGCAAGAATGTGGTAAGTACAAAAGACAATGTGGAGAATGTAGAGCAGGTTTCCACCCCTGTGGCTAATAACTTTGATGTTTTGGATCCTGACAAATGTAGCTCTTGGGCAAGTGATGCTGAGGATGATGTTTTGGTGGATAAAGGAGATAATGTGGCTTCTAGTTCCAGAAAATCAAAGAAGAAAAAGAAGAACAAGAGGAATAACACATCTGGTGTTTCTGGGAATGTACACAAAGCAAATGATGCTGTCTCAAGAGGTAAATCACCTCTTGGAAGACAAAAATGATAGGGTTTTGGAATGTTAGAGGGTTCAATATGGTTCTTAAACAGTCTACTGTTGTCAAGTTTCTCAGACAACATAAGATTGCCTTATTTGGAATCCTTGAGACAAAGTTGTCTCAAAATAGTTATGACAGCTTCATGGAGAAGAAAGTTAGGTTTTGGAAATCTGTTAATAATTTTGATTTACATACTAGTAAAAGGATGCTGGTTATCTGGGATCCTGCTTTTCTTGTTGTGGAGGTTCTTGAGGTTCATACTCAGTGGATCCATTGCAAGGTTAGGCTTTTGGTCTCTGGGGACTCCTTTCTGGTTACTTTTGTGTATGGTTTGCATACTGTAGGAGATAGAAGGTCTATGTGGGACAGGATAAGGGAGTTAAGTTTCAGTTCTTCTCTTCCTTGGATGGTGCTTGGAGATTTTAATGCTGTTCTTTCTATGGAGGATAAATTGAATGGGAATATTCCCTCAGATTATGAATTGCAGGATGGTGTTGACTGCTGTCTTGATGCTAACCTCACTGATTTAAATTCAGCAGGTGAGTTTTTTACTTGGTCTTCTTCTGGTGTTTTCACTAGGATTGATAGGGTTTTGGTTAATGCATCTTGGTATGATTGGAACTTGAATGCTCTTGCTTTTTTTGACCCTCCTGGCCTCCATTCTGATCACTCACCTTGTAGAATTGCTTTATCTACTGATGCTGGATCTGGAATAAAGCCCTTCAAGTTTTTTAATATGTGGATGCAACATGAAAACTATACTGATATTCTTGCTCAGAGTTGGAGTGAAGAAGTTTCTGGAACAGTTATGTATCAACTTTGCAAAAGACTTAAAAGGCTAAAGCATCCTTTGAAGATTTTGAATAGGAAGCACTATGCTCATATCTCTGTTAGGTCTGAGAATGCTAGTAGGTTGCTAGGGGAGCTGCAGCTCTGAATAATTTGGGGCCTAATGATGCTTTGGATTCCCAGATCCAGGAGAAGAAGATTTGTCATAGTTTAGAGGCTGCTGAGTCTTCCTTTCTGTCTCAGAAGTCTAAGGGTATGTAAATGAAACTCAGTGATAGGGGTTCCAAGTTTTTCCACAATTTGGTGAAAATGAATAATGCTAGGAACCATATATCTTCTGTAATGCTTCAAGATGGTTCCTTTACTACCTCTTATGAACAGGTTGGGGAAGCTTTTGTAGGTTTTTATGCTGACTTACTTGGTACTGAGGCTCCTCCAGTACCTATAGATGTTGATATAGTCAATGATGGTCCTAAAGTTTCTAGGGCTACTGCTGTTCATTTGATTAGATAGGTTACTGATCTGGATGTTAAGGAAGCCTTGTTCTCTTTCTCTGATGATAAGTCCCCTAGTCCTGATGGTTATTCTGCTGGTTTTTTAAAAAAATCTTGGGACATTGTTGGTGAAGATTTCACTAAGGCTGTGTAGGAATTTTTTCACAATGATGCTTTGCTGAAGCAGATCAATCATGCTGTTATTGCTTTGATTCCTAAGTCTTCGCATGCTACTCATGTTGGTGATTATAGGCCTATATCTTGCTGTAATGTTACATACAAGGTGATATCTAAGATCTTGGCTACTAGGCTTTCTGCTTGTCTTCCTGATCGTATTGATGAAGCACAGACTGGTTTTGTGGATGGAAGAGCTATGACTGATAACATTTTCCTCTGTCAGGAATTGATTAGACATTATGGTTTCAAGAGGGGCCCTCCAAGGTGTATGATAAAAGTGGATATCAAAAAATCTTTTGATTCTGTTCATTGGTCTTTTCTGGAATCTGTTTTGAGGGGCTTTGGTTTTCCTGACAGGTTTGTTTTGTGGATCATGCTGTGTGTGTCTACTGCTTCTTACTCCCTGTCTATTAATGGTGAGATGAAAGGGTTCTTTCCTAGTAAAAGGGGTTTGAGACAAGGGGATCCTTTGTCTCCTTTCCTGTTTGTTATTGGTATGGAGTATTTTTCCAGAATCCTGAGAATCCTTGGCCAGGATGCTGATTTCAAATTCCATGCTGGTTGTCATAATCTGCTGATCAATCACTTGGCTTTTGCTGATGACTTAATGCTGTTTGCTAGGGGGATCCCTTCTCTGTCACTCTTTTGATGAATTGTTTAACTAATTTTGGTGAGACTTCTGGTCTGGTTGCTAATTTACTTAAATTTGAATTGTTCTGTGCAAGTTTGGATGATGATGGTATAGCTGCTCTGATGGATATTACTGGTTTAAAGGCTGGGGTTCTACCTATAAGGTATCTAGGCATTCCTTTGTGTGCTGTGAGACAGAATGTGGTCCATTATGATCCTCTGTTTACTTTTTTGAGGAATTACTTTTGTAACTGGAAAGGTCATACTCTTTCTTATGCTGGTAGACTGCAATTTATTCTTGCAGTTATTCAAGGTGTTTACTGTTTCTGGCTGGGCATTTACCCTATTATTGGCAGTGTTAAGTTGAAAATGGACCAAATGTGTAGGAGATTTCTGTGGGGGGGGGGGGGGTTCTTGTGACTCTAACATAAAATCTTTGGTTGGTTGGGAGAAGGTTTGTTTGCCTAAGAGTGAGGGTGGCCTGGGGATTTTTCAGTTGAATGCTTGGAATCTGGCACTTCTTTGTAGAATTCTTTGGAACTTTCAATGCAAGAAAGACTGTCTTTGGGTGAAATGGATTAGTGAAGAGTATTTGCATGATGTAGACTTATGGGATTATAGATACAAGCCTGGAGATTCTGCTCTGATCAAGGCTTTGTTCAAAATCAAGGATAGGATCTTACTTAGTACTGGTTCAGCTAATGCTTCTGTGGCACTGCTTCAGTCCTGGTCTGCTGGTTCTAAGCTTTGCCCTAGAAAAGCTTATGATTTCTTTAGAGTGCATGGGCCTACTGTTTGCTGGTGCAAGTCTGTTTGGAATCCCAGAGCCACCCCTAAATATTGTTTTCTGCCCTGATTGTCTATGAAGAACTGTCTTCTTACCTCTGACATGCTTCATTTTGAAGATAAACTGTGTGCTTTGTGTGGTTTGGTTAATGAATCTGCCTCACATATGTTTTTCCAATGCCCTGTTTCTTATATGGTTTGGGGAAAGATCAGTGTGTGGTTAGGCATGAGTAGGAGGTTGGAGACTATGGTTGGTGCAGTTAGGTGGATTTAGAGAAAATGTAGGGGTACTTCACATGGGAATGTTGCCAGATCTGCTTCAGTTTCTGTGGTGGTGTACTGGATTTGGCACATGAGGAACAAGAAAAGATTTGAGGGTGCTCTCATGAAGACTGCTGATGTCCTGCATTGTATTAAAACACATATTTTCTATATAATGCAGGCTGCTTTCCCTATGTACACTTTTACCCCATGATGTTAGGGTTTTGTACATCTGTAGGTTTTTGTACTTCTTTTGTGCTTTCTTTTGGTGTTTGCTGGTGGTTGTATGAGGTTATTTGTTTCTCTACACACCTTGGGATAGGCTCTGTGAGTTGTGCTCTCACATGACCCCTTTTTGCAGTTTTTGTGTGTTGTTAGGTGTTTAGTGGCTGTTGTTTCTGGATGCATATAACCTCAGGGGTCTTATACACCTTGGAATCAACAAATCTAACCTCCTTTCAACACTTTGCAGGTTTTAGACTAGCTCTCTCCTTTGTTTAGGATGTAATTTCTTGTATTTTGCATACCTTGGTTTAATATATTTACATTTAACAAAAAAAAAAGATAATTTATCGCATTTTTTAAGTGTGCCGGTCAATGACACATATCAACATATCCACAAAGAATTATCCGATTGATTAAAATATTTATCTTCCTTTCTTTGAATAAGAAATTGTAATTGTCATTAATATGCCTTATGTTGGAAGATAATTTCAATCAAATATTTTATGTGAAAATATGCGGCTTTGATAAATGATTAAAAGTTTGATTATTTGTGATGTTATGTCTTCACATGTAATGATTAGTATACATTATGTGTACATTAAGTGAAGACAGTTTAATCAAACGTTACGAGCGATTTATCACATTTGATAAATGATAAACCGTGACACATAAAGAAATTAATCACATATTGGTCTCTTTTATAATAGCACTTCATTCCTGCTTGTACTTTTGATTTATGTACTTAGTGTGTACATACTTTTGTGATGAATTGGAAGGACTATAATTTTGAAGATTAGTTGTCACATATTGTGTGTGTTTAATTATTTATTATTGTTAATGATTAAGTTATGATATCCGAAGCAACAAAGTCACATATCGATAAAGTGACTAAATATCATTAAAGTTCAATGTTTGATGATATTTGGTTCATATAAAAGTTTTGACAGATCATAAATTTTTGGCCTTTAAATTATTGATTTATTGTAAAGATTATAAATATGTCTTTTAGATGTGTCATGTTTAGAGTATTGCCACACCAGCTCAAATTCTTGACATATAAAGACTATTCACATTATGTTTAGTAATTAGATCGTGACACATTTATTCTCTAAATTTAAGAAAGGCAATATACATTAATACTTGAACCATATTTGAATATTACATTGCACATAGTTATGTCAACATAATGTTTAGTTGACTTCTGTATGATTGTCAACACTTGAATGTCAATGGTGTCAAATGTTGGGTATAGCCACATCATCCTGACATGAGGATGCATAAATGTTTTAATCACATTATAAGCAGTGATTGAAAATTTATTGATATTCAGTTGAATTGACAAATGGTTCAAATTAAGGGATATGTCAAAATAAGGAATAAATTGGTTTTGACCCTAGTTAGTTGGTATAAGCAACTTTAATGTTGTATTAAGTTGTTAGATTTTAAGTGTAGCCCTTTTTATTAAACTTATCTTAATACCACTTTTGCTGAAAACTTATCTTATCATCACAACATAAAGATAAGTGGAGTGTATATTACGAAGGTCAAGGATATCCACATATACATTGTTCGTCTTCTTTACAAAAATATCACTCAATTATGTGTGAGTATCACGACATTATGTGTAGAATTTATGGTGACTACCCACAAGAGCACCTTATTTTCTTGTCTATACTCCACTCTTATGTAAGTGTTGTTTAAATTAGCCTCATTAAATATTTTGTATCTCAATTTAGCCACAAGAAGTACCCAGCTTCCTGAAATAATACATACATACATTTGTGGACCTTTGATGCTCCCACCTTTGGAGGAGAAAAGTATTTCATCACCCTTATCGATGATTATTCACGTTATTGTTATCTGTACTTGTTCCATGAAAAATCTCAATCTGTGGACACTTTACAAATGTTCATAACTGAAGTCGAGAGGCAACAAGATAGAAAGGTGAAAACCATAGGTTGGATAGAGGTGGTGAATTTTATAGAAGGTATGACGAAACATGACAACATCCTGGACCTTTTGCAAAAATTCTCGAAAAGCTGGAATTATTGCTCAATACACAACGCCTGGATCTCCATGGCGGAATGGTGTAGTAGAAAGGCAGAATCATACGTATATGGAAATGGTTAGATCTATGATGAGTCATGTTGATGCTTATATCATTGTGGATGGATGCTTTATGCACAACTGTTTACATTTCAAATAGGATTCCCAATAAGGCAGTTCCAAAGACACATTTTGAACTGGGGAAAGAGTGGAAACCTAGTTTGAAACATCTCCAAATATGGGGTTGTCCAGTTGAAGCTAGAATTTACAATCCACAAGTAAAGAAATTGGATTTAAAACAATTAATGGTTACTTCAAGGTTACCTAGAAAAATCCAAAGGATATAGGTTTTATTGTCCTAACCATATTACGAGAATTGTTGAAACCGGTAATTCTATATTCTATGAGAATGGAAAAATCAATGGGAGTGATAAAATTCATGATGTGATCATAAAGTAAATAAGGGTACCCGTCCCTTTTAACCCTATTCCAAAAAGTGTTGAGAATCTCTATATTGTTGAACCGTTGAACAATGAAGAAAATCCAATAAATGATCAACAACTCCATGATGAGATAATCGCCAATGAAAATAGTAATGAAGCGCCAAAGGAACTAGCATTAAGAAGAACTCAAATACAAAGGAGACATGCTATTCCTGATGATTACATGCTTTATCAAGTAGAATATGAACCAGGGACAAGTAAAGATCCGGTTTCGTTTTCACAAGCCATTAAGGAAGTTAATTCTAGTAAGTGGATTGATGCCATGAAAGTGTTAAGTGTAGTGCCCGAAAGACAATTTGTGTA
The DNA here is from genome assembly GCA_036785695.1 of Gentiana straminea. Classification (NCBI taxonomy): domain Eukaryota; kingdom Viridiplantae; phylum Streptophyta; class Magnoliopsida; order Gentianales; family Gentianaceae; genus Gentiana; species Gentiana straminea. Next base: position 803,615 of record JAVUPR010000224.1, on the reverse strand, counting down.
ATTGTTTTTGGTGATAGAATTTATCTCACCTTATTACTTGCTTTGTGCTTGTAAGTAAAACACTGCTGCAAACCCTAAGTATATCAGTATGTAACCGCTTAACTCAGTGTATGGCATGCACGTAAGGATTGAGTTAGTGGTGATATACTTAAACTGTTAGTCCGTGGTGAACTTAATTAGAGTTTAGGGTCTCTTTATTAAAACACCAATAATGCGCCCAGAACACCTGAGGGTGTGATAGTCATATCCGGACTATCGGTAGAGGGTACCTACGTGGGGCATTTATATATGATGGCATTCATATAGGACATGACCGATTTAATCTGAATTTCTCGATATAATTCCGTAATCGAGGAATCTTATTAAATCATTAGATAAACATATATGGATCAACCTTAATCCTGAGGTGATCACAGGGTGCTGCTTGTCTCGGGGTAGTGTTTGATATGTTAGTTACGGTTCACTTAAATATGTGTTCCAAGCCACTTCTCATTGGCACTATCTCCTGATAATGAGTAGTTCTGATTTTCACGGACATGGAATCCATTCCCTCCTACGGGAAGTAGAGAGACAGTCCTCTTGTTTTTTAGCCCTAAGAAAGTGATCGATCAGCCGAGTTCATATTGGACTAATTGATCACTAGTCAGATATGTGAACTAATTGATCATCAGGGGGTTAATGGTAAATAAGGATAAGATATTCTGAGTCGGGTTCACGGAGACTTCCTACTCAGAATGGACAGTCTATGGAGGGTTAATACTTTTGTAATGATTATATCAATGGACGCTTATTCACTTTATGGGTTGAGTATAAGTATACATCTATAATCGGTAGAGTTCAGTTTCGGGTTTATGGTGGCGTAATCCCGGAATTAATAATTAATGTACTTATTATGTTCGATGAATAATTAGTTATTGGAGCTACTGGTTATAGGTCCATGGTCCCCAATGTGGCTTCTATAATTCGGGCTGATATTCTTGTTATTTGGGCCTCAGTGATAATTAATTGGCTGGGCTAATTAATTGATATGCATGGATATTATTTAGTTGTGCTAAATAATATAATACACATATATAAAAGACATTTTATGTGGGCTAAAAAAACCATAGGGGTGGCGCCATTATGGTCTTTTTAGCACAAGAATTAATTTTATTGTGTTATGGAAAATAAAAGATATTCTTGTTATATGATTGGTTGGATGACTTGTTATTTGATTTCCTATTGGTCAATACATGTCACAATTAGTCGTTAAGGAAAATATCCTTTTATTTTGTTTAATTAATTAATTATTTATTTAATTAAAACTTGGAGACCAATGATTTACTCTTCTATAAAAGGAGAGTTATTCCAAGTGTATTGGCAATGCAAAAAATTCGACCACACCACATAAAAAGAGAGAATTTTTTTTTTCTTGTCTAGGGTTTTTAGAAGAAGAAAAACTACAAGTTTTTCTTGGTGTTGCATATCAAGGAGGTGCTTTTATCAAGAAGGGTGTCCACCAACCACCGTTTGGAGAACACATTGGAAGATCAATGCTTCTCTTCCCACTATTGGTAATATAATCTTAACCCCCTTGTAGTAGTTAAATCCTTTATTTATGTATTGTGATATATAAATCGTGATCCATCCGCTGCGCATAGATCTAATTCGTTTAGATCTGAGCTCCTACATCCTTCAGAAAGATGAATTGAAATCTATGGATGAAAATCAAGTATGGGAAGTCGTTCAATTACCTTCAGGACACAAACCAGTTGGCTATAAATAGGTCTTCAAGACTAAGCACGACTGTAATGGTAATATTGAATGATATAAAGCCCGACTTGTTGCCAAAGGTTTCAATTAGAAAGAAAGCGTTGATTATAATGAGACTTGTCCCCAGTGTCCAGGAAAGACTCCTTTAGAATTGTCATGGCACTGGTAGCTCATTATGATCTCGAGTTACACCAGATGGATGTGAAAACAGCCTTTCTGAATTGAGACTTGAAAGAAGAAGTCTACAGACGTCAACCTAAATGCTTCATTATTGAAGGTCATAAAGACATGGTCAATAAATATATGGACTGAAACAAGCCTCGAGGTAACGGTACTTAAAGTTTCATGAAACCATTATTGTTTTCGGTTTCAATGAGAACGCAATTGACCGTTGCATATACCTCAAGATCAGTGGGAGTAAGTTCATATTTTTAATTCTGTATGTTGATGATATATTATTGGCCAGCACTGATCTTGGTTTATTACATGAAACCAAAGCCTATCCCTTCAAGAACTTTGGCATGATGACTTGTTCTTCCAGTATTGTTCCAATACTGTTCCACAGAATGTGTTGGAGCGTAAAGAAATGGAAAAACATTCTTATGCTTCTCTTGTATTTACAGAATGCACAGGTTCATACAAGACCTAACATTAGTCATGTTGTTGGCATGATGGGTACATTTCAAAGCAATCCAAGAATGTATCATTGGAAAGCTGCTAATAAAGTACTGAGATAATGAAGGAACAAGGAATTACATGCTCAAATACGGAAAATCAGGACACCCACAGGTGACTGGTTTAGTCAGACTCGGATTTTAGGGATGTACTAACGCCAGACTTTGTATTCTTGGCTACGTGTATATTTTAAACGGAGGTGCCGTATCATGGAAAAGCCAAAGTTCAGAGTTTATTTACTCACCCACCATGAAAGCAGAGTACGTGGCATGTTATGAGGTTGCAATCTAGAGGACATTGATCCTTTAAGCATGACATGATATCTGAGGGATCAAAACACATGGACCTTAAATATCAATTACTGAAGCACGATGTTAGAAGATATTTGTTTGTCATTGAACATATAAGGACAAACATTATGGTTGCAGACATATTTATGAAAGGACTAACCCCAAGACATAACCGAGAGACAGTGAAAGCATGAGTCTTGAGGATAGCTCCCAGTTATCGTGTTCGGCCAATTATTTTACACTTATATTGACATATGTTGAGCTTCTAATGTTATTCTTCTACATCATTATTATTTCCTGTTTTCCATTGTGTACACACCTTGTGAATGGATATATTATGATAGAAATTGTCTCTTGCAAAGACATAATGGGACCGTTTATGTAATCTCTGCTTATGGTCTAGTTAAGACGGTTGTCAATGTTGTGGTACATAGAAGGGAGCATGTTGCAGAATGATGTGTAACCGCTATGACTCCCATTGACATCTAGATTAATGATGACACTTACGCTAACCGACTAAAGGAAATGTTTAGCATATAACACGCGCCTTATGATCCTTACAAGGAAAACATTAATGAATATTCCAATCAACCAAGTGGGAGAATGTAAGAAAATTATGTCGTGGCTTTTATTGAGCCCGATTAACTTCCTTCCCCGTAATAGTGGTCTTATAGGAAATTCGTTTTCCTTAGAAAATATGCTATTTATTATTTATTGGTTAATTAAAAGGAGTTTTAATCCGATCAAAACTCGGCTTTGATGGACGGCCGAGATTAAATCAAAACCCTAGGTCATTCGGATTTTGGCCCTCTCTCCGCCTATAAAAGAAATGCTTTACTCCATTATAAAGCATACGAAAGAAACCAACACATCACGATTGTAAGCAAGGAGAGAGATATCATAATCCTCATCAAGGCGGCTACAACAACGGAGCAGAAGTCGAATAAAAATGGATGTAGGAAATGATCCTGATGATTTCTTCCTCTATTAAGGTACTCTGAATCTATTGTTTAATTACAGATACAACTCACACACTGACACTCACAAGCAAAGGGAATTTTAGACAAATCTAAAATGTGGGATTGCTTTGAAACTCAGAGAGTTCAGGGATACATTTGTGTTGGTATGACAGTTTATTTATAGCCATGGAGGTATGACTAAACCTCAAGGCACAGTGTGAACAACACCAGAGCTTTAATAGCTTGAATAAACAATAAATAAGAGGCAAAGTCCCACCATTTCATATTCGACCTTCAACGGTAACGATAGGCAAGAAAACCAGGGCAGAGAATCCGTTCTGAATCAGAATTTAAATGATGATATTTACATTTAAAAGGAAGGATATCACCTTATGAAATCGTTGGCGGCAAGATCGTTCGAATCAGAGCTTTAAAAGCTTGTATCAGCACCAAATCGATGAAAGGTCAAGCCTTTCATAGTCCAACCTTCATTAAACACATAAGGCACAAAATCAGGGCTGCAAACTAATTCGAATCAGGCTAGTAAATGACAAATATTAACTCAATAGTGGAAAGATTTCACCTTTTCATGTTGACTGCGAGACCGTTCAAAAATAGAAATTTAAATGCTCGAATCAGTATCGTATCAAGAGCAAGACGGCACATTTTCACATATGAACCTTCACAGAGACACATGACAAGAAATCAGGCAGATTTCCGTAGAAAATCAGAGTAATAATCATCAAGAAAACGGGTTCACCTTTATTTTGAATCAATCGAATCAGAGAATGAATGCATCGAATCTGGCCTTCGGTTTAATCCACACGTTGCAGAAATAAAATCTGCATTAAAGCAAGCGGCTTTCATCTTTGAACTTTCCATAAGAAATTTTTGCACATGGTAGCTCGAATAGAGGGTTCAAGGCAGCCTCGGTTCTTACCAAAACAGGATTAAGCAAGTGAGAGAGATGAATAGAGAGAGTGAAGAATCAGAAAGCCAATTGCAGAAAATTGATGCTCTGATTTTGCAGTTATTGCAAAGAAGATTTTAAGGGCAATGTTTCGGTTACTGAGGAGTAAAAGATGAAGGAGAAAAGTCGGAGGAGTCGGTTTCTACAAATGAAAAACGGAATGACCAAGTGTAGAGGATTTTAGGGTTGTAAGGTAAAAAAAGTTATGTGAAATAAAAATATATAGGCCAACTATATTTTAAATCCAATAATGATTTATTTAAAACCATGGTGTATGAATAAGTGTGTTACATATTAAATAAATGCACAATGTATTATACAAGTTCCACTTTGGTGCCATCTTGCATAACACAAGTGTATCATCCTTAATGTATCCCCATGTATAGAACACTAGGATCATAATTAATCATTAAGATGTACATGTAACACGTTAAACAGTAGATAATGACCACTTATGTAAGCGTTCAGTTTCAGGGCCGGTTAGTGACACGGTATATCAAATAAAGACACAATAAAAGCTTTAAATACAAAGAGAGGATTTGAAAATTAATCAACACTAGACACAGACCATAAAATATTTAACATCAACTAGTGTCCATACTTGATTTCTTTTAAACTCATTGAGTTCTTCTTGCATAGGAATTATCCAACCAGGATCATCAATTGCTTCTTCAATAGCTTTAGGTTCCAGTTGAGATAGAAAACAAGTGAACATAGCTTCTAGTTGTTCTAGTCTTGACACCTTGTTGTACATCACCAATTACTTGTTCAGCAGAGTGATCCTTCAACCATTGTAAATCATTATTTGCTTGATTTACTAGGACTTGATCTTCAGGAAGGTCTACTGCAGGTTCAGTAGGGGGATTAGTAGATCCTTCAGCTATATCAGTTGTTGTATCAATAGTAGTGTCAGCAGGTCCTTCAACATGGGCAACATTGGGTAGACTTTCACTTCCAGATTCATAAACTTTTATTTCACTTAACTTTCTTAGAATATCTACATACTCAGGGTCTGTGATTTCTGGATTTACAACAGGTTCTGAAACTTCTTCCTTTTTCATTCCAGTGAAATTTGGTTCATCAAACACAACATGTTTGGATGCTTCATGTTTAAGTTTTCTTTTGTTCAGCACCCTGAAACCTTTGCTGACTGAAGAGTAACCCAAGAAAATTCCTTCATTAGATTTTGGTTGAAAAGTCTTCAGTTGCTTCTTATGATTCAAGATAAAGCATTTACTCCCAAATGGATGAAAGTATGATATGTTAGGCTTTCTTCCATTCCAAATTTCATAAGGTGTCTTGTCAAGATTTTTGTTTATAGAAGTTATGTTCTGTGTATAACATGTTGTATTGATTGCTTCAGCCCAATATCTTTCAAGTAATTTTGCCTCACTGATAATTGTCCTGCCTGCTTCCTTCAAAGTCCTATTTCTTCTTTCAGCAACCCCATTCTGATGAGGGGTTCCAGTGGCTGCTAGTTGATGTAGCACACCATTCTGTTCACAGTATTCTCTGATGACTTTGTTTAGGAACTCAGTACCCTTATCTGATCTAATCTTAACTACTGTTACACTTTTCTCATTCTGTAACCTCTTAGAAAGTTCAGGCATCTATTGAAGTGTTTCATTTTTCTTGTTCATAAAGATTACCCAAGTGTATCTTGAATAATCATCCACAACTACCAGAGTATACTTATTTCCAGTTATGCTTGTTGGTATTACCGGTCCAAAAAGATCCATATGCATCAGCTCCAAAACCCTTTTAGTTGATTGTTGAGTCTTAGACTTGAAACTTGCTTTAGTCTGCTTTCCTTGTTGACAAGCATCACATATGTCATCCTTCTTGTATATGATCTCAGGTAGACCTATCACTAGCTTCTTCTTCACCAACTAATTGATATCATCAAAGTTTAGATGATTCAACTTCTTATGCCATAACCAATTGAGTTCTGATTTTGTATGCACAACGAGACAGGTTTCTGGTACAACAGAGGTCCAGTCTACAATGTACATATTCTGTTGTCTTCTTCCAGTAAGTACAACTTGATGTGCCATCTCACTTAAGACAATGAAATGTTCCTTGTCAAAAGTGACTCTATAACCCTTGTCACAAAACAGACTGGTGCTCAGCAGGTTGTAGTCCAGTCCTTCAACATATGCAACATTCTTGATTGTACGACCATTCTTCATTGGTATGCCATATCCTCTTGTGTATCCAGGTTTATCCTTGTTTCCAAAGTTGACTTTTGGTCCATCCTAGGCAACAAAATCCACCAAACAGTGTTTGCTCTTTGTCATGTGTCTGGAACATCCACTGTCAAAATACCAGACATCCTACAAAACAAATTAATGTGTTTTAGGTACCCAAATCTGTTTGGGTCCATGGTGGTCAGTGGTAAGCACAACCCTTGGCAAATTTCCATAAGGTCTTCTTTGTAAAGTGTTGCACTTTTGTTCTTATATGTATGCCGCATTTCCATAATATCTAGTGTTTGGTTGTGTAACATTCGTACATGGTTTCTGGCCTTTTGGTACATATTTCAATTTAAAGTGATTTTTGTTGTTAGATGCATCATCATAACCATAAGGTTGCTGTCTGTTAGGAACAACCCTATATTGTGGTCTCTACTGAGGCCTCTGCTGAGTCCTCGGTTGAGGTCTCTGCTGAGTCCTTGGCTGATTCCACTCCTGAGGTCTAGCCTTAGCATTATGGTTAAACTTCTTGTTTCTAACAGCAGAGGCTGGAATATCCCAATATTCAGCAGCAGGGAACAATCTGCATTTCCCCCATGAGATAATTATCCCTTGAATGATTATCATTCTTAGGTTTGACATTATTATTCTTGGGATATTTCTGGTTATTCACTGATCTAGGATTAGTCTTTTGTGGTCCAGCAGATCTGTTATCAGCAGGTCTAGAAGGTGCAACTGACCTACCTTTAGATATAGGTACCGCTGTCCTTTTGGACTTTTAATTTTGCTTCTTTGAAGCATTCTCAACCGGCTTTACTGCTTTAGTAGCCTTCTGGGGTGTTGGATCTTGTGCAGCTACAAACTTATGACCGATTTTGGTACTAGGTTTAGCAGTTTTACTTGATCCATCCTTAAAATGTTGTTGAGTGTCAAATCCAAGGCCTATTCTATCACCATAAGGCTTCCCGGATTTGAATGCAGTTGTGGAACTTGATTGTGCCACAGATTCAGTAGCTACTATTGGTGCAACAGGCTTATGTTGATTCTGTTCATTATCAATTTCCTTGCCTTTGAGAATTCTTAATTCAACATGCAATCTTTGAATTTATGCTTGGAGTGTTTCTCTTTCAGCCTTCACAATCTTATAACCAGATTTTATTATCCTTTGTTGATTAAGGGGGGCATCTAGAGGTTCATCCAAATCAGAATTTTTAGGATCGGAACCACCAATAGATGAACATTCACTTTCAACATGAGTGTTATTGGATACAGTGTTATATACTTCCTCAATGTCATCCATGTGTGCCATGAGAGCAGTGTCATATGATTCATTTCCAGATTGTGCTTTTTCAGATTCCACTTCATAGCCAGATTCATCACCAGCAACAAGGGCTTTCCTAGCAGGTCTACTCTGCAGACCTCTATGTTTCAGTAGGTCTGGACAATCAGGTTTGAAGTGTCCAGGCTTTTTGCAATTGAAGCACAAGTAGTCAGATCCTTTTTCCATTTCAATTCAGGACAGTCAGGTTTGAAATGTCTAGGTTTCTTGCAGTTGAAGCAGAGATAATCATGATCCTTCTTTGGTTCCTCATTTTTCTCACTTGCTTTCTTGCCATAGTTCTTTGGAGATGCTCTTCTAGACTTCATTATCCTTATTCTTTTGGTCATCAATGCTGTTTGTTCTTGCATATCATCCAGTTCATCATCATAAGAATTTGATGATTCTTCTCTATGCATAGAAGCCAGTGCTGTAGTTTTTGGTACTTCTATTTCAGCACTTGCAATGAGATCTTCACTAAATTCATAGGCTTTTAGATCTGAGAATAACTTGAAGGTATTCTCCTCTAAGCAATACCAGTCTTATATGTCGCAAATCAGCTGTTGAATTGGACTTATCCATGGTTAGTCAACATAATTGCATAGGCCCAGAAGCCCAGGTAGCTCGGCATGGGAGAGGCAACACTGTTTATCAACATAGAAATATGTTAATATCGATCCTATTGATAGTAAAGAGTGTGGCTCTGTCATCTTCATAGAGATGAAAGGGCGATTCCGGTTCGTCGGTGCTTGAAACAAATTTGTCTTCTCCCTTATAAATTAGAATAGTAAATCAGTGCTTGATCCTTTTGGATTCTTGAATCTTGTAACATCAAGGATCAAAAAAATTAAAATTATGCACTTGGAACTTGTGGCATCTCTGAAGAAAATGGATGAAATCCTTCTCGATCGGGCAGATCGTGAAGACATCTTGGAAGGGGTGGTCAAATGAAAGGCATTCCTATTTCAAACATCTGATCTCCTGTCTTATCTCAATTCAGAGGAGTCATGGAAAGAACAGGTTAAAAATCACGATCAATTCCTTTTTCAAATCCTGCTGCAGCTGCACGAGCTCTTCCCGCGGGCCATTTCTCAAGAACAATAGCTAAAGGACTACACCACACTACACTTGGCTCTACACATTTATTGAGTAACCCCATGTCCAGTGCCTGGCAGAGCTAAGGGGCTTCAATCCTTACTCTTTATCCCATCTAAGTTATCGGCCGCCTTGCTTGAGGAATAGTTTCACGAAAATGGAGACGAACAGGAATAACGTCCGATCTTGTTTCTGGATTGAGTAGAAAAGGGATATATGAAGTTCATTTTGTTCCTTTGTGCATCTCTGTGATGGGTAAATCTCCATGAAAAAGGGACAACTCGGACATTAAGGCAGTCTTACTGAAAGTTGGGGATTCCTTCCCCATCAAAGCCTGGATCTTTTTCACATGCATCTATTTACTAAGGCAAATTTGCTTCATTAAGACCTATAAAAGGGGTAATTATTCTGGGTTATACACTTGTTAGGCAGCTAACTCATAGTGGCTCGAACCACCAGGATCCGTTTCGGCTAGGTTCTTCCATGCGATGATGTATGCGTATCAGTACCTTCTTCAGGACCGGTTGCTTTTTGGGTGGTTAGACTCTTGCTATAGGTTAGAGCTTCTATCGCGCTATTCTATAAAAAGAAGTTATAATTCACAGCGCTAGCAGATCAGAAGTACGGAAGTTGGCCCTCACCTTTCTATAGAAAGAATACTAGGCAAGGAAGAAGGCTATCTATTGTACAGAGTTGTTTTCTTGTCTTCCCTTAACACGTATTGATGATAATTTGAATCCAAGAGAAATTGAACAAAAATCTACCGAATTGGCCTATTTCTTGCGTGTACGAATTGAAATAGTTTGATAACTGGTAGATTCCTGCTTTATCAGGAGATAAAAACATAAAAATCTCACGACAACATCCAAAGGATTCTTAAGGAGGGAGGCACGGAGGATTTAATGCTCTTTTTCATTTTGCTTCTAAAAATATCCCATAGCCCATTTCTCATGTTGATGTATTAACCATCTTACTTTCTCACTCGCTTATAAGCAAGCACAGTGCAGGCGGACTACCTACCCGGGAATCATACTATACAAAGATACAAAAAATTAAATCAGAATACGAATATGAACGAGCACAGGGCAAAGGGCAAGCATGTATGAAACAATTCTCCACCCGCCCCCGTACCTCTGTAATAGTCGTAGTCAATCCTGTACTGCTGTGAGAAAGCATGAGAGACCAATCGTGCCCGTTCTACTGATCCATCACTTCGTCTCTTCACCTTGTATACCCACTTGCAAGAATGACTCCTGGCAATGGAACAAGGTCCTGAAATTAGCAGATAATATATGATTAAGGAGAGAAAGAAAGATTGATAGAACCGGTACGCTTTCGAAAGGTCGTATAAATTTTTTTCCTTCTTGATCGAAGTTGTGTTTGTTCATGAGAATGGATTCCTCATCAATTTTAATTTTGGGGGGTGTAGAAACACTTGCGATTCCTACATTCAATCAATTGATTCGTCATGGTAGAGAGAAAAAATGCCGCACAGACCGTACTCGAGCTTTGGATCAATGTCCCCAGAAGCTAGAAGTGAAATCAAGTGGATAGATTTTGCATCTATATGAGATGCAGTTCTTCATGAATTTCAAAACAAAGGAATTAAAAATACTTTCAAAAAACCTGACTGTGAAGAAGTCCAGGCAAAGAAAATTGTAACCAATCTACAGTGGAGAGGAGCCGTATGAACTTGTTGGGTCGTCTCTGATCCGTTGGATGTCCGAAGTAATTCGCGCAATCGTGCACCTTTATTTTATTTCCTAGTTAGAATGAAAAGGGTACAACTTGTTATATCCCGCCGATTCTTGAAATAAACAACTCACACACACTCCCTTCCCAAAAAAGATCAATACAACAAGCAAAATCTATCTAATCGATTTTGCTTCTACGCGACCAGTAGTTTATATTCGTTAGTTGAAGGTACATAGTCGCTCGACCATAGGGAAGAGGAACAAAGTTTCTTTGAGAAATGGGAAATTAAAAATGCTAGTTGATGGAAATGAGGGAGGCTATGGATTTGATTGAGGATTTAATGCTTGAACGCGTGTGAGAGGAAAAAATGGAGTTGAAGTCCAGAGCAGGCGGGTTACACGTTCCACTGTGCCGAGATGTGAGGTGCAGGTGGTGATGACATCACACTTGATGTTTTTTTAGGTACGAGAACATAATTGAAGAAGGATCGAAGTTTAGACCGCTCACATTCTACCTATCGAAATGATCAGCTTTATATAAAAGAAAAGAGCAACTGCCTGAGCACGAGGTCCCACATTGTCTCTCATAAGTAAGTAGCATCCAGAACATAATCCAGAGCGCTAAGATAATCGGGTAGCTTGCGGGCTGGCCGACCACCCAACGATTATCGACCACCTACCGCCGCCCTCTTACGAGCATTAAAACTGGAGTTATAACATTTAAATTTCTCTTACATTCGACGTTCCCGAACTGACAATGAGACTAAGAGGATTTAAATGCTTGTGAGAGGTTCGACAGGATTTTAATGCATGTGCGAGGTTCGGTCCAATTCACACTAATGTATAGATTGACCTCAATATCTAGGTTTAGTTGAAATTATCCATTTTATTTTTTTTATTTTCAATATTTTTGACACCTCTAAAAAAATAAAATGTCTTTCTTATTTCGCATTACTCGATATGGAGATAAAAAAAAATCAAAATTTCTGGTAGACCGCCTATTTATTTCTTGGGATTATAGTTCAATTGATCTTTTATCCTGGTCGGGAGGAAATTACCAAACGTCTAGCATTCCCTCATGCTTGGCGCCAATGAGATTTTAAAAAAAAGGGAGTTGCTCAGAAAACTCTCGGGCGGTAACTGGTATGCACTGTTGTCAAGAGATACTCAAGAGAGTGACTTACGTAGTTTCTCAAAAATATTATATACTGAATACTCTTCTTTGAAATAGGCCAGCCATGGTTCCGTTTTCGGGTTCTTCTCCTTGGTATAGGTACATGGCTTCGAATCATTGCTATTTGATTCGGACCTGTTCTAAAAAAGTCGAGGTATTTTGAATTGTTTTTTGTTTCGATCCAATCCATTCTTGAAGTCAAATAAAGATCAGTAGTCTCTCAATACACTTAAAAAAGAATTGAGAGTTGGCCAACATCTTCCCCAAGAGTTCACATCGACGGGAAGGTTTGGCACCTCGATGTCGTCTCTTCGCCATGAGGGGGAGCTCAAAGAGGCCATGGTGCAATAATTTATACTTCTAAAGATGGAACGGGACTTGGTAAAATGGTCTGCGGCTTGTGGTAAGGTATTTTCCCACCTCCCCAGCTCTGTTTATGTGGAAAACTAAATAACCAATCAACAGCTGATTTGTCGATTATCTACCCGAAGAGTGTCCCACATACAAAAAATGGTTGGATTTTTTTCATTTACTCTTCACCCTGGGCAAGACTAACCAGTAGGGTGAAAGAAAGAATTTATCTTGAATCGAGATCTTCGGTGGAGCGGTGAAATGCGTAGAGATCGGAAAGAACACCAACGGCGAAAGCACTCTGCTCCAGCTAAAGCGATTTTCCTTGAAAGCTGGAGGTTCTCCAAAAGTATGAAAAGCCTCGAGATTACTTGTAAAAAAAAAATGCTTTTTAGGTTTGTCTTTAAAGTGAAGCTTTACGACCCCCAAAAACTAAGAATCAATGGAATGTTTGTCTATCCATGAACATCTATTCAATCCCAACTACATAGAGAAAGAAGACGGCAAGGGGGTGCCGAAGGTAGGGCAAGTGACTGAAAATTTTACCATTTTCTGCATCGGTGGATGAAAAATCGCGAACATAATAATTTCTGGTTGACCATAATAGAACCCGTACCTTCCGATTTTGGCAAGCTCTGATCGCGTGGAAGTCTCAAGGAAGTTCAAATCTCTTATTAAGATTCGCTAAAAGAGAATGTTTTATATGATCAGATCCGAATGATGTTGTACATGAGCAGGCTCCATAAGATCCGTTATAATAGAAATAACATAAATATTATTTTTATTATATTTTACTATTTTCAATTTAACTTCTCATTTTTTTCTAGTTCCATTGAGTATCACTGTGGAATCAAGAGCTCGATCTAATTGAATGTATATCTAACACAAAATGAAAATGTGAAAAATTGTGGCATGGGTTACTTCTGCACCGTAGCGCCTGGTACTCGAACATTGGCTCGAGGCATTTTCTCTACCCCTTCTTACCCCGAAAAAGCAGGGGCTCCTTACGTTCTTGAACCGATAACCATCTATCGGCTAACCTAGCCTCCTCCGTCCCTCGGGCTCCAGCCTTCCTCTCCTTTCAGGGCCTATCCGAAAGAGAATCCAGTACTTCTTGGTCGTTAATATCTGCTCTCTGAATTGTAAGTTCAGACTTCGCTTCGTCTCCTAAATGTCCCGGACCCCGATGAATAAAATACCTCACCCTAGGCAGAGTTAGTGAGCCATGTAATAGGCGACCATTTCACGCGGTTCTCCTGGAACTTGAGTCAGCCACCTGCGCCTGACAATGTCTTGACCCCATCCAATTTTTGGGCCAATTCCCCCTTCGTACCCGCTCGGTAGGAAGCATTCCACCTCCGTGATTTCCGTTGGTCAACAACCAATAACTAGTTTAGTTCTTGAAGTGTCTTTTTTTTTGGGAGTAGAGCAGTCAAAGAATGAACCAAATGAGAGTATGAAGAAAATGAAGATTTTAGAAAGGAAGATTACCGCCTTCCCCTATTGGGCTCGGGATTCAAAGAATGGTTGGGACACAAAATATCCATCTCGTTGTCCTTTGGATACTCGTATAACCCGATTTGAATTTTCGTCCATTGGCTATTTAATATGGGGAATAATCCTTGATTTAATTCTTGATTCCACCTTAATTATATTCTCCTTGATTTCAGTGATCCGGATTTTTCTTCAAACGTCTATAAAAAACATCCATCCTTAATTTATTCTTGACTGATTGTGCATTTAATGCTTGATCCTCTGAATCTTCCTTATTATCTCAAGTTCTGAATAAGTATAAATGATATACCGTACTTAGTTGTTCCTTTACTTGACTGCTTCTTGAACGGTTGAGTGTTTCTGCTGATTTAGCTATTTAGTTCTTCCTTCACAGCTTTGTCTTTACTAGGCCGATAGTCAGTTCACTTTGCCGGTTCACTGCTTTCTTGATTTCTTTGAGTTTACAAGATTCCTTATACTTCACTGATCCTTGATTTGGGTGAGATCAGTGTACACCATATTTAACAATGAATTTCATCACTAGAAATATATCTTAGACTTATCCAGGGTCATCACAGACTTCACTGGTTATAAGTCAGACCATATGTCTTCATGCTTCTCTGCTGGTACTTGGCTGATTTTATTGTGCCAGATTTCTGTTTTACTTAGACATTCTACCAACTAGTACAATACTTGTCTGACTCAACTTATACAACATGTCAGACTCTAAGTAAAGACTTATACAGAGATTTCTAACTTATTTCAGGCTTGCTATAACAGCTAGTATAGCCATCATCAAAACATAATAAAATGTTCCTAACAGTTTGGAACAACGGCTGAAGAAAATGTCTACACCTACACCACCATAGTCTTTCAAAAGCAAATTAAGGTCATTGAGAACCTCATAGCAGAAATCTTTAGGCTCAACATTTCTGGATATTCATCTTCCATAAAGTTAAATAAAGATCAAAAAGAAAATCTATGGAAAGTAATTGCAAGTGACGCCAACTCAAATGTGTCATCAACCGGAAAGCTTGGTTATCTTAAACCTAATTTTGGTTATTTGACTCAAATGTTAGCCAAATGTGTCATTGGAAGTGCTGGAAATTTAGGCAATCTATCTAGCACAAAGATAGATCTACTTTATGTGATTTGGTTTGAAGAGAACTTCAATTGGCAGAGGTACATTCTTGATCAACTGGTAGGACAAGTCACTTCAGAGAAACCAAAGAAAAAAAATAGATGTGAAGATAGGGATATTCTATCACAAGAAGACTCTTGCCTTGATAGTATAAAGGATTCTCAATAATTTTGGAATTGCCAAAAGAGAAACAACTTGTGGGTCCCAGAGAAGGGTAAAAGTATAGTCAGAGGGGGGTGAATGACTATACTGGAGTTTCAAAAACATTTCTTGTTTTGTAAAAGCTTTTGTTCAGCGGATAAATCCCTTCTTAAAAGTTGTTTCAAAGTAGATTATACACACACAGTATATGAATAAAAATGCAATAAAGAAATGCTGTAAAGTAAAGTGCAGTAAGTAAATGAACGCAATGGTTTACAGTGGTTCAGAGTGGTGTAATCCCTTAATCCACTATTCTGCTGTGATGATTGGAGGAATTCACTATTGACTTTCACCAATACAATAGTGTGATTGTCCTTGGCTACACAAGCTTGAAAATCTTCAAGACTATCACTCTCTGGATACAAAAGCTTAAGTGACTCAGTCTTCAACACTGCTCCTTGGGAACAAATCCTTCAGCAGCTATCACAAATGGTGCAATTCCTTCTCAGAAGATCTGATTCAATTGCTGCAACTGGTGTGAATGAGATTCATAAAGTGTGTTGATCAATCTCAGTTCTTGATGTAATTTTATGCTCTGAATGCTGAGTTGATCTGCTAGATATGTTCATTAAAGATCAATAAGAAGGCTTTTGAAATTGACAGAGTTTTTGCTCTTTTTCTTTTTAAGTATTGTTGTTTTTCTTATATGTCAATGCCTTCTATTTATAGCCTTGATTTTCCTTGAATTTGAAATTCCGTCCGCTGGGTATTTAATGTGTAGAATAATCTTTGATTTAATTCTTGATTCCTCCTGGATTATATTCTCCTTGATTTCAGTGATCCATATATTATTCAAACATTTTTCATAAAATCCGTCATTGATTGTTTCTGCATTAATTGCTTGATTTGCTTATTTTCCACGTTCTGAATAAGATGCAGATGGCATACTTGAATTTTCTGTTTTAAGCTATTGCTTGACCGGCTTAGTGAATCTTTTTCCTTTGTTGTTGAGATCTCCTTTACTGTTTTTCTTTAGTCAGCCGGTAGAGCCTTTCACTGTGTTGTTTTGTTGTTTCTTTTCTTTCTTTGATTTTCCAAGTATGCTTGTACTTCACTAATCATTTATTTGTGTGAGATCAGTGTACACCATATTAAAACAATAGTTTTCATCACTTGAAATATATCTTAGACTAACCCAAGGTCATCACAGACTTCCATGGTCATAAGTCAGCCCATGTGTCTTCACTTTACTCTGCTGGTGCCTGGTTGCCTTTACTCTACTGATCTTATGTCTTTCACTTAGCCATCCTACCAGTCTAGTACAATACGTGTCTGACTGAACTTATACAATAAGTCAGGCTCTAGTAAAGACTTATACAAATATTTCTAACTTATTTCAGGCTTGCTATAACAGCCAGTATGGCCATCATCAAAACAAATAAAATGTTCCTAACAATTTCCCCCTTTTTAATGATTCCAAAACCCTCATAATCTTGAAAATAAGTAAACATTATTCATAGAATATAACTCAACAGTTTTATTTATCCATAAAGGGCATAAACTTATTTAAGGCAAAATAGAGAAAATTTATTACAATCTACTTATTCGCTTGAAACCTGATGCCTTTACTTGTGCTTTCTTTGCCCTTGCCTTTAGAGCTTCCTGGCTTATTCCTACCTTCCCCCTTTTTGGTAGCATCAAAATTTTCTTCTAGAATTTGATTTGTGGCTTCAGACTCTTGTATGAGTGTGTCAAGCTGCTTGATGGAATCATCTAAGATGCTGTCAATGTTCTGGATTTGGAGATTGTGATCATTTAGAGTGTCAACCATAGGGTTGAGCTTCTCATCAACTGCTCCTGCTAAATGCTATAAATTGTGTGGACAAGCTGAGGGATAAGAGAACTCAACGGGCATATCAAGTCTCCTTTCCTTTCCATCACAGCATTTTGAGTCTTAATGTGACTGATCAGGGCCTCAATCTTGTGGTCCATGGAGGTATACCGACTTCTTAGTGTTGTTTTCTCCATAGCATTTAGTAGTTAAGTGACTTGGCTAATCACTAGGCCGGTGTAGTGGCCTCTTTACTGAGCCTCTTCATCAGATTAGCAAATTTTCCACACAGTTTTTCATCTTCTGATCCAAAAATGATATCATCTAAATATATCTGAACTAGCAATATGCTTGTTCCATCTTCTAGTTTGAAAAGAGTCTTGTCAATGGTTCCTTTGCTGAATCCAATATGGATCAGGAATTGTGACAGTGTCTCATACCAAACTATAGGTGCCCGTTTGAGTCCATATAGTGCCTTCTTGAGCTTGTACACTTTGTCTTCTTTGCCTTTTATTTGAAATCCATGTGGTTGTTCAACATTTACTTGTTCTTCCAGGAGTCCATTTAGAAATGCACTCTTTAAATCCATCCGATAGACTTTGAAATCTTTGTGAGCTGCAAATGCTAGAAAAAGTATGATTGCTTCCAATCTTGCTACTAGTGCAAAGGATTCATCATAACCTATGCCTTCTGCTTGAGATATTGCTTTTGCAACTAGTCTTGCCTTGTTTTCTGACAACAGTTCCAAGTTCATCAATCTTGTTTCTGAATACCCTTTTAGTTCCAATGATGTTAGCCATGTTGAAATTGTGCTTGTTCTGGTTCTTCTACTATTTCTGCTTGAGCAATAACTTCTTGAGCTTGTGTTGGTGGCTATGTTGTTGTAGTAGCAGGTACTTCATCTTGATTATCAAAAGTGTGGTCCAGAATGGAAGCTGGTACTGTTGTATTCATGTAGACTTGTCCTTGTGCAGCTTCATCTTCAAAAGTTTATAAGCCTTCACCACTGGTGTTTGGTTCATCAAACACCACATGAATTGATTCTTCAATCACCAAGGTTCTTTTGTTGAGCACTCTGAAGGCTTTGTTGGTCTCTGAATGTCCTATGAATATTGCTTCATCACCTTTTTCATCAAAAGTAAGAGGTAATTCATGTTCAAAAGAAAACATTTTGATCCAAACATATGTAAATGAGTTATGTTAGGTTTTTTCCAATCCATA
Source organism: Gentiana straminea (assembly GCA_036785695.1). NCBI lineage: Eukaryota > Viridiplantae > Streptophyta > Magnoliopsida > Gentianales > Gentianaceae > Gentiana > Gentiana straminea. Next base: position 785,317 of record JAVUPR010000224.1, on the reverse strand, counting down.
TATCATATGGTGTTTTTCCATGTTGTTTGTTGATGATAGATCTGTTTAGAGTGTAACATGTTGTGTTTGCTGCTTCAGCCCAAAACCTCTTTGGTAAGATTGCTTTTGCTATTATGGTTCTAACAGCTTCCTTGAGTGTTCTATTTCTTCTTTCTGTTACTCCATTTTGTTGTGGAGTTCCTGCTGCTGATAGTTGATGTAGTACACCATTTTATTCACAGTAAGTTCTAATCACTTCATTTAGGAATTCTGTTCCTCTATATGATCTTATCTTGATGATTCTCAATTCCTTTTCATTATGAATTCTTCTCAACAAATTTTGTAGATTCTTGAGTGTTTCTTTCTTCTTGTTCATGAATATGGTCCATGTAAACTTGGAAAAGTCATCAACCACTACTAAAGGTATTTCATACCACATACACTCACTGGTGTAACTGGTCCAAAAAGATCCATATGTAACAGATCTAGAATCCTTGTTGTTGATTGTTTTGGCTTTGACTTGAAGGAACTCTTGATCTGTTTTCCTTTCTGAAATGCATCACAAAGACTTTCCTTTTTAAATGTAATGTCAGGTAGGCCTTTTACTAGCTTGTTCTTTGATAGCTTGTTGATGGTCTTGAAATTTAGATGATCCAGTCTTCTGTGCCAAATCCAACTGGTTGATTGTTTGTTCTAGACAAGCAGACAGGTTTTTGCTTTTGCTGTCTTCCAATCTTCAACATACATGTTGTCTTCTCTTCTTCCGGCAAGTACAACTGTGCTGGTTTGATTGTTAATCACTTTGCATCCTTCTTTGCGGAAATGCACATTGTAGCCTTTGTCAGAGAATTGACTAATGCTTAGAAGATTGAAATTCAATCCCTTAACATATGCCACATTCTGAATCTTCACATTGTTCTTCAACATGATGCCTTCCCCTTAATTTTACCGGGTTTTTATTTGCCTCCAAAGGTCACTTTCTGTCCATCAAAAGCTTTAAATTCAGTCAGCCATCCTTTATTTTTTGTCATGTGTCTGGAACATCCACTGTCTATGTACCAGATATCCTATAAAACAAATTAAGCAAGTTTAGGTACCTAACACTATTTGGGTCCATGTCTGTTAGCAATCATGCCTCATACTCCAAGTGTATATCCAAAGGATTTTATTTTTGGATAGTTGAAATCATCAACTACATATGTATAAGGTATGGCATAATAGCTTCTTCTAGATTTACTAAGATTATTCTGATACATTTCTCTACTTTTTTGTATTCTAGCATCCTGTTTCACTTTCCAAACTACATTAGATGACCTATTTCCATATTGCCTCTTGTATCCAGGACCTTGCCATTTCTGGCTTTTCCCAAATACATTTGACTGCATATGAACTGGTTTTCTCTTGTATTTTGGAGGTGGAACATTCCAATCATCTTCTGAGGGGTAGAGTCTGCCGTTACCTTTCAGCATACATTTGCCTTTAGTGGGCTGGTAAGATGGTTTACTTTGCTGTTTAACTGCACTGGGTTTCGACTTCACTAGTGCAGGATGAGTAGTTTAAACTATGATCTGTCCTTTTCTGAATTTAGGTCCTGTTTTGGTCATAGGTTCAGATTTGTGTTGTCCATGGTTTCCTTTCTCATCTTGACTATTGTAGCCAAGACCTGATCTGGATCCAAACCTTTTTGGGGATTTGTAAGCCGGTGTATCAAGTGGTGCAATGGTGGTCTTAACTGGTAAGGAGGTTTTCTCAGCCGGTTTGTCAACACCAGATGAGTGATCATTTGTGGCTTGTTGATCAGCTAAGTGTACTTCCTTAGTAGTGTATTCAGCTTGCAACTTGTCCAGTTCTTCTTTTAACCTTTTATTTTCTTCTCTCAGATTTTCACATTCTTGTTCTAGAATTTCATGATTTGTTTGAATTTCTTCAAATCTACTCATGAGATTTTGAATCAGACTTGCAGAATCTAATGGAGGAATATAAGATTTTCCAGTGTCAGATGTGGATGCATTTAAGGAGTATGAAATAGATAGTACCTCTGTTTCTTCAATTTCCTTAGCCAATAGACATAGTCATGCTTTGTCATTGTCTGAGCTGGTGTCTTCACCATCATCTGAGTCATTATCAGATGAATCTTCATCACTTTCACTGCTAGTTTAAGCTTTTAGTGCTTTCTTGCTCTTCCTTTTATCTGATGACTTGTATTTCTTCTTTTCTTCATCTTTGTCTTTTTCCTCAGGGCAATCAGCTTTGAAGTGTCCTTTCTTTTTGCTACTGAAGCATCTATATACATCACCTTTTTTCTTGATGTCTTTGCTATAATTTGACTTCTTGTTTGATGAAGAACTTTCTTTGAATTGTTTTTTCTTGAACCTGTCAAAGCGTTTAATGAGTAAAGCAATTTTCTCTTTTAGCTCTTGTGTTTCTTTGCTGCTTGTGTCAGCTGCTTTTCTTTGCTGAGGTGCAACCAGTTCATTGGCCTTGTGTGGCTCTGCTGGTGCACTATCTTCGCTGTTAAGCTTAAATTCATGAGATTTTAATTGAGACAACAGTGTCAAGGTGTCTGTATATGTAAGATCTATTGTGCCTTTGATTACTGATGTGATGATCTTCCATCTTTTAGGTAGACTTCTCAAAATCTTCAAGCAGACTTCTTTCTGTGGATATTTGTGGCCAAGTTGTTGCAGTTCACAGATGGTGCTTGAAAATCTGTTATCCATTTGATCAATTGATTCACCTTTCTTCATTTTGAAATTTTCAAAAAAATTTTAGCAACAGATAATTTGTTATATCATCTTTGGTCCAATCCTTCTTGAGTTTTTCTATCTATTTTCCTTGATCAGAACCTGTGGCTATCACAGTCATGATCTTGATTGGGCCATCATTAATAACATCCAACATATCCTCATAAGTTGCGGCAAGATGAGATAACATTCTTATTTTATATTCATCAAGATTGTTAACATTGAATACAAGTATTTTAGACATGAAATTTGAAGAATCCATCGTCGGAGAAAAAATATATATATAAAGAAATAAATATATATATATATATATATATATATATATATATATATATATATATATATAATATATATAAAGCACGATTTGAAAACTACTTTGAAGGTATGTGATCTCCTTGTTACCAGAAATCAGATCTGAACATGTTCTGATACTAGGAACATTGCTCTAATACCAATTGTTGGTCCCGGAGAAGGGTAAAAGTATACTCAGAGGAGGGGTGAATGACTATACTGGAGTTTAAAAAACTTTTCTTCTTTTTAAAAGCTTTTGGGCAGTGGATAAATCCCTTCTTAAAAGTTGTTTCAAAGTAGATTATGCACACACAGTATATGAATAAAATGCAATAAAGAAATGTTGTAAAGTAAAGTGCGGTAAGTAAATGAACACAAAGGTTTATAGTGGTTCAGGGTGGTGTAATCCTTTAATCCACTCTTCTCCTGTGATGATTGGAGGAATTTACTGTTGAATTTCACCAATACAATAGTGTGATTTTCCTTGGCTACACAAGCTTCACAATCTTCAAGACTATCACTCACTGGCTACAAAAGTTTCAGTGACCCAGTCTTCAACACTGCTGCTTGGGAACAAATCCTTCAGCAGCTATCACAAAGGGTGCAATTCCTTCTCAGAAGATTAGATGCAATTGCTGCAACTGGTGTGAATGAGATTCATAAAGTGTGTTGATCAATCTCAGTGCTTGATATAATTTTATTCTCTGATTGTTGAGTTGATCTGCTAGATATGTTCTTTAAAGATCAATAGGAAGGCTTTTGAAATTGATAGTGTTTTTGCTCTTTTTCTTTTTTGGTCTTGTTGATTTTCTTGTCTGTCAATGCCTTCTATTTATAGCCTTGATTTTCATTGAATTTGAAATTACATCCGTTAGCTATTTAATGTGGAGAATAATCCTTGATTTAATTCTTGATTCCTGCTTGATTATATTCTTCTTGATTTCAGTGATCTGAATTTTATTCAAACATTCTTCATAAAATCCGTCCTTGATTGATGTTAAGGGTGATTTTATACGTTTTATAAGGATATATTTTATGTCAATTTCCCCCATATCTGGATGTTTTTTCATAGAAATCGAGTTTTATATTGAAATATTGAGCAAGTGATGTTTTTAATGGGTTAGTTGCAAAATCGTATGACTTATGTGTAAAATTGATGGTTTTATATTGATTTGAAAGATACTACATTTTGCAATGTGTTTGATGTATTGTAGATACACGATTTCTACCAAAAAGAGGATTAAAAGAGGTTAACAATCGGATTAATGAAGAGGAGAAGAGATAAAGTTGGAATTTGATAAAGGATAAAGATTAAGAAATCAAGTGTTGATCCAGCTGAACTGGCGTCCAAGGCCCGTCCAGGTTGGACGGGCGTCCATCAAAGTGGTCTGGCGTCCAGGAGAAGATTTTTGATTCAGAGAGTTTGGACGCTGAGTGGACGGGCGTCCACCTCTGTCAAGAAGAATGGACAGGCGTCCAGAGGCATCGGACGGGCGTCCAACACCGACTTCAGCACAGCCGACTTACTTTCCCTATAAATAGCAGCGGTATTTCAACCCTAAAACATACATTATCGACTCTTATTGATACATACTCATAAGAAGAAAACCCTAGGCGGACCCAGCCCCCTTAGGGGAGGCTGGGGTTGCAATTTTTCTGCTTTTTATTCCCGTTTTGCTTTTCTTTATGCTGAATGCTTGGAGGCTAGATGATTTGTTCAAGTTATTTAAATCCGTTTCATCAGGTTCTTTCTTTTCAATCTTGAGTTTGTTTTGTGAATTTGATTCAAGTTGTATCTTTTCTATGCTATTGTGTTATGCAATCAATATCGAAAGATGAATTGTTATTGATGTTTACCGTATGACGAGAGTCGGTGTAAACCTTAGATCACCATAGGAAAGATGAGATTTTTAACCTTGACATAACGAGAGTTGATAGGTTGAATATCTAGGTTGCTAGATTGAGAGATCTTACACCTTGTTTTGATAGCGTCAATCTTATATATCGAGAGATGAGAGATTGATAGGTGAATTATCTACGAGAGTAGGAATTCATACCTCCGTTAGGGTGAACCACATCTTTAATTAAATCATCATAAGATAGTTTAGAGAGGAAATAGAGGGTTGCGGGAACGGTGGATTATTGTTTGTTCGTTGTTTAACCGCCATGATCATCTTCTTGTTTACTGTTTATTTTGTAGTTTAGATTTCGTTTTCGCTTTTATCCTTCCTGGCTTTGGACTGACAATCCTCTGTCCAGTTTATTTTATCTTTTTTAGTTTCGTTTTAGTAGTAACAACCTTAGGAAAATTAATGAACTAGATACCCCGATTCCCTGTGATCGACTCCGGTATTAATCGCTATACTACGATCCCTACACTTGGGGAATACCGGATTTATAAATTTTATTACTTGTTTGTTTTGTTAGATAAAATCCGTGACAAGTTTTTGGCGCCGTTGCCGGGGAATCGGTGTTTTGTTGAATCTAATTGAGTTAATTTGTCTATTTTGTTACGATTTCTTTTTCTTTCAATAAATAGTAGCGTTAAATAAATTGAGGTTTTTTTTTTTGCCGTGTTTCGATGACCGTAGGGTTAAGAATGAGCAAAAAGTTTTTTTTACTCGATTTGTTAAACGTGAAGTGTAACCTAGATTGATTCGGGGACATCTGAGGTTGAATTATCTGACTCCACGTTTTGTACGATCGAAATTTTGGATAAAAGGGATCGTTTTAGCACTCGTTAGTATTTTGGCCGTAACTTTCGGCTCGAGTGTCCGTTTGGCGCGCAGGACCCCAATTCGGAAAGCTCGTTCCGACGCCGACGACGTGGTGAATGCCTACGGCCGTTCAACACCGTTTTCGAGGTCAAAATCCACTGTTTTCCCTTCCATTTTGGGCTCAGAAGATTTCAACACGTTTTTCCCCCTTTCATTGTTTTCTGTTTTCTGTTTTAAATAAATAAATAAAGGATTTCTAGGGTTTCTTAAGTATCTAGGGTTTCTGAGGTTGCTCAGGTGTCTCGTTTTGTGCTTCATGCTAAGACCAGACGGGAGTCTACTCTCTGTGAACGCCCGGCCACTCTTTGTGGTTTCCAGACGTGCGTCCATAGTGAGTGGACGTCCGTCCATCCAACATGCGCCTATTCTGTAAGTCTTAGGGCAACTAGCGTCCGGTTCAATACAGACGCCCGTCCAGTTCATAAATCCCAGACCAGACGCCCGTCCATACACATGAACGGCCGTCCAACCACCTAGTTTTTTTAAAATGTTAAGGGTTTGTGATGAATATAGTAATAAGAATTTGCATTCTTTCAACCCTGACTTGGATGCTTTACTTTACGCCTCTGTGGCCTTTTCCATATATTGCGGTCCATGTTAGAGTGATTGTTTGTGTTTCGACGTTACTATTGTGGCATGGCTTCTTTATCTTACACACCCATTTACCTCTGATTCTTGGGATGCACTTATAAGAGGGTGTCATGAAATTCATTCACACACACTTAGTTGTTTTATTAGTTGAGTGTTAGGTAAGTCGTGATTGTGAGATGCTTAGTTCAAATTTTTGTTAACTTAATTTTTAATGCTTTATTTGACGTGGATACTTCTATATGAGCTTCTGTGGCTAGTTATTTTTACGTACATGTTCTGAACTTGCATGTTTACATCTTTCCATCTACCGATCCATGTTAAATAATTGATTAACATTTATATACATGATTCATCTATGCATGTTATAGTTAATGTCGGTTCTCGTACGCTATAACTGTTCTTATTGTTATTTAGTAGCTAATGTCGGTTTCCGTATGCTACATATCGTTGTGATGAATCTTGTGAGCTTTGAGACCTATGTGCTTTCTTGTTATTTTTGTAGCTCATATGGGTAGCTACTGTCGGTTTTCCGTTGCTACCATTGCATCTTATGAGTTATATCTGTTTAGTATGGCTAACTGTTGGTTCTCCATAATGCTATCACCTTTGATGAGTCTTAAAGCGCGTCTACACTGCATGTAATGAATAGTACTGTCGTTTATCGTAAACTGTCATTATTTGGTAGACGTTTATTATATACATGTCGTGTTGCAAATGAGTGGGCTAGTTTTCTTTCTTTTATTTTCTTTTATTTTTGCATATCATTTAATTGCATATCATGTAGATTGCATTGTAATATATTTTCATGTAGTTGCACCTAGCCTAACTATTTTGTAATGTTCCATGTATATGTTCCATCTTTATATGAGCTTAATCTAAAAAAATCTCTATGACTTCTTTTCCATGTGAGCCTCTGTGGCCGTTGTATATGCGTAGATGTCCTGTTCTTTCACCGTTATGGTTTTCTTTCCATCTATTGAGATCCATGTTGAGTAATTCACCTAGTTAGACGTGATTCCAAATTTGACTTATGCTGTTCCTTTTGTCGTCTATCTAGGGTGTTAGGGTTGTTAACGGCACGTCTACACTTCACATGGCAAGCTTCTGTGGCTTTGCATAATCGAATTTTGTTACGCTTCTGTGGCGTTATTGAGTAGACGTTTATATTCTTGACCGTGCTTAGATTAGGGCGACATCTATGGAATTAGTTGGGCTAGCATTTTTCTTTATTTTAGTTTTGCCTATTTAGTATAGTTGCATATCATTTAGTTGCATTGTATTTTTTTCTGTTTTTTTTCTTTTATTTTTATTTATCTTTTTAGTGCACCTAGCCCTGCTACTTTGTAGTGTCCTCTATCCTTATTTCTTTATGCACATGTTGGACTATATTTGTTTTGTAAAGCTTCTGTGGCTTTATGTTTGACGCTTAGGTGTCCTGTACTTTCCCTGTGTGGTGATTTGTCCATCTGAGCCATTATATCATGTGCTTATTTCTTGTCTATAATTATTTTTTCCATGTTATATTCCCCCGTGTTCCCCTAGATACTGCCATGTTTTTCAAGTGGTGCAGGTGTATTTTTAGCTGTTCTTGTTAAGCTGGCCTTGGAAGTGAATCTGGAGAGGAATACCTATGACATCTCGTGCCTCGGAAACGCGGATCGATTATCTATCCTTCTTCAGCCTATCTTCATATCATTACCAAATCAGCTAAGTTCTTTTATCTTTTCTTTAATTCTGCACAACATGAGGACATGTTGTAATTTAAGTGTGGGGGAGGGAAATGGTTTTATGTATCTACATTCATTTTCCATACTATTATATTTCTATGAAAAAGTGCTAAATTTTAAAAAATTTGTTTGCTTCGTCCCAAGTGAACAAAGGCATATCTTTATTTGAGTTTTTATATCATTGGTGCATTATTTTGCATATTTAGTAAATTTAGATGTCTCACCAAACACTATTTTTCACGTGCCATAGTAAATGATGAGCTATATTTTAAAGCTATGCCCATTTGATTAGAGATTTTTTATGATTATCGCATGATTCTTTGCGTACATACGAATTTTGAAAATTTTAATAGGTTGTGTTTAGAATTAAAGTATGACATACTGTGAATATCTGAAGGTTTGAATGTGATAGGAGGGATATAATTTAAGGTTTGAATACCAATCTAAGATGAATAATATGAATAAAATATGTGTATGTCGGAAGTAGCTGCCAATGATTTGAGTGCGGTAGGGCATTATCACGAAATGTCCTATACCACTATGAGGCTTAATAGCTCCCGACTGCCTGATGATAGTAGTCCAGCTAGGGTGTTATCACGAAACGTCCTATTGCCGGGAATGAGGGCATATGCTATACGTGTGTAATTAAGAGAACTTTAAGAAAAATTAGCAAATGGTATTGTGAAAAGATGGTTGAAAACCGTAGTTATCTTCTGACTATCCCCAGTATAAACTGAAAGATATGTTGTAGGGATTATCCTCTAAGTTTGTCGGAAATATTGTAAACACTCCTTATTATCTTTTTTCGAATATGTATGTTTTGTGAGGTGCATGTTATAATCGTTTTTATATTTCTGATCTAAATGGGATGTTGGCTAGTTTTGCTTGAATCTATTTCAAGTGTGGATTTAGTGGAAATTTATTATGGCTATGCACACACACTTGGGTGAATGTCTAAACTATTGAATATTCTTTATGGGTGCATAAATGTTTATATGTCTCGAGTCTTGATTTTGTTTTGTCTTGCTCGGGACGAGCAAGGTTTAAGTGTGGGGGAGTTGTTAAGGGTGATTTTATACGTTTTATAAGGATATATTTTATGTCAATTTCCCCCATATCTGGATGTTTTTCATAGAAATCGAGCTTTATATTGAAATATTGAGCAATTGATGTTTTTAATGGGTTAGTTGCAAAATCGGATGACTTATGTGTAAAATTGATGGTTTTATATTGATTTGGAAGATACTACATTTTGCAATGTGTTTGATGTATTGTAGATACACGATTTCTACCAAAAAGAGGATTAAAAGTGGTTAACAATCAGATTAATGAAGAGGAGAAGAGATAAAGTTGGAATTTGATAAAGGATAAAGATGAAGAAATCAAGTGTTGATCCAGCTGAACTGGCATCCAAGGCCCGTCCAGGTTGGACGGGCGTCCATCAAAGTGGACTGGCGTCCAGGAGAAGATTTTTGATTCAGAGAGTTTGGACGCTGAGTGGACGGGCGTCCACCTCCGTCCAGAAGAATGGACGGGCGTCCAGAGGCATCGGACGGGCGTCCAACACCGACTTCAGCACAGCCGACTTACTTTCCCTATAAATAGCAAATGGGATTTCAACCCTAAAACATACATTATCGACTCTTATTGATACATACTCATAAGAAGAAAACCCTAGGCGGCCCCAGCCCCCTTAGGGGAGGCTGGGGTTACGATTTTTCTGCTTTTTATTCCCGTTTTGCTTTTCTTTATGCTGAATGCTTGGAGGCTAGACGATTTGTTCAAGTAATTTAAATCCGTTTCATCAGGTTCTTTCTTTTCAATCTTGAGTTTGTTTTGTGAATTTGATTCAAGTTGTATCTTTTCTATGCTATTGTGTTATGCAATCAATTTCGAAAGATGAATTGTTATTGATGTTTACCGTATGACGAGAGTCGGTGTAAACCTTAGATCACCATAGGAAATATGAGATTTTTAACCTTGACATAACGAGAGTTGATAGGTTGAATATCTAGGTTGCTAGATTGAGAGATCTTACACCTTGTTTTGATAGCGTCAATCTTATATATCGAGAGATGAGAGATTGATAGGCGAATTATCTACGAGAGTAGGAATTCATACCTCCGTTAGGGTGAACCACATCTTTAATTAAATCATCATAAGATAGTTTAGAGAGGAAATAGAGGGTTGCGGGAACGGTGGATTATTGTTTGTTCGTTGTTTAACCACCATGATCATCTTCTTGTTTACTGTTTATTTTGTAGTTTAGATTTCGTTTTCGCTTTTATCCTTCCTGGCTTTGGACTGACAATCCTCTGTCCAGTTTATTTTATCGTTTTTAGTTTCGTTTTAGTAGTAACAACCTTAGGAAAATTAATGAACTAGATACCCCGATTCCCTGTGATCGACTCCGGTATTAATCGCTATACTACGATCCCTACACTTGGGGAATACCGGATTTATAAATTTTATTACTTGTTTGTTTTGTTAGATAAAATCCGTGACAATTGATTCTGCATTAATTGCTTGATTTGCTTATTTTCCATGTTCTGAATATGATGCATATGGCATACTGGACTTTGTTGTTTTAAGTTGTTGCTTGACCGGCTTAGTGAATCTTTTTCCTTTGCTGTTGAGATCTCTTTCTCTTTAGTCAGCCGGTAGAGCCTTTCACTTCGCTGTTTTGTTGTTTCTTTTCTTTATTTGATTTTCCAAGTATGCTTGTACTTCACTGATCCTTTATTTGTGTGAAATCAGTGTACACCATATTAAAACAATAGTTTTCATCACTTGAAATATATCTTAGACTTACCCAAGGTCATCACAGACTTCCCTGGTCATAAGTCAGTCCATGTTTCTTCACTTTACTCTGCTGGTGCCTGGCTGCCTTTACCCTGCTGATCTTCTATCTTTCACTTAGCCATCCTACTATTCTAGTACAATACTTGTCTGAATGAACTAATACAATATATACAATATGTTAGACTCTAAGTAAATACTTATACAATGTCAAACTTATTTCAGGCTTTCTATAATAGCTAGTATGGCCATCATCAAAACAAAAAAAATGTTCCTAACACAACTGTAATAGTGGAAGGAAAAATTGCATAATTTCTTCAAATCTACTCATGAGATTTTGAATCAGACTTGCAGAATCTAATGGAGAAATAGAAGATTGTGCAGTGTTAGATGTGGATGCATTTCAGGAGTATGAACTAGATAGTACCTCTGTTTCTTCAATTTCCTTAGCCATTAGACATAGACATGCTTTGTCATTGTCTGAGCTGGTGTCTTCACCATCATCTAAGTATTTATCAGATGAATCTTTATCACTTTCACAGTTAGTTTCAGCTTTTAGTGCTTTTTTGCTCTTCGTTTTATCTGATGACTTGTATTTCTTCTTTTATTCATCTTTGTCTTTCTCCTCAGGACAATCAGCTTTGAAATGTCCTTTCTTTTTGCAATTGAAGCATCTGTATTCATCACCTTTTTCTTGATGTCTTTGCTGGAATTTGACTTCTTGTTTGATTAAGAAACACCTTTGAATTGTTTCTTCTTGAACTTGTCAAAGAGTTTAATGAGTATAGAAATTTTCTCTTTTAGCTCTTGTGTCTCATTGCTGCTTGTGTCCACTGCTTTTCTTTGATGGGGTGCAACCAGTGCACTGGCCTTGTATGGCTCTACTGGTGCACTGTCTTCGCTGTTTAGCTCAAATTCACGAGCTTTTAATTGAGACATCAGTGTCAAGGTGTCTGTATTTGCAAGATCTATTGTGCCTTTAAGTACTGAATTGATGATCTTCCATCTTTTAGGTAGACTTCTCAAAATCTTCAAGCAGACTTCTTTCTGTTGGTATTGTGGCCAAGTTGTTACAGTTCACAGATGATGCTTGAAAATCTGCTATCCATTTGATCAATGGATTCACCATTCATCATTTTGCAAATTTCAATTTTTTGTTTAGCATCAGATAATTTGTTTTCTTTAACTGCCTCTAATCCTTCATTGATAAGGGCCAATTTATCTCACATCTCCTTTGTTGTTTTGCAGACTTTGATCCTCATGAACATATTGCTGTCCAGAGTCTTCAAGATCATATCTTTAGCAACAAAATCAAGATTTTCTCTTCTTCTATCATCTTTGGTCCAATCCTTCTTGAGTTTTCTATCTCTTTTCCTTGATCTGCACCTGTGGCTATAACAATCATGATCTTGATTGAGCTATCATTAATAACATCCAGCATCTCCTCTTTAGTTGCTGCAAATGAGATAACATTCTTATTTTATATTCATCAAAATTATTAACATTGAATACATGTATTTTAGACATGAAATTTGAAGAATCCATTGTCACAGATAAAAGATATATAAATAAATAAATAAATATATATATATATATATATATATAAAGCACAGATTTGAAAACTACTTTGAAGGTATGTGATCTCCTTGTTACCAGAAATCAGATCTGAACAGGTTCTAATACTAGGATCACTGCTCTGATACCAATTGTTGGTCCCAGCGAAGGGTTAAAGTATTGTCAGAGGGGGGGTTGAATGACTATACTAGAGTTTCAAAAACATTTCTTATTTTTAAAAACTTTGGGGCAGCGGATAAATCCCTTCTTAAAAGTTGTTTCAAAGTAGATTATGCACACACAATATATGAATAAAATTCAGTAAGAAATGTTGTAAAGTAAAGTGCAGTAAGTAAATGAACGCAAAGGTTTATAGTGGTTCGGGGTGGTGTAATCCCTTAATCCACTCTTCTTCTGTGATGATTAGAGGAATTCACTATTGACATTCACCAATACAATAGTGTGATTGTCCTTGGCTACACAAGATTCACAATCATCAAGATTATCACTCCCTGGCTCCAAAAGCTTCAGTGACTCAGTCCTCAACACTGCTCCTTGGGAACAAATCCTTCAGCAGCTATCACAAAGGGTGCAATTCCTTCTCAGAAGATCTGGTTCAATTGGTGTAACTGGTGTGAATGAGATTTACAAAGTGTGTTGATCAATCTCAGTGCTTGATGTAATTTTATGCTCTGAATGCTGAGTTGATCTTCTAGATATGTTCTTTAAAGATAAAAAAGAAGGCTTTGGAAATTGACAGAGTTTTTGCTCCTTTTTTTAAGTCTTGTTGTTTTTTTGTCTGTCAATGCCTTCAATTTATTGCCTTGATTTTCCTTGAATTTGAAATTATTTCCTTTGGCTATTTAATGTGGAGAATAATATTTGATTTAATTATTGATTCCTCCTTGATTTCAGTGATCCGGATTTTATTCAAACATTCTTCATAAAATCCATCCTTGATTGATTTTGCATTAATTGCTTGATTTGCTTATTTTCCACGTTCTGAATAAGATGCAGATGGCATACTTGACTTTGCTGTCTTAAGCTGTTGCTTGACCTGCTTAGTGAATCTTTTTCCTTTCCTGTTGAGATCTTCTTCACTGTTTTTCTTTAGTCAGCCGGTAGAGCCTTTCACTTCGCTGTTTTGTTGTTTCTTTTCTTTCTTTGATTTTCCATGTATGCATGTACTTCACTGATCCTTTATTTGTGTGAGATCAATGTACACCATATTTAAACAATATTTTTCATCACTTGAAATATATCTTAGACTTACCCAAGGTCATCACAGACTTCCATGGTCATAAGTCAGTCCATGTGTCTACACTTTACTCTTTTGGTGCCTACCTGCCTTTACTCTGCTGATCTTCTGTCTTTCACTTAGCCATCCTACCAGTCAAGTACAATACTTGTTTGACTGATCTTATACAATATGTCAGACTCTAAGTAAAGACTTATACAAATATTTCTAACTTATTTCAGGCTTGCTATAACAGCCAGTATTCATCAAAACAAATAAAATATTCCTAACAATTTCCCCCTTTTTGATGATGCCAAAACCCTCATAAGCCTGAACAAAAGTAAACATTTTTCATAGAATAAAACTCAACAATTTTGTTCATCCATAAAGAGCATAAACATATTTAAAGGCAAAATAGAGAAAATTTATTACAATCTACTTATTCTCTTGAAACCTGATGCCTTTACTTGTGCTTTCCTTGCCCTTGCCTTTAGAGCTTCTAGGCTTATTTCTACCTTCCCCCTTTTTGGTAGCATCAAACTTTTCTTCCAGAATTTGATTTGTGGCTTCTGACACTTGTATAAGTGTGTCAAGCTACTTGATGGAATCATCTAAGATGCTGTCAATGTTCTAGATTGGGAGAGTGTGATCATTTAGAGTGTCAACCACGGGGTTGAGCTTGTCATCAATTGCTCCAGCTAGATGCTCTAGATTTGTGTGAACATGTTGAGGGATAAGTGAACTCAGCTGGCATATCAAGTCTCCTTGCCTTTCCATCACAGTTGATCGCTTGTAAGTCACTAACGTCGATATTACTAGAAAGAATACTAGGTACATCGTAGTATAGTAAGGGCGAATCAAGGTCGATCCCACAGAGAAAATGCAACTTTGAGTATAAACGATCCTAACCTATCTAAGAAGCAACATATATGGTCTTTGACCAACAATAAACATGAAAGAAACTTGGTATTCCTCCCCATTTTCCCACCGATCTACTAACTTGGATTAGTTAATCTTTATATTTACTTCCCCACATAATTTCCTTAAATTAATCGAACGAGCTTTTAATTTAGTTTTAAGCTACGGGTGCAACTACTAACCCTATCTACTCCGACCATGGTAGTAGACAATCTATACGCAAGCTACCTCCTTATTTGGTCCGTAATAGCCCATATGCATAACGAACTAGAATTGACGATATCGAGTGCTAACTCATACCGCCTACCCGCCTAGACAGTTGTCGACACTGATCAGCACGTTCTTAGGGTCCATCAAGACTATGTCCAAACTAACACTTCACTATCAGTACTTCATGTTAATTTACAAATACAATAAGCAGATTGGCCATATCTAACCTACTATAAATTAAACCTGTCGATCAACGTAGCTGACGTGAATCCTCTAGATTATGTTTCCTAAATTTTGCCTCGGTAAACCGGTATAGACCGCCAGTTTACCGGAGGCGGCTTTTCTTAATTCTGGATCTACATTGCTCAATTACGATTAATCTAAGTAAATCATGGGGTCGTTAAACATGCAGATTAACTAAACCACATAAATACGAACAGATCTACCATATTGAAGACAAAAAAGAACGTTCAAAGCTTCATACCTTCAACGATGGAGATCTAGCTAGAGATGGTGATGAAGGGAAGAAAACCAGAAATAACTCCTTAAAAGCTTAGAAAAACTTTATTTCATCAAATTGCTTAATGTATATAATATAATATGCAAAACTTGTGTAAACTTCAGCTAATGTGGCTTTATATAGATATAATAGCCGACTTATGACTCATAGAAACCCTAACCGACCTAGTCAGTGCGGCAGATTCAATTTTGTGTCTTACAAGGCTCTCGGTTTAACGGACCTAGCCCATGGTAAACCGGGTTAACTTTTCTTCTTTTTCTTCAGCGGATCTCTTCTTGGACTTCTTTTACTTGGCCTAACATGCTTCCTTTGCTCCAGATCCGTTCTCCAATGCTCCAGATTCGGTACATCCTATAAAATGCATAAAACGAGGCAATACAGTACCAAACTTTCAGGAAAATGACACAGATGCAGAATTACGAACATAGAAACATACACATAGCATTTAACACATAGAATTTAACACATATTCCATATAATAATGAGCCTATCTATCCTTTCTTTGAGCAGAATTCAGGGTGAATAAAGGCATAATTAATGGTACTATTCAGGGCATTATCAATTACCCCCCCACTTAGCTTTTGATCGTCCCGAGCAAAAAGGTGAAAAGAAAACAACATCCTGATCAGTTTACAAGTTAATTAAAAACAGTTATGCCTCACAAAGTCAATATCTAGATCATGCCACTCATATCCATCAGTAACGCATTAAACACTATTCATGTCATGAGCCAATGTGTGTGTGCAATAACTTTCACAATCCCTTTAGCAATGCAGACAATCTCATATTACGTCAACCCGTAGTCGAACTAACTGGTCTCGACATGTTTTTATTAATCTAATTAACTGTCAAGGTGGATCGAGAACCGAGTATTACTCTTAGGCTCCCGTGTATCGGTCTATGCAAAAGTCATGCGTTTTACGCTCCATCGACTCAATTTTTGCCAAAGAGATTATAGATGTATATATTTCAATGCACTTCTCTTTCCTGGCGGGTGAACTCTCATTGATTTATCTATCCTCACGGTCTCACTCTTGATAAACTACCGAATCCGAAATTCCCTTTACCCTTATAACTGTTGGTGGAATATAATTTGGGATAAAACCAGGGTCAACTCTAGTCAAAGCAATATGCTATCGACTACTTACCAAGGAAAGTGAGTTATACGTGCTTAAAATGGTGGCTCACAACAGAATATGCGCTTAATACGCCACTACTTCAGAAGTGGGCACTTACTTTTACTTGTACATCGTGGAACAATAGTGAAGTCAATTAACTCAAAAAGATCAAAGATATCATATTTTTTTTCAAATATCTGTCGAAATGAATCAAAGTCTATATGGTGAATAGTGCATCAAAGAGAATCAAGATAATCACGCAATTAAGGGAATATAATTCTAAGAAGCTAAGTGACGTCCCTTATCCCCTACTTAATCGAAACATTGTCCCTAATATGGAAGATGAAAAAGTTGAAACGAAAAGGAACTTATCTTCGTTAAGGGTGGAGCCAAAGAAGAATTGGATCGTAGTATAATTCGATGGGCGTATGTAAATAGTCCTTGAAAAATCTGTGCTAAGTAGCTCAAACAAGCCAAGAAGTATGGTGGTGACAAGAAATCGTATGATAATAGTGCAGCAGTAAAAGAGAAAGTAAATAACTCCAAACAATTTAAGCCGACAAAATCATTATATTAATAAATCTGCTACATTACTAGATAGGAAATAAAAATAAAAATAAGAAAATGGAAAATAACAACAATAAAAATAAAGAAATCTAATCCTCCTCATAATAATCCTCCCAGTCATCTATAGGCTCAAAACTGGGAGATGGTGCAGAACCTGAGGCAAAAGCAGTGGAAGAGGATGCTCTATGACGTGGGGTTGTCCTAGGTGTTGGGGTCACGGGAGGAACTCTTAGAAAGTCTATAATCCTATCCATCTTGCGATGCAGACTCACAATTTCTCTAGAGTGCTCCTTTAGCAAGGCTCTTTGAGTTCGAGGTGCTTCGTGAACCGAAGTACGCTCTCTCTCAGCTCTCTGACCGACCCGTCTCAGTACTTTTAAAACTGACTGTGAAATGATCATCGGCTCAGGGTCTTCCCACTCGTCACTGACTAGAACTTTGACCTCGTCCTTTAAAGCGACATATCAATCATAGGCCCATATGGTAACTGCTCACGCTTGGATATGGCGGCAAGCTCGTGAATGCTGCTGTGCATCAGGAGACCAATGTTGACTGGAGATCCCTTCTCAAGATAGAACATCAACTCTGCCCTCTTCGGTGTGACAGACACCGTATGCTTGGTCGGCAGAAGGCGAACACAAACAAATCGATTGACCACCTTCCTATCCCAGGATAACTCATTTTCTAGGAAGATGGTGGGGGCTCCCATAGAATTGCGCTTCCATTGCACCACAAAGTAATCAGCAATCATCTGCATCCTCTCTAGATCTTCAATATTGGTCGAGGATGTGTACTCATCTTGGCCCACTGGTGGATTGGGAACCCTATAATATCCGTTGATCCACTCAATCGTGAAGTAAACCTTAACTCCATGGACCATAGCAAATGTAGCTCCAGGGTTATGCAAAAGATACACATAAAATTCTCTCACCACTATAGCATTGAACCACGTCGGTGCCTCAGCCATACCCAAAATATATTGTACCTTTAGGGCTCTCGGCAAGATCGTACCGCAATCCTTCAACGCTACTCCGCGTTCTTGGGCAACCGGTCATTCATTCCAATGCCCTCAGAACGATTCAAAGATTTCTAAATAATGAAATTGCTCAACCCCGTCTATTAAGGGTTAGCATCTCCATAGACGTACTGGTGACCACTTGGACGATGGGTTGTTCTGCTATGCTTGGGAACCATCCTGATTGATACAGAGACTGATGATGAAGTTCAATCTGAAAATGGACCCTCGGTAAACCGGCCCTATACCCCAATTTACCGGCCTGAATTTTTCTTAGTTCCTTCTGGGACAGTGCTTCTGATACTGGAAGATGAAGAACTGCAGCACTTCACTATTACAGCAGCAATACTAATCAGCAACAAGGATGGAAAATGTGGTGTTTTGGTTGTTGAAATGAAAGAAAAAATGTTTGATTTTGGTGGAGGTATGGTGGTGATAGTGGTGGTGATGGGGGCGAAATTTATAGAAGGAAAATAAATAGAGTAATTTTGATGATTTGAGAAGAAGATAGTTGGTGAGGATGATGAATAATGGTGGTGGAAGGGTGTTTAAATAGGAGAAATGATAGAAGGTGGAAGGATTTGGTGGGATAGTGAGTAAATGAGTAATTAGGGTGAGGGATTTGAGGGGTTTGATTGATAGGATTGAGGTGGAGTTATGGTGGAGTGTGGGAATAGATGAAAAGGTGGAAAATAGGGAAAATGGGGCAGTTTTGCTGACTGGAGGGTTTCTGATGCAACGTGTTTCCTCCACATGTCTCTAAAAATTTTCTTTTTGATCTGACACTCAGAAACTGGAAAAACCTTGCTCGGTAACCCGGAGGTAACTCCCGGTTTACCGGGGCTTCTTTTCCCCAGATTTCTATGTACTCCTTCTCTACACACCTTATAACAACTTTCTACTCAATCCTGACCTCAAAACGACTAGCTCCTTACTCTTTTTGTTGCTATTTCCGACTCAATCCTAACCTACTTCACTAGAATCCACAACGAGTAAGAAAAACCTTTCCAACAACCATCGGTTTCAAGCCTAAAGGTGCGGTAGGATGAAAAAAAAACTCGTCCCTTCATCTGGCTGCTTTTATTCATTCCTATTCTACCTAAGTTTTCAAGAGAATAGTTTTGAGTTTAAAGTCATCAGCTTGACTCACCTTTGGATCTTCACTTAGTCAAAAGTCAGGGCCTTGACTCAACAAACTTGCATCTTCGAGGTTTCAACTTCCATGCACTTCCCTTCTCATCGGTCATTATCTTTCGAGAGTACCTTATCCCGGTTTTCCATAGAAACTTTCTGAGCTCTCTTCTTAGCACGCCGCTCTCTCTTTGCTCGTGTGTGAGGTTGTCCTCTTCTTTGAGACTTAAACTTTATGCCCAAGGATTCCACATTTTCACTTTGAGCTATAATCTTTCACTACGCAATACGGAAGTCCTTCTCTTCGTGTTCTCTAAGCATTAATCTCATGAATTCTTGCTCACAGGTTTCCACTAAAACCTCTCGTTCCCTATGCCCTTCCTTCTCTATCTCTATTTTTTCCACTTTTCCCGAACCATAAGTCATCTTGCAACTTTCCGGCCTATTATCTAGGGGTTCCAGGATTTTCATTGATACGGCATCATTGTTCAATCTTAAAGTGATCTCCCTGTTATCAAAGTCCATGATTGCTCTGATGGTCGCTAAGAACGGTCTAACTAATAGAACAGGGAACTTGGATACTCAGGTACGTCCAAAGCCGTGAAATTTATTGCAAATCAGAATCCTCCTGCCTTAATCTTACAATCCTTTAGCAGGCCAGAAGGCATATCTCGGGTTCAATCGACAAAGGTCATGGACCGTGTTTGATCCATGACAACCAGAAGCTTAATCTTTTGGCAAATTGCTAGAGGAAGAATGTTACAACTTGCACCGGAATCACAAAGACCTAAACCTATAGATATACCATTGATAGAGATTGGGAGTCGAAACGTTCCAAGGTCTTCTAACTTTTCTGCTATATCAGAGTCCGGGTAATCTCAGACTCTGAGAACATAGTTTCCGGATCCTCCTCCGGATTATTGATCGGACGAAAGATCAATCAACTCTATAGGAAACGTACCTGGTTGATAAGTCTCATACTCCTTCAGGTTTTCAATGGCTTCGTGTGTAACCTTTTCAGTCTCATCCTCCACATGCTTTTTATCAGCTTCATATTGCTCTTTGGCTTCTGATCCAGGATACATAGAGATTGGCTTAATTTTTAACACAATACGAGGCATTGCGTTTGACTCGTCCAGACTTAATCGCTTTTGCTTGACTGAATTTCCGAAGTGTCCTGATACTCCTACAAAAGAGACAAAATAAAACAAAGAAAAGATTAGCAACTCCCGCTTCAGTTGGGGATGAACCCAACTGTTGCAGACCTACTAACTAAAATCAACTGGGAATAACACAGAAAAACAAAGGTTGTTCAGAATTCGATTTTCTGGGCCTCGGTAAACCGGGGATAAGCCACGGTAAACCGGACCTAGAATCTCTTATTCTGAAAGATTAATAGGTGCAGGTTTGATAACGGATGACTCAAGACTAAAAAGAAAATAAAATGAAAAATGACTTCTTAATCAGAACTAAAACGTTTATCCTTGAAATTGTCCATTGTCCCCGGCAACGGCGCCAAAAATCTTGATCACGTGTAAGCCACTAACGCCGATATTACTAGCAAGAATACTAGGTACATCGTAGTATAGTAAGGGCGAATCAAGGTCGATCCCACAGAGACAATGCAACTTTGAGTATAAACCATCATAACCTAACTAAGAAGCGACGTATATGGTCTTTGACCAACAATAAACATGAAAGAAACTTGGTATTCCTCCCCCTCTTCCCACCGATCTGCTAACTTGGATTAGTTAATCTTTATATTTACTTCTCCACATAATCTCCTTAATTAATCTAATGAACTTTTAATTTAGTTTTAAGCTACAGGTGCAACTCCTAACCCTATCTGCTCTGACCATGGTAGTAGACAATCTATATGCAAGCTACCCTCCTTAATTGGTCCATAATAGCCCATACGCATAAATAACTAGAATGGCCAATATCGAGCGCTAACTCATACCGCTAACCCGCCTAGATAGTTGTCGACACTAATCAACACGTTCCTAGGGTCCATCAAGACTATGTCAAAACTAACACTTCACTATCAGTACTTCATGTTAATTTATGAATATAATAAGCAGATTGGCCAGATCTAACCAAATGTTAATTAAAATTGTCGATCAACGTAGCTGACGTGAATCCTCCAGATTAAGTTTCCTAAATTTTGCCTCGGTAAACCGATATAGACCGCCGGTTTACCAGGGGTGGCTTTTCTTAATTCTGGATCTACATTGCTCAATTACGATTAATCTAAGTAAATCATGGGGTTGTTAAACATGCAGATTAACTAAAACACATAAATACGAACAGGTCTACCATATTAAAGTCAAAAAGGAACATTCAAAGCTTCATACCTTCAACGATGGAGATCTAGCTCGATCTACTCAAGCTAAAGATGGTGATGAAGGGAAGGAAACCAGAAATAACTCCTCAAAAGATTAGAAAAACTTTATTTCATCAAATTGTATAATGTATATAATATAATATGCAAAACTTGTGTAAACTTCAGCTAATGCGGCTTCATATAGATACAATAGCCGACTTATTACTCATAGAAACCCTAACCGGCCTAGTCGGTACGGCAGATTCAATTTCGTGTCTCACAAGGCACTCGGTTTACCGGACCTAGCCCACGGTAAACCGAGCTAACTTTTCTTCTTTTTCTTCAGCAGATCTCCTCTTGGACTTCTTTTACTTGGCCAACATGCTTCCTTTGATCCAGATCCGTTCTCCAATGCTCCAGATTCGGTACATCCTATAAAACACATAAAACATGGCATAACAGTACCAAACCTTTGGGAAAATAACACAGATGCAGAATTACAAACCTAGAAACATACACATAGCATTAACACATATTCCATATAATAACGAGCCTATCTATCCTCCCTTTGAGCAGAATTTGGGGTGAATAAAGGCATAATTAATGGTACTATTTAGGGCATTATCAACAGCATCTTGAGTCTTAATGTGATTGATCAAGGACTCAATCTTGTGGTCCATAGAGGTATACCAACTTCTCAGTACTGTTTTCTTTATAGCATTTAGCGGTTAAGTGGCTTGGTTGATCACTAGGCCGGTGTAGTGGCCTCTTTACTGAGCTATTGTAACAAAATTGTTGCTAAAAATCAGTGAAGTGGACTTTTCTGGTTACCAGTTTCTTACCTGCCAAGTGAGCGCACCCAAAATGGAAAGGTTCAGTCAGCTGGTGAAGTCACTCCACTGATTACTCCAGTTAGCCGCTCCTTTTGATTTATTCAATTTCAATCGTTCTCAACTTAGTTCTTAACTTACATAATCTTTCATGACTGAGTGGTTTTGTGAAATATCATCCAATTGATCATCAGTACATATGTATTTTAACATTACATCTCCTTTCTCCATATGATCTCTGATAAAATGATGTCTCACATCAATATGCTTTGTTCATAAGTAAAGTACTGGATTTTCTGTGATTGATATTGCACTTGTATTATCACACTTGATTGGGATTGTCTTCTCATCTATTCCATAGTCTCTTAGCTGTTGTCTTATCCATAAAACTTATGCACAAAAACTACCTGCTGCTATATATTCTACTTCAGCTGTTGAAGTGGATATAGAATTTAGCTTTTTATTAACCCATAATACTAGTCCGCTGCCTAGCATCTGACAAGTTCCTGAAGTGCTTTTTCTGTCAATTTACATCCGGCATAGTCTGAATCTGAAAAAGACATCAATTTGAATCCACCATCTTTTGGATACGAAATTCCCATATTCATTGTGTGCTTCAGATATTTGATCATCCTCTTAGCTGCTAATAAGTATGATTCTTTAGGTTGAGCTTGAAATCTTGCACAAACTCCTACTACAAATGCTATATCAGGTCTGCTTGCAGTTAGATAGAGTAGAGATCGAATGATTCCTCTGTATAACTTTTTATCAACATCTATTCCATTTTCATCCATCCTAAGTATAACTCTTGCACACATAGGTGATTCAGAGGTTCCACTTGTGTCCATTGCATACATGTGAATTAAGTCTTTTGTATACTTTGCTTGATTGATGAATATCCCATCATTCATCTATATCACTTGTAATCCAAGAAAGTAATTAAGTTCACCAATCATACTCATTTGAAACTTGCTCTTTATATGATTAGCAAATTTTTCACACAGTTTTTCATCTTCTGATCCAAAAATGATATCATCTACATATATCTGAACTAGCAATATGCTTGTTCCATATTCTAGTTTGAAAAGAGTCTTGTCAATGGTTCCTTTGTTGAATCCATTATGGATCAGGAATTATGACATTGTCTCATATCAAGCTCTAGGTGCATGTTTGAGTCCATATAGTGCCTTCTTGAGCTTGTACACTTTGTCTTCTTTGCTTTTTATTTGAAATCCAGGTGGTTGTTCAACATATACTTCTTCTTCCATGAGTCCATTTAGAAATGCACTCTTTAGATTCATCTGATAGAACTTTGAAATCTTTGTGAGCTACAAATGCTAGAAAAAGTCTGATTGCTTCCAATCTTGCTACTGGTGCAAAGGCTTCATCATAACCTATGCCTTCTGCTTGAGATATTTATTTTGCAACAAGTCTTGCCTTGTTTCTGACAACAGTTCCAAGTTCATCAATCTTGTTTCTGAATACCCTTTTAGTTCCAATGATGTTAGCCATGTCTGGTCTATCAACAAGTTCCCAGACCTCATTTCTCTCAAATTCATTGAGTTCTTCTTGCATGGCTGTAATCAATCAGCATCTTGGATTGCATAATCTATTATTTTGGGTTCCACCTATGATAGAAAACAAGCTAGAATGCTCTACAGTTGTCTACTGGTTCTGACTACTGCATGGACATCTCCAATGACTTGTTCTTCTGGATGATCTCTGAGCCAATTTAAGTCAGGTTGAAATTGTGCTTGTTCTGGTTCTTCTACTGTTTCTGCTTGAGCAATAACTTCTTGATCTTGTGTTGGTGGCTATGTTGTTGTAGTAGCTGGTACTTCATTTTGATTATCAAAAGAATGGTCCAGAATGGTAGCTGGTACTGTTGTATTCATGTAGACTTGTCCTTGTGCAGCTTCATCTTCAAAAGTTTATAAGCCTTCACCACTGGTGTTTGGTTCATCAAACACCACATGAATTGATTCTTCAATCACCAAGGTTCTTTTGTTGAGCACTCTGAAGGCTTTGTTGGTGTCTGAATGTCCTATGAATATTGCTTCATCACCTTTTTCATCAAAAGTAAGAGGTAATTCATGTTCAAAACAAAACATTTAGATCCAAACATATGTAAATGAGATATGTTAGGTTTTTTCCATTCCATATATCATATAGTGTTTTTCCATGATGTTTGTTGATGATAGATCTGTTTAGAGTATAACATGCTGTGTTTGCAGCTTTAGCCCAAAACCTCTTTGGTAAGATTGCTTTTGCTATTATGGTTCTAATAGCTTCCTTGAGTGTTCTATTTCTTCTTTCTTCTACTCTATTTTGTTGTGGAGTTCCTGCTGCTGATAGTTGATGTAGTACACCATTTTATTCACAGTAAGTTCTAATCACTTCATTTAGGAATTATGTTCCTCAATCTGATCTTATCTTGATGATTCTCAATTCCTTTTCATTATGAATTCTTCTCAGCAAATTTGGTAGCTTCTTGAGTGTTTCTTTCTTCTTGTTCATGAATATGGTCCATGTAAACTTGGAAAAGTCATCAACCACTACTAAAGGGTATTTCTTACCACATACACTCACTGGTGTAACTGGTCCAAAAAGATCCATATGTAACAAATCTAGAATCCTTGTTGTTGATTGTTGTGGCTTTGACTTGAAGGAACTCTTGATCTGTTTTCCTTTCTGACATGCATCACAAAGACTTTCCTTTTAAATGTAATGTCAGGTAGGCCTTTTACTAGCTTGTTCTTTGATAGCTTGTTGATGGTCTTGAAATTTAGATGATCCAGTCTTCTGTGCCAAATCCAACTTGTTGATTGTTTATTCTTGACAAGCAGACATGTTTCTGCTTTTGCTGTCTTCCAATCTACAACATACATGTTGTCTTCTCTTCTTCCTGCAAGTACAACTGTGCTGGTTTGATTGTGAATCACTTTGCATCCTTCTTTGCGGAAATGCACATTGTAGCCTTTGTCAGAGAATTGACTAATGCTTAGAAGATTGAAATTCAATCCTTAACATATGCCACATTCTGAATCTTCAGATTGTTCTTCAGCATGATGCCTTCCCCTTAATTTTACCGGGGTTTTATTTGCCTCCAAAGGTAACTTTCTGTCCATCAAAAGCTTTAAATTCAGTCAGCCATCCTTTATTTCCTGTCATGTATCTGGAACATCCAATGTCTATGTACCAGATATCCTATAAAACAAATTAAGCAAGTTTAGGTACCCAACACTATTTGGGTCCATGTCTGTTAGCAATCATGCCTCCTACTCCAAGTGTATATCCAAAGGATTTTATTTTTGGATTGTTGAAATCATCAACTTCATATGTATAACGCATGGCAGAATAGCTTCTTCTAGATTTACTAAGATTATTCTGATACATTTCTCTACTTTTTTGTGTTCTAGCATCCTGTTTCACTTTCCAAACAACATTAGATGACCTATTTCTATATTGCCTCTTGTATCCAGGACCTTGCCATTTCTGGCTTTTCCCAAATACATTTGACTGCATATGAATTGGTTTTCTCTTGTATTTTGGAGGTGGAACATTCCAATCATCTTCTGAGGGGTAGAGTCTGCCTTTACCTTTCTGCATACCTTTGCCTTTACTGGGCTGGTAAGATGGTTTACTTTGATGTTTAACTGCACTGGGTTTTGACTTCACTAGTGCAGGATGAGTAGTTTAAACTATGGTCTGTCCTTTTCTGAATTTAGGTCATGTTTTGGTCATAGGTTCAGATTTGTGTTATCCATGGTTTCCTTTCTCATCTTGACTATTGTAGCCAAGACCCGATATGGATCCAAACCTTTTTGGGGCTTTGTAAGCCGGTGTATCAATGGTGCAATGGTGGTCTTAACTGGTGAGGAGGTTTTCTCAGCCGGTTTGTCAACACCAGATGAGTGATCATTTGTTGCTTGTTGATCATCTAAGTGTACTTCCTTAGTAGTGCATTCAGCTTGCAACTTGTCCAATTCTTCTTTTAACCTTTTATTTTCTTCTCTCAGATTTTCACATTCTTGTTCTAGAATTTCATGATTTGTTATCTTCAAATCTACTCATGAGATTTTGAATCAGACTTGCAGAATCTAATGGAGAAATAGAAGATTGTGCAGTGTCAGATATGGATGCATTTGAGGAGTATGAAATAGATAGTACCTCTGCTTCAATTTCCTTAGCCATTATACATAGACATGCTTTGTCATTGTCTGAGCTGGTGTCTTCACCATCATCTGAGTCATTATCAGATGAATCTTCATCACATTCACTGCTAGTTTATGCTTTTAGTGCTTTCTTGCTCTTCCTTTTATCTGATTACTTGTATTTCTTCTTTTCTTCATCTTTGTCTTTTTCCTCAGGGCAATCAGCTTTGAAGTGTCCTTTATTTTTGCTATTGAAGCATCTATATTCATCACCTTTTTTCTTGATGTCTTTGCTAGAATTTGACTTCTTGTTTGATGAAGAACTTTCTTTGAATTTTTTTTCTTGAACCTGTTAATGAGTAAAGCAATTTTCTCTTTTAGCTCTTGTGTTTCTTTGTTGCTTGTGTTTGCTGCTTTGCTTTGCTGAGGTGCAACCAGTGCATTGGCCTTGTGTGGCTCTGTTGGTGCACTATCTTCGATGTTAAGCTTAAATTCATGAGCTTTTAATTGAGACATCAGTGTCAAGGTGTCTGTATTTGCAAGATCTATTGTGCCTTTGATTACTGATGTGATGATCTTCCATCTTTTAGGTAGACTTCTCAAAATCTTCAAGCAGACTTCTTTCTATGGATATTTGTGGCCAAGTTGTTGCAGTTCACAGATGGTGCTTGAAAATCAGTTATCCATTTGATCAATTGATTCACCTTTCTTCATTTTGAAATTTTCAAATTTTTTTAGCAACAGATAATTTGTTATCTTTAACTGCCTCTGGTCCTTCATTGATATGGGCCAATTTATCCCACATCTTTTTTGCTGTTTCGCAGTCTTTGATCCTCATGAACATAGTGTTGTCCAGAGTCTTCAAAATCATATCTTTAACAACAAAACCACGATTTGCTCTTCTTCTATCATCTTTGGTCCAATCCTTCTTGAGTTTTTCTATCTATTTTCCTTGATCAGAACCTGTGGTTATCACAGTCATGATCTTGATTTGGCCATCATTAATAACACCCATCATCTCCTCATAAGTTGCTGCAAGATGAGATAACATTCTTATTTTATATTCATCAAGATTGTTAACATTGAATACAAGTATTTAGACATGAAATTTGAAGAATCCATCGTCGAAGATAAAATATATATAAATATATATATAAAGCACAGATTTGGAAACTACTTTGAAGGTATGTGATCTCCTTGTTACCAGAAATCGGATCTGAACAGGTTCTGATACTAAGAACACTGCTCCGATACTAATTGTTGGTCCCATAGAAGGGTAAAAGTATACTCAGAGGGGGGTGAATGACTATACTGGAGTTTCAAAAACTTTTCTTGTTTTTAAAAGCATTTGGGCAGCGGATAAATCCCTTCTTAAAATTTGTTTCAAAGTAGATTATGCACTCACAGTATATGAATAAAATGCAATAAAGAAATGTTGTAAAGAAAAGTGCAGTAAGTAAATGAACGCAAAGGTTTATAGTGGTTCAGGGTGGTGTAATCCTTTAATCCACTCTTCTCCTGTGATGATTGGAGGAATTTACTGTTGAATTTCACCAATACAATAGTGTGATTGTCCTTGGCTACACAAGCTTCATAATCTTCAAGACTATCACTCACTAGCTACAAAAGTTTCAGTGACCCTGTCTTCAACACTGCTCCTTGGGAACAAATCCTTCAGCAGCTATCACAATGGGTGCAATTCCTTCTCAGAAGATCAGATGCAATTGTTGCAACTGGTGTGAATGAGATTCATAAAGTGTGTTGATCAATCTCAGTGCTTGATATAATTTTATGCTCTGAATGTTGAGTTGATCTGCTAGATATGTTCTTTAAAGATCAATAGGAAGGCTTTTGAAATTGACAGTGTTTTTGCTCTTTTTCTTTTTTGGTCTTGTTGTTTTTCTTGTCTATCAATGCCTTCTATTTATAGCCTTGATTGTCATTGAATTTGAAATTCCATCCGTTAGCTATTTAATGTGGATAATAATCCTTGATTTAATTCTTGATTCCTCCTTGATTATATTCTTCTTGATTTCATTGATCCGAATTTTATTCAAACATTCTTCATAAAATCCGTCCTTGATTGATTCTGCATTAATTGCTTGATTTTCTTATTTTCCATGTTCGGAATAAGATGCAGATGGCATACTAGACTTTGTTGTTTTAAGCTGTTGCTTGACCGGCTTAGTGAATCTTTTTCCTTTGCTGTTGAGATCTCCTTCTCTTTAGTCAGCCGGTAGAGCCTTTCACTTCGCTGTTTTGTTGTTTCTTTTCTTTATTCAATTTTCCAAGTATGCTTGTACTTCACTGATCCTTTATTTGTGTGAGATCAGTGTACACCATATTAAAACAATAGTTTTCATCACTTGAAATATATCTTAGACTTACCCAAGGTCATCACAGACTTCCCTGGTCATAACTCAGTCCATGATTTTTCACTTTACTCTGCTGGTACCTGGCTTCCGTTACTCTACTGATCTTCTATCTTTCACTTAGCCATCCTACTAGTCTAGTACAATACTTGTCTGACTGAACTAATACAATATATACAATATGTTAGACTCTAAGTAAATACTTATACAAAGTCAAACTTATTTCAGGCTTTCTATAATAGCTAGTATGGTCATCATCAAAACAAAAAAAAATGTTCCCAACACAACTGCAATAGTGAAAGGAAAAATTGCAGTCAAAAATGAGAAGACCAAGACAGGAAAAAGGAAAGCTGATGGTTCTGAAACTGAACCAAAGAAGAAAAGAAAGAAATCATCCAAGAAAACTTTTATAGGAGAAGAAGCAATGGAACAAGTTGAGAAACTGAAAGAGATGAGAAGGAAACTGGATGGAATTGCAGAAATCAGAATTTCTTATTAACTGAGAAAAGAAAAGAAGCCTCGCCTTAAAAAGCTGCTGAAAAAGAATCAGTTGCAGAACCCCAAGAACTCATTTCAGTTTCACCTGAAGCTGACATTCAGGGGGAACCAGTTCTAAGAACTGAATTGGATGAAGAAGAAACTGAGAGTGATGATGAGGAGATTACACCAGAGATAGCAGGCATGCTCAGTCTGCTAGCAAAGTCAAGATCAACACCACAAAAGTCAGCATCCAATTTGTTGGTCCCTTGAAAAGGCTTTGGTTAAGTTTAGAGGAGGGGGTGAATAAACTTAACACTTAAAACTTTTGGAGTTAACAAACTCAGCAACTTCAGCAGCCTACCGATGCTCAGTAGTCTGCTGAATGTCAGTAGTCTGCTGACTATTGACTTTACTGAATTTGTTGCAGCGGAATATATTTAAATTAAGCCTTATTACTTTTTGTTAAAATATGATACCAAGTATTAGATACTCAGTAGTGTATGTGTGTGATTCAGTTGCTAGTTCAGTAGGTTAATGTGCTAAATATACTAAATGCAGAATATAAATGCAGAAAATAAGTAGGTAGATTTTATAGTGGTTCCAGGTGGTGTAATCCTGTCAGTCCACTCTTCTCCTGTGATGTTGGAGGTAATTCAATAGATATTCTTGAGGTAGCAGTTACAAAAATCCCTAAGTTGCTTGTCCATCACCAATAACTATGGCTTCACAAACTGAACACTTGAAACAGGTAGGATTGCTGCTCCAAAGTCTTCCACTGGTCCTTGAAGGGTAGGATTACCTTTTCACCAGCTCCACCACAAACAACAGTCCTTGACACCCAAAGATGCTTCACTGTCTTCAGTAGATTTCTTATAAAAGAAAGTTTGAATCAAGTAAGTGATTCAGCTTTCAGCAGCTTGATCAGGATGAAATGATCAGCAGCTTGAGGTCTTCAAGTGTGTAACTTGATGTAGCTTGAAAGTAGATTACACTTGAAGAGTTTTACTGGATCAGTAGATTTATGCTCAGTAGGGTCAGCAGGGTGTTTGATCGATTTAAATCTGATAGCTCAAGATAGATCCTTAATTTTCCTCAATGTTCATCACTTGTATCTGAATTAGGAGTCCTCTATTTATAGGTAGGAATCCTTGTGACTTATGTTTGAAATTCAAACATAGCCGTTTCAGATTTATCCCATTTGACTTGCTTTATGACGTCACTGTTCATAGTACTGACACTGTCAGAATGCTTTTTGACAGTTTTCAATCTGTCCAACCTTTGACTTGTATCCATTGGATAAAGCTCTGTTTCTTTCCAACGTCCATTTAATCTTAACCATTGATTTGTTTGATAAAATCAGAGGTTGTTAGCTGCCCCTTTCTTTGTAATCTTCCAATGTAACCTTTGAATAATCCGAGATATACATCAGCAGGTTCCTGTGAATGTAAGTCTGCTGAAATGCATATCAGTCAGCTTTGTTCCAAGATTGCTGTGTTTATAAAAACACTTCAGCTAACTTCTTTTATATCTAACTTTTTATTATTAAGTTAGATTACACCATTTTAAATATAACTAAGTTCCAATCACCACTTAACTTGTGGAACTTAGACCTTGTACACAAGGTATATGTAATCAGTTTAGGTCATCACAGACTTCCCTAAATTCTGATTCCATATCCTTGACTTTAAATACTAAGTTTGATCCCTTAGCCTTCAGTAACTGAGTTTGAACCCTCAGCCTTCAGTCTTCAGCAGGTTCCAATACTAGTCTACTGACCTAAGTACCCTACTGATATAGATAGGTCTGCTGATGTAAATCAGCTGACCTTTTACAGTGCTTGTTTGATCAAACCTATACAAGATCAAACTCTAATAAGCCTTTTACATTTGATCTAGACATCTTTTTGCCTTTGCTCTATAACAGCTAGTCTGGCACTCATCACTAAAACATAAAATAAGTAAGATAAAACATTTGCTTCCAAATGGATGAAAGTAAGATATATTAGGTTTTCTTCCATTCCAAATTTCATAAGGTGTCTTCAGCAGCTTCTTGTTCACTGAGGTTCTATTTTGTGTATAGCATGCTGTATTGACTGCATCAGCCCAATATCTCTCAGGAAATAATGCTTCACAAATCATAGTTCTTCATGCTTCCTTTAAAGTCATGTTTCTTCTTTCAGTAACCCCATTTTGCTGAGGTGTACCAGCAGTAGCAAGTTGATGTTGTACACCATTTTGTTCACAATATTCTCTTATAACTTTGTTGAGAAATTCAATACCCTTATCTGATCTGATCTTCACTACTGTCAAAATTTTCTCATTTTGCAATATCTTCAAAAGTTCGGGATTCTTTTGAAGTGTTTCACTTTCTTGTTCATGAATACTACCCAAGTGTATCTTGAATAATCATCCACAACCACTAAGGTGTACTTCTTTCCTGTTACACTTATTGGTGTTACAGGTCCAAATAGATCCATGTGCATCAGCTCCAAAACTCTTTTTGTTGATTGCTTAGTTTTTGATTTGAAGCTTGATTTTGTCTGTTTACCTTGCTGACAAGCATCACATATAGCATCCTTTTTGAATGTGATCTCAGGTAAACCAATCACCAGTTTCTTCTTCACCAACTGATTGATATCATAAAAGTTTAGATGATTCAACTTCTTATGCCATAGCCAATTAAGTTCTGACTTGGTATGCACAATCAGGCAAGTTTCTAGAACAGCAGCGGACCAATCTACAACATACATGTTTTCTTGTCTTCTTCCAGCCAACACAACTTGATCACCTCTTTCACTAATGACAATACAGGTGCCCTTGTCAAAAGTGACCTTGTAGCCCATGTCACAAAATTGTCCAGTGCTCAGTAGATTGTAGTCCAGTCCTTCCACATATGCAACATTCCTGATTGTTAATCCATTTCCCACAAGTGTGCCATATCCTCTTGTGTATCCTGGTGTGTTCTTGTTGCCAAAATTCACTCTTGGACCATCCTTGCCACAAAGTTTGACAGACAATGCTTATTCTTTGTCATATGTCTGGAACATCCACTGTCAAAGTACCAGACACCCTACAAAACAAAGTTAATGCATTTTAGGTACCCAAAATTGTTTGGGTCTATAGTGGTCAGTGGCAAGCATGACCCTTGGAAAATTTCCATAAGGTCTTCTTTGAATGGTATCATACTTTTGTTCATACGTGTATTCCACACATCCATAAGGTTTAACATTTGGTTGTGTAGGAATCACATATGCTTTCTGGCCTTTTGGTGTGTAGTGCTGTTTGGAGTGATTTCTATTGTTAGACCCACTAGGATAACCACAGGTTTGCTGCCTTTTAGGAACAGCCCTGTAATATGAGGTCTGCTGAGGTCTCTACTGAGGTCTTATATAAGGCCTCTGCTGAGTCCTCTTCTGAGTCCTCTACTGATTCCATTACTGAGGTTTTACCCTAGGAGTATGGTTATATCTGTTGTTTCTAGCAGTGGGGGCAGGAATATTCCAATCATCATCAGTAGGGAGCAGTCTACCTTTCCCCCTGAGATAAGTATCCCTAGAATGATTTACATTTTTAGGTTTAGGATTCTTATCCTTGGAATATTTCTGATTTTTACCCTTTTGTGGTCCAGCAGACATGGTAGCAGGTCTGCTATCAGCAGTCTAGAAGGTACAACAGTCCTATTTTTGGATTTATTTTTTTTGTTAGGTGATGTTGACCTTTTTGACTACTGATTTTGCTTCCTTGAAGTCTTCTTAGTAGGTTTTACTGCCTCAGCAACCTTTTTGGGAGTTGGATCTTGTGCAGGCACAAACTTAGGACCAATTCTGGTGCTAGGTTCACTGACCTTACTGGATCCACTCTTATTAGATTGTTGGGTTCCAAATCCAAGGCCTGTTCTATCACCATAAGGTTTTCCAGATTTGAATGCAGTGGAGGAACAAGATTGTTCAGCAGATTCAGCAGCTACTAAATGTATAGTAGACTTATGTTGATTATGTCCAACTTCTTTTTCCTTACCCTTGAGAACTCTTAATTCAGCTTTTAATCTTTCAACTTCTGATTGAAGAGCTTTTTTTTAGCCTTCACAATCTCATAACCAGATTGTATTATCCTCAGTTGATTAAGGATGGCATTCAAAGTTTCTTCATTGTCAGAATTTTTAGGATTTGAGCCACAAGTTGATTCACAATCACTTCCAGCAGGAGTGTTAATAGATACAGAATTGTATACCTCCTCTGTTTCATCCATATTTGCCATTAAAGCATAATCATCCATATCAGCAACAAGTGCAGTATCATCAGATTCATTTCCCTTTTCTGATTCTACTTCATATCATGATTCATCTTCAGCAACCATAGCTTTCTTGCCAGATATTCTTTGTTGGCTCTTGCTCTTCAGTAGGTCTGGACAATCAGGTCTAAAATGTCCAGGTTTCTAGCAGTTGAAGCAAAAATAATCAGGTTCCTTGTTCTGTTTTCATTCAGGACAGCCGGGTTTGAAGTGTCCTGGTTTCTTGCAATGATAGCACAAGTAATCATTATCTTTCTTGGATTCCTCCTTCTTCTTTTCACTAAATTTCCTTGTGAAATTCCTTGGAGAACCCTTTCCAGTTTTCATCATTCTGATTTTCTTGATCAGTAGGGCAATTTGCTCTTGCATCTCATCCAGTAGATCATCTTGAGCTCCTGATGATTCTTCTTGATGTGCAGTAGCCAATGCAGTAGTTTTTGGCTCTTTTTTTGTCTCAGGTACAAGTTTCTTGCTGAATTCATATGCCTTGAGATCTGAAAACAATTTGAAGGTGTCCTCTTCATATAGACTTCTCATTTCCTCTATGGCAGTCACCTTCATCTCCCAAACTTCTTTTGCACGTAATGCTTCCAAGATTTTTGAATTGATTTCTTCTTGTGAGTACTTCACACTCAGTAGGGTGAGTTCATCCATGATTGCATTGAATCTTGACTCCATTTGTTCAATAGTTTCATTTGGTTTCATTTTGAACTATTGAAACTTCTTCTTTGCCACACTGATCTTATTCTTCTTGATAGCATCAGTGTCTTCACAAATTAATTGTAACTTGTCCCAGAGTTCTTTTGCATTTTTGCAATCTTTCACCTTCATGTACATATTACTATCCAAGGTTCTGTATATGATATCAATAGCAATATTGTTGAGGTTTGCTCTTTTTCTATCTTCAGCAGTCCATTCCTTTTTTGGCTTTGGAATGTACTGAGTTTCATTATCCACAGTTATGGCTTTTGTGATTTCCAGTGGTCCATCAGTCAGCACATCCATCATCTCATCATGTGTTGCAGCTAGATAAGCCTGCATACGACGTTTATATTCATCAAAACGATCTAAATAAAACATTAACATTGTTCTAGCATACTGGTTGTTATCCATGATGCAAAGTTTTGAAAATCAGAAACTTGAAAAAAGTTTTCAAAGTATTTTCACAAGAACAACAAGTAGGATTACTTCAAAAAAGAAGCACTGCTCCGATACCAATTGTTGGTCCCTTGAAAAGGCTTTGGTTAAGTTTAGAGGGCGGGGTGAATAAACTTAACACTTAAAACTTTTGGAGTTAACAAACTCAGCAACTTCAGCAGCCTGCTAATGCTCAGTAGTCTACTGACTATTGACTTTACTGAATTTGTTGCAGCGAAATATATTTAAATTAAGCCTTATTACATGTTGTTAAAATATGATACCAAGTAATAGATACTCAGTAGTGTATGTGTGTGATTCAGTTGCTAGTTCAGTAGGTTAATGTGCTAAATATACTAAATGCAGAATATAAATGCGAAAAGTAAGTAGGCGATTTTATAGTGGTTCCGTGGTGGTGTAATCCTCGTCGGTCCACTCTTCTCCCGTGATGTTGGAGGTAATTCACTAGAGATTCTTGAGGTAGCAGTTACAAAAATCCCTAAGTTGCTTGTCCATCACCAATAACTATGGCTTCACAAACTGAACACATGGAACAGGTAGGATTGCTGCTCCAAAGTCTTTCATTGGTCCTTGAAGGGTAGGATTGCCTCTTCACCAGCTCCACCACAAACAACAGTCCTTGACACCCAAAGATGCTTCACTGTCTTTAGTAGATTTCTTATAAAAGAAAGTTTGAATCAAGTAAGTGATTCAGCTTTCAGTAGCTTGATCAGGATGAAATGATCAGCAGCTTGAGGTCTTCAAGTGTGTAACTTGATGTAGCTTGAAAGCAGATTACACTTGAAGAGATTTACTGGATCAGTAGATTTATACTTTGTAGGGTCAGCAGGGTGTTTGATCGATTTAAATCTGATAGCTCAAGATAGATCCTTAATTTTCCTCAATGTTCATCACTTGTATCTGAATTAAGAGTCCTCTATTTATAGGTAGGAATCCTTGTGACTTATGTTTGTAATTCAAACATAGCCATTTCAGATTTGTCCCATTTGACTTGCTTTCTGTCACTGTTCATAGTACTGACACTGTCAGAATGCTTTTTGACAGTTTTCAATATGTCCACCCTGACTTGTATCCATTGAATAAAGCTCGGTTTCCTTCCAACGTCCATTTAATCTTAACCATTGATTTGTTTGATAAAATCAGAGGTTGTTAGCTGTCCCTTTCTTTGTAATCTTCCAATGTAACCTTTGAATAATCCGAGATATACATCAGCAGGTTCCTGTGAATGTAAATCTGCTGAAATGCATATCAGTCAGCTGTTCCAAGATTGTTGTTTTTATAAAAACACTTCAGCTGACTTCTCTTATATCTAAATTTTTATTATTAAGTTAGATTACACCATTTTAAATATAACTAAGTTCCAATTACCACTTAACTTGTGGAACTTAGACCTTGTACACAAGGTATATGTAATCAGTTTAGGTCATCACAGACTTCCTTAAATTCTGATTCCATATCCTTGAATTTAAATACTATGTTTGATCCCTTAGCCCTCAGTAACTGAGTTTGAACCCTCAGCCTTCAGTCTTCAGCAGGTTCCTATACTAGTCTACTGACCTAAGTACCTATCGATATAGACAAATGTCCGCGATGTAAGTCAACTGACCTTTTACAGTTCTTGTTTGATCAAACCTATACAAGATCAAACTCTAATAAGCCTATACATTTGATCTAGACATCTTTTTGCCTTTGCTCTATAACAGCTAGTCTGGCACTTATCACTAAAACATAAAATAAGTCCAACAAGATTAGAATATGAGGAATCCATCTAGGAGTTTTAAACTTCTCAGTCTGAGAACAGAGAGGAAGCTGAGAAATTTGTTCACCAACAAGTGATAACTCTATATGATCTTACTGAGGAAGAAAGTCAAAGAAAAGAAACTAAAGACAAAGAAGTTTCTGAGAAAGCTGAAGAAGAACTGACTGCAGAACCGAAGAGATTCAGGAAACTGAAAAGGATGAAATTGAACAGGTTGCTAAACCTGTAACGGTACCTGAAGCTGAAACTGACAAATCTGTCACTTTAATTTTTTTTTTGAAGAAGGTACCAGCAAAACTGAAACTGAAAAAGTTAATGAACCATTTGCCAATGTAATGGAAGAACCCAAAGAAATTGAAGTTGCTATAGCCTCATAAATCATACCTGATCCTACAAGTGACATTGGCAAATTGATTGAAGTTGACTGCAGAAGGTTGGATGCCTATAAACATTGTGAATTCAGCTCAATCAAGAATCAAAAAGAACAACATGGAAAATTGAGGAATCCTATGTTTTTGGACTATATGTCATTACTCACTTGTCACGGATATTTGATGCTAGTGAATTTCTAAGCACTGGATACTCTGCGATTAGAAACAGATGCTAGAAGAGAGTTACAGAAAATGATCATTCAAGCTCAAGGAAGGATGATGATAACAATGATGATGATGACTCCCAAGGAGACCCTGACTTACAAAAAAAGATCCTTGCATCTCTACAAACAAAAGAGTCAAGTAAATATGTTAAGGAAGGAGAATCAAGTGAAGATAGTTCAGATGGTTGTGATGATTCAACTGCATCAGACTCAGAAACTCGGTTTGATTTAGGAAAAGAAGAAGATCCAGAACAAAAAAAGGTATGAATCACCTACAGATAGAGAAATTCTGGAGATTTCCAAAGCTGAAGTTGATTAAGCTAGAGAAGAAACTGATGAAGGGTTTGATATGAAACTATCACCAGTAACAGAAGCTGATAAGTCAACTTTAGAAGAAGTGAGAAGACAGTCTAAGTAACGAAGGCAATCTGAGGAATACAAACAAAAGCTAAAAAAGATTGTTACCACCCCACCCAAAGGAAAACTGATCAAGGAGATTGAAACTGAAGAATTTCCGAAAACTGAGATTATTGGAAATAAACCTCAAGAGGAAGCTGAGAAGAAGTCTGAAAAAATTGAACTTAAGAAAACTGAAGCTGACAAGAAAGATGTTCCAACACAAGTAGAATTTATCAAGTATAACTACAATGAAATTGTCAAGATTCAGAAAGAAGACATGGATGTCTTTGCAAAAGTCATGAACTCAATGGAAGAAAACAAAACAAAAAGAAAGTAAATGATGAAAAAGATTGAAGAAGCCAAGAGAAACTATCATAAGACTCTAACTGAGATTCGAAAAACCACTATTGAGTCAGGAGCAAGAAAATTTGAGACTCAGGAAAGACTGGAGAATCTGGTTAATGATGTTTACAGTAGACTAATTTTGGTGGAGAATACCATGAAAGACTCAGTAGTAGCACAAACCATTTTGGCATTCAATCAACAACACTTAAATTCTTTTATCTGAAGTTTGATTCAGAAGGATGATGCCAATAAGGGGGAAAGTTTGGACATTTTAAAAGCTAATGCTAAGGATATGTTAGGCGTGCTTGGATGTATAGATGAGAAACACACTGAACTAAAGAAGGCTAGAGCTGACATGGATGATGAAGATATGAAACTTATAGAAAAGTTCTCAGAACCCACAAATAAAAGACTAGGACTGGACTCACAACTCTACAGCATTTTCAACAGTCTACCTCCCAAAGAAAATGAATCCACAGAACAAGCCTTGGAAAGTTTTCTGACTATGAAGAAAGTTCTTGTTCATTATTGGAACAAACTGAACAAATGGGAAGAAAATGGAACACTTGAAAAAGTTGAGAAGAATGATGGGAAAGTTGATTTAGGAATAGTCAAAGAGGTTCTTGAAAAATCAACAACTGATGAAGCATTAAAGAAGATCATGTTGAGATTCATAATTTTGTTCAATAACAAGTGTTTCAGGAAACACAGCATGACAACATCTTACCAAATTTGGGCCGGCATCAACTGTATTGAAAACAGCCCAACAAATAATGTGATCGAGAATCAGCTGAGGAATACCTTTGAGTGCGGTTTGAACTATTGATTTACGTAATTGGAAGTAACCAATTAGGTTTACGACGCTTCTTCCCCCCTTTCTACTTTTCCTCTCTCCTTTTGTTTGTGCTTCCACCCTCATATGGCAAGAAGACAATGATAACTAACAGAGGAAAAGGAAAAGAAAATGAGATAGAGACTTAGTTTATTTTGGTTTCATATGTTGTATTTTAATACTTTGTAACTCAGGAAAACATCATCAATAAAGTATTAGTTTCTCAGTTTTCTTTGTTACTTTTCGTTTTGTCCTTATCTTTTTGCCCTACTATTAAGAAGGGTATTGGCATCATCAAAAAGGGAGAAATTGTTGGAAATAAAATTTATGTTTTGATGATGATTCATCACTTATTTAGTTATTCTTTTAAACCCCATTTGATGAAGTGTCATAACTAGAGGTTATAGTACAAAGCAAAAAGATGTCTAGAATTAAATGTATATGATTTAATAGAGTCTGATACTTCTATAGGTAGATCAGACAAACATTTTAAAAGCATAGTTCTAAAACTAAGAAACCGAGAAACTGACTTGATGAGCTTGCATATGAAGGAAGAGAAAGTGACATGCTGAGTTTACAAATTAAAAGCATTCAAAATAAGAAACTGGCTTGTTGGAAATAAAATTTAGTTTTGATGATGATTCATCATATTTAGTTACTTATTTGTTTACACCCCATTGATGAAGTGCAGAAACTAGCTGTTATAGTGAAAGGCTAAAAGATGCCTAGAACTGAATGTATAGGTTTTACTAGAGTCTGATAATTGTATAGGTTACATCAGACAAGCATTGTATTAGATAGAAGTGTCGTGAAACTGAAAACTGGAAATCATCTAGATAACTGGAACTTGATGTAAGACTAAAGATGTACACCTAAAACTGAAATCGTACTCAAAACTGAAGAAGGTAAGTTCGCTGAGGGACACAGACTCGGTTGACTTATCTAGAACTGAAGGCTAAGGGAACAAACTTAGTATTTGAAGAACTGAGGGACACAGACTCAGTTGTAGAAGATTGAAGAACTGAGGGTTCAAACTCAGTTATGAAGATCAAAGTCGAGACTGTAAAGTTAGAATTCAGGTAAGTCTGTGATGGCCTGAACTGACTTTATGGATCTTGTAGAAGACCTAAGAATCATAAGGACAATGATATCTTAGATGACTTGATTAAGGAATAGTGTAATCTAATTCAGTCACATAAAATCAGATAAATAGAGTAGTATATTTTGAAGAAGAGTAAAAACTCAGTTAATGCTCTAAGTCAGTTAACAAACTAATAACTGACATACTATAAATACATGACTCTGCATCAAGGATCAAACACCGAATTAACAAGATAACAAGCATTTTTGTGTACAAGTCTAGTTCATTCGAATTGCTATCAATATATGCGCTCAACAAGATCATATTTAGATTTTTTCAAGTGTTCAAGCTATATCGATCAATTCCAGAATTCGACACTTTGAAGAACCACAAGCAAGAATCAATTTATTGATTCTCAGCCTAACTTTGATTTTTAATCAAAGGTTTAGACTGTGAAGCAATCCGGTCAAGGATTTGCCAAGGACAGTTGTCATTTGCAGTCGGGTAGACTGTGTTTGTGGTGGTAGCTGGTGAAGAGGCAATACAACCCTCCATGGACCAGTGGTTCAAGCAGTTGAAGAGCAGTAATTCAACCTGTTCTTTAGTTTTTTAGATAGCGACGCTAGGGATTAGTCAAGGACTATCATTTAGGACTTTTTGTAACAGCGTACCTCAATGAGTTCTACTGGAATTTTCATCCTACATCATAGAGGAAGAGTGGATTGACAGGATTACACCACCTTGAACCACTATAATTCTTGCTCTATTTACTTTACGTATTTACACTCAGACATTTACATTTACAGCATTTATTATTGTTTATTTAGCATACTGAAACTAATTGTTATAAGCATACACAGCTCACAAACTAACATTCACTAGAATTCAGTTTTGCATACTCATCTTTTTCTTATAGAATCAACAAGATCCAGATAAAGGCTAAAACTTATATCCGCTGCCGGTTGACTCAGTTTTGTTATAAGTCAGTTTGACTTAGACTCAGCTTAGTCAGCTCAACTCCACACAAGTTTAAACTGAACCTTAATGTTATTAATCTAGTTTTTGGTAACAAGTTTATTCAACCCCCCCCTCCAAACTTGTGTTAGCCTTTCCTAGGGACCAACAATTGGTATCGGAGCAGTGTTCTTTGACAAGCTATTGTTGAAAACTCACTTGCTCTAGTTATCTCCTCTAGTTGTTCTTCTGAAAAAGCTCAGTTTTTCAATTTCCAGTCTTTGCATAATCCAGTTTTCATTCACTCACACAATGGATAACAATCAGTATGCCGGACAGATGCTAATGTGCAACATGGACAGATTTGATGAAGACAAACGTCGTTTGCAAGCTTTTCTAGTAGCTTCTTATGATGAGATGATAGATGTACTCACTGATGGACCTATCCAGACCACTCACATGCAAACTGTCAATGGTGAACAAGTTATAGTTCTAAATCCCAAAAGCGATTGGACCAGTGATGACCGAAAGAGAAACAACCTAAACAATGTTGCCATGGATATCATACTCAGAACTCTTGACAGCAATATGTATCTGAAGGTCAAAGATTGCACTACTGCAAAAGAAATGTGGGAGAAACTCCAACTGGTTTGTGAAGGAACTGTCTCCATCAAAGAAAACAAGATCTCAGTGGCTAAACAAAAGTTTGAGAATTTCAAGATGAAGTCAGGCGAGAATGTTGATCAGATGGAAACGAGATTCAGCGCCATAATGGACGAACTAGCGTTACTCAAGATCGAGTACACCAAGAAAGAGATCAACACAAGAATCTTGAAGGCTTTACCCATGTGCTGGGAGATGAAGGTCACAGCAATGGAAGAATCAAGAAGACTTGATATAGAAGATTCCTTCAAAATCTTCTTAGACCTAAAGGCTTATGAATTCAATGAGGATTTCACAAGCACAGCTGTAATAATCAAGGCTCTAGAGAAACCTAAAACAACGGCCCTCACAGCAGCTTCAAATGACAATCAAAAAACCTCATCAAACAATCTTCAGCAATTGGATGAGATGGAAGAG
Organism: Gentiana straminea; assembly: GCA_036785695.1. NCBI lineage: Eukaryota > Viridiplantae > Streptophyta > Magnoliopsida > Gentianales > Gentianaceae > Gentiana > Gentiana straminea. The sequence continues at coordinate 743,488 of JAVUPR010000224.1, read as the reverse complement.
CATATGGCTCTAATGATGAATAGAATTCAAAGAATGAAGAGTGGACATCCAGTCACTCAGAAGTTTATCAGGAAGACTCCTGAAAAGAGAAAAGACGGTGAGTCTCTCTGCTTCAACTGTAAAAAGCCTGGACACTACAAAGATGAATGTCCAGAGCTGACTGGTAAGAAGACTCAGCAATGAAGAGCTGGCAGAAGAGCACTCTTAGCCGGAGATGAGTCAGACTATAAAGCTGGCACTGAAAAATTATCAGATGATACAGCTTTAATGGCTCATATGGAGGATCCAAATAAAGTATGTGGATCTAACTCTAAATATTCCTCAGCTCAGATTTCCGTGCAAAATGCATGTTCTTCGACTACTGACTCCAATCCAAAAAATCTGGAATTAGAAGAAACACATGACAAATTGATGAATTAGCTGGTAACCATCCAAGCTGGTTATGAAACAATTAAAGCTGAGAAAGAAGCTCTAATTCTTGAAGTTTAAAGATTGAAGTCTTAACTAAACATGATGAAACTGACCAGAACTGATAAAGGGAAGAGTCAGTATCAGCCTACTACATCAGCAACAGCAACTGAATCTTTTGCTCAATCAAGTTCAACTACTGGATTCAAATCAGGTAAACCATATGGAGACAGAACTGTCTTAGGATTTTATACACATCAATATTCTAAGTAGGGAACTAGCAAAGCTGTTGAACCTAATATCAAAACTGGTATTAAGTTTGTAGCTGAGCAACTTCCATAGACTGAGAAAATTGTTGAACCAGTAAAGTCAGCCTCACATAAGTCAACTCAGTATTCTAAGAAGACAGTTGCACCTACCAACAATGGTAAATCAAAAGGTAGATCAGCTGTACCTCAAGGAAATAGAAATGGTAGATCAATCGCCGGATCTACAAAAACTGATCAAGTCAAGAACCAGAGAAATTATAATTAGAGTAAATCTGAGAATATCAATCATTCAAAGATTCACACATCAAGGGTAAAGGCAGACTATACCTCACTGATGATGATTGGAATTTTACTGAACCTACTATTAAAACTGATAGGAACAATCATTCTAGACAGATTACTTATCACAAGTTTCAGTCTAAGACTCAGCAGAGAAATTATCCCAGTTCTCAACAAAAGTCTTAGTACAAAGGTCAGTCTAGACCTCGGTACAAACGGAATGATGATTATTATTCAGCTTTTAATAATAGAAGACATTTTGGAAATTAGTTTCAACCAAAATATCTGAGAAATTATATAAATGAGACACAATCCAGGAAAAGATATTATGGAAGTGTGGCTTATATATATGAAAATAAGTGCAACAATTTCCAGAGAAGACCTTATAGAAATATGCCCAAAGTTGTACTGACAACTGACCACCATGGACCCAAACAGAGTTGGGTACCTAAAGCATTTTAATTTGTTTTACAGGATATTTGGTACTTTGACAGTGGTTGCTATAGACACATGACAAAGAGCAAGGACTGTCTCACTGATTTTGTAGCTAAAGATGGACCAAGAGTCAACTTTGGAAGTAAAGATAGACATGGTTACACAAAAGGTTATGGAAACTTAATCAAAAATGGACTCACAATCAGTAATGTATCTTATGTGGAAGGACTTCACTACAATCTACTCAGCACAAGTCAATTCTGCGACATGGGATACAAAGTTACTTTTGATATGGATTTATGCATTGTCATCAGCGAAACAGCTTTCCAATTAGTTCTTACCGAAAGAAGGGAAGAGAACATATATGTTGTAGATTGGTCTACAGCAGTTTCAGAAACCTGTTTAATTGTGCACATCAAAACAGAACTCAGTTGGTTGTGGCACAAGAAATTGAGTCACCTAAATTTTTATGATATCAACTTATTAGTCAATAAGAACTTGGTGATTGGACTACTAGAGATGACATACAAGAAACACAGTTTGTGTGATACATGTCAGCAAGGAAAGGAAACAAAAGCAAGTTTCAAGACTAAGTCTCAAAATTCAACAACCAGAGTTTTAGAACAGATGCATATGGACTTATTTGGAACAATTACACCAATCAGTGTCAATGGAAAGAAATACACCTGGGTGGTAGTTGATGACTTTTCAAGATATACGTGGGTTATCTTCATGACCAAGAAGAATGAAACTAAGCAACAACTGACAGAACTTCTCAAGAGACTCCAAAATAAGAAAAGCCTTACAGTAGTCAAGATTAGATATGACAAAGGAACAGAATTTCTCAACAACATAATCATTTAGTATTGTGGAGAAAATAGAGTACTACACCAGCTTGTAGCTACAGGAACACCTCAACAGAATGGAGTAGCTGAAAGGAGGAATAGGACACTCAAGAAAGCTAGCAGGACAATGATTTGTGAATCTAAACTGCCAAAAAGATAATGGCCAGAAGCGGTAAATACAGCTTGCTATACTCATAATCGAGCTCTCATGAACAAGAGACATGAAAATACACCTTATGAGATTTGGAATGGAAGAAAACCAAATGTCTCATATTTTCATGCCTTTGGAAGTAAATGCTTTGTTCATAATAATGGTAAGGATCAGCTCAAGGTCTTTCAGCCCAAAGCTAATGAAGGAATATTTCTGGGATACTCAAGTGTCAGTAAAGCTTTCAGAGTGTTAAACAAGGGAACACTCAAGCATGAAGAATCTATACATGTTCTTTTGATGAACCAAAATTTACTAGAGACACAATTGAAGACAATGAAGAACCAGCTTCTCAGTCTAAGTCAGACAAGTCTCTAGAATTAGTTTTCATTGATATTGGAAGACTAAGAATCTCAGATTCTTCAGATCGGGATCAGTCTCAGTTACCTATAACAGAACCTGTAACTGAACAACAACTGCAAATTGATCCAACTGAAAATGATCAAGCTCAAGAAGAACCAGTTCAACAAAATGAAGACCCTTTGATGCAACCCCCAGTATATAATGGATGAGAGATCACCCTGAAGAATAGGTGGTAGATGATTTTCAAGCTGGAGTTCGGACAAGACATCAACTAGATGATGTGATAGCTTGCTTTCTGTCTCAATCTGAACCCAAAGAAATTGAAGAAGCTTTGAATGATCCAGATTGGATTTTGGCTATGCAATAAGAACTCAACGAATTTGAGAGAAATCAAGTTTGGGATTTAGTAGACAAGCCAGATCATGCCAACATAATCGGAACTAAATGGGTTTTTAGAAACAAGCTTGATGAAGATGGAAATATTGTCAGGATTAAAGCCAGACTTGTAGCAAAAGGTTACTCACAAGCTGAAGAGATAGACTTTGACGAAACTTATGCCCCAGTTGAAAGGTTGGAGGCAATCAGACTATTTCTTGCCTTTGCACCTCACAATAAATTCAAAGTGTACCAAATGGATGTTAAAAGTGCATTTTTGAATGGGATACTTGAAGAAGAAGTCTATGTTCAGCAACCCCGAGGATTTGAAATTCAAGACCAAGCTGACAAAGTCTTGAAAATGAGAAAAGCTCACTATGGACTCAAACAAGCACCAAGAGCTTGGTATGAAACTCAATCTCAGTTTTTGGTGGATGATGGTTTTACAAAATGAACTATTGATAAAACCTTATTCAGGATGAAAGTAGAAGACAACACTCTCCTAGTACAAATCTATGTTGATGACATCATTTTTGGATCAGAAAATGAACTACCCTGTGAGAAATTTGCCAGTTTGATGAAAAGCAAATTACAAATGAGTATGCTGGGAGAACCGATTTACTTTCTCGGTTTACAAGTATAACAGATGGTTGATGGAATTTTCATTCATCAAACCAACTATACCAGAGAACAGATTAAGAAGTTTGGGATGGAAAAATCAGCTGGTATGCAACACCAATTGGACCTAACATCAGACTTGATGAAGATAAATATGGCAAGGATGTGGATCAAACTCTCTACCAAAGAATGATAGGAAGTCTACTTTACCTTACAGCAAGTAGACCTTTGCAGTTGGTGTCTGTGCTAGATTTCAAACAAGACCTAAAGAAAGCCATCTCACTGTTGTTAAAAGAACCTTGAAGTATCTAAAAGACACAAAAGGAGTAGGGATATGGTACTCAAAGGAAGGTGAATTCAAACTGATATCCTACTCAGGCTCAGACTATGCCAGATGCAAGGTGGACAGGAAGAGTACTTCAAGCACATGTCACTTGTGTCATGGTTCAGCAAGAAGCAAAACTATATTTCAACATTAACAGCTGAAGCTGAGTACATAGCAGCTGGAAGTTGTTGTGCTCAAGTTTTATGGATAAGACAACAATTGAGAGATTATGGAATAGAAGAAGGAATGATTCCTATAATTTGTGATAATACTAGTGCAATAGCTATAACTGACAATCCAGTTTTGAAATCAAGGACCAAGCATATTGATGTAAGACATCATTTTATAAGGGATATCAAAGAGAAAAAGGACGTTACAGTTCTCTATGTCCCAACTGAAGATAAACTGGCTAACATTTTTACCAAACCATTGGACAAAGAAAGGTTTGCTAAACAGAGAACTGAATTGGGGATTATCAAAATCAGTTAAGTCAGTTTAAGCTTAGAGATTCGTCAAGGGGATTGATCTTTGTCATGCTGGGTGCGCTCACTTGACAGATCAGTCATTGACACCAACAATCTCAAACTGACCGACTGAACTAAAGAAATGATGGAACCGAACACATCTTAGAACTGATCTCAGTCAGTTTTTGGCTAGTCAAAGAAAGTCAAAAGATGAAAGGATAATACCAACAACAGTAACATCACATTTAATTACCGCCATTTTTGTCCGAATTTTTTGCGTGTATACCCCCCAAGAGAATGTCAGATCGTGGGAATTGTAAATGCATCGGTTACACAAATACTCGATGGTTTTTGAAAAGTTGGTACAAAAATCTTCCGAGGATCACAACCGTCAGTCTCCCCACTTCTATATATATTCTCTTTCTCAATACATTCAAAAATTCAAATTTTTTTATTCAGAAAAAGCCAGAAATTTCTTTTACTCCATAAATTTTTTCTTAAAACTTTGAAATACCCTTTACAATGGCCGCATCTAAACAAACTCAAGAGGAAAGGTTAATCACCAAACCAGATTCTTTAACTTGTAAAGAATTTGAAGAATTATGCAACAATACTCTTCTCTCTAGCTATATATCTGAAAAGATTGGAAGATTACAAGGTTTGGGAAACCTTTTGGAATATCAACTGCAAAAATATTTGGACTTGGAAGGTTTATTGCGATTTTGGGAAAACTTGAAGATGCTGAAGAATTCACTCCTAACGAGAGTTCGTGGTCAAAATATTTTCATTAATTAGGAAATCATCAGGTACTTATTTGATTTCAAGGACCCTCTAATGAAATCAATCGATATAGCCTGCTTGCCACTCAAGCGTGAAGCTTTTCTGAAGCAGATTTCAGCTTCAAAACAACCAGCCGCGGTTGATACAGAACTTACCGACCTCAAGCCTGAGTTTGCTTTACTCAGTAGGTGGATCAGCAAGCATGTCTTCGGACAACACAAAGGGTTGAGAAAATTAACAGAAGATAGGATACACCTGATGAATGTCATATAGGATGGTTTTGAGTTCAACTGGGCATGCTACATTTTCAACCAGATCAAAAAGCAACACATGGCTGAACTAGCATGTGTTACCAAAACCAAAAATGAAGGAAGACAGGTGGTTGGCAGATTTTGGTTAAGGAAATCACTCAGTTAGCGATTCAGTATTATTTGGAGAGACTCGGTAATGAGAAGAAGCGAGCACAAACTGCTACTGCATCCACAACCACTAGAAAAGTTGCAGCAGTTACAAGTTCAACAAGGAAGACTTCCCAACCTGAAGCCAATAAGAAAACTGTGTCTCAGCAGAAAGGAATTAAATGGAAAGCTGAAACACAAGGGGAAAAGTCAGTTGGAAGATGTTTGTTCCTAGGCACTTCAAGTCAGTTAGCACCAACTGAGGGGGAACAACAACTGACAACTGAAGTCGGTCAGAAGAAGAGCATGGTTACTGATATTGTTTCTCACCTTAAGCAGAAAATATCAGAGACAAGTTTCTACTATGCATGTTGAGCAAGAGGAACATGTTGAGCAAGAGGAACAGGTAACTCAGCAACCAAAGGAGTACCTCTTCGATGCTGAAAGGATTATCAAACTGATGAATTTAAAGCTCAAGACTGAAGACACTCATGAAGCTATCAAGGATACTTTACAAACTGAAGAAAAGCTATTGTTGGAGAAACTTGAAGTTAATGACTTCTATGCCATGTTTCTTATGGATGAGTTTCTCACCAATTGCTATGAAAGATTCCACGAACTAGCTCAGAGAAGAGATTCAGTTACATCATCATTGCCCAATGATGCTTCGAAGAAGAAAGATGATTATTCAAGAAAAGAAGCAGAAAAGAGTACAGTCTTGCAACCAGAAGCACAATCTAAAGATCAAACTAGGCAAACCGTTACTCAGCCAGAAGGATTGCCAGTTGGAAATCAGACAACTGACAATAAGGAAGAAGAAGGAAAAGCTGATGAAAATCAACAACTGATGATAATTGAAGATAACAGTCAGTCTAAGATCCAAGAAGTAGATGATGAAGATCCAACGGAAAAGCTGACAGTAAAAGAATTAAGCACAGTACAAGAAAGTTTGAAGATCATGCTCAATCAGAAAAAAGATTTCAATGGTCTTCTGTCGCCCATTTCCGGATACTTGGACTACAAAAAGAAGACTGACGTCTCAGTTCATACTAAGTTGGATGTTATCAAGAACTCAACTTCAAATTCAGTCTCAGAAATTCGCAGTCTGAAAGAGAAATTTGAGATCACAACAGAAGAAGATCGCGAGATTCAAGCCAAGGCAGAATCGCATCTAAATCAGTGAATCTATGGTTTAGAAACTCAGCTTAAAGAAGTTCTCACCTCCTAGAAAGACATTTTAGCAGATCAGAAGGCAACACATCAGCTAATCAATGAGTTGTATGATGCCAAAAAGGGGGAAGTAGAGGAAGAAAAGCTGAAGTTATATGAAGAAAAACTAAAGCTTGAAGCTGAGTTAACAGAACTGAAGAAATTCAAATCAGCAGCAGGTCCTAATGTTAGGTCTGTTGAAGAACTATCTGAAGAACAGCTCATTACCAAGTACAGTCAACCTGGAGAAAGAAGAGCTACTCTGACAAAGGATCTATGGATGAAGTTTGTTGCTAATTATAACCATGTCAAAACGAAATACAGGCACAAGACTTATAAAGAATCTCTTGCCTATTTCTTATCAGATGTTTTTCATAATCAGAAGATGGCACATCACAAGAAGATCAAGAGAATTGAAGAAAGACTTCAAATCAAAGATAAGAGAGAACAGTTGAAAGCTGATATATCAGAATTTGAAGATTACTACAAGGATGAAAGACACCTCCCTAAGTTAGCTCTATGGAGGAAGTGGAAACTTACAAGCAAGTGGATTATCTCAGGACATTCCAAAAGGAAGATACAAAGATTGAAGAAGGATATCGTCTTCACGATAAGGAACAGAAGTTTATCAAAGTTACACAAAGAAATGTTCAGATCTTATTTCAGTTATTATCAACTGTGTAACTATTCCAATTTTTGCAAACTTAATGAAATCTAGTTTCCAGTTTTACCTTGTTTTGCATTGTTATTATCTTTAAGATTTTCTTTTAAGGAGGGTTTTGGAATCATCAAAAAGGGAATATTTTTTGGAAATAAAATTTAGTTTTGATGATGATTCATCTTATTTAGTTACTTATTTGTTTACAACCCAATGATGAAGTGCTAAAACTAGCTGTTATAGTGAAAGGCTAAAAGACGTCTAGAACTGAATGTATAGGTTTTACTAGAGACTGATAATTGTATAGGTTACATCATACAAGCACTGTATTATATAGAAGTGTCGTAAAACTGAAAACTGGAAATCATCTAGATAACTGGAACTTGACGTAAGACTGAAGATGTACACCTAAAACTGAAATCATACTCAGAACTGAAGAAGGTAAGGTCGCTGAGGGACACAGACTCGGTTGACTTATCTAGAACTGAAGGCTAATGGAACAAACTCAGTATTTGAAGAACTGAGGGACACAGACTCAGTTGTAGAAGATTGAAGAACTGAGGGTTCAAACTCAGTTATGAAGATCAAAGCCGAAACTGTAAAGTTAGAATTCAGGTAAGTGTGTGATGGCCTGAACTGACTTTATGGATCTTGTAGAAGACCTAAGATCATTAGGATAATGATATCATAGATGATTTGGTTAAGGAATGGTGTAATATGATTCAGTCACATAAAATCAGATAAATAGAGTACTAAGTTTTGAAGAAGAGTAAAAACTCAGTCTAAGTCAGTTAACAAACAGATAACTGACACACTCAGTATAAAACTGATCAGGATACTCAGTTTTATAGTCGTCCATCCAAGAAACTGAAAGTACATTCGACCGTTATAAATCAAGGATTTTTATTGGATGGAGAACTGACATGTCAGAACGGTCACTGACACTTGACATCTGAAAATATAGACGTTGATGCAATTCAAATTCAAGCAAGATGAACGTTGGACCTCACACTATAAATAGAGGAATTGGCATCAAGGGTCAAACACCGAATTATCAAGATAACAAGCATTTTTGTGCACAAGTCTAGTTCATTCGAATTGCTATCAATATATGCGCTCAACAAGATCATATCTAGATTTCTTCAAGTGTTCAAACTATATCGATCAATTCCAGAATTCGACTCTTTGAAGAACCACAAGCAAGAATCAATTTATTGATTCTCAGTCCAACTTTGATTCGTAATCAACGGTTTAGACTGTGAAGCAATCCGGTCAAGGATTTGCCAAGGACAGTTGTCATTTGCAGTCGGGTAGACTGTGTTTGTGGTGGTAGCTGGTGAAGAGGCAACACAACCCTTCAAGGACCAGTGGTTCAAGCAGTTGAAGAGCAGCAATTCAACCAGTTCTTTAGTTGTTTAGATAGTGACGCTAGGGATTGGTCAAGGCCTATCGTTTAGGACTTTTTCTAACAGCGTACCTCTAGGAGTTCTAGTGGAATTTTCCTCCTATATCACAGGAGAAGAGTGGACCGGCCGGATTACACAACCTGGAACCACTATAATTCTTGCTCTATTTACTTTACGTATTTACACTCAGTCATTTACTTATACAACATTTATTATTGTTTATTCAGCATACTGAAACTGATTGTTATAAGCATACACAGCTCACAAACTGACATTCACCAGAATTCAATTTTGCATACTCATCTTTTTCTTATAGAATCAACAAGATCCAGATAAAGGCTAAAACTTATATCCGATGCCGGTTGACTCAGTTTTGTTATAAGTCAGTTTGACTTAGACTCAGTTTAATCAGCTCAACTCCACATAAGTTAAAACTGAAACTTAATTGTTATTAATCTAGTTTTTGGTAACAAGTTTATTCACCCCCCTCCTTTAAACTTGTGTTAGCCTTTCCAAAGGACCAACATGACTGAGCTCACATAACTGAAGAAGGTAAGTTCGCTGAGGGACACAGACTCAGTATGCTTATCTAGAAGTTGAAGGCTGAGGGGACAAACTAAGTTAAGAAGGCTGAAGGTCACGGACTCAGTTATTGAAGAAGGAAGAACTGAGGGTTCATACTCATTTTATGAAGACTAAAGCCAAGACTGTAAAGTTAGAATTCAGGTAAGTCTGTGATGGCCTGCACTAACTTTATGGATCTTGTATGAAGACCTAAGATACATTAGGACAACAATATCTTAGATAACTTAAGTGTTATGGTGTACTCTGATTAAGTCAATAAAAATCAGATGATGAAAGAGTACTAAGTTTTGAAAAAGAGTAAAAACTCAGTTAATGCTCTTCAAACGAAAACACTCAGTTATACCAGCTGAAAACTGATAAACCCCAAAACTCAGTTTCAAGCTAAAGTCACTCAAACTGAAGAAGAATCAGAAAGTTAGAAAGCAAGCAATTTGATTGGTTGAAGAAATGTCAGAAATGACACTGACATACAACGAACACTAGCAGGACCACCGATGGATACAAGAATTCAAAATTCAAACAAGATGAATGTTGGAAAAATCCCTATAAATAAAGCACTTTCACTTCAAGAAGAGAAGTAGAGTTCTAAGATTAAAATCATTAAGGAAAAACTCAAATACGGGGGAAAGTAAACAAAAAGAACTCTTGCTATTTGCTATATTGTAAGATCCAGATCAAGATATCTTCAAAGTGTTTTTGAGCATCCAAGAAAAACATCAAGATCCACACGTTAAGAAATCAGAGCTTACTGTGCAAATCATATACACTCAGAAGAAAAAGCTCATATCACAAGTTGAATCATAGTTATTGATTCAAGTCTTAACTTTGATTTTATCAAAGGTTTAGACTGTAAAACACCAAGAAGGTGTGAAGCACAGTTGAGGTGCAGTCAGGAACACTATGTTTGCGATGAGCTGGGGAAGAGGCAATCCAACCCTTCAAGGACCAGTGGAGCGGACTTAGTAAAATAGAAATTCAACTTGTTAAGGACTAAGGCTTGAAGATTGTGTAGCTAGGGAATAGTCAAGGACAATCAGTGTTTAAATTTACTTGGTGTCTTGTAACTGTAAACCTTACGAACATAGTAAATTTCCTACAACATCACAGGAGAAGAGAAGACTGACAGGATTAAACCACCTAGAACTTCTATAATTACTGTCTTATTTACTTACTTTACTCATTTATTTACAGCATTTTAGAATATATCTCATCAGATCAGAAACTTAGCAAACATCAGAAACTGAGTCAGCAATGCATTTTTCTATACAAACTGATAACTCAAGTTTTAATTCAAAATGCTTCAAAATATCCGCTGCCGGTTAATTCAGTTTGAGCATAAGTCAGTTTGACTTATACTCAGCTCATTTAGCTTAACTCCACTCAAGTTTAGAACTGAACCTAATATGTTTTAAGAATCAAGTTTTTGCTGACAAGTTTATTCACAACTCCCCCCTCTAAACTTGTGTCAGCCTTTTCATGGGACCAACACTAAATGATCTAAAGAAATCTTATCTTAAAAGAAAGAAAGCCTAAAAAGACGCTTGTCTTTGATACTAACTATAATGCTCCGTTACCGAGTCCTTATCCGGAAAAGGAATGTTCGGCACGTATAATATAAAATAAATTCACATTATACGTAAGTCTCTACTACGTTGTATCGAGTTAAGCAAAACGGAATCAAAAGACTTGGGTATATTTTTTTTCCAAACATCCATGAATAGAAACTCGAAATTCTAACGATGGAAAAGTAATCTATTACAACGAAAACTCCAAAAGAAAACGTATGATGTACAAAAACCTCCAAAAGAACAACAAGTCTAATGTATCATAACAACAAAGAATAAAAAATAAATGCTTCAACGTCGGCATCCTCAAACAACATCATCAAAGTCCTCATCGTACTCTGGTTCAACCTGTTCATCTTCTCTCTCCCAAACACATAACAAAACATGCATTTGAGGTAAGTACATTGTACTCAGCAAAAGGTAGAAGCTACAACTTAATTAAGGTTTATAACACAAGATTTATAATTAATAGATTATCTTTATAAGACCGACTCAATCTAGGGTTCACTTCGTGTCTATCAACATATCATGACTATACATATCTAGCTTAACTTATCTTGGTTACGTCAGCATTCAAGGGCACTACGCATGGTGTGTATCCACCTGACGATATACTTGCTAACTAACGGAGATTTACACCAATAGCTCTGGGGTCTCTCCGGTATGCGTATACGTTCGATGAATTTCCTCTACTACCCTTCAGCCCTTTTGGGGGCCAGCAGCATTGTTCACCTTTAGAACATATCACATCGCCGATATGAATCGCTTCCTTACCAAGAATAGCATGACGTTTAATCTTTTCACTAAACATGTATGTAATTTATTAAGTGTTAACTAGCCACTTAAGTGTTTTCAAGGACCTTAACAACTCTACTCCCTCACTTATATAGCTAGACACCACAACCTATCAAGTGCATAGGCATTGATGAATCTAATTCATCAAAGCACAAGCCTATCATTCCCTTCCGATGGTGCCGAACTTCAACTCTTAGGAAGAGTACATTTGGTGCCGGAGCTAAACGTATCAGAAACTCATTCCATAGCTTAAAACAACATATTCCCCAAAACGGGGGTCAATGCGTGCGCATTGATCGTCTAGAAACTTGCTAGAAGTTTTTGTCCGGCCAATGCGTGTGCAATGCGTGCACATTGCCCATGCTAGGAACAAAACTAAACATCCTTAAATAGCAATGCATGGGCATTCCAGTGAATGCATGAACATTGCACCTGCTGTGAAAAGAATCTGACGTCCTAAATCACGAATGCGTGCGCATTCGACACTGTAAAATCCAAAACATGATTTTTTGTACTTCTTATGATCTCTACACGATTCCAAACATTTTTAACACGAATATACTTAGAAAAATAGCTGAAAAACACCACTTTTCTAAACCATAACAACCCTTGATCCTTAAACAACATGTAGGCGTAATTTCTAACACAAAACACATCAAATCTTCAACTTAAACCCTATAAACCGTAATTAAATCATAGGAATAGCCTCTTACTTGATTTCAAGCAAATCCAACTCCAAACCAAGAAAATCGGCAGCAAAACTTGATCCATTTCCGCAGAAAACCTATGTGATCAATCCAAACATAGATTAGATTTGATCACACGTTTCTAAAATGACAACACTACGAATCCATGAGTTTAAATCTATCAAACTCAATCAAAAACACATCTAAGGCTCAAAAATCATACCTTAAGAAAACTCCAACTTTCTTGTGTTGAAACGACGCCCTCTTCACGATGATTCCACTGCTCTACTCGAATCTGAAAACAGTTGAAAACAGTCTTCAAGCTACAAAGACTTATCAAGATTATCAACACTTTAAAGACCCACAAGCAAGAATCACTTACTTTATTCAAAGCCCAACTTTTAATTTATCAAAGGTTGAGACTGCGAAGCAATCCGGTCTAGGATTTGCCAAGGATAGTTGTTTTTGCAGACTGAGTGACTGTGTTTGTGGTGGAGCTGAAGAAGAGGCAATACAACCCTCTGTGGACCAGTGAAGAAGTTGCAAAGCAGCCATACTACATGTTCTGTAGTTTCTTAGATAATGAAGCTAGGGATTAGTCAAGGACTATCAGTTTATGACTTTTGTAACCGATCTACCTCAAGAGTTCTAGTGGAAATTTTCCTCCGACATCACAGGGGAAGAGAGGACTGACAAGATTACACCAATTGGAACCTCTATAATTTCTTGCATGCCTTACTTATTTACTTTACGCATTTTACTTACAGTTATTTACATTCAAGTTATTGTGATTTTTCAAGCATTGTTCATCCAAGCATACAAACTGATTGAAACTCGCATAGAACACAAACGGACATTCACCAGAACTTAGTTCAACATTCAAGATTTTTCATAGATACAACACAAGTTTAGAAAAGTGAGTTATCCTCTAGTTGATAATTTCCAGTTTTTCATAACTCACTTTTCTAAACTTGTGTTGATAATTTCAAGACCATGATGACAACTTGTGTCTTGCTCAGTTTTTCAATTTCCAGTTTTTCATAACTCTGTTTTCTAAACTTGCATCATGGACAACAATCAGTATGCTAGAAAATGCTTATATGCAACTTGAATCATTTTGATGAGTATAAAAGACGTTTGCAGGCATTCCTTGCTTCTACACATGATGAGATGATAGACATTCTCACTGATGGACCAATACAGATCGCTCATATTCAAACAGTTGATGGTGGTGCTCAAGTTAGAGTTCCCAAACCCAACCTCAACAATGTAGCCATGGACATTATTCTCAGAACTGTGGATAGTAATATGTACCTAAAACTCAAAGACTGCACAACTACCAAAGAGATGTGGTTGCAGTTAGTGTATAAAGGAACTGACTCAATCAAAGAAAACAAGATTATGGTGGCTAAATAGAAGTTTCAAGATTCAAGATGAAACCTGGTTAAACCATTGATCAAATGGAGACAAGATTCAGTGTAATTATGGACGAGCTAGAACTTCTCAAGATTTTCTACACCAAGAAGGAAGTCAATGTTCGAATTTCGAAGGCTTTACCTTCATGATGGAAGATAAAGGTCACAGCCATATAAGAGTCAAGAAAACTTTGAGAAGAGGATACTTTCAATATTTTCTCAGACTTAAAGACATATGAATTTAGTGAAGATTATACAGTAATCTCTGCAGCAGTTAAAGCACTTAAAGCTCCAAAGACTACAGCCCTTGCAGCAGCTGATGGTAACATAGAAGCATCAGCAAGTAATCTTCAAGAACATGATGACATGGAGGAGGAAATGGCACTCATGATGAAAATAATAAGAAAAATGAAGAGTGGCTAGGCATATACTTAGAAGTATTTCAAGAAGATTCCATAAAAGAAAGAAGAGACAATGAAAGAACATGAATACCTTTGTTTCAACTGCAAAAAGCCTGGACATTTCACAGCAGATTGTCAAGAACTAATCAACAAAAGAACACAACAGAGGAGAACTGGTAGAAGAGCATTGTTAGATGGTGATGAGTCGGATTATGAAGCTAAAACTGAAAAAGCTTTACTAGATGACACGGTATTGATGGCCCATTTGGAAGACCTAAATGGGGTATTTCAATCTAACTCTAAGTACACCACAACACACATTTCTACACAAAGTGCTTGTTCTTCAACAGCTAGTTCTAATCCTAAATTAGAAGAAACTCAAAATGCTTTGATGAATCAGAAGGTAATAATACAAGCTGGTTATGAATCAGTCAAAGCAGAGAAAGAATCTTTAATTTTGGAAATTGAAAGAATAAAAGCTAAATTGAACATCTGATGGTATTAATTAATGACCCCGTAGAGAATCAGCGTCAGCCTACTTCGGTAGCAGCAGCTGAATCTCTAGCTCAGTCAATTTCTACAACTGGATTTAAATCCAGAAAGCCCTATGGTGATAGAACTGGCTTAGGATTTAATACACAACAAACTTCAAAGGAAAAAACTAGTAAAGTTGTTGAACCATGTGTCAGAACTGGCATCAAGTTCATAGCTAAACAAATTCCTCAAACTGAGAAGCTTGCTGGACCAGTTAAATCAGTTCATAATGAATCAACCCAACATCAACATCAGTTTTCTAAGAAGTCAGTTGTATTCCATAACTATGGAAGATTTAAAGGTAGATCAGTTGCAACGCATAGAAACAATGATGGTAGATCAAATGCAATATCTACAAAAGCTAACCAAGCTAAGAACCAGAGAAAGTCTAATCATGTTAAATCGAAGAATGCCAACCATTCAAGGAATAACAAAATCAGGGGGAAAGGCAAGTTAATTCCTTTTGATGATGATTGGAACTTACCATAATTCTTAGCAGAGAACAATCATTCTCAACAGAGAACTTACCATAATTCTTAGCTAAGGACTCACCCGAGAATTCACCTGAGATCTCAGCATAATTCTCAGTACAGAAGTTAGTTTAGACCTCATTACAGAGCTGTATACCATAGACAGCAGAATTATGATTACTAATCAGTTTTTAACAATAGAAGGCACTATACAAATAAGTTTAAGCCAAAAGACCTGAGAGATCATATAAGTAAGACACAATCCAAAGATAGGTACAATGGAAATGTAGCTTATATATATGATAACAAGTGCAACAATTTCCAGATGAGACCCTATGGAAACATTCCAAATGTTGTACTTACAGCTGACCCTTATGGATCCAAACGGAATTGGGTACCTAAAACTCATTAATTTGTTTTGCAGGATAACTGGTACTTTGACAGTGGTTGCTCTAGACACAACACAAAAAGCAAAGACTATCTAGTTGATTTTCATGCTAATGATGAACCAAAAGTCAATTTTGGTGGGAAAGACAAGCCGGGTTATACACGAGGCTATGGAACATTAATCAAGAATAGTTTGAAGATAAAAAAACGTAGCATACGTTGAAGTACTGAACTACAACCTACTCAATACTAGTGAGTTTTATGACATGGGTTATAGAGTCACATTTGATAAGGAGTTTTGCATTGTTATAAGTGAAACTCCTCACCAAGTCGTTCTAGCTGACAGAAGAAATGAAAATATGTATGTTGTGGACTGGACGACAGGTGTTTCAGAAACTTGCCTACTTGTGCATACCAAATCAGAAGTCAATTGGCTATGGCACAAGAAACCGAGTCACCTCAATTTTGATGACATCGACCTTTTGGTCAAGAAAGAGTTAGTTGTTGGTTTGCCAGAAATTTCCTACAAAAAGGAAAGCTTATGTTGTTAAAGTATAGAGGCTGAAGGGAATGCTGAGTGCAATCAGCTGAAGCACAACAACCTATTGACGGTGTGCAACCTGCTGAATGCAGTCAACTGATACACTTTCCTGACAGTATGACACAGCAGCCTGCTGAGTAATCTAGTGTAGTATAATGTAGAAAGTTGTTATTCGGTTATAGTTTGTTGTAACCACTTGTAACTTGCTTCTAACTGATTCATGTGGTGTATGAAGTTATAAATACCAATGATCAGCCACATTGTAATTCAACTTGTAATTTTCAGTTCATCAATAATAATTCCGCATTTTACTTTTCACTTTATAATTCTATAAACTTCATCATGGTATCAGAGCAGAAATTTGAGAATTTTTGAATGTTTTCCTGCAATTTTCTCTGAGTTCTTTTTCTGAAGAATCTTGAGAGTGTTCTTCATCTTTTCTGTGATTTCAGTTTCTTGAGAGTAAACTGTCATCATTTTTCCTCTTTTTTCTGATTATTTCTTGATCGTTTTTTTTTCTTCTATAATCTCACTTTCATTGTTGATTTGAGTTTTTTTTTTTGGAGTTCTTGATAGCCATGGCAGCTAAGAAACAAGAAATAAGTCCCTCCAGTCCATTTTATGTTCATCCAAATGAGAATCCGTCTCCGGTTCTTGTTCAGCCATTGATGAATGGCAACAACTATAATCCATGGAAAAGGTATATGAAAATGGTGTTAATTACCAAGAATAAAATAGGCTTCGTTAACGACACAATCAAAAGGCCAGAAGCAGATTCAGCAGATTTTCATGCATGGAGACAATGTGATACAATGGTGAGATCATAGATCTTGAATACTGCAGAGAACACCATTGCACAATGTTTAATGTACTTCGAGAGTGCACATGCGGTTTGGAAGAATCTTACAGCTAGATTTTCTAATGTTGATGCCTTAAGGCTCTCAGATCTTCTTGAGGAGATGCATCTGCTGAAGCAAGGTAATGATTCTGTCAATAAATATTTCACAAACTTGATGGTTATCTGGGAAGAAATCAAGACTATCAGGCTTGTATCAGTTTGTTCTTATGATCCTCAATTTCACTGTGATGTAATTACCACACTAATGGATCATATGGAGGCTGAACATGTCATGAAATTCTTAAAAGGTTTAAGGGATGATTTTGAGCCAATGTTTCACAGGCAATGCTGATGGTGCCCTTCCCAAAAAATCATGATGCCTTTGCAATGGCCATTACATTTAAAGACAGAAGTTATATGTAGCTAATAGGGCCAAAAATCAAGAATCTATGGTTCTTTTGTCTCAGAAAAATAGACAGGGGTAAAATCATATAGTCAGCAGACCTAAATCTACTGCAAATCCAAGACCTAAGAATCACAAGAAGATGCAATAGAGTTTTTGCGGATTTAATGGTCATACTGAGGAGACTTGTTAAAAGAAACATGGCTATCCTCCTGGTTTCAAGTCGAAAAGGGCTAATTTGGTATAGGAAGAGCAGTCAGCAAAAGAAGACCAGGCCCAAAACAGGTCTGCTAGACCGGGGTTTCCAAATCTTACTGCACAGCAACTTGACAAGTTGATGTCTCTGCTAACTTCTGATCCTCATAGACATGCAAGATTTGTTGTTGTCCAACCTGCTGAGATTGTGACACACTACTCACCTGCTACAGGTACATGTGATCTAAATTTATTAAGATCTATACGATGGATCTTGGACTCTGGTGCCACAGATCACATTGTAGGATCATCAGATCTATTAAGCAATCCAAAACCTTCATCCGGTATAAAAATGGGATTACCTAATGGAAATAATGTTTCTTTCACACTTATAAGACAAGTAAGGGTAAAAACCCTTAGCTGGTCCTACATGATGTGTTTTGAATTCCTGGTTTTAAGTATAACCTTTTATCTTTACCTTCATTTCTTAATCATACAAAAGGAGATGTTGTCTTTTCTGCTAACATATGTGTTTTACAGGACAAGAACAAGAATGTGATTGGTTCAGCTGAGTTACATAGAAGACTCTATGTCATAGATCAACCAATAAGGCTTTATGTTGCCAATTTTGTAGAAAATCACACCTTATCTGATAGATTATATTATTCTCTTTTATTGCATTACAGACTAGGACACTTACTAGATAAGAGACAGCAAGTCATTAGTTCACAGTCTGCTGATGTCAAGTTTTGTGATCATGACCTTTGTTATGTTTCTCCCATGGAAAAACTAAAGAAAAAAACCTTTTCCATTAAGTACAACTGCTGTAAACACTGTTTTTGATCTTGTTCATATGGAGATTTGGGGTCCTTTAAGACAGCATACTGTGAATGGACAACAATATTTTCTTACTGTTGTAGATGATTTTTCTAGATTTACTTGGGTTTTTCTTATGAGGTACAAATCTGAAGCTTCTGACCTTGTTAAATCTTTTGTTAAATTTGTTTCTACACAATTTCACAAAATTATCAAAGTCATTAGATCTGATAATGGAGCTGAGTTCCAATTCACTAGTTTTTATGCTCAACAGGGCATCATACATTAGGCATCTTATGTCAACACACCTGAATAGAATGGTATTGTTAAAAGAAAACATCAGCATCTACTGAATGTTGCTAGGGACTGAGGTTTCAGAGTAGTTTTCCAATTGAATATTGGGGTTTTTGTCTTTTACATGCTGTAAAATTGATTACTGCTACACCTACACCATTTCTGAAGGAAAGCACTCCACATAAGGTGCTTTATGGCATTAAACTAAACTATTCTATGTTTTAGGATTCTGGTTGCTTAGTCTTCTCTTGCACACTTCAGTAGTACAGGACGAAATTTTACTCAAGATGTAGGACTTGTGTCTATCATGGTAATTCAAATACATCCAAGGGTGCTATTCTTTTAGACATTACCAACAAAGATATCTTTGTTTCTCAAAATACTCAATTCCATGAAACTTATTTTCTTCTCTTTCAACAGTATTTGGAAGGGCTTGATATCTTGCTGACATGCCCATTCCTTTACTAGTAATGGACGATTTTGATGATCTTCTGAATGACTGAGTAGACCAGTCAGACACAGGATCGACTGCAGCCTAAGGCATCTAATGAAGAGCATGCGCCTGTTAATCAGGCACCTAAACCCATACAATTTAGAAGGTCCACAAGAACAAGGAAATTACCAACCTTTTTATCAAGGAGGTGCTCATACTGTTCAGTAGACCCTACACCTGCTGAGTGAAGTCATGAGCCTGGACAATCTCTCAGCAGATTATGCCAGATTCATTAATGAAATTGATGCTATTA
The DNA here is from genome assembly GCA_036785695.1 of Gentiana straminea. Taxonomy (NCBI): domain Eukaryota; kingdom Viridiplantae; phylum Streptophyta; class Magnoliopsida; order Gentianales; family Gentianaceae; genus Gentiana; species Gentiana straminea. The sequence goes on along the minus strand of JAVUPR010000224.1, from coordinate 723,837 downwards.
AAGAGCCTAAGACTTAGAATCAAGACATCAAGCATGATGAATGGAAAGAAACAATGCAAAAAGAAATTGAAGCTCTACAAAAGACTCATACATGGGAGATAGTTGATCTGCCCCCAGACAAGAAACCTATTGGGTGCAAGTGTGTATATATAATCAAATATAATCCTGATGGTTCAGTAGAGAGATACAAAGCTAGACTAATTGCAAAAGGCTACACTCAAACATATGACATTGATTATAAAGAAACCTTCTCTCATATTGTCAAGATTACTACAGTCAGAACTTTACTTGCAGCAGCAGCAACCAATAATTGGCATCTACATCATATAGATGTCAACACTGCCTTCTTACATGGAGACTTACATAAAGAAGTATACATGCATTTACCACCAGGTTGTGCAGCAACTAAAGAAAATCAAGTATGCAGATTAACCAAATCACTGTATGGCCTCAAATAAACCAGTAGACAATAGAACTGCATGTTTACTGAGTTTTTAGAAGCTCAAGGATTCATTCAGTCTAATAATGACCATAGTTTATTCACAAAAGGGTCAGGACAGTCCTTTATTGCTTTGCTGGTCTAGTATATGACATCATAGCAGCAAGCCCCAATGAACAGTTAATTAAGCAGGTAAAGGATGCCCTACATCCGCAATTCACTATCAAGGATCTTGGAAAATTGAGATATTTCATAGGCAGTGAAGCTTCTAGAACTCCTGTTGGCTTATCAATTTCTCAAAGAAAATACACTCTTAATCTCCTAAAGAATATGAATTTTTTGGAGCAAAACCTGCCAAGACACTTATGGAGACCAAGAAAACTTTACAGCATAGTGATTCACCACTTTTGGAAGATAATACTTCTTACAAATCATTGGTGGGAAAACATATATATCTTACCTTCACCAGACCATATATTGCCTTTGCAGTTCATCATTTGAGTCAATTTCTAGACACTCTTTTACTGAAATCATGTGAAGGCTGCTTATAGGCTGCTAAGGTATCTGAAGACTAATCCTGGTCAAGGAATATTATTCCCAGTAGACAATAATCTTGTGCTCAAAGGCTTCACAGATAGTGATTGGGCTGGTTGTCCTGAAACAAAAAGGTCAGTATCCGGCTATATGATGTTTCTAGGAGATGCTTCAATCTCTTGGAAGGCTAAGTAACAAACAACAATAGCTGAAAGCTCATCAGAGGCTGAGTATAGAGCTATGGAAAATGTAGTTTGTGAAATGTAGTGGCTAATTTATATACTACAGGATTTGCAGGTTCCAGTTCAGTTGCCTGTTGTGCTATTTTGTGACATTACCAGTACCATGCACATTGGTCATAACCCAGTCTTTCATGAACGAACAAAACATATTGAAATTGACTGCCATGTTGTGAGAGACAATGTCAAATCAGGACTTGTCAAACTTCTTCTAGTCAACACAAAAGAACAAGTAGCTGACATACTCACCAAGGCCTTGGATGCACCTATTTTCTCCTATCTACTAGACAAATTGGGAATTTCAAAAATCTTCCAGAGTTCAAGTACCTGAAGGGAATGCTGAGTGCAATTTGTTCATGTACCACTCTTAGCTCGAGGGGGTGTTACAGTATAGGGCGAAGGGAATGCGAGTACAATCCGTCGAAGCACAACGGCTTTTTGCCGACGACGGTGTGCGGCTTTGTTGAATGCAGTCAGTTGATACACTCTGCTGCCAGTATGACACTGCAGCCTACTGAGTAATCTAGTGTAGTATGATGTAAAAAGCAGTTATTCAGTTATAGTTTGTTCTAACTTCTTGTAACTTGCTTCTAACTGACTCTTGTGGTGTATGAAGTTATAAATACCCCATGATCAGCCACATTGTAATTCAACTTGTAATTTTTAGTTCATCAATAATAATTCCGCATTTTACTTTTCAGTTTATAATTATATAAACTTCATCATATGTGATGCATATCAGAAAGGAAAGCAAGTAAAAGCAAGCATCAAGACCAAATCTCAACATTCAAGAAAAAGAGTTTTAGAACTGTTACACATGGACTTTTTTGGACCAGTTACACCTATCAGTGTTAGTGGAAATAAGTATACACTAGTAGTAGTTGATGATTATTCATGATACACTTGGGTAATTTTCTTAACAAAGAAGAGTGAAACCAAGCAGAAACTGACAGAACTGTTAAAGATACTTCAGAACCAGAAGAGTGGTTTAGTTGTAAGGATAAGATCTGATAAAGGAATTGAATTTCTCAACAAAGTGATCATTGAGTACTATGAAGAAGGTGGAGTGTTACATCAACTTGCTACTACGATAACACCTCAACAGAATGGAGTAGCTGAAAGGAGAAACAAGACACTCAAAGAAGCTGGTAGAAAAATGATTTGTAAATCTAAGTTACCTGAAAGGTATTGGGCAGAAGCTCTTAACACAACTTGTTACACTCAGAATAGATCCTTGATAAGCAAAAGGCTGGAGAAAACACCTTATGAGATGTGGAATGGAAGGAAGCCAAATGTCTCATATTTTCATGCTTTTGGAAGCAAATGCTATATACATAACAATGGGAAGGATCAGCTCAAAACTTTTTAACCTAAAGCTGATGAAGGAGGATTCTTGGGATATTCAAGTGTTAGAAAAGCTTTTAGAGTGTTAAACAAGAGGACACTCAAGCATGAAGAGTCAATACATGTGGTTTTTGATGAACCAAATTTCGCTGGAGATACAGTGGAAGACCAACCAGAACCAGTTTCTCAACCTCAGACACAGAAGAACTCAACTCCAGTTTTTGTTGATATTAATGAACACATAGGGAGACTAAGTCTGGCAGAATCCTCTGATCAAGATCAATCTCAGTTACCAACAATTGAACCTAGAGTTGAACAACTGGTACAAGCTCAAGCTGAACCAATTCAAGCTCAGGAAAATCAAGTTCAAGATGAAGAAACTGAAATCCCTGAGGAACCAGTTCGAGAAAATCAAACTCCAGAAATGAAACCCCCAATGCGTCAATGGATGAGAGACCATCCTGGAGAACAGGTGATTAGAGACATTCAACAAGGAGTTCGGACGAGAAATCAGTTAGATGAAACGATTGCATATTTTCTATCTCAAACTGAACCAAAAGGCATAGAAGATGCATTGAAGGATCCATAATGGATACTAGCTATGCAGGAAGAACTTAATGAATTTGAAAGAAACCATGTTTGGGAATTGGTGGACAGACCTGATCATGCAAATATAATTGGCACCAAACGGGTTTTCAAAAACAAGCTAAATGAAGATGGAAACATTGTTAGAAATAAAGCGAGATTGGTGGCCAAAGGATATTCTCATGCTGAATGGATAGATTTTAATGAAATTATAGGCCAGTTGCAAGGTTGGAGGCAATCAGATTATTCATTGCCCATGCAACTTACAAGAAAGTCAAAGTATATCAAATGGATGTTAAAAGTGCATTTTTGAATGGAGTACTTGAAGAAGAAGTTTATGTTCAACAACCTCCTGGATTTGAAATCAAGGAACAGGAAGACAAAGTTTTCAGACTAAGGAAAGCATTGTATGGACTTAACCAAGCACCAAGAGCCTGGTATGAGACTTTGTCTCAGTTTTTAGTGGACAATGGTTTTATCAAAGGAACCATAGACAGGACTTTGTTCAGAATGAAGATTGGTGAAAGCACACTTCTAGTTCAAATTTATGTGGATGAAAACATTTTTGGATCATAGAATCAACAGTTATGTGAGAAGTTTGCAAACCTCATGAAGAGCAAATTTCAAATGAGTATGATGGGTGAACTGAATTATTTCCTAGGACTACAAGTCAAGCAGATGGACAATGGAATTTTCATTCTTCAGAATAGTACATAATAGAACAGATCAAGAAGTTTGGAATGGAGAACAGTGCAGGAATAGAAACACCTATAGGAACAAATGTTAGAATGGATGAAGATAGAGATGGCAAAGATGTGGATCAGACAGTTTACAGAAGATTGATTGGAAGCTTACTCTACCTCACTGCAAGCAGACCTGACATAACCTTTGCAGTAGGTGTTTGTGCAAGATTTCAGACTAAGCCCAATGAGAGTCATATGTCGGTTGTCAAAAGGACTTTGAAGTATCTTAAGGATACACAAGGAGTTGGAATATGCAATTTAAGAGATGGAGAATTCAAGTTAATATCTTATTTAGATCCGGATTATGCAGGATGCAAAATTGATAGAAAAAGTACATTGGGCACATGACAGTTACTTGGAAATAGACTAGTGTCTTGTTTTGGCAAGAAACATAACTCAATCTCAACCTCTATAGCTAAAGCTGAATATATTGCAGCTAGAAGCTGTTGTGCTCAAGTGTTATGTCTTAACCAACAACTCCAAGACTATAGCATTGAAGAAGGATTGATACCTATCATGTGTGATAATACAAGTGCAATTGCTATTACTGATAACCCAGTTTCTCACTCAAGGACAAAGCACATTGATGTGAGACATCACTTCATAAGAGATCATGTAGAAAAGAAGGATGTCACAGTTCTCTATATCTCAACTGAACATCAGTTGGCACATAGTTTTACAAAACCACCGGATGGAGAGAGATATTCCAAATTAAGGACTTAATTAGGCATAATCAAAGTCAATTGAACAACTGAGATCCGTCAAAGGGATTGATCTTTGTCATGTTGGGTGAGCTCACTTGACAGGTTAGTCATTGGCATCAACGATCTCAAACTGATAAAAAGGAGAGCTAAAAGTTTTCAACCTGACAATGGACCATCAAACTGACTTTGGTAAATTGACATTTCAAACTAAGTCAACAGAAGTCAAAAGGGTAAAATGAATGTATACGACAAGAGTTACATCACATTAATTACTCGCTAAAGGACAAATAGTACATGCATTGGATACACAACCGATCAGAGTGGAAGTTCAAACACACAATAAAATCTTTTAAAGATCTTGGAGATAGTGGAGCAAAACCGTTTTACACTCTACTTAACTCAGTTTTTGTCAAGGGTTACCTAACAAAAATCCACTCAAATTTTTTTCCAATCTCTCTAAACATGTCAAAAGGTTTTTCTTCTAGAGTAACTAGATGGATATAAGAAGGCATGTCAAAAATGCTGATTGATAATGAACAAGAATGCAATGGTAGTTTGCTATCAAGTATAATTTGCGAAAAGATTCAACAAATTCAAGGATTTGAATATTTTCTCAGCATTAAATTGGAGAAGGACATGGATTTCGAAGCCTTAATGCAATTTTGGGAGAATATGAAGATGGACAAATATCATCTTACAACAACGGTTTATGGAGAAGAAATCAGCATTAACGCACCAATCATTAGAAGCTTATTCAATTTCAAGGCCTTCAAGGACAAATCAATCAATCTGATCAATTTAAAGATCAAATGAGAAGAATTTATTTCAAGAATTTCCTCTACAGATAAGCAGGTTCATGTTAACACAAGTGTGAAAGAGTTAAAGCAAGAGTTTTATGTTTTGAGTAAATGGATAGCTAAGAGCATACTTGGAAAACATTAAGGACTGGATGTTCTATCTAAAGAAAGAGTTGATTTGATGAACATCATTTGGGATCAAAGAGATTTCAATTAGGCTGGACTTATCTTCAATCAGATGGTAAGACAACATCAAGAAGAAATCAAAAGAATGAGGAACGCCAAAGCTAAAGGAATTAAAGACAAGTAAAGACTTCATTGGAAGAAGTCATTTGGTCTACTGATACAACACTACTTGGAAGTAGTCAGTCAAGGAAAAGGACCAAAGAAGCTGAAAGATTGACTACAACTAAACCAATTGCAACAGTTGTAAGTTCAAAAGAAGAATTGTGATCGCGCGCAAAGCACTTACTAGCAATAGGACTAAGTCAATCGTACTAGAGTACTGGCAAGTCAAAGTCGAATCCCACAGGGACTCGTAAGAACACAAATTAATCGAGATTGAGTTGTCACAATAACGGTCTGCAACCAACTATACTACCGGAATAATAAAAGTGGTGACAATAAACAAACAAGATTATGCAAGTTCAACCGGAGCACACAAGAGTTTCTAATGTATTGGTCTAATTATGAGTTATTAGTTATTCTCCCCAAAACATGCATTATTCATCCCGTTGGTAAATTATAATTCATTGTCAGCTACGGGTGCAATCTCTAACCCTATCTACTTCCACTGTAAGGACGGCAGACAATCCATGTGCAATTAACCTCCTTCGTTGGTTGTATTAATTCACACGCATTAAGTTTAGAGTTTCCGGATCAAGACCGAAAACCTCCCTAGGCAGCTATCGACTATGACTAGCACGTTCCTAAGGATCCATTAAGACAATGTCTAAACTAACACTTCACTAACAGTCCTTCATGCTAATTTACTATGACATGCAAATAGTTGATCAGGCTACTAACATATAAATTAAATCTATCGATCAATGTAGTTGGTGTTGATTATCATAAACTAGGATTTACTAGGAATTCAGATCTAGCGATATAGACTGTCGTAGATCTAAAGAACGCAGTCACTATTTCATGATTTCTTCACCAACGAATCAGATATATACATACATGGGGTAAAATAAACTAACTACTACATAATTAAACCAAATGAACAATCGAAACATACTAATCACATAGAACAACGACAGATCTACATCTTGGAAAAGACAGAAAATCATACCCTCGAAGATGAGTGTAGATCTCCCTCGGCTCTCTTCCTAGGAGGCAAATATGTCGACTCCGTGACTAGAACTTATAAAATAAATAAATAAAGAACAAGGAAATTTTATTGCATAATAATTGTCTTGAAAATTCCGACTTCAAAAGACCTAGAACTACCCCTCGCCCAAGAAAACATGTTTCGGAAGATTCTGGTAGCTCAATTAATCTGTGGCAACTCACGATTAATCGGGGGTCATTTTTGTCCTTTTTCTTCTACCAACTTAACTTGGAAGGTTATGGAATACCCTAAGCTCAATCCTTTCGTTCAGTCCGCTCCAGAATCATCCATAATGCTTAGCCCAATATTTCGTATCCTTAAAATAATCAAATAACGCACGAAATAATATCAAATAAGGGAAAATAAACGTGAAATGCAAAATGATCGACTCACGAACCCGACACATTAAATTCAACTCAAATGGTTCATAATTAAAGGTCGAAACAACTATTTTTAGCTCGTAATGGATAGAATGTTGATGTCGTAGGATATACTATTTTAAGCATCATCAACTACCCCCCACTAGCCCTTTGCTCATCCTCGAGCAGAGTATCAAGGCAGAATGTACCTCCAAAAGCAATCCCCATCAACTACCACATATTCAATAAAGATTTCCGGCAGAACACACATCAAGCAACAGTCCATAATCTCCCCATAAATCATTACTTAACGTGCATCAATGTGTCGTGTGATAAATCCTTTGTGATAGTGCGTTCGTGAAGAGAATCAAGTTGTATTCACCCCACAATCTTAACTTACCTGCACATAAACTCGCTCACGTTGCCTTCAGACTTGGTTACACACATGGCACCTTAATCGGGCCGGGCAGACTTGGGGACCGAGTATTACTCTTAGGTCCTCGTTTGTTTCTTTTTTATGTGAGGGTCGTTCCCTTTTTGCTATGGGTTCGCTTCCCTCACTGCCTTTATTATATCATTTTTTCTTTCTTTTTTTTTTTTTTTTTTCTTTTTTTTTCTTTCTTTTCTTTTTTTTCTTTTTTTTCTTTTTGCCTTTTTTTGGCAGATTGCTCACTATTTTTCTCTCACTCTCGCAAGCCCGTTTTGTCCCGGTTTACCTTTTGTTCCATTCAAGTTGCTTCCCTTGTCCTACAACAATTAGGTAAAGTATATACATAGACAAATAATGATTCCCGGTTAAAACAACTTATCATCTCATCTCAAACATTTCTCACTCGGATTATGTGCTCAAATAATTGAGTGCAACGGTAGAATAACAATTAAAAGGTTACTACTTCATGCAACATAACACATGCTCATTCTTCCATACTAAATTGAATATGCTATAGCTAACTTCAAATCATTCTTGGGCTTCTTTTCTACCGATTCCTTACTCAAAAAGTTCAATAAGCAAGCTAAAAACAGTGTAAAATTTTCAAAATGTTCAATCTCAAGCTAAGACCGCCTACTACTGTAACACCCCGGTTTCCAATCCCGTCGGCCGCCGGTATTGGTCACCGTAATGTCACTTCACGACACACAGTCGTGGCAGTAATATTCAACATCCCACAACAGAAGGAACATAAACATCCACCATTCATTATTAAAGAGGTTAAAGTAGTTACAATCTCTTAAAAGAAATATGAAAACGTGCGGAAGATCCAAAATTTCAAGGTTTAAAAATAATCCAAATAATATGCAAGCGTGTGACTGTGGCTACGTGGCTCTCAAATCCCCGCAACCTCCCAGCAACAAGCTATCACCCAAACCGGAATACATGCTAAGAATCTGCTCTCCATAAATGGATCATAGCAGGATCAACCAAAAGTAGAAACGTCAACTAAAAGTCGAGTAAGGATAAATCTAGTATACGAAAAACGAAAGTTAACTAACAAGTTGAATTAAGACTTTCAAACCATACGTCAAGACCAACATCATGAAAAATGCCACCAATCCAAAAAGGATACAACCAAACTATAAATGATTCAACCCATACATAGAAGATACAGAACACCACACTCCATCTATGCCTAAAGGTCCCGAATGTGCACATCCCTCAAAAGGGTAAACCCTAAAGAGGAGGGTCCTAAAGGTCTGCCAATGGTACCATCGTTAAAATGGACCATCACGTACTGGGGTGCAAGGAAACCTTCCCGGGTTCCCGGCTTCGGGTACTACCCTATCCGGCCCGACCACACCACTGTCTGCAACTCCCCAAATACGTAAGGTCATTGAAGTCGTAAGGAAACCTTCCCGGGTTTACGGCTTTGGGAGCTACCCTATCCGGCCCAACCACTATGGGTCTACAAACTTCAATGCCTAAAATCCAAATCCCACAGTGATGTCAATATCCCTGACTCATCAAACATGACCTCCAACACTTGTTCATAAGGTTGAACAACAACCAACAAGGAAAGGAGACAAAACAAACTGGACGCCCGTTTGGAAGGCTGGACGTCCATCCAAAAACTCTACTGGACGCCCGTCCAAGAACTCAGACGCTCGTCCACCAAAAACTGTTACCTCCTGAATCAAATTTAACAACTCGGACGCCCGTCCAGATAATCCAGACGCCCGTCCACCAAAAAACTGTTACATCCTGAATCAATTTTAGCACCTCAGACGTTCGTCCAGGTACCCCAGACGCCCGTCTGAGATGTGCCCCAAAGCAGACGCCCGTCCACAAAGTTAGGACGCTCGTCCACCCTGGGTTTCAACAAGAACCCTAGCGATTTCGACATGGTTTTCCCTTCGACTCTTCATCAAAAAAATCAGCAAATAGCAGCAATTTATCACAGAAAGCCTCATATAACAGCACCATAACATTTACAACTTGTAACCCAAAACCCAAACACATTTTACGGACATTTAATACTTCAAAGCATGACCAACCACGTAAACGCTTTTGACAAAAGATTTACAGCAATTTGTTTTCTGCTTCCAAGCACAAACACAAAGGCCTATACATTCTAAAAACACCGCAAACAGCCCCAACTTGTACTTAAAATCCTGATCAGCAATGCTACACAACCCAAACAACTTGCACCACCCTATACATTACTAAAAGTCCCATCTTTCGAACCAAACGAAAACGTAAATTAGAAATATCCTTACCAGAATTGCTGTGTTTTTGAAAGCCCTTGCTAAGTTAGAAACGTTCCTCAACGAAGCTCGAATCTATATCTATAGATAGAAGGAAAGATACTAAAATTACAACACAATTCCAATGAATAAAAAAAACAAACCGAAACGACATCATCCCCCCCCCACACGCATGTATGGATCGGCCATGGCCTTTGGCCGGCTGATCGTCATGCTCGAATTGTAGGCAACAAGAAGACGACCCTTACCGACGACAACGATGACGGCAACAATCCTTAACACGAAGGAGAGATTTCTCTCCTTCTCTTCCCAAGAATCGGCGGCAAGGGGGTTTGATTTGGGGTTTCACGTTGTTTTTGGGGAAATAAGGAAGGAAAAAGGAAATATAAATCCTTTTAATTGCCAAGGTAGGGATTTTGGAGAATTCTTTTCTTTTCTTTTAATTAAGAAACTTAAAGAATTATAAAATTCCTTTTTAATTATTAATTAATCCCTCCATTTAATTACTAATCAAATATCTCCCAAAATGACCGAATCCTTTACCGATTAATTAGAAAGTCAAAAAGTCAAAAATTTCGGGATGTTACATCCTCCCCTCCTTAAGACAAAACTTCGTCCTCGAAGTTCGGGTTCGTACCGGGCGTTATTCCACCCCCCTTAAAACACCCTTCGCCCCCGAAGATAAGCAAAAGGGTTTTACGTACCAGGCTTGAAGATGGCATACCTTAAGCGAACAAATGCGGGTACTTCTGTCGCATAGCATCCTCCGCTTCCCATGTCGCCTCCTCGGTGGCATCGTTAGACCATAAAACCTTGACTATGCGAACTTCACATCCCCTTGTTTTTCGTACCTTGGTATCTAATATCTGTATCGGTACCTCCTCGTAAGTCAAGGATTGATCTAGTTCAACAACCTCCGGTTCGATCACGTGAGAAGGATCACTCACGTACTTGCGCAATTGAGATACATGAAACACATTATGCACCTTTTCCAACGCCGGTGGCAAAGCCAGTCGATATGCCACTTCACCTATGCGGTTCAAGATCTCATATGGCCCCACGTACTTGGGACTCAACTTCCCTTTCTTGCCAAAACGCATCACCCCTCTGGTTGGTGATACTCGTAGAAATACCTTATCGCCCACGGCGAACTCAATATCTCGGCGATGTAAGTCTGCATAACTCTTCTGCCTATCCTGGGCAGCCTTCATCTTTTCTCGGATTATCTGCACCTGCTTAATCGTATCTTCGATCATCTGCGGTCCCAAAATCGCTGCCTCGGACGAATCGTCCCAACAAACCGGACTCTTGCACTTCCTACCATAAAGTGCCTCAAAAGGTGCCATCCTAATACTGGCATGGTAGCTGCTATTGTATGAAAACTCAATAAGATCGAGCTTTTCCTCCCAAGAGCCTTTGAATTCTAGTACACATGCCCTCAGCATGTCTTCCAAAGTTTGTATGGTCCTCTCCGTCTGACCATCGGTAGCAGGGTGAAAAGCTGTACTCATTCGCAGCTCCGTCCCCAAGGCTGTCTGTAGCTCCTGCCAAAACCGAGATATGAATCTCGCATCTCTATCTGACACAATGCTGTTGGGTATACCATGTAGTCTCACAATATTTCTCCGGTATGCCATAGCCAACTCCATCTTACTCCAAGTGTCTTTCATCGGAATGAAATGCGCTGCTTTGGTCAGTCTATCCACAATGACCCAAATCGTATTATTCCCTTTAGGACTCCTCGGTAATCCGCATACAAAATCCATGGAGATGGAATCCCACTTCCAAACCGGCACGTCCAACGGCTGCGGCATACCCTGTGGCCGTCGATGTTCAATCTTGACCTTCTGACAAGTCAAGCACTTTGACACAAATTCTGCTACTTCACGTTTCATATTGGGCCACCAAAAGGTTTTCTTGAGATCTTTATACATTTTGTCTCCTCCCGAATGAACAGAATAAGGCGTACTATGAGCTTCACTCATGATCCGCCTCTTGAGTTCTTCGTCGGCTGGTACACACCACCGACCCTTAAACCGGATACTACCATCCTCATGTAACGTAAAATCAGCTGCACCATCTGTACCAATCTTGGCCTTCTTTGCCTCGATTACCTTGTCACCCACTTGTCTCACCTGGATCTCAGCGTACAACTCGGGTTGCAATACAAAGTCGCTTTTATCTCTGCCTTTCTGGATGACACAAATATCCATACGGTCCAACTCTTCTCGCAATCTGATCCGAGCTACTTCCTCGCACAAGGAATGAATCGACTTCTGACTCAAAGCGTCCGCCACCACATTGGCCTTCCCTTCGTGATATTGGATTTCCATGTCATAATCTTTAATTAACTCCAACCAACACCTCTGACGCATATTGAGCTCCTTCTGTGTAAATATGTACTTCAGACTCTTGTGATCTGAGAATACCTTGAATGTTATCCCATTCAGGTAGTGTCGCCATATCTTCAATGCGAAGACCACAGCTGCCAACTCTAAGTCGTGCGTCGGGTAGTTACTCTCATACGGCTTAAGCTGCCTTGATGCATACGCGATCACTCGCCTCCGTTGCATCGGCACACAACCCAGCCCATTCTTCGATGCATCAGTATAAACCTCGATGTCCTCATTCCCGTCTGGTAATGCTAACACCGGAGCTGTAGTCAACCGTTCCTTAAGTAGTTGGAACACCCTCTCACAATTGTCATCCCACTTAAACCGGTTCTCTTTCTGTATCAATGCAGTCATCGGCCTCGCAATCTTGGAAAAGTCTTTTACAAATCTTCGGTAATATCCAGCCAAACCCAAGAAGCTTCGAATTTCTGCAACATTCTTAGGTGTTGGCCATCTCGCCACTGCCTCTATATTGCTCGGGTCAACGGATACACCGTCTTTCGAGACAACATGCCCCAAGAATGCCACTCGTTCCAACCAGAATTCACATTTAGACAGTTTCGCATACAGTTGTTTTTCCCGTAAAATCTACAGTACGAGCCTCAGGTGTTCGGCATGTTCTTCCTTAGTCTTAGAGTAGACCAGGATGTCGTCAATAAAGACTACTACAAACTGGTCCAAGTAGGGTCTGAATACCCGGTTCATCAAATCCATGAAAACTGCTGGTGCGTTGGTCAATCCGAAAGGCATGACCGTGAATTCATAATCTCCGTACCTGGTACGAAATGCGGTCTTTGGAATATCCGCATGTGCTACCCTGAGCTGGTGATACCCTGATTGCAAATCAATCTTCGAGAAAATACCGGCCCCCCGTAGTTGATCGAACAAGTCATCGATCCTCGGTAACGGATACTTGTTCTTCACTGTGACGTTGTTCAGCTCCCGGTAATCAATACACAGCCGCATACTACCATCCTTCTTCTTCACAAAAAACACCGGTGCTCCCCACGGTGACACACTCGGGCGGATGTACCCCTTATCGAGCAGTTCTTCCAATTGTACCTTCAGTTCCGCTAATTCTTTAGGTGCCATACGATAAGGTGCTTTCGATATTGGTCTGGTCCCGGGCATCAACTCCACTGCAAACTCTACCTCCCTCTAGGGTGGCATACCTGGTATCTCATCCGGGAATACATCCTCAAAATCACGGACTACATCAATGTCCGTTAGTTTAGGATCCCCTGTGCTTACATCATGTACGTGACACATAAACAACGGGTACCCTTTCTTGACGAGAGATCTCAACGTCACCACCGAAATGATCTTCACGTTAGGTTTATCCACAAATCCCTTGTAAGATACTTGCACCCCTTTAGGGCCTCTCAAAGTCACCTTCTTCTGCTCACAGTCAATTTTGGCTTTATGCCGGTTCAACCAATCCATACCCAAAATAACGTCGAAGTTCTCGAGGGGGAACTCGATCAAGTCAACCGACAAGTTGACTCCCATAATCACTAACGGTACGTCTCTATACAACTTAGAGCATGCTACTAACTCTCCCGACGGTTGCATAAACTCACTGTTAATCACCTCGAATGTAGCTAAACCCAACCTCAAAACATGCGAACCCGCTATAAAGGAACATGATGCACCCGAATCAAAAAGTACGTAGGATAAAAATGAGTTAACCAGAAAATTACCCGTCACTACGTGGTTGCTCTGATCGGCCTCCTCTCTGCCCAGTGCGAATAATTTCCCAGTCTGATTTACTCCAGCTCCCGGACCGTGCTGGCCGACCCTGATGGTCGGTTCCTATTTCCACCAGTGGCCGTAGGTGTACCCCCTGTCGGCTCTGTGCAGGGGTACTACTCTGCTGCTGGTTACCCCTACTCATGTTTCCCGTGTTACCCCTTGGAGCTCCACCCATGTTGCTTCCCGTAACCGATGCCGACCCGGCAGGTGTTGGAGCCGCAAAACACTCAAACCGTCTATGTCCAAACTTCCCGCAATTGTGACACTGAACTTGTGCACCTGAACAATCGGTACCCGGATGATTTCTCTGGCACCGATTGCAATGATAACTTCGTGGCCGACTAAACCCCTGAGAGTTACCTCTCACTGACTGACCACCACTGCCCCTGGTAAGGTGGGAATTTCCCAAAAAGGATGGTCGTACTTGTGGGTTCCCAGAATTGCTCCGCTTTTGCTGCCCCTGATTGTCTTCAGAGACACTCTTCCTCTTGTTAGTAGCATGTGCCGCTTTAACCTCTCTCCGAATCCTCTCAACGTTGAATTCTACTTCACACATCTCTTTTAGGCTCGTGAAGCCCCTACTAGCCCCCATACGATCCCGGATCGCCAAATCTAAGTATTGCTCAAACTTCACCATCTTGGCCTCTTCGGTCGGCACTAGCTCAGGTGCATAGACCGCCAAGTCAACAAACTTCTCGTAGTACTCTTGAACAGTCATATCCCCCTGTCGGAGATTATCGAACTCAACTCGCAGCTCTTTCCTCTTAGATTCAGGAAAGAATTCACGCCTCAGCTCTTGCTTAAACTCGGCCCAGCTCAGTGGTACCACCACTGGTTCCTCTTGCTCATTTTCAGTCTGAGCCAACCGATCTTTGTTAGCACCCCACCACAAATCAGCCCTGTCAACCAAGTAGAAAGCAGCTTGGTCGACCTTCAGTTCCTCTGGACAGCCTAGAGTGGCGAAGATCTTCTCAAACTCTCTAATCCACCGCTCGAGTCCCTTAGGATCACCCTTACCATCGTACTGACTAGGCCTCTGCTGACTCACGGCCCTAGTCATGCCGGTAGTTGACCCCTGAGAACGATCCTCCGTCAGCTTGTTGACCGCCTGAATCAGGTCTTGATTCATCTTAACCAACTGATCAATCAGCTGGTCCCTCTCATTTCCATTCCTATGAGGCATAGCTAAAACTACAAAAGTAAACAATCATGTATTCCATTATCACCTATATCATGCCACAGAATATTTCACATATACTAACACTTACTGCCCAAAATTAATTGCAACACACAGCCACATTTCCACATACATCAGAACTTACCGTACCTTCCCTACATAGAACTCAATACCTACCCCACACATCCTCACTGTGCTTATTTTAGTGAATTTATTCTTAAGGTTCATTTTAGGTGGTGGTCCTGGAGTTGAACGTCTCTGATACCACTTTGTAACACCCCGGTTTCCAATCCCGTCGGCCGCCGGTATTGGTCACCGTAATGTCACTTCACAACACACAGTCGTGGCAGTAATATCCAACATCCCACAACAGAAAGAACATAAACATCCACCATTCATTATTAAAGAGGTTAAAGTAGTTACAATCTCTTAAAAGAAATATGAAAACGTGCGGAAGATCCAAAATTTCAAGGTTTAAAAATAATCCAAATAATATGCAAGCGTGTGACTGTGGCTACGTGGATCTCAAAGTCGAGTAAGGATAAATCTAGTATACAAAAAATGAAAGTTAACTAACAAGTTGAATTAAGACTTTCAAACCATACGTCAAGACCAACATCATGAAAAATGCCACCAATCCAAAAAGGATACAACCAAACTATAAATGATTCAACCCATACATAGAAGATACAGAACACCACACTCCATCTATACCTAAAGGTCCCGAATGTGCACATCCCTCAAAAGGGTAAACCCTAAAGAGGAGGGTCCTAAAGGTCTGCCAATGGTACCATCGTTAAAATGGACCATCACGTACTGGGGTGCAAGGAAACCTTCCCGGGTTCCCGGCTTCGGGTACTACCCTATCCGGCCCGACCACACCACTGTCTGCAACTCCCCAAATACGTAAGGTCATTGAAGTCGTAAGGAAACCTTACCGGGTTTACGGCTTTGGAGCTACCCTATCCGGCCCAACCACTATGGGTCTACAAACTTCAATGCCTAAAATCCAAATCCCACAGTGATGTCAATATCCCTGACTCATCAAACATGACCTCCAACACTTGTTCATAAGGTTGAACAACAACCAACAAGGAAAGGAGACAAAACAAACTGGACGCCCGTTTGGAAGACTGGACGTCCGTCCAAAAACTTTACTGGACGCCCGTCCAAGAACTCAGACGCTCGTCCACCAAAAACTGTTACCTCCTAAATCAAATTTAACAACTCGGACGCCCGTCCAGATAATCCAGACGCCCGTCCACCAAAAACTGTTACATCCTGAATCATTTTTAGCACCTCAGACGTTCGTCCAGGTACCCCAGACGCCCGTCTAAGATGTGCCCCAAAGCAGACGCCCGTCCACAAAGTTTGGACGCTCGTCCACCCTGGGTTTCAACAAGAACCCTAGCGATTTCGACATGGTTTTCCCTTCGACTCTTCATCAAAAAAATCAGCAAATAGCAGCAATTTATCACAGAAAGCCTCATATAACAGCACCATAACATTTACAACTTGTAACCCAAAACCCAAACACATTTTACGGACATTTAATAGTCCAAAGCATGACCAACCACGTAAACGCTTTTGACAAAAGATTTACAGAAATTTGTTTTCTGCTTCCAAGCACAAACACAAAGGCCTATACATTCTAAAAACACCGCAAACAGCCCCAACTTGTACTTAAAATCCTGATCAGCAATGCTACACAACCCAAACAACTTGCACCACCCTATACATTACTAAAAGTCCCATCTTTCGAACCAAACGAAAACGTAACTTAGAAATATCCTTACCGGAATTGCTGCATTTTTGAAAGCCCTTGCTAAGTTAGAAACGTTCCTCAACGAAGCTCGAATCTATATCTATAGATAGAAGGAAAGATACTAAAATTACAACACAATTCCAATGAATAAAAAAAACAAACCGAAACGACTTCATCCCCCCCCCCCCCCACACGCATGTATGGATCGGCCATGGCCTTTGGCCGGCCGATCGTCATGCTCGAATTGTAGGCAACAAGAAGACGACCCTTACCGACGACAACGACGACGGCAACAATCCTTAACACGAAGGAGAGATTTCTCTCCTTCTCTTCCCAAGAATCGGCGGCAAGGGGGTTTGATTTGGGGTTTCACGTTGTTTTTGGGGAAATAAGGAAGGAAAAAGGAAATAAAAATCCTTTTAATTGCCAAGGTAGGGATTTTGGAGAATTCTTTCCTTTTCTTTTAATTAAGAAACTTAAAGAATTATAAAATTCCTTTTTAATTATTAATTAATCCCTCCATTTAATTACTAATCAAATATCTCCCAAAATGACCGAATCCTTTACCGATTAATTAAAAAGTCAAAAAGTCAAAAATTTCGGGATGTTACATCTACCCCCCCCCCCCACTTATTATAGGCATTGTCCCCAATGACCAATAATAAAACTGAAAATAGAAAAAGATACTTATCTGTGGAATTGGTCGGCTGAGTCAAATAGTGAATCATGGAGCAAAATCATTAGCTCCTAGGTCATCCAGCTTCCAAGTATTTAACTTCATTCCAAAATACTTCCAAAAACTGTGAGTAACATGCGAAGGGCAATAAAATAAGTGGGCATACCTTAGGAATGCGCAAAAACAGTTTAAGGCACTTTCTTCTTTATTGGCCTAAGCAAGACGCGAAAACTTTTATGAAGGTATCACATAAGAATCATGAAAGAAAAAAACCACATATATCTCTAGTCAGATGACCAAAGATATATGTGATGAAAAAACCTTGCGATTGTCATGCTACTTTATTGACTCAAACAACTCAAAATAAATAAAAGCAGTAAACAAAAGTTTGTAGAAATAGTTCTGAATTTATAGTCGCCAGCTCGACTGTGTTGCTTGGCTCCTTTATTCGTAAACTGGATCGTCCAACATAAATTCAGGGTCATACTTACGCTCTAGGTAATGCTTCAGCCTGTGGCCGTTTACTATGAATGTCTACCCAGAGTCTTCATTCCTAACTTCACATGCACCTGAATTAAAGACTTTTGTGACTCCTTGTGGTCCAAACCATCTAGACTTCAGCTTCCCAAGAAAAAGACAAAGACGCGAATTATATACCAACACCTTATCTCCAACTTCAAATGTGCGGTTGAGAATATTTTTATCGTGTAGGCGCATCGTTCTTTCCTTGTAAATATTTGCATTCTCATATGCTTGAAGTCTAAATTCCTCCAATTATGCAATTATAATAATCTCTTCTCTCCGGCAAAACTTTCATCCATGTTCAGGAACCTTGTAGCCCACGGGGCTCGATGCTCGAGTTCTACCGGTAGATGACATGTTTTTCCAAACACTATCATATAGGGTGACATCCCAATTATGGTCATATAAGCGGTTTTGTACTCCCAAAGAGCATCATCTAATTTCAAAGACCAATCCTTCTTCATGGGATCCACAGTCTTCTCTAAGATCATTTTTATCTCTCTATTTGTTACCTCCACTTGTCCACTTTTCTGGGTTTGATTTGCTGCTGCAATATTATGTCTAAACCCAGATCTCAACATCAATTTCTCAAACAACTTATTATATAAATGGCTCCCTCCGTCACTAATTATGGCTCTGGGCACTCCAAACCTTTTCAAAATGTTATTCTTAAGAAATCTCAGGACAACCCTGGCATCATTGGTAGGTGAGGCCACTGCCTCCACCCATTTGGAAATGTAATCAACTGCTACTAGGATGTAATGATTTGATTCGACAATGTGAAAGGCCCAACAAAATAAATTCCCCACACAACGAATAACTTCACTTCTAAGACACTATACAGTGGCATCTCATTCCGCTTAGAAATGTTACCAGTCATTTGACAGGAATGACAGGCTCTTGTAAACTCGTAAGCAAATTTATGAACTGTCGGCCAATAGAATCCACACTGCAGTACCTTTGCTGGTGTCTTGTCCGGCCTATAGTGACCTCTAACTTCTCCCGAATGACTTTGGCTCTAAATACTTTAAATCTCATCATCATGGATGCATCTTCAAAGAATGGTATCAGGGCACATCTTGTATAGGTAGGGATTTTCCCAATAATAAAGCTTCATATCTATAAAAATTTCTTCTTATCAGCACCCGTGAATTCCGGTGGTAGGCACTTCCTGCTAGATAATTTACAATGTTAGCAAACCAAGGGTATATCTTACCCACTCTTGATGTATTTCATTGGGACTGAAATTCGACTGGGGCTACTACTGAGATGGCAAAAAGTTGTTCATCATGAAAAAGCTCTCCCTAATCTCAGTCGGTTGATCCTCTTTTAGCAAAGTTAATCTTGACAGGTGATCAGCCACCTGGTTCTTGGATCCCTTTGTATCTTTGATCTCGACATCAAACTCTTGTAAGAGTAGAATCCATATCAACAATCTCGGCTTGGGGTCTTTCTTGGTTAGAAGGTATTTCAGAGCTGCATGGTCAGTGAATACAGTGACTTTCGATCCTACCAGATATGGTCGAAACTTGTCAAATGCAAAGATAAAAGCTAAAAGTTCCTTCTCTATAGTCGCATAATTCCTCTGGGCACTGTTGAGAGTACGAATAGCGTAATAGATAGGCTTAAAGATTTCATCCTCCATTTGTCCCAAGGCTGCTCCAACTGCCATGTCTCTTGCATCACACATAAGATCAAAAGGTTTGTTCCAATCTAGGGCCACCAGAATTGGGGCGGTTATAAGCATTTGCTTCAATGTGTTGAATTCTTGTTTGCACTCCTCTCCAAATAATAAAGGCACATCCTTTGCAAGTAATTCGGTCAAGAAACCTTAGAGAAATCCTTAATAAACCTCATATAGAAGCCTGTGTGGCCAAGAAAGGCTCGCAACGTCTTTAAGTTTGTTGGAAGGGGAAACTTCTCTATTACCTCTATTTTTGCCTTATCAACCTTCATTCCTTTCTTTGAGATCTTATGACCCAACACTATACCTTTTGTGACCATGAAATGGCATTTTTACCAGTTAAGTACAAGGTTGGTCTATTCACATCTCTTCAACACTCTACTCAAGTTGTCCAAGCATTTATCAAAGCTGTCTCCAAATATAGAAAAGTCATCCATGAGAATTTCCAGAAAGTCTTCCACCATGTCCGCAAATAGTGACATCATGCACCTTTGGAATGTTGCTAGAGCATTACAAAGTCCAAAAGACATGCGAGTGTACGCAAAAGTTCCATAGGGACATGTGAAAATTGTTTTCTCACGGTCCTCGGAAGCAATATGGATCTGGTAATAACCAGAATATCCATATAAGAAACAATAAAAAGCACGGCCGCTTAACCTTTCTAACATCTGGTGAATGGTTGGGGAAAATGATATTTAAGAGTTGCATCATTCAATTTCCTGAAATCGATGCAGACTCGATGTCCAGTAATTAGCCTCACAGGGATTAATTCATCAAACTCGTTAGGTTGAATAGTGAATAATCCTTTCTTGGGCACCGGATGAATCGGGCTCACCCATTCACTGTCAGCAATTGGGAAAATGATTCGCATTTCCAACATCTTTATAATCTCCTCCTTAACAACATCCTTCAATTATGGTGTCAACCTCCTTTGAGGTTGTGCCACTGCTTTCTTCACTGGGTCAACAAAGATTTTATGCATACACACCGATGGGTTTATTCCTCGAATATATGTAATCGTCCACCCAAATGTTCCCTTATGATTGCTCTCTCGGTACTCTTAACAGTTTCTCCTCCTCTAAAGGTGATAGTGACGATGAAATTATGAGGGAAAGAGTATCGTCTAGTAAGTATACATACTTTAAGTGAGATGGCAAAGGTTTCAATGTTAAATTCCTTGGTGGCTCTTTCAACGATGATCTTAACATTTTACCAGTCAATTGTAGGTCAAAGAACTTATGCCACGAAGGTCGGTGAATGGTTCCTCCTATATCCACAGAAGATATAGGCTCTACTTCTCATAATTGACCTTCACTACACTCAGGCCATGTTTCCTCATTGCTTCCTTCATCCTCTTTCATGAGCAAAGTCTCTGCTACTTCAGAGTCTAGTGCCACTTGCTGATGTAATTTCAAAACAATCTCGTCTATGGTATCAAGCATGTAACATGCTTATTCCTCATCTTGTGCATACCTCATTGTTTTCATCATCTTGAATACTACCTTGTCCTCATTTACCCTTAGAATCAGCTCACCCTTATAAACATATATCAATGTTTTGCTTGTTGCTAGGAAAGGACTTTCTAGGATCAATAGAACATCATGGTTAGCATCTATGTCTAATACTACAAACTCTACGGGGACACGAGCTTATCAGCTTTTACTAGCACATCCTCCACCACTCCACAAGGTTGTTTCATAGACCTATCGGCCAATTGAATAGTTATAGATGTATCATTTAACTCTTTCATGCCTAACTTATGGAAAATGGAGAGTGGCATTAAATTGGCACTGGCTCCAAGATCACATAAGGCTTTGTTTAGGCACACGCCTCTTATTGTGCAAGGTATGAGGAAGCTCCTAGGATCTTTACACTTAGGAGGCAGTTTGCGTTGCAAAACTGACGAACATTCCTCATTGCGGCAAATAGTCTCAAGGTCTAACAACTTCCTTTTGGTGGAGACTGCTTCTTTCAAGAATCTCGCGTACTCTGGCATCCCAGCCAGAGCTTTTACCAAAGGTATATTCACTTGAAATTTCTTAAACATTTCTATGAACTTTTTATAACGAGCATCATCATGATTCGGTTTATATTTCCTAAGGGGATAGGGTAAAGTAGCAGGATTAATAGTTACAGTTCATGAAGACTTACCTGATGCCTATTGTTGCTCTGCCTGCTTATTCGCTGAAATTCCAGGCTCTCGATTAGTCGGAACAATGTCGCGTCTAATCAGGCTCCTTGTTCTTCCTGATTCTATTGCGTTCTGATGCTGACTGCTTTCTGATTCTTCCTAGATAGTTGGTATAATTGGTCCAGGCAATTCCTTTCTGCTTCTTGTCATAATTGCATTCACGTCCTTCGGATACTTCTAAGTGTTACTTGGTAATCCTCCCGGAGGACGGGCTGACACTTGTTCGGCGATCTGCCCCACTTGGTGCAACAAATTCTGCACTAAGGCTTCCTGATTGGTGATCGAGACTTTCCTAGGTGTCCAATCTTACCGGCAGTGTACCGGGTCAATTGTAGTCCAGTAAGTGGTCAAGGTCGTATCCATAAGGATTGTGAGGTTGAACACCGAAAAGATATTATTATCTTGATCTAAGTCGCAAATTATCAAGAAAGTAAATGTATCTAAAAATCTACTACTACCAAGGGTGATAAAATGATAAAAAGCCTAGCCAAGACAATGCAATGATCAAGTATATCTCTACTAGTGCCATGGGAATGAACTACCTACCAACCTTCCATTAGTGTTCAAGTGTGTGTTACCGGTGCACTCCTAAGCTCGTAGTTTCCCTTCATACAAGTGAATGGAACTACTCTGTGCCTCCTCCTTGGTATAAGAACCCTAGACCTAATGATTCAACATGATTAAATTCTTGAATGCAATGACAATGTCAAAAACCCCCGGATAAGAAATCGAATTCCAATTAAGGTCGATTTTACCTTCTGGTTCTCCTATTCCTTCTCCCACACCTAATATCTCCTTTCGGTCTCAACTAAGTGTGTGTGTGCTAGTGCTAGGTGATCAATCCAACACCAACAAGCAATATATTGCAAATAGGAAAAGATAACAACAGCACATAAAGCTATGCAATACAAACTAACATTCCCAATCAACTAATAGAGCATTATGTGCTGTTGTTATCTTTTCCTATTTGCAATGTATTGCTTGTTGGTGTTGGATTGATCACCTAGCACTAGCACACACACACTAACATTCCCAATCAACTAATAGAGATTAATAACTATCACAACAACATCATCTTGGCTAGTTATAAAATTAGCCACTTATTACTACAAGCACGAACATGTTAAGATTAGCATTCATAGCAACAAGAACAAGAAAAACAACATAAAACTAGAATTTCACCAATCACAAATGATGAGTTTGCAAAACGGGACCTTACTTCATCTTCCACAAGCTTCAATAGAGGTTGGTGTACAAAGATTGCTCTAATACTCCAATTAAACCACATAAAAGACTAAGATAAGCATTCTAATGGATTATACTTGTGATGGATTGCTAAATGGATGATATTTTGGCTATGGGAGAGCCCCTTGGGGCGGTTGGAGCCACCAAGAGAAGAAGATGGGGTTGGGGGAGATGAAAAATTCGATCTAAAATGATGTTTATATGCTGAATTCTGCTTTCTGCAACACTTCGGCATGCCCCACAATAGGTCCGTCACGCGCCAGAATCTCTGGAAATATCTCTGACAGCTTTTTGCGAAACACCGGCGCGCGCCACTATAAGTCGGCCAGCATCGGTCTTCACAGCATCTCAGTAAAATGGACATAACTTGAGTTGTAGACCTCCGATTTATGTAATTAAAAGTGAGTTGGAAAGATAGTTTCTTGATCTACAACTCTCATGAAAGAGTCTTCTCCAGAAAATTCCTCTAAGTGGGGTTAAATGTCCATTGAAGATAGGCTATGATAGAAGCACAAAGGACAATTGATCCGCTTGAACTCGATAGCTTCCGACATAATCTTCTAGCCCTCAAAATACATGTTTTAGGCTCCACACGTGTCATCCATCGGGGTCTTGATCAACCTATAATCCTGCAATAAATCACCAAAATACCAAGCGTAAACCCGACACGACGCTCCGGTTACTAAACCGGTACAAAACCTATCAAAATATGATATTTTATATAATAATTAATATCTACACATTTGGATGAAACTAAGCAATTAATGACTTGAATTGGTACAATAATGCTTAAAGTGGTATCAGAAATGGGGTAAAATATCGTAATAATGAGCGACAATTTGTCTCTCATCAATTGGTCAGTCTTGCATCAATTTTCTGACAATATGTGGTGAAGTTTACATTCAGCTCAGTCATGGATTTTGTGAGTTGATTGACCGTGTCAGTCACAGCTGAGCTCATTTTATCTATGGCTGTTTCCCAACCACCTAACTTGTTGAATTGAGGCATGAATCCCCTAGTCTGTCTTGGTCTCTCTCCACCTGTAGGATCACTTAGTCGAAAACCAGGGTGGTCATGAGAACTCGGGTGATATCCGCCCCCATAAGGATTTCCTTGCCTCCTTAAATAGTTTACATCTTCGATGTTGGTTGCTTAGACTTCTTGAACTTTCTATACCTAGGCAATGCGATCTTTCATGCCGTCTATTTCCTCGTTCATCGCCATTAACTGGTATAAGATCTTTTGAGAAGTATCTTCTCCAAATACTCCTTCAGCAACCATTACATTTTCAATTTGATACAGCCCCCATTGGCTTGTAAGGGCTATTTGTTCCAACTTTTCTTTAGCTACTTTAGGTGACAGCAACGCAAAACATCCGTTGCTCAATGCATCAACTCTCTATTGTTCACTGGGCCGTAATCTGTGAAAGAAACTATGCATTCGTACGGGCAGAGTGATATCGTTGAGGGCATCTAGGTTGTGCTTCCTTAAACCTTTCCCAAGCTTATTCAAAAGTCTCGGCCAGTTTTTGCTTGAAATTCATGATGCTTGTCTCATCTATAGTGACTTCCCAGGTAGGCAGTACTTATTCATAAATTTATGTAGTAAATCGGTCCAAGTTTGGATCGATCCTAGTGCTAGAGACGATAACCATATCTTTGCCTTGTCTTTTAGAGTGAATGGGAACAATTTCAGCTTAATGTTGCCTTCAGGCACTCCTGCTGGTTTGACTGTGATGTTTATCTCCACGAAGTTAGTGACATGTACACTTGGATCTTCATTCGGTACTCCATGGAAGGTTGTGTAATTGGTCACCATCTATATCACGTTTGTCTTCGGGTGAAAGACCTCAGCCGCATTCTCTGGCTGAACAATCACTGGCATGAATTGTTCAATCGTTGGCATTGCATAACTTGGTAGAGTTCTTCTATCTTCTTGTACCACAACTCCTGCTCTATTTCCTACTCCATTAACACCGTTTTGTCCATTCTGCGCCATTGTGTTATCTGTATCCTCCAAAAGTGGAATTTCTTCTTCCTCTCGCTGTGATCTCCTTCATGTGAACTCATGTCGTCCGCCAACCTATCAATCTTCTCTCGAGCTTCCTTTAACTATTGTTTAGAAAACTTTTTTATCTCAGGTATGAATCTCTTGAGTTTGGCTACTGAACTTCGTGTAGCGTACTACAAGGCACAAATAGAAAACAAAAAGTTAGTGACTTGCCTCGGCGGCTGTTACACTCACCTGGAAGACTCAAAAATACAGATTTTGACTGCTGACTCGATGATGTACTGCCAGAACCAATTTTGCTGAATCTAGGACGCTCGATTAATCACGGGTCACCCTCGATTAATCAGGTGAGATTTTTTTCCAGATTCAAACAAAACTGACTCTGTACGACACCAATATAAACATACTACAAAACAGACTCGAATTTACAGAAACAAAATATACAAACACTCAATCTCAAATCAAAAACTATTCTTGACACGAGACCCGGCAACGGCGCCAGAAAATCTTGATCGCGCGCAAAGCACTTACTAGCAATAGGACTAGGTCTATCATAGTAGAGTACTGGCGAGTCAAGGTCGAATCCCACAGGGACTCGTAAGAACGCAAATTAATCGAGATTGAGTTGTCAAAATCACGGTCTACGACAAACTATAATATCGAAAGAATAAAGGTGTTAATAAACAAACAAGATTATGCAATTTCAACCGGAGCACACAAGAGTTTCTAATGTATTAGTCTAATTATGAGTTATTAGCTATTCCCCCCATAACATGCATTAGTCATCCCCGTTGGTAAATTATAATTTATTGTCAGCTACGTGTGAAATCTCCTAACCCTATCTACTTCCACTGTAAGGACAGCAGACAATCTATGTGCATTTAACCTCCTTCGTTGGTTGTATTAATTCACACGCATTAAGTTTTAGAGTTGCCGGCTCAAGACCAAAAACCTCCCTAGGCAGCTATCGACTATGACTAGCACGTTCCTAAGGATCCATCAAGACAATGTCCAAACTAACACTTCACTAAGAGTCCTTCATGATAATATACGATGACATGCAAATAGTTGATCATGCTACTAACATGTAAATTAAATTTGTCGATCAACGTAATTGGCGCTGATTATCATGAACTAGGATTTACTAGGTATTCAGATCCAGTGATATAGACCGTCGCAAATCTGAAGAACGCAATCACTATTTCATGATTTCTTCACCAACGAATCAGATCTATACATACATGGGGTAAAATAAACTAACTACTACATAATTAAACTAAATAACAATCAAAACATACTAATCACATAGAACAACGACAGATCTACATCTTGGAAAAGACAGAAAATCATACCCTTGAAGATGAGTGTAGATCTCCCTCGGCTCTCTTCGTAGGAGGCAAATCTGTCGACTCCGTGACTAGAACTCATAAAATAAATAAATAAAGAACAAAGAAATTTTATTGCATAATAATTGTCTTGAAAATTGTACATTGAATTCTGAGGGCGAGGCCTCTTATTTATAGCTAAGTAAACCGACTTAGAAAGACCTAGAACTACCCCTCGTCCAAGAAAATGTGTTTTGGAAGATTCTGGCAGCTTGATTAATCGGTGGCAACTCACGATTAATCAGGGCATTTTTGTGTTTTTTCTTCTATCGACTTAACTTGAAAGGTTCTGGAATACCCTAGGCCCAATCCTTTCATTCAGTCCGCTCCAGAATCGTCCCCCAATATTTCGTATCCTGAAAATAATCAAATAACGCATGAAATAATATCGAATAAGGGAAAATAAACGTGAAATGCAAAATGCTCGACTCACGAACCTGACACATGACATTCAACTCAAATTGTTCATAATTATTGGTCGATACAACTATTTTTAGCTCGTAATGGATAGAATGTTGATTTCGTAGGATATAATATTTTAAGCGTCATCAAAATTGTGAAAGAAAGCAGAAAAGAAGACAGTTTCAGCAAATAGCGGAACAGAAATGAGTCAAGCAAAAAACTGACTTAGATGCTAGAAGAGCCGTGGAAAGAACCTTGTTCCCCGAATCACCAGTTAAGGGAACTGAAACAAGCAAGAAAGCTACAAATAAGGGGGAACAGCAACTGAAGACAACCAAAGCTGACTCTTCTACAAAGTCATTTTCTAAAGATGTGAGGTCAGCTGAAGGTGAAACTCTCAAGAAGCCAAAGATAGCAGAGAAACAAGTTTCTACTATAGATATTGTGAAAGAGACTTAGCAGACACAAAAATAAGAAGTTTCCATAGAACCAGAAAGAATTATCAAGCTTATGAAATGGAAACTGGACGTTATAGGAAATCAAGAGCTGCTCAAGATAGATATGGAAGAAGAAGAGCAGTGGTTTCTAAGGAAATTTGGAGTAACTAGTCTATATGAGTTATTTCCAGTGAATGAATTTTTGACCATATGTGACAAAATTCTTCAAGATAAGGCGAAGAATGAATCATCTGACAAAGAGAAGAAGACACAGATGAAGAAGAAAGATGATGATGATGATCAGAATGATAATCAAAAGAAAAGGAAAACTCAAGATACTAAACTTTGCTAGGAACTAATATGGAAGAAACGTTGACTGAAACTGAACTTATGAAGGACTCAACTTAACAACCTAAAGAAGCTGACAAGCAAAGTAAGTCAATTGATGAATCTGGAATGGAAGTGAAGTCACAGACAGGTGACATTCAACCTACAGGTGAATACAATAGCAAGGCGCTCATAATTGTGGATACAACAACTCAGTCTACTATCAGAGTTGCTAATGATCCTATCGAGTTTATGACCACCGCTTATATGTCAAAATTTCAGGAGTCACTTGATACTTTGCTTTGTCAAAGATATGATCATGAAGAGATCTTCAACAAGATGGACAAGTATTTAGTAACAAGATCAAAGACAGATAATGCAGTTACTCAACACTTGGAAAAGCTTACTCAAACAACAACTGATTCAGCAAAAGAAATTAGTCAGTTGAAGGTCACCCTGGAATAATTTTTAACCAAAGATAAAGAGACATATACCAATCTACAATGGAACATGGTTCAGAAAGTTTACCATTTGGAAAATCAGCTCAAAGAAGTTCAATCTTCTCTAACTGACATCTGGGAGCAACAAAAGCTGACTTATAAGTTGCTAGTCAAACTGGATGATGCCAAAAAGGGGGAAGATGATAGAAGCTAAAAAGAAAATATCAGAATATGACTTGGAGATAGAGAAACTGAAGAATCAGATTGCCAGTTTCAAACCAAGTGAAACACTATACCCAGTGAGACCAGAACTGACAACAACAAAGTTATTTGAGAAATTTATCAAACCTGCTTAAGGAAGACTAACTCTCACAACAGAGTTATGGGATGAATTCAGAAAAGACTACAATCATATCAAAGCAAAGTACAAAGACAAGAGTTACGAAGAAGCTTTGAATTACTTTTTATCAAATAAGTATCACAATCAGAAAGTGAAGGAATATAGAAAGGTGTTCGAAATAAAATTTATGTTTTGATGATAATTCATCTTATTTGTTAAAATACTATCTTAACCCCATTGATGAAGTGTTGAAGCCAGCTGTTATAGTGGAAAGCTAAAAGATGTCTAGAACTGAATGTATAAGTTTTACTAGAGTCTGATATTTGTATAGGTTACATCAGACAAGCACTGTAATTGTTAGTGTGTCGTAAAACGAAAACTCGGAAATCATTTAGAAAAGCGGAAATCATCAAGACAAGCAAACCGACTCGAATATACCTACATGGAACCGAAGAAGGTAAGTTCGGCCGAGAGTTACGGACTCGGTTGGCTTATCTATAAGATTGAAGAACGAGGGACACGGACTCGGTTATTGAAGAATGAAGAAGCGAGGGTTCAAACTCGCTTATGAAGATTATAAGTCGAGACCGTAAAGTTAGACTTCGAGCAAGATTGTGGTGACTGGAACCGACTTTATAGATCTTGTATGAAGACCTAAGAATCATAAGGACAATGAATTCTTAGATGATAATGAATCATGGTGTACTCTGATTAAGTCAATAATAATCAGATGAAAACTGGAGTACTGATATTTGAAGAAGAGTAAAATCTCAGTTAATGCTCCAAGTCAGTCAGGAAACTGACAAAAGGAAAACTCAGCATAAAACTGATAAGGAAACTCAGTTTTATGAGTCAGCCATCCAACAAACTGATCGTACAGTCGAACGTTATAAAGAAAGCAATTTCATTGGATGAATTACTGACACAGCAGAACGATCAGAAAATATAGCCGTTGCAAGATAGACGTTGATACAATTTAAATTGAAGCCAGTTGAACGTTGGACTTCACACTATAAATAGAAGACTTTGCACTAACAACAAAGATATATAGAACAGAGCATATACAAGAATCAACAAGCAATCTTGTGCATCAGTCTATTCTATTCGAATTGCTATCATCTCTGAACTTTAACAAGATCACATCTAGTATTTCTTCAAGTGTTCAAGCTACAAAGAATTTATCAAGAATCCAACACTTTGAAGAACCACAAACAAGAATCAATTTATTGATTCTCAGCCCAACTTTGATTCTACATCAAAGGTTATAGACTATGAAGCAAACCGGGAAGGTTTCGCCAAGGACATTTGTGACAAGCAGTCGGGTAGACTGTGTTTGTGGTGGTAGCTGGTGAAGAGGCAATCCTACCCTTTAAGGACCAGTGGTTCAAGCATTTGAAGAGCAGCAATTCTACCTGTTCTACAACTGTTTAGATAGTGAAGCTAGGGATTAGCCCAGGACTATTGTTTAGGACTTTTTGTAACAGTTCACCTCAAGAAGTTGTAGTGGAATTTTCCTCCGCACCACAGGGGAAGAGAGGACGTACAGGATTACACCACCTGGAACCTCTATAATTCTCATCTTATTTACTTTACGCACTTATTTATTTATTCAAAGATTTACTTACGGCATTGTGATACTTGATTGTTATACACCTCACAGTCACAACTGACATTCACCAGAATTCAGTTCACAACACTCAATTTTCATAATAGAATAACAAGATCAAGAAGAAGGCTAAAAACCTATCCGCTGCCGGTTGACTCAGTTTCAGCTTAAGTCAGTTTGACTTAATCTCAGCTTTGTCAGCTTAACTCCACACAAGTTTTTAACTGAATCATAATTTGTTTTAAATCCAGTTTTAGGGACAAGTTTATTCACCCCTCTCTCCCTCTAAACTTGTGTTAGCCTTTCCAAGGGACCAACAAAAGGCTAATGGAATCAATCATAAACAGCTTACCATCAAGGATAAGAAGAAGCAAATGGAAGCTAATATTGAAGAGTTTGAAAAGTGTTATTTGGAGAACACTCATCTACCAAAGCTTTATTTATGGAAAGAATGGAAGGACTCAAGCCAAGTGGACTACAAAAACCTATTGATGAAAAGAGTAACACAAAGAGTATTGCTTATTTGATAAAAACACTTGCCGAAGGAGAAGATTCAATTACTTCAACAAGAAACTTAGAAGAAAGCTCAACAGAATGCTTAGATAGTATTAGCTAGTTTTTTGATTAGTCAGTTTTATATATTGTAAACATCTTGTAACTGACTATTGGATCAGTTTGAAGTTTTGAAAGTTTTAATGTTTTATCTAGTTTTGTGTTTGTGTTTTATCTTTAAGATTTTGTTTTAAGGAGGGTTTTGGCATCGTCAAAAAGAGGTGAATTGTTAGAAATAAAATTGTTTTTGATGATAATTCATCTATTTGATTATTTGTTTTTACCCCATTGATTGAGTGCTGAACTAGCCGTTATAGTGAAAAGCTAAAAGATGTCTAGAACTAAATGTATATGATTACTACAGTCTGATTATTGTATAGGTTAAATCAGACAACCACTTTAATAGATAGGAATCAAAACTGAAAAACTGATCACCAATCAAAACTGAAACTGATCCTAATCAAAACTGAATTCAGAAGTCAATCAATAACTGAAGACCGGAACTGAAGAAGGTAAGTTCGCTGAAGAAACAGACTCAGTTGGCTTATCTATAAAAGCTGAAGGCTGGGGGATCAAACTCAGTAATAAAGGCTGAGGGACACAAACTTAGTTATTGAAGAATGAAGAACTAAGGGTTCAAACTCAGTTTGTGAAGACTAAAGCCGAGATTGTAAAGTTAGAATTCAGGTAAGTCTGTGATGACTTGAACAAATTTTAAAGATCTTGTATGTAAACCTAAGATACAAAAGTACAATGATATCTTAGAAGATATTAACTTAAATGGTGTACTCTGATCTAGTCAATAGTGATCAGATGAATACGGAGTACACAGTTTTGAAGAAGCGTAAAAACCCAGTTAAAGCTCTAAGAACTGAAAAAACTCAGTTATACTAACTAAAAATTGACATACCCCAAAAACTCAGTTTCATACAAGCTGAAGAAAAATCAGAACGTGGGAAAGCAAGCATTTTTATTGGATGAAGGTCTGACAAGTCAGAAGGACACTGACATATCTGACAAATGATAGCATATTCTGGAGAATCCAATGTAACGTTTGAAAATTCAAACAAGATGACCGTTGTATTACACACTATAAATACGGGACTATGCAAGAAAGATCAAATACAAAAAAAAATACAAGAATCAAATTTGTGCTAAAAAGAACAATCAAGCAATTTAATTAGTGCAAGTCTAGATATTCAAGCTATCATTTCGAGCTAACAAGTTAACGATCCAGAAATCTTCTAAGTGTTCAAGCTACAAAACTTATCAAGATTATCAACACTTTGAAGACCCACAAGCAGGAATCACTTACTTAATTCGAAGCCCAACTTTGATTTTATCAAAGGTGGAGACTGTGAAGCAATCTGGTCTAGGATTTTCCAAGAACAGTTGTTTTTGCAGTCTGGGTGACTGTGTTTGTGGTGGAGTTGGAGAAGAGGCAATACAAGCAGTTGCAGAGCATCCATACTACATGTTCTATAGTTTCTTAGAAAGTGAAGCTAGGGATTAGTAAAGGACTATCAGTTTAGGACTTTTGTAACTGATCTACCTCAAGAGTTCTAGTGGAAATTTTCCTCCTACATCACATGGGAAGAGAGGACTGACAAGATTACACCACCTGGAACTTCTATAATTTCTTGCCTTACTTACTTATTTACTTTACGCATTTTACTTACAGTTATTTACATTCAAGTTATTGTGATTGTTCAAGCATTGTTCGTCCAAGCATACAAACAGATTGAAACTCACACAGAACATAAACTGACATTCACCAGAACACAGTTCAACATTCAAGCTTATTCATAGATACACAAGATCATTTAAAAATGCTAAAACTTAATTAATCCGCTGTCGGTTAACTCAGTTTGACCAAAATCCAGTTGACCTTTACTCAGCTTAGTTAGCTTAACTCCGCACAATGTTTTAACTGAACCTAGTTTTGTTCAAGTCGGAAGTTTTTGGTGACAAATTTATTCACCCCTTCTAATCATGTGTCTAGCCTTTTCACAGGACCAACACATCTGTTATGTGACCACGATCCTCTTTAAAATCACAATATTTTGATTCATCATGATGTTTTGGATCGGCCTTCATGGGCCTTGGCTTAGGCAGCTGATCATGGATTTCATACATAATCTAATTCATATAAGTGTTGAGGGGAGTGTAGTCCGCCTCATTGAATTTTACCGGCTTTCTGATTTCACGGTCCGGATTCGTTGTTTTACTGTGGTCCTCTCGAAGATCCTCCTTGTGATCCTCTCGACGATCCTCCTTGTGATCCTCTCTTGGAGGATTAGGATCGCTCTTCCCCCTTCCCTTTCCTGAGGGTGATGGCGCCATTTCAGTCAAACAATGTTTCCTTGCTCTGTCCAACAAATCACGCAATTTCTTTGGGGTGTTATGATGAAGTGAGTTTTCATAGGATCCTTAGCTATACCGGTGAGGAAACAAGTCACGATATCACTTTCAGGAATATTCTTTGTCTGGTCATACACCCGTATGAACCTATCCTAGTAGCTGTGGCTTGACTCATTTTCCCCCTGGTGGACATCATGCAGGTCTTCAATTGTCTTTCTAGGCCTGTCCGCTACTTTGAACTCCGTCAGAAACTTATTCTTCAAGTCCTCCCAACTTTTAATCAATCCTTGAGGTAGATTTCGGATCCAAGATGCTGCCCAAACTTGCATACTGCCTACAAGGGCTACACACCAGGCAGATCTGTTATGAGTTTCCAGTATAATGCGACCTTGGAATGAGGTGATCCAATCGTAAGAACATGTTGCTCCTTGATTATAAATGTAAGTGGGGTAGTGGACATTTTCTTTGGTAGTGAACTCAGAATCTCATCTGATAAAACGTCAATTCTCAAGTCTGCTTGTCCTTTTCGGTCCCCTTCATCTTTTTTAGATCCTCGATTTCTTTTTGCATTTTCTCCATTTGTTCAGCCATGATAGGATCAACAATTTTTATTGGCAGGTACTCGGAGTCCGCATGGTAGCGAGACACACCATGATATTCACTTCGTTTCTCCCTTAAGGTTTGGAGGAGATCATGGTCGTCTCGACCCTCTTTCCATGGCACCGCATTTCTTTTGGACAGAGCCGGTCCCAAACGTTGTTGGATTGTTCTCTTTTCAGCGTTCCTCAAATGATTTAAAGCTGACCTCCTTTCAACGCTATTCTCAGGAGCTCTCTTGTTGCATTGACCAGCTGACGAGTGGATACATTCCTCAATATCAATAGGCTTGGATCTGCTATGATGACTTTTTGGTGGGACCGCGACATTAGCGTCGACAGTTAAGGGAAGTTGGTCCAAAATTGGCATAAGGGGTTGACCTAGTGCGGCCAGAAGAGCGTTGGCTATGTACATTTTTTGCACATATTTAGCATGTGCCTTGGATTCCTTTACCTCAGGGTCTTCCTGGAAACATGGTATCTTTTCTGGCATTACCTCATGGTTTTGCTGCGGTCTTGATGTTCCCTCATGTGCCTTCCTGCGGGCATGTCCAGTACGGACCAGCTCTGTGGCCGTGGCAGCCTCTCTAGACTTGGTCCTCTGATTAATGATGCCCCAGGCATCTCTTAGCGGATCTCTTGGCAGGAACCTGTCACGATGTGGTCCCCACTGACTTTCCTCTGTTATCTCCACGTTAAGTACGTGTCGGATCCTGAGTGGGCCCCTTTTGTTGTGGTGTGCGGTACTAACTGCAAGTCCTTGCTACCTGCTATTTCTCTACTACAACTTGCTGTTCACGCTAAAAAACAAAATTTTCTCTGACAAACAACCAATTGTCCTCTGACACTCACCGACCTTGTACTATCTGATTTTGTCGGCGGCGTGTTGGGTATTTTGTCAAAAAGCTTGTTCCCGGTGAGTTGATGGCGGTCCGACGTACGGAATACCGGAAATTCAAGGATGACTAGGATAAATCAACCGGTAGAACCAAGAATATACTATCCTTTGGTGAATCCGACGTACTATGTTTTCAAATCAACCAAAAGTTCCTAGAATATGTAAGAAACAAAACCCAGAATCCTCTTCTGTGATTTTATCTCAAAAAAGGATCCAGAAAATGCAAGGCATATGATACCAAAGTGTAAAATATCTCAACAAGCTTGATCCTTAACGTGAATATACTGAGAGTGACGATTTCTCAAGTGCAAACTCAGTATTTTCACGTATTCTCACTTTCTCAAACGAATGTAAAGCTCGAAACAACCAAATTATTGCTAAAAAGCTGAAAATCCTGAATAGAAAACGTAGAGCATGGCTCCGGTGAGGTCAAAACGAAACTCACAAGAGAGGCGATGATCAAACGCAAACTCATGTATTTCGTTCAAGATTCATGGAGCGTACCTTGGTTTGATGTTGGGATGAAGCTTTCCTTGATGACTGAGCTGATTCCAAGAGCTTTTGATGAAGAAAGTTTGGAAATCCTGGCGAAGACGATGAAGGTCTTCCTGGAGCCGCCGTAAAGGATGAACTGATGGCTGAGCCGTACACCGGAAGGAACAAAAAGCTTGATGTTTCCCGGTAACGGAGCCAACTGATAATTTTGAAATTATCACGGGTAAATAACGGTGTTTCTGTGGTGGATTTAGAGTGTTTGCCGGTGGTTCACGACGGTGGAATGGAGTTCACGGTGGTGAAAGTGGTGGTGCAAACAAAGAGTAGAGAGAGTATTGGCAGAGTAAGCCAAAGTTTTGTATTAATGAATATATGTAAATGATACACTGAGCCTCTATTTATAGGCAAGCTACAAGTTAGGGTTTAACTAATTACAATTAGATACAAGTAAGTACAACGATTTACTACCTCCGTCCCAAAATATAAGTCCATTTAGATTTTTGTTTTGTCCCATAATATAAGTCCATTTAAATAACCAATGAAGCATTTATTACATTTTTCTTCTTTTACCCCTCATTTATTATCGATCCACCCACTTTTCACTACTTTGAATTAATAACCTAAATGGCATTTTAGACATTTTCTTCAAAATTAAAAACACATAACTAATTTAATCAACTTTCTTAATTTGTGTGAAAACACACAAATGGACTTACATTTTGGGACAGATGTAGTACTAATTATGCTAATGGTCGTTTGGCGGCGCCGTTATGATGTGGACCCAACACTTAGCTGTTTCTTGTATCCATGTCTCATTACCCTTGGGTTGTAGCTTGCTCTTCTTTGTATCGCGGGCTCTGGTCTTTGGTGGACCTAATGGCCTGAGGGGTTCGCGGACCGGCCCCTTAGCCAATCTTGGCGTCGCATAGGACTAAAGGCTATGGGACGAGGTTGATGGCATGCGATCCCCAAGTGGCTCGTAGGTTCACGGATCGTGGCCGCTACTTTGGTGGCCGGACGGACCCGAATAAGGATATGTGGGCTGGATTACGGTTTAGGCATATCACCGCGCATTCTGATATATTGAATTCCTTTATGTTCCGCTCTCTATATGTTGCGACTACTTCGTAAGACTTACACGTGCAATTATCACAAGATGTGCACGAGCCAAGTAGCCTATGACTATATTAGCCTTGCCTATGGTTTGGGTCGTTACAATTGTTGTCATCGACAATTGATTGAAATTCTAAATTGAGATATTGTGGGTTAAATAATTTTTGATAGACGCTTAGAAGTGTTTTGTTTTGAATTAATGATGCAATGGAAGCTTGGTGTTTCTTCTTAATCATTTTAGTCATCTTATCGTATTCCGAGTCTTTGTTTCATCTTCCATTTGTACTCTGATAATTAATATTAAGTCAGACTTACGTATAGAATTGATTAATTTTAATTATATACGTGTCGAACGTACTTTTCCGGATAAGACTCGGTATCCAGGACTGGGGCGTCACAATTCAATTGCCCTAATGTATTATACGAGTATAGATTTTATGGTGTAACAGTTGTATGATATGGTTGTACCGGATGACATATGACGGAGGTCGGACTAGCACCTCGCCACGTGTCATTCCCCCATGTTGACCAAGCAATAAATACATAAAGAGATCACAAATATTAATGGCCATGAGCCCAACTTTAGCCTAAGGCCAGACCTAAACCCAGGTGGGAGGTCGGCTTGCTAGCTTCTCAGTCCACCGCAGGTCGGTCAGGGAGCAACGGAGCTCAGCCAGTGTAGCTCGGGCCTCAACAGCCTAAGGGACTCAGCATAGGTCGGCCTGAGTATCCCTTAGGAGAAATAGCCCACGTTCATAATATATCAGATAAATATGCAAAGAATCATAAGTCATAAAGACTCGGATCTTGACATTCAAATACGTCCATAATTATCCCTAAATCAATGGGATACACGTAATATTAATCCTTGGAGGATACAAAATTAGAGTCCAACATGGACACGGCACATGCATGCCTAGGGCACAAGCCCCTGTATAAAAACAATCCCAAGAACTATGAAGAGACTTGACTTCTGAATTATCACGGGTAGACAACTTGGGATTCATATCTCAGGCTCAGTCTAATATACATATACTACCCTCCTGTTGGACTTATTTTTAAGTTTTAGTGATGAGTGCCAGACTAGCTGTTATAGAGCAAAGGCAAAAAGATGTCTAGATCAAATGTATAGGTTTATTAGAGTTTGATTTTGTATAGGTTTGATCAAACAAGCACTGTAAAAGGTCAGCTGACTTACATCAACAAACGAGTCTACACCAGCAGGGTAGCTAAGTCAGTAGACTTATCAGGAACCTGCTGAAGACTGAAGGCTGAGGGGTCAATGTTAAGGGTGAATTTATACGATTTATATTGATATATTTTATGATAATTTCCCTCATATTTGTATAATTTGCATAAGAAACGAGTGTTTAATGGAATTATTGAGTAAATGAGGTTTTTAATGAGTTATTCACAAAATAGGTTAATTTTGGTGTTTTAATTTTGATTTTATGATTATTTGGATGATATTACGTTTTGCGATGTTTTAATGTGTTATAGGTACGTGTTTGATGCTCAAATGATGATCAAAAAGAGATAAGAGTCGAATTACATTAATGATAGAAGAGATAATGATGATTTGGATCGAAGAATAAGAGATAAGTATGGAAAAATCAAGATTAAGTCGATCCTGGACTGGCGTCCATAAGCTTGAACTGGCGTCCAGAGTGGACGCGCGTCTGAAGATATGGACGAGCATCCAGGAGAGGGAAGTTGATTCAGAGTTGTGAAGATTTTAGTGGACGGGCGTCCAACACTCTAGACGGGCGTCCACAGCCGACCTAAGCATAGCCGACCTATTTCCCTATATATAGCAGCGCATTCTCAACCCTATTTCATCATCAGATTTTCATACACCAAACACACACAGCAGCCGCACTTCTGAGGCTTTCAAGGCCGATCACCCGAGCCTTGTGCTCAGGTGATCCGGGTTAGATTAGGATGCTTTTATTTTCGTTTGTTGATTCATGAAGATCATCCATTGTACCAAACTATGTGAGTTTATCTTCTAATTTATTCAATCCTTTGTTTATTCTTATGATCTTTGATTTGTTTTGTATCTTTCTATGATTTATGATGCTATTGTGTGACTAGATCGAGAGATTGGTTGCTAATTGTTGTCTAACGTTGATGAGAATCATTGTTAGGCTAGATCACCATGGAAAGATAGGATCCTTAATCGTTACTTCGTGAAAAATTAATTGATTAATTATCTAGGTTGCTAGATTCTAAAATACGAGAGTTAACTTGAATCTACACCTTCGTTTTGTATGAAATTGGTCTCAACATTCGAGAGAGGAGAGATCGATAATTGAATTCACTAAGAGATTAGGAATTCATAGCTTGAGAAACGGATTCACTAAGGAATTAGGAGTTCGTATCTCGTGTAAAGGTGAAACCACAATATTGAATTAGAATCATGAGATGAACTTGGATTGAAATCACTTGGTTTGTATATTGTTTGATTCCATGTATCTTTGCCTTATGTTTTGTTTCTCTGTTATTTGTTATAGTTTAGATTTATTTCATCTGTTCTATGTGTTTATATGTTTGTTCTTTCGTTTATTTGTTTTCATAAGTAACAATTGAAAGGAATTAATAAAACTAGGTTCAACAACCCAATTCCCTGTGGATCGACCCCTTACTTATTCCGCTTTGCTAGCAATTACCCGGTATTCGGCCGGTTAGGATTTAGTTTTGCATATAGGTTAGGGTTTATAAATTGTTTTTGTTTAATGATGCAAAATTATCCCCAAACAAAATGGCGCCGTTGCCGGGGAATCGGTGTTTTTTGTTGAATCTAATTGAGTTAATTTTTCTATTTTGTTACGATCTATTTTTTTTCTTTCAATAAAAAAGTACCGTTGAATAAATTGAGGTTTTTTATTTTGCCGTGTTTCGATAACCATTGGGTTAAGAATGTGCAAAACCTTTTTACTCAATTTATGAAACGTGAATTATATGTTTGTATGTAATCTAATCTAACCCTCGGTGCTTTAATTTGATGGGGCTGCGGTGTCTTTGTGATGTATGATGTATGTTCGGTTTGTTTTGAATTGATGATCTTTTAAGCTATTTAGGGTTTGCTGTGTTTTCCCTGCGTTTCTGTTGCAAATTCGATGTTTGAACGGGCGTTCAAGGTAAGCGAACGCCCGTCCAGTCCATAACACGCAGGTGAACGCGTGGCTGAATTGTTGAACGGCAGTTCAGGGCAACTAGACGAGCGTCCGGTTTAATCCAGACGCCCGTCCAGTTCATAAATTCCAGGCGAACGCCCGTTTGAAAGAAGGAACGCACGTTCAGGTTCCAATTTTTCTTGACTTGATTTTTAATGCTTTATTTGACATGGTTGTTCCTGTGTAAGCCTCTGTGGCCTCTTTATATATGCGTAGATGTTCTGAACT
This sequence comes from Gentiana straminea, assembly GCA_036785695.1. NCBI lineage: Eukaryota > Viridiplantae > Streptophyta > Magnoliopsida > Gentianales > Gentianaceae > Gentiana > Gentiana straminea. The sequence continues at coordinate 684,289 of JAVUPR010000224.1, read as the reverse complement.
TGCATGTTTACATCTTTCCATCTACTAATCCATGTTAAATAATTGATTAATTTTTATATACATACTTCATTAATTGACATGGATGTTTTATTGTGAGCCTCTGTGGCCTTTGTATATATGCGTAGATGTCTTGTTCTTTCACCGTTATGGTTTTCTTTCCATCTATTGCAATCCATGTTGAGTAATTCACCTAGCTAGACGTGATTCCAAATTTGACTTATGCTGTTCCTCTTGTCGTCTATCTAGGGTGTTAGGGTTGTTAAAGGCACGTCTACACTTTGCATGGCAAGCTTCTGTGGCTTTGCATAATCGAATTTTGTTACGCTTCTGTGGCGCTATTTAGTAGACGTTTATATTCTTGACCGTGCTTAGATTAGGGCGACATCTATGGAATTAGTTGGGCTAGTTTATTTTCTTTATTTTCGTTTTGCCTTTTTAGTATAGTTGCATATCATTTAGTTGCATTGTATTTTATTATGTTTTTTTTCTTTTATTTTTATTTATCTTTTTAGTGCACCTAGCCCTGCTACTTTGTAGTGTCCTCTATCCTTATTTCTGTATGCACATGTGGTCCATATTTGTATTGTAAGCTTTTGTGGCTTATTCGACGCTTAGATGTCCTGTGTTTTCCCCGTGTGGTGATTTTTCCATCTGAGCGATTATATCCTGTGCTTATATCAAACTCTTCTGCGCAATATGAAATATTTTCCCCTGTGTTCCCCGAGATACTGCCATGTTTTTCAAGTGATGCAGGCACATTTTTAGCTGTTTTTGCCAAGCTACCTTTGGAAGTCATTGCTGAAAAAGGACTCCATATGACATCACCATTGTTGTCCTCTTCAGCCACTCTTCGGATCATTACCAAATCAGCTAAGTCCGTTATATTTTCTTTAATTCTGCACAACATGAGGACATGTTGATATTTAAGTGTGGGGGGAGGGAATGATTTGATATGTATCTATACATTTGCTTAATTCGTTACGAGTCTATGCAAGATGAGCTAGAATTTTCAAAAAATTTCGACATTTTGTTTTTTTGTTTTGTCCCGAGTAAGCAAGGCATAATCTATGTTCGTTATTTTTATAGTCATCCAAGCTATATATCATATGTTTGATAAGTTAGTTGTTTCACCTGAGATCTATTTTTCATGAGCCATAGTGAACGATGAGCTAATTTATAAAGTTATACCCCTTTTGACGAGTGATTTCTGATTTTCTTATAAGTCATGTGCTTAGTGCTACGTATATATCTTGAGATTTATGATAGTTTGTATTTAGATCCGGAGTATGTTATACTGTGAATATCTAAGGTTTGAATGTGATAAGTAAAGCGTAACTTATTGTCAAATGAAAAGGTTGAGTTTATAATGAAGTAATTGGGTGTGTCGAAAGCTAGTCGATGATTTGAGTGCGATAGGGTATACCACGTATGTCCTATACCACTATGATGACTAAAAGCTCACGACAGTCAGAAAAAGCTGCCTTATGATTGGAGTAAGGTAGGGTATATCTCGAATATCCTATTTTGCTATAAGGGCAAGAGCTCATTCTGGTGTGCTTAAAAGTGAAATAGTTAAACCAACTTGCAATAAGAATTGTTATGAAATGGATATAAGACTAAGTTATCGTCTACCTTATCCCCAGTAGAAACTGATAGATATGCTGTAGGGATTATCCTCTGAGTATTTCAGAAAGGCCCTAGATATATTCGATCATTCTTTTCGGGATATTTTACGTTTGTAAGGTACATCTTATGAGTGTCATTTATTGCTAGTCTACGAGGGGGTATTAGCTAGTTTTACTTTGAGTTTCTCAAGTTTGGATTTAGTGGAAGTTTTCTATGGCTATGCACACAGAGTGGTGAACTTCTGGTTTATTGGATCTATGATATATTGTCGGAGATGTCTGTTTTCGTTTCGAGCCCTAATTTTCGTTTTTTTTGCTCGGGACGAGCAAAAGCTAAGTGTGGGGGAGTTGTTAAGGGTGAATTTATACGATTTATATTGATATATTTTATGATAATTTCCCTCATATTTGTATATTTTGCATAAGAAACGAGTGTTTAATGGAATTATTGAGTAAATGAGGTTTTTAATGAGTTATTCGCAAAATAGGTTAATTTTGGTGTTTTAATTTTGATTTTATGATTATTTGGATGATATTACGTTTTGCGATGTTTTAATGTGTTATAGGTACGTGTTTGATGCTCAAATGATGATCAAAAAGAGATAAGAGTCGAATTACATTAATGATAGAAGAGATAATGATGATTTGGATCGAAGAAGAAGAGATAAGTATGGAAAAATCAAGATTAAGTCGATCCTGGACTGGCGTCCATAAGCTTGAACTGGCGTCCAGAGTGGACGCGCGTCTGAAGATATGGACGAGCGTCCAGGAGAGGGAAGTTGATTCAGAGTTGTGAAGATTTTAGTGGACGGGCGTCCACGGCCGACTTAAGCATAGCCGACCTATTTCCCTATATATAGCAGCGCATTCTCAACCCTATTTCATCATCAGATTTTCATACACCAAACACACACAGCAGCCGCACTTCTGAGGCTTTCAAGGCCGATCACCCGAGCCTTGTGCTCGGGTGATCCGGGTTAGATTAGGATGCTTTTATTTTCGTTTGTTGATTCATGGAGATCATCCATTGTACCAAACTATGTGAGTTTATCTTCTAATTTATTCAATCCTTTGTTTATTCTTATGATCTTTGATTTGTTTTGTATCTTTCTATGATTTATGATGCTATTGTGTGACTAGATCGAGAGATTGGTTGCTAATTGTTGTCTAACGTTGATGAGAATCATTGTTAGGCTAGATCACCATAGAAAGATAGGATCCTTAATCGTTACTTCATGACAAATTAATTGATTAATTATCTAGGTTGCTAGATTCTAAAATACGAGAGTTAACTTGAATCTACACCTTCGTTTTGTATGAAATTGGTCCCAACATTCGAGAGAGGAGAGATCGATAATTGAATTCACTAAGAGATTAGGAATTCATAGCTTGAGAAACGGATTCACTAAGGAATTAGGAGTTCGTATCTCGTATAAAGGTGAAACCACAATATTGAATTAGAATCATGAGATGAACTTGGATTGAAATCACGTGGTTTGTATATTGTTTGATTCCATGTATATTTGCCTTATGTTTTGTTTCTCTATTATTTGTTATAGTTTAGTTTTATTTCATCTGTTCTATGTGTTTATATGTTTGTTCTTTCGTTTATTTGTTTTCATAAGTAACAATTGAAAGGAATTAATAAAACTAGGTTCAACAACCCAATTCCCTGTGGATCGACCCCTTACTTATTCCGATTTGCTAGCAATTACCCGGTATTCGGCCAGTTAGGAGTTAGTTTTGCATATAGGTTAGGGTTTATAAATTGTTTTTGTTTAATGATGCAAAATTATCCCCAAACAGTCAAACTCAGTTATTGAAGGCTAAGGGGTCAAACTTAGTAATTAAAGTCAATGATATGGAATCAGAATTTAGGGAAGTCTGTGATGACCTAAACTGATTACATATACCTTGTGTACAAGGTCTAAGTTCCACAAGTTAAGTGGTGATTGGAACTTAGTTATATGCAAAAAGGTGTAATCTAACTTCATATAAAAGTTAGATTTTTAAACACAGCATTATAAGGATAAGCTTACTGATGTGTATATCAGTAGGGTTATGCTCTCAGGAACCTGCTGGACACATATTTCGATTTAATCAAAGGCTACATTGGAAGATTACAAGAAAGGGACAGCTAACAACCTCTAATTTTATCAAACAAATCAATGGTTAAGATCAAATGGACGTTGGGATGATTCAGACCTTTATCCAATGGATACAAGTCAAAGGGTGGACAGACTGTAAACTGTCAAAAAGGAATCTGACAGTGTCAGTCCTAGGAACAGTCAGAAAAAGCAAGTCAAGATGGGGACAAGTCTGAAACGGCTATGTTTGAATTTCAAACATAAGTCACAAGGATTTCTACCTATAAATAGAGGACTCCTAATTCAGAACATTAAGAGAAAAATACAGAGAATCCTGAGCTTCAAATTCTGATCAAGAAAAGCACCATGCTGACCCTACTGAGCTTTAATCTACTGATCCAGAAATATTCTACAAGTTTAATCTGCATTCAAGCTTCATCAAGTTAACACACTTGAAGACATCAAGCTGCTGATCATTTCATCCTGATCAAGCTGCTAAAAGCTGAATCACTTACTTGATTCAATCTTTCTTTTACAAGAAATCTACTGAAGACAGTGAAGCATCTTTGGGTGTGAAAGACTGTTGTTTGTGGTGGAGCTGGTGAAGAGGCAATTCTACCCTTCAAGGACCGGTGGAAGACTTTGGAGCGAAAGAATCTTACCCGTTCCAAGTGTTCGGTTGTGAAGCCATAGTTATTGGTGAAGGACAAGCAACTTAGGGATTGTTGTAACAGCTACATCAAAGATCTCTAGTGAATTACCTCCAACATCACAGGAGAAGAGTGGACTGACAGGATTACACCACCTAGAACCACTATAAAATCTGCCTACTTACTTTCTGCATTTATATTCTACACTTAGTTTATCTAACACATCAATCTACTGAATCTAGCAACTGAATCACACACATACACTACTGAGTATCTAATACTTGGTATCATATTTATGAACAAGTAATAAGGCTTAATTTTTTATATATTCCGCTGCACAAATTCAGTAAAACTCAACGGTCGACGGACTGCGAGTGTCGACGGACTATCGAAGTATCGCGGTGCTTCGAAGTTCTTGAGTTTGTTAACTCCAAAAGTTTTAAGTGTTAAGTTTATTCACCCCCCCTCTAAACTTAACCAAAGCCTTTTCAAGGGACCAACAATTGGTATCGGAGTAGTGCTTCTGTTCTGAAGTAATCCTACTTGTTGTGCTTGTGAAAATACTTTGAAAACTTTTTCAAGTTTCTGATTTTCAAAGCTTTGCATCATGGATAACAACCAGTATGCTAGAACAATGTTGATGTGTTCTTTAGATCGTTTTGATGAGTATAAACGTCGTATGCAGGCTTATCTAGCTGCAACAAATGATGAAATGATGGATGTGCTGACAGATGGACCACTGGAGATTACCAAGTCAGTAACAGTGGGAGATGAGACACAGTACATTCCAAAACCAAAAAGGGAATGGACTGCTGAAGATAGAAAAATAGAAAATCTCAACAATATTGCTATTGACATCATATACAGAACTTTGGATAGCAATATGTATATGAAGGTGAAAGATTGCAAGACTGCAAAGGAACTTTGGGACAATTTACAATTAATCGAAGGCACTGATGCAATCAAAAAGAACAAGATCAGTGTGGCAAAGAAGAAGTTCCAGGAGCTCAAGATGAAACCAAATGAAACCATTGAACAAATGGAATCAAGATTCAATGCAATCAAGGATGAACTCACCCTACTGAGTGTGAAGTACTCACAGGAAGAAATCAACTCAAAAATCTTGGAAGCATTACCTGCAAAAGAAGTTTGGGAAATGAAGGTGACAGCCATAGAAGAAATGAGGAGTTTGCATGAAGAAGACACCTTCAAACTGTTTTCAGATCTGAAGGCCTATGAATTTAGCAAAAAGCTTGTGCCTGAAACTGAAAAAGAAGAGCCAAAGACCACCGCATTGGCTGCTTCACATCCAGAAGAAACATCAGGAGCTCAAGATGATCTACTGGATGAGATGCAAGAGCAAATTGCCCTATTGAGCAAGAAAATCAGAATGATGAAAACTGGAAAGGGTTCTCCAAGGAATTTCACAAAGAAATTCAGTGAAAAGAAGAAGGATGAATCAAAGAAAGATAATGATTACTTGTGCTATCATTGCAAGAAACCAGGACACTTCAAACCTGATTGTCCTGAATTAAAACATAAAAAGGAACCTGATTATCTTTGCTTTAATTGCAAGAAACCAGGACATTTCAGACCTGACTGTCCAGACCTACTGAAGACCAAAAGTCAACAAAGAAGACATGGCAAGAAAGCTATGGTTGCTGAAGATGAATCAGGATATGAAGTAGAATCGGAAAAGGGAAATGAATCTGATGATACTGCACTTGTTGCTGAGTTGAAAGATTATGCTTTAATGGCAAATATGGATGAAACAGAGGAGGTATACAATACTGTATCTATAAACACTCCTGCTGGAAGTGATTGTGAATCAACCTGTGGTTCAAATCATAAAAATTCTGACAATGAAGAAACTTTGGATGCCATCCTTAATCAACTGAGGATAATACAATCTGGTTATGAGATTGTGAAGGCTGAAAAAGAAGCTCTTCACTCAGAATTTGAAAGATTAAATGCTGAATTAAGAATTCTCAAAGGAAAGGAAAAAGAAGTCAGACAGAATCAGCATAAGACTACTGAACCTTCAGTAGCTTCTGAGTCTGTTGAACCATCTTGTTCCTCCACTGCATTCAAATCTGGAAAGCCTTATGGTGATAGAACAGGGCTTGGATTTGGAATCAACAATCCAATAAGAATGGATTCAGTAAGGTCACTGAACCTAGTACCAGAATTGGTCCTAAGTTTCTTCCTGCACAAGATCCAACTCCCAAAAGGGTTGCTGAGGCAATAAATCCTACTGAGAAAGCTTCAAGAAAGCAAAATCAGAAGTCAAAGAAGTCAACAGCTCCTAATAAAAAGAATAAATCTAAAAATAGGACTGATGTGCCTTCTAGACCTTCTGATAGTAGACCTGCTACCAAGTCTGCTGGACCACAAAAAGGGAAAAACCAGGAATATTCCAATGATAAGAATCCTAAACCCAAAAATGCTAATCATTCTAGGGATACTTATCTCAGGGGGAAAGGTAGATTGTTCCCTACTGATGATGATTGGAATATTCCTGCACCTATTGCTAGAAACAACAGAAATAACAATGCTGCTAGGGTAAAACCTAAGCAATGGAATCAGCAGAGGGCTCAGCAGAGGACCTATACAAGGCCTCAACAGGGACCTCAGCAGACTCAACATTACAGGGTTGTTCCTAACAGACAGCAAACCTATGGTTATCCTAGTGCTTCTAACAAAAGAAATCACTTTAAACAACATTATATTCCAAAAGGCAAGAAAGCATATGTGAATCCTACACAACCAATTGTTAGACCTTATGGATGTGTAGAATACATGTATGAACCAAAGTATGATACCTTTCAAAGAAGACCTTATGGAAACTTGCCAAGGGTCATGCTTACCACTGACCATTATGGACCCAAACAGGTTTGGGTACCTAAAATGCATTAACTTTGTTTTGTAGGGTGTCTGGTACTTTGACAGTGGATGTTCCAGACATATGACAAAGAATAAGCATTGTTTGTCAAATTTTGTGGCAAAGGATGGTCCAAGAGTGAATTTTGGCAACAAGAATACACCTGGTTACACAAGAGGATATGGCACACTTGTGAGAAATGGATTAACAATCAGGAATGTTGCATATGTGGAAGGACTGGACTACAATCTACTGAGCACTGGACAATTCTGTGACATGGGATACAAGGTCACTTTTGACAAAAACACTTGTACTGTCATTAGTGAAAGAGGTGATCAAGTTGTATTGGCTAGAAGAAGACAACAAAACATGTATGTTGTGGATTGGTCTACTGCTGTTCCAGAAACATGCCTAATTGTGCATACCAAGTCAGAACTTAATTGGTTATGGCATAAGAAGTTGAATCATCTAAACTTTGATGATATCAATCAGTTGGTGAAGAAGAAACTGGTGATTGGTTTACCTGAAATCACATTCAAGAAGGATGCTATATGTGATGCATGTCAGCAAGGTAAACAAACAAAATCAAGCTTCAAGTCAAAGACTAAACAATCAACAAAAAGAGTTTTGGAGCTGATGCACATAGATCTTTTTGGACCAGTAACACCAACAAGTGTAACAGGAAAGAAATACATCTTAGTGGTTGTGGATGATTATTCAAGATACACTTGGGTGATATTCATGAACAAGAAAAGTGAAACACTTCAAAAGATGCCTGAACTTTTGAAGAGATTGCAAAATAAGAAAATTCTGACAGTAGTAAAGATCAGATCAGACAAGGGCACTGAATTTCTCAATAAAGTTATAAGAGAATATTGTGAACAGAATAGTGTACTGCATCAACTCGGCCGTTGTTCGGTACACCTCGGCAAAAATGGGGTTGCTTTGAAAGAAGAAACGAACATTAAAAGAAGCGGGAAGAACTATGATTTGTGAAGCATTGCTACCTGAAAGATATTGGGCTGAAGCAGTTAATACGGCATGCTATACACAAAATAGAACTTCAGTGAACAAGAAGCTGCTGAAGACACCTTATGAGATTTGGAATGGAAGAAAACCTAATATATCCTATTTCCATCCATTTGGAAGCAAGTGTTTTATCTTGAATCATAAGGAACACGAAGACTTTCCAACCAAAATCAGATGAAGGAATTTTCTTGGGATATTCTTCAGTCAGTAAGGCATTCAGAGTACTGAACAAAAGGTCACTGAAACATGAAGAAACAATACATGTTGTATTTGATGAACCTAAGTTCACTGGAATGGAAGATGAAGCTTCAGAACCTACTGAGAATCAACAAGTCACTGATCCAGAATGTGTTGAAGTTTTGGAAAGATTCAATGACTTAAAGGTTTCTGATTCTGCCCCTGCTGAACACCCTGCTAGTAATACTAATGATGCAACAACTGAGGCAGTTCAAGGATCTGTTGAACCCCCTGTTGAAGAAACAGTAGACCCTACTGAAGATGATGTTCCAGAAAATGAATCTAAACAAAATCCACAATGGATAATGGATCACCCTGCTGAACAAGTTATTGGCAACATACAGCAAGGTGTGAGGACTAGAAGACAATTAGAAGCAATGTTTACTTGTTTTCTATCTCAAATGGAACCTAAAGTTGTTGAGGAAGCAATTTCAGATCCAGATTGGATAATTGCTATGCAAGAAGAATTGAATGAATTTGAAAGAAATCAAGTTTGGACACTAGTGGAAAGGCCTAATCATGCAAATATAATTGGTACAAAATGGGTATATACAGAAACAAACTTGATGAATCTGGTACCATTGTGAGAAATAAGGCCAGACTAGTAGCAAAAGGATATTCTCAAGCAGAAGGAATAGATTTTGATGAGACATATGCCCATGTTGCAAGATTGGAAGCCATCAGATTATTCCTGGCACCTGCTGCTTATAAAAACCTCAAAGTATATCAGATGGATGTCAAAAGTGCATTCTTGAATGGCATTCTGGAAGAGGAGGTGTATGTTCAGCAACCTCCTGGTTTTGAAGTTAAAGATCAAGAAGATAAAGTGTATAGGCTCAACAAAGAACTTTATGGTTTAAAACAAGCACCAAGAGCATGGTATGAGACTCTATCTCAATTCTTGGTGGACAATGGTTTTACAAAAGGCACCATTGATAAGACTCTTTTCAGAATCAATGAAGGGAACAACACCCTGCTGGTACAGATTTATGTTGATGACATAATCTTTGGTTCTGAAAATGAATTGCTACGTGAGAAGTTTGTAAATCTAATGAAAAGTAAATCCCAAATGAGTATGATGGGAGAAATGAACTACTTTTTGGGTTTACAAGTCAAACAAATGAAAGATGGAATCTTCATTCATCAAACCAAGTATACCATGGAGCTACTGAAGAAGTTTGGTATGGAAAACAGCACCAAGATATCAACTCCTATGAGTACAAATATTAGATTGGATGAAGACAAAGAAGGCAAAGAAGTTGATCAGACTTTATACAGAAGGATGATAGGCGTCTGCTGCTGTACCTTACTGCCAGCGGACTGATATATCCTTTGCTGTAGGTGTTTGTGCAATATTTCAATCAAAACCTAAAGAAAGTCATTTAGGTGAAGTCAAAAGAGTTCTCAAGTACCTAAAAGAGACTTTGGGAGTAGGGATGTGGTATTCAAAAGATGGAAGCTTCAAAGTTATATCCTACTCAGATTCTGATTATGCTGGATGCAAGATTGATAGAAAAAGCACCACAGGAACCTGTCAGTTCATACGAAATAGACTGGTTTCCTAGTTCAGCAAGAAACAAAATTCTATATCAACTTCCACTACTGAAGCTGAGTATATTGCTGCTGAAAGTTGTTGTGCACAAATACTATGGTTAAGACAACAATTAAGGGATTATGGAATTGAAGAAAGAGAAATTCCAATTATGTGTGACAACACAAGTGCAATTGCTATCACAGAAAATCCTGTTTTGCACTCAAGAAACAAACATATTGATGTGAGACATCATTTTATAAGAGATCATGTTGAAAAGAAAGATGTGGTGGTTCTTTATATCCCTACTGAAGATCAACTTGCTGATATTTTCACTAAACCACTGGACAGTGAAAGATTTGCTAAACTAAGGACTGAACTTGGAATTATAAAAAGTTGACTGATATAATCTTAATCAGCAGTGTACTGGAATTCACCAAGGGTATTAGTCTTTGCTATGATTGGGTGAGTTCACTTAGCAGATTAGTCATTGGTATCAACAATTCCATGTACTTATGTTTGGACAATTGAGCAAATGAAGTTGCCAAGGGGATTTGTCTTTGTCCTGTTGGGTGAGCTCACTTGACAGATTAGTCATTGGTATTAAACTTCATCTTGTATTATCAATTGGACAATACAAAAGGAATTAAACATCAGCAGAGTGACTCTATCAGCAGGCTGCTGAGACTTCTCTATCAGCAGGCTGCTGAGCCAAGTCTACTGATGACAAGGCTGCTGAAGGAAACGTTACACAGACAAACTTACTAAAGTCAAAAAAGCAAATGGCGGGATATTTATTTTATCCTTATAACCGTAGTTAACACGATCTGACGGTTACAAAACATTATGGAAAAGTAATGGGCCACGTGTCAAGACAGCATTCACTCAAATTTAATCGTGGTTAATGCACAGTACGTGTTCTGACAGTTTCAACCATATTTGTCTATATATATGCAGACCTACACACAGAGGCTACTTACAAAAACTCAGATCACTTTTCTCTACGTATACACTGTGTGAACACAGATTTGAGAGCTATCTTCTTCATGTTATTCTTACAACAATGTCAAAGAAGGATCAGGTTCATATTGGAACCAGTCAGAGTGTAAGAGGATATGTTACTGACTGTAACTCCACTGAGTTAGCCATTAATATTGGATGAAGAATCGACGGTTTGTTGGGCTAGAATGTGTTATCAACAGAAGATTAGAACGAATCTCTTATGTCAATGTGTTGGAATTTTGGAGAAACATTGTCATACATGAAAGTAGAGAGGCCTTCACTACAACTATTAATGAAAGAGAGATTGAAATATCCTCAGACCTACTGAGAGAGGTATTTGGATTTGCACCTGGAAACAATGCACCCACCAATCCAGAAGCAATGAATCTACCAAGAATGAAGTTTGTGGATTCAATAAAGATAGATAATTCAATTGCTTCAAATCTGGGCATTAATGTGAAGTATATTGGTTTTGACTACAAACTGCTGAGCAAATTGATTGCCAAAACCATTTTGGATTTGTTGGAAGCCTAGATACATTGTTTGGACCCAAAATAGACCTGCTGATCATCATCTGCAGAAGTATGAAGTTTGATTGGGCTGGATTCTTCATACACTACATGAAGAAAGTGTGTATTGAAGATAGAGATGGGACAAGGAAGTCCAAGGTCAAGCCTTAAGGTCTAATGATTCAAACCCTGCTGAATCACTTTCAGATACCTGATATTTTATCTGAAAAGATTAACAAGTCCAGATTCAAGCCAGAAGTTGGTAATCCTATCCCTGGTCTGGATGATGATGAAGATGTAGATGATGAGGCTACTGAAAGTGATGGTAATGATGGAGATGATAATGCTGGTGGTGAGCAGGTTAAGAAAGTTGTTAAACCTGCTGCACCCAAGAAGGTTACTGAAAAGAGAAAGGCTAGCTGCTGACACAAGAAAAATTACTGAATTATTAAAGCCTAGAAATACAAGGAAGCAAACAGCTGAGACTGCTGAGTCTACTGAGGGTCCAGAAGAGGTTGAGGTTACTGACCCTGTACTTGCAAAAAAGACTGTTGCTGAAATCTTGAAGGAGCAACAGAAGGAAGCAATTAAAAAGAGGAAAGCTGCTGAAATTGAAAAAGAAGATCTTTCCAAAAGAATGAAAGAAATTGCCAAGAAAAGGAATCATGGCAAAGGAAAGCAATTGAAAACTTTGGAGGCTCAAAGGCAACAAGAAGAAGAAGAAGAAGTAGGAGAGGCTATTGAGGCTGAGCCCTTAACAATTATCAAGCCTACTGAGGATGTAGAGGTTGTTGTTGAGCAACCTGCTGAAGAATCACAGCAGACTACTGACCCTGAGTCTGCTGTTGAAGTTGTTGAATCCTCCCCAGCAAAGGCTGCTGAGTCTACTGACATTGCACAAGTTGTTGTTGAGAAACTTGTAGAAGAACCACAGCAAACTACTGAGTCTACACCTGCTGTGGAAGTGGAAAAGTTGGTACAAGACCCTGCAAGTCCTGCAATAGTTCAGGGGGAAGAGCAATCTGCTGTTAACCCTGCTGATGAGCATATAAGTCAGGGGGAACCAAGTGTGGTACATATGAAGGTAGTAGGGACTAACATACAACCTGAGCAACCTACTGACCTAGAGGCATCTGTGGAAGAAACTCTGAATTTACTTGTTGAGTCCTTTGGAGGTCAACAAGGTACTGCAATAGCTCCCAGGAAACCAACCATGCCATTTGAGAGACATGAGAAGAAGAAGAAAGAGGAGTTTGTTGATCCTAAACTCCTACTGATTGCAAACTATTTCCAATGGAAGTTTGGATTCTATAAGAGACAAAAGCCAGCTGCAGAACCAATGACAGATTTTGAAGAATGGGCTTTTGAGAAGTTGGGAGTGGAAAATTTGCTGGATCTGGTTGATACCTCCTTACTGCAATTAAGACTGGTGGATCTGTTTGATAAACAACAGAAGGAGGAGGGTATCAAGTTCAGAGACCCCAGAGATGAATCAAAAAGTGATGATTCATCATCTGATTCTGGCGGTGATCACCCCTTTGGTCCATGAGAAGTCAGTGGAACTGCTATGATTATTGAACCAAGGGTAGAGCAGTCTCCTGGTGCTGGACAATCCAATGAGAGGCAACAAACTGAACAAATGGATGAGGATGTGGAAAATCTCACCATGGATGATCTAGAGGCACAAATCAATGAGGGAATAGACATTGGTGCAAACAGGATGGTTGGTGAGATAGACACCTTGTTTGTTGTTGAACCTGCTGAGCATACTGATGATCAGCAGACTGTAGATTTGGATGATGAGAGGATTACTGACCATAGTGAGCCTGATGTCAGTTCTGAGGATTCCATTCAATTTCAAGACTGGATTGACACTGAGGACACTCTAACCAAGGCTGCCAATTTTATAAGAAGGATTCCTGATATCAGGGAATTTCAAAAGGAGAATATGGATGTATTCCCTGAACAAGTTGTTGTGGCACTGGTGGTTCAGGCTGCTGAGGTTCAAACAACACCTGAACAAAGGTTGGAACAGGAGGTACGGGTTGCCGAGTCTCAAACAAAGACTCGGACATAGGTTGGAACTATCTATGGGTTTGGAGGAAACCCCGTCGTTGTTGAAGAACAGCCGCCGTAGTGGAGCCTCGCTTGGAGGAAAGGTCACCGAAGGGAAAGATAGTCGCAGACCGCTACAACGTAATTGATGAGGAGGAGCAAATGGTGGACTATGACTACGGTGATGAGGAGTTTCAAGTGCTCGAGGAAGAACCTATTGATGATGAACCTCAACGAGGCATTTGTACCGGTTTTTGAAGAGCACTCTCTTGATCCCATTCTCGGAAGAATTCCAAGGACCTAACCCTGCTGGAAGGGATATGAGATATGCTTTGGTTATCAGCAGACAGATGCAACAATACAATGTAGAAGAGCCTGCTGATGGAGCTGATGGAGGAATGGCTGGTGGGGTACCAGCACATGTTTTGGATGAGTTAAGGACTGTCAGGAATGACATTGCAAATTTAAGAACTCAACTTGACAGGAAAGAGCAGAGATTTGAAGATTCAATGAACTTAGTGGAGAATAGAGGAAGAACCACTGAAATTGTTGCTTCCAATATAACCTCCACTCAGTATGCTCTTGCTGACCTTACTCTGGATGTAAAGGGGATCAGACAAGGTAATACACTGAAGGACAAGTTTCTGAAAGAACAATTTGCATCCATTCATCAGAAACTTGACAAGCTTGCTGAGACACCTAAACCTGATGTGGCTGAATCTGCTGGAACACTGCAACCTGCTGTACTGGATCCTAAAATTACTGAGAGGATAACTCTACCGGAGCAAACTTTGCAAGGAAGGATCACAGATGTTGACACTAGGACTGAAATTATGGAAGGTCAACTGAACAACCTAGTGCTCACACAAGAGAGTGTATATGGCCTGCTATCCCATTTTGTTGATGATGTCAATAAGGGGGAAGAGAGCCAAACAGCAGTAGCAAAAGAGGCTGCCAGAATCTTTGCTAAGAAAAGATGGGAAGAGGACACTAATGCTTTTAGGGATCCTGCACCTGGCAGACTTCCACTTACTGATGATCTTCTCAAAGAATACAAAAAGGTTTACTATAATAAGAGGATACCCTATCATGACAAAGGCTTTCATGAAGGTTTAAACTCCTTTTTGGGCTTAAAATTCTGGGAAACAAGAGTTAAAGCCATGAGGGCTACACACAGAGGTGGAAGAGGTGTAAGAGGTGGTAGAGGTGGAAGAAGTTTACCTACTACAAATGCAAAGGAGTAACTTAATGAGTTTAAAGAAGTATACATGTGTTTAGGCTTTAGAGTACATCAGATCAACCTTACTCTACCTAAAGCATGGCATTGGTGGAAAGAAGTGAATCCTCATATTGATTTCTCTCTGATTGAAAATGAATGGATGAGAGGTATGATCAGAGAGATAAGAGCCTACCAAGAACAAGTGGAGAAAGCAAGAGAAGAAAGAGAAAGAAGACAGTAGATCAGCACACCTTGTATGTTTTATCATTTGCTGTATCTAGACTGTAATACTCTTGAACAACTAATTATAATGAGATATGACCACATTTGTTTTGTTTTTGTTCTTAATCTTTTTGCTTTGCTGTTAGGAGGGTATTGGCATCATCACCAAAAAGGGGGAAATTGTTGGACTTATTTTTAAGTTTTAGTGATGAGTGCCAGACTAGCTGTTATAGAGCAAAGTCAAAAAGATGTCTAGATCAAATGTATAGGTTTATTAGAGTTTGATTTTGTATAGGTTTGATCAAACAAGCACTGTAAAAGGTTAGCTGACTTACATCAGCAGACCAGTCTATACCGCAGTAGGGTAGCTGAGTCAATAGACTTATCAGGAACCTGCTGAGGACTGAAGGCTGAGGGGTCAAACTCAGTTATTGAAGGCTAAGGGATCAAACTTAGTAATTAAAGTCAAAGATATGGAATCAGAAATTAGGGAAGTCTGTGATGACCTAAACTGATTACATATACCTTGTGTACAAGGTCTAAGTTCCTCAAGTTAAGTGGTTATTGGAACTTTTTTTTTGGTTAAAGGTAAAAATTTTATAACCAAGGTATGAAAACTACTAGAAATTACATCCTAATCAGAATTAGAAATAAACTAACACCTACACGGTGTTGAAAAGAGGTTAGATTTGTTGATTTCAAGCTGCATAAGACCCCTAAGGTTATATGCAACAAGAAACAATAGCCACTAAACACATAACAACACCCAAAAACTGTCAAAAGGGGTCATGTGAGAGCATAACTCACAGAGCCTATCCCAAGGTGTGTAGAGAAACAAAATTATCTCATACAACCACCAACAAAACCTACTAGAAATCACAAAAGATATACAAAACCCTAACATCATGGGGTAAAGATATACAAAGGAAAAACAGCCTGCATTATATAAAAGATGTGAGTTTTAATACAATGCAGTACATCTGTGATTTTAATGTTAATACCATAAAAAAATTTCTTGTTTCTCATATGCCAAAGCCAATACACCACAACATAAATAGAAGCAGATCTTGCAACATTCCCATGGGAAGTACCCCTACACTTCCTACTAATCCATCTGCACCGGTAACAGTTTCCAGACTTCTATTGATGCCTAACCACTGCCTGACCTTGCCCCAAACCATACAAGATATAGGACACTGGAAAAAAAGATGAGAGGCAGATCCATTGACCAAACCACACAGTGAGCAGGCCTTATCATCAAAGTGCAGTTTATCAGTGGTCAGAAGACAGTTCTTCATAGCCATCCATAGAAGAAAACAGTGTTTAGGTGTTGCCCTAGGATTCCAAACTGTTCTGCACCACCAGACCTTTTCCCCATGATGCCTAAAAAAATCATAAGCTCTAGAAGGCATCAACTTTGATCCAAAGGACCAAGATTGAAATAAAGCAACAGCAGCAGCAACAGAAACAGCATGTACAAGTATCATGTCCCTGATCTTAAAAATAGCCTTGATAAGAGCAGAAGCACCCTGCTTACACTGATACATCCACAAATCCACATTCTTCAAGTACATTTCACTGATCCATTTCACCCAAAGACTATCCTTTTTACAATGGAAGTTCCATAGAATCCTACAGAGAAGTGCAAGATTCCAGGCTTCAAGCTGAAAGATCCCCAATCCACCCTCAGATTTAGGCAGACAGACCTCCTTCCAACCAACAAGAGATTTCCTAAGAGAATCACAAGAACCACCCCACAGAAACCTCCTGCACATTTGATCCAAATTCAATTTCACACTACTAATTATAGGGTAAATCCCTAGCCAAAAACATTCAACTCCCTGAATAACAGAAAGAACCAGCTGTAGCCTACCAGCATAGGACAAAGTGGACCCTTTCCAGTTGCCAAAGCAATTCCTCAAAGAAGTAAACAAGGGATCATACTGCACAACATTTAATCTGACAGCACACAGAGGTATACCAAGGTACCTAATAGGCATAGTGCCTTCTTTCAAACCAGTGATTGTCAAAAGCACCTCCTTGTTATAATCATCCAAACCAGCACAAAGCATCTCAGATTTTTGCATATTAGCCACCAGACCAGAACACTGGCCAAAAACAGTAAGGCATTGCATCATAAGAGTGACAGAAATTGGGTCACCCCTAGCAAATAACATCAAATCATCTGCAAAAGCCAAATGATTAATTTTCAGGTTTTGGCATCCATTATGGAAGTGGAAATCAGAATCCTCTCCCAAAATCCTCAACATTCTAGAGAAGTATTCCATACCAATAACAAACAGAAAAGGGGATAGGGGATCACCCTGCCTCAAACCCCTTTTTCCAGGAAAGAATCCCTTCAATTCACCATTAATAGAAATAGAAAATGAAGCAGTAGTAACACACAACATAATCCATTTCACAAATCTAGCAGGAAATCCAAAACCCTTCAAAACAGACTCTAGAAAGGACCAGTGCACTGAATCAAAAGCTTTTTTGATATCCACTTTTATCATACATCTAGGAGGTCCCCTGATTGGAACTTAGTTATATGCAAAAAGGTGTAATCTAACTTCATAAATAAAAGTTAGATAAAAGGCAGTAAGCTGAAGTGTTTTTAAACACAGCATTATAAGGATAAGCTTACTGATGTGTATATCAGCAGGGTTATGCTCTCAGGAACCTGCTGGACACATATTTCGATTTAATCAAAGACTACATTGGAAGATTACAAGAAAGGGACAGCTAACAACCTCTAATTTTATCAAACAAATCAATGGTTAAGATCAAATGGACGTTGGGATGATTCAGACCTTTATCCAATGGATACAAGTCAAAGGGTGGACAGACTGTAAATTGTCAAAAAGGAATCTGACAGTGCCAGTCCTAGGAACAGTCAGAAAATGCAAGTCAAGATGGGGACAAGTCTGAAACGGCTATGTTTGAATTTCAAACATAAGTCACAAGGATTTCTACCTATAAATAGAGGACTCCTAATTCAGATACAAGTGATGAACATTAAGAGAAAAATACAGAGAATCCTGAGCTTCAAATTCTGATCAAGAAAAGCACCCTGCTGACCCTACTGAGCTTTAATCAACTGATCCAGAAATATTCTTCAAGTGTAATCTGCATTCAAGCTGCATCAAGTTTACACACTTGAAGACATCAAGCTGCTGATCATTTCATCCTGATCAAGCTGCTGAAAGTTGAATCACTTACTTGATTCAATCTTTCTTTTACAAGAAATCTACTGAAGACGGTGAAGCATCTTTGGGTGTGAAAGACTGTTGTTTGTGGTGGAGCTGGTGAAGAGGCAATTCTACCCTTCAAGGACCAGTGGAAGACTTTGGAACAGCAATCTTACATGTTTCAAGTGTTCTGTTTGTGAAGCCATAGTTATTGGTGAAGGACAAGCAACTTAAGGATTGTTGTAACAGCTACATCAAAGATCTCTAGTGAATTACCTCCAACATCACAGGAGAAGAGTGGACTGACAGGATTACACCACCTGGAACCACTATAAAATCTGCCTACTTACTTTCTGCATTTATATTCTGCACTTAGTTTATCTAACACATCAATCTACTGAATCTAGCAACTGAATCACACACATACACTACTGAGTATCTAATACTTAGTATCATATTTAACAACAAGTAATAAGGCTTAATTTTTGATATATTCCGCTGCACAAATTCTGTAAAACTCAACGTCAGCAGACTACTGAGTGTCAGCAGACTACTGAAGTATCAGCAGGCTACTGAAGTTGTTGAGTTTGTTATCTCCAAAAGTTTTAAGTGTTAGGTTTATTCACCCCCCCCCCCCCTCTAAACTTAACCAAAGCCTTTTCAAAGGACCAACACCTCCTCATTTTAGATGTTTTGGTCTTGATTAATTGTCTCTAGATTATTACAGCCCGAATTTACGTATAGACGATATCCAACATCGTCAATAACATTTTCTAGCAGTAGCACATACAGAAAATCACAAAAAAAATAATGTTGTCGGCGGCAGTGGCAGTTTAAAACGGACAAGCAGGCAGGTTCAGATCAAAAAGTGCCGAAGGCCTTTCATTGTACTTTTTTTGGCGGTTCAATCGTCACTAAATCTGTAATCTCTTTCTACTTCCCTCCGATTCTGACGAACTCACAAGACTTCCGTCACCATTTCCGGTGCTCGTTAACGCCGACGGGGAGTATCAATGAGCAACATCTACGCTGAAATGATTTGTATTGCGCGTAAACGGCATAGGAACTGAAGGATGCAGGTTCTTAGATCTAAACGACTTAGATCTACGCGCAGCGGATGGATCACGACTTATACAACACAATACATAATTAAAGGACTTAAACTACTACATGGGGGTTAAGATCATGTTACCAATATCAGGAAGAGAAACCTTGATCTTCCGATGTGTTCTCCAAACGGCGGTTGGTGGACACCCTTCTTGATACACGAACCTCCTTGATATGCAACACCAAGAAAAACTCAAAGTTTTTCTTCTTCCAAAAACCCTAGGCAAGAAAAACTAATTTTCCTCTCCCTTTTTATCATAGTGGTCGAAATTTGCCTTGCAATTTCCCTTGGAATAACTCTCCTTTTATAGGAGAGTAAATCCTTGGCCTCCAAGTATTAATTAATTAAATAATTAATTAATTAAACAAAATAAAAGGATATTTTCCTTAATGACTAATTGTGACATGTATTGACCAATAGGAAATCAAATAACAAGTCATCCAACCAATCATATAACAAGAATATCTTTTATTTTCCACATCACAAAAATTAATTCTTGTGATAAATAATGAATATGAGGCGCCACTTTTAGGGTATAAAAAGCCCACACAAAATGTTTTTTATGTGTATTATATTATTTAGCCCAACTAAATAATATCCATGCATATCAATTAATTAGCCCAGCCAATTAATTATCACTGAGGCCCAAATAACAAGATTATTAGTCCGAATTACAGAAGCCACATCGGGGACCATGGACCTATAACCAGTAGCTCCAATAATTAATTATTCATCAAACAGAATATAATTATTAATTCCGGGATCACGCCACCATAAACCCGAAACCGAACTCTACCGATTATAGATGTATACTTATACTCAACCCATAGAGTGAATAAGCGTCCATTGATATAATCACTACATACGGATTAACCCTCCATAGATCGTCCATTCCGTTACGAGTGGGAAGTCTCCGTGAACCCGACTCGAATATCTTATCCTTATTTACCATTAACCCCCGATAATCAATTAGTTCACATATCCGACTAGTGATCAATTAGTCTAATATGAACTCCCGGGATCGATCACTTTCTTAGGGCTAACAAATAAGGGGACTATCTCTCTACTTCCCGCAGGAAGGAATGGATTCCATGTCTGTGAAAATCAGAACTACTCACTCATCTGGAGATAGTGCCAATGAGAAGTGGCTTGGAACACATATTTAAGTGAACCGTAACTAACACATCAAACACTACCCCGGGACAAGCATCACCCTGTGATCACCTCAGGATTAAGGTTGATCCATTTATGATCATCTAATGATTTAATAAGATTCATCGATTACGGAATTATATCGAGAAATTCAGATTAAATCGGTCCAGTCCTATATGAATGCCATCATATATAAATGCCCCACGTAGGTACCCTCTACCGACAAACCGGATAAGACTATCACACCCTAAGGTGTTACGGGCACATTATTGGTGTTTTGATCAAGAGACCCTAAACTCGATTAAGTTCACCACGGACTAACGCTTTAAGCATATCTTCACTAACTCAATCCTCACGTGTAATCCATACACCGAGTTAAGTGGTTACATACGGATATACTTAGGGTTTGCGGCGGTGTATTACTTTACAAGCACAAAGCAAGTAACAGAGGTGAGATAAATTCTGTCATCCATTATTAAAAACAATTACACAAATTGTCTTTCGGGCACTACACCTAACAATCTCCCACTTGCACGAAATGACAAGCAACGATTGTTTTTAGAGCACACCATTTCTCATCTTATTCACAACACTCTCCCACTTGCTCTAAAAGCAGATGAGACATATCCGTCAATGCCGTACCCTCCAAGCACTCGACTTGGTACACTGATTAGTTAGGTTGTCGACTAGAGACGATCTTTAGGATTGAAACGTTGTCGGTCCTTCCAATCAGTCGGTACTCTCTCTCAATATGCTTTTGACTTCTTTTGACCGAGAAGATCCTTCTAAGCTATCTCTTCACTGTTTTCACAATGAAGTGATATCGGCTTATCAGACCTGGAATTACTCCCAGACCAAAAAAAGGAAATTCTAAGCACTATGAGTAAACACTGAGCCCGAGATCAACTTAATGATCATCATTAATCTGACTACAAGTCAGAATCAGTGTAGTCAACCATATTCAAGTTTGCACCTGAATATACAAGCATATGATTCCTCGTTCTCTAAAGATACTTGAGGACGTACTAAACCACTATTCAATGCTCGAATCCGAGATTTGACTACTATTGACTTGTGATAACCTGACTTGCCGTTATCCAAGAGAGACTCAATCCCATTTTCTCTTTATCCGAAGATTTGGAGAATCATTCCTGAGAGGTAGGGTAGGACTACTCTCGATGAATGTTGCATACGTATATGCATGATCATCTCATTCAATAAGATGGATGGGATAGCCAATGACTCATTCCTGTGAATTTGACCGAATTAAATTCTTAGAATATAGTCCAATTCTCTCATCCAGAGAATCTTGGCCTGTCAGTTTCCGACTTCAGATAGCACACACATATTGTTTCCAACCGTTTCAGTGTTATCATTCATGAACACTAATACTACTACTTTACCAATATTGATATCCAGTCTACGAAAGACTTATCAATATTCTGGTCAAGTCCACATATTTTAAAACATGTGACTTTAAATAACCGAGAGGTTCTCTTAAATCCACAAAGGATATAAGCCCCGACAGTCATCTTGCCGTTTGTTCTAACCAAGACCCTTCTGTTCCGAATGAATCCAGACTCCGTTTTTCGGCAAGAAAGTCTCAGGGAATCACCCCTATTTTCTGCTTTCTAACGAAATCAAGCAAGACTGAGTGGTGAGAGAGTTCAAGGTCTGGTTAACTCTCTACTTGTCAGGGAATCACCCCTATACCACTCAGCTTTGCGTTGAAAGTTTAAAATTTCCTATTCATTCGACTCCTTTCCGTGTAGATCCAATTGCTCCCACTAGGCCTGAGACACTTAGGTGGTTCTACAAGAGGCAAAACAGAACTGGAGTATCAAAACTCCATTCATAGGGTTAAGGCTTTCAAACCAACCTCTATGATCAGAATCCTATACAGCCCACTAAGAGCCATAGGTCATCAACCACCCCAGCAGACTATAATGTCCACAAAACCACAATGGGTCAACGGTTAAACCATACTCCCACTGTGTTTTGGGTGGATTGACATTCTGATCTAGTAGTATTTTCAGTGTAATCACCAACAACCGATGTTGGACGTGGTCTGATTAAATCAGATAGTAACTACCTTTGGGTAACCGTACTCCAAGGTTTAAGGCTGTTACTTATAGAATCTATCGAAGCCTTGTGACGGTTGAACTGTCACATTCGATCTCAAGAATCTTATAACCAACCTTCACTCGTCTCATTAAGGCATTTCACGAACGGTCAAAATGCGAACGTATGCGCAAAATCTCCGATCCTACCTTCAAGCATTAAATGCTAAATGCCTACATTTACGGAAGTGGTGTGAACCGAAGTCACTTCTTATCCATAAATTCACTAGCATCTTCTAGGCAGACTTCTCGGTTTACATAATAATTGTTAACCGTTATTTTGCAACCAATTATCTTAATCGAGTTTAGCAGTGTATTGTAGTACATCAATAACTATATAGGGAAAGTCTATGGTTTCTTTCTCAGTGAGAAACATTCCACTAGGAGGCAGGCTGAGCATCAGTCCCAAGACTATGCTATAGCCTATTTCTGAGTATAGAATACTCTATTCTCTGCTAAAATCAGAGACTCCTCCTCGTATTCTTTTGATAAACTAAATCACGTTTCGAGTAGTTATCAGACAAAATGTCACCACTCAAAAACTCCCACTAGCTTGTATCTCTCACTAAACCCCGAAGGTCATGATGAACAAGCTACGTTACCCCTTCAAATCTATTACCCTCTCCCGATTGAAAGGAAACTTAGTCATTGTTCTTTTGAGATAGCGTTCCTAGACTGGGAGATAGGAATCACCCTTAACCAGTCGTCAGGTCTTATCTCTAGGATATATGCACTAATTAATAGATATTGAAGGGTCGTTTATCTTAATACGGAAACCATTCGCCTATAACGAGTTTAAGATGTGTTACATATACCTTTTCAGCATTTCTTAGTGGTTCTGACTTTATCAAACAAAAGTCCGAGTCTCGGATTCGTACTACAAATGTCATTTTCACTTTCTATGAGGTAACAATATATCGAGTTGAAAGTGAATCCATTTGTTTCAACGAATCTGTAAACAGAAAAATAAATTTTTCTGTGATGTTCAAGGATAGAATCCGAAATTCATTTCCTTATATCACTCCCACTATTCTAGCTGAAATTACTGCCCATTGTTACTCTATTAATCGTTAATGCACAGCTTCCTTGTTCTTCCAAAGAACTAAGCTACCGAGTCAAGTTACTCGGTTAAGAAAGTCGCTAAGGATTCATTGGTTAGTGATCCGAAATCACTTTCCTTATCATATACTTTCTTTAATTAATGTTTCGGTTTAGCCTCAAAACTTCAGTTAAGATGATTAACACTTATAGACATTCTTTCCCACTCTTAACTTTCCTTAAAAGGAAATAGTCTTGAACTAGCAGTTCGTATGAGTAGACACTACTCGTGAACTGTGGGATGTCTAACGAAAGCGTTACCCAGTGGGACTAATTTTCTAAATTAGAAAAATATAAGACAAAAGCTCACACTAGTTTATCGGTTCCAAATACCGTCTAACTAGCGACACTTTAATTTATGATTCTCTAATTTTTTTTATTAGAAAATTTCTCGTGTAGACACTACACAATTAAAATTCACTAGAAGAATTTTATCGTCCCAATCATCTTACAAACTAACTATGGTTGTCTCTCGTTCAACACGAGTGACAGCAGTGACATACTTATATACGTCACTTAAGTCTTGAAGGCTCAAGAGAAATATCTCTTCCGAAAAATTAATCGCATGTAAGATCAATAAGTACAACGTTCTAGTTACTTACCACTTTTTAACGAAGTCATTACTAGTCAATTTTACACTAGCAGTCTAGCACCCTAGAGAGATATGTATAACAGTTCTAAATAAAATTGACAGAAAATAAATCCAAATCATACACTACTTATAAATTTTAGGAACATAAACTAAGTACTTATATTATATCCTACCGTTCCAAGGATTTAATCTAATGCCTCAGTGCCGCCTTAGGGTAGGTCAAAGAGGTTTCGATTAATATTGAAGATCAGATTGAGAAACGAACATCTCATTTGTGATCGTCAATCACCTTTCCTTTTTCAGCCAAGGTATTACCAAAAATACCCTTTATGAGTGTGACCTACTGTCGCAGATTTTTAGGTAGACCCCGAGTGTGCCGCCTTAGGGTCGGTCAGTGACCCGGCGAGTACCCAAAATCCTATCCTTTCGGAGACCAAGCCTTGAATTTTGATAGCGGTGAAGGCCTTCCTTAGGGGCCGAAATCAAAGCCGGCACGAGGCGTCACCATTCTCTCACGTTGCTTGCGTCAACAGTAGAGGCCGTGGGGTCGGCTGTCGCCTCTCCCGCTCCCACTCAATATTTTGAAAAAAAGTGGTGGGTTTACTGATCACGTTTTTGGACTTGATGTTACATTAAGGAACAATAAATCATAGGCCCAAATGTTGTCGGTTACGTGGGGTAGCACACCCGACCTATTCGTTGGAACATATGTGGCCGTCGGACGGGTCAAGACTAGGGGAGCTCCGTTGAGCCGTAGTGGCACTTTGGATGGCTCAGCCTTGCTAGACCCCCGTGCAAACGCCACACGTGGAGGGTGAAGTCGATCGAGCCGTAGCTACTGTTGACCACCCAACCGTGGTTAAACCACTTTCGAACCATGTTTGCCCGTGATTATCCAATCCTTAAACATCAAACTTTCACGTAGACACTACGGAACAAAAAACGTAATCTCGTCTAGGTAAGGTGGAATTCACCGAGAATCCAACACCTTAACCACGAGGTTTCGGGATTTTACTCCTTATGCTTTCGCAGAGTGGGATTCACCGAGAATCCATCACCCAACCTCGACGATTGAAAAAACCCTTGTTCCTCGGTTTTTACCCTAATTAGTTTCTAATTAATATCAAACAATTAATTAAAACTAATTGCGTGTTTTATACATGCCTAACTAATTCCTCGAATTAATTTCTACATGTATGCATATGGAGTGGAATTCATGATATGATGCATGTCATGGCAATTTTCCGGTTCTACTCATACAATCTAAACATGTATTATAGTGCGGAAAATAAACACCGAGATGGACCGTTGGCACCCCCGTATCTAACCTATTAGAAAATAAATAACCAAACCCTAACTAGGGTTTACTACTTTCTAACATAATCTGCAGCTGTTCAAAAACTTCGACGATCGGCAAACCAAACGAACTCGGATTGCGACGAAACTTTGCAGATCTGTTCCTCACTCCTTGGGCTTCAATATGGACGGTTGGATCGGATTTTTGACTTGTCAATTTTCTCCAGTGAGCCGCCCAACTTGCTGCTGGATCTGACTTTTACAGCAGCGCCTCAAAGACTTCCTGAGGCCGATCGGGAATCGAGATGAATTCCGATCGACCTGAAATTTTTATGCCACGTCCAAAAATCCATATTCATTGATCTGACCGGTTGGATTTGCGTTTCAACGGTCTGAACTCTCCCATAAATTCGAGGAAGTCACATGTAGGGTTTCTGTGAATCCTGCATTTTTCTGTTACAGCAGCTTCCTTGCAGCAACGAACGGATATCATAACAGACTCCGATCGACTCCAAATTTTGTGGAATTGTTCACCATCTTCCAATCTTGATTCTGACCGGAGAGATCGTCGTTTCAACGGCTCGATCAACAGGAAAAACGAAATAACTAAACAGCTACTAAACAGATATATTTTCTGGAAATTAAAATTGCAATAAAAATAAATTACATAATTTCCTATACTCATATGAACGAATTTTCATCGTTTATATGAGTTTACAATAGATCTAAACGGGTAAACAGTGCCAACCCCCAATCCATCTCTTCAACCATAGCAATTAATCATTATCAATGCATAAAACAATAAATAAAATTACCTACATACAATTCCACTCCTTTAAATCGTTTAATTATGATTATGACTATATAAATCGTGGAACCTTTCTCTTATTCCACATTAAGGATGCAGGTTCTTAGATCTAAACGACTTAGATCTACGCGCAGCGGATGGATCACGACTTATACAACACAATACATAATTAAATGACTTAAACTACTACAAGGGGGTTAAGATCATGTTACCAATATCGGGAAGAGAAGCCTTGATCTTCCGATGTGTTCTCCAAACGGCGGTTGGTGGACACCCTTCTTGATACACGAACCTCCTTGATATGCAACACCAAGAAAAACTCAAAGTTTTTATTTTCCAAAAACCCTAGGCAAGAAAAACTAATTTTCCTCTCCCTTTTTTTATCATAGTGGTCGAAATTTGCCTTGCAATTTCCCTTGGAATAACTCTCCTTTTATAGGAGAGTAAATCCTTGGCCTACAAGTATTAATTAATTAAATAATTAATTAATTAAACAAAATAAAAGGATGTTTTCCTTAATGACTAATTGTGACATGTATTGACCAATAGGAAATCAAATAACAAGTCATCCAACCAATCATATAACAAGAATATCTTTTATTTTCCACATCACAAAAATTAATTCTTGTGATAAATAATGAATATGAGGCGCCACTTTTAGGGTATAAAAAGCCCACAAAAAATGTCTTTTATTGTATTATATTATTTAGCCCAACTAAATAATATTCATGCATATCAATTAATTAGCCCAGCCAATTAATTATCACTGAGGCCCAAATAACAAGATTATTAGTCCGAATTACAGAAGCCACATCGGGGATCATGGACTATAACCGGTAGCTCCAATAATTAATTATTCATCAAACAGAATATAATTATTAATTCCGGGATTACGCCACCAAAAACCCGAAACCGAACTCTACCGATTATAGATGTATACTTATACTCAACCCATAGAGTGAATAAGCGTCCATTGATATAATCACTACATACGGATTAACCCTCCATGGCATTGTCCATTCGAGTGGGAAGTCTCCGTGAACCCGACTCAGAATATCTTATCCTTATTTACCATTAACCCCCTGATAATCAATTAGTTCACATATCTGACTAGTGATCAATTAGTCTAATATGAACTCCCGGGATCGATCACTTTCTTAGGGCTAACAAATAAGGGGACTGTCTCTCTACTTCCCGCAAGAAGGAATGGATTCCATGTCTGTGAAAATCAGAACTACTCACTCATCTGGAGATAGTGCCAATGAGAAGTGGCTTGGAACACATATTTAAGTGAACCGTAACTAACACATCAAACACTACCCAGGGACAAGCAGCACCCTGTGATCACCTCAGGATTAAGGTTGATCCATATATGATCATCTAATGATTTAATAAGTTTCATCGATTACGGAATTATATCGAGAAATTCAGTTTAAATCGGTCCAGTCCTA
This sequence comes from Gentiana straminea, assembly GCA_036785695.1. Lineage (NCBI taxonomy): Eukaryota > Viridiplantae > Streptophyta > Magnoliopsida > Gentianales > Gentianaceae > Gentiana > Gentiana straminea. The sequence continues at coordinate 656,426 of JAVUPR010000224.1, read as the reverse complement.
TATGAATGCCATCATATATAAATGCCCCACGTAGGTACCCTCTACCGACAACCGGATAAGACTATCACACCCTAAGGTGTTACGGGCGCATTATTGGTGTTTTAATCAAGAGACCCTAAACTCGATTAAGTTCACCACGGACTAACGCTTTAAGCATATCTCCACTAACTCAATCCTCACGTGTAATCCATACACTGAGTTAAGTGGTTACATACAGATATACTTAGGGTTTGCAGCAGTGTATTACTTTACAAACACAAAGCAAGTAACTAAGGTGAGATAAATTCTGTCATCCATTATTAAAAACAATTACACAAATTGTCTTTCGGGCACTACACCTAACATGAACAACAGCAGAATCAGCAGGGAACAACAGCAAAATGGAGAGATCTCTGTAGAAAAAGTTAGTCCTAGCTTTAGGACCGCGGAAGCTCCTAGCGGCCTGATCATAAGCTAGCGCCACCTCAACGGCCGTATCGAAAGTGCCGAGCCACCGTGAGTCTTCTTCCATGGATCACGAATCTCTGCAGCATACTTTCCCTATGGACGTTTCCTGACCCCGTGGAAGCGATGCTCTTTCATTGGTAGAAGTTGTTGATTGACGGAGGTCGGACTGCACCTCGCCATGTATCATCTCCACATTGACCAAGCATTAAGGCTCTGTTTGGTTTGAAGAAAAAAAAAAGGAAAAAAACAGAAATGGGATGGATGGATTTATGTCTAGTGTTTGGTATTCTGAGTTGGAAATGAAAAGAAAGGGAAAATGTGGAAACAAATGGAAATGATGCAATGTAATTAATTAAAAAAATAAAGGGACTTTGATATTTCGTTTCCTTTCCTTTGTTCAATCCAAACACTACAGGGACTTTGAATCACTTATTCCCCCTCATTTCTCTTCAGTCACAATCTCCTCTTTAAATTTCTTTTTGTTTTATTCAAACCAAACAGAGCATAAATGAAACTATAACATTAAGAGTTAGGAGCCCCAATTTAAGCATAGGGGCAGATCTAAGCCCAGGTGGGAGATCGGCCTAATTCGTCCCCCAGTCCACCGTAGGTCGGTTAGGGCGCAATGGAGCTGGGTCAGCATAGGTCGGGTCATAGCGACCTCGGGGGCTTGACGTAGGTCGGCCAGAGCTACCCGGTAAATAGCCCACGTGCATAATTTACAAGATAAACATGGAAAGAATCCTCAGCCGTAAAGACTCTGATCCAATACTCGAAATACCCGTGATTATGTCCTAAAATGAGGGGATTGACATAGTTAAATCCTACCCTTAAGGAACACGAAATAAGAGTCCAACATGGACACGGCACACGCATGCCTAGGACATAAGCCCCTCTATATAAACGATTCCAAGAACTACGAAAAGACTTGATTCCAGAATTATCACAGGATACGTAGGCAACTTATGATTCATATCTCGAGTTTAGATACATACACTACCCTCCTCGTTTTAGATATTTTGGTCTTGATTAATTATCTCTAGATTATTACGGCCCAGATTTGCATATAGACGATATCCAGTATCGTCAACATATATTAGAGCTGTTTATTTTTACTCTTTTACTTTCATTCACACAATAATAAGCTTATAATAAATGTTAGAAGCCAAAAATGAAAAATTGTAAGGCATGGATTTGATACAAATTTTATACAACACTTGTATTATAAATTTTTTTTTTACTATGCGAGAGTAAAGCATGAGTATTCATTTTAACTTTTGTTCCTCAAATTTTACTCATCATATAACATGATTCCAAAATTTTTTATGAAAAAAAGAAAAGAAAAAAAAAGAGGTACGAAGCTTTTGCTTCCAACATCAATATCCCCCGATCTAGAGCCCGCTTAAACGACAAGAGATTTTCTCCAAAATTTTGCCAAAATTTTCAAATCCATTACTCCAAAATCCCCAATCCCTCTACTCCCCCGATTTTCCCACCAAACCCAGAGCATTTTCAATTTTCCAAGTACACCTGAAACCCTACATATACATACAGATCGAAGTCTGCGGTCATGAGCGTACAGTAGCAGTAGAGTTTTTGTTAATTTAATCTCATGGCTTCGGAAACCGAGAAAGGAGAAAGCAAGCAAAAAGTAGAAGACCCAAAGTATGCAGTGGCTGGAGAAGAGGACGCGGAGGTGGAAAATTTAGTTGTGGAAAAAGAGATAGTTAAAGCATCCGTGGAAGAGGAAGAAGCCGCAGATAAGAAGAATGATCCGGAGGAAGACGAAAGAGTCAAAGAAGAAGATGAGGGGGATCGAAGTGAAGATGAAGATTTTGGAGATGTGAAAGATAAACAAATCGGGGACGGAGACAAAATGGAGAATAAAAAGCAGACTCCGAAGGATAAAAGAGCCGTGCCAAGGACGCCGACTAGTGAGAGGCCTTCAAGGGAGAGGAAGACGGTGGAGAGATACACCGAGACCGTCTCTGCTAGAAGCTCAGCTCCTAAGTCTGTTTCTGTAGTGAAGGAAAGGTTTTCTTTTGTGTCTATTTTTTTTTTTTTTCCCTCTCCCTTTTATTCAGTGTTCACCCTGCGACTCAGGATTGTGAAATTTAATTTCAAATCGTGCAGGGGCGTGGGATACAACTTAAGGATATTCCAAATGGTATGAAATTTTTGTGTCCTTTTTTACCTTTTGGTTTGGAGGCTGGTGATTGGTAGCTAAGAAAGGATGATCTGGAGAACTGGGTTTTTATTTTTATTTTCAGCTGGACTGTATATGCGCTGGATTTTCTCTGATTGAAAAATTCTGTGATATCCTGCTTTCATTGTGGGTGAAACGCATCACCACCATATAAGTGTGAGATATAAATGTCTTGTCAACTCGGATTTAGCCCTTTTAGACCAAGTGAGGACGACGGTCTAAACGGTTGACCGGACCATTTATGACTAATTTAGCGCTGCCAGGCCCGAGGTCTAGGGGCGTTTCAGAATGGTATTCAGAGCCTACGGCCATACGGACCTGAATGCCACACCTTGAGAGGCGGTGTGGGGGCCGCCACACCTTGAGAGGCGGTGTGGGGGCCACCACTAGAATGTGAGGTGAAGCGCATCATCACCATGTTAGTGTGAGACATAAAGGTTTTGTCTACTCGGGTTTAGCTCTTTTAGACCAAGTGAGGACGACGGTCTAAGCAGTTGACCGGACTATTTATGACTTATTTAGCGCTGCGAGGCCTAGGGTCTAGGGGTGTTACAAATTCTATCTGTATAAGTTAGCACAATTTTAGTAACTTGTGAATAGAAGCTCATTCAATGTATGGAAGTATCATGTATGAGGCCTTATGAAAGGCTGTGGGGAGGTTTAGACAGTTAACCATTGTAGTAGCTGCTGAATATAGATAAATTTGTGACAGTTTATGCATTAGTTCTAATGCCACCTATTATTTGATATTCTTATTGTTCTGAAGGGACTTCCATTTACTATTATAATTTAAATGTTATAGTGGCTTTCAAGTTGTCAAAAAGAAAAGCTGATGATACACTACAAATGCTTCATACCATTCTATTTGGGAAGAAAGGAAAGGTGATTTTTTTTTATATCAATGCTTTATATATGGTGTTTTGCTTATTTGGTCTGTAAGTTCATTAGAAATTAAACATTCTTAGGATTTAATTTTCCTGATCTTTTATTGGCAGGTACAGATGTTGAAAAGAAATATCAGCATGTTTTCTGGATTTGTTTGGGATGAAAATGAGGTATGCCTTAGGCCTCTCCCGGTCACTGACATATATCACTAATAAAACCTCACGGGGTCTTTGATTTGTCCTTGTTTGATATGTTGGTGGTGTTATGTTTTCATGTTTATATCACTAATAAAACTTCACAGGGGGGCTTTGATTTGTCCTTGTTTGATATCTTGGTGTTGTTCTGTTTGACTGTTTTCATGTTTATATATAATAAAATAGATAGAAATTGTGAACTGAATTATTTCCTTTGTTGTTTAGTTCTCTCTCTCCCTCCCTCTCTCTTCCCCTCTTCTTCTCTCTCTCTCTCTCTCTTACTCAGTCTTTCTCTCTTAAATGCATTTGTGGACTTGATTCATTCTTTTGGTCGGTGAACCCAATAGTCAATATTTTGTAATGAGTGTTAGTTTATTTATGTTATCAGGAGGAAAAGCAAAGGACTAGATTGAAGGAGAAGCTTGACAAATGTGTTAAAGAGAAATTGCTAGATTTTGCTGATATCCTCAACGTTCCAGTTAGTAAATCTGCTGTAAAGAAGGTAAGTTGCGGTGCTATTGGCATTTTGACTACTCTCATGCTTTGTTAGGATGAACTGCATTGATTAGGCTTGGCTGTTGTTGTTAGGAAGAACTTTCAGCAAAGTTAGTGGATTTCTTGGAAGCACCACATGTGACAATGGATTCTTTGCTTGCTGGAAAGGAGGTCAATCACCTTCCCTTTTTTTAAAATTATTCTTTTTTATAATTTTTTTTTTAAATTTCTCAAAAGTTGCTTTCTTTATGCTTAATTGAGTTAAAAAATTATACCTTTGGACCTGTGATTTTCCAGAAGAGTAAAAAGCGGAAGGCAAAGAGCTTAGTCAGTAAAAGTCCAGGTTCTTCGGATGCATTATCTAGGAAGTCAAGAAAGGTTGGTTTCCTTATGGAATGTTACTACATCTCTGTTAAAAATTGTTTTTAGAGGAATATACGTATTTATTGTTTGGTATAATTTTGTATATATATTTTCTTGGACAATCAACAAAGAGAAGGGTCACAGAAGGCTCAAAATTACGTCTTGATGAATTTGATTTCACCATGTGATTGAATTTATGATGGAGGACGTGTTTTCGTTTTTGGCTTGTTCTGTGTGACTAACTGTGGTGCAATAAAAAGCAATAAGCGGTGCAGGACTGCTCCAAAAACTACCTCCTGGGGCTCTTGCCTGGGAGAGGGGTCGGGACAGCAGCCCAATGCATAGCTAAAACCCCGAAAACGCGATTTCTGTGAGGCCTAGGGTTATCAGGCTTTTTATAGGATGTTTTGAGCCTAGGTCGGTTTTTAAGTGACTTGGAGGCCAAAAAGCTTGATTAACCTTAGAATATTAGGAAAAGAAAACCTAATTCCAAAAACTAAAGGCGGAAATACCCTTAATAAAAGTTTGGGGTTTTACATTGATGCCACAAAATAGTGTGCACAAATAGTAGAGGTTATTGAGGGGATTTTAGAGCTGTAACTGTGGCTGTCTGTTGATTCTTCACAATCTGGAATTCCTGGAATTAGCAAATAGCATTTCCATCATACAGAATCTTTATCATATTTGATGGCTTTATCATGTAAAATTTCAGTTTGTAGGTAGTGATGGTTGAGCCCAATTCAGATAAAAAATTGAACCTGCTAATTTAGATCTGGTTGGAGAATCAGGAGTTACTGAATTTACATGCCAAGGTTTCATGATTATTGGATGCCTTTTATATCGCTGGAATTGAATTTTCTTGTGAGGGGATTGGTTGTGACCTATCATTGGTTACACACGGATGCTTTTATTATTATAATAATCCTAATTGCTACTGTTGATTGAAATTGCTTTTTGCTTACTCTATCGTTACTATTGATGCCTTTTTGTTGTAATAAGTATGGACATGGGAAGGGTGTGTGTGTGTGTGTGATGTATGAATAACATATTAAATGATACCCAATATAATTTAAAGATAAACAAAATGTAATGTGTTGATGTACACTCATGTAAAGCAGTTACCCTGTTAGAGCTAGCACCGTCTAAATCTCTTTTCTTTCTCCCTTCATTTAAATTGTTTTTGGATAGTTTCATGTCAAATTTTTCTGGTACGAGTTTCATGTCAAACCTGCTCTTACATACTTTTGAAGCTCTATAACTGCCTCATTTGTTAGACTTCCAATTCAGACTGTTTTAAATCCATTACGTGCAGCTTCTCTTTCTCTTTGCTAAACTCTTATTTTTTGACTGATCAAGTTTGTTTTACTAATTTATCTATGTATTCAGAAAAAAGAGAATGAGTCTCCTGCTAGGGAAAACAGCAAGAAACCTTTAAATAGTGAGGTAGAAGAGGCGGATGCCAAGAGTGAACATTCAGAGAGTGAGGATGAGTCCATGATGGATACTGGCAATGATGTGGCTGTTGCACAAATGGGTAGCAATGAGGAACATAACGACGTTAGGGGAAAAGATGAAGATGAAGAAGAGGAACCGAGTGAGCAGCTGCAAAGTAGCAAGAATGTTAAAATGAAAGTGAATAAGGATTCTAAATCAAAGATGCCTGCATCAGAGGTTGACTCAGCTTCTAAAGTCACATCTGCTAACCACAGAAAGTCTGATAAGGAAAAGAAGAAAGACGCTAGCAATTCCAAGCAAGAAAATGCCGCTATCAAGAAGCAGGCACGCGATTCTGCAAGTAAGGCTTATGGGAAAGATCAAGGTACGATTTTTTTTCATTCTGTTCACAATTGTGAAGGAATAAGAGTCTTTTTCTTTCTGTTTCATCGCTTGAAAATGCGTAGACAAATGTCTTAACCACAAAGTTTTACTTTGGAAGAGATTAGCCTGAGGGTTCATATTGACTTCAGTTAAGTCATTCATTACTTGTTAACAGTTGCTTTGGTTAAGCGAAATTAGTAGTATGGTAAGCTATTTGCATTATCCTCACCATACTTGTCAAAGCGTAAAGCGTCGGCGAAGCGCCGAGGGGAGGAAAAGCGTAAGCGCCGCTTTTTCACAAAAAGCGTGCAAACCACAAAAAAATGTTGTTTTATTTAAAAACTAACAAAAAAACAAATAAATCATGTATAAGCAATATTATACTTTGATAAAGCAATATAATCAACAATTAAAACATCAAAAAGACTTAATAATCAACATCAAGGACACACAAACAAAAAGAAGTCTACGCAAAAACATAACGTATCAAGATAATTTTTCTTATGAGTTACTTAGAGTACTAGTGAAGGACTTAGCCACTTACGATGAAATATTACAAAACATAACAAGATAAAGATAAGTTTCCTTAGGAGTTACCGAGTTATTTAGTGTTCTAGTTAGGACTTAGCCACTTAGGATGAAATATTACAAAACATAACAAGATAAGTTTCCTTGGGAGTTACTAGAGTACTAGTTAGGACTTGGCCACTTAAGATGAAATACTACAAAAGGTAATAACTAGTAAGTGTTCAATTATCCAAATCAAGCCCCTCATTCCCATTGCTCTCATCCCATGTTTCCCATCCTTCATCCTCCTCCTCATCATCCTAATCTTCTCCAATTTTAACCTCTTCATCCTCTTCGGTTTCGTCACCATCATCAAATTCCCCCTCACTTTCATCAACTAGTTGAAAATTGCCTTTTGAAGTTGATGATCGAGTATGTCTTCTCTCATTCACCCCACTAGCCTCTGCTAAAACATTCCATGTCAAATCACTACCATCATCATGAACGGGTAGATCACCGGCATCTTATATATCCAAACTCTCCATCCTACCAAGTGTCCATTCATTGTTGATATCATCAACGTCCTTCAAGTTCAAGAGAATAGGATCATTTTTCTTGGATTTAGCACGATTTAGATAGTAAAAGTAGGGATTTAGATAGTAACCCGCGGCATGCAAAGGGTGATGAAGTTGATTGTCCCACCTATTATCAATAATCTTTAACACTTCCTCACACTTTTTCTTGTTGGTTTCAAAGCTTCTTAAAATTGCTTCCTTTGCTCTATCCATGGCTTCATAAATGTAACCCATAGATGGCCTCATCTCATTATCTGCAATACGAAGCACCGCCACCAAAGGTCCCATCAACTTAAGGATGTATACCACATTATTCTAAAAGCTAGGAGTGAAAACAGTTCGATTAGCTTCAATACCGGATGCATCCTTAGACCACCTATTATCTTTCCACATTGGTGACAAGAACATCCTTTTCAATTCACTTTGATGTTTATGTAGGCTCTTCAAAGTGAGGAATGTGGTAGCAAAACGCGTGGTGCCATACTTTGCTAGCTCTCTTTTGTTAGTGTGCTCCCACATGATATGCAAAACACTAACATGGCGATAGATGAAACCAACAAAAGTAATCGCCTTAGAAATGGTGTTGCGGACAACAGAAATTTTCCCAATGTCCTCTAACATCAAATCAATGCAATGTGCTGCACATGGAGTCCAAAACAAATTCGGTCTCCTTTCCATTAGTAGCTTCCCTACAATATTAAAAATCAAATTAGACTATAATGCAATATTAATATGAAGATTCTAAAAATTATAAAGCATAGATGTTAAGGCATACCGGCTAACTTATAATTTGATCCGTTATCCGTTATTACTTGGATAACATTCTTCTCTCCAACTTTATCAACATACTTCTCAAGCAATTCACATATCAACTTGCCATCCTTAACCTTATTTGATGCATCCACAGAATCCAAAAACATTGACCCTTTGGGATTATTAGCCAAAAAATTTATCAATGTTCTATGACGTTTATCTTCCCAACCATCCGCCATGAGTGAACATCCATATTTTTCGGTTTCTTCCACATTCTCTTTCAACCTTTCTTCAATGATGGCAACCGCTTTTTTCAAAATAGGCACTCTTAATTCATGATAAGAAGGTGGCTTCATATTTGGCTCAGGACCTATAGCTTGAATCATTCTTTTTAAACTTTCTAACTTGGCCAAATTAAATGCCAATGCACCATCATAGAAAAAGTGACCAATCTCTTGACATGCCCTCTCTCTCAACTTAGGATTAACACAATCCATGATGCTTGTTTGCCTCATCTTCGGTGCATCATATGGTTTTCTTAGAATAAATTGGTCCATGGTGCCTTTCTTACTTCCACTTGCACCAACAGTTGGAGTTGGACAACTTCTTTTTCTTTGTGGATGCGATTCTCCAACTTCATCATCGTCAACCTCATAAAAGCATGCATCATACTCCCCACGCCCTGCACTCGTTTGTTTTTTTTACTCTTCTTATTCATGGCTGCCAACACCTCTTCACGGACAGATTGTGGACATTTCGGACACTTTTTAACCCCTTTATAATCTGTATCAACACCAACAAGATGTTGTTTTGCTCTAAAAATCCCTCCACTAGATGTGTGTCCACAATAATTACACACAAACTTTTTGATTGTCTGGGAATTTTTGGTGAACATGTTTCCATCCTATATCCGTTTTTGTGCCACTTTGACCTTGAAAGCTAGACATTATATATTATTATAAAATCTGAACGGAAAAAGAAAAACAACAATAGTCAAATGTCATGTTAAAGTTAAGAAAGTTAACCAATTAGTAATTAGTTTTTTTTATTTTAAAAGGCGCTAGCAACTTCAATCTAATTAGAAGAAAAAAAACATAAGAATAGAAGCAACTAATAAAATTTAAAAAGAAAAAGGGTGCTGTATAATTCACTCTTTTTATGTGAAATTGGGAGTGAGAAATGAAGAAGTAGAGATAAGAGATGGGGAAGAAGAGTAATTTACCTTGCTCTTTGAAATTTGAGAGAAGAAATCTTTCGAAAAAAGAAAAAAGGAAAAAGAAAAAAAAAAGAAGAAACTTACCTCCAGCTGCTGCTGTAATCGAAGTGAAGAAGGGAGGGAATGAAATTAGAATATGCGGTCTCTGAATAGGAGATAGGGTTATAGGTGTAAAAGTAACAACAAAGTTACAAAAATGCCCCTCATGTTAAAAAAATCTACAGTGTGCCCGAATAATGAAAAAGCGGCGCTTCATGGCTCTTTTTGAGACGGTAAAAAGCGTCGCTTTTACGAAAAAGCGCACGCTTTCTCATCCTGGACTCTTAACACCAATTTTGAAGCGTGGGTTTGACGATTACGCTTAATCGGCGCTTTAACAAGTATGATCCTCACGACTTAATTGCTTTTGCTTAGTGGGAAATTGGCGTATTTCATCATAGTCTGTTGACCTTTTATGGATTTAACCCTTAACATTTGGGTTTAACATAATTTGTCCTTAAACATTCTAAAGACAATTTCTTCCCTACTTTGGTAATATTGCCTCGTTCCTAAATTACCAAAAGCATTTGATATATTGACTTGCTTTTGATATGTTTGAACACTTGGTTGTACCAATGACTTCCTCTACTCTGCATTCCCCTTAACCTGTCCTCTTTTCTTTTTGCACCCTTTTTACTTGTTTCATCTCTTTTATGCAGTTGTGCCTTGCAAGATAATGTAAGTGCAGTTTTAGATGACAAGAATAATTTTATTAGTTTTCAAAAAAGGAAATACAACAGGTATATACTAGTATACTCTCTCAACCAACTATCAGATTCCATTCACTCATCACATGTATCAAGCAGGCAGCTAACAACAACTAATTATCATTTAATGTACCTAATTAAGCTACCATCTAATGGTAAATGTAAGTATTCATCCTGATTAAAAAAAAACACCTTATCTTGAATGCCCACACTCTCCTCAAGATTGGTAGAAGATGTTAATTAGACCAAGCTTATTTTAGATCATTCAAATGTCTTGTTTGGAAGATCTTATGTTAGAAAATGTGCAATTTGATATCTGTTGGAAAATGTTGAGGATGAATACTATTATCTGTTGGAAAATGTTGAGGATGAATACTATTGGTCTAATCAACTTTCCAACAAGCCTTTAATACCTCTGAACATCAACCACAACTTCACCATTAACATTCCCAAGTTTCTAATCACACTCCATAGGTGTATCAAAACATGCTTTGAGCCTTTGACTCACACATTCCTATTTGCTTGAGTAAATCAAGAATGTATTTCTGCTCAGACACCAACATACCTTCTTTTGATCTAGCAGCCTCCATGCCCATAAAGTACTTCAAAGGTCTTAAATCTTTGATTTCAAATTCTTTGGCTTGGGTTCAAGCCTCCTTTGAGGCAAAAAAAAAGGGTGTGAGTTTATAATTGTGATTTTGTCTCTGCAAAAAAAAAAAATTTCTTTGGTCAATAATCACTTGACCTTAGCTGCTCCATCTAGATCATTCCTCGTCAAAATGATACAATCAACACAAACAATGATCACAATTAACTTATTAGACGTTGATACTTTAACAAACAAGGTATGGCCCAATCTTCCTTGATTAAAGCCTAGAGTCCTCAAGAACCTCAAGCTCTAGGATTTTGTTTAAACGCATACGACTTATGCAATCTGCAGACCTTTCTACCAAACTCCTCCACAAACCTTGGAGGAGCCCTCATGTAAATTTCCTCCTTCAACTCCCCATGGAAGAATACATTCCTTACATTGAGTTGATTCAGAGCCCAATCTAAGGTAACAATTATAGAGAAAATGATCTTAATACTGTTTAACTTAGCCATTGGTGGTAATGTTTCTGAATAGTCTATACCATGTGTCTGAGAAAAACCATGAGCAACCAACCTTGCTTTATGCCTTAGCAAGGACTCATTTGAGTTGCATTTATTAGTAAAGAGCCATTTGCACCCCACGAGCCTTCTCCCCTATGGAAAATCAACTAGAACCTAAGTACCTTTTTTCTCCAAGGCATTCATCACATCTTGAACAGCTTCTTTCCACTCAGGATTCAGCAGAACCTCATCAATGTTCCTGGAAACCTCAGTCATGGACACGGAAGTCAAAAAGGCTTTGTATTTAGGTGATAGGTTGTCATAGGTCAAATGATAAGACAATGAATATCTAGGACGTTTAGTACATGCCCTTAGGGGTTTTCTGATAGCTATAAACGCATCAAGAAGAGGGTCATCCATTACTGCCGTAAGTACAGACTCTGAAAGTGAATTCTTTTTGAGTTAGGCGATTCAGATTAGTCTTGAGGAAGTAATTGGCTGTCAGGTGAAGCAGACACTTCAATACGCTGCCTGGATGCCAGGATGCCAGGATGGTTAGGATGGTTAGGATGGTTAGGATGGTCAGGTGAAGTAATTCTTTGAGGTAAGAAGTGAAGTGTCTTCCGTTTTTTGGACTCTTCACTTCTTACCTCAGAGAATGCGTTGTGAAGTGTTTGAGATGAAACATGTAAGTTTGCTTGATATTCAAATCTGAGTGTGTAGAAATAAGAAAGAAGAGAGAAAAGAAAGGGAAAATACTTTCTTATTGATAAAACCTCTTATCGGGTAGGAGAAGTGTTGATTACACTTTATAGAAAAGCCTCCAATGGCTATAAACATTATCCAGACTGTTGTCTAACGGCTAATGAACAGGAAAAACAACTTACTGTTCATTAGTCTTACTAGGAAAGAAAACAGATAAAAAATGGCTAATCAAAACATAATTAGCAATAGATTAACACTAATATAAACACCTAAACACCATCTTTCAACACACCCCCTCAAGTTTGGTTGTAGATGTTGATGCACCCAAACTTGGAGTGAAGATGGTTAAAGACTTGAGTTGAAACAGGCTTGGTCAAAACATCAGCAACTTGCTCTTGAGTCTTCACATGAACTAGGGTTATATCTCCATTGTCTACCTTTTCCCTTAAGAAATGTCTATCCACTTCAACATGTTTTGTCTTGTCATGGTGAGTAGGATTCTCAGCAATACTTAGGGCAGAAGTTTTATCACATAGGATTTGAATAGGTTCAGAATTTTTGAACCCTAGTTCATTAAGTACTCTTTTTACCCAGATGCCTTCACAAACACCAAGTGCCAAGGCCTTTAATTCTGATTCAGCACTACTTCTTGAGACCACATGTTGCTTCTTGCTTCGCCATGTAGTGAGATTACCCCAAACATAAGTGCAGTACCCTGTAGTCCTTCCATTGGTTTGATCCCCTGCATAGTCAGCATCAGTGTAGATCTTTACCCCCCTTGACACATCTTTCTTGAAGAAGAGACCTTGTCCAGGATTTTTCTTTAGAAACCTTAGAACTCTTTCAACAATTTTAATGTGTCTTTCTGTAGGTTGATGCATGAATTGGCTCACCAAACCTACAACAAAACAAATATCAGGTCTGGTATGTGATAAATAGATAAGCCTTCCTACTAGCCTTTGATATCTCCTTTTGTCCACAAGTGGGCTTTCAGACTCATTTCCCAGTTTTAAACCTGGCTCAACTGGTGTTTCTGCAGGCTTGCAACCCAGCATACCAGTTTCTTTTAGGAGATCTAAAGTGTACTTTCTATGGGATATGGAGATGCCTTCAGAGCTTCTGGCAATTTCCATTCCAAGAAAGTACTTTAGATCTCCTAAGTTCTTTATTTCAAACTCAATAGCCAACATATCTTTGATATTCTTTATTTCATTATCATCATTTCCTGTTAAAATGATGTCATCAACATAGACTACCAACACAGTAGTCTTCCCAGATCTGAACTTTGTAAACAAAGTGTGGTTAGAATGGCATTGATTAAAGCCATTCTTTTTCATAAAGTTGGTAAACCTTCCAAACCAGGCCCTTGGGGATTGCTCGAGTCCGTAGAGAGACTTTTGCAATTTACAGACAATACCCTTCTCCCCTAAGGTTTCAAAACCAGGGGGAAGATGCATATAGACCTCTTCTTCTAGTTCTCCATATAGGAAAGCATTTTTAACATCCAGTTGGGTAAGAGTCCAATCAAGGTTAACAACAATACTAATGAGGATTTTGATGGTATTTAGCTTGGCTACAGGGGCAAAGGTTTCATGGTAGTCAATCCCATAGGGTTGAGTGAAACCTTTGGCCACTAGCCTAGCCTTGTACCTATTTAGGGACCCATCATCATGTATTTAACAGTGAATATCCACTTACACCCCACTGGGTGTTTGCCTTTTGGTAAATGAGTGATATTCCATGTTTTGTTCTTAATAAGAGCATCTATTTCTTCTTTAAGAGCAGCCCTCCATTTTGGGACTTGCATAGCACCATGAACATTCTTAGGAATGTTGATATTATCCAGACTAGTAGTGAATCCATGAAACTGTGGTGAAAGCTTGTCATAAGACAAGAAGTTATACAAAGGATTTGCAGTACACCTCCTAATCCCTTTTCTTTGGGCAATAGGCCTGTCATCAGTGTCCTCATGATCATTAGGACCCTTAGAGTCATCAGTTTCTGAGGCTCCTTTCGACTCATCAGTTTCACGTGATGACTCAGATTCAGTCCTGAGATCAACCTCAGAGATTTCAGGGTTTTGATGTGCAGCTTTCCTTTTCCTGGTATATACAATGATATTTTTATTTGTGTGGCTAGGAGGAGAAGCATTGTCATGTTCCCTGTTTTCTGGTTCAGGAGTAGAAGATTCTTTGTCCTGATTCCCAAGGTTGGGATCATGAGTGTCAACATCTCCAGGAACAACAATGTTCCATGAGTTGTGATACTCATCAAATCCCTCCCCCTGAATCAATGCATTGTAGTAGGTATATTTTCAGAGAATGTAACATCCATAGTGGAGTACATCTTCTTAGTAGAAGGGCAGTAACACTTGTAGCCCCTTTTTGTAGAGGAGTATCCCACAAACACACTTCACAGATCTAGGGTCAAGTTTCCCTCTGTGTTGAGAGTGAATGTGTACAAAGCATGTACTTCCAAACACTTTCATTGGGAGACTTCCAAAGAGCAGTGAGGTGGGGTAGTGTTCCTTGAGTACCCCTATAGGAGTTTTGAACTTTAGAACCCTTGATTGCATTCTATTAATTAAATAAGTAGCTGTAAGGACAGCCTCACCCCATAGATATTTGGGAACATGCATGGTGAACATGATGCTCCTGGCAACATCCAAGAGATGTCTGTTTTTCCTTTCTGCCACCCCATTTTGTTGGGGTGTACCAACACAAGTATTGAGATGTATGATCCTTTGTTCAGCAAAAAAAAAGTGGTAAGGGATTTTTCAAAGTATTCTGTGCCATTATCAGTCTTCAGTATTTGAATCTTGGATTCAAACTAAGTTCTGATCATGATATAGAATTCTTTGATGGTTTCTCCCACTTCAGACTTTTCCTTTAGAAGGAAGAGCCAAGTGACCCTATTGTGGTCATCTATGAAGCTTACAAACCATCTCTTTCTAGATAGTGTAGCTTTCTTAGATGGACCCCAGATGTCACTGTGAATCATAGAGAAAGGTTTAGATGGAGAGTAGCCTCCACTAGGAAAATTAGATCTTGTATGTTTAGCAAGTTGACACACTTCACAATGTAATTCAGAGAGAATTTTTCCATTAAATAGAGCAGGATACAAGTTTTTCATGAAAACAAAATTAGGATGACCAAGTCTGTAATGTAATAACATAATCTGATTACATATGGAAACAGAGTTGTTATAACTGGCTAGTCCCATAGGAATTTTATTAAAAAAGTTGTTAGTGAAGTGAGTCGTGAAAACAAACAACCCTGAGTAAGCTTCATCACTGCCAATCTCCCTCTTGGAGCTCAAATCCTGAAACTTACATCCATTAGCATGAAATAAGACAGCACATAGAGTCCTTTACAAGTTTACTAACTGACAATAAGTTGCATTGCAAGTTAGGGACATAAAGCACATTCTTAAGAGTTATTTGTTCACTAATGACAACATCCCCTATGCTAGAAACTTGGGAAGATGTCCCATCAGCAATCTTTACAGTGTGAGGAGATTCACACTTATTGATTTTGATAAAGAGTTCAGGATTTCCAGTCATATGACTGGAGGCCCCTGAATCAACAAGCCATATGTTTCTAATTAAATGATTATTGGTGTAAGCATTGAAGCACACACCTGTATTAGCCATAGTTGCAGTCCCTTGAGGAGCATGATTCTGAGGAGTTTGAGCAGATAGAAGCCTTTTCAGAGCCTCAATTTGCTCTTTACTGAACTCACTTTCTGATTTATGTTCCTCAAATGTAGCAAGTTTGGCAGAATTTTCAGAATTCTTAGGTTTCCAATTAGGAGGCTTGCCATGGAGTTTCCAGCAAGTCTCCCCTGTATGGCCAGTCTTTTTACAATGATCACAGACAGGCCTGATGTTCTTTTGTTTTTGATTTTGATAAGACTGTGATTGAGAGGTGCTCTTAGTAAAGAGAGCACTATTTTCCAGAGATGTAGGAGGAGACTACTCAGCATGAGTTTCCTCCTACTCTTCATGTTTAACTTCAGCAAAGACCTCTTTGATAGAGGGATGATGTTTTTTACTTAAAATTCTTCCCCTCACATCATCAAGGTTGGAGTTAAGTCCCATCAGGAACTTGAAGATTCTTCTTTGATTTTTCAAAGACTTATAAGTCTTTGCATCATCAGCAGACTGCCAGGAAATATTTTCCAAGCTGTTGCCAAGACTTAGACAGAGAGTTGTAGAACAGGGTGACACTGAGATCACCGTGCTTCATATCTTGTACCTTAGCTTCAATCTCATTGGCAGCAGAGATATTCTCATTTTTTGAATATAACTTAGCAGCCCCATTTCATATCTCCTCAGGAGTATCCATGAGAATGAAGTTCTCAGCAGTGTCAGGGGTCATAGACCCCAGAAGAATTGCCATGACTTGGCTGTTGTCAACCCTCCACTTCTTCTAGTTGGGTTGACCTTTCTCTGGTGCTTTGCTTTCTCCAGTAAGGAATTCTTCCTTGTCCCTCCCAGTGATAAGGAGTCTGATGGATCTAGACCACTGGAGATAGTTATCACCATTGAGTTTATGAGTGGAAAATGACATTATAGAGGGTTCAGTGGTCCAGGAAGAAGGATTTGGGGCTTCTTCCCTTAAGTTAATCTTTGAAGAATGCTCAGTAGACATTTTGAAACAGAAGAATTACAGAGTTTTGATGTGAACAGGCTCTGATACCATGTAGAAATAGAGAAAGAAGAGAGAAAAGAAAGGGAAAATACTTTCTTATTGATAAAACCTCTTAATCGGGTAGGAGAAGTGTCACTTTATAGAAAAGCCTCCAACGGCTATAAACATTATCCAGACTGCTGTCTAACGGCTAATGAACAGGAAAAACAGTTTACTGTTCATTAGTCTTGCTAGGAAAGAAAACAGATAAAAAACGGCTAATCAAAACATAATTAGCACTAGATTAACACTAATATAAACACCTAAACACCATCTTTCAACAGGGTTTAAATAGTTACGAGAGAGAGAGAGCGCCATAACGACTAGAGATATAAATAAAGGCGGCAGAATGTAAAAAGACCCTTAGCTAGCTAATCTACCCAATGCCTAGGATCATAAAGGAATTAACCATTCCAGCTAACAGGAAATGAATACATACACAGATTACAACAAATTAAAATACATAATTAATTTTTGTTCCTTCTACACCCACCTCCTGCATGTTTTTAGGGGAAGCTAGGCATCGAGTTGGTCCATGGACTTGCTAAAACTGGTCGGTTTGGTGTGCTTGGAAAAGCATTTATGAGTCAAGATGCAGAAATGAAAACAAGGATGATGTTTCTTATTTAAGTAGCAAAATGTTGTGTGAATTCTGTGTTAAACATTAGGGAGCAGTTCCAGAAAAGATATAATCTGTTGAAACCCTTGTGCTCTTTTTTACATCACCTGCTTTTGAATTCACTTGAGAGGAAATCATTGTCGCTGAAGCTTTCTTGTGGAGGGAAAAAATTGCAATGCAATCAGATAATTTTTGTCTTCAGTATCTGCTTTAAGTGGATAAATCCACATGTATTTTGCTGTAGGTAAAGTAAAAATTAGCAAACCAGCTAAAGCAGAGCCCACGACAGCTGAATTGCATGCAGTAGTTGCGCGAATTCTGAAAGAAGTTGATTTTAATAGTGTAAGTGTTAGCATCTTGCTTTTTGCCAAACAACAAACTTTATTTTATCTGTGAGAGGTTGTTTAATTATACCTGCCCCCTAATCATGTCTTTGTCACGATTGCAGGCAACATTATCTGATATCCTCATACAAGTTGGTATGTTTTAACTGGAAAAGCACTTTGCGGCAGAAAGTTTGTATGGTACAACCGCTATAGTATCAAGTGGATGCACCATTTATATACATTTGTACTATCTTTCACATAGTAAGAGTGTCTATGAGTGAAATATGGTAGAAATGGATTGTCATGATGCATCAATTTGATACTAGTTTTTTAAAACGGCTGTACTATAAAATATCGTTTGTGTGGTATATGTAGGGGTTGAGCTTGAGCCGCGTTGAGTTGGGTTGTTTTTACGTATTACTAGGTTGGGTTGGGTTGGGTTTCGGGCTGGAGCTAAGCTCTAACATACAAAGCAACGCCACACCTAAAACAATAGACGATTCCATGTCTCACTATTGACGATTTGTCAAAAAAAAAAAAAACGACAAAGCTAAAGAGCAACAATCATACCAACCTAAACACGTGTTTGAAAAATTCACAGCTCTTTAAACTTCATTAGAAACTCATCTATCACTCTTTATTGCTTTTACAACTTCCTCTTTTTCTTGAGGTGTCAGGATTGTGTTCATTTTTTTTCTTTTTTACTTTAAAATTTGAATTCAATTTCACCTGTTCTTTTTGCTATCACTTACAATCCAAGCAAGTATTTACCTTCTTTTATAAGAACCAAGTACCCAAGCATTTACACACAGATTTTTTTTTTTTTCCTTGTGTATTGGGTTAAAAAGTTGAAATTTGAAGAAAACATATAAACACACACAAGTTAGGGTTGGGAAATAATAATAAAAAAAAAATCAAACCAACCTAATCACATTCGGTTTGGATCAAACCGATCCTAAATGTTGGATTTCAATTGGCTTAACTTTTTTGGGTTTGGTTTGAGTTGGGTATAGGATTGGTGAGAGTGTGTATATATATATTTTTTTTCTTTTTTATGTAATTTTTCTTTTCCGCTCAGCTCTAGGTATGTTGGAAGGTTGTATTGAAACGTATATTGCATTAACAACCTTTTTTCCAAATCTTTGTTGATTTTAGGAAAGCATTTTGGTGATGATCTATCACACAGAAAATCAGAAGTGAAGGCTATAATTACTGAGGTTATAAATAACATGACCGATGATGAGGAAGAAGAAGAAGATGAAGATGATGACGAGGCTACAAAAAACCAGGGTAAAGACTGACGACAATGATGATAGCACTTATAGCTCGTCACCGAGTATGATGTGGCTTTTCTAGAAACAAAACTGTCATTTGTTGAATTCGGTGTAGCGAATTGGGTACATGAGCAGCAGGTATAACTAGCTCTTCTTGCGTTTAAGTGATTTATGATTGGGTGTATAACATGGATGATAGATTTTATGCAGTATTAGTTTCTTTTTTATGTAATTTACTTAAAAGACCGCTAGGAATATTTTCCTGTAGCTGTTAGTATATTAATTCCTTTGTATCCTCAATAGTAGATGGTCATGATTGGAAACTTAACAACAGTGTGGGTTGATAATAAAGGAGATTTATGTCTGATTTTTTTATTTTATTGATTTTAATAATTGGGTGTCTTGGCTTATTTTCTTCCTTTTATGTGTGGCTAAAGATCACATGATTTAGTTTTAACAAATTTTTTTTTTTAATGTACATTGTTAGTGACACCACAGTCGATGTATTCGGGCTCTACACTTCGTGTAAATTTCAATTTATTAAGGGCGAAATATATTTTCGACTCTGTTTGTGCATTAATTCGATTATGAAGAGTTCGAATTTGATTGTGGTGCCTTAATGGCAATTTGACTGTGGTGCTATTAACAATGTCATTTTTTTTTATAAAGGGACTATCTTTTTGCATTAAATATGTTTTACACATGCTGAGGGTGAGAGTGAGCTTCGTTTGACATTTAACATGCATATCAATCTGACCTTAAATGAGTCGGACATTTTATATTATTCTGCCTAAATTATAATATGGTTTTAACCTATTTTACGGACCTGAAATGGAAGGACTAATTTTCTTTGTTTTTTGTCCGGTTTGTTTTCATGCTCTTATATGCATGTGGGCATTTGTTTACATTTGGAACACATTTCTGACCAATTTTACGGCTTAAAATGTTATATTTTCTTGACCAAACTCAAGTCTGGTTAAAACGACACTATATACTTTTCGGAAAATGTTCGGATCATTTTACTAGCCAAGAATATTATGTTTTACAGACAATGTTTGGTCTGAATAAAGAGATAATCTTATGTATATTTCGGAAGCATTACGGACCCTTTTACAGGCAAATAAATTATGTTTTCTGGACCTATTTCAAGTCAAAATTTAACCATGACAGTATGAAAATTTTGTAAACGTGTCGTACCATTTTAGAGGCCAAATATGTTACGTTTTCCTGACCACGTTTGAGTTAGAATGAGCCGACGCGTTTTAATGTTTTCTTCTTTTTAAGACACTTAACCTATTAGGCTATTACTATCTTTTATCCATCTTTTTATACACATATGGATGTTCATTTGATATAATACATCTTACACCGTGTGACATGTTATGACTTTATTACTTTGATATTACATAAAATAATATTTGTTAAAAGGTGGCCGGTGCCGACCTTAAAACTAAGTTTTGGACTGGCATTTCATTAACCAACCTTCATATTGCCGACTTTATGTATATACTAGTGAAAACCCATGCTAAATGGTTCAACTTCTTCAGTTTACCAAACCTAATACCAGGTAAACAAAATATAAACCCATAAGCACAACACACTTTCTTTTTTGAGCACAACACACATTTAAGGATGAAATTTAGCCCCCACATATTATACATAACATTCCACTGTCAATCATTTGTGACATGATGACAATCAGGCTTCGAACTTTAGTGAATGAAAGAAGTCTCTCTTAAATCGATGGAGTTGCACCATCAACCGTAATGTTGTGTGAAGAAGCTAAAATTTCTTCAATTATGACTTTAGTGGATGGTGTGAAGAAGTGAACATCCTCCACATCATCCTAAGTCCAAATCAACTACTTCTTTCGCACCTGCAATGACTGTTGTTGAACTTTCAACATGTGTTATTTTCTTGGGAGTACAGCCAATAATAGCTGATCCGGCTAAAGTGGCATTAGTATTAAGGAATACATACGAGATAAATCTTGAAAAGTAGGTACATCCTTGTCATTGCACTTCTAACAAGTCTATCAAAATACTTAATGTAGCAAAGAACATGGTTGTTTGCCAAACCAGGCCTCCAACTCAACTACCATTGAAGATTGATGGCCAAATCCTAGGTGTCCAATCTAACCGGCAGTGTACCGGGTTGATTGTAGTCTAGTGTGGTGAGTCAAGGTCGAATCCACGGGGAAATCACTTGTGTGGTTACACACTAAAAAGCTTATATTAATTCGATCTAGGTCACAAATTTTAGGATGGTAATTGAATGCATAAAAAAATAAAGTGCTTGCAATAACAAAGATGATAAAATGATAAAATAAGCTAACCAAGACAATGCGTAACCTAGCCATCCTCTCGTAGTATCATGAGAATGATCTCCTACCGACCTACCATTGGTGTTTGAAAGTGTGAAACGGTGCATTCCTAAGCAATTAGTTTCCCCTCATACGAGTGTATGAAACTACTCTCTACCTCCTCCTCGGTCTAAGGGTCCTAAACCTGATGAATCGGTATGCTACGCACGTGAATGCAATGACATTGTCAACTGTCCCCGGATAAGAAATCGAATGCCACGAATGGTCGATTTTACCTTCCGGTTTTCCTACCCTCTTCCCACGTCTAACATCTCCTTTCGGTCTCCGTCAAACGTGCAAATGCTAACACTAGGCAATTACTCTAATGCAAGCAATCAATATAACACAAGTAGGAAAAGCTTCACCACCATCAAAACTAGCAACACCAACAATCATTCCCAATCAACATAAGAGGATAAACTAAAGCTACAACATAATCTTGGCTAGATAAGTCTAGCCACTCATGTCTACAACTATCAACATCTCAAAATTGATATTCATAAGCATGAGAACAATCGAATGAAAATAAAGTTTAAGGATTACCAAATCAAGGAGTACAAATTCGAGTTAGTGTTCATCCAATTTCCAAAAGCTTCAATGAACTCACACCAGTGTGTTGAATTCAATCAACTAAAAGAGTTAAACTAGAATCCTTGGCTTTTACAATCAAAATCAAGAGTTAATTTCTACTAAAATTCGGCTATGAGAGCCTGGGGTGGGGGGTTTGCCTTCAAGATGGATAAGTTGAATAAGATGAAGTGCATATTTGATAATCTTGTGAGTGGAAGAATAAAAGGGATTAATTCTTTGCTGACTCTGCAATGTTGGCGCAGGTCAAACCAAACTGGCGTGCGTCAAGTGCATAATGCATTACTGACATAGGTCACAGCTGCTTGGCACGCGTCAAGTCCAATATGTAGTTGTTGGCTGAAATGACATTCGCATTAAATGCTCAGCAGGGTATGTAGCTTCTTGAAGCAGGTCAACGTGACATGGCACACGCCATTTGTATCTGAAATCACCATGATCAATGTTTTACTCTTCCACCTGGCTTGGACCAAACCCTCTAACGCGTGTCAGCGATCATCGTGGGTTGAAATCCTTGCCTCAATTAGCAAAATCATCACTCAATACTCCATGGCACTATAAAGTCAAAAATCCACGCTTCCACCGTGATACCTGTGCTGCAAAAATAGACGCAGAGATACCACACGTAAATCTGTTAAAACAAATCGGCTAATATCTACTAAAAGAAAAGTAAAAGCGTGGTTTTTTCTGAAAGTTTCTATGTACAGAAAATGGTTCAAATCATCGTAAAATCTGCTCAAGTTGATGTCAAAATACCACTAATTGCGTTAGAAAAAGGGGTGAACATTGGAAATTGTATCAACAGGTTGACTTACATCAACC
The DNA here is from genome assembly GCA_036785695.1 of Gentiana straminea. Taxonomy (NCBI): domain Eukaryota; kingdom Viridiplantae; phylum Streptophyta; class Magnoliopsida; order Gentianales; family Gentianaceae; genus Gentiana; species Gentiana straminea. Next base: position 633,742 of record JAVUPR010000224.1, on the reverse strand, counting down.
ACTCCCCACTTAGCGTTTGCTCAGCCTCGAGCAACTAGAGCGATAAGGCTATCTAGAGTCACAAAAATATGATCATGCTGCATCAAGAACTGAGGTCCCAAGTAGGCGATGTAACTAATCAAAATCACAAGAGTATATTCCCCATGATTTAAAGCGGTAGTGGAGTGTGTGAGTGAATAAACCTCAAGTTTGCTACCAAACTGACAATCATCAAATCATGCACGCCTCATTCAAAAATGTAACCTCAAGCTTAGGAATGATAACGATCTCCACTAATTAGGCATTCGGAATCAAGGAATTAGGTCAGGTAGTTGACAAATCGGCTTGTAACGTTCAGGCTAGGATAATGGCTAGCCGAAAGGAGTAAAATGATAATCAAAAGAATAAGGCAAGATAGCAAGAATCCGTACCGTCTTATTGAAATCAACTCCCAACTTAGTTACTTCCCATCCTCGCATTACATAGGATCTTACAATTTGCTTAAAAATTGCCTTCAATGACTCATTATTCGACGATTAAGTATTTACAACTCGTATGCTTCCTTTTAACTTGAGTTTCTGAATTGTAGAAGCCTTTATTCAACTCTTGGAATATGTACAACAAAATAAATTAAAATTAAATTTTTTTTGGTGTGAAAATAACAATACTGATTTTCGAACCAAACTTCACAAGATGCCCTCTCAGCATGGTAACATACTCATCCAACTCTTAGTTCCCCACCACCGCCCACACAATTAATAGACTCTTGCTACGCTTGCGGGAGGCCAAAGGAATGAAGACCAAGATTTCGGCTAAGGGTTGGATCATAATGAGGCTAAATACGAATGGTTAGCTCGAGTGGGGTCTCACCACTCTGAAAGTCTGAGATAGGGACAGAAAGGAAAATTTGTGTTCAGGAAGTCCGTTTGGCTATGGGCTAGTCAAAGTAATGCCAAAAATTGTAATCCCTACTCCAATTCCAAGTGCCTGTTGTTCGTCTCAAAAGAATATCCTAAGTTCAAGTTGCAAGCTAAAGTATGCACGCACAATTTCATGAAGAGTTGTTTGTTAACAAAAGATTGGAATATGCATGCACAATGAGTCACACTACCGACAAAGATAGTGAATAACATGTACTTATGTTCCATCAGAGTTGCTTGTTTAATTGAAGTGTTTGTTCTACCAATTATAGGATCATAATTTATGCCAAAAGATAATTTATGCAGCTCTTAATTTCTCGGAAACAACCAAAGCTAAGGTATTTCTCAAGCAATTAAATGAATTACCCGTTGTTAGACTAACTGTACCCTCACTCCCCACTTATGAGCTTGCATTGCCCTCAATGCGAAGTGAAGACGGAAAACATAGTTAGGGTAACAACGGGGAATCAGCATGAGCAAAAATAACGATGCGAGCATAAGTAAAATTAGGGCAAAATCTAGGCAAAAAGGTGTGGTGGCGTACGCCGAGCGCACACTGACTCACGCCAAAAACACTATTGCTATACAGAGAGTTTGGCTGCCAAAACTGGCGCACGCCAGAAAGAGTCTTGGCGCACGCCATGCCCCAAAAAGGGGTAATGACGCACGTCAAAATAGTTTGGCATAGGGCAGTGGTGCAGGAAACTTAGAAAAGGGAGGGTTTTCATGCAGGGGGGTAAAATAAATAGCTATGTATGGCTGCAAGATAATCAACATAGGCAAAATCAAAAAAATAACCAATGAGAAATATTTTACATTATTGAAACTGAAAGGAAAATGCAGGAGCATAGTTCAGAAACAACCAGGGGAAATTTGCAACAAAGATTAAAATCAACCAGCATAACATAAAAATAAATAAACACCAAACCAACCCAACCAACAACTAACCAACAGCACCAAAAGCAGCCACCGAACAACTACTCAGACACAGACTTAGCGGAACACCAGACTTAGACTCATCGGAGGACGGGGGAGCACCAGGAACATCTCACAGGATAAGGCCACGATGGGGAACCAAACTAGGGAGAACTTATCGTGAGAGTAGGCAGGAACGTGGGCAAGCCGAGTGCAAAGATGAGACAAAACGCATGCAAAGAGAATGAAGGGTAGGTTACACGTGGGCTGAGCACAAGACCATGCAACCTGATGAATCAACTTACCCCAATTGATGTACTCCCCGTGCTTGATGGCATAAAGCAGAAGCATCTCATTGTCGGTGAGCACATTGAAATTGTCAGTGGGGAGAATGCGATTATTGACAAAGCGCTTCCAGGCCCGCATATCGGAGGAAAGAACCGAGACCGAGTAGTTTGTGCGAGGGCCTGAACGTCCGGGGAAAAGTGCAGCAGTAGCAGTAGAGAGACGAGCGATGAAACTACCTATGTTGGAGAGGTTCCACTTGATCTCATAGTGAAGATGGGGCGCAACAGTGGTGGAAGAGAGGCGGAAAACATTGTTTACGTCCATATAATGGAATGGGGCCTCAATCCCATAAACCATGACATAATTAGTAGACCTCTCTTCGGGTGCAGTGGATAACATAGCAAAGAACTCACGAACGACATTTTCGTTGACTTGTCCCCGAGGTGGTGCGACCAGTCGATTCCAACCTCCCCACTCTATGAGGTAGTCTGAGTACTTCTCTAGCTTCTTGGAGTCGATGCCGCACTCAAAAAGAATAGAGCGACGGCTGAACAAATCAGTATAGTTGTGCACAGCGTCAGCATCGGCTACATCATAGAAAAGAACAGGGCGATCAGCCGAAGGAGAAGACATGGTAAAAGTGAAAAAAGGAGAGGAAGAAGAAGTTAGGCAGAGAGGAAATGTGGAAAAGAGAAATAAGAAGGATTGTAAATGAATGAATGTGGTAGGGGTGGGTAAAAAGAATAAAATTAGGGTGTGATGGTCAGTCGGCGGCAGAAAACGCGTTTTATTGACTCACGCCAACCCGATATTGGCCTACGTCAAGGGGACAAAAGCTGATGGCTAGGTTTCTACGGGGGCAGAGGCATGACACTTGGGTGTCAAGTCAGTGTGACCCGCGTCAAAAGTACTTTGACACACGCCAATTTCTTCGTGTGATTGTAGAGTGTGTCAAAGGGCAATGGTGTGCGTCAAGATGGGTTGGCGTACGCCAATGTGCTGAATTAACTGGCTCACGCCAGAAGCATACTGATGCAATCCAAAAGTGCCTGGAAATGAACCGTGATTCAAGAAGTGTGGAAATCACCCAATGACGGACTATCGCTACACAAGAGCTAAACACAGGTAATCACACAAGACTGGGGAAACAACAATTCAATTTCCAACACAAAGAGGGCTAGTTATACTGATATAACAAACTAAAAATAGTGCAACATTCCCAAAAAAACAAACAACACTTGCAACATTCAACAGTACCAAATAACAAAATAGTTTAACAAAATAACAAAATGACAGCAAAAGTACAATAGCCAGATGCGGCTAAAAACAACAGTCCGAATAAAGTTTGGTGGACAAAAGTACTAATCAACATCGGTAGTAGAAGTAGGAACAAAAGTAGAAGCAGGAGGGAGCTCCTCATCGTCATCGTCCTCATCAAGCAACATACCGGCATCCAAAGGAGTAAGTGAATTGGAGGAAGGAAAATTCGTAAGATGGAACAAGCTAGTGCCCTGGTACTCGGCAGCATAAGGATTCGACAGCATCTAGATAAGATCATCAGGGAAAGTGGAAGAAAGCATAGACTGGAAAGTCAAACTACCAGCCCCGTCACCAGTGGACGTAATCCTCGAACCTGTCAAACTTTGCCCAGCAAACGCAGCAAAACCAGTGCTAACCGAACCGGTACCTGTAGATGAAAAAGCAGAAACACTACCCGGAGCCATGGAATGCGGTGTGGTCCTATCGGGAACAGGGTAAGGTGGAATCCAAGTAGGGATTGGGTATGGGTCCTCAGCACACGAATCAAAGTCATCAGTCCTATCCATATACTTGAGATTGTAGGTTTCATCAAAAGAACGGTGACCACGGGAACCGACTCGTAAATCATTCAGACCTCTCAACACACTCTCAAAACCTAATCTAGAGTTGGTGTCGGACGCCACCAACGCTCCACGCAAAGCTGCCATCTCGGACTCAAGGAACTCAAACCTAGCCCTCATAGCGGAATCATGAATAGGAGGATGTGAAGGGACATGCTGACCGGAGGTAGGGATATCAACCGAGGATGGACCACTGGCCGAGATAGGGGCATCAAGAGAGGAAGTAGGCTGCTTGACATTTTCTGAAATATTAAGGCCAATCAAGAGGTTGACAGGAGGAAACAAGGTATCACTGGACATATTAGGAACTTGAGCTCGGTCACAAAGCTCATGAATCATCCAAGGAAAGGGCATGTTGCCATTTGCACGGTGATTTAGAGCAAAGTCCACTGCTCCCTGATACATATGGTACCCGGCATCCACAGGAATGCCAGTGAAGATGGCAAGGGCCAGGCAAGCCTCAGGAAAAAAAATTAAAAGTATTGATTTTATGAGAAGGGACGATGTTGTGACTAATGAAGTGCTTCATCACCCCCCACATGCTTGGTCGCTTTGCCATTCTTAAAACGCTTGTCTACCCAAGTGGCAGACGAGCACAAGTAAGTCTTAGCCTCCTAGGCCTTGGCATTGAGATTGCCCTCCTCACATAGTTTCCACATGCTAGAAAATGTGGTCTCAGCCGGGACGTCGGGAATACCAAAGAATTCATTGATGGCCTTAACTGAAAATGGTATATCCTTACCACGAACTGGGATTGTACCCTTGGCTGCCTCAGCAGGGTCACCGGCAAGATTGGCATAAAATTCAGCCATAATGGTGCCATTGACAGTAGAAGTACGATTGGCTGCTAGACTCTCCCACTTACAATCCATAACGATTTTCTGAATCCTAGCACTAACCGACTTAAAATCTATTCCTCGCTCAAAATTTAATGTGCACTGACTGAAATACGTGACAAAAAGTCTCTTGGCCTTCCTGCCAAAAGATGTCGAGGGAAAAGAAACAACTGACTCAGGCGAGGTAGGTGTTCGGGTTCGCTCGGGTGCATTATGGTCACTAGTGGCTGCAGTTTTCCGTTTCTTATTCGGGTCACCTTGACGACTACCACTACGGGTAGATGATTCAGACATGGCTACGGGTTCGCGCCAATCCAACAATACAACAAAAACATTAATCAGCCCTTCCTCCGGTTTCAATCAACTTAAAATATAAAGAATTAAAAATAAATTAAATTGAAAGATGAGGACTAAGACAAAGTACCTTGTTGGATTGGAAAACACCGCAGTCAGAAGTAGAGGTCACCGGAAAAATATGGAGTTGGCCGGAAATGCAGAAGAGGTGCTTTGAAACCAAAATGGAGTCCTTCACTCTCAAGCAAAAGCAGAAGAGAAAGAATGGTAAATGGTGTAGAGGTTGATAGGTTTAGATTAATGGGGTAAATGGGTGGTGGGTTGGAGAAAACTGATGGAAAAATGGGAGAGAAAATGTGAGTTTTCGATAATAATAGGAGTTATGGAGGGAGAGAGAGAGAAGAAGAACAATTTTAGATTCAAAAACTGCCAATCTGACGTACCCCAAGAAACATTGACGCACGCCAAACCCTAAATAACTACCCAATGACTCACGCCAGAGACAAAATGGCTCGCGCCACCAAAAATACCCAAATTCTCTGAATGTCTACAGTGATCTCTGGCGCGCACCAAGTGTGCATTGGAGTGAGCCAAAGAGTTCCACAAGTTTCCAAAGTTAAAAAGTACCAATGTTCACCAAACTCATCAAAATAATAACGACATGATTGCAATTTATCAAAAACGGGCTGCCTCCCGGTAGCTCTGTTGTTTTACGTCGGTGGCTCGACGAGATTATACGGTAGAGAAAATGGAATTATACAGATTATCAACTTGGGACACTACTACCAACTACCCACATGTGCACATAGCAATTAAGCAAACAAGCCAACCAAAAGATAATGCTTAGTAAGTATATCGGAGGATAGTACCCGTGGTGTGCTAAATTTAGAGTCTATAGCTAGACTATATAATTCTTCATTCCAATAAAGGATCTTTGAGAGACATCACCTCCTCTTGAGGTATGCTCTCTCCTTCAATGAAATGTTTGATACGATGACCATTTGCTATGAAATTTGTTTTTCCATCTGTGAGTTCAACTGCACCGGATGCATACAACCTTGTAACAAAGAATGGACCTGTCCACCTCAATCTAAGCATGCCTGGAAACAATCTCAAGCGTGAGTTATACAAGAGCACTTTATCATTTGCTATGAAAGTTGTTTTTCCATCTGTGAGTTCAACTGCATCGGATGCATACACCCTTGTAACAAAGAATGGACCTGTCCACCTCGATCTAAGCTTGCCTGGAAACAATCTCAAGCGTGAGTATTACAAGAGCACTTTATAATTTACATGGAACTCTCGATCAAGGATCTTCTTGTCATGAAATGACTTGGTTCGTTCCTTGTAAATTTGGGCGTTCTCGTATGCGGCAAGGCGAAACTCGCCAAGCTCGGTGAGTTGGAGCAACCGATGACACCTACCAACTACCCACATGCGCACGTAGCAATTAAGCAAACAAGCCAACCAAAAGATAATGCTTAGTAAGTATATCGGAGGATAGTACCCGTGGTGTGCTAAATTTAGAGTCTATAGCTAGACTATATAATTCTTCAGTCCAATGAGGGATCTTCGAGAGACATCACCTCCTCTTGAGGTATGCTCTCTCCTTCAATGAAATGTTTGATACGATGACCATTTGCTATGAAATTTGTTTTTCCATCTGTGAGTTCAACTGCACTGGATGCATACACCCTTGTAACAAAGAATGGACCTGTCCACCTCGATCTAAGCTTGCCTGGAAACAATCTCAAGCGTGAGTTACACAAGAGCACTTTATCATTAGCTATGAATGTTGTTTTTCCATCTGTGAGTTCAACTGCACCGGATGCATACACCCTTGTAACAAAGAATGGACCTGTCCACCTCGATCTAAGCTTTCCTGGAAACAATCTCAAGCGTGAGTTATACAAGAGCACTTTATCATTTACATAAAACTCTCGATCAAGGATCTTCTTGTCATGAAATGACTTGTTTCGTTCCTTGTAAATTTGGGTGTTCTCGTATGCGTCAAGGCGAAACTCGTCAAGCTCGGTGAGTTGGAGCAACCTATGATCACCTACAAGATTAGGGTCAAAGTTGAGAAATCTAATAGCCCAACAAGCTCGGTGCTCCAATTCAACGGACAAGTGACAAGACTTGCCAAAAACCAATCTGTAGGGTGAACATCCAATAGGTGTCTTAAAAGCGGTGCGGTAAGCCCAAAGTGCGTCGTCAAGCTTCACCAACCAATTCTTACGGTGAGTGTCTACCGTTTTTTCAATGATCCGTTTCCCCTCTCGGTTTGACACTTCAACCTGCCCACTCGTTTGTGGGTGAAACGGTGTGCCGACTTTGTGTTTTACACCATAGCTCTCAAGAAGTTTAGTAAATGGTCGGTTGCAAAAGTGTGAGCCGAGGTCACTAATGATAGCACGGGGAGTAACAAATCTCTTGAAAATATTTTTTTAAGAATTTCAGCACCACCTTAGCATCATTAGTGGGGTAAGCTTGTGCTTCATCCCATTTAGAAACATAGTCGACCATTACTAAAATGAATTTATTGCCGAATGAGTGAGGGAATGGGCCCATGAAGTCAATGCCCCAAACATCGAATATTTCACATTCTAAAATAGGTTGGAGGGGCATTTCATACCTCTTGGATACATTTCCCCACTTCTGGCATGCAACACAAGATCATGCGAAACGATGTGCATCCATGTACAGTGTAGGACAATAAAATCCACATTGCAAAAACTTTTTATGCCGTTTTCCACCCTCCGTGGTGGCCTCTGGTATCTTGACCATGGCGTTGGCCAAGCACGGCCCCAACTGCTAAATCGCTTGCATCACACATCAACTCAAAAGGTAGATTCCAATCCGGTGCCACTAAAACTGGTGCACTAATCAGTTTTTCTTCAAAGTCTCAAAAGCCTCTATGCACTTTTCATCAAAAACAAACGGTACTTCTTTCTCAAGAAGATGATTGAGAGGTTTGGAAATACGAGAAAAATTGGCAATGAACCGTCTGTGGAAACCAGCATGTCCAAAAAATCCTCTCAAAGTCTTCAAATTAACCGGTGGAGGCAACTTCTCAATCACTTCGATCTTTGCTTTGTCCACTTCTACACCTTCATTAGAATTCTATGGCCCAACACAATACCTTCTGATACCATAAGCTGACACTTCTCCCAATTGAGCACTAAATTCGTGTCCTCGCATCGTTGTATCACACGCTCCAGATGAGAGAGACATTCCTCAAAAGAATCCCCAAAAACCCTAAAATTGTCCATAAATATTTCCAAAAATCTCTCAGCCATATCTGAAAAAAACGCAGTCATACATCTTTGGAATATAGCCGGAGCGTTGCACAAACCAAACGTCATTCTTTTGTAGGAAAACGTTCCGTAAGGACAAGTGATAGTCATTTTTTCTCTATCTCCTACCGTAATGAATATTTGTAGATAGCCCGAATAACCTTCAAGAAAGCAATAGAATTTATGCCCACACAACCGCTCCAACATCAGGACGATATACGGAAGTGGATAATGATCCTTCTTGGTATGGTCATTGAGTCGTCGAAAATCTATACACATGCGGTAAGTGACTTCCCTTGTCGGAATCCATTCGCGCTTATCATTTTCCTTCACAATAAATCCTTCCTTATTGGACACAACTTGAGTAGGGCTGACCCACTCACTGTCAGATATCGGAAAAATGATACCCATCTCCAATAACTTGATGACTTCTTTTTTGACAACCTCTTGCATATTGGGATTCAAACGACGTTGTGGTTGAGCACATGGCTTAGCATCTTTATTGAGGATAATCATGTGAACTCAAATCTCAGGACTAATTTCTCGAATGTCAGCTACGGTCCATCCAAATGCTCTCTTATGTTTCCTAAGCATCCTCAACAGCAAGTCTTCCTGCACATCAGTTAGTGATGAAGAACTAATAACAGGAAGAAGATTATCACTTTCAATAAAAGCATATTCAAGTTAAGAGGTAGATTTTTCAACTCAAGACTCCTTGGCGGCTCCTCTACTGAGGGTTTCAATAGCGGCCCATCATGTTCTCATTCCAGATATCAATGCCATGGTTGTCGGTTGAATGTACAACCGGCATCAAAATAAGAAATCACTGCTTGCATCTCTTCATCATCACTTTCACTGTCAAAGACGGACAAGGCAAAACACTCCTCAAGCTTGTCTTCAAAGACCTGCACGTTAGTATTCTCCATACAAGCGAAAGATAGTGCATCAACAAAAGAACAAGACTCTCGCGAATTGTACGGATGCTTCATAGCTTTAAAAATATTAAATGTGACCTCATCCTCATTTACTCTCAAAATTAATTCTCCACGTTGAACATCGATCATTGTACTTCCCGTGGCTAGGAATGGACGACCAAGAATAATGGGTGTTGAATACCTTTCTTCCATACCCATAACCACAAAGTCAACTGGGAAGTAGAACTTATCGACCTTCACTAAAACGTCTTCTATGATTCCCTTAGGGCGTTTTATTGACCTATCTTCTAATTGTAGAGTCATCTCAGTGTTCTTCAACTTTCCTATGCCTAGTTTGATAAAGTCCTAATAAGACATGAGGTTAATGCTAGCGCCAGGGTCACAAAGCACCCTCTTAAACAAAAAGCCCCTATTTTCACACGGTATGGTGAAACTCCCGGGGTCTTTAAGCTTAGGTGGAAGCTTATTTTGCAACACGGTGGAGCATTCCTCATTGAGACAAATGTTTTCAATATCCTCAAATTGCTTCTTGTTAGTGAGAATGTCTTTCAAAAACTTACCATAAATAGGCATGCTAGTGAGTGCTTCTATGACGGGAATGTTAACATTTAAGTGTCGAAATGTGTCAAGGAAGCGAGCGTATTTCTTATCTAGCTTTTTCTTCTTAATTTCTTCCCTAGAAGGATAAGGTAATGACTCAATATCAATATTTTTAGGAGTAGAGCTCATACCTTCCTTACCTTTACCACTCGATGAATCATTGGATGCTTTCCTTAATGTTTGAGATGCCGGTGGTCGCCATTCATTCTCGGTAGGTACCATCTTTTCCTTGCCTTTCTTAGAGTTGGGTTGTTGGGTATTGGCGCGTGCCGAAACATCGTTGGCGTGCGTCAAACCTTCAGTGGATTCTTCTTTGGTGCACACCGGGTCCTGATTGGCGCATGTCAAATCTTTCTCAAAACTCTCTGAATCACAGTGACCATTGACGTGCGCCAAACCTGCCTTGGCGGGCGCCAAAGAGACATGTTCTTTAAAAAGAGTCCTCAAATCGCTTGCTCTCGGATTCTTCAAGATCCTCGGGACTTTCACCCAATCCTCATCCTCTTTCTCTACATTTACATATCCGTCTTTCTGTAAGAACTCATCAACAATATCCTCTTCCTCTTCACTTAATTCCTTCCCTTCACCGGTGTTGTGCAAATTATTTTCAACCTCGTTCCCCACTTGATTTTCATAAAACTCTCGATTCCCACAAACTCTTCCATTTTGGGTTATGATGGCATTCACTCCCTCGGGTTTCAATCTGTGTTACTTGGGAAACCGCCCGGTGGTCTACTAGCATTACTCTCACCTTCTCTACTTAAGTGTTCTTCCATGTTACGCACGGATGCTTCTATGGTTTTCATTCTCATATCATGACCGCTCATGGATGTTCTCAAAGTACCCACATCCTTGGTCACTGTGCCGATAGAAGACATCATCGATTGCATATTTGCAGCTTGAGTTGAAACAACGCCTATAAGATTATCCATCAACTTCTCCAATCTTTCTTCCTTTTCCGTAGTTGAACTTGAAGTTTGAGTGATTGGGATGTTTTGTGTAGGACGTTGTTGATAAGAATGTGTAGGTGGTTGCGGCGGTTGGTATGAAGATGGTTTTGGAAATTTTGGGTTGGAGGGTTGGTATTGAAGGAAGTCTTTTGTTAAGGGTTGAAAGATGATGGTTGCTTGTTCGGGTTCGGAGACCAACGTTGAGTAGGAAAATCTCTTTGCAATGTATTATATGCATTGGAGTAAGCATTGTGTAGTGCTCGGTGTTGTTGCATGTAGCTCACTTCTTCATTAGACCCATAATCTTCATTTTTCATTTCCCCACTACTCATGTCATTGGAAGTATTGCCTTCCAAACTCTTACTTCCCTTTATTTCATCAACTTTCTTGCTGAGAGAGGCTAATTGAGCTAACACCTCGGTTTGAACGGTAGCTTCTCCTACAAAAGCAGCTTTTCTTGTGCTCGAACCGGTTTCCCACATGCGATTGTTTTGTGTAATCTTCTCAATAGCATCGTACACATCTTGAGCTGCACTCATCATCAACGAACCATTGCATGCTTGGTCTACATCGGCTCGGGATTCCTTTCTAAGCTGTCGACAAAAAAAACTGAATTTGCATGTCCAACGGATAACCATGATCCGGACATGCTCTCAACAACCTCTTAAAACGTTCCCATGCAACTCCAAGGGATTCATGTTCACCTTGTTTGAAACTAGCAATATCAACTTTCAGTTCCAAATTCCGGCCGGGTGTGAAGTACTGTTTCAAGAATACATTTTGGATTTCCTCCCAACTCGTCAAAGAATGGTGAAGGAGTGACATAAACCAATCTTTAGCCTTCCCATCCAAGGAGAAAGTAAATATAGACATTCTCATCAACTCTCTATTAGCTCCTTGACTCTTGGCCGTATTACACAATTCCTCAAAGTTGTAAAGATGGTGGTGTGGATCTTCGTCATCACACCCATGAAATTGAGCTCTTGTTCCAACTAATCCAAAAGGATGAGCTTTAACCTCAAAATTATTTGCTCCCACATTGGGTAAACGAATTGGATTGTTGGACTCGTTTCTTCTCATGGCTTGATCAGAAATTGGCCTTGGGTTCGGGGGGTTGTTATTGTTGTTGTTCCGGTTATTGGGGTTTCGGTTGTAGTTGCGGTTTGGTTGATTATTGTTTTGGTGGTGGATTCGGATTATTGGGATTTGGTGGAATAAGGATGTGGAGGTTTTGGTTTTGGTCTTGGTTTGGGGTGTCGTCATGACCTTGATCATTTGTGCATTTGCTATGTCTTCGTCCATCTCTATGACTTGGGTAGATGATCCTTGGGAGGAGTCTCCACTAAGTTCCAAACCATGGCGAGCTTGACCAACTTTATTCTCAACTACTCGTTCCCTAATATACGTGTTGATATCCGGAATGAGAGGAGTAAGTGGTGCATTACCACGTCAAGTCATGGTCATCCACTACAAGATAGAAACAACAAAAACACAATAAAATAACACTTGGTGACTCACCAAGAGGTAAGCACCAATGAAATAAAATAGAGATGAGATTAGAAAAGTTCGACCTATTCTTGAAAACTTTAAAACTAGTACAAGTAGTAACCGTTACTCAAGAGAACCTTTCTCGGCAACGGCGCCAGAAAGCTTGATGGCCAAATCCTAGGTGTCCAATCTAACCGGAAGTGTACCGGGTCGATTGTAGTCTAGTGTGGTGAGTCAAGGTCGAATCCACGGGGAAATCACTTGTCAGGTTACACACTAAAAAACTTATATTAATTCGATCTAGGTCACAAATTTTAGGATGGTAATTGAATGCATAAATAAATATAGTGCTTGCAATAACAAAGATGATAAAATGATAAAAGAAGCTAACCAAGACAATGCGTAACCTAGCCATCTTCTCGTAGTATCATGGGAATGATCTCCTACCGACCTACCATTGGTTTTTAAAAGTGTGAAATGGCGTATTCCTAAGCAAGTAGTTTCCCCTCATACGAGTGTACGAAACTACTCTCTACCTCCTCCTCGGCCTAGGGGTCCTAAACCTGATGAATTTGTATGCTATGCACGTGAATGCAATGACATTGTCAACTGTCCCCGGATAAGAAATCGAATGCCACGAAGGGTCGATTTTACCATCCGGTTTTCCTATCCTCTTCCCATGTCTATCATCTCCTTTCGGTCTCCGTCAAACGTGCAAATGCTAACACTAGGCAATTACTCTAATGCAAGCAATCAATATAACACAAGTAGGCATTCATTTCGAGACGAATTTAAATCGAGAGAAGAAGCTCTCATTGGCGATTTCTTCAACGGGCGACTAGACCGGTTCCCATCTTGCCAATTTCGATCTATTTCTAGCAAAATCTCTATCCGGAACTAACATTCAATGCGTTCTTTGATTCCCGGTTTTCCTATCCTCTTCCCATGTCTATCATCTCCTTTCGGTCTCCGTCAAACGTGCAAATGCTAACACTAGGCAATTTGACAAACGTAGCAATGCTAACACTAATGCAAGCAATCAATATAACACAAGTAGGAAAATCTTCACCACCATCAAAACTAGCAACACCAACAATCATTCCTAATCAACATAAGAGGATAAACTAAAGTTACAACATAATCTTGGCTAGATAAGTCTAGCCACTCATGTCTACAACTATCAACATCTAAAAATTGATATTCATAAGCATGAGAACAATTGAATGAAAATAAAGATTAAGGATTACCAAATCAAGGAGTACAAATTCGTGTTGGTTTTCATTCAACTTCCAAAAGTTTCAATGAACTCACACCAGTGTGTTGAATTCAATCAACTAAAAGTGTTAAACTAGAATCCTTAGCTTTTACAATTAAAATCAAGAGTTAATTTCTACTAAAATTCGGCTATAAGAGCCTGGGGTGGGGGGTTTGCCTTCAAGATGGATAAGTTGAAGAAGATGAAGTGTATATTTGATAATCTTGTGAGTGGAAAAATAAAGGGATTAATTCTTTGCCGACTCTGCAACGTTGGCGCATGTCAAACCAAACTGGCGTGCGTCAAGTGCATAATGCATTACTGACGTAGGTCATAGCTGCTTGGCGCGCGTCAAGTCCAATATGTAGGGGTTGGCTGAAATGACATTCGCATTAAATGCTCAACAGGGTATGTAGCTTCTTGACGTGGGTCAACGTGACATGGCGCACGCCATTTGTATCTGAAATCACCATGATCAATGTTTTACTCTTTCACCTGGCTTGGACCGAACCCTCTAACGTGTGTCAACGATCCTCATGGGTTGAAATCCTTGCCTCAATCAACAAAATCATCACTCAATAATCCATGGCACTATAAAGTCAAAAATACACGCTCCCGCCGTGATACCTGTGCTACAAAAATAGACACAGAGATACCACGCGTAAATCTGATAACAAAAATCGGCTAATATCTACTAAAACAAAAGTAAAAGCGTGGTTCTTTCTTAAAGTTTCTATGTACACAAAATGGTTCAAATCATCGTAAAATCTGCTCAAGTTGATGTCAAAATACCACAAATTGCGTTAGAAAAAGGGGTGAATCATTGGAAATTGTATCATCAGGTTGACTTACATCAATGGCCCTGAAAACAAATCAAGTATTACAAGTTATGTCAGGCGAAAAAAAATCAAATTTATTGTAACGACAATGTAGCAACTATATAAAACGATTATGTTTCATAGTTTTTTTATCGATGGCACATTTAATATATTTAAAAATATAATGCTAATAATTTTTAAATTAAATGTAAAATAGATACTGCAACAATCACAAATTAATCCACGCATTAAACAATGCATAACATGTTACATATATGCATAACAAAAGGTATATGTTTCATACACCAAACAAAACATCATCTCCCGGTTTGAGAATATGAACATCAAGTAAGCTGAACAGTGTATTAAAAATACAAAGCAACAGCATAATATAGAAAGGTAGTTCATAATCATGATTGGATCAAAGGAAATGAATTTTCAAAATGTTAACCAGATCAAGGTACTGCACCGGAAAGAACACAAATAACAGTAATGTCAATATACCGGACTCGTGTGGCGCCTGGAAAAGTGATTTTCTTCACCTGACAAGTAACAAATTGTAACACCCCGCTCTCGGATACCAAATCCTTACCCGGAAACGAAACGCTCGGCACATATAATATTAAATAAATCTAATATTTCACGTAAGCCTCTACGTCGTCGTATCAAATAATAGCAAACGGAAGCTAAAAAGACTCGGGTAAAACATAAATGCTACTAAGAGTAGAAATTAAACAACTAAAGATAGAAAATGTAACATTTATTATATTGGAAAGCCAAACGAAAACTAAAACGTATGAAACCTTCAAAAGAATACTAAAAGAAAATACAACTTTTCCCAAAGAACAACGTATCTAATGTATATAAAAGAAAATAGAATAAGTAAATGCTTCACCTCCGGCGTCCTCAAACGTCGTCATCAAAGTCTGCCTCGAACTCTGGGTCTACCTGTTCATCCTTTCTCCCCCAAACACATAGAAAAACAATGCATTTGTGGTAAGTACAAAGTATTCAATAAGAAGTAGAAGCTAAGGCTCATTAACAAGTTTTAATATAGTAATTATCTTTATGAGACCGACTCAATCTAGGATTCACTTAATACCCATCGACATGTCATGACTAACTGTTTCTAACTTAGCTTATCTTTGTTACATCAGCACTCAAGGGCACTATGCAAGGTGTTGCCCACCACGAGACATCTGGGTGCAACCTATTAGTGGATCACACCAATAGCCACGGGCTAGTCCCGATAGTATACGCGTTCGGTGAAGTCCCTCTACTCCTGGTGCCCTCTAATGGCCAGCAAAGTTATTCATCCACGAGTACCCTCTACTCCTCGTGCCTGTAGAAAGGCCATCAAGTTTACTCATGTTATCCGAAAGCCTACACATATAAACTTGTGCCTATCCAAGAATGACATGATGTTTAGTCTTTTACTAGTGAAGTATGTAATCATCATTAGTTGTTAACTAGCCACCTAGTTGTTTTCAAGTAAGTTTCCTCACAACTCAACTCTCTTTCCTAGACCTCTAGACACGGACAAGGTTTAGCAAAATACACAGACATTGATGAACTCTAGATCACCAAAGCACAAGCCCTTTCATACCTTTCCGATGGTCCCGGACTTCAACTCCCTTTAAGAGTACGTCCGGTGCCGGAACCAAACGCATCAGAACTCAATCGGGGCTTGTTTATGTTTAATTAATCTTATTCAAGCTCATTAACAAAACTACAACTCATGTTAAGCATCAAAATAACATTAGCCACAAGATCCATTGTCAACCAAATCATTTATTCATATTTTCTGAAAAAGTAAATAACATAACACAACACTACCCAACAACTATACATTATATATTTATTAAATCATCCCTTCTTTTTTGTTTTTTTGTTTAAAGAGGCTGCACAGTCGAACTAGGAGGAAAAATTAAATGTCTCTAATATACCACACACGACGTAAAATAATTAGATACGCGGTTATATATATATATATATATATATATATATATATTATATATATATATATATATATATATATTACGTAGCTATATATTTGCTTTTTTTTTTTTTTTTTCTTTTCCTTTTTCTTTTTTTTTTCCTCGGCACCTTACAGCTAAGGCAGCTAACATCAACTAGCATTAGGTCTCATATATTTTCCCTTCTATTCCGACCAATTCCCAGGCCAAGTACATATATATGCATATAAAAAGAAAACCAAAGTAGGACAGTTATAGCTATCTTCTTATGAAGATTTACAAAATGTCATTGTCATATGTGCTCAAGGACTTGTTGATTAGCAAAATACTGTTATTCGGGTGATGAAATTATTCGTCTTCTTGCGCTGAAGTTGATTCTGCCTTTTCTGGGAATTCCAGCTTAACTTTTTTGAATGGGGCTGAATGTGTAGCCTCATGTACTCTTTCCTGCCTCTTGGATTGTTCAACCTCGGGTGTTTCTTCCTGTGATGCTTTATATTTCTGTCCTTCTTCTTTTTACGTAACGAGTGAATCATTCTCTTGCGTTAGTTGTTTGTTTTGTTGTCTAAGTGTTGCATAAGATTGTTAATTTGGTATTTTTTACCTGGAGTCCCTCCGATCTCTTTTATGATTTCCTTAGTTGAAGATGTTGATCCTTCATTAACCTCGAGATTGGATCCATTGTGCCTTGTGTATCTTGTCTTCTTGTCCGTGTATTTCTTGTTTGAGGCTCGATTTCGATAATTAATGTTGTGTTCTTCACTCTCTCATTTGTTTTTGCAAGCGAGTTTGTATTTCCTACAATATAGTCTCGAAGGGCAAATATCAATATGTTTTTCCATATGAGTGAACCAAGATGTTCTAATAATTTAATTATTGACACAGGGATTCATTTCATGGATTTTGCTTGCCGACGGTGTAAGAGCTTTTCGACACATTTGTCGAACAAAGTTCTTTGTTATGTTTCCACTAATGTCCTCTAGTTCCACACCGATTTTGCATCCGTGGTTGTTGTCTTGTTTTTAGTTATTGTATATTGTATACTATATGAATTCAATGATGCGGATGTAAGCGTGAATGTACCTAGGAGCGCAATCGATGCGTTTCGCGAGGTATTGCAGTTAAACTCTTCGTTTCCTTGTGCTTTGGTGATTTGAAAGCATCTGGGACATGTGGAGTAGTCAATTTTCTGCTTTATGTTTGGAATAGACATTGTACCTTTCATGTGCACATCCTGCAAATGAGCAAGTTAGATATTTGTTAAAATTGGTTTATGAGTGCGAATGTAAGATATACGTGTTTTTACTCAGCCTATGTTTGTTTTGTACCTTTGTGTCTGGTTGTATGAGTGATGCTTTCGTTATCTCTACTGGATCTTTGTTGCCCACTGTTGATTCCAGGTAGGATCTGCCTGGTTTATTGGCAGTGCCTTTGATGCTTTTTATGTTTGTGTCAACCACGTAGGTACCGTTATTAAGTGCATTGTATTTCTTTCAATTTATGTGTTGATGTTTTTAATGATTAGTGTAAGTGAACGTACCAGATGCGTAGTTCTTTCACCTGTGGGATATCGGGCTCTACCATGATGTACGAGAACGGAACAGTTGATAATGAACCACCTTTATAAAGGATGAGTAATAAATGTATGTAATGATATACGTGATAATGGAAAGTCTTATCGACGATGTGAGATAGTTACTAAACCTGAGAAATTTGTTGCTATTAATCCTCTGCAAGCAATAATTGGCATGCTTTCTCTGAGTGCATATATTTCTGATCCCTGTTTGTTTATGAATTCTTCCCACATTGTTAGCATGATTGGTTTTTCCCTTTGTTAAGAATGGCAGTGTTATTCCTGAATGCTATCATGTAGTTGTGTTTAAAGCATAAGTATAGGAATGATTGTCATAAACTATTATCTTTATACTAAATGATATGCTGATGTAAATTTAGCTTTCAAATTTTTACCCTTTCTAGAAATATGAAAGCCGTTTATCTTTCAAATTATATGTGTTAATTGTGAGTGGATGGAAAGATAAACGGCTTTCATATTCTACGTATAGACGGCAATATTGTGTGTGTGGATTGAATGCATGACATGAAATTTTCATATATAAATTGGAAGGTACACTTGTTAGGAAAATAGGGAAATATGGAAATAGGACAAGCGAAATTGAGCAAGCTTACTTGATCATCCATAACGATAAATTCTTGTAGATGTGTCATCTTTGATTTGATCTCACGCTTGTTTGGGAGGTTTGAAGTCGGTTACCACGGCTATTATATCTGCAGGTAGGTATTTTTTGGAATCACGTTGTGATATTTACTGAAATATAATGTCTCAGAATGAAATATTGGTGTGAATGTATTTGTAATTTACGTACCAATGAGACTTCTAGTGCCTGCAAGTGCTTGTATGTTTGGCAGCGGTACTGTCTGTATGAGAGGGTATGCAATGGGTTCTTGTGAGTCTGTTATCGGGCGTATATAAGTTGAGGCAGTGAAGACCCATTGGAATGTCATACCGGGCGACATATGTAGAAATGCAGTCTTGATGTGTTGTACCATTGCATCACCAACGGTGTACATTGAGAATGGTTGAAGACTTCGTTGCAGCAATGCAATAGTCTGGTCCCATAAAATACCTTCAACTTTATTGCCTGTTCCGTTTTAAGAATGTGAAATGTTAGTAATTAACAATAATTGAAGATGAAGTAGTGAAACGAACGAAAAATACTAAAGTTGCATTTACTGTTTATCTTGTAGGAGTACTTTACGAGTTTTACGACCACCCTCACTTGTATGAGTGTTGGTTTTGTCAAGTACTAACACATTTACCCTCCAATCGGTGGTTGAGGGGTAGTGTCCGCGATTGATAATATATGGTAATGTAAAATGATTTTCATAATGGTAATCCAAATATGTGAACAAAGACGCGGAAAGAAATGATTTTGTTCAATATATTTAACATATTGTTTAAAGTTAAATGAAATGAAAATTAAAACCAAAGACAGTTGATATTCCAACACACACATCCAATTATTACGTAACACAAAATATTTGGATGTTAGTGTAAATTCTTAATGTACATAAATAAGCTACGCCACTGCTAAGGCCAATGTAACTTTAGATTATGCCAATCTTGTAAACCACGTTGAACGCATCATCAAATTCTTGTGGCGAACGATCATCATGCCTTCTTCATTCCAACAATGCTACAAAGAAACAAAGTTAGTTATAAATTTCTCATCACAAATCAAATATGATATCTGTAGGTAGATCGGCAAATTGTATTTGAACACATCTTAATATGTATAGGAAACAGGGGATGAACAGAAGCACTAATGTTTTCCATGTGTTTTGGTAAACACATGTATTAATTAGCTTAAAAAACCCGGAGGCCTAAATGTGAAGGAATATACGGTTTAACGGGAAGCTAGCTAAATTCGAGAAATTGGTGGCTAAGAAAGCACAGTAAGAAAGAATCCGTGCTCGAAGGAAGTGTGTGCTAATCTAAAATAAGTTAAGCACAAAATATGGTAAAAGCCTAATAGCAATCTAACTAATAAATACGACAACCTAAAATATGTATTAAAATGCAATCCTATTTCTTGCGCTTACATTCTAACTAAAAAGGTTTGTCCGAAGGAAATCGGGATTTTATGTAGATTACGTAACTATGGGGTTTGCAATAGAACCCCTAACTATTGGGGTTTGCGAAGTACCCCTAACTACACTTACTGAATAAATTTGCTTATCCGTAGCGCACAAGAACCGCAAGACCCCGTGCGGAGACAATGCAGGCGAAGAAAAGGCTGGTTGAGTAGGTTTACGGCGAAAAGCAAAGCATATACGTAGTGCACGTACGAAAAACAAAAATAAAACCAAAGGTACATAGTTTCGAGCAAGAGTGGCAACAAAAAATGCATTAAGTGAATGATGAGGTGAAGCACTATTGATAATGAAATAACCATAATGAATCACTACGTGCTTCAATTATTCGAGATAGGTGAAGATCTTTGGACTATTGGTTAGTAAATTGGCAATGAAGGATGTACGCCTAAAGATATACACACATATACACATGTATGTGCGTATATACACATACACACATATATACATCGGCACCAAACAAAAATAGCCATGAAGGCGAAAAAAATAAATGATAAAATAGATTTCAGGAAGTGAAATATTCGGCAAATAGAGTACAATAGATATAACAACGCAGAAGTTGTACAGCTGTTAGCAGGGTAGGGTAGTCCATATAGAAATCACCTCGAAATGTAGGGAACCGAACCGTTAATCCAGCACACACGTAACTCAGGAAGACGCACAACCTGTAACATTGGAAATGATTTATCAATAAAAAACAGCATTCTTACTAATCAGAACTAATTGTCAGTTAGGACAGTAAAAAAAGGTAAATGAAAGACTGTGTAATGCATTCCCTTATTGATGGATAACAACGACAAAATGTTTAACATTTTCTGTGAGTAAAATCGAAGCAAATTTTACAAATGCAGATGGAATAATTGTCAGTTAGGACAGTTAAAAAAGGTAAACGAAAGACTGTGTAATGCATTCCATTATTGATGGATAACAACTACAAAATGTTTAAAATTTTCTGTGAGTAAAATCGAAGCAGATTTTACAAATGCAGATGGAAAATATTATTTGTTCATCGTCTGTTCCATTATACATATCAACATGTGGTCAAATCCGATTTCGTAAAGCAAAATTAAAGATGAATTTATCAAAACACATGGAAAACATTAGTGCTTCGTTAACTTGTGTAATGCATTCCCTTATTGATGGATAACAACGACAAAATGTTTAACATTTTACGTGAGTAAAATTGAAGCAAATTATACAAATGCGGATGGAATAATTGTCGGTTAGGACGGTAAAAAAAGGTAAACGGAAGACGTGTAATGCATTCCATTATTGATGGATAACAACGACAAAATGTTTAAAATTTTACGTGAGTAAAATCGAAGGAGATTTTACAAATGCGGATGGAAAATATTACGCATCTGTTCATCCTCTGTTCCATTATACATATCAACATGTGGTGAAATCCGATTTCTTAAAGCAAAATTAAAGATGAATTTACCAAAACACATGGAAAACATTAGTGCTTCGTTCATCCCCTGTTTCCTATACATATTAAGATGCGTTCAAATACAATTTGCCGATCTACCTACGGATATTTCGGGCAAATCAACATATGGACGAAACACTTTTAACAAAAGCTGGAAATTAGAAGACCCATTACGAGAAAAGAGAAGGAGAAATCGAAAAGATTTAATCTTGTGTTCCACTATACATATGAAGATGCGTTCAAAGTCCATTTTTCGATGAACCCACAAAAATCACGGACAAACAAACATTTGGAGGGAACCAATTGCACAAAATATGGGAATTAGAAGATCAATTACGAAAGAAGAAGGAGAAGAAAACCTTGTACAACACAATTTCGCGCAAACAAATTGAAGAAACGGATGCATGAATGATAATAATGGAACCCATAACCGATGGCCGGACGTTTTGGGTGGAGTTGGAATGTGTCGGAAGCAGTGGAAGACGATAATTGGGTATTGGAGACGGTAGTGGAGAGGAGAAGCGGTGGTGGAAGCTGAATAATGACTCATGGTACACGTTGCTTGAGGAAGAAGAACCACGTAGACTACAGCTGAACAACAAGAGAACGGCGTCGTATTCAAGCTAAACGGCGTCGTTTCCTACTTGGAAAACTGGGGAAAAAGGAAAAAAAAAACAAAAAAAAAACAAAAACAAATTGACGACCAAAACGTCGTCCTGCCTCTATTGCCAAATAAATAGTACCTCCTATTTATGATAAAGAAGCAGGCTTATCCCAAGCAAAAATACGCAGCAATACTGAATAATTAAACATATACTTAAATCCGACTGAACACCCCCTTACAAAACGAATCAAAACACAAAATCTAGCCTCTATAAACCATAATTAATTTATAGGAAGAGCCTCTTACCTTTTAGCAAGCTATTCCTACCAAACCTTGACAAGGTCCTAACTTTCGGGTGTTGAATCGACGCTCTCTTCACGATGATTCCGCTGCTTCTCTCGGATCTAAAAACAGTTGAGATTCGACTTAGTAACCGGAAGAAGTCTCTCAGCCCTTTTCTTCCAACTCTCACACGCAGAAAGATAGATTTTAAGGAGGAAATTTTGATTCAAAAGGTTAGGGAAACTAATGGGGTTTATTTTCCTTAAATAGGAAATCCCAATAATTAACCTAATCCCTTATTTTCGTTAATTACCCTTATTATCAAATAATCAGATTTTCCCCAATATATATATATATTTATCCAAAATATATATACACATAAAATACTTTAATCCGTAAATCATAATATTCCATTTTTCGCAAAAAGACACGTCTGCCTTTTTTTCGAAAAGTCGGGATATTACACAAATAACCTGAAAAGAACAAATAAATTGCTTATATACACCTTTACATAGTGTACCTTATTTAGCAGCAACATTTACATTATACTCAACAACACATGAGTCTTAAATTATGAATATTATATTATGTACATTGTTGAAGGTATGTGATATGCAACATAAATGTCTTGGTGTATTCATGTTTAAAGTGTTGCATATTCTTATTACACACACTATGCATAATGCATCTATGGCATTTTGTTCTGGTCAACTCATATTAATCTCAACTGCATGTTTGTAATCTA
This sequence comes from Gentiana straminea, assembly GCA_036785695.1. Taxonomy (NCBI): domain Eukaryota; kingdom Viridiplantae; phylum Streptophyta; class Magnoliopsida; order Gentianales; family Gentianaceae; genus Gentiana; species Gentiana straminea. Next base: position 610,580 of record JAVUPR010000224.1, on the reverse strand, counting down.
ACCAACATGGGTACTTAAGAATTGAATAAGTTCGAACCTAAAACAATTGAAGGCTATTCATGTCCTCTATTTCTTGCTATAATATTATTGTGTTTGCTTCATCTAAGTTTTGTGTTTTTAAGTTGTTTTATTTGTAGTAAAACATGAAGCTTTCAACGATAAATAAGAAAATGAAGCGACTATTATGAAGGCGTGGTCTACGACTGAGGCATATGTATCGCCCCATTTCCGGATACCGTGTCCTTATCCGGAAAATAACGTTTCACACATATAACATTAAATAAATTCAGCATTATATGTAAGCCTCTACGTCGTCGTATCGAGTTAAGCAAAACGGAAGCTATAAAGACTCGGATGAAATAAAAAAATGCAACTAGAATAGAATACTATTCATACTAAAGATAGAAAGGTTATCTTACAACAAGAAGTTCAAATTTACAAAGTACGATATCTCAAAGTAAATGTACAACATTGTCTTGAAATAGAAATACAACAATGTTTGGGAAATCAAGCAACATAGTCAAGTACATGGTTTTAATACAACAAATGAAAGTCTAGCATATCATAGCATCAAGATTCACACGTCATCCTTATAATCCTCATCAAACTCCGAAGCAACCTGTTCATCTTCTCATACAACACAACAAAACAATCATACAATAGAGGTAAGTACAAAAGTACTTAGTAACATGTAGAAGCTTTTGAACAACTTAGTTTTATAACGAAAGGTTAAACAATTATTAATTAATTTGTCTTTCATGAACATGACTCAAACTCCAGGTTTCACTTCATGCATGCTTATCAACATGTCATGAGATCCTACTTGTTTCTAGCTTAGTTTATCTTTGTTACATCGGTATTCAAGGCACTACGCATTGTGCTACTCACCATGAAGCAATTATTTGCAACCTATTAGTGGATCACACAAATAGCCACGGGCTAGTCCAGTGGTGTGTGTGTTTTGAGAAGTCCCTCCGTACTTGGGGTCTTAGTAACCTACGTGAAGGATGTTGTTTCTTTGCGCAGCGGATGGATCACGATTTACAAATTACAATACATAAATAAAGGATCCAAATTCCTACAAGGGGGTATAGTATGTCTTACCAATAGCAGGAAGAGAAGCCAAGATCTTCCAATGTGTTCTCCAAACGGTGGTTGGTGGACACCAATTCTTGGTACTAGAACCTCCTTGATATGCTTTCAAGAAAAACTACAAGTTTTTTCTTCAACCAGAAACCCAAGACAAGAAACAAGTTTTTCTCTCTATTTTTGTATGTGTATGTCAAAAAAAAATTCTTTTCTTTTTAAATGTCTTGGAAGAACTCTCTTTATATAGGAGAGTAAATCTTTGGCCTCCAAGTTTCTATTTAATTAAATAAATAATTAAAAAGAAATCACAATAAAAGATAATTCCATTTATAAAAGATTGTGATTAATCAATCAATCAATTACAAATCAATTATCTTTTATTAATTAATTATTTAACTAGTAAATAATTAATCACACAAGAAAATCAATTCTAGCACTTTATGACATGGGAGGCGCCACACCTAGGGTTTTAGGCCCACAGAAAATGTCTTTTCTATGTATTATATTATTTAGCCCAACTAATTAATATTTCGCATATCAATTAATTGGCCCAGCCAATTAATTATCACTGAGGCCCAATAACAAGAAAAATACCCGAATTACAGGAGCCACATTGGGGACCATGGACCTATAACCAGTAGCTCCAATAATTAAGTAAAATATTCATCGAACAAAATATTCATACTTAAATTATTAATTTCGGGATTACGCCACCATAAACTCAAAACTGAACTCTACCAATTATAGATATATACTTACACTCAATCCTATGAGTAAATAAACGTCCACTGATATAATCACTACACACGGACTAACCCTCCATAGACTGTCCATTCTGGGTGGGAAGTCTCCGTGAACCCGACTCAGAATATCTTATCCTTATTTAACATTAACCCCCTAGTGATCAATTAGTTCAAATATCTGACTAGTAGCTAATTAGTCTAATATGAACTGGGCCCATCGATCATTTTCTCAGGGCTAACGAATAAGGGGACTGTCTCTCTACTTCCCGCAGGAAGGAATGGATTCCATGTCTGTGAAAAACAGAACTACTCACTCATCAAGGAATAGTGCCAACTAGAAGTGACTTGGATCACATATCAAAGTGATCCGTAACTAACACATCAAACACTACCCCGAGACAAGCAGCATCCTGTGATCACCTCAGGATTAAGTTCAATCCATATATGATCATCTAATGATTTAATAAGATTTCCTGATTACGAAATTATATCAAGAAATACAGATTAAATCGGTCCAGTCCTATATGAATGCCATCATATATAAATGCCCCACTTAGGTACCTTCTACCGACAGTCCGGAAAAGACTATCACACCCTTAGGTGTTCTGGGTGCATTATTGGTGTTTTAATCATGAGACTTCAAGTATATCACCACTAACTCAATCCTCACGTGCATGCCATACACTGAGTTAAGTGGTTACATACTGATATACTTAGGCTTTGCAGTAGTGTATACTTTATAAGCACCTAGCAAATAATAAGATGAAAAATAAAATCAGCCATAAAAAACAATTACATAAATTGTCTTTCGGGCACAACATCTAACAATCTCCCACTTGCACGAATGACAAGTAATAATTGTTTTAGAGCACACCCTATCTTTATTACATCATGCTCTATAGTAAATGACTCATGTTCCTAATACCCATGTTTTCCAAGTGCCTCGAAAATACTTCTATGGAAAGCGTCTTTGTGAACAGATCAGCAAGGTTGTCGGTTGAGGGGATTTTCGTGACGGAAATGTCTCCTCGTTGAGCAATCTTTCTGATCAGATGGTATTTCCTCTCTATATAGTTTGACTTCAGGTGACTCTGGGGTTCTCTGGAATTCGACACGGACCCATTGTTGTCACAGTAGAGACGTATCGGATGTTCTGGATTTGGGATTACTCCTAAATCTCCCAGGAACTTCTTGAGCCATACCGCTTCCTTAGCTGCCTCAGAGGCCGCTATATATTCGGCTTTCATAGTCGAGTCGGCTGTTCTAGACTGCTTGAAGCTCCTCTAGACTACTGCTCCGCCTCCCAGAGTAAACACTGAGCCTGATGTCGATTTACGATCATCCTTATCTGACTGGAAGTCAGAATCAGTGTACCCTGGTATATCCAGTTTCGCACCTAAATATACAAGCATATAATTCCTCGTTCTCTTAAGATACTTGAGGATATTCTTCACTGCTGTCCAGTTCTCCAAGCCTGGATTTGACAGAAAACGGCTGACCAAGCCCACACCGTAGCTGATGTCTGGTCTAGTACACAGCATAGCGTACATCAGACTACTAACAGCCGAAGTATATGGTACTCATCCCATACTCTCTATTTCTTCAGATGTCTGAGGACACTGTTTCATAGAGAGTTGAATGCTGTGACGGGTTGGTAGGAAACCCTTCTTTGCATTCATCATGCTATAACGCAACAACATCCTATCTATGTAAGATGCATGGGATAGAGCCAACATCATGTTCTTCCGATCCCGTATAACTTGGATTCCTAAAACATAACTCGCCTCTCCTAAATCTTTCATTTGGAACTGCGGGGCTAACCAATTCTTCACATCGGACAACATCCCCTTATTGGGTCCAATTAGCAGAATGTCGTCAACATACAACACTAAGAACGCCACCTGATATTTGACGACCTTCTTGTATACACAAGGCTCATCAAAGTTTTGTTCAAAACCTTACGACTTGATGGTTTCATCAAATCTATGATTCCAAGACCGAGAAGCTTGCTTTAACCCATAAATGGACTTGAGCAACTTGCACACTTTGTGCTCTTGGCCTTTCTCGATGAATCCTTCTGCTTGCTGCATATATATTTCCCTATCAAGATAGCCATTAAGGAAGGCTGTCTTAACATCCATCCGCCAGATCTCATAATCTAGACATGCAGCAATCGAAAGGAGGATCCGAATGGACTTCAGCATTGCCATAGGGGAGAAGGTCTCTTCGTAGTCGTTTCCCTCTCTCTGTGTGTAGCCTTTGGCCACTAGCCAAGCATTGAAGGTGTCAACCTTTCCATCCACTCCTCACTTTCTCTTGTAGATCCTTTTGTTGCCTATGGGTTTAACACCCTCAGGGCAATCTACAAGTTTCCAGACTGAGTTAGAGTACATAGACTCCATCTCCTGATTCATCGCATCAACCCACATGTCCTTATCAGAATCATCTGTAACCCTGCGATATGACACTGGATCATCCTCCACTCCATCAGAGATGGCGACATTCGCCTCTGGTTGTATACCGTACTGCACTGGTGCCCGAGACACTCTGGCAGTACATCTGAGTGGTCTAGGACTGTCAAGGTCGTCAGGTGTATCAGTAGTGTTGTTATCCGTGACACTAGGTGTCACCCGTGGTCTGACCTCGTCAGAACGTAACTCCTCGAGTATAATTTTACTCCGAGGCTTGAAGTCCTTCATGTACCGATCCTCGAGAAAAGTGGCATTAGTCGAAACTATTACCTTCTAATCTTCCGGATCATAGAAGAAACCTCCTCGCGTCCCTTTTGCATACCCTACAAATAGACATACTTTCGTACGTGCTTGCAATTTGCTAGTCTTGTCCTCCAGCACATGTGCAGGACAACCCATCAATGGGTGTTTTCTCGACAGACTTTGACGTCATCACATTTAGAATGCGGACCGCTGTTTTAGGGCATGTCCCCAAAAGAAAACCGGAAGTGACGCGTAGCTCATCATTGATCTGACCATGTCTATCAATGTCATATTTCTCCGCTCAGCAACTACGTTTTGCTAAGGCGTTCTAGGCGCGGAATGTTGGGAGCAGATCCCTTGTTCCAAAAGATAGTCACTGAATTCAGTATCTAAGTCCTCACCTCTGCGATCAGAGCGAAGGCATTTCAAAGACTTGCTTAGCTGCCTTTCAGTTTTTGCAAGGAATTCCTTAAACTTACCAAAAGTTTTGGATTACCTGTGCAGTAGATAAACATATCCGAATCTCGAGTAGTCGTCAATGAAAGTCACAAAATAATCGAATCTGCCTCTAGCCTGTACATTCATCGGACCACACAGATCTGAATGTACCAATTCTAGAGGTTCTTTGGCCCTATTACCCTTTGACGTGAAGGGACGCTTAGTCAATTTTCCCTCCAGGCAAGATTCACAGACTGGCAGTGAGTCAACATATAACTCACTTAAGGGACCGTCTTTGGCCAGTCTTTTGATTCTTTCCAAGGAAATATGACCTAGCCTAAGGTGCCAAAGATATGTTTTATCTTCGTGAGAAACTTACGGCCTTTTAGTAGAACTTTGATGTGCTACTTTAAACATTTCAGTATTAGGCAGTGGAGTATCGGTTGGTTTAATGACATACAGTCCGTTTTCTAACATTACAAGAACACAAGTTACGTCTATTTCGGAAATAACAATCTTATTATACTCAATAGATAAAGAATACAGTTGTTCTTGCAAAACAGACATAGAAATTAAATTTCTTCTAAAATGCGGAATATAAAAGACATGGTCCAATTTAAGGACTTTATTTCCAAACATTAAACGAACTACTCCCACTGCTTTCACTGAAACTACTGCCCCGTTGCCAACTCTCATCTCATGAGCCCCATCCTCTAGATCCTCATATGAACTAAGGATCTGCAAAGAAGAACAAACATGGTTAGTAGCTCCAGAATCCAGTATCCAAATTGATACATCTTTAGCTACACTGTAGGATTCTAAGACAAGTAAATTACCGGTCTTATCCTACCCCTTGTTTGTCTGACCCTTTCCTTCCTTCACCTCTTTAAGATATTTTGGGCAATCCTTGCGCCAATGCCCTACTTCTCCACAGTGAGAGCACTTACCCTTAGGTTTGGAAGGAGTTGCCTTTTTCCCTTTCTTCTTCATGGGCTTCCATTTCTGTTCTTTTACAGGTTTGACCTTCGACTTTCCCTTTGTTCCAGAGGTTGACGATTTGGCCTCAGCCACATTGGCTACAGCCTTCTTTTCCCCTTCTCGGGTTCTACTGTTAGAGTAGACACCCTCGAACACTTGCAGCTCGTTTATCAATCATGTCAAGTCAAACTTAAGCTTGTTCATGACATAATTGGTCTTGAACAGAAAGAAATCAGGTGAGAGTGATTCGGGAATCATGCTCACTTGAGTCACTTCGTCAAATTAGAACTGTGAGTCTCGGCATCAGTAAAGTAATTGATCAAGTTCATCACATGACCCGTCACCGACTGACCCTTCCTCATATTCACGTTTAACAGCCATCTTGATAGCTTTGTGTCGGGCTTGATCAGAAGGTGCGCCAAACATGGAGGTAAGGCTCCACGTGATTTCTCTAGCAGTTGCAAAACCTTCACATTTGGTCATAATGATTTCCGACATCGAGGCTAGCATGATGCCCCCCGCCTTGTTATCAGACTCAGTCCACTTCTGCCTATTTTCTTTGTCGGCTTTTGAGGACTGGACGGTAAGTGCTGGAATGTTCGAGGTCAGAACATGTTGAACATTTTCGAAGATGAGCACAACGTTTAAGTTACTTTTCCACTTAGCAAAATTGGTTCCGGACAACTTATCATTCAACAGTAAAGAAATTTGCGACGACACGATGTTGTAAATAAATGACAGAAATTAAATTCAAATTTTACACTACTAATAAATGTATAGTCTATCCTACCGTTCCAAGGATCAGGTCTCACACCTCAGTGCCGCCTTAGGGTAGGTGAAAGACGCGACGACTAAATTGAGATCTTTCTCTCTCGATGATTAAAATAGAATCGAACATCCAATTTTTAATCCCCGATTACCTTTCTTTTTCAGCTAAGGTATTACCAAAAATACCCATAATGAGTATGACCTACTATTTCAGATTTTAGGTAGACCACGAGTATACCCATATATATATATATAAAATATCCGACCTTACCAAAAAAAAAAATCACTGCCGGCGCCCCTCTCTCCCAATATTCTTGGGATTCATCATCTTCATCTTCAAGATCTTCATGTCTTGAACCCGGATCGATTACATAAAATTTACAAACTTTTCGGAAATAAAAATTGCATAAAATTTAAATTAAAATTCATATGCTTAATCGATACTAATCGAAAAAACTACAATAGATCTAACGGTAAACAAGTGCCAACCCCAATCCATCTCTTCAACCACAACAACCAATCACACCAAAAATTATACACGCATGAAATAAAAATTTCTACATGCAATTCCACTCCTTTTAAATCGTTTATCTATGAATATAATTCATAAATTGTGGAAACTCGTTCTGATACCACATGAAGGATGTTGTTTCTTTGCGCAGCGGATGGATCACGATTTATAAATTACAATACATAAATAAAGGATCTAAATTCCTACAAGGGGGTTTAGTATGTCTTACCAATAGCAGGAAGAGAATCCAAGATCTTCCAATGTGTTCTCCAAACGGTGGTTGGTGGACACCAATTCTTGGTACTAGAATCTCCTTGATATGCTTCCAAGAAAAACTACATGTCTTTTTTCAACCAGAAACCCAAGACAAGAAACAAGTTTTTCTCTCTATTTTTGTGTGTGTATGTCGAAAAAAAATTTCTTTTTATATGTCTTGGAAGAACTCTCTTTATATAGGAGAGTAAATCCTTGGCCTCCAAGTTTCTAATTAATTAAAAAGAAATCACAATAAAAGATAATTCCATTTATAAAAGATTGTGATTAATCAATCAATCAATTACAAATCAATTATCTTTTACTAATTAATTATTTAACTAGTAAATAATTAATCACACAAGAAAATCAATTCTTGCACTTTATGAAATGGGAGGCGCCACACCTAAGGTTTTAGGCCCACAGAAAATGTCTTTTCTGTGTATTATATTATTTAGCCCAACTAAATAATATTTCGCATATCAATTAATTGGTCCAACCAATTAATTATCACTGAGGCCCAATAACAAAAAAAATACACGAATTACAGGAGCCAAATTGGGGACCATGGACCTATAACCAGTAGCTCCAATAATTAAGTAAAATATTCATCGAACAAAAAATTCATACTTAAATTATTAATTCCGGGATTACACCACCATAAACCCGAAACTGGACTCTACCAATTATAGATATATACTTACACTCAATCCTATGAGTAAATAAGCGTCCACTGATATAATCACTACATACGGGCTAACCCTTCATAGACTGTCCATTCTGAGTGGGAAGTCTCCGTGAACCCGACTCAGAATATCTTATCCTTATTTACCATTAACCCCCTAGTGATCAATTAGTTCACATATCTGACTAGTAGCTAATTAGTCTAATATGAACTGAGCCCATCGATCATTTTCTTAGGGCTAACAAATAAGGGGACTGTCTCTCTACTTCCCGCAGGAAGGAATGAATTCCATGTCTGTGAAAAATAGAACAACTCACTCATCAGGGAATAGTGGCAATGAGAAGTGACTTGGATCACATATCAAAGTGATCCGTAACTAACACATCAAACACTACCCTGAGACAAGCAGCATCCTGTGATCACCTCAGGATTAAGGTCAATACAAATATGATCATCTAATGATTTAATAAGATTTCCTTATTACGGAATTATATCAAGAAATACAGATTAAATCGGTCCAGTCCTATATGAATGCCATCATATATAAATGCCCCACTTAGGTACCTTCTACCGACAGTCCGGATAAGACTATCACACCCTAAGGTGTTCTGGGCGCATTATTGGTGTTTTAATCAAGAGACCCTAAACTCTGATTAAGTTCACCATGGACTAACAGTTCAAGTATATCACCACTAACTCAATCCTCACGTGCATGCATACACTGAGTTAAATGGTTACATACTGATATACTTATGGTTTGTAGTAGTGTATACTTTATAAGCACATAGCATATAATAAGATGAATAATAAAATCTGTCATAAAAAACAATTACATAAATTGTCTTTCGGACACTACATCTAACACTACGGACTTATTCACTTTATACTGACCACACGAGACATCACGATATAGACGTGTGCCTTACCAAGAATAACATGTTGTTTAGTGATGTGATCCGTAACCGAATCAGATCCGAAAATTCCTGAGGACTTGACTGAAGGCACCAATAAGACGAGCACCTCGACCCTTGGCTAACCTGTAACCAAAAACCTTGGTACATATGGACACCCACAAGGTTCGCTCACAAACTCGATAAGTCTGGTTTGGAATCTTCCAACGTGAGAAAACTCACCAAAGCTTAAAAGTTTCAAATAAAATATAACGAGAACAATTCACAGCCAGACAGTCAGCAAGTAAATGCTCTTCGGGAACCTTTTCATTCTCCTCAGTGATCGCCTCTACCACGATCGACTCTTGGACTACCTCCGATTCTACTCCAACAACCTCCTCCAATTTCTCCTTAGAATTCGGCTTTCTCTCCTCAACCAAACTCTCATCATCATCGCATGTCAACTCATCCCCTCGAGTGGTTGCAATCTCTATGGTGTTCTCGACATTATTCTTTGGGGTTGATGGCGGTCAAATTATACCCATAAAAGTCATCAACATTGTCCTTAAATCGGGATTAATAATGTATATTTTATATTAAATCACATGTTTTATTGATTATTTAATGTTATGTGATTAATAAGATATAATTTGGTATTTATCCATTTTTATTATATAATTTGGTATTTATCTGTTTTTTTATTTAAATACGATTTATTTAGGGATAAATATTTATTTTGCAAATTAAGATAATTTTTGGAGGATAAATATAAATGGAAGAATTAAATTACAAGATAAATCCAAGATGCGTTGAAGATAAAGATCGGATAAGCACAAGAAGAGGAGTAAGGCATTACAAGAGCCGGCGAGCCAATCAAGTGTGGCGCCGACTTAGGATGCGCATGAGGGGGGGGGGGGGGGCATTTCACTTTTAATGATCGGCCGGGAGTTATCTCTATTTGTTTGACATTTTGAAGTATATCTTTTAATTAGCTTGAACCCCTATAAATAGAGGCATACATTACACGCCATACACACCTTAGAAATACAATATTCTAATGCTTTTATCAATATAGTTCATTGTTTTCTTTTTATTTATGTTCTTTCATTACGGAGTCGTTAGAATCTCCGGTTAGAGATCGTATCGAGGAGTGGGAATCACGCTCGTTTTCGAGGGTATTGTCTACTCTATTATGCAATCTTTATTCATAGATCTAATTTATTTCGTTATGGAGTAGTCGTTTTGTGTATTGATTTCATGATGTAGTTAATTAACGAACCCATGTTTATGTAGATCTGAGACATAAAAGACGTTTCACGAGCAAATCTGGTTCAGATCTGAGCTTGTTGGTAGCAAGCCTATGTCTCGTTGTTAGCAAGATCTATGATGTTCTAGATTTGTCTGTGAACGGCTTCGACTACGTCAGGTTCTCTACTTTGTAATTTAAACGAGTAATCAAACTTGATCAACTTAATTATTTGTCATCGTAATTTAACATGAGACCCAAAAAGTGATTGTTATTTAGGACTGAGATTGAATCGGTGTCTAAGAAGTACGCCTAACCATAGGAATGTTGCTTAGATGAGGTTACGGTTTATACCGGCATCCCTAGTTTCGTAATTGTGTCAGAAGTTATATGAGATGGAGACTAAAAATATGAAGTCATGTAATGGAGACATGATGATCTAGATGGCCTAACCAGAGCTAGATCTAATTTAGGGGATGACTCCCGTAGTCAGAATAATTAATCTTAAATGTCTTGTTTTGTCTCGTCATCAATCTACATAGCATGGGGGGAGTAATTACTACTAGCGTTATCAATACCGTTTGTCAATTATTTATAAAACCTATAAAATAAGTGTCTTAGTGTCGTTGTGTCTTGTGTTGGTTTTGTGTTTCTATTGTGTCAATTTTATTTCTGCGTTATTTGTTGGTCGTAGACCGCCTTTAATTTGCTTTTAGTTTGATAAGTCATATTTCGTTTAAGCCGAGTCTCTGTGGGATCGATCTCGACTCTATCTAACTATACTACGATTGAACCTAGTTCTCTTGCTAGTGTGTTATTTAGGTATCGAGTATTTTTATTACTTGGACCGGGCATCAAGTTTTTGGCGCCGTTGCCGGGGACTCGTGTCATTAATCAAATATAGATTATTTTATTAAAAGTACATTCGTAAATATTATGAATAGAGTCTGTTTTAGTTTCGTTTTTATTACTTAGTCTAGTTAAAGGCCTAGCCTTTAAAGTCTTTAATTGTTTTATTGTTTTTTGTTATTTTATAGTACGCAACTCGGAAATCGAAGGAACCGTTTGAGCCATATAATCCTGAAATAGAGAAATTTGCAAGGCGAAATAGAAAGTTAGCTAGAGAACTGGCTAAGGAAGGAGAAAAGGATCCAAATCTTGAGGAAAGAAAGCACGAATTGGGAGAAGGACATACAACCGATCATTCTGAGCATTCTGAATCTGAGGCAGAAATGGAAGGTATTCTGAACAATCCAAACCAGGTACATAATCCTGAACAAGTTATTAATAACGCCAATAATGTTAATAATGCTAATAATGGAAACCAAGCCCTAGCTCAAGGAGCGAGGCGTACTTTACAGAGTTATGCAACACCTACTATTGAGCAATTCATTCCCGCTATCGTAGCACCGCAAGACCCTGCGGAAGTCTATCACCCTAGGCCTAATGTCATTCAAATGTTGACCAACTATTCCATTTTTCATGGAATCCAAAACGAGGATCCTGGTGTTCACGTGACAAATTTCTTGGAAATCGTTAGCACTGTGAAGCCAGAATTAATCCCGGAGGGTAACATTCGTCTTAAGCTTTTCCCTTTCACTTTGAAAGATAAAGCTAAGCAATGGCTTCTCTCTCTAGAGGCTGGATCTATCACTACTTGGGAACAATTGTTGCAAAAATTCATTTATAAGTATTTTCCTTTAGGAAAAACCTTTAAGTTACGACAGGATATCTTAGGATTTAAGCAACAACCTGGGGAGAGTTTTGATCAAGCTTGGGAACGTTTTAAGGAAGCTATGAGAAAGTGTCCTCATCATGATATCTCTCTTTGGCTTTTAATGCAAACTTTTTACCATGGATTGAGAGAGACAGAGAAAATTAGAGTAGACGCCTCTAGCAATGGAGCGTTTATTCTTTTATCTCCTGAGGAGGCACAAGGAAATATGGAGCAAATAGCGATGAATAGTCAATGGGGAGGCAATGACATAGCTGCTGTGAAGATGACCGCCGACATATTTGAGGATAGTGCATCTGCCAAAATCTTAGAACAACTGTCTGTTATCAACAATAAGGTAGATGGAATGCAAGAGAGGATGGCAAGAGTAGAGAAAGGGACTGGAATTGAAGTAATTCCTCAAAATGAGAATGCTAGTACTGAAGAAGCCAACTATATTGGGAAACAAGGAAATCAATGGGGAGGATATAAGCCTAACCATAACCATCCTGGATTCCGATATAGTTACCCCAATGAGGTAGAAGGGCCTAAACCGCCTACTACTTATGTACCCCAGCAAACTAAAACTTTTGGTTGGGAAGCTGCAATAGAAAAATTGAGTAACGTCGTTACTGACAATATGGGACAAATCTCAAAATCGATGGCTGATTTAGCCACTAACATTAGCCAATATTTTCAGAAGACTGATGCTAAGGTAACCAACCAAGAAGCCATAGTCCAGAATCTCACTCACCAAATAGGACAGTTAGCTGAGCAAGTCTCAACTAGACCTCCTGGAGGATTGCCAAGCAATACTGATAAAAATCCTAAGGATTTGAACGCGATCATGACTAGAAGTGGGAAAGAAGTGACTCCACCATCCTTGAAAGAAAAAGAGAAAGTAGAGGAGAGTAAGGATGCTGAGCCAAGCAAGGAATAAAATGCCTCTGAAACCTTACCTGAGCAAGAAACCTATAAAGAACCTGCTGGCCCTAGAGTTGAGTTTTACAATAATAAATATCCTATTTTCACTGATGTCGATCCTTCAACCTTACCTTATCCTCCACGCAAAACTAAGCCTAAGGTTGATGAAAAAAGGTATAAGAAGTTCATTGATATCTTTAGAAAATTACACATCAATATACCTTTAGTTGAAGCACTTGCTGAGATGCCTGAGTACACCAAGTTCTTGAAAGAAGCTGTCTCTACTAAGAGGAAACTCCTAGATTTAGAGACCATTTGCCTAAATGAGGAGTGCTCATCCATTCTTCAACATAAGTTACCCGCTAAGTGTAAGGATCTGGGAAGTTTTCTCATTCGCTGCACCATAGGTAACGTGTGTTTGAACAAGGCCTTGTGTGATCTAGGAGCGAGCGTATATCTGATGCCTCTATCCATTTTTCAAAAGCTGGGCATGAAAGACTTTAAAATGACTTCAATTACTTTGCAATTAGCTGATCGTTCGGTTAAGGAACCTTGTGGAGTGGTTGAGGATGTGCTAGTAAGAGTGGAGAAGTTTGTGTTTCCTGTCGACTTTGTTGTGCTAGATATGGAAGCTTACTACAAAGTGCCCCTAATCTTGGGAAGACCTTTTATGGCCACTAGTAGGACGCTTATCGATGTTTACAAAGGAGAGTTAGTGTTAAGAGTTAATGGAGATGAAATAGCATTCAACGTGCTTGACACTATGAAGCACCTGACGATGAAGAGGATGTATGTTTCATATTGGACTCTGTTGACAAGCTTGTCAGTGATTTCCAACAATATGAGGATATTAAGGATTTCCTCGAGGCTACTCTAGAGTTAGAGGATGAAGTGCCATATGAAAAGAGAGAGGAAGAAAAAGTGATATGGCCTGGATGTAGTAGAGGAAACCCTGCTCATGTTGAGGAGATGAAGTCTACTGAGGTTGAGAAATTCTACCATAGACCGACATGGCATAAGTTCTTTGAACTTAAGTTGACCGGACAAAAGTTAAAGACCTCGTTAGAAAAACCACCGACCAATCTGACGTTGAAGCCTCTTCCTTCACATTTGAAGTATGTATTCCTTCAAGATGAGACCTTGCCGCTCATTATTTCGTCTGCCTTGAGTGAAATACAAGAAGAAAAGCTGATGAGAGTGTTGAGAGAATATCGCGGAGCTTTTGGATGGACAATAGCCGACATTAAAGGCATTAGCCCTAGTGTTTGCATGCATAAAATCTCCGTCGATCCTGTAAAGAAAGCGGTTGTACAACCCCAAAGAAGGTTGACTCCACAATTGAAGGACGTGGTTAGGGATGAAATTATTAAGATGTTAGAAATGGGAATCATCTTCCCTATCTCTGATAGTGAATGGGTTAGCCCGATCCACGTAGTTCCGAAGAAGGGGGGTTTTACGGTGCAAGCTAATGAGTTAAATGAGTTGATTCCTGTTAGACTCATTACTGGTCATAGAGTATGCATTGACTTTAGGAAGCTAAATGATGCTACTCATAAAAATCACTTCCCGCTTCCCTTCATTGACCAAATGCTCGAGAGACTGAGCGGACATGCGTTTTATTGCTTTCTTGACGGTTACTCGGGATATTATCAAATCCACATCTCACCCGAGGATCGTGAAAAGACCACTTTTACATGTCCATATGGAACCTTTGCTTACAATAGAATGCCCTTTGGTTTGTGCAACGCACCAGCAACGTTTCAAAGATGCATGATTTCTCTGTTTGCCGATATGGTTGAAGATTTCCTAGAGATCTTTATGGATGATTTCTCCGTATTTGGAGATGATTTTGATTCATGTCTCATGCATCTAGCAAGAGTGTTGAAAAGATGCGAAGAGACGAATCTGGTACTTAACTGGAGAAATGTCATCTTATGGTTACGGAAGGTATAGTACTTGGCCACCGTATTTCAAAGAACGGTATAGAGTTGGATAGAGCAAAAGTAGAGGTGATTAAAAAAATGCCTCCACCAACCAGTCTTAAGACATTGCGAGGTTTTCTTGGCCACACGGGATTCTATCGTCGGTTTGTGAAGGACTTTTCCTTAATCTCTAGACCTCTTACCGAATTATTGGCCAAGGATGTGCCATTTGTGTTTACTAATGAGTGCATGAAAGCTTTCAATAAGTTAAAGAGCATGCTTATCACTGCACCCGTTCTGATTGCGCCTGATTGGAATCTACCTTTTGAGTTGATGTGCGATGCAAGCGATACAGCTGTAGGTGCTGCCTTAGGACAAAGAAAAGACAATATTTTTAGGCCCATCTACTATGCTAGTCGAACTTTAAATGCTGCTCAAAGGAATTATGCAACTACTGAGAAAGAACTTCTAGCTGTCATCTTTGCATTTGACAAGTTTAGATCTTATCTAGTAGGATCTAAAGTCACTGTTTGGACTGACCATGCAGCTTTGAAGTATCTTTTAGCCAAAAAAGATTCCAAACCAAGGTTATTGAGATGGATTCTACTGTTGCAAGAGTTTGATGTAGAAATCCGTGATAAGAAAGGATCTGAGAATCTGGTTGCGGATCATCTTTCCCGTTTACAAATAGAGGACAATGAGCCAATGACCGAGATTGGAGAAATATTTCCTGATGAACAATTATTCTCCATCACGGCTATACATGGAAAGGATGATTGCAATGCAGTATCTTCGCGTGTTGAGGTTGTAAAGGAGAATAAACAACCATGGTTTAAAGACTTTGTGAATTATCTATCCGCAAAATACTTGCCACCAAATCTCAACCCCCAAGAAAGAAAGAAATTCTTTAAGGATCTTAGGCACTATTATTGGGAAGAGCCCTATCTTTTTAAGCTAGGATCCGACAATGTCTTTAGGAGATGTGTGCCGGAAGAGGAAATTTATGATATCCTTAGACATTGCCACACTTATGAGGCCGGAGGACATTATGGAGGAGACAAGACTGCTGCGAAAGTTCTCCAATGTGGTTTTTACTGGCCCACCTTGTTCAAAGATGTGCATCAATATGCTAAATCTTGTCATTCTTGCCAAATGACAGGAAATATCTCGAGAAGGAATGAATGCCATTGAAGAAAATCCTAGAGGTGGAACTCTTTGATGTTTGGGGTATTGATTTTGTGGGACCCTTTACTTTGTCTTTATCCAACCGCTATATCTTAGTTGCGGTCGACTACGTGTCCAAGTGGGTTGAAGCCATTGCTTCGCCTACTAAAGATACGAAGGTTGTACTGAAGTTCTTAAAGAAAAATATCTTTATGCGGTTTGGAACCCCTCGTGCCATTATTAGTGATAATGGAAGCCATTTTTGTAATAGGCCGTTTGAAAAGTTGATGATTAAGTACGGGGTTAGACACAAGTTAGCTACTGGTTATCACCCTCAAACAAGTGGACAAGTTGAGGTTACAAATCGAGAAATAAAGCACATTTTGGAGAAGACTGTGAATATGACTAGAAAGGATTGGTCGTTGAGATTAGATGATGCTTTATGGGCTTATAGGACTGCTTATAAGACGACTATTGGTATGTCCCCTTATAAGATTGTTTTTAGAAAAGCATGTCATCTACCGGTTGAACTGGAACACCATGCCATGTGGGCTACGCGTATGCTGAATTTTGATGAGAGTTTAACTGGATAAAGAAGGTTGTTGGAATTGACTCGCCCAGAGGAGTTTCGTCTGGAAGCTTATGAGAATGCAAAAATATTTAAGGAGCGCACAAAGAAATTTCACGATAAGAAGATATTGGACCGCACCTTTAAGGAAGGCGATCTGGTTCTTCTCTACAATTCACGCTTGAGACTCTTTCCTGGCAAGTTAAAATCATGATGGTATGGCCCTTATCAGGTGATTAAGGCTTTTCCTTCTGGAGCTGTTGAATTATTGAACCTTAAGGACCAATCGACTTTTGTGGTTAATGGACACCGTGTGAAACATTACATGGGTCTTGGTCAAGGTAAGGAGGAGGAAGTCTTCACTCTCGAAGATCCTACCTATCATTAGACCATCGTTGAGCTGAGTCGAGCTGGCGACTATAAACACATAACTATTTCTTAAAAACTATCTTTTTTTTTTGTTTTGTTTGAATAAAGTAGCATGCGACTGTTAAGGTTTTTTTTCATCTCGCCATGTTCCGATTCTAAGTTCGGAATAAATGAGGTTTTTTCCTTGATACGGCACATGTGAGATTTGTAGTTTTAACTCTTTGGTTTTCCGTGTCGTTGGTTGTATGAAATAAAGTGGCTTAATTTGTTTTTTGGATATTCCATATCTAATTACTGTGACCTTATTTTATAACTCCCATTGACATGTTATTAACGGTTTCGTGGAGTTTCTGTTTGGTTTGCTTAAACAGGTTTTTGTTTGCCTCTCCACGACGTGCTTGGTCTACAACTACATTCTGCATCTACTTGAGAGCCGTTTCCAGAGCTAAGTCTTTTTCTTAAAATCTCATTTTTCTTTGTCATTAGGGACAATGCCAAGTTTAAGTGGGGGGTAGGAGACTTAGCCATGATATGTTATAATTGAAAATTGAATGAAATGGTGAAAAATGAAAAAAATTGTGAAAAATGAAAAAAATTGAACAAATGCCAAATTAATTATCTCGTACCCTTAGAATTGTGAGTTCTTATACAATGAATTAATAGGAAATGAACCAAGTTGCATGAGTACATGATCATTTTATACTTATGTGAATGTGAACTTAAGGATATTCATGCCCACTGTTGCAAGTAGTTGTTTATTATTTGCTTACTCAAATTTGAATCGACGAATTCCGCACAAATTATAATAACTGAGAAGAATTATGTGTACATTGCGTAGATGACTGGTTATGCAGACTTAGAGTAGATATTTATCTGCTGATATATTCTTATCTTCTAGCCATCTAAGCGGAGTAATAAGCTTGAGATTTATCTGTGTTTTGACAAAATGTTAAACACTGGGCTTGTAGTAACATTACCAAAGTAGCTTCGCGCTTGAGGTAATATTCAATGTTATTGACTAATCCGTGAGAGAGGGATTCTTGCAATGCATAATTTACTTTATAAGCAAGTTTCTTTCTTGAGATGTGTTAATGCTTGAAGATATGAAAATGGAAAAAATTCAACTTTTTAAGAGGCTTCGAGCATTTTTCTCGGTCTCCAAGTCGAAAAACCTTATGATGAAGCTCTTGCTTATTGCACCATGTCTTTACCCATTGCGATGCTTAAGGAGTGGGAATGCTGATGTTGGTAGGTTGGGACTTCGAAGTTAGCATAAACTTTAATCTTGCCACGAATAGATAAAACTAAATGCACGTGCACACGTCACTTCGATTCATGACGAGTAGTGAATAATGGATACCTTATGAGCATAAGTGGTATGAGTTGACTCGAGTTTCTTGTGTAAGTATGACTTGACCATGGAAATTGTTGTCTTGGGGAGTGACTTATTGATGCTTTGTTCGGGACGATCAAAGTCTAAGTAGGGGGTAGTTGATGACGGTCAAAATATACCCGTAAAAGTCATCAACATTGTCCTTAAATCGGGATTAATAATGTATATTTTATATTAAATCACATGTTTTTATTGATTATTTAATGTTATGTGATTAATAAGATATAATTTGGTATTTATCCATATTTATTATATAATTTGGTATTTATCCGTTTTTTATTTAAATATGATTTATTTAGGGATAAATATTTATTTTGCAGATTAAGATAATTTTTGGAGGATAAATATAAATGGAAGAATTAAATTACAAGATAAATCCAAGATGCATTGAAGATAAAGATCGGATAAGCACAAGAAGAGGAGTAAGGCATGACAAGAGCCGGCGAGCCAATCAAGTGTGGCGCCGACTTAGGATGCACATGAAGGGGGGGGCGCATTTCAGTTTTAATGATCGGCCGGGAGTTATCTCGATTTGTTTGACATTTTGAAGTATATATTTTAATTAGCTTGAACCCCTATAAATAGAGGCATACATTACACGCCATACACACCTTAGAAATACAATATTCCAATGCTTTTATCAATATAGTTCGTTGTTTTCTTTTTATTTACGTTCTTTCATTACGGAGTCGTTAGAATCTCCGGTTAGAGATCGTATCGAGGAGTGGGAATCACGCTCGTCTTCGAGGGTAATGTCTACTCTATTATGCAATCTTTATTCGTAGATCTAATTTATTTCGTTATGGAGTAGTCGTTTTGTGTATTGATTTCGTGATGTAGTTAATTAACGAACCCATGTTTATATAGATCTGAGACGTAAAGACGTTTCACGAGCAAATCTGGTTCATATCTGAGCTTGTTGGTAGCGAGCCTATGTCTCGTTGTTAGCAAGATCTGTGATGTTCTAGATTTGTCTGTGAACGGCTTCGACTACGTCAGGTTCTCTGCTTTGTAATTTAAACGAGTAATTAAACTTGATCAACTTAATTATTTGTCATCGTAATTTAACATGAGACCCAAAAAGTGATTGTTATTTAGGACTGAGATTGAATCGGTGTCTAAGAAGTACGCCTAACCATAGGAATGTTGCTTAGATGAGGTTCTGGTTTATACCGGCATCCCTAGTTTCGTAATTGTGTCAGAAGTTATATGAGATGGAGACTAAAAATGTGAAGTCACATAATGGAGACACGATGATCTAGATGTCCTAACCGGTGCTAGATCTATTTTAGGGGATGACTCCCGTAGTCAGAATAATTAACCTTAAATGTCTTGTTTTGTCTCGTCATCAATCTACATAGCATGGGGGAGTAATTACTACTAGCGTTATCAATACCGTTTGTCAATTATTTATAAAACCTATAAAAATAAGTGTCTTAGTGTCGTTGTGTCTTGTGTTGGTTTTGTGTTTCTATTGTGTCAATTTTATTTCCGCGTTATTTGTTGGTCGTAGACCGCCTTTAATTTGCTTTTAATTTGATAAGTCATATTTCGTTTAAGCCGAGTCTCTATGGGATCGACCTCGACTCTATCTAACTATACTACGATTGAACCTAGTTCTCTTGCTAGTGTGTTATTTAGGTATCGAGTATATTTATTACTTGGACCGTGTATCAGGGATACTAACATTCACCTGGGTGTCCGTAGGTGATGTCTCACGTAAACTACACATTTTCTGCAAAAAATCAGAGAAATCATAATAGTAATGATCGTGGGCTTTTGACAAGGGGTCGAAATTTATCAATTTTTTCCCGTATCACACATATATTTGTATATTTACCTCTCGTAATAATTATAAGAAAATAAAAAATAGCCCCAATGCATAAAAATAAGATAGTTTATTAAAAAAAATCTCCACCGTTGTTAAAAAAAAAATTTATTTTAGGGGGTCTTAACCGCCCCGTAATGATCACTCCCGTGACAATGACCGTAATAAAAAGAAAATAGCCCTGTAGAAGTTTTCTTAACCACCTCTGTACCATCACGGTTACCTCTTCCACCACGATTACTTCTACCACTATAGTATCTCTACAACCACCTCTTTCCGTTAACATGTGCTGAAATTGAGGCTTCATATCATCCATCATATCATCAAAATGTTGTTAAAGGTGTAGTAGAGTCACGGGTGTAATAAAAATCATAGTGAAACACTCGGCTGATTTATTTGTTAACCAATCAGAGAAGAAAAGAAAAATTAAATAGGTCAAACGATGGTCAAATTCGGTGGCATGATTCAATGGTATGGAAAAAAATAAGAAAAACGAAAATGCGGCTGTGATTTTTTTTGTTTGTGATATAGAATGAAGATCACGACACAACGAAGCATGCAGGCCGGTAAATTTTGTTGTTGTTTTTTGTTTTTAAGGTCAGAAACAGGTACGCAAGAACAAAGGGAAAAACTTTTTTTTTTCCGGGAAAATTATAACAAGAACAGGAACGAAAAAATAAAGGGATATTTGGATACCGTCAGTGTCGAACTTTGATACCAACTGATCTGTAACTGAATAAGATCCGAAAATGCCCGAGGATTTGACTGATTGCACCAATATGACGAGCACCTCGACCCTTGGCTAACCTGTAACAAAAAACCTTGGTATATAAGGGCACCCACAAGGTTCGCTCACTACCTCGATAAGTCCGTTTTGGAATCCTCCAACGTGAGAAAACTCACCAAAACTTAAAAGCTTCAAATAAAATATATTTATCTCAAAAAATTTCTCACTACAAAGAGTACAACTAAAGACTTTTTATAGACTACAATGAAAGAAATTAAACTAACTCTTAACCGATGTGAGACAAAATTAAATAATAAAAATAAAAAAATAAAATCTAATAATAAATAATAACAAAAATCTAATAAAATCTGTCTTGGAAAAGATGTGGGATAAATGATCAAATAAATGGGCTCCAAGCGAAAACGTCTCATCTTCATCACATCATTTAGGCTTCTAAATACACTAGTACGTATTTTATTAATCATTAACTAGCCACCTAAGTATTTTCAAGGCAAAAGCTCACTTACACTTCTATTCCGTCACTTAGAAATCTAGACACAACAAAGACTATCACGTACACAGACATTGATGGATACTAATCCATCAAAGCACAAGGCCAATTATACTCTTCTGACGGTTCAAATTTTTAACTCTTAGAAAGAATCCATTCGGTACCAGAACTAAACACATCAGAAGCTTAATCATGGATTTTCCTTGTTCATATAATGTTATTAGATCAAAAAACAACATTCAAAACTAGATTCGGGGCTCAAAACACCTTAAATCACAAAACATGGGGTTTGGCACGCGCTGTGCACATTTGGCGCGGGCTGAACCTAAGCAGCAAAAGGAACAACATTCTGTTTCTGTTTTGGCGTACGCTGAACCCTTTCAACGAGCGCTAAAAGCTCTCTGATCTTTTAGCCACATTCCGTTTCACTTCTGGCGCGTGCTAAGCTCTATTGGCGCGCGCTAAAAGCTCTTTACACTTATTGTCTACTCTCAGGACACCTTCGGCACATGCTAAAATGCCTCGGCGCGCGCTGAAGGGTCAAAACTGCCCTAAACATGATTTTCTCAACACTTTACGATTTCGAATCTAGTTCCAACCTTTTTGACACAAAATAACTCAGAAAACAACAGTAATACCGGTCAAACACGTCATATCAACTCATATCTCCACAACAACTTTATATATGAATTCTAACATCAAAAGCAACTCAAAACACAACCCATACATTATGAAACCCAAATTTCTCAACATGAAAACCCTCTTACTAGTTACAAGAAAATCCAAAGCAATCCTTCCAAGAAACTGCATCACCTCTCAATGCTCTAACCCAAAACCTTTTGATCAAAAATTTATTCAAGAACTAATTATGTTCAAGGTTTCTAATCATTCAGAACTACGAATTAAACCAAGAAAAACTACAAAACTTGATCAAATCTTGATGATCTCAAAACTAGGGCAAAATCATTACCTTCACAAAACTTTGAAATTTCGATATCAAAACGATCTCCTTCCCGTGACGATAAAAAATCTCTACTAAAAACTGAAAAATGTCAAGAACTATATGAGAATTTACGAAAATTCCCTTTGCTTGTTTTCTGACTTTGAGAGGAACATAGTTCGAACTTTCAAATTTCCATCTTCTGACAAACTTCCCTTTTTACTTGGAAGTTTTATATTCCCCAAATAAAACCTCCCTCGTAAATTCCCCTTTCTATTTTTTACTAAAAACTTAATCCATAATAATTAAAAATATTATTCGGAATATTATGCAAAATGACCCGTCTACTCTTTCCCAAATATTCAAAATATTGCTTTCCTCCCCCCTTAAGAGGAGTTTCGTCCGCGAAATTGAAACATAAAGAAAATTTGGGAACTCAAGGATCATGTCATCCTCAATATCCCACGTCGCCTCGTTCGGTGAATGATTTCTTCATTAAACCCAAAGCAAAGGGATCAAACTTCTCTTGGACTTAACTTTCCCTTTTTCCCAAAACGTTTAACTCCCTTCCTCGGTAAAGCTCAGATCTAAACTCATTCTCCCACATCGAACTCTAGTGGTCTTCTTCGAATGTCGGCCCAACATTTTTGACGATCTTGAGCCGCTTTCAGATTCTTCTTGACAAAAAAAAAACCCTTTTTTGCTTGATCAACTATTTCCGGCCCGGTAACATGTTTCTCTCCGACTTCATCCTAAAACAGCGGCGTTCGGCATATTCTCCCATACGAAGCTTCAAATAGAGGCTCTCCCAAACCGGCATGATAACTGTTACTGTAAGCAAACTTTATGATAGGAAGGTAATCATACCATGATCCGCCAACTTTCAAAACACAAGCCCTTAACATGTATTCAAGCTTTTGAATTGTTCTCTTCGACTGTCCGTCTGTTTGAGGATGAAAGGCCATACTCAATTCCAACTTAGTACAAAAATCCTTTTGTAAAACTTTCCAAAACCGATTGATAAACCGGCTATCCAGATTAGATACTATTGATATAGGCACTCCATGCAACTTCACAATATTGTCCAAATAGAATGTCATCAACTAATTTCGTGACATATCAACTTTTTCTGGCAAGAAATGGGCGGATTTTATAAGTCTATCCACAATCACCCATATCATGTCATGTCCACTCTTGGTTTGTGGTAAACCGGTAATAAAATCCATGGTAATCTTATCCCACTTCCATTCGGGGTTATCCAAAGGTTTAAGCATTCCACCCGGCCTTCTATGTTCTACCTGAACTTTTTGACAAATGTCGCATTTAGCCACTTACTTTTCAATCTCAAGTTTCTTGGAAGGCCACCAAAATCGTTCTTTCAAATCCCTATACATTTTCGTAGCTCCTAGATGAACAGCAAAAAAAATTCTATGTGCTTCATCCATAACCCTTTGCCTTAAGTCTCTGACATTTGGTACGCATAACTGTTCATGATACCAAAGATTCTATTCTTGTCTAACACATATCCCACAGTAGGATTTTCTCTTGCAACACACTTCAAATCAAACAAAACTAGATCTTCGTCTTGCATTTCCTGATTATCATCCATCATCTCTGATCTAGCCAACAAAGGAGCCACAAACTGACGAGCTGTACACTGATCAATACCCCGGATACTCAGCCCATAAAACTTTCCAACCACATTTTGAACCGCTGAAACCGCACTAACCGTTCTTCTTCTCAAAGCATCTGCCAGAATGTTAGCCTTTCCCGGGTGATACTAAATATCTAAGTCGTACACATTCAAAAACTCCAGCCATCTCCTTTGCCTCATGTTCAAATTCACTTGAGTAAAGAAGTACTTCAAACTCTTATGATCCGTGAAGATTCTGGCCTTGACCCCATAAAGATAGTGTCTCCAAGTCTTTAAAGAAAACACTATAGCTGCTAACTCAAAGTCATGCGTTGGGTAATTCTTCTCATGCACCTTAAGTTGTCTAAATGCATAAGCTATTAATTTTCCTCCTTGCATCAACACACAGCCTAACCCTTTTCTTGAAGCATCGGTGTAGACATCGTAGTTATCAAATATCTCTGGAACTGCCAAAACTGGTGCCGATGTCCACTTTGTTGGATCGATAATGCATGAAATACACTCTAGAATGGGGGTAGGGTTGAATAGAGTGTGGGAAGTTTATAGTACTTTTTTTAATTAATCAAGTAAAGACACAATAATTACGAGTAGGATCAAAATAGTACATAATTACTAATTTGTTAACCGGAAGCTGTTTAATAGAATTATTCATTTGTGTATATTACACCTAGATGATCGAGGTATCCACTATGTGTGATATATTACCGACAGTTAACAAAGTAAACAGCAAAGTATATGTGCTAAAATATGTAGGCAAATAGAATACATGCAATTTAACAGGCTGTTGTTAAACAAGTTAAAGCACAACAAGAACTAACTTAGAAAATTCTAGCAAGTCTTTGGTATTACAATATATTCTGAACTAGATTCTAAGAAAATGTAGTTCACTGAACAACTATTACAGGTTCTTCAAATACCAGGATACAGTTCAGTTCTAAATACTCATCCAAGGAGTACAACTTGTCCTAGACTGACCAATCAGAAATGTTCCGAGACTGTTATTCTATCTTTGATAGATGTCTGATTTGATTAATAGGAACATAAGACTATCCTGATCACAACATGGTCTATAGCTCTATAACTACTAAGGTTCAAACACTTGGTCAGTGATGACATACAAGGGAGGTCCAAACACTCAGATACGCATGACACACTCTTATTATATCAGGACTCATTTAGTGAAACAGTAGGCCTATTACTAAGGTTTAATGAGTGATGGAGGTCAAGTTAAATTATTAACTCGATGCCTACTAACACACTAGCAAGAGAACTAGGTTCAATTGTAGTATAGTCAGATAGAGTCGAGGTCGATCCCACAGAGACTCGGCACAAATAAAACACAACTTTATCCTATTAGAACTAAATTGAAAGGGCGGTCTACGACCAACTAAATGCAGTAAATAAAATAGTAACAACCACAAGACACAAAAGACCACAAAGACAAACTAAAGACTACTAAAACACGGATAATACGGTTGATATTATCTAAACAAATAGTATTGATTACGCTAGTAGATTATAACTCCCCCATGTGAATTATGATGATAACGAAATAAAACAAACGTTAAGGATTAATTATTATGACTACGGGAGTCATCCCCTAAGGTAGATTTAGCTCCAATTAGGCCCTCTAAATCATCGTGTCTCCATTACGTGACTTCGCTTTTTAATGCCTCCATCTCATATAACTTCTGACACAATTACAAGACCAGGGGATGCCGGTATAAACCGTAACCTCATCTAAGCAACATTCCTAGGGTAAGGCGTACTTCTTAGATGCCGATTCAATCTATATCCTAAGTAACAATCACTTTTTGGGTTTCATGTTAAATTATGACGACGAATAACTAAGTTGATCAGGTTTAATTACTCGTTTTAATTCCAAATCAGAGAATCTGACGTAGTCGAAGCCGATCATAATATTGCCCTACACATTGCCAGGCTCGGTCGACCGAACGACAGCACTCGGGCGACCGAGTGACACGTCTAGGTCGACCGAACACAGTTCTGTGTCGGAACAAATCATGATTACTTCTTTAACGTTTCTAACCTAAACACATGGGTTCGTAAATAAATCTACATCACGCAATCAATACAAATAAAATTACTCCATAATAAAATATAACAGTTCTACGAATAAAGATTGCATAATTGAATAGTCATACCCTCGAAGATGAGAGTGACTCCCACTCTTTAATGCGCTCCCTAATCGGAGAATCCGACGAATCCACAATGTACGAACATAAAGAAAATAAAACTCAAAATCTAAAATTGTATGAATTGTTTTGTGTTGTAGTGGTGTGTGTTCTCAATTTCGTAGCTGTTGCTTATATAGGAGTTGAAGCCGACATAGGGAGAATCCAGAAGATTGACATGCATTTATCACATCAGGCTCGGATGACTAAACGTACACGCTCGGTCGACCGAATGGCATGGCTCGGTCGACCGAGCCTTCCTCTTTACGCGTTTTCACACTCGGTTCGTCTGACTTGTTCCCCACTCCATGCTTTTGAATTGATCTGATTTATCTTTTCTTTAATGCTCCGATTTTCTTCTCTTTTATCTTGAGATCTCCCGATTGTATGATAATTATCTTCCCGATTTATCATGATCTGCAAAATCAGCATTTATCACACAATTAATTGCTCTTTTATAATAAAAATAGCTAAATACCAATTATCATATTAATAATCACTTATCATTAAATAATAAATATAAACACGTGATTAAACATGAAATATATATAATTAACTCCGATTTAAGGTTAGAATTGATGACATAAACATGTATATTTTAACTGTCATCAAAATGCCCCCCACTTAAACTTTGCTTCGTCCCGAACAAAGCATTAACAAGTTATTCCCCAAGACAACATTTTCTGTGGTCAACTCATACTTACACAAGAAACCCGAGTCAACTCATACCAGTCATGCTCATAAGATAAGCATTATTCACTACTCGCTATGAATCGAAGTGATTGTGTGCATGTGCATTGGTTTTATATAAATGTAGCAAGATTAGAGTTTATGCAGACTTCATATCCAAATTCACCAACATCAGCATTCATACTTCTTATGCCTCTCAATGGTTAAAGCACTAGAACAATAAGCAAGAGCGTATCTATAGGGTTTTTGGACTTGGAGACCGAGTACTACTCAAAGCCTCTGAATTTTCGAAAAATTTGTTTCAATTTTTTGCATATTTTTCGAATACTACTAACCTCAAGGAAGAAAACTTTTCATAGAGTATCCCCCTATCTTAGATTAAGCATAGCATCGAATATTACCACAAGCGCGGGGCTACTTTGGTAATGTTACTACAAGCCCAGTGTTTTAATACATTCTCAAAACACAGGTACGTCCCAAGCTTATTACTCCACTTTTGTTGGCTAGAAGATCAGAATACATCAGTCGACAAATGTCGACACTGGGTCCTCATAACCAATTATCTACGCAGTGTACACATACTTCTTTCAATTATTATAACTCATACGGTACTAAGCGATTCATATATTGAGTTATTGAACAACACCTAACTACTTGCAATTGTTGGCATGAATATCCTTAAGTCTACTAACACTTTATCGCAAAAGTATAATATGACCACGTACTCACGCAACTTGGTTCATTTCCTATTAATTATAAGTATAAGAACTTTACAAGTTTAAGGGTACGAGTTAAACAACTTGGCATTTATCCATAAAATTTTTAAATTTGGCTCAATATTGTCTCAGTATTCCGTTCCCCTTGACTTTTTCAACATATATAGCACAATATATAGCTAAGTCCCCTGCCCCCCCACTTAAACATGGCATTGTCCTCAATGACAAAAATAAATGAGAGTTCAAGATGAAAGACTTAGCTGTGGAAACGGCTCCCAAGTAAAGGAACATTATCGGAGTAATCATCGGCATAGTGTGGAGAGACAGACACATCCTGTATAAACAAACAAGCTCCACGAAATCGTCAAATACCATGTCTATGGAAGTTATAAAATATCGTGGCAGTAATTAGATATAGATATCTAAAAACAGTTTAAGCCACTCTACTTTATACTGCCATGGACAAGACCTAAATAAAAACTCACATGACGGCTATCAAGGAAAAAACCTCGTTTATTCCGAACTTAGACTCGGAACATGGCGAGATGAAAAAAACCGTGATAGGCGCATGCTACTTTATTAAAAAGAGAAACGAAAAAGATAGTGATAAGTAGTAGTTCTAAGTTATAGTCGCTAGCTCGACTTAGCTCAAGATGGTTTATTCATAGACAGGGTCATCGAGGTACAAAACCTCTTCCTCAGCAGTAGGCGGAAGCCCGTGATAATGCTTAATACGATGTCCATTTACCACAAATCTGGACTCGTCTTTAAAATTAAAAAGCTCCACCGCTCCAGAAGGAAAGACTTGTTGTACTTGAAATGGGCCATACCATCTTGATTTCAACTTACCCGGGAAGAGTCTTAAGCGCGAATTGTATAAGAGAACCAGATCACCCTCTTGAAAGGTCCTCTCCAGAATCTTTTTGTCATGAAACTTCTTCGTGCGCTCCTTGAAAATTTTGGCATTCTCGTATGCCTCTAAACGAAACTCCTCCAGGCGAGTTAATTCTAACATCCTTTTCTCACCGGCCAACGTCTCATCAAAATTTAGCATCCTTGTTGCCCACATGGCCCGGTGCTCCAGTTCCACAGGTAGATGACATGCCTTTCCAAAAACAATCCTATACGGTGACATTCCAATCGAGGTTTTATATGCAGTTCTATAAGCCCATAAAGCGTCATCTAAACGTATCGACCAATCCTTCCTAGTTGTATTGACAGTTTTCTCCAGGATACGCTTTATCTCTCGATTGGTGACTTCTACCTGTCCACTAGTCTGGGGGTGGTATGCAGTTGCTAGCTTATGTCGAACCCCATACTTAATCATCAGCCTTTCAAAAGGTTTATTACAAAAATGACTACCATTGTCGCTTATAATCGCCCTCGGCGTCCCAAACCTTGTAAAAATGTTCTTCTTCAAGAATCTAACCACAACCCTAGCATCGTTAGTAGGTGAAGCAATGGCCTCAACCCATTTGGATACATAATCAACAGCAACTAAGATGTATCGGTTAGATAATGATGAAGTGAAGGGTCCAACGAAATCTATTCCCCAAACGTCAAAAAGCTCCACTTCTAAGATGCTCTTGAGTGGCATCTCATTTCTCCTTGAAATATTACCTGTCATTTGACAAGCATGACATGCCTTTGCATATTGGTGTGCATCCCTAAATAATGTCGGCCAATAAAAACCGTATTGGAGGACTTTGGCCGCAGTTTTATCTCCCCCGTAGTGTCCTCCAACTTCATAAGAATGACAATGCTTCAGGATATCATTATATTCTTCCTCTGGCACACATCTTCGAAAAACATTATCAGATCCTAGCTTAAACAAGTACGGTTCATCCCAATAATAATGTCTAAGATCTTTAAAGAACTTTCTCCTTTCTTGGACAGTGAGATTCGGTGGTAGGTACTTTGCGGATAGATAATTGACAAACAAACTAAACCATGGTTGCTTCTTCTCCTTCACAACCTCTATTCGCGAAGAAACTGCAGCACAATCATCATGTCCCCTGATGGTGGTGATGGAGAAAAGTTGTTCATCAGGAAAAGATTCTTTATCTCAGGTAATTCCTCACCATCCTCTAATTGTAAGCGTGACAGATGATCGGCCACCACGTTCTCACTTCCTTTTTTATCTCGGATTTCTACGCCAAATTCTTGCAGCAGTAGAATCCATCTCAACAGTCTCGGCTTTGAATCTTGCTTTGCTAGGAGATACTTAAGAGCCGCATGGTCAGTCCACACAGTGACCTTAGATCCCACTAAGTAAGATCTAAATTTGTCAAAAGCAAAGATAACGGCCAAAAGTTCCTTCTCCGTTGTGGCGTAATTTCTTTGGGCAGCATTCAAAGTCCGACTTGCATAATAAATGGGCCTAAAAATCTTATCCTTTCTCTGACCCAAAGCGGCGCCAACAGCAGTATCACTTGCATCACACATCAGTTCGAACGGAAGATCCCAATCCGGTGCGACCAGAACGGGTGCAGTGATCAGTCTACTTTTTATTTCGTTGAAAGCTTTTATGCACTCATTAGAAAACACAAATGGTACGTCCTTGGCCAATAATTCGGTAAGAGGTCTAGAGATTAAGGAAAAGTCCTTGATAAACCTACGATAAAATCCGGCGTGGCCTAAAAAACCTCGCAAAGTTTTAAGATTAGTAGGTGGAGGTAGTTTCTCGATCACCTCGACTTTGGCTCTATCCACCTCTATACCGTTCTTTGATATGCGGTGGCCCAGTACTATACCTTCCATAACCATCAAATGACACTTCTCCCAGTTAAGCACAAGATTAGTCTCTTCACATCTCTTCAACACTCGTGCTAGATGTGTGAGACATGAATCAAAATCGTCTCCAAACACGGAGAAATCATCCATAAAGATTTCCAAGAAATCTTCCACCATATCCGCAAATAATGACATCATACACCGTTGAAATGTCGCGGGGCGTTGCACAATCCAAATGGCATTCGATTATAAGCAAATGTCCCATATGGGCATGTAAATGTTGTTTTCTCACGATCTTCGGGCGAGATGTGGATTTGATAATATCCCGAATACCCGTCAAGAAAACAATAGAAAGCATGCCCGCTCGCCTCTCGAGCATTTGATCGATGAAGGGAAGAGGAAAATGGTCCTTACGAGTGGCATCGTTTAGTTTCCTAAAGTCTATGCATACTCGATGACCGGTGATTAGCCTCACGAATTAACTCATTCAACTCATTGGCTTGTACCGTCAATCCTCCCTTTTTGGGAACTACGTGGATAGGGCTTACCCATTCGCTATCGCAATTGGAAATATAATTCCCATTTCTAGCATTTTTATAACCTCATCCCTAACCACGTCCTTTAATTGTGGGGTTAAACGCCTCCGAGGTTGTGCAACCGCTTTCTTTTCGGGGTCCACGGAGATCTTGTGCATACATACGCTAGGACTAATGCCCTTAACGTCGCCTATGGTCCATCCAAATGCTCCGCGGTACTCTCTCGAACTCTCATTAGTTTCTCCTCTTGTAAGTCCGTCAAGGAAGAAGATATGATTAGCGGCAAAGTTTCATCTTGAAGAAATACATACTTCAAATTCGCGGGAAGAGGTTTTAAAGTCAAATTTGTGGGAGGTTCTTCCAAAGAGGTCTTCAACTTCGACCGGTGAGTTTAAGTTCAAAGTACTTATGCCACGTTGGTCTATGATAGAATCTTTCAATCTCCGCAAAGACTTACTTCCTCTACAGGTCTTGGGGTCCCTCTACTACATCCTGGCCATATCATCTTCTCCTCCTCACTACTCACGTACTTGACTTCATCTTCTTCTTCTAAGACAGTATCCAAGAAATCCTTGATGCTTTCATGTTGTTGAAACTCCTGAATGATCCTATCAATGGAATCTAACACGAAACATGCATCCTCTCCATCATCAGGTTGCTTCATAGTGTCGAAGACATTGAATGCAACTCTCTCCTCGTTCACTCTTAATACCAACTCGCCTTTGTAAACATCAATTAGCGTTCTACTAGTGGCCATGAAAGGTCTTCCTAGTATCAACGGTACCTCGTAGTTAGCTTCCATATCTAATACCACAAAGTCGACAGAAACACAAACTTTTCAACTCTTACTAGCACATCCTCAACCACTCCACACGGTTCCTTGACGAACGGTCGGCTAACCGCAAAGTGTGATTGAGGTCTTTTTAAGATCTTTCATGCCTAGTTTCCGAAAAATAGATAGTGGCATTAGGTTCACGCTTGCTCCTAGATCACACAAAGCTTTGTTCAGACATACATTACCTATGGTGCAGGGAATGAGAAAACTTCCCGGATCTTTGCATTTTGGGGGTAACTTATGTTGAAGAATGGCTGAGCACTCCTCATTAAGGCATATGGTCTCTAAATCCAGAAGTTTCCTTTTAGTGGAGACGGCGTCTTTTAAGAACTTGGTGTACTCAGGCATTTCAGCTAGTGCTTCAACTAGGGGTATATTGATTTGTAACTTACTAAACATATCCACGAACTTCTTATACCTCTTATTATCAAACTTAGGCTTCGGCTTTGGTGGAGGATAAGGTAGAGTTGAAGGATCGACATCAGTGAAGATTGGATACTTGTTGTTGTAAAGTTCAACTCTAGGGCCAGCAGGTTCTTTATACGTTCCTTGCTCAGGCAGAGTCTCGGAAGTATTAGCCTCACTGCCTGACTCACCATCCTTATTCTTTGTGACTTTCTCTTGCAGGGATGGTGGAGTTACTTCCTTTCCACTCCTGTCATGATCGCATTCAAGTCCTTAGGGTTCTTCTCTCGTGTTGCTTGGCAACCCTCCGGGAGGTCCGGTTGAGACTTGCTCGGCTAGTTGTCCTACCCGGTGTTGTGAGATTTTGAACTAAAGCTTCCCGGTTGGTTACTTTGGCATCTGTCTTTTGACAATATTGGCTAAAGTTAGTGGCTAACTCAGCCATAGATTTTGAAAGTTGTCCCATATTGTCAGTGACGACATTACTCAGTTTTTCTATCGCAGCTTCCCAACCAAAAGTTTTAGTCTGCTGTGGTACATAAGGGGTAGGCGGTTTAGGCCTTTCTCCTGCGTTAATGTCACTATATCGGAATCCAGGATGGTTATGATTAGGTCTGTACCCTCCCCCGACATAATTGGCTTCTTCAGTACCAGCATTCTCACCTTGAGGTGCTACCTCGATTCCAGCCCCTTTCTCTACTCTCGTCATCCTCTCTTGCATCCCATCTACCTTATCATTGATAACAGAAAGTTGTTCTAAGATTTTGGTAGATGCACTATCATCAAATATATCAGCGGCCATCTTCACAGTGGCTATGTCATTGCCTCCCCATTGGCTATTCATCGCGATTTGCTCCATCTTCCCTTGTGCCTCCTCAGGAGATAGAAGAACAAACGCTCCATTGCTGGAAGCGTCTACTCTAATTTTCTCAGTCTCTCTCAGCCCATGGTAAAAAGTTTGCATTAAAAGCCAAAGAGAGATGTCATGATGAGGACACTTCCTCATAGCTTCCTTGAAACGTTCCTAAGCTTGATCAAAACTCTCCCCAGGTTGTTGCTTAAATCCTAGGATGTCTTGGCGTAACTTAAAAGTTTTTCCTAAGGGAAAATACTTATTCATGAATTTTTGCAACAATTGTTCCCAAGTTGTGATAGATCCAGCCTCTAAAGAGAGAAGCCATTGCTTAGCTTTATCCTTCAAAGTGAAAGGGAAAAGCTTAAGACGAATGTTACCCTCCGGGATTAATTACGGTTTCACAGTGCTAACGATTTCCAAGAAATTCGTCACGTGAACACCAGGATCCTCGTTTTGGACTCCATGAAAAGTAGAATAATTGGTCACCATTTGAATTACATTAGGCCTAGGGTGATAGACTTCCGCAGCATCTTGCGGTGCTACGATAACGGGAATGAATTGTTCAATAGTGGGCGTTGCATAACTTTGCAAAGTACGCCTCGCTCCTTGAACTAGAGCTTGGTTCTCATTATTAGCATTTGCATTCACATTATTGGCATTATTGATAACAGGATTAATAACTGGATTAGGTACCTGGTTTGGATTGACCGGATTGCCTTCCATTTCTGTTTCGGATTCAGAATGCTCAGAATGGTCGGTTGTATGTCCTTCTTCCACTCCTTGCTCGCTTTCCTCAAGATTTGGATCCTCTTCTCCTTGTTTAGCCAGTTCCCTAGCTAATTTCCGATTTCTTCTCGCAAATTTTTCTATCTCAGGATTATATGGTTCAAGTGGTTCCTTCGATTTCCGAGTAGCGTACTATAAAATAATAAACAACAATAAAACAATCAATCAGTAGTAAAGGCTAGGCCTTTAACTAACTAAGTAAAACAGACTCGAAATAAGTTTGAGAAAAGAAAACGTAACAGAAACAGAATGTTTTAAAGCTAAGACAGAATCAGAACAGAAAAGGAAACTAATTCTCGGTCGACCGAGGGATAGTGTTCGGTCGACCGAACACTCTCTTTTTTTTTATTTTTTTTATTTATGACACTGTTTAATATACAGACTCTTATTCACAGAATATTTATGAATCCAGTTCTAACAAAATAAGCTATATCTTAATTTAATGACTCGAGTCCCCGGCAACGGCGCCAAAAACTTGATGGAGGTCAAGTTAAATTATTAACTCGATGCCTACTAACACACTAGCAAGAGAACTAGGTTCAATTGTAGTATAGTCAGATAGAGTCGAGGTCGATCCCACAGAGACTCGGCACAAATAAAACACAACTTTATCCTATTAGAACTAAATTGAAAGGGCGGTCTACGACCAACTAAATGCAGTAAATAAAATAGTGACAACCACAAGACACAAAAGACCACAAAGACAAACTAAAGACTACTAAAACACGGATAATACGGTTGATATTATCTAAACAAATAGTATTGATTACGCTAGTAGATTATAACTCCCCCATGTGAATTAGGATGATAACGAAATAAAACAAACTTTAAGGATTAATTATTATGACTACGGGAGTCATCCCCTAAGGTAGATTTAGCTCCAATTAGGCCCTCTAAATCATCGTGTCTCCATTACGTGACTTCGCTTTTTAATGCCTCCATCTCATATAACTTCTGACACAATTACAAGACCAGGGATGCCGGTATAAACCGTAACCTCATCTAAGCAACATTCCTAGGGTAAGGCGTACTTCTTAGATGCCGATTCAATCTATATCCTAAGTAACAATCACTTTTTGGGTTTCATGTTAAATTATGACGACGAATAACTAAGTTGATCAGGTTTAATTACTCGTTTTAATTCCAAATCGAGAATCGACGTAGTCGAAGCCGATCATAATATTGCCCTACACATTGCCGGGCTCGGTCGACCGAACGACGGCACTCGGGCGACCGAGTGACACGTCTAGGTCGACCGAACACAGCTTCCGTGTCGGAACAAATCATGATTACTTCTTTAACGTTTCTAACCTAAACACATGGGTTCGTAAATAAATCTACATCACGCAATCAATACAAATAAAATTACTCCATAATAAAATATAACGCTTCTACGAATAAAGATTGCATAATTGAATAGTCATACCCTCGAAGATGAGAGTGACTCCCACTCTTTAATGCGCTCCCTAATCGGAGAATCCGACGAATCCACAATGTACGAACATAAAGAAAATAAAACTCAAAATCTAAAATTGTATGAATTGTTTTGTGTTGTAGTGGTGTGTGTTCTCAATTTCGTAGCTGCTGCTTATATAGGAGTTGAAGCCGACATAGGGAGAATCCAGAAGATTGACATGCATTTATCACATCAGGCTCGGATGACTGAACGTACATGCTCGGTCGACCGAATGGCATGGCTCGGTCGACCGAGCCTCCCTCTTTACGCGTTTTCACACTCGGTTCGTCTGAATTGTTCCCCACTCCATGCTTTTGAATTGATCTAATTTATCTTTTCTTTAATGCTCCGATTTTCTTCTCTTTTATCTTGAGATCTCCCGATTGTATGATAATTATCTTCCCGATTTATCATGATCTGCAAAATCAGCATTTATCACACAATTAATTGCTCTTTTATAATAAAAATAGCTAAATACCAATTATCATATTAATAATCACTTATCATTAAATAATAAATATAAACACGTGATTAAACATGAAATATATATATAATTAACTCCGATTTAAGGTTAGAATTGATGACATAAACATGTATATTTTAACTGTCATCAATGAGATGAAAATCAGGAAACCAACAAGTCTTAAGATCAGCAGCACATGCAAAGAGCAGACATACAAAGACATTAGCATATACAAGTTAATCAAGACAAGGGCCAAAAGTTTAACAGTCAGTCTTCAAGGTAATGCTACCAAAACTTCTCAACAGTGTAATGGGAATGAAATAAGAACAGGGGCAAGGACAAGCTTTGTACTAGCAGGTGCACTTTGCAGGAGAGCAAGAATTCAGTGTACAGTGCCTTATCCACAAGGAAGTGTGTAGGTATCTCAAACCAACCACACTAGGGGCAGATCCTGATTTTTTTATTCTGAGCAAATGAAGCCCTGAACCAAAACTTGAAAATGCACAACCTTACGCTTTAGTGAACCAAGAAGATGCAGTCAAGAAAAAAAAATCAGAAACTGAACATTATGCTCAAAGGAGTGATCTTGGTGCTACCAGCAATCCACAAGTTTTAGATTTCCCAAAATTTTCTACAAATCTTTGTTACTGAATGAGGGACAAATAGACAATTCCTTAATCTGGGCAGCAGACTGACACAAGTTCAGATTGCCACTAAAATATGAACTACAAGGCCAAAATCCTTTTAGGGCCTATATGCTAGTTCAAGATTTTGAGGGCGATTCCTGAACTTAGAAGCTGAATACACAGATTAGGGAAACAACATGACTTCACATAGACCACACCATAAAAAATACATAAAGAGTTCACACAAACACAAACAACACAGAATTTCAAACAAAGTACACAATCTTAAAGAAATTATGTATATAGACACTTACTGAATCAAGAACAAGGATTCTGAACCATAATTCTTGAAGACCAGAATCTTCCTCAGAACCTTGAATAGTCAAATGCCTACCCAAGGAATTTAGAAAGCTGATGTTTCCAAGTCTGAACTTGCAATTTCAGTCCTTTGTTGAATGTCGAACTCCAAACTCAAACAAGAAAAATAAAGAACCTTTTGAGAGTGTAAAATGTTGGATTACTAATGAATTGTGATACCGCTCTGAATACACCATTAAATTAACCCTTATTTACCTTAAATTTTGCTCTAGAGAATGTAGATAGGCCCATTATAGTGAAGGAATATATGTTAAACACTGAGTGCAGGTTCCTAAGTTCATAATTCTGCATCTATGTTATTATCCCGAAGATTTGGTACTGTTTTGCCTTGTTTTATGTATTTTTAAGGATTTTTCAAATCTAGAGCACTTAAGGACGAATCTGGATCAAGGAAAGAGTATTGGGCCAAGTGGAGTATGTCCAGGAAGAGACATGCTGAAAGAAAAGAAAAAATTGAGACCCGATAAACCGAGGGTCTCAGGGAACACAAAACTGAATCTGCCGCATCTACTAGGTCAGTTAGGGTTTATTTGAGTCATAAGTCGGCTATAACATCTATATAAAGCCACATAAACTGATTGTAATATAATCTTCCATTGTATTAAAAATTATTATTATTATTTCACTATACAATTTTGATGCAATAAAGTTCTTTTAAGCTTTTGGAGTTTATTGTCTGGTTTCCTTCCCTTCCTTGCCATCTCTAGCTTGAGTGGATCAAGCTATATCTCTATTGTTTAAGGTTTGAAGCTTTGAACGTTCCTTTATGTCTTTAATATGGTAGATCTACTTGTATTTACATGTTTTAGTTGGTCTGCATGTTTAACAACCCCATTATTTACTTGAATTAATCTGAATTGAGCAATGTAGATTCTCGATTAAGAACCACCGCCCCCGGTAAATTGTCAGTGTATATCGATTTACCGAGGCAATTTTAGGTCACCTTAATCTAGAGATTCAGCGATAGCTGCGTTGATCGACAGATTTAATTTACATATTAGTAGGCTGATAAACTATTTGCATATCATTATAAATTGGCATGAAGGACTGTTAGTGAAGTGGTAATGTGGACGTTATCTCAATGGACCCTAGGAATGTGCTAGTCATAGTCGATAGCTGCCTAGGCGGGTAAGCGGTATGGGTTAACTGTCAATATTGGCAATTCTAGTTCTTCATGCGTATGGGCTATTACGGACCAATTAAGGAGGGTAGCTTGCATATAGATTGTCTGCTGCCATAGTTGGAGTAGATAGGGTTTGGAGTTGCACCCGTAGCTAAAACTGAATTAAATGCACGATTAGTTTAAGGAAATTATACGGGGAAGTAAACATAAAGATTAACTAGGCCAAGTTAGTAGATAGAAGGGATAGGGAAGGAATACCATGTTTCTTTTATGTTCATTGTTGGTCAATGACCACTTATGTATTCTTGATTATATTAGAATTGTCTATGCTTAAGTTGCATTGTCTCTATGGGATCGTCCTTGATTCGCTCTTGCTATACTACGATTGACCTAGTACTCTTGCTAGTAAAATCGACGTAAGGCCCGCGACGATCAAGTTTTTGGTGCCGTTGCCGGGGAAAATGGCCAATTTTAAGAATAAACAAATTTTAACTCTAATTAATGTCATTTTTTTATTTTTATTTTCTTTTTGAGTCTTGAGTCATCTTGAATTAAACCAACACTGTTTAACTGCCAGAATAAGAAATTCTAGGCCCGGTTTAGCGAGGGTTACCCCCGATTTACCGAGGTCCAGAAAATCGAATTCTGACAGCCCTTGTGATTCTGTGTATATCCCTGTTGATTTTAGTTAGTAGGTCCGCAACAGTTGGGTTTAATCCCAACTGAAGCGGAAGTTGCTAACCTTTTCTTTGTTTTCTTTTGTCTTTTTTGCAGGAAGATTGGGACACTTCAGAGATTCGGTCAAACAAGAGTTGAAAAGGCAGACAAGTAAAAAAAAATGCCTCGCAAAGTATTAAATATCAAGCCAATTTCCATGTATCCAGGATCAGCAGTCAGAGAGCAATACGAAGCGGACAAGAAGCGTGTGGAAAAGGAAAAAAGAAGCACTTAAGCATGAGCCTTAAGAGAGCTTAACGGAGTGCAACACGTATCGTCCAGGTGAGTTTCCTCTTGAATTAATTGATATATCTTCTTCTGATTACCATTCCGATGATCCTGAAGAGGATCTGGACACTATGTTTTCTGAGCCTGAGGATTACCCAAACTCAGATACCGTAGTGAAGTTAGTAGACCCTGGGACGTTCCCACTCCCGATCTCTATCAATGGTGTATCAGTAGGTTTAGGTCTCTGCGACTCCGGCTCAAGTTGCAATATTCTTCCTTTTTCCCCTATTCAAAGGATTAAAATCCCGGTTATCATGGACGAAACTCGGACCATGACCTTTGTCGATCAAACTAGAGATATGCCTGCCGGTCTGTTGAGGAATTGCGCAATTAAGGTAGGAGGATTCACATTCCCAATAGATCTTACGGTTATAGATGTACCAGAGGATCCTAGTGCCCCAGTTCTATTAG
This sequence comes from Gentiana straminea, assembly GCA_036785695.1. Classification (NCBI taxonomy): domain Eukaryota; kingdom Viridiplantae; phylum Streptophyta; class Magnoliopsida; order Gentianales; family Gentianaceae; genus Gentiana; species Gentiana straminea. The sequence goes on along the minus strand of JAVUPR010000224.1, from coordinate 571,338 downwards.
GTAGACCTTTCTTAGCGACCAGCAGGGCGATCATGGACTTCGATAATGGGGAGATAACTTTGAGGACCAATAACGATGCCGTATCTATAAAAATCCCAGAGCTCTAGATAATAGGCCGGAATGTTGCATGATGACTTATGGTTCTGGGGGAAGTGAAAATCTTAGAGATAGAAGAGGAGAGGCATAGAAACCTAGAGGTTCTAGTAGAAACTTGTGAGCAGGAATTCATGAGAATGCTGCTGAGAGAACATGAAGAAAAGGGCCATGACCAGACGCTCATGGAAGTCAGTGATTCTTCTAGGCGTAGTGAAATAGAGCTTAAAATGGAAAATATGGAATCCCTGAATGTAAAGGTTAAATCTCGAAGCAGGGGTAGACCTAGTGCACGAGCAAAAAGAGCAAAACATGCCAGAAGAGCTCAAAACGGTTCTACAATGGTAAAAACCTCTGGAGTAAAGGTTTGCCGAGTTAAAGCCCCAACCCCTGAGTGAGCGAGGATCTGAAGAAATTCGAGCTCGAGACTATAAACTCAGAACTATTTATCTTGAACCCTTAGTTAAGATAGGAGTCAATAAAAGTAGCCGGATGAAATGATGAGCTTTTTTTCCTCCTACCGCACCTTTAGGCTTGAAACCGATGGTTGTTGGGAAGGTTTCTTTTTACTCGTTATGGATTCTAGTGAAGTAGGTTAGGATTGAGTTGGAAGTAGCAACAAAAGGAGTAAAAAACTAGTGAATTTGAGGTCAGGTTTGAGCAGTAAGTTAATGTAAGGTGTGCAGAACAGGTGAACAGAAAAATCTAGAGAAAATAGGCCCTGGTAAATCGGGAGTAACCCCCGGGTTACCGAACTAGGGTATTTTATTTTTTGCCTGTCAGATTAAATAGCAGACCTTTTAATGACACGTGATGGACACATGTTGCATCGGTCAGTCCATCAGTCAGCAAGACCACAACATTTACCCTATTTTCCATCATTTCATCCTTTCCCACACTCCACCATAACTCTACCTCAATCCCATCAATCAAAAACCCCTAAATTCCCTCACCCTCATTACTCATCTACCCACTATCCCACTAAATCCTTCCACCTTCTACCATTTTCTCATATATAAACACCATTCTATCACCATTATTCACCATCTTCATCAATCATCTTCTTCATCTTCACCACCAATTTCTCCATTTCTTCTTCTTCTTCTTCTCTAGGCCAACATCACCACCAAAACCAACCCTTTATTTCCATTTAAACACCAAAACAACCTTCCTCCATCCTCTATTGCTGAGTGGCACTGTTGCAACAGTTAATTGCTGCAGTTCATCATCTTTCTTCATTAACAGCACAGTTCCAGTAAAAACCAGACAAAATTAGCCGCGGTAAATCGGGAGTACCTGCCAATTTACCGAGGGTCCTTTTTTCTATACCAGCATCATCTTCAGTCTCTATTATCATCAGGATGACCCTCAAGCATAGAAGAACCGCTCGTCGTCCAAGCGGTCTACAGGTTGTATATGGAAATGCCAACTGTTGGACATATTTTAAGTTTTAATGATGAGTGCCAGACTAGCTGTTATAGAGCAAAGGCAAAAAGATATCTAGATCAAATATACAGGTTTATTAGAGTTTGATCTTTGTATAGGTTTGATCAAACAAGCACTGTAATTTGGTCAGCTGACTTTATCAACAGACATGTCTAGATCAGTAGGGTAACTAGGTCAGTAGATTGTCTAGGAATCTGCTGAAGACTGAAGGCTGAGGGTACAAACTCAGTTACTGAAGGCTAAGGGATCAAACTTAGTATTTAAAGTCAAGGATATGGAATCAGAATTTAGGGAAGTCTGTGATGACCTAAACTGATTACATATACCTTGTGTACAAGGTCTAAGTTCCATATGTTAAGTTGTGATTGGAACTTAGTTATGTTCAAAATGGTGTACTCTAACTTCACAATAAAAAGTTAGATGAGAAGAAGTCAGCTGATGTGTTGTTACAGTAGACTTAAACCTGCTGAGAAATGTGTACAGCAGTAGGCTGTTATACTTCAGATATTTGCTGAGTATATTTCTCGATTTAATCAAGGGTTATATTGGAAGATTAAAAGGATAAGGATGGATTACAAGCCTTGATATATTCAAAAAATCACTGGCCAAGATAAAAAGAACATTGGAAAGATTCAGAGGATTAACCAATGGATACAAGTCAAAGGGTGGATAGACTGAAAACTGACAAAAAGTAAACTGACAGTTCAGTACTATGAACAGTGACAGAAAGCAAGTCAAGAGGGAGACAAACCTGAAATGGCAATGTTTGAAATTCAAACATAAGTCACAGGATTCTCACCTATAAATAGAAGACTCCTGATTCAGATACATGTGATGAAAAACAAATAATCTACTCAAAGTTATCAAGTTTTTTATCAAGAAAATCACCCTGCTAACATACACAGAGGTTTAAATGATTGATCAAGAAATATCTTCAAGTGTAACCTGCTATACATCAAGTATACACACTTGAAGACATCAAGATGCTGATAATTTCATCCTGATCAAGCTGCTGACTGCTGAATCATTTACTTGATTCAAACTTTCTTACAAGAAACCTACTGAAGACAGAGAAGCACTTAGGTGTCAAGAACTGTTGTTTGTGTGGTGGAGATGGTGAAGAGGCAATCCTACCCTTCAAGGACCAGTGGAATACTTTGGAGCAACAATCCTACCTTTTTCAAGTGTTCAGTTTGTGAAGCCATAGTTATTGGTGAAGGATAGACAGCTCAGGGATTTTTGTAACTGCAACCTCAAAGATCTCTAGTGAATTTCCTCCAACATCACAGGAGAAGAGTGGACTAACAGGATTACACCACCTGGAACCACTATAAAATTGCCTACTTACTTTCTGCATTTCGTATGCTGAACACATCAACCCACTGAAACTAGAAACTGAATCACACACCTACACTTCTGAGTATCTAATACTTAGTATCATTCTTTTAACAACAAGTAATAAGGCTTAAAGTAAATATATTCCACTGCAAAAATTCAGTTACATCAACGGTCGACGACTACTAAGTGGTCGAGCGGACTGCGATCGAGCGACGGGCTACGACATTGCTGAGTTTGTTAACTCCAAAAGTTTTAAGAGTTAAGTTTATTCAACCCCCCTCTAAACTTAACCAAATCCTTTTCAAGGGACCAACAATTGGTATCGGAGCAGTGCTTCTGTTCTGAAGTAATCCTACTTGTTGTGCTTGTGAAAATACTTTGAAAACTTTTTCAAGTTTCTGATTTTCAAAGCTTTGCATCATGGATAACCACCAGTATACTAGGACTATGTTGATGTGTTCCTTTGATAATTTTGATGAGTATAAACGTCGTATGCAGGATTATCTAGCTGCAACACATGACGAGATGATGGATGTACTGACTGATGGACCACTAAGGCCATAACTATGGGCAGTGAAACTCAGTATGTTCCAAAGCCAAAAAGAGAGTGGGGTGCTGAATATAGAAAAAGAGCAAACCTCAACAATATTGCAATTGATATCATATACAGAACCTTGGATAGCAATATGTACATGAAAGTGAAGGATTGCTAAACAGCAACGGAACTTTGGGAAAAATTACAACTTATCTGTGCAGGCACTGATGCTATAAAGAAAAACAAAGTCTGTGTAGTCAAAAGAAAGTTCCAAGATTTCAAAATGAAATCAAATTAAACCATTGAGCAAATAGAGTCAAAATTCACTGCTATCATGGATGAACTCACCCTACTGAATGTAATCTATACAAAAGAAGAGATCAATACAAGAATCTTAGAAGCCCTACCTGCAAAGGCGGTTTGGGAGATGAAGGTTACTGCCATAGAAGAGTCCAGGATTCTACATGAAGAACACACCTTTGAATTGTTTTCAGATCTCAAGGCATATGAATTAAGTAAAAAAATTGTTCTCGAGACTGAAAAGGAAGAACCAAAGACTACTGCATTGGCTGCTGCACATAAAGAAGAATCATCAGGTGGTCAAGATGATCTACTGGATGAGATGCAAAAGCAAAATTGCCCTACTGAGCAAGAAGATCAGAATGATGAAAACATGAAGGGGTTCTTCAAGGAATTTCACAAAGAAATCAAGTGAAAATAAGAAGGAAGAATCCAAGAAAGATAATGATTATTTGTGTTTTCATTGCAAGAAACCAGGAAACTTCAAACCTGACTGTCTTGATTTGAAACAAAAAAAGGAACCTGATTATCTGTGCTTCAACTACAAGAAACCTGGACATTTCAGACCTGATTGTCCAGACCTACTGAAGAACAAGAATCAGCAAAGAAGATCTGGAAAGAAAGCAATGGTTGCTGATGATGAATCAGCCTATGAAGTTGAATCAGAAAAAGGAAATGAATCTGATGATGCTGCACTTGTTGCTATTATGGATGATTATGCATTGATGGCAAATATGGATGAGACTTGATGTCGGGTCAAGTAAAATAAAATACTCGATACCTAAATAACACACTAGCAAGAGAACTAGGTTCAATCGTAGTATAGTTAGATAGAGTCGAGGTCGATCCCACAGAGACTCGGCTTAAACGAAATATGACTTATCAAATTAAAAAGCAAATTAAAGGCGGTCTACGACCAACAAATAACGCAGAAATAAAATTGACACAATAGAAACACAAAACCAACAAAAGACTCAACGACACTAAGACACTTGTTTTTATAGGTTTTATAAATGATTGACAAACAGTATTGATAACGCTAGTAGTAATTACTCCCCCATGCTATGTAGATTGACTAAGAGACATAACAAGACATTTAAGATTAATTATTCTGACTACGGGAGTCATCCCCTAAGATAGATCTAGCTCCGGTTAGGCCATCTAGATCATCGTGTCTCCATTACGTGACTTCACATTTTTAGTCTCCATCTCATATAACTTCTGACACAATTACGAAACTAGGGATGCCGGTATAAACCGTAACCTCATCTAAGCAACATTCCTATGATTAGGCGTACTTCTTAGACACCGATTCAATCTCTTGTCCTAAATAACAATCACTTTTTGGGTCTCATGTTAAATTACGATGACAAATAATTAAGTTGATCAAGTTTAATTACTCGTTTGAATTACAAAGCGAGAGAACCCGACGTAGTCGAAGCCGTTCACGGACAAATCAAGAACATCACAGATCTTGCTAACAACGAGACATAAGCTCGCTGCCAACAAACTCAGATCTGAACCAGATTTGCTCGTGAAACGTCTTTTACGTCTCAGATCTACATAAACATGGGTTCGATAATTAACTACATCACGAAATCAATACACAAAAAGACTACTCCATAACGAAATAAATTAGATCTACGAATAAAGATTGCATAATAGAGTAGACATTACCCTCGAAGACGAGCGTGATTCCCACTCCTCGATACGATCTCTAACCGGATATTCTAACGACTCCGTAATGAACGAACATAAAATAAAATAAAGAAAACAACGAACTATATTGATAGAAGTATTGAAAATAATGTATTTCTATGGTGTACCTATGGCGTGTGAAGCACCCCTTTATTTATAGGTGTTCAAGCTAATTAAGAGATATACTTCAAAATATCAAACAAATAAGAGATAACTCCAAGCTGATCGCAAAAATAATGACATGCGCCCCCCCTAAATGGCGTGTGGAAGTTGGCGCCATCTTTTGATTGGTTTGCCGGCTTTTGTCATTCTTTACTCCTCTTCTTGTGCTTATCCGATATTTATCTTCAATGCATCTTGAATTTATCTTGAGATTAAATTCTTCTATTTGTATTTATCCTCCATAATTATCCAAATTCTGCAAAATAGATATTTATCCCAAAATAAATCATATTTAAATAAAAATGGATAAATACCAAAATATGTAATATAAACAGATAAATACCAAATTATATCTTATAAATGGATAAATACCAAATTATATAATATAAATCACATAATATTAAATAATCCATATAAACAGGTGATTTATCATAAAATACATATTATTAATCCCGATTTAAGGATAATGTTGATGACTTTTACGTGTATAATTTGACCGTCATCAACTACCCCCCACTTAGACTTTGATCGTCCCGAACAAAGCATCAATAAGTCATTCCCCAAGACACATTTTCCGTGGTCAGCTCATACTTACGCAAGAAACTCGAGTCAACTCATACCACTCATGCTCATAAGGTACCCATTATTCACTACTCGCTATGAATCGAAGTGATGTGTGCATGTGCATTAAGTTTTATATATTCGTGGCAAGATTAAAGTTTATGCTAACTTCGAAGTCCCAACCTACCAACATCAGCATTCCCACTTCTTAGGCCTGGCAATGGGTAAAGACATGGTGCAATAAGCAAGAGCGTCATCTATAAGGTTTTTGGACTTGGAGACCGAGAAAATCACTCAAGCCTCTTAAAAATTTGAATATTCTTTTCATATCTTCATATTCTTCAAATACTATCAATCTCAAGGAAGAAAAATTTTTAGAGCATCCCCCTCTCTTAGATCATGCATAGCATCGAATATTACCACAAGCGCGGGGCTACTTTGGTAATGTTACTACAAGCCCAGTGTTTAACTCATTGTCAAAACACAGATAATTCTCAAGCTTATTACTCCGCTTTGATGGCTAGAATATAAGAATACATCAGCAGATAAATATCGACTCTAGGTCTGCATAACCAATCATCTACGCAATGTACACATAATTCTTCTCAGTTATTATAATTTGTGCGGAATTCGTCGATTCAAATTGAGTAAGCAAATAATAAATAACTACTCTCACTAGTTGGCATGAATATCCTTAAATTTACATTCATATAAGTATAAAGTGATCACGTAATCATGCAACTTGGTTCCTTCCCTATCAATTCTTGGTTAGGAACTCACAATTCTAAGGGTACGAGATAATAAATTTGGCATTTGTTCAAAAATTTCAAAATTTTCCATTTTTCACCGTTTCATTTTAATTTTTCAATTAATCACATCATGGCTAAGTCTCCTACCCCCCCCCCCCCCCACTTAAATTTGGCATTGTCCCCAATGACAAAGAAAAAAATGAGATTTTAAGAAAAAGACTTAGCTCTGGAAACGGCTCTCAAGCAAATGCAGAATGCAGTTGTAGACCAAGCACGTCGTGGAGAAGCAATCGAAAACCTATTTAAGCAAACCAAACAGAAACTCCACGAAATCGTTAATAACATGTCAATGGAAGTTATAAAATAATGTGGCAGTAATTAGATATAGAATATCCAAAAACAATTTAAGCCACTTTATTTCATACAACCAATGACACGGAAAACCAAAGAGCTAAAACTACAAAACTCACATGTCGGCGATCAAGGAAAAAACCTCGTTTATTCCGAACTTAGAATCGGAACATGGCGAGATGAAAAAAAACCTTAACAGTCTCATGCTACTTTATTCAAACAAAAATAAAAACAAAAGATAGTTTTTAAGAAATAGTTCTGAGTTTATAGTCGCCAGTTCGACTCAACTCAACGATGGTTTAAGTATAGGTGGGATCTTCAAGAGTGAAGACTTCCTCCTCTTTACCTTGACCAAGACCCATGTAATGTTTCACACGGTGTCCATTAACCACAAAAGTGGATTGGTCTTTGACGATGCTAAATAACGCACCACCAGTGAATTGAGGCCACGCGTAATCTAAGGATGAGCTGTAAGAGATCGAAATGGCTAAATATGAATAAAAGGTGGTATTTTTGGTGTATTATGGCTGAGTCCAAGAATGTATCTTGAATTGCCTACGTATCCTGTCTGAAAGTCCAGGAATCAAGCCTTACGTAGTTCCCGGAGCTATGTATTTATAGGCACATGTCCTTCTTCTGCCCTAAATTTAGGGCGGTTTGGTGCATTGCCAGAAATACCCTTTAATGGGCCTTGCCCCCTTACCCAAGAAACCTATTAGAAGTGGGCCCATGGCCCTGGACAGAACTCTATGGTATCGTCTCGATGCACACCGATGTAGATGTCCGATATCGGACACTTGTGGAACCTCCCCTGAACAATGGCCTTCACTGGCGTATCCCAAATCGACTCGATGTGGATCACCAACACAGACTTTTCCACATGCCAGCTGGGCCAATCATAAAATTCCACGTGGAGGAGTAAATCCTCGTATCATCATAAGCCCCCCAGATCGGAAGGAAGCTCATTTCGAATGCTGAGGTCGGATCTGAAAATTTGAATAACCTTTCCAACACGTGGTGTTTTTTAGGCGGGAGAACAATTTGTCACTCTTAATTGGTATAGGCGGTTACAGGATGACGTCACACTGTCGGCATTAATTGGTATAGGAAACGAAGCGTCCCTTAATGGGCCACGTGGAGATTTGGCCCTTGATTCTCGCGCTGTATAAGCTATAACTGCCACCATATCGCCCTTTCAAATCACTTTGAAGATTTTGTTTATTTATAAGGAGCCCAAGATCTTGAAACCTCCCGTTTGCCATTCTTTGCTTTTGTTCTATCAGAAAAACCGCAAGTAAGCCCTAATTCCTTCAAATTCTTTTACGTCGTCTTTTATGTCTTGCATCTTTTGTTAAGTCCATGTCTAGTAGCGAGAGCGACTCACAAAACAGGGAAGAAACTGTCGTGGTAGAAGAAGAATCTACAGAGGAAACCATTTCTGAGCGCCCCATTGTCTCCGGTGAGAGGGCTGCTGGTGAAGAAGAAAGAGAAGGAGGAGGAGAAGAGGAATCGTCTTCTCGACCCGTAGCCAAGCGTCAAACGAGAATGAAGGGCCAAGGGCCATATGGTTGCATGTCCAATCTCACCCCAGAAAAAGCCAAGGTCATTTGCCTCCGATATGGCATTCCCTACTCTTCTGAACATATCAAAGTATCGCACGGGCAGTATCAGTTCGCTTGTGACCCTCCCCCTTTGTTCTGCGCCATTTACGAAGCGCAATTAAAGGAGGGACTTCGGTTTCCTTTCGACCCGTGCCTAATCACTGTTCTTCAACACTATAAGATCTGTGTCACCCAGCTCGCTCCTAACGGGGTCCGGAGCGTAATGGGTTTTGTGCTGGCGTGTCGAATCGCCAAGGTCGAGTTCTCAGTTCGACTTTTCTGCCAATACTATGCCTTATCGAGCTTGCAGGACGCGGGGTGGTACACATTTCGAAGCGTCCTTTGACATCGGAATTTGTGAGAAAGGTGACCTCGTCTCAAGGCGGCGACCGGAAGCCTAATTTTTTCTTTATCCGGCACGGGCTAATTGACATCGACATTCACACCTGGTACAAAAGGCCGCGAAATGGCATGACCGACTCGACTCGGACGTCCCCAAAGGGTGTGGGGCCCTCGAGATGGTTCATCCTGACATTGCCACACGAAACCTGCATTCACTGTATCCCTATGCCGATATCGAGACGGCCGGTCCAGGCGCCTATCTCGAACTTGATGAGGACGTTCGTCTTTTATGTAGGACCTTTATGCATTCTGTCGAGCCGTAACACTTCATTTTGTACTTTATCTATATTCATTTTATATTGATTGTATCCTGACGCCGATCCCTTTCTTTTCTTAGTGGAACATTTCTCGAAGATGGATGCCCTGGGCAAGATGTCCGACCCAAAGAAAACCGATCCTAAGACAATTCAAAAGCTGGTAGGGATTAGACCGAAGAGTCCGGCACAAGCTTCGGGATCTGGCCACGCAGTCTCCGGAGGGGTGAGGACTCCTGCTCGAGCTCCCACACCTGCATCTGTGTCAGACATTTTGAGGGATCAACCGGATGAAGCTCTGGCGGCGGGACAGACTGAGGCGGACCTCGTCCCAAGGAAACGACAGAAGACAACGGCTCTGAAGCACGGAGTCGGAAAAGAGCCCCGTAATCTCCCTCCTCAGGGCCCAGGTGGGGTCGAGGCCCTTCCCGCCATGAGTCTGGCCGAGATGGAGGCCATGACTCCTGAGGAGTTGAGTGATTACCATCTGAAAATCATCCGAGCTGTAAGTCTACATTCTTCGTTCGACCACCGCGGCTTGATCATTAATTTCATTGTCAATTTCCGGTCTCGAATTAATTTCAAATTGTTTTGATAGGCTCGGTTAACAACTAAGGTGGCCATCAGTAGGATTGAGACTCCCTCTGCTGTCATGGAGGAACAAAAAGAGACTATAGCCAAGCTTACCGCCGACATCGAAAAGCAGAAAGCCAAAATTGACAAGCTCGACGATCGGCGTGTCAAGCTCGAGTCTGAGTTGGCTACCTCCCGAGATGAGTTATTAAAGGCGCGCCAGGACGCAGCTGTTAGAGATTCCGAGCATGCCAAGATGAAATCGGAGCTGGCAAAGGTGAAATCAGAGCTTGACGGGGCGATCAAGGATCGTATCGGACTGCAATCTCTCCTCGACGGTCTAACGAGTCGCATGGAAAGAGCTAAGCTGGACTTCCTGTCCTCAAAAGAGCTCGAGAACGACCTGACACTATTGATGACTCAAGGCATGAAGGGGGGATTCACCATGGCTCTTGACCAGGTGAAAGAGATTGACCCGAACTTTGATATATCCGCTGTGGCGAAGCCCTACCTGTACGATCCCGAGGCCGTCCCTCGTTACGGGAGATACATCAGTGAACTCCAGGCCGGCGTCTCCCTGTATGCAAAGTATGTTACCTCTACCTTGGAGGGTGATGAAGCGAGGAGATGTCGAGTCGGAGGAGCAAGCCGACCCCGATGTTCCGACCTCGGACCCGGCCCCCGCTTAATGCTAACTTCTCCTCCCCGCTTGTTGCAATTTTCGTTGTTTTCTTATTCGATCCGGTTGTAATAACTTTTCCTATTTGATCTGGTTGTAATAACATTTATGTTTTCACTTGTCTAAACTCGTATTTGGTTATTTCGATTCCGTAGACTTGACATTTCGATTTGCATTTTGATCTTTGAATCTAAATCTATGCTTTTCACTGAATGTCTTTGGTTTGTTATTGATCGTTTGTTCAGGGTGTAGTCCTTTTGAACTTAATTCCCTTGAAAAAGTTGCCTTATGGGGTGTAGTCCTTCGGACTTAATTCCCCTGCTGGCCCCTCGAAGTGTAGTAGGAGTTCATGCCTCGTAGTACACTTGAGTATGAGTCGACCTAGCATTGTGCTGCCTTATTGGCTTGACTTGGCTTTTTGGTCGGAGCTCGATTCGACTATCCTGCCTTGTCAGGCTTATAAGGACGTCGAATTAAGAAGTCCATACTCGACTGTCGCACATCATGGTGTTTTTGATCAAGCACATCGTGGTGCTTATGATCGAGCCGAGTTAGGGATCCATCGTGGGATCTACCGACTGCTTAGCATCGTGGCTTAGTGGCATGTCAGGAGTGATATAAGCATTGTCAGTGACTTGGCTTTATTCACTATTTTTGTTTTAACTCCATCGTGTCGATGGATCGTAGCTCGGAAGTGATATAAGCATTGTCAGCGACTTGGCTTTATTCACTATTTTTGTTTTAACTCCATCGTGTCGATGGATCGTAGCTCGGAAGTGATATAAGCATTGTCAGTGACTTGGCTTTATTCACTATTTTTGTTTTAACTCCATCGTGTCGAGTTGTTCGGGTCGGAGAATTGATGTCGCGGTCAATTATTGCGCTTTTTCATCTGCTCCCCTTTGCTTTTTCATACGGTCTTGCACATGTAGTGTAATTAAAAAGAAAAAGAAAGCATGCTTAATAAAAGGAATTGAAATATAACGTCATATCGACCCGTTACAATTGATGAGAGTAGAACTGCAAAAGTTACGAGAATAAGAAATAATTCAAACATAATATTTCCTGAGGTTGGTGGCGTGCCAAGTTCGAGGCACTGTGCTTCCATCCGACCTTCCCAATTGATATGACCCTTTAGGATGCACTTTCAAGATTTTGTACGGACCTTCCCAATTCGGCTCGAGCTTGCCTATTGGATCCTGCTTGCTGGCTTCATTTTTCCTCAATACGAGGTCTCCTACTTGGAAGTATTTGTATTTCACCCTCGCGTTGTAATATTGAGAAATCTTTCTTTTATAATCGGCCATCCGATATCTTGCCATCTCTCTCTTCTCTTCGACGTTGTCTTTTTCTTCCTTTAGATCGGCAGCATTAGTTTCGACATTGTAAGCTAAAACCCGAGGTGAAGCTAACCCGACCTCTCCAGGTATCACTGCTTCGCATCCATAGGCCATGGCAAAAGGAGTCTCTTGGGTAGCTGAATTGGGTGCTGTTCGATATGCCCACGGTATACTGGGTAACTGAGCTGCCCAATCTCGACCTTCATCTTCCAATCGCTTCTTCAATCCAAACTTAATTTGCCTGTTGGTTTGCTCGACCTGTCCATTGGATTGAGGTCGGGCCACCGATGTCGTTCTGTGCTCGATCCTTAATTCTTTCAACCACTTTTGCACTCTATCATCGAGAAATTGAGTCCCGTTGTCCGAGATCAGATACTTTGGAATCCCAAATCTGCACAAAATATTTTCCCATAGAAATTTTTTGATGGTCTGAGCCCTGATGTCAGTAAGAGCTTTGGCTTCGACCCATTTAGTAAAATAATCAACCGCAACAACGACGTATTTGAAATTCCCCGGAGCTCGAGGTAGAGGTCCGACTATATCGACTCCCCATTCATCGAACGGCCATACAGACTCAATGGCATTCATTTCCCGTGCTTGCTGATGAGTTACCACATCGTGTACCTGGCAAGCTCTGCAACTCATTACCAATCGACTCGCATCTTTTTGCATTGACGGCCGAAATATCCCGCGCTTCGCATTTCTTTGCCAACATTCGAGCTCCGCAATGATTACCACGGATCCTCGGTGTATCTCTTCGAGCGAGATAAGCCCCCTCTTCTTCCGATGCACATCGCATCCAAGGGGTTACAAATGATTTTCGATAAAGCACATAATCGAAAAGAGCGTACTGGAGGCTTGAAGTCGGATTTTCCCGGGCCCGAGATTTATCGGTGGGGAGGATTCCATCTTTCAAGAATAGTGCTATAGGATCCATCCGGTCGATCCTTGGACCACGGGCTGCACGTCGACCTCGTTATAGCTCCGTTCGCTAGCATCTCAACCGAACTTTCCTCTTAGATTTGAAATTCGACGCGAGCTTAGACAACGCATCGGCTCGCTTGTTCTCACTCCGAGGCACCTGTTCGACTAGGATCGTATTGAATTTCGACATTAACCCCTGAACAACCTTTAGATAGCTTTTCATTGATTCTTCTTTAGCTTCATACTCTCCCCTCACGTGATTTACCACAAGCTGAGAGTCGCTGTATACCAGAAGATTCTCGACTCCCAACTTCGATGCTAGCTTTAAACCTGTGATTAAGGCCTCATATTCGGCTTCGTTGTTCGTAGCCTTGAACTCGAATCGGAGTGCATACGGAAACTCTTCCCCTTTCGGACTAACTAGCAGTAAACCAGCTCCAGCCCCCTCTTTACTCGAGGCACCGTCGACGTGGAGTGTCCACTGCTCTTCTGATGACTGTTTTCCCTGCTCTAATTGAATCGACAACCCTTCTGCTATGAAGTCAGCCAGAGCCTGACCCTTGATGGCTGTTCGAGGTAGAAACTCTATGTCGTATTCCGCTAGCTCGACAATCCATTTGGCTAATCGACCCGATGTCTCGGGCTTTGCCAAGATTTGTTTCAACGGTTGGTCAGTAACCACAGCAATGGGATGTGCTTGGAAGTATGGCTTCAACTTCCTCGACGCATGAACCAAACTCAATGCTAACTTCTCCGCAGGAGTATATCTGACCTCTACGCCATGTAGGGCTTTACTGACAAAGTAGATTGGGATTTGTCCCTGGTCTCCTTCTCGAACTAAGACAGCGCTTACCGCTTCCTCACAGACTGCTAGATAAACCAAGAGCTTCTCTCCATCTCGAGGTGAGGACAGCGTTGGCAAATCAGATAAATATTCTTTCAAATCGTCAAACGCCTTCTGACACTCCCCATCCCATCGGAACGGACTAGCTTTTTTCAGAATCTTGAAGAAAGGTAGAGCTCTCTCGTGCCGATATCGACGTAAAACGGTTGAGAGCCGCCATCCGACTCCGTCAACCTTTGCACCTCTTTGACATTCCGAGGTGTGGGCATGCTTTTGAGGGCCTCGATTTTATCTGGGTTAGCTCTGATCCCATCTCTCGATATCATGTATCCCAGAAATTTCCCTGATCGGACTCCGAATGTGCACTTCTTTGGGTTGAGCTTCATTTTTGCCGTCCGCAATACCTCGAAAACTTCTCTCACATCGACAAGAAACTGTCCCAAGGACTTGCTCTTGATCAATAAATCATCCACATAAACCTCCATATTCCGACCTATTTGTTTCTTGAAAATTTTGTTGACGGCCCGTTGATAAGTAGCCCCTGCATTCTTAAGCCCAAACGGCATCGTAACGAAGCAAAAAGTGCCAAATTCTGTGATAAAAGCGGTTTTTTCTGAGTCCTGTGGGTCCATATAGATCTGATAATAACCCCTGTACGCATCGAGGAACCCGAATACCTCGAAGCCCAGTGTCGAGTCGACTAACTGGTCGATCTTCGGTAGCGGGTAAGAATCCTTAGGACATGCCTTGTTAAGATCTGTGAAGTCGACACACATTCGCCAGCTTTGATCTGGCTTCTTAACTAATACTGGATTGGCCAACCAATCCGGGTAAAATACCTCTCTCACGATTCCAGCAACTAGCAACTTGTCGACTTCTTTTCTTACTGCTTCTTTTCTCTCGGGTGCAAGATTTCTCTTCTTTTGCCGTATCGGCCTCTTTTTGGGATCGACGTTAAGTTGGTGCACTGCTATATCCGCCGATAGGCCAGGCATGTCATCTGCCTTCCACGCAAAAACGTCTCGAAACTCAACTAGGAGGTCGACCAAGGCTCTCATGTCGGGGTGTGGCATCCACTTCCCGATCTGGACCCCTTGACCTTCTTCCTCTTTCCAAACTCGAACTTCCTCGGTCGGGTCGGAGGAAACCCAGCTCCGATCTTCCTCTTCCTCAGGTATCAATTCCTCAACCAGCACCTGCCCAACTCCTTTTCCTTTGATCGTAACCAGACTACAATTCCGGGCTACCTCGACGTCTCCTTTGACTTCATGGGTACCGTACCAGGTGGAAAACTTCATGCTGTTGTGGAATGTCGAGATGATAGCTCTGAGATCATATAATGCCGGTCGACCTAATATCGCGTTATACCCTGAAGGGGCCTTAACTACGACGTAGGTCATTTCCATTGTCCGCCCCTTTTCTCCGTTTCCGACCGTAGTTAACAAATTGATCGACCCGACAGGGTGGATGGCCTGCCCTGTAAATCCGAATAAAGGGGTAGATAGCGGAATGATGTCTTCATCTTTCAACCTCATGGCCTTAAACGCTGAATAATAAAGGATATTGACGGCGCTTCCACTGTCGACACAAACTCTTTTTACTCGTCCTCTGCTTATTACCGCTTCGATCACTAACCCCTCACTATGGCTGTGGGAACTCGGAACATCGTCCTTAGGCCCATAACCCACCTCCGTGGTAAACCTGACCCTTTTTGACTCTCTCGATCTGTCTGACGAATGTCGACTTGATCGAGGCCGATCTGACTCATGCTCTGCAACGATTGTGTTAACGTCATATCCGGCACGATTGTCTCGATGAGGATCTCGGTTCTGAACTCCTCGAGGGTCATCTCGGCGATTGTCTCTGTATGTTGGGTCGGATGACCTTTCTCGCCGATTCCGATTATCTCGACGTGGAGACCGATCTTTCTTTCCGTTGTAGCTCTTTCTCTTGTACTCCCGACGGCCCTTCGGCTCGTCTTTTTCTGACCTGTCGACAACTTCATCTAATCGACCCTCTTGGATACAGGCGTCGATATCCCTCTTCAAATCAAAGCATTCCTCCGTGTCGTGCCCCACATCTCTGTGATAGTCACAATACTTGTGAGTATTTTTCCTTTTCTCTGGATCTTTGGACATCGGCTTAGGTGTCCGAGCGATGTTCTTCTTGATCATGATTGCCAATACCTCCCCCCGAGATCGGTTGAGGGGTATAAAATCTCGGTCTTTCAAATTTCCTTTCTTTCCCAACCGATCCGATATCGGAGCTGTCAGTCGATCAAAGACGTTGGACTTGCTTTCTTCGTTCCGACCCCTAGGCTGACCCCTGGTCTGGCTTCGGGAGTCATTCCTCGAGTTGAGGCCAAGTGAAATGGTGTGCAGACGCACTGCCTCTTCACCTTGCCAGAATCTATGGACTATGTTCACACATTCATCCATATCATTCGGCATTTTCTTGGATAGCTTATCATACAGCTTCATATTCCGCAGACCTCCCACAAAGGCATTAACTTGCAGTGCATCACTGGCATTATGCACTTTCATGGCTTCAAGGTTGAAACGTCTCATGAAGTCGATAGTAGATTCCCCTTTGTCTTGCTTGATATTCATGAGGTGCGTAGCGCTAAGGTGGAACTTCTTGTTCCCAATGAAAGCGTCTCGGAATTTTTGTCCCAACTGTAAAAAGCTAGAGATCGACCCGGGACGTAGCTTGTGAAACCACTCCCGAGCTCGACCTGTGAGCAACGTATCGAAAGCTCGACACTTCATGGCGTCATTGGCGTTTCTCAACCTCATCAGAGATATGTATCGATATAGATGGTCCTCTGGGTCCGTAGTACCGTCATAGGGCTCCATCTTGGGCGGCTTGAAGGATTCGGGCATCGTATATATCTCGATTTCGGGACTAAATGGCGACTCAAGCCATTCAGTGGGTTGATCTTTCCCCACAATGCGGTTGAACTCGTTTTGGATGCTATCCTCGACCTGCCGCTGAAGCTTTTCTTGTTCAGGACGTTTGCGGGCGTTAGTCACGCTGATTTCAATCGCGCCTTCCTCACACTCTTCTTGAGGCTCGACTGGCCTCTTCCCCTTAGCATTATCAATCTCCTTAAGACCTGGAGGGTCTAACTGATGTTCTTCAGGGGGATTGCAGATTCCCTTACCTATGAATGCCGAGGCTACCACCCTCTTCAAGGCGTCCTCATCCAAAGATGCTAAGTGGTCTGCCATGTCTTGCAGCTGTGGGGGAAGCTGAGGCCTGGGTGGATCTGCAACCGCGGGTCTAGATCCAGTGGGGACTTCTTGAATCTGAGATGGAACCCCTGCTGGATCTATATCCGTGTGCTCTTCGATCTGCACGTTCTTGCTGTTCGTCGGTTTCTTCCTTGCTGGCGGCACCATTGCAATCTCTTTACCAACTCACCGGTAGAAGACCCTCCTTCTAGCGCCAAATGACGATGCTAAATAATGCACCACCAGTGAATTGAGGCCACGCGTAATCTAAGGATGAGCTGTAAGAGATCGAAATGGCTAAATATGAATAAAAGGTGGTATTTTTGGTGTATTATGGCTGAGTCCAAGAATGTATCTTGAATTGCCTACGTATCCTGTCTGAAAGTCCAGGAATCAAGACTTACGTAGTTCCCGGAGCTATGTATTTATAGGCACATGTCCTTCTTCTGCCCTAAATTTAGGGCGGTTTGGTGCATTGCCAGAAATACCCTTTAATGGGCCTTGCCCCCTTACCCAAGAAACCTATTAGAAGTGGGCCCATGGCCCTGGACAGAACTCTATGGTATCGTCTCGATGCACACCGATGTAGATGTCCGATATCGGACACTTGTGGAACCTCCCCTGAACAATGGCCTTCACTGGCGTATCCCAAATCGACTCGATGTGGATCACCAACACAGACTTTTCCACATGCCAGCTGGGCCAATCATAAAATTCCACGTGGAGGAGTAAATCCTCGTATCATCAGTGTTTAAGGTTCAATAATTCAACAGCTCTAGAAGGAAAAACCTTACTCACTCTATAAGGGCCATACCATGTGATTTTAACTTGCCAGGAAAGAGTCTCAAGCGCGAATTGTAAAGAAGAACCAGATCGCCTTCCTTAAAGGTGCGGTCCAATATCTTCTTATCATGAAATCTCTTCGTGCGCTCCTTAAATATTTTTGCATTCTCGCAAGCTTCCAGACGAAACTCCTCTAGGCGAGTCAACTCTAACAACCTTCTTTCTCCAGCTAAACTCTCATCAAAATTCAGCATACGCGTAGCCCACATGGCACGGTGTTCCAGTTCAACCGGTAGATGACACGCTTTACCAAAAACAATCTTATAAGGAGACATACCAATAGTCGTCTTATAAGCAGTCCTATAAGCCCATAAAGCATCATCTAATCGCAACGACCAATCCTTTCTAGTCGTATTAACAGTTTTCTCCAAAATGCGCTTTATTTCTCGATTTGTAACCTCAACTTGTCCACTTGTTTGAGGGTGATAAGCAGTAGCTAACTTGTGTCTAACCCCGTATTTAATCATCAATTTTTCAAACGGCCTATTGCAAAAATGGCTTCCATTATCACTAATAATGGCACGAGGGGTTCCAAACCGCGTAAAAATATTTTTCTTTAAGAACTTCAGTACAACTTTCGCATCATTAGTAGGCGAAGCAATGGCCTCAACCCATTTGGACACGTAGTCGACCGCAACTAAGATATAGCGGTGGGATAAAGACGAAGTAAAGGGCCCCACAAAATCAATACCCCAAACATCAAAGAGTTCTACCTCTAGGATAGTCTTCATTGGCATTTCATTCCTTCTCGAGATATTTCCCGTCATCTGGCAAGAATGACAAGATCTAGCATATTGATGCGCATCTTTGAACAAGGTAGGCCAGCAAAAACCACATTGGAGAACTTTCGCAGCAGTCTTGTCTCCTCCATAATGTCCTCCGGCCTCATAAGCATGGCAATGTCTAAGGATATCATAAATTTCCTCTTCCGGTACACATCTCCTAAAGACATTGTCGGATTCTAGCTTAAAAAGATAGGGCTCTTCCCAATAATAGTGCGTAAGATCCTTAAAGAATTTCTTTCTTTCTTGGGGGTTGAGATTTGGTGGCAAGTATTTCGTGGATAGATAATTCACAAAGTCTTTAAACCATGGTTGTTTGTTCTCCTTTACAACCTCAATACGCGAAGATACTGCAGCGCAATCATCATTTCCATGTATGGCCGTGATGGAGAATAATTGTTCATCAGGAAATGTTTCTCCAATCTCGGTCAGTGGCTCATTGTCCTCTATTTGTAAACGGGAAAGATGATCCGCAACCAAATTCTCAGATCCTTTCTTATCACGGATTTCTACATCAAACTCTTGCAATAGTAGAATCCATCTCAACAACCTTGGCTTGGAATCTTTTTTGGCTAAAAGATACTTCAAAGCTGCATGGTCAGTCCAAACAGTGACTTTAGATCCTACTAGATAAGATCTAAACTTGTCAAACGCAAAGATAACAGCTAGAAGTTCTTTCTCAGTAGTTGCATAGTTCCTTTGAGCAGAATTTAAAGTTCAACTAGCGTAGTAGATGGGCCTAAAGATCTTGTCTTTCCTTTGTCCTAAGGCAGCACCTACAGCAGTATCGCTTGCATCGCACATCAACTCAAAAGGTAGATTCCAATCAGGTGCAATCAGAACGGGTGCAGTAATAAGCATGCTCTTTAACTTATTGAAAGCTTTCATGCACTCACTAGTAAACACAAACGGCACATCCTTGGCTAATAATTCGGTAAGAGGTCTAGAGATTAAGGAAAAGTCCTTCACGAACCGTCGATAGAATCCTGCGTGGCCAAGAAAACCTCGCAATGTCTTAAGATTGGTTGGTGGAGGCAGCTTTTCAATCACTTCTACTTTTGCTCTATCCACCTCTATACCGTTTTTAGAAATACGGTGGCCAAGTACTATACCTTCAGTAACCATCAGATGACATTTCTCCCAGTTAAGCACCAGATTTGTCTCATCGCATCTCTTCAACACTCTTGCTAGATGCGTGAGACATGAATCAAAATCATCTCCAAATACGGAGAAATCATCCATAAAGATCTCTAGGAAATCTTCAACCATATCAGCAAATAGAGAAATCATGCATCTTTGAAACGTTGCTGGTGCGTTGCACAAACCAAAAGGCATTCTATTGTAAGCAAATGTTCCATATGGACATGTAAAAGTGGTCTTCTCACGATCCTCGGGTGAGATATGAATTTGATAGTATCCCGAGTAACCGTCAAGGAAACAATAAAACGCATGTCCGCTCAGTCTCTCGAGCATTTGATCAATGAAGGGGAGAGGGAAGTGATCTTTACGAGTGGCATCATTTAGCTTCCTAAAGTCAATGCACACTCTATGACCAGTAATGAGTCTAACAGGAATCAACTCATTTAACTCATTAGCTTGCACCGTAAAACCCCCCTTCTTCGGAACTACGTGGATCGGGCTAACCCATTCACTATCAGAGATAGGAAAGATGATTCCCATTTCTAACATCTTAATAATTTCATCCCTAACCACGTCCTTCAATTGTGGAGTCAACCTTCTTTGGGGTTGTACAACCGCTTTCTTTGCAGGATCGACGGAGATTTTATGCATGCAAACACTAGGGCTTATGCCTTTGATGTCAGCTATAGTCCATCCAAATGCTCCGCGATACTCTCTTAACACTCTCATCAGCTTTTCCTCTTGTATTTCAGTCAAGGCAGAAGAAATGATAAGCGGCAAGGTCTCATCTTGAAGAAATACATACTTCAAATGTGCAGGCAGAGGCTTCAATGTCAGATTGGTAGGTGGTTCTTCTAACGAGGTCTTTAACTTTTGTCCGGTTAGCTTAAGTTCAAAGAACTTATGCCAGGTTGGTCTATGGTAGTACTTTTCAACCTCGGTAGACTTCATCTCCTCGACATGTCTAGGGATTCCTCTACTACATCCAGGCCATATCACTTTTTCTTCCTCGCTCTTTTCATATGGCACTTCATCCTCTAATTCCAAGGTAGCCTCGAGGAAATCCTTAATATCCTCATATTGTTGGAAATCATTGACAAGCTTGTCAACAGAATCCAACATGAAACATGCATCCTCTTCATCATCAGGTGTTTTCATAGTGTCAAGCACGTTGAATGCTATTTCATCCCCATTAACTCTTAACACTAATTCTCCTTTGTAAACATCGATAAGCGTCCTACTAGTGGCCATAAAAGGTCTTCCTAAGATTAGGGGCACTTCGTAGTTAGCTTCCATATCCAGTACAACAAAGTCGACAGGAAACACAAATTTCTCAACTCTTACTAACACATCCTCAACCACTCCACAAGGCTCTTTAACCGAACGATCAGCTAATTGCAGAGTAATCGAAGTCTTCTTAAGGTCTTTCATGCCTAGCTTTTGGAAAATGGATAGGGGCATCAGATTTACGCTCGCTCCTAGATCTCACAAAGCCTTGTTCAAACATACGTTACCTATGGTGCAGGGAATGAGAAAACTTCCCGGATCCTTGCACTTAGCAGGTAACTTATGTTGAAGAATGGCTGAGCACTCCTCATTTAGGCAAATGGTCTCTAAATCCAGGAGTTTCCTCTTAGTAGAGACAGCTTCTTTTAAGAACTTGGTGTACTCAGGCATCTCAGCAAGTGCTTCAACTAAAGGTATATTGATGTGTAGCTTTCTAAAGATATCAATAAACTTCTTATACCTCTTGTCATCAACCTTAGGCTTAGGTTTGCGTGGAGGATAAGGTAAGGTTGAAGGATCGACATCAGTGAAAATAGGATACTTATTATTATAAAGCTCAACTCTAGGGCCAGCAGGTTCCTTAAAGGTTTCTTGCCCAGGTGGAGTTCCCGAGGCATTTCCTTCCTTGCTTGGATCACCATCCTTACTCTCCTCTGTTTTCTCTTTTTCTTTCAAGGATCGTGGAGTTACTTCTTTCCCACTTCTAGTCATGATCGCGTTCAAATTCTTAGGATTCTTATCAGTATTGCTTGGCAATCCTCCAGGAGGTCTAGTTGAGACTTGCTCAGCTAACTGTCCTATTTGGTGAGTGAGATTCTGGACTATGGCTTCTTGGTTGGTCACCTTAGCAACGGTCTTCTGACAATACTGGCTAAAGTTAGTGGCTAAATCAGCCATTGATTTTGAAAGTTGTCCCATATTGTCAGTAACGACATTACTCAGTTTTTCTATGGCAGCTTCCCAACCAAAAGTTTTAGTTTGCTGTGGTACATAAGTGGTAGGCGGTTTAGGCCTTTCTCCTGCATTAGGATCACTATATCGGAATCCGGGGTGGTTATGATTAGGCTTATATCCTCCCCCGATATAATTGGCCTCTTCAGTACCAGCATTCTCACTTTGAGGGGTTACCTCGATTCCAGTCCCTTTTCTCTACTCTTGCCATCATCTCTTGCATTCCATCTACCTTACTGTTGATAACAGACAGTTGTTCTAAGATTTTGGTAGATGCACTATCCTCAAATATGTCGCTGCGGCCATTTTCACGGCGGCCTATGTCATTGCCTCCCCATTGACTATTCATCGCTATCTCGCTCCATCTTTCCTTGTGCCTCCTCGGAGATAAAAGAACAAACGCTCCATTGCTAGAGGCGTCTACTCTAATTTTCTCAGTCTCTCTCAATCCATGGTAAAACGTTTGCATTAAAAGCCAAAGAGAGATATCATGATGAGGACACTTCCTCATAGCTTCCTTAAAACGCTCCCAAGCTTGATCAAAACTCTCCCCAGGTTGTTGCTTAAATCCTAAGATGTCTTGGCGTAACTTAAAGGTCTTTCCTAACGGAAAATACTTATTCATGAATTTTTGCAACAATTGTTCCCAAGTAGTGATAGATCCAGCCTCTAGAGAGAGAAGCCATTGCTTAGCTTTATCTTTCAAAGTGAAAGGGAAAAGCTTAAGACGAATGTTCCCTTCCGGGATTAATTCGGGCTTCACAGTGCTAACGATTTCCAAGAAATTTGTCACGTGAACACCAGGATCCTCGTTTTGGACTCCATGAAAAATGGAATAGTTGGTCACCATTTGAATTACATTAGGCCTAGGGTGATAGACTTCCGCAGCATCTTGCGGTGCTACGATAGCGGGAATGAATTGCTCAATAGTAGGTGTTGCATAACTTTGCAAAGTGCGCCTCGCAGCTTGGTTTCCATTATTAGCATTAAGATTATTCGCATTATTAACATTATTGGCATTATTAACAACTTCAGGATTAATTACCTGGTTCGGATTGACCGGAATGCCTTCCATTTCTGCCTCAGATTCAGAATGCTCAGAATGATCGGTTGTATGTCCTTTTTCTGATTCATGCTCGCTTTCCTCAAGATTTGGATCCTCTTCTCCCTGCTTAGCCAGATCTCTAGCTAACTTTCTATTTTGCCTTGCAAATTTCTCTATTTCAGGATTATATGGCTCAAGCGGTTCCTTCGATTTCCGAGTAGCGTACTATAAAATAACAAAAAACAATAAAACAATTAAAAACTCTAAAGGCTTGGCCTTTAACTAGACTTATAATAACAGACTCTATTCACAATATTTACGAATTTACTTTTAATAGAATAAGCTATATTTAATTTAATGACACGAGTCCCCGGCAACGGCGCCAAAAACTTGATGTCGGGTCAAGTAAAATAAAATACTCGATACCTAAATAACACACTAGCAAGAGAACTAGGTTCAATCGTAGTATAGTTAGATAGAGTCGAGGTCGATCCCACAGAGACTCGGCTTAAACGAAATATGACTTATCAAATTAAAAAGCAAATTAAAGGCGGTCTACGACCAACAAATAACGCAGAAATAAAATTGACACAATAGAAACACAAAACCAACAAAAGACTCAACGACACTAAGACACTTGTTTTTATAGGTTTTATAAATGATTGACAAACGGTATTGATAACGCTAGTAGTAATTACTCCCCTATGCTATGTAGATTGACGACGAGACAGAACAAGACATTTAAGATTAATTATTCTGACTACGGGAGTCATCCCCTAAGATAGATATAGCTCCGGTTAGGCCATCTAGATCATCGTGTCTCCATTACGTGACTTCACATTTTTAGTCTCCATCTCATATAACTTCTGACACAATTACGAAACTAGGGATGCCGGTATAAACCGTAACCTCATCTAAGCAACATTCCTATGATTAGGCGTACTTCTTAGACACCGATTCAATCTCTGTCCTAAATAACAATCACTTTTTGGGTCTCATGTTAAATTACGATGACAAATAATTAAGTTGATCAAGTTTAATTACTCGTTTGAATTACAAAGCAGAGAACCTGACGTAGTCGAAGCCGTTCACAGACAAATCAAGAACATCACAGATCTTGCTAACAATGAGACATAAGCTCGCGCAACAAACTCGGATCGAACCGTATTTGCTCGTGAAACGTCTTTTACGTCTCAGATCTACATAAACATGGGTTCGATAATTAACTACATCACGAAATCAATACACAAAAAGACTACTCCATAACGAAATAAATTAGATCTATGAATAAAGATTGCATAATAGAGTAGACATTACCCTCGAAGACGAGCGTGATTCCCACTCCTCGATACGATCTCTAACCGGAGATTCTAACGACTCCGTAATGAATGAACATAAAATAAAATAAAGAAAACAACGAACTATATTGATAGAAGTATTGAAAATAATGTATTTCTATGGTGTACCTATGGCGTGTGAAGCACCCCTTTATTTATAGGTGTTCAAGCTAATTAAGAGATATACTTCAAAATATCAAACAAATAAGAGATAACTCCAAGCTGATCGCAAAAATAATGACATGCGCCCCCCCTAAATGGCGTGTGAAAGTTGGCGCCATCTTTTGATTGGTTTGCCGGCTTTTGTCATGCTTTACTCCTCTTCTTGTGCTTATCCGATATTTATCTTCAATGCATCTTGAATTTATATTGAGATTAAATTCTTCTATTTGTATTTATCCTCCATAATTATCCAAATTCTGCAAAATAGATATTTATCCCAAAATAAATCATATTTAAATAAAAATGGATAAATACCAAAATATGTAATATAAACGGATAAATACCAAATTATATCTTATAAATGGATAAATACCAAATTATATAATATAAATCACATAATATTAAATAATCCATATAAACAGGTGATTTATCATAAAATACATATTATTAATCCCGATTTAAGGATAATGTTGATGACTTTTATGTGTATAATTTGACCGTCATCAAGACTGAGGAGGTATACAACTCTGACTCCTGCTGAAAGTGATTATGAATCTACTTGTGGTTCAAATCCTAAAAATTCTGACAATGAAGGAACTTTGGATGTCATTCTTAATCAACTGAGGAAAATACAATCTGGTTATGAGATTGTGAAAGCTGAAAAAGAAGCTCTTCAAGCAGAAACTGAAAGGTTAAAAGCTGAATTAAGAACTCTCAAAGGAAAGGAAAAAGATTTTGAACAGAATCAACATAAGTCTGCTGTACATTTAGTAGCTGCTGAATCTGCTGAACAATCTAGTTCCACCACTGCATTGAAATCTAAAAAGGCTTACGGTGATAGAAAAGGCCTTGGATTTAGAAGTCAACAATCTACTAAGGGTGGATCCAACACGGTTACTGAACCTAGTACCAGAATTGGTCTTAAGTTTGTTCCTGCATAAGATCCAACTCCCAAAAGGCTTGTTGAGGCGGTAAAACCTATTGAGAAGGCTTCAAGAAATCAAAATTAGAAGTCAAAAAAGTCAACAGTATCTAACAAAAAGGGTAAATCGAAAATTTGGACTGCTGGACCTTCTAGGCCGGCTGATAGTAGACCAGCTGCTAAGTCTGCTAGACCACAAAAAGGAAAAAATCAGAAATATTCCAAGGATAAGAATCCTAAACCTAAAAATTTTAATCATTCTAGGGATACTTATCTCAGGGGGAAAGGTAGATTGTTCCCTACAGATGATGACAGGAATATTCCTACTCCTACTGCTAGAAACAATAGTCATAACCATAATGCTAGGGTAAAACCTAAGCAATGGAATCAGCAGAGGACTCAGCAGAGGACTTATCCAAGACCTCAGCAAGGACCTCTTCAGACTCCAAACTACAGGGCTGTTCCTAACAATCAGCAAACCTATGGTTATGCCAGTGCTTCTAACCATAGAAATCACTTCAAACAGCATTATGTAAAAGGCCAGAAAGCAGATGTGAATCCTACACAACCAAATGTTAGATTTTATGGAAATGTAGGATACATATATGAACAAAAGTGTAATGCTTTTCAATGAAGACTTGATGGAAATTTGCCAAGGGTCATGCTTACACTACAATGACCCAATGATTGGATCATTGTAGTGGTATTTTTTGACCCAATGATTGGGTCATTGTAGTGGTATTTTTTCGTTCGAGTGGCTTATAATAACTTTAAGAACTCGTTACAAGTATTCCACTCGCTCGCTGCGCTTTGCTAAAAAATACCACTACAATGACCCAATGATTGGGGACTTTCCTTTGTTAGAAATCCACAGACAACCCTCTGGAACTTTCAAACCAAAGAACTCCCTGATGACCACTATGGACCCAAACATTTTTGGGTACCTAAAACACATTAACATTTCCTTTGTTTTGTAGGGTGTCTGGTACTTTGACAGTGGATGTTCAAGACATATGATAAAGAATAAGCACTGTTTGACAAATTATGTGGCAATGGATGGTCCAAGAGTGAAATTTTGCAACAAGAACACACCAGGATACACAAGAGGATATGGAACACTGGTGAGGAATGGATTAACTATCAGGAATGTTGCATTTGTGGAAGGACTAGACTACAACCTACTGAGCACTGGACAATTTTGTGACATGGGCTACAATGTCACTTTTGACAAAGGCAACTGTATTGTCATCAGTGAAAGAGGTGAAAAGTTATGTTGGCTAGAAGAAGACAACAAAAGATGTATGTTGTGGATTGGCCTACTGCTGTTCCCGAAACATATCTGATTGTACATACCAAGTCAGAACTAAATTGGTTGCGGCATAAAAAGTTGAATCATCTCAATTTTGATATCAATCAATTGGTGAAAAAGAAGTTGGTGATTGGTTTGCCTGAGATCACATTCAAAAAGGATGCTATACGTGATGCATGCCAGCAAGGTAAACAAACAAAGTCAAGCTTCAAGTCAAAGACTAAACAATCAACTAAAAAAGTTTTGGAGCTGATGCACATGGATTTATTTGGACCAGTAAAACCAACAAGTGTAACAGGAAAAAAATACACTCTGGTAGTTGTGGATGCTTATTCTAGATACACTTGGGTAGTATTTATGAATAAGAAAAGTGAAACACTACAAAAGATGCCTGAACTTTTGAAGAGATTGCAAAATGAGAAAAGTTTGACAGTAGTGAAGATCAGATCAGACAAGGGTACTGAGTTTCTCAATAAAGTCATAAGAGAATATTGTGAGCAAAATGGTGTGCTGCATAAATTAGCAGCTGCTGGTACACCTCAGCAAAATGGGGTTGCTGAGAAAAGAAACCGGACCTTGAAAGAAGCACGGAGGACTATGATTTGTGAAGCACTACTACCTGAAAGATATTGGGCTGAAGCAATCAATACAGCATGCTATACACAAAATAGGACCTCAGTTAACAAGAAGCTGTTGAAGACACCTTATGAGACATGATGGAATGGAAGAAAACCAAATATATCATATTTCCATCCATTTGGAATCAAGTGTTTTATTTTAAATCATAAGGAGCAATTGAAGACATTCCAACCAAAATCATATGAAGGAATCTTCTTGAGATATTCTTCAGTCAGCAAGGCATTCAGGTTACTGAACAAAAGAACATTGAAACATGAAGAATCAATACATGTTGTATTTGATGAACCAAAGTTCACTGGAATGGAAAATGAAGTTTCAGAACCTACTGAAAATCTCCAAGTTACTGATCCAGAATTTGTTGATGTTTTGGAAAAGATAAATGACTTAAAAGTTTCTGACTCTGCCCCTGCTGAAGAACCTACTGATAACACTACTAATGCAACAACATATGCAGTTGAAGGATCTGCTGAACCCCCTACTGAAGCAACATCAGAGCCTACTGAAGATGAAGCTTCTGTAAATCAAACAAATCAAGATTCATAATTATTGAAGGACCACCCTGCTGAAAAAGTAATTGGAGATATACAGCAAGGTGTAAGGATTAGAAGACAATTAGAAACAATGTTTACTTGTTTTCTATCTCAAATGGAGCCTAAAGTTGTTGAAGAAGCAATATCTGATCTAGATTGGATAATTGCTATGCAAGAAGAATTGAATGAGTTTTAAAGAAACCAAGTTTGGACACTAGTGGAAAGGCCTAGTCATGCAAATATAATTGGAACTAAATGGGTATATAGAAATAAATTGGATGAATCTGGATACCATTGTAAGGAACAAGGCCAGACTAGTGGCAAAAGGCTATTCTCAAGCTGAAGGAATAGACTTTGATGAGACATATGCCTCAGTTGCAAGATTGAAAGCTATAAGACTATTTTTGGCATATGCTGCATTTAAAAACTTCAAAGTATACCAGATGGATGTCAAAAGTGCATTCTTGAATAGAATTCGGGAGGAAGAGGTTTATGTTCAGCAACCTCCTCGTTTTGAAGTTAAAGATCAAGAAGATAAAGTGTATAGACTTAACAAGGCACTTTATTGTTTGAAACAAGCACCAAGAGCATGGTATGAAACCTTCTCTCAATTCTTGGTGGACAATGGTTTAACCAAAGGTACCATTGACAAGACTCTTTTCAGAATCAATGAAGGGGACAACACCCTTCTAGTACAGATTTATGTTGATGGCATAATTTTTGGTTCTGAAAATGAATTGCTATGTGAAAATTTTCCTAATCTCATGAAAAGCAAGTTCCAAATGAGTATGATGGGAGAGATGAACTACTTCTTGGGATTACAAGTCAAACAAATGAAAGATGGAATCTTCATTCATCAAACTAAATATACCAAGGAGTTGCTGAAGAAGTTTGGTATGAAACATAGCACCAAGGTATCAACTCCTATGAGTACTAACATCAGATTGGATGAAGATAAAGAAAGCAAAGATGTTGATCAGACTTTATACAGAAGGATGATAGACAGTCTGCTGTACCTCACTACCAGCAGACCTGATATATCATTTGCTATAGGTGTTTGTGCAGGATTTCAATCTAAACCAAAGGAAAGTCACTTAGCTGCAGTCAAAAGGATTCTCAAGTATCTAAAAGAGACTTTGGGAGTAGGGATATGATATTCAAAAGATGGAAGCTTCAAAGTTATATCCTACTCAGATTTTGATTATGCAGGATGCAAGATTGATAGAAAAAGCACCACAGGAACCTGTCAATTAATGGAAAATAGACTTGTTTCCTGGTTCAGCAAGAAACAGAATTCAATATCAAATTCCACTGCTGAAGCTGAATATATTGCTGCTGGAAGCTGCTGTGCATAAATACTATGGTTAAGACAACAATTAAGGGATTATGGAATTGAAGAAAGAGCAATTCCTATAATGTGTGACAACACAAGAGCAATTACAAACACTGAAAATCCTGTTTTGCACTCAAGAAACAAGCACATTGATGTGAGACATCATTTTATACGAGATCATATTGAGAAGAAAGATGTGGTGGTTCTTTACATCCCCACTGAAGATCAACTTGCTGATATATTTACTAAACCATTGGATAGTGAAAGATTTGCTAAGTTAAGAACTGAACTTGGCATCATAAGAGTTGACTGATATATTAATGATCAGCAGAGTACTGGAATTCACCAAGGGTAATAGTCTTTGCCCTGTTGGGTGAGCTCACTTGGCAGACTAGTCATTGGTATCAGCAATTCCATGTACTTAAATAAGTTTGGACAATTTAGCAAATGAAGTTGGCAAGGGGATTGATCTTTGTCCTGTTGGGTGAGCTCACTTGACAGATCAGTCATTGGTATTAAACTTCATATTGTATTATCAGTTGGACAAAACTAGAGTGTTTAAGGATCAACTGAGTAATTTGTCAGGAGGCTGCTGAGCCATCTTTGTCAGCAGACTGCTGAGTCAACTCTGCTGAAGATCAAGTCTGCTGGAGTATACGATACAAGACAGTCAAACTTAAATGAAAGTCAACAGTAATTGGATATTATTCTTATCCTTCAAAACTACGGTTACAATATCCAACGGTTACAACTCTTTATGGGATCAGTTAGTGGGACACGTGGCAACATCACATTTATTCCAACCTTAATCGTGGTTAAATGCTACAGTACATGTACGGTACTTTCCTGACAGTTACTACCCACTACATTTCCTTATATATACAAACATACAAAGAGAAGATACTTACAAGTTTCAGATCAATTTTCTCTGAGAATATATAGTGTGAACATAGATTTGCAAGCTTTCTTCTTCATCTTTTTCAAATTTCTTCAATGGCGGATAAATGAGATGTTCATATTGGAACAAGACAAAGTGTTAGAGGCTTTGTTACTGATGCTAACAAGACAGAATTAGCCATCAACATTGGTAGAAGAATAATGAGACATGTGATGACGTAAATCAAGTGATAATAAAATACTTGACCACTATAAACCAATACTAGCAAGAGGACTAGGTCCATCGTAGTATAGTTATGGCGAATCAAGGTCGATCCCACATGGAACCAATTGTGGGTCATTTTATAAATAATTAATTAAGCATGTCAAGCACATAAAAACGGTCTATGACCAACAAAGGACAAGAAAAGATAAATTGACACGACTCGACACGACATAAATAAATACAACATAATTAACCTTCCCAATTATTATGTTATCGTTTGGATCTAGAGATTCTATATAATTAAGCTAGACTCGACAACTATTAATCCGATTCGTATTTCTTTTATATTGGCTACGGGAGTCATCCCCTAAACTAGATCTAGCTCCGGGTAGGCCATCTAGATCACTGTGCTACATTACGTGACTTCGCTTCGTAGGCCTCCATCTCATATAACTTGCACGCTTACAAAACTAGGGATGCCGATATTAACCGTATTCCTCACCTAGGCAACATTCTTGTGGTTAGGCGTACTTCCTAAGTGATCGCATCAGTCTCTGTCCCATTAACAATTAACTGCACGGTCTCATGCTAATCTACGACGTACGTATAACTAGGTGCTAGCAATTCCCAAATATAACACAGATCTAGATCTCGCTGAAAGTCCCGGAAGATCAATTCATGAGCCGACCTAGGAGTACTATATTCGTATTTCCTAATAACACGCTAATTAAAACAGATGAGCAACGTTGCCGTAGTCATACCTACTAAGATAAGAAATTCTAAATGAACAATCACACCATAAAGACGTGGCTAGATTGACGCGGCGAAAACCTAAATCTTAGCGTTTCTCTATACGTAACGGATAAAATAAAGTAATTATATAGATCTACTAGAAATACGATTATTAATCAAAATAAAATCATACATAGATCACGAGACATAGGCGTGGGCGTGTGGATCCTTATAGACAAGGAATCCGCACTGCCTCACGTCGTAATCCTAAATCTACATCATTTAATAAGAAATAACAATCTCAAACGATAAATAATAATTGGGGAATTAATTATAAAAACTAAGAGAAAATAAATACAAGAACTTACATAATTGTAGAACTTGTAAAAACCACTCTGAGGAAAACTGAGGATTTTATTATAGACTGAGAGAAGTGTCTAAGGTGTGTTTTTGCTAATGAAATAGCACAAGTATATATAGGGGTACAAAATAGAGTTACGATAAGCATTAACCGATCTAAAATAGGTTTCCTAAATCCAAATAAAGTCTAAAAATGCGTTAGGATAATTCCAAGCTAATACGGATGCAGAATGGGACCCGCCCCCAGCGAACTGACCTCTTGCTGCCAGCGAGTCCCCCTTTTTGGGGTTGGCTCGCTGGCTCTTTGTATTCCGTACTCCTCTCCTCGCGCTGATCTGATATTTATCTTCAATGCACTCCGGATTTCCTTCGATTTATCTTGAGATTTAATTCTTCCATTTGCATTTATCCTCCAAATTGTCTCAATCTACAAAAATAAACATTTATCCCAAAATAAATCATATTTAAATAATAAAAAGGGATAAATACCAATTTATATTTTATAAATCACAAAACATTAAATAATCATTATACAGATGTGATTTAACATAAAATATATATTATTTGGCTCGATTTAAGGATAATGTTGATGAATTGTACGGGTATAATTTGACCGTCATCAACTACCCCCCACTTAGACTTTGATCGTCCCGAACAAAGCATTGATAAGTCATTCCCCAAGAAAACATTTTCTACGGTCAAATCATACTTACACAAGAAACTCGAGTCAACTCATACCATTCATGCTCATAAGCTATCCATTATTCGCTACTCGCTTTGAATCGAAGTGATGTGTGCATGTGCATTCAGTTTTATATAATCATGGCAAGATTAGAGTTTATGCTAACTTCGCAATCTCATCCTACCAACATCAGTATTCCCACTTCTTAAGCCTCGCATGGGCAAAGACATGGTGCAATAAGCAAGAGCGTCATCCATAAGGTTTTTGGACTCGGAGACCGAGAAATACTCAAAGCCTCTTAAAAAGTTGAATTTCTTCGCATTTTCATAATTTCAAGCATTAACACCTCTCAAGAAAGAAACTTGCTTTAAAAGTAAATTATGCATTGCAAGAATCCCCTTTCACGGATTGGTCAATAGCATTGAATATTACCATAAGCGCGAAGCTACTTTGGTAATGTTACTACAAGCCCAGTGTTTAACGCTTTGTTAAAACACAGATAAATCTCAAGCTTATTACTCCGCTTTAATGGACAGAATATAGGAATACATCAGCAGATAAATATCGACACTAAGTTCACATAACCAATCATCTACGCAATGTACACATAATTTCTTCAGTTATTATAATTCGTGCGGTAAAAATCGATTCAAAATTGAGTAATCGAATAATAAATAACTACTTGCAACGGTTGGCATGAATATCCTTAAATTTTCGTTCACATAAGTATAAAATGATCATGTACTCATGCAACTTGGTTCCTTTCCTATCTATTCTTAGCTAGGAACTAACAATTCTAAGGGTACGAGATAAATAATATGGCATTTATTCAATTTTTTCACTTTTCACCGTTTCATTCAATTTTCAATTATAACACATCATAGCTAAGTCTCCTACCCCCCACTTAAACATGTCATTGTCCCCAATGACAAAGAAAAAAAAATGAGAACGTAAGAAAAAGACTTAGCTCGGGAAACGGCTCTCAAGTAAGAAGCAGAATATCGGAGTAGTCCAAGCACGATGAGGAACTTCTAGGAATATAAGCAAACCGGAGATCGAACACGAAGTTCTATCGCTGCAAAATAAGTCTTCAACAAAGCTCGAAACTCGTTACAGCGTTAGCTCATAAAAAATAATAATCGAATAAAAGGGACAGTAAAAGGAATACACTAAACCTTAAACATTTTTAAGTCCATAAAACGATTATATTTGTGAAACATTGAAATTATTAAACCCGACTTGTTTTTAGTACAACATTATGATTTAGAAAACTGACAACAGACTCGATACAAAGGAAAATATACTAAATAGAAAGAAAAATAAACAAGCAACTAAAGATGGTAGTCGTCATCTATAACCTCCACCGCTGAGATATTCTTAAAACCGGGTGGAGAAGACAAAGAACAAAAAGCATTACCCCACGTGGGAAAACAAGAGGTTGACTGGATCAACCATGTATTCATCCAGTGTAAAAGAGACACTTGGTAAGGTATAACAGATTCAATGTGACCTATTGGTAAAAGATAGGATCAGAAACTCGGCGCAGACGCTTCACGTTTTGAATGGATATCAACAACTTAGGGAGATGTAGCTACTCCTCGAAATTACAATTACCCAATTTAGGACGTGGAAGGTCTCAACATCATCAACAAGGTCGGATCGGTGTGATAGTATAGAACAAAACTCATCATCTAGAAATGCTGGAATAGGTGTAAAAGTGTGAAATTCAAAACTTCCGGTAGAAAGCTAAGTTGTATTTTGATCGAACCAAAATCTTTTAAAATCGAGCTAGGGTCAGAGCTACACTTACCCCCGCTAGGATCATGAAAACCAAAATGATAAAAGATAATCATTAAAACTTAGCAATATTTCTAACTCCGCAACACAAGGGTATTTTGTAAACAAAATGGAGGTTGAGGGTATGATGGGTTTAGAAAAAGATATATAAGGATGGTAAGAAAAGATAAAGGGTGGGTAAGAAATTGAGTTTTGGGTGGGTTGAAAATTGGTGAAGGAAATTTGTTGGGTAGGTAGTGTTTATGGGATTGGGCTAGGGTGGGAGAGTGAAATAGATGGAGAGAAAGAGAGGGAATGAAAGAATGGTTAGAAATGTTAATTGTGAGGCAGATTGGTGAGAGGTTCGAAAAGTTTGAAGGTGAAAAAAGTGCAAAGGGAAAGATAAGGGTAGTCACAGAACGAATTGCACACCACTTTGGATTTTCACTCGGATCGCCATTCTAAAAAGTTTTGGAAATTGACCAAAATTGTTCTTGTTCGCACCAATCATTCTCTGTTACATTTTCAATAATTCTCAAGCTCTCTTAATGCTTCCATCTTCAGGTTGATTGCTAAATTTCTTTTTCTTTAGCAATTTCTCGACTCTCCTACGGAACTCTACTTCACGTGGCCTATATTGATTAAAAAAGTTTTGCACATCCTTAGCCCAATGGCCATCGGAACACGGCAAAATAAAAAACCTCAACATATGTCACGTTACTCTTATTGGACTCAAAGAAAACAAAACCTAAAAAAAAACTAAAAGGAAATCCTAAGGGTTTTAAAGAAGTAGTTCTGAGTTTAAAGTCCTCAGCTCGACTTTCCAAAAAAAGTATCCTTGTCAGTCATCCTTCACGGCTCGCCAGACTTTGACCCTCTGAGCACTATAAGAGGTGGGCTCGTTGCTTTTGCGGATTAATACCCTTCCTTTGGTTGTGAGACCTAGGAAACGACATTTATCCATACCATTTATACGAAGCTCTTACCTCGGCTCTCGTTTTAGGAACTAGTGAATTCTAAGAAGATTTAGTCCTAGGGACCCATTTTAATCACATCCTCTATAATGTTGCTTCATTATGCTCTCTCAAAACTCAACGTCTTCTTTATATTGGGAATTCTTAAAACTACACAAATTGTTGCTCCCCTGGCCAGTAGATGCAATCTCATGCATAGGACAATGAGATTTTAACAGAAATACGAGGAACTCTTTATTCACTGCTTCCTTTCAACGACTACAAGTTTCCCTACACCTTCTAGATGAAACAGATTTGGGGCAGAACCTTCCACACTAATAAAATTAATCTTACAAACCAACTCCGGGCTAAAATTCATACTCAGGTTCTTGTATAGGCTAAAACATAAGAAAGAAGGGTAGTACCTTGCCTTCAACATCGTACCACGAATAATTCGAACCTTTTAATATTTATTTTCTTGAAGCCATCTTGGTGCTTTAAAGGTGTTGCTTCCATTGCTTTTCCCATCGTAGATTCGTAGCTCCACAAGTTGCTGGGTTATTTTCTCAGCGCCCGCAAAAAATTACTGACTCAGATTATTGTTTCCCTGGTTTCTGCAAACAGAAGAAAAACAAAAAACAAAAAACAAACAGACCGTAGATTCACTTTAACATGGTTTCCGATGCTACTATCAGACCTACGGATTAAACATACGGAGAGAAACAGACATGCGAAATCCCAGAACACTGACCAGGCTCGCTGGCAGCGAGAAGCAGTCTCACTGGGAGCGAAACCAGTTTTTTATTTTTTTTTTTTTTTTTTTTTTTTTGAATCTGGAATTTTTACACAGAGCAGACAACCAGAGGGACTCAAGAACGTAAAAAAAAGACTCTAAAACAGAAAACTCGACATGAATAAAAAATTATGTATATATAAAATTGACCGTTGGTTCCCCGGCAACGGCGCCAAAAACTTGATGACGTAAATCAAGTGATAATAAAATAATTGACCACCATAAACCAATACTAGCAAGAGGACTAGGTCCATCGTAGTATAGCTATAGCGAATCAAGGTCGATCCCACAGGGAACCAATTGTGGGTTATTTTATAAATAATTAATTAAACATGTGAAGCACATAAAAACGGTCTATGACCAACAAAGGAGAAGAAAAGATAAATTGACATGACTCGACACAACATAAATAAATACAACATAATTAACCTCCCCAATTATTATGTTATCGTTTGGATCTAGAGATTCTATATAATTAAGCTAGACTCGACAACTATTAATCCGATTCGTATTTTTTTTATATTGGCTACGGGAGTCATCCCCTAAACTAGATCTAGCTCCGGGTAGGCCATCTAGATCACTGTGCTACATTACGTGACTTCGCTTCGTAGGCCTCCATCTCATATAACTTGCACGCTTACAAAACTAGGGATGCCGATATTAACCGTATTCCTCACCTAGGCAACATTCCTGTGGTTAGGCGTACTTCGTAAGTGATCGCATCAGTCTCTGTCCCATTAACAATTACCTGCACGGTCTCATGCTAATCTACGACGTACGTATAACTAGGTGCTAGCAATTCCCAAATATAACACAGATCTAGAGCTCGCTGAAAGTCCCGAAAGATCAATTCATGAGCCGACCTAGGAGTACTGTATTGGTATTTCCTAATAATATGCTAATTAAAACAGACGAGCAACGTAGCCGTAGTCATACCTACTAAGATAAGAAATTTTAAATAGACAATCACACCATAAAGACGTGGCTAGATTGACGCGGCGAAACCTAAATCTTAGCGTTTCTCTATACGTAACGGATAAAATAGAAATTCATAAAGTAATTATATAGATCTACTAGAAATACGATTATTAATCAAAATAAAATCATACATAGATCACGAGACATAGGCGTGGGCATGTGGATCCTTATAGACAAGGAATCCGGACTGCCTTACGTCGTAATCCTAAATCTACATCATTTAACTAAGAAATAACAATCTCAAACGATAAATAATTATTGGGGAATTAATTATAAAAACTAATAGAAAATAAATACAAGAACTTACATAATTGCAGAACTTGTAAAAACCACTCTGAGGAAAACTGAGGATTTTATTATAGACTGAGAGAAGTGTCTAAGGTGTGTTTTTGCTAATGAAATAGCACAAGTATATATAGGGGTACAAAATAGTGTTAGGATAAGCATTAACCGATTTAAAATAGGTTTCCTAAATCCAATTGAAGTCTAAAAACGCGTTAGGATAATTCCAAGCTAATCGGATGCTGAATGGGACTCGTCCCCAGCGAACTGACCTCTTGCTGCCAGCGAGTCCCCCTTTTTTGGGTTGGCTCGCTGGCTCTTTGTATTTTGTACTCCTCTCCTCACGCTGATCCTATATTTATCTTCAATGCACTCCGAATTTCGTTCGATTTATCTTGAGATTTAATTCTTGAATTTGCATTTATCCTCCAAATTGTCTCAATCTACAAAAATAAACATTTATCCCAAAATAAATCATATTCAAATAATAAAAATGGATAAATACCAATTTATATTTTATAAATCACTAAACATTAAATAATCATTATACACATGTGATTTAACATATATTATTTGGCTCGATTTAAGGATAATGTTGATGACTTCTACGGGTATAATTTGACCGTCATCAACATGAAGGATTGGAGATTGTTCTAAATCTGAGATTAGACAGCATCTCATACACCAATGTTGTTAATTTTTGGAAGAACATAGTTTTCAAGAATGATTCAGAGGCATTTACTACCACTGTAAATGCTCAGCAGATTGAAATCACTTCAAAACTACTGAGGGAAGTATTCGGATTTGGACCTGGAAATGGTGCTCCTACAAATCCTGAATCTATGCAGCTAGCAAGACTGGACTTTGTTGATTCAATCAAAACAAACAAGTCCATACCATCAACACTGAGTATCAATGTGAAGCATATCAGATTGGAGTATAACCTACTGAGTAATATTATTACCAAGAACATTCTTGGATTTAGTGGAAGTCTTGATACTCTCTCTGGAGCAAAGATTGGCATGCTGATAATCATATGCAAAAGTATGAGATTTGACTGGGCCGGATTCTTGGTTCAATATATGAAGAAGGTGGTGACAGAGGATAGAGATGGAACAAGGAAGTCCAAGACAAAGACCTTGGGTTTAATGATTCAGGCCCTTCTGACACACTTTCAGATTGCTGATGTAGCACCTGCAAAAATCAACAAATCTAGATACAACCAGATATCAGTGATCCCATCCCTGGCTTGGATGATGAAGAAGAAGGAGATGCTGAAAGAACTGAAAGTGACAATGATGGAGATGATAATGATGATGGTGGGCAGGCTAAACAAGTTACACAACCTGTTGCACCAAAAAAGACTGCACAAAAAAGAAAGGTTGCCGATACAAGAAAGATCACTGAGATCTTAAATCCAAAGAAGACAAGGTAGCAACCAGTAGACACTGCTGAGTCTACTGAAGTTCCAGTTGAAGATGAGGCTATTGAGCCTACTGAATCTACAAATAAAACTGCTACTGAGATTTTGAAAGAACAACAGAAAATAGATAGAAGAAAAATAAAGCTGCTGAAACTGAGGAGCAACCTGCAAAAAGAAGGAAACAGGTTGTGAAGAAGAGAGTTTATGGTAAAGGCAAAGAGTTAAGCGTCCTGGAGGACCAATGAGAAGTAGAAGAAGAGGCTGTTGAGCCTACTGAGGATGTAAATGTTGTTGTTGAGCAAAAAATTGAAGAACCACAGCACACCGCTTTTTGAGCTTTCGCTTGTGGAAGTTCTTGAACTCCGTTCAAGACCCCGCTCGTGGATGCTACAACTCAGGGGGAAGAACACACTGCTACAGACCCTGCTGATGTGCATATAAGTCAGGGGGAACCTAGTGTGAACATTTGGAGGTAGTAGGGACAAATATACAACCTGATGAGCCTACTGAGCTATTTGTTTCTGCTATAAATACATTGACTCAACTTGTTGAAGCCTTTGGGGGACAACAAGCTGAGCAATCTGGCCAAAGAAGGCCCACAATGCATTTTGAGAGAAGGGAAAAGAAGTCTAAGAAAGAAAATGTAGATCCCAACTTCAAGAAAATTGAAGATTACTTTGCTTGGAAGTTTGGTTTCTACAATAGACAAAAACCAGATGCAGAACCAATGACCGATTTTGAAGAATGGTCATTCAACCAGTTGGGGATAGAGAGCTTTCTTGGATTAATTGATACATCTGAACTACAAGGAAGTCTGCTGGATATTATTGAAAGGGAAAAGCAAAGGGGAAGCATTTTGTTCAGAGAACCACAAGATGCACCTGACAATGATGATTCATCATCTTCTGATTCTGATGATGATCACCCTTCTTTTCCTGGCCAACCAAGTGGCACTACATTGGAAAGACCTACTGAGGATGTAGGACGGGGATCTAAAGATACAACAGCAGATCACTCTGCTAATGATGGCAAGTCTGCTGAGGGCCAACATACTGATCATATAGATGAAGACCTGGAGAATATGACTATGGATGATCTGGAATAGCTCTTGGAGATAACAGGCTGGTATGTATGTCTGACACCTTATTGGTTGGGGTGTATGATGTAAATTCTGAGAATCAGCAGACTAAAATGCTAAATGAAGAGCTAGGAACTGTTTTCAATGATGATTTGGAGAGACAGCTTGCTGTAGCAACATCCCTGGAAGAGGCCATAAAATCTACTATTGTTGATGTTGTTATGTTTGAAGAAGCTGAGGCAAGTTCAGAGGACTCAGCTCAGTATCAGGAGTGGTTTGACTCTCAGGAAACATTATCTCAAGCTGCTGATATTTTACAGAAGGTTACTGATGCTAGAGGAGTCTTAGAGGAAAATCTGGCTATATTTCCTAAAATTTGTGTTGAAGAGGTGGTTCAAGTTGCTGAGTTACAATCAACACCTGAATACAGGTCGGAATAGAGGGTCCTAATCATTGAGGAACAAACAGTGTTAGGACAAAGGTTGGAATTATTGATGGGATTGGAGGAATCCCCTGCACAATCTGAAGAGATTGTTGTAGAACAAGTTGCTGAAGAACCTGTTATTGAAGTGCAGGCTACTGAAGTTAAGGCTGCCTGAGGTAAATATAGTCAGCAGACTGGTGTTAATGAGGACGAACAGCTGTTGGACTATGACTTTAGTGATGAGGAATTCCAAATGCCTGAGGAAGAACAAGTTGCTGATGAGCCTCAACAGGCATATGTACCAATTTCTGAGGAGCCACATGTTTTGGAACCTCAACCTGCACAAGATCCTATTTTGGAAGAGATTTTTGGAGATGTGAGTGAGGAAGTTCCTGAACCTACTGAATGGGACAGGACAAGAGCCATAGTTGTCAGCATACCAAAGGCAAACTTTAATGTTGAAGAGCCTGCTGATGATTTTGCTGGACAAATGGCTGGGGGTATGGCTGGTGCTGTACCAGCAAAGACAGGTTTTGGAAGAGTTGAGAGCTACAAGGACTGATATTGAACAGTTAAGGACTCAACTGAATAGACAGGAACAGAGATTTGAAGATTTGATGAATCTTGTGGAAATCAGAGGAAGAACTACTAAGACAGTTGCTTCCAACATTACATCTGCTCAATTTGCTATAAATGATTTACTTAGAAATGTAAGAGGTATCAAGACCACCACAGCAAGCAAATATAAGCATTTGAATAAATAGCTTGCCTCTATACACAAGAAGCTGGACAAGCTTGCTGAGGCACCCAAACCTGCTGTGGTACCTCAATCTGCTGAGGCACCTCAACCTGCTGTCCTTGAACCTAAGGTTACTAAGAGGATCAATCTGCTAGAACAAACAATTGAAGGAAGGATCACTGCAGTTGACACAAGAACTGAGATAATGGAAGGTCAACTTGCAAATTTAGTGATTACACAAGAAAGTGTTCATGGTCTACTGTCCCGGTTTGTTGATGATGTTAATAAGGGGGAAGAGGGCCTTACAGCATAAGCAAAGGAAGCTGTAAGGATTTTTTCAAAGAAGAAGTGGGAGGATGAGGTAAATGAGTTCAGGAAACCTGCACCTGGCAAGATTCAGATGACTGATGACCTCCTGAAGGAATACAATAAGCTATATTATGGAAATAAGCCCTATCATGACATGAGATTTCAGGAAGGACTCAACTCCATCTTGGGACTAAAATTTTGGGAAACAAGGGTCAAGGCACTGAGAGCTTCTTTTAGAGGTGGAAGAGGAGGCAGAGGTGGAAGAGGTCAAAGACTGGGAGTTCAGTCAGCAAGGGATTCACTGGAAGAGTTTAAACATTTCTACATGGGATATGGCTTCAGTGTTCATGCTATAAGATTAGCCCTACCAGAAGAATGGAAATGGTGGAAACAGCTACATACTTGGGTTGATTTCTCCATAATAGAAAATCAATGGATGCAAGATATAATAAGGGAAATCAAGGAGTTTCAAGAAAAACAAGAGCAGGACAGAAACATAAACTAGATCAGAACACTTACACTGCTTATTTTACCTTGCTGATTCTAGTATGTAATAATGTTGAACAAATATAATTTAAATGAAAGATGATTGAATTTGTTCGTTTTTTTTTTATCTTTTTGCTTTGCGGTAAGGAGGGTATTGACATCATCACTAAAAAGGGGGAAATTGTTGGACATATTTTAAGTTTTTATGATGAGTGCCAGACTAGCTGTTATAGAGCAAAGGCAAAAAGATGTCTATATCAAATGTATAGGTTTATTAGAGTTTGATCTTTGTATAGGTTTGATCAAACAAGCACTGTAATTTGGTCAGCTGACTTTATCAGCAGATCTGTCTAGATCAGTAGGGTAACTAGGTCAATAGAGTGTCTAGGAACCTGCTGAAGACTGAAGGCTGAGGGTACAAACTCAGTTATTGAAGGCTAAGGGATTAAACTTAGTATTTAAAGTCAAGGATATGGAATCAGAATTTAGGGAAGTCTGTGATGACCTAAACTGATTACTTATACCTTGTGTACAAGGTTTAAGTTCCATATGTTAAGTGGTGATTGGAACTTAGTTATGTTCAAAATGGTGTACTCTAACTTCACAATAAAAAGTTAGATGAGAAGAAGTCAGCAGATGTGTTGTTGCTGAGAAATGTGTACAACAGCAGGCTGTTATACTTCAGATATTTGCTGAGTATATTTCTCGATTTAATCAAGGGTTACATTGGAAGATTAAAAGGATGAGGATGGATTACAAGCCTTGATATTGTCAACAA
The DNA here is from genome assembly GCA_036785695.1 of Gentiana straminea. Lineage (NCBI taxonomy): Eukaryota > Viridiplantae > Streptophyta > Magnoliopsida > Gentianales > Gentianaceae > Gentiana > Gentiana straminea. The sequence goes on along the minus strand of JAVUPR010000224.1, from coordinate 529,080 downwards.
ATCAATGGCCAAGATAAAAAGAACGTTGGAAATATTCAGAGGATTAACCAATGGACACAAGTCAAAGGGTGGACAGACTGAAAACTGACAAAAAGCAGACTGACAGTGTCACTACTATGAACAGAGACAGAAAGCAAGTCAAGATGGAGAAAAATCTGAAACGGCTATGTTTTAAATTCAAACATAAGTCACATGATTCTCACCTATAAATAGAAGACTCCTGATTCAGATACATGTGACGAAAAACAAATAATCTACTCAAAGTTATCAAGTTTTTTATCAAGAAAATCACCCTGCTGACATACACAGAGCTTTAACTGACTAATCAAGAAATATCCTCAAGTGTAACATAGGTATCAAGTTACATCAAGTATACACACTTGAAGACATCAATCTGCTGATCATTTCATCCTGATCAAGCTGCTGACAGCTGAATCATTTACTTGATTCAAACTTTCTTTTACAAGAAACCTGCTGAAGACAGAGAAGCACGTAGGTGTCAAGAACTATTGTTTGTGTGGTAGATCTGGTGAAGAGGCAATCCTACCCTTCAAGGACCAATGGAGTACTTTGGAGCAGCAATCCTACCTGTTTCAAGTGTTCAGTTTGTTAAGCCATAGTTATTGGTGAAGGACAGACAGCTCATGGATTTTTGTAACTGCAACCTCAAAGTTCTCTAGTGAATCTCCTCCAACATCACAGGAGAAGAGTGGACTGACAGGATTACACCACCTGGAACCACTATAAAATTGCCTACTTACTTTCTACACTTAGTATACTGAACACATCAACCCACTGAAACTAGCAACTGAATCACACACCTACACTATTGAGTATCTAATACTTAGTATCATTCTTTTAACAACAAGTAATAAGGCTTAAACTAAATATATTCCACGGCAACAAATTCAGTTACATCACCAGTCAACAAACTACTGAGTGGTCAGCAGACTACTGAGCACTCAGCAGGCTACTGCGACATTGCTGAGTTTGTTAACTCCAAAAGTTTTTAGGGTTAAGTTTATTCACCCCCCTCTAAACTTAACCAAAGCCTTTTCAAGGGACCAACACCAACCCCTTAATCGACGGGGTTGAGCAATTTGATTTACTTGAGATTTATGTGTCATTCTGAAGTCACTGGAACGGACGGCCTGTTACACGTGAGCGCGGCATAGACTTGGAGGACTGTGGCTCGATCTTTCCAAGAGCCATGAAGGTTCAAGATATTTTGGATATGGCGGAGGTACCAAGCCAGTTCAATTCTATGGTGGTGCGTGAATTTTATGCGTATTTGGCGCATAACCCCGGAGCTACATTTGCCATGATCCGGGGAGTACAAGTAGACTTTACGATCGAAAGGATCAACGAGTACTACGGGGTGCGCAATCCACCAATAGGCCCAAATGAGTATACATCCTCCACAGATATGGATGATTTCGAGAGGATGCAGATGATCGCTGACTACTTTGGGGTGGAATGGAAGCGCAATCCTATGGGCGCCCCCACCATTTTCTTAGAGAATGACTTATCATAGGATAGGAAGATGGTCAACTGATTTGTATGTTCCCGCCTTCTGCCGACCAAGCACACGGCATCTGTAACACCGAAGAAGGCGCAGTTGATGTTCTATCTGGAGCAGGGATCTCCAGTCAATATCGCCTAATTGGTGCACAACCACATTCAGAGATTGCCAAGGATTCCGAGCAAGAGCAATTGCCTTATGGCCCTATGATCGACATGTTCGCTATGGAGGATGAGGTTCCAGTTTTAGTCAGTGACGATTGGGAAGAGACTGAACCAAAAATAAGTTTACAGTCAGTATTGAGAGCACCGAGGTGGGTTGGTCCAAGAGCTGAGAGAGAGCGTACTCCGGTACTAGGAGGACTTTGTTCCCAGAGAGCCTTGATTGAGGAGAATACACAAGAGATTTCGAGTCTACATCGCAAGATGGATCGTATTATAGACTTTTTAGGTGTTCCTTCTTCGACCCCACCACCTAGGACTGTCCCACGTCACGGAGCATATTCTTCTGCCGCTGCTGCCTCAAGTTCTGGACCACCTCCCAGTTTTGAGCTTAGAGATAACTAGGAGGAGTATTTTGACGAGGACTAGTTTTCTTTCTTTTTATTGTAGTTATTTTCCATTTCTTGTTTTTTATTTTATTTCCTATCTAGTAATGTAGCAGATTTCTTAATAATATAATGATTTTGTTGGCTTAATTTGTTTGGAGTTATTTTATTTCTCTTTTACTGCTGCAATTTTATTATACGGTTTATTGTCACCCAATTGTTCTTGGATTGTTTGAGATACTTAAAGCATATTTTTTCGAGGACTTCTTAGATGAGCCTATTGCAATTCGGAAGATCCAGTTTCTTACTTGGCTTCACGTTTAACCGAACCTAAGTTCTTTTTCATTTTCTATTTTCATGTTCTCATTGAGGACAAAGTTTCGATTAAGTGGGGGTAAGGGACGTCACTTAGCTTTTTAAAATTATATTCCAAATTGTTAGATTATCTTGATTCTCTTGATGCACTTTTCACCACATAGACTTTGATTCATTTCATCAAAATTTCAAAAAAATTGACATCTTTGACCTTTTGGAGATAATTAATTACATCTTTGTTCCACTTTGTATAAGTAAAGTAGTGCCCACTTCTGAAGTAGTGGCGTATTAAGTGCATATTCTGTTATGAACCACCATCTTAAACACGTATAACTCGCTTTCCCTGGTGTGTAGTTTATAGTGCATTACTTTGACTTGAGTTGACCCTAGCTTTATCTCGAATTTTGTTCTACCTATGGTCATTCGAGTCAAGTTGTTGATCTTATACCTGCTAAGGAATTACGGATTCGGTAGTTTATCAAGAGTGGGGCCGTGAGGATAGATAGAATTGTGCGCGTTCACCCGCCAAGAAAGAGAAATAAATTGCACGATATATATATCTATATGCTCTTTGGCAAAGCAAATTCGATGGAGCGTAAGACGCACGACTCTCATATCAAATAGACCGATAAACGTGAGCCTAGGGTAATACTCGGTTCTCGATCTGCCTTGCACAGTTGACTTGACCAAAAGAAAAAAAAGAAAAAATGCATTAATAAAATCAATGGCATAAAGGAAAAAACATGTTCGTGACTGGTTAGTTTGACTACGGGTTGACGTACTACGAGACTATCTGCATTACTAGAGATCGAGGGGTTATTGCACACACACATTGTTTTATGACATGAATATTGTTTAATGTGTTACTTATGGATGTGAGTGACATGATCTTGATCTTGACTTTGTGAGGCATAGCCGTTTTTAACTAACTTGTATATTGGTCGGGATTTCATTTTTTTTTTCGCCTTTTTGCTCGAGACGGTCGAAAGCTAAGTGGGAGGTAGTTGATAATGATCTAAATGCACCATTAAATTAACCCTTATTCACCTCCAATTTTGCTCTAGAGAATGTAGATAGGCCCATTTTTGTGAAGGAATATATGTTAAACACTGAGTGCATGTTCCTAAGTTCATAATTCTGCATCTATGTTATTATCCTGAAGATTTGGTACTGTTTTGACCTACTTTATGTATTTTTCAAGATGTATCAAATCTGGAGCACTTAAGGATGGATCTGGATCAATGAAAGAGTATTGGGCCAAGTGGAGTATGTCCAGGAAGAGACCTGCTGAAAGAAAAGAAGAAATTCAGGCCCGGTTTACCGTGGTGGGCTAGGCCCAATAAACCGAGGGTCTTGGGGAACACGAAACTAAATCTGCCGTATCTGCTAGGTCGGTTAGAGTTTATTTGAGTCATAAGTCGGCTATAACATCTATATAAAGCCGTAGAAACTGATTGTAATATAATCTTCCATTGTATTACAAATTATTATTATTTCACTATACAATTTTGATGCAATAAAGTTCTTTTAAGCTTTTGGAGTTTATCGTCTGGTTTCCTTCCCTTTCCTTTCCATCTCTAGCTTGAGTGGATCAAGATAGATCTCCATTGTTGAAGGTATGAAGCTTTGAACGTTCCTTTATGTCTTTAATATGGTAGATCTACTTGTATTTACGTGTTTTAGTTGATCTGCATGTTTAACAACCCCATAATTTACTTGAATTAATCTGAATTGAGCAATGTAGATTCTCGATTAAGAATCACCGCCCCCGGTAAATCGGCGGTCTATACCGATTTACCGAAGCAATTTTAGGTCACCTTAATCTAGAGATTCAGTGTCAGCTACATTGATCGACAGATTTAATTTACATGTTAGAAGCCTGATCAACTATTTGCATGTCATCGTAAATTATCATGAAGGACTGTTGGTGAAGTGTTAATTTGGACGTTGTCTTGATGGACCCTAGGAACATGCTAGTCATAGTCGATAGTTGCCTAGGCGGGTTAGCGGTATGGGTTAACGCTCAATATTGGAAATTCTAGTTCTTTATGCGTATGGGCTATTACGGACCAATTAAGGAGGGTAGCTTGTGTATAGATTGTTTGCTGCCATAGTCGGGGTAGAATGGGTTAGGAGTTGCATGCATAGCTAAAACTGAATTAAAAGCTCGATTAGTTTAAGGAAATTACGTGGGGAAATAAACGTACGGATTAACTAGACAAAGTTAGTAAATAGAAGGGATGGGGAAGGAATACCATGTTTCTTTTATGTTCATTGTTGGTCAATGACCACTTATGTCTTCTTGATTAGATTAGAATTGTCTATGCTTAAGTTCCATTATCTCTATGGGATCGACCTTGATTCGCCCTTGTTATACTACGATTGACCTAGTACTTTTGCTAGTAAAATCTACGTAAGGCCCGCAATGATCAAATTGAAAGGTGAGCAATCATGTTAGTGTCACTAACTATTTATAGCCTTAGAGGTATGTCATAACCTCAAGCCATAGTGTGAACATAATTAGAGAAAACAAGGGTGAATCCGAGGCACAATTAAGGTGATGATTTCCTGGCCTTGTTTAACCTGTAAGTTGTATTTTAGGTCAATGGACTATGTAAAATTCCTTAGGGGCCGTCAGGCAAATAATGAGGGAGTAGTACTAGCCAATGAGCATCACATGGGTTGTTTTAAGAAATCATCATTTATCCTTAGTGATTGTCCAGGCATGATAACCCAATATCAGGTTTTCGTTCAGTGAACCAAGTATGGTTAGTACTGGTCAATGAGACACTCATATGGTTGGTTAAACCACGTAGTCACTATTACACTGACTAATGTCTCTAAGTAATTGTTTTAATAGACCAGTTTAGAGGCAACCGAACCCTGGTTCAATTGCATATGCTGCAAGATTACCTTAATTGAACTGAGGGTTGACACAAGATCAAACCAAAAGAAGCTATGATGCCAAGTAAATTTGGTTTGATTAAGTATTAGGCATCATTGGGTCACTACCCTCAGCATTGACCTGACCCTTGACTTCTTAGTTTGTAGACCCTCAGTCAAATAACCTAAACAATACACCAAGAGGGGTCAAGCCATTTTACTTGAGCAAACCGGGTAGGGATTCACCGGTTTGATGATTATGAACCACTCAAAAGAGCAACACCAGTTTTTGAAACGGCACTACTTCCCTTCCCAATGAATCAGGACTGAGTATGTGTAAAGATTCGGTCTTTGAATGGTCACAAAGTCAGCCATCACGTAAAACGCGTGTTTCACTGGACACTAATATGCGAATCAATGCACAAAGACAAAAGCAGGGCAGATAATTGTTCAAATTAGAATTTATATCTAATTATTAACGTAGAGAAAAAAAGATATGACCTAATGACAACGGTAGTGCAGAGGATCCTTCAACATCGGCTGAGCTGCTTCAAATTAGAATCGTATCAATCCAGCAAGCAGACCCCAAAGATAAATCCTTTACATAATCGGAACCTTTCTATAGTTATTTACACCACATGGTTGTTCCGAGATTTTGAATGAACCATCACTTACAAGAATATATGTGTTGCTTCGAATGGTAATTCTTCATAGAATCGGACTTTGTGTTACTTTGGTGGTTTATCAGCATGAGAGAAACACAGATTAGGAAGGAGAAAGGGTAGAGAAGAAGAAACAGCCTTGCAGATTTTTTGGGACCATTGAAAAAGAAAGGATACGGAGAATCGGGTTCATGAATGAGGGAGTAATGGAGAGAGTTCTGGAAAGGATCCAGAAAATGGCAGAAGTGAAATCAGGGTTAGGGGTAAGTCAGGTTTTAGGCTTATAAAGGGTGAGGGACGCGGATCAAAGTCGGGTATCGGGTAAATAGGCTAGAGAGGGATTGGGCCAGGCTAGGTGAAACAAGGGCCATGGATAAAATGAGGTGTGACAGACTGGAAATTTATATTATAAATTATATAGAATAATTGATTTATTAGTTAACTTAATTTATTAAATTAATAAATTAATTTCTTAAATGATATTGTCGGAAATATCACAAACAAGAATAGCTGGTTGATGTCGTGCGAGGTGCAATCATGAACTACTAGCAATAGTTCTAGAACTATCGTAGTATAGTGAATGGCGTAGCAAGGGTCGAATCCATAGAGACCCGTAAGATACAAATTAATTAAGATTAAGAACAATAAAGTCAGTCAACGACCAACAACGGTGCAGAATAATAATAGTGGTGACAATCCATCACAAGATCATATATACAACACAATACTATGAGTTTCAAATGAATTAGTAATTACTATGAGTTATTAATTATTTCCCCCATCTATGCGTTGATCTACCCTATGGTGAATTTTATATCTTTAACAACTACGTGTGCTATACATTAATATTACGCTACTCCCAAGGGATGGACAGTAGGTGCATATGTGCAATTAACCTCCATCGTTGGTTGTATTAATTCACACGCAATAAGATCTAGGAATAGCCGGCTCAAGACCGAGGACCTCCCTAAGCAGCCACAATGGATTGACTGGGACGTTCCTAAAGATCGATCAAGACCATGTCTTAATTAACACTTCACCTTGTAAGTCCTTCATGCTAATTTACAATAACATGTAAATAGATGATCAGGCTACTAACATGTAAATTAAATCCATCGATCAGACGTAGCTGGCGCCGATAATCATGAATTGGGGTTTACTAGGTATCTCGCAATTGTGATAAAGACCATCGCCCTTACGAGAGAATGTAACCTCGATTCCAGGATTTCTTCACCAACGATTCAGATTTGTACATACATGAGGTAAATAAACAAACTACTATATAGCATAACAAAATTAAATAATCAAAAACATACTAATCACACAAGAACAATGAAAGATCTAAATCTAGAAAAAGCTAGAAAATCATACCCTCGATGCCGAGCGTAGATCCGCCATAGATCTCTCCTTAAAAGGTGAACCCTCGGATCCATGACTAGAACTCATAGAAAATAAATAACTAAAACAAAAGAACTTTTTATTGTATTGAACTTGTAATATTCATGGTACATTGAAACTGAGGCCCCGTGCCTCGTATTTATAATTGAATTACCGACTTAGCTAACCCTAAAAACTACCCCTCGTCCAAGAAAGAGCATTTTCTGAATCTTCTTAGATTCTCGATTCTGCGGCGGCACTCCTCAAAATTGTGGGGGCATTTTCGTACTTTTTTCTCAACCGACTTAGCTGAATGTTCTTGAACACCTTAGGCCCAATTCTTCATCCAGCCCGCTCTAGAATCCATCTCTAACACTTGGCCCAAATCTTGTTACCCAGAAATAGTCCAATAATACACAAAATAATGCCTATTCAGGGGATATAAATGAGAAATACCAAATACTCGACTCATGAACCCGCCATATGACATTCAACTCAAATGGTTCATATAATTGGTCGAAAACAACTAGTTTTCGCTTATAAGGGGTGAAATGTTGATGCCATGATCAACTACCCCCACTAGCATTTTGCTCGTCCTCGAGCAGAGTATCAAGGCAGAATGTACCTCTAAGATAAATCCCATCAACTACCACTTGTTCAATAAAGATTTCAGGCAAAACACATGTCAAGTGACAATTCTGAAACTTCCCATTAATCAATACCTACAATATCATCAATGTGTCTTGTGATAAATCCTTATGATAGTGCGCTCGAGAAAAGAATCGAGTTATATCGACCTCACAACCTTAACTTATCAGCATGCATACTGCCCTTCTTGCTTTCAGACTTAGGGAAACAACATGAAACCTTAATCAGTCTGGGCGGGCTCGAGACCGAGTACTACTCAAAGTTCCTCGTTTATTTTTATTTTTATGTGAGGGTTGTGCATCTTACGCTCTGAATTTCCTTCCCTCCTGCCTTTATGCTTATGGCATTTCAATTTTTCTTTTGATTTTTTCTTTTGGAAGTGTTTCTCCCTGATTTTTATTTATCCTCACTCCCTCACAAGTCCATTTTGTCTTGTTTTACCTTTTGTGGCATTCATGATTGCTACCATCATCCTTCAACAATCAATTAAAGTATATCCACCGATAAGTATCGATTCTTGGTCTAAGATAACTCTTCTACTCATCCAAATACTTCTCACTCAGATTACATGCTCAAAGATTGACTGCAATGGTAAAATAACAATTAATAAGTCACTACTTCCAGTAACATAACACACTCATTCATCCTTGTTAAGTGAATATGCTATAGCCAACTTGAAATCATTCCTAGGCTCCTTTTCTATCGATTCTCTACTCAGGACGTTCAATAGACAAGCTAAAAATTGTGCTCAATTTTTCAAAATTACTCTCCTCTTTCAGTTACACGCTAAATAAACTAAGATTGCCCGTACCCCCTACTTATTTTAGTCATTGTCCCCAATGACTACAAAAAGGGAAAATAGAAAAAGTACTTAGTTCTGGAATTAGTCGTCCAAGTGTATCAATAAATTGTGGAACATGACTATTGTGAATAAGTCCCCAGGCTATCCATCATCCATGCATTATCCTGTTTTGAAAAATCTCCAAAAACCGTGAGTAACATGCAAAGGGCAATAAGAAAATAATGTGGCGGTAATTATGCATACGTAAGGAATGTGCAAAAAAACTTATAAGCCACTTTATTCTTTATTGACCTAAGCAAGATGCGAAATTTTTTACGAGGATATCACATGAGAATCGCTAAGGAAAAAACCACATATATCTTAAGTTAGAAGGCCAAAGATAAATGTGATGAAAAAAATCCTTCTCGAGTGGCATGCTACTTAATTGACTCAAGTAACTAAAAATAATCAAAAGCAAAGCAAATAAGGGTTTAGTAATAGTTCTGAGTTTATATTCGCCAGCTCGGCTGTACTCACTGGGCTCTTTCACTCGTAATGCTGGTCGTTTAACATAAAGACTTCTAACTCTGGGTTATAACTACGCTCGACATAATTTTTTAGCCTATGGCCGTTAACAGTGTATGGCTCTCCAGATCGTTCATCTCGTACCTCACATGCACTGGAATTAAAAAACCTTTTTGGTGACATATGGTCCAAACCATCTTGATTTCAACTTCCCAGGAAAGAGGCGAAGACGCGAATTGTATACTAGCACCTTATCTCCAACCTTGAAGGTAATGTACATAAAGTAAAGTGCTGAATGTAAATGAGATAGGAATTGTTATCGATCTTTGGAGTGGCGTAATCTGCTATGTGACCGCTTCTCCTGTGACTTAGGAGGTATCACTATTGTACTTTACACTAATACAATATGTAAGCATCTTTGACACCCCGTAGATGCTTCACACTCTATATAGCCAATCCTTGATACCCCGCAGATGCTTCACACTCTAAATAGCCAATCCTTGACACCCCGTAGATGCTTCAATGGTCTATTTGCATGCATCTCATATGAAGAACTCACTTTCTCCAATGACTCGTCCATTATTTTGTTCATTCACACCCCGCAGATGCTTCAACAGGTTCCTCATCTTCCTGATAATTAATTGTTGAATAGAGTGGGTGCCGTATCAAATTAATGATACATATGCGAGAGCTTTTGCTGAATCTAACTTTGATGTTTAGGTTGCAGCTCTCTTGATCAAGTAAATCACTAGATTTTTTCTTTGAGCTTCATTGATGTAGATCTGCTTGATTGAGATAGATTTTTTTCTTGTTCTTGTAGTGATTGTATAGCTTTTTAGAATATTTTCAAGAAATCTTCCAGAACTGCTTCTTTAGTCGTTCTTTCTCATGCCTTTATGCTCTTCGTAGGGTAGGTGTGCCATTGAATGAATGAGTGGTACTAATTTAATGCTGAGTTGGAAGGTTCAGAAGAAAAAATTTGGAATAGAATTGAGAGTGGAGATTGTGGATCATGGGGGCGTGAGGGAGTGTAAAGGTTCAGAAGCGTGGGGAAGAAGATCGTGGAGGTTTTGTGTGGAAGAAGATCATGGGAAGAAATAAGGAGAGAGGTTCAGGTCATTTACGCGTATAATATTATGGAAAAAACGGGTATGGGTCGGGTCAATTGAAAAAAATGAGTTAATTAACACTTACTCGATTGAAAGTATATAATAAGATATATATATATATATATATATACACTAGTCAAAAACCCGTGCAATGCACGGGACAATTGGCCATCATTGATATAATCATACAGTCAAATCTAAATGCAAAAACATGTTTTCTATTGCAATCAATAAGTGATAATAAAAGAAATCACACTTATTTTTTTTATTATTGCTCATAAAAAACCAATATTAGCTAAAAACATATGCATAATGATGCACATGCTGATATACGTTAAAGGGACTGTTGGAATAATATTAGCTTCTTAAAAAAAACCAATAAAATTCAGGTCAAAGTACATCAAATTATAATTATTATACCCTACAATTACTATACCAAAGTCTCATCCCCAAATGCATAGCCCACTCCCTCCTCATTGTCTGCAAAACACAAAGCCTCAACATTTTAAGTAACAACGATTCTCACCATGCCATTGCGAGATTATCAAAGTCAACATAGCCAATATATTTGAGAAAGATTACACTTGCTCCACTTCAACTGAAAATTTCAATATCAGGGACTAATAAGTGCAAAGAAAAAAGCACGACCAAAAAAAAATCCACCAAGTGACAATCAAACATTTCCCCATAATGGAAATGTGGTAAAACAAACATGAATGTAGCCATATGGTAATCCCTAAAACAAATTCAACGCAATTGAAAGGTACAATAGATCACCAATGTCTTTATGTAACAGATGCATAATGTTTCTTAAGTTTATTAAAAAATTAATGGAAAAAGGCAGTAAAAAAATGTAAATGAAATAAGGAAAGAAAAATCAAATTTACGTACCGAGAGAAGCAGAAGAAAGAGTTCAACACTGTCCCGTTTCAAATAAATGCCGATCCAATAAAAACCTGCAAAATTTATCAAATTAAACTTTATAACAACTACTATATTCGTTAACATAAATAGATATATGGCTGCTGTATTTTTTTTCTTTCTTTCTATACCACTGCAAAAAGCATGTTTTGTGTGATTGCAATACATATCGTAAACAAACCATCACCAAGTAAAATCATTTACAATATGACTTGTTAAAATCACGAAAACGTCTAGGATCAGAAGGAAACATAGGTGTAACACAGCTGCATATCAAACTAAAAAAAACCAAAAGATTTGAAATCAAACTTAAAAAACACAAATACAGTGATGGAAACTGAAAAAAAAATATTAAACACTTACACAGGATAACATATACCCCATGCTATGCAAATGACAGAATTCCCCCAAAAAAATGACATACGTTGTTATCATGTGCATATCTTGCTGCAGAGTGATAACATAACAATTCCATCAGAATGGCTAGCAGAAGAAACACTAATCAACGTCTTCTCTTACATCAAACCGATTTAGTGTGAATATAGAAAACGAAAACCTACTCCAAGTAACAAAGGCTTAAAAAAAGTCTTACGACGAACAAATGAAACTCCCATTGAATTTTCGACAACATCACCATCTCGACCAACGTTTTGTTTCCAAAATGATAAAATAAATACTATGTTTGCAAATCTTCCCTTTCTTCTTCTGTTTAAAGACTCGAAATATTATGTTCAATCTTCTGTTTATTTAACCTTAGCATTTCCTTAAAGCGTTTCCTTTCAATTTGAGCAATGTCAATGCCCTTTGTGTTACCATACTCATGATGTTCATTAGGGAAAAAAACATTAAAATTTAAGGACAAAATAGAACTTTGAAATGCTCTTACAATTCGACGCATACACCGAAAGGCCTTTGACGGACAATTGTGAATGTCATGCATCACTAAACCCCAAGTTATGATAAAAGCCCTTTATATGGAACATGTCGATAAGAAACAAACGAATTGAAATTGGTCGTTCCAAAGGGCTGCAAAACACCATCAACCGATAACAGTGGAATGTGTGCAATGAAGCCATATACACTAAGAATCACTTATATGAAAGTTTTCAATACACAAAATTAAAGCTAATTGCACAAAAATAATGTTTAGGCAAGAAGGGGGAAAAAATGCATGGCATGCTTTGCAACACATTAAGCACGTACCTAAAATAGATTATTACCGATGTCCGAAGGGTTGATCAATAGCAAGAATTCATGAAAAATGGATATATATGTGAACACCGAATGTAGCAAATAAAAGTGCCCACCACGAAATGCCAACACTGCAGCAATTGACATTGTTCACATCAAAGGGCTACAAAACACCATATCATTGCTAACACTACAACAATTGAAATTGTTCATATCAAAGGGCCGCAAAAAATACCAGAGAAGATGGCAGTATATTGTTTTATGTAATTAGGATCTGCTTTATATGAACATATTAAAGAGAACAAATGACAATCATTTTCCATGTTGACACATAAACCAGGTTCTACCATAACACTACCTTCTTGAAAGGCGAATTCTAGGTACTCCAAATGGCCACTCCTAAACAAAAAAAATCATGATAAAATGTAAACATAATGCATAAAAGATCAAATAAAAAAGAAAATAAAATATTATGAGAATGGATGAAATGTAATAGGTGACAACATAAGCACAAAGATTATGAATGATAAAATGGATAAAAAAATAAACCTTCACAATAAAATCCGCTAGAATAAAATATCATATAATGTTTCTTTATTTTATCAACATCGGTACGGCATAAGGAGATTTGATTAAACGAAACAATAAACCTTAAAAAAAAAACCCGCTAAAATAAAAAGGTAAATAATCCAGGCATGATGATATCATGAAAGAGTTCACGATTTCAGGAACGGTCAAAAACTCTGTTGCACATAACGCTACACATCAAAATAAAAATATATGTATTTATTTACCTTTCAAAATAAATTTAAAAAATCCTCATGTGGGTCCAAAAAACAAAACTCGTGCATCACCAAAGTACATCTATTCAATTCCATTATGATCCAGCTGACAAAGCCTTTGGTAAAGTGAAAGTGGTAAAGTGACAGTACACATAAGTTTAAGGAAAAATAAATTTAATTTAAGTATAGCATCAGCAAATAACTTTGTAAACATATTCAGACAAAAAATATATAGTTAAAATTTGGGAGATACCAGGGGACCTCACACTGTGGATTGAGTCTCCAAAATAAACCAAAACCTCATTCTCCCCAATCTGTAAAGAAAAGATCAAACAACATACAAAGGATAAAAGATTCATTATGTGGAAAAGATTAAACAATGATAATAAATTTGAAGAATGAAAGAAAGATCCTCATTTCTCCACAAAATTGGATGAAATTGCAGAAGTAAAATATATGGAGTCGTCGTCATCATAGAAATTGGCTTCAATGGTAATAAACAACTGATAATCCATAAGTAGAGACCCTTTTAGAAACCATGATGATTTGATTCTTGTGCACCATGAAGTTTATGGCGACAAAGAATACTTGACATTTCTCATAATCGCTAGCATCCTGGGTTGCCAGCCGGGTTCTCGAAGGTGTTCGTCAGCATTTGGGGCTCCCGTTTTGTTCCTCGCTAGTGTATAGTTCTGAAATGAAGATTCCTACACTCCCGTTGATGATCCGGCGCATGTTATTGTGATTGTTTTGATGCCGGATTGGATGTCGATACCCTTGACCTTCATCAATATTTGATGAAGATTTTGTCGTGATTTCCCCTTTTGATATTAGAAAGGATTTTTTATTTCCTTTAAGAAATTTGAATATGAAACTGACGTTGAATATCTTGAGATTTGCAGATTAAGAGAAAACCCTAACAAACAAAAAAAACGTGCCCGTAGTTTAAGCCGAGATGAGTGGAGAGGTTTTTTTTTGGGGGAAAGAGGAGAGGTTATTTTCTTTCACATAATTTCAAAAGATTTTGGAAAAAATTAAGCAGCTCTAATGCACACCTTTCTTTCAAACGTTTTTGGTATTTTTTCCGGGTTTGGGTCGGGTAATTGAGGTTAAACGGGTTAAATCCCTTCCTCTATATATTATATATACTAGCCACGAACCCGTGCATGATGCACGGGAATATAAATACAATAAAAGTAATATATACATATCATTAACATTGAGCTTATACATTGAGGCGAACTACTTTCATAATAATATCATATTAAAGCTATGATTAGACGCTCTATGTAACACAACAAATACGGACTGGTTATTGTAGGCAATTATCTAAGGATACACCCAATCATGGATCATGAACAACGACGGTAAACAATAGTTGATCGATTAAGAAATACTAACAAAACTTCAAAAAAAAGCAACCCAGAAACATGATTTTATCATATAAAATTTTATTTGTCAAAAATATACTTACAAAAATCCTTTGTACCAATATTTATAGTCATATACTTCTGTTCAAACAGTTATAACAAAGTTCATGTCCTAAAACACGAACAATAAAATCGCGTTCGACGTTTGTTCCAAAAGACCGTACGTATCTTGCTGCTAACTCAACATAACTTCTGAACCTTGTGGCTTCAATGCAACATGTATGCTGTCAAATCAGTTACAGCTACAACTTACACCTAGGCAAAGGAAGGTAAGAGGGAAACATATGTATGAGAGCATGAGTAGTTATAAAAAATTAAAAAAAGGGTAATGGTACATAAGGGACGTTTAAACCCTTGATTATGATGGGTCTACATTGTAATCAATAGATGTTACATCATGATCAACTATATAAAAGTGTCGTTTGTTGTGACACAACCGTTATGGTAGTAGTATTTCCTATAAAAATAAGTACCTGCAAGTCCATAACACCAGATTTTCCATAACATAATTTGATGTCAAATCTACTGAAATTGGCACACCTCTGATGCACCTCTCCACCCTTCACACTAAATTTTTAAAAGGTTTGAAAAGAAAGTGTGCACCTGGAAGAGTAGTTAATATCCGGAATGGATAGTACTAATTCATAAGTCATATACAGCTGACAGAAGATTTGTGGAAAATCCCATGGACCACAAAAGAAACCATTCACGTGTAATTTTAAATCTTAAAAAATCAAACAGATATTGAACAAAGAGGAGTCCCCCAAAGAGATTTTAAAGGAAATTCCACATCGTGGGCTATAAAATCAAAAGAAATCAAAACCCGGCAATTGCGAACACTTTCCCTTTTTTACATAACGACAGTCTCTCGATGAAAAAAAGACCAAAAAAACACTATCAAACATCACCTTAAAAACTGATTAGCAAGAAATTTTGTAAGGCAAACATGTATGTGAACTTGTTTCGTGATATTTGTAAAGAGGTACATCCAATTCTTTTTTTTTTCAATTCAACATGAAAGAATACTTCAAAGTTGTAATATCAAATGTATGACAGATATAGTAATGCAAGACAAACATCCTTTGGTGAGAAACTTATTTAACGCTAATGAGTAGGAGAATATTCCATATAAGTCCGATGAATGAAATACCTTCTAAGAGATGATTATGCCCAGATTTTGACTTATGACAGCTTGGCGAGCAAGGCCAATATGTGATTACTATGTTTCGGAAATCAGAAATGCAGATGCGATAAAAAAAATTCTATCCCTCTTGTCTCTTGTTTCTCAAATCTAAAAATGCACATATACTAAACTTCAAGAAATTCTATCGTTCATGGTTGAAGACAATATCCATATATAACCATAAATCATTCTAAAACGTGAAAAAAGAATGAGGCCATTTGAGTCCTTAGTATTTTTTTATTTATTTTCTGGAATTTTCACAAACACGAAGTATAAATACAAACATGAAGGAAAAAAAAGAAAAAAAAACCTTAATAGTGAATGAGAAAATTGTTCGGATCATCTTTTTCGGGCCGATATTCTCCTCTGCCGGTTTTTTCTCCACCGATTTCTTCACAGCTTACTTCTGTGCCATTGTAAAATCTGTAGAATATTAAAAAGTTGTATAAACGGGGGTTGCAACTTGCAACAGTCTCTAGCTAAACAATGAAAATGATGTTGAGTGTCAGGATAGAAAAATTAAACTTTCATATAAAATGGCAGATACATATCATAAGAATCAGTTGTCACCTTTCTTTATCCTATCTTCTCGGACGGCTTTGGTCCCATTATAAAACCTCTGCAGAAAATCAAACAAAAACGAAGTAAAAACGGGAAATGGATCGGAGTTCGGAAACAATGAAAATAATGCTGAAAAGGAGGCTGACAAAATGAAATTTTCATCGTCAAGAACACAATCATCAATATTCATTGGATTTGATTACGATTTGAAGAGTTTGTGGATTTGATGGTAATCTAATTGAAATACATCGATTTGAATTGCAGATGGAAGAGGTTTGACGATGGAATTAGGTCAGCCGAACATCCAGGAGGGGTTAGTTAAGCAGAATCTTATCTTGATCCAGATTTAAAATGCGTAGGGTGCGGTTGAGATTTATGAAAGATATAGAGAGTTCTTGGGTTTTCTGTGGAAATTGGGATGCGTATGTTGACTTGGATATGAGTCGGGTTATTTACCGGATAATTGGGTGATTTGCGGGTAATCGGTTAAATTATCCTTTCAAATATATATATATATATATATATATATATATATATATATATATATATATATATATATATATATATTCAACTGAAAATTTCAATATCAGGGACTAATAAGTGCAAAGAAAAAAGCACGACCAAAAAAAAATCCACCAAGTGACAATCAAACATTTCCCCATAATGGAAATGTGGTAAAACAAACATGAATGTAGCCATATGGTAATCCCTAAAACAAATTCAACGCAATTGAAAGGTACAATAGATCACCAATGTCTTTATGTAACAGATGCATAATGTTTCTTAAGTTTATTAAAAAATTAATGGAAAAAGGCAGTAAAAAAATGTAAATGAAATAAGGAAAGAAAAATCAAATTTACGTACCGAGAGAAGCAGAAGAAAGAGTTCAACACTGTCCCGTTTCAAATAAATGCCGATCCAATAAAAACCTGCAAAATTTATCAAATTAAACTTTATAATAACTACTATATTCGTTAACATAAATAGATATATGGCTGCTGTATTGATGGAAACTGAAAAAAAAATATTAAACACTTACACAGGATAACATATACCCCATGCTATGCAAATGACAGAATTCCCCCAAAAAATGACATACGTTGTTATCATGTGCATATCTTGCTGCAGAGTGATAACATAACAATTCCATCAGAATGGCTAGCAGAAGAAACACTAATCAACGTCTTCTCTTACATCAAACCGATTTAGTGTGAATATAGAAAACGAAAACCTACTCCAAGTAACAAAGGCTTAAAAAAAGTCTTACGACGAACAAATGAAACTCCCATTGAATTTTCTGACAACATCACCATCTCTGACCAACGTTTTGTTTCCAAAATGATAAAATAAATACTATGTTTGCAAATCTTCCCTTTCTTCTTCTGTTTAAAGACTCGAAATATTATGTTCAATCTTCTGTTTATTTAACCTTAGCATTTCCTTAAAGCGTTTCCTTTCAATTTGAGCAATGTCAATGCCCTTTGTGTTACCATACTCATGATGTTCATTAGGGAAAAAAACATTAAAATTTAAGGACAAAATAGAACTTTGAAATGCTCTTACAATTCGACGCATACACCGAAAGGCCTTTGACGGACAATTGTGAATGTCATGCATCACTAAACCCCAAGTTATGATAAAAGCCCTTTATATGGAACATGTCGATAAGAAACAAACGAATTGAAATTGGTCGTTCCAAAGGGCTGCAAAACACCATCAACCTGATAACAGTGGAATGTGTGCAATGAAGCCATATACACTAAGAATCACTTATATGAAAGTTTTCAATACACAAAATTAAAGCTAATTGCACAAAAATAATGTTTAGGCAAGAAGGGGGAAAAAATGCATGGCATGCTGCAACACATTAAGCACGTACCTAAAATAGATTATTACCGATGTCCGAAGGGTTGATCAATAGCAAGAATTCATGAAAAATGGATATATATGTGAACACCGAATGTAGCAAATAAAAGTGCCCACCACGAAATGCCAACACTGCAGCAATTGACATTGTTCACATCAAAGGGCTACAAAACACCATATCATTGCTAACACTACAACAATTGAAATTGTTCATATCAAAGGGCCGCAAAAAATACCAGAGAAGATGGCAGTATATTGTTTTATGTAATTAGGATCTGCTTTATATGAACATATTAAAGAGAACAAATGACTCTTTGCTAAGAGGGAAGCAAGCTAGATGGAGTGTTAAACGCATGACCCTCGCACAAAAATATAGACCGATAAATGCGATCCTAAGAGTCATACTCGGTTCTCGATCTGCCTTGCCCAGTTGACTTGACCTATGTAATCAGAAAGAAAAATCAACTATCAAAATCAATGGCGTAAAGGAAAAGCATATTCGTGACTGGTTAGTTCGACCGCGGGTTGGCGTAATGTGAGTCTATCAGAGATTGTGGAGTTATTGCTCACACACACTGGTTCACGGATGAAATATTGCTTAATACGTAGCTTATAGATATTGGTTGACATGCCATTTATCTTGAATGTGTGAAGCATTTTTGTTTTTAATTAACTTTTATATTGGTCTAGATTTCATTTTCTTTTCGCCTTTTTGCTCAGGACGATCAAAAGCTTAGTGGGGATAGTTGATAACACTCTAAATACTACCATCAAATGCACCCATATTTACCCTAAATTGTGCTTGAGAGGAGAGTGATAGGCTCGTTATGGTGTGGAATATGTTTTAATTTCTTAGTACGTGTTCCAAGGTTAACGATTCTACATTCACATTATTATTCCGTAGATTTGGTATTGTTTCGCCTTGTTTTATACATTTTTTAGGATGTACCGAAATCCGGAGCAGGTAGGAGTGGATCTAGACCAAAAGGAAGACATTGGGCCAAGTTTTTGAAATCTAAGAAAAAATCTGTGAGGAAAAGAGATGAAAAATTGCCCGATTAATCAAACCCTTGGAAGACAAGAAACCGGAGTCTGCCATGTCTACTAGGTTGGCTATAGTTTTATTGAGTCTTAAGTCATCCATTGAGCCTATATAAAGTTTCAAAATCCAATTGTAAACATAACCTTTCATATACATTGACAGATTTTTCATATTATACATTCTTGTTCATGAAATAAAGTTTTCTTATCTTTTTGGTTATTCGTTTATGGTTTTCTTCCTTCCACGCCATCTCAAGCTTGAGTAGATCAAGCTAGATCTCCATTACCAAAGGTATGAAGTTTGAACGTTCCTCTATGTCTTTATTATGGTAGATCCACTTGTATTTACGTGTTGTAGTTAATCTGAATGTTTAACAACCCCATAATTTACTTGAATTAATAACAACAAAGCATGTAAATTCCAGAATAGGAACCAACACGCTCGATTAATCTGTGGTCTTTACCGATTAATCGAGGCACCGTAGGTCACCCTAATCTGGAGATTCGGTGTTAGCTACGTTGATCGACAAAATTAATTAAAATGATTACTTAGATCTGGCCAATCTAATATTCGTATATCATAAATTAACATGAAGGACTGTTAGTGAAGTGTTAGTTAGGATGTTGTCTTGATGGATCCCTAGGAACGTGCTAGTCATAGTCGATAGCTGCTTAGGGAGGTTCTCGGCCTTGAGACAGAAACTCTAACACTTAATGCGTGTGAACTAATACAACCAACGAAGGAGGTTAGTTGAACATAGATTGTCTGCCATCCTTATAGTGGAAGTAGAAAGGGTTAGGAGATTGCACCCGTAGCTAAACTGAATTTAAAACGTTTGATTTATTCGGGGAAATATGGGGAAGTAAACATAAAGATTAGCCATGCCATGTTAGTAGATAGGTTGGGCAAGAAGAGGAATACCAAGTTTTCTTTCTATTTCTATGTTGGTCGTAGACCGTATTTGTCCTCTTAATTGGGTTAGATTCGTTTATCCTCAAGTTGCAATGTCTCTGTGGGATCGACCCTAATTCGCTGTTGCTGTACTATAATTTGACCTAGTATTCCTACTAGTATAAACGAATCACATACAACATTAATCATCTTGTTCTCCAGAGTGTGCAAGTCTATCTTTTGCTTCTCTCACCATCTGCCATATCTGCCTCTTATATATGAGGCCAAGCAAGGTAGTGATTCCCAAGAATGAGAAGAACCACTCTTCTTCTTCAAACATCCTATCAATGTGTGAAAATTGGACATATGAATCACCCAATTTCAAGTCCAAATAATCAGCCACTCTATCACCTATATCCCTCTCAGGGATCTCCTCATTTCCCTCAGCTATCTCTTCTTTCACTGCCTCAATGGTCTCTTCTACTGCCTTTCCTTCTTCTTCTTCTTCATTTACTTCTTCAATAATCTCAAATGTTGCTTCACTTTCTCTTTTCAAATTTGCCTAAGAAGTTGTTCTCTTCCTCTTTCTCTATCTAGAACCACTTGTATCTGGTTGCTTTCTTTTCTGGGCTCCCTTGCCTTACTTTAGGTAGGTGAACATAACCTTTGCATTATGCAAGTTGTGTAAGTGACATGGGCTAACTTTAATTGCTCAAGTAGGTAGTGAAGAGGAATCCCGTATGATTTCTTCACACAAAAGTGCCCTATCTTCTTCAATCTTTTCTTTGCATCCTTTTTCCCTGCATTTATCTCTCCTTCAATCTGCTCTTTGATTCTTGTGAAAATGTATGTTGCCCAATCAAATTGCAGGCTTTGATAGATTATAGCCATCAACCTGGTTCTTACATCCTTCATGGCATGCATAGAACCAAGTTTTCCTTCAATACATTTTCCTATAAGTAGACTAAATTCTTCGAAGGGCTGCTTCTGATCACTCATTGCACAATGGAATTTCCTGTTCTCCGTTGTGGCATGCTTTCCAATCTCCAACCAAAAAGCGTCTGTGTCCATCACAACATCTTCAACTTTTGCTGGGCCATTTGTTTAGAGTTTGAGATGTTGGCTAATCAGCGCTGACACAATAACCAACTTTTTCCATTTACAATGGTGGTGATTCTGTCTGGAGTTACCCTTCCATTCTCTGAGATGGATCTTCCATGAATTTGGCACTTCTCCAAAACAAAATTAGGTTTTCATAGCGAATTGCCTTGATGGGTGGGTTGAGGAATGTCATCAACCCCAGATTTGTGCAACCATCCACCAAACGTTGTGCGTATGCATCGCTATTGCACAAACTCAGATAGTGCATATGTCGGAAGAAAGACCCAGTAACAATGGTGTATTCATATTGTTTGGGGGGTCAATCCGGTTGAAGAGGATGAGGCCATTTTGAAAATTAGAGAAATTTTAAGAGAAAATGCTATGAAAATTTCTAGAAATATAGGGTTTAAAAAGTATTAGAGCGTAAAGATTGTGAAAGAGATGAAGTCTTGGTTATATAGTAGAATTCTTGTAGTGTGAACATAGATGAATATGGAGGCATTTAGTGGGATGAATGCGTAATTCTTTGTATATAAATCACGGTATTGAGAGTGTTGGAAGTAAAATTTATGTTTTGATGATGATTCATCTTATTTATCTATTTTTGTTACACCCTATTGATGAAGTGCTGAAACTAGCTGTTATAGTGAAAAGCTAAAAGATGTCTAGAACTAAATGTATATGATTTATTATAGTCACATAATTGTATAGGTTATATCAGACAAGCACTGTAATAGTTAGAGTGTCATAAAACTGAGAATTGGAAATCATCTAGAAAACTGGATATTTACTAAAACGGAAAGTATCACTTAGAACCTAGAAACTGAAGTTTACTCAGAACTGAAGTAGGTAAGTTCACTGAATGACACAGACTCGTTTAAATTATCTAGAAGATGAAGAACCGAGGGAACAAACTCAGTGGATGAAGAACTGAGGGACACAGACTCAGTTATTGAAGAATGAAGAACTGAGGGTTCAAACTCAGTTATGAAGATTAAAGCCGAGACTGTAAAGTTAGAATTCAGGTATGTCTGTGATGGCCTGAACTGACTTTATGGATCTCTTATGAAGACCTAAGAATTATAAGGACAATTATATCTTAGATGATTTATTAAGGATATGGTGTACTCTAATTAAGTCATATAAAATCAGATGAATAGAGTACTAAGTTTTGAAGAAGAGTAAAAACTCAGTTAATGCTCTAAGTCAGTTGATACCTAACATACTCAGATTAAAACTAATCAAGACACTCAGTTTTAAAGTCAGTCATCCAAAGAACTGAACTTATATTTGAACGTTACAAATCAAGAAATATTATTGGATGAAGAACTGAAATGTAAGAACGGTCACTGACATCTGACATCTGAAAATATAGCCGTTGATAGAACTAAAAATTCAAGATGAATGTTGGACCTCACACTATAAATTGAGGACTTGGCATCAAGGGTCAAACACGAACACAACAACACGAGAATACAAGTATTATTGTGCCCAAGCCTTGTTCATCTGAATTGCTATCAATATTTGCGCTATAAAAGATCATATCCAGAATTCTTCAACATTCAAGCTACAGAGACACTATCCAGATTTCGACACTTATAAGAACAACAAGAAAGAATCAATTTACTGATTCTCAGCCCAACTTTAATTTTTATCAAAGGTTTAGACTGTGAAGCAATCCAGTTTAGGATCTGCCAAGGACAGTTGTTGTTGATTAGCAGTCAGGTAGACGATGTTTGTGATGGAGCTGGAGAAGAGGCAATACAACCCTCTAAGGACCAGTGTTTCAAGCAGTTACAGAGAAGCAATCTCACCTGTTCTACAGTTGTTTAGATAGTGAATCTAGTGATTAGTCAAGGACAATCAAATAGGACGTTTTGTAACCGGCTACCTCAGAAAGTTCTAGTAGAATTTCCTCCTACATCACAAGGAAAGAGTGGACTGACAGGATTACCCCACCTGGAACCACTATAATTCTTTCCTTACTTACTTTACGCATTTACTTCATGTTATTCAGTTTATCAGTATTTGTGATTGTTTTCATATAAGTTTTTCATACAGCATAACTGAACAAACTGATAGATATTGACTCATATTTCACAAACTGACTTTCACCAGAATTCAGTTTTGCATACTCATCAGCTTTTTCTAAGACACAACAAGATCCACATAAAGGCTAAAACTTATCCGCAGCCGGTTGACTAAGTTTCAGCATAAATCAGTTTTGATTTATACTCAGCTAAGTCAGCTCAACTCCACACAAGTTTAAAATTGAACTAATCAGACTTAAAATCTAGTTTTTGGTGACAAGTTTATTCACCCCCCCTCTAAACTTGTGTCAGCCTTTCCAAGGGACCAAAAGAGAGAATAATGATAATTACCGATATCCGAGGCGTTGCCGTCTCTTCCATGATTTTGTGACATTAACTCTCATATTTTAATCCTTGTGTTTGATTAAAATAAATTCCATGTGTGTAATATCCAATAATAAATGCTTCATGATTCTATGATTTTCCACATGTAAAATCATTTATTTTTTCACACTTCCCTTAGCTGATTACTTCACTGATGGTGTTGAGTAGCTGAGTGACTTTACTGGTTACTTCGCTGGTGCATATAGCTAGTCTGGTATCTGTCACATAGCTATTCTTTTGCTTGCATGCTTTTGTCTTCCAGTTGATGTGTATTTACTTAGATTAATTCTTCCACTGAGCTGCTTCATCAAAACAACTGTTCCTAACAACCAGTAAAGTGGACTTCCCTGATCTTGTGGCTGGCCTACCAAGTGAGCTCACCCATCATGGAAAAGGTCAACCCCGTTGGTGAAGTGACTCAACTGGTTACTCCAGTTAGCTACTCATTTTAACTTAGTCCAATTAAATCATTACCAACTCAGTTCTCAATCTACAAAATCTATCATGACTGAGTGGTTTAGTAAATATATCAGCCAAATGAGTTTCAGTTGATATGTACTCCAAAATTACATCACCTTTTTCTACATGATCTCTGATGAAATGATGTCCTACATCAATATGTTTTGTTCTTGAGTGAAATAATGAATTTTTTGCGATTGATATTGCACTTGAGTTATCACACATAATAAGAATTGTCTCTCCTCTACTATATAGTCTTTTAGCTGTTGTCTTATCTACAGTACTTGTGCACAACAACTACCATCTGCTATATACTCTGCCTCAGCTGTTGAAGTAGATATAGAATTATTCTTTTCACTAAACCATGATACAAGTCTGCTGCCTAGCATCTAAAAAGTTCCAGAAGTGCTTTTTCATCAACTTTGCATCATGAATAATTTGAATCAAAGTAGGATATCAACTTGATCCTCCTTATCTAAGATACCAAATCCCTATATTCATTGTGTGCTTCAGATATTTGATGATTCCTTTAGCTGATATTTGGTGTGATACCTTTTTTTTGAGATTGGAATCTTGCACACACTCCACTGCAAATGCTATGTCAGGTCTACTAGTAGTTAAGCCGAGTAGTGAACCAATTGTGCCGCTATATAACTTCTAGTCAACATCTTTTCCATTTTCATATTTTCTAAGAATAACTCATGTACATATAGGTGTTTCTGATATTTCACTGGTGTCCATACCATATTTTTTAACAAATCCTTGGTGTATTTGGCTTGATTGATGAATATGCCATTTTTCATCTGTTTCACTTGTAATCCAAGAAATTAGTTGAGTTCTCCCATCATACTCATATGAGAATTTCTTTTGATTATATTTGCAAACTTTTTACATAGCTTTTCATCTTCTGATACAATGATTATGTCATGCACATATATTTGGACAAGCAAAGTGCATGATACATCTTCTAGTTTGAATAATGTATTGTCTATTGTGCCTTTCCTGAATCCATTTCTAACCAAGAATTGAGATATTGTTCATACCAAGCTCGGGATGCTTGTTTGAGTCCATAAAGTGATTTCTTGAGTTTGTACACTTTAACTTCTTTTCCTTTGATCTAAAATTTAGGGGGTTGCTCCCCATATACTTATTCTTCCAGTAGTCCATTTAGGAATGCACTATTCACATCCATTTGATAGACTTTGACGTCCTTGTGAGCTGCAAATGTCCGGAACAACATGATTGCTTCAAATCTTCCTATTGGTGCAAATGGTTCATCATATTTATGCCATCTGCTTGTGAGTATCCCTTTCCCATCAGCCTTGCCTTGTTTATGATAATCGCTCATTGTTCATCCATTTTGTTTCTGAATACCCATTTGGTTCCAATGATATTTGCCAAGTCTAGTCTATCGACAAGTTCCCAAACTTCATTTCTTTCAAATTCATTGAGTTCTTCTTGCATTTTAGTTATCCAGTCAGCATCTTGGATTGCACCATCTATTGATTTAGGTTCAACAGATGACAGAAAACAAGTTAGCATTCTTTCTAATTGCATCCTAGTTCTGACACATGTATTTACATCTACAATGACTTGCTCAGCTGGATGATCTCTGAGCCAGTTGATATCAGGTTGGAGTTGGGTTTGTGCTGGTGTCTTTATTGTTTCAGCTGGTGTCTCCACTGGTGCATCATCTCGGTGCATCATCTTATTCTTACGCTGAGTGATCCAGTGTGGTAGCTAGTACTTAGATAAAGTGGTCCCGAAATTTGTTTCTCTGTGACTTCATCTTCTGGAGTACGTAGGTCTTCTCCACTGGTGTTTGGCTCATCAAACACTACCTGAATTGATTCTTCAATCACCAATGTTCTTTTGTTTAACACTTTAAAAGCCTTGATGGTGTCTGAATTTCCCATGAAGATTGTTTCATCAGACTTTTCATTAGAGGTATTTAGCTGACTCCTATTTAAGACACAACATTTTGCTGCGAACATGTGCAAGTGAGATATGTTTGGTATTCTGCCATTCTACACTTCATAGGGTGTTTTGCCATGGTGTTTTGTTATGATTGATATGTTCTATGTGTAACATGTTGTGTTAGTTGCTTTAGCCCAGAACCTATTTTGTAAACTGGCTTCAGCAATCATTGATATGTCATCCTCTTTTATGGTTCTGTTTCTTCTTTCTACTACTCCATTCTGCTGTGGTGTTCCTGCTGCAGATATTTGATGTGTCACTCTATTTTCTTTATAGTAACTTCTTATTGCTTTATTTAGAAATTTTGTTCTTCTGTCTGATCTTATCTTTACAATCTTCAAATCTTTCTCATTTTGTAGTCTTCTTATCAGACCTGGAAGATTCTTGAGTGTTTTTTATTTTTGTTCAGGAATATAGTCTGTTGGTCCCTTGGAAAGGCTTGGATAAGTTTAGAGGGGGGGGGGTGAATAAACTTATCACTAAAAACTCGGAGTTAAAACAAACTCGGTAAATTTCGACGGAGTTACCGATGTCTCGGTAGGCTAGCGATGATTCAGTAGAGTGCAGATGTCTCAGTAGCCTACTGACTCAAGTTTACTGAATATGTTGCAGCGGAAATATAAGAGTATAAGCCTTTTAAATATGTTGTGCTTGTGTTAAACCAAGTATTGAATACTCAGTAGTGACTTGTGTGTATGTGAGTCAATATGAAGGAGTGAATATGATAAAGATAAAAATACACTAAATAAATAAGACACAGAATTTTTATAGTGGTTCCAGGTGGTGTAATCCTGTCAGTCCACTCTTCTCCTATGGTGTTGGAGGAAATTCACTAGAGATCTTTGATGTAGCTGTTACAAAGATTCCTAAGTTGTTTGTCCTTCACCAATAACTATGGCTTCACAACCGAAAACCGGGAACAGCGCTGCTCTCCCGAGTCTTCCACTGGTCCTTGAAGGGTAGGATTGCCTCTTCACCAGCTCCACCACAAACACAGTCTTTCACACTCCAAAGTGCTTCACTGCTCTAGTAGCAGATTGTAAAAACAAGATTTGAATCAACTGAGTGATTCTGTCTTCAGCAGCTTGATCAGTAGGGGTGATCAGCAGCCTCAGGAACTTCAAGTGTTTGACTTGATGTAACTTGATAGCTTATGCCTTGTTACACTTGAAGTTAATTCTAGATCTTGCAATTTTAGCTTCAGCAGAGTATTGTTCTTGATTTAAGTTCAGCAGGGTATGCAACACTCTGTAAATTTCTTGATCTTTCTGTTGAAGAGCTTTCTTTTTAATTTGATCTTCAAGGATTTTCCTTTTTGTATTTTTCTATTTTGTTTCTTCTTATTCTCGCATCCATTTTTAATCTGATCAGGAGTCTTATATTTATAGTCTCCAGTCCTTGAAAATAGCCGTTGTTTTTGTCCTTTTTGGCTTCTGATGGATGACAACTGAATCCTGGTACTGACACTGTCAGTCTGCTTTTTGTCAGCTTTCCAGGCTGTTCCATTTGACTTCTGAATCTCTCCAACGTCTCTTTAATCTCAGCCATTCATCTTAAAAAGTAGTTAAATGTCTCTTTCCATCGAATCTTGATCATATAATGTATCTGTACTATCAGCAGAGTGTTTTACATGGTCTGCTGAGGTCATATTAATTTATCTCCATTAATATATGATAAATCACATATTAATCTTTTATATCTAACTTTATTTGATTAAGTTAGATAACAGCATTTCATCTTATAACTAAGTCCCAGTTCTTCAATCAACTTTTAGGAACTCAGACCTTCATCCATAGGTATACATGATCAATTTAGGTCACCACAGACTTGCCTAAATTCAAATCACATATCCTTATCCTTAGTTACTAAGTTTGGATCCTTAGCCTTCAATAACTAAGTTTGAAACCTTAGCCTTCAATAACTAAGTTTGAAACCTTAGCCTTCAATTCTCAAGCATCTGCTGGTCCCTACGAAGTCTACTGACCTCTCAGTAGTCTGTTGGTTAAGTCTGCTGACCCAGACAGTCTACTGACCTATGAAGTCTACTGACTCTACTCAGTGGACTTCCAGTACAGTGCTTGTTTGATCAAACCTATACAAGGATCAAACTCTAGTAACT
The DNA here is from genome assembly GCA_036785695.1 of Gentiana straminea. Taxonomy (NCBI): domain Eukaryota; kingdom Viridiplantae; phylum Streptophyta; class Magnoliopsida; order Gentianales; family Gentianaceae; genus Gentiana; species Gentiana straminea. Next base: position 500,774 of record JAVUPR010000224.1, on the reverse strand, counting down.
CCTATACATCATATCTAGATATCTTTTTGCCTTTGCATACTACAACAGCTAGTAAGACACTCATCACCAAAACCTGAGGATTGTTAAAAGGATGTACAACAATTCTTCATAAAATTCTTTTTATTAACATTTGTCCAACAATTTCCCCCTTTTTGGTGATGATGTCAATACCCTCACTTACAGCAAAGCAAAAAGATTAAAAACAAAAACAAAACAAACTACGTCAATACTCATTAAAATCAGTTGTTCAATTAACACAGTCTAGATGCAGCAGGGGTAGATTTTCTCATTTTATAAATCTTCTTCAGCATCTCTTCATATACTTTGTCTCCCATAGTTTCTTTGCGAAGATCCTAGCTCATTTGCTTCTGCTGTATTTCCTTCTTCCAAAGATCCTAGCTACCTCATTTGCTTCTGCTGTATTCCCTTCTTCCAAAGATCCTAGCTACCTCATTTGCTTCTTCTGTATTCCCTTCTTCCCCCTTATTGACATTATCAACAAAATGGGACAGCATACCAAATGCAATCTTTTGTGAAAAAGTCTTCTTCCCCCTTTGATATTATCCTTGTATCAACTGTAGTAATTCTTGAATACAGGGTCTACTCCGGTAGATTGATCCTCTTAGTGACTTTAGGATCTAATACAGCAGGTTGAAGTGCAGTAGCAGGCTCAGCTGGTCTAGGGATTTCACCAAGCTTGTCAAGTTTTTGATGAATGGACGTCAACTGATCTTTCAATGTATTTCCCTTCTTGATTCCCCTCATATCTAGTATTAAATCATTTACAGCATTTTGAGTAGATATGAAATTTGAAGCAACTGTATCAGCAGATTGTCTGTTTTCCTTCACCAGTTTCATCAGTTCTTCAAATCTTTGTCCTTGTCTATCCACATTAGTTCTTAACTATTGCATATCATGCCTCACAGTTCTTAACTCATTTAATTCTTCTACCGGTACCTTGACAGTTATTCTTTTACCAGTAGCCTCATCAGTAGGCTCCACTACAGTGGCCTGGTCTTCTAGTTCCAACCTTTGTTCAGGTTCTGTTTGAGACTCAGATGCCTGAACCATCATTTCACTTCTATGATATATCACGGCGGCTTCGACAACTTGATTAACCACTTTTTGAACTTCAGTGACTTGATCAGTAAGAACACCATCACTAGATACTGGAGTCTCAACATCTTCATTTTCTTCTCCAAATATCCTGTCCAACATTTGTCCTACAATAATTTGAGGGACAACTTCATCTCCAAATAGTATTGGTAACAACTTGTGCAAGTTTTTCTCGTGTGTTCATGTTGCGATCTCTCGGTATCGGTAGATTCTTTGTCGACATCCTTACCTTGCCGACCTAGGCGATCTACAGTAGACTTTTCAACTTCTTTCAATGATCCTCCAACAGGAATATTTGTTTCTCCAACAGGAACTCCACTTCCTTCTCCTGGAAAAACTGATCCATCATCATTATCATCATCAGAATCAGAGGAATCATCATTATCATCAGGTCCAGATGAATTTTTGAAGTGAATGTTGCTGTTCTTTCTCTTTTCATCCAAGAGATTCATCAGTCTTGTTTGTAGAAGGGTGGTATCCAACAATTCATTTAGGTTTTCTACACCCAGCTGACTAAAAGCCCAATGTTCAAAATCAGTCATAGACTCAGCAGCTGGCTTTTGCTTCTGATACAAACCAAATTTCCAAGCAAAGTAATCAATGATTAACTGTATGTCTGGATTTCCCTTTTCTTTTTCTTCTTTTCCTTTTCTATATTCTCATAGGGCTTCCATAACCCTGTCTTCCTTGAAGTGGGTTGATCAAACTGGTGATCCAATAGCTCTTCAGCCAGATATTTAGTGAAATCCATTTCTGCGTCAATTTCAAGCAATTCATGAATTCTCATCTCATCTTCTTCAATAAAATTTTCTTCCTGAAATGCATGCTCATCAGCAAGGATATCAGCAGACTGATATTCCCCCTGAAATCTTGCTTCTTTTTCTCCAGGTGTTTCAGCATCTACAGCTGTCTCTTCCATTAGCACAGTTGTTTTATCTACAACTTCTATTTCAGTTACAGAGAACTGTTCAAGTTCTCTTTGTCTTAAAAAAGTTTTCAACACTTTTCCCTTTCCATGTTTCTTCTTTCTTAATGCTTCCTTCATCCTCTTGGACAGGGATTGCTCATCTTCATTAATTTCAGAGCTTTTTCTCTTCTTGGACTTAGTAAACTTTGCTCCCATTTCAGTAGGAGATACAGTAACCTTTTTCTTTTTCTTCTCTTTCACTGGTGCAGCTTTAGTAGTTAAGGATTTACTTTCTTCAACAATTATCTTCTTTTTCCTTTTCTTTCTTACACTTCCTGCAACAGCAGCAGGTTGTCCAAAAACAATATCTTTTCTCTTCTTCTTTTTCTCTCTTTCTTTTGGTTCAGCAGACTTCACTTTCTGCACAGTATGCTGACCTACCCCAATACTACCATCACTAAAATCATCACTGTCTGAATCTTCATACTCTTCCAACTCTGGAATAACTGTTGTAATCTCTGCCTTGTACCTTGACTTGTTGATATCTTTTGGTGTAACATCAGGTATAGCAAGGTGATTCAAGATAGATTGCACCAATAGTCCCAAAGGCTTTGTCTTGGTTCTTCTTCCTCCATTCTTATCTTCTGAAAAGACTTTTCTTAAATAATAGATAAGATAACCAGCCCAGTCAAACCTTCTGCCTTTGCAAATGATTGTCATCAAATCTATTTTGGATCCACTCAGTGTATCCAAACTACCACTGAATCCCAAAATGTTCTTTGCAAGAATCTTGCTCAAAAGTTTATATTCCAACCTTATGTGTTTGACATTTATGCTTGGAGTGGAGGGGATGGTATTGTTTAATTTTATTTGATCCACAAATTCCACTCTTTCGGTTCCTGCAATTTCTGGATGCCTGTGAGCATTATCGGCCGGTCCAAAACCATAAATTTCTCTTAAGGTATTTGAATCAACCCTGAAGGTGTTGTTGTTGACAGTTGTCTCAAAACTATCATCATTTTCTTCATCTATCTTCATGTTCTTCCAAAACTCAAGAACATTTACAAAAGATATCGTTTCTAGACGATTGTTGAGTGCCTTTTCTAAACCAGGTATTCTCTTGATTCTTCGTCCTATGTTGATGGACAACTTAGTCAATCCACAATCTGAAACATAACTGGCAACGCTTTGACAGGTTCCAATTTGAACTTGGTCTGCCATTGATCTACTTCTCAGAAAGATATGTTGAGATTAATACTTTGAGATGAAAAGATTAGGAGATTTCGTTCACACGGTGAAAAGACATAGAAAAGATATTGATCAGATGAATCTTGGTGTAAATGTATAAGCTAGTTAGTTGAATGTCAGAAAAGCCATCGATTCTCATTACTGTGCATTAAACCACGATTTGAATTGGGTTTTGTGAGATTCCGACACGTGGCCCGTCAACTAACTTCATGACTTTTGTAACCGTCCGATCCACTAACTATGGTCATAAAGATCATTTTGGCGTGAATTAAGATTGACCATAAAAATGATTTGACCAGTAGACTGATGTACTTCTACAGTAGATTGATTTTTCAGTAGGGTACGGATAATTGAACGACTTCGGACGGACCGCTGACAAAGGAGATCCTCAGCAGGTTGCTGACATGAGCTTAAACAGACTGCTGACTCTGACAATCTTCCAATCAAAACAAAAATTAATTTCCATGGCAACTTCATTTGTTCAAATGTCCAAATTCTGTCCTTAACATAACTTTTGATTGGAACAGTCACTGTTGAGCATCAAATAAGTTGCAAAACAAAATCAATGATTTTTGGGTACCCATATCTGTTTGGGTCCTTGATTGTTAGTGGCAAGTATGATTCTTGGTAGGTTTCCATAAGGTCTCCTTTTGAAAGTATCATACTTGGATTCATATGTGTACTCTACACTTCCATAGAATTTGTTGATAGGTTGTGTAGTAGTTACATGTGTTCTCTGGCTTTTTGGTCTGTAAATCTTCTTTGAATGATTTTGCTTGATAGAAGTAGATGCACAATCATTATAGTGCTGTTGGTTGTATACAGGTCTATATCGAGGAGTCTGCTGAGGTCTCTGCTGAGGATTTGTATAAGACCTCTGCTGAGTCCTCTTCTGAATCCTAGCATTATGATTATACTTCTTATTTCTAGCAAATGGAGCAGGAATATTCCAGTCTTCATCAGTAGGAAATAATCTACCTTTCCCCCTATGATAAGTATCCCTAGAATGATCACCATTTCTGGATTTTGGATACTTGTTCTTGGAATATTTCTGACCATTCCTTTGTGGTCCAGCAGACTTGGTAGTAGATCTGCTATCAGCAGGTCAAGAAGATACATCATTTTTCTTTTTGGATTTATTTCTTTTTCTGGATGCTGTATTCTTCCTTGACTTGTGATTAGGCCTTTTGGAAATCTTCTCAGTGGACTTCACTGCTTCAGCAACCCCTTTTGGAATTGTATTTTGTGCAGGTCTAAACTTAGGACCAATCCTGGTACTAGGTTCAGTACCCTTACTGGATCCATCCCTCTTGGATTGTTGAGTTTCAAATCCTAGGCCTGTTCTATCTCCATATGGCTTGCCAGATTTGAATTCAATGAAAGAAGAAGATGGTTCAGCAGATTCAGCTGCTACTGATGATTCAGTAGACTTGTGCTGATTCTTTTCAATCATCTTTTCTTTTCATTTGAGATTATTCAATTCAGCTTTCAACCTTTCATTTTCTGATTGTAAAGCCTCCTTGCTTGCCTTCACAACCTCATATTCAGATTGTATTTTCCTTAGTTCATTAAGAATGGCATCCAAGGTTTCTTCATTATCAGCAATTCTAGGAGTTGAACCACAGGTGGATACAGAATCATTATCAGTGGACGTATTGACAGAAGTAGAATTAGGTACCTCTTCTGTTTCATCATTATTTGCTGAGAGAGTGTGGTTTTTAATTTCCGCAGCACTATTCTCTTGTTGCTTTATTTTATCTTCAACAGAATCAGCTACTAGTATCAATTCCTTTTCTGCTTCATCTGAGAGATCACTTAGAGAAGGAAATCCTTTGGATTGATCATCATGTGTTGAGGTTGATTTGCACATCATCATTGAATTGAGGTTCTGGATTTGTGTGAGAACTTGTAGTACTGAACCTCTCATGTATTTGATCCTGAAAGTCAGATGCAATGTTTTGTAGATATTCAGTCACTGGATAGTTAAGCCAACTTCTAATTCTAGATGTATCCATGATGCAAACTTTTGAAAGAGATGTTTTGAAAGAATTTTAAAAAGACTTTACTGAAAGCACAACAAACTGGATAACTTCAGAACAGAAGCTCTGCTCCGATACCAATTGTTGGTCCCTTGGAAAGGCTTGGATAAGTTTAGAGGGGGGGGGTGAATAAACTTATCACTAAAAACTCAGAGTTAAAACAAACTCAGTAAATTTCGACGGAGTTACGATGTCTCGGTAGGCTCGCGATGATTCGATAGAGTGCAGATGTCTCAGTAGCATACTGACTCAAGTTTACTGAATATGTTGCAGTGGAAATATAAGAGTATAAGCCTTTTAAATATGTTGTGCTTGTGTTAAACCAAGTATTGAATACTCAGTAGTGACTTGTGTGTATGTGAGTCAATATGAAGGAGTGAATATGATAAAGATAAAAATACACTAAATAAATAAGACATAGAATTTTTATAGTGGTTCCAGGTGGTGTAATCCTGTCAGTCCACTCTTCTCCTGTGGTGTTGGAGGAAATTCACTAGAGATCTTTGATGTAGCTGTTACAAAGATTCCTAAGTTGTTTGTCCTTCACCACTAACTATGGCTTCACAACCTGAAAACTGGGAACAGGTAGAATTACTGCTCCTGAGTCTTCCACTGGTCCTTGAAGGGTAGGATTGCCTCTTCACCAGCTCCACCACAAACACAGTCCTTCACACTCCAAAGTGCTTCACGCTCTAGTAGCGATTGTAAAAACAAGATTTGAATCAATCGAGTGATTCGTCTTCGAGCTTGATCGGTAGGGGTGATCGGCGGCCTCGGGAACTTCAAGTGTTTGACTTGATGTAACTTGATAGCTTATGTCTTGTTACACTTGAAGTTAATTCTAGATCTTGCAATTTTAGCTTCAAAGCGAGTATTGTTCTTGATTTAAGTTCGACGGGGTATGCAACACTCTGTAAATTTCTTGATCTTTACGTTTGAAGAGCTTTCTTTTTAATTTGATCTTCAAGGATTTTCCTTTTTGTATTTTTCTATTTTGTTTCTTCTTATTCTCGCATCCATTTTTAATCGATCGGGAGTCTTATATTTATAGTCTCCAAATCCTTGAAAATAGCCGTTGTTTTTGTCCTTTTTGGCTTCGATGGATGACAAGCGAATCTGGTACCGACACTTGTCGATCTGCTTTTGTCGGCTTTCCAGTTGTTCCATTTGACTTCTGAATCTCTCCAACGTCTCTTTAATCTCAGCCATTCATCTTAAAAAGTAGTTAAATGTCTCTTTCCATCGAATCTTGATCAGATAATGTATCTGTACTATCAGCAGAGTGTTTTACAAGGTCTGCTGAGGTCAGATTAATTTATCTCCATTAATATATGATAAATCACATATTAATCTTTTATATCTAACTTTATTTGATTAAGTTAGATAACAGCATTTCATCTTATAACTAAGTCCCAGTTCTTCAATCAACTTTTAGGAACTCAGACCTTCATCCATAGGTATACATGATCAATTTAGGTCACCACAGACTTGCCTAAATTCAAATCACATATCCTTATCCTTAGTTACTAAGTTTGGATCCTTAGCCTTCAATAACTAAGTTTGAAACCTTAGCCTTCAATAACTAAGTTTGAAACCTTAGCCTTCAATTCTCAAGCATCTGCTGGTCCCTACGAAGTCTACTGACCTCTCAGTAGTCTGTTGGTTAAGTCGCTGACCCAGACAGTCTACTGACCTATGAAGTCTACTGACTCTACTCAGTGGACTTCCAGTACAGTGCTTGTTTGATCAAACCTATACAAGGATCAAACTCTAGTAACTCCTATACATCATATCTAGATATCTTTTTGCCTTTGCATACTATAACAGCTAGTAAGACACTCATCACCAAAACCTGAGGATTGTTAAAAGGATGTACAACAATTCTTCATAAAATTCTTTTTATTAAACATTTGTCCAACATATTCCACGTGTATTTGGAGAAGTCATCTACCACCACTAAAGTGCACTTCTTGCCACTAACACTTGCTGGTGTGACTGGTCTAAATGAATCCATGTGTAATAAATGTAAGATTATTGTTGTTGACTGGTGTGGTTTTTATTTGAATGAGCTCTTTATTTGCTTTCCCTTCTGGCACGCATCACACAAGCTCTCTTTCATGAATGTCAATTCAGGTATCCTTCCACAAGTTTTTATTTTTGCTAGTTTGTTGACTTTCTTGAAATTTAGATGGTTGAGTCTTCTATGCCAGATCCAGCTAAGTGATTGCTTGAGCTTCAGTAGCAGACATGTTTCTACTTTTGCTGTCTTCCAATCCACAACACACATGTTGTCTTCTTTTATTCAAAAAAATAGTTGTCACTACTGGACGATGAAATTGATTTTGAAATTTATTAACATTCTCTAAAAATGTACTGTTAACAATCCCGCATAGATTTACGTTCAATAATCCCAGGGGCTTTCCCATTCTCGACTTTCCTTAAATGAAAACACTCTTGAACTAGCAGTTCATTTGAGTAGACACTACTCTTGAACTGTGGGATGTCTAATGATAGTGTTACTAGCTTGGACTATTCGATTTTTCTAATCGACAAATCATAAGAGTAAAGCTCCCACTAGTTTATCGGTTCCAAATACTGTCTAACTAGCGACACTTTATGATTTTTCAAAGATTAGAACATCACCTAGAACTAAGCTCCCACTAGTTTATCAGTTCCAAATACTGTCTAACTAGCAATGCTGTGTTCATGATGTTTCAATGATTATAAAATCTCCAAAACTAAGCTCCCACTAGTTTATCAGTTCCAAATACTGTCTGACTAGTAACGCTTTATTCTTGTCTTTCCAATGAATGAAAAAACTCTTGTGCAGTCTATTACACATTTATAATGATTAAAAAAAAAACAATCATGAGACTAAGGCTCCCACTAGTTCATCGGTTCCAAATACCGTCTAACCAGCAAATGCCTTATGTATGATTTTCCAATTTTTCAATTAGAAATTTTTGCCGTGTAAATACTGTTGGAAATATAATTTATGTTTTGATGATAATTCATCATATTTATTCAAAGTATCTTAACCTCATTGATGAAGTGCGGAAGCCAGCTGTTATAGTGAAAAGCTAAAAGATGTCTAGAAATGAATGTTTAGGTTTTACTAGAGTCTGATATTTGTATAAGTTACATCAGACAAGCACTGTAATAGTTAGTGTGTCGTAAAACTGAAAACTGGAAGTCATCTAGAAAACTGGAAATCACTAAGACAAACAAACTGACTCAGAATACACCAGCATTGAACTGAAGAAAATAAGTTCGCCGAGGGACACAGACTCAGTTGGCTTATCTAGAAGACTGAAGAACTGAGGGTTCAAACTCAGTTATTGAAGACCGAAGAACTGAGGGTTCAAACTCAGTTATGAAAATTACAAGTCGAGACTATGAAGTTAGACTTCAGGCAAGTTTGTGGTGACCTGAACTGACTTTATGGATCTTGTATGAAGACCTAAATTCATAAGGACAATGAATTCTTAGAAGATATTTACTTTTGGTGTACTCTGATTAAGTGAATTATAATCAGATGTAAACTAGAGTACTGATATTTGAAGAAGAGTAAAAATCTCAGTTAATGCTCCAAGGCAGTCAAGAAACTGACAACTGATAAACTTAGTATAAAACTGATCAGGAAACTCAGTTTTACAAGTCAGCCATCCAACAAACTGATAGTACAGTCGAACGTTGAAAATGAAGCGATTTTATTGGGTGAGTTACTGACAGATCAGAACGGTCAGAAAATATAGCCGTTACAAGATAGATGTTGATGCAGTTCGAATTCAAGCCTGATGAAAGTTGGATCTCACACTATAAATAGAGGACTCTGCACCAAGGATTATAATAATGATGATTTAACAAATTTACAAGCATATTTGTGCATTAGTCTTTGTATTCGAATTGCTATCATATCAGTGCTATAACACGATCACATCTAAAATTTCTTCAACTGTTCAAGCTACACAGAATTTATCCAGATTCAGACACTTTGAAGAACCACAAACAAGAATCAATTTATTGATTCTCAGCCCAACTTTGATTCTACATCAAAGGTTTAGATTGTGAAGCAAACCGGGAAAGTTTCGCCAAGGACAGTTGTTACCAGAAGTCGGGTAGACTGTGTTTGTGGTGGTAGCTGGTTAAGAGGCATACGTAACCCTTCAAGGACCAGTGTTCAAGCAATTGAAGAGCAGCAATTCTGCCTGTTCTACAACTGTTTAGATAGTAAAGCTAGGGATTAGCCAAGGACTATTGTTTAGGACTTTTTGTAACAGTTCATCTCAAGAAGTTCTAGTGGAATTTTCCTCCACACCATAGGGGAAGAGAGGACGTACAGGATTACACCACCTGGAACCTATATAATTCTTGTTTATTTATTTTACGCACTTATTTACTTACTCAGCATTTATTTACAGCATTATGAGAATCGATTGTTATACATTTCACAGTTCACAAACGGATATTCTTCAAAATTCAGTTTAACACACTCAACTTTCACATAGAATAACAAGATCAAGAAAAAGGCTAGAATTATATCCGCTGCCGGTTGACTCAGGTTTAAGCTTAAGTCAGTTTGACTTGAACTCAGCTTCATCAGCTTCACTCCACCCAAGTTTTAACTGAACTTTAATTTTTTTTAAATCCAGTTTTTGGTGACAAGTTTATTCACCCTCCCATCTAAACTTGTGTTAGCCTTTCCAAGGGACCAACAATTGGTATCGGAGCAGTGTTTCTTTAACAAGCCATTGTTAAAAGCTCATTTGCTCTAATCTCCTCTAGTTGTTCTCATAAGAAAGCTCAGTTTCCAGTTTTTACACAATCAGTTTTCACTCACCCACAATGGACAACAATCAGTATGCAAGACAGATGCTTATGTGCAATATGGACAGATTTCATGAATATAAACGTCGAATGTAGGCTTTTCTGGCGGCTACTCATGACGAAATGATGGACGTACTCACTGATGGACCAATTCAGATCACTCACATGCAAACTGATGGTGATAGACAAGTATGAGTTCCAAAGCCCAAAGCCGATTGGACTAGTGATGATCGCAAGCGAAACAATCTCAACAATGTTGCTATGGACTTTATCCTCAGAACTCTTGACAACAACATGTACTTAAAGGTGAAAGAATGCATAATTGCTAAAGAAATATGGGACAAACTTCAGTTAGTTTGTGAAGGAACTGACCCAATCAAGGAGAACAAGATCTCAGTTGCAAAACAAAAGTTTGAGAATATCAAGATGAAATCTGGAGAGACCATTGACCACATGGAGACAAGATTTAGTGCTATAATGGATGAATTAGATCTACTCAAGATTGAATACTCAATGAAAGTTATCAATACAAGAATATTGAAGGCATTACCAATGTGCTGGAAGATGAAAGTCACTGCTATGGAAGAATCTAGAAGACTTGACATAGAGGACTCATTTAAAATCTTTTCAGATTTGAAAGCCTATGAATTCATGGAAGATTTTACAAGTACAGCTGCAATAATCAAAGCTCTAGAAGAACCAAAAACCACAACACTTGCAGCAGCTTCAAATGACTCTCAAGAAACATCCAGAAATAATCTTCAACAGTTGGATGAAATGGAGGAACAAATGGCTCTTATGATGAGCAGAATCAGAAGGATGAAGAATGGTCATCCTGTAACCCAGAAGTTCATCAAGAAGACTCCTGAGAAAAGAAAAGATGATGAGTATCTTTGCTTCAACTGCAAGAAGCCGGGACATTACAAAGCCGAATGCCCATAACTGACCAAGAAGACTCCGCCAAGAAAAGTTGGAAGGAGAGCACTTCTTCTTGGAGATGAGTCGGACTATGAAGCTGGTACTGAAAGACTATCAGATGACACAGCTTTAATGGCACACATGGAAGATACAAATGAGGTATGTGAATCCAATTCTAAATATTCTTCAGCTCAAATTTCCATGCAAAATGCATGTTCTTCGACTGCTGACTCCAATCCAAAAAATCTAAATTAGAAGAAACACTTGACGAATTGATGAATCTGCTAGTAACTATCCAAGCTGGTTATGAATCACTTAAAGCTGAGAAAGAGAATCTAATTCTTGAAGTTGAAAGATTGAAGTCTGAACTAAAAATGTTGAAACTGACTAAAACTGATAGAGAAAAGATTCGAAGATCGACCCTATCGCATCACCGCAAAGAACTAAATCATTTGCTCAATCAAGTTCAGTTACTGGATTCAAATCAGGAAAGCCGTATGGAGACAAAACAAGCTTAGGATTTGATACACAGCAATCTTCTAAGGATAGAACTAGCAAAGCTGCTGAATCTAATATCAAAACTGGTATTAAGTTTGTAGCTGAACAACTTCAACAAACTGAGAAAATTGCTGAACCAATAAAGCCAGTATCACATACGATAAATCAGTTTTCTAGGAAGACTGTATCTACCAACAAAGGTAAATCAAATGGTAGATCAGCTGTATCTAAAGAAAACCGAAATGGCAAATCAACTGCAAATCCACAAAAACCAATCAAGTCAAGAACCAGAAAAATTACAATCAAGGTAAATCCAAGAATATCAATCATTCAAAGATTCACACATTCAGGGGGAAAGGAAGATTATATCCCACTGATGATGATTGGAATTTTACTGCATCTATTAACAAAACTGATAATAACATTCATTCCAGACAGAAAATTATCACAAGTTTCAGTCCAAAACTCAGTAGAGAGCTAATCTCAATTCTCGGCAAAAGTACCAAGGTCACTCCAGACCTCAGTACAGAAGGAATGACGGTTATTATTCAAGCTTCAATAATAGAAAGCATCATGGAAATAAGTTTCACTCAAAAGATCTGAGAGATCATATAAATAAGACATAGTCCAAACATAGATACTATGGGAGTGTGGCTTACATATATGAAAACAAGTGCAACGATATCCGAAGAATACCTAAAGGATATATTCCCAGATTTGTACTGACAACTGACCCCCATGGACCCAAACAGAGTTGGGTACCTAAATTTTTTTAACTTTTATTGCAGGATGTATGGTACTTTGACAGTGGTTGCTCAAGGCATATGACGAAGGGCAAGGACTGTCTCGGTAATTTTATTGCAAAAGAGGGACCAAAAGTTAATTTTGGAAGTACAGACAAACCTGGATACACCAAAGGGTATGGTACCTTAATCAGGAATGGACTTACAATCAAGAATGTATCTTATGTAGACGGATTACATTACAATCTACTCAGCACTTGTCAATTTTGTGATATGGGATACAAAGTTACTTTTGATAAAGACTTCTGCATTGTCGTCAGCAAAACATCATTTCAAGTTGTTTTAGCCGGAAGAAGAAAAGAGAATATGTATGTAGTAGATTGGACAATAGCCGTTGCTGAAACCTGTTTGCTTGTGCATACCAATCAGAAATCAGTTGGTTATGGCACAAGAAACTAAGTCATCTAAACTTTGATGACATCAACACCCTTGTCAAGAAACAGTTAGTCATTGGACTACCAGAAATCTCATATAAGAAGGACAGCTTATGTGATGCTTGTCAACAAGGAAAACAAACAAAAGCAAGTTTCAAGACCAAGTCTCAGCATTCAACAACCAGAGTTCTTGAATTACTACATATGGATTTATTTGGACCTATTACACCAATTAGTATCAGTGGCAAGAAATATACATTGGTGGTGGTAGATGATTTTTCAAGATACACTTGGGTTATCTTCTTGACCAAAAAAAGTGAAACCAAGCAAAGACTTACGAATTACTTAAGAGACTTCGAATCAAAAAGGAGTATCGAGTTGTGAAGATAAGATCGGATAAAGGAACCGAATTCCTCAACACCGTGATTATTGAATATTGTGAAGAAAATGGTGTTTTACACCAACTTGCACCACATGAACACCTCAAAGGCAAAATGGTGTAGCCGAAAGGAGAAACAGAACACTCAAAGAAGCAGGAAGGACGATGATCTGTGAAGCAAAATTACTTGAAAGATATTAGGCAGAAGAAGTTAACACAGCTTGCTATACACAGAACAGAGCTCTCATGAATAAAAGGCATGAGAAGACCCCTTATGAAATTTGGAATGGAAGAAAACCAAATGTTTCTTACTTTCATGCTTTTGGAAGCAAATGTTTTATACACAATAATGGGAAAGCTCAACTTCATGTCTTTCAGCCCAAAGCTGATGAAGGAATCTTTCTAGGATACTCAAGTGTCAGCAAAGCTTTTAGAGTACTAAATAAAAGGACACTTAAGCATGAGGAATCAATACAGGTAGTATTTGATGAACCAAATTTTCCTGGTTAAACAACTGAAGACAGACTAGAACCAGTTTCTTAGTCTCAGTTACCAGTCATTCCAGAATCAGTTTCTATTGATATTGGAAGACTTCAAATTTCGAATCTTCGATCCGGATCGATCGATCTCGCTTTCCAACTACTCAACAACTCACACCGAACAACATGAATCTGATTCAGTTGAAGAAATTCAAGAACCAGTTCTTGTAGAACCAGTCGAACAAAATGCAAATCCTTTGATGCAAGCACCAGTTCATCAACGGATGATAGACCACCCTGAAGAACAAGTCATTGGTGATACTCAAACTGGCGTTCGAACAAGACATCAACTAGATGCAATGATTGCATGTTTTCTATCTCAATCTGAACCTAAGGAAATAGAAGAAGCTTTGAAGGATCCAGACTGGATACTAGCTATGCAAGAAGAACTTAATGAATTCGAAAGAAATCAAGTATGGGAATTAGTTGAAAGACCAGATCATGTGAATATCATTGGAACCAAATGGGTTTTCAGAAACAAACTTGATAAAGATGGGAATATCATCAGAAACAAGGCTAGACTTGTAGCTAAAGGATATTCTCAAGCAGAAGGCATAGACTTTGATGAAACTTATGCACCAGTTGCAAGATTGGAAGCAATCAAGCTATTTCTCGCATTTGCAGCTCACAAAAAGTTCAAAGTATATCAGATGGACGTTAAAAGCGCATTTTTGAATGGAATTCTTGAAGAAGAAGTGTATGTTCAACAACCACCTGGATTCGAGATCAAAGATCAAGCTGATATATTTTTTAAACTAAGGAAAGCTCTTTATGGACTTAAACAAGCACCAAGAGCTTGGTATGAAACTCTATCTCAGTTTCTAGTGGATAATGGATTTATCAAAGGAACAATCGACAAAACATTATTCAGGATGAAAAATGGAAAGAGCACTCTACTTGTTCAGATCTATGTTGATGACATTATTTTTGGATCAGAAAATGAACAATTATGTGAGAAATTTGAAAGTTTAATGAAGAGCAAATTTCATATGAGTATGATGGGAGAATTGAATTATTTTCTTGGATTACAAGTTAAACAATTAGATGATGGAATTTTCATTCACCAAACCAAGTATACAAGAGAACTTATCAAAAAGTTTGGTATGGAGAAATCAACTGGAATTTCTACACCAATGGGGACCAAGATCAGGCTAGATGAAGACAAAGAAGGCAAAGATGTTAATGAAACACTTTACAGAAGAATGATTGTAAGCCTACTCTATCTTACAGCAAGTAGACCAGATATATCTTTTACTGTTGGTGTATGTGCAAGATTTCAGTCAAAACCAAAGGAAAGTCATCTCACAGTTGTAAAAAAACCCCTGAAATATCTGAAAGATACAGATGGAGTTGGAATTTGGTATTCAAAAGAAGGATAATTCAAACTGATATCTTATTCAGACTCAAATTATGCAGGATGCAAAGTGGACAGAAAAAGCACCTCAAGCACATGTCAGTTATTAGGAAATAGACTTGAGTCATGGTTTAGCAAAAAGAAAAATTCTATCTCAACTTCAACAGCTGAAGCAGAGTATATAGCAGCTGGAAGTTGTTGTGCTCACGTATTATGGATTAGACATCAATTAAGAGATTATGGGATAAAAGAAGGAACAATTCCCATAATGTGTGATAACACAAGCGCAATTGCAATTACTGACAATCCAGTTTTACACTCAAGGACAAAGCACATTGATGTGCGTCACCACATTATAAGAGATCATGCGGAGAAAAAGGATATCACAGTTCTTTATGTACCTACTGAAGATCAATTGGCAGATATCTTTACAAAGCCATTGGACAAAGAAAGATTTGCCAAACTAAGAACTGAATTGGGGATAATTAAAGTCAGTTAAGTCAGTTAACCCAGAGATTCGTCAAGGGGATTAATCTTTGTTATGTTGGGTGCGCTCACTTAACAGACTAGTCATTGACATCAACAATCTCAAACTGATTAACTGAAACTGAAAATTTGACAGAATTGATAGTTCACTCTAAAACTGACCTCGACATCAGTTTCTACTCCAGTCAACTTTAGTCAAAGGTTGACATGATAAAATCAACAGCGGTTATATCGCATTTAATTACTGCAGTTCTTTTGTCAGAATACATTATGTGTACACCCCACTACTGTCAGAACAGTACATGCATCGGTTACCCAAACCATCATGGAATTTGAAAAGTTGTACTAATCAACCACCAGTATATCCTACCTATTTATTCAACCTTCATTCACACTCTCCTCAATCAAAAATTAAAATTATCAGTCTCTTTCCTAAAAACAAAATCAGACTTTTCGCAATCCTTTCATTTCAAAATAAAATTTTGTGTTCACACCCAGAAATGGCCACTTCAAAGAAATCACAAGAAGAAAGATTGATCACAGAGTTAGATGAGTTTTCATTCGAAATTTATGAAGCAATGTGCAAGAAGACTCTATTAGCAAGCTACATCTGTGATAAAATCCAGAAACAACCAGGTTTGAGAAACCTTCTGGAAGTTAAGTTCAACAAAGAACGTGATGTGGAAGGGATTTTGCGATTCTAGGAGAATATGCGATTGGTACGAGACTCTCTTATCACTACAGTTCATGGAGATCGTATTATTATCAACGAACGAGTCATGAAATCACTATTTGGTTTCACAAATTCATCTGTGACATCAATAGATTTGACTACACTACCATTGAAAAGAGACGCTTTTCGTAAGAAACTTACTTTTTCTAAGGAACCAGTAGAAATTGATATTCATGTTGACAAACTCAAGCCAGAATTTGCGCATCACAGCAGATGGCTCAGCAAACATGTCATTGGAAAATCTAAAGGAATCAGTATACTATCCGATGAAAACATTTATCTGATGAACATAATTTGGGATGAACTACAATTCAATTGGGCAGGTTATGTAGTCAATCAGATAAAGAAGCAACACTTAGCTGAATTAGAAAGTGTAAAAAGAGCTCAAGCTGAAGGTCAAGCAACTGTTGGCAGATTCCGACTAAAGATAACACTGAGTGGAATCATTCAATTTTATCTGGAGACACTCAAGGCAGGGAAGAAAGAAAGACAAACTGCAGAGGAAATAGCAGTTGTCATAAGAACAACTTCCCAACCTAAAGCTGGACAGAAAACTGTGTCTCAGCAAGAAGCTGAACACAAAGGCATCAAGCGGAAAGCTGACTCAGCAAAAGGAAGATCAGCTGTAAAGTGCTTGTACCCAGGAACTTCAAGAGAGAAAGCACCAACTGAGGGGGAACAACAACAACAACTGACAACCAATGTTTCCAAGGAAAATATCTCTGCTGACCATACTTCTCAGTTACAAGACCAACCATATTAGCAACCGGTCTTGGTTTTTGAAGCTAATAAAATCACCAAGCTGATGAAAATGAAGCTTAAACCGGAAGATTCTCGTGATGTTCGTCTACAGACTGAAGATAAACTACTCTTGGAGAAATTGGAAATTAGAGACCTATACACTCTGTTTCCTATATCAGAATTTCTTGAAAATTGCTTCAAAAGATTCACTGAACTAGCTAAAAGAAGAGAATCAGGCACATCATCCACCCCCAAAGTTATTTCAAAGAATGATGATGACCATTATGATTCAAGAAAAGAAGCTGATGTGACTACGGTTTGCAGACAGATATCCAACCTCAACTTCAAGCAACGCAAACTGTAACTCAGCAAGAAGATTTTCCAGTTGGAAATCAGACAACTAACAAACAACAAGCAGCTGATAGAATTGATAATCAAAAACTTATGATCATTGAAGATATCACTCAGTTCAAGGATCAAATAGAAGATACATATGATCCTTCCGATATCCTAACAAAGGATGAGTTGGCCAAAGTTCACGAGAACTTGAAGATCGTGCTCAGTCAAAGGGATATACAAAATGGCCTTTTATCAAACATCTCTGGATATCTAGATTATAGAACGAGAACAGATGTCTCAGTTCATGAAAGACGAGATGATTCATAAGTCAAGTTCAAGTTCTGCTTCAGAAATTTTGTTACTTAAACAAAAACTTGAGGACTCAACCGCAGTATACAGGGAAACACATGCACAAGCTCACTCGCATATGAATCAGCACATCTACGGGTTAGAAACTCAGCTCAAAGAAGTACTTGCTTCTCAGCAACAAATCTCAACCGATCAAAAGGCAACCCATGCTCTAGTAGATCAATTATATGATGCCAAAAAGGGGGAAGCTGAAGAAGAAAAGCTGAAGTTACTCAAGGAAAAGAAGCAACTTGAAGACGAGTTGGAAAGATACAAATCAGATCCAAAATTCTTACAGAAAGAGTTAACTGACGAGCAGCACATTGTAAAATATAGTCAACCTGGAGATCGGAGAGCTACTCTTACAAAGGATCTATGGATAAAGTTTGTCAAAGATCATAATCCTATCAAATCCAAGTACAAGGACAAGGCTTTTGAAGAATCCTTGAACTACTTTCTATCTGATGAACTCTACAATCAGAAAATGGCACAATATAAAAAGACCAAAAGGATCGAAGACAAACCGAAGATTAAAGACAAAACTGAACAGATGAAAGCTGATGTAGTAGAATTTGAGAAATACTACGCTAATGAATCAGCTTTACCAAAGTTAATCTTATGGAGGAAATGGAAAGAAGGAAGTCAAGTAGACTACAACAAGACCTTTTCTAAGGAAGACTCCAAGCTAGAATATGATTATCATCTACACGATAGAGAGATGAAGTTTATTTCAGTCACACAAAAAGCACATAAAAAGGCTTAGTCTTTAGTCAAAATTCATTTGAACAAAATTTAACCATTCCAGTTTTTGCGTATACTAATGAGATCCAGTTTCCAGTTTTACATTGTTTTACATTGTTTTGATCTTTAAGATTTTTCTTTTAGGGAGAGTTTTGGCATCATCTAAAACGGGGAAATTGTTGGAAATAAAATTTATGTTTTGATGATAATTCATCATATTTATTCAAAGTATTATCTTAACCTCATTGATGAAGTGCTGAAGCCAGCTGTTATAGTGAAAAGCTAAATGATGTCTAGAACTGAATGTTTAGGTTTTACTAGAGTCTGATATTTGTATAAGTTACATCAGACAAGCTGAAAACTGGAAGTCATCTAGAAAACTGGAAATCACTAAGACAAACAAACTGACTCAGAATACACCAGCATTGAACTGAAGAAAATAAGCTCGCCGAGGGACACAGACTCAGTTGGATTATTTAGAAGACTGAAGAACTGAGGGTTCAAACTCAGTTATTGAAGACCGAAGAACTGAGGGTTCAAACTCAGTTATGAAAATTACAAGTCGAGACTATGAAGTTAGACTTCAGGCAAGTTTGTGGTGACCTGAACTAACTTTATGGATCTTGTATGAAGACCTAAGATTCATAAGGACAATGAGTTCTTAAAAGATATTAACTTTTGGTGTACTCTGATTAAGTGAATTATAATCAGATGTAAACTGTAGTACTGATATTTGAAGAAGAGTAAAAATCTCAGTTAATGCTCCAAGTTAGTCAAGAAATTGACAACTGATAAACTCAATATAAAACTGATCAGGAAACTCAGTTTTACAAGATAGTCATCCAACAAACTGATTGTACAGTCGAACGTTTAAAAGGAAGCGATTTTATTGGATGAGTTACTGACAGATCAGAACGGTCAGAAAATATAGCCGTTACAAGGTAGACGTTGATACAGTTCGAATTCAAGCCAGATGAACGATGGATCTCACACTATAAATAGAGGACTTTGCACCTAGGATTATAATAACGAAGATTTAACAAATTTACAAGCATTTTGTGCATTAGTCTTTTTATTTGAATTGCTATCATATCAGTGCTATAACAAGACCACATCTAGAATTTCTTCAAGTGTTCAAGCTACACAGAATTTATCAAGATTCAGACACTTTGAAGAACCACAAACAAGAATCAATTTATTGATTCTCAGCCCAACTTTGATTCTACATCAAAGGTTTAGATCGTGAAGCAAACCGGGAAGGTTTCACCAAGGACGATTGTTACAAGCGATCGGGTAGACTTGTGTTTGTGGTGGTAGGCCGGTGAAGAGGCATACATAACCCTTCAAGGACCAGTGTTCAAGCAATTGAAGAGCAGCAATTCTACCTGTTCTACAACTGTTTAGATAGTGAAGCTAGGGATTAGCCAAGGACTATTGTTTAGGACTTTTTGTAACAGTTCACCTCAAGAAGTTCTAGTGGAATTTTCCTCCACACCACAGGGGAAGAGAGGACGTACAAGATTACACCACCTGGAACCTCTATAATTCTTGTTTATTTACTTTACACACTTATTTACTTACTCAACATTTATTTACAGCATTCTGAGAATTTATTGTTATACATTTCACAGTTCACAAACTGACATTCTTCAGAATTCAGTTTAACACGCTCAGCTTTCACATGGAATAACAAGATCAAGAAAAGGCTAGAATTATATCCGCTGCCGGTTGACTCAGTTTTAAGCTTAAGTCAGTTTGACTTGAACTCAGCTTTGTCAGCTTAACTCCACACAAGTTTTAACTGAACTTTAATTTGTTTTAAATCCAGTTTTTGGTGACAAGTTTATTCACCCCCTCTTTAAACCTGTGTTAGCCTTTCCAAGGGACCAACAAATACACCTTTTAAAATTCACTAAATGAATTTATCTGATAGTCCGATATCATCTTTTGTAAACTAAGTATGGTCATCTCTCGTTCAACACGAGTGACATCCGTGACATACCTATACTATGAAACTTAAGTTTTTAAAGGCTCAAGGGAAAAATCTCTTCCGAAAAAATTAATTGTATTCTTTTGATAATTACAACGTACTTGTTACTTCTGTTGGAAAGGTGTCCTAAACCCAATCGGGTTGGACCAGATCCGACCGGGTCGGGTCATTTACAGTGTATTTAGTTCATGTAATAACTTTATTATGATTAATAAAAGCACTTATGTTATTATATATATTGTTTGTCTTCATATTTGTTGTATATATATAGTAACGTCCCTAGTGTCAATCTGTGATAGAGAAACCATGATAGTGATTATGGTTGATGAGATCTCTAATCACTATAACAAGATTGGTACTTAAATGTCTCTAGTCTTATGTATTATCAAATGAGACATTGATAGCATAATCAGCCTAGCACGTATTGGATGTCTTCTATCTTTTAGAAGGTAGGGATAGATCTCATCTATCAAAGTGTAGGGACACTTGGCCTGTACGTGGACGTGTATTAGAGAATGCGTACGTTAGACTGAACCACTTACATTAAGTGTCACACTATGTGGCAGTTGTGTAATTATCCTTTTGACCGGAGTCTTCCGGGCATCACGGTGTGGATTGTCATGCTTTGACGCTATTGAGATTTCTCCTAACTACGGAGCGATCATGAGATAGTGATTGGGTATGATATTGAAGCATGCGGAGTATACGTGATTGGTCGTCCGGGAATCACGTATCCTATGATTGGGATCGAATATCCGAAATGGCCTTCTTATAAGGAATGTCTAGCTCTCGAGAATCTTTGCAAAGTGGGAGTAAATGTGTTATTCCGAGAGAGCATGATATCCAGATTATAAGATACGATCGTTAATGTATTGACACTTGAGATACTATCGTATGGATATTATTACAGCGATAGGATTGTAAGTTACACGGTAACTTCTTCACATGAAAGGTAGTAGTCATTTCTTTTGACTCTTCCGATGATTGGGTGTCACGGTGTGTTGCTAGACGCTATCCCGTGATCGTTAGGTATGAAGGGCATTTTAGTAAATTGCACTTTGTGTCTACGGCCAATATATTCGGAAGCCTATCGGGTCACACACATATGAACATCGAGTCGGATTAAAATGCGGTTATAGTTGATAACCAAATAAAGAAAGTTTATCTCTAGACTATAAAGGTTATAGTGGTAAATTAATATGGTGGTATTTATTTATTTTGAATAAATAAAATACAAGATATTAATTATATATAAATTTTATTAGTTAAAGAATATTCCGGAAGCCAATTAATTGGCATATGGGGCGCCACAATTGAGTGTATAAGATACACTTGATTGTGCACTTTAATTAATAAGATTGCCATAATATTAATATAAGATATTAATTGATTTTGGAAAAATAGATTTATGGTAATAAGATAATTATAATCAATATAAGATATTGGCAAAATAAATTATAATTAAAGAGATAAATCAATCTAGTTGATTTTCCTTATTTTATTGGAAAAAAGTTTTCTTCTCCTACACACGTATGGGGCGCCACTTTTGACTATAAATAAGAGGTGGGTGTCAAGCTCTTTTGTACAACACAATTACAAGAGCTCATAGTTCTTGTGTAAAATAGAGAGCTATCCATAGTGAGTTTGTGAGGGAAGAAAAGGGCTGCTCTAGCAACCGGAGTTTTTCCGATAGCAATCCAAGGAGGATTCCGGCAAGAGGTTCGTGTGGATTAGCGATAGAGGCCGGACGCGTGGACGGCTTGCGCCCTGAACTACTCTCCATTGAAGGTCAAATCGACGATCTTATAGATCATCAAGGTATAACCGTCAAACTACTTAACGTGTTTGTTGCATTAAACGAAGAACGATCTAGAAAAAGGAAATCAAATTGTAAATTCCGCTGCGTTAAACTAGTGATTTCCTAACAGTGGTATCAGAGACATTCTTCGAGCTTAAGCAATAAGCATAATTTAATTGCGTAGTATTTAATCAATAGATGCAAGATTTAAATCACGAGACGTTAAAACAAAAAAAAAAAAATAGGGTTTATGGGGGGCTCGGCCGACTGGCGGCGGCCCCCTCCTCTGCGGCGGCGGCGGCGGCGGTGGCCTTATGGCTGCCGTCCGTCGTCTGTCCTCTTCCAATGTGGGTGATTGACCCTTTTCGTTTTGTGATTTATATTGTGCATAGATATCTCGTTTGTTTAGTTGTGTCATATGGCCAACCAATGGTTCAAATAGTTTGGGCCATTGGGAAACCATATGGCATGTTGGCCTTTCCAAATTTTGATTTGGAATAGGCCCAGGCCCTTTCAAATATTTGATTTGTAAAAGGCCTAGGCCTAGGCCACTTCCAAAATATTGATTTTGGAAAGTTGTCAGGCATAAACCAAAATTATTTGGTCTTTCCAAATATTTGATTTGGAATAGGCCTAGGCCTAGGCCACTTCCAAAATTTTGATTTTGGAAAGTGGCCAGGCCTAAGCCAAATTTAGTTTTGAAAAGGAAACAAATAGGAGACTTTATAATTTTAATTTATTTTGAAAAGTTCAAATTTAATTGAAATTAAAATCGATTTAAAATTAAATGTTAATTTTAATTTTCGATTAAGTCATATAATTAATTAAATGTTATTTAATTATTTGACGTGATAAAATAAAGACGCATAAGTAGTTAAAATTAGAATTTAATCTTTTTCATAAGATAAAATTGTATGAATTAGATGTGTAGATATAATGCGATTATATGGACCCCGATTGATCATTGACTCGACCAATAGGATAGATGGAATGTTTTCTTTATGTTGTTTTTTTTTTTTGAAAAATTGTCCTAGGCCGTTATGAAGAACATGACCTAGTTTACTTTTTGCATTTATCTCATTCCCGTTAGCTCCCCCCGTGTGCGGCGGGTGTAATTATGTATTATGTAACAAGAATGGAGCAAGAAGTAGAAGACCAAGGAGAGATAAAGAACCCATTGGCGTACATCAATAAAGATTCTATTGGCGGTTGCAGATGTCCTTAGTTTGTGACCCGCGGTTTCGTCAATTTGTATTCGAAACCGCACCTAGGAAAAGTCCATGATCATACTGGTTATTTTGTGCGCGGAATGTTGTGTATGTTTTACTTTATGTGATATAGTAGTAATATGCACACAGTAGATGAGACCATAATTAAACCAAATTAATTAAGTGATTTAATTTAAAATTACTCCCACATAAAAAATCAAGTCGAAATTGCCTCCCCATATTATAACGACGGTGAAGAGCCCTTGTTCGGACCCAACTCACCAGCCAAAGAAGGGGTTGACCTACCTTGGGTATATCTTCGTTATCGAGATATGATCGAAAGAGATCTCATGAATATTGGGGTTATGACTCGACTAAGAATTCTCTCGGCCACCAACCAAAGCGGGGTCGTTTGGATTTTAGAGGCAAGGGTTTGACTATTTTAATAAGATGAAATATTGTCAAAGAGTTGACCGGTCAAAAAACAAGAGTCGTATAAGATATGATCGACAAATCGTTGTCCACCTGTTTAATTATTTTCGGCCCATCAGCCAAAGTTGGGGGTCGAGGTAGTTCGATGGGATCTTGCCCACTAAAGAAATTATTTTCTTGAAAGCCAATTGGGAGTAGTTGGCTAGTGGGAGTAAAAACCTTATAAAGTTTTAAGTGCAAATTTAGGGTTTTTATACATGAGCTTTTACTTATTCTATCTTTATTTATTGTTGTAGAAAATGTCAAACAAATTGAACCTTCGTTTGATCATCGAAAACAAGCTTGACGAAACTAATTTTCTCGATTGGGAAAGAAACCTCAAAATCGTTTTGAGGCACGAGAAGATTTGCTATGTCTTGGACGAGGCCCTACAGGAAAAGCCCACTGAGGTTTCGGCTACAGATGCTGTCGAGAAGTACAACAAGCACTATTTTGACAGTACTGATGCTACATGTATCATGCTTGCTTCAATGACACCTGAACTGCAGAAACAGCATGAGTCTATAGACGCCTACTGTTGGTCCCTTGGAAAGGCTAACACAAGTTTAGAGCGGGGGTGAATAAACTTGTCACCAAAAACTAATCCTGAGCTGGAAAAGCCCCAGGAACTGAGTTTTTCTGAAACTCAAACTGATCTTCAGTTTAGTTTTGTTCCTGTCCCTTAACTTGTGCGTAGTTCAGTTAGCTCAACTGAATATAAGTCAATGCTGACTTATATTTAGTCTTGTTAACTCGGCGGATATAAATATTAGCCTTTAAAAACTAGTTAACTTAGTTTCGGTATGAAAACCACATAAATATAACTATAATAAAGTAAATGAATGCGTAAAGTAAATAGACAAGATTTATAGAGGTTCCGGTGGTGTAATCTGTCAATCCTCTCTTCCCCTGTGATGCGGGGGAAAATTCCACTAGAACTTCTTTGAGATGGCCCGGTTACAAAAAGTTCTGAACTGATAGTCCTTGACTAATCCCTAGCTTCACTATCTAAACACTTGTAGAACAGGTAGGATTGCTGCTCTTCAACTGTTTGAACCACTGGTCCTTGGAGGGTAGAATTGCCTCTTCACCAGCTCATCACAAACACAGTCTTCCTGACTGCACTCAACTGTCCTTCACACCTTCTTGGTGTTTCACAGTCTAAACCTTTGATAAAATCAAAGTTGAGACTTTGAATCAATAACTATGATTCAACTGTGATTTGAGCTTTTCTTCTGGATGATTAATTTAAGCACGGCTCTGTATTTCTTCAAATGTTGGATCTTGAATCTTCTTGAATATGCTTGAACACTTTGAAGAAATTTCTTGATTTTGCAATTAAGTACTTAGCAGGTATTCTTTTGGATTTGGCTTTCCCCCTCAATTTGATCTTTCTTGACTAGATAGATTCGCTTTAATTTTCTTGCTTTATTATCATATACCTGCACTCTGTTTTGATGTTGTAGAGGTAGTCTATTATTTATTGGGGTTCATTCCACGTTCATCCTGCTTGTAACGGCTATATTTTCTGACCGTTCTGTTGTGTCAGTACTTCATCCTATAAAATTGCTTTCTTTACAACGTTCGACTGTACGATCAGTTTGTTGGATGGTTGACTTATAAAACTGAGTTTTTCATTTGTCAGTTTCCTAACTGACTTGGAGCATTAACTGAGATTTTACTCTTCTTCAAATATCAGTACTCCAGTTTTCATTTGATTATAATTGACTTAATCAGAGTACACCATGACTCATTATCATCTAAGAATTCATTGTCCTTATGATTCTTAGGTCTTCATACAAGATCCTTAAAGTCAGTTCAGGTCACCACAATCTTGCCTGAAGTCCAACTTTACAGTCTCGACTTGTAATCTTCATAACTGAGTTTGAACCCTCAGTTCTTCATTCTTCAATAACTGAGTCTGTGTCCCTCAGTTATTTAGTTTTCTAGATAAGCCAACCGAGTCGGTTTCCCTCAGTGAACTTATCTTCTTCAATCTTCTGTTGGTGTGCTCTATTGTCAGTTTCTTGTAGAATCTCAGCTAGATTAAATCTCAGTTTCTTCATTTTTCAGTTCCAGCCTAGAACTATTATAGTGCTTGTCTGATTTAACTTATACAAATATCAGACTCTAATAAATCCTATACATTTATATCTAGACTTCTTTTTGCTTTGCACTATAACAGCTAGTTATGACAGTTCATCAATGGGGTTAAGAACAATTAACAAATAAGTGATGAATCATCATCAAAACATAAATTTTATTTCCAACAATTTCCCCCTTTTTGATGATGTCAATACCCTTCTTAAAAGCAATGCAAAAAGATAAAAGACAATTTACGGTAAGTAACACTATAAACTGAGAAACTGAAACTTTATTTGATAACTGAGTTACAATGTTTGAATAATAAAATACAACATAAGTAAAAACAACTAAATTCAGTTTCCTTTTACTGGATTGTTAAACTGGTTGATTATCACAGTTTTCCACAACAATTCTCATTTCATCATTCGTGGCTGAATGTTCAATTCCATGAATGCTTGCCCAAATGTTCCATGATTGAGATAAATTGTTTTTCTTAAAAAATTTGCTTTTGAATAGAGCTGCAAATGTAAAGACTGATGACCTTAGTCTTTCTTTGGTGGCTGTTCTCAGTAGAGTTTGAACAAATTCAGGTTCAGCCTTTTCAACTTTCTCTGAAGCTCTATCTAAGGTGCCATCTGCTTCCCATTTCTTCAGTTTATTCCAATAGTACACGAGTATCTTCTGCATGTGTAGAAATGTTTCAAGAGATTCTTCTTTTGATACTCCTTCTCTCTCTGGTAAGTTCTTGAATAGATTGTAGAGACGAGAATCCAGACCAACTCTTTTGTCAGTTGGTTCTGAGTATTTAACAATCAGTTTCATCTCATCATCAATAAAATCTCCTCTTGCTTTCTTCAGTTCCTCAAATTATCATCAACATTTGTGAGGGCTTGTGGCATTTCAGCTGCATGGACTTTTAAGATATCCAAACTTTCCCCCTTATTGACATCATCTTTATTAATCAGGCTTTTGATGTAAGCATTCAATGTTTGTTGACTTGATGCCAATATGGTTTGAGCCACGACTGAGTCCTTTATGCCCTGTTCCATTAAAAACATTCTATCGACTAGATTACTAAGAATGCCTTCCCATCCGTCTTGAGTTTCATTTTTCTTTGTGACATGTTCAGTGGTTGTTTTCCGAATCTCAAGCGAGTGGTTTGACAGTTGTCATTCACAGTGTCCATCTTCTTTTCAAGCTTGGTTCGTTCATCTTGACTGGCTTCTAAGGATTTTAAAAAATTTCCGAATAAGCTTTTGTCATCCTTTTGAATTCTGAGTATCTCATTGTGATAATACCTAATGAGATCAACTTGAGCAGGAACATCTTGTGAATTTCCTCCTTGTTGTTTCTTTGCTTTGCTTGTCTCAGCCTCAGTTGGTTTAGCTTGCTTTAGAGGTGAGAGAACAACTTGCTTCAGTTTTTCTCTAAATTCAGCTGATTGTCTTTTCTCTTCAGACTGTTTCTCAGCTTCTTCCAATCTTGATGAATCAATAACTTTTGTGAGTGACAGATGTACTTCAAGTTCAACATCTGATTCTTCTCCAGGTATGTCTGCCAAAGTTCTTGCTATATCAAGTGTGGATTTATCAGTGGGAGATTGGTAGCCTCCTTCTCGCTTCTTAGTCCAAATTTGTGTTTCAGATAAGCTTTCAGAACTTGAACTTCCACTGCTTTCACCAGAACTACTAGAGTCTTCATCAGTATTTAGTTCTGTTGCAGTTTCCTTCTCGTGTATAGAGGCAAGAATCCCTTTTTGTAGGTCAGGATCTTCCTCAAAATCATCATCAACATTCTTCTTAGAACTTCCACTGGCTATGGCTTTCCTCCAATAGCTATTTCTGATCAGCGCATATCCTTGATCTAGGAATTTGTGGGTATTGATTATCTCCATTAAACTTGTAATGTTGTAAAGATCGAATACCCATTTCTCAATAATCTCCATTTCTGCACGCTGACTTCTTTGATTATCTATAGAACTGAAATTCCAAGTTCTGTATCTTTGCAATCGCTCATAACCAGCTTTCATAAGTTCTGTATGATCAAATGGGGATTTGAATGGTGTGAGGGTGTCCTCTGATTCTCTTGTGATCTCATGATCTTCTTCTTGAGTAGGAACTTCAATTTGCATGGGATCATCAGTTTGCATAAGATTGGTTCTGCTGGTTTCTCCCTCAGCAGTGTTTGGGACAACTGATGTTTCTTTTTCAATATCAGGAACTGAGATTATTGGCTCAGTTTGCAAAACTTTTTCACTTGCATCTTCTTCAACGGCTTGTCTTTCACTTTGCTCAGGTTCCAATTCAACAACTGGAACTTCTTTCGTTGTGTGTTCAGTGGGTTCAACTTCATGAACTTTTTCATCCAACTGAATAATCTTGGTTGATTCTTTTTCTACTTCAGCCTCGTTTTCTTTAGTTTGAGGAGCTGAAAATTCTTTAGCAGTTTCCTCTTGTTCCAAACTGGGTACAGATTCTTGAGGAGTAGACTTGGACTTTGAAAGCAACATAAGCATGTTCAATGTTGTTTCATCAATCAATCTTTCATCACAATCGGATTCTTCATCACCGAGCTCGGTTCTCGAGTCCGTTCCCCCGAGTTCCTTCTTTACGCAAGTCAGTTTCAACAGTCTGTTCTCTATTGACAACTTCAGTTTCTTTTATTATTTCCATTTCCTGTGAATGCATAGCTGCTTCTTGAGTTGGTAAAACCTCAGTTACCGAAACTGGAATAGATTTGGTGAGATTGACTTCATTTTGCACTTCTGGTGCTGATCCGTCAGCAACTTCAGTTCTAGCTTCTTGAGTTGATGACATTTCTATTGGTTTCTCAATAACTAGATCAGTTAAGCCTTTTTCTGTTTCTTCCAACTGTTTTCTTCTTTTCTTTAAGTCTTCAATTTGTACCAACACTTCATCTCCAGTTGCAGGTTCTTACGATTTCCTACTTTTCTTCTTCTTGGGTTCAGTCTCAGATTTCTCAGCTTTCCTTTTTCTTGCTTTTTCTTCCTTAATGGCAATCTTTCCATCAGCAATTGGTGTTTCTTTTCTCTTAGCAACTCCAAAGTGATTGAGTATCCTCTGGACTACTAACGCAAGAGTCTTCTTGTGATAAAATCGTCCTTTCTTCACATCGGTCTTCTTTTTGGGTACATCAATTGACTGTGCTATCAATTGATCAAATAGATACCTTGCCCAATTGAAATCTTTTTCAAACCAAATCACATATAGCAAATCTAGTTTTGCTCCAGATAGATTGCTGAAGTTTCCAGCATTCCCAATTATGCAATTTGCCAGCATCTTTGAGAGAAAATTAAATTCTGGCTTGAGCAGGCTTGTGCTCCCTGTCTGTAAGACAGCAGATTCTCCATTAATTGCTATATCTTTCCATAACTTCTCCTTCTGTTCCTTAGTCAACTTAATGGCTGCTGCTCCTCCGGATTTGTCAAATCCAAAGATTTCTGCAATTAGATCTTCAGTGACTTTGATTTCCTTATCATTGACAGTGGTGATATAGGTTTGTGTGTCTTCTCCTTCAACAGTTGTTCTACCAAATTGATAGAAGTCTTCGATGCTTTCTAAACAAACACTTTTTAGATCGATGTTGAAGGCAGCTTCCAATCCTTTAATTTTCCGGATTTTTGTTGCAATAGAATTGACTAGAGTTTGATCAACATACTTTGCAATATATTGATCAAGAGAAACGATCATTCTAGGTTCAACAAGGGTGAAGGTCATTTTTCTGGATTTGATTGAAAATTTGAAAATTTGAAATTCAGAGAGTAGATTCAGAATTCAAGCGTAAAGAATTTATAAAAGAAAATTCTGGGTATTTATAATTTGGAGTAGGGGGTAGTTAAGAATTGAGTGTGACTTAAAATGTCTTGTCATAAATGTTTTGAGATTGCGAAAAGGTGGGTGAGTAGGAATTATGAACGGTTTAGATTGAAAAGGACCACGTCTTTTCTTGATAACCGTAGCTAGATAAAAGTGAATAAAGAAGGTACGGTGTATCAACAGCTGTATACGCTCAGTTTTGTCCTTATGCTGAATTAAAAAAAACTCAGTTGTGAATACAACTCAGTTTTGTGAATTGCATTTCTCAGTTCTCATAGTGGTGTTTCTCCTGCAAAACAAAGTGAGAAATTTTTGGTACCCATATCTTTTTGGGTCCTAACTGATTAGCTTTTGATGGTATAACTTTATTTTTAACTTTATACCTCTCTTGACATTTTGACTGAGTGAAGTCAGTTTTCACAAACTTTTCCTATTTTGTCATAACAGTTTTAAATTTGTTCAGTTTGTGAAACTGATGTGATGGTCTATTCCAATCTTCATCAGTGGGAAATGATCTTCCTTTCCCTCTAGTCTATTATTCCATGAATGATCTTCATTCTTAGACGGATATGACTTGAAGATTTTTCTTACTGATTTTGGATCAGTTTTACTGTTTTCATCCTTCTGAATCTTTCTGTAAAATCTGTTGGCTTGGTGAATTTTACCAGCTGATTTATCAGTTGTGCATTTGGCTGTGCTGAGTATCTATCAGTTCTAATAAATTTATCAGTTTTCTGAGTTTTTGACTGTTGAGCAATCACAAATTTTATTGCAACTGATCCTGGTCTAAACTTAGAATTATAATGATTATCAAACCCTAAACCAGATCTATCTCCAAATGGTTTTCCTGGTTTGAATTGAACTTTGGAAATTGGATCAACTGATGATTCACTGATGTTTATAACTTTTGTTGGTTCATCAGTTGGTCGAATTACCTTGGTTCCATTATTAGTCTTGATTAGATTGATTTCAGCATTCAATCTCGAAATTTCAGTTTTCAATAACTTTTTCTCCTTTTTGACATTCTCGTAATTCTTTTGAATAATCTCTAATTGCTTTAAGAGTATGTCCAAGGTTTCATTGAAATCTTCATTTCTTTGATTGTTCAAGATAGTGTGAGATTTGGATGCAGATGCACTTACCTCCTGATGTTTGATAGATAAACCTTATGTTGAGGAATCATCACTAATTAGAACTTGTTTTCCTTTATCAATAGCATTCGCCTGTGTAGCTCCTAGAAGTATGATTTCTTCATCACTTTCTCCTCCATGGCTTGTAGGTAGAGTCTCATCAATATCTGTTGCTTTTGCACTGGATGGATCTCTGGTTAGCTTTTCTTCTATAGAATCAGCTACTCGAAGTAACTCTCTTTCTGTTTCTTCTGAAAGATTACTTAAGGATGGAAATCTTGAGGATTCATCATCTACATTCGCATTGAACTCAATGTCTTCATCATAACCGAATTGAGGTTCTGGATTTGTGTGAGAGCTTGTAGTACTGAATCTTTCGAATACTTGATCCCGAAAATCATAGACAACATTCGCAAATAGTCAGTCAGGGGGTTATTTAGCCAATTTCTAATTCTAGATGTATCCAATAAAAATACTTTTAAGACAAATACAGTAAGGGGTTTTCAATAACTGGTTGCTCCTGAACAAATAACTGATGGACAGTTACATCAAATAGACAAACTGATATTGGATCAGTAATGGATCTCTTCAAAACAGAAGCACTGCTCCGATACCAATTGTTGGTATCGGAAATAACTGATGCACAATTATCTCCTTGAGCAGTAACAATTCGGATCTCTTCCCAAAGGAAGATTTGCTCCGAAACCAATTGTTGGTCCCTTCGAAAGGCTAACACAAGTTTATAGGGGGGTGAATAAACTTGTCACCAAAAACTAATCCTGAGCTGGAAAAGCCCTAGGAACTGAGTTTTTCTGAAACTCAAACTGATCTTCAGTTTAGTTTTGTTCCTGTCCCTTAACTTGTGCGGAGTTCAGTTAGCTCAACTGAATATAAGTCAATGCTGACTTATATTTAGTCTTGTTAACTGGCAATGGATAAATATTAGACTATAAAAACTAGTTAACATAATTTCAGTATGAAAACCACATAAATATAACTAAAATAAAGTAAATGAATGCGTAAAGTAAATAGACAAGATTTATAGAGGTTCCAGGTGGTGTAATCCTGTCAACTCTCTCTTCCCATGTGATGCGGAGGAAAATTCCACTAGAACGTCTTTGAGATGGCCCGGTTACAAAAAGTTTTGAACTGATAGTCCTTGACTAATCCCTAGCTTCACTATCTAAACACTTGTAGAACAGGTAGGATTGCTGCACTTCAACTGTTCGAACCACTAGTCCTTGGAGGGTAGAATTGCCTCTTCACCAGCTCATCACAAACACAGTCTTCCTGACTGCACTCAACTGTCCTTCACACCTTCTTGGTGTTTCACAGTCTAAACCTTTGATAAAATCAAAGTTGAGACTTTGAATCAATAACTATGATTCAACTGTGATTTGAGCTTTTCTTCTGGATGATTAATTTAAGCATGGCTCTGTATTTCTTCAAATGTTGGATCTTGAATCTAGTTGAATATGCTTGAACACTTTGAAGAAATTTCTTGATCTTGCAATTAAGTACTTAGCAGGTATTCTTTTGGATTTGGCTTTCCCCCTCAATTTGATCTTTCTTGACTATATAGATTCCTTTAATTTTCTTGCTTTATTATCATATACATGCACTCTGTTTTGATGTTGTAGAGGTAGTCTATTTATAGGGGTTCATTCAACGTTCATCCTGCTTGTAACGGCTATATTTTCTGACCGTTCTGCTGTGTCAGTACTTCATCCAATGAAATTGCTTTCTTTACAACGTTCGACTGTACGATCAGTTTGTTGGATGGTTGACTTATAAAACTGAGTTTTTCATTTGTCAGTTTCCTAACTGACTTGGAGCATTAACTGAGATTTTACTCTTCTTCAAATATTAGTACTCCAGTTTTCATCTGATTATAATTGACTTAATCAGAGTACACCATGACTCATTATCATCTAAGAATTCATTGTCCTTATGATTCTTAGGTCTTCATACAAGATCCATAAAGTCAGTTCAGGTCACCACAATCTTGCCTGAAGTCCAACTTTACAGTCTCGACTTGTAATTTTCATAACTGAGTTTGAACCCTCAGTTCTTCATTCTTCAATAACTGAGTCTGTGTCCCTCAGTTCTTCAGTTTTCTAGATAAGCCAACCGAGTTTGTTTCCCTCAGCGAACTTATCTTCTTCAATCTTCTGTTGGTGTGCTCTATTGTCAGTTTCTTGTAGAATCTCAGCTAGATTAAATCTCAGTTTCTTCATTTTTCAGTTCCAGCCTAGAACTATTACAGTGCTTGTCTGATTTAACTTATACAAATATCAGACTCTAATAAATCCTATACATTGATATCTAGACTTCTTTTTGCTTTGCACTATAACGACTAGTTTGACACTTCATCAATGGGGTTAAGAACAATTAACAAATAAGTGATGAATCATCATCAAAACATAAATTTTGATGTGATCCGTGGGGTCACACGTGCTAAGAAAGTTGAAGACCGGCCCATTAAATGCACTTCCTATATTATTGGGCTTGAAAAGCAAGAAGATGGACTTGGACTTGGATGATGTGGAAGAAAGTCTTTTAGTTATTTATTTTGGCAATAAGGCTGTCTAAAATGGTGGCGCCATTTATTAGGTTGTTTTGGGCTTGTTTTATTATTTTTATGTTGGATTTTATTTAATAATTATCTTGTGCCCATAAAATTAGAAGGCAAGAGCAAGAAATGGACTAGAAAAACCCAAAAAGGTGGGGCGCCTCTTCTATTCCTAGTTTGGTTAGGATAATATTTATTTTCCTTCTCCCACATTGCTTAGGAGATGGAATAGTCTTTTATTTGTAGCCTATATATAGGCAAGCAACTATCATAATAAACAACAACATTATTATTGAAATTCAGTTAAAACTTTTACTTAAGTCGAGTCGGCTTAGTCAATCACTTGCGAGTGAGTTTTCTCTTTGTCGTAGAGAAGACACCCCTTTCAAGAACGAATCAGCGTCGCGAGCGAGACGTTGTTTATTCTTGGCCTCAGTCCTAGGTCGGAGACGCTAGGTCTAGGTTTCCTTAGCTCGTCATTGATCCTTTAGTCAATTCCTGGGATCGTATCGCGTCAGTTGGTAGCAGAGCTCAGCGACTAAGGTATCAAATATCCCCGTTTTGATTTTTCTTCTTTCAATTTCGTTTCTTACTCATTAAAAAAAAAAATTCTGTTCTTATTTGCTCCTGTGATTCGTTCATCATCAAGAAAATCAAAAAAAAAAAATTTGATTCTTTGCTTCCAGATTTCTACTTTCTTGCGTGTTCATCCTGATTAAAAAAAAAAAAAAAAAAAAACTCTTTTCTGCGTGTTCTGCATTAATACAAAAGGAAGTAGGAAGCTTTGAATTCTTTTCCCAGTTTTCATTCGTCTTTTTCATCTTTCCATATATTATAAATAAATATAAAAAAAGAAAACAAAAAAATTGATCACTTTTCCTAGCCTTCTTTTCGCACCTGTTGAATCAGAAATATATATATGTATCTTGCTGCGTCTCAGCTTTGGAATATTAGGAGTTTCTGTTAGCAAGGGGCCGTAATAAAAAATTAAAAAAAGGAACAAAATTCTATCAGGCGGCTGTGCACACAAACCTTTAGGTTTGACCTAATTTCTTTTATATTAAGTTGTATTATCCTGATTTGTTTTATTATAATTACCCAAGTTCGGCCCAGCTGAAATCAAAAAAAAAAAATCGAAATTTTCTTGCTAGGATCCCGACTTCGCCAAAAAGTGAAATCCTACATCCTTTACTTAACTACAAAAATCCTAGGATCCCTTGTTTCATTCACCAAAAATTTTCGAACCAAACCCTAGTTATCTAGTCTAGGTTGTTGGTTTTTGAATTACTACTCGTGTTGCTCGTTATGCTGATTTGTTTGCAAAGGGTATTCCTACGACTAAGAGAGCGAGGGTGAGCGCCAACACGAGAGTTGTGAGGTACAAATGGCATTGCCACCATTTCGTGGTACACGTGATGGCGATGCATATTTTGAGTGGGAAGCTAAGTTGGAGCGGATTTTTGCATGCCATACATATTCGGACAAGAAGAAGTGTGATCTTGCACAACGTGGTTTCACTTTGAAATCTTTGTGACATGGTGGAAAGAATTAAATTTTTTGAGGCGTATGCATGGGGATCCAGAGGTTAGTACTTGGACTGAAATGAAAAGAGAAATGAAGCAACGTTTTGTGCCCCGTCATTACTTTAATGAGGTTGAAGCGTCCGAAAATGTGGAAAATGAGTTAGTTGATCGAAATGAAACTCACAAAGTGTTAGAAGAGATGGGTAGGACTCTTGAGAAGTTGATGCGAAAACTAGAGGAATGCGGTGAGCGTTCGGCGCAGCAGCTGCGGGAAAGTGAACTGTATTGAGAGAATTTTCTGGCGAATGAGGCCAAACGGCAGGCTAAACGTAAGAAGGCAAAAGCATTAGTTGCAGAGAAAACCGCAGAGGTTGTTAGTTCTAGTGAGGCGGAGTTGAAAAATGAGGAGGGTGCGCTTGTGGCAGAAGTGGTTACCGGTGATGAGGTATTAGTTATGGACAAGCTAGTTCACATTTATGAGGCAATTGCCGAGGTACATGAGCATGTGGCGGAACATGATATTGTGGAAGAGAAAATAGAGATGTCAAAGGTGTCTATTGTGTAGGAAAAACGCAAAAAGTTGATTGTGGTTGAGGCACAAGCGGATACTATGCTATTGAATTCTTGTTCCAGCTGTGTTTTGTCTTCTGTGCAGGTACATGAGAATCATCCATGCGAGGAGAAAGCCGGGCTGTTGGATCAATCCAATGCAGCCCCTATATTGCCTTTGGGTTCTCGTGATCTAGTTCATATTGATGGAAAGCCGGAGCATATTTTTATTGATCCATTTGTTGAACATGGTGCTGCCCATCATAGTCTGAATGGCTATGATTATGTTGCTCCCTTTTCCGGCTTCATCGTCGATATCCCGCCGAGGGTTTGTTCTTTTGTTCCAGTGGTGAAGCTTTGCTCGTCATGTCAATGGTCAATTGGTTTGCGGTCGTGTCTCACCTTTGTATTTGACCCCGGCATTTCGTTGTGGATTTTTGTGGTATGTTCGCGTTTGGTTTGTGTTGCTGAGTTTTACGACATCCTTCTGATTCGAGGACGAATCCTTTCGAACCGGGAGGGAATGATGTGAACCAGTCCAAGCAAGTTGAAAAAAAGCCCATAAAATGCACTTCCTATATTATTGGGCTTGAAGAGCAAGAAGATGGACTTGGACTTGGATGATGTGGAAAAAAGTCTTTTTGTTATTTATTTTGGCAATAAGGCTGTCCAAAATGGTGGCGCCATTTATTAGGTTGTTTTGGACTTGTTTTATTATTTTTATGTTGGATTTTAGTTAATAATTATCTTGTGGGCTTAGAAGACACAAGAGACACTAGAAAGCCAACAAGTTGGGGCGCCTATTTTATTTACCGAGGATAGTTAGGATTTTATTTATTTTCCTTCTCCCAAATTGCTTAGGAGATGGAAAGGTCTTTTATTTGTAGCCTATATATAGGCATGCTAGTATCATAATAAAACAACAACATTATTATTGAAATTCAGTTTAAAGTCTTGCTAAGTCGAGTCGACTTAGTTATTCACTTGCGAGTGAGTTTTCTCTTTGTCGTAGAGAAGACACCCCTTTCAAGAACGAATCAGCATCGCGAGCGAGAAGTTGTTTATTCTTGGCATCAGTCCTAGGTCGGAGACGCTAGGTCTAGGTTTCCTTAGCTCATCATTGATCCTTTAGTCAATTCCTGGGATCGTATCGCATCAATCATTCTGATGCTTTGACTTCAGGTATATTTATGATTGAGATCAACATTACTTCTTCTAAGTCTAACCACTGGGTATTAGATACTAGTTATGGTTCTCATATTTGTACGAATATGTAGGCACTAAGAAGAACTACAGATCTGAGGAAAGGAGAGGTGGACCTACGCGTTGGAAATGGAGTAAGTGTTGTTGCGCTGGCCGTAGGAGTTTATTTTCTTTCATTGCCCAGTGGGCTATTACTAGAACTCAATAACTGTTATTTTGTTCCTGCTCTTACGAAGAGCATTATTTCTATTTCGCATTAGATGTTGATGGATTTTCTTTTACGTTTGAGAATAAATGTTGTTCTTTTTCACGTGATGGAATCTTTTATGGTACTTGGCATACTTAGCAATGGTCTCTACATATTAGATATGAATGTTGACGTACTTAATATAAATAACAAGAAAGCCAAAACAAATGACTTGAATGAATCCTACTTATGGCATTGTAGACTTGGCCATATAAATAAGAATCGCATTTCCAAACTCCATAAAGATGGAATGTCGGATCAATTCGATTACGAATCGTTTGATACATGCGAAGCTTGTTTACTTAGCAAGATGACAAAGTCACCTTTTTGTGGCAAAGGGATAAGATCAAATGAATTGCTTGAGCTCATACATACTGATGTATTTGGCCCAATGTCAATTCAAGCCAAAGGAGGATACTCTTATTTTATCACCTTCACTGATGACCATTCTCGCTATGGTTATATATATTTAATGAAGTATAAGTCTGAAGCCTTTGAAAAGTTCAAGGAATTCAGAAGTGAAGTGGAGAAACAACTAGGTAAAGAAATCAAAACACTTCGATCCGATCGAGGTGGAGAATACCTAGATGGAGAGTTTCAAGATTATTTGAAGGAGAATGGGATTCTACCTGAATGGACCCCTCCCGGGACACCACAAATGAATGGCGTGTCTGAGAGGAGGAACCGTACCTTGTTAGACATGGTACGATCCATGATGAGCTATGCAGTTCTTCTAAAATCGTTTTGGGGGTATGCTCTAGAAACCGCATCCAATACACTAAACCGAGTTCCATGAAAGACGGTTGACTCTACGCCATACGAGGTATGGACTAAGAGAAAACCGAGCCTAGGTCATCTAAAACCTTAGGGTTGTCCGACTTACGTGAAGCGGATGATGCCTGACAAATTAGAGCCCAGGTCTGACAAATGTCTATTTGTGGGATATCCTAGGGAAACCAAAGGATACCAATTTTGCCTTCTTGAGGAACAAAAGGTGTTTGTTGCCAGGACTGGACACTTTCTGGAGAAACAGTTTATCCTGGATAGGGTCAGTGGGAGTAAAATTGATCTTGAAGAAATTCGAGAACCACTTACGAATAACAGTCAGTTGATGGAAGTAGAGGACTTGCCACATACAGATGTGATGCCAGCCTCTACCATGGACACAGTAGCACCTCGAAGATCCACCAAGGAACGCCGTGAACCCGAAAGGTACACTGGCGTGTATCTCATAGAAGCTGACGACCCTAAAACTTATGAGGAAGTGCTATTGAGGCATGACAAAGAGAAATGGCTGGAAGCCATGAATTCTGAAATGGAATCCATGAAAGAAAACCAAGTTTGGAACTTAGTTGATCCACCTGAGGGAATAGTTCCCATAGGGTGTAAATGGGTCTTTAAGAGAAAGACCGACATGGACGGTAATGTGACTACCTACAAGGCTAGGTTAGTGGCAAAAGATTATAAGCAAAGACAAGGAGTTGACTATGACGAAACATTTTCGCATGTTGCCATGTTAAAATCCATTAGAATTTTGCTCTCTATTATAGCATACCATGATTATAATATCTGGTAGATGGATGTGAAAACAACTTTCCTTAACAGAAACCTGTCTACGGAAGTGTATATGACACAGCCTAAGGGTTTCACAACCAATGACGCCAGGATGGTGTGTAAACTGCAAAGATCCATTTATGGATTAAAGCAAGCTTCTCGGAGTTAGAATCTTCGCTTTGATGAGATAATCAAACAGTTTGATTTCATCAAGAACGAAGATGAGCCCTGTGTTTACAAGAAGGTTAGTGGGAGTGCCATTGTGTTCTTAGTGCTTTATGTAGATGACATATTGCTCATAGGGAATGATGTGCCTATGTTACAATCAGTCAAAGCTTGGTTATCCAAGAACTTCTCAATGAAGGACTTGGGTGATGTAGCCTATATTCTAGGAATAAAGATCTATAAAGATAGATCTAAAAGGTTGCTTGCTCTGTCGCAATCCACCTACATAAACAAGATGCTGAAGAGATTCAGCATGGAGCAGTCCAAGAGAGGATTGCTGCCCATGTCATATGGGGTCTACCTGTCAAAGGGAATGAGTCCTAAGACAGAGGAGGAAAGGGCACAAATGAGTAAAGTCCTTTATGCTTCGGCAATCGGGTCTATCATGTATGCCATGTTGTGCACAAGACCGGATGTCTCGTACCTCTTAATATGACTAGCAGGTACCAGTCCAATGCAGGTGAGGGTCACTGGATTGCTGTAAAGAATATCCTTAAGTACATGAGATGTACTAGGGATATGTTCCTGGTTTTCGGGAATGATGATTTAGTATTACGATGTTACACAGATGCCAGTTTCCAAACTGACAAGGATGATTTTAAGTCACAATCTGGATTTGTTTTTACGCTTAATGGCGGGGCAGTGAGCTGGAAGATTTCCAAGCAGGAGACTACTGCAGACTCTACAATGGAAGCCGAATACATAGCAGCCTCGGAGGCGGCAAATAAAGTAGTTTGGATGAAGAAGTTCATTACTAAACTTGGTGTGGTTCCCTCCATTGAAGGTCCAATGCCTCTGTACTGTGATAATAATAGAGCGATTTCTCAGTCAAAAGAACCAAGGTCTTATCAGAAATCCAAACATGTGCTACGGCGCTATCATTTGATTAGAGAGATAGTAGATAGAGGAGATGTAAAGATAGAGAAAGTCCACACGGATGATAACATAGCTGATCCGTTAACCAAGGCATTATCTCAAGCAAAGCATGAGAAACATGTTCACTTGCACGGGCTTAGGCATATAGGTGATTGGCTTTAGGCCAAGTGGGAGATTGTTGGAAATGTGTCCTAAACCCAATCGGGTTGGACCGGATCCGACCGGGTCGGGTCATTTACAGTCTATTTAGTTCATGTAATAACTTTATTATAATTAATAAAAGCACTTATGTTATTATATATATTTTTTGTCTTCATATTTGTT
This sequence comes from Gentiana straminea, assembly GCA_036785695.1. Lineage (NCBI taxonomy): Eukaryota > Viridiplantae > Streptophyta > Magnoliopsida > Gentianales > Gentianaceae > Gentiana > Gentiana straminea. Next base: position 460,793 of record JAVUPR010000224.1, on the reverse strand, counting down.
GTATATATATATAGTAACGTCCCTAGTGTCAATCTGTGATAGAGAAACCATGATAGTGATTATGGTTGATGAGATCTCTAATCATTATAACAAGATTGGTACTTAAATGTCTCTAGTCTTATGTATTATCAAATGGGACATTGATAGCATAATCAGGCTAGCACGTATTGTATGTCTTCTATCTTTTAGAAGGTAGGGATAGATCTCGTCAATCGAAGTGTAGGGACACTTGGACTGTACGTGGACATGTATTACAGAATGCATACGTTAGACTGACCCACTTACATTAAGTGTCACACTATGTGGCAGTTGTGTAATTATCCTTTTGACCGGAGTCTTCATGGCATAACGGTGTGGATTGTCATGCTTTGATGCTATTGAGATTTCTCCTAACCACGGAGCGATCATGCGATAGTGATTGGGTATGATATTGAAGCATGCGGAGTATACGTGATTGGTCGTCCGGGAATCGTGTATCCCATGATTGGGATCGAATATCCAAAATGGCCTTCTTATAAGGAATGTCTAGCTCTCGAGAATCTTTGCAAATTGGGAGTAAATGTGTTATTCCGAGAGAGCATTATATCCAGATTATAAGATACGATCGTTAATGTATTGACACTCGAGATACGATCGTATGGCTATGATTACAGCGATAGGATTGTAAGTTACACGGAACTGCTTCACATGAAAGGTAGTAGTCATTGCTTTTGACTCTTCCAATGATTGGGGGTCATGATGTGTTGCTAGACGCTATCCCGTGATCGTTAGGTATGAAGGCCATTTTAGTAAATTGCACTTTGTGTCTACGGCCAATATATTCGGAAGCCTGTCGGGTCACCCACATATGAACATCGAGTCGGATTAAAATGCGGTTATAGTTGATAACCAAATAAGGAAAGTTTATCTATAGACTATAAAGGTTATAGTGGTAAATTAATATGGTGGTATTTATTTATTATGAATAAATAAAATACAAGATATTAATTATATATAAATTATATTAGTTAAAGAATATTCCGGAAGCCAATTAATTGGCATATGGGGCGCCACAATTGAGTTATAAGATACACTTGGATTGTGCACTTTAATTAATAAGATTGCCCTAATATTAATATAAGATATTAATTGATTTTGGAAAAATATATTTATGGTAATAAGATAATTATAATCAATATAAGATATTGGTAAAATAAATTATAATTAAAGAGATAAATCAATCTAGTTGATTTTCCTTATTTTATTGGGAAAAAGTTTTCTTCTCATACACACATATGGGGCGCCACTTTTGACTATAAATAAGAGGTGGGTGTCAAGCTCTTTTGTACAACACAATTGCAAGAACTCATAGTTCTTGTGTAAAATAGAGAGCTATCCATAGTGAGTTTGTGAGGGAAGAAAATGGTCGGTCTAGCAACAGGAGTTTTTCCGATAGCAATCGAAGGAGGATTCCGGCAAGGGGTTCCTGTGGATTAGCGATAGAGGCCGGACGCGTGGACGGCTTGGGCACTGAACTACTCTCCGTTGACGGTCAAATAAACGATCTTATAGATCATCAAGGTATAACCGTCAAACTACTTAACGTGTTTATTGCATTAAACGAAGAACGATCTAGAAAAAGGAAATCAAATTTTAAATTCCGCTGCGTTAAACTAGTGATTTCCTAACAACTTCCACATTTTTAATGAATTCCTATTACTAACAGTTTAGTAGCCTAGAGATTAAAGTTGTAAAATAAACATGACAGAAAGTTGTTAAACTTGTTTTAGGAATAATAAATTTTCACTACTAGATTTTTAGTAGCCTAGAGATTAAAGTTGTAAAATAAATTTTCACTACTAGATTTTTATTTTAGGAATAATAAACTTGTTAAAAGTCTATCCTACCATTCCAAGGATTTAACCTCACATAGTACTGTCTGAGAGGGTTAAACTGAGACAATCTCTCTCAATGATTAAGCTTCGAGAATCAAACATCTCACGGGAATCAGACATCCCGGACCTTAATCATTGATTACCTTCCTTTTTCTAGCTTAGATATTTCGAAAATATCCATAAAGAGTGTGACCAACTATATCAGATCTCAGAGTACGCCCCGAGTATGCCTATGAGGGGCAGGTCAGTGACCCGGCGATTACCCGATATCCTATCCTTTCGGAGACCAAGCCTTGAATTTTGATAGCGGTGAAACCATCCGAAGGGGGCCAAAATTAAAGCGGCACGAAGTGTCACCATTCTCTCACGTGCTTGCATCTATAGTAGAGGCCGTGGGGTTGGCTGTCGCCTTCCCCGCTCCCACTCAATAATTTGAAAAAGTGGTGGGTTTACTAATTACCGTTTCGGTCTTGACAATAAGAAACAACAAATCAAAGTACTCCGAACAGGGTCGGTTATGTAGGCAAGCCTACGCCGTCTTATTCGTTGGAACATATGTGACTGTCGGTCAGATCCAGCAAGAGAAGCCCCGTTTAGCTCGAAGGCTTATCGGATATGCTAAGTCTTGTCGAACCCCCGTGCAAACATCACATGTGGAGGGGAGTCAATCGAGCGTAGCTCAGTTGAACTCGCCCAACCATGGTTAGACCATTTCCGAACCCGTGTACTATGATTTTCCAATTTCTAAGTTATCAACCAAAGCGTAATCTCATTTCTGTTTAAGGTGGCTTCATCGAGAAGCCATCACCTAAAACTCAACGATTTATCTAAGTGAGATTCACCGAGAATCCATCACTAAAATCGTAACGATTGACAAAACCTGGTTCCTCGGTTTTTATAATTAGTTACTTATTTTAATTAACTTCCACATATTAATTAAAAAAGCTTTTAACTAATTATACGAGTTGTACATGCCTAATTTTATTCGAAATAAACTGGCTACATGTATGCATTGGAGTGGATTCATGATATGATGCACGTCATAGCAATTTTCCGGTTTCTATCACATAATTTCGATCATACACGAAAAAGATACGAAAAAATAAACACCGAGATGGACCGTTGGTACCCCCGTCTTGAACTTCGAATCTTGAACTCGAACCGCCGGATCACGAACCACGAACACCCGAGAGGAGAAAGGCTTTTTAAATTAAATAAAACCAATTTATTATAATTAAAACCCTTTTCATAAATTTTTTTTTCTTCATATTTTCGGCTATTTATTAATTATTTTCTAGAAAAATAAAAAAAAAAATTCTATTTTTTTTTGCTATCGGCCTTTAAAAAAAATTAAAACAGATTAAAAAAATAATACAGCCGCTTATATTATCAAAACCCTAATCAAATAAGGTATTCAGCATTGGCGGCGACATCAGGTGTCGCAGTAAGTGCTGCTACCGCCCTTTTCATAAAAAACAGGTTTTTTAGCTTACAGCGGCGCTGATTAAGCGACGCAACAGGCTATTTCAGCCTTAAAAAAACATTTTAGGGTTTATAAGTGCTTCTCCTCATTCATACCTTGGGTTTCGCCTTGATCTTCATCTTTTCTTCAAGATCTTCATATTTCGAGCCCGGAATATATAAAATTACAATAAAGATTGCATCTTTTACATAAAATTCGATTGACATATAAATTAAATAAAATGATATGCTCAGTTGATACTAATCAAGAGAGCTACAAAATAGATCTACAAGTAAACAATACCAATCCTAATCCATCTCTTCAACCACAACATCACAAGCATACAACATGATATATTTCGAATTGCAACAAAATGAAAACCAAATACATCTAAAACATGTTTTCCACTCTTAGATCTAAAATTCACATACTTTGATTGATAGATCAAAGGCTCCGATACCACTTGTAGGATGTAATATCACCGGATGGATCTAAGATCCACCCGATTACGCAGCGGAAAGTACAAGATCTAGATCATAGTCAATCAAAATACATAAATAAAAGATATAACCTACGAGGGGGTTAGATTTCTTACCAGTTTATGGTGAATAAACTCCAAGAACAATCTTCAATCCAAGATCCAAGCAATCCTTGTACAAGGACATTCTGGACCCCGTTTTGCTTGCTGTTTGCGCCGGCGTTCCTTAATTATAGTTCTGGTCGATATCACATCAGTACTTCGAAGAGAATTACATACGTTTTTTCTCATACTTTTTTTGTTCCCATAAAGTACTTAACGGTGTGATTTTTGATTCCTTGTACAAGGCCATTCTGGCCTCCGTTTTGCTTGTCGTTTGCGCCGGAGTGCCTTATTTATCGTTCTGGTCGATATCACATCAGTACTTCAAAGAGAATTACAAACCTTTTTTTGTACATTTTTTTGTACCCATTGAGTACTTAACGGTGTGATTTTTGATTCCTTGTACAAGGCCATTCTGGACTCCGTTTTGCTTACCGTTTGTGTCGGCATGCCTTATTTATCGTTCTGGTCGATATCACATCAGTACTTCAAAGAGAATTACAAACATTCTATTCGTATTTTTTTTTTGTACCCATAGAGTACTTAACGGTGTGATTTTTGATTCCTTGTACAAGGCAATTATGGCCTCCGTTTTGCTTGCCGTTTGCGCCGGCGTGCCTTATTTATCGTTCTGGTCGATATCACATCAGTACTTCAAAGAGAATTACAGGAGTTTTTTTCATACTTTTTTTGTACCCATAGAGTACTTCACGGTGTGATTTTTGATTCCTAGTACAAGGCCAGTCTGGCCTCCATTTTGATTGCTGTTTGCACCGGCGTGCCTTATTTATTGTTCTGGTCGATATCACATCAGTACTTCAAAGAGAATTACAAACGTTTTTTTTCTTACTTTTTTTTGTACCCATAGAGTACTTAACGGTGTGATTTTTGATTCCTTGTACAAGGCCATTCTGGACTCCGTTTTGCTTGCCGTTTCCGTCGGCGTGCCTTATTTATCGTTCTGATCGATATCACATCAGTACTTCAAAGAGAATTACAAACGTTTTTTTTCGTACTTTTTTTGTACCCATAGAGTACTTAACGATGAGATTTTTAATTCCTTGTACAAGGCCAGTCTGGCCTCCGTTTTGCTTGCCGTTTGCACCGGCGTGCCTTATTTATTTTTCTGGTCAATATCACATGAGTACTTCAAAGAGAATTACAAATGTTTTTTTTCGTACTTTTTTTTGTACCCATAGAGTACTTAACGGTGTGATTTTTGATTCATTGTACAAGGCCATTCTGGCCTCCGTTTTGCTTGCCATTTGCGCCGGCGAGCCTTATTTATCGTTCTGGTCGATATCACATCATACTTCAAAGAGAATTACAAAAGTTTCTTTCGTACTTTTTTTTGTACCCACAGAGTACTTAACGGTGTGATTTTTGATTCCTTGTACAAGGCCATTCTGGCCTCCGTTTTGCTTGACGTTTGCGTCGGCATGCCTTATTTATCGTTCTGGTCGATACCACATCAGTACTTCAAAGAGAATTACAAACTTTTTTTTCATACTTTTTTTGTACCCATGGAGTACTTAACGGTGTGATTTTTGACTCCTTGTACAAGGCCATTCTGGCCTCCGTTATGTTTGCCGTTTGCGTCGGCGGGCCTTATTTATCGTTCGGGTCGATATCACATTAGTACTTCAAAGAGAATTACAAACGTTTTTTTCGTACTTTTTTTTGTACCCATTAAGTACTTGACGGTGTGAATTTTGATCCGTTTAGCTTTCCGTTTGCGCCGGCGTACCTTATTTATCATTCTGGTCGATATCACATCAGAACTTCAAAGAGAATTACAAACGTTTTTTTCGTACTTTTTTTTATACCCATAGAGTACTTAACGGTGTGATTTTTGATTCCTTGTATAAGGCCATTCTGGCCTCTGTTTTGCTTGCCGTTTGCACCGGCGTGCCTTATTTATCGTTCTGGTCTATATCACATGAGTACTTCAAAGAGAATTACAAACGTTTTTTTCATACCTTTTTTTGTACCTATAGAGTACTTAATGGTTTGATTTTTGATACCTTGTACAACGCCATTCTGGCCTCCGTTTTGCTTGCCGTTTGCGCCGGGAGTGCCAAATTTATCGTTGTGGTCGATATCACATCCGTGCTTCAAAGAGAATTACAAACGTTTTTTTTTCGTAAATCAGTAACTTCAAAGAGAATGACAAAAGGTTTTTTTGTACTTTTTTTGTACCAATAGAGTACTTAACGGTGTGATTTTTGATTCCTTGTACAAGGCCATTCTGGCCTCCGTTTTGCTTGCCGTTTGCGCCGGCATGCCTTATTTTTCGTTCTGGTCGATATCACATCAGTACTTCAAAGAGAATTGCACACGTTTTTTTTCATACTTTTTTTTGTACCCATAGAGTACTTAATGGTGTGATTTGTGATTCCTTGTACAAGGGCATTCTGGCCTCTGTTTTCCTTGCCGTTTTCCCCGGCGTGCCTTATTTATCGTTCTGGTCGATACCACATCAGTACTTCAAAGAGAATTACAAACGTTTTTTTTATACTTTTTTTTGTACCCATAGAGTACTTAACAGTGTGATTTTTTATTCCTTGTACATGGCCATTATGGCCTCCGATTTGATTGATGTTTGCGTCGGCATACCTTATTTAACGTTCTGGTCGATATCACATCATTACATCAAAGAGAATTACAAACGTTTTTTTTTCGTACTTTTTTTGGTACCCATAAGAGTACTTAACGGTGTGATTTTTGATTCCTTGTACAAGGCCATTCTGGCCTCTATGTTTTCCTTGCCGTTTGCGCCGGCTTGCCTTATTTATCGTTCTGGTCGATATCACATCAGTACTTCAAAGAGAATTACAAACGTTTTTTTCATACTCTTTTTTTGTACGCATAGAGTACTTAACGGTGTGATTTTTGATTCCTTATACAAATAAATTATGTCCTCCGTTTTGCTTGCTGTTTACGCCGGCGTGCCTTATTTATCGTTATGGTCGATATCACATCAGTACTTCAAAGAGAATTACAAACATTTTTTTCGTACTTTTTTTTGTACCCATAGAGTACTTAACAATGTGATTCTTTATTCCTTGTACAAGGCCATTCTGGCGTCCGTTTTGATTGCTGTTTGCGTCGGCGTACCTTATTTATCGTTCTGGTCGATATCACATCAGTACTTCAAAGAGAATTGCAAACGTTTTTTTCATACTCTTTTTTGTACCCATAGAGTACTTAACGGTGTGATTTTTGATTCCTTGTACAAATAAATTCTGGCCTCCGTTTTGCTTGTTGTTTGCGCCGGCGTGCCTTATTTATCGTTCTGGTCGATAACACATCAGTACTTCAAAGAGAATAACAAACGTTTTTTTCGTACTTTTTTTGTACCCATAGAGTACTTAACAGTGTGATTCTTTATTCCTTATACCAGGCCATTCTGGCCTCCGTTTTGATTGTTATTTGCGTCGGCGTACCATATTTATCGTTATGGTCGATATCACATCAGTACTTCGAAGAGAATTGCAAACGTTTTTTTTTCGTACTTTTTTTTGTACCCATAGAGTACATAACGGTGTGATTTTTGATTCCTTGTACAAGGGTATTCTGGCCTCTTTTATGCTTTCCGTTTTCGCCAGCGTGCATTATTTATTGTTCTGTTCGATACCACATCAGTACTTCAAAGAGAATTACAAACGTTTTTTTCGTACTTTTTTTTGTACCCATAGAGTACTTAATAGTGTGATTCTTTATTCCTTGTACAAGGCCATTCAGGCCTCCGTTTTGATTGTTGTTTGCGTCGGCGTACCTTATTTATCGTTTTGGTCGATATCACATCAGTACTTCAAAGAGAATTAGAAACGTTTTTTTCGTACTTTTTTTGGTACCCATAGAGTACTTTACCGTGTGATTTTTGATTCCTTGTACAAGGCCATTCTGGCCTCCGTTTTGCTTGCCTTTGCGCCGGCGTGCCTTAATTATCGTTCTGGTCGATATCACATCATTACTTCAAAGAGAATTACAAACATTTTGTTTCGTACTTTTTTTACCCATTGAGTACTTAACGGTGTGATTTTTGATTCCTTGTACATTGCCATTCTGGCCTCCGTTTTGATTGCCGTTTGCGCCGGCGAGCCTTATTTATTGTTCTAGTCGATATTACATCAGTACTTCAAAGAGAATTACAAACATTTTTTTTCGTACTTTTTTTGTACCCATAGAGTACTTAACGGTGTGATTTTCGATTCCTTCATACAAGGCCATTCTGGCCTTCGTTTTGCCTGCCGTTTGCACCGGCGTGCCTTATTTATCGATCTAGTCGATACCACATCAGTACTTAAAAGAGAATAACAAAAGTTTTTTTTCGTACTTTTTTTGTACCCATAGAGTACTTAACGGTGTGATTTTTGATTCCTAGTACAAGGCCGTTCTGGCTTCCGTTTTGCTTGCCGTTTGCGCCGGCGTGCCATATTTATCGTTCTGGTCGATACCACATCAGTACTTCATAGAGAATTTCAAACGTTTTTTTTCAAACTTTTTTTGTACCCATAGAGTACTTAACGGTGTGCTTTTTGATTCCTTGTACAAGGCCATTCGGGCCTCCGTTTTGCTTGACGTTTGCGTCGGCGTGCCTTATTTATCGTTCTGGTCGATACCACATCAGTATTTCAAAGAGAATTACAAATGTTTTTTTCGTATTTTTTTTGTACCCATAGAGTACATAACGGTGTTATTTTTTATTCCTTGTACAAGTCCATTATGGCCTCCATTTTGCTTGTCATTTGCGCCAGCGTGCCTTATTTATCGTTCTGGTCGATATTACATCCTTACTTCCAAGAGAATTACAAACATTTTTTTTCTTACATTTTTGGTAACCATAGAGTACTTAACGGTGTGATTTTTGATTCCTTATACTAAGCCATTCTGGCCTCCGTTTTTCTGGACGTTTGCGCCGGCGTACCTTATTTATCGTTCTGGTTGATATCACATCAGTACTTCAAAGGGATTACAAACGTTTTTTTTTGTACTTTTGTTTGTACCCATTAAGTACTTGACGGTGTGAATTTTGATTCCTTGTACATGTCCATTCTGGCCTCCGTTTTGCTATCCGTTTGCGCCGGCGTACCTTATTTATCGTTCTTGTCGATATCACATCAGAACTTCAAAGAGAATTACAAACTTTTTTTTCGTACTTATTTTTGTACCCACAGAGTACTTAACGGTGTGATTTTTTATTCCGTGTACAAGGCCATTCTGTCCTCCGTTTTGCTTGCCGTTTGCGCCGGCGTGCCTTATTTATCGTTCTGGAAGATATCATATCAGTCCTTCAAAGAGAATTACAAACGTTTTTATCATACTCTTTTTTGTACCCATAGAGTACTTAATGGTGTGATTTTTGATTCCTTGTACAAGGCCATTCTGGCCTCCGTTTTGCTTGCCGTTTGAGCCGGCGAGCCTTATTTATCGTTCAGGTCGATATCACATCTGTACTTCAAAGAGAATTACAAACATTTTTTCGTACTTTTTTTGTTCCCATAGAGTACTTAACGGTGTGATTTTTTATTCCTTGTACAAGGACATTCTGGACCCCGTTTTGCTTGCTGTTTGCGCCGGCGTTCCTTAATTATAGTTCTGGTCGATATCACATCAGTACTTCGAAGAGAATTACATACGTTTTTTCTCATACTTTTTTTTGTTCCCATAGAGTACTTAACGGTGTGATTTTTCATTCCTTGTACAAGGCCATTCTGGCCTCCGTTTTGCTTGTCGTTTGTGCTGGAGTGCCTTATTTATCGTTCTGGTCGATATCAAATCAGTATTTCAAAGAGAATTACAAACCTTTTTTTGTACATTTTTTTGTACCCATTGAGTACTTAACGGTGTGATTTTTGATTCCTTGTACAAGGCCATTCTGGCCTCCGTTTTGCTTACCGTTTGCGTCGGCGTGCCTTATTTATCGTTCTGGTCGATATCACATCAGTATTTCAAAGATAATTACAAACGTTCTTTTTGTACTCTTTTTGTACCCATAGAGTACTTAACGGTGTGATTTTTGATTCCTTGTACAAGGCAATTATGGCCTCCGTTTTGCTTGCCGTTTGCGCCGGCGTGCCTTATTTATCGTTCTGGTCGATATCACAACAGTACTTCAAAGAGAATTACAGAAGTTTTTTTCGTACTTTTTTTTTGTACCCATGGAGTACTTCACGGTGTGATTTTTGATTCCCTGTACAAGGCCAGTCTGGCCTCCGTTTTGCTTGCCGTTTGCGCCGGCGTGCCTTATTTATTGTTCTGGTCGATATCACATCGGTACTTCAAAGAGAATTACAAATGTTTTTTTTCGTACTTTTTTTTGTACCCATAGAGTACTTAACAGTGTGATTTTTGATTCCTTATACAAGGCCATTCGGACTCCGTTTTGCTTGCCGTTTGCGCGGCGTGCCTTATTTATCGTTCTGGTCGATATCACATCATTACTTCAAAGAGAATTACAAACGTTTTTTTGTACTTTTTTTGTACCCATAGAATACTTAACGGTGTGATTTTTGATTCCTTGTACAAGGCCAGTCTGGCCTCAGTTTTGCTTGCCGTTTGCACCGGCGTGCCTTATTTATTTTTCTGGTCAATATCACATGAGTACTTCAAAGAGAATTACAAATGTTTTTTTCGTACTTTTTTTGTACCCATAGAGTACTTAACGGTGTGATTTTTGATTCCTTGTACAAGACGATTCTGGCCTCTGTTTTCCTTGCCGTTTTCCCCGGCGTGCCTTATTTATCGTTCTGGTCGATACCACATCAGTACTTCAAAGAGAATTACAAACGTTTTTTTGATACTTTTTTTTGTACCCATAGAGTACTTAACAGTGTTATTTTTTATTCCTAGTACACGGCCATTATGGCCTCCGTTTTGATTGATGTTTGCGTCGGCATACCTTATTTAACGTTCTCGTCGATATCACATCAGTACATCAAAGAGAATATCAAACATTTTTTTCGTACTTTTTTTGGTACCCATAAGAGTACTTAACGGTGTGATTTTTGATTCCTTGTACAAGGCCATTCTGGCCTCCGTTTTGCTTGCCGTTTGCGCCGGCGTGCCTTATTTATCGTTCTGGTCGATATCACATCAGTACTTCAAAGAGAATTACAAACATTTTTTCGTACTTTTTTTTTGTACCCATAGAGTACTTGACGGTGTGATTTTAAATTCCTTGTACAAGGCCATTCTGGCCTCCGTTTTCCTTGCCGTTTGCGCCGGCTTGCCTTATTTATCGTTCTGGTCGATATCACATCATTACTTCAAAGAGAATTACAAACGTTTTTTTCATACTTTTTTTTACCCATAGAGTACTTAACGGTGTGATTTTTGATTCCTTATACAAATAAATTATGGCCTCCGTTTTGCTTGCTGTTTACGCCGGCGTGCCTTATTTATCGTTCTCGTCGATATCACATCATTACTTCAAAGAGAATTACAAACGTTTTTTTCGTACTTTTTTTTGTACCCATAGAGTACTTAACAGTGTGATTCTTTATTCCTTGTACAAGGCCATTCTAGCCTCCGTTTTGATTGTTGTTTGCGTCGGCGTACCTTATTTATCGTTCTGGTCGATATCACATCAGTACTTCAAAGAGAATTGCAAACGTTTTTTTCATACTCTTTTTTGTACCCATAGAGTACTTAACGGTGTGATTTTTGATTCCTTGTACAAATAAATTCTGGCCTCCATTTTGCTTGCTGTTTGCGCTGGCGTGCCTTATTTTTCGTTCTGGTCGATAACACATCAGTACTTCAAAGAGAAAAACAAAAAAAAATTTCGTACTTTTTCATACTTTTTTTTGTACCCATAGCTTACTTAATGGTGTTTGTGATTTTTGATTCCTAGTACAAGGCCATTCGGCCTCCGTTTTGCTTGCCGTACTTTTTTGCGCCGGCGTGCCTTATTTATCGTTCTGGTCGATACCACATCAGTACTTCATAGAGAATTACAAACTTTTTTTTTCGTACTTTTTTTTGTACCCATAGAGTACTTAACGGTGTGATTTTTGATTCCTTGTAAAAGGCCATTCTGGCCTCCGTTTGGCTTGACGTTTGCATCGGCGTGCCTCATTTATCGTTCTGGTCGATATTACATCAGAACTTCAAAAAGAATTACAAACGTTTTTTTGTACTTTTTTTGTACCCATAGAGTACTTAACGGTGTGATTTTTGATTCCGTGTACAAGGCCATTCATGCCTCCGTTTTTCTTGCCGTTGCGCCGGCGTGCCTTATTTATCGTTCTGGTTGATATCACATTAGTATTCAAAGAGAATTACAAACATTTTTTTCATACTCTTTTTTGTACCCATAGAGTACTTAACGTTGTGATTTTTTGATTCCTTGTAAAAGGCCATTCATGCCTCCGTTTTGCTTGCCGTTTGAGCCGGAGTGCCTTATTTATCGTTCGGTCGATATCACATCTGTACTTCAAAGAGAATTACAAACAATTTTTTCATACTTTTTTTGTTCCTATAGAGTACTTAACGGTGTGATTTTAGATTCCTTGTACAAGGCCATTCTGGCCTCCGTTTTGCTTGCCATTTGCGCCGGCGTGCCTTACTTATAGTTCTGGTCGATATGACATCAGTACTTCAAAGAGAATTACATACATTTTATTTCATACTTTTTTTTGTACCCATAGAGTACTTAACGGTGTGATTTTTGATTCCTTGTACAAGGCCATTCTGGCCACCGTTTTGGTTGTCGTTTGCGCAGGCGTGCCTTATTTATCGTTTTGGTCGATATCACATCAGTACTTCAAAGAGAATTACAAACCATTTTTCATAATTTTTTTGTACCCATAGAGTACTTAACGGTGTGATTTTTGATTCCTTGTACAAGGCCATTCTGGCCTCCGTTTTGCTTGTCGTTTGCGTCGGCGTGCCTTATTTATCGTTCTGGTCGATATCACATCAGTACTTCAAAGAGAATTACAAACGTTTTTTTCGTACTTTTTTTTGTACCCATAGAGTACTTAACGGTGTGATTTTTGATTCCTTGTACAAGGCCATACTGGACCCCCGTTGTGCTTGCCGTTTGCGCCGGCGTGCCTTATTTATCGTTCTGGTCGATATCACATCAGTACTTCAAAGAGAATTACAGGCGTTTTTTTCGTACTTTTTTTGTACCCATCTAGTACTTAACGGTGTGATTTTTGATTCCTTGTACAAGGCAATTATGGCCTCCGATTTGCTTGTCGTTTGCGCCGGCGTGCCTTATTTATCGTTCTGGTCGATATAACTTCAGTACACAAAGGGAATTACAGACGTTTTTTTCGTACTTTTTTTATACCCATAGAGTACTTAACGGTTTGATTTTCGATTCCTTGTACAAGGCCAGTCTGGCCTCCGTTTTGCTTGCCGTTTGCGCCGGCGTGCCTTATTTATTGTTCTGGTCGATATCACATCAGTACTTCAAAGAGAATTACAAACATTTTTTTTCGTACTTTTTTTGTACCCATAAAGTACTTAACGGTGTGATTTTTGATTCCTTGTACAAGGCCATTCTGGACTCCATTTTGCTAGCCATTAGCGTCGGCGTGCCTTATTTATCGTTCTGGTCGATATCACATCAGTACTTCAAAGAGAATTACAAACTTTTTTTCCGTACTTTTTTTGTACCCATAGAGTACTTAACGGTGTGATTTTTGATTCCTTGTACAAGGCCATTCTGGACCCCGTTTTGCTTGCCGTTTGCGCCGGCGTGCCTTATTTATCGTTCTGGTCGATATCACATCAGTACTTCAAAGAGTATTACAGCGTTTTTTTTCGTACTTTCTTGTACCCATAGAGTACTTAATAGTGTGATTTTTGATTCCTTGTACAAGGCAATTATGGCCTCCGTTTTGCTTGCCGTTTGCGCCGGCGTGCCTTATTTATCGTTCTGCTCGATATCACATCAGTACTTCAAAGAGAATATAGACGTTTTTTTCGTACTTTTTTTTGTACCCATAGAGTACTTAACGGTCTGATTTTTGATTCCTTGTACAAGGCCAGTCTGGCCACCGTTTTGCTTGCCGTTTGCACCGGCGTGCCTTATTTATTATTCTGGTCGATATCACATCAGTACATCAAAGAGAATTAGAAACGTCTTTTTCGTACTTTTTTTGTACCCATAGAGAACTTAACGGTGTGATTTTTGATTCCTTGTACAAGGCCATTCTGGCCTCCGTTTTGCTTGCCGTTTCTGCCGGAGTGCCTTATTTATCCTTCTGATCGATATCACATCAGTACTTCAAAGAGAATAATAAACGTTTTTTTTGCACTTTTTTCTGTACCTATAGAGTACTTAACGGTGTGATTTTTGATTCCTTGTACAAAGCCAGTCTGGCCTCCGTTTTGCTTGCCGTTTGCGCCGGCGTGCCTTATTTATTTTTCTGGTCGATATGACATCAGTACTTCAAAGAGAATTACAAATGTTTTTTTCGTACTTTTTTGTACCCATAGAGTACTTAACGGTGTGATTTTTGATTCCTTGTACAAGGCCATTCTGGCCTCCGTTTTGATTGCCGTTTGCGCCGGCGAGCCTTATTTATCGTTCTGGTCGATATCACATCAGTACTTCAAAGAGAATTACAAACATTTTTTTCGTACTTTTTTTTTGTACCCATAGAGTACTTAACGGTGTGATTTTTGATTCCTTGTACAAGGCCATTCTGGCCTCCGTTTTGCTTGCCGTTTGCACCGGCGTGCCTTATTTATCGTTCTAGCCGATACCGCATTAGTACTTAAAAGAGAATTACAAACGTTTTTTTCGTACTTTTTATTGTACCCATAGAGTACTTAACGGTGTGATTTTTGATTCCTAGTACAAGGCCATTCTGGCTTCCATTTTGCTTGCCGTTTGCGTCGGCGTGCCATATTTATCGTTCTGGTCGATACCACATCGGACTTTCAAAAAGAGAATTACAAATGTTTTAATTTAGTACATTTTTTTGTACCCATAGAGTACTTAACGATGTGATTTTGATTCCTTGTACAAGGCCATTACGGCCTCGTTTTGGCTTGACGTTTGCGTCGGCGTGCCTTATTTATCGTTCTGGTCGATATCACATCAGTACTTCAAAGAGAATTACAAATGTTTTTTTCGTACTTTTTTTTGTACCCATAGAGTACTTAACGGTGTTATTTTTGATTCCTTGTACAAGGCCATTCTGGCCTCCGTTTTGCTTGCCGTTTGCGCCGGCGTGCCTTATTTATCGTTCGGTCGATATTACATCGGTAGTACTTCCAAAGAGAATTACAAACGTTTTTTTTCGTACTTTTTTTGTACCCATAGAGTACTTAACGGTGTGATTTTTGATTCCTTGTACAAGGCCATTCGGCCTCCATTTTGCTTGCCGTTTGCGTCGGCGTGCCTTATTTATCGTTCGGTCGATATCACATCGGTACTTCAAAGAGAAATTACAAATGTTTTTTTCGTACTTTTTTTGTACCCATAAGTACTTAACGGTGTGAATTTTGATTCCTTTGTACAAGGCCATTCGGCCTCCGTTTTGCTTGCCGTTTGCGCCGGCGTGCCTTATTTATCGTTCTTCGGTCGATATCACATCGAACTTCAAAGAGAATTACAAATGTTTTTTTTCGTACTTTTTTTTGTACCCATAGAGTACTTAACGGTGTGATTTTTGATTCCTTGTACAAGGCCATTCTGGCCTCCGTTTTGCTTGCCGTTTGCGCCGGCGTGCCTTATTTATCGTTCTGGTCGATATCACATCAGTACTTCAAAGATAATTACAAACGTTTTTTTCATACTCTTTTTTGTACCCATAGAGTACTTAACGGTGTGATTTTTGATTCCTTGTACAAGGCCATTCTGGCCTCCGTTTTGCTTGCCGTTTGCGCCGGCGTGCCTTATTTATCGTTCTGGTCGATATCACATCAGTACTTCAAAGAGAATTACAAACATGTTTTTTTCATACTTTTTTTGTACCCATAGAGTACTTAACGGTGTGATTTTTGATTCCTTGTACAAGGCCATTCGGCCTCCGTTTTGCTTGTCGTTTGCGCCGGCGTGCCTTATTTATCGTTCGGTCGATATCACATCGGTACTTCAAAGAGAATTACAAACGTTTTTTTCATACTTTTTTTGTACCCATAGAGTACTTAACGGTGTGATTTTTGATTCCTTGTACAAGGCCATTCTGGCCTCCGTTTTGCTTGCCGTTTGCGTCGGCGTGCCTTATTTATCGTTCTGGTCGATATCACATCAGTACTTCAAAGAGAATTACAAACGTTTTTTTCATACTTTTTTTTGTACCCATAGAGTACTTAACGGTGTGATTTTTGATTCCTTGTACAAGGCCATTATGGCCTCCGTTTTGCTTGCCGTTTGCGCCGGCGTGCCTTATTTATCGTTCTGGTCGATATCACATCAGTACTTCAAAGAGAATTACAAACGTTTTTTTTTCATACTTTTTTTTGTACCCATAGAGTACTTAACGGTGTGATTTTTGATTCCTTGTACAAGGCCATTCTGGCCTCCGTTTTGCTTGCCGTTTGCGCCGGCGTGCCTTATTTATCGTTCTGGTCGATATCACATCAGTACTTCAAAGAGAATTACAAACGTTTTTTTTTCGTACTTTTTTTTTGTACCCATAGAGTACTTAACGGTGTGATTTTTGATTCCTTGTACAAGGCCATTCTGGCCTCCGTTTTGCTTGCCGTTTGCACCGGCGTGCCTTATTTATCGTTCGGGTCGATATCACATCAGTACTTCAAAGAGAATTACAAACGTTTTTTTTCGTACTTTTTTTTGTACCCATAGAGTACTTAACGGTGTGATTTTTGATTCCTTGTACAAGGCCATTCTGGCCTCCGTTTTGCTTGCCGTTTGCGCCGGCGTGCCTTATTTATCGTTCTGGTCGATATCACATCAGTACTTCAAAGAGAATTACAAACTTTTTTTCGTACTTTTTTTGTACCCATAGAGTACTTAACGGTGTGATTTTTGATTCCTTGTACAAGGCCATTCTGGCCTCCGTTTTGCTTTCCGTTTGCGCCGGCGTGCCTTATTTATCGTTCTGGTCGATATCACATCAGTACTTCAAAGAGAATTACAAATGTTTTTTTTCGTACTTTTTTTTGTACCCATAGAGTACTTAACGGTGTGATTTTTGATTCTTTGTACAAGGCCATTCTGGCCTCCGTTTTGCTTGACGTTTGCGTCGGCATGCCTTATTTATCCTTCTGGTCGATACCACATCAGTACTTCAAAGAGAATTACAAACTTCTTTTTTCGTACTTTTTTTTGTACCCATAGAGTACTTAACGGTGTGATTTTTGATTCCTTGTACAAGGCCATTCTGGCCTCCGTTTTGCTTGCCGTTTGCGGCGGCGTGCCTTATTTATCGTTCGGTCGATATCACATCGGTACTTCAAAGAGAATTACAAACGTTTTTTTTCATACTTTTTTTTGTACCTATTAAGTACTTTAACGGTGTGAATTTTGATTCCTTGTACAAGGCCATTTGCCTCCGTTTGCTTGCCGTTTGCGGCGTGCCTTATTTATCGTTCGGTCGATATCACATCGGTACTTCAAAGATAATTACAAACGTTTTTTTCAAACTCATTTTTGTACCGATAGAGTACTTAACGGTGTGATTTTGATTCTTTGTACAAGGCCATTCGGCCTCCGTTTTGCTTGTCGTTTGCGCCGGCGTGCCTTATTTATCGTTTTGGTCGATATCACATCGGTACTTCAAAGAGAATTACAAACCTTTTTTCGTAATTTTTTTGTACCCATAGAGTACTTTTTTTTTTGGATTTTTGATTCCTTGTACAAAGAACATTACGAAATTTACGTTTTGCCATGTCATTTGCTCCTCGTGCCTTATTTATCGTTTTCGGTCGATATCACCCCGCCTCGGTAAACCCCTTCAAAGAGAATTACAAACCATTTTTTTTCAAAATTTTTTGTACCCATACCTATAGAGTACTTAACGGTGTGATTTTTGATTCCTTGTACAATGCCATTCTGGCCTCCGTTTTGCTTGCCGTTTGCGTCGGCGTGCCTTGTTTACCGTTATGGTAGATATCACATCAATACTTCAAAGAGAATAACAAACATTTTTTTCGTACTTTTTTTTGTACCCATAAAGTACTTAACGGTGTGATTTTTGATTCCTTGTCCAAGGCCATTCTGGACCCCGTTTTGCTAGCCGTTTGCTCCGGCGTACCTTAATTATCGTTCTGGTCGATATCACATCAGTACTTCAAAGGGAATTACAAACGTTTATTTTCGTACTTTTTTTGTACCCATTAAGTACTTGACGGTGTGAATTTTGATTCCTTGTACATGTCCATTCTGGCCTCCGTTTTGCTTTCCGTTTGCGCCGGCGTACCTTATTTATCGTTCTTGTCGATATCACATCAGAACTTCAAAGAGAATTACTAATGTTTTTTTCATACTTTTTTTGTACCCACAGAGTATTTAACGGTGTGATTTTTGATTCCTTGTACAAGGCCAGTCTGGCCTCCGTTTTGCTTGCCGTTTGCACCGGCGTGCCTTATTTATTGTTCTGGTCGATATCACATCAGTACATCAAAGAGTATTACAAACGTTTTTTTCATACTTTTTTTGTACCCATAGAGAACTTAACGGTGTGATTTTTGATTCCTTGTACAAGGCCATTCTGGCCTCCGTTTTGCTTGCCGTTTCTGCCGGAGTGCCTTATTTATTCTTCTGATCGATATCACATCAGTACTTCACAGAGAATAACAAACGTTTTTTTTTCGCACTTTTTTCTGTACCTATAGAGTACTTAACGGTGTGATTTTTGATTCCTTGTACAAAGCCAGTCTGGCCTCCGTTTTGCTTGCCGTTTGCGCCGGCGTGCCTTATTTATTTTTCTGGTCGATATAACATCAGTACTTCAAAGAGAATTACAAATGTTTTTTTCGTACTTTTTTTGTACCCATAGAGTACTTAACGGTGTGATTTTTGATTCCTTGTACAAGGCCATTCTGGCCTCCGTTTTGATTGCCGTTTGCGCCGGCGAGCCTTATTTATCGTTCTGGTCGATATCACATCAGTACTTCAAAGAGAATTACAAACGTTTTTTTCATACTTTTTTTTGTACCCATAGAGTACTTAACGGTGTGATTTTCGATTCCTTGTACAAGGCCATTCTGGCCTCCGTTTTGCTTGCCGTTTGCACCGGCGTGCCTTATTTAGCGTTCTAGTCGATACCACATTGGTACCTAAAAGAGAATTACAAACTTTTTTTCGTACTTTTTATTGTACCCATAGACTACTTAACGGTGTGATTTTTGATTCCTAGTACAAGGCCATTCTGGCTTCCGTTTTGCTTGCCGTTTGCGTCGGCGTGCCATATTTATCGTTCTGGTCGATACCACATCAATACTTCATAGAGAATTACAAATGTTTTATTTTCGTACATTTTTTTGTACACATAGAGTACTTAACGATGTGCATTTTGATTCCTTGTACAAGGCCATTCTGGCCTCCGTTTGGCTTGACGTTTGCGTCGATGTGCCTTATTTATCGTTCTGGTCGATACCACATCAGTACTTCAAAGAGAATTACAAATGTTTTTTTCGTACTTTTTTTTGTACCCATAGAGTACTTAACGGTGTTATTTTTGATTCCTTGTACAAGGCCATTCTGGCCTCCATTTTTCTTGCCGTTTGCGCCAGCGTGCCTTGTTAATCGTTCTGGTCGATATTACATCAGTACTTCCAAGAGAATTACAAACGTTTTTTTTCTTACATTTTTGGTACCCATAGAGTACTTAATGGTGTGATTTTTGATTCCTTGTACAAAGCCATTCTGGCCTCCATTTTGCTTGCCGGTTGCGCCGGCGTACCTTAATTATCGTTCTGGTCGATATCACATCAGTACTTCAAAGGGAATTACAAACGTTTATTTTCGTACTTTTTTTGTACCCATTAAGTACTTGACGGTGTGAATTTTGATTCTTTGTACATGTCTATTCTGGCCTCCGTTTTGCTTTCCATTTGCGCCGGTGTACCTTATTTATCGTTCTTCTCGATATCACATCAGAACTTCAAAGAGAATTACAAATGTTTTTTTCGTACTTTTTTTTTGTACCCACAGAGTACTTAACGGTGTGATTTTTTATTCCGTGTACAAGGCCATTCTGGCCTCCGTTTTGCTTGCCGTTTGCGCCGGCGTGCCTTATTTATCGTTCTGGTCGATATCACATCAGTACTTCAAAGAGAATTACAAACGTTTTTTTCATACTTTTTTTTGTACCCATAGAGTACTTAACGGTGTGATTTTTGATTCCTTGTACAAGGCCATTCTGGCCTCCGTTTTCCTTGTCGTTTGCACCGGCGTGCCTTATTTATCGTTCTGGTCGATATCACATCAGTACTTCAAAGAGAATTACAAACCTTTTTTTGTACTTTTTTTTGTACCCATTGAGTACTTAACGGTGTGATTTTTGATTCCTTGTACACGGCCATTCTGGCCTCCGTTTTGCTTGCCGTTTGCGTCGGCGTGCCTTATTTATCGTTCTGGTCGATATCACATCAGTACTTCAAAGAGAATTACAAACGTTCTTTTCATACTTTTTTTGTACCCATAGAGTACTTAACGGTGGGATTTTTGATTCCTTGTACAAGGCAATTATGGCCTCCGTTTTGCTTGCCGTTTGCGCCGGCGTGCCTTATTTATCGTTCTGGTCGATATCACATCAGTACTTCAAAGATAATTACAGAAGTTTTTTTTCATACTTTTTTTGTACCCATAGAGTACTTCACGGTGTGATTTTTGATTCCTTGTACAAGGCCAGTCTGGCCTCCGTTTTGCTTGCGTTTGCGCCGGCGTGCCTCATTTTTTGTTCTGATCGATATCACATCAGTACTTCAAAGAGAATTACAAACGTTTTTTTTTCGTACATTTTTTTACCCATAGAGTACTTAACGGTGTGATTTTTGAATCCTTGTACAAGGCATTCTGGACTCCGTTTTGCTTGCCGTTTGCGCCGGCGTGCCTTATTTATCGTTCTGGTCGATATCACATCAGTACTTCAAAGAGAATTACAAACGTTTTTTTTCGTACTTTTTTTTTGTACCCATAGAGTACTTAACGGTGTGATTTTTGATTCCTTGTACAAGGCCAGTCTGGCCTCCGTTTTGCTTGCCGTTTGCACCGGCGTGCCTTATTTATTTTTATGGTCGATATCACATCAGTACTTCAAAGAGAATTACAAATCTTTTTTTCGTACTTTTTTTGTACCCATAGAGTACTTAACGGTGTGATTTTTGATTCCTTGTACAAGGCCATTCTGGCCTCCGTTTTGCTTGCCATTTGCGCCGGCGAGCCTTATTTATCGTTCTGGTCGATATCACATCAGTACTTCAAAGAGAATTACAAATGTTTTTTTTCGTACTTTTTTTTGTACCCACAGAGTACTTAACGGTGTGATTTTTGATTCCTTGTACAAGGCCATTCTGGCCTCCGTTTTGCTTGACGTTTGCGTCGGCATGCCTTATTTATCGTTCTGGTCGATACCACATCAATACTTCAAAGAGAATTACAAACTTTTTTTTCGTACTTTTTTTTGTACCCATAGAGTACTTAACGGTGTGATTTTTGATTCCTTGTACAAGGCCATTCTGGCCTCCGTTATGCTTGCCGTTTGCGGCGGCGTGCCTTATTTATCGTTCTGGTCGATATCACATCAGTACTTCAAAGAGAATTACAAACGTATTTTTCATACTTTTTTTGTACCCATTAAGTACTTTACGGTGTGAATTTTGATATGTTTTGCTTTCCGTTTGCGCCGGCGTACCTTATTTATCGTTCTGGTCGATATCACATCAGTACTTCAAAGATAATTACAAACGTTTTTTTCAAACTCTTTTTTGTACCGATAGAGTACTTAACGGTGTGATTTTGATTCTTTGTACAAGGCCATTCTGGCCTCCGTTTTGCTTGTCGTTTGCGCAGGCGTGCCTTATTTATCGTTTTGGTCGATATCACATCAGTACTTCAAAGAGAATTACAAACCTTTTTTCGTAATTTTTTTGTACCTATAGAGTACTTTTTTTTTGGAAAACCGTAAATTTTTATTAATGAAGAACAGAGAAATTTACAGTGTTGCCATCCATGGACTCCTCACGACAATAATGTCATCAGTGAGCAACCCCGCCTCCTTAAACCCCTAGTCCGAAAAACCCTAGGGTGGGAAAATTCGGGTGCTAGGGGATACCTATAGAGTACTTAACGGTGTGATTTTTGATTCCTTGTACAAGGCCATTCTGGCCTCCGTTTTGCTTGCCGTTTGCGTCGGCGTGCCTTGTTTACCGTTATGGTAGATATCACATCAATACTTCAAAGAGAATAACAAACATTTTTTTCGTACTTTTTTTTGTACCCATAAAGTACTTAACGGTGTGATTTTTGATTCCTTGTCCAAGGCCATTATGGACCCCGTTTTGCTAGCCGTTTGCGCCGACGTGCCTTATTTATCGTTCTGGTCGATATCACATCAGTACTTCAAAGAGAATTACAGGTGTTTTTTCATACTTTTTTTTGTACCCATAGTGTACTTAACGGTGTGATTTTTGACTCCTTGTACAAGGCGATTATGGCCTCTGTTTTGCTTGCAGTTTGCGCCGGCGTGCCTTATTTATCGTTCTGGTCGATATGACTTCAGTACTTCAAAGAGAATTACAGACGTTTTTTTCGTACTTTTTTTATACCCATAGAGTACTTAACGGTTTGATTTTTGATTCCTTGTACAAGGCCAGTCCGGCCTCCATTTTGCTTGCCGTTTGCGCCGGCGTGCCCTATTTATTGTTCTGGTCGATATCACATCAGTACTTCAAAGAGAATTACAAACATTTTTTTCGTGCTTTTTTTGTACCCATAGAGTACTTAACGGTGTGATTTTTGATTCCTTGTACAAGGCCATTCTAGACTCCGTTTTGCTTGCCGTTTGCGTCGGCGTGCCTTATTTTTCGTTCTGGTCGATATCACATCAGTACATCAAAGGGAATTACAAACGTTTTTTGATACTTTTTATTTGTACCCATAGAGTACTTAACGGTGTGATTTTTGATTCATTGTATGAGGACATTCTGGTCCCCGTTTTGCTTGCAGTTTGCGCCGGCGTGCCTTATTTATCGTTCTGGTCGATATCACATCAGTACTTCAAAGAGAATTACAGGCGTTTTTTTTTATACTTTTTTTTGTACCTATAGAATACTTAACGGTGTGATTTTTTGATTCCTTGTACAAGGCAATTATGGCCTCCGTTTTGCTTGCCGTTTGCATCGGCGTGCCTTATTTATCGTTCTGGTCGATATCACTTCAGTACTTCAAAGAGAATTACAGACGTTTTTTTTCGTACTTTTTTTATACCCATAGAGTACTTAACGGTTTGATTTTTGATTCCTTGTACAAGGCCAGTCTGGCCTCCGTTTTGCTTGCCGTTTGCGCCGGCATGCCTTATTTATTGTTCTGGTCGATATCACATCAGTACTTCAAAGAGAATTACAAACATTTTTTTCATACTTTTTTTTGTACACATAGAGTACTTATTGGTGTGATTTTTGATTCCTTGTACAAAGCCATTCTGGACTCCGTTTTGCTTGCCGTTTGCGTCGGCGTGCCTTATTTATCGTTCTGGTCGATATCACATCAGTACTTCAAAGAGAATTACAAACTTTTTTCGTAATTTTTTTTGTACCTATAGAGTACTTAACGGTGTGATTTTTGATTCCTTATACAAGGCCATTCTGGCCTCCGTTTTGCTTTCCGTTTGCGTCGGCGTGCCTCGTTTATCGTTCTGATCGATATCACATCAGTACTTCAAAGAGAATTACAAACGTTTTTTTCGTACTTTTTTTGTGCCCATAAAGTACTTAACGGTGTGATTTTTGATTCCTTGTCCAAGGCCATTCTGGACCCCGTTTTGCTTGCCGTTTGCGTCGGCGTGCCTTATTTATCGTTCTAGTCGATATCACATCAGTACTTCAAAGAGAATTACAGGTGTTTTTTTCATACTTTTTTTTACCCATAGAGTACTTAACGGTGTGATTTTTGACTCCTTGTACAAAGCGATTATGGCCTCCGTTTTGCTTGCCGTTTGCGCCGGCGTGCCTTATTTATCGTTCTGGTCGATATCACTTCAGTACTTCAAAGAGAATTACAGATGTTTTTTTTCGTACTTTTTTTTTATACCCATAGAGTACTTAACGGTTTGATTTTTGATTCCTTGTACAAGGCCAGTCTGGCCTCCATTTTGCTTGCCGTTTGCGCCGGTGTGCCTTATTTATTGTTCTGGTCGATATCACATCAGTACTTCAAAGAGAATTACAAACATTTTTTTTCGTACTTTTTTTTTTGTACCCATAGAGTACTTAACGGTGTGATTTTTGATTCCTTGTACAAGGCCATTCTGGACTCCGTTTTGCTTGCCGTTTGCGTCGGCGTGCCTTATTTATCGTTCTGGTCGATATAACATCCGTACTTCAAAGAGAATTACAAACGTTTTTTTCGTACTTGTTATTTGTACCCATAGAGTACTTAACGGTGTGATTTTTGATTCCTTGTACAAGGACATTCGGACCCCGTTTTGCTTGCCGTTTGCGCCGGCGTGCCTTATTTATCATTCTGGTCGATATCACATGAGTACTTCAAAGAGAATTACAGGCGTTTTTTTTCATATTTTTTTTGTACCTATAGAATACTTAACGGTGTGATTTTTGATTCTTTGTACAAGGCAATTATGGCCTCCGTTTTGCTTGCCGTTTGCGTCGGCGTGCCTTATTTATCGTTCTAGTCGATATCACATTCAGTACTTCAAAGCGAATTACAGACGTTTTTTTTCGTACTTTTTTATACCCATAGAGTACTTAACGGTTTGATTTTTGATTCCTTGTACAAGGCCATTCTGGCCTCCGTTTTGCTTGCCGTTTGCGCCGGCGTGCCTTAATTATTGTTCTGGTCGATATCACATCAGTACTTCAAAGAGAATTACAAACATTTTTTTCATACGTTTTTTTTGTACACATAGAGTTCTTATCGGTGTGATTTTTGATTCCTTGTACAAAGCCATTATGGACTCCGTTTTGCTTGCCGTTTGCGTCGGCGTGCCTTATTTATCGTTCTGGTCGATATCACATCAGTACTTCAAAGAGAATTACAAACGTTTTTTTCATACTTGTTTTTGTACCCATAGAGTACTTAACGGTGTGATTTTTGATTTCTTGTACAAGAAAATTCTGGACCCCGTTTTGCTTGCCGTTTGCGCCGGCGTGCCTTGTTTATCGTTCTGGTCGATATCACATCAGTACTTCAAAGAGAATTACGGGTGTTTTTTTCGTACTTTTTTTGTACCTATAGAATACTTAACGGTGTGATTTTTGATTCCTTGTACAAGGCAATTATGGCCTCCGTTTTGCTTGCCGTTTGCGTCGGCGTGCCTTATTTATCGTTCTGGTCGATATCACTTCAGTACTTCAAAGAGAATTACAGACGTTTTTTTCATACTTTTTTTGTACACATAGAGTACTTATCGGTTTGATTTTTGATTCCTTGTACAAGGCCATTCTGGACTCCGTTTTCCTTGCCGTTTGCGTCGTCGTGCCTAATTTATCGTTCTGGTGGATATCACATCAGTACTTCAAAGAGAATTACAAACGTTTTTTTCATACTTTTTTTGTACCCATAGAGTACTTAACGGTGTGATTTTTGGTTCCTTGTAAAAGGACATTCTGGACCCCGTTTTGCTTGCCGTTTGCGCCGGCGTGCCTTATTTATCGTTCTGGTCGATATCACATCAGTACTTCAAAGAGAATCACAAGTGTTTTTTTTTGTACTTTTTTTTGTACCCGTAGAGTACTTAATGGTGTGATTTTTGATTCCTTGTACATGGCAATTATGGCCTCCGTTTTGCTTGCCGTTTGCGCCGGCGTGCCTAATTTATCGTTCTGGTCGATATCACATCAGTACTTCAAAGAGAACTACAAACGTTTTTTCATACTTTTTTTTGTACCCATAGTGTACTTAACGGTGTGATTTTTGATTCCTTGTACAAGGCCATTCTGGACTCCGTTTTCCTTGCCGTTTGCGCGGCGTGCCTTATTTATCGTTCGGTCGATATCACATCGGTACTTCAAAGAGAATTACAAACGTTTTTTTCATACTTTTTTTGTACCCATAGAGTACTTAACGGTGTGATTTTTGATTCCTTGTACAAGGACATTCTGACCTCCGTTTTGCTTGCCATTTGCGCCGGCGTGCCTTATTTATCGTTCTGCTCGATATCACATCAGTACTTCAAAGAGAATTACAAACATTTTTTTTCGTACTTTTTTTTGTACCCACAGAGTACTTAACGGTGTGATTTTTGATTCCTTGTACAAGGCCATTCTGGCCACCGTTTTGCTTGACGTTTGCGTCGGCATGCCTTATTTATCGTTCGGTCTATATCACATCAGTACTTCAAAGAGAATTACAAACTTTTTTTCGTACTTTTTTTTGTACCCATAGAGTACTTAACGGTGTGATTTTTGATTCCTTGTACAAGGCCATTCGGCCTCCGTTTTGCTTGCCGTTTGCGGCGGCGTGCCTTATTTATCGTTCGGTCGATATCACATCGCATTTCAAAGAGAATTACAAACGTATTTTTCATACTTTTTTTGTACCCATTAAGTACTTAACGGTGTGATTTTTGATTCCTGTACAAGGCCATTTGCTTTTTGCTTGCGTTTGCGCCGGCGTGCCTTATTTATCGTTCGGTCGATATCACATCGGTACTTCAAAGATAATTACAAACGTTTTTTTCAAACTTTTTTTGTACCGATAGAGTACTTAACGGTGTGATTTTGATTCTTTGTACAAGGCCATTCTCGGCCTCCGTTTTGCTTGTCGTTTGCGCGGCGTGCCTTATTTATCGTTTTGGTCGATATCACATCGGTACTTCAAAGAGAATTACAAACCTTTTTTTCGTAATTTTTTTGTACCCATAGAGTACTTTTTTTTTTGGAAAACCGTAAATTTTTATTAATGAAGAACGAGAGAAATTTACAAAGTTTTGCCATCCATGGACTCCTCACGACAATAATGTCATCGGTGAGCAACCCCGCCTCTCTTAAACCCCTAGTCCGAAAAACCCTGGGTGGGAAAATTCGGGTGCTTTTTTTTGTACCCATATAGAGTACTTAACGGTGTGATTTTTGATTCCTTGTACAAGGCCATTCGGCCTCCGTTTTGCTTGCCGTTTGCGTCGGCGTGCCTTGTTTATCGTTATGGTCGATATCACATCGGTACTTCAAAGAGAATAACAAACATTTTTTTCGTACTTTTTTTGTACCCATAAAGTACTTAACGGTGTGATTTTTGATTCCTTGTCCAAGGCCATTCTCGGCCTCCGTTTTGCTAGCCGTTTGCGCCGACGTGCCTTATTTATCGTTCTGGTCGATATCACATCAGTACTTCAAAGAGAATTACAGGTGTTTTTTCATACTTTTTTTTGTACCCATAGAGTACTTAACGGTGTGATTTTTGACTCCTTGTACAAGGCGATTATGGCCTCTGTTTTGCTTGCAGTTTGCGCCGGCGTGCCTTATTTATCGTTCTGGTCGATATGACTTCAGTACTTCAAAGAGAATTACAGACGTTTTTTCGTACTTTTTTTATACCCATAGAGTACTTAACGGTGTGATTTTTGATTCCTTGTACAAGGCCATTCTGGCCTCCATTTTGCTTGCCGTTTGCGCCGGCGTGCCTTATTTATCGTTCTGGTCGATATCACATCAGTACTTCAAAGAGAATTACAAACATTTTTTTCGTGCTTTTTTTGTACCCATAGAGTACTTAACGGTGTGATTTTTGATTCCTTGTACAAGGCCATTCTGGACTCCGTTTTGCTTGCCGTTTGCGCCGGCGTGCCTTATTTTTCGTTCTGGTCGATATCACATCGGTACATCAAAGAGAATTACAAACGTTTTTTTGATACTTTTTTTTGTACCCATAGAGTACTTAACGGTGTGATTTTTGATTCATTGTATGTACAAGGCCATTCGGTCCCCGTTTTGCTTGCGCGTTTGCGCCGGCGTGCCTTATTTATCGTTCGGTCGATATCACATCGTACTTCAAAGAGAATTACAAACGTTTTTTTCTTACTTTTTTTGTACCCATAGAATACTTAACGGTGTGATTTTTTGATTCCTTGTACAAGGCAATTATGGCCTAAGTTTTGCTTGCCGTATGCGCTGGCGTGCCTTATTTATCGTTCGGTCGATATCACTTCAGTACTTCAAAGAGAATTACAAACGTTTTTTTTCGTACTTTTTTTATACCCATAGAGTACTTAACGGTTTGATTTTTGATTACTTGTACAAGGTCAGTCTGGCCTCCGTTTTGCTTGCCGTTTGCGCCGGCGTGCCTTATTTATTGTTCTGGTCGATATCACATCAGTACTTCAAAGAGAATTACAAACATTTTTTTCATACTTTTTTTTGTACACATAGAGTACTTATTGGTGTGATTTTTGATTCCTTGTACAAAGCCATTCTGGACTCCGTTTTGCTTGCCGTTTGCGTCGGCGTGCCTTATTTATCGTTCTGGTCGATATCACATCAGTACTTCAAAGAGAATTACAAACCTTTTTTTTCGTAATTTTTTTTGTACCCATAGAGTACTTAACGGTGTGATTTTTGATTCCTTGTACAAGGCCATTCTGGCCTCCATTTTGCTTTCCGTTTGCGTCGGCGTGCCTTATTTATCGTTCTGATCGATATCACATCAGTACTTCAAAGAGAATTACAAACGTTTTTTTCGTACTTTTTTTTGTGCCCATAAAGTACTTAACGGTGTGATTTTTGATTCCTTGTCCAAGGCCATTCTGGACCCCGTTTTGCTTGCCGTTTGCGTCGGCGTGCCTTATTTATCGTTCTAGTCGATATCACATCAGTACTTCAAAGAGAATTACAAACGTTTTTTTCATACTTTTTTTTACCCATAGAGTACTTAACGGTGTGATTTTTGATTCCTTGTACAAAGCCATTATGGCCTCCGTTTTGCTTGCCGTTTGCGCCGGCGTGCCTTATTTATCGTTCTGGTCGATATCACTTCAGTACTTCAAAGAGAATTACAGATGTTTTTTTTCGTACTTTTTTTTTATACCCATAGAGTACTTAACGGTTTGATTTTTGATTCCTTGTACAAGGCCATTCTGGCCTCCATTTTGCTTGCCGTTTGCGCCGGCGTGCCTTATTTATTGTTCTGGTCGATATCACATCAGTACTTCAAAGAGAATTACAAACATTTTTTTTCGTACTTTTTTTTGTACCCATAGAGTACTTAACGGTGTGATTTTTGATTCCTTGTACAAGGCCATTCTGGCCTCCGTTTTGCTTGCCGTTTGCGCGGCGTGCCTTATTTATCGTTCGGTCGATATAACATCCGTACTTCAAAGAGAATTACAAACGTTTTTTTCGTACTTGTTATTTGTACCCATAGAGTACTTAACGGGGTGATTTTTGATTCCTTGTACAAGGACATTCTGGACCCCGTTTTGCTTGCCGTTTGCGCCGGCGTGCCTTATTTATCGTTCTGGTCGATATCACATGAGTACTTCAAAGAGAATTACAGGCGTTTTTTTTTCATATTTTTTTTGTACCTATAGAATACTTAACGGTGTGATTTTTGATTCTTTGTACAAGGCAATTATGGCCTCCGTTTTGCTTGCCGTTTGCGTCGGCGTGCCTTATTTATCGTTCTAGTCGATATCACTTCAGTACTTCAAAGTGAATTACAGATGTTTTTTTTCGTACTTTTTTATACCCATAGAGTACTTAACGGTTTGATTTTTGATTCCTTGTACAAGGCCATTCTGGCCTCCGTTTTGCTTGTCGTTTGCGCCGGCGTGCCTTAATTATTGTTCTGGTCGATATCACATCAGTACTTCAAAGAGAATTACAAACATTTTTTTCATACTTTTTTTGTACACATAGAGTTCTTATCGGTGTGATTTTTGATTCCTTGTACAAAGCCATTATGGACTCCGTTTTGCTTGCCGTTTGCGTCGGCGTGCCTTATTTATCGTTCGGTCGATATCACATCAGTACTTCAAAGAGAATTACAAACGTTTTTTTCATACTTGTTTTTGTACCCATAGAGTACTTAACGGTGTGATTTTTGATTCCTTGTACAAGGCCATTCTGGACCCCGTTTTGCTTGCCGTTTGCGCCGGCGTGCCTTGTTTATCGTTCTGGTCGATATCACATCAGTACTTCAAAGAGAATTACGGGTGTTTTTTTCGTACTTTTTTTGTACCTATAGAATACTTAACGGTGTGATTTTTGATTCCTTGTACAAGGCAATTATGGCCTCCGTTTTGCTTGCCGTTTGCGTCGGCGTGCCTTATTTATCGTTCTGGTCGATATCACTTCGCATTCAAAGAGAATTACAAACGTTTTTTTCATACTTTTTTGTACACATAGAGTACTTATCGGTTTGATTTTTGATTCCTTGTACAAGGCCATTCGGACTCCGTTTTCCTTGCCGTTTGCGTCGGCGTGCCTTATTTATCGTTCTGGTCGATATCACATCAGTACTTCAAAGAGAATTACAAACGTTTTTTTCATACTTTTTTTGTACCCATAGAGTACTTAACGGTGTGATTTTTGGTTTCTTGTACAAGGACATTCTGGACCCCGTTTTGCTTGCCGTTTGCGCCGGCGTGCCTTATTTATCGTTCGGTCGATATCACATCAGTACTTCAAAGAGAATCACAAGTGTTTTTTTTTTTTGTACTTTTTTTTGTACCCGTAGAGTACTTAACGGTGTGATTTTTGATTCCTTGTACATGGCAATTATGGCCTCCGTTTTGCTTGCCGTTTGCGCCGGCGTGCCTTATTTATCGTTCTGGTCGATATCACATCAGTACTTCAAAGAGAACTACAAACGTTTTTTCATACTTTTTTTTGTACCCATAGTGTACTTAACGGTGTGATTTTTGATTCCTTGTACATGGCCAGTCTGGCCTCCGTTTTGCTTGCCGTTTGCGCCGGCGTGCCTTATTTATTGTTCTGGTCGATATCACATCAGTACTTCAAAGAGAATTACAAACATTTTTTTTCGTACTTTTTTTTGTACCCATAGAGTACTTAACGGTGTGATTTTTGATTCCTTGTACATATTCCTTTTACAAGGCCATTCTGGGCTCCGTTTTGCTTGCCGTTTGCGCCGGCGTGCCTTATTTATCGTTCTGGTCGATATCACATCAGTACTTCAAAGAGAATTACAAACATTTTTTTCGTACTTTTTTTGTACCCATAGAGTACTTAACGGTGTGATTTTTGATTCCTTGTACAAGGCCATTCTGGCCTCCGTTTTGCTTGCCGTTTGCGCCGGCGTGCCTTATTTATCGTTCGGTCGATATCACATCGTACTTCAAATAGAATTACAAACGTTTTTTTTCATACTTTTTTTTGTACCCATAGAATACTTAACGGTGTGATTTTTGATTCCTTGTACAAGGCCATTATGGCCTCCGTTTTGCTTGCCGTTTGCGTCGGCGTGCCTTATTTATCGTTCTAGTCGATATCACTTCAGTACTTCAAAGTGAATTACAGACGTTTTTTTTCGTACTTTTTTTATACCCATAGAGTACTTAACGGTTTGATTTTTGATTCCTTGTACAAGGCCATTCTGGCCTCCGTTTTGCTTGCCGTTTGCGCCGGCGTGCCTTATTTATCGTTCGGTCGATATCACATCGGTACTTCAAAGAGAATTACAAACATTTTTTTTTCATACGTTTTTTTGTACACATAGAGTACTTATCGGTGTGATTTTTGATTCCTTGTACAAGGCCATTCTGGACTCCGTTTTGCTTGCCGTTTGCGTCGGCGTGCCTTATTTATCGTTCGGTCGATATCACATCGCATACTTCAAAGAGAATTACAAACGTTTTTTTCATACTTTTTTTGTACCCATAGAGTACTTAACGGTGTGATTTTTGATTCCTTGTACAAGAAAATTCTGGACCCCGTTTTGCTTGCCGTTTGCGCCGGCGTGCCTTCTTTATCTTTCTGGTCGATATCACATCAGTACTTCAAAGAGAATTACGGGTGTTTTTTTCGTAATTTTTTTGTACCTATAGAATACATAACGGTTTATTTTCGTACTTTTTTTTGTACCCATTAAGTACTTGACGGTGTGATTTTGATTCCTTGTACATGGCCATTCGGCCTCCGTTTTGCTTTCCGTTTGCACCGGCGTACCTTAATTATCGTTCTTGTCGATATCACATCAGAACTTCAAAGAGAATTACAAACGTTTTTTTTCGTACTTTTTTTGTACCCATAGAGTACTTAACGGTGTGATTTTTGATTCCTTGTACAAGGCCTTTCGGCCTCCGTTTTGCTTGCCGTTTGCGCCGGCGTGCCTTATTTATCGTTCTGGTCGATATCACATCAGTACTTCAAAGAGAATTACAAACGTTTTTTTTTCGTACTCTTTTTTGTACCCATGGAGTACTTAACGGTGTGATTTTTGATTCCTTGTACAAGGCCATTCAGGCCTCTGTTTTGCTTGCCGTTTGCGCCGGCGTGCCTTATTTATCGTTCTGGTCGATATCACATCAGTACTTCAAAGAGAATTACAAACGTTTTTTTTCATACTTTTTTTGTACCCATAGAGTACTTAACGGTGTGATTTTTGATTCCTTGTACAAGGCCATTATGGCCTCCGTTTTGCTTGCCGTTTGCGTCGGCGTGCCTTATTTTTCGTTCTGGTCGATATCACTTCGCACTTCAAAGAGAATTACAAACGTTTTTTTCGTACTTTTTTTATACCCATAGAGTACTTAACGGTTGATTTTTTTTTGATTCCTTGTACAAGGCCATTCTCCTCCGTTTTGCTTGCCGTTTGCGCCGGCGTGCCTTATTTATTGTTCTGGTCGATATCACATCAGTACTTCAAAGAGAATTACAAACATTTTTTTCATACTTTATTTTGTACCCATAGAGTACTTAACAGTGTGATTTTTGATTCCTTGTACAAGGCCATTATGGACTCCGTTTTGCTTGCCGTTTGCGCCGGCGTGCCTTATTTATCGTTCTGGTCGATATCACATCGCACTTCAAAGAGAATTACAAACGTTTTTTTCGTACTTTTTTTGTACCCATAGAGTACTTAACGGTGTGATGTGATTTTGATTCCTTGTACAAGGCCATTCTGGCCTCCGTTTTGCTTGCCGTTTGCGCCGGCGTGCCTTATTTATCGTTCTGGTCGATATCACATCAGTACTTCAAAGAGAATTACAGGTGTTTTTTTCGTACTTTTTTTGTACCTATAGAATACTTAACGGTGTGATTTTTGATTCCTTGTACAAGGCAATTATGGCCTCCGTTTTGCTTGCCGTTTGCGTCGGCGTGCCTTATTTATCGTTCTGGTCGATATCACATCAGTACTTCAAAGAGAATTACAAACGTTTTTTTCATACTTTTTTTTGTACCCATAGAGTACTTAACGGTGTGATTTTTGATTCCTTGTACAAGGACATTCTGGACCCCGTTTTGCGTGCCGTTTGCGCCGGCGTGCCTTATTTATCGTTCTGGTCGATATCACATCAGTACTTCAAAGAGAATCACAGGTGTTTTTTTTTTGTACTTTTTTTTGTACCCGTAGAGTACTTAACGGTGTGATTTTTGATTCCTTGTACATCACAATTATGGCCCCCGTTTTGCTTGCTGTTTGCGCCGGCGTGCCTTATTTATCATTCTGGTCGATATCACATCAGTACTTCAAAGAGAACTACAGACGTTTTTTCGTACTTTTTTTTGTACCCATAGTGTACTTAACGGTGTGAGTGATTCCTTGTACATGGCCAGTCTGGCCTCCGTTTTGCTTGCCGTTTGCGACGGCGTGCCTCATTTATTGTTCTGGTCGATATCACACTAGTACTTCAAAGGGAATTACAAACATTTTTTTTCATACTTTTTTTTTGTACCCATAGAGTACTTAACGGTGTGATTTTTGATTCCTTGTACAAGGCCATTCGGGCCTCCGTTTTGCTTGCCGTTTGCGCCGGTGAGCCTTATTTATCGTTCTGGTCGATATCACATCAGTACTTCAAAAAGAATTACAAACGTTTTTTTCATACTTTTTTTTGTACCCATAGAGTACTTAACAGTGTGATTTTTGATTCCTTGTACAAGGCCATTCTGGCCTCCGTTTTGCTTGCCGTTTGCGTCGGCGTGCCTTATTTATCGTTCGGTCGATATCACTTCAGTACTTCTCAGAGAATTACAGACGTTTTTTTTCGTACTTTTTTTTGTACACATAGAGTACTTATCGGTGTGATTTTTGATTCCTTGTACAAGGCCATTCTGGAATCCGTTTTGCTTGCCGTTTGCGTCGGCGTGCCTAATTTATCGTTCTGGTCGATATCACATCAGTACTTCAAAGAGAATTACAAACGTTTTTTTCATACTTTTTTTACCCATAGAGTACTTAACGGTGTGATTTTTGATTCCTTGTACAAGGACATTCCGGACCCCGTTTTTCTTGCCGTTTGCGCCGGCGTGCCTTATTTATCGTTCTGGTCGATATCACATCAGTACTTCAAAGAGAATCACAGGTGTTTTTTTCATACTTTTTTTTGTACCCGTAGAGTACTTAACGGTGTGATTTTTGATTCCTTGTACATGGCAATTATGGCCTCCGTTTTGCTTGCCGTTTGCGCCGGCGTGCCTTATTTATCGTTCTGGTCGATATCACATCAGTACTTCAAAGAGAACTACAGACGTTTTTTCGTACTTTTTTTTGTACCCATAGTGTACTTAACGGTGTGATTTTTGATTCCTTGTACATGGCCAGTCCGGCCTCCGTTTTGCTTGCCGTTTGCGCCGGCGTGCCTTATTTATTGTTTTGGTCGATATCACATCAGTACTTCAAAGAGAATTACAAACATTTTTTTTCATACTTTTTTTTGTACCCATAGAGTACTTAACGGTGTGATTTTTGATTCCTTGTACAAGGCCATTCGGGCCTCCGTTTTGCTTGCCGTTTCCGCCGGCGTGCCTTATTTATCGTTCTGGTCGATATCACATCGAGTACTTCAAAGAAAATAACAAACATTTTTTTCGTACTTTTTTTTGTACCCATAGAGTACTTAACGGAGTGATTTTTGATTCCTTATACAAGACCAGTCTGGCCTCCGTTTTGCTTGCCGTTTGCGCCGGCGTGCCTTATTTATTTTTCTGGTCGATATCGCATCAGTACTTCAAAGAGAATTACAAATGTTTTTTCGTACTTTTTTGTACCCATAGAGTACTTAACAGTGTGATTTTTGATTCCTTGTACAAGGCCATTCTGCCTCCGTTTTGCTTGCCGTTTGTGCCGGCGAGCCTTATTTATCGTTCTGGTCGATATCACATCAGTACTTCAAAAAGAATTACAAACGTTTTTTTCATACTTTTTTTGTACCCATAGAGTACTTAACAGTGTGATTTTTGATTCCTTGTACAAGGCCATTCTGGCCTCCGTTTTGCTTGCCGTTTGCGCCGGCGTGCTTTATTTATCGTTCTGGTCGATATCACATCTGTACTTCAAAGAGAATTACAAACGTTTTTTCGTACTTTTTTTAGTACCCATAGAGTACTTAACGGTGTGATTTCTGATGCCTTGTACAAGGCCATTCTAACATCAGTTTTGTTGGCAGTTTGGGCCGGCGTGCCTTATTTATCGTTCTGGTCGATATCACATCAGTACTTCAAAGAGAATTAGAAATGTTTTTTCGTACTTTTTTTGTACCCATAGAGTACTTAACAGTGTTATTTTTGATTCCTTGTACAAGGCCATTCTAGCCTCCGTTTTGCTTGCCGTATGCACCAGTGTGCCTTATTATCGTTCTGGTCGATATTACATCAGTACTTCCAAGAGAATTACAAACATTTTTTTTCTTACATTTTTGGTACCCATAGAGTACTTAATGGTGTGATTTTTGATTCCTTGTACAAAGCCATTCTGGCCTCCGTTTTGCTTGCCAATTGCGCCGGCGTACCTTATTTATCGTTCTTGTCGATATCACATCAGTACTTCAAAGGGAATAACAACCGTTTATTTTCGTACTTTTTTTTGTACCCATTAAGTACTTGACGGTGTGAATTTTGATTCCTTGTACATGTCCATTCTGGCCTCCGTTTTGCTTTCCGTTTGCACCGGCGTACCTTATTTATCGTTCTTGTCGATATCACATCAGAACTTCAAAGAGAATTACAAACGTTTTTTCGTATTTTTTTTGTACCCACCGAGTACTTAACGGTGTGATTTTTTATTCCGTGTACAAGGCCATTCTGGCCTCCGTTTTGCTTGCCGTTTGCACCGGCGTGCCTTATTTATCGTTCTGGTCGATATCACATCAGTACTTCAAAGAGAATTACAAATGTTTTTTTCATACTCTTTTTTGTACCCATAGAGTACTTAACGGTGTGATTTTTGATTCCTTGTACAAGGCCATTCTGGCCTCCGTTTTTCTTGCCGTTTGAGCCGGCGTGCCTTATTTATTGTTCTGGTCGATATCACATATGTACTTCAAAGAGAATTACAAACATTTTTTGTTTCGTACTTTTTTTGTTCCCATAGAGTTCTTAACGGTGTGATTTTTGATTCCTTATACAAGGACATTCTGGACCCCGTTTTGCTTGCCGTTTGCGCCGGCGTGCCTTACTTATAGTTCTGGTCGATATCACATCAGTACTTCGAAGAGAATTACATACGTTATTTTTCATACTTTTTTTGTACCCATAGAGTACTTAACGGTGTGATTTTTGATTCCTTGTACAAGGCCATTCTGGCCTCCGTTTTGCTTGTCGTTTGCGCCGGCGTGCCTTATTTATCGTTCTGGTCGATATCACATCAGTACTTCAAAGAGAATTACAAACCTTTTTTGTACTTTTTTTTGTACCTATTGAGTACTTAATGGTGTGATTTTTGATTCCTTGTACAAGGCCATTCTGGCCTCCGTTTTGCTTGCCGTTTGCGTCGGCGTGCCTTATTTATCGTTCTGGTTGATATCACATCAGTACTTCAAAGATAATTACAAACGTTTTTTTCGTACTTTTTTTTGTAGCCATTGAGTACTTAACGGTGTGATTTTTGATTCCTTGTACAAGGACATTCTGGACCCCGTTTTGCGTGCCGTTTGCGCCGGCGTGCCTTATTTATCGTTCGGTCGATATCACATCGTACTTCAAAGAGAATCACAAACGTTTTTTTTTTGTACTTTTTTTTTGTACCCGTAGAGTACTTAACGGTGTGATTTTTGATTCCTTGTACAAGGCACATTATGGCCTCCGTTTTGCTTGCCGTTTGCGCCGGCGTGCCTTATTTATCATTCGGTCGATATCACATCGTTTCAAAGAGAACTACAAACGTTTTTTTCGTACTTTTTTTTGTACCCATAGTGTACTTAACGGTGTGATTTTTGATTCCTTGTACATGGCCATTCGGCCTCCGTTTTGCTTGCCGTTTGCGCCGGCGTGCCTTATTTATTGTTCTGGTCGATATCACATTAGTACTTCAAAGAGAATTACAAACATTTTTTTTCATACTTTTTTTTGTACCCATAGAGTACTTAACGGTGTGATTTTTGATTCCTTGTACAAGGCCATTCGGGCCTCCGTTTTGCTTGCCGTTTGCGCCGGCGTGCCTTATTTATCGTTCTGGTCGATATCACATCAATACTTCAAAGAGAATTACAAACGTTTTTTTCATACTTTTTTTTGTACCCATAGAGTACTTAACGGTGTGATTTTTGATTCCTTGTACAAGGCCATTCTGGCCTCCGTTTTGCTTGCCGTTTGCGTCGGCGTGCCTTATTTATCGTTCTGGTCGATATCACTTCAGTACTTCTCAGAGAATTACAGACGTTTTTTTCGTACTTTTTTTTGTACACATAGAGTACTTATCGGTGTGATTTTTGATTCCTTGTACAAGGCCATTCTGGCCTCCGTTTTGCTTGCCGTTTGCGTCGGCGTGCCTTATTTATCGTTCTGGTCGATATCACATCAGTACTTCAAAGAGAATTACAAACGTTCTTTTCGTACTTTTTTTTGTACCCATAGGGTACTTAACGGTGTGATTTTTGATTCCTTGTACAAGGCAATTATGGCCTCCGTTTTGCTTGCCGTTTGCGCCGGCGTGCCTTATTTATCGTTCTGGTCGATATCACATCAGTACTTCAAAGAGAATTACAAACGTTTTTTTTCGTACTTTTTTTTGTACCCATAGAGTACTTCACGGTGTGATTTTTGATTCCTTGAACAAGGCCAGTCTGGCCTCCGTTTTGCTTGCCGTTTGCGCCGGCGTGCCTTATTTTTCGTTCTGGTCGATATCACATCAGTACTTCAAAGAGAATTACAAAAGTTTTTTTCGTACTTTTTTTTGTACCCATAGAGTACTTAACGGTGTGATTTTTGATTCCTTGTACAAGGCCATTCTGGACTCCGTTTTGCTTGCCGTTTCCGCAGGCGTGCCTTATTTATCGTTCTGGACGATATCACATAAGTACTTCAAAGAGAATTACAAACGTGTTTTTTTGTACTTTTTTTGGTACCCATAGAGTACTTAACGGTGTGATTTTTGATTCCTTGTACAAGGCCAGTCTGGCCTCCGTTTTGCTTGCCGTTTGCACCGGCGTGCCTTATTTATTTTTCTGGTCGATATCACATTAGTACTTCAAAGAGAATTACAAATGTTTTTTTTCGTACTTTTTTTGTACCCATAGAGTACTTAACGGTGTGATTTTTGATTCCTTGTACAAGGCCATTCTGGCCTCCATTTTGTTTGCCGTTAGCGCCGGCGAGCCTTATTTATCGTTCTGGTCGATATCACATCGTTATTTCAAAGAGAATTACAAACGTTTTTTTTCGTACTTTTTTTTGTACCCACAGAGTACTTAACGGTGTGATTTTTGATTCCTTGTACAAGGGCATTCTGGCCTCCGTTTTGCTTGACGTTTGCGTCGGCATGCCTTATTTATCGTTCTGGTCGATACCACATCAGTACGTCAAACAGAATTACAAACTTTATTTTCGTAGTTTTTTGTACCCATAGAGTACTTAACGGTGTAATTTTTAATTCCTTGTACAAGGCCATTCTGGCCTCCGTTATGCTTCCCGTTTGCGTTGGCGTGCCTTATTTATCGTTCTGGTCGATATCACATCAGCACTTCAAAGAGAATTACAAACGTTTTTTTCGTATTTTTTTTTGTACCCATTAAGTACTTGACGGTGTGAATTTTGATCCGTTGGCCATGCTTTTTGCTTGCCGTTTGCGCCGGCGTACCTTATTTATCGTTCTGGTCGATATCACATCAGAACTTCAAAGAGAATTACAAACGTTTTTTTCATACTTTTTTTGTACCCATAGAGTACTTAACGGTGTGATTTTTGATTCTTTGTACAAGGCCATTATGGCCTCCGTTTTGCTTGCCGTTTGCGCCGGCGTGCCTTATTTATCGTTCTGGTCGATATCACATCAGTACTTCAAAAATAATTACCAACGTTTTTTTCAATATTTTTTTGTACCGATAGAGTACTTAACGGTGTGATTTTTGATTCTTTGTACAAGGCCATTCTGGCCTCCGTTTTGCTTGCCGTTTGAGCCGGCGTGCCTTATTTATCGTTCTGGTCGATATCACATCTGTACTTCAAAGAGAATTACAAACATTTTTTTCATACTTTTTTTTGTTCCCATAGAGTACTTAACGGTGTGATTTTTTTTTCCTTGGACAAGGCCATTCTGGCCTCCGTTTTGCTTGCCGTTTGGCCAGCGTGCCTTACTTGTAGTTCTGGTCGATATCACATTAGTACTTCAAAGAGAATTACATACGTTTTTTTTCATACCTTTTTTGTACCCATAAAGTTCTAAACAGTGTGATTTTTGATTCTTTGTACAAGGCCATTCTGGCCTCCGTTTTGCTTGTCGTTTGCGCAGGCGTGCCTTATTTATCGTTTTGGTCGATATCACATCGATTTCAAAGAGAATTACAAACCTTTTTTTTTCGTACTCTTTTTTGTACACATAGAGTACTTAATGGTGTGATTTTTGATTCCTTGTACAAGGCCATTCGGGCCTCCGTTTTGCTTGCCGTTTGCGCCGGCGTGCCTTATTTATCGTTCTGGTCGATATCACTTCGGTACTTCAAAGTGAATTACAGACGTTTTTTTCATACTTTTTTTATACCCATAGAGTACTTAACGGTTTGATTTTTGATTCATTGTACAAGGCCAGTCTGGCCTCCGTTTTGCTTGCCATTTACGCCGGCGTGCCTTATTTATTGTTCTGGTCGATATCACATCAGTACTTCAAAGAGAATTACAAACATTGTTTTCGTACTTTTTTTTGTACACATAGAGTACTTAACGGTGTGATTTTTGATTCCTTGTACAAGGCCATTCTCGGCCTCCGTTTTGCTTGCGTTTGCGCCGGCGTGCCTTATTTATCGTTCTGGTCGATATCACATCAGTACTTCAAAGAGAATTAAAAACGTTTTTTTCGTACTTTTTTTTGTACCCATAGAGTACTTAACGTGTGATTTTTGATTCCTTGTACAAGGCATTCGGACCCCGTTTTGCTTGCCGTTTGCGCCGGCATGCCTTATTTATCGTTCTGGTCGATATAACATCAGTACTTCAAAGAGAATTACAGGTGTTTTTTTTCAAATTTTTTTGTACCCGTAGAGTACTTAATAGTGTGATTTTTGATTCCTTGTACAAGGCAATTATGGCCTCCGTTTTGCTTGCCGTTTGCGCCGGCGTGCCTTATTTATCGTTCTGGTCGATATCACATCAGTACTTCAAAGAGAATTACAGACTTTTTTCGTACTTTCTTTTGTACCCACAGAGTACTTAACGGTGTGATTTTTGATTCCTTGTACAAGGCCATTCTGGCCTCCGTTTTGCTTGCCGTTTGCGCCGGCGTGCCTTATTTATCGTTCTGGTCGATATCACATCAATACTTCAAAGAGAATTACAAACGTTTTTTTCATACTTTTTTTTTGTACCCACAGAGTACTTAACGGTGTGATTTTTGATTCTTTGTACAAGGCCATTCTGGCCTCCGTTTTGCTTGCCGTTTGCGCCGGCGTGCCTTATTTATCGTTCTGGTCGATATCACATCAGTACTTCAAAGAGAATTACAAACATTTTTTTCATACTTTTTTTGTACCCATAGAGTACTTAACGGTGTGATTTTTGATTCCTTGTACAAGGCCATTCTGGCCTCCGTTTTGCTTGCCGTTTGGCCGGCGTGCCTTATTTATCGTTCGGTCGATATCACATCGCAGTACTTCAAAGAGAATTACATACGTTTTTTTCCATACTTTTTTTGTACCCATAAATTACTTAACTGTGTGATTTTTGATTCTTGTACAAGGCCATTCTGGCCTCCGTTTTGCTTGTCGTTTGCGCCGGCGTGCCTTATTTATCGTTTTGGTCGATATCACATCAATACTTCAAAGAGAATTACAAACCTTTTTTTCGTACTTTTTTTTGTACCCATAGAGTACTTAACGGTGTGATTTTTGATTCCTTGTACAAGGCCATTCTGGCCTCCGTTTTGCTTGCCGTTTGCGCCGGCGTGCCTTATTTATCGTTCTGGTCGATATCACATCGCACTTCAAAGTGAATTACAAACGTTTTTTTCATACTTTTTTTTTTGTACCCATAGAGTACTTAACGGTGTGATTTTTGATTCCTTGTACAAGGCCAGTCTGGCCTCCGTTTTGCTTGCCATTTGCGCCGGCGTGCCTTATTTATTGTTCTGGTCGATATCACATCAGTACTTCAAAGAGAATTACAAACATTGTTTTCGTACTTTTTTTTGTACACATAGAGTACTTATCGGTGTGATTTTTGATTCCTTGTACAAGGCCATTCTGGACTCCGTTTTGCTTCTCGTTTGCGTCGGCGTGCCTTATTTATCGTTCTGGTCGATATCACATCAGTACTTCAAAGAGAATTAAAAACGTTTTTTTCGTACTTTTTTTTGTACCCATAGAGTACTTAACGTGTGATTTTTGATTCCTTGTACAAGGTCATTCGGCCCCGTTTTGCTTGCCGTTTGAGCCGGCGTGCCTTATTTATCGTTCGGTCGATATCACATCGGTACTTCAAAGAGAATTACAAACGTGTTTTTTTGTACTTTTTTTGGTACCCATAGAGTACTTAACGGTGTGATTTTTGATTCCTTGTACAAGGACATTCGGCCCCGTTTTGCTTGCCGTTTGCGCCGGCGTGCCTTATTTATCGTTCGGTCGATATCACATCGTACTTCAAAGAGAATTACAAACGTTTTTTTTCATACTTTTTTTTGTACCCGTAGAGTACTTAACGGTTGATTTTTGATTCCTTGTACAGGCCATTCGTCCGTTTTGCTTGCTTAACGGTATTATTTATTGTTCTAGTCGATATCACATCAGTACTTCAAAGAGAATTACAGACTTTTTTTCGTACTTTCTTTTGTACCCACAGAGTACTTAACGGTGTGATTTTTTATTCCTTGTACAAGGCCAGTCTGGCCTCCGTTTTTCTTGCCGTTTGCGCCGGCGTGCCTTATTTATTGTTCTGGTCGATATCACATCAATACTTCAAAGAGAATTAAAAACGTTTTTCTTCATACTTTTTTTGTACCCATAGAGTACTTAATGGTGTGATTTTTGATTCCTTGTACAAGGCCATTCTGGCTTCCGTTTTGCTTGCCGTTTGCGTCGGCGTGCCTTATTTATCGTTCTGGTCGATATCACATCAGTACTTCAAAGAGAATTACAAACGTTCTTTTCGTACTTTTTTTGTACCCATAGAGTACTTAACGGTGTGATTTTTGATTCCTTGTACAAGGCCATTCTGGCCTCCGTTTTCCTTGTCGTTTGCGCCGGCGTGCCTTATTTATCGTTCTGGTCGATATCACATCAGTACTTCAAAGAGAAATACAAACCTTTTTTGTACTTTTTTTGTACCTATTGAGTACTTAATGGTGTGATTTTTGATTCCTTGTACAAGGCCATTCTGGCCTCCGTTTTGCTTGCCGTTTGCGTCGGCGTGCCTTATTTATCGTTCTGGTCGATATCACATCAGTACTTCAAAGAGAATTACAAACGTTCTTTTCGTACTTTTTTTTTGTACCCATAGAGTACTTAACGGTGTGATTTTTGATTCCTTGTTCAAGGCAATTATGGCCTCCGTTTTGCTTGCCATTTGCGCCGGCGTGCCTTATTTATCGTTCTGGTCGATATCACATCAGTACTTCAAAGAGAATTACAGAAGTTTTTTTTCGTACTTTTTTTTTACCCATAGAGTACTTCACGGTGTGATTTTTGATTCCTTGTACAAGGCCAGTCTGGCCTCCGTTTTGCTTGCCGTTTGCGCCGGCGTGCCTTATTTTTTGTTCTGGTCGATATCACATCAGTACTTCAAAGAGAATTACAAACGTTATTTTTCGTACTTTTTTTGTACCCATAGAGTACTTAACGGTGTGATTTTTGATTCCTTGTACAGGGCCATTCTGGACTCCGTTTTGCTTTACGTTTCCACAGGCGTGCCTTATTTATCGTTCTGGTCGATATCACATCAGTACTTCAAAGAGAATTACAAACGTGTTTTTTTTGTACTTTTTTTGGTTCCCATAGAGTACTTAACGGTGTGATTTTTGATTCCTTGTACATGGTCAGTCTGGCCTCCGTTTTGCTTGCCGTTTGCACCGGCGTGCCTTATTTATTTTTCTGGTCGATATCACATTAGTACTTCAAAGAGAATTACAAATTTTTTTTTCGTACTTTTTTTGTACCCATAGAGTACTTAACGGTGTGATTTTTGATTCCTTGTACTAGGCCATTCTGGCCTCCATTTTGTTTGACGTTAGCGCCGGCGTGCCTTATTTATCGTTCTGGTCGATATCACATCGTTATTTCAAAGAGAATTACAGGTGTTTTTTTTCAAATTTTTTTGTACCCGTAGACTACTTAATAGTGTGATTTTTGATTCCTTGTACAAGGCAATTATGGCCTCCGTTTTGCTTGCCGTTTGCGCTGGCGTGCCTTATTTATCGTTCTGGTCGATATCACATCAGTACTTCAAAGAGAATTACAGACTTTTTTTCGTACTTTCATTTGTACCCACAGAGTACTTAACGGTGTGATTTTTGATTCCTTGTACAAGGCCATTCTGGCCTCCGTTTTGCTTGCCGTGTGCGCCGGCGTGCCTTATTTATTGTTCTGGTCGATATCACATCAATACTTCAAAGAGAATTACAAACGTTTTTCTTCATACTTTTTTTTGTACCCACAGAGTACTTAACGGTGTGATTTTTGATTCCTTGTACAAGGCCATTCTGGCCTCCGTTTTGCTTGCCGTTTCCACCGGCGTGCCTTATTTATCATTCTGGTCGATATCACATCAGTACTTCAAAGAGAATTACAGGTGTTTTTTTCGTACTTTTTTTGTACCCATATAGTACATAACGGTGTGATTTTTGATTCCTTGTGCAAGGCCATTCTGGCCTCCGTTTTGCTTGCCG
This sequence comes from Gentiana straminea, assembly GCA_036785695.1. Classification (NCBI taxonomy): domain Eukaryota; kingdom Viridiplantae; phylum Streptophyta; class Magnoliopsida; order Gentianales; family Gentianaceae; genus Gentiana; species Gentiana straminea. The sequence goes on along the minus strand of JAVUPR010000224.1, from coordinate 416,340 downwards.
TTTGAGCCGGCATGCCTTATTTATCATTCTGGTCGATATCACATCAGTACTTCAAAGAGAATTACAAACGTGTTTTTTTGTACTTTTTTTGGTTCCCATAGAGTACTTAACGGTGTGATTTTTGATTCCTTGTACAAGGACATTCTAGACCCCGTTTTGCTTGCCGTTTGCGCCGGCATGCCTTATTTATCGTTCTGGTCGATATAACATCAGTACTTCAAAGAGAATAACATGAGTTTTTTTTCATACTTTTTTTTGTACCCGTAGAGTACTTAACGGTATGATTTTTTATTCTTTGTACAAGGCAATTATGGCCTCCGTTTTGCTTGCCGTTTGCGCCGGCGTGCCTTATTTATTGTTCTAGTCGATATCACATCAGTACTTCAAAGAGAATTACAGACTTTTTTTCGTACTTTCTTTTGTACCCACAGAGTACTTAACGGTGTGATTTTTTATTCCTTGTACAAGGCCAGTCTGGCCTCCGTTTTTCTTGCCGTTTGCGCCGGCGTGCCTTATTTATTGTTCTGGTCGATATCACATCAATACTTCAAAGAGAATTAAAAACGTTTTTCTTCATACTTTTTTTGTACCCATAGAGTACTTAATGGTGTGATTTTTGATTCCTTGTACAAGGCCATTCTGGCTTCCGTTTTGCTTGCCGTTTGCGTCGGCGTGCCTTATTTATCGTTCTGGTCGATATCACATAAGTACTTCAAAGAGAATTACAAACGTTCTTTTCGTACTTTTTTTGTACCCATAGAGTACTTAACGGTGTGATTTTTTATTCCTTGGACAAGGCCATTCTGGCCTCCATTTTCCTTGTCGTTTGCGCCGGCGTGCCTTATTTATCGTTCTGGTCGATATCACATCAGTACTTCAAAGAGAAATACAAACCTTTTTTGTACTTTTTTTGTACCTATTGAGTACTTAATGGTGTGATTTTTGATTCCTTGTACAAGGCCATTCTGGCCTCCGTTTTGCTTGCCGTTTGCGTCGGCGTGCCTTATTTATCGTTCTGGTCGATATCACATCAGTACTTCAAAGAGAATTACAAACGTTCTTTTCGTACTTTTTTTTTGTACCCATAGAGTACTTAACGGTGTGATTTTTGATTCCTTGTTCAAGGCAATTATGGCCTCCGTTTTGCTTGCCATTTGCGCCGGCGTGCCTTATTTATCGTTCTGGTCGATATCACATCAGTACTTCAAAGAGAATTACAGAAGTTTTTTTTCGTACTTTTTTTTTACCCATACAGTACTTCACGGTGTGATTTTTGATTCCTTGTACAAGGCCAGTCTGGCCTCCGTTTTGCTTGCCGTTTGCGCCGGCGTGCCTTATTTTTTGTTCTGGTCGATATCACATCAGTACTTCAAAGAGAATTACAAACATTATTTTTCGTACTTTTTTTGTACCCATAGAGTACTTAACGGTGTGATTTTTGATTCCTTGTACAGGGCCATTCTGGACTCCGTTTTGCTTTACGTTTCCACAGGCGTGCCTTATTTATCGTTCTGGTCGATATCACATCAGTACTTCAAAGAGAATTACAAACGTGTTTTTTTGTACTTTTTTTGGTTCCCATAGAGTACTTAACGGTGTGATTTTTGATTCCTTGTACATGGTCAGTCTGGCCTCCGTTTTGCTTGCCGTTTGCACCGGCGTGCCTTATTTATTTTTCTGGTCGATATCACATTAGTACTTCAAAGAGAATTACAAATTTTTTTTTCGTACTTTTTTTGTACCCATAGAGTACTTAACGGTGTGATTTTTGATTCCTTGTACTAGGCCATTCTGGCCTCCATTTTGTTTGACGTTAGCGCCGGCGTGCCTTATTTATCGTTCTGGTCGATATCACATCAGTATTTCAAAGAGAATTACAAACATTTTTTTTCATACTTTTTTTTGTACCCACAGAGTACTTAACGGTGTGATTTTTGATTCCTTGTACAAGGCCATTCTGGCCACCGTTTTGCTTGACGTTTGCGTCGGCATGCCTTATTTATCGTTCTGGTCAATACCACATCAGTACGTCAAACAGAATTATAAACTTTATTTTCGTACTTTTTTACCCATAGAGTACTTAACGGTGTGATTTTTTATTCCTTGTACAAGGCCATTCTGGCCTCCGTTATGCTTCCCGTTTGCGTTGGCATGCCTTATTTATCGTTCTGGTCGATATCACATCAGTACTTCAAAGAGAATTACAAACGTTTTTTTCGTACTTTTTTTTTGTACCCATTAAGTACTTGACGGTGTGAATTTTGATCCGTTGTGCTTTCCGTTTGCGCCGGCGTACCTTATTTATCGTTCTGGTCGATATCACATCAGAACTTCAAAGAGAATTACAAACGTTTTTTTCATACTTTTTTTTGTACCGATAGAGTACTTAACGGTGTGATTTTTGATTATTTGTACAATGCCATTCTGGCCTCCGTTTTGCTTGCCGTTTGCGCCGGCGTGCCTTATTTATCGTTCTGGTCGATATCACATCAGTACTTCAAAGATAATTACCAACGTTTTTTTCATACTATTTTTTGTACCGATAGAGTACTTAACGGTGTGATTTTTGATTCTTTGTACAAGGCCATTCTGGCCTCCGTTTTGCTTGCCGTTTGAGCCGGTGTGCCTTATTTATCGTTCTGGTCGATATCACATCTGTACTTCAAAGAGAATTACAACATTTTTTTCATACTTTTTTTGTTCCCATAGAGTACTTAACGGAGTGATTTTTTATTCCTTGTACAAGGCCATTCTGGCCTCCGTTTTGCTTGCCATTTGGCCGGCGTGCCTTACTTGTAGTTCTGGTCGATTTCACATTAGTACTTCAAAGAGAATTACATATGTTTTTTTTCACACCTTTTTTGTACCCATATAGTTCTAAGCAGTGTGATTTTTGATTCTTTGTACAAGGCCATTCTGGCCTCCGTTTTGCTTGTCGTTTGCGCAGGCGTGCCTTATTATCGTTTTGGTCGATATCACATCAGTACTTCAAAGAGAATTACAAACCTTTTTTCGTACTTTTTTTTTGTACCCATAGAGTACTTAATGGTGTGATTTTTGATTCCTTGAACAAGGCCATTCTGGCCTCCGTTTTGCTTGCCGTTTGCGTCGGCGTGCCTTATTTATCGTTCTGGTCGATATCACATCAGTACTTCAAAGAGAATTACAGGCGTTTTTTTCATACTTTTTTTGTACCCATAGAGTACTTAACGGTGTGATTTTTGATTCCTTGAACAAGGCAATTATGGCCTCCGTTTTGCTTGCCGTTTGCGCCGGCGTGCCTTATTTATCGTTCTGGGCGATATCACTTCAGAACTTCAAAGAGAATTACAGACGTATTTTTCGTAATTTTTCTTATACCCATAGAGTACTTAACGGTTTGATTTTTGATTCCTTGTACAAGGCCAGTCTGGCCTCCGTTTTGCTTGCCGTTTGCGCCGGCGTGCCTTATTTATTGTTCTCGTCGATATCGCATCAGTACTTCAAAGAGAATTACAAAAAAAAATTCGTACTTTTTTTTGTACCCATAGAGTACTTAACGGTGTGATTTTTGATTCCTTGTACAAGGCCATTCTGCACTCCTTTTTGCTTGCCGTATGCGCTGGCGTGCCTTATTTATCGTTCTGGTCGATATCACATCAGTACTTCAAAGAGAATAACAATTGTTTTTTTTGTACTTTTTTTGTACCTATAGAATACTTAATGGTGTGATTTTTGATTCCTAGTACATGGCCAGTCTGGCCTCCGTTTGCTTGCCGTTTGCACCGGCGTGCCTTATTTATTGTTCTGGTCGATATCACATCAGAACTTCAAAGAGAATTACAAACATTTTTTTCGAACTTTTTTTGTACACATAGAGTACTTATCGGTTTGATTTTAGATTCCTTGTACAAGGCCATTCTGGACTCCGTTTTGCTTGCCATTTGCGCCGGCGCGCCTTATTTATCGTTCTGGTCGATATCACATCAGTACTTCAAAGAGAATTACCGGTGTTTTTATCGTACTTTTTTTTGTACCTATAGAATACTTAACGGTGTGATTTTTGATTCCTTGTACAAGGCAATTATGGCCTCCGTTTTGCTTGCCGTTTGAGTCGGCGTGCCTTATTTATCGTTCTGGTCGTTATCACTTCAGTACTTCAAAGAGAATTACAGACGTTTTTTTCATACTTTTTTATACCCATAGAGTACTTAACGGTTTGATTTTTGATTCCTTGTACAAGCCCAGTCTGGCCTCCGTTTTGCTTGCCGTTTGCGCCGGCGTGCCTTATTTATTGTTCTGGTCGATATCACATCAGTACTTCAAAGAGAATTACAAACATTGTTTTCGTACTTTTTTTTTGTACACATAGAGTACTTATCGGTGTGATTTTTGATTCCTTGTACAAGGCCATTCTGGACTCCGTTTTGCTTAACGTTTGCGTCGGCGTGCTTTATTTATCGTTCTGGTTGATATCACATCAGTACTTCAAAGAGAATTAAAAACGTTTTTTTCGTACTTTTTTTTGTACCCATAGAGTACTTAACGTTGTGATTTTTGATTCCTTGTACAAGGACATTCTGGACCCCGTTTTGCTTGCCGTTTGCGCCGGCATGCCTTATTTATCGTTCTGGTTGATATAACATCAGTACTTCAAAGAGAATTACAGGTGTTTTTTTCATACTTTTTTTGTACCCGTAGAGTACTTAACATTGTGATTTTTGATTCCTTGTACAAGGCAATTATGGCCTCCGTTTTGATTGCCGTTTGCGCTGGAGTGCCTTATTTATCGTTCTGGTCGATATCACATCAGTACTTCAAAGAGAATTACAGACTTTTTTTCGTACTTTCTTTTGTACCCACAGAGTACTTAACGGTTTGATTTTTGATTCTTTGTACAAGGCCAGTCTGGCCTCCGTTTTGCTTGCCGTGTGCGCCGGCGTGCTTTATTTATTGTTCTGGTCGATATCACATCAATACTTCAAAGAGAATTACAAACGTTTTTCTTCATACTTTTTTTGTACCCATAGAGTACTTAACGGTGTGATTTTTGATTCCTTATACAAGGCCATTCTGGCCTACGTTTTGCTTGCCGTTTCCACCAGCGTGCCTTATTAATCATTATGGTCGATATCAGTACTTCAAAGAGAATTACGGTGTTTTTTTTCATACTTTTTTTGTACCCATATAGTACTTAACGGTGTGATTTTTGATTTCTTGTACAAGGCCATTCTGGCCTCCGTTTCGCTTGCCGTTTGAGCCGGCATGCCTTATTTATCGTTCTGGTCGATATCACATCAGTACTTCAAAGAGAATTACAAACTTTTTTTTCGTACTTTTTTTTGTACCCATAGAGTACTTAACGGTGTGATTTTTGATTCCTTGTACAATGACATTCTGGACCCCGTTTTGCTTGCCGTTTGCGCCGGCATGCCTTATTTATCGTTCTGGTCGATATAACATCAGTACTTCAAAGAGGATTACATGTGTTTTTTTTCATACTTTTTTTGTACCCGTAGAGTACTTAACGGTGTGATTTTTGATTCCTTGTACAAGGCAATTATGGCCTCCGTTTTGCTTGCCGTTTGCGCCGGCGTGCCTTATTTATTGTTCTGGTCGATATCACATCAGTACTTCAAAGAGAATTACAGACTTTTTTTCGTACTTTCTTTTGTACCCACAGAGTACTTAACGGTGTGATTTTTGATTCCTTGTACAAGGCCAGTCTGGCCTCCGTGTTTCTTGCCATTTGCGCCGGCGTGCCTTATTTATTGCTCTGGTCGATATCACATCAATACTACAAAGAGAATTACAAACGTTTTTCTTCATACTTTTTTTTGTACCCATAGAGTACTTAACGGTGTGATTTTTGATTCCTTGTACAAGGCAATTCTGGCCTCCGTTTTGCTTGCCGTTTCAACCAGCGTGCCTTATTTATTGTTCTGGTCGATATCACATCAGTACTTCAAAGAGAATTACAAACGTTTTTTCATACTCTTTTTTTGTACCCATAAAGTACTTAACGGTGTGATTTTTGATTCCTTGTACAAGGCCATTCTGGCCTCCGTTTTGCTTGACGTTTGAGCCGGCATGCCTTATTTATAGTTCTGGTCGATATCACATCTGTACTTCAAAGAGAATTACAAACATTTTTTTCGTACTTTTTTTTGTTCCCATTGAGTACTTAACGGAGTGATTTTTGATTCCTTGTACAAGGCCATTCTGGCCTCCGTTTGCTTGCCATTTGCGCCGGCGTGCCTTACTTATAGTTGTGGTCGATATCACATCAGTACTTCAAAGAGAATTACATACGTTTTTTTCATAATTTTTTGTACCCGTAGAGTACTTAACGGTGTGATTTTTGATTCCTTGTACAAGGCCAGTCTGGCCTCCGTTTTGCTTGCCATTTGCGCCGGCGTGCCTTATTTATTGTTCTGGTCGATATCACATCAGTACTTCAAAGAGAATTACAAACAATTTTTTTCATACTTTTTTTTGTAGAGTACTTAACAGTGTGATTTTTGATTCCTTGTACAAGGCCATTCTGGACTCCGTTTTGCTTGCCGTTTCCGCCGGCGTGCCTTATTTATCGTTCTGGTCGATATCACATCAATACTTCAAAGAGAATTACAAATGTTTTTTTTCATACTTTTTTTTGTACCCATAGAGTACTTAACGGTGTGATTTTTGATTCCTTGTACAAGGCCAGTCTGGCCTCCGTTTTGCTTGCCGTTTGTGCCGGTGTGCCTTATTTATTTTTCTGGTCGATATCACATCAGTACTTCAAAGAGAATTACAAATGTTTTTTTCGTACTTTTTTTGTACCCATAGAGTACTTAACGGTGTGATTTTTGATTCCTTGTACAATGCCATTCTGGCCTCCGTTTTGCTTGCTGTTTGCGGCGGCGATCCTTATTTATCGTTCTGGTCGATATCACATCAGTACTTCAAAGAGAATTACAAACGTTTTTTTTCATAATTTTTTTTGTACCCATAGAGTACTTAATGGTGTGATTTTCGATTCTGATTTCGGGTCAAGTAATAAAAATACTCGATACCTAAATAACACACTAGCAAGAGAACTACGTTCAATCGCAGTATAGTTAGATAGAGTCGAGGTCGATCCCATAGAGACTCGGCTTAAACGAAATATGACTTATTAAACTAAAAGCAAATTAAAGGCGGTCTACGACCAACAATTAACATAGAATTAAAATTGACACAATAGAAATACAAAACCCACAAAAGCCACAACGACACTAAAACACTTATTTTTTTTATAGATTTTGTAAATAATTAACAAACGGTATTGATAACGCTAGTAGTAATTACTCCCCCATACTATGTAGATTGACAACGAGACAAAATAAGACATATAAGATTAATTATTCTGACTACGGGAGTCATCCCCTAAAATAGATTTAGCTCCGGGTAGGCCATCTAGATCATCATGTCTCCGTTACGTGACTTCACATTTTTAGTCTCCGTCTCATATAACTTCTGACACAACTACAAAACTAGGGATGCCGGTATAAACCGTAACCTCATCTAAGCAACATTCCTATGGTTAGGCGTACTTCTTAGACACCGATTCAATCTCTGTCCTAATTAACAATCACTTTTTGGGTCTCATGTTAAATTACGATGACAAATAATTAAGTTGATCAAGTTTAATTACTCGTTTTAATTACAAAGCAGAGAACCCGACGTAGTCGAAGCCGTTCACAAACAAATCAAGATTTGCTCGTGAAACATCACAGATCTTTCTACCAGCGAGACATAGTCTCGCTGCCAGCGAGCTCATATCTGAACTAGATTTGCTCGTGAAACATCTTTTAAGTCTCATATCTACATAAACATGGGTTTATAAATTAACTACATAACGAAATCAATACACAAAATGACTACTCCATCACGAAATAAATTAGATCTACGAATAAAGATTGCATAATTGAGTTGACATTACCCTCGAAGACGAGCGTGATTCCCACTCCTCGATACAATCTCTAACCGGCGATTCTAATGACTCCGTAATGAAAGAACATAAAATAAAGAAAACATATATTGAAAATAGAACAAATGTTGTGAATTGTGTTTTTCTAAAGTATTCTAGAGTGTGTCTAATTAAATTCGTGGATGCTCCTTTATATAGAGACTTAGACCGACTTAAAGATATATTTGAAAATCCTAAAACACATAGAGATAACTCCCAGCCGATCTCCCAGAGTTACTGGACTCGCCCCCAGTGAGCTGATGACTCGCTGCCAGCGAGTTCACTGTCTTCTGATTGGCTCGTTGGTATTTATCTTTAATGTAGTCCGATTCTGCATTGACTTCTCTTGAGATTTACTTCCTCGGATAAAAGATATCCTCCGATTTATCGCAATCTATAAAATCAATATTTATTACACAGTAAATCATATTTAAATAATAAAAACAGATAAATACCAAATTATATATTATAAATCACATAACATTAAATAATCAATATAAACATGTGATTTAATATAAAATATATATTATTAATCTCGATTTAAGGACAATGTTGATGACATTTACGAGTATAATTTGACCGTCATCAACTACCCCCCACTTAGACTTTGATCGTCCCGAACAAAGCGTCAATAAGTCATTCCCCAAGACAACATTTTCCATGGTCAAGTCATACTTATACAAGAAACTCGAGTCAACTCATACCATTCATGCTCATAAGGTATCCATTATTCACTACTCGCTATGAATAGAAGTGATGTGTGCATGTGCATTCAGTTTTATATATTCGTGGCAAGATTAAAGTTTATGCCAACTTCGCAGTCTTAACCTACCAACATCAGCATTCCCACTTATTAAGCATCGCAATGGGTAAAGACATGGTGCAATAAGCAAGAGCGTCATCCATAAGGTTTTTGGACTCGGAGACCGAGAAAATACTCAAAGCGTCATAAAAATTTGAATTTCTTCGCATTTTTATAATTTCAAGCTTTACCACTTCTCAAGAAAGAAACTTGCTTTAAAGGTAAAGTATGCATTGCAAGAATCCCCCTCTCACGGATTAGTGGACAGCACTGAATATTACCACAAGCGCGGGCTACTTTGGTAACGTTACTACAAGCCCAGTATTTAACGCATTGTCAAATCATAGATAATTCTCAATCTTATTACTCCGCTTTGATGGCTAGAAGATAGGAATACATCAGTAGATAAATTTCAACACTAAGTCTGCATAACCAATCATCTACACAATGTACACATAATTTCTCCAGTTATTTTAATTCGTGCGGTAAACGTCGATTCAAATTGAGTAATCGAATAATAAATAACTACTTGCAACGGTCGGCATGAATATCCTTAAGTTTACATTCACATAAGTATAAAATGATCACGTACTCATGCAACTTGGTTCCTTCCCTACTAATTCCATGTATAAGAACTCACAATTCTAAGGGTACGAGATAATTAGTTTGGCATTTGTTCAATTTTTCATTTTTCACCGTTTCATTCAATTGTTCAATTATAACACATCATAGCTAAGTCTCATACCCCCCCACTTAAACTTGGCATTGTCCCCAATGACAAAGAAATAGGAGAATTTAAGAAAAAGACTTAGCTCTAGAAATGGCTCTCAAGTAAATGCAGAATGTAGGGGAACTCAAAGCACGTCGTGGAGAAGCAAACGAAAACCTGTTTAAGCAAACCAAACAAAAACTCCATGATACCGTTAATAACATGTCAATTGATGTTATAAAATAATGTGGCAGTAATTAGATATAAAATATCCAAAAACAAATTAAGCCACCTTATTTCATACAACCAAAGACACGGAAAACCAAAGAGTTAAAACTATAAAACTCACATGGCGCTATCAAGGAAAAAACCTCGTTTATTCCGAACTTAGAATCATAACATGGCAAGATGAAAAAACCTTAACAGTCTCATGCTGCTTTATTCAAACAAAACAAAAACAAAAGATAGTTTTCAAGAAATAGTTCTGAGGTTATAGTCCCCAGCTCGACTTAATTCAACGATGGTTTAAGTATAGGTAGGATCTTCAAGAGTGAAGACTTCCTCCGTTCCTTGACCAAGACCAATATAATGTTTCACACGGTGTCCATTAACAACAAAAGTGGATTGATCCTTAAGGTTCAATAATTCAACAGATCCAGAAGGGAAAACCTTACTTACTTGATAAGGACTATACCATCGTGATTTTAACTTTCCAGGAAAGAGTCTCAAGCGCAAATTGTAAAGAAGAACCAGATCGCCTTCCTTAAAAGTGCGGTCCAATATCTTCTTATCATGAAACTTCTTTGTGCGCACCTTAAATATTTTTGCATTCTCATAAGCTTCCAGACGAAACTCCTCTAGGCGAGTCAATTCCAACAATCTTCTTTCTCCAGCTAAACTCTCAACAAAATTCAACATACGCGTAGCCCACATGGCACGGTGTTCAAGTTCAACCGGTAGATGACATGCTTTTCCAAAAACAATCTTATAAGGGGACATACCAATAGTCTTCGTATAAGCAGTCCTATAGGCCCATAAAGCATCATCTAGTCTCAACGACCAATCTTTTCTAGTTGTATTCACAGTTTTCTCCAAAATGTGCTTTATTTCTTGATTTGTAACCTCAACATGTCCACTTGTTTGAGGGTGATAAGCAGTAGCTAACTTGTGTCTAACCCCGTACTTAATCATCTACTTTTCAAACGGGCTATTACAGAAATGGCTTCCATTATCACTAATAATGGCACGAGGGGTTCCAAACCGCGTAAAGATATTTTTCTTTAAGAACTTCAGTACAACTTTCGCATCGTTAGTAGGCGAAGCAATGGCCTCAACCCATTTGGACACGTAGTCGAGCGCCACTAAATTATAGCGGTTGGACAAAGACGAAGTAAAGGGTCCCACAAAATCAATACCCCAAACATCAAACAGTTCCACCTCTAGGATATTCTTTAGTGGCATTTCATTACTTCTAGAGATATTTCCCGTCATTTGGCAAGAATGACAAGATTTAGCATATTGACGCGCATCTTTGAACAAAGTGGGCCAGTAAAAACCACATTGGAGAACTTTCGCAGCCATCTTGTCTCCTCCATAGTGTCCTCCGGTTTCATAAGCATGGCAATGTCTAAGGATATCAAACATCTCATCTTCCGGCACACATCTCCTAAAGACATTCTCGGATCCTAGCTTAAATAGATAGGGCTCTTCCCAATAATACTGCCTAAGATCCTTGAAGAATTTCTTTCTTTCTTGGGGGTTGAGATTTGGTGGCAAGTATTTCGCGGATAGATAATTCACAATGTCTTTAAACCATGGTTGTTTCTTCTCCTTCACAACCTCAACAAGCGAAGATACTGCAGCGCAATAATCCTTTCCATGTATAGCCGTGATGGAGAATAATTGTTCATCCGGAAATGTTTCTCCAATCTTGGTCATCGGCTCATTATCCTCTATTTGTAAACGGGAAAGATGATCCGCAACCAGATTCTCAGATCCTTTCTTATCACGGATTTCTACATCAAACTCTTGCAATAGTAGAATCCATCTCAATAACCTTGGCTTGGAATCTTGTTTGGCTAAAAGATACTTCAAAGCTGCATGATCCGTCCAAACAGTGACTTTAGATCCTACTAGATAAGATCTAAACTTGTCAAACGCAAAGATAATAGCCAGAAGCTCTTTTTCAGTAGTGGCATAATTCCTTTGAGCAATATTTAAAGTTCGACTAGCATAGTAGATGGGCCTAAAGATCTTGTCTTTTCTTTGTCTTAAGGCAGCACCTACAGCAGTATCGCTTGCATCACACATCAACTCAAAAGGTAGATTCCAATCAGGCGCAACAGAATGGGTGCAGTAATAAGCATGCTCTTTAACTCATTGAAAGCTTTCATGCACTCATTAGTAAACACAAATGGCACATCCTTGGCCAATAACTCAGTAAGAGGTCTAGAGATTAAGGAAAAGTCCTTCACAAACTGACGATAGAATCCCGCGTGGCCAAGAAAACCTCGCAATGTCTTAAGATTTGCTGGTGGAGGAAGTTTTTCAATCACTTCTACTTTTGCTCTATCCACCTCTATACCGTTCTTTGAAATACGGTGGCCAAGTACTATACCTTCAGTAACCATAAGATAACATTTCTCCCAGTTAAGCACTAGATTCGTCTCCTTGCATCTCTTCAACACTCTTGCTAGATGCGTGAGACATGAATCGAAATCATCTCCAAATACGGAGAAATCATCCATAAAGATCTCTAGGAAATCTTCAACCATATCAGCAAACAGAGAAATCATGCATCTTTGAAACGCTGCTGATGTGTTGCACAAACCAAAGGGCATTCTATTGTAAGAAAAGGTTCCATATGGACATGTAAAAGTGGTCTTCTCATGATCCTCGGGTGAGATATGAATTTGATAATATCCCGAGTAACCGTCAAGGAAACAATAAAATGCATGTCCGCTCAGTCTCTCGAGCATTTGATCAATGAAGGGGAGAGGGAAGTGATCTTTGCGAGTTGCATCATTCAACTTCCTAAAGTCAATGCACACTCTATGACCAGTAATGAGTCTAACAGGAATCAACTCATTTAACTCATTGGCTTGCACCGTCAAACCTCCCTTCATTGGAACTACGTGGATCGGGTTAACCCATTTACTATCAGAGATAGGAAAGATGATTCCCATTTCTAACATCTTAATAACTTCATCCATAACCACGTCTTTCAATTGTGGAGTCAACCTTCTTTGGGGTTGTGCAACCACTTTCTTTACAAGATCGACGGAGATTTTATGCATGCACACGCTAGGGCTAATGCCTTTAATGTAAGCTATTGTCCATCCAAATGCTCTACGATACTCTCTCAACACTCTCATCAGCTTTTCTTCTTGTATTTCACTCAAGGCAGATGAAATAATAAGCGGCAGGTCTCATCTCTGGTGTTTGGCTCATCAAACACTACCTGAATTGATTCTTCAATCACCAATGTTCTTTTGTTTAACACTCTAAAAGCCTTGATGGTGTCTGAATTTCCCATGAAGATTGTTTCATCAGACTTTTCATTAGAGGTATTTAGCTGACTCCTATTTAAGACACAACATTTTGCTGCGAACATGTGCAAGTGAGATATGTTTGGTATTCTACCATTCTACACTTCATAGGGTGTTTTGTTATGATTGATCTGTTCTATGTGTAACATGTTGTGTTAGCTGCTTTAGCCCAGAACCTATTTTGTAAACTGGCTTCAGCAATTATTGATCTGTCATCCTCTTTTATGGTTCTGTTTCTTCTTTCTACTACTCCATTCTGCTGTGGTGTTCCTGCTGCAGATATTTGATGTGTCACTCTATTTTCTTTATAGTAACTTCTTATTGCTTTATTTAGAAATTTTGTTCTTCTGTCTGATCTTATCTTTACAATCTTCAAATCTTTCTCATTTTGTAGTCTTCTTATCAGACCTGGAAGATTCTTGAGTGTTTTTTTATTTTTGTTCAGGAATATAGTCCACGTGTATTTGGAGAAGTCATCTACCACCACTAAAGTGTACTTCTTGCCACTAACACTTGCTGGTGTGACTGGTCTAAATGAATCCATGTGTAATAAATGTAAGATTATTGTTGTTGACTGGTGTGGTTTTGATTTGAATGAGCTCTTTATTTGCTTTCCCTTCTGGCACGCATCACACAAGCTCTCTTTCATGAATGTCAATTCAGGTAACCCTTCCACAAGTTTTTATTTTTGCTAGTTTGTTGACTTTCTTGAAATTTAGATGGTTGAGTCTTCTATGCCAGATCCAGCTAAGTGATTGCTTGAGCTTCAGTAGTAGACATGTTTCTGCTTTTGCTGTCTTCCAATCCACAACACACATGTTGTCTTCTTTTATTCAAAAAATAGTTGTCACTACTGGACGACGAAATTGATTTTGAAATTTATTAACATTCTCTAAAAAGGTACTGTTAACAATCCCGCATATTTACGTTCAATAATCCCAGGGGCTTTCCCATTCTCGACTTTCCTTAAATGAAAACACTCTTGAACTAGCAGTTCGTTTGAGTAGACACTACTCTTGAACTGTGGGATGTCTAATGATAGTGTTACTAGCTTGGACTATTCGATTTTTCTAATCGACAAATCATAAGAGTAAAGCTCCCACTAGTTTATCGGTTCCAAATACTGTCTAACTAGCGACACTTTATGATTTTTCAAAGATTAGAACATCACCTAGAACTAAGCTCCCACTAGTTTATCAGTTCCAAATACTGTCTAACTAGCAATGCTGTGTTCATGATGTTTCAATGATTATAAAATCTCCAAAACTAAGCTCCCACTAGTTTATCAGTTCCAAATACTGTCTGACTAGTAACGCTTTATTCTTGTTTTTCCAATGAATGAAAAAACTCTTGTGCAATCTATTACACATTTATAATGATTCAAAAAAAAACAATCATGAGACTAAGGCTCCCACTAGTTCATCGGTTCCAAATACCGTCTAACCAGCAAAAGCCTTATGTATGATTTTCCAATTTTTCAATTAGAAATTTTTGCCGTGTAAATACTGTTGGAAATAAAATTTATGTTTTGATGATAATTCATCATATTTATTCAAAGTATCTTAACCTCATTGATGAAGTGCGGAAGCCAGCTGTTATAGTGAAAAGCTAAAAGATGTCTAGAACTGAATGTTTAGGTTTTACTAGAGTCTGATATTTGTATAAGTTACATCAGACAAGCACTGTAATAGTTAGTGTGTCGTAAAACAGAAAACTGGAAGTCATCTAGAAAACTGGAAATCACTAAGACAAACAAACTGACTTAGAATACACCAGCATTGAACTGAAGAAAATAAGTTCGATGAGGGACACAGACTCAGTTGGCTTATCTAGAAGACTGAAGAACTGAGGGTTCAAACTCAGTTATTGAAGACCGAAGAACTGAGGGTTCAAACTCAGTTATGAAAATTACAAGTCGAGACTATGAAGTTAGACTTCAGGCAAGTTTGTGGTGACCTGAACTGACTTTATGGATCTTGTATGAAGACCTAAATTCATAAGGACAATGAATTCTTAGAAGATACTTACTTTTGGTGTACTCTGATTAAGTGAATTATAATCAGATGTAAACTAGAGTACTGATATTTGAAGAAGAGTAAAAATCTCAGTTAATGCTCCAAGTCAGTCAAGAAACTGACAACTGATAAACTCAGTATAAAACTGATCAGGAAACTCAGTTTTTCAAGTCAGCCATCCAACAAACTGATAGTACAGTCGAACGTTTAAAAGGAAGCAATTTTATTGGATGAGTTACTGACAGATTAGAACGGTCAAAAAATATAGCCGTTACAAGATAGACGTTGATGCAGTTCGAATTCAAGCCTGATGAAAGTTGGATCTCACACTATAAATAGAGGACTTTGCACCAAGGATTATAATAATGAAGATTTAACAAATTTACAAGCATATTTGTGCATTAGTCTTTGTATTCGAATTGCTATCATATCAGTGCTATAACAAGATCACATCTAGAATTTCTTCAAGTGTTCAAGCTACACAAAATTTATCCAGATTCAACACTTTGAAGAACCACAAACGAGAATCAATTTATTGATTCTCAGCCCAACTTTGATTCTACATCAAAGGTTTAGATTGTGAAGCAAACTGGGAAGGTTTCGCCAAGGACAGTTGTTACCAGAAGTCGGGTAGACTGTGTTTGTGGTGGTAGCTGGTTAAGAGGCATACGTAACCCTTCAAGGACCAGTGTTCAAGCAATTGAAGAGCGCAATTTTGCCTATTCTACAACTTGTTTAGATAGTAAAGCTTGGGATTAGCCAAGGACTATTGTTTAGGACTTTTTGTAACGAGTTCATCTCAAGAAGTTCTAGTGGAATTTTCCTCCACACCACGGGGGAAGAGAGGACGTATAGGATTACACCACCTGGAACCTATATAATTCTTGTTTATTTACTTTACGCACTTATTTACTTACTCAGCATTTATTTACAGCATTCTGAGAATCGATTGTTATACATTTCACAGTTCACAAACGGACATTCTTGAAAATTCAGTTTAACACACTCAACTTTCACATAGAATAACAAGATCAAGAAAAAGGCTAGAATTATATCCGCTGCCGGTTGACTCGGGTTTAAGCTTAAGTCAGTTTGACTTGAACTCAGCTTCATCAGCTTAACTCCACACAAGTTTTAACTGAACTTTAATTTTTTTTAAATCCAGTTTTTGGTGACAAGTTTATTCACCCTCCCATCTAAACTTGTGTTAGCCTTTCCGAGGGACCAACAATTGGTATCGGAGCAGTGTTTCTTTAACAAGCCATTGTTAAAAGCTCATTTGCTCTAATCTCCTCTAGCTGTTCTCATAAGAAAGCTCAGTTTCCAGTTTTTACACAATCAGTTTTCACTCACCCACAATGGACAACAATCAATATGCAAGACATATGCTTATGTGCAATATGGACAGATTTCATGAATATAAACGTCGAATGCAGGCTTTTCTGGCGGCTACTCATGACGAAATGATGGACGTACTCACTGATGGACCAATTCAGATCACTCACATGCAAACTGATGGTGATAGAAAAGTATGAGTTCCAAAGCCCAAAGCCGATTGGACTAGTGATGATCGCAAGTGAAACAATCTCAACAATGTTTCTATGGACTTTATCCTCAGAACTCTTGACAACAACATGTACTTAAAGGTGAAAGAATGCACAATTGCTAAAGAAATATGGGACAAACTTCAGTTAGTTTGTGAAGGAACTGACCCAATCAAGGAGAACAAGATCTCAGTTGCAAAACAAAAGTTTGAGAATATCAAGATGAAATCTGGAGAGACCATTGACCACATGGAGACAAGATTTAGTGCTATAATGGATGAATTAGATCTACTCAAGATTGAATACTCAATGAAAGTTATCAATACAAGAATATTGAAGGCATTACCAATGTGCTGGAAGATGAAAGTCACTGCTATGGAAGAATCTAGAAGACTTGACATAGAGGACTCATTTAAAATCTTTTCAGATTTGAAAGCCTATGAATTCATGGAAGATTTTACAAGTACAGCTACAATAATCAAAGCTCTAGAAGTACCAAAAACCACAACACTTGCAGCAGCTTTAAATGACTCTCAAGAAACATCCACAAAAAATCTTCAACAGTTGGATGAAATGGAGGAACAAATGGCTCTTATGATGAGCAGAATCAGAAGGATGAAGAATGGTCATCCTGTAACCCAGAAGTTCATCAAGAAGACTCCTGAGAAAAGAAAAGATGATGAGTATCTTTGCTTCAACTGCAAGAAGCCAGGACATTACAAAGCTGAATGCCCATAACTGACCAAGAAGACTCCGCCAAGAAAAGTTGGAAGGAGAGCACTTCTTGCTGGAGATGAGTCAGACTATGAAGCTGGTACTGAAAGACTATCAGATGACACAGCTTTAATGGCACACATGGAAGATACAAATGAGGTATGTGAATCCAATTCTAAATATTCCTCAGCTCAAATTTCCATGCAAAATGCATGTTCTTTGACTGCTGACTCCAATCCAAAAAATCTAAATTAGAAGAAACACTTGACGAATTGATGAATCAGCTAGTAACTATCCAAGCTGGTTATGAATCACTTAAAGCTAAGAAAGAGAATCTAATTCTTGAAGTTGAAAGATTGAAGTATGAACTAAAAATGTTGAAACTGACTAAAACTGATAGAGAAAAGATTCGACATCGACCCTCTTGCATCGGTCACTGCAAAGAATCGAATCATTTGCTCAATCAAGTTCAGTTACTGGATTCAAATCTGGAAAGCCGTATGGAGACAAAACAAGCTTAGGATTTGATACACAGCAATCTTCTAAGGATAGAACTTGCAAAGCTGCTGAATCTAATATCAAAACTGGTATTAAGTTTGTAGCTGAACAACTTCCACAAACTGAGAAAATTGCTGAACCAATAAAGCCAGTATCACATAGGATAAATCAGTTTTCTAGGAAGACTGTATCTACCAACAAAGGTAAATCAAATGGTAGATCAGCTGTATCTAAAGAAAACCAAAATGGCAAATCAACTGCCAAATCCACAAAAACCAATCAAGTCAAGAACCAGAAAAATTACAATCAAGGTAAATCCAAGAATGTCAATCATTCAAAGATTCACACATTCAGGGGGAAAGGAAGATTATATCCCACTGATGATGATTGGAATTTTACGCATCTATTAACAAAACTGATAATAACATTCATTCCAGACAGAAAACTTATCACAATTTTCAGTCCAAAACTCAGTAGAGAGCTAATCTCAGTTCTCAGCAAAAGTACCAAGGTTAGTCCAGACCTCAGTACAGAAGGAATGATGGTTATTATTCAAGCTTCAATAATAGAAAGCATCATGGAAATAAGTTTCAATCAAAAGATCTGAGAGATCATATAAATAAGACATAGTCCGAACATAGATACTATGGGAGTGTGGCTTACATATATGAAAACAAGTGCAACGATATCCGAAGAATACCTAAAGGATATATTCCCAGATTTGTACTGACAACTGACCACCATGGACCCAAACAGAGTTGGGTACCTAAATTTTTTTAACTTTTATTGCAGGATGTATGGTACTTTGACAGTGGTTGCTCAAGGCATATGACGAAGGGCAAGGACTGTCTCAGTAATTTTATTGCAAAAGATGGACCAAAAGTTAATTTTGGAAGTACAGACAAACCTGGATACACCAAAGGGTATGGTACCTTAATCGGAATGGACTTACAATCAAGAATGTATCTTATATGTAGAAGGATTACATTACAATCTACTCAAAGACCACCGATCAATTTTGTGATATGGGATACAAAGTTACTTTTGATAAAGACTTCGCATTGTCGTCAGCGAAACAGCATTTCAAGTTGTTTTAGCCGGATGAAGAAAAGAGAATATGTATGTAGTAGATTGGACAATAGCCGTTGCTGAAACCTGTTTGCTTGTGCATACCAAATCAGAAATCAGTTGGTTATGGCTCAAGAAACTGAGTCATCTAAACTTTGATGACATCAACACCCTTGTCAAGAAACAGCTGGTCATTGGACTACCAGAAATCTCATATAAGAAGGACAGCTTATGTGATGCTTGTCAACAAGGAAAACAAACAAAAGCAAGTTTCAAGACCAAGTCTCAGCATTCAACAACCAGAGTTCTTGAATTACTACATATGGATTTATTTGGACCTATTACACCAATTAGTATCAGTGGCAAGAAATATACATTGGTGGTGGTAGATGATTTTTCAAGATACACTTGGGTTATCTTCTTGACCAAGAAAAGTGAAACCAAGCAAAGACTTACAGAATTACTTAAGAGACTTCAGAATCAAAAAAGGAGTATCAGTTGTGAAGATAAGATCAGATAAAGGAACTGAATTCCTCAACACTGTGATTATTGAATATTGTGAAGAAAATGGTGTTTTACACCAACTTGCTGCCACATGAACACCTCAACAAAATGGTGTAGCTGAAAGGAGAAACAGAACACTCAAAGAAGCAGGAAGGACGATGATCTGTGAAGCAAAATTACTTGAAAGATATTGGGCAGAAGAAGTTAACACAACTTGCTATACACAGAACAGATCTCTCATGAATAAAAGGCATGAGAAGACCCCTTATGAAATTTGAAATGGAAGAAAACCAAATGTTTCTTACTTTCATGCTTTTGGAAGCAAATGTTTTATACACAATAATGGGAAAGATCAACTTCATGTCTTTCAGCCCAAAGCTGATGAAGGAATCTTTCTAGGATACTCAAGTGTCAGCAAAGCTTTTAGAGTACTAAATAAAAGGACACTTAAGCATGAGGAATCAATACATGTAGTATTTGATGAACCAAACTTTCCTGGTTAAACAACTGAAGACAGACAAGAACCAGTTCCTTAGTCTCAGTTACCAGTCATTCCAGAATCAGTTTCTATTGATATTGGAAGACTTCAAATTTCAGAATCTTCAGATCCAGATCGATCAGTCTTAGTTTCCAACTACTCAACAACTCACACCTGAACAACATGAATCTGATTCAGTTGAAGAAATTCAAGAACCAGTTCTTGTAGAACCAGTCGAACAAAATACAAATCCTTTGATGCAAGCACCAGTTCATCAACGGATGATAGATCACCCTGAAGAACAAGTCATTGGTGATACTCAAACTGGCGTTCGAACAAGACATCAACTAGATGCAATGATTGCATGTTTTCTATCTCAATCTGAACCTAATGAAATATAAGAAGCTTTGAAGGATCCAGACTGGATACTAGCTATGCAAGAAGAACTTAATGAATTCGAAAGAAATCAAGTATGGGAATTAGTTGAAAGACCAGATCATGTGAATATCATTGGAACCAAATGGGTTTTCAGAAACAAACTTGATGAAGATGGGAATATCATCAGAAACAAGGCTAGACTTGTAGCTAAAGGATATTCTCAAGCAGAAGGCATAGACTTTGATGAAACTTATGCACCAGTTGCAAGATTGGAAGCAATCAAGCTATTTCTCGCATTTGCAGCTCACAAAAAGTTCAAAGTATATCAGATGGACGTTAAAAGCGCATTTTTGAATGGAATTCTTGAAGAAGAAGTGTATGTTCAACAACCACCTGGATTCGAGATCAAAGATCAAGCTGAAATATTTTTTAAACTAAGGAAAGCTCTTTATGGACTTAAACAAGCACCAAGAGCTTGGTATGAAACTCTATCTCAGTTTCTAGTGGATAATGGATTTATCAAAGGAACAATCGACAAAACATTATTCAGGATGAAAAATGGAAAGAGCACTCTACTTGTTCAGATCTATGTTGATGACATTATTTTTGGATCAGAAAATGAACAATTATGTGAGAAATTTGAAAGTTTAATGAAGAGAAAATTTCATATGAGTATGATGGGAGAATTGAATTATTTTTTTGGATTACAAGTTAAACAATTAGATGATGGAATTTTCATTCACCAAACCAAGTATACAAGAGAACTTATCAAAAAGTTTGGTATGGAGAAATCAACTGGAATTTCTACACCAATGGGGACCAACATCAGGCTAGATGAAGACAAAGAAGGCAAAGATGTTAATCAAACACTTTACAGAAGAATGATTGTAAGCCTACTCTATCTTACAGCAAGTAGACCAGATATATCTTTTACTGTTGGTGTATGTGCAAGATTTCAGTCAAAACCAAAGGAAAGTCATCTCACAGTTGCAAAAAGAACCCTGAAATATCTGAAAGATACAGATGGTGTTGGAATTTGGTATTCAAAAGAAGGAGAATTCAAACTGATATCTTATCCAGACTCAAATTATGCAGGATGCAAAGTGGACAGAAAAAGCACCTCAAGCACATGTCAGTTATTAGGAAATAGACTTGAGTCATGGTTTAGCAAAAAGAAAAATTCAACTTCAACAGCTGAAGCAGAGTATATAGAAGCTGAAAGTTGTTGTGCTCACGTAATATGGATTAGACAGCAATTAAGAGATTATGGGATAAAAGAAGGAACAATTCCCATAATGTGTGATAACACAAGCGCAATTGCAATTACTGAAAATCCAGTTTAACACTCAAGGACAAAGCACATTGATGTGCTTCACCTCATTATAAGAGATCATGCGGAGAAAAATGATATCACAGTTCTTTATGTACCTACTGAAGATCAATTGGCAGATATCTTTACAAAGCCATTGGACAAAGAAAGATTTGCCAAACTAAGAACTGAATTGGGGATAATTAAAGTCAGTTAAGCCAGAGATTCGTCAAGGGGATTAATCTTTGTTATGTTGGGTGCACTCACTTAACAGACTAGTCATTGACATCAACAATCTCAAACTGATTAACTGAAACTGAAAATTTGACAGAACTGATAGTTCACTCTAAAACTGACCTCAGCATCAGTTTCTACTCCACTCAACTTTAGTCAAAGGTTGACATGATAAAATCAACATCGGTTTTATCGCATTTAATTACTGCAGTTCTTTTGTCAGAATACATTACGTGTACACCCCACTACTGTCAGAACAGTACATGCATCGGTTACCCAAACCATCATGGAATTTGAAAAGTTGTACTAATCAACCACCAGTATATCCTACCTATTTATTCAACCTTCCTTCACACTCTCCTCAATCAAAAATTAAAATTATCAGTCTCTTTCCTAAAAAAAATCAGGCTTTTCGCAATCCTTTCATCTCAAAATAAATTTTTGTGTTCACACCCAGATATGGCCACTTCAAAGAAATCACAAGAAGAAAGATTGATCACAGAGTTAGATGAGTTTTCATTCGAAATTTATGAAGCAATGTGCAAGAAGACTCTATTAGCAAGCTACATCTGTGATAAAATCCAGAAACAACCAGGTTTGAGAAACCTTCTGGAAGTTAAGTTCAACGAAGAACGTGATGTGGAAGGGATTTTGCGATTCTGGGAGAATATGCGATTGGTATGAGACTCTCTAATCACTACAGTTCATGGAGATCGTATTATTATCAACGAACGAGTCATGAAATCACTATTTGGTTTCACAAATTCATCTGTGACATCAATAGATTTGACTACACTACCATTGAAAAGAGACGCTTTTCGTAAGCAACTTACTTTTTCTAAGGAACCAGTAGAAATTGATATTCATGTTGACAAACTCAAGCCAGAATTTGCGCATCTCAGCAGATGGCTCAGCAAACATGTCATTGGAAAATCTAAAGGAATCAGTATACTATCCGATGAAAACATTTATCTGATGAACATAATTTGGGATGAACTACAATTAAATTGGGCAGGTTATGTAGTCAATCAGATAAAGAAGCAACACTTAGCTGAATTAGAAAGTGTAAAAAGAGCTCAAGCTGAAGGTCAAGCAACTGTTGGCAGATTCCGACTAAAGAAAACACTGAGTGGAATCATTCAATTTTATCTGGAGACACTCAAGGCAGGGAAGAAAGAAAGACAAACTGCAGAGGAAATAGCAGTTGTCACAAGAACAACTTCCCAACCTAAAGCTGGACAGAAAACTGTGTCTCAGCAGGAAGCTGAACACAAAGGCATCAAGCGGAAAGCTGACTCAGCAAAAGGAAGATCAGCTGTAAAGTGCTTGTACCCAGGAACTTTAAGAGAGAAAGCACCAACTGAGGGGGAACAACAACAACAACTGACAACCAAAGTTTCCAAGGAAAATATCTCTGCTGACCATACTTCTCAGTTACAAGACCAACCAGATTAGCAACCAGTCTCAGTTTTTGAAGCTGATAGAATCACCAAGCTGATGAAAATGAAGCTTAAACCAGAAGATTCTCGTGATATTAGTCTACAGACTGAAGATAAACTACTCTTGGAGAAATTGGAAATTAGAGACCCATAAACTCTGTTTCCTATATCAGAATTTCTTGAAAATTGCTTCAAAAGATTCACTGAACTAGCTAAAAGAAGAGAATCAGGCACATCATCCACCCCCAAAGTTATTTCAAAGAATGATGATGACCATGATGATTCAAGAAAAGAAGCTGATGTGACTACAGGTTTGCAGACAGATATCCAACCTCAAACTTCAAGCAACGCAAACTGTAACTCAGCAAGAAGATTTTCCAGTTGGAAATCAGACAACTAACAAACAACAAGCAGCTGATAGAATTGATAATCAAAAACTTATGATCATTGAAGATATCACTCAGTTCAAGGATCAAATAGAAGATACATATGATCCTTCCGATATCCTAACAAAGGATGAGTTGGCCAAAGTTCACGAGAACTTGAAGATCGTGCTCAGTCAAAGGGATATACAAAATGGCCTTTTATCAAACATCTCTGGATATCTAGATTATAGAACGAGAACAGATGTCTCAGTTCATGAAAGAGTAGAGATGATTTATAAGTCAAGTTCAAGTTCTGCTTCAGAAATTTTGTTACTTAAACAAAAACTTGAGGACTCAACCGCGGTAGACAGGGAAACACATGCACAAGCTCACTCGCATATGAATCGGACATCTACAGGTTAGAAACTCAGCTCAAAGAAGTACTTGCTTCTCAGCAACAAATCTCAACCGATCAAAAGGCAACCCATGCTCTAGTAGATCAATTATATGATGCCAAAAAGGGGGAAGCTGAAGTTACTCAAGGAAAAGAAGCAACTTGAAGACGAGTTGGAAAGATACAAATCAGATCCAAAATTCTTACAGAAAGAGTTAACTGACGAGCAGCACATTGTAAAATATAGTCAACCTGGAGATCGGAGAGCTACTCTTACAAAGGATCTATGGTTAAAGTTTGTCAAAGATCATAATCCTATCAAATCCAAGTACAAGGACAAGGCTTTTGAAGAATCCTTGAACTACTTTCTATCTGATGAACTCTACAATCAGAAAATGGCACAATATAAAAAGACCAAAAGGATCGAAGACAAACTGAAGATTAAAGACAAAACTGAACAGATGAAAGCTGATGTAGTAGAATTTGAGAAATACTATGTTAATGAATCAGCTTTACCAAAGTTAATCTTATGGAGGAAATGGAAAGAAGGAAGTCAAGTAGACTACAACAAGACCTTTTCTATGGAAGACTCCAAGCTAGAATATGATTATCATCTACACGATAGAGAGATGAAGTTTATTTCAGTCACACAAAAAGCACATAAAAAGGCTTAGTCTTTAGTCAAAATTCATTTGAACAAAATGTAACCATTCCAGTTTTTGCGTATACTAATGAGATCCAGTTTCCAGTTTTACATTGTTTTACATTGTTTTGATCTTTAAGATTTTTCTTTTAGGGAGAGTTTTGGCATCATCAAAAACGGGGAAATTGTTGGAAATAAAATTTATGTTTTGATGATAATTCATCATATTTATTCAAAGTATTATATTAACCTCATTGATGAAGTGCCGAAGCCAGCTGTTATAGTGAAAAGCTAAATGATGTCTAGAACTGAATGTTTCGGTTTTACTAGAGTCTGATATTTGTATAAGTTACATCAGACAAGCTGAAAACTGGAAGTCATCTAGAAAACTGGAAATCACTAAGACAAACAAACTGACTCAGAATACACCAGCATTGAACTGAAGAAAATAAGTTCACCGAGGGACACAGACTCAGTTGGATTATTTAGAAGACTGAAGAACTGAGGGTTCAAACTCAGTTATTGAAGACCGAAGAACTGAGGGTTCAAAATCAGTTATGAAAATTACAAGTCGAGACTATGAAGTTAGACTTCAGGCAAGTTTGTGGTGACCTGAACTGACTTTATGGATCTTGTATGAAGACCTAAGATTCATAAGGACAATGAGTTCTTAAAAGATATTAACTTTTGGTGTACTCTGATTAAGTGAATTATAATCAGATGTAAACTGGAGTACTGATATTTGAAGAAGAGTAAAAATCTCAGTTAATGCTCCAAGTCAGTCAAGAAACTGACAACTGATAAACTCAATATAAAACTGATCAGGAAACTCAGTTTTACAAGACAGTCATCCAACAAACTGATAGTACAGTCGAACATTTAAAAGGAAGCGATTTTATTGGATGAGTTACTGACAGATCAGAACGGTCAGAAAATATAGCCGTTACAAGGTAGACGTTGATACAGTTTGAATTCAAGTCAGATGAACGATGGATCTCACACTATAAATAGAGGACTTTGCACCTAGGATTATAATAACGAAGATTTAACAAATTTACAAGCATTTTGTGCATTAGTCTTTTTATTTGAATTTCTTCAAGTGTTCAAGCTACACAGAATTTATCCAGATTCAGACACTTTGAAGAACCACAAACAAGAATCAATTTATTGATTCTCAGCCCAACTTTGATTCTACATCAAAGGTTTAGACTGTGAAGCAAACCGGGAAGGTTTCGCCAAGGACGAGTTGTTACAAGCGATCGGGTAGACTGTGTTTGTGGTGGTAGCTGGTGAAGAGGCATACATAACCCTTCAAGGACCAGTGTTCAAGCAATTGAAGAGCAGCAATTCTACCTGTTCTACAACTGTTTAGATAGTGAAGCTAGGGATTAGCCAAGGACTATTGTTTAGGACTTTTTGTAACAGTTCACCTCAAGAAGTTCTAGTGGAATTTTCCTCCACACCACAGGGGAAGAGAGGACGTACAGGATTACACCACCTGGAACCTCTATAATTCTTGTTTATTTAATTTACGCACTTATTTACTTACTCAACATTTATTTACAGCATTCTGAGAATTGATTGTTATACATTTCACAGTTCACAAACTGACATTCTTCAGAATTCAGTTTAACACACTCAACTTTCACATGGAATAACAAGATCAAGAAAAGGCTAGAATTATATCCACTGCCGGTTGACTCAGTTTTAAGCTTAAGTCAGTTTTGACTTGAACTCAGCTTTGTCAGCTTAACTCCACACATGTTTTAACTGAACTTTATTTTGTTTTAAATCCAGTTTTTGGTGACAGGTTTATTCACCCCCCCCTTTAAACTTGTGTTAGCCTTTCCAAGGGACCAACAAATACACCTTTTAAAATTCACTAAATGAATTTATCTGATAGTCCGATATCATCTTTTGTAAACTAAGTATGGTCATCTCTCGTTCAACACGAGTGACATCCGTGACATACTTATACTATGTCACTTAAGTTTTTAAAGGCTCAAGGGAAAAATCTCTTCCGAAAAAATTAATTGTATTCTTTTGATAATTACAACGTACTTGTTACTTCTGTTGGAAAGGTGTCCTAAACCGAATCGGGTTGGACCAGATCCGACCGGGTCGGGTCATTTACAGTGTATTTAGTTCATGTAATAACTTTATTATGATTAATAAAAGCACTTATGTTATTATATATATTGTTTGTCTTCATATTTGTTGTATATATATAGTAACGTCCCTAGTGTCAATCTGTGATAGAGAAACCATGATAGTGATTATGGTTGATGAGATCTTTAATCACTATAACAAGATTGGTACTTAAATGTCTCTAGTCTTATGTATTATCAAATGAGAAATTGATAGCATAATCAGCCTAGCACGTATTGGATGTCTTCTATCTTTTAGAAGGTAGGGATAGATCTCATCTATCAAAGTGTAGGGACATTTGGCATGTACGTGGACGTGTATTAGAGAATGCGTACGTTAGACTGAACCACTTACATTAAGTGTCACACTATGTGGCAGTTGTGTAATTATCCTTTTGACCGGAGTCTTCCTGGCATCACGGTGTGGATTGTCATTCTTTGACGCTATTGAGATTTCTCCTAACTACGGAGCGATCATGAGATAGTGATTGGGTATGATATTGAAGCATGCGGAGTATACGTGATTGGTCGTCCGGGAATCACGTATCCTATGATTGGGATCGAATATCCGAAATGGCCTTCTTATAAGGAATGTCTAGCTCTCGAGAATCTTTGCAAAGTGGGAGTAAATGTGTTATTCCGAGAGAGCATGATATCCAGATTATAAGATACGATCGTATGGATATTATTACATCGATAGGATTGTAAGTTACACGGTAACTGCTTCACATGAAAGGTAGTAGTCATTTCTTTTGACTCTTCCAATGATTGGGGGTCACGGTGTGTTGCTAGACGCTATCCCGTGATCGTTAGGTATGAAGGGCATTTTAGTAAATTGCACTTTGTGTCTACGGCCAATATATTCGGAAGCCTGTCGGGTCACACACATATGAACATCGAGTCGGATTAAAATGCGGTTATAGTTGATAACAAAATAAAGAAAGTTTATCTCTAGACTATAAAGGTTATAGTGGTAAATTAATATGGTGGTATTTATTTATTATGAATAAATAAAATACAAGATATTAATTATATTTAAATTATATTAGTTAAAGAATATTCCGGAAGCCAATTAATTGGCATATGGGGCGCCACAATTGAGTGTATAAGATACACTTGATTGTGCACTTTAATTAATAAGATTGCCATAATATTAATAAGATATTAATTGATTTTGGAAAAATAGATTTATGGTAATAAGATAATTATAATCAATATAAGATATTGGCAAAATAGATTATAATTAAAGAGATAAATCAATCTTGTTGATTTTCCTTATTTTATTGGAAAAAGGTTTTCTTCTCCTGCACACGTATGGGGCGCCACTTTTGACTATAAATAAGAGGTGGGTGTCAAGCTCTTTTGTACAACACAATTACAAGAGCTCATAGTTCTTGTGTAAAATAGAGAGCTATCCATAGTGAGTTTGTGAGGGAAGAAAAGGGCTGCTCTAGCAACCGGAGTTTTTCCGATAGCAATCCAAGGAGGATTCCGGCAAGGGGTTCGTGTGGATTAGCGATAGAGGCCGGACGCGTGGACGGCTTGCGCACTGAACTACACTCCATTGACGGTCAAATCGACGATCTTATAGATCATCAAGGTATAACCGTCAAACTACTTAACGTGTTTGTTGCATTAAACGAAGAACGATCTAGAAAAAGGAAATCAATTTGTAAATTCCGCTGCGTTAAACTAGTGATTTCCTAACAGTGGTATCAGAGACAGTCTTCGAGCTTAAGCAATAAGCATAATTTAATTGCGTAGTATTTAATCAATAGATGCAAGATTTAAATCACGAGACGTTAAAACAAAAAAAAATTCAGGTTTATGGGGGCTCGGCCGACTGCGGCGGCCCCCACCTCTGCGGCGGCGGCGGCGGCGGCGGCGGCGGCGGCGGCGGCGGCGGCGGCGGCGGCGGCGGCGGCGGCGGCGGCGGCGGTGGCCTTATGGCTGCCGTCCGTCGTCTGTCCTCTTCCAATGTGGGTGATTGACCCTTTTCGTTTTGTGATTTATATTGTGCATAGATATCTCGTTTGTTTAGTTGTGTCATATGGCCAACCAATGTTCAAATAGTTTGGGCCATTGGGAAACCATATGGCATGTTGGCCTTTCCAAATTTTGATTTGGAATAGGCCCATGCCCTTTTCAAATATTTGATTTGTAAAAGGCCTAGGCCTAGGCCACTTCCAAAATATTGATTTTGGAAAGTGGCCAGGCATAAACCAAAATTATTTGGTCTTTCCAAATATTTGATTTGGAATAGGCCTAGGCCCTTTTCAAATATTTGATTGGTAAAAGGCCTAGGCCTAGGCCACTTCCAAAATTTTGATTTAGGAAAGTGGCCAGGCCTAAGCCAAATTTAGTTTTGAAAAGGAAACAAATAGGAGACTTTATAATTTTAATTTATTTTGAAAAGTTCAAATTTAATTGAAATTAAAATCGATTTAAAATTTAATTTTAATTTTCGATTAAGTCATATAATTAATTAAATGTTATTTAATTATTTGACGTGATAAAATAAAGACGCATAAGTAGTTAAAATTAGAATTTAATATTTTTCATAAGATAAAATTGTATGAATTAGATGTGTAGATATAATGCGAATATATGGACCCCGATTGATCATTGACTCGACCAATAGGATAGATGGAATGTTTTCTTTATGTTGTTTTTTTGAAAAATTGTCCTAGGCCGTTATGAAGAACGTGACCTAGTTTACTTTTTGCATTTATCTCATTCCCGTTAGCTCCCCCCGTGTGCGGCGGGTGTAATTATGTATTATGTAACAAGAATGGAGCAAGAAGTAGAAGACCAAGGAGAGATAAAGAACCCATTGGCGTACATCAATAAAGATTCTATTGGCGGTTGCAGATGTCCTTAGTTTGTGACCCGCGGTTTCGTCAGTTTGTATTCGAAACCGCACCTAGGAAAAGTCCATGATCATACCGGTTATTTTGTGCGCGGAATGTTGTGTATGTTTTACTTTATGTGATATAGTAGTAATATGAACACAGTAGATGAGACCATAATTAAACCAAATTAATTAAGTGATTTAATTTAAAATTACTCCCACATAAAAAATCAAGTCGAAATTGCCTCCCCGTATTATAACGACGGTGAAGAGCCCTTGTTCGGACCCAACTCACCAGCTAAAGCAGGGGTTGACCTACCTTGGGTATATCGTCGTTATCGAGATATGATCGAAAGAGATCTCATGAATATTGGGGTTATAACTCGACTAAGAATTCTCTCGGCCACCAACCAAAGCGGGGTCGTTTGGATTTTAGAGGCAAGGGTTTGACTATTTTAATAAGATGAAATATTATCAAAGAGTTGACTGGTCAAAAAACAAGAGTCGTATAAGATATGATCGACAAATCGTTGTCCACCTGTTTAATTATTTTCGGCCCATCAGCCAAAGTTGGGGGTCGAGGTAGTTCGATGGGATCTTTCCCACTAAAGAAATTATTTTCTTGAAAGCCAATTGGGAGTAGTTGGCTAGTGGGAGTAAAAACCTTATAAAGTTTTAAGTGCAAATTTAGGGTTTTTATACATGAGCTTTTACTTATTCTATCTTTATTTATTGTTGTAGAAAATGTCAAACAAATTGAACCTTCGTTTTATCATCGAAAACAAGCTTGACGAAACTAATTTTCTTGATTAGGAAAGAAACCTCAAAATCGTTTTGAGGCATGAGAAGATTGGCTATGTCGTGGATGAGGCCCTACAGGAAAAGCCCGCTGAGGGTTCGGCTGCAGATGCTGTCGAGAAGTACAACAAGCACTATTCTGACAAGATCGATGCTACATGTACCATGCTTGCTTCTATGACACTGAATCGCGAAACGACATGAGTCTATGGACGCCTACTGTTGGTCCCTTGGAAAGGCTAACACAAGTTTAGAGGAGGGGGTGAATAAACTTGTCACCAAAAACTAATCCTGAGCTAGAAAAGCCCCAGGAACTGAGTTTTTCTGAAACTCAAACTGATCTTCAGTTTAGTTTTGTTCCTGTCCCTTAACTTGTGCGGAGTTCAGTTAGATCAACCGAATATAAGTCAATGCTGACTTATATTTAGTCTTGTTAACTGGCAGCGGATAAATATTAGCCTTTAAAAACTAGTTAACTTAGTTTCAGTATGAAAACCACATAAATATAACTATAATAAAGTAAATGAATACGTAAAGTAAATAGACAAGATTTATAGAGGTTCCAGGTGGTGTAATCCTGTCAATCCTCTCTTCCCCTGCGATGCGGGGGGAAATTCCACTAGAACTTCTTTGAGATGGCCCGGTTACAAAAAGTTCTGAACTGATAGTCCTTGACTAATCCCTAGCTTCACTATCTAAACACTTGTAGAACAGTAGGATTGCTTGGCTCTTCAACTGTTTGAACCACTTTGGTCCTTGGAGGGTAGAATTGCCTCTTCACCACCATCACAAACACAGTCTTCCTGACTGCACTCAACTATCCTTCACACCTTCTTGGTGTTTCACAGTCTAAACCTTTGATAAAATCAAAGTTGAGACTTTGAATCAATAACTATGATTCAACTGTGATTTGAGCTTTTCTTCTGGATGATTAATTTAAGCACGGCTCTGTATTTCTTCAAATGTTGATCTTGAATCTGCTTGAATATGCTTGAACACTTTGAAGAAATTTCTTGATTTTGCAATTAAGTACTTAGCAGGTATTCTTTTGGATTTGGCTTTCCCCCTCAATTTGATCTTTCTTGTCTAGATAGATTCCCTTTAATTTTCTTGCTTTATTATCATATACCTGCACTCTGTTTTGATGTTGTAGAGGTAGTCTATTTATAGGGGTTCATTCAACGTTCATCCTGCTTGTAACGGCTATATTTTCTGACCGTTCTGCTGTGTCAGTACTTCATCCAATGAAATTGCTTTCTTTACAACGTTCGACTGTACGATCAGTTTGTTGGATGGTTGACTTATAAAACTGAGTTTTTCATTTGTCGGTTTCCTAACCGACTTGGAGCATTAACGAGATTTTACTCTTCTTCAAATATCGTACTCAGGTTTTCATCGATTATAATTGACTTAATCAGAGTACACCATGACTCATTATCATCTAAGAATTCATTGTCCTTATGATTCTTAGGTCTTCATACAAGATCCATAAAGTCAGTTCAGGTCACCACAATCTTGCCTGAAATCCAACTTTACAGTCTCGACTTGTAATCTTCATAACTGAGTTTGAACCCTCAATACTTCATTCTTCAATAATTGAGTCTGTGTCCCTCAGTTCTTTAGTTTTCTAGATAAGCCAACCGAGTCTGTTTCCCTCAGCGAACTTATATTCTTCAATCTTCTGTTGGTG
The DNA here is from genome assembly GCA_036785695.1 of Gentiana straminea. Lineage (NCBI taxonomy): Eukaryota > Viridiplantae > Streptophyta > Magnoliopsida > Gentianales > Gentianaceae > Gentiana > Gentiana straminea. Next base: position 384,240 of record JAVUPR010000224.1, on the reverse strand, counting down.
TGCTCTATTGTCAGTTTCTTGTAGAATCTCAGCTAGATTAAATCTCAGTTTCTTCATTTTTCAGTTCCAGCCTAGAACTATTACAGTGCTTGTCTGATTTAACTTATACAAATATCAGACTCTAATAAATCCTATACATTGATATCTAGACTTCTTTTTGCTTTGCACTATAACAAACTAGTTATGACGGTTCATCAATGGGGTTAAGAACAATTAACAAATAAGTGATGAATCATCATCAAAACATAAATTTTATTTCCAACAATTTCCCCCTTTTTGATGATGTCAATACCCTCCTTAAAAGTAATGCAAAAAGATAAAAGACAAAATACGGTAAGTAACACTATGAACCGAGAAACTCGAAACTTTATTTGATAACCGAGTTACAATGTTTGAATAATAAAATACAACATAAGTAAAAACAACTAAATTCGGTTTCCTTTTACTTGACTGCTAAACTGGTTGATTATCACAGTTTTCCGCAACAATTCTCATTTCATCATTCGTGGCTGAATGTTCAATTCCAAGAATGCTTGCCCAAATGTTCCATGATTGAGATAAATTGTTTTTCTTGAAAAATTTGCTTTTGAATAGAGCTGCAAATGTAAAGACTGATGACCTTAGTCTTTCTTTGGTGGCTGTTCTCAGTAGAGTTTGAACAAATTCAGGTTCAGCCTTTTCAACTTTCTCTGAAGCTCTATCTAAGGTGCCATCTGCCTCCCATTTCTTCAGTTTATTCCAATAGTACACGACTATCTTCTGCATGTGTAGAAATGTTTCAAGAGATTCTTCTTTTGATACTCCTTCTCTCTCTCGGTAAGTTCTTGAATAGATTGTAGAGACGAGAATCCAGACCAACTCTTTTGCTGTTGGTTCTGAGTATTTAACAATCAGTTTCATCTCATCATCAGTAAAATCTCCTCTTGCTTTCTTCAGTTCACTCAAATTATCATCAACATTTATGAGGGCTTGTGGCATTTCAGCTGCATGGACTTTTAAGATATCCAAACGTTCCCCCTTATTGACATCATCTTTATTAATCAGGCTTTTGATGTAAGCATTCAATGTTTGTTAAGTTGATGCCAATATGGTTTGAGCCACGACTGAGTCCTTTATGCCATGTTCCATTAAAAACATTCTATCGACTAGATTACTAAGAATGCCTTCCCATCTGTCTTGAGTTTCATTTTTCTTTGTGACATGTTCAGTGGTTGTTTTCCGAATCTCAAGCAGAGTGGTTTGACAGTTGTCATTCACAGTGTCCATCTTCTTTTCAAGCTTGGTTCGTTCATCTTGACTGGCTTCTAAGGATTTTAAAACTATTTCGAATAAGCTTTTGTCATCCTTTTGAATTCTGAGTATCTCATTGTGATAATACCTAATGAGATCAACTTGAGCAGGAACATCTTGTGAATTTCCTCCTTGTTGTTTCTTTGCTTTGCTTGTCTCAGCCTCAGTTGGTTTAGCTTGCTTTAGAGGTGAGAGAACAACTTGCTTGAGCTTTTTCTCTAAATTCAAATTGATTGTCTTTTCTCTTCGATCGTTTCTCAGCTTCTTCCAATCTTGATGAATCAATAACTTTTGTGAGTGACAGATGTACTTCAAGTTCATCATCTGATTCTTCTCCAGGTATGTCTGCCAAAGTTCTTGCTATATCAAGTGTGGATTTATCAGTGGGAGATTGGTAGCCTCCTTCTGCTTCTTTGTCCAGCTGTGTTTCAGATAAGCTTTCAGAACTTGAACTTCCACTGCTTTCACCAGAACTACTAGAGTCTTCATCAGTATTTAGTTCTATTACAGTTTCCTTCTCTTGTATAGAGGCAAGAATCCCTTTTTGTAGGTCAGGATCTTCCTCAAAATCATCATCAACATTCTTCTTAGAACTTCCACTGGCTATGGCTTTCCTCCAATAGCTATTTCTGATCAGCGTATATCCTTGATCTAGGAATTAGTGGGTATTGATTATCTCCATTAAACTTGTAATGTTGTAAAGATCGAATACCCATTTCTCAATAATCTCCATTTCTGTACGCTGACTTCTTTGATTATCTATAGAACTGAAATTCCAAGTTCTGTATCTTTGCAATCGCTCATAACCAGCTTTCATAAGTTCTGTATGATCAGATGGGGATTTGAATGGTGTGAGGGTGTCCTCTGATTCTCTTGTGATCTCATGATCTTCTTCTTGAGTAGGAACTTCAATTTGCATGGGATCATCATTTTGCATAAGATTGGTTCTGTTGGTTTCTCCCTCAGCAGTGTTTGGGACAACTGATGTTTCTTTTTCAATATCAAGAACTAAGATTATTGGCTCAGTTTGAAAAACTTTTTCACTTGCATATTCTTCAACGGCTTGTCTTTCACTTTGCTCAGGTTCCAATTCAACAACTGGAACTTCTTTCGTTGTGTGTTCAGTGGGTTCAACTTCATGAACTTGTTCATCCAACTGAATAATCTTGGTTGATTCTGTTTCTGCTTCAGCCTCCTTTTCTTTAGTTTGAGGAGCTGAAAATTCTTTAGCAGTTTCCTCTTGTTCCAAACTGGGTACAGATTCTTGAGGAGTAGACTTGGACTTTGAAATCAACATAAGCATGTTCAATGTTGTTTCATCAATCAATCTTTCATCACAATCGGATTCTTCATCATCAGGCTCAGTTCTCAGGGTCTGTTCCCCCTGAGTTACAGCTTCTTTCTACAAGTCAGTTTCAACAGTCTGTTCTCTATTGACAACTTCAGTTTCTTTTATTATTTCCATTTCCTGTGAATGCATAGCTGCTTCTTGAGTTGGTAAAACCTCAGTTACCGAAACTGGAATAGATTTGGTGAGATTAACTTCAGTTTTCACTTCTGGTACTGATCCGTCAGCAACTTCAGTTCTAGCTTCTTGAGTTGATCCTTTTTCTATTGGTTTCTCAGTAACTAGATCAGTTAATCCTTATCTGTTTCTTCCAACTGTTTTCTTCTTTTCTTTAAGTCTTCAATTTGTGCCAACACTTCATCTCCAGTTGCAGGTTCTTTCGATTTCCTACTTTTCTTCTTCTTGGGTTCAGTCTCAGATTTCTCAGCTTTCCTTTTTCTTGCTTTTTCTTCCTTAATGGAAATCTTTCCATCAGCAATTGGTGTTTCTTTTCTCTTAGCAACTCCAAAGTGATTGAGTATCCTCTGGACTACTAACGCAAGAGTCTTCTTGTGATAAAATCGTCCTTTCTTCACATCGGTCTTCTTTTTGGGTACATCAATTGACTGTGCTATCAATTGATCAAATAGATACCTTGCCCAATTGAAATCTTTTTCAAACCAAATCACATATAGCAAATCTAGTTTTGCTCTAGATAGATTGCTGAAGTTTCCAGCATTCCCAATTATGCAATTTGCCAGCATCTTTGAGAGAAAATTAAATTCGGCTTGAGCCAGGCTTGTGCTCCCCAATCCGTAAGACAAGATTCTCCATTAATTGCTATATCTTTCCATAACTTCTCCTTCTGTTCCTTAGTCAACTTAATGGCTGCTGCTCCTCCGGATTTGTCAAATCCAAAGATTTCTGCAATTAGATCTTCAGTGACTTTGATTTCCTTATCATTGACAGTGGTGATATAGGTTTGTGTGTCTTCTCCTTCTACAGTTGTTCTACCAAATTGATAGAAGTCTCCGATGCTTTCTAAACAAACACTTTTTAGATCGATGTTGAAGGCAGCTTCCAATCCTTTAATTTTCCGGATTTTTGTTGCAATAGAATTGACTAGAGTTTGATCAACATACTTTGCAATATATTGATCAAGAGAAATGATCATTCCAGGTTCAACAAGAGTGAAGGTCATTTTTCTGGATTTGATTGAAAATTTGAAAATTTGAAATTCAGAGAGTAGATTCAGAATTCAAGCGTAAATAATTTATAAAAGAAAATTCTGGGTATTTATAATTTGGAGTGGGGGTAGTTAAGAATTGAGTGTGACTTAAAATGTCTTGTCATAAATGTTTTGAGATTCCGAAAAGGTGGGTGAGTGGGAATTATGAACGGTTTAGATTGAAAAGGACCACGTCTTTTCTTGATAACCGTAGCTAGATAAAAGTGGATAAAGAAGGTACGGTGTATCAACAGCTGTATACGCTCAGTATTGTCCTTATGCTGAATTAAAAAACTCAGTTGTGAATACAACTCAGTTTTTTGAATTGCATTTCTCAGTTCTCATAGTGGTGTTTCTCCTGCAAAACAAAGTGAGAAATTTTTGGTACCCATATCTTTTTGGGTCCTAACTGATTAGCTTTTGATGGTATAACTTTATTTTTAACTTTATACCTCTCTTGACATTTTGACTGAGTGAAGTCAGTTTTCACAAACTTTTCCTATTTTGTCATAACAGTTTTTAAATTTGTTCGGTTTGTGAAACTGATGTGATGGTCTATTCCAATCTTCATCAGTGGGAAATGATCTTCCTTTCCCTCTGAGTCTATTATTCCATGAATGATCTTCATTCTTAGACGGATAAGACTTGAAGATTTTTCTTACTGATTTTGGATCAGTTTTACTGTTTTCAGCCTTCTGAATCTTTCTGTAAAATCTGTTGGCTTGGTGAATTTTACCAGCTGATTTATCAGTTTGTGCATTTGGCTGTGCTGAGTATCTATCAGTTCTAATAAATTTATCATTTTTCTGAGTTTTTGACTGTTGAGCAATCACAAATTTTATTGCAACTAATCCTGGTCTAAACTTAGAATTATAATGATTACCAAACCCTAAACCAGATCTATCTCCAAATGGTTTTCCTGGTTTGAATTGAACTTTGGAAATTGGATCAACTGATGATTCACTGATGTTTATAACTTTAGTTGGTTCATCAGTTGGTCGAATTACCTTGGTTCCATTATTAGTCTTGATTAGATTGATTTCAGCATTCAATCTCGAAATTTCAGTTTTCAATAACTTTTTCTCCTTTTTGACATTCTCATAATTCTTTTGAATAATCTCTAATTGCTTTAAGAGTATGTCCAAGGTTTCATTGAAATCTTCATTTCTTTGATTGTTCAGGATAGTGTGAGATTTGGATGCAGATGCACCTACCTCCTGATGTTTGATAGATACACCTTCTGTTGAGGAATCATCACTAATTAGAACTTGTTTTCCTTTATCAATAGCATTCGCTGTGTAGCTCCTAGCAAGTATGATTTCTTCATCACTTTCTCCTCCATGGCTTGTAGGTAGAGTCTCATCAATATCTGTGGCTTTTGCACTGGATGGATCTCTGGTTAGCTTTTCTTCTATAGAATCAGCTACTCGAAGTAACTCTCTTTCTGTTTCTTCTGAAAGATTACTTAAGGATGGAAATCTTGAGGATTCATCATCTACATTCGCATTGAACTCAATGTCATCATCATAACCGAATTGAGGTTCTGGATTTGTGTGAGAGCTTGTAGTACTGAATCTTTCGAATACTTGATCCTGAAAATCATAGACAACATTCTGGCAAATAGTCGGTCGGGGGTTATTTAGCCAATTTCTAATTCTAGATGTATCCATTAAAAATACTTTTAAGACAGATACAGTAAGGGGTTTTCAATAACTGGTTGCTCCTGAACAAATAACTGATGGACAGTTACTTCAAATAGACAAACTGATATTGGATCAGTAATGGATCTCTTCAAAACAGAAGCACTGCTCCGATACCAATTGTTGGTATCGGAAATAACTGATGCACAGTTATCTCCTTGAGCAGTAACAATTCGGATCTCTTCCAAAAGGAAGATTTGCTCCGATACCAATTTTTGGTCCCTTGGAAAGGCTAACACAAGTTTAGAGAGGGGGTGAATAAACTTGTCACCAAAAACTAATCCTGAGCTGGAAAAGCCCCAGGAACTGAGTTTTTATGAAACTCAAACTGATCTTCAGTTTAGTTTTGATCCTGTCCCTTAACTTGTGCGGAGTTCAGTTAGCTCAACTGAATATAAGTCAATGCTGACTTATATTTAGTCTTGTTAACTGGCAACGGATAAATATTAGCCTCTAAAAACTAGTTAACATAGTTTCAGTATGAAAACCACATAAATATAACTAAAATAAAGTAAATGAATGCGTAAAGTAAATAGACAAGATTTATAGAGGTTCCAGGTGGTGTAATCCGGTCAATCCTCTCTTCCCATGTGATGCGGAGGAAAATTCCACTAGAACGTCTTTGAGATGGCCCGGTTACAAAAAGTTTTGAACTGATAGTCCTTGACTAATCCCTAGCTTCACTATCTAAACACTTGTAGAACAGGTAGGATTGCTGCACTTCAACTGTTTGAACCATTGGTCCTTGGAGGGTAGAATTGCCTCTTCACCAGCTCATCACAAACACAGTCTTCCCGATCGCACTCAACCGTCCTTCACACCTTCTTGGTGTTTCACGATCTAAACCTTTGATAAAATCAAACTTGAGACTTTGAATCAATAACTATGATTCAAGCTGTGATTTGAGCTTTTCTTCGGATGATTAATTTAAGCACGGCTCGTATTTCTTCAAATGTTGGATCTTGAATCTACTTGAATATGCTTGAACACTTTGAAGAAATTTCTTGATCTTGCAATTAAGTACTTAGCAGGTATTCTTTTGGATTTGGCTTTCCCCCTCAATTTGATCTTTCTTGACTAGATAGATTCCTTTAATTTTCTTGCTTTATTATCATATACCTGCACTCTGTTTTGATGTTGTAGAGGTAGTCTATTTATAGGGGTTCATTCAACGTTCATCCTGCTTGTAACGGCTATATTTTCTGACCGTTCTGCTGTGTCAGTACTTCATCCAATGAAATTGCTTTCTTTACAACGTTCGACTGTACGATCGGTTTGTTGGATGGTTGACTTATAAAGCGAGTTTTTCATTTGTCGGTTTCTAACCGACTTGGAGCATTAACGAGATTTTACTCTTCTTCAAATATTAGTACTCCGAGTTTTCATCGATTATAATTGACTTAATCGAGTACACCATGACTCATTATCATCTAAGAATTCATTGTCCTTATGATTCTTAGGTCTTCATACAAGATCCATAAAGTCAGTTCAGGTCACCACAATCTTGCCTGAAGTCCAACTTTACAGTCTCGACTTGTATTCTTCATAACTGAGTTTGAACCCTCAGTTCTTCATTCTTCAATAACTGAGTCTGTGTCCCTCAGTTCTTCAGTTTTCTAGATCAGCCAACCGAGTTTGTTTCCCTCAACGAACTTATCTTCTTCAATCTTCTGTTGGTGTGCTCTATTGTCAGTTTCTTGTAGAATCTCAGCTGGATTAAATCTCAGTTTCTTCATTTTTCAGTTCCAGCCTAGAACTATTACAGTGGTTGTCTAATTTAACTTATACAAATATCAGACTCTAATAAATCCTATACATTGATATCTAGACTTCTTTTTGCTTTGCACTATAACAGCTAGTTTGACACTTCATCAATGGGGTTAAGAACAATTAACAAATAAGTGATGAATCATCATCAAAACATAAATTTTATTTCCAGCACCTACTCAATCATGGTCCACCTGAAGGAACTCTATGCTTCTCAGTCTCGCACTGAGAGGTACGAGGTCTCGAAGGCCCTGTTTGGTTGTAAGATGGCATCTGGGACTGCTGTGGGGTCACACGTGCTCAAGATGATCGGGTACATAGAGAGGCTTGGGAAGCTGAGCCACAAGTTGGAACGAGAGTTGAGTATTGACTTGATTCTGCAATCTCTACCTGGTTCATTCTCGCAGGTTGTGATGAACTATCACATGAACAAGATAGATTGCTCCCTAGCGGAGTTATTGAACATGTTGAAAACTGCTGAGGGCACTGTGGGGAAGGGAAAGCAAGTGTTGCTGGTCACTTCAAGCAAGGGCAAAGCAAAAGCCCAGAAGAAGTCCAAGAAGGCGAAGGCTGCACCTAAGCCAACGTCTAAGATAGCAAAAGACAAATCCAAGGATGCTTGCTTCCATTGCGGTGAGACCGGACATTAGAGGAGAAACTACAAAGGCTTCTTGAGTACCAAGAAGAAGCATTGATGTGATCCAGTCCAAGCAAGTTGAAAACAAGCCCATAAAATGCACTTCCTATATTATTGGGCTTGAAGAGCAAGAAGATGGACTTGGACTTGGATGATGTGGAAGAAAGTCTTTTTGTTATTTATTTTGGCAATAAGGCTGTCCAAAATGGTGGCGCCATTTATTAGGTTGTTTTGGGCTTGTTTTATTATTTTTATGTTGGATTTTAGTTAATAATTATCTTGTGGGCTTAGAATACACAAGAGACACTAGAAGCCCACAAGTTGGGGCGCCTATTATATTTACCTAGGATAGTTAGGATTTTATTTATTTTCCTTCTCCCAAATTGATTAGGAGATGGAAAGGTCTTTAATTTGTAGCCTATATATAGGCATGCTAGTATCATAATAAAACAACAACATTATTATTGAAATTCAATTTAAAGTCTTTCTTAAGTCGAGTCGACTTAGTTATTCACTTGCGAGTGAGTTTTCTCTTTGTCGTAGAGAAGACACCCCTTTCAAGAACGAATCATCGTCGTGAGCGAGACATTGTTTATTCTTGGCCTCAGTCCTAGGTCGGAGACGCTAGGTCTAAGTTTCCTTAGCTCGTCATTGATCTTTTAGTCAATTCCTGGGATCGTATCGCATCAGTTGGTAGCAGAGCTCAGCGACTAAGGTATCAAATATCCCCGTTTTGATTTTTCTTGTTTCGATTTCGTTTCTTACTCATTAAATATATATATATATATATATATATATATATATATATATATATATATATATATATATTTCTATTCTTATTTGCTTCTGTGATTCGTTCATCGTCAAGAAAATAAAAAAAAAATTTGATTCTTTGCTTCCAGATTTCTACTTTCTTGCGTGTTCATCCTGATCAAAAAAAAAAAAAAAAACTCTTTTCTGCGTGTTCTGCATTAATACAAAAGGAAGTAAGAAGCTTTGAATTCTTTTCCCAGTTTTCATTCGTCTTTTTCATCTTTCCATATATTATAAATAAATATTTAAAAAAACAAAAAAATTGATCACTTTTCCTAGCCTTCTTTTCGCACCTGTTGAATCAGAAATATATATATGTATCTTGCTGCGTCTCAGCTTTGTGAATATTCGGAGTTTTTGTTAGCAAGGGGCCGTAATAAAAATAAAAAAAGGGAACAAAATTCTATCAGGCGGCTGTGCACACAAACCTTTAGGTTTGACCTAATTTCTTTTATATTAAGTTGTATTATCATGATTTGTTTTATTATAATTACCCAAGTACGGCCCAGCTGAAAAAAAAAAAGGATCCCGACTTCGCCAAAAAGTGAAATCCTACATCCTTTACTTAACTACAAAAATCCTAGGATCCCTTGTTTCATTCACCAAAAATTTTCGAACCAAACCCTAGTTATCTAGTCTAGGTTGTTGGTTTTTGAATTACTACCGTGTTGCTCGTTATGTTGATTTGTTTGCAAAGGGCATTCCTACGACTAAGAGAGCGAGGGTGAGCGCAAACACGAGAGTTGTGAGGTACAAATGGCATTGCCACCATTTCGTGGTACACGTGATGGCGATGCATATTTTGAGTGGGAAGCTAAGTTGGAGCGGATTTTTGCATGCCATACATATTCGGACAAGAAGAAGTGTGATCTTGCACAACGTGGTTTCACTGGAAATACTGTGACATGGTGGAAAGAATTAAATTTTTTGAGGCGTATGCATGGGGATCCAGAGGTTAGTACTTGGACTGAAATGAAGAGAGAAATGAAGCAACGTTTTGTGCCCCATCATTACTTTAATGAGGTTGAAGCGTCCGAAAATGTGGAAAATGAGTTAGTTGATCGAAATGAAACTCACAAAGTGTTAGAAGAGATGGGTAGGACTCTTGAGAAGTTGATGCGAAAACTAGAGGAATGCGGTGAGCGTTCGGCGCATCAGTTGCGGGAAAGTGAACTGTATTGAGAGAATTTTCTGGTGAATGAGGCCAAACGGCGGGCTAAACGTAAGAAGGCAAAAGCATTAGTTGCGGAGAAACCGCGCGAGGTTGTTAGTTCTAGTGAGACGGAGTTGAAAAATGAGGAGGGTGCGCTTGTGGCGTAAGTGGTTACCGGTGATGAGGTATTAGTTATGGACAAGCTAGTTCACATTTATGAGGCAATTGCCGAGGTACATGAGCATGTGGCGGAACCTGATATTGTGGAAGAGAAAATAGAGATGTCAAAGGTGTCTATTGTGCAGGAAAAACGCAAAAAGATGATTGTGGTTGAGGCACAAGCGGATACTATGCTATTGAATTCTTGTTCCAGCTGTGTTTTGTCTTCTGTGCAGGTACATGAGAATCATCCATGCGAGGAGAAATCCGGGCTATTGGATCAATCCAATGCAGCCCCTATATTGCCTTTGGGTTCTCGTGATCTAGTTCATATTGATGGAAAGCCGGAGCATATTTTTATTGATCCATTTGTTGAACATGGTGCTGCCCATCATAGTCGAATGGCTATGATTATGTTGCTCCCTTTTACGGCTTCATCGTCGATATCCCGCCGAGGGTTTGTTCTTTTGTTCCGGTGGTGAAGCTTTGCTCGTCATGTCAATGGTCAATTGGTTTGCGGTCGTGTCTCACCTTTGTATTTGACCCCGGCATTTCGTTGTGGATTTTTGTGGTCTCGTTCGCGTTTGGTTTGTGTTGCTGAGTTTTACGACATCCTTCTGATTCGAGGACGAATCCTTTCGAACCGGGAGGGAATGATGTGAACCAGTCCAAGCAAGTTGAAAAAAAGCCCAAAAAATGCACTTTCTATATTATTGGGCTTGAAGAGCAAGAAGATGGACTTGGACTTGGATGATGTGGAAAAAAGTCTTTTTGTTATTTATTTTGGCAATAAGGCTGTCCAAAATGGTGGCGCCATTTATTAGGTTGTTTTGGACTTGTTTTATTATTTTTATGTTGGATTTTAGTTAATAATTATCTTGTGGGCTTAGAAGACACAAGAGACACTAGAAAGCCAACAAGTTGGGGCGCCTATTTTATTTACCGAGGATAGTTAGGATTTTATTTATTTTCCTTCTCCCAAATTGCTTAGGAGATGGAAAGGTCTTTTATGCTCTAGAAACCGCATCCTATACACTAAACCGAGTTCCATGAAAGACGGTTGACTCTACGCCATACGAGGTATGGACTAAGAGAAAACCGAGCCTAGGTCATCTAAAACCTTAGGGTTGTCTGACTTACGTGAAGCGGATGATGCCTGACAAATTAGAGCCCAGATCTGACAAATGTCTATTTGTGGGATATCCTAGGGAAACCAAAGGATACCAATTTTGCCATCGTGAGGAACAAAAGGTGTTTGTTGCCAGGACTGGACACTTTCTGGAGAAATAGTTTATCCTGGATAGGGTCAGTGGGAGTAAAATTGATCTTGAAGAAATTCGAGAACCACTTACGGATAACAGTCAGTTGATGGAAGTAGAGGACTTGCCACATACAGATGTGACGCCAGCCTTTACCATGGACACACTAGCACCTCGAAGATCCACCAGGGAACACCGTGAACCTGAAAGGTACACTGGCGTGTATCTCATAGAAGCTGACGACCCTAGAACTTATGAGGAAGTGCTATTGAGGCATGACAAAGAGAAATGGCTGGAAGCCATGAATTCTGAAATGGAATCCATGAAAGACAACCAAGTTTGGAACTTAGTTGATCCACCTGAGGGAATAGTTCCCATATGGTGTAAATGGGTCTTTAAGAGAAATACCGACATGGACAGTAATGTGACTACCTACAAGGCTAGGTTAGTGGCAAAAGATTATAAGCAAAGACAAGGAGTTGACTATGACGAAACATTTTCGCCTGTTGCCATGTTAAAATCCATTAGAAGTTTGCTCTCTATTATAACATACCATGATTATAAAATCTGGCAGATGGATGTGAAAACAGCTTTCCTTAACAGAAACCTGTCTGAGGAAGTGTATATGACACAGCCTAAGGGTTTCACAACCAATGACGCCAGGATGGTGTGTAAACTGCAAAGATCCATTTATGGATTAAAGCAAGCTTCTCGGAGTTGGAATCTTCGCTTTGATGAGATAATCAAACAGTTTGATTTCATCAAGAACGAAGATGAGCCTTGTGTTTACAAGAAGGTTAGTGGGAGTGCCATTGTGTTCTTAGTGCTTTATGTAGATGACATATTGCTCATAGGGAATGATGTGCCTATGTTACAATCAGTCAAAGCTTGGTTATCCAAGAACTTCTCAATGAAGGACTTGGGTGATGTAGCCTATATTCTAGGAATAAAGATCTATAGAGATAGATCGAAAAGGTTGCTTGGTCTGTCGCAATCCACCTACATAGACAAGATGCTGAAGAGATTCAGCATGGAGCAGTCCAAGAGAGGATTGCTGCCCATGTCATATGGGGTCTACCTATCAAAGGGAATGAGTCCTAAGACAGATGAGGAAAGGGCACAAATGAGTAAAGTCCCTTATGCTTCGGCAATCGGTTCTATCATGTATGCCATGTTGTGCACAAGACCGGACGTCTCGTACCCTCTTAATATGACTAGCAGGTACCAGTCCAATGCAGGTGAGGGTCACTGGATTGCTGTAAAGAATATCCTTAAGTACATGAGACGTACTAGGGATATGTTCCTGGTTTTCGGGAATGATGATTTAGTATTACGAGGTTACACAGATGCCAGTTTCCAAACTGACAAGGATGACTTTAAGTCACAATCTGGATTTGTTTTTACGCTTAATGGCGGGGCAGTGAGCTGGAAGAGTTCCAAGCAGGAGACTACTGCAGACTGTACAATGGAAGCCGAATACATAGCAGCCTCGGAGGCGGCAAAGAAAGCAGTTTGGATGAAGAAGTTCATTACTAAACTTGGTGTGGTTCCCTCCATTGAAGGTCCAAAGGTGCCTCCGTCTTGTGATAATAATAGAGCGATTTCTCGACAAAAGAACCAAGGTCTCATCGTAAATCCAAACATGTGCTACGACGCTATCATTTGATTAGAGAGATAGTAGATAGAGGAGATGTAAAGATAGAGAAAGTCCACACGGATGATAACATAGCTGATCCGTTAACCAAGGCATTGTCTCAAGCAAAGCATGAGAAACATGTTCACTTGCACGGGCTTAGGCATATAGGTGATTGGCTTTAGGCCAAGTGGGAGATTGTTGGAAAGGTGTCCTAAACCCAATCGGGTTGGACCGGATCCGACCGGGTCGGGTCATTTACAGTCTATTTAGTTCATGTAATAACTTTATTATGATTAATAAAAGCACTTATGTTATTATATATATTTTTTGTCTTCATATTTGTTGTATATATATATATATATATTAACGTCCCTATTGTCAATCTGTGATAGAGAAACCATGATAGTGATTATGGTTGATGAGATCTCTAATCACTATAACAAGATTGGTACTTAAATGTCTCTAGTCTTATGTATTATCAAATGGGACATTGATAGCATAATCAGACTAGCACACATTGTATGTCTTCTATCTTTTAGAAGGTAGGGATAGATCTCGTCTATCGAAGTGTAGGGACACTTGGACCGTACGTGGACATGTATTAGAGAATGCATACGTTAGACTGACCCACTTACATTAAGTGTCACACTATGTGGCAGTTGTGTAATTATCCTTTTGACCGGAGTCTTCATGGCATCACGGTGTGGATTGTCATGCTTTGACGCTATTGAGATTTCTCCTAACCACGGAGCGATCATGCGATAGTGATTGGGTATGATATTGAAGCATGCGGAGTATACGTGATTGGTCGTCCGGGAATCACGTATCCTATGATTGGGATCGAATATCCGAAATGGCCTTCTTATAAGGAATGTCTAGCTCTCGAGAATCTTTGCAAATTGGGAGTAAATGTGTTATTCCGAGAGAGCATTATATCCATATTATAAGATACGATCGTTAATGTATTGACACTCGAGATACGATCGTATGGATATTATTACAGCGATAGGATTGTAAGTTACACGGTAACTGCTTCACATGAAAGGTAGTAGTCATTGCTTTTGACTATTCCGATGATTGGGGGTCATGATGTGTTGCTAGACGCTATCCCGTGATCGTTAGGTATGAAGGCCATTTTAGTAAATTGCACTTGGTGTCTACGGCCAATATATTCGGAAGCCTGTCGGGTCACACACATATGAACATCGAGTCGGATTAAAATGCGGTTATAGTTGATAACCAAATAAGAAAAGTTTATCTATAGACTATAAAGTTTATAATGGTAAATTAATATGGTGGTATTTATTTATTATGAATAAATAAAATACAAGATATTAATTATATTAAATTATATTAGTTAAAGAATATTCCGGAAGCCAATTAATTGGCATATGGGGCGCCACAATTGATTTATAAGATACACTTGGATTGTGCACTTTAATTAATAAGATTGCCCTAATATTAATATAAGATATTAATTGTTTTTGGAAAAATAGATTTATGGTAATAAGATAATTATAATCAATATAAGATATTGGCAAAATAAATTATAATTAAAGAGATAAATCAATCTAGTTGATTTTCCTTATTTTATTGGGAAAAGGTTTTCTTCTCATACACACATATGGGGCGCCACTTTTGACTATAAATAAGAGGTGGGTGTCAAGCTCTTTTGTACAACACAATTGCAAGAACTCATAGTTCTTGTGTAAAATAGAGAGCTATCCATAGTGAGTTTGTGAGGGAAGAAAAGGGCCGGTCTAGCAACCGGAGTTTTTGCGATAGCAATCCAAGGAGGATTCCGGCAAGGGGTTCCTGTGGATTAGCGATAGAGGCCGGACGCGTGGACGGCTTGGGCACTGAACTACTCTCCGTTGAAGGTCAAAGCGACGATCTTATAGATCATCAAGGTATAACCGTCAAACTACTTAACGTGTTTATTGCATTAAACGAAGAACGATCTAGAAAAAGGAAATCAAATTTTAAATTCCGCTGCGTTAAACTAGTGATTTCCTAACAACTTCCACATTTTTAATGAATTCCTATTACTAACAGTTTAGTAGCCTAGAGATTAAAGTTGTAAAATAAACATGACAGAAAGTTAAATTCAAAAAATAAATTTTCACTACTAGATTTTTATTTTAGGAATAATAAACTTGTTAAAAGTCTATCCTACCATTCCAAGGATTTAACCTCACATAGTACTGTCTGAGAGGGTTAAACTGAGACAATCTCTCTCAATGATTAAGCTTCGAGAATCGAACATCTCACGGGAATCAGACATCCCGGACCTTAATCATTGATTACCTTCCTTTTTCTAGCCTAGATATTTCGAAAATATCCATAAAGAGTGTGACCTACTATATCAGATCTCAGAGTACGCCCCGAGTATGCCTATGAGGGCAGGTCAGTGACCCGACGAGTACCCGATATCCTATCCTTTCGGAGACCAAGCCTTGAATTTTGATAGCGGTGAACACCATCCGAAGGGGGCCAAACTGTCGAACCCCCGTGAAAACATCACATGTGGAGGGGAGTCAATCGAGCCGTAGCTCAGTTGAACTCGCCCAACCATGGTTAGACCATTTCCGAACCCGTGTACTATGATTTTCCAATTTCTAAGTTATCAACCAAAGCGCAATCTCATTTCTGTTTAAGGTGGCTTCATCGAGAAGCCATCACCGAAAACTCAACGATTTATCTAAGTGAGATTCACCGAGAATCCATCACTAAAATCGTAACGATTGACAAAACCTGGTTCCTCGGTTTTTATAATTAGTTACTTATTTTAATTAACTTCCACATATTAATTAAAAAAGCTTTTAACTAATTATACGAGTTATACATGCCTAATTTTATTCGAAATAAACTGGCTACATGTATGCATTGGAGTGGATTCATGATATGATGCATGTCATAGAAATTTTCCGGTTTCTATCACATAATTTCGATCATACACGAAAAAGATACGGAAAAATAAACACCGAGATGGACCGTTGGTACCCCCGTCTTGAACTTCGAATCTTGAACTCGAACCGCCGGATCACGAACCACGAACACCCGAGAGGAGAAAGGCTTTTTAAATTAAATAAAACCAATTTATTATAATTAAAACCCTTTTCATAAATATTTTTTTTCTTCATATTTTCGGCTGTTTATTAATTATTTTCCAGAAAAATAAAAAAAAATCTATTTTTTTTGCTATCGGCCTTTAAAAAAAATTAAAACAAATTAAAAAAATAATACAGCCGCTTATATTATCAAAACCCTAATCAAATAAGGTATTCTGCATTGGCGGCGACATCAGGTGTCGATATCACATCAGTACTTCAAAGAGAATTACAAACGTTTTTTTTCTTACTTTTTTTTGTACCCATAGAGTACTTAACGGTGTGATTTTTGATTCCTTGTATAAGGCCATTCTGGACTCCGTTTTGCTTGCCGTTTCCGCCGGCGTGCCTTATTTATCATTCTGGTCGATATCACATCAGTACTTCAAAGAGAATTACAAACATTTTTTTCGTACTTTTTTTTGTACCCATAGAGTACTTAACGATGAGATTTTTAATTCCTTGTAAATTTCCAGTCTGGCCTCCGTTTTGCTTGCCGTTTGCACCGGCGTGCCTGATTTATTTTTCTGGTCAATATCACATGAGTACTTCAAAGAGAATTACAAATGTTTCTTTTCATACTTTTTTTGTACCCATAGAGTACTTAACGGTGTGATTTTTGATTCCTTGTACAAGGCCATTCTGGCCTCCGTTTTGCTTGCCATTTGCGCCGGCGAGCCTTAATTATAGTTCTGGTCGATATCACATCAGTACTTCGAAGAGAATTACATACGTTTTTTCTCATACTTTTTTTGTTCCCATAAAGTACTTAACGGTGTGATTTTTGATTCCTTGTACAAGGCCATTCTGGCCTCCGTTTTGCTTGTCGTTTGCGCCGGAGTGCCTTATTTATCATTCTGGTCGATATCACATCAGTACTTCGAAGAGAATTATATACGTTTTTTCTCATACTTTTTTTTGTTCCCATAGAGTACTTAACGGTGTGATTTTTGATTCCTTGTACAAGGCCATTCTGGCCTCCGTTTTACTTACCGTTTGCGTTGGCGTGCCTTATTTATCGTTCTGGTCGATATCACATCAGTACTTCAAAGAGAATTACAAACGTTCTTTTCGTAATTTTTTTTTGTACCCATAGAGTACTTAACGCTGTGATTTTTGATTCCTTGTACAAGGCAATTATGGCCTCCGTTTTGCTTGCCGTTTGCACTGGCGTGCCTTATTTATCGTTCTGGTCGATATCACATCAGTACTTCAAAGAGAATTTCAGGAGTTTTTATCGTACTTTTTTTTTGTACCCATAGAGTACCTCAGGGTGTGATTTTTGATTCCTAGTACAAGGCCAGTCTGGCCTCCATTTTGCTTGCTGTTTGCGCCAGCGTGCTTTATTTATCGTTCTGGTCGATATCACATCAGTACTTCAAAGAGAATTACAAACGTTTTTTTTCGTACTTTTTTTCGTACCCATGGAGTACTTAACGGTGTGATTTTTGATTCCTTGTACAAGGCCATTCCGGACTCCGTTTTGCTTGCCGTTTCCGCCGGCGTGCCTTATTTATCATTCGGGTCGATATCACATCAGTACTTCAAAGAGAATTACAAACATTTTTTTCGTACTTTTTTTGTACCCATAGAGTACTTAACGATGAGATTTTTAATTCCTTGTACATGGCCAGTCTGGCCTCCGTTTTGCTTGCCGTTTGCACCGGCGTGCCTGCTTTATTTTTCTGGTCAATATCACATGAGTACTTCAAAGAGAATTACAAATGTTTTTTTTCATACTTTTTTTTGTACCCATAGAGTACTTAACGGTGTGATTTTTGATTCCTTGTACAAGGCCATTCTGGCCTCCGTTTTGCTTGCCATTTGCGCCGGCAAGCCTTATTTATCGTTCTGGTCGATATCACATCGGTACTTCAAAGAGAATTCCAAACGTTTCTTTCGTACTTTTTTTGTACCCACAGAGTACTTAACGGTGTGATTTTTTATTCCTTGTACAAGGCCATTCTGGCCTCCGTTTTGCTTGACGTTTGCGTCGGCATGCCTTATTTATCGTTCTGGTCGATACCACATCAGTACTTCAAAGAGAATTACAAACTTTTTTTTCATAATTTTTTTTGTACCCATAGAGTACTTAACGGTGTGATTTTTGACTCCTTGTACAAGGCAATTCTGGCCTCCGTTATGCTTGCCGTTTGCGTCGGCGGGCCTTATTTATCGTTCGGGTCGATATCACATTAGTACTTCAAAGAGAATTACAAACGTTTTTTTCGTACTTTTTTTTTGTACCCATTAAGTACTTGACGGTGTGAATTTTGATCCGTTTAGCTTTCCGTTTGCGCCGGTGTACCTTATTTATCGTTCTGGTCGATATCACATCAGAACTTCAAAGAGAACTACAAATGTTTTTTTCGTACTTTTTTTTGTACCCATAGAGTACTTAACGGTGTGATTTTTGATTCCTTGTACAAGGCCATTCTGGACTCTGTTTTGCTTGCCGTTTGCACCGGCGTGCCTTATTTATCGTTCTGGTCTATATCACATGAGTACTTCAAAGAGAATTACAAACGTTTTTTTCATACTTTTTTTTGTACCTATAGAGTACTTAACGGTTTGATTTTTGATACCTTGTACAACGCCATTCTGGCCTCCGTTTTGCTTGCCGTTTGCGCCGGGAGTGCCAAATTTATCGTTGTGGTCGATATCACATCCGTGCTTCAAAGAGAATTACAAACGTTTTTTTCGTAAATCAGTAACTTCAAAGAGAATGACAAAAGGTTTTTTTGTACTTTTTTTTGTACCAATAGAGTACTTAACGGTGTGATTTTTGATTCCTTGTACAAGGCCATTCTGGCCTCCGTTTTGCTTGCCGTTTGCGCCGGCATGCCTTATTTTTCGTTCTGGTCGATATCACATCAGTACTTCAAAGAGAATTGCACACGTTTTTTTTCATACTTTTTTTGTACCCATAGAGTACTTAATGGTGTGATTTGTGATTCCTTGCACAAAGACATTCTGGCCTCTGTTTTCCTTGCCGTTTTCCCCGGCGTGCCTTATTTATCGTTCTGGTCGATACCACATCAATACTTCAAAGAGAATTACAAAAGTTTTTTTTGATACTTTTTTTTGTACCCATTATGGCCTCCGTTTTGATAGATGTTTGCGTCGGCATACCTTATTTAACGTTCTGGTCGATATCACATCATTACATCGAAGAGAATTACAAACTTTTTTTTGTACTTTTTTTGGTACCCATAAGAGTACTTAACGGTGTGATTTTTGATTCCTAGTACAAGGCCATTCTGGCCTCCCTTTTCCTTGCTGTTTGCGCCGGCTTGCCTTATTTATCGTTCTGGTCGATATCACATCAGTACTTCAAAGAGAATTACAAACATTTTTTTCATACTCTTTTTTTGTACGCATAGAGTACTTAACGGTGTGATTTTTGATTCCTTATACAAATAAATTATGGCCTCCGTTTTGCTTGCTGTTTACGCCGGCGTGCCTTATTTATCGTTCTAGTATATATCACATCAGTACTTCAAAGAGAATTACAAACATTTTTTTCGTACTTTTTTTTGTACCTATAGAGTACTTAACAGTGTGATTCTTTATTCCTTGTACAAGGCCATTCTGGCCTCCGTTTTGATTGCTGTTTGCGTCGGTGTACCTTATTTATCGTTCTAGTCGATATCACATCAGTACTTCAAAGAGAATTGCAAACGTTTTTTTCATACTCTTTTTTGTACCCATAGAGTACTTAACGGTGTGATTTTTTATTCCTTGTACAAATAAATCCTGGCCTCCGTTTTGCTTGCTGTTTGCGCCGGCGTGCCTTATTTATCGTTCTGGTCGATAACACATCAGTACTTCAAAGAGAATAACAAACGTTTTTTTCGTACTTTTTTTTGTACCCATAGAGTACTTAACAGTGTGATTCTTTATTCCTTATACCAGGCCATTCTGGCCTCCGTTTTGATTGCTATTTGCGTCGGCGTACCATATTTATCGTTATGGTCGATATCACATCAGTACTTCGAAGTGAATTGCAAACGTTTTTTTTTCGTGCTTTTTTTTGTACCCATAGAGTACATAACGGTGTGATTTTTGATTCCTTGTACAAGGGCATTCTGGCCTCTTTTATGCTTTCCGTTTTCGCCAGCGTGCATTATTTATTGTTCTGTTCGATACCACATCAGTACTTCAAAGAGAATTACAAACGTTTTTTTCGTACTTTTTTTGTACCCATAGAGTACTTAAGAGTGTGATTCTTTATTCCTTGTACAAGGCCATTCAGGCCTCCGTTTTGATTGCTGTTTGCGTCGGCGTATCTTATTTATCGTATTGGTCGATATCACATCAGCACTTCAAAGAGAATTAGAAACGTTTTTTTCGTACTTTTTTTTGGTACCTATAGAGTACTTTACCGTGTGATTTTTGATTCCTTTGTACAAGGCCATTCCGGCCTCCGTTTTGCTTGCCTTTGCGCCGGCGTGCCTTAATTATAGTTCTGGTCGATATCACATCATTACTTCAAAGAGAACTACAAACATTTTTTTTCGTACTTTTTTTTTACCCATTGAGTACTTAACGGTGTGATTTTTGATTCCTTGTACAAGGCCATTCTGGCCTCCGTTTAGATTTACGTTTGCGCCGGTGAGCCTTATTTATCGTTCTAGTCGATATTACACCAGTACTTCAAAGAGAATTACAAACATTTTTTTTCGTACTTTTTTTTGTACCCATAGAGTACTTAACGGTGTGATTTTCGATTCCTTGTACAAGGCCATTCTGGCCTCCGTTTTGCCTGCCGTTTGCACCGGCGTGCCTTATTTATCAATGTGGTCGATACCACATCAGTACTTAAAAGAGAATAACAAACGTTTTTTTCGTACTTTTTTTGTGCCCATAGAGTACTTAACGGTGTGATTTTTGATTCCTAGTACAAGGCCGTTCTGGCCTCCGTTTTGCTTGACGTTTGCGTCGGCGTGCCTTATTTATCGTTCTGGTCGATACCACATCAGTACTTCAAAGAGAATTACAAATGTTTTTTTCGTATTTTTTTGTACCCATAGAGTACATAACGGTGTTATTTTTGATTCCTTGTACAAGTCCATTCTGGCCTCCATTTTGCTTGTCATTTGCGCCAGCGTGCCTTATTTATCGTTCTGGTCGATATTACATCCTTACTTCCAAGAGAATTACAAACATTTTTTTTCTTACATTTTTGGTAACCATAGAGTACTTAACGGTGTGATTTTTGATTCCTTGTACTAAGCCATTCTGGCCTCCGTTTTGCTTGACGTTTGCGCCGGCGTACCTTATTTATCGTTCTGGTCGATTCACATAAGTACTTCAAAGGGAATTACAAACGTTTTTTTTTTTACTTTTTTTTTGTACCCATTAAGTACTTGACGGTGTGAATTTTGATTCCTTGTACATGTCCATTCTGGCCTCCGTTTTGCTTTCCGTTTGCGCCGGCGTACATTATTTATCTTTCTTGTCGATATCACATCAGAACTTCAAAGAGAATTACAAACTTTTTTTCGTACTTTTTTTGTACCCAAAGAGTACTTAACGGTGTGATTTTTTTATTCCGTGTACAAGGCCATTATGGCCTCCGTTTTGCTTGCCGTTTGCGCCGGCGTGCCTTATTTACCGTTCTGGAAGATATCATATCAGTCCTTCAAAGAGAATTACAAACGTTTTTATCATACTCTTTTTTGTACCCATAGAGTACTTAATGGTGTGATATTTGATTCCTTGTACAAGGCCATTCTGGCCTCCGCTTTGCCTGCCGTTTGAGCCGGCGAGCCTTATTTATCGTTCTGGTCGATATCACATCTGTACTTCAAAGAGATTTACAAACATTTTTTCGTACTTTTTTTGTTCCCATATAGTACTTAACGGTGTGATTTTTGATTCCTTGTACAAGAACATTCTGGACCCCGTTTTGCTTGCTGTTTGCGCCGGCTTTCCTTAATTATAGTTTTGGTCGATATCACATCAGTACTTCGAAGAGAATTATATACGTTTTTTCTCATACTTTTTTTTTGTTCCCATAGAGTACTTAACGGTGTGATTTTTGATTCCTTGTACAAGGCCATTCTGGCCTCCGTTTTGCTTGTCGTTTGTGCCGGAGTGCCTTATTTATCGTTCTGGTCGATATCACATCAGTACTTCCAAGAGAATTACAAACCTTTTTTTGTACATTTTTTTGTACCCATTGAGTACTTAACGGTGTGATTTTTTATTCCTTGTACAAGGCCATTCTGGCCTCCGTTTTGCTTACCGTTTGCGTCGGCGTGCCTTATTTATCGTTCGGGATATCACATCAGTACTTCAAAGATAATTACAAACGTTCTTTTTGTACTTTTTTTTGTACCCATAGAGTACTTAACGGTGTGATTTTTGATTCCTTGAACAAGGCAATTATGGCCTGCGTTTTGCTTGCCGTTTGCGCCGGCGTGCCTTATTTATCGTTCTGGTCGATATCACAATAGTACTTCAAAAGAGAATTACAGAAGTTTTTTTCGTACATTTTTTTTGTACCCATGGAGTACTTCACGGTGTGATTTTTGATTCCTTGTACAAGGTCAGTCTGGCCTCCGTTTTGCTTGCCGTTTGCGCCGGCGTGACTTATTTATTGTTCTGGTCGATATCACATCAGTACTTCAAAGAGAATTACAAACGTTTTTTTTCGTACTTTTTTTTGTACCCATAGAGTAGTTAACGGTGTGATTTTTGATTCCATGTACAAGGCCATTCTGGACTCCGTTTTGCTTGCCGTTTCCGCCGGCGTGCCTTATTTATCGTTCTGGTCGATATCACATCAGTACTTCAAAGAGAATTACAAATGTTTTTTTCGTACTTTTTTTTTGTACCCATAGAGTACTTAACGGTGCGATTTTTGATTCCAGGTACAAGGCCAGTCTGGCCTCAGTTTTGCTTGCCGTTTGCACCAGCGTGCCTTATTTATTTTTCTGGTCAATATCACATGAGTACTTCAAAGAGAATTGCAAACATTTTTTTCGTACTTTTTTTTTGTACCCATAGAGTACTTAACGGTGTGATTTTTGATTCCTTGTACAAGGGCATTCTGGCCTCCGTTTTCCTTGCCGTTTTCCCCGGCGTGCCTTATTTATCGTTCTGGTCGATACCACATTAGTACTTCAAAGAGAATTACGAACGTTTTTTTGATACTTTTTTTTGTACCCATAGAGTACTTAACAGTGTGATTTTTTATTCCTAGTACATGGCCATTATGGCCTCCGTTTTGATTGATAATTGCGTCGGCATACCTTATTTAACGTTCTCGTCGATATCACATCAGTACATCAAAGAGAATTTCAAACATTTTTTTCGTCCTTTTTTTGGTACCTATAAGAGTACTTAACGGTGTGATTTTTGATTCCTTGTACAGGGCCATTCTGGCCTCCGTTTTGCTTGCCGTTTGCTCCGGCGTGCCTTATTTATCGTTCTGGTCGATATCACATCAGTACTTCAAAGAGAATTACAAACATTTTTTCGTACTTTTTTTTGTACCCATAGAGTACTTAACGGTGTGATTTTAAATACCTTGTACAAGGCCATTCTGGCCTCCGTTTTCCTTGCCGTTTGCGCCGGCTTGCCTTATTTATCGTTCTGGTCGATATCACATCATTACTTCAAAGAGAATTACAAACGTTTTTTTCATACTCTTTTTTGTACCCATAGAGTACTTAACGGTGTGATTTTTGATTCCTTATACAAATAAATTCTGGCCTCCGTTTTGCTTGCTGTTTACGCCGGCATGCCTTATTTATCGTTCTGGTCGATATCACATCAGTACTTCAAAGAGAATTACAAACGTTTTTTCATACTTTTTTTTGTACCCATAGAGTACTTAATAGTGTCATTCTTTATTCCTTGTACAAGGCCATTCTGGCCTCCGTTTTGATTGAGTTTTGCGTCGGTGTACCTTATTTATCGTTCTGGTCGATATCACATCAGTACTTCAAAGAGAATTGCAAACGTTTTTTTCATACTCTTTTTTGTACCCATAAAGTACTTAACGGTCTGATTTTTGATTCTTTGTACAAATAAATTCTGGCCTCCGTTTTGCTTGCTGTTTGCGCTGGCGTGCCTTATTTATCGTTCTAGTCGATAACACATCAGTACTTCAAAGAGAATAACAAACGTTTTTTTCGTACTTTTTTTTGTACCCATAGAGTACTTAACGGTGTGATTTTTGATTCCTAGTACAAGGCCATTCTGGCCTCCGTTTTGCTTGCCGTTTGCGCCGGCGTGCCTTATTTATCGTTCTGGTCGATACCACATCGGTACTTCATAGAGAATTACAAACATTTTTTTCATACTCTTTTTTGTAGCCATAGAGTACTTAACGTTGTGATTTTTTGATTCCTTGTAAAAGGCCATTCATGCCTCCGTTTTGCTTGCCGTTTGAGCCGGAGTGCCTTATTTATCGTTCTGGTCGATATCACATCTGTACTTCAAATAGAATTACAAACATTTTTTTCATACTTTTTTTGTTCCCATAGAGTACTTAACGGTGTGATTTTAGATTCCTTGTACAAGGCCATTCTGGCCTCCGTTTTCCTTGCCGTTTGCGCCGGCTTGCCTTATTTATCGTTCTGGTCGATATCACATCATTACTTCAAAGAGAATTACAAACGTTTTTTTCATACTCTTTTTTGTATCCATAGAGTACTTAACGGTGTGATTTTTGATTCCTTATACAAATAAATTCTGGCCTCCGTTTTGCTTGTTGTTTACGCCGGCATGCCTTATTTATCATTCTGGTCGATATCACATCAGTACTTCAAAGAGAATTACAAACGTTTTTTCATACTTTTTTTTGTACCCATAGAGTACTTAACAGTGTGATTCTTTATTCCTTGTACAAGGCCATTCTGGCCTCCGTTTTGATTGATTTTTGCGTCGGTGTACCTTATTTATCGTTCTGGTCGATATCACATCAGTACTTCAAAGAGAATTGCAAACGTTTTTTTCATACTCTTTTTTGTACCCATAAAGTACTTAACGGTCTGATTTTTGATTCTTTGTACAAATAAATTCTGGCCTCCGTTTTGCTTGCTGTTTGCGCTGGCGTGCCTTATTTATCGTTCTAGTCGATAACACATCAGTACTTCAAAGAGAATAACAAACGTTTTTTTCGTACTTTTTTTGTACCCATAGAGTAATTAACGGTGTGATTTTTGATTCCTAGTACAAGGCCATTCTGGCCTCCGTTTTGCTTGCCGTTTGCGCCGGCGTGCCTTATTTATCGTTCTGGTCGATACCACATCAGTACTTCATAGAGAATTACAAACATTTTTTTCATACTCTTTTTTGTAGCCATAGAGTACTTAACGTTGTGATTTTTTGATTCCTTGTAAAAGGCCATTCATGCCTCCGTTTTGCTTGCCGTTTGAGCCGGAGTGCCTTATTTATCGTTCTGGTCGATATCACATCTGTACTTCAAATAGAATTACAAACATTTTTTTCATACTTTTTTTGTTCCCATAGAGTACTTAACGGTGTGATTTTAGATTCCTTGTACAAGGCCCTTCTGGCCTCCGTTTTGCTTTCCATTTGCGCCGGCGTGCCTTAATTATAGTTCTGGTCGATATGACATCAGTACTTCAAAGAGAATTACATACATTTTATTTCATACTTTTTTTGTACCCATAGAGTACTTAACGGTGTGATTTTTGATTCCTTGTACAAGGCCATTCTGGCCACCGTTTTGGTTGTCGTTTGCGCAGGCGTGCCTTATTTATCGTTTTGGTCGTTATCACATCAGTACTTCAAAGAGAATTACAAACCTTTTTTCGTACTTTTTTTTGTACCCATAGAGTACTTAACGGTGTGATTTTTGATTCCTTGTACAAGGCCATTCTGGCCTCCGTTTTGCTTGTCGTTTGTGTCGGCGTGCCTTATTTATCGTTCTGGTCGATATCACATCAGTACTTCAAAGAGAATTACAAACGTTTTTTTCTTACTTTTTTTTGTACCCATATAGTACTTAACGGTGTGATTTTTGATTCTTTGTACAAGGCCATACTGGACCCCCGTTGTGCTTGCCGTTTGCACCGGCGTGCCTTATTTATCGTTCTGGTCGATATCACATCAGTACTTCAAAGAGAATTACATGCGTTTTTTTCGTACTTTTTTTGTACCCATATAGTACTTAACGGTGTGATTTTTGATTCCTTGTACAAGGCAATTATGGCCTCCGTTTTGCTTGCCGTTTGCGCCGGCGTTCCTTATTTATCGTTCTGGTCGATATAACTTCAGTACTTCAAAAACATCAGTACTTCAAAGGGAATTACAGACGTTTTTTTCGTACTTTTTTTATACCCATAGAGTACTTAACGGTTTGATTTTCGATTCCTTGTACAAGGCTAGTCTGGCCTCCTATTTGCTTGCCGTTTGCGCCGGCGTGCCTTATTTATTGTTCTGGTCGATATCACATCAGTACTTCAAAGAGAATTACAAACATTTTTTTTCGTACTTTTTTTGTACCCATAAAGTACTTAACGGTGTGATTTTTGATTCCTTGTACAAGGCCATTTTGGACTCCATTTTGCTTGCCGTTTGCGCCGGCGTGCCTTATTTATCGTTCTGGTCGATATCACATCAGTACTTCAAAAGAATATAGACGTTTTTTTCATACTTTTTTTTGTACCCATTGAGTACTTAACGGTGTGATTTTTGATTCCTTGTACAAGGCCAGTCTGGCCTCCGTTTTGCTTGCCGTTTGCGCCGGCGAGCCTTATTTATCGTTCTGGTCGATATCACATCAGCACATCAAAGAGAATTACAAACGTTTTTTTCGTACTTTTTTTTGTACCCATAGAGTACTTAACGGTGTGATTTTTGATTCCTAGTACAAGGCCATCCATTCTGGCTTCCGTTTTGCTTGCCGTTTGCATCGGCGTGCCATATTTATCGTTCAGGTCGATACCACATCAGTACTTCATAGAGAATTACAAATGTTTTATTTTCGTACATTTTTTTGTACCCATAGAGTACTTAACGATGTGCATTTTGATTCCATGTACAAGGCCATTCTGGCCTCCGTTTGGCTTGACTTTTGCGTCGACGTGCCTTATTTATCGTTCTGGTCGATACCACATCAGTACTTCAAAGAGAAGAAATGTTTTTTTCGTACTTTTTTGTACCCATAGAGTACTTAACGGTGTTATTTTTGATTCATTGTACAAGGCCATTCTGGCCTCCGTTTTGCTTGCCGTTTGCGCCAGCGTGCCTTATTAATCGTTCTGGTCGATATTACATCAGTACTTCCAAGAGAATTACAAACGTTTTTTTTCTTACATTTTTGGTACCCATAGAGTACTTAATGGTGTGATTTTTTATTCCTTGTACAAAGCCATTATGGCCTCCATTTTGCTTGCCAGTTGCGCCGGCGTACCTTAATTATCGTTCTGGTCGATATCACATCCGTACTTCAAAGGGAATTACAAACGTTTATTTTCGTACATTTTTTTGTACCCATTAAGTACTTGACGGTGTGAATTTTGAAGAGACTTACAAATGTTTTTTTCGTACTTTTTTTTGTACCCACAGAGTACTTAACGGTGTGATTTTTTATTCCGTGTACAAGGCAATTCTGGCCTCCGTTTTGCTTGCCGTTTGCGCCGGCGTGCCTTATTTATCGTTCTGGTCGATATCACATCAGTACTTCAAAGAGAATTACAAATGTTTTTTTCATACTCTTTTTTGTACCCATAGAGTACATAACGGTGTGATTTTTGATTCCTTGTACAAGGCCATTCTGGCCTCCGTTTTGCTTGCCGTTTGAGCCGGCGTGCTTTATTTATCGTTCTGGTCGATATCACATCTGTACTTCAAAGAGAATTACAAACATTTTTTTCGTACTTTTTTTTGTTCCCATAGAGTACTTAACGGTGTGATTTTTGATTCCTTGTACAAGGACATTCTGGACCCCGTTTTGCTTGCCGTTTGCGTCGGCATGCCTTATTTATCGTTCTGGTCGATATCACATCAGTACTTCAAAGAGAATTACAAACGTTCTTTTCATACTTTTTTTTGTACCCATAAGGTACTTAACGGTGTGATTTTTGAATCCTTGTACAAGGCAATTATGGCTTCCGTTTTGCTTGCCGTTTGCGCCGGCGTGCCTTATTTATCGTTCTGGTCGATATCACATCAGTACTTCAAAGAGAATTACAGAAGTTTTTTTTCATAATTTTTTTTGTACCCATAGAGTACTTCACGGTGTGATTTTTGATTCCTTGTACAAGGCCATTCTGGCCTCCGTTTTGCTTGCCGTTTGCGCCGGCGTGCCTCATTTTTTGTTCTGATCGATATCACGTCAGTACTTCAAAGAGAATTACAAATGTTTTTTTTTTCATACTTTTTTTACCCATGGAGTACTTAACGGTGTGATTTTTGAATCCTTGTACAAGGCCATTCTGGACTCCGTTTTGCATGCCGTTTTCGCCGGCGTGCCTTATTTATCGTTCTGGTCGATATCACATCAGTACTTCAAAGAGAATTACAAACGTTTTTTTTCGTACTTTTTTTGTACCCATAGAGTACTTAACGGTGTGATTTTTGATTCCTTGTACAAGGCCAGTCTGGCCTCCGTTTTGCTTTCCGTTTGCACCGGCGTGCCTTATTTATTTTTCTTGTCGATATCAGATCAGT
Organism: Gentiana straminea; assembly: GCA_036785695.1. Classification (NCBI taxonomy): domain Eukaryota; kingdom Viridiplantae; phylum Streptophyta; class Magnoliopsida; order Gentianales; family Gentianaceae; genus Gentiana; species Gentiana straminea. The sequence continues at coordinate 355,507 of JAVUPR010000224.1, read as the reverse complement.
ACTTCAAAGAGAATTACAAATCTTTTTTTCGTACTTTTTTTGTACCCATAGAGTACTTAACGGTGTGATTTTTGATTCCTTGTACAAGGCCATTCTGGCCTCCGTTTTGCTTGCCATTTGCGCCGGCGAGCCTTATTTATCGTTCTGGTCGATATCACATCAGTACTTCAAAGAGAATTACAAATGTTTTTTCGTACATTATTTTGTACTCACAGAGTACTTAACGGTGTGATTTTTGATTCCTTGTACAAGGCCATTCTGGCCTCCGTTTTGCTTGACGTTTGCGTCGGCATGCCTTATTTATCGTTCTGGTCGATACCACATCAGTACTTCAAAGAGAATTACATACTTTGTTTTCGTACTTTTTTTGTACCCATAGAGTACTTAACGGTGTGATTTTTGATTCCTTGTACAAGGCCATTCTGGCCTCCGTTATGGTTGCCGTTTGCGGCGGCGTGCCTTATTTATCGTTCTGGTCGATATCACATCAGTACTTCAAAGAGAATTACAAACGTATTTTTCATACTTTTTTTTGTACCCATTAAGTACTTTACGGTGTGAATTTTGATCTGTTTTGCATTCCGTTTGCGCGGGCGTACCTTATTTATCGTTCTGGTCGATATCACATCAGAACTTCAAAGAGAATTATAAACATTTTTTTCGTACTTTTTATTTGTACCCATAGAGTACTTAACGGTGTGATTTTTGATTCCTTGTACAAGGCAATTATGGCCTCCGTTTTGCATGCCGTTTGCGCCGGCGTGCCTTATTTATCGTTCTGCTCGATATCACATCAGTACTTCAAAGAGAATATAGACGTTTTTTTCGTACTTTTTTTGTACCCATAGAGTACTTAACGGTGTGATTTTTGATTCCTTGTACAAGGCCAGTCTGGCCTCCGTTTTTCTTGCCGTTTGCACCGGCGTGCCTTATTTATTGTTCTGGTCGATATCACATCAGTACATCAAAGAGAATTACAAACGTTTTTTTCGTACTTTTTTGTACCCATAGAGAACTTAACGGTGTGATTTTTGATTCCTTGTACAAGGCCATTCTGGCCACCGTTTTGCTTGCCGTTTCTACCGGAGTGCCTTATTTATCCTTCTGATCGATATCACATCAGTACTTCAAAGAGAATAACAAACGTTTTTTTTTGCACTTTTTTCTGTACCTATAGAGTACTTAACGGTGTGATTTTTGATTCCTTGTACAAAGCCAGTCTGGCCTCCGTTTTGCTTGCCGTTTGCGCCGGCGTGCCTTATTTATTTTTCTGGTCGATATCACATCAGTACTTCAAAGAGAATTACAAATGTTTTTTTCGTACTTTTTTTTGTACCCATAGAGTACTTAACGGTGTGATTATTGATTCCTTGTACAAGGCCATTCTGGCCTCCGTTTTGATTGTCGTTTGCGCCGGCGAGCCTTATTTATCGTTCTGGTCGATATCACATTAGTACTTCAAAGAGAATTACAAACGTTTTTTCGCACTTTTTTTTGTACCCTTAGAGTACTTGACGGTGTGATTTTCGATTCCTTGTACAAGGCCATTCTGGCCTCCGTTTTGCTTGCCGTTTGCACCGGCGTGCCTTATTTATCGTTCTAGTCGATACCACATTAGTACTTAAAAGAGAATTACAAACGTTTTTTTCGTACTTTTTATTGAACCCATAGAGTACTTAACGGTGTGATTTTTGATTCCTAGTACAAGGCCATTCTGGCTTCCATTTTGCTTGCCGTTTGCGTCGGCGTGCCATATTTATCGTTCTGGTCGATACCACATCAATACTTCATAGAGAATTACAAATGTTTTATTTTCGTACATTTTTTTGAACCCATAGAGTACTTGACGATGTGCATTTTGATTCCTTGTACAAGGCCATTCTGGCCTCCGTTTGGCTTGACGTTTGCGTCGACGTGCCTTATTTATCGTTCTGGTCGATACCATATACGTACTTCAAACATAATTACAAATGTTTTTTTGGACATTTTTTTGTACCCATAGTGTACTTAACGGTGTTATTTTTGATTCCTTGTACAAGGCCATTCTGGCCTCCGTTTTGCTTGCCGTTTCCGCCAGCGTGCCTTATTAATCGTTCTGGTCGATATTACATCAATACTTCCAAGAGAATTACAAACGTTTTTTTTCTTACATTTTTGGTACCTATAGAGTACTTAATGGTGAGATTTTTGATTCCTTGTACAAAGCCATTCTGGCCTCCGTTTTGCTTGCCGTTTGCGCCGGCGTACCTTAATTATCGTTCTGGTCGATATCACATCAGTACTTCAAAGGGAATTACAAACGTTTATTTTCGTACTTTTTTTTGTACCCATTAAGTACTTGATGGTGGGAATTTTGATTCCTTGTACATGTCCATTCTGGCCTCCGTTTTGCTTTCCGTTTGCGCCGGCGTACCTTATTTATCGTTCTTGTCGATATCACATCAGAACTTCAAAGAGAATTACAAATTTTTTTTTCGTACTTTTTTTTGTACCCACGGAGTACTTAACGGTGTGATTTTTGATTCCTTGTACAAGGCCAGTCTGGCCTCCGTTTTGCTTACCGTTTGCACCGGCGTGCCTTATTTATTGTTCTGGTCGATATCACATCAGTACATCAAAGAGAATTACAAACGTTTTTTTCATACTTTTTTTGTACCCATAGAGAACTTAACGGTGTGATTTTTGATTCCTTGTACAAGGCCATTCTGGCCTCCGTTTTGCTTGCCGTTTCTGCCGGAGTGCCTTATTTATCCTTCTGATCGATATCACATCAGTACTTCAAAGAGAATAACAAACGTTTTTTTTCGCACTTTTTTCTATACCTATAGAGTACTTAACGGTGTGATTTTTGATTCCTAGTGCAAAGCCAGTCTGGCCTCCGTTTTGCTTGCCGTTTGCGCCGGCGTGCCTTATTTATTTTTCTGGTCGATATCACATCAGTACTTCAAAGAGAATTACAAATGTTTTTTTCGGACTTTTTTTGTACCCATAGAGTACTTAACGGTGTGATTTTTGATTCCTTGTACAAGGCCATTCTGGCCTCTGTTTTGATTGCCGTTTGCGCCGGCGTGCCTTATTTATCGTTCTGGTCGATATCACATCAGTACTTCAAAGAGAATTACAAACGTTTTTTTCGTACTTTTTTTGTACCCATAGAGTACTTAACGGTGTGATTTTCGATTCCTTGTACAAGGCCATTCTGGCTTCCGTTTTGCTTGCCGTTTGCACTGGCGTGCCTTATTTATCGTTCTAGTCGATACCACATTGGTACCTAAAAGAGAATTACAAACGTTTTTTTCATAATTTTTATTGTACCCATAGAGTACTTAACGGTGTGATTTTTGATTCCTAGTACAAGGCCATTATGGCTTCCGTTTTGCTTAGCGCTTGCGTCGGCGTGCCATATTTATCGTTCTGGTCGATACCACATCAGTACTTCATAGAGAATTACAAATGTTTTATTTTCGTACATTTTTTTGTACCCATAGAGTACTTAACGATGTGCATTTTGATTCCATGTACAAGGCCATTCTGGCCTCCGTTTGGCTTGACGTTTGCGTCGACGTGCCTTATTTATCGTTCTGGTCGATACCACATCAGTACTTCAAAGAGAATTACAAATGTTTTTTTCGTACTTTTTCTTGTACCCATAGAGTACTTAACGGTGTTATTTTTGATTCCTTGTACAAGGCCATTCTGGCCTCCGTTTTGCTTGCCGTTTACGCCAGCGTACCTTAATTATCGTTCTGGTCGATATCACATCAGTACTTCAAAGGGAATTACAATCGTTTATTTTCGTACTTTTTTTTGTACCCATTAAGTACTTGACGGTGTGAATTTTGATTCCTTGTACATGTCTATTCTGGCCTCCCTTTTGCTTTCCGTTTGCGCCGGCGTACCTTATTTATCGTTCTTCTCGATATCACATCAGAACTTCAAAGAGAATTACAAATGTTTTTTTTGTACTTTTTTTTGTACCCACAGAGTACTTAACGGTGTGATTTTTTATTCCGTGTACAAGGCCATTCTGGCCTCCGTTTTGCTTGCCGTTTGCGCCGGCGTGCCTTATTTATCGTTCTGGTCGATATTACATCAGTACTTCAAAGAGAATTAAAACCATTTTTCGTACTTTTTTTGTTCCCATAGAGTACTTAACTGTGTGATTTTTTATTCCTTGTACAAGGACATTCTGGACCCCGTTTTTCTTGCCGTTTGCGCCGGCGTGCCTTACTTATAGTTCTGGTGGATATCAAATCAGTACTTCGAAGAGAATTACATACGTTTTTTTCGTACTTTTTTTCTACCCATAGAGTACTTTACGGTGTGATTTTTGATTCCTTGTACAAGGCCATTCTGGCCTCCGTTTTCCTTGTCGTTTGCGCCGGCGTGCCTTATTTATCGTTCTGGTCGATATCACTTCGGTACTTCAAAGAGAATTACAAACATTTTTTTCATACTTTTTTTCATAATTTTTTTTGTACCCGTACAGTACTTAACGGTGTGATTTTTGATTCCTTGTACATGGAAATTATGGCCTCCGTTTTGCTTGCTGTTTGTGCTGGCATGCCTTATTTATCGTTCTGGTCGATATCACATCAGTACTTCAAAGAGAACTACAGACGTTTTTTCGTACTTTTTTTTGTACCCATAGTGTACTTAACGGTGTGATTTTTGATTCCATGTACATGGCCAGTCTGGCCTCCTTTTTGCTTGCCGTTTGCGCCGGCGTGCCTTATTTATTGTTCTGGTCTATATCACATCAGTACTTCAAAGAGAATTACAAACATTTTTTTTTCATACTTTTTTTTTGTACCCATAGAGTACTTAACGGTGTGATTTTTGATTCCTTGTACAAGGCCATTCGGGCCTCCGTTTTGCTTGCCATTTCCGCCGGCGTGCCTTATTTATCGTTCTGGTCGATATCACATCAGTACTTCAAAGAAAATAACAAACAATTTTTTCGTACTTTTTTTGTACCCATAGAGCACTTAACGGAGTGATTTTTGATTCCTTATACTAGACCAGTCTGGCCTCCGTTTTGCTTGCCGTTTGCGCCGGCGTGCCTTATTTATTTTTCTAGTCGATATCACATCAGTACTTCAAAGAGAATTACAAATGTTTTTTCGTACTTTTTTTGTACCCATAGAGTACTTAACGGTGTGATTTTTGATTCCTTGTACAAGGCCATTCTGGCCTCCGTTTTGCTTGCCGTTTGCGCCGGCGAGCCTTATTTATCGTTCTGGTCGATATCACATCAGTACTTCAAAAACAATTACACACGTTTTTTTCATACTTTTTTTTTGTACCCATAGAGTACTTAACAGTGTGATTTTTGATTCCTTGTACAAGGCCATTCTGGCCTCCGTTTTTCTTGCCGTTTGTGCCGGCGTGCTTTATTTATCATTCTGGTCGATATCACATCTGTATTTCAAAGAGAATTATAAATGTTTTTTCGCACTTTTTTTAGTACCCATAGAGTACTTAACGGTGTGATTTCTGATGCCTTGTACAAGGCCATTCTAACCTCAGTTTTGTTGGCAGTTTGGGCCGGTGTGCCTTATTTATCGTTCTGGTCGATATCACATCAGTACTTCAAAGAGGATTAGAAATGTTTTTTTTTTCGTACTTTTTTTTGGTACCCATACAGTACTCAACGGTGTGATTTTTGATTACTTGTAAAAGGCCATTCTTGCCTCCATTTTTCTTGCCGTTTGCGCCGGCGTGCCATATTTATCGTTATGGTCGATACCACATCAGTACTTCATACAGAATTACAAACGTTTTTTTCGTACTTTTTTGTACCCATAGAGTACTTAACGGTGTGCTTTTTGATTCCTTGTACAAGGCCATTCTGGCCTCCGTTTTGCTTGACGTTTGCGTCGGCGTGCCTTATTTATCGTTATGGTCGATACCACATCAGTACTTCAAAGAGAATTAGAAATGTTTTTTCGTACTTTTTTTTGTACCCATAGAGTACTTAACGGTGTTATTTTTGATTCCTTGTACAAGGCCATTCTGGCCTCCGTTTTGCTTGCCGTATCCACCAGTGTGCCTTATTTATCGTTCTGGTCGATATTACATCGGTACTTCCTAGAGAATTACAAACGTTTTTTTCTTACATTTTTGGTACCCATAGAGTACTTAATGGAGTGATTTTTGATTCCTTGTACAAAGCCATTCTGGCCTCCGTTTTGCTTGCCATTTGCGCCGGCGTACCTTATTTATCGTTCTGGTCGATATCACATCAGTACTTCAAAGGGAATAACAAACGTTTATTTTCGTTTTTTTTGTACCCATTAAGTACTTGACGGTGTGAATTTTGATTCCTTGTACATGTCCATTCTGGCCTCCGTTTTTCTTTCCGCTTGCACCGGCGTACCTTATTTATCGTTCTTGTCGATATCACATCAGAACTTCAAAGAGAATTACAAACGTTTTTTCGTACTTTTTTTGGTACCCACAGAGTACTTAACGGTGTGATTTTTTATTCCGTGTAAAAGGCCATTCTGGCCTCCGTTTTGCTTGCCGTTTGCGCCGGCGTGCCTCATTTATCGTTCTGGTCGATATCACATCGATCAGTACTTCAAAGAGAAATACAAATGTTTTTCTCATACTCTTTTTTGTACCCATAGAGTACTTAACGGTGTGATTTTTGATTCCTTGTACAAGGCCATTCTGGCCTCCGTTTTGCTTGCCGTTTGACCCGGCGTGCCTTATTTATTGTTCTGGTCGATATCACATCTGTACTTCAAAGAGAATTACAAACATTTTTTCGTACTTTTTTTGTTCCCATAGATGTCTTAACGGTGTGATTTTTGATTCCTTATACAAGGACATTCTGGACCCCGTTTTGCTTGCCGTTTGCGTCGGCGTGCCTTATTTATCGTTCTGGTCGATATCACATCAGAACTTCAAAGAGAATTACAAATGTGTTTTTCATACTTTTTTTGTACCCATAGAGTACTTAACGGTGATTTTTGATTTCTTTGTACAAGGCCATTCTGGCCTCCGTTTTGCTTGCCGTTAGTGCCGGCGTGCCTTATTTATCGTTCTGGTCGATATCACATCAGTACTTCAAAGATAATTACCAACGTTTTTTTCATACTCTTTTTTGTACCGATAGAGTACTTAACGGTGTGATTTTTGATTCTTTGTACAAGGCCATTCTGGCCTCCGTTTTGCTTGCCGTTTGAGGCGGCGTGCCATATTTATCGTTCTGGTCGATATCACATCTGTACTTCAAAGAGAATTACAAACATTTTTTTCATACTTTTTTTTGTTCCCATAGAGTACTTAACGGTGTGATTTTTTATTCCTTTTACAAGGCCATTCTGGCCTCCGTTTTGCTTGCCATTTGGCCGGCGTGCCTTGCTTGTAGTTCTGGTCGATTTCACATTAGTACTTCAAAGAGAATTACATACGTTTTTTTCATACCTTTTTTGTACCCATAAAGTTCTAAACAGTGTGATTTTTGATTCTTTGTACAAGGCCATTCTGGCCTCCGTTTTGCTTGTCGTTTGTGCAGGCGTGCCTTATTTATCGTTTTGGTCGATATCACATCAGTACTTCAAAGAGAATTACAAACCTTTTTTCGTACTTTTTTTTGTACCCATAGAGTACTTAACGGTGTGATTTTTGATTCCTTGAACAAGGCCATTCTGGCCTCCGTTTTGCTTGCCGTTTGCGTCGGCGTGCCTTATTTATCGTTCTGGTCGATATCACATCAGTACTTCAAAGAGAATTACATGCGCTTTTTTCGTACTTTTTTTGTACCAATAGAGTACTTAACGGTGTGATTTTTGATTCCTTGTACAAGGAAATTATGGCCTCCGTTTTGCTTGCCGTTTGCGCCGGCGTGCCTTATTTATCGTTCTGGGAGATATCACTTCAGTACTTCAAAGAGAATTACAGACGTTTTTTTTTCGTAATTTTTTTATACCCATAGAGTACTTAACGGTTTGATTTTTGATTCCTTGTACAAGGCGAGTCTGGCCTCCGTTTTGCTTGCCGTTTGCTCCGGCGTGCCTAATTATTGTTCTCGTCGATATCACATCAGTACTTCAAATAGAATTACAAAAAAAAAATTCGTACTTTTTTGTGTACCCATAGAGTACTTAACGGTGTGATTTTTGATTACTTGTACAAGGCCATTCTGCACTCCGTTTTGCTTGCCGTTTGCGTCGGCGTGCCTTATTTATCGTTCTGGTCGATATCACATCAGTACTTCAAAGAGAATAACAGTTGTTTTTTCATACTTTTTTTGTACCTATAGAATACTTAACGGTGTGATTTTTGATTCCTTGTAGAAGGCAATTATGGCCTCCGTTTTGCTTGCCGTTTGCGTCGGCGTGCCTTATTTATCGTTCTGGTCGATATCACTTCAATACTTCAAAGAGTATTACATGCGTTTTTTTCGTACTTTTTTTGTACCTATAGAATACTTAATGGTGTGATTTTTGATTCCTTGTACAAGGCAATTATGGCCTCCATTTAGCTTGCCATTTGCATCGGCGTGCCTTATTTATCGTTCTGGTCGATATCACTTCAGTACTTCAAAGAGAATTACAGACGTTTTTTACGTACTTTTTTTATACCCATAGAGTACTTAACGGTTTGATTTTTGATTCCTTGTACAAGGCCAGTCTGGCCTCCGTTTTGCTTGCCGTTTGTGCCGGCGTGCCTTATTTATTGTTCTGGTCGATATCACATCAGTACTTCAAAGAGAATTACAAACATTTTTTTCGTACTTTTTTTGTACACATAAAGTACTTATCGGTGTGATTTTTGATTCCTTGTACAAGGCCATTCTGGACTCTATTTGGCTTGCCGTTTGCGTCGGCGTGCCTTATTTATCGTTCTGGTTGATATCATATCAGCACTTCAAAGAGAATTACAAACGTTTTTTTCATACTTTATTTTGTACCCATAAAGTACTTAACGGTGTGATTTTTGATTCCTTGTACAAGGACATTCTGGACCCCGTTTTGCTTGCCATTTGCGCCGGCATGCCTTATTTATCGTTCTGGTCGATATCACATCAGTACTTCAAAGAGAATTACCGGTGTTTTTTTCGTACTTTTTTTGTACCTATAGAATACTTAACGGTGTGATTTTTGATTCTTTGTACAAGGCAATTATGGCCTCCGTTTTGCTTGCCGTTTGAGTCGGCGTGCCTTATTTATCGTTCTGGTCGATATCACTTCAGTACTTCAAAGAGAATTATAGATGTTTTTTTCATACTTTTTTTATACCCATAGAGTACTTAACGGTTTGATTTTTGATTCCTCGTACAAGCCCAGTCTGGCCTCCGTTTTGCTTGCCGTTTGCGCCGGCGTGCCTTATTTATTGTTCTGGTCGATATCACATCAGTACTTCAAAGAGAATTACAACATTGTTTTCATACATTTTTTGTACACATAGAGTACTTATCGTTGTGATTTTTGATTCCTTGTACAAGTCCATTCTGGTCTCCGTTTTGCTTGACGTTTGCGTCGGCGTGCCTTATTTATCATTTGGTCGATATCACATCAGTACTTCAAAGAGAATTAAAAATGTTTTTTTCGTACTTTTTTTGTACCCATAGAGTACTTAACGGTGTGATTTTTGATTCCTTGTACAAGGACATTCTGGACCCCGTTTTGCTTGCCGTTTGCGCCGGCATGCCTTATTTATCGTTCTGGTCGATATAACATCAGTACTTCAAAGAGAATTACAGGTGTTTTTTTTCATACTTTTTTTTGCACCCGTAGAGTACTTAACAGTGTGATTTTTGATTCCTTGTACAAGGCAATTATGGCCTCCGTTTTGCTTGCCGTTTGCGCCGGCGTGCCTTATTTATCGTTCTGGTCGATATCACATCAGTACTTCAAAGAGAATTACAGACTTTCTTTCGCACTTTCTTTTGTACCCACAGAGTACTTGATTCCTTGTACAAGGCCAGTCTGGCCTCCGTTTTGCTTGCCGTTTCCGCCGGCGTTCCTTATTTATTCTTCTGGTCGATATCACATCAATACTTCAAAGAGAATTACAAACGTTTTTCTTCATACTTTTTTTGTACCCATAGAGTACTTAACGGTGTGATTTTTGATTCCTTGTACAAGGCCATTCTGGCCTCCGTTTTGCTTGCCGTTTCCACCACCGTGCCTTATTTATCATTCTGGTCGATATCACATCAGTACTTCAAAGAGAATTACAGGCGTTTTTTTCGTACTTTTTTTTGTACCCATATAGTACTTAACGGTGTGATTTTTGATTCCTTGTACAAGGCCATTCTGGCCTCCGTTTTGCTTGCCGTTTGATCCGGCATGCCTTATTTATCGTTCTGGTCGATATCACATCTGTACTTCAAAGAGAATTACAAACATTTTTTTCGTACTTTTTTTTTGAACCCATAGAGTACTTAACGGTGGATTTTTGATTCCTTGTACAATGACATTCTGGACCCCGTTTTGCTTGCCGTTTGCGCCGGCATACCTTATTTATCGTTCTGGTCGATATAACATTAGTACTTCAAAGAGAATTACATGTGTTTTTTTTCATACTTTTTTTGTACACGTAGAGTACTTAACGGTGTGATTTTTGATTCCTTGTACATGACAATTATGGCCTCCGTTTTGCTTGCCGTTTGCGCCGGCGTGCCTTATTTATTGTTCTGGTCGATATCACATCAGTACTTCAAAGAAAATTACAGACTTTTTTTCGTACTTTCTTTTGTACACACAGAGTACTTAACGTTGTGATTTTTGATTCCTGGTACAAGGCCAGTCGGGCCTCCGTTTTTCTTGCCGTTTGCGCCGGAGTGCCTTATTTATTGTTCTTGTCAATATCACATCAATACTTCAAAGAGAATTACAAACGTTTTTCTTCATACTTTTTTTTGTACCCATAGAGTACTTAATGGTGTGATTTTTGATTCCTTGTGCAAGGCCATTCTGGCCTCCGTTTTGCTTGCTGTTTCCACCAGCGTGCCTTATTTATCGTTCTGGTCGATATCACATCAGTACTTCAAGGAGAATTACAAATGTTTTTTTCATACTGTTTTTTTGTACCCATAGAGTACTTAACGGTGTGATTTTTGATTCCTTGTACAAGGCCATTCTGGCATCCGTTTTGCTTGCCGTTTGAGCCGGCATGCCTTATTTATCGTTCTGGTCGATATCACATCTGTACTTCAAAGAGAATTACAAACATTTTTTTCGTACTTTTTTTGTTCCAATTGAGTACTTAACGGTGTGATTTTTGATTCCTTGTACAAGGCCATTCTGGCCTCCGTTTTGCTTGCCATTTGCGCCGGCGTGCCTTACTTATAGTTCTGGTCGATATCACATCAGTACTTCAAAGAGAATTACATACGTTTTTTTTCATACTTTTTTTGTACCCATAGAGTACTTAACGGTGGGATTTTTGATTCCTTGTACAAGGCCAGTCTGGCCTCCGTTTTGCTTGCCATTTGCGCCGGCTTGCCTTATTTATTGTTCTGGTCGATATCACATCAGTACTTCAAAGAGAATTACAAACATTTTTTTTCGTACTTTTTTTGTAACCATAGAGTACTTAACAGTGTGATTTTTTATTCCTTGTACAAGGCCATTCTGGACTCCGTTTTGCTTGCCGTTTCCGCCGGCGTGTCTTATTTATCGTTCTGGTCGATATCACATCAGTACTTCAAAGAGAATTACAAACGTTTTTTTTCGTACTTTTTTTTGTACCCATAGAGTACTTAACGGTATGATTTTTGATTCTTTGTACAAGGCCATTCTGGCCTCCGTTTTGCTTGCTGTTTGCGCTGGCGATCCTTATTTATCGTTATGGTCGATATCACATCAGTACTTCAAAGAGAATTACAAACCTTTGTTCGTAATTTTTTTTGTACCTATAGAGTACTTTTTTTTTTGGAAAACTGTACATTTTTATTAATGAAGAAAAACCCAGGGTGGGAAAAGTCGGGTGCTAGGGGATACCTATAGAGTACTTAACGGTGTGATTTTTGATTCCTTGTACAAGGCCATTCTAGCCTCCGTTTTGCTTGCCGTTTGCGTCGGCGTGCCTTGTTTACCGTTCTGGTCGATATCACATCAGTACTTCAAAGAGAATAACAAACGTTTTTTTCGTACTTTTTTTTGTACCCATAAAGTACTTAACGGTGTGATTTTTAATTCCGTGTCCAAGGCCATTCTGGACCCCATTTTGCTTGCCGTTTGTGCCGATGTGCCTTATTTATCGTTCTGGTCGATATCACATCAGTACTTCAAAGAGAATTACAGGCGTTTTTTCATACTTTTTTTGTACCCATAGAGTACTTAACGGTGTGATTTTTGACTCCATGTACAAGGAGTATATGGCCTCTGTTTTGCTAGCAGTTTGCGCCGGCGTGCCTTATTTATCGTTCTGGTCGATATCACTTTAGTACTTCAAAGAGAATTACAGACGTTTTTTTTCGTACTTTTTTTTATACCCATAGAGTACTTAACGGTTTGATTTTTGATTCCTTGTACAAGGCCAGTCTGGCCTCCATTTTGCTTGCCGTTTGCGCCGGCGTGCCCTATTTATTGTTCTGGTCGATATCACATCAGTACTTCAAAGAGAATTACAAACATTTTTTTCGTGCTTTTTTTGTACCCATAGAGTACTTAAAGGTGTGATTTTTGATTCCTTGTACAAGGCTATTCTGGACTCCGTTTTGCTTGCCGTTTGCGTCGGCGTGCCTTATTTTTCGTTCTGGTCGATATCACATCAGTACATGAAAGAGAATTACAAATGTTTTTTTGATACTTTTTATTTGTACCCATAGAGTACTTAACGGTGTGATTTTTGATTCATTGTATGAGGACATTCTGGACCCCGTTTTGCTTGCAATGTGCGCCGGCGTGCCTTATTTATCGTTCTGGTCGATATCACATCAGTACTTCAAAGAGAAATACAAGCGTTTTTTTAATACTTTTTTTTGTACCTATAGAATACTTAAACGGTGTGATTTTTTGATTCCTTGTACAAGGCAATTATGGCCTCCGTTTTGCTTGCCGTTTGCGTCGGCGTGCCTTATTTATCGTTCTGGTCGATATCACTTCAGTACTTCAAAGAGAATTACAGAAGTTTTTTTCGTACTTTTTTTATATCCATAGAGTACTTAACGGTTTGATTTTTGATTACTTGTACAAGGCCTGTCTGGCCTCCGTTTTGCTTGCCGTTTGCGCCGGCGTGCCTTATTTATTGTTCTGGTCGATATCACATTAGTACTTCAAAGAGAATTACAAACATTTTTTCATACTTTTTTTTGTACACATAGAGTACTTATTGGTGTGATTTTTGATTCCCTGTACAAAGCCATTCTGGACTCCGTTTTGCTTGCCGTTTGCGTCGGCGTGCCTTATTTATCGTTCTGGTCGATATCACATTAGTACTTCAAAGAGAATTTCAAACCTTTTTTCGTAATTTTTTTTTGTACCTATAGAGTACTTAACGGTGTGATTTTTGATTCCTTATACAAGGCCATTCTGGCCTCCGTTTTGCTTGCCGTTTGCGTCGGCGTGCCTTGTTTATCGTTCTGATCGATATCACATCAGTACTTCAAAGAGAATTACAAACGTTATTTTCATACTTTTTTGTGTGCCCATAATGTACTTAACGGTGTGATTTTTGATTCCTTGTCCAAGGCCAGTCTGGACCCCGTTTTGCTTGCCGTTTGCGTCGGCGTGCCTTATTTATCGTTCTGGTCGATATCACATCAGTACTTCAAAGAGAATTACAGGCGTTTTTTTCATACTTTTTTTACCCATAGAGTAAAAACGGTGTGATTTTTGACTCCTTGTACAAGGCGATTATGGCCTCCGTTTTGCTTGCCGTTTGCGCCGGCGTGCCTTATTTATCGTTCTGGTCGATATCACTTCAGTACTTCAAAGAGAATTACAGAAGTTTTTTTCGTACTTTTTTTATACCCATAGAGTACTTAACGGTTTGATTTTTGATTACTTGTACAAGGCCTGTCTGGCCTCCGTTTTGCTTGCCGTTTGCGCCGGCGTGCCTTATTTATTGTTCTGGTCGATATCACATTAGTACTTCAAAGAGAATTACAAACATTTTTTCATACTTTTTTTTGTACACATAGAGTACTTATTGGTGTGATTTTTGATTCCTTGTACAAAGCCATTCTGGACTCCGTTTTGCTTGCCGTTTGCGTCGGCGTGCCTTATTTATCGTTCTGGTCGATATCACATTAGTACTTCAAAGAGAATTTCAAACCTTTTTTCGTAATTTTTTTTGTACCTATAGAGTACTTAACGGTGTGATTTTTGATTCCTTATACAAGGCCATTCTGGCCTCCGTTTTGCTTGCCGTTTGCGTCGGCGTGCCTTGTTTATCGTTCTGATCGATATCACATCAGTACTTCAAAGAGAATTACAAACGTTATTTTCATACTTTTTTGTGTGCCCATAATGTACTTAACGGTGTGATTTTTGATTCCTTGTCCAAGGCCAGTCTGGACCCCGTTTTGCTTGCCGTTTGCGTCGGCGTGCCTTATTTATCGTTCTGGTCGATATCACATCAGTACTTCAAAGAGAATTACAGGCGTTTTTTTCATACTTTTTTTACCCATAGAGTAAAAACGGTGTGATTTTTGACTCCTTGTACAAGGCGATTATGGCCTCCGTTTTGCTTGCCGTTTGCGCCGGCGTGCCTTATTTATCGTTCTGGTCGATATCACTTCAGTACTTCAAAGAGAATTACAGAAGTTTTTTTTCGTACTTTTTTTTATACCCATAGAGTACTTAACGGTTTGATTTTTGATTCTTTGTACAAGGCCAGTCTGGCCTCCATTTTGCTTGCCGTTTGCGCCGGCGTGCCTTATTTATTGTTCTGGTCGATATCACATCAGTACTTCAAAGAGAATTACAAACATTTCTTTGCATACTTTCTTTTGTACCCATAGAGTACTTAACGGTGTGATTTTTGATTCTTGTACAAGGCCATTCTGGACTCCGTTTTGCTTGCCGTTTGCGTCGGCGTGCCTTATTTATCGTTCTGGTCGATATCACATGAGTACTTCAAAGAGAATTACAGGCGTTTTTTTTCAATTTTTTTTGTAACTATAGAATACTTAACGGTGTGATTCTTGATTCCTTGTACAAGGCAATTATGGCCTCTGTTTTGCATGCCGTTTGCGTCGGCGTGCCTTATTTATCGTTCTGGTCGATATCACTTCAGTACTTCAAAGTGAATTACGTTTTTTTTTTCGTACTTTTTTTATACCCATAGAGTACTGAACGGTTTGATTTTTGATTCCTTGTACAAGGCCAGTCTGGCCTCCGTTTTGCTTGCCGTTTGCGCCGGCGTGCCTTTATTATTGTTCTGGTCGATATCACATCAGTACTTCAAAGAGAATTACAAACATTTTTTTCATACTTTTTTTGTACACATAGAGTACTTATGGGTGTGATTTTTGATTCCCTGTACAAAGCCATTCTGGACTCCGTTTTGCTTGCCATTTGCGTCGGCGTGCCTTATTTATCGTTCTGGTCGATATCACATCAGTACTTCAAAGAGAATTACTAACGTTTTTTTCGTACTTGTGTTTGTACCCATAGAGTACTTAACGGTGTGATTTTTGATTCCTTGTACAAGGACATTCTGGACCCCGTTTTGCTTGCCGTTTGCGCCGGCGTGCCTTATTTATCGTTCTGGTCAATATCACATCAGTACTTCAAAGAGAATTACGGGTGTTTTTTTCGTACTTTTTTTGTACCTATAGAATACTTAACGGTGTGATTTTTGATTCCTTGTACAAGGCAATTATGGCCTCCGTTTTGCTTGCCGTTTGCGTCGGCGTGCCTTATTTATCTTTCTGGTCTATATCACTTCAGTACTTCAAAGAGAATTACAGACGTTTTTTTCGTACTTTTTTTTTGTACACATAGAGTACTTATCGGTGTGATTTTTTATTCCTTGTACAAGGCCATTCTGGACTCCGTTTTGCTTGTCGTTTGCGTCGGCGTGCCTAATTTATCGTTCTGGTCGATATCACATCAGTACTTCAAAGAGAATTACAAACGTTTTTTTCATACTTTTTTTTGTACCCATAGAGTACTTAACGGTGTGATTTTTGATTCCTTGTACAAGGACATTCTGGACCCCGTTTTGCTTGCCGTTTGCGCCGGCGTGCCTTATTTATCGTTCTGGTCGATATCACATCAGTACTTCAAAGAGAATCATAGGTGTTTTTTTCATACTATTTTTCGTACCCGTACAGTACTTAACGGTGTGATTTTTGATTCCTTGTACATGGAAATTATGGCCTCCGTTTTGCTTGATGTTTGTGCTGGCATGCATATTTATCGTTCTGGTCGATATCACATCTGTACTTCAAAGAGAACTACAGACGTTTTTTCGTACTTTTTTTTGTACCCATAGTGTACTTAACGGTGTGATTTTTGATTCCATGTACATGGCCAGTCTGGCCTCCGTTTTGCTTGCCGTTTGCGCCGGCGTGCCTTATTTATTGTTCTGGTCGATATCACATCAGTACTTCAAAGAGAATTACAAACATTTTTTTTTCATACTTTTTTTTTGTACCCATAGAGTACTTAACGGTGTGATTTTTTATTCCTTGTACAAGGCCATTCGGGCCTCCGTTTTGCTTGCCGATTCCGCCGGCGTGCCTTATTTATCGTTCTGGTCGATATCACATCAGTACTTCAAAGAAAATAACCAACATTTATTTCGTACTTTTTTTTGTACCCATAGAGTACTTAATGGAGTGATTTTTGATTCCTTATACAAGACCAGTCTGGCCTCCGTTTTGCTTGCCGTTTGCGCCGGCTTTCCTTATTTATTTTTCTAGTCGATATCACATCAGTACTTCAAAGAGAATTACAAATGTTTTTTCGTACTTTTTTTGTACCCATAGAGTACTTAACGGTGTGATTTTTGATTCCTTGTACAAGGCCATTCTGGCCTCCGTTTTGCTTGCCGTTTGCGCCGGCGAGCCTTATTTATCGTTCTGGTCGATATCACATCAGTACTTCAAAAATAATTACAAACGTTTTTTTTCATACGTTTTTTGTACCCATAGAGTATTTAACAGTGTGATTTTTGATTCCTTGTACAAGGCCATTCTGGCCTCCGTTTTGCTTGCCGTTTGCGTCGGCGTTCCTTATTTATCGTTATGGTCGATATCACTTCAGTACTTCAAAGAGAATTACAGACTTTTTTTCATACTTTTTTTGTACACATAGAGTACTTATCGGTTCGATTTTTGATTCCTTGTACAAGGCCATTATGGACTCCGTTTTGCTTGCCGTTTGCATCGGCGTGCCTAATTTATCGTTCTGGTCGATATCACATCAATACTTCAAAGAGAATTACAAACGTTTTTTTCATACTTTTTTTTACCCATAGAGTACTTAACGGTGTGATTTTTGATTCCTTGTACAAGGACATTCTGGACCCCGTTTTTCTTGCCGTTTGCGCCGGCGTGCCTTATTTATCGTTCTGGTCGATATCACATCAGTACTTCAAAGAGAATCACAGGTGTTTTTTTTCGTACTTTTTTTTGTACCCGTAGAGTACTTAACGGTGTGATTTTTGATTCCATGTACATGGCAATTATGGCCTCCGTTTTGCTTGCCATTTGTGCCGGCGTGCCTTATTTATCGTTCTGGTCGATATCACATCAGTACTTCAAAGAGACCTACAGACGTTTTTTCATACTTTTTTTTTGTACCTATAGTGTACTTAACGGTGTGATTTTTGATTCCTTGTACATGGCCAGTCTGGCCTCCGTTTTGCTTGCCGTTTGCGCCGGCGTGCCTTATTTATTGTTCTGGTCGATATCACATCAGTACTTCAAAGAGAATTACAAACATTTTTTTTCATACTTTTTTTTGTAACCATAGAGTACTTAACGGTGTGATTTTTGATTCCTTGTACAAGGCCAATCGGGCCTCCGTTTTGCTTGCCGTTTCCGCCGGCGTGCCTTATTTATCGTTCTGATCGATATCACATCAGTACTTCAAAGAAAATAACAAACATTTTTTTCGTATTTTTTTTGTACCCATAGAGTACTTAACGGAGTGATTTTTGATTCCTTATACAAGACCAGTCTGGCCTCCGTTTTGCTTGCCGTTTGCGCCGGCGTGCCTTATTTATTTTTCTGGTCGATATCACATCAGTACTTCAAAGAGAATTACAAATGTTTTTTCGTACTTTTTTTGTACCCATAGAGTACTTAACGGAGTGATTTTTGATTCCTTATACAAGACCAGTCTGGCCTCCGTTTTGCTTGCCATTTGCGCCGGCGAGCCTTATTTATCGTTCTGGTCGATATCACATCAGTACTTCAAAAAGAATTACAAACATTTTTTTCATACTTTTTTTTGTACCCATAGAGTACTTAACAGTGTGATTTTTGATTCCTTGTACAAGGCCATTCTGGCCTCCGTTTTGCTTGCCGTTTGCGTCGGCGTTCCTTATTTATCGTTCTGGTCGATATCACTTCAGTACTTCAAAGAGAATTACAGACTTTTTTTCGTACTTTTTTTTGTACACATAGAGTACTTATCGGTTCGATTTTTGATTCCTTGTACAAGGCCATTATGGACTCCGTTTTGCTTGCCGTTTGCATCGGCGTGCCTAATTTATCGTTCTGGTCGATATCACATCAATACTTCAAAGAGAATTACAAACGTTTTTTTCATACTTTTTTTTACCCATAGAGTACTTAACGGTGTGATTTTTGATTCCTTGTACAAGGACATTCTGGACCCCGTTTTTCTTGCCGTTTGCGCCGGCGTGCCTTATTTATCGTTCGGTCGATATCACATCGCATACTTCAAAGAGAATTACAAACGTTTTTTTTTTCGTACTTTTTTTTCGTACCCATAGAGTAATTAACCGTGTGATTTTTGATTCCTTGTACAAGGCCATTCTGGCCTCCGTTTTACTTGCTGTTTGTGCCGGCGTGCTTTATTTATCGTTCTGGTCAATATCACATCTGTATTTCAAAGAGAATTATAAACGTTTTTTTGCACTTTTTTTAGTACCCATAGAGTACTTAACGGTGTGATTTCTGATGCCTTGTACAAGGCCATTCTTACCTCAGTTTTGTTGGCAGTTTGGGCCGGCGTGCCTTATTTATCGTTCTGGTCGATATCACATCAGTACTTCAAAGAGAATTAGAAATGTTTTTTTTTCGTACTTTTTTTTGGTACCCATAGAGTACTTAACGGTGTGATTTTTGATTACTTGTAAAAGGCCATTCTTGCCTCCATTTCTCTTGCCGTTTGCGCCGGCGTGCCATATTTATCGTTCTGGTCGATACCACATCAGTACTTCATACAGAATTACAAACGTTTTTTTTCGTACTTTTTTTGTACCCATAGAGTACTTAACGGTGTGCTTTTTGATTCCTTGTACAAGGCCATTATGGCCTCCGTTTTGCTTGACGTTTGCGTCGGCGTGCCTGATTTATCGTTATGGTCGATATCACATCAGTACTTCAAAGAGAATTACAAACATTTTTTCATACTTTTTTTTGTACACATAGAGTACTTATTGCTGTGATTTTTGATTCCTTGTACAAAGCCATTATGGACTCCGTTTTGCTTGCCGTTTGCGTCGGCGTGCCTTATTTATCGTTCGGTCGATATCACATCGTACTTCAAAGAGAATTTCAAACATTTTTTCGTAATTTTTTTTTGTACCTATAGAGTACTTAACGGTGTGATTTTTGATTCCTTATACAAGGCCATTCTGGCCTCCGTTTTGCTTGCCGTTTGCGTCGGCGTGCCTTGTTTATCGTTCGATCGATATCACATCGCACTTCAAAGAGAATTACAAACGTTTTTTTCGTACTTTTTTTTGTGCCCATAATGTACTTAACGGTGTGATTTTTGATTCCTTGTCCAAGGCCATTCTGGACCCCGTTTTGCTTGCCGTTTGCGTCGGCGTGCCTTATTTATCGTTCTGGTCGATATCACATCAGTACTTCAAAGAGAATTACAGGCGTTTTTTTCATACTTTTTTTTTACCCATAGAGTACTTAACGGTGTGATTTTTGACTCCTTGTACAAGGTGATTATGGCCTCCATTTTGCTTGCCGTTTGCGCCGGCGTGCCTTATTTATCGTTCTGGTCGATATCACTTCAGTACTTCAAAGAGAATTACAGACGTTTTTTTTCGTACTTTTTTTTATACCCATAGAGTACTTAACGGTTTGATTTTAGATTCCTTGTACAAGGCCAGTCTGGCCTCCATTTTGCTTGCCGTTTGCGCTGGCGTGCCTTATTTATTGTTCTGGTCGATATCACATCAGTACTTCAAAGAGAATTACAAACATTTTTTTTCATACTTTTTTTTTGTAACCATAGAGTACTTAACGGTGTGATTTTTGATTCCTTGTACAAGGCCATTCGGGCCTCCGTTTTGCTTGCCGTTTCCGCCGGCGTGCCTTATTTATCGTTCTGGTCGATATCACATCAGTACTTCAAAGAAAATAACAAACATTTTTTTCGTATTTTTTTTGTACCCATAGAGTACTTAACGGAGTGATTTTTGATTCCTTATACAAGACCATTCCGCTCCGTTTTGCTTGCCGTTTGCGCCGGCGTGCCTTATTTATTTTTCGGTCGATATCACATCGCTTCAAAGAGAATTACAAATGTTTTTTCGTACTTTTTTTGTACCCATAGAGTACTTAACGGAGTGATTTTTGATTCCTTATACAAGACCAGTCTGGCCTCCGTTTTGCTTGCCATTTGCGCCGGCGAGCCTTATTTATCGTTCTGGTCGATATCACATCAGTACTTCAAAAAGAATTACAAACATTTTTTTCATACTTTTTTTTGTACCCATAGAGTACTTAACAGTGTGATTTTTGATTCCTTGTACAAGGCCATTCTGGCCTCCGTTTTGCTTGCCGTTTGCGTCGGTGTTCCTTATTTATCGTTCTGGTCGATATCACTTCAGTACTTCAAAGAGAATTACAGACCTTTTTTCGTACTTTTTTTTGTACACATAGAGTACTTATCGGTTCGATTTTTGATTCCTTGTACAAGGCCATTATGGACTCCGTTTTGCTTGCCGTTTGCATCGGCGTGCCTAATTTATCGTTCTGGTCGATATCACATCAATACTTCAAAGAGAATTACAAACGTTTTTTTCATACTTTTTTTTACCCATAGAGTACTTAACGGTGTGATTTTTGATTCCTTGTACAAGGACATTCTGGACCCCTTTTTTCTTGCCGTTTGCGCCGGCGTGCCTTATTTATCGTTCTGGTCGATATCACATCAGTACTTCAAAGAGAATTACAAACGTTTTTTTTTCGTACTTTTCTTCGTACCCATAGAGTAATTAACCGTGTGATTTTTGATTCCTTGTACAAGGCCATTCTGGCCTCCGTTTTACTTGCTGTTTGTGCCGGCGTGCTTTATTTATCGTTCTGGTCAATATCACATCTGTATTTCAAAGAGAATTATAAACGTTTTTTTGCACTTTTTTTAGTACCCATAGAGTACTTAACGGTGTGATTTCTGATGCCTTGTACAAGGCCATTCTTACCTCAGTTTTGTTGGCAGTTTGGGCCGGCGTGCCTTATTTATCGTTCTGGTCGATATCACTTCAGTACTTCAAAGAGAATTAGAAATGTTTTTTTTGCGTACTTTTTTTTTGGTACCCATAGAGTACTTAACGGTGTGATTTTTGATTACTTGTAAAAGGCCATTCTTGCCTCCATTTTTCTTGCCGTTTGCGCCAGCGTGCCATATTTATCGTTCTGGTCGATACCACATCAGTACTTCAAAGAGAATTACAAACGTTTTTTTTCGTACTTTTTTTTCGTACTCTTTTCTGTACCCATAGAGTACTTAACGGTGTGCTTTTTGATTCCTTGTACAAGGCCATTATGGCCTCCGTTTTGCTTGACGTTTGCGTCGGCGTGCCTGATTTATGGTTATGGTCGATATCACATCAGTACTTCAAAGAGAATTACAAACATTTTTTCATACTTTTTTTTGTACACATAGAGTACTTATTGCTGTGATTTTTGATTCCTTGTACAAAGCCATTATGGACTCCGTTTTGCTTGCCGTTTGCGTCGGCGTGCCTTATTTATCGTTCTGGTCGATATCACATCAGTACTTCAAAGAGAATTTCAAACATTTTTTCGTAATTTTTTTTGTACCTATAGAGTACTTAACGGTGTGATTTTTGATTCCTTATACAAGGCCATTCTGGCCTCCGTTTTGCTTGCCGTTTGCGTCGGCGTGCCTTGTTTATCGTTCTGATCGATATCACATCAGTACTTCAAAGAGAATTACAAACGTTTTTTTCGTACTTTCTTTTGTGCCCATAATGTACTTAACGGTGTGATTTTTGATTCCTTGTCCAAGGCCATTCTGGACCCCGTTTTGCTTGCCGTTTGCGTCGGCGTGCCTTATTTATCGTTCTGGTCGATATCACATCAGTACTTCAAAGAGAATTACATGCATTTTTTTCATACTTTTTTTTACCCATAGAGTACTTAACGGTGTGATTTTTGACTCCTTGTACAAGGTGATTATGGCCTCCATTTTGCTTGCCGTTTGCGCCGGCGTGCCTTATTTATCGTTCTGGTCGATATCACTTCAGTACTTCAAAGAGAATTACAGACGTTTTTTTTCGTACTTTTTTTTATACCCATAGAGTACTTAACGGTTTGATTTTTGATTCCTTGTACAAGGCCAGTCTGGCCTCCATTTTGCTTGCCGTTTGCGCTGGCGTGCCTTATTTATTGTTCTGGTCGATATCACATCAGTACTTCAAAGAGAATTACAAACATTTCTTTTCGTACTTTTTTTTGTACCCATAGAGTACTTAACGGTGTGATTTTTGATTCCTTGTACAAGGCCATTCTGGACTCCGTTTTGCTTGCCGTTTGCGTCGGCGTGCCTTATTTATCGTTCTGGTCGATATCACATGAGTACTTCAAAGAGAATTACAGGCGTTTTTTTTCATTTTTTTTTTGTACGTATAGAATACTTAACGGTGTGATTCTTGGTTCCTTGTACAAGGCAATTATGGCCTCCGTTTTGCTTGCCGTTTGCGTCGGCGTGCCTTATTTATCGTTCTGGTCGATTTCACTTCAGTACTTCAAAGTGAATTACAGACGTTTTTTTTCGTACTTTTTTTATACCCATAGAGTACTGAACGGTTTGATTTTTGATTCCTTGTATAAGGCCAGTCTGGCCTCCGTTTTGCTTGCCGTTTGCGCCGGCGTGCCTTAATTATTGTTCTGGTCGATATCACATCAGTACTTCAAAGAGAATTACAAACATTTTTTTCATACTTTTTTTGTACACATAGAGTACTTATCAGTGTGATTTTTGATTCCCTGTACAAAGCCATTCTGGACTCCGTTTTGCTTGCCGTTTGCGCCGGCGTGACTTATTTATCGTTCTGGTCGATATCACATCAGTACTTCAAAGAGAATTACTAACGTTTTTTTCGTACTTGTTTTTGTACCCATAGAGTACTTAACGGTGTGATTTTTGATTCCTTGTACAAGGACATTTTGGACCCCGTTTTGCTTGCCGTTTGCGCCGGCGTGCCTTATTTATCGTTCTGGTCAATATCACATCAGTACTTCAAAGAGAATTACAGACGTTTTTTTTCGTACTTTTTTTGTACCTATAGAATACTTAACGGTGTGATTTTTGATTCCTTGTACAAGGCAATTATGGCCTCCGTTTTGCTTGCGTTTGCGTCGGCGTGCCTTATTTATCGTTCGGTCGATATCACATCGCACTTCAAAGAGAATTACAGACGATTTTTTCGTACTTTTTTTGTACACATAGAGTACTTATCGGTGTGATTTTTTATTCCTTGTACAAGGCCATTCTGGACTCCGTTTTGCTTGTCGTTTGCGTCGGCGTGCCTAATTTATCGTTCTGGTCGATATCACATCAGAACTTCAAAGAGAATTACAAACGTTTTTTTCATACTTTTTTTTGTACCCATAGAGTACTTAACGGTGTGATTTTTGATTCCTTGTACAAGGACATTCTGGACCCCATTTTGCTTGCCGTTTGCGCCGGCATGCCTTATTTATCGTTCTGGTTGATATAACATCAGTACTTCAAAGAGAATCATAGGTGTTTTTTTTCATACTTTTTTTTGTACCCGTACAGAACTTAACGGTGTGATTTTTGATTCCTTGTACATGGAAATTATGGCCTCCGTTTTGCTTGCTGTTTGTGCTGGCATGCCTTATTTATCGTTCTGGTCGATATCACATCAGTACTTCAAAGAGAACTACAGACGTTTTTTCGTACTTTTTTTTGTACCCATAGTGTACTTAACGGTGTGATTTTTGATTCCATGTACATGGCCAGTCTGGCCTCCGTTTTGCTTGCCGTTTGCGCCGGCGTGCCTTATTTATTGTTCTGGTCGATATCACATCAGTACTTCGAAGAGAATTACAAACGTTTTTTTTTCATACTTTTTTTTTGTACCCATAGAGTACCTAACGGTGTGATTTTTGATTCCTTGTACAAGGCCATTCGGGCCTCAGTTTTGCTTGCCGTTTCCGCCGGCGTGCCTTATTTATCGTTCTGGTCGATATCACATCAGTACTTCAAAGAAAATAACAAACATTTTTTTCGTACTTTTTTTTTGTACCCATAGAGTACTTAACGGAGTGATTTTTGATTCCTTATACAAGACCAGTCTGGCCTCCGTTTTGCTTGCCGTTTGCGCCGGCATGCCTTATTTATTTTTCTAGTCCCATCAGTACTTCAAAGAGAATTACAAATGTTTTTTCGTACTTTTTTTGTACCCATAGAGTACTTAACGGTGTGATTTTTGATTCCTTGTACAAGGCCATTCTGGCCTCCGTTTTGCTTGCCGTTTGCGCCGGCGAGCCTTATTTATCGTTCTGGTCGATATCACATCAGTACTTCAAAAAGAATTACAAACGTTTTTTTTCATACTTTTTTTGTACCCATAGAGTATTTAACAGTGTGATTTTTGATTCCTTGTACAAGGCCATTCTGGCCTCCGTTTTGCTTGCCGTTTGCGTCGGCGTTCCTTATTTATCGTTCTGGTCGATATCACTTCAGTACTTCAATGAGAATTACAGACTTTTTTTTGTACACATAGAGTACTTATCGGTGTGATTTTTGATTCCTTGTACAATGCCATTATGGACTCCGTTTTGCTTGCCGTTTGCATCGGCGTGCCTAATTTATCGTTCTGGTCGATATCACATCAGTACTTCAAAGAGAATTACAAACGTTTTTTTTCATACTTTTTTTTACCCATAGAGTACTTAACGGTGTGATTTTTGATTCCTTGTACAAGGACATTCTGGACCCCGTTTTTCTTGCCGTTTGCGCCGGCGTGCCTTATTTATCGTTCTGGTCGATATCACATCAGTACTTCAAAGAGAATCACATGTGTTTTTTTTCGTACTTTTTTTGTACCCGTAGAGTACTTAACGGTGTGATTTTTGATTCCATGTACATGGCAATTATGGCCTCCGTTTTGCTTGCCGTTTGTGCCGGCGTGCCTTATTTATCGTTCTGGTCGATATCACATCACTACTTCAAAGAGAACTACAGACGTTTTTTCGTACTTTTTTTTGTACCCATAGTGTACTTAACAGTGTGATTTTTGATTCCTTGTACATGGCCAGTCTGGCCTCCGTTTTGCTTGCCGTTTGCGCCGGCGTGCCTTATTTATTGTTCTGGTCGATATCACATTAGTACTTCAAAGAGAATTACAAACATTTTTTTTCATACTTTTTTTTGTAACCATAGAGTACTTAACGGTGTGATTTTTGATTCCTTGTACAAGGCCATTCGGGCCTCCGTTTTGCTTGCCGTTTCCGCCGGCGTGCCTTATTTATCGTTCTGGTTGATATCACATCAGTACTTCAAAGAAAATAACAAACATTTTTTTCGTACTTTTTTTTGTACCCATAGAGTACTTAACGGAGTGATTTTTGATTCCTTATACAAGACCAGTCTGGCCTCCGTTTTGCTTGCCGTTTGCGCCGGCGTGCCTTATTTATTTTTCTGGTCGATATCACATCAGTACTTCAAAGAGAATTACAAATGTTTTTTCGTACTTTTTTTGTACCCATAGAGTACTTAACGGTGTGATTTTTGATTCCTTGTACAAGGCCATTCTGGCCTCCGTTTTGCTTGCCGTTTGCGCCGGCGAGCCTTATTTATCGTTCTGGTCGATATCACATCAGTACTTCAAAAAGAATTACAAACGTTTTTTTCATACTTTGTTTTGTACCCATAGAGTGCTTAATAGTGTGATTTTTGATTCCTTGTACAAGGCCATTCTGGCCTCCGTTTTGCTTGTCGTTTGCGCCGGCGTGCTTTATTTATCGTTCTGGTCGATATCACATCTGTATTTCAGAGAGAATTATAAATGTTTTTTCGCACTTTTTTTAGTACCCATAGAGTACTTAACGGTGTGATTTCTGATGCCTTGTACAAGGCCATTCTAACCTCAGTTTTGTTGGCAGTTTGGGCCGGCGTGCCTTATTTATCGTTCTGGTCGATATCACATCAGTACTTCAATGAGAATTAGAAATGTTTTTTTTTCGTACTTTTTTTGGTACCCATAGAGTACTTAACGGTGTGATTTTTGATTACTTGTAAAAGGCCATTCTTGCCTCCATTTTTCTTGCCGTTTGCTCCGGCGTGCCATATTTATCGTTCTGGTCGATACCACATCAGTACTTCATACAGAATTACAAACGTTTTTTTTCGTACTTTTTTGTACCCATATAGTACTTAACGGTGTGCTTTTTGATTCCTTGTACAAGGCCATTCTGGCCTCCGTTTTGCTTGACGTTTGCGTCGGCGTGCCTTATTTATCGTTATGGTCGATACCACATCAGTACTTCAAAGAGAATTAGAAATGTATTTTCGTACTTTTTTTTGTACCCATAGAGTACTTAACGGTGTTATTTTTGATTCCTTGTACAAGGCCATTCTGGCCTCCGTTTTGCTTGCCGTATCCACCAGTGTGCCTTATTTATCGTTCTGGTCGATATTACATCAGTATTTCCAAGAGAATTGAAAACATTTTTTTTCTTACATTTTTGGTACCCATAGAGTACTTAATGGTGTGATTTTTGATTCCTTGTACAAAGCCATTCTGGCCTCCGTTTTGCTTGCCATTTGCGCCGGCGTACCTTGTTTATCGTTCTGGTCGATATCACATCAGTACTTCAAAGGGAATAACAAACGTTTATTTTCGTTTTTTTTTGTACCCATTAATTACTTGACGGTGTGAATTTTGATTCCTTGTATATGTCCATTCTCGCCTCTGTTTTGCTTTCCATTTGCACCGGCGTACCTTATTTATCGTTCTTGTCGATATCACATCAGAACTTCAAAGAGAATTACAAACGTTTTTTCGTACTTTTTTTGGTACCCACAGAGTACTTAACGGTGTGATTTTTTATTCCGTGTACAAGGCCATTCCGGCCTCCGTTTTGCTTGCCGTTTGCGCCGGCATGCCTTATTTATCGTTCTGGTCGATATCACATCAGTATTTCAAAGAGAACTACAAATGTTTTTTTCATACTCTTTTTTGTACCCATAGAGTACTTAACGGTGTGATTTTTGATTCCTTGTACAAGGCCATTCTGGCCTCCGTTTAGCTTGCCGTTTGAGCCGGCGTGCCTTATTTATTGTTCTGGTCGATATCACATCTATACTTCAAAGAGAATTACAAACATTTTTTTGTACTTTTTTTGTTCCCATAGATGTCTTAACGGTGTGATTTTTGATTCCTTATACAAGGACATTCTGGACCCCGTTTTGCTTGCCGTTTGCGTCGGCGTGCCTTATTTATCGTTATGGTCGATATCACATCAGAACTTCAAAGAGAATTACAAATGTGTTTTTCATACTTTTTTTGTACCCATAGAGTACTTAACGGTGTGATTTTTGATTCTTTGTACAAGGCCATTCTGGCCTCCGTTTTGCTTGCCGTTTGAGCCGGCGTGCCTTATTTATCGTTCTGGTCGATATCACATCTGTACTTCAAAGAGAATTACAAACATTTTTTTCATACTTTTTTTTGTTCCCATAGAGTACTTAACGGTGTGATTTTTTATTCCTTTTACACGGCCATTCTGGCCTCCATTTTGCTTGCCGTTTGGCCGGCGTGCCTTGCTTGTAGTTCTGGTCGATTTCACATTAGTACTTCAAAGAGAATTACATACGTTTTTTTTCATACATTTTTTGTACCCATGAAGTTCTAAACAGTGTGATTTTTGATTCTTTGTACAAGGCCATTCTGGCCTCCGTTTTGTTTGTCGTTTGTGCAGGCGTGCCTTATTTATCATTTTGGTCGATATCACATCAGTACTTCAAAGAGAATTACAAACCCTTTTTCGTACTTTTTTTTGTACCCATAGAGTACTTAACGGTGTGATTTTTGATTCCTTGAAAAGGCCATTCTGGCCTCCGTTTTGCTTGCCGTTTGCGTCGGCGTGCCTTATTTATCGTTCTGGTCGATATCACATCAGTACTTCAAAGAGAATTACAGGCGTTTTTTTCGTACTTTTTTTGTACCCATAGAGTACTTAACGGTGTGATTTTTGATTCCTTGTACAAGGCAATTATGGCCTCCGTTTTGCTTGCCGTTTGCGCCGGCGTGCCTTATTTATCGTTCTGGGCGATATCACTTCAGTACTTCAAAGAGAATTACAGACGTTTTTTTTTCGTAATTTTTTAGAATTACAGACGTGATTTTTGATTCCTTGTACAAGGCTAGTCTGGCCTCCGTTTTGCTTGCCGTTTGCTCCGGCGTGCCTTATTTATTGTTCTCGTCGATATCACATCAGTACTTCAAATAGAATTACAAAAAAAAATTTCGTACTTTTTTTTGTACCCATAGAGTACTTAATGGTGTGATTTTTGATTCCTTGTACAAGGCCATTCTGCACTCCGTTTTGCTTGCCGTTTGCGTCGGCGTGCCTTATTAACGTTCTGGTCGATATCACATCAGTACTTCAAAGAGAATAACAGTTGTTTTTTCGTACTTTTTTTTTGTACCTATAGAATACTTAACGGTGTGATTTTTGATTCCTTGTACAAGGCAATTATGGCCTCCGTTTTGCTTGCCGTTTGCGTTGGCGTGCCTTATTTATCGTTCTGGTCGATATCACTTCAGTACTTCAAAGAGTATTACATGCGTTTTTTTTCGTACTTTTTTTTGTACCTATAGAATACTTAATGGTGTGATTTTTGATTCCTTGTACAAGGCAATTATGGCCTCCATTTAGCTTGCCATTTGCATCGGCGTGCCTTATTTATCGTTCTGGTCGATATCACTTCAGTACATCAAAGAGAATTACAGACGTTTTTTCGTACTTTTTTTATACCCATAGAGTACTTAACGGTTTGATTTTTGATTCCTTGTACAAGGCCAGTCTGGCCTCCGTTTTGCTTGCCGTTTGCGCCGGCGTGCCTTATTTATTGTTCTGGTCGATATCACATCAGTACTTGAAAGAGAATTACAAACATTTTTTTCGTACTTTTTTTGTACACATAAAGTACTTATCGGTGTGATTTTTGATTCCTTGTACAAGGCCATTCTGGACTCCATTTTGCTTGCCGTTTGCGTCGGCGTGCCTTATTTATCGTTCTGGTTGATATCATATCCGCACTTCAAAGAGAATTACAAACGTTTTTTTCATACTTTATTTTGTACCCATAAAGTACTTAACGGTGTGATTTTTGATTCCTTGTACAAGGACATTCGGGACCCCGTTTTGCTTGCCATTTGCGCCGGCATGCCTTATTTTTCGTTCTGGTCGATATCACATCAGTACTTCAAAGAGAATTACCGGTGTTTTTTTCGTACTTTTATTGTACCTATAGAATACTTAACGGTGTGATTTTTGATTCTTTGTACAAGGCAATTATGGCCTCCGTTTTGCTTGCCGTTTAAGTCGGCGTGGCTTATTTATCGTTCTGGTCGATATCACTTCAGTACTTCAAAGAGAATTACAGACGTTTTTTTCATACTTTTTTTATACCCATAGAGTACTTAACGGTTTGATTTTTGATTCCTTGTACAAGCCCAGTCTGGCCTCCGTTTTGCTTGCCGTTTGCGCCGGCGTGCCTTATTTATTATTCTGGTCGATATCACATCAGTACTTCAAAGAGAATTACAACATTGTTTTCGTATATTTTTTTGTACACATAGAGTACTTATCGGTGTGATTTTTGATTCCTTGTACAAGTCCATTCTGGACTCCGTTTTGCTTGACGTTTGCGTCGGCGTGCCTTATTTATCGTTTGGTCGATATCACATCAGTACTTCAAAGAGAATTAAAAACGTTTTTTCGTACTTTTTTTTGTACCCATAGAGTACTTAACGGTGTGATTTTTGATTCCTTGTACAAGGACATTCTGGACCCCGTTTTGCTTGCCGTTTGCGCCGGCATGCCTTATTTATCGTTCTGGTCGATATAACATCAGTACTTCAAAGAGAATTACAGGTGTTTTTTTTCATACTTTTTTTGTACCCGTAGAGTACTTAACCGTGTGATTTTTGATTCCTTGTACAAGGCAATTATGGCCTCCGTTTTGCTTGCCGTTTGCGCCGGCGTGCCTTATTTATCGTTCTGGTCGATATCACATCAGTACTTCAAAGAGAATTACAGACTTTCTTTCGTACTTTCTTTTGTACCCACATAGTACTTAACGGTGTGATTTTTGATTCCTTGTACAAGGCCAGTCTGGCCTCCGTTTTGCTTGCCGTTTGCGCCGGCGTGCCTTATTTATTGTTCTGGTCGATATCACATCAATACTTCAAAGAGAATTACAAACGTTTTTCTTCATACTTTTTTTTGTACCCATAGAGTACTTAACGGTGTGATTTTTGATTCCTTGTACAAGGCCATTCTGGCCTCCGTTTTGCTTGCCGTTTCCACCACCGTGCCTTATTTATCATTCTGATCGATATCACATCAGTACTTCAAAGAGAATTACAGGCGTTTTTTTCGTACTTGTTTTTGTACCCATATAGTACTTAACGGTGTGATTTTTGATTCCTTGTACAAGGCCATTCTGGCCTCCGTTTTGCTTGCCGTTTGATCCGGCATGCCTTATTTATCGTTCTGGTCGATATCACATCTGTACTTCAAAGAGAATTACAAACATTTTTTTCGTACTTTTTTTTTGTACCCATAGAGTACTTAACGGTGGATTTTTGATTCCTTGTACAATGACATTCTCGACCCCGTTTTGCTTGCCGTTTGCACCGGCATACCTTATTTATCGTTCTGGTCGATATAACATCAGTACTTCAAAGAGAATTACATGTGTTTTTTTTTCATACTTTTTTTGTACCCGTAGAGTACATAACGGTGTGATTTTTGATTCCTTGTACAAGGCAATTATGGCCTCCGTTTTGCTTGCCGTTTGCGCCGGCGTGCCTTATTTATTGTTCTGGTCGATATCACATCAGTACTTCAAAGAAAATTACAGACTTTTTTTCGTACTTTCTTTTGTACCCACAAAGTACTTAACGGTGTGATTTTTGATTCATTGTACAAGGCCAGTCTGGCCTCCGTTTTTCTTGCCGTTTGCGCCGGCGTGCCTTATTTATTGTTCTGGTCGATATCACATCAATACTTCAAAGAGAATTACAAACGTTTTTCTTCATACTTTTTTTTGTACCCATAGAGTACTTAACGGTGTGATTTTTGATTCCTTGTACAAGGCCATTCTGGCCTCCGTTTTGCTTGCTATTTCCACCAGCGTGCCTTATTTATCGTTCTGGTCGATATCACATCAGCACTTCAAAGAGAATTACAAATGTTTTTTTCGTACTCTTTTTTTGTACCCATAGAGTACTTAACGGTGTGATTTTTGATTCCTTGTACAAGGCCATTCTGGCCTCCGTTTTGCTTGCCGTTTGAGCCGGCATGCCTTATTTATCGTTCTGGTCGATATCACATCTGTACTTCAAAGAGAATTACAAACATTTTTTTCGTACTTTTTTTGTTCCAATTGAGTACTTAACGGTGTGATTTTTGATTCCTTGTACAAGGCCATTCTGGCCTCCGTTTTGCTTGCCATTTGCGCCGGCGTGCCTTACTTATAGTTCTGGTCGATATCACATCAGTACTTCAAAGAGAATTACATACGTTTTTTTCATACTTTTTTTGTACCCATAGAGTACTTAACGGTGTGATTTTTGATTCCTTGTACAAGGCCAGTCTGGCCTCCGTTTTGCTTGCCATTTGCGCCGGCGTGCCTTATTTATTGTTCTGGTCGATATCACATCAGTACTTCAAAGAGAATTACAAACATTTTTTTTCGTACTTTTTTTTGTACCCATAGAGTACTTAACAGTGTGATTTTTGATTCCTTGTACAAGGCCATTCTGGACTCTGTTTTGCTTGCCGTTTCCGCCGGCATGTCTTATTTATCGTTCTGGTCGATATCACACCAGTACTTCAAAGATAATTACAAATGTTTTTTTTCGTACTTTTTTTTGTACCCATAGAGTACTTAACGGTGTGATTTTTGATTCCTTGTACAAGGCCATTCTGGCCTCCGTTTGGCTTGTTGTTTGCGCCGGCGATCCTTATTTATCGTTATGGTCGATATCACATCAGTACTTCAAAGAGATTTACAAACGTTTTTTTTTCATAATTTTTTTTGTACCCATAGAGTACTTAACGGTGTGATTTTCGATTCTGATTTCGGGTCAAGTAATAAAAATACTCGATACCTAAATAACACACTAGCAAGAGAACTAGGTTCAATCGCAGTATAGTTAGATAGAGTCGAGGTCGATCCCACAGAGACTCGGCTTAAACGAAATATGACTTATTAAACTAAAAGAAAATTAAAGGCGGTCTACGACCAACAATTAACATAGAATTAAAATTGACACAATAGAAATACAAAACCAACAAAAGACACAACGACAATAAAACACTTATTTTTTTTTATAGATTTTATAAATAATTAACAAACGGTATTGATAACGCTAGTAGTAATTACTCCCCCATGCTATGTAGATTGACAACGAGACAAAATAAGACATTTAAGATTAATTATTCTGCCTACGGGAGTCATCCCCTAAAATAGATCTAGCTCCGGGTAGGCCATCTAGATCACCATGTCTCCGTTACGTGACTTCACATTTTTAGTCTCCGTCTCATATAACTTCTGACACAACTACAAAACTAGGGATGCCGGTATAAACCGTAACCTCATCTAAGCATCATTCCTATGGTTAGGCGTACTTCTTAGACACCGATTCAATCTGTGTCCTAATTAACAATCACTTTTTGGGTCTCATGTTAAATTACGATGACAAATAATTAAGTTGATCAAGTTTAATTACTCGTTTTAATTACAAAGCATAGAACCCGACGTAGTCGAAGCCGTTCACAAACAAATCAAGATTTGCTCGTGAAACATCACAGATCTTGCTACCAGCGAGACATAGGCTCGCTGCCAGCGAGCTCAGATCTGAACTAGATTTGCTCGTGAAACATCTTTTATGTCTCATATCTACATAAACATGGGTTTATAAATTAACTACATAACGAAATCAATACACAAAATGACTACTCCATCACGAAATAAATTAGATCTACGAATAAAGATTGCATAATTGAGTAGACATTACCCTCGAAGACGAGCGTGATTCCCACTCCTCGATACGATCTCTAACCGGTGATTCTAATGACTCCGTATTGAAAGAACATAAAATAAAGAAAACATATATTGAAAATAGAACAAATGTTGTGAATTGTGTTTTTCTAAAGTATTCTAGAGTGTGTCTAATTAAATTCGTGGCTGATCCTTTATATAGAGACTTAGACCGACTTAAAGATATATTTGAAAATCCTAAAACACATAGAGATAACTCCCAGCCGATCTCCCAGATTTATTGGACTCACCCCCAGTGAGCTGATGACTCGCTGCCATCGAGTTCACTGCCTTCTGATTGGCTCGTTGGTATTTATCTTTAATGTAGTCCGATTCTGCATTGACTTCTCTTGAGATTTACTTCCTCGGATAAAAGATATCCTCCGATTTATCGCAATCTATAAAATCAATATTTATTACACAGTAAATCAAATTTAAATAATAAAAACAGATAAATACCAAATTATTTATTATAAATCACATAACATTAAATAATCAATATAAACATGTGATTTAATATAAAATATATATTATTAATCTCGATTTAAGGACAATGTTGATGACATTTACGAGTATAATTTGACCGTCATCAACTACCCCCCAGTTAGACTTTGATCGTCCCGAACAAAACGTCAATAAGTCATTCCTCAAGACAACATTTTCCATGGTCAAGTCATACTTATACAAGAAACTCGAGTCAACTCATACCATTCATGCTCATAAGGTATCCATTATTCACTACTCGCTATGAATAGAAGTGATGTGTGCATGTGCATTCAGTTTTATATATTTGTGGCAAGATTAAAGTTTATGCCAACTTCGCAGTCTTAACCTACCAACATCAGCATTCCCACTTCTTAAGCCTCGCAATGGGTAAAGACATGGTGCAATAAGCAAGAGCGTCATCCATAAGGTTTTTGGACTCGGAGACCGAGAAAATACTCAAAGCCTCATAAAAATTTGAATTTCTTCGCATTTTTATAATTTCAAGCTTTACCACTTCTCAAGAAAGAAACTTGCTTTAAAGGTAAAGTATGCATTGCAAGAATCCCCCTCTCACGGATTAGTGGACAGCACTGAATATTACCACAAGCGCGGGGCTACTTTGGTAACGTTACTACAAGCCCAGTGTTTAACGCATTGTCAAAACACAGATAATTCTCAATCTTATTACTCCGCTTTGATGGCTAGAAGATAGGAATACATCAGTAGATAAATTTCGACACTAAGTCTTCATAACCAATCATCTACACAATGTACACATAATTTCTCCAGTTATTTTAATTCGTGCGGTAAACGTCGATTCAAATTGAGTAATCGAATAATAAATAACTACTTGCAACGGTCGGCATGAATATCCTTAAGTTTACATTCACATAAGTATAAAATGATCACGTACTCATGCAACTTGGTTCCTTCCCTACTAATTCCATGTATAAGAACTCACAATTCTAAGGTTACGAGATAATTAATTTGGCATTTGTTCAATTTTTCATTTTTCACCGTTTCATTCAATTGTTCAATTATAACACATCATAGCTAAGTCTCCTACCCCCACTTAAACTTGGCATTGTCCCCAATGACAAAGAAATAGGAGAATTTAAGAAAAAGACTTAGCTCTAGAAATGGCTCTCAAGTAAATGCAGAATGTAGGGGAACTCAAAGCACGTCGTGGAGAAGCAAACGAAAACCTGTTTAAGCAAACCAAACAAAAACTCCATGATACCGTTAATAACATGTCAATTGATGTTATAAAATAATGTGGCAGTAATTAGATATAGAATATCCAAAAACAAATTAAGCCACCTTATTTCATACAACCAAAGACACGGAAAACCAAAGAGTTAAAACTATAAAACTCACATGGCGGCTATCAAGGAAAAAACCTCGTTTATTCCGAACTTAGAATCAGAACATGGCAAGATGAAAAAAACCTTAACAATCTCATGCTACTTTATTCAAACAAAACAAAAACAAAAAATAGTTTTCAAGAAATAGTTCTGAGGTTATAGTCCCCAGCTTGACTTAATTCAATGATGCTTTAAGTATAGGTAGGATCTTCAAGAGTGAAGACTTCCTCCGTTCCTTGACCAAGACCAATATAATGTTTCACACGGTGTCCATTAACAACAAAAGTGGATTGATCCTTAAGGTTCAATAATTCAACAGCTCCAGAAGGGAAAACCTTACTTACTTGATAAGGACTATACCATCGTGATTTTAACTTGCCAGGAAAGAGTCTCAAGCGCAAATTGTAAAGAAGAACCAGATCGCCTTCCTTAATAGTGCGGTCCAATATCTTCTTATCATGAAACTTCTTTGTGCGCACCTTAAATATTTTTGCATTCTCATAAGCTTCCAAACGAAACTCCTCT
Organism: Gentiana straminea; assembly: GCA_036785695.1. Lineage (NCBI taxonomy): Eukaryota > Viridiplantae > Streptophyta > Magnoliopsida > Gentianales > Gentianaceae > Gentiana > Gentiana straminea. The sequence continues at coordinate 319,449 of JAVUPR010000224.1, read as the reverse complement.
AGGCGAGTCAATTCCAACAATCTTCTTTCTCCAGCTAAACTCTCAACAAAATTCAACATACGCGTAGCCCACATGGCACGGTGTTCAAGTTCAACCGGTAGATGACATGCTTTTCCAAAAACAATCTTATAAGGGGACATACCAATAGTCGTCGTATAAGCAGTCCTATAGGCCCATAAAGCATCATCTAATCTCAACGACCAATCTTTTCTAGTTGTATTCACAGTTTTCTCCAAAATGTGCTTTATTTCTCGATTTGTAACCTCAACTTGTCCACTTGTTTGAGGGTGATAAGCAGTAGCTAACTTGTGTCTAACCCCGTACTTAATCATCTACTTTTCAAACGGGCTATTACAGAAATGGCTTCCATTATCACTAATAATGGCATGAGGGGTTCCAAACCGCGTAAAGATATTTTTCTTTAAGAATTTCAGTACAACTTTCGCATCGTTAGTAGGCGAAGCAATGGCCTCAACCCATTTGGACACGTAGTCGACCGCCACTAAATTATAGCGGTTGGACAAAGACGAAGTAAAGGGTCCCACAAAATCAATACCCCAAACATCAAACAGTTCCACCTCTAGGATATTCTTTAGTGGCATTTCATTACTTCTAGAGATATTTCCCGTCATTTGGCAAGAATGACAAGATTTAGCATATTGACGCGCATCTTTGAACAAAGTGGGCCAGTAAAAACCACATTGGAGAACTTTCGCAGCCGTCTTGTCTCCTCCATAGTGTCCTCCGGTTTCATAAGCATGGAAATGTCTAAGGATATCAAACATCTCCTCTTCCGGCACACATCTCCTAAAGACATTCTCGGATCCTAGCTTAAACAGATAGGGCTCTTCCCAATAATACTGCCTAAGATCCTTGAAGAATTTCTTTCTTTCTTGGGGGTTGAGATTTGGTGGCAAGTATTTCGCGGATAGATAATTCACAAAGTCTTTAAACCATGGTTGTTTCTTTTCCTTCACAACCTCAACAAGCGAAGATACTGCAGCGCAATCATCCTTTCCATGTATAGCCGTGATGGAGAATAATTGTTCATCCGGAAATGTTTCTCCAATCTTGGTCATCGGCTCATTATCCTCTATTTGTAAACGGGAAAGATGATCCGCAACCAGATTCTCAGATCCTTTCTTATCACGGATTTTTACATCAAACTCTTGCAATAGTAGAATCCATCTCAATAACCTTGGCTTGGAATCTTGTTTGGCTAAAAGATACTTCAAAGCTGCATGGTCCGTCCAAACAGTGACTTTAGATCCTACTAGATAAGATCTAAACTTGTCAAACGCAAAGATAATAGCCAGAAGCTCTTTTTCAGTAGTGGCATAATTCCTTTGAGCAATATTTAAAGTTCGACTAGCATAGTAGATGGGCCTAAAGATCTTGTCTTTTCTTTGTCCTAAGGCAACACCTACAGCAGTATCGCTTGCATCACACATCAACTCAAAAGGAAGATTCCAATCAAGCACAACAGAATGGGTGCAGTAATAAGCATGCTCTTTAACTCATTGAAAGCTTTCATGCACTCATTAGTAAACACAAATGGCACATCCTTGGCCAATAACTCAGTAAGAGGTCTAGAGATTAAGGAAAAGTCCTTCACAAACTGACGATAGAATCCCGTGTGGCCAAGAAAACCTCGCAATGTCTTAAGATTTGTTGGTGGAGGCAGTTTTTGAATCACTTCTACTTTTGCTCTATCCACCTCTATACCGTTCTTTGAAATACGGTGGCCAAGTACTATACCTTCAGTAACCATAAGATAACATTTTTCCCAGTTAAGCACCAGAATCGTCTCCTCGCATCTCTTCAACACTCTTGCTAGATGCGTGAGACATGAATCAAAATCATCTCCAAATACGGAGAAATCATCCATAAAGATCTCTAGGAAATCTTAAACCATATCAGCAAACAGAGAAATCATGCATCTTTGAAACGCTGCTGATGCGTTGCACAAACCAAAGGGCATTCTATTGTAAGCAAAGGTTCCATATGGACATGTAAAAGTGGTCTTCTCATGATCCTCGGGTGAGATATGAATTTGATAATATCCCGAGTAACCGTCAAGGAAACAATAAAATGCATGTCCGCTCGGTCTCTCGAGCATTTGATCAATGAAGGGGAGAGGGAAGTGATCTTTGCGAGTTGCATCATTCAACTTCCTAAAGTCAATGCACACTCTATGACCAGTAATGAGTCTAACAAGAATCAACTCATTTAACTCATTGGCTTGCACCGTCAAACCTCCCTTCGTTGGAACTACGTGGATCGGGATAACCCATTTACTATCAGAGATAGGAAAGATGACTCCCATTTCTAACATCTTAATAACTTCATCCCTAACCACGTCTTTCAATTGTGGAGTCAACCTTCTTTGGGGTTGTGCAACCGCTTTCTTTACAAGATCGACAGAGATTTTATGCATGCACACGCTAGGGCTAATGCCTTTAATGTAAGCTATTGTCCATCCAAATGCTCCGCGATACTCTCTCAACACTCTCATCAGCTTTTCTTCTTGTATTTCACTCAAGGCAGAAGAAATAATAAGCGGCAAGGTCTCATCTGGAAGGAATACATACTTCAAATGCGCAGGCAGAGGCTTCAACGTCAGATTGGTAGGTGGTTCTTCTAACGAGGTCTTTAACATTTGTCTAGTTAGCTTAAGTTCAAAGAACTTATGCCATGTCGGTCTATGGAAGAATTTCTCAACCTCGGTAGACTTCATCTCCTCAACATGGCCAGGGGTTCCTCTACTACATCCAGGCCATATCACTTTTTCTTCCTCGCTACGTTCATATGGCACTTCATCCTCTAACTCTAGGGTAGCCTCGAGGAAGTCTTTAATATCTTCATATTGTTGGAAGTCATTGACCAGCTTGTCAACAGAATCCAACATGAAACATGCATCCTCTCCATCTTCAGGTGTCTTCATAGTGTCAAACACGTTGAATGCTATATCATCTCCATTAAATCTTAACACTAACTCTCCTTTGTGAACATCGATAAGCGTCCTACTAGTGTCCATAAAAGGTCTTCCTAAGATTAGGGGCACTTCGTAGTTAGCTTCCATATCTAGCACAACAAAGTCGACAGGAAACACAAACTTCTCAACTCTTACCAGCACATCCTCAACCACTCCACAAGGTTCCTTAACCGATCGATCGGCTAATTGCAAAGTAATCGAAGTTTTTTTTAAGGTCTTTCATACCTAGATTTTGAAAAATGGATAGAGGCATCATATTTACACTCGCTCCTAGATCACACAAGGCCTTGTTCAAACATACGTTACCTATGGTGCAGGGAATGAGAAACTTCCCGGATCCTTGCACTTAGCGGGTAACTTATGTTGAAGAATGGCTGAGCACTCCTTATTTAGGCAAATGGTCTCTAAATCTAGGAGTTTCCTCTTAGTAGAGACAGCTTCTTTTAAGAACTTGGTGTACTCAGACATCTCAGCAAGTGCTTCAACTAAAGGTATATTGATGTGTAACTTTCTAAAAATATCAATGAACCTTTTATACCTTTTGTTATCAACCTTAGGCTTAGATTTGCATGGAGGATAAGGTAAAGTTGAAGGATCAACATCAGTGAAAATAGGATACTTGTTATTATAAAGCTCAACTCTAGGGCCAGCAGGTTCCTTATAGGTTTCTTGCTCCGGCAAGGTTCCAGAGGCATTTGCTTCCTTGCTTGGCTCACCATCCTCACTCTCTACGATTTTCTCTTTCTCTTTTAAAGATGGTGGAGTTACTTCTTTCCCACTTCTAGTCATGATCACATTCAAATCTTTAGGGTTCTTATCGGTGTTGCTTGGCAATCCTCCAGGAGGTCTAGTTGAGACTTGCTCAGCTAATTGTCCTATTTGGTGAGTGAGATTTTGGACTATGGCTTCTTGATTGATCACCTTAGCATCTTTCTTCTGACAATATTGGCTAAAGTTAGTGGCTAACTCAACCATAGATTTTGAAAGTTGTCCCATATTGTCAGTAACGACATTGCTCAATTTTTCTATCACAGCTTCCCAACCAAAAGTTTTAGTTTGTTGAGGTACATAAGTAGTAGGCGGTTTAGGCCCTTCTCCTGCATTAGGGTCGCTATATCGGAATCCAGGATGGTTATGATTAGGCTTATATCCTCCCCATTGATTTCCTTGTCTCCCAATATAATTAGCTTCTTCAGTACCAGCATTCTCACTTTGATGAGTCACTTCGATTCCAGTCCATTTCTCTACTCTTGCATCCTCTCTTGCATTCCGTCTACCTTATTGTTGATAACAGACAGTTGTTCTAAGATTTTGGTAGATGCATTATCCTCAAATATGTCAATGGCCATCTTCACAGTAGCTATGGCATTGCCTCCCCATTGACTATTCATCGCTATTTCCTCCATCTTTCCTTGTGCCTCCGCAGGAGATAAAAGAACAAACGCTCCATTGCTAGAGGCGTCTACTCTAATTTTCTCGGTCTCTCTCAATCCATGGTAAAAAGTTTGCATTAAAAGCCAAAGAGAGATATCATGATGAGGACACTTTCTCATAGCTTCCTTAAAACGCTCCCAAGCTTGATCAAAACTCTCCCTAGGTTGTTGCTTAAATCCTAAGATATCCTGGCGTAACTTAAAGGTTTTTCCTAAAGGAAAATTCTTATTCATGAATTTTTGCAACAATTGTTCCCAAGTCGTGATAGACATAGCCTCTAAAGAGAGAAGCCATTTCTTAGCTTTATCTTTCAAAGTGAAAGGGAAAAGCTTAAGGCGAATGTTACCCTCCGGGATTAATTCTGGCATCACAGTGCTAACGATTTCCAAGAAATTTGTCACGTGAACACCAGGATCCTCATTTTGGATTCCATGAAAAGTGGAATAGTTGGTCACCATTTGAATTACATTAGGCCTAGGGTGATAGACTTCCGTAGGGTCTTACGGTGCTACGATAGCGGGAATGAATTGCTCAATAGTAGGTGTTGCATAACTTTGTAAAGTACGCCTCGCTCTTTGAGCTTGGGCTTGGTTTCCATTATTAGCATTAAGATTATTCGCATTATTAGCATTATTAATAACTTGTTCAGGATTAAGTACCTGGTTCGGATCGTTCAGAACGCCTTCCATTTATGCCTCAGATTTAGAGTGCTCAGAATGATTGGTTGTATGTCCTTCTTCCAATCCGTGCTCACTTTCCTCAAGATTTGGATCCTCTTCTCCTTGTTTAGCCAGTTCTCTAGCTAACTTCCTATTTCGCCTTGCAAATTTCTCTATTTCAAGATTATATGGCTCAAGCGGTTCCTTCGATTTCCGAGTTGCGTACTACAAAATAACAAAAAACAATAAAACAATTAAAAACTTAAAAGGCTAGGCCTTTAACTAGACTAGATAATAAAAATGAAACTAAAACAGACTCTACAATTTATGAAAAATACGAAAACACAAAGTAGAACTGTGTAAAACAAAACAAAACAAAAGCGCCGTAAAAAAAGCGGGCCGGCTCCCGCCGAACGAGAGCTCGCCGCGCCGAGACCCGGTGCGGTCCGGGGAACTACCCAGATTTGTTTTACGACACTAACTGGTTTATTCTATGCTACGAAAAATAATTAAACAGACACTATTCATAATATTTATGAATTTACTCTTAATAAAATAAGCTATACTTTGATTAATGACACGAGTCCCCGGCAACGGCGCCAAAAACTTGATGTCGAGTCAAGTAATAAAAATACTCGATACCTAAATAACACACTAGCAAGAGAACTAGGTTCAATCGCAGTATAGTTAGATAGAGTCGAGGTCGATCCCACAGAGACTCGGCTTAAACGAAATATGACTTATTAAACTAAAAGCAAATTAAAGGCGATCTACACCAACAATTAACGTAGAATTAAAATTGACACAATAGAAATACAAACCAACAAAATACACAACGACACTAAAACACTTATTTTTTTATAGATTTTATAAATAATTAACAAACGGTATTGATAACGCTAGTAGTAATTACTCCTCCATGCTATGTAGATTGACAACAAGACAAAATAAGACATTTAAGATTAATTATTCTGACTACGTGAGTCATCCCCTAAAATAGATCTAGCTCCGGGTAGGCCATCCAGATCATCGTGTCTCCGTTATGTGACTTCACATTTTTAGTCTCCGTCTCATATAACTTCTGACACAACTACAAAACTAGGGATGCCGGTATAAACCGTAACCTCATCTAAGTCACATTCCTATGGTTAGGCGTACTTCATAGACACCGATTCAATCTCTGTCCTAAGTAACAATCACTTTTTGGGTCTCATGTTAAATTATGATGACAAATAATTAAGTTGATCAAGTTTAATTACTTGTTTTAATTACAAAGCAGAGAACCTGAAGTAGTCGAAGCCGTTCACAGACAAATCAAGAACATCACAGATCTTGCTACCAGCGAGACATAGGCTCGCTGCCAGCGAGCTCAGATCTGAACCAGATTTGCTCAAGAAACGTCTTTACATCTCAGATCTACAAAAACATGGGTTCATAAATTAACTACATAACGAAATCAATACACAAAACGACCACTCCATCACGAAATAAATTAGATCTACGAATAAAGATTGCATAATTGAGTAGACATTACCCTCGAAGATGAGCGTGATTCCCACTCCTCGATACGATCTCTAACCAGCGATTCTTATGACTCCGTAATGAAAGAACATAAAATAAAGAAAACATATATTGAAAATAGAACAAATGTTGTGAATTCTGTTTTTCTAAAGTATTCTAGAGTGTGTCTAATAAAATTCGTGGCTGCTCGTTTATATAGAGACTTAGACCGAATTAAAGATATATTTGAAAATCCTAAAACACGTAGAGATAACTCCCATCCAATCTCCCAGATTTACTGGACTCGCCCCCAGCAAGCTGATGACAGCGGCCATCGAGTTCACTGCCTTTTGATTGGCTCGCTGGCATTTCTTGTTCCTTACTCCACTTTTCGTGCTGCTTCGGTATTTATCTTTAATGTAGTCGATTCTTCGTTGACTTATCTTGAGATTTACTTCCTCCGATAATAGATATCCTCCGATTTATCGCAATCTATAAAATCAATATTTATTGCACAGTAAATCATATTTAAATAATAAAAATAGAAAAATACCAAATTATATCATATAAATCACATAACAATAAATAATCAATATAAACATGTGATTTAATATAAAATATATATTATTAATCTCGATTTAAGGACAATGTTGATGACATTTACGGGTATAATTTGAACGTCATCAAATTCCTTGTACAAGGCCATTCTGGCCTCCGTTTTGCTTGCCGTTTGCGCCAGCGTGCCTTATTTATCGTTCTGGTCGATACCACATCAGTACTTCAAAGAGAATTATAAACGTTTTTTTCATACTTTTTTTGTACCCATAGAGTACTTAACGGTGTGATTTTTGATTCCTAGTACAAGGCCATTCTGGCCTCCGTTTTGCTTGCCGTTTGCGCCGGCATGCCTTATTTATCGTTCTGGTCGATACCACATTAGTACTTCATAGAGAATTACAAACGTTTTTTTCATACTTTTTTTTTGTACCCATAGAGTACTTAACGGTGTGATTTTTGATTCCTTGTACAAGGCCATTCTGGCCTCCGTTTTGCTTGACGTTTGCGCCGGCGTGCATTATTTATCGTTCTGGTCGATACCACATCAGTACTTCAAAGAGAATTACAAATGTTTTTTTCGTACTTTTTTTTGTACCCATAGAGTACTTAACGGTGTGATTTTTGATTCCTTGTACAAGGCCATTCTGGCCTCCGTTTTGCTTTCCATTTGTGCCGGCGTGCCTTATTTAACGTTCAGGTCGATATCACATCAGTTCTTCCAAGAGAATTACAAATGTTTTTTTCGTACATTTTTTGTACCCATAGAGTACTTAACGGTGTGATTTTTAATTCCTTGTACAAAGCCATTCTGGCCTCCGTTTTGCTTGCCGTTTGCGCCGGCGTGCCTTATTTATCGTTCTGGTCGATATCACATCAGTACTTCAAAGAGAATTACAAACGTTTTTTTTTTCGTACTTTTTTTGTACCCATTAAGTACTTGGCGGTGTGAATTTTGTTTCCTTGTACATGGCCATTCTGGCCTCCGTTTTGCTTTCCGTTTGTGCCGACGTGTCTTATTTATCGTTCTGGTCGATATCACATCAGAACTTAAAAAAGAATAACAAACGTTTTTTTGTACTTTTTTTTGTACCTTAGAGTACTTGACGGTGTGCTTTTTGATTCCTTGTACAAGGCCATTCTGGCCTCCGTTTTGCTTCCCGTTTGCGCCGGCATGCCTTATTTATCGTTCTGGTCGATATCACATCAGTACTTCCAAGAGAATTACAAACGTATTGTTTCGTACATTTTTTGTACCCATAGAGTACTTAACGGTGTGATTTTTGATTCCTTGTACAAAGCCATTCTGGCCTCCGTTTTTCTTGCCGTTTGCATCGGCGTGCCTTATTTATCGTTCTGGTCGATATCACATCAGTACTTCAAAGAGAATTACAAATGTTTTTTTCATAATTTTTTTGTACCCATTAAGTACTTGACGGTGTGATTTTTTATTCCTTGTACAAGGCCATTCTGGCCTCCGTTTTGCTTTCCGTTTGCGCCGGCGTGCCTTATTTACCGTTCTGGTCGATACCACATCATTACTTCCAAGAGAACTACAAACGTTTTTTTTCGTATTTTTTTGTACCCATAGAGTACTTAACGGTGTGATTTTTAATTCCTTGTACAAGGCCATTCTGGCCTCCGTTTTGCTTGCTATTTGCGCCGGCATGCCTCATTTATCGTTCCGGTCGATATCACATTAGTACATCCAAGAGAATTACAAACGTTTTTTTCGTACATTTTTTGTACCCATAGAGTACTTAACGGTGTGATTTTTGATTCCTTGTACAAAGCCATTCTGGCCTCAATTTTGCTTGCCGTTTATGCCGGCGTGCCTTATTTATCGTTCTGGTCGATATCACATCAGTAATTCCAAGAGAATTACAAACGTTTTGTTTCGTACATTTTTTGTACCCATAGAGTACTTAACGGTGTGATTTTTGATTCCTTGTTCAAGGCAATTCTGGACTCCGTTTTGCTTTCCGTTTACGCCGGCGTGCCTTATTTATCGTTCTAGTCGATATTACATCAGTACTTCAATGAGAATTACAAACATTTTTTTTCGTACTTTTTTTTGTACCCATCGAGTACTTAACGGTGTGATTTTTGATTCCTTGTACAAGGCCAGTCTGGCCTCCGTTTTGCTTTCCGTTTGCGCCGGCGTGCCTTATTTATTTTTCTGGTCGATATCACATTAGTACTTCAAAGAGAATTACAAATGTTTTTTTCGTACTTTTTTTGTACCCATAGATTACTTAATGGTGTGATTTTTGATTCCTTGTACAAGGCCATTCTGGCCTTCGTTTTGCTTGACGTTTGCGTCGGCTGTGCATTATTTATCGTTCTGGTCGATACCACATCAGTACTTCAAAGAGAATTACAAATGTTTTTTTCGTACTTTTTTTTGTACCCATAAAGTACTTAACGGTGTGATTTTTGATTCCTTGTACAAGGCCATTCTGGCCTCCGTTTTGCTTTCCATTTGCGCCGGCGTGCCTTATTTAACGTTCATGTCGATATCACATCAGTTCTTCAAAGAGAATTACAAATGTTTTTTTCGTACATTTTTTGTACCCATAGAGTACTTAACGGTGTGATTTTTAATTCCATGTAAAAAGCCATTCTGGCCTCCGTTTTGCTTGCCGTTTGCGCCGGCGTGCCTTATTTATCGTTCTGGTTGATATCACATCAGTACTTCAAAGAGAATTACAAATGTTTTTTTCATACTTTTTTTTGTACCCATTAAGTACTTGACGGTGTGATTGTTTATTCCTTGTACAAGGCCATTCTGGCCTCCGTTTTGCTTTCCGTTTGCGCCGGCATGCCTTATTTACCGTTCTGGTCGATACCACATCATTACTTCCAAGAGAACTACAATCGTTTTTTTTCGTATTTTTTTTGTACCCATAGAGTACTTAAGGGTGTGATTTTTAATTCCTTGTACAAGGCCATTCTGGCCTCCGTTTTGCTTGCTATTTGCGCCGGCATGCCTCATTTATCGTTCCGGTCGATATCACATTAGTACATCCAACGAATTACAAACGTTTTTTTTCGTACATTTTTCGTACCCATAGAGTACTTAACGGTGTGATTTTTGATTCCTTGTACAAAGCCATTCTGGCCTCAATTTTGCTTGCCGTTTATGCCGGCGTGCCTTATTTATCGTTCTGGCCGATATCACATCAGTACTTCCAAGAGAATTACAAACGTTTTGTTTCGTACATTTTTTGTACCCATAGAGTACTTAACGGTGTGATTTTTGATTCCTTGTTCAAGGCAATTCTGGACTCCGTTTTGCTTTCCGTTTACGCCGGCGTGCCTTATTTATCGTTCTGGTCGATATTACATCAGTACTTCAATGAGAATTACAAACATTTTTTTTCGTACTTTTTTTTGTACCCATAGACTACTTAACAGTGTGATTTTTGATTCCTTGTACAAGGCCAGTCTGCCTCCGTTTTGCTTGCCGTTTGCGCCGGCGTGCCTTATTTATTTTTCTGGTCGATATCACATCAGTACTTCAAAGAGAATTACAAATGTTTTTTTCATACTTTTTTTGTACCCATAGAGTACTTAATGGTGTGATTTTTGATTCCTTGTACAAGGCCATTCTGGCCTCCGTTTTGCTTGACGTTTGCGTCGGCGTGCATTATTTATCGTTCTGGTCGATACCACATCAGTACTTCAAAGAGAATTACAAATGTTTTTTTCGTACTTTTTTTTGTACCCATATAGTACTTAACGGTGTGATTTTTGATTCCTTGTACAAGGCCATTCTGGCCTCCGTTTTGCTTTCCATTTGCGCCGGCGTGCCTTATTTAACGTTCAGGTCGATATCACATCAGTTCTTCAAAGAGAATTACAAATGTTTTTTTCGTACATTTTTTGTACCCATAGAGTACTTAACGGTGTGAATTTTGATTCCTTGTACAAAGCCATTCTGGCCTCCGTTTTGCTTGCCGTTTGCGCCGGCGTGCCTTATTTATCGTTCTGGTCGATATCACATCAGTACTTCAAAGAGAATTACAAACATTTTTTTTTCGTACTTTTTTTTGTACCCATTAAGTACTTTGTGGTGTGAATTTTGATTCCTTGTACATGGCCATTCTGGCCTCCGTTTTGCTTTCCGTTTGTGCCGACGTGTCTTATTTATCGTTCCGGTCGATATCACATCAGAACTTAAAAAAGAATAACAAACGTTTTTTCGTACTTTTTTTTTGTACCCTTAGAGTACTTGACGGTGTGCTTTTTGATTCCTTGTACAAGCCATTCTGGCCTCCGTTTTGCTTCCCGTTTGCGCCGGCATGCCTTATTTATCGTTCTGGTCGATATCACATCAGTACTTCCAAGAGAATTACAAACGTATTGTTTCGTACATTTTTTGTACCCATAGAGTACTTAACGGTGTGATTTTTGATTCCTTGTACAAAGCCATTCTGGCCTCCGTTTTTCTTGCCGTTTGCATCGGCGTGCCTTATTTATCGTTCTGGTCGATATCACATCAGTACTTCAAAGAGAATTACAAATGTTTTTTTCATACTTTTTTTTGTACCCATTAAGTACTTGACGGTGTGATTTTTTATTCCTTGTACAAGGCCATTCTGGCCTCCGTTTTGCTTTCCGTTTGCGCCGGCGTGCCTTATTTACCGTTCTGGTCGATACCACATCATTACTTCCAAGAGAACTACAAACGTTTTTTTCGTACTTTTTTTGTACCCATAGAGTACTTAACGGTGTGATTTTTAATTCCTTGTACAAGGCCATTCTGGCCTCCGTTTTGCTTGCTATTTGCGCCGGCATGCCTCATTTATCGTTCCGGTCGATATCACATTAGTACATCCAAGAGAATTACAAACGTTTTTTTTCGTACATTTTTTGTACCCATAGAGTACTTAACGGTGTGATTTTTGATTCCTTGTACAAAGCCATTCTGGCCTCAATTTTGCTTGCCGTTTATGCCGGCGTGCCTTATTTATCGTTCTGGTCGATATCACATCGGTACTTCCAAGAGAATTACAAACGTTTTGTTTCGTACATTTTTTGTACCCATAGAGTACTTAACGGTGTGATTTTTGATTCCTTGTTCAAGGCAATTCTGGACTCCGTTTTGCTTGCCGTTTACGCCGGCGTGCCTTATTTATCGTTCTGGTCGATATTACATCAGTACTTCAATGAGAATTACAAACATTTTTTTTCGTACTTTTTTTTGTACCCATAGAGTACTTAACGGTGTGATTTTTGATTCCTTGTACAAGGCCAGTCTGGCCTCCGTTTTGCTTGCCGTTTGCGCCGGCGTGCCTTATTATTTTTCTGGTCGATATCACATCAGTACTTCAAAGAGAATTACAAATGTTTTTTTCATACTTTTTTTGTACCCATAGAATACTTAACGGTGTGATTTTTGATTCCTTGTACAAGGCCATTCTGGCCTCCGTTGATATAAACCGAATCTCATAGGATCTAGATTAAAGCAATATGAATCTCGAAAGCTGCTCTTTTAGGGTTGATGTGATCGGATTTTTAGGGCTTTTTCTGAATATATAAAATGTAAATAACAAGAAAGAAAAGGGATATGTAGCAACATGTCTCAGATTACTACTGTTTTGTGATAATCCCGTCTCAGGAAGATCACCCAATTATCCCGTCTCAGGATAATCTCTAGAATCCAATCTCTGAAAACTTCTTGAAAGAAACCCAATCTCTGAAAGTTTCTTATGATGAAAATTCAATCTCTGAATTTCAACCAAAATAGTTTTTTTGATTAAATCATAAGCTACCTATTCAAATACAAGGAAACGCCATATATAGGCTACATACTCCAAGTCTTATTGCCTTTTTAGCAATGTGGGACAAAATAACAATAATTAAAAATAATATTAAATATAAAGAAAATTAACCAATGTGGGATAATAAAAGATTAATTAAAGGACTAAATAAAAGACTCAATCTTCCTCTTGAATTGGGTATTATCTAGGCCACATCATTCCCTCCCTCTTCAAAAGGATTCATCCTCGAATCAACCCGGATCGAGCATGAATATCTTGCTTCCATGACTCCAAAGGACCACAAAGTAACTCATAAGCCACAAGCCAAAAGATGGGGGAATAGATACTGCAAACAACTCAGCTATAACAAAAAGCATAGGAGTATAATGAACCAAAAATGGATCAACATAAGAATGAGCATGGAATTCCTTTAAAGCAATATTTGAACCCTCGGATGGCACCGGTTCAATACTGTTGTCAACCACACTTGGTTTGTCTGCAATTGATTCATTAAGTAATTCCACTGACATTGTAAGTGGTTCAACACCAATATCCACATGGACCTCGTCAATCTCGTCAGAAGGATTAGGTACCTTCGTTTTTGCAATTAACAGTGTGGAATCTATATGTTCGACTTTCTCCACATGCTCCACGACATCAATATCACCAATAAGAGTGATCGGTGGATCCTTCTCAATGATTTCATCTGATGAATTGAATTCCATAGAAGGCGCAATGGGGAGATCAGGAATGTCCTCCTTGACCTTGGCAATCTCGTCAGAATGATGAGATACCTGTAAAAACTCAATGGTCGCATCCTGAGCAACATTATCAATTGCAGGATCAATAATGTCATCATGAACCTTAAATAAATCATCCACCGCAGGCTCAATAATATGAGTCGCAACCTCCTCGGATACAATACCCACAGCTACCTCTTCACAAGAGGCAATGGCCACAGTAGGTGTAACAAACTTCTCACGGCAAATATGTTGGTAAGCAACGAAAGTCTGGTGAATGTGGTCTGAAAATGTGGTATGCATTCTATCCAATGTGGTATGCATTTTATCCTGGATCTCCTTATACTCTTGGAGCAATTAAATGATGTCTTGAATCGAACCCATGTTGATCTCTCAATAAACAAACACACAGCGAGGTTAGTGAGTACCAGAACAAGAACACGAGATGACGGCACTTGTCACGACCAAACGGTATGGAATTCGGGAAAACACAAAGAACAAAACTTGTAGAGAACGAAATTTTGGTTTAGACTCTTAAGTTTCACAATTTTTGGACAGGTATAACACACTCAAATTGAATTCGTAAACAGATCACTCTCGGGTTACGGGTTTTGACAGAAACAGTCAACTAGGTGACGGCGACTATTGTGCAAAACCGGTCGGGACTCTGAAAAAACTCAAAGAATCAAAGTTGTAGAAAAATGAATTTTCTATGTGCTCACAAAATTTCATTAAATTCAGACCACCACAACTCCCTAAAAACAAAGTCGACTACAAGTTGTTCCAGAAAATCGAGCAGAATATTCCGATCCGAATTTGATCAAGATAAAATCCGAATTTGCGAAAGTGCCAAAGAGAAAAAAGACAGCCAGTACAAAGTTCTATCTATTGGTAAATTTAGAAATTTTCGATATGATTTGAATAGGGAACGATTGGAAACAAAGTCGGACAGTCAAATTTCAAGAGCAGAAAATTAGGGTTTCGACCAAGAATAATATGTCATGCCTGATTTACCTCAATACGTAGGGTTCCTTGATGGATGAAGAAACGCAGCAGCTGTATCGTAATATGTAGCAGCAATTAGGGTTCAAACGGCGGCTGCAGTTAGGGTTTCTCGGATAACAAGAACGCCAGGAACTTTAAGAAAACGCTGCAGATTTCTGTCAAGAACGCAGCAGCTGTTGTTGCTTTAATCGCCTATACTCTGATACACTTGATATAAACCGAATCTCGTAGGATCTAGATTAAAACAATATGAATCTCGAAAGCTGCTCTTTTAGGGCTGATGTGATCAGATTTTTAGGGCTTTTTCTGAATATATAAAATGTAAATAACAAGAAAGAAAAGGGATATGTAGAAACCCGTCTCAGATTACTACTGCTTTGTGATAATCCCGTCTCAGGAAGATCACCCAATTATCCCGTCTCAGGATACTCGCTAGAAGTCCAATCTCTGAAAAATTCTTGAAAGAAACCCAATCTCTGAAAGTTTCTTATGATGAAAATTCAATCTCTGAATTTCAACCAAAATAGTTTTTTTGATTCAATCATAAGCTACTTATTCAAATACAAGGAAATGCATTATATAGGCTACAGACTCCAAGTCCAATTGTCATTTTAGCAATGTGGGACAAAATAACAATAATTAAAAATAATAATAAATATAAAAGACAATTAACCAATGTGGGATAATAAAAGACTAATTAAAGGACTAAATAAAAGACTCAATCTTCCTCTTGAATTGGGTATTATCTGGGCCACATCATCCGTTTTGCTTGCCGTTTGCGCCAGTGTGCCTTATTTATCGTTCTGGTCGATATCACATCAGTACTTCAAAGAGAATTACAAACATTTTTTCGTACGTTTGTACATCAAAGAGAATTACAAACGTTTTTTCATACTTTTTTTGTACCCATAGAGTACTTAACGGTGTGATTTTTGATTCCTTGTACAAGGCCACTCTGGCCTCCGTTTTGCTTGCCGTTTGCTCCGGCGTGCCTTGTTTATCGTTCTGGTCGATATCACATCAATACTTCATAGAGAATTACAAATTTCATAACTTTTTTTGTACTCATAGAGTACTTAACGGTGTGATTTTTGATTACTTGTACAAGGCCATTCTGGCCTCCGTTTTGCTTGCCGTTTGCGCCGGTGTGCCTTACTTTTCGTTCTGGTCGATATCACATCAGTACTTCAAAGAGAATTACAGATGTGTTTTTTCGTACTTTTTTTTGTACCCATAGTGTACTTAACGGTGTGATTTTTTATTCCTTGTATAATGCCATTCTGGCCTCCGTTTTGCTAGCCGTTTGCGCCGGTGTGCCTTATTTATCGTTCTGGTCTATATCACATCAGTACTTCAAAAGAATTACAAACGTTTTTTTCATACACTTTTTTGTACCCATGGAGTACTTAACGGTGTGATTTTTGATACCTTGTACAAGGCCATTCTGGCCTCCGTTTTGCTTGCCGTTTGCGCCGGCGTGCCTTATTTATCATTCTGGTCGATATCTCATCAGTACTTCAAAGAGAATTACAAACGTTTTTTTTCATACATCAGTTTTTCAAAGAGAATTACAAACGTTTTTTAGTACTTTTTTTGTACCTATAGAGTACTTAACGTGTGATTATTGATTCCTTGTACAAGGCCATTCTGGCCTCCATTTTGCTTGCCGTTTCCGCCGGCATGCCTTCAAAGAGAATCGCAAACGTTTTTTTTGCCTACTTTTTTTTGTACCCATAGAGTACTTAACGGTGTGATTTTTTATTCCTTGTACAAGGCCATTCTGGCCTCCGTTTTGCTTGCCGTTTGCGCCGGCGTGCCTTATTTTTCATTCTGGCCGATATCACATCAGTATTTCAAAAATAATTACAAATGTTTTTTTCGTACTTTTTTTGTACCCATAGAGTAC
This sequence comes from Gentiana straminea, assembly GCA_036785695.1. Classification (NCBI taxonomy): domain Eukaryota; kingdom Viridiplantae; phylum Streptophyta; class Magnoliopsida; order Gentianales; family Gentianaceae; genus Gentiana; species Gentiana straminea. Next base: position 302,890 of record JAVUPR010000224.1, on the reverse strand, counting down.
TTAACTCGTGTGATTTTTTATTCCTTGTACAATGCCATTCTGGCCTCCGTTTTGCTTGCCATTTGCGCCGACGTGCCTTATTTATCGTTCTGGTCGATATCACATCAGTACTTCAAAGAGAATTACAAAGGTTTTTTTCGTACATCAGTACTTCAAAGAGAATTACAAACGTTTTTTTCGTACTTTTTTTTGTACCCATAGAGTATTTAACGGTGTGATTATTGATTCCTTGTACAAGGCCATTCTGGCCTACATTTTGCTTGCCGTTTGCGCCGGCATGCCTCAAAGAGAATCGCAAACGTTTTTTTTTCCTACTTTTTTTGGTACCCATAGTGTACTTAACGGTGTGATTTTTGATTCCTTGTACAAGGCTATTCTGGCCTCCGTTTTGCTTGCCGTTTGCGCCGGCGTGCCTTATTTTTCGTTCTGGTCGATATCACATCAGTACTTCAAAGAGAATTACAAATGTTTTTTTCATACTTTTTTTTGTACCCATAGAGTACTTAACGGTGTGATTTTTCATTCCTTGTACAATGCCATTCTGGCCTCCGTTTTGCTTGCCGTATGCGCCGGTGTGCCTTATTTATCGTTCTGGTCTATATCACAACAGTACTTCAAAGAGAATTACAAATGTTTTTTTCATACTTTTTTTGGTATCCATAGAGTATTTAACGGTGTGATTTTTGATACCTTGTACGAGGCCATTCCGGCCTCCGTTTTGCTTGCCGTTTGCGCCGGAGTGCCTTATTTATCGTTCTGGTCGATATCATATCAGTACTTCAAAAAGAATTACAAACGTTTTTTCGTACATCAGTACTTCAAAGAGAATTACAAACGTTTTTTTTCATACTTTTTTGTACCCATATAGTACTTAACGGAGAATTACAAACGTTTTTTTCATACTTTTTTGTACCCATATAGTACTTAACGGAGTGATTATTGATTCCTTGTACAAGGCCCTTCTGGCCTCCGTTTTGTTTGCCGTTTGCGCCGGCATGCCTTTAAAGAGAAGCGCAAACGTTTTTTTTTCATACTTTTTTTTGTACCCATAGAGTACTTAACGGTGTGATTTTTGATTCCCTGTACAAGGGCATTCTGGCCTCCGTTTTGCTTTCCGTTTGCGCCGGCATGCCTTATTTATCGTTCTGGTCGATATCACATCAGTACTTCAAAGAGAATTACAAACGTTTTTTTTTGTACCCATAGAGTACTTAACAGTGTGATTTTTTATTCCTTGTACAAGGCCATTCTGGCCTCCGTTTTGATTGCTGTTTGCGTCGGCGTACCTTATTTATTGTTCTGGTCGATATCACATCTGTACTTCAAAGAGAATTACAAACGTTTTTTTTCATACTTTTTTTGGTACCCATAGAGTACTTAACGGTGTGATTTTTCGTTCCTTGTACAATGCCATCTGGCCTCCGTTTTGCTTGCCGTTTGCGCCGGTGTGCCTTATTTATCATTCTGGTCGATATCACATCAAGTACTTCAAAGAGAATTACAAATGTTTTTTTCATACTTTTTTTGGTACCCATAGAGTATTTAACGGTGTGATTTTTGATACCTTGTACGAGGCCATTCCGGCCTCCGTCTTGCTTGCCGTTTGCGCCGGAGTGCCTTATTTATCGTTCTGTTCGATATCATATCAGTACTTCAAAAAGAATTACAAACGTTTTTTCGTACATCAGTACTTCAAAGAGAATTACAAACGTTTTTTTCATACTTTTTTGTACCCATATAGTACTTAACGGTGTCATTATTGATTCCTTGTACAAGGCCCTTCTGGCCTCCGTTTTGTTTGCCGTTTGCGCCGGCATGCCTTTTTATCGTTCGATATCACGCAAACGTTTTTTTTTTTCGTACTTTTTTTGGTACCCATAGAGTACTTAACGGTGTGATTTTTGATTCCCTGTACAAGGGCATTCTGGCCTCCGTTTTGCTTTCCGTTTGCGCCGGCATGCCTTATTTATCGTTCTGGTCGATATCACATCAGTACTTCAAAGAGAATTACAAAGGTTTTTTTTTGTACCCATAGAGTACTTAACAGTGTGATTTTTTATTCCTTGTACAAGGCCATTCTGGCCTCCGTTTTGATTGCTGTTTGCGTCGGCGTGCCTTATTTATCATTCTTGTCGATATCACATCGTACTTCAAAAGAATTACAAACGTTTTTTTTCATACTTTTTTTGGTACCCATAGAGTACTTAACGGTGTGATTTTTGATTCCTTGTACAAGGCCATTCTGGCCTCCGTTTTGCTTGCCGTTTGCGCCGGCGTGCCTTATTTATCGTTTTGGTCGATATCACATCAGTACTTCAAAGAGAATTACAAACGTTTTTTTCGTACTTTTTTTTGTACCCATAGAGTACTTAACGGTGTGATTTTTGATTCCTTGTACAAGGCCATTCTGGCCTCCGTTTTCCTTGCTGTTTGCGCCGGCGTGCCTTATTTATCGTTATGGTCGATATCACATCAGTACTTCATAGAGAATTACAAACGTTTTTTTTGTTCCCATAGAGTACTTAACGGTGTGATTTTTTATTCCTTGTACAAGGCCATTGTGGCCTCAGTTTTGCTTGCCGTTTGCGCCGGCGTTCCTTATTTATCGTTCTGGTCTATGTCACATTAGTACTTCAAAGAGACTTACTTTTTTTTTTTTCATACTTTTTATTGTACCCATAGAGTACTTAACGGTGTGATTTTTGATTCGTTGTACAAGGCCATTCTAGCCTCCGTTTCGCTTGCCGTTTGCGCCGGCGTACCTTATTTATCGTTCTGGTCGATACAACATCAGTACTTCAAAGAGAATTACAAACATTTTTTTCGTACTTTTTTTGTACTCATAGAGTACTTAATTGTGTGATTTTTTATTCCTTGTACAAGGCCATTCTGGCCTCCGTTTTGATTGTTGTTTGCATCGGCGTACCATATTTTTCGTTCTTGTCGATATCACATCAGTACTTCAAAGAAAATTTCAAACGTTTTTTTCATACTTTTTTTGTACCCATAAATTACTTAACGGTGTGATTTTTGATTCCTTGTACAAGGCCATTCTGGCCTCCGTTTTGCTTGCCGTTTGCGCCGGCGTGCCTTATTTATCGTTCTGGTCGATATCACAGCAGTACTTCATAGAGAATTACAAACATTTTTTTTGTACTTTTTTTTACCCATAGAGTACTTAACGGTGTGATTTTTGATTCCTTGACCAAGCCCATTCTGGCCTCCGTGTTGCTTGCCGTTTGCGCCGGCATGCCTTATTTATCGTTCTGGTCGATGTCACATCAGTATTTCAAAGAGAATTGCAAATGTTTTTTTTGTACCCATAGGGTACTTAACGGTGTGATTTTTGATTCCTTGTACAAGCTTGCCGGTTGCGCCGGCGTGCCTTATCTATTCGGTGGATATCACATCGGTACTTCAAAGAGAATTACAAACGTTTTTTTCGTACTTTTTTTTGTACCCATAGAGTACTTAACGGTGTGATTTTTGATTCTTGGCCATTCGGCCACCGTTTTGCGCCGGCGTGCCTTATTTATCGTTCGTCGATATCACATCAGTACTTCAAAGAGAATTACAAACTTTTTTTTCGTACTTTTTTTTGTACCCATAGAGTACTTAACGGTGTGATTTTTGATTCCTTGTACAAGGCCATTCTGGCCTCCGTTTTGCTTGCCGTTTGCGCCGGCGTGCCTTATTTATCGTTCTGGTCGATATCACATTAGTACTTCAAAGAGAATTACAAACGTTTTTTTCATACACTTTTTTGTACCCATAGAGTACTTAACGGTGTGATTTTTGATTCCTTGTACAAGGCCATTCTGGCCTCCGTTTTGCTTGCCGTTTGCGCCGGCATGCCTTATTTATCGTTCTAGTCGATATCACATCGGCACTTCAAAGAGAAATACAAATTTTTTTGTACTTTTTTTTACCCATAGAGTACTTAACGGTGTGATTTTTGATTCCTTGTTCAAGGCCATTCTGGCCTTTGTTTTGCTTACCGTTTGCGCCGGCGTGCCTTATTCATCGTTCTGGTCGATATCACATCAGTACTTCAAAGAGAATTGCAAACATTTTTTTTCGCACTTTTTTTGTACCCATAGGGTAGTTAACGGTGTGATTTTTGATTCCTTGTACAAGGGCATTCTGGCCTCCGTTTTGCTTACCGTTTGCGCCGGCGTGCCTTATTTATCGTTCTGGTCGATATCACATCAGTACTTTATAGAGAATTACAAACGTTTTTTTTCCAAAGAGTACATAACGGTGTGATTTTTTATTCCTTGTACAAGGCCATTGTGGCCTCCATTTTGTTTGCCGTTTGCGCCGGCGTTCCTTATTTTTCATTCTGGTTGACGTCAAAGAGACTTACTTTTTTTCATACTTTTTTTTTTGTACCCATAGAGTACTTAACGGTGTGATTTTTGATTCCTTGTACAAGGCCATTCTGGCCTCCGTTTTGCTTGCCGTTTCGCCGGCGTGCCTTATTTATCGTTCTGGTCGATATCACATCAGTACTTCAAAGAGAATTACAAACTTTTTTTTCATACTTTTTTTTGTACCCATAGAGTACTTAACGGTGTGATTTTTGATTCCTTGTACAAGGCCATTCTGGCCTCCGTTTTCCTTGCCGTTTGTGCCGGCGTGCCTTATTTATCGTTCTGGTCGATATCACATCAGTACTTCAAAGAGAATTACAAACGTTTTTTTCATACACTTTTTTGTACCCATAGAGTACTTAATAGTGTGATTTTTGATTCCTTGTACAAGGCCATTCTGGCCTCCGTTTTGCTTGCCGTTTGCGCCGGCATGCCTTATTTATCGTTCTGGTCGATATCACATCAGCACTTCAAAGAGAATTACAATTTTTTTTTGTACTTTTTTTACCCATAGAGTACTTAACGGTGTGATTTTTGATTCCTAGTTCAAGGCCATTCTGGCCTCTGTTTTGCTTGCCGTTTGTGCCGGCGTGCCTTATTTATGGTTCTGGTCGATATCACATCAGTACTTCAAAGAGAATTGAAAACGTTTTTTTTTTCACACTTTTTTTGTACCCATAGGGTACTTAACGGTGTGATTTTTGATTCCTTGTACAAGGGCATTCTGGCCTCCGTTTTGCTTACCGTTTGCGCCGGCGTGCCTTATTTATCGTTCTGGTCGATATCACATCAGTACTTCATAGAGAATTACAAACGTTTTTTTTCCCAAAGAGTACATAACGGTGTGATTTTTTATTCTTTGTACAAGGCCATTGTGGCCTCCGTTTTGTTTGCCGTTTGCGCCGGCGTTCCTTATTTATCGTTTTGGTTGATGTAACATTAGTACTTCAAAGAGACTTACTTTTTTTTCATACTTTTTTTTGTACCCATAGAGTACTTAACGGTGTGATTTTTGATTCGTTGTACATGGCCATTCTAGCCTGCGTTTCGCTTGCCGATTGCGCCGGCGTGCCTTATTTATCGTTCTGGTCGATACAACATCAGTACTTCAAAGAGAATTACAAACATTTTTTTCGTGCTTTTTTTGTACTCATAGAGTACTTAATTGTGTGGTTTTTTATTCCTTGTACGAGGCCATTCTGGCCTCCGTTTTGATTGTTGTTTGCGTCGGCATACCATATTTTTCGTTCTGGTCGATATCACATCAGTACTTCAAAGAGAATTACAAACGTTTTTTTCGTACTTTTTTTGGTACCCATAGAGTACTTAACGGTGTGATTTTTGATTCCTTGTACAAGGCCATTCTGGCCTCCATTTTGCTTGCCGTTTGCGCCGGCGTGCCTTATTTATCGTTTTGGTCGATATCACATCAGTACTTCAAAGAGAATTACAAAAAAAAATTTGTACTTTTTTACCCATATAGTACTTAACGGTGTGATTTTGATTCCTTGACCAAGGCCATTCTGGCCTCCGTTTTGCTTGCCGTTTGCCCCGGCGTGCCTTATTTATCGTTCTGGTCGATATCACATCAGTACTTCAAAGAGAATTACCAACGTTTTTTTTCATACTTTTTTTGGTACCCATAGAGTACTTAAAGGTGTGATTTTTGATTCCTTGTACAAGGCCATTCTTGCCTCCGTTTTGCTTGCCGTTTGCGCCGGCGTGCCTTATTTATCGTTCTGGTCGATATCACATCAGTACTTCAAAGAGAATAACAAACGTTTTTTTCGTACTTTTTTGTACCCATAGAGTACTTAACGGTGTGATTTTTGATTCCTTGTACAAGGCCATTCTGGCCTCTGTTTTGCTTACCGTTTGCGCCGGCGTGCCTTATTTATCGTTCGGTCGATATCACATCGGTACTTCAAAGAGAATTACAAACGTTTTTTTCATACACTTTTTTTTGTACCCATAGTAGGTACTTAACGGTGTGATTTTTGATTCCTTGTACAAGGCCATTCGGCCTCCGTTTTGCTTGCCGTTTGCGCCGGCGTGCCTTATTTATCGTTATGGTCGATATCACATCGTACTTCAAAGAGAATTACAAACGTTTTTTTGTACTTTTTTTTACCCATAGAGTACTTAACGGTGTGATTTTTGATTCCTTGTACAAGGCCATTCGTGCCTCCGTTTTGTTTGCCGTTTGCGCCGGCGTGCCTTATTTATCGTTCTTCGATATGACATCGTACTTCAAAGAGAATTACAAACATTTTTTTCATAGTTTTTTTTTGTACCCATAGAGAATTAACGGTGTGAATTTTTGATTCCTTGTACAAGGCCATTCGGTCCTCCGTTTTGCTTGCCGTTTGCGCCGGCGTGCCTTATTTATCGTTCTGGTCGATATCACATCAGTACTTCAAAGAGAATTACAAACTTTTTTTTCATACTTTTTTTTGTACCCATAGAGTACTTAACGGTGTGATTTTTGATTCCTTGTACAAGGCCATTCTGGCCTCCGTTTTGCTTGCCGTTTGCGCCGGCGTGCCTTATTTATCGTTCTGGTCGATATCACATCGGTACTTCAAAGAGAATTACAAACATTTTTTTGTACTTTTTTTACCCATAGAGTACTTAACGGTGTGATTTTTGATTCCTTGTTCAAGGCCATTCGGCCTCCGTTTTGCTTGCCGTTTGCGCCGGCGTGCCTTATTTATCGTTCGGTCGATATCACATCGGTACTTCAAAGAGAATTACAAACGTTTTTTTTTACACTTTTTTTGTACCCATAGGGTACTTAACGGTGTGATTTTTGATTCCTTGTACAAGGCCATTCGGCCTCCGTTTTGCTTACCGTTTGCGCCGGCGTGCCTTATTTATCGTTCGGTCGATATCACATCAGTACTTCATAGAGAATTACAAATGTTTTTTTTTGTTCCCCTAGAGTACTTAACGGTGTGATTTTTTATTCCTTGTATAAGGCCATTCTAGCCTCCGTTTTGCTTGCCGTTTGCGCCGGCGTGCCTTATTTATCGTTCTGGTCGATATCAACATCGGTACTTCAAAGAGAATTACACACATTTTTTTTCGTACTTTTTTTGTACCCATAGAGTACTTAACGGTGTGATTTTTTATTCCTTGTACAAGGCCATTCGGCTCTCCGTTTTGATTGCCGTTTGCGCCGGCGTACCTTATTTATCATTCTGGTCGATATCACATCAGTACTTCAAAGAGAATTACAAACGTTTTTTTCGTACTTTTTTTGGTACCCATAGAGTACTTAACGGTGTGATTTTTGATTCATTGTACAAGGCCATTCTGGCCTCCCTTTTGCTTGCCGTTTGCGCCGGCGTGCCTTATTTATCGTTTTGGTCGATATCACATCAGTATTTCAAAGAGAATTACAAACATTTTTTGTACTTTTTTTACCCATAGAGTACTTAACGGTGTGATTTTTTATTCCTTGACCAAGGCCATTCGGCCTCCGTTTTGCTTGCCGTTTGCGCCGGCGTGCCTTATTTATCGTTCGGTCGATATCACATCGGTACTTCAAAGAGAATTACAAACGTTTTTTTTTACTTTTTTGTACCCATAGAGTACTTAACGGTGTGATTTTTCATTCCTTGTACAAGGCCATTCGGCCTCCGTTTTGCTTCCCGTTTGCGCCGGCGTGCCTTATTTATCGTTCGGTGATATCACATCGTACTTCAAAGAGAATTACAAACGTTTTTTTTGTACACTTTTTTGTACCCATAGAGTACTTAACGGTGTGATTTTTGATTCCTTGTACAAGGCCATTCTGGCCTCCGTTTTGCTTGCCGTTTGCGCCGGCGTGCCTTATTTATCGTTCTAGTCGATATCACATCAGTACTTCAAAGAGAATTACAAACATTTTTTTGTACTTTTTTTTACCCATAGAGTACTTAACGGTGTGATTTTTGATTCCGTGACCAAGGCCATTCTCCTCCCTCCGTTTTGCTTGCCGTTTGCGCCGGCGTACCTTATTTATCGTTCGGTCGATATCACATCATTTCTTCAAAGAGAATTACAAACATATTTTTTCGCACTTTTTTTGTACCCATAGGGTACTTAACGGTGTGATTTTTGATTCCTTGTACAAGGGCATTCTGGCCTCCGTTTTGCTTACCGTTTGCGCCGGCGTGCCTTATTTATCGTTATGGTCGATATCACATCAGTACTTCAAAGAGAATTACAAACGTTTTTTTTGTTCCCATAGAGTACTTAACGGTGTGATTTTTTATTCCTTGTACAAGGCCATTGTGGCCTCCGTTTTGCTTGCCGTTTGCGCCGGCGTTCCTTATTTATCGTTCTGGTCGATGTCACATTAGTACTTCAAAGAGATTTACTTTTTATCATACATTTTTTTGTACCCATAGAGTACTTAACGGTGTGATTTTTGATTCGTTGTACATGGCCATTCTAGCCTGCGTTTGGCTTGCCGATTGCGCCGGCGTGCCTTATTTATCGTTCTGGTCGATACAACATCAGTACTTCAAAGAGAATTACAAACATTTTTTTCGTACTTTTTTTGTACTCATAGAGTACTTAATAGTGTGGTTTTTTATTCCTTGTACGAGGCCACTCTGGCCTCCGTTTTGATTGTTGTATCCGTCGGCGTACCATATTTTTCGTTCTGGTCGATATCACATCAGTACTTCAAAGAGAATTACAAACGTTTTTTTCGTACTTTTTTTGGTACCCATAGACTACTTAACGGTGTGATTTTTGATTCCTTGTACAAGGCCTTTCTGGCCTCCATTTTGCTTGCCGTTTGCGCCGGAGTGCCTTATTTATCGTTTTGGTCGATATCATATCAGTACTTCAAAGAGAATTACAAAAAAAATTTTGTACTTTTTTTATCCATAGAGTACTTAACGGTGTGATTTTGATTCCTTGACCAAGGCCATTCTGGCCTCCGTTTTGCTTGCCGTTTGCGCCGGCGTGCCTTATTTATCGTTCTGGTCGATATCACATCAGTACTTCAAAGAGAATAACAAACGTTTTTTTCGTACTTTTTTGTACCCATAGAGTACTTAACGGTGTGATTTTTGATTCCTTGTACAAGGCCATTCTGGCCTCCGTTTTGCTTCCCGTTTGCGCCGGCGTGCCTTATTTATCGTTCTGGTGTTTATCACATCAGTACTTCAAAGAGAATTACAAACGTTTTTTTCATACACTTTTTTGTACCCATAGAGTACTTAACGGTGTGATTTTTGATTCCTTGTACAAGGCCATTCTGGCCTCCGTTTTGCTTGCCGTTTGCGCCGGCAAGCCTTATTTATCGTTCTGGTCGATATCACATCAGTACTTCAAAGAGAATTACAAACATATTTTTTCGCACTTTTTTTTGTACCAATAGGGTACTTAACGGTGTGATTTTTGATTCCTTGTACAAGGGCATTCTGGCCTCCGTTTTGCTTACCGTTTGCGCCGGCGTGCCTTATTTATCGTTATGGTCGATATCACATCTGTACTTCATAGAGAATTACACACGTTTTTTTTTGTTCCCATAGAGTACTTAACGGTGTGATTTTTTATTCCTTGTACAAGGCCATTGTGGCCTCCGTTTTGCTTGCCGTTTGCGCCGGCGTTCCTTATTTATCGTTCTGGTCGATGTCACATTAGCACTTCAAAGAGATTTACTTTTTTTTCATACATTTTTTTGTACCCATAGAGTACTTAACGGTGTGATTTTTGATTCGTTGTACATGGCCATTCTAGCCTGCGTTTCGCTTGCCGATTGCGCCGGCGTGCCTTATTTATCGTTCTGGTCGATACAACATCAGTACTTCAAAGAGAATTACAAACATTTTTTTCGTACTTTTTTTGTACTCATAGAGTACTTAATAGTGTGGTTTTTTATTCCTTGTACGAGGCCATTCTGGCCTCCGTTTTGATTGTTGTTTGCGTCGGCGTACCATATTTTTCGTTCTGGTCGATATCACATCAGTACTTCAAAGAGAATTACAAACGTTTTTTTCGTACTTTTTTTGGTACCCATAGACTACTTAACGGTGTGATTTTTGATTCCTTGTACAAGGCCATTCTGGCCTCCATTTTGCTTGCCGTTTGCGCCGGCGTGCCTTATTTATCGTTTTGGTCGATATCACATCAGTACTTCAAAGAGAATTACAAAAAAAAATTTTGTACTTTTTTTACCCATAGTGTACTTAACGGTGTGATTTTGATTCCTTGACCAAGGCCATTCTGGCCTCCGTTTTGCTTGCCGTTTGCGCCGGCGTGCCTTATTTATCGTTCCGGTCGATATCACATCAGTACTTCAAAGAGAATAACAAACGTTTTTTTCGTACTTTTTTGTACCCAGAGTACTTAACGGTGTGATTTTTGATTCCGTGTACAAGGCCATTCTGGCCTCCGTTTTGCTTCCCGTTTGCGCCGGCGTGCCTTATTTATCGTTCTGGTGTTTATCATATCAGTACTTCAAAGAGAATTACAAACGTTTTTTTCATACACTTTTTTGTACCCATAGAGTACTTAACGGTGTGATTTTTGATTCCTTGTACAAGGCCATTCTGGCCTCCGTTTTGCTTGCCGTTTGCGCCGGCGTGCCTTATTTATCGTTCTGGTCGATATCACATCAGTACTTCAAAGAGAATTACAAACATTTTTTTGTACTTTTTTTTACCCATAGAGTACTTAACGGTGTGATTTTTGATTCCGTGACCAAGGCCATTCGGCCTCCGTTTTGCTTGCCGTTTACGCCGGCATGCCTTATTTATCGTTCTGGTCGATATCACATCATTTCTTCAAAGAGAATTGCAAACATATTTTTTCGCACTTTTTTTGTACCCATAGGGAACTTAACGGTGTGATTTTTTATTCCTTGTACAAGGGCATTCTGGCCTCCGTTTTGCTTACCGTTTGCGCCGGCGTGCCTTATTTATCGTTATGGTCGATATCACATCAGTACTTCATAGAGAATTACAAACGTTTTTTTTGTTCCCATAGAGTACTTAACGGTGTGATTTTTTATTCCTTGTACAAGGCCATTGTGGCCTCCGTTTTGCTTGCCGTTTGCGCCGGCGTTCCTTATTTATCGTTCTGGTCGATGTCACATTAGTACTTCAAAGAGATTTACTTTTTTTCATACTTTTTATTGTACCCATAGAGTACTTAACGGTGTGATTTTTGATTCGTTGTACATGGCCATTCTAGCCTCCGTTTCGCTTGCCGTTTGCGCCGGCGTGCCTTATTTATCGTTCTGGTCGATACAACATCAGTACTTCAAAGAGAATTACAAACATTTTTTCGTACTTTTTTTGTACTCATAGAGTACTTAATAGTGTGATTTTTTATTCTTTGTACAAGGCCATTCTGGCCTCCGTTTTAATTGCTGTTTGCGTCGGCGTACCATATTTTTCGTTCTGGTCGATATCACATCAGTACTTCAAAGAGAATTTCAAACGTTTTTTTCGTACTTTTTTTTGGTACCCATAGATTACTTAACAGTGTGATTTTTGATTCCTTGTACAAGGCCATTCTGGCCTCCGTTTTGCTCGCCGTTTGCGCCGGCGTGCCTTATATATCGTTCTGGTCGATATCACATCAGTACTTCATAGAGAATTACAAACGTTTTTTTTCATACTTTTTTGGTACCCATAGAGTACTTAACGGTGTGATTTTTAATTCCTTGTACAAGGGCATTCTGGCCTCCGTTTTCCTTACCGTTTGCGCCGGCGTGCCTTATTTATCGTTCTGGTCGATATCACATCAGTACTTCATAAAGAATTACAAACGTTTTTTTTGTTCCCATAGAGTACTTAACGGTGTGATTTTTTAGTCCTTGTATAAGGCCATTGTGGCCTCCGTTTTGCTTGCCTTTTGCGCCGGCGTTCCTTATTTATCGTTCTAATCGATGTCACATTAGTACTTCAAAGAGATTTACTTTTTTTCATACTTTTTTTTGTACCCATAGAGTACTTAACGGTGTGATTTTTGATTCATTGTACATGGCCATTCTAGACTCCGTTTCGCTTGCCGTTTGCGCCGGCGTGCCTTATTTATCGTTCTGGTCGACACAACATCAGTATTTCAAAGAGAATTACAAACATTGTTTTCGTACTTTTTTTGTACTCATAGAGTACTTAATAATGTGATTTTTTATTCCTTGTACAAGGCCATTCTGGCCTCCGTTTTGATTGCTGTTTGCGTCGGCGTACCATATTTATCGTTCTGGTCGATATCACATCAGTACTTAAAAGAGAATTACAATCATTTTTTTCATACTTTTTTTGGTACCCATAGAGTACTTAACGGTGTGATTTTTGATTCCTTGTACAAGGCCATTCTGGCCTCCGTTTTGCTTGCCGTTTGCGCCGGCGTGCCTTATTTATCGTTCTGGTCCATATCACATCAGTACTTCGAAGAGAATTACAAACATTTTTTTTGTACTTTTTTTTACCCTTAGAGTACTTAACGGTGTGATTTTTGATTCCTTGACCAAGGCAATTCTGGCCTCCGTTTCGCTTGCCGTTTGCGCCGGCGTGCCTTATTTATCGTTCTGGTCGATATCACATCAGTACTTCAAAGAGAATTACAAACACTTTTTTTCATATTTTCTTTGGTATCCATAGAGTACTTAACGGTGTGATTTTTGATTCCTTGTACAAGGCCATTCTGGCCTCCGTTTTGCTTGCCGTTTGCGCCGGCGTGCCTTATTTATCGTTCTAGTCGATATCACATCAATACTTCAAAGAGAATTACAAACGTTTTTTTCGTACTTTTTTTTGTACCCATCGAGTACTTAACGGTGTGATTTTTGATTCCTTGTACAAGGCCATTCAGGCCTCCGTTTTCCGTGCCGTTTGCGCCGGCGTGCCTTATTTATCGTTCTGGTCGATATCACATCGGTACTTCAAAAAGAATAACAAACGTTTTTTTCATACTCCTTTTTGTACCCATAGGGTACTTAACGGTGTGATTTTTGATTCCTTGTACAAGGCCATTCAGGCCTCCGTTTTCCTTGCCGTTTGCGCCGGCGTGCCTTATTTAACGTTTTGGTCGATATCACATCAGTACTTCATAGAGAATTACAAACGTTTTTTTTCCCAAAGAGTACTTAACGGTGTGATTTTTTATTCTTTGTACAAGGCCATTGTGGCCTCCGTTTTGTTTGCCGTTTGCGCCGGCGTTCCTTATTTATCGTTCTGGTTGATGTCACATTAGTACTTCAAAGAGACTTACTTTTTTTTCATACTTTTTTTTTGTACCCATAGAGTACTTAACGGTGTGATTTTTGATTCGTTGTACATGGCCATTCTAGTCTGCGTTTCGCTTGCCAATTGCGCCGGCGTGCCTTATTTATCGTTCTGGTCGATACAACATCAGTACTTCAAAGAGAATTACAAACATTTTTTTCGTACTTTTTTTTGTACTCATATAGTACTTAATAGTGTGATTTTTTATTCCTTGTACAAGGCTATTCTGGCCTCCGTTTTGATTGTTGTTTGCGTCGGCGTACCATATTTTTCGTTCTGGTCGATATCACATCAGTACTTCAACGAGAATTACAAACGTTTTTTTTCGTACTTTTTTGGTACCTATAGAGTACTTAACGGTGTGATTTTTGATTCCTTGTACAAGGCCATTCTGGCCTCCGTTTTGCTTGCCGTTTGCGCCGGCGTGCCTTATTTATCGTTTTGGTCGATATCCCATCGGTACTTCAAAGAGAATTACAAACATTTTTTTGTACTTTTTTTTACCCATAGAGTACTTAACGGTGTGATTTTTTATTCCTTGACCAAGGCCATTCTGGCCTCTGTTTTGCTTGCCGTTTGCGCCGGCGTGCCTTATTTATCGTTCTGGTCGATATCACATCAGTACTTCAAAGAAAACTACAAACGTTTTTTTTCATACTTTTTTTGGTACCCATAGAGTACTTAAAGGTGTGATTTTTGATTCCTTGTACAAGGCCATTCTGCATCCGTTTTGCTTGCCGTTTGCGCCGGCGTCCCTTATTTATCGTTCTGGTCGATATCACATCAGTATTTCAAAGAGAATAACAAACATTTTTTTTCGTACTTTTTTTGTACCCAGAGAGTACTTAACGGTGTGATTTTTGATTCCTTGTACAAGGCCATTCTGGCCTCCGTTTTGCTTGCCGTTTGCGCCGGCGTGCCTTATTTATCGTTTTGGTCGATATCCCATCAGTACTTCAAAGAGAATTACAAACATTTTTTTGTACTTTTTTTTACCCATAGAGTACTTAACGGTGTGATTTTTTATTCCTTGACCAAGGCCATTCTGGCCTCTGTTTTGCTTGCCGTTTGCGCCGGCATGCCTTATTTATCGTTCTGGTCGATATCACATCAGTACTTCAAAGAAAATTACAAACGTTTTTTTTCATGCTTTTTTTGGTACCCATAGAGTACTTAAAGGTCTGATTTTTGATTCCTTGTACAAGGCCATTCTGCATCTGTTTTGCTTGCCGTTTGCGCCGGCGTCCCTTATTTATCGTTCTGGTCGATATCACATCAGTATTTCAAAGAGAATAACAAACATTTTTTTTCGTACTTTTTTTGTACCCAGAGAGTACTTAACGGTGTGATTTTTGATTCCTTGTACAAGGATATTCTGGCCTCCGTTTTCCTTGACATTTTGCCGGCGTGCCTTATTTATCGTTCTGGTCGATATCACATCAGTACTTCAAAGAGAATTACAAACTTTTTTTTCGTACTTTTTTTGTATCCATAGAGTACTTAACGGTGTGATTTTTGATTTTTTGTACAAGGCCATTCTGGCCTCCATTTTGCTTCCCGTTTGCACCGGCGTGCCTTATTTATCGTTCTGGTGGATATCACATCAGTACTTCAAGGAGAATTACAAACGTTTTTTTCATACACTTTTTTGTACCCATAGAGTACTTAACAGTGTGATTTTTTATTCCTTGTACAAGGCCATTCTGGCCTCCATTTGTCTTGCCGTTTGCGCCGGCAAGCCTTATTTAACGTTCTGGTCGATATCACATCAGTACTTGAAAGAGAATTACAAACATTTTTTTTGTACTTTTTTTTACCCAAAGAGTACTTAACGGTGTGATTTTTGATTCCTTGACCAAGGCCATTCTGGCCTCCGTTTTGCTTGCCGTTTGCGCCGGCATGCCTTATTTATCGTTCTGGTCGATATCACATCAGTACTTCAAAGAGAATTGCAAACGTATTCTTTCGCACTTTTTTTGTACCCATAGGGTACTTAACGGTATGATTTTTGATTCCTTGTACAAGGGCATTCTGGCCTCCGTTTTGCTTACCGTTTGCGCCGGCGTGCCTTATTTATCGTTCTGGTCGATATCACATCAGTACTTCATAGAGAATTACAAATGTTTTTTTTTGTTCCATAGAGTACTTAACGGTGTGATTTTTTATTCCTTGTATAAGGCCATTGTGGCCTCCGTTTTGCTTGCCGTTTTCGCCGGCGTTCCTTATTAATCGTTCTGGTCGATGTCACATTAGTACTTCAAAGTGATTTACTTTTTTTTCATACTTTTTTTGTACCCATAGAGTACTTAACGGTGTGATTTTTGATTCGTTGTACATGGCCATTCTAGCCTCCGTTTCGCTTGCCGTTTGCGCCGGCATGCATTATTTATCGTTCTGGTCGATACAACATCAGTACTTCAAAGAGAATTACAAACATTTTTTTCGTACTTTTTTTGTACTCATAGAGTACTTAATAGGGTGATTTTTTATTCCTTGTAAAAGGCCATTCTGGCCTCCGGTTTGATTGCTGTTTGCGTCGGCGTACCATATTTATTGTTCTGGTCGATATCAAATCAGTACTTCAAAGAGAATTACAAACGTTTTTTTTCGTACCTTTTTTGGTACCCATAGAGTACTTAACGGTGTGATTTTTGATTCCTTGTACAAGGCCATTCTGGCCTCCGTTTTGCTGGCCGTTTGCGCCGGCGTGCCTTATTGATCGTTCTGGTCGATATCACATAAGTACTTCAAAGAGAATGACAAACATTTTTTTTGTACTTTTTTTACCAATAGAGTACTTAACGGTGTGATTTTTGATTCCTTGACCATGGCAATTCTGGCCTCCATTATGATTGCCGTTTGCGCCGGCGTGCCTTATTTATCGTTCTGGTCGATACAACATCAGTACTTCAAAGAGAATTACAAACATTTTTTTCGTACTTTTTTTGAACTCATAGAGTACTTAATAGGGTGATTTTTTATTCTTTGTACAAGGCCATTCTGGCCTCCGTTTTGATTGCTGTTTGCGTCGGCGTACCATATTTATCGTTCTGGTCGATATCAAATCAGTACTTCAAAGAGAATTACAAACTATTTTTTTTCGTACTTTTTTTGGTACCCATAGAGTACTTAACGGTTTGATTTTTGATTCCTTGTACAAGGCCATTCTGGCCTCCGTTTTGCTTGCCGTTTGCACCGGCGTGCCTTATTTATCGTTCTGGTCGATATCACATCAGTACTTCAAAGAGAATTACAAACATTTTTTTTGTACTTTTTTTTACCCATAGAGTACTTAACGGTGTGATTTTTGATTCATTGACCAAGGCAATTCTGGCCTCCGTTTTGCTTGCCGTTTGCGCCGGCGTGCCTATTTATCGTTCTGGTCGATATCACATCACTTCTTTAAAGAGAATTACAAACTTTTCTTCATACTTTTTTTTGTACCCATAGAGTACTTAACGGTGTGATTTTTGATTCCTTGTACAAGGCCATTCTGGCCTCCGTTTTGTTTCCCGTTTGAGCCGGCGTGCCTTATTTATCGTTCTGGTGGATATCACATCAGTACTTCAAAGAGAATTACAAACGTTTTTTTCATACACTTTTTTGTACCCATAGAGTATTTAACAGTGTGATTTTTGATTCCTTGTACAAGGCCATTCTGGCCTCCGTTTTGCTTGCCGTTTGCGCCGGCAAGGCTTATTTATCGTTCTGGTCGATATCACATCAGTACTTCAAAGAGAATTACAATTTTTTTTTTGTACTTTTTTTTACCCATAGTACTTAACGGTGTGATTTTTGATTCCTTGACCAAGGCCATTCTGGCCTCTGTTTTGCTTGCCGTTTGTGCCGGCGTGCCTTATTTATCGTTCTGGTCGATATCACATCAGTACTTCAAAGAGAATTGCAAACATTTTTTTGTCGCACTTTTTTTGTACCTATAGGGTACTTAACGGTGTGATTTTTTATTCCTTGTACAAGGGCATTCTGGCCTCCGTTTTGCTTACCGTTTGCGCCGGCGTGCCTTATTTATCGATCTGGTCGATATCACATCAGTACTTTATAGAGAATTACAAACGTTTTTTTCCCAAAGAGTACTTAACGGTGTGATTTTTTATTCCTTGTACAAGGCCATTGTGGCCTCCGTTTTGTTTTTCGTTTGCGCCGGCGTTCCTTATTTATCGTTCTGGTTGATGTCACATTAGTACTTAAAAGAGACTTACTTTTTTTTCATACTTTTTTTGTACCCATAGAGTTCTTAACGGTGTGATTTTTGATTCGTTGTACGTGGCCATTCTAGCCTGCGTTTCGCTTGCCGATTGCGCCGGCATGCCTTATTTATCGTTCCGGTCGATACAACATCAGTACTTCAAAGAGAATTACAAACATTTTTTTCGTACTTTTTTGTACTCATAGAGTACTTAATAGTGTGATTTTATATTCCTTGTACAAGGCCATTCTGGCCTCCGTTTTGTTTGCCGTTTGCGCCTGCGTGCCTTATTGATCGTTCTGGTCGATATCACATAAGTACTTCAAAGAGAATTACAAACATTTTTTTTGTACTTTTTTTTACCAATAGAGTACTTAACGGTGTGATTTTTGATTCCTTGACCATGGCAATTCTGTCCTCCGTTTTGATTGCCGTTTGCGCCGGCGTGCCTTATTTATCGTTCTGGTCGATACAACATCAGTACTTCAAAGAGAATTACAAACATTTTTTTCGTACTTTTTTTGTACTCATAGAGTACTTAATAGGGTGATTTTTTTATTCTTTGTACAAGGCCATTCTGGCCTCCGTTTTGATTGCTGTTTGCGTGGGCGTACCATATTTATCGTTCTGGTCGATATCAAATCAGTACTTCAAAGAGAATTACAAACTATTTTTTTCGTTCTTTTTTTGGTACCCATAGAGTACTTAACGGTTTGATTTTTGATTCCTTGTACAAGGCCATTCTGGCCTCCGTTTTGCTTGCCGTTTGCACCGGCATGCCTTATTTATCGTTCTGGTCGATATCACATCAGTACTTCAAAGAGAATTACAAACATTTTTTTTGTACTTTTTTTTACCCATAGAGTACTTAACGGTGTGATTTTTGATTCATTGACCAAGGCAATTCTGGCCTCCGTTTTGCTTGCCGTTTGCGCCGGCGTGCCTATTTATCGTTCTGGTCGATATCACATCAGTTCTTTAAAGAGAATTACAAACTTTTCTTCATACTTTTTTTTGTACCCATAGAGTACTTAACGGTGTGATTTTTGATTCCTTGTACAAGGCCATTCTGGCCTCCGTTTTGTTTCCCGTTTGAGCCGGCGTGCCTTATTTATCGTTCTGGTGGATATCACATCGGTACTTCAAAGGAATTACAAACGTTTTTTTCATACACTTTTTTGTACCCATAGAGTATTTAAGTGTGATTTTTGATTCCTTGTACAAGGCCATTCGGCCTCCGTTTTGCTTGCCGTTTGCGCCGGCAAGGCTTATTTATCGTTCGGTCGATATCACATCGGTACTTCAAAGAGAATTACAATTTTTTTTTTTACTTTTTTTTACCCATAGTACTTAACGGTGTGATTTTTGATTCCTTGACCAAGGCCATTCGGCCTCCGTTTTGCTTGCCGTTTGTGCCGGCGTGCCTTATTTATCGTTCGGTCGATATCACATCGGTACTTCAAAGAGAATTGCAAACATTTTTTTGTCGCACTTTTTTTGTACCCATAGGGTACTTAACGGTGTGATTTTTGATTCCTTGTACAAGGGCATTCGGCCTCCGTTTTGCTTACCGTTTGCGCCGGCGTGCCTTATTTATCGATCTGGTCGATATCACATCAGTACTTTATAGAGAATTACAAACGTTTTTTTCCCAAAGAGTACTTAACGGTGTGATTTTTTATTCCTTGTACAAGGCCATTGTGGCCTCCGTTTTGTTTGCCGTTTGCGCCGGCGTTCCTTATTTATCGTTCTGGTTGATGTCACATTAGTACTTAAAAGAGACTTACTTTTTTTTCATACTTTTTTTTGTACCCATAGAGTTCTTAACGGTGTGATTTTTGATTCGTTGTACGTGGCCATTCTAGCCTGCGTTTCGCTTGCCGATTGCGCCGGCATGCCTTATTTATCGTTCTGGTCGATATAACATCAGTACTTCAAAGAGAATTACAAACATTTTTTTCGTACTTTTTTGTACTCATAGAGTACTTAATAGTGTGATTTTATATTCCTTGTACAAGGCCATTCTGGCCTCCGTTTTGTTTGCCGTTTGCGCCTGCGTGCCTTATTGATCGTTATGGTCGATATCACATAAGTACTTCAAAGAGAATTACAAACATTTTTTTTGTACTTTTTTTTACCAATAGAGTACTTAACGGTGTGATTTTTGATTCCTTGACCATGGCAATTCTGTCCTCCGTTTTGATTGCCGTTTGCGCCGGCGTGCCTTATTTATCGTTCTGGTCGATACAACATCAGTACTTCAAAGAGAATTACAAACATTTTTTTCGTACTTTTTTTGTACTCATAGAGTACTTAATAGGTGTGATTTTTTTATTCTTTGTACAAGGCCATTCGGCCTCCGTTTTGATTGCTTTGTTTGCGTGGGCGTACCATATTTATCGTTCTGGTCGATATCAAATCAGTACTTCAAAGAGAATTACAAACTATTTTTTTCGTTCTTTTTTTGGTACCCATAGAGTACTTAACGGTTTGATTTTTGATTCCTTGTACAAGGCCATTCTGGCCTCCGTTTTGTTTCCCGTTTGAGCCGGCGTGCCTTATTTATCGTTCTGGTGGATATCACATCAGTACTTCAAAGGGAATTACAAACGTTTTTTTCATACACTTTTTTGTACCCATAGAGTATTTAACAGTGTGATTTTTGATTCCTTGTACAAGGCCATTCTGGCCTCCGTTTTGCTTGCCGTTTGCGCCGGCAAGGCTTATTTATCGTTCTGGTCGATATCACATCAGTACTTCAAAGAGAATTACAATTTTTTTTTGTACTTTTTTTTTACCCATAGTACTTAACGGTGTGATTTTTGATTCCTTGACCAAGGCCATTCTGGCCTCTGTTTTGCTTGCCGTTTGTGCCGGCGTGCCTTATTTATCGTTCTGGTCGATATCACATCAGTACTTCAAAGAGAATTGCAAACATTTTTTTGTCGCACTTTTTTTGTACCTATAGGGTACTTAACGGTGTGATTTTTGATTCCTTGTACAAGGGCATTCTGGCCTCCGTTTTGCTTACCGTTTGCGCCGGCGTGCCTTATTTATCGATCTGGTCGATATCACATCAGTACTTTATAGAGAATTACAAACGTTTTTTTCCCAAAGAGTACTTAACGGTGTGATTTTTTATTCCTTGTACAAGGCCATTGTGGCCTCCGTTTTGTTTGCTGTTTGTGCCGGCGTTCCTTATTTATCGTTCTGGTTGATGTCACATTAGTACTTAAAAGAGACTTACTTTTTTTCATACTTTTTTTTGTACCCATAGATTTCTTAACGGTGTGATTTTTGATTCGTTGTACGTGGCCATTCTAGCCTGCGTTTCGCTTGCCGATTGCGCCGGCATGCCTTATTTATCGTTCTGGTCGATACAACATCAGTACTTCAAAGAGAATTACAAACATTTTTTTCGTACTTTTTTGTACTCATAGAGTACTTAATAGTGTGATTTTATATTCCTTGTACAAGGCCATTCTGGCCTCCGTTTTGTTTGCCGTTTGCGCCTGCGTGCCTTATTGATCGTTCTGGTCGATATCACATAAGTACTTCAAAGAGAATTACAAACATTTTTTTTGTACTTTTTTTTACCAATAGAGTACTTAACGGTGTGATTTTTGATTCCTTGACCATGACAATTCTGGCCTCCGTTTTGATTGCCGTTTGCGCCGGCGTGCCTTATTTATCGTTCTGGTCGATACAACATCAGTACTTCAAAGAGAATTACAAACATTTTTTTCGTACTTTTTTTGTACTCATAGAGTACTTAATAGGGTGATTTTTTTATTCTTTGTACAAGGCCATTCTGGCCTCCGTTTTGATTGCTGTTTGCGTGGGCGTACCATATTTATCGTTCTGGTCGATATCAAATCAGTACTTCAAAGAGAATTACAAACTATTTTTTCGCTCTTTTTTTGGTACCCATAGAGTACTTAACGGTTTGATTTTTGATTCCTTGTACAAGGCCATTCTGGCCTCCGTTTTGCTTGCCGTTTGCACCGGCGTGCCTTATTTATCGTTCTGGTCGATATCACATCAGTACTTCAAAGAGAATTACAAACATTTTTTTTGTACTTTTTTTTTACCCATAGAGTACTTAACGGTGTGATTTTTGATTCATTGACCAAGGCAATTCTGGCCTCCGTTTTGCTTGCCGTTTGCGCCGGCGTGCCTTATTTATCGTTCTGGTCGATATCACATCAGTTCTTTAAAGAGAATTACAAACTTTTCTTCATACTTTTTTTTGTACCCATAGAGTACTTAACGGTGTGATTTTTGATTCCTTGTACAAGGCCATTCTGGCCTCCGTTTTGTTTCCCGTTTGCGCCGGCGTGCCTTATTTATCGTTCTGGTGGATATCACATCAGTACTTCAAAGAGAATTACAAACGTTTTTTTATACACTTTTTTGTACCCATAGAGTACTTAACAGTGTGATTTTTGATTCCTTGTACAAGGCCATTCTGGCCTCCGTTTTGCTTGCCGTTTGCGCCGGCAAGGCTTATTTATCGTTCTGGACGATATCACATCAGTACTTCAAAGAGAATTACAAATTTTTTTTTGTACTTTTTTTACCCATAGAGTACTTAACGGTGTGATTTTTGATTCCTTGACCAAGGCCATTTTGGCCTCTGTTTTGCTTGCCGTTTGCGCCGGCGTGCCTTATTTATCGTTCTGGTCGATATCACATCAGTACTTCAAAGAGAATTGCAAACATTTTTTTGTCGCACTTTTTTTGTACCTATAGGGTACTTAACGGTGTGATTTTTGATTCCTTGTACAAGGGCATTCTGGCCTCCGTTTTGCTTACCGTTTGCGCCGGCGTGCCTTATTTATCGTTCTGGTCGATATCACATCAGTACTTTATAGAGAATTACAAACGTTTTTTTCCCAAAGAGTACTTAACGGTGTGATTTTTTATTCCTTGTACAAGGCCATTGTGGCCTCCGTTTTGTTTGCCGTTTGCGCCGGCGTTCCTTATTTATCGTTCTGGTCGATGTCACATTAGTACTTAAAAGAGACTTACTTTTTTTTCATACTTTTTTTTGTACCCATAGAGTTCTTAACGGTGTGATTTTTGATTCGTTGTACGTGGCCATTCTAGCCTGCGTTTCGCTTGCCGATTGCGCCGGCATGCCTTATTTATCGTTCTGGTCGATACAACATCAGTACTTCAAAGAGAATTACAAACATTTTTTTCGTACTTTTTTGTACTCATAGAGTACTTAATAGTGTGATTGTTTATTCCTTGTACAAGGCCATTCTGGCCTCCGTTTTGATTTTTGTTTGCGTCGGCGTACCATATTTTTCGTTTTGGTCGATATCGCATCAGTACTTCAAAGAGAATTACAAACGTTTTTTTTGGTACTTTTTTTGGTACCCATAGAGTACTTAACGGTGTGATTTTTGATTCCTTGTACAAGGCCATTCTGGCCTCCGTTTTGCTTGCCGTTTGCGCCGGCGTGCCTTATTTATCGTTTTGGTCGATATCACATCAGTACTTCAAAGAGAATTACAAACATTTTTTTGTACTTTTTTTTACCCATAGAGTACTTAACGGTGTGATTTTTGATTCCTTGACCAAGGCCATTCTGGTTTCCGTTTTGCTTGCCGTCTGTGCCGAAGTGCCTTATTTATCGTTCTGGTCGATATCACATCAGTATTTAATAGAGAATTACAAACGTTTTTTTCATACTTTTTTTGGTACCCATAGAGTACTTAAAGGTGTGATTTTTGATTCCTTGTACAAGGCCATTCTGGCCTCCGTTTTGCTTGCCGTTTGCGCCGGCGTGCCTTATTTATCGTTTTGGTCGATATCACATCAGTACTTCAAAGAGAATTACAAACGTTTTTTTCATACTTTTTTTACCCATAGAGTACTTAACGGTGTGATTTTTGATTCCTTGTACAAGGCCATTCGGCCTCCGTTTTGCTTGCCGTTTTGCCGGCGTGCCTTATTTATCGTTACGGTCGATATCACATCGGTATTTCAAAGAGAATTACAAACGTTTTTTTCGTACTTTTTTTGTACCCATAGAGTACTTAACGGTGTGATTTTTGATTCCTTGTACAAGGCCATTCGGCCTCCGTTTTGCTTGCCGTTTGCGCCGGCGTGCCTTATTTATCGTTCTGGTCGATATCACATCAGTACTTCAAAGAGAATAACAAACATTTTTTTTTTCATACTTTTTTTTGTACCCATAGAGTACTTAACGGTGTGATTTTTGATTCCTTGTACAAGGCCATTCTGGCCTCCGTTTTGCTTGCCATTTTGCCGGCGTGCCTTATTTATCGTTCTGGTCGATATCACATCAGTATTTCAAAGAGAATTACAAACTTTTTTTTCGTACTTTTTTTTGTACCCATAGAGTACTTAACGGTGTGATTTTTGATTCCTTGTACAAGGCCATTCTGGCCTCCGTTTTGCTTCCCGTTTGCGCCGGCGTGCCTTATTTATCGTTCTGGTGTTTATCACATCAGTACTTCAAAGAGAATTACAAACGTTTTTTTCATACACTTTTTTGTACCCATAGAGTACTTAACAGTGTGATTTTTGATTCCTTGTACAAGGCCATTATGGCCTCCGTTTTGCTTGCCGTTTGCGCCGGCAAGCCTTATTTATCGTTCTGGTCCATATCACATCAGTACTTCAAAGATAATTACAAACATTTTTTTTGTACTTTTTTTACCCATAGAGTACTTAACGGTGTGATTTTTGATTCCTTGACCAAGGCCATTCTGGCCTCTGTTTTGCTTGCCGTTTACGCCGGCGTGCCTTATTTATCGTTCTGGTCGATATCACATCAGTACTTCAAAGAGAATTGCAAACATATTTTTTTGCACTTTTTTTTGTACCCATAGGGTACTTAACGGTGTGATTTTTGATTCCTTGTATAAGGGCATTCTGGCCTCCGTTTTGCTTACCGTTTGCGCCGGCGTGCCTTATTTATCGTTATGGTCGATATCACATCAGTACTTCATAGAGAATTACAAACGTTTTTTTGTTCCCATAGAGTACATAACGGTGTGATTTTTTATTCCTTGTACAAGGCCATTGTGGCCTCCGTTTTGCTTGCCGTTTGCGCCGGCGTTCCTTATTTATCGTTCTGGTCGATGTCACATTAGTACTTCAAAGAGATTTACTTTTTTTTCATACTTTTTTTGTACCATAGAGTACTTAACGGTGTGATTTTTGATTCGTTGTACATGGCCATTCTAGCCTCCGTTTTGCTTGCCGTTTGCGCCGGCGTGCCTTATTTATCGTTCTGGTCGATACAACATCAGTACTTCAAAGAGAATTACAAACATTTTTTCGTACTTTTTTTGTACTCATAGAGTACTTAATAGTGTGATTTTTTATTCCTTGTACAAGGCCATTCTGGCCTCCGTTTTGATTGATGTTTGCGTCGGCGTACCATATTTTCGTTCTGGTCGATATCACATCAGTACTTCAAAGAGAATTTCAAACGTTTTTTTCGTACTTTTTTTGGTACCCATAGATTACTTAATAGTGTGATTTTTTATTCCTTGTACAAGGCCATTCTGGCCTCCGTTTTGCTTGCCTTTTGCGCCGGCGTGCCTTATTTATCGTTCGGGTCGATATCACATCAGTACTTCATTGAGAATTACAAACATTTTTTTTCATACTTTTTTTGGTACCCATAGAGTACTTAACGGTGTGATTTTTGATTCCTTGTACAAGGGCATTCTGGCCTCCGTTTTCCTTACCGTTTGCGCCGGCGTGCCTTATTTATCGTTCTGGTCGATATCACATCAGTACTTCATAGAGAATTACAAACGTTTTTTTTGTTCCCATAGAGTACTTAACGGTGTGATTTTTTAGTCCTTGTACAAGGCCATTGTGGCCTCCGTTTTGCTTGCCGTTTGCGCCGGCGTTCCTTATTTATCGTTCTGGTCGATGTCACATTAGTACTTCAAAGAGATTTACTTTATTTTAATACTTTTTTTTGTACCCATAGAGTACATAACGGTGTGATTTTTGATTCATTGTACATGGCCATTCTAGCCTCCGTTTCGCTTCCGTTTGCGCCGGAGTGCCTTATTTATCGTTCTGGTCGACACAACATCAGTTCTTCAAAGAGAATTACAAACTATTTTTTTCGTACTTTTTTTGTACTCATTGAGTACTTAATAATGTGATTTTTTATTCTTTGTACAAGGCCATTCTGGCCTCCGTTTTCCTTACCGTTTGCGCCGGCGTGCCTTATTTATCGTTCTGGTCGATATCACATCAATACTTCATAGAGAATTACAAACGTTTTTTTTTTTCCCATAGAGTACTTAACGGTGTGATTTTTTAGTCCTTGTACAAGGCCATTGTGGCCTCCGTTTTGCTTGCCGTTTGCGCCGGCGTTCCTTATTTATCGTTCTGGTCGATGTCACATTAGTACTTCAAAGAGATTTACTTTATTTTCATACTTTTTTTGTACCCATAGAGTACTTAACGGTGTGATTTTTGATTCATTGTACATGGCCATTCTAGCCTCCGTTTCGCTTCCCGTTTGCGCCGGAGTGCCTTATTTATCGTTCTGGTCGATATCACATCAGTACTTCAAAGAGAATTACAATCATTTTTTTCGTACTTTTTTTGGTACCCATAGAGTACTTAACGGTGTGATTTTTGATTCCTTATACAAGGCCATTCTGGCCTCCGTTTTGCTTGCCGTTTGCGCCGGCGTGCCTTATTTATCGTTCTGGTCCATATCACATCAGTACTTCAAAGAGAATTACAAACATTTTTTTGTACTTTTTTTACCCATAGAGTACTTAACGGTGTGATTTTTGATTCCTTGACCAAGGCAATTCTGGCCTCCGTTTTGCTTGCCGTTTGCGCCGGCGTGCCTTATTTATCGTTCTGGTCGATATCACATCAGTACTTCAAAGAGAATTACAAACATTTTTTTTCGTATTTTCTTTGGTATCCATAGAGTACTTAACGGTGTGATTTTTGATTCCTTGTACAAGGCCATTCTGGCCTCCGTTTTGCTTGCCGTTTGCGCCGGCGTGCCTTATTTATCCTTCTGGTCGATATCACATCAGTACTTCAAAGAGAATTACAAAGGTTTTTTTCATACTTTTTTTGTACCCATCGAGTACTTAACGGTGTGATTTTTGATTCCTTGTACAAGGCCATTCAGGCCTCCGTTTTCCTTGCCGTTTGCGCCGGCGTGCCTTATTTATCGTTCTGGTCGATATCACATCAGTACTTCAAAGAGAATTACAAACGTTTTTTTCATACTTTTTTGTACCCATAGAGTACTTAACGGTGTGATTTTTTATTCCTTGTACAAGGCCATTCTGGCCTCCGTTTTGCTTGCCGTTTGCGCCGGCGTGCCTTATTTATCGTTCTGGTCGATATCACATTAGTACTTCAAAGAGAATTTAAAGGTTTATTTTAATTTTTTTGTACCATAGAGTACTTAACGGTGTGATTTTTGATTCCTTGTACATGGCCATTCTGGCCTCCGTTTCGCTTGCCGTTTGCGCCGGCGTGCCTTATTTATTGTTCGGTCGATACACATCGGTACTTCAAAGAGAATTACAAACTTTTTTTTCGTACTTTTTTTGTACTCATTGAGTACTTAATAATGTGATTTTTTATTCCTTGTACAAGGCCATTCTGGCCTCCGTTTTCCTTACCGTTTGCGCCGGCGTGCCTTATTTATCGTTCGGTCGATATCACATCAATACTTCAAGAGAATTACAAACGTTTTTTTTTACTCCCCCATAGAGTACTTAACGGTGTGATTTTTTAGTCCTTGTACAAGGCCATTGTGGCCTCCGTTTTGCTTGCCGTTTGCGCCGGCGTTCCTTATTTATCGTTCTGGTCGATGTCACATTAGTACTTCAAAGAGATTTACTTTATTTTCATACTTTTTCTGTACCCATAGAGTACTTAACGGTGTGATTTTTGATTCATTGTACATGGCCATTCTAGCCTCCGTTTCGCTTTCCGTTTGCGCCGGATCTTTTCTAATCATCAAAAAACCTTATTCACCCCTTTCATTACCCCGTTGTTCATATCCCTAACTTCTCCTAAACATCCAAATCGGCGGCACATCCGGCTCCGCTATCCTGGCCGGCTACCATCATCAGCACCGGCGGAGATTCATCGGCGTCCTCGCGACTAGTCATTTTACCACTTCATCTCCTTCCATACCCCTTTATCAGCAAATCGGAATTCTGATATCCCACGTCAACATGACGAAGCAAAACTCCCGATCCCAACAACCGAATCATCACAAAATTCACTCTAACCTTCAGATTTGTTTCTTCTCACCATCAATAATTGTTTCCCTCTTTCTCTCCGATTTCATAGTTAGCTAATGACAAATTTGTTTATTATCGATTTAATGGTCAACGGATGGAGATAGGGCTCAAAATCTTCAACCGGGCACCCGTTAAAAGTGCCATGGAGTTTGTGTTTTTTTCTCTCTAATTTTTATGACTGTTTTTCCGAATTAATGAAATCATTAGATTTAGATTAATTTTTGTGTTTTATTTTTATGCGGTTATATTTCTCCATGAATCGGACCATCTACTTTTCGAGGTTCCATCTTTTACGATTGATAAGCAAAAGATGAAGATTTATACATCGCACAAATGTTCGATCGGTGACCCATTCCAATTTTCAAGTCTTGAACTTTGGCCGAGTCCAGTAGTTTAAAGAGTGGTAATTCTTATACTATGTTGGACTAGTTAATTTGTACTATTTATTATTTATTTTATTTATATAACAAGTATTTTTTCAGTAATGATGCTAAATAGACATTAATCTGTTGCCTTTCTTTTAACAAACATTAGATGTTTTCTTTTAGTCCATTTATTTGTTTGAGAAGAAGATTCCATTAAACTTGTGGAGAGAAAGAAGAATTTGTGTTTTATTATACTTGGGTTATCATACGTAGTAGCATAATTATAGGTGTGGATGTGGTGATGTGTGTTTTCGTTTGTCCGAATTATTCAATATGAACTTGACATAATGGTTAGCAATTAAAGTAGACATGTCTCCCTTGGAATGATATGTTGATATCGGTGGCTTAGATTTGCAGATTCATAAATATACGTAGATATTGGGATCAAACCACATACAGGGGTTGATGTTGCCTTTTCATCACGTGACGTGGTACCGAAACAACATTTTGTAATCCTGGTTCTTCTTTACTTATTGTGTTTGTGTAAGTTAGACAATTTCAATGATGAATAGAATGGAACTTACACATTGTTGTTATATCAATGTTTATATGGCTAGGTACTTTTGTATAAAAAGATATTACTAGCTACTTTTTTCTAAATGATATGACTTGGTACTTACAAGTATAAAATCAAACAAAGCATGCAGTTGAGAAAATACAAAGTCTTAACAGGAGCTGATGCATATCTGCCTCTCGACCTAGATTTGTTAATCCACATCTAGCTCCTTACATACAACTGCATATTTAGAATATTTAGTACCATCAACATTAGTTATGGGGTACAACTTATATAAATAGTCATCGTAGAACTAACCAAATTTTTATATAAAATAGTCATTTACTATTTTGCAAGGTGCTCGACGTATTAGGCGATGAAAGAATGTTATTTAGCAATCAAATGCTCTGGATTTCCAGGTTTGTTGGTTGTTTGCCTCATTTATTTCATTTCATTTTGTTTGTATCTCCTTGAATTGTTTTGTACATTTCTTATTTCAGCTTTGTACTGAGATTTTCTGACTAAACTATCTACCATCTTGATGACTCATTTTGTAAGTTGTTGTTCATTACGAGAAAAAGACACTATTGCGTCACGCATTTAGCTGCCTCTTACAAAAGTGATTTTATAAATGTCTTTTGTGTGGCACTTTGATATGTTTTGCCACTAAAACATTAATTATATAAATCTTAATTCGCTTAAGCATTCATAGATCTTCAGCATATTGCCTTCCCATTGATTTTCATTGTATGGATTGTAAGTTTTGACTTGAATTGATCGCTCGTCTCTTCTCCACTTTTGCTTTTTGACAGATTAATCTCTAATGTCTTAGATTTGCATCAAGGAAACCTATTTTTCTGAAGGTACAATGCTTGAGAACATACACTTTTGTTTCCATTTGCATAGCTGCTCTTAATTTTGTTTGGAGCACATACACTTTCTGCTTTTTCTATATAATTCCCTATGCATAAATATATTTTTGCTGTAAGATAGCTAATTGCCTAATTTTTCGATCCTTTGCTAAATCTTTGTCTATACAGACCTAGTTCGAAAACTACTGTCCAGCTTATTTTTTTGTAGGGACCTAATGGGAAAACTATTATTGTATGTTAAATTTACATGACAAGTTATAAGTTATAACTTAAGATAAGAAGTTTCAGAAAGGAAATAACATGCTTATTCTGATAAAAGATTTTTTAAGCTAAATCTTGGCTCATTTCATTATAACACAACTGTATTTTTTTGTGGGAGTGTTAATCCTTTTCCTAGAAATTAGGACACAAAACTATGTTCAAATTTTAGCGTAATACTCCTGTCAAAATTGGGTGGCTTAACAATATCTCATTACAACTGAATGTGTATGTATGTGTAATATATACATAGGATCCAATCATATAATAAAACTTGTTATAAAGTGGTAATAAGAGAAAATGCCAAACACCATAAGCCACACGTCTAGGGAAACATTGTCATTTCAACAAAGTTAATGCCTCCCCTTAAATCATATCAGCAATATCAAACATTATGACATTGATTGCCTTTCTTATTAATATGTTAAACAAGTTGAACTCCTTATTTGCTTCAATTGTCACCTTTTAAATGGATTATCCAGTCTATAGATGTGATAGTTTGGTCTTTGTCCTGAGTTGTGGTTGTATAATAAATAGTTTTAGTACATGCATGGTCATGTGCATTAGGTTGTTTTATGTCTGGTAGCCTTATGTCTTCTCTTTTATTTGCACCAAAATGTGTCCCGTCTTGCTGAGTCTTGTTTTTATGTTGTCATGTGTAAATCAGTCTTCATGTTTTGTCCAGGTTGCTTATGCTCTGTCTGTCAGGTCTCTGCGTATCTCCGAAATTCCTAATTTGGTTTGATTTTCTGCTCTAAGCCTGGTTCAGGTCAGTTTACCTAATGTTTAGTTATGTTGCTTATGTCTTATGCCTATTGGTATATCAGTCTACCAAGTTCAGTCTACCGTGTCAAGACCTTGCTCTAGGTCTCTTTTGTAGTTGTCAGAGTCCTTGTCTTAGCGACACATCAGGTTCAGTCAGTCCACTTTCCGAGTCATCTCTTGATTTATTATATGCTTGTTCTAGTTGTGTTGTTTTATATGTTTGCATTATTTCTGTAGCATGAAGTATTATGTGCTTTTCTGTTTTGATACTTGAGCACCAAGTCTGTTATATGAATGAGCTAGCATGGAATTTGTTATGTTATATTATGTGATCTTTGCATGAGAATTGTATGAGTGCATGAAATGTAATATCATCACACAAAATCTGTCAATATTCATCTATTATATACTGCGTCTCTTATTTCTATTGTTGGTGTAGAAAAAGTGTGAACAACTGCATAATTTATTATTTTTATTTTTATTTCCAACAATAAAGAGAATAAACCCTTTATTTTATTTTCTCCCCTGCATTCTTCAAAAGTGTGCAGCCTCACATTACTTGGCTCATCTCATAGGAGTCAAACTTGGTGTTGTTGGTGGTGGCGGATGCAGCGGCTTCCATGGAGAGGGATTTCTGTTATTGTTGAGTTTGGAACCACTAAAAGGAAGGCTATTGGAGATGAACACAGCTTCATATGGGGAGGATTTCCTTTATGACGTGTTGCATTGAAGTGTTTCATCTTCTTTGAAATCAGTAAGTCATTAAAATAATCATTCACTAGAAAGTTGTCAAAATCCCAGGTTCCAGAGCTAGGAAAAAATGATTAGTCCTTCTCTTCCTTTCTTTCTTCCTCATTTGGATTTGTGATTTTGATGTGTTCTCTTTGTGTTAACACTGTATGTGTGGAATGACATGACGGGAGAGTTTCTAAAAAATTGGTTTTAACAAAACAAAAAAAACCTCGATGTCATATAATTCTCCATTGCTTGCAGGGAAGGTTATAAGTATTTTTTTTACGCAAATGAAGTGTTTGCAAAGATGAAATAACATGGAAAGATAAAACATACTTGATAGATAATTTTTAGATACTATATGCACCCACATCTCTCTTATTGGAATTCGCCTGCACTAGGCATGATGCTACATTATTAACGACTATGTTCCCTAAATTTATCGTCAGCCTAACAAGATTAATGAGCTGATCTATCTATTGGTATTTAAAAAATGATAAATGGTGTTATTTGTGAATGTTGTCATTATCAGTAGAACAAGAAATTGCTTCATTTTTAGTTTTCCTCGTCTTTGTTTCTTTCAATTTGTTAAAGACAATACCCAACACTAGCATTAATGGTAAGAACCGTTGTATTTTTCTGTCTTTTATTGTTAATCTAAAGTAATGTTTCAACACCGGTAGAATATTTTATTTGATTGTGTTAACCGGAACTAATGTTCTGAACTTTAAGCATGTCTTCATTAAGATAGTGTTGTGTTGTTTACAAAGTAGATTTGGTTTCTTTGGCAATAAAGTGCATTGCTTTTGTGTTTCATGAGCTTTTCGAGTATTTATTTTGACTACAAAACAGTTTCACATTTGTGTGGAATTCACAAGTATGTATGTTTCTTTTGCTAATCAAAGTTTAATATTGAGTCCGGATTAGTTTACTTTTTTTTTTTTTTTTTTTTTTTTTTTTTTTTTTAAACTTGCAATTTTATTAATAAAAGCATTACAAGTTTTTGCCATCCATGGCCTCCTCCCTACAAAAGATGTCTTCAATGTGCTACCCCACCTTCTTAAAACCCTGGTCCGAAAAACCCGGTGTGGGAAAAATCGGGTGCCAGGGAAAGAGCATGGGCCTCACACATTGGCAAAAATGCAGCCCAACCAAGGAAATTATAACGTAAAACAACAAAGAAACAAGCAAAAAAAAACCTATTTCTATGCCTTAGGGGAGCACTACCACAACTGCTAAAACAAAAAGACCAAACTTCCAGTAAATCTTCATGCAGCAGCAAACTCCCTCCACTGCTGCAAATCCAAGACATGATCAAAAGACAGCCAAACCTCCAGTATATCTTCATGGTCCAGCAACTCCAAGCAATAATCCAAAGCAGTCTTGGTGCCTCATAGCCCTTGGGTTGGCCAGTAAAAAAGAAAAGACAGCAACAACCACAGTCAAGTACAAGCACACATGAACTGTTCATATAAAAAGGAAGCATAGCACTGAAAAGTATGAGAAAGGGATAGACACAACCTGGTTTGCACCTTTCAGGAAATGAAAACTGAAAGGTGCTTCCAAGGGGGATAAGTAATTGTGAGAACATCTCCATCAGTGATATCTAATATGAGCCATCTGCATCTTATCCTCTTGAAGAATATCCCTCAGCTTACTATCTGCACCTCCCCTCCTTATAACATTAGAATGCTGAGTTGTACTAGCCAATTTAGCTAGATAATCTGCAGCCATATTGCCTTCCCTATAGATATGTGTCACCTGATAATGCTCATTTTTAATCTTATCAGTCATCAGAGAGATATCGACAATATGTTTCCAAGGAGCTTGAACGAGAACCATGTATCATATCAACAATCTGTTTTGAATCACATTCAATGTAAACATTATGCAGCTTCATATCAATGCATTGATCAATACCAGCTTTAAGAGCACCCAACTCAGCTTCAAAGTTGGTAGCTATACCATAAGCCCGCATGCCAAAGAATTATCATATCACCATGCTCATCCCTAATAATATACCCTCCCCCAGCAAGTCCTGGATTATGGAGAGAAGAGCCATCAGTATTAACCTTATAGAAAGAATGAGGAGGGGCCTGCCACATAACAGCAATGGCAGTCTTATTAGGTTTAGGTGCCAGCTGTTTAAGAAGACCTGAAGTAATGAGAATTTGATCATCCTTATGTTTCAGATTAAGCTTCATATGCTGACATATGTTCTGCAAATCTGCTATAACACCCTTAAGAACTTGATTAGACCCCATATCCCCTTCATGGAGAGCACTGCATCGACCTTTCCATATGCCCCAAAGAATAATAATAGGCAACATTCGAATAACCTTACCAAGTGCCCCCTTGATGGGTGTATTCCACCAAGCAGCTAAAATATCTTGCAGAGAGCCTGCAGAAGTCCGGATTAGTTTACTTTCAATTTGATTTCTTGAAACACAAAATTTCCGGTTGACGGTATGAAAATGTCTTGAACATCTATCTTGTATTAGGATTTAAAATATAAATCTTGGCTGCTATTACAAAGAGTTGTAGTTAACATGTGCTTTAATTTGACAGGCATAAAATGGGTTTACACTAGATTGTGGGAGTTTGAAGGGATCGCTGCCAGGATTCACATCTAATAAAATAGTTAAGTTCAAACATACGGTCTTAAGGGGTAGTGCATGTCTTCTCTTGTTAGCAAACATGCTTTGATTGGCCCTACACATTCCGGGTTTTTTTGGATAAATGCTTTTGAGAAATAAATTAAGGTCCTTATTCTTGTCTTGATTCCAAATATACTTGATTTTACATGACAATCCCTCCGTGTAAGGTTCTGAATTATTGCAAAGTCTTGCCACTTATATTTTTTTGTGTATGTTGATAAAAGGATTTTGGTGTAGGAAGGAATGAGGGTTCCGAGTTTGGCCAAGAAAGACAGCTAAGATATTTATGTATACTTCGTTGTTTACTTGATGGGGTGGCCACGCCCAACCAACCTCGCTTGTTTTGTTACGGTTTAGATTTTGGGGTGGCCATGCCCTGCCTTTTCTTGTTTTGCTTGAATAGTGGCCTTGTCGGTCTTTCTTTGCTTTCTTACTTGATGGGGTGGCTGTACCTTGATGGCCTTGCTTGTTTTTCTTGTATTTTACTTGAGGGGTGCCCTTGCCCGCCTTTTTTTTTTCTAGCTTGCGTGCTTGAATGGGTGGCCCGGATGTGTCGTCATTAATTCAAGATTTAATGAGGGGCAAATGACCTGATAATGAGGGGTTGTGTTGTCATTAATGCTGCATTTGATAAGGGGGATATGACCCTATAATGAGGAGATGTGTCGACATTAAGTAGTGATTTAATGAGAGGAAAATGATCATGTAATAAGAGGATGTGTCGTCATTAAAACATTTTTTTAATGGGGAAATGATTCTACAATGACGGGATATGGCATAATTAAATAATATTTCAATGAGGGGCAAAAGGACATATAATAACGGGACTATTTGTTATTAAAAATTGATTAATGACGGGATAATACCGTCACTGAATGTGCTATACTATTAATGACAGGAATATGATTCCCGTCATTATTACTTTTAACTAGAGAGGCAGCAATGAAAGGAAATTTCCTGTCACTAAAGACTTTTAATGACGGGAATCAGGCATTTAATGACAAGAATTCCCGTTATTAAAACCTGATTTTCTTGTAGTGGGAGTGCCTTATTTATCGTTCTGGTCGATATCACATCAGTACTTCAAAGAGAATTACAATCATTTTTTTCGTACTTTTTTTGGTACCCATAGAGTACTTAACGGTGTGATTTTTGATTCCTTATACAAGGCCATTCTGGCCTCCGTTTTGCTTGCCGTTTGCGCCGGCGTGCCTTATTTATCGTTCTGGTCCATATCACATCAGTACTTCAAAGAGAATTACAAACATTTTTTTTGTACTTTTTTTTACCCATAGAGTACTTAACGGTGTGATTTTTGATTCCTTGACCAAGGCAATTCTGGCCTCCGTTTTGCTTGCCGTTTGCGCCGGCGTGCCTTATTTATCGTTCTGGTCGATATCACATCAGTACTTCAAAGAGAATTACAAACATTTTTTTTCGTATTTTCTTTGGTATCCATAGAGTACTTAACGGTGTGATTTTTGATTCCTTATACAAGGCCATTCTGGCCTCCGTTTTGCTTGCCGTTTGCGCCGGCGTGCCTTATTTATCCTTCTTGTCGATATCACATCAGTACTTCAAAGAGAATTACAAAGGTTTTTTTCATACTTTTTTTTTGTACCCATCGAGTACTTAACGTTGTGATTTTTGATTCCTTGTACAAGGCCATTCAGGCCTTCGTTTTCCTTGCCGTTTGCGCCGGCGTGCCTTATTTATCGTTCTGGTCGATATCACATCGGTACTTCAAAAAGAATTACAAACATTTTTTTTCATACTCCTTTTTGTACCCATAGGGTACTTAACGGTGTGATTTTTGATTCCTTGTACAAGGCCATTCGGGCCTCCGTTTTCCTTGCCGTTTGCGCCGGCGTGCCTAATTTATCGTTCTGGTCGATATCACATCGGTATTTCAAAAAGAATTACAAACGTTTTTTTCATACTCCTTTTCGTACCCATAGGGTACTTAACGGTGTGATTTTTATTCCTTGTACAAGGCCATTCTGGCCTCTGTTTTGCTTGCCGTTTGCACCGGCGTTCCTTATTTATCGTTCTGGTCGATGTCACATCAGTACTTCAAAGAGACTTACTTTTTTTTCATACTTTTTTTTTGTACCCATAGAGTACTTAACGTTGTGATTTTTGATTTGTTGTACATGGCCATTCTAGCCTGCGTTTCGCTTGCCGATTGCGCCGGCATGCCTTATTTATCGTTCTGGTCGATACAACATCAGTACTTCAAAGAGAATTACAAACATTTTTTTCGTACTTTTTTTGTAGTCATAGAGTACTTAATAGTGTGATTTTTTATTCCTTGTACAAGGCCATTCTGGCCTCCGTTTTGATTGTTGTTTGCGTCGGCGTACCATATTATTCGTTCTGGTCGATATCACATCAGTACTTCAAAGAGAACTACAAACGTTTTTTTTCGTACTTTTTTGGTACCTATAGAGTACTTAACGGTGTGATTTTTGATTCCTTGTACAAGGCCATTCGGGCCTCCGTTTTGCTTGCCGTTTGCGCCGGCGTGCCTTATTTATCGTTTTGATCGATATCCCATCAGTACTTCAAAGAGAATTACAAACATTTTTTGTACTTTTTTTTCCCATAGAGTACTTAACGGTGTGCTTTTTTATTCCTTGACCAAGGCCATTCTGGCCTCTGTTTTGCTTGCCGTTTGCGCCGGCGTGCCTTATTTATCATTCTAGTCGATATCACATCAGTACTTCGAAGAGAATTACAAACGTTTTTTTTCATACTTTTTTTGGTACCCATAGAGTACTTAAAGGGGTGATTTTTGATTCCTTGTACAAGGCCATTCTGGCCTCCGTTTTGCTTGCCGTTTGCGCCGGCGTGCCTTATTTATCGTTCTGGTCGATATCACATCAGTACTTCAAAGAGAATAACAAAAAAAATTTCGTACTTTTTTTTGTACCCATAGAGTACTTAACGGTGTGATTTTTGATTCCTTGTACAAGGCCATTCTGGCCTCCGTTTTCCTTGCCATTTTGCCGGCGTGCCTTATTTATCGTTATGGTCGATATCACATCAGTACTTCAAAGAGAATTACAAACTTTTTTTTCGTACTTTTTTTTGTACCCATAGAGTACTTAACGGTGTGATTTTTGATTCTTTGTACAAGGCCATTATGGCCTCCGTTTTGCTTCCCGTTTGCACCGGCGTGCCTTAATTATCGTTCTGGTGGATATCACATCAGTACTTCAAAGAGAATTACAAACTTTTTTTTCATACACTTTTTTTGTACCCATAGAGTACTTAACAGTGTGATTTTTGATTCCTTGTACAAGGCCATTCTGGCCTCCATTTTGCTTGCCGTTTGCGCCGGCAAGCCTTATTTAACGTTCTGGTCGATATCACATCAGTACTTCAAAGAGAATTACAAACATTTTTTTTGTACTTTTTTTACCCATAGAGTACTTAACGGTGTGATTTTTGATTCCTTGACCAAGGCCATTCTGGCCTCCGTTTTGCTTGCCGTTTGCGCCGGCATGCCTTATTTATCGTTCTGGTCGATACAACATCAGTACTTCAAAGAGAATTGTAAACATTTTTTTCGTACTTTTTTTGTACTCGTAGAGTACTTAATAGGGTGTTTTTTTATTCCTTGTACAAGGCCATTCTGGCCTACGTTTTGATTGCTGTTTGCGTCGGCGTACCATATTTATCGTTCTGGTCGATATCAAATCAGTACTTCAAAGAGAATTACAAACGTTTTTTTTCGTACTTTTTTTGGTACCCATAGAGTACTTAACGGTGTGGTTTTTTATTCCTTGTACAAGGCCATTCTGGCCTCCGTTTTGCTTGCCGTTTGCGCCGGCGTGCCTTATTTATCGTTCTGGTCGATATCACATCAGTACTTCATAGAGAATTACAAACATTTTTTTTGTACTTTTTTTACCCATAGAGTACTTAACGGTGTGATTTTTGATTCCTTGACCAAGGCAATTCTGGCCTCCGTTTTGCTTGCCGTTTGCGCCGGCGTGCCTTATTTATCGTTCTGGTCGATACAACATCAGTACTTCAAAGAGAATTACAAACATTTTTTTCGTACTTTTTTTGTACTCATAGAGTACTTAATAGGGTGAATTTTTATTCCTTGTACAAGGCCATTCTGGCCTCCGTTTTGATTGCTGTTTGCGTCCAGGGACGGACCGAGCCCATTAAGGGTGGGGTGCACGGCCCCCACTCAAATTTTCGGGTGAAGTTACTAATATACTCTTTTTATAATAATAACACTGTGTATGTATATTATTACAGACTATTTCTATAATTGTCATTCATCTAGTCCAACTGGCTAGAAAGTTTGTCACTTATCTTTAGGTTATGGGTTCTAGTCTTGGTTGTTCAAGTTTTTTTTCCATTTTTTTTTTAAGTTGAAGTTGGCCCCCACTGGAAAATTTTCCTGGGTCCGTCACTGTTTGCGTCGGCGTACCATATTTATCGTTCTGGTCGATATCAAATTACTACTTCAAAGAGAACTACAAATGATTTTTTTCGTACTTTTTTTGGTACCCATAGAGTACTTAACGGTGTGATTTTTGATTCCTTGTACAAGGCCATTCTGGCCTCCGTTTTGCTTGCCCTTTGCGCCGGCGTGCATTATTTATCGTTCTGGTCAATATCACATCAGTACTTCAAAGAGAATTACAAACATTTTTTTTGTACTTTTTTTACCCATAGAGTACTTAACGGTGTGATTTTTGATTCCTTGACCAAGGCAATTCTGGCCTCCGTTTTGCTTGCCGTTTGTGCCGGCTTGCCTTATTTATCGTTCTGGTCGATATCACATCAGTTCTTCAAAGAGAATTACAAACTTTTTTTTCATACTTTTTTTTTGTACCCATAGAGTACTTAACGGTGTGATTTTTGATTCCTTGTACAAGGCCATTCTGGCCTCCGTTTTGCTTCCCGTTTGCGCCGGCGTGCCTTATTTATCGTTCTGGTGGATATCACATCAGTACTTCAAAGAGAATTACAAACGTTTTTTTCATACACTTTTTTGTACCCATAGAGTACTTAACAGTGTGATTTTTGATTCCTTGTACAAGGCCATTCTGGCCTCCGTTTTGCTTTCCGTTTGCGCCGGCAAGCCTTATTTATCGTTCTGGTCGATATCACATCAGTACTTCAAAGAGAATTACAAATTTTTTTTTGTACTTTTTTTTACCCATAGAGTACTTAACGGTGTGATTTTTGATTCCTTGACCAAGGCCATTCTGGCCTCTGTTTTGCTTGCCGTTTGCGCCGGCGTGCCTTATTTATCGTTCTGGTCGATATCACATCAGTACTTCAAAGAGAATTGCAAACGTTTTTTTTTCGCACTTTTTTTGTACCCATAGGGTACTTAACGGTGTGATTTTTGATTCCTTGTACAAGGGCATTCTGGCCTCCGTTTTGCTTACCGTTTGCGCCGGCGTGCCTTATTTATCGTTCTGGTCGATATCACATCAGTACTTCATAGAGAATTACAAACGTTTTTTTCCCAAAGAGTACTTAACGGTGTGATTTTTTATTCCTTGTACAAGGCCATTGTGGCCTACGTTTTGTTTGCCGTTTGTGCCGGCGTTCCTTATTTATCGTTCTGGTTGATATCACATTAGTACTTCAAAGAGACTTACTTTTTTTCATACTTTTTTTGTACCCATAGAGTACTTAACGGTGTGATTTTTGATTCGTTGTACGTGGCCATTCTAGCCTGCGTTTCGCTTGCCGATTGCGCCGGCGTGCCTTATTTATCGTTCTGGTCGATACAACATCAGTACTTCAAAGAGAATTACAAGCATTTTTTTCATACTTTTTTGTACTCATAGAGTACTTAATAGTGTGATTGTTTATTCCTTGTACAAGGCCATTCTGGCCTCCGTTTTGATTGTTGTTCGCGTCGGCGTACCATATTTTTCGTTCTGGTCGATATCACATCAGTACTTCAAAGAGAATTACAAACGTTTTTTTTCGTACTTTTTTTGGTACCCATAGAGTACTTAACGGTGTGATTTTTGATTCATTGTACAAGGCCATTCTGGCCTCCGTTTTGCTTGCCGTTTGCGCCGGCGTGTCTTATTTATCGTTTTGGTCGATATAACATCACTACTTCAAAGAGAATTACAAACATTTTTTTTGTACTTTTTTTTACCCATAGAGTACTTAACGGTGTGATTTTTGATTCCTTGTCCAAGGCCATTCGGGCCTCCGTTTTGCTTGCCGTTTGCGCCGGCGTGCCTTATTTATCGTTCTGGTCGATATCACATAAGTATTTCAAAGAGAATTACAAACGTTTTTTTTCATACTTTTTTTGGTACCCATAGAGTACTTAAAGGTGTGATTTTTGATTCCTTGTACAAGGCCATTCTGGCCTCCGTTTTGCTTGCCGTTTGCGCCGGCGTGCCTTAATTATCGTTCTGGTCGATATCACATCAGTACTTCAAAGAGAATAACAAACATTTTTTTTCATACTTTTTTTGGTAACCATAGAGTACTTAACGGTGTGATTTTTGATTCCTTGTACAAGGCCATTCTGGCCTCCGTTTTGCTTGCCATTTTGCCGGCGTGCCTTATTTATCGTCACTACAAGAAAAGTGAGTTTTAACGAGGGGAAATCCGGTCATTAAAAGTCACTTTCCCCTCATTAAAGACTTTTAATGACGGGAAATTTACTCTCGTCGCCCCTCGTTACTGGCTTCTCTATATAAAGGTCAATAATGAGAGTAAAACGATCCCGTCACTATTGATATTTCTCATTAGTGACGGGTATTTTACTCTCATTAAAAAGCTATCAATAATGACGGGTTCATTTACTCTCATTATTGACCTTTATATAGTGCAACAGTAATGTGGGTCGACGAGGGTAAATTTCCCGTCATTGAAAGTCTTTCACAACAGGAAAGTGACTTTTAATGACCAGATTTCCCCTCGTCAAATATTTGAAATGATAGTTTATACCCTCATTGTATGTAAACCTAACCATCACTAAATCGTGATTCAATGATGACACATCCCATCACTATCAATCAAAATAAAACACATCACTAAATGAAATATGAGTATTTTGTCAAATATTTAAAAACAGTTCATAAGCAGAAATAACAAAATTCTTGAATCACTAGAATAAATGTGAGAAAAACTAATTTTTTACAAGAAAACATCATAAATACGTATCTTAAGTCCCACCATACCCATGTTAACATAAGACATCTTCCACTATTTTCCAACCATTATTCTAGAACAAAACAATAATACCAGGCATGTGCACACAACTAAATAAAAAAAGATGCTATGTATAAGTATAATAACAATGGAAAACAACTCATAAAAATGAATGCACATTAAATGAGAACATGTTAAATGAAAGCTATAGCAGCATTGTACTGACCAAAATAATACAAGATCATGAACTTCAAATTTACTCTCCAAGTCCGTGCTCGATGACTATCGCCTTTTCCATTTCTTTTACCGCGGATGTTAGGCCGACGCTTTCTTTCCTTTCAATGAAATGTTGTGTTAGCCACCAAGTATCACTGCTTTATAGTAACACAAAAAATTGTACATAAGTTCAAAATAATATGTGAAAGCTGGGAAATGGCTCAACCAAATAACAATAAATCACACAGCAAACAAAAATGATGAGCCAAGCAAATAAAAACAGTAAAAACAAGCACTTCTCCAACTTAAACTATCAAAAAACAATATTTAGCTAGCAAAAAAAACGTCAAAAGGCACAAGATTATTGAGCGTATAAATTAATATTCGAGGTAAGTTCTGATCTTTCACAACAAAAGTAAACAGCCCTGTTCAAGCTAAATGATTGCTTCAAACTTTATATAAATTTTATGGCAATGGTGTGGCATCAAATTCAAGCAGGAAAATGCAAATAAATCAAATGACAAAACAACAACTTAACCTATAAAAAGAGCCAGATTCAGTAAACAAAATGATGTAGAAATGCACCTAAATATTGATTGCAAAGGGATTTAGACCGAATGCAGTTTTCAAGTGTCTTTCTCGAATACGAGTTATCAAGGTATCCGGCTGAATCATAATAGGATTGAATAAAGTTAAAAGAAATCAAGTATGAAATAGCAACACTGATATCTGTTTACCTAGTTTGACGATGCAGCGAATGTGCTTGAGAGAGGTGGGGTTTGTTTCAGTGGAAAGTTGTTTACCCTCCATTTTCCTGTTCCATGTTTTACACTGACTGCTCCAGAAAAAGAAAAAAGAAAAAAGAAAAAAAAGTTGGTAGGCCTAAGGCCATTGTCTACATTGCCGAAGGCAAGGGCTGGCATTGTGTTTAAGTATGTTTATTAAGTTCATAATAGGCCTTAATAACATTGTTAAATAATGTATAATATGAAACCAAAGTGATGCACAAACCTGATGCATATTCCCATATGGTATGTCACATAGACTTCATCATAGATAAGCACACTGACGCATATTCAGGATGAAGCAAACATATGTAAGCACATAGAAAGTCTAAAAGTGATGCACAAACCTGATGCAATCAGAAAACTTAGATTCTTGCATAACAGATCATGTTCCAAGCATAACGATTAAAGCAATGACCTGGAATGATACAAGACCGAGTCACATAGAGAATAGGACTTGATGCCAACTTAGATTTACCTCAAAACTCGAACATGTTACTAAAATCTCAAGTAGCAGGTAGACTTGAACAATTTAAACAGACAACAAAACAAATATTTTTAATCGATTTATTCATATTGTAAGAAGGAATTATTTAAACTTAGCAAAGCATACAAAATAGATATAAATCAAGCCAGACACAAAACATATTAACCTTCGGTACTAACCGGACCCATTATTTTAACAGAAATGAAACATGCTCATACTTGATTGCAGTTATAACAATGTCACGAAATACAGAATCTTGAACTCACCTCAATAAACATGTCAAATTCATGAATTGGTGCATCCCAAAGCAAATCCGTTGTTATTTTTCCTCTTTCTTTGTGATTGAATCTTCCAAAAAAAAAAACTTCTTGTCAGTAGTTAATAAAGACCACATTATAAATACAAATCATTTTATTGATCAATCAAAAAAGTTCATTTCATAAGTAAATGCAACTCAAGATCACCATTGAAGAATGGTGTTTTTCTGAATAAAAACCAATAACAATGAAAACACCAACACCACCAATGGTCAACCTTTATTCCCAATAAGTAGATTCTGGTCCGGTACGTAAATCGTTTGCTTCCATTACAATCATGTAAACAACATTCATAAATAAAAAAACGAGATTCTGTATTGGTGGCTCCAAAATAATTTTGCTATTATACAAGGAAAATCGATCGATTCGTGAACTTCATTGCAACTCACATGAACAGGAAAAAAAGTAAGATGAAAACTTGGATTCAATGCAATATATATATATATATATATATATATATATATATTATTAGTACATCGGTTCGGAGGAATGGAATTCACCGGGGACGGGGAGCATGTAGAGGCTCGAGTGCTTTCTTTATCTTCTTAACAGCATTTGCATGCGACGTGGGAAG
The DNA here is from genome assembly GCA_036785695.1 of Gentiana straminea. NCBI lineage: Eukaryota > Viridiplantae > Streptophyta > Magnoliopsida > Gentianales > Gentianaceae > Gentiana > Gentiana straminea. The sequence continues at coordinate 259,034 of JAVUPR010000224.1, read as the reverse complement.
AGACGCTGCATATGAAATACGAATGCAGCTGTCATCTCCAAATGCATCCCCAGGTACAAGTGCTACTTGAGCCTTGTCTAGAAGATATCGAAGCAAGGATTCTGAACCGCTTATGACACCAAAACCATCCACCGGCACTCCATAATAACAACTGACATCGATGAAGAGATAAAAAGCACCCTTAGGTTCAGATATTTTGACTCCATCTAGTTCCCTAAAACTTTGCACCAAAAAATCTCTCGCGTTCACGGAATGCCTTAACCATAGTTGAAACAGCTTCTCCGCCGGCATGGCCAAGCCCTAAGGCAGCAACACCTGCCTTCTGGGATATAGTGCTAGCACTTGAAGTCACCTGGATTTGGAGAAACAAAGTGTTTCGGACCAGCAAGATATCCCAGTCTCCAACCAGTCATGGCGAAGGCCTTTGAAAATCCATTCACAGTCAAAGTTTGATCCCACATGCCCGGTAAAGAAGCAAAACTTGTGTGGGTAGCAGGAGAATAAATGATGTGTTCATACATTTCATCAGACAACACCAAGAGCCTAGGATATCTAGCCACAATCTCAGTAATATCCTCGAGCAATTTACGTGGATAAACAGACCCCGTTGGATTTTATGGGGAACATAGAATGAGCAATCTTGACTTTTCACTCAGTTTCGACTCCAGAAGCTTAGGATCTAACGAGAAAATTTTCGGATATCCGAGTTGGGAGAATTACGGGGTAGCATCACCAATCTTGCCATTTCGGATAACTCACCCAAAAGGGAGCCGGTATTACAACCTCATCTCCAGGGAGAGCACACGAAACAACGACTTGGAGAATACTCGTTTAGCCCCATTACTTATGAGAATCTCTTCGGTGTGTACAACAATCCATTCTCCTCTTTTAGTTTATGGCGGATAGCCGAGCGCAATTCCAAAGTGCCGAATTTGGTGAGTACTTAGTGTGACCATCACGTATAGCATTAATTCCGGCACTCGGCTATCACGGCGAGAGGTAGCAAAGTCGGGTTCTCCAAATGGCGAGCCCGATAACCGGAACACCGGCTTGTACAAGAGCGGTGGCTTGGTCGGTGATGGCTACGCTTTTTGAAGGCTTTACCGAATTGACCCGATGGCTAATGGACTGATCAACTTCCATCACTCCTGCATCTCTCTCAGCTCTTACAACTGCACTTAATTTACATGAATCTCCATTTATCTTTACATCTGAAAGCTTGAGGGAAACACTGAAATCATGAAGGTACGAAGAGAATGACAGAGATCTTAAGCACTTTTCTACTTTCAACAATGCTATCTTTGAGGCAAAGTCTTGAGGTAGGTGTGGAAGAAGACGTTATGGGGAGTCGCCGGTGATATCGAATGATGAGAAAAGTCAACCCAGTTCGTGGTGAAAAGAAAGAAGTATCATCATCTCTAACACCTTAATTCGTGGTGATTCCTGAAACTGTAAATCAGCATTCGAACAAGGTTAATCTTAGCAATTTCCTTCACTTTGTTGAGCACAATAAACAAAATCTCCCCTGTAGCAAACTGCTTTTCCTCACCCTTGTAGTATACAACAATCATAGGCTTGTCATCAGGACTACGAATCACTTTGGAAGGCCAAAACTTCATGTCACTTTAGACAGAGGAATCACTAATCCTTCTACAAATAACCCACTTGGCATCTGCGAAATAAAGTTTTGTAAGCTGCTCAACATCTCCCAATTAACATTGACACATCTTCCAATAAATATTACACTGTCCAAGTCTACAAAAATAACATGTCTACCACAGATTAAGAAAGTCAATAGCTAGATTTAGTTTGATAACATTGAGAATCCTTTGCCTATATCAGTGTCAAAATCTAAAAAAAGATATGTGATTTTCACTAAATCATGACAAAAAGGACAAATACTACTACTGCTTAAGGAAAAGTAGAACCTACTCAGAAAATCCTAAGCAAATGAACGATTAGTTAAAGGACATTAACACAATAATCCATTATATTAAGACGAAAATGCTATGCAAATAAGAACATTTATTTAGTTCCACAGCTTGCTCAGGCCTGAATGTAGCCGGCAGTTCCAAATTCGAGACTACATGATTCAGATTACATTCCTCCAGTTTATCCTTCTTTAATTGGATATTTTATTGTCTTTCGGCTTCGCATATAACAATAATTTGGTAGAAAGACTATCCAGATTTTTGTTAGACCTCATGTGCAAAAAGAACTCACTTTGTGGTATACATTTAATACTTGAATCTATTGAGAAAAAGAAAGAAATGTTTTCTCACCATAACCCTGACCCTTCGACGCACCAGGTACAGGGCAATGGCCCTTCCAAGCTTTGAAGTTGCACCTGTCATGAACACCTCATCGACATCTTTTGGAATCTCGTTTACTATCACAGCAGCCGTCAAGGTGTCTCCATGGACAACACGTACTTTGAGGTCGGGGTGTTTGTTTACAAAAAGTGTCCCTCCTCCATTCAAACCTTCATTCTATTAAAAAACATATGGTTATGAAATGAAAAAGGGCAAAAAGAAAAGGTAATTCTCAAATGAGTAGGAAAGAAAGAAAAGAAAGCAAGCCCACCTTATTTAATGCAGCAAGGCTAATGACCTCAACACCAAGTTTATTGGCTTTGAGGATAGCATCTTCAATATGTTTGTTTATGCCTTCGCGCAAAAAGGTAAGAAATACGCGAACATGACGAATAGGTTATCCATATATTATTGTAATAAAAGAGTGGAAAATAGGTAGACAACTTTAAACTCTATTTAAATGCAGCTGTAATGTTAAGCATCATTCCCTTTTTAGCTTAGCATAGTACAACTGTTTCACAATCATTAAAAGTTTACAATGCTAGAGCTCGTAACGAAAATGGAGACCACAAACATTTTTTTCCTTTCAAGAAAAACGTTTTCAAGTGTCACATACAATGAACATTCTTCAACCATCTCTCTGTCTATTCGCATATTCAACCATTGACTTGTGCAAAATCGAATGTCCAGATGAACACAAAATCAAGGATTAATTAAAAGGAAAAACTTCACCTAAAATAGAAGTGGAAAATATCCACTGTTTTGAAAAAACATGCATTTTCAACAACAGCCAAAAGAGATCAACCATTAACATAAGTAGTAGTGTTCTAGCACAAAGAGCACAATTCAAGTGTCAGGACAAGGGAACAAGAATCATACATGGGACGGGACAGCACCTATTGGCCACACATCTAAATGTTTTGCTTCATTCTACTAACAATCTGATTCCAATTACCTAGAATCATAGGAGACTACCTCAGATCATTGCAGACGGAGGAGAATCGATTCCGACGGTGGGAAGTCAAGAAATGATGAATCATTTCAATCAGCGAAGAATCGATTCAGACTGCGGCGCCGGCAAGTAGACGCAAGTGGGGGAACATCGGTGGCGGAACATCGGTGGCGGGTGGCGCACATCAACCCTAGCTCGACCTTTTCTTCTTTTTGAGGGTAGCTCGACTTTTCTCAAGTACAAGTTTATGGCCGATTGATAAGTTTTTTGATTTTGAGAGTTTTTAGTTTTTTTTCTTAAAGATTTATGTTGTACGGTTAAGGAAACAATGGGAGGAAAGAATTATATACAATTTATAGTTTTTTTTAAATCAAATAGTGACGGGATATACTCTCATAATTAACGATTTATAATTAAAGATCATCTTTTAGCTATATTGTTATTTTCCTCTCACTAAAATCACCTTTTAATGACTTGAATTACCTCCTCTCACTAAATGTTTCTAACTAATAACCCTTTTTCTTGTAGTGCGTTCTGGTCGATATCACATCAGTACTTCAAAGAGAAATACAAAAAAAAATTTCATACTTTTTTTTGTACCCATAGAGTACTTAACGGTGTGATTTTTGATTCCATGTACAAGGCCATTCTGGCCTCCGTTTTGCTTCCCGTTTCCGCCGGCGTGCCTTATTTATCGTTCTGGTGTTTATCACATCAGTACTTCAAAGAGAATTACAAACGTTTTTTTCATACACTTTTTTGTACCCATAGAGTACTTAACAGTGTGATTTTTGATTCCTTGTACAAGGGCATTCTGGCCTCCGTTTTGCTTGCCGTTTGCGCCGGCAAGCCTTATTTATCGTTCTGGTCGATATCACATCAGTACTTCAAAGAGAATTATAAACATTTTTTTTGTACTTTTTTTTACCCATAGAGTACTTAACGGTGTGATTTTTGATTCCTTGACCAAGGCCATTCGGCCTCCGTTTTGCTTGCCGTTTACGCCGGCGTGCCTTATTTATCGTTCTGGTCGATATCACATCAGTACTTCAAAGAGAATTGCAAACATATTTTTTCGCACTTTTTTTTGTACCCATAGGGTACTTAATGGTGTGATTTTTGGTTCCTTGTACAAGGGCATTCTGGCCTCCGTTTTGCTAACCGTTTGCGCCTTATTTATCGTTATGGTCGATATCACATCAGTACTTCATAGAGAATTACAAACAATTTTTTTTGTTACCATAGAGTACTTAACGGTGTGATTTTTTATTCCTTGTACAAGGGCATTGTGGACTCCGTTTTGCTTGCCGTTTGCGCCGGCGTTCCTTATTTATCGTTCTGGTCGATGTCACATTAGTACTTCAAATAGATTTACTTTTTTTTCATACTTTTTTTTGTACCCATAGAGTACTTAACGGTGTGATTTTGATTCGTTGTACATGGCCATTCTAGCCTCCGTTTCGCTTGCCGTTTGCGCCGGCGTGCCTTATTTATCGTTCTGGTCGATACAACATCACTACTTCAAAGAGAATTACAAACATTTTTTCGTACTTTTTTTGTACTCATAGAGTACTTAATAGTGTGATTTTTTATTCCTTGTACAAGGCCATTCTGGCCTCCGTTTTGATTGTTGTTTGCGTCGGCGTACCATATTTTTCGTTCTGGTCGATATCACATCAGTACTTCAAAGAGAATTACAAACGTTTTTTTTCGTACTTTTTTTGGTACCCATAGAGTACTTAACGGTGTGATTTTTGATTCATTGTACAAGGCCATTCTGGCCTCCCTTTTGCTTGCCGTATCCGCCGGCGTGCCTTATTTATCGTTTTGGTCGATATCACATCAGTACTTCAAAGAGAATTACAAACATTTTTTTTGTACTTTTTTTACCCATAGAGTACTTAACGGTGTGATTTTTGATTCCTTGACCAAGGCCATTCTGGCCTCCGTTTTGCTTGCCGTTTGCGCCGGCGTGCCTTATTTATCGTTCTGGTCGATATCACATCAGTATTTCAAAGAGAATTACAAACGTTTTTTTTCATACTTTTTTTGGTACCCATAGAGTACTTAAAGGTGTGATTTTTTATTCATTGTACAAGGCCATTCTGGCCTCTGTTTTGCTTGCCGTTTGCGCCGGCGTGCCTTATTTAACGTTCTGGTCGATATCACATCAGTACTTCAAAGAGAATAACAAACATTTTTTTTCATACTTTTTTTGGTAACCATAGAGTACTTAACGGTGTGATTTTTGATTCCTTGTACAAGGCCATTCTGGCCTCCGTTTTGCTTGCCATTTTGCCGGCGTGCCTTATTTATCGTTCTGGTCGATATCACATCAGTACTTCAAAGAGAATTACAAAAAAAAATTTCGTACTTTTTTTTGTACCCATAGAGTACTTAACGGTGTGATTTTTGATTCCATGTACAAGGCCATTCTGGCCTCCGTTTTGCTTCCCGTTTGCGCCGGCGTGCCTTATTTATCGTTCTGGTGTTTATCACATCAGTACTTCAAAGAGAATTACAAACGTTTTTTTCATACACATTTTTGTACCCATAGAGTACTTAACAGTGTGATTTTGATTCCTTGTACAAGGGCTTTCTGGCCTCCGTTTTGCTTGCCGTTTGCGCCGGCAAGCCTTACTTATCATTCTGGTCGATATCAAATCAGTACTTCAAAGAGAATTACAAACATTTTTTTTTGTACTTTTTTTACCCATAGTACTTAACGGTGTGATTTTTGATTCCTTGACCAGGGCCATTCTGGCCTCCGTTTTGCTTGCCGTTTACGCCGGCGTGCCTTATTTATCGTTCTGGTCAATATCACATCAGTACTTCAAAGAGAATTGCAAACATATTTTTTCGCACGTTTTTTGTACCCAAGGGGTACTTAATGGTGTGATTTTTGATTCCTTGTACAAGGGCATTCTGGCCTCCGTTTTGCTTACCGTTTGCACCGGCGTGCCTTATTTATCGTTATGGTCGATATCACATCAGTACTTCATAGAGAATTACAAACGTTTTTTTGTACACATAGAGTACTTAACGGTGTGATTTTGATTCGTTGTACATGGCCATTCTAGCCTCCGTTTCGCTTGCCGTTTGCGCCGGCGTGCCTTATTTATCGTTCTGGTCGATACAACAACAGTATTTCAAAGAGAATTACAAAAAAAATTTCGTACTTTTTTTGTACTCATAGAGTACTTAATAGTGTGATTTTTTATTCCTTGTACAAGGCCATTCTAGCCTCTCGTTTTGATTGCTGTTGCGTCGGCGTACCATATTTTTCGTTCTGGTCGATATCACATCAGTACTTCAAAGAGAATTTCAAACGTTTTTTTCGTACTTTTTTTGGTACCCATAGATTACTTAACAGTGTGATTTTTGATTCCTTGTACAAGGCCATTCTGGCCTCAGTTTTGCTTGCCGTTTGCGCCGGCATGCCTTATTTATCGTTCTGGTCGATATCACATCTGTACTTCATAGAGAATTACAAACGTTTTTTTTCATACTTTTTTTGGTAACCATAGAGTACTTAACGGTGTGATTTTAGATTCCTTGTACAAGGGCATTCTGGCCTCCGTTTTCCTTACCGTTTGCGCCGGCGTGCCTTATTTATCATTCTGGTCGATATCACATCAGTACTTCATAGAGAATTACGAACATTTTTTTCGTACTTTTTTTGTACTCATAGAGTACTTAATAATGTGATTTTTTATTCCTTGTACAAGGCCATTCTGGCCTCCGTTTTGATTGTTGTTTGCGTCGGCGTACCATATTTATCGTTCTGGTCGATATCACATCAGTACTTCAAAGAGAATTACAATCATTTTTTTTCGTACTTTTTTTGGTACCCATAGAGTACTTAACGGTGTGATTTTTGATTCCTTGTACAAGGCCATTCTGGCCTCCGTTTTGCTTGCCGTTTGCGCCGGCGTGCCTTATTTATCGTTCTGGTCCATATCACATCTGTACTTCAAAGAGAATTACAAACATTTTTTTTGTACTTTTTTTACCCATAGAGTACTTAACGGTGTGATTTTTGATTCCTTGACCAAGGCAATTCTGTCTCCGTTTTGCTTGCCGTTTGCGCCGGCGTGCCTTATTTATCATTCTGATCGATATCACATCAGTACTTCAAAGAGAATTACAAACATTTTTTTCATATTTTCTTTTGTATCCATAGAGTACTTAACGGTGTGTTTTTGATTCCTTGTACAAGGCCATTCTGACCTCCGTTTTGCTTGCCGTTTGCGCCGGCGTGCCTTATTTATCGTTCTGGTCGATATCACATCAGTACTTCAAAGAGAATTACAAACGTTTTTTTCGTACTTTTTTTTGTACTCATCGAGTACTTAACGGTGTGATTTTTGATTCCTTGTACAAGGACATTCTAGCCTCCGTTTTCCTTGCCGTTTGCGCCGGCGTGCCTTATTTATTGTTCTGGTCGATATCACATCAGTACTTCCAAGAGAATTACAAACGTTTTTTTTCATACATTTTTTGTACCATAGAGTACTTAACGGTGTGATTTTTAATTCCTTGTACAAGGCCATTCTGGCCTCCGTTTTGCTTGCCTTGTGCGCCGGCATGCCTTATTTATCGTTCTGGTCGATATCACATCAGTACTTCCAAGAAAATTACAAACGTTTTGTTTCATACATTTTTTGTACCCCAAGAGTACTTAACGGTGTGATTTTTTATTCCTTGTACAAAGCCATTCTGGCCTCCGTTTTACTTTCCGTTTGCGCCGCCTTGCATTATTTATCGTTCTGGTCGATATCACATCAGTACTTCAAAGAGAATTACAAATGTTTTTTTCATACTTTTTTTGTACCCATAGAGTACTTAACGGTGTGATTTTTGATTCCTTGTACAAGGCCATTCTGGCCTCCGTTTTGCTTGTCGTTTGCGTCGGCGTGCCTTGTTTATCGTTCTAGTTGATATCACATCAGCACTTGCAAGAGAATTACAAATGTTTTTTTTCGTACTTTTTTTTGTACCCATGAAGTACTTGACGGTGTGATTTTTTATTCCTTGTACAAGGCCATTCTGGCCTCCGTTTTTTGCTTTTCGTTTGCGCCGGCGTGCCTTATTTATCATTCTGGCCGATACCACATCAGTACTTCCAAGAGAATTACAAATGTTTTTTTTCATACTTTTTTTTGTAACCATAGTGTACTTAACGGTGTGATTTTTAATTCCTTGTACAAGGCCATTCTGGCCTCCGTTTTGCTTGCCTTTTGCGCCGGCGTGCCTTATTTATCGTTCTGGTCGATATCACATCAGTACTTCCAAGAGAATTACAAACGTTTTTTTTTCGTACATTTTTTGTACCCATAGAGTACTTAACGGTGTAATTTTTGATTCCTTGTACAAAGCCATTCTGGCTTCAGTTTTGCTTGCCGTTTTCGCCGGCGTGCCTTATTTATCGATCTGGTCGATATCACATCAGTACTTCCAAGAAAATTACAAACGTTTTGTTTCGTACATTTTTTGTACCCATAGAGTACTTAACGGTGTGATTTTTGATTCCTTGTACAAAGCCATTCTGGCCTCCGTTTTACTTGCCGTTTACGCCGGCGTGCATTATTTATCGTTCTGGTCGATATCACATCAGTACTTCAAAGAGAATTACAAATGTTTTTTTTCATACCTTTTTTCGTACCCATAGAGTACTTAATGGTATGATTTTTGATTCCTTGTACAAGGCCATTCTGGCCTCCGTTTTGCTTCCCGTTTGCGTCGGCGTGCCTTATTTATCGTTCTGGTCGATATCACATCAGTACTTCCAAGAGAAATACAAACGTTTTATTTCATACATTTTTTTGTACCCATAGAGTACTTAACGGTGTGATTTTTGATTCCTTGTACAAAGCCATTCTGGCCTCCGTTTTGCTTTCCGTTTGCGCCGGCGTGCCTTATTTATCGTTCTGGTCGATATCACATCAATACTTCAAAGAGAATTACAAATGTTTTTTTCGTACTTTTTTTTGTACCCATGAAGTACCTGACGGTGTGATTTTTTATTCCTTGTACTAGGCCATTCTGGCCTCAGTTTTGCTTGCCTTTTGTGCCGGCGTGCCTTATTTATCGTTCTGGTCGATATCACATCAGTACTTCCAAGAGAATTACAAACGTTTTTTTTCGTACATTTGTTGTACCCATAGAGCACTTAACGGTGTGATTTTTGATTCCTTGTACAAAGCCATTCTGGCCTCAGTTTTGCTTGCTGTTTTCGCCGGCGTGCCTTATTTATCGATCTGGTCGATATCACATCAGTACTTCAAAGAGAATTACAAACATTTTGTTTCGTACATTTTTTGTACCCATAGAGTACTTAAATGTGTGACTTTTGATTCCTTGTGAAAAGCCATTCTGGACTCTGTTTTACTTGCCGTTTGCGCCGGCGTGCCTTATTTATCGTTCTGGTCGATATCACATCATTACTTCCAAGAGAATTACAAACATTTTTTTCGTACATTTTTTGTACCCATAGAATACTTAACGGTGTGATTTTTGATTCCTTGTACAAGGCCATTCTGGCCTCCATTTTTCTTGCCATTTGAGCCGGCGTGCCTTATTTATCGTTCTGGTCGATATCACTTCGGTACTTCAAAGAGAATTACAAACGCTTTTTTTCGTACTTTTTTTGGTACCCATTAAGTACTTGGCACTGGGAATTTTGATTACTTGTACATGGCCATTCTGGCCTCCGTTTTGCTTTACGTTTGCACCAGCGTGCCTTATTTATCGTTATGGTCGAAATCACATCAGAACTTCAAAGAGAATAACAAACGTTTTTCGTACTTTTTTTGTACCTATAGAGTACTTAACGGTGTGAATTTTGATTCCTTGTACAAGGCCATTCTGGCCTCCGTTTTGCTTTCCGTTTGCGCCGGCGTGCCTTATTTATCGTTCTGGTCGATATCACATCAGTACTTCCAAGAGAATTACAAACGTATTGTTTCATACATTTTTTGTACCCATAGAGTACTTAACGGTGTTATTATTGATTCGTTGTACAAAGCCATTCTGGCCTCCGTTTTGCTTGCCGTTTGCGCCGGCGTGCCTTATTTATCATTCTGGTCGATATCATATCAGTACTTCAAAGAGAGTTACAAATATTTTTTTCCGTACTTTTTTTTGTACCCATGAAGTACCTGACGGTGAGATTTTTTATTCCTTGCACTACTAGAATTTCCCGGATTTGTGACGAATTTTTGTGACGAAAACTGTTTGTCACAAATTTCCGACAATATTGCTACGAATTAGCGACAAACCACATATTTCTTTTTTTTTTGCAATAACTAGGGACAAAGTTGTGACAAAATATGTACATGGCAAAATGTATGTGACTATTTTTTCACAAATCTTTGCATCAAATTCGGGCGCCATAATTTGTGAGAATTCTGTGACAAACTGACTTGGTCATAAAAGTCTTCGTTTCTAATCTACCGCTAACCGACATATCTGTCCACATCGCAAAATTGTCATATATTTTCCACAAAATTGCTACGAATTTCCGACAAACCGCATAATTCTTTTTTTTACAATAAATTTAGACAACATTGTGACAAAATATGTACATGGCAAAATGTATGTGACTGTTTTGTCACAAATCATAGCGCCAAAAAGTCTTTGTTGCTAATCTGACGCTAACCGACATATTTGTCCACATCGCAAAATTGTCACATATTTTCGACAATATAGCTACAAATTTCCTGGATTTGTGATGAAAGTTTGTGACTAAAATGGTTCGTCACTAATTTGCGACATCATTGCTACAAATTAGTGAAAAAACATAAAACGATTATTTTTATAAAAAAATTGCGACGGTATTGTGACAAAATATATCATGACAAAAGGCCAGTAACTATTTTGTCGCAAACCTTCGCGCCAAATTTATGCGCCATTGTCTGTGACAAGTATGCGACAAACTAGCTTGGTTAAAAAAAATTCCTTGCTAATTCATCACTGACGGATAAATTTTTCCATATATGTTTACTTCTAATAAATCAAATTATAAAGGCCAATAAGGCCTTGATTTAGCGGTCAAAATTAAGGCCAAGGACCACCTCTTAGTACTGGGTTCGAGCCCTACTAAGTGTAAATGTGTGTGAGTGTTATACTTATTCGTTTATTATATAAATATATAGAGAACTTATTTTTGTATTTCAATACATATAATGTAAAAAAAATGACATGGGTATAACCCAAAGATTATCAATATTGGACGTATTGGGCCGAATTCGGGTCAAAATGGTCAAGAGGGCCAAAACAGTACAAGCTCGTAGACGTTTTGGGCCAAATAGGGTCAAAATGGTCATGCGGGCAAGATCAATACAAGCCCATTGTGGGTCTTTAGCTAATCGAAGTTCAATCCTGAGGTTCACTATTGAGTTGTGATTCAAACTCGAGGTTCGTTATCGGGTAGTAATTTCAAATCCGGGGTTTGTTAGTTAGTCGGTTGAAACCCGAGGTTCTTTAGTGAGTTCCTGATGTGAAACACAATGTTCGTTAGTGAGTTAATGATTCGAAGCCTGAGGTTCGTTAATTAATTAGTCACGAGTTAATGATTTGAAACATGAGGTGTGTTAGTGAGTTAGTGATTTGAAACTTGAGATTCGTTACTGAGTTCATGATATGAAACCCGAGGTTCGTTAGTTAGCTAGGCATGAGTTAATGATTTTTTGAAACCCTAGGTTCATTAGTGAGTTAATGATTTGAAACCCAAGGTTCGTTAGTGAGTTAATAATTTGAAACCCGAGGTTCGTTAGTGAGTTCATGGTATGAAACCCGAGGCTCGTTAGTGAGTTCATGGTATGAAACCCGATAGCGAGTTAATGATTCGAAACTCAAGGTTCGTTAGTTAGTCATGAGTTAATGATTTGAAACATGAGTTTAGTGAGTTAATCATTCGAAACCCAAGGTTCTTTAGTTAATCAGTTGATAAATATTATTTAAAAAACGCTTTAATGGGACAACAAAGTCGTCTCATACAACACCGTCGTCCCAAAAATGTATACGACCTAATCCCTAATTAAAAGTCGGCATATCTTATCCCCCCTTCCTCCTCTTCTTCTCTCGGTTTTCAGAATGTTTCCCCTCCGATGCCGCCGCTTATCTCCTCTCCGCTGGTGCTACTCCTCCTTCCTCTGCCGTTTCTCTACCCTTCAAACGCCGGCCTGCAACAGCAATTTCGCTCCTTAAACGCCGACCAGGAGCATCAACAAGCTCCTCTCCGGTGCTCCTACTCCTCCTTCTCGTCGGTTAAGCAGCAACTGTAGCATTATTTATTTTATATTCACTACAAGAAAAGAGTGTATTTACAACATAGATTTACGACATACGTGTATGTACGCCATAAAATTTGAAAATCATGGCTGTAGTTTTAAAGTTAGTGGTATTATAATTTTAAAATGAGTATAGTAAAAAAAAATCAATACCCTTTTTCGGACCCCTTTTCACAGAATACCCCTCAAAAATGGATTCCACAGAATACGATAGGGATCTCATTTAATCCCTAATGGAAGCAGCGACACCAGAGGCCGATCTATCAAGAGTTTCAACGGGCGATCTGGCAGATTCAAGACGGAAGTGAGAGCCGATCATTTGGCCCAAATTCTAGTCGGAACTGAGATCCGATCGTTTGGCACAGATTCAAGTCGGAATTGAGATCCAGCATTGATAAATGGCATCGGCGATATTGAGGTCCGGCATCTACTCCACCCTATGTGGTGGTGCTCCTCGTGGAGCACCGGCTTCCAAAATGCACTTTCTCCTCCGTCGCTAGTATGTTCCTAATTTGAACCTTCATTGTTCTATTTTCGTTTGAGTCTTTTTGGAGCTGAGAAGTCTTTATTGTTGCTGTCATTTCTTGTGCATTTATTTTGTTTTGATGTGATTACATTGTTGTTTTAGATGTTATGCTCGTTTACACCCTAGAGCAGCCAATTGCAGGAAGAAAAAGTGTGGGCACAACAACCATGTAATCATTTGTGCTATTCAATAGTCAATACCATTTTTTATTTATCAAACCATGTTTTTTTTCTTCTGGGTATTCTGCAACCAGCTAACTGTGCTTAAAACTTTTTTGATTTTGATTTTTTCCCAATTGCAGTTGAGGCCAAAGAAGAAGATCAAGTGATTCACCTGCCTGAGCTTTTACAAAGCTTCCTGTGGATTTTCTTGGAAGAAAACACGAAAGACAGAACCAAAATGCCTTTTCTATGCAAAACTTCTTGTGATAACAAGTTGTGTTTTTCCTTTTTGTGTGGTAATTTTGGAACGTACATATGATTGATTGGTGGATATGAGATCCTCGTTTCTAGATGATAGTTTCTGTGACTGAAATTTTGATGGATATTTCAAATATATGCAGTGTTTTTCTTTCCTTGATGATTTTGAGAATGGATTGTTGTGTATATAATAAGCAGAGTATTGCTGGTTTTCACCTACTATTTGTTTAGTAAAACATGTGAAAAGTGCACATCATTTGCAGGAATCCGTGAGAGACATCCTTATCATGTTTGCAAAACTCAATCCAGAAATACGATACGTTCAAGGCATGGATGAGGTCTTAGCACCACTGTATTTTGTTTTCAGTGTAGATAGTGACGTGACCAATGCAGTAAGCATTTTCTTTTTTATGTTTCAAGCATAATCTTATTGCGCGTAAAGGATTTTGGTCTTTCTTGAAAAAGGGTTTGGAGCTGCTGCTCCATCAAATGTGTCTACTGTGCTTTTTAAGGTTTTAATTTTACTCAGATTACAACTGTTATTTTAGAAAGTATTGATCAAATAACGAAGCCTCAAGGATTTTTTTTATTTATACTTTGAAAGAGGACAGGTGATAAGAATGTAAAGATCTAGATTGATGGTGTTTCTTTGCAGCCATTCACTGAACAACAATGGGGATTAAATCGGCAGAATCAAATTGACAAGGTGACTTGTCAGGGATACACATTCCAAGAGTTGTCACAATTGCATGTCTGCCGGCATATCTGTTTTGTATGGTAGCTGGGTTAAGTTCAGGTTCTGTCTGTCTTGCTTTATAACTACTGTTTGCTGAGTTAAGTTTAGGTTCTTGTCCAAGACCCGTAGTACAGTCTGCCTTAGTCTGTTTGCATACTTGTCCAAAATCTGTCTTGCCCGCTACTTGCTTAATTGAGTTAGTTTACCTGTTAGGCTAATCTGATCCGATCCGTTGTGACAGAGTTAAGCATTTTGTTTTTCTATGTCTACTGTCTAGTTCTCTGCATTCTATTTTTTGCTTGAGTCCAACAAGTTCATGTTAACTGAGTTAGTTACCTTATTAGCAGGCAAGAAAAGTTACTTTCTTGAAATGAAATTAATTAGCAGGCAAATCATACAGAGCAAGTTGATTGGTTGTTGATAAGTTTGATAAGTCATGAGTTACTCAATTCCAGCTAAAAAAATGGAAGATGCCTAGAATAACAATTAACAACTTTCTTACTTGCCCTCTAGATGTCTTGTAAGAGCACAACCGGAAGTCTGTTAGATTTTTGCTCTGGTGGTAAGCAAAGTCCTCTTACCTATGTAATTTTTCTTTTAGTTTAGCAAAAAAATCCAATTTATTATGCAGTGCAATACATAACATTGTATCCAATACTAGCTAGTAATCCAAGTAGAAGCAACACAATCCAAATTATGCATGAAAAATGGTTCATAAACACTTGTCTATCTCTTATCTATGTATTTTCCCCTATATTTACAGGGAAAAAAAGGTGTGAAAGGAGCTCAGCCTGCTCCTGTTGTTTCACGGTCTCAGCGAGTAAAAATTGCAGTAGGGGTAGCCAGGAGTCTTGGATATTTGCATGAAAAAACAGATCCTCACATCGTAATATTAAGTCCAGCAATGTACTAATCTTCGATGACGACCATGCCCCTGAGTAAGACATTGTGTTTTTACTCTTATAACTGTTACTCATGTTCATTAACCAGATCACTTGTCATGATTACAGAACAGTATGGCAATGATGCTTTGTTTTTCGTGATTTGGCAGGTTTGCAATGACTGGACGATTGAATACAAAGAGTGATGTATACAGCTTTAATGTTGTATTCTTGAGCTCCTTACAGGACGTAAGCGTGTTGATCATACTCCAACTTGTCAAGAATAAAGCTTGGTGACATGGGTACTAATTACCTCTCAAACCGTGTCTTTTTCTTCTTTCTTTTATGTTTGATTTATGTGTTGAACCAATTAGAGCTCTAAAATGGAAGGTTTGATTTCTTCGGGAGCCAGCTATACACTATAACAAAAAAAGCCATGAGCATCCAGGTCCTTATTGTTCTTTACCCTTTTGCCGATTTCTTTTTGAAAGGGTTCTGTATTTTTCTTTCTGTTTAATTTTGAAATTTTGGGAGGGTAAAAGATTATACGATGATCGATTTATGTTTTGAAGTGTAGTAGTATAATTATTAATGATCTGCTAGGACTTTCAATTGGTTTTGAAGAAGAATTTCATTGTTGAAATATGTGATACTGTAGAATTGTCTCAACAACCTCCCCTACCCCCTTCTCTTATGCAATTTATGTAAGAAAGTAGCTAATTTTGGTGAGATAAGCGATTGCTGTAAGAAATAATTTATAATTAATCTAATTGCAAATGGTTATCATATTGCTAATTGATTCTTTTATGGTTGATGGCATGACAATGTTTGGTTTTAAGCTCATATAGGGACTTCGTGCTTCTTAGGTATTAAATGAAGGTGTGGTGGTGACTGATGTTTTATTCCAATCAGCTTTCTGTTCAGTTGGATGTATAGTGTAGTTTTAGAAGCTTAAACGTGTTTCAGAATTCATGGATGAACCTTCCTCATCATACCTTTTATGCAGTTAGGTTAATAGTTTCTTGCGTTTGCCTTGTGTTCATGAATCATGATGCCCTGTTTACCATGGTGAGCTCTAGTGAACTTTTTATTTTTGTTGGCTTTCTATGAAACATAGGACGTATGATGAGCGTTTCCTTCAAAATATGGTAGAATGCCTTTGCAAATGTTTTCTCTGGCTTTCGAATCGAACAGGTTTGGTCGGCGACAACATCGGTTTTGCTGTACTCATCCATTTATGATTGCAATAAATGGTTATTAACATCTTTTTTCCTTTCTAGAAACGAATTATCCGTGTTTTCCCTTTGTCACTTTGTGGATATTCTATGCTATCCGGAGGTACTTGCATTATTCTTTCATGTTTCTGCTTTACAAATTTGCTCCCTAAAAAAGAGTTGGTATGTTACATATTGTAGGTTGCATATAAATACAAGTGCATAGTGGACATGTACTAGCGGTGCAAGTGAGATCGTCATGATTTTAAACAAGTTCTTCACGATGTTAACAACACCATCAAGAATCTGAGTGGGATGCAAAACTCAAGACACTTTTAGAGACGATTGCTCGTTCACAAGATTGAGATGTTTTCGGTGATAAAACCATTAGTCTCTTGTATTTTTCCGTTCACCATGTATAATATTGATTTCATGTTTTGAAATGCTATTTGACTCAATTATGAATGAAATGAGTTGCTTCATTTTCATGATCATGGAAGTGTTTTGATTATTTATGCTATTGAAACGTTTTTTAAGAGAACATTTATATTATAGAATATATTTTTTGTAAATAATAAATATAGTAAAAATCTGAAATATAAATTTTGTTACAAAGTCATCGCAACTATTGATTTTGACACAACAATTCATTACAAATATAGGTAAAATTTGTCACAAATTTGTTGTAAAACACCGTCACAAAATTAATTCAAAAGTGTTGGGAATAATTGTTACATTTTTATCACTAAATTTGGTACCAAAATTGCCACATGAATTCATCACATAATAATCACTAAAATTTGGTCACAATTTTTTCGTAAACAATCGTTACAAATTCATATCAAATTTGTATGATATGGTTATCACTATTTCATGAAAAAAATTGGTTACAAAATTGTCGTATTTTTTTGTTGTACATTTGTCGCTATTTTATGAAGCAACTTTGACACAACACTCCATCACAAACTTATCGGAAAAATTTGTCACACATCCGTTGCAAAATAAAATTTTTGTCGTAGATTCATCGCTAAAACTTTTGTCATATCTATGTCACAAAGTATGACTTTTGGCACAATTTTGTCACAAAACTTATTGACAAGGTTAATTTCGACTCAAAAATTTGCAACGGGGTGTTCCGTGACGGAAATAGGATTCGTCACTGATTCATCACAAACGATCGTTAGTGACAAATTTGTGACGAAAACGGCCGTCACAAATCCGGGAAATTCTAGTAGTGTTGTACAAGGCCATTCTGGCCTCCGTTTTGATTTCCGTTTACGCCGGCGGGCCTTATTTATCGTTCTGGTCGATATAACATCAGTACTTCAAAGAGAATTACAAATGTTTTTTTTCGTACTTTTTTTGTACCCATAGAGTACTTAACGGTGTGATTTTTGAATCCTTGTACAAGGCCATTCTGACCTCCGTTTTGCTTCCCGTTTGCGCCGGCGTGCCTTATTTATCGTTCTTGTCGATATCACATCAGTACTTCCAAGAGAATTACAAACGTTTTGTTTCGTACATTTTTTGTACCCATAGAGTACTTAACGGTGTGATTTTTGATTCCTTGTACAAAGCCATTCTGGCCTCCGTTTTGCTTGCCGTTTGCGCCGGCGTGCCATATTTATCGTTCTGGTCGATATCACATCAGTACTTCAAAGAGAATTACAAATGTTTTTTCGTACTTTTTTTTGTACCCATGAAGTACTTGACGGTGTGATTTTTTATTCCTTGTACAAGGCCATTCTGGCCTCCGTTTTGCTTTCCGTTTGCGCCAGCGTGCCTTATTTATCATTCTGGTCGATACCACATTAGTACTTCCAAGAGAATTACAAACGTTTTTTTCATACTTTTTTTTGTACCTATAGAGTACTTAACGGTGTGATTTTTAATTCCTTGTACAAGTCAATTCTGGCCTCCGTTTTGCTTGCCGTTTGCGCCGGCGTGCCTTATTTATCGTTCTGGTCGATATCACATCAGTACTTCCAAGAGAATTACAAACGTTTTTTTCGTACATTTTTTGTACCCATAGAGTACTTAACGGTGTGATTTTTGATTCCTTGTACAAGGCCATTCTGGCCTCCGTTTTGCTTGCCGTTTGCGCCGGCGTGCCTTATTTATCGTTCTGGTCGATATCACATCAGCACTTCCAAGAGAATTACACATGTTTTTTTTGTAATTTTTTTTGTACCCATAGTGTACTTAACATTGTGATTTTTGATTCCATGTACAAGGCCATTCTGGCCTCCGTTTTGCTTCCCGTTTGCGCCGGCGTGCCTTATTTATCGTTCTGGTCGACATCACATCAGAACTTCCAAGAGAATTTCAAATGTTTTTTTTCGTACATTTTTTGTACCCATAGAGTACTTAACGGTGTGATTTTTGATTCCTTGTACAAAGCCATTCTGGCCTCAGTTTTTCTTGCGTTTGCGCCGGCGTGCCTTATTTATCGATCTGGTCGATATCACATAAGTACTACTAAGAGAATTACAAACATTTTGTTTCGTACATTTTTTGTACCCATAGAGTACTTAACAGTGTGATTTTTGATTCCTTGTATAAAGCCATTCTGGCCTCCGTTTTACTTGCCGTTTGCGCCGGCGTGCATTATTTATCGTTCTGGTCGATATCACATAAGTACTTCAAAGAGAATTACAATTGTTTTTTTCATACATTTTTTTGTGCCCATAGAGTACTTAACGGTGTGATTTTTGATTTCTTGTACAAGGCCATTCTGTCCTCCGTTTTTCTTCCCGTTGGCGCCGGCATGCCTTATTTATCGTTCTGGTCGATATCACATCAGTACTTCCAAGAGAATTACAAACGTTTTGTTTCATACATTTTTGTACCCATAGAGTACTTAACGGTGTGATTTTTGATTCCTTGTACAAAGCCATTCTGGCCTCCGTTTTTCTTGCCGTTTGCGCCTGCGTGCTTTATTTATCGTTCGGTCGATATCACATCAGTACTTCATAGAGAATTAGAAATATTTTTTTTCGTACTTTTTTTTGTACCCATGAAGTACTTGACGGTATGATTTTTTATTCCTTGTACAAGGCCATTCAGCCCTCCGTTTTGCTTTCCGTTTGCACCGGCGTGCGTTTTTATCGTTCTGGTCGATACCACATCAGTACTTCCAAGAGAATTACAAACATTTTTTTTCGTACTTTTTTTTGTACCTGTCCCGGATTTATCTAATGCGAATAAACAAGTAATAAATATTTATAAACCGGTTAACCTCAAGTATAAGGATCGTAGTATGGAGGCTAATGCCGGGTCGATCTTACGGGGAACTAGACGAATGTGAATCCTAGCTTTTGTTTTCAACTAAACTATTGTCACGAAACTAACCTAAACAAAGAACTAACCTAAACAAATATGCATAAAAGTAACTAGACAGAGGAGATTAATCCAATGCTAGGCAAGATTGAAAGCGATAAAAACTAGAGTGCAATTAAAAGTAAACTAATCTAGCAATTCAAGTTTAAAGGATTAAAATCAAATTATAACGAACGAACAAGCAATCGATCCACCTATCCTATCAACATTCAATTCTAATTCGGATTAATTCGTGATCCCTACTCAAGTTGTGATTCACCTAATCTAAGGCATGAACACCCACTTTAGTAGACAAGTTCGTTTTCTAATCTTCGATCTTTCAATTAAAGATTAAGTCTTTCTAACCTAGGCGTGAAATCTTTCAATTTCTGATCTAGAAAATCAATCTAACAACTCTCATTTTAGTTAGATCGAAGATCTATTCTTTTATCACGGTGATCTAAGGTTTATATGATTTTCATCAATAAAACAATCACAAAGCAACGATCTTTCGATATAATTGCATTACACAATAATAAATAATGATAAAAGAAACAACTTTGAGATAGAAACTCACAGATTAATCACGAATCAAAACTAAATTGTTGAAGGAAGGCTTCATGATGCTTGTTCAAAGAGGTTTTAGCCTCTTATCATCCTCTATGCAACTTGAATTGATGAATAAAAAGCATAAAAACTATCTAATTAATCTAAGAATTAAAGTGTATAAAACTCGGAAGAAAACTATGTAGAAACGCAGCCAAGCTGCCCCTAGAAAATTTAGGGTTCGAATTGTATGATATGGATGTGAAACACGCTTCTATTTATAGAAATCAGAGGCGGTGGCAGTAAGTCGGCAATCCGGACGCTCGTCCACTCTTCCGGACGCCCGTCCATAATGCTTGGACGCCAAGTGACCGCTCGTCCATCAAGCGTCCGAAGTCATAATTATTGAAATCGACCCTCCGAACGCTCGTTTGATTTTGTGAACGCCCGTTTAGGTTGAGTCTAATGCGATTTTCACATGTTTATCTCTTTTTCCTCTTCCACTTGATCATTATCACTTTCTTTAAAACACTTAGCTCGAATTTTAATCCTTTTGATCACCAATTAAGCCACATAATCGCACCTATAATCACATGGAAAAACATCGGAACTGCAATAAAGTCCAATAAATTATAATTTCACAATAAAAACACATAATTTATTCAATATTGCGATTAAGTCCTCAAAAATATCATTTGCTTAATGAACCATTTAAACACTTAATTTCTATGCAATTAACACGAATATGGGGAAAATCGTTATGAAATACAACGTTATAAATCACATAAATTCACCCTTAACAACTCCCCCACACTTATCTTTTGCTCGTCCCGAGCAAAACAAAACAAGATAAAGACTCGGAAAGAATATAAACAGCTCAACACATATACCATATAGTCAATAAATTAGAAGTTCACCCGTGTGTGTGTGCATAACCATAGCAAATTTCCACTAAATCCAAACTTGAATATTTCAAGCAAAACTAGCTAATACCCCCTTCAAACTAGTAATAAAAGATACTTATAAGATGCACCCTACAAAACGGAACATATCCCAAAAAAGATGATAGAACACATTTAAGACCTTTCCGACATACTTAGAGGATAATCCCTACAGCATATCCATCGGTTTATACTGGGGATAAGATTAACGATAACTAAGTCTCATTTCATTCTTTTCATACCAATTCTTAGGTTGATTCAATTGATTTCACATTTAAACACACATCAGAATAAGCTATTGCTTATCATAGCAGAATAGGACATACGTGGTATACCCTACCTTACTCAAATCATAAAGCAGCTTTTTCTGACTGTCGTGAGCTTTTAGTCATCATAGTGGCATAGGACTTACGTGGTAAACCCTACCGCACTCAAACCATCGACTAGCTTCCGACACACACTATTGATTTCATTATTAACTCAACTTTTTCAAATGACATTAGTTACGTATTACTTATAACATTCAAACCTCTAGATATTCACAGTATATCGTACTCGGAACTAAATACAAACTATCATAAGTCTCACGATATGAACATTAGCACTAAGCACATGACTTATAAGGAATCAAACATCACTAATCAAAAGGGGTATAACTTTATAATATAGCTCATCATTCACTATGGCTCGTGGAAAATAATATCGGGTGAAACAACTAACTTACGGAACATACGGCATACAGCATCAATGAATATAACAAACCGAACAAAAACATGCATTGCTCACTCGAGACAAAACAAAAAATTTTAAAATTTAGCTCATTTTTGCATAAAAATAAAATCATGTAAGCAAATGTATAGATACATATCGACTTATCCCCTCCCCCACACTTAAATTACAGCATGTCCTCATGGTGTGCAAAAATAAAAAGAAACAGAAAACTTAGCTGATTGTATGCCGAAAGGGAACAATTCTGGAACGGACGCGTTCCGATCCAAAAATGCTCGAAGATATCAGTAGATTGTGGACCATCCACCGGAAAACCGCTATCATCTAAAACTCACAAAGGCTAATGCTAATACCCTGTACTCATGAGAAACAAAGAAATACCTCGGGGGAAACAAGGGATTATATCATATCGTACAAAAGTGATAAGGAAGGAGAAATCGAGATTGAAAAACATCCACAGCAGTTTCTCAGCAAATGCCATTCAAAACATTAATTCAACCCCTTATTAAAACAGAAAAACTTTAAATACAAAAAAAACTAGAAAATATTTTCAAACCGAGCCTACGAGAAACCGACAGTAGCTCGAAAAGGAAAACTAGGAAATACACAAAAGGAAACAAAAATGAAAGAAAATAGTGGGTTGCCTCCCACCAAGCGCGTTATTTAACGTCGTCGGCCCAACGCATTGAAAGCTCGGCTGGATCGGGCCATTTAACCTTTTACGCCGGCCACTACCTCGTTTAAGCTCCGGTCCGTAGTGTGGGCTGCGCGAAACAAGACATCTAACACATGGGGTAAAATCTTTTATAGCCTTCCAAACTCGTTTAATCTTCCCCATGGCTGATTTCTTTCTTCTCCGATTCCTCTCGATGACGTTTAAGCTTTTGCTCTTTTTCATACTCCTCCATATCCCAACTACCCGCTAGAACTTCTTCGATGAACCAATACCGTCATTCTCGGAGAATAAATCGGGCGAAAACTCGTCAAATTCATTGACCTTAGTAACACCACATCCGAGAATATCGAGAAATTTAACAATCAAAGGTTTTTCTTTAGGTTCACCAATGTAGTGCTTGCACCTTTGACCATTAACTCGAAACGGTTGGTCGCCATAACCGCGTAGTTCTAGAACACCTCCAGGAATGATTTGGAGAATCTCGAAAGGACCGGACCAACGTGTTCTCAACTTCCCGGAAACAAATGTAACCTAGAATTGTATAAGAGAACTTGCTTGCCGACTTTAAATTCTCTCTTCTTTATCTTGGCGTCATGGAGTAGTTTCATCTTCTCTTTACTAATCCCGGGCGCTTTCGTAAGCCCGGAGTCTAAATTCATCCAGCTCATGCATGCAACCGCCGCAATCGATGTTTCCACGGGATCGGGAATCGAAGTTCAAAAACTTGGTAGCCCAATACGCCCGTGCTCTAACTCAACCGGCAAGTGGCACGATTTACCATAAACCATTTGGTATGGTGATGTACCCATGGGGGTCTTATAGGCGATCCTATATGCCCATAGTACATCATCCAACTTTAGACTCCGAGTCTTTTTTCTATGACTATTCACCGTTTTCTCCAGGATCTTCTTCAAGCTCGGTTGCTTCGCTCAACCCGACCACTAGTCATCGGATGATATGGTGTGCCGCCTTTGTGACGAACACCATACTTCTCGAGGACTTTTTCCAAAGGTCGGTTGCAAAAGTGTGTCCCTTCATCACTAATCAAGGCACGTGGACATCCAAACCTCACAAAGATATTCTTCTTTAGAAAATTCATGACCGTTTTATGATCATTGCGAGGAGTGGCTATTGCCTCCACCCATTTCGATACATAGTCTACGCAGACTAAGATGTATTTATTCCCACAGGAAGATGGGAATGGACCCATAAAGTCAATCCCCCATACATCAAAGACTTCGCATTCAAGAATGGGTTTCAGTGGCATGTCGAATCGCCTTGTCAAAGCTCCGGTTCTTTGGCACCTATCGCAAGCTTTACGAAAGCTTCCGTGTCCTTAAAGATCGTGGGCCAATAGAAACCGGACTCGGAAGATCTTCGCAACCGTTTTCCAAGGACCAAAGTGACCACCCGTGGGTCCACTATGGCATTGCTCGATTATATCGCGTTGCTCGGATTCGGAACACACCTCCTTAGCAAACCATCTTTACGGATCTTGAAGAGGTAAGGTTCATCCCAAACGAAAGACTTCATATCGAGAAGAACTTCTTCTTCTCTTGATAAGACATTTCGGGATCGAGATAACGGGCATGAAGGTAATTCACTATGGAAGAATACCATGGAACATCGGGAGGACAACCGTCTATCAACATGATGTTTTCCGAGGAAAGTAAAGATCTATGTCATCAGGATCACCCTTTTCCTCACTTAACACCCTAGAAACATGATCCGCCACTACGTTTTCACTGCCCTTTTTATCTTTAATTTGAACGTCAAACTCTTGGAGGGTCGGTATCCAACGCAGTAAGCGCGGTTTAGCATCCTTTTTAGTCATCAGATACCGCAAAGCAGCGTGATCAGTCCACACGATCACTTGAGCACCTAGCAAGTAACTACGGAACTTGTCCATAGCAAACACTACGGCCAATAATTCCTTTTCGGTCGTAGTATAGTTAACTTGCGAAGGATTCAACGTGTGGCTGGCGTAATAGATAGGCTGGAACTTTCCTTCGATTCGCTGTCCTAAGACTGCACCAACAGCATAGTTGGATGCATCGCACATAAGCTCAAAGGGCAAGTTCCAGTCTGGCGATATAAGAATTGGGGCGGATATTAACCGATTCTTGAGCTCCTCAAACGCTGCTTGCGGTTTCATCGAAATTGAACTCAACGTCTTCCTTGAGCGAGTAGATAGGGGCTTGGCTACTTTGGAAAAATCTTGGATGAATCTCCTATAGAAACCGACATGTCCGAGGAAACCTCTGACTTCGCGTACATTCTTAGGATAACTCATCTTCTCAATGGCTTCTACCTTGGCCCTATCTACTTCTATACCTTTGGCGGACACTTTGTGGCCAAGAACTATCCCTTCATCGACCATAAAATGGCACTTTTCCCAATTGAGTACTAAGTTCTTTTCCACACACCTAGATAACACCTGATCAAGATTATCGAGGCAATCATTGAAGGATTGACCAAAGACCGAAAAGTCGTCCATGAAAATCTCCATACACTTTTCAACTAGCCCGTCAAAGATAGCCATCATACACCTTTGAAAGGTGGTAGCAGGGGCATTGCATAGACCAAATGGCATCCGCCCGTAAGCGAATGTACCATAAGGGCAAGTGAAAGTGGTCTTCTCTTGGTCAACGGGATCGATGGGTATCTCGGAAGTATCCTGAATATCCATCCAGAAAGCAGTAGACTGCGTGCCCCGCCAGACGCTCAAGCATTTGATCAATGAATGGAAGGGGGAAATGATCTTTCATTGTGACCTCATTGAGTTTTCTATAGTCAATACAGACTCTATAGCCTGTAACGAGCCTCAATGCTATCTCTTCTCCCTTCTCATTCTTCTCAATAGTAATTCCCCCTTTTTTGGGGACTACCTGAGTCGGGGACACCCATTCACTGTCAGCAATGGCGTAAATGATACCCATATCTAGAAGTTTAATGATCTCCTTCTTGACTACTTCTTGCATGTGAGGGTTAAGCCTCCTTTGGGGCTGTCTAACTCGTTTTGCACCCTCCTCGTCTTGATCTTGTGCATACGATGTCGGGAGATATCCCTCGGATATCTCCCACCCGCCATCCAAAGGCTTTCTCATTTTTGCGCAAGACGTTTAACGGTTTAAGCTCTTCTATTCGAGATTGCTTGGTATATGATCAAGGGAAGCTTGTCACCTTCTCTTAAAAACACATACTTAAGATGTTTAGGCAACGGCTTCGGTACCAAATCTACGGGAGGATCCTCTAGACTTGATTTAAGATCTCCACTCTTCAACTCAACATCGTTGAGCTTACTTAGTGGCCCTACGCCAAAGCTTCTTCTCTTAGCTCATCCTCAAAATCAGGTACCGCTAACCGGTCTAGATTGACCACACCATGATTATTCGGATTATCAATCGGTCGCTCATATTCGGATTCTACACCATGACTTGCTTAACCATAAAGTCATCGAAATCATCGAAGTCTCCTCAACGGAAAAGCCGGTTGGAGATCCGGAAAGGTATATTGATAGATTTTGAAACACTATAGCTCACCTCCCGGTCACCAACTCGAATGGTCACATGCCCACCATCACAATCGATGAGGGCTCTAGCTGTAGATAGAAAAGGTCTTCCAAGAATCAAAGGGACATTTGCACTTTTCTCAATATCTAAGACGTACCAGTCAACTGGAAAGGTAAACCTATCTATTTGAACTAATACGTCTCTCAGGATTCCCTCTGCTTTCTTAGAAGATCTATCTGCGAACTGCAAGTTCATGGTAGTGGGTTCTAGAAGACTTTGTAACCCAAGCTGATTGCAAACAGACAATGGCATCAAGCTGATGGATGCACCCAGGTCACATAAGGAATTTGGGAATACTAGGCCTCCCATCTGCAATGTGAGCACAAATTTGCCTGGGTCGCCCCTCTTGGTTGGTAAGTCTTGATAATTGACCATCGCGCAGTCTTTACCAACTGCTTGATCCATTTCTGATAATTTCTTTTTGGAAGATACAACATCCTTAATGAACTTGGTATACTTAGGCATCTCAACCAAAACTTCTGACAATGGAAGATTAACCTGAGTATTTTTCAACAAATTAAGCACTTTTTCATACTTCTTATCTTCGCTCAATGGGATGTTGCTCTTTCTCGGTGGAAATGGAAGCTTTTTCAAATCATCCTCAGAAAAGACTTTCTTCGAAGATGCACCGATAGCTTTGTCTTCCAAATCTTTCCACCGAACCGTCTTCTCATTCTTTTGATTAGTCAGGGGATCAGCCACCTGACTTTCACTTGATTTCTCATTCCTCAGGGGATCAGCCACCTGAGGATCCTTAATTGTTTCACTTCTCAGGGGAACAGCCACCTGAGGACTTCCTTGCGAACAGGGGAACGTAGGTGCTCGACTTCCCCTCCTGCCTTATCACTGGCAGGAGGGGCTAGTGGTTTCCCTGGTTAGGGGGACCACTCAGTTGAGTACCACTTCTTAAGTTCATTGCACTGGCCTCTCCTCCACCGTATGGAGGTGAAGGAACCAAGTCAGTGCATTGGCCAAGATTCAAATCAGTATGAGCTACATGACCACCTTTGGGATTTCTCTCCGTGAAGTTGGGCATCTGCCCTGATGGTCTAGAAGCTTGCTGGTCAGCCATTTGCTTCTCAAGGTGCTTGATCGAATTCATCAACAATTGGATATTATTATTTTGCTCCCTCTGGAAGTTATTGTTCTGCTCCTTCAGCTCCTTCTGATAGGAGTCCAATCTAGCTTCCAGATCATCAACGTGAGATGGACCTTGAGAGTTTTGAACATTTTCAGGGAGAAAGTGGCTTGATTGACTTTGAGATGAAGGATTTGAATAGTTAGGCCGCTTTTTGATTGAACCTTTGATTAAGATTGGGAGCATTCAAGTTCGGGTTCTGATTGAAACTAGGGTTTCGATTGAAATTGAAATTTTGATTTTGACGGAAACCCTGGTTTTGAAAGTTGCCTTGGCCAGTGAATTGATTTCCAAACCTCTGATTTGGCTGGCCATTAAAGGCATTGATCTCTGCGTTCTGTCCGATCATAGGACAGAAACGAGCAGTGTGCCCCGCATCATCACATACCTAGCATGTGATCGGATTGTACTGCCCATGATTCTGGACAACATTGACTTGATAAGTTGATGGGGGAATGAATTGACACTGCCAACCATATGGCCAGTCTGAGAACAATTCTCGCAGTACAGAACTTGAGAGTTCTGTAAAAATGAAGGAGTCTGATAACTCGGATTTGGAGACGTGGTAAGCGTAGCCAGCTGCTGCTTCAGCATGGCAATCTCGTTCTGCATTTTCACCTCCTCGATCCTAGGAGGAGGTGGTGGTGCCTGAACAGCTTGAAAGGAGGGGGCATAATTATATTTGGCAATGTCTTCGAACAATGCCCACCCCTCTTGAGGCGTTTTCCTCAGGAAAGCCCCACCTGATGAACTATTGACCATGCCCTTGGTGAGCTCGGTCAATCCACCGAAAAAGGTATTGACTTGCCTCGCAAGTCTAACCCATGGTGGGGGCATTTACGAAGAAGAGCCTTGAATCTCTTCCATGCCTCAAAGAAAGATTCTGTTTCCGCTTGATAGAAATTATAAATTTCCCTCAAACACCGAGTTTGTCTTGGCAGGTGGAAAGTATTGACTTAAAAATTCTTTCTCCAATGCAGCCCAGGTGGTAATGGATTCCGTAGGGAGAGAGCTATACCACTCTTTAGCTTCTCCCTTCAAAGAGAACGGAAACAGTGTAAGTTTAATCACATCCTCACTCACACCTTGAATGCGTGTCGTACCACATATCTCCAGGAATGTGTGTACGTGTGTGTGAGGATTTTCAGAAGGGAACCCGTGAAACATTGATGCATGCTGCATCATCTCGAATGAGACCGGGTTTGAGTTCGAAGGTTTGTGCGGTGATGGCTGGTAAGACGATAGCCGGGTTGACAGTTACTGCACCAGGCATGGCGTAGTCTGCCAATGTCCGTCTATCCTCGGCCGCCATAATTACTATTTCTTCGATCTCTTTTATCAACTTTCGTTCAATTTCTTGGTAGGCTGAACTTCCTTCGTCCGAAGGATCGGTAAAACGAAGTTTCCGCCTATTGGGTCGGACTATGGTCCGCTCGAGGTCAGGTGAAAAGAGTAATGGCCCTTTCTGACTTCGAGTTTGCATAAACCGAAACCCAACTCAATTGAACAAAACCTAAAAACTACGAAATTAAAAACCTAAACTACGAAAAGGAAACCTAAGAATCTAACTAAAAGATTAAAAACCTAAAACTAATATCAAGACCTAGGAAAAAGAAAGAGAAGAGAAAGAGAGAAACAGACGGACGGGCGTCCAAAAATATGAACGAGCGTCTGCCTGGTTTTCAAAATGGACGGGCGTTCAAAATATGAACGCTCGTCCGATTTTTCAGAATTCCTTTGGACGGGCGTCCAGAGGTATGAACGCTCGTCTGCAGGTCAGAAATTGATACAGGATTGAATTTTTTACAGTGGACGGGCGTTCATAGGTATGGACGCTCGTTCATATGCAAAATTTCCCAGAAAAAGAACAGAAACGATTTCAGAACAGGGAGAAAAGTAAAGAAAACAGAGCAGGAAAAGCAGGGAGAAAAAAGAAAAAAAAAAGAAAAAAAACTAAACACAAAACAGAAACTTTAACCCTAATCCAAAACACTAATATCCTAACTACTTAAAGGTTAATCCTCCTAGAAATCGACCTAAAAACAGGGATTAAAACGCGAAAAACAAAAACTAACACGGAAAAACGAAAACAAACAAAAACAAAAACTCAAGCTACCGGTTCCCCGGCAACGGCGCCAAAAACTTGTCCCGGATTTATCTAATGCGAATAAACAAGTAATAAATATTTATAAACCGGTTAACCTAAGTATAAGGATCGTAGTATGGAGGCTAATGCCGGGTCGATCTTACGGGGAACTAGACGAATGTGAATCCTAGCTTTTGTTTTCAACTAAACTATTGTCACGAAACTAACCTAAACTAAGAACTAACCTAAACAAATATGCATAAAAGTAACTAGACAGAGAGATTAATCCAATGCTAGGCAAGATTGAAAGCGATAAAAACTAGAGTGCAATTAAAAGTAAACTAATCTAGCAATTCAAGTTTAAAGGATTAAAATCAAATTATAACGAACGAACAAGCAATCGATCCACCTATCCTATCAACATTCAATTCTAATTCGGATTAATTCGTGATCCCTACTCAAGTTGTGATTCACCTAATCTAAGGCATGAACACCCACTTTCGTAGACAAGTTCGTTTTCTAATCTTCGATCTTTCAATTAAAGATTAAGTCTTTCTAACCTAGGCGTGAAATCTTTCAATTTCTGATCTAGAAAATCAATCTAATAACTCTCGTTTTAGTTAGATCGAAGATCTATTCTTTTATCACGGTGATCTAAGGTTTATATGATTTTCATCAATAAAACAATCACAAAGCAACGATCTTTCGATATAATTGCATTACACAATAATAAATAATGATAAAAGAAACAACTTTGAGATAGAAACTCACAGATTAATCACGAATCAAAACTGAATTGTTGAAGGAAGGCTTCACGATGCTTGTTCAAAGAGGTTTTAGCCTCTTATCATCCTCTATGCAACTTGAATTGATGAATAAAAAGCATAAAAACTATCTAATTAATCTAAGAATTAAAGTGTATAAAACTGGAAGAAAACTATGTAGAAACGCAGCCAAGCTGCCCCTAGAAAATTTAGGGTTCGAATTGTATGATATGGATGTGAAACACGCTAGATTTATAAAATTAGGGTTCGAATTGTGTCCGGACGCTCGTATGACGCCCGTCCATAATGCTTGGACGCCAAGTGACCGCTCGTCCATAATCGTTATGAAATACAACGTTATAAATCACATAAATTCACCCTTAACAGTACCCATAGAGTACTTAACGGTGTGATTTTAATTCCTTGTACAAAGCCATTCTGGCCTCCGTTTTGCTGGCCGTTTGCGCCGGCGTGCCTTATTTATCGTTCTGGTCGATATCACATCAGTACTTCCAAGAGAATTACAAATGTATTTTTTGTACATTTTTTGTACCCATCGAGTGCTTAATGGTGTGATTTTTGATTCCTTGTAAAAATCCATTCTGGCCTCAGTTTTGCTTGCCGTTTGCACCGGCGTGCCTTATTTATCGATCTGGTCGAAATCACATCAGTACTTCCAAGATAATTACAAGCGTTTTGTTTCGTACATTTTTTTGTACCCATAGAGTACTTAACGGTGTGATTTTTGATTCCTTGTACAAAGCCATTCTGGCCTCCGTTTTGCGTGCCGTTTGTGCCGGCGTGCCTTATTTACCGTTCTGGTCGATATCACATCAGTACTTCAAAGAGAATTACAAATGTTTTTTTTCGTACTTTTTTTTGTACCCATGAAGTACTTCACGGTGTGATTTTTTATTCTTTGTACAAGGCCATTCTGGCTTCCGTTTTGCTTGCCGTTTGTGTCGGCGTGCCTTATTTATCGTTTTGGTCGATATCACATCAGTACTTCAAAAAGAATTACAAACGTTTTTTTCATACTCTTTTTTGTACCCATAGGGTACTTAACGGTGTGGTTTTTGATTCATTGTACAAGGGCATTCTGGCGTCCGTTTTGCTTACCGTTTGCGCCGGCGTGCCTTATTTATCGTTCTGGTCGATATCACATCAGTACTTCATAGAGAATTACAAACGTTTTTTTCGTTTTTTTTGTTCCCATAGAGTACTTAACGGTGTGATTTTTGTTCCTTGTACAAGGCCATTCTGGCCTCCGTTTTGCTTGCCGTTTGCGCCGGCGTTCCTTATTTATCGTTCTGGTCGATGTCACATCAGTACTTCAAAGAGACTTACTTTTTTTCGTACTTTTTTATACCCATAGAGTACTTAACGGTGTGTTTTTTGATTCGTTGCACAAGGCCATTCTAGCCTCCGTTTTGCTTGCCGTTTGCGCCGGCGTGCCTTATTATCGTTCTGGTCGATATCACATCAGTACTTCAAAGCGAATTACAAACGTTTTTTTCATACTTTTTTGTACCCATAGAGTACTTAACGGTGTGATTTTTGATTCCTTGTACAAAGCCATTCAGGCCTCCGTTTTGCTTGCCTTTTGCGCCGGCGTGCCTTATTTTTCGTTCTGGTCGATATCACATCAGTACTTCAAAGAGAATTACAAACGTTTTTTTCATACTTTTTTGTACCCATTAATTACTTGGCGGTGTGAATTTTGATTCCTTGTACATGGCCATTCCGGCCTCCATTTTGCTTTCCGTTTGCGCCGGCATGCCTTATTTATCGTTCTGGTCGATATCACATCAGAACTTTAAAGAGAATAACAAACATTTTTTTGTACTTTTTCTTGTACCCATAAAGTACTTAACGGTCTGATTTTTGATTCCTTGTACAAGGCCATTCTGGCCTCCGTTTTGCTTCCCGTTTGCGCCGGCGTGCCCTATTTATCGTTCTTTTCGATATCACATCAGTACTTCAAAGTGAATTACAAATGTATTGTTTCGTACATTTTTTGTACCCATAGAGTACTTAACGGTGCGATTCTTGATTCCTTGTACAAAGCAATTCTGGCCTCCGTTTTGCTTGTCGTTTGCACCGGCATGCCTTATTTATCGTTCTGGTCGATATCACGTCAGTACTTCAAAGAGAATTACCAATGTTTTTTTTCGTACTTTTTTGTACCCATTTAGTACTTGACGGTGTGATTTGTTATTCCTTGTACAAGGCCATTCTAGCCTCCGTTTTGCTTTCCGTTTGCGCCGGCGTGCCTTATTAATCGTTATGGTCGATACCACATCAGTACTTCCAAGAGAATTACAAACGTTTTATTTCATACTTTTTTTTGTACCCATAGAGTACTTAACGGTGTGATTTTTAATTCCTTGTACAAGGCCATTCTGGCCTCCGTTTTGCTTGCCGTTTGCGCCGGCATGCCTTATTTATCGTTCTGGTCGATATCACATCGGTACTACCAAGAGAATTACAAACGTTTTTTTTCGTACATATTTTGTACCCATAGAGTACTTAACGGTGTGATGTTTGATTTCTTGTACAAAGCCATTCTGGCCTCCGTTTTGCTTGCCGTAGGGGCCGGCGTGCCTTATTTATCGTTCTGGTCGATATCACATCAGTACTTCCAAGAGAATTACAAACGTTTTGTTTCATACATATTTTGTACCCATAGAGTACTTAACTAGTGTGATTTTTGATTCCTTGTACAAAGCCATTCTGGACTCCGTTTTACTTGCCGTTTGCGCCGGAGTGCCTTATTCATCATTCTGGTCGATATCACATCAGTACTTGCAAGAGAATTACAAATGTTTTTTTTCGTACTTTTTTTGTACCAATGAAGTACTTGACGGTGTGATTTTTTATTCCTTGTACAAGGCCATTCTGGCCTCCGTTTTGCTTTTCGTTTGCGCCGGCGTGCCTTATTTATCGTTCTGGTCGATACCACATCAGTACTTCCAAGAGAATTACAAACGTTTTGTTTCGTACATTTTTTGTACCCATAGAGTACTTAACGGTGTGATTTTTATTCCTTGTACAAAGACATTCTGGCCTCCGTTTTACTTGCCGTTTGCGCCGGCGTGCATTATTTATCGTTCTGGTCGATATCACATCAGTACTTCAAAAATAATTACAAATGTTTTTTTTCATACTTTTTTTTGTACCCATAGAGTACTTAACGGTGTGATTTTTGATTCCTTGTACAAGGCCATTCTGGCCTTCGTTTTGCTTGCCGTTTGCGCCGGCGTGCCTTGTTTATCATTCTGGTCGATATCACATCAGTACTTGCAAGAGAATTACAAATGTTTTTTTTCATACTGTTTTTTGTACCCATGAAGTACTTGACGGTGTGATTTTTTATTCCTTGTACAAGGCCATTCTGGCCTCCGTTTTGCTTTTCGTTTGCGCCGGCGTGCCTTATTTATCATTCTGGCCGATACCACATCAGTACTTCCAAGAGAATTACAAATGTTTTTTTTCATACTTTTTTTTCTACCCATAGAGTACTTAATGGTGTGATTTTTAATTCCTTGTACAAGGCCATTCTGGCCGCTATTTTGCTTGCCTTTTGTGCCGGCGTGCCTTATTTATCGTTCTGGTCGATATCTGTTCGGTAAAAACGAGTTTTACAATTTATAACCGAAACACCCCAAGTATAAGGATCGTAGTATAGGATGTTAACGGGTCGTCCTAAGGGAGTGGAATGTTTATCGGATCAAGGAACAATTATTCTATCGATTATGTCACGACTATTAACTAAAACTAAGATTTAAACTAATTTAAACTAGGGTTTATACTAATTATGAAATAATGAACAGTAAAAACGATGATGAACAGTACAATGAACAGTAAATTTGTCGATGAACAGTAACTGAGAACCTAAATTATGCTTAAAACAGTGAAAAACAACTATAATCTTAAAACAACTAAACTTATCAATCAACGATTGATACGAACTATTTGGTTTATCAAATAATTAAAACAACGGCAAGGCAACGGGAATCCACCGATCAATCAACCCAACCCCAACTAGACGGCAAGTTAAAGATATAATTTTTAGTAATGATCTATCACGAATTCGATTAAATTTCTCTAAACGAATTCTAGGGTTTCGTTTTCTTTTTCAAATAAAACAAAACAACATGAAAAACACGATCACGAGATTATTTCTAATACTCCTACTCAACTAACTATGATCAATCTCTTGAAACATAATCAATCGCATCAATTGAAAAGGTCACAACTTGAACAATATTTTCATATAAATTCAAAGCATAAAAGATGGTTTCATCGATCTCTCGATTCGAATAAAACGTAAACGATAAAAAACAATATCCAATTGATAAAAAAAACTATAACTTTACTCACTAAACATGTAGCAAAAATCTCTCTAGTTGGTGTTGATGTTGATCGGTTTCATCCGTTGTCCCACCGCGATGTGCTTAGCCAACAACCATGATGTTAATCATGATCATTGGGATGGAGAGATTTATCTTTAAATCTCCTCTTTTGAATGATGCGGCTGCTGCTGCAATTATGCGTCTGTGGCTGTATCAAAATTGTGTTCTTAGGGTTTGATTTGCTGCCGTTTAAATAGATATGAGAGGCGGCTGTTTTTTTAATTTAAGTCGGCTGAATAATTCTTTTTTTAGGAATGAAACTTCTAAAATTCATATCTTGAGTTGTAGACCTCCAAAAATTATGATCCGAAAGTCATAATTAAGCTCTCGGAAAACTCTACAACTTTCATTAAGGACTCTTCTTCAGAAAACGCATTTTTGATTAGCCCGTCGTATCCCGAGTATATTTCGGGATTTTCCAGTAGTTTCAGCAACATCATCTAAACTTGTAACGCTCATATCTCGGGCCTCATAAGTCGGAATGAAGTGATTCAAAATCCTGTAGAATCCTCTCTTCAAGCCCTACAAATCTTCTCTTGATGTCGAGAGTCGAATCAGTGTATATCATATCAAGAACTGCATCGGAAGTTCGGCTGCTTGAAAGCTTCATTCCAAGCTTTATCTCCATCTTCCTTCCATTTCACTTCTCTCCATGCAAAACCTCATCATTTAATCCTCTTGCATGCCAAAATATGTATCTACAACATAGGAAAATATACCAAAGCGTAACACAATCCCAAAATAACATAAAATCCCAATTTAAGCACATAAATCGTTACATTTTGCGATTTATTATCTTAAAACATCATTTGCTCAGTTTATCCTTTTGGCGAGTGATTTTCTATAAAAATCACTAAAACACGGGAGATAATGTTACGAAACAACTCGATAAAAACCATAAAATTAGTCGTAAACAACTCGTATGAAGAACAGACGACACTAAAAGTAAAAGCTTGCAAACCTGCTCAAAAGTATCTGCAACACTCGACATAACAGAATAATCTCGGGGTAGACGGGGTATACGAGTAAACAGGTATGCACACAAAAATAAGCAAATGAAGCAACCAACAAATAGGACAAGGATAACCAACACAAAACACCCAGGTTTTATTCCTAATAAAATAAAAGCTTAACTAAAAAGAAATACTTAAAAGACTAGGCTGCCTCCTAGGAGCGCTTCTTTTATGTCATTAGCTTGACACAGATTTCAAAGTCAACCCGGATCGGGCCACTTGGGTTTGACTACCGCCACCTCAGTATCCGAATCAGAAGTATTGGGGCGGAAATGATTTTCACCACAACAACAAGTCAAGTGCGCAATAAGATCATGGAACTTTTCTCTCCAAACTACACTGACTCTCTTCTTCTTGTTCTTGCGGATGATAGGCATAGGTGTGCTAACATGCTCAGAAGTCCCAGAAGAAGGTTCCTCACAGGTAGAGGTAGGAATGTCATCATCTGACTCAAAGAAATAAGATGGAATCTCTTCACAAATCAGGACATCTGTACCCTCATCTCTTCTCTGGAAATAAAGAGTCTCAGGCTTCTCCTTTGGTTGCCCAAAATATTTCTTAAGTCGATGGCCATTCACTTTAAAAGCTTGATTACCATACCCGTTCAAAGTAATTACTCCACTTGGATTAACCTCGAGAATCTCAAAGGGACCGGACCATCTAGACTTGAGTTTACCCGGAAACAGGTGAAGTCTAGTATTATAGAGTAAAGCCATTTCACCAACTTTGAATTCTCGGTCCTTGATCTTAGCGTCATGGAGTATCTTTGTTCTTTCCTTGCTAAGCTTAGCATTCTCGTACGCTCTGAGTCTAAATTCATCGAGCTCATTTAATTGCAATAATCTCTTCTCCCCACAGAGCTGGCTATCGAAATTCAAGAATTTAATAGCCCAGTAGGCTCTGTGCTCAAGCTCGACTGGTAAATGGCAAGCTGTGCCATAAACCATTTGGAAGGGTGACGTACCCATCGGGGTCTTAAACGCAGTGCGATAAGCCCAAAGTGCGTCATCCAACTTTAGACTCAGTTGGATCTATTTGAGTTAACGGTCTTTTCTAAAATCCTTTTAAGGCTCTGGTTGTTTATCTCGACTTGGCCACTTGTTTGGGGATGATATGGCGTACCGATTTTGTGTCTAACACCATATTTCTCAAGAACCTTATCAAGCGGCGCGTTGCAAAAATAAGTACCTTCGTCACTAATGAGGGCTCTAGGACAGCCAAATCTGGTGAAGATATTCTTTTGCAAGAATTTCTTCACGACTTTATGATCATTAGTTTGGGTGGCTATTGCCTCCACCCACTTGGAGACGTAGTCTACACAGACGAGAATGTATTTATTTCCACACGACGATGGAAAGGGTCCCATGAAATCAATTCCCCACACGTCGAAGACTTCGCATTCCGAATGGGTCTAAGTGGCATTTCCATCCTATTACTCGCCTCCCAATTCTCGGCACCTATCGCAACCTTTACAAAAGGCTTCGCGTCCTTAAAAAGAGTCGGCCGGTAGAATCCGGCTTGGAGGATTTTTGCAAGCTGTCTTGGGTGCTCCGTAGTGTCCTCCCCGTGGGACCACTATGACATTGCTCCGAATATCCCATTGCTCATGTTCCGGAACACACCTTCTAAGCAACCCATCTTTACAAACCCTGAACAAATAAGGATCCTCCCACACGAGATATTTTAGGTCAGAAAAGAACTTCTTCCTCTCCTGATACGTCATTTCCTCTAAATGTCCACTTGCTAAATAGTTGACGTAATCAGCGTACCATGGCCTAACAGTATCAAGCTTCATCAATTGCTCAGTCGGGAAGTCGATGCCTATTTCCTTGTGATTTACGCCACCCTCATTTACTAGACGAGAAAGATGATCAGCCACAACATTATCACTACCCTTCTTATCTTTGATCTCAAGGTCAAACTCTTGCAAAATTAGAATCCATCTGAGTAACCTTGGTTTTGCATCTGCTTTGTCCATAAGGTAGCGTAGGGCTGCATGGTCGGTCCAAACGACAACTTGAGACCCTAGAAGGTAACTTCTAAACTTGTCAATAGCAAAAACGACGGCTAAGAATTCCTTCTCAGTCGTAGTGTAATTGCATTGAGCCGGGTTCAAGGTGCGGCTCGCATAGTAAATGGGCCTGAACTTTTTATCAATTCTTTGACCTAAAACTGCGCCTACTGCGTAGTTAGAGGCATCGCATAATAATTCAAAAGGCTTAGTCCAATCAGGTGCGATTAAGATAGGGGCACTTATGAGCTTTTCCTTCAAGCAATTGAAAGCCTTCTTGCATTTCTCATCAAACAAGAACACAACATCATCTTTCAGAAGGTTGGACAGGGGCTTGGCGATGGTGGAAAAGTCCTTAATAAATCGTACGTAGAAGCCAACATGACCAAGAAAGCCGCGTACCTCTTTGACAGTTTTCGGGTACGACATTTTCTCAATGGCTTCCACTTTGGCCTTATCAACTTGAATACCAGTGCCGGACACCTTGTGTCCCAGAACGATCCCCTCATCAACTAGAAAATGACATTTCTCCCAGTTAAGCACTAAATTCTTTTCAACGCAGCGTTGAAGTACCATATCTAGATTCGCCAAGATCTCATCGAAGCTATCGCCATAGACTGAGAAGTCATCCATGAATACTTCCATACATTTCTCCACAAGTCCATCAAAAATAGCAAGCATACACCTTTAAAAAGTCGCAGGTGCATTGCATAAGCCAAAGGGCATTCTGCGGAACGCAAAAGTGCCTGATGGACACGTAAACGTAGTCTTCTCCTGGTCATTAGGGTCGATGGCTATCTGGAAGTAACCAGAATATCCATCGAGGAAACAATAATACTTGTGACCACTCAGCCTTTCAATAAGCTGGTCAATGAAGGGTAAGGGGAAATGGTCTTTGGCGGTGACTTCATTCAATCTGCGATAGTCAATGCAGAATCTATAGCCAGTCACAAGGCGTAAAGCTATCTCTTCCCCCTTTTCATTCTTTTCAACGGTGATACCTCCCTTCTTTGGCACAACTTGGGTGGGGCTAACCCACTCACTATCGGCAATTGCATAGATGATTCCCATGTCTAACCACTTTATAACTTCCTTCTTGACAACCTCCTACATATGCGGATTCAGCCTTCGCTGAGGTTGTCTTACTTTCTTAGCTCCTTCCTCCGTTCGGATTTTATGCATGAACACATCGGGGCTGATTCCTCTGATATCACCCACTTGCCATCCGAACGCGAGGATATTCTTTTCAAGCACTTTTATCAGCAGTGTTTCTTGCTCGGGCTCGAGTTTTGAAGAGATGATCAAGGGTAACTTATCACCATCCTTAAGAAAAATGTACTTAAGGTGTTGAGGAAGCGGTTTAAGCTCCAAGTCAGTAGGTGGTTGCTCAATACTAGATTTTAAAGGGCCACCTTTTTCCTTTTGGGCTTGAAGTGGTTGACGGTAGAACACCTCATCCTCCCGAGGCATAACCCCAGAAAGATACTTGGATAACATCATCTATAGGGATTCTTCTGTCAGTACCTGCTTCCTCCTTCTGATGCTTGATCATCTTTCTCAACTCTTCATCTTCTAGCTCCTCTGCTAGCTGTTCCCAATCATCAACCTCCCAATGAGTAGCTTCTCTCCGTAAATCCACTTCATCCTAACTACCCATCGGGGCTTCCTCTTCTCCGGGGTTAAAGTCATTCGATGCGGCTCTTTTAAATCATCGTTCATTGCCGGGAAATTCCATGTTTCTTTCTCATTGACAAGCTCGGTGTGAGCAAGTCGTGAAGACGACTCGTCGAGACTACGGCTGTAATGAACTAGAAGATGGTCCAGTCGACTTGATCTTCAATGTGTATAACTTCGAAAACACCTATCTCTGTCGGCTCTTGACTTCCTCGATTTGGCATCTTCTTCGTCCTCATAAATTGCTTCAATGAACGAGATTTCTTCACTCAAAGTGTTCTCTAGACTTTTCCCTTGTGTAAAGGTAACGGATGTATCATCAACTCTAAGTGTAATCGACCCTTACGAAAATCAATGAGGGCGGCAGAGGTGTCTAAAAAGGTCCGGCCTAGAATTAGAGGCATCTCTCTGTCAGGTGGGTAGTCTAAGATAACCCAGTCGGTAGGGAAAACCAAATGTTCAACATAGAGAAGAACATTAGTGACACAACCGGCTGCTGATCGGCTTGATCGGTCTACCATCTGAAGAGAAATAGGGCGTTCCCGCATTCTTTTGTCTAAACCGAGCTTTTTGCAGACGTTCAATGGCATCACATTTATAGAGGCCCCTGAGTCGCATAAGACATTCTGGAACTTGTGGCCTTCAATCTCACAGGAGATTGAAGGTCTTCCGGGGTCACCTCGCTTAATAGCAACTTTTTGTGAGACCATGGAACATTCTTCTCTTAAAACTTCTTCTGCCATCCCTTGAAGCTTCTTCTTGCTTCCACAAAATTCTTTAAGATACTTAGAGCACTTGGGCATTTCAGTCAATACCTCAGCTAGGGGTATACTCACTTTGGTGTCTCTAAGCATCCTCCTCACTCCGTCATATTGTTTGTCAAGACTGAGGGTATTCTCTTTCATCTTTGGTGGATAAGGAAGGTCTTTATCATTGTCAGGGGAACAGCCACCTGACTTTTTTATGGCCTCGTCTTCCTTATCCTTCCATCTCACAAACTTTTCCTCTCTCCTCTTTGTCAGGGGAACAACCACCTGCCTTTTTCTCGAATCAGAATCATCCTCATCCCCCGAAGAACTGTCGTCATTAAGCTCCTCCTCACTGTTGGTTTCTTCAGTATAAGATTTCTGATTGCCCCCTCCTGAACTTATTGCGTCAGGAGGGGCTGCTCGTTTCCCGACACCTTTCCGGGTCCCGCCTGCTTACCACTTCTCAAGGTAACTTCATTCAACTCTTGGTCTCCATACTCCTATTGAGGTGTGATGGCAGTGCAAACGTTGATATCTGCTTTTGGATTTCTCTCGGTATAACTTGGAAGTTTACCGTGGGGTCTGATTGCTTGCTGTTCTGCCATCTGCCCAACATGTCTCTCTATTGCCTTGACACTAGTAGACATGGTCTTCACCATGTCCACTAGCTCATCAAACTTATGTTGAGGGACATATGAGGTGGTATGATTTTGATGTTGGCTTTGATTCCAACCATCTTGAGGTCTTTGGGAGTTGGGATTATGAGATTGATTAACCATCACAGGAGGTGGTCTTTGATAACCTGGGTTGAAAGAAGGGTTAGAATTGGATGGGCCAGGTGGTGCATTGGGACTTGAAATCTAGAATAATTCCGGTTCTGATTGGAGTTTCCGAAGGTCTGGTTGAAATTCACTTCCTCAGTAATTTCATCTCCCGCCTGCATTCCCAGGTAGTTCACATCTGGCTGCCCTTGTTGCTGCTGCATTTGTAAAGTGGCTAGCTGCTTGCTAATTGCTTCCATTTGAGCAACTAACACCTTAGTCTCGAATTGCTTGTAGCGATTCTTTCTTATTAACATTGGTCTTCCTTGGAGTTGACCACATGTTATTCTTGGCTATGGTTTCGGCTACCCCGTAAGCGACATCATCACCTCCCCCTAGGAAGGATCCATGGGCGATTGAATCAAGGAAATCTCTATTGGGTTGAGTAACACCCTGATAGAATAATTCTAGTAGCTCATGTCTACTGTATCCATGGTTGGGGCACTTCCTCATCAACAAATTTAATCTCTCCCATGCTTTCCCCACACTCTCACCATCAAGTTGTTCAAATGTGGCTATCTCCCTTTTCATGTCCATGATTGTCCCTGGTGAGACAAACTTCAGAGCAAAGGCTCTTTTGACATCATTCCAGGAGTGGAGAGAATGATGGGCTAGAGATTTAAACCAACGGTTCGCTTCACCCTTGAGAGCAAACGGGAAGAGTTTTAACACGACAATCTCGGAATCAACACCGGGATAGTGGCCTGCTTCGCAGATTTGAACGAAAGTGGACAAGAAGTCATGAGGATCTTCGTCAGCAGTGCCATGAAAGGAACTATTCTGGACCAGTCCTACCACTCCATTTTTCAGATCGAAATTAACTTGCCCCATTTCTGGAGGGCGAATGGGTCTATGCCCTTCCAGGAAGTCTTGGTCAAGATAGGGAGCATAGGGGTCTTGGTTTAACTGGTTTAACTGGTTTTGACGGAATTGTTGAAACTGATTATTTATGCCAGCTTGTTGATTCTGTTGTTGCTGTATTGCTTGCATCTGTTGAAGGATCAGATTCATCTGGGCTTGAGGGTCTGCATTCGGGACTTCGTTAGCCATGATGTCTGGATTGGGAAAGAGCTTTCTCCTGATAATAGATCGCTCAGGCTCGGGATTAAAGATAAGAGGTCCCTTCTTGCTCCTGGTTTGCATAAACCAGAAGAGCAAAATGGAAAGAAATCAACCTTAGGGTTGATGAGAACGAAATGTAGAGGAAATTAGAGGGTTTAGAAAGAGAGAAGAGAAAAGAAGTGTCAATTGAAGAGAGTGAACTGGCGTTCAGTATGAGTGAACGCTCGTTCAGAGGAAATTCTGGAAGTGGACGCTCGTTCAGATCACTGAACTGGCGTTCAGAAGACAGATTGGGGAGAAACGGGCGTTTAGAGGCTGGACGAGCGTTTGGTAGTTCGGACGCTCGTCGATCGCCTTAAACGATGCAGAGAAGAAGATTTTTAGAACAGACGGGCGTCTGAAAGGATGGACGCCCGTTTGGAAGCTGAAAATCGAAACAGATAAAGAAAAGAATAGCAGGAGGAAAGAAAGAAATTTTTTAAAAGATCTAGTAGTCTACGCTAAATCTAAACAACAAAGAATAAAATAAAAATATAAGGCTAGAATAAAAATCTAAAGCTACGTATAAGGTTGCTAAAATAATAAAAATTTTAACGTGAACAATAATATAAAATAAATATAAACTATGATAATTAAAATCAAATTTATAAAATCTAAAATCTAAAATTTAAAGTAAATCTAAAATATGACAATTAGAATTAACAGGTAAACGCGAAGAAAAAAAAATAAAAAGACAGAAAAACTTATGAAAAATCTAAAATCTAAAATCTAAACTATGATAAAATGAAATAAAAAAAAACGTAACAATTAGATTATTACCTAGAAAAAATAGTATCGAAATAAAAATTGCACCTAGAAGAATGCGACAACCGTTACCGACTCCCCGGCAACGGCGCCAAAAACTTGTTCGGTAAAAACGAGTTTTACAATTTATAACCGAAACACCCCAAGTATAAGGATCGTAGTATAGGATGTTAACGGGTCGTCCTAAGGGAGTGGAATGTTTATCGGATCAAGGAACAATTATTCTATCGATTATGTCACGACTATTAACTAAAACTAAGATTTAAACTAATTTAAACTAGGGTTTATACTAATTATGAAATAATGAACAGTAAAAACGATGATGAACAGTACAATGAACAGTAAATTTGTCGATGAACAAGAATAGAACCTAAATTATGCTTAAAACAACAAAAACAACTATAATCTTAAAACAACTAAACTTATCAATCAACGATTGATACGAACTATTTGGTTTATCAAATAATTAAAACAACGGCAAGGCAACGGGAATCCACCGATCAATCAACCCAACCCCAACTAGACGGCAAGTTAAAGATATAATTTTTAGTAATGATCTATCACGAATTCGATTAAATTTCTCTAAACGAATTCTAGGGTTTCGTTTTCTTTTTCAAATAAAACAAAACAACATGAAAAACACGATCACGAGATTATTTCTAATACTCCTACTCAACTAACTATGATCAATCTCTTGAAACATAATCAATCGCATCAATTGAAAAGGTCACAACTTGAACAATATTTTCATATAAATTCAAAGCATAAAAGATGGTTTCATCGATCTCTCGATTCGAATAAAACGTAAACGATAAAAAACAATATCCAATTGATAAAAAAACTATAACTTTACTCACTAAACATGTAGCAAAAATCTCTCTAGTTGGTGTTGATGTTGATCGGTTTCATCCGTTGTCCCACCGCGATGTGCTTAGCCAACAACCATGATGTTAATCATGATCATTGGGATGGAGAGATTTATCTTTAAATCTCCTCTTTTGAATGATGCGGCCGCTGCTGCAATTATGCGTCTGTGGCTGTATCAAAATTGTGTTCTTAGGGTTTGATTTGCTGCCGTTTAAATAGATATGAGAGGCGGCTGTTTTTTTAATTTAAGTCGGCTGAATAATTCTTTTTTTAGGAATGAAACTTCTAAAATTCATATCTTGAGTTGTAGACCTCCAAAAATTATGATCCGAAAGTCATAATTAAGCTCTCGGAAAACTCTACAACTTTCATTAAGGACTCTTCTTCAGAAAACGCATTTTTGATTAGCCCGTCGTATCCCGAGTATATTTCGGGATTTTTCAGTAGTTTCAGCAACATCATCTAAACTTGTAACGCTCATATCTCGGGCCTCATAAGTCGGAATGAAGTGATTCAAAATCCTGTAGAATCCACTCTTCAAGCCCTACAAATCTTCTCTTGATGTCGAGAGTCGAATCAGTGTATATCATATCAAGAACTGCATCGGAAGTTCGGCTGCTTGAAAGCTTCATTCCAAGCTTTATCTCCATCTTCCTTCCATTTCACTTCTCTCCATGCAAAACCTCATCATTTAATCCTCTTGCATGCCAAAATATGTATCTACAACATAGGAAAATATACCAAAGCGTAACACAATCCCAAAATAACATAAAATCCCAATTTAAGCACATAAATCGTTACATTTTGCGATTTATTATCTTAAAACATCATTTGCTCAGTTTATCCTTTTGGCGAGTGATTTTCTATAAAAATCACTAAAACACGGGAGATAATGTTACGAAACAACTCGATAAAAACCATAAAATTAGTCGTAAACAATATCACATCAGTACTTCCAAGAGAATTACAAACGTTTTTTTTCGTACATTTTTTGTACCCATAGATTACTTAACGGTGTGATTTTTGATTCCTTGTACAAAGCCATTCTGGCCTCAGTTTTGCTTGCCGTTTTCGCCGGCGTGCCTTATTTTTCGATCTGGTCGATATCACATCAGTACTTCCAAGAAAATTACAAACGTTTTGTTTCGTACATTTTTTGTACCCATAGAGTACTTAACGGTGTGATTTTTGATTCCTTG
Organism: Gentiana straminea; assembly: GCA_036785695.1. Lineage (NCBI taxonomy): Eukaryota > Viridiplantae > Streptophyta > Magnoliopsida > Gentianales > Gentianaceae > Gentiana > Gentiana straminea. Next base: position 214,316 of record JAVUPR010000224.1, on the reverse strand, counting down.
TACAAAGCCATTCTGGCCTCCGTTTTACTTGCCGTTTGCGCCGGCATGCATTATTTATCGTTCTGGTCGATATCACATCAGTACTTCAAAGAGAATTACAAATGTTTTTTTTCATACCTTTTTTCGTACCCATAGAGTACTTAACGGTGTGATTTTTGATTCCTTGTACAAGGCCATTATGGCCTCCGTTTTGCTTCCCGTTTGCGTCTGCGTGCCTTATTTATCGTTCTGGTCGATATCACATCAGTACTTCCAAGAGAATTACAAACGTTTTGTTTCATACATTTTTTTGTACCCATAGAGTACTTAACGATGTGATTTTGATTCTTTGTACAAAGCCATTCTGGCCTCCGTTTTGCTTTCCGTTTGCGCCGGCATGCCTTATTTATCGTTCTGGTCGATATCACATCAATACTTTTTTTTTGAAGCAACTTTATTTTTATTGATATTAATAAAGAGCTACAAAGTTCAACGCCCTATCCCGGCCCACCCCAAGTTTACGTGATGGAATGCATAGCATGGCCTCCTTAAACCCAATGTGTGTCAAACCCAGGGTGGGAAAATCCATCACATTGGGAAGAGTACTCGCTCTATGCATCCCCAAAAAACATCGTCCGCCACAGATGATTACAATAGTGTTGGTACATAAAGTAAATGAAGTGGATCTCCGTCTTCCATCTATGCCTCAAGCGCAGTCTGATAGCTCCAGAGCCCATCATCAAACAACTTGTAGGATGTCTTCCAAACCGATTCGCGGCTCGAACTCCATCATGAAGCATCCAACCTGCACGAGGGGATGTCACCGACACTTGGTTCCGATATTCGCATCAAAAGAATACATATAACAAATATATTGCATTCCTATATCACAGAATTTAGTCGTAGAAAGAAACAAAAACACCTCGATAAGCACCCCAACCAAGAGGGAGGGGTGCGTCCGTATGCTCAAAGCCGTATATCCCTCTATTAGGCAAGTTGAGGACGTGCGGCGCGCGCAGTGCGCTCCAGGTGTACGAAAAGGGAAGCACAACCCATGTATGTATGAACCACAATGATAGGCAAAAAAGGGGGGACATGAGGGGAGCTAAGGGAAAGAAAGAAACGACCTGGATTGCACCATTCACAAGTGAAGAGTGCTTCCCAGAGTGACAGGGATATCACATCAATACTTCAAAGAGAATTACAAATGTTTTTTTCGTACTTTTTTTTGTACCCATGAAGTACCTGACGGTGTGATTTTTTATTCCTTGTACTAGGCCATTCTGGCCTCAGTTTTGCTTGCCTTTTGCGCCGGCGTGCCTTATTTATCGTTCTGGTCGATATCACATCAATACTTTTTTTTTTGAGGCAACTTTATTTTTATTGATATTAATAAAGAGCTACAAAGTTCAACGCCCTATCCTGGCCCACCCCAAGTTTACGTGATGGAATGCATAGCATGGCCTCCTTAAACCCAATGTGTGTCAAACCCAGGGTGGGAAAATCCATCACATTGGGAAGAGTACTCGCTCTATGCATCCCCAAAAAACATCGTCCGCCACAGATGATTACAATAGTGTTGGTACATAAAGTAAATGAAGTGGATCTCCGTCTTCGCTCTATGCCTCAAGCGCAGTCTGACAGCTCCAGAGCCCATCATCAAACGACTTGTAGGATGTCTTCCAAACCGATTCGCAGCTCGAACTCCATCATGAAGCATCCAACCTGCACGAGGGGATGTCACCGACACTTGGTTCCGATATTCTGCATCAAAAGAATACATATAACAAATATATTGCATTCCTATATCACAAGAATTTAGTCGTAGAAAGAAACAAAAACACCTGATAAGCACCCCAACCAAGAGGGAGGGGTGCGTCCAGATGCTCAAAGCCGTATATCCCTCTATTAGGCAAGTTGAGGACTTTGCGTGCGGCGCCGCGCCAGTGTACGCTCCAGTGTCTGAAAAGGGAAGCACAACCCATGTATGTATGAACCACAATGATAGGCAAAAAAGGGGGGACATGAGCGGAGCTAAGGGAAAGAAAGAAACGACCTGGATTGCACCATTCACAAGTGAAGAGTGCTTCCCAGAGTGACAGGGATATCACATCAATACTTCAAAGAGAATTACAAATGTTTTTTTCGTACTTTTTTTTGTACCCATGAAGTACCTGACGGTGTGATTTTTTATTCCTTGTACTAGGCCATTCTGGCCTCAGTTTTGCTTGCCTTTTGCGCCGGCGTGCCTTATTTATCGTTCTGGTCGATATCACATCAATACTTCCAAGAGAATTACAAACATTTTTTTTCGTACATTTTTTGTACCTATAGAGTACTTAACGGTGTGATTTTTGATTCCTTGTACAAAGCCATTCTGGCCTCCGTTTTGCTTTCCGTTTGCGCCGGCGTGCCTTATTTATCGTTCTGGTCGATATCACATCAATACTTCAAAGATAATTACAAATGTTTTTTTCGTACTTTTTTTTACCCATGAAGTACTTAACTGTGTGATTTTTGATTCCTTGTACAAAGCCATTCTGGACTCCGTTTTACTTGCCGTTTGCGCGGCGTGCCTTATTTATCGTTCTGGTCGATATCACATTAGTACTTCCAAGAGAATTACAAACATTTTTTTTGTACATTTTTTGTACCCATAGAGTACTTAACGGTGTGATTTTTGATTCCTTGTACAAGGCCATTCTGGCCTCCGTTTTGCTTGCCATTTGAGCCGGCATGCCTTATTTATCGTTCTGGTCGATATCACTTCAGTACTTCATAGAGAATTACAAACGCTTTTTTTTGTACTTTTTTTTTGTACCCATTAAGTACTTGGCGGTGTGAATTTTGATTACTTGTACATGGCCATTCTGGCCTCCGTTTTCCTTTCCGTTTGCACCAGCGTGCCGTATTTATCGTTCTGGTCGATATCACATCAAAACTTCAAAGAGAATAACAAACGTTTTTTCGTACTTTTTTTTGTACCTATAGAGTACTCAACGGTGTGAATTTTGATTCCTTGTACAAGGCTATTCTGGCCTCCGTTTGGATTTCCGTTTGCGCCGGCATGCCTTATTTATCGTTCTGGTCGATATCACATCAGTACTTCCAAGAGAATTACAAACGTATTGTTTCATACATTTTTTCTACCCATAGAGTACTTAACGGTGTGATTATTGATTCGTTGTACAAAGCCATTCTGGCCTCCGTTTACCTTGCCGTTTGTGCCGGCGTGCCTTATTTATCGTTCTGGTCGATATCACATCAGTACTTCAAAGAGAATTACAAATATTTTTTTCCATACTTTTTTTTGTACCCATGAAGTACCTGACGGTGTGATTTTTTATTCCTTGTACAAGGCCATTCTGGCCTCCGTTTTTCTTTCCGTTTACGCCGGTGTGCCTTATTTATCGTTCTGGTCGATATCACATCAGTACTTCAAAGAGAATTACAAATGTTTTTTATCGTACTTTTTTTGTACCCATAGAGTACTTAACGGTGTGATTTTTGATTCCATGTACAAGGCCAATCTGACCTCCGTTTTGCTTCCCGTTTGCGCCGGCGTGCCTTATTTACTATTCTTGTCGATATCACATCAGTACTTCCAAGAGAATTACAAACGTTTTGTTTCGTACATTTTTTTACCCATAGAGGACTTAGCGGTGTGATTTTTGATTCCTTGTAGAAAGTCATTCTGGCATCCGTTTTGCTTGCCGTTTGCGCCGGCGTGCCTTATTTATCGTTCTGGTCGATATCACATCAGTACTTCAAAGAGAATTACAAATGTTTTTTTCGTACTCTTTTTTGTACCCATGAAGTACTTGACGGTGTGATTTTTTATTCCTTGTACAAGGCCATTCTGGCCTCCGTTTTGCTTTCCGTTTGCGCCGGCGTGCCTTATTTATCATTCTGGTCGATACCACATTAGTACTTCCAAGAGAATTACAAACGTTTTTTTTCATAATTTTTTTTGTACCTATAGAGTACTTCACGGTGTGATTTTTTAATTCCTTGTACAAGGCAATTCTGGCCTCCGTTTTGCTTGCCGTTTGCGCCGGCGTGCCTTATTTATCGTTCTGGTCGATATCACATCAGTACTTCCAAGAGAATTACAAACGTTTTTTTTCGTACATTTTTTGTACCCATAGAGTACTTAACGGTGTGATTTTTGATTCCTTGTACAAAGCCATTCTGGCCTCAGTTTTGCTTGCCGTTTTCGCCGGCGTGCCTTATTTATCGATCTGGTCGATATCACATCAGTACTACTAAGAGAATTACAAACATTTTGTTTCGTACATTTTTGTACCCATAGAGTACTTAACGGTGTGATATTTGACTCCTTGTACAAAGCCATTCTGGCCTCCGTTTTACTTGCCGTTTGTGCCGGCGTGCATTATTTATCGTTCTGGTCGATATCACATAAGTACTTCAAAGAGAATTACAAATGTTTTTTTCGTACTTTTTTTTGTACCCATAGAGTACTTAACGGTGTGATTTTTGATTTCTTGTACAAGGCCATTTTGGCCTCCGTTTTGCTTACCGTATGCGCCGGCGTGCCTTATTTATCGTTCTGGTCGATATCACATCCGTACTTCAAAGAGAATTACAAACATTTTTTTTTCATACTTTTTTTTGTACCCATAGAGTACTTAACGGTGTGATTTTTTATTCCTTGTAAAAGCCTATTCTGGCCTCCATTTTGCTTGCTGTTTTAGCCGGCGTGCTTTATTTATCGTTCTGGTCGATATCACTTCAGTACTTCAAAGAGAATTACAAACGCTTTTTTTCATACTTTTTTTTGTACCCATAGAGTACTTAACGGTGTGGTTTTTGATTCCTTGTACAAGGGCATTCTGGCGTCCGTTTTGCTTACCGTTTGCGCCGGCGTGCCTTATTTATCGTTCTGGTCGATATCACATCAGTAATTCATAGAGAATTACAAACGTTTTTTTCGTTTTTTTGGTTCCCATAGAGTACTTAACGGTGTGATTTTTGTTCCTTGTACAAGGCCATTCTGGCCTCCGTTTTGCTTGCCATTTGCGCCGGCTTTCCTTATTTATCGTTCTGGTCGATGTCACATCAGTACTTCAAAGATACTTACTTTTTTTCGTACTTTTTATACCCATAGAGTACTTAACGGTGTGTTTTTTGATTCGTTGCACAAGGCCATTCTAGCCTCCGTTTTGCTTGCCGTTTGCGCCGGTGTGCCTTATTATCGTTTTGGTCGATATCACATCAGTACTTCAAATCGAATTACAAACGTTTTTTTTCATACTTTTTTTGTACCCATAGAGTACTTAACGGTGTGATTTTTGATTCCTTGTACAAAGCCATTCAGGCCTCCGTTTTGCTTGCCGTTTGCGCCGGCGTGCCTTATTTATCGTTCTGGTCGATATCACATCAGTACTTCCAAGAGAATTACAAACGTATTGTTTCATACATTTTTTCTACCCATAGAGTACTTAACGGTGTGATTATTGATTCGTTGTACAAAGCCATTCTGGCCTCCGTTTACCTTGCCGTTTGTGCCGGCGTGCCTTATTTATCGTTCTGGTCGATATCACATCAGTACTTCAAAGAGAATTACAAATATTTTTTTCCATACTTTTTTTTGTACCCATGAAGTACCTGACGGTGTGATTTTTTATTCCTTGTACAAGGCCATTCTGGCCTCCGTTTTGCTTTCCGTTTACGTCGGCGTGCCTTATTTATCGTTCTGGTCGATATCACATCAGTACTTCAAAGAGAATTACAAATGTTTTTTTTCGTACTTTTTTTGTACCCATATAGTACTTAACGGTGTGATTTTTGATTCCATGTACAAGGCCAATCTGACCTGCGTTCTGCTTCCCGTTTGCGCCGGCGTGCCTTATTTATTATTCTTGTCGATATCACATCAGTACTTCCAAGAGAATTACAAACGTTTTGTTTCGTACATTTTTTGTACCCATAGAGTACTTAACGGTGTGATTTTTGATTCCTTGTACAAAGCCATTCTGGCCTCCGTTTTGCTTGCCGTTTGCGCCGGCGTGCCTTATTTATCATTCTGGTCGATATCACATCAGTACTTCAAAGAGAATTACAAATGTTTTTTTCGTACTCTTTTTTGTACCCATGAAGTACTTGACGGTGTGATTTTTTATTCCTTGTACAAGGCCATTCTGGCCTCCGTTTTGCTTTCCGTTTGCGCCGGCGTGCCTTATTTATCATTCTGGTCGATACCACATCAGTACTTCCAAGAGAATTACAAACGTTTTTTTTCATACTTTTTTTTGTACCTATAGAGTACTTCACGGTGTGATTTTTTAATTCCTTGTACAAGGCAATTCTGGCCTCCGTTTTGCTTGCCGTTTGCGCGGGCGTGCCTTATTTATCGTTCTGGTCGATATCACATCAGTACTTCCAAGAGAATTACAAACGTTTTTTTTCGTACATTTTTTGTACCCATAGAGTACTTAACGGTGTGATTTTTGATTCCTTGTACAAAGCCATTCTGGCCTCAGTTTTGCTTGCCGTTTTCGCCGGCGTGCCTTATTTATCGATCTGGTCGATATCACATCAGTACTACTAAGAGAATTACAAACATTTTGTTTCGTACATTTTTGTACCCATAGAGTACTTAACGGTGTGATATTTGACTCCTTGTACAAAGCCATTCTGGCCTCCGTTTTACTTGCCGTTTGCGCCGGCGTGCATTATTTATCGTTCTGGTCGATATCACATAAGTACTTCAAAGAGAATTACAAATGTTTTTTTAGTACTTTTTTTTTGTACCCATAGAGTACTTAACGGTGTGATTTTTGATTTCTTGTACAAGGCCATTTTGGCCTCGTTTTGCTTCCCGTATGCGCCGGCGTGCCTTATTTATCGTTCTGGTCGATATCACATCCGTACTTCAAAGAGAATTACAAACATTTTTTTTCATACTTTTTTTTTGTACCCATAGAGTACTTAACGGTGTGATTTTTTATTCCTTGTAAAAGCCTATTCTGGCCTCCATTTTGCTTGCTGTTTTAGCCGGCGTGCTTTATTTATCGTTCTGGTCGATATCACTTCAGTACTTCAAAGAGAATTACAAACGCTTTTTTTCATACTTTTTTTTTGTACCCACAGAGTACTTAACGGTGTGATTTTTGATTCTTTGTACAAGGCCAGTCTGGCCTCCGTTTTGCTTGCCGTTTGCGCCGGCGTGACTTATTTATTGTTCTGGTCGATATCGCATAAGTACTTCAAAGAGAATTACAAATGTTTTTTCATACTTTTTTTTGTACCCATAGAGTACTTAACTGTGTGATTTTTGATTCCTTGTACAAGGCAATTATGACCTCCATTTTGCTTCCCGTTTACGCCGGCGTGCCTTATTTATCGTTCTGGTCGATATTACATCAGTACTTCAATGAGAATTACAAAAGTTTTTTTTCGTACTTTTTTTGTACCCATAGAGTACTTAACGGTGTGATTTTTGATTCCTTGTACAAGGCCAGTCTGGCCTCCGTTTTGCTTGCCGTTTGAGTCGGCGTGCCTTATTTATTTTTCTGGTCGATATCACATCAGTACTTTAGAGAGAATTAAAAATGTTTTTTTTCGTACTTTTTTTGATTTTACCCATAGTACAAGGCCATTCTCGGCCTCCGTTTTGCTTGCCGTTTGTGCCGCGTGCCTTATTTATTGTTCTTGTCTATATCACATCGGTCTTCAAAGAGAATTACAAACGTTTTTCATACATTAGTACATCAAAGAGAATTACAAACATTTTTTCGTAATTTTTTTTGTACCCATAGAGTACTTAACGGTGTGATTTTTGATTCCTTGTACAAGGCCATTCTGGCCTCCGTTTTGCTTGCCGTTTTCTCCGGCATGCCTTATTTATCTTTCTGGTCGATATCCCATCAATACTTCATAGAGAATTACAACTGTTTTTTTTCATACTTTTTTATACCCATAGAGTACTTAAAGGTGTGATTTTTTTATTCCTTTTACAATGCCATTCTGGACTCCGTTTTACTTGCCGTTTGTGCCGGTGTGCCTTATTTATCGTTCTGGTCTATATCACATCAGTACTTCAAAGAGAATTTCAAATATTTTTTTCCATTCTTTTTTTTTGTACCCATGAAGTACCTGACGATGTGATTTTTTATTCCTTGTACAAGGCCATTCTGGCCTCCGTTTTGCTTTCCGTTTACGCCGGTGTGCCTTATTTATCGTTCTGGTCGATATCACATCAGTACTTCAAAGAGAATTACAAATGTTTTTTTTCGTACTTTTTTTGTACCCATAGAGTACTTAACGGTGTGATTTTTGATTCCATGTACAAGGCCAATCTGACCTCCGTTTTGCTTCCCGTTTGCGCCGGCGTGCCTTATTTACTATTCTTGTCGATATCACATCAGTACTTCCAAGAGAATTACAAACGTTTTGTTTCGTACATTTTTTGTACCCATAGAGGACTTAACGGTGTGATTTTTGATTCCTTGTAGAAAGCCATTCTGGCCTCCGTTTTGCTTGCCGTTTGCGCCGGCGTGCCTTATTTATCGTTCTGGTCGATATCACATCAGTACTTCAAAGAGAATTACAAATGTTTTTTTCGTACTCTTTTTTGTACCCATGAAGTACTTGACGGTGTGATTTTTTATTCCTTGTACAAGGCCATTCTGGCCTCCGTTTTGCTTTCCGTTTGCGCCGGCGTGCCTTATTTATCATTCTGGTCGATACCACATCAGTACTTCCAAGAGAATTACAAACGTTTTATTTCATACTTTTTTTTGTACCTATAGAGTACTTCACGGTGTGATTTTTTAATTCCTTGTACAAGGCAATTCTGGCCTCCGTTTTGCCTGCCGTTTGCGCCGGCGTGCCTTATTTATCGTTCGGTCGATATCACATCGCATACTTCCAAGAGAATTACAAACGTTTTTTTTCGTACATTTTTTGTACCCATAGAGTACTTAACGGTGTGATTTTTGATTCCTTGTACAAAGCCATTCTGGCCTCAGTTTTGCTTGCCGTTTTCGCCGGCGTGCCTTATTTATCGATCTGGTCGATATCACATCAGTACTACTAAGAGAATTACAAACATTTTGTTTCGTACATTTTTGTACCCATAGAGTACTTAACGGTGTGATATTTGACTCCTTGTACAAAGCCATTCTGGCCTCCGTTTTACTTACCGTTTGCGCCGGCGTGCATTATTTATCGTTCTGGTCGATATCACATAAGTACTTCAAAGAGAATTACAAATGCTTTTTTCGTACTTTTTTTTGTACCCATAGAGTACTGAACGGTGTGATTTTTGATTTCTTGTACAAGGCCATTTTGGCCTCCGTTTTGCTTCCCGTATGCGCCGGCGTGCCTTATTTATCGTTCTGGTCGATATCACATCCGTACTTCAAAGAGAATTACAAACATTTTTTTTCATACTTTTTTTTGTACCCATAGAGTACTTAACGGTCTGATTTTTTATTCCTTGTAAAAGCCTATTCTGGCCTCCATTTTTCTTGCTGTTTTAGCCGGCGTGCTTTATTTATCGTTCTGGTCGATATCACTTCAGTACTTCAAAGAGAATTACAAACGCTTTTTTTCATACTTTTTTTTGTACCCATAGAGTACTTAACGGTGTGATTTTTGATTCTTTGTACAAGGCCAGTCTGGCCTCCGTTTTGCTTGCCGTTTGCGCCGGCGTGACTTATTTATTGTTCTGGTCGATATCGCATAAGTACTTCAAAGAGAATTACAAATGTTTTTTCATACTTTTTTTTTGTACCCATAGAGTACTTAACTGTGTGATTTTTGATTCCTTGTACAAGGCAATTATGACCTCCATTTTGCTTGCCGTTTACGCCGGCGTGCCTTATTTATCGTTCTGGTCGATATTACATCAGTACTTCAATGAGAATTACAAAAGTTTTTTTTCGTACTTTTTTTTGTACCCATAGAGTACTTAACGGTGTGATTTTTGATTCCTCGTACAAGGCCAGTCTGGCCTCCGTTTTGCTTGCCGTTTGAGTCGGCGTGCCTTATTTATTTTTCTGGTCGATATCACATCAGTACTTTAGAGAGAATTAAAAATGTTTTTTTTCGTACTTTTTTTGTACCCATAGAGTACAAGGCCATTCTGGCCTCTGTTTTGCTTGCCGTTTGTGCCAGTGTGCCATATTTATTGTTCTTGTCGATATCACATCAGTACTTCAAAGAGAATTACAAACGTTTTTCATACATTAGTACATCAAAGAGAATTACAAACATTTTTTCGTAATTTTTTTTGTACCTATAGAGTACTTAACGGTGTGATTTTTGATTCCTTGTACAAGGCCATTCCGGCCTCCGTTTTGCTTGCCGTTTTCTCCGGCATGCCTTATTTATCTTTCTGGTCGATATCTCATCAATACTTCATAGAGAATTACAAATGTTTTTTTTCAAACTTTTTTTATACCCATAGAGTACTTAAAGGTGTGATTTTTTTTATTCCTTTTACAATGCCATTCTGGACTCCGTTTTAATTGCCGTTTGCCCCGGTGTGCCTTATTTATCGTTCTGGTCTATATCACATCAGTACTTCAAAGAGAATTACAAACGTTTTTTTCATACTCTTTTTAGTACCCATAGAGTACTTAACGGTGTGATTTTTGATACCTTGTACAAGGCCATTCTAGCCTCCGTTTTGCTTGCCGTTTGCGCCGGCGTGCCTTATTTATCGTTCTGGTCGATATCACATTAGTACTTCAAAGAGAATTACAAATGTTTTTTTTTCGTACATCAGTACTTCAAAGAGAATTACAAACGTTTTTTTCGTACTTTTTTGTACCCATAGAGTACTTAACGGTGTGATTATTGATTCCTTGTACAAGGCCATTATGGACTCCGTTTTGCTTGCCGTTTGCGCCGGCATGCCTTCAAAGAGAATCGCAAACATTTTTTTTTCGTACCTTTTTTTGTACCCATAGAGTACTTAACGGTGTGATTTTTGATTCCTTGTACAAGGGCATTCTGGCCTCCGTTTTGCTTTCCGTTTGCGCCGGCGTGCCTTATTTATCGTTCTGGTCGATATCACATCAGTACTTCAAAGAGAATTACAAACATTTTTTTTCGTACTTTTTTTTGTACCCATAGAGTACTTAACAGTGTGATTTTTTATTCCTTTTACAAAGCCATTCTGGCCTCCATTTTGATTGTTGATTGCGTCGGCATACCTTATTTATCGTTTTGGTCTATATCACATCAGTACTTCAAAGAGAATTACAAACGTTTTTTTTTCTTACTTTTTTTGGTACCCATAGAGTACTTAACGATGTGATTTTTGATTCCTAGTACAAGGCCATTCTGGCCTCCGTTTGGCTTGCCGTTTGCGCCGGCGTGCCTTATTTTTCGTTTTGGTCGATATCACATCAGTACTTCAAAGAGAATTACAAAAAAAAATTTCTTACTTTTTTTTGTACCCATAGAGTACTTAACGGTGTGATTTTTGATTCCTTGTACAAGGCCATTCTGGCCTCCGTTTTGCTTGCCGTTTGAGCCGGCGTGCCTTATTTATCATTCTGGTCGATATCACATCAGTACTTCAAAGAGAATTACAAATGTTTTTTTCGTACTTTTTTTGTACCCATAGAGTACTTAACGGTGTGATTTTTGATTCCATGTACAAAGCCATTCTGACCTCCGTTTTGCTTCCCGTTTGCGCCGGCGTGCCTTATTTATCGTTCTTGTCGATATCACATCAGTACTTCCAAGAGAATTACAAACATTTTGTTTCGGACATTTTTTGTACCCATAGAGTACTTAACGGTGTGATTTTTGATTCCTTGTACAAAGCCATTCTGGCCTCCGTTTTGCTTGCCGTTTGCGTCGGCATGCCTTATATATCATTCTGGTCGATATCACATCAGTACTTCAAAGAGAATTACGAATGTTTTTTTCGTAATTTTTTTGTACCCATGAAGTTCTTGACGATATGATTTTTTATTCCTTGTACAAGGCCATTCTGGCCTCCGTTTTGCTTTCCGTTTGCGCCGGCGTGCCTTATTTATCATTCTGGTCGATACCACATCAGTACTTCCAAGAGAATTACAAACGTTTTTTGTCATACTTTTTTTTGTACCTATAGAGTACTTAATGGTGTGATTTTTAATTCCTTGTACAAGGCAATTCGGCCTCCGTTTTGCTTGCTTGCCGGCGTGTCTTATTTATCGTTCGGTCGATATCACATCGGTACTTCCAAGAGAATTACAACGTTTTTTTTCGTACATTTTTTGTACCCATAGAGTACTTAATGGTGTGATTTTTTATTCCTTGTACAAATCCATTCTGGCCACAGTTTTGCTTGCCGTTTTTGCCGGCGTGCCTTATTTATCGATCTGGTCGATATCACATCAGTACTTCTAAGAGAATTACAAACATTTTGTTTCGTACATTTTTGTACCCATAGAGTACTTAACGGTGTGATATTTGACTCCTTGTACAAAGCCATTCTGGCCTCCGTTTTACTTGCCGTTTGCGCCGGCGTGCATTATTTATCGTTCTGGTCGATATCACATAAGTACTTCAAAGAGAATTACAAATGCTTTTTTCGTACTTTTTTTTGTACCCATAGAGTACTTAACGGTGTGATTTTTGATTTCTTGTACAAGGCCATTTTGGCCTCCGTTTTGCTTCCCGTATGCGCCGGCGTGCCTTATTTATCGTTCTGGTCGATATCACATCCGTACTTCAAAGAGAATTACAAACATTTTTTTTCATACTTTTTTTTTGTACCCATAGAGTACTTAACGGTGTGATTTTTTATTCCTTGTAAAAGCCTATTCTGGCCTCCATTTTTCTTGCTATTTTAGCCGGCGTGCTTTATTTATCGTTCTGGTCGATATCACTTCAGTACTTCAAAGAGAATTACAAACGCTTTTTTTCATACTTTTTTTTGTACCCATAGAGTACTTAACGGTGTGATTTTTGATTCTTTGTACAAGGCCAGTCTGGCCTCCGTTTTGCTTGCCGTTTGCGCCGGCGTGACTTATTTATTGTTCTGGTCGATATCGCATAAGTACTTCAAAGAGAATTACAAATGTTTTTTCATACTTTTTTTTGTACCCATAGAGTACTTAACTGTGTGATTTTTGATTCCTTGTACAAGGCAATTATGACCACCATTTTGCTTGCCGTTTACGCCGGCGTGCCTTATTTATCGTTCTGGTCGATGTTACATCAGTACTTCAATGAGAATTACAAAAGTTTTTTTTCGTACTTTTTTTTGTACCCATAGAGTACTTAACGGTGTGATTTTTGATTCCTCGTACAAGGCCATCTTGGCCTCCGTTTTGCTTGCCGTTTGAGTCGGCGTGCCTTATTTATTTTTCTGGTCGATATCACATCAGTACTTTAGAGAGAATTAAAAATGTTTTTTTTCGTACTTTTTTTGTACCCATAGAGTACTTAAAGGTGTGATTTTTGATTCCTTGTACAAGGCCATTCTGGCCTCTGTTTTGCTTGCCGTTTGTGCCAGTGTGCCTTATTTATTGTTCTTGTCGATATCACATCAGTACTTCAAAGAGAATTACAAACGTTTTTCATACATTAGTACATCAAAGAGAATTACAAACATTTTTTCGTAATTTTTTTTTGTACCTATAGAGTACTTAACGGTGTGATTTTTGATTCCTTGTACAAGGCCATTCTGGCCTCCGTTTTGCTTGCCGTTTTCTCCGGCATGCCTTATTTATCTTTCTGGTCGATATCTCATCAATACTTCATAGAGAATTACAAATGTTTTTTTTCAAACTTTTTTTATACCCATAGAGTACTTAAAGGTGTGATTTTTTTATTCGTTTTACAATGCCATTCTGGACTCCGTTTTAATTGCCGTTTGCGCCGGTGTGCCTTATTTATCGTTCTGGTCTATATCACATCAGTACTTCAAAGAGAATTACAAACGTTTTTTTCATACTCTTTTTTGTACCCATAGAGTACTTAACGGTGTGATTTTTGATACCTTGTACAAGGCCATTCTAGCCTCCGTTTTGCTTGCCGTTTGCGCCGGCGTGCCTTATTTATCGTTCTGGTCGATATCACATTAATACTTCAAAGAGAATTACAAATGTTTTTTTTTCGTACATCAGTACTTCAAAGAGAATTACAAACGTTTTTTTCGTACTTTTTTTGTACCCATAGAGTACTTAACGGTGTGATTATTGATTCCTTGTACAAGGCCATTATGGACTCCGTTTTGCTTGCCGTTTGCGCCGGCATGCCTTCAAAGAGAATCGCAAACATTTTTTTTTCGTACCTTTTTTTGTACCCATAGAGTACTTAACGGTGTGATTTTTGATTCCTTGTACAAGGGCATTCTGGCCTCCGTTTTGCTTTCCGTTTGCGCCGGCGTGCCTTATTTATCGTTCTGGTCGATATTACATCAGTACTTCAAACAGAATTACAAACATTTTTTTCGTACTTTTTTTTGTACCCATAGAGTACTTAACGGTGTGATTTTTTATTCCTTTTACAAGGCCATTCTGGCCTCCATTTTGATTGTTGATTGCGTCGGCATACCTTATTTATCGTTCTGGTCTATATCACATCAGTACTTCAAAGAGAATTACAAACGTTTTTTTTTCGTACTTTTTTTTGGTACCCATAGAGTACTTAACGATGTGATTTTTGATTCCTAGTACAAGGCCATTCTGGCCTCCGTTTGGCTTGCCGTTTGCGCCGGCGTGCCTTATTTTTCGTTTTGGTCGATATCACATCAGTACTTCAAAGAGAATTACAAAAAAAAATTTCTTACTTTTTTTTGTACCCATAGAGTACTTAACGGTGTGATTTTTGATTCCTTGTACAAGGCCATTCTGGCCTCCGTTTTGCTTGCCGTTTGAGCCGGCGTGCCTTATTTATCATTCTGGTCGATATCACATCAGTACTTCAAAGAGAATTACAAATGTTTTTTTTCGTACTTTTTTTGTACCCATAGAGTACTTAACGGTGTGATTTTTGATTCCATGCACAAAGCCATTCTGACCTCCGTTTTGCTTCCCGTTTGCGCCGGCGTGCCTTATTTATCGTTCTTGTCGATATCACATCAGTACTTCCAAGAGAATTACAAACATTTTGTTTCGTACATTTTTTGTACCCATAGAGTACTTAACGGTGTGATTTTTGATTCCTTGTACAAAGCCATTCTGGCCTCCGTTTTGCTTGCCGTTTGCGTCGGCGTGCCTTATATATCATTCTGGTCGATATCACATCAGTACTTCAAAGAGAATTACGAATGTTTTTTTCGTAATTTTTTTGTACCCATGAAGTTCTTGACGATATGATTTTTTATTCCTTGTACAAGGCCATTCTGGCCTCCGTTTTGCTTTCCGTTTGCGCCGGCGTGCCTTTTTTATCATTCTGGTCGATACCACATCAGTACTTCCAAGAGAATTACAAACGTTTTTTGTCATACTTTTTTTGTACCTATAGAGTACTTAATGGTGTGATTTTTAATTCCTTGTACAAGGCAATTATGGCCTCCGTTTTGCTTGCCGGCGTGTCTTATTTATCGTTCTGGTCGATATCACATCAGTACTTCCAAGAGAATTACGAACGTTTTTTTTCGTACATTTTTTGTACCCATAGAGTACTTAATGGTGTGATTTTTTATTCCTTGTACAAATCCATTCTGGCCACAGTTTTGCTTGCCATTTTTGCCGGCGTGCCTTATTTATCGATCTGGTCGATATCACATCAGTACTTCTAAGAGAATTACAAACATTTTGTTTCGTACATTTTTTGTACCCATAGAGTACTTAACGGTGTGATATTTGACTCATTGTACAAAGCCATTCTGGCCTCCGTTTTACTTGCCGTTTGCGCCGGCATGACTTATTTATTGTTCTGGTCGATATCGCATAAGTACTTCAAAGAGAATTACATATGTTTTTTTCGTACTTTTTTTGTACCCATAGAGTACTTAACGGTGTGATTTTTGATTCCTTGTACAAGGCCAAATGTTTTTTTTCTTACTTTTTTGTACCCATAGAGTACGCCTCCCTCCGTTTTGCTTGCCGTTTGAGTCGGCGTGCATTATTTATTTTTCTGGTCGATATCACATCAGTACTTTAGAGAGAATTAAAAATGTTTTTTTTCGTACTTTTTTTGTACCCATAGAGTACTTAACGGTGTGATTTTTGATTCCTTGTACAAGGCCATTCTGGCCTCCGTTTTGCTTGCCGTTTGCGCCAGTGTGCCTTATTTATTGTTCTTGTCGATATCACATCAGTACTTCAAAGAGTATTACAAACGTTTTTCGTACATTAGTACATCAAAGAGAATTACAAACATTTTTCGTACTTTTTTGTACCTATAGAGTACTTAACGGTGTGATTTTTGATTCCTTGTACAAGGCCATTCTGGCCTCCGTTTTGCTTGCCGTTTTCTCCGGCATGCCTTATTTATCGTTCTGGTCGATATCTCATCAATACTTCATAGATAATTACAAATGTTTTTTTTCATACTTTTTTTTATACCCATAGAGTACTTAAAAGTGTGATTTTTTTATTCCTTTTACAATGCCATTCTGGACTCCGTTTTACTTGCCGTTTGCGTCGGTGTGCCTTATTTATCGTTCTGGTCTATATCACATCAGTACTTCAAAGAGAATTACAAACGTTTTTTTCATACTCTTTTTTGTACCCATAGAGTACTTAACGGTGTGATTTTTGATACCTTGTACAAGGCCATTCAAGCCTCCGTTTTGCTTGCCGTTTGCGCCGGCGTGCCTTATTTATCGTTCTGGTCGATATCACATCAGTACTTCAAAGAGAATTACAAACGTTTTTTCGTACATCAGTACTTCAAAGAGAATTACAAAGGTTTTTTTCATACTTTTTTGTACCCATAGAGTACTTAACGGTGTGATTATTGATTCCTTGTACAAGGCCATTTTGGCCTCCGTTTTGCTTGCCGTTTGCGCCGGCATACCTTATTTATCGTTCTGGTCGATATCACATCAGTACTTCAAAGAGAATTACAAACTTTTTTTTTCGTACTTTTTTTGGTACCCATAGAGTACTTAACGGTGCGATTTTTGATTCCTAGTACAAGGCCATTCTGGCCTCCGTTTGGCATGCCGTTTGCGCCGGCGTGCCTTATTTTTCGTTCTGGTCGATATCACAGCAGTACTTCAAAGAGAATTACAAAAAAAAATTCATACTTTTGTTTTGTACCCATAGAGTACTTAACGGTGTGATTTTTGTTTCCTTGTACAAGGCCATTCTGGCCTCCGTTTTGCTTGCCGTTTGAGCCGGCGTGCCTTATTTATCGTTCTGGTCGATATCACATCAGTGTTTCAAAGAGAATTACAAACGTTTTTTTTCATACTTTTTTTTGTACCCATAGAGTACTTAACGGTGTGATTTTTGATTCCTTGTACAAGGCCATTCTGGCCTCCGTTTTGCTTGCCGTTTGCGCCGGCGTGCCTTATTTAACGTTCTGGTCGATATCACATCAGTACTTCAAAGAGAATTACAAACTTTTTTTCGTACATTTTTTTGTACCCATAGAGTACTTAACGGTGTCATTTTTGATTCCTTGTACAGTGCCATTCTTGCCTCCGTTTTCCTTGCCGTTTGCGCCGGCGTGCCTTATTTATCGTTCTGGTCGATATCACATCAGTACTTCAAGGTGAATTGCAAACGTTATTTTCATACACTTTTTTTGTACCCACAGAGTACTTAACAGTGTGATTTTTGAATCCTTGTAGAAGGCCATTCTGACCTCCGTTTCGCTTGCCGTTTGCGCCGGCATGCCTTATTTATCGTTCTGGTCGATATCACATCAGTACTTCAAAGAGAATTACAAACATTTTTTTTGTACTTTTTTTCACCCATTGAGGACTTAACGGTGTGATTTTTGATTCCTTGACCAAGGCCATTCTGGCCTCCGTTTGGCTTGCCGTTTGCACCGGCGTGCCTTATTTATCGTTCTGGTCGATATCACATCAGTACTTCAAAGAGAATTGCAAACGTTTTTTTTCACACTTTTTTTTGTACCCATAGGGTACTTAACGATGTGATTTTTGATTCCTTGTACAAGGGCATTCTGGCCTCCGTTTTGCTTACCGTTTGCACCGGCGTGCCTTATTTATCGTTCTTGTCGATATCACATAAGTACTTCATAGAGAATTACAAATGTTTTTTTTCGTTTTTTTTGCTCCCATAGAGTACTTAACAGTGTGATTTTTTATTCCTTGTACAAGGCCATTCTGGCCTCCGTTTTGCTTGCCGTTTGCGCCGGCGTTCCTTAATCATCGTTCTGGTCGATATCACATCAGTACTGCAAAGAGACTTACTATTTTTTTGTACTTTTTTTTACCCATAGAGTACTTAACGGTGTGATTTTTATTCGTTGTACAAGGCCATTCTAGCCTCCGTTTCGTTTGCCGTTTGCGCCGGAGTGCCTTATTTATCGTTCTGGTCGATACAACATCAGTAGTTCAAAGAAAATTACAAACCTTTTTTTCATACTTTTTTTTGTACCCATTGAGTACTTAATAGTGTCATTTTTTATTCCTTGTACAAGGCCATTCTGGCCTCCGTTTTGATTGCAGTTTGCGTCGGCGTACCATATTTATCGTTCTGGTCGATATCACATCAGTACTTCAAAGAGAATTACAAATGTTTTATTCATACTTTTTTTTGGCACCCATAGAGTACTTAACGGTGTGAGTTTTGATTCCTTGTACAAGGCCATTTTGGCCTACGTTTTGCTTGCCGTTTGTGCCGGCGTGCCTTATTTATCGTTCTGGTCGATATCACATCAGTACTTCAAAGAGAATTACAAACATTTTTTTCATAATTTTTTTGTTCCCATAGAGTACTTCACGGTGTGATTTTTGATTCCTTGTACAAGGCCATTCTAGCCTCCGTTTTGCTTGCCGTTTGCGCCGGCATGCCTTATTTATCGTTCTGGTCAATATCACATCAGTACTTCAAAGAGAATTACAAACGTTTTTTTCATACTCCTTTTTGTACCCATAGGGTACTTAACGGTGTGATTTTTGATTCCTTGTACAAGGGCATTCGGGACTCCGTTTTGCTTACCGTTTGCGCCGGCGTGCCTTATTTATCGTTCTGGTCGATATCACATCAGTACTTCATAGACAATTACAAACGTTTTTTTTCATTTTTTTTTGTTCCCATAGAGTACTTAACAGTGTGATTTTTTATTCCTTGTACAAGGCCATTCTGGCCTCCGTTTTGCATGCCGTTTGCGCCGGCGTTCCTTATTTATAGTTCGGGTCGATGTCACATCAGTACTTCAAAGAGACTTACATTTTTTCATACTTTTTTTGTACCCATAGAGTACTTAACGGTGTGATTTTTGATTCCTTGACCAAGGCCATTCTGGCCTCCGTTTTGCTTGCCGTTTGCGCCGTCGTGCATTATTTATCGTTCTGGTCGATATCACATCTGTGTTTCAAAGAGAATTACAAACGTTTTTTTTCATAATTTTTCTTGTACCTATACAGTACTTAACGGTGTGATTTTTGATTCCTTGTACAAAGCCATTCTGACCTCTGTTTTGCTTGCCGTTTGCGCCGTCGTGCATTATTTATCCTTCTGGTCGATATCACATCAATACTTCAAAGTGAATTACAAACGTTTTTTGTCAAACTTTTTTTTGTATCCATAGGGTACTTAACGGTGTGATTTGTGATTTCTTGTACAAGGCCATTCTGGCCTCCGTTTTGCTTGCCGTTTGTGCCGTCGTACCTTATTTATGTTAGGTGTAGTGCCCGAAAGACAATTTGTGTAATTGTTTTTAGTAATGGTTGACAAAATTTATCTTAGTTACTTGCTTTGTGCTTGTAAAGTAATACACTGCTGCAAACCCTAAGTATATCTGTATGTAACCACTTAACTCAGTGTATGGATTACACGTGAGGATTGAGTTAGTGGAGATATGCTTAAACTGTTAGTCCATGGTGAACTTAATCAGAGTTTAGGGTCTCTTGATTAAAACACCAATAATGTGCCCAGAACACTTTAGGGTGTGATAGTCTTATCCGGACTATCGGTAGAGGGTACCTACGTGGGGCATTTATATATGATGGCATTCATATAGGATTGGACCGATTTAATCTGTATTTCTCTGTATAATTCCGTAATCGAGGAATCTTATTAAATCATTAGATGATCATATATGGATCAACCTTAATCCTGAGGTGGTCACAGGGTGCTGCTTGTCTCGGGGTAGTGTTTGATGTGTTAGTTACGGTTCACTTAAATATGTGTTCCAAGCCACTTCTCATTGGCACTATCTCTTGATGAGTGAGTAGTTCTGATTTTCACGGACATGGAATCCATTCCTTCCCGCGGGAAGTAGAGAGACGATCCCTTTTTGTTAGCCCTAAGAAAGTGATCGATCCCGGGGGTTTCGCATTTGACTAATTAGCTATTAGTCGAAATGCATACTAATTGATAATCATCGGGGGTTAATGGTAAATAAGGATAAGATATTCGAGTCGGGTTCACGGAGACTTCCCACTCGGAATGGACGATCTATGGAGGGTTAATCCGTATGTAGTGATTATATCAATGGACGCTTATTCACTCTATGGGTTGAGTATAAGTATACATCTATAATCGGTAGAGTTCAGTTTCGGGTTTATGGTGGCGTAATCCCGGAATTAATAATTAATGTACTTATTCTGTTCGATGAATAGTTACTTATTGGAGCTACTGGTTATAGGTCCATGGTCCCCAATGTGGCTTCTATAATTCGGGCTAATATTCTTGTTTATTTTGGCCACAGAAATAATTAATTGGCTGGGTCAATTAATTGATATGCATGGATATTATTTAGTTGGGCTAAATAATATAATACACATAAAAGACATTTTATGTGGGCTAAAACCCTAGGTAAGTGGCGCATGGATGATCTCCTTTAGCACAAGAATTGATTTTCTTGTGTTATGGAAAATAAAAGATATTCTTGTTATGTGATTGGTTGGATGACTTGTTATTTGATTTCCTATTGGTCAATACATGTCACAATTAGTCATTAAGGAAAATATCTTTTTATTTTATTTAATTAATTATTTATTTATTTAATTAAAACTTGGAGACCAAGGATTTACTCTCCTATAAAAGGAGAGTTATTCCAAGTGTAAAATAGACTTGAAAAATTTCGGCCACATCACTAAAATGGTAGAGAAAAATTAGTTTTCTAGTCTTGGGTTTTTAGAATGTTGCATATCAAGAAGGTTCTCATATCAAGAAGGGTGTCCACCAACCACCGTTTGGAGAACACATTGGAAGATCAAGGCTTCTCATCCTAAGATCTTGGCTTCTCTCATTTCTATTGGTATGATTTTCTTAACCTCCTAGTAGTTTAAGTCCTTTAATTATGTGTTGTGATATATAAATCGTGATCCATCCGTTGCGCATAGATCTAATTCGTTTAGATCTAAGCTCCCACATCCTTCAATTTATTGTTCTGGTCGATACCACATCAGTGCTTCAAAGAGAATTACAAACATTTTTTTGTACTTTTTTTTGTACCCATAGAGTACTTAACGGTGTGATTTTTGATTCCTTGTACAAGGCCATTCTGGCCTCCATTTTGCTTGCCGTTTGCACCGGCGTGCCTTATTTATTGTTATGGTCAATATCACATCAGTACTTCCAAGAGAATTACAAACATTTTTTTCGTACTTTTTTCTGTACCCATAGAGTACTTAACTGTGTTATTTTTTATTACTTGTACAAGGCCAGTCTGGCCTCCGTTTTGCTTGCCGTTTGCGCCGGCGTGCCTTATTTATCGTTCTGGTCGATATCACATCAGTACTTCACAGAGAATTACAAACGTTTTTTTCGTACTTTTTTTTTGTACCCATAGAGTACTTAATTGTGTTATTTTTTATTCCTTGTACAAGGCCATTCTGGCCTCCGTTTTGCTTGCCGTTTGCGCCGGCATGCCTTATTTATCGTTCTCGTCGATACCATATCAATACTTCACTGAGAATTACAAACGTTTTTTTCGTACTTTTTTTTGTACCCATAGAGTACTTAACGGTGTGATTTTTGATTCCTTGTACAATGCCATTCTAGCCTCCGTTTTGCATGCCGTTTGCGCCGGCGTGCCTTATGTTTTTTTTCATACTTTATTTTGTACCCGTAGAGTAGTAACGGTGTGATTTTTTATTCCTTGTACGAGGACATTCTGGCCTTTATTTTGCTTGCCGTTTGCGCAGGCGTGCCTTATTTATCGTTGTGTTCGATATCACATCAGTTTTTCAAAGAGAATTACAAATGTTTTTTTCGTACTTTTTTTGGTACCCATAGAGTAGTAACGGTATGATTTTTCATTCCTTGTACAAGGCCATTCTGGCCTCCGTTTTGCTTGCCGTTTGCGCCGGCATGACTTATTTATCGTTCTGGTCGATATCACATCAGTACTTCAAAGAGAATTACAAACGTTTTTTTTCATACTTTTTTTGCACCCGTAGAGTTGTAACGGTGTGATATTTGATTATTTGTAAAAGGCCATTCTGGCCTCCGTTTTGCTTGCCGTTTTCACCGGCGTGCTTTATTGATTATTCTGGTCGATATCACATCAGTACTTCAAAGAGAATTACAAACGTTTTTTTCCGTACTTTTTTTGTACCCATAAAGTACTTAACGGTGTGATTTTTGATTCCTGGTACAAGGCCATTCTGGCCTCCGTTTAGCTTGACGTTTGCGCCAGAGTTCCTTATTTATCGTTCTGGTCGATTTCACATTAGTACTTCCAAAAGAATTACAATCATTTTTTTCGTACTTTATCTTTTACCGATAGAGTACTTAACGGTGTGATTTTTATTCCTTGTACACGGCCATTCTGTCCTCCGTTTTGCTTGATGTTTGCGCCGGCGTGCCTTATTTATCTTCTAGTCAAGAATTACAAACGTTTTTTTCGTACCTTTTCTTGTGCCCATAGAGTACTTAACGGTGTGATTTTTTATTCCTTGTACACGGCCATTCTGGCCTCCGTTTTGCTTGCCGTTTGCATCTGCGTGCCTTATTTATCGTTCTGGTCGATATCACATCAGTACTTCAAAGAGAATTACAAAGGTTTTTTCGTACTTTTTTTGTACCCATAGAATACTTAACGTTGTGATTTTTGATTCCTAGTACAAGGCCATTCTGGCCTCCGTTTTGCTTGCCATTAACTGCGGTGAGCCTTATTTATCGTTCTGGTCGATATCACATCAGTACTTCAAAGAGAATTACAAACTTTTTTTTCATACTTTTTTTTGTACCCGTAGAGTAGTAACGGTGTGATTTTTGATCTTTGTACAAGGTCATTCTGGCCTCCGTTTTGCTTGCCATTTGCGCCGGCGTGCCTTATTTATCGTTCGTTGGATATCACATCAGTACTTCAAAAGAAAATTACAAACCATTTTTTTCGTACTTTTTTTTGGTACCCATAGAGTAGTAACGGTGAGATTTTTCATTCCTTGTACAAGGCCATTCTGGCCTCCGTTTTGCTTGCCGTTTGCGCCGGCATGACTTATTTATCGTTCTGTTCGATATCACATCAGTACTCAAAAAGAGAATTACAAACGTATTTTTTCATACTTTTTTTTGTACCCGTAGAGTAGTAACGGTGTGATTTTTGATTCCTTGTACAAGGCCATTCTGGCCTCCGTTTTGCTTGTCGTATTCGCCGGCGTGCCTTATTTATTGTTTGGTTGATATCACATCAGTACTCCAAAGAGAATTACAAACATTTTTTTTCGTACTTTGTTTTGTACCCATAGAGTACTTAACGGTGTGATTTTTGATTCCTGGTACAAGGCCATTCTGGCCTCCGTTTTGCTTCCCGTTTGCACCGGTGTGCCTTATTTATCGTTCTGGCCGATATCACATCAGTACCTCAAAAAGAATTACAAACCTTTTTTTACGTACTTTTTTTGTACCCATAAAGTACTTAACGGTGTGATTTTTTATTCCTTGTCCAAGGGCATTCTGGCCTCCGTTTTGCTTGATGTTTGCGCCGGCGAGCCTTATTTATCGTTCTGGTCGATATGACATCAGTACTTCAAAGAGAATTACAAATGTTTTTTTCGTACTTTTTTTGTACACATAGTGTACTTAACGGTGTGATTTTTGATTCCTTGTACAAGGCCATTCTGGCCTCCGTTTTGCTTCCCATTTGCCCCGGCGTGCCTTATTTATCGTTCTGGCCGATATCACATCAGTACTTCAAAGGGAATTACAAACGTTTTTTTTCGTATTTTTTTTTGTACCCATAGAGTAGTAACGGTGTGATTTTTGATTCCTTGTACAAGTCCGTTCTGGACTCCGTTTTGCTTGCCGTTTGCGCCGGCGTGCCTTATTTATCGTTCTGGTTGATATCACATCAGTACTTCAAAGAGAATTACAAACATATGTTTTCGTATTTTTTTTGTACCCATAGAGTACTTAACGGTGTGATTTTTTATTCCTTGTACAAGGCCATTCTGGCCTCCGTTTTGCTTGACGTTTACGCCGGTGTTCCTTATTTATCGTTCTGGTCGATATCATACATGTACTTCAAAGAGAATTAGAAACTTTTATTTTCGTACTTTTTTTTGTACCCATAGAGAACTTAACGGTGTGATTTTTAATTCCTTGTACAAGGCCATTCTGGCCTCCGTTTTGTTTGCCGTATGCGCCGCCGTGCCATATTTATCGTTCTGGTCGATATCACATCAATATTTCAAAGAGAATTACAAACGTTTTTTCGTACTTTTTTTTGTACCCATAGAGTAGTAATAGTGTGATTTTTGATTCCTTGTACAAGGACATTCTTGCCTCCATTTTGCTTGCCGTTTGCGCCGACGTGCCTTATTTATCGTTGTAGTCGATATCACATCAGTACTTCAAAGAGAATTACGAACGTTTTTTTTTCATACTTTTTTTGGTACCCAGAGAGGAGTAACGGTGTGATTTTTCATTCCTTGTACAAGGCCATTCTGGCCCCCGTTTTGCCTGCCGTTTGCACCGGCATGACTTATTTATCGTTCTGGTCGATATCACATCAGTACTTCAAAGAGAATTACAAACGTTTTTTTTCGTACATTATTTTGTACCCGTAGAGTAGTAACGGTGTGATATTTGATTCCTTGTACAAGGCCATTCTGGCCTCCGTTTTGCTTGCCGTTTTCACCGGCGTGATTTATTTATTGTTCTGGTTGATATCACATCAGAAATCCAAAGAGAATTAGAAAAGTTTTTTTTTCGTACTTTTTTTGTACCCATAGAGTACTTAATAGTGTGATTTTTGATTCCGAGTACAAGGCCATTCTTGCCTCCGTTTTGCTTGCCGTTTGCGCCGGCATGCCTTATATATCGTTCTGGTCGATATCACATCAGTATTTCAAAAAGAATTACAAACATTTTTTTCGTACTTTTTTTTGTACCCATAGAGTACTTAACGGTGTGATTTTTTATTCCTTGTACAATGCCATTCTGGCCTCCGTTTTCCTTGCCGTTTGCGCCGGCGTGCCATATTTATCATTCTGGTCGATATCACATCTGTATTTCAAAGAGAATTACAATCGTTTTTTTTTCATACTTTTTTTTGTACCTATAGAATTGTAACGGTGTGATTTTTGATTCCTTGTACAAGGCCATTCTGGACTCCGTTTTGCTTGCCGTTAGCGCCGGCGTGCCATATTTATCATTCTGGTCGATATCACATCGGTACTTCAAAGGGAATTACAAACGTTGTTTTTCATACTTTTTTTTGTACCTATAGAGTAATAACGGTGTGATTTTTGATTCCTTGTACAAGGATATTCTGGCCTCCATTTTGCTTGCCGTTTGCGCCGGCATGCCTTATTTATCGTTTTGGTCGATATCACATCAGTACTTCAAAGAGAATTACAAACGAATTTTTTCGTACTTTTTATTGTACCCATATAGTAGTAACAGTGTGATTTTTGATTCCTTGTGCAAGGCCATTCTGGCCTCCATTTTGCTTGCCGTTTGCGCCGGCGTGACTTATTTATCGTTCGGTCGATATCACATTAGTCCTTCAAAGTGAATTACAAACGAATTTTTTCGTACTTTTTTGTACCAATAGAGTACTTAACGGTGTGATTTTAGATACCTTGTACAAGGCCATTCTAGCCACTGTTTTGCTTGCCATTTGCACCGGCGTGCCTTGTTTATTGTTCTGGTCGATATCACATCAGTACTTCAAAGAGAATTACAAATGTTTTTTTCGTACATTATTTTGTACCCATAGAGTACTTAACGGTGTGATTTTTGAATCAAGGCCATTCTGGCCTCCGTTTTGGTTACGATTTGCCCCGGCGTGCCTTATTTATCGTTCTGGTCGATATCACATCAATACTTCAAAGAGAATTACAAACGCTTTTTTTCATACATTTTTTTGTACCCATAGAGTACCTAACGGTTTGATTTTTGATTCCTTGTAAAAGGCCATTCTGGCCTCCGTTTTGCTTGCCGTTTGCACCGGCGTGCCTTATTTATCGTTCTAGTCGATATGACATCAGTACATCCAAGAGAATTACAAACGTTTTTTTTGTACTTTTTTTGTACCCATAGAGTATTTAACGGTGTGATTTTTGATTCCTTGTACAAGGCCATTCTGGCCTCCGTTTTGCTTGCCGTGTGCGCGGGCGTGCCTTATTTATCGTATTGGTCGATACCACATCAGTACTTCAAAGAGAATTACAAACGTTTTTTTCATAAATTTTTTTGTACCTATAGTGTACTTAACGGTGTGATTTTTTATTCCTTGTACAAGGCCATTCAGGCCTCCGTTTTGCTTGCCGTTTGCACCGGCGTGCCTTATTTATCATTTTGGTCGATATCACATCTGTACTTCAAAGAGAATTACAAATGTTTTTTTCTTACTTTTTTTGTATGCATAGAGTACTTAACGGTGTGATTTCTGATTCCTTGTACAAGGCCATTCTGGCCTACGTTTTCATTGCCGTTTGTGCAGGCGTGCCTTATTTATCGTTCTGGTCGATATCACATCCGTACTTCAAAGAGAATTACAAATGTTTTTTTTCGTACTTTTTTTACCCATAGAGTACTTAATGGTGTGATATTTGGTTCCATGTACAAGGCCATTCTGGCCTCCGTTTTGCTTGCAGTTTGCGCCGGCGTGCCTTATTTATCGTTCTGGTCGATATCACATCAGTACTTCAAATAGAATTACAAACATTTTTTTTCATACTTTTTTTGTACCCATAGAGAAGTAACGGTGTGATTTTTGATTCCTTGTACAATGACATTGTGGACTCCGTTTTGCTTGCCGTTTGCACCGGCGTGCCTTATTTATCATTTTGGTCGATATCACATCTGTACTTCAAAGAGAATTAAAAATGTTTTTTCGTACTTTTTTTTGTATGCATAGAGTACTTAACGGTGTGACTTTTTGATTCCTTGTACAAGGCCATTCTGGCCTCCGTTTTGCTTGCCGTTTGTGCAGGCGTGCCTTATTTATCGTTCTGGTCGATAACACATCCGTACTTCAAAGTGAATTACAAACGTTCTTTTTCGTACTTATTTTTGTACCCATAGAGTAGTAACGGTGTGATTTTTGATTCCTTGTACAAGGCCATTCTGGAATCCATTTTGCTTGCCGTTTGCGTTGGAGTGCCTTATTTATCGTTCTGGTCGATATCACATCAGTACTTCAAAGAGAATTACAAATGTTTTTTTTGTACCCATAGAGTAGTAACGGTGTGATTTTTGATTCCTTGTACAAGGCCATTCTGGCCTCCGTTTTGCTTGCCGTTTGCGCCGGCGTGCCTTTTTTTATCGTTTTGGTCGATATCACATCAGTACTTCAAAGAGAATTACAAATGTTTTTTTCGTACTTTTTTTGTACCCATAGAGTACTTAACCATGTGATTTTTGATTCCTTGTACAAGGCCATTCTGGCCTCCGTTTTGCTTGCCGTTTGCGCCGGCGTGCCTTATTTATCGTTTTGGTCGATACCACATCAGTACTTCAAATAGAATTAAGAACGTTTTTTCAAACTTTTTTTGTACCCATAGTGTACTTAACGGTGTGATTTTTTATTCCTTGTACACGGCCATTCAGACCTCCGTTTTGATTGCCGTTTGCACCGGCATGCCTTATTTATCGTTCTGGTCGATATCACATCTGTACTTCAAAGAGAATTACAAACGTTTTTTTCATACTTTTTTTTGTACGCATAGAGTACTTAACGTTGTGATTTTTGATTCCTTGTACAAGGCCATTCTGGCCTCTGTTTTGCTTGCCGTTAGTGCAGGCGTGCCGTATTTATCGTTCTTGTCGATATCACATCCGTACTTCAAAAAGAATTACAAATGTTTGTTTTCGTACTTTTTTTTGTACCCATAGAGTACTTAACGGTGTGATTTTTTATTCCTTGTACAAGACCATTCTGGCCTCCGTTTTGCTTGCCAATTGCGCCGGCGTGGCTTATTTATCTTCTGGTTCGATACCACATCATTACTTCATAGAGAATTACAAATGTTTTTATTCGTACTTTTTTTTGTATCCATAGAGTACTTAACGGTGTGATTTTTTATTCCTTGTACAAGGCCATTCTGGCCGCTGTTTTGCTAGCCGTTTGCGCCGGCGTGCCTTATTTATCGTTCTGGTCGATATCACATCAGTACTTCAAAGAGAATTACAAAGTTTTTTTCGTACTTTTTTTGTACCCATAGAGTACTTATCGGTGTGATTTTTGATTCTTTGTACAAGGCCATTCTGGCCTCCGTTTTGCTTGCCGTTTGCGGCGGCGAGCATTATTTATCGTTCTGGTCGATATCACATCAGTACTTCAAAGAGAATTACAAACGTTTTTTTCCGTTCTTTTTTGTACCCATAGAGTACTTAACGTTGTGATTTTTGATCCTTGTACATTGTCAGTCTGGCCTCCGTTTTGCTTGCCGTTTGCACCGGCGTGCCTTATTTATCGTTCTGGTCGATATCACATCAGAAATTCAAAGTGAATTACAAATATTTTTTTTCAAATTTTATTTGTACACATAGAGTAATAACGGTGTGATTTTTGATTCCTTGTACAAGGCCGTTCCGGACTCCGTTTTCTTGCCATTTGCGCCGGGGTGCCTTATTATCGTTTTGGTCGATATCACATCAATACTTTAAAGAGAATTACAAACTTTTTTTCGTACTTTTTTTTGTACCCATATCGGGGTGCCTTATTATCGGGGTGCCTTGTACAAAAGTCTGTTTTCGTTTTTTTTTGTACCCATGGAGTACTTAACGGTGTGATTTTTTTCCTTGTACAAGGCATTCTGGCCTCCGTTTTGCTTGCCGTTTACGCCGGCGTGCCTTACTTATCGTTCTGATCTATATCACATCAGTACTTCAAAGAGAATTAGAAACGTTTTTTTCGTACTTTTTTTTGTACCCATAGAGTACTTAACGGTGTGATTTTTGATTCCTTGTACAAGGCCATTCTGGCCTCCGTTTTGTTTGCCGTATGCGCCGGCGTGCCATATTTATCGTTCTGGTCGATATCACATCAATACTTCAAAGAGAATTACAAACTTTTTTTTCGTACTTTTTTTTGTACCCATAGAGTAGTAACGGTGTGATTTTTGATTCCGTGTACAAGGCCATTCTGGACTCCGGTTTGCTTGCCGTTTGTGCCGGCGTGCCTTATTTATCATTCTGGTCGATACCACATCAGTACTTCAAAGAGAATTACAAAAAAAAATTGTACTTTTTTTTGTACCCATAGAGTACTTAACAGTGTGATTTTTGATTCATTGTACAAGGCCATTCTGGCCTCCGTTTTGCTTGCGTTTGCGCCGGCGTGCCTTATTTATCATTCTGGTCGATTCCACATCAGTACTTCAAAGAGAATTACCAACGTTTTTTTTCAAACTTTTTTTTCAAACCATAGAGTAGTAACGGTGTGATTTTAGATTCCTTGTCCAAGGCCATTCTGGCCTCCATTTTGCTTGCCATTTGCGCCGGCGTGACTTATTTATCGTTCTGGTCGATATCACATCAGTACTTCAAAGAGAATTTCAAAATTTTTTCGTACTTTTTTTGTACCCATAGAGTAGTTACAGTGTTATTTTTGATTCCTTGAACAAGACCATTCTGGCCTCCGTTTTGCTTGCCATTTGCGCCGGCGTGCCTTATTTATCGTTCGCGATCGATATCACATCAGTACTTCAAAGAGAATTACAAAAGTTTTTTTTCGTACTTTTTTGTACCCATATAGTACTTAACGGTGTGATTTTTGATTCCTTGTACAAGGCCATTCTAGCCTCCGTTTGGCTTCCCGTTTGCGCCGGCGTGCCTTATTTATCGTTCTGGTCGATATCACATCAGTACTTCAAAGAGAATTACAAACATTTTTTTCATACTTTTTTTTGTACCCATAGAGTAGTAACGGTGTGATTTTTGATTCCTTGTTCAAGGCCATTATGGACTCCGTTTTGCTTGCCGTTTGCGCCGGCGTCCCATATTTATCGTTCTGGTCGATATCACATCAGTACTTCAAAGTGAATTACAAATGTTTTATCACGTACTTTTCTTTTGTACCCATAGAGTAGTAACTGTGTGATTTTTGATTCCTTGTACAAGGCCATTCTGGCCTCCATTTTGATTGCCGTTTGCGCCGGCATGCCTTATTTATCGTTCTGGTCGATATAACATCAGTACTTCAAAGAGAATTACAAACATTTTTTTTCGTACTTTTTTTTTGTAACCATAGAGTAGTAACGGTGTGATTTTTGATTTTTTGTACAAGGCTATTCTGGCCTCCATTTTGCTTGCCTTTTGCGCCGGTGTGACTTATTTATTGTTCTGGTCGATATCATATCAGTACTTCAAAGAGAATTACAAACATTTTTTTCGTACTTTTTTTTGTACCCATAGAGTAGTAACGGTGTGATTTTTGATTCCTAGTACAAGGCCATTCTGGCCACCGTTTTGCTAGCCGTTTGCGCCGGCATGCCTTATTTATCGTTCTGGTCGATACCACATCAGTACTTCAAAGAGAATTACAAACGTTATTTTCATACTTTTTTTGTACCCATAGAGTACTTAACGGTGTGATTTTTTATTCCTTGTACAGGGCCATTCTGGGCTCCGTTTTGCTTGCCGTTTGTGCCGGCGGGCCTTATTTATCGTTCTGGTCGATATCACATCAGTACTTCAAAGTGAATTACAAACATTTTTTTTCATACTTTTTTTTGTACCCATGGAGTAGTAACGGTGTGATTTTTGATTCCTTGTACAAGGCCATTCTGGACTCCGTTTTGCTTGCCGATAGCGCCGGCGTGCCATATTTATCGTTCTGGTCGATATCACAACAGTACTTCAAAGTGAATTACAAACGTTTTTTTCGTACTTTTTTTGTACCCATAGAGTAGTAACGGTGTTATTTTTGATTCCTTGTTCAAGGCCATTCTGGCCTCCATTTTGCTTGCCGTTTGTGCCGGCGTGCCTTATTTATCATTCTTGTCGATATCACATATGTACTTCAAAGAGAATTACAAATGTTTTTTTTATCGTTCTGGTCGATATAACATCAGTACTTGAAAGAGAATTACAAATGTTTTTTTTCGTACTTTTTTTGTACCCATTGAGTACTTATCGGTGTGATTTTTGATTCCATGTACAAGGCCATTCTGGCCTCCATTTGGCTTGCCGTTTGCGCCGGCGTGACTTATTTATCGTTCTGGTCAATATCACATATGTACTTCAAAGAGAATTACAAAGGTTTTTTTGTACTTTTTTTTGTACCCATGGAGTAGTAACGGTGTGATTTTTGATTCAATGTACAAGGCCTTTCTGGCCTCCGTTTTGCTTGCAGTTTGCGCCGGCGTGCTTTATTTATCTTCTGGTCGATATCACATCAGTACTTCAAAGAGAATTACAAACGTTTTTTTTTTTGTTCTTTTTTTTGTACCCATAGTGTTCTTAACGGTGTGATTTTTGATTCATTGTACAAGGCCATTCTAGCCTCCGTTTTGATTTCCGTTTGCGCCGGCGTGCCTTATTTATCATTCAGGTCGATAGCACATCAGTACTTCAAAGAGAATTACAAACGTTTTTTTTGTTTTTTTTTTTTGTACCCATAGAGTACTTAATGGTGTGATTTTTTATTCATTGTACAAGGCCATTATGGCCTCCGTTTTTCTTGCCGTTTGCGCCGGCATGCCTTATTTATCATTCTGGTCGATACCACATCAGTACTTCAACGAGAATTACAAACGTTTTTTGTACTTTTTTTTGTACCCGTAGAGTACTTAACGGTGTGATTTTTTATTCCTTGTACAAGGCCATTCTGGCCTCCGTTTTGCTTGCCGTTTGTGCCGGCGTGCCTTATTTATCATTCTGGGTTATATCACAGCTGTACGTCAAAGAGAATTACAAAGGTTTTTTTCGTACTTTTTTTTAGCCATTCTGGCCTCTGTTTTGCTTGCCGTTTGCGGCGGCGTGACTTATTTATCGTTCTGGTCGATATCACTTCGTACTTCAAAGAGAATTACAAATGTTTTTTTTGTACTTTTTTTTGTGCCCATAGAGTAGTAACGGTGTGATTTTTGATTCCTTGTACAAGGCAATTATGGCCTCCGTTTTGCTTGCCGTTTGCGCCGGCATGACTTATTTATCGTTCTGGTCGATATCACATCAGTACTTCAAAGAGAATTACAAACGTTTTTTTCATACTTTTTTTGTACCCGTAGAGTAGTAACGGTGTGATTTTTGATTCCTTGTCCAAGGCCATTATGGCCTCCGTTTTGCTTACCATTTTCGCCGGCGTGCCTTATTTATCGTTCTGGTCGATATCACATCAGTACTTCAAAGAGAATTACAAATGTTTTTTTTCGTACTTTTTTTTGTACCCATAGAGTACTTAACGGTGTGATTTTTGATTCTTGGTACAAGGCCATTCTGGCCTCCGTTTTTCTTGCCGTTTGCGCCGGCGTGCCTTATTTATCATTCTGGTCGATATCACATCAGTACTTCAAAGAGAATTACAAACGTTTTTTTCATACTTTTTTTGTACACATGGAGTACTTAACGGTGTGCTTTTTTATTCCTTGTACAAGGCCATTCTGGTCTCCGTTTTGCTTGCCGTTTGCGCCTGTGTGCTTTATTTATCATTCTGGTCGATACACATCAGCAATTCAAAGAGAATTACAAATGTTTTTTTTGTACCCATAGAGTACTTAACGGTGTGATTTTTGATTCCTTGTACAAGGCCATTATGGCCTCCGTTTTGCTTGCCGTTTGCGCCGGCGTGCCTTATTTATCGTTCTGGTCGATATCACATCAGTACTTAAAAGAGATTTACAAACGTTTTTTTTTCGAACTTTTTTTTTGTACCCATAGATTACTTAACGGTCTGATTTATGACTCCTTGTACAAGGCCATGCTGGCCTCCGTTTTGCTTGCCGTTTGCGCCGGCGTGCCTTATTTATCGTTCTGGTCGATACCACATATGTACTTCAAAGAGAATTACAAACTTTTTTCGTACTTTTTTTTTCTACCCATAGAGTACTTAACGGTGTGATTTTTTTATTCCTTGTACAAGGCCATTCTGGCCTCCGTTTTGCTTGCCGATTGCGCCGGCGTGGCTTATTTATCTTCGGTCGATACCACATCATTACTTCAAAGAGAATTACAAACGTTTTTATTCGTACTTTTTTTGTACCCATAGAGTACTTAACGGTGTGATTTTTTATTCCTTGTACAAGGCCATTCTGGCCTCTGTTTTGCTAGCCGTTTGCGCCGGCGTGCCTTATTTATCGTTCTGGTCGATATCACATCAGTACTTCAAACAGAATTACAAAGGTTTTTTTTCGTACTTTTTTTGTACCCATAGTGTACTTATCGGTGTGATTTTTGATTCCTTGTACAAGGCCATTCTGGCCTCCGTTTTGCATGCCATTTGCGGCGGCGAGCATTATTTATCGTTCTGGTCGATATCACATCAGAAATTCAAAGTGAATTACAAATATTTTTTTTCGAACTTTTTTTGTACACATAGAGTAGTAACGGTGTGATTTTTGATTCCTTGTACAAGGCCGTTCTGGACTCCGTTTTCTTGCCATTTGCGCCGGGGTGCCTTATTTATCGTTCTGGTCGATATCACATCAGAACTTCAAAGAGAATTACAAAAGTCTATTTTCGTTTTTTTGTACCCATAGAGTACTTAACGGTGTGATTTTTTTTTCCTTGTACAAGGCCATTCTGGCCTCCATTTTGCTTGCCGTTTACGCCGGCGTGCCTTACTTATCGTTCTGGTCGATA
The DNA here is from genome assembly GCA_036785695.1 of Gentiana straminea. Lineage (NCBI taxonomy): Eukaryota > Viridiplantae > Streptophyta > Magnoliopsida > Gentianales > Gentianaceae > Gentiana > Gentiana straminea. The sequence goes on along the minus strand of JAVUPR010000224.1, from coordinate 180,069 downwards.
TCACATCAGTACTTCAAAAAGAATTAGAAACGTTTTTTTCGTACTTTTTTTTGTACCCATAGAGTACTTAACGGTGTGATTTTTGATTCCTTGTACAAGGCCATTCTGGCCTCCGTTTTGCTTGCCGTTAGCGCCGGCGTGCCATATTTATCGTTCTGGTCGAAATCACAACAGTACTTCAAAGTGAATTACAAACGTTTTTTTCATACTTTTTTTGTACACATAGAGTAGTAGCGGTGTGATTTTTGATTCCTTGTACAAGGCAATTCTGGCCTCCATTTTGCTTGCCGTTTGTCCCGGCGTGCCTTATTTATCATTCTTGTCGATATCACATCTGTACTTCAAAGAGAATTACAAATGTTTTTTTTCGTACTTTTTTTTGTACCCATAGAGTACTTATCGGTGTGATTTTTGATTCCTTGTACAAGGCCATTCTGGCCTCCATTTTGCTTGCCGTTTGCGCCGGCGTGCCTTATTTATCGTTCTGGTCAATATCACATCTGTACTTCAAAGAGAATTACAAAGGTTTTTTTTGTACCCACGGAGTAGTAACGGTGTATTTTTTGATTCCATGTACAAGGCCTTTCTTGCCTCCGTTTTGCATGCCGTTTGCGCCGGCGTGCTTTATTTATCTTCTGGTCGATATCACATCAGTACTTCAAAGAGAATTACAAACATTTTTTTTCGTACTTTTTTTGTACCCATAGTGTTCTTAACGGTGTGATTTTTGATTCATTGTACAAGGCCATTCTAGCCTCCGTTTTGATTTCCGTTTGCGCCGGCGTGCCTTATTTATCATTCAGGTCGATAGCACATCAGTACTTCAAAGAGAATTACAAACATTTTTTTTTGTACTTTTTTTTGTACCCATAGAGTACTTAATGGTGTGATTTTTGATTCATTGTACAAGGCCATTCTGGCCTCCGTTTTTCTTGCCGTTTGCGCCGGCGTGCCTTATTTATCATTCTGGTCGATACCACATCAGTACTTCAACGAGAATTACAAACGTTTTTTTGTAATTTTTTTATACCCATTGAGTACTTAATGGTGTGATTTTTTATTCCTTGTACAAGGCCATTCTGGCCTCCGTTTTGCTTACCGTTTGCGCCGGCGTACCTTATTTATCTTCTGGTCGATACCACATCATTACTTCAAAGAGACTAACTAACATTTTTTTCGTACTTTTTTTGTACCCGTAGAGTACTTAACGGTGTGATTTTTTATTCCTTGTACAAGGCCATTCTGGCCTCCGTTTTGCTTGCCGTTTGTGCCGGCGTGCCTTATTTATCATTCTGGTTTATATCACAGCTGTACTTCAAAGAGAATTACAAAGGTTTTTTTCGTACTTTTTTGTAGCCATTCTGGCCTCTGTTTTGCTTGCCGTTTGCGGCGGCGTGACTTATTTATCGTTATGGTCGATATCACTTCTGTACTTCAAAGAGAATTACAAACGTTTTTTTTCGTACTTTTTTTTGTACCCATAGAGTAGTAACGGTGTGATTTTTGATTCCTTGTACAAGGCAATTCTGGCCTCCGTTTTGCTTGCCGTTTGCGCCGGCATGACTTATTTATCGTTCTGGTCGATATCACATCAGTACTTCAAAGAGAATTACAAACGTTTTTTCATACTTTTTTTGTACCCGTAGAGTAGTAACGGTGTGATTTTTGATTCCTTGTCCAAGGCCATTATGGCCTCCGTTTTGCTTGCCATTTTCGCCGGCGAGCCTTATTTATCGTTCTGGTCGATATCACATCAGTACTTCAAAGAGAATTACAAATGTTTTTTTTCGTACTTTTTTTTGTACCCATAGAGTACTTAACGGTGTGATTTTTTATTCTTGGTACAAGGCCATTCTGGCCTCCTTTTTCCTTGCCGTTTGCGCCGGCGTGCCTTATTTATCATTATGGTCGATATCACATCTGTACTTCAAAGAGAATTACAAACGTTTTTTTGTACTTTTTTTGTACCCATGGAGTACTTAACGGTGTGATTTTTTATTCCTTGTACAAGGCCATTCTGGTCTCTGTTTTGCTTGCCGTTTGCGCCTGTGTGCATTATTTATCATTCTGCTCGATACACATCAGCAATTCAAAGAGAATTACAAATTTTTTTTGTACCCATAGAGTACTTAACGGTGTGATTTTTGATTCCTTGTACAAGGCCATTCTGGCCTCCGTTTTGCTTGCCGTTTGCGCCGGCGTGCCTTATTTATTGTTCTGGTCGATATCACATCTGTACTTAAAAGAGAATTACAAACGTTTTTTTTCGAACTTTTTTTTGTACCCATAGATTACTTAACGGAGTGATTTATGACTCCTTGTACAAGGCCATTTCGGCCTCCGTTTTGCTTGCCGTTTGCGCCGGCGTGCCTTATTTATCATTCGGGTCGATACCACATCTGTACTTCAAAGAGAATTACAAACTTTTTTTCGTACATTTTTTTGTACCCATAGAATACTTAACGGTGTGATTTTTTATTCCTTGTACAAGGCCATTCTGGCCTCCGTTTTGCTTGCCGATTGCGCCGGCGTGGCTTATTTATCTTCTGGTCGATACCACATCATTACTTCAAAGAGAATTACAAACGTTTTTATTCGTACTTTTTTTTGTACCCATAGAGTACTTAACGGTGTGATTTTTTATTCCTTGTACAAGGCCATTCTGGCCTCTAGTTTTGCTAGCCGTTTGCGGCGGCGAGCATTATTTATCGTTCTGGTCGATATCACATCAGTACTTCAAAGAGAATTACAAACATTTTTTTCCGTACTTTTTTTGTACCCATAGAGTACTTAACGTTGTGATTTTTGATCCTTGTACAAGGTCAGTCTGGCCTCCGTTTTGCTTGCCGTTTGCACCGGCGTGCCTTATTTATCGTTCTGGTCGATATCACATCAGAAATTCAAAGTGAATTACAAATATTTTTTTTCGAACTTTTTTTTGTACACATAGAGTAGTAACGGTGTGATTTTTGATTCCTTGTACAAGGCCGTTCTGGACTCCGTTTTCTTGCCATTTGCGCCGGGGTGCCTTATTTATCGTTCTGGTCGATATCACATCAGTACTTCAAAGAGAATTACAAAAGACTGTTTTCGTTTTTTTTGTACCCATAGAGTACTTAACGGTGTGATTTTTTTTCTTGTACAAGGCCATTCTGGCCTCCGTTTTGCTTGCCGTTTACGCCGGCGTGCCTTACTTATCGTTCTGGTCGATATCACATCAGTACTTCAAAGAGAATTTGAAACGTTTTTTTTCGTACTTTTATTTTGTACCCATAGAGTACTTAACGGTGTGATTTTTGATTCCTTGTACAAGGCCATTCGGCCTCCGTTTTGGATGCCGTTTGCGGCGGCGTGCCTTATTTATCGTTCTGGTCGATATCACATCAGTACTTCAAAGAGAATTACAAACGTTTTTTTCGTACTTTTTTTTCTACCCATAGAGTACTTAACGTTGTGCTTTTTTATCCTTGTACAAGGTCAGTCTGGCCTCCGTTTTGCTTGCCGTTTGCGCCGGCGTGCCATATTTTTCATTCTGGTCGATATCACATCAGTAATTCAAAGTGAATTACAAATGATTTTTTCGTACTTTTTTTTTGCACCCATAGAGTAGTAATGGTGTGATTTTTGATTCCTTGTACGTTCTGGACTCCGTTTTCTTGCTGTTTGCGCCGGGGTGCCTTATTTATCGTTCTGGTCGATATCACATCAGTACTTCAAAGAGAATTACAAACGTATGTTTTCGTTTTTTTTGTACCCATAGAGTAGTTAACGGTGTGATTTTTATTCATTGTACAAGGCCATTATGGCCTCCGTTTTGCTTGCCGTTTGCGCCGGCGTGCCTTAATTATCGTCCTGGTCGATATCACATCAGTACTTCAAAGAGAATTAGAAACGTTTTTTTCATACTTTTTTTGTACCCATAGAGTACTTAACGGTGTGATTTTTGATTCCTTGTGCATGGCCCTTCTGGCCTCCATTTTGCTTGCCGTTTGCGCCGGCATGACTTATTTATCGTTCTGGTCGATATCACATCAGTATTTCAAAGAGAATTACAAATGCTTTTTTTTCATACTTTTTTTTGTACCCGTAGATCTGTAACGGTGTGATTTTTGATTCCTTGTACAAGGCCATTCGGGCCTCCGTTTTGCTTGCCGTTTTCGCCAGCGTGGCTTATTTATCGTTCTAGTCTTTATCACATCAGTACTTCAAAGAGAATTACAAACGTTTTTTTCATACTTTTTTGTACCCATAGAGTACTTAATGGTGTGATTTTTGATTCCTTGTACATGGCCATTCTGGCCTCCGTTTTGCTTGCTGGCGCCGGCGTGCCTTATTTATCGTTCTTGTCGATATCACATCAATACTTCAAAGAGAATTATAAACGTTTTTTATCGTACTTTTTTTGTACCCATAGAGTACTTAACGGTGTGATTTTTGATTCTTTGTACAAGGCCATTCTGGCCTCCGTTTTGCTTGCCGTTTTCATCTCGGCGTGCCTTATTTATCGTTCTGGTCGATATCACATCAGTACTTCAAAGAGAATTACAAATGTTTTTTTCGTACATTTTTTTGTACCCATATAGTACTTAACGGTGTGATTTTTTCTTCCTTGTACAAGGCCATTCTGGCCTCCATTTTGCTTGCCGTTTGCGCCGGCGTGCCTTATTTATCTTCTGGTCGATACCACATAATTACTTCAAAGAGAATTACATACGTTTTTTTTCATACATTTTTTTGTACCCATAGAGTACTTAACGGTGTGATTTCTTACTCCTTGTACAAGGCCATTCTGGCCTCTATTTTGTTTGCCGTTTCGCTAACGTGCCTTATTTATCATTCTGGTCGATATCACATCAGTACTTCAAAGAGAATTACAAAGGTTTTTTTCATACCTTTTTTTTACCCATAGAGTACTTAACGGTGTGATTTTTGATTCCTTGTACAAGGCCATTCTGGCCTCCGTTTTGCTTCCCGTTTGCGGCGGCGTGACTTATTTATTGTTCTGGTCGATATCACATCAGTACTTCAAAGAGAATTACAAACGTTTTTTCGTACTTTTTTTGTACCCATAAACGGTGTGATTTTTTATCCTTGTACAAGGCCATTCAGGCCTCCGTTTTGCTTGCCGTTTGCGCCGGCGTGCCTTATTTATCGTTCTGGTCGATATCACATCGGTACATTCAAAGAGAATTACAAACGTTTTTTTCGCACTACTTTTTTTGTACCCATAGAGTAGTAACGGTGTGATTTTTTATTCCTTGTACATGGCCATTCTGGCCTCCATTTTGCTTGCCGTTTGGGCCGGCGTGCCTTATTTATCGTTCCGGTCGATATCACTTCAGTACTACAAAAAGAATTACAAACGTTTTTTTCATACTTTTTTTTGTACCCAGAGAGTAGTAACGGTGTGATTTTTGATTCCTTGTACAAGGCCATTCTGGCCTCCGTTTTGCTTGCCGTTTGCGCCGGCATGACTTATTTATCGTTCTGGTCGATATCACATAAGTACTTCAAAGAGAATTACAAATGTTTTTTTTTCATACTTTTTTTTGTACCCATAGAGTACTTAACGGTGTGATTTTTGATTCCTTGTACAAGGCCATTCTGACCTTCGTTTTGCTTGCCGTTTGCGCCGACGGGCCTTATTTGTCGTTCTGGTCGATATCACATCAGTACTTCAAAGAGAATTACAAACGTTTTTTATCGTACTTTTTTTTGTACCCATAGAGTACTTAACGGTGTTATTTTTGATTCCTTGTACAAGGCCATTCTGGCCTCCGTTTTGCTTGTCGTTTGCCTCCGGCGTGCCTTATTTATCGTTCTGGTCGAGATCACATCAGTACTTCAAAGAGAATTACAAACGTTTTTTTTCATACATTTTTTTGTACCTATAGAATACTTAACGGTGTGATTTTTGATTCCTTGTACAAGGCCATTCTGGCCTCCTTTTTGCTTATCGTTTGCGCCGGCATGCATTATTTATCGTTCTGGTCGATATCACATCAGTACTTCAAAGAGAATTACGAACGTTTTTTTTCATACTTTTTTTGTACCCATAGAGTACTTAACGGTGTGATTTTGATTCCTTGTACAAGACCATTCTGACCTCCGTTTTGCTTGCCGTTTGCGCCAGCGTGCCTTATTTATCGTTCTGGTCGATATCACTTCAGTACTTCAAAGAAAATTACAAACGTTTTTATCATACTTTTTTGTACCCATAGAGTACTTAACGGTGTGATTTTTGATTCCTTGTACAAGGCCATTCTGGCCTCCGTTTAGCTTGCCGTTTGCATCCGGCGTGCCTTATTTATCGTTCTGGTCGATATCACCTCAGTACTTCAAAGAGAATTACAAACGTTTTTTTTCGCACTTATTTTTGTACCCATTGATTAGTAACGGTGTGATTTTTGATTCCTTGTACAAGGCCATTCTAGACTCTGTTTTGTTTGCCGTTTGCGCCGGCATGCCATAATTTATCGTTCGGTCGATATCACATCAGTACTTCAAAGAGAATTACAAACATTTTTTTCATACTTTTTTTGTACCCAGAGAGTAGTAACAGTTTGATTTTTGATTCCTTGTACAAGGCCATTCTGGCCTCCATTTTGCTTGCCGTTTGCTCCGGCGTGCCTTATTTATCGTTCTGGCCGATATCACATCAGTACTTCAAAAATAATTACAAACGTTTTTTTCATACTTTTTTTACCCATTGAGTTGTAACGGTGTGATTTTTGATTCCTTGTACAAGGCCATTCTGGCCTCCGTTTTGCTTGCCATTTGCGCCGGCAAGACTTATTTATCATTCTGGTCGATATCACATCAGTACTTCAAAGAGAATTACAAAGGCATTTTTTCATACGTACCCATAGAGTAGTAACAGTGTAATTTTTGATTCCTTGTACAAGGCCATTCGTGCCTCCGTTTTGCTTGCCGTTTTCACCGGCATGCCTTACATATCGTTCTGGTCTTTATCACATCGGTACTTCAAAGAGATTTACAAACGTTTTTTCGTACTTTTTTTTGTACCCATAGAGTACTTAACGGTGTGATTTTTGATTCTTTTTACAAGGCCATTATGGTCTCCGTTTTTCTTGCCGTTTGCGCCGGCGTGCCTTATTTATCGTTCTGGTCGATATCACTTCGGTACTTCAAATAGAATTACAAACGTTTTTATCATACTTTTTTTGTACCCATAGAGTACTTAACGGTGTGATTTTTGATTCCTTGTACAAGGCCATTCTGGCCTCCGTTTAGCTTGCCGTTTGCATCTGGCGTGCCTTATTTATCGTTCTGGTCGATATCACATCAGTACTTCAAAGAGAATTACAAATGTTTTTTTCGCACTTATTTTTGTACCCATTGATTAGTAACGGTGTGATTTTTGATTCCATGTACAAGGCCATTCTGGACTCTGTTTTGCTTGCCGTTTCCGCCGGCATGCCCTATTTATCATTCTGGTCGATATCACATCAGTACTTCAAAGAGAATTACAAACATTTTTTTTCATACTTTTTTTTGTACCTAGAGAGTAGTAACAGTGTGATTTTTTATTCCTTGTACAAGGCCATTCTGGCCTCCATTTTGCTTGCCGTTTGCTCCGGCGTGCCTTATTTATCGTTCTGGCCGATATCACATCAGTACTTCAAAATGAATTACAAACGTTTTTTTCATACTTTTTTTTGTACCCATAGAGTAGTAACGGTGTGATTTTTGATTCCTTGTACAAAGCCATTCTAGCCTCCGTTTTGCTTGCCATTTGCGCCGGCATGACTTATTTATCGTTCTGGTCGATATCACATCAGTACTTCAAAGAGAATTACAAAGGTTTTTTTTTCATACGTACCCATTGAGTAGTAACAGTGTAATTTTTGATTCCTTGTACAAGGCCATTCGGGCCTCCGTTTTGCTTGCCGTTTTCACCGGCCTGCCTTATATATCATTCTGGTCTTTATCACATCGGTACTTCAAAGAGATTTACTAACGTTTTTTATCGTACTTTTTTTTGTACCCATAGAGTACTTAACGGTGTGATTTTTGATTCCTTGTACAAGGCCATTCTGGCCTCCGTTTTGCTTGCCGTTTGCCTCCGGCGTGTCTTATATATCGTTCTGGTCGATATCACATCTGTACTTCAAAGAGAATTACAAACATTTTTTTTCATACATTTTTTTGTACCCGTAGAGTACTTAACGGTGTGATTTTAGATTCCTTATACAAGGCCATTCTGGCCTCCGTTTTGCTTGCCGTTTGTGCCGGCGTGCCTTATTTATCGTTCGGTCGATATCACATCAGTACTTCAAAGAGAATTACAAACACTTTTTTTCGTACTTTTTTTTGTACCCATAGAGTACTTAATGGTGTGATTTTTGATTCCTTGTACAAGACAATTCTGGCCTCCGTTTTGCTTGCCGTTTGTACCGGCGTGCCTTATTTTTCGTTCTGGTCGATATCACATCAGAACTTCAAAGAGAATTACAAACGTTTTTTATCGTACTCTTTTTTGTACCCATAAAGTACGTAACGGTGTGATTTTTGATTCCTTATTAAAGGCCATTCTGGCCTCTGTTTAGCTTGATGTTTGCATCCGGCGTGCCTTATTTATCGTTCGGTCGATATCACATCAGTACTTCAAAGAGAATTACAAACATTTTTTTGGTACATTTTTTTGTGCCCATAGAGTACTTAACGGTGTGGTTTTTTCTTCCTTGTACAAGGCCATTCTGGCCTCCATTTTGCTTGCCGTTTGCGCCGGCATGCCTTAGTTATCTTCTGGTCGATACCACATAATTACTTCAAAGAGAATTACAAACGTTTTTTTTCGTACTTTTTTTTGTACCCATAGAGTACTTAACGCTGTGATTTTTTATTCCTTGTACAAGGCCATTCTGGCTTCTGTTTTGCTTGCCGTTTCCGCCAGCGTGCCTTATTTATCATTCTGGTCGATATCACATCAGTACTTCAAAGAGAATTACAAAGGTTTTTTTCATACTTTTTTTGTACCCATAGAGTACTTAATGGTGATATTTTTGATTCCTTGTACAAGGCCATTCTGGCCTCCGTTTTGCTTGTTGTTTGCGGCGGCGTGCCGTATTCATCATTCTGGTCGATATCACATCAGTACTTCAAAGAGAATTACAAATGTTTTTTTCATACTTTTTTTTGTACCCACGGAGTACTTAACGGTGTGATTTTTGACCTTGTACAAGGCCATTCTGGCCTCCGTTTTGCTTGCCGTTTCCGCCGGCATGCCTTATTTACCGTTCTGGTCGATATCACATCAGTACTTCAAAGAGAATTACAAACATTTTTTCCGCACTTATTTTTGTACCCATTGAGTAGTAACGGTGTGATTTTTGATTCCTTGTACAAGGCCATTCTGGACTCCGTTTTGCTTGCCGTTTGCGCCGGCGTGCCATATTTATCGTTCTGGTCGATAAAACAACAGTACTTCAAAGAGAATTACAAAAAAAAAGTCATACTTTTTTTGTACCCATAGAGTAGTAACGGTGTGATTTTTGATTCCTTATACAAGGCCATTCTGGCCTCCATTTTGCTTGCCGTTTGCGCCGGCGTACCTTCTTTATCGTTCTGGTCGATATCACATCAGTACTTCAAAAAGAATTACAAACATTTTTTTCATACTTTTTTTGTTCCCCGAGTGTAGTAACCGTGTGATTTTTGATTCCTTGTACAAGGCCAATCTGGCTCCGTTTTGCTTGCCGTTTGCGCCGGCATGACTTATTTATCGTTCTTGTCGATATCACATCAGTACATCAAAGAGAATTGCAAATGTTTTTTTCATACTTTTTTTTGTACCCATAGAGTAGTAACAGTGTAATTTTTTATTCCTTGTACAAGGCCCTTCGGGCCTCCGTTTTGCTTGCCGTTTTCACCGGTGTGCCTTATTTATCGTTCTGGTCTTTATCACATCAGTACTTCAAAGAGAATTACAAAATTTTTTCTTCGTACTTTTTTTTGTAACCATAGAGTACTTAACGGTGTGATTTTTGATTCCTTGTACAAGGCCATTCTGGCCTCCGTTTTCCTTGCGGTTTACGCCGGCGTCCCTTATTTATCGTTCTGGTCGATATCACATCAGTATTCAAAGAGAATTACAAACGTTTTTATCGTACTTTTTTTGTACCCATAGAGTACTTAACGGTGTGATTTTTGATTCCTTGTACAAGGCCATTCTGGCCTCCGTTTTGCTTGCCGTTTGCCTCCGGCGTGCCTTATTTATCGTTCGGTCGAGAGCACATCAGTACATCAAAGAGAATTACAAACGTTTTTTTTCGTACATTTTTTTGTACCTATGGAGTACTTAACGGTGTGATTTTTGATTCCTTGTACAAGGCCATTCTGGCCTCCTTTTTGCTTATCGTTTGCGCCGGCATGCATTATTTATCGTTCTGGTCGATATCACATCAGTACTTCAAAGAGAATTACGAACGTTTTTTTCATACTTTTTTTTTGTACCCATAGATTACTTAACGGTGTGATTTTTGATTCCTTGTAAAAGACCATTCTGACCTCCGTTTTGCTTGCCGTTTGCGCCAGCGTGCCTTATTTATCGTTCTGGTCGATATCACTTCAATACTTCAAAGAAAATTACAAACGTTTTTATCATACTTTTTTGTACCCATAGAGTACTTAACGGTGTGATTTTTGATTCCTTGTACAAGGCCATTCTGGCCTCCGTTTAGCTTGCCGTTTGCATCCGGCGTGCCTTATTTATCGTTCTGGTCGATATCACATCAGTACTTCAAAGAGAATTACAAACGTTTTTTTTCGCACTTATTTTTGTACCCATTGATTAGTAACGGTGTGATTTTTGATTCCTTGTACAAGGCCATTCTAGACTCTGTTTTGCTTGCCGTTTGCGCCGGAATGCCATGTTTATCGTTCTGGTCGATATCACATCAGTACTTCAAAGAGAATTACAAACATTTTTTTTCATACTTTTTTTGTACACAGAGAGTAGTAACAGTTTGATTTTTGATTCCTTGTACAAGGCCATTCTGGCCTCCATTTTGCTTGCCGTTTGCTCCGGTGTGCCTTATTTATCGTTCTGGCCGATATCACATCAGTACTTCAAAAATAATTACAAACGTTTTTTTTTCATACTTTTTTTTTCCCATTGAGTAGTAACGGTGTGATTTTTGATTCCTTGTACAAGGCCATTCTGGCCTCCGTTTTGCTTGCCATTTGCGCCGGCAAGACTTATTTATCATTCTGGTCGATATCACATCAGTATTTCAAAGATAATTACAAAGGCTTTTTTCATACGTACCCATAGAGTAGAACAGTGTAATTTTTGATTCCTTGTACAAGGCCATTCGTGCCTCCGTTTTGCTTGCCGTTTTCACCGGCATGCCTTACATATCGTTCTGGTCTTTATCAAATCGGTACTTCAAAGAGATTTACAAACGTTTTTTTCGTACTTTTTTTTGTACCCATAGAGTACTTAACGGTGTGATTTTTGATTCTTTTTACAAGGCCATTATGGTCTCCGTTTTTCTTGCCGTTTGCGCCGGCGTGCCTTATTTATCGTTATGGTCGATATCACTTCAGTACTTCAAATAGAATTAAAAACGTTTTTATCATACTTTTTTTTGTACCCATAGAGTACTTAACGGTGTGATTTTTGATTCCTTGTACAAGGCCATTATGGCCTCCGTTTAGCTTGCCGTTTGCATCTGGCGTGCCTTATTTATCGTTCTGGTCGATATCACATCAGTACTTCAAAGAGAATTACAAATGTTTTTTTCGCACTTATTTTTGTACCCATTGATTAGTAACGGTGTGATTTTTGATTACATGTACAAGGCCATTCTGGACTCTGTTTTGCTTGCCGTTTCCGCCGGCATGCCCAACTTATCATTCTGGTCGATATCACATCAGTACTTCAAAGAGAATTACAAACATTTTTTTCATACTTTTTTTGTACCTAGAGAGTAATAACAGTGTGATTTTTGATTCCTTGTACAAGGCCATTCTGGCCTCCATTTTGCTTGCCGTTTGCTCCGGCGTGCCTTATTTATCGTTCTGGCCGATATCACATCAGTACTTCAAAATGAATTACAAACGTTTTTTTCATACTTTTTTTGTACCCATAGAGTAATAACGGTGTGATTTTTGATTCCTTGTACAAGGCCATTCTGGCCTCCGTTTTGCTTGCCATTTGCGCCGGCATGACTTATTTATCGTTCTGGTCGATATCACATCAGTACTTCAAAGAGAATTACAAAGGTTTTTTTTCATACGTACCCATAGAGTAGTAACAGTGTAATTTTTGATTCCTTGTACAAGGCCATTCGGGCCTCCGTTTTGCTTGCCGTTTTCACCGGCGTGCCTTATATATCATTCTGGTCTTTATCACATCGGTACTTCAAAGAGATTTACTAACGTTTTTTATCGTACTTTTTTTGTACCCATAGAGTACTTAACGGTGTGATTTTTGATTCCTTGTACAAGGCCATTCTGGCCTCCGTTTTGCTTGCCGTTTGCCTCCGGCGTGTCTTATATATCGTTCGGTCGATATCACATCGTACTATTACAAACATTTTTTTTCATACTTCAAAGAGAATTACAAACATTTTTTTCATACATTTTTTTGTACCCGTAGAGAATACTTAACGGTGTGATTTTAGATTCCGTATACAAGGCCATTCTGGCCTCCGTTTTGCTTGCCGTTTGTGCCGGCGTGCCTTATTTATCGTTCGGTCGATATCACATCGGTACTTCAAAGAGAATTACAAACGTTTTTTTTCACACTTTTTTACCCATTGATTAGTAACTTTGTGATTTTTGATTCCTTGTACAAGCATTACTTAACTCTGTGCCGTTTGCGCCGGCATGCCATGATTTTTGATTCCTTGTACAAGACAAACATTTTTTTCATACTTTTTTTGTACCTCCGTAGTTTTGATTTTTGATTCCTTGTACAAGGCCATTCTGTTTTTGTTTGCCGTTTGCTCCGGCGTGCCTTATTTATCGTTCGGTCGATATCACATCGGTACTTCAAAAATAATTACAAACGTTTTTTTCATACTTTTTTTTACCCATTGAGTTGTAACGAAATTTTTGATTCCTTGTACAAGGCCATTCGTTCCGTTTTGCTTGCCATTTGCGCCGGCGTTATTTATCATTCGGTCGATATCACATCATTCAAAGAGAATTACAAAGGCTTTTTTTCAACGGTGTAACGATTTTTTATCGTACTCTTTTTTGTACCCATTTTTGATTCCTTATTCAAGGCCATTCTGGCCTCTGTTTAGCTTGATGTTTGCATCCGGCGTGCCTTATTTATCGTTCTGGTCGATATCACATCAGTACTTCAAAGAGAATTACAAACATTTTTTTGGTACATTTTTTTGTGCCCATAGAATACTTAACGGTGGGTTTTTTTCTTCCGTTCTACAAGGCCATTCTGGCCTCCATTTTGCTTGCCGTTTGCGCCGGCATGCCTTAGTTATCTTCTGGTCGATACCACATAATTACTTCAAAGAGAATTACAAACGTTTTTTTTTTCGTACTTTTTTTTGTACCCATAGAGTACTTAACGCTGTGATTTTTTATTCCTTGTACAAGGCCATTCTGGCTTCTGTTTTGCTTGCCGTTTCCGCCAGCGTGCCTTATTTATCGTTCTGGTCGATATCACATCAGTACTTCAAAGAGAATTACAAAGGTTTTTTTCATACTTTTTTGTACCCATAGAGTACTTAACGGTGTGATTTTTGATTCCTCGTACAAGGCCATTCTGGCCTCCGTTTTGCTTGCTGTTTGCGGCGGCGTGCCGTATTCATCATTCTGGTCGATATCACATCAGTACTTCAAAGAGAATTACAAATGTTTTTTTCATACTTTTTTTTGTACCCACGGAGTACTTAACGGTGTGATTTTTGACCTTGTACAAGGCCATTCCGGCCTCCGTTTTGCTTGCCGTTTCCGCCGGCGTGCCTTATTTACCGTTCTGGTCGATATCACATCAGTACTTCAAAGAGAATTACAAACGTTTTTTTCCGCACTTATTTTTGTACCCATTGAGTAGTAACGGTGTGATTTTTGATTCCTTGTACAAGGCCATTTTGGACTCCGTTTTGCTTGCCGTTTGCGCCGGCGTACCATATTTATCGTTCTGGTCGATAAAACAATAGTACTTCAAAGAGAATTACAAAAAAAAAGTCATACTTTTTTTGTACCCATAGAGTAGTAACGGTGTGATTTTTCATTCCTTGTACAAGGGCATTCTGGCCTCCATTTTGCTTGCCGTTTGCGCCGGCGTACCTTCTTTATCGTTATGGTCGATATCACATCAGCACTTCAAAAAGAATTACAAACATTTTTTTTCATACTTTTTTTATTCCCCGAGTGTAGTAACCGTGTGATTTTTGATTCCTTGTACAAGGCCATTCTGGCCTCCGTTTTGCTTGCCGTTTGCGCCGGCATGACTTATTTATCGTTCTTGTCGATATCACATCAGTACTTCAAAGAGAATTGCAAATGTTTTTTTTCATACTTTTTTTTGTACCCATAGAGTAGTAACAGTGTAATTTTTTATTCCTTGTACAAGGCCCTTCGGGCCTCCGTTTTGCTTGCCGTTTTCACCGGTGTGCCTTATTTATCGTTCTGGTCTTTATCACATCAGTATTCAAAGAGAATTACAAAATTTTTTCTTCGTACTTTTTTTTGTACCCATAGAGTACTTAACGGTGTGATTTTTGATACCTTGTACAAGGCCATTCTAGCCTCCGTTTTCCTTGCGGTTTGCGCCGGCGTGCCTTATTTATCGTTCTGGTCAATATCACATCAGTATTCAAAGAGAATTACAAACGTTTTTATCATACTTTTTTTGTACCCATAGAGTACTTAACGGTGTGATTTTTGATTCCTTGTACAAGGCCATTCTGGCCTCCGTTTTGCTTGCCGTTTGCCTCCGGCGTGCCTTATTTATCGTTCTGGTCGATATCACATCAGTTCTTCAAAGAGAATTACAAACGTTTTTTTCGTACATTTTTTGCACCCGTAGAGTACTTAACGGTGTAATTTTTGATTCCTTGTAGAAGGCCATTCTGGGCTCCGTTTTGCTTGCCGTTTGAGCCGGCGTGCTTTATTTATCGTTCTGGTCGATATTACATCAGTACTTCAAAGAGAATTACAATCGTTTTTTTCGTACTTTTTTTTGTACCCATAGAGTACTTAACGGTGTGATTTTTGATTCCTTGTACAAGACCATTCTGGCCTCCGTTTTGCTTGCCGATTGTGCCGGCGTGCCTTATTTGTCGTTCTGGTCGATATCACATCAATACTTCAAAGAGAATTACAAACATTTTTTATCGTACTCTTTTTTGTACCCATAGAGTACTTAACGGTGTGATTTTAGATTCCTTATACAAGGCCATTCTGGCCTCTGTTTAGCATGTTGTTTGCATCCGGCGTGCCTTATTTATCGTTCTGATCGATATCAAATCAGTACTTCAAAGAGAATTACAAACGTGTTTTTCGTACTTTTTAGTGTACCCATAGAGTATTAACGGTGTTATTTTTGATTCCTTGTACAAGGCCATTCTGGACTCCGTTTTGCTTGCCGTTTACACCGGTGTGCCTTATTTATGGTTTTGTTCGATATCACATCAGTACTTCAAAGAGAATCACAAACGTTTTTTTCGTACTTTTTTTTTGTAACCATAGAGTACTTAACGGTGTGATTTTTGATTCCTTGTACAAGGCCATTCTTGCCTCCGTTTTCCTCGCTGTTTGCGCCGGCGTGCCTTATTTATCGTTCTGGTCGATATCACGTCAGTAATTCAAAGAGAATTACACCTGTTTTTTTCATATATTTTTTTGTACCCATAGAGTACTTAACGGTGTGATTTTGATTCCTTGTACAAGCCCATTCTGGCCTTCGTTATGCTTGCCGTTTACGCCGGTGTGCCTTATTTATCGTTCTGGTCGATATCACATCAGTACTTCAAAGAGAATTACAAACGTTTTACTTCGTACTTTTATTTGTACCCATAGAGTACTTAACGGTGTGATTTTTGATTTCTTGTACAAGGCCATTCTGGCCTCTGTTTTGCTTGCCGTTTACGATGGCGTGCCTTATTTATCGTTCTAGTCGATATCACATCAGTACTTCACAGATAATTACAAACATTTTTTTCGTACTTTTTTGTACCCATATATTACTTAACGGTGTGATTTTTGATTCCGTGTACAAGGCCATTCTGGCCTCCGTTTTGCTTGCCGTTTGTGCCGGCGTGCCTTATTTATCGTTCCGGTCGATATCACATCAGTACTTCAAAGAGAATTACAAACATTATACTTCGTACTTTTTTTGTACCCATAGAGTACTTAACGGTGTTATTTTTGATTCCTTGTACAAGGCCATTCTGGCCTTAGTTTTGCTTGCCGTTTGCACCGGTGGGCTTATTTATCGTTCTGGTCGATATCACATCTGTACTTCAAAGAGAATTACGAACGTTTTACTTTGTACTTTTATTTGTACCCATAGAGTACTTAACGGTGTGATTTTTGATTCCTTGTACAAGGCCATTTTGGCCTCCGTTTTGCTTGGTGTTTGCGAGGGCGTGCCTTATTTATCGTTCTGGTCGATATCACATCAGTACTTTAAAGATAATTACAAACGTTTTTTCATACTTTTTTTTGTACTCATAGAATAGTTAACGGTGTGATTTTTGATTCCTTGTAAAAGGCCATTCTGGACTCCGTTTTGCTTGCCGTTTTCGCCGGCGTGCCCTATTTATCGTTCTGGTCGATATCACATCCGTACTTCAAAGAGAATTACAAACGTTTTTTTTTCGTACTTTTTTTGTACCCGTAGAGTACTTAACAATGAGATTTTTGATTCATTGTACGAGGCCATTCTGGCCACCGTTTTGCTTGCCGTTTGCGTCGGCGTGCCTTATTTATCGTTCTAGTCGATATCACATTTGTACTTCAAAGAGAACTACAAACGTTTTTTTTCTAATTTTATTTGTACCCACAGAGTACTTAACGGTGTGATTTTTGATTCCTTGTACAAGTCCATTCTGGCCTCCATTTTGCTTGATGTTTGCGCCGGCGTGCCTTATTTATCGTTCTAGTCGATATCACATCAGTACTTCATAGATAATTACACCCTTTTTTCATACTTTTTTTTGTACCCATAGAATACTTAACGGTGTGAATTTTGATTCCTTGTACAAGGCCATTCTGGCCTGCGTTTTGCTTGCCGTTTGTGCCGGCGTGCCTTATTTATCGTCCTTGTTGATATCACATCAGTACTTCAAATTGAATGACAAACGTTTTTTTTTCGTACTTTTTTTGTACCCATAGAGTACTTAACAGTTTGATTTTTGATTCTTTGTACAAGGCCATTCTAGCCTCCGTTTTGCTTGCCGTTTGCGGCGGCGTGCCTTATATATCGTTTTGGTCGATATCACATCAGTACATCAAATTGAATTACAAACGTTTTTTTTCGTACTTGTTTTGTACCCATAGAGTACTTAACGGTGTGATTTTTGATTCCTTGTACAAGGCCATTCTGGCCTCCGTTTTGCTTGCGTTTGCGCCGGCATGCCATATTTATCGTTATGGTCGATATCACATCAGCACTTCAAAGAGAATTACAACCTTTTTTTTCATACATTTTTTTTGTACCCATAGAGTACTTAACGGTGTGATTTTTGATTCCTTGTACAAGGCAATTCTGGCCTCCGTTTTGCTTGCCGTTTGCACCGGCGTGCCTTATTTATCATTCTGGTCGATATCACATCAGTACTTCAAAAAGAATTACAAACGTTCTTTTTCGAACTTTTTTTTGTACCCTTAGAGTACTTAACGGTGTGATATTTGATTCCTTGTACAAGGCCATTCTGGCCTCCGTTTTGCATGCCGTTTGCGCCGCCGTGCCTTATTTATCGTTCTGGTCAATATCACTTCGTTACTTCAAAGAGAATTACAAACTTTTTTTTCGTACTTTTTTTTATACCCAATGATTACTTAACGGTGTGATTTTTGATTCCTTGTACAAGGCCATTCGGGTGTCCGTTTTGCATGCCGTTTACGCCGCCGTTCCTTATTTATCGTTGTGGTCGATATCACATCAGCACTTCAAAAAAAATTACAAACTTTTTTTTCGTAATTTTTTTGTATCCACCTACTACTCAACGATGTGATTTTTGTTTACTTGTACAAGGCCAATCGGGTCTCTATTTTGCCTGCCGTTTGCACCGGCGTGCCTTATTTATCGTTCTGGTCGATATCACATCGTTACTTCAAAGATAATTACAAACATTACTTTTTCATACTTTTTTTATACCCAATGATTACTTAACGGTGTGATTTTTGATTCCTTGGACAAGGCCATTCGTTTGTCCGTTTCGCATGCCATTTAGTCCGCCGTGCCTAATTTAACGTTCTGTTCGATATCACATCATTACGTCACAGAAAATTTCAAGCTTTTTTTCGTACTTTTTTTGTACCCACCGATTACTTAATGGTGTGATTTTTGATTCCTTGTACAAGGTCATTCTAGTGTCCGATTTGCCTGCTGTTTGCACAGTCGTGCCTTATTTATCGTTGTGGTCGATATCACATCGTTACTTCAAAGATAATTACAAACCTTTTTTTCATACTTGTTTTAAACCCAATGATTACTTAGCGGTGTGATTTTTGATTCCTTGTAGAAGGCAATTCGGGCGTCCGTTTCGCATGCCGTTTACGCCGCCGTGCCTTATTAAACGTTCTGGTCGATATCACATAGTTACTTCAAAAAAATTACAAAAATTTTTTTCGTACTTATTTTATACCCAATGATTACTTAACGATGTGATTTTTCATTCCTAGTACAAGGACATTCGTGTCCATTTTGCATTCCGTTAATGCTGATTTTTCTTATTTAACTTTCTGGTCGATATCACATAGTTACTTCAAAGAGAATTACAAACCTTTTTTACATACCTTTTTTTGTACCCACAGAGTACTTAACGGTGTGATTTTTGATACCTTGTACAAGGCCATTCTGGTCCACGTTTTGCTTGCCGTTTTCGCCGGCGTGCCTTATTTATCGTTCTGGTCGATATCACATCAGTACTTCAAAGAAAATTACAAACATTTTTTTTCATACTCTTTTTTGTACCCATAGAGTACTTAACGGTGTGATTTTTTAAGCCATTCTAGTGTCCGTTTTGCCTGCCGTTTGCACTGATTCGTCTTATTTAACTTTCTGGTCGATATCACATCAGTACTTCAAAGAGAATTTTAAACTTTTTTAGTACTTTTTTTGTACCCACCGATTACATAAACGGTGTGATTTTTGATTCACTGTACAACGCCATTCTGGTCTCCGTTTCGCTTGCCATTTGCGCCGGCATGCCTTATTTATCGTTCTGGTCGATATCACATCAGTACTTTAAAGAGAATTACAAACTTTTTTTTCGTACATTTTTGTACCCATAGAGTACTTAACGGTGTGATTTTTGATTCCTTGTACAAGGCCATTCTAGTGTCCGTTTCGCATGCCGTTTGCACCGCCGAGCCTTATTTATCGTTGTGGCGATATCACATCGTTACTTCAAAGATAAATACAAACATTTTTTTTCATACTTTTTTTGTACCCATAGTGTACTTAACGGTGTGATTTTTGATTCCTTGTACAAGGCCATTCGGGTGTCCGTTTCGCATGCCGTTTACGCCGCCGTGCCTTATCCAACGTTCTAGTCTATATCACATCGTTACGTCAAAGAAATCACAACCTTAATTTTCGTACCTTTTTCATACCTATAGATTACTTAATGGTGTGATTTTTGATTCCTTGTACAAGGCCATTCGGGTGTCCGTTTTGCATGCTGTTTGTGCCGACGTGTCTTATTTAACTTTCTTGTCGATATCACATCGTTACTTCACAAAAAATTACGAACCATTTTATTCATACTTTTTTCATACCCATAGACTACTTAACGGTGTGATTTTTGATACCTTGTACAAGGCCATTCTGGTCCACGTTTCGCTTGCCGTTTTTGCCGGCGCGCCTTATTTATCGTTCTGGTTGAAATAACATCGGTACTTCAAAGAAAATTACAAACGTTTTTTTCGTACTCTTTTTTTGTACCCATAGAGTACTTAACGGTGTGATTTTTGACTCCTTGTACAAGGCCATTCTAGTCTCCGTTTTGCCTGCTGTTTCCGCCATTTACCTTATTTAACTTTCTAGTCGATATCACATCAGTACTTCAAAGAGAAGTACAAACTTTTTTTAGTACTTTTTTTGTACCCACCGATTAGTTTAAACTGTGTGATTTTTTTATTCCTTGTACAACGCCATTCTTGTCTCCGTTTTTCTTTCCGTTTGCGCCGGTGTGCCTTATTTAACGTTCTGGTCGAAATCACATCTGTACTTCAAAGAGAATTACAAACTTTTTTTCGTACTTTTTTGGTACCCATAGAGTACTTGATGGTGTGATTTTTGATATCTTGTACAAGGCCATTATGGTCTCTGTTTTGCTTGCCGTTTGCGCAAGCGTGCCTTATTTATCGTTCTGGTCGATATCAATTCAGTACTTCAAAGAAAATTACAAAACTTTTTTTCATAATTTTTCCATACCCATAGATTACTTAACGGTGTGACTTTTGATTCTTTGTACAAGGCCATTCAGATGTTCCTTTCGCGTGCCGTTTGCGCCGCCGTGCCTTATTCAACGTTCTGGTCGATATCACATCGTTATATCAAAGAAAATCACAACCTTATTTTTCGTACTTTTTTCATACCTATAGATTACTTAACGGTGTGATTTTTGATTCCTTGTACAAGGCCAATTGGGTGTCCGTTTTGCATGCCGTTTGCGCCAATGTGTCTTATTTAACTTTCTGGTCAATATCACATCGTTACTTCATAGAAAATTACGAACCATTTTTTTGGTACTTTTTTCATAACCATAGAGTACATAACGATGTGATTTTTGATTCCTTGTACAAGGACATTCGGGTGTCCGTTTCGCATGCCGTTAACGCCGATTTTTCTTATTTAACTTGCTGGTTGATATCACATAGTTACTTCAAAAAGAATTACCAACCTTTTTTTTCGTACCTTTTTTTGTACCCACAGAGTACTTAACGGTGTGATTTTTGATACTTTGTAAAGACCATTCTGGTCCACGTTTTGCTTGCCGTTTTCGCCGGCGTGCCTTATTTATCGTTCTGGTCGATATCACACCAGTACTTCAAAGAATATTACACACGTTTTATTTCGTACTCTTTTTTGTACCCATAGAGTACTTAACGGTGTGATTATTGATTCCTTGTACAAGGTCATTCTAGTGTCCGTTTTGCCTGCCGTTTGCGCTGATTTGTCTTATTTAACTTTCTGGTTGATATCACATCAGTACTTCAATTCAAAGAGAATTACTAACTTTTTTTGTACTTTTTTTGTACCCACCGATTACTTAAACGGTGTGATTTTTAATTCCTTGTACAAGGCCATTCTGGTCTCCGTTTTGCTTGCCGTTTGCACCGGCGTGCCTTATTTTTTGTTCTGGTCGATATCACATCAGTACTTCAAAGAGAATTACAAACTTTTTTTCGTACTTTTTTTGTACCCATAAAGTACTTAACGGTGTGATTTTTGATTCCTTGTACAAGGCCATTATGGACTCCATTTTGCTTGCCGTTTGCGCCGGCGTGCCTTATTTATCGTTATGCTCGAAACCACATCAGTACTTCAAAGAGAATTACAAACATTTTTTTCATACGTTTTTTTGTCCCCATAGAGTACTTAACGGTGTTATTTTTGATTCCTTGTAAAGGTCATTCTGGCCTCCGTTTTGCTTGCCGTTTGTGCCGGCGTGCCTTATTTATCGTTCTGGTCGATATCACATCAGTACATCAAAGAAAATTAGAAACTTTTTTTCGTACTTTTTTTGTACCCATAGAGTACATAACGGTGAGATTATTGATTCCATGCACAAGCCCTTTCGGTTGTCCGTTTTGCATGCCATTTGCGCCGACGTGTCTTTTTTAACTTTCTGGTCGATAACACATCGTTACTTCAAATAAAATTACAAACCTTTTTTTCGAACTTTTTTTGTACCCACCGATTACTTAACAGTGTGATTTTTGATTCCGTGAACAATGCCATTCGGGTCTCGGTTTTGCTTGCATTTGTGCCGGCGTGCCTTATTTATCGTTCTGGTCGATATGACATCAGTACTTCAAAGGAAATTAAAAACTTTTTTTTCGTACTTTTTTTTGTTCCCATTGAGTACTTAACGGTGTGATTTTTGATTCCTTGTACAAGACCATTCGGGTGTCCATTTTGCACCGGCGTGTCTTATTTATCGTTCTGGTCGATATCACATCAATACTTCAAAAAAAATTACAAACTTTTTTTTTCGTAACCACCGATTACTTAAAGGTGTGATTTTTGATTCCTTGTACAAGGCCATTCGGGTGTCCGTTTCGCCTGCCGTTTGCACCGCCGTGCCTTATTTATCATTGTGATCGATATGACATCGTTACTTAAAAGATAATTACAAACCTTTTTTTTTTTACTTTTTTATACCCAATGATTACTTAACGGTGTGATTTTTGATTCCTTGTTCAACGGCCATTCTAGTGTCCGTTTTGCCTGTCGTTTGCACCGCCGTGCCTTATTTATCGTTGTGGTCGATATCACATCATTACTTTAAAGATATTTTACAAACCTTTTTTTCGTACTTTTTTTGTACCCACTGATTACTTAACGGTGTAATTTTTGATTCCTTGTAAAAGGCCATTCGGGTGTCCGTTTCGCATGCCGTTTAGGCCGATTTGTCTTATTTAACTTTCTGGTCGATATCACATCAGCACTTCAAAGAAAATCACAAACTTTTTTTTCGTACTTTTTTTGTACCCACAGAGTACTTAACGGTGTGATTTTTGATTTTTTACAAGGCCATTCGGGTGTCCTTTTTTCATGCCGTTTGCACCGACGTGTCATATTTAAATTTCTGGTCGATATCACATTGTTACTTTAAAGAAAATTACAAACCATTTTTTGTAGTTTTTTTGTACACATATAGTACTTAACGGTGTGATTTTTGATTCCTTGCACAAGGCCATTCTCGTGTCCGTTTTGCCTGCCGTTTGCGCCGGCGTGCCTTATTTGTCATTATGGTCGATATCACATCCATACTTCAAAGAAAAACACAAACTTTTTTTCGTACTTTTTTTGTACCCACAGAGTACTTAACGTTGTGATTTTTGATTCATTGTACCAGGCCATTCGGGTGTCCGTTTTGCATGCCGTTTACACCGGCGTGTCATACTTAACTTTCTGGTCGATATCACATCGTTACTTCAAAGAAAATTACAAACATTTTTTTTGTACTTTTTTGTACCCATTGAGTACTTAACGGTGTGATTTTTGATTCCTTGTACAAGGCCATTCTCGTGTCGCTGGCGTGCGTTATTTATCGTTCTAGTCGATATCATATCAGTACTTCAAAGAAAATTACAAACCTTTTTATTCGTACTTTTTTATACCCACCGATTACTTAACGGTGTGATTTTTGATTCCTTGTACAAGGGCATTCGGGTGTCCGTTTCGCCTGCCGTTTGCACCGCCGTGCATTATTCATCGTTGTGGTCGATAACGGATCGTTACTTCAAAGATATTTACAAACCTTTTTTTCATACTTTTTTTTATACGCAACGATTACTTAAAGGTGTGATTTTTGATTCCTTGTACAAGGCCATTCGGGTATCCGTTTCGCATGCCATTTGCGCCAGCGTACCTAATTTATCATTCTTGTTGATATCACATCAGTACTTCGAAAAAAATTACAAACTTTTTTTTCGTACTTTTTTTGTACCCACCGAGTACTTAACGGTGTGTTTTTTGATTCCTTGTACAAGGCCATTCTAGTGTCCGTTTTGCCTGCCGTTTGCACCACCGTGCCTTTTTTTATTGTTTTGGTCGATATCACATCGTTACTTCAAAGATATTTACAAACCTTTTTTCGTACTTTTTTATACCCAGCGAGTACTTAGCGGTGTGATTTTTTATTCCTTGTACAAGGCCATTCGGGTGTCCGTTTCGCATGCCGTTTACGCCGATTTGTTTTATTTAACTTTCTGGTAGATATCACATCGTTACTTCAAAGAAAATTACAAACATATTTTCGTACTTTTTTTTGTACCCATTGTGTACTAAATGTGTGATTTTTGATTCTTTGTACAAGGCCATTCGGGTGTCCGTTTCGCCTGCCGTTTGCACCGCCATGCCTTATTTATCGTTGTGGTCGATATCACACCGTTACTTCAAACAAAATTACAAACTTTTTTTTCATACTTTTTTGTACCCCACCGATTACTTAACGGTGTGATTTTGGATTCCTTGTACAAGGCCATTCGGGTGTCCGTTTTGCCTGCCGTTTGCGCCGGCATGCCTTAGTTATCGTTCTGGTCGATATCACATCATTACTTCAAAGATAATTACAAACCTTTTTTCGTACATTTTTTATACCCAATGTTTACTTAACGGTGTGATTTTTGATTCCTTGTTCAAGGACATTCGGGTTTCCGTTTTGCCTACCGTTTGCACCGCCGTACCTTATTTATCGTTCTATTCGATATCATATCGTTACTTCAAAGAGAATTACAAACATTTTTTTTCATACTTTTTTTTGTACCCATAGAGTACTTAATGGTGTGATTTTTTATTTCTTGTACAAGGGCATTCGGGTGTCTGTTTCGCATGCCGTTTATGACGATTTGCCTTATTTAACTTTCTGGTCGATATCCCATTGTTACTTCAAAGAGAATTACCAACCTTTTTTTCGCACTTTTTAAAAACCCAATGATTACTTATCGGTGTGATTTTTGATTCCTTGTATAAGGCCATTCGGATGTCCGTTTCGTATGCCGTTTGGACGGACGTGGATATCACATCAGTACTTCAAAGAAAATTACAAAAAAAAATTCATACTTTTTTTGTACCCACCGATTACTTAACGGTGTGATTTTTGATTCCTTGTACAAGTCCATTCGGTTGTCCGTTTCGACTACCGATTGCACCGCCGTGCTTTATTTATCAGTGTGGTCGATATCACATCGTTAATTGAAAGATATTACAAAAAAATTCGCCTACCGATTCCTTGCACAAGGCCATTCTAGTGTCCGTTTTGCCTGCCGTTTGCACCGCCGTGCCTTATTTATCGTTCGGTTGATATCACATAGTTACTTCATAAAGAATTACAAACGTTTTTTCGTACTTTTTTTTGTACCCATAGAGTACTTAACGGTGTGATTTTTGATTCCTTGTACAAAGCCATTCCTTGTAATTAACGGTGTGATTTTTCTTATTTAACTTTCTGGTCGATATCACATAGTTACTTCAAAGAGAATTACCAACCTTTTTTTCGTACGTTTTTTGTACCCACAGAGTACTTAACGGTGGTATTTTTGATACTTTGTAAAAGGCCATTCTGGTCCACGTTTTGCTTACCGTTTTCACCGGCGTGCCTTATTTATCGTTCTGGTCGATATCACATCAGTACTTCAAAGAAAATTACAAACGTTTTTTTCGTACTCTTTTTTGCACCCATAGAGTACTTAACGGTGCGATTTTCGATTCCTTGTACAAGTCCATTCTACTGTCCGTTTTGCCTGCCTTTTGCGTCGATTTATCTTATTTAACTTTCTGGTCGATATCACATCAGTACTTCAAAGAGAGTTACAAACTTTTTTTGTACTTTTTTTGTACCCACCGATTACTTAACCGGTTTGATTTTTGATTCCTTGTACAAAGCCATTCGGGTCTCCGTTTTGCTTGCCGTTTGCGCCGGCGTGCCTTATTTATTGTTTTGGTCGATATCACATCAGTACTTCAAAGAGAATTAAAAACTTTTTTTTCGTACTTTTTTTGTACCCATAAAGTACTTAACGGTGTGATTTTTGATTCCTTGTACAAGGCCATTCTGGCCTCCGTTTTGCTTGCCGTTTGTGCCGGCGTGCATTATTTATCGTTCTGGTCGATATCACATCAGAACTTCAAAGAAAATTAGAAATAAAAATTTCGTACCTTTTTTTGTACCCATAGAGTACTTAACGGTGTGATTTTTGATTCCTTGTACAAGGCCATTCGGGTGTCCATTTCGCATGCCGTTTGCGCCGACTTGTCCTATTTAACTTTCTGGTCGATATCACATTGTTACATCAAAGAAAATTGCAAACGTTTTTTTCGTAATTTTTTTTGTACCCATAGAGTACTTAACGGTGTGATTTTTGATTCCTTGTACAAGCCCATTCTACTGTCCGTTTTGCCTGCCGTTTGCGTCGATTTGTCTTACTTAACTTTCTGGTCGATATCACATCAGTACTTCAAAGAGAATTACAAACTTCTTTTTGGACTTTTTTTGAACCCACCGATTACTTAAACGGTTGATTTTTGATTCCTTGTACAAAGCCATTCTGGTCTCCGTTTTGCTTGCCGTTTGCGCCGGCGTGCCTTATTTATTGTTTTGGTCGATATCACATCAGTACTTCAAAGAGAGTTACAAACTTTTTTTTGTACTTTTTTTGTACCCACCAATTACTTAAACGGATTGATTTTTGATTCCTTGCACAAAGCCATTCTGGTCTCCGTTTTGCTTGCCGTTTGCGCCGGCGTGCCTATTTATTGTTTTGGTCGATATCACATCAGTACTTCAAAGAGAATTAAAAAAAAAAAATTCGTACTTTTTTGTACCCATAAAGTACTTAACGGTGTGATTTTTGATTCCTTGTACAAGGCCATTCTGGCCTCCGTTCTGCTTGCCGTTTGGACCGGCGTGCCTTATTTATCGTTCTAGTCGATATCACATCAGAACTTCAAAGAAAATTACAAAAAAAATTTCGTACATTTTTTTGTACCCATAGAGTACTTAACGGTGTGATTTTTGATTCCTTGTACAAGGCCATTCGGGTGTCCATTTCGCATGCCGTTTGCGCCGGCGTGTCATATTTAACTTTATGGTCGATATCACATTGTTACTTCAAAGAAAATTGCAAACGTTTTTTCGTACTTTTTTTTGTACCTATAGAGTACTTAACGGAGTGATTTTTGATTCCTTGTACAAGGCCATTCTACTGTCCATTTTGCCTGCCGTTTGCGTCGATTTGTCTTATTTAACTTTCTAGTCGATATCACATCAGTACTTCAAAGAGAATTACAAACTTTTTTTGTACCCACCGATTAATTAAACGGTTGATTTTTGATTCCTTGTACAAAGCCATTTTGGTCTCCGTTTTGCTTGCCGTTTGCGCCGGCGTGCCTTATTTATTGTTTTCGTCGATATCACATCAGTACTTCAAAGAGAATTAAACATTTTTTTTCGTACTTTTTTGTACCCATAAAGTACTTAACGGTGTGATTTTTGATTCCTTGTACAAGGCCATTCTGGCCTCCGTTCTGCTTACCGTTTGCGCCGGCGTGCCTTATTTATCGTTCTGGTCGATATCACATAAGAACTTCAAAGAAAATTACAAAAAAAATTTCGTACATTTTTTTACCCATAGAGTACATAACGGTGTGATTTTTGATTCCTTGTACAAGGCCATTCGGGTGTCAATTTCGCATGCCGTTTGCGCCGACGTGTCCTATTTAACTTTCTGGTCGATATCACATTGTTACTTCAAAGAAAATTGTAAACGTTTTTTTCATACTTTTTTTTGTACCCATAGAGTACATAACGGTGTGATTTTTGATTCCATGCACAAGGCCTTTCGGTTGTACGTTTTGCATGCCGTTTGCGCCGACGTGTCTTTTTTTTAACTTTCTGGTCGATAACACATCGTTACT
The DNA here is from genome assembly GCA_036785695.1 of Gentiana straminea. NCBI lineage: Eukaryota > Viridiplantae > Streptophyta > Magnoliopsida > Gentianales > Gentianaceae > Gentiana > Gentiana straminea. The sequence goes on along the minus strand of JAVUPR010000224.1, from coordinate 152,252 downwards.
TCAAAGAAAATTACAAACATTTTTTTCGAACTATTTTTGAACACACCGATTACTTAACAGTGTTATTTTTTATTCCGTGTACAAGGCCATTCGGATCTCCGTTTTGCTTGCCCTTTGCACCGCCGTGCCTTATTTATCGTTGTGGTCGATATCACATCGTTACTTCAAAGATATTTACAAACCTTTTTTTCATACTTTTTTTGTACCCACTGATTACTTAACGGTGTGATTTTTGATTCCTTGTACAAGGCCATTCGGGTGTCCGTTTCGCATGCCGTTTACGCCGATTTGTCTTATATAACTTTCTGGTCGATATCACATCAGTACTTCAAAGAAAATTACAAATTTTTTTTCGTACTTTTTTTGTACCCACCGATTACTTAACGGTGTGATTTTTGATTCCTTGTACAAGTCCAGACGGGTGTCCGTTTCACCTGCCGATTGCACCGCCGTTCTTTATTTATCATTGTGGTCGATATCACATCGTTAATTGAAAGATATTACAAAGCTTTTTTTCATACTTTTTTTATAGCCAATGATTACTTAACGGTGTGATTTTTTTTCCTTTTACATGGCCATTCTAGTGTCTGTTTTGCCTGCCGTTTGCACCGCCGTGCCTTATTTATCGTTTGGTTGATATCACATAGTTACTTCAAAGAGAATTACAAACGTTTTTCTTGTACTTTTTTTGGTACCCATAGAGTACTTAATAGTGTGATTTTTGATTCCTTGTACAAGGCCATTCGGGTTTCCGTTTTGCCTGCCGTTTGCGCCGGCATGCCTTAGTTATCATTCTTGTCGATATCACATCATTACTTCAAAGATAATTACAAACCTTTTCTCGTACTTTTTTTATACCCAATGATTACTTAACGGTGTGATTTTTGATTCCTTGTTTAAGGACATTCGGGTGTCCGTTTTGCCTGCCGTTTGCACCGCCGTGCCTTATTTATTGTTCTGTTCGATACCACATCGTTACTTCAAAGAGAATTACAAACATTTTTTTTCATACTTTTTTTTGTACCCATAGAATACTTAACGGTGTGATTTTTTATTCCTTGTACAAGGGCATTCGGGTGTATGTTTCGCATGCCGTTAACGCCGATTTGTCTTATTTAACTTTCTGGTCGATATCCCATTGTTACTTCAAAGAGAATTACCAACCTTTTTTTCGCACTTTTTAATAACCCAATGATTACTTATCGGTGTGATTTTTGATTCCTTGTATAAGGCCATTCGGATGTCCGTTTCGTTTGCCGTTTGCACGGACGTGTCTTATTTAACTTTCTGGTCGATATCACATCAGTACTTCAAAGAAAATTAAAAAAAAATTGTACTTTTTTTGTACCCACCGATTACTTAACGTTGTGATTTTTGATTCCTTGTACAAGTCCATTCGGGTGTCCGTTTTGCCTGCCGATTGCACCGCCGTGCTTTATTTATCACTGTGGTCGATATCACATCGTTAATTGAAAAGATATTACAAAACTCTTTTTTGTACTTTTTTATAGCCAATGATTACTTAACGGTGTGATTTTTTATTCCTTGCACCAGGCCATTCTAGTGTCCGTTTTGCCTGCCGTTTGCACCGCCGTGCCTTATTTATCGTTTGGTTGATATCACATAGTTACTTCAAAGAGAATTACAAACGTTTTTTTCATACTTTTTTTTGTACCCATAGAGTACTTAATAACGGTGTGATTTTTGATTCCTTGTACAAAGCCATTCCTTGTAATTAACGGTTTGATTTTTCTTATTTAACTTTCTAGTCGATATCACCTTTTTTCGTACCTTTTTTGTCCCCACAGAGTACATAACGGTGTGATTTTTGATACTTTGTAAAAGGCCATTCTGGTCCACGTTTTGCTTGCCGTTTTCGCCGGCGTGCCTTATTTATCGTTCTGGGCGATATCACATCAGTACTTCAAAGAAAATTACAAACGTTTTTTCGTACTCTTTTTTGCACCCATAGAGTACTTAACTGTGTGATTTTTGATTCCTTGTACAAGGCCATTCTACTGTCCGTTTTGCCTGCCGTTTGCATCGATTTGTCTTATTTAACTTTCTGGTCGATATCACATCAGTACTTCAAAGAGAATTACATACTTTTTTTTTGTACTTTTTTTGTACCCACCGAGTACTTAAACGGTTTGATTTTTGATTCCTTGTACAAAGCCATTCTGGTCTCCGTTTTGCTAGCCGTTTGCGCCGGCATGCCTTATTTATTGTTTTGGTCGAGATCACCTCAGTACTTCAAAGAGAATTAAAAACTTTTTTTTTCGTACTTTTTTTGTACCCATAAAGTACTTAACGGTGTGATTTTTGATTCCTTGTACAAGGCCATTTTGGCCTCCGTTTTGCTTGCCGTTTGCGCCGGCGTGCCGTATTTATCGTTTTGGTCGATACCGCATCAGTATTTCAAAGAGAATTACAAACGTTTTTTTTTTCGTATTTTTTTTGTACCCATAGAGTACTTAACGGTGTGATTTTTGATTCCTTGTACAAGGCCATTCTGGCCTCCGTTCGGCTTGCCGTTTGCGCCGGCGTGCCTTATTTATCGTTCTGGTCGATATCACATCAGAACTTCAAAGAAAATTACAAAAAAAAATTTGTACATTTTTTTGTACCCATAGAGTACTTAACGGTGTGATTTTTGATTCCCTGTAGAAGGCCATTCGGGTGTCCATTTCGCATGCCGTTTGCGCCGACGTGTCCTATTTAACTTTCTGGTCGATATCACATTGTTACTTCAAAGAAAATTGCAAAAGTTTTTTTCGTACTTTTTTTTTGTACCCATAGAGTACATAACGGTGTGATTTTTGATTCCATGCACAAGGCCTTTCGGTTGTCCGTTTTGCATACCGTTTGCGCCGACGTGTCTTTCTTAACTTTCTGGTCGATAACACATCGTTACTTCAAAGAAAATTACAAACATTTTTTTCGAACTTTTTTTGAACACACCGATTACTTTTGATTCCGTGTATAAGGCCATTCGGGTCTCCGTTTTGCTTGTCGTTTGCACCACCGTGCCTTTTTATTGTTTTGGTCGATATCACATCGTTACTTCAAAGATATTTACAAACCTTTTTTTCTTACTTTTTTTGTACCCACTGATTACTTAACGGTGTGATTTTTGATTCCTTGTACAAGGCCATTCGGGTGTGCGTTTCGCATGCCGTTTAAGCGGATTTGTCTTATTTAACTTTTTGGTCGATATCACATCAGTAGTTCAAAGAAATATACAAATTTTTTTCATACTTTTTTTGTACCCACCAATTACTTAACGGTGTGATTTTTGATTCCTTGTACAAGTCCATTCGGGTGTCCGTTTCGCCTGCCGATTGCACCGCCATGCTTTATTTATCATTGTGGTCGATATCACATCGTTAATTGAAAGATATTACAAAGCTTTTTTTTGTACTTTTTTTATAGCAAATGATTACTTAACGGTGAGATTTTTTATTCCTTGTACAAGGCCATTCTAGTGTCTGTTTTGCCTGCCGTTTGCACCGCCGTGCATTATTTATCGTTTGGTTGATATCACATACTTACTTCAAAGAGAATTACAAACATTTTTTTGTACTTTTTTTTGGTACCCATAGAGTACTTAATAGTGTGATTTTTGATTCCTTGTACAAGGCCATTTGCGTGTCCGTTTCGCATGCCGTTTACGCCTCCATGCCTTATTTATCGTTGTGGTCGATATCACATTTGTACGTCGTAGAAAATTATAAACTTTTTTTGTACTATTTTTATACCCAATGATTACTTAACGGTTCGGGTGTACGTTTCGCATGCGGAATTACGCCGATTTGCCTTATTTAATTTTCTGGTCGATATCACATAGTTACTTCAAAGAGAATACAAACGTTTTTTTTCGTACTTTTTTTATACCAATAGAGTACTTAACGGTGTGATTTTTGATTCCTTGTACAAGGCCATTCTAGTGTCCGTTTTGCCTGCAGTTTGCACCGCCGTGCCTTATTTGTCGTTCTGGTCGATATCACATCAGTACTTCAAAGATAATTACAAACCTTTTATTTCATACTTTTTTTATACTCAATGATTACTTAATGATGTGATTTTTGATTCCTTTCGCAAGGCCATTCAAGTGTCCGTTTTGCATGCCGTTTACGCCGATTTGTCTTATTTAACTTTCTGGTCGATATCACATAGTTACTTCAAAGAGAATTTCAATCCATTTTTTTCATACTTTTTTTGTACTCACAGAGTACTTAACGAGTGTGATTTTTGATACCATGTACAAGGCCATTCGGGTGGCCATTTCGCTTGCCGTTTATGCCGCCTTGCTTATTTATCATTGTGGTTGATATCACATCAGTACGTCGAAGAAAATTATTAACTTTTTTCTTACTATTTTTATACCCAATGATTACTTAACGTTGTGATTTTTGATTCCTTGTACAAGGCCATTCGGGTGTCAGTTTCGAATGCCGTTTACGCCGATTTGTCTTATTTAACTTTCTAGTCGATATCACACAGTTACTTCAAAGAGAATTACCAACATTTTACTTCGTACTGTTTTTTGTACCCATGGAGTACTTAACGGTGTGATTTTTGATTCCTTGTACAAGGCCATTCTGGCCTCCATTTTGCATGCCGTTTACGCCGGCGTAAATTATTTATCATTCTGGTCGATATCACATCAGTACTTCAAAGAGAATTACAAATGTTTTACTTCGTACTTTTTTTTGTACCCATAGAGTACTTAACGGTGTGATTTTTGATTCCTTGTACAATGCCATTCTGGCCTCCGTTTTGCTTGCCGTTTTCACCGGCGTGCCATATTTATCGTTCCGGTCGATATCACATCAGTACTTCAAAGAGAATTACAAACGTATTTTTTCATACTTTTTTTTGTACCCATAGAGTACTTAATGGTGTGATTTTTGATTCCTTGTACAAGGCCATTCTGGCCTCCCTTTTGCTTGCCGTTTGCGCCGGCGTGCCTTATTTATCGCTCTGGTCGATATCACAACAGTACTTCAAAGAGAATTACAAATGTTTTTTTTTGTACTTTTTTTTGTACCCATAGAGTACTTAACGGTGTGATTTTTGATTCTTTGTACAAGGCCATTCTGGCCTCCGTTTTGCTCGCCGTTTGCGCCGGCGTGACTTATTTATCGATTTGGTCGATATCACATCAGTACTTCAAAGAGAATTACAAACGTTGTTTTTCATACTTTTTTTGTACCCATAGAGTACTTAATAGTGTGATTTTTTATTCCTTGTACAAGGCCATTCTGTCCTCCGCTTTGATTTCCGTTTGCGCCGGCGTGCCTTATTTATCGTTCTGGTCAATATCACATCAGTACTTCAAAGAGAATTACAAATAGTTTTTTTCTTACTTTTTTTTGTACCCATAGAGTACTTAACGGTGTGATTTTTGATTCCTTGTACAAGGCCATTCTGGTCTCCGTTTTGCTTGCCATTTGCGCCGGCATGCCATATTTATCGTTCTGTTCGATATCACATCAGTACTTCAAACAGAATTACAAACATTTTTTTTCGTACTTTTTTTTGTACCCATAGAGTACATAACGGTGTGATTTTTGATTCCTTGTACACGGCCATTTTGGCCTCCGTTTTGCTTGCCGTTTGCGCCTGTGTGCCTTATTTATCGTTCTGGTCTATATCACATTGATACTTCAAAGAGAATTACAGACGTTTTTTTTTTCATACTTTTTTTTGTACCCATAGAGTACTTAACGGTGTGATTTTTGATTCCTTGTAAAGGCCATTCTGGTCTCCGTTTTGATTGCCGTTTGCGCCGGCACGCCTTATTTATCGTTCTAGTCGATATCACATCAGTACTTCAAAGACAATTCAAAAAAAATTCATACATTTTTTTAATCCATAGAGTACTTAACGGTGTGATTTTTGATTCCTTGTACAAGGCCATTCTAGTGTCCGTTTCGCGTGCCGTTTGCACCGCCGAGCCTTATTTATTGTTGTGGTCGATATCACATCGTTACTTCAAAGATAAATACAAACCTTTTTCGTACTTTTTTTGTACCCACAGTGTACTTAACAGTGTGATTTTTGATACCTTGTACAAGGCCATTCTGGTCTCCGTTTTGCTTGCCGTTTGTGCCGGCGTGCCTTATTTATCGTTCTGGTCGATATCACATCAGTACTTCAAAGAAAATTACAAAAAAAAATTTCGTACTTTTTTCATACCCATAGATTACTTAACGGTGTGATTTTTGATTCCTTGTACAAGGCCATTCGGGTGTCCGTTTCGCATGCCGTTTGCGTGGCCGTGCCTTATTCAACGTTCTAGTCTTTATCACATCGTTACGTCAAAGAAATCACAACCTTATTTTTCATACTTTTTTCATACCTATAGATTACTTAACGGTGTGATTTTTGATTCCTTGTACAAGGCCATTCGGGTGTCCATTTTGCATGCCGTTTACGCCGACGTATCTTATTTAACATTCTGATCGATATCACATCGTTACTTCACCGAAAATTACGAACCATTTTATTCGTACTTTTTTCATACCCACAGAATACTTAACGGTGTGATTTTTTATACCTTGTACAAGGCGATTTTGGTCCACCTTTTGCTTGCCGTTTTCACCGGCGTGCCTTATTTATCGTTCTGGTCGATATCACAACAGTATTTCAAAGAAAATTACAAACGTTTTTTTTCGTACTCTTTTTTGTACCTATAGAGTACTTAACGGTGTGATTTTTGATTCATTGTACAAGGCCATTCTAGTGTCCGTTTTGCCTGCCGTTTCCGCCGTTTTGTCTTATTTAACTTTCTGGTCGATATCACATCAGTACTTCAAAGAGAAGTACAAACTTTTTTTTAATACTTTTTTTGTACCCACCGATTACTTAAACGGTGTGATTTTTGATTCCTTGTACAAGGCCATTCTTGTCTCCGTTTTTCTTGCCGTTTGCACCGGCGTGCCTTATTTAACGTTCTGGTTGAAATAACATCAGTACTTCAAAGAGAATAACAAACTTTTTTTTCATACTTTTTTTGTACCCATTGAGTACATAACGGTGTGATTTTTGAAATATTGTACAAGGCCAAGATGGTCTCTGTTTTGCTTGCCGTTTGCGCCGGCGTACCTTATTTATCGTTCTGGTCGATATCAAATCAGTACTTCAAAGAATATTACAAAACTTTTTTTTTCGTCATTTTTTCGTACCCAGATTACTTAACGGTGTGATTTTTGATTCCTTGTACAAGGCCATTCGGGTGTCCGTTTCGCATGCCTTTTGCGCCGGCGTGCCTTATTTACGTTTTGGTCGATATCACATCGTTACGTCGAAGAAAATCACAACCTTATTTTTCGTACTTTTTTCATACCTATACATTACTTAACGGTGTGATTTTTGATTCCTTGTACAAGGCCATTCGGGTGTCCGTTTTGCATGCCGTTTGCGTCGACGTGTCTTATTTAACTTTCTGGTCGATATTGCATCGTTACTTCATAGAAACTTACGAACCATTTTTTTCATACTTTTTTCATACCCATAGAGTACATAACGATGTGATTTTTGATTCCTTGTACAAGGACATTCGGGTGTCCGTTTCGCATGCCGTTAACGCCAATTTTTCTTATTTAACTTTCTGGTCGATATCACATAGTTACTTCAAAGAGAATTACCAACCGCTTTTTCGTACCTTTTTTGTACCCACGAGAGTACTTAACGGTGTGATTTTTGATACTTTGTAAAAGGTCATTCTGGCCTCCGTTTTGCTTGCCGTTTGTGCCGGCGTGCCTTATTTATTGTTTTGGTCGATATCACATTAGTATTTCAAAGAGAATTAAAAACTTTTTTTCGTACTTTTTTGGAACCCATAAAGTACTTAACGGTGTGATTTTTGATTCCTTGTACAAGGCCATTCTGGCCTCCGTTTTGCTTGCCGTTTGAGCCGGTGTGCCTTATTTATCGTTCTGGTCGATACCGCATCAGTACTTCAAAGAGAATTACAAACATTTTTTTTCGTATTTTTTTGTACCCATAGAGTAGTGTGATTTTTGATTCCTTGTACAAGGCCATTCTGGCCTCCGTTCTGCTTGCCGTTTGCGCCGGCGTGCAGTATTTATCGTTCTGGTCGATATCACATCAGAAATTCAAAGAAAATTATAAAAAAAAAATTCGTACGTTTTTTTGTACCCATAGAGTACTTAACGGTGTGATTTTTGATTCCTTGTACGAGGCCATTCGGGTGTCCATTTCGCATGCCTTTTGCGCCGACGTGTCCTATTTAACTTTCTGGTCGATATCACATTGTTACTTCAAAGAAAATTGCAAACGTTTTTTTCGTACTTTTTTTTGTACCCGTAGAGTACATAACGGTGTTATTTTTGATTCCATACACAAGGCCTTTCGGTTGTCCGTTTTGCATGCCGTTTGCGCCGACGTGTCTTTTTAAACCTTCTGGTCGATAACACATCGTTACTTCAAAGAAAATTACAAACATTTTTTTTCGAACTTTTTTTGAACCCACCGATGACTTAATAGTGTGATTTTTGATTACGTGTACAAGGCCATTCGGGTCTCCGTTTTGCTTACGGTTTGCGCCGGCGTGCCTTATTTATCGTTTTGGTCGATATCACATAAGTACTTCAAAGAAAATTACAAACACTTTTTTTGTACTTTTTTTATACCCATAGAGTACTTAACGGAGTGATTTTTGATTCCTTGTACAAGACCATTCGGGTGTCCGTTTTGCGCCGGCGTTCCTTATTTATCTTTCTGGTCGATATCACATCAGTACTTCAAAAAAAATTACAAACCTTTTTTTTCATACTTTTTTTGTACCCTGTGATTACTTAACGGTGTGATTTTTGATTCCTTGTACAAGGCCATTCGGGTGTCTGTTTCGCATGCCGTTTACACCGATTTGTCTTATTTAACTTTCTGTTCGATATCACATCAGTACTTCAAAGAAAATCACAAACTTTTTTTCATACTTTTTTTGTACCCATAGAGTACTTAACGGTGTGAATTTTGATTCCTTGTACAAGGCCATTCGGGTGTCCGTTTTGCATGCCGTTTGCACCGACGTGTCATATTTAACTTTCTGGTCGATATCACATCGTAACTTCAAAGAAAATTACAAACCTTTTTTTTGTTGTTTTTTTTTACTTAACGGTGTGATTTTTGATTCATTGTACATGGCCATTCTCGTGTCCGTTTTGCCTGCCGTTTGCGCCGGCGTGCCTTATTTATCATTTTGGTCGATATCACATCCATACTTCAAAGAATATCACTAACTTTTTTTTCGTACTTTTTTTGTACCCACAGAGTACTTAATGGTGTGATTTTTGATTCCTTGTACAAGGCCATTCGGGTGTCCGTTTTGTATGCCGTTTGCACCGGCGTGTCATATTTAACTTTCTGGTCGAAATCACATCGTTACTTCAAAGAAAATTACAAATGGTGTGATTTTTTATTCCTTGTACAAGGCCATTCTAGTGTCCATTTTGCCTGCCGTTTCCACCGCCGTGCCTTATTTATCGTTTGGTTGATATCACATAGTTACTTCAAAGAGAATTACAAACATTTTTTTCCTACTTTTTTTGTACCCATAGAGTACTTAACGGTGTGATTTTTGATTCCTTGTACAAGGCTATTCGGGTGTCCGTTTCGCATGACGTTTACGCCGCCGTGCTTTATTTATCGTTGTGGTCGATATCACATCAGTACGTCGGAGAAAATTATAAACTTTTTTTCGTACTATTTTTATACCCAATGATTAATTAATGGTGTGATTTTTGATTCCTTGTACAAGGCCATTCGAGTGTCCGTTTCGCATGCGGATTACACCAATTTGCCTTATTTAATTTCTGGTCGATATCACATAGTTATTTCAAAGAGAATTACAAACGTTTTTTTTCGTACTTTTTAATACCAATAGAGTACTTAACGGTATGATTTTTGATTCCTTGTACAAGGCAATTCTAGTGTCCGTTTTGCCTGCCGTTTGCACCGCCGTGCCTTATTTGTCGTTCTGGTCGATCTCACGTCATTACTTCAAAGATAATTACAAACCTTTTATTTCGTACTTTTTTTCATACCCAAAGATTACTTAACGATGTGATTTTTGATTCCTTTCACAAGGCCATTCTAGTGTCCGTTTCGCATGCCGTTTACGCCGATCTGTCTTATTTAACTTTCTGGTCGATATCACATAGTTACTTCAAAGAGAAATTTCAAACCATTTTTTTCGTACTTTTTTTGTACCCACAGAGTACTTAACGATGTGATTTTTGATACATTGTACAAGGCCATTTGGGTGTCCGTTTCGCATGCCATTTACATCAGTACGTCGAAGAAAATTATAAACTTTTTTTTCGTACTATTTTTTTACCCAATGATTAGTTAACATTGTGATTTTTGATTCCTTGTAAAAGGCCATTCGGGTGTCCATTTCGCATGCCTTTTACGCCGATTTGTCTTATTTAACTTTCTGGTCAATATCACATAGTTACTTCAAAGAGAATTACAAACGTTTTTTCCGTACTTTTCTATACACATGGAGTACTTAACGGTGTGACTTTTGATTCCTTATACAAGGCTATTCTAGTGTCCGTTTCGCCTGCCGTTTGCGCCGCCGTGCCTTATTTATCGGTGTGGTCGATATCAAATCGTTACTTCAAAGATAATCACAAACCTTTTATTTCGTACTTTTTTTATACCCAATGATTACTTAACGGTGTGATTTTTGATTCCTTGTACAATTCCATTCTAGAGTCCGTTTCACATGCCATTTACGCCGATTTGTCTAATTTAACGTTCTGGTCGATATCTGATATGGATTTTGGATCTAGATTGAAGGCACCAATGAAGAATACAAGAACAAATGAGCAGGCTTGTTCTTCCTAAGAAATCAGCACCTTAGAAATCCCAAGTTTGAGAACATCACAACAAAGGAATGCTCAATCCTTTGATATATTCTCCAAGTTAAACACTACCTAGTCAGCAAGGTAAATGTAAAAGTCACTCAAATTTTCAATCACTGAAAATTCATAATATATAAAATTTCACTCAAAGTTTTGTCTCCAAAGCATGGAAATTACAATGCCTTATATAGGCTACAATTCTTGTAACTAAAGTGCATAATTAATGACTAGAATTCATGAACCAAAATATGAAAAGACTTATGCATAATTAATGACTAGAATTCATGAACCAAAATATGAAAAGTCTTTCCTAAAAATACTACAAAAGTGGTGCCCCAAACATCTCCAAGGTCAAGTGGATCATCATTTGGAACAGCATTCTGGTTCATATCATTCCCTCCCGGCTGAAAATGATTCGTCCTCGAATCAACATGATGTCATAGAAGTGAGCACGATCAAACTTGATACCATGAGACGCAACCAGAAACCTCAAAAATATGCCGGGGTCAAAATTAACACGAACAAACAAATTCAGCTCATTATCATGTGGAAAAGGCGTCCCATGCTTCACCAAAACAAAACAACCTTGTGGCTTTATATTAGCTTGAAAGGATCCATGGTAGAAAGCAAGATGCAAATCATGAGATACGTCAATATGCTCCAAATACGGGTCAGCAAAGGTGGGCTGCAGTTTGGCACCACTCTCAACAAGATCACTATGAACCATAGGAAGAATAGGGGCTGCATTGGGAGTATGAACGATCTCATTGTCATGCGCGTCAGGCATAGCAACTAACGTATCAAGTTTTGAGGCAACAACAACGGCCTCTTCATTCATACTAGCGTCAGCAAGATCATCTGCAACATGAAAATCAATGATAACCTCTTTCGTGGGAACTTCAACGTCATTCAAACTTACTTCAGCCTCAACTACCACCTCATCCTCTCTAGCAACAACAACATCATCCTCAACATGAATTTCAACTTGATTGACTTTCGGCTTTTTGCCATGTAGAGCTTCTTCAAGAGTTATACCATGCGTTAGAAAGAAAATCACTTCTTCAGCCTTCCATATTGCCTCAAGTTTCTTCCACCGTTCTAAACGTTCTAACTCCCTTCTTTCACAACGTCGTTTATAATCCTCCATTTGACTATCCGTCAATCCATACAACAAATCTGCATTGCATTTCTCAATAAACCGAAAAAAAATTCCGCGATCCATGACAAAAAATATTGTATGCTCACAATCTCTCATGTTTACACTCACCCTCAACTCTTGCTTTAGGTAAATGTAACCGTCAAAAAAATCAAAAAAATGAGCAAACCCGGACAATTCTACAAATAGGATTCAAAGCAAGTTTAGGATTTCTGGGACTAGGGTTTTTAATTTCTAGAACAAGAACATGAAATTACGGCAATTTTCACGACCAAGCGGTAAGGAATTTGGAAAAATACGAAAAACAAAACTTGGAGATCATGAAATTTTCTGCAAGACTGTTAATTTTCATGAAAATTGAATATGGATAGCCTCCTCAAAATAAATTCGTAAACAGATGACTACACAAACTGATTTTCGGACAGAAACAGGCTAGCACGTTACGGTGACCATTGGGAAGAATTGATCGGTAATTTGGAATAATTCAAAGAGGGAAAGTTGTAGAACAGGGAATTTCCTATAAGCTCAGAAAAATCACGCAATTCCGACAGGTAAAACTCCGGAAAATCGAATTCGTTTACAAACTTGTCCAGAAAAACGTACAGGTTATTGCGGGGCAGATTTGACCACGAGAAACTCCGAATTTGGGAAAGTCGTAAAGAGACAAAGGATAGATAAAAGAAAGATCTATCTACTGGTAAAAACTGATAAATTTACGATGTGTTTGGAATAGGAAACGAAGGAAACCAAAAAACGAAATTTTGGGTTGGACAGATTTGAAAGAAACTTGAAGATATGAAGAAATCTTGAAGAAACCTTCAAAGAAGATGAATAGGCACGAATTTTTTTTGTAAATTTTCTGGAAAATGATGAAGAAACACAAGCATATCACATAGATTCAGCACTTAGACAACAAGAACATATACCAATTCGAAGGAAAAAAAAAGAAAATTTGCTGGACTGCGTTTTTTTATTTTTTTTATATTTTTATAAAGAAAACGAAGTGAAAGGCAAGAAAAACAAAAAAAAATGGATATTTGATACCTCAATCCCTAGTCTCTGATGCCAATTGATATAGGATTTGGATCTAGATTGAAGGCATCAATGATGAACACAAGAACAAAAGAGCAAGCTTGTTCTTCCTAAGGAATCAGCACCTTAGAAATCCCAAGTTTGAGAACGTCACAACAAAGGTTGCTCAAAACCTTTGATAGATTCTCAAGTTATCACTAATGATGTGAACCGAGATGGCATACAAAAAGTCAAGTTCCCTCATATTCCTTCAATAAACTGGCGCCAAAAGGGTCAAGAGTTGCAGCAATTAATGTTCCCAAAAGCTGAAGAGTTTCCTATCTTTTATTTAATAATTGTAAAGCTTTCAATTTACCTAAGATAATGTTGTTATCTTTTATTTACCAAATGCTATGTAATTCAGCCTATATAAATGGATGTTCCATATCAAATAGAAAAGACAAAAACTTTGAGTGAAATTTTATATATTATGAATTTTCAGTGATTGAAAATTTGAGTGAGTTAAATATTTTGCCTTGGTGATTAGGTGACTTGTTTAACTAGAGAATTTATCAAAGTATTGAGCATCCTTTGTGCGGCGTTCTCGACTTGGGATTTCTCGAGGTGCTGATTCTTCGAGGGAAACTAAGCAATTTGCTCACATTTTGCCATTGATGCCTTCTATCTAGATCCGAATCCATATATCAATTGGTATCAAAGGATTGAGCATCCTTTTTTTATAAGATGAAAAACGAAATGGAAAAGGAAAGAAAAACACAAACAAATGGATATTTGATACCTCAATCCCTAGGCTTTGATACCAATTGATATGGATTTTAGATCTAGATTGAAGGCACCAATGAAGAATACAAGAACAAATGAGCAAGCTTGTTCTTCCTAAGGAATCAGCACCTTAGAAATCCCAAGTTTGAGAACATCACAACAAAGGAATGCTCAATCCTTTGATAGATTCTCCAAGTTAAACACTACCTAATCAGCAAGGTAAATGTAAAACTCACTCAAATTTTCAATCACAGAAAATTCATAATATATAAAATTTCACTCAAATTTTTATCTCCAAAGCATGGAAATTACAATGCCTTATATAGGCTACAATTCTTGTAACTAAAATGCATAATTAATGACTAGAATTCATGAACCAAAATATGAAAAGACTTTTGCATAATTAATGACTAGAATTCATGAACCAAAATATGAAAAGACTTTTGCATAATTAATGTCTAGAATTCATGAACCAAAATATGAAAAGTCTTTCCTAAAAATACTACAAAAGTGGCACCCCAAACATCTCCAAGGTCAAGTGGATCATCATTTGGAACAGCATTCTGGTTCATATCAATATCACATAGTTACTTCAAAGAGAATAACAAACCATTGTTTTCGTACTTTTTTTGTACCCATATAGTACTTAACGGTGTGATTTATGATTCTTCGAACAAGGCCATTCAGGTATCCGTTTCACATGCCGTTTACGCCGCGCTGCCTTATTTATCGTTGTGGTTGATATCACATCAGTACGTCGAAGAAAATTATGAACTTTTTTATACCCAATGATTACTTAACGGTGTGATTTTTTATTCCTTGTACAAGGCCATTTAGGTGTCCGTTTTGCCTGCCGTTTGCCGTGCCTTATTTATCGTTGTGGTCGATATCACATCGTTACTTCACAGAAAATTACAAACCATTTTTTTCGTAATTTTTTTTGAACGCACAGAGTACTTTATGGTGTGATTTTTGATACCTTATACGAGGCCATTCTAGTGTCCATTTTGCCTGCCATTTGCACCGCCGTGTCTTATTTATCATTTTGGTCGATATCACATTAGTACTTCTAAGATAATTACAAACCTTTTTTCGTACTTTTTTTGTACCCACAGAGTACTTAACTATGTTATTTTTAATACCTTGTACAAGGCCATCCCGGTCTCCGTTTTTCTTGCCATTTGAGCCAGCATGCCGTATTTATCGTTACGTCGATATCACATCGATACATCAAAGAAAATTACAAAACTTTTTTTTCATACTTTTTTTTAACCCACCGATTACTTAACGGTATACAAGGCCATTCGGGTGTCCATTTTGCTCGCGGTTGGCACCGCCGTGCCTTATTTATCGTTGTGGTCGATATCACATCGTTACTTCAAAGATAATTACGAACATTTTTTTCCATACTTTTTTTTGTACCCAGCGATTACTTAACGGTGTGATTTTTGATTCCTTGTACAAGGCCATTATGGCCTCTGTTTTGCTTGCCATTTGTACTGCCATGCCTTATTTATCGTTGTGGTCGATATCACATCGTTACTTGAAAGATAATTACAAAACTTTTTTTTCGTACTTTTTTTATAACCGATTACTTAACAGTGTGATTTTTGATTCCTTGTACAAGGCCATTCTGGTCTCCGTTTTGCTTCCCGTTTGCACCGCCGTGCCTTATTTATCGTTCTGGTCGATATCACATCAGTACTTAAATGAAAATTACAAATGTTTTTCCATACTTTTTTTTGTACCCATAGAGTACTTAATGGTGTGATTTTTGATTCCTTGTACAAGGCCATTCGGGTGTCCGTTTCGCATGCCGTTTACACCGATATGTCTTATCCTACTTTCTGTTTGATATCACATCGTTATGTCGAAGAAAATCACAACCTTATTTTTCATACTTTTTTATACCCATAGATTACTTAACGGTGTGATTTTTGATTCCATGTACAAGGCCACCTTATTTATCGTTGTGGTCAATATCGTATCAGTACTTCAAAGAAAATTACAAATGTTTTTTTTTCGTACAAGGAATCAAAAATCACACTGTTAAATACTCTATAGTTACAAAAAAAGTAAGAAAAAAATGTTTGTAATTTTCTTTGAAATACTGATGTCATATCTACCAGAACAATAAATAAGGCACGGCGGCGCAAACGGCAAGCAAAACTGAGAGCAGAATGGCCTTGTACAAGGTATCAAAAATCACACCGTTAAGTACTCTGTGGGTACGAAAAAAGTATGAAAAAAAGGTTTGTAATTATCTTTAAAGTAACGATGTGATATCGGCCACAACGATAAATAAGGCATGATGGTGCAAACAGCAAGCAAAACGGACACGAGAATGGCGTTGTACAAGAAATCAAAATAACACTATTAAGTACTCTATGGGTACAAAAAAAAGGTACAAAAAAACTTTTGTAATTATCTTTGAAGTAACGATGTGATATCGACCACAATGATAAATAAGGCACGGCGGTGCAAACGGCAGGCGAAACGGACACCCGAATGGCCTTGTACAAGGAATCAAAAATCACACCGTTAAGTAATCGGTGTGTACAAAAAAAAGTACGAAAAAAAAGTTTGTAATTTTCTTTGAAGTACTGATATGATATCGACCAGAATGATAATAAGGCACGCCGGCACAAACGGCCGGCGAAACGGACACCCGAATGGCCTTGTAAATCAAAAATCACACTGTTAAGTACTCTATGGGTACAAAAAAAAGTATGAAAAAAATGTTTGTAATTTTCTTTGAAGTACTGGTGTGATATCGACCAGAACGATAAAAAAAGGCACGGCGGTGCAAACGGCCGGCAAAACGGAAACTATAATGGCCTTGTACAAGGAATAAAAAATCACACCGTTAAGTAATCATTGGATATAAAAAAAGTACGAAAAAATAGGTTTGTAATTATCTTTGAAGTAACGATGTGATATCGGCCACAAAGATAAATAAGGCACGGCGGTGCAAACGGCAAGCGAAACGGACACCTGAATGGCCTTATACAAGGAATCAAAAATCACACCATTAAGTAATCGGTGGGTACAAGAAAAAGTACGAAAAAAAGTACGTAATTTTCTTTGAAGTAACTATGTGATATCGACCATAAAGTTAAATAAGATAAATCGGCGTAAACGGCATGCGAAATGGACACTAGAATGGCCTTCTACAAGGAATTAAAAATCACACCGTTAAGTAATCATTGGGTATAAAAAAAACTATGAAAAAAAGGTTTGTAATTATCTTTGAAGTAACGATGTGATATCGACCACAACGATAAATAAGGCACGGCGGTGTAAACGGCATGCGAAACGGACACCCGAATGGCCTTGTACAAGGAATAAAAAATCACCCAGTTAATTAAATAAGACACGGCGACGCAAACGGCATGCAAATCGGAAACCCGAATGGCATTGTACAAGGAATCAAAAATCATACCGTTAAGTACTCTATGGGTACAAAAAAAGTATGAAAAAAAGGTTTGTAATTATCTTTGAATTACTGATGTGATATCGACCCCAACGATAAATAAGGCACGATGGTGCAAAAGGCAGGCAAAACGGACACTAGAATGGCCTTGTACAAGGAATCAAAAATCACACCGTTTAGTAATCTATGGGTACGAAAAAAAGTATCAAAACAAATGATTGTAATTTTCTTTGAAGTACTGATGTCATATCGACCAGAACGATAAATAAGGCACGCCGGCGGAAACGGAAAGCAAAACGGAGACTAGAGTGGCCTTGTACAAGGAATAAAAAATCACACCGTTAAGTAATCGGTGGGTATAAAAAAAGTAAGAAAAAAGGTTTGTAATTATCGTTGAAGTAACTATGTGATATCGACCACAACGATAAATAAGGCACGTCGGTGCAAACGGACACCCGAATGGCCCTGTACAAGGAATCAAAAATCACACCGTTAAGTAATCGGTGGGTATAAAAAAAGTACGAAAAAAAAGGTTTGTAATTATCTTTGAAGTACAATATGATATCAACCACAATGATAATTAAGGCACGGCGGTGCAAACGGACACCCGAATGGCCTTGTACAAGGAATCAAAAATCCCACCGTTAAGTACTCTATAGGTAGAAAAAAAAAAGTACGAAAAAGAACGTTTGTAAATTTCTTTGAAGTACTTATGTATTATTGACCAGAACGAAAAATAAGGCACGGCGGTGCAAACGGCAGGCGAAACGGACACCTGAATGCCCTTGTACAAATAATCAAATATCACACCGTTAAGTACTCTATGGGAACAAAAAAGTACGAAAAAAATGTTTTTAATTTTCTTTGAATTACTGATGTGATATCGACCAGAGAGTTAAATAAGACACGTCGGTGCAAACGGAAAGCAAAAAGGACACCCGAATGGCCTTGTACAAGGAATCAAAAATCACACCGTTACGTAATCTATCGGTATGAAAAAAGTACAAAAAATAAGGTTGTGATTTTCTTCGACATAACGATGTGATATCGACCAGAACATTGAATAAGGCACGCCGGCGCTAACGGAAAGCAAAACGGAGGCCAGAATGGCCTTGTACAAGGAATCAAAAATCACACGGTAAAGTTATCGGTGGGTACAAAAAAAGTACAAAAAAAATGTTTGTAATTCTCTTTGAAGTAACTATGTGATATCGACCACAACGATAAATAAGGCATGACGGTGTAAACGGCAGGCAAAATGGACACTAGAATAGCCTTGTACATGGGATCAAAAATCACACCGTTAAGTACTCTATGGGTATAAAAAAAGTACGAAAAAAAGGTTTGTAATTTTCTTTGAAGTAACGATGTGATATCCGAATGGCCTTGTACAAAGGAATCAAAAATCACACAGGTAAGTAATCAGTGGGTACAAAAAAAACACAAAAAAATGTTTGTAATTTACTTTGAAGTACTGATTTCATATCGACCAGAACGATAAATAAGGCACGGCGGCGTAAACTGCAGGCAAAACGGACACTAGAATGACCTTGTACAAGGAATCAAAAATCACACCGTTAAGTAATCGGTGGGTAAAAAAAAAGTATGAAAAAAAGTTTGTAATTTTCTTTGATGTACTGATGTGATATCGACCAGAATGATAAATGAGGCACGCCGGCGCAAACAGAAAGCAAAACCGAGACCCGAATGGCCTTGTACAAGGAATCCTAAACCACACCGTTAAGTACCCTATAGGTACAAAAAAAGTATGAAATAAATGTTTGTAATTTTCTATGAAGTACTGATGTGATATCGACCAGAACGATAAATAAGGCATGCCGGCACAAACGGCAGGCAAAACGAGACCCGAATGGCCTTGTACAAGGAATCAAAAACCACAACGTTAAGTACTCTATAGGTACAACAAAAAGTATGAAATTTTTTTTGTAATTTTCTTCGAAGTACTGATGTGATATCGACCAGAACAATAAATAAGGCACGCCGGCGCAAACGGCAAGCAAAACGGATACCCGAATGGCCTTGTACAAGGAATCAAAAATAACACCGTTAAGTACTCTATGGGTACAAAAAAGTACAATAAAAAGGTTTGTCATTCTTTTTGAAGTCATGATGTGATGACCACAACGATAAATAAGGCACGGCGGTGCAAATGGCAGGCGAAACGGACACCCGAATGGCCTTGTACAAGTAATCAAAAATCACACCGTTAAGTAATCATTGGGTACAAAAAAAGTATGAAATAAAACGTTTGTAATTTTCTATGAAGTACTGATGTGATATCGACCAGAACGATAAATAAGACAAATCGGAATAAAAGGCATGCGAATCGGACACCCGAATGGCCTTGTACAAGGAATCAAAAATCACACCTTTAAGTAATCGGTGGGTACAAAAAAAGTTCGAAAAAAAAGGTTTGTTATTTTCTTTGAAATAACGATGTGTTATCAACCATAAAGTTAAATAAGACACGTAGGCACAAACGGCTTGCAAAACGGACAACCGAATGGCCTTGTACAAGGAATCAAAAATCACACCGTTATGTACTCAATGGGTACAAAAAAATGTATGAAAAAAATATTTGTAATTCCTTTTGAAGTAACAATGCGATATCGACCAGAAAGTTAAATAAGACACGTCGGCGCAAACGGCATGCAAAACGGATCCGAATGGCCTTGAACAAGGAATCAAAAATCATACCGTTAAGTACTCTGTGGGTACAAAAAAATTACGAAAAAAGGGTTTGTAATTATCTTTGAAGTACTATGTGAGATCGACCACAACGATAAATAAGGCACGGCGGTGCAAAAGGCAGGCAAAACGAACACCCGAATGGCCTTGTAAAAGGAATAAAAAAATCACACCGTTAAGTAATCGGTGGGTACAAAAAAAGTACGAAAAAAATGTTTGTAATTTTCTTTGAAGTACTGATGTGATATCGACCAGAATGATAAATATTGCACGCCGGCGCAAACGGCAAGCAAAACATATTCCAGAATGGCCTTGTACAAGGAATCAAAAATCACACCGTTAAGTAATCAATGGGTATAAAAAAAGTATGAAAAAAGGTTTTTAATTATGTTTGTAATCGGTGGGACAAAAAAAAAGTACGAAAAAAAGTTTGTAATTTTCTTTGATGTATTGATGTGATATCGACCAGAACGATAAATAAGGCACGCCGGCGCAAATGACAGGCAAAACGGAGACCCGAATGGCCTTGTACAAGGAATCAAAAACCACACCCTTAAGTACTCTATTGGTAGAAAAAAGTATGAAAAAAAAGTTTGTAATTTACTTTGAAGTACTGATGTGATATCGACCAGAACGATAAATAAGGCATACCGGCGCAAAGGGCAAGCAAAACGGATACCCGAATGGCCTTGTACAAGGAATCAAAATTCACACCGTTAAGTACTCTATAGGTACAAAAAAGTACGAAAAAAAGGGTTTGTAAATCGTTTTGAAGTAACGATGTGATATCAACCACAACGATAAATAAGGCACGGTGGTGCAAACGGCAGGCGAAACGGACACCCGAATGGCCATGTACAAGGAATCAAAAATTACACCGTTAAGTAATCATTGGGTACAAAAAAATAGTACGAAAAAAAATGTTTCTAATTTTATTTGAAGTACTGATGTGATATCGACCGGAACGATAAATAAGACAAATCGGCATAAACGGCATGCGAAACGGACACCCGAATGGCCTTGTACAAGGAATCAAAAATCACACCGTAAAGTAATCGGTGGGTACAAAAAAGTTCAAAAAAAAGGTTTGTAATTTTCTTTGAAGTAACGATGTGTTATCGACCATAAAGTTAAATAAGACACGTAGGCGCAAACGGCATGCAAAACGGACAACCGAATGGCCTTGTACAAGGAATCAAAAATCACACCGTTATGTATTCTATGGGCACAAAAAAGGCACGAAAAAATACGTTTGTAATTATCTTTGAAGTAACAAAGTGAAATCGACCAGAAAGTCAAATAAGACACGTCGGCGCAAACGTCATGCAAAACGGATAACAGAATGGCCTTGTGGTAAGAATAAAAAATCATACCGTTAAGTACTCTGTGGGTACAAAAAAAGTACGAAAAAAAGGGTTTGTAATTATCTTTGAAGTACTGATGTGATATCGACCACAACGATAAATAAGGCACGGCGGTGCAAAAGGCAGGCAAAACGAACACCCGAATGGCCTTGTAAAAGGAATAAAAAATCACACCGTTAAGTAATCGGTGGGTACAAAAAAAGTACGAAAAAAGGTTTCTAATTTTCTTTGAAGTACTGATGTGATATCGACCAGAACTATAAATAAGGCACGCCGGCGCAAAACGGACTCCCGAATGGCCTTGTACAAGGAATCAAAAATCACACCGTTAAGTACCCTATTGGTACAAAAGAAAGTACGAAAAAAAAGTTTGTAATTTTCTTTGAAGTACTGATGTGATATTGACCAGAATGATAAATAAGGCACGCCGGCTCAAAGGGCAAGCAAAACGGACACCCGAATGGCCATGTACTAGGAATCGAAAATCACACCGTTAAGTACTCTATGGGTACAAAAAAAAAGGACGAAAAAAGGATTGTAATTATCTTTGAAGTAACGATGTGATATCGACCACAACGATAAATAACGCACGGCGGTGCAAACGGCATGCGAAAATGACACCCGAATGGCCTTGTATAAGGAATCGAAAATAACACCGTTAAGTACTCGGTGGGTATAAAAAAGTACGAAAAAAGGTTTGTAATTATCTTTGAAGTAACGATGTGATATCGACCACAACGATAAATAAGGCATGGCGGTGCAAACGGCAGGCAAAATGGACACCTGAATAGCCTTGTACAAAGAATCAAATATCACACCGTTAAGTAATCATTGGGTACAAAAAAAAGTATGAAAAAAAATGTTTGTAATTTTCTTTGAAGTACTGATGTGATATTGACCAGAACGATATATAAGACAAATCGGCGTAAACGGCATGCGAAACGGACACCCGAATGGCATTGTACAAGGAATCAAAAATCATACCATTATGTACTCAGTGGGTACAAAAAAAGTACGAAAAAAAAGGTTTGTAATTATCTTTGATGTACTGATGTGATATCGACCAGAACGATAAATAAAGTACGCCCGTGCAAAAGGCAGGCAAAACGGACACTAGAATGGCCTTGTACAAGGAATCAAAATTCACACCGTTAAGTACTCTATGGGTACAAAAAAAAGTATGAAAAAAAACGTTTGTAATTTTCTTTGAAGTAATGATGTGATATCGACCGGAACGATAAATAAGGCACGCCGGCGCAAACGGCAAGGAAAATGGAGACCATAATTGCCCTATACAAAGAATCAAAAATCACACCGTTATGTACTCTATGGGTACAAAAAAATGTTTGTAAATCTCTTTCAAGTAACAATGTATTACCGACCAGAAAGTTAAATAAGACACGTGGGCGCAAACGGCATGCAAATCGGAAACCTGAATGGCCTTGTACAAGGAATCAAAAATCATACCGTTAAGTACTCTGTGGGTACAAAAAATTACGAAAAAAAGGATTTTAATTTTCTTTGAAGTACTGATGTGATATCGACCAGAACGATAAATGAGGCACGCCGGTGCAAACGGCAAGCAAAACGGAGACCAGAGTGGCCTTGTACAAGGAATCAAAAATCACACCGTTAAGTAAACGGTGGGTATAAAAAAAGTATGAAAAAAGTTTTGTAATTATCTTTGAAGTAACTATGTGATATCGACCACAATGATAAAAACAGGAATGGCGGTGCGTACGGGCATCCGAATGGCCCTATACAAGGAATCAAAAATCACACCGTTAAGTAATCGGTGGGTATAAAAAAAGTATGAAAAAAAGGTTTGTAATTATCTTTGAAGTAACAATGTGATATTGTCCACAACGATAAATAAGGCACGGCGGTGCAAACGTCAGGCGAAACGGTCACCCGAATGGCCTTGTACAAGGAATCAAAAATCACACCGTTATGTACTCTATGGGTACAAAAAAGTACGAAAAAAATGTTTGTAATTCTCTTTGAAGTAACAATGTGATATCGACCAGAAAGTTAAATAAGACACGTCGGCGCAAACGGCATGCAAAACCGATACCCCAATGGCCTTGTTAGAAGGAATAAAAAAATCATACCATTAATTACTCTGTGGGTACAAAAAAAGTACGAAAAAAGGGTTTGTAATTATCTTTGAAGTACTGATGTGATATCGACCACAACGATAAATAAGGCACGGCGGTGCAAAAGGCAGTCAAAACAGACACCCAAATGGCCTTGTCAAGGAATCAAAAATCACACCGTTAAGTAATCGGTGGGTACAAAAAAAGTACGAAAAAAGTTTGGAATTTTCTGTGAAGTCCTGATGTGATATCGACCAGAACGATAAATAAGGCACGCCGGCCCAAAACCGACACCCGAATGGCCTTGTACAAGGAATCAAAAATCACACCGTTAAGTACTCTATAGGTACAAAAAAAAGTACGAAAAAAAAGTTTGTAATTTTCTTTGAAGTACTGATGTGATATCGACCAGAATGAAAAATAAGGCACGCCGGCGCAAATGGCAAGCAAAACGGACACCCGAATGGCCTTGTACAAGGAATCGAAAATCACACCGTTGAGTACTTTATGGGTAAAATAAAGCACGAAAAAGACGTTTGTAATTATCTTTAAAGTAATGATGTGATATCGACCACAACAATAAATAAGGCACGGCGGTGCAAACGGCATGCGAAATGGACACCCGAATGGCCTTGTTCAAGAAATCAAAAATCACACCGTTAAGTAATCGGTGGGTATAAAAAAATTATGAAAAAAGGTTTGTAATTATCTTTGAAGTAACGATGTGATATCGACCACAACAATAAATCAGGCACGGCGGTGGAAACGGCAGGCAAAACGGACATCTGAATAGCCATGTTCAAGGAATCAAATATCAAACCGTTAAATAA
This sequence comes from Gentiana straminea, assembly GCA_036785695.1. Taxonomy (NCBI): domain Eukaryota; kingdom Viridiplantae; phylum Streptophyta; class Magnoliopsida; order Gentianales; family Gentianaceae; genus Gentiana; species Gentiana straminea. The sequence continues at coordinate 127,972 of JAVUPR010000224.1, read as the reverse complement.
TCATTGGGTACAAAAAAAGTTCGAAAAAAAATGTTTGTAATTTTCTTTGAAGTACTAATGTGATATCGACCAGAACGATATATAAGGAAAATCGGCGTAAATGGCATGCGAAACGGACACCCGAATGGCAATGTACAAGGAATCAAAAATCACACCGTTATGTACTCTGTGGGTATAAAAAAAGTACGAAAAAAGGTTTGTAATTATCTTTGAAGTAACAATGTGATATCGACCACAATGATAAATAAGGCACGGCTGTGCAAATGGCAGGTGAAACGGTCACCGAATGGCCTTGTACAAGGAATGAAAAATCACACCGTTAAGTACTTTATGGGTACAAAAAAAGGTACGAAAAAAAATGTTTGTAAGTTTTCTTTGAAGTACTGATGTGATATCGACCTGAACGATAAATAAGGCACGCCGGCGCAAGCTTCAGGTGAAACGGCCACGAGAATGGGCTTGTACAAGGAATCAAATATCACACTGTTAAGTACTCGGTGGATATAAAAAAAGTATGAAAAAACATTGTAATTATCTTTGAAGTACTGATGTGATATTGGCCGGAATGATATATAAGGCACGGCGGTGCAAACGGAAGGCGAAACAGACACCCGAATGGCCTTGTACAAGGAATCTAAAATCACACTGTTAAGTACTCTATGGGTACAAAAAAAGTACGAAAAAAAACTTTTGTAATTTTCTTTGAAGTACTGATGTGATATCGACCAGAACGATAAATAAGGCACGGCGGTGCAAACGGCGAGCAAAATGGAGACAGAATGGCCTTGTACAAACAATCAAAAATCACACCGTCATGTACTCTATGGCTATGAAAAAAGTACGAAAAAAATGGTTTGTAATTTTCTGTGAAGTAACGATGTGATATCGACCAAAAAGTTAAATAAGACACGTCGGCACAATTGGCAAGCAAAACGGACACCTGAATGGCCTTGAACAAGTAATCAAAAATCACATCGTTAAGTAATCTATGGGTATGAAAAATAAGGTTGTGATTTTCTTCGACATAACAATGTGATATCGACCAGAACATTGTACAATGCACGGCGGCGCTAACGGCATGCGAAATGGACACCAGAATGGCCTTGTACGAGAAATAAAAAATTACACCGTTAAGTACTCTATGGGTACAAAAAAAGTACGAAAAAATAGTTTGTAATTTTCTCTAAAGTACTGAGGTGATATCGACCAGAACGATAAATAAGGCACGCCGGCGCAAACGGCAAGCAAAATGGAGGCCATAATGGCCTTGTACAAGGAATCAAAAATCACACCGTTAAGTAAACGGTGGGTAAAAAAAAGTACGGAAAAAGGTTTGTAATTATCTTTGACGTAACTATGTGATATCGACCACAATGATAAAAATAGGAATGGCGGTGCATACGGTCATCCGAATGGCCCTGTACAAGGAATCAAAAATCACACCGTTAAGTAATCGGTGTGTCTAAAAAAAGTATGAAAAAAAATGTTTGTAATTATATTTGAAGTAACAATGTGATATCGACCACAACGATAAATAAGGCACGACGGTGCAAACGGCAGGCGAAACGGTCACCCGAATGGCCATGTACAAAGAATCAAAAATACACCGTTATGTACTCTATGGGTACAAAAAAAGTACAAAAAAACGTTTGTAATTCTCTTTGAAGTAACAATGTGATATCGACCAGAAAGTTAAATAAGACAGGTCGGCGCAAACGGCATGCAAAACAGATACCCGAATGGCCTTGGAGAAGGAATAAAAAATCATACCATTAATTACTCTGTTGGTACAAAAAAAGTATGAAAAAGGGTTTGTAATTATCTTTGAAGTACTGATGTGATATCGACCACAATGATAAATAAGGCACGGCGGTGCAAAAGGCAGTCAAAACAGACACCCGAATGGCCATGTACAAGGAATCAAAAATCACACCGTTAAGTAATCGGTGGGTACAAAAAAAGTACGAAAAAAAAAATTTGTAATTTTCTTTGAAGTAATGATGTGATATCGACCAGAACTATAAATAAGGCACGCCGGCGCAAACGGCAAGCAAAACGGAGACCAGAATGGCCCTGTACAAACAATCAAACATCACACCGTTATGTACTCTATGGGTATAAAAAAAGTATGAAAAAACGTTTGTAAATCTCTTTGAAGTAATAATGTGATATCGACCAGAAAGTTAAATAAGACACGTCGGCGCAAACGGTATGCAAATCGAAAACCCGAATGGCCTTGTTGAAGGAATCAAAAATCATATCGTTAAGTACTCTGTGGGAACAAAAAAATTATGAAAAAAAAGGTTTGTAATTTTCTTTGAAGTACTAATTTGATATCGACCAGAACGATAAATAAGGCACACCGGCGCAAACGGCAAGCAAAACGGAGACCAGAGTGGCCTTGTACAAGGAATCAAAAATCACACCCTTAAGTAATCGGTGGGTATAAAAAAGTACGAAAAAAAGGTTTGTAATTATCTTTGAAGTAACTATGTGATATCGACCACAACGATAAAAAAGGCACGGTGGTGCATACGGACACCCGAATGGCCCTGTACAAGGAATCAAAAATCACACCGTTAAGTAATCGGTGGTAATTTTCTTTGAAGAAAAAATGTGATATCGACCACAACGATAAATAAGGCACGGCGGTACAAACGGCAGGCGAAACGGCCACCCAAATGGCCTTGTACAAGGAATCAAAAATCACACCGTTATGTACTCTATGGGTACAAAAAAAGTACGAAAAAAACGTTTGTAATTCTCTTTGAAGTAACAATGTGATATCGACCCGAAAGTTAAATAAGACACGTCAGTGCAAACGGAATGCAAAACAAATACCCGAATGGCCTTGTAGAAGGAATCAAAATTCATACCGTTAAGTACTCTGTGGGTACAAAAAAAAGTACGAAAAAAGGGTTTGTAATTATCATTGAAGTACTGATGTGATATCGACCACAACGATAAATAAGGATCGGCGGTGCAAAAGGCAGGCAATTTAGACACCCGAGTGGCCTTGTACAAGGAATCAAAAATCACACCGTTAAGTAATTGGTGGGTACAAAAAAGTACGAAAAAAATGTTTGTAATTTTCTTTGAAGTACTGATGTGATATCGACCAGAACAATAAATAAGGCACGCCGGCGCAAAACGGACACCCGAATGGCCTTGTACAAGGAATCTAAAATCACACCGTTAAGTACTCTATAGGTACAAAAAAAAAGTACGAAAAAAAAGTTTGTAATTTTCTTTGAAGTACTTATGTGATATCGACCAGAACGATAAATAAGGCACGCCGGCGCAAATGGCTAGCAAAACGGACACCCGAATGGCCTTGTACAAGGAATCGAAAATCACATCGTTGAGTCCTCTATAGGTACAAAAAAAGGATGAAAATAAGTTTTGTAATTATCTTTGAAGTAACGATGTGATATCGACCACAACGACAAATAAGGCACGGCGGTGCAAACGGCATGCGAAACGGACACCCGAATGGCGTATAACAAAAGTACGAAAAAAAGGTTTGTAACTATCTTTGAATTAACGATGTGATATCCACCACAACGATAAATAAGGCACGGCGGTGGAAACGGCAGGAAAAACGGACACCTGAATAGCCATGTACAAGGAATCAAAAATCACACCGTTAAGTACTCTATGGGTACAAAAAAAAGTACGAAAAAAAAGCGTTTGTAATTTTCTTTGAAGTACTGATGTGATATCGACTAGAACGATAAATAAGGCACGGCGGTGCAAACGGCAAGCAAAACGTTGACAGAATGGCCTTGTACAAGCAATCAAAAATCACACCGTTATGTACTCTATGAGTATGCAAAAAATGGTTTGTAATTTTCTATGAAGTAACAATGTGATATCGACCAGAAAGTTTAAAAGACACGTCGGCGCAAAAGTCAAGCAAAACAGACACCCAAATGGCCTTGTACAAGGAATCAAAAATCACATCGTTAAGTAATCTATGGGTATGAAAAAAGTATGAAAAATAAGGTTGTGATTTTCTTCGGCATAACGATGTGATATCGACCAGAACATTAAATAAGGCATGGTGGCGCAAACGATATTTTAAATGGACACCAGAATGGCCTTGTACAAGGAATCAAAAATTACACAGTTAAGTAGTCTATGGGTACAAAAAAAGTACGAAAAAAAGTTTGTAATTTTCTTTGAAGTATTGATGTGATATCGACCAGAACGATAAATATGGCATGCCGGCGCAAACGGCAAGCAAAATGGAGGCCAGAATGGCCTTGTACAATGAATCAAAAATCACACCTTTAAGTAATCGGTGGGTACAAAAAAAGTACGAAAAAAAACATTTGTAATTCTCTTTGAAGTAACTATGTGATATCAACAACAATGATAAATAAGGCATGGCGGTGTAAACGGCAGGCACAATGGACACTAGAATAGCCTTGTACAAGGAATCAAAAATCACACCGTTAAGTACTCTATGGGTACAAAAAAAGTACAAAAAATACGGTTTGTAATTTTCTTTGTAGTAACGATGTGATATCGACCAGAAAGTTAAATTAGACACGTCGGTGCAAACGGCATGCAAAAAGAACACCCGAATGGCCTTGAACAAGGAATCAAAAATCACACCGTTAAATAATCGGTGGTGGGTACAAAAAAAGAACGAAAAAAATGTTTGTAATTTTCTTTGAAGTACTGATGTGAAATCGACCAAACCGATAAATAAGGTACGGCAGCGTATTCAGCAGGCAAAATGGACACTAGAATGACCTTGTACAAGGAATCAAAAATCACAACGTTAAGTAATCGGTGGGTACAAAAAAAAGTACGAAAAAAAAGTTTTTAATTTTCTTTGATGTACTGACGTGATATCGACCAGAACGATAAATAAGGCATGCCGGCGCAAACGGTAGGCAAAACGGAGACCCGAATGGCCCTGCACAAGGAATCAAAAACCACACCGTTAAGTACTCTATAGGTACAAAAAATAGTACGAAAAAAAGTTTGTAATTTTCTTTGAAGTATTGATGTGATATCGACCAGAACGATAAATAAGGCACGCCGGCGCAAACGGCAAGCAAAACGGATAACCGAATGGCCTTGTACAAGGAATCAAAAATCACACCGTTAAGTACTCTCTGGGTAAAAAAAGTACGAAAAAAAGGATCGTAATTATCTTTGAAGTACTGATGTGATATCAACCAGAACGATAAATAAGGCACGCCGGCGCAAACGGCAGGCAAAACGGAGGCCAGAATGACCTTGTACAAGGAATCAAAAATCACACCGTTAAGTAATCATTGGGTACAAAAAAAGTATGAAAAAAAACGTTTGTAATTTTCTTTGATGTACTAATGTGATATCGACCAGAATGATAACTAAGAAAAATTGGCATAAACGGCATGCGAAACGGACACCTGAATGGCCTTGTACAAGGAATAAAAAATCACACCGTTAAGTAATCGGTGGGTACAAAAAAAGTTCAAAAAAAAGGTTTGGAATTTTCTTTGAAGTAACGATGTGTTATTGACCATAAAGTTGAATAAGACACGTAGGCGCAAATGGCATTCAAAACGGACAACCGAATTGCCTTGTACAAGGAATCTAAAATCACACCGTTATGTACTCTATGGGTACAAAAAAAGTACAAAAAAAATGTTTGTAATTCTCTTTGAAGTAACAATGTGATATCGACCAGAAAGTTAAATTAGACACGTCGGCGCAAATGGCATGCAAAACGGATACCCGAATGGCCTTGTACAGGAATCAAAAATCATACCGTTTGTACTCTGTGGGTACAAAAAAAGTACAAAAAAAGGGTTTGTAATTATCTTTGAAGTAGTGATGTGATATCGACAACAACGATAAATAAGGCACGGCGGTGCAATATACAAGGAATCAAAAATCACACCGTTAAGTACTCTATGGGAACAAAAATATAGTACGAAAAAAAAGTTTGTAATTTTCTTTGAAGTACTGATGTGATATCGACCAGAACGATAAATAAGGCACGCCGGCGCAAACGACAATCAAAACAGAGGTCAGATTGGCCGTGTACAAGGGTTCAAAAATCACATCGTTAAGTAATCGCTGGGTACAAAAAAAGTACGAAAAAAGTTCGTAATTTTCTTTGAAGTACTGATGTGGTATCGAACAGAACGCTAAATAAAACACGGCGGCGTAAATAGCCGGCAAAGCGGACACTAGAATGGCCTCGAAAAGGAATCAAAAATCACACCGTTAAGTAATCGGTGGGTACAAAAAAAAGTTTGTAATTTTCTTTTCTTCAAAGTAACGATGTGATATCGACCAAAATGTTAAATAAGACACGTCGGTGCAAACGGCATGCAAAAAGTACACTCGAATGGCCTTGTACAAGGAATCAAAAATCACACCGTTAAGTACTCTATGGGTACAAATAAAAGTACGAAAAAAATGGTGTAATTATCTTTAAAGTACTGATGTGATATTGACCAGAACGATAAATGAGGCACGCTGGCCCAAACGGTTGGCAATACGGACACTAGAATGGCCTTGTACAAGGAATAAAAAATCACACCGTTAAGTACTCTAGGGGTATAGAAAAAAGTATGAAAAAAAGGTTTGCAATTTTCTTTGATGTAACGATGTGATATCGACCAGAAAGTTAAATAAGACACGTCGGTGCAAACGGCATGCAAAACGGACACCTGAATGGCTTTGTACAAGGAATCAAAAATCACACCGTTAAGTGATCGGTGGGTACAAAAAAAGTACGAAAAAAAAGTATGTAATTTTCTTCAAAGTAACGATGTGATATCGACTAGAAAGTTAAATAAGACACGTCGGTGCAAACGGCATGCAAAACGGCACCCGAATGGCCTTGTACAAGGAATCAAAAATCACACCGTTAAGTACTCTGTGGGTACAAAAAAAAGTATGAAAAAACTGTGTAATTATCATTGAAGTACTGATGTGATATCGACTAGAACGATAAATAAGGCACGCCGGCGCAAACGGCAAACAAAACGGAGACCAGAATGACCTTGTACAAGGTATCAAAAATCACACCGTTAAGTACACTGTGGGTACAAAAAAAGTATGAAAAAAAGTGTGTAATTTTCTTTGATGTACTGAGGTGATATCGACCAGAACGATAAAAAAGGCACGCCGGCGCAAACAGCAGGCAAAACGGAGACCCGAATGGCCTTGCACAAGGAATAAAAAACCACACCGTTAAGTACTCTATAGGTACAAAAAAAAGTACGAAAAAAAAGTTTGTAATTTTCTTTGAAGTATTGATGTGATATCCACCAGAACGATAAGTAAGGCACGCCGGCGAAAACGACAAGCAAAACGGATACCCGAATGGCCTTGTACAAGGAATCAAAAATCACACGTTAAGTACTCTATGGGTACAAAAAAAGTACAAAAAAGGATTGTAATTATCTATGAAGAACTGATGTGATATCAACCAGAACGATAAATAAGGCACGCCGGCGCAAACGGCAGGCAAAACGGAGGCCAGAATGGCCTTGTACAAGGAAACAAAAATCACACCTTTAAGTAATCATTGGGAACAAAAAAAAGTACGAAAAAAAACATTTGTAATTTTCTTTGATGTACTGATGTGATATCGACCAGAATGATAAATAAGAAAAATCGGCATAAACGGCATGCGAAACGGACACCCGAATGGCCTTGTACAAGGAATCAAAATCACACCGTTAAGTAATCGGTGGGTACAAAAAAAGTTTGAAAAAAAGGTTTGTAATATTCTTTGAAGTAACGATGTTTTTTCGACATAAAGTTAAATAAGACACAGAGGCACAAACGGCATACGAAACGGACAACCGAATGGCCTTTTACAAGGAATCAAAAATCACACCGTTATGTACTCTATGGGTAAAAAAAAGTATGAAAAAAACGTTTGTAATTTTCTTTTAAGTAACAATGTGATATCGACCAGAAAGTTAAATTAGACACGTCGGCGCAAACGGCATGCAAAACGGATACCCGAATGGCCTTGTACAAGGAATCAAAAATCATAACGTTAAGTACTCTGTGGGTACAAAAAAAAGTATGAAGAAAAGGGTTTGTAATTATCTTTGAAGTACTGATGTGATATCGACCACAACGATAAGTAAGACACGGCGGTGCAAAATCCAACCAAAACGGACACTAGAATGGCCTTGTACAAGGTATCAAAAATCACACCGTTACGTACTCTATGGGTACAAAAAAAAGTACGAAATTTTTTTTGTAATTTTTTTTGAAGTACAGATGTGATATCGAGCCGAACGATAAAGAAGGCATGCCGGCGCAAACGGCAATCAAAACGGAGGCCAGAATGGCCCTGTACAAGGGATCAAAAATCACATCGTTAAGTAATCGGTGGGTCAAAAAAGTACGAAAAATAAGTTTGTAATTTTCTTTGAAATACTGATGTGGTATCGACCAGAACGCTAAATAAAACACGGCGGCGTAAACAGCAGGCAAAATGGACACTAGAATAGCCTTGTACAAGGAATCAAAAATCACTCCGTTAAGTAATCGGTGGGTACAAAAAAAGTTCAAGTTTGTAATTATCTTTTCTTCAAAGTAACGATGTGATATCGACCAAAAAGTTAAATAAGACACATCAGTGCAAACAGCATGCACAACGGACACTCGAATGGCCTTGTACAAGGAATCAAAAATCACACCGTTAAGTACTCTATGGGTAAAAATAAAAGTACGAAAAAAGGTGTAATTATCTTTAAAGTACTGATGTGATATCGACCAGAACGATAAATAAGGCACGCCGGCCCAAACGGCAGGCAAAACGGACACTAGAATGGCCTTGTACAAGGAATAAAAAATCGCACCGTTAAGTACTCTATGAGTACAAAAAAAAGTACGAAAAAAAGGTTTGTAATTTTCTTTGAAGTAACGATGTGATATCGACCAGAAAGTTAAACAAGAAACGTCAGTGCAAACAGCATGCAAAACGGACACCCGAATGGCCTTGTACAAGGAATCAAAAATCACACCATTAAGTAATCGGTGGGTACAAAAAAAGTACAAAAAAAAAGATTGGTAATTTTCTTCAAAGTAACGATGTGATATCGACCAGAAAGTTAAATAAGACACGTCGGTGCAAACGGCATGCAAAACGAACACCCGAATGGCCTTGTACAAGGAATCAAAAATCACACTATTAAGTACTATGTGGGTACAAAAACAAGTACGAAAAAACGGTGTAATTATCTTTGAAGTACTTATGTGATATCGACCAGAACGATAAATAAGGCACGCCGGTGCAAACGGCAAACAAAAGGGAGACCAGAATGTCCTTGTACAAGGTATCAAAAATCACACCGTTAAGTATTCTGTGGGTATGAAAAAAGTACGAAAAAATGGTCTGTAATTTTCATTGAAGTACTGATGTGATATCGACCAGAACGATAAATAAGGCAGGCCGGTGTAAACGGCATGCGAAACGGATACCAGAGTGGCCTTGAACAAGGAATCAAAAATCACACCGTTAAGTAATCGGTGGGTATAAAAAAAGTACGAAAAAAAAAGGTTTGTAATTTTCTTTGAAGTACTGATGTGATATCGACCACAACGAGGAATAAGGCACGACGGTGCAAACGGTAGGCAAAACGGACACCTGAATGGCCTTGTGCAAGGAATCAAAAATCACACCGTTAAGTAATCAGTGGCTTCAAAAAAAGTATGAAAAAAAAGTATGTAATTTTCTTTGAAGTACTGATGTGATATCGACCAGAACGATAAATATGGCCCGTCGGTGCAAATGGCATGCGAAACGGAGACCAGAATGGCCTTGTACAAGGAATCAAAAATCACATCGTTAAGTAATCAATGGGTATAAAAAAAGTACGAAAAAAAGTTATGTCATCCATGATGACATTCCCGACCCATTGGCGCCTATGCAGCCCGTGGATTATCTGGTAGTTCGAGATGGGCCAATAACAAGGCTCCAAAGGAAGAGATTGAGAGATGCTATGAACAACTTGGTGATGCAGACTTATTCGGATTTCGGAGAGCCCGTGGAGAAGACTGAAGCACCAATAGTGACCCTCCTTAGTGTTGTTGGGCCTAGTTAGAGCTTTATTGCGTGGTTTGGCTTCATATTGGGCCAAAAGTCCAAGTTCTGGACGCCAAGAAGCTGATGGCGAATTGTTAAGTGTTGGACTTATTTTACTTTGATTATGAAGCTTTTGATTGATTATTATCTAATAAAGGTCATTTGGGCCTAAGTAGGCAGGTAAGCCCATTTAATTCACATGGGGCACATTTTCTAGGTGGTAAATTCTCCCACATTGCCTTTTCCTTTCTATTTCTTTTGGTTGTAAGCGCATATAAGGCAAACACTAGCTTTTCTTTTGGATACACATTGAATAGACAAAAATCATATTATTGAGTTTTACTCATCCAAGTCGTGAGGCTTGAACATCACTTGCGAGTGAGAATTTCCTTCGTCGTAGAACGTTCAACCCTTCGAGAATTTACCAGAACAATGAGCGATTGTTGGGCGTTCTCTTCCTTCGATTTAGTTGGAATTTCAAGGCCTAGGAACCTTAGCTCGTCATTGTTCCCCCTAGTTACTCCTGGGTGAAACATCGGATTTGATTCCATCTGGGATCACATCAGTTGGTAGAAGAGCTCAGCAACTTCGTTGAGCAAATAACCATTTTATTGTTTTCCTTTATTTCGTATAATTCCAAAAATAAATATTCGTGTTCTTGTTCTTTTGTTTTCAGTCGTCCAGCCCCCCCCCCCCCCCCAAGAACACAAGAACACAAGAAATCTTCATTCACCAACCCGGAAATTTCCTTGTATCTTCAAACCTTCAACCCAAAGAACCCTAAAATCTCCTTAATCAAAAAAAAATTTTCCCCCCTCCCACGGCGTAGTTGTTCCTGTTGTTCAATCATCATCATAAAAAAAATTTCTGCGTATTTGTTTATCAAATATCGTCCTGCCTGCTTGATATTTAAGTTGATTCATCCTTGTTCATTGTTGCCGCACCAATCACAAAAAAAGAGGTCGGCCCTAATTACCAAAAGTCGGCTGGTTTAAGTTTTCCTTAGTTGCCCAAATTAATTGATCTATCTTAAAAAGTCGGCCACAGTTTAAAAAAAATAGAGAGTTGACATAATTCTTTTTATTCAGAAAGAATTCGGCCTTTGAAAAAAAAGGTATAGCTTAAAGTTTAAGGGGAAGAAATTTACAGTTGTAGCATTGTCCCCCGGGGAAGCACACAAGGATCAACTAAGCAATGCTGCAACCCGAGAGCAACAAAAAAAATGAGGGAGTTATACAGTTGAAAAGTAAACCAAAAGCGACGAGAGAGAAAAACCAAGAGGGTAGTGTGATTCGCGAGGAGGGTAAAATACAAGTTGAAAATAAAAATGTGAGGGAAGGAGCAATTCTACCATATGAGGGGAAAAATAAAATCAAAAAGTTAACCATAAGGGAAGGTACCCTTAGTAGTGAGGGAGCTTCTAAAGTTAAAAAGAAAAAGGAGGCCAAAGTGAGAAGTAGGTTCTATGCGAGGACTAATGAGGTTTGCAATGCCATTAAGGATGGAAACGCACCTCTCCTCTTTATTTACAAAGAGGCCGTACCCCCATCCCTTCCCCATGTTTTCTAACCGTTTCGGAACTCACAGATTCCCTTCCTAGTGTTGGTGTGTCTCTTTTGCAGGAATTTGCTGATGTCTTTCCCGAGGAGGAACCAAGCGGATTGCCACCATTACGTGGCGTGGAGCATCACATAGACTTTATTCCCGGAGCAGTGTTGCCTAACCGACCAGCCTATCGTGCTAATCCGGAAGAAGCTAAAAAAATCCAAAGGCGAGTGACGGAGCTGTTGGAGAAAGGTAAAATTCAAGAATCTATGAGTCCTTGCGCGGATCTGGTAATCATAGTCCCCAAGAAACGAGGTGAATGGAGGATGTGCACCGACTATCGTGCAATCAATCAAATCACTGTAAGGTATCGCTATCCCATTCCTCGTTTAGATGATATGTTGGATGAATTGTGTGGTGCTAAATTTTTTATTGAAATCGATTTGAAAAGTGGCTATCATCAAGTGAGGATTCGTGAGGGTGAAGAGTGGAAAACTGCATTTAATACTAAATTTGGTTTATATGAATGGTTTGTCATGCCTTTTCGTTTAACTAATGCACCTAGTACCTTTATGAGGTTAATGAATGAGGTGCATAGAGAGTTTATTGGTAAGTTTGTGATCGTTTATTTTGATGACATCCTAATTTACAGCCAAGACATGGAACAACATATGAGCCACTTACGGGTTGTTTTGGAAACTCTTAGGGAAGTAAATTGTATGCTTACCTTAAGAAGTGTTTGTTTTTCTTGGATAGAGTTGTGTTTCTTGGCTTTGATGTGAGTTCACCGGGTGTTGAGGTGGATAGAGAGAAGATAAAAGTGGTGGAAGAATGGACTGAACCGACAAATTGTGCAGAGGTTCGTAGTTTTCATGGCCTTGCGGAGTTTTATAGGCGATTTGTCAAGGATTTCAGTTCCTCGGCCGCACCCCTAAATGAGTTGGTAAAGAAGAATGTCCCTTGGCAGTGGGGCCCGAAGCAAAGGGAAGCTTTCAAATCTCTTAAAGCTCGTTTAATTTCTGCCCCATTCTTGCCTTGCCAGATTTTAATAAAGCATTTGAACTTGAATGTGATGCATCGGGTGTGGGTATTGCTGGTGTTTTTGTTAGATGTAGTGCCCGAAAGATAATTTATGTAATTGTTTGTAATAATGGATGATAGAATTTATCTCACCTTATTACTTGCTTTGTGCTTGTAAAGTAATACACTGCTGCAAACCCTAAGTATATCAGTATGTAACCGCTTAACTCAGTGTATGGATTACACGTGAGGATTGAGTTAGTGGTGATATACTTAAACTGTTAGTCCGTGGTAAACTTAATCAGAGTTTAGGGTCTCTTGATTAAAACACCAATAATGCGCCCAGAACACCTAAGGGTGTGATAGTCTTATCCGGACTGTCGGTAGAGGGTACCTACGTGGGGCATTTATATATGATGGCATTCATATAGGACTGGACCGATTTAATCTGTATTTCTCGGTATAATTCCGTAATCAAGGAATCTTATTAAATCATTAGATGATCATATATGGATCAACCTTAATCCTGAGGTGATCACAGGGTGCTGCTTGTCTCGCGGTAGTGTTTGATGTGTTAGTTACGGTTCACTTAGATATGTGTTCCAAGCCACTTCCCATTGGCACTATCTCCTGATGAGTGAGTAGTTCTGATTTTCACAGACATGGAATCCATTCCTTCCTGCGGGAAGTAGAGAGACAGTCCCCTTATTTGTTAGCCCTAAGAAAGTGATCGATCGGCCGAGTTCATATTTAGACTAATTAGCTACTAAATATGACAAGCAAAACGGATACCCGAATGGCCTTGTACAAGGAATCAAAAATCACACGTTAAGTACTCTATGGGTACAAAAAAAAGTACAAAAAAGGATTGTAATTATCTATGAAGAACTGATGTGATATCAACCAGAACGATAAATAAGGCACGCCGGCGCAAACGGCAGGCAAAACGGAGGCCAGAATGGCCTTGTACAAGGAATCAAAAATCACACCTTTAAGTAATCATTGGGAACAAAAAAAAAGTATGAAAAAAAACATTTGTAATTTTCTTTGATGTACTGATGTGATATCGACCAGAATGATAAATAAGAAAAATCGGCATAAGAGGCATGCGAAACGGACACCCGAATGGCCTTGTACAAGGAATCAAAATCACACCGTTAAGTAATCGGTGGGTACAAAAAAAGTTTGAAAAAAAGGTTTGTAATATTCTTTGAAGTAACGATGTTTTTTCGACATAAAGTTAAATAAGACACAGAGGCACAAACGGCATACGAAACGGACAACCGAATGGCCTTGTACAAGGAATCAAAAATCACACCGTTATGTACTCTATGGGTAAAAAAAAGTATGAAAAAAAAGTTTGTAATTTTCTTTTAAGTAACAATGTGATATCGACCAGAAAGTTAAATTAGACACGTCGGCGCAAACGGCATGCAAAACGGATACCCGAATGGCCTTGTACAAGGAATCAAAAATCATAACGTTAAGTACTCTGTGGGTACAAAAAAAAGTATGAAGAAAAGGGTTTGTAATTATCTTTGAAGTACTGATGTGATATCGACCACAACGATAAATAAGACACGGCGGTGCAAAATCCAACCAAAACGGACACTAGAATGGCCTTGTACAAGGTATCAAAAATCACACCGTTAAGTACTCTATGGGTACAAAAAAAAGTACGAAATTTTTTTTGTAATTTTTTTTGAAGTACAGATGTGATATCGACCCGAACGATAAAGAAGGCATGCCGGCGCAAACGGCAATCAAAACGGAGATCAGAATGGCCCTGTACAAGGGATCAAAAATCACATCGTTAAGTAATCGGTGGGTAAAAAAAAGTACGAAAAATAAGTTTGTAATTTTCTTTGAAATACTGATGTGGTATCGACCAGAACGCTAAATAAAACTCGGCGGCGTAAACAGCAGGCAAAATGGACACTAGAATAGCCTTGTACAAGGAATCAAAAATCACTCCGTTAAGTAATCGGTGGGTACAAAAAAAGTTCAAAAAAAGTTTCTAATTATCTTTTCTTCAAAGTAACGATGTGATATCGACCAAAAAGTTAAATAAGACACATCAGTGCAAACAGCATGCACAACGGACACTCGAATGGCCTTGTACAAGGAATCAAAAATCACACCGTTAAGTACTCTATGGGTACAAATAAAAGTACGAAAAAAGGTGTAATTATCTTTAAAGTACTGATGTGATATCGACCAGAACGATAAATAAGGCACGCCGGCCCAAACGGCAGGCAAAACGGACACTAGAATGGCCTTGTACAAGGAATAAAAAATCGCACCGTTAAGTACTCTATGAGTACAAAAAAAGTACGAAAAAAAGGTTTGTAATTTTCTTTGAAGTAACGATGTGATATCGACCAGAAAGTTAAACAAGAAACGTCAGTGCAAACAGCATGCAAAACGGACACCCCGAATGGCCTTGTACAAGGAATCAAAAATCACACCATTAAGTAATCGGTGGGTACAAAAAAAGTACAAAAAAAAAGATTGGTAATTTTCTTCAAAGTAACGATGTGATATCGACCAGAAAGTTAAATAAGACACGTCGGTGCAAACGGCATGCAAAACGAACACCCGAATGGCCTTGTACAAGGAATCAAAAATCACACTATTAAGTACTCTGTGGGTACAAAAACAAGTACGAAAAAAATGTGTAATTATCTTTGAAGTACTTATGTGATATCGACCGAACGATAAATAAGGCACGCCGGTGCAAACAACAAACAAAAGGGAGACCGAATGTCCTTGTACAAGGTATCAAAAATCACACCGTTAAGTATTCTGTGGGTATGAAAAAAGTACGAAAAAATGGTCTGTAATTTTCATTGAAGTACTGATGTGATATCGACCAGAACGATAAATAAGGCAGGCCGGTGTAAACGGCATGCGAAACGGATACCATACTGGCCTTGAACAAGGAATCAAAAATCACACCGTTAAGTAATCGGTGGGTATAAAAAAGTATGAAAAAAAAATGTTTGTAATTATCTTCGAAGTAACAATGTGATATCGACCACAACGATAAATAAGGCACGGCGGTGCAAACGGCAGGCGAAACGGTCACCCGAATGACCTTGTACAAGGAATCAAAAATCACACCGTTAAGTACTCTATGGGTAGAAAAAAAAGTACGAAAAAAACGTTTGTAATTTTCTTTGAAGTACGGATGTGATATTGACTAGAAAGATAAATAAGGCACGGCGGTGCAAACGGCAGGCGAAACGGACACCAGAATGGCATTGTACAAGGAATCAAATATCACACTGTTAAGAACTCTGTGGGTACAAAAAAAAGTATGAAAAAAACGTTTATAATTTTCTTTGAAGTACTGATGTGATATCGACCAGAACGATAAATAAGGCACGGCGGTGCAAACGGCAAGAAAAACGGAGACCAGAATGGCCTTGTACAAGCAATCAAAAATCATACCGTTATGTAATCTATGGGTATGAAAAAAGTACGAAAAATGGTTTGTAATTTTCTGTGAAGTAACGATGTGATATCGACCAGAAAGTTAAACAAGACACGTCGGCGCAAACGGCAAGCGAAATGGACAACCGAATGGCCTTGCACATGGAATAAAAAATCACACCGTTAAGTAATCGGTGGGTATGAAAAAAAGAATGAAAAATATGATAGTGATTTTCTACGACATAATGATGTGATATAGACAGAACATTGAATAAGGCACGCCGGCATAAACGGCAAGCAAAACGGAGGCCAGAATGGCCTTGTACATGGAATCAAAAATCGCACCGTTAAGTAATCAGTGGGCACAAAAAAAGTATGAAAAAAAACGTTTGTAATTTTCTTTAAAGTTACTATGTGATATCGACCACAACGATAAATAAGGCATGGCGGTGTAAAGGCAGGCAAAATGGACACTAGAATAGCCTTGTACAAGGAATCATACCGTTAAGTACTCTATAGGCACAAAAAAAGTACGAAAAAAAAGGTTTGTAATTTTCTTTGAAGTAACTATGTGATACCGACCAGAAAGTTAAATTAGAGACGTCGGTGCAAACGGCATGCAAAACGAACACCTTAATGGCCTTATACAAGGAATCAAAAATCACACCGTTAAGTAATCGGTGGGTACAAAAAAAGTACGAAAAAATGTTTGTAATTTTCTTTGAAGTACTGATGTGATATCGACCAGAACGATAAATAAGGCATGGCGGCGTAAACAACAGGCAAAACGGACACTAGAATGACCTTGTACAAGGAATCAAAAATCACACCGGTAAGTAATCGGTGGGAACAAAAAAAAGTACGAAAAAAAAAAGTTTGTAATTTTCTTTGAAGTACTGATGTAATATCGACCAGAACGAAAAATAAGGTACACCGGCGCAAACGGCAGGCAAAACAGAGACCCGAATGGCCTTGTAGAGTGAATCAAAAACCACACCGTTAAGTACTCTATAGGTACAAAAAAAGTATGAAAAAAAAGTTTGTAATTTTCTTTGAAGTACTGATGTGATATCGACCAGAATGATAAATAAGGCACACCGGTTCAAACGGCAGGCATAACGGAGACCCGAATGGCCTTGTACAAGGAATCAAAAACCACACCGTTAAGTACTCTATGGGTACAAAAAAAAGTAAGAAAAAAACGTTTGTAATTCTGTTTGAAGTACTGATGTGATATCGACCAGAATGATAAATAAGGCATGCCGGCACAAACAGCAAGCCAAACGGAGGCCAGAATGGCCTAGTACAAGGAATCAAAAATCACACCGTTAAGTACTCTATGGGTAAAAAAAGAAGTTCGAAAAAAAAGGTTTGTAATTCGTTTTGAAGTAACGATGTGATATCGACCACAACGATAAATATGGCACGGCGGAGCAAACGGCATGCAAAACGAACACATAAATGGCCTTGTACAAGGAATCAAAAATCACACTGTTAAGTAATCGAAGATGGGTACAAAAAAAGTACGAAAAAAATGTTTGTAATTTTCTTTTGAAATATTGATGTGATATCGGCCAGAACAATAAATAAGGCACGGCGGCGTAAACAGCAAGCAAAACGGACACTAGAATGACCTTGTACAAGGAATCAAAAATCACACCATTAAGTAATCGGTGGGTACAAAAAAAAGTTTGAAAAAAAAACTTTGTAATTTTCTTTGAAGTACTGATGTGATATCGACCAGAACGATAAATAAGGCACGCTGGCGCAAACGGCAAGCAAAACGGATACCCGAATGGCCTTGAACAAGGAATCGAAAATCACACCGTCAAGTACTCTATGGGTACAAAAAAAAGGTTTGTAATTATTTTTGATGTAACGATGTGATATCGACCACAACGATAAATAAGGCACGGAGGTGCAAACGGCAGGCGAAACGGACACCCGAATGGCTTTGTACAAGGAATAAAAAATCACACAGTTAAGTAATCATTGGGTACAAAAAAAATTACGAAAAAACCGTTTGTAATTTTCTTTGAAGTATTGATGTTATATCGACCAGAACGATAAATAAGACAAATTGGCATAAATGGCATGCGAAACGGACACCCGAATGGCCTTGTACAAGGAATAAAAAATCACACCGTTAAGTAATCAATGGGTATAAAAAAAATTACAAAAAAAACACGTTTGTAAATCTCTTTGAAGTAACAATATGATATCGACCAGAAAGTTAAATAAGATACGTCGGCGCAAACGGCATGCAAAACGGATACCCAATGGCCTTGTACAAGGAATCAAAAATCATACCGTTAAGTACTCTGTGGGTACAAAAAAAATTACGAAAAAAAACATTTCTAATTTTCTTTGAAGTACTGATGTGATATCGACCACAACGATAAATATGGCACGGCGGTGCAAAAGGCAGGCAAAACGGACACTGGAATGGCCTTGTACAAGGAATCAAAAATCACACCGTTAAGTACTCTTTGGGTACAAAAAGAAGTACGAAAAAAAAACATTTCTAATTTTCTTTGAAGTACTGATGTGATATCGACCAGAACGATAAATAAGGCATGCTAGCGAAAACAGCAAGGAAAACAGATACCAGAATGGCCTTGACAAGGAATCAAAAATCACACCGTTAAGTAATCAGTGGGTATAAAAAAGTACGAAAAAAGGTTTGTAATTATCTTTGAAGTAACGATGTAATATCGACCACAACGATAAATAAGGCACGGCGGTGCAAATGGCAGGCGAACGGACACCCGAATGGCCTTGTACAAGGAATATAAAATCACACGTTAAGTAATCAGTGGGTATAAAAAATACAAAAAAAAGGTTTGTAATTATCTTTGAAGTAAGGATGTAATATCGACCACAATGATAAATAAGGCGCGGCGGTGGAAACGGCAGGCGAAACGGACCACCGAATGGCCTTGTACAAGGAATAAAAAATCACACCGTTAAGTACTCTATGGGTACAAAAAAAGTATGAAAAAAAACGTTTGTAATTTTCTTTGAAGTACTTATGTGATATCGACCTGAACGAGAAATATGGCACGCCGGCGCAAACGGCAGGCGAAACGGACACTAGAATGGCCTTGTACAAGGAATCAAAAATCACACCGCTAAGTACTCGGTGGGTATAAAAAAAAAGTACGAAAAAAAACCATTGCATTATCTTTGAAGTACTGATGTGATATTGACCCGAACGATAAATTAGGCACGGCGGTGCAAACGGCAGGCGAATCGCACACCCGAATGGCCTTGTACAAGGAATATAAAATCACACTGTTAAGTACTCTATGGGTACAAAAGAAGTATGAAAATAACGTTTGTAATAATCTTTGAAGTACTGATGTGATATCGACCAGAACGATAAATAATGCAGGGCGGTGCAAACGGCAAGCAAAACGGAGACCAAAATGGCCTTGTACAAGGAATCAAAAATCACACTATTATGTACTCTATGGGTATGAAAAAAGTACGAAAAAATGGTTTGTAATTTTCTGTGAAGTAACGCTGTGATATCAACCCGAAAGTTAAATAAGACACGTCGGTGCAAACGGCATGCATAACGGACACCCAAATGGCCTTGTACAAGGAATCAAAAATCACACTGTTAAGCAATCTATGGGTATGAATAAAGTACGGAATATAAGGTTGTGATTTTCTTCGACATAACGATGTGATATCGACCAGAACATTGAATAACGCACGGCGGCGCAAACGGCATGCGAAATGGACACCAGAATGGCCTTGTACAAGGAATCAAAAATCACACCGTTAAGTACTTTATGGGTAAAAAAAAGTACAAAATTTTTTTTTGTAATTTTCTTTGAAGTACTGATGTGATATCGACCAGAACGATAAATAAGGCACACCGGTGCAAACGGAAATCAAAACGGAGGCCAGAATGGCCTTGTACAATAAATAAAAAATCACACCGTTAAGTAATCGGTGGGTACAAAAAAAGAACAATAAAAAATTGTAATTTTCTTTGAAGTAATGATGTGATGTCGACCAGAACGATAAATAAGGCACGCCGGCGCAAACGGCAAGCAAAACGGACAACCAAATGGCCTTGTACAAGGAATCAAAATTACACCGTTAAGTAATCTATGGGTACAAAAAAGGAAGAAAAAAATCTTTGTAATTCTTTGAAGTAAAGATGTGATATCGACCACAACGATAAATAAGGCACGGCGGTGCAAACGGCAAGCGAAACGGACACACGAATGGCCTTGTACAAGGAATCGAAAATCACACCGTTAAGTAATCGGTGGGTATAAAAAAGTACAAAAAAAGGATTGTAATTATCTTTGAAGTAACGATGTGATATCGACCACAATGATAAATAAGGCACGGCGGTGCAAACGGCAGGCAAAACGGACACCTGAATAGCCATGTACAAGGAATCAAAAATCACACCGTTAAGTAATTATTGGGTACAAAAAAATTACAAAAAAAAAGGTTTGTAATTTTCTTTGAAGTACAGATGTGATATCGACCAGAACGATATATGAGACAAATCGACGTAAACGGCATGTGAAACGGACACCCGAATGGCATTGTACAAGGAATCAAAAATCATACCGTTATGTATTATGTGGGTACAAAAAAAGTACGAAAAAAAGGTTTGTAATTATCTTTGAAATACTGATGTGATATCGACCAGAACGATAAATAAGGTACGGCGGAGCAAAAGGCAGGTAAAACGGACACTAGAATGGGCTTTACAAGGAATCAAAAATCACACCGTTAAGTACTCTATGGGTACAAAAAAAAGTATGAAAAAAAACATTTGTAATTTTCTTTGAAGTAATGATGTGATATCGACCAGAACGATAAATAAGGCACGCCGGCGCAAACGGCAAGCAAAACGGAGACCAGAAAGGCCTTGTACAAGGAATCAAAAATCACACCGTTATGTACTCTATGGGTACAAAAAACAGTACAAAAAAAACGTTCATAAATCTCTTTGAAGTAAGAATGTGATATCGACCAGAAAGTTAAATAATACACGTCGGCACAAACGGCATGCAAATCGGAAAGACGAATGGCCTTGTACAAGGAATCAAAAATCATACCAATAAGTACTCTGTGGGTAAAAAAAAGTACGAAAAAAAAGGTTTGTAATTTTCTTTGAAGTACTGATGTGATATCAACCAGAACGATAAATAAGGCACGCCGGCGTAAATGGCAGGGAAAATAGAGACCAGAGTGGAATTGTACAAGAAATCAAAAATCACACCGTTAAGTAATCGGTGGGTATAAAAAAAGTACGAAAAAACGGCACGGCGGTGCATACGGACACCTGAATGGCCCTGTAAAATGAATCAAAAATCACACCGTTAAGTAATCTATGGGTACAAAAAAAAGTACGAAAAAAAATATTTGTAATTTTCTTTGAAGTACTGCTGTGATATCGACCTGAACGATAGATAAGGCATGTCGGCACAAACGGCAAGCAAAATGGAGACTAGAGTAGCCTTGTACAAGGAATCAAAAATCACACCGTTAAGTAAACGGTGGGTAAATAAAAGTACGAAAAAAGGTTGTGATTTTCTTTGACATAACGATGTGATATCGACCAGAACATTGAATAAGGCACGCGGGCGCAAACGGCAAATAAAACGAAGGCCAGAATGGCCTTGTACTAGGAATCAAAAATCACACCGTTAAGTACTCTATGGGTACAAAAAAATGTATGAAAAAAATGGTTTGTAATTTTTTTTGAAGTAAACGATGTGATATCGACCAGAATGGTAAATTAGACACCTCGGTGCAAACGGCATGCAAAAAGAACACCCGAATGGCCTTGTACAATAAATGAAAAATCACACCGTTAAGTAACAGGTGGGTACAAAAAAAGTACGAAAAAAATGTTTGTAATTTTCTTTTAAGTACAGATGTGATATCGACCATAATGATAAATAAGGCACGGCGGCGTTAACAGCAGGCAAAACGGACACTAGAATGACCTTGTACAAAGAATCAAAAATCACACCTTTAAGTAATCGGTGGGTACAAAAAAGTATGAAAAAAAAGTTTGTAATTTTCTTTGATGTACTGATGTGAAATCGACCAGAACAATAAATAAGGCACGCCGGCACAAACGGCAGGCAAAATGGAGCCCGAATGGCCTTGTGCAAGAAATAAAAAACCAAACCGTCAAGGACTCTATAGGTACAAAAAAAGTATCAAAAAAAAGTTTGTAATTTCTTTGAAGTACTGATGTGATATCGACCAGAACGATTAAAAGTCACGCCTGTGCAAACGGCAGGCAAAACGGAGACCCGAGTGGCCTTGTACAAGGAATGAAAAACCACACTGTTAAGTACTCCATATCTACAAAAAAAAGTACAAAAAAAGTTTGTAATTTTCTTTGAAGTACGGATGTGATATCGACCAGAACGATAAATAAGGCACGCTGGCGCAAACGGCAAGTAAAACGGAATCCCGAATGGACTTGTACAGGGAATCAAAAAATCACACCGTTAAGTACTCTATTGGTACAAAAAAAAAAGTACGAAAAAAAAGGTTTGTAATTCTTTTTGAAGTAACGATGTGATATCGACCACAACGATAAATAAGGCGCGGCGGTGCAAATGGCAGGCGAAACGGTCACCCGAATGGCCTTGTACAAGGAATAAAAAATCACACCGTTAAGTAATCATTGGGTACAAAAAAAATAGTATGAAAAAAAACTTTTGTAATTTTCTTTGAAGTACCGAAGTTATATCGACCAAAATGATAAATAAGGCACGACGGCGTAAACAGCAGGCAAAACGGACACTAGAATGACCGTGTACAAGTAATCCAAAATTACACCGTTAAGTAATCGGTGGGTACAAAAAAAATACGAAAAAACGTTTGTAATTTTCTTTGATGTACTGATGTGATACCTACAAGAACGATAAATAAGGCACGCCGGAGCAAACGGCAGACAAAATGGAGCCCCGAATGGCCTTTAACAAGGAATAAAAAACCACACCGTTAAGTACTCTATAGGTACAAAAAAAAGTAAGAAAAAAGTTTGTAATTTTCTTTGAAGTACTGATGTGATATCGACCAGAACGATGAATAAGGCATGCCGGCGCAAACGGCAAGCAAAACGGATACCCGAATGGCCTTGTACAAGGAATCGAAAATCAAACCGTTAAGTACTCTATGGGTACAAAAAAAGTACGAAAAAAAAGGTTTGTAATTCTTTTTGAAGTAACGATGTGATATCGACCATAACGATAAATAAGGCACGGCGGTGCAAACGGCAGGCGAAACGGACACCCAAATGGCCTTGTACAAGGAATCAAAAATCACACCGTTAAATAATCATTGGGTACAAAAAAAGTACGAAAAAATAATGTTTGTAATTTTCTTTCAAGTACTGATTTGATATCGACCAGAACGATAAATTAGTCAAATCGGCATAAACGGCATGCGAAACGGACATCCGAATGGCCTTGTCCAAGGAATCAGAAATCACACTGTTAAGTAATCGGTGGGTACAAAAAAGTTTGAAAAAAAAGGTTTGTAATTTTCTTTGAAGTAACGAGGTGTTATCGACCATAAAGTTAAATAAGACACGTAGGCGCAAACGGCATGCAAAACGGACAACCGAATGGCCTTGTACAAGGAATCAAAAATCACAGTGTTATGTACTTTATAGGTACAAAAAAAAGTACGAAAAAAAAAGTTTGTAATTCTCTTTGAAGTAACAATGTGACATCGACCAGAAAGTTAAATAAGACACGTCGGCGCAAACGCATGCAAAACGGATACCCGAATGGCCTTGTACAAGGAATCCAAAATCATACCGTTAAGTAATATGTGTGTACAAAAAAAGTACGAAAAAAAGGGTTTGTAATTATCTCTGAAGTACTGATGTGATATCGACCACAACGATAAATAAGGCACGGCGGTGCAAAAGGCAGGTAAAACGGACACTAGAATGCCCTTGTACAAAGAATCAAACATCACACCGTTAAGTACTCTATGGGCACAAAAAAAGTACGCAAAAAAAGTTTCGAATTTTCTTTGAAATACTGATGTGATATCGACCAGAACGATAAATAAGGCTCGCCGGCGCAAACGGCAAGCAAAACGGATACCAGAATGGACTTGTACAAGGAATAAAAAATTTCACCGTTAAGGAATCAGTGGGTATAAAAAAAGTATGAAAAAAGGTTTGTAATTATCTTTGAAGTAACGATGTAATATCGACCACAACGATAAATAAGGCACGGCGGAGCAAATGGCAGGCAAAACGGACACCCGAATGGCCCTGTACAAGGAATAAAAAATCACACCATTAAGTAATAAGTGGGTATAAAAAAAATGAAAAAAGGTTTGTAATTATCTTTGAAGTAACGATGTAATATCGACCACAACGATAAATAAGGCACGGCGGTGCAAACTGCAGGTTAAACGGACCCCGAATGGCCCTGTACAAGGAATCAAAAATCACACCGTTAAGTAATCAGTGGGTATTAAAAAATATAAAAAAAAAGGTTTGTAATTATCTTTGAAGTAACGATGTAATATCGACAACAACGATAAATAAGGCATAGCGGTGGAAACGGCAGGCGAAACAGACACCCGAAAGGCCATGTACAAGGAATCATAAATCACACCGTTAAGTACTCTATGGGTACAAAAAAAAGTACAAAAAAAAACGTTTGTAATTTCTTTGAAGTACTTATGTGATATCGACCTGAACGATAAATAAGGCACGCCGGCATAAACGGCAGGCGAAACGGACACTAGATTGGCCTTGTACAAGGAATCAAAAATCACACCGCTAAGTACTCGGTGGGTATAAAAAAAAGTATGAAAAAAACCATTGTAAACGAACACCCGAATGGCCTTGTACAAGGAATCAAAAATCACACCGTTGAGTAATCGGTGGTGGGTACAAAAAAAGTATGAAAAAATTGTTTGTAATTTTCTTTGAAGTACTGAAGTGATATCGATCAGAACGATAAATAAGGCATGGCGGCGTAAACAGCAGGCAAAACGGACACTAGAATAACTTTGTACAAGGAATCAAAAATCACACCGTTAAGTAATCGGTGGGTACCAAAAAAAAAGTACGAAAAAAAAGTTTGTAATTTTCTTTGAAGTACTGATGTGATATCGACCAGAACAATAAATAAGGCACGCCGGCGCAAACGGCAGGCAAAAGGGATACCCGAATGGTCTTGTACAAGGAATGAAAAACCACACTGTCAAGTACTATATAGGTACAAAAAAAAGTTTGTAATTTTCTTTGAAGTACTGATGTGATATCGACAAGAACAATAAATAAGGCACGCCGGTGCAAACGGCAAGCAAAACGGATACCCGAATGGCCTTGTACATGGAATCAAAAAATCACACCGTTAAGTACTCTATGGGTACAAAAAAAGTATGAAAAAAAAGGTTTGTAATTCTTTTTGAAGTAACGATGTCATATCGACCACAACGATAAATAAGGCACGGCGGTGCAAACGGCATACAAAACGAACACCTGAATGGCCTTGTACAAAGATTCAAAAATCACACCATTAATAATCTGTGGTGGGTACAAAAAAAGTACGAAAAAAATGTTTGTAATTTTCTTTGAAGTACTGAAGTGATATCGACCAGAACGATAAATAAGGCACGGCGGCGTAAACACCAGGCAAAACGGACACTAGAATGACCTTGTACAAGGAATCAAAAATCACACCGTTAATTATCAGTGGGTACAAAAAAAAATTTGAAAAAAAGTTTGTAATTTTCTTTGATGTACTGATGTGATATCGACCAGAACGATAAATAAGGCACGCCGGCTCAAACGACAGGCGAAACGGACACGAGAATAGGCTTGTACAAGGAATCAATATCACACCGTTAAGTACTTGGTGGGTATAAAAAAAGTATGAAAAAAAATTTGTAATTATCTTTGAAGTACGATGTGATATTGACCGAAAGATAAATAAGTCAAATCGGCATAAACGGCATGCGAAACGGACCCCCGAATGGCCTTGTACAAGGAATCAAAAATCACACCGTTAAGTAATCGGTGGGTACAAAAAAAGTTTGAAAAAAAGGTTTGTAATTTTCTTTGAAGTAACGATGTGTTATCGACCATAAAGTTAAATAAGACACATAGGCGCAAACGGCATGCAATATGGACAACCGAAAGGCCTTGTACAAGGTATCAAAAATCACACCGTTATGTACTCTATGGGTACAAAAAAAAAAGAACGAAAAAAAATGTTTGTAATTCTCTTTGAAGTAACAATGTGATATCGACCAGAAAGTTAAATAAGACACGTCGGCGCAAACGGCTTGCAAAACGGATACCCGAATGGCCTTGTACAAGGAATCCAAAATAATACCGTTAAGTACTCTGTGGGTACAAAAAAAAGTACGAAAAAAGGGTTTGTAATTATCTTTGAAGTACTGATGTGATATCGACCACAACGATAAATAAGGCACGGCGGTGCAAAAGGCAGGCAAAACGGACACTATAATGGCCTTGTACAAGGAATCAAAAATCACACCGTTAAGTACTCTATGGGTACAAAAAAAAAGTACAAAAAAAACGTTTCTAATTTTCTTTGAAATACTGAGGTGATATCGACCAGAACGATAAATAAGGCTCGCCGGCGCAAACGGCAAGCAAAACGGATAGCGGAATGGACTTGTACAAGGAATAAAAAATCTCACCGTTAAGTAACCAGTGGGTATAAAAAAAGTACGAAAAAAGGTTTGTAATTATCTTTGAAGTAACGATGTAATATCGACAAGAACGATAAATAAGGCACGGCGGTGCAAATGGCAGGCGAAACGGACACCCGAATGGCCCTGTACAAGGAATCAAAAATCACACCGTTAAGTAATCAGTGAGTATAAAAAATATGTAAAAAAGGTTTGTAATTATCTTTGAAGTAACGATGTAATATCGACCACAACGATAAATAAGACACGGCGGTGCAAACGGCAGGTGAAACGGACACCTGAATGGCCTTGTACAAGGAATCAAAAATCACACCGTTAAGTATTCAGTGGGTATAAAAAAAATCTAAAATAAAGGTTTGTAATTATCTTTGAAGTAACGATGTAATATCGACCACAATGATAAATAAGGCACGGCGGTGGAAATGGCAGGCGAAACAGACAACCGAAAGGCCATGTACAAGGAATCATAAATCACACCGTTAAGTACTCTATGGGTACAAAAAAGTACGAAAAAACGTTTGTAATTTTCTTTGAAGTACTTATGTGATATCGACCTGAATGATAAATAAGGCACGCCGGCGCAAACGGCAGGCGAAACGGACACTAGAATGGCCTTGTATAAGGAATCAAAAATCACACCGCTAAGTACTCGGTGGGTATAAAAAAGTATGAAAAAAACCATTGTAATTATCTTTTATGTACTGATGTGATATCGACCAGAACAATAAATAAGGCACGCCGGCGCAAACGGCAGGAAAAACGGAGACCCGAATGGTCTTGTGCAAAAATCAAAAACCACACCGTTAAGTACTCTATAGGAACAAAAAAAAGTACGAAAAAAAGTTTGTAATTTTCTTTGAAGTACTGATGTGATATCGACCAGAATGATAAATAAGGCACGCCGGAGCAAACGGCAGGTAAAACGGAGACCCGAATGGCCTTGTACAAGAAATGAAAAACCATACTGTTAAGTACTCTATAGGTACAAAAAATGTACGAAATTTTTTTTGTAATTTTCTTTGAAGTACTGATGTGATATCGACCAGAACGATAAATAAGGCACGCCGGCGCAAACGGAAAGTAAAACGGATACCCGAATGGCCTTTTACAAGGAATCAAGAAAATCACACAATTAAGTACTCTATAGGTACAAACAAAAGTACGAAAAAAAAAGGAATGTAATTCTTTTTGAAGTAATGATGTGATATCGACCACAATGATAAATAAGGCACGGCGGTGCAAACGGCATGCAAAATGAACACCCGAATGGCTTTGTACAAGGAATCAAAAATCACACCCTTGAGTAATCGGTGGTGGGTACAAAAAAAGTATGAAAAAATGTTTGTAATTTTCTTTGAAGTACTGAAGTGATATCGACCAGAACGATAAATAAGGCACGGCGGCGTAAATAGCAGGCAAAACGGACACTAGAATGACATTGTACAAGGAATCAAAAATCACACCGTTAAGTAATCAGTGGGTACAAAAAAATTACGAAAAAAAGTTTGTAATTTTCTTTGATGTACTGATGTGATATCGACCAGAACGATAAATAAGGCACGTCGGCGAAATGGCAAAGCGAAATGGACACGAGAATGGGCCTGTACAAGGAATCAATATCACACCGTTAAGTACTCGGTGGGTATAAAAAAGTACAAAAAAAACTTTGTAATTATCTTTGAAGTAATGCGATGTGATATTGACCGAACGATAAGTAAGTCAAATCGGCATAAACGGCATGCGAAACGGACACTGAATGGCCTTGAATAAGGAATCAAAAATCACACCGTTAAGTAATCGTTGGGTACAAAAAAAAATTGAAAAAAAAGGTTTGTAATATTCTTTGACGTAACGATGTGTTATCGACCATAAAGTTAAATAAGACACGTAGGCGCAAACGGCATGCAAAACGGACAACCGAATGGCCTTGTACAAGGAATCAAAAATCACACCGTTATGTACTCTATGGGTACAAAAAAAGTACGAAAAAAACGATTGTAATTCCCTTTGAAGTAACAATGTGATATCGACCAGAAAGTTAAATAAGACACGTCGGCACAAACGGCATGCAAAACGGATACCCGAATGGCCTTGTTCAAGGAATCCAAATCATACCGTTAAGTACTCTGTGGGTTCAAAAAAAAGTACGAAAAAGGGTTTGTAATTATCTTTGAAGTACTGATGTGATATCGGCCACAACGATAAATAAGGCATGGCGGTGCAAAAGGCAGGCAAAACGGACACTAGAATGGCCTTGTACAAGGAATCAAATCACACCGTTAAGTACTCTATGGGTACAAAAAAAAAGTACGAAAAAAACTTTACTAATTTTCTTTGAAATACTGATGTGATATCGACCGGAATGATAAATAAGGCTCGCCGGCGCAAACGATAAATAAGGCACGGCGGTGCAAACTGCAGGTTAAACGGACCCCGAATGGCCCTGTACAAGGAATCAAAAATCACACCGTTAAGTAATCAGTGGGTATTAAAAAATATAAAAAAAAGGTTTGTAATTATCTTTGAAGTAACGATGTAATATCGACAACAACGATAAATAAGGCATAGCGGTGGAAACGGCAGGCGAAACAGACACCCGAAAGGCCATGTACAAGGAATCATAAATCACACCGTTAAGTACTCTATGGGTACAAAAAAAAGTACAAAAAAAAACGTTTGTAATTTCTTTGAAGTACTTATGTGATATCGACCTGAACGATAAATAAGGCACGCCGGCATAAACGGCGGCGAAACGGACACTAGATTGGCCTTGTACAAGGAATCAAAAATCACACCGCTAAGTACTCGGTGGGTATAAAAAAAAGTATGAAAAAAACCATTGTAAACGAACACCCGAATGGCCTTGTACAAGGAATCAAAAATCACACCGTTGAGTAATCGGTGGTGGGTACAAAAAAAGTATGAAAAAATTGTTTGTAATTTTCTTTGAAGTATCGAAGTGATATCGATCGAACGATAAATAAGGCATGGCGGCGTAAACGGCGAGTGCAAAACGGACACTAGAATAACTTTGTACAAGGAATCAAAAATCACACCGTTAAGTAATCGGTGGGTACCAAAAAAAAAGTACGAAAAAAAAGTTTGTAATTTTCTTTGAAGTACGATGTGATATCGACCGAACAATAAATAAGGCACGCCGGCGCAAACGGCAGGCAAAAGGGATACCCGAATGGTCTTGTACAAGGAATGAAAAACCACACTTTGTCAAGTACTATATAGGTACAAAAAAAAGTTTGTAATTTTCTTTGAAGTACTGATGTGATATCGACAAGAACAATAAATAAGGCACGCCGGTGCAAACGGCAAGCAAAACGGATACCCGAATGGCCTTGTACATGGAATCAAAAAATCACACCGTTAAGTACTCTATGGGTACAAAAAAAGTATGAAAAAAAAGGTTTGTAATTCTTTTTGAAGTAACGATGTCATATCGACCACAACGATAAATAAGGCACGGCGGTGCAAACGGCATACAAAACGAACACCTGAATGGCCTTGTACAAAGATTCAAAAATCACACCATTAATAATCTGTGGTGGGTACAAAAAAAGTACGAAAAAAATGTTTGTAATTTTCTTTGAAGTACTGAAGTGATATCGACCAGAACGATAAATAAGGCACGGCGGCGTAAACACCAGGCAAAACGGACACTAGAATGACCTTGTACAAGGAATCAAAAATCACACCGTTAATTATCAGTGGGTACAAAAAAAATTT
The DNA here is from genome assembly GCA_036785695.1 of Gentiana straminea. Taxonomy (NCBI): domain Eukaryota; kingdom Viridiplantae; phylum Streptophyta; class Magnoliopsida; order Gentianales; family Gentianaceae; genus Gentiana; species Gentiana straminea. Next base: position 97,458 of record JAVUPR010000224.1, on the reverse strand, counting down.
GAAAAAAAGTTTGTAATTTTCTTTGATGTACTGATGTGATATCGACCAGAACGATAAATAAGGCACGCCGGCTCAAACGACAGGCGAAACGGACACGAGAATAGGCTTGTACAAGGAATCAATATCACACCGTTAAGTACTTGGTGGGTATAAAAAAAGTATGAAAAAAAATTTGTAATTATCTTTGAAGTACTGATGTGATATTGACCAGAAAGATAAATAAGTCAAATCGGCATAAACGGCATGCGAAACGGACCCCCGAATGGCCTTGTACAAGGAATCAAAAATCACACCGTTAAGTAATCGGTGGGTACAAAAAAAGTTTGAAAAAAAGGTTTGTAATTTTCTTTGAAGTAACGATGTGTTATCGACCATAAAGTTAAATAAGACACATAGGCGCAAACGGCATGCAATATGGACAACCGAAAGGCCTTGTACAAGGTATCAAAAATCACACCGTTATGTACTCTATGGGTACAAAAAAAAAAGAACGAAAAAAAATGTTTGTAATTCTCTTTGAAGTAACAATGTGATATCGACCGAAAAGTTAAATAAGACACGTCGGCGCAAACGGCTTGCAAAACGGATACCCGAATGGCCTTGTACAAGGAATCCAAAATAATACCGTTAAGTACTCTGTGGGTACAAAAAAAAGTACGAAAAAAGGGTTTGTAATTATCTTTGAAGTACTGATGTGATATCGACCACAACGATAAATAAGGCACGGCGGTGCAAAAGGCAGGCAAAACGGACACTATAATGGCCTTGTACAAGGAATCAAAAATCACACCGTTAAGTACTCTATGGGTACAAAAAAAAGTACAAAAAAAACGTTTCTAATTTTCTTTGAAATACTGAGGTGATATCGACCAGAACGATAAATAAGGCTCGCCGGCGCAAACGGCAAGCAAAACGGATAGCGGAATGGACTTGTACAAGGAATAAAAAATCTCACCGTTAAGTAACCAGTGGGTATAAAAAAAGTACGAAAAAAGGTTTGTAATTATCTTTGAAGTAACGATGTAATATCGACAAGAACGATAAATAAGGCACGGCGGTGCAAATGGCAGGCGAAACGGACACCCGAATGGCCCTGTACAAGGAATCAAAAATCACACCGTTAAGTAATCGGTGAGTATAAAAAATATGTAAAAAAGGTTTGTAATTATCTTTGAAGTAACGATGTAATATCGACCACAACGATAAATAAGACACGGCGGTGCAAACGGCGGGTGAAACGGACACTTTGAATGGCCTTGTACAAGGAATCAAAAATCACACCGTTAAGTATTCGGTGGGTATAAAAAAAATCTAAAATAAAGGTTTGTAATTATCTTTGAAGTAACGATGTAATATCGACCACAATGATAAATAAGGCACGGCGGTGGAAATGGCAAAGCGAAACAGACAACCGAAAGGCCATGTACAAGGAATCATAAATCACACCGTTAAGTACTCTATGGGTACAAAAAAGTACGAAAAAACGTTTGTAATTTTCTTTGAAGTACTTATGTGATATCGACCTGAATGATAAATAAGGCACGCCGGCGCAAACGGCAGGCGAAACGGACACTAGAATGGCCTTGTATAAGGAATCAAAAATCACACCGCTAAGTACTCGGTGGGTATAAAAAAGTATGAAAAAAACCATTGTAATTATCTTTTATGTACTGATGTGATATCGACCAGAACAATAAATAAGGCACGCCGGCGCAAACGGCAGGAAAAACGGAGACCCGAATGGTCTTGTGCAAGAAATCAAAAACCACACCGTTAAGTACTCTATAGGAACAAAAAAAAGTACGAAAAAAAGTTTGTAATTTTCTTTGAAGTACTGATGTGATATCGACCAGAATGATAAATAAGGCACGCCGGCGCAAACGGCAGGTAAAACGGAGACCCGAATGGCCTTGTACAAGAAATGAAAAACCATACTGTTAAGTACTCTATAGGTACAAAAAATGTACGAAATTTTTTTTGTAATTTTCTTTGAAGTACTGATGTGATATCGACCAGAACGATAAATAAGGCACGCCGGCGCAAACGGAAAGTAAAACGGATACCCGAATGGCCTTTTACAAGGAATCAAGAAAATCACACAATTAAGTACTCTATAGGTACAAACAAAAGTACGAAAAAAAAAGGAATGTAATTCTTTTTGAAGTAATGATGTGATATCGACCACAATGATAAATAAGGCACGGCGGTGCAAACGGCATGCAAAATGAACACCCGAATGGCTTTGTACAAGGAATCAAAAATCACACCCTTGAGTAATCGGTGGTGGGTACAAAAAAAGTATGAAAAAATGTTTGTAATTTTCTTTGAAGTACTGAAGTGATATCGACCAGAACGATAAATAAGGCACGGCGGCGTAAATAGCAGGCAAAACGGACACTAGAATGACATTGTACAAGGAATCAAAAATCACACCGTTAAGTAATCAGTGGGTACAAAAAAATTACGAAAAAAAGTTTGTAATTTTCTTTGATGTACTGATGTGATATCGACCAGAACGATAAATAAGGCACGTCGGCAGAAATGGCAGGCGAAATGGACACGAGAATGGGCCTGTACAAGGAATCAATATCACACCGTTAAGTACTCGGTGGGTATAAAAAAGTACAAAAAAAACTTTGTAATTATCTTTGAAGTACTGATGTGATATTGACCAGAACGATAAGTAAGTCAAATCGGCATAAACGGCATGCGAAACGGACACCTGAATGGCCTTGAATAAGGAATCAAAAATCACACCGTTAAGTAATCGTTGGGTACAAAAAAAAATTGAAAAAAAAGGTTTGTAATATTCTTTGACGTAACGATGTGTTATCGACCATAAAGTTAAATAAGACACGTAGGCGCAAACGGCATGCAAAACGGACAACCGAATGGCCTTGTACAAGGAATCAAAAATCACACCGTTATGTACTCTATGGGTACAAAAAAGTACGAAAAAAACGATTGTAATTCCCTTTGAAGTAACAATGTGATATCGACCGTAAAGTTAAATAAGACACGTCGGCACAAACGGCATGCAAAACGGATACCCGAATGGCCTTGTTCAAGGAATCCAAATCATACCGTTAAGTACTCTGTGGGTTCAAAAAAAAGTACGAAAAAGGGTTTGTAATTATCTTTGAAGTACTGATGTGATATCGGCCACAACGATAAATAAGGCATGGCGGTGCAAAAGGCAGGCAAAACGGACACTAGAATGGCCTTGTACAAGGAATCAAATCACACCGTTAAGTACTCTATGGGTACAAAAAAAAAGTACGAAAAAAACTTTACTAATTTTCTTTGAAATACTGATGTGATATCGACCGGAATGATAAATAAGGCTCGCCGGCGCAAACGACAAGCAAAACGGATACCAGAATGGATTAGTAGATGGAATAAAAAATCTCACCGTTAAGTAATCAGTGGGTATAAAAAAAGTACGAAAAAAGCTTTGTAATTATCTTTGAAGTAACGATGTAATATCGACAAGACCGATAAATAAGGCACGGCGGTGCAAATGGCAGGCGAAACAGACACCCGAATGGCCTTGTACAAGGAATCAAAAATCACACCGTTAAGTAATCAGTGGTTATAAAAAATATGAAAAAAAGGTTTGTAATTATCTTTGAAGTAACGATGTAATATCGACCACAATGATAAATAAGGTACGGCAGTACAAACGGCTTGTGAAACGGACACCCGAAGGGCCCTGTACAAGGAATCAAAAATCACACCGTTAAGTAATCAGTAGGTATAAAAAAATCTAAAAAAACGGTTTGTAATTATCTTTGAAGTAACGATGTAATATCGACCACAACGATAAATACAGCACGGCAGTGGAAACGGCATGCGAAACAGACACCCGAAAGGCCATGTACAAGGAATCATAAATCACACCGTTAAGTACTCTATGGGTACAATACGAAAAAAACGTTTGTAATTTCTTTGAAGTACTTATGTGATATCGAATTGAACGATAAATAAGGCATGCCGGCGCAAACGGCAGGCGAAACGGATACTAGAATGGCTTTGTACAAGGAATCAAAAATCACACCGCTAAGTTCTCGGTGGGTATAAAAAAAGTACGAAAAAAACCATTGTAATTATCTTTGATGTACTGATGTGATATCGACCAGAACGATAAATAAGGCACGCCGGCGCAAACGGCAGGCAAAACGGAGACCCGAATGGCCTTGTGCAAAAAATCAAAAACCACACCGTTAAGTACTCTATAGGTACAAAAAAAAGTACGAAAAAAAGTTTGTAATTTTCTTTGAAGTACTGATGTGATATCGACTAGAACGATAAATAAGGCACGCCGGCGCAAACGGCAGGCAAAACGGAGACCCGAATGGCCTTGTACAAGGAATGAAAAACCATACTGTTAAGTACTCTATAGGTACAAAAAAGTACGAAAAAAAGTTTGTAATTTTCTTTGAAGTACTAATGTGATATTGACCAGTACGATAAATAAGGCACACCGGCGCAAACGGCAAGCACAATGGATACCCGAATGGCCTTTTACACCGAATCAAAAAATCACACCGTTAAGTAATCTATGGGTACAAAAAAAGTACGAAAAAAGGTTTGTAATTCTTTTTGAAGTAACGATGTAATATCGACCACAACGATAAATAAGGCACGGCGGTGCAAACGGCATGCAAAACAAACACCCGTATGGCTTTGTCCAAGGAATCAAAAATCACACCGTTGAGTAACCGGTGATGGGTACAAAAAAAGTATGAAAAAAATGTTTGTAATTTTCTTTGAAGTACTGAAGTGATATCGACAAGAACGATAAATAAGGCACGGCGGCGTAAACAGCAGGCAAAACGGACACTAAAATGACCTTGTACAAGGAATAAAAAATCACACCGTTAAGTATCGGTGGGTGCAAAAAAAAGTACGAAAAAAAAGTTCATAAATTTCTTTGAAGTATTGATGTGATATCGACCAGAACGATAAATAAGGCACGCCGGTGCAAACGGCAGGCAATACGGAGACCCGAATGACCTTGTACAAGGAATGAAAAACCACACTGTCAAATAATCTATAGGTACAAAAAAAATATGAAAAAAAAGTTTGTGATTTTCTTTGAAGTACTGATGTGATATCGACCAGAACGATAAAGAAGGCACGCCGGCGCAAACGGCAACCAAAACGGATACCCGAATGGCCTTGTAACAAGGAATCAAAAAATCACTCCGTTAAGTACTCTATGGGTACAAAAAAAGTACGAAAAAAAAGGTTTGTAATTCTTTTTTATGTAACGATGCGATATCGACCACAACGACAAACAAGGCACGGCGGTGCAAACGGCTTGCAAAACGAACACCCGAATGGCCTTGTACAAGGATTCAAAAATCACACCATTAAGTAATCGGTGGTGGGTACAAAAAAAGTACGAAAAAAATGTTTGTAATTTCTTTGAAGTACTGAAGTGATATCGACCAGAACGATAAATAAGGCACGGTGGCGTAAACACCAGGAAAAACGGACTCTAGAATGTCATTTGTAAAAGGAATCAAAAATTACTCCGTTAAGTAATCAGTGGGTACAAAAAAAAGTACGAAAAAAAGTTTGCAATTTTCTTTGATGTACAGATGTGATATCGACCAGAACGATAAATAAGGCACGCCGGCGTAAACGGCAGACAAAACGGAGACCCGAATGGCCTTGTAAAAGGAATAAAAAAGCACACCGTTAAGTACTCTATAGGTACAAAAAAAAGTACGAAATAAAGTTTGTAATTTTCTTTGAAGTACTGATGTGATATCGACCATAACGATAAATAAGGCACGCCGGTGCAAACGGCAAGCAAAACGGATACCCGAATGGCCTTGTACAAGGAATCAAAAATCACATTGTTAAGTACTCTATGGGTACAAAAAAAGTACAAAAAAATTGTTTGTAATTCTTTTTGATGTAACGATGTGATATCAACCACAACGATAAATAAGGCACGGCGGTGCAAACGACAGGCGAAACGGACACCCGAATGGCCATGTACAAGGAATCAAAAATCACACCGTTAAGTAATCATTGGGTACAAAAAAATATGAAAAAAAACGTTTGTAATTTTCTTTGAAGTGCTGATGTGATATCGACCAGAATGATAAATAAGACAAATCGGCATAAACGGCATGCGAAACGGACACCCGAATGGCCTTGTACAAGGAATCAAAAATCACACCGTTAAGTAATCGGTACAAAAAAATTTCGAAAAAAAGTTTGTAATTTTCTTTGAAGTAACGATGTGTTATCAACCATAAAGTTAAATAAGACACGTAGGCGCAAACGGCATGCAAAACGGACAACCGAATGGCCTTGTACAAGGAATCAAAAATCACACCGTTATGTACTCTATGGGTACAAAAAAAGTACAAAAAAAATGTTTGTAATTCTCTTTGAAGTAACAATGTGATATCGACCAGAAAGTTAAATAAGACACGTCGGCGCAAACGGCATGCAAAAAGCGTACCCGGATGACCTTGTACAAGGAATCCAAAATCATACCTTTAAGTACTCTGTGGGTACAATAAAAAGTACGAAAAAAGGGTTTGTAATTATCTTTGAAGTACTGATGTGATATCGACCACAACGATAAATAAGGCACGGCGGTGCAAAAGTCAGGCGAAATGGACACTAGAATGGCCTTGTACTATTAATCGAAAATCCCACCGTTAAGTACTCTATGGGTACAAAAAAAAAGTACGAAAAAAACGTTTCTAATTTTCTTTGAAATACTGATGTGATATCGACCAGAACAATAAATAAGTCTCGCCGGTGCAAACGGCAAGCAAAACGGATACCAGAATGGCCTTGTACAAAGAATCTAAAATCTCACCGTTAAGTAATCAGTGGTTATAAAAAAAGTACGAAAAAAGGTTTGTAATTATCTTGGAAGTAACGATGTAATATCGACCACAACGATAAATAAGGCACGACAGTGCAAAGGGCAGGCGAAACGGACACCCGAATGGCCCTGTACAAGGAATCAAAAATCACACCGTTAAGTTGTTAATTTTGTTTGAAATAACGATGTGATATCAACCAGAACGATATATAAGGTACAACGGCGCAAAAAACATGTGAAATGGACACAAGAATTGCCTTTTACAAGGAATCAAAAATCACACCGTTAATTACTCTGTGGTAAGAAAAAAGTATTATAAAAGGTCATAATATTCTTCGAAGTAACAATGTTATATCGACCAGATTATTAAATAAGGCACGGAGGTGCAAATGGCATGCAAAACGGACACCCGAATGGCCTTGTACAAGGAATCAAAAATCACACCGTAAAGTAATCGGTGGGTACCAAAAAAGTACAAAAAAAGTTTGTTATTTTCTTTGAATTACTGATGTGAGATCTACCAGAATGATAAATAAGGCACGGCGGCGCAAACGGCAAGCAAAACGGAGACCAGAATGGCCTTCTACAAGGTATCAAAAATCACCCCGTTAAGTACTCTGTGGGTACAAAAAAAATACGAAAAAAAATGTTTGTAATTATCTTTGAAGTAATGATGTGATATCGACCAAAACGGTAAATAAGGCACGGCGGCGCAAACGGAAAGCAAAACGGACACTAGAATGGCCTTCTACAAGTAATCAAAAATCACACTATTAAGTACTCTGTGGGTATAAAAAAAGTATGAAAAAAAGGTTTGTTGTTTTCTTTGAAGTAACGATTTGATATCGACCAGAGAGTTAAATAAGGCATCTCAGCACAAACTGCAAGCAATACGGTCACCCGAATGGCTTTGTACAAAGAATAAAAAATCAAACCGTTATGTACTCTATGGGTACAAAAAAAAGTACAAAAAAATACGTTTGTTATTTTCTTTGAAGTAAAGATGTGATATCGACCAGAAATTTAAATCAGACACGCCGGCGCAAACGGCATGCAAAACGGACACCCGAATGGCCTTGTACAAGGAATCAAAAATCACACCGTTATGGGTACAAATAAAGTATGAAAAAACGTTTGTAATTTTTTTTGAAGTAACAATGTGATATCAACCAGAAAGTTAAATAAGACAAGTCGGCGCAAACGGCATGCAAAATGGATACCCGAATGGCCTTGTACAAGGAATCAAAAAACACACCGTTATATAATCTATGGGTATGAAAAATGTACGAAAAAAATGGTTTGTAATTTTCTGTGAAGTAAGAATGTGATATCGACCAGAAAGTTAAATAAGACACGTAGGCGCAAACGGCATGCAGAACGGACACCCGAATGGGCTTGTACAATGAATCAAAAATCACACCGATAAGTAATCTATAGGTATGAAAAAAGTACAAAAAATAAGGTTGTGATTTTCTTCGACGTAACGACGTGATATCGACCAGAACGTTAAATAAGGCACGGCGGCGCAAACGGCATGCAAAACGGACATCCGAATGGCCTTGTACAAGGAATCAAAAATCACACAGTTAAGTACTCTGTGGATAAAAAAAAATATGAATTTTTTTTTGTAATTTTCTTCGAAGTAACAATGTCATATCAACCAGAACGTGAAATAAGGCACGTCGGTGCAAATGGCATGCGAAATGGACACCCGAATGGCCTTGTTTAAGGAATCAAAAATCACACTATTAAGAACTTTGTGGGTATGAAAAAAGTATGAAAAATAAGGTTGTGTTTTTCTTCAAAATATTGATGTGATATTGAACAGAACGTTAAATAAGGCACGGCGGCGCAAACAGCAAGTGAAACAGACACCAAAATCGCCTTGTACAAGGAATAAAAAATCACACCATTAAGTAATCGGTGGGTACAAAAAAAGGTACGAAAAAAAAGTTTGTAATTTTCTTTGAAGTACTGTTGTGCTATCGACCAGAACGATAAATAAGGCACGGCGGCGCAAACGGCAAGCAAAACGGGCATCAGAATGGCCTTGTACAAGGCATAAAAAATCACACCGTTAAGTACTCTGTAGGTACAAAAAAAGTACGAAAAAAGGTTTGTAATTTTCTTTGAAGTAACGATGTGATATCGACCAGATTGTTAAATAAGGAAGGTCGGCGCAAACGGCATGCGAAATGGATACCAGAATGGCCTTGTACAAGGAATCAAAAATCACACCATTAAGTGCTCTGTGGGTACAAAAAATGTACAAAAAAAGTTTTTAATTGTGCTTAAAGTAACGATGTGATATCGACCAGAACAACAAATAAGGCACGGCGGCGCAAAAAACATGCAAAACGGACACACAAATTCCCTTGTAAAAGGAATCAAAAATATATAGGTATGGAAAAGTACAAAATAAAAGGTTTTAATTTTCTTCGAAGTAACGATGTGATACGACCAGAACATTAAATATGGCACGGCGGCGCAAGCGGCCTGCAAATGGACACCTGAATGGCCTTGTACAAGGAATCAAAACGGACACTAGAATGGCCTTATACAAGGAATCAAAAATACACCGTTAAGTACAACGTGGGTACAAAAAAAGTATAAGTTTTTTTAAAAATTTTATTAGAAATATCGATGTGATATCGACCGAAAGATAAATAAGGCACGACGGCGCAAACGACATGAAAAACGGAATCTGAATGGCCTTGTGCAAGGAATCAAAAATCACACCGTTAATTACCTATGGGTACGAAAAAAAGTAAAAAAAAAAAGTTTGTGATTTTCTTCGAAGTAACGATGTGATATCGAACAGAACGTTAGATAAGGCACTGTGGCGCAAACGGCATGCAAAACGGACACCCGAATGGCCTTGTACAAGGAATCAAAAATCACACCGTTATGTACTTTGAGGGTATTAAAAAATTACAATAATAAGGTTATGATTTTCTTCGAAGTAACAATGTGATATCAACCAGAATGATAAATGAGGCACGTCGGCGCAAACGGAATGCGAAACAGACACTAAAATAGGCTTGTACAAGGAATAAAAAATACACCGTTAAGTACTCTGTGGGTACAAAAAAAGTATAAAAAAAAGTTGTTAATTTTGTTTGAAATAACGATGTGATATCAACCAGAACGATATATAAGGTACAACAGCGCAAAAAACATGTGAAACGGACACAAGAATTGCCTTTACAAGGAATCAAAAATCACACCGTTATGTACTCTGTGGGTAAGAAAAAAGTGTGAAAAAGGTGGTAATTTTCTTCAAAGTAACAATGTTATATCGACCAGAACATTTAATAAGGCACGGCGGCGCAAACGACATGCGAAACGGACACCCGAATGGCCTTGTACAAGGAATCAAAAATCACACCGTTAAGTAATCGGTGGGTACAAATAAAAGTTTGTAACTTTCTTTGAATTACTAATGTGATATCGACCAGAACGATAAATAAGACACGGCAGCGCAAACGGAACACAAAACGGAGACCGACATGTTCATGCCGTTTGCACCGACGTGTCTTATTTAACTATTTGGTCGATATCACATCGTTACTTCAAAGAAAATTACAAACCTTTTTTTTTGTACTTTTTTTAAACCCACCGAGTACTGCACGGTGTGATTTTTGATTCCTTGTACAAGGCCATTCGGGTGTCCGTTTCGCATGCCGTTTACGCCGATTTGTCTTATTTAACTTTCTGGTCGATATCACATAGTTACTTCAAAGAGAATTACAAACGTTTTTTTTTTCGTACTTTGTTTTGTACCCAATGATTACTTATCGGTGTGATTTTTGATTCCTTGTAAAAGACCATTCGGGTGTCCGTTTCGCATGCTGGTTGCACCACCGTGCCTTATTTATCGTTTTGGTCGACATCACATCGTTACTTAAAAGATAATTACTAACATTTTTTTCGTACTTTTTTTACACCCAATGATTACATAAACATTTTTTTCGTACTTTGTTTTGTACCCAATGATTAATTATCGGTGTGATTTTTGATTCCTTGTAAAAGACCATTCGGGTGTCCGTTTCACATGCCGTTTGTACCGCCGTGCCTTATTTATCGTTGTGGTCGATATCACATCGTTACTTCAAAGATAATTACTAACCTTTTTTCATGCTTTTTTTTACACCCAATGATTACATAACAGTGTGATTTTTGATTCTTTGTACAAGGCCATTCTACTGTCCGTTTCGTCTGCCGTTTGCCCCGGCGTGCCTTATTTATCTTTCTGGTCGATAAGCCATCAGTACTTCAAAGAAAATTACAAAATTTTTTCCATACTTTTTTTGTACCCACATAGTACTTAACGGTGTGATATTTGATACCTTGTACAAGGTCATTCTGGTCTCCGTTTTGCTTGCCGTTTGCGCCGGCGTGCCTTATTTATCGTTCTGGTCGATATCACATCAGTACTTCAAAGATAATTACACCATTTTTTTCATACATTTTTTTTGTACCCACAGTACTTAATGGTAGGATTTTTGATTCCTTGTACAAGGCCATTCGGGTGTCCATTTTGCATGCCGTTTGTACCGACGTGTCTTATTTAACTTTTTGGTCGATATCACATCGTTACTTTACACAAAATTACTAACTTTTTTTCGTACTTTTTTGTACCCACCGATTACTTAACGGTGTGATTTTTGATTCCTTGTACAAGGCCATTCGGGTGTCCGTTTTGCATGCCGGTTGCACCGACGTGTCTTATTTAACTTTCTGGTCGATATCACATCGTTGCTTCAAAGAAAATTACAAACCTTTTTTTCAAACTTTTTTTTGTACCAAGAGAGTACTTAACGGTTTGATTTTTGATTCCTTGTACAAGGCCATTCTAGTGTCCGTTTTGCCTGCCGTTTGCGCCGGCGTGCCTTATTTATCGTTTTGGACGATATCACATCAATACTTCAAAGATATTTACACCGTTTTTTTCGTACATTTTTTTGTACCCACAGAGTACTTAACGGCGTGATTTTTGATTCCTTGTACAAGGCCATTCGGGTGTCCGTTTTGCAGCCCGTTTGCACCGACATTTCTTATTTAACTTTCTGGTCGATATCACATCGTTACTTTGAAGAAAAGAAAATTACGAACTTTTTTCGTACTTTTTTTTGTACCCACCGATTACTTAACGGTGTGATTTTTGATTCCTTGTACAAGGTCATTCTAGTGTCCGTTTTGCCTGCTGTTTACGCCTCCGTGCCTTATTTATTGTTCTGGTCGATACCACATCTGTACTTCAAAGAAAATTACAAACTTTTTTTTCGTACTTTTTTTGTACCCACCGATTACTTAACGGTGTGATTTTTTATTCCTTGTACAGGGCCATTCGGGTGTCTGTTTTGCCAGCCGTTTGCACCGTCGTGCCTTATTTATCGTTGTGGTCGATATGACATCGTTACTTCAAAGACAAGTACAAACATTTTTTTCGTATTTTTTTAATACCCACTGATTACTTAACGGTGTGATTTTTGATTCCTTGTACAGGGCCATTCGGGTGTCCGTTTCACCTGCCATTTGCACCGCCGTGCCTTATTTATCGTTGTGGTCAATATTACATCTTTACTTGAAAGATAATTACAAACCTTTTTTCAAAATTTTTTTGTACCCTCCGATTTCTTAACGATGTTATTTTTGATTCCTTGTACAAGGCTATTCGGGTATCCGTTTTGCTTGCCATTTGCGCCGGCGTGCCTTATTTATCATTCTGGTCGATATCGCCTCAGTACTTCAAAGAAAATTACAAACATTTTTTTTGTACTTTTTTGTACCCACTACCGATTACTTAACGGTGTGATTTTGTTTTCCTTGCACAAGGCCATTCGGGTGTTCGTTTTGAATGCCGTTTGCACCGACGTGTCTAATTTAACATTCTGGTCGTTATCACATCGTTACTTCAAAGAAAATTAAAAACCTTTTTTTGTACCCATAGAGTACTTAATGGTGTGATTTTTGATTCATTGTACAAGGCTATTCTAGTGTCTGTTTTGCCTGCCATTTACACTGCCATGCCTTATTTATCGTTGTGGTCGATCTCACATACTTACTTCAAAGAGAATTACAAACGTTTTTTTACTTATAGGTGTGGTTTTTGATTCCTTGTACAAGGCTATTCTGGCCTCCGTTTTGCTTGCCGTTTGCGCCGGCATGCCTTATTTATCGTTCTGGTCGATATCACATCAGTAATTCAAAGAAAATTACAAACTATTTTTTCGTACTTTTCTTGTACCCATAGAGTACTTAACGGTGTGATTTTTGATTCCTTATACAAGGCCATTCAGGTGTCCATTTCGTATGCCGTTTGCGCCGCCGTGCCTTATTCAATGTTCTGGTCGATATCACATCATTATGTCGAAGAAAATCACATCCTTATTTTTCGTACTTTTTTCATACCCATAGATTACTTAACGTTGTGATTTTTGATTCCTTGTACAAGACCATTCTGTCTCCGTTTTGCTTGCCGTTTGCGCCGTCCCTTATTTATCGTTCTGGTCGATATCACATCAGTACTTCAATGGAAACAAGTGTTTTTTTTCATACTTTTTTTTGTACCCATAGAGTACTTAACGGTGTGATTTTTGATTCCTTGTACCAGGCCATTCGGGTGTCCATTTCGCCTGCTGTTAGCACCACCGTGCCTTATTTATCGTTCTGGTCAATATCACATCAGTACTTCAAAGATAATTACAATGGTTTTTTTGCGTACTTTTTTGTACCCATCGATTACTTAATGGTTTGATTTTTCATTCCTAGTACAAGGCCATTATTGCCTCAGTTTTGATTGCCGTTTGCACTGGCGTGCCTTATTTATCGTTCTGGTCGATATCACATCAGTACTTCAAAGAAAATTACAAACTTTTTTTCGTACTTTTTTTGTACCCATAGAGTACTTAACTGTGTGATTATTGATTCCTTGTACAAGGCCATTCTGGTGGCAATTTCGCATGCCATTTACGCTGCCGTGCCTTATTCAATGTTCTGGTCGATATCACATCATTATGTCGAAGAAAATCACAACCTTATTTTTCGTACTTTTTTCATACCCATAGATTACATAACGGTGTGATTTTTGATTCCTTGTACAAGGCCATTCGGATGTCCGTTTTGCATGCCGTTTGCGCCTACGTGTCTTATTTAACATTCTGGTCGATATCACATCGTTACTTCATAGAAAATTACAAACCATTTTTTTGTACTTTTTTCATACCCATAGAATACATAACAGTGTGATTTTTGATTCCTTGTACAAGGCCATTCTGGTCTCCGTTTTGCTTGCCGTTTGCACCGCCGTGCCTTATTTATCGTTCTGGTCGATATCACATCAGTACTTCAAAGAAAATTACAGACATTTTTTTCGTACTTTTTTTGTACCCATAGAGTACTTAACAATGTGATTTTTGATTCCTTGTACAATGCCATTTGGGGGTCCGATTCGCCTGCCGTTTGCACCACCGTGCCTAATTTATCGTTCTGGTCAATATCACATCGGTACTTCAAAGATAATTACAATGGTTTTTTTTGTACTTTTTTATACCCACCGAGTACTTAGCGGTGTGATTTTTGATTCCTTGTACAAGGCCATTCCTGTGTCCGTTTCGCCTGCCATTTGCACCGCCGTGCCTAATTTATCGTTCTGGTCGATATCACTTCAGTACTTCAAAGAAAATTACAAACATTTTTTTCATACTTTTTTTTGTACCCATAGAGTACTTAACGGTGTGATTTTTTATTCCTTGTACCTGGCCATTCAGGTGTCCGTTTCGCCTTCCGTTTTCACCGCCGTGCCTTATTTATCATTGTGGTCGATATTACTTTGTTACTTCAAATATAATAACAAACCATTTTTTGTATTATTTTTATACTCACTGATTACTTAACGGTGTGATTTTTGATTCCTTGTACCAGGCCATTCGAGTGTCCGTTTCGCCTGCCGTTTGCACCGCCGTGCCTTATTTATCGTTCTGGTCAATATCACATCAGTACTTCAAAGATAATTACAAAGTTTTTTTTACTTTTTTTATACCCACCGAGTACTTAACGTGATATTTGATTCCTTGTACAACCCCATTCTCGTGTCCATTTCACCTGCCGTTTGTGCCGGCGTGCCTTATTTATCGTTCAGGTCAAAATCACATCAGTACTTCAAAGAAAATTACAAATGTTTTTTTCGTACTTTTTTTTGTACCCATAGAGTACTTAACGGTGTGATTTTTGATTCCTTGTACAAGGCTATTCGGGTGACCGTTTTGCCTGCCGTTTGCACCGCCGTGCCTTATTTATCGTTGTGGTCGAATCACATTGTTACTTCAAAGATAATTACAAACCTTTTTTTTCGTACTTTTTTTTATACCCACCGATTACTTAACGGTGTGATTTTTGATTCCTTGTACAGGGCCATTCAGGTGTCCGTATGCACCGCCGTGCCTTTTTTATCGTTGTGGATGATATCACATAATCACTTCAAAGATAATTACAAACCTTTTTTTCGTAGTTTTTTATACCCACCGATTACTTAACGGTGTGATTTTTGATTCCTTGTACAAGGCCACTTTGGTCTCCGTTTTGCTTGCCATTTGCACCGGCATGCCTTATTTATCGTTCTGGTCGATATCACATCAGTACTTCAAAGAAAATTATGAACCTTTTTTTTCGTAATTTTTTTGTACCCACAGTGTACTTAACGGTATGATTTTTGATTCCTTGTACAAGGCCATTCGATTTCCGATTTGCATGCCGTTTGCGCCGACGTGTCTTATTTAACTTTCTGGTCGATATCACATTGTTACTTCAAAGAGATTTACAAACGTTTTTTTTCGTACTTTTTTTTGTACCCATAGAGTACATAACGGTGTGATTTTTGATTCCTTGTACAAGGCCATTTTGGTGTCCGTTTTGCTTGCCGTTTGCGGCGGCGTGCCTTATTTATCGTTCTGGTCGATATCATATCATTACTTCAAAGGAAATTACAAACATTTTTTTCATACCTTTTTTGGTACCTATAGTGTACTTAACAGTGTGATTTTTGATTCCTTGTACAAGGCCATTCTAGTGGCCGTTTCACCTGCCTTTTGCCCCGCCGTGCCTTTTTTATCGTTCTGGTCGATATCACATCAGTACTTCAAAGATATTATAAACCTTTTTTTCGTTTTTTTTTTTTGTACCCACAGAGTACGAAACGGTATGATTTTTGATTCCTTGTACAATGCCGTTCGGGTGTCCGTTTCGCATGCCATTTAAGCCGATTTGTCTTATGTATTGTTCTGGTCGATATCACATCAGTACTTCAAAGAAAATTACAAATGTTTTTTCCGTACTTTTTTTTGTACCCAATAATTACTTAACGATGTGATTTTTGATTCCTTGTACATGGCTATTCAGGTGTCCATTTTGCATGCCGTTTGCACCGCCGTGCCTTATTTATCGTTATGGTCGATATCACATCGTTAATTCAAAGATAATTAAAACCCTTTTTTCATACTTTTTTTATACCCACCGATTACTTAACGGTGTGATTTTCAATTCCTTGTACAAGGCTATTCGGGTGTCCGTTTCGCATGCTGTTTGCCCCGCCGTGCCTTATTTATCGTTGTTGTCGATATCACATCATTACTTCGGAGATAATTACAAACCTTTTTTTCATCCTTTTTTTGTACCTATAGAGTACTTAACGGTGTGATTTTGGATTCCTTGTACAAGGCCATTCGGGTGTCAATTTTGCACCGGCGTGCCTTATTTATCGTTCTGGTCGATATCACATCAGTACCATAAAGAAAATTACAAAAAAAAAATTCGTACTATTTTTGTACCCACCGATTACTTAACGGTGTGATTTTTGATTCCTTGCACAAGGCCATTCAGGTGTCCGTTTTGCCTGCTGTTTACGCCGCCGTGCCTTATTTATCGTTCTGGTCGATACCACATCAGTACTTCAAAGAAAATTACAAAAAAAAATTTTGTACTTTTTTTGTACCAACCGATTACTTAACGGTGTGATTTTTCATTCCTAGTACAAGGCCATTCTGGCCTCCGTTTTGATTGCCGTTTGCGCTGGCGTGCCATATTTATCGTTCTGGTCGATATCACATCAGTACTTCAAAGAAAATTACAAACTTTTTTTGTACCCAAAGAGTACTTAACGGTGTGTTTTTTGATTCCTTGTACAAGGACATTCTGGTGTCCATTTAACATGCCATTTGCGCCACCGTGCCTTATTCAATGTTCTGGTCGATATCACATCGTTATATCGAAGAAAATCACAACCTTATTTTTCGTACTTTTTTTATTACCCATAGATTACTTAACAGTGTGATTTTTGATTCCTTGTACAAGGTCATTCGGGTGTCCGTTTTGCATGCCGTTTGTGCCGACGTGTCTTATTTAACTTTCTGGTCGATATCACATCGTTACTTCACAGAAAATTACCAACCATTTTTTCGTACTTTTTTCATACCCAAAGAGTACATAACAGTGAGGTTTTTAATTCCTTCTACAAGGCCATTCTGATCTCCGTTTTGCTTGCCGTTTGCACCACCGTCCTTTATTTATCGTTCTGGTTGATATCACATCAGTACTTAAAAAAAATTACAAACGTTTTTTTTCGTATTTTTTTGTACCCATAGAGTACTTAACATTGTGATTTTTGATTCCTCTTACAAGGCCATTTGGGTGTCCGATTCGCCTGCCGTTTGCAACGCCGTGCCTAATTTATCATTCTGGTCAATATCACATCAGTACTTCAAAGATAATTACAATGGTTTTTTTGCGTACTTTTTCTATACCCACCGAGTACTTAGCGGTGTTATTTTTGATTCCTTGTACAAGGCCATTCTAGTGTCCGTTTCGCCTGCCGTTTACGCTGGCGTGCCTTATTTATTGTTCAGGCCGATATCAGATAAGTACTTCAAAGAAAATTACAGATGTTTTTTTTCATACTTTTTTTGTACCCATATAGTACATAAGGGTGTGATTTTTGATTAATTGTACTTGGCCATTCGGGTGTCCGTTTCGCCTGCCGTTTCCTCCGCCGTGCCTTATTTATCATTATGGTCGATATTACATCGTTACTTCAAAGATAATTACAAACCTTTTATTTGTATTTTTTTTATACCCACTGAATACTTAACGGTGTGATTTTTGATTCCTTGTACAGGGCCATTCGGGTGTCCGTTTCGCCTGCCGTATGCACGGCCGTGCCTTATTATCGTTGTGGTCGATATTACATCGTTACTTCAAATATAATTACAAACCTTTTTTTCATATTTTTTTATACCCACTGATTACTTAACGGTGTGATTTTTGATTCCTTGTACAGGGCCATTCGGGTGTCCGTTTCACCTGCCATTTGCACCGCCGTGCCTTATTTATCGTTGTGGTCGATATTACATCGTTACTTCAAAGATAATTACAAACCTTTTTTCCGTACTTTTTTTATACCCACTGATTACTGAACGTTGTGAATTTTGATTCCTTGTACAAGGCCATTCTGGTATCCGTTTTGCTTGCCGTTTGCGCCGGCGAGCCTTATTTATCGTTCTGGTCGATATCACATCAGTACTTCAAAGAAAATTAGAAACTTTTTTTCGTACTTTTTTTGTACCCACACAGTACTTAACGGTGTGATTTTTTATTACTTGTACAAGGCCATTCTAGTGTCCGTTTTGCCTGCCTTTTGCACCGCCGTGCCTTATTTATCGGTGTGGTCGATATCACATCAGTACTTCAAAGATAATTACAAACCCTTTTTTTGTACTTTTTTTGTACCCACTGAGTACTTAACGGTATGATTTTTGATTCCTTATACAAGGCAATTCGGGTATCCGTTTTGCATGCCGTTTGCGCCGACGTGTCTTATTTAACTTTATGGTCCATATCACATTGTTACTTCAAAGAGAATTACAAAAAAAAATTCGTTCTTTTTTTGTACCAATAGAGTACATAACGGTGTGATTTTTGATTCCGTGTACAAGGCCATTCGGTTGTCCGTTTTGCATGCCGTTTGCACCTACGTGTCTTATTTAATTTTTTGGTCGATAACACATCGTTACTTCAAAGAAAATTACAAACCTTTTTTTCGAACTTTTTTTGTACCCACCGATTACTTGACGGTGTGATTTTTGATTCCTTGTACAAGACCATTCGGGTGTCCATTTTGCATGCCGTTTATACCGATTTGTCTTATTTATCGTTCTGGTCGATGTCACATCAGTACTTCAAAGATAATCACAAACCCTTTTTTCGTACTTTTTTTGTACCCATAGAGTACTTAACGGTATGATTTTTGATTCCTTGTACAAGGCCATTCGGGTATCCGTTTTGCACGCCGTCTGCACCGACGTGTCTTATTTAACTTTCTGGTCGATATCACATTATTACTTCAAAGAGAATTACAAATGTTTTTTTTCGTACTTTTTTTACCTATAGAGTACATAACGGTGTGATTTTTGATTCCTTGTACAAGGCCATTCGGTTGTCCATTTTTCATGCCGTTTGCGCCTACGTGTCTTATTTAATTTTATGGTCGATAACACATCGTTACTTCAAAGAAAATTACAAACCTTCTTTTTCGAACTTTTTTTGTACCCACCGATTACTTAACGGTGTCATTTTTTATTCCTTGTACAAGGCCATTCTGGTGTCCGTTTCGTCTGCCGTTTGCACCGCCGTGACTTATTTATCGTTGTGGTCGATATCACATCGTTACTTCAAAAAGAATTATAGACCTTTTTTCGTACTTTTTTTTTACCCATAGAGTACTGAACGGTGTGATTTTCGATTCCTTGTACAAGGCCATTCGGGTATCCATTTTGCTTGCCGTTTGCGCCGGCATGCCCTATTTATCGTTCTGGTCGATATCACATCAGCACATCAAAGAAAATTACAAACTTTTTTTCATACTTTTTTTTGTACCTATAGAGTACTTAACGGTGTGGTTTTTGATTCCTTGTACAAGGCCATTCGGGTCTCCGTTTTGTCTGCCGTTTGCGCCGGCGTGTCTTATTTATCCTTATGGTCGATATCACATCAGTACATCAAAGAAAATTACAAACTTTTTTTCGTACTTTTTTTTTGTACCCACCGATTACTTAAAGGTGTGATTTTTGATTCCTTGTACAAGGTCATTCTAGTGTCTGTTTTGCCTGCTGTTTACTCCGCCGTGCCTTATTTATCGTTCTGGTCGATATTACTTCAGTACTTCAAAGAAAATTACAAACATTTTTTTCATACTTTTTTGTACCCACCACCGATTACTTAACGGTGTGATTTTTGATTCATTGTACAAGGCCATTCGGGTGTTCGTTTTGCATGCCGTTTACACCGCCGTGCCTTATTTATCGTTGTGTTTGATATCACATCGTTACTTGAAAGAGAATTACAAACCTTTTTTCATTCTTTTTTTTGTACCCATAGAGTACTTAACGGTGTGATTTTTTGATTCCATGTACAAGGCCTTTCGGGTATCCGTTTTGCTTGCCGTTTGCGCCGGCATGCCTTATGTATCGTTCTGGTCGATATCACATCAGTACTTCAAAGAAAATTTCAAACTTTTTTTTTGTACTTTTTTTTTGTACCAATAGAGTACTTAACAGTGTGGTTTTTCATTCCTTGTACAAGGCCATTTGGTCTCTATTTTGCCTGCCGTTTGCGCCGACGTGCCTTATTTATCGTTCTATTCGATATCACATTAGTACTTCAAAGAAAATTACAAACTTTTTTTTCGTACTTTTTTTGTACCTATAGAGTACTTAACGGTGTGGTTTTTTATTCCTTGTACAAGGCCATTCGGGTCTCCGTTTTGCCTGTCGTTTATGGCGATTTGTCTTATTTATCATTCAGGTCGATATCACATCAGTACTTCAAAGAAAATTACAAACGTTTTTTTTCGTACTTTATTTTGTACCCAATGATTACTTAACTGTGTGATTTTTGATTCCTTGTACAGGGCCATTCGGGTGTCCGTTTCGCCTGCCCTTTGCACCGCCGTGCCTTATTTATCGTTATGGTCGATATCAAATCGTTACTTCAAAAAGAATTTCGTACTTTTATTTTGTACCCATAGAGTACTTAACGGTTTGATTTTGATTCATTGTACAAGGCCATTCGGGTATCCGTTTTGCTTGCCGTTTTTGCCGGCGTGCCTTATTTATCATTCTGGTCGATATCACATCAGTACTTCAAAGAAATTTACAAACTTTTTTTTCATACTTTTTTTTGTACCTATAAAGTACTTAACGGTGTGGTTTTTGATTCCTTGTACAAGGCCATTCGGGTCTCCGTTTTGCCTGCCATTTGTGCCGGCGTGCCTTATTTATCGTTCTGGTCGATATCACATCAGTACATCAAAAACATTACAGACTTTTTTTTGTACTTTTTTGTACCCACCGATTACTTATCGGTGTGATTTTTGATTCCTTGTACAAGGTCATTCTAGTGTCCGTTTTGCCTGCTGTTTACGCCGCCGTGCCTTATTTATCATTCTGGTCGATTTCACATCAGTACTTCAAAGAAAATTACAAACATTTTTTTCGTACTATTTTTGTACCCACCACCGATTACTTAACGGTGTGATTTTTGATTCCTTGTGCAAGGCCATTCGGATGTTCGTTTTGCATGCCGTTTGCACCGCCCTGCCTTATTTATCGTTGTGGTCGATATCACATCGTTACTTCAAAAAGAATTACAAACCTTTTTTCGTAAATTTTTTTGTACCCATAGAGTACTTAACGGTGTCATTTTTTATTCCTTGTACAAGGCCATTCGGGTATCTGTTTTGCTTGCCGTTTGGGCCGGCGTGCCTTATTTATTGTTCTTGTCGATATCACATTAGTACTTCAAAGAAAATTACAAACTTTTTTTCGTACTTTTTTTGTACCTATAGAGTACTTTACAGTATGGTTTTTGATTCCTTGTACAAGGCCATTCGGGTCTCCGTTTTGCCTGCCGTTTGCTCCGGCGTGCCTATTTATCATTAAGGTCGATATCACATCAGTACTTCAAAGAAAATTACAAACTTTTTTTTCGTATTTTTTTTTGTACCTATAGAGTACTTAACGGTGTGGTTTTCGATTCCTTGTACAAGGCCATTCGGGTCTCCGTTTTGCCTGCCGTTTGCGCCGGCGTGCCTTATTTATCGTTCTGGTCGATATCACATCAGTACATCAAAGAAAATTACAAACTTTTTTTCGTACTTTTTTTCGTACTTTTTTTGTACCCACCTATTACTTAACGGTGTAATTTTTGATTCCTTGTACAATGTCATTATAGTGTCCGTTTTGCCTGATGTTTACGCCGCCGTGCCTTATTTATCGTTCTAGTCGATATAACATCAGTACTTCAAAGAAAATTATAAACATTTTTTTCATACTTTTTTTGTACCCACCGATTACTTAAAGGTGTGATTTTTGATTCCTTGTACAAGGCCATTCGGGTGTTCATTTTGCATGCCATTTGCACCGACGTGTCTAATTTAATTTTCTGGTCGATATCACATCGTTACTTCAAAGAAAATTACAAACCTTTTTTTTTCAAACTTTTTTTGTACCCACCGATTACTTAATGGTGTGATTTTTGATTCCTTTTACAAGGCCATTCGGGTGTCCGTTTCGCATGCCGTTTATGCTGATTTGTCTTATTTATCGTTCAGGTCGATATCACATCAGTACTTCAAAGAAATTTACGAACGCTTTTTTTTTCGTACTTTTATTTTGTACCCAATGATTACTTAACTGTGTGATTTTTGATTCCTTGTACAAGGCCATTCGGGTGTCCGTTTCGCCTTCCGTTTGCACCGCCGTGCCTTATTTATCGTTGTGGTCGATATCACATCGTTACTTTTTTTCGTACTTTTTTTGTACCTCCGATTACTTAATGGTGTGATTTTTGATTCCGTGTACAAGGCCATTCAGGTGTCCGTTTCGCCTGCCGTTTGCACTGCCGTGTCTTATTTATCGTTGTGATCGATATCACATTGTTACTTCAAACTTATTTACAAACCTTTTTTTCGTACATTTTTTATACCATATGATTACTTAACGGTGTGATTTTTGATTCCTTGTACAAGGCCATTCTAGTGTCCGTTTTGCCTGCCGTTTGCACCGCCATGCAATATTTATCGTTCTGGTCGATATCACACCAGCACTTCAAAGAAAATTACAAACTTTTTTTCGTACTTTTTTTGTACCCACCGATTACTTAACGGTGTAATTTTTGATTCCTTGTACAGGGTCATTATAGTGTCCGTTTTGCCTGATGTTTACGCCGCCGTGGCTTATTTATCGTTCTAGTCGATATAACATCAAAACTTCAAAGAAAATTATAAACATATTTTTCATACTTTTTTTGTAACCACCGATTACTTAACGGTGTGATTTTTGATTCCTTGTACAAGGCCATTCGCGTGTCCGTTTCGCCTGCCGTTTGCGCCGGGGGGCCTTATTTATCGTTGTGGTCGATATCACATCGTTACTTCAAAGATAATTACAAACCTTTTTTACGTATATTTTTTTATACCCAATGATTACTTTAAAGTGTGATTTGTAATTCCTTGTACAAGGCCATTCTAGTGTCCGTTTCGCATGCCGTTTACGTCGATTTGTCTTATTTAACTTTCTGGTCGATATCACATAGTTACTTCAAAGAAAATTACGAACTTTTTTTTCATACTTTTTTATGTATCCACCGATTACTTAACGGTGTGATTTTTTATTCCTTGTACATGGCCATTCGGGTGTCCGTTTCGCCTGCGGTTTTCACCGCCGGGCTTATTTATCGTTGTGGTCGATATCACATCGTTACTACAAAGATAATTACAAAATATTTTTTCGTAATTTTTTTAAACCCACCGATAACTTAACGGTGTGATTTTTGATTCCTTGTATAAGGCCATTCGGGTGTCCGTTTCACATGCCGTTTGCACCGACGTGTCTTATTTATCCTTGTGGTCGATATCACATTGTTACTTCAAAGATAATTACAAAGCTTTTTTCTTATTTATCATTGTGGTCGATATCACATTGTTACTTCAAAAGATAATTACAAACCTTTTTTCATACTTTTTTTATACCCACCGCTTACTTAACAGTGTGATTTTTGATTCCTTGTACAAGGCCATTCGGGTCTCCGTTTTGCATGCCGTTTGCACCGACGTGTCTTATTTATCACTGTGGTTGATATCACATCGTTACTTCAAAGATAATTGCAAACCTTTTTTCGTACTTTTTATACCTAATGATTACTGAACGGTTTGATTTTTGATTCCTTGTGCAATGCCATTCTAGTGTCCGTTTTGCATGCCGTTTGCACCACCGTGCCTTATTTATCGTTGTGGTCGATATCACATCGTTACTTCAAAGAAAATTACAAAACTTTTTTTATACCCAATGATTACTTAACGGTGTGATTTTTGATTCTTTGTACAAAGCCATTCGGGTGTCTGTTTCGCATGCCGTTTACGCCGCCGTGCCTTATTTAACGTTCTGGTCGATATCACATCGTTACGTCGAATAAAATAACAAGCTTATTTTTTGTGCTTTTTTCATACCCATATATTACTCAACGGTGTGATTTTTGATTCCTTGTATAAGGCCATTCGGGAGTCCATTTTGTCTGCCGTTTGCACATCCGTGCCTTATTTATCGATGTGGTCGATATCACAACGTTACTTAAAGATAATTAGAAACCTTTTTTCATACTTTTTTTGTACCCACCGATTACTTAACGGTGTGATTTTTGATTCCTTGTACACGGCCATTCGGGTGTCCGTTTCGCATGCCGTTTTCCCCGATTTGTCTTATTTAACATTCGGGTCGATATTTACTTCAAAGAGAATTACAAACGTTTTGTCCATACTTTTTTTGTACCCACCGATTACTTAACGGTGTGATTTTTTATTCCTTGTACAAGGCCATTCGGTCTCCGTTTTGCTTGCCCTTTGCACCGGCGTGCCTTATTTATCGTTCTGGTCGATATCACATCAGTACTTCAAAGAAAATTACAAAGGTTTTTTTCCTTACTTTTTTTTGTTCCCATAGAGAATTAACGGTGTGATTTCTGATTCCCTGTACAAGGCCATTCTAATGTCCGTTTCGTATGTAATTTGCATTGTTGTGCCTTATTTATCGTTGTGGTCGATATCTCATCAGTACTTCAATGATAATTACAAACCTTTATTTTTGTACTTTTTTTGTACTTTTTTGTACCTATAGAGTACTTAACGGTGTGGTTTTCGATTCCTTGTACAAGGCCATTCGGGTCTCCGTTTTGCCTGCCGTTTGCGCCGGCGTGCCTTATTTATCGTTCTGGTCGATATCACATCAGTACATCAAAGAAAATTACAAACTTTTTTTCGTACTTTTATTGTACCCACCGATTACTTAACGGTGTAATTTTTGATTCCTTGTACAAGGTCATTATAGTGTCCGTTTTGCTTGATGTTTAGGCCGCCGTGCCTTATTTATCGTTATAGTCGATATAACATCAGTACTTCAAAGAAAATTATAAACATTTTTTTCATACTTTTTTTGTACCCACCGATAACTTAACGGTGTGATTTTTGATTCCTTGTACAAGGCCATTCGGGTGTTCATTTTGCATGCCGTTTGCACCGACGTGTCTAATTTAACTTTCTGGTCGATATCACATCGTTACTTCAAAGAAAATTACAAACCTTTTTTTTCAAACTTTTTTTTGTACCTATAGAGTACTTAACGGTGTGGTTTTCGATTCCTTGTACAAGGCCATTCGGATCTCCGTTTCACATGCCGTTTATGCCGATTTGTCTTATTTATCATTCAGGTCGATATCACATCAGTACTTCAAAGAAAATTACAAACGCTTTTTTTTCGTACTTTTATTTTGTACCCAATGATTACTTAACTGTGTGATTTTTGATTCCTTGTACAAGGCCATTCGGGTGTCCGTTTCGCCTTCCGTTTGCACCGCCGTGCCTTATTTATCGTTGTGGTCGATATCACATCGTTACTTTTTTTCGTACTTTTTTTGTACTCTCCGATTACTTAATGGTGTGATTTTTGATTCCTTGTACAAGGCCATTCAGGTGTCCGTTTCGCCTGCCGTTTGCACCTCCGTGCCTTATTTATCGTTGTGGTCGATATCACATCGTTACTTCAAAGTTATTTACAAACCTTTTTTCGTACATTTTTTTATACCATATGATTACTTAACGGTGTGATTTTTGATTCCTTGTACAAGGCCATTCTAGTGTCCGTTTTGCCTGCCGTTTGCACCGCCATGCAATATTTATCGTTCTGGTCGATATCATACCAATACTTCAAAGAAAATTACAAACTTTTTTTCGTACTTTTTTTGTACCCACCGATTACTTAACGGTGTAATATATTTTTGATTACTTGTACAGGGTCATTATAGTGTCCGTTTTGCCTGATGTTTACGCCGCCGTGCCTTATTTATCGTTCTAGTCGATATAACATCAGTACTTCAAAGAAAATTATAAACATTTTTTTCATACTTTTTTTGTACCCACCGATTACTTAACGGTGTGATTTTTGATTCCTTGTACAAGGCCATTCGGGTGTCCGTTTCGCCTGCCATTTGCACCGGCGGGCCTTATTTATCGTTGTGGTCGATATCACATCGTTACTTCAAAGATAATTACAAACCTTTTTTACGTATATTTTTTTATACCCAATGATTACTTTAAAGTGTGATTTGTAATTCCTTGTACAAGGCCATTCTAGTGTCCATTTCGCATGCCGTTTACGTCGATTTGTCTTATTTAACTTTCTGGTCGATATCACATAGTTACTTCAAAGAAAATTACGAACTTTTTTTTCATACTTTTTTTTGTATCCACCGATTACTTAACGGTGTGATTTTTGATTCCTTGTACATGGCCATTCGGGTGTCCGTTTCGCCTGCGGTTTTCACCGCCGGGCCTTATTTATCGTTATGGTCGATATCACATCGTTACTACAAAGATAATTACAAAATATTTTTTCGTAATTTTTTTAAACCCACCGATAACTTAACGGTGTGAATTTTGATTCCTTGTATAAGGCCATTCGGGTGTCCGTTTCGCATGCCGTTTGCACCGACGTGTCTTATTTATCGTTATGGTCGATATCACATTGTTACTTCAAAGATAATTACAAAGATTTTTTTTCCTATTTATCATTGTGGTCGATATCACATTGTTACTTCAAAAGATAATTACAAACTTTTTCATACTTTTTTTATACCCACCGCTTACTTAACGGTGTGATTTTGGATTCCTTGTACAAGGCCATTCAGGTGTCCGTTTTGCATGCCGTTTGCACCGACGTGTCTTATTTATCACTGTGGTTGATATCACATCGTTATTTCAAAGATAATTGCAAACCTTTTTTCGTACTTTTTTATACCTAATGATTAATGAACGGTTTGATTTTTGATTCCTTGTGCAATGCCATTCTAGTGTCCGTTTTGCATGCCGTTTGCACCACCGTGCCTTATTTATCGTTGTGGTCGATATCACATCGTTACTTCAAAGAAAATTACAAAACTTTTTTTATACCCAATGATTACTTAACGGTGTGATTTTTGATTCCTTGTACAAAGCCATTCTGGTGTCCGTTTTGCATGCCGTTTACGCCGCCGGGCCTTATTTAACGTTCTGGTCGATATCACATCGTTACGTCGAATAAAATAACAAGCTTACTTTTTGTACTTTTTTCATACCCATATATTACTCAACGGTGTGATTTTTGATTCCTTGTATAAGGCCATTCGGGAGTCCGTTTTGTCTGCCGTTTGCACGGTCGTGCCTTATTTATCGTTGTGGTCGATATCACAACGTTACTTCAAAGATAATTAGAAACCTTTTTTCATACTTTTTTGTACCCACCGATTACTTAACGGTGTGATTTTTTATTCCTTGTACACGGCTATTCGGGTGTCCGTTTCACATGCCGTTGTCGCCGATTTGACTTATTTAACATTCTGGTCGATATCACATAGTTACTTCAAAGAGAATTACAAACGTTTTGTCCATACATTTTTTGTACCCACCGATTACTTAACGGTGTGATTTTTGATTCCTTGTACAAGGCCATTCAGGTCTCCGTTTTGCTTGCCGTTTGCACCGGCGTGCCTTATTTATCGTTCTGGTCGATATCACATCAGTACTTCAAAGAAAATTACAAAGGTTTTTTTCCTCACTTTTTTTGTTCCCATAGAGAATTAACGGTGTGATTTCTGATTTCTTGTACAAGGCCATTCTAGTGTCCGTTTCGTATGTAGTTGCACCGCCGTGCCTTATTTATCGTTGTGGTCGATATTTCATCAGTACTTCAATGATAATTACAAACCTTTATTTTCGTACTTTTTTTGTACCCAAAGAGTACTTAATGGTGTGATTTTTGATACAATGTACAAGGCCATTCTGGTCTCCGTTTTGCTTGCCGTTTGCGCCGCCGTGCCTTATTTATCGTAGTCATCGATATCACATCGTTACTTCAAAGATAATGACAAACCTTTATTTTTGTACTTTTTTTGTACCCACAGAGTACTTAATGGTTTGGTTTTTGATACCTTGTACAAGGCCATTCTGGTCTCCATTTTGCTTGCCGTTTGCACCGGCGTGCCTTATTTATCGTTCTGGTCGATATCATATAAATACTTCAAAGATAATTACACCGTTTTTTTCGTACTTATTTTTGTACCCATAGAGTACTAAACGGTGTGATTTTTCATTCCTTGTGCAAAGCCATTCTGGTCTCCGTTTTTCTTGCCATTTGCGCCTACGTGCCTTCGCATGCCGTTAGCGCCGGTGTGCCTTATTTATCATTCTGGTCGATATCACATCAGTACTTCAAAGAAAATTACAAACATTTTTTTCATACTTTTTTTTGTACCCAAGGAGTATTTAACGGTGTGATTTTTGATTCCTTGTACAAGGCCATTCTACTGTCCGTTTCACCTGCCGTTTGCACCGCCGTGCCTTATTTATCGTTTTGGTCGATATCACATCGTTACTTCAAATATAATTACAAACAATTTTTTTCGTACTTCTTATATACCCACCGATTACTTAACGGTGTGATTTTTGATTCCTTGTACAAGGCCATTCGGGTGTCCGTTTCTCATGCCGTTTACGCCGCCGTGGCTTATTTATCGTTGTGGTCGATATCACTTCGTTACTTCAAAAATAATTACAAACCTTTTTTTCGTACTTTTTGTACCAAACTATTACTTAACGGTGTGATTTTTTATTCCTTGTACAAGTCCATTCGGGTGTCCATTTCGCCTGCCTTTTGCACCCCCGTGCCTTATTTATCGTTATGGTCGATATCACATCAGTACTTTACAGATAATTACAAACCTTTTTTTCGTACTAATTTTGTACCCACAGAGTACTTAACAGTTTGATTTTTGATACCTTGTACAAGGCCATTCTAGTCTCCGTTTTGCTTGCCGTTTGCGCCGGCGTGCCTTATTTATCATTCTGGTCGATATCACATCAGTACTTCAAAGAAAATACAAAGATTTTTGTCGTACTTTTTTTCGTACCCACCGATAACTTAACGGTGTGATTTTTTATTCCTTGTACAAGGCCATTCGGGTGTACGTTTCGCATGGCCTTTTCCGCCGGCGTGCCTAATTTATCGTTCTGGCCGATATCACATCAGAACTTCAAAGAAAATTACAAACCTTTTTTTTGTACTTTTTTTTATACCCACCGATTACTTAGCGGTGTGATTTTTGATTCCTTATACAAGGCCATTCTAGTGTCCGTTTCGCAGGCCGTTTGCACCGCCATGCCTTTTTTTTCGTTGTGGTCGATGTCACATCGTTACTTCAAAGATAATTACAAACATTTTTTTTCGTTCTTTTTTTTATACCCACCGATTACTTAACGGTGTGATTTTTTGATTCCTTGTACAAGGCCATTCGGGAGTCCGTTTCGTATGACGTTTACGCCGATTTGCCTTATTTATCGTTGTGGCCGATATCACAACGTTACTTCAAAGATAATTACAAACCTTTTTTTCGTACTTTTTTATACCCAATGATTACTTAACGGTGTAATTTTGATTCCTTGTACAAGGCCATTCTAGTGTCCGTTTTGCCTGCCGTTTGCACCGCCGTGCCTTATTTATCGTTGTGTTCGATATCACATCGTTACTTCAAAGATAATCACAAAACTTTTTTTTCGTACTTTTTTAAACCCAATGATTACTTAACGGTGTGATTTTTGATTCCTTGTACAAATCCATTCGGGTGTCCGTTTCGTATACCGTTTACGCCGCCGTGCCTTATTTAACATTCTGGTCGATATCACATCGTTACGTCGAAGAAAATCACAACCTTATTTTTCGTACCTTTATCATACCCATACATTACTTAACGGTGTGAGTTTTGATTCCTTGTACAATACCATTCGGGAGTCCGTTTTGCCTGCCGTTTGCACAGATGGGCCTTATTTATCGTTGTGGTCGATATCATATCGTTACTTTAAAGATAATTACAAACCTTTTTTTTCATACTTTTTTTTGTACCCATCGATTACTTAACGCTGTGATTTTTGATTCCTTGTACAAGGCCTTTCGGGTGTCTATTTCGCATGCCGTTTACGCCGATTTGTCTTATTTAACTTTCTGGTCGATATCACATAGTTACTTCAAAGAGAATTACAAACGTTTTTTTTTCATACTTTTTTTGTACCCACCGATTACTTAACGGTGTGATTTTTGATTCCTTGTACAAGGCCATTCTGGTCTCCGTTTTGCTTGCCATTAGCGCCGGCGTGCCTTATTTATCGTTCTGGTCGATATCACATCAGTGCTTCAAAGAAAATCACAAACGTTTTTTTTTCGTACTATTTTTTGTACCCATAGAGTACATAACGGTGTGATTTTTGTTTCCTTGTACAAGGCCATTCTATTGTCCGTTTCGCATGCAGTTTGCACCGCTGTGCCTTATTTATCGTTATGGTCGATAGCACATCGATATTTCAAAGATAATTACAAACCTTCTTTTTCATACTTTTTTATACCCACCGATTACTTAACGGTGTGATTTTATATTCCATGTATAAGGCGATTCGGGTGTCCGTTTCACATGCCGTTTACGCCGCCGTGCCTTATTTATCGTTGTGGTCGATATCACATCGTGACTTCAAAGAAAATTACAAACCTTTTTTCGTACTTTTTTCTATACCCAATGAGTACTTAACGGTGTGATTTTTGATTCCTTATACAAGGCCATTCTGGTCTCCGTTTTGCTTGCCGTATGCACCGGCGTGCCTTATTTATCGTTCGGGTCGATATCACATCAGTATTTCAAAGATAATTACAAACCTTTTTTCGTACTTTTTTGTATCCACAGAGTACTTAACGGTGTAATTTTTGATACCTTGTACATGGCTATTCTGGTCTCTATTTTGCTTGCCGTTTGCGCCGGCGTGCCTTATTTATTGTTCTGGTCGATATCACAACAGTACTTCAAAGAAAATTACAAACGTTTTTTTTCATACTTTTTTTTGTACCCATAGAGTACTTAACGGTGTGATTTTTGATTCCTTGTACAAGGCCATTCGGGTGTCCGATTTGCATGCCGTTTACTTCGATTTGTCTTACTTAACTTTCTGGTCGATATCACATAGTTTCTTCAAAGAGAAGTACAAAAGTTTTTTTTTCATACTTGTTTTGTACCCATAGAGTACTTAACGGTGTGATTTTTGTTTCCTTGTACAAAGCCATTCGGGTGTCCGTTTTGCCTGCCGTTTGCACCGGCGTGCCTTATTTATCATTTTGGACGAAATCACATCGTTTCTTCAAAGATAATTACAAACCTTTTTTTGTACTTTTTTATACCCACCGATTACTTAACGGGGTGATTTTTTATTCCTTGTACAAAGCCATTCGGTTGTCCGTTTTGCAATCCGTTTGCGCCTGCGTGCCTTATTTATCGTTCTTGTCGATATCACATCGTACATCAAAGAAAATTACAAACTTTTTTCGTACTTATTTTTGTACCCATACAGTACTTAACGGTGTGATTTTTGATTCCTTGTACAAGGCCATTCGGGTGTTCATTTTGCGCCGGCATGCCTTATTTATCGTTCTGGTCGATATCACATTAATACTTCAAAGAAAATTACAAACTTTTTTTCATACTTTTTTTGTACCCACCGATTACTTAATGGTGTGATTTTTGATTCCTTGTACAAGGCCATTCGGGTGTCTCTTTCGCATGCCGTTTATGGCGATTTGTCTTATGTAACTTTCTGGTCGATAACACATCGTTACTTCAATGAAAATTACAAACCTATTTTTCGTACCCAATGATTACTTAACGTGTGATTTTTTATCCCTTGTACAAGGGCATTCAAGTATCCAATTTGCATGCCGTTTTCGCCGACGTGTCTTATTTAACTTTCTGGTCGATATCACGTCAGTTCTTCAAAGAAAATTACAAGCTTTTTTTCGTACTTTTTTTTGTACCCATAGAGTGTTATTTTTGATTCCTTGTTCAAGGCCATTCGGGTGTCTGTTTTGCATGCCATTTACGCCGATTTGTCTTATTTAACTTTCTGGTCGATATCACATCAGTACTTCAAAGAAAATTACAAACGTTTTTTTCATCGTTTTTTTCATACCCATAGATTACTTAACGGTGAGATTTTTGATTCCTTGTACAAGGCCATTCTGGTCTCCGTTTTGCTTGCCGTTTGTGCCGGCGTGGCTTGTTTATCGTTTTGGTCGATATCACATCGAGTACTTCTAAGAAAGTTACAAACCTTTTTTTTCGTACTTTTTTGTACCCACCGACTACTTAACGGTGTGATTTTCTATTCCTTGTACAAGGCCATTCGGGTGTCCGTTTTGCATGCCGTTTGCCCCGGCGTGCCTTATTTATCGTTCTGGTCGATATCAAATCGTTACCTTAGAGATAATTACAAACCTTTTTTCGTACTTTTTTTATACCCAATGATTACTTAACGGTGTGATTTTTTGATTCCTTGTACAAGGTCATTCGGGTGTCCGTTTTGCATGACGTTTGCACCGACGTGTCTTATTTAACTTTCTGGTCGATATCACATCGCTACTTCAAAGAAAATTACAAACCTTTTTTTTCATAACGGGGGTTTACAACTTTTTTAAATAATTGTATTAGAGTTTACTCAAAATGGGTGTTTACAACTTTTTGTATATAATTGCAGAGTAGAGTTTATTCAAAACGGGGGTTTACAACTTTTTGTATATAATTGTACAGTAGAGTTTACTCAAAACGGGGGTTTACAACTTTTTGTATATAATTATAGTAGAGTTTACTCAAAATGAGGGTTTACAAATTTTTGTATATTATTGTATTAGAGTTTACTCAAAACATGGGTTAACATCTTTATATATAATTATAGTAGAGTTTACTCAAAACAGGGGTTTACAACTTTTTGTAAATAATTGTATAGTAGAGTTTACTCAAAACAGGGTTTATAACTTTTTGTATATTACTGTATTAGAGTTTGCTCAAAATGGGGGTTTACAACTTTTTGTATATAATTGTATAGTTGAGTTTACTCAAAACGGGGGTTTAAAACTTTTTGTACAATAAAACGGGGGTTTACAACTTTTTGTATATAATTACTCAAAATAGGGGTTTACAACTTTTTGTAAATAATTGTATAGTAGAGTTTATTCAAAACGGGGGTTTACAACTTTTTGTATATAATTGTATAGTAGTGTTTACTCAAAACGGGGGTTTACAACTTTTTGTATATAATTATAGTAGAGTTTACTCGAAACGGGGGTTTACAACTTTTTGTGAATAATTGTATAGTAGAGTTTACTCAAAATAGGGGTTTGCAACTTTTTGTATATTATTGTATTAGTGTTTACTCAAAACGGGGTTTTACAACTTTTTGTATATAATTGTATAGTAGAGTTTCCACAAAACGGGGGTTTACAAATTTTTGTACAATAAAACGGGGGTTTACAACTTTTTGTATATAATTGTATAGTAGAGTTTACTCAAAATAGGGGTTTACAACTTTTTGTATATTATTGTATTAGAGTTCACTCAAAACGGGGGTTTAAAACTTTTTGTATATAATTATAGTAGAATGTACTCAAAACAGGGGTTTACAACTTTTTGTAAATAATTGTATAGTGTTTACTCAAAACGGGGGTTTACAACTTTTTGTATATAATTGTATAGTAGAGTTTACTCAAAACAGGGGTTTACATTTTTTGTATATAATTATAGTAGTGTTCACTCAAAATGGAGGTTTTTTTGAATATAATTGTATAGTAGAGTTTACTCAAAACGGGGTTTTACAACTTTTTGTATATTTATGTATTAGAGATTACTCAAAACGGGTGTTAACAACTGTTTATATATAAATGTAGTAGAGTTCACTCAAAATGGAGATTTACAACTTTTTGTATATAATTATAGTAGAGTTTACTCAAAACGGGGGTTACAACTTTTTTTAAATAATTGTATTAGAGTTTACTCAAAATGGGGGTTTACAACTTTTTGTATATAATTGTAGAGTAGAGTTTATTCAAAACGGGGGTTTACAACTTTTTGTATATAATTGTATAGTAGAGTTTACTCAAAATGGGGGTTTACAACTTTTTGTATATAATTATAGTAGAGTTTACTCAAAATAGGGGTGTATAACTTTTTGTAAATAATTGTATAGTAGAGTTACTCAAAACGGGGGTTTACAACTTTTTGTATATAATTGCATAGTAGAGTTTACTCAAACGGGGGTTTTCAACTTTTTGTATATTATTGTATTAGAGTTTACTCAAAACGTGGGTTTACAACTTTTTGTATATAATTATAGTAGAGTTGACTCAAAACAGGGGTTTTTAGTATATAATTTTATAGCAGAGCTTACTCAAAATGGGGGTTTACAGATTTTTGTATATTATTGTATTAGAGTTTACTCAAATAGGGGTTAACAACTTTTTGTATATATTTCTAGTAGAGTTCACTCAAAACGGAGGTTTACAACTTTTTGTATATAATTGTATAGTAGAGTTCACTCGAAATGGGGGTTTACAATTTTTGTAAATAATTGTATAGTAGCGTTTACTCAAAACGGGGGTTTACAACTTTTGGTATATAATTATAGTAGAGTTCACTCAAACGGAGGTTTACAACTTTTTGTATGTAATTATAGTAGAGTTCACTCAAAACGGTGGTTTACAAGTTTTTGTATATAATTGTATAATAGAGTTTACTCAAAACGGGGGTTTACCACTTTTTGTATATAATGGTGTAGTAGAGTGTACACAAAACGGGGTTTACAAGTTTTTGTATATAATTATAGTACAGTTCACTCAATACAGGGGTTTACAACTTTTTGTATATAATTATAGTACAGTTCACTCAATACGGGGGTTTACAACTTTTTGTAAATAATTGTATAGTACAGTTCACTCTATACGGGGGTTTACGGCTTTTTGTATATTATTGTATTAGAGTTTACTCAAAACGGGGGTTTACAACTTTTTGTATATAATTATAGTAGAGTTTACTCAAAACAGAGGTTTAGAACTTTTTGTGTATAATTATAGTAGAGTTTACTCAAAACGGTGGTTTACAAATTTTTGTATATAAGTGTATATTAGAGTTTACTCAAAATGGGGGTTTACTACTTTTTGTATATTATTGTATTAGAGTTTACTCAAAAAATGGGTTAACAACTTTATATATAATTATAGTAGAGTTCACTCAAAATGGAGGTTTACAACTTTTTGAATATAATTATAGTAGAGTTTACTCAAAACAGGGGTTTACAACTTTTTGTAAATAATTGTATAGTAGAGTTTACCCAAAACGGGGTTTACAACTTTTTGTATATTACTATATTAGAGTTTGCTCAAAACGGGGGTTTACAACTTTTTGTATATAATTGTATAGTTGAGTTTACTCAAAACGGGGGTTTAAAACTTTTTGTACAATAAAACGGGGGTTTACAACTTTTTGTATATAATTACTCAAAATGGGGGTTTACAACTTTTTGTATATTATTGTATTAGAGTTCTCTCAAAACGTGGGTTTACAACTTTTTGTATATAATTATAGTAGAGTTTACTCAAAACAGAGATTTACAACTTTTTGTTTATAATTATTGTAGAGTTTACTCGAAACGGGGGTTTACAACTTTTTGTGAATAATTGTATAGTAGAGTTTACTCAAAATGGGGGTTTACAACTTTTTGTATATTATTGTATTAGGGTTTACTCAAAACGGGGTTTTACAACTTTTTGTATATAATTGTATAGTAGAGTTTCCACAAAACGGGGGTTTAATTTTTGTACAATAAAACGGGGGTTTACAACTTTTTGTGTATAATTGTATAGTAGAGTTTACTCAAAATAGGGGTTTACAACTTTTTGTATATTATTGTATTAGAGTTCACTCAAAACGGGGGTTTACAACTTTTTGTATATAATTATAGTAGAATTTACTCAAAACAGGGGTTTACAACTTTTTGTAAATAATTGTATAGTGTTTACTCAAAATGGGGGTTTACAACTTTTTGTATATAATTGTATAGTAGAGTTTACTCAAAACAGGGGTTTACAACTTTTTGTATATAATTATAGTAAAGTTCACTCAAAACGGAGGTTTTATGTATATAATTGTATAGTGAAGTTTACTCAAAACGGGGTTTTACAACTTTTTGTATATTTATGTATTAGAGATTACTCAAAACGGGGGTTAACAACTATTTATATATAATTATAGTAGAGTTCACTCAAAATGGAGATTTACAACTTTTTGTATATAATTATTGTAGAGTTTACTCAAAACGGGGGTTTACAACTTTTTTAAATAATTGTATTAGAGTTTACTCAAAATGGGTGTTTACAACTTTTTGTATATAATTGCAGAGTAGAGTTTATTCAAAACGGGGGTTTACAACTTTTTGTATATAATTGTACAAGTAGAGTTTACACAAAACGGGGGTTTACAACTTTTTGTATATAATTATAGTAGAGTTTACTCAAAATGGGTGTTTACAAATTTTTGTATATAAGTGTATATTAGAGTTTACTCAAAACGGGGGTTTACTACTTTTTGTATATTATTGTATTAGAGTTTACTCAAAACATGGGTTAACAACTTTATATATAATTATAGTAGAGTTTACTCAAAACAGGGGTTTACAACTTTTTGTAAATAATTGTATAGTAGAGTTTACTCAAAACAGGGTTTATAACTTTTTGTATATTACTGTATTAGAGTTTGCTCAAAACGGGGGTTTACAACTTTTTGTATATAATTGTATAGTTGAGTTTACTCAAAACGGGGGTTTAAAACTTTTTGTACAATAAAACGGGGGTTTACACCTTTTTGTATATAATTACTCAAAATGGGGGTTTACAACTTTTTGTAAATAATTGTAGAGTAGAGTTTATTCAAAACGGGGGTTTACAACTTTTTGTATATAATTGTATAGTAGTGTTTACTCAAAACGGGGGTTTACAACTTTTTGTATATAATTATAGTAGAGTTTACTCGAAACGGGGGTTTACAACTTTTTGTGAATAATTGTATAGTATAGTTTACTCAAAATAGGGGTTTGCAACTTTTTTATATTATTATAGTAGAGTTTTCTCAAAACGGGGTTTACAACTTTTTGTATATAATTGTAATAGAGTTTCACTCAAAACGGGGTTTTATAACTTTTTGTATATAATTATAGTAGAGTTTACTCAAAACGGGGGTTTACAACTTTTTGTATATAATTGTATTTGAGTTTCCACAAAATGGGGGTACTCAAAACGGGGTTTACAACTTTTTGTGTATAATTGTATAGTAGAGTTTACTCAAAACGGGGGTTTACAACTTTTTGTATATAATTATAGTAGAGTTTACTCAAAATGGGGGTTTACAACTTTTTGTAAATAATTGTATAGTAGAGTTTACTCAAAATGGGGGTTTACAACTTTTTGTATATTATTGTATACGAGTTTACTCAAAACGGGGGTTTACAACTTTTTGTATATAATTGTATTAGAGTTTACTCAAAATGGGGGTTTACAACTTTTTGTATATAATTATAGTAGAGTTTACTCAAAACGGGGTTTACAACTTTTTGTATATTATTGTATAGAGTTTACTCAAAACGGGGTTTACAACTTTTTGTATATAATTGAATAGTAGAGTTTACTCAAAACGGGGGTTTACAACTTTTTGTATATAATTATAGTAGAGTTTACTCAAAACGGGGGTTTACAACTTTTTGTATATTATTGTATAAGAGTTTACTCAAAACGGGGGTTTGCAACTTTTTGTATATAATTGTATAGTAGAGTTTACTCAAAACGGGGGTTTACAACTTTTTGTATATAATTGTATTAGAGTTTACTCAAAACGGGGGTTTACAACTTTTTGTATATAATTATAGTAGAGTTCACTCAAAACGGGGGTTTACAACTTTTTGTATATAAGTATAGTAGAGTTTACTCAAAACGGAGGTTTACAACTTTTTGTATATAATTGTATAGTAGAGTTACTCAAAACGGAGGTTTACAACTTTTTGTATATATTGTATAGTAGAGTTTACTCAAAACGGGGGTTTACAACTTTTTGTATATTATTGTATTAGAGTTTACTCAAAATGGGGGTTTACAACTTTTTGTACAATAAAACGGGGGTTTACAACTTTTTGTATATAATTGTATAGTAGAGTTTACTCAAAACGGGGGTTTACAACTTTTTGTATATTATTGTATTAGAGTTCACTCAAAACTGGGGTTTACAACTTTTTGTATATAATTATAGTAGAGTTCACTCAAAACGGAGGTTTACAACTTTTTGTATATAGTATAGTAGAGTTTACTCAAAACGGGGGTTTACAACTTTTTGTATATAATTGTATAGTAGAGTTTACTCAAAACGGGGGTTTACAACTTTTTGTATATTATTGTAGTATAGTATACTCAAAACGGAGGTTTACAACTTTTTGTATATAATTATAGTAGAGTTCACTCAAAACGGAGGTTTACAACTTTTTGTATATAGTATAGTAGATTTTACTCAAAACGGGGGTTTACAACTTTTTGTATATTATTATAGTAGAGTTTTCTCAAAACGGGGTTTACAACTTTTTGTATATTATTGTATATAGAGTTCACTCAAAACGGGGTTTACAACTTTTTGTATATAATTATAGTAGAGTTTACTCAAAACGGGGGTTTACAACTTTTTGTATATTATTGTATTTGAGTTTACTCAAAACGGGGTTTACAACTTTTTGTATATAATTGTATAGTAGAGTTTACTCAAAATGGGGGTTTAAAACTTTTTGTATATAATTATAGTAGAGTTTACTCAAAACAGGGGTTTACAACTTTTTGTAAATAATTGTATAGTAGAGTTTACTCAAAACGGGGGTTTACAACTTTTTGTATATTATTGTATACGAGTTTACTCAAAACGGGGTTTTCAACTTTTTGTATATAATTGTATGGTAGAGTTTACTCAAAACGGGGTTTACAACTTTTTGTATATTATTGTATTATAGTTTACTCAAAACGGGGGTTCACAACTTTTTGAATAAAATTGTATAGTAGAGTTTACTCAAAACGGGGGTTTACAACTTTTTGTATATAATTATAGTAGAGTTTACTCAAAACGGGGTTTTGCTACTTTTTGTATATAATTGTATAGTAGCGTTTACTCAAAACGGGGGTTTACAACTTTTTGTATATTATTGTATTAGAGTTCACTCAAAACGTGCGTTTACAACTTTTTGTATATAATTATAGTAGAGTTCACTCAAAACGGAGGTTTACGACTTTTTGTTTATTATTGTATTAGAGTTTACTCAAAATGGGGTTTACAACTTTTTGTATATAATTGTATAGTAGAGTTTACTCAAAACAGGGGTGTAGAACTTTTTGTACAATAAAACGGGGGTTTACAACTTTTTGTGTATAATTGAATAGTAGAGTTTACTCAAAACGGGGGTTTACAACTTTTTGTATATTATTGTATTAGAGTTCACTCAAAACGTGCGTTTACAACTTTTTGTATATAATTATAGTAGAGTTCACTCAAAACGGAGGTTTACAACTTTTTGTATATAGTATAGTAGAGTTTACTCAAAACGGGGGTTTACAACTTTTTGTATATTATTGTAGTATAGTATACTCAAAACGGAGGTTTACAACTTTTTGTATATTATTGTAGTAGAGTTCACTCAAACCTGAGGTTTATAACTTTTTGTATATAATTATAGTAGAGTTTACTCAAACGGGGGTTTACAAATTTTTGTATATTATTGTATTAGAGTATACTCAAAACGGGGTTTACAACTTTTTGTATATAATTGTATAGTAGAGTTTACTCAAAACGGGGTTTACAACTTTTTGTATATAATTGTATAGTAGAGTTTACTCAAAACGGGGGTTTACAACTTATTGTATATTATTGTATTAGAGTTCACTCAAAACGGGGGTTTATAACTTTTTGTATATAATTATAGTAGAGTTCACTCAAAATAGAGGTTTACAACTTTTTGAATATAGTATAGTAGAGTTTACTCAAAACGGGGGTTTTACAACTTTTTGTATATTATTGTAGTAGAGTTCACTCAAAACGGAGGTTTACAACTTTTTGTATATAATTATAGTAGAGTTTACTCAAAACGGGGGTTTACAACTTTTTGTATATTATTGTATTTGAGTTTACTCAAAACGGGGTTTACAACTTTTTGTATATAATTGTATAGTAGTAGTTTTTACTCAAAACGGGGTTTACAACTTTTTGTATATAATTATAGAGTTTACTCAAAACGGGGGTTTACAACTTTTTGTATATAATTGTATTAGAGTTTACTCAAAACAGGGGTTTACAACTTTTTGTATATAATTGTATAGTAGAGTTTACTCAAAACGGGGGTTTACAACTTTTTGTATATTATTGTATAAGAGTTTTCTCAATACGGGGCTTTACTACTTCTTGTACATAATTGTATGGTAGAGTTTACTCAAAATGGGGGTTTACAACTTTTTGAATATAATTGTATTAGAGTTTACTCAAAATGGGGGTTTACAACTTTTTGTATATAATTATAGTAGAGTTTACTCAAAATGGGGGTTTACAACTTTTTGTATATTATTGTATTAGAGTTTAATCAAAACGGGGTTCACAACTTTTTGAATATAATTGTATAGTAGAGTTTTCTCAAAATGGGGGTTTATAACTTTTTGTATATAATTATAGTAGAGTTTACTCAAAATGGGGGTTTGCAACTTTTTGTATATTATTGTATAAGAGTTCACTCAAAATAGGGGTTTGCATCTTTTTGTATATAATTGTATAGTAGAGTTTACTCAAAACGGGGGTTTACAACTTTTTTTATAAAATTGTATTAGAGTTTACTCTAAACGGGGGTTTACAACTTTTTGTATATAATTATAGTAGAGTTCACTCAAAACGGAGGTTTACAACTTCTTGTATATATTTATAGTAGAGTTTACTCAAAACAGGGGTTTACAATTGTAAATAATTGTATAGTAGAGTTACTCAAAATGGGGGTTTACAACTTTTTATATATTATTGTATTAGAGTTTACTCAAAATGTGGGTTTACAACTTTTTGTATATAATTGTATAGTAGAGTTTTCTCAAAACAGGGGCGTACAACTTTTTGTACAATAAACGGGGGTTTACAACTTTTTGTATATAATTGTATAGTACAGTTTACTCAAAATAGGGGTTTACAACTTTTTGTATATTATTGTATTAGAGTTCACTCAAAACATGCGTTTACGACTTTTTGTCTATAATTATAGTAGAGTTCACTCAAAACGGAGGTTTACAACTTTTTGTATATAGTCTAGTAGAGTTTACACAAAACGGGGGTTTACAACTTTTTGTATATTATTGTAGTATAGTATACACAAAACGGAGCTTTACAACTTTTTGTATATTATTGTAGGTATATTATTGTAGTAGAGTTCACTCAAAACGGAGGTTTACAACTTTTTGTATATAATTATAGTAGAGTTTACTCAAAACGGGGGTTTACAACTATTTGTATATTATTGTATTAGAGTTTACTCAAAACGGGGGTTTACAACTTTTTGTATATAATTGTATAGTAGAGTTTACTCACAATGGGGGTTTATAAATTTTTGTATATTAATTGTATAAGAGTTTACTCAAAACGGGGGTTTACAACTTTTTGTTTATTATTGTAGTATAGTATACTCAAAACGGAGGTTTACAACTTTTTGTATATTATTGTAGTAGAGTTCACTCAAAACGGAGGTTTACAACTTTTTGTATATAATTATAGTAGAGTTTACTCAAAACGGGGTTTACAAAGTTTTGTATATTATTGTATTAGAGTATACTCAAAACGGGGGTTTACAACTTTTTGTATATTTTTGTAGTAGAGTTTTCTCAAAATAGGGGTTTACAACTTTTTGTATATTATTGTAGTAGAGTTCCCTCAAAACGGAGTTTTACAACTTTTTGTGTATAATTATAGTAGAGTTTACTCAAAACAGGGGTTTACAACTTTTTATATATTATTGTATTTGAGCTTACTCAAAACGGGGTTTACAACTTTTTGTATATAATTGTATAGTTGAGTTTACTCAAAACGGGGGTTTACAACGTTTTGTATATAATTATAGTAGAGTTTACTCAAAACGGGGGTTTACAACTTTTTGTAAATAATTGTATAGTAGAGTTTACTCAGCATGGGGGTTTGCAACTTTTTGTATATTATTGTATACGAGTTTACTCAAAACGGGGGTTTACTACTTTTTGTATATAATTGTATGGTAGAGTTTACTCAAAACGGGGGTTTACAACTTTTTGTATATAATTGTATTAGAGTTTACTCAAAATGGGGGCTTACAACTTTTTGTATATAATTATAGTAGAGTTTACTCAAAACGGGGGTTTACAACTTTTTGTATATTATTGTATTATAGTTTAATCAAAACGGGGGTTCACAAATTTTTGAATAAAATTGTATAGTAGAGTTTACTCAAAACGGGGGTTTACAACTTTTTGTATATAATTATAGTAGAGTTTACTCAAAACGGGGGTTTATAACTTTTTGTATATTATTGTATAAGAGTTTACTCAAAACTTTTTGTATATAATTGTATTAGAGTTTACTCAAAACGGGGGTTTACAACTTTTTGTATATAATTATAGTAGAGTTCACTCCAAACGGAGGTTTACATCTTTTTGTATATAGTAGAGTTACTCAAAACGGAGGTTTACAACTTTTTGTATATAGTAGAGTTACTCAAAACGGGGGTTTACAACTTTTTGTATATTATTGTATTAGAGTTTACTCAAAATGGGGGTTTACAACTTTTTGTATATAATTGTATAGTAGAGTTTACTCAAAACCGGAGTGTACAACTTTTTGTACAATAAAACGGGGGTTTACAACTTTTTGTGTATAATTGTATAGTAGCATTTACTCAAAATGGGGGTTTACAACTTTTTGTATATTATTGTATTAGAGTTCACTCAAAACGTGCGTTTACAACTTTTTGTATATAATTATAGTAGAGTTCACTCAAAACGGAGGTTTACGACTTTTTGTTTATTATTGTATTAGAGTTTACTCAAAATGGGGGTTTACAACTTTTTGTATATAATTGTATAGTAGAGTTTACTCAAAACAGGGGTGTACAACTTTTTGTACAATAAAACGGGGGTTTACAACTTTTTGTGTATAATTGAATAATAGAGTTTACTCAAAATAGGGGTTTACAACTTTTTGTATATTATGGTATTAGAGTTCACTCAAAACGTGCGTTTACAACTTTTTGTATATAATTATAGAAGAGTTCACTCAAAACGGAGGTTTACAACTTTTTCTATATTATTGTAGTATAGTATACTCAAAACGGAGGTTTACAACTTTTTGTATATTATTGTAGTAGAGTTCACTCAAAACGGAGGTTTACAACTTTTTGTATATAATTATAGTAGAGTTTACTCAAAACGGGGGTTTACAACTTTTTGTATATTATTGTATTAGAGTATACTCAAAATGGGGGTTTACAACTTTTTGTATATAATTGTATAGTAGAGTTTACTCAAAACGGGGGTTTACAACTTTTTGTATGTAATTGTATAGTAGAGTTTA
Source organism: Gentiana straminea (assembly GCA_036785695.1). Taxonomy (NCBI): domain Eukaryota; kingdom Viridiplantae; phylum Streptophyta; class Magnoliopsida; order Gentianales; family Gentianaceae; genus Gentiana; species Gentiana straminea. The sequence continues at coordinate 53,468 of JAVUPR010000224.1, read as the reverse complement.
CTCAAAACGGGGGTTTACAACTTTTTGTATATTATTGTATTAGAGTTCACAAAACGGGGTTTACAACTTTTTGTATATAATTGTATAGTAGAGTTTACTCAAAACGGGGGTTTACAACTTTTTGTATATTATTGTAGTAGAGTTCACTCAAAACGGAGGTTTACAACTTTTTGTATATAATTATAGTAGAGTTTACTCAAAACGGGGTTTACAACTTTTTGTATATAATTGTATAGTAGAGTTTACTCAAAACGGGGGTTTACAACTTTTTGTATATAATTGTATAGTAGAGTTTACTCAAAACGGGGGTTTACAACTTTTTGTATATTATTGTATTAGAGTTCACTCAAAACGGGGGTTTACAACTTTTTGTATATAATTATTGTAGAGTTCACTCAAAATAGAGGTTTACAACTTTTTGAATATAGTATAGTAGAGTTTACTCAAAACGGGGGTTTTACAACTTTTTGTATATTATTGTAGTAGAGTTTACTCAAAACGGTGGTTTACAACTTTTTGTATATTATTGTAGTAGAGTTCACTCAAAACGGAGGTTTACAACTTTTTGTATATAATTATAGTAGAGTTCACTCAAAATAGAGGTTTACAACTTTTTGTATATTATTGTATTAGAGTTCACTCAAAACATGCGTTTACGACTTTTTGTCTATAATTATAGTAGAGTTCACTCAAAACGGAGGTTTACAACTTTTTGTATATAGTCTAATAGAGTTTACACAAAACGGGGGTTTACAACTTTTTGTATATTATTGTAGTATAGTATACTCAAAATGGAGTTTTACAACTTTTTGTATATTATTGTAGGTATATTATTGTGGTAGAGTTCACTCAAAACGGAGGTTTACAACTTTTTGTATATAATTATAGTAGAGTTTACTCAAAACGGGGGTTTACAACTATTTGTATATTATTGTATTAGAGTTTACTAAAAAACGGGGGTTTACAACTTTTTGTATATAATTGTATAGTAGAGTTTACTCACAATGGGGGTTTATAAATTTTTGTATATTAATTGTATAAGAGTTTACTCAAAACGGGGGTTTACAACTTTTTGTATATTATTGTAATTGAGTTTACTCAAACCAGGGTTTACAACTTTTTGTATATAATTGTATAGTAGAGTTTACTCAAAACGGGGGTTTACAACTTTTTGTAAATAATTTTATAGTAGAGTTTACTCAAAACGGGGGTTTACAACTTTTTGTATATTATTGTATAAGAGTTTACTCAAAACGGGGGTTTACTACTTTTTGTATATAATTGTATGGTAGAGTTTACTCAAAACGGGGGTTTACAACTTTTTGTATATAATTATAGTAGAGTTTACTCAAAACGGGGGTTTACAACTTTTTATATATAGTATAGTAGATTTTACTCAAAACGGGGGTTTACAACTTTTTGTATATTATTGTAGTAGAGTTTACTCAAAATAGGGGTTTACAACTTTTTGTATATTATTGTAATAGAGTTCACTCAAAACGGAGTTTTACAACTTTTTGTATATAATTATAGTGAGTTTACTCAAACGAGGGGTTTACAACTTTTTGGGTTTACAACTTTTTGTATATTATTGTATTTGAGCTTACTCAAAAGGGGTTTTACAACTTTTTGTATATAATTGTATAGTTGAGTTTACTCAAAACAGGGGTTTACAACGTTTTGTATATAATTATAGTAGAGTTTACTCAAAATGGTGGTTTACAACTTTTTGTATATAATTGTATAGTAGAGTTTACTCAAAACAGGGGTGTACAACTTTTTGTACAATAAAACGGAGGTTTACGACTTTTTGTTTATTATTGTATTAGAGTTTACTCAAAATGGTGGTTTACAACTTTTTTTTATATAATTGTATAGTAGAGTTTACTCAAAACGGGGGTGTTACAACTTTTTACAATAAAACGGGGGTTTACAACTTTTTGTGTATAATTGAATAGTAGAGTTTACTCAAAACGGGGGTTTACAAATTTTTGTATTTATTGTATTAGTTCACTCAAAACATGCGTTTACAACTTTTTGTATATAATTATAGTACAGTTCACTCAAAACGGAGGTTTACAACTTTTTGTATATAGTATAGTAGAGTTTACTCAAAATGGGGGTTTACAACTTTTTGTATATTGTTGTATCTGAGTTCACTCAAAATGTGCATTTACAACTTTTTGTATATAATTATAGTAGAGTTCACTCAAAACAGAGGTTTACAACTTTTTGTATATAGTATAGTAGTGTTTACTCAAAACGGGGGTTTACAACTTTTTGTATATTATTATAGTATAGTATACTCAAAACGGAGGTTTACAACTTTTTGTATATTATTGTAGTAGAGTGCTCAAAACGGAGGTTTACAACTTTTTGTATATAATTATAGTAGAGTTTACTCAAAACGGGGGTTTACAACTTTTTGTATATTATTGTATTAGAGTTTACTCAAAACGGGGGTTTACAACTTTTTGTATATTATTGTATAAGAGTTTACTCAAAACGGGGGTTTACTACTTTTTGTATATAATTGTATGGTAGAGTTTACTCAAAACGGGGGTTTATAACTTTTTGTATATAATTGTATTAGAGTTTACTCAAAATGGGGGTTTACAACTTTTTGTATATAATTATAGTAGTGTTCACTCAAAACGGAGGTTTACAACTTTTTATATATAGTATAGTAGATTTTACTCAAAACGGGGGTTTACAACTTTTTGTATATAATTATAGTAGAGTTTACATAGTAGAGTTTACTCAAAACGGGGGTTTACAACTTTTTGTATATTATTATAGTATAGTATACTCAAAACGGAGGTTTACAACTTTTTGTATATTATTGTAGTAGAGTTCACTCAAAACGGAGGTTTACAACTTTTTGTATATAATTATAGTAGAGTTTACTCAAAACGGGGGTTTACAACTTTTTGTATATTACTTTTATATATTATTGTATTAGGGTTTACTCAAAACGGGGTTTACAACTTTTTGTATATTATTGTATAAATTGTGTTACTCAAAACGGGGGTTTATTACTTTTTGTATATAATTGTATTAGAGTTTACTCAAAACGGGTGTTTATAACTTTTTGTATATAATTGTATTAGAGTTTACTCAAAATAAGGGTTTACAACTTTTTGTATATAATTATAGTATAGTTCACTCAAAACGGAGGTTTACAACTTTTTATATATAGTATAGTAGATTTTACTCAAAACGGAGGTTTACGACTTTTTGTTTATTATTGTATTAGAGTTTACTCAAAACGGGGGTTTACAACTTTTTGTATATAATTGTATAGTAGAGTTTACTCAAAACGGGGGTTTACAACTTTTTGTATATCATTGAATAGTAGAGTTTACTCAAAACGGGGGTTTACAACTTTTTGTATATTTTACAACTTTTTGTATTAGTAGTAGTAGTTCACTCAAAACGTGCGTTTACAACTTTTTGTATATAATTATAGTAGAGTTCACTCAAAACGGAGGTTTACAACTTTTTGTAAATAGTATAGTAGAGTTTACTCAAAACGGGGGTTTACAACTTTTTGTATATAATTGTATAGTAGAGTTTACTCAAAACGGGGGTTTACAACTTTTTGTATATAATTGTATAGTAGAGTTTACTCAAAACGTGCGTTTACAACTTTTTGTATATAATTATAGTAGAGTTCACTCAAAACGGAGGTTTACAACTTTTTGTATATAGTATAGTAGAGTTTACTCAAAACGGGGGTTTACAACTTTTTGTATATTATTGTAGTATAGTATACTCAAAACGGAGGTTTACAACTTTTTCTATATTATTGTATAAGAGTTTACTCAAAACGGGGGTTTACTACTTTTTTTATATAATTGTATGGTAGAGTTTACTCAAAACGGGGGTTTATAACTTTTTGTATATAATTGTATTAGAGTTTACTCAAAATGGGGGTTTACAACTTTTCGTATATAATTGTATAGTAGAGTTTACTCAAAACAGGGGTGTTCAACTTTTTGTACAATAAAACGGGGTTTTACAACCTTTTGTGTATAATTGAATAGTAGAGTTTACTCAAAACGGGGGTTTACAACTTTTTGTATATTATTGTATTAGAGTTCACTCAAAAATGGGGGTTTACAAATTATGTTGGTAAGGGTGCGAAGCACAATTTTCTCACCAAGTCTAGTTTAATAACTACGACTATAAATGGTGGAAAATTCATTTATCTCATTCTTTCCAAAGAAGTCGACACTTCCCCTCATTGTTTTATTACTATTGCTGATCTAACAACTTCTCTTCCAAGTGTTATTTGTGAGGTTTTGCAGGAGTACGCTGATGTGTTTCCGGAGGAGAAACCAAGTGGTTTACCACCAGTACGTGGCATTGAACACCAAATAGACTTCATTCCGGGTGCAACTCTTCCCAACCGACCAGCTTATAGAGCCAATCCTACGGGGTTTACAACTTTTTATATATTATTGTATTAGAGTTCACTCAAAACGTGCGTTTACAACTTTTTGTATATAATTATAGTAGAGTTCACTCAAAACGGAGGTTTACAACTTTTTGTATATAGTATAGTAGAGTTTACTCAAAACGGGGGTTTACAACTTTTTGTATATTATTGTATTAGAGTTCACTCAAAACGTGCGTTTACAACTTTTTGTATATAATTATAGTAGAGTTCACTCAAAACGGAGGTTTACAACTTTTTGTATATAGTATAGTAGAGTTTACTCAAAACGGGGGTTTACAACTTTTTGTATATTATTGTAGTAGAGTTCACTCAAAACGGAGGTTTATAACTTTTTGTATATAATTATAGTAGAGTTTACTCAAAACGGGGGTTTACAACTTTTTGTATATTATTGTATTAGAGTTTACTCAAAACGGGGGTTTACAACTTTTTGTATATTATTGTATGGTAGAGTTTACTCAAAACGGGGGTTTACTACTTTTTGTATATAATTGTATGGTAGAGTTTACTCAAAACGGGGGTTTATAACTTTTTGTATATAATTGTATTAGAGTTTACTCAAATGGGGGTTTACAACTTTTTGTATATAATTATAGTGTAGTTCACTCAAAACGGAGGTTTACAACTTTTTGTATATAGTATAGTAGATTTACTCAAAACGGGGGTTTACAACTTTTTGTATATTATTGTATAGAGTTTACTCAAAATGGGGTTTACAACTTTTTGTATATTATTGTAGTAGAGTTCACTCAAAACGGAGGTTTACAACTTTTTGTATATAATTATAGTAGTGTTTACTCAAAACGGGGGTTTACAACTTTTTGTATATTATTGTATTTGAGTTTACTCAAAACGGGGTTTACAACTTTTTGTATATAATTGTATAGTTGAGTTTACTCAAAACAGGGGTTTACAACGTTTTGTATATAATTATAGTAGAGTTTACTCAAAACGGGGGTTTACAACTTTTTGTAAATAATTGTATAGTAGAGTTTACTCAACATGGGTGATATGCATCATCTTGCCAACGATTCAACTTTGGACACAAACGACCCACTCACTTTTCAAGCTGGTCCTATAACAAGGTCACAAACAAAGAAAATGGATGCAACATTAAAACAACTCGTTTTGGGCTCATTCAAGGATCATATTGGTCGTGTCAAAAAGGAAGATCCATCCTTTTATTGTTTATGGACTTGTGAATGGGGCTAATGGACTTTGGAAGCACAAGATCAGATTTTGGGCTAAGTTTTGGATCATATGAATAATAAGCCAAAAATATAAGTATTTATCTTTTATTTAAGCTAAATAAAATCTGAAAATCCCAATCAAAGATGGCGCCACTTTTCAGCCAATTTTCAGCCTAAGGAATCTAGATACATTGAACTTAAAGCATTTATGATTCAAAGATTGTACATTGTACTTAGTTGAAGCATTTATGGCTGATCTTGTTTTCCCAAATGGCGCCAACATTGGAAGGAGTTTCTAGGAAGTCCTTTCTTATTTCTAGGTAGTCTTTAATGTTAATTCATGTATCTCAATTCAGAATTCAGCCTATAAAAGGCGTGGCATCTTCATTGTAAACTTCAGATTTTCGACTTTGAGTTTTTATATAAAATATTGTGAGTTTATCATATACCTTGCTGATTAGGTACTTGATCAACTTCGAGAATTTATCAAGGATCTGAGCAATCCTTGTGAGGCGTTCTCAATTTAGGATCCCAAAGTGCTGATTCCGAGGGATACTAAATCTTTGCTCGTTGTTTCTTTTCTCTTCTTCGTTTTTCCTTTGTATCTTCTTTTCATTGCATCCTTAATCTAGATCCGGAACCGTATCAATTGGTATCAGAGCACTTGGGATTAAGGTTGCAAATACCCAATTTTTTTTTCTTTTCTTCTTTATTTCGTTTTTCTATACTTACAAAAAAAAAAGATTCAGGTCCTGCAATTATAAAATAAAAAAAAACGTGAAAAAAAAAACATAGAACAACAATCTTCTACTCTCAAGACCATTGTTCAATCTATGTCCATCATTCTAAATCTTCCTATTTCCAGCATATTCAAGCATTCACTCCTTTGTTGAGAATTGCCCACTTTTGCTCATTTTTTTGATTTATTTGACGGTTGTCATTTACCTACAGCAAGACGCAAGGGTGAGTGATAAACACGAGTGATTGGTGAGGATTTTATAATGGCAGAAAATGAACAAAATGAGACTCCTTTGGAAGGACAATGGCGTTTACATTCTGAAGCCCTTCATAGAGAGATGACAACACGTTTTGAGGAATTGCAACAAACCATTGCTGATCAAATGGCCGAACAATTCCGTGAACTTGGCCTAGGCAATGGAAGAGGTGGTGGTCGTGGAAGAGGAAATAGAGGACGTGGTCCTAATGGAGGACGTGGAGCTGAATTGTATAGTGATATCGAAGATGACTATGAACAGCCATATTATGACAATGTTCCGGATGATAACTTGCAAGGATTAAAGTACAAAATTCCTTCCTTTTATGGCAAAGATGATCCCGGAAAGTATTTGTCATGGGAAATGAAAATGAACCAAATTTTCTCGGTTCATAATTATAGTGATGCAAAGAAGGCAAAGATTGCTACGTTGGAGTTTACAGACTATGCAATGAGCTGGTGGCATAGTTTTCAAGAGAATAGACGTCGTCGGGGTGAACCACCTATTATTAGTTGGACACTTCTAACGGAACACATGCGGATGAAATGGGTCCCGAATCACTATTTTCGAGACCAAGATTCAAACTTTAGCAATTAACACAAGCGGGTAAATCTGTGGAAGAATTTCATGAGGAGATGCAATCCACTATAGTTCGAGCAAACATCCATGAGCCCGAGGATGTTACAATGCAGCGGTTTCTTTGTGGATTACGAGACGATATAGCGGGACAAGTGGAGTTGCAAAATTATCAATCGTTATCGGATATGCTTAACGGTGCTCTTATGGTTGAAAGGCGACTGAAAGCAAGGCGTGAGGAACGTAACAAGGCTAACAAACCATTTGGATACCGCAGCTCTTTTACACCATCTTTTCAACAAGATGGAACTCCCAATGCTGATCCAAAGAAGATTGAGAGTGGTGGGCGACCTAATGTTCATAAAAACAAGTTAAATGAGATTTTGAGTCCTAATAAAGGTCCCAAGGCTGAAGTGGGACGTTCTCGTGACATTGATTGCTTTAAGTGCAAGGGTAAAGGACATTATGCAGCAAATTGTCCTAACAAACGCACCATGACTATTGTGGGACAGCCTTTACCAAGCGAGGACTATGAATCACATTCGGAGAATGAGGCAACCGAGGATCCAGGCAAATTGCAAGAAACTACTTCAAACGCACTTGTTACCAATGTTTATGGCGCATGCTATGTAATTCGGAAGACTTTGGCTGTTCACTCAAAGTTGGATGAATCCGTTCACCGGGAGAACATCTTTCAGTCAACATGTGGAATTGGAGGGCGTACATGCAATTATATAGTTGATTCCGGAAGTTGCGTCAATTTGGTAAGCCATCAATTTGTCCATGACTTTAATATTGTTGTTCTACCACATCCCCACCCATATAATTTGCAATGGATGAATGATGTGGCTGATGTGCGTGTGGCTGCTCCAGCTTTTATTAAATTTCGTGTGGGACAATCGGTTGATGAAGTTTTATGCGATGTTGTACCGTTATTTGTAACTCATTTACTTTTGGGGAGACCGTGGCAATATGACCGGGCTGCGATATATAATGGTCGTTTGAATACTTGGACTATCACTTTAAATGGCGCTACGGTTACTTTGCATCCCATGACACCTGTTCAAGTTCATTCTGAACAGCTGCGTATGTCTAATGCTCGAAAAGCTGCGTTTGGTGAGAAAAAAAATAATATTTAGGGGGAACAAGTTGAAAAAAGGCAATCAGCTTCGGAGAGAAATAAACTTGAGGGCGTTTTATCACCGCTTGAGGGACGTATAGTTGAAAAATCTAAAATGAACTATTCTAAAGTAAGGGAGGGAGTTTCCAACGAGGGAGTAAAAAGGTCGGCGCAGCTACGTGAGAGAGTGGGAGACTCAAATCATGAGGGAAAAATAAAAGATGAAAATTATGTTGGTAAGGTAAGGGTGCGAAGCACAATTTTCTCACCAAGTCTAGTTTAATAACTACGACTATAAATGGTGGAAAATTCATTTATCTCATTTTTTTCAAAGAAGTCGACACTTCCCCTCATTGTTTTATTACTATTGCTGATCTAACAACTTCTCTTCCAAGTGTTATTTGTGAGGTTTTGCAGGAGTACGCTGATGTGTTTCCGGAGGAGAAACCAAGTGGTTTACCACCAGTACGTGGCATTGAACACCAAATAGACTTCATTCCGGGTGCAACTCTTCCCAACCGACCAGCTTATAGAGCCAATCCTACGGAGACACTTGAAATTCAAAAACAAGTGACGGAGCTGTTGGATAAAGGCAAAATCCGCGAGTCCTTAAGTCCTTGTGATGTACCCGTCATTGTGGTACCTAAGAAAAGTGGTGAGTGGCGAATGTGCACCGACTGTTGTGCAATCAACAATATCACGGTAAAGTATCGTTATCCTATTCCTAGGTTAGACGATATGCTTGATGAATTGCATGGTAGTAAACTGTTCACTAAGCTTGATTTAAAAAGTGGCTATCACCAAGTTAGAATTCGTGAGGGTGATGAATGGAAAACAGCCTTTAAAACTAAATTTGGTCTTTATGAATGGCTTGTTATGCCTTTTGGTCTTACCAATGCACCAGCCACGTTTATGCGTTTAATGAATGAAGTTTTGCGTGAGTTTATTGGGCATTTTGTGGTTGTATACTTTGATGACATTCTTATCTATAGCACCACACTTGATGATCATGTTGCACATTTACAAGCTGTACTTGATACACTTCGGCATGCTAAGTTATATGCTAACCTTAAAAAGTGTGAGTTTTGCTTGGATAGGGTTGTTTTCTTGGTTTTGTGATTAGTGCCCAAGGTGTGGAGGTGGACCAAGAAAATATTCGTGCAATCAAGGAGTGGCCTGATCTTAAAACCGTGGCTGATGTTAGGAGTTTCCTTGGCTTGGCTAGCTTCTACCGGCGGTTTGTGAAAGACTTTAGCACGATTGCAAAGACCTTTGACCGAGCCGATCAAGAAAAACACCGCATTTACTTGGGAAAAACGTCACGGGGAGTCCTTTGAAACTCTTAAGCTTAAATTAATTTCAGCCCCAATACTTGCTTTACCCGATTTTAATAAAATGTTTGAAATTGAATGTGATGCTTCGGGTATTGGTGTGGGGGAGTTTTGAGTCAAGAAAAGCGTCTTGTGGCTTACTTTAGTGAGAAATTAAAAGGTGCTCATTTGAACTATTCTACTTATGATAAAGAACTTTATGCATTGATTCGTTGTTTGCAAACGTGGCAAGCATTATCTTAGGCCTCGTGAATTTGTTATTCATACCGACCATGAATCCTTGAAATATCTTAAAGGTCAAGGTCAATTGAGTAAATGTCATATCCGTTATTTTGAATTTCTTGAATCGTTTCCTTATGTCATTAAATACAAGAAGGGTAAGGATAACATTGTTGCGGATGCTTTGTCTAGACGTTACTCACTGATCACGTCATTACAAACTAAGTTGGTTGGTTTTGAAAGTCTTAAGGATTTGTATTCCAAAGATGAGGATTTTGGTGCTATATTTGTTAAATGTCCGTCATCTACTTTACCCGATTTTTCGGTGCATGATGGATTTCTTTACAAAGGTGATAAGTTGTGTATTCCAAGATCTTCCATTCGTGAATTATTGTTACGTGAATCTCATGGGGGTGGTTTGATGGGACATTTTGGGGTAGATAAAACATTGGATATGTTGCGCACACACTTCTTTTGGCCACGTACGAAATCTGATGTAATCAAGTTATGTGCTTCTTGTATTGTGTGTAAACATGCTAAATCACGTTTGCAACCACATGGTTTATACACTCCTTTACCTATTCCCACTTCAACTTGGACGGATATTTCTATGGACTTTGTGTTAGGATTGCCTCGTTCTAAAACCGGACAAGACTCCATTTTTGTTGTCGTGGATCGTTTTTCAAAAATGGCCCATTTTATTCCATGCAACAAAACGAACGACGCTTCCTATATTGCTGATTTATTCTTTAAAGAAATTGTCCGTTTACATGGTGTTCCTCGTACGATTGTGAGTGATCGTGATACGAAATTCGTAAGTCATTTTTGGAGAGTTTTGTGGATGCGTTTGGGAACTTACTTGTTGTTTTCTACTTCTTTTCATCCACAAACTGATGGCCAAACAGAAGTAGTAAATCGAGTCTTAGGCCAACTTCTCCGTACCGTTGTTAAAAGTAACTTGAAGAATTGGGAACTTTGTTTGCCTTATATGGAATTCGCTTATAATCGTGTTAAACATTCAGCAACTCATTATGCACCTTTTGAACTTGTATATGGTTTTTTACCGGTTGCACCATTTGACTTTGTTCCTTTACCTCCTGGAACGCAGGTTAGCTTGGATGGTGACGCCAAGGCTACACTTGTTCAATCATTGCATGAAAAAGCTCGCCTTAATGTGGAGAAAGCAACTGAAACTTACATGAAGAAGGCAAACAAGGGATGCAAGGAATTGATATTTGAACCGGGAGATTTAGTTTGGCTGCACCTTCGCAAAGAACGCTTTCCTGAACTCCGTAAGACAAAGCTGAATGCTCGTGGTGCTGGTCCTTTTCAAGTTCTCGAGCGGATCAACAACAATGCTTACAAGTTGGACATTCCTCAAGATTGGAGCATTTCTCCTACTTTCAACGTTGCCGACTTATCTCCTTATCAAGTCTCTTCAGATCTGAGGACATATCCTTTCCACCCAGGAGGGAATGATATGCATCATCTTGCCAACGATTCAACTTTGGACACAAACGACCCACTCACTTTTCAAGCTGGTCCTATAACAAGGTCACAAACAAAGAAAATGGATGCAGCTTTAAAACAACTCGTTTTGGGCTCATTCAAGGATCATATTGGTCGTGTCAAAAAGGAAGATCCATCCTTTTATTGTTTATGGACTTGTGAATGGGGCTAATGGACTTTGGAAGCACAAGATCGATTTTGGGCTAAGTTTTGGATCATATGAATAATAAGCCAAAAATATAAGTATTTATCTTTTATTTAAGCTAAATAAAATCTGAAAATCCCAATCAAAGATGGCGCCACTTTTCAGCCAATTTTCACCCTAAGGAATCTAGATACATTGAACTTAAAGCAATTATGATTCAAAGATTGTACATTGTACTTAGTTGAAGCATTTATGGCTGATCTTGTTTTCCCAAATGGCGCCAACATTGGAAGGAGTTTCTAGGAAGTCCTTTCTTATTTCTAGGTAGTCTTTAATGTTAATTCATGTATCTCAATTCGAATTCACCTATAAAAGGCGTGGCATCTTCATTGTAAACTTCGATTTTCGACTTTGAGTTTTTATATAAAATATTGTGAGTTTAGGGGGTTTACTAACTTTTTGTATATCTTCTTTTCATTGTATCTATATCCCGAACCGTATCAATGGGGTTTACAAATTTTTGTATATCAAACTCAAAACGGGGTTTACTACTTTTTGTATATAATTGTATGGTAGAGTTTACTCAAAACGGGGGTTTACAACTTTTTGTATATAATTGTATTAGAGTTTACTCAAAATGGGGTTTACAACTTTTTGTATATAATTATAGTAGAGTTTACTCAAAATGGGGGTTTACAACTTTTTGTATATTATTGTATTAGAGTTTACTCAAAACGGGGGTTCACAACTTTTTGAATAAAATTGTATAGTAGAGTTTACTCAAAACGGGGGTTTACAACTTTTTGTATATAATTGTATTAAAGTTTACTCAAAACGGGGGTTTACAACTTTTTGTATATAATTATAGTAGAGTTCACTCAAAACGGAGGTTTACAACTTTTTGTATATATTTATAGTAGAGTTTTATCAAAACAAGGGTTTACAATTGTAAATAATTGTATAGTAGAGTTACTCAAAACGGGGGTTTACTAACTTTTTGTATATTATTGTATTAGAGTTTACTCAAAATGGGGGTTTACAACTTTTTGTATATAATTGTATAGTAGAGTTTACTCAAAACAACTTTTGTACAACTTTTTGTACAATAAAACGGGGGTTTACAACTTTTTGTGTATAATTGTATAGTAGAGTTTACTCAAAAGAGGGGTGTACAACTTTTTGTACAATAAAACGGGGGTTTACAACTTTTTGTATATAATTGTATAGTAGAGTTTACTCAAAACGGGGGTTTACAACTTTTTGTATATTATTGTGTAAGAGTTTACTCAAAACGGGGGTTTGCAACTTTTTGTATATAATTGTATAGTAGAGTTTACTCAAAATGGGGGTTTACAACTTTTTGTATATAATTGTATTAAAGTTTACTCAAAACGGGGGTTTACAACTTTTTGTATATAATTATAGTAGAGTTCACTCAAAACGGAGGTTTACAACTTTTTGTATATATTTATAGTAGAGTTTTATCAAAACAGGGGTTTACAATTGTAAATAATTGTATAGTAGAGTTACTCAAAATGGGGTTTACAACTTTTTGTATATAATTGTATTAGAGTTTACTCAAAATGGGGGTTTACAACTTTTTGTATATAATTGTATAGTAGAGTTTACTCAAAACAGGGGTGTACAACTTTTTGTACAATAAAACGGGGGTTTACAACTTTTTGTGTATAATTGTATAGTAGAGTTTACTCAAAAGAGGGGTGTACAACTTTTTGTACAATAAAACGGGGGTTTACAACTTTTTGTGTATAATTGTATAGTAGAGTTTACTCAAAAGAGGGGTTACAACTTTTTGTACAATAAAACGGGGGTTTACAAATTTTTGTATATAATTGTATAGTAGAGTTTACTCAAAACGGGGGTTTACAACTTTTTGTATATTATTGTATAAGAGTTTACTCAAAACGGGGGTTTGCAACTTTTTGTATATAATTGTATAGTAGAGTTTACTCAAAACGGGGGTTTACAACTTTTTGTATATAATTGTATTAGAGTTTACTCAAAACGGGGGTTTACAACTTTTTGTATATAATTATAGTAGAGTTCACTCAAAACGGAGGTTTACAACTTTTTGTATATATTTATAGTAGAGTTTTATCAAAATAGGGGTTTACAATTGTAAATAATTGTATAGTAGAGTTACTCAAAAACGGGGGTTTACAACTTTTTGTATATTATTGTATTATGTTTACTCAAAATGGGGGTTTACAACTTGTTGTATATAATTTTATAGCAGAGTTTACTCAAAACAGGGGTGTACAACTTTTTGTACAATAAAACGGGGGTTTACAACTTTTTGTGTATAATTGTATAGTAGAGTTTACTCAAAACGGGGGTTTATAACTTTTTGTATATAATTGTATTAGAGTTTACTCAAAATGGGGGTTTACAACTTTTTGTATATAATTATAGTAGAGTTCACTCAAAACGGAGGTTTACAACTTTTTGTATATAGTATAGTAGATTTTACTCAAAACGGGGGTTTACAACTTTTTGTATATTATTGTAGTAGAGTTTTCTCAAAATAGGGGTTTACAACTTTTTGTATATTATTGTAGTAGAGTTCACTCAAAACGGAGTTTTACAACTTTTTGTATATAATTATAGTAGAGTTTACTCAAAACGGGGGTTTACAACTTTTTGTATATTATTGTATTTGAGTTTACTCAAAACGGGGTTTACAACTTTTTGTATATAATTGTATAGTTGAGTTTACTCAAAACGGGGTTTACAACTTTTTGTATATAATTATAGTAGAGTTTACTCAAAACGGGGGTTTACAACTTTTTGTAAATAATTGTATAGTAGAGTTTACTCAAAATGGGGGTTTACAACTTTTTGTATATTATTGTATATGAGTTTACTCAAAACGGGGGTTTACTACTTTTTGTATATAATTGTATGTAGAGTTTACTCAAAACGGGGGTTTACAACTTTTTGTATATAATTGTATTAGAGTTTACTCAAAATGGGGGTTTACAACTTTTTGTATATAATTATAGTAGAGTTTACTCAAAACGGGGGTTTACAACTTTTTGTATATTATTGTATTAGAGTTTACTCAAAACGGGGGTTTACAACTTTTTGTATAAATTGTATAGTAGAGTTTACTCAAAACGGGGGTTTACAACTTTTTGTATATAATTATAGTAGAGTTTACTCAAAATGGGGTTTACAACTTTTTGTATATTATTGTATTAGAGTTTACTCAAAACGGGGGTTTACAACTTTTTGTATATAATTGTATAGTAGAGTTTACTCAAAACGGGGGTTTACAACTTTTTGTATATAATTGTATTAAAGTTTACTCAAAACGGGGGTTTACAACTTTTTGTATATAATTATAGTAGAGTTCACTCAAAACGGAGGTTTACAACTTTTTGTATATATTTATAGTAGAGTTTTATCAAAACAGGGGTTTACAATTGTAAATAATTGTATAGTAGAGTTACTCAAAACGGGGGTTTACAACTTTTTGTATATTATTGTATTAGAGTTTACTCAAAATGGGGGTTTACAACTTTTTGTATATAATTGTATAGTAGAGTTTACTCAAAACGGGGGTTTACAACTTTTTGTACAATAAAATAGGGGTTTACAACTTTTTGTATATAATTGTATTAGAGTTTACTCAAAATATTTTTGTATATAATTGTATTAGAGTTTACAAAACGGGGGTTTTTTTTTTGTATATTATTGTATTAGAGTTTACTCAAAACGGGGGTTTACAACTTTTTGTATATAATTATAGTAGAGTTCACTCAAAACGGGGGTTTACAACTTTTTGTATATATTTATATTAGAGTTTTATCAAAACAGGGGTTTACAACTTTTTGTATATAATTGTATAGTAGTAGTTTACTCAAAACGGGGGTTTACAACTTTTTGTATATTATTGTATTAGAGTTCACTCAAAACGGGCGTTTACAACTTTTTGTATATAATTATAGTAGAGTTCACTCAAAACGGGGTTTACAACTTTTTGTATATAATTGTATAGTAGAGTTTACTCAAAACGGGGGTTTACAACTTTTTGTATATTATTGTATATAGTAGTTTACTCAAAACGGGGTTTACAACTTTTTGTATATTATTGTAGTAGAGTTTACTCAAAACGGGGTTTACAACTTTTTGTATATAATTTTATAAAACGGGGTTTACAACTTTTTGTAGTTTACTAGAGTTTACTCAAAACGGGGTTTACAACTTTTTGTATATATTGTATAGAGTTTACTCAAAACGGGGGTTTACAACTTTTTGTATATTATTGTATTAGAGTTTACTCAAAACGGGGGTTTACAACTTTTTGTATATTATTGTATAAGAGTTTACTCAAAACGGGGGTTTACTACTTTTTGTATATAATTGTATGGTAGAGTTTACTCAAAACGGGGGTTTATAACTTTTTGTATATAATTGTATTAGAGTTTACTCAAAATGGGGGTTTACAACTTTTTGTATATAATTATAGTAGAGTTCACTCAAAACGGAGGTTTACAACTTTTTATATATAGTATAGTAGATTTTACTCAAAACGGGGGTTTACAACTTTTTGTATATTATTGTAGTAGAGTTTACTCAAAATAGGGGTTTACAACTTTTTGTATATTATTGTAGTAGAGTTCACTCAAAACGGAGTTTTACAACTTTTTGTATATAATTATAGTAGAGTTTACTCAAAACGGGGTTTACAACTTTTTGTATATTATTGTATTTGAGCTTACTCAAAACGGGGTTTACAACTTTTTGTATATAATTGTATAGTTGAGTTTACTCAAAACGGGGTTTACAACGTTTTGTATATAATTATAGTAGAGTTTACTCAAAACGGGGGTTTACAACTTTTTGTAAATAATTGTATAGTAGAGTTTACTCAACATGGGGGTTTACAACTTTTTGTATATTATTGTATAAGAGTTTACTCAAAACGGGGGTTTATAACTTTTTGTTTACTCAAAACGGGGGTTTACTACTTTTTGTATATAATTGTATGGTAGAGTTTACTCAAAAGGGGTTTACTCAAAACGGGGGTTTACAACTTTTTGTATATAATTGTATTAGAGTTTACTCAAAATGGGGGTTTACAACTTTTTGTATATTATTGTATTAGAGTTTACTCAAAACGGGGGTTCACAACTTTTTGAATAAAATTGTATAGTAGAGTTTACTCAAAACGGGGGTTTACAACTTTTTGTATATAATTGTATTAAAGTTTACTCAAAACGGGGGTTTACAACTTTTTGTATATAATTATAGTAGAGTTCACTCAAAACGGAGGTTTACAACTTTTTGTATATATTTATAGTAGAGTTTTATCAAAACAGGGGTTTACAATTGTAAATAATTGTATAGTAGAGTTACTCAAAACGGGGGTTTACAACTTTTTGTATATTATTGTATTAGAGTTTACTCAAAATGGGGGTTTACAACTTTTTGTATATAATTGTATAGTAGAGTTTACTCAAAACAGGGGTGTACAACTTTTTGTACAATAAAACGGGGTTTACAACTTTTTGTGTATAATTGTATAGTAGAGTTTACTCAAAAGAGGGGTGTACAACTTTTTGTACAATAAAACGGGGGTTTACAACTTTTTGTATATAATTGTATAGTAGAGTTTACTCAAAACGGGGGTTTACAACTTTTTGTATATTATTGTGTAGTAGAGTTTACTCAAAACGGGGGTTTACAACTTTTTGTATATAATTGTATAGTAGAGTTTACTCAAAACGGGGGTTTACAACTTTTTGTATATAATTGTATTAAAGTTTACTCAAAACGGGGGTTTACAACTTTTTGTATATAATTATAGTAGAGTTCACTCAAAACGGAGGTTTACAACTTTTTGTATATATTTATAGTAGAGTTTTACTCAAAACGGGGGTTTACAATTTTTGTAAATAATTGTATAGTAGAGTTACTCAAAATGGGGGTTTACAACTTTTTGTATATAATTGTATTAGAGTTTACTCAAAATGGGGGTTTACAACTTTTTGTATATAATTGTATAGTAGAGTTTACTCAAAACGGGGTTTACAACTTTTTGTATAATAAAACTCAAAACGGGGGTTTACAACTTTTTGTATATAATTGTATAGTAGAGTTTACTCAAAACGGGGGTTTACAACTTTTTGTATATATAGTAGAGTTTACTCAAAACGGGGGTTTACAACTTTTTGTATATAATTGTATAGTAGAGTTTACTCAAAACGGGGGTTTACAACTTTTTGTATATTATTGTATAGTAGAGTTTACTCAAAACGGGGGTTTACAACTTTTTGTATATAATTGTATAGTAGAGTTTACTCAAAACGGGGGTTTACAACTTTTTGTATATAATTGTATTAGAGTTTACTCAAAACGGGGGTTTACAACTTTTTGTATATAATTATAGTAGAGTTCACTCAAAACGGAGGTTTACAACTTTTTGTATATATTTATAGTAGAGTTTTATCAAAATAGGGGTTTACAATTGTAAATAATTGTATAGTAGAGTTACTCAAAATGGGGGTTTACAACTTTTTGTATATTATTGTATTAGAGTTTACTCAAAATGGGGGTTTACAACTTTTTGTATATAATTGTATAGTAGAGTTTACTCAAAACGGGGTGTACAACTTTTTGTACAATAAAACGGGGGTTTACAACTTTTTGTATATAATTGTATAGTAGAGTTTACTCAAAACGGGGGTTTATAACTTTTTGTATATAATTGTATTAGAGTTTACTCAAAATAGGGGTTTACAACTTTTTGTATATAATTATAGTAGAGTTCACTCAAAACGGAGGTTTACAACTTTTTGTATATAATTGTATAGTAGAGTTTTACTCAAAACGGGGGTTTACAACTTTTTGTATATTATTGTAGTAGAGTTTACTCAAAATAGGGGTTTACAACTTTTTGTATATTATTGTAGTAGAGTTCACTCAAAACGCAGTTTACAACTTTTTGTATATAATTATAGTAGAGTTTACTCAAAACGGGGTTTACAACTTTTTGTATATTATTGTATTTGAGCTTACTCAAAACGGGGTTTACAACTTTTTGTATATAATTGTATAGTTGAGTTTTCTCAAAACGGGAGTTTACAATGTTTTGTATATAATTATAGTAGAGTTTACTCAAAACGGGGGTTTACAACTTTTTGTAAATAATTGTATAGTAGAGTTTACTCAACAAGGGGGATTACAACTTTTTGTATATTATTGTATACGAGTTTACTCAAAACGGGGGTTTACTACTTTTTGTATATAATTGTATTAGAGTTTACTCAAAATGGGGGCTTACAACTTTTTGTATATAATTGTATTAGAGTTTACTCAAAACGGGGGTTACAACTTTTTGTATATAATTATAGTAGAGTTTACTCAAAACGGGGGTTTACAACTTTTTGTATATTATTGTATTAGTAGTTTACTCAAAACGGGGGTTTACAACTTTTTGTATATAATTGTATAGTAGAGTTTACTCAAAACGGGGGTTTACAACTTTTTGTATATATTGTATAGAGTTTACTCAAAACGGGGGTTTACAACTTTTTGTATATAATTGTATAGTAGAGTTTACTCAAAACGGGGGTTTACAACTTTTTGTATATAATTGTATAGTAGAGTTTACTCAAAACGGGGGTTTACAACTTTTTGTATATAATTATAGTAGAGTTTACTCAAAACGGGGTTTACAACTTTTTGTATATAATTGTATAGTAGAGTTTACTCAAAACGGGGGTTTACAACTTTTTGTATATAATTGTATAGAGTTTACTCAAAACGGGGGTTTACAACTTTTTGTATATAATTGTATAGTAGAGTTTACTCAAAACGGGGGTTACAACTTTTTGTAATTTTTGTAGAATCAAAACGGGGGTTTACAACTTTTTGTATATAATTGTATAGTAGAGTTTACTCAAAACGGGGGGGTTTACAACTTTTTGTATATTATTTTACAACTTTTTGTATATATTGTATTAGTTCACTCAAAACGTGCGTTTACAACTTTTTGTATATAATTATAGTAGAGTTCACTCAAAACGGAGGTTTACAACTTTTTGTATATAGTATTGTAGAGTTTACTCAAAACGGGGGTTTATAACTTTTTGTATATTATTGTAGTATAGTATACTCAAAACGGAGGTTTACAACTTTTTGTATATTATTGTAGTAGAGTTCACTCAAAACGGAGGTTTACAACTTTTTGTATATAATTATAGTAGAGTTTACTCAAAACGGGGGTTTACAACTTTTTGTATATTATTGTATTAGAGTTTACTCAAAACGGGGGTTTACAACTTTTTGTATATAATTGTATAGTAGAGTTTACTCAAAACGGGGGTTTACAACTTTTTGTATATAATTAGTATAGTAGAGTTTACTCAAAACGGGGTTTACTCAAAACGTTTACAACTTTTTGTATATTATTGTATTGAGTTTACTCAAAACGGGGGTTTACAACTTTTTGTATATAATTGTATAGTAGAGTTTACTCAAAACGGGGGTTTACAACTTTTTGTATATAATTATAGTAGAGTTTACTCAAAACGGGGGTTTACAACTTTTTGTATATAATTGTATAGTAGAGTTTACTCAAAACGGGGTTTACAACTTTTTGTATATAATTGTATAGTAGAGTTTACTCAAAACGGGGGTTTACAACTTTTTGTATATAATTGTATAGTAGAGTTTACTCAAAACGGGGGTTTACAACTTTTTGTATATAATTGTATAGTAGAGTTTACTCAAAACGGGGGTTTACAACTTTTTGTATATAATTGTATAAGAGTTTACTCAAAACGGGGGTTACAACTTTTTGTATATTTTTGTATATAATTGTATTTTTGTATATATTGTAGTTTACTCAAAACGGGGGTTTACAACTTTTTGTATATAATTGTATATAGTTTATTGTACAACTTTTTGTATATAATTGTATAGTAGTTTTACTCAAAACGGGGGTTTACAACTTTTTGTATATAATTGTATAGTAGAGTTTACTCAAAACGGGGGTTTACAACTTTTTGTATATTATTGTAATTGAGTTTACTCAAAACGGGGTTTACAACTTTTTGTATATAATTGTATAGTAGAGTTTACTCAAAACGGGGGTTTACAACTTTTTGTATATAATTATAGTAGAGTTTACTCAAAATGGGGGTTTACAACTTTTTGTAAATAATTGTATAGTAGAGTTTACTCAAAACGGGGGTTTACAACTTTTTGTATATTATTTTATAAGAGTTTACTCAAAACGGGGGTTTGCAACTTTTTGTATATAATTGTATTAAAGTTTACTCAAAACGGGGGTTTACAACTTTTTGTATATAATTATAGTAGAGTTCACTCAAAACGGAGGTTTACAACTTTTTGTATATATTTATAGTAGAGTTTTATCAAAACAGGGGTTTACAATTGTAAATAATTGTATAGTAGAGTTACTCAAAACGGGGGTTTACATCTTTTTGTATATTATTGTATTAGAGTTTACTCAAAATGGGGGTTTACAACTTTTTGTATATAATTGTATAGTAGAGTTTACTCAAAACAGGGGTGTACAACTTTTTGTATAATAAAACGGGGGTTTACAACTTTTTGTGTATTATTGTATAGTAAAACGGGGGTTACTCAAAACGGGGGTTTACAACTTTTTGTGTATTATTGTATTAGATTTCACTCAAAACGTGCGTTTACAACTTTTTGTATATAATTATAGTAGAGTTCACTCAAAACGGAGGTTTACAACTTTTTGTATATAATTATAGTAGAGTTTACTCAAAACGGGGGTTTACAACTTTTTGTATATTATTGTATTAGAGTTTACTCAAAACGGGGGTTTACAACTTTTTGTATATTATTGTATAAGAGTTTACTCAAAACGGGGCTTTACAACTTTTTGTATATAATTGTATAGTAGAGTTTACTCAAAACGGGGGTTTACAACTTTTTGTATATAATTGTATTAGAGTTTACTCAAAATGGGGGTTTACAACTTTTTGTATATAATTATAGTAGAGTTCACTCAAAACGGGGGTTTACAACTTTTTGTATATAATTGTATAGTAGAGTTTACTCAAAACGGGGGTTTACAACTTTTTGTATATTATTGTATAGTAGAGTTTACTCAAAACGGGGTTTACAACTTTTTGTATATAATTGTATAGTAGAGTTCACTCAAAACGGGGTTTACAACTTTTTGTATATAATTGTAGTAGAGTTTACTCAAAACGGGGTTTACAACTTTTTGTATATTATTGTAGTAGAGTTTACTCAAAACGGGGTTTACAACTTTTTGTATATAATTATAGTAGAGTTCACTCAAAACGGGGGTTAACAACTTTTTGTATATAATTGTATAGTAGAGTTTACTCAAAACGGGGGTTCACAACTTTTTGTATATAATTGTATAGTAGAAATTACTCAAAACGGGGGTTTACAAGTTTTTGTATATAATTATAGTAGAGTTTACTCAAAACGGGGGTTTACAACTTTTTGTATATAATTGTATAGTAGAGTTTACTCAAAACGGGGGTTTACAACTTTTTGTATATTATTGTATAAGAGTTTACTCAAAACGGGGGTTTACAACTTTTTGTATATAATTGTATAGTAGAGTTTACTCAAAACGGGGGTTTACAACTTTTTGTATATAATTATAGTAGAGTTTACTCAAAACGGGGGTTTACAACTTTTTGTATATTATTGTATTAGAGTTTACTCAAAACGGGGTTTACAACTTTTTGTATATAATTGTATAGTAGAGTTTACTCAAAACGGGGTTTACAACTTTTTGTATATAATTGTATAGTAGAGTTTACTCAAAACGGGGGTTTACAACTTTTTGTATATAATTGTATTAGAGTTTACTCAAAACGGGGGTTTACAACTTTTTGTATATAATTGTATAGTAGAGTTTACTCAAAACGGGGGTTTACAACTTTTTGTATATAATTGTATAGTAGAGTTTACTCAAAATGGGGGTTTACAACTTTTTGTATATTATTGTATTTTTGTATATATTGTAGAGTTTACTCAAACCGGGGGTTTACAACTTTTTGTATATAATTGTATAGTAGAGTTTACTCAAAACGGGGGTGTACAACTTTTTGTACAATAAAACGGGGGTTTACAACTTTTTGTGTATAATTGTATAGTAGAGTTTACTCAAAAGAGGGGTTTACAACTTTTTGTACAATAAAACGGGGGTTTACAACTTTTTGTATATAATTGTATAGTAGAGTTTACTCAAAACGGGGGTTTACAACTTTTTGTATATTATTGTATAAGAGTTTACTCAAAACGGGGGTTTGCAACTTTTTGTATATTAACTTTTTGTATATAATTGTATAGTTGTATAGAGAGTTTACTCAAAACGGGGGTTTACAACTTTTTGTATATAATTGTATTGTATTAAAGTTTACTCAAAACGGGGTTTACAACTTTTTGTATATAATTATAGTAGAGTTCACTCAAAACGGAGGTTTACAACTTTTTGTATATATTTATAGTAGAGTTTTATCAAAACAGGGTTTACAATTGTAAATAATTGTATAGTAGAGTTACTCAAAACGGGGGTTTACAACTTTTTGTATATTATTGTATTAGAGTTTACTCAAAATGGGGGTTTACAACTTTTTGTATATAATTGTATAGTAGAGTTTACTCAAAACGGGGGTTTACAACTTTTTGTACAATAAAACTCAAAACGGGGTTTACAACTTTTTGTGTATAATTGTATAGTAGAGTTTACTCAAAACGGGGGTTTACAACTTTTATATTATTGTATTAGTAGTTTTACTCAAAACGGGGGTTTACAACTTTTTGTATATAATTGTATAGTAGAGTTTACTCAAAACGGGGGTTTACAACTTTTTGTATATAATTGTATAGTGAGTTTACTCAAAACGGGGGTTTACAACTTTTTGTATATAATTGTATAGTAGAGTTTACTCAAAACGGGGGTTTACAACTTTTTGTATATAATTGTATAGTAGAGTTTACTCAAAACGGGGGTTTACAACTTTTTGTATATAATTGTATAGTAGAGTTTACTCAAAACGGGGTTTACAACTTTTTGTATATAATTATAGTAGAAAACGTTTTTGTATATACTCAAAACGGAGGTTTACAACTTTTTGTATATATTTATAGTAGAGTTTTACTCAAAATAGGGGTTTACAATTTTTTGTAAATAATTGTATAGTAGAGTTACTCAAAACGGGGGTTTACAACTTTTTGTATATTATTGTATTAGAGTTTACTCAAAATGGGGGTTTACAACTTTTTGTATATAATTGTATAGTAGAGTTTACTCAAAACGGGGGTGTACAACTTTTTGTACAATAAAACGGGGGTTTACAACTTTTTTTTTGTATAATTGTATAGTAGAGTTTACTCAAAACGGGGGTTTACAACTTTTTGTATATAATTGTATTAGAGTTTACTCAAAACGGGGTTTACAACTTTTTGTATATAATTATAGTAGAGTTCACTCAAAACGGAGGTTTACAACTTTTTGTATATAGTATAGTAGAGTTTACTCAAAACGGGGGTTTACAACTTTTTGTATATTATTGTAGTAGAGTTTTCTCAAAATAGGGGTTTGCAACTTTTTGTATATTATTGTAGTAGAGTTCACTCAAAACGGAGGTTTACAACTTTTTGTATATAATTATATAAAACGTAGAGTTTACTCAAAACGGGGTTTACAACTTTTTGTATATAATTGTATAGTAGAGTTTTTGTATATTATAGTAGAGTTTACTCAAAACGGGGGTTTACAACTTTTTGTATATTATTGTATGGTAGAGTTTACTCATAACGGGGTTTACAACTTTTTGTATATAATTGTATAGTAGAGTTTTCTCAAAACGGGGGTTTACAACTTTTTGTATATAATTATAGTAGAGTTTACTCAAAACGGGGGTTTACAACTTTTTGTATATAATTGTATAGTAGAGTTTACTCAAAACGGGGGTTACAACTTTTTGTATATTATTGTATATAGAGTTTACTCAAAACGGGGGTTTACAACTTTTTGTATATAATTGTATAGAGTTTACTCAAAACGGGGGTTTACAACTTTTTGTATATAATTGTATTAGTAGTTTACTCAAAACGGGGGTTTACAACTTTTTGTATATAATTGTATAGTAGAGTTTACTCAAAACGGGGGTTTACAACTTTTTGTATATTATTGTATAGTAGAGTTTACTCAAAACGGGGGTTTACAACTTTTTGTATATAATTGTATAGTAGAGTTTACTCAAAACGGGGGTTTACAACTTTTTGTATATTATTGTATTAGAGTTTACTCAAAACGGGGGTTTACAACTTTTTGTATATAATTGTATAGTAGAGTTCACTCAAAACGGGGGTTTACAACTTTTTGTATATATTTATAGTAGAGTTTACAAAAACGGGGGTTTACAACTTTTTGTATATATATTGTATAGTAGAGTTACTCAAAACGGGGGTTTACAACTTTTTGTATATTATTGTATTAGTAGTTTACTCAAAACGGGGTTTACAACTTTTTGTATATAATTGTATAGTAGAGTTTACTCAAAACGGGGTTTACAACTTTTTGTACAATAAAACGGGGGTTTACAACTTTTTGTGTATAATTGTATAGTAGAGTTTACTCAAAACGGGGGTTTACAACTTTTTGTATATTATTGTATAGAGTTTACTCAAAACGGGGTTTACAACTTTTTGTATATAATTATAGTAGAGTTCACTCAAAACGGGGGTTTACAACTTTTTGTATATAATTATAGTAGAGTTTACTCAAAACGGGGGTTTACAACTTTTTGTATATATTGTATAGTAGAGTTTACTCAAAACGGGGTTTACAACTTTTTGTATATATTGTAGTATAGTATACTCAAAACGGAGGTTTACAACTTTTTGTATATTATTGTAGTAGAGTTTACTCAAAACGGAGGTTTACAACTTTTTGTATATAATTATAGTAGAGTTTACTCAAAACGGGGGTTTACAACTTTTTGTATATTATTGTATTAGAGTTTACTCAAAACGGGGGTTTACAACTTTTTGTATATAATTGTATAGTAGAGTTTACTCAAAACGGGGGTTTACAACTTTTTGTTTATAATTGTATAGTAGAGTTTACTCAAAACGGGGGTTTACAACTTTTTGTATATTATTGTATTAGAGTTTACTCAAAACGGGGGTTTACAACTTTTTGTATATAATTATAGTAGAGTTCACTCAAAATAGAGGTTTACAACTTTTTGTATATAATTATAGTAGAGTTTACTCAAAACGGGGGTTTACAACTTTTTGTATATTATTGTATAGTAGAGTTTACTCAAAACGGGGGTTTACAACTTTTTGTATATTATTGTAGTAGAGTTTACTCAAAACGGAGGTTTACAACTTTTTGTATATAATTATAGTAGAGTTTACTCAAAACGGGGGTTTACAACTTTTTGTATATAATTATAGTAGAGTTCACTCAAAACGGAGGTTTACAAATTTTTGTATATATTTATAGTAAAGTTTACTCAAAACGGGGGTTTACAATTGTAAATAATTGTATAGTAGAGTTACTCAAAACGGGGTTTACAACTTTTTGTATATTATTGTATTAGAGTTTACTCAAAAAGTGGGTTTACAACTTTTTGTATATAATTGTATAGTAGAGTTTTCTCAAAACGGGGTTTACAACTTTTTGTACAATAAACGGGGGTTTACAACTTTTTGTATATAATTGTATAGTATAGTTTACTCAAAATAGGGGTTTACAACTTTTTGTATATTATTGTATTAGAGTTCACTCAAAACGTCCGTTTACAACTTTTTGTATATTATTATAGTAGAGTTCACTCAAAACGGAGGTTTACAACTTTTTGTATATAGTTATAGTAGAGTTTACTCAAAACGGGGGTTTACAACTTTTTGTATATTATTGTAGTAGTAGAGTATTTACTCAAAACGGAGCTTTACAACTTTTTGTATATTATTGTAGTAGAGTTTTACTCAAAACGGAGGTTTACAACTTTTTGTATATAATTGTATAGTAGAGTTTACTCAAAACGGGGGTTTAGGGTTTACAACTTTTTGTATAATAAAACGGGGGTTTACAACTTTTTGTGTATAATTGTATAGTAGAGTTTACTCAAAACGGGGGTTTACAACTTTTTGTATATTATTGTATTAGAGTTTACTCAAAACGTGGTTTACAACTTTTTGTATATAATTATAGTAGAGTTTACTCAAAACGGAGGTTTACAACTTTTTGTATATATATAGTAGAGTTTACTCAAAACGGGGGTTTACAACTTTTTGTATATAATATAGAGTTTACTCAAAATGGGGGTTTACAACTTTTTGTATATTATTGTAGTTTAGTATACTCAAAACGGAGGTTTATAACTTTTTGTATATTATTGTAGTATAGTTCACTCAAAACGGAGGTTTACAACTTTTTGTATATAATTATAGTAAAGTTTACTCAAAACGGGGGTTTACAACTTTTTGTATATTATTGTATTAGAGTTTACTCAAAACGGGGGTTTACAACTTTTTGTATAAAATTGTATAGTAGAGTTTACTCAAAACGGGGGTTTACAACTTTTTGTTTATAATTGTATAGTAGAGTTTACTCAAAACGGGGGTTTACAACTTTTTGTATATTATTGTATTATAGTTCACTCAAAACGGGGGTTTACAACTTTTTGTATATAATTATAGTAGAGTTCACTCAAAATAGAGGTTTACAACTTTTTGTATATAGTATAGTAGTAGGTTACTCAAAACGGGGGTTTACAACGTTTTGTATATTATTGTAGTAGAGTTTACTCAAAACGGTGGTTTACAACTTTTTGTATATTATTGTAGTTTACTCAAAACGGAGTTCACTCAAAACGGAGGTTTACAACTTTTTGTATATAATTATAGTAGAGTTTACTCAAAACGGGGTTTACAACTTTTTTGTATATAATTATAGTAGAGTTCACTCAAAACGGAGGTTTACAAATTCTTGTATATATTTATAGTAGAGTTTACTCAAAACAAGGGTTTACAATTGTAAATAATTATATAGTAGAGTTACTCAAAACGGGGGTTTACAACTTTTTGTATATTATTGTATTAGAGTTTACTCAAAAAGTGGGTTTACAACTTTTTGTATATAATTGTATAGTAGAGTTTTCTCAAAACAGGGTTGTACAACTTTTTGTACAATAAACGGGGGTTTACAACTTTTTGTATATAATTGTATAGTATAGTTTACTCAAAATAGGGGTTAGCAACTTTTTGTATATAATTGTATATTAGAGTTTACTCAAAACGGGGGTTTACAACTTTTTGTATATAATTGTATTAGAGTTTACTCAAAACGGGGGTTTACAACTTTTTGTATATAATTATAGTAGAGTTCACTCAAAACGGAGGTTTACAACTTTTTTGTATATATTTATAGTAGTTTTTTTTTTTTTATCAAAATAGGGGTTTACAATTGTAAATAATTTTATAGTAGAGTTACTCAAAACGGGGGTTTACAACTTTTTGTATATTATTGTATTAGAGTTTACTCAAAATAGGGGTTTACAACTTTTTGTATATAATTGTATAGTAGAGTTTACTCAAAACAGGGGTGTACAACTTTTTGTACAATAAAACGGGGGTTTACAACTTTTTGTGTATAATTGTATAGTAGAGTTTACTCAAAACGGGGGTTTACAACTTTTTGTATATTATTGTATTAGAGTTCACTCAAAACGTGCGTTTACAACTTTTTGTATATAATTATAGTAGAGTTTACTCAAAACGGAGGTTTACAACTTTTTGTATATAGTATAGTAGAGTTTACTCAAAATGGGGGTTTACAACTTTTTGTATATTATTGTAGTATAGTATACTCAAAACGGAGGTTTACAACTTTTTGTATATTATTGTATTAGAGTTCACTCAAAACGGAGGTTTACAACTTTTTGTATATAATTATAGTAAAGTTTACTCAAAACGGGGGTTACAACTTTTTGTATATTATTGTATTAGAGTTTACTCAAAACGGGGGTTTACAACTTTTTGTATATAATTGTATAGTAGAGTTTACTCAAAACGGGGGTTTACAACTTTTTGTATATAATTGTATAGTAGAGTTTACTCAAAACGGGGGTTTACAACTTTTTGTATATTATTGTATTAGAGTTCACTCAAAACGGGGGTTTACAACTTTTTGTATATAATTTTAGTAGAGTTCACTCAAAATAGAGGTTTACAACTTTTTGTATATAGTATAGTAGAGGTTACTCAAAACGGGGGTTTACAACGTTTTGTATATTATTGTAGTAGAGTTTACTCAAAACGGTGGTTTACAACTTTTTGTATATTATTGTAGTAGAGTTCACTCAAAACGGAGGTTTACAACTTTTTGTATATAATTATAGTAGAGTTTACTCAAAACGGGGGTTTACAACTTTTTGTATATAATTATAGTAGAGTTCACTCAAAACGGAGGTTTACAAATTCTTGTATATATTTATAGTAGAGTTTACTCAAAACAGGGGTTTACAATTGTAAATAATTATATAGTAGAGTTACTCAAAACGGGGGTTTACAACTTTTTGTATATTATTGTATTAGAGTTTACTCAAAAAGTGGGTTTACAACTTTTTGTATATAATTGTATAGTAGAGTTTTCTCAAAACAGGGTTGTACAACTTTTTGTACAATAAACGGGGGTTTACAACTTTTTGTATATAATTGTATAGTATAGTTTACTCAAAATAGGGGTTTACAACTTTTTGTATATTATTGTATTAGAGTTCACTCAAAACGTCCGTTTACGACTTTTTGTCTATTATTATAGTAGAGTTCACTCAAAACGGAGGTTTACAACTTTTTGTATATAGTCTAGTAGAGTTTACACAAAACGGGGGTTTACAACTTTTTGTATATTATTGTAGTATAGTATACTCAAAACGGAGCTTTACAACTTTTTGTATATTATTGTAGTAGAGTGCACTCAAAACGGAGGTTTACAACTTTTTGTATATAATTGTATAGTAGAGTTTACTCAAAACAGGGGTGTACAACTTTTTGTACAATAAAACGGGGGTTTACAACTTTTTGTGTATAATTGTATAGTAGAGTTTACTCAAAACGGGGGTTTACAACTTTTTGTATATTATTGTATTAGAGTTCACTCAAAACGTGCGTTTACAACTTTTTGTATATAATTATAGTAGAGTTCACTCAAAACGGAGGTTTACAACTTTTTGTATATAGTATAGTAGAGTTTACTCAAAATGGGGGTTTACAACTTTTTGTATATAGTATAGTAGAGTTTACTCAAAATGGGGGTTTACAACTTTTTGTATATTATTGTAGTATAGTATACTCAAAACGGAGGTTTACAACTTTTTGTATATTATTGTATTAGAGTTCACTCAAAACGGAGGTTTACAACTTTTTGTATATAATTATAGTAAAGTTTACTCAAAACGGGGGTTACAACTTTTTGTATATTATTGTATTAGAGTTTACTCAAAACGGGGGTTTACAACTTTTTGTATAAAATTGTATAGTAGAGTTTACTCAAAACGGGGGTTTACAACTTTTTGTTTATAATTGTATAGTAGAGTTTACTCAAAACGGGGGTTTACAACTTTTTGTATATTATTGTATTATAGTTCACTCAAAACGGGGGTTTACAACTTTTTGTATATAATTATAGTAGAGTTCACTCAAAATAGAGGTTTACAACTTTTTGTATATATTATAGTAGAGGTTACTCAAAACGGGGGTTTTACAACGTTTTGTATATTATTGTAGTAGAGTTTACTCAAAACGGTGGTTTACAACTTTTTGTATATTATTGTAGTAGAGTTCACTCAAAACGGAGGTTTACAACTTTTTGTATATAATTATAGTAGAGTTTACTCAAAACGGGGGTTTACAACTTTTTGTATATAATTATAGTAGAGTTCACTCAAAACGGAGGTTTACAAATTCTTGTATATATTTATAGTAGAGTTTACTCAAAACAGGGGTTTACAATTGTAAATAATTATATAGTAGAGTTACTCAAAACGGGGGTTTACAACTTTTTGTATATTATTGTATTAGAGTTTACTCAAAAAGTGGGTTTACAACTTTTTGTATATAATTGTATAGTAGAGTTTTCTCAAAACAGGGTTGTACAACTTTTTGTACAATAAACGGGGGTTTACAACTTTTTGTATATAATTGTATAGTATAGTTTACTCAAAATAGGGGTTAGCAACTTTTTGTATATAATTGTATATTAGAGTTTACTCAAAACGGGGGTTTACAACTTTTTGTATATAATTGTATTAGAGTTTACTCAAAACGGGGGTTTACAACTTTTTGTATATAATTATAGTAGAGTTCACTCAAAACGGAGGTTTACAACTTTTTTGTATATATTTATAGTAGTTTTTTTTATTTATCAAAATAGGGGTTTACAATTGTAAATAATTTTATAGTAGAGTTACTCAAAACGGGGGTTTACAACTTTTTGTATATTATTGTATTAGAGTTTACTCAAAATAGGGGTTTACAACTTTTTGTATATAATTGTATAGTAGAGTTTACTCAAAACAGGGGTGTACAACTTTTTGTACAATAAAACGGGGGTTTACAACTTTTTGTGTATAATTGTATAGTAGAGTTTACTCAAAACGGGGGTTTACAACTTTTTGTATATTATTGTATTAGAGTTCACTCAAAACGTGCGTTTACAACTTTTTGTATATAATTATAGTAGAGTTCACTCAAAACGGAGGTTTACAACTTTTTGTATATAGTATAGTAGAGTTTACTCAAAATGGGGGTTTACAACTTTTTGTATATTATTGTAGTATAGTATACTCAAAACGGAGGTTTACAACTTTTTGTATATTATTGTATTAGAGTTCACTCAAAACGGAGGTTTACAACTTTTTGTATATAATTATAGTAGAGTTTACTCAAAACGGGGGTTTACAACTTTTTGTATATTATTGTATTAGAGTTTACTCAAAACGGGGGTTTACAACTTTTTGTATATAATTGTATAGTAGAGTTTACTCAAAACGGGGGTTTACAACTTTTTGTATATAATTGTATAGTAGAGTTTACTCAAAACGGGGGTTTACAACTTTTTGTATATAATTGTATAGTAGAGTTTACTCAAAACGGGGGTTTACAACTTTTTGTATATTATTGTATTAGAGTTCACTCAAAACGGGGGTTTACAACTTTTTGTATATAATTATAGTAGAGTTCACTCAAAATAGAGGTTTACAACTTTTTGTATATAGTATAGTAGAGGTTACTCAAAACGGGGGTTTTACAACGTTTTGTATATTATTGTAGTAGAGTTTACTCAAAACGGTGGTTTACAACTTTTTGTATATTATTGTATAGTAGAGTTCACTCACAACGGAGGTTTACAACTTTTTGTATATAATTATAGTAGAGTTTACTCAAAACGGGGGTTTACAACTTTTTGTATATAATTATAGTAGAGTTCACTCAAAACGGAGGTTTACAAATTTTGTATATATTTATAGTAGAGTTTACTCAAAACAGGGGTTTACAATTGTAAATAATTATATAGTAGAGTTACTCAAAACGGGGGTTTACAACTTTTTGTATATTATTGTATTAGAGTTTACTCAAAAAGTGGGTTTACAACTTTTTGTATATAATTGTATAGTAGAGTTTTCTCAAAACAGGGTTGTACAACTTTTTGTACAATAAACGGGGGTTTACAACTTTTTGTATATAATTGTATAGTATAGTTTACTCAAAATAGGGGTTTACAACTTTTTGTATATTATTGTATTAGAGTTCACTCAAAACGTGCGTTTACAACTTTTTGTATATTATTATAGTAGAGTTCACTCAAAACGGAGGTTTACAACTTTTTGTATATAGTCTAGTAGAGTTTACACAAAACGGGGGTTTACAACTTTTTGTATATTATTGTAGTATAGTATACTCAAAACGGAGCTTTACAACTTTTTGTATATTATTGTAGTAGAGTTCACTCAAAACGGAGGTTTACAACTTTTTGTATATAATTGTATAGTAGAGTTTACTCAAAACAGGGGTGTACAACTTTTTGTACAATAAAACGGGGGTTTACAACTTTTTGTGTATAATTGTATAGTAGAGTTTACTCAAAACGGGGGTTTACAACTTTTTGTATATTATTGTATTAGAGTTCACTCAAAACGTGCGTTTACAACTTTTTGTATATAATTATAGTAGAGTTCACTCAAAACGGAGGTTTACAACTTTTTGTATATAATTATAGTAGAGTTTACTCAAAACGGGGGTTTACAACTTTTTGTATATAATTGTATAGTAGAGTTTACTCAAAATGGGGGTTTACAACTTTTTGTATATTATTGTATAGAGTTTACTCAAAACGGGGTTTACAACTTTTTGTATATTATTGTATTAGAGTTCACTCAAAACGGAGGTTTACAACTTTTTGTATATAATTATAGTAAAGTTTACTCAAAACGGGGGTTTACAACTTTTTGTATATTATTGTATTAGAGTTTACTCAAAACGGGGGTTTACAACTTTTTGTATATAATTGTATTGTATATAGAGTTTACTCAAAACGGGGGTTTACAACTTTTTGTATATAATTGTATAGTAGAGTTTACTCAAAACGGGGTTTACAACTTTTTGTATATTATTGTATTAGAGTTCACTCAAAACGGGGGTTTACAACTTTTTGTATATAATTATAAAACGTAGAGTTCACTCAAAAAACGGGGGTTTACAACTTTTTGTATATAATATAGTAGAGTTTACTCAAAACAGGTGTTTACAACTTTTTGTATATTATTGTAGTAGAGTTTACTCAAAACGGGGTTTACAACTTTTTGTATATTATTGTATAGTAGAGTTTACTCAAAACGGGGTTTACAACTTTTTGTATATAATTGTATAGTAGAGTTTACTCAAAACGGGGGTTTACAACTTTTTGTATATAATTATAGTAGAGTTTACTCAAAACGGGGTTTACAACTTTTTGTATATAATTGTATAGTAGTTTTACTCAAAACGGGGTTTACAACTTTTTGTATATTATTGTATAAAACGGTAGAGTTTACTCAAAACGGGGGTTTACAACTTTTTGTATATAATTGTATAGTAGAGTTTACTCAAAACGGGGGTTTACAACTTTTTGTATATAATTGTATAGTAGAGTTTACTCAAAACGGGGTTTACAACTTTTTGTATATATTATATAGTTTACTCAAAACGAGTTATATTCAAAACGGGGGTTTACAACTTTTTGTATATATTGTATAGTAGTAGAGTTTACTCAAAACGGGGGTTTACAACTTTTTGTATATAATTGTATAGTAGAGTTTACTCAAAACGGGGGTTTACAACTTTTTGTATATTATTGTATTAGAGTTTACTCAAAACGGGGGTTTACAACTTTTTGTATATAATTGTATAGTAGAGTTTACTCAAAACGGGGTTTACAACTTTTTGTATATAATTGTATAGTAGAGTTTACTCAAAACGGGGGTTTACAACTTTTTGTATATAATTGTATAGTAGAGTTTACTCAAAATGGGGTTTACAACTTTTTGTATATAATTGTATAGTAGAGTTTACTCAAAACGGGGGTTTACAACTTTTTGTATATAATTGTATAGTAGAGTTTACTCAAAACGTTGTATATTATTGTATAAGAGTTTACTCAAAACGGGGGTTTACAACTTTTTGTATATAATTGTATAGTAGAGTTTACTCAAAACGGGGTTTACAACTTTTTGTATATAATTGTATTAGAGTTTACTCAAAACGGGGTTTACAACTTTTTGTATATAATTGTATAGTAGAGTTTACTCAAAACGGGGGTTTACAACTTTTTGTATATAATTATAGTAGAGTTTACTCAAAACGGGGGTTTACAACTTTTTGTATATAATTGTATAGTAGAGTTTACTCAAAACGGGGGTTTACAACTTTTTGTATATAATTGTATAGTAGAGTTTACTCAAAACGGGGGTTTACAACTTTTTGTATATAATTGTATTAGAGTTTACTCAAAACGGGGTTTACAACTTTTTGTATATAATTATAGTAGAGTTCACTCAAAACGGAGGTTTACAACTTTTTGTATATATTTATAGTAGAGTTTTATCAAAACGTGGGTTTACAATTGTAAATAATTGTATAGTAGAGTTTACTCAAAACGGGGTTTACAACTTTTTGTATATTATTGTATTAGAGTTTACTCAAAATGGGGGTTTACAACTTTTTGTATATAATTGTATAGTAGAGTTTACTCAAAACGGGGTTTACAACTTTTTGTATAATAAAACTCAAAACGGGGGTTTACAACTTTTTGTGTATAATTGTATAGTAGAGTTTACTCAAAACGGGGGTTTACAACTTTTTGTACAATATTGTAAGAGTTTACTCAAAACGGGGTTTACAACTTTTTGTATATAATTGTATAGTAGAGTTTACTCAAAACGGGGGTTTACAACTTTTTGTATATTATTGTATTTGAGTTTACTCAAAACGGGGGTTTACAACTTTTTGTATATAATTGTATAGTAGAGTTTACTCAAAACGGGGGTTTACAACTTTTTGTATATAATTGTATATATAATTGTATAGTGAGTTTACTCAAAACGGGGGTTTACAACTTTTTGTATATAATTGTATAGTAGAGTTTACTCAAAACGGGGGTTTACAACTTTTTGTATATAATTATAGTAGTAGAGTTCACTCAAAACGGAGGTTTACAACTTTTTGTATATATTTATAGTAGAGTTTTATCAAAATAGGGGTTTACAATTGTAAATAATTGTATAGTAGAGTTACTCAAAACGGGGTTTACAACTTTTTGTATATTATTGTATTAGAGTTTACTCAAAATGGGGGTTTACAACTTTTTGTATATAATTGTATAGTAGAGTTTACTCAAAACGGGGGTGTACAACTTTTTGTACAATAAAACGGGGGTTTACAACTTTTTGTGTATAATTGTATAGTAGAGTTTACTCAAAACGGGGGTTTATAACTTTTTGTATATAATTGTATTAGAGTTTACTCAAAATAGGGGTTTACAACTTTTTGTATATAATTATAGTAGAGTTCACTCAAAACGGAGGTTTACAACTTTTTGTATATAGTATAGTAGATTTTACTCAAAACGGGGGTTTACAACTTTTTGTATATTATTGTAGTAGAGTTTTCTCAAAATAGGGGTTTGCAACTTTTTGTATATTATTGTAGTAGAGTTCACTCAAAACGGAGTTTTACAACTTTTTGTATATAATTATAGTAGAGTTTACTCAAAACAGGGGTTTACAACTTTTTGTATATTATTGTATTTGAGCTTACTCAAAACGGGGTTTACAACTTTTTGTATATAATTGTATAGTTGAGTTTTCTCAAAACGGGAGTTTACAATGTTTTGTATATAATTATAGTAGAGTTTACTCAAAACGGGGGTTTACAACTTTTTGTAAATAATTGTATAGTAGAGTTTACTCAACAAGGGGGATTACAACTTTTTGTATATTATTGTATACGAGTTTACTCAAAACGGGGGTTTACTACTTTTTGTATATAATTGTATTAGAGTTTACTCAAAATGGGGGCTTACAACTTTTTGTATATAATTATAGTTGAGTTTACTCAAAACGGGGGTTTAGAACTTTTTGAATATTATTGTATTAGAGTTTACTCAAAACGGGGGTTCACAACTTTTTGAATAAAATTGTATAGTAGAGTTTACTCAAAACGGGGGTTTACAACTTTTTGTATATAATTGTAGTAGAGTTTACTCAAAATGGGAGTTTACAACTTTTTGTATATTATTGTATAAGAGTTTACTCAAAACGGGGGTTTGCAACTTTTTGTATATAATTGTATAGTAGAGTTTACTCAAAACGGGGGTTTACAACTTTTTGTATATAATTGTATTAGAGTTTACTCAAAACGGGGGTTTACAACTTTTTGTATATAATTATAGTAGAGTTCACTCAAAATGGAGGTTTACAACTTTTTGTATATATTTATAGTAGAGTTTTATCAAAATAGGGGTTTACAATTGTAAATAATTGTATAGTAGAGTTTTTGTACAATAGAACGGGGGTTTACAACTTTTTGTGTATAATTGTATAGTAGAGTTTACTCAAAACGGGGGTTTACAACTTTTTGTATATTATTGTATTAGAGTTCACTCAAAACGTGCGTTTACAACTTTTTGTATATAATTATAGTAGAGTTCACTCAAAACGGAGGTTTAAAACTTTTTGTATATAGTATTGTAGAGTTTACTCAAAACGGGGGTTTATAACTTTTTGTATATTATTGTAGTATAGTATACTCAAAATGGAGGTTTACAAATTTTTGTATATTATTGTAGTAGAGTTCACTCGAAACGGAGGTTTACAACTTTTTGTATATAATTATAGTAGAGTTTACTCAAAACGGGGGTTTACAACTTTTTGTATATTATTGTATTAGAGTTTACTCAAAATGGGGGTTTAAACTTTTTGTATATAATTGTATTGTAGAGTTTACTCAAAACGGGGGTTTAAAATTTTTTGTATATAATTGTATAGTAGAGTTTACTCAAAACGGGGGTTTACAACTTTTTGTATATTATTGTAATTGAGTTTACTCAAACCAGGGTTTACAACTTTTTGTATATAATTGTATAGTAGAGTTTACTCAAAACGGGGGTTTACAACTTTTTGTATATAATTATAGTAGAGTTTACTCAAAACGGGGGTTTACAACTTTTTGTAAATAATTATAGTAGAGTTTACTCAAAACGGGGTTTACAACTTTTTGTATATAATTGTATAGTAGAGTTTACTCAAAACGGGGGTTTACAACTTTTTGTATATAATTGTAGTAGAGTTTACTCAAAACGGGGGTTTACAACTTTTTGTAATAATTGTATAGTAGAGTTTACTCAAAACGGGGGTTTATAACTTTTTGTATATAATTGTATTAGAGTTTACTCAAAATGGGGGTTTACAACTTTTTGTATATTATTGTATTAGAGTTTACTCAAAATGGGGGTTTAAACTTTTTGTATATAATTGTATTGTAGAGTTTACTCAAAACGGGGGTTTAAAATTTTTTGTATATAATTGTATAGTAGAGTTTACTCAAAACGGGGGTTTACAAATTTTTGTATATTATTGTAATTGAGTTTACTCAAACCAGGGTTTACAACTTTTTGTATATAATTGTATAGTAGAGTTTACTCAAAACGGGGGTTTACAAGTTTTTGTATATAATTATAGTAGAGTTTACTCAAAATGGGGGTTTACAACTTTTTGTAAATAATTGTATAGTAGAGTTTACTCAAAACGGGGGTTTACAACATTTTGTATATTATTTTATAAGAGTTTACTCAAAAAAGGGGTTTGCAACTTTTTGTATATAATTGTGTTAAAGTTTACTCAAAACGGGGGTTTAGAACTTTTTGTATATAATTATAGTAGAGTTCACTCAAAACGGAGGTTTACAACTTTTTGTATATATTTATAGTAGAGTTTTATCAAAACAGGGGTTTACAATTGTAAATAATTGTATAGTAGAGTTACTCAAAACGGGGGTTTACAATTGTAAATAATTGTATAGTAGAGTTACTCAAAACGGGGGTTTACATCTTTTTGTATATTATTGTATTAGAGTTTACTCAAAATGGGGGTTTACAACTTTTTGTATATAATTGTATAGTAGAGTTTACTCAAAACGGGGTGTACAACTTTTTGTATAATAAAACGGGGGTTTACAACTTTTTGTGTATCATTGAATATAGTAGAGTTTACTCAAAACGGGGGTTTACAACTTTTTGTGTATTATTGTATTAGATTTCACTCAAAACGTGCGTTTACAACTTTTTGTATATAATTATAGTAGAGTTCACTCAAAACGGAGGTTTACAACTTTTTGTATATAATTATAGTAGAGTTTACTCAAAACGGGGGTTTACAACTTTTTGTATATAATTGTATTAGAGTTTACTCAAAACGGGGGTTTACAACTTTTTGTATATTATTGTATAAGAGTTTACTCAAAATGGGGGTTTACAACTTTTTGTATATAATTTATAGAGTTTACTCAAAACGGGGGTTTACAACTTTTTGTATATAATTGTATAGTAGAGTTTACTCAAAACGGGGGTTTACAACTTTTTGTATATAATTGTATAGTAGAGTTTACTCAAAACGGGGGTTTACAACTTTTTGTATATATTATAGTAGAGTTTACTCAAAACGGGGTTTACAACTTTTTGTATATTATATAGTAGAGTTTACTCAAAACGGGGGTTTA
Source organism: Gentiana straminea (assembly GCA_036785695.1). Taxonomy (NCBI): domain Eukaryota; kingdom Viridiplantae; phylum Streptophyta; class Magnoliopsida; order Gentianales; family Gentianaceae; genus Gentiana; species Gentiana straminea. The sequence goes on along the minus strand of JAVUPR010000224.1, from coordinate 14,582 downwards.
CAACTTTTTGTATATAATTGTATAGTAGAGTTTACTCAAAACGGGGGTTTACAACTTTTTGTATATATTGTATTAGAGTTCACTCAAAACGGGGTTTACAACTTTTTGTATATAATTATAGTAGAGTTTACTCAAAACGGGGGTTTACAACTTTTTGTATATTATTGTATAGTAGAGTTACTCAAAACGGGGTTTACAACTTTTTGTATATATTGTATAGTAGTTTACTCACTCAAAAGCGGGGTTTACAACTTTTTTTGTATATAATTGTATTAGAGTTTACTCAAAACGGGGGTTTACAACTTTTTGTATATTATTGTATTAGAGTTACTCAAAACGGGGGTTTACAACTTTTTGTATATAATTGTATAGTAGAGTTTACTCAAAACGGGGTTTACAACTTTTTGTATATAATTATAGTAGAGTTTACTCAAAACGGGGGTTTACAACTTTTTGTATATAATTGTATAGTAGAGTTTACTCAAAACGGGGGTTTACAACTTTTTGTATATTATTGTATAGAGTTTACTCAAAACGGGGGTTTACAACTTTTTGTATATAATTGTATAGTAGAGTTTACTCAAAACGGGGGTTTACAACTTTTTGTATATAATTATAGTAGAGTTTACTCAAAACGGGGTTTACAACTTTTTGTATATTATTGTATAAGAGTTTACTCAAAACGGGGTTTACAACTTTTTGTATATAATTGTATAGTAGAGTTTACTCAAAACGGGGGTTTACAACTTTTTGTATATAATTATAGTAGAGTTTACTCAAAACGGGGGTTTACAACTTTTTGTATATTATTGTATTAGAGTTTACTCAAAACGGGGGTTTACAACTTTTTGTATATAATTGTATAGTAGAGTTTACTCAAAACGGGGTTTACAACTTTTTGTATATAATTGTATAGTAGTAGTTTACTCAAAACGGGGGTTTACAACTTTTTGTATATAATTGTAGTAGAGTTTACTCAAAATGGGGTTTACAACTTTTTGTATATAATTGTATAGTAGAGTTTACTCAAACCGGGGGTTTACAACTTTTTGTATATAATTGTATAGTAGAGTTTACTCAAAACGGGGGTGTACAACTTTTTGTACAATTGTAAACGGGGGTTTACAACTTTTTGTATATATTGTATAGTAGAGTTTACTCAAAACGGGGGGTGTACAACTTTTTGTACAATAAAACGGGGGTTTACAACTTTTTGTATATAATTGTATAGTAGAGTTTACTCAAAACGGGGGTTTACAACTTTTTGTATATTATTGTGTAAGAGTTTACTCAAAACGGGGGTTTCCAACTTTTTGTATATAATTGTATAGTAGAGTTTACTCAAAACGGGGGTTTACAACTTTTTGTATATAATTGTATTAGAGTTTACTCAAAACGGGGGTTTACAACTTTTTGTATATAATTATAGTAGAGTTCACTCAAAACGGAGGTTTACAACTTTTTGTATATATTTATAGTAGAGTTTTATCAAAACAGGGGTTTACAATTGTAAATAATTGTATAGTAGAGTTTACTCAAAATGGGGGTTTACAACTTTTTGTATATTATTGTATTAGAGTTTACTCAAAACGGGGGTTTACAACTTTTTGTATATAATTGTATAGTAGAGTTTACTCAAAACAGGGGTGTACAACTTTTTGTACAATAAAACGGGGGTTTACAACTTTTTGTGTATAATTGTATAGTAGAGTTTACTCAAAAGAGGGGTTTACAACTTTTTGTACAATAAAACGGGGGTTTACAACTTTTTGTATATAATTGTATAGTAGAGTTTACTCAAAACGGGGGTTTACAACTTTTTGTATATTATTGTATTTGAGTTTACTCAAAACAGGGTTTACAACTTTTTGTATATAATTGTATAGTAGAGTTTACTCAAAACGGGGGTTTACAACTTTTTGTATATAATTGTATTAGAGTTTACTCAAAACGGGGGTTTGCAACTTTTTGTATATAATTGTATAGTAGAGTTTACTCAAAACGGGGGTTTACAACTTTTTGTATATAATTGTATTGTAGAGTTTACTCAAAACGGGGTTTACAACTTTTTTGTATATAATTGTATAGTAGAGTTTACTCAAAACGGGGGTTTACAACTTTTTGTATATTATTGTATAAGAGTTTACTCAAAACGGGGGTTTACAACTTTTTGTATATAATTGTATAGTAGAGTTTACTCAAAACGGGGGTTTACAACTTTGTCTTTTAATAAATCGGAATATTATGTTCTTTTGGTTTTTAAAGGTTTTATAAAAGAAAAGGGGATAATTGAGGAATTATAAGGTAATTAGGAAATTTGGGATGTATAAAAAGGAAATAATCCTAAATTAACCTAATCACTTTTGTCAAAAAAAAAGAGAAGGGGCGCATTGTTTGAGGGGAGGCCGCAAGTTTAGAAAAAAAAAAGAGAGGAAGAACTTTCAATCCCCAGGCTTAATCCGTTGATCTTTTGGACAGACATCTCAAGGGAAAAAGAATCACCGCGACAAGAGGATCGTTTGGATATCAACCATCCTTAGAGCCGTTAACGTAAGTTCTCATCATCGTTCTTGTTTAGGGTTCGTTTTCGCGTTCAACCCGCGTTTTCCCGTGTTTAAGCATCGTAGTAATCCTATGGTGTCAATCGTTTTTAGGCTCGGTGTTAAAAGGTTTATCTTTTTCAAGCTTTGGTTGCGTGGATCGTAGTAGCTCGCAAGAATCGAGGTAACGTGGTTTTCTTATCGTATGGCTAAGTTCTCGTAAGGTTGTAGGCAATCTTTTTGTATTGTTTTCTCGTTGTTTCATCCGTTAAAAATCGAGTTTTTGGGGTGCATGTGCGATGGAAATCGCAGGTTAAGTTGCGGGTCGGGAAATTCCCGTGTGGACGGGCGTCCGGGGATTCGGACGGGCGTCCGGTTCCTCTCGCAAAGTGGACGAGCGTCCGGTTCCCTTGGACGAGCGTTCAAGGTGAAATTTTGATACGAGGATTGAATTGAGTTTGGATGAACGGGCGTCGGCCTAATGGACGGGCGTCGCGCTTCTCTCGCAAATTGGACGGGCGTCCGGACTTTCGGACGGGCGTCCAAGGAGTAGTTTTTTCATACAAGATGTGATGGCTTGAAGGTGGACGGGCGTTCGGTCTTCCGGACGGGCGTTCGGTCCCGTCGGACGGGCGTTGGTCTCGTGTCTCTAGTTTTCTATTGTCTTGTGATGTCGCTTGCTTCTCGTGCTTTATAACATGATCTTTACTTGCATGACCTTACGTGACAAAGCTCGAACTAGCTTCGGTGCGTTTAGTTCCGGCACCACATGGATTCCCTAAAAGGATGAAGTGTGGGACCACTGGAAGCTTCGGATTTGCCTTGTGCTTCGATAAGCTAGGGTTTATCGATGTCTGTGTAATTGCTAGGGCTTGTCCGTGTCTAGAGGTCTAAGTACGAGGGTAGGAAGTGTGAGGGAGCTTACCTGAAAATACTTAGGTGGCTAGTTAAATACCTAATCAAACGTATGTGTTAGATTAAAAGCTTAAACATCATGCAATGCTTGGTAAGGCATAGTACAATATCGCGATGTGTTCTCTGACTAGACAAAGTAGACTGTACCCACGCCGGTCAATCGATTGGCCAGATAAAGCGTCCGGTGCACTCTGCCGGTCATCACACCATCGGGACTCAGATATTCCCGGGGCTACTAGAGCGAGTCTCTAAGTAGGTTGCACCCAGTTGTCCTAGTACATCCTATTACTAGGCGTAGTGCCCTTGTTATTCATGATGTAACAAACTTGAGCTAAGATAGATACCCTTGGAACCTCATGTTATGCAATGAACATAATGTGATAGTTAGCTAGGGCTAATAACGGAAATGAATTAATAAAAGACGGTATTGCTTTTATTTCTTTATGAGGGCATGGTTATACGATCTTCTACACGTTACGAGTACTTTTGTACTTACCCCGTTACGTTGTTTTGTCTTCTCCTTTTCCCCAAGAAGGTGAACAGGTGGTTACCGCTGATGAGTTCTTTGATGACGAGGACGTTTGAGTTGGAGTTTGAAGGCTTAGATCGTTTAGATGTTTTCTTTTCATAACAGTTGTTTCAAGTTTTGAACAATGTTGTTCTTTCTTTTGGTTTAGTTACCTTTGAGATCTTTTGGATTGAATTCTGGATGTTTAGATCTTTTATTGGATTTAGTTTTTCTTCACAGCATTGATTACCGTATGTTTCGATCGTTTGGTTTCCCGAGTTGTTGAGTTGTTTTATCTTCCGCGTCGTTTGATTTTTGATGGATGACGTAAGGCTTGCATGTATTATTGAGTTTTCTTTTGATAATATATGTGCCGAGCGCTCTTTCCGGATAAGGACTCGGTGTCCGGAAACGGGGCGTTACAGTTGGTATCAGAGAGAAAGGTTTTCTTTGCTGTGTAGGACTTGGTTTCCTTTAAGATAAGTTTAGTGCTTTAGTAACCCCTCTCTTTCTTGGCTACAGGATGGTGCTTACTAGAGGAGGAGCTAGTTCGTATAACGCCGAGGCGTATAATACCCGGACAAGTAACACGAGACGGATTTTACCGAGGTTGTGGTTCCGAGAAGGAGGAGGAGTGGACCGGCTACTCGGGTTCCTCCGGTCACTCAAGTGAACAACCCCGAGTCATGGTGGAAATCAAGGACCAAGTAATTCGTTAGAGGTCGAGTGGAACAAGCGGGTCCTTCAAGGTTTAGCACCCGCGTCCGCTTTCTACATTAGCCCCAAGGACCACCACTTGGACCGGGTTGGGACTTTCTAACCCACCGGCCGCCGGTTCTTCGCTTATCCACGTATCCATGTTTCCGTCTACACCGTTGAGTTTCACTCCTCGGCCGACAGCTTCGACCTCCACCACCACCTAGATCGAGTTCTTTCATAGCACTTTGGCTACACCCATGGACGCAACCATGTCTTTATCGAATGCCCCACCGGTACGTTTCGGGGTATCGTATACAAGCCTAGCAAGAAACAAGATCGATCATCTCAAATAGGCCTTGGGGTTATGATAGACCAATAGATTGGTATGAGAAAGTGAAGAAGCATAGGGTACCGAGTTCTTCGTAATGTTGAGCCGCTTCACCGAGCAGCAGCGCCATACTTCGTGGCTTCGTCGTTTTGAAAAGGCATGCAGAAACATGAGGGCCCCAGAATCTGAATGGGCTCAGTTGGCAGTATCCTTGTTGGCAGGTAATGCAGAGAGTTGAATAAACTGACAATCAAGAATAAGTATCCTTTACCAAGGATTGACGATCTGTTCAGCCAGTTGCAAGGTAAGAAGGTGTTCTCTAAGATTGATCTTAGGTCCGGTTACCATCGCTTGAAAATCAAGGTGTCAGATATACCTAAGACAACCTTCAGTACGAGGTATGGACATTATGAGTTTTTGGTCATGCCGTTTGGACTCACTAATGCTCCATCAAAGTTCATGGACCTAATGCAAAGAGTTTTCATGCCTTATCTCGACAAGTTTGTGATTGTCTTCATAGACGACATTTTGGTATACTCTAAAGACGAGGAAGAGCATGAAGAACACCTAAGGATAGCGCTACAAACCTTAAAAGAGAACAAGCTGTATGCCAAGTTTTCCAAGTGCGAGTTTTGGTTGGATCAAGTCAGTTTTCTTGGACATATAGTTTCTGGAGAAGGTATTAAGGTAGATCCAGCAAAGATAGAATCTGTTTCTAAGTGGCCTAGACCGACATCAGTGACAGAGATAAGGAGTTTCTTGGGTCTAGCAGGGTATTACCGGAAGTTTGTAAAGGATTTCTCGAAGATAGCTACACCTCTCACGAGACTTACTCAGAAGAACGTTAAGTATGAGTGGACCGATGAATGTGAGGAGGCCTTTCAGACTTTGAAAGAAAAGTTGACCACAGCTCCTGTGTTGGCGTTACCGGAGGTTTTTGATAGTTATGATGTTTATACAGATGCATCGGGTCAAGGTTTGGGTTGTGTTTTGATGCAGTCAGGAAAGGTGATTGCGTATGCATCTAGGCGCAAATAAAGGTGCATGAGAAGAATTACCCTACACACGACTTGAGTTGGCGGCGGTGGTGTTTGCTCTCGAGCTTTGGAGACACTATTTGTATGGTGTCAAGACAAGGATCTTCATGGATCATAAGAGCCTTAAGTTCTTCTTTACTCAGGAGAATCTGAACATGAGACAAAGAAGATGGTTAGAGTTTGTGAAAGACTACGACTTGGACATTCAATACCACCCGGGTAAGGCGAATGTCGTAGCTGATGCACTTAGCCGGAGAGCGGTTAATGCTATCACCACCTTACAAGAAGTTGTGGATCAGCTTGGATAGAATGCGATTGAAGTGGTTGAGCAGAAGGATGAAGACCAGTTTATGGCGCCATTGATGGCAAGGTCAGATCTGCTAGATGAGATACGGTTTAAACAAGATAAGGACCCAGTGATGGTTAATTTGAAGCGTGTGGCCCGAGAAAAACCTATAGTGGGTTATCGCTTGGACAAGAGCGGTTATCTTTGGTATGGAGACCGTTTGTGTGTACCGTGTGGATGGTCTAAGAGAGAAGGTTATGGATGAGGCTCATAAGATTGCTTTTGCGGTTCACCCCGGAGCCACTAAGATGTATAGAGATCTCAAGGAAAAATACGGTGGCCTGGTATGAAGTTAGGGATCGCAGTTTGTGGCGAGATGCGATACATGTCGAGGGTGAAAGCGAACATAAGAGGCCGGGAGGTTTGCTTTGAAACCTTTGGAGTTACCGGAATGGAAATGGGAGAATATCACGATGGATTTCATCACCGGTTTGCCTAAGACGAAGGGCGGTCATGACATGATTTGGGTGATTGTGGATAGACTTACCAAATCAGCCCACTTCTTGCCGTGTAAGGTAGACATGCCTATAAAGAAGTTCGCTACTATGTACATCGACAATATAGTGAAGCTTCATGGTGTGCCTTTATCTATTGTATCCGACAGGGATAGTAGATTCATCAGTCGCTTTTGGAGAGGTCTGCAGAAAGCTTTTGGAACGAAGACTGATTTGAGTACAGCGTTTCATCCTCAGACGGATGGGCAGTCCGAGAGAACGATTCAGACTCTTGAGGATATGCTTAGAGGTTGTGTTTTGGATGCCGGGGGTTCTTGGATAGATTACCTCAACTTGGCAGAGTTTGCTTACAATAACAGTTACCACGCAAGTTTGGGAATGCCACCTTTTGAGGCCTTGTATGGTAGGAAGTGTAGGACTCCACTTTATTGGGATGAAGTAGGAGAGAAACACATCACGGGGCCGGAGATGGTTCAAGCAAGCCAAGGAGAAGATCGAGTTGATAAGGAAGAATCTGAAAGCTGCACAAGATCGCCAAAAGAGTTGGGCCGATGTTAGAAGGAGACCGCTAGAGTTCGGAGTTGGGGACAGAGTTTACCTTCGAGCGTCTCCAATGAAGGGTGTCAAGAGGTTTGGTCAGAAAGGAAAGCTAAGTCCAAGATACGTAGGACCTTTTGATATCATCGAAAGAGTTGGGAAGTTGGCTTATAGACTACGGTTGCCGAATCGATGTCTAGAGTCCACAATGTCTTCCACGTATCAATGCTTAAAAAGTGTTTATCAAAAGTGGATGTGGAATCGAGATTGATCCGGAAGTGTTACAAGACAACCTATCATACGTGGAAAAGCCGATCAAGATTCTCGGACGAAAGGAAAGAATGATCAAGAGGCGAATGATCCCGTTAGTGTTAGTGCGGTGGAGCAACCATGCACCGACGGAAGCCACTTGGGAAGTGGAAGCGGACATGATAGACGAGTTCCCGAGTTCCCTCATCTTCCGGTATGTTCTAGTTTCGAGGACGAAACTCCTCTTAAGGGGGGAGGAATGTAATATCCCGATTTTCGAATAAAGGGCAATTCGGTCTTTTAATAAATCGGAATATTATGTTCTTTTGGTTTTTAAAGGTTTTATAAAAGAAAAGGGGATAATTGAGGAATTATAAGGTAATTAGGAAATTTGGGATGTATAAAAAGGAAATAATCCTAAATTAACCTAATCACTTTTGTCAAAAAAAAAAGAGAAGGGGCGCATTGTTTGAGGGGAGGCCGCAAGTTTAGAAAAAAAAAAGAGAGGAAGAACTTTCAATCCCCAGGCTTAATCCGTTGATCTTTTGGACAGACATCTCAAGGGAAAAAGAATCACCGCGACAAGAGGATCGTTTGGATATCAACCATCCTTAGAGCCGTTAACGTAAGTTCTCATCATCGTTCTTGTTTAGGGTTCGTTTTCAGCGTTCAACCCGCGTTTTCCGTGTGTTTAAGCATCGTAGTAATCCTATGGTGTCAATCGTTTTTAGGCTCGGTGTTAAAAGGTTTATCTTTTTCAAGCTTTGGTTGCGTGGATCGTAGTAGCTCGCAAGAATCGAGGTAACGTGGTTTTCTTATCGTATGGCTAAGTTCTCGTAAGGTTGTAGGCAATCTTTTTGTATTGTTTTCTGCTGTTTCATCTGTTAAAAATCGAGTTTTTGGGGTGCATGTGCGATGGAAATCGCAGGTTAAGTTGCGGAATCACGGAAATTCCCGGGTGGACGGGCGTCCGGGGATTCGGACGGGCGTCCGGTTCCTCTCGCAAAGTGGACGAGCGTCCGGTTCCCTTGGACGAGCGTTCAAGGTGAAATTTTGATACGAGGATTGAATTGAGTTTGGATGAACGGGCGTCCGGCCTAATGGACGGGCGTCTCGCTTCCTCTCGCAAATTGGACGGGCGTCCGGACTTTCGGACGGGCGTCCAAGGAGTAGTAGTTTTTTCATACAGATGTGATGGCTTGAAGGTGGACGGGCGTTCGGTCTTCCGGACGGGCGTTCGGTCCGTCGGACGGGCGTTGGTCTCGTGTCTCTAGTTTTCTATTGTCTTGTGATGTCGCTTTGCTTCTCGTGCTTTATAACATGATCTTTACTTGCATGACCTTACGTGACAAAGCTCGAACTAGCTTCTGGTGCGTTTAGTTCCGGCACCACATGGATTCCCTAAAAGGATGAAGTGTGGGACCACTGGAAGCTTCGGATTTGCCTTGTGCTTCGATAAGCTAGGGTTTATCGATGTCTGTGTAATTGCTAGGGCTTGTCCGTGTCTAGAGGTCTAAGTACGAGGGTAGGAAGTGTGAGGGAGCTTACCTGAAAATACTTAGGTGGCTAGTTAAATACCTAATCAAACGTATGTGTTAGATTAAAAGCTTAAACATCATGCAATGCTTGGTAAGGCATAGTACAATATCGCGATGTGTTCTCTGACTAGACAAAGTAGACTGTACCCACGCCGGTCAATCGATTGGCCAGATAAAGCGTCTGGTGCACTCTCGGTCATCACACCATCGGGACTCAGATATTCCCGGGGCTACTAGAGCGAGTCTCTAAGTAGGTTGCACCCGCCTTGTCCTAGTACATCCTATTACTAGGCGTAGTGCCCTTGTTATTCATGATGTAACAAACTTGAGCTAAGATAGATACCCTTGGAACCTCATGTTATGCAATGAACATAATGTGATAGTTAGCTAGGGCTAATAACGGAAATGAATTAATAAAAGACGGTATTGCTTTTATTTCTTTATGAGGGCATGGTTATACGATCTTCTACACGTTACTGAGTACTTTTGTACTTACCCCGTTACGTTGTTTTGTCTTCTCCTTTTCCCCAAGAAGGTGAACAGGTGGTTACCGCTGATGAGTTCTTTGATGACGAGGACGTTTGAGTTGGAGTTTGAAGGCTTAGATCGTTTAGATGTTTTCTTTTCATAAACAGTTGTTTCCAGCTTTGAACAATGTTGTTCTTTCTTTTGGTTTAGTTACCTTTGAGATCTTTTGGATTGAATTTTGGATGTTTAGATCTTTTATTGGATTTAGTTTTTCTTCACAAATTGATTACCGTATGTTTCGATCGTTTGGTTTCCCGAGTTGTTGAGTTGTTTTATCTTCCGCGTCGTTTGATTTTTGATGGATGACGTAAGGCTTGCATGTATTATTGAGTTTTCTTTTGATAATATATGTGCCGAGCGCTCTTTCCGGATAAGGACTCGGTGTCCGGAAACGGGGCGTTACACTTTTTGTATATTATTGTATTAGAGTTTACTCAAAACGGGGGTTCACAACTTTTTGAATAAAATTGTATAGTAGAGTTTACTCAAAACGGGGGTTTACAACTTTTTGTATATTATTGTATAAGAGTTTACTCAAAACGGGGGTTTGCAACTTTTTGTATATAATTGTATAGTAGAATTCACTCAAAACGAGAGGTTAACAACTTTTTGTATATATTTATAGTAGAGTTTTATCAAAACAGGGGTTTACAATTGTAAATAATTGTATAGTAGAGTTACTCAAAATGGGGGTTTACAACTTTTTGTATATTATTGTATCAGAGTTTACTCAAAATGGGGGTTTACAACTTTTTGTATATAATCGTATAGTAGAGTTTCCTCAAAACAGGGGTGTATAACTTTTTGTACAATAGAACGGGGGTTAACAACTTTTTGTGTATTGTATAGTAGAGTTTACTCAAAACGGGGGTTTACAACTTTTTGTATATTATTGTATTAGAGTTCACTCAAAACGTGCGTTTACAACTTTTTGTATATAATTATAGTAGAGTTCATTCAAAACGGAGGTTTACAACTTTTTGTATATAGTGTAGTAGAGTTTACTCAAAACGGGGGTTTATAACTTTTTGTATGTATTATTGTAGTATAGTATACTCAAAACGTAGGTTTACAACTTTTTGTATATTATTGTAGTAGAGTTCACTCAAAACGGAGGTTTACAACTTTTTGTATATAATTATAGTAGAGTTTACTCAAAACGGGGGTTTACAACTTTTTTTATATTATTGTATTAGAGTTTACTCAAAACGGGGGTTCACAACATTTTGAATAAAATTGTATAGTAGAGTTTACTCAAAACGGGGGTTTACAACTTTTTGAATATAATTAAAGTAGAGTTTACTCAAAACGGGGGTTTACAACATTTTGTATATTATTGTATTAGAGTTTACTCAAAACGGGGGTTTACAACTTTTTGTATATACTTGTATAGTACAGTTTACTCAAAATGGGGGTTTACAACTTTTTTTATATTATTGTATAAGAGTTTACTAAAAACGGGGGTTTACAACTTTTTGTATATTATTGTAATTGAGTTTACTTAAACCAGGGTTTACAACTTTTTGTATATAATTGTATAGTAGAGTTTACTCAAAACGGGGGTTTACAACTTTTTGTATATAATTATAGTAGAGTTTACTCAAAATGGGGGTTTACAAATTTTTGTAAATAATTGTATAGTAGAGTTTACTCGAAACGGGGGTTTACAACTTTTTGTATATTATTGTATAAGAGTTTACTCGAACGGGGGTTTACTACTTTTGCATATAATTGTATGGTAGAGTTTACTCAAAACGGGGGTTTATAACTTTTTGTATATAATTGTATTAGAGTTTACTCAAAATGGGGGTTTACAACTTTTTGTATATAATTATAGTAGAGTGTACTCAAAACGGGGGTTTACAACTTTTTGTATATTATTGTATTAGAGTTTACTCAAAATGGGGGTTTACAACTTTTTGTATATAATTGTATAGTAGAGTTTACTCAAAACGGGGGTTTACAACTTTTTGTATATTATTTTATAAGAGTTTACTCAAAACAGGGTTTGCAACTTTTTGTATATAATTGTATAAAAGTTTACATAAAACGGGGGTTTACAACTTTTTGTATATAATTATAGTAGAGTTCACTCAAAACGGAGGTTTACAAATTTTTGTATATATTTATAGTAGATTTTTATCAAAACAGGGGTTTACAATTGTAAATAATTGTATAGTAGAGTTACTCAAAACGGGGGTTTACATCTTTTTGTATATTATTGTATTAGAGTTTACTCAAAATGGGGGTTTACAACTTTTTGTATATAATTGTATAGTAGAGTTTACTCAAAACAGGGGTGCACAACTTTTTGTACAATAAAACGGGGGTTTACAACTTTTTGTGTATAATTGTACAGTTGAGTTTACTCAAAACGGGGGTTTACAACTTTTTGTGTATTATTGTATTAGATTTCACTCAAAACGTGCGTTTACAACTTTTTGTATATAATTATAGTAGAGTTCACTCAAAACGGAGGTTTACAACTTTTTGTATATAATTATAGTAGAGTTTACTCAAAACGGGGGTGTACAACTTTTTGTACAATAGAACGGGGGTTTACAACTTTTTGTGTATAATTGTATAGTAGAGTTTACTCAAAACGGGGGTTTACAACTTTTTGTATATTATTGTATTAGAGTTCACTCAAAACGTGCGTTTACAACTTTTTGTATATAATTATAGTAGAGTTCACTCAAAATGAAGGTTTACAACTTTTTGTATATAGTGTAGTAGAGTTTACTCAAAACGGGGGTTTATAACTTTTTGTATGTATTATTGTAGTATAGTATACTCAAAACGGAGGTTTACAACTTTTTGTATATTGTTGTAGTAGAGTTCACTCAAAACGGAGGTTTACAACTTTTTGTATATAATTATAGTAGAGTTTACTCAAAACGGAGGTTTACAACTTTATGTATATTATTGTATTAGAGTTTACTCAAAATGGGGGTTTACAACTTTTTGTATATAATTGTATAGTAGAGTTTACTCAAAACGGGGGTTTACAACTTTTTGTATATAATTGTATAGTTGAGTTTACTCAAAACGGGGGTTTACAACTTTTTGTATATTATTGTATTAGAGTTCACTCAAAACGGGAGTTTACAACTCTTTGTATATAATTGTACAACAGAGTTTACTCAAAATCGGGGTTTACAAATTTTTGTATATTATTGTATAAGAGTTTACTCAAAACGGGGGTTTACAACCTTTTGTATATTATTGTAATTGAGTTTACTCAAACCAAGGTTTACAACTTTTTGTATATAATTGTATAGTATAGTTTAATCAAAACAGAGGTTTACAACTTTTTGTATATAATTATAGTAGAGTTTACTCAAAACGGGGGTTTACAACTTTTTGTATATTATTGTATTTGAGCTTACTCAAAACGGGGTTTACAACTTTTTGTATATAATTGTATAGTAGAGTTTACTCAAAACGGGGGTTTACAACTTTTTGTATATAATTATAGTAGAGTTTACTCAAAACGGGGGGTTTACAACTTTTTGTAAATAATTGTATAGTAGAGTTTACTCAAAATGGGGATTTACAACTTTTTGAATATAATTGTATTAGAGTTTACTCAAAATAGGGGTTTACAATTTTTTGTATATAATTATAGTAGAGTTTACTCAAAACGGGGGTTTACAACTTTTTGTACATTATTGTATTAGAGTTTACTCAAAACGGGGTTTCACAACTTTTTGAATATAATAGTATAGTAGAGTTTTCTCAAAACGGGGGTTTACAACTTTTTGTATATAACTATAGTAGTGTTTATTCAAAACGGGGGTTTACAACTTTTTGTATATTATTGTATTAGTGTTCACTCAAAATAGGGGATTGCATATTTTTGTATATAATTGTATAGTAGAGTCTCCTCAAAACAGGGGTTTACAACTTTTTGTACATAATTGTATTAGAGTTTACTCAAAATGGGGGATACAACTTTTTGTTTATAATTATAGTAGAGTTCACTCAAAACGGAGGTTTACAACTTTTTGTATATAATTATAGTAGAGTTTACTCAAAACGGGGGTGTACAACTTTTTGTACAATAGAACGGGGGTTTACAACTTTTTGTGTATAATTGTATAGTAGAGTTTACTCAAAACGGGGGTTTACAACTTTTTGTATATTATTGTATTAGAGTTCACTCAAAACGTGCGTTTACAACTTTTTGTATATAATTATAGTAGAGTTCACTTAAAATGGAGGTTTACAACTTTTTGTATATAGTGTAGTAGAGTTTACTCAAAACGGGGGTTTATAACTTTTTGTATGTATTATTGTAGTATAGTATACTCAAAACGGAGGTTTACAACTTTTTGTATATTATTGTAGTAGAGTTCACTCAAAACGGAGGTTTACAACTTTTTGTATATAATTATAGTAGAGTTTACTCAAAACGGAGGTTTACAACTTTATGTATATTATTGTATTAGAGTTTACTCAAAATGGGGGTTTACAACTTTTTGTATATAATTGTATAGTAGAGTTTACTCAAAATGGGGGTTTACAACTTTTTGTATATAATTGTATAGTTGAGTTTACTCAAAACGGGGTTTACAACTTTTTGTATATTATTGTATTGAGTTCACTCAAAACGGGAGTTTACAACTTTTTGTATATAATTGTACAACAGAGTTTACTCAAAATCGGGGTTTACAACTTTTTGTATATTATTGTATAAGAGTTTACTCAAAACGGGGGTTTACAACCTTTTGTATATTATTGTAATTGAGTTTACTCAAACCAAGGTTTACAACTTTTTGTATATAATTGTATAGTATAGTTTAATCAAAACAGAGGTTTACAACTTTTTGTATATAATTATAGTAGAGTTTACTCAAAACGGGGGTTTACAACTCTTTGTATATTATTGTATTTGAGCTT